>CM060990.1:73984595-83984595 GCA_030765065.1 Deroplatys truncata
ACTACTACATCTAGTACTACTACTACTTCTAGTACTACTACTACTTCTACTACTACTACTACTTCTAGTACTACTACTACTACTTCTACTACTACTACTACTTCTACTACTACTACTACTTCTAGTACTACTACTACTTCTACTACTACTACTACTACTTCTAGTACTACTACTACTACTACTTCTAGTACTACTACTACTACTACTTCTAGTACTACTACTACTTCTAGTACTACTACTACTTCTAGTACTACTACTACTACTACTACTTCTAGTACTACTACTACTACTTCTACTACTACTACTACTTCTAGTACTACTACTACTACTACTTCTAGTACTACTACTACTACTACTTCTAGTACTACTACTACTTCTACTACTTCTAGTACTACTACTACTTCTACTACTACTACTACTAGTACTACTACTTCTAGTACTACTACTTCTAGTACTACTACTACTTCTAGTACTACTACTAGTACTACTACTACTACTTCTAGTACTACTACTACTACTTCTAGTACTACTACTACTACTACTACTACTACTACTTCTAGTACTACTACTACTACTTCTAGTACTACTACTACTTCTACTACTACTACTACTACTACTTCTAGTACTACTACTTCTACTACTACTACTTCTACTACTACTACTACTACTACTACTTCTAGTACTACTACTTCTAGTACTACTACTACTACTTCTAGTACTACTACTTCTAGTACTACTACTTCTAGTACTACTACTTCTAGTACTACTACTTCTACTACTACTACTACTACTTCTAGTACTACTACTTCTAGTACTACTACTTCTAGTACTACTACTTCTACTACTACTACTACTTCTACTACTACTACTACTACTACCACTACTACTTCTAGTACTACTACTACTTCTAGTACTACTACTACTTCTAGTACTACTACTACTTCTAGTACTACTACTACTTCTAGTACTACTACTACTACTACTACTTCTAGTACTACTACTACTACTACTACTTCTAGTACTACTACTACTACTACTTCTAGTACTACTACTACTTCTAGTACTACTACTACTACTACTTCTAGTACTACTACTACTACTACTTCTAGTACTACTACTACTTCTAGTACTACTACTACTACTTCTAGTACTACTACTACTACTTCTACTACTACTACTACTACTACTACTTCTAGTACTACTACTACTACTACTACTACTACTTCTAGTACTACTACTACTACTTCTAGTACTACTACTTCTAGTACTACTACTACTTCTAGTACTACTACTACTTCTAGTACTACTACTACTTCTAGTACTACTACTACTTCTAGTACTACTACTACTTCTAGTACTACTACTACTACTTCTAGTACTACTACTACTACTTCTAGTACTACTACTTCTAGTACTACTACTTCTAGTACTACTACTTCTACTACTACTACTACTTCTACTACTACTACCACTACTACTTCTAGTACTACTACTACTTCTAGTACTACTACTACTTCTAGTACTACTACTACTTCTAGTACTACTACTACTACTACTTCTAGTACTACTACTACTACTACTTCTAGTACTACTACTACTACTACTTCTAGTACTACTACTACTACTACTTCTAGTACTACTACTACTTCTAGTACTACTACTACTTCTAGTACTACTACTACTACTACTACTTCTAGTACTACTACTACTACTTCTACTACTACTACTACTACTTCTAGTACTACTACTACTACTACTTCTAGTACTACTACTACTACTACTACTTCTAGTACTACTACTACTACTACTTCTAGTACTACTACTACTACTACTACTTCTAGTACTACTACTTCTACTACTTCTAGTACTACTACTTCTACTAGTACTACTACTACTTCTAGTACTACTACTACTTCTAGTACTACTACTTCTAGTACTACTACTACTACTACTTCTAGTACTACTACTACTACTACTACTACTACTACTACTACTTCTACTACTACTTCTACTACTACTACTTCTACTACTACTACTACTACTTCTAGTACTACTACTTCTAGTACTACTACTTCTACTACTACTTCTAGTACTACTACTACTACTTCTAGTACTACTACTACTACTACTTCTAGTACTACTACTACTACTACTACTACTTCTAGTACTACTACTACTACTACTACTACTACTACTTCTAGTACTACTACTTCTAGTACTACTACTTCTACTACTACTACTACTACTTCTAGTACTACTACTACTACTACTACTACTACTACTACTTCTACTACTACTTCTAGTACTACTACTACTACTTCTAGTACTACTACTTCTAGTACTACTACTTCTAGTACTACTACTACTTCTAGTACTACTACTAGTACTACTACTACTACTACTACTACTTCTAGTACTACTATTAGTTACTCACTGTGTACGAGTACGTACACACTTGTCGTGAGAGTTACATTTAATTTTGACTGGCAAATGAAGATGTTTCATAAAGTCAGACTTCAATTGTGTTCATACAGTGCTCCTATAATACTGCATTTGCGACTCCATGTTCCTAACCTCAAAATGCTTACTTTATACTGTCTTTCTCTCTACAATTATAGGCAGTGTTTTTAACACTTAAATAGTTTCAGTCTAATTATATAATATGTAAATTCAATAACAGCCCGCTTTAAAGCAACATGTGCATGTAACAATATATAAAAAGTGTATATTACAGTCATTGTATATGTTTATATTATTTTATCCATGTGTAATAATGTTATGTGAATGTATTACGTAATTTAATAATGTAGGAGCTGTGAGAATAATAGGTTAAAAGTTGCTAATAATGAGGTAACAATGGGGTAACCTTGAGGCAATAATGAGTTTGAGGGTTTAATAATGTTACTTGTGATTCTTGGGGCAACAATAATGTAATTTTAGTGACAGTTTATAAAAATAGCCAATCAATAACCAGAAAAAGCTTTAGTTAAATGAAGGTATTCTATTGGAGTAGGATTAGCCAATCAGAAACTAAAAAGGAGAAAAATTTACAAATTTAGAATTCAGTTGCCTGCAAACAGTGTTTGTAACCGGATGCGAGATGCGTCCTCGAGAGATTTAATACGTATTCGTGTGAGACGAAAAATAAGTTTACGTTTTAAAAAAAGTGAATTAATTAATAAAAAGAATCTCTCAGCTCTCTATATCAGTAAAGTGTTATTTAAATCGTATCAAGTATTAATAAAAGGAGTGAAGTAAAATAATAATCTGTGTAAGACTACATTCTTAGTCGCACCACAACCCTGCTAAGACATACATGTCTCTAACAATAATACTGACGCAGCCGAGGCAAACATAAATATATAATATTTAAAGAATCAGTCAAATTACAAAGTTAATATTTTTTTTAAACTTGGGGCAAAGGCCACCTGAAAGTACATTTAGGACGAAGCCTACCGAAAACTGTTTACTATACGTGCGGTTGCAACTACTACAAGTTCGGTTCCCCAACAGTTGAAATATAATACAACTCCTTCAATACAAACTACTTCAAATTGACGCCCAAAGCGTGGTGCAAATAACGTAATAAACCACCTTCTCAAATTGGCGTCCATACGTGGAGCTAATAAATTACTTCTCAAATTTCTGCAAATTGTTTATCCGAACCTTGCATAGCAAGCCGGGGTCGGAAATACATCAATACAGTGGTAAAGAATGTAAATGCAAAGAGGTTGTGGTTTCTTAAACTCTACCAGAAATGAATTGTGTTACAAGTGTTTACATTTATTGTTCGAATGGCTGCAACTGACTTGAATGCACCAACACGCGGCTGTTACCATGGTCTGATGTCCTAGAATTAGCATATCTCGCTGCTAACCGATTTCCGCGCCAGCTACCACGATCCTCGTTATGAGCTGGGCTTGTGTGTCACCGCCGTCTCGTAGATGAGGGATTTCATGTCTCCTCGCAGGAATCAGTCCATTTATACGTGATTCCGAGGAACTGATGGATGCAGCTCAATCTATGTAGCAGTTAAATTGATTAGACCTGTAGCAATACATCTCCAGCCTCTGCTGAGTTACAGAAATAATCCTGTGGAAGCTTTCAATGACCTGTTGTATCGTGCAGTTAATAATGTGTGCGCTTACTTCATGGGCACCAGTTTAGATGGTATTTTTATCCATTTTTGCTTTAAATCTATCTTACTATAAATAGCTCATATTCATCGGTGGATAAACGAACTTTACCTACAAATAAATCATAAAATTCCCAGATATGCTGAGGAATGCGTTTTTTAACTTCATTACTAACTCTACTCTGTGTATATACATTAGAACATAGACCTTCCAAACATCCTAAGAGCCGAAGCTACTACAGTTTTCAAAAATTTGTTAGGTTGTTAAAAAAATTATTCTTGTACTCCTTTACCTATTTACACACTCTCTCTCTCTCTCTCTCTCTCTCTCTCTCTCTAACACCTTCCTGTAGTAAAGAGGAATTTTGTATTCCACCTAAAATTTCGATGTCGAGATTTCACCATAAACACAAGTTTTCAGGGCATTTGGTAGAGATTTGGGTTCATAAGGTTTATTTTTGATGGATTATAAATGGCATAAGAAACATACCCATGTAATTTTATTTTGCTATTTAGACCTTTAATGGGCTCTTATGGTCCAGAGATGTTATAGTATATCGGTATGTAACAATGTGTTCACCTTGTTTTCTGCCATTTCCCGAAGTTTTATTTTTTAAACTTCAGGTGCACTTTTCTCAAAAGATATTTAACTTAGAAGTTTGAAATTTTTTGTGGTTGTACAGAATGTGTAGCTGCATTTAGTAGGTTATATACTTTTATCCTAAATTACATAGTTTCTACGAAAAAATTAAAAACATAAAAAATTACACCAACATTTTTCTGTCACAATTTTTTAAAGTTAAACTAGTCCCTGCAATGGGCATAAACATAACCGGCTATTTTAAGCTACTTAAAAAAAGCTGGTAATAAAAACATTTGCGGAGTTCTAATCTTTATTTTCAAAGAAAAATGTGCCTATAAATGAAAATATTATTATAGAAATTATTTTATGATATTTAAATGTTTTTATAATTAAAATATTTAAAGCTAGCTAAAATCTTTTGATATCAGTTTACTCAGAAAACCGTATTTAATCAGCAGTAAAATGTTCATTGTTCTAGATGACGTAATTCTAGAGAGAACTGGCGTTTTTCAATTCCGAAAGGGCGTAAAATACCCTACAATCTCTTAACAAGTGTCAAAAAAAGAAGAATGTTTAGAATAAGGACCTCACGCGCGCGTGTATGAACAGCATAACTCAAAAACGAAATGTCGGATAAATACCAAACCTTGTATTCAAGTTCAGCATCTTCCAAGGAAATAACGCAAAGATTTCCAAGAAAATTCTCCACTCCGAACTACTGTTCTCCACAACACAATTCTCCACCATGAACATTTTTCGGAATTTTTTATTTTCCCAAAAATAGTTCTAGCGATTTTGATTTAAGATATATATACTTTTCAATTAAAATGTATATCTTCAAATTTTTTGGATTAGCCTGTGAATTTATCTTCATTTGGAAATAATTTTGTATAATTGGCGAACCTTAAAGGATAGACAAAAACGTACTGCACAGAAAATATATAACTCTTTAAAGCACACAATGTATTCAAATGACTTTCCATTTCCGAGATATCCGTTATTATTGGCTTGAATTATCAGTACATTTTAATTTTTTAAAGTGCTGTTGGCATTCAGTTGTTTCTTTAATGTCGTGGAAATAGTATGGAATTTTAAGGCCATCATAGAGTGGCCTGCTTTTAAACATTTATCAATTCGGTTTCCACTTTCTCCCTTATATCTAAGACGAAATGTGTAATGCAAGGTTTATCTCGATTAATAGGAAGTAGATAGAAAAATAAGCGTTTGTAAGAATCAGTTTTAAAAAATAAACGATAGTGGGTAGAAAAATCATGTGAACGTAACACAGAGTGTTTTCTTCTACAGTATCACACTTGTCTGTAGACTACTAGCATGTGGTATTATGTTAAACTGAAGATGCAAGGAAATAACCTTGCCAGTTTCTCTGGCCAAGACCTGATCCATGTTTATAATGTTCCCTTAATTGCTACAAAAATATTCTGCAATACCTCTATGCCCAAATGCCCATTTGTACACTAGTTTTTCGATTCAAAGTACACAGTATTATTTGTATCTAAAGAAACAAAGAAGTAAAATATAAATTACATAGTGTAATTCTTTAGTTTTACGACAGAGCTGTTTTTGTGTTACAATACTTCAAAGCCAGTGAGGTTATTGATACATGAAATACGAGGGGCGTTCTATTTTATAAAAAACATTACGTTACATTAATTTTATTTATATTGTACAATACTTGTTACTTTTCTACATAGTCAACATGTTTTTCCTTCTATCTTTTTTTTCCTATAAATCTTCTGAGTTCCGCCTGGGTCAAGATTCAACTTGGAAGTTTTCTCGTATCCTCCGTATTCACCGGAGCTTCCCCCAAGTGATTTTCACGGTAAGCACTTTTAACACCGATGATGAAGTCAAATCAGTGAACAGCTGGTTGCGAGCACAGGACCCGACCTGGTACAACACTGGCTTGGAAAAACTTGTCACGTCCCCAAAAGTACTTGGAAAAACATTTTGGCTGTGTAGAAAAGTAACAGAGGGATTGTACAATATAAATAAAATTAATTTAACATGATCAATTGTGTGTAATGTTTTTTATAAAATAGGGAAACTTACTTATTGGAGGACCCTCGTACATGGTCTATATGAACACCGATCTGCGGAGAGAGCTTAACGTATAGGTATAGGCATACTGGTGTTCGACTTCACTTTATAATGGGCATTACAGTGTGGTATACGAGCCAAGAGATGAGCTCGATGATTCTGAAGGAGGATGCTTGGATAATATCCAGTGCTAAAATTTGTCCCCACTGAGACACCCATTTCTCGGCTCATATTGTTTAATTAAGAAAAGGAGAGATTATTCATCTTAACATTTTATAAATATGGATTATAGTCCGTGGCAATACAGCACGTGTATTAAAGAAAGTGTATGAACACCTTTATCCTACTTTGCATCGATTTATAGAAAAAAGATACAAAACAACAAGAAAGCTATATAAAATGTTGGGTACGTTGTGCAACAGTGTTCTTTCCTTTGCAGTTGAAATTGTAGAATGCTGTTTACCCTCCCCGTTAGGAGGACTTACACCCCTCAGGACTTACAAGCGGGCACGTGGGGTCAGACACTTGTCGGAGAGTATACAGACTAATTGGATCGGACAGAACAGCCAGGATGGACGATCAGCCCGAAGCCTGGTATGAGAGCGAGAAGGGAGATGATATGAAATGACGGTGAAATAGATGAAAGGATAGATGATGATGGAGCAGTTAGTGGGATGAATGGAGCGGGGAAACCGAGTTGGTGGGAGATGAACGGTCTAACTTCTCAGCCATGGTGCAATCCATAAAACTGAAACACATTTGTTTAATTGGAATTCAACAATCAATAACATACTGATTGATCAAATATTTGTTTACATTATGAAGTCCGGGATTTAAAGTACTTACGACATATGAGTCGCCATTTGGGTATGTCGCCTTAAAATTAATTTGAGATCATCTTGTGATTTAGCGGAAAAAATTCAGGTCAGTTAGGGAATTTAATGTCCTGCCGGAATGTTGACATGGGAGCTTAGTTGGTGGTCAGTTTGAACCACCGTGGTTCAAATCCCGGCTATGGCATTGCATTTTTCATACCAATTCCACGTTTCCAATAAGTAGCATAAACATTCTAGCTTAAATCTTTCCTTATTCTACACTTAATATAAAACTAAAGTGGTGGTGTACCAAATAAACTATCCTAAGGAAAAAAATCAGTATTTATCTAAGAATTAATTGAAAGCAAACAAAAAGGGAAAGGGGAATTTTATGTAACAGCTTAAGTATATGCAATTATATTTAAACATTTAATAAGCGAAAGTTTCAATTAAACTACCCTATTTTTATTTAAACATTCCACAAAAGGAAATATAAACGACGAACCTTATTGGTAACGATCTTTATAATGAAAATACGAATGCGTGATATACAGCGGGCTAAGAGATACCGTTGTGTGGTGAGTATGTGTGAAGCTGGTTATTCGGCCGCTGTTGCGACGTCGTAACTTCAGCTGTTATTACTGGTACAAAACAAGATAAGCTTAAAAAGTGAAAAAACGAGGTACTTAAGGGGGAAATGGAAGATAACATAAAATGTAGATAAACTGATATTCTCATATACTTCTACAAGAATACCTTAAGCGTTCCGTATGTGAATATTGTGGAAAACTTACTTTTTTCTGTTGAAATAAGCGCGCATATGTTAACATTCTAGTATATTGCCTCCTAAGAGAATGATAGCTAATTCTTTTCACCGGGGAAGTAGTGGAGTGTTGCGTTTGAGATTTTAGTGCCCTAGATATTTCAGAGAAGAGTTATGTCACATACTTGTTTAAAAGAGGATCTGCAATAAGTAGCTGTATAGTCGTTGAGCCCTCTCCTTCTGTGTTCACAAGAGAGCTTTGTACCTACCTGGTTAGCCGAGGTCGTTAAGGCACGGATTCGTGAACTGGAGGTCCGCGGTTCAAATCTCGCTAGACCGTGCTCCTTGACAGGTTTTTCCAGGTTTTTCTCAGTCTTCATAACTGGTAAATGCCGGAGAGGTACCCTAAACTTAGACTTCTAATGTTTTCTTCCTTAATTTTCTTTCCCAATTGTCATTTCATTTCACGTATTATCAGTATTCCTCGCCTGTGGTGTCGTATGACGTAAGAACGGGCGTTAAACCTATTAAAGAAAGAAAGAAAGAGAGAGGGAAGGAGGGAGAGAGGGGAGGGAAAGGAAAAGAGAGAGAGAAAGAGAAAAACTTCTCGTTTGTTTTTTGTTTGGGCTTTTTGTGGTAGAATTTCTGGATGTTGGTAATAAGTTGAAAACTACCGTATCGTTACATTAGCTGTCAAATTTTCAACATATTCATGTAACATGTAGTTAGCATATTCAATTTGTTGTTATCAGCGAATAATCATGTATATGTATCGACAACTAGGTCCGTACGATGATGTACACGAGGAAACATAATTAATATTTTTGATAATTGGCTACTCTGTACCTATTAATGAAATGGTAATGAGTTGAATGCCATTGCTGTTTAGTTTGACATATGTAGCGAATGTAAACATTGTGGTAGAGGGCTATATTGCGGGAGTCTCCAATGTCACTTATGTGAGATTTTGGAAGATTGCGATAATGTCGCTTTTCTAATTGATAGCAGTGGCAGCACCGACGTTCCAATTAGGATGGGTCAGACCGCCCGTAATTGGGTGAAGTGACAAGCCAGCGATGTGACATCTGGCGTTAACTCCGTCACAAAATCAATTGACTCACTCCACGTGTCACGACAACAACAAATGGAGTGTACAGATCACAATCTTTGTTATATGTCAACGTTTTACAACAAACACTACTCTCGCGCAATAAAATGGGTAGTAAATCCTTCGCGCGGCTTCATGCTTTTACTTCATCGAAATGATCAGTTATCTGCCAAAGCGATAAAATGCATGTGCTCACGTAAACAATACGGGTTGGCCACATACAGGCATCTGTTACAGGGAAGCATTTGTGAGGGAACTGGCATAAAAACTTCTGCATACAGCTTAGAATGTTGAGAGGTGTTCAGGGTAGAGTTGGGAAGATGTGAATCTATCAGTCAAGAATGTAGGTTCATGTCAATTTGTATCTTTCAGAAGGCGGCCAAGTCTTTGGAAAATATTTCATTTAAATTAAAATCCGTATAGCACCAATGCTAAGCTTGCTACAATGGATACCCATTATCTCTGGCACTATTTAAACTATCACTGTGAAGATTTTGCAGACTCCAAACAACTCTCTTAAATTTGCTAAATCACTTTATTGAGGAAATATTAATTGCAACAAAGTACCTATACATCATTTACTAATTTCTTACATTTTAACGGCTGGAATTAAGCAATTCATTATTCTTTTTGGACAGACTAAGAGAACATTACCTTTTAAGAGCTTTTGCTGTATTCACTGTACTAACAGATCAAAATTTCCCCCAAATTTATTAGGCTGGCTCTCCTCCGTTTGAGTCTGGGTTCTTAGGACGTATATTTTCATTGCTAATCCAGCTTTAGCCCTTCTTGCACATTCTAACTTTTTCTGACTTTTTGTAACATTCTTAATGTATTTTACAACCCAAAACGTTTCAAAACACTCATTCTATCTGCAGTAAAAATAAAATAATAAATATTTTGTTTGTTAACGACACTGTCAACTACCAGGATCATATAAGCGCAGCCGGTGTCCCAGAATTTCGTCCCGCAGGAGTTCTTTACATGCTAGTAAATCTACTGACATGGGGCTGTCGCTTTTAAGCACACTTAAAAACCATCGATCTGGAAAAGATTTGAACCCGCGACCTTAGGGCCATTGAGTTTTATTTATGGACGCTCTTTAAATGTTTTGGTCCTCAGGGTCCTATTCTATATTGGGCGTGAAAGACCGGCAATTTTCTTCAGAGGCCTCTTTATCGGACTTGAGGTTCTTTTACGTTCCGTAAATCCACAACACGGGACCACCGGCTTTACTTCCCCTTCCGAAGGAAGCCATGCTAAGGATTTTTACGCCCGAAAAATCCATCGCCCTCCGCCGGGTTTGAGCCCGCGACCTCGGGCACTAGAGGCTAGCATGGTAACCACTACATCACAGAGGACGACTCTACCAGCAGTTACCACATTGAATGTGGTAATGGATGTTCATTTCCAGAGTATTTATTCCAACACCTATTTTAGTTTTCGAGTCCAAATTGGGTTATTGAGCGACTCGTTCATAGATTGAGGTTTTCCAAACAAGCATTTTTAAAAACTCAGAATGTGAAAGATCACTGTACACTAGTTTAATAGCTATCGCAGTATTATAAATTGAGTTTTAGTGTTTATTACCTACTCCTAGTTTACGAGTTTTTTTTTTTGGCTTTTATTTGCATCATTCGACAGAACACATTATGCAATGGCGTATCAGTATGCAATTTGTAGAAAAATGGATGACGCAGCTCTGATTATGCTTTCCAAGTTACCACTGTTATCTGCTGCTCCCCCTTATTGGCTTTGGACATGATCTTAATTCTACACCAAGACTTGTTTTTCCATCAGAAAGGGCTTTGCAACCTAACTGTTGTTTCAGCTTCCTGAGGCGAATACCCCCATCCTCTTCTACACATAGCCTACATATTCTAATTTCACAATAGATGTACTGTCATAAAGTTTGTTACCACAAACAGCCCTCTAGGCTTTAGAATTTCCATCAACAAATAATTGGGTATATCTCAAAGCGCTGGAAAATACCAACAGCAGAGGCAAGTTTCATTTCACCACTCATTATTGCTCTTGCAATTTGCATATTTTTGCCCATTTTTAAATAAAACGTAAACTTGCCAGGGTATTTTAAGATATTTCTACGCATGATCAAGAATATTACCGATATCAACAATATTTGCGTGGCACAAGAATATTTGTCTCGAAACCTTTACTTTGACAACTATCATCAAAAGCTACTACTACCACCAATTACTTCCCTCATTGCCTCTAAAGCCTCCAACCAGCATTCTTTTTTACTTTATCTGCTACGTACAGTAAGCAGAGGAAGTATGCATTCCACCCAAAAATTCGATATCGAGATTTCACCGGAAATGCATATTGAGGCGCCCTGAATCCAAAAACGCATTTTTAGAAAAAGGTCCCTGTGTGCGTCTGTGAACAACATAACTCAAAAACGAAAATTCGGATAAATACCAAACTTGGTATTTAGGTTCAGTGTCTTTCAAAGATGCAACACGAAGTTTTTCAAGATAATCCCCCACCCAACTACCCTTTACATGGAAATGTTTCAAAAACTTTTATTATCTCAAAAATGGCTCTAACGATTTTGATTAAAATATTAAACATGGCAAATGAAATGTATATCTTGAACTTTGTGAGGATGTCCCTATAAGTCTTCTTCATTCTGAATGAATTTTGCATAACTGGTAAACCGTAACAAATAGGCAAAATTTTACTGCAAAAAATATAGATCTCCTTTAAACACACAATTTATGTCCCATTCATTTTTTTGTGGAGTGACCCATTTCTGAGATATTCCTTGTTATTTGTTTGAATTTCGCAATACGTGTACTTTTCATCAAATGGGAATTTGTTATTAAATTTTTATGTTCTGGATATGCAAAGAGAATGAAATGCTCCACATAGCAACCAGCTCTTAAAAGATATGACTATCGCTTATAGCCTACCATATTCCACTTGCACTTACAAGAAAATTAGCAATAAGAGTTCTGGAAATGTTTATATCGATTAACATGAAGTAATGGAGAATAAGCGTTTGTGAAAATAGCTTGTAGAAGAGTGGAGAAAGTCATGTGAGTGTAACACATCAGATTCAAAGAGAATGGTGCTGCACCTAGCAACCAGCTATTAAGAGATATGCCTATGCTTAAGGGCTACTGTATTTCTATATTGCCCTTGAAAATATTAAACAAGGGGAAAATAGTACGCCTTAAGCGATAGTCAAATATTTTTACAACTGGTCGCTATGTGTAAAATGTAATTCTCTTTACATGTCAAAAGATCGTTTCTGCAAATGTTTATGTCGATTAATATGAAATAGATGGAGAATAAGAGTTTGTATAAATAGTTTGTACAAGAGTAGAGAAAGTCATGCGAGTGTAACACATCAGATTTTTCTATTTACTTCACATTAATCGAGATAAACCTTTACAGAAATAACTACATTACACATTTCGTTATAGATACAAAGGGAAATGCGATATTAAAATGTTTAAGAACTGGACACTGTATGCTGGTCTTAAAATTCCATACTCTTTCCATGCAACTGAATTGATTGTCCACAGGACCTCTAAAGAGTAACAACTCTGAACAATTCAAACCAATACTAAAGGATATCTCGGAAATGGCTAATACTACAAAAATAGTGTTTTTTACGTTTCTGTACATTTTTTTAACGTTTAACAGTTATACAAGATTATACAAAGTTCTTTCCAAATGAGTAGGACTTCAGACGCTATTCCAAGAAAACTCAAGATATACATTTTATTTTTCAGGTAAATATCTTTAAGATATATTTTAATCAAAATCGTTAGTCATTTTTGAGAACATCAAGAATTTAAAAAAAAAAAATGTTCCATGTGAAGGGTAGTAGGGGTGGGGAGATTTTCATGAAAATCTTCACGTCGCATCTTTGGAAGATACTGAAGTTAAATACTAAGTTTGGTATTTATCCGACTTTTCGTTTTTGAGTTATGCTGTTCACAGACACGCACACGCACGGACTTTTTTTTCTAAAAATTCCAACTTTTTTGGGTTCATGGGACCCCAAAACATGTATTTTTGGTAATGAAATATCGGTATCCAATTTTTGGGTGGAATGCAATACTTTCTCTATCTACTATGTACGTGGTGGAAAAAGTAATATATTTAAAACCATAAGAAAGCATACTTTTAAAAATAAAGTATGCAATATCACATTCCAATTACATCCTAGGCTGTTGGATAATAAAACTGTTACCTATGGTTAGATTTCTAACCCATATATAGGTTAAACAAAAAAGAAAATAACAATTATGCGGATTATTATTATTTATTTTAGATTTTGAGTGAATAATTAATGTATTTCAGACTACCTAAGACTCCCCAAAAACTATATTATTCTTAAGTGCATGTGAGTGTGTGCGCGCGAGGGTATGATTAGGAAAATTGTAATTATTTGAATAAGAAGTGATGCCGATTATTGGTTATTATTAATTATGTAAGTTGAGGCAATATTTTTAACACTTAAATGATTTCAGTCTAATTATACAATATATAATTTAATAACAGCCCGCCTTAAAGCAATATGTGTATGTAACAATATATAAAAAGTGTATATTACAGTCATTTTAAATGTTCAAATTCTTGTATACACGTTCAATAATGTTATGTGAATGTATTACGTAATTTAATAATGTAGCAGCTGTGAGAATAATAGCTTAAAACTTGCTAACAATGAGGTAACCTTGAGGCATTAATGAATTTGAAAGTTTAAATGCTAATAGTCATTATTGGAGCAACAATAATGTAAATTTTGAGACAGTTTAATAAATAGCCAATCAACAACCAGAAAAAGTTTTAGTTAAATGAAGGTATTCTATTGGAGGAGGATTAGCCAATCAGAGACTTGAAATACAGAAATTTACAAATTTAGGTGGTAGAAATCAAGTCAGTTGCTTGTAGACAGCGCTCATAACTGGACGCGTTGCTTGCAGACAGTGTTCCTAACCGGACGCGAGATGCGTCCTCGAGAAATTTAATACGTATTTTGTGTGAGAGAAAAATTGTTTACGTGTTAAAAAGTGCAAGTAATTAATAAAAAAATTCTCACAGCTCTCTCTATATCAGTGAAGTGTTATTTAAATCGTGTGAAGCATTAATAAAAGGAGTGAAGTAAAATTATAATCTGTGTAAGCCTACATTCTTCAGTCGCACCACAACCCTGCAAAGAGAAACATGTCTCTAACAATAACACTGACGCAGCCGAGGCAAACATAAATATATAATATTTAAAGAAACAGTTCTAATTACAAAGTTAATATTTTTAAGCATTTTATTTGGGGCGAAGGCTACCGGAAAGTGGGTACTATACGTGCGGTTGCAACGAACTTCAAGTTCGGCCCCAACAGTCGAAATACAATACAACTAATTTCAAATTGGATCCCAAAGCGTGGGGCAAATAGCAATACAACAAAATAACTACTTCAGAATTTACCGGTTACTACGAGAAACAGTATAGTTCCGGTCGCAACGAAAGCATAAGGAAAGGATTTGCGTATTGTTATAGCTTTTACATGTGTTTTAAGTTTTATTAAGTCCCTAGAGAAAACTTTTTCAAAACATCACATTACATGTGACTTGCACAGAGAGAAGGAAACAGAGGAGTTGAGCTTTATTTGCGGGGAGAGAGAGAGAAAGTGAGAGTAGTAGAAGGAAAGACGGAGAGAAGGGGAAGAGGAAGAGACAGTGAGAACGTGGGAGAAGGAGCGGTGCGGGAGAATTCCCGCGTTTGGCATAATCATGTAAGCGGAGTCGCTCGTTAAGAATAAACACTTTTAGCAGTAGCGACAATCCTAATAAATATAGGTGGCTGTACCTTTCATAAGCCTCCGGTTTTGTTTACAATTTGTATCCATTCATTCATTCATTCATTATCTGTTTACCCTCCGCTTATGTAGGACTGACACCCCCAGGACTTACAAGCGGGTGTCTGGGGTCAGGGGCCCGTCGAGGAGCAGACACTGACGGATCAGATAGAGCATCCAGGATGGGTGATCAGCCCGATGCCTGGTATGGGATGAAGGAAGTAGATGAAACGAAATGTTGGTGAAATGGATGAAAGGATAGGTGATGATGGAGCAGTTGGTGGAATGAATGGCGGGGGAAACCGGAGAACCCAGAGAAAACCCGCCCACACGCCGCTTCGTCCACCACAAATCCCACATCCAGGTCCCTGGGATTGAACCTGGACCGAGGCGAGCGGTCTAACCACTTGGCCACGGCGCCGCCTACAATTTGTATCCAGAATTATCTTTGTCTAGAGTAATTTCTTCCATATATGCTTCAGGTAAGTTGTTGATGTGCTGGAAGAAATATCAACACGGGCAGCAATGGTATAACTCGACCACAATAGCGTTGCATTTCGCTGGAAAGGTTTTCGCGTGTATACAAATGCATGTTTCCGCAAGGTCAAGTGCAATAAAATCGTGGTCGACCAGTAGGTGGAGAAAACTTTTGTTATTTTCTATCCTTCTGCAGAAGCATATTCCACTTCTAAGGAGTCTACCTAAACAAACTGGCTATGGAGGCCATCATGTTTCCCCCCCCCCATAATCTACGTAATTTAAGAGAAATAAATTTTGAACTCTAAGAGGTTATTTCTAACAGAATATCATCTTTAGGTTAAAGTAAAATTGGCACGCAATTACCCTGATGGTACTCGCAAAAGAGACGCAAGAACGATATATACTAATTTAAAATTTCATTGTCAATTATTGTTTTGTTATTGTGATCCATAATTTCAAAGAAAAATATAATTTTCCTTCAATTCATCAAATTTATACAGTTTTTATAAAGGAACGTTTATTCATAAAACGAATAAACAAACAAACAAATAATCAATGGTAATTAATTGTTTTTTCCACACCAGCTGTATGTAGGACAAGGTTGGAAAGTGAGAATCAGGCTGAAAAATTCAATGCCATAGCCGGAATTTAAACCACAGATCTTCCGGGTTTCCGTCCGGTTGCTCTAACCAACTAAGCTACCGTGGCAAAATGCCGGCACGACATTAAATTCCCCAGCTGACTCGCATTTTTCCCTAACCCTAAGGAGATCTCAAACTCATTTTTGAAATGACATATCCCAATGGCGATTAATGTCGTAAGTCCCGAGCTTCATAGTTTAACCGGCTATTAGGTCAATCAAAGATAATTAATTGGTTTTTTTCACAAGCTGTATGCAGAACAAGGTTGGAGATGTCGAGGTAAAGGTAGAGCCCGTAAGGACAGTAGTTTTAATGTTTAGGTAGTGCTTTATTTATGGGAACACTTTTTGGAGTCATTCCTTTCTCTTTTGCCTGATAACGTAAAGGGTAATTGCACTTCCACAATGCATAATAATGGAATGCTCATACCGCCTCTGCTAAAGATAATTCACTATGGTGAGATGCTTTTTTCAGGAGGCAAGAGAAAACTTTATTCTCTTTTTCTATGGATTTTACGGAACTTCTTCACTCGGCACAGAAACCTCATTTACTTCTGCAAAAATCCTTGAATTTACTGTATTATCTATTAGCCGTATGTACAGTCCAGTGCATGGAACCGTGCCGATATAATGCGCAGTGGCTTTTGTTGCTAAGGAAATAATAAACCGCCTCCACAATGTCCAACTCCCACCCCTTACCTGGTTCTAGCATTCTACTTAATATTGTCTTCGCTCCTGAGCCTGAAACCGGTCTGTGTCTACAGGTTAATGCTTGAGCGCCAGAGTTTTGACATCAAACCAATACGAGACGGGTTCATCCAAGAGCTGGTGTAGGCCGTCTTTGCGTTTATTAATAGGCTAATGCATGTGCGTCGGACTTGAATTCAAACCAATGAGAGATTGGGCCAACCAGGCTTCAGGCTCAGAAGGGAAGCAAAGGGGAGATAAGAAAAACATTAAATAGGGTACTAAAAGTAGGTAAGGGATGGAGACTGGGTTTGGTAGAGGAGGTTTAGTACTTCCTTACCAACATAAATTACTGCATATTATATCAACATGATTTCATGCATTCGGCTACACAGATTTCGATTGATTACCATCGAAATCTACAGCATTGAACAATGTATGAAGTTCAATTTAGCAACAAAAACACGTTTAGGCGATCGGTAGCTTAAAGGTATTTAAGTCTTTGAAAAACTCATTGTTTTTGCAGCCGCCCGAATAATGTTGCACAATGAATTAGACGACATTTAGTATTCAAACACTGAAAGAAGCTAATTGTATCTGCTCCCATTGGTCAGGCTCATCAACACAACATGTCGTGTGATGCTCATTTGGATTACTTTTTTACAGGATGGAGCGAATGAGGACTGTCCATCAGCAGAATCACCAAGGTAAGAATACCTCATTTCTAGCCCAGCTGTTAAAGTTTCATTGAATATTACTGGCGAAGCTCTTTTCTTAGCAGCCAACTAATTATTACTCATAGAAATGTTATAAATGTTCATGTAACGAGCGTGCTAATGGTCGACACGTTTTGAAACACAATGTTTTTTTTTAGAAAAATAGGACATTTGATTTGTTATACTTATGTGGAAACGTAATCCAGTTAGGTTTCCTATAACACTAAATGTTGATTAACTATTCGATTTAAGTGTACGTTGTAGCGGAAAAGCGTTGTTCCTCTGGTTGATGCCCTCTGCTGCAGTCTTTTTGTTTCCGGCTATTGCTGCTCGTCGGCTGTTGTTTTCTCCATCCATAATCAATAATTATTACCTATCTAGCTAATCACGGAACTCAGGGTTTTCGTAGGTGAGGCAAATTAAAATACACTTCATTTCCCTTAAAAGATGTGGTGTGGTTTATTACTAAATAAATACTTATGGGCGGCTAGCATTTTCCATTGTAATAATTCCCACCATTATAATAATTAGGAGCCAAGTCTAACTCCACACGCTTACCATCCATATGCACACACGTGCATCCGTCGTCAAGAGAGTATCACTGTTGTCGACGAGATTCTATAAGAGAGTGAAAATCTGGGGCTTTATTTCCCCTTTTATACCTAAGCCTAATGACGCTCGCCTTCGCGCCTCAAATGTAACGACATTTCTAATTGGTCCTCAGACCGCGTTACCTTATTGTATATGAGAATATTCTGCTCCAAAAGATTTCGCATACGCGTCCCAGTGACGAGTCCAGAAGCAGATTCAATATTGTCCTCATCATACACAGTAATTATTGAGGAAAAAAATGTATTCACTGACATGTCTCATCAAAGTAGCTGCAAAATAGTGCAAAAACAAAGGTACCTGATGTAGGCATAAACTGAGAAAGTCACATTAGCATTTCAGGAATGACACAAAAATAACATAGCATTACACTGTTGTATCCACATCTACAGGATCAAGATGAAGCTGGAAAACAGATGGTATTAAAACTTGTTGTATAAACTCAAAAAAAATTTCTCATTATATTACTTCTCTTTTGTGAACACATCACACACGCTATACTGGGTACGCATCAGCATCACCAATATACAAAACAGCTCTCAACTCGTCACAAATTTCCAGGGGCGTGCTAGCCCTCCTGAAAACTCACATCATTTAAACTTCAAGGGTACATTGTAGCTATCCCATTGAAGCTTACATTAAACCATCACATCTTTGACACTACCACCATCGGGGTTACTCTTTGGCACTCTCACCGAGGCAAATCTTCCATATACTATTCACATAACCACACACAAATACACAAAATTTATGCAACAACTTCTATAAAAGAGAATCGCAGCATCATAATGAAACACAAAATAAAGTCAAAAGAATGCAACAGAATAAAGCCCATCATTAACAAAGTAACACTTTCACATATCATTCCTGGAAATCAAACAAATTAAACAAGCAGTGCACATCAAAAGAAATACAATACAGCATACCATAATAAAGCAAATAATAATCTTCATTACCCAAAACAGAATCCAAAATTTTCATTACACTAAATGGTGACAAACCTTCAATAGCAAATAGAACACCCGTAGTAAAGCATAACTGACTTCATTATTAAACTCTTCACTTATTCAAAATATATATACCACACTTGAATACACACAAGGTGCACATACTTAAAGCTTGTTTTTTTTCTGTTTACCACAAAATTCCAGTGCTACTTTCCAATTTCTTGTAATACATACACTATGTGATCAATAGTAACCGGACACCCCCACAAAGATACGTTTTTCATCTTAGGTGCATTTTACTGCCACCTACTGCCTGGTACTCATTATCCGCGACCTCAGTAGTCATTAGACATCGTGAAACAGCAGAATGGGACGCTCCGTGGAACTCACGGACTTCGAACGTGGTCAGGTGGTCACTTGTGCCAGAAGTGTGTATGCGAGATTTCCACATTCCTAAACATCCCTAGGTCCACTGTTTCTGATGTGATAGTGAAGTGGAAACGTGAAGGGATATGTACAGCACAACAGCGTACAGGCCGACCTCTTCTGTTGACTGACAGAGACCGCCGATATTTGAAGAGGGTCGTAAAGAGTAATAGGCAGACATCTATCCAGACCATCACACAGGAAATTCCAAACTGCATCAGGAACCACTCCAAGTACTATGACATTTAGGTGTGAGTTGAGAAACCTTGGATTCCATGGTCGAGCGGCTGCTCATAAGCCACACATCACGCAGGAAAATGACAAACAACGCCTCGCTTGGTGTAAGGAGCGTCAACATTACACGATTGAACAGTGGCAAAACGTTGTATGGAGTGACGAATCACGGTACACAATGTGGCGATCCGATGGCAGGGTGTGGGTATAGCGAATGCCTGGTGAACGTCATCTGCCAGCGTGTGTAGTGCCAACAGTGAAATTCGGAGGTGGTGGTGTTATGGTGTGGTCGTGTTTTTCCTGGAGGGGGCTTGAACCCCTTGTTGTTTTGCGTGGCACAATCACAGCGCAGACCTACATTGGTGTTTTAAGCACCTTCTTGCTTCCCACTAGAAGAGCAATTCGGGGATGGCGATTGCATCTTTCAACACGATCGAGCACCTGTTCATACTGCACGGGCTGTGGCGGAATGGTTACATGACAATAACATCCCTGTAATGGACTGGCCTGCACAGTGTCCTGACTTGAATCCTATAGAACACCTTTGGGATGTTTTGGAACGCCGACTTCGTGCCAGGCCTCACCGACCTACATCGATACCTCTCGTCAGTTCCGCACTCCGTGAAGAATGGGCTGCCATTCCCCAAGAAACCTTCCAGCACCTGATTGAAAGTATGCCTGCGAGAGTAAACGCTGACATCAAGGCTAAGGGTGGGCCATCACCATATTGACTTCCAGCATTACAGATGGAGGGCGCCACGAACTTGTACGTCATTTTCAGCCAGGTGTCCGGATACTTTTGGTCACGAAGTGTATGTAGCTACACCATCGACATCCAATGGAGATAGATAATTCCTGCTGGTCCATGTTGGATGCCCGTTGAAACTGTAAAGGTGTTTAAGATACTGGCTCAGCTGGTGGTGGCTGAAACTAATTAAACTTTCACTCGGATTAGTCATTTCAAATACTTTCAGGTACTGCGTATCTAGGCAAAACCAATTATGGCGACGATGAACCAATATCATCAGTAGTACTACAACTAAGCGCCCACGGCGAAATTTTTATAGGGGACTAAAACACCATACTATATTTTCACAGACTTGACACCCAAGCCACTTCGATACACCGCCAAGATTTTAAAGCAGACAATACACATGAGCAAAGAAAATTAGCAAAGATGATGTCTTCAGCGAGGAAAGTCAAATTGGAAGTAAAAAAAAATATAATGTCACTCCTATTGTGACTATCGTTCAAATGAACCTATCAGAAGCAGAAAATGCCATACACAACGTATTTGTACGTACCTAAGTACGATGCGCAAATATGAACTCTTAATGTATCCACTTCACTTTCTATACAAACACACGCAACTTAATGCACAGAATACGTAAACTGTAAGAAATTTACTTCACAATCTATAATTCCTTCTAATTTACGAATACAAGCAAGATTACGCAACATAAAGCAACACACGTAACTTGCAGCAGGGAAAATACACCAAAAATATACTAATTCGTAGAAAACTAGAATAAGTGCAAAATACGATGAAAGCTCTAAGAAATATTAGTATTTAGCACTGAAAATATAAATTTTAGAAACACAAGGTAACACGTGGCAATTACGTTAGCAACTTTGAAAATGCAAGTCAAGTTCCACAGGTCACAAAAGTACTTCAAAACACGAAAAGTCTATAAGGAATATTCAAGACAATTTCTCATAGAAAAGAATTTAAACCATGGTAAGCGGAAGTTTTTAATAAGAAGTCAAAGTTAACAGCGCTCCACCAACACAAAACATTGTAAAAATTCAAAGTGTATTCACAGTAATGCTAAAAGCACGGAACGTTTAAGCAAATACTTAAGCTTTTAATTTAAACCAAAATAAGACAATTTTCAAAAAGAAACCTTTACCAGCAAACTGAAACTAGAAGGTTACAGATTACATTGGAACACGTGGAGAACCAAATTACGTGAACAACTACATTTTCAAGGTGGAGGAAAAAAAATCTACACCCCAAAATATTAAATTTGCCCGGCCCTCCACCAATTTGTCGAAACCTCTTATGTTCACTCCGTTACCGGGGGTAGAGCACAGGACCGAGATCTAAAGCATCACATCACATTTTCCTAACACGAGGTTCGACGGGGGCAAGCTAACAAAATACTAAATAACACCTGAAAACCACTGAAATATTATTAAATCAACATGGGTTAGGAAGGAAGGGATCACGTATATAATTAATTCACATATTATAAAGTTAGATTCCAATATATTATACCAAAACAAAGTGATATAGGTTACTTTTCTGTTAGACGAAGCGCAATGCCGAAACACGACTTGCTCTATTCTCTATCAAGGCTTAAAGAGAAAACAAGCTACTCGCTTCCTCAAGACAAAACCAGTTAACCCCTCCACCTCTACGTCACTACCTGTTTATGTTGGCAACCTAAAAGTTAACCATACAGTATTACCACACCACATTTTCTTACGGTGTTACCACACCATGTGCCACAATATCTCTGTCTCTTTCCTTTCTATATCTGTATCTTTCTATTTCTCCTTATTCCTTACAGTTCCTTGCTCATTAGTTTGGTGAAAGGTGGGCTCTACCTAGAATTAGCTTTTACCTGGAATTAGCTAGCTCGCCCGTCCATTACTTATCTAAGTTACAATCTGCTTTTGTACAATTCTTGGTTGTTAAATATTCTAACATATTCCTTGGTGAATTATATTATTATGTATAATTCTTGTTTAATAATACATATATATATGTATATATATATGTAAGTGTGGTATATCCCATTTCAACATGTGGATGTCCCTGACTGTTTCAAATGAGGAGAGGGAAGAATGTATGATGGAACTTTACGCAGTGATGTAAACCATTCCTATTGCTGCTTCTTTAGTTTATTAGTTATAAATGGGTAACAATAAATAGCGCTTCTCAGGACTTGCAGACAATTACTTATTCCCACTCTTTGTTTACCTGGTTGCCTGGATACTCATAGGTTGGAATAGGTTTCTTGGAGACCATAAATGTGTTTGAAAGGAAAGTAAACACATTCTGTCTTATTTAAAAAAAATAAAAGTGCAAAGTAGTGAATTATAAAAACAATTTAATTAGTTTACTAGTATTAGGAAAAATTACGCTGATGCATGCACTTAAAACTTTATTTTATTATGTCCCTTTTACCAAAGCAACTCGTAGAATATATATACAGGATATATCTTTATTGGTGTAAAATATTTTGGGAACGCCCTCCCAACATCAAAATAGTAAAAGAAGTTCATATAAACATGGGTCTGAAAATCGTTTGTTAGAGAATTATTAACGGATTTGCCCCATTCGTTGTCATCAATAATAATTAATTGAATTAAATTGTTATGCGCTGATTGTTTTTTGTTTGGATGTTTGTTGTAGAGTGTGAAAGGCATAAGAAAATGTATTCTGTGAGTGAACAGACCGATATGCACTGTATATATATATATATATATATATATATATATATATATATATATATATGGTTTTGCAGATTGGGGTGAGTCACAAGCACGTGAGCTTTATGCAGAAAGGTACCCCGAAAGGCAGTTCTCTTGTCCATGAACATTCTCACGAATTCACCAATTCGTGCAATTCGAGGGTAATGTTTCGGATGTTGGGGAGACCAAGAGAGGTACGAAGCAATGATCGTGAAAAATGAATTTTTCGTGATTTGGATACAAATCCATCAGATAGGACAAGGCGAATTGCAATAAGGGAGGGCGTTAGTCATATGACTATCTGTAGAAATTTGCATGAAAATGTTTTGTATCCCTATCAGCTCCAGCGGATGCAAGGATAAAATGTGGTGGACTCTTGAGTCGAGAAGAACTTTCTGCCATCGCATGTTACTGAATTATGCTATGCTCGTGCATTTCTTAGCATGCACCTTGTTCACTGATGAGGCTGGGTTTATCTCGCAACGGTATCTTCAATTTTCATAAAACTCATAACTGGACCTATAAAAACCCTCAAAGTACGACAAGACAGACACCAACAGAACTTGTGCCTAAACGTCTGGGGTGGAATCGTTCATGATCATCTTATTGGTCCCTATTTCTTACATCCACGTCTGAATGCACAGGCGTATTTACAGTTTCTCAGAAATAAGATGCATCATTTAAACGATGATGTGCCTTTGGGGTCATCCAACGAATGTGCCTTTTACACCATGGTGTGCCAGCTCATTCAGTCGAATAGTACTAATTTCTTGAATTATAGGTTTCCGCGTAGATGGATTGGTTGAGGGGGATTCAATGTTGGATCTCCTGATTTGAATCCAATGGATTTCTTCGTCTGGGGATATTTAAAGTCCCTAGTTTGTGCGACCTTCAATTTTGTCTTGTAACTCAGCAATAAATGATTTTCAGACCCTTGTTCATATGAACTTCTTTTACTGTTTTGATATTGGGGGGGGCGTCTCCGAAATATTTGACTCCAATAAAGATACGCCCTGTATTTTGTTTTAGAAACTACTTAAATTTCTCTTCCTAAATGTATAATGATTGCCTTTGGTGTTACCTGTCTGAAATACCTTTCTGTCGAAGACTGTATTACACTGCATCGTGGTGAATAGTTTCCAAACTCGCGGGTTCAAATCCGGCGAGAGCGATGGATTTTTCGGGCGTAAAATTCTTAACATGGCTTCCTTCGGAAGGGAAGAAAATCCTGTGATCCCGTGTCGTAGATTTGCGGCACGTAAAAAAACCTCAAGCCTGATAAAGAGGCCTCTGAGCAAAATTTCCGGTCTGTCACGTCCAATATAAAACGGAACAACCTTTGACATCATGCACGAAGTTACAGGTTTTGCTTTACTTCCTCTCTACGATATCGGATTGTTTGTCTTAAATGATAAATGCACGTGTGCATTACATGTTCATCCCCAGTACTTTGGTTATGTTACAAACTTCTATGTGACAAGCAGAAGGTTGATTGAAAATCGTTTCTGGGGTTAAAGTAACGGAGAAGCCATTAACAAGCTAAGTTACGGAGGTTTAACTATTTTTTCCTTTTCGCTTCCTCGGTGTGCAAGGAACTTCAGCAGCCTTTTCTTATCACCGTCGTCTTTACTAGCTTCGGGTCCATTATGGAAGTATCGACTGAGAATGTGCCAAAAGGTAAGGAAAACATATATTCCACCATATGTGACTATACGCTTGCAAGAATCCATCACTCCTCACAGCGAGTATGAAGGAGAAATGTTAGCATGTATTCTTTAATTTGCATGGCTTAGTTGCTACTGTATATGAAATGCATACATGAAGTTTAAAGTAATCCAGTTCCGTTCGCAAGATAGGTCATATATACTTCATACTTTTCACTGAGGAGACTGTCAGAGACAGCCCGTTCAAATAAGCTTCCAGATAGTATACAGATCAGAAGAGGTATGTAAAGATCTCCGTGTTTGAAAATGCCAAGATGATTCATCTTAAACTTCATAAAAGATACTGAACAAACTTTGATCTATTTCCAAGAATTCGCTAAAAATAAGTGCAATAGTTGATAACACTACACCACTGAGGCCACGTACTAACCGCGGAGCAAAGCCCTTGCAATAGTTCACGAAGTACACGACTGGAATAGACGGTAGCACAACTCCGCATATGGATTAGCATCATGCTTCCATTATATCTCTTAACAAGTTACTACCCTATAAAAAACAATGCGATCGCAATGTGTAACAATGGCAATGTTTACTGCTAACACATCTCCAAGAAGAGGAAAAATAGCGAACACTGCCATTTTAAAGATATAATAACAATAAGTTAGTCGGTTTTATTGTGGTACATCCGCCTTATCTCGGTTGGTGTAGGTGAATGGTTTATCTGAAAACATATAGGGTAGCTAAATTATATTCGAACCCACTCGCGGCCCCTCTCTAATGCACGAGACAGCCCGCAGTCGCCGGGGAAATTACGCCTGCAGAGGCGGACTAAAATCCTTACCTTATAATAGATTCTGTAAATGTTGACCTTCTGCTCTCAAACAGGCAGCATAAATCACATAAAAAAAATCAGAACTCGTTAGGTCAGGGGAACGAGGGGGCCACAAATCAACACTAATTATTCTGTCATCAAACACCTCTCTTATTGCATGTAATGATTCGGCAGCCGTATGTGCTGTTGCAAAATCTTGCTGCAACCAAACATACGATTTCTCTTCTTCTGTCAAGCGATTGCAAAATGACCTCAGAATTTACATCTGATATCGCTCTGCATTTGTTGTTCCATCAAAGAATATGGGCCCTATTATTCTTCTAGTACTTATCGCACACCATACTCTAATTTTCTGATCATAATGAGGCGTTTCATCCAGTAGCAGAGGTTTCTCTGAAGCCCAGTATCGGCTGTTGAGAGTATTCACACGTCCACTTAGATAAAACAAAGATTCATCAGTGAAAAACAAAAGCTGTGTGTCAATGGAAGGCCTTTCTACGGATTGGAAAAAACCAGTTATAATAATTCACACGTTTAACGGGATCATTTGGCGTTAACGCTTGCACTCGTGTGTAGCGGTAGGGCTTCAGTTTCAACAGACGTGTAGCATTTCTCGCAGAAGATCGAGATACACCTGTTTGCTGCGCTAGTTTTTTCAGCGAACGCTCCAAAGCGGCATCAATCACAAGAATTCCTGCTGCTGGGCTTCGGAGAATGAGCGAGAATATTTACACGAGATATGCTGCCTGTTTGAGAGCAGAAGGTCAACATTTCCAGCATCTATTATAAGGTAAGAATTTTAGTCCGCCTCTGCCGGCGTAATTTCCCCGGCGACTACCGGCTGTCTCGCGCAGTAGAGAGAGGCCGCGAGTGGGTTCGAATATAATTTAACTACCCTATATATATAGATTCATAGATTCATGAGGAATATGCAAAACGTGAAAAATAATACAAAACACATTATCAGTGAAGATATAGTAAAAGAGAAATACTTATACTGAAAATTCGGCCAATCGTTCTTGAAAACGAACTTGACTTTTGCCATTCGCTTTCTCCTCTGGCCACATATGCTTGATCTGGTAAGAGAAAAAAACATACCTAGTAAAACACGACTAACCGAGCGAGTTACCTTTGTGGCATGCAGGAGGTCCCTTGTTCAATTCCCGTTGACTGCCTACCCTGAGCCTTGCGTTTTTCGTGGTTTTCCCTAGTCGATGTGCGAATGTTTGACTTCTCTCTGCCACGACTTCCTCTTCCATTCCGTTTCCTTTTCATATTTTAGGCGTGCTTTCAGATTTCACTGTGTGAGGCAGTGCTGGACAGATGACGTAGCTTCTTGCTCCAAACAAAGAGATTTCCCGTGGTCTCCAGAGGCTGTCTAGGTTGTATGTGCATTCATCGCCCTATATGGACGACTCCGGCGGTGAGTCGGGTCTTCGAGCCAGGAAATATTTAAAGACTTCTGCGCATATCTTGTGGCAGTAATTTGTTTCACAATAATGTAAATGCCAGAGTGATTGTAGTGTAAATAAGCATTATTGTATGACATTGATTTGAGATGTTTGTTAATTATATGCATTGTTAGGAAATAAGTTTACACGACCTCACTGGAACTGACAATAAGAGCGGATAACAATGAGTGAGGGGGTGAGTTGAATATTAATTAGAAGAGACAAACAAATGACGTCAGATTGGCGCGCTTTTCTTAGAAATAGCGGGAATATTTTCCCTAGGGCATTTGCGTTCGTAATTTTGATTGGATATAAAAATAGACGCTAATGTTGGCGCGTTTTATTAACCAATAGCAGCTCGGTTATAATCTTTAGGCATATCGGGGTGTGGGAGTATAAAAAGCTAAAGTCAGAGGCAGATTTCGTCAGTCCAACAGAAGCATCTTCTTCCAACCAACTACAAACAAATATTACTACTTCAAATTGGCACCCAGAACGTGGGGCGAAATAACTAGGAAGGGGCGAATTAACCAGGAAGGAGCGAAATAACTAGGATGGGGCGAATTAACCAGGAAGGAGCAAAATAACCAGGAAGGGACGAAGGAACCAGGACGTGGAGCGAATGGAGCAGTGAAATTAACTACAAGACGCAGATTCCAGAAAAAACCACAAGAATGACCGACGACGCGGATGAGTGGACATCGTAATTACGAGAATAGAAGGCAACAGGGGAATTCAACCACAACACCAAAACAGCGAGACGACGCAGATTCATCATAGTACGACGCAGAGGCGACATATACATGTAGGAGAGAGGGGCAGGAAGCTGGACATCAAAGCAACATCAACAGACAGCATCACAAAGGTTAGAATATTGTAAATGTTTTTATTCCTAAAAAAATTTGTGAGAAATTAAATGTTCTTAAGAAGTGGTAGGATTAAGAAAACAATGTCTACTAATAATACTGAAGAAACAATTATGGAGGGAGATAATGTAACAGTTAGCTGTAATTCAATGCAGATTATGGAAAATAGCTCAAACAATGTAGTATTTGAGGGAGGAAATATTAGTGCAGAAAGTGAGAATAGAACAGCAGGAAATGTTAATTTTGATGCTAGTATGATGATGGAAATGCTGAGAAATAATGGTGAGAAATTAGAAAAGAATAAGAGGGAATTAAGGGAAGATTTTGATAGGAGTTTAGAACAAAAACTAACTCAGAATAATGAGAAGAATAATAGAGAATTAAGTCAAGATATTGGTAAGAGTATTACAGATCAATTACGGGAAGAAATTGGTAAGAGTAATGAGAAATTAGAGCATAAATTAGATCAAAACAGGGAAGAAATTGAAAAGAAATTTATGGAGCTAGATAGTAGTATGATAAGAATGAGAAATGAAAATCAGGAAATGATAGCAAATGAGATAGGGAAAGTTTCAAAGAAAATGTCAGACATGAGCAGGTAAATATCTAACAAAAAAAATGAGGTTGATACCAAGTTTGAACATGTTAGTGTAAAATGTACAGAGTTAGGAAGTCGAATGAGTAGCATTTCAACTGAGCTAAAAGAGATGAATGCAGATTTAATTCAGGTGCAAGTTAATTTCAGAGGGGAGATATCTGAAATTCAGAAGGAGTCGGAAACATAAAGAAATAAATTTTCCGAAGAAGTTAAAGTTTTGTTTATAAATAATCAAAAGATAACTTCTGAAATTAACAAGTACCAAGCTGTTCAAAATGAAAACTCCAATCCAGTACAATTTATTACAGACTTGTCAGAGTACTTTCAAATTAAAAAGATACCTGAAGAATTGAAAATGATAGTTGTTAAAAGATGTGATATTCAGAAAACTTTAGATTGGTTTCAAATGTTATCAGGGGAGGAAATTTCATATGAATCCTTTAAGAGGTTATTCATGAACAAATTTTGGAAGGTTACGATACAGCTACGAGTAATGCTTAGCCACAGAAAATTTGATCCAGGAGGGGGAATAGCAATGACCGCTAAAAAAAAAGTAAGCAAATTTAGGATAAGTAAAGCTGAACTTCAGAACAAAGTATTGGAATGTAAGAGGGTTAGTTATGTATTATGTCATAAGAAAGGAGAAATAAATCATGGACAAAAATAAATGTTTAAAGGGGAAAAAGAACATTTTCTTAGTAAACCGTAACAGCCTTTGAAAGGAAGCATGTAATAATGAAAATTTAATGTCATATTAAAGTAAAAGTATGTAGATATAATTCAAAGAGTATTTTGAATATAAAGTACAAAACAACAAAAAAGGGGTAAAGATAATTAAAACAAATACTTATGTAGCACACAGATAATGTGAAATTATGTCTAGAATTAAGAGATGTAAATATATTTGTGTAGAGGATGAATATTTTGGTAAATATGTTTAATAATTACAAAATGAAGCAGGTTAAAAATCTTGAATGTATAAATTTTTATGTAAACAACCTAAGAAAGTAAACCATTTTGTAACAGTAACTAAATAATTCAGGGTACAGTATTTGCTATAAAAAATTGTAATGTCAGATGTATGTATATAAACACATTAGACCAGAGCCAGTAAATAGTGGCGAGAAAAATGCAAAATGTATGACGTGTGTTAAATGCGTGTGCAGTGTTAAGTGCAAGTGATAAATGCCGTGTGTTACGAGATTCAGGAGACTAAAAACCCAATTATAAAATTTCCAAACAGGTTGTAAATATTTATAATTATGTTTCTAGTGGGGCATATGTGGCAGTAATTTGTATCACAATAATGTAAATGCCAGAGTGATTGTAGTGTAAATAAGCATTATTGTATGACATTGATTTGAGATGTTTGTTAATTATAAACATTGTTAGGAAATAAGTTTACACGGCCTCACTGAAACTGACAATAGGAACGGATAACAATGAGCGAGGGGGTGAGTTGAATATTAATTAGAAGAGACAAACAAATGACGTCAGATTGGCGCGCTTTTCTGTAGAAATGGAGGGAATTTCTTCCCTAGAGCATTTGTGTTCGTAATTTTGATTGGATATAAAAATAGACGCTAATGTTGGCGCGTTTTATTAACCAATAGCAGCTCGGTTATAATCTTTAGGCATATCGGGGTGTGGGAGTATAAAAAGCTAAAGCCAGAGGCAAGTATCGCCCAGTTCAACAAAATCATCCACGCATTACACGTCGCTGAGTCCAACAGAATCTTTCAGAAGTTAAACGTCGCTTAGTTCATCAGAATCGTTCGCGAGTTACACGTCGCAATTCTACAGAATCTCTCGCGTCGTAAAGTTTGTTATAAATGTGAAACACGCGAATTAATAATGTGCAGTAAATAAGTGATTATAGTGATATTAGAAAATATAACAGTTTCAGTCTGGCGTGTATCAAGAGTCAATATGTGAACTTAATTAATTCTGACGGTAATAAAAGTGTAAAAACAAATTCTTTTATGAGTGTTATTTTTGAGTAGCAAATCCTTTCCGTTTACACAGCCTGTTCAAGAGATGTGCTTGACCGAGAAACAATAGCTAGCCGGAGGACAATGAACCCAACATTCAAAGTAGTAATACAATAACAGGCGCTCAGAAATAAGATAACACGAAGTGACCGCGACAAATTGGCTCCCATACGTGGTGCAGATAAACATGAAGCATCTCCCAACTTCTTCCAACTACCAACAAATATTCCACTTCAATCTGTGGCCTGTCTGTCTGCGTCCTATAGCCTCCTGTGGTTCCTTTGCTTCATCCATTTCTCCTGGGGTTGGTAGCCACAATAGATCTGTATAAGTCACGGCCATGTTGTGTATCCTGTGAAGAATATCTAAGCCATCAAAGCAGTATATGTCTTACATGCTGATCTAGTACTTACGGACAAATCGCCTACGCGCCAAAAATCATTTTCACTAAGATACTGAACCATAGGTAAAGATAAAGAGTGTTAGTGAAATATTTCAGTGATTCTAGCAACCTTTATTACTGATTTCCAGACATTAATCCGTCGGCTGCAGAAACTTTCCCCTGCTTCGAAAGTTTGGAACGCCATTCACCTTCTCTCTCTTAGCATGATAATTACCGCGTTTCCGTTGACCAATAGGAATTCAACGATCTGGAGAGATTGTTCTGGTTAATTTGGATAATTTAGCTTGGAGTTTCAACCGTATCTCTAGCGCTACATGGTGGTTTCAAGTAATTTTAGACCAGTTTGACTTCTAACTTGTAAAGACCTACTTATTTGACTCTTGCTGCAACCCTTCATCATTTATCCCTGCTTCCGTGCAGCTTACTAATGCTATTCTCTCTATCAGCTACTCTGATTCACCTACAGCAAGGGTGGCGAAAACGCCTTCCTCCGCGAGTCACCAAACATGCAACACGCACTGCATCACTCAGCAGTAAAACAAAAGGACAGTGACAAAGAGAGAACGGCGCCTACGTGTCAAAATGACTCGCGAGTCCCGTTTTCGCCACCTCTGACCTACAGTAACCGAGTGGGATGGCTCAGGCGGTTTTGTCTGTGGCACACATTCGGAAGGTCATGGGTTCGATTCCCGCGGCCAACCTTTCTGACCCATGTGTGTTTTGGGGGATTTTCCCGGGTCACCAGGCGAATGCTGGGATGGATTCTCACATCCCCCGAATTTCTTGTCCCTCCATTTCATCTCTATTCTTATTTCACTTAATCTTTCATTCGTTGGTCTATTTCAGGGTTGGAGGTGTTGGTGATGGTGTTTCGGTGCAGTGTGGCAGGGGAAAAGGATGCTCTTTGTGACTCTCTCCGTTCCTCGAACTTCGGCTGGATGCCGGGGTATCCGAACGTTCTTGAGAGGTGTTGAGACGCCTCTGGGCGGGGCGGGGCCCCTGGTCTGCCTGTCCGTCTGCCGGAGAGTCTCTATCTGGGAACGTAGTGACCCTGCCATTCCTGTGCCGTCGCCCCTGTTCCGGCCGCCCGGTGTCTCCTCTCGCCTCATCCCTCTTCCCGGGGACGCCCCCTTGTTGGGCGTAAGTACAATATCTCCTCTGTGGATCAATGCCAAGTCCCCTACATAGCTAATCCAATCTACGTATAGTAGATCTGCTGGACAAATGTCATGGTTTTCCGAATTATGAGGAAGCTTACATTTTATATTGTGTAATTTACAAAATAAGATGCAGAAGAAAATTCGGTGAGCACTCTTAAGACTGAAATTAGCACAGCTTAAACAAATAAATAATTACCTATACAAACTGTCATAGACAATATTAGCTTTACGGTCAACCTGGTGCCTAGAGTATTAGATAATGTAATATATAATTCAGTGTATCCTGTAGAAGGCCCTTTAATCTCTGACATCTGCACACCTTCCTTCCTTCCTTCCTGCATAGTTTGAGCGAATGCAAAGGAAAACGTCTCTGTTGCTGGACAGTTTAGGTAATGACAATACTGGTGTTTTCAACTAATTGGCGAAGTTATATTTAATTAGAACTGCTGACGATTAAACGTTGCAAGTTTGCTGTATATCGAAGCCACAAAACATTTACTTTACAAACCGTTTGAAGCTACTGTATAATATGGCTTGGTTGGCTCCTGCCTGTCGCTCCGAGCTCTCTCCCCAAACTCTTTGCCCTACATTAGGACTACAAAGCTCGTTCACTTACTGTTCTTCATACTTCAGCGTTAAATCCACCGCTCGCGCCATGAATACATTCCAAACGTGCACTTACGTGAATCTGAATTTTCATTAATACCCAACGAAGGGCGTCCTTTGCCAATTTAAATCTCGAAGCAATAATTCGCTTAATTTCCTCAGCTCTGACCTGGTTGATTGAAAACGCTTTAGAAACGGATGGAAAAGAGGTCTGCAAAGTAAAACCCTAATGATTCAATTTCGAAGTGAGTTAATATTGACTCTTTATTTCTGTTTTCCTTGATTTTTCTTTTTCTATAACGTTTTTATACGAAACTCGTATATTGTATGCCTCTGACGAGAAAACGTTTACCGGGTTTCTGCTCACCGGAGGAGTGAGGGCGGATAGTACGACGTGGCAGCTCACGATGTCAAACAGATCTACTATCTACATTAAAAACATCGCACAACGTTAGTATTCCAGCGTGTTTCACTTGGAGCAGCGTGTAAGAGTTTTAAAGTGATTTATAAAGTTATTTACAATGCCCAGTAAGAAAAGAACTCTACACAGTCAAGTCCGAGAAATAGTTGCTAACCTTGTTAAAATCTATGACGAGAAAGCAAACAAAAGCACCTGGTCATTCAGCATTACTAGCAGAAGAGCTACGCTTTCTAAGAGGCCTTAAGTCTTGTTGATACGTTGAACGTAGAGCCGTAATCTTTCTCAGATAGCGCTAGAATTATTGATGTCAACACATTCGTTACAGACACATTTTAGTTAGAGGAACACAGTTATTTATTTGCGTTTTTAAATTGTATCATCTTTACTTTCTCTACATCCTATGTATAGTAGGTAGCATAAGTATAGTACTTCACCTTAAAACTCATTATTGAGAATTTACTGGAAATACGTGTTCTGAGATCTTCTGAATACAAATAAGCATTTTATAAACAGGATCTGTTTACATATGCTTCTGAATGTGTGTGTTCTTTTAAAGAGGATTTTCACGTAATTTAAAACAACTTCCTGAGCATTTTTTATTTTCTCAGAATTGACGTAAGCATTTTGATTAAAATATCATTCGTGTGAGTTATTGTTAGGACAAATGGTTTTTCTTGTTTGTCATTACACAATTGCATTTTTGCTAATTCATGGAAAGATCATGGGGTTTAAGCACCAGATTATAGCCACCCCGATTTTAAATATTTGTCTGTCGTTTCGGTTTCCTTCTACCTTCAAGAAAATGTGTAATGAAACTATTTGTGCATACCTTTATCTCGATTAACACGAAGTATATAGAAAAGCAAGTCTATGTAAGAATTCCGAGGTTGCGGAAAGTGTAAAAATACTTAGCATGGCTTCCTTCGGAAGGGAAGTAAAGCCGGTGATCCCGTGTCGTAGATTTATGGCACTCAAAAGAACCTCAAACCTGTTAAGGAGGCCTCTGAGCAAAGTATTTCACGCCCAATATACAATGGGACGCTAAGGACCATAGTAGTTAAAGAACGTCTATAACTTAATTTAATTTTATGTAAAAATAGCTTGCAGAAAGTATACAAAAATAAATGACTTGAGTAGAGTAAGTCAAATAGTTTTTGATTAAAATATCATTTGTTTGATATTTTGTCCTGACAAATAGTGTTCTTGATGTGTGTGTGTGTGTGTGTGTGTGTGTGTGTGTGTGTGAACAGCCTTCATTGTTATTATATAATTTGGAAACCGTAAGAAATAAGAAAAACCTTACTGTAGGGAAACATAGTACTCATTAAATTCACAATAAGCCTCAAATATGGTACTTTCTGTAGCGTTAAACGTTTCCGAAATATTCCCTATGTGTATTTTTACAAGTGCGCCATCCGATGAAGTGTGTTTAATAGTTTGCAGTGCTTTCTTCTTTTCCTTCACTTGGTATGCTATTACGACTTGCGACACGCACAACTGAATGCTGTTATCGCACGTTGTTTGTAATCAGGACAGTACTGCTTAACTTGAAATAATAACATTTATCGCGGTTAACGTGTATAGGAGAATCCTTTTTATACGGTTGGTGTAAAATATAAGAGAGATGCCAGCTTATAATTATTCGTGTGAGTGTTATACTTCACAAACAGTGATTTGTTTGTTCAAGCAATGACATGAACGGAATAAATATTCTATGTAAATAGTTCTGTGATAATAAAATTGTAAGAGGACATAACGTGCTATATGTTTATAAACTATACAGTGCGTTTCAAAAATAGAGAACATCATTTCAGGGATGCATTCCCCACGTAGACAATAAAAAAGTCCATTAAACATGTGTCCGAAAATGCTTGGTTTCTGAGTCATGGCCATCAAAACAATGATATTCACCGGAACGTATTTATTATCGCAGGTAGATTTCTTTATAGAAGATGCTCCAAGTATCCACTTCCTGCTTGAATACAGGCCTCACATCGATGTCTCATGGCCGTGGGAACACGATTCCAAATTCCAGGAGTACTGCGTATTTCCTCAAAACCTGCCACATTTCGATTCTGAAGGCATCCCATGTCAGGCACCGGAGACGAATACACCAACGCTTTTAAATGGTCCCACAAGTAGAAATCGACAGGGTTCAAATCAGGCGAGCTTGGTGCCAAGCAATTGGGCCACCTCTACCTATCCTCGATCAGAAAACCTTCGATCGAAGTATCGGCGAGCGTACCGCTGAAGTGTGCGGGAGTGCCATCGTGCAAGAAGTGAGCTTCCTGACGAATGCTCGTTGGAGCGTCATCATACACATGAAGTATGGTGTTATCCAGGAAGTTTGTGTACACTTGCCTCGTAAGTCTGTTTACAAATACATGGTGTCCAACTAAGCGATCAACAATGATACCGATCCAGATGTTGAGAGTGAACCGCACTTGGTGATGAGATGGAACAATTTCTTGTGGGTTTTTATATGCCCATACATGCTGCTTGTGGAAATTTGTAATATTATCTGGTGTGAACCGTGCTTCATCTGTAAATAAAACTAAAACAGGAAAGTTCGGATTTGTGACACACTGCTACACGAACCACTGGCAGAACATCAATCGAGCAGGGTAATCTGCCAGTGGCAGGGCTTGTACACGTTGCAAATGATAAGAATACAACTGTTGCTCTCGCAGCAACGCTAACCTTCCTGTACTGATAGGAGTCTGCACAGAATCCAGAATTTCTTCCTCTACATCTGGAGTTGTAGATCTTGGTCGTCCACTCCCCAAACAGGAGATGTAAACTTCCTATGAGCGCACAGACGGCGATGGAGACGTTCAAATATCTTCCGATCTGGACATCTTCGCTCTTGGTATAAACAGCGGGCCAGCGCAGCATTGCCGTCCGCCTTACCGTACATGAAGTGCATTTCTGTCAGCTCCTGAATAGGGTACACGTCGCTCAGTCGAACGTAAAACACAACGCTCAGTGTACTCTTCGCCGCGGAATGAACTGTCAGAGTGCCTGTTGGTATCTTGTGTCACGGCAACTACTTGCGGGAAGAAAAACGTTCCGGTGAATATCACTGTTTCAAAGGCCATAACTCGGAAACCAAGCATTTCCGGACACAGATTGTAAGGGACCTTTTTTATTGTCTACATGTGGGGAATGCATATCTGAATTTATGCTCTCTATTTTTGAAACATCCTGTATATATAATAAAACACATTTTTGTGGTAACTTTCGATTTTGAATGTACACTTGATATTAACGTGTAAGCTACAGCGAAACGTTTGATTTTAAACATTTCTCGCTCTCTCTCTCTCTCCGTTAACCTTTCAGGCAAGAATGTCAAAATGGATTGTTATGAAACTTAGTATATAACAAATCTTAGACCCTACTTACAAGATGGGCTATAAGATATATGAATTCCTTGCTCCAAAGGGGTTTCTAATGCGGCGGAAGATAAAGCAATTAAAATGCCTCGCTTGTTACTCAGTATTTTTTATGTTATATGATAAACGTTTATAAGAAAGACTTTGTTATATAGTTTATTATATGCAAAACCTTCCATTAATGCTACCGGTTACCACGAGAAACAGCATAGTGCCGATTTCACTGCAAGCGAAACGAAACGACTCAAGTTAGTGTCCTGTTAAACGTCTTATGTTTTAATAGTTATTAGCAACCTACAAAAATCCGTTTTATTGCCGGTTTTAAAACATCACATGATTTGTAAGTTGTACAGAGGGAGGGGAATGAAATGAGAGTGAAAGAGACAGTGGAAAAGGAGAGCGAGGGAGACATACAGAGGAAAGAGGGGAAAATTAGGGCGGAGGGGGAATGAAAATGTGTATGAAAAACATATCTATTTATTTATTTATTACAATACCATAAGCAGAGCTACGGATCTTTTTAGTATATAATGTATACTATAAATTATAATATATTTTTGTAATACTCTTAAAGGTATGCAGTATTCAGCAATGGAAATCTGTTTGAAACTATTAAACAATACAGTTATAGCAATATTATATATGACAACTACATAGGACAGAACTTGAATGAAGATGCTTATAGAATCGATAGTAATATGACCTATAAAGTTACTGAGTATATAACTTGATACCGAGCGGAATGGCTCAGGTAATAGCGTCTGCGGCGCACATCCGGTAGGTCGTGGGTTCCATTCGCGTGGCCGACCTTCCTGAACCATGGGTTTTTTCGGGAGTTTCCCCGAGCCGCTAGGAGAATGCTAGGAAGGATCATTTTGTCCCTCCATTTCATCTCCTTTCTCGTTTCACTTCACCTTTCATCTGCTTGGCTTCTTTCAGAGTTGCAAGTGTCGGCAGGAGGTATCGGCGTGCCTGGTAGGGTAACAGTATGCTCTGAGGAAAGCCTTGTCCCCCGGACTGCGAGCGGTCTCCAGATCCAGGGCCCTCCAGGGGATGTACAAGCCCACAGGGAGGGACCTGCTGCACCAGCCGCCATCCGGGAGTTCACATTTGTAAGTGGTAGGAAACCTGCCCTATGCCTGTCGTGCCACCCGCTGCCTGCTCTCACCTCATCCCCCCTCCCGGGGGCGCCCCGTCAGGGGCCTAGGTACAAAAGATCTTGTAAGTGGAGGTGCTAAGTACCACTCCGCTTCTGGTCCTATCCTATATCATTTGGTTGTATTTTTCCAGCAACTGTTCATTCCATTATAATTCCTTCGATAACTATTCGTTATACGGAAAAATTAAAGGAAAAGAAACAGTTATCCTGGTAATACTTTGTTGCTAATATTGTATCATTTATTTCTACCAGGTTACCGCGCAATTCATTATCCATATACCAACTTTTGCACTGCAGACGGCGATGGAAACTGCAATTGTAAACGAGGCAGAATTTTCACCGAACTACAGAAGTAATTGCTAATGTAGCAATTTCAAATGAATAATCGGAAAAAGGAAAGAATGGTTAGATCATTTCTAAGAAAAGTAGCAATGCCTGGAAGGCAACTATTTTTTATAATTATGCAGGAAGTTCATTTGTCCAATTTTTTCCTGTATTGTACACATAATAGTTAGTCCACGAATTCGTGCACTAACGCTCCAATTCTATTTTACAGACAAATTGAAGACAAAATCTGTATAGGAAGCATAAGAGTAATAGTTTTTAAGTTATCGCCGTAAAAAAACTCCCAGTTTTTGCTTCAGCAGCCCAAACCAATGGTAATCGGAGGGTGACAAATCTGGACTGTCCAAAGCATTTCCTCCACTTTTTCCCGGGTTAAGATAGCAGTGTGCGGCTTTGCAGTGAAATGAATAACGCTCACATCTCGGATTGGTTACCGGCGTCGTTTGTAGCGATATGCAGTTTTTGTCACGAACCAAAAGACGGCAGTAGTATACATTCACTGTCCTTCACGAAGGAAATCTACCAGCAAAATTCCCGCCGAGTCCCAAAAACAGTTGTAAGCACGTTTTCGGCAGAAAGACGTGTTTTGGCCTTCACTGGCTCAGCTGCACCTCATTTCCGCCACTCCATACTTGCTTGTTATGGGTTGTAATGATGACCTTCCTCCTCCTAGCGTTTCAGATGCCTCCGACAAATTTCCTGGCGCAATATTTTGTTCCTGGGTGAGGAGATGGGGAACTCATCTAGCAGACAATATCCGCAAGTTGAGTTCATCATGGATGATGGCTTGAACACTTCCAAAGCTTATTGCTAAGAGGGAAGCAATTTCAGAAATTGTTATGCGCCGTACTGCACGAATGTTGTCTGCAGTGATCATCTTTCGTGGGGCTCATTTTCCACTGCTTCCCGTCCTGCCAACAATTTTTTATGCCATTCATACATCTGGGTCTTTGAAAGGGTTGCTTCTCTAAAACTATGCATGAAGCCTTCTCAAAATTTCCGAAACTTTGGTGCCTTTTATCGCCAGAAGCTTGATTGTGATGCTTTGCGCAGTGGTCGCATGTACCTCTTGTTCGCTCCTGGCGTACTGAAGCCAGTTAGTTGCCTTGTATTGAAGTGAGCGGCCGCTTTGCGGTGAGTGACGCCACAATGGTGCTATTGCAGACATCCTCACCAAGATCCATTCACTACCAGAGGCGCTAATTTAAAGTTCCGGTTTATATTTGATTCACCTCGTAACTTCACAGTTCATTTAGAAATTTTAGAGATGTTTGTATCGTAAATCATATCTTACATGCGTGCTTTTCTTCAATCTTTTAGTATTTTTCAATTCACAAAAGGATCTATGCCAAATATTGTTGTAAAAGTTTTATTAAGTTTAAAAAGCATACATAAAAATACGCTCTGAAGCAGGTAAACAGTTTCGTGTCAATAAAAATAGCTATAAGCTACTGAAAATTGAAAATAACGTTGTGTATAAAGTTTTTGGCAAGGCAAAATTACAGTAACTACTGAATAAATACTACCTTTGCTGTAGGACCTATCAGCGATTATTATGTCAACCTACTAAGCTTTATTTTCCTCTTTTGGAGGAGTGTTCACTTGGAAGTCAATATTCTTATACCAGAATACTTTAGGGGTTAAGTATTTGCTGCTCCTACCATTATACGCTCCTGGCGGATTTTATTCAGTAATAAGAGTTGGGAATATAACAAAATTTATTAATTTCAAAATCACATCTTTAAAAAAATGAGTTATGTTAAAATAACTTTCTTAATATAATAATAATAATAATAATAATAATAATAATAATAAAAGCTTGAAGGGGCAGTAATAAAATTGTTTGTGTATGTTGCTATACAGCAGAGGTGGCGAAAACGGGACTCGCGAGTCATTTTGGCTCGTAGGTGCGTTCCCTCTCTGCAACCGTCCGTTTGTTTTTCACGTGCTGCTGAGTGATGCAGTGCGTGTTGCATATTTGGTGACTCGCGGAAGGAAGGCGTTTTCGCCACCCTTGCTATACAGGATTGAACGAGTTAGCGTAAAATTCCTTTTAAGGGTTTTAGTTTTTTGTTATAGTAACAACATTTCTCCTATCATTACTTCGTTTTATCTTTTATAGTACTCAAGTTACTGATAATACTTTGCAACATCAAGTAGTAACGCCAGATAATATTAAGCTGCATTGTGGAGAAGTTTGGCACACGATTTGAGGCACATGCACTCGCTACAAGGTCACGTTTCCACTCAGTCACTCCTACATTGTTGCCAAGAGCTTTCCCATGTGGTAAACATGTATGGTAAATGTGAAGGTACTGACGAAAGCAAGGGGGCCCCAAAACCGGGGCAGAGCACCGCGCGCAGGCCATCCGGCCCCTTGTGCTTTTACCGTGACCCTGGGATGCAGTAAAGAGGGGAGAGGCCCGAATGGCGACTATATCGCAAACATGGACGGGATCCCTAATGTTTCCACATTGTACGTCTCCAATGCCGCCCGAGTCCCTCCATTGGGCTGTGAAACTCCGGGGGAAGGTTCTCGAAGGAACGCCTGCCCGAAAGCCCCAGAGGCGGGTATCAAACCGAGCGGTCCCTGGACGACATCAGTAATAAACTTCTACAAAGCGCACATCCACCGTCCAGCCGCAGAACGCCGTCGTCTGGTGCTACAACCCTGAAACAGATGACAAGGAAGAAACCCCTACAAAGTGCACATCCACCGCCAAGCCGCAACTTGGCGAACTCCGTCGCCTGGTCCCACAACCCTGAAACAAATGTCGAGGAAGAAACCCCTACAAAGTGCAGATCCACCGTCCAGCCGCAACCCACCGAACACCGTCGTCTGGTCCTACAGCCCTGAAACAGAGGACAAGGAAGAAATCTCTACAAAGTGCACATCCACCGTCCAGCCGCAACCTGCCGAACACCGTCGTCTTGTCCTACAACCCTGAAACAGAGGACAAGGAAGAAATCTCTACAAAGTGCACATCCACCGCCCAGCCGCAATCCGCCGAACACCGTCGTCTGGTCCTACAGCCCTGAAACAGATGACAAGGAAGAAACCTCTACAAAGTGCACATCCACCGTCCAGCCGCCGAGCACCGTCGTCTGGTCCTACAACCCTGAAACAGATGACAAGGAAGAAACCTCTACAAAGTGCACATCCACCGCCCAGCCGCAACCTGCCGAACACCGTCGTCTGGTCCTACAACCCTGAAACAGATAACAAGGAAGAAACCTCTACAAAGTGCACATCCACCGTCCAGCCGCAACCTGCCGAACACCGTCGTCTGGTCCTACAACCCTGAAACAGAGGACAAGGAAGAAACCTCTACAAAGTGCACATCCATCGTCCAGCCGCAACCTGCCGAACACCGTCGTCTGGTCCTACAACCCTGAAACAGATGACAAGGAAGAAACCTCTACAAAGTGCACATCCATCGCCCAGCCGCAACCTGCCGAACACCGTCGTCTGGTCCTACAACCCTGAAATAGATGACAAGGAAGAAACCTCTACAAAGTGCACATCCACCGCCCAGCCGCAACCCGCCGAACACCGTCGTCTGGTCCTATAACCCTGAAACAGATGACAAGGAAGAAACCTCTACAAAGTGCACATCCACCGTCCAGCCGCAACCTGCCGAACACCGTCGTCTGGTCCTACAGCCCTGAAAGAGATGACAAGGAAGAAACCTCTACAAAGTGCACATCCACCGTCCAGCCCCAACCTGCCGAACACCGTCGTCTGGTCCTACAACCCTGAAACAGATAACAAGGAAGAAACCTCTACAAAGTGCACATCCACCGTCCAGCCGCAACCTGCCGAACACCGTCGTCTGGTCCTACAACCCTGAAACAGAGGACAAGGAAGAAACCTCTACAAAGTGCACATCCACCGTCCAGCCGCAACCTGCCGAACACCGTCGTCTGGTCCTACAACCCTGAAACAGAGGACAAGGAAGAAACCTCTACAAAGTGCACATCCACCGCCCAGCCGCCGAACACCGTCGTCTGGTCCTACAACCCTGAAACAGAGGACAAGGAAGAAACCTCTACAAAGTGCACATCCACCGCCCAGCCGCCGAACACCGTCGTCTGGTCCTACAACCCTGAAACAGAGGACAAGGAAGAAACCTCTACAAAGTGCACATCCACCGTCCAGCCGCAACCTGCCGAACACCGTCGTCTGGTCCTACAGCCCTGAAAGAGATGACAAGGAAGAAACCTCTACAAAGTGCATATCCACCGTCCAGCCGTAACCTGCCGAACACCGTCGTCTGGTCCTATAACCCTGAAACAGATGACAAGGAAGAAACCTCTACAAAGTGCACATCCACCGCCCAGCCGCAACCTGCCGAACACCGTCGTCTGGTCCTACAACCCTGAAACAGAGGACAAGGAAGAAACCTCTACAAAGTGCACATCCACCGTCCAGCCGCAACCTGCCGAACACCGTCGTCTGGTCCTACAACCCTGAAACAGATGACAAGGAAGAAACCTCTACAAAGTGCACATCCACCGTCCAGCCGCCGAACGCCATCGTCTGGTCCTACAACCCTGAAACAGATAACAAGGAAGAAACCTTTACAAAGTGCACATCCACCGTCCAGCCGCAACCTGCCGAACACCGTCGTCTGGTCCTACAACCCTGAAACAGATGACAAGGAAGAAACCTCTACAAAGTGCACATCCACCGTCCAGCCGCCGAACGCCATCGTCTGGTCCTACAACCCTGAAACAGATAACAAGGAAGAAACCTCTACAAAGTGCACATCCACCGTCCAGCCGCCGAACGCCATCGTCTGGTCCTACAACCCTGAAACATTTGACAAGGAAGAAACCTCTACAAAGTGCACATCCACCGCCCAGCCGCCGAACGCCATCGTCTGGTCCTACAACCCTGAAACATTTGACAAGGAAGAAACCTCTACAAAGTGCACATCCACCGCCCAGCCGCCGAACGCCATCGTCTGGTCCTACAACCCTGAAACATTTGACAAGGAAGAAACCTCTACAAAGTGCACATCCACCGCCCAGCCGTCGAACGCCATCGTCTGGTCCTACAACCCTGAAACAGAGGACAAGGAAGAAACCTCTACAAAGTGCACATCCACCGCCCAGACGCCGAACGCCATCGTCTGGTCCTACAACCCTGAAACAGATAACAAGGAAGAAACCTCTACAAAGTGCACATCCACCGCCCAGCCGCCGAACGCCATCGTCTGGTCCTACAACCCTGAAACAGATAACAAGGAAGAAACCTCTACAAAGTGCACATCCACCGCCCAGCCGCCGAACGCCATCGTCTGGTCCTACAACCCTGAAACATTTGACAAGGAAGATGATGGATAAAGGAAATGAGGGGCGCGAGAGTCGTGATTGAAGATGAACCACCCCAGCATTCACCTGCCTACCCAGCGAAACTACGAAAAACCCATAGATTAGGGTGAGCGTCGCCGGGGAGCTAACGCGGGTCCTCCCGATTGCGAGTCGCACGCTGAAACTATGTATGATTACTGTGTGAAATGTTTACCACTTTTTCAGAAAAAAAAAAACGTATCCACATTTTTACAGAACAATTATTAGTAACACTATTTCTGATTTAGGGTAGTTCCTAGCGCCTTACTAAGTTTGGCAATAATCTTAATTGTGCTGTGTTGAAATACCTACTCATTAAATTGCTCTTAAAATAATTTTAAAGCCATTTTTTGTATTTTTATTCTTACTACGTTTACTCACATTCAAGTACTATAGGATGGGACAACGTACCTGCTAGGAGGCTGAAACCTGCACTGCATGCTCAGAATGAAAAAACTAGTATGTACCATAAATATAGTAAACAAATAGTATTTTAAAGTACACATTAATTTGTTTTAAATTTTTTAGATATTCAGTATTAGAAATATCCTTTCTGGCCAATTATATGTATGTCAAATATGCTATATAATTTATTGTCAGGACTGTGCCTGATTTGAATCCAATGGATTTCTTCGTCTGGGAGCATTTGAAGTCTTTGGTTTATGCGACTCCTGTACCTGATGTTGACATTTTGATAGAACGTATCCAAACTGGATTTGTCCAAATACGAAACACACCAGGAATTTTCAACAGAGTACGCCAGAGCATGCAACTCTGAAATAAATGATTTTCAGACCTATGTTCATATGAACTTTTTTTACTGTTTTGATGTCACGAACACGTCCCCCAAATATATGACACCAATACAGATACACTCTGTATACATTTTGAAAAAAGAACACTTTTTTTAAAAGGTTACTGTGCAGACCTATTAATCTCTAGTTATAGAAGATGTAATATATAAATTTCACCCACGACCTCGATAAAGTTAAGCACCTTCGCATAGGAAAATATTCTTAAATCTGTGTTTCATTTTATCACGAAGAATGCCCTTAGGGGGAACACAGTTATAACACCCTTAATCCTGTATAAGGAAACGAAAGAAATTATGTTCCTAACTGTTTGATGTTTTGTTTCGAAATACTGATTATAGCTAAAATATCTAGAAAACCCTTCACGCTAATTAGTAGTCTTTATACAATCATATGGTTTACTTTTATTGATAAAAATATTGAAGGTAACTCATTTTTATATTTTAAATTGTAACCACCGCCTGAAAACTTCACATCGGCTGGTCCTAGTGATTCCAGTCTCTACGTCTCTGAATTCATATGTTGGTGAAATCACCTCTCCAGCTAAGCTCTAGTCCGCTGTAGATAAATTACATTAGCTTATGTATAAATGTATCTCGGTGCATTCAGTGAACTGAATTGATTTATATATGACAATAACCGTCAACCCAGCTCAAAGAGATCAAAGGGCTGCCTTTGCTAAGCCACTCATAGCGGCTCTGCACTCATCATCGGTGACGTCACTCCAGCTTAGTTAGGTAAATCAACAACGACTCCGATTTTCTCGCGTAGCTCAAAATTAAATTATACACTAAATTCCTGCCAACCACTGGAGTCTGCAGTCACCGAGTCCGGTGAAATAACGTCTCCGAAGGAACCGAAAACACTTCTACCTAACTTGGTGTTTAAATTTTCTGGACAAAAAATGAATGGCTTCGGTAAAGTCATTAACCCGCTACTTTGCCCAAAAGGAGATCGATCCAGATTCAGCCAGAAGCACAAACTCTATAGTGGTGAACCTCGACTGATAGATAAGGTATCTTTATTGGTTTCAAATTATTGAAGTTATTACATAAGTATTTAGTGAATGGGTCACTGACCGTACATGCATATTTAAGATACAAGTAGGGTGACAAAATAAACAACAGAAAAAGAAAAGAAAAGAAAAATAATAAGAACAAGAAAAAGCAAAATAGAGATAAATTACCTTTGACCTAGCTTCGCGCACTTTAGCCAAAACATTGCCCATATTTTGCCAGTTCCTCTGGTCAGCCAACAGCTCCAAACATGCCAATCTCTTTCTTGAGGGACTTAAGAATTTTGCTTTGAGTTTAATTGTTCGCTGGTTCTCCCACTGTGCACATTCCGCCAAAATATGTACCCAGTCCTCATCCAAATCACAGAATGGGCAGCGTCAGTAATTTTCTGTGCCCTCCAGCCACCCAGTCTAAACCATGCCATTCCTGATCTTCCTAAGTTAAGTATATATGACTCTTTACCCCAATTCAATATTATTTAATTTGATAGAATTAGAGAATTATTTAATTTTACAATGTGATTCTCTTTCCTGTTGGTTGATGTCTCTTAGTCTTCTTTTGACACCTTTCCATATGTCTTTGTCATTTGTTTCAGCTCTTTGCCATATTGACCCCATGCCTATTCTCGTCAAACACCTTTCCAAATCAGCTGCCCAAAACTTAGGAGACAGGTTTTCTCGCTGGTATTTATAACATTTGGATCGTAGTGTGGAGTTATCTCCCTGCATCAGCCTCAACCAGTACTTCACTGCTCTTATTTTGAAGTGTATAGCAACGTGGTCCATTCGGTGGACTACATTTGGTTCCTGAATGTTCGGCGTTCTGTCGTCTTTAATTTAGTAAATGTACATGTTGTACTGTGAAAAACATATTAAGGATTAAACCTATGTAAAAGGAGATGAAATCATCCCAGTGTTTACCTGTTTTTCAAATGACAATCAACCTTCTGTCTAGTAGTAGTGGTGGTGATGGTATTGGTGGCCGTGAAAGGATTTTTATTGTAAACAGTTTGTCTACTCTTGTACAACAATCGCATGGGCCTCATTGCCGTACACGCTTTTCCTGTCCCTATAATCTTAACACTGTGTGTGCAGTACTAAATATATACTCACTATATATAAGTATGTACCATGAACTAACATATTGCAGGAAGAAAAAATAAAATAATCATAATCATGAATTACAATTATATTATAAACATATACAGTGCTCCGACCCTTAAGAACACGCTCTTATGTACCTCCCCCCCTCCTCTGTTCTCCAGGGCAATTAACCTCCTTTGCCGAATCTTAGACAAAAAAAAACCCATTTTATGATAGCCCGTGTCCAACATTACATCCAAGCAGGATCCATTCCCCTACTGGATCCCAGAAATAGTGGTGGTAAATGTTGTTTTCTTAGCAATTCCGTTTCCTTGTACTCGGTCAAAATATGATTGCACGTTTCTCTTTCACCGCGAAGTGGACATATTCTCACTCCGGTGTCTTCAGTTAATTTGTTGCCTTTCCAGACACCCAATCTTAGCCACGCCAAACCGCTTCTTTCCTCTCGCTTACAGTTATCTAAATAGGCCTCCCTGCTCCAGCCCCGCGTTATTTGACACTGTAAGTTAAGTGAAATTTTAACCGTACATTGTGATTCTAAATTCTGTCTGTCAATATCCCGTAGTCGTCTCTGAATTATCTTCCATCCGCTACGTCCCAAGTCTCTCTCCTGTAACCAAATGTACCCCATTCCAATTTCTTCTAAGCCTCTTCGCAATTTCGTTGCCCAACACGTACCCCATCCTTCCCGTACTTGCTCCCTGAAACATACCGCGCGTAGAAGTGCCTGATCTCCCCGTACTATGTAACCAGTATTTAATTGCCCTTACTTTCAGATGTATGGTTTCGTTGTATAAGCCGAATTCTTTAAGAACCCCACAATTTGCAGCACCCCTCCCCACCTGTAGAATTCGCTTCAGAAATTGCGTCTGGAATTGGTTCAATTTTTCATTCCTTTCCCAACCCCAAATTCCGCACCCTATGATAAACTAGACCTAACAATACCCTTAGCGATATATTAAAATGTATTGAACTTAAGCTGAACAAATCTTAATATTACTGCCTCTCAAAATGTGTCCTTTGGCATAAATATATACATTCGAATCTAAATTGCCTTTACTGTTATAGTGCATACCTATTGCACTAGTGCATATTCCGAAACTTCCATAACGAATCGGATGAACACTAAACTTGGTATTTAAGTGCAGCATCTGTATATGAAGCAACATGAGCATTTTCGTGAAATTCCACGGTCCTTTAAAGTCATCCTCCGTGGTGTAGTGGTTACCATGCTAGCCTTTAGTTCCGGAGGTTGCGGGTTCATACCCGGCGGAGGACGGTGGATTTTTTTCGAGCGTAAAGATCCTTAACATGCCTTCCTTCGAAAGGGAAGTAAAGCCGGTGGTCCCGTGTCGTAGATTTACGGTACGTAAAAGAACCTCAAGCCTGATAAAGAGGCCTCTGAGCAAAATTACCGGTCTTTAACTCAATTTAATTTAATTTTGGCAGTTTACATGGAACATTTTTCGTTCTTTAGTTCCTCTACCACGTACTTGGTAGATAGAGAAGGTATTACATTCCACCCAAAAATTCGATACAGATATTTCATCGGAAATACATGTTTTGAGACCCCTGAATAAAACAAGGCATTTTTAGAAAAGATCCCTCTGTGTGTGTGTGTGTGTGTGTGTGTGTGTGTGTGTGTGTGTGTGTGTGTGAACAGTACAATTCAAAAAAGAAATGTCGGATAAAATCAAACTTGGTATTTATGTTCAGTACTTTCAAAATAAGCGACACGAAGATTTTCAAAAGAATCCCCCATCCCAAACAGCCCTTTACGTAGAAGATTTTTCGAAATTTTGATTTCCTAAAAATGGTTCTAACGAGTTTGATTAAAGTACCACATATTAAAGATATTTACATGACAAAATGTATATCTTGAATATTCTGGGAATAGGCTTTAGAAGCCCTCTTCATTCGGAAGAAATTTTGTATAATCCTGCAGATCTCTCTCTTTAAGACACACAGTTTGTTTCAAATAACTGCATTTCTGGCATCAGCCATTTTCGAGATATCCGTTATTAATGGTTCGAATTGTTCAATACTTATCCATTCTTTTCCAGTCCTGTCGATTTTCAGTTATTTCTCACGATGTCATGGAAAGAGTATGGAATTTCAAGGCCAGTGCATAGCGTCCAGTTCTCAAACATTTGACTGTCGCTGTTCCTTTTGTATCTGTAACGAAACGTGTAATGCAGGTATTTCCGGAAAGGTTTATCTCGATTAAAATGAAGTAGATAGTCAAATAAGCTTTCGTAAGAATACTTTGTATACCATTAATAAGCTATAGAAGGTAGAGAAAGTTATGAAAAAGTAACACAGACTTTTTTATTTACTCCCCAAAGCAGCTCTTAACAATTTTGACCAAAATACCATACGCTTCACACATTGACAATAATAGTAAAGTGTGTTCCATTTCTATGAACAGCTTGTAAAGTTTTCTGTATATCTGCAAAATCTAAGAGACAGACAAAGTCGTCCTTTGTGGTCTAGGGGTAGCATGCTAGCCTCTGGTTCCTGAGGTCGCGAGTTCAAACCCTTTCTCGGGCGTAAAAATTCTTCGGAAGGGAAGTAAAGCCCATGGTCCCAATGTCATAGATTTACGGCACGTAAAAGAACCTCACGGCTGATAAAGAGGCCTCTCAGAAAAAGTCCTGGTCTTTCGCGGCCAATATAGAATGGGACGTTAAAGAGCATAATATTTAAGGAACCTCCATAAATAAAACTTAATTTAAATTTGAGGTAGACAAACTTTACTTTAGAAAAAATGCAGATCTTGTTAAAATACAGAATTCGAGTGAAATAAAATTTTGGTGCTATTAACCATTTCTAAAGTATTCGCTGTTTGTTTCCCAGCATTGCCATACATATTTTGAAGTTCCAAGTTAGCATTCTTTAGTTTCTCAGGAGGTCGTGCGAGGACAGAAGAATTCGCTTTATCTAAACCCTCTGGAATTCATCCAGCTTTATCAACACTGACTGACTTCAAGGCTACAATGGAAAGCTTCTAATTAATAGTAAAAATGTCAACTAAGAAAGCTGATCTATGTAGTATGTTGTTAACGAATACATAATTTTGTAACATTACATTGTGAACAACTGCTCAACTATTTAGAAGGAAGGAAGGAACGGAAGCAGCAGCATTCTGATCCTCTTAAGCTTTTTAATTTTTAAAGCACTGATCAGCAAGTGACCTACCTATTCAATGCAATAGTTATGAGTATTTTTGCAGTGCTTAACGCCATTTATTATTGCACACCACACCACACTGCCGCGGCTACTGATGATACATGAAATGAAACGATAATTGAGAAGTGAAATTTTTGGAAAGAAAACGTTCCAGGCCTAAGTTTAGGGTACTTCCCGACATTCGCCCAGTTATGAAGACTAAGGAGAACCTGTAAAAAAGACCTCAGTTAGGGGAGATCCCGGACCTCCCGTTCACAAGTCCGCGCCTTAGCGCCCTCGGCTGCCCGTGTGGGTTTTATGAGGTTAAATAATAAATCTATTTATTATAGTAACACACGATTGAGTGTAAACATATTGCTTATCTGATAACAAAAACAAATTACGTAAATTATTTGGAAATTTTAAAATAATTCTCTGCTTACCGAATGCCACAACTTTTGTTATAATGACAAAATGTAATTAAAAACAATTAAAGGAATAGGGAGAAAACTCTCGGGTTTAATTTTAACAAAATGCACTATGTTTGGAAAGCGGCACACTCCAGAAAACAAAATGTCATTTTTTGCCCCTAAGGAATGGGATTTAAATCGCTATTATGTCAATGAATGACCTTTTACTTCTTATAGGCAATGTCAAAACGTAGCTTTGTTGGTTTGACTAATTCACTTTTTATTCAGTTTTTTGTCTCTCTCGTAAAGTTTACTTTTCTGAACATTTGCTCTTTTCCAAATGACGGATTTAACTGTCCCCGTAAAATTAAAATTATATGAAGCTTAGAGTTTTCTACTAACACCGTGTTTGCGCTGAATGCCTTAGTTCATAAAATTTGCTGTATTTAACATGTTGAAATAAATTTTTAGTTACAACAGTTGAGTTGTATTTGTATACCTACCTGTAAAATAGATATGTGTAGCCTAGTTATTCAACACACACTGTTTCTGAATCTGAAAGGTTTTTGTTCTATTTCTGAGTTCTCTATAAGAGAAACCAGTCAAAATTTGTACAAAATCATATCAGCAGGTAGAAGACTGAACGGGGGAATGAATTAAAAATTTAACACATTTTAAATCTTGTATAAAGCAAGGTTCGCACTTTGTTTCATTTCAGTATTTAGTGTAAGACTCGGCGAGCTGACTTCTCCCCCGGAGGTCCCCGGTGCCATTCCCGGCCGGGAGTGGAAATGTTTCCTTAATTAGGATTATTCCCTACCCTCCATAGAATCTGGAAGTGTAGATGTGAGAGTGAATGTTGAGGCAGTATTTTTAACACTTAAGCGATATCAGTCTAATTATATAATATGAAATATAATAACAGCCCGCCTAAAAGCAATATATGTATAATATATATATATATATATATATATATATATATTATATAGTGTATGTAACAGTCATTGTATTATGTTTATATTATTAGTACATGTTTAATAATGTTATGTGAATGTATTACTAATTTAACAATGTAGGACCTGTGAGAATAGAAGCCGAAAGTTGCTAGTAACAATGAGGTAACCTTTAGGCAATAACGAATTGGAAAGTTTAATAATGCTACTGGTAATTCTTGGAACAATAATGTAATATATAAAACAGTTTATAAATAGCCAATCAACAACTAGATAAAGCTTAAGTTAAATAAAAGTATTCTATTGGAGTAAAATTAGCCAATCAGAGACTTGAAATAGAGAGATTTACAAATTTAAGCGGTAGAAGCTAGACGCCAGAAGATAGCGTACCCAACCGGACGCAGGAAAGCAGCGTTCCCGAAAAGTTCGACAGGTATTCAGTGAGAGACATATAAAATTCATTACGGCAAGAATAAAAATGAAGTTTACATGTTAAAAAGCGCAATTTATAAATAATCTCACAGCTCTACAGTATGATATATCAGTGAAGTGTTATTTAATCCTGTGAAAGATTAATAAAAAACGAGTGAAGCAAAATAATAACTTGTGTAAGCGTTCATTCTTTAGCCGCACCAAACCCTGATAAGAGATACGTGTTTCTGCAAATTAATACTGACGCAGCCGAGGCATACATATATAATATTTAAATAAACATTAAAATTACAAAGTTGAATTTTTAAACTAAGGGACGAAGGTCACCGGAAAAGTGAACTTGGGGCGAAGGCCATCGGAAGCTTTTTACCGTACGTGGTGCAAACAGCAGTAATAAACTATTTCAATGAGTGTCTGAAAATAAGTTAAAAAAACGACAAAAGCCTACAGCAGTCTAACCGAAACATTCAAAGTGTAAAAACACATAAAACGTTTCGTCAAAGCCCTGATATCACCATAGCAGTTAAAGAGGGTTATAGAAATAAACCCTTCCCCAAAAATGTAAGAAAAGGCGTTTTATTCTTTCCCGTTTTTGGAGGGAGACCTTACGATTTTCAATAAGCATTGACTCCTCTTCCTTCTGGACTGTAAAGTTAATGCCATAATTTATCACACATAATAACTCATTGCAGAACGCTTGCCTACAGTATACAGCTCTTTTCAAATTTGAGATAAGAAAGTACGTGGCACACTGTTTTTGAATGGCTTCTGTCGATCCCTCCGGTGGATACCCGCTGTATATTATTTGTAGTGTGCGTGAAACCCTTAGGGAATTTTACATGAATCGGTGGAATGAACAGTAATTTTGCTCATACAAGACTGCAGGTATATAAAACCATAATTTGATTTTTATTCTGCACATTATCTCTTACACGCTAAAATAACTATTCTCTGTAGTGGTTATTATGTTTTTCTCCCTTAATTTTACTGAGCATTGAAAATGTATATTTAATCAATTACTCACTTTTAAATTTTATTACGCTCGGCAAGGGTAACTATATTTATGATTTTTGTAACATGACATAATAGATGTGCAAGAGGAGGGAAAAAGCAAAAATAAAGAAATAAAGATAATGGAAACGGCAAGCATGGCTGTGCGTTCTGCTAGTTATAGTTAATTATGCATGTAACATTCGTGTTAATGTATATGTGCAGCTCTCTTATAATTAATGTGATCTCCCACTGCTGGTTTCTTCAAACTGTACATTGCGAAGCCCCTGTGTGTCGTCATTGTCCTGCTGGGGAAGCAATACGAAGGGCCATCCTCAATAGCCTTACATCTCCTTTGACATATGAACAAAATGTATACGCCAGAACACACTCACGCACTCCATTTATTCGATGAAATCATTGCTTCCACGAAAAGGATACTTTTTTTAAGAGAAAAGGATAATTAAATTAGTTTTGAGAGTTCTTAAGCATTAAAATATTTTACAGGAAATGCTAACATTGACAATGATATTAAGACAATCTTCCAAGATACACTTTAAAAAATTAAAAATAAATACATACCTACACGCTTCGGGAAGTGCTGTTCCATTGGAAATATGGAGGAGAAAAACTGGGAGACAGATGCATTCAGAGTTAGAGCCCCTTTTTCCTCTTCCTTACTTTTTTTTCTAGTAGTAATGGTAGTGGTATTAAACGCCCGTTCTTACTGCGGTAGGCCGTGGATACTGATGATACACGAAATGATAATTTGTAAAGGAAATTTGGAAAGGGAGTGTTTAGGCCTAAATTTAGAATATCTCCTTGGAATTTTCCAGTTATGAGGGCTGAGGAAAACTTGGGAAAAACCTCAGCAGGGAAAACGGTTTTAGCGGAATTTGAACCGCAGATCTGCTGTTCATGAGTCCGACTTAATGACCTCTGCTACTCGTGTCGGTGCATTCAGAGCGGAAAGGTTATTCCTTCAGAGCCACTGAAGAATATGTGGTTGACTTCCGGTTAGAGAGCAGCGTGAGAACTTGAGTGTTCAAGGAATTCCAATGTTTCCAGCCATCGTGAGATTACAGTATACATATTTTAGTTAACGTACTCCCGCCTTTTGACCCGCTTTGGAACATTTCACATGTTCGAATCAGGAGTTTTTGCTATTTCTACGGTTACAACGAAGTACCTTGCAAATGTGGATGCGGAGAAAGAGATGATAGTGGCCTTTTCCAAAATGGACACTCCGTTTTCAAAGCTTATGCCAGTCCAAGGAGGATGCGTCATCGAAGTGGTTGTTATATTGTGATGTGATTTTTATATAGCAATAAAATGACTACTGTGCGCTGATGTCGCACTGTTATTGTATACAAGTCATCATAGGCGATTAAGGAACGGGGAGGCATCGAGGGGATAAAAACATAGTGCATTTCATGCTGCAAAGATTTACATGATGGTAAGGCCGAGTAATTACAGAATGGGGCCTTCTAGAGTTGGCACCTTCAGTTAATCTATACGAGGCGTATTTCAAACCTAATGCCCGGTGAACAATATTTAACGGATGGTAGCCTGAATGACGTTTCACGCCTGCAGCGCTGTATACCGACTCCTGAGGTACCTACCGTAGTGTTGGTGTGATGCAGTAGGCGTTTGCCAGTCGGTGAGAGCAGATCGCAATGGCCGTGACAATCGTAGATCCCGCCAGTTGTGAAGTGCGCGGTGTGATTAGACGTTTGATGGCAAAAGGATCGTGAGCTGCGGACATCCATCGTGAGTTATGCCAGACATAATGAGTGACAAACAGGTTCGACACTGGTGTCGAGAATTTCGAAATGGCCGCACAATGTGCACGATGAGCAGCGGAATGGTAGGCCCAGTATTCGGACCGACGACATCGTTGAGCAAGTTAACCAAAAACTTCAAAGTGATCGGCCTTTGACGATTAGAGGTCTGGCTGATGAATTCGCAAATGTTGTTCGAACCTCACTTTATAGGATTGTCACTGAACGTCTTGGATATCAGAAACTTTGTACGAGGTGGTGCCAAAATGCTCACCGGTCAGCACAAAGAGCAACAAATGCGTAGTGCACGGCAGTTTTTGGAGCGCTATAGACAAGATGGAGATGATTTGTTTTCCCACATTGTTACGGGCGAGGGGACATGGTTAGCGTACACCAACGCGGAATCGAAACAACAGTCAATGCAGTGGCGCCGTTCCGGTTTACCGAAACCAAAAAGTGTAAGCAATAGCTGTACAGGAATCGCAAAATGATAGCTATCGTGTTTTGGGACGAAAAGGGAATCCTTTTGATTGATTGCATGGACCGTGGGTCAACAATTACAGCTGACGTGTACTGTGCAGCGCTTACCAAACTGAGACGTGCGATCCAAAATCGACGGCGCGGGAAAGTGTCGTCTGGCATCACCCTCCTGCACGACAACGCACACCAAAACCAAAGAGAAGATTCAAGAGTTTCGTTGGGAACTCTTTGACCACCCTCCGTACAGTCTCGACCTGGCACCAAGCGACTATTTCCTCTTCTTGCATTTGAAACGGTGGCTGGGTGGACAACGATTTCAAACCGACGATGAACTCAAGATGAGCGTTACCAACTGGTTCAAGTCCCAGGCGCAGAGTTCTATCACGAGGGGTTAAAGAAGCTGGTGCAGTGTTACAGAAGCTTATAGATGTGAACGGCGATTATGTGGAAAAGTAAAGTATACATCTAGGCACATATTACTGTCAATAAAACCTTGTCTCATGAGCGATGTTATGACCAAACGGACCATAGTTTTGGAATACGCCTCGTATACTATACAACATAATGTTACATGCTCTAGTATCCTACAGCTTGTAAAATTAAGCAGTGTTTCATACTGAGCCCATTGGAAACCTAAAATAGACTCCTAGTGAGACTAACTAGGGTTTCCGTGATTTGGAAGCCGCTCTTGGACATCCTTGAGGAGTAGCTACTACCTGTTATACAGTGAGAAGCGTAGCTCATGCTGCTGGGTTCTAGTCTAAATGTAAACTCCGTAGCGCTGGTGCAAAAATTATATAAATTGTCGGAAACGAGTTCGTTCTTTATTGTATTATTATATTGTTGATTCCGGCTGGCATGCCGGTTGAAGGAAAGTCATTACATTAATTCAAACCAGCTACAGATCTCATTATTTGGAACATATTTAGTATCTTTCAGTTTTTTCTATGACCATTTCTTTCGGAAATATTTTTTATTTTTCGAGAACATAAAACGCACACGCTGGCAACATAGCAGCGTGTAGGTGGTAGCGGGGCTGGGACTCTCCCTTTCAAAACCAGCAGTAAGTCAGCACGTAAACATATTTCACTTCCGCTGTATGGCGCAAAATTTATGAGTCTAGATAAACGTTATCAAGGTACTCACGATTTGAAAAGGCTGCCATCTTGTAAACCTTATGATGTACGTATGATTATCCCCTAAACATACCTGGGGTTCTTTTATCACTAAAGTGTGAGTTTCAATAGTAATAAAATGTTACTCTAATAATGACTAAACTTCTACTGGAGCTGAAATAAATATGGTGTGCTTTTCAGTCGGCGACCGCGAAACGCTTATTGGACTATGAAGGAATTACTGCCATACTGTTAGTGTAGGCCAATAGCTACCAAGTTGCACTTGTCATTTCGCCAAAACACCTTTCGTAGTGGTTTTTTTTTGAGAGGGGGGATTAAGGCTCGTGCAGAAAACAAAACCGCCAGTCCCCTTTCGGGATCACGTATGCTGTTTTGGGTACGTCCGGGAGCCCGTTCTCACACTGACCTGCTTTGACATAGCAAAGTTGCTTATGTCTCCAATCACATTACGTATGCAAATCGGTGTTCGGAAAATGATTAATTATTTCAAAACCCTGTATAAGGTCACATAATTACTACCAAAATTGTGTCAGAAATAGGTTAACCCACCCTCTTACGAGTAATAAATTATTATATTCATACATTTTCCTTTAATAAATCATCTAATTTGGAATATATTTTTCTCGAAAACATCTGAACACAAAACAAAATGCTATATTACTTTTTTGTTTGTAATACCTCTATGATGTGCATATTAGAAAGAATGTAATAAGTTTCCTCGCTCTCAGGAACACGTGATCCAAGATGTAAAAGCGATCAGTCGCCTAAGAATACTTTTATTTCGCGAATGATAGAATAACTGAATCGCCCTGTATTGTTCGGAGGGAGTTTTATTTTTTTTTTTTTTTTAGTGAGGAGGAAAATAAATACACGACACGAGCCCCGTCGAAGATCTCAGATAGCCTTCGCTTTGATTACACATTCTTGGCTGTAAAGTCTAGTATTACCAGTGAACAATGACCGTCGCAGTCTACATTTCAGCTTGGCAATCCTAGTACCCTGAGATAGGATTTACAAATTGGATATTTGAGAAAGACGGCTTCAAAAATAAACTATCTTCGCGAATGACACTGGCAATGATGCTTTGGATATACTTTAAGCCTTGTTGGTTGTCAGGTGCGCTCCTGTAGTATAGGGGCTGTCATCTTTCGACCCATCACTTAGCATCTCCTTTGTATTGAGATCACCCTCTTCATCGCTGCTGACAAGTTCTGTATTTCTTGTTCACTAAATTATCTATTCGTCAATACTGTTCCTAAATGCGTTTAACTTCATCACAAGCTTTCTTCCAGTCTTCGAAGTTTATAGCATGAATGTGCTCTTTCGTAAATGGCTTCAAGTGAATCATAGATTACGGTTTTACAATTTTACCGCTGCTTTGCTTCACTATTTTATAAATGACCTCTGCTGCTTTAAGACCACAACCACGTATGCTGGTTTCGGTTTGTAACGTGTATCTATTTCGAGAAGTTAACTGTCGTCCTCCGTTGTGTGGTGGTTACCATGTTAGCCTCTAGTTCCCAAGGTCGTGGGTTCAAACCCCGCAGAGGGCGATGGATTTTTTTCGGGCGTAAAAATCCTTAACATGGCTTCCTTCGGAAGGGAAATACAGCCGGTGGTCCCGTGTCGTAGATTTAAGGTAAGTAAAAGGACCTCAAACCTGATAGAGACCTCTAAGCAAAATTACCATCTTTCACGCCCAATATAGAATGGGACGCTAAGGACCACAGCAGTTAAAGAGCGTCCATAAGTAAAACCCAATTTAATTAGAGAAGTTAATCTTTTGAAATTGAGTTTATGAAATAGTTTGGTAGCGACACTATTTTCCTGAACTGTGTGTTACGGAGCATTGTTAATAACGGCGACGCTTTCGTATAGGAGTTTTTGATATGGGTCTTTCGGGGTAGGAATTTCCTTATGTTCATAATATTCGAGAAAGTTTCTTCAAATAACTCCCATATCAAATCTTTTTGCCCTTTCATATTATCTAGCATTTCTCTCATGAGAGCTTAAATCTTTATAGAACAATATTTGTCCTGGTGGAGATGTTTCAATATTCTTGTTACTAACATGTGTGTGTGTGTGTGTGTGTGTGTATGTGTGTGTGTGCGCGCGCGCGCTTTGTGAATTGAGTTACGTCTTTACTTGTGTTGGACATCAAGTGAACATCAATTTTGTTTCACTAGATCAGTAGTACAAATTATTACACATAAGACATAGCGGTATTACGCTCAGTGATCGACAGTCTACTAACTGAAGAACCTTTCTACTTTGATTGTGTTGCTGTCTGGGGTTATGATGCACTCTGGTAGTTTGTTAAATTCACGCCAAGTAAATAAAACGGAAGTATAGTGCTGTATTGCTGTATTTATACAGTGCAGTTATGTATATTGCAATATATTATCTGCTAATGTGGTCAATTTATAGTACTACTGGATGGAAATCCAACTTTGAAGACCCATAAATCCACGAAAAAGATGAGGGTTCTCTGTCTTTAGTTTGTCAATCTGCCAGTGAAAGACAAAGTTCAACACACGAAAACCAGAGTAAATCCCAAACTGCATAGTTAAGACAGGAACCTTTTAGAGATACAAGAAAAGAACCTTTAGGAACACTACTCATCTAAAATAATTTTCATGTGAAAAGATGTTTATTTTAGATTTTCTGGTACTGGCTCTGACGCTTATAATCTATCAGTAACTAACTGCAAAGCACGAGGGAAGTTAAATGGATTATCTCTCGCAGTTACTGGATGTACCTGTAGATACATTAGAAAAGGATGTATAACTCTATGATAAGGCCGGTTTTGTTATACGGAAGTGAAATGTGGGGATGGTAAAGAGCAGAGCATGTAAATAAAACACAGGTAGCATTTTGGAAAAGAGTTCTTGGAGTTTCACAAGGCACATCAAATTCGGGGGTATTGAGGGAGGTGGGATGTTATGAAGACATAATACACTGCAAAATAAGAGCAGTGAAGTACTGGCTGAGGCTGATGCAGGGGGATAACTCCAAACTACGATCCATATGTTATAAATACCAGCGAGAAACCTGTCTCCTAAGTTTTGGGCAGCTGATTTGAAAGGGGTTTGAGGAGAATTGGAATGGGGTTAGTATGGCTAAGAGCTGAAACAAATGACAAAAACATATGGTAAGATGTCAGAAGAAGACTAAGAGACATCAACCAACAGGAAATAGAATCGGATTGCAAAATTAAACCTTCTCTAAGTCCAGCAAATGAAATAAAATTGAACTGGGGCAAAGAGGCATATATACTTAATTTAGGAAGAAAGGAAAGATCAGGAATGGCATGGTTTACACTTGGGACTGGAGGGCACAGAAAATGACTGACGATTCTGGCAGGAGAATCTACCCATTCTGTGATTTGTATGAGGACTGGGTACATATTTTGGCGGAATGTGCACAGTGGGAGAACCAGCGAACGGTTAAACTGAAAGAAAAAGTCCTAAGTCCCTCAAGAAGGAGATTGGCATGTTGGGATCTACTGGCTGACCAGAGGAACTGATAAAACATGGGCAACTTTTTGTCTAAAGTTCGCGAAGCTAGGTCAAGTTTTTTCATTTAGACAAAGGTAATTTATCTCTATTTCCCTTTTTCTTGTTCCTTTTTGTTGTGTTTTCTTTCTCTGTTGTTTATTTTGTCACCCTATTGTATCTTAAATATGCATGTACGGTCAATGACCCATGCACTAAATTCTTGTGAAATAACTTCAATAAATTGAAACCAATAAAGATACCTTATCTATCTATCTATCTATCTATCTATCTATCTATCTATCTATCTATCTATCTATCTATCTATCTATCTATCTATCTCTCTCTCTGTCTGTCTATCCATCCATATGTCTGCCTGTCTGCCTGTCTGTCTGTCTGTCTATCCATCCATGTGTCTGCCTGTCTGTCTATGCATCCATGTGTATCTATCCATCCATGTGTATCTATCCATCCATATCTATCTATCTATCTATCTATCTATCTATCTATCTATCTATCTATCTATCTATCTATCTATCTATCTATCTATCTATCTATCCATGTGTATCTATCCATCCATCTCTATCTATCCATCTATCCATCCATTTCTATCTATCTATCCACCCATCCATCCATCTCTATCTATCTATCTATCTATCTATCTATCTATCTATCTATCTATCTATCTATATATCTATCCATCTCTATCTATCCATCCATTTATCCATCTCTATCTATACCTCCATCTCTATCCATCCACCATCCATCCATGTGTATCTATCCATCCATCTCTATCTATCTATCCACCCATCCATCTGTATCTATCTATGTGTGTATCTATCTATCTATCTATCTCTATCTATATCTATCTATCTATATCTATCTATCTATCTATTTATCACATGTTTGAGATATTGCATGGCAAATAGGATATATTTCTGAAATTCTCTGTAACTAGCCAAGGTCTTTGTCATTCTTGTTGCACAACAAATGTGATCGCTTTAGGATGTAGGTTATACAACGAAGGGGTACACTGTTTTTATTGGGTAAAACAGGATTAAAGGTCTGAGGAAAAACCAGAAATATATAAAGGTCTCTAGGTAGGAAAAAGGAAGAGAAAGAGAAAGGATGTAACACTGTTGTGGCACTATTTAATGGGGCTTATTTGGTGTTATGGTGGCTGGTACCGATGTAGCAAACCTGCGATTCGTGGGTGTCTACTGAAGTTGGCGGAGTCATCCGCAATGGGGAATAGGGCATGAAGCCCAGAGAGCAACCTATGTACTGTGGCGTTCTAATTTGTGTTTGTGGGTACCGTACCGTGCCCGGGCCTGTTGCCTCCAGGCGATGGTCGTTGTGAGGTGATTTTGGTGCTGTGGTGTCCGCTCTGTTGAGCTGGTTGCGTGAGGACGTATTGCTTTATAAAGGGGACACCTCGGAAACTGCGACATACATAGAACTATTGTGGCTACCAATCCCGAGGAGGAAGGGATGAATAGAAGGAATCAAATGAGGTATAGGCCACAGAGACACGCGGAAGATTCGTCCCACAGAGCTGCCTAGAGAGGACGATGAACGACTCGTCGACCAAGCAGCCCTGTAAGTGTCCACAGGAGTAGTCTTGCCTTTGAGCATGCATGCGCGCCATCTGTTCGACACCGCTCTACGCCACGAAACCTAGAAGCACACTGAAAGATGAGCGGGAAACGGAATGAAGCGGAAATGATGGAAAGGAAATCGTGATACTTGAGAAACCACCCCAGCTTCGCTTACCGGCCAAGCAAAACCACGAAAAACTCAAGATCAAAGAGGACGGTCGACGGAAATCGAATTCGGGACCTCCCGAATGCGTGTCGCTTTAAGCTAAATTCTGATGTATGTCAAAATGTGTTGCATCATTAACGATTGTCGCAATATTTGACTTTTTTAATATTTCTTAACTTCTAGCATTGAAAGATTGAGAGGGTGAACTTTGTTTCCGAAACTCATGTGGGCACATAATACCGTTGTCTAGTAAACCAGTATCTACCAGCTATACAGAAGTTGAATGTTGTCTCAGCTTGTAGCTGTAGACTACTGTTTATTACCAAACAAAAACTATTTGTAGTGAATATTTCTTATGATTAACATGAAGTAATGGAAATTCAAGCTTTTATGAGGTTAATCTGTAAAGTAATTGTGGAAAGAATGGTAAATATTAAACATTTTCATGTGATTGCTACCTATAAGATTTTATAACGGGAAGACTGCCTCAGAAGACTTAATATCCTAAGATGTTTAGCGGCTCAGAATTGGGGGACAGATTACCAAGTCTTGTCTTCCTATAGAGCCATCATCCGCTCCAAGTTATATTACGGATCCATCATCAACGCATCGGCTAAACAGTCTCTATTGCAAACCTTAGACTCCTTCCAATCGTCAGCATTATGCATAACCCTCGGAACATTCCAACTGCAAGCCTCCAAATTGAAACCGATGAACTACCTCTAGCCTTCAGAAGGAAACAACTCATCAGTACTTACGCACTTAAATGGCATCCAGAGGAAGTTACAGATACGTGAAACTTTTTTGTATCCACAACCTCATTTCCCAAATACTCATCATTCCAACGGAGATATCAGCTTATTCTAAATGATATCGGATTTGCGATACCACTAATATTGAACGCATCAATTGGGCATAAATGTCCACCATGGAGTATCAGAAATTAATATGGAACTCAGTAAAAAGGAAAAATTTGTCATTAGCAATGTTGTTTATATTCAACTTTTCCGAGAGTTGACTTCTTAATACGCGAAAGGTAAGCACGTATACACAGATGGATCAAAAACGGACCACGGATGTGGATATGCAGTGAACACAGACACTGACTGCATAGGTTCCCATCTCGTCTCTGACAAGTTTTCGATCTTCTCCTGTGAACTACTGGCTCTCAGGGAAGCACTGTCATATATTACGGCATACGATGAAGAAGGTATTTTGTTGCTTTGAAGGAGTTGTATTATATTTGAACTGTTGGGGAGCCGAACTTGTAGTAGTTGCAACCGCACGTATAGTAAACAGTTTCCGGTAGCCTTCGCGCCAAATGTACTTTCAGTGGACTTTGTCCCAAGTTTAAGAAATATTAACTTTGTAATTTGACTGTTTCTTTAAATATTATATATTTATGTTTGCCTCGGCTGCGTCAGTATTATTGTTAGAGACATGTTTCTCTTAGTAGCGTTATGGTGCGACAAGAATGTATGCTTACACAGATTATAATTTTACTTCACTCCTTTTATTAATGCTTGACACGATTTAAATAACACTTCACTGATATAGAGAGCTGTGAGATTCTTTTTATTAATTAATTAAACTTTTTAGCACGTAAACTTATTTTTCGTCTCACACTAATACATATTATATTTCTTGAGGACACTTTTTGCGTCTGGTTAGTAACGCTGTCTGCAGGCAACTGAACCCTAAATTTGTAAAATTTTCTCCTTTTCAGTTTCTGATTGGCTAATCCTACTCCAATAGAATACCTTCATTTAACTAAAGCTTTTTCTGGCTATTGATTGGCTATTTTATAAACTGTCACAAAAATTACATTGTTGTTGCTCCAATAATGACTAGTAGCATTATTAAACATTCTTACTCACTATTGCCTCAAGGTTACCTCATTGTTACCTCATTGTTAGCAACTTTTAACCTATTATTCTCACAGCTCCTACATTATTAAATTACGTAATACATTCATATAACACTATTGAACATGTTTACAATATAAACATATTCAATGCTGTAATATACACTTTTTATATATCGTTACATACACATATTGCTTTAAGGCGGGCTGTTATTGAATTTATATTTTATATAATTAGACTAAAATCATTTAAGCGTTAAAAATACTGCCTCAACGATAACGAATTCTCGGTCATTTTACTGATTCCAAAGGCTTCCTTCAAGGAATATTAAATCGATCTACGCATAACCCTCTACTTCATGCCTGTTCCAGTTTATTTTTGCTAAGGGCTACCATGTAGTTCTCGCCTGGATCCATCATATGTTGGTACCGCTGGAAATGAATTAGCGAATTCCATGGATAAAAGATATATTCTTCAAAACTCCGTTGATTATTCCCTCAAAATTCCTCACCTGGATTTAATATCACACCTACGCAACAATTGGAAACTTCAATGGCTTTCTTCTTCCGAAGGCAAACTTTATATAGTTAGGAACAACGAAATTAAGCCTTTTCCTTACAATACCATGAATCGTCAAGATCAAATCATAGCAACAAGGATTCGCATAGGCCACTCAAGTCTTATTCATATTCATCTCATAACTAAGGATGAAACACCGAAATGTCCCTTCTGCTTTGCTACCTTGACAATAGAACATATAGCCACAAAATGCCAACAAATCGACTTCAAGAGGAAAAGATAGGAATCCCCGTCAAACTCCATAACGCAGTCGGAAGCCCGTCAGCTTATTTGAAGTTGATCTTTCTCAGTGACATTGGAATACTAAATAAACTGTAAATCACGCTTATCATTTGCCACTAACCTTTAAATATAGTTACTGTCAATATGCAATTCACTCAATGTTATTCTCAATGTGTCCAAAACACAATTATGTAATGATAACTGCATAACATGCTACTTACTGTAATATGTACTACCTTGTAAAAGTCGTTATAAGACCTAAGATGTTTTAGCGACTATAAATAAATAAAAAAAAGGTTTTATACTACAAAATAATATAGTAATATATTGCGCGTATACTCGGACAAAAACATGCCGGAAATTGTGAAGTAATTCCTGTGCGCTTATGAAGGCACGAGTTCGAAAGGTTCGCGCATCCCGTTCATAGCAGAAAGCCTGTTTTAAATGTGGATATGTCTCTCATTATTTTGGCTACAGCAATACTGCTGTGTGATTCACTTTCTTGTATCTTGCAAACACATCAAAGTTTCCATCCATTGCTCGGCCTTTGATGTATTTTGAAGTTCCTATCATTTTGAAAAAAAGCGTGTATAGATATTAGCGCTTTGATGTGGAAACGGAAATTCGATAAGCCGCTATCTTAGCGACTATACGTACTCTCTAATTAGGTCTTAACGACTCGAGTTCTTTGTGAAATTGTCAATTACGATAGTAGCACGTGTTTATATCTATCACAGAATTCCAGACTTTAAAAGATTTTACAGTTAACAATAGGCGAAGGTTTTCTGATAATTTTCTATTTTGGAAATATAACTGACAACGTGTATAGAGGGCAATCCAGAAAAAAAACACTTTTACAGAGAGACAGACGGTGGATAGATTGTTTCTCACTAAGAGGAGTGCCAATGAGGTACAAAGACCAAAAATCGAAATATATCGCTTATTATTGCACTTTTTTTAAACTAATACGTAATAAAACATAAGCATAATATTTTTGACAAATGTGCTTAGTTTTTTCATATTTTCAATAGGATATCAGTAATTAACAAGTTCATATTGATATAAACCAGCCAATACGCAAAACAGTATCGTTCCAATCGTACCTAGGTACCCACAAAGACAAAAGGAACACGCATAGCTTTATACACATTTGATTTAACTTGACAGTGTTTAACGCCCGTTTTTACTACATATGGCACCTCAGGCGAATGTACAATCAAGTGTACGGAAACGTGCCGATGCTTCAGGCTTCCTACAGTGTTTTTGTTTATTTAATGTTGGTAGAATCCACTTATGTGTCCCACACCAGCCCATGGGTGAGCCAATCTCTTATGGAAATAAATTTAAGTCCGATACACGCGTATTAGTCTGTGAGCAAAGGTAAGGCCTAGGGGAGCGGCGAAAGGGGGAAAGTAAGGAAACAATTCAACTGAGTGGCTGGAAGGCATGCTTCGCAACATTGCTCCACACCAGCTTCTGGATGAGTCCATCTGGTATTGGTCTGATGTCAAAGTATGGCACTCAAGCCTGTGAACACGCGTCATTTTCAGACTCAGGAGCGAAGGAAAAGAGTAAGACAAAATTTAGTGAATTGCTAGAACCAGGTAAGGGATATAAGGAATGAGCTTGGCAGAGACAGTGTAGTATTTCCTTACCATCGTAAATCACTACGCGTTATAGCGGTATACGATTTCATTCACTCGAATGTAGCATTACACATTTCATCTAAATTTTAGTTCTTATTAACACCGCTGAATATGTTTTATTACCGGCTTCCAAAATACCACATGGCGTATACACTGAACAGAAAGTCGGGAGAGTACGAGGGGAGAAAAGCGGGAAAGAGTGATAAAGAGGAAGGGGGAGAGAGTGAGAAAAGAGGGAAAGGAGAAGAGTGATTGAATAACTAGAGAAGAACGTAATAGAGGTGAGCAGTAATGGAGAGATGAAGATATAGATAGAGAACTCTCCGTACTTAACGCAACAACGCGAACGGAGCTGCGGTTTCTCATATTCCATGCATAAGCACATATCCTAGGTTACATTTATGTTAATCTTATGGGGATTTCGAGAGTGGGGTTTATAGGGTTTAATCTACAGAAATTCTGATTCTTCACTTAACAGTAATTTTGAACAATTGTCTTTTTTTCAAGACTGTTCATATGCACATGTTTGACCATAAAAGGGCAAACCTATATAAAATACTCATGTAATATCATAAGGTAAATGCTAAACATGTGAAAACTAAAAGTGGACGGTATTTCCTCTTTATGCAGTTTTGTAACTTTTTTTTAACAACTAAGCAAATTAAGTCGCAGTGAAGTTTGTCGTATAGGTATGTTCCAACGCCTTTAGCCTTACCTCGGGTCGTAGTGTTTTAACGATGCAGTATACGAAATATATTGCCCACTCCTCCCTATGGGTGCAGGGAAAATGGTCATGGTACATGTTAGCTTCTAGTTCCCGAGGTTGCGATGGATTTTTTCGGGCATAAAAATCCTTAGCATGGCTTCCTTCGGAAAGGAAGTAAAGCTGGTAGTCCCGTGTCGTAGATTTACGGCACATGAAAGAACCTCAAACCTAATAAAGAGGCCTCTGAGAAAAATTTCCGGTCCTTCACGCCCAATATAGAATGGGACGCTAAGGACCACAGCAGTTAAAGAGCGTCGAGAAATAAAATTCAATTTAATTTAAGGTACATGAAGTCATCCGATTTGTGTGTCCAAAGAGAATAATTATCAATTATTAAAATGATAGCCATTATTTGTTGCACACATAATTGGTATGCTGAAGTTCTTCAGTTATTGCATATTTGTATTATTGATGTCCCGAAACGCTACACAGCTAGTTCTGCTTCGATTAGCACAAGCAATGCCTTAAATGCTCCCTATAACAAATTTACCGCGAGGCAATTATGTATCAGTGAATGAAGTGTAGAAAAAACGTGCATGTACAGAGAGAGCCAAAAAACTACGAACCGGCTCCACGGTGTTTTTTCTTTCCGCGTCCTCGGCGTTCGTTGCGTCTGCCGCTATCATAGAAAGCCACAGATGAAACCATAGAACATTTTAAAACTACTTTTAAAGGCTTTACTTAACAACTTTGACAGGAGATGCTGAAACTGGCCACCGTCGTTGTCCATACATTTTGGCACCTCTTTAGGAAACTATCAATCACTTGCCGTAGTTCACGTTGAGAAATGCTGGCAATTTCCTGGAGGATATTTTGCTTTAATTCTTCCAGGGTGTGTGGGTTTGTCTTGCACACTTTGTTTTAAGTTACCCCAGAGATAGAAATCGCAGGGGGTTAGGTCGGGGGACCGAGGGGGCCACAAATCTCTACTAATAATTCTGTCCTCAAACATACTTTCATAAAGTTGTTAAGTAAATCCTTTAAAAGCAGTTTTTAAAAAGGAATGTATGTTTTCATCCGCGCCTTTCTATGATAGCGGCAGACGGAAACGAGCGCCGAGGACGCGGACAGGAAAAACACCGTGCAGCAGGTTCGTAGTCTTTTGGGCCACCTAGTGGTACGTCATGTGCGTCACGCAGTAAAAGCGTTGGATACAGCGTACTTCTTTCTTTGTGCTTGCGCAGCGCTACAAACGAATTCATTAGTGAAATTCACGAAACAGCTGTTACTGGACTTAAAGACAGTCTCGGATCTGGAACTCGTATTTTAAGCAAATCATTACCTAACTATATTCAGATTCCAAGCCATTCTAGAGTTGGGGGTTGGCCTTAGAATCGTTCATTTTTACTTTCTAGATATGCTGGTAGGCAGTAAGTGCGAATCATAAGGATAAAGATGTAAATAATGAGAAAGGGGACCAAACACAAATAAGATTCAATTTTCTCCTCAAAGGCTTATAATAAAAGTAGGTATGTCCATGGAGACCAAGCGAGATGGCTCAGACGGTAACGTCTGTGACTCGCATTCTTGAGGTCCAGGGTTAGATCCCCGGCGACCGCCAACTCTGACTCATGTTTTTTCGGGGTTTCCCCGGGTCCTTGGGCAAATACTGGAGTGGTTTCTTTCATCCCCTGAATTTTCTGTCCCTCCATATCGTTCCATTTATCATTTCATTTATCCTCCATACCGTTTGGTCCATTTTAGGGCTGCAAAAGTCGGCGATGGTGTTTCGGCGCAGCGTGGCAGGGAAAAAGGATGCTCTCTGTGAACTTTCTCCGTCCGTCGGCCTTCGGCTGGTTGCCGGGATATAACAACCACACACCACCCCGAGATGGCGAAGAGGAAATCACGCAGAGTCGCCGAGCCCCCTTTTCTCCCCCGGCATCCACCGAGGGGACCTCGACGCTGCCGCCGCAGCCCGGGGCAACCTACTCCTCGACCGCCGCCAGCCACCGCGCGCAGTCGCCGCCACATTCACCACCATCCACGCCGCTGATTCTGGGAGCTTCCCAGCCACCGCAGACAGTCACAGGCACACCTCAAGGGAGCTACAGCGCTGTTATCAGAGGGGTCCTAAGGGACGTGCCAGCCAGTGTCCTCACCTGCACAGCTCACCAGCAGTGGCCTTCAGCAATGAAGACCACCAGGATCATCGGAGCCCAGGGACCCACGTCGCTCGTCAGAATGGAGTGTGCAGTCCCTGGCGACTACGAAGCGGCCTTGAGGGCGAGCCTGTCTTTGTTAGGGCGGTGCTTACGCATCGAGGCCAGCCGATTGGAACGCCAGATGCTCTGCAGGCGCTGCTGTGCCTACGGGTACAACGAGACAACCTGCATAGTGGAACCAAGGTGCCACTACTCGTCAGAGATCTTCAGGCCACGTTAGTTGCTCATCAAGCTTTTCTGGCTGGACAGTTTAACACCATCACATCCAACCATGGTCTCAACACCATATACGAATCCATCCGGAACTCCTCTGCAGCATCCAAGCTGAAGATGAAGAGCAACCCAGAGCACATCGAACGCCTCTTGCACAAATGTAAGCAGTTCAACCAGCAGCAGTATCACCTTCAATCCATTTACCACCTCTATTTCCTTCTAAATCCTCGCCATACCCACTAGTGTTGCAGTCAGGTTTCATGGTGGCACTTTAGTTTTTACCTTTACCCGCTACCACCCATAGGGCGGCAGCCAACAGCTCTCATATACCAACACAGGTGCTATGCGGGACCGCGCAACCTTTTCGTTTAATTCCACTCTTTCTCCTTCTATCCATTTTCCTTCCAGTGGAGGAGCTTTTAGTGGGTATGCCCACGCTTGGTGAGTCCCACACTCTCAGTCCCGATTCCCATCTGGGCTGGGGTTAGTGATTAAATAATTTTCTCCTCCACTTGAAAAAAGCCCTATGTGGGACGCGTTCCCCGGTCTGTCCGAATGTCGTGGCGTCTGTATCTGGAAACTGTTGGGACCCTTCATTTCTGTGCCATCACTCCTAGTTCCGGCCACCCGCTGTCTCCCTTCACCACATCCCTCCCCCCGTGGGCGCCTCCTCGTGGGGCATGGTACAGTGTCCTCATTCCTGGATCGGTGACGAATCCCCTCCACTTTACAATCCAATGCAATGTGGCGGACCAACTCTCCCCGAAAATCGTGGACTATCTTTGCCATTTGCAGATAGGTCGCTATAAACGTAGGAGTACGTTTTAGGTACTTGACAAGCCTCTGTAAATGAACCAAGCGAGATAGCTCCGAGGTAAGCTGGGAAACTCGCATTCGATTGTTCCGCGGTTCAAATCCCACCACGACCGTCCTTCCTGACTTAGGTGTTTTTCGGGGTTCTCCTCAGTTTTCATAACGGACAAATGTCGGGGAGGTAGCATAACTTAGGCTTGGAACATTTCCCCCCCCCCTATCCTCCCAACATTTCATTGCATGTATCATCATTGTTCACTACCTGTTGTGGAATATGTAGTAAGAACGGGCGTTAAGTACTACTGCTGCTGCTCTACTACTACTACTACTACTACTACTACTACTACTACTACTACTACTACTACTATGACTACTACTAAATCACCAAGTATCTATCTAAAACGCACATAGCTACTCCAAAATATCTCCAATTGCTGACTCGCAAAGAAGAGGGGTTTTTCACTCTTTCTAAATAGCAAAAAAACCGGGCAGGTCTAGTTCCCCAGGGCGCAGGTTGAAATCCGGTGGAGGGCGATGGATTTTTTCGGGCGTAAAAAGCTTTAGCATGGCTTCCTTCTGAAGGGAAGTAAAGCCGGTGGTCCGGTGTCGTAGATTTACGGCACATAAAAGAACCTCAAGCCTGATAAAGAGGCCTCTGAGCATAATTACCGGTCTTTCACGCCCAATATAGAACGGAGTGCTAACGACCATACTAGTTAAAGAGCGTCCATAAATAAAATTTAATTTAATTTCTCCGGGCAGATGAAAATTAATAATCAGATAAACTGGCGGAAGTGCAATTATATGCAGTACACTTGATAAACAATGAAGCATAGAAATATTTCGGATTGCCCAATTGCATAATCTCAAGCCACAATTTTAAAAATAAGTGCCGTTGAGCACCCCTCCTGGAATTAACCTATAATAGTAACTTTGTCTCTCCGAAAAAAATCAAGTCGCCGCTCATATATTATTGGTAAATCCCTGCAGAAGTAGCGTGTTCCAGAATTCCTGATTAGGTATACAGCCCTGAATATGGCAAAGGTTTGATTAAAGAAAACATCTATTGAAAATTATATTTGTGTTTTAGAAAATATAACACAGGCAGTAATTGACAGCATGTTGAGGAAGTTAACCACGGCAATAGGTTTCTAAAAAGTCTGCATTCTCTGGGCCCCGATCCCCGATTAAGGTTCCGGTTAGAAATTAACTGGAGACAGGGAAAATTTTCGTATTAAGACCTTCGGTTAACAGGTAACCGGGAGTTATTCTTAGCGATGAACTAACCGCCACCTCAGGTAGAGGTTAGGGTACTAACTTGGAGGTAACCATACAAAATAGCGTACGTTCGACCTCGATTGATAGTCGATAGCAATTCCAAGGCGAAATATTAGAGCAATATTTATATAACAGGAGAAACGTAAAAATAATTAGACTTCCAAAAGAGTAATTTCCAGATTTGTGACGAGGGTAAAATTTTATAAACATTAGATTGTCGAAAGTTGCACTGGTTTCTTTAAGTTATGTTACATTTCTGTTGCAAAATACATCCAGCATTACTCTTAGACATAGTTTGTATATTATGGCTTTATTTTCTTTTTTTAACGTGAATGACAGTAATATTTGCTTAAATATATAATGCAACTCATATTAATCCAACATTCGTGCGTCTAACCTATTTTGCAAGTAACCTTTATTAAATAACAGCTAAACTTAGAGTGGAATTCATTGTCGTCGCTTGTGTGAAAAGGAGATGCTTATGCAATAAGTATTTCCTTCTGATAAGGAAACGCTTATTCATTTGGCATACATAGACGGTACTTATATGCCCAGCGCTATGCGCTTTCGTATTTCCGAAACACACGTGGCAACATGGTTCAGCTGTTTCACAGCCACTCGAAGGCGTGAAAGAATGTGTAAACGAGCATGCGGGTGACCATGTAGCCAGCCGCCATTTCCATATTTGTTGTTGTTTTATTCACAACAGCTGTTGGACACGTGGTGGAAGTTTGCGAGTTTTAGGTGAATAGTACATTTACTTTAAACTTTTGTTTAAAATTAAATAGATTGTAAATTTAGTTAAGGGCTCGCAGTAATAGTTATACAGTTACATTAGTTAGGTTGAAAACATACTAAAAGGAAAACATTTGAGGGAGAAGGAAAGAAACCAATTAAAAGAGTTGGTGCTGAGATACAAAGACATGGTAGAATTCAGGCAATCGGGCACTGTGTGATGTACTGGCCTTAATTAGTATTCACTCGTGGGCTGTTTTAAAACTCAAAACCTGACTTTCTAGCGTGAAGTTTTAGTAACTAGAAGTATTTACAACAATCTGCGCACTGGGTATATGCATGCATGGATGGAAGCAAACCACAAATGCAATTACTACACCATCCAGCAGTAAGCAGAAAAGCAAAGTAGCCAATAACTTACAATCTTTGACTTGAGCTGCAATTTTATACGCGAAATCGGTAAACCTCTGTTCATGATTTTGATAACCCAACCTATATTTGCGAAATAATAGTAAAGACGTGTTACTTATTAAGTGATCCATTGCAGTCGTAGTGATTATACAAAAGAGCCAATTTGATCCAGATAAGCACTGCAGAGATGTACTTTATTTATTGCAGAAATGTTTCCGCATTTTATTGTAGGATTTTATTGAATTGTTATGACTAACTGCAGGGGATTCTGGTTTTCCAGGGACCTAAGGGTTTTGGACAACATAAATGGGAAAACATCTGAACAGAAAACATATGGGTAGTATTACAGCACTAAGATTCTATACATTATCTTTTCAGGCATTAGACTATTACAACAGCGTATTTGGTAAACCCATATCGCTTCTAAAATTCAGCATCCCTATACGTTTCAAGTGAATTCTTCAAATCGCGCAAATACGTTTATTAATGCGCAGTACAATTTCGTTATGAAATTCCATTTACTCTACTAAATCGCTATTATCATTAATCTCCGTTGTAGGCAGTTGATGCAAGATGGGGTCGGCTCTCCTTATTGTATATAAGCGGAGGTCTGAGTTTCCTTATATGAATAAGCATTTCCTTATTCGCCTGAAGGAGTAGCGTCTGTATATTGAAAATCGCTGCTTAAGGACTTCCTTGAAATAAGCGAAGACTATGAGTTGGACTGTTGCCCTTACATTCCAAATTGTCCTATTTTCCTACTAACCTATAGAAAGCCAAAAAACAAAAATCCATATAAGTTAATACTCCTAAATAACGCATCATATTTCCACACTTATCTACAGGAGTATATTAACATAGGCTTTCCACTTTTCTTTGCTTGCTTGTTTCTTCGTTCGTTTGTGGGAGTTTTCTTGTAAACGCAAGCATTTATTAGTAACTTTATTCCCACCTCACAGAGCGTGTTAACAGCGAAACTTACATAATTTAATATTCTGGAATGTTTTAATCTAGCAAATGTTCATTATTGCTTTTGTAGCGATGTTGAGGTGACTGCTTAAACATTATTTATATAATAGAAATAAGATGTAAGAAACATAAATATTCGAGGAAAACGATGAGGAAGTTGCAAATGAGAGGTTAACGAAAATTGCCATATGTATTTATTTTCTATCACACTTATGCTCTGTAATAGTTTGTGGCAGCATCACAACCTCTTCCTGACTTTGTGGTCTTTTTTCAACTCAACACACTTGTCGAAATTGTTTCTTAAATGTAACCGTCACAAATTTCAATGTAGTGGAGTAAGTCTTACGGCTAATACCTCTGTGCCATCAAGCACCTGGCAGGAATATTTATGTACGATATTAATGTACATCAAGTAAAGCATTTCATTCCTGCTCTAATCAGTTTCAAATGTTTAAAAGCAACACTAATGCAATACGTGTTAGCGTATGTTAGAGTCAAGAGAAACTCCGCTACCAACTCCTTTTTATACTATATGCAAAATCTATTTTTCCATTAACCTAAATCACATTGAGAGTGAATCTCATAACCTTATGCTTCGAAAAGCTATAACTTGATTTCAAGCTACACTACACGTAAGCTATCATATTTTATACTACCTTCAAGAACTATATTAACGGCAAATCATTCTTTTTTAAACATACAGAAACACACTCAACCTATCCCAATGCGAACTAAGCTAACTCCATAACCCCTAGAAATGTGCCGCTACTTAACCTATACAAATCATAATATTAACAACAAGTATGCTTTATTACGTTCCTGAATGCATCCAACCATCAGAAACGATCCGAATTAAGCACAAAACTCCTCAAAATAATTTAATAGAAACTTTAGATTTTTATTGTGCACACAAATCAGATGGCAAACTCAAGAAAATTACACCGAGCGGGATGGCTCAGGTGGTTTAGTGTGTAACCTGCATTAAGGAAGTCGTGGGTTCGATTCCCGTGGCCGGCCTTCCTGACCCATGTTTTTTCAGGGGTTTTCCCGGGTCGCCAGAGTACTCGCATCTCCGAATTTCCTGTCGCTCCATTTCATCTGCATTCACATTTCACTTCATACTTCACCCGTTGGTCTCTTTCAGGGTTGGAAGTGTCGGCGATAGTGTTTCGGTGCAGTGTGGCAGGGGAAAAGGATGCTTTTTCTCTCTCCGCCTCTTGGCTTACGGCTGGCGCCGGGAGTATCCGAACCCTCTGGGCGGGGTGGGATCTCCGGTCTGCCTATTCATCTGCCGGGGAGGATCTGTCTGGAAACTTAGGGAGCCTGTCATTCCTGTACCGTCACTACTGGTTCCGGTCGCCCGATGTCTCTTCTCGCCTCATGCTTCCTCCCGGGGACGACCGCTTGTGGGGCGTAGGAACAATATCCCCTATGTGGATCAGTTCCGAGTCCCCTCCGTAGCCAATCCAATCCAAGAAATTTACAGCAGAGAGCTGTAAAAAGTTTCCATGTAGGTGGCGTGAAACCGTGTACGAAAATGTTGCCGACCATACCAAATTGTTAACAAACTGCAGGTTAACTACCCTACAGTTACCTTGCCTCCGTTAACCAACGGGTAGCAATAACTACAACAGAAAACCTCAGCTTTTAACCGGAGATCGTAAAGCAAGCCCAGATTAAGTTAGGGAGATGGAAGGACACCCTATCCTCCTTGTTATTCCTTGAAAATTTACCGATTTGGTGGCTGCAGATTATTGGCTTATTGGTCTAATTTATTTAAACTAAGTTTTCTTGATTGTCGACATATTTCTGTATTGTGCCGTCACAAGAGTTCTGCGTTGGTTTCCGAGTTTAACGTGTGACATTATCAGCTGACCAGGTATAGTGCATTTTTGTAGCCTCTTTTGAATACCAAAGTAATAATTTATGTTGGTTACCTCTGTTAATAGTTTTTTCTCTACTGCCCAAGTGTGATTTCCGCGCCAATATGGCAGGTTGGCCTAGGGTTTAGGTTAGGAAAGCAGGGCGGCCAAACCCAATCCTTGAAAAACGAACCAGGAATTAATTTTTATTAACGCAAAGAAGTAGACCCGTAATCAGATTTCTCACCGTCGTTTAATAGGAAGTGTAGTAATTTTTTTTAAACATGGCGTTATTACTTCTTGTGATGTTATGGATTACAACACTAAGTTTAACTTGACGACTGGCAGCAAGTGGTCTGGCTTTAGCAGGTAACCTACTATACTTTGCGGTACCTATCTCACGCGCCTACAGAGGATAACGCAATTTTCATTTCAGTCTAGCCTTGAGGTGGCGTGTAGTGGAAAACAAGTTTATATGAAGCGGTCTGTTGCTTTCGTTTACTATGTGTAGATATGCTGTATACTACAGAACTGCTATGTGTTTTTCGTGTTGGGATTAGGAGGATAGGATTAGTTGACGGAGAGGACACCTGGCACCTTAAACCCCAAGGGATCCTTTGTGCATACATCGCCGTGGGGAACGGATGAGATAAAGGAACCGTAGGAGACGTATGGGCTGCAGGATCGACCGACGCAGACGGCAGAGAGGCGCTGAGTTCCCTAAGATTTAAGAGTTACATACAGGCTTGACCACCCGGGCGGAGAGCGCTCATCGGCGGCTCTCCCAAGCTACCGAAAATGGCTCACAGGCTCCCCTCCAGCGGAGACCGGGGATAGTTCGACCCAAGAGCTGAGCCTCGAACGTCCGTCATCTGACGGGGCCGAGAAGAAGTTCCAACCCGCAAGCCTCTGTGCCATCTGTCCACAGCCGACCGACACTTAACCCTGGAGTCAACGAGGAAGATGAAGTGAGAGGGAATGAGGGAGAGAGAAATTCGGGGAGGTAATGATCCTTCCCAGCATTCGCCTAGCAACCCGGTGAAACTCCCGAGAAAACCCGTGGGTCAAGACGGTCGTCCGTGGGAATCGAACCCACGATCTCCCGAATGTGGGCCACAGACGTTACCGTCTGAGCCATCCCGCTCAGTTTTTCGTGTAAGGTTTGCTCGGACGGAGTCCCGTGAAGCCTGTCACGTTGAATTTATACAGAAATTTTCTGCTGTCAGAGTTCTTAATAAATCTACAATTTATAGGTTGATAGAAAAATACAAACCAATCGGATCCTTCTTAGACACAAAGAGTCATAGACAGCCAACAGTTCTAACGGAGGAAAAATCGGACAATATTAGACCGTCGTGGAGAGACAGTCGTCCTCCGTGGTGTTGCGGTTACCATGCTAGCTTCTAGTTCCCGAGGTCGCGGGTTCAAACCCGGCGGAGGGCGATTGATTTTTTTCGGGCTTCCTTCGGAAGGGATGTAAAACCGGTGGTCCCGTGTCGTAGATTTACGGCACGTAAAAGAACCTCAAGCCTTGTAAACAGGCCTCTTTATCGGATTTTCACGCCCAATATAGAATGCAACTCTAAGGACCACAGCAGTCAAAGAGTGTCTATAAATAGAACTCAATTTAATTTTGTGGAGAGACTTACTACGAAAATCGTTACAAGATACCTTTAATGACAAAATAAATGACTGACCTTCTCGCTCTCTGGGCCTAAATCCACATGATTATTATCTGTGAGCAACACTTAAAGCTAAACCTAATGTAACGAATCCTCATGCGCTCAACGAATTAGAAGGCTCTACCCCAATATTTCGGCTGCAGAAGTCCGTCGAGTGTTCAACAGGTACCAGGCCTGTATAAATGCAGAGCGACATCATTTCAAACAGATTTTATAACGAAATGTAGGCGCAACGTGTTCATACTATTAGACATTGTTAGTATTTAATAAGGGAAAAACACGGCCGGTTCTCAGCTACTCCACGAGCAATGCCGTGGGAACGGCGGGCTGCCACTTGCATCATTTAAGAGAAAGCCAGTATTTTATTGGAGTATTACAATTCTTTACATGGAAAAAGTTTCGACATATATTTTTTATTTTCCAAGGTATTGCTTTAACTATTTTGATTAACACCGCATATACACTACGTCATTAAAAGTATCCGGACACTTGGCTGAAAATGACGTACCAGCTAGTGGCGCCCTCCATCGGTAATGCTGGAAGTCAATATGGCGTTGGCCCACTCTTAGCCTTGATGACAGCGTTCACTCTCGCAGGCATACTTTCAATCAGGTGCTGGAAGGTTTCTTGGGGAATGGCAGCCCATTCTTCACGGAGTGCGGAACTGAAGAGAGGTATCGATGTAGGTCGGTGAGGCCTGGCACAAAGTCGGCGTTCCAAAACATCCCAAAGGTGTTCTATAGGATTCAAGTCAGGACTCTGTGCAGGCCACTCCATTACAGGGATGTAATTGTCGTGTAACCACTCCGCCACAGCCCGTGCAGTATGAACACAGGTGCTCGATCGTGTTGAAAGATGCAATCGCCATCCCCGAATTTCTCTTCAACAGTGGGAAGCAAGAAGGTGCTTAAAATATCAATGTAGGTCTGCGCTGTGATCGTATTACGCAAAACAACAAGGGGTGCAAGACCCTTCCAGGAAAAACACGACCACACCATAACACCACCATCTTCGAATTTCACTGTTGACACTACACACGCTGGCAGATGACGTTCACCGGGCATTCGCCATACCCTCAGCCTGTCATTCGGATCGCCACATTGTGTACCGTGATTCGTCACTGCACACAACTTTATGCCACTGTTCAATCGTGTAATGTTGACGCTCCTTACACCAAGCGAGGCGTCGTTTGGCATTTTCCTGCGTGGTGTGTGGCTTATGAGCAACCGCTCGACCATGGAATCCAAGGTTTCTCACCTCCCACCTAACTGTCATAGTACTGGGAGTGGATCCTGATGTAGGTTGAAATTCCTGTGTGATGGTCTGTATAGATGTCTGCCTAATACTCTTTACGACCCTCTTCAAATGTCGGCGATCTCTGTCAGTCTACAGACGAGGTTGGCCTGTACGCTTTTTTGTTGTACATGTCCCTTCACGTTTCCACTTCACTGTCACATCAGAAACAGTGGACCTAGGGATATTTAGGAGTGTAGAAATCACGCGTACAGACCTCTGACACAAGTGACACCCAATCACCTGACCACGTTCGAAGTCCGTGAGTTCCACGGAGTGTTCCATTCTGGTGTTTCACGATGTCTAATGACTACCGAGGTCGCGGATAATGAGTACCAAGCAGTAGGTGACAGCACAATGCACCTAAGATGAACAACGTATGTTTGTGGGGGTGTCCGGATACTTTTGATCACGTGGTGTATTTAAGATGTTTACATGACAAATGAAACATTTGTCTTGAATTTTATGGCAATAGCCTAAGAAGCCTCCTTCAGTTGGAGGACATTTTGAATAACGGATAAGCCATAAGAGATAAACAAATGCACCTGAGTTTTTAAACTGGAGAATTTACTTCATATAATCTTTTTATGGCGTTAGCCATTTCCGAGATATCGTTATAGTTTGAATTTTTCAATACTTTGCCATCTTTTAAAGTGCGGTCGCCGTTCAGTTGTTTCTCGCGATGTCATTGAGAGAGTATGGAATTCCAAGGCCAGTATATAGCGGCTAATGTTTAACAGTTGACTATCGTATTCCCTTTGAGCCTATAAATGCGTAATGAGACAATTTCTACAAAAGTTTATCTCCATCAGCTTGAAGTAGATAGAAGAATAATCTTCAGTAATAATAGTTAACGGGACCTAAATTAATGATAAACGATGGTGGGTAGAGAAATTCACGTGAATTTAACACATCAGATTTTGTGCATTAAATTTAGCCATTTAAAACTTGTTTTATTTTCGTCACCTGTGTGAACCTTAATTTGGCTAACTAGTTTCTCAACATTTCGTTTTAACTTTATCTTTATTTGCATATACCTATGTCAGTATTTAAGGGGACAAGCTACTCTGAAGTGGTAAAATTCAGACTTTTTGTTTTCGGCACTAATAAAATCTGTATTACTTCCAGGTTCAGAAAATATATACTTTTTGGAGGTTAAGAGGTTTTTAAGACATTTAAATACCATTTAAATGCTAGTCTGCATTCCTTTAAAGCTGTAATACAATGCCCCTTTTTAGAACATTTTTGTATCCTTCAACAACCAACGACTATATCATGCCCAGCGGGCAGTTCAGCAATTAACAAAGGAGACCAGGACCAAAAGAAGGCAATCAGAAAAGCTGAAGCAATCCAGGAATGGAGGTGTAGGTGATTATGACCGTGGAATTAATTGAACTTTAAATTCAGTTTTCTCAAAACAACATTTTAGGATACTTATGTACCTCCTTCTCAAAAGTATAAGAGGTATAGTTAAACTTTCTGAACCACAATCATAATTTTGTAATGTATATTAGTGATACTAAGAAAGCAACGACATTGCAAATTTTCCACATTTTTACTTCTTTGACTTTGGTGAACTGGTATACATAACTAAATAATTGAGGTTCAGAAAGATAGCTGATTATACTAAGAACAAGCATGCAAAAGTGTGATTCTGTATTGCAAGTAATATCAGAGAAAAAGGCACCTGAATTCACATGTTTTAAGAGTAAATGTTATTATTTTTCTGCTGAATGAAATAATTTTTACGGACTCAACTACATAAGCTATCAATGAAACGGCCACTTGAAATAATTGCCATGATTTATAGAATAATTCAAAAAAATTCAGGAAACACCATTGAGAACTTTAAGAGCAGAGGTAACTTACACACTTAATGTGTAATTTCCATGCGTTCAGATTACTTTGTCCCCTTAAAGGAATTCTACTCACCAATAAGTTGTGAGTTTTGTATTACCTAAAATTGCCTTTAATGTAGTTACAGCTCAATAATTTAACACTCAGTGGCTCTAACAGGATAGTTATTGTCCTTGATCCGAATTTTGGACATTTCAATGTGAAAATTATATTCAGAATTAGTAGGGTAATGTTAGAATCATCGTTTGTGACATACAGTTCAATAGGTAACGTGGTTGCCAATATCTGCGAAAAATACCTCACTTCAACGATTCTAGGTTTTCAAAAATTCAGAATCTGTTTTGGAAAACCCATATTATAATGTTTGCCAAATTTATTGATTTGGTTTCAATTAATGTTCAATATTATGGAAGCAAAACCATATAACTTCTGGTGTGAGAAAATGTGTGTTTCAGAAGTTGCAGCTTGTAGATCCCATAATTATGTCTGACTGTTGTATTTAACTAGTCCTCATGTATGTATTGTGACCGCGCATGCGAGGCTACCTGCGGGCCATCGGTAAGACCTCTCGGCCCGAAACCTGGGCAGGGCCTTCGACCGGCCGTCGGAACATAGCAATTGTGTGTCTCTTACCTCTTCTAAAACATTATTTTTGGCATGTTCTGGTAGCCTCCCCTTCTAGAACATTCCGTTTTCTATGCGGATCCTATATAAGAGTCTGCTCTTGCCAGGATTGGAGTTCAGTTCCAGTGCAGTTCAGCTGTTACTTGTGACTCAACAATTCAGTGTGAGTTGTGATTTGACGGATCAGATGTGTTGTCTTACGATTGTGTGCCAGAGGGACTCAAGTGTAACGTTTGTGCTATGTTGAGTGCCTAAGTGATTAATAAAGTGTGTTTCACAGTACCTGGTGTTCTCATTTGTTACAGTATGTACAACCTAAAACAAAAAAAATGACCAGACTCTCGAAGCGTATATTTTTCAAAGTCCAAATCGTTTCGCGTCCGGTTCACAACGGTGTCTCGGGACGCGTGCCTTTAGCTTCGTTCTACTGTCGCGTTCTACAGCCGGGCTGTTATAAGCAGGTATGTAGTATTATTTTTTTCAAAGTTGTGTAATGTTACGCTTACGTATTATGCATATTGTAATATAATTCCTAATTGCTAAGACTTTGCTTTCAAGGCATGTATGCTCATACATAAAAACTTCGTTTTCGAATAAATACGAAATAAATAAATATTATATTCCTAAGTAAAAATCAAAAATCAAATTAACTTAATATCCGGTGTGCAAACCCTCTGCTTCAATTACTGCCCTCATTTCACGGGGCATGGATGATATCAAATAACTAGTCAAATTTTCACGAGAGGATACTTCCTCCCAAGCATCCTGAATTTGATCCCACATAACCTCTTTTGTCTTATGTTTTCTTGCAGGCCAATTTAACTCCAAAACTTCCTTCACCTCTGCCCACACATTTTCAATAGAATTCATATCTGTTGAGCAAGGAGACCAATCAATCACTGTGATATCTTGACTTTGAGAGAACCAGTATGAAACCTGCTAATTTATGTGGACAGGGTTCAACGCTGCTGGAATTCAATCAATCCATCGGCATATATTGTCCATACAGAATATTACCTCATCTGTGAATATAAACCTATTCCAGTTATGTATGGCATTTTCTTCTGCAAATGAGAGGTGACATAATCTGTGATCGTCTGTAAGATTGCTTCTTAGCTGCCGTTCAAGCAAAGAGCTCTGCTATAGTCAAACGATGCAAGGCTGTGCGGTTTGACCCGGAGAAATTAGCATTACTTCTAATTGTAGACACATTCTGGAAGGGATTGATGTCTGCCTCTTTTAGAAGTGCAGTGTCTTGCTGAGGAGTGGCCAAACGTTTTCGGCCCGAATCAGGACAACGAACAATCCCTTCCCTGGATAACTGCACCCACTTCGTAGCTGTAAATATAGGGACTTCGCGCTCTTGCAGCCTGAGGCACAGCGTATCCAGCAATGTTCACTAACGTAAGGAGGGACTTCCTTGTAGCTTCGTCTTTATGTGTGCGCTCAGCCATAGCAAAAGTCAGCATGACTGCTAACATATCGTGCAGAATTCCAAGGCTATGAGGTGCGCGCGCATGATCACAGCAGCGTTATTAATAGCTAAAGAATAAGACAGAGTGTTTGCAATCTAATATTAAGTTAATTAAATGATTAGTTTAGTCTTTTGCTTTAGAATTCTTACTAATATGGCATTTATTTTGAAAACGAAAAGAGTAATTTGTTAGTGTTTTTATGCATGAGTATCTTAAAATGAATTATATCTTATGCATGGAAAACATACGGAATTGGCATGTATTTAACTAATTAGAATTTAAATAATAAGGAAACAATACAGCAAGGATTCGAACCCACGTTGTTCCAATTGTTGGATACGTGCGTTTCACCGCTCGGCTAACATGAATACATTCCAACTGAAAGGCATCTTCCTACTTGTCGCATAACTTTGAAATGAAGGCAGGGTGATATTAAATCGTGTATTGTGAACACAGCGACAGCGAATGCCTCCGATGTATTCTGAATCGAACTTCCTGTCTGGCTGTTGCTCACTTATTTTGTCTTAGGCTGTATGCTAGGTTGCCCACAAAATCGAAGTTGTAACATTTAAAGGTCTTACCTCTTTAAATTATACCTTTTCGCGTGTAATTTTCCCACAAAGATTTAGTATAAAGAGAGTTGATTTAGAGGTCATTCAAGAACCTTCGGTTTTTTTTATTCTCGTAATTATTACAATTAGAACTTGTTCGAGAAGGTTGAAAATCAGAAGCTTTTCATATGCCTAAATAACTGAGTTTATTATATTAAAATGGGCTAAATATAAGCTAGCATAGCTACATATTACTATTTACAATCTTTTAGACTTGAGAAGAACTTAATTTTGGTGTCTGGAAATTTACGTCTGTGTTCTTCCAAGTTAGCAAGTAAATCTGTTTCTGTTCATCACGGGTTATGATTTCTTAGGATATCACTTAAGACTGAATTAAGGATACACCATATTCTGCAGCATCTTTATAACTTCTAGATGTTCAACTCTTCTTTTGTCTTTCACATATTCTTCATTTGTATGTAACACATCGGGGTGATTGAACTTAGTTTAATGCCACATGCATTTGATGTTATAAAATCACTGAGTTTCAGCAGAGAAGAAATTGAAGCGTTTTTTGTTTCAGCTGGTTTAGTTGGGTCATAGTAACCTTGTCGCTTCAAGTTTTTAATCATGAAAGACTTCACTTCAGATGTAATTTCGTCATCAAAAAGTCCCAAACCAGTTAAATATTCACTCATATACCACAAATGATGCTGAATTGTTTTGAGAGCAACCTTGGAGACACTTTCATTTACTCGTATATAGTCCATTAGTTTCTTAAGAGTTGCAAATCTTACACGGAGCTGATATTTCAGACGGGCTTAGAAATCAAGCCTTCAAAAACACTGCTATAGCAAAGAGGTTTAATTGTCTTAGTCCTTGTAATTCTTCATCTTCCAAAGGAAACTCTGAGTGAAGCAAGTATGCAGGTGGACCATTTAAGTTGAGACTATACAATATCTCCAGAACTAAGCGTAGTAGAAAGAAATGTCTTCTTAATTTGACCCTAATTGCAGGTTTCCATTAAAAAAATAAATTGAAGCTAAAATGACTATCATAACTCCTCCAAACAAAACACGAGTAATGACATTTAATTTCCCTCATAATATCAAGCAACTTTTATTAGAGGCATTTCCTTCTACAACGTTTAGTTATGGAGATATTGTACAGTCTCAAGTTAAATGGTCCAGCCTGTATTTTGAAGCAGTAGATAAATTTTGCCATGCATCTTGCAAGATGATAGGCTCCTAGTGCATGAATGGGAGTTGAAGTGGAGCCACTAAGGTACATAATCGCTGACTACAGTAACTCTCTGTAGTCATATCTTGGATGGTGACCCATGATCTATGGGTCTTTTAACCCATGAGGAAATTAAGTTACTCCTCTCTAAAGGTTCTAAGTGTTCTATTATGAAGTCATCATTCATTGCAGTTCAAATTACTCCGGACTTGTAGAATTCCAAGCATTCGCAAAGTTCTTAGATGTAAACACATGGGGACTCTGAAATTTATATTGTCAATCAAATACACTTGCAATTAGTTCGTAGATGTGAAGTCTGCGAGCTAAACTTAGCAGAGGTTTCTACATCTTCATTTCCAGCAGAATACACGCCCCATTTTTACTTCCGGTGTTACTTGCTGTAGTGTCGAATGGCATCGATGTGACCTCGTCTGTTAGTCTCCACTCTTGCAGTGCCTCATATACTGCTACTACCTGAGCTGTTCAACCTCCTTTGAGTAACTTTGGCACTGCCAAAAGTTTCATCACAGCTTCTCTGGACACTAAAACAGCATGTCTCTCTTCTTCGGCATCTGAGTACACTCGTCCTGTCAAAAATCTGATGTGTTACACTCACATGATTTTCTCTACTCTTGTACAAACTATGTTTATAAACGCTTATTCTCCATCTACTTCATGTTAATCGAGATAAACATTTGCAGACTCTATCTTATTGCTAATTTTCTTGTAGATGTAAGGGGAACATATATTTACAAGGACAATATAGAAATACAGTAGCCTTTAAGCATAGACCTTACTCTTAATAGATGGTTGCTAGATGCAGCACCATTCTCTTTGCCACAGATTAATGCTCTTTGCATATCCAAGACAAAAAAATGAATAACGAATTCCCATTTGAGAAAACGTAGAAGTATTGGAAAATTTAAGGGAATAACAAGCAATATTTCGAAAACGGTTCACTCAACAAAAAAATGTTCATGACATAAATTGTGCATTTTAACGCGATCTACATTTTTTGTGTAGTAAAATTTTGTCTATCGCTTATGGTTTACCAGTTATGCAAAAGTCGTTCACAATGAAGAACACTTTTGGAGACATTCCCAGAAAATTCGAGATATACATTTCATTTGTCATAAAAATATCTTAAACATATGATATTTTAATCAAAATCGTTAGGGCCATTTTTGAGAAAATTAAAATTTTCGAAAAATGTTCCATGTAAAGGGTAATCTGGGGTGGGGGGATTTTCTTGAAAACCTTCGTGTTGCATTTCTGGAAGATACTGAACCTAAATACCAAGTTTGGTGTTTATCCGACTGTTCGTTTCTGAGTTATGCTGTTCACAGACACACACACACGGACATGTTTCCAAAAATGCTTTTTTTTGGATTCAGGGGGTCTCAAAACATGTATTTGCGGTGAAATCTCGGTATCGAATTTTTGGTGGAATACAATACTTCCCCTACTTACTATACTAGTAGAGAAAGTAAAAAAGGAAACGGTTTCCTTCCCTGTGTACAGTCAAAGGTATTTTTGGTGCAAAACATTTCTTGATTTCTAATGCTGTTTTTGCGGTGAGGTTGGCGGACTTTTCTGGTCAATTCTTTGTTTAGGGCCAATTTTCTTGGATTTTGTCCTAATGAGCTTGCAATAGCTTCCAGAATATAAGTTGCCTTTTTATCACAAACTTTTCAGCGATCAAGGGTAGAAGCTTGGGGCGACTAGAAGTAGATACCTTGTACAAGCAGAGATTTGCTGGAATCTCGGACGGAGAATGCGATGCACTGCTGTCTTCCCCGTTGCTACTTCTGCTGCTGTTTTTACTTCTTTTATGTGTTTTTCCACCTTCTTCTGCTTTTCTTCTAGCAGCTGTCTTTTCTGACGTTTTGAGAGCTTTCTATACACTCCTAATTAAGCTCTTCTACGCTTTTTACGCTATGCTTGCAGAGACATTCTATGTTTAAATTTCTTAGACTCATGGCTTCTTTGTTTGCATAATCAAATAAATTATCCAGGTTGTAAGAAAATAATTGTTCTTTCTGTTTCTGCGTTACAGTTTGTAGGCTGGAATTCTTTTTGAGAAAAACCCACTTTTTTGCAGCTCTTTTACTTGATTGATAGTATTTTACCCCTTACGAGTTGGTATCCTGGCCTTCATCCGGGATCCAATGACCTCCAATGATGAAATTGTAGCACTTTGTTGAATTTTTTTCTTTTCATTAATATGCAAATGAAAAATCTAACTAGAACTTGTCGTCCTCCATGGTGTAGTGGTTATCATGCTAGCTATCTCTTATCATGCTATCTGTCGTAGATTTACGGCACGTAAAAGAACCTAAAGTCGGATAAAGAGGCCTCTGAGCAAAATTACCGGTCTTTCACGCCCAATACAGAATTGGACGCTATGGACCACAGCAGTTAAAGAGCGTCCATAAAAAAACTCAATTTAGCTAGAACTTAGCGGTTTGAAGGAAGTCTACTGCAGGTGATGGAATTAAATGTAGTCCTATTATCACATACTACCACTTTTTTTTAGTTCTTCGCTCAATTTTGGCTGACATTGTACCAAATAACATCCTAAACCCGCTCCTGCATCTTTCAAGCATCGAAGCAAAACTTCAGAGCAGCCCAACCTAACGCGGTGAGGGACACGATTTATGTGGGGTTGGCGCCGAGATTAAGATACACTCCCAGGCAGCCCAGGCCGCACGTGATACTGTGCTGGTCAAGTGAGTAGTGTCTCAAAAGCTTCAGCACAAAATATTGTCTTATTTGCAGATTCGTTTAACCATAATTTTGAATTATTAATGTTAAAACTATACACTTTACAATAGTTTAAGGTAACATTTAAGGGGACAAGGTACTCTGAAATGGTCAAAAATCACATTTTTTGTTTTAGGCACTAATAAAATCTCAAATATTTCTAGTTTCATAAAATGCATACTTTTTGGAGGTTAAGAGGTTTTTAAGACATTTAAATGCTATTCTGCATTCCTTTAAAGCTGTCACGCAAGGCCCCTTTTTAGAGCATTTTTGTATCTTTCAACAACGAACGACTGTATCATGCCCAGCGAGCAGTTCAGCAATTAGCATAAGAGGCCAGGACCAAGAGGAGGCAATCAGAAAAGCTGAAGCAATCCAGGAATGAAGTTGCAGATGATTATGACTCTGAAATGTACTGAAGTGTTTCAGAATTTTAATGTTCAATCTCTAAATTCAGTTTTCTCAAAATAACATTTTTGGATACTTATGTACCTTTTTATCAGAAGGTATGAGAGGTAGAGAGCTGAAATTTTCTGTACATGTATGCAACACATTGTTAAACTTTCTGAATCACAATTTTGTTTTCAATTTATAGTCAACTGACGTATATAACTAAACAATTGAGGTTCAGAAGATAGCTGATTATACTAAGAACAAGCAGGCAAAAGTGTGATTCTGTATTGCAAGTAGTATCAGAGGAAAAGGTACATGAATTCATATGTTTTAAGAGTAAATTTTATTATTTTTTCTGCTGAATGAAATAACTTTTAAGGACTCAATTACATAAGCTATCAATGCAAACAACCACTTGAAATAATTGTCATTATTTGTAGAATAATTCATAAAAATTTCAGAAAAAGCATTGAGAGCTTTAAGAGCAGTGGTAATTTAACGCACAAGGTGTAATTTATGTGTATTCAGACTAGCTTGTCCCCTTAAGCTGATTGAATGACCTCTAAATATTTGTTTAATTTAACGCAGAAGATGCTGTATCGCTTTTCAATGTAATGCAACATTTTTAAGGTGTAAGACTTGAAAAAGTTGCAAGTCTTTCTCTGATACGTATAAGTAGAAGGCACCCTAATATATTTGTGTGTGTGCCTGTGTGTGTGTGTGCCTGTGTGTGTGCGTGTGCGTACGTGTGCGCGTGCGTGCGTGCGCGCGCGCGCGAGAGAGAGAGAGAGAGAGAGAGAGAGAGAGAGAGAGAGAGAATCGTGGTTTGAAAGCATTAACACTTTCAACTTGTGGCTCAAATAGCAAGTTTGTAGTCTCCAGGTTAGGTGACTTGTGATTGAAATACGTTGCCATAAATCACGATACGCAGGATGGCATCAGTAAATCTAACGCGTATATTATGTGATGTAGGCTGCAGTATTGTGATCAGTAATCAGGAATTACAATCCAGTGGAACGAGAACTGTATCTTGTATTGATTGCATAATGTTCGGGACACTGAATGTCGCTTGTAACTGACCGAACCAACCACTTCAAAACACCAAGGATGGGGCGTAAAAGAGGAAATGTTTGAAACATAATTTATAAAAACTATAAAACAGTTAAGTAATAAATTTCTTACTTAAATGACACAGCTTTACAACTAAAGTTTAAAATATAATCCTAATCTTGATGGAACCTTCGACTGCTTGTTGCTGACTCGGTTGCTCCGACATTTTCCGTCCTATACTGAACATTTTCCTCGCAATCGGAAATCCCTCACTTATATACACACACCTATTCTGTGAAGAAGGTATTGTTTCACGTATGGAAGCCAAGTTGAGAAACGTTTGTTGCTGCTACGTACGGAAAGTCAGTTTGAAGTAGTTGGTTTGTCACGTTATATGCACCACGCTTTGGGCCAATTTGAAGAAGTAGTTTGTATTGTATTAGTTGTATTATATTTCAAATTGTTGGGGAGCCGAACTTGTAGTAGCTGCAACCGCACGTATAGTAAACAGTTTCCGGTAGCCTTCGCCCCCCAAAAATGTACTTTCAGGTGGCCTTTGCCCCAAGTTTAAAAAATATTAACTTTGTAATTAAACTGTTTCTTTAAATATTTAATATTTATGTTTGCCTCGGCTACGTCAGTATTATTGTTAGAGACATGGAAGTCTTGGCAGGGCGTGATGCGATAAGAATGTAGGCTTACACAGATTATAATTTTTACTTCACTCCTTTTATTAATACTTGATACGATTTAAATAACACTTCACTGATATAAAGAGCTGTGAGATTCCGTTTTATTAATTAATTACACTTTTTAACAAGTAAACTTATTTTTCGTCTCACACGAATACATACTATGTTTCTTGAGGAGTCTGGTAGTAACACTGTTTGCAGGCAACACGTCTAGTTATGAGCGCTGTTTGGAGGCAACTGAATTGATTTCAACCGTCTAAACTTGTAAATTTCTGTATTTAAAGTCTCTGATTGGCTAATCCTACTCCAATAGAATACCTGCATTTAACAAGCTTTTTCTGGTTGTCGATTGGCTATTTTTAAACTGTCTCAAAATTTACATTATTGTTACTCCAAGAATCACAAGTAGTACTGTTAAACTTACTTGCTCATTATTGACTCAAGGTTACCTCATTGTTACCTCATTGTTAGCAACTTTTAACTTATTATTCTCACAGCTCCTACATTATTAATGTACGTAATATATTCACATAACATTATTGAACATGTTTACAATAATATAAGCATATGCAATGATTTTTACATACATTTTACAAATTATTACATACACATATTGCTTCAAGGCGGGCTGTTATTCAAATATATGTTTATATAATTTGATTAAAATCTTTAAGTGTTAAAAATACTGCCTCATCTGTAACATCTGCTTAAAGTTTGGTACCTTTTTAAAGCCGCTAAACAGTTGCTACGCACTATTTGGTATTCTGTAACATCGTAAAAACATCTTGTTGACAGGAAGAAAATTATGGTTGACGATACTAAGGGCCATGGCTGTGTTATTTGCGCTAGCAATACCAATATTACCGGGTTAAAATGGATGCACTTGCCCTTAAATATTAACGGTAAAAATATTCTTAACCAGAAACCTATAGAATAGCCCTGATTATGAGTGTTTTAAATTTGTTTGCGCGGTGCTAATAGGAGCCATATCAAGATTCAGCGGAGCTAGCAAACTTATCGGAAAATCTTAGCAAAGCAATTCATGCAAATAGGGAAATAAAAACACATATAGTACCGTATCCTAAACAAAAGTAAAAACTAGGCGCCAAAGTAGTAAACCCAGATCATTCAGAGGACGACAGTGTATCCCTGAATACACAGATGTCGCCGTGTCGAAAGTACAGCAGATGACTTGAAAGAAGATGGATATATCTGTCGTTAGTAGTGAAGGAGGAACTGATTTCCCCTAAGATTATTCAGAGAATGTACATAATTACTGTAAACACTACAACACTTGGGTTGTTCTGTGTGACAAACTATGAGTTACTATATAAGAGGGTGGATATAGAACTTCTGAACTGAATTTTAAAGGCTGGCTATAACGTAATACGTCAACTCTCTGTAAATAATTCCATCATGTGCACATGCTACCCCCAGGCCCGTATTAGTCAGATAGACAAACCTTATTGTGTTGCACTTTAAGTAGAAAAACAGTGTTTAAAATATCTGTTTTACTACTCCTTAAGGCCGTAAACATGCGTTTACCTGCACATTGGTGAGCTGCTTAAAGATGTTAAGGAGGGAATTCCATTGTTTGACGTAAGCACTGCCCATATGTTTACTCTGGCTATAAACGCAATCTAACAACTCTTTTCCATTAACTCATTTACCTGACTCTACTAGAAGCTAACGGTTATGCCTCTGTATTATAATTTTGGCTTTAGAAATCGATTTATCTGAACTAGTGCACCATTAATTCATCGATGATATAAAGTAAAGCTATTAAACAGAAAATCTTTAATTTTAATCGGTATAGTCTACAGAATAGAGTGGAAAAAGCCATTTATGGAAATATTTTAGGCACTGTGCATCCTTTTATACCTTCACTGGGCTTCACGTAAGTTCACATTTAGTACATAAAGAAACTAGACCGTAAAAATGAGGATGAGTCAAGAAGACGCCTACTTTTAGCTCGGAACGTTCAAGAATTTCAGCAGATATACTCCTTATGCAAGAGTAACATACATTGTATTCGAAATCTCTTACAGTAGATTATTACGGCCAAATATCCACCTAAAGAGAACCATACAGGCTGATCCCTATCTCGTGAAGTGAGTGATACGTTTACCGATGTGGCTTTAGGATGATTAAACGCAAAACCTGTTTATTCCCACGAGTAACAGGTCAATAGATGAGTAGAACATCACTAACCCGTACTAATTGAAACCAGGCCTTGTTGGGATCAGAAAATATTTGGATTATTCCAAGTCCTCAGTGAAACAATGTGCGTTCACGGAAAGGAAATGTGTGTAGACTTGGAGATACACCATTGGTTTTTGTGTAGGTAAGCGTGAATAAGCTATTGCTGTCGGCGTTAATCAGTTCCCCTATTATAATGTTGCGACGTACACAATCATTTGCTAATTGCAAAGCAAAACAATGAGTAAAACATACACATAACTTTCTCTACTCTCTATCGCTTATTAGTGGGTATACACATTACTGTTACGAAAGTTCATTTTCCTATTCATTTCGTTTTATGAAGTTAAACCTCTCACGAAAATAGCTACATTACGCATTTCGTTATAGATACAAAGAGAATAGCGATAGTCAAATGTTTAAGAACTGAATGCATATAGCTGGCCAAAAAATTTCACACTCTTCCTATGACATCGCGAGAAACAACTGAAAAACGACAGGACTTTAAAAGAATGACAGACGTATTGAACAATTCGAACCATTAATAACGGATATCTGGAAATAGCTGATGCCACAAAAACGTTATTCGAAATTGTAAGTTGTAAGTAGCTTAACGTTTACCAGTTATGTAAGATTATATAGATTTTCTTCCGAATGAGGTGGACTTCACAAGCTATTACCAGTAAATTCAAAATATACATTTTATTTTTCATGTAAATATCTTTTAATATATGGTATATGAATCAAAATCGTTAAAGCTATTTTTTATAAAACAAAAAATTTCGAAACATGTTCCATGTAAAGGATAGTTTGGTGTAGGGATATTTTCTTTTAGATCTTTGTGTCACATTTTTGGAAGGTACTGAACTTGCATACCAACTTTTGTATTTGTACAACTTTTCGTTCTCTCGTTCGTGCTGTTCTCTCAACACATCGATTTTTTCCTAAAATGCTTTTTTTTTAGATTCAGGAGCTCCAAAACATTCCGGCAAAATCTCGATATCGAATTTTTGGGTAGAATATAGCAAGTACTTCTCCTATTTATTATACGTAGTAAGGGAAGTAAAAAGAAATGTAATATCCAAGCGAATATTATCATATGTCTTCCATAACTTTCTGTTTAATGAGTATTCCTACACCATTATGAAAGTATTTCCTTAAGTTTGAAGGAAATGGAGCTAATACTGCAGCCAATAAAGTAAGTGATATTTACCAATAATGCACAATAAAGAAATGTTGAATGAAATACCAAAGTAAATTCAAAAGTGGATATGTAACCATACCTAGGTACAGAAAAATGATATAGCGGTTATTTAATAAACAATTTATAAACATTTATTTTATTTAAAAATGAGCAGAAGTTTGAGTGTGTGGAACATTTTATATGTTAACCGTAATGAGAAACAAACACGGAAAGAAAACCCAAAGTGAATACAATAATTCTGCTTCCAGTAACTATACCTTTGTGTAGAAAGTATAACAGACATATTTATTAACTATTTCATAAGTATGATTCTTAAACTGTGAAGAAAAGGGAACAGAGATTTACTTGTTACAAACCAAAACATAGCCAAAAAGTATCAAAGTAAATACAAAATGCTTTCAGCAACACTACATCTTAATAGAAAACTAAACAAATTAAATCGAGTTTTATTTATGGATGCTCTTTAACTACTATGATCCTTAGCGTCCCATCTATATTGGGCGTGAAATACCGGACATTTTTCTCAGAGGCCTTTTTACCAGGCTTGAGGTTCTTATACGTACTGTAAATCTACGACACGGGACCACCGCCTTTACTTCCCTTCCAAAGGAAGCCATGCTAAGGATTTTTACGCCCGAAAAATATCTATCGCCCTCCGCCTGGTTTGAACCCACGACCTAGGGAACTAGAGGCTAATATGGTACCCCTAGACTACGGAGAACGACTGAATATAAAACCGATGCACAACAGTTTTATTAATCCTTTATGAAATGACAATGAAGGGCTGTAGCAAATTAGAAGGAAAATACAGCATATGAAACATTTTACATGTAATAGAATTAAAATAAAATTAAAACAAGTAAACACTAATGCAGTAAAACTAATTTTCCTACAGCAATCATTCTGGCATGCAGGGAAGTTAATAAAACCGTTTTTGCAAACTTTTATGAACTATAATTGAAACTATGAGGAACGCTGGACAGAAAGTACAAGGTATGGAATGTTTTAAATATCACCAAATTAAAAAATATCTGAAAAACATATGCTCAGCAATCAAATCTAATTTCTACCTAAATTACTCCAGCGTAACATTTAGGCCGTTTTATAAACCCACGATAAGAAATTAAAGGTAATGATTACACTCCATATTAACACATGTAGCAGAAAGCAATTTTACCTTACCTATATGGCTTATTCACACAAGAAAAGTATTTAAATATACAGTATCAAATGTGCAGAAAGCAATAAAAGTTCTAAAAGATAACATAGGTATGTAATGATGCTAAGAAACAAAACAGCTGTGAATTCAATATGTGGGACAGTATTATAAAGAATGAAACATTGTGGCCATCTTAGAAAACCAACAAGTGCCTTATAACAAACAAACAAGCAAGCATTGTTTCTGCCAGCTTCGTTCAAGTACTAAACTTGCTTCATAGCATCCAATATTCGTTAATTTCAAAATGCGAGAAAATGCAAATGAAAACATGTGAATGTACGGCTTTGAATATTATGAAACGACAAATATCAGTTTTGTATGCAGATAAAACTTATTTTGAATTCTTCGAAGATTTTGCCTAAATTTAACTTGTACATTTCCTTAAAATCTGTTCTATAGGTTATCCTGACACTAGCCCCCCTTATCTCTGTCGCTGACAGGCAGCAAAGCTGCTAACTGCTCCCTGAAAGGCTCAACACCCCTCCCCCCACATTTCACAAAAGCCGAAAACAGACAACATTGATTCTTGAAGAAACGGCTTTGTCTTCCTTTGTTGAGTCCGCCTGCAAGATGTAATACAAAGCGTGTTTCCAGTTTGTACGTCTTAAAGAAAATCTGACATCATAGTTGTCTACGCTCTGAAACGTCAATAATACATTTAACACAATCAAAATTATTCTTTACACGTTCTTTTGGAGGTTAAGAGATAACAAGAAGCAGTATATGACTGTTGATCTCGCACACTTAAGAAATTAAAACGGAAGTGCGTGGAATCAGTTTGAAGTGCTGATAGTGTAATTATTGACAAGAAGATGTAAATAATTAATTAAAGAAATAATAGTGAGATAGGGATATAACTGCAGTAAATCATTTCGGTGTATTAAACCAAAGTATAATGAAATAAGATTGAGTTGAAAAGATTTGTCCGAGAAAGAGGTCATTAGCGAGTCGGTTAAGCAAGGTCATTAGCAACAGTGGAAGTATCGAACGCGCTAGTATAAAAGTTCTTGGAATGCATTTAAGGGGTGAATTCAGTACGTTTGAACAGTCACGTATACCAGAATTCTGTGAAAGAGAAATGGGATGAAATTCTGAGATTTGGGGGAGATATTGTAGGCGGAGCTTGAGTTTAATATAAGGGCGTGCATTCTAATCACACATTCGTTCATGCATACATTCGTCACTCTGGATCCTGTGTCGACTCGCGTGTTATTTTAAGAGCCCAGTGATGCGCTTGTGTGAGTAAACTTTAGCGGCTATTGCGAGGGCTTTTGCCGGTAAGCATTTTAGCGACTCACTGCAAGTTACGCTTCTAGTTTCTTTTATTGCGGAAACACTTATTTCAAACGCAAAGTTGATACTGCAAAAGAGAGCGGGTATAATAAGTCAATTGTAATAGTTTCGAGTGCTACTATTCATTAGTTTCATTCTTTATTTTCAAACGGTCGGCAACTTGCTTCAGTAGCTCAAGTATTAGAGCACATTAAATTTCTCAATCAATTTAAACTCGTGTTATCCTTTCACACCCACCCTCGCATACCCTGAGAGAAAGATTTCATAGCCAACCACTGTAGCAGCCGCCAACAGAAACTGAAACAAAGGATACGGCTTCAAAAGTGGCGACCAACGTCGGCTTAAAAAAAATTGGCCCTAATCGTAGAATCCAGCTTCTGTGTGCAAATGCTAAAACAACAGAATTGAACTACAAAATTATGGATGGAGCTACAGAAATAGCAAACAAATTTGAGTGTATTAGACATTAATGCCTTACCTGGTTATTGGACTTCAAATTATAATAATATGTTTTGTGAAGCAAAAAAGCAACTACTAATTGTAAAAAAATAAAGTGTTATATTCACATACTTTCTCTACCCATATATAGCTTCTGCAAACAATTCCTGTAAAAGCTTATTTTTCTATGTACCCCATGTCAATCCAGATAAACGTTTGCAGAAGCAGTATAATTACAAATTTTGTTGTAGGTACATATACGAGGGCTGATCAATAAAGACAGACTGATTTTTTTCTGTAGTTTCCTTGGTGGTTTTATGTCTCTACCACCAATACTTGAAAAGAGCAGGGTTTCATGTATAATGTCCATAAGCGACAACACTCTCGTAACGGTACGTTGGTAGTAATTCTGCATATTGTTGACCCTACTTGAATTTCGCATACCACAAAATGGAGGTGACACGAGAGGAGCAATACAGCTCAATAAAATTTTATTTTCGTTTAAATCATACAGCCTTGAAACTTTCGAAAAGCTGAAGCAAGCATACGGTGAAGATGCACTACCTCGTGCAACGGTGTTTAGGCGGTTCAAGGACTTCAAGGAAGGGCGAGTCCTCTGTGCTAAGCAAGGTGGACCTGGTGTTTCGAAATGGAATGATTTACCAGCATGCAGTTGCCCCCCTCACACTACTGTTACAGCAGCTACTACACGTCAGTATTGGCTACACTGAGGAAGCACATTACAAGGAAACGTCCAGAACATCACCGGAATGGGTGGCGAGTTCATCACGACAACGCGCGGCCTCACGTCGCAAATCAAGTCCAGGAATTTTTGGCTAAATTCAACATTACCTGTGTGCCGCATCCGCCTTAAAGCCCCGGTCTTACCACCTGTGATTTCTTTTTATTCCCATTACTAAAGGCAAAGCTCCGGGGCATTCGATTTGAGAGCACTGAAGCAGTGCTAAAGAAAAGTGAGGCGATTCTCAAAGACCTGACAAAGAATGGCCTGCACCATGTGTTCGAGGACTGGCAGAGACGCTATAAAACGTGCATTCAGTTAGGAGGGGACTACTTTGAAAAAGATCATGTCAACATTGAAATGGAGTAATAAATATCTGTGAAAAAAAATCAGTCTCAGTCTTTATTGATCAGCCCTCGTACATACAAGAAATACAGAAGAGCGACGCGACACACAAATGTTCAAAAGCGATACGTTGTGTGCTAACCTTTAAACTCCACATTCTTTCCATGACATCGCGAGAAGCAACTGAACGCCAGCACAACAGATATTGAACAATTCAAACAAATAACAATGGATATTTTTAATATCGAGACAACTAAAAAATTCAATGCCACAGCCGGGATTTGAACATCGTTCTCCCGCTCTCCGTGCGGTTGCTCTAATCATTGAGCGACTGTGACAACATGCCGGTGGGGGAATTCAATGTCCCAAAGCATGTTGTCACAGTAGCTCAATGGTTGGAACAACCGCACGGAGAGCGTGAGAACCGTGTTTAAATCCCGGCTGTGGCATTAACTTTTTCAGTTGGTTCTATATTAAAAACTTGCCTAGACCAGGCTAAAGTCTATTAAAAGTATAATTAATTTATACAATAACAATAAAGAATTAAAACAATGGATATGTTGAAAAGTGACTTATGTCAAAAAAATGTGTTTTAAAAAGAAATATACTACTTTAATAAGTTTTTGTCTACTTCTTATGGATTACTAGCTATTCAAAATGTTGCAAAATTACTAGCAAAAGATGACTTTACAGGCTAATCCTAGAAACCTAAGTGTATACATTTTGTTTTACATACACATTTCTTAAATAATTACGCGGTAGTTTAATCAAAATCATTACAGCATTGTTTTGAGAACATAAAAAATAACGGGATATATTTTCCATGTAAAGGGTAGCGTATGTTGGGTGATTTTCTTGAAATGTTCGTGTCGCATCTTTGAAAGCTACTCAACTTAAATACAAAGCTTGATATTTATCCGACACTTCGTTTCTTAGTTATGTTATTCAATAAAACACACATACATACACACACGTTTTTCTAAAAATGCGTTTATTTTGGATTCAAAGAGCTCTAAAACATGTATTTTCGGTGAAATATCGATGTCGAATTTTGTTGAAACGCAATACTTTCTCTGCCTGCTAGGTACGTGGTAAAGCAAGCAACAAGATACACTGAGGAACTGACGCCGAATTGAACAGTTGTCACACAATGGAATTTCTGTTATTCGGACTATTGTTACATTATTGTAAATACCACCAATTGATTCCCGTGGACTCCAGAGGGCTGCTTGGTTGGAAGGTCGTTCATCGTCCTCTCTGGGTACCTCCAGTATTGGGACGGGTCTTCAAGGCAGTGCTGTTGGAGACTTTCGCGCTCCTGTGTGGTTTGTAGCCACCTGTGGTTCCTTCACTTCATCCCTTCCTCCCGTGGGGGAGCCGCACTAAATCTCGCGTAGGTGTGCGCGAGGAGTCCCCCTCCGTTGTATACCGTATACGCCACCCTATCCTATACCACCACTTGTTCCCCGTGGACACTAGAGTCGTCCTCCGTGGTGTAGTGGTTACCATGCTAGCCACTTGCTCCCGAGGTCGCGGGTTCAAACCCGGCGCAGGGCGATGGATTTTTTCAGGCGTAACAATCCTTAGCATGGCTTCCTTCGGAAAGGATGTAAAACCGGTGGTCCCATGTCGTACATTTACGACACGTAAAAGAACTCAAACCTGATAAAGAGGCCTCTGAGCAAAATTACCGGTCTTTCACGCCCAATATAGAATGGGACGCTAAGGACCATAGTAATTAAAGAGCGTCCATAAATAAAACTCAATTTAATTAGTGGACACTACAGTGCTGCTTGGTTGGACGGGCTTTCATTGTCCTCTCTGGGCAGCACCAGTATCGGGACGGATCTTCGAGGCACTTGACGCTGACCTCTGACACATCTGTGTTGTTCCTGGCAGTTGCTTCAGGAGACTCAGAGTCCCGGGTTCGATGGTTGGATGGCAGGGATTTGGAATTTTTTTTGGTAGAGCTGAGGTTCTAGTTTTCAGGGGTGGTGACACTGCCTTGATGATATTAATAATACTGCCGGCGAAGTTTGAGTTATTTCTTTATTTGGTTACGTAGATTCCTATCTGGTCGACCCGCCACCTTCGTCGTCGAAACCACTGTTATTCTTATCACTTTCGAAGTCGCTACTTATGTGTTTCTCCGACTAGCCCTCGAATTGCCTAGATCTCACAACTTCATTTTTACACTATAAATTTTCTGATTATTTTCTTCTAATTTTGTTTCGTCGACCGTCCTCGGGGTTAGTTTGTACCGGAATGTCTCGGCGTTATTTTCCTCTTTCACGCCTTTCGCCAAACTTAGAATTTTCCCCCACCTTTCTTATGTTTCGTTCCGTTTTAAGTTCAAACGTATCATGTGATGCATACGCGATCTTTTGATTGGCTATCATTTTTGTTTCATGATTTTATTATTGGCTACCCCCACTTGACAACTTTCACATCTGCTTCTTACAGCTTATTTTGAGTTTTAAAATCTTCCCACGAATATTCTTAGATCGTAGATAAGGCACGTATACTTCCTAACCCTTCTAAGCTATGGAACCGTTGTAAACCCGTCCGAGCCAGAATACAAAGCGAAACTTCCGGTAGGCTTGTTGTCGTCCACCGCAGGTAGATACATCCTTGGAGGACAACAAACCTTGTTTCCTGTCTTTCCTACAAAACCCATTCCTAATATGAATTCAGCACATTTTTGTCGTTATGTTCGATCGTATATTATTATTTTTCCTGGGTCTCGATATCCAGCTTCACACTGCTGTTGGAAACTTCCGCGCGTGTCTGTGGTCTGTAGCCTCCTGTGGTTCCTCCACTTCATCCCTTCCTCCCGTGGGGGGGAGCCGCACTAGATCTCGCTTAAGCCACAGTGTGCGAGGTGTCCCCCTCCGTTGTATACCCTATACCAGCACTTGCTCACCGTGGACACTACAGGGCTGCTTGGTTAGACGGTCATTCACTGTCCTCTCTGGGCAGCTCCAGTAGTGGGACGGGTCTTCCGGGCAGAAGTTTTGGAGACTTCCGCGCGTCTGTGGTATGTAGTCTCCTATGGTTCCTTCACTTCATCCCTTCCTCCCGAGGGCTGTTAGTCGCACTAAATCTCCCGTAGGTGGCAGTGAGCGAGGTGTCCCCCTTCGTTGTGTACCCTATTACAGTATTTGCTCACCGCGGACACTAAAGTGCTGCTTGGTTGTAGGATCGTTCATCGCCCTCTATGGGCACCTCAGTAGTGGGACGGGTCTTCGAAGTAGGGCTGTTGGAGACTACCGCGCATCTCTGTGGTCTGTAGCCTTCTGTGGTTCCTTCACTTCATCCATTCCTCCCGGGTGGGTCGTAGCCGCAGCGAGGTGTCGCCCTCCATTGTACACCCTATGCCCCACCATATCCTATACCACCACTTGCTTCTCTCCTAAAAGTGAAACTTGAAATTTCTGGTTACTGATTAAGTGGAGTCTTCGAACACAGTACCCCTATACCCCTTTAATAAAAACAGCCATGACTATATGTAATATTCAAGGGAGAAACCGGTATTCTCGCGCTCTCTCTGGTATTGTATAGTTTGAAAGTTTTGCTGCATGTTCTCTAAGCATCGGAGAGAATTTCTGGAAATCTAACCAGAGAATGCTTTACAATTTTAACACTTTCGCTCTCTTTGTTACTGTTATATAAGTTTCCAAGCCTTTCAACTAATTCCTTAACACGAAGCGAAGTTGGAAGCAGAAGCGGCTTTACGTTTACATCTCAAAGCACCTCGTTTAGGCAGTGGACCAAGTGGCTGTCATTACGTTTATGAGGGTTTAGGTAACACGCTTTGCTATAATAGTGCCATCACAACTCTGTATTGTCGCGGTATCTTCGTGTTATCTTATTGCTGAGCGCCCGTTATTGTATTACTATTTTTAAATTTGGGTTCTTTGTCCTCCGGCTAGCTATTATTTCTCAGTCGAGCATATCTCTTAAACAGGGTGTGTAAACGGAAAGGATTTATTACTGAAAGATAACACTGGTAAAAGAATTTGTTTTTACACTTTTATTGCCGTCACACTTTATTCATTTCACATAATTATTCTTGATACACGCCCGACTGAAACTGTTATATTTTTATGTTACTATAATCACTTATTTGCTGCACAGTATTAATTCGCGTATTTCACATTTATAACTAACTTTACGACGCGAGAGATTCTGTTAAACTGTGCGACGTATAACCCGCGAATGATTCTGATGAACTGAGCGACGTATAACCTTTGTATGATTCAGTTGGACTGCACGACGTATTACCCGCGAATGCTTCTGTTGGACTGAGAGACGTGTAATGCACGAATGTTTCTGTTGAACTGCGTGACGTTTGCCTTGTGAATGATTCTGTAGAACTGAGCAATACTTTTCTCTGGCTTTAGCTTTTTATACTCCCTCACCCCGATATGCCTAAACATTATAACAGAGCTGCTATTGGTTAATAAAGCGCGCCAACATTAGCGTCTATTTTTATATCCAATCAAAATTACGAACACATATGCTCTAGGGAAGATATTCCCTCCATTTCTAAAGAAAAGCGCGCTAATCTGACGTCATTTGTTTGTCTCTTCTAATTGATAAACTACTCACCCCCTCGCTACATTGTTACCCGCTCCTATTGTCAGTTTCAGTGAGGCCGTATAAACTTATTTCCTAACAATGCTTATAATTAACAAACATCTCAAACCATTGCCATACAATAATGCTAATTTACACTACAATCACTCTGGCATTCACAGTGTTGTGATATAAAATACTGCCTCAGTATAAACCAAACACTATTTGTCGAGCCCTGAAATATCAAGTAAGATGCAGGAGAACGTGTTATTTAAATAGAACTTCTTTAGCCTTTACCAAATATGGGAAGGAATCTCGGTATTGCTACATAAACGGCCATTCACGCAATTACAGCCCTACATTTTTAAGTTAAAACAGAATTAAGTTCTGACAAAAGAAAAGCAAGAAAAGCTTTGTATCTGTGTGTATTGTTAATCTTAATGTAAAAAATTGTTTAAAAGGCTATCTCCTTATTAAAAAAGCTTTTGATATCACCAGGTGAATATCACCAGTAATATTTTCAATATTTCTACATTTAAAAAATATACGTAAGTTGAGTGTTGATTAAAAAGGCATACGCCAAAAAAATTGTGATACAATAAAATTACTTACCCCGGGTGGGATTCAAACTCACAATTGTGAAGAAAAGAAAGAAAGAAGGGGAAAAATTGAGATGTGTTACACTCACATGACTTTTTCTACTCTTGCACCAGCTATTTTTACAAAAGCTTATTCTCCATCTACTTTTTGTTAATCTTATTGCTAATTTTCTTACAGGTGCAAGGGGAATATGGTAGGCTTTAAGCGATAGTCAAATCTTTTAAGAGCTGGTTGCTATATGGCGCATTCCATTCTCTTTGCATGTCCAGGATTAAAAATAAAAATGTGTGTTTTAACGAGATAGGCAAAATTTTGCTGCACAAATAAATGTACATCTCTTAACGGTTTACCAGTTATGAAAAAGTCATTCAAAATGAAGAGGAGTTTTGGGGACATTCCCAGAAAATTAAAGATACATATTTCATTTGCCATGAAAATATTTTAAACATATGATATTTTAATCAGAAACGTTAGAGCCATTTTTGAGAAAATAAAAATGTTCGAAAAGTGTTCCATGTAAAGGGTAGCCTGGGGTGGGCGGATATTTTTTAAAAATCCTCGAGTCTCATGTTTGAAAGATGCTGAACCTAATACCAAGTTTGGTATTTAACTGACTTTTCTATTTTGGGTTATACTGTTCACACATACGGTCCTTTTTGTAAAATGCTATTTTTTGTTCGGGGCCTCAAAACATGTATTTTCAGGGAAATCTCGATATGGAATTTTTGGGAGGAATGCAATACTTCCCCTACTTAATATACGTAGTAGATAAAGTAATAAAAACGAGTCGTTCAGAGAATTGCAGAGACTTCCATGGCTGGAGTCTTTAGTGTTAAATCAATTACATTTTGGGCTTCTTCGCAGTGGTTGATCATGTAATTTATATAATGTTCACATTTTTAAATCTTAGTTAGCTTTGTGACACGCATCTTGGTGACATAATTGTGGTGGTAGTGATGATGATGTAGATTGAATGCTGAAAATGACGCCTTTTAACTTGCTTACTTGCCTGGAACGCAGACAGGCAACTCGCCTGCATGGCAAGCTGCTGCACTCCGAGGCAAAACACGACCTAGGCAGGCTACGGGTGGCCCAATTTGCATGCCTTATTCTTTTTGTTTCTTTGCTACTTAGAGTAACGGTATTGTACCTTTCTGTGTCACTAGAGAGTATAATAATTAACATCAGTTGCAAAGGAGGGATATCTATTTCATTTAATTTGTACTTCCTCAATATAAATAATTTAATGGTACTCTGTACTTAACTTGGACAACAGTTTGTAAAACCAGCATTTTTTTAAATTCTCAAACAAAAACATTCCTCAAATTGTAGAATTAGGATCAGGCTTTGGCATTTAAATGACCAAATGAGACTATGAAAGGGCATACTTAGATATGTCCAAATAGGATCTGAAATTTTAAAGCTTAATTTCCTGTTTATCTTGTTTTATTATCCTTTTGCCGCTTTAAAATACTCCTTTAGATGCAATGCTGCTTCAGTTTCTTTCAGATTTCCATTATACGTCGATGAAGAGCTTTTTCTTGATATAATGGATAGAATTTTAGGTTTCTATAATGTAATAAAGCTTATTTATAGAAGTTTAAAGTGTTACATATTTGTTTCCAAGAATTTGTTTTGATATACAAGATTAAACTTTTTAATGTAATACCTAGGACTAGAACAAATATCCATTGAGCGAGGAATCAACGTAACTACCACCCTACCTAGTACACATGACATGGTACTGAACACGGACCCAGGGCTGCACAGTCGACAGTCGGTAGCTCGCTCACGTGTCTGGTATGACAGAGTTGCTCTCTGTGAGCTCTGTGTTTATGTTCTGTTCTACCCTGACCAGTTCCAGATTACCTGTGGCAGCCCCTTCCCCTCACCACACTGTGGATACAAACACAGAGCGTGCACACAATGTAAGCCAAAGGATAGTTGTTCCAGCTCTGGTAATAAACTATATCGGGAAAGAATATCAAAATTTAAAGGTTTAAAATGTTCAAATGTTTAACATATGAAGCACTTTACATATGACTCAGTTTTCATTTTTTGAAAATGATTTTGTTGGAGGATTAGATAGATAGGTTCACGAAAATCGATTTTTGTGTTACAATTATGTTGAAAAAATCCCAATAAACTGGACGAACACTGTAGTATTCAGCAGTTTCAGTACAGAGCATCCACCATTAAGATGCTATATGATCTTCTTCTTCTTCATTACACATGTCTTTTCTTTCTTAACACAGACATTCTAAATAAGTTTCTACTTTATCTAAATTGTATACAAATCCCTTGTAGCAAAGCACTTTACTATATTTATTTATTTATTTATTTATTGTTCTGAACATAACAGTCATAAGCCCATTTACAATGTTCATTACAAAAATATAGTAACATACAATCATTTATAAATCTAACTTATACAGAAAAAAGAAAATAAAAACTATAAATAAGAATAAAAATTCCGAAGAAGAGGAACGAAATAAGAAAAAATAATAAGGAATAAAAAAATTAGAAAACAAAATAAAAGTGAAGGTGGTATGGTGAATATACAATTATTCCTAATTAAAATATTTGTGTTAATCTACGAAAAAATTATTATTGACTATTGCATTTTTTAACTGAGTTACAGGCATACTGAAAATATCTACCTAGAAATAAAGAAGTTTGTTATATAAATATAAAATTCTGTTTAACGGTGAATTTTTATGGATTTTTGTGTTTGCTCTTGGGATGAAAAAAAGCTTCTTAAATCTACTTATTTTATTTGGTACATAAAATAATATATTTGCGACAATATTAATATAATAAATAATATAATATAATACTTTCTACAGAAACATTAATCCCGCAATGCCTCTTCTGAAATTTAAAGCTTTAAATTTAAATATATCTAAGAGGGTTTCGTCATTTGTGTACGCAGAATAACATCCAATTCTTTTAAATAGTACATATTTTAAAAATTTCGATTGTAACTTTTCTATTAAGTTCACATACTTTGTGGTCTTAGGATTCCAAATAATATATGCGTATTCGAGATTTTGTCTAACAAAGGAGTTGTAAAATCGAATTAATGGTTTTTCTTTAAATGTATATGAATTCCTAATAATGAACCCTAGATATTTTTGCGATTTTGTTACAATTAATTCAATTTGTCTGTTAAATCAGAGATTTGTTGCAAAATGTACTCCTAAAGTTTTATTTTCAACTACTGCAACGAGTGATGTCCTATTAATGTTATAAAGATATTTAAAGGGATTTTTACTTCTGGTGAAGGACATTTTTACACATTTACTAATATTAAATGGAAGTTTGTTCGTTTTACTCCATACATATAAAGAATCTAGATCATGTTTGAGGCAGTATTTTTAACACTTAAATGATTTTAGTCAAATCATATAATATAAATTCAATAACAGCCCGCCTTAAAGCAATATGTATATGTAACAATATATAAAAAGTGCATATTACAGTCATTGTATATATTTATATTATAGTATACATGTAATAATGTTACCTGAATGTATTACGTAATTTAATAATGTAGGAGCTGTGAGAATAATAGATTAAAAGTTGCTAACAATGAGGTAACTTTGAGGCAATAATGAGTAAGAAAGTCTAATAATGCTATTAGTCATTCTTGGAGCAACAATAATGTAATTTTTGTGACAGTTTGTAAAATAGCCAATCAACAGCCAGGAAAAAGGTTAAGTTAAACAAATGTGTTCCATTGGATTAGGACTAACCAATCAGAGGCTTGAAATACAGAAATTTACAAATTTAGGCGGTAGAAATCAAGTTAGTTGCTTGTAGACAGCGCTCATAACTGGACGTGTTGGTTGTAGACAGTGTTCCTAACCGGATGCGAGATGCGTCCTCGAGAAATGTAATACGTATTCGTGTGAGACGAAAATAGTTTACGTGTTAAAAAGTGAAAGTAACTAATAAAAGAATTTCGCAGATCTCTATATCAGTGAAGTGTTACTTAAATTGTGTCAAGGATTAATAAATGGAGTGAAGAAAACTTAAAATCTGTGTAAGCCTACATTCTTCAGTCGCAACGCTCCCTGCTAAGACATTCATGTCTCTACAAACATATAAATACTGACACAGCCGAGGCAAACATAAATATATAATATTTAAAGAAACAATCAAAATTACAAAGTTAAATTTTTTTTTTAACATTTTTGGGACGAAGGCTACCGGAAACATTTTACCATATGTGCGGTTGCAACTACTTCAAGTTCGGCTCCCAACACTGAAATATAATACATCTTCTTCAAACTGCCTTTCCATACGTAGCAGCAATCACCTATCTCAAATTGGCGTGTGGGGCAGAAACAAACCATCTTCTTCATGTTCAAGTTCTAAACAATCTCTAACACTATGGATACTTTTGTATAATTAAACATCATCAGCAAACATTAATATTCTGGAATGTTTAACGACACTAGGTAAATCATTTATAAAACGCACAAAATAACAAAGGTCCTAAAATGGAACCTTGGGGATCCTGAATTGACATTAAACTGGTATGACACGCAATTTTTCTAATACACTACCTGTGATCTGTCTTTTAAGTATGATCGAAATATTTTCATTAATGGCAGAGAAAAACCCAATTTCGATAATTTGGCAAGTAAACAGTCATGATCAACTTTATCGAATGCGTTTTGGAAGTCTGTATGCATTACATCTACTTGCTTAAGGCGATGTAGTTTACAAACTCGGTAAAATTAAAAAGATTCGTAACAATAGATCTTTCGGGCATGAATCCTGTTGAAACGATGAAATTAAATATGTGTGTATAAATAATTCTTTCAACGATTTTTGCTGGTGTAAACAGAACAGCAATAGGCGTATAGTTGCTTATCATTTTACTATATAGTATAATTGAATATTATTCAAACAGATGTCAATACGATTATAAAGGTAGCATACAATTAATTACTCAAGGTTAAAAGCAAGGATACACCTTTAAATGAAAACTAAGTGGAATAGATAACGCTTTATATAGGATATGGGATTTCTGCCCCTTCAGAAAAGTACAATGAAAACATGATGTTAAGTCTATTGACTTATTTTATACCCGCTCATAAACGTATGAAGAACTTCTCCTGCTGGACTTGGGTTCTCTTTTGCTATAAATATTAATATCTACTCTAGGGTGGTTTATTAATTTTCCTGCAGCTTGCACTGCTCACAAACTGAGCTGCAGTGTAGAAATACACGGACATACAGCCACGCAATTTAATCGCATGGGCAGCACACTTTTGACACGCTACAGTCAGGCTCGGCAGTCAGAACGAACCCCATGAAACCTGGCAGGCTTAAAGATCCCAGGTTTAGTCAGCATGAATTCTGTGTTGAGTACGTATGTAGGTTTGGCTTGCGAAAGAGCAAGCAGAGGCAAGCAAGTGTGCAGTGGAATCTGTATTCAGGTATCCGCCCAGCAACAGTCCTGATGTAAGCTAACTGGTTATTAAATACCCGGAACACACAAACATACAAACTCGTATTCACTCTCCAGACCCTGGACATACCAAGGAACCTTCTTTGTGAAAGAAAAGTGTTTCCAGCCAAGCCAAGGTTCGAACCAGGAACTCTTGGAGCAGTAGGATAGTGCTTACTAGTTGAGCGACGAGTCATTCATGTAGTGATACTGTCTTTGAAGTTTCATCGCACACTATAGCACATATAGTTAGGTTAGTATGCTGTCTCACTCGCGTCTTCTCGTTTTGTCTCGGAGAACACGAGAATAACAGGCAGTGTATGATGACGGTTCCTGTGCTAGGAGATCTGGACATACGCAGGACAGACTTTGGAGAATGTTAAAGTATTTACATATCTGTGTGTCACATTATCTATGAACGGAACCTGGGGGCAGCACATAGACATCACAAAACCTAAATGCATAGTAAAAAATATGGCGTCATTAAAGCCTCTTATGAAAGTTCCTGATATACCAATGAGGACAATGGAGATGGTATACAGGGCTGTTGTTAGGTCTAGTTTATCATATGCTGCAGAAATTTGGGGTTGGGAAAGGAATGAAAAATTCAACCAATTCCAGACGCAATTTCTGAAGCAAATTCTACAGATGAGGAGGGGTGCTGCAAATTGTGGGGTTCTTAAAGAATTCGGCTTATACAACGAAACCATACATCTGAAAGTAAGGGCAATTAAATACTGGTTACGCATAGTACGGGGAGATCAGGCACATCTACGCGCGGTGTGTTTCAGGGAGCAAGTACGGGAAGGATGGCATACGTGTTGGGCAACGAAATTGCGAAGAGGCTTAAAAGAAATTGTAATGGGGTACATTTGGTTACAGGAGAGGGACTTGGGACGTAGCGGATGAAAGATAATTCAGAGACGACTACGGGATTGACAGATAGAATTTAGAATCACAATGTACGGTTAAAATTTCACTTAACCTAACAGTGTCGAATAGCGCGGGGCTGGGGCAGGGAGGCCTATTTAGATAACTGTACGCGAGAGAAAAGAAGTGGTTTATCGTGGCTAAGATTGGGCGTCTGGACTACAAATTAACTGATGACATCGGAGTGAGAATATGTCCACTCTGTGGTGAAAGGGAAACATGGAATCATATTCTGGCTCAGTGCAAGGAACGGAATTGCTAAGAAAATAATATATAGCAGCACAGTTTCTGGAATCCAGGAGGTGAATGGAGGCCTGCTTGGATGTAATGTTGGACGCGGGCTGTCATAAAGTGGGATCTTTTTTGTCTAAGATTCGACAAAGGCGGTTAATTTCCCTGGAGAATGGGAGAGGGGGGGCGGTACATAAGAGCGAGTTCTTAAGGATCGGAGCACTGTGTATATTTGTAATATAATTGTAATTCATAATTATTGTTGTTATTTTGTTTTTTCTTCCTTCATTGTGTTAGTTCGTAGTACATACTTATGTATATATAGTGAGTATATATTTAGTATTATACACAGAGTGTTATTTTATAGGGAAAAGAAAAGCATGTACGGCAATGAGGTCCATGCGATTGTTGTATTGTACAAGTTGTATTGTAGACTGAAACTGTTCACAATAGAAGTCGTTCTACTGCTGCTGCTACTACTACTACTACTGCTGCTGCTACTACTACTACTGCTACTGCTGCTGCTACTGCTGCTGTTGCTACTACTACTACTACTACTACTACTACTACTACTACTGCTGCTACTACTATTACTACTACTACTGCTGCTGCTGCTACTACTACTGCTACTACTACTACTACTACTACTACTACTACTACTACTACTGCTGCTGCTGCTACTACTACTACAACTACTACTACTGCTGCTGCTGCTGCTGCTGCTACTACTACTACTACTAATACCACTACTGCTGCTGCTGCTGCTACTGCTGCTACTACTACTACTGCTGCTGCTACTGCTGCTGCTGCTACTACTACTACTACTACTGCTGCTGCTACTGCTACTACTGCTGCTGCTGCTGCTACTACTACTACTACTGCTGCTACTACTACTACTGCTACTGCTGCTGCTACTACTGCTACTACTGCTACTGCTACTGCTGCTGCTACTACTGCTACTACTACTACTACTACTGCTGCTGCTGCTGCTACTACTACTACTACTACTACTACTACTACTACTACTCCTACTGTTGCTGCTGCTACTGTTGCTGCTACTACTGCTGCTGCTGCTACTACTACTACTACTGCTACTACTACTACTACTACTACTACTACTATTGCTACTGCTGCTGCTGCTACTACTACTAGAACTGCTGCTGCTGCTGCTACTACTACTGCTGCTACTGCTGCTGCTACTACTACTACTGCTGCTGCTGCTGCTGTGCTGCTGCTGCTGCTGCTGCTAGATAAGACGCTCTTCCGCTTCGGGTAGTGGTTAGAGTTCGAAGGCTGCGAGACACTTCTGTCCATGTCTGCCGAAAGAAAACCACCATATTCAGATTTTGGATCAAAACAGTTCACACTCCAAATGCGTCTGCCAGTTAGCAGCCTCTCCTCTCTTTTGTATGAAATACTATGACAACTACATAGTTAAATGCTGTTCAAAACTGGATGGCACGTTTAGATTCCAGTTTTCACATCAAGACATAACTCTGTATTTTATGTGCAAATAAATCAATTAACGCTAATCTTTTCTGTTTCATTAAAAAAATCCTAAGAAGCGCAAAGCGTTAGAATTATACGATTATTAGGATTTATAATACTCTAACAGCAGTGTCAGTTATATCTCATGCAGTTTTACCACTAATTTAGTTTTGCATTAAGCTTCTTATAATTTCAAACAATTTAAATTAAAAAATATATAAGACAAACAATTGAGATGTAATTTGTATATCTGGAATTCCACTAATTAATTTGCAAATGGAAGTAGCGTGCGATAGTCAAGCGTGAAAGAGTGTAGTTTTTTCTTTTGTTACGCCTCTGGCACTTCTTTTATACTAGGAAAACCTTTTTATAATGTTGCTTTTGTTTTAAAGGCTTTTGGTGTGAAACCTAATTCTAAACTCTATCCATTCCCCTCTAACTGTTTTATAAATAAGATTAATATTGTACTTCACATATTAAAAATCTGACTGAAGTGCTACTCCATTTTCTTCTGAAGAACGGTGCATTATCTTTAGTGATTTACCTTAACTCTTTCCTTTTTCATAATTAATTAGTCCCTTTCTGCCTCACAAAAATAATACAAGGTGTGATATTAGAAACTGAGTAAACAATACTTAAGTTGCGGCAACAGCTAAAAATAAAACTTACAGATTACAAATCTGCATCAGCTCTGTTTCTCAAGGTTTAGTTAGAGGCATTTAAAGATCTTTTTAAGCTACGGTTTCCTTTATTTCCATTTAGAAATAGTTTAAAATTCATAGCATGAAAATATCACATGTTTGAACACTATATTTCTTTGCGTTTTATTGCTGCAGATGCATTTTAAACATTTACTGCGTTTGAGAAGCCAGAGAAATAAAGGAAATACCCGTTCCATTTGAATAATTGCTTGAATATTGAATCCCGTTGGCTCGAGAAGGAGAGAAACGAATGCATTCCATCTTTCGCAGCGTTTGTGACAAAGAAAATAGTCTAATCTATACCCACAAGCTGGATCGTAGAGCTCCAAAATAGCAGCCGCGTTTCACTTTGAGCACCTTCTCTTAACGGCCCCAATAACGCGCAACTGGTAGCGCTTCCGTTCTCGTTACATGATGGTATCGTCCGATTGAAGAGAACCCGAACTGCCTTCTGTAGGGCTGTCTTTGGTTTCTCTTTCGGTGGTTTGGGAGCGTGCCATTATATAAGGATGGCAAAGTTGACAACTGCATGACAGAAAACATCTTACACAAGAATACACTTGTCCCCTATATGTCCTTGAAAGGGGATATACCACTATATAGGGTAGTTAAATTATATTCGAACCCACTCGCAGCCTCTCTCCACTGCGTGAGACGGCCAACAGTCGCCGGGAAAATTACGCCGGCAGAGGCGGACTAAAATTCTTACCTTATAATAGATGCTGGAAATGTTGATCTTCTGCTCTCAAGCAGGCAGCATATCTCGTGTAAATATTCTCGCTCACTCTCCGAAGCTCAGCAGCAGGAATTCCTGTGATTTCTTGCACAATGTTTTCTCTAAGTTCCTGTAGTGTGCGAGGATTGGAGCGATACACTTTGTCTTTTAAATAATCCTATAAATAAGAATCACAACACGTTAGGTCAGGAGAAAGAGGGGGCCATAACTCAACACTAATTATTCTGTCATCAAACACCTCTCTTATTGCATGTAATGATTCGGCAGCCGTATGTGCTGTTGCAGAACCTTGTTGAAACCAATCATACGATTTCTCTTCTTCTGTCAATCGATTGCAAAATGGCCTCAGAATTAACCTCTGTTATCGCTCTGCATTTATTGTTTCATCAAAGAATTGGGCCTCATTATTTTTCTAGCACTTTTCGCACACCACACTCCAATTTTCTGATCATAATGAGGCGTTTCATCCAGTAGCACAGGTTTTTCTGAAGCCCAGTATCGACTGTTGTGAGTATTCACACGTCCACTTAGATGAAACCAAGATTCATCAATGAAAAGCAAAAGCTGTGGGTCAATGAAACCTCTTTCTACGGTTTGGAAAAATCAGTTACAATAATTCACACGTTTAGCGGCATCATTTGGCTTTAACGCTTGCACTCGTGTGTAGAGATAGGTCTTCAATTTCAACAGACGTGTAGCATTTCTCGCAGAAGATCGAGATACACCTGTTTGCTGCGCCAATTTTTTCAGCGATTTTCAAGGCGAACCCTCCAAGGCGGCACCAATCAGAAGAATTCCTGCTGCTGAGCTTCGGAGATTGAGCGAGAATATTTACACGAGATATGCTGCCTGTTTGAGAGCAGAAGGTTAACATTTCCAGCATCTATTATAACGTAAGGATTTTAGTCCGCCCCTGCGGGCGTAATTTCCCCGGCGACTGCCAGCTGTCTCGAGCAGTAGAGAGGGGCCGCAAGTGGGTTCGAATATAATTTAATTACCCTATATACCCTATAGTGTATATATACATGTATATATACATACACATAGACATATAAATCAATATTAAACAAGAATTGTACATAATAATATAATTCACCAAGAAAGATGTTAGAATATTTACCAGCCAAGAAATGTAAAAAGCAGATTGTAACTTAGATAAGTAAGGGACGGGCGAGCTAGCTAATTCCAGGTAAAAGGTAATTCTACGTAGAGCCTACCTTTTACCAAGCTAATGAGAAAGGAATTGAAAGTAATAAGTAGTAATAGAAAGAGACAGAGATATTGAATCTGCTTCCGGGCGCGTCACTGGGTCGCGTATGCGAAAAACTTTGGAGCAGAATATTTTCATACACAATAAGGTAACGCGGTCTGATCACCAATTAGAAATGACGTTATATTTTGAGGCGCAAAGGTGAGTGTCACCAAGCTTTGGTATAAAAGGGGAAAGAAGGCCCCAGATTTTCACTGTCTTATAGAATCTCGTCGACAGACAGTGATACTCTCTGGACGACGGATGCAGGTATGTGTGCATAAGGGTGGGAAGCGTGTGCAGTTAGATTAGACTCCTAATTTATTATTATGGTGGGAATTGTTATAATGGGGAAAAGCTAGCCGCCCATAAGTATTTATGATAAACCACATTTTTAAGGGAAGTGCGGTGTATTTTAATTTGCCTCACCTTCGAAAACCCTGAGAACCGTGAAATTAGTTAGATAGGTAATTATTAGGAATGGAAAAATCAGCAGTCGCAGAGCAACAATAGCCGGAGACAAGAACACTGCAACAGAGGGCGTCAACAAGAGGAACATCGTTTTCCCGCTACATTTTCTGACCAAGCAGGTTGGCTCCGCGGTAGCGTGTGAGGCTCGGGTTCGCGAGGTCCCGGGGACAATCCCAGTTGACCGTTCACTTTGACCTTGGATTTTCAGTGACCCATAGGCGAATGCTTGGGTGGTTTCTCTCCTACCACGATTTTCTTTCTCTCATTTCCCTTTCATTCCTCCCAAGGTTTCGCAGAGTGAGGCAGTGCTGTACAGATAGAACAGTTCTTGCTGCAAGGACAGAGTACTTCCCGTGGATACCAGAGGGTTGTCTGGTTGTACGGGTGGTTCATCTCTCGCTTCGAGCGGCTCCAGTATAAGATCGGGTCTTTGAGCTGGGTTTGTTTGGCACTCAGTAGCAACAATATATCTGTGTAGGTGCAGTGCGCGAGGTATCCCCCTACGTTTGATATTGTATATCTATGTAAACTTATAGTTACATTCTTGTTGTTTGGGTATATAATTGTTTGGCAGTGCGCTACAGGGAGTATTCGTCTAAAGCTGAATGCGAAAAGTACTTATAAAGACTCAAATATTAAGGAAATCACTGCAGCAAAATGGGCCACTGGACCATTCCAGGCCGTTTTCCTAGGCTGCCTCTCCTGGCCAGAGCATAGCAGCTGGTTAGCGATTCTTCCGCAGAGTTTAAGCATAGATATAAACCTTTAACGTGTGCATAAGAGACAAAATACCGAAAAAGTAAAATTACTTCAATATCACACTTTTTGTGGTTTCTGGTAATTCTTAGAGAAAACTGAACTACTACTCAGAATGGAACATGCAATCAAACACACTGTGACATCGCGCGCTAAGTTCCTACGGACCGGCGGTACGAACGCCTGCCGGCACATCTACCTGTCGCAGGTTAGGCTAACGGCCGGTCGCTTTCTAGAACAATCGGCGCTTGGAACAATAGCCATTGTGTGGCACCTACACGCTCTAGAGGATTCCTTTTGGCCTCTTCTGGTGGGATCTCGTTCTCGAAAGTTCCGCTTCGTATGCGGGGCTTATATAAGGGATTGCTGGCGACAGGACGATCTAGTTTTGAATTGAATTGAGTGTTGAGTTCTGTTAGAACTAACAGTGTAAGTGGACAGTGCATTTTAATTGTGAGTTGTAACTCAGCAGTCAGTTGTGATTTGATTCAACGGATCGGTTGCGTTGTATTCTGAGTGTGTGCCAAAGTGACTCAAGTATAACATTTGTGTTATATTGAGTGCCTTGTGATAAATAAAGTGTGTTTTCGCAGTAACTGGTGTTCTTATTTCTTAGAATACATAGATTGTAAAAGCTTTATTTCCTCCATTCTTCCATATTACCCGCTTACCTCTTCGTCTACCCATATAAGCAATTTATTTCAATACTGTCTCTCATTTGGTATCTTCTACCCTAAATGCCTTTCCATTCAGAGTAGCTTGTTACTGCAGATTATTTTCATCCAATGTTCTATCCAGTTTTATTTTTCCGTTCCTGTGTCAGCATTGTTCTTATGGTATTTTTTTCAATTTAGAGTTACTATTTATTCTCTCCGTCGCTTTCACAGGCTCCACAATTCTCTATAAGTTCATTTAAAATACTTTCAAATGTTTTACTTCACCTCATGCACACTTGAAGTTTTCGCATCATACAGTGTTATACCCAACAAAACATACCTTACAATTTGTTTCGTAGTTCCCTTATTTTTCTATAAGAAACCTACATTAAAAGCTTTTGGATGTAAAAGTTAGAGAACGCATTTGGTACTGAAATCCGTTTAGTCATTCTCCAACTAAATTAATTAGATTTTAGGTACAAAATGCATATCATAAAAATAGAGCAACAATTAGCAAACTAATTAGAAAAGTATGGTGTTGAACCATCTGTCTTGAGCAACTGGAATCATAAGGCACTGGAGAAATGCAGCCATGGATATTACCACATAATTAGAGTTAAATCTGAGCAGCATAAGGTGTACTGTGGTAATGAATATCATCTCCATGCTATGTGATGAAACATATATGCCATCTTCGAAGAACGGCGCATAATAGGCCAAGTTAAAATGTGTATAGTTAGGAACCGTTACTCTAACTTATCTTAGTTACTCTAAAAATAGTCCGAATTTTTCGCAAATCTCTAATGAAGCAAGTATTATTTTCATGGATAACGCTTCTATATGTCCTTGTCAAATATCTCAAATGCACTTGTTGGAAGAACACTTCAACGTCGGAAAAGAACTGAGTAGTACAGCATTGTTTTAAAACTGGTGCCTGTTATAAACATCACGTGCTTATATTACATGAGAATTCAAAACACATTTGTATATTAACATCGTTTCAATTGTAACACTGCTCAGGGATCTTACAGTATAGTATTTGCAGATAAAGCATCTATGGCTTACAGTACAGCTGAAGCCTGCATTATGCACTTGATGTTGGGAGAGGTGGAAACTGCCCTTTTGTCTCCGTTAGGTTGCATATTATGTAACGTTATCCATACATTGATCCAAATGTTTTCGAATACTACCCAAAGAATTCTAAACTTTTTAGGACAAAGTATATATTACCTCATTTTCTTGTGATTGTTATTACCTCTATCTCTATAATTAATCACAATGCCATGACAACTTCTACAACAAATTTTAGATTAGATTAGATTGCATTATGTCAGCTCACTAGCAGCCATAAAGCCATGTGAACGTAAAACATGTCAAGGAAATATACAAAAATTACATATAAACATAAATATTACACAGAATATAGAACACTTGAAATAAAATAGAGACATACTATATGCCTGTCAAGGAAATGTACAATATAGTTACATATATACATAAATGTTACATAGAATACAGAACATTTATAATAAAATAAAGACATATACAAAATGAAACAAATTGGGTGTAATTTTGTACAACATCGAATACCTCCCTACCGTTATAAGGTTAAAATTATATTTATAGACCAGAACAGTTATTTTAACTTTCACTAGGCTTATACCTTTGTTCGTCTCATCATTTTGTTCTATTTGGTTTGTAATGCATAGCATTTACTGTCAGTTCTTAATATACATGCATTTAACTAGCTTCATTAATTCTAGAGCAGGCAATTGTCATTAATATTTATCTACTAATATTACTTAGAGAGCTATATATGTATTATCATCAGGATAATTTGTCATTCAGATAATCTTGTACAGAATAATATGCTTTTCAGCATATGTACTCTTTAACAGCACTTTTAAAGACATTTAAATTGTCAACTTTTCCTTTAAGATCATTAGGGAGAGTATTAAATATTTTTATGGTCTCATAATATACACATTTCTGGAAGCAAGAAAGTTTTGCACTAGGATGATGGATGTTACCCTTTTGTCTAGTGTTTATCTCGTGAATTTCCATGTTTGTAATAAATGTGGCTCTATTGCATACATAGAATTTTAAGATTGAAAGTATGTACATGCAAAGGAGGGTTAATATCTTCAGTCTTCTAAAAATATGTTCGCAAGAGTGTCTGCTTAGGGTGCTGGAAATTATTCTTATAACCTTCTTTTGCACGAGGAATATTCGTTTACTTTCTACCGAGTTTCCCCAAAATAATATTCCATATTCAATGATAGAGTTGAAATATGCATAGTATACTAATTTAAGCGTATCTATAGAACTGACATTTAACAGTGCACGGATAGAATAACAGGCAGAACTGAGTTTGGGTAAGATATACGTAATGTGAACTTTCCAATCTAAGTATCTGTCTACTTGCAGGCCCTGAAATTTAATGTTGTCTATTTGTTCTAGTAACATGTCATTAATCCCAATTTCTATTGGAGTGTGTGGTGATCGATGGGTTATAAATTTAACAACTTGTGTTTTGTCTAGATTTACAGATAATTAAATTTATCATTACAATATCGTCTATTACGTCATGTTCTTCGAAAATGGTAGTGTTCTATGTACCTGTACGAGTTTTATAATCATTAATAAGTATAAGACTAGCACTTAGGTGATCGAGCATTGCACTTATTTGGTCATTGTATTGGAGCACAACAAATTGTTACTTATTTACGACGGATTGTAATATTCGATATTTACATTAGAAGTGCGCGTCAATACTCTCAGATTGAATGTTTAAAAGAACACCAATCTACATCCACACTACGCGCAACTCTTCACGTATAGAAGCTCCTCAATACATTACACCAAAGTGAATGTCTACTGTACTACACTTGAATAGCTGCTAATGATAATCACGCTACATCCATTCACGGTTCTCATACAGGAAGAATTCTACTTACGTGCCATAAGTAGGTCCAGATGGAAACCGCGACAGTACAATAACTCCCTTGCATACTGCAGGACTCAACGGAAATAAGTGATGATTCTCTCTCGCCTTCCGGTCTTGCGATGGTGCTGCAGACAAGCGGAAATTACAGGTGTCAGCGAGTGCTTCTGTACCCGAAACAAGGACATAACATGCAGCGCGCACGGGGTTCTGTTCCATTAAATGAGCAGTAGGTGCATTTGTTCGTATTTTACTGTCGAGGTCAGGTAAAGCGTCGACTGTCTATAACCCAAGGGGTCTGGATTTGTCTTTCAAGGACTATTTTTTTCAGATTTAAACTAAAGTCGAAGCAGCTTCTTTTGCCACTTATCTAGGATTCGTTTCCAACAACGATTGCTTCTTTTTACATGGGTAAGTTACTACTCATAGTTTTACTATTATTTTACCGGGTGCAACGCGGTTATTTTGCTTCAGTAGTCTACAGATATCTACATAAACGCTTAAGGAGTCATTAAATTTGTACATTTAACCCTAAAAAACAAAAAACATAGACTGAATCTTTTGCTAGTACTGGCCTAATTATGCTTGATAATGTTGTAGTTGTATGTAAACTAATTTCGTTTACAAATTTGTTAAAAATTCTTATTGTAAATCTAATTGGCATAAAATTCGACTATTTTCCGTGTTAGCCAATCTGTAAGTTTGAAGCTTAATGATGCTACGTAGTTTAGTAATTGTTTGGCAGCCATTAATAGTGAACTCTCTCAGCGAATTTGTAAACATGGATAAAACTGGCTATCGTCATGTGATACAATACTTTCATTTGAAAGGTCTTAGTCCAACTAATATTAAAGCTGAACTAGATTCTACTCTGGGGGAGCCTGCTCCTTCGTTTACAGCAGTAAAATATTGGGTGGCAGAGTTTAAGCGAGGCCGTACGAGCTGCCAAGACGAACATCGCAGTAGCCGACCAAATGAGGTGACCATGCCAGAAATTGTGAAGAAAATCCACAAAATGGTATTGGATGACCGTCGACCGAGTGCACGAGCTAGCAGACAACGTAGGCATTTCAAAAAGTGCTGTACGTCGCACACTAACTCAAAATTTTGACATTAGAAAGCTGTGCGCAAGATGGGTGCCACGTTTACTCACAATGGAATAAAAATAGCGTCGTGAGGATGTTTCAGTTGAGTGTTTGACGATGTTTCGCTGCAATAAAGCCGAATTTTTGCGTGGATTCATAACCATGGATGAAACATGGGCCCATCACTTCACACCTGAGACGAAGGAAGAGTCAAAGCAGTGGATTGAAAGGGGAGAATCGGCTCCAAAGAAGGCGAAGGCAGTTTCCATCTGCAGGCAAGGTCATGGCGTCAATTTCCGCGTGGGAAAATTTCATTGATTATCTTCAAAAAGGAAAATCAAGCAATGGTGAGTATTATGCAAACTTATTGCAGCGTTTGAATGATGAACTCAAGCAAAACCGGCCGCATTTAGCGAAAATGAAAGTTCTGTTTCATCAAGATAATGCACCAGTTCACGTATCCATTATCGCCATGGCCAAAATCAATGAGTTAAAGTTTTAATTGCTTCCTCATGCACTCTATTCGCCAGACTTAGGCCCCTCTGATTATTTTCTGTTTCCAAAGTTGAAGAAATGGCTTGGTGGTAAAAGATTTGCCAACAATGAAGAGGTGGTGTCTGCAGTTGATGGCTATTTTGCAGAACTCGACGGTCTCACTATAAACAGGATATCGAAGCTATTGAACATCGCTGGTAAAAGTGTATCGAGCTGAAAGGAGACTATGTAGAGAAATAAAGACGCTTTTTCCCAACATGTTTGTGTTTTCTTTGTTAGGTCGGGTACTTCTGGGACATCCCTCGTAGGCTTAACACACAGTTGCTGCATCCTCTACCTCTATCTACATAGGCAATTTTGGGCAGAGTACGATAACGGGGTTGGCATGTGATCAGGATATCGCGTCTCCCGTTTGGTCTTGTTTGCAGACCAGAGCTGCTACATTTCCTTCAAGTAGATCCTCAATGATTCCCAAGTACCCCACGAGACTGTCCAGCTTGTACCAGAACTCCTATTCATGTACCTGGAACTGAACCGTTCCGCAGACAGTAAACTGTCACCGAGCTTTGAGGACGGCTTCCATTAAAAGTAACCTTTTCCCACATGATTTCATCAGCCTTAATATCGCCTCCGCGGTGTGTGTAAAGTAGGGAATTACATTCTGCAGAAGCAACAGGCACGTAATCGGCAACTGTGTTACCTTTCTTGGTCACAAACAAACACTAACAGCATTGAACGTTTCAGACATTCCTCTTTCTATTTATAACCCTTTTGAAACTGTTTTAATTGAATATTCTGAATAAAATTAAATTGAATTTTATTTATGGACGCTGTTTAAGTACTGTGACCTTTAGCATCCTATTCTATATTCGGCGTGAAAGACCGTAAATGTCGTCCTCCGTGTTGTAGTGGTTACATGCTAGCCTCTAGTTCCAGAGGTCGCGGGTTCAAATCCGGCGAAAGACGATGGATTTTTTTCGGGCGTAAAGATCCTTAGCATGGCTTCCATCGGAAGTGAAGTAAAGCCGGTGGTCCCGTGTCGTAGATTTACGACACGTAAAAGAACCTCAAGCCTGATAAAGAGGCCTCTGAGCAAAATTTTCGGTATTTCACGCCCAATATAGAATGGAACGCTAAGGACCACATAAGTTAAAGAGCGTCCATAAATAAAACTCAATTTAATTTAAGACTGGAAATTTTGTTCAGAGGCCTCTTTTATCAGCCTTGAGGTTCTATCTATGTCGTCCTCCGTGGACTAGTGGTACCGTGCTAGCCTCTAGTTCCCAAGGTCGCGGGTTCAAACCCGGCGGAGGGCGATGGATTTTTTCGGGCGTAAAAATCGTTAGCACGGCTTCCTTCGGAAGGGAAGTAAAGCCGGTGGTCCCGTGTCGTAGATTTACGGCACGTAAAAGAACCTCAAGCCTGATAAAGAGGCCTCTGAGCATAATTACAGGTGTTTCACGCCCAATATAGAATGGGACGCTAAGAACCATAGTAGTTAAAGAGCGTCCATAAATAAACCTCAATTTTTTGAGGTTCTATTACTTGCCGTAAATCTACGACACGGGACCACCGACTTTGCTTCCCTTCCGAAAGAAGCTATGCTAAGGATGTTTACGTCCAAAAAAATCTATCGCCCTCCGCTGGGTTTGAACCCACGACCTCGGGAACTAGAGGTACCCCTAGACCACGAAGGACGACGAACATTGTGGCATACATGCATACAATTCAAAGACATTAGGTCTGAATTTTGAGAAACTTGAAATGTTTACTGTGTTGCTTTAATGCCCCATGGACATGCTTTAATGCATTACAAAATTAAAATGCTCCATGCTAATTGCTCTCTTTATATAGTTTATATTAACATGTATTTGATTCAATTTCGCCAAATTCTTGTGCTGAATCAGTATTTTTAAAGCTGGGTTGTAAAAACGAGCCATATTTTGAAAGTTATACCAGAAATAAATTCTTGAGTACTTCTAAACTTTTCCTGTAGGATAAATATACTCAGTGTTTATTCAAATGCGTTTTAATTAACAATTAGGGCAACCTATATTAAAATAATAACGTCCTTTTGATTTTATTTTTTTATTTTAATACTTTTATAAACATTGGTAGACAAGTATAATGTTTTTCCTATAATTTTGTTACTCTCAGAAACCCAAAACCAATTACGGTTCTTTCTTAGCAGATCCGTTTTCTTGCTCTTATTTACTCCACGTAGATGTTTTCAAACCCTTGTTCCCACTTTCATCGACTTCGTTTCTATATAATTGGCCATCATCGTTGTCATCATAATCACCATCGTTATCTCCTGATGCTTCTTCTCCATTTCCTTCTTCATTTGCAGAAAAATCAATGTTATAACCTCATAATGTTTCAACACCATTTTTTTCTAAATCCTCCAATTGCATTCATTAATTTCTTTTGAACCATTGATTACTATTGTCCTTCTTGCTCTGAAAAGCCATTAAACGTAGTTCATTTTGAATCATGTATTTGAATATATATGCAAGTTTAATAGGTAAGTAGTTAATGAAAAATATTGTTTGACATGTTTGTTTAAATTTAGGTATACGCAAATAATAAGAAAGCTAAGGGTGTACAATTGGATACATCAGGCAGGTAGATCTATTTTCTAAAGACTATATATACACTTAAAACACTGAGGTTTTAATGACAATAAAACTGGTAGCAAATGCATTCCTATCTCTTATTCAATGTGCAGGCCGTTTCTAGTAGATACCCCAATTACGATGTACTAGAAATTCAAATAAGAAGTTCAAAATACGTCCGCTCTGCTTTGCACACAACGCGACTCTCCACATTTGCCCTTCCGGCACTCTTCGCGAAGTTGTGTGTGTTGCTACTGCTAAAATTCTGTTCAGGAGGACATCGGTGTCATTAGGGAAATCATAATCTCTTACGTATACCCGTAGAAAATCATCACGTTACTTTTGTGTATTTTTTAAAGAATAATAGAAACGAATCTTTATTCTTATAAAACGTAAGAGACAAATATTTACTATATGGCAGTCTTAATGTATATGTATTGAAATAATTACTAAACTCTCAGGGCTTACTACCTTTGCTCTCGTTTAGATGTACTATATGGTTAAAGGTGTGTAAACGAGAGGACTGAAAACTAGGCATGCTGCTCAAGGGGTAGAACATTTATTTAATAGAAATCCAGTTGGCTTTCACCAAGGTTCAGTTATTGGACTTCAAAAATCCTAATTTGAAAAACTAGACTGTTTAAAATCAGGATAAATTTCGTATGCTATTGGTATTTCAAATTATTATTTACGGGGTAGTTCAGTATTTAGCGTTTTAAAAGACTGGGAGTAACCGCAATACATAATTCAGTTAAATGGGTCCTCCTTTCGAAAAAAAATATGTGAAACCTATCTACCTCAAACTACAGAGATCCTATAGAGTGCATAAATGTTACCCATGCTGCTACTCGGCATCCATTCTAAATTACCTGTACGAAACATTTTATGCGACAAAGATCTAATTAGGTGGTAATCTTGGGGACCGATAATAATGTTGACTGCAGTACGGCATATAAACCGTTAGCTTGATGTTGTGACAGCGGAAGGACTAAGTTCACCTATTGCGTTCCTTCAAGGAGGTAGTTAATCTGAACATACTGCATTGCAGTCTGTTGATACAGAGATAGCAAGATATACGGAAAGGGCGGTTGGGAAAGATCAGTCTATAAGCTTGTTGTAAGTTAAAAATTGAGTATACTTATTGTAATAATTTATATTTACGACCACTTAATTTAGTTTCAACATTTCGGCTATAGATACATAGTTGTTAGAAAACCGAACGTTTATGTAAGACATGCAAAAGCTTAAATGGAGCAAACAGTGTTTTCTGTGCCTAACATTCGATCACATAATGTAAGAACTCAATGCCAGTTGCTTCCTAGTAATCCAAAGAATACAATAATGAAGAATACAACATCTGAGTTTCTCTGCTTATTTAAAGTTTAAAGGCACACCGAATACATTTTTTCTTCTCCTTCATTAACGGATTACCCTCCTCTGTGGAGGATTTGCGCCCCCAAGGACTTACAAGCCAATGCCTTGGGTCAGTAGCCTGTCGATGAGCAAGCAAACTTTGGATCATAGCATATCCAGGATGGGTGATCAGCCCAATACCTTGGGCCAGTAGCCCGTCGAGGAGCAAACAAATTTTGGATCATAGCACATCCAGGATGGATGATCAGCCTAATGCCTTGGGTCAGTAGCCCGTCGAGGAGCAACAAAACTATGGATCATAGCATATCCAGGATGGATGATCAGCACAATGCCTTGGTTCAGTAGCCTGTCGAGGAGCAAGCAAATTTTGGATCATAGCATATCCAGGATGGATGATCAGCCTAATGCCTTGGGTCAGTAGCCCGTCGAGGAGCAACAAAACTTTGGATCATAGCATATCCAGGATGGGTGATCAGCACAAAGCCTTGGTTCAGTAGCCTGTCGAGAAGCAAGCAAGTTCTGGATCATAGCATATCCAGGATGAGTGATCAACCAATGCCTTGGATCAGTAGCCTGTCGAGGAGTAAGCAAACTCTAGATCATAGCATATCCAGGATGGGTGATCAGCCCAATGCCTTGGTTCAGTAGTCTGTCGAGGAACAAGCAAACCTTGGATCATAGCACCTTCAGTATGGCTGATCGTTCCAATACCTGGTATAGGGTGAAGAAGGAGGAAATGAAACGTAGTGTTGAAAGGGATGATAGGAAAATATGCGGATCAAATTATCCAACCCAGCAATTGCCTAGAAACCGAGGAAAACCGCGAAACAGCCGTCGGTCAGATTGGTCGACCCCGGGGGTTTGAACCCGTGTCCCCCCGAGTGAGGGCCACAGACGTTACCACCTGAACCATCCCGCTCGGTGAATACATTTTCAAACTAGAAAAAAGTATATGAAAACCCTTTATTGCTAGAAAGTGTAAAATAAAATTGTGTCACTTTGAATTTAAAAAATGTTTTTCCTGAAAAAAACTCTTTATACATTTCAAAACTGAGCAATTTTTGGGCTTCCACTATAAATAAATGTTTCTGGAGGAGACGAATTTTGAAAGGCAAAGAAAATTGGCATTAATCTACACCTATAGTTTAACCAGAAGTAAGGGAATCGATAGAACTTGCCTACGTGAACTTCAAGGGCAAATTTACCACTTTGGTCCAACACGAACGGAGCACTGTTAGAAGATAGCGAGAAATGCTTACGGGCGGCACTGTGGCCGAGTGGTTAGACCGCTCGCCTACCACCGAGGCGGCCCGGGTTCAATTCCACCCACATGTGGGATTTGTGGTGGACAAAGCGGCGTCTGGGCGGGTTTTCTCCGGGTTCTCCGGTTTCCCCCGCCATTCATTCCACCAACTCCATCATCACCTTTCCTTTCATCCATTTCACCATCATTTCGTTTCATCTACTTCCTTCCTCCCATACCAGGCATCGGGCTGATCACCCATCCTGGATATTCTGTCTGATCCATGAGTGTGTGCTCCTCTGACCCCAGGCACCCGCCTGTAAGTCCTACATAAGAGCAGGTTAAACAGATAAAGAAGAAGAAGAGAAATGTTTACCGCAAAAAATGAATACATTAATGCAGTGAATGATTAAAACAGCAATTGGTAATCAATACAGAAATCGATGTAAACTTGTCAATGAATTCATAAAGCTCAAATCCTCTATTTTAGAGTACTTTATGTTATAGGAAAGCCTGCATGAAATTCCTAAAACCTAAATTTTGCAGTTTTATTTGTTTAACGTTTTGTCTTAATCTGCCCTAATAGCATGATTTGCATTACTAAACTTTAATTTGGAAATATTTTATAGTCACGTTAAAACGTATTTTAAATGCATTTTATAGCAGCTAATTTAAATGCTTTCAACCCGATCTACTGATTGCTTTTTAAGAAATAAATTTTTATCTTCATAATTTAGGATCTTCTGCAGAAATTTTGAAGGAATTCAAATGAAACCTGCATCGTTTGGTACAGTTGAACATAGTCTCCTGAGTCTGGTTTTCAAATTAGGACATTTGCATTTATATTTGTGTGCTTAATGCGTTTCTATGGGGCGACATATAAACAAGTTGCAAAATAAAATATATATATTTGGGGGGTTGGGGGCTTAAAATGAGATTTTAACGGTTATAAATTTTATTCTGTTGAATAATGTTTGTTATTAATGATCAAAACAATACAGATATTCAATAAATGAAATTCTGATTTCATTTTAAGGGGGAGGGGTTCTGGGGTGTTTTAGGGATGGTATCATATGTGATACCTTGGGTCTACATCAAAGCTGTTATGACTTTTTTAATTCAACCACCTACATACAGCAGACAGAGATAGAAGAAAAACTCATGGGCATGCCGTGCAGAATTTATCAAATAGGATACCACCAGTCGTCCTTACTTTGACTCGTCATATATGAACCCAGGAGGATAAGATACTGTAACAAAAACTGAGTACAAAAGATGACATTTGAATGCTTAACGGATATGTGCTATTATTTAGAAACAAATATTACAATATGATATAACAGAATTAAGCACCACCGTACAAAATAAAAGTGCTTACAAATTATTAAATTAAAAACCTCGAATATTTTATTAAGCGTTAAGGATAATTAATACTGAACTTTTGACAAAATTTAAAAAAAGTTGCCTTTTTAAAGTGTGCAGAAAAAATCATCAAACAATGTAGAGTTAAGATCCGATTGCGGTTTGGCCGTTCAGGCCTGTTCGTTTAAAATGACGTGCGTAGGTGAGTGAAAATTTTGATTTTCTCCTAATCTAGTTTTACTACACTTTTGCAACTTTAGGTGTTCCTCAAGATGCAGTTTTGTTTAATTTCTTTCAATCTTCCAATATTTGCTCTTTGAAGTTGAATGTGGAGATCGAAAAGAGGCTTGTATATTGCGCATAGTTTTGGATTTATTGTTTTAATAATATAATCCACTATTGATTTTTAGAAAATTAAATTGTTTTAAACCCTTGAATTTTTTTTCTGACGAAAAAAAATGTAATGTTACACAAAACTTAATGCTTTGATTATACATAAGCATATTCGAAAAATTATGTATAATAATTTAAAAGTTTAAATATTTAAATTTAAATAATGAAGGGTATTTTTAATTTCATTTGATTTTTAGATTTAAAAATTATTTTAGGGGGGGAAAATTGGGTACATAGGACCACAAAAATTCATTTATTTTCGTAATTTTGAATAGGCCTGGATTCAAAACTTCAACTGAATTTGTTGAAATGTTTACAAATTAGCAGTTTCAGTATCCAGTATTGTTGAAAATACATTTTTGAAGGATTCCACATTTCCTTAAAATGGTATTGAAGAGGTCAGCCTTGTACCGTACAACCACCCTGCGCACTGCTTATAACTATTTGAAAGCTGTCTGTTACCTTCCATTGGTATAGGTTACTTAACGGTTAGTTCCCGAGGTCGCGGGTTCAAACTCAGCGATGGATGTTTTCAGGCGTAAAAATCCTTAGCATGGCTTCCTTCGGAAGGGAAGTAAAGCCGGTGGTCCCGTGTCGTAGATTTACGGCACGTAAAAGAACGTCAAACCTGATAAAGAGGCCTCTGAGCAAAATTACCGGTCTTTCACGCCCAATATAGAATGGGACGCTAAGGACCACAGCAGTTAAAGAGCGTCCGTAAATATAATTCAATTTAATTTAATTTTTTTACTCAACGGGGGAGGGGTGGTGCCTCGCGCACTGCGATCTGCATAGACTTATTGCGGCTATTATCACCCAGGAGGAAGGAATGAAGTGAAGGAATCCCAGGAGGCTACAGGCCACATAGACGCGCGGAAGTCCCTAATGTTACCAATCTCGAAGATCTGGCCCAGTGTTGGACCTGCCTAGAGGGTGATGAACGACCAAGCAGCCCTCTGGAGGCCACAGGGAGTACTCTTTCATTTGAGCACGCATCCACGCCATCTGTCCGGCACTGTTATACGCTACGAAACCTATTAGCGCACTTGAAAGATTAGAAGGAAACGGAATGTAAGGGAAATTATGGAAAGGAAAGCTTGGTAGAGAGGAAACCACCCCAGCATTCGCCTGTCGACCCGGGGGAAATCGCGTAAAACCCATGGGTCAGAGGGTCAGAGTGGCGGTCGCCGGGGATCGAACCAGGACCTGCTGAATGCGAGTCTCACGCGTTCGCGTGGCGCCACCTCGCTCGGTGTTTACCTTCTATAAAATGAGTGTTTTTCTTTGTGGCTTGGGAGGAACTGTGCTTCAAAAGACATCGATGACATAGAAGCGTTCCTAGTACGTAAGTTGATCAACAAGGTAATGGAAGTATAACATTTCATACTACTCTCAACTATAAAACTAGTGAAAAGCGTTTTCTCAAATGTCTCTAATAGCACATGTATACGGATACTAATTGAGGTAATTGAATAACTTCATGCCTTTCGACTGCAGGATTACATAAACCCCAATCAAGGATGTGGTGACATGTCTTACTGACTTCACGCAAAATGTTAGTGATAATAAACAGCTTCTGATTTTGTTAGTTTGATAAAATGGTTATGAAGAATACATATATTTTGTAGGTGTAAAAATGTTCCTTGTTTAATATTAGGAACTAAATCTAAGCTTTCAAAGCATATAACTCGCGTTTTTATAAATTTTCTAAAATATTCCAACGGAAAAGGAACGAACATTTTTAACCTGATTAATAGGTATTTATAGGGTAGTGAAATTTTATTCAACGCCACTTGCGGCCTCTCTCTACTGCGCGAGACAGCCGGCAGTCGCCGGGGAAAATACGCCGGCAGAGGCGGACTAAAATCCTTACCTTGTAATAGATGCTGGAAATGTTGACCTGCTCTCAAACAGGCAGCATATCTCGTGTAAACATTCTCGCTCACTCTCCGAAGCTCAGCAGCAGGAACTCTTGTGATTTCTTGCACAATGTTTGCTCTAAGTTCCTGTAGTGTGCGAGGATTGGAACGATACACTTTGACTTTTAAAGAACCCCACAAATAAAAATTACAACTCGTTAGGTCAGGAGAACGAGGGGGCCACAAATCAACACTAATTATTCTGTCATCAAACACCTCTCTTATTGCATGTAATAATTGACACCAGGTTTTGGTCCCCTATTCCTAATGTGATAGAGATACATTTTTCTGAAAGGGTTATCAAATGACTGGTTATAATATTTGGAAGCCATTGTCATTTCATATAGTCGAATCTAGCAGTCATTTCTAGTTAACGATTTTTGTATAATCTATGTGAGAAAATAAAAGTGTTCATTTTTATCATACATATATACCATACAAATTATTCTTTATAAAACGTCTCTGAAAAAAACTTTGCACTAATTGAATGATATCACCCAACATGTGTTTGCAGTCAAACACATAATGAACGCCTCACATCTTCAGGGTGTCCCATAAGTCTGAAACCATAGGCGAATTACTGAAAATCACAAGATATGTTCAATGTGTTACCCTTGTCTTATTAGGCACAGCTCGAGACGCTTTCTGCAATCATCCATCTCGCTGCTAAAGATGTCGGGAGTAATGAAAGCACAGCACTCCAAGATACGTCGTTTCAGATGATCCAGGGTTCGCATTTTCACAGCATAGACCATAGCTTTTAAATGACCCCACAAAAAAAAACAAGAAGTGTCAAATCTGAACTTCTTGGGGGGCCACTCCACTGGCCCTCGGCGACTTATCCAATGTCCTGGAAATTGCATGTCCAGCCAATGCGAACATGTAAACTGTAATGGGCTGGAGCACCGTCCTGTTGAAAATAAGCGGGATAATGGCCATCAGGGTTCAATAAGATGGGAAAAGCTTCCTCCTGGAGAATCCTCAGGTACGTATCTCCATTGATGGCGCCGTCAAAGAAGAATGGACCAATTATTCCATATGCCACACCACACCATAAGGCGTTCGGCACCTTGTTCCCTTGATTCATCGCACCGGTTATGGTTGGTTGGTGACCACTATCGCATGTTTTGCTTATTCACTTCTCTGTTAATGTAAAAATTGGCCTCGTTGCTACAGAGAATAGTGGAAAGAAACTCGCCACCCCTATCACATTGTTGCACTGCCCATTCACAAAACTCTTGTCTTCGATCCGGATCGTCCTCTGTTAATTTCTGTAACGCTTGCAGTTTGTGTGGGTGCCATTTGTTGTTGTGCAATATAAGCTGGATGCTTCTTTTCGAGATGCCTCTCTCTGCTGACATTCTGAGGATCGAGTTCATAGGACTTTCGAAAATGATGCCAGGACATTGCACACTATGTTCTCATCAGATGCTCTCCTCGATGGTCCACTACGCAGTTTGTCTTCGACGGGTCCCGTCTCAGTGAATTTTAATTAATTTACCCACACAACTGTGTGTAATTGGGGCTCGTTCTGGGTGCAAAACGGATGTCTCTCTAACATGATTGGTGTCATGATCCCACCTGTACCCTCTGTGACATTATGGAATATTTCACATACAATGTTAGAGTCGCTGAATTTTTCGTTGATCACTAACAATAATATTATACTTCAAAGAACAGCCAACAGCTTTAAAGGTGATATAAACGATGTATTTCTATGTAATATTCAGGCCCACAGCAATGTAGCTATTCGCCACCGAAGTTACAATACAAGTATTTGTTAATTGTTATTTTGTTGGGCCAAAGCCATAATTGAAGACTGAATTTTACAAAACATACATGTCTCTAAGTCAACTGGATATTGCAGGCCCCAAATGCAGCAATTGATTCTTTCTTCTGAACTTTGTCGATTTAGTCGTGTCCACTTGTTTACTGCACCGTCTAACTTAAAGTATTTTTGTGGAATGTAACGGAATTAATAGGTAGCTCTGATACTAAAGAATGAAGTGTTTGTGCTCTCCTGTTAGAAATGTATCTGCAGCTTTGTTGCCAGATAATCCGCAAAGTAAAGGGAATCCTTTTTGGTTTAATTTTACTTTTTTGATTCCCCAGTGTTGGATGTCTGTATTTGTTTCATTGCAGACAGAAATCGAAGGAAATGTAATAGTTTGTAGAGTTTATTCAAGTACTTGAAGACGGTATTTTAAGTTTCTAAAGATGCATTAACATAGCCATGCTCACAATTGGTTTGAAATTCTCCAAGAGTTTTGAAGAAACTGGATATTTTATTACAAGCACCAGTGCTAGTATTGTTATGAAAATAATGTCTCATATGTGTAGAAGTGGGTCCAATTTTTTTCTATCGTTTCTATTCTGATACCGTAATTATTGACGGAACGTATACATAATTAAATAAAGAAATGATGATAACATAGAGAAATAATTGCAATAAATAATTTCCGTATATTAAATCAATGTATAATATAATAAGCTTGAGTTGAAAGATTTGTCCAAGAAGGAAGTGGTTAGGAAGTCAGGTTAACGGAAGTCATTAGTATCAACCGAGGAGAGAACGCATTAGCTGAAAGATTCTGGGAATTCAGTTAGGTTCTAAGCTCAGTACGTTTGCAGTCACGCGGGCCAATTCCACAAATTAGAAGGGGAAAATCAATTCTGAGAAATGTAAAAGACTGACTTAGTAACAGTCACAGACGCACATGAAGAGAGTTTCATATTGGCTCGGGCAAGATGTAAATTTGGAAGGGGGAATAATATGTAGGCGGAGCTAAGAGTAACAAAGGCGTGCAATTTTATATCAGAGAGTTATTCTGACTCGTACCGGCAGTGGTACTTACATTAGTTCGTGCACACCTTCGTGCATACATTGACTTTCTCTGGTACCGTCACCGGTACGTGCTGCTCGTTGATATTTTAAGCGCCTAGTGACGCGCTAGTGAGAGTAAGATTTCACGGCTATTGCGAGAGGTCACGCCGATAAGCGTTTTGGCGACTCATGGCAAGTTACGCTAATAGTTTCTTTATTTCAAACCGTAAAATTGATGCTGCAGAAGTTAGAAAGTATCATAATTCAGTTGTTACAAATTTGAGTGCTACGATATATAATCATTTTCATTTTTGTTCTTAAAAAGTCGACAACTCGCTTTAATAGCTCAGGTATCACATCATATTAAAATTTCTCAGTCAATTTAAACTGGTGTTGTTATTTCACAATACATCCACGCATATCCTGAGAGCTTATCACTAGAACAGCCGGCACACGAGACAACAGAACGAGCTATAAGATCACGGCAGCAGAATCAACAACAAAGCACGTGAAGTAAATAACATCAAAAGTGACATCATTACTGCTCCAAACTGGCGCCTTATCGTGGTGTAATTTAATGCTTCAATTCCCAGCAATTTCATTTTGCGATTATATAAGTATTCTTTTATTCCGCAAATTTTTCAGTCAGCTTCGAGCTGTACTCACTGAAAATGTATTCCAGATATGATGGTAGGTCGGAAGTTTCTATAGTAATATTAAATGAATATCTTATTCTTTATCAGTCGCTTAAATGAAGTCTGATTCAGGTTCTAGTCTTCTATAAAACGCGTCGCAATAATAAATTCTCAAGAATGTTTAGGCATTAGATCGAAAATGAGGGCAGGAATTCTCGGTCGCTCTTATTACGAACAAAGCATGGAAAAAGAAAACGAGCGACAGCTGAATAACAACGAAAGTAGGAATCAGGAGAGAGGAAGAAAATAAATTCTAGTTTGTAATCTGAACCGCGTTATGATCCCATGGTTTATTACAATGTTGAAAGACGATGACGGCGGCAAAGGGGGATATCTTAATAAAGAAGAGCAAGAAAAAAGATATTCGAGAATTGGATCATAAGGGAATAATGATGAATGTGTGGAACAAGTTCTATCGAGGGGGTGGGAGATTCAATTCATTATCCGCTAAATGTTCTATTTTCCTGACTCCCTTCCAGCAGATAGTGGCGACTAGCTGGAGCACGACATAGCGTCGGCGCTGAAGAGCCGATGGGGTGTTGGACGCTGGAACCGATGTGTTCCGATTCGACCCGATTCTGCTGGAGCAGAACGCCTGTTCTGCCTTCCCCGAGTTAGTCTCGAAAGCGTGATCGTGCACAACGCTTGGGCGGATGGATCCTCCGCCTCTACGCTTGCTGCTGATATTACTTCGACTCTTATTATCAGGTACAGGCTCAACAGCATGTACACTTGCCGGGGCTGTAGCATTCCCTAAATTCTCTACATTAACCAAATTCAAACCTATCTATTCTGCACGCAAATTTAGTCAATTTTGGTACGTTTTAAGAAAACTTAGTTTTTATGAGAGCCACGGAAATCTTCTTTAAAAGCTGTCATTAAGTACCGTATACTATTTAGAATGTCATCCAATTTTTAAAATATATTTTCGAAAAGTAAAACTTATGCCTTGTTTTCGGTGCCACTATTTACGCACATTTTGTTGAAATTTTTAAAGTTAAACTTTTTACGTATAAAAACTCAGAAGTATTATAATTTAAGCTCTAATTAAAGCTATCCACCAGATAACATTACTTTTCAAACGTTAGAAACTGTCTAAAAATGTGTTTAAATCTGGCATTTAGACAATGTTTATTTTTGCCGTAAACTCATCCCGAAATAAAATTTATTGTAGGGTTTAATATTGAGCGTCATTAACAATGCACAGCCCTGGAAGATTTTTCCTTAGATGAAGTTTTTGTAGAAAAATAAAATGCATGTCAAACGTTTTTAGAACTCGTTATCGAAGTATGTAGCCTCATGTATACGTCACACAGTGTGCCATCTTAGAAACTTTTAGACAGTAGAATAGAAACATTTAGTACAAACCACTTTGTTTTGCTAAACTGTACGGAGAAGAGATTAAACTAAGGTAATTTAGCATTTCTCTACTAAAGAAATTGGTGGCGAGAAAACAACGAAAGCGGTACCGAAAGAGTAGGAGAGAAGCTTTTAAGTGACAAAAGAAATAATTAGCAACAGAAAGGCGTGAGGTACACTGTGTTTACTGACAGTGTTAGCTAATTTATTCACGAGGTTAGTCCTAATGTTAAATGCCTCTTGTTTCTATTTAACATACGTACGAAGTTAAACGCACGTGTATACATTGAACGAAGGGCAGAAATCCATTCAGTAATTATGGTCCGTGTGTTACAGTTTAGCTTTATGATCAAGGTGTATATTCACGTGAGTTATGTTTTAAATGCACTAGAGGGGGAGAAAACATGCGTTTATAGTCTGAAGGCGTCTCGCTGAAATTTTTGGTGCCTAAACATGACACTATTTTTGGTAGAGAAACAGTTTTAAATCTCATTTTCATGCACAGCATTGGAACTCGCTTAAACAAGACCATTAATGAGAATTCGTGATTTCCATATACTCAAGGTTTTGTTGTGTCGAGTAAGAACTTGGTGCATCAGTTAAATATCACATATACAATTTCAGCTGGGTGTCGTGTATCTCCTATTTTCTTAAACCAAACTCCAGCTTTAACCTTTGACTGTCAGTTTATTGCTAATTTTGTGTAATCGTATTGTGTCGTAAAACATACGCCGATATTCCTGCATATGAATGAAATTATACGTAGCTAAATGCCGAATCCCTATGAATACTCAAGAGTTAAATATCTTTGCACAAGTATTATTGAAATTCTGGTAGTAATTAAAATAAATAAGTAATCATATAGGATAGCATTTAGCTAGAGAGCACAATACTGTTGTTAGGTAATTTAAGTCCATATAATTGTGGTTATTATGTAAACAAGGTTTCACCAACTCTCTCCTATAAAATATTTTCTGCACTGATCAATGTATTTACTTTGTAATTTTATTTCAGGCACGTTCAGCTTATCCATACTCTACAAAACTAACAAAATGTTAAGTTTCCCATAGAATCCGTAAAGTCATACCACTGTAATTGTTTAACTGTAGGATACTCCAGCTTTAAGTATATTACTGCATTAAGCTGCGAATTATTTATCGCGTTGTTTATGTTGCTTTCGACGGAAAATTGGAAGAAAAGTATAACGATATACATTCTCTTTAATATTATATTGTGAAAAGTTAACATTACACAAGGAATTTTTCTTAAATTGGGTTGAAAGAACTAACGTAACTTTAGGTTTAAATTATGCATTGGAGAAATATTACGTTGTACACTTTTGTTACTCTACTAAAACTAATACACTTTTACTTAATTCAGCCTGTATAAAATACTATTTATATTATACTCTATATAGTATACTTTACAATTAATTTATATTAATTTTTATACAGATAACGCGAAGATAATTATACAGTTTCAGCCTCAACAGTTTAATTTTTCTGGTAACTCGAAAACCTTCAATGTTTAAAGCGTGAAACCGACATATATCGAACTGTTTCCTCTGAAACAAAACATAAAACCAGCCAAGTATAGAATACACTTATAAAGTGCGTTAATTAACAACGTGCATGTATGCCATATCTATTTGCACATTTAGGCTTGCAAAGCAGAAACGAATTTTGAAAGGTATCACAGTGGAGTGCCTATTGTTTGCAGACTGCAACGCTCTTCACGTGTCACGGCATGACAAACAAAAGTAATGAATGAATGCAGCTCAAGACACTGACATGCATGCATTCATCTGCTTTCTCGAGCAATACATTCCTGTGTTGGATTACAATGTATTATTTTCATTGTTTTACTGCTTTGGTATCTCACTTTTTGTTCGTTTTGGTTTAGCTTATATTCTTTGTACTTTTTCTGCATGATTATATCTTAAATGCTTATGTGGTTGAACATTTAGTTTTTAATATTTTGGTGCTATTTTTGCAATATTTTATTTGTATTAATGCCAGCTTTAGAATAAACATATATTTACGTAGACGATGTTACGAAGAAACGTTTCCATTTTCAGTATGCTTAAGTATCCTGGTATTCTATGCACATACATATTCCAACAATAGATATTTTAAACAATCGTTTAAATGATACACTTGCAAATTGTATTTTTATTACCATTTTGTGGAATAGACTAAAACTGTGAATTACAACGTAACAGATTATTTATAAATTACAAACGTAACATTTAATTCAGCCTCGTTTATTTATTTTTTATGTGTTCTCTTATTAAACATTGGATTGAAATATGAATTATAAGAATATTAACTTTAAAGTTATTAGTGATACCTAGATAGAAATAAAATTAGCGTTCACACCTCTCTAACGTAAATGTTTTAATCTTTTTCCTACGAAGTAATTTAATGTAAATATCCAAAGAATTATCAGAGTCTTTCTTATTTTCAGTCTGCTGAATTGTTTGAAAATCAATGTGTTTCTTTATCATAAACCCAGCCATATGTTGCACTGAAACGTCAGTAGTTTATTGATTACAAAAACAATGTCATTTTCGCATTGCTAGTTCTTACAATGAAAATTAAGCAAACTAAAAGAAATTACTCGTGGTTTTGCAATTCAGAAGGTATATTTGTGTAATTTAATATTCTTAAACTATTTTCTTATTAATTGATAATATTCCCTAAATCACTATAGTTAGCTTAGAAACTATATTCGTTTACTGAAAAACAAGCAATGCTATGGTGTTTTGTTTGTTTTGTAACTTTACCTTAAATTAGTGGGTACGCCTACCTCTAGCAGTAAATTTAATCCATCTTCCTATTCAGTACGATATTCATTTGATCCTGTTGCATAGGTAGGATCGAGCACAGTACATAATGTTTATATGTAAACACAAATCATATCGAAATATATAACCATATAAGAAGAAATACAACTCGCTAATCTTCACAGATAACGCTCACTTCATATTTCATGTTATGAGTTACTGAATTAAGAAATATACCTATAAAAGCCTCCATATTTTATTTATTTATTTATTATACTCCCGAATGAAAGCTTGGCGAAATATAACGAAGACAGATATACAGTTACCCAAAGTATTCGTCTGCACTTTTAAGAATCCTAGCTGCCAAATTAATGGAAGGAATACTCTAATCTTTAGGACATACAGATCAAATGGTAGTACAGTTTACGTGCTTTGGCAGTTTTTCAGATCGTTTATTTTATCAGTTATATAATTTTTTGAAGAATATGCCAAAATTTCAACTTTTTTTGTACGCGGTGTTTTCAAATTTATCTTTAATGCATTGGATAGAACACTTTTTTGTGCATAAATCCACACACTTTCATCGATATGTGACAAAATAGTGTAAATTTAAATTCGTGAAGTCGTAAAAAGTGAGCCGAGGATAAGAAATTAAGGCAAAAACGTTGAAAATCCTCAACTTTGATATTTTATTCCTCCGTCAAATAAAATCCTATTTTCATGCAAAATCAAGTAATAAACAAACAATTCCTCTACTTAATGTATGTAAGATAAATTTGAAAACACCACGTACAAAAGAGTTGCAATTTTAGCATCTTTTTCAAAAATGTATAAAACTGATAAAATTAACGATCTGAAAAACTGCCAAAACACGTAAACTGTGTTACCATTTGATTTTTATGTCCAAAAATTAGACTTTTCCCTCCATTAATTTGGCTGCTAGAGTATTTAAAGTGCAGACGATTACTTTTTTGAGTAACTAAAATTTTGCACGCGAACGCGGATGGTACTGAGAAGTGAAGGTGGGTTCAAATTTATTTCAACGTAGTACGTAAACGCAACGTTCAAAAAACTTCATTTCATGCACTAAGGATACAATTTCTATGCAACTATGTAGCAGCGTGTTTAGAGCAATGAGCCCTCCGATTCCTCACAATAATGTATGTTTGGTGACCTATTTACGGAGTATGACAGTGAATTATTATCGTTATTTTCAAAGAATTGAAGTATTTAGTCTAAAGTTAATAGTACTGCTACATTGATGTTTAGAGTCATTAGTCTCCTGTGCATGTTTTCATTTTCAGACAATTGTACAGTTTATTTTTAAATACTTTAAAAGAGAGAGGGTTTGCATCTAACTTGTTGAACCTAGCACTTTGTGCTTCATGTAAACTAATACATTATACACAGATTTGCAATTACGAATAAAAGGGGTTCACACTACTATATTTGACTTTATGATGATTCTAATTACTGTTTGGATTAAAATAATATCTTCTATACTAGAGGCATTTCCCCATAAAATTAATCAAATGAATACGTACACTTTGAAAGAAAGTAAAGCATGCACTTAGGACATTATTATAGTTAATTTTATACATACGTATATCTTATATGAGGCAACCACGAAATGAGTTTGTAAGCATATAGGCATACCTATTTACCATTGTCCGTGTTTACAGAATTAGTACTTCAATTATAAAGTTATTGTTGTGTCTTCTCGCTATTGATAAACATACCCACTTGTATGAAACAAGTTGTTTGTACTACTGCAGTGTACGAGGTTACTTAAATTTATAAAGGTTGTATAACATGCATACAAAATAATTTTATAGAGAGAACATATGCATTTTGCACCATCATCTGTCATTCTAATGAATATCAAAGGTCTAAAACTGGAGCCCTGCTGTACTCCCATTGAAACCAATCTTAACAGAGATCTTTTCCCACTAATCGACATGATTAATAGGGCTTACTCTTAACTACAAGTTCTAAGACGCCACAAGACATTTAGAAATAGCTTTATTGTGAAATTGCATGGCGTGTAATATACCCCTGGTTCCTAAACAGGGGTAATTGAGTGATTTAAAGAGGCACAGATAAGTTACTAAGAACATAAAGAAACCGTGTTGTTGTGAATAGCGACATGAGTAATACGTTTGCATGCACACGTTGTTACGTATAAATCACCGAGAATTAAAACAGAAATAAATGAACATTTTAATTCAAACTGCATAAAAAGGTGATGGGACATATGAAATTGTTGTTTGTATTTCTCTAATTATATCTTAAAATGTTTTCTTGTTTGGCTTCTACATGTTTAATTTATTGACAAGATGCACAGCAGTAGCTTCTTGTTTATGTTGTTGTTTTATATGATTATGTTGCATTAGTATTCATTGTCTCTGGCAGCCTACAGTTGTTTAGGAAGATTTAAAATAAAATCTCTATTGATAAGTTGGCGGTGATGGTAGCAATATGTTAAATTAAGCTTACGCGTGATGTTTCAAGCAAGAATTTTACTGTTTTGTTCACATTGTTACATTTTAGCACGAGTATTTTATTAAAATAAATGACTGGTAAGCATTAGAAAAAATATTTCTGTGCGTTTAAGCCCTGAGTGTATTTTAAACATGCCGTGTCACTTTATGTGAGTGAAATTAGTTAATTTATTTGTTCGCTTATTCACACTTCTCTGCATGTTAACTTCTCTGGAACTTGAAGAGGCGCTTTGTATTAACAGCTCGTTAATACGATTATTTTTATATATTTTAATTCACGTTCCTGTTTCGATTACATCGTATGCAGTTTTGTTAAAATGACCATAGGGATATAAAAATTAAAACCCTGTAATATATACTACACGATCCTAAAATATTAGAATTGTTTTAATAACTACAGCGTTATTAAAAAAGAAGGAACAGATTTTAAATATTTATTTTTAACGAACGACAATAGATAGCGACCCATACGACACATCATTGACTAGAGGAAAGCTCCAAGGTTTAAGTCCACCTATTAGTTCCATTCAGTGCCTACAGCGGCGCTGCGTTTATTTACGAGAAAATGGCGACGCCGCAGGAAAAGTCGTTTTGTGTGCTGCATTATGCAAAGAGCGAATCCACTGTTTCATTGCAGCGTGCATTTCGTTGTAAGTTCAACAACGAGCCGCCTCGTCATAAAAAATTTACAATTGATAACAATAAATTCGTAGAAGATGGTTGCGTATGCAACTGGTCGTCCTCGCATAACAAATGGTGCTCATTTTTAACACATAAAATAACATTTTGAACTTTTCTCTGTTCAGTGATGTATCGCATGTGTCGCCATATATTGTGGTTCATTAGAAATAAATATTTAAAGTCTGTTTCTTCTTTCTGAATAAACCCGTATTATTTGTAATAGTCGTAGGGGACTGCAAAGCTTAGAAGCACAGCTCGGAAAGTTCGGAAATCACTGCTTCTCATTAATCTTCTTCTCAAAATCTTATCTCCTCATTAGAAATAGCACTGGTGAAGCCGATGGCCATTAAGGGAGAATCTACCCATATCTCCACAATCTCAAGTCTTTCAGAAGTTTAGGAATTATTTTTTCACACCTACAGAGTTTTGAAACAAATATTTTGAAGTTTATAGCTAAAAAAATCGTTTAGCTTAGATTTTTTATTCGAATATTTACTAAACAGCACTCCTAGTGGCGTTAATAATGAAAAGAGAAAGCTGAAAAATGTGAATTTATTTATGTGTACGTAAAAAGGATTTTTAAAAGTTTTAATCCGGCGAGATAAATAAATTCGGAGAAAAAGTATAAAAGGTATGTTTAAAAGGTTAGAGAAACTCAAGTACTCAGAGTTTATATTAAAAAGTCTACAGGTCGTATTTAAATACACATTTTGGAATGCATAGCAGGCTTGCAGTGCAAAATATCGTAATAGTTGCATATTGGATCATGCAAATATTCAAAATAACACGCAAGCATTCATTATTTTGCTTATTTGTAAGATGGCGTTTCCTTTCACACGTGACTAACATCTTTAAGCCTCCGCTTATATATTAGGATAAAAACCTGATGACCCCTGTAGTTGTAATAATGGGATATGTAGTAGTTTCCACGTTGCACTTTGTGTGCACGGCCATGCATTGTTATGTAGAAGAGAGCCACTTTAACACAGTTAAACTTTATTGAAATCCAAAACATGGATATAGATGATTTTACTGGGTACATTTACAATTTTGGGTACATTGCAATTGAGGTTTTGGAAAAACATAGTAAAAAGCACATAAAGCCACTTTCATATAGAAATGGCACTACTGAATTGTGCTGTAAATATCCAAATTACTTTAAACAATGAGTAAAATTTGCAGAAATTATGAGATACGCATCTAATAACCAACTCAATTTCTTCCAGCGCATATTCTATAGCAGGGTCCGCCAACTCATTCACGTGTGACGTCAAGAAGCTGGGTAAGAATTCAGGTGGAAGAGAGAGCCAAGCAAGTTTTACACCCACTGGGCACAGAGTAAAACATGATTATTTTTCTATTTCATTTTAACCTTTGCTGAAATAGTTATACTACACATATGTTATAAACGCAAAGAGAATAGCGATATTAAAATGTTTAAGAACTGGACGCTATATGATGGCACTAAAATTCCATACTCTTTCCATGCAATTGCGAGACACAGCTGAATGTCGACAGGATTTTAAAAAGAATGACAAAGCATTGAACAATTTGAACCAATAACAGCCAATATATCAGAAATGGTTGATGCCACAAAAATAGTAATTTGAAATGAATTGTGTGTTTTAGACAGAGCTAAAATGTTTGTCTAGGACGATTTTGTCTGCGCTTAACGTTTACCAGATATATAAATTATACAAAAATCCTTCTGAATGAAGAGGACTTAACAGTCAATTCCTAGAAAATTCAAGATATACATTTTATTTGATATGAAAAATCCTTAATATATGGTATTTTAATCCAAATCATTACATCCATTTTTTGGAAAATAAAAAATTTCGAAACATTTCCTTTGTAAAGGGTAGTTTGGGGTGGGGGATTAAATCGAAAATCTTCTTGTCACATCTTTAGAAGATACTCAACCTAAATATTGATGTAACATTATTGTAGCCCCACGTTATGGGCGCCAATTTGCGAGTAACATTATTGCTTACGTAATATGTTTTTACGTAAATTATTAGAACTTGAAGATCTTATATTGTGCTGCTTTTGTTTTGTTTGGTTACATAATTTTAACTGCCCCACGTATGGGAGCCAATTTGTAACGGTATTAGTTATAATGTTGATGCTTGTGATGTTTATGTATGTGTGTTTACTTCACGCGTTGCCATCTTGTGACGTCATTCTTTGTTAGGTTCGTAGCTCCATCTAGTGTTAGCAATTTGTGGTACCTAGTATCAGTTTTTGAAAGAATTCATTTCAAATGTCCTCCGGCTAGCTATTATCCTGTTGGCTTGGGCACGTATCTCTACACAGGTTGTGAAACGGAAGGAAATCTTTTATCCAAAAATTACACTGATGAAGAAATTTGTTTTATAATTTTTATTGTCGAACACGTTCACTATCACTTTTACATATTGATCTAGATACTCGCCAAACTGAAACTGTTATAACAACTTCTTACTGATAATTCTTTTAATCCACGTACTTCAATCTTTTGTATATTTAACTTTACCATACTTTAGATCTTTTATAATTCTGCTGCGCGTAACTTGTGAATCTATATCCGATGTATGACGAACTAATACTTTCGACGAACTGACTGACTGAAGACGACGTGTAGTGTACACAGATTTTTGATGAACTGCCTAAATACGACGTGTAATGTATGAATGCTTTCGGCGAACTGAAGGACTGACTGACTTTACCTCTAACTTGGCTTCTATTTATACTCCTGCATCAAGATACGCCTAAAGATTATAACTGAACTGCAATTGGCTAATAAAACGCGCCAACATTAGCGTCTATTTTAATATCCAATGAAAACCACGAATACATATTGCTTTAAAGAGGAAACATTCCAGAAGTTTCTACCGAAAACGCGTCAACATTACGTAACTTCCTCGTTTCCAATAATGATAAACAGCTCACCCCCCTCTCTGCATTATTGCGCTATTATTGACAGTTTCAGTAAGGCCCTATAAACTTATTTCCCAATAATAATTACAATTAATAAACATCTGAAATTAATGTCACATAAAAATGCATATTCATATTACAATCATTATTTACGTTTAAGTAATTTGTGATACAAATTACTGTATCAATATCAAGCTTAGTATTTTTTATTTACGCATTAAGCTGTTGACATACACACAAATGCGAGCGCGCGGATTATTTTCTAACTTTTTTTATTCAAGGATCCTCTAAACATGTATTTCCGGTTAATTCTCTGTATGAATTTTTGGGTGCAATGCAATACCTTCTCTATGTACGTGGTAGAGAAAGTAAAAACATGATTTCAGGATTTTTCCTTTTCTTCTTCCCAAAGTTAACTGCAGAACAATATGTTACTTTACAATCTCGCTTTTCCAGAAACTTGCAGTCAATTAGGAACGAATTTAAACGACCTTTATACACGGTACGAATAATCCTACTTTTATAGTGCTTCCTATATTCCGCTAGGATCGCTAAGGGAATGTGTAAGAAGTTTTGAGTGTCCAAAACTTTTTTCTAATAGTGTTAAACCCCCGCTATTGCTACACACGGCACTTTAGACGATGACACTGGTGATACATAAATGAAATGATAGTTGCGTAGGAAAACTTAGGAAGGGAATGTTCCAGACCTAAGTTTAGGGTGCCTCCCCCGCCTCTGCCAGATCCACCCAAAGTCGTGGTTTAGCTGTGCTATTGTATGTATCCCTAGTCTATATTAAGACTTACTCAAATCTGCAGCAAAATAGCGCTGTTAATGACAAAACATAATCGCAGTAAATGAACATCGCGGAAGTCTAAATATTGGTTCAACAGGTTAAAACAAAGTTGCACATTATACGCCATTTGTTTAATCTGGCACACACTGGATTCGAATCTATGAACTGAGCTAGGGAGAGGCACAGTGTTATGTACAGCACTTTAAGCTTATCTCTGTAATGCTAGATAGATGCTGGAGCTCCTAATATGGTCTGTGACCTTCAAATAACCGGACCTATTTATTAATGGAATGCAAAACTTCAAGTGCCTTTTTCTCACAGTTCAGTTTTTCTGCGTTTTGCTAAATTCAAACTCCATAGGCTTCTAGGGTTTTTAAACTGTGAAGCTGAAACTTATGCAGCACGTGTTTCTAATTAGAGACTACAAAGCTTTGCGTTTAGTCTTTTAATTATACTCATATTTTGAAAATTAGGAGTAAAATAATTTGTGCTTGCACCTAAAATGTTGAAGTTTTCCCCTGCACTTACGGCACTTTTGACTTTCTCTATTACGTGAGTAGGGGAAGTATTGCATTCCATACAAAAATTCGATACAGAGATTTCATCGGAAATACATGTTTTGAGGCCCCCCGAATCTGAACAAAGCTATTAGAAAAAGGTTCGTGAGTGCGTGTGTCTGTGAACCTCATAGCTTAAAAATCAAAAGTCGGATAAATACAAAACTTGGTATTTAGGTTCAGTGCCTTTCGGAGATGCGACACGAAGATTTTCAAAAAAGAACCCCTCACCTCAGACTACCCTTTACATGAAACATTTTTAGAAAATTTGGATTTTCTTAAAAATGGCTACAACTATTTTGATTAAAATATCATATGTTAAAGATATTTTTATGACAAGTGAAATGTATATCTTGAATTTTCTGGGAATGTCCCCAAAAGCCCTCTTTATTGTGAATGGCTTTTGCATAACTGGTAAACCGCAAGAGATAGATAAAATTTTTGAACACAAAAAATGCAGATCTCGTTAAAACACAATTTATGTTCTATACATTTTTTTGTCGAGTGAGCCATTTCCGAGATATTCCTTGTTATTTGTTTGAATTTTCCAATACTTTAACGAATTCCCATTTGAGGTAATGTATTTCTTTTTTTTATGTCCTGGACATACTTTTTTATTACCCTTGCACTTACAAGAAAATTAGCAATAAGATTAACATCTCGATATCTCGATTAACATGAAGTATATGGAGAATAAACGTTTGTAAAATAGTTTGTACAAGAGTAGAGAAAGCCATGAGAGTGCAACACATCATATGTTTTACTTCCTTACTAACTCTATATTTTAACGTAAGGAAACGTACTTCTTTTATATATAAATTAGACATATGGTGAAAAAAAATTGAAAAAATGTTAAAATTTGTGGGAGAAGATAGTTCTTGAAAATTGTCATTGTTTTCAAAAACAATTCCATAATTAAAAAACTATTGAGTGTAAATTTATGAAACTTATAGGTATGCGTAGATATATAATTATTGATCTTTGTGCAAAAAAATCAAATCTAACTAAAAACATGTAGAATATAGAAAATTCACCCATTTCTCCCCTTAACGCAACGCAGAACCGAATACTACCTTACGCTCTATCCACTGTGCGACTATCGAATCGAATGAAAACAGTACGACTAGAGTTTAGGACTCAATCGTGTAAATTGTAAAAACATTCGTTTGGCCCCTCACTAACTGTACACCTTTTACCTCATTGATTCCTTTAGAGTTAACGTTGCTTTTCCGAACCTCATCTAAATTGCATAACTATGTTATAAATATCATTGCAACGCAAATTGTTGGAGAATATTTGCTTTTTCCATCACTAATGTATGTTACAAAATGGGATTACTTCCAAATTGTTATTAATACCAGTAGGTTTACGAGAAAGTATTACCAACCACCTGTAAGCCAAAAATTTAAGCTCCTGCTTCAGCGTTTATCCAACGTTCTAAAAACTTAACATGGACTAGTAGGAAAGCTTGTCGCGTTCTGGCCGCACAAACGCCTCTAAAATATGCTCTTAATGAACTTCATTGTTATATACAATGACTCACACGAATGGGTATATATATAAATAATAACATGATCCAAAGTTTTAGGAACATTGCTACTGAGGTTTTGGCAAAAATTGTGAGATACGCATCTAATAACCAACTCAATTTCTTCCATCGTATATTCTATAGCAGGGTCCGCCAACTCATTCGCGTGTGACGTATTGATGCCTCTCACGTGAAGAAGGGTTCAGGTTCAGGTGGAAGAGAAAGCCAAGCTAGTTTTACACCCACTGGACACAAAGTACAACATTACTTGCCCCCTAGCCCCGCTAGTCCGTTTCTAACCCGTGAGTACACCTACGCTTCTCACGGTGTGCCAGAAAGCTAGCGAGCCACATTCTCTGACATCGCAGAGAATTCAGTTGGCTGACACTATTTTGTAGGTTATGTGTTGAAAACTGTGTTAAAGATACCACAGCATCATAATACCGATGCAGTTTAACTTGTGTTATGTAGCGAGGTGTCATATTGAGCGTTAGCTCATATTGGTGACATATACCGTATTACTCGATGGAACTGGATTTGCACTGTTTTGGGTATATTTATTCATAATTACAGTGTTAAGCCGCTTGTACACGATTACATTTTTTATCAAATTCAATACTTTACAAGACTTTTCAAGAGTTGTCACAACTTCACAAATACTTTTAAAGTCTTTGAAAGTCTTAAAAGTAAATAAGGACATGCTCTAAACGGTCAAAGATTTCATAATGATTTGATGGTTTTGGCCAATGAAATGCGAGTATTCACAGTGCGTCACGAAATCTGCAACATGGCTGAAACCGAAAAGTAAACAAAAATGGCTACCCGGCCAAGGTATGTCGTATGCGAAGTGATTTGGTTATATATAAGCTGGCCATGTCTGTACATCGAGAGCTCCGTGGGTTACCACAAGATGGAGCAGATGAAGGCGATTATGAAGAAGTAACTGCCAGGCAGTTTTCCGAACTAAGTATACATTAATAAAATGTTATATAGTGTGGTTAACCTATCGGTTGGTGTTATTTTCATTGTATTCCACACTCGTAATGTGATTTCATTGGATATAATACGTGAAAGTGCTACATAATATTAGTAAAGAACATTTCATTGCGAATTGTACACTGTGACGCAAATACTAAATTGCTTTGCGCGTGATAAATTATCAATGTGTTCTGAAGGGTTTCAGTTTGGCTAAGAGACAACTTGTAAATACACATGTTTGACACTGTCAAGTTTCGCCAAGTCTTTTCCAATCTTGTCGCATATTGAAAAATATTTTAAAATTTTTCTTGTAGACTCTTGAATTGAAAAAAAAAGTTTTAAACTTATAACTACATGGACCTTATAAGCTTATGTTTTAATAAGCGGGAATAAGAAATTCAAGCACTAGGGTAATGGTTTGATATAAGAATGTGTCTTGTTAAGTGGGTTCACAGATATTCTGAGGGTGTATACCTGCAAAGGTTTCCATACTGACGATTATTGTTCTTCAGTAAAGATTTTGAATAGCAATAGCTTCACGACACTGACACAGCCGGCAGTTGAATTTCCCAAGCTGGGACTAAAATTGAGCGACCGCGGCAAACAGAGCTTCATGGTAGCGTACTTTCACGAAATTTGTTAAAACAAATATTGGCTTTCTGTTCTGTTCTGTTTCTGTGGACCGTGCTGCGTTCCTCTAACGAAATTACCTAAAGGCGCGACACGGGATTTATTATTTCTCCAAATTTCATGATATGAGGGTCCTTAATTTGTTGAGCAAACTTTTTATACTCTAAAGTTCTGAAAGATTCGTATATTTGGATTTACCATTGGCGCTCGTGGAGGCGTTACAAATTCTTAACAAGATTATTGGTTCATAAACGTATCATGATCATCTCTGTCGACTGTTAGTTTCGTTATTTCTACAAATATTAATACTACCAGCGAAACTATAAATAACACGCATGATAAATTTAATGTTGCTGAAATATGTTCTTTTTTCAAAGGAGGACTTTGAGAAACATTATAAAAGCAAAGGTATGTAAAATATTTCGCAATATAATGAAATATCATATTGGGAACGCATTATAAAGCTTAGTATTCACGAAAAAACATATCGGGTTTAAATAAATTAAAGAATACTTTAGGGTTTTATAATGCAGACGTTAACTTCAAATAATTTTGTATAACTTTGAATAATTAGTCTGTGCTAGAAATAATGTAATATTCGTTAAACGTCAATATAAGTATAACAGAGTCCTTACGACAACTGAAAACAAATTCTATTTCTGCATTTTAAGCTTTAAAGTCCGGTGCTAATGCAAACATGGGTTACAAAAAATTTAACATAAGGTAAATTAATAAGAAATCTCGGCATTGTTAGGCACTTAAGAATCAGCATTTAAGGAAGACCAGAACTTAAGGGAAATGTCTCCCTGGAAATCAAAAGTGGAGCTGCGTTTAAATGAAGGAATCTTTAATCATAGCATATTTTTTGTCTTCTGAAAAAACTGATTGCTTTAAAAGTAGGTAAATCATAATCAAGAATAATCGTTTTAGGAGGTGAATTGTTAAAGTTTTAAAACTATTATAAGGATTCGTAGTTTTTGTGGACTCTGGTACTATTTAGTTCTATATTTGTTGCTATGGGACTAAATACAGATGCGCACTATGGTCCAAAACCTTTCCTTAAACTCTGGTAATACAGATCGGAAGGAGTGCACTTTGCTTTATGCATCTTATAATAATAGTTCCTTAGTGCAACATTAATGTGTAAATTATTTCCTTTACTTTGGAATCTTACTGCATCCAATATCACAATTATCTCAGTGTTTAAGCTAATAATTAAGATATATTATTTTCTCTTGTACTACTCCATGTATTTTGTTACAAAATTAGTTATTATTTATTGTTTATTTCAATTAATATCTGTATAAATCATGCTTTATCTTTTTAAGTAATGAAAATAGCACTTTTTTATATCAATGTTATACGACATAAATGAAGTCGCAAATGCTCTTGTACGATTGTAGGCCGATATCAACGGACCTAACACGAGTTAGGTGCACTTTGAAATTTTTTACACTCCAAATCCGGCTAACTAGAATATCGATACGGGAAATTTAAAAAATATAGAAATGTGCTTTACATATTTTTAAAAATCTTTGGCAATAACATGAGACGTTTTTCTATCACCAGGGAAAAATAAAAAAACTCGTATACACACACTATTTTAAATAAACGTTATCGTCTCTAATCTAATATTCTAAATCATATAGAAAATAAGAATACTGTAAATTCCAAAACGTCACAGATGGAGCTTACGAAAATTTTGCATTTCTTTCGAGGACCTTCAGCTGAAAAGCGAATATATATATAATTTTTTTAAATAAGAACCTACTCTTTTTATATTGTTTTCTCACTCTTCGTAAAATACTAAACTATATTTGTATAAAGCACTTTGCAATTGTTCTTACACCAACGTAAATAACAACGAAAATTCTGAATGGCTGTGTACGAAGAGCGCAATGCATAATTGGACCATCCATGGATAGTCAAGTTATGTTTCGTAATTGGCAACCAACATTTTTACTTTCTTTACTACGTATAGTAAGTAGGGGAAGTATTGTATTCCACCCAAAAATTCGATACCGAGATTTCACCGGAAATACATGCTTTGAGACCTCCTGAATCCAAAAAAAGCATTTTTGGAAACATGTCCGTGTGTGTGTGTCTGTGTGTGTGTGTGTGTGTGTGTGTCTGTGAACAGCATAACTCAGAAACGAACAGTTGGATAAACACCAAACTTGGTATTTAGGTTCAGTATCTTCCAGAGATGCGACACAAAGGTTTTCAAGAAAATCCCCCCACCCCAGACTACCCTTTACATGGAACATTTTTCGAAATTTTTAATTTTCTCAAAAATGGCTCTAACGATTTTGATTAAAATATCATATGTTTAAGATACTTTTATAACAAATAAAATGTATATCTCGAATTTTCTGGGAATGTCTCCAAAAGTATTCTTCATTGTGAACGACTTTTGTATAACTGGTAAACCATAAGAGATAGACACAATTTTACTACACAAAAAATGTAGATCGCGTTAAAATGCACAATTTATGTCATATACATTTTTTGTTGAGCGAACCGTTTTCGAGATATTGCTTGTTATTCCCTTAAATTTTCTAATACTTATACTTTTTCTCAAATTCGTTATTCATTTTTTTTATGTCCTGGACATGCAAAGAGAATGGAATACGCCACATAGCAACCAGCGCTTAAAATATTTGACTATCGCTTAAAATCTACCATATTCCCCTTGCATCTACAAGAAAATTACCAATAAGATTGACATTTCGATATATCGATTAACATGAAGCATACAGAGAACAAGCGTTTATAAAAATAGTTCGTACAAGAGTAGAGGAAGTCTGGTGAGTGTAACACATCAGAGTTTTTATTTTGTTTCCTTATTCCTCATCAAAAATAAACAGCTTTTTATAAACCATTTTCTAATCAGAAAATAACGTACAAAATGTACGTTCCCATTTAAAAAAAACTAAATTGACCCTAAAATGACCATCATAACGTCCTCCAAACAAAACATGATTAATGGCATTTACTTTCTCCCATAACATCAAGCAACCTTTATTCAAGACATTTCTTTCTACTACGCTTAGTTTTGGAGATATCGTGCAGTCTCAACTTAAATGGTCCAACCTGCGAGTGTATATATATTGCAAACAAAGCCACACAGGAAAGTTTAAATACGTTCGATGTTCATTTTATCCCAATGCTCAGGTTAGTCTTAGTTCAACCATCATATGTTCTGTTTTTCAGCAGTTAAGTACAAGTAAACCGATGAACTTCCTCAACCTTTGAATGATACAGAGTAATGCACAAATCAGTAGATTATTTGAATTTGACAATTCCCTTTTTCTGAATGTACGAGTTGGATATCAGATTGTAGATACAGGTTGCTTTCGATTTGCTATCAATTTTACTTAATGAATTAAAGATGATGAGCACATACAGATGCGTTCCTACTATAAATGGTACCCTTTCCCATGCCCCTTCCAGGCTTAGGAAAAACGTCGGAAAGTCCTGACTAAGGCGTAGCAGTGCAATATAACTTTACGCTCGATTGACTTCAGAGGGATTAGAGCCAAATTGCTACGCACAGTTAGAACTGCTATTTCCTGACCACCATTAGCAGCTACCTCGATAGTTGTGGCTTGAAATATAGGGTTACTTAAAGCCACAAATATCGATACCCTTGCAGTTGTGTTAAATACTAGACTAAGGTCTCTCAGCTGTGAGCATAAGATGTTTTCAGGTACAAATCTCTGTTTTTAGGTTTGTTTCATGGTTATTCATTAAAAAATGCCACCCAACAAACAATTTATGTTTAATAGAGCAACAGTGTGAAATATGAAGATAAACTAATATCTCCACAAGGAATATTACTGAAGTCAGCATTCACTCCGATTCTAAATGAATATTTCGTCTGTTGGACATATATGGCCACCATCATTCCGTTCACAGACAATCACCATTTTTCACATTAAGGTGTTAGGCAGGGTGTCAAGGCCCATTTTATAAGTAACCTAGGATGATTTCCTAGCACAGCTCAGGAAACTACGTTGAACCAAACAGTATGTTGTGGGATGACTCTTCAGCAGAGGGACTGACAAATATTCTCTAGGGTGTTACCATGGTATCGCCCGTGTTGGTGCCAGTATGGACCCTAAAATGCTTGAGCTTAGTTTTAAGAAAAAGAATAAATTGTGTGTTTAGTTGGGTTTATGTGGTTAAGCAGCACTCCTTGTGAGCTAAATTCAGCTCTAAAACTCAAGTACTTTTTGGCAAAACAGCGTCTAAATTTTTGGAAAAATGAGACTGAGAATATGTAAGTGTTTTCTGGTTACTTCGTTCACGTTCACGTAATCTTTAATGTCTATATCAGACAAAACGTTTGTGTATCTGACTTTACATGCGTGTAAAGCCGCTTGTACACGATCAAATTTTTGTCAAATTCAATACTTTACAAGACTTTTAAAGAGTTGTCACAACTTTTCTTGTCAAATTGCTTCCAATACTTTTGAAGTATTTGAAAGTCTTGAAAGCAAATAAGGGCATGCTCTAAACGGTCAAAGATTTCATAATGATTTGATGGCTTTGGCCAATGAAATGCGAGTATTCACAGTGCGTCACGAAATCTGCAACATGACTGAAAGCGAAAAGTAAAACATGGCTACACGGCCAAGGTTTGTCGTATGCGAAGTGATTAGGTTATACATAAGCTGGCCATGTCTGTACATCGAGAGCTCCGTGGGTTACCACAAGATGGAGCAGATGAAGGCGATTATGAAGAAGTAATTGCCAGGTAGTTTTCCGAACTAAGTATACATTAATGCAATGTTATATAGTGTGGTTAACCCATCAGTTGGTGTTATTTTCATTGCATTCCACACTCGTAAAGTGATTTCATTGGATATAATACGTGAAAGTGCTACATAATATTAGTAAAGAACAATATTTCACTGCGAATTGTTACACTGTGACGCAAATACTAAATTGCTTTGCGCGTGATAAATTATCAATTGTATACTGAAGGGTTTCAGAGACAACTTTAAATACACATTTTTTACATTGTCAAGTCTTGTCAAGTCTTTTCCAATCTTGTCCCATATTGAAATATATTCCACAATTTTGCTTGTAAACTCTTGAATTAAAAAAAAAGTTTGATCGTGTACATAGGGGCTTAAGATCGCTGAAACGTTCTCAGTACATCTTCACACCCCCTGCAAGTCCCTGCCCCATGGTTTAAATTAAAATTGTTATAACTTCATTATTTTCAGTAATAGTGAAACCTGATGCTGATTTGGTAAGTTATTTAAAGCGGTTTATCTTAATTTCTATATTGCAATAGGAAACCTAACAAGAAATTTATTTCCATATTCTCTGTCGATTAGGTACAGGAATTGTCTATTTGAGACAAAATTCAATATTTTAGAAAGCGCTCCATGTGCCTGTGTTGATTTCTTGCGTAACTCTAAAACGAAGTTCGGATAAAAACCAAATTTGGCACTTGAGTCGGCTACCGTTTAAGGATACCAGGCGAGCTACAATTTACACAGAAAAAACTTCCTTATTTTTTAATTTTCTCAAAATGGCTTTAAAGTTTTTTGGTTAAAATAGTATATACTTGAGATATTTTCATAGGCTATAAATTGCATATCTTGATTAATTATAAAACAATAAGAAATAGGATACCATACAAAAGTGTAGAGATGATTAAAATAACATTTTGTGTCAAACAGACATTGTTCGTAATATTAGCCGTTTCCGGCATGCTTATATTTTTCCAAGATAGTTTTGTTTTCACACCATATACCGTATGAACACACTAATTCATAATTGATTTCTGAACGCTAATGGATAGAGAAAATCGCGTGTGTTACACATCAAATATCTTATTCATTTTCACATTCCGCTTCACTTAGAAACAAAATAGATAAGTTGGTTACAAATTATGGTGCTAATAGTGAAATTAGAACCTACATAATGTAAACCCGTATCCGCGATTTGAACCACGGATATTCGGCTTACCATGCATCTGCTCTAACAAACTGAACTATAATGGAAACATGACATCACCACATGAAATTCCCCCAAATAAGTCGCCTTATTCCGCTGATGCACAAGGTGATCTGAAATTCATTTTGAGATAGCATGCCCCAACAGCGACTCACAACCTGTAAACATTTTAAGCCCCGGAATTCATATTTAACCACTGTTAGGTCAATCAGTGTTAATTAATGACATGTGCAAGCTGAAGTTGGAAAAGTAAATTTAGTTGAATTTAATGTCGTACCGCCATGTGGTAATGTTAGCTCAGTTGTTTAGAGGAACGCTAAGGCAAACCGAAGATCCATGGTTCAAATCCCGACCTGGTATTCAAATTTTCAGTTTGATACTACCTTTTCAACTTTAGCCTACAAACGACATATGTGGAGGAACAATTAATTAATAATGATGCCCTATTCCTGTAGTAGTTAGCAGTTGAATCTCGTATGTGCTAAGATCTTGCGGAAACTGGTCAAAGTTTATCATCCTGAATTTCGAGAATAAAGAGAAGAATAGGAATTTAGGGAATGGAACAGGTAGGGTTTCTGTATTGTACCTATTTTAATGAGATGTATAATCGAAAAGAAACAAAATGCCAGGATATACAGTGGTCAACAAAGTAATATGTATGGAAGAACATCACCCAGTAGAAATTCATAAGCATAAGTATAATAGCTAATTATTCGTCCCTGGTGTGTGACGGGAAGTATCTCACCTGCAGTTTATAACTTTTTTTCTATTTCTATTCATTAATTTAATTGCATCGTTGTAAAAATGGTCGAGAGTTAAACTAGTCAATTTTACAATAAGATCGGGTAGAAATTAACGCGGTGATAAATGAAACTAATATGATTTTACACTTCATAGAGTGTAAAGAGGTATCAGTGCGTAAATTTTAACAATTCGTATACGAAGCTCATATCTGTTAGGTTCTCGCCGATTTCATCGACTGGATAAAACCCATATCCCTTACTTTGCTGCATTCGTAGGCTCTTATATTGCCGCTGAACATATGCTGCCCATTGTATGTTCACTTAAACTTAAATTTTAGTTCATTTTCTTCCCGTATAACTCTCCAAATATATATATATATATATATATATATATATATATATATATATATATGCCTATATGGCTTCTTCCAGTATTAAAACGAAAGCTATTGAAATAAGTTTATGAACCAGGAGATGTAAGCTTGGAATTTACTAGCCCTCATGTGTTATCTTAGACGACTGACTCGCGGTTTGGCAACTAGTAGTAATTTTGTAACATTTCGCTATTCAGAAAGAAAGGGCTACAAGTAAAACGTTATAGTGCTGAAAGAAATATATGAAGTTAGTTCTGATTTTTCAAACATAGTAATACATGCTAATATGCTCTTCGAGTAGTATACTTAGCGTAAGAAAGCTATAAGCGGTACAGCGCCATAAACAGAAAATGATTTATTAAACTAGAAAAACAACTTTCTAAGAAGAAGAATTTTTATTGTCATTTACAGAAAGACATTCCCTTTGACAGTTTTGAACAGTTTACTGTACAAACCGCAGTATTTAAAGATAGACAGAGTTTACAGAAAGAGCAGAAAATGGCAAGACAGGCTTTGAAATGATCAATTCCTTCAATGTAAAGAAACGTCGTAAAGGTAGAATCAGATGACTGAGAAATTCAATGCCATAGCCCGGCTATGGCATTGAATTTTTCAGTCATCTGATTCTACCTTTCCAACCCTGTCCAACACACGGCTTGTGTGAAAGAACAATTAATTCCAATAAAGAAACGTCGTTAGTACATTTATGTACAAATATACATTTATCTCAAAGGTTTGAATGGGAGTGTGTTTTCTATGTTCTGAAAATGTGGACAGTATATCACAGCGAGATGATCCTTCGTCATGCTTTCGGTATATTCAAATCTATATGAAACGTCTAGAATCGGGAATCGGGGCACTGAAAGAGAGTAACAAACGAAATCACCGGGTACCATATTTAACTTGCTTGCTGAAACCAAGAGTGCGGTTAGTGTTTCAGCAGGTTTTTCTGTATACACAGAAATTCGAGTGTCAGGATACAATCCTGTTCAATGAATACGTGGTCTGAAATTGGGCAATATATTTTGAATAGTTTAAAGCATGTTTTATTTTACAAAAACGGCATCTTTTTGCTTTCTGTACTACTCACCTATAGTAAGTAGAGGTTATACTGTATTCCACTCAAAAAAAATATTGAGATTTCATTGGAAGCACTCGTTTTTGAGGCCTCAAGAATCGAAAAAAGTATTTTCAAAAAACGCTCCGAGTGAGCCCGCACGTGTAGTGTATCTGTGAACAGCATAATTCAAAAACGAAAATTCATTATCTTCCAAGGATGCACACGAAGGTTCTAAACAAAATCTTCCACTCCAAACTACCCTTTGGATGGAAAATCTTCGTTCTTTTTGGTTATATGAAAATAGCTCTAACAATTTTTAATAAAATACCACACGTTCAAACCTTCAATTTTCTGCAAATAGACTATGTTGTCCTCTTAATTCTGAATGACTCGTATAATTGGTAAACTGTAAGCGATAGAAAAACAATTTTCCATAGAAAAACCCGTAGAAATCTTTAAAGCACACAGTTTGTCAAAATTGTTTGTGGTTTTATCAATTTCTGAGATATTCTTTGTTATTTCTTTGAATTTTCAATTAGCTATACTTGTTCTTCAAGTAGCAAGTCATCGTCTTCCATGGTCTAATGGTACCATGCTAGCCTCTGGTTCCCGTGGTTCAAACCCAGCGGAGGGCGATGGATTTTTTTCGGGCGTAAAAATCCTTAGCATGGCTTCCTTTGGAAGGGAAGTAAAGCCGATGGTCCCGTGTCATAGATTTACGGCACGTGAAAGAACCTCTAGCCTGATAAAAGACCTCTGAGCAAAATTTCAGGTCTTTCACGCCCAATATATAATGGGACGCTAAGAACCACAGCAGTTAAAGAGCGTCCATAAATAAAACTCAATTTATTTAGTTTTACTATTCGCTTTTTCCCCGTGATCATGCAAAGAGCATGCGATTTCAAAGCCTTCACATATTGATCCGCTTCTTAAACATCTGATTATCGGTTTAGGCTAGTGTATTCTCCTTATACTCACAACGAAAGTGTAAATTTGTAATGACAATTTATCTCGATTAAGGGGGATGATTAATGAAATTTAGGTTTTCCTTAATTTTGACGCTAAGATCCTCATGTTTTGTACATACAACAATAATGTAAAAATACCCTATTGTACCAAATTTCACTTCTCCAACTGTAATAGTTTTTGAGTTATTAAAACGTTTTGGTTAAAACTGTGCAAGTTTTATCTTTTACATTTTTTGAGAAAAATTACTAAACTTTTTACAATACCATAGAAGAATATAGAAAAGTTTCAAGCATCGGATTTTCAATATCTTCATTACAAATGGAGAGAAAAAATTACATCCTCTATAAAGGCAAAATTTCTTAAATTTGTGCTGTTTCTGTGCACATTTTATCTTTTATTTAAAAAAGTAGTGACAGAATAAAACAATTCCATACCTATTTTATTAACAATAGTTTTGTGAAGATGCAGTAAAATTTTCAGCTTGCTAGCATGTATTTTGTGGGTTACATTAAGTTTTGAATGTGCAGAAATGTTGTAAAAATTAACCTCTGGAAAAATGACAATGCAGTTTGTTTTTAAATAGCGCAGACCTTTAAATGTAATGTATTTAAGGCAAAGTTTACAGACGTCCTAGGACTTTGAAACTTTGTATACATATACTTTAGTTTGTCTAGTATATTTTCATGCAAAAAATGCAAAAAAAAAAATTAGACCGAAAGGGCTGAAATTTCATCCATCACCACCCTTTACAAGAATAGACCTTTTTATGAATAGTTTGTAGAAGAGTGAGCAGAAGAAGTCATGTGAATGTAACATCAGATTCTCAATTGATAAATTATTTGTTTCCAGTAGAATTTCCACACAAAATTACATGATATTTGCAGGATAGGGAATGTTTTATTTCTGTGCTGCTATGTATGTAACATCCTGCATCATATTCGATGTTAGTGATTAACTTAGGTGACTGCATACCGGAAGATCCAAGTTCGATAACGGGACAGGGGATTCTCCATTGTCTGTTATCCAATATGGGCATGAAAGCCATTCAACGTTATAGCTCGAGTACCTGGATGAATTATATTATAATGAACACCAGGTAGCTTCCATTCCTAAACTATTATCCTGAATACGACGACGCCCCTTCTGGATCACCAGGAACTGGTATCTTCATGCTACATTATTCTGGAGTATAAGAACAATGTACGTGTACACATAAATGTCATATTGGTACACGTTCCTCAGAAACCATACAGTGCACAGAAGCAAACTTTACACCACTTACTTATACTCAATAATCATACTTTTCGAAATAAAATTGAATGCAGCTTTTAAATTGCTGACTCAGCGAAGAAATAAAGTAGAATCAAACTGTATATCTTTAAAAATCGTGAAACTCTTGAGAATTCTCTGTTTCAACGTATTCAAATACTGAAAAAAAAGTACTAAAATCACGGTGCTTTAAGATTAGCAGGAAAAGAGAGCGATCGATCCCCGGCGACCGCCTACTCTCACCCATGGGTTTTTTCCGATGCTTTCCTGGGTCGTCACGCGAATGCTGGAGTGGTTTCTTTTCCCCCTCTCCCGAATTTCCTGTCCCTAAATTTCGTTTCTTTAATCATTTTTTTTAAGTTCCCTTGTTTATGATACTGTGTTTTTACTGTTTTCGTTACCGCTTATTACCGCCGTTACACAGCACACACACACAAACACCGATGCCCATGGCGGGACTCGAACCCGCGACCCTCAGCTTCACGGAGCGCCAGAGCTGTATATACACTCCAGCGCCCACGGCTACGAGGGCCGGCAGTCATTTAATTCATCCTTCACCCCGTTGGGTTGGAAGTGTCGACGATGGAATTTCGATGCAGCGTGGCAGGGAAAAAGGAATACTCTCTGTAAACTTTTCTCCATCCCTCGGTCTTCGGCTGGCTGCCGGGATATAAGGATTGCCCCCGGCGGAGGCATTGGACCCCATGTAGGACGGGGTTCCCGGTCTACCTGTCCATCTGCCGGGGCGTCTATATCTGGAAACTGTAGGGAACCTGTGATTACTGTGCCGTCACTCCTGGTTCCGGCCGCCCGGCGTCTCCTTTCAATTCATCCCTTCCTCCCAGGGGCGCTCCCTCGTGGTAGCGTAGGTGCAATATCCGGATTTACTGATTGGTCCGAATCCCCTCCGCTTCGGAATCCAATCCAATCCAATCCAATTAGCAGGAAAGCGTCCTAAAATATCTGTAGGAATTTAACTTTGCAGAGGTAGGCGAAAAGCGTACCCTTTAAACGCCGTGATTTGAATCATCGTTCGAAAATTAAAATTAGAAACATGCTAATAGATTATACTACAAGGTTTACGATAGTTATCTAACACTTCGGAAATATAAGCGGGAAAATATGAGCTGTCTAATTCAAGAAGTCGAATAGTGTATAAACGAACGCAATAATCCAAAGGGCATCTTGCTTTACCATGATAAGAGCAAGTTCTGACATAGAAATCTGGCCGGCTAGTTAGCAAGAAGGTATTTACGGCTCCTCCTAATTACATTTCAAAGCATTAGATAAATTTCTAAGGTTCAGATGCAGAAAGTTACTTAGAAAACATGCATCAGCTTTAAAGTTACCTATTTTAAAAATTTCAGATTCTACTTAGTCATTTCTTGTGAAAATATCATTTATCCTATTTAGAATTGTATAAATGTTACGCAAATATTCCAAATCAAAATTAGATTTAATTAGTTCGTTGTATAGGTGGAATTTGGAAATGTGGACGTGACATTTGCATTATTTCATTTATAGCCACTCAAATCTCCCACCTTTTAGTTAGTTTGGTCTTAACAAGTATTTATTGTCACATTACAAAATGATAAAGCATTTTAAATGTTCCAAAAAGTGTGTTGATAACATGAATAACATGTTTATTACATTCAGCGAAGGTAGAATATTTTTGTCCTTTACGAAGGCCACTAACAAGAAAAGTCTAGCCAAACCAGTTCTGTATACACACATCGGGCAAAATTGGCATAAGCCTAATTCCTGAATACCGCATTTTTCTGTTTTTTTCCTTTTGGGGTCACACTACGAGGTGAAGAAAGTTAACCTTAAACTTTTGAACCACTTTTCCAGGCTTGGATTTAAACTTCAGTAGAATACTCGGAAGTACGAGGGCAGTCTCATAAGTACCCGACCTGACATATATATATAGCGGTTGTTTCAAACAAATGACTATGGTAGAAAGTACCACCCTTATAAACCTTAAGTTTGAAGTTTGCGAATGTTACACTGTTTAGTAATTGTTTGGTAGCCATTAATAGTGAACTCTCAGCGAATTTATAAACATGAATAAAACTGGCCATCGTTATGTGATACAATACTTTCATTTGAAAGGTCTTAGTCCAACTAGCATACAGCTCAGCTATATTCTACTCTGGGGGAGTCCGCTCCTTCGTTTACAACAGAAAAATATTGGGTGGCAGAGTTTAAGCGAGGCCGTACGAGCTGCCAAGACGAACATAGCACGAACAATGAGGTGACCACGCCAAAAATTGTGAAGAAAATCCACAAAATGGTATTGGATGACAGTCGACTGAAAGTGCGCGAGCTAGCAGACATCGTAGGCATTTCAAAAAGTGCTGTACATTACATACTAACTGAGAATTTAGACTTGAGACAGCTGTGCGCAAGATGGGTGCCGCGTTTGCTCACAATGGAACAAAAGCAGCGTAGTGAGGATGTTTCAATCGAGTGTTTGGTGATGTTTCGCTGCAATAAAGCAGAGTTTTTTCGTCGATTCATAACTATGAATGAAACATGGGTCCATCACTTCACACCTGAGACGAAGGAACAGTCAGAACAGTGGATTGAAAGGGGAGAGTCGGCTCCAAAGAAGACAAAGACAGTTCCATTTGCAGACAAGGTCATGGTGTCAGTTTTTGGGATGCGCGTGGGATAAATTTCATTGATTATCTTCAAAAACGAAAAACAATCAATGGTGAGTATTATGCGAACTTATTGGAGCGTTTGAATGATGAAATCAAGCAAAACCGGCCGCATTTAGCGAAAAAGAAACTTCTGTTTCATCAAGAAAATGCACCAGTTTACACATCCATTATCGCCATGGCCAAAATCAAAGAGTTAAAGTTCGAATTGCTTCCTCATGCACCCTATTCGCCAGACCTAGCCCCCTCTGATTATTTTCTGTTTCCAAAGTTGAAGAAATGGCTTGGTGGTAAAAGATTTGCCAACAATGAAGAGGTGGAGTCTGCAGTTGATGGCTATTTTGCAGAACTCGACGGTCTCACTATAAACAGGGTATCGAAGCTATTGAACATCGATGGGAAAAGTGTATCGAGCTGAATGGAGACTATGTAGAGAAATAAAGATGTTTTTTCCCAAAATGTTTGTGTTTTCTTTGTTAGGTCGGGTACTTCTGGGACAGCCCTCGTATCTGTCATGAACGTGTGATGGAATTGGCGTCTTCTTAGTTGTTAACGTTTTGTGGCTAAATAAAAAGTGCTACAGTTCGGAAATAATTTATTTTTCGTTGTAATCTCCCATCTGTCTGTAGAAAATTACCCTACAAATTTATTATACGAGTTTATTATATACTGTACAGTAAACAAATACACTGAAATATGTTATCAAAAAACTATAATGTTAACTCCTGTATCTCCTCTGGAATCAAACAGTGTTATAAAATATTAAATTGCAGACTTTCAGTAGCTTCCGGGTTGTTGGGGAATAGCAAGTCTGCCCTCTAACCCTGAGGACTAACTTCGAATCTCCGTCGGCATACGTTTTCTAGAATCCTTTTTGCTATCCTTCAGATTTTCCTGCAGATCTAAGATGTCAAACGTGCAAAAGAAAATAAACAAAACACTCCAAAGCTTTGCAGGAGACTACGCCAATACCAAGCAAGAACTTCGTTAAGGCAGTTATAAAATCGACTTGGAAAGGATTCGAATTCTGTTACATCAGGCGAATGTTGTTACAGTGTAAATGTCACTCGAAATTAACTTAATGAAGTTTGGGTCTTAAAAGTCGTTTATCGTAACTCTGCACGTAATAGACGCAACGAGGTTCTAACTCTGCGACAGCAAACACAACTTTTCCCTTAGCTCATTTTGCGTTTGCTTTGGAAAGAACATTTTTGTCTGCTGTATCTAGTAATGCGTTTATTTTGTCACGTTATTCCTAACGTTGTAATTACGGAGTAGTGTTCTCTGAGAGAATTAGCGCTCCTGACTCCAACTCTGCAAAAGCCAAATGATGTCGGCAACATCAGAAAAAGAAACTCGCTTTCTTTAAATGGAGACGTATTTCTTCTGAAAAACACCAATACTGTTTTTGCAGCGTAAAATTAGCATTACAGACTGGAAGTATGCGAGTACTCGCTCCATTTACATCGCAATTGTTTCCATGCGAAGGAAACTGCCTTTAGCACTTCTTAAAGCAAACGGCCACACTTTCGTTGTGAAGTTATCTGAATGTACATACTAACGAAAATAAATTTTCGGTACATGGAAGAGCGGATAACATCTTATCTCTCTAAAATGCTGGCTAAATATTTTTGTGAATATTTAATCAATTTATTTATTCGTTTTAATTGCTTATAGCCCGCTCATTTTAATAACTCAGATCTATAGATACTGTGAATGAAAACTATTCGTCCCAATTTTAAAAATTTGATGAGATACATTCACATGATTTCTCTGCCCTCCATCGTTTATTAGTGGATAGACAAACTATTCTTAATAAAAGCTCATTTTTTAAATCCACTTCATTTTAATCTAATAAACCTTTGCATAAATAGCTACATTACACATTTCGTTGTAGATAAAATGAGAACTGAGATAGTCGAACATTTAAAAACTGGATGCTATACCCTGTTCATGAGATTCAATGCTCTTTCCATGCAATCGCGAGAAACAACTGAATTTTGACAGGACTTCAAAAGAATTACCAGGTAATTAACAATTCGATTCATTTAATAACGGATATCTCAGAAATGACTTATGTCACAAAAAGTAAATTGCGTGTTTTAAAGACATCTTCATTTTTTGTGTAGTACGTTTTCGTGTATTGCTTAACATTTACCAGTTATAAAATGTTATAGAGAATTCCTTTCGAATGAAGGTGATTTCGTAGGATATTCCCAGAAAATTCAAGATATGCAATTTATTTTTCATGTAAATATCTTTAATATATGGTATCTTAATAAAAATTGTTAAGCCATTTTTTTTATAAAATAACAAATTTCGAAAAATGTTCCCGGAAAGGGTAGTTGGGGTGGGGGATTTTTTGAAAATCTTCGTGTCGCATCTTTGTAAGATACTGAACCAAATACCAGGTTTGGTATTTATCCGACTTTTCGTTTTTAAGTTATGCTGTTCACACACCACACCACACGCAGTCACACATAACACACGCATACACACATACACACACACCACACGCAAGCATACATAACACACGCATGCACACCGCACGTACACATACCACACGCATACACACACACCACACCACACGCAGTCACACATAACACACGCATGCACACCGCACGTACACATACCACACGCATACACACACACACCACACCACACGCAGTCACACATAACACACGCATGCACACCGCACGTACACATACACACATACACACATACACACACACCACACGCAAGCATACATATCACAAGCATACACACATACCTCACGCGCACACACACACACCACGCACGCACGCACACACACACCACGCACGCACGCACACACACACCACACGCGTGCGCACACACACACCACACGCTCGCACAATACCACGCGCACACACACACACACACACGCACAAACGCATATCGTCCTCCATGGTGTAGTGGTTACCATGCTAGACTCTAGTTCCCGAGGTCGCGGGCGATGGATATTTTTCGGGCGTAAAAATCCTTAGCATGGCTACCTTCGGAAGGCAAGTAAAGCCGGTGGTCCCGTGTCATAGATTTGCGCCACGTAAAAGAACCTCAAGCCTGATAAAGAGGCCTCTGAGCAAAATTACCGGTCTTTCACGCCCAATATAGAATGGGACGCTAAGGACCACAGCAGTTAAAGATCGTTCATAAATAAAACTCAATTTAAATTTCACACACATACACGCACACATCACACGCGCACTCACGCACGTACGCATACACACACACACACCACACGCGCAGACACATACCACAAACATACACACATACCACACGCACACACACGTACACATGTCGTCCTCCGTGGTGTAGTGATTACCACTAGATTACCTCTAGTTCCCGAGGTCGCGAGTTGAAATCTGGCGGAGGGCCATGGATTCTTTTCGGATGTAAAAATCCTTAGCATGGCTTCCTTCGGAAGGGAAGTAAAACCGGTGGTCCCGGGTCGTAGATTTACGGCACGTAAAAGAACCTCAAGACTTATAAACAGGCCTCAGAGCAAAATTTCCAGTCTTTCACGCTCAATATAGAATGGGACACTAAGGACCACAGCAGTTAAAGAGCGTCCATAAATAAAACTCAATTTAAATTTCACACACACACACACCACACACGCACAGACACACACCGCACGCGCGCGCACACACACAAACGGGGATATTTTTTCTAAAAATGCTTTTTTGTGGTTCAGAGGGCCTCAAAATATATATTTCCTGTGAAATCTCGACATGGAATTTTTGTGTGCAATACAATACTTCCCCTATTTACTGTACGTAGTAGAGAAATTAAAAATTAGCAACAACCAAATTATGGCAGATAAAATTCGCAATCCTAATGTGCAAAAACAACAAACGACATTACAGTTCAAGTATTCTGACGTTTTCCAGATTTTTTCTTTCAGTAGTTTTATAATGCTTTAAAAATTGCAGCGATCTTTAAAAAGTCATGTGAATTGATTGCAAACATATATATTTAATAGAACAGTTTTTATATAATGCGTGATGATGTAACTGACATATAATTTAAATTGATGGAGAAATAAATTACAGAAGCTAAACTGTGGTTAACGATGAAATTTGGTAATGATCTTAATAATTCACGATTTTGGTTCAGTTTTTACTCTTTGCTCCTTTAGTTCAAATCCAATTTTTAGCACAATTTCAGGCATTACCTATATCCGTATTTATCTTTATGTAGCAATATCTCCTTTACAGTTTGGACTAGTATCTTGTAGAAAGTGCCAATAACATTCTAAATTTATCTCTCATTTACCATGAAATGAATAACCATTGCATTATTTGGGAAAAATGCTACTTTATGTTAGGAAAATACTTTGTGCAATGTATTGGATCCTTGAATGAGTTATATTTATCAACCCTAGTTTTAACTTCAGTTATACGGAAACACCTCGCTGAAATATTTTCGGTGGTGGTTTTAGACGATTAGTGGTGTATATATTAAATACTTTGATAGCTACCGATAAGGTTGTTGAGAAGTTTATTGTATGTCATAAATAGGCAACTAAATTATGTGTGACGTATCCCAGTTGTGTGACGAAACACCATTTCTGAGATTCGCTGGCAAGGGGTGCAGAGAGAAGACAGTCACGTACAGTACGTAAGGTTTAAATTGAAACATGACCATTTTGACGGTAACTGATCGGTCTAGGAGGGAGTGTGCGCTAATGACAGTCCGAGTGCTGAGAAACCCTGCCTAGTCTCTCAGCATCAGCTGCAGTGTTGTTGCCACTGCACTTTTTGACAATGAAATATGGAAAATATCGTGATATCTTCCGCCGTCCTTGCTTCGCTGGCGTTCGTATTGTTACAAGCGTGGGTTGTTTGTTCTCTTTTAAATTTTATCTTTCAACCCAGATATTAAATAGTAAGTTTCAATAGTAAAAGTTTCGAGATTAGGCAGTTAAGGATTATCAACTGTCGTGTGAAATATAGCGCTATCTCTTCCTACTTTCCAGTCTCAACTTACAGAAAATGTACTGTAGGTACGATGTACAAGATGCACTCCCCTTTTCCGCTAGTCCTCTAACAGTAACTTCGCCTTTCTCCTTGTAGCATTTGCCCTACAGAGCCGGGTGCAAGAACTCATTGACGTCACAGAACATTGAGTTGGCTGACCCTGGCCTCTGTTATATTCTTGAACAACCAGGTTTATAAATGACTTGAATGTAAGGAAACTATACATTGTATAATTCAGCATTTTTACAGATGTGTGCTGTAAAAGAATAAAATACTTCAGAATATACGTTTAAGAACTGAATAGGTCATCTTTGTGTGTGTGTGTATATATATAAATCGATTTTAGCTGAATAAATTTATGCTAACATGTGTGATTTTTATGCAACTGGGCAATACTTTAGACCTAGAAAGTAGACTATATTATGTCTTAGTTACTTGTTACAAAGGAGGTGTTCTAATGAAGCGGTGAATAAAAAATTCGGAATATCTCCCTTGTTGTTTTGCTCCTTTAAAAGATGCTACATATAAAATATTATAAGCACAGTGTAGTGACAAATATTATTTAAATATATTGATAGGTGATTATTTAAGTAGTTGCACCAGTTTTCATTCACCACTGTGTACTTAAACTGGTTACCACGATGAACAGCGCAGTTCCGCTCGACAACCAAGCACAAGTTTGTACAATGTTGAATCGTTTACATAGGTTTTAATTTTTACTAATGCAGAGAAAAATGTAGTTTGACTACCGGTTTTCAAAAAAAAAAAACATATCTAAAATACACAGAGTGGAGAGAAATAGAATGGGGTGAGGAGGGAGAGAAATTGAGAGAGTAGTATGGAGAATGGAAGTGAGAATAGGGAAATAAGGGGGCGATAGAGGGATGAAAGAGCGAGAGGTGGGAGGGAGTTGTAGAGAGATGGAGAATTAGTGTGAAAAAGAGAGAATATCGTCATATAACGCAATAAGGCATATAGATCTGCGAATTCAGCTAGTAATTAAAGCAAGAGCTTGTCATAAAAATCTGTATAACATTCCCATGACTCTCTCTACACACTACCATTTATCTTATAAGCTTCTATAAATCTTTCATGCGAAAACTTATTTTTCTATCTACTCATGTTATTCAATATAAACCTCTGCAGAAATAGTTTTATTACACTTTTATTGTAGGTACAAAGGGGATGGAGAAAATCGAATCGATAGTTCATGTTTAAAAGCGATTGCTATAAGCTGACTTTGGAATTCCATACAATTTTTCATGGTATCGCAGGAAACAACCGAATAGCAACAACACTTTAAAAATGGAAAAAGTATTGACAAATTCAAACCAAGCGTAACGGATATCTCGGAAATGGATAATGCCACAAGAAAGGTTATTTGAAACAAATTGTATACTTTAAACCTCTTCTAGAATTTAAGTTGTTGTAAAATGATACAAAATTCGTGTAAAAACCTTAAATGTTTGGCATTTTAATCAAAATCACCGAAGCAATTTTTGATAAAATAAAGAACTTGGAAACATTTCCTCGTAAAGGACAGTTTTGGGTGAGGAGATTTTTTGAAAATCTTCGTTACGATCTATGGAAGTAACTAACTTAAATACTAATTTGGCATTAATCTTGCAGCTAATTTTTTATACACACACGCGCACAATTTATCTAAAAACGCTTCCTTAGGAATCAGCGGGCCAAAAAACGTGTATTTCCATTGAAATTCCGACTTCGAATATTTAGGTGGAATACAATACTTCCTCTATCTATCAGGAACGTTGTAGAGTAAGTAAGAATGCAAGCTAACAAAATGTGACTTAACAGCAATAAATAGAAGCAAGTTATTGTAGAACAAAGCGTTTTCTTTTGTTATGCTCCTGGAGATTTTATTAAGACAGTTATCACATTACATTCTCTTGTATATAATTCTCTATTTTACTAATACAACAGTTTCAATATAATATCACTATTTGTTTTTAGTAGATTCGGAAATAACCGTTGTTCTCATTTAACTAAATAAATATTTTGGCGATTATTAATGCATCGTAAAATATGATGAAGTGCATCAGATTATTGCTATGCATTTTAATGTGTTAAAACATTATGGGCGAGTTGGTTAATGATTTGGATTTTATAAAAGAATTAAACATATAGCTGGAGGCAATTCGTATTCAGAATCAATAGAGATCCAAACACGATTATTGTGATAACACGTGTGCTTAATGGCATAAAATAACAGAGTAGCATGGGTCATTGGTTGAGCGTGTTTAAAATATAGGAAACAACGAATAAAGTAGGTGCAGTATGGGCATAATAAAGAATGATTTGGGAACTATCAACGTGATGACGAATAAACAGAGGAAACAATTTAATCAACAGAGATTTTTAGCATTTATGTTTAGAGTTAACCATTAGTCGCAACATATAAAATTCCTCAGATCTTCAGATACAGAGCGCAGTAGTGACAGTGTTGGTGAGTGATATACGGTTTTCAAAGCAAGCAGCGGTTATCCACTTATATCTCAGCGTGCGAAGTTTGCAGCATACGTATTTATACAGTGTGTTTAAAAAAATGGTCCAAAATGTAGGGATGAGCAGTACAATGGAAGAGAAGCAAAGAAGTTCCAGCAAACATGAGTCAGGAAATTAACCGCTTAAGAGAGTGCCATTTTGTTATACTGATTCCAACAAATGCAGTGACAAATGATTTAATTTATCAGTTACAGCATTCGAGTGCAAACATAAACAACCATGCAAGGTCTAATAAACACTGGTCCTGCAATTAATTCTACGGTGAAGATGTATACAGGGTGGATCATTTAAGCTGAGACCGTACAATATCTCCAAAACTAAGCGTTGTAGAAAGAAACGTAGAGTAAAAGTTGCTTTATATTATGGGGGAAAGTAAATTCCATTACTCGTGTTTTATTTGGAGGATATTGTGTTGGTCGTTTTAGGATCAATTTAAATGGATCCTAATTATAGGTTCCCTTTAGAAAATGGGCCCTAAAATGACCATCACAACGCATCCAAACAAAACATGACTACTGGCATATCTGCCCATCCTGTGATTTGGATGAGGACTGGGTACATATTTTGGCGGAATGTGCACAGAATTTTACAAGAATTTAATAAATCTAATTTTCTAAAGTTCCAGATATTCAGCAGAAACTGTGTCTGAATAAATCCATGAAATTGGCTTTAGAATTCTTGCGAGTCATTTCCCGGATGCTTGTGCAAACAGAGGTTATGATCGTATGATTTTTAGGGGAATTATCACTTTATGTTCGACATTCGGGTGGATTATACAAATCATGCTGACACCCGCTTGCGTAGTGTTGCCTAAAGCACTAGTCAGCATACTACGAGGGTATTGAAACTTAAAATTTTTTGACGGCCGGGACTCTGCCTATGACTTGCCTACACGTAGCAGGACTGTGTGACAGTCGGCTCCCTGAGCTACGTCTCCGTCGTAATCACATCTGGTGTAGGCGCCGGTTTGGGCAAAGTGACCACAATACTTTCAATACACTTTCGTTTTTCAATTGCGCGCACGTCTTTGATTTGTTTAATAAATTATTATACGCGTCCAGTCTAATATATTACCACATAATAAGTATCTAAAATGACACAAATGTACTTTTTTATGATTTCCCCCTCAGAAAAAAAAACCACGCACCGTACGTGACGAAAATCATGCACGGAGAGCCACGAAGGAGAATATAAAAACCCAATTAGAAGCTTAGCGTCGTACGTGATGAAACAGCCGAGATCGCCGTGGGACCTGTTAACGACGATATTCGTAACCTTCAAATTTTTAAAAATTGTTTACTAGTGTTTAACTCCCGTTCTTAATACATACGGCATCACAGGCGGTGACACTGGTGATATATGAAATGAAATGATGATTAGGGAGGAATTTTGGGAAGGAAAGCTTCCAGGTCTAAGTTTAGGGTACCTCCCCTGCTTTTGCCAGTTATGAGGACTGAGAAAAACGTGGAGAAAAAAATCTCAGTCTTGGAGGACGGTCCTGGTGGGATTAGCACGGCGGACCTCCCGTTCACGAGTATCCTTCCAAATGACACCAAAGTGGAGTTAAGAATACTAAGGTGTGCTGTAAGTAGCAGGGTGAGAATGCAGTGTAAGGGGTTGAGGCGAAGGGGGAGATGCATGGGATGAACTGAGGACGAAGGTGTAAGTAGATGCAAGGAACAAGTGGGAGAGTACAAAATATAACTTTTTAATTAATTTCCTTAGTTAGGATTTTGCCCACAAATAACCACCATTACAGAAACAAACATTACAGGGGTATTATTTTGGACATGGATTAAAGCAAATTGGTCACGGGGTGCTAAAGTAAATAATTACTGTATTTTGTAAAATATTCTTTCTATAATTATTAGTATCCCATTATTATACCTGCAATGATTAACGCTAAAATAACGTTTAATAGAACAAATTAAATTGAGTTTTATTTATGGACGCTCTTTATCTACTGTGCTCATGAGTATCCCATTGTGTATTGGGCGTGAAAGACCGGAACTTTTGCTCAGAGGTCTCTTTATCGGGCTTGAGGTTCTTTTACGTTCCGTAAACCTACGATCCGGGAACAACGGCTTTACTTTCCTTCCGAAGGAAGCCATGCTAAGGAGTTTCACGCCCGCAAAAATCCATCGCCCTCCGCTGGGTTTGAACCCGCGAACTCGGGCACTGGAGCTGGTACCCCAAGATCACGGAGGACGACTAACGTTTATTAGGTAACCGAAGTAATGTTAGAGTACAATTTAAAAATCTGATGTGTTACATTCTCATGACTTTCTCTACACTTTATAATTTTTAATACGTATAAAAGCTATTCTTAGAAAGTTTATTTTTCTTCATTTTAATCGAAACAAATGTTTGCAAAAGTAGTTATATTACAGCTGTGTTACATATGCAAAGGGAATAGCGATATTCAAATGTTTAAGATCTGGACGCTATATGGTGGCATTAAAACTCTTTCCATGCAATCGCAAGATACAACTGAATGTCGACAGGATTTTAAAAATTCGAACCAATAATAGCCGATATCTCAGAAATGGCTGATATAGCTATTTGAAATAAATTGTGTGTTTTAAAGAGATCTAAATGTTTGTAGGACGTTTACATAATTCCTTCAGAATAAAGAGGGCCTCACAGTCAATTCCCAGAAAATTCAATATCTTCTTCCTTCTCTGTTTAACCTCCTCTTATGTAGGACTTACCCCCCCCCAGGACTTACAGGCGGGTGCCTGGGGTCAGAGGGCAGTCGAGGAGCAGACACTCGTGGATCAGGCAGAATATCCAGGATGGGTGATCAGCCCAATGTCTGGTATGGGAGGAAGGAAGTGGATGAAATGAAATGATGGTGAAATGGATGAAAGGAAAGGTGATGATGGAGCAGTTCGTGGAATGAATGGCGGGGAAAACGCCTCGGTGAGAGGCGAGCGATCTAACCATTCGGCCACGGCGCCGCCGAAAATTCAATATATTCATTTTATTTGTTATCTAAATAGCTTTAATATATGGCATTTTAAAACGAATCGTTACATCCATTTTTTAGAAAATCGTAAATTTCGAAAAATGTCCTATGTAAAGGATAGTTTGGGGTGGAGGATTTACTTGAAAATCTTCTTGTCACATATTTGGAAGGTACTTAACCAAAATATACAGTTTAGTATTTTTCGTTTATGAATTTTGCTGTTCATACACACACACACGAGCGCGCGCGCGGATTTTTTTTCTATTTTTTTTTATTCAAGGGTCCTCTAAACATGTATTGCCGGTGAAATCTCTTATGAATTTTTGGGTGCAATGCAATACCTTCTCTATGTACGTGGTAGATATAGTAAAAACATGATTTCAGGATTTTTCCTTTTCTTCTTCCTATAGTTAACTGCAGAAAAATATACGGTACGAATAATCCTACTTTTATAGTGCTTCCTATATTCCGCTAGGATCGCTAAGTGAATGTGTAAGAAGTTTTGAGTGTCCAAAACGTTTTTCTAATAGTGTTAAACCCCCGCTCTTGCTACACACGGCACCACAGGCGATGACACTGGTGATACACAAATGAAATGATAGTTGCGTAGGAAAATTTAGGAAGGGAATGTTCCAGACCTAAGTTTAGGGTGCATCCCCGCCTCTGCCAGATCCACCCAAAGTCGTGGTTTAGCTGTGCTATTGTATGTATCCCTAGTCTATATTAAGACTTACTCAAATCTGCAGCAAAATAGCGCTGTTAATGACAAAACATAATCGCAGTAAATGAACATCGCGAAAGTCTAAATATTGGTTAACAGGTTAAAACAAAGTTGCACATTATACGCCATCTGTTTAATGTGGCACACACTGGATGCTGCATTTTGTTAAGTTCAAACTGAATAAGCTTCTAGACTTTTTAGCTGGGAAGCTGCAACTTAATGCAGCATGTGTTTCTAAGTACAGACTACAAAACTTAGCATTTAGTTTTTTAATTAATTAATATTTTAAATATTGTGAGTAAAACAATTTGTGATTGCACTAAACTTTTGAAGTTGTTCCCTCTACTTATGGAAAATATTTTTTACTTCCTTATTAATACTAAATTTATACATTTGGAAAACTATTGCATTTTTTCAAAAATAATTCCATAGTTAAAAACAATTAAGTATAAATTTATGAAAGTTATAGTTATGAATATACATTTAACTATTGCTCTTTGTGCAAAACAATCAAGCCTCTAACGTAGTCTTAACACAACGTAGAACCGAATACTACGTACAATCTATCTACTGTGGAACTATCGAAACTGAATTGAATGAAAACCGTTTTATCGTATAATATCATTATATATATATATATATATATATATATATATATATGTATCTATATGTATATATTGTGCTTTAGAATTAAATAATTAGGTTATGTTTGTAAATACAGTGAAGCAATATGCCTAAACGAAACAATTTATCATCCCGCTGTATAAATAGTGCAACAAAGCGATGGCGGGAACAGCCAAGTGAAAAAGACAGTCTAAACGGTGTTGTGTTTTAACTGCAGGCAGTGTCCGTTACCTCCGACAATAGAATGTCAATGAGCAAGGCGATGGGGCGAGGCGGTCTCAGAACCACGTTGTACTTTGGGAATACCACGCAGAAACCCAACTTCATGTAAACATATGACGTCATTAACTAGACCGCGATCGGGAAACCGAAGCACACCGGGTCATATAGTGCCTTAAATATGCGCGATTATCTGTGGATTTTTAAGAAGTATGTTAATCAAACGTAGAAACTTTTGATTAATATGAAAAAGTAAATAATATCAAGAGTTAACCCAAAGAAGGTGGTAGCTTTATTTAATTCTGTGAGGTGCCGTTTACCTCTCTTCTGCATGCACATGATCATGAGCACTTTGTTTCTCAGCGTTGACACGGACACGAAGCTAATGCGGAGGGATACAAAATGGTTTGTTCGAATCAACTCCATTCCCGTGGACGGCCCACTCTGATCTAAGGATTTTCGTGGTTTTCTCTGGTCGATAGGCGAATGCTGGATTGCTTTCTCATCTACCACGACCTCCTTTCCATCGTTTTCCTTTCATTCAGTTCCCTTCTCATCTTTCAGGCGTGCTTCTAGCTTTCGTGGCGTATGGCGGTGCCGGTTAGATGGCGCAGATTCTTGCTCAAAGGAAAGAGTAATCCCCGTGGACATTAGAGGGCTGCTTGGTTACGGGTCGTTCGTCGCAATCTGTAGGCAGCTTGAGCAGTGAGACGGATCTTCGAGCCTGGGACTGTTAAGAGCGTCTGCGCGTCTCTGTGGCCTGTCTGCCTGCGACCTTTAGTCCCCTGTTGTTCCTTCACTTCATCCCTTCCTCTTGGGGGTGGTAGCCACAATAGATCTATGTAGGTTGCAGTGCGCGATGTGTTCCTCTGCAGTGTATAACCTATACCTAGGCTGCATCAAGTCCGGTTCTAAGGCTGGATCGAATACAGTAACATGTGTAGGCTTGTTCGGGGCATCTAGGGCCGGAAATCGAACCATGAAACCTCAGTACGAGAAACATCAACGGAACCATTGACCTATTCTGCTAACTCCCTTCTCTCTATAATTTCATTTTTCACATTTAGGTAGCGTTTTCCTAAACATTTAAAGATATGCCTTCATTACTTGTGAAATATTAAAACAAATGTAAATCCGCCAGGGCTCTAAAGACTTTATGGAATTCTTTTGAAGTGCAAATATCGCTTCCCTATGTTGTTTGGTTTCTGAGGAAAATGTACCAGTATGAACATAAAAATAAAATTTAATAACAATTAGATTAATCGGTTGCATGTCATTAACAAGTGCTGCATACTTGGAACGCTTTTAAAGCTTGAGACAGTTTATTCAGTTATACAAAAATTATCCTAAATTATAAATTAATATTTTCATCATTTTCAAAAAGTTTTTAAAGGTATTGCTCACGAAACCTAATTTTTGTTTTAGAATCACCCAACGTATTTTCGTTTTCTTATTTTTGATGGCGTAACGATAACCTTCACTTCAGTTTTCATTGTACAACTACCACATTTATTTTTATTCCTCCTAATACTTGTATTTATTCCTCTATCACTATTTACTTACACTTTTCTATGTGGAGGAGGGAGGGGCACGAGTGAGAGAGAAGTGGGGAAATAATAAGAGTGAGAACGGTCAGTGAAGCGGAAGAAATTGCAAGAAGGAGGGTATAAAATAATAGATTTGAGAGAAGGGAGGGTAACGCTACAAGGGAAGGAAAGTGTCGACCCGGTATCCAGACGTACTAGACTCAGAAAAGCAATGGAGAAATTTACCTATCAGGATAAAACAAAGAACAAATAGCGAAATGAAGTAAATTGATACAAAACAAAATAGGAGTAAGGCAGGGATGTAAATTGAGTTCATATTAGTAATCTATTCATAGATGATATTAGGAGTAAAAATAAGAAACTAACATTATCCAGTAATAGGAGATAAGGAGATTCGAGGTTCAGGTTCATTATATGAAGACGATTTTCTGGTAGGCACCATATCGTTGATAGGGCTACAAAAGCGATAAAAAAAAATCAAGAAAGTGTGAAAAATGGGGAATTGGGGTAAAAACCATAAATATGATTGACTCAATAAAAGGCTCTAAGAAACAAAACCAAGAACTTGAGAGAATAATAAGGAAGGTAAAGGGAAGAAAATTGTATAGAAAAGTAAGAGAAGTAAGGGCCGCTCAGTGAGCGAAAAGGCCAGGGAGCCAAGCAATCTGAGTGGCCCAATGAGAAACCAAGCACCATACAAATTGTACAACAGATGTAGGGGTATAAATGAATATACATTGTATGTATTGTAAACATGTAGAACAAATTGTACAATGAATCTATCTACTTACACTTTTCACCTATTTTCATAAAAGTTTCATTTCCTAAAATTGTCATCCTTAGTTATGTTGGATAATTTCGAAATACAGCCTTTTCACAAACACGAGGCAAAGCGAACAGTTGTACAGTGGAAAGTACGTGGTTTTCTCTTTAATTTGAGGGTATATTAACAAATGTGCTTCGATAGTCTCTGTAACACAGGTGAGTAACTTGTCTTCAAAGGGGCAAATCAGTAAAATAGGGTGCTTTTAGTTTCAAAACACAAGCTTTCAGGGCAGAATGAGAACTAACAAAATGGCCATTCTGGTAAGCATTTCAATTTTTTTTTTTTTTTTTTTTTGTGAGTATAAATACTGCGTAGTCATAACGTTTGGAGTCCATGCTTTGACACAGAAAGTCATAGCCTACTTCACCTTCTGGCCTGTGCTTAATATAAATACTAAGAACTTAGATCTTAATGTGTGTTTTTGTCCACCTTTTTATTTTCAGATTTATAAGATTGAGATTTATAATTTAAAAAAATTATATTCTTCACTCTAATTTTAACAATTTTTTATAGCTGAAACGTATCTGCAATTTATTTTAAATGCGCATGTGGATATATAAAGCAAAAGTCTGAATAAAAATAGTGATACTTGTAAGAGCAGATAGACTTTATATTTTATTAAATATGAAAACTTAAAAAAAAAACAATTTTAGCATAAATTAATGTCAAAAGCAGTAAGAGGGTTTGCATTGGCATCATGAAAATGTACAGTTCAGTGCACGGAATGGTGCCGATATAATGCGCAGTGGTGTGTTGGTAATGAAATACTAAACAACACGTCACGCCCAGTCCCCACCTCTTACCTAGTTTTAGCACTCCACTTAATGTAAGTCTGATTCTCTTCTTTTTCTTCGCTCCTGTGTTAACCAACTTGTGTTAATGATTAATGTTTGAATGTTAAGACTTTTGACATCAAACGAATACCAGACAGACTCACCCAGGGACTGGTGTGGACCATTTGCTGTAGAGCGGCATACTCGGGTGAAATGCTTCCGTACTTCTCCCCTTTTGTCGTTCACCTAGACCTGATCTTTGTTCCGTGGCGTAGTGGTTACCATGCTAGCCTCTAGTTACTGAGGTCGTGGAGGGCATGGACTTTTTCAGGCGTAAAAATTCTTAGCATGGCTTCCTTCGGAAGGGAAGTAAAGTCGCTGGTCCCGTGTCGTAGTTTACGGCACATTGAAGTGGTATTAATGTTGCATATAATGTTGATGCTTGTGATGTTTATGTATGTGTGTTTACTTTACGCATATTTGCGAGAGAACTTGCTTTACGTAATGTCTTTTTGTTGTCGAGCCCCACGTTGTGGAGCCAATATGATGCGGTATTAATGTTGTAGATCATTAATTGTAGCTCCGCGTTTGGAAGCCAATATGCGACGGTTGCTGCTTTACGTAATGTTGTTTACATCACGTGTGTTGAAGCCTTCTTGTGACGTCATTCTTTGTTTGGTTCGTAGCTCCCTCTGACGTTAGCAATTTGTATCAATTAGTTTCTGAAAGAATTTAAGGTTATGTATATTGTCCTCCGGCTAGCTATCATCTTATCTTGGTAGAACTTGTATCTCTTGCAGGGTGTGAATCGGAAAGGAATCTTTTATCCAGAAATGATACTGATGAAGAAATTGGTTTTATAATTTTTATTGCCAAACACGTTCACTAACACTTTTTACATATTGAATCTGGATACTCGCCAAACTGAAACTGTTTGTAATAACTTCTCACTTTTAACTCACGTACTTCAACTTTGTGTATATTTAACTGTATAATATTTTAGATTCTCATAATTCTGCTGCGCGTAACTTATGACGAAATGAAGGACTGACTGACGATATGTAGTGTACTGAGAATTCCGTTGAACTGGGGACGATGTGTAATGTGTTGAGAATCTTGTTGCACTGGGGGACACTCTACCTCGGACCTGGCTTATATACACTCGCTCCTCGACATGCCTAAAGATTATAAATGAACTGCTATTGGCTAATAAAACGCGCCAACATTAGCGTCTATTTTATTATCCAATGAAAATTACGAATACATATTGCTTTTAGGGAACATTCTAGAAGCTTTTACCGAAAAGGCGCAAAACATTACATAACTTCCTGGTTCCCGGTAACGATAAACAACTCACCCCCTTGCTGCATTATTGCGTTATTGTTGACAGTTTCAGTAAAGCCGTATATTATTATTTACCAATAATAATTACAATTAATAAACATCAGAAATCAATGTCACATAAAAATACATATTCATATTACAATCCTTATTTACATCTAAGTAATTTGTGATACAAATTACCGTATCAACGTAAAAGAACCTCAAGCCTGGTAAAGAGTCTCTGAGCAAAACTTCCGATCTTTCACGTTCAATATAGAATGGGACGTTAAGTACCACAGGAGTTAAAGAGCGTCTGTAAATAAAAAAAGCTCTTAAACTTTCTGATCTTTGTTCATAGATTAGTGCGCGTGTGTGTCGGAATTGAATTCAGGCCAATGAGAGATTGGCTAACCCAGGGCTGGTGATAAAACCATTCTGGCAATATTAAATAAAGGAAAACACAATGGGAAACCAGAAGCCCCTGCACGTACCATGTAATCGACTGTACACAAAGTCTCAGGATGTTAATATGAACATGATAGTACTTAAAAATGTGAAAGAAAAAAGTTCGTTGTTTTTTTTAAAAAAAATAGACGAAGGTATTACCCTTAAATATATATTGAGTGGATGCTTCTGGTTCGTTAAAGTTGATGCAGTAATTTGTATCATAAATTATTTAAATGTAAAGAGTGATTATAGTATGAATATGCATTTTTGTGTGACATTGATTTGAGATGTTTGTTGATTGTAATTATTGTTGAGAAGTAAGTTTATACGGCCTTACTGAAACTGACAATAATAGCGTGCAATAATGCAGCGTGGGGGTGAGCTGTTTATCATTATTAGAGACGAGGAAGTTACGTAATGTTGGCGCGTTTTTCTTTAGAATTTGCTGGAACATTTTTCCTAAAGCATATGTATTCATAATTTTCATTGGATATAAAAATAGACGCTAATGTTGGCGCGTTTTATTAGCCAATAGCAACTCAGTTATAATCTTTAGGCATATCTGGGTGTAGGAGTATAAAAAGGGCTAGGTTAGAGATAGACGCCGTCAGTTCACCGAAAATATTTGTATGCTACACGTCGCCTTCAGTCCGTCAGTTCACCGAAAATATTTGTATGCTACACGTCGCCTTCAGTCCGTCAGTTCGTCGAAAATATTTGTACGTTACACGTCGCCTTCAGTCCAGCAGAAATATTACACGTCGGCTATCGATTCGCAAGTTACGCGTATCAGAGTTATGAAAAATCTCAAGTATTGTAAAGTTAATGATACAAAAAGTTGAAGTACGTGAATTAAGAATGATCAGTAAATAAGTTATTATAACAATTTCAGTTTGGCGAGTGTCAAGATCAAAGTGTAAATGTGATAGTGAATGTGTTCGACAATAAAAAGTGTAAAACAAATTCTTTCATCAGTGTTATCTTTGGATAAAAGACTCCTCTTTATACAGGTTGTGTAAACGGAAAGAAGTGCTCGACCAAAAGGATAATAGCTAGCCGGAGGACAGTGAACTAAAATTAAATAAAATAACAGTAGCATTCTACCAAACAAACAAACACTAATACCGCCACAAATTGCTAACACCAGATGGAGCTAACAAACCTAACAAAGAATCAAATCACAAAATGGCTTCACCACGTGGAGTAAACACAAATATACAAAAACATTATAAATAATACCACCGCAAAGTAAAAGTAAACTGCATTATACATACAAGTTGGTGTTTATAGTTGCCACACTTGTAGGAAGGTTTTACAAGAATATCGCCTAGAGCATGTAAATCGGAACTGGGTCGTATGTAAAGATATTGCCTGCAGTTTGAGAGATTTAACGCTCGTGTTTCGTTGTGAACTAATCGAAGATTCAACAGCTGTTCGTTCCGACCGCTTTCCCACCCTTTCAATCTGGCACAGGTTCGGGAAGGGGTGGAGCTTGTGAAGTAATTCGCTTATAAAATGTGACACGTTGAATCCTGTGCAATTATCATTCTGTTGACATTCGCGTTATAAAAACTCTGGATCAAAGCGACACTCGCATATCGAACAATGACGCATCGTAATAAGAACAGTAAAAATCATGTCTGGTGTGCGAGGGTGAAAAATAGGTGTTCTGATTTTGTTCCTCTCACGTATACACGCAATATTATACTGGGCTGTTGTGGGCAGATCTGACCTTGCGTCCCACTGTCCTAGAGGGAGATATTGACAAGAGAAATCTATATTGTGTAAGGACGTACTGACACTGTCTTAACACGGATTCGAACTTAAACAGCCCGAAGCGATTAGAGGGAGTATTCAATATATGCATCAACCAGCCAATGGAGCGATACGAAGGTGCAAATGTCGCCTAATGTAATGTTGTCGAAGCTGATGGAATTTGTTTAAAATATGTGATAATTAGGCTTCGGACATGACTTTAGGTTAAGTTAACTTCTGTTATACTGCTACTTTGTTTACAAGCGAGCGGAGAGGAGAGAGGCAGTAGTCTCGTGCGCTACTGAGTTTGTGCTGAGTACTGTGTATAGATGGGCATAGAAGTAAGTATACAATTCTGTAGTAAACTTAAGCTTTCATTACAAAGTATAAATAAGATGAAGAAAATAATAAATCTGAACTGTGGTAGATGAAATAATCAGTTTCATGTGTGATTTACATGCCTGACAACTATTACAATGGAATACAATATATTTTCTGGATGTATCAAAAGCAAAGCCTCTCCTCAAGCTCAAAAAAGTTTATATCTTGAAAATCTCCGTTCCACATCACATGATGTTACTAGTGCAAAACGAAACTGACGAACGTCACACCCCTCTGGGAAACGCATGCATTTTCATTATTTAAAATATCATTATAATAGAATATTATTATTAATGCCTAATAAGGCACATAATTGCATTTCCTGGGTTTTTATCTAAAACACACTTCTTTTTCTGCTGTGCTATTTCAGCAGCAGAACATTTGTCCACTTCTATAAAGTGTTGTGTCAAATTATCGACAAGTTTCAAGAACTCTGGTATTGCCTTCTATGACAAAGACAAATAAAATTTGCGTCAAGTAGACTCGCAAGGAATTTTCATAACTGTACATTTCTCCAGAAAGGTTTTAAAAACAGAATTTTGCAGCTTATTAAATTGGATATTTGTGCTTACTATCATGTAAGCTTCGGTTTGGCTACATGAGTTCGTGATTTCTGATGTGGATAATATATCCTCACCGTTCCCATTTCTAGGAAGCACGTAATATTTTGTGAGTGTTTTTTAGATTTACAGTGTCTTGCAACAAAAACCCTTCTCTCTCCTTTGATTTCAATGTTGCATACTTTACAAAATACATCTTCCCCTCTTACATCAAAATACTCACGTCCATATTCATTTACAAGTAAGACACTCTTCTTACTGGTTGTTTTCGTCATGTTTTGTCAGCTATCAACGGCCGGACTTGTAACTTCAGAGCAGGCTGTATATATACTGATCGCTTGCTTAGAGCGAATGACTGGCAGTGCTTGGAGAGAGGGAGGTCTCAGTGAAACCCTGTGCGTACGTAACTGTTTTCCAGTCAAAGTGCAATGAAACAACAACCGTGTCCGAAGCCTAGTGATAATTGAGTACGCCATAGTCACGAACAACGCAGCTGAAAAAAGTAATCGTCTTTAAGTTTCATTTGCAAATTAATGAAGAACAACATAACCATACAATCAACAAATTGAGGAATAGTGGTATAGAGATAAGAGTATACAACGAGGGTGACACCTCGCACACTGCGCACTATGGGAGATGTATTGTCATTATCAGGAGGAAAAGATGAAGTGAAGGAACCGCAGACAGACGGGCCACAGAGACACGCAAAAGTCGCTAACATTTCCAGGCTCGAAGACCCGTCCAACTACTGGAACTACCCAGAGAGGGCGATGAACGACCCGTCAACCAAGCAGCCCTCTAGTGTCCACGGGAAATACTCTTTCCTTTTTGAAAGTATGCACAGCATTTGTTTGGCACCGCCTCACGCCACCAAACGTAAAATTACAACTGAAATATAAGAGGGAAACGGAATGGAAGGGAAGTGATGGAAGGGAGATCGTGGTAGATTGAGTAGCCACCCCAGCATTCGCCTACCAACCAGGGAAACCCACGAAAAAACCCAAGGTCAGAGTGGACAGTCTACGATAATCGAACCTGGTTCCTCCCGAATGCGAGCCTCATACTTCACCGCGTAGCCATCTCGTTTGGATCCAAACGCATGCAGTGGGTCTACATTTACTTTCACTGAGTGCCAATTTCATAACTGTACTTTTAGTAAAAACTAATTTGGAAACATGTATTTCCTCGTCTTTTCTTTGTAGTTATTTGAGCAAGCTATGCTGAGATGTCGTTTAGTGAAACAAAATGGAATCAAATGACATATCATACTACGGTAACTGTATCTAAACAGAAACTGTTTAATTATTATAGTACCGACTCTTGCATAAATTTAATCACATATTTGTCAATTTATTTTTATGAGATGCCTAATGGCCTGGGATGTGGAAGTTTCCTGTTTTTAACAAAATTCAGAATAGGCAAATTATTAAGTGGAAAAGAAAGACACTGCGTTGTCAATTAAAATTAGACATAAGTGTTTAAATTGCAATGCCGAAAGCTATTCAGATTACTTTGGTGCATATTTTCATGTGCATTAAAGCACATTTATGAGTTTCCAGCAACAACTGTTTTATCAGGATTATCATATTCAATACTCCCAGATATTTCCATCTCATCAATCATGAGAACACAGTCCCTTTCAAAATCTGACATAACACCTACCTTTGTTTTCAACAAAAGAAAAATTAAATCAAAAATTCCAAATTCTAATTTGAAACCTCTGATATGATTATTCAGGGTACTATAAGAAGGTGCAGGGTAACCAGATTTCCGAAGAAAATTATAACCTTGCTTGCCCAAAACAACTCTTAACTTCAGACCTTTTATGTTCCCATCTTCTGACCAACATTGGGTTGTGCTATGCCTTAGCCTACTAATTTGTTCAGAAGTTAGGAAATTACTGAATGCCTCGTTTGTTTTTGCTATTTACTCTTCCAGTCTCTTATTTTCCAAAAATGCAACTCTGTTTTGCAGTTCTTGGAACATAACCTCTGGAGTTTTCTCCTGCCTTGTAGCTCCCACAGATACAGTCTCTTCAGAAGTGATTGCCAAGTGGGTTTCAATGCAAGTATTTTGCACTTGGGAGATTAAAATATCATTTAGTGTCATTTCATAATATTCTCACTTTATTGTCTAAATATGATTAACTTATATATGATATTACTATGCAAATTTAATGTTTTAACGTGCAGAATGTACCATATGTTGTATCCTTAATTCAGTCCAATTGATTTTACATAAATACTGGTTTGTGTATGTAACAGCTTTTATCTTGGTAAAGCCAGCTGTAATGTAAAAGTTGCTTATGATAGGATTAAGATTTTTACAAGTAAGTGACGTTTAAATGGATAAACCTATCTCAAAGTGATGATAAAAATAATGTTGTAATTGGATTTTAATTAATTTGATCCTCTTTCAAAAGCTGATTTATCTTAGTCTATGGATGAAGCTCTATTAATGATTCTAACTGTAAATTTGTAATGAATTTGCGATTACATTGCTCAGAATTTAATATGACTGCTTACGGTTAGATTCTTTCATATACATTTCATTTTGCGGACTATTTAGGGGTAGCCTCCTATTTTAGTAAATTAATGAGATAAAAATATCAGTAATTACTTTAAATGAGTAAACCAGGAAGAAATTCCATGATATTTACATTCATTACTTTAAACAAATTCATTAAAATATAATAAAGACTCCTATCTATAGGCCTACTTGCATCTCTTTTGTAAATGCTTTGTCTCTGGACTGCAATTCTAGGTGGTGGATTAGACACATTAAAAAATTTTGGTGTGGCATTAGGCTTGAGTTTCCTTATTCCATCAGCACGGTTTTCTTCAAATTGGTTTTCTTCGAAATGCACCTGTGAAAATATTTATTTAAATAATTTTGTATGCATTAATAATAAGGTCTATAAATTGAAACGGTAAGTTATAAAGTAAATACTAGGCGACTTCATATCAGAAGTGACAAAAAGAAAAAGCTGCAGCCTTGATGAGTTTCGATCTCACGTTCTAATACTCGGCAGACAAATGACTAACCAACTGAGCTAATCACTCACTTTTGTAGTTGGCGCTTCAAAAGTAAGTTAAGCATCCGCACCGTCATTGGCTTTGGTTTTTAAATGCTAATGATAAGTAGTTTGGTAGTAATGGCTGTTGAATGAAAGCAATGCTGACTTTTTATTTCTCCAAAACATTAATTACTCATTTGTACTTACGTTACACAAGTAATTATTTGTTGTAGGTGTCCAATCCTTGCGCCTGGAATTTACAAGCCATTTCTTTTTTCTTTCGTTAGCAGCAGGAAAACAATAGAACTTATATAATCCATGCCTACTGTTATTTGTACAATTTGCAGCCGCACAACCAACCATTGCATAAATTAAGGTGTTAAAAATTAAAGAATATTCCACACGAGAGATCTTCTGCCCAGTATGAATCGTAGAATTTGGGATTCATAATGACGGATTGGTCTGCTCGTATATATACAGTGCTTTAGGTTAGACCAATAGGAAAGGGGACGATTCATGAACGAATCGTGTACCAAGGCAGGCCAGCAGGTATCTCATGATTGAATTGAGCAGTAGGGTAGCCCAGCAAACTAGTGACGATTCATAAACGAATCGTGCGCTAGGAGAGACTAGCGGACAGGTAGCAAGAGGACGATTCATGAATCGTGAACGAATCTATGAATCGATTACTGCAAAAGAATCGCTCGACCCAACACTAATTTGTGCAAAGCATTTACTTTATCTATTACTGTTTAATGCTTATGTGTATGTTTGTGTAGGGGAAAGTATTACCGATCCCCTGTTCTTGACAAAACAACAGTTCTAACAGTTCTCCCCTTCATAATATGGAATGCCAGTTCAGCTTAAACAGATGAGATTAGTAGACATTCTTGTCGTGTTCTGGTCGCAAACATAATGTAAACTATGCTCTTGCTGATATTAAAAGAAAAGTCTGCAATTTTTCTTTTAACCCCTTTATAAGCACAGCAAGTCCATTAACCGTGGCAGCAAAACATGTGTAATATTATTAAAAGCCTTAAAATTATTGCAGTAAACGGTATATAATTTACTGAAGTTACTACTATCGCCATCTCTCAACTCTTGTGCCAACCATAACTACACTTTCGCTATCTCTGAACCCATGTGCCAACCATTACCACCGCCGGAAGATGGAACATGCGTAGTCATGAGTAACCTTACTAGTAAAGGTTGGGCAAGAATCTAAACGGCCTGCCATTGGTTGTTGGCTTGACGTCACCAAAGCGGTAGATGTCGGCAACTGACGATGCGTAAGTGGCAACGCGTTTTGAAATATACAAATTTTATATCCATAAAACACTCGTACATGGTTGATTTCCTTACATTAACCACAAAATGAAGAATAAATTAAAAATAATATGCAGGTTGTTAGGCTGTTTGCTTTGAAATGGCATAGCTAACACTATTTGTATTACGTTATGGGATTAATCTGTTGCTTGTTATTGCAAGTATGTTGTTTATTCGTGGCTAAGAAAGACAAAATTAAGCAAACATTTGCAAATAATAGGGGGTTATAACTAATGCTTAATTTTAGTTTCACATTAAGACAGTATCTTTATATTTATAGGCCAGGGGTGGCCAGGTACCCGGGTGTTGGTAGCCACATGGAAAGAGGCGCACATATTTTTCAGGGATAAATGTGAATTTTTAACGACCGGGATGCCTCGGTCGGCAACGTCTGTGGCCCGCATTCAGGAGGTCCCAGGTTCAAACCCCGGGCCGACCAATCTGACCTAAGGCATTTTCGCGGCTTTCCTCGGTCGCTAGGTGAATGCTGGGTTCGATAATTTGATCCGCGACTTTTCCTACAATCCCATTGCATTTCCTTCCTCTTCCCAGTCTACCAGGCATTGGGCTGATCAGCTATCCTGAATATGTTATGATCCAGAGTTTACTTTCTCCTCGACAGGCATTGGCTTGTAAGTTCTTAGGGGTGGAAGCCTTACAAAGAGAAGGGTAATCCTTAAAGAAGAAGAAGAAGAAGAAGAAGAAATTTGAATTCTTTGAAGGTCATAGATGTAACTAAAAACAGCAGCAAAAATTATATTTATCCAGAAACTTACATCTGATCACTATTAATGTAGCACACAAATAAAGATTTGTGTAACTTCCACAAATTACGAAACTTTTTGTTAACATTAACTTTTTCTATTGTCCACTTTGCTTGCTAATTGCTTGAAATCTGGTAAGTGGTCAGTTAAGGCAGTTCTCACAAGTTCAGTTAAATTTACACCTATTACAACTGCTCGATTCTTAGTTTAATCAACTTCATCGTTAAACACAATGACTCACGCGAGTAGGTTGTGCCAAAAATGGAAATAGTCTTTTTGAACACTGTTTTTTGTATTTGAATACTTTTGCACTGGGACCTGCCAACGAAATTCAACCACGCACATCCACTTTCAACTGTTTTAATCCCTCAAAATCTCAGAAAACTCAGTTTTCAGTTTAACCTCAGAGTTTTTAGAGCCACACGAGAATGTTAGAAGAGCCACATGCGGCTCGCGAGCCAGGGTTTGGCACCGCAGTTGGATGCTAAAAAAACTGATGTGATACATTCACATTCACTTTCTCTACCCTCTGTCATTTATTAGTGGGTATACAATCTAGTCTTACAGAAGCTTATATTTATACCTACTTCATTTTAATCCATATAAAGTTGCAGAAATAGCTACATTATACGTTTCGATATAGATACAAAGTTAAACAGCGATAGTCAAATGTTTTATGAACTGGACGCTATATGCTGACCTTAGAATTCCATTCTGTTTCAATGAAATTACGAGAAACAACTAAATGTTAACAGTGCTGTATTGAACAATTCGAACCATTAATAACACACATCTCTGGAAATGTTTGATGCCACAGAAAAGTTATTTGAAATAAATTGTGAGTTTTAAAGAGATCTACGTTTCTTGTGCAGTACGTTTTCGTCTATCGCTTAACGCTTGCCAGTTTGTACAAATATTATACCTACAAAATTCCTTCCAAATGAAGAGGACATCAAAGCTATTCCCGGAAAATTCAATATATACATTTGATTTGACATGTAAATATCTTTAATGTGTGCCATTAAAAAAAAAAAAAACGTTACAGCCAGTTTATAGAAAATAAGGAATTTCGAAAAATCTTTCATGTAAAGGGTAATTTGGGGTAAGTCGCATATTTGGAAGATACTGAACTTAGATACCAAGTTTGGTGTTTATCCAACTGTTTGTTTTTGAGTTATACTGTTCACAGACGCACACACGGACCGTTTTCTAAAAATGATTTCTTTTATTCACGGAGGCTGAAAACGTGTACATTACCGGTGAAATCATTTTGGGTGGAATACAATACATTGTTCATTACATTAAAAGGCTTTCTTAATAAGCCGTTGTTTGAATTTGTTTTTAAATATATTTCCTGTGCAACGCTTACCCTGAGTTTAAATAATTTTAGAGAAAGACAGTTACATGAATTTATTGATTTACTTAAAGGTGCATATGGTGTATTGATATTGTTCCTTAACCTGCCTTCACGACATTAGTATTTGTCTAGCTTTTCCTTCACGTGCAGAAGGTTACATATATATATATAGATACATACTTAGTAATGTATTAATATTAAGCCGTGAGAAAAATCAATTTACATGATTCCCTAGTGTTTGCTCCCATAGTTATTCTAATGGCTTTCGTTTGCAAAAAAAACAAACAAACAAAGAAACAAAAAACACTCTTTTTCATGGGGGCTATTCCCCCAAAGGAGTAAACTATATTGTAGTTGTGGGTGAAAAAGGCCAAAATACGTCATTACTACTTTTCTATACTCACACAGTGTTAAGTCTCCTAAGCAAGAATAATACCTACCCTTATTAGTTTTAAACATATGTTATTAAAATGGGGTTTCCAGTTTAATTTATCATGATTATTCCCAAAAGTTTAACAAACTTTTGTTCAGTATTGCTAGGTGTACACTGAAGTGCAAAGATAATTTAGTCACTTTTGACTCGTTTAGGATTAAATATGCCAATATTGTAGGTATATTATGTCTCGTACATATTGAAACTTGATGGTTAATATAAGTTTTCGTTAGGTAGCCACTACGGCACCAAAACGTATTTTGAAGCTAAAGTCACGAGCATACGTCCGTAAGACTTTTGCTGCTACATATTTACTTTGAGGATTCAAGCAAATAATCGTAATAAATGCCGCCAGATCGCAGCATGCACGAATGGAAATGCTACCGGTATACATAAACTATACGAGCAGGGTCAGCATACATAGGTACATCTTAGTCTCTAGACCTAAATGTCTTTCTCTAAAAATAAACAGATTGTATAATTTAACCTACAATAATGAAAAGCACAATGACTATCTAGAAACGACTGAACCTTGTTCTAATGACCAGATTACATATATAACAGTTTCTTTCTTATAAATATTTAAAGCAGCTTATGAATTAAAATAAATTTAAATAAGATACAATATGGAATTTATGAGATCCCAAAGGATGGTGACATTATGAAGCTCAATCGTCTGTTTCATATGCTTTACCTGATCGACAATTTTGCTTTCTGCTTGGAGTTTAATGCTTAGAGTATTAAGTGAGTGCCTCGCTGAAGTTTTGTGAAAATCTCTGGTAATAGACTTTTAAAATGTGCGTCCAAAAGAATATCAAAAGATTATAATATACTATATAATGTCGTGTCGGCATGTTGCCATGGTAGCTCAGTGGTTAGAGCAACCGGCGGGAGATCCGTGGTTCAAATCCCGGCTATGGCATTGAATTCTTCAGTCATCTGATTCTACCTTTCCAACCCTGTCCAACACACGGCTTGTGTGAAAGAACAATTAATTCCATTAATTGACCTAATAGTGGTTGTAACTATAAAGCCCGGGACTTAAGTACTTACAAAGAATGTAAATCGCTATTGGGGTATGACATCTCAATACAATTTGAGATCTCCTTGTGGTTTACCGGGAAAAATGCGAATCAGTTGGAGAATTTAATGTCGTGTCGGCATGTTACCATGGCAGCTCAGTGGTTAGAGCAACCGGACGGAGATCGGGAGATCCGTGGTTCAAATCCCAAGATGAAGATGGAGAAGCTCTAATTGTCAATGGAGAAAGATAGCGGGCTCTTATAAGTGACTATTTTTGCCCTCAATTGATTGGTATGGATCTCAGAAACATCTGGTTCCAGCAAGATGGTGCCACGTGTCATACTGCTCGGCTATGGTATTGCATTTTTCAGTCATCTGATTCTACCTTTCCAACCCTGTCCAACACACGGCTTGTGTGAAGGAACAATTAATTCGACTGTAATATAAGAATTAATTTATAGCTTTGGTATCTTAGAAGCTTACCTCTATATCAACATTTAATTCATTTCAAAATATAAATTTGCAGAAATTCTTTTTCTCGGCACTTTTGCTCATTCAAAATGTTCCAGCTTTTATACAGTCCCTACAAAAATTTTCATGTGCATTTCGAAAAGTCAAAAAATGTGAATTATTATATAAATTGTCTATGGTGTGAAGGGTTTTCGAGTGTGTTGGATTTTTAATCCCAAAAGAAAATGTAAAAAATTACATGTTTACAAATAGTGCTCTTTTGACTTTAGATTCTCTCGGAGTTCCAGCTACGTGAAGGGTTAGATAGGAACCAACGTTTCGAAGATGTTTGTGTTCGTCTTCACAGTGATATGACGACGATGGAATTTCGAGGCTATTTATTTATAATACCGGGGCACGAACGATCGGGAGGTGGACTCTGATTGACTCGCAGCCTTTTTGAATCTGAAGCGGCTCTGTCTCGCACGGAGCTGGCAAATCACATTTTAACCTACTTTATCGCATTCAGCGGCTAGATAGTGTGGCGATTTTCATTCCGCCCAGGTAAACCTGGGCAACCTGCTCTCGATTGCTGGAAAACACATTGCGGAAGTATTGGTAGAGTGCGATGGGGATGATGGACAATCTTTTGAATTAAAACTAAAACAACAAATTATTTGGTAGATTTATTCGTTATCATCACATAAATAATATAGCTATTAATTTTTTTTAATTTCATCCTGTGGTGCGTTTGGCATACAGCAGTAAGTTTTATTTTTAAAACCAGTAAGTTGAAAACTAAATAAAGATATGGAAGGAAAATTTAAAGGATTCAGTGGTTATGTAAGACAAGCTTCAGCTGAAATTTTCAATGAAATTACTGAAAACTTTAGAAAACAAGGTTTTCAGTGGGGTATTCCCTTAACAAGGAGATTTTTTTGTCATGTGTTTCATGCGTTGGAAATAACATAATCCCACTGTATTATAAACAAAGTAACGTGAAAGATGGTCCTAATTAAATCTCATACGGACTATAGTCTAACATTCGAAATAACATAAGAAACTACGAGGATATAGAGTAGGCTTGCTAGTTTGACGAGTTATAGAAGTTACAAAATAAGTAGTCCAAGGTTCCTTTATGATACCTGTCCTTGTAAAATTAATAGTAACTTACCCAGAAATATGTACGAGGGCTGATCAACAAAGACTGAGACTGATTTTTTCCTGTAGCTTCCGTGATAGTTTCGTATCTGTAACATAAATATTTGAAAAGAGCGGGTTTTTATGTATAATGTTGGTAGGTGGCAGCACTATCGTATTGATAGGTTGGTAATAATGCTCTATTTTGTAGACCCTACGTGCATTTCGCATAACAGACAATGGAGGTGACGCGAGAGGAGCAGTACAGCGCAATCAAATTCTGTTTTCGTTTAAACCATACAGCCACCGAAACTTATGAAAAGCTGAAGCAAGCGTACAAAAAAGATGCACTACCTCGTGCAACAGTGTTTAGGTGGTTCAAGGACTTCAAAGAAGGCCGACTTGTCAGTGTTAAGCAAGGTGATGGGTCATGGCTGCATCATTATGATCCTGAAGGAAAACAAGCCAGCACAATGTGGAAATCACCAGGTTCTCCAACACCAAAAAAAGGCAAAAGTTGTTCCATCTGCAGGGAAAGTGATGGTGATCACATTTTTTTTACTGTAATGGAATGATTTACCAGCATGCAGTTCCTCCTCACACTGCTGTTACAGCAGCATACTACACGTCAGTATTGACTACACTGAGGAAGCACATTGCAAAGAAACGACCAGAGCTTTCTCGGACTGGGTGGCGACTTCATCATGACAATGCACGGCCTCAGTCGCAAATCAAGTCATGCAGTTTCTGACTTGATTCAACATTACCTGTGTACCACATCCACCTTATAGCCCCGATCTTGCACCCTGTGACTTTTTTTTATTCCCATCACTAAAGGCAAAGCTTAGGGGTATTCGATTTCAGAACTCTGAAGCAGTGCTCAAGAAAAGTGAGGCGATTCTCAAGGACCTGACAAAGAATCGTCTGTAGCACGTGTTCAAGGACTGGCAGAGACGCTATAAAAAGTGCATTGAAGTAGGAGGGTTCTACTTTGAAAAAGATCATGTAAACATTGAATTGGAGTAATGAACATCTGTGAAAAAGAATCAGTCTCAGTCTTTGTTTATCAACCCTCGTATTTATCGGTATCAAGTATGATTATTTTCATACCACAGTATATAAACTTTTAGTGAATACTGGGATTATTCAGATGGGGTGTCTTCAGATATAATTAATGCATGCAAGAGTTAACAATGCTAGTAAGCACACTGAATAGATACTAACACTTTTTAATGAAGCATTTTACACTTTATTCATGAATTCCAACAAGCTATGTATAGCGGTTTCGGCGTATTACTATCTCAAATACGTTGAAAAAGGCGTAGCCATCACTCTTGAATTAACTGCCCTCACTGGAAGCTTAAATGCTGAAATGTCTGCTGAGCAATTTCCACCAGGAAATCAATCAGCAAATGCTCTCAATACAATTCTTTAATAGAGCAGAATGAAGTTAAATATACCTTCCTCTTTGCCGTTTACAGCAAATAAACATCTTAACTCCTATGAAAGGCTGGATAAAAGAGAACTGTTCCAAATACTTGCTTGAAGAGATTAATTTCTTGGAGAGACTTTCCTTCCCTTGCGCGTAAATTCTGTTGGAACAACAAGATGTTTATAGTGATCGATGAGCTGAGCATTGAAGGAGATGCCCTGTTCTTCAGAGTTTTATGTTTATCTTTGTAGGGAAAGCCCTGTAGAAATTCAATCAGGTAATTGGATCCGGGAGGAATTTAAATTTTTATTAAGAGGAAACGGAAGTACTCAACCTCATGTAATACGCTGCTTCATTCCGCATTCTTTCGTTTCTTTTGGAAGCACGAAATGGAAGAGAACAATTTCATGCTAGTATAGATTAACCCATAACATTAAAGTTGAAAGCAAATGTTCCACAGCTTCCAGCATTCCTTTTTGGAGATGCTATCTGTTTTGACTCGTCTTCTTGCTTTGGAGGAAGAATCCCAACTTTGGTTATTGCAATTGGGGCCCTGAATTATCTTATAGCTTTACTGAGATGTGGAATTTGACTTGCATGTAAACGATATACTTCTGTGAACCTAAGCAGTGGCGTTGACCACTCCAAGATGATGTACAACTAAATACCTTAGCCCGTAATGTATTACTGTGGCTCTCGGTGTATTTTGATTCGCAGATTTATAGATCGTTTCCTGTTCTTGACATCTTTCTGTTGTCTTCAAAATGTGAACGGGAGGCAGCTTTGTATACAAAAAACTTTTTACTAATTTTTTATATCAGCGTATTCACTAATAAATCCAAATATAGTATTCGTTCATAGCCAGGATTAATTCCTGTACTTTTGTTATACTTCAAGAGACAGTGCTGTGATAAACTGCTGAGCTTTTCGTCTCTATTTCAGCATGTAGCCTTTGGAAGTTCTTTGGATAGCTTCCAGTTGGACAGTGGTCACGGCCTTTCAAATCCAAAGATACAAGTCTTTGGAAACAAAATTTGTAACAATGTTACTATAATCTTAAACCAAAACCGTTGTCCTCTTAATAGGCTTAAAACACAATTACTGATCGGTAATTATTATTGGTAACAGTCTTCCACATAGTCTCTGTTTATATTGTGTGCTCTTTTCCACAGTGCAGGATGCCATCAGTAGTGTCGTTTTCCCGGATAGAATATAGTGAATTCCCTATTATTTTAAGAGCTCTTATGTTTTTGGAGATTTCTAAGATATACAACGGTTTCTTCATCTTCCGAAACAATCAAAATGGCAAGATGTATTATTAGAATAATTTGGTGGATTTATTAATGTCTCCCAACTCCACTTATACAGAAGGTCTGCATCGGCAATAAAAGTACGTTAGCAAGTATTGTCTTGCGTCACAAGCGATTGCCTTCGCAAGAGTTCGAGCTCCTTTTTTGTGACTACTTGAATGCTCACAAAAGAAAGTTTCTCTATAATGTAAACACCATTTTGGTGCGGTTAGTAAAGATAGCTGTGCTAGTGCTGCCAGGTGGCCTCGTGGTAGAAAGAGCACTTGTTCTTTGCTGCAGAGTGGTAGCACAATTCCAAATGTTGACCCTAGAACAGGAAGTTACAAATTACTAATAAATACTTATAACACCACCCTCGTACTAATAGGTTTTGAATGGAAATTAGGGTGGCATTGCTTGGAAAGCCATATCATTGTTAACTTTTGTCTAAAAGTTGAAATACATCCATGGGTTAAACAATTTGAATTCTTTTGAAAAATCGTGTTTGTGTACGGTTGATCTTGAACACTTGTATGTTTATCTCCCATGTTAGGCACGTGAAAGTTAATGCTATTGACCCAGAAAGTTTGTGTTTTTGTCATCTTGGTTGAGGGAAAATAAATTATACCTCAATTGCGAATAGTGTTAAGGGGAAAAGGTACTCTGAAATGGTCAAAATTCACATTTTTTGTTTTATTTCCAGTTTCAGAAAATGTATACTTTTTGGGGGTTGGGAGGTTTTTAGGACATTTAAATACAATTTAAATGCTAGTCTGCATTCCTTTAAAGCTGTCATGCAACGCCCTTTTTTAGAACATTTTTGTATCTTTCAACAACGAACGACTATATCATGTCCAGGGAGGAGTTCAGCAGTTAATAAAAGAGGCCAGGACCAACAGAAGGCAATCAGAAAAGCTGAAGCAATCCAGGAATGAAGATGCAGATGATTATGACCCTGGAATGTACTGAAGTGTGTCAGAATTTTACTGTTCAAACTTTAAATTCTGTTTTCTCAAAACAACATTTTTGGATACTTATGTACCTTTTTCTCAAAAAGTATGAAAGGCAGAGAGCTGAAATTTTCAGCATATGTACACAACACATAGTTACACTTTCTGAACCACAATAATAATTTTATAATTTTTATTAGTGATATTAAGAGAACAACGTTGCAAATTTTCTACATTTTACTTCTTTGACTTTGAAAAAAACTTTTTTAAATTTCTAGTGAACTGATATACATAACTAAATAATTTAGGTTCAAAAGATAGCCGATTATACTAAGAACAAGCATGCAAAAGTGTGATTCTGTATTGCAAGTGGTACCAGAGAAAAAGGTACATGAATTCACATGTTTTAAGAGTAAGTTTTATTATTTTTCTGCTGAATGAAATAATTTTATGGACTCAACTACATAAGCTATTAATACAAACAACCACTTGAAATAATTATCATGATTTATAGAATAATTCGTAGAGATTTCAGGAAAAACTATTGAGAACTTTAAGAGCAGTGGTAATTTAACGCACCTAAGGTGTAATTTCCATGTGTTCGGACTGCCCTGTCCCCTTAAGTGAAATAAAATCAGGAAAACACAAAGACGTGTAAATAGGGTTGTTTAATCGACTCGTTTCCTCATTATCTGCGTTTTGGATTTGTTGATTTATAAAACTGTTCGTGAATCCGCACAGTTTGCAGTCCATAGTTCAAAACATTACATTTTTATCAGTCGCAAAAATTCATTGCCTCTCAAAAGCATCACATGCTGCAAATGAGTAGTGAACAAAGAAGTTTGCCAAATTATGTTCGTATTGTTTCGGATAGCATATGAATACCTTATGAATTCTCGACACTGAATCTTCGAAAAAAGGACGAAAATATCGCCGGTTTAAAATGATCCTAGAATTTGTAGAATCAGAATCGGGTTGCAGTTTTGCTCTTTTGCCCATTTAAATGCTCAGGCGCGATGTTTAAATGGAGGTACATATGTATGTATAACTACCGTGTTTAAACTAGACGTTCTATAATCTTGTTTTCTGTTTTCCAGAACAAGATTTTTCTTATGCATTTTTTTAATTTCTTTCACATTTTCAGTGTGCATTCTTTAAAGATGCATGCAGTTAACTTAAACTATGTTGCTTGATTTGAAGTATAGTTTCGGATCTAGGGTTTTAAGAATATGGAGTTTTAGACAATTAAAGGTGTTACATGCTTTACGAGGGCAACACTGAAAATTTTTAGAAAATCCAAAAAATATTAATTTTAGAATATTTAAATGTTTTTATTGTGCTTCAAAATGTTCCCCTTTAACATCAATACATTTTTATATTCGATGAAACCTGTCCTTAAAGCAATGATGCCAGTCTTCCTAAGGCACTTCAGATGCCAAATTTGTATAATGTACCGCTGCTTCATCTGATGACGAAAAAGCGATTCCACGCATTTTGTCTTCAATTGTTGGAAACAGAAATAAATCACAAGGTGCTAGGTCAGGGTTGTATGGTGGAGGGTTCATGGTGCTGGTCTTTAGAGCATTCAGATACTCAGTTGTTAGTTTTGCTCTACACGACGATGCGTTGCCATGATGTAACATTATTTTTAATTTTGGGCGTTTTTCACGAACTTTTTCAAAACTTTGCCGTAAACAGATATTTGTGTACCAATCGACAGTAACGGTACGTCTATCTTCTAATGCTATAAGTAATATGGCCCGTTTTAGAAAAAACAAAAAGACTAGCAGCCATCTTCTTACCAGCACTGCGAATTTGACGGACTTTTGTAGGCTTAGGTTCTGTTTGAAAGACATATTGAGCCCGTCGACTTTTCTTTTCGCATCATAACAATATGTTTAAAATTTACAAACAGTAACAATATTCCAAACCAACTCTGGAATTTTTCCAGAGTTTTTCTGCACCAATCAATTCATTATTTTTATCGTGAGTCCAGTTTATGTGGAATCCATCGACAACAAAGTTTTCTCACGTCTAACTGTTGATAAAAATGTTTTGAGTTTGACTCATACCATTGCCTAATGTCGCCCGAATAAATTTATAAGATTCCCGCCGATCTTCTTCAGGCATTGCTCGAACAGCGGCAATATTCTCATCAGTAACAGTAATTCTTGGGCGTCCTTCACGAACTTTATCACTAAGAAAAAGCCGATCCCTCTTGAATTCGCTGCACCAATTATAATTTGTTACCATAGATGGGCTTCTTCGCCAAATGCATTTCTAAGCTCATCTCCACATTGTTTAGGCGTTAATGACGATTTAAAATCGTAAAAAACCATAGCCCTGAAATGTTCTCTAGTCAAATTCATTATTGGGTGAACACGAAAGCTTTAAATGTAAGCAGTAAGTTATATCACAAAAATGTAAATGTCAGAGTGATTGTAGTGTGAATATGCATTGTTGTGTGACATTGATTTGAGATGTTTGTTGATTGTAAGCATTGTCGAGAAGTGGGTTTATACGACCTTACTGAAACTGACAATAATAGCGTGCAATAATGTAGCGAGGGGGTGAGCTGTTTATCATTATTAGAGACGAGCAAATGACGTCAGAGTGGCGTGTTTTTCTTAGAATTTGCTGGAACATTTTTCCTAGAGCATATGTTTTCGTAATTTTCATTGGGTATAAAAATAGACGCTAATGTTGGCGCGTTTTATTAACCAATAGCAGCTCGGTTATAATCTTTAGGCATATTGGGGCGAGTAAGTATAAATTCAGTGTCAGAGTCAAGTTTCACGTAGTTCAACGGAGGCATTCATGGAGTATGCATCGCACGAAGTTCATCAAGGTTACGAGTCGTAAAGTTAATGACACAAAAAGTTGAAGTACGCGAATTAATAATGTGCAGTAAATAAGTTATTATAACAGTTTCAGTTCGGTTAGTGTCAAGATTAATATGTGAAAGTGAATAAGGTGTTACGACAAAAAAAGTATAAAACAAATTATTTTATCAGTGTTATCTTTGGATAAAAACTCCTTTCCGTTTACACACCTGTATAAGATAAGTGCTTGACCGAGAAATCATAGCTAGCCGGAGGACAGTGAACCCAAAATTAAATACAATAACAGGCGCTCAGTAAAAGATAACACGAAGTGACCGCGATAAATTGTCTTTTATACATGCGGCAAATAAACAGTAGCATCTTTCGACTACAAACATTAATACTACCGCCGCAAATTGGCTACCACAACGTGGGGCTAACAAACAAACCATAATACTGCCACAAATGATGATAATTAACAACCGATTGGAACAAATCGAGCAAACGTTAGGGCAATAAACTTGTAAAACATTAGAAAGTAACTGTCAAATATGAACACATTTAATTTGTTTTTAGAGACGTGGCATTCTAAAAATGTTCAGTATCGCCCTCGTATTATTTTTGCAGTGAATATCTTAGTGTCACAAAAAATTCAATCTTTGATTGTAAAGTAATAAATTCGAGAAATAGTATCGTCAATTAAAAATGTTCAAATGTATATCCTGGGGTTATATTTAATTCGATTTTCGTTTTTTTTTTAAAACATTATTTTCTTGTAAAAGGAACATAAGAGCACAAAAGTTAATTGAAGGAAATTTGAAATTTGTAGATTAGCATTTTTGAGTACCGAGTATCCTTAAATGAACGTATGTCCAAGAAAATTACGTGGGTTATTACTTAGACAATTGTATTTCTAATCAATAAGGTGCTTAATACAATATCAGCACCAGTGTTGCCAACACTTCCTCGGAAATAATGGCTATATGGTATCTTTAAAAAGGCATTATTTAACAAAAAAATGGCTAGATATAATTGGCGTGTAAAACTACCCATTTTTGTTTGCAGAAGTTAAACCCCATAAAGATATTCTAAATATTACAATTGATTAGATAATTCCATAATATTTAAATATTGTAAAATAATAGTTTATTTAATATAACATCGAAATGGAATAAGGTATATTTTTGCTAAGCACCAACACCGTACGTTAAACATAACTGATATTGAAATATGAAGTTTACTGAAATTTTTTGGGTAAAATATGTAAAAACTGACCAATTCTATGTGTCAAAAAACATACATTTTTTGGCGCATACTCCAGAAAGTCCACCTTATGATTAGTACACGTTTTAATGACATATCACGTCTCATGATAGGAACATAATACAACTACACTGTAGTGGGGATTCACCCTAACCATTTACTCCTTCTGCATAGCTAAAGCACAGATGAAATTATGCTATTTACGACAAATAGGTTCGCGACTGGGGCATTCAACTGTTTACCTACGTTGAATTTTCCGTTAGATTTTCTACATCTGTATGCCTCTTTTCGTGGGTTTATTTTCACGTGTGCTATTTTTTAAATTCATGATTACCTTGAGTGCTTTAATTGTTATTGTGCAGTTGGTAACACATTTTCTGACTTTAATTCCTTCATAAGACCGTCATTAGAACAGAACGGCTGCCATATGCCCAACCCACATTATAAAACACTATTTTCACATTTCTGACATCACAATAACCTCTATTTGTCTTCCAGTCCTAAATCTGGGCACATTTCCAACCCCTGCAGCAAACGAATTTGTTCCAAAACTTGTTTGAGGCTAGCCACTGTTTTTTGTATGGGCTCCAGACCAAAGGTTTAGCGAAACACCGTTACCAGTTTTGCTTTAATGCTGCGGAATTAGTGGCGAAATAAATTGTTCTTAGCCTTCTAACCGGCATTCAGTGGGCATGTAATTAATACCGTATGCCTAATCTGTTGATTTGAATTGTGAAAGTAAAGCTACATAAGTATTGGAAAACAGCTGTTAAATTATGCATTTTATATAAGACTATCACGCATCATTTACAGGTTTCTAAGAGGTACACATTAGATTTATGTGAAGGACTTCATAGTTTAACTATTGTTGATTTTCTTAGCTTACGCCATTATGATATCATAAGATACCTTATATCCCAAACCTTCATGCTCCTAACGATAAAACAGAGCGCGACAAAATATTCTGATATTTTTAATATGAATTTCATTATACTGAAACAGCATTAAGTCACTTTTCAGTAGAGAAAATTCTTGGATATAAAACGGATTGTATTTCTTCTCCTTCTTCTTCTAATACTCTTATAAAGTAAGTAACACTCACAAAGTACGAGTTAAGCATACCATATTTGTTGTAATATAAAAACAAATAAAACCATTACAGAGATAAAATTATCTAATATAAATCAAATAATTAGATTAATATGCTTTATTTAATTTGTTTTAATCCTTTATTTTTTCCAAAGTGATCAGGATTTTGCTTAAACGTATTCTACGCTTTCCAGTTTCTGTGGGTGTGTTTCGAAGCTCAATACGCGTTGTTAAATACTGTTATGGTATTCAATACAAATTAAGGGCGTTACATCATGAAGAATTGAAAAATTAAATTCTTTTGTAATAAAACAAGACTTCAACTTTAGAAAAAGTATCGATTTTCGCATTTAAGGCATTTAAAAACCCCATTCATCCAAGCTTGTTAATGCAATAGTTACCATCAGGCAGTTATAACTTAAAACCTCGTCTTGCAGTTTGTTTTTATAATTTTTCCACAGTCAAAATGTCCCACAGGATGCAAATTTTGCTTGCTTGTTTAAACAAATCGATAGTTTCGTAGATAATTAAAGGGAATGACTATGCTGTTTCTATAGGGGGTTAATTTTGAAAAAAAAAAAAGGATTAACGTTTCAAAAATTAAAAATTGTATCTATTTTTGAAACATGTAACAGGAAGGAAAAACTCCTAAAAGGAAGAGGGCTTAAGCAAAAACAGGATTCTTTTTAAATAAATTCATTCATTCATATTTTTAAAACATATTTGGTATAAAGCTAAAAGATTGTTAACATATCCTGAAAAAAGCATTGTGTGGAGAGTCGTCCTCCGTGATTTAGTGGTTACCATGCTAGCCTATAGTTCCCGAGGTCGCGGGTTCAAATCCGGCGGAGGGCGAGGGATTTTTTCGGGCGTAAAATTTTTAGCATGGCTTCCTTCGGAAGCGAAGTAAAGCCGGTGGTCTGGTGTTATAGATTTACGGCACGTAGAAGAGCCTCAAGCCTGATAAAGAGGCCTCTGAGCAAAATTTCCGATCTTTCACGCCCAATATATAATGGGCCACAGCAGTTAAAGAGAGTCCATAAATAAAACTCAATTTAATTTCAATGGTGTGGAGATTTTTCAATATAGCGATATTTTTTACGCATTACAAATTTGTTTTAACAGCCATACAAGCCAGAAGTATGAAGTTCTGTGAAAATATTGCTTTCATTATGTTTAAGACTTGTATAGTTAGCTCTTATACTGTAGATGTTCAAGTTCCGCCAAATGCATCACCTAAAGAGTATAAAATACTATGCACAATTGCCAAATAGTCATGCTTTCAGGAATGAGGACCAACATTCAACATTCCATTACTTCTCAGAAACTGTGAAACATTTTAAAATGGAAGGATTTCTGAGATGCCAGAACCTTGCTGGACGTTCTATGAGATACTGGAACTCTCTACAAACTTCCAGAACTTTATAAAACATTTTAGAATCCTCTGAAAGTTTACGGAAGGTTTTAGAAGTCAGATTTTCCTAAAAATATATTTTGCTCTCAGAAAAGTCATTGATAAATAAATATCACTTGCTGATATCCGAAGATAGGGACAATATTAAACATATTAGCACATATACAGGCTTTAAGGGATCTGTGCAAAATTCGACATTCCATTACTATCTCAAAGTTCTGAAACGTTCTAAAATGAAGGGAATTCAGAGATGCCGGAACCTTGCTGGACATTCTGATGCTTTACGGAGCTTTCTACAAACTTAAAGAATTTCATAAAACATCGTAGAACCTCGTGGAGCTTTTTTCCTGAAGAAAAAAATTGTTTATGAACAAACTGATTAATAAGTGAATATCCGTTAAAATGCTCATAGGCATTGAAAAGTGTCCAATGTGGACAGTTAACATAAGGAGAGTATTAAACATACGAGACGTATTGCCAAATATACAGGCCCTATGGTGTCTGGACCTTAATTCGACGAGTTTGTCGAAAATTCTGAAACACTCTGGAATGAAAGAAATTCTGAGATATTGTAGAGCTTTCTAGAAACCCAACTCGTTTGTTTAACTTTAAGGTTATTAAATATTGATTTAAAATGTCACATACTCTTTGTTCAGTGACGTTTTAGCTAGTGGGGTGGGGTGGCTTATCTCTCGGGTAAAGTTTTAGCCGGTGGGAGGGGTACACGGTATGCTGAACTCGTGCCGCGCGTGACGCGTACAGTAGAAAACAGCCAACAGTCACTTTCACGCGTCTCACTTGCCTCATATCAAGTAAACACTACCTCCTTTCAGTTGCTAACCCCTACCTGTTTGGAAGGGATACCGCAGACGAAAGAGACAGTCAGATGTTTAAAAAGCGGGTCGCTACGTGATGGTATTGAAATTCCATGCTCTTAGCATGACCATGATGCTAACGATTACCTACTTGAAAAAAAGAAAAGTACTTTAAAATTCATACCAGTATATCAAAGAATATCTCGCAAATGATTAACGTCTGAAAAACTTTGATTCGGCAGAAGTTGTGCTTTAATGAGAATCTAAATTTTTGTTTAGTAAGATTTTGTCCATCTCTTACTGTTTTCCAATTATACAAGTCATTCAGCACGAAGAAGAGGGACTCACAGGCTTCACAGAAAATTAAAGATATGAATTTCATTTATCATGCAAGTATCTTAAACCTTAAACATATGTTATTTTAACGAAAGCCGTTACAGCCATTTTTGAGAAACGTTAAAAAGAACGAAAAAGTTACCATGTAAAGGGTAGTATGGGGTTAGTTGATAGAAAATATTCGCTTCGCATCCTTGGTAGATGTAAACCACTCACGGAAAGCTTTTCTAATTGTTTTATTCAATTGCCCTCAAAACGCGTATATCCAGTGAAATCTCCGTGTCGAAGTTTTTAGTGGGGCACAATACTTCCTCTAGTACCTACACACTGTGTTCCTCTCACGAGAATGTGTCTACAAGGAATGTGTTGACAACAATGCTATCGCTATCTGAGAAAGTTTACGGCTCTACTTTCAACATATCAACAAGACTTAACGCCTCTTAGAAAACACACACTCTTCTGCTAGTAATGCTGAATGACCAGTTGATTTTGTTTGCTTTCTTGTGACAGATTTTAACGGCGTTAGCAACTATTTCCCGGTCTTGACTTTGTAGAGTTCTTACTGGGCATTGTAAATAACTTTATAAATCACTAGAAAACACGTACACTTTCTTCAAGTGAAACACGCCTGTAATACTAACGTTGCACGATGTTTTTAATGTCGATAGTAGACCTATTTATGACATCATCGTGAGGTGGCACGTGGTACTATCCCCCTTACTCCTCCGAAGAGCAGAACACCCCGCAAACGTTTTCTTGTCAGAGGCCTACAGTAGGGAAGTAGTACAGGAAGTGAGAACAAAACGACATATGAGAGCCTGCTTAGAAAGCAAACCGTTTCAATGGAGCCTGGGTGTGATGTCAGAGTATGGGGAAGGTAGTGGGTTGTTGCTTAATTATCTGGAGTCCATTACCAATATAACTTCATTTGCTTCTCTTCTGGGTAGTGCGGATGCTTAATTCTTAGGGAATATAGTCGTGAAGAAGGATTCTTCTATGTCAATGAAGTTAAAACACTGTCTGTACACAGCAAATTCACGAACACAGCTCACACCGAACTACTAAACAGAGCTCACAATGGGAAGTAGTAAATGCTGCAATCGTTGAAATATCCCACGGGGAGTGTATACTGAAGCCAGAATCCTATTCCTCACATTTACTAGAGTGGAGTGTGTTAGCGTATCCATGAAAGTCAAGAAGTAGTGATCCAGGTTGATGAGATCAGGCAATCTCGGTTGCCCAGTAACCACTAAAGGGATTCCGTTTGTGTGGAAAAACTCCAGAGACGAAAGTCGGTGTGTAAATGGTCCTTTACCGTAGCATGTTCCGCTGCACTAAATCCAATACATCTGTTCCTAACGTGTTCAGCGCTGTCGACCTTTAACACCTCATTCGAGGCATACAGAATAATGCTTACCTATATCGTTTTATGTTTTCTTTTCGCTCACATAGAGTACAATGCTGTGGCGTACATACTTGAGGGACGCAAATAAAACAGGGAATGAATGTGACTGGATATTACGGTTTTCGCATTGCACCAGAATGGTGAATTCATTCTGTTAATTTCTACTTTCTTTACAATTTACATCTTGTCTGTTTCTTCCTGAATTAAGTCCTCCTTAGTCTTTCCTTGGTCTTATAAATCCTTTTGGGTTTATAATTTGCCTTTGGGATATTCTGTCTTTTGGCATTCCTTGTAGAAAATTTATTTGTTCCTTTATTCTTAAATTCGTTTAAGATCTGGTTGTGTTTGTTATTCCTCTGGTATTAATGATGCAAGCATCATTTCCTCTCACATTTATTGTATATTTGAGCTGAATGAGGGGAGAAACATTAGAAGTGATGGCAATATATTGTCACATCCATGGAGAGGTACCGGGATCGATACCCGGCGCTCCACCATATTGTCACATCCATGGCTGGATGGACATTGGGGGAATAGCGGTGTCAGGGTAGAACATCTCAAGCTTGGCTTAATTTTACTCGCTCGGTTTATTAAGTTCAGATACTTGCAATGTTGAGTTTACATTGAAGGGGGAACAAAGCTAGAGTACATGTAAGATCTTACCTTGAAGTGCTTGTCGTGTGTAATGTGGACGGACCTGTGAACCCATCGTTGTAGATAGCAGATTAAGATGCTGACGGGCAGCGATTTGACCCTGTCTAGCATGTGTCGGTCTCCGCCGAGCAGCGCTCAGGCGCTTGCTTAAATAGGCAAGAACCGACTCAGTTCTAATGACGTCTATATCCTGTTGTGGTAAGCCGACGCTATACTTCAAGTATGATTGAGCGGATCTGTGTAGGATTGAGCGGAAACACGTGATCGTTTCTATGTTGCAAAAGGCAACATTATTCTAAGAATTTCCATGGGAAATGACGCAAATGAAAAAGTCCCTTGAGCCAAACCTAGGAAATGAGGTAGCCCACATACATCCTGTCACGTACACATCTTAAGAAAGTTTCTTAAGGCAGAAAATGTAAAATATGATTCTATTAGAATTTAGAACAATGAGCCATATTAATGTTAAGATCCAAATTAATGTAAAATAAACGAGTCCGTCTAACATCACATGCGACAATATAAGTATTTGTTTAAAGTCTAGAAAGCAAAAATGTATGAATTTATATAAACTTAATTTTTAAGCATATGTTTATCTAATTTTATCTGTTGCTTACTATTTATTTTTGACTAATGTTTAACCTGCGGCATGTCATATTTTCAGCACTTTAGTATTTCATTCAACTGTCATTTTACAGCAATATACCATCGATTAACAGCTCTGTATGCCAACCCATGATGCAGAAATTCGCTCGCTATTGACATTGTTCCGCATGGTAGGAATACGTGGTACGCATGACCTGCAAGCTGAGAAATGTCCAAGGTATTTGACAATGATCCGGACTTCATAGCACGTATCAGGCTATGCGTATGTCTCCAAGCAGCGAGAACTCGAATATGCATTAATGCAATTTGCAAAGAACCTTTAAACCATAATACGTGGACTATTGTTGAGTCAGCAAAGGGCCAAGGCAAATAATTATATAATTAATGTCCCTCTCGGGTGATGCAGAAGAATTAGACGTTGTTTCGCTGTTGTATCCGTGTGGCAAAACTAAACTTTAACACAGTGTTAATAAAATCGACTCTTGAGATATTAAATTAATGAGTCTTTTTATCTCTAATGGCTTAAATCTTTCTCTATTCATCTCTAATTAGAAGTGTAAAAGAGTATAAATCTGTAGCATAGCGTGTTTCAAATATAGGTGTTAAAGAACTCGACCGACAAACTTTCAGGGATTATAGAGGGATGGTATAGGAACACCTTGTTATAGAACACCTGTAGTCCGTGACGACAAATTCTGAAGTTACGTTATGATTTTTCATCCGAATATTCATGCTGCTAAATGCGAATAAATAGACTTAATACGAATACGGTACTAATTTCTACTCTAAAATAGTTAATTTCTCTTCCACAAGCGTGAAAATTGCTACCATTTCGGTATTTTAAAAGTTATGAGCTTCGCTTTTCCTGGAAAAATGCTTCGAAAGCAAGGGCCAGTGCACCACTGATGCCACCAATTTCGCATGAAGACACATGTGTATCAGAGAGACAAATTACTAACAGTTAGCTGTAGTAATACCGCAGTCTTTTAATTTTTCGCGTTTCTTTCAAAGTTTAAGTACATGTTACGGAGGTATTTACATGGAATGTTTGAACATAGCATGGCCCGATTACCTACAAGTAGCAACTCGGTGAAGTTTTATCAGTGGCGCCCTGGCTCATTATTGATTTTACAAACCACGTACTCGTGTCCTATATCAAAGTGCTTGCCTAACACTATAATTGTTGAAACCTTGTCGGTTGCATTCTGTATAAGCACGTAGATCTATCTGACCCATGGGATGTATGCGTCTCAGTATGCAAAATGTTTAAAATCAGTAAATACAGCACTCTAGTCTACTATGTATATTCTTCCGTTTTCTTTCTGTTCTTTATTTGTTTTTGCTTCTTGGTTGCTGTAGAGTATTTGCTTTGAGACAGGCATACTTACATACGTATTTACACGAACTTGCAGTCCTCTGCGTCATGAAACATTAGACTCATGCGCCTTATGAGCTTAGGCATGACCGACACTAGTGGCCGTGTGCACCATCCTCGTTAAACAAACCCTTCAGGGACCTTCAGCTTACCGCGGTAAGAACTTGACCGGGGTAATCATCACACAGCGGTGCACCAATGTTCACCGCAGTTTAGGTGACCGTGGTTATCTGGCAGGTGCTCACCTTGGTTGAGCGCACCGTTCATTGCAGATAAACTCTACTGAACGCACTCGAATGTACATCATGTGGTCTGTTTTTCACTTGTTCTGCCTCTTTGCTGAAGCGCATGCATGTAGTTTAGAGTGCAATGAAGGAAAGCAAAAGCAGACCCAAGTTTCTCTATTACGTTATCAAACTTAACATCAATTCTTAAGAAAAGATAGAAAGTACAGAGAATGAAGCAATAACTTTAAGATGGATTCGTGGAAAAACTGGCCTTACATTTGATTAAAAAAATATGCCGAATTATTATAGACTTCTTTCTTTCTTACCACACTGACTAAATTCCAGTTAGCTGAGCTGATATTCACTGGAAGACAGGCAGAAAAAAGGAAGAAAAAGATATTATTCCCAAACAAAATTTAACCTCATGAATAGGCAGCACATATGTTACCCCGACACCACGATAACGACTGCGAGTTTCAGACTTCAGTACTGATCTCTTCAGATTACCGGATTCCTATATTTGTGCAATTAACATACTGAAAATGTAGTAATTGCACTAAATCCATTCATTACTCTCCTTATTTCTGCCTTGTTCTTGGAACTATGCTTCTACTGATATAATTATGATATGTAACGCCGTGATTGTGTGGATTTTCATTACGTCTTGGGTCAGGATATTTAAGGCACCTGTCGCACAAAAAGGCCTTAAAGCATTAAAAATAACAAAGTACATTAAAGTAACTTTATCAGGACGTATTCATTGGCGAAAATGAGATGTATCTATTCGTTTGGAATTGTAACTTATACCGTTCCTTCATTTTAACATTTCAGCACAAGTAAAGTTGGAAATAATCGATGAAAACCGGTCGTTCATGGCCGGTCGGTCAGATTTAACCGCGGTAAAATCTTGATCGAGAATGGCGCACACGGCCATAGAGGTCTAAAAGCGGGCAAGTGCAATAGATCGTTGTCCATCTAGTCGCTAGCACTGAAGATCGCTCGGTGAATTTTACGAGTTTTTTAGATGAATGACGAAGCAAGAGATAACGAGCCCTAGGCAGTTACGTCACTCGTGCTATATGCGGTCTTCGGCGAGTGCTCTGTTGCTTGCGGTGAATACCCGAAGCAGCTGAAAGAAGGCTGTGTTTTCTTATGTAGACAAGAAAGTTGAAGATTGTTACATTTACCTCAAGCAGAAGCACAGACAACGAATATGCACGTGTTATGAGATTGCAATAGGCATTAATAAAGTGTATGCAGAAAATGAAATTAAAACTTCAGGGTTTATCGCTGTCGACAAGAAAACGAAATCGGTTATTAACCCTGCCTGAACTAAATTTGAATAAGTAACAGACAATAACGCCCTTATATACACACGATTTATTCAGTGCTTCTCATATAAAACTGGGAACAGTTTTCAGGATAGTTTCTGCACCGACTAAGCTCACGTAACCTACGAATCCAAGCAGATATTCTGAGGCGAGTGCGTTGAAATATATGCTGCGTACATATGACCATTTAATATGTTCAACAGGCCATATTTCACTTTCTTAACTCAAATATTTGTTGATTTTGGTGCTGAAAAAAGACATTTAGATGCTGCTAAGTAACGCTACGTGCATTGAAATCCTAACTGCAGTAATGTGGAAGGAAATAATCCAGAAATATTAGAATTAACATAAAAAATTTGTATCACCTACTACTGATTTTTGGACAGAAAACTACCACAAGATTTTCATAAAACAGTTGGAAAAAACTTAAGGATTTTGCACCTCATACAATAGGAAGATTTATGTCGGAAATCTCATTTTTGTTAACATGAATGTACATTTTAATCACATAAGCTAACTTAGAGTTAATGCAATGGTTCAGAAAGCAATGACTGCTACAAGTGTGCAGTATTTTACTAGCAGTAAATACCTGGATATTTCTAGCCGCAGGCAGGTAAATTTTCCTGCATTATTATACATGAGAGCATTACATATGGATGTTGCAGTATACGTGCTACGTCATATTTACCCTGTCAGTTTTATTAGTGGTGGTATTTCCCAATTTTATTGCTTATGATGCCCACTGCTAAAAAAGTACTGCATACGTTGCGTCTTCTATGTGAAACAAAGCCTGATAGTAGTAATAATAATAATAATTAATAGCTACAGAAATAAAAATCAACAATTACATTTACCTATATAAGAATAATAAAATATATCTGAAAATCACTGGCGGCTGGAAAAACTATGACATACGCACACGCACACATACATACATACATACATACATACATACATACATACATACATACATACATACATACATACATACATACATACATACATACATACATACATACATACATACATGATGATGTGATCATGCTCAACCCTGTAACCCAAGTCCATACCAAAACCCCATCCGATTAAGCAGACATACATCAAGTGCTTGTGTTCGTCCATCACTCTCCTGCAGCGTCTCTCATTTATGCTTTCTTAATAATGTGAATAAAGCCTAATTTTCAGGAAATATTTATATGGAGAGAGGTAACCTAGAGGCAACAGTCTGTAAGTTATCTTAAAATTGCGATCTGCATTGGTAAATATGTTACATGTGCGTAATGGTATATTTGTTTATAAATATAATTATTTATGAAAACACTATACCGCGTTAAATTACAAAAAAAAAGAGAAATAAATTATTCATCACAAGAGATCGAACCCCGGATTGCAGTATGACAAGCAGAGATGTTAATCACCGCAGTACAGTAGAGTTCTGCAAAGTGCTATATATGCCATTCTTGATGTAGGCTTCCCACGCCACGAATACATTACCAGTGAGTCTTGTGTTGCTCTCCTGGTTAAAGCAGAACACGAGCACTCGGTGTGACCAGGGAGCGATCCCCGGGCGAGCAGAAAGAAAACAGAGTGCGAGCAGTCGTGCATCGAGAGTCCGCTCAAGCCGAGCGTAACTGCGACTTAAAAATGCATTTTTGCAACCAAATCTGTTATATTCATATCCCTCGGGTGGTTCTTGGCAGTGCGATGTCAATATTTTAATTCGGTTAAGGAACTTAGGTGCATTTTATATACATATACGAGAGCAGTCCCAGAAGTACCCGACCTGGCGTATATATATATATATATATATATATATATATATATATATATATATATATATATAGCGGTTGTTGCATCAAACAAATGACTATGGTAGAAAGTACCAACCTTATAAAGCTTAAGTTTGAAGTTTGACGATGCTACGTTGTTTAGTAATTGTTTGGGAGCAATCAATAGTGAACGTTCTCAGCGAATTTGTAAACATGGTAAAACTGGCCATCGTTATGTGATACAATACTTTCATTTGAAAGGTCTTAGTCCAACTAATATTAAAGCTGAGATAGATTCTACTGTGAGGGAGTCTGCTCCTCGTTTACAATAGTAAAATATTGGGTGGCAGAGTTTAAGCGAGGCCGTGCAAGCTGCCAAGACAAACATCGCAGTGGGTCGACCAAATGAGATGACCACGCCAGAACTTGTGAAGAAAATCCACAAAATGGTATTGGATGACCGTCGACTGAAAGTGCGCGAGCTAGCAGACATCGTAGGCATTTCAAAAAGTGCTGTACATTGCATACTGACTGAAAATTTAGACATGAGAAAGCGTGCACAAGATAGGTGCCGCGTTTACTCACAATGGAACAAAAGCAGCGTCATGAGGATGTTTCAGTCGAGTGTTTGGCGATGTTTCGCTGCAATAAAGCCGAGTTTTACGTCGATTCATAACCATGGATGAGACATGGGTCTATCACTTCACACCTGAGACGAAGGAACAGTCAAAACAGTGGATTGAAAGGCGAGAATCGGCTCCAAAGAAGGCGAAGGCAGTTCCATCTGCAAGCAAGGTCATGGCGTCAGTTTTTTGGGATGCGCGTGGAATAATTTTCATTGATTATCTTCAAAAAGGAAAAGCAATCAATGGCGTGTATTATGCAAACTTATTGCAGCGTTTGAATGATGAAATCAAGCAAAAACGGCCGCATTTAGCGAAAAAGAAAGTTCTGTTTCATCCACACAATGCACCAGTTCATACATCCATTATCGCCATGGCCAAAATCAATGAGTTAAAGTTCGAATTGCTTCCTCATGCGCCCTATTCGCCAGACTTAGCCCCCTCTGATTATTTTGTTTCCAAAGTTGAAGAAATAGCTTGGTGGTACAAGATTTGCCAACAATGAAGAGGTGGAGTCTGCAGTTGATGGACATTTTGCAGAACTCGACGGTTCTCACTATAAACGGGTATCGAAGCTATTGAAAATCGCTGGGAAAAGTGTATCGAGCTGAAAGAAGACTATGTAGAGAAATAAAGATGCTTTTTCCCACATTTTTTGTGTTTTCTTTGTTAGGTCGGGTACTTCTGAGACAGCCTTTGTATATGCACCAGTAACATTTATATTTAAAAAAGCACAATTTTATGAGTAACAAGTTAGTGTACTATATTATTAATTTTGAAATGAAATAAATAATGTGAAGAAAAAGCTGAAATATCAAATGCAAATAGCAGTAATATCAACGAATGAGAAAAGACGGACACACAGCGATTTTTGCCATTAATTAGTAGCAGATACTGCATTCTTACGACCAAGAAAGTGAGTAACGGTCGCAGTTCTGCTCACCTCTAATCTTCACCGAGGTTTAGACTAACCAGGCACGCTCACCAAAGTGCCCTTTGCACTACTTGCTTATGGATTCTCCCAAGTATAAATATTTCTTAATGCGAGATATTCAAACATATCAGAATCGTAAAACAAAATTAATTAAAATTTGGCAGAACTGGTTCCGAATTATGATGAATTCTGTTAAAAGGATTTTCGTATGTTTCGCAATCACGAATGTGGTTCGTCCTTCCATGAACAATACGATAAAAATAAGTGTTATACTGGGCACTCTTCGCAGGCTCATTTCCCGTTAGGGATGGATGCCTCATTATATATACTGAGAAAAAGTGAATAAAAAAAAATAAAACAATTTTATTGAAAGTAACAAATGTACATATTTTCTTATAAACGCAGTATCGATAAATTTCGTCAGCAAAGAAGAATGAAACTAAGTTGGAAGCAGTAATGGAAGAGGCAGCGTATTCATGAACAAAGTTAGTGAAACAGATTCACATTAAATCGAAAAAGCAGCTTATAATTGGAGACCTGAATGAAGTAAACAGATGATTTCCCTCTAAGAACAAAGCAGCAGTTTATACACTTTCGTGGAATATTACTATAAAGATGGAAGTAATTTGCAATGCGTATTGTCCCGCACAATTCTGAGACATAGCATAGGAAGCATGAAATTAAAAAAAATGTGTCATGGATATAGCTGGTTTTTGCACTAAGATAATTTATTAAATGTATTTGTAAAACGTTTGTACAAAATATTTATTTTTATGTTGATTATGATAACATTTTAGATAATTAGTAATTACGTCATGTCATATTGAGAAAAGCATTTTATTACAGGCGTACAGCTTTTTAATGAAGACATGAAAAATAACTTTTTGTTTGAATTGTAACCCCATTTTAATGCTCCATGTATATGGATGATATTCTGTAACATTTTCTGTGCCAAGTGTGGTACTTCTGTAGTGACAAAGGAGCAAGTGTATAGTCTTTATGTCATCTGATAATGAAATGAAGTACCAATTGTGAAATATCAAAATGTTATGGAAAACAGAACAGTGGGGTAGTTATATGCATTTTTTTTTATAAAAGTAGTCACTGTGTGGTTCTTCCATATGAGACATGAATTAAATTCTTGGGGTTAGAATCCAACATCCAGTACACAAGTTTTCGTTTAAATGAAGATAATTACGATTTACTATAGCTTGGGCCTTGGTTGCTTACAGAGGGATACTAATGCTTATTATACTGGTTTATGAACTTGTTTACTAATTTTGAAATGTACTTTTAGGACATTATCATTTAGTATCCAGTATTTCGAGTACAATGTGGATCTAGAATTCAATATTAAGCTTTTGTGAAAAAGTAAATTGAGCAGCAAGTGTGATGCATATATAGCAACATAATAAGAATATGGTTATAGTATCCAGCTCATGTTTGCCACAGTCGTTTTAGCTCATTATATATGTATTTACTAATTTTTCACCATTTAGCTTTCGATGCTGTGTATTTTCGCTTTTACCTACTTCGTGCGCGGTAATATAGAGTATCTATTGCCTTTGAACTTGAAGATGATATTTATTATCCCCACGTATGGAAGCCTATTTGAAGAAGGTTGTTTCTTTACGTTATTTAGCTCCACGTATGGACGCCAATTTGAAGAACGGGTTTTCTTTTAACTTGTTTGCAACACGCTTTGGGCGTCAATTTGAAATAGGTTGGTATTGAAGGAGTAGTATTATATTTCAACTGTTGGGGAGCCAAACTTGAAGTTGGTTGCAGCCGCACGTATAGTAAACAGTTTCCGGTAGCCTTCGCCCCAAATATACTTTCTGGTGGCCTTTGCCCCAAATTTAAAAAAAAGAATATTAACTTTGTAATTTGACTGTTTCTTTAAATATTATATATTTATGTTTGCCTAGGCTGCGTCAGTATTTATTTTAGAGACATGGATGTCTTGGCAGGGTTGTGGTGCGACAAGAATGTAGGCTTACACAGATTATAATTTTACTTCACTTCTTTTATTAATGCTTGATACGATTTAAATAACACTTCACTGATATAGAGAGCTGTGAGATTCTTTTTATTAATTAATTACACTTTTTAACACGTAAACTTATTTTTCGTCTCACACGAATACATATTATATTTCTTGAGGACACTTTTTGCGTCTGGTTAGTAACGCTGTCTGCAGGCAACTGAATTGATTTCAACCGCCTAAGCTTGTTAATTTCTGTATTTCAAGTCTCTGTTTGGCTATTCCTAATCCAATAGAATACCTTCATTTAACTAAAGCTTTTTCTGGTTGTTGATTGGCTATTTTTAAACTGTCTCAAAATTTACATTATTGTTGCTCCAATAATGACTAGTAGCATTTTAAACTTTCAAATTCATTATTGTCTCAAGGTTACCTCATTGTTACCTCATGTTAGCAACTTTTAATCTATTATTCTCACAGCTCCTACGTTATTAAATTACGTAATATATGCACATAACATTATTACACATGGATACAATAATATAAACATATATAATGACTGTAATATACACTTTTTATGTATTATTACATACACATATTGCTTTAAGGCGGGCTGTTATTGAATTTATATATTATATAATTAGACTGAAATCATTTAAGTGTTAAAAATATTGCCTCAAACTTAAAAAAAAGATAAATTGAATTTTATTTATGGACGCTCTTTAAGTCTTATGGTATTTAGCGTTCCATTCTATATTGGGCGTGAAATACTGGTAATTTTGCTCAGAGGCCTCTTTATCAGGCTTGAGTTTTTTTCACGTGCCGTAAATCTACGACACGGAACCACCGGCTTTACTTCCCTTCCGAAGGAAGCGATGCTAAGGATTTTTACTCCCCGAAAAACTACATCGCCCGGATTTGAACCCACAACCTCGGGAACTAGAGGCTAGCATGTAACCACACGACCACTTTGAACTTGAATTTTCATAAAGGTATATTTTACACTTCTCTCTGTTTGCAGATTCGGAGAGCTTAATTAAGCCATTTTATACTTCTTATAATTGCCCCTATTTTCTAACTTTGTCATATGGACGGAATGGTTTTGAGCTTCTGCTATAACATCTGAGTAGATGATGTGTATTACACGGCAAATGTATCAGGTCATCATTTCAAACCCCCATCTCCAACGTAGCAATTAACTCTCTAATATGGATTGAAATTGAAGCGAATAACTATACCTTCTCAATGACGAACATTTAACAAAAGCTAGTGTGTAAATAATACTTGCACACATTACCGTGTAGCTCCTCATTGTCCTTTATTCTACTCGAGAATAGGCAATATTAAAATTGACCCAAAAATGTTATATGCTGATTTCGACACTATCAAATATTTGGAGGACTCCTAAGTTAAAAAAAATCTAAAGTGGATCGAACGCCCTTCTATAACATTAAAATCTACATGTATAACTTCTGTACAAGTGTGGAAAAAGCAAATGCAGAAAATTGTGGAATAGAAAGGCACTGCCTAATGAGAATAGCAACAAGGAGTGTCACAAGCTTATCACTGCGCTACATGCGTCAACATTAAATCCGTCATATTAGAGTTCCCTACTCTGAAAGCTGTTTGTGACGTGTCAGATGTAAACAAAACGCATTCTTGTACAGTACTAGTCACGGTCGCTAGGTGTGTGTGAGGTTCAATGTGAAGTCTACTGGATCGTACGGTAATACCGAACGCTCGTCTTGTTCAGCACAAAGAGTACAGTACAGTACTAGTCAATGGCACTGGGTGTGTTTGGTGTTCAATACCACATTTGTGTTGTGAAGTCTATTGGATGGTACGGTAATACCGAACGCTCGTCTTGTTCAATACAGAGAGTACAGTACAGTACAGTACAGTACTAGTCACTGTCACTAGGTGTGTTTGGTGTTCAATACCACATTTGTGTTGTGAAGTCTATTGGATGATACAGTAATACCGAACGCTCGTCTTGTTCATTACTAAGAGTACAGTGCAGTACTAGTCAATGGCACTGGGTGTGTTTGGTGTTCAATACCACATTTGTGTTGTGAAGTCTATTGGATGGTACGGTAATACCGAACGCTCGTCTCGTTCAATACAGAGAGTACAGTACTAGTCATTTCACTAGGTGTGTTTGGTGTTCAATACCACATTTGTGTTGTGAAGTCTATTGGATGATACGGTAATACCGAACGCTCGTCTTGTTCAATACAGAGAGTACAGTACAATACAGTACAGTACTAGTCACTGTCACTAGGTGTGTTTGGTGTTCAATACCACATTTGTGTTGTGAAGTCTATTGGATGATACAGTAATACCGAACGCTCGTCTTGTTCATTACTAAGAGTACAGTGCAGTACTGGCCACTGTCAGTAGGTGTGTTCGGTTTTCAATGCCACATTTGGGTTGTGAAATCTATTAAATGGTACGGTAATACCGAACGTTTGTCTTGTTCATTACTAAGAGTACAGTACAGTACTAGTCACGGTTAGTAGGTGTGTCTGATGTTCAATGTGAAGTCTACTGGATGGTACGGTAATACTGAAAGCTCGTCTTGTTCAGCACAAAGAGTACAGTACAGCACAGTACTAGTCACTATCACTAGGTGTGTGTGAGGTTCAATGTGAAGTCCACTGGATGGTACGGTAATACCGAACACTTGTCTTGTTCAGTACAAAGAGTACAGTACAGCACTAGTCACCGTCACTAGGTGTGTCTGATGTTCAATGCCACATTTGTGTTGTGAAGCCTACTGGACGATACGGTAATACTGAACGCTCGTCTTGTTCAGTACAAAGAGTACAGTACAGTACTAGTCATTGTCACTAGGTGTGTCTGATGTTCAATGCCACATTTGTGTTGTGAAGCCTACTGGATGGTAAGGTAATACCGAACACTTATCTTGTTCAGTACAAAGAGTACAGTATAGCACTAGTCACTGTCACTAGGTGTATCTGCTGTTCAAAGCCACATTTGTGTTGTGATACGGTAATAGCGAACACTCGTCTTGTTCAGTACAAAGAGTACAGTACAGCACAGTTGGTTAGTTTCTCATTGTGTACCAATACTCATTAGTTGAGACAGTGCGTACACACTTGTCGTGAGAGTTACATTTCATTTTGATTGGCAAATGAAGATGTTTCATAAAGTGAGGCTTCAGCTATGTTCATGCAGTGCTGCTGCTATTGCATTGCATCTGAGACCCCGTGCTCCTAACTTCAAAATGCTTAGTTTGTTACTGCCTTTCTACTCTGTAATTCCCTGCACATTTTTTTTTCCGTAGTTGGTATATAAAGATGTGTTTATATAACATTTTTCTTTTTTACATACTACGCTATTCGCCCAAAAATACGGTTATCCTATCCCATTGAGCATTTAAAGACTTTTAATGCGCTGATAAAATTATGCTTTATATCATTTCCTACTTTTCTTAAGTTTAAATACTTCATTGTTTGGTAAGTAAAGTTGCAATTAACAGCTAAGTTGTAGAACAGTTTGCTTGAAATGCTATACAGATTTTCTTTAATCGCATTCAGGCGACTGCCCAATCTGATCCACGGTTTTTTCGTGGTTTTCCCTGTGTAGGCAGGCGAATGCTGGGGTGATTTCTTCTCTACAACGATTTATTTTCTATCGTTTTCCTTCCATTCCGTTTCCTTCTCAACTTTCAGGGGTGTCTAGGTTTCGTGGCGTATGGCGGTGCCAGAATGATGGCGCGGATGCATGCTCAATGCAAACAGTATTCCCCGTAGACAATAGGGGACTGCTTGATTGGTGGGTGGTGCGTTGCCCTCTCACGGCGGCTCCAGCAGTGGAACGGGTCTGCAGGCTTGGAAATGTTAGGGACTTTCGCGCGTATCTACGGCCTGCAGCCTCCTATGCTTGCTTCACCTTGTCCCTTCCTTTTGGGGATTGGTAGCCGCAATATATCCCTATAGGTCGCAGTGCGCAAGGTGTCTCCCTCCAATGAATAGTCGTCCTCCGTGGTGTAGTGGTTACCATGCATACCTCTAGTTCCCGAGGTCGCGGGTTCAAACACGGCGGAGGGCGATGGATTTTTTTCGGGCGTGAAAATCCTTAGCATGGCTTCCTTCGGAAGGGAAGTAAAGCCGGTGGTCGTAGACTTACGGCGCGCAAAATAACCTCAAGCCTGATAAAGACTCTGAGCAAAATTACCGGTCTTTCACGCTCAATATAGAATGGGACGCTAAGAACCACAACAGTTAAAGAGCGTCCAAAATTCAGCCTATTTTTTCGGTTGAATAGTCTATATATATATATATATATATATATATTCTTTGATGCATGTGACTTATATTAGTATGTCGTCAATGTTTTACAATGCATGAATGGTTAAAAATCGTTAGTGTATATACTGTAATTATTGTAAAGAGAAATAATTTAAAAACCATGTGATAATACAATAGTCGCTGTATTTTAAGTTAGTAAACTTTCCAAAAACTTTAGCCATTATAAGAGTAGTGATGAAATATTAAGATAATTATTTAATTAAAGCTCTTTGAAACACCAGTTTAATATTGGGATATTGGTTAGCCTTACGTAATGTAATAAAAAATTCAGGGATTTCGACAAAAGCTGTGGAATATGTAAATTTTAGCGTTTTATTGCCTTAATGCAAGTTGCAATTTTAAATGTTCTTTCTTTGAAGAGTAGTTGCACTGGTGTAATCCAGCCCTAGACTGTGTATTCGCGTATAACAACATTTATATTTTATCGACAGAACGTTATCAAGACGTATGATGATCGATATCCCATTAGGCTAAACCATGATTGGATAATATTTCGTCGAAGGTATAACCGTTAGTGGTCTGGCGGTGCCTTCTGTAGTATCAGAATGAAGTGTTGCCACATACAGCCAGAATGATAGATTTTCACCATTAAAATAAATTCCCGTCCTGTCTGGAAATCGAACCCAGGTCCCTCTACAAGCTGCCTAGGAATGCTGGCTACTACAGCATAAAATAGACAGTGAGAAGTAAAAAGCAATAAAACCGTTGTTATAAGAAATGAATCATTTAAGGGTACTAATCGGTAAAACGTTAATTGAAGTTATTGAAAGTAATCAGTTGCATTTTTAACATCCTATAAGAAATAAAAAATAATAATATTAAAAATTTTCTTAGGTGTAGTGTTTATTACACCTACAAACGTATTGCAGTGCTTAGAGTGGAGACATATTTGTCTGAAATCTTAAAAAAGGAAATCCCACGCATCCGAGTAGTGGCCCGCATTCTCTCAGAAAGTACTTTCTCATATTACCCATTTGAAAGATGTGCACATACAGTGCATTTCCTTCACACTGTGGCCATCGCACAGCGGCTTGCGCTCCGGTTCCGTCGCTCGGACTCTCGCCGAAATAGTTATATTCCCGCAACCGTTTCACGTTCTCATATTTACATTTACTGTTACAATGATAAATTAAATTGAGTTTTATTTATGGACGCTACTTAACTGCTGTGGCCCTTAGCGTCCCATTCTATATTGGGCGTGAAAGACCGGGAATTTTGCTCAGAGGCCTCTTTATCAGGCTTGAGGTTCTTTTACGTGCCGTAAATCTACGACACGAGACCACCGGCTTTATTTCCCTTCCGAAGGAAGCCATGCTAAGGATTTTTACGCCTGAAAAAATTCTTCGGCCTCCGTCGGGTTTCAACCCGGAGCTCGGGAACTAGAGGTTAGCATGGCAACCACTACACCACGGAGGACGACTATTACTATGATAATAAACACACACCTTATATGGGATGCTGGAAATGTTGTCTTCCTCTACCCACATATTTCTGGCATCTTCTCAGGAAAGTTTAATTCACACTCGAGAGTTCAGTATCCGAAATTAAGTGAATTTCTCGCCTGCTTTCTTTTACTTCGTACAATGTTTAGGTTTTATTGCAAAAACGTTATTTTTCATGTGATTATCAGAATCGACTAAATTTCTGACTGCATTTTCCGAAATGATGGTGTAATTGTCCAACGCTTTGATGAAGCATGGTTCCATTTATGTGGCTACGTTTCGTCGCAAAATAACAGATATTGGAGCACAGAGAAGCCCCATTTTAATCACGAAATCCCTTGAATGACGCGAAAATTGGTAGGCAGTAAATGTATACAGAATAATAGGACCTATATTTTTTTAACAAACAATAAGTGCTGAGAGGTACAGGAATTACTTATTCACATTGTTCTATTATCATACTAACATTGAATGTCAGTCTGAATCTAACTAACAAGACTTTGTTACCGCGCAATTAGCTGATGAGCCATTAAATTTAATTCAGGAAATTTTTGAAGATAGGGTAAGTAGCAAAGAATAATGGCCTCCACGATCCCCTGATTCATGGACTTTTGTCCATGGGGAAACTTAGAAAGTAAGGTATGTGTAACCAACCCATACATTCTAAGAACTAAACTAAAACAGGCAAGAAATTTACTCAATTTCGTATATTGAACTCTCGAGTGTCAATGAAAATTTCCTGAGAAGATGCCAGATATATGCTGATAGAGAAGGATAATATTTCCAATACCTACTATGATAAGACATCTACTTATAATCTTTGTAATTGTAACTATGATAACGTCAGGCGGTTGCGGGGATATAACTTGATTCGGCGGGAGTCCGAACTGCGGCGTTCGGCGCGCGAGTGTCATGTGGTAGCCACAGTATGTAGGATAAGTACTGTACTAAAACTATAAAACAAATAACCTAAACCATATAGGTCAGTATGTTATCATGAACTTCCTTAAAATTTTTACTATAAACACTATTTTTATCTATACATAATCCATAAATAACTAAGCCTAGATATTAAATAAGCAAGTAACTAAGCACACCAGGAATGTATTTAAATTTGTCAAAATGATGTTGCCAACGGGAAGTGTTTTGGTCAAAATTTAAATTAAATTCAGTTTTATTTATGGACGCTCTTTAACTAGTATGCTCCTTAGCGTCCCATTCTATATTGCTCGTGAAATACCGGTAATTTTGCTCAGAGGCCTCTATCACGCTTGAGGTTCTGTTAAGTGCCGTAAATCTATGACACGGGACCACCGGCCTTATTTCCCTTCCGAAGGAAGTCATGCTAAGGATTTTTACGTTCGAAAAAATCCATCGTCCTCCGCCAGGTTTGATTCCGCGACCTCGGGATTTAGAGGCATGCATGGTAACCACTACACCACGAAGGACGACAAGAGGTTTGGTCAGCAGCATTATGTGGTTAAAATAAATAAATAAGAGCAACACTCCCTAGATTATTCTAATATTATTGTTTTTATTACTGTTTCTACCCTCGAGAGAAATTTGATATAAATTTAGGCATAGTCTGCAGTGGTAAAAAATAATAACTGAGGTACAACAGAGGTCCAGCATGTCCTTTCCAGTAATTTTATACCCGAAAATAGTAGATTTGGAATTTTAAGATAATTGCCTATGTGAAGATCATGACGTCTAGGAATCGTAAAAAATCATACCTAATGAACTAAATGGTTAACACCTATATTATTGTTTTTTTCCCTAAACTGCGTACCACTCATAGAAACGCTATGATGTCTACAATGTCGATTCGAATTGACAATGAAGCACGAAACATTACATCTGGACACTAAAATTTAACATTCCCCTGGTCAACGTTTGAATGCTGCAGCGATAATGCGTTATACCGTTTTTAAATTTCACTTCTAGTCTCTGTGTGTGGTTATGTGCTCATATTCTGTATTGTGTTCATCTGCATTGTGAAGTATTGTGAAGAGAAATAACGCTGGGTTGTAATTTTGAAAGCTTATTTAACTCGTTACCGCCTGGTAGATAATAAGCACCTCATTTCAGTACAGGAAAATCAAGTTTGTTGATGTTGAAACAAAGAGATAAATATTATACATATTTTTCTTTATGGCGGTGACAACTTATTTTTAAGGGAATTAAAATGTTCCGAGATTTTTTGAATTAAGGAGGGTATGGTTGTCAAAAACTGCCTTTCTGGCTTTTGCTTTAAAATTAATTCCAGGTTTTATCCTTCCAATAATGCCTTAAGTTGTGACTATTGAAATGTTTTTGATTGTTAACTAATTTTTTTGCCGTTTGGAGAAAAACTCCGGAAGAATTTGATAAGAAAAACGTAAGCAGATTCAACTTAATATCGTTGTCCTTTACAGCAGAGAAAGAACATAACTATGGAGAAATCTCAAATAAATATTGAAACTATACCGTGTTGTTAATTACACACAGCATGCTGTGCTTTTAAGGGTCATAACTGAATGTAACTATATGTTTCATAATGCCTAAGCTCATTATTTAATTTTTGTTCTATTTTAGGTGCCTAAAATGTAACAATTTGTGCCAAATGCTCAGAGATGTGTTAATTAGCCAAACCTTCTGTTGTTGATGTCGGAAAGTAAATAAAAGATATTGTCGATTAGCAAAACGTGGAACGCGCACGTGTAGGTATGAGATGACGTAGCGGTTTTGTGTACATTGGTTGCAGCAGTACAAATAGAAAAAAATCCTGAAATTACATTTCCTAAGGATTTCTACAATACCAATCAGTGTTGGAACCTCTAAACCCCCCCCCCCCCTTTGATAATATTATCTGACTACTTTTATACTTGTACAACTTTTATACTTGTACAACTTTTTCTAGTAATGGAAGAGAAAATTGTGTGATTGTTACATACCAGATTTCTGTTTCGGTATATTTTTGGATAGTGCCTGAATACAAAAAGAAGGATTATACAAATTTGTGTTAATTCTTCCAGGAAAGCTGCAATTAGGTACATTTAAATACAACAAGTAGCGATTCTAAATAAGCATGACAACATCTGCTTTTATTTTCATATCCCCCTTGTTTTCTACAGATGAAAAATTTGAAATGGAATCGTATAATTCACGGCACGTTAATGTGGGCCCTTGCTAAGCTCCGTATGCGCATGGTGAATCATAGCCCTGCTCTAATTGGATCAGTTGCTTAGAGATGCAGAATTTGGGGGCGGATGCTGCCCGCATCACGTACATGTGTACTGTGGTAAACAATAGTCCCGAGGTATACATTCGTGACTGTTGCAAACTGGCTGCATAGGGTATGCGTCTTCCAACTTGCTGCTTACAATAGACCAAACAATACCTAGTGTTTCCTTACTCTGGAAGGACGCCGAGAAATTTATGTAAATACAATAAACCACTCAGAAATACAGAAGGGCTGTGCTTAATTGCATTTATAATGTGCTCTAACTTATAAAGAGAGAAACAATTGGTTCGTTTTGTGTTTGTGTGACCAGACTATTGCTAGAAATGTTCAAGCAATTACGCCTTTTATTTCAACGCTGAAATGTCCACTTTGTCTTGATAGTCGCAGACTGTAAGATGTTTCCAAAAGCATTAAATGTTAGTTTGGTGGTAGGAATTTTATATACACTCTTTATTTCCTCCCGCTATTTCATTCTATATTAATATGCAGGTCTTTAATTGCCCTAAGCCGAATATCTTATAAGATTTAAGATATTCAAACTGTATCTATTTGGACCTCAAATCTTTTGAATCGATTTGAGTAAAATATTGACAATTAAACGTTACTCTTCTGATTATGGGTTAAAGAGAGTTTCCAGAATGTTACAACCGGGTTTTAGGGAAAGGAATTTTTAATTTTTGACAGTTTCGTTACCCATTCTTTTAATATTAATTTATAGTTTCTTTTTGTACCTTAATCGGTTTTGTTATATCATTCAAGTCTTAAGTGACAAAACGAGACGTTTCAATATTTCATGATTTACGATGTAACTTGGAAACTATCCATTCAATATGTGCACTTCCAAAAACTTTAAAACAAGATTTTAGAGAAGTTGAGGTTCTTATCGCTCCCTTTTCATTGGATAAAGACGTAAGCATGAGCTAAGATTTTCACGGCTGGTGTTATTCCTACTAAGAGCGCTAAAGAAAATCTCACTGCACCTCGCGTCTACGTCACATTATTTATCGTTTTACGTGGCCTTGCGAAGCCATGGCCATTTCATTGTTTGCTTTAGGCCACGGTGCAAGGATGCGCCAGTCCCTCTGCTAATACTTATACCAATAACCACAACAAAGGTTACAAAATGGCGTAGAAACGGAATATATGTTTACGCTCTCGATCGTATTGGCTAAAAGGGAAAGAGGTAGAGTGAGTACATTTAGTTTGCCATACAGACCTCTTATCCTGATTGGTAGCCATACTTTAACGGCTAGTGCAGAACACGCGGTTGAAAGCTAAGGGAAAAACTTGAGCGCCCAGATTATGGAAATGTAGAATGTGTAGTGTGAGAAGATTCTCAGGGGGTGCAAATTAAAGCTTAAACGGTATTCATTAAATATATAGCAAGGCAGCGCTTTATAACAAAAAATAAACAGAACTGTATTCTTACAGTGATATGAATGCTTGTTGCTGCATAGAAGCAAACATAATTAAATAATAAATTCATAAAATAGCATATTTTCCCTCTAATTCAAACTATAATTGGTTAATATACCTTTACAAGCATATTGCTGATCATAGGAATACAAAAGGATTATAGACAAAAGTATAACCCAATTTTATTGCTATAATATGCATGTCATATTCGGTAAACCATATACATATACATATTTACCTCTAGTTTCTAAACATGATCAGTCGATTATAACAAAAGAATAATTTGCATTTAGTAAACGAATATCATCATCTGCGGATGTTTTACGGAGAGTGCCCACTTTCTGAAGAGTATATAGATCGTCTTGCCCACTTTCTTAGAATATTTTTATCCAGTAATTTACTATAAAAACACTTTTAAGCACTGCCGTTGTATTTTCTGCAACGGTGCGCCCAGCCTCCCAGATACCCACGATACTCCACGAGTAATTTCGCTAGTATACGGCATGACTGGTTCTGAGACAATAAACTTGTTTTTTTGGTTTCAATAACATCAGAAAAAGCAAAGGCATCAAGCTCCCCTTTCCCCCCTTATTGCTGTGTTATCAAGCCACGACGCTCTGCGATAGGTTAGGTGAAGGGCACGTCTCAAAAGACCACAGAAAATGATACAAAATCCGCCGAAGATTTTCTTTGGCGTTCTGCGTACAATATAACATATTTTCTGGGCGACTGCAGTCGTTCAGCAGTTCCTCCCATCCTTCTCTCCTGAGGATGTCCTCCACAGTTGAGGACGAAACGTTAAGTCTTAACAACTTTATTGTTCGACCACGGCCTACACGCTCGGAGAAGATGATATATTGTACTGAGACATAAGTTTGTTCTCCACCTCTAGCCAACTGTGTTGGTGCTTTTACATTTCCATCCACAGAGCTTTTACATGTAAACGTCTCTTTCAGGATTTTACAGAATTTCACATAAAATGAAGTTAGTTGCCAGTGTTTACTTTGGTCGTAAATATATGCGTATATAATTTGTGATTTAAAAGTCTATCTGTGGAAAATGCTTGAGGCAGTGTTTAATAAACTCTAAAGTACGGGGAGCGTAGCATTTAAAGACTGTGTGTGTTGCAATGTTTGAATGAGAAAAGAAATGAAATAACCAGCTTGTTGGCCAAACAATTGAATTTAGTTTTCATAAAATACTCAGAATATATAAGAATAACTTTTACCCAGAGTGCACCATGGTTTCTGTGACGCAATGAGCGGAACGTTTAATCCAGGCTTTTGTGGCTTTGCAAATATACTTCTATAGAAAATATTTGCTAAATGGAAGGATTTTAGATAATCCATCAAAACTGGTTTTTTTAATGCACTCTGGCAAAATAAAGCTGGATGGATTGAGATGTATGGATTTCGAAGGCCGTACTGCAGAAGTGTGCATTCTGATGACAGGATTACGAGTTTGTTCAAGACATGGTTTGCAAAGAGAATACGAGCGTTCTTTTAAAGCATTAAATGCGTTGCGATTTTTTCTTTGTAATTGTATTCGACCAGATGTATTTAAAAGATTAATGCTAGAATTACATTATGCTTTTTTAAAACCCCTGTTATATTTTTATTTAACCAGTAAATATGTAGTACATGCCAAAGAAAATTGAACAGCTATATTCTGTTATTTTTCGAACCCAAAGATGTTGCGTTTTCTAACTAGTATTACTAAATGTGCTCTAAACGACATCAGAAAATTCCGGAAACGTGTGTTAGAATTTAGTATCATAGCAACACTCATGTTTCTCAAGGTTTTCAGTGTATATTTAACACGTTGCACAACTTACAATAATATTGTAAATATTTACAATCTTTTAAAATAAGTTTTAATCGCTAGGGCCCATACTATTGCTCCTTTTTAAGTACAATGCCACATGGAGGTACAGTTTCTGGAAAATCCATTCAATGCATCTCTTGGCAATTTTATCAGCATATTTTAAGATCATTATACAGTCCCAGGTTCTTGTTTATTCCATTACATTTAAATAACTTTATAAATTTCAGTATAGAAATATGGGTTAAAATGGAAAGGTAGAATCAGATGACTGAAAAATTCAAATCCATAGCCGGAATTTGAACCACTGATCTCCCGGTCTTCGTCCGGTTGCTCTAGCCACTGAGCTACCATGGCAACATGCCGGTACGGCATTAAATTCTCCAACTGATTCACATATTTTTCGGTAAACCACAAGGAGATCTCAAATTGTATTGAGATGACATACCCCAATGGTAACGTACAATGCTGTAAGTACTTTAAGTCCCGGGCTTCATGGTTTCAACCACTATTAGGTCAATTAATGGAATTAATTGTTCTTCCACACAAGCCGTGTGTTGGACAAGATTAGAAAGGAGAATCAGACGACTGAAAAGTTCAATGCCATAGCCGGGATTTGAACCACGGATCTCCTGGTATCCGTCCGGTTGCTCTAACCACTAACATGGAAACATGCCGGAACGACATTCCCAACCTCGTCCAACACACGGCTTGTGTGGAAGAACAATTAATTCCATGCATTAAAATATTTGTCTTTCCAGAAATACCAAACTCTGCAGGGCTCTCAGGGTTCGAGTTACAAGAATTTAACATTTTGGAGCCCCGTTGATGGAATAAATGAACTTACAGGGTAGTAAACAATAAAGAAATAGGTACTGTGGTGTGAGAAAAGTCAGTGTTAATATAATATGTGTAACAATTTAACCCAATGGCGTATAGGATGAAAATATATTGAAAGGGTAACTGCCATATTTACTGTTTTGAATTTTTTTTCTACACAATAGAAACTGAATGTTCAACTGAAATGATTGCGTTAAGATAATAAATAACACTGAAACGTATCCTCCCTTAAACTCCCAAAATACAGAGTGGTACCTCAGCCATCTGGCCGGTAGTCGCGATGCGTGTTCCGCGCGCTATATTCAGTATATCTGTTTATTATTCTCATTATTGATACTGATGCCATATTATTACTGTTTTATGATGATTATTACCTAATATTAATTACCTATTGAAAAAACATAATTACTTTTTATTTCATCAGTACTAACCTTTTTTACAGTCGGTGTTGAAAGTGGTGTCCTTCGGCAGATAAACATTCTTGGCACCTTCTGATGAAATTACCATTCACACTCATAAGTTCTTGTTGCGTAATTTCCCTAATTTCTGTTCTTATATTGTTTTTAAGATCGTCTATGGCGCGAGGATTATTCCTATAGTCTATTTTTGAGAGTTCCCCACAGATAAAAGCCACACACAGTAAGATCCGGCAATCGAGCCGAGTAGAAATTACTCTGTCATCAAAAACTTTCTTGATGTCTTCCAAGAAAGCTTCACGCGGTCGTAATTAATGGACAATAGTCACTCTGTATGGTTTTAATTTCAACAGTTTCGTAAACCTATGTACTGAGGCTTTTGAAACACTGACTTGTGCTACACGTCGTAAACATTTATTCGGAGACCGTTCAAATGCTTCGCCAATTTCATCAAGTTTTTGTTCCGTTAGAACCCTTCGTTTCTTTTTACAACTTACAACATTAAATGATCCCGTTCTCTTCACTTTATTCATTATATATCTAACTGTTTCTCTACTCGGAACTGGAACACCAGGAAATTTATAGTGAAATTGCCTACACACCTGTCTACATGAGTCGGTTTTCACATACGTGTCACACATAAAAAGTCTTTGTTCAAGCGAAAACTTGAGTACCATTTCTGGGTTGTAATGATCCGATAATTCAATCGCACACAAATACACACGTGTCTCGCCTCTATACACAAGAAGCAATAACAGCTGACTGAAGCCCGCTGCCACATGTCCGATAAGTGGAAGAACCCGTGCCTTGAGTTCATTCAGACGTGTCGCACAAGACTGCCATGCAATTCCCGGCCAGAGTGCTGACACTGCTTATGGTAAATTTATGTACATAATGCAAATATTTACGCTGCATTATAATGTTTTAGAGATAGTAGTACTCAACAAATCAATATCAACGTGGGCCCTAAAATTAATATCTTCCAATGAAATACCTGTTTTAAAAGTATTCTATCTTGCTCCTTGTCGTTTATGACTCGCTCTTACTTGATGCATCACAATTTAATGCAGTAAAGAACAATTTAACAATGTATACCTCAGTTTTACTTGTAAACCTCTTATAATGTCCATTTTCTGCACAAATTTTAGAGAGAAATTTTTGCTGTTCTCAGAATACTGGACCAATGCAAACATCAAATTTTCATAAGGTTAAATTCTATATCAAGAAAAATAGGTGGCTTATATTATTTATCGTAATATTAAAAGCATCCTCTTACATTAAAGTTTGAATTAAACAAATTGAAACTATTTTTGAGCCAGCAGGAGAGTTTGCCGTTCTTCACCGTGTTGTCCAACATAGGTCTGTTAATTAATCTACTAGATAAATCGATATCATTCTCCTCCTTTCTCCCTCAAACTTCTGTATCGGGGTGGTGAGACTTTACGTCGACACAATTGGACAATTCGAACCATTAATAAGGGATAGCCACAAAAAAGCTATTTGAAGTAAATTGTGTATTGTAAAGAGATATACATTTTTTGTGTAAAACGTTTTCGTCTATCACTTAACATTTATCGGTTAAACAAGATTATATCAAATCCCTTCCGAATGAAGAGGACTTCACAGGCTATTCTCACAAAATTCAAGGTATACATTTTATTTGTGATGTAAATATCTTTGATGTATGATATTTTAATCAAAATTGTTGAAGCCACTTTTGAGGAAATAAAAAATTTCGAAAAATGTTCCATGTAAAGGGTAGTTGAGGTGGGGGAGTTGTTTGGAAATGATCGTGTCGCATCTTTGGAAGATATTGAACTTAAGTAACCAAGTTTGGTGTTTTTACAACTTTTCGTTTTTAAGTTATGCTATTAACACACACACACACAGACAACTCACGGACCTTTTTCTAAAAATAATTTTTGGGGGCTTAGGGGACCTCAATATATATATATATATATATATATATATATATTCGGTGAAATCTCAACATATAAAATGTTTGAGTGGAATTCAATACTTACCCTACTTACTATATGTAAAGAGAAAGTAAAAAAAAATCTTGTGCATTACATTGAAAGGGCTTTCTCTACCCTCTGTCGCTTATTATTTGGTACACAAATTATTATTACAAATGTTTACTGTCCTATCTACTTCACTTTAATTTAGAAAAAATAAGTTGCAGAAATACTTGGATTAACATTTCGCTATAGACACAAAGGGAATAGCGATAGTCAAATGTTTTAGAACTGGACGCTATATGCTGGTCTTTTAAAATTTCATACTGTTTCCATGGATGGCATCGAGAGCAGCATCTGAAAATCGACTTTAAAGAATGACTAAGTATTGAACAATTCGAACAATTAATAACGAATATATTGGAAAAAGCTGTTGATACAAAAAGGTTTATTGAAATAAATTGCGTGTTTTTAAAGAGATCTACATATTTTGTGTAATACATTTTTGTCTACCTCTTAGCGTTTTCCAGTTATACAAGATTATACAAAATTCCTTCCGAATAAACAGGACTTCAAAGGCTATTACGAGAAAATTCAAGATATACATTTTAGTTGTCATGTAAATATCTTTCATATATGGTATGATAATCAAATCCGTTAAAGCCATTTTCATAGAATAAAAAATTTTGAAAAACATTCAATGTAAAGGATTGTTTGAGGTGGGGATTTTCTTAAAAATCTTCTGTCTCATCTTTGGAACTTACTGTACTTAAATAACAAGTTTGGTATTTTTTCAAATTTTCGTTTTTGAGTTATGCTATTCAGACACAGACATACATACACTGACATTTTTCTATAAATACTATTTTTAGATTCAGGGGCATCAAAAGATGTATTTCCGATGAAATCTGATATCGGATTTTTTATTGGAATGCAACACCTTCTCTACCTATTATGTACGTGGTATAGAAAACAATATTAGTCGAATTGTACCAATTACTAACCTGGTTACCGCTGTCGTTTGAGTTTTGTAGGAACTATCAACAAAACAAAACCATAACATGCATATTTAAGTGACAATATTCACAACTTTAAAAACGTCGAAGTGTAGACAACAGCAAAGCACAGTATTTGGCTGTATCAATTCTCTATAATTCTTCATAAAAATTATCATTTAAAACTCTGTTGAAACTCGCGTATTCCAACATAATAATAATCTATTTAAAGTTTTTTACCTGCGTATATATAAGGAAAGGTAATGACGAGAAACAAAATGAAGCCTTGATGAAAAATGTAGTAATGTAGACCTGGTTGTGTAATTCACACATCATTCATACAAAAAATATAATTACAAGCGGTTTCTGTCCATAAGATTCCTTGTGATGGAATGCTGTTGCAGGAAGGTCGAGTTTTATGTTAGCCTTAAGGCATTTATCATAATTGTGCCGTTTACCTTTAGGGTTATTTGTTTCAGTAGAAACATATTACATTGAGTTTTATTTATGAACGCTCTTTATCTGCTGTGGTCCTTAGCGTCCCATTCTATATTGGGCGCGAAAGGTCGGTAATTTTGCCCAGAGGTCTCTTTATCAGGCTTGAGGTTCTTTTACGTGCCGTAAATCTACGACCGGAACCACCGGCTTTACTTCCCTTCCAAAGGAAGCCATGCTAAGGATTCTTACGCTCGAAAACATCCATCGCCTTCTGCCGGATTGTTCCTATAGAGAACATATTAATAGTCGTTTTGTGAAAGAAGCTTGTAATATTAAATAATAATATTACAAGCAATACTTCAGTTTTCAACTGCTCCAGCCAATGGAACAGAGGTATTTTGAAAACTAAGATGGCAGTATTACTTTTACAGTATATGTTTGTAGTTTATTATGCAAAATATCACATAATCAGCAATCATGCTGACTGATTTACTTTAGCTCTTACACTCCGTTGTTTTGGATATGATATAAGGTATGCTTACTCTCCACAATTTCCTATAACTATAGATTTTATCAGTAACTGGCTACGGAACCCAATTACCTTTGAAAGCCTAGTTTCGCCCACAAGCGATCCTGGCTTAATTAATTTATTTTGAGCATAATAAGCATAAGTCAATTATAACGTTCATTATAAAATGTAGTCTCAATAACTTACAAGACGAAACAAACAAAAATTATAGATTAAAATGGAATCTGTGAAGAAGAATAATATAAATATGAGGAATAGAAACAACTAAGAAGGAAAAGAAAAGGTGGCATGGTTTTTAATCGTGCAATAATTTCTAAATTCAGTATTTATGTAGCCTAATAATAACCAATTATTAGCTATGACGTTTTGAACTTAATTTCAGACAAGTTGAAAATATCCAAGCTGAAATAATGGACCAGTAATAATAAGTATATAATTTGTTTAATTGCAATTTTTAAGGATTTCTGTATTTTCTCTGGGAGTGAAAAGAAATCCTTCTGAATCGACATACTTTACTTGGTATACCAGGTGGCCCAATCGCGCCGTATTTCAAGTCTGTAGATGTACCTTCGTGGGTTGAAATAGTTGCAGAACTCAACGGGGCAATTCCAAGTAAACACAGGTCAGTGGGGAACTGACAAATTAGCGTAAGCGTTTTTCTTAATTTCCATTTATGCCCCGCCTTTAACTACAATAGTCTTATCGGCGGCCTTTCCTTTGGAACATATTATTGCCTATAGACATTGGCGTTATCTCGTTTTGGTTTATCTTTGGAATTTAATCATTAGATCACATACACAATCATTCATACTTTCAGACTCTGGGGAGGATAGAAATAATCTTGGCTAGAGAAAAATTCCCACCCCCGGGACCTCTAATTTTACAAATTATTACATACATATATTGCTTCAAGGCGGGCCGTTATTGAATTTACATATTATATAATTTGACGGAAATCATTTAAATGTTAAAAATACTGCCTCAAGATATCAATTGCCAGTAAGTTGCGACCGAAGTACTATCTTCAATATGACCTCACAGGTATCTGATATATGCACTTGGGGTACCAGGACAATCTGTGTTGTACCATAAACGTAACGGCCGTCCTCGCATTCGCTTAGCTTCACTCTCCATATATTTTCATAATTACCTTCGTGACACTCGCTTATGGTGACGGTCTAAAACCAACTACACGTGTAGATGGCACAGATACATGTTCTACTTGGACCAAAGCGATGGTTTAGGTTCATAAAGAAGTGTAGATTAGCGTTAGTATATACATTCTCCTCGACAATTTGCTCTTCATTATCACCAGCGTTCACTAATTGGAATTTAAGACCATAAGCATAAAAATAAACGATTTAAAGTTATACATTACGAAATATAGGCTAAAATCGCCAGTTTTTGCTCTCCATAATATTGCTACTACTATGAAAAGTATGCGTGCGAAGTTTCACAGCGTTACTCAAAATCTGCGGGTCTCTAATTTCACTTCTTTTAAAAGAATGCAGGGAATTTAAATTTCTGGAACGTTTAGTAGAAAATATGTGGACTCTGCTTTATCTGGATCAAGATGTTAAATATGGAGCTAGACAACAGACTTTCCTTAGAAAATAAAAAAGTTCCAAATAAACAATAAAAACGTGCATACAAAACAAAGGAGGGCCTGGGTTATTAAAAACCTATGCACATTACACTTTATTAATTTGGTCTTGATTTCAGACTGTTTAAAAACAATATTTGAAATAACACACTCAAAAAATTGAAAAATTTGGCAGTAAAAACTCTTTCTTACAAATTATAAAACCAATACACAGTTGGATAATGCAAACACTCTTTCGCATATTAATATGCAAAAGAATTTAAAATATTCATGTAGAATTCCAAAAAGTGACTTGCTGGTTTAATCAACATTCTTTTTGAAACTACTTTTTCCTTTTGAATTTCAAAAGTTAAAAGTTGAAGTTTTGTATAAAGTCTTGCATTCTTGTTAAAACTGTTAAAATGTCATTATAGTAGATAGGAAGCTATGTAAGTTTTAAAATTCTTTGTGCATTCCCCAATTTAATGTGCTAGTGTATGCTGCGTGCTATACAGGAGCACTTCTGATGAGTGTCTCAGCATCCCCTTTTATACTGAATCCTGCCATGCCATCTTCTTAGTTTATACTGACTATTTTTCTGTGGTACCATCAGGATTTTTTGACTATGGATATTACTTTCTCTACCACGTACATAGCAGTTAGAGAGAGTATTGCATTCCACCCAAAAATATGATACCGAGATTTCACCGTAAATGCATGTTTTAAGCCCCCTGAATAAAAAAAAGCATTTTTAGAAAAAGGTCCTTGTCTGTCTGTGGACAGCATAACTAAAAGACGACAAGAAGAATAAATACCAAACTTTGTATTTAGGCTCAGCATCTTCCAAACATGCGACAAGAAGATTTTCAAGAAACCCCCCCGGCCCCATACTACCCTTTACATGGAACATTTTTAAAAGTTTCATTTTCTCAAAAATGGCTCTAACGATTTTGACTAAAATACCATGTATTAAAGGTATTTACATTGCAAATAAAATGTATATCTTGACTTTCTGGGAAAAGCCTGTGAAGTCCATCTCAATCGGAAGGAATTTTGAATAATCTTGTATAACTGGTAAACGTTAAACGATAGACGAAAACGTATTACAAAATCTAGATTTTAAAACACAATTTATTTCAAATAACATTTTTGTGGCATCAGCCATTTCCGTTATTAATGGTTCGAATTGTTCAATACTTTGTCATTCTTTTGAAGCTTTTTCGATATTCAGTTGTTTATCGCGATAGCATACAGAGCATGGAATTTTAAGGCCAGTACATAGCGTCCAGGTCTTAAACATTTGACTATCGCTATTCTCTTTGTATTTATAAACGAAATTTTTAATGCAGCTGTTTCCGGAAAGGTTTGCTTCGATTAAAATAAAAATAGACTTTCGAAGGAATAATTTGAATACCCAGTGATAAGAGATAGAGCGTAGAGAACGTCGTGTGAATGTGTCACATTAGATTTTTTTTCTTCTAATCTACTTCTGCTGCTTCAGTGTTTTGGCTAAGGTATAATGCTCTCCTCTTAAATGACCTGGGTAAACAGAGTAACACATTTACAGCGTGTATCATGAAAAAGAGAGTAGCAAGTTATTTTCATTACCGTCCTAAAACTCAGGTTCACTTTCATCATGCATGAAGATAAGGCAGGCGTCTGCAAAACATGTTCGATTTGCAGACGCTGAGGTGCTTCTTAATCGATCTTTTTCAATCATTAGGGTTTATGGAGACGTTTTGCACTTTGGAGATGGTCTTTGAAAAGCAATCATGGGCATAAAGTCTGCAAATAGAATGCATAGTGTACGACAGAGTGATTAAAGTCCTTGGTGACGATAATTACTTCAATAAATACATATATGCGTCATAAAAATTTGACGATGGTCGTATAGCGCTAAGGGTATTAAAACTACTGTGATAATTAACGTTATTTCGAACTATGCGTAAAACAATCTTAAAATTATAATTTATCTTCCCTTTCTAAGTGTATTTAACTACATAAAATAGTCCGTGGCGAGTGAAAAATGTGTAAAAGATGTTATTACTTTTCAACCTAATATCCATTAGTGCATAGTTCAAAAGTAAATGTCGTATGGCTTATAATCATTATTACTGAAGGATGCACTTTGTTTAAATCTGAATACACTATTTCTGTTAGGAATCGCTATACTGTGGTTTACATTTTTAAAATGTCTCTGAGCAAGTCGTTCTTATTTTGCTGGGAAAATTAATTAGGCATTCACACAATTCCTTTTGTATCTACTGTATAACATGATTATGGTATCTCACCAGATATTTAAAGCCTTTGTTGAAGCTAAACAGCTTTATAGGTATCCCTTTTTAAGCACATTTTATAACAACCTTGTCTCGTAGTAGCCAGATTCATTCTGTATATACAAGTATATATTGCGATTTTATAATGATTCGCTTTAGATCTGAAACAATTTCCTGGTCTATTCAGCCGTTCATCAACGGCAGCTTGCACTGTTCCAATTGGGAAATCCACCACTACTGACTGCAAGCTTGAGATACGCGATATTCGGATGCGTTTTGCTACAAACAACGCCCTCTGCACTGACTGCGGCTTATAGTCTAAAGACTGAGCTCAGGGCTGTTAGATGCCATTATTTATAAAAAATGTAACTGTAAACAAGTAAATCCAGTTAGGATTAAGTGAAACCCACCTAATATAGTTGTGCTGAAACTTGTTATAACCTTTCTTGAACCAAGTGTGATTGAACAGTTTCACAACACTTGTCTTTCTCCTTCTTGGTAGAGCTGAATCCCGCTGACACTATTGTGTGTTGCACATACTAAACCATCTCTGAGGAAGCCTAGGGGTGGTAGCTTGGCTGAATGCTTGTTAATAATGAAGCTGGGTTACATTATCTTGTCTCGCACATATTAAACCATCTCTGAGGAAGCCTATTGGCAGTAAACCCTCTGAATGTTTGGTAGCAAAGCTGGGTTTTACACTATCTTGTCTCTATCATACCAAACCATCTCTGAGGAAGCCTATTGGCAGTAATCCCTCTGAATGTTTGGTAGCAAAGCTGGGTTTTACACTATCTTATCTCTATCATACCAAACCATCTCTGAGGAAGCCTATTAGCAGTAATCCCTCTGAATGTTTGGTAGCAAAGCTGGGTTTTACAATATCTTATCTCTATCATACCAAACCATCTCTGAGGAAGCCTATTGGCAGTAATCCCTCTGAATGTTTGTTAGCAAAGCTGGGTTTTACAGTATTTTGTGTCTATCATACCAAATCATCTCTGAGGGAGCCTAGTGGGGTAGTACCTCTGAATATTTGGTATCAATGAAGGTAGGTTACACCATCTTGTATCACACATACTAAACCATCTCTGAGGAAGCCTAGTGATGGTAATCCGGCTGAAGTTTTGTTAGCGATGAAGCTGGGTTACATTATCTTCACATACACACACACTGAACCATCTCTGAGGAAGCCTAGTGGTGGTAGTACCTCTGAATGTTTGATAGCAATAAAGCTGGGTTACACCATCTTGTCTCGCACATACTAAACCATTTCTGAGGGAGCCTAGTGGGGTAGTACCTCTGAATGTTTGGTAGCAATGAAGGTGGGTTACACTATCTTGTCTCGCACATACTAAACCATCTCTGAGGAAGTCTAGTGGTGGTAGTTCCTCTGAATGTTTGGTAGCAATGAAGGTGGGTTACACCATCTTGTCTCCCACATACTAAACCATCTCTGAGGAATTCTAGTGGCGGTAGTTCCTCTGAATGTTTGGTAGCAATGAAGGTGGGTTACACCATCTTGTCTCGCACATACTAAACCATCTCTGAGGAATTCTAGGGGTCGGTAGTATCTCTGAATGTTTGGTAGCAATGAAGGTGGTTACACCATCTTGTCTCGCACATACTAAACCATCTCTGAGGAAGTCTAGTGGTAGTAGTACCTCTGAATGTTTTGTGACACTATCTTGACTCGCACCAACTGAACCATTTCTTAGGAAGCTTTATGGTGTTAGTCCCTCTAACGTTTTGGTAGCAATAAAGCTGGGTTATATTATCACGTCTCGCACACACTGAATCATCTCTGAAGAAGCCTTGTGGTATTAACCCCTCTGAATTTTTGGTAGCAATGAAGCTCGGTGACACCATATTGTATAGCACACAGAATCATCTCTTAGGAAGCCTAGTGGTGTTAGCCCCTCTGAATTTTTGGTAGCAATGGAACTCTGAAACACTAGCCTAGTGGTGTTAGCCCCTCTGAATTTTTGGTAGCAATGGAACTCTGTAACACTATCTTGTCTTGCACACCCCAAGCCACTTTGGGGGTAATTGCCTCTCTGAGTTTCTGGGATCAATGAAATTCAATGGCCTTATATTCCTTGCACACACCGAACTAACTGTAAGGAAGGCTGGTGATGGAAGTCCTTCTGAATTTTAGCAACGTAACTGGGTGACACTATCTTGTCTATCACACAGTGAACCATCTCTGGGGAGAAGCCTGGTGGTCGAAGTCCCTTTTGAGTTTCTGGGAGCAATAACGTTCAGTGACACTGGGTGGAATGCATAAAGTCAAGCATAAGCTTTACCTTGCTAATTTTCAAGTGTAATCTTGGCTTTTGAAGCATAAAACAGCTTCGACTTGACTTAAGTCTAGCATTTGCTTTGGAGCCAGCTAGCTGCCTAGCTTTAGCTTGAATTTTCCAGCAACGACTTGACTTTAAGTGCAAATCCGATGCATAAAACAAGCGAAAGCTTCACTTCCTCTAGATTAATCTTGACTTTTTTCAAGCTACCTCAGTAGGTGACTTGATTCATACAAGAGAAGTCTTAAGAGTTGTTTTATCACACAAAATGGCACAGTTCATGAATATCCGTCACAGAAAAGTGTATCAAGCGAAGCGACAGTGCAGAGAATGTGTGTACAAGTCATTTTATAGGTTCAATGAGGACAATTGGTGGCAATCTTAAACTTTATACATACAAATGCAAATGGTTGTCCAGCGCTGAGTGAAATATAAATAAATACCATCTGTAGTGTTTAACATGCTTATCGGATATAGTTACAGGTTCTGAATAAAATTTGATCCCTGTACTTCTATTACTGGAAGCACGCTCTGTTTGTTTAATATCTCCTCCTGCTGCATGCGTATCAGTTTTAATTCTTCTAAGAGTACCAATCTTTGCAGTTCATGCGTAGTCAGGTGTTTTGTTTCAGGGGTCTCAGGTAATTTAGATATATTTGATTGCGTACCCTTTTCATTAGCGTTCTTATTGGGATTTAGGGCAATGCTCTCATTATTTGTAGTTCCAGATTCAACTTCAACTTGCTCCATTGCATCATTTGGTAGCTGTTCTTCCAAACCTTCCCCACCCACAGCACATCCACCTAAACAGTAAACAAAAAACCAAATAAACTAGCCGTAAGGGAGTCAAAAGGACAACTAGTTTATTTAGTTAGTGATATATTATACTGTTTGGATTTGATGACGCTGTAAGGTATTGCATTACTTTCCTGGAAATACATTGTCGCTCAGCTGTGGCCTAATTATTGCTGACTGCTCTGCTGCCAGTGCTACAAGGTCGTGTTTACAGATTAAGCTGATCCCCATGTTATTAGTAAGCCCCGGATTTTTAGGTTCTAAAAGATTAAAATTAGGTTCTATGTATCAGTGTATTAGGATTTTATAGGATCTTATATGTTGAATTTAGGAATTTATAAGATCCTTGGTATATATATATATATATATATTATATTCATGCAAATCACTGGACACTTTGTTTAAAACACTAACTTTAAATTGTAAAAAGTTAAATTAACTAACTTTAGTATGTATTTGAAAGTACCAAATTCAAAAATATCGTGTTAGAAGCTCCCTATAACGGAAGAAGCAATAATGCATACTACTCAACAGCGCTATTAAAATGTTTGCCTCTAGTTTTCACCTATTATTACGGCATATAAACATCTCACGTTTCAGAAATGCCGCGTGCCACTGACCACCTCTTTCGACCATAGCTAGAAAATGATAACTGAAGGCGGCGAACGTTTTAGTTACTTTATTATTGTGGCGGACGGTTTAATTAAAGTTTATTATTGTAAGGTACTGCGCAAGATTTCACAATCTAATTATTTAATAGTTTCCTTATTCGGTCTCCCTTCGTTTTAAAAATACTTTTATATTCATAAATCTGCTGTTATTTGCTGAAATAAGCGAATCAGTCACTTTTAGGTTCTATCACAAAAAATAGGTTTTATTAGGTCCTAACGTAAAATTAGGTCAATTTAGGCTCTACAAAATTGAAGCATATTACTCGTTGGTAACTAAAACATTAATATAAACCGAAGTTTGGAGTGTAGGAGGTCAGGAATAAAATAGGTCAGAACCTAAGAATCCGCGGCTTAGTTATTAGTAATGTAACCTTCATTAGATTATTCAGAGGTGAGCCTAAAAGTGAAATTTCTTCAGTAGCAGAGGGATACAGATGATGTCAATTGTCATTGTTCTTTCCATAATTAACATCTTACGTATAAATGCTGAGATTACTTTTGCTCATAATAACTTCAAATCTCAATGAAAATGAGAAATTTCTTAAGAGAAATTAGTTATAAGCTGGTAAAACTAGCTCCATCAAACAAGAGCTATAGACAGTTACATTTTGGAACTCTTCGAACTAGAGGAGCCACAATAGAAAAGAAAGATTTTCCAATAAAACTTATATAAATGGTAAACTCAGCAACGTCCAGTTGTTAACCAGAAATTAAGGCAACTAAAATAAACAATTTTAGTGTTGTTTACAGGAAAGTCATGTGTAAACCCGTTTGTAAACTGTCTTGAAGAACCTGATAAAATTCATAATGAAGCAAAAAAAGAATTTGAAACTGTCCTTTTTTGCCAAAGTATATCATATTGTTACGTACTTTATCATTCGCTGTAATTTTCCGATATATTTATATTTTATAGCAGTTACGTATAACATGTATCACATTACAGAATACGTTTTAAATTGCATTTGATACTATAAACCAAAGCAAAAAAAAAAAATTACACAGAAACTTCTAAATAATTGGCTCCTGAGATCGACTTGCATTCTTACCTGGAATCCTACCAATGGTTGGGTTACTTTCGCCATCAAGCAGCTGCAGAAATTCTTCTTCCCACCTTTTTAGCCTTATTTTCTGATTTCACGTGGCCTTACGGTCAGTTTTTCTTTTTAATTCAGTCTTCATATTCTGAATCTTTTTCTGCACCTGCTGTGGAGTGAATTTTCTGCCTAAAATTTCTTCCAGTTTGATGCAGGTGGTGTGCAAAGCGTTCACTTTCTCTTCTTTGATGCTCGGGATTTGCGATTTATTCAACAGTATTGGAAACTGCTTAAGAATTGCTAGAAAGGTATTCTGAATATTCACTTCGTCTACCATTACGCATATAACTTCGATATAGGTTAGGTACCGTATTCGCAAAACACTTCTGTACTCGCCACACGAGACAACAGTTATGAGCCGCATTTGGCAGACGACAGTTGCGCGCGCAACGTAATTCAAGCGTTTGCTGGAAAAACGTCTAGCGAAAGCTTGCTAGATTAAGATTCTTTTTATGCATGAGTTGAACAAGCCAAAGCTTAATCTTGTAGAGTAATCTTAAAGCTTTCGCTTTAACTTAAAGACTAATCTTCAAGACAAAGCTTGGATTTTATGCATTCCACCCACTATCTTGTCTCGCACACTCTGAACCATCTGTGAGGAAGTCGAGGGGTGGTCCCTCTGAATTTCTGAAGTCATTTCTATAGCTTCTTTTGGTTATCTTATCATACAATGTGTCGTTTTTTGTAGTGTATTTCTTTCAGAAGTGACGTATTTTGCGTCTGAAAAGGGATTCTTCTTTTCCCAATACTTAAGTCATGTACATATCCCCTGGCTCCACTGCTAAATATTTAACTATCTTTCTCATTTATGTGCTTGTACTCAACAATAAATACGACAGAGTTAGTGTTAAGTGTGTTTATGTAATCCCTAAAATATCGGGAGATTCTTATCTTTTAAAATGTTGTAAGTAATTTATGGCTAGTCCTAACTATATCTTTTAAGCTACCCAATTAAATATTCTTGATCAAACTGGATGGAAATGGGTCTTCAGCTACATTGCAGCTATTTATCAACTCTGCACGTCGTTCTAAAAGAACGCAAATGTGAGATGAAAATATTATTGTAGAGTTCACCACAGTTTTTATTATATGACGCGAATTATGACCTAAAATGAACATATACACTGTGTTTTCCAACCAGATGCAATGTATTTCTTAATAAAAGACAGAATATACAATAAACTACCTTAGAGATATTTACGTGTAACACCTGTTGCAGCATCTTCTTCTGTTTTTCTTAATATGCAGACTCCATTTTGGGCGTTCGAACTAATTAAGCCCATCCGCCGACTAATTTTGGTGGAGTAAAGAAAAGCAGTAACGTGGCTTTAGTGCGCTCATCTGCATGGTCATTAGTACCCGGAGTAAAGGATCCAATTTCTGCAAGTCGCTGGAGGAGCCTGGTGAATAACTTACGAGACTGGGTCTGGCCTGGGTACTTCGGGTCCGAATTTCCGACTCTTCCTCTGTTCCAGACATAGATTAAATTTGTCGCTGCAATTTCCACCATGGAATAATAATCTCCATTAGGAAAACGAAAGCAAACATTTGTGGTGCTGATGCATGTGCGAGGCATTATCATTCCTCTCTGTTGAGTAAAATAATATAGTGAACAATAAACGCAATTATCCAACAATTTGCGAGTCACGCAACCACTAAACACGTAAGGAAGGCGAATGTGCTGAGCTTCAAACTGCAGTACGTTTAAAATTGCTCACCGTGGTTCTAATATTTTTAGAAAGTATCAAATGAGCCTTTTTAATTGGTTATTTTATCGCTAAGTTTGTAAATATTATGACCTTCGTAAGTCGTTATACATTCTCCCATACAGCTACTCTAGATTCGCATTCGTCTCAAGGCGCTGTACCTGTGAAATTGGATGAAAAGGTTCAAAAAATTTAAAAAACACATAATTATATATAATATGTTATACAATATATTTATCTTAATTATGTATGTACTCCATACTTTCATCTGTGGCTGTTTAGTTACTAATGTTTAAATATTTTATGTGCTAGCACAGCACATTCCAATTTTAAATACATTTCTCGAAACATTTTTCTCAGCAGTTTTCATAAAATGCTTCACATGCCAGGAATTAATTTATAAATTTCAATAAAGCTTCAGAAATGCATATTAAAAAGACTCCCATTCCTGTTTTTGAAATTTAATTATTACTTTATCTATATTAAATAATTTAATATTCATAAAATCGAAAACGTGTATAACAATTAATTAGAATATAGAAAGTAAACACTTACGTAGTTCCCTTATGATTTGTTAAAGTCTAAATACACTTTTGACCCGTGGAGTAATCTTAATTAGCATATAAAATATATTAAATAAAGAATTAAGTATTAATATTCCTGAAATAAATGTTCAATGCCTTTGTAGTAAAATCGTATATTCTGATAAAAATTTAATTCGCACAAATGAAAACTGTGGATTTTAAGGTTTTTCACAGCTGCATTCATTGCCTTATCAGCTTCAAGCTGAGGGTTTGCGAAGAAGGGCATATGAAGCATTAAGATAATAGCAGTTCTTGGTTTGAATTTTCACATAGAGTCTATATAAGAAACTAATAGTTGTATACGCTAAATGAAAATCAGTAAAATAAATGTATTCATATTTTATGGGATTAAGGAGTGATATGCCTAGACAAACAGTATTTAAATACTAAAGTCATGAAGTATGTTTCTTTGAAGACCTGGTGGAATATTCGACTACGTTATATCAGTGCAGTTTCATGTCTATATCTCTTAGATTTGGCAGATATGCCTTTTTACCGTTATGTTATATACTTTCAATGTTTCAACTCCATTTAATTTTAAATATATTGATTAAAAGTTTACTGCATATTCTTTATATTATTTTCCAAGGCTTTTGATAATAATAGCTTCAGAATATTGAAAGACATATAAGAAATAAACTGTTGAATGAATTATTAGTACTACACTTTTTAAATTTCTGGCAGTTACATTTTTGAAGCTGATTTTCAACTCCGTTCAGTTACCTTTTAGTAGAAAACAGTCCTTGTGGATTTCAGACATATACGGAAAGGTCACACCTTTAGCTTAATATTTGTTGGTGAAACTTTTTCTATGATGCTAAATGTATAGAAGAAAAATTATATCAGAGAAAGATTGATCTATCTTATAACTATAACTAACTCATCCAGATACTGGTTAACTGTGTTGAAACAGTTGATCATATGTTGTAATAATGTCAGAAGAGCTTAATATGTCTTGAATAATGCTTCTGACACACCAAGGAACAATTAAAATAAATGTTTAATAAAGAATATGCGAATTTTCACTATTTCGTCATTTTTGGAATGTATACTCCTTAATAATATTTCTACTATTGTATATTTCCATTTAAAATATATAACACTAATGTATATGCTGTTTTTCCACATAACAAACTTAACTGGCATATTAATACGGATTTCAAGCAAACTGTTGTTATAAATAAATATAACGATAAAACCAGTATTTCTAAGTTTTATTTACTATCTTCATACCTATGTTGCCGGTATTTACGTGGATATGCATGGTCATTAATATAAAGTAGTAGCTAACGCAATACGCTACTTTTTACCATAACTTACGAAACAATTAAATTGTTTCTCGTTTTTCTTAAACATTAAAGTGCTCGCTAAGCTTGTAATATCTTAAAGCAGAGGTGGCAAAAACGGGACTCGCGAGTCATTTTGACTCGTAGGCGCCGTTCCCTCTCTGCCACTGTCCCTTTGTTTTTCACATGCTACGGAGTCATGCAGTGCGTATTCTATATTTGGTGACTCGCGGAAGGAAGGCGTTTTCGTCACCCTTGTCTTAAAGTATGCATTTCTGGTTTACACAGGCATTTGTTTGTTAAAATAATAATGAAATTTATATTAAAATCAGTCAGTAAAATCATGTTTTTTATGTTTATTATAAATTTCCTTTGGTTTTTCAGAATTCTGTGTAAATCACTAATAACTATTTCGTCTAAGAAATTAAATCTTTCTCTCACATAAAAGTGTACGAATATACCAAACCCCATGAAACATTGACTCTGCAATAGAGCAAATCCTTTAATAAATAATTATTTTTCGCATCTGCTATTCCTTGGAGATCCTAAAATGAGGTTTATTTGAAATGAGGTTTCCTCCCGTATAGTTGTATTAATTTTCCAAACTAGAACCAAAGTTTCTAGATTATGCATACACTACAGACTGCATAAAATTCAATTACAAAAGATGCATGGACTACACGATACTACAGCAAAATGTAATTTCTCTGCTCTGCGTGCTATTCGGTTAAATTCTGTCAGGCCTTCGTGTAGTACAGCATATGTTCTCAAGCGCACTTGCCAACTTGCAGTTCTTTAGGCAGCTTCTCTGTCTTACTTGTGTGGTGTATAGTAAGTTCTCAAGGGGCGGGGTTTCTCTTCGCCCGAACAGGTGTTCGCCATGCGGAAACTGTCAAAAATTCCTGCAGGACTGTTTCAAACAGCGCTTCGGACGTTGGCAGAAACGTGTTACTGCCCAAGGGGACTGCTTTGAAGTGCGGATTGAGAAGTTATGCAGTCCCGATGTTGCACAGACTATGCCGTTAACACTGTTCACTGTATCACGTCGGCCGAAATGACTGCTTTGCACCGCTGGGCGTGCAGTGCCTTGCACTTGTAGCACAACAGTGTGTACGTTTACCTTCACTGGTGAAGGTCCCAGGTTCAAATACTGCTACTTGAAGGTACTTTTTGTGTTTAGTAAATTTAACTAGAACTGATTGTTTGGCATGGAAGTGTCGTTTCACTTAATTAGTTTAATTATGTGAATTTCATTAAAACACACATTGTTACTTGTAAGAATATGCTTTAATGAACATCATAAATAAATGCAAGAAATGAATAAAATGAATTTATTCTCAGGCGTGATTAGAGCTTCCGAACTTCGCCACGACTTTCCAGCATGTTAACTATTGCACTACTACAGCAGATTAACACAGAGCACCACCGTAGCCCTAATCAACGGGCTGTGAATGCGGTGTCAGCACCAGCATTTCCCATCGTTTGTAAAATGCAGGGTTGACTAGTTGCCAATCCGCAGGATGAGAAGACTCACGCGGTATATATATATATTCCGGTTTTACAATGTACAAAATTTTTCTGGCACCCGAGACTACAGTTTTTAACATAATTTTCTTACTTTTCTCCATTCCTTCCTATTGGACATAAATCTTCCTCATTTTCTAAACCATCATTGCCCCTCTAATTCCTTGAATCCACGTGCTATGGATCTTCTTTTTCTCTTCCTTTCTGATGGAAAGTTTCTAATTATTTTAAAGTTTCTCTTTCTAATTATTCTATAATAAATCTTTCAAAATATTTTCGGTTTATTTCTTACTCCTCTGGTGTATACATCCGATATGATTGCTGTACTTCCAGTAATTCCACACTTAAACGTCGTTATAATATCTCATAACAGGTGGTTTACAGAACTCGTCTAATTCATTGTGGTTATCTCCTAGTATATGCCTGTGCACATATTTGTCTTGAAAAACTTAGATACAAGACCCTCAAAATAGTTTCTTTCTGCCGTTTTGATTCACTCAGTTATGGGCCGTAGCTGCAAATTCTGAGCTCAAGGAAAGTAATTCTATTTCTATCGCAGGCAACTATCAGTCGTGGATGTTTCTCCAGACCCATACTAAGTATCAGACCTTTGCATGTGAATAAAATCCAGTTTTAACAAAATAGCAACTGGAAAAGTAGAATCAGATGACTGAAAAATTCAATACCATAGCAGGGATTTGAACCACGGATCTCCCGGTCTACGTCCGGTTGCTCTAACCACTGAGCTACCATGGCAACATGCCGACACGACATTAAATTCTCCAACTGATTCGCATTTTTCCCGGTAAACCACAAGGAGATCTCAAGTTGTATTGAGATGTCACACCCCAATGGCGACTTACATTCTTTGTAAGTACTTAAGTCCCGGGCTTTATAGTTTCAACCACTATTAGGTCAATTAAATAGCAACTATTTACAACTAATTTTTGACAAAATTAATATTCTTTCCTTTTGCATATGATGATGTAGGTAATTGCAAGGTAATATCAAAACACTGATTGCTTAAAATGACGGTAGGATATAATGTAGACCGTGCAGATTAACACTGGTGACAACAGAAATGCTAAGTTGGAGTTTCCAAGCACCAGAGTAACAGGTATACAGCAAAGGGGTGAAATGAAAGAAACAGCTCTGAAGTGCTATACATAATTTTTTTATTCTGTAAATGCCTTCACCTCCCCAGTTTTAAATTTTACATCCAGTTGGTCAATCATCAGAGATATAGGGCAACGGGTACATTTTTCTCTAGTGTTTCTCTTGAAACATTAATTTAACTGTCTAACAAATGAGTTCTAATTTCTTTAGATTGTGTTAGATTTCAAATAAGACTTTAACAAAGATTGAAAACTTTACTCTTAATATCCTTAAACCGCAGTAGTACGAGTGTAAACAAATATGGTGACAGGTATAAAAAGATAAATAAAATGCTGAAAAACTCATAATCGAATAATTATTCAAATTCAGGGTCTAATCAAGGAATATTTGTTAAAACTCAATACTGTTTTATGAATAATAGCATAGATATATTCAGCATACGGTTTTAAAATTCAAATTCTGTATTCAAAATTTAGTCTTCAAGAACCACACGAGTATATTATTTAAATATTTATTTAACCCACTTCAAACGTACGTTTTTCATCTAATTAATACAAAAAATCTGTATGGGTAGCAATATAGTTACACACTTTAAAAGGAAGTATAATTCTGTTATTGAAAAAATTATATAGCTTAGTGTTTTTAAAGAATGATATTCTAGATTTTCCCTTATATGACTTATATCTGCTTATGCTGCCAAACTTCCGTCCTAACTGGTTTCTGACAACAGGATGTTTTTATAAATCGAAATTTAACTGTCGTAACGAAGGGTAAGCTTTATAACACCTTTCGATATGAGCTAGAAAAAACAAAATATTCAGATTTAGCAAAATGATATAATGTAAGGAAATAGTGAAAACTCCAATTTAAATTCAGTTTAAGTATTAATCATTCATAATCTTGCGCTTTATTCATCTATTTAGTAAGGAAGTATATCTATATTAAAATTTTCTAAGTTTTGGCTTAGACGGACTTTATGTGGTTGAAATATTTCCAGGAGCTGCAAGAGTAACTGTATTTTGGCACTTATACACGGGGTAGCGTATTTCAGCTTGTCTGCGTAATAATTAAGCTGAGAACCTATGTCCATCAGGCTTAATTTTTGGGATAATGATAGCGGAGGTAGCTGATAACGTTTTCTGTGCAGCTGGAGAGGAATTTACAGAATCGATGAACGTAAGGAAGTTAGTAGCGAGATAGAAGGGAAGCGAATTGGTAGCGAAGTGAAGAAAACTAGGAGAAGGGAGCAGCATTTTAGTAGAATCGACCCATGCCCTTCTCCCTTCTCACTCATCCGAGTGCGTCGACTTGCTCTCAAGATATTAAGCCACGTCATTAGGCTTTGCGCATGCTATTAACCGTGACATCATCTAATACAATATTCTGCCAAAATTAAGGGGCCGAGATAAATAAATAAGCGCGAATATAATAAACAAATCTTCACTACATCTCCTTGCGTTGGCACGGTTTTTTACAAACCTCCCTATAGAGAAACTTGCACTCCACTGATATTTCCCACTGCATGGTGTGACGTAAACGCCACAGGTGTAACTGTTGTTCTATGTGTCTGAAGAGGTGATAATAGCTTCCAGCAAGATCATGACCACTATGGTCATTGATCGAACAGTTCTCAATGCTCTGGCATTGCCATTGTATGCTGTTATATGCGAATTACTGCTAATATGCGACAGTGTGATCGTGAAATCAGTATTCATTGCGCTTCGTTTCAAATAACTGTAATTCTGACAAGGCATTCACGTTAATACAGACAAAAGTTCAAAAGGTATGCAATTTATTTACTCCAGAAGGAATCAAAGGTTCCCTTCATGTAGTTGCAAATCGCAGTAGTAAATTACTACCAGCGTAATGTGGAATATGGTAAAAATCTCTATTTTCTACTACTGTTATTTTACTGGGAACTTATTTTCTGACAGACACGTATACAGAGCCATCAAATTTTCATCCCTTTAAGATAAACAGTTTTGAAGTTGTTAATGTACTTATTAAATGCATGCTTTTTAATATATTTCTCATGTCAAGCAAAACTTAGAGAGAAAAGATATCCAGTGTGGTTATCACTCTGTTGCACTACAGAACAGCGTGTGTTTATTGTCTTAAGTTTTGCCTGCACTGAGTCACATGTGGACTGTTAGCTTTAATTTATACAGGAATTCCCTAGTGTAGCCGTTTCTTACAGTTCCATAATGTATACGTTGTTGGAAAGATGTAAACAGACAACGCAGTCAGCCAATAGTTCTAACGGAGATAAAATTAGATGGAATAGATGTTGTCGTCGAAAGAATTCCAAGAAAGTTGCTGCTTCATATTACAACGTGTTTTTGAAGATAGAGTAATTTACTGGCCTGCTCGCTCCCCAGATCTCAATCCCTGTGATTATTATCGTAGGAAATGCCCACAGGTAACATTTATGCTAGAAATTTGCATGCTCTCGACTAATTAGAAGACAGTGTCCGACGTGCGTTTTCCAATATTTCGGCTGCAGAAATTCGTATTGTGTTCAATAATGTGTTCAATAGGTACCAGACTTGTATAGACGCAAGAGCATTATTTCGAATATCGCTTGTAACGGAAGGTAAACGTAAGATAATCCTAGTGCTTCGTATCGTTAGTTTTATCTAGGGGACAAACGATGGTCAATCAGCCGCTACTGCACGGACAGATACGCATAGCAGTATAGTGGGAGCGGTGGGCTACCAGTCGCGTCATTAAAGAGAAATCCAGTAGTAGATCCCGCGGTTCTGTTCGCGTTATATTCCTTAAACGCCGTTATATTCCAAAGGCCGTTTCTTCTGTGATATTAATAATTAATAAGACATAAGCCATAAGCCATATATTTAATAGGGCATCAACGATGCCTGCTCCTTTTGTTTGTTTTGCAATCCCGTGGTAATTAATTTATGTATGCGAATAATAGCAAAAAAATTTACATTACTTGTTAATGTCCATTCTATCAACATTTTGTGCATAGTTAAATTCATCAGATACTCAGATTATAGAAATTTGTTGTGAAACATTTCTGAAAAACTCTCAGTAATAAACGAGATGTTTAGATTTCTTTATTACATCCCGTCATTTACAGAAATAACCTGTTCTGTAGGTTGCACATTATATACCAAGTTGTCATAATAACCGGTTGGGTCACTATTGATTAAAAAAAGTAACTTAGAAACATGGAAACTAAGTTTTAATTTCAGGAAGGCCCATTATACCCGTCAGCAACAAATTTCCATTCAAAACCTAAAATTAAGAAAAACTTGGTTTCAATTTTATTATATGTATAGATTAAGACGAACATTCAGCAATTTTTATAATTGAAATAAAGTGTAATGATGTGGAAACTGCGTGTCTTTATTCCAAAATGTAAGCTAAGCTGCGGCTGCTAGTAAGGTTTTAACCCACCAAGCAAAGGGCTTTGTATACATGCTTATCGCCTCGAGTGTTCACAAATATCCCATTTATATTATTTTGCTTCTCCGAACTCCAATGAGCCCATTGTTTTGAGTTGATAGCAAAGGCATTGTAAACAGCTTTGTTGACTGTAATCACCTCTTGGCTTTAGTTCAGGAAAGCATTCCAGTTTTACTTCGACAATGGTCGAGAAGCTGTTATAAATATACGTAGTTATTCAAAATTAAAGGGAACTCAGCTTAAATAGGGTAAGGGTTGGTCATATTCGTGAATTTCTCCCTCACCGTACAGGATGTCCTGCTTTTCTTGTGCACATCAAACAGCTTTACTTGCCAACTTTTACGGTTCGCGCGTAAAATCTACGGCAGCGTAGGCCTTTGTACGACTTTATGGTAAAGCAGACGTTTTTACGGCTTTGTTGGAAAATTCAGTGATAGAAAATTTCACTACGGACATTACAAATCATTAAATTCTATTGCATTATATTGTAACTTAAGATTACAGACTGAATTTACCGCGCTAATTGGCACACAGTGCTAAGATAGGCCAGAGCTTAACTGTGTGTCTATCCATCATGATCATGGTCCCCTTTCATTGGGCTGCAACAAAATGCATAGTGTGCAGATTTACAACTTAATTGCACTACAAGTGACCTGCAGTAACCAGCAGTAAATGGGCGCAAACATTCAGTAATGGACAAAGTGAACTTAATTCAACTTCCCCACGCAAATTTTTATCTTATTCGCGTTCTATGACTGCGGGATACACGTTTCCCATTTTTGACAGTTTTGCCTATAGTTCATGTTATGAAGGGTAAACTATGGACTACGAATCTGTGTATAGCCTAGGAAGTGATGTTCCTTGCTTTAATGTGTGTTTATTGTGGTTTCAGGAAACGTTTCAGCATGTGTGGTAGGAAGAAGCAGTACCACCAGGTTAAAATTAAATTAAATTTAGTTTTATTTATGGACGCTGTTTAACTGCTGTAGTACTTAGCGTCCCATTCTATATAGGACCGGTATTTTGCTCAGAGGCCTCTATCGGGATTGAGGTTCTTTTACGTGCCGTAAATCTACGACACGGGACCACCGGCTTTACTTCCCTTCCAAAGGAAGCCATGCTAAGGATTTTCACGGATTTGAACCCGCGACCCCGGGAACTAGCAACTAGCATGGTAACCACTACACCACGCTGGACAACCGTTCTACGAGGTCTTCACGTGTTCCCTTAAAATGGAATTCCCATTATTTTAAATATAATGCGTGCACATTTACTGCACTGAACATTTAGCGCATTCTAAATCTCATGTTATTGCAAAAGTATTACCCTTTACTGGACGAAGGGAGGTTTTACGGGTTTCAATTTCAGAAAGTTAGCAAATATAGACTGGAATGGAAAACACTTTTGGAAGTTATTTTACAATTGGGATTAAGTGCACGTGAAGATTTTTTCATGCAACTGCATTCTTGCACAAGATGCAAACGTAGCATAATTTTTGCAAATAACCACATTATTTAATATGGACGATCAATGGTGCCAACTTTCTTCTTGCTTAAAGCGACATTTGATTTTACATCATCACCATTCATTTCGTGGCCGAGTGGTTAGACCGCTCGCCTTTCACCGACCCGGCCCGGGTTCAATCCCAGCGGCGTCTGGGCGGGTTTTCTCCGGGTTCTCCGGTTTCCCCCGCCATTCATTTCACCAACTGCTCCATCATCGCCTTTCCTTTCATCCATTTCACCACCATTACGTTTCATCTACTTCCTTCCTCCCATACCAGGCATCGGGCTGATCACCCATCCTGGATATTCTGTGGATATTCTGTCTGTTCCATGAGTGTCTGCTCCTCGACGGGCCTCTGACCCCAGGCACCCGCCTGTAAGTCCTGGGGGGTGTAAGTCCTACATAAGCGGAGGTTAACCAGAGAAAGAAGAAGAAGACATTATTGGATATTTACGCTACAGTATGCTGCGTATAAGACTTCCTGTTCATTATTTCCAAAAACGCAAACGTCTTCAAATACTTTTAGAATTTTTCTTAAAGAGTGTAAGTAATTTAATGTGAGTAGAGTATGTGGTGCTACTTGAAAAAAAGCGATATCACTTGAATCTTGTGCAGAACTCTTGCAGTTATAAGAATAACAAATCTTTACAATTGTTTTAGTCCTTTGTTTTAAAATAACTTCCAAAGAAATGGTTATTGAACATATAAAGACTAACTACTTGAAATGTACAAAATAAATAAAATATACTCTGTTTGTGTCGGCTGTATAATCACTAGGAATGCCACATCGGAGTCGCTATGTGGAGGAAGGCGTATAGAACAGGAAGATAAGGCTGACATTGACCGCGCGCGATACACTCTATACTAAAAGAATTACGTGAACATTTACTGCATTTCTGCAATATTATTGATAACACATATAGCTGACTTAGGCGGCGCCGTGGCCGAGTGGTTAGACCGCTCGCCTCCCACCGAGGCGGCGAGGGTTCAATCCCAAGGACCTGCATGTGGGATTTGTGGTGGACGAAGCGGCGTCTGGGTGGGTTTTCTCCGGGTCCTCCGGTTTCCCCCGCCATTCATTCCACCAACTGCTCCATCATCACCTTTCCTTTCATCCATTTCACCAACATTTCGTTTCATCTACTTCCTTCATCCCATACCAGGCATCGGGCTGATCACCCATCCTGGATGCTCTGTCTGATCCATGAGTGTCTGCTCCTCGACGGGCCTCTGACCACAGGCACCCGCTTGTAAGTCCTGGGGGGTGTAAGTCCTACATAAGAGTAGGGTAAACAGATAATGAATGAATATAGCTGACTTATATAACTGAAATGTCTTTATTAAATAATTAATTCAAAACGCTACGTCACAATGAGCACATGCATAAGATTCTATGTCAGTTTATTGCAATGAACTACAACCCGCAACTTTGTATCCTTCTATATATATATAGAAATAAATGCCGTGCATAGTTCTTCATTAAAAGTTTTTGATTTGATGGAAGTAACTCTTGCTGTAGCAGTTTATCCTCACATTTTGTAATACAACGCTTGTATGTTTCTATGCCGAATGTCTTCGCACTTTACTCCACCTACAATGCGCAGAAGCAATTGTGCTATTGCACGGTTTGTAATAAAGGTTTTCATTAATAATACAGAAAACATTTTCCCCATACTCCGATATATAGTTTTGCAGCGTTGCGGACTTCCGTACCCTTTTCTTTGGCATTTCGTCTACGTGAACACTTTGCGGCAAAACACTTGACTCAACTGTGCAGGTAACCCTCTCGTTGTAAACAGTCGACTACAGGACGCCTTTAAACAAACGTAACGACTCCGATGTTGCAGCCTTAATGATCACCTATGCTCCGTGCGGATCTGGACATCAGTTCCGCATTTGGGTTCGTAGGCCATGACTCCGTAAGGGCTATCGCGCAACAGATTATTACAATGGGTACCGAAAAACACGTGCAGAAAGTTGTAGAGTGGGCAGTACCAAAATAAGCATTTTGAGATTAGGAACAACGGGTCGCAGAAGCTTTTTTACTGCGCTAGATGCGTCAACATTAAATTCATTTGTTAGAGTCTCTGATTGTGAAACCTGGTTGTCGCGTGTCAGATGTAAACAAAACGCAATCTTGTATAGTACTAGTCTTGAGCTTTTTTATTTATTTTTTAGCTCTTTAACTGCTGCGGTTCTTAGTGTCCCATTCTATATCGGGCAGGACCGGCAGTTTTCCTGAGAGGCCTCCTTATCAGGCTTGAGGTTTCTTTACGTGCCATCACGATATGAATGCACTTTTTTTGGTGTGGGGCAATCAAGACTAGGAATCGGAGGGTAGTGAGGGGCAAGGCGATAGGGAAATGTACAATCGTACAATGAAAGCAGTACTACATTTTCAAGCCCCAGCCTAGCTAATAAATGATACTCGGAACTGCAGATGTTTACCTGATTGGCCGTCCGATGCCCCGCCCACTTATATCGTAACCGTATAGTTCCTCTTCCCACCACACGCAATCATATCGTGGTCGACTAACACTAATCACTGACACTAGGTGTGTCTGATGTTCAATGCCGTATTTGTGTTGTGAAGCCTACTGGATGGTACGGTAATACCGAAAGCTCGTCTTGTTCAGTACAGTACGCGCATGTAATGGTTAGTTTCTCATTGTACACCAGCACTCATTAGTTGAGACAGTACATACACACTTATCCTGTGAGTTGCATTTCATTTTGGCTGACAAATGAAGTTTCATAAAGTCACATTTCAGTTATGTTCATGCAGCGCTCATGTTATACTGCATCTGCGACCCCATGCTCCTAACCTCAAAATACTTCGTTTGGTATGTTCTTTCTGCCTGAAAATTTTCTGCACGTTGTTTTTCCACAACCTGTATATAGTGTCGTTCAAAAACAGTTCAAAATGCAAAGCATTATAAATATGTAATTTGAGTTAGAAAAATAAAATTTTCATTCTTTTCTTTTTCATTCCATAAGTACTATAGTTACCATTTTGTTTAATAAAGCATTAAGGACTTGTAAAATGCACTATTACACAAACAATAGGAGTTCTTCTCAGTGTGTGGGACAATTTAGAACTCAGTAATTCTAAAGCAAGCCTATGTTCAACTCATATGGCAATTAATTAATAATTTACACGAGCAGATCTTTAGGGATCGTGTCACCAGTAAACAGTTACCAGCAACATGGCCTCCACAATCCTCAGATATGAATCAACCGACACTTGGTTGAGGCGTTAGTCAAACAAGTTTTCCTGACACACCCAACAGTCCCACTTCAAATGAAAAATGTTATCTCTCAAGAAATTTCCAGTATTTTAAGACGTAAACGGTGAACATATTCCCAAGTTTTGTAAAAACTAAACCCCATTCTTTGCTCAGCGCAATGACTGTTTTTTTTTAAACTGAAATATTGTAATATAACGCTTTACATTTTGAAGTGAGGTTTGAAAGACGTGTGGTATCTTTGGAAGATACTGAACTTAAATACCAAGTTTGGCATTGGCTAATATTTTGTTTTAGAGTTATGCTTTTCATACACACACGCGCGCACGGACGGATGGTTTTCCAAAAAATGCTTTATTTAATTTATTCCAGGAGTCTCAAACATGTATTTTCGGTGAAGTCTCAACAACCAATTTTTGGGTGTAATTCTATACTTCCCCTTAGTGAGTTAATGATACCATTGCGTTTATTATGCGTGTGTATACCTTAAACTACGCTTTTAGTTCTGGAATATAGAGACCTAAGTTAAGAATGGACTAATAAAACCTTCTTATTACGGTTCTGAATGTGTCCGCAAACGCAACAAGTGGTGATGGTTGGCAGGAAGTCAAGACATTGTTGTGCCAACAGAACTTCTAACAGTCTAATGCATTTCAGGGATTTAATGAGGGGGAAAGAATAACACTAAATAAGAAATATCTCGACTTCAAAAAGTTAGCATCGTTTTATGGCAGCTAAGATCCAACTCGTGCATCTCGGTCACTGACTGTAGGAGATTATAACGCTATCACTCCGATGCCAGAAGTCTCTTGGGCTCAGAAAATACTGTGACAAGTAGAAACGATGCAAATAAAGAAAGGTGCAAAAACCTTATCTAATTGGTTTAAATATATTGTACCCAAGGCACTGAACTCAACAGGTCATGAAAATTGTGAAGAATTTTGTGACTCTTGAAGATGAAGACTGGTACAAAATTTTAAAGAGCAATGTACAGCAAATAACAAACCAAAACAAAAACTTTTAACGCTGTTTAATATGCCGTTATTTTAAAAATTAACAATAAGGGCTACTTTTAAATTCGTTTTGCTTTTCAGTAGTGTAAACTTTTAGAATAACTGCTACTGTATCGAATACGTGTATTTCCTCATAAATAACATCGTTATTCCAAGATGTCGTAACTCCAGAAAAATATTTGTTAAAACGCAGTTTTTGGGAAATAGTTAAAAGGAATTTATGTAACGCAAGTTTAAGCTACTAAGAAACATTGTTAAATACTCCCCCACCTCCAAAAAATATAGATTATACGAAGTTTTGTCTTTAATGTACTGTATAGCATTTGGAGTTGGGTGCTTTTGGGCTCTACGCTTATCTATAACCTGGCAATGTATTTCTTGCTCAGCTATGGACATACAATCTAATTGTCCCTTAGGTAAGATGGAATCAGTAGCTAGATGTTATACAAAACAAATGTGTCCTTGCACAATGAAAACTGAGATGAAGAAATACAGAGCATTTATTTAAAAACAAACACATTTATTTTTATTTCAAGTATAGATTAATTTGAATTTATTAAACTTTCAAAAAATAATTAATTTATTCCTTACCTTTTCAGCCATATTTCGTAAATTATGGTTATATATTTGTGGTTCCGGAAATACGACGTGTGTAATTTTCTCCACAATTTACAACCATATTATATCCAAATTTTTACTATTAGACTTCCTGCAGCACCTCAACAAAGTGTTGCTTTATAAAGCGTTTAGAAGTCCCTCCATAAATTTATACCCTTCTAGGCCCATCTCTTCAAACCTTGATCTCCATATCTGCAATTATTATTTCCACTTCTGTTGTGGCCGTTACATTTTGAATCAGTAATCGAATTTTAACTCTAGATGCCAATCAAAACCTCTTGAATAAAAACAAAACTATAGCACATTTCAAATATATTGTCCAAGTTGTATATGAGCACTTTGATGGAATAAATCAGTTACCAAATAATGTAAAAGTTGACTCGGAAAACTATTCAATTACATAGTCAATTCTGAGTAGTTCTTCTAACGTTGCTGCCCGTGTTGAGAGAGCAAAGATAACCCTCAAAATAACTATACTGCAGGGAGGGTTTAGAATGAGTAATTTAGCATACTTCTGTTTATCGAGTTTTCTACAAGCAATTTTTAAGATACACCTATCTAATAAAATATTTGAAACACACTGAAAAATTTCTGGGTGTTTAATCAGTAAGAAATTTAATTTAATGTGGAGACTTTCTCCTGAATACTTCAACTTCATAAGTCAGAGGTATATTAAATTTGATACACATTTTTCCTACGCGTTTATAAATGCTGTAAAATTATGTAAAAATAAGTTCATTCATTTTTTCAAACGTGTTTTCAGACACAAATGAAGAACCCTGAGCTAAAATTACGGCAGGAAAGTGCACGTAGGTGATGAGAAACTAAGCTGTTGTATATTCTTTTATGATTTTTTTTTAAATATTCTACGTTAACATTTTAGAATAGGTATGTGTTTAAATCATTCCATTATACAAACTTAATGCTTTTTATACCCACCAATATATGTCCCAATAACGGAGGTTTATGAAAATGTTAATGTTTAGAAAGATATTTCAGTAAACTTTGTGCTGGTGTTACATTTCGGTACCCTTAACACTCACAATGTCCCGGATGACAACGAAAGTACCTGGAAATATAACTTCGGAAAGTTTGTTTTCTCAAGGTGGTGAGATCTGAAGATTGCTATCCAATTTTCATACCCTCATTCTCAGACAGTAACTTTGTTACAACACGCCTATTTCAGGTTAAAATGGCTATAAGATAATGCATTTTGATGACAATACTATTAAGGCACAGGTCTCCCACATTAGTGATTACGATACAAGTACGTAATTGTATCATTGCAGATCGAGATTCGCCAATGCACTTAACGCATGTGTACTGCACACTATTTTATAGACGGTAATGAATAATACAGAGTGTAACAAAAATGCATGGTACAAATTGCAGGACACATTCCTCACACGTAGACGAAGAAATTATCTTATATGAACATGGGTCTGGAAACGCTTTGTTACCACGTTATAGCTCATTTTCTCCAACTCATTAACGATGGGAAACACACAAGAATAGAAGGTACCAGCATACCACATGCAACTCTTTATCACAGGAGATGTTCAATATGCCTTCCGTGAGCATTGATACATGTATCAACCCGCCGTATAGTGAATCCCGGTTACGCTGATGTATCCCTGGAGTATTGCGTATGGTTTCGCAGCCTACTATAATAATACGGGCATGGAGACTGAACATCTGGTACTGGGGTTCGATAAATAAGTACTTTCAAATGCCCCCACAAATAAAAGTCCAGTGGGTTTAGGTCCGAGGAGCGTGGAGGCCATGCAATTGGTCCACCTCTACCTATCCATCTGTCACCGAAACTGTTATTTAGAAGCCGACGGACATTAACACTAAAGTGAGGAGGTGATCCATCGTGCATGAAGTACATGTTTTGTCGTACAGCTAAAGGCACATCTGCTAACAGATCAGGTAGAAAATTCTCTACGAAATTATGGCAACTTTGTCCGTTGAACCTGGGTGGAAGAACGTGAGGCCCTACCAAACAGTCGTGAACAATGCCGGCCCAAACATTGAAAGAAAATCTTTGTTGATGACTTGTTTCAACAGTTACGTAGGGGTTGAATTCAGCCCATACCGATGTGATAATTTACAATCTGATCTCGTCGAAACGATGCCTCATCTGTGAACAGCACCGTTGCACTAAAATTGGGGTTGACGCTTTTTTACATAAACCATTCGCAGAAGCGTACCCCTGCAGGAAAATCAGCTGCCGATAGTGCCTGCACACGCTGTAAATGGTATGGATACAGCCGGACCTCATGCAACACTCGCCAGACAGTCATGTGGTCAACATTCATTGTTGCAGCTGCTTGTCTTGTACTGACACTAGGGTCGTCGTCAACTGCCTGAAGAATTGCCGCCTCCCCTTGTGGAAGTCCTCGTCCTTCTAGGCGCCACCCGGTCGCGAGTATCAGACTGAAATGCCCCATGTTCCCTAAGACGACGATCAATGGCTTCAAACGTTTACCTATCGGGGCACCTTTGTCCTGGAAATCTCTCCCGGTACAAACGTTGAGCGCAAGTGCCATTGCCGTCTGCTAATCCATACATCAAATGGGCATCTGCCATGTGCATTTGTGTGCACTGCCATTGCATGCGCAATTCTGTGATCAACTCTACTAGTGCGTAGTAACCCGTGTGCTTGCCAAGGTCGTACTGCTCACTGGAACAGTTGATGTTACCTGTAAACAAGCAATGACGTATGTCGCATGGCAACAGGGACATGTAAAACAATACACTGGCGTGCACCTACGATAATGACAACGTAACCAAGAATACATATTCCCCATGATCCTAACGTTCTGTTCCTGATTGTGTTTCCCATGATTAATGGTTTGGGAACATGAGAGGTAACATGGAAACGAAGCGTTTCCAGACCCATGTCCACATAACATAATTTCTTCGTCTACGTGTGAGGAATGTGTCCTGCAATTTGTGCCGTACATTTATGTTACAGCCTGTATAAATAGCACTTAAGCGAAAATCAAATTAATCACTAACAACTGTTGAACATGATTGTTCCAAGCAAGGCCACTAAGTTTTGGCACACTAACGACCAATAATAAACCAGGTACGGATCATAATAATTAATGCTTGGTGATTGACCTTCAAAAGTCAGTAGCTTGCATTTGCTGTTACATAAATTAAGTCTGAGTAGATATTAACAAATTAAAACGAAGTAAAGACTAGGTAAGGTTTAAATGTTAACTATCAAATATAATTATATTCCATGTCTGCAATAATAATATACTAAAAGTTAGATAATTTAATATAGTTCATGCATATGCGTGCATAAAATAGGCAAAACACGCAGGTAGGTTAGGTTACCAGCAGTGAATGCAGGATATTGAAATTTTCACCATGACAACATGAAGGTGAAGTGGATAAACACTATCGCTGAAAAAGTAGCTTATACTAAGTATAATTATAGCGTAGCCTTTCGTGGTGTTAAGAGTTAACTCTCCTAAAATAGTAAGGACTTAATACGGGAATAAGTATAGCCTATTTGGCTACTTCAAAGGCATTTGAGATGGGAGTCAAGGGCTGTAGTTTGTGGGCAGACGTGCGAAAGTATTGGACTGAGCTGCCTGAGAGTTTGCGGCACAAGTTTGTTGGGTGTTTGCGTGGTCACGAGGTTTCTAAAAGTTTCTGGGTAGCGAACAAGTGACCACCCTCAGCCGCCGAGTTTTGCTTGCATTCAGAGTTCAAAGGACGTCGCCAATTGCTTCAATTGGTGTCGCCTGTCTTCGATAATAGCTCAATTTGTGCACTCTAGGTTTCGTTAGGCGAATGCTAGTGGCGGTATAAGAAGTTCGATAGTTTAGGTGACGCTGTTTGTGCTATTTGATACCTGCAAGCCCCGTTGACTTTATACTTCTACTGCATTCTTTTCTTTTTGACAACTATATACAACTTGCACTCTTTAAACGACTTCTATTGGGATACATACAGAGATGAATGTGCTTGTTATTCGTTAAAACCTTCACTCTCTTTAGGTAATGTGCTTTAGTGCACACTTTGAATGATAAATGAAATGTATATGGTACGGTGAAATAAAACAAGCTTGCACATACATATATTTGGTGATAGGCTTAAACGATATCTGGCAAAGGGGTAATGAAAATACACACAGTGCCGTGAAAAAAGTCAAAAGACGACTATGCGATATAAACAGGCAGAAAATAGAGTCTGAATGTAGACAAAGATCAACATTGGAGTTACAAAATGAAATAAAAACTAGGTGGGGTAAGGAAACATATATTTTGGAATTAGGTATATAACAGAGGACGGGAACAGCATGACTTAGGTTGGGAGGGTGGAAAGCTCGCAAGATTGTTGATGATGATGGCAGAAGGATTTGCCCATTATGCGGGGAACAAGAAGACTGGACGCATATTTTGGCAGCATGCGTGCAGACGGAGGGTATTAGGAAAAAACTATTACCGGAAGTATTTTTGGCTTCCAACAGACGGAGGCCAGCATGCTGGGACTTGATTCTGAACAGTCAAAGCTGGCCAAGCTTGGGCACATACTTAATGGAAGTACGTGTACTAAGAGATAAGGTGTTTATGTAAATTTTCTTTAAATATATGTGGTGCTTGAGCACTTGTGTGTGTGTGATTCAGAGTGTTTTTCAATTTTATATGTATGTATATAATGTGGTGATTATAAACATAGTTGCTTCTGGTCGATTCTGCAAGTCACGTATACAGACCAAGTATTTTTCTAGAGAGCATGTACGGTCTTATGACACATGCGACTGTGTTATGCAATTAATGTAATACTAAGTACGTAATAAATACTACTACTACTACTGGTGACAGCTAGAGATGTGAGTCGGTGATTGTTCCTTTTCGGGAAATTGGGTAACAATCCTCAAGAAGTAGCGTGTGAAACAGCGCGTTTATTGCGTTAGTGGAGGCGGCTATCCACCAGTTGTCATGCTGGGAGTAGCTACAAGCAAATGGCGATGTGCCAGTACAACACAAAATGGATCATGGGCGGCATGGAGCATTTTACGGGTCTACTGATTGAACAATTAGCTGTATTATTCATGCAAGCTTATATAGGGTGTGTTAAGCTAATATTTGTTTTGTTCTTGAAATAAAAGTAATAAACTTAATGCATACATCCACAGAACCGCAGCTCTGATAAAGTTGCTGCTCTAAATGCGGGGATTCATTTTTGTCCCACCTCTTTCTCTCACTTCTTCACTGTATCTGCCACCTATTCTCCTGTTTCTATCCCTTCCATTACTCTCTCCCTTTCTTCGTTCTTCTCTATACACAACTTACATGCATTGTGATATTTTGGAAACGGGCAATAAAACGTATTTTCTGAAGTATAGTAAATGTTAAAAGATAAATAAAATTAGTATCACTCTTTAAATGTATCAGCTATGGAAATGTTATAAACACAGTATTTGTCAGAAACAATGCTTATGAACTTTTATTACATGACAGTTGTGAAAAATAAATTAAAGTGAGATACATTGATTTGTTTTTAATTTTGCGCCAGAAAGCCCTCTCCCTTGTAAAAAGTAGTTAAGGTGTCAGAGCAATAATATTTTTATTATGAGTAGCCAATGCCCTTAAGGGTACGAAATGAGGCAGGAGTAATGTGAACATCAAATAGCAGTGATTTGACAAGTTCTACAAAACAAATCACCGAGCAGATGGCTCCGCAATAACGTGTGAGGCTCGTATTCGGGAGGTTCTGAGTTCGAATCCCCTTTGGTCGGCCCCCTGACCTTGTTTTTTCGTGGTTTTATCAGGACGGTAGGAAAATCCTGGCATGGTTCCTCTTCCACCACGAATTTTCTACTCCCACCATTTTGTTGTAACTATTTACCTTCATGTGTTTAGGACCAGGCGGCGGCGATTGGTGCGTGGCGGCAGAACGGTGGAGTTTGCGCTTTCTAAACGATTTCTCCCTGGCGTTTAGATGGCCGGCTGGTGAACCTTCCTGGGGGTGCTTGTTCACGAGAACCCCCGGTTGAAGATGATGCAGCTAGGGGTACGCCTGCGTCAGGATTGGTGTCGCTCTGGAATCATTAGGTTCCTGGTTTGCGCGCATCGTTGCCTGTATCTGTTCTCCCTTCGGGCTCCCCTATATGCCTGCCTCTCATGGATCACATAAATATACAATGGGCCTACTAAGATGGCCTAAGTGCAGTGCTCAGCTCCTGTGCTCCGGTTTCCTCTCCTATCCTATACTGCACAATGCAGCCAGACGCAGAAGGAGAACTGCACAAAACGAAAGAAAGAATGAAGAAACAAAATTTTCTGAGATTCCATAAACTTTCAGCAAAATAGTGTACAGCTACGAAAAATAAATCACCGCAAAACCTTTCTTTCTGTTGAGAATACAAGATTTGATATCTTAAGTATCACCAGTAGCCAGCTTTTAGTCTGAAGGTGAAACACACCTAATGCATCGGTGAATAGCAAACTTTTAATGGCCTGTCAAAACCCACAGCTCTGTTCGTGTTGTTGCGTTAACTACGGAGATGCTTTCTTCTCTCTCACTCTCCTTCCCCTCTCATGTTTTCACCCCCTCTCTCCCCCTTTTCTCTCTATCTCTTACTTTCCCTCCCACTCTCGCTTTCCTCCACTCTTTACCCACTGTCTTTCCTTCCCTGTGCTCAAATTCGAGCTCGGCAGGTTACGTTCGTAATGTAACTTGTAGCTCCGCCCTCTCCAAGCTCACCTTTCTACCTCCCATCGCAAAATTTTACCCAATTGATTGACAAGTTGCTTACTTCACCCCAAAAATGGGCAGAGGGTAAAACTACCACTTGGTTAGGTGGTTGTCGTTGAGTACTACTAGGTTAATAATAATCATGATATAAATAAGGCTGACGATATTAACTCATCTGTATCATAGTGTTAATCATCAGGTGTAATAAATGGCATAATAATGAAATAAAATTATAATAAACGTATTGTACATAATATTATAGCTAATAGCGGTTATACTTTTAGACTACATTCCCACTTCATATTCAGAACAAACTTTTGACAAATATAGTTGATAAATTGCATTTTAACGCTACAGGTAACTCATTTCTCACCTACCACCGTCCTCTGCAAGGTCGACTTGCAGATCATATTACAGTGGGCTAGCTCATCTCTAGTTATTTACACAAATTAAAGCAGAATTCACCAAAAGAGGTAATTATTGATTGCCGCATCGTTTCTCTTCGCACGTCATCGGTTCAGGCTAGTCTTGGAGAGAGGTGATAAGGCTTTGGTGGAATCGAGTGTTAGATAAATGTGGAAACGTTACCGAGGAAAAAACTATTGCGATTTAGCGCACCCAAGCTCACACCTAGATTCCTGCTCCAAGCGTACAGGAATGACAGAAAAGAAAATCTGATTTTTATATCTTAAACATTCATTAATTAGTATTTTGTAAACAATCACATTGTGTTTATAACAGTTATATACCACTTTTCAGAAAAGTCAAGACAAACAAGATATTTCAATTTTTTTGACTTGGTATCCCTTTAGAACACAATTTTAGGGAAACTTTGGATGCTATATACCCTATTGTAAATGGGAATTAAGGTATATTATACATGAAAATCATAAGGTTTGTCCGTTCTTTATTGCGGAATCAACATACACACATACCAGAGACTCCAGAAGGTTTTCATTTCCACTTCAAAACGTTCTAGCAGCCAAATTAACGCAGAGAATTATAGTGTTTAATATCCAGAAGGAAGAAACTATTATTACAGTTTACGGTTTTCAGGATTTTTGTTTTATTAATTCTAATTTTTTAAAAATTACATTAATTTCTTGAACCTTTTTAGTGTGTGCTGCTTACAATATTGTTTTATATGCACGTAGTAGACAAAATGGCTCGTATAACACCTGAAATAACGATGAAAATGGTATTTTAATCTAAAAGATAAAAAAAGTTAAAACCAGGGATTATCAATGTTTTTACTGAACTTCCTCATGCGCCTGAATATTCACGCACTCGCCACTTTAATTCTTCCAGTTTAAAACACATGTTGGTGACATTATCAGGTATTACATAAAAATTGCTACTCTAAATGTACAGTAAATAATTGAGTAAACACCACGCACGAAAACGTTTAAAAATCGATGGAATTAAAAAATATATATAGAGTTGTTAAAATGGAAAGGCGCTGGAACATATACATTATAATATCGCTTTTGGTTTCTGCGTATTAAAAACCAGAAATAACCAAGCTAAGAGAATACTTTAATATGGAGACGAATACTTTCTGGAATTACTCTATAGACAAAAACAAAAACATTTTAAAGTAACCAAGAAGTGTGAAACACAGCTATTCACTTTTTACTTCCTAATTTATAGTTTTAATCCTATCTTATTAAAACTTTAACGAAAATATAATAGGAACCTATTAAGTTTCGGAAATCTTTTGTTAAATTGGGACTTATAGATTAAATTTTAAAAAATAATAACTTCAGAAAAAAGAAAACAAGACGCTAAAATATACACATGTGAGTTTTCGTTTTTCTTACCAAATAATAGAAAAACATCGAGCGGAGTAGCTCAGGCGGTAACGTCTGTGGTCCGCATTCTAGAGGTCCGGGTTCAACCACCGGTGCCGACCAATCTGACGTAAGGCTTTTTTGCAGTTTTCCTCGATCACTAGGAGAATGCTGGGTTGGATGTTTTGATCCGTGAATTTTCCTATCTTCCCTTTCATCATTATATTTCATTTCCTTCTTCTTCGCCGCCATACCAGGCAATAGGCTGATCACCCATTCTGGATATGCTATGATCCAGAGATTGCTTGTTCCTCGACAGGCTACTGACCCAAGGCATTAGGCTGATCACCCATCCGGATATGCTGTTATCCAGAGTTTGCCTGCTCCTCGACAGGTTACTGGCCCAAGGCATTGGGCTGATCACCCATCCTGTATATGCTATGATCTGGAGCTTGCTGGCTCCTCGACAGGCTACTGGCCCAAGGCATTGGACTGATCACCCATCCGGATATGCTATGATCCAGAGATTGTTTGTTCCTCGGCAGGCTACTGATCCGAGGCATTGAGCTGATCACCCATCCTGCATATGCTATGATCTGGAGCTTACTGGCTCCTCGACAGGCTACTGGCCCAAGGCATTGGACTGATAACCGATCCGGATATGCTATGATCCAGAGTTTTGCTTGCTCCTCGACAGGCTACTAACCCAAGGCATTGGGCTGATCAGACATCCTGATATGCTGTTATCCAGAGTTTTCCTGCTCCTCGACAGCTTACTGACCCAAAGGCATTGGACTGATCACCCATCCGGATATGCTGTGAGAATTTGCTTGCTCCTCGATAGGCATTGTGCTGATCACCCATTCCGGATATGCTATGACCCAGAGATTGTTTGCTCCTCAGCAGGCCACTGACCCGAGGCATTGTGCTGATCACCCATCCTGTATATGCTATGATCTGGAGCTTGCTGGCTCCTCAAGAGGATACTGGCCCAAGGCATTGGGCTGATCACCTATCTGGCTATGCTGTGATCCAGAGTTTGCCTGCTCCTTGACAGGTCTCTGACCCAAGGCATTGACATGCGAGTCCTTGGGGGTGCAAGTCCTCCAAAGAGTGGGGTAATCAGTTGTAGAAGAAGAAGTAATGCAAAAACATGATTGATTTTTACCCAGAAATTATATGAACTTCATTATGAAGTAAGAACTATAAGAATTTTACTATGTAATGCTGATATTATTAGTGATATTTTATATTTCTTAAACATCTGTTAAAATTTCAGAAAAAATTAAAGTACTTACTATAATAATATTTCATAGTATTTCCAAATACTTCTGTTATACGCATGTAAAATTTGATGCCGATTGGTCAAAGCAAAGCTGAGAAAAAGGGACATTTATTTGACAATAGTAAGTTTACTGAGAAATGCAGTCATAGCAGTTGAATGACTAACCTTAATAAATACCAGGACAATAATCATCCTGTCCGTCATCTCCTATCACTATAACGACAAATACTGTTTTTAAACAACTTGACGTGTATTAAATTACTCGGTAGGAGTTGTAGATATGTTTAGGTGTAAAAGTGAAAGCTAAATGTTGGCCATTTTACACCTCCTGGGTAACTTAAATACGAGTTCTGGCCTCAGGGTGGCTGTTATACATCCAAAATCGAGGACTATCACAACCTTTTCTGGTTCAAGTTGTGTTGATTGATCCTATGCTGAATTGTGAGCACCATGCAACTCGATGGGAGAAGCTATAATGGTGATATTTAAAAAGGGAGTATTTCAATTGTGTCTGCGTTTGACTCCCCGCTCGTGTAGTTACTGCCGCTTCACTGCTCGCGTTTGTAGCTGTGTTGTGTATTAATGATAGCAATAAAAATGTTAATATAACAAATATAATGCTGTCTCTTACTGGTTTAACTCTTTGATGGTATAGATTTGCAGTATCCGTAAAACACATTCCATATCACCTAATTCGATTTTGCAAGCTGCATCATAAAACACGTTTTATAGGATAATAAGACTGATACATACTTAATACCATGAAGAGTTCACTGTCGTAAATGTTCCTAACTGAAATAAAATGTCATAAGTAGATAGATAAGGTATATTTATTGGTTTAAAATTATTGAAGTTATTACACAAGTATTTAGTGCATGGGTCATTGACCGTACATGCATATTTAAGATACAAGGTATGGTGACAAAATAAACAACAGAAAAAGAAAACAAAACAAAAAAGAAGCAGAAAAAGGAAAATAGAGATAAACTACCTCTGACTAACTGAACAAATTTGACCTAGCTTCGCGCACTTTAGCCAAGAAATTGCCCATGTTTTGCCAGTTCCTCTGGTCAGCCAGTAGCTCCCAACATGCCAATCTCTTTCTTGACGGACTTCAGAATTTTTATTTGATTTTAATTGTTCACTGGTTCTCCCACTGTGCACATTCTGCCAAAATATGTACTCGGTCCTCAACCAAATCACAGATTGGGCAGATTCTCCTGCCAGAATCGTCAGTCATTTTCTGTGCCCTCCAGCTCTCAGTCTAAACCATGCCATTTCTGATCTTTCCTTTCTTCCTAAGTTAAGTATATATGCTTCTTAACCCCAATTCAATTTTATTTTATTTGCTAGACTTAGAGAAGGTTTAGTTTTACAATTCGATTCTATTTCCCGTTGGTTGATGTCTTTTAGTCTTCTTATGACACCTTTTCATATGTTTTTGTGATTTGTTTCAGCTCCTTGGCATACTGACCTCATTCCTATTCTCCTCAAACCCCTTTCCAAATCAGTTGCCCAAAACTTAGGAGACAGGTTTTCTCGCTGGTATTTATAGCATATGGATGGTAGAGCGGAGTAGAATATAATTCCAGGCTGAAAGGCTGTGGTTCAGTGGGCTGCTTCTCTTTACTACGAGACGTTTCGATTACAGCTGCGGCAAGCATCATCAGCGGCATTGATTAGTAACTCTCCGTGGGCTTTCTGTAGCTACCTATCATGACTCCGGCCGTGTAAGCCTACGTTTATTATTAAAATGCCATAAGGACCCACAAGCGTGTCTACAATGCTAGGAAGTGACCATTCATTGTTTATATTACAGATATTAATAGGACTAAATTTTTATTTCATTTCCTTTTAAACTTACATGTTCTTTCATTCCAGTTGAAATATTTTGAATAAAGAGCCATTAAGGGGACCGGGAATGCCCTCTCTTATCAATGTTTAAAATTAGAACCTTAAATGTCCCATTATCTCATTATCTGTTGGTTATAACGTACTAAAATGTTTACCTCATGTTCATGTAACTTTAATAATGGAATAAATACAGGGGTGTTGTATTATTTTGAGTTACAACTATGGAATGTTAATTTTAAATTTTTATTAATGTTTAAATACAAATCTGCCGAACATTTAGTTGGGGAAATCTCTTCTAATTAACTTACATTAGTTTCGAGAAAAATAGACATGAAGTAAAAATGCATATGAGAAGCATCCTTTCAAATTATATTATGTCCAAGAAACCATATTTTACACGAGAAGCAAAAAACTGATTACTCCTAACCTGGGAAAATTTTCACAAATTGTAAAATGTGAAGTTATTGTGTCTGATGCTTACTTCTAGAAACATGAAAAAGTCAAATAAATTTTCAGTTGTATTCTTCAATTTTAAGGAAAATGTGTTGGACATAATATGCTTTGATCCAATAATTGGTAAAATATACACATACAAACGATTAATAAGGTAAATACATAATTAACCAACTATTTTTGTTATTATTATAGAAGAACAGTATCTGTTAATATAAAATCAAATTTTTCACAATAAATATTGTTATGTATATGTGTTAATAACGTCCTCCTTGTTGCCAATTAACTTTAATAAGATTTATATCAAACTAACATGTTATTATTGATAAACATGTTATTACACAATAAACATATTCACATTAATCATTATGATATACAATTCAAAATGTTTATGATATAATTCTTTAATGATATATATACTGTATTATTTAAATGCTTATTTATGTCATTATTAAATAAAACTGTTAATACAAAATATATTATTTTAATATTTTGATTTATAGAATATTCAGAATGTCCATCCTGTTGGTTTCTCTTCAAATTTGGTTCAATCCTCCTCCTTCTCCTTCTAAGCAACCACAAACTGACATACCAACTTCTTCCTCATTGCCAGTTACCATAGCAGCTGCAGCGATGATGTTAGCATAGAAATCTAAATCTCCTGTGCTCCTCCAATCATCCCTAAAGCGTTTACATAGTAAACTATTCACATCAGTCAGTACAAACAACTGAATAAAGTAACTAATCAGTTTCATGTAATATTAGTGCTGGACACAATACGATTTGAAACATCTAGTTTTTAGTATCCATTTACACTGTTAGTGAATATGCTTTGTTAAAATAATGACTTCGCAGTATGAGAGATCACTTCTGAAACTCGACGAAAATGTGCCAAATTCAATTTTGTCCATTGGAGGAATAATACGGTTTGAGACGATGCTCCTCATATAATATACTACACCTAATTATTTTCACACATCTATTTACTCTATAAGCAAATAAGGCTTCTAATTCCAACATAGAAAGGAGAAAGATGTCTCTCATGCACGAAGATACGATGTTATGCTTTTATTAGAAATAAGTTATGCAACAGTGAACTTTAAGCATTTCTTTTTGATCTTCATGATGTTTTCTTAAAATCACTACTTTACATACTTCGAAACTAAATTGTAGAACAATTTACTGTAAGTCTAATATGTCATTTTAAAGCTAACATTTTGAAAATAATTATTCCCTGTTGTCTTGAATTTACTGAGTCGATGTTTCAGTAAGTTCTTTTGAATAACTTCACAATTATTTAATGAAATGCGCTCTGGCGGATGTTAGGAAATTATAATAGGTGCCTCAAGTTCGTCTTTGTCGCTCATTTACGTACATACTTGCATAGATGGAAGAGTTCACACTCAGAGGTTTAAGGGTCATGTGTTAATCCGGATTGATCTGCACCTCAAAGCTTTACACCCTTCTAACCATGCGAGATGGCTCCGTGGTGTGAGGCTCGCAGGTCCGTCCTCAAGGCCGCTTCGTAGTCGCCCGGGTCAGCCTAACGAGTGTTGTGGGTCCTCGGGCTCCGGTGATACGAGTAGCCCTCATTGCTGTGAGCTACTGCAGTTGCGCTGCGCTAGTGAGGAACCTCTGTGATGACAGCACTATACCTCCCTCGAGGCACACTGCGGTCGCATTCGCAGCTAAGCAACGCTGGAAGAGGGCGAAGCACTTGCCGAGACTAAAGTGACTTCGAGTCGCGTCGGCGGTGAAGCGATCTTACCGGCGGGTGCTGAGGGTCGGTAGGCTGTGGTAGGCTCTGCGATACGGCTTTTGGTTCTCTTCTTGCCCATAGAGCTTCCTGATGAGGTGATGATCATGTCTACCCAGGTTGATGCAATCGGTTGAGTGTCCAAGGCGCTTGCGCGAACCTGAAGGAGAACAATATTACGTATACTCAAATCTGACCGTCTAGTATAAGTAGATTTTGCGTTAATGAGAGCACTCCAATGGAATACAATTGTGGCATAATGGCAACGCTGCTAATGGTCAGGGACATTCAATAATAATACTTATTATTATTTATTGTTATTATTCTATGCAAATTTGAGTTGGTGGACAGAGGATACGCTGAATTAGAAAAAACTCGCAACGTGAAGGAGGCAAGACCAAATCCCTCAAAACCCCCTAATAATTTACATTATGGAAGCATGCATTTTGTAACAGAGATGAAAAGGTATTCTGTATAAGCCAATGCACAAAGGGGTGCCTGCAGCTGTTTCTAGAAAATCAGCTTATGAGGATTACCACAGGATGTATTTTGTACTTGGTGCTTTCATTTGAAGTGTAGTCTGACCCAGAAGTTCGATAATGAGACTTATCGGAAAAATATATTTTGATGCCACACATTTATCTGTGTGTGTGCGTGAGCTTGCGGGCAGCAAAACGAAATGTGGATTATATAATATGACGTTATTCAGAAAATCACTTCTACTACAAACACTACATGGGAAAATATTCATGTTTATAAAACATATTACAATTTCAAATTTTGGTATGAAAAATAAAACGCATACACCAAAGTGTTTATATATTTTCATATAATTGTTGTCATAGAATTTTGTTTGTTATAGAATTTTATATAAGCAGGAAAACATAAATCTTACATACAAAACTATTTGAAGAAGAATGTGGTGTTCATTGAGGTCTATAAATTATTTCAAACATGTTTTATTTCCTTGTATTAAACATTTCCATAATATTCACAGATCTTCATGTTAAGGTTTTAAGTACACTTTCGTATTTTACGCAGTCATTTTCTTTTTGTTTCTCATTAGCTGTTGCAAAGCTCATATAATGTCGAGGCTACCATATGTACAGGTTGGGCGGGAAGTCCCCGTACCCCTGAGAGTATCAAATGTTGTTATGGAGGTTGGTAGTATCAAATGTTATTATGCTATGTAACTATGTTAATTCTTATCAATTGCTGGAATTCATGGTTACATGTTTTTAGCAATCGAGTTTTACTTTGTAGCCATGGCAGATGTGAACGGTCATAGCTACACTATTGAGGTACGCTTAGTGACAAGTGTGTGTCTGCACGAACGACAACTCACAGGGCAGATTAGGAAAAAACTATTACCGGAAGTATTTTTGGCTTCCAACAGACGGAGGACAGCATGCTGGGACTTGATTCTAAACAGCCAAAACTGGCCAAGCTTGGGCACATACTTAATGGAAGTACGTGTACTAAGAGATAATGTGTTTATGTAATTTTTCTTTAAACATATGTGGTGCTAGAGTACTTGTGCGCGACTGTGTGTGTGTGTGTGTGTGTGTGTGTTTGAGTGTGTGATTCAGTGTGTTTTTCAATTTTATATGTATGTATGTATATAGTGCGGTGATTGTAAAAAAATAGTTGTTTTCTGGTTGATACTGCAAGTTACGTATACAGACCAGGTAGTTATCTAGAGAGCATGTACGGTCTTATGACCCATGTGACTGTGTTATGCAATTAATGTAATACTAAATACTTAATAAATACCACCACTACCACTACCACTGAGACAGATTATGGGAGCATTCCAGCAAATATTTAATAAGGCTCCATCGCAAAAAGCAACATCTCAGGATTGGGAAAGACGTGCTTTTGCTTAGGCCGCTCAGTGGAAGGAAGAAGGCAGGAGAAGAAACATGTGCCGGAGTCTCTGCTTCGATTGAACATCTCCAATGAAGTCGACGCGTAAACGTGCTTCGGAACTCGCTATACCGAGGCCAACAATGCGAGACCACATGAAAATATCTGATGTGTTACACTCACATGACTTCCTCTGCTCTTGTACAAACTATTTTTACAAACTCTTATTCTGCATCTATTTCATATTAATCGAGATAAACATTTGCAGAAACGATCTTTTGACATGCAAAGAGAATTACATTTTACACATAGCGACCAGTTCTAAAAATATTTGACTTTCGCTTAAGGCGTACTATGTTCCCCTTGTTTTGTATTTGCAAGGGCAATATAGAAATACAGTAGCCTTTAAGCATGGACATATCTCTTAATAGCTGGTTGCTAGGTGCAGCACCATTCTCTTTGCCACAGATTAATGGTCTTTGCATATCCAAGACAAAAAAATGAATAACGAATTCCCATTTGAGAAAATAAGTATTGAAAATTTAAGAGAATAACAAGCAATATCTCGAAAATGGTTCACTCAACAAAAAAATGTATATGACATAAATTGTGTATTTTAACGCGATCTACATTTTTTGTGTAGTAAAATTTTGTCTATCTCTTATGGTTTACTAGTTATGCAAAAGTCGTTCACAATGAAGAATGCTTTTGGAGACATTCCCAGAAAATTCGAGATATACATTTCATTTGTCATGAAAATATCTTAAACATATGATATTTTAATCAAAATCGAAATTTTCGAAAAATGTTCCATGTAAAGGGTAATCTGGGGTGGGGGATTTTCTTGAAAACTACGTGTCGCATCTCTGGAAGATACTGAACCTTAATACCAAGTTTGGTGTTTATCCGACTGTTCGTTTCTGAGTTATGCTGTTCACAGACACATACACGGACATGTTTCCAAAAACGCTTTTTTTGGATTCAGGGGGTCTCAAAACATATATTTCTGGTGAAATCTCGGTATCGAATATTTGGGTGGAATACAATACTTCCCCTACTTACTATCGTAGTAGAGAAAGTAAAAAGACCTTAAGCTCAGACCTTTGCGACCAACGTTCGTGTACGTGTTATCGGATAGAGACCGGAATGAGCGCGTTTTAGCATGCCGTGCTTTGTTAACTCAATTTCCAAATGCAGTGAACCGTGCCAAGGTTATGTTTTCAGATGAATGTGCGATTTATCGCAGCTCACGTGCTAGAAATATTGTCTTTTGGGCCAAAGAGAATCTTCATTACACAGTCGAGTTAGAAAGGAACCCGCCTCACGTAACGATGTGGACAGCGATGACATCACAACATCTGCTTGGACCGTACTTTTTTGAAGGGACTGTGAATGGCGCTAATTGTTTACATGTGTTATAAACATGGTTAATACCTCAGCTTGAGGAAAGGGGCCTCACAGAACGCACATGGCTGCAGCAAGATGGAGCACCTTCTCACTACGCTCTTGCAGTGCGCGAGTTCCTAAATGAATACTTTCCAGGACGGCGGATAGGTCGTGGTTAATCAGCAACACCAGCTCCCTTGAAATGGCCACCAAGAAGTCCTGACCTCACCACACCTGACAACCTGTTATAGTGAGTCATTAAGGCGCATGTATCTGCACGAAGTTATGCTGCGCAATGCTGTTGAGGATGCATTTCGCACTATAACACCGGATATGCTCAAGAATATGTCGATAAGAACATGGAGGCGTACGGAACTGTGTTTACAGCATGGTAGGGAATATACAGATATATTGGACACTTAATACGTAAGTACTTGTGTTAAAATAAACTAATTAGCACTCGATACTAGGGGATATGGGGACCCTTAGCCTACAGTATGCTGTTTGTAACTATTATAAAATGCGTATTAGGACAAAATGTTTATCACTGTTAAAAAGGATTGGATACAAGAAAACCTTTAACATGAATAATTGCACAAAGTTAGTTATAGAATGTTTTGTATTATCAATAACAAGGATTGAGTTTAATTTGCAATTAGAACTCAAACAGTTAAGAACTATAGGCCATGTTACACTTCTATATACAAAATCAAGATCTTTTATAACATTGAAAACATGTAGTTACATATTATACACTAAATAATATTTTATAACAATCAAATGTTTTATATTAGTGCAGAACAGCGTGAATTATTAGATTCCATGTTTACGATCTGGAAGCCCACTGCAATTGCGCCACAAAAGGTCGTATATGGGTAAAATGATCAGCGTAATTAAAGTGAAGAATGCACCAGAGCACCAACCGAGAACCCTTTGATTACAGTGATGTGATTTTACAAGCAGTGCCCAAGCACACACCCCGCTATAATCAGTTTAATTTTGCTTAACTACGCTAATCTGTCATTGTCACATCAATATCGGAATTTTCGGGACGTGTACCGATATTGAATTATCGGATCCATTGATTAGGAAAGTATGTGCTATAAAGTGCACACCTGAGGGAAATATAGCGTAATAAATCTTTTGAGACCGGCGACGTCATGAGAAATGAATATCGTTCTAGCGATCGTAAGTGCTTCGAGAGCTACCGTGCGCGATTACTTTCTCAGCTTTTATTTATGCGCCTCTAAGGTATCCGCCGTTATCAGTCTGTACAACCTCAATTAAAAGTTCTGAGTCCTGGGCATTTATTCATCAGAAGCAAGCATTTTAGGCATATTTTAGGAAGATTAAATGACGATCATTACCAAACTTAAACGTTTTAATTTGTATTTGAATGTATTAACTGCAATAAATTCTTTAAATTGACACACATTTTATCATTATAGGAGCAATACTTATATTTTAAAGCTTTTTTTAAAATATGAAATACTCTGCTATTTTGTACTCTGATCTCTGCATCACTTCACAGAAAAACAATCGTAATTCCTACACACTTTGGAGTAGAGAGGTAAATGTCGGCCCAACCATTAGGGAAAGTTTTGCTCTACAAATTGGTATAACTGTTAGATATGGGAGATTATGTATGCTCAAGTTGAGTAGTTTATTTCTTCCATTTTTGCTTAGAACAACTTTTTCTGTGAAGGACTTTTATCGTATAAGACACTATTTCTTAGACACTATTAAATATAGCTAAATCTAATTTTAGGATGAGTACAAAACCACAGTTCTGTTGGTGTTAATAAGATGGTTGGTTATTTAAGAAAAATAATTTCTGATAAATTTTAATCAATAGTGGTACAATTACAAAAAAACTCCTATGCTTCTTAATAAATCAGCTTATTGGGTAAAATTAGATTAGTGAACTAATACGTCATTCATCTGAATCTTGTAAAAATTTCCGTCTCATATCTTCAATAGTTTCTGAGATAATGAAGTTACCAGATTTAACATTGGGATAGGGCTTCTTAAAATTAAATTGAGTTTTATTTATGGACGCTCTTTAACTGCTGTGATCCTTGGCGTCCCATTCTATATTGGGAGTGAAAGACTGGAAATTTTTCTCAGAGGCCTCTTTATCGGGCTTGAGGTTCTTTTACGTGCCGTAAATCTACGACACGGGACCACCGGCTTTACTTCCATTCCGAAGGAAGCCATGCTAAGGATTTATACGCCTGAAAAAAAACCCATCGCCCTCCGCCGGGTTTGAAACCACGACCTCGGAAACTAGAGACTAGCATGGTAATCACTACACCACGGAGAACGACTATAGAGCTTCAAATTTCCCCTTTTAATGTGTAAAACACTTTAATATGATATATGTGACACCATTATATTTGTAAATGTTTTTAAGATATGCCAGAGAAGCTGAGACACGTACAACACACATTCATTTGTTGTCTAGACGTTATTTTAAAATATACGTCTTATTGTGAGAAAAATAAAACCGTATAGTACATAGAATAATATTACAATAAATTATTGGGAAAATCATAGGTGTCATTCGCAATGTTTCATTGTGTATGAGACAATAAGCTACCTACAATAAATAATTGTACGAGGGCTGATCAATAAAGACTGAGATTGATTTTCTCCTGTAGCTCTCTTGAGAGTTTCCTGTCTCTACCATGAATATTTGAAAAGAGCGGGGTTTCATGTATAATGTCCATAGGCGACAGCACTCTCGTATCGGTAGGTTGGTAGTAATGCTGTATATTGTTGACCCTAGTTGAGTTTCGCATACCACAAAATGAAGGTGACACAAGAGGAGCAATAAAATTTTGTTTTCGATTGTTTCGGGCTATCTCACCTGGATGATGTCTCAAGGTGGAAGTTCTCAGACGTTCCCTGGTGTTCTCTGCCTGGGCTGCCAGTTGTAGAGCTGAGAAAAAAATGCCTATCCTAGCTACCTATCTTTGGTGAATCTCAGGATATTGTGGATGAAGGCAATAACTAAGCTGAATTCCCTTTAACGACTTGATTTATTTTCACACAAAAATTTATTGAAGCGGCTAGCTACTGTTCCCCTTTTGAATAATACTGAAGTAATCTAAGAGTTATATTTTCTATCATCCCGATACCTTATATTCTGCCGTGAACCTAAATGCCTATGTCACACGCTATCTCCCTCACCCACACGCACACACGTTACAGGACCTGTCGCCAAATATTGATTGAGAGAATGTGAAACAGTGTTGAAATCTGCGGCCGACCTTCCTTTTATATTCCTCTGCTGTGACGCTATCATTCGCACCTGCTTATGCAACCTCTACTCTTATTGGTGATTTACTTGTCGTGCTATGAGAACAAAATTACCCAATTTTGGAAGTCAAGCTTCTGTCTGACACCTTTGGTAAAACCCACTATCTCTGTCTCACTCACAACTATAGTTTCTCTTTCTATCATCTGACTCTTTTTCCAAATCTCTTGACGTACCAGAATTCTACTCCTATCTCCGTCCTTGTCTCACCTCGGGATCTCTCTTTGTGTTGCTTCAAGAGGGTCCTTTAGAGCGTCCCTCTTTAGGTAATCCTGAGTACATGCGTGTGTATGCCGGTGGGCTATTAGTCCTGCCGCTAGTTCGCTTCCTTGTTAACTACAATGTTTTCTTACATATGCCTACATTTTATGATACAAGTTATTTCACAATATATATTATAATATTGGTTATATTCTTACCTTAGTTAAAGATTCCTGTTATTTACAATTGTATGCACTGTTTATGTATGTCACCCCTACAAGGCTGAATATTGATACTCGGCGCATATACTATCTTCATAGCCTCAAAACTGCACAAAAGGAGGATGAATGTAAGGAATTTCTGTAATATTCTGTAATTGTGCACAATTGTGCCTTCCAAAACTGCAACATGGAAGACCGAACCGAAGGTTTGACTGAATATTTGAACTTTAGGTGTCATTGCAGGACAAAGGGTTTGTTTTGCACGAGAAATACTATCACCATGAGACCCATTGAGGTAGAGTTCATCTGTTTTCGAGACCGGACATATCCCATGTGTCTCCGTGTATTGAGTTCCCCATGAAGATTTACTAGGAAACATTAATCAGTTGAAAAAGATTAATTGGAATTGGAGCATCTCAACCAGTACAGAGGCAGAGGATTGTTACGAAATACCGAAGAGGCGTACACTGAATATGTTCGTCTGATCCTGCCCTCCATGGCGTACGCATGAACTGTGTGAAAGAACAGTTATCAACAACATAAAAAACAAATATTGGTTAACTATAATGCTTGTAAAATGCCAGTCTTCTTTAAGTCTTGGTATCCCAAATTATTTGAGATAACCATGAAGGTTTACCAGGTAACTAAATCAGATGAAAAAGCTTAATGCTAATTCAAGTGTCTCAACCAGTTCAAAGGTGGAGAATTATACGAAATACCGAAGAACCGTACATCGAATACCTTCAAGTAGTCTATTCCTACTCTAATAACATACACATGAACTATGTGAAAAAACGGTTATCAACAACATAAAAAACAAAGAAAACAAAATTGTGGTTAACTGTGATGCTTGCAAAATTCCAGCCTCCTTTGAGGCATGCCTCGGAGTATTTGATATCTTTTGATAGTTTACCGGGATATATACATCACACGAGATAGAGGAGTGCGTGTTACGATATCTCACTATGGTAGCTTAGAGCAAGAGCATCGTGGTTTGATTTCCTGCTGTGGAAGTGAAGTTTTCAAGTATGATTCAACTCTGCCCTCGTAAACGAGATGGAGAAAGGCAATCCCACTCTCGTGCCAGACGCTGTTTAGTCTACTACCGCTAGTAGGATTGCTAGACTTACGGATTTCAGGAACAGTATGATGCTTTCCGTTCTTTTTCCGTGTATGTATAATATACCTAGATACCGCACGGAAAATGTTCCTTGTTTTTGCTGTTTCAGTCAATGTGCTCTGATTTCCTTGGAGGTATTGTGTGACGAACGTCAATTATCATCATGTTAGCAATACTACTTTTTGGCTTATCAAATACAAATTGTTGCAAGTAATTCTTCATTACTCTGTACTTACTCTTAGGCTGATCCGCGTGAAAACAAATCCCAGGTGACCAGTGCGCCTCTATAATGTATCCTTCCGCCATTCGCACTAGAAATACTGTCACACTTTCAGACCATGTGGCGAGTACAGCGGCACGTAGTGCAAAAAAGAACAGAGTCCTTATTTCGACAACTGAAACGGTGACTAGCATATTCTGTTAAGGGTTAAAGGTGATTAAGATTGATAGCTGCAACAAAATAAATGTTGGGATATATAATACTAGTTAATTCTAAAATAAATAAACGAAAAATAAAGTAACAGGTATGCGATAACCTAATTTATTCGCTCTCTGGAAGCGGCACTTTATTAACTGTTAGCGTTGCATTTTAAAAAAGAAATTGTGCACTGTTACGCGAATTGCATTCTTCTTAAAATCACTACATTCTTGCATCGCGTATTTCGCATGCTTTCTGTTTTTTCCGGGTGTAACTGCTTTTCTCGTTTCAGATTTTTCTGCACAAGCACTGTTTATACTTGTACTCGAAGCACCGGTGAACTCAGAAGTTAATTTCATCATTTCTTTCGCGGAAAGTGTTGGATATTTCTCACATAGCTTATAATAAAGATTCAACACTATTGTTTTTTCACCACTAGTCAATGGTTTGCGCGGCTAATGCTTAACACAAGAGCAAATTCACCGTCCTCCATGATACTAAACACAACTGCTGGTTTCTGGCTGTAAACAATATTCTGCACCTCTCCGGATGTCAGGTGACTCATACGAATTGCGTCATGGGACTTGTAGCTCTGTTTTACGGTATAAATCAGCGTTAAATGAAACCTTAGGTATTTGTATAGAATATTATACTTTTTAAGAATAAATTTATTCTAAAATTCAGAGATTAGCAAGGGACTACTTTCATGGGGGCATTGCTACCGTGTTGCACCACGGTGCGCTGACCACGTGGGATTGTTTTCCGCGGGTCAACCTAAGAGTGAATACAGAGTAGTTATGGTGATCCTCAGACCTCAGCCTTTATTAAATGTGAATTAACATGAATTTTTCTGTGGTTTGATCTCTCTTTTTGTTTCTGGTAGAATCTAAGAGTTCAGTGAACTTAAAAAAATGAAAGTTTTTCAAATACAATAAATCGTGCAGAGAGCCGTATGATAATATTGTTTGTGCTAATTTTTCGTTGAATAGCAGTAAACATGTAAAATTGGTCGGTTTTAATAATTCACGGGTACAATATATGTACTCCCTACGTGACCCTGGGGGATGGGCGTCATCCCAGTGCCACTCCCACCCCCGAGGGCTTTTCCTTTGGGTCGGCACCTGGTTGCCTAATCCGGTCCCCCATTACAGGGTGGAAGTGGATACGCCACTTACGCGCCTCAACCCCCGAAAAGGAAGACTACCGAGAAACTCGGTAGTCCCTAGTAACTGTCTACCGGGTATCCAGGGCGGTGCCGCAGGACCTTGCGGCGTCTCACAACCCCGCCTGTACGGAATCCTGCACAGACGCACCCAATCCCCCATGGGTATCGATAACCACCGCCCCGCCGAGTCCAACCCAATCCAGCGTACTTCTAGTAACGTCAGAGGTACCACGAGTGCTCAGAGTCCACAGCACCCGCACCGCGAGAGCTGAAGGTGTCGAAACCTCCCCTTACGGGAAAAATAAATGTACTCGTATTGTTGGCAAACAAGATATTGTGTAAAGGTTATGCAATACAGGTTTTCTACGAGTAATACACACTAATTTGGTTTCAATTAAAGAAATATAATCATACATCGTTCCCAGCTACCTGAAATCACATACTTTAGTCTCTAGAGTACTGTGGGGCAGTATTTTAATTATATAATATGTAAATTCAATAACAGCCCGCCTTGAAGCAATATGTGTATGTAATAATTTGTAAAATTTATGTAACAGTCATTGCAAATGTTTGTATTATTGTATCCATGTGTAATAATGTTATGTGAATGCATTATGTAATTTAATAATGTAGGGGCTGTGAGAATAATAAGTTAAAAGTTGCTAACAATGAGGTAACCTTGATGCAATAATGAGTTTGAGGGTTTAAATACTACTAGTCATTATTAGAGCAGCAATAATGTAAATTTTGAGACAGTTTAAAAATAGCCAACCAACAACCAGGAAAAGCTTTAGTTAAATGAAGGTATTCTATTGGACTAAGATTAGCCAATCAAAGACTTGAAATACAGAAATTTACAAGTTTAGACGGTTGAAATTAAGTCAGTTGCCTGCAGACCGTGATAGTAACCGGATGCAAGATGCGTCCTCTAGAGAAATATAATACGTATTCGTGTGAGACGAAAAATAAGTTCACGTGTTAAAAAAGTGCAAGTATTAAATAAAAGTATCTCACAGCTCTTGATATTAGTGAAGTGCTATTTAGTTTGTGTCAAGGATTAATAAAAAGGTGTGAATTCAAACTTAAAATCTGTGTAAGCCTACATTTTTGTCGCATCACGCCCTGCCTAAGAGAAACGTGTCTCTAACAATAATACTGACGCAGCCGAGGCAAACATAAATATTTAAAGAAGCAGTTTAATAACAAAGTTAATATTTTTTTAAACTTGTGGGAAAGGTCACCTGAAAGTACATTTGGGGCGAAGGCTACCGGAAACTGTTTAACATAGTGAGATTGCAACTACTACAAGTTCGGCTTCCCAACAGTTGAACTATAATACAACTCCTACTTAAAAATCGCCTTTTCATACATAGCGGCAAACAACGTAAAGACAATAACTTCACTGTACACTAACGAAAAGTCTGTACCTTATTTTCAATTTGAGAATCAGGCAACCTAATTACTAGCGTCATCGGTAAATTTGTAACTAGGCGAGCGGTATCATTACATCACATACTGCTGTTCCCTAGGTAGTTAAAAGGCGTGTTTGATACCATGTTTCAGATAATGCTGCTTCTTATTGTTTAATTTTATTACATTTTCTTCTTAGATTTATTTGCAAATCTAATTTCCGAACGCACCTTATTTTCGCAACACACAAATTGCTTCGTGAGCACATTGCTGAGTCTAAAAAGGAACTATTTTAAGCTGAATGTAATATTTACAAGCAGATTATGACATAGCATGTTTGCCTTTTAGTGTACCCTTTATTTTAGAGGTCTGTTAATATCTGCTTTGCCCAAAGCGAAACACAAAACGGAGATGAAATCCCAACAGCGAACAAAGAAACTAATTCAAATTGGCAGTATATAGTCGCCCTGTTCATTTGCACTAATATCCATACATACTGATTATCTTGAAAAAGTACACGGCCATATTGCAAGGATTCTCATTTCCTGCTTCCAAACAGAGAGAGAAAAAGACTGGAATACGTTTCATGCCGTGCTAAAGTGCATCCATTAATACCGTTGACAAATCTCGTTTTCATATACGCGCATCCATAGCAAACAACCACAAAGTAAACCAGTCTACATCCAATATGAAGAGCTGACCGCTTCGTGGACCTGTCTTTGTTTACCAATAATTTCCTCCCATGTTCGCGAAATACAACGTTGCTGTAGACATCGCGTCTGTACAAAAATAGGTTTAATTGCCCATGCACATTGTCGATACTGGTTATAACATGTGCTGCAATTATAAACCTTTTCATGTTACTATGTTCTCTAAAACTCCTTTTAGTGCTGGAAATTGTAATTCTAAATCAGCTGAATGAGTTTAACGCCTAGAGCTAGGATCCTGGAAAATTCAATCATAGGTATAGGTAATTCAACTGCACAGATCTATTGCGGCTGTCAACCCCAACAGGAAGGGATAAGGCGAAGGAGCCACAGGAGGCTACAGCTACCCGCCGAGAGAGGACGATGAGCGACCCATCAATCAAGCAGCCCTCTGTATCCACGGGCATGCATCTTTCCATTGAGCCTGTATCCGCGTCGTCTGTCCTGCACCGCCATACGCCACATCTAGAAGCACACCTGAAAGATGAGAAGGAAACAGAATGAAAGGAAATCGTGGTAGAGAATAAACCACCCCAGCATTCGTCTACCGACCCAGGAAAAACCACAAGAAACCCATGGATCAGCGGTCGCCGGGGCCTTCCCGAATGCAAGTCGTACACGTTACCGCGACGCCACCTCGTTCGATAATTCGATCAAGATTATATAAACATTATATAGGAACTCACTCTCCAAAACATGTTACACCCCTGTGGATAAATTTTAAGGGAAAGGAAATACCCTTTTGAAGCTAAAGTTAGGCACCTTCATAGAAAATTTCCTTCAATTAAACCTGTTAAAGAAACAGAAACAACGGCGAGGAGTGAATGTAAAACCTGCGCGTAAGAAAGCCTATTGCGAATCCATTTTTTTTAAGTTCCGTTGTTTTACCCTGTTAAAAATTACTGTGTTTTTCGTCACCGCTTATTACCGCAATTACACAACACACGGACACACAAAAACGCCCATAGCCATGGCGGGACTCGAACCCGTGACGCTCAGCTTGGCGGAGTGTCGGAGCTATACACTTCAGCGACCACGGCTACGAGGACCGGCACTATTAAAACCTCAATATACACTGCATAAATTAACCTAACAATAATTTAAAGAGTTTTGAAATTTTACAAAAATAATAAAATGTGCTATTTACGTAATAGTGCCCTCTTATCGTGAACATAAAGAATGTAGTATGCCTATGGTAGCAAGTACTTCACACCATACCGTAATTTCCTTTCTGAAGTTAAAAGCCACTGTAAGAAATGCTACAACCATTACAAAAATCTATAAGGCAAGCTATGCAGTATAGTCTTGTTTACATGTGACTAACGGCTTAATATAAACATATATCTGTCTTCAAAATCTTAAACCTGGGATTTCAATTAATTATACAAACGCTCTTTCCGATACGAAAGTATTAGAATTAGAAACTACTTAAAACACGTAAGGTCAAGCTAAAAATCTTTCTGCGTTCTTAGTCTTCGGGTTTCCAATTCACTGGCAATGTTACACAGAAAACCCCCAACACGCCTTTTGTATCAATGTCCAAAAGTACACTACCATTCCCTCGTATAACAGCTGACTGGAGATAGCTTATACTGTCTCTGTGTCTTGGTCACAAATCTGGTATGCTAAATCGGAAGAGTAGCTTGATGATAGCTGTGGAAGTAATTGTGCCAGTAGATGTTATTAGTTTACTTCTGTCTGGAACATAGGTTTTGATTTTTAGAGAAATGTTGTGAGATATTCCATATTTATTTTACTACTATCAGAAATTTAATTATTGATTCAGTACTGTTTGATAAGAGTACTGGGGAAGTTGTATATACAGGATGTTACAGGACCTCTGCGACAAACTCTGAGGAACGATAGAGCTCGCAGAGGGGAACAGCTTTTGTCAAGCAGCCACCATCCTCCGATGTATCGTTACGGAGTTATTCACCTCTATTTGAAGCTATCCGGTAGAATAGGTTTGAGAGACACAGCCAGTATGTATATCTTGACCCTCTGTTTGTTTACAATTACTGAATCAAGTAACATCACTTTTTTTTCTTGTTCCTTACGTCTGGTTAGGTATGGTAGGTCTGAGACGGACAGCCCAATTTAACTCAAACGAGGTGGCAAAACGAAAGGTTCCAGCAGATGATCACCAACGATTACATCCCAGATGCTTATGGTATATTTTTGTTGGTGATAAATTAAATTAAATTGAGTTTAATTTATGGACGCTCTTTAACTACTATGGTCCTTAGAGTCCCATTCTATATTGGGCGTGAAAGACCGGTAATTTTCCTCAGAGGCCTCTTTATCAGGCTTGAGGTTCTTTTACGTGCCGTAAATCTACGACACGGGACCAGCGGCGTTACTTCCCTTCCGAATGAAGCCATGCTAAGGATTTTTACGCCCGAAAAAATCCATCGCCCTCCGCCGGGTGAACCTTGGGAACTAGAGGCTAGCACGGTACCACTAGTCCACGGAGGACGACCATTTTGTTGGTGATGTCTAACGAACATTGCATGATGGTTCTCAACATCCCAGATGTGGCTGTTCTTGCTGTTGAAGTATCCGTCTCGTGTGAAGCAGGCCTCATCGGTAAACAATGAAGAAGTTATTATCTTTACGTTATTTGCCCCACGCTTTGGGCGGCAATTTGAAGTAGTTTTGTTGCTGCCACGTATGGAAAGTCAGTTTGAAGATGATGTATTATATTTCGACTGTTGGGGAGCCGAAAGTTTCCGGTAGCCTTCGCCCCAAATGTACCTTCCGGTGGCCTTTGCCCCCCAAAAAAATGTTTAAAAAAATATTAACTTTGTAATTTTGACTGTTTCTTTAAATATTATATATTTATGTTTGCCTCGACTGCGTCAGTATTTATATTTGTTTAGAGACATGAATGTCTTAGCAGGAAGGTGGTGCGACTGAAGAATGTAGGCTTACACAGATTATAATTTGTACTTCACGCCATTTATGAATTATTTAAACGAGATTCTTTTATTAATTACTTGCACTTGTTAACACGTAAACTATTTTCGTCTCACACTGAATACGTATTAAACTTCTCGAGGACGCGTTTCGCGTCTGATTAGTAATACTGCCTGCTAGCAACGCGTCCAGTTATGAGCGCTGTCTACAAGCAACTAACTTGATTTCTACCGCCTAAATTTATAAATTTCTGTATTACAAGTCTCTGATTGGCTATTCCTAATCCAATAGAATACTTTCATTTAACTTAAGCTTTTTTCTGGTTGTTGATTGACTATTTTATAAACTGTCACAAAAATTACATTATTGCTTCCAAGAATCACCAGTAGTATTATTAAACCTTCTTACTCATTTTTGCCTCAAGGTTACCTCATTGTTAGCAACTTCTGACCTATTTCTTACAGCTCCTACGTTATTAAATTACGTAATACATTCACATAACATTATTGAACATGTATACAGTAATGTAAACATATACAATGACTGTAATATACACTTTTTATATCTTGTTACATACACGTATTGCTTTAAGGTGGGCTGTTATTATATTTTATATTATATAATTTGACTGAAATCATTTAAGTGTTAAAAATACTGCCTCAACAAGACGTGCGCGGGAAATGTAGGATCTGCGATCTTCGTTGCAGAAACCACTGGACAAACTGGACACGAGGTGTGAAGTCGTTCGGCCCCAGTCCCTGCTATGTGCGGAGCTGTTGTTCACAAACCTAACCAGACGTAAGGCACAAGAAAGAGACGATGTCACTTGATTCAGCGGTTGTAAACAAACAGAGAGTCAAAGTGTACTGGCAGTGCCTCACAAAGTTATCCTACCAGATACGCTTCAAACAGGAGTGAACAACTCTGGAGGGTGGTGGTTGCTTGGCAAAAAAGTTTTCCCTGCGAGATCTATGGTTACTCAGAGTTTGTCCTGAAACATCTGTATTACTTTATAAAAAGTAAGTTTGTTGTATTTAGCAGTTAATTTGTTTAGCGATGAGCGTTTTGTTAGGCCTTACGACGTCAGTAGCTGAGGACATGAGCACTGTCAAAACAGTTGAATAAGCATGACTAATCTACTTCTTTCAATTGATTTATATGGATTGCACCTTCCATTTTCTTCATCTATAGTATGATTACATTATAAAGCATAACATTCTTTTCCTCCTGGAACAATGTTCAAATTTATAAACGGTATCGTCTACTAAGATCCTGTGTATGGATGCCAATGCATTATCAGTCATTATAAGCCGCTTTCATAAACAGAAGTAAATAATTCGGGTACGCCAATAATAGGCTCAGTGTTAATGGACGCAAATCACACTCGGAAAACGCACACGAGTTGCGAAATAGTTATGAACAAAGCTACCATTTGCTCCCGCGCTACCCCTTTGACGATCGGGTAAAGCCAACCAGACATCCTGCACAAATTTCTCTCTCTCTCTCTCTGATCTGCTGTGAACGTCTTTATATAAAACAATGTTTATATTATAAGGGTATTATAGCAATAGTTCGTTAAATTACATGCTATGTATAGTAGGATATTTAAATACATAATTACTGTTAATAAAAAGTAAATCTATAAACATTACAATAAGCTAAAATAAAATTTGCTGTTTGTGATGTTAAGTTAAAGCTTACAAACAGAAAAGGAGGAAATATTAAAATAACTTAGAATTCAGTAATGTTTACAAAGTTTGTATGCAGTGCTATCACATTACAAGGGCTCGCGTTTGCGCGGCACCGTATCTCTGGCGCACACAACTCGTCTGCAGAAGCCTCAGTTCCCGCATATTCGTTTCAATGTGTATACATTTTAAGGCATCAGAATAAATTGGATGTACCCACAAGCTAACCTACTGTGATAACGGCTATTTTACAATTAAAATTATGCTTTTTTACTTATAGCAATTATTTTTATGGCCGATATTTCAGTAATTTTTTTTATTTTGCGTTCTAATTTGTAGCTGACTACAGCTTGTTTTTCAACCTTTTCCTGTGATAAAACATGATGCTTTGGACGTTTTCAGGCTCAATAATAATCCTTTACTTTTGAATTTTTCACTGTTTATGAATTTTGCATATTCTAGATGGAACAGTACTAAGAAAACTATATTGAAATTCTGTGGATACACGTGTGTGATTTATAAAGTTGTAAGAAATGAAAACGTCTTTTCTTGAATAATTGTACCTTAAACAAATACGACAGCATTATTAGCCTTCTATACTAAAAAAAGAAGTAATTGAGTAACATTTTAATTGATCAATATCAAGTAAACAGTTTTCGTTAATATTTCGCAAAATCTAGTTAACACATTTCTATTATCTGCGGTCTTCTTTTTCACTTTTTAGTTATTTTATTCAGTGCGACCTATTGTACACCCGTGGACAGAAAATCTAATGTGTTGCACTCGCATGACTTTCTCTACTCTTGTGCAAACTATTTTTACAAACAGTTATTCTCCATCTACTTCATGTTAATCGAGAAATTGAGATGTTAATATTATTGCTAATTTTCTCGTAGGTGCAAGGGGAATGTGGTAGGCTTTAAGCGATAGTCAAATATTTTAAGAGCTGGCTGCTATGTGGAGCATTCCGTAATCTTTGCATGCTCAGGACATAAAAAAACGAATAACGAATTCCCATTTGAGAAAAAGTGAAAGTATTGGAAAATTTACACAAATAACAAAGAATATTTCGGAAATGGTTCACTCTACATAAAACATGCATATAACATAAATTGTGTGCTTTAACGGGAACTAAAGTTTTTCTGTAGAAAAATGTTGTCTATCTCTTACGGTTTACCAGTTATGGATAAGTCATTCAGAAAGAAGAGTACTTTTGGGGACATTCCCAATAAATTCAAGATATACATTTTATTTTTCATAAAAATATCTTAAATATATGCTATTTTAATCAAAATCGTTAGAGCCATTTTTGAGAAAATCAAAATTTGCGAAAATGTTCCATGTAAAGGTTAGTCTGGAGTGAGGGGATTTTCTTCAAAATCTTCGTGCCGCATCTTTAAGAGATACTGAACCTAAATACCAAGTTTGGTATTTATCTGACTTTTCGTTTTTGAGTTATGCTGTTCACAGGCTCGCAGACAAACACACGCAACTTTTTCTAAAAATGCCTTTTTTTGGTTTCAGGAGACCTCAAAGCATGTATTTTCGGTGAAATCTCGGTGTCGAATTTTTGAGTGGAATGCAATACTTCCCCTACTTACTATACGTAGTAGAGGAAGTAAAAATGAGTCAAGCCTTGAACGCCAATTTTTCACAACGCCTTGTTTACACTATACGCAATACAGTTGTGTAGCCGCTGCAGCAAGTTGTTGTACGGCATTATTAAACATGCTACCTGTGTTCTCTGTAGCGCTGTGGCAAAGCGTAGGGTACTTCTGTGGTTTAGACCGCAATTTCGCTTCTGGCATGTAGCAAACACTTTTTCTCTGTTAATCATGTTTAATCAACACATAGTGACTATTTATTTTCGATATACTGCATTTCATACACGGCATTTGATACAGTTCATAATAGAATAGTTACCTACGATACAAACTACGTGGCTACACAATTTCATCATGGTCGCATATCTGTATGCTGTTGGAAATCAAGGGGCGGTCTAGGTGTGGGTGACAGCTGAACAGTGCGCAGTACACGGTAATACTTGAGAATGTTTTGATTCCCTCTGTGAGGATAAGATATCCGAATGGAATTGTTAATTTGATACAGGGTAATCGTCCTGTCCACATATGTCGAAAGGTTTCGAATTGGTTCTCAGAGAGGCAGAATATCCGAGTGATAGCCTGGCCTCCCTGTTCACCAGATTTGAAACCTAATGAAAATGTGTGGGCTGAGGCGAGAAGGGAGCTGCGCTCGAATTTCCCTGCAGAAGCGCGAAGGACAAAATATGGTTTCTGGGCACAAATTCAAGAAGCCTGGGATGTTGGAGCTTCTCGTCCACGTTACTACAGGAATTTAATTTCATCTATAACCCGAAAGTTGAGAGCAATTATACGTGCTCAGGGTTCATACACCCTATATTAATTTTGTTTATTTTTATCTGTTATAGTTAGAGAAGATAAGAGCTTATTTGCATTTATTTATTTAGTTATTTTAAGCGAGTGTTTTAATGGAATTAGGTTCTTGTGTGCATAAATGTGCCTAAAATGTTAGTTATAATATCAATGCAATATTATGTTATACACATCCAATCATAAAAATAACAGCATAAAAATAAACGCGATATTTGATCCGAGGATCTGATGAGCGCAAGCAGTGCCTTCTTAACCTCTCGGCCAACGAAACGTTGCTCCGTGTTCTGTTTTGAATAGGTTATAAGCGTTACCACTGAGAAATTCCATTATTAAGACCATTCTACAGTTCCTGCATGTGCGTTGTAAACACAGCTGTTACGAAGGTACACGAAGCCCTCCCGATGGTCAGATAGAATCTGGGGATGGTTAATATTTTTGTCCACGATTGGACGCTGTATACAGGCACGGTTTACAATTGACTCATATAAATAGGCATCTGTTTAAATTATACCCCTTCTGCTCATAACAGCGTAGTCGACGTTCATTCCAGAGTGAATGCGAGAGTGCATGCAAGCGAAAGGATTTCAATCCGGAAGCTGCAAGCACATGGTTGAGGCAGTATTTTTAACACTTAAATAATTTCAGTCAAATTATATAATATGTAAATTCAATAACAGCCCGCCTTAAAGCAATATGTATGTGTAACAATATATAAAAAGTGTATATTACAGTCATTGTATATGTTTGTATTATTGCATACATGTTCAATAATGTTATGTGAATGTATTACGTAATTTAATAATGTAGGAGCTGTGAGAACAATAGCTTAAAAGTTGCTAACAATGAGGTAACAATGAGGTAACCTTGAGGCAATAATGAGTAAGAAAGGGTAATAATGCTACCAGTCATTCTTGGAGCAACAATAATGAAATTTTTGTGACAGTTTATAAAATAGCCAATCAACAATCAAAAAAAGCTTTAGTTAAATGAAGGTATTCTATTGGAGTAGGATTAGCCAATCAGAAACTGAATATAGCAAAATTTACAAATGTAGAAGTCAGTTGCTTGTAGACAACACTCATAACTGGACGCGTTGCTAGTAGACAGTGTTACTAATCAGACGCAAGACAATGTCCTCGAGAAATTTAATACGTATTCGTGTGAGACGAAAATAGTTTTACGTGTTAAAAAAGTGCAAGTAATTAATAAAAAAATCTCACAGCTCTCTCTCTCAATATCAGTGAAGTGTTAATTAAATTACAAAGTTAATATGTTTAAACCTTTTTTGAGGGGGGCAAAGGCCACCGGAAAGTAAATTTGGGGCGAAGGCTACCAGAAACTTTTTACCATGCGTGCAGTTGCAACTACAATACAACTCCTACTTCAAATTGGCTTTCCATACGTGAAGCAACAAACAACTTCTTCATAGTAGACAATTCTGTATTCGTGAAGGTGCAGTTCTTTAGGAATGTAGAAATCGTGGCATATTACTATTTGTGTAGATAACTATTCTACTTGCACTTTCCTTAAATACGATTAGTTTTCTTTTCTTCCTTTAGTGCACATTTTTGCAGGTTTCCCAGGAATTACTCTCGATAGCAACACACATTTAATCTGAATCTCGCGTGTTGTGAATGAACGTAATATACATTGGGGAAGTTCGTAGAAAACGCTTCATTTCAGTTCCATGCCACATATGTAAAGATTGAATCCATCAACACATGCATGCGTTCCGCTACAGAAGCCTACATGGTGATGAAACAAACGAGAACTAGTTGAAACGCCATTATTTTGTTTGTGTCTGGCGTTGGTTTGTTTATTTGCATGAATGGAATGGCAAGTAGTAGTGTGGGGAATCTGTACAGTGAATCCGTTTTTCTCTTTAAAACATCAGTGGCTGGCCAGCCTCATATTGGTTATTGGTTTTGGGCATTGGAATCCTTGTTGGAAATTCTATACAAATTACGAACGTTAGCTTTCGACTCTCGGTATGAACGTATCGTATACTATCTATTCGAGGCTATACAGCAAAACCATTTCAGCTAAATTTACAACTCTACTTTATGGGTGTTACGAGATTCAGCATGTGGGCGTACTCTGTGCGAAATACACATGGTGTATTATATTTTCTGTCGCTGTGCAAAGGATTTTTATTGAATAAAACGCGTGGTTTTTGTATCTTAGGATTACTATTTTTTAAAGGCAACTTCCGGTTAACATGAACTCTCCATCTCAATGTACGCTTTTAATTTTGTTTTACTGCCATTGTAGCAAGGTCTTTATAACAGGTTGGAGTGAACACTGTGGCACCACATCCGGCTAGGCTTGCCGAGTCTGGCCAGGAATGTGCTATTGAAAAACGACAACCAACCCTAACAAAATTGCGTAATTTTGGTTTCATTAAGAATATCCTTTGGTAGAAACAGCAAAACAATAAAATCAAAGAGGCATGTTATTTAATTCGTTCAATCAAAGGTATCAAAATCACATAAACTTTGCATCCTCACGCTAAAAGTATTGAATTTAAATCTTCTAACCTGATATAAACCTGAAATCATATTTATCTTTGTGTTATTGTAACAGGATTTTTGCTCATTTTTCTTTGCGCACTTTTCACTCATAAATTTTACTATTTCAGTTTCTGTGTAATTATTGAGCAACAATTGAAAATCACGCCTGCCATATGTCGGGCAATATTACTGTTTTCCAACCTCCAAAAATCTTGACTAAATTTAAACAGTTTTCAAGGAGACATTTGGCTGCTAAAGATTCATGTAGCACAACACTCCCGTCATTTTCAAAGTTTAAGATATCAGACTGGATAAAGAATTAAAATGAAGTTTCACTACATAGAAGCTGAATTTTTATAATATTCGGTATGAATCATGGTTCCAGCTAAAATTTTGTGAAAACCCAATGATTAAATTCCTAGCTATGGCATTATTTAGAATGTTACAAATCTTGAAATGCAGTGCTACTAACAAAGGTAGACTTAAAATCACACCTCTTAAACGGAGTTTCAACTGCCTATATCAATAAGGTTAAATTTCTAAAAGTTAAATGAAAATTTCTCAGATGTGATATAAGATACAAACAGAAAATTTTCAGAGTTTCTTTATTAGAGTCTTAAGTTACAAAGAGCTTAGACTGCTTATGATTTCAATTCTATCTTAAAAACTAAAAATCATAACACCAACAGTTTACTGAACATTTCATAACAAAACTATTTTTCTGTGATGAAATCAAAATATTGTATTGGCTTGCTGTATAGAATTGATGTTGTCTAAAAATTTCATCTTTATAACTCGTTTAATTTCTGAGAAATGTGCACCAATAATACCAAAATATTAATTTATAACAAAAACACTGTCAAACTTTATTTAGCTGGGTCCAGACGGATGAAAGCAGTAATGTCTGAAAGTAAATTATCGCAGGCTGACATGATGTAGAGATTCTATGGAAACGTCTTGAAATACACCCAAATTGGAACGGCTTTTCATAAAAATAGCGATAATGGTTCTTGATAAATCACTCCCCATACACAAAGTGTATAAACAAAAAGAGTCGATAAACCCTGCAGGATTCAAATAAAATATAGTAATTTAGGAGTACTTATAATGTAATTAACACATAATACCATATCCTAAATGTATGATGTTGTTCACCAAAGGCACTGGGAATTAATTGATCTGCATCATTTTCCCTCTGGCTTCCCAATATAAAGTCTGTAAGTTATCACTTTTAAGGCCTTTGCATCTGGCGAAATGCTGTTTGTTCAGGATGACATCTTCTTCACAGAGAATGCACTTGGGTGTAGGTAGGCATCGTATCTTGTAGAGGTGTTCTGCGAGGCAATCGCGGCCAGTTGCCATCCTAAATAAGGCCACTGCAGTCTTCCTTGGCATTTTTTGCATATCAACTCTATCTTTAATATTCTTATAATTTTTATCTTTTAATTTATCTTCTCCATCAAGTCTCAAATTCATTCCACAGGCATTCCAAAATAGCACTAAGAAGTGCTCTTCTTTTAACTTTTTTGCCTTGGGAAGCATGCCTGTGTTGTAGTCCATTTTATCCTAACTGTATTATCCTTTAAGTTTTGAAAAACACATACATTTCTTTCCAAACCTTTTGTGCAAGTTTAGTTCACCTACTTCAGTCAGCAGATCAGTAACGACATGTAAAAATAGGAGTTTGTAGACGGGATAGTTTTGATGAAGTAACCTAGTAAACTTCCTAATAACTTCTTTAACTTTTTGTGGTCATTGTGAACCCCAGTAGTCATTAAGATTTATTTACTTTTATAGAAAATAAGCTTTTAACCATTTTATCACAAATTGTATTAATCTCTTAACGAATGATATTACATGGGACTAGCGTGTTCTAAAACATTACTTGAGATACGGGGTTGCTTTGCGAGAATTAGGTCTTTCTCCTTGCAAAACAGAAAAAGACATATTAGGTAAATCTTATTGACACAGTGTTTATATAGTATTTATCCAAAGAAGCAACTCCACTTTCAATGAATTTGGTGATGACACGCGTTCTAATTTCGTGGACAAGCTAATGTAAATGAAACACATTGTAATGCAAATGATTACGCTTAATTATGGTATTTTTGCACACATGACTACAAAAACCAAACATCGCTGCAGCGGAAACGTATTTCAGGACAGCTGAAAAAAAATAAAATTCCATCTTGCCGAGAAATTCAGTTAAAAAGGCTTAACTGAGAATTTAGGTTTTGTATATAGATGCATGCACTAAACTTATCATGAATAAAAGTTACTAATTTGATTTTAAATGTTACATTTTATTGAATTTGTTGACGTTTTCTCGATTGATTAAAGCTCGTTTTTATGCCTGCTGTGAATAGTAGAGGGACAAACAGATGGGTTTACTTATATTTATTGTTGTCAAACTATTAAAGTTATTACCCAAACCCACAGTACATGGGTCTTTGACTGTACATGCATAATTAAGATACAAGTTAAATGTGGTAAAAAGAAAGGAACGAAAAAACATACACGTAAATTGCCTCTGGGAAGCTGAACAAATTTGATCTGGCTTTGCGCACTTTAGCCAGGAAATTACCATGTTTTGCCAGTTCCTCTGGTCTACAGTAGCTAATGAGAACTGCATCGCTGTCACAAAGCTTACCGTTTTTGTAGTGCCTATGTCATGTGTTGCTTATAAACTATTTTCGCGAATGAACTCCTTTATTGTGATTCCTCTGAAAATTTGCTTTACTACGAAGTTCGAGGAAATAGATTTCTTTGCATCTTACCTGTTTTGCTTGTGGTGGATACGTGGAATTCATTATGATCTACAAATTTATTAGAAAACTGCCTGAGGCATAATATTTCATTGCTTGTGATGTAACCGCGTTATATTTTAAGGTTTTTATTTTAATTGTGTCTTTTTTGTCACGTAAGACGTTTGGCGTATGTTCATAGAATTGGAATCTGTTAAAAATAAATTTTCTTTACATTTTTAAAAACTATTTTTTCTTTTAGAAATGATTCTAAGACTAGATAACCTCACTTCAGTATCATAATAATGTTTCTCTACTTCATTAAACATCTCCAGGAATTTTTTCCATTTTTCAGATGCCAAAAAGCAACGAACGTAATTAAACTGAAGGGAAATTAGTTTTTCACATAGTAATCATGAATATTCTGTATACTATTTTAAGAGGTTTATTAAACCTACCATACCGGCAAGTGTAACCGAGGTCGTTACGGCATGGACTCGCGAACGGGAGGTCTGCGGATCATATCGTCCTCTTTGGCTGAGACTTTTTCAGGTCTTCTTCAGTCCTCACAACTAGTAAATGCCGGGGAGGTATCCTAAACTTTGGCCTGGAGCGTTTCTTTCCTAAATTTTCTTTCCCAATAAATTACGTATTTCATTTCACATCATCAGTGTTCACCATCTGTGGTGCCGTATGCATAAGATCGGGCGTTAACACTACTAATACAGAACAGAAATTAAACCAACCAGAAGGAAGGTTTAACTTTTCAACCTCATTGACTAGCTTTAGAAAACTTACTTCTTTTTTAAAACCTTCTATTAAACCACATTAAACTAAATACAGGTTTAAACCTACTTAGAGATAATGACGTTCAAAAACCCAATTATAGCTTGGGAAATTTGCAATAAGATAGGAAGATCGTATACTCAGGGTTTGGATAATACTGCAATAATTGCCTTCCAGATAGCTTATCCTCTAAGTAGTATTGCACGAGGTAGTTGGTTTGGAGCTCTTCAGTATTTATTTTATTTTATTTTATGATAAACTATCTGCTGAAATTGAGCGGATACCATCACTGGCAAGTCATTAAGCTTCCTTCCACCCAATAATATACAACAACTCGTAACCATGGTAATGGAGTGCATCTTCTTCACGTGCACCCATCTATACTTTCAAAAAACTATTATTGGATTTTAATGATGTTCTCTGTAAGCTGATCTCATTTTATTTCAATTAGTTTTTTTTTTCTTTCTTCAAGCACCCCATACTACACTAACTCTAATTTTACCGACCCAGAACTCCTTGGAACAACATGGTGGATTAAAACTTTTTAACGAGAATGTTGAAAGGATGTCATTGAATTCTCTTGATTTAAAAGGGCTGCGTTTTAATATTTTTGTATTCTTGCCGCACATAACTATTCGAACAATATCTGAAGTTTCACTGATTTTCGAGGTGTACACTTAAGTGCTGAGATGGAGCTTAATGAGTGATCTGGAACTAAAGAAAAACTTTTAAGGGTGTGATAACTTAGGCGCATGTATCTGAGGGACGTATTCGGAAAATCGCAGGTTCAAACCCTGAGGTGACCGGCCATACATTTCGTAGTTTTCTCTTCTGGCTAGAAGAATGTTGGTTTGATTTATTATAAACCAAAAATTTTCATGTCCCTCGTCAAACTATTCACCTTTAAGCGTTTCAGGAATGGGCGGGTGGACGGTCTTATGCTGCAGATGGATGTTACTGAATAAGGTTTTCTAACCCATACTTGCGCACAGGGAGTCGGCATCGGGAGGGTAAGCCTCGTCCTAAGGTCAGTAGGGGCAAGAAATCAACTATTGGTCGCAGTGTTGAAATCGTCTTGCGCCCCCTATCACGGATTTTGGATGAAAAATGGTGTTTATTCAATTCTGATAGCTTTGTTGCAATGCAATATACCCACGCAGTTTAAAACGAAACAGTAGTAAGTATGGTAACACAATAATCTGGTAAGGTAAGCAGTTTCATTTGCTTTGACTACCAGTAATGACTCAAATTTACATTCTGCCTTATAACTTACACCGGCTTAGATAACACGAAATCTGCTTACAGCTAAGTCCACAAACTATAGTGTTTGGCAGGGATTTATTTAGTTTTGAGTTTCATTCCTAATACTGTTATACATATTGACGTTACAGCTTGTCAAGCGTCGCTACATGGAATACAGGCTGGAGAATCTGAGCGAAGGAATTTTTCTCTCACGTCATGTGTCAACTATGTCGGTGGAGAGAATCTAAAGGAGTTTCTATAGACAGTATATGACTTTGTTATTGGGGTACGTTTCAAAAATACTAGTTCAATGTTATTACTAGGTTTCAAAGGTCTTACAGGTTGTCCATAATTTTAGATATAGTGGCGGTATTAGTACCACTGATTTATTAAATAAGTAACTGTGAAATGTGCTCAGATGAAATCAGCCATGCCTGAAAGTAAATTATTACAGGATAACATGATTCAGAGATACCGGTGAAACCTCTTGAAACTCCCTGAAAATGGAAAGGATTTTAATAAAAACGGCGACAGTGGTTCTTAACAAATCTGCCCATACATGGGAATGTATAAACGAAGAAGGTTCAAGAAAACCTGCAGGATTGAAATAAAATATGGTATTTTGGAACTGTTTATGATGTAATTAACAGATGATACCATATCCTAAATGTATTTACCTGTAAGTTTTGAAAACCATATAATATCTTTTGTGCAAGTTCAGTTTATCTACTTCAGTTAATATATCAGTAAATACATTAAAAAGTAGGAGTATGTAAATGGCATAGTTTCGATGAACTAACATAGTCAACTTCTTAATAAATTCTTGAACATTTTGTGGTCATTGCTGATCCCAATAGTCATTAAAATGTATTTGCTTTTATAGAAAATAAACTTTCTAACGCTTTCTCACAAATTCTATTAATTTCTTAACGAATGATATTACATGGGACTGGCGTTTTCTAAAACATAACTTAAAACCCGGGGTTGCTTTGCGAGAATTAGGCTTTTCGGAAATCATTTAAATATAAAACACAAAATATAAGTGAACAAAACTAGTTTCACAATCCACAGTACGCCCTTGGCGCGGTATTGCTACTTTGCATGTGCTTCTTCTAGAGAAAATCGTGACGGAATTAGTAAAATTATTGTTTCATTTTGATTTGGTTAACAGTTACTCTGATGAAGTTCCACAGAAAAGTGGTCCTGGAGAAAAAATGTGGTAGAATAAATATAATGAAATAAATGTTATTTTCACTGCTATGCATCAAGAATAGTTCTGCGCCAACCTATGAGACCTTAAGGGCCTTAAATCACATACTGATAACAAACACCACGCTCCATAGACAGTATGATAAATTTTACCGCCTGTTAGGCTGTTCCAATCGTCATACCTTATATTTTGTCGTTGCGATCACTTATATATTCAGATTAATGCTTAATATTTTTACTATAGCTTATGTTTCCATATACCTATATTATTTTCTTTGAAAAAAATGACATATATTACAATATATTTAGTTCACGTAATTATGAAATTCTTGATTATATCTATACTTTTAGAAAACCATTATTGGGATTTTAATGACGTTCTTTATAAGCTGATCTCATTTGATTTGAATTATTTTTTTTTCTTTCTTCAAGCACCCCATACTACACTAACTCTACTTTTACCGCCCTGAACTCCTTGGAACAACATGGTGGAATAAAACTTTTTAACGAGAATGTTGACAGAATGTCATTGAATTCTCTCATTTAAAAAGGCTGCGTTTTCATTTTTTGTATTCTTGCCGCACATAACTATTCGAGCAATATCTGAGGTTTCACTGATTTTCGAGGTGTACACTTAAGTGCTGAGATGGAGCTTAATGAGTGATCTGGAACTAAAGAAAAACTTTTAAGGGTGTCGATACCAAGCGAGATCACTCAGGCGCATGTATCCGAGGGAAGTATTTGGAAAGTCGCAGGTTCAAGCCCTGAGGTAACCGGCCATACATTTCGTAGTTTTCTCTGATGGCTGGAATGATGGTTTGATTTATTATAAACCAAAACTTTTGATGTCCCTCGTCAAAATATTCACTTTTAAGCTTTTCAGGAGCAGGCGGGTGGACGGTCTTATGCTGCAGATGGATGTTACTGAATAACTTTTTCTAACCCGTACTTGCGCACAGGGAGTCGGCATCGGGAGGCTAAGCCTCGTCCTAAGGCCAGTAGGGGCAAGAGATCAACTATTGGTCGTAGTGTTGAAATCTTCTTGCGCCCCTAACCTTAAACCTAAACAACCTTATTACAGATTTTGGATGAAAAATTATGTATATTTAATTCAGATATCTTTGTTGCAATGCAATATGCCCATACATTTTAAAACGAAACAGTAGTAAGTATGGTAACAGAATAATCTGGTAAGGTAGTTAGTTTAATTTGCTTTGACTACCAATAATGGCTCATAAATTTACATTCTGCCTTATAACTTACACCGGCTTATATAACACGAAACAAAAAAGAACTCTGCTTACAGCGAACTCCATAAACTATAGTGTATACCAGGGATTTATTTATTTTGGGGTTTCATCTCTAATACTTTTATACATCTTGACATTACAGCTTGTTGAGCATCGTTACATAGCATACAGGCTGGAGAATATGAACGATGGAACTTTTTCTCACGTCATGTGTCAATTATGTGCCGGCCCTCGTAGCCGTGGTCGCTGGAGTGTATAGTTCCGGCGTTCTGCCAACCTGAGGGTCGCAGGTTCGAGTCCGACCATTGGCATGGGTGTTCGTGTGTGTATGTGTGTTGTGTAATTGCGGTGATAAGCAGTAACGAAAACAGTAAACACAGAGTATCATAAACTTGGTAAAACAAGGGAACTTAAGAAAAATGTCGGTGGAGAGAATCTAAAGGAATTTTTATAGACAGTATAGAAGTTTGTTTTTGGGGTATGTTTCAAAAATACTAGTTCAATGTTATTACTAGGTTTCAAAGGTGCATTCCTTTGATGGGTTGGGAATAAATTCGGGTCATCTCGAATGGAAGTCTTGCACGTTGTCCATAATTTTAGTTATTGTAGAAGTTTCAATATCACTAGTTTAGTAAATAAGTATCTGTGAAACATGCTCCGAGGAATATTGCCATATTCAAACGGTTAACTCAGAAAGTCCAAAATTCTGTGTTCAGCCTGTAATTCTGGCCGAAGCGTTGCTTCTACTATTTCAGCATCATGGAGTTTAAAAGTCGATTCAATGATAACTTTCTAGCGTCTCAACTGTGGCTGACTCAGGAGAATGGCTTTGTCCTTGAACTGCAAGCGTGCAGTGGACTATGAAGCTTCTTGCCTACGATGCAAAAAATGTAAACCAGCAGTTCTAAGGTATTGCCAACAAGTGCATTTTCACATGTGTATGGTCATAATTATATTGTTTTGCATGTATGCAGATTTTACAGGTTTACTTATTGAAAGTATTGTCATAATTGTTTTGTTTGATGCGGTAATATAATGTATGGCTGATGCTACTTCGCGTAATATTTATTGCTTTGGTGTAAAACAATAGAGCGAGAGGGAAGAACAATACAGCGCTGGCTATGTTCGCTTAAGTCAAACACAAGGTCATAGCTAAACTCCTGAGTCAAATACAGTACCTTCACCTTTCAAGCCTTAAATATCTTTATATTATTGCTGACGAGTGAAGGACATCCAAAACAATATACGAAGAATCGGTTGAGCACATAGTGGAACGATGCACTCGACGTCTCCCTCTGTGGTAGTTGTGGCGAATGGCAGGCATAAATGTGTTTTGGGAAGTCCAGAGTAAAATCTAACTCCGGTTATCTCTAAATCATGTTTCTTCTAAGCTTACTGCGCATGTAAATATACCAAACTGTATAGCTCCACGTCCACATTACTCTGAATGACTAAAGCTGTTTGCAACTTAAAGTGCGCATTTTCTAACACGTGGAGACCATGGTATCAACGGACAACATAGCCGCGATTGAATCGTAACAACATACACTCATACAAATTAAGCATCGGAAGCCTGCAATTGTCAGGTATTATTAAATAATATTTAACTTAGGGTTACGGAGTGTTCGTAGTGACGCAATTCCTTATCTGTCGATGTGTAATTCCGTGACGCCAGGTTTACTTCGGAACAAGAAATTTCTGGTTATTTTAATTTTATTTCGGGAATATCTACACTGCTAATGCCCCATAAATTCAGATACGAGCTCCTCAATTTGTCGTATTGGTACATCGAAAGGGCCTTAAATGCGTATAACACGATTTTCTTGACACCACTACATAAGAGTTTCCTTTACGATGTTTGAGTTCAAGGGTACCTCCGGATTTTGACATTATGCAGCATTTACATCAAATAACCATTAGGCTCAACGGAGGTACCAATCTACGATCAGGCACGAAGCAGTAAACAATCTGCTGTAAATTAATTAAAGAGCACGTGCCTTCTGCTACACGAGTCAAGTTTAAACACGAGAAATAACCTCCCACACATTTCACAATACTGTGACGTTAATATACAAATTATTCAATGCCTCCAAATACTAATATCATGCATATGTTGTAATTTTCATGTGATTCTTCGAATATATGAAGACAAGCTACTGTCTTAAACACAGAATTAGTTTCTACTGCAATAACGGTCATGCGTCCAGCAATCAATAAGAGAAAGTAGATGCATATGCTTCTGTTGACACTCGGAGTAAAGTAAACGGAAACTGGGTTGTAATCTCAAGGGGACAAAGTAGCCTGAACACATGGAAATTACACCTTAAGTGTGTTAAATTACCACTGATCTTAAAGTACTCAAAGGTTTTTCCTGAAATTTTTATTAAGTATTTTATAAATCATGAGAATTATTTCAAGTGGTATTTTGCATTGATAGCTTATGTAGTTGAGTCCGTAAAAAAGATTTCATTCAGCAGAAAAATAATAAAATTTACGTTTAAAATATGTGAATTCATGTACCTTTTTGTCTGATACTACTAACAATACAGAATCACACTTTTGTATGCTTGTTCTTAGTATAATCATCTATCTTCTGAACGTCAGTAATTTAGTTATGTATATCACTTCACTAGAAATTGAAAACAAATTATTCGCAAAGTAAAAAATGTGGAAAATTTGCAATGTTGTTGCTTTGTTAATATCACTAATATACATTATAAAAATTATAATTGTTGTTCAGAATGTTTAACTATGTGTTGTATACATATAATGAAAATTTTAACTCTCTACCTCTCATACTTTCTGAGGAAAAGGTACACAAGTATCCAAAAATGTTGTTTTGAGAAAACTGAATTTAAAGTTTTAACATTAAAATTCTAACACACTTAAATACATTCCAGGGTCATAATCATCTCCACCTTCATTCATGGATTGCTTCAGCTTTTCTGATAGCGTTCTCTTGGTCCTGGCCTCTTTTGTTAATTGCTGAACTGCTCGTTGTTGAAAGCTACAAGAATGTTCTAAAAAGGGGCGTTACAAGACAGCTTTAAAGGAATGAAGACTAGCATTTAAATGGTATTTAAATGTCTTAAAAACCTCTTAACCCCCCAAAAGTATATATCTTCTGAAAGTGAAGATAATTGAGATTTTATTAGTGCCTAAAACAAAAATAGTGATTTTTTGCCATTTCAGAGTACCTTGTCCCCTTAAGGGCCGACAAAGCGGAGTCCAGTGCTTTCAAATTACCTGCCCACTTGAAAATGTGCGTTTGTATGTTGCTCAGGAGGCAGGAGTGAAGCGGTCAACTTGTGTTATCGGTCCCCAGGATTACAAACCTTGTTATTGCTAATAAAACTGTTAAAATATATTCACTTAGCCAAGTCGTTAAGGTAAAGTTAAACGCATTGCACAACCCAGTTTCCTCTTGAGAATTTCCAGGATGTTCTGCTGAACGATAGTATAAGAATATATTTTATATCTAGCAATTCGTTTTAGCCTGTGTAGACTAGTGAAATGTGAATTAAACCGCTTGAAATATATTCTATGTATAATTGTGGATCATTATAACTTTAGTGTGTAGTCAGTGGTTCACTGGGTGTTTTCAGATTCCAATACACAGATTAATATCTACTGCATATGGTCTTTAAAGAACATCAAAGACTTCTATTTTTTACATCATGATAATCGCGAGAATTATATTTTGCTGAGCACGTACATTTTCCACCGTGCTTCTTTTTGCCAGCGCTAATGGAGGTTTGTGAATGGCGCTGCGTAACGGCTGACGAACATTACAAAAAGGCTTTATTCTCATATAAGACTTTAATCCCTTCAGATTTAAACCTAATTACTTTTGAATGCGGTTAAAAGTCTTTTTGACCTCCTTGTCGTTGGTAAGTTCTTACTTACAGAAATTGTTACTCTGCTCGGGCAGAGCTTCTGAGTATAATATGACCCAAAGAGCGCTTACTTGCACTACATCAGTGGTGTGAGTGACATAAACACCTCACACTTATGCCATTGGTCGGACTATTCCCTTCCCGCTGATCTAGAATGTCCAAAAACAACGTATATTTTTGGATTCCCAAGATACATATGATATTTTCTTTGTATTTTCCCTTCTATGCTTGACCAAAAAGAAAAACAAAATTTATTACTGTAAACGGAGTCTTTTGCATAGACTAGATTAGATTAGTATACGTTCTGTAGGTTCTTTGATGGCCAAAAGGCCTTGAACATAGAACATGTCAAAAGCATTTATATTTCTATTGTATTGAACTTAATATAACTAGGCTTTCACAGTCTGTATCACTGCACAAGGTATTACATCCTTACTTGCATGCAAGAAGTGTCAGGATTTTACAAAATTGTCAATTATGTACAATAAACTTATTATTTTTGCACACATAAAGTTTACAACATTTTAATTTATGATGCTAAAATATAAACAGCAAACATCAAATTTCTATTACATTAAAAATTGCCACGTCAACTGAATACAAAATTTCTTCCCTTCAATGCCTAAACCTTTGCTTACATGCAAATAGTGTCAGAATTTTAAGATATATATTTACAAAGTATTAAATATGTGCAATAAAACAATTTTGCATATAAAATATACATAAGGTGCACAATGTTTCAGATTATGATGCTAAAATATGTAGTAAATATCAAATTTCTACTACTTTGAAAGTTAGCATGGTTAGGTACTGAGTATAAAATGCATTTCTTTTAGACTTTACAGCCTGTGTCACTGCTCAGAAATCATAAACAAGAGTTTAGGAAGTAGCTGGAAATTATTTATCACCAGCAAAAGTAATATGAAGACGTTAACTGTAACCAAGTTAGTAACACTTAAACCAAATCGGATTTCATATACTGGGATATAGTTTTGAGTATTGACACTTGTTTTCTCACAGGATGGAATTTAAAATTTTGGCGATGGATCTAAGCCAGAACATCCATATAGAGATATGAGGTTACGGTGACGCGGTGGACTGTTTGCTGTTGTGTGACGCTTCTCGCAGCTTGGTTTGTTGTTTCTGTACAACTATCAAACCGATGTTCTATAGTGTCTACCTTGTATGCATGGGATACAGTCGTTTCTTGCTGAAAGAGATGCTAGTGACGACCTGGTACCATAAGCTAACTTCAACGCTAGTTGAAAGCTAGTGCTGAATTATTAGTTTGTCAAATATTACCTCAATTACTGATGATACCAGCAGGTGATGAACTATTTTCAATATACATATCTCTTTGGTAGTGAACCACGAACGACATTCAAGTCGAAACCATTCAGTAAACGCGTTGGAACAACAAATCCACAGAGGGTGTGTAGTGGGAGATATGTACGGCTCAGCCAATCTGGAAGTTGATTTACAAATCTTTAAAAACTAATGGCTTTAGGTGTCTGTAGATTAAAGATGATGCTGGCATATTTAACAGACTGTCTGCTTTATGCTGCAGACAGAGGTTTAAAATTACACCTGAAGCAGGCTTTTCTCTAGCTACTCTGTAACAAACAAAGTAACTGAGCTTGCTCCCCGCAAGGGAAGAGTGTGCATGTACTGAGACAAAAATCATGTTGAACAAACCTGGTTTCCTTAAACATGCCAAGTTTTGTGGGACTCGTTCTTACTGCCTCGCCTGACTGGAGTATATACGAGTAGAAGAATGTTATCTATGTAGTGTGATTGTATCTCTTTATGCTTATGTATTTAGTTCACTGCAGTTCAGATTGTGAGGAATGTAAACTGTAAGAACATACATAAATCAACTCTAAATGAGATGGAGAAATTAAGAAGTGGGAAAAATAAACGTGTAACGAAACAAGGTTGATGTCGTATCAGAGGAACATCTGTATTAGTTTACGAACAGATAGCAAGTATACCGATAGTTTTTCACCATATCCGTGTTGGGGAGGGAGTTTCTGAAGTGCTGAATCTACTGAAAAGTTAGCTACGCAAATTATTCCTCCTTTAAAACGTTTATCACTTGTAACTTATACATCTCTTTGTTTATAATCCTGTCCTGTTGCACATTACTTTCATAATAACCTTTACACCTATTGGAGTAATATTTATTTAAATTGCGAAATACTTTGTTTATATGAATTCTTTTTGATGGAATTAAAGTTTATTTGCGAGTAATGATATAAACGGGTTTGGAAGCCAATCGGTTAGTATTTCCTGGAAGGCGGGGGTCAAACCCGGACGCTGACTGCATGTATCGCGGGGCTATGGAAGGCATATTTCTGTACTGCAACATGACGAGCATAAACATAATTGCTACTAAATGAAAACTGTATATTCAGCTAAATGTTTAAACATATAAACACACTAACATTTCTACATCAGAGTATAAGATAAAATACTATAATATTGTTACATACTGGGGTTAGGGCCAAAAGTTTCCAGCTAAAATATTACGTTTTAATTACCCCAACATGCACATTGGGAGACGTAGTTGCAGAGACAGCGAGAGGACCAGAACTTTGAACATCACATTCTAGTGCAGGCGTGGTATATTTATAACAGAATACACACAGAATTCACATTATTCTTTATTCAATAAAAACACCCTACATCGCGCACAAAAGAGAATAAAGAAAGAAATGAGGGGAGATGCTACACACACGAGCTACATTCACACTCTTCACATACAACCGCACTCACTCGACTCTCAAACCAAAGTGATGCTAACAGAACACAAAGAAAAGTAACGCTAACGTATTCCCTCTCTCCAGACTCGCTAGCTCGGACTGGAGAGCGTCATGCCAAATGAACTTCAAAACCCAAAGCCGAAAGAATTACCCCAACAATGCTGTCGCCAGTACGACGCAATAATGTGTCTGGTATGACAATAGCTACTAATTAACTAATACGCCACAATATCTATATCACAAAACCAGTCCTGTTGTAGTGAACAAAAATATACATTCTGAGGTTATGAAAAGCTTATGGTTTCCGATTGTCACTTAAAACCTGTTTAAACTCAGAAAATATTCGCTTTACGTCACACGACGTCGTAGGTGCAAGTTTAAGGTATTCTACAATTTTATACTTCTTATAATTTAATATCTTACTTTCACCTTTCTAACTGGAATTTAAGATATCTTTAATTTCACACATTTCACTAACGCCAGGATTTTTCTGAATGACACTTTTAGGTTTTTCTTTTACGCGATCAGGAATAGTCCCATCGGCAGCCCTGTTGATTCTTTTAGAAACTTCGTGGAACCCGTCACGAGCATCAGACATTTCACAGCCAGACTTTTCCAGATAGGTAACTGTTTGTGGTAAGATATTGAAATGTCGTCCTCCGTGGATTAGTGGTACCGTGCTAGCCTCTAGTTCCCCAGGTCGCGGGTTCAAACCCGGCGGAGGGCATTGGCTTTTTTCGGGCGTAAAAATCCTTGGCATGTGTTCCTTCGGAAGGGAAGTAAAGCTGGTGGTCCCGTGTCGTATATTTACAGTACGTAAAAGAACCTCAAGCCTGATAAAGAGGCCTCTGAACAAAATTACCGGTCTTTCACGCCCAATATAGAATGGGACGCTAAGGACCATAGTAGTTAAAGAGCGTCCATAAATAAAACTCAATTTAATTTAAATATTGAAATTGTCTGAAAAAAATATAGTTTTGATAAATTTGTTCTAAAACAAGTAATTTACAGCTTTAATGGCAGAGGAACTTGAACTGTCAAAGAGATTAATGACCTTAGCTAGTGTTGATAATATTTGGCATAATAGAAAGAAACATCCAAGTACACCATCGCGTAACAGTTTGTTGTGGAGGCATTGGAGCTTCAGATGTAATTTCTTTAAGTTTATACACTCTATATGGAGCTTTCAAGAACACTTTTTTAACATTCGATATAAAATTGTCAACATCACAGAAATTAGCACGAACTTCCTCTGTAGCCCTGTGCAAAGCATCTGCTAAACAAGTAAAATAAATAATTAATGCTTGGATAGAGGTTCTTCAGCTCTTTACCAACTTTTAGCAATAATAAAAACGAATACATTGTCTCGTTTTATGCCACCAGGCCACAAAGTCGTCCTTCGTGGTGTAGTGGTTACCATGCTAGCCTTTAGCTCCCGAGGTCACGGGTTCTACTCCGGTGGAGGGCGATGGATTTTTCGGGCTTTAAAATCCTTAGCATGGCTTCCTTCGGAAGGGAAGTAAAGCCGGTTGTTCCGTGTCGTAGATTTACGGCACGTAAGAGCACCTCGAACCTGATAAAGAGGCATCTAAGCAAAATTACCGGTCTTTCACGCCCAATATAGAATGGGAGTAAGGACCATAGCAGTTAAAGAGCGTCCATAAATAAAACTCAATTTAATTCAGCCCACAATAGAGATAAAGAACTCTAAAAAGTTTGAACAATTGATGCATAGTTGACTCTGTAACACTTCATATGTCAGAAGAAACTGTTGTCCGGGTCCATCGCGTGACCGTTGCAACCACAACATGTACCTTCCAACATTATCCGTGGTCTCGTCTATGGAAACCCATATGTTGTTGCCCGCAGCATTACGTAGGCTACCCTAATTTTTGTCGTAACAACATTGTAGATACTGCCCACGCATTGTAGACTCTCGTGGCACTTTCCTGTTTGTATATTTCTCAATGAACTTCTTAAAATGTTATTTTTTTTGTTTCAGAAAGGCACTTTCCTAAGGTCATTAACATCTGTGTCCGAAGTTTCTGCAACACATACAACTCCAAATGTTCCATATATTTTTTACTGTTTCAATGCATTTTTATACCAGTACGTTTTCTAACTTTCAGTTCTACTTTACAGACCTTGCAGAAAATATTTAAATTCTTATACTCAAATAGTGTTTCCCAAATTGTAATACAAACGTCTCTGGTGTACATCTTGCAGGAGGCATTTTTTTGAAAGGAAACATGCAAACAAAAAGAACGAAACAAAGATTGATATGTGAAAGAACATACGTTAAAAGTACAAATAATGTTTAAATTAAATAAGAAGTAAGGCAAATAAAGCAATGTTTTACACAGATAAATCTATAATATACAAATGCAAATTACATAGTATTATACTCCGATCACAATTGTCGCAGTTCTCAATGACTAGTGTTATCTTATTTGTTGAGCACCTCCTGTTTTATTATTTTAAATTTGGGGTTCTTTGTCCTCCGGCTAGCTATTATAACTCAGTCGAACAAATATCTCTAAGCAGGGTGTGTAAACGGAAAGGAGTTGTTGCTAAAAGATAACACTGATGAAAAAAAAATTGTTTCTACAATTTTATTACCGTCAACTTAATTAAATAATTCATATATTTAATCTTTATACACGCCTGACTGAAACTGTGATATTTCCGAATGTAACTACAGTCGTATTCGTTGCCGCGCACCAATTATTTCGCGTACTTTACATTTTTGTAACTAACTCTGCGACGTGCATCTCGTGAGAGATTCTTCCAAACTGTGTAACGTGCACCTCGTGAGAGATTCCTTAGGACTTTGTGACGTGCATCTCGTGAGAGATTCTTCCGAACTGTGCGAAACTTGCTTATGGCTCGATAATATATACTCCTTCACCTCGAATTGCCTAAACATTATACTAGAGCTGCTATTGGTTACCAAATCGCGCCCACTTTAGCGTGTGTTTTGGTCAGCCAATCACTACTACTAACATATATACTCTAGGGAAGATATTCCCTTCATTTATAAAAAAAGGCACGCTACCCTGACGTCATTTGTTTGTCTCTTCTTAGCGATAAACAACTCGCCCCCTCGGTTTATCGTTACCCACTTCTATTGTCAGTTTCAGTGAGGCCGTGTAAACTTATTTCCTAACAATACTTATGGCTAACATACATCTAAAATCCTGTACATACAATAATATTAATTTACACTGCAATCACTCTGGCATTCACAGCATGTTATGATATACAATATTGCCTCACAATGAAGCCGTAAACTATTTCGTAATTTGCTGTTGTAAACCTCAAACAGTGGGAGCACCACGCTCTATGTGCAGGACAACCCCCTCGTCTCGATTACGTCCCTGCTAAACCACAGCAAATTACTCGATCAGCTATACGTTCTGGAACAAAAATGCTCGCTCTGGTATTGGCCAAGCAGAATGCAATATCAATTTATTATTGCAGAATACCAAATAAATTCAAACACACTACTCTCCTTTCTGCCTACTAAATACTAGTCTCATGTTAGCATAAAGATCAGGTATTGCCGAACTTTATCCTGTGAAGTATAATAAGAAAGCGAGTCAAGGAAATGAGTAGGCCAGGTTACTCGTGGGTTGCCCAAGTCGCGAATGGGAATGAAGGGGCCTGTCTAAAGTGAGTTAGTGTGACTGACTGCAGGCAGGATTGAAGAGTTAAAATATGGCTTATAGCGTTTATTCCTCATTGTCTCTCAGTTATAACGACCATCTATAACCCGTGATACTGCAACTTCAAGACTTGTTATTACCCTTTACACTCTTCTTGAGGAAGATAGTATTTCTGGAACTTTACCAACACTGGGACCATTACCGTGCACGCTTCCTAAGTATACATCTTCATAAAATTGCTCGAGGCGGATTTAGGCTGGATATGGCGTACATATGTGCAACACCTACGCTTTTATACCTAATGGAACGTTCTAGAAACTTTGATACGGAGATTCTAGAAGCTTTAGACGCCGTAATTTCGATATCAAAAGCTAACAAAAAGCGAAGGAAACAGAATGCAGTTGTTGAACAAAGAATGTAATTGAAGTTTTCTTCATGAAGGTGTGTATCAAACATTTTCCTTCCTTAATGAAAATACCCATGTTTCCGAATTACAGTGGTGAGAAGTATATTGTCGTCCTCCGTGGACTAGTGGTACCGTGCTAGCCTCTAGCTCCCAAGGTCGCGGGTTCAAACCCGGTGGAGGGCGATGGAGTTTTTCGGGCGTAAAAATCGTTAGCATGGCTTCCTTCGGAAGGGAAGTAAAGCCGGTGGTCCCGTGTCGTAGATTTATGGCACGTAAAAGAACCTCAAGCCTGATAAAGAGGCCTCTGAGCAAAATTACCAGTCTTTCACGCCCAATATAGAATGGGACGCTAAGAACCGCAGCAGTTAAAGAGCGTCCATAAATAAAACTCAATTTCATTTCATTTTTTGAGAAGTTTATTGCAATAAATAGACTAGCACATGGATTGCGATAAATTAGGCATGATATTTGGGTTGTTTTATCCATGTTTATTTTATATTTGACTTTGTGTAATTATTGGGACTACTTTATTTATTACATATTTATTTGGAACGTGATGATTTAGGTTGTTAATGAAATATAAAGGTCCGCCCTTTCCGGGTGTCACCCTTCTTACCCCCTATTGCATAATTGAGTGCCAAATAATGCAAGTGACTTCAGTGACAAACTACTTATTTGTTCCAAAAGGTACGTTTTATTTACAGGTTGAGTACCGTTAAGTTAATAATAATTATAGCAATATTAATAATCCTGGATAATACTCAATTTTACGATGCTTTTCGCCTAACGTTTATGCAATATAATATAACACAATAATATAATGACAATCTCATATGTATTGCTTATATCTAATTGCTTATGTGCCAATTTAGTTTTACTGTTGTTGACCAATACATGAAATAATAGTATTTGTTGACAGTTTTCCATAAAATGTATTCATGCTCCGGGTTACCTTCAAAACTCAGCAGCCCTTGTACAGCTGCGTCCCTCTTTAATGGCTACAGTAAGTTAGATTTCGTTTTCTTCTCAGCATCAAAACAAACGTTTGGCATAAATATTGCGGCTATGGTGCACTTTTGACGCTAGGTAACTCATTTCTCGCCCACCCGTACCTCTACTAGGTCGAGTATACATTCAAATTATATTCGACTCCATGCCTCTCATTATTTACACCAATCAAAGTAAAATTCATTAAGAGGCTATTTCACACTCTCGTCCCTTCTCACCGATTATAACATCGCTCATTGGTACGTTTTTGATACATGGAATTGTTTGAAGCCAGGCATATAGAGAGGTGAGAAGGAGAAGGTGGACTCTTGTTAGGTAAATGTGGAAATCTTACGGAAGAATAGTCAATATTCAGCTCTAGGGGAGTGCACCATCTATCTCCACACATATATGTTTCCATTTATCCACACAGTACCCGTCGCGTAGATAAGAAAAACAAAATCCATTATTACATAAAAAGGAATGCATCACTAAATCACATCGGTCGCACAGACCATCGACATATCCGAGACGGATCCTTGCAGGGGCAAACTTGCTAATCTGCACTGATGATATATGTAATTACAAACAGTGAGAAGTGCATGTATTATCCTTCTTTCAAATAATTGAAGTCGCTAAGGTAGCAATGTCGGGTATAAACCTGATTAAAATCCAACAACTGCACGCAATACTAGAAAATATCCGATGCGTACGATGCGGACAAGCGGAAGCAATCAAATGCAGAAGGAGAGATATGAAATCAATCTTTCCTATGCGGCAAGGAGATGAATCTTATCAGCTGTATTTTGGTGGTGAATGCTGGTTACTTTCATGAAAAATTACGGCAAAATACAAGATATTGCAACCATAGCCTAGAAGATTTGGTTTACGGTATCCAGTTTTTTGGAACAGGTATATCATAACTAGTCCAGGTATTTATTTAAATTTCTGAAAAATGATAGCACACAAAACAATCAACAATGAAACATTAATTTCGTAGCTTCAGTTTTACTAAAATTTTCATGTGTTTGGTTTCCTTAATATATTGCTTATACACTTTAATATATATATTTTTGCCGTTCACCTGTTATGCAATGTTGAAATTGTAGCGTTACTGATAACTAGTGAGCGATGAAAAACTGCTTTGCATATCCATCGTACTAAGGATCGGTTGAGGAGTAGAATTCCAGCATGCCTAACTGTAGAAATAATAACAGATACTTTTGGTACTTTTCTCCCCTTTCAAATGTGTTACTCTTTTATTACAGATCTTCTGTGATTTTGCTACAAATAACTTGTCAAACATTTTCCAATATGCGAATAGACGAGATAGGTATGAAGATGTAATATACGAGGGCAGATTGATAAGTAGATGGCTTTGACGAGAGATAGCGTTCTAATCACAGGTTTCTTGTTTGCACCCAAGTCTTACACCTATTCTGGGTATACTTGCAGAAATTCGTTGTTCATTTGTTTCTTAGAATATTGTTGAGAGCGTCTAAATAAGCAGATGTGTGTTGTTCGTAGAAAATGGAGAAAAGTGAACTTCGAGTTCTGATAAAGCTCTAGCGCTTTTTACATGGTAAGACGCTGATGGATGCGGAATAAAAGCTGAACACATGGCATGGTTCGCAAGTGGTTCACAGAATTTCGAGCAGAAGAGATGCCGTGGGCACAGGGCGGCCGGTGAGGTCACAACAGAAGAAATGCTGAACAAAGTTCACGATATTGTGTTGGAAGACCGTCGAGTGAAAATCCGTGAGATAGCCAAGACCGTAAACATCTCGAGTGAACGGGTGTATAACATTCTGCACGAATTTTTGGGTATGAGAAAGCTGTCAGCAAGGTGGGTGCCGCGACTGCTCACAGTTGAGAACAAGCGGAATCGTGTGACCATTTCACAGGGATGTTTGAACATATTCCAGCGCAACCCAACTGAGTTTTTGCGGCGTTATATCACGGTTGATGAAACTTGGATCCATTACTCTCAACCTAACACCAAACCAATCAAAGCAGTGGATTTCCTTCGGCGAACCTGCTCCAAAGAAAGCAAAAACCATTCCGTTCGTAGGAAAAATCATGGTAGCTGTCTTTTGGTATTCACAAGGGGTGATAGACATCCACTACCTGGAAAAAGGTAAAACGATCATAGGTGCATATTATGCCGCAATGTTCGATCAGTTTTACAAGGAATTGTTAAAGAAACGATCCTACCTTTCTCTTTCGCTAGGACAATGCACCCGCACACAAGTCAGCCATCACAAAATTTGTGGAATTGGGCTATGAACTGCTAGCTCAACCACCATATTCTCCAGATTTGGCTCCAAGCGACTTCTTCCTCTTCGCAAACCTGAAAAATTGGCTCACTGGGAAGAAATGCACGTCCAGTGAACACATCATGGCAGAAACAATCTCATATTTCGCAAACTTGGAAAAATCATATTTTTTGGAAGAGTTGAAAAAATTGGAGAAACGTTGGACAACGTGTATTGAATTGAAAGGAGACTATTTTGAGAAATAAAATTGATTTTTTGGGAAAAAACTTTTAATTTTCTTTAAAAAGTCACCGACTTATTAATCCGCCCTCGTATAATTCCGGCCGTGACTGAAACAAAATCACAAAATTAAATCCAGTACAAAATATCTCAAGCAAGCTGACAAAGAGAGCACATTCCTTTCGGACATTATCGCCGTTACCTTTGTTCATATCCTGATATTCAGCATGAATTCACATCTTCCACGTTTGACACATAGCTCGTTCCTGTTGCTTCCGTATTGTCAGTATTTTCCCCTTTGTCCTTTGTCGTCTGAAATGCCTAAATGGCACCCTATTTAGCATAGAGTGCATTCTTCATCCCAAAGCAAGACAAAAAGTAGCAAAAGCTTTATCCTTGTTTAGGTGTTCAACGTTCTGCCGAAAATGGTAATGCCAGTATATCTTCCAATAGGCATGGCTTCAATTCCCACTCCTGAGGTCATCATCCGTGGTATAGTGGTTACCATGCCATCCGCTAGTTCCCGAAGTCGTGGGTTCGAACCCGGCGGAGGGCGATGGATTTTTTTCAGGCGAAGGCGAAAGCGAAGTAAAGCCGTCAGTCCGTGTCGTAAATTCACGACACGTCTTTCACGTCCAATATAGAATGGGACGCTAAGGAACACAGCAGTTAAAGAGCGTCCATAAATAAAACTCATTTTAATTCTTTTCCACTCCTGAGTATTGGCATCGATAAGACATTTACTAAGGTTTTCCTTACCCTGCAGAGAATCTTAGTTATAGAAAATTTAGCATTCGTCGTTATTACATTATTGACCTTAGGTATAATATTATATTGTATTAGATAGTGATGGGAGATACTGTTACTGATACCCACTTTATAAACAATTGTAAAGGTGATAGCTTGTTCACTGAATTATATTCGTATTAGTAGTTTTCTTGTATAAACGCTTGTAAACAATTTTGTATTGTATGCTAATTCCGAAATTGTTCCTGTTTGACATTCTCCTGTAGGCAGCATTCTTTTATTTTGATAATGCCACAGGTCAAGACTAATAACAATAATAATAATAATAATAATAGTTTATAATACTTTCTTTGCTTCCCTATTTATGTAACTACATGTATTTTATCTGAAAACTTTTATCTGTATTATGGTAATTAGTGGTACGATATACCGAGCTTTACTTGCGTAACCACAAACTAGCAGAGGGAAGGAAAGAAGAAATATTTCCATGAGCTGTATTATCTCACATCTTAAGTTCTGATTTGCTTCTGCTGGATTCACAGATTTTAGTCACCGAAGTAGGTAAATTTAATGGCTGAGTGAGTCACCAAGCCAGGCTATTGCAGAAACATGATATAGTGTGTCAGCTAAATCAACTAAAAGTATCGAAGATTTATCTCAAAGTATTAGATATACTTTGATACCACCGAGTATCGAAAATATCGAGGTATCGAAGGCCTCGAGGTCCCATTCCTAGTATTAGAATATTAAATCAGTTGCATGTTCGTGTTTTTTTAGAAACTATAGCTCGTTTTTGCGCTATTGTCCTTAGGTGTAGTTTTATATTCTATGAAATTATAAAATATATTTCTGTGAAACGTAAGTCTGACGACACAATTTGAATATTGCCTCAGTGGCTTGTTTGTACTTTTTCACAAGCAGTTCCGAGTTTGTCCTACATTATGTTCACAATACTTTTCAATAACTTTCCAGGGCTATTCATAGATCTATTAAAAAAACATAAATGACTATCTAGTACTTTTACAGATGACATCAGTTTTAAATTAAGCTAATAAACGCGAATTTCATTAATATCATTATCCAAAATTGTTTTGTGTAATTATTTATGCACGGTGGACCATTTAATTTGAGGCTGTACAAAACTAAGTGTTGTAGAAAGAAATATCTTGAATAAAAGTTGCTAGATATTATGCGGAAAGTAAATACCATTAGTCGTGTTTTATTTCGTGGACGATATGATGGTCATTTAAGGATCAATTTAAATGGGAACCTACCTTTTTTATGTTGTTTTCTCACTCCTCACAGAAAACTAAACAACATTTGTATAAGACACTTTGCAATTGTTCTTACACCAACGAAAGTTCTGAATGGCTGTGTATGAAGAGCGCAGTGAACGGTTGGACCATTCATGGAGGTCATTTGAGGGTCAGGTTAGGTTTTCGTAATTGGGAACCAACATTTCTTTCCTCTTATTCCTCATCACAAAATAAACAGCTTTTTTATAAACCATTTATATATAGTACATGAGCTCTTTCACTGGTGTAGACAATTAAACGTTGATGAAAGGTAGGTACACAGAGTAGCACCACCTACCTTAGGGTAATAAATGTTCAAAATGATGCCCTTCTACCTCAATGCATTTTCCAACGAACGATTGATGTGTCCGTAAAATATGTCTGTTTCAAAACTGGCACAAGCATTTCGTATGCAGGCCTTCATGTTGTCCGGAGTCGTTGGTGTTTCACAATACACTTTTTCCTTAAGGTAGCCCTATAAGAAAAAGTCTGTAAGGTCAGGAGATCGAGCTGGCCAATTAATGGGACCTGCGTGTCCTATCCAACGATCATGGTGATTCTTATTTAAAACATCCCTAGCAGTACGTGCATAGTGCGCAGGGCGTTCGTCCTGCTGGTACCACATTTGCGATCTGGTTTGTAACAGCACATCTACTAACAATAACGGCAACTCCTACGTTAAAAAGTTTCTGTACTTTGCACCCATTAAGGTGCCATCAATGAAGTACGGTCCAATTACCTTGTCACCCAAAATCCCACTCCACATATTAAAAGACCAGGGTTTTTGATATTCCACTTCTCGTAACCAATGTGGATTTTCCATAGTCCAATAGTGCATATTCTGTCGATTTACTTCACCTGATTTGTGAAAGTACACTTGTCACCAAACAATACGAACTGAAAAAAGTTGTTATTAATCGTAGTCTATCTTGTGACCACCTACAGAACGTAGTCTAATCAGAAAATCGTCACCATGTAGGTGTTGATGTAATGACACATGGTAGGGATGGAATTTATGCCGTTTCAATATTCTGAGGACACTTATTTTGGATATTCCCGCATTGGTTGCTAATAATTCGCAAAAACTGACATCGGGGTTGTAATTCACTGCAGCTTGCATCGCAACTTCCCTATCTTCGTTCGTAGCAGTTTTTCTGCGCCTCCTTTTCTTTGGCTGGACACTGCCTTTGAAGCTCTTGAAGGAGTTCTATCAGCAAACTTCTTCGCGTACAGAAGAATAGACTGTTCCACATCTCTCTTAGATTCCCCGTAAATGAGAAATATTTCCACCTTTCCTTGTTGAGAAAGTTGGTCCATTTCAACCCACAGTCAACTGAGTACGCTTCAAATGTTAAACGACTTGAATAGATCTGATGGTTGTTACTCGGTGATCGTTAATTGTAGGCACGTACTACCAGTGAATCCACCTGGACTCGAATGCGGTGCAAGTACACTAATGACAGACACAAGGAAACCGTCCTACCGTGAAAATTAAATAAAACAACGGACCCAATGTCTCATTGCCTCCTCGCCCACTGTGTTGAATGGGCCCAACCATTCCTTGCGCTCTTCGTACACAGCCAATTAGAATATTCATTGTTATTTACGTTGGTAACAACAATTGCAAGATTTTTTATACAAACATTGTTTAATTTTTTATGAGAAATGAGAAAACAACATTTAAAAAATCTGATGTGTTACACCTCACATGACTTTCTCTACTCTTGTACAAAGTATTTTTTCAAACGCTTATTCTCCATATGCTTCATGTTAATCGAGATGTTAATATTATTGCTAATTTTCTTCTGGTGCAACGCGAATGTGGTAGGCTTTAAGCGACAGTCAAACCTTTTAAGAGCTGGTTGCTATGTGGCGCATTCCATGCTCTTTGCATGTCCAGGACAAAAAAAATGAATAACGAATTCCCATTTGAGAAAACGTATAAGTATTGGAAAATTTAAGGGAATAACAAGCAATATCTCGAAAATGGTTCACTTAATAAAAAAAATGTATATGACATAAATTGTGTATTTTAATGCGATCTACATTTTTGTGTAGTAAAATGTTGTCTATCTCTTATGGTTTACCAGTTATGAAAAAGTCGTTCAAATAGAAGAATACTTTTTGAGACATTCCCAGAAAATTCAAGATATACATTTTATTTGTCATCAAAGTATCTTAAATATAGGATATTTTAATCAAAATCGTTATAGCCATTTCTGAGAAAATTAAAATTTTCGAAAATGTTCCATGTAAAGGGTAATCTGGAGTAAGGGGATTTTCTTGAAAACCTTCGTGTCGCATCTCTGGAAGATGCTGAACCTAAATACCAAGTTTGGTGTTTATCCGACTGTTCGTTTCTGAGTTATGCTGTTCACAGACAGACACACACACACACGGACATGTTTCCAAAAATGCTTTTTTTTTTGGATTCAGGGAGTCTCAAAACATATATTTTCGGTGAAATCTCGGTATCGAATTTTTGGGTGGAATATAATACTTCCCCTACTTACTATACGTAGTAGAGAAACTAAAAATTGAATTGGCCCTAAAATGACCACCATCACATCCACCAAAAAAACAATCCACGACTAATGGCACTTACGTTCCCCCGTGATATCAAGTAACCTTTATTCAAGACATTTCTTTCTACAACGCTTATTTTTGGAGATATTGTACAGTCTCAACATAAATCGCCCACCTTGTATATATTGCATTTAACAGTATAGAATTATTCAAACTTACCTAAGTGTTGAACAAATTATGTGGTATCTTCAATAAGATTGTCATAAAATTCGTTGGAAATGTTTGGAGAAATACTGGACCTGATTTTAGCGGTTTCGGCAACACCTCGCACGATCTCTTAAGAATAAAGAAGATACTTTAATGCCTTAGTTTGGAGATTATGGTAGAATACATTTTAGAAAGCAGCTCGTTAGAAAGCAGTGAAAGCTTTCCCCGCAAACCTTCAATGTACCCGTTTACCGCCCGTGCATGTTTATGGTTCAGGTAGCCAGAAGAAGGGGGATAAATGGAAGGATAGAACGCTTTACAGGTTCAGTGCGTAATATCTCGGTCCTCCTTTAGCAAATTAACCATGAACAAGGGCGTGTACCGCACTACCTTCCCTGCTTAACATCCACCAGGTGGTGCTCTAGATCTAAATTAATCCAGCCTTCATCTGAACATTGAAACATTAATGTTCACATTAGGTGCGTAGTTAGGTTACTATCTAAATAACAGTAAAGCCACTAACATTACCTCAACAATTGAGAATTTATTTTCAGGATAATTCAACTTATTCAGTAAAATAAGAATTATTTTTGAGGGTGTGTACCTATAAAGCAATATCGTTTCCAACATAACCAAAATAATCATCTCTGAACCACATTACAGAGACTAAAAGTTAAATGGAGTTTTATTTATGGACGCTCTTTAACTGCTGTGGTCCTTAGTGTCCCATTCTAAATTCAGCATGAACGATCAGAAATTTTGCTCAGAGGCCTCTTTATCAGGCTTGGGGTTCTTTTACGTGCCGTAAATCTACGAAACGGGACCATCGGCTTTACTTCCCTTCCGAAGGAAGCCATGCTAAGGATTTTTACACCCGAAAAAAATCCATCGCTCTGCGCTGTGTTTGAACCCGCGACCTCGGGAACTAGAGGCTAGCATGGTAACCACTATACCACGGAGGTCGACACAGATGCAACTATCTGCGAATATAAGGAGCCATACGGTCTTGGCATTTAGTGTTAGTGTGCTGTTGGCATGCCTGGAGACATGTATAATTATTAGGCGATACAATGAATTTCCACGATCACTTATTGTGCTTCTGGAAACCTCCAGGGGGAAGGCGTGAAGCGGAGGTTATGGAGAGCGGCAGGCTCGGACACAGACGGGCTCCCTAACGTCTCCAGATATTGCATTCTGACGCCAGGGGACCCCCCACAGGTGTAACTCCCTCCACGTCTCTCTGTAGGCCCATCCTACACCGAAAGACAGGGCACATAGTTCCACAAAGCAAACTTCACCGACATCATATACCTAGCCCGCGTTCACTCACTGATCCTTCAACCCTGAAGCAGGAAATAGAAGACAGGGAAATTAGCGGCATTACATAATCCACCACACCAAAGAAAACCGCAAAAAAACCAAATGTCAGAGTAAACGAAACAACTAGAATCGAACGCTCGAAAAGGCCATCGTCCTCCGCCGGGTTTGATCCCGCGACCTCGGGAACTAGAAGCTAGCATGGTAATCACCACACCACAGAGGACGACTAAACCGCAGCGACAGCCTTATGAAACACTGTCGTAGAAACTAAATATTTGATAAAGGAAATCCAAATGATTATGGAAATTCTGATGCATTCTACTATCTGGCATATTTATTCGTTACATGAAAAGTTAACACTTTTTTGTTTGCGTAGTAATCAGGGATATGAAATGAATCACGCCAATGAAGGAAGGCAGGTTGGAAGATTGATCATATGTAGTTTATATTCCTGAAATTCACTCTGGTGTAAATGTTGTCGGGGAATTTAATTTAAGTGCTTTGTTTAGTTGTCTGATTTAATTGAATGTTTTGGAGATGACAGTTCATATATCAAGAATATTACGTAACAACATCATTTAGGGGTTGATTCCGAGCTATGTATGTATTTTAATTTCGTACCGTATACATTTTACACTCTATACAAGAATGTTATGTATAAAATGGAAAGGGAAAGCGGAAACAAATAATATTCTCCGTTAAAAGGCTGCATGAGGAGTAATTTGTATCGTTTTTTCTTTCTTTCTTTTTTTTACCTTGCCCTGATGTCGTTAAATACTATTCATTTCAAAATCAGATACACAGAGCGGAATGAAAATTCTTTTAAATCCCTACCCCTAGGGTTTAGGTGCCTGAACCTGGATCCTCCTTATTCTGTTGCATTAATAAATGTCATGTTTAGATTCCAAGTGCTATATTTGCCATACCATCTATTGGAAAACGATGCAAAAACTAATAACAGCACAGCAAGGGGGGACGGGTGACTTGAAGAACCTTCTAGCATGTTGTTGAATGTGAGGATGGAAAACCAATAAAATCTCATTAGCGAGATAGGTCGCTTTGCTGCTCCTAGCCTTACTGCGCTGTTATCGCTACACCACGTGATGATGCTCTTTATTCGCTCTGGCAAAAGTACCCTTTCAGAAGGTAACAGCTGCGAATTATCACAATAACTAATTGGCGAAAAAGCCGCAAAATAAAAACGAGAACAAATACATCGGTGATTAACCGCAGTGAAACATAATCGTGTCTCGCGGTACACAAGATATGAATTGTTTAGGTAGACTTTTTAATCTCCTTAATAACTCGAGCATGACTTTTGGCATTCTTTGTTTAGTGTTCATTAATGAGGAATGTGTTGCTTTACAAGAGCATTTACATGTTTTGGGAGCAGTTTCAAAGAGTGTCACGTCACAAGTTTTAATTAATTTTAAACGTGGGCATAATATTTGATTTTAAAAGCGAAATAGACAATTGTATAAAGAAACACATTTCCAAGGGATGGAAACTTAATACTCTCGGCATCTGATGAACATGACAGAAGCAGGTTTTCAAATGGAGTATTATTATGATTTGTATTTCTTCTGTGCTTTGGGCTAAAATTGATAATCAAGGTATACCCATCATATCCATTCAAAATAAGTTTAATATCATACAGCACGTTTTAGGAACACCATCCTTACATCTACACATTAATGCAAAGCATGTCCATTCTCAGTGACATGACTTTGTAGACGTGAAGGAAGCTGCGAAACTCACACGAGGTCCTGATCTTAATCCCCTAAAACGCCGGGGTGGTTGACCTTACTAACATACTTTTTGAGAGCTGGAAGCAAACTCCCTTGACAGCTCCCCATCATCTTGAGAAAATCTAATTCGGAAGAGTGCGGGCTGTGACAGTGGCAAAACGTGGGCCAAGCCTCCCAGGCATCCGTCGTATTCAAGCATAGTGCGATGTTACCAGTCTAATTGTATTTATTGCATGAGGGTGTTACGCCATTGTGGATTTTTCTCTACCTCAAGATTAATCATTTTGAGTAACATTTAATTGTGATGATGGGACCTTGAATTATATTTATAGGATATACTGACACTCAAAATATAGGCACAATATTAGAAAATGCACACAACTGCTAAGATTCACGTAAACCGAAAACTATAATCTTCTCACCATCTTGCAGTGTGATCAGTCTTATACAGAATGTAATAATAAGGTAAGGTCAAACTTTCATAACACATTCTTCACATGTAGAAAAATAAAATATGTTATTTGGACATGAGTCCAGAAATGCGTTATTTCCACATTAGAACTCATTTTCTCAACTCTTGGTAGTGCATCAATCATGTGAAGCACATAGGAACACCTACCACCATACCCTGTCATGAAACTATTTCTTGGATGGAATGTTTAAAATGACCCCGTTAGCATTCATACATGCATAAACCCATCATCGCAATGAATCCCGGATATGCTGATGTATCCCTGGAGAAAGGCATGTTGTTTCGCATCATCCACAATACGAGAAACGAGTTTATGTAAATGCACAAGAGCTTTCAAATGCTCCCACAACGCCCTCCAACTGGCGATGAATTTAGGAATTGCGACTTAATCAGACAACCAAAAGGGCATTTTGAACATTTCATACAAGAAAAAGTTTCATTTTGTACGCTGTTAAGTTCTGTTTTTTTTGTGTTTCCCAAGATTAATTTACTATAGAGGGTTGTATAAAATGAGTTCTAACATGGAAATAGTGTATCTGGACCCATGTCCGTATAACATTTTCTTCTTTTACGTATGAGGAATGTGTCATGAAGGTTTGACGGTATGTTATTGTTGCATCCTGTATAAATATTCAACTTTTAGTAATAATTTCACTGCTCGGAACCATGCATTCTAAATGGTCTACAAACGGTTTGTTTTGTCATGTGTTAACATCCAGGCTTAGATATACATTTAATTTGATTTCATGTTCCAATAAACATTTTCTTGGGTTTTGAAATTTCTGCAAATTTACGTGTATGCGTTATATTTTATAGTCCTCGTATAAAAAGTTACTATGTTATTCACTCTATACGTGGGCTGTCCAATAAGTAAGTATTTAGTCTCCCCTCAGGTATTTGACCTTTCGTTGCCGAGTTATGCTGTTCACAAAAACAAAAACAAACGAAAAAAGCAAACAGACAAAACTATACTTACTGTTTTGTAATGATATTCACTGGAACCGAGGTAGGTACCCAGAAAATGCAGTTTTCATTTAGCTGGGCCGAAATAGAGTTTAGTATCACGATTATTCGAATGCATTTCAGACTCTCACGGCTTAGGCAAAAATGCTTTTATTTAACAAACAACACAGATGGCTTCCATTCCCGTGTGTTTGCTACTTTAGTAAACTGAAACGTTTTCTAGCCCCAATCTGTCCACTACGCTAACAGAGTTTTTCCCTCTGGCTTTATACTGTATCCATTGTTGTTTTATGTGTGGGAATACGCAATTATTTGAACCAGGTTTCATGTAAATAATTTCAGTAACAGTGTTTTAAATCCTTCCCTGCTATGCTACAATAGTAAATACCTCCCTCGCTGGTAATGAGAAAAGTAAGGTAGTCAACTGTTCAAATAAGCGTGGATTTGAAACATTTTCTCCGTGCGATGTTAATGTGCGCATACGATGCAATATGTACGAAGTATGCATTTTATTTATGCTCTGTAGATCTAAATCTAAATAATAGTGGATCATTACACCGGTATGGACTGATAAAAGGCCAACATTTACGGTTCTTGACTGAGTCCATATGTGCCAACTGAATCTATTTTACATGGTGGGGAAATTTAACTGTAAAAATCTACAATATTAACCGAGAATGACGTGATAAACCAATTTATATTTCTAGCGTTATTATATTTTTTACAATATTTTCGGAACTGATAATACGCCTTCTTCTCAGACTGTACCTAGGGACATTACCTACTATTTTGAGAGCAAATTGACGCACCCGGAAGTTGACGGAGGGTTCTAGCGAAAATACTGCATCCTTTCTCATTCCGCTTTCACTTCGACACCAACAAGCAAAAGCAGTAGCTTCTACACCCAAACCCTACCCTTATGTCTGTTAGTCCTCTAAATTCTTCTATCTAGTCGCTGAGATGTTTTCAACTACTTCCGCTATCGTGACCCCAGGAATGAGGAATAGAACTTCTTGGAACCAAAATCCAAAACATTCGTGTCTTTTTCAATTTTTGCAAGAATTATCAATTTATTATGTTATACCTGTACCCAGTTATTCAGTTGGCTTTTAGAAAGTATATACACTGCCGTTTGTGAAAATTATAACACCAAGAAGGAAACGCATGAATTCAATGAATTTAATACCACAGGTTAGGTACATGACAAGTAACAAATGATAACCTTTTCAAATCTATACATGACTTTTGAGCCCTAATATTCAGTATTTGGTTTGGCCTCCATGCGCTGCAATTAGAGCTGTTATACGCCATGGCATTGAAATAAAGGTTCTGAATAAGTTCCTGAGGGATTTCCCTCCACGCAGTTTGTATTCGAGCCCACAAATCCGTGACACTGGTTACTGGAGGATCGTGACGCACCAGGTGCCGACCAACCATATCCCAGACATGTTCGATGGGCGTCATGTCAGGCGTGGCCAGGGAAGCAATGGTACCCGTCGCTCTTCGAAGAAGGCTTGTATATTCCTCGCAATATGTGGTCGGGCATTGTCCTGTTGAAATGTGGCCTGTGGAGATGCCTAAAGCAGGGGAAGTACCTCAGGCTCTACAACCACCGTTAGGTACTGGTTGCTGTTCGAAGTGGCCTCAATTTGTAGGAGGTGAGTTCGGTTGTTGTAACCAATGGCGCCCAAACCATCACACCTGGTGTTTGTCCGCTACGCCGCTCAACAATGCAGCCCTCCAGGTTGCGTTCACCACGGTACCGCCGGACACGTATGCGGCCATCACTGTAGGACACGTTGAAGCGGGAATCGTCCGAAAAGACTACATTTTGCCACTCAGCACCCCAGTGACGGTGTTCACGTGCCCATTGCAGTCGGAGGAGCTTGTGGTTTCTAGGCAATAGAAGCCGACGTAATGGCATGCATGCAACCAGTCCAACATGAAGCAGACGGAGACGAACCGTTGATGCAGACAAGTTCACACCTGTTGGAGTGCTTCAGCGTCGAGCCAACACTGTGGATGAAGCTGTACGGTCCGTTATGGCTATGAGGACAGGATGACGGTCATCTCATGCTGTGGTCATGTTCTGTGGTCCAGTACCCGCTCTTCGCTGCGTACGACCTTCCTCTATCCACTGCTTCCACACACGCATCACTGTCGGAGCATCATGCCCTGTACGAGCCGAAATGTCACGGTATGACAAGCCCGCTTCCCGGAGACCGATCTTTCTGCCCCGTTCGAACTCACTCACATGCCGATATGGCTCCCTTTGACGTCGACGAGGCATACTGACACTTACTTGATTGTTTCCAGCTTGTTTGACAACTCTGCACTGACTACACTGGGCACAACACTGACTTTGTCGGACCGACACGAGAGGGCTCTGCTCCGTCTACGTGCACCCCATCTCTCTGCAAACCTAATCACTTATTGCTTGCACACTCTTCTACACTTTGCACAGTTTGGAGTTATTTGGGAAATTCTTTCTTGATGTTGCAATTTTCACAAACGGCAGTGTATTTTTCAAATTAAACATGTCACTCACATAGAAGCAAAGGTCTAAATCCACTGTATATGGCCTAACGTGCACAAAAAGCGTTCCATTCCCTTAGATCGCAATAATATGTTTTCCTCCATAAAGTTTGCACATTTAGGTAACCAACCTTTGTCTCCACCCAGCCAGTATCAGTTCTCTATGCGAATGGTCTGAAAACCATCCAGGGCAACAAAAACGAACCAATGAACGATATTATAATCGATGTGAAATGCAGGGGTGGTTCAAATACCGCCTCTATGAAAGACTTTCGCTACAATTGGTACAAAAGGATACGCTAAACCATTACAACATACCTCGGCCTTCTGGAGGAAGGAGTGACGAATTATTTACGTGTGCTGTTAAACTGAACGATAGCTACGGCATTTATATGAGAGATCTCTTCAGCTACTTGGAGATGAAGACAAAAGGTTGTTCGTGTTCTTTATTTTTGTGCCTAAATTCAACGAACCTTAAAGGTACTCCAACAGGGAAAACGTGGACATCTAGCTGGTAATGTTACCCTAAAGGTACTCGTCCACGATGCAACTTAAATGGCTTGTAGCTACGAACTGCGCCAGAAAAGTGGAGTTTCACCGTGTAAACTGTCAAGCAAGTAGGAAAATTGCACGCGTAACTTCTAAGTGGCGTTCAACTTCGGAAGTTGCTTCATGTACGCAGCGAAACAAAAAGAAAAGAAAGTTGCGCCATCTTGAACAGTTTAGAAAATTGTTGTGCGTATTCCGTGCAACCAGGGGAGGGGTTCCGACCCCTTCAGCTGCCGTGGTGCGAGCGTTGCGAACCCCTAGCACTCGTGGTACTTCTGACGTTACTAGAAGTACGATGGGACGAACATTCGAGCCCCTCCCGATAGGGAGTTGTTCGGATTGGGTTGGACTCGGCGGGGCAGTGGTTTCGGATACCCATGGGCGATTGGGTACGTCTGACTGGTTTTTCGCCTCGATGTTCTCCGGCACCAACCATGAGTCAGAGTTGATAGACGGTGGCTAGATTGCTGTCGGCCTTACCGAGGTTTTCGGTAGTCGCCCTTTTTAAGGGTGACGCGCGTAAGTGGCGGAGGGGTTTTTAGGAAACAAGGTATTGGCCTCGTGGGAAACCCCCACGGTTGGAGAGCCGCTCGGATGGCGCTGACCCTTGGTTGTTAGGAGGGGGCTTGGACTTCGGCTCTTGCCTGGGCAGACCTTCCCAGCAAACAACGTTCCGTGCAACTTTGTTAAGTCGTCTGTTGTGATATTAATAGCTGTTTGAGAGGTATGTACAAGGATTATAATTTGTGTTACACTAAATACAGAGTTAAGACAGATGCGTGCATTTTATTTCCTTAACAATACGAACAATTTATTGTAGTACGGTGACACTTTATTTCTTCATAGGTAATAATGTCCATAACAATAAATGGACGAGGGAAATGTCAAAGAAGTTGATTGAAGTGATTGAGACCAAAGATTGCTTGTGGAGAGTAGACACTGCGGATTACAGAAGCAAACAAAAGCTACAGAATGCGTTACATTATATAGGAATAGAGTTCAACATGTCAGCAGGGGAAATTAAAGTACAAGTCCACAGGTTGAGAATCCAGTGCACCAATGAAAGGAACAAAATGAAGGCAGGGAAATCTGGAAGCGGTGCAACAGACAAGTATAAAACAAAATGGGAATTTTATGATGCACTGCAGTTTGTTTTACCACACCAGCACCAATAATGATGCAGTAGATAAGTAGATTCTTTGGTAAATACCAACACAACACCTTAAATGTAGCGATATTGCCAAGGAACCTCTCCTCAACGGCAAAAATACTTGAATTCCAAATGCTTTTGCTGCAGTATGAGGATTTATACTTAGTTTTCTTTGCAACGGCACTAAGTCGTAGTGCCAAGTATTCGGAATAAATACATCAGTGACTGACAACTATCGCCTAAAATATCACATTGATTGTATAGTTATAAATAATGACAGCCGAACGTGTTGTATATTAAACTCGGTAATGTTGCTGCCCCATTACTTTAAGCCAAATTACCTGCAGCTAGAAATCTGTGTCAACACACGATGTTCTGTTGGTGATATTGACGTTCTCATTATCGTGTCTTGCTTTTGTATTACAGGTGCTAGTCTTCTGGAAAATAATTAAAATCAACAGGTGATATGCGAAGGAAATTCTTGAAGAAATTGTCTCCCTCCTAGAGATCTTGCAACAAGTTGCTTGCAACCCCACAATATGCGCGACTAGACTCCACTCTCTTATCCAACATCTTCTTGCCGGCCTTTACGTTTTTGTCTACGTCGACGAAGTAAAATAAGAGACAAATACACTGCGGACAAAACTTCATTATCAGACGACATATTCGCCTCACGAAGAACACAACTGACTAAAAATATGGCATGCACAAAAATTTCCGCGACAAATACAACATCGTGTGAACGCTTCTGCAACATTTCTGTGGAACTTGCCACTTTTTTTAGTGACGCAACACGAAATCGTGCAACATTGTAAACAGAAAGTGCCACAATTGCGCCCCGCAAGAAAAGTGGCATCGTGGACGAGTACCTTTAGGTAGTTCGGCCACATTTTGGGGGAAGAAAGTACCCTACCATTCCGGTGGCTAGAAAACTATGCTCGAGGAACAGAACAGCTCACGCTACATTTGTCATTACCAACACACTCAGCTGCGCTCCTTTATGGACCACTTTTTATGCACGTCAGTGTATATAATCATATTACACATACATTAACATTTCAGATCTGTTTAAGCAATAATTTTGAGAAAGGTGTACCGGTAATAGTGCAAACATGTGTACGTTTTTCTTATAAAAACAATCTTCGTGTTTTAAAAAAAAACTGGCCACACAAAAGTAATAAAAGATGGTTCTACTTTGAAAATAATTTTAAACTCAGAAGAACTTGTTTAGTCAGTAACAAAATGTTGATCAGAAAATCATAACTACTTTAATGCTCATTTTAATCGTGAAAATGACCGCACAAAATCGACAGAGCGTCCTTCTGTCAATTTTCTTTACTATAGGGTAGTATATGGTGCCTTTTTAAGAGCAGAAGGTCAAGATTTCCAGCACATATTATAAGGTAAGGATTTTAGTCCGCCTCTGCCGGCGTAATTTCCCCGGCGACTGCCGGCTGTCTCGCGCAGTAGAGGGAGACCGTGAGTGGGTTGGAATATAATTTAACTAACCTTTATTTGTAATTTCTCTTTTGGATTCCCATTTGATAATGTTAAATGTAATATCAGTCTTAAGGTGGCTGTCTCACTGTCTTTGCACATCTGTATCCCTTTTGGTTTGGCAGAAATGTCGTTTTTACTGTTATATTATACACAAGACATTAAAATGCTTCGTTTCTTAAGTTTTAAAAATATTGAAGTTATGGTCTTTATATCATTACTAAAGACTTCTATTGTTGTAAGCTTTCACAATATTTAAATATGTATAAAATTAAATTCATGAATGCACTTTAAATACTATTTGGTTTTAATTTCTGAAAACTACATTTTTTCAAGCTATTCCTCAGCTTAAATTATGTGAGTTTTAGATAGAAAATAATCCTTATGGTTTTAATAATCCGCTCAAAACCTCATGGTTGTAACTTAATGTTTAACCTGAAGCTTATTCTGTGATGCAAAACGTAAACAGAAGAAAGTTTGAACCTAAGCTACCCAGACATTAATAAACTGTATTAAAATGGCTGCCTGCTTAGGTGTTAGATTGATAGATGAGCTTTAAACAATTTGTATCACGTTTCTAATACACCAAGGAATGGTTCGAAGCCAAAACGTGGATTACATATTGTCATTTACGTACTTTAAACCAAGTAGATAGAGTCGAATGCATGGTTTCGTGCCGATATACTGCGCCATGCTTTATGTTGATAAGGAAATATTAAACCGCCTCTAAACCAATACGAGACGGACTCAACCAAGGGCTGGTGTGGACTGTCGTTGCAAAAGCATACCTTTCAGCCACGCAGATGAAATGTTTTCATACTCCTCCCCTTTCGCCGCTGACCAAACCTGACCTTTGTTCATAGGCTAATGAGTGTCTAACGGACCTGAATTCAAACGATTAGAGATTGGGCCATCCAGGGAACACAGCTTTCAAGTAATTTTTTCCAACATTTTCAGCTTATAGCTTACAAGGTTCTCTGTGAATAACTGTATTTAAACTTAGTGCAGTATTTTAAAGAAAGATTAACTTGCATGGTGATCATTTCATTTATTAAATTTGCGTATTACTATGATTGTATTTGTATTAGAATTCTATACAAGAACTTCAAGAGAAGCATACTGGAGAAGGGTTTTCAAACTAACATTTAAAATCCTCTACCACGTTTGTAATCATTTTTAACCAGAGTGGATTTCTAATACCTTTTATCTTAAAACCCTCTTTGTGTCAGATAACTTCTGATTTTTTCCTTCCAAGTTCCAGAAAGTTTTCTTTCTTAGAGTAAAGTAAAACTGCAAACAGTGTAAAGAGTGGTAAACGACGACCCTTTAAGACTGGAATAAAACGCTCGCACCAATTTTGTTCCAATCGCTGCTACGATATCTCGGCTCAGAACATAGGTCACGTATGGCATAAAAAACATATCTTTGCTTGGCAGGATTGAAGTTCAGTGCTTCCTTTGACCGAATTTTTTATACAATCGATTGTTAAACGATAGGTTTCATTCGGTGTGACATACAAACATGCTGAACTGTAATCGTAGCAATAAAAACTGTTTTCATTCAATTCGATCGGCGCACAGAAAATAGATTGCACGTATAGTATTAGGTTCTAGGTTGCGTTAGGGGGGGAGACGGGTGCATTTTCTATCTTCTACATGTTTTGAGTTAGAGACTTGATTTTTTGCACAAAGGTCAATAATTATACCAACGAGTTTCATAAATTTATTCTCATTCATTTTTTTAATTATAGAATTGTTTTTTAAAAAGTGCCTTTATTAAAAAATCATCTTCTCCCACAAATTTTAACCATTTTTCTAATTTATTTTTTCACAGTACGTCTGGTTTATATAAAAAAGAAGTACTTTTTCAAATGTTTAAATTTAAAGTTAGTAAATGAGTAGAAATGTTTGCTATAAGTCGAGGGAAAAAACTTGAAAATTGTAGTGCAATCACAAATTCTTTTACTCATAATTTTCAAAATATTAGTCAGATTAAAAGACTAAATGCAAAGCTCTGTAGCCTCGACTTAGAAACATACGCTGCATAAGTTTCAACTTCACAGCTTAAAAACCCTAGAAGCCTATAGACTTTGAACTTAGCAAAACGTAGAAAAACTGAACTGCGAGATAAGCTCGCTTGAAGTTTTGCATTCCATTAATAAATAGGTCCAGTTATTTGAAGGTAACAAATCATATTAGGAGCTCCAGCATCTATCTAGCATTACAGAGGGAGGCTTAAAGTGCTGTTCGCAACACTGTGTCTCTCCCTAGCTCTGTTCATAGATTCGAATCCAGTGTGTGCTACATTAAACAGATGGCGTATAATCCGCAGCTTTGTTCAACCTGTTGAACCAATATTTAGACTTTCGCGGTGTTCATTTACTGCGATTATGTTTTGTCATTAACAGCGCTATTTTGCTGAAGATTTGAGTAACAATCTTAATATAGACTAGGGATACATACAATAGCACAGCTTCCATGCTAGCCTCTAGTTCCCAGGTCGCGGGTTCAAACCTGGCGGAGGGTGATGGAATTTTTTCGGGCGTGGAAATCCTTAGCATGGCTTCCTTCGGAAGGGAAGCAAATCTGGTGGTCCCGTGTCGTATATTTACGGCACGTAAAAGAACCTCAACCCTGATAAAGAGGCAGGCCTCTGAGTAAAATTTCCGGTCTTTCACACCCAATATAGAATGAGACGCTAAGGACCATAGCAGTTAAAGAGAGTCCACAAATAAGATTCAATTTTTTTTAATAGCGCAGCTAAGCTACGATCTTGAATGGATCTGGTAGATGCGGGGGAAGCACCCTAAACTTAGGTCTGGAACGTCCCTTTCCCAAATTTTCCTTCGCAATTATCCTTTCATTTATGTAACATCAGTCATCGCCTGTGGTGTCGTGTAGCAAGAACAGGAGTTTAACACTATTAAAAAAGCTATTTTGGATACTCAAAATTTTTACACGTTCACTTAGCGTTCCTAGCGGAATGTGGGGAGACTATAAAAGTGGGATGATTCGTACCGTGTTTAAAGGTCGTGTTAATTCGCTCCTAACTGACAGCAAGCGTCTGGAAAAGGGAGTTTATAAATCAACATATTGTTCTGCAGTTAACTATAGGAAGAACAAAATGAAAACTCCTGAAATCACGCTTTTACTTTCTATACCACCCACATAAAGAATGTATTGCATTCCACCCAAAACTTCTATACCGAGGTTTCACCGCAAATACATGTTAGAGATCCCCGTATCCCCCCAAAAAATGTTTTAGAAAAAGGTTGGTGTGTGCGTCTGTGTGTGTGCCTGTAAACACCAGAACTAAAAAACGAAAAGTCAGATAAACACAAATTTGCTATTTAAGTTCAGTATCTTCCAAAGACGTGACACGAGTATTTTCAAGAAAATACTCCCACCCCAATCTACCCCTTACATTGAAGATCTTTTGAAATCCTTTATCTCCTAAAAATGGCTCTATCATTTTTTATTAAAATACTGTACATTAAAGATATTTACATAAGAAATAACATGTATATTTTTAATTTTCTGGGAATATCATATGAAGTCCTCTTCTTTTGCAAGGAATTTTGTATACTCTTGTACAACTCGTAAACGTTAAGCGATGCACGAAAACGTACAGCACAAGAAATGTAGATCTATTTAAAACACACAATTTATTTCAAATAACTTTTCTGTGGCATCAGCCGTTTCCGAGATGTGCGTTATTAATGGTTCGAATTGTTCTATACAGCCCTATTAACATTTAGTTGTTTCTCGTAATTTCATTGAAACAGTATGGAATTCTAAGGTCAGCGTATAGCGTCCAGTTTTTAAAACATTTGACTATCGCTGTTTCCCTTTGTATCTATAACGAAATGTGTAATGTAGCTATTTCTGCAAAACTTTATTTGGATTAAAATGAAGTAGGTATAAAAATAACCTTCTGTAAGACTAGATTGTATACCCACTAATAAATCACAGAGGGTAAAAGAAAGTGAATGTAAAAATATCACATAAGTTATTTTAGCATCTAACTACGGTAACCAAACCCTGGCTCGCGAGCCGCATGTGGCTCTTCTAACATTCTCTTGTAGCTCTTAAAACTCTGAGGTTAAACTGAAAACTGAGTTTTCTGGGATTTTGAGGGACTAAAACAGTTGAAAGAAAGTGGATGCGCGTGGTTGAATTTTGGTGGCTGGTCCCAGGGCAAAAGTATTCAAATACAAAAAACAGTGTGCAAAAAGAATGATTTTCATTTTTGCCACAACCTACTCGCGTGAGTCATTGTATTTAACGATAAAATTCATTAAACTAAGAATCGAGCAGTTGTAACAGATGTAAATTTAATTGAACTTGTGAGAACTACCTTAACTGACCACTTACCAGATTTCAAGCAATTAGCAAGCAAAGTGGACAATAGAAAAAGTTAATGTTAACAAAAAGTTTCGTAATTTGTGGAAGTTATACAAATGTTTATTTGTTTGCTACATTAATAGTGGTGAGATGTAATTTTCTGAATAAATATAATTTTTGCTGCTAGTTTTATCTCTCTGACCTTCAAAGAATTCACATTTATTCTTCTTCATCTTTAAGGATTGCCCTCCTCTTTTTAGGGCTTCAACCCCCAAGGACTAACAAGCAAATGCCCGTCGCGGAGGAAGCAAACTGTGGATCATAGAATATTCAGGATGGGTGGTCAGCCCAATGCCTGGTAGACGGGGAAGAAGAAGAAAATGAAATGAGATCATAGGAAAATTCGCAGATCAAATTATCGAACCCAGCATTCGCCTAGAGACCGAGGAAAACCGGGAAAAAACAGTAGGCCTGTTTGGTCCGCCCCGGGGGTTTGAACAGGAACTCCTGAATGTGGGCCATAGACATTGAGCCATCCCGCCTAGTAAACATTTACATTTAACCTTGAAAAAAATATGTGCGGTCGTTTCCAAACTCTTGCTTCAAAATGTGGCTCCCAACACCTGGGTAGCTCGCCACCCCTGGCCTATAAAGATAAATATACCGTCTTAATGTGAAACTAAAATTAAGCATTAGTTATAACCCCTATTATTTGCAAATGCTTGCATAGTTTTGACTTTCCTAGTCACGAATAAACAGCATACTTGCAATAACAAGGAACAGAATAATCCCATAGCGTAAAACAAATAGTGATAGCTAAGCCATTTCAAAGCAAACAGCATATTATATTCTCACAAATCTCCATATTATTTTTAATTTCTTATTCGTTTTGAGGATCACTTAAGGAATTTTACATGGCAGGAGTGCTTTATGGATATAAAAATTCCATATTTCAAAACATGCTGCCTCTTATGCAGCGTCAGTTGCCGCCATCTACCGCTTTTGTGACGTCAGGCCAACAACCAATGACAGGCCGTTTCGATTCTGGCCCAACCTTTTAGTAATTAGACTAAGCTTACTGATGACAATGCATGCTCCGTCTTCCGGTGGTTATGGTTGGCACAAGGGTTCAGAGATGGCGATAGTGTAGTTATGGTTGGCACAAGAGTTCAGAGATGGCGATAGTAGTAAGTTCAGTAGATTAAATACTGTTTACCTAAAATTTTTAAGGCATTTAATAATATTACACGTGTTGTGCTGCCATGATGGATGCTTATACTGTGCCTATAAAGGGGTTAAGAGAGAAACTGCAGACTTTTCTTTTAATGTCAGTAAGAGCATATTTTATATACATGTTTGTGATCAGAACAGCACAAGAATGTCTACTAATGTCTGTTTAAGCTGGAATAGTATCATCCTTGTAGTCGTATAGACGGCAATTTTTGAAGTACAGGGGATTGCTTAGGCTCTCCCCTACACATACATACAGTTACAAGTATTTGGCACGACTATGGTTGCCATGAAACAGGGACATAGCTGAAAGGTTATGTTGTTATGAGTGATACTTTGTAAGACTACTTATTGCTTTACGAATTACAATTACCACTTCTGTTATATAGCGTGTTGTTTTTATATCACAGTTTGTTGAGAATTATGGCATCCTTTCTTACTTTCAAAGTGTCAATTATACCCAAAAGTATTAACTTAACCTCATTTATTAAAATCTCTTTCATCTCAATCTTTGCAATGAACTTTTGAAACAAGCTCATTTGTGCCATAATGAACCATAAGCTTCACCAATTTCACTAGAGAAATAAGACTTCCAAGGAACAGGACATTGTCTTGTGACATGAAATATGACTTTCACAATTATGATCTGAACATCTACTGAGAGATTGTCAGGACCAGCCTGCAAAGAATTATGCAAAATATGGGCTGGGCAACCAACCCTTACAATTGATCTACCCAATTTACGTTTAAATGTGCTAATAACATTAGTTTCACCTCTTCTGCATAAACCCCAACAATTTGTGTTAATGATGTAGTGATGTCCCCCCCCCCAAATGAAGATAAAACCCTTCAATATTTTTCTGCTTAATAACACTACGAATAAAACCAAACTGCCACAGAATTTTCATTTTTGCATTCGACTATATCTATCATTTTTGATTGAATGCCCTCAACTTTATCAAAAAACTACACTATCACAGAAAACATTATAGATATTTATGATTACTGGCATCTGTACTAATGCTACAAAGCCTGCTTCTGAAAGATTATCTTTCAGTTCTGCCTGTATCACAGGAGAATTTACATTGTTTACAACAGCTTCTGTTTTGGTTTTAGTGACCTTTGAATCATTGAACATTTCTGAAAACAACATGCTTGTGCATGTACTGGAGTTGTAGGAATGGTGGTGTCTCACCGAGTGGAAAACAAACGTTGCCTTTGCTGCAGCAGCAGCAGCAACAGCTACAGCTACGTTCCTTTCTTGACATTTACTAGTGGTAAAAAAATGCAGTTAAATATTTACTGGAGGACGCTGACGTTAGGGCATCTTTGTGTTTAGCCGCAATAATGTGATCTTTAATATCACGTTTCCCTCCATAAGAAATTGAAAATTAGCAACTGCGATTAAAATATATATGTTCTTTAGAATTTCGCACTGGCTGGCGCCGTAGCTCAATCGGTAGATCAACTGTCTGCTGTGCGAGAGGTCGCGGGTTCGATTGTCGGCTGCGGTGGGAATTTTTTTCTAGCCAAGATTATTCGTTATCCTCCCCAGAGTAAAGAAGTATGAACAAGAGTGTGTGTGTATGATCTAATGATTAAAAAACCAAAGTACAAGAAACCCAACGACAAGAGTTACACGAGTTAACACCATTGCCAATAGGCAATAAGTTCCAAAGCAAAGGCCACCGATAAGTTCAATGCAGTTAAAAGTCATAGGTATTCAAACTTCCCTTAAAAAAAATTCTAGCAGCCAAAACTGAAGAGAAATTTCGTACATCTATTTTGAAAGAAAGTTCAAATGGTAATACAGTTGACATGTTTTGGAGATTTTCCAAATTGTTCATTTTATCTGTTTAATAAATGTTTGAAAAATATGCCAAAATTGCAACCTTTTTGTACGTGGTCTTTACAAAATTATCCTTCATGAGCACCTTTTGGTATATACATCCACACACTTTCATCGAAATGTGACTTAAAATGCTGAAGAAATAATTTCGCGAAGTCACAAAATGTGAACAGAACATGAGGAATTAAAGCAAAAACGTTGAACACTTCCCATCATTGACATTTTATTACACCGCAAAATAAAAACATATTTTCAGCACAAAATCAAGTATTACACAAAAAAATTGCTCTATTTAATGCATGAACGGTAATTTTGTAAAGACCACGTACATAAAGGTTGCATGTTTGACATCTTTTTAAAATATCTATAAAACACTTAAAATTAAATATTTTGAAAATTTCCAAAACATGTAAACTATATTACCGTTTGAACTTTGTCAAAAAAAGGTTAAAAATTTTCTCTCCATTAATTTGGCTGGTAGAATTTTTGAAGAGGTGTTTGGATACTTATGACCGAGAGTGTATGTTTTGAATAAAATCTGCTATTTTTCTAACATTAAACATAATTTCAGTTAAACCTAACTGCATATTTGCATTCCATTTCATACTCGTTGCGACCTCTCTTTATTGCAGGGAATTCTATTAAATGCTCATCATTAAATTCCGTTTTGAGTCTTGGTGGCATGGTAACACTATTAAATAATAATAATAATAATAATAATAATAATAATGCACAAGTGCCACAGTTAAAACACCAAACAATGAAATTCTTATAACTCTTTCCTGCTACATGCGGTCTACTGAACACAAAGAACAACAATGCTATTTTGGCAAGCGCATTTGGTAGCTTGCCGACACTAATCGATAAATACAAAGCAAAGCGACTGTAGTGAAGTTTACAGTCGATTATCGCATCTTACTACGACGGCAGGGGCAGAAAATTGAAATGTGTTTCGTAATGGAAATCATGAAAATGACATAACATCGTCATAAAATATGTATTCGGTAAAACCGGGATTGTTACCAACCCGGCCGAGAAACTTTTCCAACACTTGAAACCAGGGCAATCACGGTTTTTTGGAACGTAATGCAACCCTATGTAATACAGATAAATGATTAGGGTTGGGTCTAGCGATTCTTTTGCAGTAATCCATTCATACGTTTCGTTTCACGATTCATGAATCGTCCCCTTATCTACTGTTCGCTGGCCTGCCCTATTGCATGATTCGTTCATGAATCGACCCCTTGCCTGTCAGTATTATGTAAAGTATTTATTATTATTATTATTATTAATATTATTATTATTATTATTTATCGCTGATATAAAATAGTGCTAATACAAAAATGTTCTATCGATTTGGTTTCATCAAATTCGAAAAGTCTTTTATCGATGAGAATACACTTAGTTATATCGATGCATGTTCCTATACTATTAATATAGATTATAGTATATAAATTAATGTTTTAAATTATATCATTTTAAACCTTTTAATGTGTTTATAATCAAAATATTGTTCACACCAGAATTCTAAACTTCCATTTTTTCCCTCCATTTTGCATATATTTTGGTACTGTATATACCTACTACTGTAAATACGCAATACTGTGCATTAGATCTCTCAGTAAAATATTGAAAATTACTTCTCTTGTTTATACCACGTGCTGCAGCCTCCGTTTATCCGTTGGCAATGTTTACGATTTATTTTACTGCGCTTTACAGTTTACGCTATTGTTTTTAAGAATTACAGTTTCTCGGTTGATTAGGTTATGACATCGGCATCTCAAAAAATCGTGTTGATCTACCAATTCATATATAAATTCAAACGATTCTTTCAACCTGCGCAATTCATTTAGTTGTTATTTTTCTTTATTTATAGTCGCTTTGACTACTGGGTCATATCGTGACTTATATCTATACATACGAGTACAATAATAATACATTGTATACTTTACATTGATTAAATAATACACTAATTGTATACATTGTTATAAACATATTTTACATTATTAAGTCATAAACAGAGCTAGAACAGTACAATCTATTACCTATTATACATGTTTATTTAATTTGTTTTTTTTAAATGAGTAGGGTTGTTTAAAGCTAAAACTATATCTTCAGGGATGTTATGTCTTCTTCTCTCCATGGTATAACTTCTGCATTTAGTGATGAGGTGTTCGATGGTGATACAGCAGGTCTCACAGTGAGGAGCATTTTCTTTGGCGAGTAAGAAGGAATGGGTTAGGCGTGAATAGCCTATTCGTAAACGTAATATAATCAGTTGGTATTTTCTTTTTAGAGTCTGCAATGTGCAGGGTTTTGTGGAGCCTTTCCTATGTGGAGTTTGCTTGATGTTTTAATGACCCAGTCTTGCTTCCATTTGACAATTGGTCAGCTAAAAAATAACCTTGAGCATCTCTGTAGGGCACTTGCAATTCTTCCACTGGAGGTAGTAAAGTTGCTTTTTTTATCTTCCCTATCTGCTTCCTCATTTCCTGATATTCCACGGTGGGACGGAATCCAGAAGAATTCATTTAGTACTTCGATGATTCTTGTCTACTCCGAATCGCCAGAACTCGGCAATATTCAATTTTTTGACTGCTGTTCTTTTTCGTATACCACGTTCTAGCATCACAATGCGTGATAATTTCCCTGCGCATCATCGTACTCGCTCGGCAGTGTTCAAATGACGATTCCTGTCATTCTTTTTGAATGACGATTCATGCTAAGACTGACACGATTCTGCGATTCTTTCCTTGATGAACGATTCGTTCATGAATCGCCCCATATCTAATATGAGTTCCAGCCTTGGAATTCTTTTGTTTTTATGCTTTTCCTGGGTGAATTTTCACAGCCTTCTGAGCAAAGGATTACCTAGTTTCAAAGCTTCATGGCTTTGAGGATCTGTTACACAACTAAGTCTGATAGAATTGCTCTAAGACAAGAACCAGTTTGTAACTAATACAGATTATTCAAAGGAAACTAGTTAGGATATTAACGATCCTTATCACTAAGGTATATTTTTTAGTTTATGTACCTTTATAGCAGAAAGTGCCTACGATATAAATCTGTGAAGCTTTATCAAGGCTAGCTTAAAGTGTTGAGCTCTAGCTTTGTGCGGGAATTGAATAAAGTTGTCGTCCTCCGTAGTTTAGATGTATCATGCTAACCTCTGCTTCCCGAGGTCGCGGGTTCAAGCCCAACGGAGGGCGATGACTTTTTCGGGCATATAAATCCTTAGCATGGCTTCCTTTGGAAGGGAAGTAAAGCCGGTGGTCCCGAGTCGTAGATTTAAGGCACGTAAAAGAACCTCAAGCCTGATAAAGAGGCCTCTGAGCAAAATTACCGGTCTTTCACACCCAATATAGAATGGGACGCTAAGGACGACCGGATTACAAAACTCTGTGGATTACACAACGTTTTGCTTTTGTAGGATAACAACACCATTAAAATTCTTTCCAGGCAACTACATCAAAATTGGAACACCGGTAATCTGAAGTACTAGGAAGGTAAATTAAGATCTGTTACACATAACTTTGCCCCGTAGTTCACTATTTAACAGTATCATTTATTCTAATATATTCAAAAAGAATAGATAAAAGTTACATTTTCATAACCGCATGAATCAACTATGTTATTTAACAGAGTTATCGTATCCGAAATGCTTGTAAATTATTATTGACAAATATGTAGGCGGATCCTTCGGTTGAAACTTGCCTCTCTGGATGACGAAAGTACGTCCATCTACAATGACAACGCTTTTATCGCCTGACCTTGTACTACATAGGGCTTGTATATCGACATTCGAAGGTGTGTATTCGCCAATCAGTGGAAAAGGGAAGGAAACTGAGCGCGGAAGAGTACAGTCAACGGGGCAAGATTATATATTATTACACCACGGAGGTGTACACGCCTAGATATACAGGGTATTCTGTGTTACGTTATCTTGAAAACAGTTTAACCATGACTACGAGTATTATTCATTTAGCTTCAATGCGTTTGAGGGAATGAGATGAGTAATAGAGACTACATTTTTATATGAATATATCTCATTAGTTTACATACATCTCTGTGCCTGTAGCTCGTAGAGGGTACGACAGGTTTATGGTGATGTGGCCTTCTTCAAATACCATTAAACGCGACCACGATGCATGCTGTCCGTGTGTCATAGTCTCTAGAGGCTACTCCGGCTACGGACCCATATAAGGAAGTCACAGAGAAAAGGAAACAGAAAGAAAAGAGATCGACGAAGAATTCTACGCTTCCTACGCCATAGTAAACAGGGAGTGGACCAGAAGCAACCAATCGCAAAGACATGCCACCATAGGCCTTGCAACGCACGGACTTCACCACAAAATGTGCAAAAGTAAGAAATATCGCTAACCGAGCGACATGTGTTAGTGCAAGATACACTACGTGATCAAAAGTATCCGGAAACCTGGCTGAAAATGAACGTACAAGTTCTTGGCGCCCTCCATCGGTAATGCTGGAAGTCAATGTGGTGTTGGCCCACCCTTAGCCTTGATGACAGCGTTCACTCTCGCAGGCATACTTTCAATCAGGTTCTGGAAGCTTTCTTGGGGAATGGCAGCCCATTCTTCACGGAGTTCGGAACTGAGGAGAGGTATCAATGTAGGTCGGTGAGTCCTGGCACGAAGTCGGCGTTCCAAAACATCCCAAAGGTATTCTACAGGATTCAAGTCAGGACTCTGTGCAGGCCAGTCCATTACAGGGATGTTATTGTCGTGTAACCACTCCGCCACAGCCCGTGCAGTATGAACAGGTGCTCGATCGTGTTGAAAGATGCAATCGCCATCCCCGAATTGCTCTTCAACAGTAGGTGCTTAAAATATCAATATAGGTCTACGCTGTGATCGTGCCACGCAAAACAACCAGGGGTGCAAGCTCCCTCCAGGAAAAACACGACCACACCATACCACCACCACCACCTCCGAATTTTACTGTTGGCACTACACACGTTGGCAGATGACGTTCACCGGGCATTCGCCATACCCACACCCTGCCATCGGATCGCCACATTATGTACCGTGATTCGTCACTCCACAAAACGTTTTGCCACTGTTAAATTGTGTAATGTTGACGCTGCTTACACCAAGCGAGGCGTCGTTGGCATTTTCCTGCGTGATGTGTGGCTTATGAGCAGCCGCGCAACCATAGAATCCACCTCACGCCTAATTGTCATAGTACTTGGAGTGGATCCTGATGCCGTTTGGAATTCCTGTGTGATGGTCTGGATAGATGTCTGCCTATTACTCTTTACGACCCTCTTCAAACGTCTGTGGTCTCTGTCAGTCAACAGACGAGGTCGGTCTGTACGTTTTTGTGCTGTACATGTCCCTTCACGTTTCCACTTCACTATCACATCAGAAACAGTGGACCTAGGGATGTTTAGGGGTGTGGAAATCTCGCGTACAGACTTCTGACACAAGTGACAGCCAGTCACCTGACCACGTTCGAAGTCCGTGAGTTCCACGGAGCGTCCCATTCTGCTGTTTCATGATGTCTAATGACTACTGAGGTCGCGGGTAATGAGTACCAGGCAGTAGGTGGCAGCACAATGCACCTAAGACGAAAAATGTATGTTTGTGGGGGTGTCCGTATACTTTTGATCACATATTGTATGTGACCAAAAGTGTGAGCGATACCATTACAAACAATGCAGAAGATGGACGGGATCGTTAAACGAACTGATAAAAGACAAATCATAAGATGGAAACTAATTCTCTTTCCAGCGCAACTTATTATTATTATTATTATTATTATTATTATTATTGTTATTGTTATTGTTATAGTTTCTAGAGGGTTTTTAATTGACCAAAACAAAGTAATCCATTGGACAAAGGCCCTTAAAACTGGGTGGCGAAGCAACAAGAACTCTTCTGTCTATCCATCTTCCAGGACAATGATATTCACAAAGAGAATGAAGTGAGCGGAAGCTTCATGTTGGAGCCATATTCGTTCACGTACATCCAGTGGAACTTTCAGAAATACCCGCTCTAAAAATCGCCCAATAGGAGATTCGCCGGATATGGGTTTATAAGCTAAATTGTTGCATCCCACCTCAAAATTTCACACAAACTCGCTCATGTGTTAGGCTCCGCACGAAAGGAAGGTTATGTTGCATCTAGATGTTTTTGTTTTAAAAAACGCTCATTAAGAATACGTTCAGAAAAGGAATGCTTGATAGAAACGCTATTAAGACCTCTTGAACGAAAGTGCGAGAATCGTATGTGTGGGCCGAATACGCACATACGCCCAGGGAATCTTTACTTCTGTATATTCCCTCTAAATTGCTCTCGATTTCTCTTTGCGGGGAAATAACCGCAAACTCGTCCGGCAAGCTTAGCTCTTAGATCCTCTGCTGAATCCCTACAGAAAAGGACGCGGGGTTGTGTGGAAAGATATCGTATGGCTTAGCTTTCCTTCAGTACACATCTCTCAATACTTTCCTGCGGGAAAAGCACGAGACAGTGGTTTTCGTGAAAAAATATTGACAGGAAGATATAACGTATAGCGTTTCTGAAAATTATCTTGGAAGTCCTGTGAAATTTCTTGCCTTGCAGAAAGGAGCTTCGGAATAAACATTTAGGCTGTATGTTTGGAACGTTTAGAACGTGTTTTACTTAGTGATGACCCAATCTTAGAACATAAGAAGATGTAGTAACAAATTCAAACTTATACTTCCAACAAGGTTGTCACTTGGGGCATTAGGGTAATAAGAGAAGAGCCATTTCAAAAAGTCTGTCCACAAGTGCAGCATAATTAAATTGACTATTGCTCTATCGTCCGATTTAAGATTCAGATAATTATTTTTAGGTTCTGTATATCAAAATGCATGCATAAATATCCCGTATTTTAGAACTTCCATCATGCGAACCAATAATCACTTAAAGAAAGATTAAATGGCGTAAATTGCCAAAACATGGATGATAAGTTTTTTGTGCAGCCTTATAAATTGTTACCTTCTCCTTCCTTTGCTATATATTTTATCCTTGTTGGCAGGATACTTTAATTTTAAACATATTGTTAAAAAGTTACTGCGTCTGATATAGTCTACTCTGAATTTTGTACCACTTCACAGAATAAATAAGTTCTATTCCTTTTGCAAAAGAGAAGTAAATTTTAGTTAATATTTTAGAGAAAGTTTTGTTCTACAAATTGATGCTATTACAAAATATGGCAGCTTCAGTATGTTCACACCTTGTGGGTTATATGCATATTCTCCGGTTGTTTTGAACAACATTTTTGTGAATGACGTTTTCTGATATAAATGACCCATTTACGCAAAAACTGTGGAAGATATACAGTAAAGTGATATTTTAGTATGATAAAAAATGCTTTAATTCTTAGGTGGGTATTCGTTCCTGTTTGGTTACATTTTAAAAATGAATTTCTTATAAATTGAAATAAAAATTATACAATTAAGAAAAAATTCTATACCCCATAAACTATATTATTTTATAAAACTGCAGCAATGAACTTAGAAGGCAATGCATCTACACTTTACACAAATTTCACCCTGATACCTTAACTCTTTATAGTCTGGTTGTATCATATTCGTTACAAAGGTGTTTTTTTAGGTTTTAGGGCTTTTTAATGAGCTTTTTTTCCCAATTTCATATTACACTAACCTTTAACATTAAAATTAGGCTATTTATAGCTGTTTTATACTGTAAAAATATTAACATCTTTGCAATAAAACTGTAGTGCGTTTAATAGTAATTAACAAAATCCGTGCAACTGTAGTCAATGTAACCCAGTCAGCATCCAAGTGTGCCATTACACCGGTTATTTTACTTGGGTCACCCCATCCTTTACCACAAGTACATTTGACTGCAGTCAGGTGTAACCCCGGCAGGATCCAAGCGTGCCATTACACCGTTTATTTTACTTGGACCCTTCCCGTCCTTTACCACAGCCACATTTGACTGAAGTCAAGTGTAACCCCGGCAGCATCCAAGCGTGCCATTACACCGGTTATTTTACTTGGACGCTCGTCGTCCTTTACACAGCCACATTTGACTGCAGTCAAGTGTAACCCCGGCAGGATCCAAGCGTGCCATTACACCGTTTATTTTACTTGGACCCTTCCCGTCCTTTACCACAGCCACATTTGACTGCAGTCAAGTGTAACCCCGGCAGGATCCAGGCATGCCATTACACCGTTTATTTTACTTGGACCCTTCCCGTCCTTTACCACAGCCACATTTGACTGCAGTCAAGTGTAACCCCGGCAGCATCCAAGCGTGCCATTACACCGGTTATTTTACTTGGACGCTCGTCGTCCTTTACACAGCCACATTTGACTGCAGTCAAGTGTAACTCCGGCAGGATCCAGGCATGTCATTACACCGGTTATTTTACTTGGGCCCTCCCCGTCATTCTATACTTCTTGCAGAAGAGAAGTAGGTTTCAGTTCCTATTTTAGAGGAACTTTTGTTCAATAAATTGATACCACTGCAAAATATGGCAGCTTCCATATGTTCAAACCATGGGGCTTCTTTCTCCGCAAATAGGTAGATATATACATATACATTTCTTCTCTCCATTTTTTACTTTGAGTAGTTTTCATTTGAATGATGTTTTCTGATACAAATTATGTCTTATATTACACTTTAAAAATTAGCAACAACAATCGCGAATATACTTTCGTTGTTAGTTATCTTATTTCCGATACAGATTAGTGCAAGTAAGTGAAAGCCATTAACAAACACTGCACGCCCATGTGATCTTCATTTTCATAAGGTCAATTGGTCCAAGATCCACATTCCTTAACAATCGCATTGTGCTGCATTTCAGCTTTCCAGCCGTGTGGTAAAAGTGCTGAAAAATATAACACAAAGGAAGCTATTTTACATTTAATAGAAGAAATCAGAAAATGGCGTGTACTGCTTTATATTCACTTATAAACGTTCTATTGCCTATGAGGGAAGATTATGTGACTTTCAGCATTTTAAAATTTTTGAGCACAATTTAGGTACAAGGAAGTAGATTTCTGAGCGTCTAGTTCTGGTAATACTATGTTAACTCCAGGAGAATCAGAAATTTATCAGGATAGTAATGCTTAACTTTAAATTACATAAAGGGTTATTTTGGGAGATAAAACATAAAACATACCTTGTTTGTCAAATTCTCAGTCGGAATGAACTTGTGTTAGGCTTGAATTACTTATACTCTAAAGTTTTTTATAAAATGAATGCACTAAAAACCACATCAGTCTGTGTATAAACAGTGTTTAAAATACGTAGAAAATGTCGTTTATTTATGACACATGCATAGAAAATAAAACAATGCTATGGTCAGAAAAGCCAGGATTCTATAACCGACTTTATTTTTTACTGATCACACTGAATTTTAGAATTAAGTAATTGAAGCTATCGTGTTAAAAGCTTTATAAAAAGCAAGCCATTGAAAATAAAAGGGTTAAATTTATTACAGATGCTTATATAATACATATAAATCACCAAGTTTTGCTTTATTAAGGTTCACGGTATTCTATAATACCCATATTACATTCTAATGTGATATGTTTGTCGTTGGCCATATACTTCTATCTGTTTTTGCTTCTGATTTTGAAGATCTACACTAAATACAGTGTGCTTTAGTTTAAATCTCATTTTGTGTTTTTAGTTTTATTATTCGTATGACAAACAAAAATATTACACAAAGGAAATATTCATTACAATGTTTTATTTTTCTCAAAATGGGGGTTACTCTCCAGATATCACTTGCAATGCAAATACAAGATAAGTTTCTAAGTACTGTTTAAACATGCTTATCTAATCACTACGCGACATTCAATTTGAAATACTAATTTAGATCCGCGGAGAAGCAGATATTTGTACTAGGAACTTTAGAGTAAGAAATGTTCACTTAGTTTTAAAGAAAGCTCTGTGCGATGTCAATATATCCCGTAATATAGTTACAAAGCTAACAGAAAAATTCTACTTGCATGTGTTGTATTAGTAACGGATCAGAACCTTAGTTCGTATTATACCGGGTTTATCTTGAATGAGGCGACCGGCAAGCGCCACGTCTGACTCTTAGCACGCATCGAGTTGAGTCACCTCGCTCTGCGGTAGCCAGCTCACGCGCCTAAATACGATAACGGCATTTGCGGTTCAGTCTAAGATTGTTTGGCAAGGTGTATAATGGAAGTTATGTTATGTGAAGCTCTTTGATTATTGTGTTTGCTATGCGGGATTACATGGTATGTACCACAGAACAGCGTGTGTTTATTTTGGTAGGTTTTGCTCGAAAGGAGTTCTAACTCGACCACAGTATTATTGCACTTCGCTGGGCTTGCTTCCGCGTCTATTTAAATACAGGTTCCCGCAAGGTCAAGTGCAGTAATACCGTGGTCGTTTTATACAGAGAGAGCCAAAAAACTACGAACCAGCTGCGCGGTGTTTTTCCTGTCCGCGTCCTCGGCGCTCGTTGAAAGGAGATGCTGAAACTGGCCACCGTCGTTGTCCATACATTTTTGGCACCTCTTTAGTAAACTATCCATCACATCCGTAGTTCACGTTGAGAAATGCTGGCAATTTCCTGGCGGATATTTTGCTTTAATTCTTCCAGGGTGTGTGGGTTTGTCTTGTACACTTTGTTTTAAGTTACCCAGAGATATAAATCGCAGGGGGTTAGGTTGGGGGACCGAGGGGGCCATAAATCTCTAATAATAATTCTGTCCTCAACACTGCGCAGCCGGTTCTTAGTCTTTTGGCTCTCCCTGTACATGTGGATTATCAATTTCAATTTATACAGAAATTCCCTGGCGTCGCCGTTCGCCTTTAAGGTCGTTTGAAAATTTTAAGCAGTTCTAACTGAGGAACAAGTTAGCCGAGATAGGGATGTCGTATACAGACTAATAAAAGCGCTGCTTATCATTACAGCACGGTTTTATGACAATAACTGATTGGTCTTCTAGCTTTCCAGATTTACATACATGTGGTTATTATCTGCGGAGAACGCTTAGAGATAAATTTTATGATCAAATCCCCACACGCTCGAAGAATTAGAAGGCAGTATTCGTCCTGGATTTTCCAACATTTCTGCTGAAGAAATTCGTCGTGGATTTATTAATGCGCGCAACAGGTGCCTGACTTCTATAGATGGACAGGAGCATACTTTTTTATAATTAAAGGTAAATGTAATCTACTCATATTATTTCGTATCTTTAACATATCAGCGAGGATGGGATGGCGGGCCGTCCGAACGGTTTCGTGCGTCGTAGGAACGGCGGGCTACCAGTCGCGTCATTCGAGAGAAACCCGTTCTTTAAGGTATGTATAATGTTTCAAATCACAAGAATTCTTCATTTTGACAATAAATACTTTACATTACATACAAGGTCACAAAATATTTTGGCAACTAAATGCCTAAAGGCTTAAAATGTCTGCAATAGGTAGAAATTTAGGAGAATTTTTGTTAAAACGAAGAAATCATGTGAAAATCTTGCAAAAGTTGTTGTTTGAATAGCAATAACAATTAACCCTCAAATGTATATCTTCAAAATTCGTTTCGACACTAAATTTCCACATGTAATAAATAAGATAAGCATTTCGAAAAGTGTTATTTTTCAGTTTAAACTTTTCACACATTTTTTTCAGAACTTTAATTTATTCGAAGCGTAACACAGGTTTGAGTTATCCTTCAGTTACTCTAAAAGTTTTTTACGCACATTGCAAAAAGTTACGCAATTAAAAACTTTTCTGCACATTAAGGCAAAAATGAGCCGAAAAGAATAGAGTTTTATAATAGTATGCATTAAAACCTCTCTTCTTTTGAACTAAAATGAAACAAAAATTATGTGATGATTTGTATACTACAGTAAATAGAATAACGTACACGTAAAAGGGAAATATTTATAATTTTATTGTTTGGAGCGTATGCCATAACGTTAATGCATTAATTTTTTAAGTCAAGTTCAAAACTAAAAACATGTAGAAATGAAATGTATAGCATTTTTTGAGCTCTGGAGCTAAAACTGTTTTCTGTTAACGAGTATTATGTAACGTGCTTACGTGTTATGGTGAGATAATAAAACATTTGTATTTAAAACGTTCGGTTACAATTTTACTGAATTTTTTAAATAGTTCCAGGTAGAGCATTCTCTTAAGCGATTACTCAAAGGACAGTATAAATTATGGGGCAAACGGCGTATCCCTCATGGCGAATAAGAATCATTTCGTGTGTACATCATGCTGAGTTGAAGAGAATAAAGATTTTTCTGAATGAATGGTTGCTCTCTTGCTGCCCTTTCCTTGCACACATCGGCTACATTAATATTCCGCTTTAAGCCCGCGCTATTGCTTGATCGAAGAGTAACTCGAAGCGTTGGGGGAGTAGAGTGCCATGCCAGGTGGGGAATATCGAGCTTATCCCGCGATGAAGGGGAGATCTCATTGCATGGACTCTGGCTCCCCTCCTCCGGACTCTTTTGGCTTCCTCCTCGGGGAACTTCACACGCATTTTCAAAATTCCTGTCCTGTAGATTAATGAGGACATGCTTGGAACTGATCCGCGTGAACATCACCTCTGCTGCCCTCGCACGAGGCTCAAAGACCAGGTTTTGCTTCATATGTACCTACCACCGTAATATCATTTTCACATGTCTGAGCGGGCATCGTAACTTTGTGGTGTCTTTACAAATAGGCTAGATATTTAAAACACAAACTTTCCAAAGTCACTTCATATTACAGCCCATTTCATTAGAATTGACCAAAATTAAACCGATACTTGTGTAAGATCATTGCCGTTTGAAGTAACAAAATTAAATTGACTTTTATTTATGGACGCTCTTTAACTGCTGTGGTCCTTAGTGTTCCATTCTAAATTCTGATTCTTTTACGTTCCGTAAATCTACGACACGGGACCACCGGCTTTACTTTCCTTCCGAAGGAAGCCATGCTAAGGATTTTTACACCCGAAAAAATCCATCGCCCTCCGCTGGGTTTGAACCCGCGACCTCGGGAACTAGAGGCTAGCATGGTAACCACTATACCACGGAATTCGACACAGTTCAACTATCTGCGAATATAAGGAGCCATCCGGTCTTGGCATTTAGTGTTAGTGTGGTGTTGGCATGCCTGGAGACATGTCTAATTATTAGGCGATACAATGAATGTCCACGATCACTTATTGTGCTTCTGGAAACCTCCAGGAGGAAGGCATGAAGCGGAGGTTATGGAGAGCGGCAGGCTCGGACACAGACGGGCTCCCTAACGTCTCCAGATATTGCATTCTGACGCCGGGGGACCCCCCACAGGTGTAACTCCCTCCACGTCTCTCTGAAGGCCCATCCTACACCGAAAGCCAGGGCAGATAGTTCCACAAAGCAAACTTCACTGACATAATATACCTAGCCCGCGTTCACTCACTGATCCTTCAACCCTGAAACATGAAAGGGACATCTAATTACAGCAAATGAGAGACAGGGAAATTAGCGGCATTACGTAATCTACCACACCAAAGAAAACCGCAAAAAACCAAATGTCAGTGTAACCGAATCCATTAGAATCGAATCTGGGATCTCACGAAGGCGAACCTCACACGTTACCGTATATCCATCTCATTGTCCTCAGTGGTGTAGTGGTTACCTTGCTATTCTCTAGTTCCTGAGGTCGCGGGTTCAAACCTGGCGGAGGGCGATGGATTTTTTCGGGCGTAAAATCCTTAGCATGACTTCCTTCGGAAGGGAAGTAAAGCCGGTGGTCCCGTGCCGTATGTTTACGGCACGTAAAAGAACCTCAAGCCTGATAAGAAGGCCTCTGAGCAAAATTTCCGGTCTTTCACGCCCATATAGAATGGGACGCTAAGGACTACAGCAGTTAAAGAGCGTCCATAAATACAATTAAAAAAAAAGTATATCCATCTCGGTTGAACACGTGACAAGATACATATGTTCAGGTGTTACTGATGGCTCTTGCAATGGGAGGTACCCGACAATCCGCCAGCTCTGACCTCACACTTTTGATTCCTGTGACTTCAAGGTACAGAACTGAAAAAAAACATTAAACAGAGGTTACACTGCCAAGCGGATTTTACTTCTCAGGGCATATATTAACTAGTAGACACTGAGACATTTGCTTTAAGGGGAGACTACAGAGCTACATTTTAGCTCATATTTTAGGGAAGGTTTGGTACAGAAGTTGGTACCACTTCTAAGTACGGCAGCTTCTGTATATCCAAGCAATGTGTAAATGTATGCGAGATTTTTTATCCATCTTTGCATTGAACCGTTTTTCTTATGATGACATTTCCTGATATAAATGACCCCTTTTCAGGAACTACTAAAGGTAGCAAGATGCAATTTTGATACAATACCTAAATACTATGATTGATCTTATTTGGTGTTAATAAGTTGGAAGGTTATGTTTCAACAATTAATTTCTAACACATTTTAACAAAAATACTTAACTTAGAAAACATATCTTACGTTATTTAATAAATCAAATTACTATATAAAAAGTAGATCATTGAACTTAAAAGACATGCATGCACAGCAGAGTGCTTGGAATCGTGCTGATATGATGCGCAGCAGTTTATGTTAGTAGGGAAATAATAAACCGCCCAGTCCACACACCTTACCGGGGTTTAGCACTCCGCTTAATATTTGCATTACTCCGCCCTTTTTTCTTCGTTCCTAAGCCTGAAACCGTCCTGTGTTTGTAGCTTAATCTTTGTGTGCCAGATTTTTAAATCAAAACAGTACGAGGTGGCCGGTGTAGACCGATCGTTGTTGGGAAGCATGTTTCCGTACTCCTCCCTTTCGTCGCTCACCTAGGCCTGATCTTCATCCATGTACGTCGGACTTGAATTCAGATCAATGAGATTGGCTTATCCAGGGCTGGTGTGGAACGTAGACGATAAGGAGATTCTGCTAATATTAAATAAAGAAAAACACTATTCGAAACCAAAAGTATTTCCACGTTTCCATTCACTCGACTGTACATCCTATAAAAATTTCAGTTTTATATCTTAAATAGTTTCTGAAATTAGCAAATTTAACCTTGGCAGTTTACGCGCTTTTTAATCTCCCATTAACTCACGAGGTGAATATTTTAGACAGCATATCACCCATGGATCCCTCTTTGCTTTGTGTGTGTATAGCTTTACAAAAGTAAAGTATTATGGATACGAATATGAGTTTGTTTAATTTGGGCAACCCGCATCTCAGTAGTGTAGGGGTGGATATATGCCTGCCAACCGGAAGGACCTGAGTTTGAATATCGTTTGGGATGACAACTGTTGGGTAACTCTCACCTCCCATTGGAAGCTGAGATCCTTTCAACAGCACTCCATCCACTTCATTCTGATCTCGGAATATTAAAAATACCGTAAACACTTAAAAACAGTCAACTTAGGTATGCTCTGAGATGCCGGAATGTGAATTATGTGTGCGATAAGGTATTTTTAGATTCTCCAGCCCTAAATAGCTTTCGGTCGAACAATTCAATGAGATTTCAGAAAAATACACGTTATGAGGTTTCCTAAATCAGTAAATCATTTTTATAAAACGGTGCATGAGTACCAGATTTCATTCTTAAGTCAGTTTAGTTACCTCTCAAGCACACAAAACGAACATTTCTATAGAATTCCCCCCACATCAAAAACACTCCACAGTTAAGGGTGTTCATTATTTTTAATTTTCTATAAAATAACTCTACGATTATATAATACTATAGGTTTTTGGAGATTGCCGTGGTAAATAAATTATATTTAGAATTTTGTTTAAACGTATACTTCAAATAATTTGTTCTTATTGCACTTTACATAAAAGGGAAACCATTAAACGATAGACAAAACCAACTATAAGAGAGTGTAGTGCTCAATAAAAGAAACACAATGATTATTCATATCCGCAAACTCATGATTGTATACCGATGAAAAAGGAACGTATTAAATATTCATCACCAGGAAGAAGAAATGTATTCATAAACACTACCAGCCTGATCTCATTCAGCAAAAACTCTCCTTAGAAGGCTAAAATAAATTCTACGTTCTAAACTGAAGGGCAAATTACATGAACAGTTTGATTTCAAAAGAAGCGATATAAGAAGCAGGAACAAGGAAATGTCAGAAACATGCTTTCTCGGTAACTTGCGTCATTACGGTATATAAGACGAAACAATAGGTCTGTCAGATTCACGAGTACGGAAGCATTAAACTGCATGTCACAAGCACCTGACTCTAACGGATAAACAATACAACCAAACAGTTACGTTACTCACTAAAACAGGTAGTGAAGGCAGAAGATTACCTTTGCAAATGATATCCCCAAATCCAGGTATAGAATTTTCTTGACGTTTCTGAAAGCAGTGGCTTAATTTAAGCATTATGGTAATGTCAAAACATATAGGACTATTTGAGCGTAAAGTACAACAAAACAATTTTCCAAATACAATAAAGATTTGATGTTGTAACAAGTAATGTTTTGAACTAACGTTTAACACTCTGTATTGATAGATAGGCATGATATAGTGTCGCCTGGTAATTCTAAAATATAAACTCTTTATATAGGGTCTTTCAAAAGGAGTGTCCTATCTTTGAACTTAAATAAAACACGTTCTATAAATTACAGAGGTTTATTTCGTTTTATATTTTGGAACATAATGTCATTACGTGTGGAAGAGAACATCAGTTAAGTGACCGCCGCGACTTCGTTGGGTTGCGCGTATACGGTTGCCCCGATTTTCAATGACAGAAGAACGTAAATTAGGTCCAACTTCACGAATAACACGCGTGATGTTATTCATAAGATCATTTACGGTTTCTGGCTTGTTGACATAAACTCGAGATTTAACATAAGCCCACAAGAAGTAATCCAACGGCGTTAAATCATATGACCTCGGGGGCCAGTTAACATCACCACCACGGGAAATGATGAAACCTCTGAACATCTCCTTCAAAAGATCGATTGTTTCGAGAGCAGTATGACATGTGGCACCATCTTACTGGAGCCAGATGTTTCTGAGATCCATACCGTCCAATTGAGGCAAAAAAATAGTCCCTTATAAGAGCCCGGTATCTTTCTCCATTGACAGTTAGAGCTTCTCCATCTTCATCTTGAAAAAAATATGGACCAATGATTCCACCATACCAAAATCCACACCACACAGTAACCTTTTGGGGATGAAGTGGTCGTTCTTGAATCTGCATTGAATTGTGATTGCTCCAATAGCGGCAATTTTGTTTGTTAACACAACCATCCATCCAAAAGTGGACTTCGTCGCTGAAGATGATTTTTCGACAAAAATCCGGGTCAACTTCCAATTGCTCCATAACCCAGTCAGCGAATACACGGCGCAACCTATGGTCGTTGAGCTTTAGTTCTTGAGTTAACACTATTTTGCAAGCGTGAACTTCAAGTCCAGATGCAGGATTCGCCAAGTTGTGGTCGGCGAAATCCCCAATTCTTGCGCTTGACGAGTAACTGATTTGTTTCCCTTCTCGCGTACACTCTCACACGACGCCTATGTTTTCGTTGGAGCGCTTATGTCGATTACGTGCAGACGTTCTTTGCTCGCTGACAAAACCACTTCTTTCAAATTTATCGATCAAGCGCCAAATCGTTCTCTCGCAGCGACGATTATGCACACCGTAAACTTCACGCAATACACGGAAGGTTTGGCGAACAGATGATCCATTTTTATAATAAATTTGCACAATTTTTACGCTTTGCTGAATTCTGTAACGTTCCATGGCGAATTGTCAATAACAACTATAACCACATGAAAAAATGACTGATGTAACTCAATAACAACGGCAGCTATCACATGTTGAAAGATCCTTTAGTTTGACATTAAATTTACTATTTATCGCATTTTCGAAAAATTCGTAGCTTTCTACTCAACATCTCTGATGTGCTTTATTTGATTTATTTTATTGCCTTAGTTTTATTTCACACTGGTGCATTAAAATATTATCTTATATACGTAAATTAATCTAGTTTTATTGTGTTTACTTATTAGGAATATTTCCGAAATATCTAAGCGCAGAGTTTCATTGGAAGCATAGAAAATGGAATTAAAAAAACATTTTAATACATTGAAGCATGGTTTCCGATGCGAATTACGGTGTTACACTAGGTGAGAGAGGTATAAGTGTCAACCTTTTAGGAAGTGATTCTATGTACACAGAGGAATTAATCGTTATAACACCGTTTTCGTCTGTGTACACTTAATTCAACAGAAAAATAATTCCGTACATTTCATCGCATTACAATTCACAAACGGAATCGCTAAGGGGGGTCTTATTTATATATATGATAGAAGAAACTAGTATACTTTTTCTTCACTCTCTTACTTAGGTCCACAATTTCGTCACAACTCAGCAGTTTTGTTTTATATAAATTGTAATTTGGTTGAAGTTACGTCACAACAGCGGATGAATAACCGACCACACACACACGCATCACACAGCTGCGCATCTACGCTCTCTTGCTCTTAAGTGTTCAAAACTTTATTAGCAAGTTTGTACGTTGTTTCTGTTCCCATTTAATTACAATCAAAATAATCATATGATAATTGTATTATTCATCTCGTTTATAAAAGGGTTGCTTTGTTGTAGTAACATTTCATTAAATTATTAAATTAAAATACCTGTTTTGCTTTATTTTTCATCACTAATTCTTCGTTAAGCACCTGGTCTTTTGTGTATGATGGTTACAAGTTATATTGAAGGTATTAAATTTGTATATTAAGTAATAATATATAAACGTTTAAGTCAAATTTCTTAACTGCTTTTAGTGTTTCATTCAAACTTAAGCAAGTGTTTCGTTTTATTTGCTTTCATTTAGCATTAAAAATTTCACTGAAACTATACAAAATAAGTGCCTTCTCAATTAAGTTATTCTTCCGTAACGCAGAAACAGCTTCGCAACGGTATTGCAAAAACAGCGCGCATTCTATTTTGTGGCGGGCCTGACTGCCCGTTAAGTAGAATTTTCCCACTCACCTGCAAAATAAAGCGCGCCGTTACCCACCAAACATCACTGCATTCAAAAAGCATTTTCTACAAATCCATGATGTATATAGAATAAAGTATTCTTATACTTTTTCAATTCACTAATCGAGATGTATCTCTGTCTTTAAGGATGACATCCATATTTCTTCCAGAGTTGTGACAAAACAAGTGGGCTGAATGCTGATACAGCATTGGACCGCTTGTGATTTCATCACAGACCCATTCTTTCTAACCTACATATCTATGATTGAAACGTTATATAATATTGGTCTAGTGTATCGCGATTTCTTAGTTTTATCGAACGCAGCCTAAAATTCATTATTGGATAGGAAATATTATATACATGATTTGCTTGATTGCCGATAAAATTGCTAGTTCTGCTAAATACAGTTATGGCTCTTGTGAAATCCCAATTCACGCGCTGGCGTTCAGACAGTTCAGCTCTAGGGGAAAAATCTGATGTGTTGCACTCGCATGACTTTCTCTACATTCATTCATTCATTCATTCTCTGTTTAATCTCATCTTATGTAGGACTTGCAGGCGGGTGCCTGGGGTCAGAGGCCCGTCGAGGAGCAGACACTCATGGATCAGACAGAACATCCAGGATGGGTGATCAGCCCGATGCCTGGTATGGGATGAAGGAAGTAGATGAAACGAAATGATGACAGGAAAGGTGATGATGGAGCAGTTGGTGGAATGAATGGCGGGGGAAACCGGAGAACCCGGAGAAAACCCGCCCAGACGCCGCTTTGTCCACCACAAATCCCACATGCGGGTACCAGGGCCGCATAGGTGAGAGGCGAGCGGGACTTCCTCTACTCTTGTGCAAACTATTTTTACATCTACTTCATGTTAATCGAGATATTGAGATGTTAACCTTATTGCTAATTTCCTTGTAGATGCAAGGAGAATATGGCAGGCTTTAAGTGACAGTCAAATCTTTTAAGAGCTGGTTGCTATGTGGGATATTCCATTCTCTTTGCATGACCAGGACAAAATAAAACGAATAACGAATTCCCATTTAAGAAAAAGTATAAGTATTGGAAAATTCAAGCAAATGACAAGGAATATCTCGGAAATGGTTCACTCCACAACAAAATGTGTATAGCATAAACGATTTTTTTTAACGAGATCTACATTTTTTCTGTAGAAAATTTTTGTCTATCTCTTACGGTTTACCCGTTATCCAAAGGCCATTCAGAATGAAGAGGACTTTTGGGGACACTCCAATAAAATTCAAGATAATACATTTTATGTCATGAAAATATTTTAAATATATGATATTTTGATCAAAATCGTTTGATCCATTTTTGAGAAAAATAAAAATTTGTGGAAAATGTTATATATAAAGGGTAGTCTGTGGTGGGGGGATTTTTATGAAAATTTTAGTGTCGCATCTTTGAAAGATACTGAACCTAAATACCAAGTTTGGCATATATATATATAACTTTTCGTTTTTGAGTTATGTTGTTCACAGGCACACACACGGACCTTTTTCTAAAAGTGTTATTTGTTTGAATTCAGGGGGCCTCAAAACATGTATTTCCGGTGAAACCTCAATATCGAACGTAGTAGAGAAAGTAAAAAGGTCGGTGCGGGCGATTCACACCACCCGGTCACTGGTTGCACGAAGTTGGTAGCAGCACAAAGGTTAAGCAAAACATACTTTTTAATTACGGTCATAATTTGGAGTATAACTAGACTACGATGCATTTTTTAAAACCCAAAGGAAGGATAAAAAGAGCAAAATTAAAGTGTAAACTTTACGCAAAGAGCTTCTCTCGAACTTTAGTACAAACATAAAAACATTCCAAGTTTTGAAGCTGGCGTTTCCTCCATCCAACTTCCTGCCAAGTCGGAGAGAGGCTCATTGCATCGGCCATCTTCAGAGTTTCAACTAGGTTTTCAAGCTTAATACTTTTGTGCAGTAATAAGAAGTACAGGAACAAAGTTAAACAGTTCGCTACTATGCATCATTTTCTTTGAGTCAAAGCTATTAACCAACGTCACTCTCCATGTCAGCTGTGAAAGTTGGCGCGGGTTTGTGGGTCTGGGTTCTGATCTCGGTTGCAGTCCTGGATACCGGATGTGGTCATCCCGTTTACTGTAACCCGTAGTTGTTTGTTGTATTTATCGCGTCAATAAGTAAGTTGACATTGTTGTATCCGCCTGGTGGGAAGAAGTGCCTCTTGGCGGTATACTAGCTCAACTGTGTTTGTTGACCCGTGCCAGCAAACGTTACGTTATTATTATTAGAATTTTTTTTATTATATATTCTTTATTGTCGCTTCAACTTTAAAGTCATATCGTGACTACTTTAGAATACAGAACATGATTACAAAGAAAATACAATATTTTATACCGTAAAAGTACATACAATATTAAGTTCTCTAGATAGGCGTGTTAAACATTGTTATACAGTTTTGTCGCTTTCATAAAATTTAAAATTCTTTGTTGTGCTGAATTTAGGGCGTCTGGTAGGCTGTTGGGTTTGTCACATCTTCCTCTCATAGCGACGGCAGGCTGTAACGACATGATGAACTGTGAAGTTGGATCTGCAGAAGTCACACACAGGAGGAAGGTCACGGTTGAGGAGATGTTTGTGCAATATAGAAGTATGTCCAATACGTAGTCGAGTTAATTCAACTTGTCTTTGCGGTTGAAATGGTAGTGTTGAAGTTTGGACTCGGAAATGTAGACATCGTGTAACTTGCTTCAAAATGTGGCCTTCCATGTTTGTCTCCATTGATTAATGCAAGTGTTTTTGAAGTTGATGAAGTCCGTGTGTGGAATCTTGATGTCCTGAGGAGGATGTTTGGTGGCTTCTTTGGCTGCCTGATCAGCTGATTCATTTCCCAGAATTCCGACATGAGACGGAGTCCAGGCGAATAATACCGATTTACCTGAGATTAGTATTGGGTTGTACAGTTTCTGAACTTCTGTAACGATATTTTGGGGGTTGAGATTTGTTGAAGGGATGATAAAGGATTCCACGACTAGGAGAATATTATGTAGGTTATCTTTGGTAAGTATGTTTCAACGAGAGTTGAATTACGAACAATCCATAAGAATAGAAGAAAGATAGTTGGGAAGACTATATTGTAGGTTTAATCAGGGAATACCGCTGCACATCCATTATGATCCTCAATTCTGGATCCAGCAGTGGAAGCTTTAGTTTAATTTGTTGTGTGTATTCGGTGTACTTTAAATGATTTTTAAATACTACAAGCTCAGTTGTGATTATGGGAAATTTCTGTCATCAGGGTTTTTCTAACGTGATTAGAAAAGGTAAGGCAATTTAAATCGGTAATATCAGTATTAATGAAATTCACAGAAAAGTTATTTATTTCCTTTCAGGTAATTTATAATTATATCGTAGAACAATACTTATCTTTTATGATTCAACTTTACCTACTCCATTCTATCACTTTCATTCCATAATTCTTTGTATAACATACATCTTTGTCGTTAATTCATTTTAGCATATAACACAGTATAGTATACTTTACAACTTAAACAATTTCTTTGAGCCTTGCTCAAGATGTCGGCGTCTTGTGGAAAATTTTCTGATTGTCATTAAAAAAATTGGGTGTTGTTTACTTTCTGCTTGGTTATCAAGCGTAACGAAATAAGTTATAACATGTATACAAATTATTTACGCTAACTAAATTAAATTTTGAAACAAATAACATACATATATATTATATGAATTCCTTCTTTAATGTGTTTCTATTTTGGTTTTTACTTTTGTGTACATATTTCATTTCCTGCTGTATAAAAATATTGCGAATGCAATGTTTTCTTTCCCTCCCTTTAACGTGATTTTGCTAATTGCATTATTCAATTTTCTTGTCCTTTTTTTACATTTAACAAATTTCAATAGATTTAATGTTTATAATATAAACATTTAACCTTACATATAGGTAGTATTTCAGTCGTCCTCCATGGTGTAGCGGTTAACATGCTGGCCTCTAGTTTCCGGGGTCACGGGTTCAAACCCTGCGGAGGGTGATGGATTTTTTTTCAGGCGTAAAAATCCTTAGCATGGCTTCCTTCAGAAGGGAAGTAAAGCCCGTGGTCTCGTGTCGTAGATTTACAGTACGTAAAAGAACCTCAAGCGTGATAAAGAGGCCTCTGAGCAAAATTACCGTCTTTCACTCCCAATATAGAATGGTACGCTAAGGACCATAGTAGTTAAAGAGCGTTCATAAATAAAACCCAATTTAATTTAATGTTTCCAACAATTCTTAATTTACAATTTTTAACACAATGTATACATAATAATGGTCAACTTGTCAATCCTTGTCCATCTCTTTGAAATTACAATTCTAATCTGATTTTAACTAATTTTAAATTCATATGTTATTTTCATCTCATTTAATTTCTGCATCTAAGTCCAGCTTGGTCCTTTACCTCAGTTCGCTTTTTAATGTGTTAATGTTCTCTATTCATGTTCCGACGACCCGGCATAAATAGCCATATCGTTATTTTCCCGCGATTGTAAGATGCATTGTTATGTATCGATTTAAGACTTACAAATTATTCTTATGGCTTACTTCCCAACATCAGATAGCGTTGCATATCCGTAATAAAATGCAAGACTTGAACTCATTTTGCAGCAAATTTTAATTAGATTTTGAAATTGTATTGAGTTTTAATTTACTCTACCGTTAGTAATCTTTTGAGGTACGGCCCTGGTAATGCTACAAAGTTAATTTTATTTGGGTAGGACCCTGCCTCAATTATAATGCAAATTCATAATCCTAATATTTGGTGGCAGCACCTCATAGTATATCATCATCACCACAATATTTGAATACAAACTTTCTGTTTTTATTTTGTAGAAATTATAGTTCTTCAATCTATAACTTCACAGTAGGGTTATTTAATTGACATGTGGTGATATACGATCCTTCTGTTAGTTAAATTCATTTCTATTTTTGAAATTAAGTTACCTAAAATTAATAATAAGCAAATCATACAAATTTTGCACATTTTTAACATTAAAATACTTTCTTTTCTCGGCTAAAATATTCCTCCAATTAGGTTACAACATATTTATTTATCTTTTAATAACTAGTTTTAAGAATTACGGGGAGATTAAAAGCCTTATACCTCCAATCTTAAACCTGTTAAATTCATGACCCACAGGATATTTACGATATCAGACTGAAAATTGTACAGCATATAGATGCATTCCTTCTAAGTTCACTGATTTAATTTTATCCCACAAGTTTGTATATTAAGGAAGCTAGGATTATTTTCTTAGTTATGCCATATTGTGATTAAACGTATTTGCAATTATTGTTTTTAACTTTGTTGTTCATATCCGTGTTATTAACACCCAAGCAGATTCACTACAACAGTTAAAGATTACTTTAAATTTTATCTTCCTAAACTGTAATTTAGCTGTCTTCAATACTTTCTGAGAAAACGGGCCATTTATCAAAGAATGTCATTAACAGAAAAACTGTTCAAAGCAAAAATTGATAAAATAAACTCGTGTACATTTGCAAAGAAAATACATGGCTTGAGCACTCAGAAATTGTCATAATTAACAGTAGAACTAATTTGTAGAGCAAAACCTCCCCTTAAAGATGGGCTAAAGTTTTACCCTCTACTACAAAGTGTGTACGAGTTAAGACTTTTGCTTGTGAAATGGTCCAAAATTCACAGCACAAAATGGCAGATTCAGTGCCATTTTTAAAAATATACGAGGGTCATTCAGGAAATAACGACCGTTTGTGCATTCTCGCAGCAGAAATCGCTGTCGGGCTTCCATACTACTGTCCATTCCAAACCAGAGTTCCCTCTGATGTAAACAGAAGCACGTGCTTCGGCTTGTAACGAACCCAAGAATATACTCTTACGTCAACGTAAATAGTTCCTTAATACATGTATTGTATTATGAAATATTAGAGCAGGAAAGGTATAGAACTGCACATTTTATTGCGGTTATCATAAGCACTCATCGCTAAAGGTAATGGATATATACTAGCTGTTAAGAGATTACAAAATATGATTTTCGCCTGCTATTGCGCTAACGCCGAGAGCATATATATAACTCGCGCAAAACTTCTGGAATCGTGACCTTGATTGCCACCCCAGCTGCCTAGCCTAGGAATGGTTTATATTCAGCTTAATCAACGAAAGCGATATAACACCTTTGCTTACTCACAGTGCGTAACACATACCTACAGTCTGCATCTGGTTGTAATTTTAAAGAGAGCAGTATCTAAATAGTGCTTACTTTATATTTGTTATATTTATAACCATGGCTCCTACGTTTTCAAAGTTGAGTGCTAAGTTGTTACACAGTCAAAGTAGGGAAATAATTGCAGATGTCCTCGACTTCATGAAGCAAGAAGCAGAGATGAAGGAAGAAAATATATGTTCGTCCGAGTTCCACAAAAGCCTTAAGAGAGTGAAAGAAAAAGTAGTCAAGCAACTGGTGTTTCACCGAGTTCCGTTTCCAGAGTTCTCAAAGATAAGAAAAAAAACATATGGATGAAAGAATGCCATTTGACACGCCTGGGAAGAAACATAAGGTCCCTAAACGTATTACAGAAATAGACGATTTCGAATGCGTCATTCGGCGCACGATTCACTATGTGGAAGTAAAAACTGTGCTAATAATAAGCAGATTGCTCATCCACCTGAAACACAGCAGAAACTTTCAAGGTGGTGCTACAAATCTCAGAAAAATTATTAAAGATTTAGGGTTCAAGTGGAAGAAACCGAAATCAAATAGAAGAGTTCTAACAGAAAAGCAAAATAAATAAATAAATAAAATGAAATAATAATAATAATAATAATAATAATAAAATAAAAAAATAGAAATAAAAATAAAAAGTAAATGTTGCCATGATAGCTTAGTCGGTTAGACCAACGGCACGGAAAGCCTAAGATCCGTGGTTCAAATCCCGGCTATGGCATTTAATTTTTCAGTCTGATTCTACCTTTCCAAATGACTAATTTTATATGTACTTATATCAATGTGTACTTATATCAGCATCAATTTTCAAGGTGGTGCTACAAATTTCAGAAAAATACTATAATGTATGAAGATGAGTCATACATACACAGCAGTCATACAGCATCTAAAAGTTGGAGCGACGATAGCGAATTAGGTTTGCAGGCACCTGTTGCCAAAGGGCAAATACTTATTATCGTTCATGCTGTTGGAAAGATCGGCTTTGTTCCAAATGCCCCTTTTTTACAAGTCGCAACAAACAATAGGAGATTTTCATAAAAAAATGAATACAGAAAATTACATGAAGTGAATAAACGCCATGTTGATACCTAATATGCCTGCTGGGTCTGTTCTGGTCATCGACAATGCTTCACAATGCGTCAACACTCAAATTCACAAACCACCTACCTCAACTTCCTTGAAAGAAGAAATGAGAGCTTGGTTACTTAGACATAATAAAGCTTTAGATGAAAGCATGAATAAAACAAAGCTATATAACTTAATTAAAGCCAACAAACAGCTTCAGAAGTCATACATACTTGACCAGATAGTAATACAACATCGCCATAATGTACTTAGACTGTCATCGTATCACCCAGATCTAAAACCAATCGAATTAATCTGGGCTGATATAAAAAAATGGGTGGCATGCAGAAATATCACTTTTAAATTAAAATATGTGGAGCAGTTATAACGCCAGCAATTTGCTGAAATTGGAAGGCCAGAATGGGAAAATGTATGGCGACATGCTGAATAAATTAAGAATCATTATTCCGAAAAATACGGAATTGCAGAAAATCAAATAGAAATAATTCCCATCCAGGATAATGGTGCAGAAAGTAGTGACAGCAGTGATGACGGCAATAATGTCAGTGATTCCGCAGAAGAGGAAGGGTTGTTAGATGTGTAAGAATTGGAGGCAATGGTTGACAGCGTTTTTTATATTAAGCGCTTTTTACAGCGTGGATTTTAATATACTGTATATAACTAAGTTTATCAGCGCAACGCAGTGCATAACCGGTGTGGATATTTGACGATGACTGTCCCACGCACTCCTGCAGCATGCAGACGACCGATCACCACCTGATCTGGTAAGCAACTCGCACCATAGCTCTCATTAAGATTTTCACGTGTCTAGAACTGTTGCGCCGATTATACCAACCGTATGCACGACAGCCACTCTTTTACATACACAAGAAATGCAGCAATGAATTCCCAGAGGTGCTATCTGAGTACCGAATAAACACTTTGCGTAATACAGGATATATGATAAGCGAACAGCCATTCATAATACACTAAAACCCATATGCTCAGCTCACGTCAAATCTTGTGATTTAGTCAGTTGATATTTGAGCTCACATGGCAGAGGAAGGTGCGTGTAGTGCGAATAAACTCTTCAAACACAGAAGCGGGAAACAGTTAAAACGTGGCTAAAACAAACAATACTTCATATAATCAACTCACTATAACAAAAATACCCGACACTTACATTATTGCATATTACGAAACTAATATCGGATTTTACAGGCGTTTCAGCGAGAAGTGTAACGAAAGCGAGCAAGGAATATAAACAGACATAATACAACATAGAAGAGGATAAAATGTGGGAACTTGTTTTTAAGTGCGACAGTGGTGTGGAATTGTGGATTAGCTTGGCATTATTTTGGAGAGTAGTTCTGATTCTGATATGGCAGCTGAGTCATCTTCGGATTCGGATTCGGATTTGGGTGTTGCACTTTAGCCCGAGGATTATGTAAGTAAAATGTTCATTGCCGCATACTTATAAAATCGATTGTTACCTGAGGTTGCATTTTGGACTATGATTCTCACGCAGAGCGCGCCTTTTTATAGATTAAATGATGTTCAACAAGCACGTGGGAGGGGAACAAGCAGCCATTATGGGCGGGGATTGCGAACTACTTTCGCGCGGATAATACAAAGAGTTTGTTTTCAGTGAAAGGCACTCTGGTTTGGAATGGGCAGTAGTTCGAATGGTTTCCTCGACGTGTTTTCTCAGCGTTGTGCGTGTTTCTGTCGAAATAAGTTGTTGTTATGAATTCTGTGATTGTTTAAAATGAACTATGTGGTACTACAAAGTCCCGCGGGCTCTGAGGTAAGAGGTATTGGAGTTTTGAATGCTCGTATGTTGAAACTTGCAGCAATTTACCGTCAACTAAATAGTATGGTGATATGAAAGTAAGAAATAAGAGAAATTGGTGTGAAATATTCAATAATGGACGCACAAATGTGCATGACATCGATGCGGATGTCCATCAGTCATAACCAGGGAGAGGGGTTTTAGTAAGTAAGCCATAAAGTTAGGAACGCATCGAGGGTTGGTAGCGAGGGAAGGTGGGAGCGACTGCTAACTTGCAGTGTTCTCTGTAAACAAATATGATGGACAGTTGAAGGCAGTACACCCTGCTTCAAAAGTACGTAAATCAGGATTAAGGTGTAGTAACAGAAGAAAGAAAGCAATGTATGTTTAGCTGTTGAAAGTGTGCAATTCGTTTATGAAAGCTATGAAACAGGCATTTCAAAATTTGTACGTTTTAAAGCAATATCCGCACTTATTAGTTTGCTTTAGATCCACAAAAATGTCTACTGTGTAGTTTGGGACTGAGGAGGTTGCAAGTCTGCTTTCCACATTGTTCCTTTCTAATAATGTCACATGTTTCTTTGAATCACAATGTTGTTCAACATGATTTTTAAACGTCTTTTGAGCTCTGTACATCTAATGGTTTTACCATTTGTGCTGAAGCGTTTTCTGCCACATTTCGCCACAAATGATGCAATTCTGATGTATAAACTCTTCTCTGCTTTAGGCATATTGCCAGCATTCTCCATTGGTGTATATTATGCAGCGAATAAATGGAGCATGTGTAACGCAACCGGCTGTTGGGGGGTGGAGGAGTGTGTCCGTCACAGTACCTGACGTCACCTATACTCCGTGCGGTAACAGGATTGCTCTGTTTACTTGCTAAAACCCCTCTGCCTGGTCATAACAGATGACTTGGAGAATGAACAACAGAATAATGCAAGACAGACGTCTAACTCTAGATAAGCTACAAAATTATTTCCCAAAAAGTTCTTGTTCCTTTCTTGGTGAAATTGTATCTAAATATCTTGACTTAATGGACCGACGGCAACCGACTTCAAAAGGGAATGTAAAGCTCGTGGGGCACATAAAATGCTTAAATAGAGGAGGTGATTATGTGGAAAAATAAAGTAAGTTTCAGTATTTAAAATATAAGTATTGTGCCTAAAACGATAAAATATGTATGAAACTAAAGAGGAAATTCCGATTAATAAGGCTGTACAAGAAACCTAAAATGACATTTTTGGAGCAATTTTGCCATTTAGTCTCCCCTTAAGAGAGACATTAACACCGCCCTTTACTAAATTACTCTCCACATTATTTCATATTTAAAATGATATAGGATCATTGCAGGTTATTCAAACGTAGCTGTTTAAGGCGTATTGGAATAAGTTCATTTATTACAGAGTAAAGGCGAAACCAGTTATTTACAGGCACTTATTTTTATTAAGAGCACACACATTGTGGAAACGAGCGCATATTATTTTTCATTGTGTTTTGATTCAACTGTCAAGCGCAGACAGTTAAGTACTCAACACAAGTGGGGCCCTCCCCGTAATAACAATGCAAATTGGCCGTGAATTGGAAATTTCAGACGGTTCCATAGAAAAATTCTAAACCTAGAGAAATGCTACATCACGCCCCAGCATACGGTAGTGTAATAAAAAATGTATAGCAAATTCAAGAGGTACTGGTGATTGATTTGATGTCACCATTTCCTGTTTCCTATTTCCTATTTCTTGTTACCGTAACATAACGTCACACAAAAAGTGATAAATCATATTAAATGCACTTTTTAGGGTTAAAGTGATCTGGTAAAACCGGTTTTAAGTGTCTTAAGAGGATAAAATACTCTGCCAAGTCTCGTAAATGAATATGATACATGGCTGTCCTATTTTAACTTTGAATCCAGAAAAAAATCGTAGAAATTTTGCATCCGTAGCAGCAGTTTGAATATTTGATTTTCGATTAAAATAAATATTTTGTTTTTATGTTCATAAGTATAATTTATAAGCATCTAATCAACGTTTTACCTGCCTTAATGAAAAGATTTGGAGTATATTTAATTTCAATAAACAATTGTTACTATTGTGTAAGCATGTATGGTCTGCATAAATTAAGCCTTTATTAACTATATTAAATGCAAAATAACTTATATAAATAAAACTTAAAACACAAACCAAGAACCGAATTCTGGGCCACTCCATATTTAGCTGTCTTTAATTTGGATACTTGTTACGAATATGCATTGCCTGACTTCGCAATGGTAAACATGACTTTACAAAAATTCAAACTAGTTACCATTTATACCATAGCGTCGAGGTTTAAACAACAAAATGTCGTGGGACACAATATAAAATGCTTTGCTTAATCACAAAAGGTAGCATTATCGATCTATTTATTTACAAAGCTACATAACACATTGCGAACAAACTTACAGACAGCATCTAGTACACCTTCTTTACCGAAAGTCAAATTGGTGTTCATAAAATAAATTGTTAAGACTCAAAAAGATCATGATCTGATCTTTTGCTACATACTCGGAAACACGCCCTTGGGTGTGCTCGAACCACCAACTTTTCAGTTAACCGCCGAAAGCTTTAGCCGATCGCGCCACTGAGGCAGCGAAATACATCCTTTTCTTCATACAAACTCTATTGCCATAATGTGGCACTACGGAAATGTGCCAAACATGTCTCATATACGGAGCTGGTAAGATAGGTTTTAAAAATCGTAGAATATGAACTTCTCTCCTAAGTCTAATACATAAATATGATATAATATGATAACTTTGAGTCAAGAAAAATTACTAGAAATTTTGTATTCATAACGTTAGTTTCAATATTTGGTTTTAGACTCGAATAAATATTTTGTGATTTTTTTTATTTAAGTGCAATTTATTGGCATTAAATCAATATTTTACCTGCTTTATGAAGAGATAGTAAGGGCATTTAATTCCAATAAACAATTATACTGCTGTTAACTACATATAATCTGCATAAATGAAACACTTATTAACCATATTAATCATATCATTTTTATAAATAAAAAATAAACAGAGACCAAGAACCCCATCCTGATGTACTCCATGCTTAGCTGTCTTTAATTCCAAAATGTTGATACCAACAGTACTGCCTGACAACACAATGATAAATATGATTTAAAAATTCAATTTATTACCATTTATATCATAGAATTGGGATTTAACCAATAAAGGATTGTAGTATATACCGTATCAAATGCTGTATTTAAATCAAAAAACGCAGTACTAATAATATGTTTACTTTCAAAGCTATTTCACACGTCAGGAACAAAATCACATACCACTTCCTGTACACCTTTCTTACCGAAAGTCAAATTGGGGTTTATAAAATAAGTTTTCAGACTAAAAATTTTTAGATTCTGATTTTTAGCCAGAGACGCTCCTGGATGGGCTCGAACCACCAAGCTCCCGGTTAACAGTCGAACGCGCTAGCCTATTGCGCCACGTAGACGACGAAATATGCTAGTTTCTTCTTATAAAAGCTTAATTTTCCACATATTTCATTTGCAGAATTGGTTTCATTACACATTTATTTGAAGGTTACAGAAGAATATGATGCTGAAATGATTGTAATATGTTTAAGAAAACGAGACATGGAGACGCAGCACTTAAAACATGTGTAACATGTTTCAAAAGTTCAAACATATGACATTGAATATACGAGGTGTGATCAAAAAGTTTCCGGAATGGCGTCATAAATACTACACAACAGTTTGTTTTGTCTAATCTGCACTGTCACCCTCGAAGTAGTCTCATTGGGAGTTGATAACGCTTGTCCCAGCGCTTCTGCCACTGCTGGAAGCACCTCTGGAAGTCCTCTTCTTTCAACATGTTCAGTGCCTTCTGCGATTCGCGATGGATGACATCAATGTCCTCAAAACGGTGTCCTCGGAGCCGCATTTTAAGTCGCGGGAAAAGACAAAAAGTCCGCTGGCCAAATCTGGAGAATAGGCGGGATGGGGAACAGTATTCATCCTATTTTTATCCAAAAATTGGCGAACAGAAAGGGCTTTGTGCGCGGGCGTATTGTCATTATGCAGGAACATGTCCAAATTGTCTTTCAAAATGCTTTGAACACTTCCAAAGGAGAGTCCTAATGAGTCAGAAAGTTTTCTTACTGTAATGCGCCTATCATTTAAGACGATTTCCCTCACCTGATTGATATTTTCATCAGTTTTGTTGGAACAGGGTCGCCCCGAACGATCTACATCTTTAACTGATGTCACACCACCTTTAAATTTTTAAAACCAATCAAATGCTTACGTTTTGCCCATAAATTCCTCCCCATAAGCCGTTCTTAACATTTCATAGGCTACTGTTGTAGTTTTACCGAGTTTAGAGCAAAATTAGATGTTCGTTCTTTGTTTTTCGTAATCTGACATTTTTGCTACGCGGAAAAATCGCAGCACAGGCAAAACACGTGTTCACTTCAGAGCGTCTACCTCGTCACTGCATGGTCACAGGAAGTCACATGAGCTCTCATTTTTATCGGAAAGAAACGCTGCATGTACTATTTGTCTGGGTAAGAATTAAAGAAATCTAAGCGTTAGCATTGTTGTGAAGTCATTCCAGAAAGTTTCTGATTACACCTCGTATCTCTAAGTGGTTAATTCTGCAATCGTTAATTCAAGATTCTCCCGATTATTTCGAGTGAAACTCGTTCATGATGTTATCCTATAAGTCGCATTCAGTATGGCCTTTTCATATGACGTATGGCAGTGAATTGTTTTTTTTTTTTTTTTTGTGTGTATTAATGTCTTAGAGTGTGTGTCTCAACTTTAATAATAAGATATTTTTGAAAGAGAACCTCTGAAAATACTATAGTTATTCAGGTATGACTGAAATAAAGTTCCCTCTCTAAAATCGTGAACAATATTTAATAATATTTTTATTTATAAGGAGAGGAAGAAGCAAAGATAACATTTTGAGATAGAATGCCGAAATGTGGATATGTTTATGGTTCAAATGCAAAACTTTGAATAATTTTGGCAGGTTTCTTTGGATAATTTTTCATTCAATTATTTTTATTTTTTATAAAATATAAAGTGTATTTGCTTCATATAATGATGTATGTGTAATAGTTTTTATCACACACCTTATACTGCATAGCATTTTACTACAGTAAAATGAAGAGGTATTTCTCTTTTAACTCATTCTAGTATTTTAAAAGCGTTTATAACAGAATTTATAAAAATTAATGGCACGGAGAATAAGAAAACAATTACAATAACATAATAAAATATAGTCAAACGCTTTCAACTGTTTTGGAAGGGTAGAATCAGACGACTGAAAAATTCAATGCCATCGGCGGGGTTTGAACCACGGATCTCCCGGTTGCTCTAACCACTGAGCTACTTGGCAACATGCCGGTACGACATTAAATTCCCCAATTCGCATTTTCTCGGTAAACCACAAGGAGATCTCAAATTGTATTGAGATGACATATCCCAATGGCGACTTACAATGCTGCAAGTACTTTTAAGTCCCAACTACTTCATAGTTTCAACCACTATTGTGATGTATCGGAAAAAATGCGAATCAGTTAGGGAATTTAATGTCGTACCGGCGTGTTGTCATGGTAGCTCAGTAGTTAGAGCAACGGACGGAAGCGGGGAGATCCGTGGTTCAAATCCCGGCCATGGCATTGAATTTTTCAGTTATTCATAGACGCTCTTTAACTGCGTTGGTCCTTAGCGTTCCATTCTATATTGGACGTGAAATACCGGTAATTTTGCTCAGATGCCTCTTTATCAGGCTTGAGGTTTTTTACGTGCCGTAAATCTACGACACGGGACCACTGGCTTTACTTCCCTTCCGAAGGAAGCTATGCTAAGGATTTTTTCGCCCGAAAAAATCCATCGCCCTCCGCCGGGTTTGAACCCACGACCTCGGGAACTAGAGGCTAGCATGGTAACCATTACACCACGGAGGATTCTACCTTTCCAATCTTGTCCAACACACGGCTTGCGTGGAAGAACAATTAATTCTTTCAACTGTTTTGTTTGGTATATCTTTATCTAATTACAAACATGTAGATATATGTATATTAGTATTTAAGGAAGAAGATTGACATTCAAATATAAAAGTATGTAAAATTTAAATGCGCAGAAAAAGACATTTAAATATTTAGCTTCAATGTGTTAATAAAATACATGAACCATGTTAAGCATATTTCAGCTAATCGGAGCAAAGCAGGGACTTTAAACTTTCTAAGAAAAAATCACACTCACAGTATCAATTTGTGGCCCAAAAAATCTGAGTGTGACAGAAATTGCCATTATTTAATTATTATCGTTTCCCCTTAAATATAACATTACACTAATAAAATCATATATATGCATGTTGAGTCATGGGCTGGTATCAGTCGTCCCGAGTCACCAAGCGCTATTGACATTGTGTTTACCTCCTCCCGTCGTAAGGGAACACACTTATCAGGCCATGTGCCTCACTATTCTGGTACAAGCAGATGACCAGCATACTGGTATATGCCATTCCAAGTCAGAGTACATATATATTGTTCATACTTTTGTAAAGCTACTCAGAACGGAAGGAAAAATTACTAAAATAATTTGAGTAGAATAATTTGCTTCATTGTTAGTGAAAATCAGTAGGTTTATTTCAACAACGCCCTGTATAGAAAAGTAGAATCAGATAACTGAAAAATTCAATGTGATCACCGGAATTTGAACCACGGATCTCCCGGTTTCCATCCCGTTGCTTTAATCACCATGGCAATATACTGGTACGACATTGAATTTCCCAAATGATTTGCATTTTTTCCGGTAAACCACAAGATCCCAATTGTATTAAGATGACATATTCTAATGGCGACTTACAATGCTGTAAGTACTGGGCTTCATAGTTTCGATCACTATTAGGTCAATTAATGGAATTGAAAAATTCGATGCCACCGGTGGTTAGAGCAACCGGACAGAAACCGGGAGATCCGTGGTTTAAATCCCGCGATGGCATTGAATTTTTCAGTTGTCTGATTCTATCTTTCCAACCTTGTCCAACACGTGGCTTGTGTGGAAGAATAATTAATTCTAACGCCCTGTATAGTTTACCAAATGTAGCTAACGTCCTAGCCTAACGCAAAAAGCTAAGCAAGTGTTGCTATGTGAGATCTGTTTAATCACATTCTGCTGGTGACGATGATGACAGTGGCCGTTTTGCCAATTCAGTAGATATCACATATATCTTCCTTTATAGCTTAATTAAGTTGTGAAAGACATAATTAGATAAAATTATGGGACGAACCGCTGTTGGAAATTTGCTTTATACTCCTCGGTGTTCGTTAAAACCTGATATTGTGTCAGCTGTGAACTACTGGTTTATAAGCTCGTTTTATAATTCTTCGGAGAATAACTGTCAGTGCCAGGGATACCCGCTCGTAGCGGAGATGGATTCCTGAAAACATAAAACTTTTATAACACTATAAAGCATAGGAGGGAAGCCTTCGTGACTGAGCAGAATGGAAGAGTTATGGACGCGCTTAACTGAGAGAACATGATGCTGTGATTGTCCATAAAGTTGAATATCATTCCTATTAACAGCATGAAAATAATACGATTATCCTGCAAACGTGTAGCTGATTTAAAATTTGCTATCTTAAAATGGAGCTAAATCATTTTAATAAGCTGGTCGCAATGTATTTACCCCAAAACAGAATATTTCAATGTTTTATATGGATTCCTCCTGCAGTTATTCATATTTTTATGGTCTCTTCGAATTGTAACATCTTTCCGTGGCTTGCTATTTGACATCGAGGTACCAGTTCTAAAGTAATCGCCTAGAGTGCTTTGAAATAGTCTTTAACACCAATGTTTACAACATATGGCTACATATGTATTGGGCACTGGTGTACAATGATGATACATGAAATTAAATTGGAATTGGAATAGGAAATTTGAGAAAGAAATACTCTAGGCCTAAATTTAGGATACCTCCTCTATATTTTCCATTTATGAGGACTAAGGAAAATCAGAAAAATGAAACTCAATCAGGGAGAACGGTGCTGGTGGTGGAATTCAAATCCCAGACCTCTCGTTTGCGAGTCCGTGATTTAATGACCTCGACTGCCAGTGTTGCTGCAATAATGGAGTACTACGAGCGACTTTGAAACCCAGTCCCGAAAAATAAACAAAGAAATAGAATTCAAATGCGGCCCAACACTCATGGGATCAGCTCTCAAGACACTGTGATGCGCAATGAAGTAGCTGGCTTACTCAGTTCTGTCCTTGAAACAGCGTATGTGCAGAAGAAAGGGAGGTAAAATGGGGTCAATGCTGCACGGCCAGCTGAATCGGTATTATCAGTAAAAGTATATTTTGTTGCGACGCAAAGAATATCATTTTTAAGTTATACATTGGAATCAAAGTAGCCGCAGTATTGCGCCTTTATTTTTGATAAAATAAATTACAAAGAAATAGATTTTGGTTTAGTTGTGAAAATAAAAACATTAATGTGTAAAATTGTATTAAAGAAATGAGGAACAAATAAATATTTAGGCCACATTCTTACCTATGACTTGCCTAGTAATATTCTGAAGTTTTATATATGAATAATTATATATGTTATGCATAATGATATTAAAACAGAAAGGACTCGATTATTGTTTGCTTTACTTATGACCCGGTAGGTTGATTGACGCTTTCCAGTACAACCATTATATTTTCAGTCGTGTTCTGTTGCCAATAATGGTAGGAAATAATAACCACGACGATTATTATTACTGGTATTTGGCTAATTATGTTTCGTTTTTGTTTCTGTTATAGCTTCTGTTGGATAGATCATGGGAATTTATAACAGTAGGATTTAGCAAGTAAAGTGTAGGTTTATCATGTCTTCATAAGAATACTATGTAGCAGGAAATCGTTGTTCCTCTGGTTGATACCCTCTGCTGCAGTGTTATTGTCTCCGGCTATTGCTGCTCGTCGGCTGCTGTATTCTCCATTCCTAATCTTTGCTATCTAACTAATTTCACGGGTCTCGGGGTTTTCGTAGGTGAGGCAAATTAAAATACACTGCATTTTTCTTAAGAATGGTGTTTATTATCCAATAAATATTTATGGGCGGCTAGTTTTTCCCATTATAACAATTCCCACCATTATAATAAAGTAAGAGCCTAGTCTAACTGCACACTCTTCCCACCCATATGCACACACATGCATTTGCCGTCCAGAGAGTAACACTGTGTGTCGCCGAGATTCTCTAAGAGAGAGAAAATCTGGGGCTTTCTTCCCTTTTTATACCTAAGCCCAATGACGCTTACCTCCGCGCCTCAAAATGTAACGACGTTTCTAATTGGTCCTCAGACCGCGTTACCTTATTATGTATGAGAATATTCTGCTCCAAAAGATTTCGCATACGCGTCCCAGTGACGCGACAGTAAACAGATCCAATATCTCTGTCTCTTTCCTTTCTCTATCTGTCTCTGTTTCTCCTTACTGTTATCAGTTCCCTGCTCATTAGCTTGGTGAAAGGTGGGCTCTACCTAGAATTATCTTTTACCTGGAATTGGCTAGCTCGCCTGTTCCTTACATATCTGAGTTAAAATCTGCTTTTGTACAATTCTTGGTTGTTAAATATTTCTTGGTGAATTATATTATTATTATGTACAATTCTTGTTTAATATTGATTTATATGTCTATGTGAATATGTATATATGTGTGGTATATACCCTTTCAACTACTAGATTGGAAATTATATTAATCGCAGTTTACTAATAAAATTCTATATTTAATAGCGCATTTTATTGTATCTTTGTTGAAGGATAGAATCTGTTGGAAAATCGCTACGCCGGGATACCGTCTCGTCGTATCAGTGACTTTAATATTTGCTACTGCATATTTTTTCTTAGAACCATTAACTAATTATTCTTGTGCAGTCTGCAGAAATAAATTACGAAGTTGTATTGTTCAGTACATGACTGCTTAATATAATTGACACTGCCTGTGCCAATGCTTGCAAACGAACACTTTAACTGCTATCACTGGTTCCAGAGTCCATTCGGTAGAGAATTTGCCTGCTATATGAGGGTGTTCCGGTTTCGATTCCCGGATGGGCTCCAGAAAACTGTCTTTAAACAAAAACACTTCTTGGTATACCCAGGGTTTGGTGTTTAAATGTGAGAGTACCTATGTGTTTGGGGGGTGTTATCGGTAATTTAATAAGCTATTTCCTCATATAAAGACTTTTGGATTGCCGTTTGACGCAAACCTGAGCACACGTGTTAAGTCATTTAGTTCTATTGCAGTTAATCTACAATCAGTACAACTATATGGCACCAATTGGTGCCACAAAGTTAACAAGATTAAACAACATTCTCTAAGTATTATATTTGTGTACCCTGAAAGGTGAATCAAGATTAAATTTTGTCCTAGTAGTGCATTAACATGTGCATTTGCACGTGTGCAAAAACATGCCAGCCTTGGTGGACGAATTGATGTAAGGGCTTCTTAGGCCCATGTTCTAACTGGAATGATAAATCATTTCTTAATATTATTTCTGTAGATACACCAAAAAAAGTGCGCAGAAAGCAGAAAATATCCAGAACACAGCCTTCGAGCCTCAGCTGAATTTTGGTGCGTCTCCGCACACATCATAACCATACAAGGGACACTACTTTTTGAGCCTAATAATTAAAACAAAGTAATTTCTGATTGAAAACTGCTTTATTGTTTTTCAAAATATTCTCCTTTATGATCAATACACTTTTGTATCCCTTTGAACCATTTGTCAAAGCATTTATTCCAGTCTTCTTGAGACAGCTCCAAAACATGGTTTTTGAAAGATCAACGGTTTCTTCTGCCAACGAAAATCGTTGTCCACGCGATTTATTCTTGATGTTCGGGAGCAAAAAGAAGTCATTGGGTGCCAAATCAGGACTGTATGGCGGATGACCCATCAATTCAATTTTTTGAGCCTTCAAATACTCTGTTGTTAGACGAGATGTGAGTGCGCTCGCATTGTCTTGATGAAGAACGATCCTACTTGTTGGTTTTCCTTACTTCACCGAAGACTTCCGGCAAAAAAAATGCTTGTGTACCATTCGGCATTGACCGTTTTACGTTCCTCTAAAGGCACTACTGTCACATGACCAGTTTTGCTGAAAAAGCAGGCGACCATTTGCTTCGAAGTGCTTCGAGTGCGAACAACTTTTGTTGGATTTGCTTCATTTTGAAACACTGCTGTTAACGTTCCGGCTCATACGCATAGATCATGATTCGTCACCTGTTAAATCTTATATACGTCTTTTGGGGCACCGCCATTGTATTTCTTGAGAATTATTATACACCAATCGACACGAGCATCTTTTTGAGATTGCGTTAAATTAAGTGGGATCCAACAAGAGCAAACCTTTTTCACGGCTAAATAATCATGCAGTATTTTATATATATTGGTAGAACTAATGCCTAGGGTTGCCTCAATCTCACAATATGTCGCAAGACGATCTTTCATTACTAGTTTTTGCAAAGCATCAATGTTTTCTGGCACAACTGATTTTGGACGACCTTCACGAACTTCATCATTGAGCGAACGACGGACACGATTACATTGGTTATACCAGCGTTTCACAGTGGTAAAGGATGGAGCTTCGTCGACAAATGTGGAAGTTAGTTGATCAATGCACTCTTGTCTTGATAAACCACGTCAAAAGTCGTAATAAATCATTGCACGAACATTTTCACGAGTTAATTCCATGTTTTTGTTGACTCATAATTTTCAAGTTAGTGTAAACAAAACAAATGACGCTCTATTGACAAAATTTTTGAAGTATATTATGGTCAAAAATGTCAAACTTTCCATTGGAAACGTCAGGTGGCACCTACAACATTCAGGGTTGCCAAGGCTCAAAATATGAATAGTGCCCCTCGTATCCTGTGTTCGTTATTGGTGAACGTTACTTTTTTGCCTGAATGACATGGCTCGAGCTGCATGCAGGTAACCATGCGACACTTATCAGTACGAAACTTCCGCGTAAACACCTGCAGACAGCAGCTCTACCTCAGTGAGCTTTTCTTTTGTACGTGCACTGCCCCTTTGAACAGCAGTGCTGCGGCAACATCTTTTAAATCCATGCATGCGGGAAACATAAAACTGCAAAGGACGGCTTGTTTGGACCACCTGGTTAATATATATTATATGCCGTATATGGTATATATGGTATATTATTATATTAATCACTAAGTACATTGTATATTTGACGTAGCTATACTGCACAGTCACGGCAATAACTTACTTGCTTTGTGACTATAAAAGCTAAGATACATCGCTAAAAGCTTATACATTTCCATTGCTTGGTAGGTAACACAAAACATACCGAACGAAATGACTCAGACGGAACTTAGTTGCTTGCATTTGGGAGGCCTAGGGTTCAAATCCCACTTAACGGCCGATTTCACTGGATCTTTATTGTGGTTTCCCTAAGATTCCAAGTAAATACCGGGTTCTTTATTCAACACCATGACCAATAGCTGCACTTAAATAACAAATAGACATAAAAATACATTATACTAGAAGGCAACTGTTCGACTAAGATCATCTGTCGAGCATCACAATCACTACGCGTTAAATCAAAGAACAGCCAACAACTCCAAGGTCTCAAAGCTCACAACCAACAAAAATATTATAGCAAGGAAATAGAGGGTACAGGAAGGCTAATAGAAAACATATATGAGCAAGTTCCTCAAGCAGATGGTAGCAGAAGGCAACTACTCAATTCTAGCCATCTCTATATTTTACAGTAACTAGGTGAACCAACGAATCTGTAGTAACGTCGTGATTTGCGTAAAGAGTTAAAGCGAATTAAAAATATTACACGAAACCATATAACATTAATCTCCCAAGCTTCTCAGTAATATCAAATCCGGCGTGAAGCACTCACTTTGACCTGCTTGGACCATGTTTAGCTTCAACCAATGAGGAGCGAAAAGTCAAATTTGGAGAGGTTAACACTCTAATGACAATTACACGTGAGCGTCTTTCAGCCAACGCATGATTTCATTGCCTTATGCACCAATCAGAATCGAACTTAATCGATGGTTTTAAAGCATAGTGCTCAAAAGCTAATAACCAATAGTTGTTTCCTCCTACGTTCATTTCTTACTTTTTCTCCCACGTACTAGAGAAGATATTGCATTCCACCCAACAATTCGATACTAGATTTCATCGGAAATATAGAGCAGTCAAATTATATTCGAACCCACTCGCGGCCTCTCTCTACTGCGCGAGATAGTCCGCAGTCGCCGGGGAAATTCCGCCGGCAGAGGCGGACTAAACTCCTTACCTTACAATAGATGCTGGAAATGTTGACCTTCTGCTCTCAAACAGGCAGCATATCTTGTGTAACACTCCGAACACTCACTCTCCGAAGCTCAGCAGTTGGAATTCTTAAGATCTCTTGCACAATGTTTTCTCTAGGTTCCTGTAATGTGCGAGGATTGGAACGATACACTTTGTCCTTTAAAGAACCCCATAAATAAAAATCACACCTCGTTAGGTCAGGAGAACGATGGGGCCACAATTCAACACTAATTATTCTGTCATCAAACACCTCTGTTATTGCATGATTTTGCAACAGCACATACGGCTGCCGAATCATTATTATTTGTTTGTTTGCTACATTAATAGTGGTGAGATGTAATTTTCTGGATAAATATAATTTTTGCTGCTAGTTATATCTCTCTATGACCTTCAAAGAATTCACGTTTATTCTTCTTCTTCATCCTTAAGGATTGCCCTCCTCTTTGTAGGAATTCAACCCCCAAGGACTAACAAGCAAATGCCCGTCGAGGAGGAAGCAAACTGTGGATCATAGAATATTCAGGATGGGTGGTCAGCCCAATGCCTGGTAGACGGGGAAGAAGAAGGAATTGAAATGAGATCGTAGGAAAATTCGCGGATCAAATTATCGAATCCAGCATTCGCCTAGAGACCGAGGAAAACCGGGAAAAAACAGTAGGCCTGTTTGGTCGGCCCCGGAGTTTTGAACAGGAACTCCTGAATGTGGGCCATAGACATTGAGCCATCCCGCCTAGTAAACATTTACATTTAACCTTGAAAAAATACTTGGGGTCGTTTCCAAACTCTTGCTTCAAAATGTGGCTCCCAACACCTGGGTAGCTCGCCACCCCTGGCCTATAAAGATACTGTCTTAATGTGAAACTAAAATTAAGCATTAGTTATAACCCCTATTATTTGCAAATGCTTGCTTAGTTTTGACTTTCCTAGCCACGAACAAACAACATACTTGCAATAACAAGGAACAGATTAATCCCATAGCGTAAAACAAATCGTGATAGATAAGCCATTTCAAAGCAAACAGCATATTATATTCTCACAAATCTGCATAATTTTTTTAAATTCTTATTCGTTTTGAGGATAACGTAAGGAATTTTACATGGCAGGGGTGCTTTATGGATATAAAAATTCAATATTTCTAAACATGCTGCTTCTTATGCAACGTCAGTTGCCGCCATCTACCGCTTTTGTGACGTCAGGCCAACAACCAATGACAGGCCGTTTCGATTCTGGCCCAACCTTTTAGTAATTAGACTAAGCTTACTGATGACAATGCATGCTCCGTCTTCCGGCGATGGTTATGGTTGGCACAAGGGTTCAGAGATGGCGATAGTGTAGTTATGGTTGGCACAAGAGTTCAGAGATGGCGATAACAGTAAGTTCAGTAGATTAAATACTGTTTACCTCAAAACGTTTAAGGCATTTAATAATATTACACGTGTTGTGCTGCCATGATGGATGCTTATACTGTGCCTATAAAGGGGTTAAGAGAGAAACTGCAGACTTTTCTTTTAATGTCAGTAAGAGCATATTTTATATACATGTGTGTGATCAGAACAGCACAAGAATGTCTACTAATGTCTGTTTAAGCTGGAATAGTATCATCCTTGTAGTCGTATAGACGGCAATTTTTGAAGTACAGGGGATTGCTTAGGCTCTCCCCTACACATGCATACAGTTATAAGTATTTGGCACGACTATGGTTGCCATGAAACCGGGACATTGCTGAAAGGTTATGTTGTTATGAGTGATACTTTGTAAGACTACTTATTGCTTTACGAATTACAATTACCACTTCTGTTATATAGCGTGTTGTTTTTATATCACAGTTTGTTGAGAATTCTGGCATCCTTTCTTACTTTCAAAGTGTCAATTATACCCAAAAGTATTAATTTAACCTCATTTATTAAAGTCTCTTTCATCTCAATCTTTGCAATGAACTTTTGAAACAAGCTCATTTGTGCCATAATGAACCATAAGCTTCTCCAATTTCACTAGAGAAAAAAGACTTCGAAAGAACAGGTCATTTGTCTTGTGACATGAAATATGACTTTCACAATTATGATCTGAACATCTACTGAGAGATTGTCAGGACCAGCCTGCAAAGAATTATGCAAAATATGTGCTGGGCAACCAACCCTTACAATTGATCCACCCAATTTACGTTTAAATTTGCTAATAACATTAGTTTCACCTCTTCTATATAAACCCCAAAAATTTGTATTAGTCTTATCCCCCCCAAATGAAGATACAAACTACTATATATATGTTTTGAGGTCCCCGGACCAAAAACATATTTAGAAAAAGGTCCTTGTGTGTGACTGTGTGTGTGTTTCTGTCTGTGAATAGCATAACCTAAAGGAGGGAAAGCTGGACAAATACCAAACTTGATATTTAACTGCAGCATCTTCCAAAGATGCGACAGGTAGATTTTCAGGAAATTTTCCCACCCCTACTACCGTTTATCTGAAACTTTTTTTGGAAACTTTTGATTTTCTACAAAATGGCTCGAACTATTTTGATTAAAATACCATATATTAACGTTATTTGTATGACAAATAAACTATATATCCTGAATTTTCTGTGAATACCCTGTGTAGTCCACATCATTACGAAGGAATTTTGTATAATCTTGCATAACTGGTAAACGTTAAGCGATAGACGCAAACGTACTGCACCAAAAATGTGTATCTTTTTAAAACACAGAAATAATGTTTTTTGTGGCATAAGTCATTTCTGAGATATCCGTTATTAATTGTTCGGATTGTTCAATATTTTGCCATTCTTTTTAAATCCTGTCGACTTTCAGCTGTTTATCGCGATTGCATGAAAACAGTTGATACGGGGTTTTAGTGTGGTCTGGATTCGGAGTTTTGCTGCGGCTCTGGAACCTTCCCGTTGTCCTGTACACTGCAACTTGCAATTGCCTGATTTGAGGTTACCGCTCCAATAAACCAGTTGGTAGTATTGTGTATTCCTGGGTTGGCAGAAGTGATTCTTGGCTGTATATGAGCTTTCTCAGTAATTGTTGAACTGAGTTAGTGTGCGTTACGCTACTAGAATTATGTGAAAGCTTCATTCTAATTTGCTATTTATGTCCGATGCGTTTTAAGTGATTTTAAAATACTTCTAGCTCAGTCGTGAACAATCTGTGCATTTTGTTACGTATTGATAAGGCAATTTAAATCATTTATAGCAACAATAATATGTAGAACAATATTTACCTTTGTATTTATATTTCAGTTTTCTCATTTCTACTCTGATTCTTTATATTTTACAAAGCTTTATACACAATTTCTTTTTGCATATGAAACCTTAGAATATGCGTTACAATTTAGATAACTTTACTTGATTCTTGCTTATGATGTCTTTTCTTAGGGTGATAAAAAGAAATTAAACCTTGTTTACTTTTTACTTGGTTGCTATGCGTAACGAAATATATTATAACTTGTATAAATTCTGAAGTGGTATCACTTGTAATGTTTTATTTAATTTGTTGAGCCCCACGTTGTGGTAGCCAATTTGGAGTGGTTTACTTGTTATGTTATTTATTTTTTTAGCCCCACGTTGGGGAGCCAATTTGCAGTGGTATTATTAATGTTGTTTGTGTATTTGTGTTTACTCCACGTGGTGAAGCCATTTTGTGACGTGATTCTTTGTTAGGTTTGTTAGCTCCATCTGGTGTTAGCAATTTGGGGGAGTATTAGTGTTTGTTTGAAAGAATGCTACGGTTATTTTATTTAATTTTGGTTCACTGTCCTCCGGCTAGCTATGATCTTTTTGGTCGAGCACTTCTCTTTATACAGGTTGTGTAAACGGAAAGGAATCATTTACCCAAAGATAACACTGATGAAGAGATTTGTTTTACACTTTTATTGTCGAACACGTTCACTATTACATTTACACATTGATCTTGACACTCGCCAAACTGAAACTGTTATAATAACTTCATTACTGATTATTCTTAATTCGAGTACTTCAACTTTCTGTGTAATTAACTTTACAATACTTGAGATTTTTCATAACTCTGCTGGACTGAAGGCGACGTGTAACGTACAAATATTTTCGATGAACTGACGGACTGAAGGACTTTACCTCTAACCTAGCCCTTTTTTATACTCCTACACCCCGATATGCCTAAAGATTATAACTGAGCTGCTATTGGCTAATAAAACGCGCCAACATTAGCGTCACTTTTTATATCCAATGAAATTATGAATACATATGCTCTAGGAAAAATGTTCCAGCAAATTCTACAGAAAAACGCGCCAACATTACGTAACTTCCTCGTCTCTAATAATGATAAACAGCTCACCCACTCGCTGCATTATTGCACGCTATTATTGTCAGTTTCAGTAATGCCGTATAAACTTACTTCTCAACAATAATTACAATCAATAAACATCTCAAATCAATGTCACATAAAAATGCATATTCATACTATAATCATTCTTTACATTTAAATAATTTATGATACAAATTACTGCATCAATTCTTTACGTTAAACAAATCACATTTTAATATAAATAACATATTTTTAATATAAATTCATTCTTTAACGTATTTCTATTTTAGTTTTCTTCTCTGTTGACATGTTTAATTTGCTATTTTGTTTGAAATATTGCGAATGTAATGTTTTCGTTCGTTCCTGTTAACGTATGTTTTCCTTTTATTTTATTCAGTTTTCTTTTCTTTTGTTCTATTTATATGATACACATTTCAAATTATTTTTCATAAAAGAAACATTCTTTTCAAATATTAATTTTTACACAGTATTTTCTAACACTCTTAATTTATAATTTTAACATAATGCATTCAGAATAATGATATACGTGTCAATTGTTGTCTATCTCTTTGAATTTTTAATTCCCCTTTGACTAACTCATTTAATACATACGTTGTTTTCATCTCATTTAAATATTGCGTCAGAGTATACAGATCAGCATGCAGCGTTCAGTTCTTAACATTTGACTATCGCTGTTCCGTTTGTGTCTATACCAAATGTGTAATGTAACTATTTCTACAAAGGTTTATCTGGGTTATAATGAAGTAGATAGAAAAATATGTTTTTAATTTGTAAGCTAAATGGACTAAACTTGTTTTACAAGGTTTATTAGTACCTACCTACCGTGTTTTCTCTGTTTTACTGTTTACCGATTATTACCGCGACTACTGTTACAGATATACAATACACAGACACAAACACCCATTCCCATGGCGGGTCTCGAACCCGCGACCCTCAGCTTGGCGGAGCACCGAAGCTATATGCTCCAGCTACGAGGGCCGGCAGGTTTCGTAAGAATAGTTTACATACCACTAATAAACCATAGAGGGTAGAGAAAGTCATTTGAATATAACATAAGATGTGTTATTCCTACAACCTCTGCTTCGATTCTAGAAAATCTCTTTTCATGCATTTTCCTGCGCACTATTGGCGGTAGGTACAAACTGTAAAGATGGCGGGATTTGGTGAATATGCGAATTCAAAATATAAAGGAAAGGAAAAGATCCAAAGCCCCTTGTACACGATTAAACCCCTTTCAAGAGTTTACAAGTAAGGTTGTTAAATATTTTTCAATATGTAACAAGATTTGACTAGACTTGACAATGTCATAAATGTGTAATTACAAGTTGTCTTTTTGCCAAACTGAAACCCTTCAGAACACACTAATAATTTATCACTAATAACTTATGTAGCACTATTACATGTTATATCCAATGAAATCACTTACGAATATGGAATACAGTGGAAATAACACCAACTGATAAGTTAACCACACTATATACATTGCATTAATGTATGCTTAGTTCGGAAATCTTCCGGGAAATTATTTCTTCATATGCCTTCATCTGCTTCATCGTGTTGTGGTAATCCACGGAGTCCTTGTGTACAGACATGGCCAGCTTATATATAACATAATCAGTTCGCACTTGACATACCTTGGCCGGGTAAACATTTTTGTTTAATTTTCGCTTTCAGTCAGGTTTCAGATCTCGTGACGCACTGTAAATACTCGCATTTCATTGCCCAAAGCCATCAAATCATGGTCAAACATTTGACGTTTAGAGCATTGACAATAAAAATTGTGAAGTTGTGAAAAATCTTGAAAAGTCTTTAAATCTATTGAATTTTATAAAATTTCATCGTGTACTTAACGCCGCGAAAATACAAAAACAAACAAAAAGGTGGTATGGAATCAATTTTCAGAGTTTGGCGCCGAATTAAGTTACGAGATTCTCGCATTCTAATCACTTTAGTGATTATATAGGGGTAGTTAAATTATATTCGAACCCACTCGCGGCCTCTCTCTAGTTCCCGAGTCAGCCGGCAGTCGCCGGGGAAATTCCGCTGGCAAAAGCGGACTAAAATCCTTACCTTATAATAGATGCTGGAAATGTTGACCTTCTGCTCTCAAACAGGCAACATATCTTATGTTAATATTCTCGCTCACTCTCCGAAGCTCAGCAGCAGGAATTCTTGTGATGAAACGCCTCATTATGATCAGAAATTTGGAATGTGGTGTGCGATAAGTGCTAGATGAATAATGGAGCCCATATTCTTTGATGAAGCAATAAGTGCAGAGCGATATCAGAGGTTAATTCTGAGGCCATTTTGCAATCGCTTGACAGAAGAAGAGAAATGGTATGCTTGGTTCCAACAAGATTCTGCAACAGCACATACGGCTGCCGAATCATTACATGCAATAAGAGAGGGGTTTGATGTCAGTTAAATGAGTGCTGATTTGTGGCCCCCTCATTCTCCTTACCTAAAGGGTTGTGATTTTTATTTATGGGGTTATTTAAAAGACAAAGTGTATCGTTCCAATCCTCGCACGCTACAGGAACTTACAGAAAACATTGTGCAAGAAATCACAACAGTTCCTGCTGCTGAGCATCGGAGAGTGAGCGAAAATATTTACACAATATACGCTGCCTGTTTGAGAGCAGAAGGTCAACATTTCCAGCATCTATTATAAGGTAAGGATTTTAGTCCGACTCTGCCGGCTGTCTCGCGCAGTAGAGAGAAGCCGGGAGTGGGTTCGAATATAATTTAACTACCCTATGTTAAAAGTACAAAATATCACATCGCTTTCGCAATCTAATTAGCTTACCCAGTCCCTCTGTTGCTTTTAATTTTTCTTAGGTAATTTAATTGAGCTTTGAAACTCGTGCTTGTTGTCATTAGATAATTATTTCTCGACCTTCATATATCGTCGTTCTAACTATTGTTATTTATCCTCGTGTTTTAATGTTGTATACTTTATATTTGTCAGAACCTAAAATAAATAAAGTATATTACCCAATTATTTATTAACCTCAATTAAATTACCGAAAAATTATCACCACGGTGGCAACACGAAAGACAGCTCATCTACTATCCATAGTATTGCATTCACTTCAATGTTACGTGAATGCTTGGGACACAGAGGTTTTAAAGTAGAGTGCTTTATCAAGGACCTTGCGGGTTTGTGTCGCGAAAATAAATAATATTACATCCACCGCGTAAATTGCTTCAAGAGCTGCTCGAAAGCTTGCTCTGTCCTTCATTTTTACTGCTGTCAGAGATAGGATTAAAATTCAGCATGCGGTGTATGTGTGTCGGCACAAAAACTGTTATTTTTTTCTCCTCTCGAGTGTTAAGTAGTACTCGACCAGTACGTAGTCGCCCAGGGCTGACATGCGGCGTGGAGTGGCGCTGCAGGGTTCCGACCCGACTACATACACTCTCTGACTTCTCGTAAATGAACGTCTTTTCGCACCGAGCGACCAGGGCAAGCAAACAGTTGTTCCGCTTTAACCAAGCACCGCCCGCTTTCTGAATAAATATTGCATTACACTTCTCAAATTGAAATCCACAGGAACTAAAAGGACGAAAAGGGCTCTTCTTGAATACTTATAATCTTATCTTCACTCATAACTCGTAGTTGGCGTGTAGTCTGCTTTTATAGCTCATGTTCGTAAAGCTTGTTTAAGCCTTTGGATTATTTGCTTTTCTTTATATGCCTGAAGCTAAATTCACAAGAAAGCAACATAATTTTGCTAATTATTTTAGGGAAGGATGAAGAATACGTTGTTGTTTTTTTCATTTAGTTTGAAACAAATGGGCAGAAGCATATATTAATAATGTTTTACAAACAACTAGCTAATCTGTCGAGATAAATAGTTTCCACGAGTGAAAGATTTATGAAATCTTTGTTTAAATCCAAAATTCAACATTGTGTTCTGCTTTATGCTAATTCTTAAGACCTTTCTGTCATCGTGTTCAAATATATGAAACTTCTAACTCGTTTCGAATGGGTTTGTCTTCTAGATGGCCCAAATCTGTGAAACTCCTTGCCATTTCAGACACTGAAATTTAATTTAAAATTGGATATTTACTGGAATACATAATTATTTTAGTTCAGGTCAGTCATAAACAAATACTTCGAAATCTAGATTAAACGATTTGAAATTTAATCCGTTTTAAATCTGCTTATAGCAATCAAAATACCTTTTTAAAGAAATTACTGTGATAATATCTGTGAAAACGATAATCCGCGCTGTATTGCACAGGATTATAATTTCAATCAAGACTATTTTATCATTCACGAGTAGTTACTAAGGGCTAGCATATGCTTACAGAAGAATAATTTGGCAGTCTTAAGTATCCCAGTTTGTTCAACCTGCCTAGATGTAAGTTTTATTCAGGGTTTTTGCATCACGTTGCTTTAAGTCCCTAAATGTATTCCCGCATTCGTTTCAGTAATTCATTCATCCGATATGACATCTGAGGTTTAAATATAGTACACTTTAAAAGGAAAGAACTTAGCAAGAGAACAACAGAATAATTTAAAAATTCTTATGTGTTACACATGTATAACGTTCTGTACTCTTGTAAAAACTATTTTTACAAACGCTTATTCTCCATCTAGCTCATATTAATCGATATAAAATTGTGCAGAAACTGTCGTATTGTTAATTTTCTTATAGTTGCAAGCGGAATATGATAGGCTTTAAGTGACAGTCAAATCCTTTAAAAGTTGGATGCTATGTAGAGCAATTTGCTCCCTTTGCATGTCCAGGACATAAAAAAGAAACGAATAACGAATTCCCACTTGAGAAAAAGTGTGAGTATTGGAAAATTCAAATAAATAACAAGGAATGTCTCGGAAATGGTTCACTCAACAAAACAAATGTATATGACATAAATTGTGTGTTTTAACGCGATCTACATGTTTTTGTCAATCTCTTACGGTTTACCAGTTATGCAAAATTCATTCAGAATGAAGACAAATTTTGGGAACATTCCCAGAAAATTCAAGGTATACATTTCATTTTCCATGTAGGTATCTTAAAAATATGATATTTTAATCAGAATTGTTAGAGCCATTTTTGATAAAATAAAAATTTTCGAAAAATGTTCCATGTAAAGGATAGTTTGGGGTGGGGGACTTTCTTGAAAATCTTCGTGTTGCATCCCTTAAAGATACTAAATCTAAATACCAAGTTTGGTACTCATCCGACTTTTCGTTTTTGAGTCAGACTGCTTACAGACACACGCACACGGAAATTTTTCTAAAAATGCTGTTTTTTGGATTCAGGGGGCCTCAAAACACGTATTTCCGGTGAAATATCCGTATCGAATTTTTGGGTGGAATGCAGTACTTCCCCTACTTATTATACGTCTTAGAAAAAGTAAAAAGTCCTGTGAGCATATTTCTGCATTTTAGGAAGATTAAATTCAGATTATGTGCAACACTCTAAATCTAATAAAATCATCGCAAAAATTAAACAGTTCTTACTTTAAATACATACCTTGTGTGTGGAAGTGGGGAGCGCGGCGCGCCAGCTTGTGCAAAAACAAAACTGCAAGTTCTAGAATAAAATTTTGATCATTTGAGGCAGTATTTTTAACACTTAAATAATTTCAGTGTAATTATATAATATATAAATTCAATAACAGCCCGCCTTAAAGCAATATGTGTATGTAACTATATATAAAAAGTGTATATTACAGTCATTGTAAATGTTTATATTATTGTATCCATGTTTAATAATGTTACGTGAATGTATTAATTAATTTAATAATGTAGGAGCTGTGAGAATAATAAGTTAAAAGTTGCTAACAATGAGGTAACAATGAGGTAACCTTGAGGCAATAATAAATTTGAAAGTTTAAATGCTACTAGTCATTATTGGAGCAACAAAAATGTAATTTTAGTGACAAGTTTATAAAAATAGCCAATCAACAACCAGAAAAAGATTTAGTTAAATGAAGGTATTCTATTGGATTAGGATTAGCCAATCAGAAACTGAAAATGAGAAAAGTTTACAAATTTAGAGCTCAGCAGTACTAACCAGGCGCAAAAAGTGTCCTCAAGAAATATAATATGTATTCGTGTGAGACGATAAATAAGTTTACGTGTTAAAAAGTGTAATTAATTAATAAAAAGAATCTCACAGCAATCTATATCAGTAAAGTGTTATTTAAATCGTGTCAAGCATTAATAAAAGGAGTGAAGTAAAATTAAAATCTGTGTAAGCCTACATTCTAGTCGCATCATAACCCTGCTAAGAGAAACGTGTCCCTAACAATAATACTGACGCAGCCGAGGCAAACATTAATATATAATATTTAAAGAAACAGTCAAATTACAAAGTTAATATTTTTTAAACTTGGGGCTAATAAATTACTTCTCAAATTGGCTTCCAAAACGTAAAGATAATATCTGTCTTCAAATTGACGACCAAAGCATGGTGCTAATAAATAACGTAACAAACCATCTTTTTCAAATCGGCCCCCATACGTGGAGCTAATAAAATAACTTCTTCACATTACGTTAAATATTGAACTTAGATTTCGGTTTGTTTATAAATTCTTAGGCATGGTGATTTATCGCAAGTGGGATATAGCGCGAAATGATGATAAATCCTTGTCGCTTGTATTATCACTTTTCACTACCTGTAAACCTGTTTAAATGTGTTTTGAAAGTGCGATAGAATGCAAAACTAGCTCAAAATGCGAAAATATTACTAAACTTATAAATGTGAATTGTGCTGCAATTCTTGCACTTTTTTTCAAATGTAAACATGTTTATGGAATGTTTACCTAAGTGCAAGAAGGTTGTAAGTTGCATGCAAGAACATGCGAGAAACTTTTTTCCTCTTCTAAGAGATTGGTAAACGTTTTAATCCTGTCACCGCTGGCCATGTATGGTCAATGGATCTGAGGATTTAAGTGAAAGCAACGCACCGATCACGTAGTATGAACTAGAACTATGCAGAGAAGTAAAGATGCGGACTGTAAATGCTGTTGAATTTAAGATCTAATGTCCCAATTGTGCTTAAGCAGTAGTGTAATGTGTTTGGGATCTTACATATAGCATAGTGCCCTACAGATATTTCAGTGTACAATCAATTGTAATGACAAAGAACAGGAATGTTGAGGTATGTTTTGTAATTACTTGCTTGATTTTAGTTATTTTGTGTATCATTTTTTTATTATTATTTTTCTTTGTTGTTTTAATCATCATTAACTTTAAAAATACATTATTTACTTTATGCATACTTACATATTTCACTATTAATCCTTATAAATATGACTGTAATTTTACATTAACATAACTTCAAAAGACATTACCTGTTTATTAGTTATGTTTTTCTTTAAAATGCTAAATGTACAGACAAAGTGCTAAATTTATGATTTTGAAATACTAAACATAACCACCCCTATAAATTCTGTACAATTACTGTTAAATCATCGAATTCTATATACTTTGCCCTCTATACCTCAGATCGTGTAATTATTTTTAAATGGCTTTTACTCTGTAGCTTAATATTTGTAATTACATTAAAACAGAACGGCATGGCTCGGTGTCAACGTCTGTGCTGGGTTCGATCCCCGGTGACTGCCCACTGACTTGATTTTTTTCAAGGTTTTCCCTTGTTGTCAGGAAAATTTTGGGGTGGCTTTTCTAATACCAGAATTTTTCCGGTCCTTCATTCCCTATTGTTTAATTTCCTATCACTTCGGGGTACGGGGCTTGACTGGGTAGTTTGGTGGTGTGTGGTACGCGGTGGTATGTGCTATGTGAATATTTCTTTCTTCTCTAACACGAAACCGGGCGCATTTCAGACCTGTTCGTCAGGAGGAGCGCTAGGGGGGTGCCTGCAGGAGTGTTTCCATCTGTGAACTTGAAGGATCCCACAATATCCCCATCTTCTGCTACTTTGTCCGGGCAACCACCCTTTGGATCTTTCATCTCATCCCTTCCCTTCCTCCCAGGGATTGCATACAGCACAATAGGCCCCTGGCCGCAGTGCTTCAATCCCCCGTCTGCCCCTTGCGAGACAATTACATTCAATATTATATTCGATTTGGAATTGTACAGGTCTTTCTGAAAACATCTTTAACTCTCGCAGAGGCCTTTGTCTTTCGGCTGTTGCAACTGCCACAGCCGCACGCGTTTGCATTCCGACTTAACTTCTTATAACTATATACAAAGTCTTTCCTAATTGCAGATGCCAGAACAGTTGCCCTCCCTCAGCTAACCAGCCATTATATTGAGTAAATACATTCCCAAGGAAATACGTTACTTCGGCTAATGTTATGTTTCTAATTAAATTTCGTGTGCTTTCCTCGTTTTGATCTCTTTGCTCTTCACGCTACCCCAAAAATACAACTCACAGCCTGAGGAATGAGAGGGCCACACACCGGTGCTAATCACTTCAAAAATGTTTACTCATAGTCTCCTCTGCTGAATCAGCAGTGTTGGAGTTTTGTTGAAACCAACGAATGACTTCTCTTCTTCCATTAAATGTTTAAAACTGGGTAGAGAATGTACCTCTTTTCATTTACTATCAGCTCGTAAAAAATCCACCGATTATGCATCTTGTACTAAACGTGCACCATTCTCTAAACAAGGATTCAGTAGCCAGCCGGACAATCTACCGTGAGTGGGGAGGTAAGCCAGTCTTGGCCGAGACTCAAAGCTCCGGACTAGCGGTAAATACATATTATGTAAGACCGGCACATTCCATATAATTATCTCTCGTCACTGAGTAATACCTGTGGCGAATGACAGAGGTAGGTAAGGATTTTAATTTAGAAAGTAAATATAAAGGTGTAAAACGCTTACTGATTTAAATTCGCCAATAAAACTTGCAATATAAATAATTAACATTTTATAAGTTGAAAATGGAATAATGTGACCAAAGAATAGTTATTTTACAAAGTAATACATGAAATAAACATGATGTGAATTGAATTATACTCATAATAAAGCACACACTACATTCAACAGCCTCTGTAACAGTATAAAATACGACACTTGTCATTTCTTCGCTAAGTGTAAGAAGCTAAAAGCTGAATGCTGAAGAAGTGGCTATAAAGAAAGCAGGAGCTGTGTTTCTATATCGGACTTACGTCATTAGCTGCGACATTCGTTGATATTTTGCCTTGGGCAAATTTCGATTCCGGTCGCAACTCAGGCGATCGGTTTTCCTGGGAACATCAACTCAAGACGGCTTTTAGGGGAAATTTGATGAAGTCATACAAAATGACTTTTTATTGCTTCAGAACTGAACCACAAACGTTCTACGTGCTCAGACTGACTTCTTAAAGATATGCTACTAATATAATAAAAGCATACAGAATAATAATTTTTGCAACGAGTGGATAATGTTGATGATTGTGGCACGGGTGAATATTTTCATGACTGTCAAATTAAGCTTATACACGAGTTGGGTATAACATTTTATGCAATCTTAACATTATAAAGTGTAGAAAATAAATCCTGAAATAATTCGATATAAGTGACATAACTGACATATGTTCGTAAATGAGACGTTAACTTCTTTCACTGCATTTAATTTGTTATTACCTAGCGCGTTGAACCGATAAGCAAGACAGCCACTTGCATGCATTCCCTTCCTAGGATAGAAGAGAGCAAGTGTTATGGACTATGATGTAGCCTAAGAAGCACAGCATGGTAAGGAATTATAACTTCAGATCCGAATTATTCTGTATTTAATACTGTACAGAGGCTCTTACATCAAAAAATGGCTTCATCTTCTCTCTATAAGACACGGCAACTTAGAATACCGGTATTACGTCATTGCTATAGGAAACACATCCTTGCACATTGGCACGCGTGCCAAAGTGAGCTACTTATGCACGATATTGAATACAGTAGCAGGATGTTTATGATGCTAAAGTTGCATAAACAATTATTTACAGCTCTATACATTGCCAGGCCTATTAAATCTTTGCAGGTCGCTTGTAGTATTGGGAAAAAGTCGTCCTAGACACAAAACTGTTACCCATAATAGACGCATCATGCATGAAAGATAACATTGTTAGACTGACGGTTGGTTTACATAGAGAAAAGAGTAATGCCAAGCAACGTGCGAGTATACTTGGTTTGTATCCTTCTCGTATTTATTAAGCACGAGATGCAAATACTACTTTTCAAAATAAGGAATAAGTTGTGTGGTTACTGAAATGTAGTATGTTACTTAATTTAGTTGTATACTAGGCACTTGTGCGATACCGTAATTATTGTCAGGAAGATATAAATAATTAAATGGCGAAATAGTAGTAAGATAGAGGAATAATGGCAATAAATAATTTCCGTATATTTAATAAGTGTATAATGTAATAAGCTTGAGTTGAAAAGATTTGTCCGAAGAAAAAGGTAATTAGCGAGCAAAGTCATTAGTAATAGCTGAGGAGCAAACGCGTTATTATAGATTCCTGGAATGTAGTTAAGGTTAGAGGTTCTGTACGTTTGCAGAGTCACGTAAACAGAATTTCTGTAGAAAAGAAAGGTAAATGTAATTCTTGGATTCCGAGAGGTAACACGCAACAGGGTAACACGCATGTGCAGAGGTATAAGTATCGGTCGCGCGAGAATGAACCTTGATGAGGTAGTGCTAAAGTAGGCGGGATTTAATAAGAGCGTGTATTGCTTAAATTAGCGGCTTACCTTTCTGTTGTTCGTGTATAGCCTTAGGGGCTTAGAGTCTTTTACGGTGTTCGGCAGTTCGTAGCACCTAAGACCGCGCTGGGTTAACAGCTACTTAGCCGTAGCCGCGAGGGGTTTTGCCGGTAAGCATTTTAGCGACTCACGGCAAGTTACCCTCCTAGTTTCTTTTAAATGCGAAAACAGTTATTTCAAACCTTAAAATGGATACTGCAGAAGTTAGCAGGTATAATAATTCAATTGTTAAAGATTCTAGTGCTACGATTCATAATCAGTTTCATTCTTGATCTTCAAACAGTCGGGAACTCTTCATTAGTTGAAGCATTAGATCACATTAAACTTTTCAGTCAATTTAAGCTGGTGTTATCCTTTCAAAACACGCCCTTGCATACCCCGAGAGAAAGATATCATAGCAAACCACTGTAGCAACCGGACAGCAGAATCATCAGCAGGTATTGAAGCAAGGGTTACGCCTTCAAAAAGTGACGACCTTTGCCCGGCTTCAAAAACTGGTGCCTCATCGTGGTGCAATATGGCCTCGCGTGAATTATATTTTCGAACATGTATTTGTATTTTACAATTTCTTGTACTGCTTATAGACCGGCGCGTTCCCATACCGCTTCCTTCAACCAGCACAATAATGTCATTTGTACAGTTAGGAACCCCTAGATCTAAACAGTGTGTACTTTAAAATATAATATATGCACAAAATAAAAGTAAAATAAAAATAAATTGCCGTATGTAATTACATTAATAAATGGACATTCTCAACTTTCATACATTTTACTAACGCTCTACAATGCAATGCGGGCTTTTAATATTACGTTGGAATAAATGAACCGTTCCTAATGTCCAAAAAATAGAAAGTCATAATTTCTCCATGTTTATGCGCTACAAACTGGGTATAACATTTTAAATTTTATAATAAAGCCGGATATTTATTGTGTCATCACAGAATACCACGGCCAATTACGCACATCACTGCACTTAATTGCCTATTATAGGTAGATACACTATGCATTATAAGTGCTTGATATTGCTAAAAGGATTATCTGACCCAAATTGCATGCAATGATAAAGGTGCACAAAAGCACAAAAGAGGCATGTGGAGATTGAAGAATAGGTATTGTGTATTCATGCGCTGAAAATCATACCAGCTAATCAGAAACATCATATATGATCGCCTCAGTCAGAAATACGAACTTGTAGCACAAATCAGATTAGGGCATTTAGGGCTGCTACAAAGGAAAGAATCATCCAGTAAAAAGTTTTTAACATGCCACTAAATTTGGCAAAGAAAACGAAAGTAATATTTGTTTGATATTTTACGCTCATTCTGCAGGGTAATCTATATACAAAATAAACGTTATCCACGTTAATGGAGAATTTATCTTACTTAGAAGCTGAGATAACGAATCATATTGGAGATTACAAGTACAGGAAATTAAGAACAAAGTAGCATTTCAGTATACTTAAGAGTTTTATGGTGAATGATATTGTCACGACTATGGGTTAATTTAGCAAACTCCCTAACCTTTCCATGCTTAAAGCCACGACAATGGGGGCGAAACTCGCTAAGCATGCGGAATTAAGGATTGCAACACAGGAATACCGGAATCTGCAAAGAAGTCCTAAAATAAGAAAGTAATTAAATTTTAACAAATGACAATTTGATTAACAAAAGATGTTACCTTAACCTTACATGTTGTTGACAAAAAGTCATCATCCAAAACTCAACCTTCCCAGAGGCAGATGTCGCGAGCACCGCACACTGTTCCTCACACTATGAAGGCTTTATTGCTAATCATCCCCACCCCTACTTCCTGTTGAAGCATCACTCAGGCTACTCAAAAAATCTGGATCATTCTAGAAACTTGGAATGCTTCCAACTTTGAATTGAGCCTTCCGGAATAGAAACAGGTTTACCAACTCATTCCGGGAGGGTCGACTCAATATCAGACATACCAATCGAAATCTACATGTGCTCGCCACAATACCCAAATGCTTTGCTGATGTGCACCGGAATCCAGGATAACAATTAATCCAAAGCCAAAATATAATGATAAACCTAACATGCCACGAGTCACAAAGTGCGACTAGAGGTTTGATGGTGGAAACCGCATTACGACACACCTTGAACCCTTTTGGCTGCAAAGTGCAACCAGGGGCCTGTTTCACAATGTTTACAATGCTTGTAAATTGTTAACATTATTTGTAATTTGTAAAATCTGTTTCACAATGAAAGTTGGTAAAGCTGAACTTCACAAACAAGCTTAAATATTTAAAAATGAAATGTTATGGATTTTAGAGGTATTTTGTTTCACAATCAAATAGCAATTTCACACATTTGTTAAATGTATTTTGTAAAGTAAGCAGTTTATCTGCAAATGATATAAGGTTTGTAAAGCAAGTTCTAATTCATAATAGATTAGCCCAAAACAGATAATAAGGTATACAAGTTTTTAGTAAGAACACAGCAAAATATCATTGAAAACTAAACTAAATGTTAAATAGCAGCAGTTTCAGTGATTCAAACAATGATGGTGTTCAGCAAGGGAAAGTAAAAGTAGAAAAAGCAAACATTTTATGCTCAGAATATTTTACTTACTTCACATATGTTTATGAATGCAGTGAGAGGCTTGGAATGAATTCTTTAGGAATGGAATTACGCAAGGGCGGCTTCTGGAGTAGTGCCGCTTGCCGTGACACTATTTGTGCCAAAAGGAAAGAAAGAGAAGCACAGGTATTGCACATAAAGCATTGTTTTTGAGTATGTATTCTCTGATTTGAACGGGCGCATTAAGCGGCGCGCGCTCTGAAGCTTGGAGCCAATTCCAGATTGGCACCGTGTACGCTCATAAGCACAGTGTATAAGGCTAGGGTGTACGTTTCTACACGGTTCTTATGGGGGAGATGGAGCCAAGATTGCTCTGACGCACAGCTTACGTTCCAGCCGTTACAGCACAGTAAACCACAGAACCTAGCGAAAGTGGTGGAATACATATTCCACGGTCAACCTTCCATTAATGCAGTGTTAGCATCTTGCTGCAAGTTAAACCTAATGCGTTTGAAAGCGTAAATTAATGTTTAATTAAATCGAATTTAGAAATAATATACCAAAATATATTTATAAACAAAAATGTATGTCGTTGAATTATGTCGTTAGGTTTTGAAACTAAGAGGCATTACTTCAACATTTGTATGTCTAATAGCAGCAGAGATGTTGGTTATGATTGGATGTGTGGTATCTTTGCACCACAGAACAAAAAGTTAACGTATTCGCTATGTGTTGAGCACTTGTTTTCAAAACAATTGTCAGGTATTTCTGTTTATGTAGTAACAGTTCAGTCCAAAGACGTTGTAGTTCACCATGAATTCAGGTACCTAAAACAGTGTAGAGTGTTTTCTTTAAGTGAACATTCAGTTCTGTGTGAAAGTTAAAAAATGAAGAAAGCAAGTGAAATATTAAAAACTAAATTTACCAACAGTGTAAAAATTCAGATGAAAGCACAGAGTAGGCCAATCCTAAATCTGAATCTGCAGCAGTAAACAAAAATCGATGTCGTAAATTCAATCCAGAAGTTTATCAAAAGAACAAATGGATTTGTGGCTATGAGGAAAACAGTGCTTTTATTTTTAGTTTTCCTTGCGAGTTATTTGGGGGAGATGTCCATTGTGTTTGACCGGAATAAGTGATATTGGGTATGTATAGTCTAAAATGAAAGTACATTCAAGTCTTGTCAATTGCGGAATACGTTCGATGCTACTGCACGAAGTTGGTAAACATATATATTATTTTATTTGTTTTCATTTTTTTTCAGTAGAATGCTTCAACGGCCACCACTGAAATTACTATTGCAAGATATTGGATATCACATTTAGCAGGCAACATGCACTAGTGGAACCTTAATCTCAAAACAAGTGTGTGTTGCTTTGCACTGGATGGAAATTGATATATTACATGCAATTGTTAATTCGTTCGTACCTAATTTTTCCTAAAATAGCAATTTTATTTTCATTTGTGACCTTAAATACCGTCATGTTGAATCTAAAATAAAAATCCCGCGTTCGCGCTTAGACCAATCAACACAGTGTACAAAATAACAAAGCACGTTAATCAAACGACCTGTCAAATCAAATGTCTTCAGCGTAGTATACACAAGGCGAGAATTTGTAAATGCGCGAAAATTGAAATTGAGTTTTATTTATGGACGCTGTTTAACTGCTGTGGTCCTTAGCGTCCCATTCTATGTTGAGCGTGAAACACAAGAATGTTTGCTCAGAGGCCTCTTTAAAAGGCTTGAGGTTCTTTTTCACGGCTAAATAATCATGCAATATTTTATGTGCTGGTGGAACTAATGCCTAGGGTTGCCTCAATCTCACAATATGTCGCATGACGATCTTTTATTATTAGTTTTTGCACAGCATTAATGTTTTCTGGCACAACAACTGATTTTGGACGACCTTCACGAACTTCATCATTGAGCGAACGACGGCCACAATTACATTGGTTATACCAGCGTTTCACAGTGGTAAAGGATGGAGCTTCGTCGCCAAATGTGGAAGTTAGTTGATCGATGCACTCTTGTCTTGATAATTCACGTCGAAAGTCATAATAAATCATTGCACGAACATTTTCACGAGTTAATACCATGTTGTTGTTGACACACAATTTTCAAGTTAGTGTAAACAAAACAAATGACGCTCTATTGACAAAATGTTTGAAGTAGATTATGGTCAAAAATGTAAAAAATGTTTGAAGTAGATTATGGTCAAATGTCAAACTTTCCATTGGAAACGTCAGATGGCACCTACAACATTCAGGGTTGCCAAGGCTCAAAATGTAAATAGTGCCCCTCGTACACCACGGAGGACGACTGTAAATGCGTGTTCTCAATATCTGACTTCTTTTAATATTCAAATACAATCAAATACCTTTATATAACGTCTCTCAAATTAAAGAAAGTGTAATACTTATCGAATGTGCTAGAAGTATGGAGACTTAAACACTGATAATTGGTAGTTTTTGTAAGGCGTGGTTGGTGACGTTTCGAAACGGGAATACGACAGAATGCACACGATATTCACGTTTCTAATTGTTTATCTGGATTTAAAATATTTCTCAAACTTTAGAGGTTAACTGAAGTAGTATGCTTTGTTGATAATTTACGTAGGAGTTACTGTTGTTGATGGAGTTTGCACCAGGCTTTGGGAGTTAATTTGAAGTAGATTGTTTGTTACGTAATATGCTGCTACGTATAAAAAGCCGATTTTTAAGATGTATTTTTGTTGTTACGCTCCAAGTTTTAAAAAATACATTATAACTTTGTTATTAAACTGGTTCTATAGATATTATTTATGTTTATTTTTGCCTCGGCTGCTTCAGTATTACTTTAGAGACACGTTTCTCTTAATCAGGGCGTGGTGCGACAAGAATGTAGGCTTACACAGATTTTAAGTTTTAAATTCACTTCTTTTTATTAATTATTGACACAAATTAAATAGCACTACACTGATATCAAGAGCTGTGAGATTCTTTTATTTAATACTTGCACTTTGTTAACGCGATACACAATTTTCGTTTCACACGAATACGTAATATTTCTTTAGAGAACACATCTTCCATCCGGTCACTATCAAGGTCTGCAGGCAACTGAACATATTTCAACTGTCCAAACCCGTAATCTTCTGTATTTCAAGTCTCTGATTGGCTAATCCTAGTCTAATAGAGTACCTGCATTTTACTAAAGCCTTTTCTGGCTGTTGATTGGCTAATTTTAAACTGTCACAAAATTTACATTATTACTGCCCTAATCATGACTAGTAGCATTCAAACTCTCAAACTCATTATTGCCTCAAGATTACCTCATTGTTAGCAACTTTAAACTTATTATTCTCACAGCTCTTACATTATTAAATTACGTAATGCATTCACATAACATTATTAAACATGTTTACAATAATATAAGCATTTGTAACGACTGTTACATACATTTTACAAATTATTACATACATATTGCTTCAAGGCGGGCTGTAATTGAAATTACATCTTATATAATTTAATTGAAATTATTCAAGTGTTAAAAATATTGCCTGATAACAAAAATGTATTTTGAAAGTTTACAAAGATTTGTAATCTTTTCCTTGTTATTTGTATTTTGTTAATATGTAAATATTGTGAAACAGGACTCTGGAGTCGTATTTAACACTAGTTTTGTTGAAGCTATCGAGGACATGGATCTACAAGTCTCAATGCAGTGAAAATAATCAGGAAATAATCTTTATGAACCCATTCTCATGAATATTAAATTTGAATATCTCTTCTTACTTGTATTGTTGCAACTCGGTGACATCACACTAGCCGTTACAGGTGACAATATTTTTAAAACATTTCTTTTTTCTGGGAAAATGAAATCAACGTTTTACACAGTTATTATGGTACCTATTACAGCATAAGTTAAACGGAAAATAAAAGTACTTCTTGCATAAATCATAAACGGGGAGCTCGTTAAGTTGTTACTTTTCATTAAGATTCTTTTTGCGGTAGAAGAAACGAAAATGTATTTGATTTCAGCTTTTGAACGCATTAAAGATGTAGTTACGTAAAACGTGTTTCATCTACTGTCAGCTTCACAATGATAGTCCTCATTACACAGATATAGCGAAAACAGAAGGCTTCTTTCGTCTGCTGTTATATTTGTAAACTGTTTATATGCTGCTTTATCGATACAGCTGGCCGAGGTCGTTAAGTTCCGTGAACGGGAGGCATGCGGTTTAAATGCCGCCAGCACCGTCCTCCCCGACAGGACTTTCCGGGTTTTCCTCAGTCCCCAACAACTGCCAAATGCCGGGGAGGTACCCTAAACTTAGGCCTGGAACGTCTGCTTCTTCAATTTACTTGTTCATATACACATTTAATTTCATGTTATACCAATGCCGCACCATATGGTGCCGTACGAAGTAAAAGTGGGCGTTAACGCTATTCAAATTTGGCCTGAAGGAAGACCTCGAATGGAATATAACGTTTTTATTATTATTATTTTTTGAATGAATAAACATTATTTGTACATTTTTTTTACACAATCCTTTTTACAATATTCCACCTGTAAACTAACTTAACCTATGTACAAATTTTCTTTCCAGCTGTGTTCTACCTTATGCTGCTCATTTTGCCTGGCACCCTGGCGTTATGGCTCAGCTGAGCAGCCCTTGCTACCCTTAATCACCTATGATCCATCCTCTCCGTCCTCTGTTTGCCCCTCTTTCTTCTCTGTCTTACTTTTCTAATCCATTTCTCCTTTACTTTCTTTAAGAACTCCCCCATATTCTTATTTTTCTTTTCTTGTTAAGATTTTAACTGTTACTATTTTTGCATCCACTTCTTCCCATTTTTCCTCCCATACTTTCTGTCTCCTTTCTGCTAACTCTTTGCATTCTGTCATATAATGCTCTGTGTTTTCACTACCTCCGCATAATTCACTAACCTCCGCTTTTTCTGCCTCTTAACCCTCTCAGGTACATTGATCCTGTTCTCATCCATGCAAACGCTTCTTTTTCAGTTCTGTTACAATAATCCAATACCCTTCTCTTCCCCATTTCCTTTTTACTAATCTATAAAACCTTAGTGATTTTTTATTCTCTAAGCCTCTCTTGTCTTTCTATGACCTCCACTCTGTTTCTTAATGTTATCCAGAAGCCGTTGCTATTTCTTTCTCCTGCTCTCCAAATATCCCTCATTCCTATCTTCTCCATAATTTTTTCTACCCCTGTCCACCAGCTATAAGGTTTTATAGTTGTAGTTTGCAAAACGGAGGGGAAAGCCTCTGTTACCTATAAGAGATATATTGTGGCTACCACCCCACAGGAGGAAGGGATGAAGTGAAGGAACCACAGGAGGCTACAGGCCATAGAGACGCGCGGAAGCCTCTAATAGCTCCATGCTCGAAGACCCATCCACTGCTGGAGCTGCCTAGAGAGAACGATCAACGACCAGTTGACAAAGCAGCCCTCTAGTGTTCACGAGGAGTACTCTTTCCTTTGAGCAAGCATCCGCACCATCTGTCCGGCACCGCCATACACCACGAAACCCAGAAATAATCCTAACACAGGTGAAGGAAACAGAATGAAAGGTAAATGATGGAAAGGAAATTGTTGTAGATGAGAAACTACCCCAGCGTTCGCATGCCGACCCGGGAAAACCATGAAAAACCCATGGGTTAGATTGGGCGGTCGCCGGGAATCGAACCCGCGACCTCCCAAGTGCAAGCTGCACACGTTACCGCAGCGCCACCTCGCTGTGTAAAGTTTTCATAACTTGATGATCATTCGCATGTAGAAACTTCATTCGAAATATGAAATAATTTCGACAAGTTTTATAATTCTAAATTTGGCTTGGAGGGGAAATGGTCATCCTAATTTTCTTGCAGTCATCTTAATTTTCCACGTATGAAATGGAGATGCTACTATTCTGTTACTTCAGAAGCTTCTCTTTAAACATTCAAATACACACCTGGGCTAAGCCCGGATGCCGTAGCAGATTTTTGTAGATGCTGCAACACAAGAGTGCACAGTCACTTTGTGCAATAAAGCGTCTGTGTGAATGTATTGCTGGAATGCATGTTTGTGATATCTAGTATGCTAAGGAAAACATGCACACCCTGCTCATTACAGCAGAAATTCCCTACAGACCTCAACAAACACGTCCGAGTACGCTAAACTGCGCGCCCATAAATAAATCTTTCAATTCCCTCATTTTGTGAAAACTGGGTATTTATCTAGGGTAGTAAAACCATTATTATCTGATAACAAATTGTCTTCTTTATGGCTCAGCTTTTGGAAAATCAACATATTTCCTTCGCGAGGTAATACTCTTTAAGTGTTAATGATTTCCAGAAAATTAAATAATACTTTTCACAGTGTTAATTGATAATTGTGGCCTTCATCCTTGTCACTGGTACTTTTACTCACATGACATGAAACATTCATCTTGAGGAAATTGTCAGTAGAGGTTATTTCGTTCTTTTAATTTTTATTTATGCAGTGTGTAATTGAATTTACTATTTAATTTGATATATAGGGTGGATGATTTAAGTTGAGACTGTACAATATCTCCAAAACTAAGCGTTGTAGAAAGAAATGTCTAATAAAAGTTGCTTGATATTATGGGAGAAAGTAAATGCCATTAGTCGTGTTCTATTTGCAGAACGTTGTGATGGTCATTTTAGGGTCAATTAATATTTTTAAATGGGAACCTACAATTAGGGTAAATTTAAATTGACCTTGAAATGACCATCACAACGTCCTACAAATAAAACACGACTAATGTCATTTAATTTCCCCCATAATATCAAGCAACTTTTATGGAAGGCATTTCTTTCTATAACACTTAGTTATGGAGATATACAGTTTCAACTTAAATGGTCCACCCTGTATATAGCTGCTACACACTTTGGAATAGAGTACTAAACTGGTAAACTGTATTCCATCTTTTAGGGGAAGTTTTGTTCTAAAAATTAACTCTACTGCTAAGTACAATGAGATTCTGTGTGCTCAAGCCATGCGATTTTGTTTTTTTGCTAATATATTCTAGTTTGTTTTCTAGATTTCTAATTTGAACAACTTTGCTGGTACTAATCATAAATGAAAGTATCTTCCTATGTTCGTAAATGAGACGATAGCTTCTTTTCCTGCATTTCATTTGTTATTACCTGGCGTGTTGAACCGAAAAGTAAGACGCCCTTCCTGAGAGAGAAGTGAGCAGGTGTTACGGTCTGTGATATAGCCTTTTGTCAGTTCATCATGGTAACTAATTATAAATTCAGATCTTAATTATTCTATATATAATCATGTATAGAGGCTTTTACTTCATCGTTACTCAGAGAAAAATTGTTTATCTTCTCACTATAAGCCACAACAATTTGGAGTGCCGGTATTACGTCATTACTATTATTGGCACGCGTGCCGTAATGAGCTAATTTATGCACAGTAATGAGCTCTTTATAATGGTAGGTTTGCATAAATGAAAGAACAATCGATTTTCTTAGCGATATTGGTATAACAATAGCAGTACTGGTACATCAATAAGCTAGCACCGGTAACATTTCTGCTAATAAACTAGGAAATGGTATAAATGAAGGCTAGCTCATAGCTTCAAACTGCATGCTTTCCTTCATGTTTAACATATGACATTCTATTTGGCGAAAACTATATTTAAATAACAGGCATGTACAATTGTATTAGGATTTCCAACTGTAGAGTCATGCAAAAACGTTTTAAACGATTGCGAATTATGAAATTATCGGAATTATATACACTTACCACTTTAATTTTTATCAAATATACTCTTGAACAATACCTGTACATTAATTACACCATTCATGGTTACAATACCCGAACAAACCATTCAATAGATGTACCACGTTTCAGGCTTTATCACATCACAATTACAAGCATCTGTGATTAAGTGTTTGTAACAGATTACCAATATACGTCTACTCACTTCAAATGAATGAATTAAAATTATTTTGAGATAAATGGTTAAAATACGAGGCTCTGTGTTCAGTAGAAGAGTGCTTTGAAACTGTAAAACAAATCAATCAATAGAGTATGCTAGTAACTGTAAAATAAAAAGTCTTGTATGTCTGTATTGTATTCTGACTGTAAGTAATTCTATTGTTATGTTTTATGGTAGATACTGTTGACGAAATCAATTGTAAACTTCCTATATTATCTGTACATGTTTTAGGAAATTGGCCACTATAGGGGAAGGTATAAACAAACTGATATTTTGCTAGACTTACCTAACATTACTCGGGAATATTGAAAAGGAAAACAGAAGTAAAACTTCAAGTTATGAGATGCACAATGAGAAAACGAAAGGTACTGGAAGTATCATATACCTTTTGCAAAAATACGAACAGATAACATTATTCGTAGCGCTGTGTTGCAGTTTTTAAGAGGAGATTAATAGCTCTATCCCGCCCATATTAATTCTGCTATGGCCCATTATCTAATAAACTATTTAAGATATCACACTAAAATATTTACAGAATGTAGATGCATGCCTTATAAGTTCACTGATTTAATTTTATCCAATTAATTTATTTATTAACGTAGATGGAATTGCCTTATTAATAATTATATCCTCGTTTCATTATAATTTATCAGAATAGTTTTATAAAAATTAACCAAACATTTTAACACCGAATTAAATCCACATCAATAATTAGAGGTTGTTTTTATCATCCAAAAATTCCATTAGGCTATCTTCAATACTTTCTGAAAAAAGCAGTCACTTATACGACAAAATGTAACTCGCAGAAATATTTGTTGAAAGATGGAATGTATAAAATAAATTCGCACATATTTACAAAGAAAGAAACGACTTGATTTTAGCAGACAGAAGTACCAGCTGTAGAGCAAAACTTCCCCTAAATCAAGGGGTAAAGTCTGCCAATCTACTCCGAATTGTGCAGGAATTACGATTTTTTTTCTTTGAGTGGCTTATGCAGTAGCAGTTTTTAAAAATATATTTAATATATGAATATTTTTCCTATAATGATAAAATATACAGAAAAACGAAGAGGAAATTCCAATTAATAATATTGCATAAAAAGCTAAAAGTAATATTTTTGGCGGCTTTCGCCATTTAGCCTGAACTTAGTTCAGTTGAGCAAAACGTTTGGATTCCTTTAAAGGTGCTCATCCACTGGAACATTAAAGCCATTTGTTTTCAGAAAATTTACAACACATTCAGCAGAGTTCGTCAAAGTTTGATTTCTACAAAAGATAGTGCCATAAACATCGGCTAATGGTGGCAACTTTCTCGTAGGTTTAGACTAGCTATGCCAGTTGGCCACTTTCAGACTCTCAGACCTGCTGCATGGAGTGCGTACCAGAAGTTAGAATGAGTTGAAATGAATGAGTCTTGGGACCACCCACTCTAAATTACCCCACATTTGTCTTCAGACTCTGAGGTAAAGCCACACAGCAGTTACCTCATCGCCACCGCATAATCCTGATCGTTTCTCCTCAGGGCTGACGCTATGTCACCCAGAGGAGCGCAATGCAGACATAACAATGGCGAGGAAATTCCGCTCCTGAGGATCAATTACTTTGCCGTGGTTTAAGTGGGAGGAGGTGCTATGTGGACGCGTTTCTTAAACATTCCAGCTATTGTGTTCCGGTAGCCTGCAATGCGGTAGCGGTATAGTTCCGGTGGAATTTGAAAACCATCGAGGATCGTAAACTCTTGCCGTAACGCATAGCAAAGTGTTATAAAATATGGGGAACTTGTCGGCGTAGATTATTGCTACATAGAGCGCTGACTTTATAACAGTGAATTAAACGAGGGTAAAAGCTGGCTGATTTAATAACACTAGGGCATTATTAAAACTACACTCATAATAACAAATTACCTTGAAGCTGCTGATATCAACACTCTACCTTTAGTTAATGTTTTCTAGGAAGCAATATTACTAACAATAATAAACAAGGAAGGTTGAGCTCTACTTACAGCGTATGTTGTTCATTGTTTCAGTTTTGTTGGGACGAATTTTGAACCTGCAAAATTGCAAGAAGGAATTTAATTATCTCCGGTACAATTAACACGTTACTTAATTGTTTTCAAAGATGCCTCTATGAATATAGGCAGTATTTAAGCAAATTCAGTACTCTAATAGCTGCTTCTTTCAGAACGGTGGAAAGACAGGTGAAGCATTCGCTTTGACTAATCGAGTCTAGGTCTCATCAGCAAGTCTCACCCAATTAGGGTAGGGCATTTCCTGTTTGTACTTGCCGTTGTCGTGATAACGTCACTCTGCTAAAATTACTTATAGCTTACCTTCACAGGTTATCCTACCTTATCCTCCTTCACAACCGACAACTTTGAATTCTTTACCAGTTGTCCATTACGTCCTATCCAGCAACTGCAAGGGTCCTAATTTGGTTTTGTTTTCCCTCGATAAAACGTAATGCAATCCTCGGACAGACAAGTACACTTCACAGCAGAAAACAGATTCCACCCAATCTCTTATCACGTATATCTATGAAGGGCTTGAAACCTAAAAGCAAACATGAATTACTGAGCAATGATCCACCTGGTGTTATATGGAGGACGGTTCAGAAATATCTCTCTTAATGAACCTTATTTTGATTCGTTTAAGCGAGTAGAAATGGCTAAAATGAGCTGCGACTCGATCTTGCAGAGAGGGGGTGACTGAGAAATGAGTTCCCTGCAACGATGAAATGCACAATAGCCTTAGGAATTATGTCAAAAGTTTCTTTACACGTTTATATGAGAATATAAAGACAGAGTCTAAAATTGCTACTATCTAATGACTGCAACCAAGAGCATATTGTTTTGAAGTATTTGTCACTTCTAATAATTATTTGGGTCTATGAACATTCATATATCAGTTAATGGTGATACGTAATCACGGTGTTTTTGCCCTATTATTCAAGGAATCCAGTTAAAATAGACTATTTTTGCCAGCTCATTTACAGTTTTACGCCCCGCTCATATTTGGGATAACCTAAGAAACTTGTCAATCAAGAGGCCAGAATTAGAGAAGCCAGAGGAGTAGAAAGGTGACGCTCGGAGAGGGCGGAGATAACTATTTCATTAATAGCTAAAATCTCGTCATTCCTATGTGGGCTTCTTTTTCTGCCCCTAGTGTATATTATTAAAGATCAAAAGGTGCCGGTTTCCTTTTTACCATAAGCAACTGCAATAAATCAACACTTTTGCAGATTTTATTGTATGACAACGCAAATATAGAATCTATTCTGATGCGGTAGTGGAAATTTGACATAGATTTCCAAAGTTAAGACAAACTACTCTGTTAAATTGGCTAACTCATCCAATTAACACATGGTGTAAGTGGAATAAGTATATTCTTATTGATGATTACACACAGCTTCTGTCGTATTTAAAAGTGGCACATTAATCTAAGTAAAAGTTTCATGTACCGTGAAACGATATTTTTATAAGTCTAGGCATATAAATTATATGGAACTCGTGTAAGGAAGTCGGCACACGTAGCCGTGGTCGCTGGAGCGTATAGCTTCCAGGCTCCGCCCAGCTGAGGGTCGCGGGTTCGACTCCCGCCATGGACATGGATGTTTGGTGTGTGTTGTATATGCAATTGCGGTAATAAGCGGTAAGGTAATAGTGTATTATGCAACGGGACTATAATGGAAGTAATTAAAAGCGAAGCGAGATTAATAACTATCATACGAGCGTCTTAAACACCATTATAGTCAAGTTTCATACGACTGTTTATGCTCGACCAGGTATCTAAATTAAACGTTTCATAAATATTCGTTTCTGGTTTTAGTAATGTGTTACAATCGTTATTCATTTATCTATGGTTACAATACAATGACCTTGTAGCACCTGAGTCAAACAAAGTTGCTAGCGTTGTGAGACGTACTACGCAGAATAATCGATACTTGCGCTTTCACAATGTTACGTGGCCACTTCTGATTGGTCGAATACCAATACTTCAATGAACAGGTGTACTTTAATGAGGCCCATTAAAGTACTGCTACCAGTCGTATAAATACTACACTTTGGCATGGTCGAGCATAAACAGTAAAACACAATAATCATAAACTAGATAAACAAAGGAACTTAAAAAGCGCTTATAGAAGCATGCCATCAGATAAGAATTGATGAAAGCTTATCGGACGAGATCGAGAAAATTAAGACCAAAAACGAATTCAAAAATGGACTTGGTATAATAAAGATCAAATTGTATCAAAGATTCATAGTAATCAAAATTAGATTTAGGTGATCGTGGGTTTAACAATGTTACATAATGTCGAGCATATTGTTAGCCCTATATACAGCACAAAATGAAGCTTGCATAGAGACAGTCTCACCTACCAATAGGGCTGCAGAAAACCAAGTTGCCATGGTAACAGGTGACGTAAATGCATGAAACTTTAAGGTGAAGCTAAGCTTAAGACTCGCTTTTCTGCTGGCTTCAACAGGGCAAAGTTGCGTTCGCCTGCGTGCCAAATGTACTTCTTCTACTTCACTGTTTTAGGCCGTTTAGCCTGTTCCGGGTCCAAAATCTTGTTGTGTCCATCTCTTTTTTGGTCGTCATGGGTTTCTGTATCCTTGGGGCCTGTAGTTATATGTTGCTCGGGGTATCCTATTTAATGACATTGTTTCTAAATGTTGTTCAAGTGTGGTTCACAACGGGTGGATGTGACTCGTCAGCTCAGGTCAGCAACACATCTAGGAGAAGGAAACTCGGAAGACAAACCTGGGTAGCCACGACTCAATAGCCTCTAGTTCCCAAGGTCGCGGGTTCAAACCCGGCGGAGGGCGATGGCTTTTTTTCGGGCGTAAAAATCCTTAGCATGGCTTCCTCCGGAAGGGAAGTAAAGCCGGTGGTCCCGTGTCGTAGATTTACGGCACGTAAAAGAACCTCAAGCCTGATAAAGAGGCCTCTGAGAAAAATTATCGGTCTTTCACGCCCAATATAGAATGGGACGCTAAGAACCATAGTAGTTAACGAGCGTCCATAAATAAAACTCAATTTAAAATGACTCAATAGCCCCAAGGGCAACATGACTAGGAGAAGGAAACTCGTACTTCTAAGGATTAGAAGTTGTGCGAAGGGCTGGTAACCCATCCACGTCAAAAAGAATTTACTCCTAAGCTCCAAAATGAATGCCGGACTGATACATATATGACAACACAAGCAGAGAATAAGGTTAAACGGAAAATTAAACGAAAAGGGAAACAAAATCATATGAAAGTTGCAACCTAGAATGTCGGAGGCATTCATCATAAAGATAATAAATTAAAAAGTGAATTAAAAGAGAGAGACGTAGATATCGCAATAATAACAGAAACTAAAAAGAAGCAAAGAGGAAGCTATAATCTAAGAGATTATACATTGTTCTACAGTGGAAAAAACATAACAGAAAGAGCAAAGGCAGGAGTAGCAATTTTAATAAACAATAAAATGAGGAAATCAATAATATCATATAAATGGCTTAACGAAAGAATAATGGAAATAAGATGCCAATTCCCAAGAGGAAAATTAACAGTAATCGAAGTGTATGCGCCAGGAGAAGGAGAAAAAAAAAGCAGAAACAGATAAATTCTACCAACAATTACAGGAAACATTAGATAAAATAAATAAAAACGACTACCTAGTAATCGCCAAATATTATTGCGCAGAAATAAGTTTAAACCTTGATACATGTTTAACAAGTGCATTAATACATTGTGTAAGAGTAAAGTAGTGAATGGTATAATTCTATTTGTGAAATTGTTCTCTATTTCGAGTGAAATAAAAAGGAAAGTGAAGTGTGTTCCGCGAATCCAAATCTTTTATTCTCTTCCGAGACCACAACCTGAGATACACGCGTAGAAATATCACAATGCAGTATAATTACGAAGAATCGCAATATAAATATTAGGTATGGGACCTCGATACACGGTGGTATCGAAGTGTGTCTAATACTTTGAGACAAACCAGCGATACTTTTTCGATACTTTTAAATGTTTAAGTTTTGCATTATTGAAAGTTGTTGCTTTTAACTTTATGGTAGAAGGAATGAAAGGAGTCGAGACTTCACGCTAATGCCTTGCACATGTCCCTAAGAGTTGAGGACTGTAGTTCCTGATAAACCTGGACTGCGTTTCCTGTGGATGAATCAATACAATATTCCATAGGCTCTTGTGTCTAAACGAAAACATGCAAAAAATGGGGGGGGGGAGAGTAGGGGCATTCATGCACCATCTAGCGTTAACTGAGTTATGAATGAAGCTGATTTAGTTGATGCACTTTTCTGAATAGCCTGGTTTGGCGACTCACTTCCAGCCATTACATTTACCCATTCCGGTGGCCAAAATCTATGAATGCAGCAGAAACAAATCAGAACTGAAGATGCGAAATAATGCAGCGCATGAAAATATTTGTTCTTTCCTTCCATCGGTTAGTTTAGTTTACACAAGTCAAACTCGGGTCGCGAGTGTCCTTTCAGGTATACCGTAAGACCAATTTCCATACTATGGACATAAAATCCTTTAAAAGAAACTTTGTAGCACAAATATAGTTGCATAAAGAGAGTAGAAAACAAATTATTATTATTATTATTATTATTAGCCTTGACTATCAATAGGGGATCATCATCTGTGGCATAAAAAATGCTGCCAATTGGAGAATATCAAACAGGAACAATTTCGGAATTAGCATACACTACAAAATTGGTTACATGTATTTATACACAGAAAACTACTAATAAGAACATAATTCAGCGACGAAGCTATTGCCTTAACTTTTTTATACAGTGAGTATCGAGTATTGGGAAATATTGGTATCGTCCCATCACTAATAAATGTTTTATTTAAAAAAACATGTTTTCATATTGTGAGATTCAGCAACAAGCGAATGTCTTCGTAATTTTTCATTTATAATACTAGCTGTCTTACTTGACGATGTGCGGATGTATTTTCTGTGTGAGGGGTTGAAGATTTTGGTATGGGTATTTTTTGAAAGTCGTGAGTAGCCTAGAATGTTCACCCTTACCTAAAGCGTAAGTGTCTAAAAGCTTGTCCACATTGGTCAAATGATGCAAATTTGTATATAAGGGGATGAAAATATGAGTAGGGGTAGTATTTTGAAGTTGTAAGGTATCCTATAATTCCCTTCAGGTCCTATAATAATAACTTAACCGTTTGTGCCCTGATTGGCCAAACAATATAGTTTCGTTTATAAGGATTGAAAATAAAATGTAAGTCTAATTTTTAAAAAGATCGAGCTATTATGTGATGAAGATAAAGGTGGAGTAGTTAGGTAACTTATGAATTTTACCGGTTCCTGTAGTGTAATTGTACAAAGCTTTGGTCACATAAGTTAAGTATTAGGGGGTAGTTTTTTTAGTTATAAGATCGCCTATGATTTTGTTGGGTCCTATGCTATAACTGTATAAAGTTTTGTCTCGATAGGTCAAAAAGTATTGCTTTACATATTAGGGGTCGAAATTAGGGATTGAAAATAAGAGTAGCCAGTATTTTTTAAACTTGTAGGGTAGCACATCATTTTTCCAGAATCTGAAACCCAAGTGCACAAAGTTATGTAAAAATCATATCAAAAATACTCCTTGATGACAAAGTTCAGCCAAATCAGACGAAAATTTGGTGCTGAGAATAGGATTTGCAATCCTCTCTAATGATTAGATTAAAAAAGAAATATTGTGAATCTTCCTTTGTTTGTATGTGATTAAAAATCTACCTTGTTCAGAATAAGTGGCAATAATATCCTCTGACACTCATTTTAAACAAGGCTGGATTGAAATTGGGTGTTATGAATATGAAAACTAATTATACCAACCCAATTTTAAAACTGGTTTTGGTAGCTTATGTCCGTCCTGATTTTTAATGGTGAAAAAGCTATCAAAATGGACTCACGGACGTAAAGTCTCGCACATATTTTCTCTCTTAATAATATTAGTACACATTTAGATACCACAATTACTTTCTGCTAAGAGTTTAAATTACTGGTACTTCTAGCACTCATTTTGTCAGCTTTTGATTTCACCTGAAAGCTGCCGTGTAACGACCATTATATTAAAAACCGTTGACATGCTAAAGCTGAGTGCTTCGGGGCGCTCTGAACCCTATCAAAGGGAAAACGCTTTTACTTTTTATTTTAATTATACGGTCCAAGCTTCCGATATTGATGCAGAACTTGTCAGAACCCCTTCACTTTATAAAGGGGTGTGTGAACATTTCCGGCTTTTCATCAACACGGAGAAATGAGGTGGTGTACAGGAGAAAAATAGTAGTTACTGTCTATGCATTACTGGGCCAATAAATCAATTAGCGTACTGACACCCTTTCTCTGCATTAAGTGTAATCACAGAAGTGCTGGATTCTCTGATAGATCTGTACTGAACCACTCATTCAACCGGGATGCATAGTGCGCAGTCTGTTTCTTCCAACCTGCATTACCACGAGTATAGGAACCTTGCCAATATATTCAGCATAGCCAGCACGATCGCCAGAAAATATAAACAAAGAAAGTAATAGGCAAGAGATGCGTTGCCATCAAGAATATTAGAAACATAAACTCTACGAAGACCATAGACATCAAACGAATATAAGAACATGTTTTTAGTAGACTTCTTCGTGACCAATAGAGGGAGAATAAATGGGATCTGTAGCAGGAGTGAACCAAATCACAAGGTCAAGTTGGCAGTTTGTATACCGTACTGCAGTTAAGTTGTGTTATTGGTCCCTCACATTGCAGGCCTAGTTATAACATTAGAAAACGCTTCTCCTTCGCACGACGCCACCACAAATATTGCCACCATCTTCTTGCATATATTCAAATAGAAACTTTGGGGACATACGTGAAAAAGTTTATAATCATTATTAACCGAGAACCCAATCAATAAGTAAATCTAATTTGAACCATGTAAAACGATAATCGAGGAGAAGCAAACTGAATTCCGACCAGAATGTATCTGGTCCTTCGCCTCTTCAAGCCACGAAGCAAAGGATTCACTGTCCCATTGGTTTTGCTCCTTGTGACGTCAATTACAGTCACACATGATACGGTGTCGATTCTGAAATGCGGATGCGACTGAGTTAGCAAGCTCTGCTTACCTTTTCAGCCACGTTGGAATAGTTCCCTATGAACAAAATATCCCTTTTAAGGTAATCTCTATGTGCAGGCGGTAAAGAAATTTATATTTAACAGTGCTATTATATCGTGACTTATCCAGTTTTTCAACTGTCACTTTTCTCAGTTCTGTCACTGTTTCGTTTTCATGTAGTTCACTTCCACTGGGAGTTCACTTCACTAAGGTGAACTAGTTTAATTCTCTGTCACTTCACTTCCTTCGTGACTTAGCCTCTTCACGCCGGACGGTTCACTTCACTCGGGAGTCGAACACAGGACCTCCACAACCCGTCGCTCCTCAGTAGCACTCGTTGCACGTCGCAACAGTCGTCGCCAACTCGCTCGGAGAATCGCTCTTGATGTCGAACCAGAAACGCAGTCCGTAACTCTCTCACGCTCGACTTGCAACTGACTCGACGTGCGAGAACGCTCGCTTATATAGGCAGTGGAATCTTCCAAAGAAGATTCCTGAACGTTCTAGAACTATTTCGACACACTTTACGGAGGAGAGGGAAGAAGAAGCTTCTAGAAAGTTCTATCTCCCAATAACGCGCCCGGTGTTTACACTGGCAACCGGCGGTTATCTTGTTTACTCTGACTGCTCGGCGCCGACCTCCTGATAACATTGAGCCATAGCTGCTCAAGGCTATCAGAAAAATAAAAACTAAATTAAGAAGATACCGGTACGTTGGCCTGGATTAAAGAGTTCAATTCTTTAAAAGATCCCTGGCTATAGCAAAAATATTACCCTAAAGTGTTACTATTTACTACTTCAAAACCTGTCTGGCTTGCAAGGAGTAGCATTTGCTGCAAATTATTTGAAGAGCATAACATAAATCTAATTTTTGTTTCATAGAAATTTCTCTCAGCTTCAGGGTCGTAGGCGACCATTTCTTCGTTTCAGACAAAAAACAATAAAAAGAAATGTTGGGTCGTTATGTTCCGAGATCTTTTGGGCGAGTTTATTTCTCCCTAACGTAAAATTATGCCTCCAAGAAAGTTGTTGAGAAAGGAGACGCTTTTAACCGCAGCGGAACCATCTGTTTGAAACCGTATTTCATTTACATGTAACGCCATATTTGTGACCATGACGTTTCGAAGCAAAACTCTACAGCGTAAAAAGTATCGGTGATGTACAGCCGAGGAAGATGCATCAGCAAACAAACTTAAAACGCATCTCCCCGCTTGCAAAATTTATAGCTTAACAGTGATCCAGAGGCAAAAACGCGTATATCCTTTTCTATTTCCCAACCGTGAGCCAATATTAAACGCTTCCAACACGATAATATTTACGTTGTGTACACAAAAACCAATGATCTGAACTTGGTTGTATGATTAAGCATTTTTATAGCGTAATTATTGGAGAGTTGCATAGAGGAAATACTCGGGAGTTTTATAAACTATGTTTCCATTCGTGAAAATTATAGACATTTGCTTCACATCGTCAAGTGCTGCAGGAAACTGTTTTAACCTTAATACCATAATATTTAATTACAGCTGGTAGTAATAGTGTATGTATATTTATTAGAATAAAGTATTGAAATACTAAAAATTTATTTCAAAATTTACAAAGCATGACCAATGGAAAACGTGATAAATATAATGAAAATGTTTTGCTGTTAATCTACAAAAAGTGAGAATGAAACAGTTCTAGGTTAAGTGTTGGCTATAAAGTTTAGCTCTTGCATTATATTACTCAGGAAGCATGTAGGAACCTTACATACATTCAGCTAAAAGAGTTCATCCTCACAGTGGGCCCTTACAAGAAGTACACGATAAATTCTGGGATTGTCTCCCAAACCTTCTAAAATATCTCTTGTAAATGAAAGTAATCTGCTGGGAAATATTTTTCCTAGAGATCAGCCCAACTGTTATTCTAGTGTTAGTTTTACTTAAGAAGCTATTTCAATTCACTTCGAGGTTTTCGATTTGCTCCATTAATGCAGGTAAAGGTACCGAGGAATGGAAGGGGCCCCCGAAACCGGGCAGAGCACCGCACGCAGGCATTCGGCCCCTTGTGTTTCTACCGTGACCCCTGGGAGGAAGGGGAAATACCTGAAAGGTGACCAGATCCGGATGACGACGAACGCAAGCACGGACGGGGTCCCTAATGTTTCTAGATTGAATGCCTCCGTCTCCCGAACCCACGCAGTGGCCTCCAGCCTCCGGGGTGTCCCCAAAGGAGCGCCTGAGGTGGGTATCCAACCGAGCGATCACTGGATGACGCCAGGAAGAAACCTTCACGGAGCGCACGGCCACTGTCCAGCCGCAACCCGCCGAACACAGTCACCTGGTTCTAAACCTTGAAACAGATAACAAAGAAGATGATGGGTACAGTAAATGAGGGGTATGAGAGTCGTAGTAGAGATGAATCGCCCCAGCATTCGCCTGCCGACCCGGGGGAACCATGAAAAACCCATGTGACTGAGTGAGCGGCCGCCGGTGATTGAACCCGGACCTCCCGAATGTTACCACGGCGCCATCTCACTGGGTCCTTTAATGCAGGACCTCAGTTTCTGAACGATGTTCCTGACATTTTGGACCAGTGTGTCTCTTTTGGTGTCAATAAATTAGTTTGTCTGAAGTTTACCACTTAAATAATATTTGTTTGAAACTCATCATCTCTTATTAAATTGGAACCAAGGACTTTCACTATTTTTGTAGATAGAAGCACAGTTGAAATACTATTTCAGGTATTAAAGTAACTGCTGTTAGATTTCCGTTAATTCAATCAAATGTAACGAATATTTGTTAAACTATTTCAACATAGAGCTTGGTAGCAAAATTAAATTACCGAAGGAAAACTAACGCTTTTTAAATTGCAATGGGTGAAGTGCCAATTTGTATTATACCTTTAATGCATAACTATGATCATCATGTCAATGACTCTACTATTTAATCTTTCTTAGCATAATTTTATTAAGCGTTTTTTTCCCTAACACAAGTGAACTAAACATTTGAGGTTATAAAAACATAATAACCGTAATTAAGACAAAATCACGTTTTTTTTTTCCTCTAATCGAAGCAGGGATGGTGCGTAAAAACAAATGAGCGTAGGAGAAAAGAATTTACCGATGATAGTATTTAAGCCACATGCTATTGCTTATCAGTATAGCTCGATTCCCAATGGCCAGTTGGCCGAAATGTATTAGTATTGTTATTGAACTTGGAAAACGAGGTAATTTTTAGAATTTTCTCCTGGCTGGATTCACCTACAACATAAAGTAATTAAAAACAAAGACTGTTGTGAAGTATTGAGGTTAAATTTGCAACCATAGCGCATCTACTGTTACGCTATCGTTTAATCTAGGACATATGACAAACAACAAATAATTGAAACTAACATATTTTGTCCTTTGAGGGCAGTATTGATAACGGTTGAACATGTAGGGGAAAGAGAAGCAGAGAGTGTCTCTGTTTAGAAAGATCTGTCCTTTCAAATAAAAAGGATGTAAGCCATAATTCTGATGCTTTCATATACGTGTGTCGCTATTTTTAAATGTACAGTGTGTTTATCTTTGTATACTTTCGTAATCTAAGCTGATTTTTTTTATGTTAAACAACACTTTAGCAATAAAATACTAAGCACCCATATTCAAAAATAAGCTATGGGAGAGGCTTCCAAAAACACATTGCATCATTTTCATAAATATTCCAGTTTTTCTCAATAACCATTGAAAAACTGCAACCACCCGAGACTCCTTATGAGAAAAAATTAATATAGCAATATTTGAGCAAGTTCGATCCTTCTAATTCTTTAAAAGAATATTTTAAAAATTAAATTCAACTGTTCCTTAGTCTAAAGTAGTTGAGTTATTTCAAACTCTACTAAAAGTGCACTCAAAAGTTTAACAGTATCCTTAACCGCTACGAAAACTGCATGTTAGTTTTTTTAGCATAAGACTTTTTTTTGTAATTGGCATTTATGGTGATGTTTCCATTACTTTATTCCCAAAAGAATGCCATCCATCTTGCTGCTGCTACGTTTTACTCTCTTTTGGTAGCCAGCCCCGTTTCCTTACTTGAAGTTCATCCTAAGTACTGAGTCACGCAGTGTGGCAAGAAGGCGTGCCTGGACTCGTGATTCCTGCTGAGAACCTCTTAGTAACGCGGGTTGCATACGAACATGGCGCAATCACTGCTAGACAGTATATGGAGTGCAACTAGGATCGCTTTTGGACTACATTAGCATTTCAAGGAAGGGGTTTTGTTGTAAATTTACTTAAATAGTGTTTTCAAACAAAAATAGTCACAACGTTTGCGGTTATTTACTTACATTGGTTTACAAACCAAGTACTTCTGCATTTTTAGAGCGCTATCAAATGTACTTTAGTCAGATATAGCATTTAGTTACATTTTGTTTCCCGGAATTACTTCATCATTTGTTGTTTAATTAATACAACGCTCTTACATCCTGTGTAGCGTTGATATATATATATATATATATATATATATATATATATATATACATATATGGCGAGTTCTTAAAATATTCATTTAATAATTTATCTGCTATTTTTAATGTTTAACAATCATTAATCTCCCCATTTGTTCGCTTTTCTGTAATATATTTTCGTGACTTTTCGTGTTGCTTTCTCTTTCCAGCAGCATAGCAAGGCATAGAGATTTAAATTTCTAAAACTTGAGTGCAGGATGGAGTGATATCTCTACTCAAAGGCCAAACTGGTTTGTGCTCTAGCAGCATAACTGTTTTAATTTCATAGCATTCTTAAAAGCGGTTCCTACATATTGAATTGCAACCAAATCATTGCAGCGTTCTAATCACCTAACTATCGGTTACAGTAATCAAATGTCGAGTTAGCTTTCAATCAAGGAAGAAGTGCGAAAAACGCTATGCAAAAAATAAAGCTTGTAAATAAGATGGAGAAGTTAGAACAAAAAACACACATACTCGTATTTCGTACACTGTGTATGCTTCCTGTTTTCTGAGGAGGGTTTATAAATATGCTACTGAATAACAAAAAAACAACAACCAAACAAACCTGTCTGCACGTGCTTTATCCTACTTAGATGCGCAACGTTTGAGATCCTGGGCGCAGTTTATAGTCTGTAAAACATTTATTCATATATATGTACTAAAATAACTCTTATTCACATTTGTAGTAGATATGGGCGTTTAGTGGCTTCTATTTTTGAATTTAAACAGTAACAGTTACCTCTATGTTTTATAAAGTCGTCCCAAGCACATCGTTGCGTTAACTAGATAGGAAATGGGTCGAGCTGGATTCACCTATTTTCGTACTTGTAGAAAATAAATACAAAGATTGGGAGTTAAGTTATTCGCCAAACCAAGCGCCTGAGCCAACGCTATGATGTGGTACGTCAGCTAAATCGGTTTCAATCACAGGAAACGATATGAGGTGGTGCGTCAGCTAAATCGGTTTCAATCGCAGGAAACGATATGAGGTGGTGCGTCAGCTAAATCGGTTTCAATCACAGGAAACAGTATTAGGTGGTGCGTCAGCTAAATCAGCTTCGACCGCAGGAAACGATATGAGGTAGTGCGTCAGCTAAATCCGCTTCAATCGCAGGAAGCGATATGAGGTGGTACGTGAGTTAAATCATCTTCAATCGCAGGAAACGTTATAAGGTGGTGCGTCAGCTAAATCAGCCTCAATCGCAGGGAACGTCATGAAGTGGTGCGTCAGCCAACTCAGCTTCAGTCGCAATTCATACATCAATATCTCTTCTGTTCCATCATTGCTTTTCATTTATATATAAAGAAAATAGGATGTTACTAAGACATGCCTACAGGATGTGTAGTCAATGGCAGGAGACCAGGGTAATGAATACAACCACTTAAGAATCAGGTAGACCTCCTAGTACGTACTATGGATTATGACCAGTACAAAATGTTGCACATAATGCCTGATTTCCTGTCACCATTTTCAAATTTATTTTTATGTTCGCAGATTTATCCTTAATTACGTTTACCGCAGATTCAGGATCCTGTCGGACTTCTTGTGTTATAATTATGCATTTACTTCGTTTGTAGCAATAGCAGAGGTTCTTTAATATAGTGTTATTTTCGCTACTTCCTAGGGTAACGTACCCACCAAAAGAGGAAGTATTTGTAAGGTTTTATCGTCCATTAGCAAGAGGTGAGCAAAACTCGACCGGGAAAGGGACGAGCAGCTGTGAGAAAAGTACAATCCGTCGGGTGTGTGTGTAGAGGATGAAGAAGGAGCTCTATGGGTAGAGGTGAAAGTGATCTCTTTTGATCGGACTTTGAGTGCTAGGCTTTGTCTTTATTCTCGGATAGTGCACGGCTGTTAGCAGCGTTGGAAGGACTTAGGCATCAGTCCTTTAAGGAAACTTAAACCGATGTCCACGTTATTGACAGGTTGGCATTTGCAGAACTCTGAGAATTCGATTGAGGAAAAGTTATTCTCCGTGACGAAGTTACATTGAGCACTGCAAATGCCTCTTACAATGTGTATACTAACGACCTACTTGGGACTTGCTGAACAGACAAGCAGTGGTCAATTGAGTGTTAATCGCTAATGTACGAAACGGCTTAAATAACTCCATTTTTACTTTCTCTACTGCATATAGTACTGCATTCCACCCAAAAATTCGATATAAAATTTCACCGAAAATACAAGCTTTGAGGCGCCATGAATAAAAAAAAGCATTTTTAGAAAAAGGTCCGTGTGTGTGTCTGTGAACATCATAACTCAAAAACGAAAACTCGGATAAATACCAAACTTGATATTTAAGTTCAGTATCTTTCAAAGCTGTAACATGAAGATTTTCAAGAAAATCCCCCACCTCAAACTACTCTTTACATGGAACATTTTTCGAAAACTTTGATTTTCTCAAAAATAGCTCTAACGATTTTGATTAGAATCTCATATGTTTAAGATACTTTCATGGCAAATGAAATATGTATCTTGAATTTTCTGGGAATGCCCCCAAAGGTCCTCTTCATTCTGAATGAATTTTGCATAACTGGTAAACCGTAAGAGATGGACAAAATTTTACGACACAAAAAATGTAGCTCTCGGTAAAACACAGAGTTTATGTCATATACATTTTTTCTGTCCAGTGAACCATTTCCGAGATATTCCTTCTTATGTGTTTGAATTTTCCAATACTTATACTTATTCTCAAATGGGAATTCGTTATTCGTTCTTTTTATGTCCTGGATACGCAAAGAGAATGGAATGCTCCACATAGCAACCGGCTCTTAAAAGATTTGGCTATCGCATAAAGTCTACCATATTCCCCTTGCACCTACAAGAAAATTAACAATACGATAGCTTCTGCAAATGTTTATATCGATTAACATGAAGTGGTTGTGAAAATAGTTTGCACAAGAGTAGAGAAAGTCATATGAGTGTAACACATCCGATTTTACCACATGCTACTAGCATTATACATAACTAATTTCCAAATTTTTAGATAAATGCATGAAAACGTTTTGAGAAAAAGTATTGTATTTTTTAACTCTGCTACAAAGAAACTGCTGCAGTTTTCAAACTTTTGTAAACACCTTCAGATTTATATCCCAGGAATACAACTTTTATCGGATGACTTTCAAATAGAATAAGTATTACTGTAGAAAATTACAACTTAGCTATTCATCTTTTCTATTTTAGGGGTAAAAACAATGTTGTTAATATATTCATATGCGCAATCAATCTTACTTGCTTAAGCATTCCACCGATAAATTTTATTTATTATGATATTAAGGAAATTTGGTGCAAAACTGTGATTGGTTGAAATTTGCACCGCAAGAAACATTTTGAATATTCACATGCGCTGAAAAAATCCATTATGAGAGAAAATCATTGTTTGAGGTAAGACTTTTTGTCCTTAAAACTGATTTTAAATGACTACCTGATAAACGTTTAAAGCACAACTGGCCTGAAAATAATGCGGCATATTAATCTATAATGACTGAAGTTTATTAATGTGCAAAAACCCTAAAATCAATATTTTCAAGAATGTTCGACAATTTCCAGTCTATCAGTAAAACTTCTGTGCAATAAAGACTAAAACCACATGTTTATCTAGGAACGTAATCAAATTACTTATGTGCATAAATTAAGAATACACCAGGTGAATCACTTGCCCCTATTTTTTCGAATTTATGCAACCCACTAAGAAACAAATACGCCTTGAGTCTTATCTTGACCGTTCACTCTACACCTCACATGTGTACTTAGACGGAATACGGCTTGATAACTCAGTGGATAAGTGATTTAAGAGGCAAAAGGTATTTGCGATATAAATCCATTCCAAAAACACCATACTCTTACACTGAGAACTTCAGGTTTCTATTTATAAACTTTTTTTACAGAATACATTCGTACACCTCGGAAATTCCTGTTGAACCTATCATAATGGATCCACCTTCAAAAAGAGTTAAAACAGAATGGCGAATCTATGAAAGGGGAAAATCATAGGTTTTAAACAATAAAAGACACGTCTACTTAATAATGGAGCTATACGGTGACACCAACAAATGTTAAATAGATTAATAATTAAGTTATGGCATAAACCATAGTATAGCAGGCGTAATAGCTTGGGCCATATTATTAATGAATATAAAACACCAAAAGAATCTTAAAATTACGCCAATGAGTTAAAACGTACTAGTAAAGTTACGAAGCGAGCGCTAATTCCACCATACCTCAGCAAGCATTGGAGTTTAAAAGGCTAAAACGTATAACGCTGTGATTGTCGAGCGGAACTATTAACGTTCTGATACATACATATTCGAATATATGGTATTGGGTTAAAATTTCTTTACCCTCTATTCTACTTTGAAGAAGGTATTTAGTTGTTGATGATTTTGCACCACGCTTTGGGCGTTAATTTGAAGAAGTTATATTTTGTTCTTGGAGTTTAGTTTATTAGCCTCACGCTTGGGAAGCCAACTTGAAGTAGATATTGTCTTTACGTTAGAGTTGTTTATTTATTTCTCTCCGTATGGACCGTAAATTTGAAGTTATTGTTTGTGTAATATGCTGCTACGTATGTAAAGCCAATTTGAAGATGTATTTTTGTTGTTATGCTCCAGGTTTTAAAAAATATATTATAAGTGTTACTTTAGAGACACGTTTCTCTTAATCAGGGCGTGGTGCGACAAGAATGTAGGCTTGCACGGATTTTAAGTTTAAATTAACTTCTTTTTATCAATCCTTGACACAAATTAAATAACACTACACTGATATTAAGAGCTGTGAGATTCTTTTGTTTAATACTTGCACTTTGTAAAAGCGTATACTTATTTTACGATTCAAACGAATACGTAATATTTCTTTAGAGAACACATTTTCCATCCGGTCACTACCAAGGTGACCAACCGTCCAAACCCGTAAACTTCTGTATTTCAAGTCTCTGATTGGCTAATCCTAGTCCAATAGAATACCTGCATTTTACTAAAGCTTTTTCTGGCTGTTGATTGGCTATTTTTAGACTGTCACAAAATTTACATTATCGTTGCTCTAATCATGACTAGTAACATTTAAACTCTCAAACTCATTATTGCCTCAAGGTTACCTCATTGTTGCCTCATTGTTAGCAACTTAAAACTTATTATTCTCACAGCTCTTACATTATTAAATTACCTAATGCATTTACATAACATTATTTAACATGTTTACAATAATATAAGCATTTGCAACGACTGTTACATACATTTTACAAATTATTACATACATATTGCTTCAAGGCGGGCTGTTATTGAATTTATTGAATTTCATTATTATATAATTTAATTGAAATTATTCGAGTGTTAAAAATACTGCCTCAACTTCTTTCGACCAAGGATTAGGCATTGCAAAGTAAAATATTATTCTGTGAAAATGACTAATAAACTGCATTACCAGATGCGAATACTCAATGCATTTTTGTGTTACAATGTATACTGAACAAAGAAGCAAATTCATAGCCTAAAGCACCTATTTAATATCTGCACTAAGGGCCCATTCGACCAAATTGTGTATCATTCCAAATTTGAAGTGACCAGGCACTTGCGTCGAAATACGGCATCTCTAGTTCCCGAGTTCGCGGGTTCAGACCCGGCGAAGTGCAATGGATATTTTTCGGGCGTAAAAATCCTTAGTATGGCATCATTCGGAAGGGAAGTAAAGCCGATGGTCCGGTGTCGTAGATTTACGGCACGTAAAAGAACCTCAAGCCTGATTAAAGAGGTCTCTGAGCAAAATTTCAGGCCTCCCACACCGAATATAAAATGGGACGCTAAGGAACACTTCAGTTAAAGAGCGTTCCATAAATAAAACGCAATTTAATTTTTTGAATGTAACCTTCTGTATCCTTTGCAGTACCTACTTCTAAACTTTCTAGCCTCAGTTCTTACTAAGGTATGCAGAGCGATGTATTCAAACAACGAATATGCAATATTGTGATGTATGGTGAAGCGCGGTACAACAGCAATAAAGAAAATCTACGGCAGATTTTGTATAGTTTTCTGGGGTCTTTTGAGGCGTGCCCTTCACCTTATCCATCGCAGAGCGTGGTGGCTTGATAACACAGCAATAAGGGGGAAGGTTGATGCCTTTGATTTTTCTGATGTTATTGAAACCAAAACATGTTTATTGTCTCAGAACCAGTCATGCCGCATTACTCGTGAACCCGTATCGTGGGATTGTGGGAGGCTGGTCGCACTGCTACAGCAATTGCAACGGCAATGCATAAAAGTGTTTTTATAGTAAACTACTGGATAAAAATATTCCAGGAAAGTGGGGAAGACGGTCTACATACTCGTAAGAAAGTGGGCACTCTCCACAAAAGATCCGCAGAAGATGATGTTGGTTTACTAAATGCAAATTACTCTTTTATTAAAATTGACTTATCATGTTTAGAAACTAGAGATAAATAAGTATATGTATATGGTTTACCAAATATGGTATACAATTTATAGCAATAAAATTGGGTTATATTTTTTTCTATAATCCTGTTGTATTTCTATAATCAGCAATATGTTAGTAAAGGTATATTAACCAATTGTAGTTTGAATTAGAGGGAAAACATGCTATTTTATTTAGTTATTATTTAGTTATGTTTGCTTCTATGCAGCAACAAGCATTGATGCTGCTGTAAGAATACAGTTCTGTTTATTTTTTGTTATAAAGTATTGCTATGTATTTAATGAATACCATTCAAGCTTTAATTTGAAAATCTTTTCACACTGCACGTTCTACATTTCGCTAACCTGGGCGCTCATTAAGTCAGCTTTTAACTCTTACAAGGGCGTGTCCTGCACTAGCCGATAAGGTATGGGCTACCAATCACGATAAGAGGTCTGTATAACAAACTGAAGGCATTCACTCTATCTCTTTCTCTTTTAGCCAATACGATCAAGAGCGTAAACATATATTTCGTTTCTGCGCGATGTTGTAAGCTTTGTTGTGGTTATTGGTGCAACTATTTAACAAAAGGACTGGCGCACCCTTGCAACGTGGCCTAAAGGAACCAATGAAATGGTCATTGCTTCGCAAGGCCACGTACAACGATAAATAATGTGACGTAGACGCGAGGTGCAGTGAGATTTTCTTTGGCGCTCTTTGTACAATGCAGTGGAAGCAAGACGCCTGTACCAAGAGAGATTTCTAGGAAAAAGATCAAATAAGGATGCGTTTTGAAGATTTGAAAGGCACCTCCGCGAATCACGGTCAATCAAAAAGGTATTTCCTACTCGGGATGCTCCAGTGACCTCTGCAGATAATAAAGAAACAGTGCTAATGCATTTGAAAACAACCCGCATACCAGTTCTAGGGCCATAGCATGGGATATGAACATTAGGCAGGCATCAGTGTTGCGAATATTACACTGCAATAAATTTCATCCCTAACACCTACAGCTACACCAGGCTTTCTATGAACGCGATCATCAAGCGCGAGTAACATTTTCGCAATGGTTATTACAACACATGGAAACTCCCAAGGGATTCTTAAGCAATGTGCTCTTTAGTGACGAAACCACGTTCCACAATAATGGAACGGTAAACCGACACAATATGCATTAATAGAGTATAAATGGTGCAATGGAGTGCCAACGTATGGTGCGGAATCCTAGGCGATCAACTAATAGGACCCTATTTTTCGAAGGTAATCTCACGGGACCTCAATATCTTCAATCTCTTCTAGAATATCTGCTGCTATCATTAGAAAATGTGCCGCTGATGAAACGGGTGAGAATGTGGTTTCAGCAAGATGGAGCGCTCCCACATTCCGGAATTGCTTACACGGAGTATATTCAGAAAAATGGATTGAGCGAGGGGGCCCTATCGCTTGGCCGGCTATATCTCCTGATCTCAGTCCACTGTATTTATTCCTGTGGGGCTATTTAAAGGAAAGGGTCTATGCAGAAGAACCACAGAACCCAAGTCAATTACGGTTGCTGATCAGCTAAGCCTGCATGCATGTTACGTCACACATATTGCAGCACACAAGAACTTCTCTGCAATAGCGCGCTCAAATGCGTATTAACGAAAGAGGGCGACATTTTGAGCACTTGCTTAATTAATCAAGTGGCTCAGTTAATTATTGCATGTGATTTTAAATGTGTTAAGATATTAATGTGTAATTGTTTTGCCGTAGTTACTATGTATTGCTTTTTCTTTCCTTTCTTGTTATTTTGCAATTTTTGTGTAACGAGTTGCTAAATATGATTGATTAAATTTAAATAAAGCCATATGAAACGACATTAAGTGCCTTTTCAGAAATTGGGTTTCCATTATTTACCCAGTACGCCAAAGACGTTAAATGAGATGATTACTAATTATCAAAAAAACAAATTATTCTTATAAGCTTTCTAAACCTAAGAAATATCCATTTAGCTTATACCAGACCGACGCAGAGCCCACTCGACTATAGCAAGCCTCTACTGACCCCTCTCACACGAAACATTTAGGTATCAAGCTGTTTTCTAATCTACGAAATTATATTTATGTTTTAGCCCTTGGCAACTTATTAGTGTTCACAGAACTTTTCGTCATATATATTACGAAATCATATAGGCCCAGGAACGGTTAACTATATTTGAATTAATGCAGTTACAAAATAAATTATTGCTTGCAAATGGAGCGATATTTTCAACTAAGACTATAATCTGCAGGTTCCATAGATACGAAAAAAAGAATCATTAGTTCATCTAGTATAATGCAGAAGTTCTTAGCAATGGGCATTTTTGCGCTTTTACTACTGGTTTTCAATTAATATAAGCTTATTTTGTTGTTGTCCCTTTATAGGAAGTTATAGAAATAATTATGTAGCTTAGATTATTTAAATATTTACTTATAGGTAGTGATGAAGCAGATTGATAATCCCAGAAAATAACGCTGCAAGATGTTGAGGATTAAAAAGTAGGAAGTACTAAAAAGGCTCGTCTTTCGAAGGAATATATGAATCACTTCCATAAATTCCGACTCAAGTATCCCATTAAACCTATAAGGGGATCTCGAATGCTCGAGATATAGTAGTTAACGACGACTTCCAATGTTGGGAATACTTTTAGTTTCCAGGGCTTCATAGTTGATCACTATTAGAGTTAATTTGTGCTGTCATAAGCGCTCTTTCACAGTAACCGTATATAGATACTATGTTATAAAACTGAATCAGACATGAAAAATACGAAGCAATTTAGTGCGCTTTCGGGACTCAAGCCATAGCAGCTCAGCGGTTGAAATAGATATTTTCTGCCCCACGTATGGAAAGACAATTTGAAATAGAAATTTTATTCTTTACGTTATTTGTACCACGCTATGGGCGTCAATTTTTTAAGTAGGTTGTATTGAAGGAGTTGTATTATTTCAACTGTTGGGGAGCCGAACATGAAGTAGTTGCAACCGCACGTATGGTGCACGGTAGGCTTCACCCCAAAATGTACTTTCCAGTTGCCTTTACCCAAAATGTTTTAAAAATATATTAACTTTGTAATTTTGACTGTTTCTTTATATATTATATTTTATGTTTGCCTCGGCTGCGTCAGTATTATTGTTAGAGACATGTTTCTCTTTGCAGGGTTTGGTGCGACTGAAGAATGTAGGCTTACACATATTTTAAGTTTTTCTTCACTCCTTTTTATTAATGCTTGACACGATTTAAATAACACTCCACTGATATAGAGAGAGCTGTGAGATTTTTTTAATTAATTACTTGCACTTTTTAACACGTAAACTATTTTTTGTATCACACAAAATACGTATTATACTTCTGGAGGACGTGTCTCGCGTCCACTTATGAGCACTGTCTACAAGCAACTGAACTCTATGTTTGTAAATTTTGCTCTATTTCAGTTTCTGATTGGCTAATCCTAATCCAATGGAATACTTTTATTTAAGTAAAGCTTTTTCTGGTTGTTGATTGGCTATTTTATAAACCATCTCAAAATTTACATTATTGTTGCTCCAATGACTAGTAGCATTTAATCTTTCAAATTCATTATTGCCCCAAGGTTACCTCATTGTTACCTCATTGTTAGCAACTTTTAACCTATTATTCTCACAGCTCCTACATTATTAAATTACGTAATACATTCACATAACATTATTAAACATAGATTCAATAATAAACATTTAAAATGACTGTAATATACACTTTTTATATATAGTTACATACACATATTGCTTAAAGGCGGGCTTTTATTGAATTATATATTATATTATTAGACTGAAATCACTTAAGTGTTAAGAATACTGCCTCACGGAGCAGAACTGGCACTTAAAGCTGAACGTCCATGGTTCCAATACTATTCACGACATTATACTTCTCAATTATAATTCATCTTTTGAAATCTAAATGACACTGCTAAGGTGTGGCCTCAAAGACGCGGGTAGTAGAGCTCGTAGAGCCTATACTTGTGAATGACAGGTCTGCGGTTCAAATCCCGCTAGGAGCGTCCTCCCTGACCGATGTGCAAGTTCTCCTCAGTTTTCATAACAGGAAGATACCGGGAGGTACCCTAAATTTAGGCTAGGAACATTTCCTTCCCAAAGTTCCTTTCCCAAAAGTCATTTCATTTCATGTATCATCAGCGTCCACGACCCGTCCTCCGTGGTGTAGAGGTTACCATGCTAGGCTCTAGTTCCCGAGGTCGCGATTTCAAGACCGGCGGAGGGCAATGGAGTTTTTTTGGGCGTAAAAACCCTTAGAATGGTTTTCTTCGGAAGGGAAGTAAAGCCGGTGGTCCCGTGTCGTAGATTTACGGCACGTAAAAGAACCTCAAGCCTGATAAAGAGGCCTCTGAGCAAAATTAGGGTACTTCACGCCCAATATAAAATGGGACGCTAGGGACAACAGCAGCTAAAGAGCGTCCATAAATAAATAAATAAAAAAGAAGCGTTCACCGGTGGTTAAGTCTGCAGTAGGAACGGGCTTTAGGAACTGCCAAATCAAGTGAGTGGTTTCTACAGAGATATGAAGACATGAAAGAATGTAGGGAATATTATGAATACAGCAGCACCATATCGAATAATGGCGATACTGTTTGTAATTGCATTTGATGTTATGCAAAATATTTCAGCTCCATATATTCCAGTACAAGAAGTTCATTATTGCAGTAAACTCTGTATTTCTATGTGCAATATTCGCAAGGTAAGTATATAGCCCGTCATGTAGAAACTTATCTTGAAATTTTTGTGACAAGCGAACTGTAATAAAAAGACTACGAGCAAAATTATAGCTGCGAGGTTTTATTGTATGGCTTAGAAATACAGCAACACATCAGCAGTTTATACTACAGGAAGCCACACATACAGAATGTATCTTTATGGGTGTCATATATTTGGGGGACGTGTTCCTGACATCAAAACAGTAAACAAAGTTCATATGAACATGGGTCTGAAAATCATTTATTTCAGAGTTGCAACACAAAACCGAAAGTTACAAAAATTGCTCGAAGTGGCTTCCTCTTGCTTCAATGCGTGCAGCAAGCCTGCGTTCCGTGCTCTGGCGTACTCTGTTGAAAATTCCTAGTGTGTTTCATATTTGGTCAAATCCAGTTTGGATACGTCATCTCAAAATGTCAACATCAGGTACAGGAGTCGCATAAACCAAGCACTTCAAATATCCCCAGACGAAGAAATCCATTGGATTCAAATCAGGCGATCCATCAGGCCATGCAATGGGTCCCCCTCAACCAATCCATCTTTGCGGAAATCGATCATTCAAAAACTTACGAACTATCATACTGTAATGGACTGGAGCACCATCGCGTAAAAACCACATTCGTTGAATGATGTCCAGAGGCACATTATCAGTTAAGGGATGCAGCTCATTTCTGAGAAACTGGAGATAGGTTTGTCCATTCACACGCGGAGGGAAGAAGTAGAGACCAATAAGGTGATCATGAATGATTCCACCCCAAACGTTGAGAGAGAACCTCTGTTGATGGTTGTCCTGTCGTACTTCATTAGGATTTTCAAATGCCCAGTTATGAGTGTTATGAAAATTGAAGATGCCGTCGCGAGTAAAACCAGCCCCATCCGTGAATAAGATACAGGCTAGGAAATTGATGAACACAGCGCACTGCTGTAAAATGCGTTGACAGAAACGTCTTCTTGGCTCAAAGTCCGCCTCATTTAATCCTTGCACACGTTGAAGGTGATACGGGTACAGAAGACTTTCATTCAGAATTCTCCAGATAGTCATATGACTAAATTTTTCCCTTACAGCCATACATCTTGTGTTTTGTGATGGGTCTGCATCCACAGCACGAAGAACTCGTTCTTCCAGCTCAATGCCTCGTACCGCTCTTAGTCTCCCAACATCCCTAGTACTCCTCTCAAATGCGCCATTCTCTCTCAAGCTTTGGTGAATTCGTGCGAATGTTCTTGCACACGGTAACGGCCTGTCAGGGTACCTTTCTGCATAAAGTTCACGTGCTCGTGCTGCATTGCCGTCTGCACGGCCGTACGTGTAGTGCATATCCATCTGTTCACTCATAGAATACATCTTCTTTGACCTATAACAACGAAACGGTTGATTTTCAGACCCATGTACATATGAACCTTTTTACTGTTTTGATGTTAGGAACACGTCCCCCAAATATATGACACCAATAAAGTACTAACTGAATGAAATGGGCGGCCTTGGTATTAAGCAAGATAGGGAAGTGATTCATACGACTAGATACCTGCTCTAAACTTCAACCGGGGATGTCCACTGCGGCGTGGATTGCTCTACCCTTGCAGGCATCTGTACAGACCTTGCGGTTGAAACTGGCAGGTTATCTTTTGGTTATGGTCTTCTTATCCAACTTGATTTATCTCACAGCAAAGATCATGAAAGGTTTGATATTTCCCATGTCAGTCTTGAAACGGTTCCAGCTGATATTTCGTCTAATATGAAAATTTTGCTTGAAGTTTTGCCTAAATATACTCTTTCCTTCTGCCAAAATTCAAATGAGTATGTATCGTCGACTGTTAAAGAATTGCGCCGCTACAGAGACTCCTGTGTAGGCCGGAATAAAAATCATTGTGATCTCCGTTGGCACTTACTGCCTCCAGGAAATCAAGTAAAAATTAATCAGGGTTTCCCGATACGCGGCCACTTCTATTTGGCCTGTGACCTACACATCGGTCGGATCAAACGCACACGGAAAAAATGATAATTTTATGAAACTGTGCAAATGAGTGAGCACACACCTCATCATTTTATTTCTGTGCCTTCCCAACTCATTATCTTAACATAAACTATTGCAGAAAAATTCAGATACATTTCAAAGCAAATAGTACATTCTGGATAGAACAAGCGCTTTTACAGAGTAAACTGCACTACAGTTTTAACTGCAAAATGAGCCGTTTCACTCTGTTCTCCTTCTCACCAAGAATAATTAATGTTATGAAACTTGATTTATGAACTGAGAAATAATGTGTGAGAGTTCATAGAAAAGTAAATGAAATTAAATACTATTCATAACATTACATATGTCAGCAGTTTCTTTAAAGGTTTATCGTGTTTCTTTGTGTAATTTAAGTTAAAATTAAAATGAGTCACACAATAGTATCAGGACGTATGTAAAAAAGGCATACTGTTTCATTCATTGCATTATGGAATATGTTGAAAGTCGAATTTTTTACGTTCATAATCTAGAGTTTTTTTGTTTGTTTTTGGGCCAAGTCCATTCATAAATAACCGAGCCTTTCTTATGGGGGCGTTGATATATAATATCAGACATGTCTCTAGTTCCCAAAGCATGGCTTCCTTCGGAAGGGACGTAAAGGCGGTGGTCCCGTGTCGTAGATTTACGGCACGCAAAGAGGCCTCTGAGCAAAATTGCCGGTCTTTCGCGCCCAATATAAAATGGGACGCTAAGGGCCACAGTAGTTAAAGAGCGTCCTTAAATAAAACTCAATTTAATTTAATTTCAGACATTACAGTTTCTGACACTCGGTGTCATGCTCCTCCTTTCAGCCTTCAACTTTTCATGTTGGGGATGGTAATAGAAGCTCCTGGGATGGCAGGCAAAAAGAACAGTGGGATGGGTATAACCTCGTGCCCTCTCCGGTGGTAACCCTGTGCTGGATGGTGCAGGCCTGCTGGAGTGAAGGCTAAACCGATTTGATCTATTTGAATTTACCCTAAGTATAACTATTCAAAAACAATTATATTTAGTCTTTCCGCCATTGTAAAAATATATAAATTCCTTGGATTAATTGCATACCGGTGAAGGTTAAAGGTACAAGGGGTTAGGTGAAGTTCGCGGTTCCCTCAAATGTGCCCAAAGTACGCTACCCAGGGTGAAGTTTTATCAATTTTAGCCAGGGCGTAACTATTTACTCATAAATAGAAGCAACACCGCAACAAGGAAAAACATTTACCAATAATTCAAATAGGAGTAATATATGAATAACCCTGTGTATTTGTGGACTGATTTATATGCAATTCAAGATTTAATATGGATAGCTAATATGATTTATAATGGTTTATGAATTACATTATTGGAAGATACAGAAACTTCACTAAATATCAGATCAGGTTTACACTATTATCTTCCTTACCATCTACCTAGTTTGTAGAGAAACTTTAGTATTCCACCCAAAAATTCGATATCAATATTTCACCGGGAATACATAATTTTAAGTTCCCTGAATAAAAAACAATTTAGAAATGGTCCGTGTGTGTGTGTGTGTGTATCTATGCACAGCATAACTCAAAAATGACTTTGCATTTAAGTTCAGCGTTTTTCGATAGTGACACGAAGATTTTAAAGAAACTCCTCTCTCAAACTCCTTTATATGGAAACTTTATAGAATTTTTTATTTTATCAAAATTTCTCTAATGATTTTAGATAAAATAGCATCATTTAAGGTGTGTACATCACATTTACAATGTATGTCTCCAACTTTCTGGCAACAGTCCTCTTTATTTGGAAGGACTTTAGTATAATTTTGTATAACGGGTAAAACTTAAAAGACAGACAAAATCGTACCATACAAAAAATGAAAAGCTGTTTAAAAACACAATTTATTTCCAATAAAATTTTAGTAGCTTCAGGCATTTTCCATTTTATTATTGGTTTGAATTTTTAAATACTTGTCACTTTTAAGCGCTGTCGCCATTCAATGGTTTCTCGTGATCTCATGGGAAGGGTATGGATGTTAGGGCCAGCATATAACGGTCCATTTTTAAACATCTGACTATCAATTCGGTTTCCTGTATCCCTCTTGCACCTACAACGAAGTATGTAATGAAACTATTTCTGCAAACGTTTTATTTATGGACGCTGTTTAACTGCTGTGGTCCTTAGTGTCTCACTCTATATTGAGCGAGAAAGATCGGTAATTTTGCTCAGAGACCTCTTTGTCAGACTTGGGGTTCTTTTACGTGCTGTAAATATTACGACACGGGACCACCGGCTTTACTTCCTTTCCGAAGGAAGCCATGCTAAGGATTTTTACTCCCGAAAAACTCCATCGCCCTCCGCCGGGTTTGAACTGGCCACTTTGGGAATTAGAGGCTAGGATGGTAACCACTACACCACGGAGGACGAGAAATGTTTATCTCGATGAGGAACATGAAGTATATAGAAAATAAGATGTAGGAATAATGTGCAGAATTTATATAAAAATAAACGACAGTGGTTAGAGAAAGTCGTGTGAATGTAACACGGATTTTTTTCGGGTGGGAAGTCTCTAAGTCTCCCTTCATCCCCGTCTCCCGCTGTAAATGGCTCTTGCATTCCTTTGGGAAACACTATCTTAGCAATGTTTGTTTTTATTATACATTTGTTTACATTTGTTTATTTATTGTGCTAAGAGTTTTACAAATTTGATTGTCTACTGCACTTTGACCCTGGTCACTCATTCAGTATACATCACCACAGTTTATTTACATTTTACAGATTCTTGTCAATAAATTATCTTGCTCTTTTTTTTTCATGTCCCATTTCCACTTGTTTTTCACTTTTCATTTATTGATTACTTAACCATCACACATTCACTATAGTTTTCCATTCAAAGTAAGATGCGCTACCTCTTACTTTTCTCTTTCCAGTGTCCAAAGCCATTTATTTTTTACTTTACACAAAAACTGTCCAATGCTACTAGCGTCCTTGCATATCATTTCAATCATAAGTGTATTTCTATCCCCCTTCAACCACTTATTATTAAAAAATTCTTTTCTCCAATTTTCTGTTCCTTGGCACTTAAATACTATGGACATTGGTTTTGAGGAATACCCTGTCCTAACCCTTTTAGCCTCCATGCTCCGGTTCTTACCCATGCAATAGATTCTCTCTCTTCTTTATTTACTAAGTCTATATATTTTTCCCTACCCCATGTATTTTTCATTGGCCTATAACAAACTAATGAGCTTTTTTCGGCAATCTCACTGAACATGATTTGTATTTCTATATCTTCCAGTCTTTTCCTCGTTTTTTCCAAAAATTTTTCACGTTATTTTCTCTCCTTCTCCATATATCTCCTAGCCCATTTTTCTCCAAAATGTTCCAAATTTACTTACCCATCCATCATTCATTAAGCTATTCTCTTGGTATTCAATACATTGTCTTAACACATTACTTTTTCCTAGATTTAAAGTTCTAAACCAAAATTTCAAAGCTCTTTCCATTATCTTCCCCTTAGTTGGCACCCTGTCCATCTCTAATTGTGCTACCTGTCTTACAATTGACTTCGGTAGCCCTAGTATTTCTCTAAAAAACATCCTGTGCACCTCATCTATACTTTCCCATCCTCTATCTAATCCCATATTTCTATACCATAGATCATTTTTGCCTCCACAACCATCTCATAAACTTTTCCCAGCCATTTAACATTTATATTAGGTACTGATCTTGGGGAACACAGCACATGCTTAGATACCAATGTCGTAGCAGTAACTAGTCAGAGATAAACATTGCTGCGTGAGGTATAGAGCCGCGAGATATGTGCAAGGCAACGTATCTATGAAAATAAAACATCCATAATTTTCTTCTGATTGTTTTGATCCTTTTACCACATACTCGAAACATAAAACATGTGGTACACACACACAAACAATTTTAACGGTCTATAAACCGAATATTAACTTTTATTCATAATTAATCACTTTTTAATATGGTAACATGAAATCCGCTTCGACCCTATGGTTTATCCTATCACTCCCACATTTTAATTTGACGTTAGTATACAAACATAAAGAAATTTATGTGAAATGTGCAGGCCTATCTTAATTTTAATTAGTTTAAGAGAAACAAATTGCATACAGTATCACTCTTTTCAACTTTTTCAATGCGACATATGGAAAATTATTAATTTTAGCTCAACCATTTAATTTTTAAACTGATATATACTCAAAAGTTTTAAATGCATATTTCTGAAACTATCCTGAAAATTTCAAGCGAATAAATTATAAACCGTTGTCAAAGGAGCATTAGAATAGTGAAGATGCTGGATAAAAATAATTGAGAACAATTGAGTTTAAAGTTCAACGCGGTGTATTATCTAAGTGACAAAGAACGATTAAATAGTCATTTGTGGCTTTAAAATTGTTTGCATTAAAAACCAATTGTCTAGCATAAAAGTAGAAATTATAGATATAATAAAAATACAAAGCACAAAAAATCAAAGTTTTTTGGAAATGTCCCAGATGCATTACCGCTCTTGGGCAAGGATATTATCACCGACTTGCACAGTTCTGACTATACCGGATGGAAGAGATACTGTTACATCCCTTCCAATACGTGCTTCATTGAAGTATTGCAAACAAAAAAGTATAATGGCATTTTGTTGTTTCACCAGCCGTTTTCGATAAAATAAATAGTTTTTGTTGGAAATCAGATGTTTAATTCAACGAGAATGCACGAAGACAATAGGTTGTTACTTATACGATGAGTAGAGTAACTATTAGTGACATAATTTCGGTAGTAACTTAGTGACATCACCCAGGGATTTTAAATAATTAATAATTTAAAAAGATATTCCGAACACCCTTTGCATACGTAATATGGCTGTAGAACTCAGCAACATTGCAAACAGGTCCAGGTAGGTCACGCAGTCTGGACCGGCTTCCGGTCGCAAACAAAACATAGTCTATCTCACTCCTCTCCTTTACCCAAAGGGTGATGCGATTCTGTTTACCACATGTCCTTTAATCCGAGCAAACACGAAAAAAAAAGGTATGTAATGTTTTGGCGAAATAGGCCTACACTAGAACAGTATAAAATGGAATGAATACCATCAGCACCTGAAATGTATTTTTTATGTTTATATATCGGAAAGATAGTTTGGTTGGTTACATTACAGCAGCATCAATTGCAAAATGTATTTAAGTTTATGTTGAACGAGGTGATAAAAATATTCTTAGATTGTGAGTTTAGGTTACAAAATGCGTCATTGGAAGATTCAGATGAGATTATTAGGAAGTAGTAGACACGGAGCGTTTGTTTGTTTACGCCCATGAGCCACACGCCACTGTGAAAGAAAAAGTGAAACCCATTTACGTGGTGTCCTCCAACTGGTTTTGAAAGTGAAAGTGACACCCCCGCTAGCATGGGTCAACAAACCCTGCAACGTTGCTAGCCTGTCTGTTTTATGTTCTCGAAAAACCTAAAATATCTCCGCAGAAAATGGCCATAAAATGGAAGTTATAAAATGTGCTCCCAATAATGAGATCTGTAAGTGGTTCAAATCCATGTAATAACTTCGCTTCCATCCGGTAGATATTTTAACTATCATACTCTTTATAGTTAAATACGTAAATGCTATTACTTCATTGAATTCATTCTTCGTTTCATAAATCAGAATTGTATGATGCTGTTATGGACATTTGAAGGTATCACAAGTTGATTTGTACTGGTATTTCAGCAGTTATTGGTTTATCAATTTGTAATTAGTTCATGAAACAGTTATTTTAAAGTTACGTTAATATGATAGACTGTTGTATAAAAAGTGTATTCTTTGTAACTTTAACTTGGAAGTAATAAAAGAAAACAAAATAGTAGCGGTGTTGTTAATGCTACAGAATGGCTTATGCTCGTGTTGGCTACTTTTAAAAATTGCATTTGAAAATTAATTAAAATACACAATAGTAATTATCTGAGTTCCTCATTTCTGCACATACGCCCTTCTTCTAATAAACCTCTCACGCAGCCCATGTTCCTCTGTGAACCAAGATCTATAAACTTTGTGCGTTGCCGCAAGGCCAAAGTGTTGCTTACACACTTTGATGCGCTTAATCATTTTTCCAGCAGTGTTTATCTCTTCAAGGCAAGATAACTTGGGTCTGAAACTGCTGATAATCTGCAGGGGATGTGTACGAAGCTGAGGAAAATTAAATGGAAGGTCTACAAGGCTTCCTGTTGTTTTAAGATTCCCATGATGTAAAGATTAAATGCAATAGCGTGTATGGTAATTTACATTGAATTTTTTTTTTATTTTGCTCACCGACAATATTTTCTTAATTATTATTCTGAGTTATTTTTGCGTACTATGCGCTTGTGTTGAACAAGGTTGCTAGACAAGCGGTAAGCTCTAATCACTATATGTTTAAACTGAAATAAGTACACCAACTCATTCATGCATTCAAATTATGCACTTAAACGAGTAGAACCACAAAGTAATTTAACGTTAAATCTTTGTTTAAAGCACTCTTAAGCTTTCATTGAAAAATTCTTACTGACAAAATACTGTTTGGGTTGTATAAATAAGACATATGCCTTTGCATTAGCTCAGAAATTTTGGTATTAGATGGGTAGCAATTTCTAAAACACATTGTATTGGGCAACGAAGAAATACAATATTTAAGTTGAGTACACTGCTGTTTTGTGACATCAAACGTAAAAATCAAATTATCTATTAGGTTTTACACACAAGTCGTTAATAATATAGGTATTTATTTATAAACCTCAACATGCGATCAACAAAGCCACTGACAGGTGTATATGGTGGCTATCAGGCTAAATAATAAGTCTCAGCACATGCATGTTACGAATCCAAAGGTCTAATGTTGCCAGTTGAGGCAGTATTTTATATCTCAACACTGTGAATGCCAGAGTGATTGTAGTGTAAATTAACATTATTGTGTGACAATGATTTGAGATGTTTGTTAATTATAAGCATTGTTAGGAAATAAATTTACACGGCCTCACTGAAACTGACAATAGGAGCGGGTAACAATGTAGCGAGAGGGTGAGTTGTTTATTAATTAGAAGAGACAAACAAATGACGTCAGAGTAGCGCGCGTTTCTTTAGAAATGGAGGGAATATCTTCCCTAGAGCATATGTGTTCGTAATTTTGATTGGATAAAATAATAGACGCTAATGTTGGCGCGCTTTATTAACCAATAGCAGCTCGATTATAATGTTTAGGCATATGGAGGTGAGGGAGTATAAATTCCGAGCCAGAGACAGGTATCGCACAGTTTAAGAGAATCATTCACGGGTTACACGTCGCACAGTTCAACAGAATCATTCACGGGTTACACGTCGCGCAGTTCAACAGAATCATTCACGAAGTACACTTTACGCAATTCTACAGAATCTCTCGCGTCGTAAAGCTAGTTACAAAGATGTGAAATACTCGAATTAATAATGTGCGGCAAATAAGTGATTATAGTTACATTCGAAAATATAACAGTTTCAGTCGGGCGTGTATCAAGAGTAATTGTGTGAAATTGATAAAGTGTGACGGCAATAAAAGTGTAAGAACAAATTCTTTTATCAGTGTTATCTTTTAGTAACAACTCCTTTCCGTTTACACACCCTGTTTAAGAGATTTGCTCGACTGAGTAATAATAGCTAGCCGGAGACAAAGAACCCAAAAATTCAAAATAGTAAAACAATAAAAGGCGCTCAGCAAATAAGATAACACGAACGATACTGCGACACAGTTCGTATCAACAATGATGTTATTTCACTAGTCCATATAATAAAATATATGGATATCGCCATGGATTCTCAGCTGCAATGGAAGGAATATATGAAGTTTTAATGAAAAGAACTGAATTTCAAGTTTTGGGGCTACAATTCCAGTTGTCCATATATAATAACAAGGCATGGGTATTTTTGAGCAGCTGGCTTCAAGTTATCCATACTCAAACCATTATCACTACAAACAATGCAAAATAACAGCGCCCAAGGGTTACTGACAGACAGGTAAAAACGGGTCCGAGTGATGTCTGCAAACGTCAAAACACTCTACGAGGGATGGGGTTAGTTTGTCACCTGCGACTTCCCCACCTATAGTCCAGTAACAGTTCCAATTTATTTCCTTCCGTCCTTGCTTTAATATTTAGAAATTCCCATGCCTGTTAATAAGATTTTGGTATATCCACAGATGTGAAAGCCAGTGTGGGCATGCAGCTATGGGGTTGCGCTACCCCCCGAATAGAATACGTTCATACTATCTATAAATTTTAAAATAAAGTGTTACGTTGTGCAGATGACGTCCCACGAGATAAATGCGAATGGACCAACTGCAACTTGACCTCAATAACAACGCAGTCGAAGGAGTTATTGCAGACCATGCTAAGAATCAGAAAAGAAATCGCAATTCCAAAAGAACGTCAAGACATCGCGATTTCTTGAGCTACTGGAGGAAAGCTATTGACGAGTTAACTGTGAAAATGGACATTGGTATTAGACAAATATTTCTGGAAATATTGTTGCAATTCTCTTATTAGACGTAATACTTTTTATGTATAATTTATTGTAGTTTTATTCAGAAAGACAAAGGAAAGGAAAATCGCACATTAGGTGTTAATTACTAGTACTAACCCACAGCTTGGCTGTAGACAGTGTGCATGGACATGTCGTAAGCTCTCAAAGATGCCGAAAGTTCCGTGATTTCAGCTCCTGTGGCGACTAAGCGTTCTACAGAATCATCTGAGATTTCATAAACTATAGATGTTATTACATGACTGCACACGCAGAAACAAAGTGGTATAAGGTCAGGTGAGTGCGGCATCCAGACAACGGACCCTCTACGATCTATCCATTGACCGCCGAATGTACACAACACGCTTCATTGAGCAGTTGGGTCCAACTGGAGCCTCCAATTGCTACCGGCTATCGCGTTCTTGCACTAAAATGAAGCCTTAGAGGCGATGGGTTTCTTAACGAAAGATGTAATTGGAAGTACAACAGGAGTTTATACGTGGATAATTTCGTAGGAAATTCAAAATAAACCGGAAATAAGACTTTTAGATAATTTACTGGGCTGAGATAAAGGCCAGAAAAAATGGAAGAAACCTATGTTACTCCTAAACCTGTAGGGTATGTTAACCTGAAGTGTGTTTAAGGTAGGTCTATATTTGGATTAAAAGTTATGAAAAACGGTTGTTCACACAGTAATCGTGTGCCCTTATTTCATGGATATTAGCAAGTAAATGTGGTTTTTGCATATCTTTCGGAACAGTTTTCAGCCATTGTTTGAAATTACTTATTGTTGTTGGACTTTGCTACTGCAAATACTTCAGAATGTTGTGCAGTCGAGTGCATGGAATCGTATCCATATAATACCCAGTAGTTTATATTGGTAAAGAAAAACTAAACCACCCGTGCCACGCCCATCCCCACCCCTTACCTAGTTCTAGCACTCTAATATTTGTTTTACTCCAAATTTTTCCTTCGCCCCTGAGCCTAAAAAAGACCTGTGTGTTCATTGGTTAATGTTTCAGTGAGATTTTTTACACTAAACCAATACGAGAGGACTCATCCAGGGGCTGGTGCGAACCGTCGTTGCGAAGTATGCCTTCCAGCCACTCAGGTGTAAAGTTTCCGTACTCCCCCCCCCTTTCGCCGCTCACCTTGGCCTAATCTTTGTTCATAAGCTAATGTGTGTGTCGGACTGGAATTCAAACCAATAAAAGTTTGACTTATCCAGGGCTGGTGTGCAACACAAATGATAAGGCGCTTTTGCCAACCTTAAATAAAGAAAAGCAGTATAGGAAATAAAAAATATTGGCGTGTTTCCGTGTACTCGTCTGTAGTTTCTCAAAATCGGGCCGTAGAAATTGTAGCACTTATAAACCTTTTCTGGAACCTCTTAACTCATGCGATGCGGTGTACATCAAGATATTTAAAAAGCTACGATAAAAAATAGTGTTTTTGGTGTTAGAAAGTGGAATTTCAGCAAATGTGTTCGCCTTCTTATTGGTCTAACACTAACAATACATGCAAAGCTGCTGTGTCATCTACACATCGTGTGCGCAGGTTTTGCTATGTACAATACATATATGCTATATACTATATATTTGCTGTACTAATATTTCTTACCTTGAGTATCGTATTAAGATCTAAAACATAATAGTGTTTTCCGTAATTAAGGTAACTTTGAGCAGAAAACATTTGGAATATAAAAAGCTCTGGATAGATATTTTCTCCCCCTCTCTCTCTCATTATTTTCTTGATCTTGGCCAGGTGACGATTTGAAAGTCGTATTGTAACGTACGTCTCTCTCTTTTAGAGTTGGAAACACAGCTCGTCGTGCTTTTGTATAAGGGTAATACCTGTAATAAGCCATCCAGTGTTTATCTCAACTTCTTTAGCGTAACACCCGTAATACCCTTGACCAAAGCCCTGGTCCAAATTAACGTATTTGTGTGCACGATTACGGCGTAAATAATAAACGTTAACCCCTGATTTGAAAATACGCACGCTAGCATCGTAATTTTATCCAGAAAATCATTTGTGGAACAATTATATACCTTAAATAAATGATCTCCAGAGCATAATTGCTATTTTTTCTTTCTTTTGTTTTGATTGATCACAGATATAACTCAATTATATTACAGGCTCACTTTGCCAATATGCATTTAAATATATTTTCAAACACTATACATGTTTTGTTTATTCTATACATACATTATCGCACAATTTTTTTGAGGGTCATATAAGGGCTTAGCATATCTTGAATACGAAATGTCGTCCTCCATGCTCTAGGGGTAGCACGCTAGCCTGTAGTTCCCGAGGTCGCGGGTTCAAACCAGGCGGAGGGCGATGGGTTTTTTTGGGCGTAAAAATCCTTAGCATGGCTTCCTTCGGAAGGGAAGTAAAGTCTGTGGTTCATTGTCGTAGATTTACGGCACGTAAAAGAACCTCAAACCTGATAAAGTGGCCTCTGAACAAAATTCCCGGTCTTTCACGGCGATTATTGAATGGGACGCTAAGAACCACGGTGGTTAATAGCGTCTCCTTAAACAAAATTCAATTTAATTTAATTCTGAATGCGAAATAACCAACTATAGTGTGAATTTAAAGGGAAAGGACAGGGTGCCATCTAGGGAGCTCATTTCAATTCATCTAGCTAACATATAATTACTTAACCATAATTCTCTACGCGTTGATATTATGGCATTTAAAAACATTTTTCTCTCTCATTTTTTCGTTTACAGAGTTTGACGCGCTGAATTTCAGTTTCACGCTGTGAATAACCCACCCCCGGCCATCACTCCGTTTTGCTGTGTAGCCTTCCGGCTCAGATTTCAATGAAATTTTCCTCTTCTGCTGTGGACAAAATGAACCCTGAAACCACGGCAGAAATTTTTATCAGCGGCAGCATCACAGTTTTAATAGAATGAAGGCAATGAGTCATTAAAGCAGATATGATGACATTAAGCAAAAAAGAGAGACAACATTCAGAATTTGAAGTTAGCTTGCCAGAGTAAATTTAAAAATGAGTGGGATTTGAGGTTTTTCTGTAAAACATAATGAAAACACTGTTATTTTATCTTAATTCGTTTCTCGTTCGTACATATGACTGGTGATTAAAATATATCGAAACCTTATTTGCATACATGCCATTAAAACCTTTAATTGAATCCAATTCCAAAATCAGTTTGCAAGGTTTGCGGTTAGGTTCATGTTGGACGAAGCAGTATTTACCTCTGTTGTTTGCTTACCGAGCTATTTATTCCATTATTTTCTTTATTACACTTTTATCCTCGTTTTATAGTGAACAGAAGAAGAATTAACTGCCTTTTATTTACAGTCAATCATCAGAGGACCAATTATAAACACCATCCAAAAATTATGGAATCTAACTAATAATTATAATGCAAATCTATCAGTTAAAAAACAAAATTGAAAACCATAGATGAAAAAAAACTTGTAATGCGACTCAATAAAATTACAATTTAGGAAACTCAATAACAGTTTTATGAAACAGGAGCAGTTTCCATGTTATTATTTGTGGCTATTTAATAAATATGATTAAGAATCCATAAAAGAAATGAGGGGCGTATATGCGTACTTATAATCTTATTCTATTATCCCCTTATATGTGTTTCGTTTTTATGTATATTTGCATTCCTTTGCATTTGGATTACTATATTAATATAGGTTTCCGTCTTTTCTAAGTGTAAATTTCTATTTGGTGTCGAACGGCTGTAGTAAGGGCAGTTTCCTTTGTGGGCAAGGAAGCGCAACGAAAACCAAAGCTTAATCCCTCATAAAAGCCCCAAACGAATGCCTCAGATACTTCCAATTCTGTTTATTTTCTGTAGTTTCCTATTTGTAGAGTATTATATCCCATAAGCTTCACAGATGAGTATTACTCGTAAAAATACCAAGCATTTGGAAAATACTGTGTCCGTTTTTAAAGACATTAAAGATTATTGATAGTCTACTTGCTGAAAGAAGCCCTTTGCTTATTAGAATCATTGAACATTCAACAAGCTTGCTGCTGAAAGGAGCCCTTTGCTTATTAGAATCATTGAACATTCAATAAGCTTGTTGCTGAAAGGAGCCCTTTGCTTATTAGAATCATTGAACATTCAACAAGCTTGCTGCTGAAAGGAACCCTTTGCTTATTAGAATCATTGAACATTCAACAAGCTTGCTGCTGGAAGGAGCCCTTTGCTTATTAGAATCATTGAACACTTAACAAGCTTGCTGCTGAAAGGAGCCCTTTGCTTATTAGAATCATTGAACATTCAATACGCTTGCTGCTGAAAGGAGTCCTTTGCTTATTAAAATCATTGAACATTCAATAAGCTTGCTGCTGAAAGGAGCCCTTTACTTATTAGAATCATTGAACATTTAATAAGCTTGCTACTGAAAGGAGCTCTTTACTTATTAGAATCATTATCCCCACTCAACGACACGGGTAGCCGAGGTCGTTAAGGTGCTGACTCTGCGGTTCAAATTCCGCCATGACTGTGTGCTTACCAGGTTTCTCCAGGCCTCATAACTGGTAAATGCTATGGGAGGCATCTTGAGCTTCGCCTGGAACGTTTGCTTTCCAAATTTCCTTTCCCAGTTGTATTTCGTGTATCACACTGTCAGCTCTTGTGGTGCCATTTGAAGTAAGAGCGGGCATTAATCATTACTCCAAAAATAAAATAAAATAAAATAAAATAAAATCACCTCCACCATCACCCCTGTGTGCTTCGAAAGTTACGTCTGGAGTAGAAATATTCTCGCTTCTTCGATTTATGGTTCACTTTCCTACTGCACGATATTCCAACTATTTTAAAAGCGAGGAATTCCATTTTTGAGCACATAATAACAAGGTGTTTCTATAATCACAAAACTTCTGCAAAATGGAGTTAATTTTAATTTCTTTTTTAGGTCTACATTTATAACTTCGGTCACAGTGCATATCAGGTAGTGGCCTGAAGAACGTAATTTCAGATTCCACAGTTCATTTTTCTTACACTTCTCCGCCTCATACCTCAATATTGGTTAATTCTTCACTTTGTATACTTCTAATTACGTCTTTCCTTTCTTCGTATCTGAGTTATCTTTTGGTTTATTAATTTTATTGTTAATGTAAATGCATCTAATCAAAATACACTACGTGATCAAAAGTATCCGGACACCTGGCTGAAAATGACGTACAAGTTCGTGGTGCCCTCCATTGGTAATGCTGGAAGTCAATATGGTGTTGGCCCACCCTTAGCCTTGATGACAGCGTTCACTCTCGCATGCATACTTTAAATCACGTGCTGGAAGCTTTCTTGGGGAATGGCAGCCCATTCTTCACGGAGTGCGGAACTGAGGAGAGGTATCGATATAGGTCGGTGAGGCCTGGCACGAAGACGGCGTTCCAAAACATCCCAAAGGTGTTCTCTGTGCAGGCCAGTCCATTACAGGGATGTTATTGTCGTGTAACCACTCCGCCACAGTCCGTGCAGTATGAACAGGTGCTCGATCGTGTTGAAAGATGCCATCGCCATCCCCGAATTGCTCTTCAACAGTGGGAAGCAAGAAGGTTCTTAAAATTCAATGTAGGTCTGCGCTGTGATCCTGCCACGCAAAACAACAGGGGGTGCAAGCCCCCTCCAGGAAAAACACGACCACACTATAACACCACCACCTCCGAATTTCACTGTTGGCACTACATACGCTGGCAGATAACGTTCGCCGGGCATTGGCCATACCCACACCCTGCCATCGGATCGCCACATTGTGTACCATGATTCGTCACTCCACACAACGTTTTGCCACTATTCAATCGTGTAATGTAGACGCTCCTTACACCAAGCGAGGCGTCGTTTGGCATTTTCCTGCGTGATGTGTGACTTATGATCAGCCGCTCGACCATGGAATTCAAGGTTTCTCACCTCACATCTGTCATAGTACTTGGAGTGGATCCTGATGCAGTTTGGAATTCCTGTGTAATGGTCTAGATAGACGTTTGCCTATTACTCTTTACGACCCTCTTCAAATGCCGACGGTCTCTGTCAGTCAACAGACGAGATTGACCTGTACGCTTTTGTGCTGTACATGTCCCTTCACGTTTCCACTTCACTATCACATTAGAAACAGTGGACCTAGGGATGTTTAGGAATGTGGAAATCTCGCGTACAGACTTCTGACACACGTTCGAAGTCCGTGAGTTCCACGGAGCGTCCCATTCTGCTGTTTCACGAAGTCTAATGACTACTGAGCTCGCGGATAATGAGTACCAGGCAGTAGGTGGCAGCACAATGCACCTAAGATGAAAACGTATGTTTGTGGGGGTTATATTAGATTAGATTGTATTCTGTGAGTTCACTAGCAGCCATAAAGGCTTGTGAACATAGAACATGTCAAGGGTGTCCGGATACTTTTGATCACATAGTGTATATGTTGTCATAATTAACTCGGAACGTTAAAAATCAGACAACTCGAAAGACTCATTTATAAAACGTTTCATTAAGCAGATTTCAGTTGCTTTACATCAATATAACCAGCATGTACCTTCATGCCAAACATATCGTATGTTACTTCTCAAGAGGGCAGAAGCCTGTCAACTTTGTGTTTTGTGTGAAATGTGCCATATTTTTTAAACATATTGTGTGCTTTGTAAGCATAATTAAGGTTGCTTTAACATTGATGGAGTTCATATTGAAGTGTTTTTAACACAGAGATCCAGAGTGATGAATTCATTGAATTTCTCTTACTTATTGTTAAAAGGTACGAAACTGGGTTTAATTAGAACAAAATTATTGGAATGTCTCTTTCACTAGCAGGAAGAAAGGTGGAATTTTGATTTACTTGCTCTTAATAAAAGAACGCAGGTTATTTTATGTGCAATCTCCAAGAGCTAGGGCACTCCATTTCCGAACAACACAGAAGAAACTAGAATGGTGTCACGAAAGCTTAGGAAATGTTATATGGCATTACCAATCAACCTAATGCTCTGTGATATCAGAGTAAAGGTCTTCTTGCTTGCGGCTCTGAGATCTCGTTAGGAAATATAAGGCAGGCGAGGCAGGGTTAAAGGCGTTGCTCTTGAGAAAATGACTAGCTGGATAAACGGAATGGCACCGTACCTACGTGGATACAGCGTCTGCCTTTCCATTCCCTCCAAACCCCTGATCCACAAATCGCCGAAACTGTGTTGCGTCACAGGTCACGCGTAATCGAGTTGGCTGACTGGTACAGCGCATGGCTAGAACTATCATAGACCACATAGACCAAATTGCTTGCTCATACTGCACATACATTACTAGTAAACAATAGTTTGTTTATATCCCTCGTATTATAAGGTTGCGAGCCGTTGTAACCCTCTGCAATACCAAAGATTATGTCAGCGGCTAATTATTATCTCTCGTAGCTGATGTTCGTTTGCCTGATAGTATTAGACTTTCATTACAAGCTGACCTAACTGTGCTCCGATTAATCAGCTGGTATATACAGCGATCTGCTTTCCACAGAGCAGACCCGATTAGGTTTTCGTTGGGGAAAATTGCCAGGACGAATATTCTGGAGTTTTTTCTTTTCCTGCAATGGAGCATAGCAATTAACTTTGTGCGCGGGCTAGCTCCAGGCTTATTTGTACGATCATTAATTCATTTCATTGAACCTATAGCCCTCAGTGATAATCGAAGTGGGACAACTGAATAAATAATACAGTTTTCCTATTCATGTTTCCTTCCCTTACCACTATCGTTTCTGATAAGTGATACACTAATGAGAGCAGAAGTTTCAGTTTTCTATTCCATGAAACTTCTTATGGATTCTCCACTTCGTTTTGGAAATTAATCTGTTACATCCATTATCTGAGTTAATTAAGATCATATGCGAGGAGAACACATTGACAAAACTATATCAGCGTTAAGTTAAAGGCAGGGATTAAACTATAAAGGTTATTCTTATTAATACTGCAATGATGATGATGATGATGATGATGATAATAATAATAATAATAATAATAATGCAGAAACTTTTCTATTGCTCGATAAATTCACCCGTTTCAAGCTACAATATTAGTCATGGCGGCAAATAACAAAGACATATCCTCAGGCTGGCCTTCAAGCGCTTCGTCGGATCTAGGTGTAAACATCAGCAGCAAGCTTGAAACTGCCTGATGGAGATTCCGAAGCAGTTCCAGCCATCTAATTGGTTAACTTTTGGCAGCTATAATATGATAACGGTAACACTTAGAGGATACTTAAACAGTTCTTTATCCGATATTTTCGTAGATTACCATCCTGTGGAATTAAATGTGCGAAAATTTTGGCGATCTGTATACTGACCTCGTTTCAAAGGCCTGAACAGCATAATATACATTAGCAATCAGATTTAAACCAACGTGAAATGTGGCGGGATTTGTGAATTTATGCCATATTTACCTTTATAATTCCAAAGAATTTAAATAACACTCTGAGTACTGGCATTAGGGTTTTAAATGCTGCAGACAAGTATACTGTCTGAGAAAGCAAATAAACTATACGCTCGCTCACTTGACGCAGCTTAAGGAATGTGAAAGCGCCCAATCTTGCAAGGATATAAGTGCTTTTCATAAACCATATTGTACCTTATTGTGGCTGTAATCATGTTTCACTGGGCAGTTATCTATGCCAATGTCATTCTCCATTCCTTCCCTCACACGGATACGTGATTGTTCGGGTTTCACGTTGGTGATTACAGGCGAGGAGAAGGTCCGACATTATACTGACCAATCAAAAGAAAACAGTGCGAATGAATACTTAGGGTGGCGTGCACCATGTTGGAGTAAATTGTTTCGGAAGTAACGTTTACTAAAGAAGTCCCCACTACGGAAGTAGGTTACTACGGGAGCAACGTTGGAGAGCTCAATTACAATTTACTCTTTTAGTTACGACTACGGAAGTAAGAGCTCATTAATCCCGGAGATATTGTTTTGTTTACGCGATTTGCTTGATGAGATCATGAATAAGGTTATGTGCGATAGGAAAAGGGGAGAAACGTCAGCAAAAGAGATAAATCTTTGTTGGGAGAGATAAAGAAAATCCATTTAAACAATATGAGTGTAAAAAAAGGTGTTATAAAGATGCTGAAAAGTCGGGATTGACGGGTTGAATAATTCTATCGACGGGAAACGTACTGCAGAACAGCTTAAAATTCTGGAATCAATGTTTATAATCTTCATTTTGCATCGCAGATCACTTGCGTATTGATGGGGAAAAGTTCACCATATTCACGAATGGGCAAAAAATAGTAACATGCGTGCAGTTAATTCCACACACAATGTGTGGGAAATCTGTAAAAGTAAAGAAGAATTGCCTTTTATTTTCTGAACGCTCGTGTATATTTATGTGTGTAAGTACCTTGCTCTTAACCTTAAAAGCGCTCTAACATCGCAATGAAATACACGACAAGCACACTCGTGGTGAACATTTATTTATAAGATCGCCTGTAATACCGGGATTACGATGAAATTTACTTAACGTGACACGAAAATGCTGGTAAACTAAAGGTATAATTCGTATGCACTTAACGTAATGGGAATGACTCTTGATTGATAGTTCTTTTATTACTTCGAGCTAGTGCCGATTGGTTCTAAGTACTATGTGAAATCAAACTTGACGTAACGGGAAGGAAAATTTTGACATTGCCAAACTTTTAAGTTACATCGCGTTAAGTCAATTCTAAATATCTCCATTTAATACAGTGTAAGACTGTCGCATTACGTTAAATTCGTCGTAATGCCGGCTCAAGCATATGAAGTATTCCGGTACGGAAAACTCATAAGACACATAACAATAATTGCAGTTTCGATTATAAAGCTGAATTTGTGTCCGAGTTTTGTTGTAAATGTTCTCCAAGCAGGTTCAAAAGACGTGTATAAGATTCTTTCCTAATACCGAAATTTTCATTGAACTTTCTCTCTCTGTTTAAGTATCATATGGTTCTCGCATACCACTATCGCATTCCCGTTGTTTTCTCCGTCGAGATCATGAACACGTCAAAAATATCTTCCTCCAAATACGATACGGTATTCTAGTTCAATCGACAGGTTAGTTACTCCATGTCGCAAGTGTAAATTCTAACCTACATTTGTGCTATATTTAATTCCGTAGTAACATGCTACATGACGGTGCTCTCCGACATTTACTTCTGCGGTAATTTAATCTGGGAGTATCTGAAAGGAGTAAAATTCTTCGGAAGTAGTTTACTCTCGTATGGAAGTCGCCGAGTGTTGACTCGAATAGTAGTTTACTACGTAAGTATAGCTTACTCCAGGTTGGTGCACGCCGCCCTTAGAGTTACAATATGGATGATGACGAGTATTAACTTTCCTTGACTGCTTAAGAAAAGGGGCCATTAATTATTATTCAAACTGTTACGTATTAAAATGAGTAGAGGAGCAAACGACTAACGTTAAGCATAATTTATAATAATAGGGCAACTTGATGAAATGTCATATTTTTTCTGAATCATCACAGACAATGCAGAATGCAATATAAACTCATTGCTCTTAAACATGAACCAATATAGACTACTTTTATTTGACATTTTTGGGGTTTATTTCTATTTGGTTTTTTTTAGAAAATGTACTTTTTGTTGCTTTTTTCGCCAGTTTTTAATTTCTTTTTGCTTTTAAACGGATTTGTTTACGATATAGACATATGTAATCATTCTGCAGGCTATTTACTAAATTCTGCTGCGTAGTTTCCTTATGGTCTAATCAGTCATTGGATACGGTGTTTACGCCGTTATCGATGTACAGAGAGAACCAAAATACTATGAACCGGCTGCGCGGTGTTTTTCCTTTCCGTGTCCTCGGTGCTCGTTGCCGTCTGCCGCTATATAGAAAGGTGAGGATGAAACTATACATTTTTAAAACTGGTTTTAAAGGCTTTACTTGCAACTTTATGAAAGCAAATGCTGAAACTGGCCACCGTCGTTGTCCGTACATTTTTGGCACCTCTTTAGGAAACTATTCATCACTCGCCGTAGTTCACGTTGAGAAATGCTGACAGTTTCCTGGCGAGTATTTTTTTTAATTCTTCCAGGGTGTGTGGGTTTGTCTTGTATAGTTTGTTTTAAGTTACCCCATAGATAAAAATCGCAGGGGGTTAGGTCGCGGGACCGAGGGGGCCACAAATTTCTACTAATAATTCTGTCCTCAAACACAGTTTCAATTGTTCTCATCGAAATATTAGCCGTATTAGCTGTTGCAGAGTCTTGTTGAAAAAAAGGTAAAATCACGCCCTTTGGCTGTTAATTCTCTCTAAAAAAACTCCTTTCATATAGTTGGTAAGTAAAGCCCTTAAAAGTAGTTTTAAAAATGTTGTGTTGTTTCATCCGCGTCTTTCTATGATAGTGGCAGACGGCAAGAGCGCCGAGGATGCGGACAGTAGAAAGACTCTCCCTGTATATAATGATGGCGGTGCCTCCCCGCATTAAGTGTAACACTAGCACCTAGTGCAGCAACTGCAACCACTGTCAGCATTTTATTTCTCATAAGTGAAGCCGTAAAAATGCCGAAGGCAAAGGAAAATAGTTTTTTTTTGCGAAAGTTAGTGACTGAGTTTGGTGTCAGTGTATTTTCTACAGATGGAAGTATTTGTAAGTTGTGTGAAATTAAACTAAGTGCAGATAAGCGTTATACTGTGCAGGAGCATATCGGGCGCGAAAAACCCATAAAGGCTATTTGCACGTACAAAAGAAAGAAAGGCATGCCGATTACTCCTCAGTCAAGTACGGGGGAATCATCCAAAAATCCACATTTTTATAGAGATCTTTGTAGTGTGTTGGTTACTGCCAATATTCCATTAGCAAAAATCAATAACGCTACATTACGGCAATTTCTCCAGCAATATACGGGACAGAACATCCCAGAATGAATCCACATTTAGAAAAGATTATTTGCAGGGTTGTTATGAACACACACCAGGAATAATACGCGATTTTGTGGGAAATAATGTATGTTTCTATAGAAGAGACAAGTGATAAAGGGGGCCGTCATGCTGCAAATGCTGTTATAGGTACATTAGAAGTTGACATCCCTCCGAAAATGTTTCTTCTTACAACGGAAATAATTGAGAAGGTTAACCATCAATGCATGTGCAAGCTAGTTGATCAAAGCATGTTTCTTTTGTAGCCACAGGGCATAAAAATTGAAAATGTTTTTTTTCGTAAAAGATTCAGCCAAATATATGCTGAAACCGAGCACAGCAATTAAATCATTTTACACAAAAATGGTTCACGTAAATGTATAGCCTGAAGCAATATGTTTTGAGTAGTTAAATAAAATTATAATCATAGGGAGAATAAGTATCGATAATAGTAAGGATAGTGTTAAATAAAACTGGAAAGCGAATGTTGCTGTAAGTGGGAATAAGGGTTGAGAGAGACAGTGGTATCAGCGGCCGGAAACGGATGGTTTTTCCCTCTATTGTTAAGTGTCCCGTTAGGTTGCTGGAACGCAGAGGTGTAGAAAAGGGTCAATGTTCGCCAAAAGACAGATAGTCTTACGCCTCCAATGGAAGAAGCTAGAAATCAGGTGATAGTGGAATGGGGAGATATAGAACGTTTGAAATAGAGAAACAGGAGATTTTAGAATACACACTTGGCCGTGGTAGTTCCTTGGAGATGGTTGTTAGAACATGTGTCGGCGGATAGGTGCGATGATATGAAACATAACAACAATAAGGAATGGCGCGCGTGTGTGTCGAAGTAATAGCAGGAATCAAATGTTAAAACGGTGGTGGTAAATAAACGAGCAGGAAAACAAACAGTCGCATTCACCACTAACCCGAGATCCAAGATCCATGCAAAGAACCCTGAGCTAATACCGAACCCGGGACCATTCCTACAAATCCCGTACCGCAGAACTGACATACCACCGCAAATTGCCGCCCTAACGTGGGGCCCACAATCAACAAGAAGAAATACCACCGCAACCCTATGCACTTCATAGAGTCTGTTAACTATTGCGTGAAGAATTTCCGCGAGTTAACAAACTCATATCAAATGTAAAGAAGCGTTTCTGAAATCTCCTTCAAGAAAAAGACATTTTCGTGAAATTTCACCTAACCTACCCTTGCCTCCTGAACCTTGTCTCCTTGGGGAACATGGATCAGTGCATGTGATTATTATTGCGAAAATGTTGATGTAGTGAAATCAGTGGTTGTAAGTTTGGCATATATCAGTGACAACCTTCAGTTTTGGCAGAAACAATAACATGGCTAGAAAAAAAGATGAGACTTGAGATGCGCTTGTCAAAAGGATTAAAGGTGTCGAAAATTTGCAACAGTGTTTTTTGGGTATGAATCGTTGTGTAAAATCGAGAAAGTTTTGCAAGGTGAAATTTCTGATCCTAGTGTTTTTGAAGAAGATTTTTCAGCAGGAGACCTTAGTCACTTCAACTATGTCCCGTGACGTCAGTTGTAGTAGAGAGGAGATTTTTAATGTATAGGAGTGTTCGAGACAAACAGCGAGCCCTCAAACCCGAGAACCTACGAATGACAATGGTTCTTTTTGCAATGCTGAATAAGAAGTATACCAAATATTTAAATTTCTCCTAGTGTTTAAATATGTATGGAATAAATTACATAATAATAATAATAATAATAAATATCCGTATTTTTTAATTTTAATGTCATTTTCTTCAAAATTTAAGGGCATTTTATTGGTCTTTTTCTCTGATCTGTAGGTAATTATCTTCCGAGCCCTGATAATCAACATCGATCTATAAGGGATGGCAAACCTCCCTTTTAGTCCGAGGATAGATTCTCTAATCTTCATATATGACCGGGGTCCGCAACGTCCACCTATGTCGTCCTCCGTGGTCTAGTGGTACCTCAAGTTCCCGAGGTCGCGGGTTCAAACCCGGCGGAGGGCGATGAGTTTTTTCGGGCGTAAAAATCCTTAGCATGGGTCCTTTTGGAAGGGAAGTAAAGCCGGTGGCGATTAACGGCACGTAAAAGAACCTCAAGCCTGATAAAGAGGCCTCTGAGCAAAATTTCCGGTCTTCCACGCCCAATATAGAATGGGACGCTATGGACCATAGCAGTTAAAGCGCGTCCATAAATAAATAAAAAAGGTCGCCTATATCATCCTAATTCAGTCCCCTCTTTTTGCATACCAGAAGAATCCTATTAACAGGAGTGCACTACTAAAAATTCTACTTTCGTCATGCAAACACATACATACACAGTTAGGGTTGCCAAGTAGTAGTAGTAGTGGTGGTATTTATTAAGTATTTAGTATTACATTAATTGCATAACACAGTCGCATGGGTCATAAGACCGTACATGCTCTCTAGATAAATACCTGGTCTGTATACGTGACTTGCAGTATCAACCAGAAAACAACTATTTTTTTTACAATCACCGCACTATATACATATATACGTATAAAATTGAAAAAAAAATCACACTGAATCACACACTCAAACACACACACACACACACACACACACACACACACACACACACACTCGCGCACAAGTACTCAAGCACCACATATGTTTAAAGAAAAATTACATAAACACCTTATCTCTTAGTACACGTACTTCCATTAAGTATGTGCCCAAGCTTGGCCAGTTTTGGCTGTTTAGAATCAAGTCCCAGCATGCTGTCCTCCGTCTGTTGGAAGCCAAAAATACTTCCGGTAATAGTTTTTTCCTAATACCCTCCGTCTGCACGCATGCTGCCAAAATATGCGTCCAGTCTTCTTGTTCCCCGCATAATGGGCAAATCCTCCTGCCATCGTCATCAACAATCTTGCGAGCTTTCCACCTTCCCAACCTAAGCCATGCTATTCCAGTCCTCGGTTTTATACTCAATTCCAAAATATATGTTTCCTTACCCCACCTAGTTTTTAAGTAAGTAAGTCGGAGTTCCGCGAGGGACTGCAATTACACAGAAGTAAACAAACTGTCAAGATGCAAAGATATGGTCGTGTTAATTGCATTTGGCGCAGCGGTATTTCGTTACGGTTGGCAACGAGACACATAGTACTAAACCAACTGTAAAACGCGAGCAGAAAAACTCTCCCGGCCCCACTCTCCGGAATAGCATTCTTCTCATCTGTGAACTATACATCTCGGCCTATTTCAGCCTAACTTAGACCTCATTTTCTTCACTACAGAGATGCCATTTTTCTTATAGAACAGCGGTTCTCACCCTAGTCTTCTATCCACAGTTGCCATTTTTTACTTTTAAGTTATCTTTAGTCTAGTGACGTATCTTTCAAGTAAGTTAAGTAAAAGCATATCTGTGCTGAGAAAGTTAGTCCAAAATGCTAGCCTTGAAGTAGTTAAAATAATTCAATTTGTTCACATTAATGCCATAACAAAATATAGCGTAATATTTTGGGGTAATTCACCAGAAGCTAAGATACTACTCTGTATTCACTCTTAGATTGATCCGCGTCAAAAAAACCCAGGTGACCAGTGCACCGCTATAATGTATCCTTCCGCAATTCGCATTAGAAATACTGTTACAGTTTCAGACCATGTGGCGAATACAAGCGGCACGTAGTGCAAACAAGAATAGAGTCTTTATTTCGACAACTGAAACGGTGACAAGCATGTTCTATTAAGGGTTAAAGATGATAAGATTGATAGTTGCAACATAATAAACGTTTGTAATATAATAATAGTTAATTCTAAAATAAATGAGCGAAAAATAAAGTAACAGGTATGCGATAACTTAATTTATTCGCTCTCTGGAAGCGGCACTTTATATTAACTGTTGGCGGCTCATTTTAAAAAAGAAATTGTGCATGTTACGCGAATTGCATTCTTCTTAAAATCACTACATTCTTGCATCGCGTATTTCATAGACTTTTTTTTCCGGGTGTAACCACTTTTCTCGTTTCAGATTTTTCTGCACAAGTGCTGTTTATACTTGTACTCAAAACACCTGAACTTAAAAGTTAATTTTGCAATTTCTTTCGCGGAAAGTGTTGGATATTTCTCACATAACTTATAATAAAGATTCAACACTATTGTTTTTTCACCACTGGTAAATGGTTTGCGCGGCTAATGCTTTCGTAATTCGATGAAAACACAGGAGCAAATCCACCGTCCGCCATGATACTAAACACAACTGCTGGTTTCTGGCTGTAAACAATATTCTGTGCCTACCCGGATGTCAGGTGACTCATACGAATTGCATCATGGGACTTGTAGTTGTGTTTTACGGTAAAAATTAGCGTTAAATAAAACCTTAGGTATTTGTATAGAATATGATACTATTTAAGGATAAATTCATTCTAAAATTTAGAGTATTAGCATGGGACTACTTTCCTGCGCGCATTGCTACCGTGTTGCACCACGGTGCACTGACCACGTGGGGTTGTTTTGCTGCGGATCAACCTAAGAGTGAATACAGAGTATGTATTAAACAGTAATAAGCTATTCGAGAAATGTAGGTTAATAACCTTAAGTTCATGTGAATTTTTATTTCAAAAGTTAGGCATACTTTCAGTGGTAAGTATTTATATATTACAATTAGCGCTATTTGTGAACAAAATGAACATCTCTTCTAAACAAATGAAAACATGCACAAACACATTAATAGAAATACTAGCAATACGCAGTAAATGTCCACCAGAATTAATTTTGTAAATAGAGTTGAGCGTTCCAGCACATAAATATATAATTCCCTTTCAAATTCAATAAAAGTTACAAAAGAACATAATATATTGGAGCAGCATTGCTATTACGCAGTTGACGAGATCTAGAATTTAATAAATATAAATTTCCGTATTTTGTAAGTTTTATATTCATTACAATATAATTATGCTTTAATTTGTATATTCCTATCTTATGTAAGTAAATTAACTACATAGTACATGTAAGTTTAAATCATTAACGTCTATAGGCTTCCTATGTATTATTACTAAATATGATTATTATCTTGACATACCTTGTATCAATGCACATCGTACTGCATCTAGTTCCCGAGATCGCGGGTTCATTTCCAGCATCTATTATAGGGTAAGTATTTTAGTCCGCCTCTGTCGGCGTAATTTCCCCGGCGACTGCCGGCTGTCTCGCGCAGTAGAGAGAGACCGCGAGTGGGTTCGAATATAATTTAACTACCCTATATTAGATATACTTCGATACCACCAAGTATTGGGAGTATAAATAATGTGTTCTTCTCCATAACTGGTGCTGAATTTTCTATAACATAGGCGCATCCTTATATGCTGATTATTTGTCTTTCATTCCCATTAAACATGTTAATATTCACCACACATAAGGACGCTTATGCAAACTTGATTCCAAACCTTATCGTCTTGTTTTGTCATATGTACACTTTCCCTACAATTTTTCCTTTGGTGGTCCGTGATTCAGATTTATCTTCTTCCCTCGTGAATCTATATCCTCTGGGATTATAGCGTGGTCGGGAAATGGTGCTCGGGTTACGCTAAGTATAGCGTGGGAGCTCTTACCTGGCCTTCTTATCCTCTCTGGTTCGACGTTACGTAGGTTGCTGTCTTGTGCTTGAAGATGTTGAATAAGCCTATATCTGTAGATTCTTATCTCAGGACTGGGAAAAGGCAACAATATAACCACGTGTTCAGTTCTTAGCTGGGCTTTATTCCAGATGCGAAAATATAAAAGCGGCTAGCGAGGATATTTCCGTTATTTGTATGTTCGCACGTTTGCTATATTTGAACTCTTTTCCGATACCCCACTAATTGTAATAACTAATGGGAACCCTACTCATTGTCGTCCCACGATATTTCACCCACCCTTCACACAACAAGTCGTAGGTCCAGCGTCTCGTCGCTTAGAAATCGGAATCACAATGTGGACTGCTTGAAAAAAGCTTATTTTTATATAAAAATGCCCTGACGTGCACATTCGCACAATAATGGTAATCTCTATTTTGATAGGTGTGTGACATAGCATTATATGAGAGTTCAATCGCTCTTATTTCTTGTGCCGCCCTTCTGCTGGAATATTTGGGAATTCCTATGTATCTCTGTCTCTTTCCTAAGTCGGTCCTCTCTCTTATACAAGCTGACACATTCTGCAATTCCCTGCGCTGCTAATGACCTCTCAGGGAACTCCTTTATATCTCTGTCTCTTTCACCCAACAGTCCTTTCTCTTATACAAGCTGTTACTGTTACCAACTCCCTGTGCTGCTTAAGTCCATTTGAAAATTATTTTAACTTGTTAGCTCGCTTTTCCTGGCCAACGTTTCTTTTACACTGTTCCAAAACAAGTAATGTTTTATATTACATGTTATTTACAGTGTTCTGCTATTTACATGTTGTTATTTCCCTTTTTAATATATAAGGTTGTCTCATAAGTTCAGTCGTTTTTCGTGACGTTTCAAGCACTAAGAACGCCTGGGAACACACTTCACCCGCAGCATAGCTACGACAGCGTAGTTGCCGAACTTTCCGTTTACAAACTTTAAACACAAGGTAGTTCAAAAGATAAATAACTACGGCAGTTAGGTTTTGTAAACAAACTATTTATTTCCTGCAGTATACACCATTTATGTCGACAATATATTGCAAAGTTCCTGGCTACAGTAGCATGAGCTAAATTGAGCTCCAATGCCAACAACCGAGTTGTCATTCGTGGATTGTTGACTATCATTTCCTGAATTATTTCCACGTCCGTAACCATTGGCCGTCCAGACCGAGGTTTGTCTTTTAGGGAGAAATTTCCAGCTCGAAATCGACTAAACCACTTTGACATGCTCGCTTCGTTACTGCATCTTCCCCGTAGACAACACAAACTTTCTGCCGGCATTGTGAGGCGGTTTTACCCTTACGATAGTAAAACAGCATAAGATGTCGGAAATGTTCCTTTTTGCTTTCCATAGGTCGTAAACACAAGTTCACGCCGTTCTTTCCACATCAGTCGCAAATATACATTGACATATCCCAGAGTGAGTCTGGTGGTTGTTCTCTAAGACGTACGGATGGTTAGGCAACTAGGATAACTTGAGTGTACAGAGGGTTCAGGGTTTTCAGGCGCTATAGATGGAACTTGCGAGCAAACCGAACGAACTTATGAGACAGCCCAATATATTATCTGCTATTCGTTTCCCTAACGTTTATTAACATATCTGTGATTATATTTTTTATATTATCTGGATGGGCGTTTCCTTAGGTCTCTGTGTTCTGAATGATCTGTGTTTGAATACGGCCCCACCTTTTGCTTTTTAATTTAAAAGTTTGGTAATTTCAAATTCGCTGTTTATAAATAAAATGTCCGTATTTATGTACTTTATTCTGGTATTACTTGACTCATTCGTTGCTGATAAGCTTGCTAGCACTGCTGAATAGTGATATGACCTCTATAGACCTTCTGTGAATGTATAAGGGAACAAACTGAGGTTCTTTGCAATACTTTACCACCCTACCCTCCTGCTTGTCTCACCCTACATCCACAGAAGGACATGTGCATATTCAGCGGTGCTGGTACATCTCTCTGTAAATATTAACAAGGAAGTTAATAAAATCTTGCTGTTTTAAATCGCGCGAAAGGCAAACAGGTCGGGAGTCAACGACATGCGATCGCACGTTGCGGGAAGTATATAGCAGCGAAAGGGTAGTTCTGAAGCCCCAGTACCTATTGCAGTTTTATTGGTTATGGCTAGTCCATTTTATTGGAATGGCCCCGGTGGTCAAGCTCACTAAAGCGAGAGACTGGCAACCGCAGGGTCGTGGCATGAAGTCCCGCCTTGGGCAATGGGTGCAATTAATTGTATTTGGCCGCTATCTTTGGTTGCGTGTGTTGTGTACTGGGTAACGGTCACAGACCACAACCCCATGCATCCCTACATTGCTAGAATTTATTGTGGTTCTTCTGGTCATCGAACATCCGCAACGGACACCTATATATAACCAGCGCACCCTAAAATATTTCTGCTGTATTCTGCAGTTAAGACATCTAAAACAGCATATCAGGCTTGTTTTAAAACCATCGCAACTAAACACATGATCATAAGCATAAGCTTTTAAATATCTAACGATAGAAATAACCTCAAATAGAATTATGATTATTATACTAATAATGATGTTTGTACTGATGCAATTTTAGCATCCTCTTAAAGTGTAGTGCATGTTCTGTTTGTCCAGTTATGTTTTCGCAGAAAGCCAATACCAGCTTTGTCAGAATTCAGTAGACATAGTAGGCTTATCGGCAAATGTAAACGAGATGAGGAGCAGGGAGCACAGGGTGACAATAATAGACCTTTTAAATACGCTTTAATTAAAAAATTTTGAGAGACCTTGCAGGAAGCTGTTTTCTTCCTCATTATTTAGCTTACTGTTTCTGAGATTAAATAAGCTGTAAATGGAGCTAGGGAGATTTGGTAGTAAAGCAAAAATTATGCAAACAGTAGTGAAATACTGGTTCAGGTTCAAGGAATTAGAAAATAATTGTATCTTAAAGAAATGCTTGGAGGTTCAGAGAAAACTTAATAAAGAGGATACTTGGTATAAGCGTTTAGAAAGAATTCTAAATGAAAATAGGATGTGGGGGTATTTGGAGGGATAGCCAGGTAACAGAGAAAGGGTGTTGGAAAAGAGTTAGATTGAGAATTGAAGACATGGAAAGACAGGAAATAATAGGTAGTTTCAACTCCAAAAGTTCATTGTGTATATATACAGAGCTTAAAAGGACATGGAAAAGGGAAAATTACGTTGATGTTTGTAACAAATCAGATGGAGAGGGTTGCTGAGGTTAAAAGGCTTATGGGAAGGAGAAATTCCAGGAAAATGCGCATTGTGTAATAGGAATTTTAACAATTATTGGCATTTAATCCTAGAATGTGAAGGAACAATAAGCATGTGAGAAACATTGCGAAAAATCGAAAGATAAAGTTTACCAAATGAAATTATAGGTATAGGTGTGTTAAGAGTTAAATAAAAGGAAAGTGTAATAGGAATAGGAAAATATTTAGGCGCTGTGACAAAAACATGGCTGAAGAAAATTGGAAATAAGGAATAGGAACAAATCGCAGACTGAGAAAGGAAAGAAGTAAATAGGAACCAATAGCTCGGTAACCATGGTGTTTGATGCTATGGGTCCTTAGAAATGCAACAACTTAGTGAAGTGAGGAAAATGACATGTAAAGGGTAGCATGTAGGGAAAGAATTTAAGTATTATGGCTGTAGCCATTCAAAGTGAGTAATACTGATTTCTATATAGCCTTAAATTTCGTTCTCATGCCCTATTTCGCAGTTCTTGTAGAACCTCAGTGTCAGGTAATTTTTGACTGCGTTGAAGAAAATTTCTAACATGGACTCTAGAATTGAAAACTGCGACATCACCTTCCCGCAGATTCGTGCAAGTTCAGTGACGGAGATGTTGAGCATGCTTTCATTCTCTTCTCTACCAGTGGGATGCACCCGGACTCGTTACTTGATTAAACGCGTTGTTAGTTCCCACCTGATACCTGCGGCTTATACACACACATTCACCCCTTTACTCTATGTGACCTTCATCCCTCGCATGCTTTGTGACGAAGCACACAATCGATGTGAATTAGTTGAAAAATTCGGTTACGTTACTGAAATGCTGCTCTAAATCTGGAGAGGTTATTATTCAAGTTTTCTCTCTGTACGATTTGATGGAATTGTATTTGGTGCGATAGCTACTTGCTTTTAGTCGTTATGTGGTTTTCTGTTTAAAGGCTTAGTCACAAACGAAACCGCAAACACCAGACCTAGTCCCTGATTTTCCTAACTAGCTACATGCGGTAGATTTATTAGTAGTAAGCCTTCTGCTTTGAAATGAACCACTATAAGTCTTCCAGAGGCGTAAACTACAGGCTCGCAGGAACCGCATTGCTGAAGGATCCGTTTTATCCAGGGGCCCGCAAAATCTCAACCAGAAAATGTAGCTTTTTTAAATAGCTATAAAATGCCTTATTTAGGTCAGTGCTCGTAGGGAAGCAGATGTCCCAATTACTCCAACACTACAAAACGTTAAATAAGGGTCTGTCTTTTTTATTCAGAATAAAATACTCATAGAGGGCACTCTTATATATCTTTCCGAGTCCTTTGTGAGCATGGGGAAATACAGCGAGTTTAGAGTTGCAGTAGAATGAATGCACAAGGCGTTGTAATGCCTGTAGTTGAGTTCTGGCAGTTGCTTGGGACGGAAGTTAGCCATTCGTTAAGAATAAAATTGTGTTATGGTTTAGTATAACCCACGATAGCGTATTTTGATTTGTGATAGCGTGTGTGAAATACATTTCTGTAAGAAAGTGTCGGACAAATTTCCGTCAAAAGCCTCCAGACGCTACGATTGCTGAGAGTAACGGTTTTCAAAACCTATTTTAATGTAGTTAATGTTTATATACCTTTTTATGTGAATTTCAGTTGTGTTGCCCGTGACTTACCGACTGTTTACAGAACATTTGGGTTATGGGTGTGGCAACAGTCGCCCAGGCTGCTGCGCAGTCGGTCTAGTCTGACTCTAGGTTCACTGTACATTAGTAATTTCTTGTGATATTCCTCTCTCTAGTTTATATCCTTCTAACTTCAGTCTGAGTTTTGCATTATTGTCCATTTATTTCAAACTTAAAAGTTTTTTAGTCTATACTAATAGGCCTGCTGAGTTTTTAATTAGGTATGTCTACAATTTCTTTTAAAATATGCATCTGAAGAAACCATCCAATAGCAAGTAAATCAGAAAAATATCAATTAACCTACCTTAGTGTATTTGCTTGTATGTTTGTTTTTCCTTATTTATTCAATCAAAATAGTAAGAATACAGGTAACAACAACATTTGAAAATACAATCAGGGTTATTCTGCTGACCCTCTTCGAACGGTAGGCCTACAGCAGCTATATTTAAAACTTTGCCGTGATCCACATCGCAACGCTAACGCTTGTTCTGTATAAATGCCAAAACAATCCAACATATGGTCCAAACACACTCATATTTTTGTATTTCGTGACCCGAAATAAACCTCTGGAAACAGAAGTTAATCCCTAAATGTGTTTCCCCGGAACCAAAGCATCAAGTATGTGGTGATGATACAGAAAATCACGTAGAGTGGATTGCTGAGTTAGAAGATTCATAGGCATTACTATGTCGGCATAATGTTCAATTATCTGTCTATAATAACTTAAGCCTACCATCCTTATTGGCAACTTTATGTGGTTTTTAAATGATCACAACATAATAAACACACAAGCTTCAGAGATACATAGATTTTCTCTTATCACATAATGAACCTCATGCTAAAACAAAATACAAAATTGGAAAGAAAGAATCAGAAGTCTGAAAGATTCAATACCACAGCCCGGATTTGAACCACGGAGCTCTCGGATACCTTCCGGTTGCTCTAACTACTGAGCTACCATGGCAACATGTCGGTAGAATATTAAATTCTCCAGCTGACTCGCACTTTTCCCGGTAAACCACAAGAAGATCTCAAATTGTTTTGAGATGACGTACCCCAATGGCGACTTACAATGGTGTAAGTTCTTTAAGTCCCGGGCTTCATAGCTTAGCCTATATCAGGTCAATGATAGAGATAGGGATGTACTTACAGCATTTGGGTATGTCATCTCAAAACAACTTGAGATCTCCTTGTGGTTTACCAGGAAAAATGCGTTGGAGCTGGAGAATTTAATGTCCTACTAGCATGTTGCCATGGTAGCTTAGTGGCTAGAGCAACCGGACAGAAATCGAGAGATCCGTGGTTCAAATCCTGGCTATGACGTATTTTTCAGTCGTTTGATTCTACCTTCCCAACCTTGCCTTACACACGTCAGTGTGGAATAACAATTAATTCAAAATACAAAATTGAGAGCGCACACAAAATGAATAGAAGATACTTGACAACAGAGATTTCTGATGCTCTTTCAAACTCCAAATACTCAGATTTCAGGACTATATCGTGCCAACGTTGGTCAATCGAACTTTTGCTTGGACTTTGCATTATTTAATAAAACACTACGGAGGTAGGATACGAGAAATCGGGGATTGTAGCTTCTGAGGCCAAAGCGGATCTGGATGATTTGTTGCCAGAGAATACAATCGAGTGGTGAACGTTCCATGTGAAGCTATCGCCATGGCTATCCACAAGTGCGAATCCTTAAATGGGCGATTAGCAAGTTCCAATGTCATCCAAGCACGTTGGCTCCACGGTTAGATTTGAGACTCACACTCGGGAGGTCCGGGTTTGATTCCCATCGACAGTCGGCTCAGACGTTGCGTTTTTCCGTGGTTTTCCCTGGTCGGTAGGCACATGCTGGAATGATTTCTCATCTAGCACGATTTTCTTCCTCTTATTTCCCTTTTATCATTCTCAGTTTGTGGTGTGTTCCTAGGTCTCGTGGTGTATGGCTGTGCCAGACAGACGGCGCGGATACTTGCTCTAAGGAAAGAGTGTTTCCCGTGGACACTTAAAGGCTGCCTAGTTCGAAGGGTCGTTCCTCGCCCTCTCTGGGCAGCTCCAGTACTACGTCGTGTCTTTGAACCAGAAACTGTTAGGAACTTCCGCGCATCTCTGTTGTCTGCCTGCAGCTTGTAGCCTCCTGTAAAAATTTAAATTTAGTTTTATATATTGACGCTCTTTAACTGCTATGGTTCTTAGCGTCCCATTCTATATTGGGTGTGAAAGACGGCAATTTTATTCAGCGGCTTCTTTATCAGGCTTGAGGTTCTTTATTGTGTCGTAAATCTACGACACGGGACCACCGGCTTTACTTCCCTTCCAAAGGAAGCCATCTAAGGATTTTTACGCCGGAAAAAATCCATCTCCTCCGCCGGGTTTGAATCCGCTAGCATGGTAACCACTACACCACATAGTAGCCTCCTGTGGATCCTCCACTTCGTCCCTTCCTCCTGGTATGTGGTAGCCTCAATAGATATCCCACAGTTCGCAGTGCGCGAGGTGTACCCCTCCGTTGTATACCCTAAGTTCCAATATCAATACAAGCTTGAAGTTGTGATTGGGCTTTTCGCGTTTGTTGAGGTGAAGCTGACGCGAATCCATGTCTAACCGGCCGGGATATAGAGTTTAGCGTAAAGCAGAGGTAATGGGAACTGGACTCGAGGGGCACCGTGACTCGTAGGCAACACTCCTCTTGCTGTCTGTCTCTACGTTTTTCACATGCAGTGCGAGTTGCACATTTGGTGACTCGCGGAAGCAATCCAGCAATCGAGAGCAAGTCGCCCAGGTTTACCTGGGCGGAATGTAAAATCGTCACAGTACCTAGCCGCAGACGCGGCTTTACCTGTGCAATGTAATAGATTCGTTAAATTTCGCAAGCTTTTATTTCGGGAGTCAGTTGGCGGAGCTTCGCTTCCTGTGCTGCTATTGGCTGAGTTCTGGCGAATCACCTAAGCGGACAAGCGCTTGCGTGGTTGTGAAAATAAGCAGGCCGATTGACAGAAAACAGATAGGATGTAGGTATAGGATTTGGGATTACTGCTGAACGGTCACTCATGCAGCTGGTGACCAAGCCCAATGCTTGCTTAACTTGGGAGTGGTCAAGTAGGCTGGAGGGTCGCCGTTGGAGGGTTACTCATCCAACTAGCGACCAGGCCCATTACAGCTTAACTTGGGGACAATGTGATGGACTAGTAGCACTTATGCAAGTGGTGCCATGCTCTTCCGTCTTCTGGGGGTCGTAGTGACCCAGGGCGCTTACCAGCTGATTGAGATGGGTAGCAAGTTTGGTGTGCATGGTACGGGATCTGTCGCACACCATGTTCACGATGTTGAGTCCGGATTGGGTATGTAGGATGTGTGATGGGAATCTACTCCCAGTATCACAGATAACCCTTAATGTTCTGAACGATCTGCAGCCTGCGGATGGTGGACGCTGCCACCGAACCCCACACCTCGCACCCGTACAGAATCAAGGGCGGGATGATTGCCTGATACAGGCGTAGTTTTAGGTGAGTAGGCATATTGGAGCGAAAAACAGGATACAGCTGTCGGAGTGCGGCGTGCCGAGACCGACCTTCGCCCTGACATTTGGAGCGAAAACTCGCGGAAGGCACACTTAGGGTAAAGTGTTGTTCCTTCCTCACAGAGAAGAGCAGGCCTGGGAAAAAGTGCTGTATACTTCTTTTCTTCCCCGGTAAAGTATCATTCACCAGAAGGTAGGCTGTCACTTGCAATCGACCTGTGCATGCTTGATGTGTGTACTCTACCAAATACGTTTCCATTTGCGGTTTGGAAACTGCTCTGTGATACAAAGGATATGTTTCTGTTCTTACGGGAACGAATAAATCGGTGTGTCAATCTCTACTGTTCTGCGTGCATGAGAGAGGCTGTTGTCCACTTTGCAGTTTCGTCGTAAAGCAGGGGTTACAAAACACAAAGGAACAGTATTAAGATGCATATGCTTTCTCGGAAACGAACATGCCAGGTTCCTATAAAGGCAAGAGCTTTTACATATGTCTGTATTACTATTTGTCAGCATATCACTATGTTCAAAATAAACGTTAAACTAACAAATGCTGCAGTAGTTGCTGCTACGATACTGAATGTGGCACTGTTGAGTATTTGTTGAGCCTATCCTTTGTATTTTTATTTGTTGAATTTGTGAATCACACAAGTCTTCTGTTTATGAACTTTTCTTCTGTTTATGAAGTGTCAACAGGATAATCTTATTCCGGGAATTGGACTATACATTTTGGGGAAAAAAGCACATAAAATGTTTTATGTATGCTCAAAGGAATATTTCACATTTGCATTTTATACTAGAGGAACCCGCAGCTCTGCTCGCCTTTTTAGCCTTATTTCTTTTAACTGGGCAGGTCTTATCGGAGGCTAAACTCAATGAAAGGGGTGAATTGATGCTCAAATGACCCCGGAGTCATAGAACTAGAAGAGTTGTCAGACATTCGCCTTCTACGAACAAGGGGAATCCCGGAAAACCCCTTATTGTAAGTCGCCCCAATAGAAATTATACTTGGAAACCTCTTGAATGTGAGGCAGAAATGCATTTTCACACCATGAAAGTGGGTACTGATCGTCTTACTTCGTTAAACGCAGATATTCCTTTCTTTTCTCACACTTTCTCCAACTCTCCCCTTTTATTAGTCTTTTTCTCTTCTCCCATTTTCTTCTCACTCTATTTCTTTAAGCCCTCCAATCCTTCTTATTCTTCCTCTCTAACTTTTCACTCTCTCTCATTGGCTCTCTTTCTCCCTCCATTGTCACCACATCTTTCCTTTCTGTGCTGCTTAGATACAGTGTTATGTTGAAAACCAGTGATTAAACTGCATCTACTGAGGTGTTCAAACATTGGTAAATGGTTTACTAGTATCACAAGTTTCTGTCTATATTTTAGCTTGCTAAGCAAGAGTAATTATATCGTTTCTCGTAGCAACCGGTTTACATATAGATTCTTAAATAGTCTTCCTATTGATGTTTTGTGAATAACTCCTATAAAAGAACGTAGGCTTTCACGACCAGAGTCAATATACCTGGGAGTTATTTCCGGGCTGTTTTGCCGTGGTCTGCTGGAGATAGATGTTCCAGACGTTTCGTCTACAACTGCGGTAGACATCTTCAGTGGCGCTGTCGAAGTATTCTATGAGAAGGTTGCGTTGCGTCTGAAATGCAGGCTGTTCGTGCTGCTATATTTACACAGTCGCCAAACACGCCATTGAAGCGGAGGGCGAACACATCATTAAGTTCTAGGACATCAGCATTCTTTCATCTATGACACATTACCATGCCAGACTACAGTGTGAAGCCATCGAAATGTATAAGCATTCTAGCAATTTTAATAAGAAAGAACAATCATGGCATGCAGTCATTCAAGGCAAGAAACTTCAATTCAATTTTGTCCATTGGAGGACTAATACGGTTTGAGACGATGCTTCTCATATAGTCTCTTCTCTAAATGGGGCCCAATCTATGGTATAGAGGAAGTGTCATCACAGTTTTGGCTTCAAGTAGCTTATCACACATATTTTTATTAATCCAAAGTTACCAGAAATATTTTGTTTACATTTTTATTATGTATAAATTAGTGATTTTTCCAATATAACATAGTTACAATCAGCAATATCGTTTCTTTAGATCTGAGACGTTTAAGATATTTTAAACAAACATAAACTCACTCAGTACTTACCTGAGATTTGTTAGGTAAGTTAAATCTTCTGAAACTAATACTGCTGCTGCTAATGGTGGTTTATTATTTATTTAAATATTGTCAAAACCTCCTGATGAAGCCCCGTTCTTAGAATTACTTACTAGAGGGGGTTTATGTAGAAACAATAACAGACCTCTCTAAGTTAATAACTTGGGGAGCATAAGATCCTGTAGTCTACTACCTGCTGCTACCTCTGACTTCCCTGAAATCTAAGATAGTTGTGCCAAAGATAGAAAGAAAAGAAAAAACGCTGATGTAGCGCGAGTAGAAATATTAAGCCGATTCTGGCCCTCAAAGAATATGCCGCCATCTGATAATGTTCTTTGATCTATGCCGCTAGCCCCGCCCCCTCCCTTTGAGGGCTTAGATGCCGCCTGGTAGCGCGTGGCGCTAACCCCGCCCCCTTCCTTTGGGGGCTTACTTAATGCCGACAGGGTCTGTGCCGGCAGTTCCTCCCCCCCCCTTCCCCCCTGTGGTCACGTGGCGGTGTTCCCGCCCCCTCCCTCCCCCTCCCTCCCCCTCCCTCCCGCCATACGTGTGTCCTCCCTCCCCTTTGTGTTCTGGTTGGTTCCCTGTGGATAGGTGGGGGAGTGTGTATTGATCCTATACGTCGGTCGCGTACCTTCCCTAGGCCTAAATCCCTGCCGTGTGATTGGCTTGGGGTAGGGGATGTGCCGCTCGGGGTGAGGGGTTATATGTGGGGGGTTCTCGGTGCGTGACGTTGGCTTGGAAATCCATCCTGGCGGTGTGGGAATGCGATTCTCGATGCCTGCCGCACATCGGCAAATCGTTTGAGTACATAATTGTGTCAATCAATTAGGTAATGTGTGTTATTGAAAAAAGAATGCCCATCATATTACTACTAATGCAATTAAACGCGGTTCTTCGAGCAATTAAGTATTTTTGATTGAATTCGCGCGCACCTGGTCCTAAACCCCCCTTATATTACTACTATTGCAATGAAACGCGGCTAGTCGGTTGATGAATACATTTAAGTATTTTTTGAATGATTAATGTAATTGACTCGCGCGCAACTGTTCGTTATCGTATATGTGTGGTAGCATGTGTATAATTATTACGAGTAATAACATTTATTTAATTCTACTTTTGAGGGAAAATATATTTTGGATTTATAAGAATATTACAACACATAGATGAAAGGACAGACTTGACGTAACACTCGTTATCGCGTGATAATTGCGGTGGAACACCGACCGCAACCTTCCACTGCGAGACGTTTCGCCGGAATGACTGGCTCCGATACTTCCACGGGCAAGTCAACTAGCGCATCCCCTCCACTCGCGTTTCAGTTCGCCAGCTACACTAGCGCACCAAGTGGTAATATGAGTGAAACTCCAGCGAGTGTTTGCTCACAGCGCCCCTGGCGGTCATATCCGAAAGTTGTGAATTCACCATATTTAAACTCATTATGGGTGCAAGACGGCCATCTTAACTCTATATAATTCTGCGAAATATGATTCCGGAAAAAAATAAAGGGGAATTAACATGCAAGGGGCGTTCATGTCGGCTCCGGAGGAATTGATTATGAAATAAATAAAAAATAAATAAGACTTTCGCTGATCGATGAAAACAATGAATAATTAATGTAATTGACTCGCGCGCCTAGAGATATCTCACCCAATTATTCATCTACCATGAATATCTCACTTCTAATGAAACGGCGCAGTCTATCGATTAAAAACAATTAAGTTTTTTTTGATTGATTAATGTAATTGACTCGCGCGCAATTGTTCGTTATCGTATATGCGAGAATATTACGCGTATATAACTATTACGGCTAATAACGTGTGTTTAATTCTTCTTTTGAATTGCGGGTTTATAAAAAATATTACATTGCTTAGATGAATTAAAAAGCAACTTAAAGCGAAATTGCAAATAGCTTGTATGAGACGTTAACACGAGAACCCTTTACGAAAAAGCAAGACGCAATGTGACAGCAATGCCCCGTCCATCATGAGAGGCGGTTAAACCAGGACGCGTGGGTTTTCCCCACTACCTGCTCTTAATGGCTAGGGGTATCCAGCACATAGGAGTACGCTTCAACTGACGTTAAAAATAAAAGCCCTCTATGTCTCTTCTCACACGAGAGAAGTAATAATTACAATTCAAAACAGACGTACCTGTAAGTAACACGCACGAAGACTTCAAATATAACTTTTATATTCGTTTTAAATGTTCTTTCTAAAGACGTAGCGAACTTTGAGAAATTCAAGGAATTATTCACTGGCGTACACTGCCTGAAAGAAATATTGTGTACACCCCTGAAGAATGCATATGTAGACCCATTAGCAGACAACGGCAAACTCTTCCGCACCATTAATTTTCGTCAGAAGAATGTAAAAACAAGGTCTTGTATAGAGCTCTTAGTGAACAATAACACCCGTTTCCAATTCATTAAACAGCCTAAGTGCTCTGAAAAACCACAGACCCTCGGGGGTAAATAACAATTACCGGCACAAAAGATTTTCTTAAGAGCTTCCTCTGTCCAGAAATTCCATCATACACAGGGGAAAACCAATCTAGACATGTTTTAAGCTTACCACAAAAAATGTTTTCCCGATAATTAATATAATTCTACATGAAGAATATTAATGATTTAAGTTTTCAATTAAACGTATACTGTATAGATTCTGTACTTAAACATTCGATTGTATCTTTGTCATTATTTAAATACTCACGTACAAGAAATGCAAACATGATATCAAAAAACTAAACTGATTTTTTTTCGGGATGTTAAACAAAGAAATATGATTTGGCGAGAGTAATATGAAGAATAAAAAGTATTCAGAATGATATTACATACGTTATTAAAATAAGGCTCTCGCTGATCGATGAAAACAATTAAATATTTTTTTATTAATTAATTGTATATGAATTGACTCGCGCATTTGCTTGCTGTCGTATGTGCATGATTATTACGACTAATAGCATTTGTTTAATTCTAAATAATGAAATATGGAGCCTTGCCTAAACAATCCTCGTTACTCTTAATTTATTCCATTTTTAAAAAGATTGGGCTTAGTAAACATAGGACGAGTACGATTTTAAATACCCCATCCATTCGAGAGATATTTTTCGAATATTCCAGCATGTTAATATAAACTTAATACACACACACACGCACAAATTCATTTCAAGTAATCTAACGATATTGAATAAAATATTAAATGTTTAAGATATTGTAATGAGAAATGAATTGTATATCTCGAATTTTCTGGGCCGCAGGCTGCAGGATCGCTCATCAAATACCGTAATGATTCAGACACCCGAACACCCGAATGGTAAGCATTCTTCAGAGTTTTTAAATAAGTAATGTAACAATTCATATTAACTTCTTGTTCATATTCTTTATTATTATTTGTATTATTATTTCCAGGAAGTGGACTTTATTTTGGTATCGACCATCCATCGAGCGCTGCACAGGCAGCGCCAGGCTTCCAAACCTTCCTGGTACCAAATCATCATGGAGGCGGCTCTGCCATCCGTACATGCAGCAACACTCGTAAGGTGAGAATTTACAGACGGGTGTTTTGAGGATTTGTAACTAAAAAATTGCATGATAGTAGACATACAATGTCGATTCTGGCACACAAAGGCATGCCTCCGACAGCATAGAGTTCTGGATTGTATAAGGAGAAAAGGATATATTTAAGGGGAGTTTCTCACCCATATGCAGTCACATAACTCTTTCGGTCTCCCAGAATGCTATGTATTTTTCACGAGGGTGTTTAAAACATGTATTTTTTTTTCACGTATAGAGTGTAGATTCTTTAGAACTCTGTACTTAAACATGCTATACTATTATTATTTATTTATTTTTTCCAGGAAATGGACTTTATTTCGGAGGCGGTATCGGTCAACATGCGACCGCTGCACCGGTAGCATCAGGCTTCGCGAGCGTTGTACCAGCAGGCTTCGCGACCGCTGCACCGCCACCTCCAGGCTTTCAGACCTTCCTGGCACCAAATCAGCAGGGTGGGGGCCCTGCCCCATACATGCAGCAAGCACCGAACGGTAAGAATTTTTTCAATATTTTATGAAGTTCTTTTTACACATTCTATATTATTATTAATATTGTTATTATTTTCAGGAAGTGGACTTTATTTCGGAGGCGGGTTTTTTCTGGGAATGTCTCCAAAGTATTCTTCATTCTGAACGACTTTTGCAAAACTGATAAACCATAAGAGATAGACAAAATTTTACTACACAAAAAATGGAGATCGCGTTAAAATACATAATTTATAACATATACATTCTTGTTGTTGAGTAAATCGTTTTTCGAGATATTGCTTGTTATTCCATTAAAATTTTCCAATACTTATACTTTTTCTCAAATTCATTATTCTTGTTTTATGTCCTCGATATGCAAAGAGAATGGAATGCACCACATAGCAACCAGCGTTAAAATATTTGACTATCGCTTAAAACCTATCATATTCACATTGTATCGTCATGAAAATTACCAATAACATTGACATCTCGATATCTCGATTAACATGAAGCATATAGGGAATAAGTGCTTGTAAAAATAGTTTGTACAAGAGTAGAGAAAGCCATGTGAGTGTATCACATCAGATTTTTTGATATTGGTTTAAATTTTCAAATACTTTTAACTTTTCTCAAGCGGTAACTCGCTATTCGTTTTTTCCCGTGGTAATGCATAGAGAATAGAATTATAAAGCCATCACATAGCATCAGACGTTCTTTAAACATCTGTAACGTGTCTATTCACAATCGAAAGGTTGCTGGTTCGAGGAAAATTATATCTACAGAAACAATACATTATTTTCGCTCTGTGATTAATTTGGTAATGTAACAATAATTAACAATGAATTTTTAGCGGTAAATGTAAAAAATAAAATATATTTTTTATTTCCTAGCGTCATACGCAGAAGCATTCCCCTTAAGGAACGCTGGCGTGAGCGATGGTTTCCCCCATAACGGGTTTAGACTTGCTTACGAAATGTCCCTGTGCGAGGCTAGCATTTCCCTCTCCTTCTCGAATTTTTGGAGTAGCCAATCAAAATTGCTGTATTATATACCGTCACATCTCTCACCCCTTCAGATTTTTATCAGGCGAAGCGATATAAAAGCAGTAGCTTCCCCAGCGATTTCACTGTATTGTGACAACACAGCGAGCTAAGATCTCCGCAAACTTTTCTCATTCAAAGTGAAATTTCAACGAACATCATGTCTGGTAAGTTGTAACAAAACACTTCATTTACTTTAAAAGTTAAATTATTACTCTGTACATTTAACTTATATTCGCGTTCTTGTTTTTAATGCATGGCATTTATATGCGAATAGCTGAGCATTCTAAAAGTTAATAGCTAGACAAGTGAATTTTCTGAAATGTGAACAGTTTAGTTAAGTATTCATTTTAGGCAAGCTTATTCTACATTTAATAGCTAACTGCGCGAATTCTCAAAATGGGAACAATTTAGTTAAGTATTCACCTTGTTGAGTAATTATTATTCCAGATATTTAAATACAGGATTTCACAGAGTGAATTATATTCCTTTTTGGAGAAAATACAATTATTTGAATACCTTATTAACGTTTTTGCTTTAGAATATTACAAAAAGTCTGTTGCGCGAATCATTCGCTCTAACAAAGTAAATATCTACATTATATTAAAACATTTAAATTGAAAAATACAGTACTTAATGAACTTCATTAGTGAATCAGAACCTCAATTATATTTACACATATTATCATTTTCAGAAAAAAGTTAATAAGTTTGTAACTTTCAAATAAATGAAATTTTTGTTATGCAACACATTCTCTAATAAAGAATATGTTTTTTTCTCTTCCTAATGCAGAAAGTTTGACATCTCAACTTAACACATTGGCTGAGGGTAGCATTTACCCAGCCGTTCAAAGACTACAAGATCTTCAGCCAGAGGAGCCTTATAATATAAAATCCTTAAGAAAAATTGATACTCGATACGGTGCTAGAGTCGTTGCACTTTTAGAGAATAAGCAAGTGTTTCTCCCGACAAGATATTCAACCCTAACAAGCCAACAGTTGGAGGAAATGCCTGGGTTGTTTCAAATGGTATATCACGGAGTAGTACCAGCCGGCAAGTTTAAGACATGTAAATTGTCTTTTCTTCCTATTAAGGTTTGTAGAAATAATTCAGCTATCCTTTCAAAGCTTCATTTAGAGTTACATTCGTTGAGTTTATAAATTCGCACTTCAGTAGGATAACATTTGTCTAAAGTATACATCAATATGTAAAAAAATAACGTCCAGGATGTAGTCTGAGCGAGGATCTGCAGAAAGAAGTTTAATAGTCTATTCACTGATTCTTTACCTCAAAGCAGATACCTACAGCAAGTTTCAAATAATTTCCAGCAGGATAGCAGTTGTCAAAAGCATGCATCACTGTATTAAAAAAATATGTGTAAATAATGTCTAGATTGTACTCTGTGTGATTTCGTGCAGAAAGAACTTTAATACCCCTTGCAGTGATTCTCCACATCGAAGTATATACCTACAAGAAGTTGCAAATAATGTGAATGTGTGTTACAGGAATGCCCAGCTGAATGTAAATGAAGAGGAAGAACGAGATAGCTTAAAACATCATAAACAGAAATGTGATAGGAACATTCTCAACACCTCCCAGTAACCTCAATCAATGAAGAATTGCACCAGTGCGGAACATACATGGAAAAAACATCCGCGTGTGTAGAATATAACAATAATATATATAATTATGTACTCATTATTACTGCTATACCAACCTATACCATTGATTTCATAAATAATTTCATAATTGTTTAAGGAGAATGCCTATCTTAAAAACATTGATGCTACATGAACTATTACTGAAAGAGACTTGAATAAATGGGAATCTAGAAGCCAGAACCATCTTAATATTGGGCTGTATGATATGAGGTGTATAAAAAGATTAATAAAAAAATGAGGTCTATGTAATATAAACAACATTTATTTTTTATAAACATTTTCCTATTACATTCCTATACAAAAAAACATACATATTTCCTAAAGACAAAGGTGATAGTCTAGACATTCTAAAACACTCAGTTATATAATCATATACATCACACAGAAAGAGACCTGCATTATCCATAAAAAACTAAACATCTCAAGAATGTCTGGATGATGTATTTTATAAGTACAAGGTTTTGATATTTCAAAGTTCCTGTTAACCATGACTGTAATTGATTAACACAATTTCTCGATCCTGTCATGCTATAACTTTAGAAGCTTTCAGCTTACTTATAATCTCCTCAATCTCTTGTGTGTGACTATTATTACCAGCATTCCTCGATGCAATTAGTAACCTCAATATATTTACTAGTCTATTTGGATTTTCAAGCGTAGATATCACTGAATCATCATCATATGAAGATTTCATATTCTCGCGACTCCCGCTGTATCCAGATTTTTCACCATCAGTAGTCTCCAGTGAAGGACAGAGGCTTGATCCGGTATAACATCCCCCTCTATACATCTTCGGATCTTCGAGTGTAGGAGAGAGAGTCGATCCAGTATAACATGTTGCTCTATGAAGCTTAAATCTTGACAAAGAACGATTCTTAAAAATCCGCTCGCATATACAGCATCTAATGACGTGTTTTCCTCCATGTGTAATGTATGAAAAATTGAGTTTCTCATCCGCTAGTTGCACAGATTTTCTCCGGCAGGAGCTCATGCTAAAACTAAAAGAAATTAAATGAATACGGGAATGCTAACGCTCGAAGGAATTAAAAGCGAATGAATGAATTCATAACACGCAGCTATGTATATATTCAGTGTGAGGACGCCGGAGGGAATCGCAATCTTCGCATAGCAGCGGGAAAGGATGCTCTCTGGAAACATTTGTGGAGAAGGAGGCTCTCAACAGAACATGGCGAATGCGAGCATGGAAAAAGGATGCTCTCAACAGAACATAACGAGTGCGAGCATGGAAAAAGGATGCTCTCTGGAAACGTTTGTTACATAGCGTGATTCCATTGTTACATAGCGTGATTCCTTTGTTACATAGCGTGATTCCTTTGTTACATAGCGCGATTCCTTTGTTACATGGCGCGATTCCTTTGTTACATGGCGCGATTCCTTTGTTACATAGCGTGATTCCTTTGTTACATACCGTGATTCCTTTGTTACATGGCGCGATTCCTTTGTTACATGGCGTGATTCCTTTGTTACATGGCGCGATTCCTTTGTTACATGGCGCGATTCCTTTGTTACATACCGCGATTCCTTTGTTACATGGCGCGATTCCTTTGTTACATGGCGCGATTCCTTTGTTACATGGCGTGAGTCCTTTGTTACATAGCGCGATTCCTTTGTTACATAGCGCGATTCCTTTGTTACATGGCGCGATTCCTTTGTTACATGGCGCGAGTCCTTTGTTACATAGCGCGATTCCTTTGTTACATAGCGCGATTCCTTTGTTACATGGCGCGATTCCTTTGTTACATGGCGCGATTCCTTTGTTACATGGCGCGATTCCTTTGTTACATGGCGTGAGTCCTTTGTTACATAGCGCGATTCCTTTGTTACATAGCGCGATTCCTTTGTTACATGGCGCGATTCCTTTGTTACATGGCGCGATTCCTTTGTTACATGGCGCGATTCCTTTGTTACATGGCGTGAGTCCTTTGTTACATAGCGCGATTCCTTTGTTACATACCGCGATTCCTTTGTTACATGGCGCGATTCCTTTGTTACATGGCGTGAGTCCTTTGTTACATAGCGTGATTCCTTTGTTACATGGCGCGATTCCTTTGTTACATGGCGCGATTCCTTTGTTACATGGCGCGATTCCTTTGTTACATGGCGTGAGTCCTTTGTTACATAGCGCGATTCCTTTGTTACATACCGCGATTCCTTTGTTACATGGCGCGATTCCTTTGTTACATGGCGCGATTCCTTTGTTACATGGCGCGATTCCTTTGTTACATGGCGCGATTCCTTTGTTACATAGCGCGATTCCTTTGTCACATAGCGCGATTCCTTTGTTACATACCGTGATTCCTTTGTTACATACCGTGATTCCTTTGTTACATGGCGCGATTCCTTTGTTACATGGCGCGATTCCTTTGTTACATGGCGCGATTCCTTTGTTACATGCCGTGATTCCTTTGTTACATGGCGCGATTCCTTTGTTACATGGCGTGATTCCTTTGTTACATGGCGCGATTCCTTTGTTACATACCGCGATTCCTTTGTTACATGGCGTGATTCCTTTGTTACATGGCGCGATTCCTTTGTTACATGGCGTGATTCCTTTGTTACATGGCGCGATTCCTTTGTTACATGGCGCGATTCCTTTGTTACATGGCGCGATTCCTTTGTTACATATCGCGATTCCTTTGTTACATGGCGCGATTCCTTTGTTACATAGCGCGAATGGCGCAATTCCTTTGTTACATACCGCGATTCCTTTGTTACATGGCGCGATTCCTTTGTTACATGGCGCGATTCCTTTGTTACATGGCGTGAGTCCTTTGTTACATAGCGCGATTCCTTTGTTACATACCGCGATTCCTTTGTTACATGGCACGATTCCTTTGTTACATGGCGCGATTCCTTTGTTACATAGCGCGATTCCTTTGTTACATGGCTCGATTCCTTTGTTACATGGCGTGATTCCTTTGTTACATGGCGCGATTCCTTTGTTACATACCGCGATTCCTTTGTTACATACCGTGATTCCTTTGTTACATGGCGCGATTCCTTTGTTACATGGCGCGATTCCTTTGTTACATGGCGCGATTCCTTTGTTACATGGCGCGATTCCTTTGTTACATAGCGCGATTCCTTTGTTACATAGCGCGATTCCTTTGTTACATGGCGCGATTCCTTTGTTACATACCGCGATTCCTTTGTTACATGGCGTGAGTCCTTTGTTACATGGCGCGATTCCTTTGTTACATGGCGTGAGTCCTTTGTTACATGGCGCGATTCCTTTGTTACATGGCGCGATTCCTTTGTTACATACCGCGATTCCTTTGTTACATGGCGATATTCCTTTGTTACATAGCGCGATTCCTTTGTTACATGGCGCGATTCCTTTGTTACATGGCGCGATTCCTTTGTTACATGGCGCGATTCCTTTGTTACATACCGCGATTCCTTTGTTACATACCGTGATTCCTTTGTTACATGGCGCGATTCCTTTGTTACATGGCGCGATTCCTTTGTTACATGGCGTGATTCCTTTGTTACATGGCGCGATTCCTTGGTTACATGGCTCGATTCCTTTGTTACATAGCGCGATTCCTTTGTTACATGGCGCGATTCCTTTGTTACATGGCGCGATTCCTTTGTTACATAGCGCGATTCCTTTGTTACATGGCGTGATTCCTTTGTTACATAGCGCGATTCCTTTGTTACATAGCGCGATTCCTTTGTTACATAGCGTGATTCCTTTGTTACATAGCGTGATTCCTTTGTTACATAACGTGATTCCTTTGTTACATAGCGTGATTCCATTGTTACGCAGCCTTTTCCACGAATGTTCCCAGAGAGCATCCTTTTTCCATGCTCGCATTCGCCATGTTCTGTTGAGAGCCTCCTTCTCCACAAATGTTTCCAGAGAGCATCCTTTCCCGCTGCTATGCGAAGATTGCGATTCCCTCCGGCGTCCTCACACTGAATATATACATAGCTGCGTGTTATGAATTCATTCATTCGCTTTTAATTCCTTCGAGCGTTAGCATTCCCGTATTCATTTAATTTCTTTTAGTTTTAGCATGAGCTCCTGCCGGAGAAAATCTGTGCAACTAGCGGATGAGAAACTCAATTTTTCATACATTACACATGGAGGAAAACACGTCATTAGATGCTGTATATGCGAGCGGATTTTTAAGAATCGTTCTTTGTCAAGATTTAAGCTTCATAGAGCAACATGTTATACTGGATCGACTCTCTCTCCTACACTCGAAGATCCGAAGATGTATAGAGGGGGATGTTATACCGGATCAAGCCTCTGTCCTTCACTGGAGACTACTGATGGTGAAAAATCTGGATACAGCGGGAGTCGCGAGAATATGAAATCTTCATATGATGATGATTCAGTGATATCTACGCTTGAAAATCCAAATAGACTAGTAAATATATTGAGGTTACTAATTGCATCGAGGAATGCTGGTAATAATAGTCACACACAAGAGATTGAGGAGATTATAAGTAAGCTGAAAGCTTCTAAAGTTATAGCATGACAGGATCGAGAAATTGTGTTAATCAATTACAGTCATGGTTAACAGGAACTTTGAAATATCAAAACCTTGTACTTATAAAATACATCATCCAGACATTCTTGAGATGTTTAGTTTTTTATGGATAATGCAGGTCTCTTTCTGTGTGATGTATATGATTATATAACTGAGTGTTTTAGAATGTCTAGACTATCACCTTTGTCTTTAGGAAATATGTATGTTTTTTTGTATAGGAATGTAATAGGAAAATGTTTATAAAAAATAAATGTTGTTTATATTACATAGACCTCATTTTTTTATTAATCTTTTATACACCTCATATCATACAGCCCAATATTAAGATGGTTCTGGCTTCTAGATTCCCATTTATTCAAGTCTCTTTCAGTAATAGTTCATGTAGCATCAATGTTTTTAAGATAGGCATTCTCCTTAAACAATTATGAAATTATTTATGAAATCAATGGTATAGGTTGGTATAGCAGTAATAATGAGTACATAATTATATATATTATTGTTATATTCTACACACGCGGATGTTTTTTCCATGTATGTTCCGCACTGGTGCAATTCTTCATTGATTGAGGTTACTGGGAGGTGTTGAGAATGTTCCTATCACATTTCTGTTTATGATGTTTTAAGCTATCTCGTTCTTCCTCTTCATTTACATTCAGCTGGGCATTCCTGTAACACACATTCACATTATTTGCAACTTCTTGTAGGTATATACTTCGATGTGGAGAATCACTGCAAGGGGTATTAAAGTTCTTTCTGCACGAAATCACACAGAGTACAATCTAGACATTATTTACACATATTTTTTTAATACAGTGATGCATGCTTTTGACAACTGCTATCCTGCTGGAAATTATTTGAAACTTGCTGTAGGTATCTGCTTTGAGGTAAAGAATCAGTGAATAGACTATTAAACTTCTTTCTGCAGATCCTCGCTCAGACTACATCCTGGACGTTATTTTTTTACATATTGATGTATACTTTAGACAAATGTTATCCTACTGAAGTGCGAATTTATAAACTCAACGAATGTAACTCTAAATGAAGCTTTGAAAGGATAGCTGAATTATTTCTACAAACCTTAATAGGAAGAAAAGACAATTTACATGTCTTAAACTTGCCGGCTGGTACTACTCCGTGATATACCATTTGAAACAACCCAGGCATTTCCTCCAACTGTTGGCTTGTTAGGGTTGAATATCTTGTCGGGAGAAACACTTGCTTATTCTCTAAAAGTGCAACGACTCTAGCACCGTATCGAGTATCAATTTTTCTTAAGGATTTTATATTATAAGGCTCCTCTGGCTGAAGATCTTGTAGTCTTTGAACGGCTGGGTAAATGCTACCCTCAGCCAATGTGTTAAGTTGAGATGTCAAACTTTCTGCATTAGGAAGAGAAAAAAACATATTCTTTATTAGAGAATGTGTTGCATAACAAAAATTTCATTTATTTGAAAGTTACAAACTTATTAACTTTTTTCTGAAAATGATAATATGTGTAAATATAATTGAGGTTCTGATTCACTAATGAAGTTCATTAAGTACTGTATTTTTCAATTTAAATGTTTTAATATAATGTAGATATTTACTTTGTTAGAGCGAATGATTCGCGCAACAGACTTTTTGTAATATTCTAAAGCAAAAACGTTAATAAGGTATTCAAATAATTGTATTTTCTCCAAAAAGGAATATAATTCACTCTGTGAAATCCTGTATTTAAATATCTGGAATAATAATTACTCAACAAGGTGAATACTTAACTAAATTGTTCCCATTTTGAGAATTCGCGCAGTTAGCTATTAAATGTAGAATAAGCTTGCCTAAAATGAATACTTAACTAAACTGTTCACATTTCAGAAAATTCACTTGTCTAGCTATTAACTTTTAGAATGCTCAGCTATTCGCATATAAATGCCATGCATTAAAAACAAGAACGCGAATATAAGTTAAATGTACAGAGTAATAATTTAACTTTTAAAGTAAATGAAGTGTTTTGTTACAACTTACCAGACATGATGTTCGTTGAAATTTCACTTTGAATGAGAAAAGTTTGCGGAGATCTTAGCTCGCTGTGTTGTCACAATACAGTGAAATCGCTGGGGAAGCTACTGCTTTTATATCGCTTCGCCTGATAAAAATCTGAAGGGGTGAGAGATGTGACGGTATATAATACAGCAATTTTGATTGGCTACTCCAAAAATTCGAGAAGGAGAGGGAAATGCTAGCCTCGCACAGGGACATTTCGTAAGCAAGTCTAAACCCGTTATGGGGGAAACCATCGCTCACGCCAGCGTTCCTTAAGGGGAATGCTTCTGCGTATGACGCTAGGAAATAAAAAATATATTTTATTTTTTACATTTACCGCTAAAAATTCATTGTTAATTATTGTTACATTACCAAATTAATCACAGAGCGAAAATAATGTATTGTTTCTGTAGATATAATTTTCCTCGAACCAGCAACCTTTCGATTGTGAATAGACACGTTACAGATGTTTAAAGAACGTCTGATGCTATGTGATGGCTTTATAATTCTATTCTCTATGCATTACCACGGGAAAAAACGAATAGCGAGTTACCGCTTGAGAAAAGTTAAAAGTATTTGAAAATTTAAACCAATATCAAAAAATCTGATGTGATACACTCACATGGCTTTCTCTACTCTTGTACAAACTATTTTTACAAGCACTTATTCCCTATATGCTTCATGTTAATCGAGATATCGAGATGTCAATGTTATTGGTAATTTTCATGACGATACAATGTGAATATGATAGGTTTTAAGCGATAGTCAAATATTTTAACGCTGGTTGCTATGTGGTGCATTCCATTCTCTTTGCATATCGAGGACATAAAACAAGAATAATGAATTTGAGAAAAAGTATAAGTATTGGAAAATTTTAATGGAATAACAAGCAATATCTCGAAAAACGATTTACTCAACAACAAGAATGTATATGTTATAAATTATGTATTTTAACGCGATCTCCATTTTTTGTGTAGTAAAATTTTGTCTATCTCTTATGGTTTATCAGTTTTGCAAAAGTCGTTCAGAATGAAGAATACTTTGGAGACATTCCCAGAAAAAACCCGCCTCCGAAATAAAGTCCACTTCCTGAAAATAATAACAATATTAATAATAATATAGAATGTGTAAAAAGAACTTCATAAAATATTGAAAAAATTCTTACCGTTCGGTGCTTGCTGCATGTATGGGGCAGGGCCCCCACCCTGCTGATTTGGTGCCAGGAAGGTCTGAAAGCCTGGAGGTGGCGGTGCAGCGGTCGCGAAGCCTGCTGGTACAACGCTCGCGAAGCCTGATGCTACCGGTGCAGCGGTCGCATGTTGACCGATACCGCCTCCGAAATAAAGTCCATTTCCTGGAAAAAATAAATAAATAATAATAGTATAGCATGTTTAAGTACAGAGTTCTAAAGAATCTACACTCTATACGTGAAAAAAAAATACATGTTTTAAACACCCTCGTGAAAAATACATAGCATTCTGGGAGACCGAAAGAGTTATGTGACTGCATATGGGTGAGAAACTCCCCTTAAATATATCCTTTTCTCCTTATACAATCCAGAACTCTATGCTGTCGGAGGCATGCCTTTGTGTGCCAGAATCGACATTGTATGTCTACTATCATGTAATTTTTTAGTTACAAATCCTCAAAACACCCGTCTGTAAATTCTCACCTTACGAGTGTTGCTGCATGTACGGATGGCAGAGCCGCCTCCATGATGATTTGGTACCAGGAAGGTTTGGAAGCCTGGCGCTGCCTGTGCAGCGCTCGATGGATGGTCGATACCAAAATAAAGTCCACTTCCTGGAAATAATAATACAAATAATAATAAAGAATATGAACAAGAAGTTAATATGAATTGTTACATTACTTATTTAAAAACTCTGAAGAATGCTTACCATTCGGGTGTTCGGGTGTCTGAATCATTACGGTATTTGATGAGCGATCCTGCAGCCTGCGGCCCAGAAAATTCGAGATATACAATTCATTTCTCATTACAATATCTTAAACATTTAATATTTTATTCAATATCGTTAGATTACTTGAAATGAATTTGTGCGTGTGTGTGTATTAAGTTTATATTAACATGCTGGAATATTCGAAAAATATCTCTCGAATGGATGGGGTATTTAAAATCGTACTCGTCCTATGTTTACTAAGCCCAATCTTTTTAAAAATGGAATAAATTAAGAGTAACGAGGATTGTTTAGGCAAGGCTCCATATTTCATTATTTAGAATTAAACAAATGCTATTAGTCGTAATAATCATGCACATACGACAGCAAGCAAATGCGCGAGTCAATTCATATACAATTAATTAATAAAAAAATATTTAATTGTTTTCATCGATCAGCGAGAGCCTTATTTTAATAACGTATGTAATATCATTCTGAATACTTTTTATTCTTCATATTACTCTCGCCAAATCATATTTCTTTGTTTAACATCCCGAAAAAAAATCAGTTTAATTTTTTGATATCATGTTTGCATTTCTTGTACGTGAGTATTTAAATAATGACAAAGATACAATCGAATGTTTAAGTACAGAATCTATACAGTATACGTTTAATTGAAAACTTAAATCATTAATATTCTTCATGTAGAATTATATTAATTATCGGGAAAACATTTTTTGTGGTAAGCTTAAAACATGTCTAGATTGGTTTTCCCCTGTGTATGATGGAATTTCTGGACAGAGGAAGCTCTTAAGAAAATCTTTTGTGCCGGTAATTGTTATTTACCCCCGAGGGTCTGTGGTTTTTCAGAGCACTTAGGCTGTTTAATGAATTGGAAACGGGTGTTATTGTTCACTAAGAGCTCTATACAAGACCTTGTTTTTACATTCTTCTGACGAAAATTAATGGTGCGGAAGAGTTTGCCGTTGTCTGCTAATGGGTCTACATATGCATTCTTCAGGGGTGTACACAATATTTCTTTCAGGCAGTGTACGCCAGTGAATAATTCCTTGAATTTCTCAAAGTTCGCTACGTCTTTAGAAAGAACATTTAAAACGAATATAAAAGTTATATTTGAAGTCTTCGTGCGTGTTACTTACAGGTACGTCTGTTTTGAATTGTAATTATTACTTCTCTCGTGTGAGAAGAGACATAGAGGGCTTTTATTTTTAACGTCAGTTGAAGCGTACTCCTATGTGCTGGATACCCCTAGCCATTAAGAGCAGGTAGTGGGGAAAACCCACGCGTCCTGGTTTAACCGCCTCTCATGATGGACGGGGCATTGCTGTCACATTGCGTCTTGCTTTTTCGTAAAGGGTTCTCGTGTTAACGTCTCATACAAGCTATTTGCAATTTCGCTTTAAGTTGCTTTTTAATTCATCTAAGCAATGTAATATTTTTTATAAACCCGCAATTCAAAAGAAGAATTAAACACACGTTATTAGCCGTAATAGTTATATACGCGTAATATTCTCGCATATACGATAACGAACAATTGCGCGCGAGTCAATTACATTAATCAATCAAAAAAAACTTAATTGTTTTTAATCGATAGACTGCGCCGTTTCATTAGAAGTGAGATATTCATGGTAGATGAATAATTGGGTGAGATATCTCTAGGCGCGCGAGTCAATTACATTAATTATTCATTGTTTTCATCGATCAGCGAAAGTCTTATTTATTTTTTATTTATTTCATAATCAATTCCTCCGGAGCCGACATGAAGGCCCCTTGCATGTTAATTCCCCTTTATTTTTTTCCGGAATCATATTTCGCAGAATTATATAGAGTTAAGATGGCCGTCTTGCACCCATAATGAGTTTAAATATGGTGAATTCACAACTTTCGGATATGACCGCCAGGGGCGCTGTGAGCAAACACTCGCTGGAGTTTCACTCATATTACCACTTGGTGCGCTAGTGTAGCTGGCGAACTGAAACGCGAGTGGAGGGGATGCGCTAGTTGACTTGCCCGTGGAAGTATCGGAGCCAGTCATTCCGGCGAAACGTCTCGCAGTGGAAGGTTGCGGTCGGTGTTCCACCGCAATTATCACGCGATAACGAGTGTTACGTCAAGTCTGTCCTTTCATCTATGTGTTGTAATATTCTTATAAATCCAAAATATATTTTCCCTCAAAAGTAGAATTAAATAAATGTTATTACTCGTAATAATTATACACATGCTACCACACATATACGATAACGAACAGTTGCGCGCGAGTCAATTACATTAATCATTCAAAAAATACTTAAATGTATTCATCAACCGACTAGCCGCGTTTCATTGCAATAGTAGTAATATAAGGGGGGTTTAGGACAAGGTGCGCGCGAATTCAATCAAAAATACTTAATTGCTCGAAGAACCGCGTTTAATTGCATTAGTAGTAATATGATGGGCATTCTTTTTTCAATAACACACATTACCTAATTGATTGACACAATTATGTACTCAAACGATTTGCCGATGTGCGGCAGGCATCGAGAATCGCATTACCACACCGCCAGGATGGATTTCCAAGCCAACGTCACGCACCGAGAACCCCCCACATATAACCCCTCACCCCGAGCGGCACATCCCCTACCCCAAGCCAATCACACGGCAGGGATTTAGGCCTAGGGAAGGTACGCGACCGACGTATAGGATCAATACACACTCCCCCACCTATCCACAGGGAACCAACCAGAACACAAAGGGGAGGGAGGACACACGTATGGCGGGAGGGAGGGGGAGGGAGGGGGCGGGAACACCGCCACGTGACCACAGGGGGGGAGGGGGGGGAGGAACTGCCGGCACAGACCCTGTCGGCATTAAGTAAGCCCCCAAAGGAAGGGGGCGGGGTTAGCGCCACGCGCTACCAGGCGGCATCTAAGCCCTCAAAGGGAGGGGGCGGGGCTAGCGGCATAGATCAAAGAACATTATCAGATGGCGGCATATTCTTTGAGGGCCAGAATCGGCTTAATATTTCTACTAGCGCGTATTTTAGCTACCAGTGGGCCTAAATAGTGCACCAGTAGAAATTCGAGACAAGACGCGGGAATTGGTGATGCTGCTTGACAGAGTGGTGTAACAAAGCTTGGATGAGATAAGGATGACTATTCTACCCAACTTTGAGGCACTTCGTATCAAATAAGTAAGGCAGTGGAAGAATCAATGCCAAAAAGCAAATATTTGCAACAGATGTTATGTCAAAGAGAGTGACTTTGTGCGCTAAGTGGTGACGGGTAAAAGTTAAAAGGTAAGGGTACCTACTCAGAGCCCCTCCCCCCGAAACCGGGCCAGCACACCGCACGCAGGCCAGTAGGCCCCTTGTGCTTCTACCGTGACCCGTGGGAGGGAGGTACTCGAAGGACGACCAGGTCCGGATACCGACGTGCGTAAACATGGACGGGTTCTCTAACATTTCCAGATAGAACGCATCCGACGCCGCTCGGTCCCTGACCACATGCCGTCAATATCCAGGGTCCCCGGGGCGGAGCCCAATTGAACAGAGGCCTAACTGAGCGGTACCGCAGCGATGCCAGGGAAGAAACCTTTACAGAGTGCAAGCTACCGCTCAGCCGCAACCTGCCGAAAACCGTCGCCTGGTCCTATAACCCTGAAACAGATTAAAGGAAGATGTTGGGTAGATGAAATGAGGGGGAGGAGAGTCGTAGTCGAAGATGAACTACCTCATCATTCTCCTGGCCACCAGGGGAAAATGCAACAAGCCTCTAGGCCAAAGTGGGTGGTCGCCGGGGATCGATTCCGGGACGTCCTGAATGCGGGCCACAAACGTTGCCGCCTCAGCCATCCCGCTCGGGTTTTTTTAATTGTTTTATATTTTAGAAATAGCGGTGATTATTAAAATATATTTTAAGAGTTTAAACACTATGAACATATAGTAATATATTAAATTATTCTGTAAAACCATGATTACAACTTCTTCCAACATATACTATTAGTGATGTTCAATAGACCAGTGTAACCTTGTTGCCGCCGTTAGTAACTCCTTAAATATATTTAAGTTAGGAGAAAAATAAGGTTTATTACCACAAGCATGTAAATAATTGTTTATTTAAATCCGTATGGGAAATTATAAATGTATTTTCTTTATTGGTTAGTTATCGGCTTATAGTTATGAGTTATTTATTGCATTACTTTAGCTTAGTTGGCAAACTAAAATTAAAGTGTTATTTCCATGTGCTCAGTTTATGGGACTTAAATGTGAGGTGTATTTCTAGTTTCACTATACCAAATTGATCCATTTCTCTTATTAACGCCTCAGCATTTGAACACTGCGTACATATTATTGTAACTGGCAAAGTTTAGGTCATCGCACACAGAAAGAGCCAATATAATGATGTTATTCACGATTTTATATTCCGTATAGAGATTGTACACCGCTGTGTCCCTAACCATACACATCCGAGAGATGCTTTGTTCACATTTACACACGTACTTCCTTACATCCAACTCGTTCAAGTGGCAGTAATCTGATTTGTTACATTCATATTAATTTCTCTATCCACTATTATATGTATATATATATTATACACTTTCTACAAGGTATAGTTTAAAAACCTTTTGTCACACTACTTCATACACTGGTGTGCAAAACCTAAGGACGTAAGCAATCTTCGCTTGCTGTGACACTGCCAAGTAACATAGCTCGATGAAACTTGAATCATGCATAGAGGGAACTGCTACGGTATGCTACAGTAGACAACTAAACGAAATATGCAATGAGACGAACAGAAATGCCGCTTTTATTCATAGACCATAAGCTACACTAAAGTCAATACGACGTATGATGGCTCTCTAGATTTACAGAAAACAGATACATGGTGCTTAAAAGGGTGTATGATCACCGTGGATGGCAATGCATGCTCGGCAGCGTGCTCCCATGCTGGTCTCAAGGTTGGTAAGCAGTTCTTGTGGTAGGGCGTTCCATTCCTCCACCAGCGCTGTTGTAACCTGTTGGATAATCGTTGGTGCATGTGGATGTGCTGCAATGCGTCTCCCCAAAGCATCCCACACGTGTTCGATGGGATTTAAATCGGTGGAACAGGCAGGCCAGTCCATTCGCCGAATATCCTCTCGTTCCAAGAGATCCTCCACCTGCGCTGTTCGATACGGTCGCGCATTGTCACTCATAAAAATGAAGTCAGGGCCGACTGCACCCCTGAAAAGACGCACATGGGGAAGGAGTACAGTATCACAATAACGTTGACCAGTGAGCGTACCGTGGTCAAAGATTTGGAGGTCGTTGCGCCCATGCAACATTATGCCTCCCCAAAACAAAACACCCGCACTACCAATCATATTCAAGGATGATCCTGGGTTCATTACGTGTTCCCAACTCTCGCCAGATGAGGGTACGTCGAGAATCACTACTTAGACTGAATCTGCTCTCATCCGAGAAGAGCACGCGACCCCATTCCTCGTTGGTCCAATTTTGATGCTCTTGGGACCATTGCAAACGGTGCCGCCGATGTGCGGATGTCAATGGAACACAACGTACTGGCCGTCGGGCGAAGAGACCACCTCTGTGTAGTCACCGTGCCACTGTGTAGCGTGAGATTACGTACCTAGCTGTCCTGTTCATTGTGGTTGCAATTGCACCCGCTGTTTGGCGTGGATCCCTTCTTGCCTGTTGCACAATGTAGCGGCCATCTGATGCTGTGGTCGACCACCCCCACTCCTTGGGACGCAGTACCTGTGGCTTGGAAGGTTCCCATGCACGTGAAACAATACTGTGAGCAATTCCAAACTCCTGAGCAACACTCCTCACACTTCGCCCATCTTCCAGTTTCCCGATGATTCTTCCCTGTGTGAAATCATCCAAATGGTGTCTACGGGCCATGCTGCAATAAAGAACATCACTACAGTGCACCGTAACAGCATCCACCGTCTTGTTTCGTCAACAGACCCGTGTTGCGGGACCAGACCCATTTGGCACTATAGCCTCGCTACACTCACGCCATGTGACGTCCAGCTTTTTGTGTACGTGTGAGAGACCTCTGGCAACATGCTCCCGCATCTTCATCTACTTCCACCAAGTACTTCATTTGTTATCTTACTTTACCCATCTCGTCCTTAGGTTTTGCACACCATTGTATTAATCAATATAAACGCTCGAAGAAATAGTTTCATTACACCTTTCGTTGTAGGCACGAGGAGAATAAAGGAAACCGAAGCGAGAGACATATATTTCACAAGAGTGACTATATGCTGGCCTTGAAATGCCGTACTCTTTCCATAACATCTGAAGAATAACTCAACGACTTTAAAAAAACACAAATAAAGCAACGGACACGAAACGTTTATTTGAAAAACGTTGCGTGTTTTTTTATACAGATTTGCATTTTATGTGTAATGAGTTTTTGTTCCTAGTTCTTATGGTTTACCACTTATACAAAATGAAACAAAATTCTCTCCCAGTGCTACGGCCTTTACCCAGAAAATTCAAGATGTGCATTTTATTTGTTATGTAAATATCTTAAATATTAGTTATTTTAGTCATTTTTTAGAAAAGCAACAGTTTCGAAAAATGTTTATGTAAAGGTTTGTTTAGAGTGGATTGGTTTTCTTCAAAATAGTTGTGTCCCATCTTTGGAAGGTTTCGCACTTAAGTACCAAGTTTAATATTCATCAACATTTCGTTTTCGAGGTAATGCTTTTTCACACACAAGCACGTACGGATCTTTCTATATACTTTTTTACTTTCTGTACTACATTTAGTAAGTAGGGGAAGTATTGTATTCCACACAAAAATTCGATACCGAGATTTCACCGGAAATATATGTTTTGAGGCCCCTGCATCGAAAAAAAGCATTTTTGGAGACATGTCAGTGTGCGTGTCTGTGAACAGCATAACTCAGAAACGAACAGTCAGATAAACACCAAACTTGGTATTTAGGCTCAGTATGTTCTAGAGATGCGATACGGAGGTTTTCAAGCAAATCCCCCCATCCGAAATTGCCCTTTACATGGAACATTTTTCGAAAATTTTAATTTTCTCAAAAATGGCTCTAGTGATTTTGATTAAAATATTTTTATGGCGAATAAAACGTATATCTTGAATTTTCTGGGAATGTCTCCAAAAGTATTCTTCATTGTGAACGATTTTTGCATAACTGGTAAACCATAAGAGATAGACAAAATTTTACTACACAAAAAATGTAGATCGCGTTAAAATACACAATTTATGTCATATACATTTTGTTGTTGAGTGAACCATTTTCGAGATATTGTTTGTTATTCCCTTAAATCTTTGAATGCTTATTTTCTCAAATGGGAATTCGTTATTCATTTTTTTGTCTTGGGTATGCAAAGAGTATTAATCTGTGGCAAAGAGAATGGTGCTGCACCTAGGAACCAGCTATTAAGAGATATGTCCATGCTTAAAGGCTACTGTAATTCTATATTGCCCTTGCAAATACTAAACAAGGGAAACATAGTACGCCTTAAGCGATAGTCAAATATTTTTAAAACTGGTCGCTATGTGTAGAATGTAATTCTCTTTGCATTTCAAAAGATCGTTTCTGCAAATGTTTATCTCGATTAATATGACATAGATGGTGAATAAGAGTTTGTAAAAATAGTTTGTACAAGAGTAGAGAAAGTCATGAGAGTGTAACACATGAGATTTGTTTTAATCAGGTGCCTCAAAACATATATTTCCGGTGAATTATCGAGTTTTTGGGTGGAATGCAATGACGTAAGACGTATGTTCAGCAGCGAAGGGGACTTAGCACCTCGAGGAGATCACCTAAGGAGATCCTTTGTGCCTAGGCCCCTGATGGATGGCCCCCGAATTGGAGGGGTGAGGTAAGAGGTGGAGGAGGGCGGCCGGATCAGGAGGCACGACAGAGCAGAGGGCGGGGTCCCTACATTTTCCAGGTTGAAACTCCCCGGAGGCAGCTGGTACAACCGGCTCCCCCCTGCAGGCTTGCACATCCTACTGGGGGGGGCGGGACTCGGGAGCCCGCCCCCATTCCGGGGGACAAAGTCTTACAGAGGGCATTCTTTTTCCCTGCCATCCAAGACTCCTGACATTTGCAACCCTGAAGCAACCAAACAGATGAAAGGGGATGTGAAATGAGAAAGGAGGCGAAATGGAGAGACAGGAAAGACGAGGGATGTAATTAACCTTCCCAGTATTCGTCTAGCAACCCGGGAAAACCCTCGAAAAAACCCATTGGTCAGCAAGGTCGACCGCAAGAATCAAACCCACTACCTCCCGAATGCGAGTCGCACGCGCTACCGCCTGCGCCACCTTGCTGCATTACTTCTTCCATCTGTTAAGTACATGGTATAGAACGTAAGCATGCACTTGCCCTGACATTGCCGATTAAATTGATCAATTTAGTACTTAATATTATTAATCGACTGTATACTAAATAAGTGCTGTGTTGCTCTACCTTGAAGGGAAGTTTTCGGTGTATTTCAAACACATATGTAATTGATTATGACCTTGGTCTAGCTATCCATACAATTTCTGAGATCAACGAATGTCATTATTATTTATTATATGTTAAATCACAATGTTATGTTATGTTTAGAGAAATAATTTTCTAGCCCTTTTTGCTACTTAACCGGAGGTTAATTCCATTAATATTATTACCATTAATTATAGTAAAGGGACTGTTTATTCAGTGTGGTTGGTGCAACTATCCCAAGAGGGACCTACTCCCTATTTGCTGCAGAGCTCGAGGCTACTCAACCTCAGGGGAGTTAACCCTAGGGATATATTAAGGTAATGCTCTTTAAAAAATATGGCAAAATTGTGTAAGTTTGGTTACTGCGGCCACTATTCGCCATTCGACGCTTAACGCTCTGTACAGTTCACAAATCATTCTGTTCTGAAGATTAATATCACTGTATTTACAGAGACGCGATACATGTATCTTTCTCTAGCCCGGCACCATCCTGACAAAGCATAAACCGTAAAACATATGGGTGTAAAGTGTGTAAATCATCACACAGTAACTGTTAAAACAGGTGCATATATTTCTGGATTGTTATGTGTTTCAGACGTGTAGAGTAGGAACTGTCGGAAAGCCTTTTATCTAACAAGAAATATCTTGGAGAAGATACAAAGGAAACAGTATTAAAACTTTAAGAGAACTCATTATCTAACAAAAATATCTTTGAGAAGATACAAGTGAAACCGTATTAGAACTGTCAGAGAACCCTTTATCTAACAAGAAATGTCTTGGAGAAGATACAAGTGAAACCGTATTAGAACTTTAAGAGAACCCATTATCTAACAAGAAATGTTTTGGAGAAGATACAAGTGAAACCGTATTAGAACTTTAAGAGAACCCATTATCTATCAAGAAATGTATTGTAGAAGATACAGATGAAACTGTATTAGAACTTTAAGAGAACCCATTATCTAAAAAATATCTTAAAGACGATGCAAGTGAAACAGTATTTGATCTGTCAGAGAACTCATTATTTAACAAGAACTGTCTTGGAGAAGATACAAGTGAAAGCATATTAGAGCTGTCACAGAAGCCATTAATCTAACAAGAAATATCTTGTAGAAGGTACAAGTGAAACCGTATTACAACTGTCGAGAGTCCATTATCTAACAAGAAATGTCTTGGAGAAGATACAAATGAAACCGTATAAGAACTGTCAGAGAACCCATCATCTAACAAGAAATACCTAGAGAAGAAACAAGTGTAACCGTATTAGAGCTGTCAGAGAACCCTTTATCTAACAAGAAATATCTTGGAAAAGATACAATTGAAAGCGTATGAGAACATTCAGAGAACCCATTACCTAACAAGAAATATCTTGGAGAAGGTACAAGTGTAACCGCATCAGAGCTGTCAGAGAACCCATTACCTAACAAGAAATATCTTGGAGAAGGTACAAGTGTAACCGTATCAGAGCTGTCGGAGAACCCTTTATCTAACAAGAAATATCTTGGAGAAGGTACAAGTGTAATCGTATTAGAACTGTCAGAGAACGCTTTATCTAACAAGAAATATCTTGGAAAAGATACAAGTGTAACCGTATTAAAACTGTCAGAGAACCCTTTATCTAACAAGAAATGTCTTGGAGAAGATACATGTGTAACCCTATTAAAACTGTCAGAGAACGCTTTATCTAACAAGAAATATCTTGGAAAAGATACAAGTGTAACCGTATTAAAACTGTCAGAGAACCCTTTATCTAACAAGAAATGTCTTGGAGAAGATACAAGTGTAACCCTATTAAAACTGTCAGAGAACGCTTTATCTAACAAGAAATATCTTGGAGAAGATACAAGTGTAACCGCATTAAAACTGTCAGAGAACGCTTTATCTAACAAGAAATATCTTGGAAAAGATACAAGTGTAACCGTATTAAAACTGTCAGAGAACCCTTTATCTAACAAGAAATGTCTTGGAGAAGATACAAGTGAAACCGTATTAGAACTGTCAGAGAAGCCATTATCTAACAAAGGTATCTTGGAGAAGATACAAGTGTAACCGTATTAGAACTGTCAGAGAACCCTTTATCTAACAAGAAATATCTTGGAGAAGAGATAAATGAAAACGTATTGGAACTTTCTTTTCCACTTACCTATAGTAAGTAACGGAAGTATTGCAGTCTAACCAAAAATTCGATATTGAGATTTCACCGTAAAAGTACCCTCTGAGGCTCCTTGAATAAAATAAAAACAGTTTTAGGAAAAAGGTGTGTGTCAGAGAGCAGCGTAACTCAATACGAATAGTCGGTTAAATACCAAACTTAGAGTTTAAAGTTCATCATCTTCCAAGCATGTGACACGAAGATTATCTGGAAAATATCCCCATCCCAAACTAACCTTTACATGGAAAACATTTTGATATGTTTGATTTTCTCAAAAGTGACTCTGAACTTTTGATTAAAATACAATATGTTTGAGACCTTTGCGTTGTAAATAAAATATGCATCTTAAATTTTCTGGGAATAGTCTGTGAAGTCCTTCTTATTCTGAATTACTTTGCATCATTGGTAAGCCGTAAGAGATAAACAAAATATTATTGTACAAAAACTTTAGGCATTGTTAAGTTACACAACTTATGACAACTTTTCTTTTTTGCGTTAGCCGTTTCCAAGGTATTCTTTGTTTTTCGTTTGAATGTTCAAATACTTGCACTTTCTTCAAGTAGTGAGTCGCTATTCCTTTTTTGTTATGGTCATGCAAGGAATTTCAATTCCATCACATAGCGACCCGATTTTTGAAAATCTGACTATAGCTTTACCCTACCGAATCCTTCTTATGCCTACAACTAATTGTAAAAATATGTAATGAATGATTATCTGGATTAATAACAAGAAGTAGATAAAAGAATAAGCTTTTATAAAAATATTTTGCAGAAGAGTGAGCAGAGAAAGTCATCTGATTTATTTACTGAAATTGCGTTACCCCTTAGTTTATATCAGAACTTAATGACATTAGAGTACCATACACATGAACAGTTGAGATGCGTGGATGAACACTATAGTACAAGACATCCACTGTTTTGGCCAAAATTGATTTACAGACTTTTGAAATTAGGTGAACTTATTTACCGTCTTTTAAAAGTCTCCTACAACAACCATATGAAACTTTGAATAGCGTTTTTGCATACATATGTGCAGCTCTCATAAGAAGTTTGGTGATATATGCTTATCACAACCATTTTATAAAGGAATAAAGCTTATGCAATTTCAAACATTCATGCCAAATTTGAACAAACTACATACAGTAAGTTTGGAGAAATGGGTATACGACTACTAAAAAATGCTAATTTTGTAAAATCCACTGTAAAATACATCTAAAAACTATCACAATAACTTGTAGTACAAACAAAACACACAATTGGAAAAATAATTACTTACTTTGAGTTTTCAACCATGGACATCATAATATAAGCTAAGCCACATCTAACAATAATATTAAATATATGATTTGTAATTAAGAAATAGACGATAATTTTTATTTAAATAAAAGGGGCTTACCTAATGAGGCTATACTGTTCTTTTGGAGCACTTACTGTTGTAATTTTTAAATTATAGTTTTGGACGTATATCTTTAAATGGCAAAAGAAAAATAGAAGTCAACATCCAAAAATTTCCACCATTATCATCAGTTTTTCCAAGTACAGTAACTATCTTCGTTATTACCACGAGTTTCGTCCTCCGTGGTTTAGTGTTTACCACGTTGCCTCTAGTTCCCGTGGTCGCGGGTTCAAACCCAACGGAGGGCGATGAATTTTTCGATCGTAAAAATCCTTAGCATGACTTCCTTAGGAATGGAAGTAAAGCCGGCGGTCCCGTGTCGTAGATTTACGGCACGTAAAATAACCTCAAGCCCGATAAAGAGGCCTCTGAGCAAAATTACCGCTCTTTCACGCCCAATATAGAATAGGACGCTAAGGACCACAGTAGTTGAAGAGCGTACATAAAAGAAACTCATTTTAATTCAATACCACGAGTGCTAATAATTTTTAGATAATTTAATTGTGGTTAACAAACTAGTGACGACAAGCATGAGTTTGAAATCTCAGTTAAATGACCTAAGAAAAATTGTAATTAAGAGTTGGATTCGGTAAGATAATAACTACAATGCGAGAACGATGTCATTTTTTGTACCTTTGGTGTAGTCACTGAAGATAATTTCGTTCGCCACGAAAACCCAAAAATTAATTCCATACCACCTTTCTGTTTGTTTTTCTACTACAGCAGGATCAAAAAAAGATGTGTTTAAATTTCGATCAAATTTCTTAAAGAAACTGTTTCCAAAATTATATCTTTTAAATTATAACCGTATCTTTTGCTCCACCTTTATGAGTAAGATTTATAATTCATGACGTTATATTTCGAACCGCTTCTTTTATATTTTGAATTCCCAAATCACCAAATCTCGCCATGCATAGACACAGGCTTCCTAGACTCATAGTCGAATAGAAGCAGAGTTTCTAGTTAGAAAAAAGAGAATTAGGACAAAAACATTTGTTCGTTTTTGAGCAACATGCTTTAAAACTATGGATTACTACACAGATTGGTGAACAAGGTATCAACGAGACCATACATTGACTGAAAGGCGCTTGCACGTAATCATATATGAAAGAAAATGTGTGAGATATACTAATGTTGAACATTAAATCCTGCTCTCTTGCTTTGGACCCAAGATGGAGCCAAAGGGAACCATGACAACCCAGGTCCTATCCTCTAAGTGGATTATATAGCATTGCAAGCAACATTACGCACAATTCTAGATTTCTCTCGCCCTATTGACGAATGCTAAATCACCTTCATCCTTATTCCCAGGTTCCTCCTCTCATTTAATGAAAACTTGTAAGCTGAAAACAATAGAAGTGCTGCTTTGTGCCTCCAATCGTATGGAAAGTGAATTTAATTTAGACTTGAACCTCTTGTAATGGAAGTGGGTGTTCTAAACAATAGAACCGTTGTGTTAAATGCGCCAACAAATTACTCATGGACGTATCGTGGGTACGTGGGAGGCTGGTCGCACTGTTACAGCAATTTTAACGGCAGTGCATAAAACTATTTTTATAGTAAATTACTGGATAAAAATATTCCAGTAAAGTGGGGAAGACGGTCTACATACTCGTAAGAAAGTGGGCACTCCCCGTAAAACATCCGCAGATGATGATATTCGTTTACTAAATGCAAATTACACTTTTGTTATACTTGACTGATGTTTAAAAACTAGAGATATGTATATGTATATGGTTTACCGAATATGACATACATATTATGACAATAAAATTTGGTTATATTTTTGTCTACAATCCTGCTGTATTCCTATGATCGCAATATGTTAGTAAAGACATATTAACCAATTGTAGTTTGAATTAGAGGGAAAATATGCTACTTTATTTATTATTTAGTTATGTTTGCTTCTATGCAACAACAAGCATTGATACCACTGTGAGAATACAGTTCTGTTTATTTTTGTAATAAAGTATTGCTATGTATTTAATGAATACCATTCAAGCTTTAATTTTAAAATCTTCTCACACTGCACATTCTACATTTCGCTAGCCTGGGCGCTCATCAAGTTTTTCCCTTAGCTTTTAACCCCTTCAAAGGCGCGTCCTGCACTAGCGGATAAGGTAAGCGCTACCAATCACGATAAGAGGTCTGTATGACAAACTGAATGCACTCACTCTACCTCTTTCTCTTTTAGCAATATGATCGAGAGCGTAAACATATATTTCGTTTCTACGCCATTTTGTAACCTTTGTTGTGGTTACTGGTGTAACTATTTAGCAGGACTGGCGCATCCTTGTACCGTGGCCTAAAGCAACCAATGAAATGGCTATGGCTTCGCAAAGCCACGTACAACGATAAATAATGTGACATAGACGCGATGTGCTGCAGTGAGATTTTCTTTGGAGCTCTCTTTACCTACCAGGTAGGGGCAGCATTGTATTCCATCCAAAAAATCGATGTCGATATTTCACCAGAAATACAAGTTTTGAGGCCCTGTAAATGAAAAAATCAGTTTTAGAAAAATGTGTGTATGTATTTGAACAGCATAATTAAAAAACGAAATACATCGTACATACAAAATTTGGTATTTTAAGTTCAGCATCTTCCAGAGATGCAACACGAAGATTTTCGAGAAAATATTCCCACTCCAAACTACCCTTTACATGTAAAAATTGTAGATACTATGTATAATGGAAGTATTTGTGCAAACGTTTATCTCAATTAACATGAAATAAATAAAAAATAACCTTTTGCAGGCATAGTTTGTAGAAGCTTTATAAAAATAAAGTATAGCGAGCAGAGAAAGTCATTAGAGTGTAACACCTTAGGTTTATATGTTGAGAACAGTGAAGTGACGCCCAATTTCTCGCAGCTCTTGCATAACCAAACTCTGGTATTGTGACAAGTTTCAAAATGAATACGAACGATGTTCTGTAATCAGTGCAGCTTCATAATGTAGGTAATTAACAAATGAGTATCGAAAACGCATGAAGACAAGTGCGAAGACAAGTTTCTATAGAGCATCCAAAATGGTGGGCGGCGGGGTTGCAACGCGAATTATCAAAAATTGGATTAAATGATATCTGGCAAAGGGGTAATGAAAATACACACAGTGCCGTGAAAAAGGTCAAAAGACGACTATGCGATATAAACAGGCAGAAAATAGAATCTGAATGTAGACAAAGATCAACATTGGAGCTACAAAATGAAATAAAAACTAGGTGGGGTAAGGAAACATATTTTGGAATTGAGTATAAAACAGAGGACTGGAATAGCATGGCTTAAGTTGGGAGGGTGGAAAGCTCGCAAGATTGTTGATGATGGCAGAAGGATTTGCCCATTATGCGGGGAACAAGAAGACTGGACGCATATTTTGGCAGCATGCGTGCAGACGGAGGGTATTAGGAAAAAACTATTACCGGAAGTATTTTTGGCTTCCAACAGACGGAGGACAGCATGCTGGGACATGATTCTAAACAACCAAAACTGGCCAAGCTTGGGCACATACTTAATGGAAGTACGTGTACTAAGAGATAAGGTGTTTATGTAATTTTTCTTTAAACATATGTGGTGCTTGAGTACTTGTGCGTGACTCTGTGTGTATGTGTGTTTGAGTGTGTGATTCAGAGTGTTTTTTCAATTTTATATGTATGTATATAGTGCGGTGATTATAAAAAAAAATAATTGTTTTCTGGTTGATACTGCAAGTCACGTATACAGACCAGGTATTTTTCTAGAGAGCATGTACGGTCTTATGACCCATGTGACTGTGTTATGCAATTAATGTAATACTAAATACTTAATAAATACCACCACTACTACATACTGGTGAGGGCAAACGAAAGGAAACGTGCTTTCAGCAGCTGCGTACACATGTTAACGTTTAAAATGGAGTAGGGCAAAATATGAACATACAGTCCGTTGAAGTCTAATGTAAAAGGGTTTGCATAACATCATATTTTTCGCTAGTAGTACAATATATACTTCTTTACTGCTTGGAGATGTAGCACGTATTGTGACCGGGCAGTCTTTCGCAGAAACTCCTGTACTTATGTGTATTGCTTGCATACAATTGGCATATATTTCTCATAAAGCAGCTGATTTTCCCAAATTGAGAAATTAAAATTGAGTTTTATTTATGGACGCTCTTTTACTGCTGTGGTCCTTAATGCCCCATTCTATGTTGGGCATGAAATACCTTAAACCTTTGCTCACTGGCCTCTTTATCAGACTTGAGGTTCTTTTACGTGCCGTAAATCCGAAGGAAGGCATGCTAAGGATTTTTACGGGTTTGAACCCGCGACCTCGAGAACTAGAGTCTAGCATGGTAACCACTACACCACGGAGGGTGACTTCCAAATTGAGTGAGCAAACATGAAAAACGCAGTCATCTAAAGTTATTTTCAAAATAAGAGTATCTTTATGTTTATCTTATAGCTCTTTAAGGAACGTCAGTACCAACGTAAAATAGTTCATGTACATTTTTGTTGCTATTTGTCATTACTTATAAGTGGAATTTTACACCTCCTATTTATGTTTTAATTGGTACATTTGAATGGGGGTTGGTGCTTTATTATAAAGTGTGCTTAAATCTTACTTGAACCTCTACGCATTAAAATATTTATATTTTGTAAACTTCTGTAAATGGAGTTTCTATCTATATAAATAGGGCAAGGAGCTGGCGATTTGCTGCGAGATTGGCTTTTGTGAAGTCGACTGCGCTTCGAGTGTGACCTTCGTAAAGTCAAATGCGAATCGAGAGGACTAAACCATTGTTTTTTCTTCGAGTAACCAACTGTGAGAGAGGTTTCAAATCAAGGCAGCGTGGTATACATTTCGAGTCTTGTGGAATCCTCGGAAAATAGCAAGGGAAGTTGTTACAGGAAGGGATGGTTTATGAAGAACTGACATATTTATTTCTTTAATTGTTACAAAACGAGGTATGCTAGCGACAACTTATTATACTTGAAATATGTCCTCCATCCTGCATAAGGCACAACTTAACACGTCGTTCCATGTTACTGGCCACTCGTTGGAGGACTCTGTTGCCAACAGCTTGAATCTCCTGTGTAATGTTGTGCTTCAGATCGTCCAATGTCTGGGGACGTGTGGTATAAACCCTGTCTTTTAAGTAACCCCATAGAAAGAAGTCCGGCGATGTCAAATCCGGAGATCTCGGTGGCCACAGGTACTTGGAAATTATCCGGTCGTCAAAGAAGCTTGCAATTAGTGCCATGGATTAATTTGATGTATGGCATGTATGCTGAAAATATCCTTGACTCAGCTCTACATCGTCTAGTTGCTCAGCAAACTTCATGAAAATCCGTCGGTACTCTGCAGTATTCAGATTGTTTTCAAAAACCTTGGTCCCACTATTCTCTGTGCGGATATTGCGCACCAAACTCCGATTTTAACCGGTGCATAGGTGCTTCATGAATAACATGTGGATTTTCGCTGGCCCAATAGACGGATAAATGGAACCATGCTTCATCTGTGAACCATGTGATGGACAATATGGCAGGATCTTGCACAATGAATGCCTGAAACCAACGACAATAATTCAGTCGTCTATCCTTATCCGGTTCCTGTAACTGATAGACAACCGTAATCCTATACGGCTTTAGGCCTGCACTTTTCACAGCTCTCTTGACATATTGCGTAGCTGTACCCTGTCTCTGCAACAAACGTCTTAATGATTTTTTGTGTGACTGATCCAGTCGTGCTCTTACGTCAACAACAACCGTGGAAGCCTAGATGAACGAGTTTTGCCTTTTTCACTCACCAGAGATCCAGTTGTTTCCAATTTGCTTATCAGTCCCAGTATTGTGTTTCTTTGGGGAGGATTCCGATCACCAAATTATCTCTGGTATGCCCTTTGAGTAGCTGTAATTGAATTCATAATCCAGTATTGCTTTACAAGGAAGAGTTGTTCATTTAATGGGTACTCCATTTTCACGTTGACTGGAACAAAATCTCAAAAACAGTTGCCGACAATAAAGCTAAAAATTACGAATAAAACGTGAGCAGCTGCGCATCTAGTGACAGGCAATCGAAACTCCAGAACATTCTGCTTAATTTGGTGCTAAAATTAGAGCACTGAGTGAATTTCGAAACAGAATAATTAAAGAACAAAATGTGTCACTTCTTCATAAATGACTGTGTATTAAGAAGGTAGAAAACCGCACATGTACAAAACTTCACTGAAATGAATACAGAATTTGCTTATGTATTATGTATTACCCGACTTCGAAATTACACGTAGTTGCTCTATAACGGTTAGTTTTGGAAGTGTTCCTTATACCCTATGCCTTGAATTCAAATGTATTTAAATACACTAATGATAGAAACTCCGAGTAAAATAGTTTTTTTTTGTCTTGATTACCAAGAAAAAATTACCAAACGAAAATCTACTTTATATCCGCAGAACGTACTATGAGTTATAAATAAAATAGGGAACATTTTTATGGCTTTAAGGATCCAAGTACCTCACTGTTAACCATCTGAGGTAATGTGCCTCAGCCGAGAATGTGACCTTACTTTACGTCCCAGCTCACGAGTAACCGAGATCTTTATGAACCTAAGGTATATGAAGAGGGTGGAGTAATGAAAACCCTAGTCAGAGATAACCACATAGAACTTGATGGAGGAGCCTTGTATATCGCGCCACATCAACGAGTAAATTTCTTCCTGTCACTATACATTATCCCTTCATAAATTCCAATATCACTGAAGATACGCAAGTGATTTATCACATAGTTTATGCTCGCCAGCGTAAAATCCACGCTCTTAGTGTTGAGTGGAATGAGAGCGCTTGTCTTTATATTGTTTTTTTCTGGCAAACTAAGGAAAGGCGCTGTCAGAAAATAAAATATTGGTAACGGACGAAAGTCAAGTTAGTTTCTGTTCTCGTAAAATAAACATATCCTACATGGAAGTTACTGATATTTTCTATCTTCACAAATGTAAACGATTACAAAGTCTAAGAAGTAATTAGAACAAGACATTAACATAGTGTGAGGCAGTATTTTTAAAATTTAAATGATTTCAGTCTAATTATATAATACAAAATTCAATAACAGCCCGCCTTAAAGCAATATGTGTATAAATAACGTAAAACATGTATGTAAAAGTCATTGTATTATGTTTATATTATTATGTCAATGTTTAATAATGTTATACGAATGTAATTTAACAATATGGGAGCTGGAATAATGGAGACCGAAGGTTGCTAACAATGAGGTGACCTTGAGGCAATAATGAATTGGGAAGTTTAATAATGCTACTAGTAATTCTTGTAGCAACAATAATGTAATTTTAGACACAGTTTATAAATAGCCAATCAACAACCAGAAAAGCTGAAAGTTAAATAAAAGTATTCTATTGGAGTAAAATTAGCCAATTAGAGACTTCAAATAAATGAAATTTGCAAATTCAGGCAGTAGAAGTCAGTTGCTAGTAGATAGCGTTCAAAACCAGACACTATATGCGTTCCTGAACAGTTAAATACGTACCAGTGTGAGACGAAAATTCATTACGGCGAGAATATTCTAAAGTTTACGTGTTTAAAAGTGCAAGTGATTAATAAATAATCTCACAGCTCTCTATATCAGTGAAGTGTTATTTAATCGTGTGAAGGATTAATAAAAGGAGTGAAGTAAAAATTATAATTTGTGTAAGCCTACATTCTTTAGCCGCATCACCCCCTGATAAGAGACACATGTTTCTACAAATTAATACTGACGCAGCCGAGGCAAACCTAAATATATATAATTCTTAAAGAAACATTAAGATACAAAGTTGATTTCTAAACTTGGAGCGAAGGCCACCGGAAAGTAAACTTGGGGCGAAGGCCACCGGAAAGTAAACTTGTGGCGAAGACCACCGGAAAGTGATCATTAGGGTGAAGGCCACCGGAAACTTTGTATCGCACGTGGTTGCAACTATTTCAAGTTCGGCTCCCCAACAGTTGAACTACAATACAACTTCTACGTCAAATTGGCTTTACATACGTGAAGCAACAACTTAATCTCAAGCGGGGCCAAAAGAAACCTCAGAGAAACGTTAAAAACTCACTTTTCATAGACGAGAAATCAATCTCCACCTTAAATACATCCTTGAAACTGTATGAAATGTGTATACACATATAACTGCCAAACATGATTCAGCTATGTGGACGAATTGTCTATGTAACTCTGGTTTATTAATACGAAACACACACAAGAAATCCTTATTTTATTCTTACAGTTCACTGCTGTATTTACAACGAATTTTTCATTTCCTTGTTTCATCCTCTGCTGCAGTAAACTTTGGAAATTTATCAATATTTGAGAACACATGCACGTTTCAATCCTTTAAATTATAACTCAGGCAGCTTTGTCATATGATCTATAGAATGCGATTTTTTTACGTACCTCCACTCTATTTCCACTCTAAGATAGGCTATTCTGTTTCGCTACTTTCAAGTCAGTGCAGAAGGACTGTGGTCCATATATACACTAGTGTTTAATATATAACCAAATTAATTTCAGTCTGTTACCACTGTAGGGCTCGTCCATATACAAAATATGAAAATAATATCTGAACCAAAATCTTTCACTTGATGCACTAACATTGAAAGCCTTTGTTACAAAAGCCAGATAAGTCCAATTTCTGTCAAATGTATCATGTATAAAATATCAGAGCCTATCAAGAATCAAAGAAATCCTAATTATATTTGCAATGCTCTAAAGCAATATGTTGTTCGTATTCAGTGTTAAGATCAGATTTGTGTAGAGGTGATGGGTGATGCTGACTGTAGTGGTATGCTACTGAAGTCCGGAACATTGGTTCGAATTCCTCTGCCTCTCATTTTCTCTTTGTTGTTGCTACCCTAAATTCCCTATATTTGCCTAGCTACTCTTATCTCGGGTAGGTTAATGGGAGTTAAATAAAGCCACATGTTACTGTTTGTCTGGCTCTATGCCAGTTTAATAGCAATAATGAAGACGATAGCCAGTTACATGTTATACTTTTCCTGACCACTTTGCAATTCGCCGAATTACATGTTATTTCACATTAAACCCTTGTTAATTTGTCAGGATTTAAGTTGAATCCACATCTGAATTCACACGCTTAACCCCGCACAGATCAACTTGAAGTGGACCTCTTAAAGATCAGAAATGGAAGAACTTTCCTCGGAATCGCCCACTTTTTGTACTTTTGTCGATAGACGCTATTTTTTCCGCTGTAATACATAGCGTGTTTCCCCCTTAACTACTGTTTTTGGCGTCTCACGAAAATAAAATCATTCATATATTCTTCTATGGCAAAACTTGAATACTTTCGGAATTCCGAGTTGTCGGTCTCGTTCTAATATTACTTATTTCACACGCCCCTGTCACTACTTATCCTAACGCCTGTGCTCTTCTGTCACCTATTTAGCCTACTCCATCTGATGGGTTTTCCCCAGCTACCCTGTGTGGTCCAGTTGCTATTACCTTTCTCTATTACCCAGCTTTCTGTACAAAATGTTCTGCATGCATACATAACGTTATGTTATATTATTTACTATTCCCATCCTTGCTCATTCTCTATTCTTTATTAACTAACGTCTCTTTTATTATACCATTGCTTCCTTATTTGCTGTGTTTCCTGCTAAAGTTATTCTTAGTTTTGCTAACATTTTTATTTTATGTAATTCCCATATATTTAATGTGCGGTAGGTGTTGCCCATGCATGTAGCAGGCACATTCATCAGTAGACGACTTATGTACAACGGTCGTTCCTTGTTTATGAAATAGCTGTTTTCTCAGTTTATAGCCATTGATACGTTTTAAACCTTCTAGATGTGATATAAAGTACTTACAATGTAAAAAAAGACAATTGAGAGCAGCTAAAGATTATGGTTCACAATCATTTATAGCGGGTCGAAAGGTTTTATTTAAGAAAACGTTGACTTTTACAAATAATGTTCGAATTTAAATGTCTGATGCAAAACAAGATGAATAAAAACAGCTATATAATTTACTTTAAAATAAGATATACCAATTTTGAAATTAAGGACGCACATAATGCAACTAAAACAAAACTCGTTTTCTGTAAGCTTTGTTTTATTTATAATTTCCGTAAGTTAGTTACTTTAATAGGCATCAAACTTTATTTTTACATTTTCTCCAAAAGTATTTCTGTGTTAGTAACTGGGTCTTGCACCAAAATCCCAAAACCTAGTCGCAGTATCTTGCAAACCATACTAATAGGCATCCTTTATTCCTTATTGTGGCATAACCTGGCCAGGCTAAAGCTCTAAACGCTAACCGGGGAAAAAATGTGAAAATTAAAAGAGAATTTCATATTTTTCTTGGAGGGAGCTTTGGAAACTACGATACACAGCAGCTTTGTATCTGTAGGGAACTCAACAAGTGAAAACAAAAATTAAAATGTTATGTAGGTGTCGTATTTGCTCGCGGGCTAAAGTTTATTAGTTGTTGAGGTGCTCAGCTTATGGGGCAGGGTCACGATCATGACGTGGCATCACCCTTGACTTCGCAAGCCACTCATGTCACAGGGAAGAGTGTAATCCTCAGCAACCCTCCGGAAGTAAGCACCCTCGTGGTGCGGGGACAAAAGAACAGAAGCGTTGCTTTGGCTTCCAATTGAACCTTAGTTTAACCCTTTCCATTACTGCTGTAAATAAGTCTGTTTTAAATCGTTGTAGACTGTGAAACCTTATTCTGTTTGTAATGCGCATGCTTCAACTGTCCCCTCATGGAAAACGACAACTGTGACTGGAAAAATGTCTGTGCAAACATATAACCCACGTCACATGCAGCTACAGAGATTGTCTTGTGCGAGAGTGGAAGAGTTTTGTATTTTACTGACTATAATTTTATTTCAGGGGTTTTTACGAAAATAAACACCAATGTAGCAGAATCTTTGAAAAGTAATAAATCAGAAAAATAAGCAGTATTCCATAGCAATCTCCAACCTGTTATGTTTTCTATGAGGAAAAGGCTCGCTCTTTGAGTCTCTTCTTCAGCTTTCAAAGAAAGTATACTGAACATCTGAAAGAATTTAAAAAAAAAAACCTGCGTAATGGTGAACATTTTAAAGTGAAAAAAACGTAAGAAAACGAAATTACGAGAAAAATCAGGTTTTAAAACAACGCGCAGTTTGCACCTAAGTGGGCATGTACATTTCAATGCAAAATTTTAGCACGTAAATAACAGAAAGGCAAAAAATGCCAATGAATCTTGATACTAGAATGTTTGGTTATATTTGCTATGAAAATATTAAAGAGTTACTTTTTCCCCAAATGAAGGACCTGAAGAGTATATGACCTCCGGTATATTTGGTGCTGGGCTTGCTTGGCTTTATATTCTGGTCATGTGTATATACATCCCTCAAGATCAGAATATGGTATACAAATATATATTCTACTTTTACCAAGACTTATCTGGATTAATATGAAATAGATAGAAAATCTAAGATTTTGTAAAAATATTTTATAGGAACACTATAACGGTAAGTGATTGTAGGTGGAGAAAATCATGTGATCGTAACACATATGTTTCTTATTGTTTAGTGTTTCTGCGATATTTCTTTACACGTTGTCTAAAGCAGAGAAAAGAGTACGCTTGACTCAAAGATAGTATTTTAAGTATCATCAGAAGTAGTTTGAGGAAAAGTAGTTTGATTAGAAACTAAAAGTCATAAATGGGAGAAACAGACAATTAGGTAGCATACGAGAGCGGATTGATAAGTCCATGACTTTGACGAGAAATAGCGTTCTAATCAGAGATTTCTTGTTTGCAACCAAGTCTTACATCTATTCTGGGTATAATCGCAGAAATTCATCGTCATTTGTTTCTTAGAACATTGTTTGGAGCGTCTAAAATAAGCAGATGTGTGTTGCTTCGTAGAAAATGGAGAAAAGTGAATTTCATGTTCTGATAAAGCACTACATTTTGCGTATTAAGACGGTGAAGGAAACGGAAGAAAAGATGAACAAGTATTATGGGGACTCTGCTCCATCACATGGCATGGTTCACAGCTGGTTCACAGAATTCCGATGTGGCCGTTCGAGCACAAGAGATGCCGTGCGCACAGGACGACCGGTTGAGGTCACAACAGAAGAAAGGTGAACAAAGTTCACGATATTGTGTTGGAGGACCACCGAGTGAAAATCCGTGAGATAGTGAAGACCGTAAACATCTCAAGTGAATGGGTGTATAACATTCTGCACGAATTTTTGGGTAGGAGAAAGATGGGTGCTGCGACTGCTCACAGTTGAGAACAAGCGGAATCGTGTGACCAATTCGCAGGGATGTTTGAACATGTCCCAGCTCAACCCAAATGAGTTTTTGTGGCGTTATTTCACGTTTGATGAAACTTAGATCCATTACTATCAACCTGAAACCAAACAACAATCAAAGCAGTGGATTTCCTTCGACAAACCTCCTCCAAAAAAAGCGAAAACCATTCCGTCGGCAGGAAAAATCATGGCAGCTGTCTTTTGGGATTCACAAGGGGTGATAGACATCCACTACCTGAAAAAGGGTAAAACGATCACAGGTTCATATTATTCCGCAATGCTGGATCAGTTTCACATGGAATTATTAAAGAAACTACCCCATTTGGTTAAGAAAAAGGTTCTCTTTCACCAGGACAATGCACCCGCACATACGTCAGCCATTGCCATCGCAAAATTTGCGGAATTGGGCTACGAACTGCTACCTCACCCACCGTATTCTCCAGATTTGGCTCCGAGCGACTTCTTCCTCTTCGCAAACCTGAAAAATTGGTTCGCTGGGAAGAAATTCGCGCACAGTGAACACATCATGGCAGAAGCAACCTCATATGTTGCAGACTTCGAAAAATCGTATTTTTTGGAAGGGTTAAAAAATTGGAGAAACGTTGGACAACGTGTATTGCATTGAAAGGAGACTATGTTGAGAAATAAAATTGATTTTTTGGAAAAAATTATTATTTTCTTTAAAAATTCATTGACCTACAAATCCGCCCTCGTATAAGCTGTTTATACAATACAACCATGAAGTAAATTAAAGAAATCCATCAAACTACTCCTTCGTGTTTAGATTACACCGAGGACTTGCAGTGACTGCAGAGCAATGAAGAAGTGTACATGGAGAAAATTGAAACACATATTGCTGGCAACTCTTTCTCAACACCAGTTGCATTCAGTCTGACATCAGCGATTGCAATTTTCCACCCCCGCATTGTTAATTTATAATGCACATTTGCGTTGCTGAAGATACAGTCGAACTCTTACTGAGGCATGCGGTTCCTTGCTCTCACACTGGAAAGATTCCCTCTGCACTACCTAGTCCGAGGAAATGTAGGACACTCCATCGATACTCGATTGACAGCATCAAATGCAACCACAATTTATCATTTTGTACAGTACAGTCCGGCAAAGCGCTCATTCCTCTCCACCAACATTCTGTGTTTGCGGAGTCACGGAACACAGAGACCTGTGCTATTCGCTTTAGGTTTAAAGCGACAGCTTCAGTCCTTACCCCGGCCTCAACCGTTGAATATTCGTCTGTATTCTTTCTTACTGTGAATGTGTTTAGCATCTTCTGCTATTTATTACCTTTTAGCTACATTATTTTATTCTGACCTGAGTTATTGAGGTAAAATAATACTGATGTATTTTAAATATTAACGTTTTAACAATACGTTTTACGTAGACACTACTTTTGGTAATCAAATTTAAGAAATAAGAGCGGAATGTATCATTTGAAACTAATTAAACCCTGTTTTGGTGGAAAAATAGACTTGGGGAGAATCACACCATAACTTTATAACGTGAGTATTATAGAATAATATGCCTTAGGTTATTATTCCATAGATGAACACATATTCACTCAAAAATTAATACAAACTTCTTACAGCGTCTATTTTATTTTGGGTTTACGTCTGGATAAGTAATTTTTTCAATAGGGAAGTTTTGTGTCATGAAAGAATATTGCCAAAAATTAAAACGTTCAAAATTCTGAGTGACAGGTTAAAGAAAGAACAACAATGACCATCTTTAAACAGATATACCATCGCCAGTTTTCAATGTATCTTATTGAAACCTTCATCAAAATAAACCAAACAAAATGGTGAATAAAACCCATGCATTCTGCATAAAAAGGTCAAATGGGCATAGGTGCCTTATTACATCGATCGATTTATTGTTTTGATGGCGTAAGAGTTAATTTAGCGTATCGACATATATAGTTACATTCATCTTCCCAATTCCGTCATTACAATGCTAAAAGTGTTTCCCCCCTTCTCATTGTTCCTCATAGTTTTCCTCAAAATACTTGCTCCTTAGACTTTTTATTCTATGAGGGCAGGTTTCACCAACAACGATAATCATATTTAACTCGGATAAAAGTGTTAAAACCGCGTTTGGGCAAAACACCTGTTTCACCAACCAGTGTAATGGTTGCCGAGGCCTTCAAACCCGGTTAAAGCTTTACCAGCCATTTTCCACTGTTTAGTATAGAAAGCGAAGTTAGCAAAGCAAAAGGAAAACTGTCGCCGCATCGAGTAACGGGTTTAGCCATGGAGAACGGCGGATATGAAAGTAGTGATGAAGAATATGTGCAGTACGAGAGAAGTGGAACACGACCACGTTGTATCACACTATCGTCCTCCGTGGTGTAGTGGTTACCACGCTATTAGCCTCTGGTTCCCGATCGCGGGTTCATACCCGGCGGAGGGCGATGGATTCTTTCGGCCGTAAAAACCCTTAGCATGGCTTTCTTTGGAAGAGAAGTAAAGCCGGTGGGTCGTAGATTTACGGCACGTAAAAGAACCTCAAGCCTGATAAAGAGGCCTCTGAGCAAACTTTATGGTCTTTCACACCCAATATAGAATGGGACGCTAAGGACCGCAGTATTTAAAAGAGCGTCCACAAATAAAATTCAATTTAATTTTTTTTTCTGTGGTTGAGCAGCCAACGTTCTGGCTTCATAACCTAGAGGGCCCGGGTTCAAATACCGGCTAGGGTGGGGGAATTTTCTTTTTATTAGAAATTTTCCCTACCCTCCACGGAGTCTGTAAGATGCATGTGGGAGTGAATGTAATAGTGTTTCAAGATTGAAATGATAGAAACCTAACCTTCAGTAACCTACAGGCAACAAGTTTGTTCTCCGGTCAACACCACCGATATGATCATAAAAGTTATAGGAGGCTATACAAATTAAACTATAACGAAAAGTAAAGTGTACCCTATTTTGGAACAAAAAGAGCAAGGATTGGAATTCCTATCCAACATGTAAACAGTCAAGGAATAGAAGTTTCACTAATAAATTGAGGATTTGTGCACCACAGGATTTATAATTATTATTTTTTGCGTGAACACACCTAACCTTTACTTCTGTACTTCATCTGTATTGCCATTCTTGGTATACGTTTCACTGCTCTTTACAGACAACAGATGTTTGTATATTGTTTATTGTCGACATATTTTACAGCGCAATAAAATATAAGCGAACTTTCAGTTTCCACCTTCTATCTTCCTGTCCACAGCCTACACATTTATATCATTGTCTTTATGAAACATCCTGTGTGATTATTTCGCAAGTGATACATTAAATTTCAGAACCAAAGATTCCATTTTATTCGTATGAGTGGTTTGCAAACTGCAGATCTTCAAAAGCACATCACCTTTGTCTGTGCTTCAATCAAACAGTTTTGATTCTCAACATATCTACACAGGAAAAGACACCAACCGGAAGCAGCGGACAGCGTTTCTCGCTTGTTATGTATGAGAAATTGCTGGCTCGTATAACATGCAGAAGCCAAAACTACGATTTCTCGACCTGGGTTTGCTGTATTTCTAGAAGATGGTGAATCATGTTATTGTAATCCCCAAGACTGATATTGCTTGAAGTCCTTCAGGAGAACGACTTTGAAAATGCATAAGCAAGCCTGAAAACTCCTGTACATTTAGTTAAAATCGCCACTCTTTCATATATTAGAACACAGGGCAAATATTTTCAGTATGCAGTTGGCAGAACTGTAGTTCTGAAAATAAAATTCTGCTACTGATGAGTTATGTTTAATTGTTTAGACTGTGTACTACGCTTTTCATCATCGCTGAGTTCAGCACAGAAGGAGACGAATCGATGGAACGCACCATTTTCATATTCCAGTTTTACTATTATAATTTTTATTTTAAAACTAGATTTCTTCATTGTGCCACATTTCACAGAATATTGAACTAAGGCAAAAATTATTATAATTTTTAAATTAATAATGAGCGCCTATAACACGCATAAACGTGCTTTGAAATGTTTGATTTGGTGAATCCTATAACGACATGTAGATCAGTGAACTACATCTCCCTAAGGCAAAATTGTAAGCTGCAATATACAGAGTTATTCAAAAAGAAGGAACAGATTTTACATATTTATTTCTAATGAACGACAATAGATAGCAACACATACAACACATCATTGAATAGAGGAAATTTCAAAGTTTTAAGCCCTCATCCATTGATTCCATTCAGTGCCTACAGCGGCGCTGTGTTTGTTTACGATAAAATGGCGACGCCACAGGAAAAGTAGTTTTGTGTGCTGCATTATGCAAAGAGTGAATCGATTGTTGCAGCGTGCATTTCGTTGTAAGTTCAACAAGGAAGCGCCTCGTCATAAAAATTTTACAATTGATACCATAAATTCGTAGAAGGTGGTTGCGTATGCAAATGAAAAACACCGGTCGTCCTCGCATAACAAATGGCGCTCATTTTGAACACCTAAAATAAAACTTTGAACCTTTCTCTATTCAGTAATGTATTGCATGTGTTTCTATCTATTGTAGTTCATTAGAAATAAATATTTAAAATCTGTTCCTTCTTTTGAATAACCCTGTATATGCAGTTTGGGACTAGATTCAGCAACTCCAGTTCCAACAAGTCTTCTAAGGAAATATAGGAACTATTTTTACTCTTATAACAAGAATTGAAAAGTGCCCTGAATTCTGGGAGATTGAAAAAACCATAAACAAATAGTGTTGACTAATTTGTAATTTAGATTTGCAATTTATTTAGATGTACGGAAAAAATCAATTATTCGTTTTAAACCTTGAATAAATTACATTAGCAGAAAGAAGAATACGTAAAATAATATTAAACATTTCTCACTGTTCAAAACTCACTGGTACTAGATATACTGGAGTATTTTATATTACTACATGGAAGAACAACGCACGCTCGCTTAAATTGTAGATGCACTAAGTATATACACTGAAAAGCCTCTGATGTTACTCCTGAAGATGACAATAACTATTCCAAAAGCACTGAGACGTTACTAATTTATAGTAGAATCCTCTGGTTCGCAATTTAAACATTATATAACCTGAATATTTTGAAATAAATTTAGTTTTTGAATAAGCAATCTGTTAACGTGTGTAGCGGTCCATCCTTAAGGATTTTAAAGCTTGTGAGGCTAAACTCTATTTACTATGCATCTTGGTGTACAACACACCTTGGATCCCATTTAGAGAATAGGGTAAATTTGAATTAATTTCTCTAATTGGCGGCTATAATGGAGCACGAAGTAAAAATAATCTAAATATCTTGCTGAGGAAAAAAATAATTACTAATAGAAGCTTATATGCAGGCATAGGAATTCTTAAGCCTTTAGCTTCAAGTTATCTACACTCAAACCAAAGACAAAAGAAGCTAAGGGTCACTGGCAGACGAGTAATAACCGGTCCGAGTGCTGTCTACAAACGCCAAAAGACTGTACGAGGGATGGGCCTGGTTTGTTATCTGCAACCTCCCTGCCTATAATTCAATGACAGTTCAACCTATTTCCTAGAAATTCCTATGCCTGCTTATAAGTAAAATACTTATAGCATAATGTGTTATTTACAAACTTCGATTAGCTGGATATTTATGAAGTTATTTTTGGGGAACAGCAATGGTGTCGAAAGTATCTTCCTTCCGCGAGTCGCCAAAACAACATTACACCATTCTGCACGTGTGAAAAATAAAGGGACAGCCAGCTAGGAATGAAGCGGCGCCTGCAAGTCACTATGCCTCGCGAGTCCTGCTTTCGCTAGCTCTGGGTTACATGAACCAGTTGTTATAAACTAATTTGCTTTCTGGATGACATGAGAGACAGTAGAGGAGAGTGAGGTAAGGGCAACTGAGGGTAAGAGAGGGTGAGAGAGGAGTGTGTAAGGGAGATGCGAAGGGGAAGAAAGATTGAAAGAGAGATATCTGAACAGCGTAGGTTCAGCAACCTCCGCTAATGCTTGACAGTACCTAATTGGACTCGTGGGAAAGGCACCAACGCGTTCCTGTGAATTAAAACCATAACCTTTCACGTTTTAACTCTGAGAGACAACCCGATTAATTGTACACAAATAATGATTTTAACAACTTGATCAAAAACCGACACGGGTAGCCGTAGGGATTAAGGTCGTTAGGGCACGGACATCTGAACGGGAGATCTGCGGTTCAAATCCCGCCAGAACCGTCCTCCCTGAGGTTTTTCTAGGTTTTCCACAGTCCTCATAACCGGCATATACGGGAGTGATACCCTAAACTTAGGCCTGGAACATTTCGTTCCCAAATCATTTAATTTCAAGCATCACCACTGCCACCACCTGTGGTGCCGTATGAAGTAAGAGCGTTAAGCATTATTAAGAACATAGTTGTGTAAAATCTGATGTGTTACATTCACACGACTTTCTCTACTCTCTATCGTTTATTAGTAGGTATACAAACTATTCTTTGTAAAGACGATTTTTCTGTCCACTGCATTTTAATCCAAATAAACCTTTGCAGAAATAGCTAAATTGCGCATTCCGTTAGAGATACAAAGGGAACAGCGATAGTCAAATATTTAAGAACCGGACGCTGTATGCTGGCCTTAAAATTCCATACTGTTTCCATGCAATCGCGAGAAATAACTGAATGTTGACAGGGCTTTTAAGAATGACCAAGAAATGGACAATTTGAAGGTTAATAACTGATATCTCAGAAATGGCTTATGCCACAAAAATTTTATTTGAAATAAATTGTGTGTTTTAAAGAGATCTACAATTTTTGTGTTGTACGTTTTCATCTATCGCTTAACGTTTATCAGTTAAACAAAATTATACAAAATTCCTCACGAAAGAAGAGAACTTCACAGGCTATACCCAGAAAATACAGGATATACATTTTATTTGTCATTTAAATATCTTTAAATATGTGGTGTTTTAATCAAAATCGTTAAAACTATTTGTAGAAGATACAAAATTTCGAATAAATGTTCCATGTAAGGGATAGTTTGGGGTGGGGGGATTTTCTTGAAAATATTTGTGTCGCATCGTTCGAAGGTACTGAACCTAAATGCCAAGTTTCGTGTTTATCCGACTTTTCGTTTTTGAGTTATGCTGTTCACAGACATAGACACATACACGGGCCATTTCCTAAAAGTGCTTTTTTATTCAGGGGTCCCCAAAACATATATTTCCGGTAAAATCTCGGTATCGAATTTTTGTATGGAATGCAATACGTTCTCTACCTATTATATATGTGTTCCTGGGGAATTTTGGAAGGCTTGTAGTGTGAATGAAATAGATTAGTATTGTTAGTTAGACTTTTAAACAATGCATTTGAAGGAGGAAAGGTACCGAATAGTTGGAGATTATCAATAGTAGTACCGATATTTAAAAATCAGGGAGAGATAAATAACCCAGCAAATATGTAACCGGAAAGTTAAAGATTGGCATATAATTTTAGAGTGTGAAGAAACGAAGTTATTTAGAAAGAGGATAGAGAAGTGAGAATGGTTATATTTACCAATAGAAATTCAAGCTAAAAAGATAGTAAATGTAGAATCTAGGAAAAATATAAGTAGGGAACTTTTTGGGCAGAGTAAGAGCAAAACGGATCAGGAAAATTAGTAAGGAAGAGACAAATGAGTATTAAATTAAATTGCAGTGGTGTTTAGTCGATATGTTGTAAATAGGACCCCAGCAACTCGACAACCTCAAGGTTTGTGTTTGTTATGGTCCAAGGAAAGCAACTCAAGGTAGAGTTAGATTAGAGATTAAATAAAATTATAATTGTTCTTTTAGATTAGGAGGAATGCTGGCTACCAGTATTCCATACTTCTGGATACCAGTAGTTATGAGGTTAGTTTTCTTTATATTTTATTTTATTGTTATTTTTAGAAACTGGGTTAAGAATAAATTTGTAAAATTGTTGTAAATTTGTACAATTAATTGGGTTAATAAAATTATTTACTTACTTACTTACTATATACGTTTTAGAGAAAGTAAAATGCTCTAAAGATGATATTCTACATTGAAAACGGACATTAAATAACTTAAAGTGAATGTAAATGGCGATGTTTTCCTGACTATTTAGTCTCGGTGACATGCATAGCGACGCATGACTTGCATACAACTCTGACCTGTTGGAAGCGCAATGGCTTATAAGAACGTATCTCTCAGTTTTATGAAAGATATTGCCATAAACTATTGGTTATAAAACGTCAGTTGCATGAGGTGTCATTAATAGATACTAAAAACCTTAGTGGTCACTTTAAGGATCATATATTAGCATTAAACAGTGGTATAGTTGAAGTAAATCACGATGTGAGGGCACTTGCATAGCCTTCCACTGCCTTATGTTTCTTGCTTACTTTTTCCTTTTGGCACTCTGCCCGCAGTAGTCCTGTAATTAGCAGATGCTTGGAGTCAAGTGTTGGAGAAAGTGTGCAGAAAATGTGTTCGTTAGTCACGAAATCGATTTCCTCCTTCCGCCGCACCGAGGAAATAGCCTCCCTAGCAGCTTGCCCACTTGGCTAGGTCGGATTGTGTTTCACGTGGGGTTGTGTCGAGTTGTACCATCATCTCCAACGGAACCGGAGACAGTCCTGCTGGCGTCACCAACGCCGTGTTACTGTTAGCACAAGTGATTAAGCAAATATTTACGTAATTCCAAATCGTTCAGATATGTTTACAATGCTTGCGCTCTATAAGTAAACTTGGAACTCTAAACAATTTTATTGAACTGATACTGGGTTTCAGCTTTCAAAAATTTTACTTGTATTCCATACTCTGATCTTCCCATATGATTTCACTAGCTCTAAGCACTAATAGCTTCACTATGATATGGTGAAAGATCATTGAAGATCAATGAAACATTTATGAAAAATCTGATGTGTTACACTCACATGACTTTCTCTACTCCTGTACAAACTATTTTTACAAACGCTTATTCTCCATAAGCTTCATGTTAATCGAGAATAACGAATTCGAGAAAAAGTATAAGTATTAGAAAATTTAAGGGAATAACAAGCAATACCTCGAAAATGGTTCACCCAACAACGAAAATGTATATGACATAAACTGTGTATTTTAACGCGATCTACATTTTTTGTGTAGTAATATTTTGTCTCCCTCTTATGTTTTACCAGTTATGCAAAAGTCGTTCATAATGAAGAATACTTTTGGAGACATTCCCAGAAAATTCGAGATATACATTTCATTTGTCATGAAAATATCTTAAACATATGATATTTTAGTCAAAATCGTTAGAGCCATTTTTGAGAAAATTAAAATTTTCGAAAAATGTTCCATGTAAAGGGTAGTCTGGGGTGGGGGAATTTTCTTGAAAACCTTCGTGTCGCATCTCTGGAAGATACTAAACCTAAATATCAAGTTTGGTGTTTATCCGACTGTTCGTTTTTGAGTTATGCTGTTCACAGACACACACACTGACATGTTTCCAAAAATGCTTTTTTTGGATTCAGGGGGTCTCAAAACATGTATTTCCGGTGAAATCTCGGTATCGAATTTTTGGGTGGAATGCAATACTTCCCCTACTTACTATACGTAGTAGAGAAAGTAAAAATATAATTTTCCGAAGTTGTATCTAACCTGTCATAAATTTCTTCAGTCTTAAGTTACTACTGTATAAATCTACACACATTCTGCACAGAAGTTTTACCAAGTACAGCATGGTTTATTTCAGTACCTATTTTACCTGAAATTCAATTTATAAAACTTGTAAATAATTCGCATGTATGCAGATTTTTTAAAAGTAACATGAAAACACAGATGCATCCTTTACATCGACTCTTTGTTTATCTGTTAAACATTTGAACTACAAAAATGAGCAACCAGAATTTAAAAAGTTTGCGTGAGATTTTAAAAGCAATAATAAACAGGCTACAGCGTCAAACAGCGCAGGGTGGGGAAGGAATGTCTATTTGCCTGTACACGAGAACAAAGAAGCGGGTTGGCGTGGCTAAGATTGAGCGCCTTGAAAGGCTACAAACTAACTGATCACACTGGGGTGTGACAAAATTAAATTAAATGGAGTTTTATATATGGACGCTCTTTAACTGCTGTGGTCCTTAGCGTTCCACTCTATATTGCGCGTGAGAGGCTGGTAATTTTGCTCAGAGACCTCCTTAACAGGCTTGAGGTTCTTATACGTGCCGTAAATCTACGACACGGGCCCACCGGCTTTACTTCCCTTCCGAAGGAAGACATGCTAAGGATTTTTACGCCCGAAAAAATCCATCGCCCTCTGCTGGGTTTGAACCTGCAACCTTGGGAGCTAGAGGCTAGCATGGCACCCCTAGACCACGGAAAACAACAATGGAGTCAATAATTACCCCGAACAAGTTATAGGTGTTATTCCAGGACCAAAGACAAAAATTACTTCTTGCTAAATGCAAATGTAATTAATAGCCTTGGATAGCATTCAATCTTAGCAGGAGCTGCTTTTCACTTAAAGATGAATCATAACAAAGCACATTGGGAGCCCTAATATCAAGAATATACTCTAAAGTCATCTGTATTCCCTCAAGGAAATTACCTAGAACCAATAGATTATAATATCACGCAGTTTCAATACGCCATGATCTAATGTAATATGCAAAGTTGCATACTGGTGGCAGGAGCGCGGGCGATGTACACAGCGGTGTGCTTCAAGAAGTCCTCTTCTGGAAGGTCATACTGCTAAGTACTGTTTTAGTCAAGTGTTGAGAGTAATTTGTTGCTGCAGGAAAACTTTAAACATTCGTAACCTTGCCGTGTGATAAGCCAGGCATCACAAGTTATTCATGGTATTGATCTTGACATCCTATAAGGTCTGTTTTAACAACACATGTCTGCAGACAGGTCGAATGAAATAATGAAAAGTCCTGAAACGGGCCCATTGAACTTAGAGCTGCTTAACATTGTCCAAGAGAAAGTCGAATTTGGATCTCCAAATTGGAAAGCAAACATGCTACTCCAAAAGTGGGCTCTATAGCAATGCAGTATTTTTAACACTTAAATGATGTCAGTCTAATTATATAATATATATAATTCAATAACAGCCCGGCTTAAAGCAATATGTGTATGTAACAATATATAAAAAGTGTATATTACAGTCATCGTAAATGTTTATATTATTGTATACATGTGTAATAATGTTATGTGGATGTATTACGTAATTTAATAATGTAGGGGCTGTGAGAATAATAGGTTAAAAGTTGCTAAAAATGAGGTAACCTTGAGGAAATAATGAGTAAGAAAGTTTAATAATGCTACTAGTCATTATTGGGGCAACAATAATGTAAATTTTGAGACAGTTTATAAATAGCCAATCAACAACCAGAGAAAGCTTTAGTTAAATGAAGGTATTCTATTGGACTAGGATTAGCCAATCAGAGACTTGAAATATAGAAATTTACAAATTTAGGCGGTAGAAATCAAGTCAGTTTCTTGTAGACAGCGCTCATAACTGAACGCGTTGGTTGTAGACAGTGTTCCTAACCGGACGCGAGATGTGTCCTCGAGAAAGTTAGTACGTATTCGTGTGAGACGAAAATAGTTTACGTGTTAAAAAGTGCAAGTATTTAATAAAAACCAAATCTCACAGTTCTCTCTCTCTCTCTCTCTCTCTCTCTCTGTATCAGTGAAGCGTTATTTAAATCGTGTCAAGCATTAATAAATGGAGATAAGTAAAATTATAATCTGTGTAAGCCTATATTCTTCAGTCGCAACACCCCGACTAAGACATCCATGTCTCTAAAAAATATAAATACTAACGCAGCCGAGGCAAACATAAGTATATAATATTTAAAGAAACAGTCAAATTACAGAGTTAATATTTTTAAATTTTTGGGACGAAGGCTACCGGGTACCATACGTGCGGTTACAACTACTTCAAGTTCGGCTCCCCAACAGTCGAAATATAATACATATTTAAACTGACTTTACATACGTAGCAGAGGCAAACCTTCTTCAAATAGCTTCTACTCTAACCTCAGGTATGGTTGTTTTGAACATGTATTAGCTATATTTAAAATTATTTCTTTCTAAAGTAAGGGAATCCACAACTTCAGTAGAAAGTGGTACGAAAAAAGCAAGAATTATAAACAAATGTCGGCCCATGCGAAGTAAGAAAACGAAGAGGGTGCTAGTTGTGCAGATTTCTTCCTTTCCCAAAGAGAATAGCTGCTGCAATTTTTGAATAAATACAAACATTCTAATGAACTAAGAGAAATAGTTCCCCTCCATCTCAGGGTTCTGTCTTGCTCCTAGTTTCCTTACTATAAAACAGAACTATTCCAGATGCTTGAACTGGACAGAATACGAGATACTTCGAGTTAAATTGCAACTCACCATATAATCGACTGTAGTGGTACTCCATTAGACGTTTGCGCAACGTTATCGTTTTACAAACGTAAAGAAGGAACGAAATTCTCTTTTGTAGATGTGAGCTCAAAGGAAAGTTAGCCTCCAGATTCTCGTTTATATAGTGCTTTATGTTGAATTCAGAGAGGTGCACCCTCAGACCCTTTTCCATCATGCTGAAGTCCGGCATTTCTCACTCCGTCTCGCCACCCTTAAGAGCTACTGAAGATCCATAGTAACACAACACATCATATGCTCTTGTATATCATAGAACAGAAATATGCTGTCACTCGTACTATCAGAACAGTGTTTCCTATGCGTATGTGCCAGCGATTACTTCACACAAAATTATCTCCAGCAAACAAATAGGCTTAACGAAACAAATAGAAGTGTCACAGCAGTTATAAGCTGATAACAATTCGCATTTAGTTAATTGATGCTATAATTCTAATCTCTATTTTCCCTTCCAAACTGGATTATAGGTATTATTGGTTCGTGCTGTCTGTTTGCTAGAGATCATTCTGGATGCACTATTTAGTACAGAAAATTTGAGGCATCGTAAAGTAGGAATCTTTATTGGTGTAAGATCATTAAAGTTACTACACAAACATTTAATGCATGGGTTTTTGTACATGCATATTTAACACAAAAGATAAATGTGAAGAAAAGAAAGAAATAAAGAAGTAGAAATAAATTGTCTCGGATTAGCTGAACAAATATTTTCTGGCTTTGCGCACTTTAGTCTGGAAATTTCCACTGCTTTGTGAGTTTCTGTCTTCAACAATTAAATCCCAACATGCCAATCTCCTTCTTTCTGTACTTAAAAACTTTTCTATGAATTTAATTTTTCGCTGGTTCTTCCACTGTGCATATGCTGCCAAAATCTCCGCCTACAAACATATCACAGAATGGTCAGATTATTTTGCCAAAATCGTCAGTCATTTCCTGTTCCCTCCAGTCTACCAGTCTAAACCATGCCTGACAAGGCCTATTTTATTATATGGAAGTGAAACTTGGGGATACGAAAGAGCAGAGAATGTAAATAAAACGTAGGCAGCATTTCCAATAAGAGTTCTTGGAGTCTCAGAAGACATGTCAAATTGTGAGGGAGGTGGGTTGTTATGAAGACAGCATGCCGTCCTCCGTGGCGTAGAGGTTACCATGCTAGCCTCTTTGTTCCCTAAGTCGCGGTTTCAAACCCGGCGGAGGGCAATGGAATTTTTCGGGTGTAAAAATCCTTAGCATGACTTACCTCGGAAGGGAAGTAAAGCCGGTGGTCCCGTGTCGTAGATTTACGGCACATAAAATAACCTCAAGCCTGATAAATAGGCCTCTGGCAAAATTTCCGGTCTTTCACGCCCAATATAGAATGGGACGCTAGGGAACACAGCAGTTAAAGAGCGTCCATAAATAAAACTCGATTTATGTATGATACATTTTTAAGTACGTGCTAAAACACTAGCTTTAGAAAAAATAGGCTGCTTGTTAATATTTTAAATTTCAGCGAAAAAATAAAGCGGCCATAGTAAGGTGGATACTTATGTGTCCTTGGGTCACGGCATAATTCATTATACCTTCCTATTTATCGTCTTCTCGCAAACATGAAGCAACACTCAACATTTAAATGTATAAGTTTGATAGTTTATTTACTTGTATTTCTTATTGTTTCCGCCAAATGGAGTCCTGGTGATTCAGGAGTCTTCTAGCAGGAGATAAACAGTTTGACCTTGTTTTACAAAAACAAGTGCTTTACTGTATACGGTGTCATAGAATAGTTTTTATGCATGCAGTATTAGTTCCTTCTGAAGTGCGCAGAGGAAAATACCTCAGATATATTTCTGTCCGACATATCTAAGAATTGTGGCAGAATCAAGTGTACATAATTTTCATACAATATGTTACGCAGAGATAACCAAACACAAGCAATTAAGAAAGGAGGTAACAGTTAAAATTCTTTACCAAGTAGTTTGACATTGATAAGTTATATGCCAGATGGCTTTAATACATTAATCGGCTACCCATTTACCATATGACTATTGTAAAAACATTGGTCTAGGAAGAGGTATCCAAAAATTACAAAACTTATCTTATGAGTAAATCAACAACCTTCAGGAAAAACGCACACGTTTTTGTATACCCATCCTATTGCTGTATTATGCAGAACTGCTTCTTTAAAGAACAAACTGTCGAGCGCCATAATCACGATAAACTGGGCAGGGATGTCTCATGGACTGGCCCACACTCTAGCATGCCACGTGGTTGTCGTGTATCTTCACAGTTGCAGCAATCCTGAAGATGGGTCCATAAGATTGACGGAGTTTCCATAGCTACGTTCTTCAACCCAAAATGTCCATCGATGTCAAATCTAGCGGTCAAACTGGCCAACAGGACGTAGTTGCCCAAACTGTACATCAAGGCGATTCCTAATATAAAATGCAAAGTGTGGCAGTGCATCATCATGTCGAAGCCCCACACGCTTGCGAATTATCAGCGACACATCTTCCAGCAACTGTGGGAAGAGACATTCAAGGAACCAAATGCAATTACTCGGTAATGCGCTGCTGGGGAAAACGGATTCTCTATATAAAACACTCAGCAAACATCCCTCAACGATCTAAGAAAGTTTGTCCTTAAAATACATATACTTCTGTGTGTTTATACATCCAAGTAACCCAACTTTCCCATCTTTTGCGCTATAATAAATCTACTTCTTATGGAAATAACAGCAGCCATAGGTTTTCAAACTGCAAAATAGAGCTTATAATTATAAAGAACCACATGGGTCTTAATAATCAATCAGAAGCAACTGGACCAGTTGGAGTTGTTTAGCTTCAAAAATGTATTACACAGAACTCATTTAATAAAATGTCATTGTTATCCATTAGCACTGAGATAACAGGCAGAGAGAGCTCGTAGGCTCAACAGAGGCTTATTTTGGAACTGTATTGATACGGCAGGATTAGCCGTCTCATTATGGTACGTGATACTGCCCGTAACATGCATCATTAGCTCGCATATTATCTGAGCGTGGACGTCGTAATTTGTGTAGTACATCTGGGCATATATAAACTGTGGCACTGAACCATTTCATTTGCCATTCAATTGCGCTCACAGCATGTCAAAACGAAACTTGTTATAGATAAGATAGGGAACGTCATCGCTCCTTAATAGTGACACGATTTATATTTTCCTTTGACGTGTTCGTTTTTTACCTTCTCTAACGTGAATGGAAGTGACTGTCATCATTGCCATCTTCACTTAATTTCATTTTTAATTCTAAATCAGAGATTATGCTTGTAATAAAACCATGTTTTGTAAATCTAGAAGGAACCTAACAGTTTCTGAACGTTTGTTTTTTATACATTACAGCGGAGAACAAGGGATTACGGAAGTTAATATAGAGTGAATCGGGGAAGATACTTTTTTATGAAATTTTTAGGTACTGTTTATTAATTTATGTACTCCACACTGAAATATAAAGTTCTGAAGACTTTTAAAATGTGTCACATCTTACAAAATAAAATACTTATTGAGCTAACAAAAACATTTTTCCTTATTACGTTTGGTTTAGAAAACTTAGCAATAAATGATTGACTTTATCAGACGTACCTATTTTTCCATCAGTTGTATTGATGCACCAAGATCTAAAATGCTTGCATGGAAGCAAATCACCTGTTTGGGAACACCATTCTGTTTCGATGCCTTTAAAATTATATGCCACTATTATGACATGGCCCATAAAAATTTCGGTCGTCCTCCGTGGCGTAGTGGTTTCCGAGATCGAGGGTTCAAACCTGGCGGAGAGCACTGGATTTTTTTGGGGCGTAAAAATCCTTAGCATGGCTTCCTTCGGAAGGAAAGTTAAACCGGTGGTCGCGTGTCGCTGATTTATGGTACGTAAAAGAACCTCAAGCCTGATAAAGAGTTCTCTGAGCAAACTTACCGGTTTTTCACGCCCAGTATAAAATGGGACGCTAAGGACCACAGCAATTATAGAGCGTCCATAAATAAAACTAAATTTAATTTAATTGGCATAACAATTTCAAGGCTTTTTTCGCTCCACTTTCCCCTCCATGAGGTTAGTACATAATTCTAACATTGTCTGCAATGAAAGGATAAACTAAATGACCCGCCAAAATTTCATATATCTGGAATATAGATGCATAAGACACAATTCTTCTAGAGGACAAATTCGCAAAGCCTTATCGCCCTCCAAATTCCGTCAAACCTGTAGCTCGCGGTTCTTGCCAACCAATGACAAAATTCACAAAAAAAATTGCAACCACTAAGAGCCCAGAGTATTCAGTCATCTAGTAAATTTCGTCGTGTGACAAAGCTGCGTCACTTTGCAATAAAGTTCCGCGCCAAAATGAACAATGGGCCAACAAAGAAATATGTTATAATTGTGTGCGGGAAGTTATCAAACCGAGTGAAAGTGTTATAAAAGTAAATTCATTGCTAAATAACATTCATAAGTAAACTATTCACCGAGGGCAAATAGAAACATAAAGTGGAAATGCGTCATAATTAACAAATAAATGTTGTACAATGTCTTAAAATATATTCTTCACCTGACATCTTCATAATTAAATACTTCACATATGTATCTTTACTTAGTATCTTCGATATTCTTTCTTACGTTCCATGTCCTACTGAGATCTTCAAACCCAGTTTCATGCAGATAGGTAAATATATAGCGACAGCAGCTGAGGCCCAGCGACAGCAAAGAAGAGCACGTTGACGCAGCGACATACAAGAAGACACAAACTCGTTATTCGCCAGCTCCATAATCAATAAATAATAGTAATCGGAGTCGAGCAACGTGGTGCCAAATAAAACAAAAATACGGCCCCATATTTATATAACGGTGTTTATTTTGCGTAATGGAATTTTTAAAATGTGGTCTAAAAATTTATGTTTTACACATGTGCAAGAGATATTTTCATTAAGTATATTGAGCAGGAATGGCTACGTTTCAGTTTAATGTTTGGGCATTCATTACACTCAAGTTTAAAGGGTTTAGATACGTCAACGTTCACTGAAGCATAGCACTTCATTTTCAGCGTAGAGAGCATTATGAAGCCTAAGTAAACTCGAAGGTTTTCTTCCATAATTATTAGTCCAAAGCCAGTCCTTTGTTTCACGCATGTTAATAGTTATGGGCTGGAAAAGATGACTTCACGCCTGTTTCTTTATTTTCATTCCTTCGGGTAAGACGGAAGTGCTTATTTTTGAAACAAAAGCGATCGCGCGTGAAGAGAGAATAAAAAACAGATAAAGGTATGAACTCGAAAAGCAAGGAAATAATTTCGTTTTTAATGTTCACCGAAGAAGATTGAATGCAAGACTGACTTCAGTCATACTTCTTCCTCTAAATCATGATTTTAAGGTGAATTTATCCTGGTAATTTGCCCTTTTGTGCTACAGATCTCAAAAATGGATGAAGATGTTTTGTTACAAAGATGTTTTGTTTTAATGTATTTATCAATCGAGAAATGAGTAAAGATTGAATAAAATATTCATATATTCAGAGATCGCGAATATTTTTAAAAATTTCTTTCTGTTTGCCTGAATGACAATAGTACATCATGCAACAAGACGAGGCAGTATTTTTTATCCCTTAACTGCTATCAATTTAATTATATAATATAAAAATAATAACCCGCCTATAAGCAACGAATGTGCGTAAAGGTTATTTTTGCTGCTAAAATAGTGTTTCATATACTGAGATGAAACTATAATTTTTCATTCATCACTACTGATAGAATCACATCCTAAGTGGGCCGATATTTGATCCGCAAATCTAAGTGAAAGTGTCTTGCATTAGCGTTCTACAATTTTGTTACAAAGTTGTTATTTCGGGGATCAAAGGGCTTCTGCTGTGCAAACTTCAACTACATACTGTTTTACTTTATCCCTAATCATGGTTTCTAAATTGTATTAAGCTATCTTCAGATAAAAAAGACGCTACTTTAAGTACTCACATTGCAGGCTAATCAATCTTTGTGCTAAGTTATCCACCGCCCTTTGGATGTGAGAAGCTCTTGACATCCTTTTCGGCCCTCATCAAAATTAATGAAGCCTACTGAGAAGAAGCGCTCTAGTGACCGGGATAAGGAGAGGTGGATGGGGAAAGGCCCAGCTTACACATAGGGGCGTTTTTTTCACTACGTCCTTGTTCATAATTGATTAACTAAAGGTGAAACGTTTCTACTAGCAGTGACGATATAATTGTGTGGCATATTCTCTCATGTTTGGCTTCGTTATCGCTGATGGACTTATGTTGTGCTCAGAAGTAACATAATTGAAATTACATGGGTGTTCTGCGTGTCAAGTTTAATCTCTGACAAAGTTATGACGACAGAGAAGGCAAACTTGGATACTTTTAACGGCTAAATGCATATGTTTCCAATTTTACAACATTTTCGAACTTTTAATGTTATCAGTAAAAAATTTGAGTTACATTCTCAATGCTTCAAACCGTTTTAAGTCTCTATATTTTACAGACTCAAGACAATTATTTAAAACTTTCCTCCCGGTTAAATTCTAACACTTTGTGCTAAACGCTGCAAATTTGTTACACATATTCTATTACAGATAATTTAGTATGAGTTTCAAATGTGTCGCAGTTCTCTGGCTCGTGTTATCTTATTTGTTGAGCGCCTCTTGTTTTATTATTTTAAATTTGGGTTCTTTGTCCTCCGGCTAGCTATTACAACCCAGTCCAGCAAGTGTCTATGCAGGGCGTGTAAACGGAAAGGAGTTGTTACTAAAAGATAACACTGATGAAAAAAAAATTGTTTGCACACTTTTATTGCCGTCACACTTAATTAATAATTCACATATTTAATCTTTATACACGCCTGACTGAAACGGAGATATTTCCGAATGTAACTACAGTCGTTATAGTTGCCGCGCACAAATTACTTCGCGTACTTCACATTTTGTAACTAACTTTGCGACGTGTACCTTGCACCTCGTGAGAGATTCTTCACAACTGTGCGACACTTGCTTATGGCTCGAGAATATATACTCCTTCACCCCAAATTGCCTAAACATTATAATAGAGCTGCTATTGGTTACCAAATCGCGCCCACTTTAGCGTTTGTTTTGTCAGCCAATCACTGATACTAACATATATACTCTAGGGAAGATATTCCCTCCATTTCTAAAAAAAGGCACGCTACCCTGACGTCATTTGTTTGTCTCTTCTTAGTGATAAAAAACTCACCCCCTCGGTTTATTGTTACCCACTTCTATTGTCAGTTTCAGTGAGGCCGTGTAAACTTATTTCCTAACAATACTTATGGCTAACAAACATCTAAAATCCTGTACATACAATAATATTAATTTACACTACAATCACTCTGGCATTCACAGTGTTGTGATATAAAATATTGCCTCAAATATAAATATTTGTTCATTCTTTAAAATAAAACATACCCTTAATCGAATATCACAGTTATATTAACAACCCACTGTATTCATACTTTTTTTAATCTGATCTGGGCATCGCAGAGAAATACGTTATAACATCTATGCTGCAACCTTTGAGAGTGTGCCTAAATTCGGTTACTTTACTGAATATAAAACTTCTGGTAGGAAATCTGACTATATGTACATAGTTAAAAATTAAATGTGAGATGAAAGATTGCGTTGCAAAATGCTGCATGCATTTATCAAAAATAAAAAGTGAAAAAATATCGCTTCATGCATTGTAATTCGTTCGACATTTCATTAGCCTATGAAAAACAATGGATGTGTTCTTTGGTGCATTTCAGTACTGGCATTTCTCTGGATACAAAGTTTTATTCTTATTCTGTTCTTAAGCAGATTAATAAAATACCTATGCTTAAACATTTTTGTAAACATTTCAAGTCTCTTAAGAGTCATAATGCCTGAGAGCTTGGACGTCGCAGATGGTACTACTCAGCCGATCACCCTGAAATCTACTACAAAATTCTAAGTTTTACAAATATTCGCTTTTGATAATTTAAATTCACCCTTGACGTTTTCTGCAGAGTCTGAGTTTTGTCCTTTGAGTGTAAGAGTTACTTTGAGTTTCTGAAAAGAACTATATATGTAATGCGCCTTTTTTAAATCTATGGACGCTCTTTAACTGCTGTGGTTCTTAGCGTCCCATTCTATATTGGGCATGAAAGACCGGTAATTTTGCTCACAGGCCTCTTCATCAGGCTTGACGTTCTTTTACGTGTCGTAAATCTACGACACGGGACCATCAGCTTTACTTCCCTTCCGAAGGAAGCCATTTTTTATGCCGAAAAAAAATCCATCGCCCTCCGCCGTGCTTGAACACGCGACCTCGGAAACTAGAGGCCAGCATGGTAACCACTACATCACGGAGGATGACGTTGTAATGTGCCGTAAAATTTGGTTTTCAGAATAATGCCGCGATAATATATAAGTAACGTAAAAATTTCAAGTTTGTGTCAAATTTGGGGGCTGTATTAACAGTCTCTTCAAAGAAGATCGCTCTAAAGCGTCTAAAGTTTTTATGTGATTAGGGTAATTTTATTAGACAATTGTATAACTTGATGATTTTTGTGGAAAAGGATACCTTTTAGATTCCCTGTGGGTACTTGTAAAATTAATTGCACGCTAAGTAGAGCGTGTTTAGTAGTTAGTGCTACATGGACATACATTTTCTAATCCACACCCGCTACTTCTGAATCAAGTAGCTCCTCAATTGGTCCCAAGGACCTCGGAGGCTGAGTGCACTCCGTTCTAAGTCTCCGAGCTTGAGAAAGATCACATACGAGTGCCAGGGATAGATATCAATGTCCGTTACTCCGTGGCAGCAACGCTACCGCATCGACATAGCGATGGCAGTCTGAGATACAATTATCAAACAATTTCAGAATGCATCTGAAGTACAAAACAGTCCACGCAGGTGTCGTAAGAGACTAAAGCTATATTTATAAAACCCGTCGAGATAAATTTACCTCGTTCACGATTTTATCTTCAGTTCTTCTCAATGGACGTGATGAGGTTTGTATAGCTCTAACGCAGCTGGTCCCCGGATACATTCATTCTTCATAACATCCAATCGATCGCTCTAAAATATTTATGCACATGGAACGGATGTAAACGGTGAATAATAACCACAAACCCCTTCACTTTGTGCAACAGTTGCCGCTTAGAGGAAGTTAGTTATCGCTTTTATCAAACTACTTACTGCATAACCTTTCGATGGTTACGCCATACATCGAGTACTGTTGTTTTCGATGGCTCGATCAGACGTAATTGGTACTCAAGATTCCAATGAATGAAATTGTGATGATGTATTGTTTGTGCGGTCGCTGAAGTATACAGTTCGGGTATCAACAATAAGTGATAGATGCAAATTAAATGGACTACAGTCAGAAAGAATAGATTATATGTTATATGGAATGCAGGTGCTAAACGTATTTGAAGCCACGAGTTCCATAACGATACAAATCCACTTTTTGGCACTATTAACGGGGTGGACTTTGAAACGTGAACTTTAACCCTAGAGGAAGTGAATTAAATCAGGAATAATGGCAGATTATTATTTGAAAATATATTCCATAAAATAATTAACAAGCCGAATTTCTTTCCTTAATGAACTGACGCTTCAATAACATAAACCGTTACAATTAACAAACCCTTCTTCGTTCACCATTCTTTACATGCTTTCGGCTTAAATGCTTTACATTTAATTACAATCGTTACAAAATTGCTTCCTGCTCTCACATTTACCGATATGTTTCAGACCAACCACAATAAGTCTATAGATCCGACACTCAATCTTTTCCCGGTGAAATTTGAATATGTTAAGCCGAAAATGAATTTAGAATTACCGTGCAGAATGCTTTCTATCTAACTGTTGTCCTGTTGCTTTTCTCGTAATCTCGCTCGTCGTCGAAGACAAACTGGCCAGCCTTGTAGACAGCACCCTTGAAGAAAGCTGGGCGTGATCCAGCGCCTGCGCAGACAACCACAATCGCCTGACGTACTGCTTGAGTCAAACCAACTTCGCCCATTCTTGTTGTTGTAGTCGACTCGTTGAGAAGTACTACCCTAGTAGTTTCCCTTCTGTTGCCGTACATGACAGTTTTCCTTTAGTACAGCCCCGTCGCCTACTGTATATTTCTCCGGGGAGGGTTAATCTGGCACAACTTTTTAAGTTGAGACTGTAAAATATCTCCAAAACTAAGCATTTCATAAATTCAGAATTTTCGATCTTATTTACGTTGGTGTAAGAACAATTGTAAGGTGCTTTATATAACTGTTGTTTAGTTTTTTATGAGGAGTGAGAAAACAACTTAATAAATGTAGGTTACTATTTAAAAAAATTAAATTGACTCTAAAATGACCTTTAAAACGTCCTCCAAATAAAACACGACTAATGGTATTTACTTTCCCCCATAATATCAAGCAACTTTTATTAAAGCTATTTCTTTCTACAACGTTTAGTTTTGGAGATATTCTACAGTTCATCCTGTATATCAGAATATCACATGCTCTTAGAATTTCTAAAAATAATGTTTACTTAGGTTTGTTTTCGTTGCTTACTTCGTAGCTGATTTGCATATTTAGATGGACAAAGAGATGCAATATAGTTTGGGGTGAAGTTCATTTCTAAAATGTAAATTCTACTAAAGTTACACCAGTTTTGTAATCAATTTTATTAACGTTTGTTATACAGCGTATTCTGTTACCCACCTCCGAAATCACCTAATGAGCGAATCTCCATTCGCTTACAATCTATGTCAAAATTGGCGGAACAAAACAACTGAGAAATGGTAGGCTACAACCGATTAACACATGTGCGTACCCAAAATGAGTCAAATTACGCAGAAAAATAGGAAAAATTCATTTAAATTAATTACATCCCATACATTTGATAGACCGTATACAATAGATAGTTTCGACTAATAAAGCTAAAATGACTAATACAGGCTCAAAGTGTTCTTACAAGGACATAACATTCAAGCAAAGCTTCGAAGCACAAACAGCTCGCCTTGTAATAATCTATATTACAGTATTTAAAATGCCCATAAACTCAAGGTGCTAAATAGCTCAGTGGTATAGTTTAACTAAACAGCGTGGGTTTAAATTCTATAATCAAAAGCTTCAATCCCCCCTTTTATTTTTATTACTTTGTACTTGGGAGTGGATCTTTCAGAATAAATGTTTGTTTAAAAGTTATAAATAAGTTACACCGATTAATATTTAAGTTAGGAAAGAAGGAATGAGAACTAGCGTTGGCGCGGTTTCTTGCAAACGCTTGGGAAAGGCTAGATATTAAATAAATAAAGGTTTTCCTACAGCATCGGATACGGTACACTACAATTATACTTAAATGATCATAATTAGCATTTGGGTTAAACTCTTGCGCTCAAGTGATATATGATTACAACTAAATAAATCACAAAAGATTTTGGAAGTGAACCATAAATATTCGAATCCATCACAGTAGTTTCCGAGCTGTTGTGTTCTCGACTACATGACAGCTTTTATGTTCTATAACGGAATATTTTTCTATAAACCTGCTTTCATATTTACTCTAATTTATTATTTTTTGTACAGCTTCTTTGCATTTGTGATACAATGAATAATTCATTCTTGTTTGGAATAGGAACGAATAAATACACTACAAGAGTCATAGCTGCAGAAGTACGTATTTGTGTGGTAAAAATGCCAATAATTTGTGGGTAGAATAGATTAGGAAATACACATGATGCATTACTGCAAACTTCGAATTTATTTCTATTAAATACAGTTGAAAACAACATACATTTCCAAATTTGTATTCGATTTTGAGTTTCTTAGACGCATAAATGCATGGACTATTGACCTGGAAAATATGCAGGTTGTACGATGACCCTAAATGATAACAGTGGAAAACATGAGGTGTTCAGTAGTTAGACCTATGGTTGTTTTGCCCAATGTTGATAATTGAATGGGTTGAGTACCACCTTTTGGATTAGTGGTAATCACTAAAGTCGAATACTCTCCCTTCCCTTTCAACTCTTCCTTATCTTATCAGAACTGGTTCTGAAATGAACCCCTCATTTGTCTTCTTTTACCTTTCGAGATCACTGTACCACTCTAGCGTGGTTAAGAATGATAACAGTGCAGGAGCACATCTACACGCCTCACCACATCGTCTTTATTGGCTATCAACAGCTGATCATTGTGGTTTTGGTCTATAATAAAACATTGAAGAGTTTTAATTAGTGTTCTTATCAGTTTGGAATGATGGTACACCTGTGCTCAGGAAGTAATTGCGACCAAATGTACGTAAAACAAACTTCAGGAAAGAAAATTTATACTTTACAAGCTTGTATTTATACGGCTGAGAAGGAAAAAATAAGAAAGAATAATAGGACTGATTTAAACATACACTATGTGATCAAAAGTATCCGGACACCTGGTTGAAAATGACGTACATGTTCGTGGCGCCCTCCATCGGTAATGCTGGAGGTCAATATGGTGTTGGCCGAACCTTAGCCTTGATGACAGCGTTCACTCTCGCAGGCATACTTTCAATCAGGTGCTGGAAGGTTTCTTGGGGAATGACAGCCCCATTCTTCACGGAGTGCGGGACTGAAGCGGTATCCATATAGGCCGGTGAGGCCTGGCACGAAGTCGGCGTTCCAAAACATCCCAAAGGTGTTCTATAGGATTCAAGTCAGTACTCTGTGCAGGCCAGACCATTACAGGGATGTTATTGTCGTGTAACCATTCCGCCACAGCCCGTGCAGTATGAACAGGTGCTCGATCGTGATGAAAGATGCAATCGCCATCCCCGAATTGCTCTTCAACAGTGGGAAGCAAGAAGGTGCTTAAAATATCAATATAGGTCTACGCTGTGATCGTGCCACGCAAAACAACAAGGGGTGCAAGCCCCCTCCAGGAAAAACACGACTACACCATAACAACAACACCACCACTGAATTTCACTTTTGCCACTACACACGCTGGCAGATGACGTTCACCGGGCATTCGCCATACCCACACCCTGCCATCGGATGGCCATATTGTGTACCGTGATTCGTCACTCCACACAACGTTTTGCCACTGTTCAATCGTGTAATGTTGACGCTGCTTACACCAAGCGAGGCGTCGTTTGGCATTTTCCTGCGTGATATCTGGCTTATGAGCAGCCGCTCGACCATGGAATCCAAGGTTTCTCGCCTCAAGCCGAACTGTCATAGTACTTGGAGTGGATCCTGGTGCAATCTTGAATTCCTGTGTGATGGTGTGGATAGACGTCTGCCTATTACTCTTTACGACCCTCTTCAAATGTCGGCGGTCTTTGTCAGTCAACAGACGAGGTCGGCCTGTACGCTTCCACTTCACTATCACATCGGAAACAGTGGATCTAGGGATGTTTAGGAGTGTGGAAATCTCGCGTACAGATTTCTGACACAAGTGACACCCAATCACCTGACCACGTTTGAAGTCCGTGAGTTCCACGGAGCGTCCCATTCTGCTGTTTCACGATGTCTAATGACTACTGAGGTCGGGATAATGAGTACCAGGCAGTAGGTGGCAGCACAATGAACCTAAGATTAAAAAGTATGTTTGTGGGGGTGTCCGGACACTTTTGATCACAGTGTAAGTAAGCTTTTGGAGGATAAGTAAGTAAAAGAAAGCAAAGAATTGTGCATAAGCAGATGACGGAACAAGCACAATACAGAACTCACCCGATAGTATAAATACTTGGCAAGTATTGTCACGGACTTTCACAGTATTTTCCAAATCATTCGCTTTATTGATGGAGGGATGTGTGCTGCTTAATACAATAGCTATGAAAGATATTTAAAATAAAAGTCAGGCGTGCAGTTGGAGTACAAACTGCTCAAATGCAGTGTTTGTGAATCAACAGGTCCCTATTGTTATCCCCTGCTTCCATTTAAAGAAAGATACATTCATTGCCTTAAGAATAGGCAAAACTTTCCAAATGAAGATCGATTGTAATTGTAAATGTAGGTACATAAACTGGTCGCAAAAATAAGATTTTGTAGCTTTTAAAGAAAATGCTTGTAGGTATTACACAAAATACAAGTTGTACGCATTGTGTATTTGTTATGGAAATATACTGCACGTGGAGCTACATTGTTTAACGAGTACAGGAACTACAACAAAATATTCACCTTCATGAGATACAAATTCTACTCTTGGGTTCTGAAAATGTTCGCCATTCCTCCTTACCATCCGTTCTCGCTATCTTAAGCACGAAGATAGAGTCGCCAGTGATGAAATTTCCATTTTGTATTTGCTGTGTTGGAAATTAAAGGCATTATTAATAAGGTGGTGGGAATACCTGGGTGCTTTGTGATACATTTAATTAGGCCTATTAATGATAATGACAGATTAAGAGTACATTTCTTAAGAAGCCAAATGTGAATGCCACTGAAATGTTTTCCATTCTCATCCCGCACACTTTATGTATCACGCTCTACTATAAAAATGTAAGATACGTTTTTTGAGCAAGCAATGTCTTAGTCAATGTTATATTTCTATTAAATTTGCGTTTGAAAATTCTCTCAGTCGACTACAGTATAATACTTGTGCCTTAAACGTTTGTTGTATAAAGTAACTGTAGCATCATTTTCAAGGGTTTGTTGTGGATCTTCCTCAACTGGTGTTTAGAATCAACACTCCCATAGATCTTAATCTACTGAAATGCCTGTTGAAGGAACTTTTCGCGATGTCGCCGAGTGATACGTATAAGATGATCAGTATGTGCTAGAATGAACCCTTAATCCAGTGAACAAAGGATAAACCAACTGTTCTGATCACAGGGCAAGGGAAAATCTAAGCAACCGGCTAAGCAGCAACTTGTTCAAACTGAGATTCGAGTCAGCCTGCCGGATCCTTCGTCATGGCAGTAGGAAGAGGTTTGTTAATTACAAAACATGTTTTTTATTCTCATTTGTACCTTCCAAATTAAACAAAGGGCCTTCAGTGCAAGGTGATTAAATTCTAGGAGTAACCACTTCAAGTGATCAACAAGCTCTGAATTATATGTTGGAAATTTTTCCAACTTTTAACCAGCCATTTCCAAATGCTTTTTTCTCTCTTTCTCTCAACAACTAAACATACTTGAGTTCGTACCGCAAGCGTATTTCTAAGAGAAGTGCCCTTAAGCTCCACAGAAGAAATCAGACAAGGCACGGCTTCAACAGGCCCACTTAAACACAGTTCATCTCTCGCGCGACTTTAATCCCTTCTTTTCAATCCATTAAGGAAGCAGACGTGTGCTATCGGGCAGGTTGTCAGCAGCACGCTTGCCTGTCTACCTTGTAGCACTTTGATGTATGAGCCTGTAAGCTGCTAGTACTTCCATGGCCATTCTTCAAACTGATTCATTCATCTCATTTACTCCGAACTACTGAGTTGTTCGAGATCAATGCTGCTGGACCTATGGGTGATGTGCTTTTAAAACGTATTACCTGCCTGAGGATTCAATAACATGCATCACTCCTTTTTGAAACATGTCTCAATAACTTGCTTCCTAACCGAATAACATTTGTAGAAAAATATTTTTATGTTTACATTTTTGAATCATTAAAATTATGTAATAAAAATTTAATTTCCTGTAGGATGAGTTTGATACCCAAGTGAAAACCCTTAGTTTTCTGACATTCCCAGTTCAAATTATACAATTCGATGTAGTATTTATTAACTGTTGTTTTCCAATGGTCATGTACAGTATAAGGTTATAAGCTTGAATTGATTTGTAAAATTTAACCTCGTGTTTTCAAATCAGATTCAAACTTCCAAATAATGTGAGAACCTCGAACTAATTTATTGCTTTCTCTACTACTTACAGTAAGTAGGGGAAGTATTGTATTCCACCCAAAAATTCGATACCAAGATTTCACCGGAAATATATGTTTTGAGGCCCTTTGAATCCAAAAAAAAGCATTTTTGGAAACATGTCCGTTTGTGTGTCTGTCTGTGAACAGCATAACTCAGAAACTAACAGTCGGATAAACACCAAACTTGCTATTTAGGTTCAGTATCTTCCAGAGATACGACACTAAGGTTTTCAAGAAAATCCCCCCACCTTAGATTACATGGAAGATTTTTAGAAAATGTTAATTTTCTCAAAAATGGCTCTAACGATTTTAAATAAAATACCATAAGTTTAAGACCTTTTTATGGAAATGAATTGTATATTTCGAATTTTTTGGGAATGTCTCAGTATTCTTCATTGTGAACGACTTTTGCATAACTGGTAAACCATAAGAGATAGACAAAATTTTACTACACAAAAATGTAGATCGCGTTAAAATACACAATTTATGTCATATTCATTTTGTTTTGTTTAGTGAACCATTTTCGACATATTGCTTGTTATTCCCTTAAATTTTCCAATACTTACACTTTTTCTCAAATGGGAATTCGTTATTGATTTTTTTTGTCCTGGTAATGCAAAGAGAATGGAATGCTCCAAATAACAACCAGCTCTTAAAATATTTGACTATCGCTTAAAGCCTACCATATTTCCCTTGCACCTACAAGAAAATTAGCAATAAGATTAACATCTCGATAAACATGAAGCATATGAGAATAAGCGTTTGTAAAAATAGTTCGTACAAGAGTAGAGAAAGGCATGTGAGTGTAACACATCAGATTTTTTTGAAAATGCTTCACTACTTTATCATCTTTAATATCAGTACTTCGAATAAAACAATTTTCTGCGAAACAAAACAGTTCATAAATGAAACATTCCAATGTTTCGCCCTAATCTCTGTTACTATCCCTAGCCTAATCTCAATTCATAAATTGTTATTATAAAATTCTGTTAGCAACACGTATGTATTCGTATTTCAGGACACATTTTAAACAAGAAACAGTTGGCATCCATAACTTCTTATTTGTCTAGTATTAGAATAAAGTGATTTAAGGGTGAGTAGGATTGGTCGAGGAATCTTACATTTGAAATAATTTAGAACATTTGCTTAATGCAAATAAGCAAGTAACCGCAATTGTTACAAAATGTCTATGCTTTATTTGTAACTAAATTAAATGCACCTATATCCAGTATAGTTATATAGAATAACCACAACACGTTTTCTCTGTCGGCAAGTTGTCTGGATTAGATAAGAATGCGTCTGTAGGTTCTTTGATGGCCAAAAGACCTTGAACATAGAACATGTCAAAAGTTTTTATATTTCTATTGTATTGAACTTAATATAACTTGGCTTTTACAGCCTGTGCCACTGCACAAGGTATTACATGCAAGGAATAAGTTTATTTTATATAATTGACAATTTTGTAAACTCCTGACACTCCTTGCACACATAAACTTTACAGCATTCCCTTCAATGCTTAAAATTCTGACACTCTATGCATATAAGCAAAGATTTAAGATATACATTTACAAAATATTAAATATGTACAATAAAACAATTTGTCAAACAATATATATGTATATATATAAAGTAAGCAATGTTTCAGATTATGGTGTTAAAATATACAGTAAATATCTAGTGTTTGAATGAATTGGTTTAGTGATGATGTAGATTATTTAAAGGACAAGGAATTTGAAATACGTTTAGGATATTCTATTCATACTAAATATAAGTTAAACACTCTTTTCTTCCATCATAAACACCAGCTATTACACAATCTTATTTATTGGTATAACACGTAACCTGAAGGTAATGGACCGGCATTCTAGCAGCTTCAAGTGGCAAAATTCTTATTCCTCATCACTTTCAATGTGGAGAGAGGGGGAGAGAGAGAGGGCAAACAATTTGACATAATGCCTTGTAATGATCGGGAGCGTTAGAGTGGAATACAGTGCTTTAAGGTTACCCATCCTTTTAACAGAGCACGTATATTTTATGTAGACCAGTAAGTATAAGTGGACCGGTTTATATAGCATAGTGCAGTTATTACAAGTCTAATTATGACAGCTGATGTGTTGAAGCATGGGAACTGCGAAGGAAAGTCATTTCAAATAAGCAGTGAAGTGAAAGGAGAACTATGAGGTATTTTTATAGAGCAGTAATTCCCTCGTAGTTTGCTGGCAATTATACATTTAGATAATAATTTTTGTTTTGCTCATAGAATGCACATACTTGAGGCAGTATTTTTAATACTTGAATAATTTCAATTAAATTTATATAATATGTAAATTCAATAACAGCCCGCCTTGAAGCAATATGTATATAATAATTTGTAAAAATGTATGTAATAGTCATTGCAAATGCTTATATTATTGTAAACATGTTTAATAATGTTATGTGAATGATTACGTAATTTAATAATGTAAGAGCTGTGAGAATAATAAGTTTAAGGTTGCTTACAAAGAGGTAACAATGAGGTAACCTTGAGGCAATAATGAGTTTGAGAGTTTAAATGTTACTAGTCATGATTAGAGCAACAATAATGTAAATTTTGTGACAGTTTAAAAATAGCCAATCAACAGCCAGGACAAGCTTTAATTAAATGCAGGTATTCTATTGGAATAGGATTAGCCAATAAGAGACTTGAAATACAGAATTTTACGGGTTTGGACGGTTGAAATATGTTCAGTTGTTCAGTAGTGACTGGGCGGAAGATGCGTTCTCTAAAGAAATATTACGTATTCGTGTGAAACGAAAATTATGTATACGCGTTAACAAAGTGCAAGTATTAAATTAAATAACCTCACAGCTCTTAATATCAGTGTAGTGCTGTTTAATTTGTGTCAAGAATTAATAAAAATAAGTGAATTTAAAACTTAAAATCTGTGTAAGCCTACATTCTTGTCGCACCACGCCCTGATTAAGAGAAACGTGTCTCTAAAGTAATACTGAAGCAGCCGAGGCAAACATAAACATAAATAATATCTGTAGAACCAGTTTAATAACAAATTTATAATGCATTTTTTAAAACTTGGAATCGTAACAACAAAAAATACATCTTCAAATCAGCTCTTCATGCGTAGCAGCATATTACGTAACAAACAATCTTCTTCAAATTGACGCCCAAAGCATGGTGCAAACTTCAACAACAAAAGACTTTCTCAAATTGGTTTCCCAAGTGTGGAGCTAAATAAATAAACAACTCCAACGTAAATATAATATCTATCTCATACTTCATTTAAAAACATCTGATATGTTACGATCACTTCAGTTGCTTCACTGGCTATCATATATTCATATATATCTTCTCTAACTAGTCTTATATTTCTGTTTATTCATGTTAATCCATACCAGCATTTGCAGAAAGTTTTGTTACATATTTTGTTGTAGGTACAAGCGGATACCAGGGACTGGAGCAACAATCAAATTCTTAAATGCAGGTGGCTATATGCTAGGTTTGAAATTTCACACACTGTGCATGACTACGAGAAACAAAAGAGTGTTGACCTTTGTTAGAGCTTGAACATGTATGGGAAGGTGAATATCTCGTAAACACATTTAGTCTGTGTTCTAACAATATTTACATCGTTCGTGAATTAACATTTTTCCTCTCTCTTGTGGTTTACCATTTAGAAAATACACTCAGAAGAAAGAGGACTTCACAGGCTATTTCCAGAAAATTCAAGATATACATTTTAGTAGTCATGGAAATGTATACGGTTTATAATCAAAATCATTAGAGCCATGATTGAGAAAATAAAACATAACGAAACATTTTCTATATATACGAGGTGCGATCATTAAATTCCTGGACTGGTCCCGTAAATGAAAACAAAATTACCTGATTTAAGTTGACTGTCCCCTTCAAAGTATCGTCCTTGGGTAGCTATGCACCGATCCCAGCGCCTCTGCCATTTTTGAAGTGCACCCTGGAAGTCTGGTTCTTGAAGGGTGTTAAGCACGTGCTGCGATTCGCGTTGGATCTCCTCTACCGTGCAAAACCGGTGACCCTTCAGCTTCAATTTTATCTTGGAAAACAAAAAGAATTCGCAGGGGGCCAAATCTGGTGAATACGGGGGTTGAAGAAGGACCGCCATGTTGTTGCGAGCACAAAACTGGAGTGTTGGGAGAGCTCTGTGAAATGGTGTCTTGTCTTGGAGCATCCAATTTGTCTCTGCCCACAGCTGTGGTCTTTGCGACGAATGTCCTACCTGAGACGTCTCAACACGTCACAGTAAGAAACAGCAGTCACTGTTTGACCCGCAGGAACAAATTCACGGTGCACAATCCCGTGAATGTCGAAAAACACAATGATCATGCTCTTGGTTGTCCCCCAGCCAGGTTCTGCCATTTGTGAAACGTGAATGCCATCAAAGTCCGACTCGTTGCTTCATTCCCGTAAGCTTGTTTCAACATTCCATGGGTTTCTGCTGCGGATTTCCCGAGTTTCACACAGAATTTGATGTTTGCTCTCTGTTCCAGTTTCGAGTCCATCGTGATTTCACCAAGATGAGCGTGCACGTGTTAGCATAAACTTGTGTAACACAGGTATCAATGATGCTATCGCTTTGAAACTTCGTGTAGCTTGTCTTCAAGGTTATTAGTCGTCTGTGCTGCGCGCGCATGTCAATCACATTATCCGTTCAGTCACAGCAACACAGCCCGGGAATTTAATGATCGCACCTCGTATAGTGGTTTGCGGCGGATTTTCTTGATTATCTGCATGTTGCATTTTTGGAAGATACTGAATGTAAATACTAAATTTCAGAGAATATTTTTTTAATCAGTGGACCTTGAAACATGTATTTCCGATGAAGTATTGCAATGAATTTTTGGGCAGAATGCGATACTTTATGTGCTATACTTAAAGGTAAACCTACACATCACGGAGGGGCCCCCGAAACTGGGGCAGAGCACCGCAAGTAGACCGTAACGGCTCTTTTTGATTTCAACGTGACCCCTAGAGGAAGAGACCCGCAAGGTGACCAGATCCGGATGACGACGGGCGCAAGCATAGACGGGACCCTAACGTTTCCAGATAGAGGCATCCGACGCCACCCGATCCTGCCCACAGCGACCAGAAAGCTCTACAGTGCGCAAGCCATCTTCTACACGGTCGCCTGGTGCTACAACGCTGAAACAGAAGACTAGGAAGATGATGGGATACAGGAAATGAGAGGGAGGAGAGTCGTGGTCGAAGATGAATCACCCTAGTATTCACCTGTTGACCCGGGGAAAGTACAAAGAAGCGGGGATCGAACCCAGCACCTCTCGAATGCGCGTCACAGACATTGTATCCTGAGCTATCCCGCTCTGTCTACTATACCTAACTGGTAGAGAAAGTAAAAATGGGCGCAGTATTTCTTACGAGTGTGAAGACTAGTTTTATTCGATTTTTTCAAGTGCAAGTGTACCTTGACAATCATGCATGAAAGAGAAGCTCCATAAAAACTTCCCAGTCCATGCACTTTGTTGCTCGGCGAACTGTAAAATCCCTTCTTTCGGGAAAAGCCATTGGCCGGCACAGTTCATGACCCGATACCAGTTGCGTAATTCTGGCCACCGAGGTACCTCGACGAGCGGCCAACCGTTATTGCTTCAGCAGTGCATGAAGCCAGCGGATGTGGGCCCACATAACAGCACAGAAGTGATATAATAGAAATAACCCGCGCAAATAGTTTAACACATTTACATCTAGCACGTTGTACTGAACAGTAATGGATATTTGAACATATCTGTATTTGATGATTCGACTTACACTATCAGGGAAGTATTTCATAAGCTATAAACAAATATTGAAATGCTGCATTAGGGCAACTGAAGCCTGAATAGGCGCTAATTGTTGGGAGTTAATATCCAAAACGGTGAAAAACGCGTTCTTATGTCATATTAATTCTTAAATATTTTTATTAATTCTATGCCGAGCGCGGAAAAACAATGTGCAGAAAGTTGTTGGAAGACAATAGAAAGACATTAACCAAATAAGAATTTTGAGGACAGGAACAAAGGGTCGCAGAACCTGTTTTACTGCGCTACATGCGTCAATGTTAAATCCGTTATGTTAGAGTTTCCGATTGTAACCTCACTCTTTTACAGTACTAGTCACAGTCACTAGGTGTGTCTGACGTTCAATCCCGTATTTCTGTTGTGAAGCCTACTGGATGGTACGGCAATACCGCACACCTGTCTTGTCTTGTCCAGTACGGTACAGTACACGCATGTAATGGTTAGTTTCTCCTTGTGTACCAGTACCCATTAGTTGAGACAGTAAGTACACACTTGTTGTGTGAGTTACATTTCATTTTCATTGGCAGATGTTTCATAAAGTCAGATTTCAATTATGTTCATGCAGCGCCCCCTTATATACTGCATCTACGATCTCAGACCTCTAACCTCAAAATACTTGTTTTGGTACTGCCTGTCTACTCTACAATGTTCTGACATTGTCTTTCCGCATCCTGTGTAATTAACTGGATTTAGTCGTTTAGGCATATTTTGTAGTACATTTTAAATTTCATTTAGTTTCTAAATTTCTAACTAAATTCGCTTAGGTTTTTTTTTGGCTACATTTGGTTGTGTTACTACTTACGGTATATTTCTGTGGTTTGGTTTGAAATTTACAGGAGACGCCGTTGCGTATATTGGCAAAGTTTTCTCTAGGATCTCAATTATAGCTTTTTCTCTTAAGCTGGCTTGTTATCAGCGGTTTATCAACGTACATTGGTTTGGCGTGGCTAAGATTGGGCGCCTGGAAAGGCAACAAATTAAGTGATGACATCGGAGTGAGAATATGTCCATTCTGTGGTGAAAGAGAAACGTGCAATCATATTTTGACCGAGTGCAAGGAAACGAAATTGCTAAGAAAACAATATTTACCACCACAGTTTCTGGGGTCCAGTAGGGGAATAGAGGCCTGCTTGGATGTAATGTTGGACGCGGGCTGTCATAAAATGGGCTCTTTTTTGTCTAAGATTCGGCAAAGGAGGTTAATTGCCCTGGAGAACGGAAGTGGGGGAGACGGTACATAAGAGCGAGTTCTTAAGGGTGGGAGTACTGTATGTATTTGTAATTAATGCTTCGTATTATTTGTTTTTTCTTCCTTCGTTATGTTAGTTTAATAGTATATACTAGTACATACTTGTGTATATATATAGTATTATACACACAGTGTTAGATTATAGGGACAGGAAAAGCATGTACGGTAATGAGGACCATGTGATTGTTGTATTGTACAACAGTAGACTGAAACTGTTCACAATAAAAGTCCTTCTTCTACTACTTCTTTAGGCATTTTAATTTTCAAGCGAATAATCCGCTTTTCAGGAAGATTTCATACTAGGACTTGAAAACTTTTTTACTTATTTATATCTCTGTTTCCAATATGATTTACAGTGTATGGGGAAAGCCTCGTATTAAGGATGTAAAGGTTTATCGCAATGGAAAACGTAAAACCGTTTAAAGGTTATAAAATATCTGTCTCAAATTAAAAAAGACACTAATGAATATAAATTACGGGCGGAAGTGCATCGGGGTATATCTAAAGTTATTTTGATTCTGACATACTGATTAATTCAAATAAAATTGCTCATGAAACTGGAAAATTTATAGTAAGTCAATAGGAGGTTTTAGCTCTCCTTAAGAGCACTCGATACTGAATTCTTCACAACATTTGGAAAAAAATAACGTTTTTAAAGCATTCGTAGAAAAAATCACAAAAACACCGTATAATCAGGAGATAATTGTGGTTTTACCCATGTGGTTATTTGAAAACCAAACCAAGAGTTTAAATGGACACCGGAGGTGTCTGCAAATAGAAAATTAAGTCTTAAGATTAGATTTTCTCCCATCTTGCTTTCTTACAATTTAACACTTTAAAATGTTCCACGTGAACTTTCAGTTTCTTTAAAACATTTTAGGACACTTTCTTTGTAGGTGGATGGAGGGATCTAAAAAGCCTTTTATTTATTTTGATGTGGTTGTATGCTTCTAATGTTATATTTAATTTGTTGAGCCCCACGTTTGGGAGTCAATTTGCGGCGGTATACTTATAAGGTTATTTATATTTGTGTTTACTCCACGTGATGAAGTCATTTTGTGACGTGATTCTTTGTTAGGTTTGTAGCTCCATCTGGTGTTAGCAATTTGCGGTAGTATTAGTGTTTGTTTGAAAGAATGCTACTGTTATTTTATTTAATTTTGGTTTACTGTCCTCCGGCTAGCTATGATCTTTTTGGTCGAGCACATCTCTTTATACAGGTTGTGTAAACGGAAAGGAGTCTTCTATCCAAAGATAACACTGATGAAGGAATTTGTTTTACACTTTTATTGTCGAACACAGTCATATCACATTTACACATTGATCTTGACACTCGCCAAACTGAAACTGTTATAATAACTTCATTACTGATCATTCCTAATTCGCGTACTTCAACTTTTTGTATAATTAACTTTACAACACTTTAGATTTTTCATAACTCTGCTACGCGTAACTGGTGAATCGATAGCCGACGTATACTTTACAAATATTTTCGGTGAACTGACGGGGTCTATCTCTAACCTAGCCCTTTTTATACTCCTACACCCCGATATGCCTAAAGATTATAACTGAGCTGCAATTGGCTAATAAAACGCGCCAACATTAGCGTCTATTTTTATATCCAATGAAAATTATGAATACATATGCTCTAGGTATAATGTTCCAGCAAATTCTAAATGAAAACGCGCCAACATTACGTAACTTCCTCGTCTCTAATAATGATAAACAGCTCACCCCCTCGCTGCATTATTGCACGCTATTATTGTCAGTTTCAGTAAGGCAGTATAGACCCACTTCTCAACAATAATTACAATCAACAGACATCTCAAATCAATGTCACACAAAAATGCATATTCATAATATAATCATTCTTTACATTTAAATAATTTATGATACAAATTACTGCATCAATTTCAGGCATAATTTCGAATTTAAATTTTAATGATTTAGAACATGATTTAGTTAAGTAAATTATAACTGTTGCATACTTCAACATTTTCCCCCCAAATGTTTTCATCCCACAAAATGTACCTAATCTTTGATTCTAAAGTATTGTATTTTAGGTACACCATGCAAGATTTACATTTTAAGTTTTCTTTCACATGGAACATTTTATATAAGACATGATTTTTATATTCGTAAAATTATTTTATTGGAAGTTTAGGTACTCGTATTTTCTGTTAGAATTATGGTGAAAAAATCTATGATAAAAATTTGTTGAAATTTGTATAAGTGTATCATTTTACTACCGAGTAACCCTAAAGCTTTAAAAAAATTGTTGTTACGCTTTTAATGAAATTAAATCACTAAATGCAAATAGCAACGCTGCATATCCAGGGAAAATTGTTTATGAACCCGGTAAATATAAATTGGGTGGCGTGGGACATTTTAAGTTTGCTTAAACTAGAACTTTGATTCTCAGTATTTTCCCAGTCGCTCCCCCTTTAAGTCAGTCTGCAGTTCTCACACCAACAATTATTATTGCAAGCACGTTTTCCTAAGACATTAATGTCGCTGAGTTGTACGGTTTGTTATTGTGTTTCGAAATTCATAATAGAATTGTACATAATCTTATCAGAAGCTACAGAATGTGTTAATGTAACCTAAAACAAAGAATAATCATACATTGGAAAATGTCAACATAAGCTTAAATTAACTCTCAACTTCAGCTCGCATAACTTACTGAAAAGCTTTCAAATATTCTGAAACAATTTTGACTTCTGAATGGTACCTACAAAATACCAAAGTCCACAGGAACTTCCCTTAGAAGTAGTGAGGTTTTAAGGGGACAAGGTAGTCTGAACACGAGAAATTACACCTTAGGAATGTTAAATTACCACTGCTCTTCAAGTTCTTCATGGATTTTCCTGAAATGTTTATGAATTATTCCATAAATCATGAAAATGATTTCAACCAGTTGATTGCAATGATAGCTTATGTAGTTGAGTCAGTAAAAATTATTTCATTCAGCAGAAAAATAATACAATTTACTCTTAAAACCTGTGAATTCAAGTACCTTTTTCTCTGATACAACTTGCAACACAGAATCACACTTATGCATGTTTTTTCTTAGTATAATCAGATATCTTCTGAACCTCAATTATTTATTTATGTATATCAGTCCACTAGTAATTGAAAAAAAATTATTTGCAAAGTAAAAAAGGTAAACATGTGACAAATTTGCAACGTTGTTGCTTTCTTAATATCACTAATATACATTATAAAATTATGATTGTGATTCGGAAAATTTGTATACATGTACTGAAAATTTCAGCTCTCTAGTTCTCATATTTTCTGAGAAAAAGGTACCTAAATATTTAGAAATTTTGTTTTGAGAAAACTGAATTTAAAGTTTGAAAATTAAAATTCTGACACGCTTCAGTACATTCCAGGGTCATAATCATCTGCACCTTCATTCCTGGATTGCTCCAGATTTTCTGATTGCCTTCTCCTGGTCCTGGCCTCTTTTCTTAATTGCTGAACTGCTCGCTGGGCATGATATAGTCGTTCGTTGTTGAAAGATACAAAAATGTTCTAAAAAGGGGCGTTGCATGACAGCTTTAATGAAATGCAGACTATCATTTAAATTGTATTTAAGTGTCTTAAAAACCTCATAACCCCCAAAAAGTATACATTTTCTGTAACTGGAAATAATAGAGTTTTATTTGTGCCTAAAACATAATATGTGATTTTTCACCATTTCAGAGTACCTTGTCCCCTTAATAGGTTGTAATGCAATATTTTAAAAAAACATTGGAAATAATAGCACTGTGCGATTTACCCCTGCAACTACCTTGCCTCCCGCGTTCAACCGCCGAGAGCGGTTGCTTGTAAGTTGTATGAAAATGAAGTTGTGTATTAGATTATAATGACCTATATATTTAATAACGTGTCCAAGGGCCTAAGTTCTCCTTCTTGTCCTATGTACAATAACTTGTTGGTAACAACGACGTTGCACATGTTACGGCGAATACTATTGCAAATTGCCTTGCTCTATTTATTTTCTCAAAGAATTATTTATAAAAATATTTAACAAAAACACAAGTTTATTTACTTTACTCTTAAGGAGACATTAAAAGTCTTATCCCACCAAATCTTCCTCCATAGTGTAGTTGTTACAATGCTAGCCTCAAGTTTCCGAGGTCGCGGGTTCAAACCCGGCTGAGGGCGATGGGTTTTTTCGGGCGTAAAAATCCTTAACGTGGCTTCCTTCGAAAGGGAAGTAAAGCCGGTGGTCCCATATCGTAGATTTACGGCACATAAAAGAACCTCAAGCCTGATAAAGAGGTCTTTGAGCAAAATACCCGGTCTTTCACGCCCAATATAGAATGGGACGCTAAGGAGCACATCAGTTAAAGAGCGGCCATAAATTAAACTCAATTTAATTTTTAATTTTATCCCACCAATGTTAAATCTGTTAAATTCCTGACCCATTATTCCAGAAAGTATATAAAATATCCAGAATTTTTACATAATCTAAATGCGTGTCTCCCAAGTTCTCCGATCTACTTTTATACAATAATTTGTTTATGAAGGAAGATAGTTTTTCAAAATTATGCCAACTTTAATTACAATTTATCAGCAACTTCATTTTGATAAAATAACCAACTGGGTTATTAACAGCAAAGTAAATCCACAACATCACTTAGAGTTTATTTTCATCATCCTAAAATATAATTCAGCTATGTTAAGTAGTTTCTGAAAAAGTGGGCAATTTACACCAGAAAAAGCTGTTTTAAGAATATATATTTGAAAAGAAAGAAATCACATGGATCAAGTACATAGAAGCTGGTGTATCAATTTTAAGAGACAAAGTTTCCCTAAAAGATGGCCTAAAGTTTACCTCTCTAGTCCAAAGTGTGTAGTTATTATGCTTTTTTTCCGTGAAGTGATGCAGAATTCGCAGTACAAAATGGCAGATGCAGCACCAATTTTAAAATCATATTAAAAATATTTGTATTGTGTCTACCATAATAAAATATATATCAGATTAAATAGGAAAGTCCAATTAAGACTGCACAAAACGTTGTGTATTACTATTTAGTCTCCCTTAAAATCTACTGTAATCCATAAGGGAGCTTAGAATCTTCTGTCAGAGGCCACCGGAAAATTAGCTGAATATTTCTTGGCTTACTGTGGGAATATTCCTCTGCTAGAGTCCCATGTGACGCAGAACTAACGGATTTATTCCCTTGCGAGGCAGGATATACCCCTCTTCATTCCCTCACGACTGAGGAGGCTTACTCGAACTTATTCCTAAATCAAAGGAAGACAGCTGTTATTTTGTCTTTAGAAGCGCGGTTTCAGTCTCAGATTCCCTGAGCTCAGAATTGCGTGGTGCTATCTTACGCTTAGAATGAAATTAGAAAGCATCCAAAATTTTTCTCTAGCCTTTTTTTCTAGGTGGGAATTTTTCTCTAGCGAAGATTACTCCCTATCCTCCCCAGAGTCTTGAAGTATGAATGAAGGTGTGAACGTGTGTGTGTGATCTAATGATCAAAACCCAATTTATTAGAAACACAAAGACAAGAGAGGGTTAACACCATTGCCTATAGGCAATAACAGGTTCCAAAGGAAAGGCCTCTAATAAGACTATTGTAGTTAAAGGCAGGATATAAATGGAACTTAAAAGAAAAAAATCTGATGTGTTACACTCACATGACTTTCTCTACTCTTGTACAAACTATTTTTACAAACGCTTATTCTCCATATGCTTCATGTTAATCGAGATATCGAGATGTTAATCTTATTGCTAATTTTCTTGTAGATGCAAGGGTAATTGCTAGGCTTTAAGCGATAGTCAAATATTTTAAGAGCTGGTTGCTGTGTAGAGCATTCCATTCTCTTTGCATTACCAGGACAAAACAAATTGAACAACGAATTTGAGAAAAAGTACAAGTATTGGAAAATTTAAGGTAATAACAAGCAATATCTCGAAAATGGTTCACCCAACAAAAAAAAAATGTATATGACATAAATTGTGTATTTTAACGCGATCTACATTTTTATGCAGTAAAATTTTGTCTATCTCTTATGGTTTATCAGCTATGCAAAAGTCTTTCACAATGAAGAATACTTTTGAAGACATTCCCAGAAAATTCGAGATATACATTTTATTTGTCATGAAAATATCTTAAACATATGATATTTTAATCAAAATCGTTAGAGCCATTTTTTGAGAAAATTAAAATTTTCGAAAAATGTTCCATGTAAAGTGTAATCTGGGGTGGGGGGATTTTCTTGAAAACCTTCGTGTCGCATATCTGGAAGATACTAAACCTAAATATCAGGTTTGGTGTTTATCCGACTGTTCGTTTTTAGTTATGCTGTTCACAGACACAGACACACACGGACATGTTTCCAAAAATGCTTTTTTTTGGATTCAGGGGGCCTGAAAATATGTATTTCCGGTGAAATCTAGGTATCGAATTTTTGGGTGGAATACATTACTTCCCCTACTTATTATACGTAGTAGAGAAAGTAAAAAGAAGCAAGCTCGCTCACGCTAATTGGCCAGTTCCCCTCTGACCTGTATTCACTTGGAATTGCCCCGTTGAGTTCTGCAACTCTTTTAACGCACGAAGGGGTATCTACACACTTGAAATACGCCGCGGTTGGGCCACCTAACAGAACAATTCAAAGTACTATAACGAACATTCTAAAAATGGCTAATGCCAGAAAAAGGATTATTTGAAGTAAATTGTGTATTTTAAATATATCTATTGTCCCCGCGTAGTACGTATTTCTTTGTCGGTTTTTACGTATTTGTTAAGGTTTACCAGTTATACCAAAGTATACAAAATTTCTTCCGAGTGAGGATCAGCTTACAGGTTATTTCCAGAAAATTCAAGATATACATTTTATCTGTCGTCTGTTATGTTTGTTATTTATCGAACATTTCGTTTTTGAGTTACGCCGTTTACAGACACAGACACACACACACACACAAAAGAAATACTTTTTCTGAAAATGCTTTTATTTAGGGGACCTCAAAACATATCTTTTTCCGCTGAAATCTTGGAATCGAATTTTTGGGTGCAGTGTATTTGCTTTTACGTACACGGTAGAAAAAGTAAAAATACAGTAATAATATTTTGTCTTTATGCTAATGGAGTAACACAACGTCAGCTACTGATTCTCTCGGATGTAGTTTCAATGATAGCCGTTTTCCAGTATCCCTATTTAACGTTATTGCCCCTGGGATTTTGGTGTTATGCGCTTTAATGGCTGAGTCTCATAGACGTAAAAATCAATTCTCTGTTAATAATTTTCACATCACGTTAAGGTCAAATTAACCATCACTGGGCATTGATGCTGAACTAGTTATCCAAATACTAATGAGGAAAACCATTACTCAATTTGATCACAAAACAAGCCAAACCGTAAAGTATTTTCAGAAACGCTTTGTTGTGGCTACACGTCACTTAGTGGTGCCAACACACGCCTAAGGTTTCTTTCACCAACCTTCCTGCTCTTGGTGTAGTAAAAGCAAATGTACGCCGTTATAATTTATAAGCGTTGATATAAGATTGCATCACGATGAGGCGCCAGTTTTAAGTACGACGATGATCGTCTACTTTACCCGCTTTTGATGACGTGGTTGTTATCTCGTATCTCGTTCTGTTGTCTCGTGCGCCAGCTGCTCCAGTGGTAGAACTTTGAGTACTTTCTCAGGGTATGCGTGAAGATATTGTGAAAGGACTACGCCAGTTTAAATCGAAAGAGAAATTTAATGCGAACTAATACTTGAACTATTGAAGCGAGTTGCCAGCCGTTTTAAAATAAAGAATGAAACTGATTATGAATCGTAGCACTCGAAACTATAAAAATTGAATTAATATACCTACTAACTTCTGCAGTATCAATCTTACGGTTTGAAATAACTGTTTATGCAATAAAAGAAACTAGTAGTGGAACTTGCCTTGAGTCGCTAAAATGCTTACCGGCAAGATCCCTCGCGATGACTTTACTCACACAAGTGCGTCACTTGGCGCTTAAAATTTCACACGAGCAGTAAGTACCGGTGACGGCACCAATGAAACTCTCTGATTTAAATTGCACAAACATGTATTAATTTTAGCTCCGCCTAGTTTATTACTCCCCACCAACGTTATTTCACGCCCGGGCCAATGCTTAAACTCTCTTCATGTGCGTGTCTGGCTGTCGCTAGCTCAGCCTTTCACTTTTCTCAGAATTTCTTTTGCCTCTCTAATTTACAGAATTGGTCTACGGGCCTATTCACACACGTCTTGAACTACAGCTTAACCGCCTTCCAGGAATTTTTAACGCTAATGATTCCTGTATTCGGCTGTCGCTAATGACCTTCGTTAACATGTCTTCCTAATTAACTTCTTTCCGGACAAATCTTTTAACTTCAGCTTATTGCAGTATACATTGATTTAATATACAGAAGTTATTTATTGCAATTATTTCTCTATCTTACTGTTACTTCTTTATTTAATTATTTATATATTCCTGCCAATAATTACGGCATAAGCGTTGATGAAGCTCATTTTTAATCTTTAGAAAATATGTTCATATAGTTCAAAACATTTTCCTGGGATTTCTTTGGAATACAAAGTTACCCTGAATATACCGAGCAACATGGCTCCGTAATAACGTGTGAGGCTCATATTCGGGAGGTCGCGGGTTCGATTCCTGTTAAGCCGGTGTTGGTTTTTTTCATGGGTTTTACCTGGTGGTTATGCAAATGCTGGGGTGTATTACACAGTGCCGCGAATTTCCTTATGTTTCAGGATCGAGGAATCAGGTGAGTGGACAGCGAATGAGGCGTTTGACGGTGGAGTTTGCTTTAAAAAACTGTCTGTCCTGGGTTCGATGTGGGGCGGATTCGGTGGGTTGTCCCACCTACGTCAGATGTAATACCTGGAGACGTTAGGGACCCGCCTCTGTCTGAGCCTGCCACCCCGGATCTGTTCGTCCTCTGTATCCTTCGCTTCACCCATTCCTCCTGGAGGTTTCCAGAGGCACATTAGATGACTTTGCGCTTAAGTGCCGAAATCCTCCCCCGCTTCCTGATAACCTCGACCAAAGTCTGAATATTTATATTTATGTCTCCCTTAGGAAAGCAAAATATTGTTTTCTATCGTACATTGCAGAGATAATAACAACCAAATTTCAGTGGTATGTAATTTTGAACCACTTAGAAACAAAGAAATTAAAAGGCTTCTGTGAAGCGTACACGGGGAAGAAAAATATAATCTCAATCTGTGATGAGACCGGACCAGTTTCTGTTTTCAGCAATATGTAAATTAACAAAATAACCAATAATAAACCCCAGGAAAACTCAATTTCATTCATAAAGCGCCTGTTCATGATGAGAAAGTTCGTAGCTACAGAAAAGGTTTTATTTATTCATTTTTATGGAGTCTGTTTTGCAAAGTTAACCAACCGGGAACATAATTACTTCTTGTCCCAATAGGATTCGACATTCAGGTATCAACGGGAGGTGCTCCAACGATAACAACTCGGAATAACTCCGACTTTTTTTTATAAAATTATCTGTTTATCCAATTTATGAGTACTGTGTTTTACTTTACCGCTTATCACCGCAATTACACATACAACAAACACACCAACACAAACACCCACGACCCTCAGCTTGGCGGAGCGCCGAAGCTATACGCTCCAGCAACCACGGCTACGAGGACCGGCATTTAACTTTTGCAGTTTTTAAAGAACATCGGTCATAAGATATGCAACGGGCGATCCTCAATTTTGTGATCAGACTTAATTTGAGAACTGTTTAGAGTTTACACAGTTCTTGAGATGAGCACTTTCATCACCTATATAGCAGTGTTAATGGACAAGTGTTAATAAAAACGTTATATTCATTAATACAGGGCTATTCAAAAAGAAGAAACAGACTTTAAATATTTATTTATAATGAACGACAATAGATGGCGACGCATGCGATACATCACTGAATAGAGAAATTTCAAATTTTATTTTATTTGTTCAAAATGAGCACCATTTGTTATGCGAGGACGATCAACGCTTTTACGTTTGCATACGCAGCCATCTTCTACGAATTTCTTGTATCAATTGTAAATTTTTTATGACGAGGTGGGTCGTTGTTAAACTTACAACGAAATGCACGCTGCAATGAAACAATGGATTCACTCTTTGCATAATGCAGCACACAAAACGACTTTTCCTGTGGGGTCGCCATTTTCTCGTAAACAAACACAGCTCCACTGTAGGTACTGAATGGAACTAATAGGTGGGGCTTGAAATTTTGAAGCTTACTCTGTTCAATGATGTGTCGCTATCTATTGTCTTCCTTAACGCCAGTTTAACAAAGAGTTAATAAAAATTCAAATTCTATTTTAAATGTATGAGGCACTTAAGTGTTGTACTGAGTGGAAGTGGTGTATATGACCATAGCTTAAGGGGTGATACTATTGAAATACTGTAGCAATATTTTCCTCCGAACAATAGATTCACATTAAACATACATTTTGTATCAGAATTTAATCATTGCTTTACTCTTAGATGACTCTAATGTTAAAATGTGCTCAAGTATATGAACAGTTTAAAAGAAATTGAAAAGGTTCCTGCTCTACATCCTTTTTGTAGCATTATTGATTTTCGCGCAATTGGCAACAGAAGTTTCCAGAAAAACGTTAATTTCGTGTAGCACTACATCTGGCAACGCCACAGTATAGTCCCCCCTCGCCTTCCACAACACATCACTGATCTGTCATGCAGGTCCCGTAAATATGAATAAGACCACCACTTCTATGCTGCAATGAGATAAAAGTACATGAAAGTGCTTCGTTAATAAGTCACCTCTGGGACCCTTCATAAATCGGGACGAGTTAAAAACGATTTTAATTAATGTGATACCACAATACAGCGTTAGAAGTGCAACTGGGCCTTTAAAAACTAAATTTTCTATAAAAATCTTGACATAACTTGGAAAATCAGGTAGATGTGTTAAACGGGAGCTGTTTTGCTAACATTAGTAAATTATAAATTTATTTTGAAGGAATACCTTTTGCGTTACCAAAGTTTCAGTATCCCAGTAAGGGGGATTTTGAAATTCGGATATTATTTTGCTAAATCACCAAGTGAGCCAAATACTTTAAATGTTTTACAAAACGTCTTATCTTCCCTTTTCATAACAAACATGTGAATGCCAAAATGTTAGTACATTTTTAAGAAAGATTTTCAGAATAATGGTTTTATATGCCCTGTTTTCACTTTATCTCACTGTAAAACTTTCACTGATTTAACACCTCAACATCTGTTTTGTATTTCTCGTTAATTGATTCATCCATGAAGGGGTAGAACACAAAAAAAATTCGTACACACAAGTTTCTCTTTTCCGACATATGCGGTGAGTGTACCTGTCAGCGTTCCCCAGTCGATTGCCTCGTGGCCCACTATGCCGCGCGCTATCCAAGTAGCCTCAGAGGTACTTTTTTGTCAAATATTGCATTGCAAATCGCATAATGTTAGAAAAATACTTGAAGTTTGACCAAAGAATGTTAAGTACTGTTTGTTGGTTTCAGTAAGTCATGTTAGTATTTTAAATACTACCTCCATTCAGAGATAAGACAACAATTAAATAGATCTGTGCTCAGAACTACGCAGCTTCTGGGGTTAAGATACTGGGATTCAGCATTAGAAGATATAGCTGTATCAGGGAGAAGATATACATGTTTTTAAAATTACCTGAGTATTGTGTTAACGCTTTAAATTTTTAGAAAAAATTAAAATAATGAAGGAAAATACAACAAAGAAAATGAGCAATACCTCAGATTTGCACACCAACATGTTAAATATACAAATATCGTTACTTTTTTATATGACATTATTTTCTTCACGTGTTCATGAAGGTATTAGGAGAACTTTATGGACGTTGTAACTAAAGTAATAACAACTTTTTGAATACTGAGGAGTTTGCTTCGATTGTGAGGCAGTATTTTTAACACTTAAATGATTTCAGTCTAACTATATAATATATAAATTCAGTAACAGCCCACCTTTAAGCAATATATGTATGTAAAAAGATATAAAAAGTGTATATTACAGTCAATGTATATGTTTATATTATTGTATACTTGTGTAACAATGTTATGTGAATGTATTACGTAATTTAATAACGTAGGATCTGTGAGAATAATAGGCTAAAAGTTGCTAACAATTAGGTAGCCTTGAGGCAATAATGAATTTGAAATTTTAACAATACTACTTGTGATTCTTGGGAGCAACAGTATAATTTTTGTGACAGTTTATAAAATAGCCAATCAACAACCAGAAAAAGCTTTAGTTAAATGAAGATATTCTATTGGAGTAGGAATAGACAATCAGAGACCTGAAATGCAGAAATTTACAAATGTAGGCGGTAGAAATCGAGTCAGTTGCTTGTAGACAGCGCTCATAACTGGACGCGTTGCTTGTAGACAGTGTTCCTAACCGGACGCGAGATGCGTCTTCGAGAAATTTAATACGTATTCGTGTGAGACGAAAATAGTTTACGTGTTAAAAAGTACAAGTAATTAATAAAATAATCTCACAGCTCTCTATATCATTGAAGTGTTATTTAAATCGTGTCAAGCATTAATAAAAGGAGTGAAGTAAAATTATAATCTGTGTAAGCCTACATTCTTCAGCCGCACCACGCCTTGCAAAGAAATCCATGTCTCTAACAATAATACTGGCGCAGCCGAGGCAAACAGATATATAATATTTAGAGAAACAGTCAAATTACAAAGTTAATATTTTTAAACTTGGGGCAAAGACCACCGGAAATTGCATTTGGGGCGAAGGCTCTCGGAAACTTTTTACCATACGTACGGTTGCAACTACTTCAAGTTCGGCTCCCCAACGTAAGAACTACAACACCAATTTCAAATTGGTGCCAAAGCGTGGTGCAAATAACTAATAATAATAAATTACTTCTTCGATTCGGACAGATGCAAGAACAAACATAAAGGATAACCAGTCGCTACCAAGCGTTTTGAGTGCTGTGGAAGAAGTTTTGTTAAGTTTCAGTGAAAAATATTATGAGATTTGTTTGCAACCGACGCGTTAATATCGGGAGTCAAGTAAATATCCACAGAATCATTATGACGTAACGTTTACTCGTTTCCTGCTTTACGCACGAAATGTGCATACAGAGAAGTATTATCCGTTATGTTGGCCTGGCTGGTATCTAAAGCCGCTTTCTGAATTGGTTGTGTGTGGCCGATTTCCGGATTCTTCAGGCTTCCGGTTGTACTCCTACTTGTGCGGATGATTGCTGTGGCGGAAATTGCTATTGGCTCCACCTCAACTTGCCACAATTTTCGAAGTTTCTCGATTTCCTCTTGAGGATGTGTATATTCGTTTATGTTTACAAAGTCGTGGTGTCTTAATGCTTCTCGTTCATTGGAAGAGCTTCACGATCCCCTTGCCATCAAGTTTTGTACACTTTTGTTTTGTGGCTGTGTATGAACTTACCAGGAGTTTTGAAGCAGTTCGTCGCCTTAATCCTATCGCAATGGAAGTAATGAATTACTGGAAATAATAATTAATTGTATTGACAGTTTCGTTAAGTATTTCAAACGTTTTATTTTTTATTCTACAATAAGTTAAAAATATTCCAACTGCTGATCTTCAAAGTAACTTATCTGCAATAAAATAGTTGTGAATAAAATAATCTTCGTCTGAAACGCGGCCGGGGGTAATCAAAGTTATGCTAGGGTCGTATCTAGTGGAGCTCTAATTTTTAATCATATTATTATTCTATACACATAAGCAAAGTTTATTAAAATAGTTTTAATCAAATGCTTATTAAAAACAATGTTTAAAAAACCTCAAGAAGAAACTTCTGTAAGCGTTAATGCTTTTGAAAGATTTAAGATCTATTACACGTATGCTTCATGTGGTTGTCAATTTGTTTTTATTTTAGACAACCATTTTTCCTTGGTAATCTGACGAGCGGAAATATACAGCAGATAAAAAGTAAAATATTTTGTTCACGAGAACAAATGTAAATTATTTTAATTTATGGGGCTATGAGTCATTTTGCCTTGTTTTATTTTTGGACGCTCTTTGACTACTGTGGTCCTTAGTGTCTCGTTCTATATTGGGCGTAAATGCCAGTAATTTTGCTCAGAGACCTCTTTATCAGGCTTGAGATTCCTTTACGTGGCGTAAAACTACGACACGGGACCACCGGCTTTACTTCCCTTCCGAAAAAAGCCATGCCCTCCACCGGGTTTGAACCCGCGATCTCGTGTACTAGAGGCTAGCATGGTAACCACTATACCACAAGGATGACTATCGAAGTACCTGGCTAACAGCTCTTAGAGCTCTTAGATACAGCGAAAAAGTTTCTGGTGGTATTTTAATTCATCCTAAACTGTGTACGTGAACAGTTCAGAAATTTATACAAACATGATCTGTTATTAACAAAAAGTCCACCTATAGTACTGAATAAGCTCAGTACAGCTGAAATCTTTGGTTATGTTTATATTAATGTAACAAGTTCATTTACCTTAAGGAAGCTTCTTCTGCTGTTGAGATTTAAATGTATTTAGTGCTTAAGAAAAAGAAATTAGAGTTGTATAGAGGCTTTCAGTGTATTGTCATGTAGCTTTTAAAACTTTATTTAATGTTTTATAAACATAATTACTTGTGAAAACATTTCATATAAAATTATTTCTTATTAACAAAACAGAATGTGATGAAAAAATGGGTTCCTGCTAAAAACATTAATCTTAGAATAACCTAGGTAGGCTTTTCTGAATTGAAAAAGTACTACTATAATTGTTTTTCCCCTTTAAGTGAAGAATGTTTAATTTCAAAAGTTTCTCCAAAACACGTCGTTTTAAAAATATATAGTTGAAAATCTGAAAAAGTAAGATCTTATAGATTCGTGATACATTTCCCCATGACATGGTTATCATATATGTACCTGCTTTTCTTCTTGATTCACAACACATTTAAATCATTAAATTAAAGAAAACACAGATAATAATTGTATCAAGGTTTGCAGCCGAAAACATATCTTTGTTAGACAAAAAATCCTAAACATTTAAATGTCAGAGTATGAGGGTTGTAGCTAAGACTTATGTGCTAAATATGCTTATCAGAGCAAACGATAACTAATTTTCCTGATGTGTTTTGCAAAAAATTTAATACTAAGAAGACTGTAGTTGTTCATGACCTTAACCAATGTCAATATTTAATACATTGGTATGTGTGAATATATTAATACTTTCCTGATAAAACGGGACATCGCCCTTTGAACCAAATACAGCAGATTTGTTTGAGCTCCAGCAATGAAATACTTGCAAATTGTTAGGAATAGTGATAGACCAAGTTAGGATTTCGATGAAGAAATTCGTATTTAAAATGGGATTAAGATGTGCAAATTATTAAGAATGTGATGGTTCTAGCGGGTGATTTACGAAGTACTGACACATTTATTTCTTTAATTGTTTCAAAACGAGTTATGCTAGCGACAACTTATTATACATGAAATATGTACTCCACCCTGCATAAGGCACAACTCAACACGTCGTTCCATGTTACTGGCCACTCGTTGGAGGACTCTGTTGTCAATAGCTTGAATCTCCTGTGTAATGTTGTGCTTCAGATCGTCCAATGCCTGCGGACGTGTTGCATAAACCCTGTCTTTTAAGTAACCCCATAGAAAGAAGTCCGGTGATGTCAAATCCGGATATCTCGGTGGCCACAGGTACTTGGAAATTATCCGATCGTCAAAGAAACTTGCAATTAGTGCCATGGATTCATTTGATGTATGGCATGTAGCGCCATCCTGCTGAGAATATCCTTGACTCAGCTCTACATCGTCTGGTTGCTCAGCAAACTCCATGAAAATCCGTCGGTACTCTTCAGTGTTCACGTTGTTTTAAAAAAATGGTCCGACTATTCTCTGTGCGGATATTGCACACCAAACTCCGATTTTAACCGGGTGCATAGGTGCTTCATGAATAACATGTGGATTTTCGCTGGCCCAATAGCGTGAGTTATTTGAGTTCACATAGCCAAATAAATGGAACCATGCTTCATCTGTGAACCATGTGATGGACAATATGGCAGGATTTTGCATAATGAACGCTGAAACCAACGACAATAATTCAGTCGTCTATCCTTATCTGATTCCTGTAACTGATGGACAACTGTAATCCTATACGACTTTAGGCCTGCACTTTTCACAGCTCTCTGACACATTGAATAGGTACTGACCCAGTCGTGCTCTTACGTCAACAACCATGGGAAGCCTAGATGAACGAGTTTTGCCTTTTTCTCTCACCAGAGATCCAGTTGTTTCCAATTTGTTTACCAGTCCGAGTATTTTGTTTCTTTGGGTAGGATTACGAACACCAAATTCTCTCTGGTATGTCCTTTGAGTAGCTGTAATTGAGTTCGTAATCCAGTATTGCTTTACAAGGAAGAGTCGTTCATGTAATGTGTACACCATTTTCACGTTGACTATAACAAAACCTCAAAAATAGTTGCCGACAATAAAACTAACAATTACGAATAAAACCTGAACGTCAGCGCATCTAGTGACAGGCAATCAAAACTCCAGAACATTATGCTTAATTTGGGGCTAAAATTGGGGCATTAAGTGAATTTGGAACAGCATAATTAAAGAAAGAAATGTGTCAGTTCTTCATAAATCACCCTGTATAAATAAAAACTAAAAAAAATAGAATACACGCAATTTGCTTAATTTGTTTTTCTTATTTTCAGGTAAAAATCCAAATCAAGGCAGCCAACTCATTTAGGTGTGACGTAGGGCCTGTGTGATGTAAAATTACAGCAGTGGAGTGATTCAGGAAAACCGTAAGTAAGGGAAGTGGTGCGAAGGGTTCTGTGACTGGCTACGTCGTGTTTTATAATCACTTACGCAAAATGTACAACATGCATTGCGTTTGCTCTGCTATCGCCACCCTTATAGCTTCGCATTTATTTTTGCCTAAACTTGGCCTTCACTTCTCAGATGCTGTTCTCTGATTTTTATAAAGCATTCAATGGACTGAATCCCAGTTAACATGGTTAAATAGCATGTTACAAGTATTTTAAGTGCACCATTGAAGAAGGAGGAAAATTTTGAAAATACGAGAGGAAGTCCTAGCATTGTAGGTTTTCCTTCACAGTGTGGATAGCATAGCTACTCGCGCGCCGGCCGCCGCAGCTCGGACTCCCTCCACAGTTATAATATCCCTTCAACCACTTCATGTTCTTATAGTTACAATCACAATGATAATAAGCAATACCTTATCATAAGAGCTGTTGGAAATGTTTCCCTTCTCTATCCACACATTTCTGGCATCTTCTCAGGAAATTCTCATTCACACTCGAGAGTTACATATTCAAAGTTGAGTGAATTTCTTGCCTGATGCTTACTATAGTTCTTACAATGTATGGGTTTTGTTGCAGACGCCTTAGTTTTCAACCTTCCCCATAGATAAAAATCACATATATTTATATCAGAGATCACGAGAGCCACAATTCTTTACTAAGTACCCTATCTTAAAAATTTCCTGAATTAAATTTAATGACATCAGCTGTAATAACAAATTCTTCTTAGAAAAACCCAAATTGGCATTTAACGTTGGTCAGCTGTTCCATAAATGGTGTGAGTAACTCACTTTCTGTCTGCATTTATTTTTTATTCAAAAATTACATGTCCTATTATTCTGTATACATTTACGGTAAACCGTTCTTCGCGTCATGCAAGGGAATCTCGTGTGTAAAATCTGGTTTCTCTGTGCTCCAATATCTGTTATTTTGCGACGAAACATACCCATATACATGAAACCATGCTTCGTTAGAGAAGAATATACTAAGAGTACGTCAATTACTGTATGATTTTACAAAATACAAATACAGAAATTTACCAGACAGTGTTGATCACGTGGTAAATAGGACGTATTAATTAAAATGTTCTGCAAGGTGCAGATAGATATTTTTATAAAACAAAAATACTAATTATTTAGTTTATATATAAGAAAAAAATTGGCCCCACAGATTTTTTAAAACTGCCCTACCTGCTTTTGAGAATGGTTCCCGAAGTTTCTAATATTATTTTTTTACATTCTCCTTAAACTCTGCCTAATCTTTATCCAAAATGTGTAGTGATAAGACCCTCACAGAAATAAGAAAACTTACTATTGTAGTATAAAACTCAAGATTGGTTTACGCTTTAAAGCCAAAACTATCATATAAAGAATGGTAACTTATCACTGTATCTACCCCTTAAATAAGTAATACTTTTTAAATCAGTGAACGCACATCATCAACAGTTACATGCTTAAGAACTTGTATTTGTATTAAACTCCTCAGCTCTGGTGATAAAGTATTAAAATTCAATGAGTAGATAAACAAAAGCAGTGTAATAAGGCACCTCAGTTGAAGTATTTCTCAACAAGATGTGTCTACTTGATGCGAAAGAACAATTGCAGAAAATGATAGAGTAGAAAAGCAGTACCGAAACAGACATTTTGAAAATAGGAGCAAGGAATCGCAGAGATTTTTACTGCGCTAAAGGTATCAACATTAATCCGCTATGTTAGAGTCTCCTCTTGTGAAACCTGTTTGTGGGTGTCGGATGTAAACAAAAGGCACTCTTGTACAGTACTAATCACTGTTCCTAGATGTGTCTGATGTTCGATACTGCATTTATGTTGTAAAAAATACTGGATAGTACGGTAATACCGTCTTCTTCAGTACAAAAGTATAGTACAGTACACGTATGTGTACTTCTCGCAAAGTTTAGAAAAGGTACAAACGATATGCCCTTCTTTTTAATAGGCTATAAACGCAAACTTTCAACAAGCCACTTGTCATGCCGCTTCTTTGTTAAAGACGCTGTAAATGCGGACGTTTCTTTGTTGCTTGGGATGGGATCTACAGTCGCAACAACCCTCATAAATCTGTATGCTCAAGAAAGAATGGCACACTTTTATCACTTCTTTCAAGCGACATATCGTTTGAATCTTTTTTAAATTTTGCAGCAGCTATAATGTTAGTTTCTCATTGTGTACCATTACTCATTAGTTGAGACAGTACGTACACACTTGTCGTGAGTGTTACAGGCAAATGAAGATGTTTCATAAAGTCAGATCTCAAATATGTTCATGCAGCGTTTCCTGTTATGATACTGCATCTGCGATCCCACGCTCCTAACCTCAAAATGCAAGTTTAGCATGCTGCTTTCTGCAGGTTCGGTTTAAAGTTGAAACAATTAATTATGGTGTTAAGCATAATCAAAAATAAACAGATTACAACGATTGTGAATGTAGAACTATTTCTTTTTTGCAAAAAGACCGATGTTTTCACTTAAAATTAGTAGATCGACAGATAAGGTCTTTATTGGTTTCAAATTATTGAAGTTATTACACAAGTACTTAGTGCATGGGTCATTGACCTCTATACATATTAAAGATACAAAGTAAGGTGACAAAAGAAACAAAAAGAAAAAACAGGAAAATGGAAACTTGCCTCTGACTAACAGAACAAATCTGACCTCGTTTCGCGCACTTTATCCAAGAAATTGCCAGTTCCTCTGATCAGCCAGTAGATCCCAACATGCCAAGCTTCTTCTAGCAGGGCTTAAGAATTTGTCTTTGAGTTTAATTCTTCGCTGGCTCTCCCACCGTGCCATTCTGCCAAAATATGTACCCAGTCTTCATCCAAACCACAGAGTGAGCAGATTCTGCTGCCAGAATCGTCAGTAATTGTCTGTACCCTCCAGCCTCCCAGTCTAAACCTTGCCATTCCTGATATATCCTTTCTTCCTAAGTTACGTATACATGCCTCTTTACCCCAATTCAACTTTATTTCATTTATTAGACTTAGAGAAGGTTTAGTTTTACAACGCGATTCTATTTTCTGCTGGTTTATGTCTACTAGTCTTCTTTTGACACCTTTCCATGTTGTTTTTGTCATTTGTTTCCGCTAAAGATTAGTAAATCAACGGGCTGCATAAGTACAGTAACCCACTGGGCGGTTGATTAGTATATTTTTTCATGGCCAACCGGTACATTGCAATTAGCGAAAATCTGCTGCTTAGTTAACATATTATAGTTTAAAATTTTCTATGGCTTAATATAGACATTAATTTGCGTTACTTCCTTTCTAAAGGTTTGCTTCTTAATGTCCTTTTCCTTTTCGCTGCTTGAGGGATTTTTCACGCTCTCTCCTCAAGGCGATAAAAAGGGAAAAAAGTGTTCGGCTCTAATCTAATTTCCAACATTCCAATTTTTTTTCTTAGCTCTGACTTTACATCCGCATTAAGTTCCATTTTTCTCCATCTTCGGGTCTTCCCCTTTCTGAACACCTGATAATTTGAAATACAGTTTTTTTCCCTTACGGTAACAATTTATCACCAAAAAATCAATTTTGACGTTTCCCTTAGCCGCATTCGAGGTGATTTCCCTACATTATTAAATTTTGAACAGAAAATGTAGTTAGTTGTTCCTGTAATATCCTCTCTGGTGTTTTATGCGGCAACTTTGCATTCTAAATCAGATGCCGAATTTCCTTGTATGTGCTCTGCTGTTCTCGTAGAGTAGTTACGTCATGAAATAGGTGTATTTTCATGTCAGTGGTATGGAGCATACCGTTTTATGACACTGTGTCATTCTCCATCCAACTTTGTGTGTTGGGGTGGCCGAACTTTACGGCGACATAGTGCTAATGGAATAGAAGCTCCTTGGACGGTAGTCAAACCGAAGAACGGAACTTGGGGATGGGTTAAACCTCGTACCCCCTCCAGTGACAACCCCGCCTTAGACTCCAGATGTCAACACTAAGGTGAAACACGTTTTATTATAAGAACACTCCCATCTCATAATGCATTAAGGGGCTACAGGGATCCTGAAGTATAAATGCACCATACACTGTTTTTCAAAACAAAAATTCAGGAAAAACGTGTATAAATATAGACCCGAACGCATAACTTAAGTTAAAAAGATACAAGGTTTTCATATGTTCATCAGTTAAAGGTTCAGAAAAAGAGATGAACATGTAAAACGAACAAAAGAGTTCTAATTACACTAAGAATTGAAAAATTGCGGATTGAAAAATTATGCAATCCCTGCGTTGTACACGCTATGCCGTAAACACTGTCCACTGCATCGCGTCGTATCAATTTCGGCCGAAATGCCTGCTTTGCACTTGTAGCGCAACAGCGTGCGTATTGGTCTTCAGTGGTGAAGGTCCCAGGCTTAAATAATGCCACTTGAAGGTACCTTTTATGTTTAGTAAGTTTAACGAGAACTGATAGTTTGGCATGGAAGTGTCGTTTCACTTAATTAGTTTAATTATGTGAATTTCATTGAAACACAAATTGTTACTTGTTAGAATATGCTTCCATGAACATCATAAATAAATGCAAGAAATGAATAAAAAGCTCGTTTATTCGCAGGCGTGATTTGAACTTCCGAGCTTCACCATGACTTTTCAGCATGTTAACCATTGCGCTACTAGAGTACGTAGCACCACCGTAGCCCTAATCAGCGGGCTGGTGAATGAGGTGTCAGTACCTGCATTTCGCATCGTCTGTAAAATGCAGGGTTGCCTAGTTACCAATCCGCAGGATGAGAAGACTCACGTGGTATAACTATTTCTTGATACTCGTTACTCACTTACATATAAAGCCTAAAGTCGGGTTAATAAATTATTATGCCTTTATCTTTGGTTTTCAGTTTATGTAAATATTTACAACCAATACTGTATTGCATACTGATTCTGCTACTGTATGTTTTGCATTCCTCAATTAACAACTTTCTCTCGGTGAAAAAGCTAGAGATTATATAATGTTCCTTATTTTAAAATCAATAATGATAATAAATAATAACAATTTTTTCTCTTATTTTCTATCCGGGATATGCGTACCTGGCGTTGAAGTTACAGTATTTTATATAAACAGATTATCAAACTACTTCCCTTTTTCGAATGTCGTAGCATAGGTTTTAACAGTGGCGGGTAAACTCGTACATTGCTGTTTCATAGAGATTCTATAAACTTCATGCGATGTATAGACGTAGTATGATGTGACTTTCCACAGTGCGAGAACATTTTTCTGCACATTTTACACACCGTTCTGTTGTGATCAGTTGCGTCCACTTCAAAGTGGTTCCACGCTTCCCTGATACTTCATTTTATTTGCAACCATAACAATAAACGCAGCATAACTAAACAGTTTCAAGTGCGAGAAGTGCAAATGTTTTAAAATTCGGTGTCCTAGACAGAGTTTCCTCTTTAAGACACGCTGTGTATGCTCTTCAATTGTTTATGCTCAATACGGGATCTAAATTTATATCACAACATATTTTTATTTGGATGTCCAAAACTGTTTATTGTGAATTTTTGTTGTGGTTTGTAAATAGAATCATGTACGCAATTTGTGAAACGTGAGATTTTTTATACTCCTGGAATTTTCATTACTCACCATGCTCGTATGAAAATCTTTCCATTCCTAAAAAATTGTCATTTCAGCCACAAGTTGCGTAAATAACTACAATATCACTACTGTACATACTCTAGCACATTTAATGAAATAAACAGGTCCTACGAAACACAGTAGTGTCTACACTTACGCGGACGTATGGCATGAGCGTGATTGCATAGCCATAAACTAATAGACTAAAGAAAAAAAATTATTTTCGAACGCTTATTTTCTCGTATATGAGGCTCTTACTACGAGTAGTTTCTACAGAATTCGCCGATGTTGTCACCAGAGTAAAGGCTAGGAGCGAGTTACTCACCAAGCGTGAGCTAAATCATCTTCATTCTCAACTCACCTAATATTGAGGACTGTACGAGTATTTCCACCCTTTCCCCATTGTTTTGCACGTTTTGATTTAGATATAGGAGTCTATGGAGTGTTGCATTGCTTCACCTGCAGGAGACGCAGTCATGCGCAGAAACCAAGAATGATGAATCACCAGTGCTTTAGAAACAAATGCAAGGCAACAACATATCTCTCGTTCTTGTCTAGAGCAAAGTGAACGCCACACTGTCGATAATAACGTCTAGAACAGAAACGCGAAATTAAAATTCTGAAAGTATCGAAAATGCATTGAAGATTTATGCCAATGTATTAAACTTACTTTGATAGCACCGAGTATCTAGCTGTCGGTGGTATCGTAGTTCCATTCCCACTAAGAATAACTGGTTATATAGTTCTTCGGGAATTATTGAGTTCCTTTATAGTATTCCAACAAGATTTGTAATATCGAGTAATCTCAGAAAACACTTTCCTGCACCAAAACGTTACTCAGCAGTAAAAAAGAGTACGGTTAATTATCTTTGTCTACCACAATATCTTACTCAACACTAATGGAAGAATTCCAAACCAAAGTCCGCTTAATGATGAAACGGCAACTCTAGGCCGAGCCCGAGAACTGTAATTATAGATAATTTACTAATTAACTGGTGACTGCCGCAATGAGCAATCATTTGCGACGATATATCAGGATCCGAAGAAGTTAAACACTAAAATTCTGGTTGTACTTTCCATTTGAAAGACTTTAATAGCATCTAAATTAGTAATAATTGTCTGTTCGAAGCAGTTCTCCCTTAAGACTCAAAGTCATCTAGGATACCGACAACCACTGATGTCGGAATTTCTGCCAGGGCGGTTATTGCTGCGCAGATACTGACTGACCTTTTAAATATATGGGACTATTCCGATAATGAAATCTCTGTTCGATTATTTATCCAAAGTTTAGCTTAAGAATGCTTAGTATAATGTTTTCTCAAACTGAAGCACATATACAAGACTCATCCAGAAAGTAAGCTTCCCGATTTTGTTTCCTTTAAAGTAAACGTATTTAGCCGGGAAAATTGCGCATGCGTAACAGATTCATGACGTATTAATCATATGCTGACCGGACAGGTCCCGCCTGGTGCCAGTAGCGCGGCAGCAGTGGCCCGAAGTGGCGGCTCTTATTCGTTCTCCCGCCGGCTGCGAGGTTCGGTCAGTGATAAAGTTTCTTACTGCACAAAACATAGCGCCGATCGAAATTCATCATCAGCTCTGTCAGGTCTACGGGCCGAACATAATGTGCAAAACAGATGGTGCGTCGCTGGTGTGGGCAGCTTTCCGAAGGTCGTCAAAGTGTCCATGATGAAGAGCGCAGTGGGCAACCGTCCCTCATCAATGATGACCTTGTTGAGTTGGTGCGGCAACGCATCGTGGAGAACCGTCGCTTCACGATTACGGAGCTCAGTAGCCATTTTCTACAGATATTGCGATCTTTATTGTATGAAATTGTCACTAAGTACCGTGCCGTGTGCCAGGTGGGTGCCAAAACACGTGACACCCGATCACAAAACGAAACGCTTAGGAGCAGCACTGACATTTCTGCAACGGTATCATGATGACGGCGACGAGTTACTCGACAGGATCGTTACAGGCGACGAGACGCTTTACCCCGGTAACCATGCAGCAGTCAATGTACTGGCGTCACAGTGGATCTCTAGTCAAGACAAAATTCAAACAGACTGTGTCGGTGCAGAAAGTGATGTGCACGGTGTTCTGGGACAGGAAGGTATTCTGCTCATTAACTTCCTGCCCAGAGGTGAAACAGTGAACGCTGACCGTTACTGTGAAACACTGCGGAAATTGCGACGTGCCATTGAAAACATGAGGCGTGGAATGCTTACTGCAGATGGTGTGCTGCTTCATGACAATGCTCGGCCACATACGGCTCGTTGCACAGCAACTGTTCTGCAGGAGTTCGGCTGGGAGCTGTTTGATCATCCACCATACAGCGATTTACATCTTTTCTTGCACCTCAAGAAACTCCTGTCCTCCGGTCAGCGTTTTGACAACGTCGAAAAGCTAAGGACAACTGTCACACGCTGGTTCCATTCAGGGGCGACAGACTTCTACGACACAGGAATACAAAGATGATCCTATGTTATGGCAAATGTCTCAATTCTTGTCGTGAATATGTGGAAAAATAGCTCAAAAATTGCTGTACCTATGACCAATAAATTTTTCATGTAATTCTGTTTTCTTTGTTTTAAAACTCGGAAAACTTACTTTCTGGATGCGCCTCGTACATCAAAACATTATTTGCTTACTGTTTATATTTAATATCTTTTGTCATATCGAGGGCTTTGACTTGAGAAACAACTGATGGTGTTATACTCACTGAACTGTAGGGTTTCTTGGCTGTGATTTTATAATTTCTGGTATTTCTTTTTTTTTTGGGGGGAGGATGAATAGTGTAAACTGCAAAGTCTGCCACACGAGTTATCACGAGAGTGAGAAAACCTTATCTATATCCATATACTCTTCTTTCATGCACAAAAACATAAGTATAATATGGCAGAAATAAATAACATCTTTGTGAGTTCCCTAAGGGTCTTCCCTAATATATGTAATTAGCCATTTCCTTGAACGTTTACGAAGGTATTGTACAGGAGCTGGGGATGAACAGTTCCACAACGTGTACTTTAATGTAGACATGTAGAACACGCTTATAGTGCTTAAGGCAATGACCTTATTTAATTAATCTAAACCCATGATAAGCACTTGAATCCCTGAAAATATATTGCCCTAGTGTGTTGCTATCGTTGCTATAAGAGTACCTCATCAAGTTAATTAGTATAATTGTAACTCTAGTTGTGTTAGATTTTCAGATGTTTGTAAACTCTGTTGTGAAAAATGCACTAGCCATATGACAAGCATTACATAGTTCATTTTCTTTTAAGAGTTTAGTTTGTGAACACAAAAGTCACTCAGCATTGTTTTTATATATATTCTAGGACCACTAATCTATAACTAATACCTAAATGAATAATACTGAAGCCGAAATTATAAAGTCAATAATTATCTAAATAATCTGGGAAGGATAGCGACGAAATAATGGGTGCAGTTGCACTGGCCAGGATATGAAGGTCACTAGAAGCTTCATGACGCTCAGTTTTGGTGCAAATTTTAAGGGGAGAGAGGGGAAGTTAGGAGGTTTTTCTTTGTATCGCGCGTGTGGTGAGGACATTCTCGCTGGGGCACTCTTGGAGTGCGGAACAACGGTCTCGTCGAGGTCCGAAGACTGGGTGCGAACTTGCAAGAGGGTCGGACGATCAGATGTAATTGATAATCTTCGATCTTGGAAAAGACACAGTAACATCGTAAGAATTTAAAAGTGATCGGCAAATCTTAAGTCTTATTTTAATGGTGAATTAAGATGAATGGTGAATGGTGTTACAAGAAAGCGTTCGTGTTTCTATGTACATACACTCACGCATACCCAGTGATTAGAATCTCATACTCGAGCAGCCGTGACAAAGTATAAAAAAACCAACTAGGAGTAGAAAAGCAGCAATCGTGAGGCAAAGGTATTGCTTCATTGATGGAGGACGTAGCGTGGCTGCGTCAATACTGTAATATAATATTGTGAAATAGCTTTACTGTTAAATAACTTCTACCAATGTAATTAGCGAGGAAGCGAACATATAAGGAACAATGTAATTAGCAGACAGGCGAGCTAGCAACAAGGGTATAAGACCACCGCCACAAACACGTTAATGCACACAGGTTTTAAGCAAACTCATAGAAAATAGAGAGAGGCCCAGTTCCTGGAAAGTCAAGGGAAATGGAAAATAGAAAGAGGAACGAGAGTTGTAGAGTGAGACGGAGATAGCGGGTTTTACTGTAAAATTCAAAGAGAAGCTTGGCTTCTGAAAGCGGAGCATTTTATTTTCATAGCACGCTAGGCAAATAACCAATGAGAATAGTTGCTACATATAAAGGCGCGAATATTAGCGTCATAGTAAGGGGATATAAAAAGGAAGAATGTCCCAGGTTTATCAATCTCTTACTGATGCTCATCGACGTACCTCATGCGAAATAAGACAAAAGATTTTGTGTGTGTGTGTGTGTGGGGGGGGGATTGCGTGTGACGCAGTTAGGTCCACGTAATATTTCAAAGTAGCGGGAGGATTTAACATACCGCTTTTACATTTCTCTATCACTATTCAGCAGGGCAAAAGTTCCTAGCCGTTTTAATAGGTATTACGTTTTAACCAATTAAGCTGTTTAAGAGAATTCAATTTGTTAATTGCCTTCACCCACATCATCCTGAGAACTACCAAGGATGCTAGGATAGGCATTTCTCCTCAGCTCTACGACAAGCAGCCGGTCAGAGAACATCCGAAAATTAAATCGAATTTATTTATGGACGCTCTTTAACTGTTGTCGTCCTTAGCGTCCTATTCTATATTGGGCGCGAAAGGCCAGTAATTTTGTTCAGAGACCTGTTTATGAGGCTTGAGGTTCTTTTATGTGCCGTAAATCTATGACACGAGACCACCGGCTTTACTTCCCTTCCGAAGGAAGCCATGCTAATGTTTACGCCCGCAAAACTCCATCGCCTTCCGCCAGGTTTGAACCCGCGACCTCGGGAACTAGAGACTAGCATGCTAACCACTACACCACTGAGGACGACAGAAAACATCGGGAATCTTTGGAGATTCGAGACACCTCCAGGTGAGGTAGCACGCGTGTTATACGTGCGAGACATCGTTTTCCCCGCCACAAATCGTAAAAACAAATGTAAAGTCTAACAATTTTCTAATTAAAATAAGCAAAAAACAGCATAATTGATAACATTGCAATTTTAAACGTAACGATATATGTGAAGATTTAAAGGGAATTGTGTTTATCATGTAAAATCACTAAAACTAGGTTCTCAGGCCTAGTAATTAGTATAACGACCTACATATCCATTATATTTAATATTAAAGGTGATTCCATTTTGTCAGGGCATTCATTACTTAATGTCCCACTATTCCATTGCCAAGTGAGTCTTTCATCTGTGTGTTGCATATCAACAAATGCATCATATTTGATGGTAAGCAATGCGATAAACACTCTCCTAGGGCGTGCTTGTATGATTTAATGTGTGTAGCGGCGTTTATGTTTACCGTGACTTGTGAAAACACGACGGCAGAAAGCAGTTCGCTGATTTCATTTCCGCCGATAACGATGAAGTGTAGAGTTAAATGTCCTTCCGTAACTGCTGTGTGCATCATGTATTGCAGGTCTTACCCATCTCGTGTTCTCACGGTTGCACCACTCAGTTACACCTACCATTTCCCCCCAGGTAACTACACTGCTGCTGGTGAAAATTGCAACACCAAGAAGGAAACGCATGAATTCAATGAATTTAATACCACAGGTTAGGTACATGACAAGTAACAAATGATAACCTTTTCAAATCTATACATGACCTTTGAGCCCTAATATCCAGTATTTGGTGTGGGCTCCGTGCGCTGCAATTAGAGCTGGTATACGCCGTGGCATTGAATCAAAAAGGTTCCCTCCACGCAGTTTGTATTCGAGCCCACAAATCCGTGACACTGGTTACTGGAGGACCGTGACGCACCAGGTGCCGACCAACCATATCCCAGACATGTTCGATGGGCGACATGCCAGGCGAACGTGCAGGCCAGGGAAGCAATGGTACCCGTCGCTCTTCGAGGAAGGCTTGTACATTCCTCGCAATATGTGGCCGGGCGTAGTACTGTTAAAATGTGGCATATGGAGATGCCTGAGGCAGGGAGAGTATCTCAGGCTCTACAACCACCGTTAGGTACCGGTTGCTGTTCAAAGTGCCCTCAATTCGTAGGAGGGGATATCGGTTGTTGTAACCAATGGCTCCCAAAACCATCACACCTGGTGTTTGTCTGCTATGATGCTCAACAATGCAGCCGTCCAGGTTGTGCTCACCGCGGTACCGTCGGACACGTATGTGGCCATCTTGTAAGACACGTTGAAGCGGGACTCGTCCGAAAAGACTACATTTTGGCATGCATGCAACCACTCCAACCTATAGCAGACGGCGACGAACCGTTGATGCAGATAAGTACACACCTGTTGCAGTGCTCCAGCGTCAGGCCAACACTTTGGATGAAGGTGTACGGTCCCTTATGACCATCCGGAGAAGATAACGGTCATCCCGTGCTGTGATCATGTTCCGTGGTCCAGTGCCCGGTCTTCGCTACGTACGACCTTCATCTATCCACTGCTTCCACACACGTATCACTGTCGTAGCAGCATGCCCTGTACGAGCCGAGATGTCACGGTATGACAAACCCGCTTCCCGGAGACTCAACATTCTGCCCCGTTCGAAGTCACTCACATGCCGTTATGGATCCCTTTGACGTCGACGAGGCATACTGGCACTTAGTTATTGTTTCCACCTTGTTTGACAGCTCTGCGCTGCCTACGCTGGGCGCAACACTGACCTTGTCGGACCGACGCGAGAGGGCTCTGCTCGGCCTACGTTTATCCTATCTCTCTGCAAACCTAATCACTTATTGCTTTCACACTTTTCTACACTTTTACCAAGTTTGGAGTTATTTCGGAAATTCTTTCTTGGTGTTGCAATTTTCACAAACGGCAGTGTATGTTAGAACTGGCCAGTCTTTGCAAAGATAGCTACGCTGATTATAGTGCATTAATTTACAAACCTAAGAATTCTGGGGTATGTTGAATCATAGATTTATCACACATAACTAATGCTGTTGTTGTTATATATATACATATATATGTATATATATTCCAGAAATTTAAAAATAATATCCTTCTGTTCCTCTACAACGCGTTTTACGCTACCGTAGCCTATCTTTCCAACATCTATCATGAAAGGAACGAATAGCGTGCGGCACAGCGGTGCTGAAGATGGTTGCGTTCTCAAGAGATATATCTAGATTATAAGCTGATTGCCATGCACTGAAGGGGCAGGAGCCCTACATCTCTCGAAGAGTGATTTGCTGAATCCCAGGAGTATACATTTATAAGAGATACTCAGGATGTTAGAAATTAAATTGAAGATATTTGACGTGGTTACAGCATATTAGCGTCGGGATGTATTTTCTCCACCAGGGAGGGATGCAGTTTGCTTGGAAATTAATTTTTCTTTGTATATACGGCTTTTAAATTAAAATAAAAATTTTACTGTATAGCTGTACATTCCACTCAGGTTCCTGTAGATTTTAACCTCATTGTCGTTTTTTACATAGTTTAAAATATTTGAAATGTATCTTCGCTAAATTCTCAAATACTTCCTGAGCAAGAATACTCTCTACTGCCAATACAAATGTTGAAAACACTGAAAAAGTAGTCATTTATGCATTAAATTCGTGATTGTTTGTCACAGATAGATAAGTTTCAAACTATTAAAGTTACTACACAAATACTTAGTACATGTATTACTGACCGCACATGCGTATTTAAGGTACAAGTTAAATTAAAGATAACAAAAGGAAAAAGAAAATATATACATAAATTGCCTCGGACTAACTGAACAAATATGGGCTGGTTTCGCGCACTTTGGCCAGGAAATGCCTGTGTTTTGCCAGTTCTTCTGGTCAGCTAGTAGAACCCAACATGCCAATCTCCTTTTAGTAGAACTCTCATTGCGCCAAAATATGTACTCAGTCTTCATTAAGCCCACAGAATGGGCAAATTCTCCTGCCAGAATCATCAGTAATTTTCTGTGCCCTTCAGCCTCACAGTTTAAACCATGCCATTACTGATCTTTTTCCTCTTTACCCCAATTCAGTTTTATTTCATTTTCAAGACTTAGAGAAGGTTTAATTATACAAGTTGACTCTATTTTCAGTCAGCTGATGTCTATTAGTCTTCTTTTGACACCTTTCCATATGTTTCTGCTATTTATTTCACCTCTTTGCCATACTGACCCTATGGCTATTCTCCTGAAACCTCCTTCCAAATCAGCTGCCCAAAACTTAAAGAGACAGGTTTTCGTGCTAGTATTTATAACATTTGGAGCGTAGTGTGGAATTCTCTCCCTGCATCAGCCTCAGCCAATACTTCACCACTCTTATTTTACGGTGTATTGTGTCTTCAAAACATCCCACCTTCCTCATTACCCCAAAATTTAATGTGCCTTGTGAAACTTCAAGAACGGTTTTCCAATATCTTAAGGTAAAGAGTAGAGTGAAATATCTACCCTTTACGTAAAGATTTCACATTATTTCTTAATGCAAAATGTAGCTCAAAATGCTTAATAAAGCGATTATCTCAGTATTTACAAATACTTCCATTTATTACCTATATTTTAGTTTGAAATATGGAGTAGAAACATTCGCTAAAAGTAGTGAAAATCTTGTTGCTTAGATGTCTCTATGGTTTTCTGTTGAAGACAGTAGTATACCATGTTCTTATGGCAGAGGTACCCTATCTGAAACCAAGAAGAAAGAAAATGTCCTTCCACTTTTAAACGATAGTGCCCCAATAAACAACTTCACAAACATTTACTTTATATTCATGCAAGTGAAATAGACGCATTACGTCTTTTTAGGTTACCATTATAACTAGAGGAGCAATGTGCAGAAAACTGCAAAGCGGCAGTGCCAAAATAAACATTTTGAGGTTAGGAACAGGAGCGCTGCAACAACGTAACTGAACTCTGACTTTATGAAACATCTTCATTTGCCAGTCAAAATGAAATATAACTCACACAAGTGTGTACATGCTGTCTCAACTAATGAGTACTGGTACACAATGAGAAGATAGCCATTACGTGCGTGTACTGTACTGTTCTCTGTGTGCTGAACAAGACCAGCGTTCAGTATTACGGTACCATCCAGTAGGCTTCACAACTTAAATTTAGCAATGAACATTAAACACTCTTGGGGACAGTGGCTAGCACTAAACAAGATTGCATTACGTTTACATCTGACACCCACAAACACGTTCTACAATCGGAGACTAACATGACAGATTTAATGTTGACGCATGTAATATAGTAAAAAAGCTTCTGCGACGCTTTGTTCCTATCGTCAAAATGCTTGCTACTGCCGTTCTACTGTATAATTTTCTGCAAACTTTTTTCCCACCCAGCATAGTTCTGATGGCCTAATAAGCAGAATAAGAGGGCACAAGTTAGTAAACTATTGAGGCCTTTATTGGAGTTTGAGTTTTTATTAACACCACAGAATAGGATTTATACTGCAGGTTTTATTAGCCCATATAATATTTATGTTACAGAGAGAGAAATATTGGGGGAATGTGACAGAGGCAGAAAATCGGGGAAAGAAATTCTTGGCAGTTAATGCAATAAAATGACGGGAGCTGCCTAATTTTTACTTTCTCTACTACGTATAGTAAGTATGGGAAGTATTTTATTCCACCCAAATTTTCGATACCGAGATTTCGCCGGAAATACATGTTTTGACCCCCTGAATCCAAAAAGGTATTTTTGGAAACATGTCCGTGTGTGTGTCTGTGAACAGCATAACTCAAAAACGAACAGTCGGATAAACACCAAACTTGATATTTAGGTTTAGTATCTTCCAGAGATGCGACACAAAGGTTCTCAAGAAAATTCTCCCTTCCCAGACTACCCTTTACATGGAACATTTTTCGAAAATTTTAATTTTCTCAAAAATGGCTCTAACGATTTTGATTAAAATATCATATGTTTAAGATATTTTCATGACAAATGAAATGTATATCTCCAATTTTCTGGGAATGTCTCCAAAAGTATTCTTCATTGTGAACGACTTTTGCATAACTGGTAAACCATAAGAGATAGACAAAATATTACTACACAAAAATGTAGATCGCGTTAAAATACACAGTTTATGTCATATACATTTTGGTTGTTGAGTGAACCATTTTCGAGATATTGCTTGTTATTCCCTTAAATTTTCCAATACTTATACTTTTTCTCGAATTCGTTATTTATTTTTTTATGTCCTGGACATGCAAAGAGAATGGAATGCGCACATAGCAACCAACGCGTAAAAGATTTGACTGTCGCTTAAAACCTATCATATTCCCCTTGCATCTACAAGAAAATTAGCAATAACATTAACATCTCGATTAACATGAAGCATATGGAGAATAATCGTTTGTAAAAATAGTTTGTACAAGAGTAGGGAAAGTCATGTGAGTGTAACACATCAGATTTTTCTTTAAGCTAAAATCAGTCTGCGCTGTGTCTATTCCAATTCTGTACTAGAAATACAGATATGTTAACGAGATGCTCCAGTATTGGGATTTTTTATTGATAAACACCGTCAAGGCAATGGCAAATGTACTGGATTATTTGCTGCGAAGTAGATGAGAGTGTATGTTACACATTTAGTACAGCTAAAATATGCAGAGCTAGTGCTGGATCTGTCAACCTGAGGGTGAAAGTGTTTGCCAAGCTTGTAAAGTTGGTTGATGCTCCGTATTAATTCTAAGCACATCAGAGGAATGTGTTCTGTTTATACTAGCTAATGTATTTGCACTGCGCACAGCAACTTAGACTAATTATATTAAAATTGCTGAAACTACATAAAACAGGTTTTTAGTCGGACTAACTTTCTGGCCTCCAATGCTACTCCTGCAAACCATTGAAACAAGATACTTTTTTAATATGTTTTGTTAAAACATTTCGACTATGTTTAATTTTAACATCACATTCATTAAATGACATTGGTATAAGTTGTCCCACAGTTAGCAAACACTCTTAGTTTAGATTGGTTTTCACCTACTTCACTCAAGGGAATCACATCACAAACTTTACTTTCTGACTTGCACATTTTGTAACTCGGTTAAGCAGTGCACTGTTAAGGAAAATTAAAACACAGCAAATAAATATTTGATATTCATAACCGTAAAACAAATAAGTCTGAAATAATGTACCATTAACGTAATTTAATTATATTTATATCTTTCGTTACCGGTGAGAACAGGAACTTTATTTTAGTTAAACTCTGTACATGTTTGAAAACAAATGGCTGATAATCAACAGCTTTTAAAATTGAGGATTTCAGTCATAAATAATAGATAAACATACATCCACTGTATACGTTGGAGCACACAAAGCTATCAATCAATAAACTAAATATGTTTTCTTATTTTGTTGAAATTTGTAGAAGCTTTTGATAGTGGTGACTGTATTGGTGATCCATTTAAAAGCCATAACGAAATAAAGAACGTAATTAAATAAATGTATAATAAGTTTAAATTTTACTTAAATGTGAAAAGAAAAAGAATGGGCATAACTTATATTAATTATTCTCCGTATAATCTTGTTAAACCGAAATGAATGATCATAATAACTTAAATAGAATTTTATTTAAGGACGCTCTTTAACTGCTATGGTACTTAGCGTCCCATTCTATATTGGGCGTGAAAGACCGGAAGTTTTACTCAGAGGTCTCTTTATCAGACTTGAGGTTCTTTTGCATGCCGTAAATCTACGACACGGGACCATCGGGTTTACTTCCCTTCCGAAGGAAGCCACACTAAGGATTTTTACATCCGAAAAAGTCCATCTATTGGTTGAGATGCCACGTTTTTATTATTTTGACGCCACATTTTCACTATTGTTACACAGTATGTTCTAACCTACATACAGATTAGACTCAGTAGATATGTCTGTTGGAAAATTTGAACACTTAACGCTCCCCTTGAAAAGATGTTACCGCTTCCGTTGAAGGAATGAACAATATTCCACTCTCTTACTTTCCTATATAAAATATTCCATAGCTACATTTCTCATTCTATCCGTCACCAATAAATATAACTCCAAATAAGTTGAGCTTTATTTATGGACGCTCTTTAACTGCTGTGGTCCTTAGCGTCCCATTCTATATTGGGCGTGAAAGACCGGAAATTTAGCTAAGAGGTCTCTCTATAGGCTTCAGATTATTTTACATGCCGTAAACCTACGACACGGGACCAATGAGAATACCTCAATTTATTCATTAGCATCTTTCCCAGAATTTTGAAATATCTTCCTGTTTAAATCAAAAAATTGCAGACTGTAACAAAATTTAAACATTAAATGACGAGCATCCCATTTTACCTTCCCTCTGTAGGAAGATAACTTGAAATATGTTTTAGTGTTATCACCATTAGAATAATTTATTTGAATATTTGTATTGGTGTATTAATACCTTATATTTACTTATTTATTATTTTGGGGATCCCTTTAACTCTCTCTGCTATGTTTTTGTTTTCTTTCTTTAATGTAGCCTTCTTATATTGCGTATCTTGCTAGGGTTTTTCATGTGGTAAGTTGGAATAACACGCATTATTGTGTTAAAGCTTGCCGTGATAAATAAATGTTCGAGAAACTGGTTGATATTTAGTCTGAAAAATAGGAATGGACTCCACTGACAGTTAGCAATTTTCCCTTAAGAAACAGAAGGTATCAAGCTTCTAATAGCCTCCGGCTAAGCGAATTAAAGGGACAATGGGGTGGTATTTTCCAAAGTTGCTCCTGTGTGTCGTTCTACTACGGGGAATTGGAAACTTGATTATACGGTGACAAGAGCTTCCTCACATTAGCTCTGTCCAATGATGTCGCTTTCCCTCGGTAACTCTGTTAAATGCCTGAGTATATGGATAGTAGTGACTGATGTATGAACGATATTAATTCGATACATCACACGTTCAACAGTGCTTGCTCATTATGCAGTACATAATCTTGAGCAAACCCAAGGAAGGTGTCCTGGCTCTATATCAAGTTTGGATGTTTATTTTCCCTGCTATTTCTCGTGTTTCGCTTTACGCCTATCACAGTCAGCGTCATCTCAAATTGTTGCCCCAAATCTATATTCCGATTTAAATTATCAGGAACTCAACACAAAATAAAACAAACGTTTAGTTCTGTAAACCTACTATTGAATTCACTGCTTATTGTGAGAGATTGAAACCTAAGAAATAAGTGTTTAGGGGATAATTTACTATTTCTGAAAAAAAATTAGTGTTAAATTCACATAGTGAACTTCTGGATTGTTTCTCACAGTTCCTACAATTACAACCGCATAACCTGGCAACCTACATAACCTTTCAAAATTGCCCATAAGTTCGTTCGTTTTGCTCGCAAGTTCCATCTATAGCATCCGAAAACCCTGAACCCTCTGTACACTCAAGTTATCCTAGTTGCCTAACCACCCCTACGACTTAGTGAACAAAAACCAGACTCACTATTGGATATGTCAATGTGTATTAATTGTGACTTGACGTTGGATGGAACAGCGTGAACTTGTGTTTACAAACTATGGAAAGTAAAAAGGAACATTTCCGACATCTTATGCTGTTTTACTATCGTAAGGGTAAAACCGCCTCACAATGCCGGCAGAAAATTTGTGCTGTCTACGGGGAAGATGCAGTAGCGAAGCGAGCATGTCAAAAGTGGTTTAGTCGATTTCGAGCTGGGAATTTCTCGATCTGGACGGCCAACGGTTACGGACGTGGAAAGAGTTCATGAAACGATAGTCAACAATCCACGAATGACAACTCGGGTGTCGGTATTGGAGCTCAATTTAGCTCATGCTACTGTAGCCAGGAACTTGAAAAAAGCTGGGCTACATAAATATTCGCGATGTATGGGTTCCTTACGAGCTGAATGAAGCGAATTTGGTGACTCCTTATGCAGATGCAATCAGAATGATCCTTTTCTGGAACGCCTGGAAACTGGGGATGAGAAGTGGATTGTATACAACAGTGCCCGAAAGATTAATCATGCAGCAAGAAAGGACAGCTACTATCGGTTCCTAAACCAGGGCTGCATCCGAGAAAGGTTATACCATGCATTTGGTGGGATTGCAAAGCAATCCTGTATTACGAACTTCTTCCGAATAATGAGACTAAGAATTCCGAGAAATTCTGTTCTCAGTTGGATCGTCTCAAGGCAGCCATTGAAGAGGGGAAATGATGTCGCCTTTCACCACGACAACGCCAGACCACATACCTCTATGGTGATCCGACAAAAGTTGCGTAATTTTGAATGGGATGTGTTACCCCAACCGCAGTATTCTCCAGATATTGCCCCATCAGTTTTTCATCTATTCCGTTCCCTGCAGAATTTCCTGAATGGTAAACTCCTCACTTCTTTGGAGGACTGCGGACTAAACCTGGAAGAGTTCATCAACCGGAAAACTCCCAAATTTTGGAGAAATGGAATTTATAAGCTTCCAGAGAAATGGAATATGTTGTCGACAATAATGGTGTATACTGTAGGAAACTAATAGTTTGTTTACGAAACCTAACTGCCGTAGTTATTTATCTTTCTTAACGACCTTGTGCTTAAAGTTTGTAAACAGAAAGTTCGGCAACTGTGCTGTCGTAGCTGTGCTGCGGGTGAGGTGTGTTCCCAGGCGTTCTTAGTGGTTGAAACGTAACGAAAAACGAACGAACTTATGAGACAAACCTGTAACCCTGCCTGACAGCAGAATATGGTTCTGACTATCTGAATATATAATTTTACTGCATTTAGATGATTTAGCATTTAACTTTAAATTATAATTAAGAATTATAATTAACGTATAAATTGCATAAATAGGCACAGTAGTAACACAAGGAACCAAAATGGAGCAATGTAGTGCTAGTACCTTCATTGGGGTAGTAACATTTGCGGGGCACTCATTTTAGGATACCGAATCACCAAATTGGGTTTCTAAAATGGGTAAAAACGTTTCCAAACTGGTTATTACGAACTATAATGAATATATTAATGAGCTTAAAACACTATATAGGCCCCTACGGAAATGTAAACCAAGGATACCCAGCTTATAGTGCTCAAAATTTGAAGGCGTTGAGGTGGCTAAAGATAACTCGTGATCGCCTTCGTGATCATTAACCTTGTGTGCACTCTCTCATGAACAGCTACACCCCTTTGTTTTTGCTTCTATTTTCCTATCCTACAATATGCAGCCAACAGTAAACTGGTTTGCAGTGACGGTTTACAATTACGAGGTGTAATCAGAAACTAAGGTTACAAAGCCTGCAGTACGTTTTAGTACATACAACCAATACAGCCAATTGATAGTACATACATTAGGTTATTTTTCGACACAGTCTCCATTTCGGTTTAAGCACTTGTCGCTTTGTGGGATGGGTTTGAATATTCCCTCCTGGTGAAACTCCTGTCCTTTTGTGTTCAGCCACGTTGTCGCGGAGTGTTTCACCTCCTCGTCTGAAGCGAATCGTCGACCTCCTAGGTGCTCTTTCAAGTGAGGAAAAAGGTAAAAGTCGCTTGGAGCGAGATCCGGGCTGTAGGGAGGTTGGTCGATGATGTTCTAGCTAAACTGCTTCAACAGTGGTGGTCTTCTGGGCTGTTTGAGGTCGCGCATTGTCGTGAAGGAAGATGACGCCCTCGGTGAAAACTCCTGGCCGTTTCTGCCCTGATTACTTCGTGTGCAATCGTGTCAAGGTCTCGCAGTATCGATCAGTGATCACTGTGTGCCCTCTTTCCAAAACATCCAAGAGTATGACACCCGCGCTGTCCCAAAACACTCTGACCATCACCTTCCCGGCAGATGACGTCACCATAAACTTCTTTGTCTTTGGAGAGGAGGAGTGTTTCCACTCCATTGATGACCGATTACTGCTGGGGTGTAGTGGTGTAGTTTCATCACCCGTGACAACGTGGTGAAGAAAACTGTTCTTCTCCGTTGCAAAGGTTGCAGACTTGCCCCCATACGCTTCTGCTTGTGTTACTTGGACAGATTTCGTGGAACCCATCGGGAACAAAATTTCCGGTACTGCAGAATATCGTGAACAATGTGAACGACATTACTAATTCTACCGTCATGCCGTAACTTAATACTCCTGTGGCGCTGAATCAGCTCCTCCACGCAAGCTGTGTTCAAATCTGTTGATGCCGTGCTGGATCGGCCACCGCGATCCTCGTCGGTGACTGTTTCTCTACCGGCCGCAAGCTTTCGACACCATTCTGCGGCATACTGATGAGACATTACAATCTCTCCGTAAATCTCTACCAGCTGCGGTGAATTTCAGGCGCGGTTGTTTGTTTCGAATAACGGAGCAGATTTTTTCCGAGACCAGCTTTCTAAACGTGTCGCCATTTGTGTTTACCTACAAATATCGCTGTAGGTGGCGCGTGGTTGAAACTCTACATAGTTGCCAACCGCATGTATTAGAATTACCGCACACTAATAATTTCTCTATAACGGACGAAGCTCCAGGAATAACGTCTTTGTAACCTTAGTTACTGATCACCCCTCGTATGTTCTACAGGAAAACGTTTCTTTATGCTGCCGAAAATGTAGCAGTCCTTCACTTTTTATAGGCAAGGCCTGAAACGCCTCATCCGGCCTCGCTTCTTTGGGTTTTAAACGTCTCATGGATTGCATATTACAAGTATAATCGGCGAAAGGTAAATTGAGACCTCTGCTTTGTTAGTATAAAGGAGTTCCTTCCATTAGATTCGGCACATAACACTACTAATTCTACAATGTAACAGGGATTTGTATCCTTAGACAGTTATGATAACCTCAAATGCCATCAGAGCGCAATATTGCAAACGTGGAATTTCAGGGCACATGCCGTGACAGCAGCAGGCTGAGCAATTAGCATAACACAAGCTCGGTTCATGTAGGTGACATGGCTATGTCCAAACTTTGTCTTCCAAATGTTTTATTCAATATATGGAGGCATGCCATACTGGGACGAAACGCAAAAGTTACTTTTTGATGCTTTTAATATTTAGTTATTTTAATAATAATATAAACGGAAATAATAGTAATATAGTTTCAGTGCGCTAAACCGATACCGTAATTATTGATAGAAATATAAATAATGATATAGATAAATAATAGTAATGGAAATGATTGCAATAAATAATTTCCTATATTAAATCAATGTAAAATTTAATAAGCTTGAGTTGAAAAGATTTGTCCGGAGAAAAAGGTAATTATCAAGCAAAGTCATTAGTAACAGAGTGAGTAGTGAAAGCACTAGCTTAAAGATTCTTGGAATGCAGTTAATTTCACTACGTTTGCAGAGTCACGTGGACAGACATTCTGCAAAAGAGAAAGGTAAAAGTAATTCTTGGATTCGGGGAGGTATCGCATAGTAACAAGGTAACAAACGCATACGTAACTGTTTATGTATTGGCCGCGCGAGAATGAACCTTGGTGGAATAGTTCTAAGGTAGGCGTAGATTAACTAATAAAAGAGCGTGTATTACTAAAATTAGCGTATTGTCCTTTCTTTTCTTCGAGTACAGCCTTAGGGGCTTACAGTCTTTTACGTTAGTTAAACCGTGAAACTGATACTGCAGAAGTTAGCAGGTATAATAAGTGAACTGTAATAGTTTCGAGTGCTGCAATTCATAACCAGTTTCATTCTTTATCCTCAAACGATCGACAACTCGCTTAATAGTTCAAGTATTAGATAACATTAAACTTCATATTCAATTTAAATTTTTGTTACCCTTTACATCCACGCACGCATACCCCGAGAGAAAGATCTCATAGCCAACCACTGTAGCAGCCAGCAGCGGAATCAACAGCAGATATTTAAGCAAAGGGTACGGCTTAAAAAGGTGAGACCATCGCCCGGTTTCAAAACTTATAAAGAAAGAAGTACTGAACTATTGTGTTTCATAAATGCCACAATTATTTTACTTCCATCACGAAGAAGAAGAGTAAGTAAAGCGAGACTCATTTCTACATGTATTGATGCAGCCATCATTCGGGTGTCGTCCTCTATTTTCTGTTGTCTTTCAGCTGCTGAGATGTAAAGCTAACCTTGGGCCCTAAGGCAGAAATATTTCGGGCACAGGCGTAGTTCGAGTGCAAAACACCCAGCATCAGCATTTCATAACGATCTCTTAGGAAATAAACTTCATTTTTACCTTGAGTGATAGTTAAGGTTGCCATTTCAAATAAATTTTGTTCTTAACGGAAATATATATTTTTTGCTTTAGTTGTATTTAGAACAATAATGCTTTAAAACGAAGAAGAAGCTATTTTCGTTTAACGCACAAAAATAATTTCTCAGAACTCTTATATTAAGAACCGTATTTTTCACAACTTGTGTTTGAAGTAGAATTTGTTTAGAGTGGCAAGATTTTTAACACTGGCTACAGAGAAACTCTACGTCCTACGAGTTGGGTACACGATTTAATTTACTAAACAACAAAAATTCCCAATAAACAGTTTTGCTAAATCAGAATGAATATATATTATTTAGGTTCTTAAAAGGGGTATTCCTGTTTAAGACACTGAATTTGAAAAATCTGTACTTCTCGTGCTTGAAACTGTGTAGTTATGCTGTATTTTGTTATGGCTGGAAATAAAATATGTAATTGTATAACAGGCTGTGCTAAATACGTGTTAAAAAGAGCATTAACAGAGGTTAAGATCTGAGGGAAACCCTTAGACTTATATACTGTATAAGGCAGATGGACCGAGCATAAATAAATAGAGAAGAAAAACGTCTGAAGTGTTATATTCACATGACTTTCTCTACCCTCTATCGCTTATTAGTAGGTATACAAATTATTCTTAAGAAGGTTTATTTTCCTATCTACTTCACTTTAATCGAGATAAACTTTTTCGAAAATAGCTGCATTACACATTTCGTTATGGATACAAAGGGAATAACGATAGTCAATTTTTTAGAACTGTACACTATACCCTGGCCTTAAAATTCCATGCTCTTTCCAATGACATCGCGAGAAGCAGCTGAAAATCGACAGGGTTTTAAAAAGAATGACTAAGTTTTAACATTTCGAATCATTAACAACGGATATCTCCTAAATGACTGGTGCCACGAATAATTTATTTGAAATAAATCGTGTGCTTTAAAGATATATGCATTTTTTGTGTAGTACGTTTTCGTCTATCACTTAAGTTTATCAGTTATACAAGGTTATATAAATTTCCTTCCTAATGAAGAAGACTTCACAAGCTATTCTCAGAAAATTCAAGATATACAATTTTATTTGTCATGTAAACATATGTAATATACAGTATTTTAATCAAAATCGTTAGTCACTTTTCAGAAAATCCAAAAATTCGAAAATTGTTCCATGTAAGGGGTAGTTTGGGTTGGGAGGATTTTCTTGAAAATCTTCGTTTTGCATTTTTGGAAGGTACTGAAATTAAATACCAATTTTTGTATTTATTTGACATTTTGTTTTTGGGTTGCTGTTTTGAGTTTACTGTTCACCGGCACACATAAATATACAGACAGACACACACACATATGGACATTTTTCTAAAAATACTTTTTATTCAGGGTACCTCAAAACGTGTATTTTCGGCGAAATCTCGATATAGAATTTTTGAGTGGAATGTAACGCCTTCTCTACCTAATATATAGGTGGTACAGAAAGTAAAAACAGTAGTATAATCACTTAAATTTCAATATGCATCCATGCACACTGAAATTTGCATTTTTAAACCAGTTTTTATTTAAATAACCTATATATATGTCCCCCTTCTGTGTGTTTGAACGTGTTTGGTTTGTTAAATATTACTTTTGCATACGCTATAATGCATAGCATGTTGAAATAAAAAATAAAATGGTCAGTTAGTTCACATAATTCGTTTAATAGCTATTTGTCAGTGAATAACCACTAAGAGTTTTATTTATCCTTGGTTTTCAGTTTTGTGGTGCAAATGAATGGTGAAGGGAATAGAATGTGCGGCATGCTCGTAGTTTGCCAAGTGACAAATGTTAACGGGATTCTGGAAATCATTTTGTGAAACTGATAAAACACGCTCATATAATCGTGCCCAAATACAATACAATATGAGAATTTCAGCCGTTTTTCCCGTGGTTGTCTAAATATTTTGTGATTTGCATATCGCACCCATTTTCCAATTATCACTCCGTATATATCCTGCCTCGCTCCATTTTCATGAGGTAGAATTGTTTTGTTTACTCTGCGTTGTCATGTGCTGGCGCCACTGTCGTTTTCCTGTGGCTTTGTGCAATTGCCATTGTTATGAAGCCTTGCCTATTTTATTCTGCTCTCCCGGAGGGTCAAACACGGTTCGATCCCTCATGTTAACGAAGACTCGCTTGGAGATGACATATTCTAGGAGCTATTGTCGTCTGAAAGGAGGATACGCCACTGCAACTAAACGTGTTCGTATTTCTACGTGGAATAAAAGCTCGAATCTGGTTTTCACCTTTTGAATATATCATGGAAGATTAATATTGCTGACGTGTTTACTGTGGAGTGAACCGTGTTTTTAGTGTAATAATATGAATGTTGGTGCAGGAGAGGTATTAAATCATAAAGCCACTTAACTTAATGCTGTTCACCACATTTCAATATACTCGGATCTGCGATTTTAGGAACCTTTGCCAACACCAAGTACTTCAGTTGCTAATTGGCTGCGGACTCGTTTACGCCATGATTTATTGATTCCATTAGTCACTTAGGAAAAAGTCGGAGGTTTGAAGAGCTAAAAATGCGACGTTTCCTGCACAACCCAAAAGACGCCTCAAGGTGCAAACATTTAACGCTTTTAAACCTTCCGTGAAGAGGTAATCATGCTTAAGGAACTTTTAAGGGCCATTTCTTCCGAGTAAGCTTAAACCTAGGTTTAGTTTAAACTGGTTAAAGGGAGTGTTTAAATAGAAAATGGTTTCCTCCAAGCTAGTTAAACCGTTCATGAGCTTTAAAAAGGATTCTAAGATAAACGTTCCTTCTAGAAGTTCTACACCGTGTAAGCTGAACCTTCTGAATCGCCGAACGGTATAGCTCAGACCTCCCAATCGGGAGGTTGCAGGTTCGTTTCCGTTGGCTCTTCCATCCTGACCTTGGGCTTTCCGTGGTTATCCCAGGACGGTTGGGATGAATTATATATGCACTGTGTATTTACTCTCAGTTCGTTTCCTTTCATCTTGCAAGGGTACAGGTTTAAGCGCTGTATTTGCACTGTATGGATCTATTTTTACCTTTTCTACTACCTACCTGTACGGTAAGAGCGAGAATTGTATTCCACCAAAAGTTCGATGTTGAGATTTCACCGGAATGACATAAGTTCACGTTTTTAGGAAAAGGTCCTTTTGTGTGAGTGTCTGTGAACAGAAAATTCAAAAACGAAATGTCGTATAAATACTAAACTTGGCATTTAAGTTCAGTATCTTTTAAAGATATGCACATGTAGATTTTCAAGAAAATTCCATTACCCAACATTTTTAGATGAAAAAAAAAGTTGATACGCTTTATTGTCTCAAAAATGACTAACGGTTTTGATTATGATACCATATGCTTAGGATATTTACATGACAAGGTATATATCTTAAATTTCTGAGAATACCCTGTGAAGTGCTCTTCATCCAGAAGAGCATTTATCGTCCTCCGTAGTGTAGTGGCTACCATGCTAGCATCTGGTTCCCAAGATCGCGGGTTCAAACCCGGTGGAGGGCGATGGATTTTTTCGGGCGTAAAAATCCTTAGCATGGCTTCCTTCGGAAGGGAAGTAAATCCGGTGGCCCGTGTCGTGTATTTACGGCACGTAAAATAACCTCAAGCCTGATAGCGGCCTCTGAGCAAAATTACCGGTATTTTAGCCCAGCATAGAATGGGATGCTAAGGACCACAGTAGTTAAAGAGCGTCCATAAATAAAACTCATCCAATTTAATTTTTTATTCAGAAGGGATAGAAAGGGAATGAAAGAAAGATAGAAGCATACAAAATTTGATCTCTTTAAAACACGCAATTGTTTCATATAACTTTATTGTGGCATCAGCTATTTCCGAGATATAGATTTTTATTGGTTTGAGCTTTTAAAACCTTTTTTCATTTTCAAAGTGCTGACACTATTCAATTGTTTCTGGCGATGTTATTGAAAGAGTATGACATTTTAAGGCCAATTATCGATTCGATTTCCTCCCCCCTTTTATCTAAAGCGGAATGTATAATGAAACTATTTCTGCAAACTCTATTAACATTTGCCGGCCCTCGTAGCCGTGGTCGCTGGGGTGTATAGCTCCAGCGCTCCGCCAAGCTGAAGGTCGGGGGTTCGAGTCCCGCCATGGGCATGGGAGATGGTGTGTATATGTGTGTTGCGGTAATAAGCGGTAACTAAAACAGTAAAAACACAGTATCATTAACCAGGTAAAACAAGGGAACTTTACAAAAAAATAAGCAAATAGGAAAATAAATTTTCGTAAGAGTAGTTTGTAGAATTTATACAAGAAATAAGTGATAGTGTGTAGAGAAAATCGTGTAAGAGTAAAACATGGGTTTCCTTAAAAACGACATGATGGTAGTAGAGGACAACTTTATTATATTTAACCATGCGGGGCTGAATACCAAATGGAAATGTTTAGCTGGAATTTTAGCTCCGTCTTTAGGATACAGTTGCTTTCGTTCGAGGAAAACAAGTGCAAACTCGCAGATCACAAACAGTACGCGCACTGAAAGTGAAGTAAAATTCATAAGTACCATATTTGTGATTTTACCGCCATCAACTCCCACCTCGTCTCTCCCTGCCACCCTCACTATAATGGTTAGATTATTATAACAGGCATTGTTGCCGTACTTGTGCAACCACATGAAACAAAACAACAAGCCGTCATGTTGTTCTGCTGCCATAGCTCATTCTCTCCCACAACGAGGGGATTTCGAGGTCTGGAGTTCTGTACCCGTTTGTGCTTGATTTATTGGATGCGAGCTTTTATTTCTCGTTTGGAGTGATTAAAATGTTCATTGCTTATAACTTGTGGAAAATTTGGGAAATGAAATAAACCCACTCATCTCCCATTGTGCTGATATCATGTTTCCTATCAATGGAATAGAACACATAGCTGCTGCAAACAAGTGGCATACGATGGTACAAAACTAACATAAATAAAAGATACTGAAGCTTTCAGATGAGAATAATATGAATTATGTCAAAATTAAAACCTAACAACAGAAACAAAACTATAATGCTTTTATTTTACTCTGTTTATTCGGAACTCGTATGTAATGCTTCTAAAGAGCCTTCGTTTGGACGCGTGGCCGGCCTCACAGAATTTTCTTGGCAGCGCGAAGCACGCTGTTTGCCGCGTAATTGGATATACATAGCCCCTCACTTTTAAGGGCATACACTTCTTATGAAAATTCTAATTGCAATAATCATGTACCTTCGTCATAGAAGAAAATGTAAATTATGTTTCTTGTGTTGCCATACATCTCTCACACATTTTCGGGAAATTTGCATCAACGTTCCTGAATTCTTCATGGCCACGTGAATAAATGGATCAATCGAGCGATCATTATCCAACACCCAATTGTAGAAATCAACTCTACTCACAATATCGCGTGATTCAATTTCCTGAACTATAGTTATTCCATAGGGTTTAAATTTTAAAGGTTTAGTGGTATTCCAAGCTGACATCCGTGCAAGCTTTCTTAGAGATTTATTTGGACTTAGTTCTAACTTTTCTCCAACGTTATCAAATTTCTCCTTTGTAAGAACATGGCAATTTACTTTCGGTTTCTAATCATGGCTAGATCTCGTTTCCCTAAATCTGTTCACATTATTACTAACCGTTTCTCTGCGAGGCGCACGAACAGTAAGGAATCTGTCTATAAATCGCCACCTCAATTCTCTACAACAGTTTGTTGCCGCATAAAAATCATACTTGAAGATTCTGTGTGCTTAAGCATATGGACTTTTTGGCATTATAAACAGTATTCACACACTACAAGCTGTGGTCTTACAGCGTGTCAAACTTTATACAAAGAATTGGCATCAACGATTAGCCGACATACAACGATGAGGGAAAGTGGAGGAGAGACAGAGCCGTTTAGAAGCAGCGAAGTGCAGGGAAGAAACGTTAGAAAAAAAACATTTTTAACAATTTATCCCCAGTAGTTGAATTAAACTATTATGTCATACCTTGAACAATTCAAAAGTGTAGCAAAACCCATATGCCAGTGTTCTAAGTTCATTCTCTCTGGCCTTGTGCTAAAATTTGAACAAGATTGGTTACTAACTGCATCGTATGGAACATTTTTAATGTGCAAAAGTGTAAGCAAAATCAAAGTTGAGTAAAAGGCTAATGGGCATTTAAATGGTCCCGCGTTTAAGCTTTAATGGACTCTGAGAGCAAAGCTGTGCTATGTAATTGAAGTTAAAGGTTCAAAGTATTTTTGAACATAAATACAATTTTTTAATTTTTTGAAATTTTTTACGAAATTTCTGGTATAGATATCCTATTGCTTAATCCATCCCTGTATATTTCAAATGGGGATTCTTGAGAACCTTAGTGACAGTGTTCTACTGAAACTTATAACAAGCATTTAATTCGTTTTTGTGGTAGATATTCCAAAAGAACTAGTAAAGTTTTTGGTATTTAATCAATTAAAATCGAATTTAAAGTCCTTAATGTTTTTACACCCGAGTCTTTCTGTACTGAACCAGCCGAACGTTTCTGAAACCTTCTAAAAGTAAAATATACTGCAATCAAATATACAGTTAATTGACCACAACTCGATTGGGGAAGGAATAAGTCAGCTTTTTATTTATTTTTTATTGCTTTTACAGTTGAAATTGATGGTGTAATAGTTGACGGGAATATATAAATAATTAAATAAAGAAATTATAGTAAGATAAAGAAATAGTTGCAATAAACAATTTCCGTATATTAAATCAGTATTTGATGTAATAGGCTTGAGTTGAAATATTTGTCCGGAAAGAAGAAGGTAATTAGGAAGTCAAGTTAACGTAAGTCATTAGTATCAGCCGAGGGTAGAACACATTAGCTTAAAGATTCTGGGAACATCGTTAAGGGATGAATTCAGAACGTTTGTTTGGTCACGTAGGCCAACTCTGCAAAAGAGAAAGGTGGATGAAATTACAGAATCAGGGGAGGTACCCTAGTAACAAGGTAACAGAGGCACACGTAATATCTTCAAGTATTGGCCTGGGCGTGAAATAACGTTGGTGGGGAGTAAATTGTATGCGGAGCTCAAATTAAATAATAGACTTGTAATTTAAATCAGAGTGTTACTCTGGTACCGGCACTGTACTTACATTCATTCGTGCATACCTTCGTGCACACATTTATGCATACATTTGTCACTCTGCATAATTGTGACTATGTTATTTAAGCGCCCAGTGACGCGCTTGTGGGATTAAGTTTTAGCGGCTATTGCGAAGGATCTTTCCGGTAAGCATTTTAGCGACTCACGGTAAGCTACGCTTCTAGTTTCTTTTATTGGGAAACACTTATTTAGCAGGTATAGTAATTCCACTGTTATAGTTTCTTCAAGTACTACAATTCAGAGCCAGTCTATTTCTTCATCTCAAGCAGTTAGCAACTGCCTTAATACCTCAAGTATTAGATCACATTAAATTTGTCAGTCAATTTAAACTAGTGTTAGCCTTTAACAATACGCTCACGCATACCCTGAGAGAAAGTACTCGTAGCTCTACCACTGGTGCAGCTGGCGCACGAGACAACAGAACGAGCTACTGAAAGCGAAACATCAGAACAGGTAAAGTAGACGATATAAAAATTAGCGACCATCGTTTCGTTCCAAACTGGCGCATCATAGTGGTGCAATCGTCTTGTTTCAAAATATAACCAGAATGTAATCCTGTGAGGAGGCCGTAACGGTATTAATGTCAATATAGGTTGTTACCATACATGACTTCCGTTGTGTAATGGATAAGATAGTTGCCTGCCACGTTTTTGACTGGGGATTGATTCCACAGTTTATTGCGAAGAATTGAGAATGCGCTCAGAAATGCCTGGCGTGCACGAACACTTGCTAAGATATAATGCAAGCCTACCGTTAAAAGTAAATAAAGCGTTGGGGAATCTCATTTATTTACAAAACATCCTAGCACACAACTCAGCCCTAAAAATCCCTACACGGGTAGGTACACTTGCAAAATTTCAAATACGCAGAGGTACATAGGTTCACCAAAGCATTTTATACTTGGATTAGACTGGAGGCGGATGACAATTTACGGTCTATTTAGATATTTGTCAGGTTTCTGAGAATTATTTGCACGGGATACCTGAGTATCATCTACATGGTATAATTTTAACATTTTCCGATATTTTAATACCATATGTGGCCGTTTTTCTTCTTAAATTTATGTGTATGTCATGTTAGCATGATATTGCATTTTAATTGATTAATAAATGCCTATTGTGTGTGGTTGTGAATGAATCAGTAAATACAATCAACACGATATCTATAGAGGAGTTTAAAATGGAGAGATTATCCAATATATCTGTTTGCATATTTATTTCTTCCATAAAATGTAATATAGTGCACAAAAAGGTTGTATGTCACTAGCTCAAAAAGGTTTTTGAAATATTTGAAACAGCCTAATTATCATCAGCATCATTATATTATTGTTATTATTATCATCATTAGGACCGTGATTATTGCCCTGTGTGAACACTACGAGTTTAAATATCGTTGTTTTATTTAAATTAGTAGAACTCCCACCTGTGCTTGCGTTAATGCGTTAAAAGTGGAAAATCTTTTAGTATCGCTGGGGCTTTAACACCATTTCTCCCTCTTTCCTTCTCTTTCACTCTCCCTACATGTTCATATCTCTTCCCTTCCTCTCTTTCCCCCACTCTGCCTGCCTGTTTTACCCAATCTCTTTCGCTTTCCACTCTTTCCCATTCTCTCTCTCTCCCCCTGTTTCCATCCATCTTCCTCTCCCCTCTCTGTGCAACTTACATTTAATTTAATGTTTTAAAAGCCCGTAATAAAACTGCATTTTCTGTGCTGTAAATAAAAACTAAAACATAAATTAAATGTTTAAAACCACACAGATGTGTGCTTATGGCTTATGCTTGCAATACGATCCATACTCTGCTTTTCTGATAATTGGTTTACGCACATGAATAATAACAATTATAGGAAAAAATATATCTTATCAAATGTTCGTCCAATCTGAATTTTGTAAAAAAGAAAACTTATTAGCAGAAGTAATCTTGCAAAGATTTGTTATGTAATACTTGTTTCAAAAATCTTAATAATAAACGAAATATTTCGATTTTGTGATTCTGTTCCCAATCGGAATCCCACCTTTGGGCTAAGAATTATAGTACCATATAGACTATAGACTAAGTGAGAGCTAACATATGTGGCATACCAAGTTTCATAACAATTGATTTGGGCAATCGTGCGTAAAAGGGTCATACACATTCACATATCTACCTCAGTGTAGCATGCTATACAGTGCTTTTCCTTCACAATGTGGCCACCGCATGGCGGCCTGCCCACCGCCCGCCGCTTGGACTCCCGCCGGATTCCCCGCAACCGCCCTACGCTCTGATAGTTGAAATTACAATTAAAATTATAGTAAGCTCACACCGTATCATAAGAGACATTGAAAATGTAGTGCTTCTCTATCCACACATTTCTGGCATCTTGCATACACTTTATTTTCATGTAGTCATCAGAATCGGGTAAATTTCTGTAACTGAATTTTGCAAAATGATAGCTCACGCTTTATATTCTTCTTTTACGAAGCACGGTTCCATTTAGATGTCTGTTTCGTCGCAAAATAACAGATATTGTAGTACAGAGAAACCCGATTTTATACACCAGATTCCCTTGCGTGGCGCGAAAATTGATATGTAATAATTGCATACAGAATACGAAGAACTATATTAGAAAAACAATAACTGCAGAGAGTTACAGGAACGTTCATACTCGCACCATATTTTGAACAGCTCACCGATGTTCAATGTCAATCTGGATTTTTCCAACAAGACTCTGCTACCGCGCATACCACTGATCAGTCGTTAAATTTAATTCGGGAAATGCTTGAAGATAGGGTAATTAGTAAAGTATTATGGACCTGACTTATCTACATGCGATTTTTATCTATGGGGGAACTTGAAACTTAAAGCGAATACAACAAATCCCCATAAATTGGAAGAACTAAAAGAAAACATCAGCAAGAAATACGCTCAATTTCGGATGTGTAACTCTCGATTGTGAATGCAAATTTCCTGAGAAGGTGCCAGAACCATGTGGATGGAGCAGGGCAACATGTCCAACATCTCTTATGATAACGTACGAGGGCAGTCCCAGAAGTATCCGACCTGACGTATACATATATAGTGGTTGTTATTTCAAAAAAATGTCTATGGTAGAAAGTACCACCCTTATAAAGTTTAAGTTTGAATTTGACGATGCTACGTTGTTTAGTATTTGTTTGGCAGACATTAATAGTAAACTCTCTCAGCAAATTTGTAAACATGGACAAAACTGGCCATCGTTATGTGATACACTACTTTCATTTGAAAGGCCTTAGTCCAACTAATATTAAAGCTGAGCTAGATTCTACTCTTGGGGAGTCTACTCTCTCGTTTACAATAGTAAAATATTGGGTGGCACAATTTAAGTGAGGCCGTAGGAGCTGCCAAGACGAACATCGCTGTGGTCAACCAAATGAGGTGACCACGCCATAAATTGTGAAGAAAATCCAAGAAATGGTATTGAATGACCGTCGACTGAAAGTGCGCGAGCTAGCAGACATTGTAGGCATTTCAAAAAGTGCTGTACATTGCACAGCAACTAAAAATTTAGACATGAGAAAGCTGTGCGCGAGATGGGTGCCGCGTTTACTCACAATGGAACAAAAGCAGCGCAGTGATGATCCTTCAGTCGAGTGTTTGGCGATGTTTCGCTGCAACTAAGACGAGTTTTTGCATCAATTCATAACCATGGATGAAACAAGGGTCTATCACTTCACTCCTGAGACGAAGGAACAGTCAAAACAGTGGATTGAAAGGGGAGAATTGGCTCCAAAGAAGGCGAAGACAGTTTTATCTACAGGCAAGGTCATTGCGTCAGTTTTTTGGAATGCGCGTGGGATAATTTAATTGATTATCTTCAAAAATAAAAAGCAAATAATGGCGAGTATTATGCAAACTTATTGCAGCGTTTGAATGATGAAATCAAGAAAAAATGGCCGCATTTAGCGAAAAAGAAAGTTCTGTTTCATCAAGACAATGCACCAGTTCACACATCCATTATCGCCATGGCCGAAATCAATGAGTTAAAGTTCGAATTGCTTCCTCATGCACTCTATTCGCCAGACTTAGCCCCCTCTGATTATTTTCTGTTTCAGAAGTTGAAGAAATGGCTTGGTGGTAAAAGATTTGCCAACAATGAAGAGATGGAGTTTGCAGCTGATTGGTATTGTTTTTTTTTTTTTGTTTTTTTTTTGCAGTACTCGAGGTTCTCACTATAAACAGGGTATCAAAGCTATTGGACATCGCTGGGAAAAGTATATCAGGCTTAAAGGAAACTATGTGGGGAAATAAAGATTTTTTCCCTCAAAAGTTTTGTTTTCTTTGTTATGTCGGGTACTTCTGGGACAGCCCTCGTATGTGCTTATTATTATTATTATTATTATTATTATTATTATTATTATTATTATTATTATTACTGCAATTGTTGCTGTAACTATGAGAACGTGAAGCGGTTGCGTAGATAGTAAACCTTTCTCGTCGGCAGACTGAGCCGAGGCGGCCGGGAGGTGAGACACCAAGCGGTGGCTGCTCTGTGAGTGAAAAACTCTGTATCGGTTATTCATACAAAAGCGAAAATTATCAGATAAATAGCAGTTGCAGTTTTATTGTGATATGTACAGATTATGCAAGTACTAACGTGAAATTACTGATAAATCAACCTTGTACACAGTAACCATTACATAAGTGTATTTTATTTAGTATTTATATAATTTTAATACGCAGAAATTGAAAACAAACCTGTCTTTTTCAGTGATTACTCATAAGTGTGTAGAGGGGTTTTAGTAAGTAAACAAGCAGTCGTGTTACCGCACGGAGTATAGGTAGTGTTAGGTATTGTAACGGACACTCTCTCCCCTAACCCAAGAGACGGTTTCGTTGCGACTTTGTGACACATATAGAGCAATGTAGAATTGTGACAATATGTCTAAAGTAAAGAAGCGTTCATCAGTAAAAGAAATCATCACAATAAGCATGGATTGTAGCTGAATTTGGCATGGAACACTTCAGCACAAATGCGAAACCAGCAGATGTAACATTAGAGCTCAAAGGACGTTTAAAATATTGTGTTAAACATTATGTAATTCAATGAAACACAAGGAACATGGGAGTTTATTAGAAAGGAAGAACATACATTTCTTTTATTCCTTCTAATATTCCTTAAGTCTGGTTTACCTACTATGGAAGTAGGATGTACTGCCTTCAAACTGTACATCATACTTGTTTACAGAGAACACTGCAAGGTCACAAGCGCTTCCACCTTCCCTCGCCACCGACCCTTGGTGCGTTCTTAACTTGAGGTTTTACTTACTAAAATCCCTCTGCCTGCTCATAAGTTGAAAACTTCGACTCAAATAACTGTTTAGATATCTCTTTGTCTGAAATTAACTTGAATGAAAGCTTTGATTGATGTGTGAATTTATTGTTGTTAGGCACTGATTATAGCTGAATGTTTTGTTAGTAATAACTATGAGTATTTTTATTGGTTGCAAAATCTACGCAGTGTTATAGCCGCCAAAATGAATCGATCCGTAATAATATGCTGCATTTAGAATGCAAAACGAGAGCTTGTAAATGACCCAGATTTTATCTTTAATTTATGAGAGAAAGCTTATAATGCATTGAAGCTGGAGTCTATATATGCACTGAAATACCCATCAACTGTTTAAGCTCATGTGCTCATCATCAACTACGAACTGAACATGTGAACATTTTCAAACGTTTCTGCTTCATAAATATATAAGCTGGTTTAATATATTCAGTTTGAAATTACAAAGCGGCTGCTTTTAGTGACCTAAATATAGTCCTAAATTAAATTGAGTTTTATTTATGGACGCTCTTTAACTGCTGTGGTCCTTAGCGTCCCATTCTATATTGTACGTGAAAGACCGGTAATTTTGCTCAGATGTTTCTTTATCAAGCTTGAAGTTCTTTTACGTGCCCTAAATCTACGACACGGGCCACCGGCTTTACTTCCCTTCCGAAGAAAGCCATGCTAAGGATTTTTACGCCCGAAAAAAAATCCATCGCCTCCGCCGGATTTGAACCCGCGACCTTGGGAACTAGAGGCTGGCATGGTAACCACTACACCACGTAGGACGTGGACATTAATCTCCTGCACCAGGTTTTTCTGTACACAGCCTGTCGATAAATGTGCCTCAAGTCCGTCTTCATCTACTACTTTATAATTTATTCTCTACATTAATATACCCACGATGTATTTTTACCTAGAAATGATTTCAAATTAGACAAAAAATTGTACATAGTTACTACCATAGATGTTACAACGTTCTCATATGCGGAAACAGCATTCAAATGTTTATTCATGACAACTAGCTCTTCCAATAGAAGAAAACGAAAGAAAGGAAAAAATAAAAAAACAGGAGTAGTAAGATTTCAAGCATGTTCGCCAGCTGATGCTTGGGTAATGTTTAAACTTGGAAAAAGGGAATATTTCGAAAACGGCTAAAACTACCAAAACCTTTACGTGAGACAATGTGCATATTTAAATGAGCCCTATATCTTTCTCATTTCGGAAAAGTGTCGACACGATCAGCCAAGATCATTGAGGTACGTACTCGTGAACGGTAGGTCTGCGGTTCAAATCCCGCCAGCACCGTCCTCCATCATAAAGGTCTCTTTCTCAGTTTTCCTCGTTCGTCACTACTGCCACATCCTGGGGAGGTACCCTACACTTCGGGGAGGTTTCCCTACCAATCATTTGATTTCATGTATCACCAATGTATTACGTATGAAGTAAGAGCGAGCGGTGAATGCTAAAAAAAAGAAGGAAAAAGAAAACACTGGCTAAAACCACGGTGAGCTTTACGTGACACAATTTGTCTATTTTTATGAGCTCTGTACTTTTCCTATAGTAGGTTTTAGTCCATCTAAGCTTTCCTGATTACACCAAACTATAAAAAGTTGTCAAATATAGGGAATTTCAGGTCTGTTTACAGAAAATTCCAAATATCTGAATTAATTTATTAATCCTGCAAATATCATAAACATATCAATCCAAATTAATTCATCTATTTTTAAACATTAAAAGTAACGAAAAATTTTGCATTTAAAGGGTATTTTCGTATGGGTAAATCCTCTACATACCATAGATATTTCATAGAGATACAGTAAAGCTACTATTTTATAACTTAACTGCGAGTTACATATGCCTTCATATGACAATGTGGTCGCTAGTGATAACAGCACAGTAAATTAGGAATAATATATAACATAATTTTATGGCTTTAGCTCATTTAACACTTCTTGTAATTTCTACTGAGTCCAAAATTCATGCTAAACACTATTCTGTGTTTAGGTTTCATGATCATAATATTATTCTCCCTGATATTTACCAACTGAGCAACAAATGCCAGTATAATGAATTTCTTTGAATTATATTAAACAGTTTGTTACTGTCGTTGCCCGTTGAAGCAGGGCTGTTTCCCAGTAACATTTATTCACACACTATCCACCACTAATGCAATCACTGTTCTGCCCTTGGCTCTTCCTGTTTCTATTTGAGACGTCTTACATCTATCAGTTAGAAATGTCTATGTACTATCTTTCAAGAAAGTAAATGTACACTTTTCGCGGGTCAGTATCATTCAGGAGTTCCGTGAGTAGGGGGTATGAAAACTAAATCGACCGTGGTCGTAGATGTATACCGTCGTGATCACAATTTTAGCCTGTCACTCACTTCGAGGATTTCTGTGGCTATATTAACCCAGTATGGTGAAACATGGACTAAATATCACAAAACAAATTGCAATTCTCTTGTTGCTGAGCTATTAACTATATGGCATTGGCATGAAAACGGAAAACACGTGGAATGATGATTTTAATAGAACCAACATCTATGTTACATATAACCCACGTACTAACATGTACTCCTGTAGCTCATTGGCAAAACGCACACTGTTTTAAGTGTGCGGAGGGTTCACGGTTTGAACTCCAGCATATGATCATACTTTTTATTCCAGGTTTTCCAGCTTGTAAGACGCAGTAATAAACAAATTTACAGTCTTCTTGCAGCTAAGTTATTGCTATATGATAAAATGAAGATTTAATTTTTGTTTTCCATTCGTTATTTCGACAAGTTACTTGTTCCAGGAGAAATACATTATCTATAAAGCTGAAGTGTTTCAGAAATTAATTTATTTCTTCATATATGGCGTGGCTTCAGCTATGCAATATCAGTTGTTTAGTTTCCTTTTTAAGCATCGTTATCCTTAGCTATCGCCTTCTTTTTGTTATTTATTATAAGTGGAGTAACTATATTGTAACTAGCAGTTACACAGAATATATCTTTTCAGTTTTATGCATTGTATTCCATCGAATTATACACAATTATATTTGCGGCTGTAAGTTTGCTTTTCTCAAGATGAGAATTTACCAGTTTCTTGTTATTTTATATATTAACTTAATGTTGTGATCTCATGCATTGTATACAGCATTTAGAAGTTGGCTCCATTTAAATTATCATTCAATCTCCTCGCATTTTCTTCGAAATCATGTAGTAATAACTTAGGTGTAAGAGAACTCCAAATTTGTTTATTACTGCATCTTACAAGGTGAAAAAGTTGGAATAAAAATTATGGCCATAAGCTGGTATTCGAACCGTGAACCAACAGCACACTTGAAACCTTGAAACAGCGTGCGTTTTACCAATGAGCTACAGTAGCACATGTTTGTAGTTGGATTAAATATATAGCATGATGTTGGTTCTATTAAAATCATCATTCCATGTGTTTTCCGTTTTCTTGCCAATGCCATGTAGTTAATAGCTCAGCAGCGAGAGAATTGCAATTGTTTGTGATATTTAGTACATGTTTCGCCATACTAGGACTAATATAACTATAGAAATCTTCTAAGTGAATGACAGGTTAAAATGACGAGCACGACAGTATAGATCTACGACCACGGTCGATTTAGTTTTCATACCCCCTACTCACGGAACGCCTGAATGATACTGATCCGCGAAAAGTGTACATTTACTTTCTTGAAAGATAGTACAGATTGTGTATAACTGATTGTACACTTCCTGCTTGAGTTGTACAACTCGGGTCATTTAGCAATAGCGCTGATTTGGTGGCTGTTACCGTGTTTTCATTCAAACATTCGACAAGGATAGTTATTGCGTTGGCCGCAAGTAAACCACGCTAAGGATATATGTACCAGATGGGGTACATTTGGCTGTAGTGGAGGGACATGGGACGTAGCGGATGGAAGATAATTCAGAGACGACTACGGGATATTGACAAATGGAATTTAGAATCTCAATGTAGGTTAAAATTTTACTTAACTTACAGTGTCAAATAACGCGGGCCTGGTTGAGGAGGTCTATTTACACTGCTGTTTGTGAAAATTGCAGCACCAAGAAGGAAACGCATGAATTCAATGAATTTAATACCACAGGTTAGGACATGACAAGTAACAAATAAACTTTTCAAAGCTATACATGACCTTTGAGCCCTAATATTTGATGTGGCCTCCATGCGCTGCAATTAGAGCTGCTATACGCCATGGCATTGAATCAAAAGCGTTCTGAATAAGTTCCTGAGGGATTTCCCTCCACGCAGGCTGTATTCGAGCCCACAAATCCGCGACACTGTTTACTGGAGGAGCGTCACGCACCAGGTGCCGACCAACCATATCCCAGACATGTTCGATTAGCGACATGTCAGGCGAACGTGCCGGCCAGGGAAGCAATGGTACCCGTCGCTCCTCGAAGAAGGCTTTTACATTCCTCGCAATATGTGGCCGGGCATTGTCTTGTTGAAATGTGGCCTGCGGAGATGCCTGAAGCACGGGGAGTAACTCAGGCGTTACAACCATCGTAAGGTACCGGTTGCTGTTCAAAGTGCCCTCAATTCGTATGAAGCGAGATCGATTGTTGTAACCAATGGCGCCCCAAACCATCATACCTGGTGTTTGTCCGCTATGCCGCTCAACAATGCAGCCCTCCAGGTTGCGCTCTCCACGGTACCGCCGGAAACGTATACGGCCATCACTGTAGGACACGTTGAAGCGGAACTCATCCGAAAAGACTACATGTTGCCACTCAGCACACCAGTGATGGTGTTCACGTGCCCATTGTATTCGGAGGAGCTTGCGGTTTCCCGACAATGGAATCTGACGTAATGGAATGCATGCAACCAGTCTAACCTGCAGGAGACGGCGACGAACCGTTGATGCAGACAAGTTCACATCTATTGCAGTGCTACATCGTCGAGCCAACACTGTGGATGAAGTTGTACGGTCCATTATGGCCATGCGGACAAGATGACGGCCATCCCGTGATGTGGTCATATTCCGTGGTCCAGTACCCGCTCTTCGCTGCATACGACCTTCATCCATCCACTGCTTCCACACACGCATCACTGTCGTAGCAGCATGTGCTGTACGAGAAGAAATGTCACGGTATGACAAACCTGCTTCCCGGAGATTGATCATTCTTCCTCGTTCGAACTCACTCACATGCCGATATGGCTCCCTTGGACGTCGAAGAGGCATACTGGCGCTCTCTTTATTGTTTTCACCTTGTTTGATAGCTCAGCTCTGCACTGACTACACGGGGGGCAACACTGACTTGTCGGACCGAAACGAGAGGGTTCTGCTCGGCCTACGTGTACCCTATGTCTCTGCAAACCTAATCACTTATTGCTTGCACACTCTTCTACTCTTCCACCAAGTTTAGAGTTAATCGAAATTTTTCCTGGTGTTGCAATTTTCACAAACGGCAGCGTAGATAACTGTACGCGAGAGGAGATAAGTGGTTTGGCGTGGCTAAGATTGGGCGCCTGTAAAGACAACAAATTAACTGATGACACAAGTGTGAGAATATGCCCCCTCTGTGGTTAAAGAGAAACATTAAACATATTTTGGCTGAGTGCAGGGAAACGGAATTACTAAAAAAACAATATTTACCACCACAGTTTCTGGAGTCCAGTGGGGGAATGGAGGCCTGTTTGGATGTAATTTTGGACGCGGGCTGTCATAAAATGGGGTCTTTTTTGTCTAAGATTCGGCAAAGGCGGTCAATTGCCCTGGAGAACGGAAGAGGACGGTACATAAGAGCGAGTTCTTAAGGGTCGGAGCATTATATATATTTGTAGTATAATTGTAATTCAGGCTTAGTTTGCTTTTTCCTTCCTTTATTATGTTAGTATTAAAGTACATACTTATGTATACATAGTGACTATATATTTAGTATTATACACACAGTGCTAGAGTATAGTGACAGGAAAAGCGTGTACGGCAATGAGGCCCATGCGATTGTTGTACAAGAGTAGACTGAAACTGTTCACAATAAAAGTGCTGCTGCTGCTGCTGCTTAACGAGAATGACTTGCAGTGCAGCTTCGCAGTCATTGTATGCTCCCATTCCGTGTTTACAGGAGAACTTCGCCTATCTCCTTTTATCAAAAAGCAATAGTTTTGGTAAACCTCCAGACATTGGTTACCATTAAGTTAAACCGAAAGGTAGCATTGGGAAGTCCCAACTTGGGTTTTTTCGTGGTTTTCCAAGATCGGTAGGAAAATTATAACACGAGCTTTCCTATGGCTCGTTTCCTTTTATCTTGCGGGTTGCAGGGTTAGGCGCAATGGACAGTAGTATGCGGTAGATGTGCTTTGGTGAGGATTGAGGCAGTATTTTTAACATTTAAATGATTTCTGTCTAATTGTATAATCCATAAATTCAATAACAGCCCGCCTTAAAGCAATATGTGTATGTAGCAATATATAGAAAGTGTATATTAGTCATTGCATATGTTTATATTATTGTATACATGTAATAATGTTATCTGAATGTATTACGTAATTTAATAATGTAGGAGCTGTGAGAATAATAGGTTAAAAGTTGCTAACAATTAGGTAGCCTTGAGTTAATAATGAGTAAAAATGTTTAATAATGCTACTAGTCATTATTGGAGCAAGAATAATGTAAATTTTGAGACAGTTTATAAAATAGCCAATCAACACCCCAAAAAAGGCTTAAGTTAAAAGTATTCTATTGGATTAGGAATAGCCAATCAGAGACTTGAAATACAGAAATTTATAGATGTGGCTGTACAAATCAAGTCAGTTGCTTGTAGACAGTGCTCATAACTGGACGCGTTGCTTGAAGACAGTGTTCCTGACGCGAGATGTGTCCTCGAGAAATTTAATATGTATTTTGTGTGAGACAAAAATAGCTTACGTGCTAAAAAGTGCAAGTATTTAATAAAAGAATCCCACAGTACCCTATATCAGTGAAGCGTTATTTAAATCGTGTCAAGCATTAATAAAAGGAGTGAAGTAAAATTATAATCTATGTAAGCCTACATTCTTCAGTCGCACCACAACCCTGCAAAGTGAAACATGTAACAATAATACTGACGCAGCCGAGGCAAACATAAATTTATAATATTTAAAGAAACAGTCAAAATTACAAAGTTAATATTTTTTTTTTTAACATTCGGGGCAAAGACCACCGGAAAGTACATTTGGGGCGAAGGCTACCGGAAAGCGGGTACTATACGTGCGATTGCAACGAACTTCAAGTTCGGCTCCCAACAGTTGAAATATAATACAACTCTTTCAATACAACCTACTTCAAATTGGCTCCCAAAGCGTGGGGCAAATAACAATACAACTACTTTCTCAGGATAGAGGTTCATCAATGCGGCGGCCGGGGATTTTCAAAGTGGAAACATTAGGGACTACGGTGTGCCTGCTGCCCTATGTACTTCCTCGCCTCATCTTTCTCCTGGAGGTTTAGTAAGGACAATAGGCCTAGCCTTGGCCACAGTGCTGAAATCTGTTCCGTTTCTATTTCCTGTCGCTGTTCTGCAGCTATACTTTGAGTCCTGGGCTCACTAAACCTGGCTGATAACAACTTTAACGCTATGTGTCAGGAATCTCGGTTATAACGTTGTTAGCTTGGGGTGCTCTACCCGGAAGAATATGGACGGTGTCTAGTAATAAAAGGGCCAGCTCGGTGCCATAAAACTACCACTTCCATCTACATTACATTTAATAAGTAAAATGTAATTACTGTCCCGTTACAAGGTGCAGAACAAGGTCACTAACTTCATTGTGAGCGCGCCTAAAATGCCCAATTGCTGTAAATGGTGTGCATCGTGCAAAGTGCACAGCAGGTTAATAACTCTGACGCCCAAGGAAGAAAAGTGTCTGTTATAAAACAGCACATGTCCTTTTTAAAGCTTACAGCAAATTAATTTCCTGATGAACGCTGACATCGGAACGCAATGAAACAATTGAAAATTAGACAACACGGTAGGTATTTGTTGCACGGACGGTAATAAATTTTGGAGAGCTGTGCATGAACATGCTCTATAAATTGCAGTTGAGTTACGCCTTTCGCACTTTGTACTAACCATGTTTACCTTGAAATATACAGATCGTCGAGTTTGCTTATTAACTGCAACGTTTGGCATATTTATGATTCTAGAGATTTAGTATACTTCTAAATCATAGTTGCTGTAATGGTGTAAGCACTATTTAATAAGCCTCTCGAAATAGCAGCGAGGAGAATGCGAAGTGCTGCAGAAATTTGACGTATTTCGTAGTGTAGAGCAACGCAATGACCTTAAATTGAGGCCCACATTTCTTATTGGGATTATCCCCTTCCATGTAAGCTTCTCTCTAACCCTCTTGCTGCAATTGATAAATTCTGCAGAAAATTACAGAAAGAGCAATTACTGTCTTCTGTAAATAGGGGGTTGGAAATAAGGATAGGGGTGGTTCTGGAATGTACTGAGTAGCCTACAGTTTTCCCTCGTACCTAAAGTGTATGTTTGGAATGTTGAGGTTGCAAGGCTTCCTTGAATTTAAAAGTCCTATAGCTCCAGAGCACACATTTGTGCCCTGAGTGACAAAGCAGGATTGGATTGGATTGGATTGTGAAGCGGAGGAGCTTTGTAACCGATCAACTGAATCCAGATATTGTACCTACAACCCCCGCAAGGAAAGGAGGAGCCCGGCAGAAGGAGAAACTGACCGGAGACCCCTCCCCACATGGGGGTCTAACGCCCCGGTCGGGGGCGGTCCTTATATCCCGGCAACCACCCGAAGGTCGAGGAAGTGAGAAGTTCACAGAACATCCTTTTCTCTGCCATGCTGCACCGCAACTCAATCGCCGACACTTCCAACCTTGAAACAGACCAAACGGGGTGAAGGATGAATGAAATTATTAATGACCAAGCAGGATGGTTTTGTCTATAAGTTTTTGGAGAAGAGTAAAAGTGGTTTTTAAAAATTTCGAGGTATTTTATGATGGAAATAAGTGTTAGGACAGAATAGGGCACTTAGACGGAGGGGGCTAAACACTGGAGTTAAGCACCGCACTTAGGCCATCTCAGCAGTCCCATTGTGTCTTACGTGACCTCTGGGAGAAAGGAATATAGAGGAGACTCAAAGGGCGACCAGAACGACTATGCGCCCTAGCAAGATCGGAATCTTTAACGATTCCAGAGCGATACCAATCCTGACGCCGCACCGTTGCCTGCGCCACCTACAATCCGAGGGTTTCGGGGAACGAGGCCCTCCAAGAAGGGCCACCAGCAGGCCATCCGAGCATGAGGGAGAAATCCTTTACACAGCGCATACTCCACCGTCCCCCCACCACGCACCAATCGCCGCCGCCTGGTCCTGCAACCCTAAAACATATAAAGGCGAAACAAATGAAAGGAAATGATACACAGAAAATTCTTAATAGAAGTGAACCCACCCGAGCAGTCGCCTAGCGAACTGGGAAAACCACAAAAAACCCAAGGTTAGGGTGGCTGGCCCAACACATTCAGTCCTATAGTATAAGTATACAAAGTGTTGTCTAAATAGGACAAAAGTTTTGATTTGTATTTTAATGTTGAAAATAAGGCAGCAGACATTTTTCAATCTTGTAGGGTAGTTAATCAATTTTGCTACTGAAATCCAAGTGTTATAAATGTTGTCAAACTCATACCAAGAATACTCCTTTATATAATAAAGTTCAGCGAAATCGGAGGATCGTCCTCCATAGTCTAGAGGTACCATGCAAGCCTCTGCTTCCCGAGGTCGCGGGTTCAAACCTGGCGAAGGGCAATGGATTTTTTCGGGCATAAAAATCCTTAGCATGGCTTCCTTCGGAAGGGAAGTAAAACCGTTGGTTTTACGGCACGTAAAAGAACCTCATGTCTGATAAAGAGGTCTCTGAGCAAACTTTCCAGTCTTTCACGACCAATATAGAATGGAACAGGACCATAGTAGTTAAAGAGTGTCCACTCAATTTAAAAATCGGAGGAAAGCTTGGTAATATGAACACGATATGCCAATCCCTATCCCTCTAACAAACATATTTTAAAATATTTTAAGTCTCTCCATTGATGTTTTTGGGCTGTAAGTCACTATAGATTCGCCATTTTCACAAGAATGTGCCAAAACACATCTAATATATATACGAGTATATTCAACGATTAGGGATTGAAATTTAGTGACAAAATATGATAAGCCCCTAAACCCCAATTATAAAAATGGAAATGTTTCATAGCCCATGGTGGTGTAGAAGAACAGCGATAACCAATAGTGAAAGAATAATTATCAAAATTGGTTTGGTGGTTTCGAAGATTAAACCTCTCCCATACATGCAGATTCTCTTTCTTCATAAGATTAGTATACATTAAGTTCGTGGAGTGGTTTTCAACATTTTTAAAATAATGAGACATATGTTACTTCCTAGGCTTCTTATCGTGTACATTTCTGTTTCGTGGGTTTTTTAATCATGAACTCAGATCGATACGCATACAAAGTGATTTGAAGCACTTTTAATGTTAATGTCTTCCATATTCAAAATTACAAACCTACGAACGCATATCTAAAACATTCCTATAAGTTTTTTTGTGATAGAAAGAGCATGACCCGTCTATATTCTCGCTTTTACACTACAATCTACACCAAAAGTGAACATCTCTTGGCAATGGAATGATAATACAGTTAACACAGGCAAACATTGTCGGTCGTAGCTTTTTAAATACATAGCAGAGAACGGTTAATTTAAATATGCCTTTCATTCTAGTTTCTAATGTACAGTTTTAAATTAAAAGCTAACTGTTAAATTGAACGGATCGGGTTGCGCGTAAAAATCATTTACAGTTTACCGTTTTTTCACCTTTAGCAAATAAGGGGAATAATTGGGAATTGAGTGTTAGACATGTGTAAGTATGGATTTGATTCAGAATAAATTACGCCATCCTTTTAAAAGTCAATCACGTGTGTAGTTTAATTTCCGCTAAACTTATGTCTATAACTTAACATATATGTAACTTTTGACACATATCTCTGCAGAAGCATATATAAAACACAACCGTAACCATAGCTGTGTTTATTTGTGCATAGCTACTTGTTAATGCATTAGATAAAGAAGGAAGTAATAAATTTAGCCAATCTTAAAATCATAGAACTGTTTTCATCGCCAAGAAAGTAATGCACACGTATAAGCTGCACATAGTTCTATATATGTAAGCAAAGAATATAATGTATTCCAAAGATCGTTTGCAAGATAACTGGTTTTGCAAACAGGAGCTATAAAACGTCCTTCAAATTATAATTAGAAAAGCTTCCTTGTAAATTGCTTGGGATTTGCTAACTCGCATTGCGCCCTTCTTGCTGTATCACTCAAGGGATTTCGCAAATATATTACCATTAGCCATCACTGTAAAGTAAATTTAACAGATGTACCCGATGGAGTGACAAGGTTTCCACTTTTAAACTATGAATTGAAGTATTCGAAAAAACACTCGGCTTTCTGCAGGCTGGGGGAGTATCTGATCCCTCTTGAGGGGCGATGGAACCACTTTGTATGGGGAGGGGTCCGCTGCCTGTCTCTCTGCCGGGGTGTCTACTTCTGGTAACTTACGGACCCTGTCATGCTGTACGTCGCTCCTGGATCCGGCCGCCCGGCGTTTTCTCTCACCTCATGCTTCCTCCAGACGCCCTCTCGTGAGGCGTAGGTACAATATCCTATCTGTATCGATGCCGAGTTCCCTTTATTAAGGAAGATAAAACAAAATTCGAATAAAATACTTGCCAAGTATCATTGGTTCATCTCCAAGTATCCCGCTAAAAGTATTATTTAAATATCTACGTTTGGTAATATTGACACCTGGCGAGAGCGTTGTTGTAACCCTTGTCCTGACAGCCCAGATATCAAGGTCAAAAATACATAAAGTAGACAACAATAGTACCCCAGTCACCCCAGGGACAGAGAAAGTGGGTAGCCTGAATGAGACGTTAACGAAAAATTCTACATAATATGTGTTCTGTGAAACAAAGTAATTTCAAGTCTGTACACTTTCATTTAAGGGCAGTTTAAAACTCCTATCCCACCAATGTTAAATCTGTCAAATTCATGGCCCACAATCCCAAACTATTTAAGATATCAGACTGATATTTTTCAGAATGTAGATGTACTCTTATGTTCACTGCTCTACTTGTATTCAGCAAGTTTGTTTATTAAGGAATATAGAATTATTTCCTTAATTATAACATATTTTGATTAACACTCATGAGCAATTATTGTTAAAAAATAACTGCTATGTTATGAACACCAAAGTAGTTCCACCTATATACTTAGTTTCTTTTCTCATACTAAAATTTAATTTATCTATCTTCACTGATTTCTGAGAAAGCGGGTAATTGGTACTAGAAAATGTAATTCGCAGAAAAAGCTGCTCAAAGCAAAAGTGGGGAAAATAAACTTGCATATATTTGCAAAGAAAGACAGGACATAGCTTGAGCACACTTAACATAGTACCAATTTCTAGAGCAAAATTTCCCCTAAAAGATAGACTAATGCTTATCTGGCTACGTCAAAGTGTAAAGGAATAACGATCCTTTTTCTGTGAAGTGCTGTAGAATTCACAATACAAAGTAATAGATGCAGAATCATTATAAGAATATGTTTAAAATATAAATGCTGTGCCTATAATGATAAGCTATATATCAAATGAAAGAGGAAATTCCAATTAATAAGACTCCACAAAAATCGGAACATGTCACTTTTAGACAATTTTCGTGATTTAGTCTCCCGTTAAACATGCATATTACTAAATCTTGTTGCGAAAGTTGAAAACATCACCTGTAAAACACGGTTTATTTGTCAGAGGTATCTGAATGCTGCATCCTACACCCTGATAAATTATGTATCTATTTTGTAGTTAACATCCCTACAATTCGGGTATTGCACATTGATTCTAATAAGGGATTTTTTCGCATCTCATCTATGATTTGTTTGTTTTTTGTTTTTTTAAGGGGCGGCCCCACAACCACCGCCCCCGGTGACGATCATCCTCAGAGGCTACATCGTCTCCGCATGCACATGCTGTTAGTGAGCTAAACATGCAAGGCAAGGGGGTGCTTGTTAGTGGTGAAGCGTGCAAAGATGGGTCGGGTTCCGCATGAGCACCACGGATAGTAAGCTACAGATTAGTGCTGGCATTCAGGGATGCGAGCGAATCAGACGAAATGAACTGGGCGACACCCGTGACATGCCCTGGATGGCGCCCAGGGATTAGTGCATACAATGAAGATGGTTGGTTAGCGATTGAGTGGTTAGTGTGTTAGTCTGATGCGTAAGAAAAGGGTTCGCGATGTAGGTTCGGAAATTTTGTCATTCAGTGAAATGAAATGGCATGGTGGGACGGGATTTGACGAGAAGTAACCTGTAATTGAGGCCCTGAAACTGCATACCGACGGGCTGACGGTCCAGTGGTGGGTGGTGTGTCTCGCTAACTTTTTTTTCGAGTGGAGGAGAAAATGATTTAATCACTGACCCCAGCCCCGATGGGAGTCGGGACTGAGAGTGTGGGACTCGCCAATAGTCGGCATACCCTATAAAAACTCCTCCACCGGATGGAAAAAGGAAGAAGGAACAGTGGAATGGCGTGGCTTTGTGCGGTCCCGCATAGCACCCGCGTTAGTAACTGAAGGCCCTGTGGGCGGGAGCGCGTAAAGGTAGTTCCTAGGTTGCAGCCATGAAACCTGACTGCAACACTAGTGGGAATGGCGAGGGTTAGGAAGAGAATGCAAGTTAGGATTGAGGATGGTACTGACGATGATGCTGCTGTTGCTGGTTGAACTCCTTGCATTTCTGCAAGAAGTTCGCGACTCTCTCCGGGTTGCTCTTCAGCCTGGGACCAAGTGATGAGACCCGGATGGCTTCGGTCATGGCTGTTAGTCTGGATGAAGTGCTGTCGAACTGCCCAGCTAGGAAAACCTGTTCAGCAGCTGATGAAGTTTGAAGATCCCTGATGAGTTCCTCCAGGGCTGTCAGTTCGTCGTTATGTTCAGGAACTCCGCGTGGAGATCCTGAACGGCGTCACGTAGGCCCTGGACTTCCTCGATGATCGGCGTGAGTGATGGTGCTGGTGTCGGTGCTGGTGTCGATGGCTGTGGAGCGGTCACTGGCTGCGGTGTAGGTGCTGGTGGCTTCAGCGGTGCCTTCCTGCGAGGATGCAGCGGGCAGAGCGCTTGGCCGGTGAAGCCCGCTAACTGGATGGCAGTGAAGATCGGGATCATTATTTGCGGATACCAGTCAGTAGACCTGGAAATTAGTAAAGAATCACGAGAAACAGGATTTGTGGATGTTAGTCATGTAAATCAACAAGAGACTTCAGTCATCTAAGCTATTTCTCCATTATTCGTTCTTAGAAAGGCTGTCTTGGCTGCAGATAACGTTTCTTCACCAAGATATTCGAATAAATTTTACTGCTTGCTGCCCTCCCGTAACGTAATGGTTCTTTTGCAGGGAGAATGAGTTTCAATACATAGAGAACTTGGCAGGTTCTCGCATCTTCTTCGACACCTTCATACTTTAAAATATAATTTGTAACTATTTCTGAATTACGGAAGGTTCAGTAATCAACAGTTTTAAGCCAAGCTGTGCCATGTATAACTGATTCACCTTGGCGCAAGGTTTAGTTGTTGTTTTCTGTTGAAAACTGATTCCTTCACTACCGAACTGCGAGGGCGAGTTCGTGTTCGGTACATACGAATTAGAACTCAAATACTAAGATGTAGTACCCAATGATAGTAACGACTCTGTGGATTTGTACAAAATCAAGGACTCTCAAAAATTGAAGTAATCACATGCAGAAGTTTCATGTGATATGTGAAATAGCTAGTTAAAAAGGAAAATTGTTAAATTTCTCTGCACATTTCCTGCCCACTATCATACACAGAGCGGTCAGATTATGTTTCGGCCTGAAAAGCGCGGAAGCAGAATGCACCGTGATTATGCGTGGTTCTCTGAGGCTTTAACATCCAGCTCAGTTTTACTTGTATGTAATGAATTAAATTTATTGTCTATTAAGAACTGACCCAATAACAGAAATTCACAGAAGACGGTTTGCCACATGGCTGTATCTCTGCACTACACTCACCTCATACGTTTTTAACTTTAAGGGTTTAGTTGCTGCATATCCTTTTGAAATGCCTACTTCTTGAAACCGATGACGTTGGAGTTTTCTTAGTGGCTTTCAAAACCTGCATAATTTCATCACGTTATTCTTCCTTTAAAACCATCTTTTGCACTTACGAATTCTAGCGTTTTCCGAAGAAGTTTTTTTTTTCTAAATTAAGAACAGGTTATGAAATTGTGTCTGTGTTTGAAACCAAATTCCAGGAAATTTCTATGAAAATGGTACACAGGCTTGTCGACATGAGTCAGTATGTATCAAATATGACTTGTTTTAATATCAGTTTTTCGACCTGCATTTCAATAATTCACATAAGGTATACATTGAAATTACTCTGAACAAAATGGAAATTATACCAGGTTACCCAAACGCGCGGTATTTGACGTGTGCAGATAACCCTTCGTATGGTCATCGCAGCCTTCGGATCCCCAAGCGGCGACCTTTGTGCAGTAGCCAAACACTTGTTCCCTACCCTCCCTAACCGCAAGCACCATAAAATCTTAGTGACATCCATGTGCATATGCGCGTTGTTGCCAAAATTAAAAATAGTATTTAAAAGCAAAACTTTGCAGGTGATTTCCACATGTACAGAATACAATCATGCAGTTTGTCTGCTTGTTTTACACACAAAATAACTATGTAAATAACTATGAATCGCATAGTAATTACATTTAAGTTGCAAACGCTTTAAAATATAACTGAACTAATGAATGATCTGAACTAATATACTGCGCTACAAGAATAGAAATGCATGTTAACATATCCGAGAGAAACTTAGAAACATGTTCCGAATAAACTATACATTGTTGGACTATCATTAAATAATTAAAATACATAAATATTAATTTATTTTGAAAGGAACTCTTACTCCCAAATCAAAGCATCATTTTTGATTATGCTGTGCGCGGAGCTATGGTAAAAAGTTTTTTATCACTTGTATCACAACAATGTTTTATTAATATAAAGCTAATACAAGAAGTTGTGTATTGTTTAAGGTGTAAGATTTATAAGCATGACATCTTCTGTTTACTTAAATGAATAGCTTTATTATAAAATGCAGGATAAGTAAAAATACGAAGGCAAAAGAAAGAAAATAAAAAAAAATCTTATGTATTATATTCACAAGATTATCTCTACTCACTCTTCTACAAACTACTTTCACAAAAGCTTATTCTATCTACTTCTTAAATAATAAGATAAAATTTCATTGCACATATCGTTGTAAACATAAGGATACATAGGCTAAAGCGATAGTCAGATTTTTAAAATACAGATGACTATATGATGACTTTGAAATTCCATGCTCTTAGCATGACCACGAGGAAAATACAAACAGAGACTTCCAACTTTATTTCAAAATTCAAACCAACAACAAAAAATTTCTCGGAAATGGTTAACACAATTTGACCTAAAATTTGTCCTTTACCGAGATTGCATTTTACGCAGAGTAAGATTTTGTCTCTCTCTTAGAATTTACCAGTAATACAACAAGTTGAGAACGAGGAAAATTTTACAAGTTATTCCCAGAATATAAAATTCATGATACAAATTTTATTTTTCCTGCAAATATCTTAAACTTGCGGTATTTTACTAAAAATCGTTAAGCTGTTTTTGAGAAATTCAAAACAATAACAAACATTTTTCCACATAAAAGGTTCTTTTCTACATGTTCTTGAACATTACACATAAAAATCTGGCTTTGCTTATTCAGTTTTTGTAGCCCTTTTCTTCGTGGTCTTGGCATTACTGATATTCGGCAGAGGGTCACTTGCTGGTGCGACCGGAGGTGCATCAACTTGGTTCGTTTCCCAAGGTCTCCACATCTTAATTAAACTATTAAACGCTAATAACTATTAAACACTGCTAAACTTACAAAACTGCACTAAGTAAAACACTATATAACTTCTCTGAAGAAGTAATATAGAAGCTTAGCTGAACATGGAAGAAAAGCACGAGCGAACAGTCACAGCTGCTAAAATAAAACCGAAGAAACAGCAGAAATGACATTGCAACAACGCTTTGCTTTGGTGGAGCTGGAGAAAGGACCACGTGTTGTGTTTAAGGGATGGGAAGACCCTACTAATCGTTTACTGATGGGTTTATGGTCAGGCTTCAAAGCTTTCCGTTCGCTTTGAAGCCGGTTGGGGAAAGGATGCCCGGGACTAGTATACGTTAAAAGATTTGCAGAACTCAACGGGGCAATTCCAAGTAAACACAGGTTAGTGGAGAACTGGCGCATTAGTGACCTAATAACCTACTACTACTACTACTACTACTACTACTACTACTACTACTACTACTACTACTACTACTACTACTACTACTACTACTACTACTACTACTACTACTACTACTGCTGCTGCTGCTGCTGCTGCTGCAGGGGCAAACTTTCGAACGCCTATTGAATGAGCGAAGTCAGCATAACATTACCGTTAGATGATGACAATGATAATAATAATATTATTATTATTATGATTATTATTATTATTTGTAATAGCAAGCGAAAAAATACCAGTGAAATACTGCGTGCTCTCATGTTTGCTGCTTATAGTCCGTAATGTTAGATAAGAACAGCTTAAACACAATTAAAAAGTGGCTATGGACGGATACGGATAGCTCAAATAAAGACATTTTAACTATCAGTCTAAAAAGTGAGTTTATTCCCTCGAAAATACAGCCTGTGTGACTGAAATGGAATATATTATAAGAACTTTTCGGTCTGTTGTTGTCTATCATCGCGAACTGTATACTCTATTACAAGCCTGGGAGGTGTCTCTCAATGAGCAAGAGTCGTATAACGAAGCTCTGCTGGACCCGTAGCTCAGTCTGTAGAGTACCTGCCTGCTGTGCGAGGGGTCCCGGGTTCGATTCCCCGCTGCGAGGTGGGAATTTTTATCTAGCCAAGATTATTCTCTATGCTCCCCAGAGTCTGGAAGTATAAATGACTGTGTGTGTGAGAGAGATCTAATTCTTAAAGCCCAAGGTTTACTAGAAACCGAAAGACAAACGAATACGAGTTTACACCATTACCTATAGGCAATAATATGTTCCAAAGGAAAGGCCGCCGATAAGACTATTGTAGTTAAAGGCGGGGTATAAAGGTAACTTAAACAGAAAAAAATCAAGCTCGCTCACACTGATTCGCCAGTTCTCACTGACCTATGTTTACTTGGAATTGCCCCGTTGAGATCTGCAACTGTTTTAACATACGAAGGGATATCCACACACTTACAATACGGCACGGTTGAGCCACTTGGTACAGAAATAAAGAACACTGACAGTAATGTAGCAAAGCACACCATAATAACAATTTACGTTAACTTATTGCTTATAAAGGCAATTCTCGTGCTCTCGAAAAAATAATCATCCCAAGTCCCTACGTCAGCCTCCGCGTCAAGCCCCGCGCTCTTCTGGCCGTAATATAACCTTACCACTCAGTATGTTCATACATGTTCCACAAATTAGTCATACGGAAAACCTTTTCCTACCTCTTTTCTATTAAACGTAACTATTAACTAGGATTCGGATTACAGTGGACTGCTTTAGAGCAAGTTGATACATGCTAACCTCGATATTAGCACTATTACTATTACAATTGGTAAATGTCTGTTTTGAAACACAAGGACTACTTAACATTAAGAGTAGTTTTCTTAATATTGGGAAATATAAATAAACAACAGTGATGTTTTGGAAATGGTTAATGGCATACGTTTTTCAATTTCACGATTTATACATTTTAACATCAATATATTTTTTCTGTAGAAATTTCGTGTGTATTTATTTCACAGTTGCATAAAATTCGACGAGAGTAAAAAGGAGTTCACAGGTAGTTTCAGGATATAAATTATATTTACAATATTAATATCTCGAACTAATGGTATTGTTAACAAAATAATTAGAGTCAATTTTCATAAAGAAACAGCAAACAATACATTCTTTGAAAAGAGTTGTTGAGTCAGCAGCCTTTTTCTATACATGCCTTTAGTTTGGGATTCAAAGTGACCTAACACACTTAATTTCCGATGAAATCTCTTAAGTTTGGATCCTATGTAATACTTCCTTTACCCTGGGCAAGCGACGGTGAAAGTAAAAATAATCTATGTATATACAGTATGCTAAATTTTTCGGATTTCTGATAACACGAATATCCATCTCGCTGTAAAAGCGTTTCGTATAGTGTTCAGATAAACTTTAGATTTAAAGAAGCCAGTGTTAAGACAGGAGGAAAATACGGTATGCAGCAGAGGAAGGGAGAACATCAATCTCATTGTTCATTTATAAGAGCTAGATGGAATTCTCCGCGTCATTGGTTTTGGTAGGAGTTCCTTGAGGGAATTCAAATTCGGCATGCGTTCTGTGACGCAACTTGGTACAAGGTTTGGGAAAGATTTTGAAATTTTTAGTAGTTTGCTGAAATTCGGTGATAGAGATAGATTTTGCCTATTGTGCGGATAAAACTGTCATTCGGTTGTAACTTGATTCCGTAATTATTGACGGGCAGTTATAAATAAGTAAAGAAAGAATAGTAAGATAGAGAAATAATTGTAATAAACATTTCCGTATGTTAAATTAATGTATACTGTAACAAGGTTGAAGTGACAGATGTATCCACGAAGAAGATAATTCGGAAGTCAGGTTAACGGAAGTCATTAGTAAAAGCCGAGGAGAGAACGCATGAGCTTAAAGATTCTGGTGATTATGTTATAAGCTCAGTACGTTTGCCTTCACGTAGGCCAGAGTTCTGGAAAAGAGGAAGCCACTTAGATTCTGAATTATAGCCAAGCCGCTTGGTAACACAGTTAAAAGACTGTGTGAATAGTTGAATATTGGCCCGGTCGTAAAATAATGTTGGTGGGGATTAATGAAATATGCGGGGGTTAATGAAATGGAGCCAAAAGTAATAAAAGCGTGCAATTTTAGATGAGAGAGTTACTTTTGGTGCCAGCAGTGGTACCTACAATCGTTCGTGCACACAGTTGTGCATACATTTACTCTCTCTGGTACCATCACCGGTACGTACTGCTCGTGTAATAATTTTAAGTGCCTAGTGGCGCGCTTGTTTGAGAGGTCTCGCCGGTAAGCATTTTAGTGACTAACGCCAGGTTACTCTACTAGTTTCTTTTATGGTGGAAACAGTTATTTCAAGCCGTAATTTTGAAACTGCAGAAGTTAGCAGGTATAATAATTCAGTTGTTACAATTTCGAGTGCTACGATTCGCAATCAGTTACATTCTTTTTCTTAAAACGGCCTGCAACTCGCTTCAATAACTCAATATTAGTTCGCAATAAATTTCTGAGTCAATTTTAACTGGTGTTATCCTTTAGCAATACGTCCACGTATATCCTGAGGGAAAGTATTCATGGTTCTACCAATGGCGTAGTTGGCGCAAGAGACAACAGAACGAGCTACGAGATAGCGACAATAATATCAGAAGTAGGTATGTAGTACGTTATCAAATTTAATGCTATTAAGAAATTAATCATGCAGATTAATTGAAGTATTGAAAAATGGCAGAAGTCTGACCAAGACCTTTCAAAAAATCTAGACTTAGAAATGATAGGAAACTGTCACTGGTCGGATAGGTGGGAGAGCTGTAAGAGGAACTCATACTTGATGGACATGGGTTCCTAAGTGTGATTACTCTCTTGTAGCTGTGAGGCAGCTTGGAATGCTCTGTTTGTATCTTAAGGTTAGTATGGACAATTCCAGTTAAATAACCTGGGTTCACATGTCTGTTAAAATTACTATTTATTTTGACATTGCTTGTTGCCGATTATTTATTCAACATCCTGGTGTACAATTGTGTTTTTAATCATCCGGTATATCCCAGGTACACGTCGAACTGTGAGAAGGTATTTTCGGAGAGTGTGCTTTCTTGCTAAGCAATCTTTGCGTTCACCGTATTACAGCTTATTCCTCCTCCGAATGACCACGTGATGAGCTTTTCCCATGGATAACGTACCAGCTTAGTTTTGGTTCGTTTACTGACAACATTCAAATTCCATGTTTTTTTATTCGCTTAAACGAGTAAGGCCCCCCTCGTTCTAGAACGTTCCGCCTGCAAAAACATCTACTGAAGTTTGTCCTTAAGTAAGACCGTCATTAGGAAAATATTTTCACCTTCTTTGCTGTTCTTCAGGAATGCGCCGAGATCCTTATCTAGCTAACAAAAGCTTTAGCAAATGTACTTAGTTGTTGAACAAACTCGTGTGTCTGGTTTTTGATAAATGATTCCTGTACGTTCTGTCACTAATAAGTCTTCATACTCAAAATTGACAATATTACTTTACTATTAAGCATATGAAAATGATTCCGTAGCTTAGCATACTATTGGGCTGGTATGATTTTGTTAGTTTAGTGCTCAACGTGTTGACGTTTGATGTAAAGTGTGACATACAGCCTCAAAATAATAAAGCAGAAGCTCATAATTACCAAAGGTGTTCCTCTGTTTTAGTAGTAGCTAATATCGCAAACTGAGTTAGTATTTTTGATTGGATAGTCCTTACAAAGTACAGGGTGAACCACCTAAAACTTGCACCACTAACATTTAGGAAATGGAAAGTGCTATTGATGTGCATTTTTCACAGCATTGATTGGTAGTCAGAGGCTCCTATATTTAGCCTATAAACAGATTTTAATAATACTGAGAAAGTGTATTTTTGAGCAAACACGACTCTTTAAACGGAAAAATGCCTAGTTATATCAACAGAATAAAGGTAGGGTAAATTAGAATGTCAGTGGCGTTTGTTGCAAGATTCTAGTGCAAGTGGTTTACGAGAAATTCTATTTTGAAACTTTTACACACCGACAGTTGTACAAAGAAAAGAAAAGAAAAGAAAAAGGAATTGCAATACTTCTGTGGATTCTTGCAAGTAAGGAGAACAAAGCCCATCAAAGTACGTGTTCAAAATGACCACCGGCAGCTTCAATACACGCTTCCGGTATGCTATGGGAAGACTGTTGCACACGTTGTAGCATTTCAGCGGAAATTTCAGAGCAGGTAGCAGTAATACGTCGTTTCATATCACTTGGTGTAGTTGGTACATCCTTGTGGACAGTGTCATTTAGCCTTCCCTACAGAAAAAGTCTAAAAGAGTCAGATCCGGTGAACGGGCCGGCCAAGTACAGGTCCTCTTCGTCCAATCCAACGATTTGGAAACAATCCGTTAAGACAAGCTGTAGTACTTCGTGCGCTATGAGCTGGACAGCCATCATGTTCGGTACCACAGGTTCCTCCTAGTCTGCAAAGGAAGGTCTTCTAGTATCTGTGGCAGATGGTTTGTCAGGAGGCTGCGATACATGTGCGAGTTCATTGTTCCTTCTATTGAACAAAGGGCCTATGAGCTAATGGTTCACTATCCCACACCACACGTTTAAACTCCATGGACGCTGACGTTCCACCTGACGAAGCCAACGGGGATTGTCAACACACCCATTGTGCATGTTTCTGCGGTTTATCAGGTCATGATTAGTAAATTTTGCCTCATCACTAATCAAGATACATGAGGAATCTGGAGTATCATGTCTTAATGCCCATGTACAAAAGTTAACACGATTCTCAGAATCGTTTCCATGCAGCTCTTGATGGAGAGAGATGTGATAGGGATGGAACCTATGTCGATGGAGAATGCGCAGTACACTTGCCTGACTTATGCCACTTCCGCGTGCGATTGTGCGGGAACTAATTTGCGGATCTACTGCAACGGTTGATAAATAATTTGTGAGATGGTTGACGTCTATTGGGATACGTTTCCGCATACACCTCACAGGGACGAACTGCATTCTTCCTACACTCTCCATACACAATGAGCATACCAGCTTTTTCTTCATTAGTAACCCCCATCTTCCACTCACGACTTACTGCTTGAACTGTCACAAACTAACTGACCAGATAGTCGCAATGCAATCAATGAACAGAAAACAATGCAAACAAACATAACAACATCTTACCTATCAACTAAGCAGGTTGAATGGGACAAACAATTGTCGGGGTGGAAATTTTCAAAATATGATTTCTCGTAAACCACTTGCACCAGAATCCTGCAACAAAGACCATTGACACTCTAATTTACCCTACCTTTATTATGTTGATGTAACTAGGCATTGTTCCATTTAAAAATTGTATGTTTGTTCAAAAAAATACACTTTCTCAGTATTATTAAAATCTGTTTATAGGCTAAATGTACGAGCCCCTGACTACCAATCAATGCTATGAAAACTGCACATCAACAGCACTTTCCATTTCCTAAATATTTGCGGTGCAAGTTTTAGGTGATTCACTCTGTATATACAACCGATAATAATAAATCGCCTCGTCCTTTTGCCTCCGAATTCTATGATAATGAAATATAAAAACATACGAGATTTTTCATTTGTATAAATCCGTATTATACTGGGTGCCAATAAAGTCACAATACATTCTCATGTCCGTGGTCTACTACAGCCGACTAAACATTATTATTAGGATAGAGTAGAACCTTACAAAGCGTAATGCAGTCAACATGCCCACCTGTTCCCTTGTCTTGTGGTTGTAAGGAACACGCGCTGTAAGATTATTAGCAAGGTTATTAGTAAGCATGTCGCTCTTAATCGTTGTTTCAGCTCATGCATAAGCTGAAGCTTGTGGTAGAGTAAACTTGGCTTTTGATGAAACCCCATGCAAGAAGAAGTCAAGGGGAGGGAGGTCGGGGAACTGGCAGCCCACATGCAATCCGCCGCTCTTCCGATTCACCGGTTAGGAAAGGTCTGTTTTAGGTAGTCCCGCACAATGCTTGCATAGTGGGGTGGTGCCCCATCTTATTGATAAACTACAGAGGCAAGGATACCATCCTGCCATAATTGTGGCTCTAGGAATACTGCAGCATGTCCAGGTAGATTGTCTGGGTACTTGTCTTGTGTTAATAATTAAGGTGGACATTCTGAACTACATCAGACTTTATTAGGTCCTACTCTATAGTGTTGTAGCAGACCAGGAACATGAAAATATATTGGGACTTTATGGGCACAAAATAGTTTGTACAAAACTGAATCCTACCATGTTAACTGGCTTACATTAATTCTTATCGGTTTTTGTATCAAAAAAATTGCGTCATTGTTCCACTATTTTGGCCTGATACAATGTTGAGATTTTTTATAGAATGAATTATTGTTGGCTAATTTTGACTACTAATACACAAAAAAATCTTACTAATCAGTACATGTCTACATAATAATATAAATTCGTCATTCTAACAAAGCTACTGTGCAAGGGATGTTTTAAATTTGCAAAATGGGCAGTGTATAAAGGAAACTTTAGCATCTTTTCTACTTATATCTAAATTTTAAAACCTTTGGGTTATAAAAGATAATGAGGATTCGTTGTGGAACAAGCGGTGAAGTAGTTTTAAATCAAAAAGCAAAAATGCTGTGGTGAATCCCACGTGGTACAGTCGGTCAAGCCATCTATGAAGGCTTTGAGCGCGGGAGATACGAGAAAAACCTGTATGGTACAGTCGGGCAAGCATTGGAAGAGGCGTTGACTGGCTACTCTTCGAGAAAGTTCGCTATCTGCATTCTAGTAAATTCTGGAACATTGCACTAATATGTCTCTTTAGCAACGAGGAATATAAAAACTAAACTTGAATCAGTTACGAGATAGTTGCGAGGGAGTTACGAAGGATTTGTAAGTCGGGGCTGCAACTCATTTCGCGTATATTTTAGGTTTGTTACGATTTGAGCGGCATTTTTATTTGTCACAATATTGCTGTAAACTGCAAGAATCAAGGCTTTAGCCACCTTCTAAACATTTACTTTCAAAATATTTAACCAAAAAGTGCATATGCGAGCTCGAAAGATAAGCGACTGTTCTACTATAAATAGGTTATCATCTAATATCCCTTTCCATAAATCCATGTGCAAGGAAAATTAGCTGAGAATATCCTAAGAGCAGCAGTGTGCCTTAACTACCTCTGGGGAATATTCCACGTTATTATTCAGGGCTCTTGATCTGCTTCCAAGCCAAAAATCCATGTTCTACTAGAGATTTCAATGCTTTAGCTAAACAGATTTATTCCTTTGAATACAAAGGAAACAAATATATTACTAATATTTTATTAATTAATTTGTAGTAAAATATCTGATATATTACATTCATACTTCCTTCTCTACCCACTATCCTTTAATACTAGCAGGTGGCCCACACAAGCCGTCTTTAGTTGAAGTTAGTTTATACCGGATAGCGCGGAAGCCAAAAGGTTTGCCTGAGCAGAACTGTAAAGGGGACTCTCTCACCGACAGAGAGGAGACCGTTAAATGAAAGACTAGTGCTTGAAAATGAACACTTTTATCTGCTATTACTGGTTCCAGAGCTCATTCGGCAGAGAAACTACCTGCTATATGAGGTGTTCCGAATTCGATTCTCGACTGGGCATCAGGGAGTTGTCTTTAAACAAAAACATTTCACGGTATGCCCAGAGTATGGTGTTTGAATGTGAGGGTACCTATGTGTGTGTTGGGGGGTTTATCGGTTATTTAATAAGCAATTCGCTCACTAAAAATAATTCAGGATTGCCGCTTGACGCAAACCTGAGCACACGTGTTGAGTCATTTTGTTCCATTGCAGCTAATCTACAATCAGTACAACTATATGACAACAATTGGTGCCACAAAGTTAAACCAGATTAACGAAATTCAATTTTTATTATATTTATGTACCCTTAAAGCTGCGTTAGAATTAAATTATTTTATATTAGCGCATTATTCATAATAAGCATATGCAAAAACATGCCCATCTTGGTGGACGAATTGATGTAAGGACTTCTCAGGCCCACCTACCTGGGATGATCCATCATTTCTTAATATTATTTCTGTACGTTAGGAAAAAATGCGCACAGAAGTCAAATGCCGCGTCTGGAAATGTTCAGAACACAGCCTTCGAGCCTCAGCTGCATTTTGGTGCGTCTCCGCATAGATTGTGACCATATGTGTGCTCATTATTGGTGAACGTTACCTTTTAGACTGAATGCCCTGGCTTGAACTGGATGCAGGCGACCACGCGATGCTTATCATTACGAAACTACCACGTAAACACCTGTAGACAGCAGCACTATCTCAGTGACCTTTCGCTTTGTACCTGCTCTGCCCCTTTAAACAGCAGAGATGCGGCAACTTCTTTTGCATCTACGTATGCGGGAAACATAAAATAGCAAAGAACGGTTTTTTGGGGCCACCTAATATATAGCTATTCTTACGACTACTTATTTTACTCTCTGCTTAATGGTAACGAAGACAAACCTTTGCAGAAATAGTTTCCTTATACATTTCGTTGTAGGTAGAGGAAATGAAATGGACAGTCATTTTTTTAAAACCGGAACGCTATATGATGACCTTAACATTTCGTTTCATGACTAAGTTTAGGGTACCTTCCCGGCAACTAACATTTGTGAGGACTATGGTAAATGTAGTGAAAACCTCAGTCTGGGAGGACGGTTTCCTTCTCCAATTATCATTTCATACACTACGTGATCAAAAGTATCCGGACACCTGGCTGAAAATGACGTACAAGTTCGTGGCGCCCTCCATCCATAATGCTGGAAGTCAATATGGTGTTGGCCCACCCTTAGCCTTGATGACAGCGTTCACTCTCGCAGGCATACTTTCAATCAGGTGCTGGAAGGTTTTTTGGGGAATGGCAGCCCATTCTTCACGGAGTGCGGAACTGAGGAGAGGTATCGATGTAGGACGGTGAGGCCTGGTACGAAGTCGGCGTTCCAAAACATCCCAAAGGTGTTCTATAGGATTCAAGTCAGGACTCTGTGCAGGCCAGTCCATTACAGGGATGTTATTGTCGTGTAATCACTCCGCCACAACCCGTTCAGTATGAGCAGGTGCTCGATCGTGTTGAAAGATGCAATCGCCATCCCCGAATTGCTCTTCAACAGTGGTAAGCAAGAAGGTGCTTAAAATACCAATGTAGGTCTACGCTGTGATCGTGCCACGCAAAACAACAAAGGGTGCAAGCCCCTCCAGGAAAAACGCGACCACACTATTACAGCACCAACTCCGAATTTCACTGCTGGCACTACACACGCTGGCAGATGACGTTCACCGGGCATTCGACATACCCACACTCTGCCATCGGATCGCCACATTGTGTACCGTGATTCGTCACTCCACACAACGTTTTGCCACTGTTCAATCGTGTAATGTAGACGCTCCTTACACCAAGCGAGGCTTCTACAGTTCTTACTACATACTTCACCACACACGGTGGACACTGATGACACATGAAATGATAATTAGAGAAGGAAACTTTTGATATGCAAGTTTAGGGTATCTACTTAGAATTTTTCAATTATAAGTACTAAGGGAAACGCGAAGAAAACTTCAGCGAAGGAGAATGGTCCTGGTGAAATTTGAACCGCAGATTCCCCATTCACGAGTCCTTCTCTTAAGCACCTCGACGTGTCGGTACACGTCTAAATGCGACTATTTAATTCATATTACAAACTCCTGCTATAAGATTTCAGGACTTAGCATATCAAGGAACATGTAAACCAAAACTTAACTTCTCCTCCCTAATTTCTTAAATTTAACTAACCCAGTGCAATAAATGGTTTTTCCACAGTAACAATTAGATATGATTTTTATAGAGAAAAGATGCTTATGTTTTTATGTTTATGTATAATCTACTGGGACATCGTTGTTGTATAATACATACAAGCATATGAGGTGGTTAGACAGTAGGAGTGTGCCTATAAGGCAGTTGTAGCTGTGACTAAGCTAGCGCACGAATAAATGAGAGGAGTTGGTCAAACACGGGGCAATACCAAAGGAAGGTAACTCGCCTTTCATCTCCGTAGTAGAATGGCAAGGGATTTTGGAGACCAATAGCTGAAGGAGGAGAGGCAGGTTGTCATATGGACATTTTATGTAATACAGTATTAGTTATTCATTAACATTTTACAAAACATTTTGAATTATAATATATGGATCAACTGTCCCTTTCTGGAAGAGAACGAAATTTCCCGTGTGTCGTGTACTAAACCATTCTATTTAGTTTTAGGAAAACAACTGGTTACCATGCAGCCGTATAAGCAATAACAATGTGCAGAAAATTGTAGAGCAGACAGGTATTACCAAAATAATCATTTTAAGGATAGGGTCAAGGAGTCGCAGAACCTTTTACACAACGCTACATGTGTCAACATTAAATCCATGTTAGAGTATCCGATTGTGAAACTGGTATGTGGCGCGTCGGATGTAAACAAAACGCACTCTGGTAGAGTACTAATCACTGACATTAGGTGCGTCTGATGTTCAATGTGGAGCGTACTCGATGGTACAGTAATACTAAATGCTCGTCTTGTTCAGTGCAAAGAGTACAGTACAGTACACGCATGTAATGGTTAGTTTCTCATTGTGTACCACTAGTCATTAGTTGACAGTACGTACACACTTGTGTGAGTTACAGGCAAATGAAGATGTTCATAAAGTCAGATTTCAATTATGTTCATGCAGCGCTCTTGTTATTATACTGCATCTGCGACCCCATGCTCCTAATTTCAAAATGCTTAGTTTGTTACTGCCTTTCTGCTCTACACTTTTCTGCACATTTTTTTCGCTACCCTATAGAATAAAGTTGGAAACTGTTAGTTAAATGAATCTTAAACTTCGGTACCGTTTGAAGCGCGTCTTTTCCAGCCATAATTTATTCCCTAGTAGTTTAGAACGGGTTACAGAAATTACGCAGTAATTTATTGTCAAGAGCAGAGTGATGCCGTAATTATTGTCAGGAAGATATAAATAGTTAGATAAAGAAATGATAGAAATATAAAGGAATAATTGCAATAAACAATTACCGTATGTAACATGTTTGAGCTGAAAGATTTGTCCGGAAAGTAAAAGGTTAATTGGTGAGCAAAGTCATTAGTAATAGCTGAGGAGCGATTGCGTTAGTATACAAGTTCTTGGAATGCAGTTAGATTATAAGTTCTGTACGTTTGAACGGTCACGTATGCAGAATTCTGCAAAAGAGAAAGGGAGGGCAACTCTCAAATTCGGGCAGGTACCCCTTAGTAGCAAGGTAACAGACGCACACCCAGGATTTTTAAGTATTGGCCAACGAGAGAAGGGAAAGGTCGGTGGAGATTGAGTTAAGAAATAGGCGTGCAATTCTAATCAGGCACACATTCGTTCGCGCACACATTCGTGCATACATACGCATCTGGATACTTCTGACGACTCGTGTGTTATTTTAAGCGCCCAGTGACGTGCTTGTGTGAGTAAGATTTAGCGGTTATTGCGAGTGGTTTTGCCGGTAAGCATTTTAGAGACTCGCGGCAAGTTACGCTTACAATTTCTTTATTGCGGAAACAGTTATTTCAAACGGTAAAATTTATGCTGCAGAAGTTAGCAGGCATAATAATTCAATTTTTTATAGCTTCGAGTGCTACGGTTCATAATCAGCTTCATTCTTTATTTTCAAATGGTTGGCAACTCGCTTCAATAGCTCAAGTATTAGATCACGTTAAATTTCTCAGTCAATTTAAACTGGTGTTATCCTTTAAAATATACTCGCGCATACCACGAGAAAGTGCCCATAGCTATACCCCTGGAGTAGCTGGCACACGAGATAACGACAACATCAGAAGCAGGTAAAGTATACTGCTTCAAAGTCGGTTTTAAAAATCCCGATGACGAATACGTTATCAAGTGGAATGGTAGAATGAAAATAGGGTCCTCTCGTGCTTTTTCTATTCATTTAAAATTTTGAATTACTTGCCGTAACACACATCCTAAATGTAATATAACTTTTAATGGGTTTAGTATCCTCTAAGAAACTGTATAATGAGAGCCAGAGCACAGTAATATTGATAAGGATAACGCTAGCAATTAGTTTTATCACTACATTTTATGCCAATTTCCCTTTCTGAAAGCGACCCTTTGTAAAACCGTAGCCCTGCGCGCGGCATTTCTCTGCCTTTACTAACAGGTTAAATACCTCAGCCGGAAGGGAGTAGAGAAAAGTATATCAGGTAAGAGATATGGGAGAGAGCGAAATTCACGAGAGAATATGGAGGAATAGATGTGCAAGGGAAATTCAGGCCGTTTCATACTGCTCTAATGAGCGTCAAAGCTGACTGCTTAGATGAAAGCTAGGAGATAATCGCTGGCTCAAGTGGCATTAAGAAGGGTAATCCCCTCTGGAGTATCTTTGTGGGAGGGTACAGTTAGGTTTCAGCTGCACGAACAATGGACGTATTTAGAAATTTCTCCACTCGCCCTTAAAAAAAGTTCCATCGATTGACCTTCATTTGAACGAGACAAGAAGGCGACGTTTCTGCTTTCTTTGCCTCAAAACATATTCCAGAATAAGTCTGAAGTTCCCTTGTTAGCACTTTCTGAGGTCGCCTGACTCACTGAAACTAAAAAGAATTGAAAGAAAAACTCTGGTTTTTTTATGGAAAAGACACCCGAGACATTTAGTGACACAGATATGAAAGCTGAGATGTAATTAAGAAAGACTCAACTTTTGTTCACCCTAAGGGTCTTAAACGCTCAGCACGGAAACTGATACTGCTTCTGAATTTAAAAGTCACAGCATCAGCGTGTTGGATTTTCGTCATTTTAAAATGATATTTTAATCGCATATTTTTGGCCTTCTCCTAAACTTCCGTTTTGCTAAATATTAAAGAGGAATAAAACATCATCATCATGAATTATTGCGTATCTTTCAGTACTTTTTCAGAACTAAGTAGCGTTCCTTTATTAAGTCTGGCTATTTTGTCTCAGATTTAAGCCATGTGACACGCAACGCTTGCAACACTTTCTTTCTCTGAAATGTTTCTTGTTAAACGTCACGATATGCAATGCTTTATGAGCAACATAAATATTACCACATGTTTTTAATTTTTATATCTTCCCTAAGGAAATAAATACAAATCTGACTTTGTTTTTAACAATATTAAGTTCAGGTGAACTGATGGTTTAAGATAGCGAAAGAAATTAATAATACCTTCATATCATACTTTACAGTTTTTTTAAGTAAATTAAATTATAATAAATCAAGATGTATAACGCAATCTGGTATTTAACAGTTATGTGCATTTGGGGGACAAGGTAGTCTGAACACATGGAAATTACACAAGTGTGTTAAATTACCACTATTCTTAAAGTTCTCAATGGTTTTTCCTGCAATTTTTATTAATTATTCCATAAATCATGACAATTATTTCAAGTGGCTGTTTACATTGATAGATTATGTAGTTGAGTCTGTAAAAATTATTTCATTGAGCAGAAAAATAATAAAAGTTACTCTTAAAACATGTGAATTCATGTAGCTTTTTCTCTGATACTACTTCCAATACAGAATCACACTTTTGCATTCTTGTTTTAGTATAATCGGCTATCTTCTGAACCTCAGTTATTTAGTTATGTATATCAGAATACTATAAATTGATAAAAAATTATTTGCAAAGTCAAAAAAGAAAAAAAAATGGAAAATTTGAAACGTTGTCGCTTTCTTAATAGCAGTAATATACATTTATAAAATAATGATTGTGGTTCAGAAAGTTTAGCTATGTGTTGCACACATTTACTGAAAATTTCAGCTCTCTTCCTCTCATACTTTCTGAGAAAAAGGCACAAAGTATCCAAAAACGATGTTTTGAGAAAACTGAATTTAAAGATTGAGCATTAAAATTCTGACACACTTCAATACATTCCAGAGTCATAATCATCTGCACCTTCATTCCTGGATTGCTTCAGATTTTCTGATTGCCTTCTCTTGGTCCTGGCCTCTTTTGTTAATTTCTGAACTGCTCGCTGGGCATGATATAGTCGTTCTTGTTGAAAGATACAAAAAAGGGGCGTTGCATGACAGCTTTAGAGGAATACACACTAGCATTTAAATGGTATTTAAATGTCTTAAAAACCTCTTAACCCCCAAAAAGTATATATTTTTTGAAACTGGAAGTAATAAACATTTATTACTGCTAAAACAAAAAATATTATGTTCACCCATTTCAGAGTACTTTGTCCCCTCAATCCCCAAATAAATAAGCGTGTCATTGGGTTCATCTGCAAACTAATACATAGCTTTGTCCTTCTAGTTCCAATACAATTATTTGGTTAGAGTGAACAACTAAATAATAATAATAATAATAATAATAATAATAATAATAATAATAATAATAATAATAATAATAGTTATTACTGTTATTATTTTACTGAGTTTTAAGGAGCGTCCTACAGTGTTGTAAAAATACGCGGATGTTGCCATAATTATTGTCATTAATATAGACAAAGGTATGGCAGAGACTAAATTCGCTAAAACATTAATCAAGTAGCAAAATATAATTTTGTTTCTCATTTAGTAGTTGACGTAAACCTGATATAAAACAGATTTGATGTGTTACATTCTTATGACCCACTCTACTCGCTCTATAGGCTCTAGAAATATCCTTACAAAGCTTATTTTTCCACCTACTTATTATTCATCGAGAAATAGTTGCAGAAATAGTTTCATTACACATTTAGTTGTAGATGCAAGAGCTATAGAGGAAAACGAATCGATAGGCAAATGTTTAAAACTTTGCTATGAGCTGGGCTTGAAATTCCATAGTGTTTCTGTTACATGGCGAGAAAGAAATGAATAGCGACAGCACTTTAAAAATGGCAAGGTATTGAAAAATTCGAACCAATAGTAACCGATATCTTGGAAGTAGCTGATGCCACAAAAACATTATTCGAAATAATTGGTGTGTTTTGAAGTGTTCACGTTTTCCCTGCAATACGTTTGTGAAGTTGAATTCACAGGCTACTCTTAGACGATTCAATATACATTTCCTTTAAAATACAAATATATTTTAACATAAACTGTTTTAATGAAAATGTAAAAACCACTTTTGAAAAAAGAAAAAAAATTCTCGAATGAAGGCTTAGTCGTTCATCACTAACAGATATAAGGTTTTTAACCTAGCACAGTCCAAGCCCTATTATTCCATCCCTGCATTCACAGAAAGAAATAGAAATGTGAAGCGGAAGGGATTCGGCACCGATCCAGGAATGAGGATATTATACCGATGCCCCACGAGGAGAAGTCCCCAGGAGGTAGGGTTGAGGTGAAGGAAGAAAGTGGGCGACCCGAACCAGGAGTGACGGCACAGCAATGACTAGAGTTTCCAGATATGGATGCCCCGGCAGTCGGACAGGCAAACCGGGGACCCCGCCCCACATAGTGTCCAACGCCCTCCAAAGAGGTGGTCCTTATACCCCGGCAGCAGGCCGAAGGCCGAGAGAGGAAGTTTACAGAGAGCATCCTTTTCCCTTGTCACGCTGCACCGAAACACCATTGCCCGCATTTCCAACCCTGAAATTGACCAAACGGGGTGAATGGTGAATGGAACGAAATGGAAGAACAGGAAATTTAGGGGGTGAAAGAAACCACTCCAGTATTTGCCTGACGACCCGGGAAAACCCAAATAAAACATGGGTCAGAGTGGACTGTCGAACCCGGAACCTCCCGAATGTGGACCATCGACGTTACCGCCTGAGCCATCCTGCTCGGTAAAGGCAATAGGAGCTATGTCAACAATCCGGAGGGCTAGCATTCTTTTCGACAAGACAGGTAATATAGATATGCGAGTCGAAAGAATTGAGCATAGAGGGTTGAAAGGGTTAGTGATCAAGAACACGAAGTTTGGTGAAATAACGCTCCAATAATCTCATACGTTCAGGACCAAGCCAAAGGAGATAAATTTCAACGTGAGGAATGTGGGATGAAGATACGAGAAGAATACTACAGTTGTTGCAAGGAAAGCAAAACTATACATTGCTACTTCGATACTACAATTAGAAAATTTAAGGGATTTGAGGTATACTGTAATTAATAAATGGAGTTGTAGCTGAAAAGACATTCAGACAATAAGCACTGACAAAGGAAGCTTTTTATAAAAAAACAAACATAATCTGTGGAACCTTGAAGAAGGAACTAAGGAAGAGATCAGCACTAGTGTGTGTTTAGTGTGGCATAGTACAGTGCAGAAACTTTGACGTAGTGACGAGATGAGGAAAACATAGGGAAGAATGAGTGTGTGAGATGGATAAACAAATAATACTGTTTTATCAAGTGTTAACGCAAGAAGAGCAACTTTGTAACTGATCAGGAAGAGGAAATAAATTCGCTGCGGCACTGAACATAAACAACTGCCTGCTAATGTATGGAAGGGGTGAATAAGAATGAGGGTGAGGTTCAGGGCGGAGAAAGCTACCAATGGAAGATAATATTAAGATAAATTAATTAATTTGTTCTTCCACACATACCGTGTAATCTAAAGTTGGAAGGGTAGAATCAGATAGATAGTGTCCTGCCGGTACATTGCTAGGTAACTTGGTTGGTTAGAGCAGAGATTTAGTGAGCCGAGGATCCGTTGTTCAATTCCTGGCTGTGGTATTGAAATTTTCTGTCTGATTCTACATCTCCAATTAAGATAAATTGCCCAGATACGGAGATGAAGAGGAAAGCCAAAGTAGGGAAGAATGAAAGAGGCCGAGGTGTTATTGAAGGGTATATCTTTGAGCAGAATTTTGGTTGATGTAATAACTGACTAATATTCTATTTAGCTATACAAGCTTCGTGGCCAAGTCTAGCTACCAAATTCGTATATAGACATTCCAGTCATAAGTTCTGTCCTCTATGTTTGTAGCTCTACAACTTAAAAATACACGATTTAATGGTATTTTTACAAGTTTGCATGGTAGCAGAATTATTATTCTAAACACATTTGCTTTGTGTAGTCTCCTACATCAACCAATAAATATGGAATGGGTTGTAAATGAAAACAGGATTGCAGTGATTGCTCTTTATAAGTGTGGTAAGAAGTGTGCTGAAATTTTAAAGTTGTTAAAACAACTGAACATTTCATTAAAACTTGTTTACTGAACTTTCAAGAGATTCTTAAATCTTCGTCTATTGAAGACTTACCAAGATCTGGCAGACCACGTACTATAACGACTTCAGGAGTGGTCAAAGCAGTAAGAGAACGTATACGTCGAAACCCACTCCAGAAGCAAAAAATAATATCCCAAGAGATAAATGTATTCACCAAATCCATGTTTCGGATTATCAGAGACGACCTTCATATGAGAGCTTATCGACGGCCAGTAGGGTATTTGTTAACCTCCAACCTAAAGAAAATCAGGTACGAAAGATCAATGAAGCTCTTACAGTTGCATGATCAGAATGGACATGAACATATCCTCTTCACAGATGAGAAAATCTTCACAGTGGAGGAGAAGTACAATAAGCAAACTGATAAAATATATGCACGGAGCTCAGAGGAAGCTAAAATATCAGTCCCCTGTGTCCAGAAAGGGCACCACCCAGCATCAGTGATGGGGCGTGTCACATCTCTCCATTTCTGCAAACAAGGAGTAAAAACAGGAGCGAGACGGTATAAAGTGGACATCCTAGAGAGTGAGGTCCTTGAACACCACACTCTTCAATGGAAACCATTGAGTCTTTCAGGAAGACTCAGCCCCAGCTCACAAGGCTAGAACAATTCAAGCATGGCTCAGGGAAATGTTCCAGAATCCATTGCAGCAGAAGACTGGCCCTATGGCAGCCCAGACCTGAATCCACTGGACTATAGGTTTTGGGATATCTTGGAGAGTAAGGCCTGTGCTAAACCTCACTCGTAAGACAACGCAGGCAATTCCTCTAGATGTCATCCACGCTGCAGTAGCAGACTGACCTAACGGATTAAGGTACTGTGTAAAATCCAAAGGTGATCATTTTGAATGACGTATAGTGTAAGAAATTTTCATTAGTCACCGAATTAAAATGTATATGTTATATCTCTTTATGTCTTTTATTTTAAGACATATCGCTTCTTAATCATTGGACAGAACTTATGCCTGGACTGTGTAGGTCTAAAAAGCGAGAGGCCTAAACAGTACCGTTCACACGTTTATCAGCTGATGCAAACTACATGATACATCTGCAGTGAGAGTAAAAGACGTTAATCAGAGCGAGAGGAAATCGACGAGTGTAGTAATACGCACGTTGGAAAACATGAAAACAAATTTGAGTAACATTAATGATGAATAATGTATCGCTAATTACCGTATAGATATAATCTATCCGGTAGCTGGATATACGTAGTTTGTCATCTGTTGTAAATAATTAAATGCATTCACCGCAAAATTAATTTATGCATATAAATTATGCGCACTAGCTCGCCAGCAATGGCAATAAACCGAACGCTGGAATAAAGTAGCTATTTTAATATTTAGAAACTAATTCTTTAACTGTAGACACATGTCCTGAAATTTTGTGAAAATCAAATTAATCTTTGCCGAAAAAATAAACCGCAGAATCAGATTTAAATGCTCTTCTAGGAGTGTAAATAGAAAAATGTCAGCATACACCAGCATCAGCGGAGTGCTTTATGGCATCAGAGAACACGTTTGTTTTATTAAAGACGTAGAGAAAGGCTTTAGTTAAAAACTGTTGGGCAAGAGAATCAAGGAAAAAGGCGAAGTTACTGGGCTAGAGGGGCAAGGGAAATAAATGTTTTGGTTTGTATATACGTAACTTTAAAACACATGTAGCCCACCTGGTATTTACGTCCCTCCTGCACAATCTACCAGCAACTGGTCCTATACAAAGTTATACGTCACACAGGTTCTGCTATATCACACATAATCCAGTTGTCTGGCTCTAGTACGGAGTCATAGGAATCTAAATTAATTAAATGGACAATTTAAGGTTTTAGACTTATGCGTGCGTTGAAATAGATTGCTTTTGATTTGATTGGCACAATACTACGCTTATACTAGGTGAATCACGGCCTCTGTGTGTTTCTACTTTCTCTACTACTTACCTATAGTAAGTAGTGCAAGTATTGCATTTGAAAGGGGATAAACCACACACACATATGTATATAAATTAATATAAAAGAACAATTGTACGTAATAATTTAATTCAGCAAGAAAGATGTTAGACTATAGCAGCCAAGAAATGTACAAAGCAGATTGTAACTTAGATAAGTAAGGGAGGGACGAGCTAGCTAATTCTAGGTAAAACGTAATTCGAGGTAGAGCCCACCACCTTTCACCAAGCTAATGAGCAAGGAACTTGAAGCAATAACCAGAAATAGATAGAGACAGATGCAGAAAGAAAGAGACATAGGTATTGAATCCGCTTCCGGGTACGTCACTGCGGCGCGTATGCGAAAAATTTTGGAACAAAATATGTTCGTACGTAATAAGGTAACGCGGTCTGAAGACCAATTAGAAACGCCGTTACATTCTAAGGAGCGAAGGTGAGCGTCACTAAATTTGGGTATAAAAGGGGGAAGAAAGTCCCAGATTTTCACTCTCTGGTACAATCTCGTCGATACACAGTGATAGTCTCTGGACGACGGATGCACGTGTGTTCATATGGGTGGGAAGCGTGTGCAGTTTGATTAGGCTCCTAATTTATTATTATGGTGGGAATTGTTATAGATGGGAAAAGCTAGCCTCCCATAAGTATTTTATTAATAATAAACCACATTTTAAGGGAAATACAGTGCATTTTAATTTGCCTCACCTACGTAAACCCTGAGATCAGTGAAACTAGTTAGATAGGTAATTTATTAGGAATGGAGAAATCATCAGCCTCTGAGCAGAGGTAGCCGGAGACCACAACACTGTAGCAGAGGGCATCAACCAAGAGAACCAACGATTTCCCGCTACATATTCCATGAAAAAAATTCAATATCGAAATTTCACTGGAAATGTATGTTTTGGGCTCCGCTGAATAAAAAGGCGTTATACAGGATGTTTAAAATAGAGGGCATAAATTTAGGTATGCATTCCCATTTGTAGACAATAAAAACTCCATTACAAACATGTGTCCAGAAATGCTTGGCTTGTGAGCCTTCAAAACAGTGATATTCACCGGAACGTTTTTCTTCCGGTGACAGAAGATATTAACATGACACTCTGATAGTTCATTCTGAGGAGGACGGTACATTGAGTATTGTGTTTGGCGTTCGACTGAGCGACATATACTTAAATCAGGAGCTGGCAAAAATGCACTTCATGTACGGTAAGGCTGACGGCAATGCTGCATTGGTTCGTGGTGTGTACACACAGCAAAGATGTTCAGAACAGGAAGATATTTGAACGTCTCCATCGCCGTCTGTGCGCTCATAGGAAGTTTACATCTCCTGGTTTGGGGAGGGGACGACCAAGATCTACAACTCCAGATGCAGAGGGGCATATTCTGGATTCTATGACATGACTCCTTCTATCAGTACACGAAGGTTAGCCTTGTAAATGAATGTTCCTCATACGACTGTCTGGAGACTGCTGCGAGAGCAATAGCTACATTCTTATCATTTGCAACGTGTACAGGGCCTATCACCAGCAGATTGCCACGCACGATTGATGTTTTGCCAGTGGTTCGTACAGGTGTGCTATAAATCCGAACTTTCCTGTCTTAGTATTATTTACAGATGAGGTATAGTTCTCACGAGCTGGCATTACAAATTTCCACAATTAGCATGTATGGGCATATAAAAGCCACATGCAATTGTTCCATCTCATCACCAAGTGCGGTACACTCTTAACATGAGAGCCAGTATCATTGGTGATCGGTTAGTTGGACCCATGTGCTTGAACAGACTTACGGGGCATATGTACACATACTCCCTGGATAAATACCTCATATATATGTGAGGACTCTCCGATGAACATCCATCAACAAGCTCACTTCTTGCATGATGGCGCTCCTGCACACTTTAGTCGTACCTCCAGCCGGTACTTGGATCGAAGGTTTCCTGATCGATGTATAGGTACAGGTGGCCCAATTGCTGGACCACCACGCTCACCTGATTTTAACCCTGTCGATTTCTACTTGTGGGGCCATTTAAAAGCGTCGGTGTATTCGTCTCCGGTGCCTGACATGGAATCCCTTCAGAATCAAATTGTGGCAGTTTGGGAGGAAATACGCAATACTCCTGGAATTTGGGGTCGTGTTCGCACGGCCATGAGACGTCCATGTGAGGCCTGTATTCAAGCAGGAAGTGGACATTTTGAACATCTTCTGTAAAGAAAACTACCTGCGGTAAGAAATACGTTCCGGTGAATATCACTGTTTTCAAGGCCATAACCCAGAAACCAAGTATTTCGGGACAATCTTGTAATCGAATTTTTTATTGTCTAAATATGGGAATGCATACCTGAAATTATGCCCTCTATTTCTGAACATCACGTATAAAACCATATAGGTCTGAAAATACCATAACTCAAATCCGAAAGGTTGGATGAAAATCAAACTCGGTATTAAGTTGAGCATCGTCGAAGGATACAACATAAAATGTTTCAAAAATATCTCTAGCACAAACTGCCCTTTACATGGAAAATGTTTTCTTAGGTTTTATTTTCTCAAAATTAGCGCTAACAATTTCGATTAAAATACCGTGTGGTTTAGACATGCGCATGCCATATAATATACATCTTAACTTTTTTGCGAATTGCTTGTGAAGTCCCGCTCATTCTGAATGACTTTTGTATGATTGGTAAACCGTAATAGGTAGAAATCATCTTCACATACAATGTAGATCTCGTTAAAGCACATTTTATGGCAAATATATTTTTGTGGTATTAATAATTTCCCAAATACTCATTATTGCTTTGAATTGTAAATTACTTTAATCAATGCTAAGACGCTATTAGGTTTTCCAAAATTAAATTAAGTTTTATTTAAGGGCGCTGTTAACTGCTGTGGTTCTTAGCGTCCCATTCTATATCGGGCATGAAAGAGTGGAAATTTTGCTCAGAAGCCTCTTTATCAGGCTTGAGGTTCTTTTACGTGACGTAAATCTTAGTTTTTATTATTGTAATAATGCAAAGAGAACGGAGTGATTGGATTAAAAGATTTAGCTATCCTTAAAGTCTACTTTATCTACAACAAAATTTATAATAAAATCCTTTCTGCAATGTTTATCGCGATGGAAGCATAAGGTTTTGTAAGAATAGTTTATAGAAGCTTTAGTAGAGAAGGTCATTTGTATGTAACACATCAGACCTTTTATTTATGCAGTATGGTAAGCGGCAGAAATGCCTTAAATCCGACTAAGTGACGAGTTTACGTATAATCGTTATAAACGTGGTTTAAGGGATACTGGATGCCATGGGGTGACGTCTGTCTCAAAACATAGTTTTTTCTTGAGGTATACCGGTTTGCTAGCTAATTTTATAAGCATTTAATAAACAGCTACCCGCACCCAGAACCTCGTAGGAGGAGTAGGAGTAGGACCAGCTACGGAGGGAAACTTGGCACCTCAACCTACAAGATCTTTTGTGTCTAAGCCCTTGACGGGGTACCCCCGGGAGGGAGAGGTTAGGTGAGAGAAGAGAGCGGCCGGACCAGGAGGCTAGTCAGGGCAGAGGGCAGGGTCCCTACATTTTACAGATTGAAACTTCCCGGATGGCAGCTGGTGCAACCGGCTCCCCTCCCCTCTGCAGGCTTGCACATCCCTCTGGGGGCCCCGGGACTCGGAAACCGTCCCCATTCCAAGGGACAAAGGGTTATATAGAGCATCATTTTCCCGTGCCACGCAATGCCGAGACTCCCGCCGACACTTGCAACCCTAAAACAGTCCAAGCAGATGAAAGGTGAAGTGAAATGAGAATGGGGTAAAATGGAGGGACAGGAAATTTGGAGGATGTAATGAACCTTCCCAGCATTCGCCTAGCAACCCGGGGAAACCCCGAAAAAAACCCATGGGTCGGTAAGGTCGGCCACGGGAATCGAGCCCACGACTTCCCGAATGTGGGTCACAGACGTTATCGCCTGAGCCATCCCGCGCAGTGAAATCCCATAATAAGTGATACCCCGAACCAGCTAAAAAGAAATTGGGGATCCAAACTTCAAGAGAAACAATAGGTTACAACCAATTAAGAGGCACACCTAAATTTGCCACAAAAATTAGTTAAATTAATATTTCAGTTCTGATATGAACTGCCACACGTACATTAAATTGAGTTTTATTTATGGACGCTCTTTAACTGCTGCGGTCCTTAGCGTCCCATTCTATATTGGGCGTGAAACACCGGTAATTTTGCTAAGAGGCCTCTTTATCAGGCTTGAGGTTCTTTTACGTGTCGTAAATCTACGACATGAGGCCACCGGCTTTACTTCCTTCCGAAGGAAGTCATGATAAGGAGTTTTACGCCCGAAAAAATCGATTGCTCTCCGTCGGGTTTAAACCCGCGATCTCGGGAACTAGAAGCCAGTTTGGTAACCACTACACCACGGAGGATGCAGGCTTAGGGTTGTGCTAAAAGGCTTATAAACATTTCTGTAGCATAATGCTAGATTTAGAGTTATGAAAAACGGACTGAGGCTCCAGATACCAGTTGCTTGAATTGTTTAATAATAATTCGTTAGTGTTAGAAATTGGCAGCGAGTGTCTTACAGTGCTTCATACGTTTTTTTCATTTTATTTAATTGATGTTGTCTTGGGAATAAATAATTCAGAATAAAATATTGCATAGAAGGCGATAAATGAGTTATACCAACTAATAAGATTAAGTTTGGTGAAAAAACATCAACATTAATATTTGTAGTGGTCTCGTAAGTGCATTTGATAAAGAGTTAAGCGTCAACCTGTAGCAGGTGATACTAAATTTGTAATCACTTGAGCATATTTAAATTAACCTCTTTTGTTCGGGTATAACGGATAGAAACTAAATAAATGAGTGATTTCTTACCGTAAGTTTGAAATATCGGTCTTCCAGAACCTCACAGTAAAACATTTGTTAAAATTTCCTACTAAGAAACCTCTTGATTTTCCAGCGTTTTGTAGCTCTCTCCTATTCTCATAACAAACACAGGTTAATACGGTCAGATACAGGACGAACAAAAATGTTATAAGCAGCTTAGCTGCAGGAGGTGATTATTTTGGTAAAAGGGGAAATATTTCAGAGAAGCCTACAACCAAGGGGCACTGCTTCATCAGCTAAGTGGATTGCTTATTTTGTCCATTTACCATAACAAGGAGTGATTTGGCTCTTGTTAGGTAATCATTTGTGGCCATTCATTGAATTTCTCAGAGTTCTGAAGCTTTGAAGTGTTATTAATATACATTCAAAATGTGTATCTTTCCTCAAAAATATGTATATTTTCGGTTTTAAAATATAGGTACATTTTTTCGGCACCCAAGGCTACATTTTTTAATATCTTCTTATCGCTTTTCTCCATTTTGCCTGTTGGACCATAAATCTTCCTCAGTTTCCCACTCTTATCATTGCCCCTCTAATTCACGTGCTATGCGCTCTTCCTTGTCTCCTCCTTCCCGGTGGCGTCCACTCTATTATTCTATTGGGCTGTCTTTCATCTTCGATTCTTTTAGCATGCCCATACCGTTCTAATAGTTTCTGTTGAATAAAATCTAAAATTGAATTTTGAAAATTCATATTTTTTTTTATAATCTCATTTGTATTTTTTTCTCTTTTAGATATCCTAGCAGATCTCGTCCAATAATCCATTTCTGTCCCTCAACAATAAAATTCACAAATGTAACTTAATTCAAATATTGGTGGATATAAATCCCATAATATTAACACAAGTATGCTGAAGTTTGAGGCAGTATTTTTAACACTTAAAGATTTTAATCAAATTACATAAATATAAATTTGAATAACAGACCGCCTTAAAGCAATATGTGTATGTAAAAATATCTAAAAAGTGTATATTACAGTCATTGTATATGTTTATATTATTGTATCCATGTGTAATAATGTTATGTGAATGTATTACGTAATTTAATAATGTAGGAGCTGTGAGAAATGCGTTTAAAGTTGCTAACAATAATGTAACAATGAGGTAACCTTGAGGGAATAATGAGTAAGGAAGTTTAAATTCTACTAGTCATTATTAGAGCAGCAATAATGTAAATTTTGAGACAGTTTAAAATCGCCAATCAACAACCAGAAAAAGCTTTAGTTAAATGAAGGTATTCTATTGGACTAGGATTAGCCAATCAGAGACTTGAAATACAGAAATTTACCAATTTAGGCAGTGGAATTCAGTTCAGTTGCCTCCAAACAGTGCTCATAACCAGACGTGTTGCTTCTAGATAGTGCTCATAACCAGACGCAAAAAGTGTCCTCAAGAAGTTTAATACGTATTCGTGTGAGACGAAAATAGTTTACGGTTAAAAAGTGCAAGTAATTAATAAAAAAAAGAATCTCACAGCTATCTATATCAGTGAAGTGTTGTTTAAATCGTGTCAAGCATTAATAAAAGAAGTGAAGTAAAATTATAATCTGTGTAAGCCTACATTCTTGTCGCACCAAAACCCTGCTAAGATAAACGTGTCTCTAACAAATACTGACGCAGCCGAGGCAAACATAAATATATAATATTTAAGGAAACAGTTAAATTAAGAATTTAATATTTTTTTTAAACTTGGGGCAAATGGCACCTGAAAGTACATTTGGGGCGAAGGCTACCGGAAACCGGGTACTATACGTGCAGTTGTAACTACTACACGTTCGGCTCCCCAACAGTTGAAATATAATACATCTTCTTCAAACTGGCTTTCAATACCTAGCAGCAACTACCTACTTCAAATTGACGTCCATACGTGATGCAAACAACGTAAAGTAAACCCCTACTTCAAGTTTCTGGCTTATGTTCGGCTTGTAATAAGTATGCTATGCACCCATTATAACACATCTAAGTCTGTTAGTGTTCTAATAATTTGTAATTTGTTCTTTAATTTCGTGCGATATCAAGTTAACAATACAAATATATCTGCCATATGTAATTATTTGTTTTTTTAGTGAAATATCAACATTTGTTTTAATTAAAACCGGAAAAATTTTACACAGAGAATAATGAAAAATTCTGGAAAAAATTAATACAGGAAATGAGCGATGAGAAGTGTTTAGGAAAATATTACAGGTTTTATTTGAATCTGAAAACCATTCTCAGACAGACATTTTACGGATACAAGGTAATTAGATCAGTACATTCTTCAAAGCTGTAATAAAGAGAAAAGGACTTGAAGATGTATAAATTAATTACAAAACTTTAAGTTAATTTGTCACAATAGAACTGACAATTAAGTGTGACATCTCACGGTCGTGTAACGTAATATTGTTACGTGGATACCAAGGGTTGCGGAGTGAGGGGAAGGTCAGGCTCTGTATCCTACAACAGCTAGATACAAAGGGAACGTATCTTTCCGTTTCCTCACTAGCCCTTCGTATTTTATGTAGTAATTTGTGAATTTTAGTTAATTATGGTTTAATTTTTTATATAAGCCGGGTGCGTCAGTAATATCTGGTAGGGCAAGTATCTCTTAACAAGGGTGGTACAACTGTGGAATAGTTTCACACACTTTACATAAATTATAGTTTAAATTCTCACTTTTTTACTGATTCTTGAAGGCAGTTGAATAATATATCAAATTATAACAAATTATTGAAATATTTACGTATAATCTGTAAGATATTAAGTTCTATATGTGTGCTAACGAACTGCAGAGAATTTCTTAAGTTCTTTATTCGCATTAAAGAAATTATAAATCATACGAATATATATCTCTGCGAATATTAAATGAAATGTATTTTACAGTTGTAGTAATTATCTGTTCCTAACTACATTTTTTTAAAGGTCAACATTTATCTTCTCCGCACTGCACTAATATTTCACATCTGCACACTCTGAGCTTCATCTACTGAACTGACTTGGCTTGGATACGCTACCTCTTAGCGTCCACAACTTAAAATTTTAAATTTAATGTTTCTATTTTCTGCTTTGCTAAACCTACTCTAGCAGAACACTGTTGGTTTGGCTTTGATTGTCTTTTTGTACCCACACGACTATTTACAAACTTTTTGACGTTACATCAGTATTTTTCCATCGACTGTTGGTAGCCTTCCTTAGCTTTCTAACTTATTGTTCTGCCAAGGATACAACTCATTGTTAGCCACCCTCTTCTTTCACTTTATGACACTGTTTGCTACAGAAAACAGCTTGCTTCTACCCTCACAGCTCCTACGTTTCTAAACTAAGAAATACATTCACATAATATTTTACACATATATACAATAAATAAACTTAATACAACGGCTGTAATATACAGTTTATAGCAATTACTGATTGCTTATAGGCGGGCTATTATTTTTATATTATGTAATTAATTTGATAGCAGTTAAAGGATAAAAATCACTTCCTCACAATAGCTTCGCTGTTCCTTTTGAATCACCTGCTTTACACTTCTCATGTCGTCCTCCAGTTCCCAAAGTCGGGGGTTCAAACCCGGGGGAGGGCGATGAATTTGTTCGGCCGTAAAAATCCTTAGCATGGATTTCTATGGAAAGGAAGTAAAGCCGCTGGTCCGTGTCGTAGATTTACGGCTGTAAAAATACCTCAAACCCTGATAAAGAGACCTCTGAGGAAAAGTTCCGGTCTTTCACACCCAATATAGAATGGGACGCTAAGGACCATAGTGGTTAAAGAGCGTCCATAAATAAAGCTCAATTCAGTTTCACATTTCTCACCGAGTTCCCAGCTGAGAGCCGGAAGCAGGAGGAGACGCGTTTGCTGACGTCACAGAGAATTCAGTTGGCTGACACTGTGAATAAGTATTAGTTTTGGATATATTTACACTAGTAATGGAACGATACTACTGTTTCTCTATACTCGATACTCTCTTTATAAACAACTGTAAAGACGACGGTTTGTTCACTGAGTTATCTTCTTATTAGTAGTTTTCTGTGTATAAACACATGTAACCAATTTTGCACTGTATGCTAATACCGAAATTCTTCCTGTTTGACGTTCTGCAGTTGACAGCATTTTTTTATCTTGATAATGCAGCAGGTTACATATCTTCTGTTGTAGTAAAGGATAATAATAATAATAATAATAATAATAATAATAAAACCTTATTTTAAAGGATTGTTTAATCCCTAGTTTGGAAATTAGTCTTACGGTATACCTATAAGCTACGCTCGTGACCGAGTTTGACTTGCGTAAACACAAATTAGCAGATGGAAATGAAGAACAAATATTTCCATGCGCTGTGTTATATCTCGTCTTAAGTTCCGATTTGTTTCTGCTGGATACACCGAGCGAGTTGGCTCTGTCGGCAACGTCTCTGGCCCGCATTCGGGAGGTCCCAGGATCGATCCCTGGGACCGCCCACTCTGGCCCATGGGTTTTTCTTGGTTTCCCCGGGTCGACAACCAAATGCTGGTGTGGTTCATCATCCACCCCGCTTCTCCTCCCTCTCATTTCCTGCACCCATCATCTTCCTTGTGTGTTTCAAGGTTTTAGGACCAGGCGAATGTGTTCGGCGGGTTGCGGCTGGGCGGTGGTTTGCGCTCTTTACAGATTTCTTCCCTGGCGTTGTTGCGGTACCGCGTTAGGTCTCTCCTCCGAGTGGGCTCCACCCCGGGAACCTGGAGGTTGGTGGCATGTGGACAGGACCTGGCGTTGTCGGATGCGTTCTGTCTGGAAACGTTAAGGGCCCCATCCACGCTTGCTCCCGTCGGCATCCGGATCTAGTCGCCCTTCGCGTCTTTCCTCATCCCTCCTCCCAGAAGTCATGATGGAAGCAAAAAGGGCCGTTATGGCCTACTTCCGGTACTCTGCCACGGTTCCGTGTGCCCCTCCGTGATAGTACCTTACCTTTACCTTTTCTGCTGGATTCACAGATTTTAGTCACCGGGTTAGGTTAATGTGAGTCATCAAGCCAGGCTCTTGCAAAAGCGTGATTAGTGCGTCAGCTAAATCAGCTTTATTCGCAACACAGTTGACGCTGTATGTTACATGAGTATCTCCACTTCTTCCCCCATTATTTTGCATTTTTTCATCTAGGCACAAGAGTCTATGGAATGTTGCATTGATTCACCCACAGGAAATTCAGTCAAGGTCTATCAATAACTACAGTCCAGCAACTCTTTGGGAACACGTGCGAGGTAATAATGTGAGGTCTCGACTCCTTTCATTCCATATCTAGCATAAAGTTAGATGCAAAACTTAAACATTTAAAAGTATCGAAGGTTTTTCTCAAAGTATTAAACAACTTCGATACCGCCAAGTATCGAGAGTATGGAGGACTTGACCGTATCAAGGTCCTCTCCTTAGTTTACACTCTATTAATTTTAAACACAAAAGTGTAAGATTGATTATTTCACTTGCTACCTTACATAAAGTGTTGACTTAGAGAAACAGTCTAAAAAGTTGCTTTAGAATATGGACAGAAACAGTTCCTTGTAGTACCTATACTCCATCGTGATACGCTATCGGCAAGGGCAAACCGTGTTTCCACTCTGAATTTAACTGGCTCTCTTTTAAGTAAAACCGTTGGTAAAGCCTTCACTCCAGTCCCACGCATGCGCCGTGTGTTGTCGCGCATTTGAAGAAACACTCCAGGGCTTTCAACGGATCGCTTATTTTTACAGTAAACGTTTAGCCCACAATTCGCGCTGTAAATCTTACTATAATATCATCCTAAGGTCACAGCCTTACAGAAAATACCCACACCTTACATTGAAATATACAGGCAGCTTGAAAGTAGCCAACATGCCTTACCAACATGTACAATCAAGTGCATGGAATCGTGCCGATATGATACGCAGTGCTTTATTTTCGTTAAGGAGGTACTATACAGCCTCTGCCACGCCCAGTCCCTACCCTTTACGTAGTTTAGGCACTCCACTTCATGTTTGTCTTACTCCTCCCCATTTTTCCCTTCCTTCCTGAGCCCGAAACGGACTTGGGTTCGTAGGTTAATGCTTTAGAGCCAGACATTTGACATCAAACCAATACCATACGGACTCATTCAGGTCTTGTGTAGACCGTCTTTGCAAAGCATGCCTTCCAGACACTCACGTGAAATGTACTCCTCCCCTTTCACCGCTCACCTAGGTGTAGCAAGAAAGCGTTGTGTATCTCTTGTACCTGGTAAACGTTTTTCCTCTGGTTGACGCCCTCTGCTGCAGTGTTTTGCACTAATTTCACGGATCTCAAGGTTTTCGTAGGTGAGGCAAATTAAAGTACACTGCATTTCCCTTAAACAAAATGTGGTTTATTATCAAATAAATCTTATGGGCGGCTAGCTTTTCGCATTATAACAATTCCCACCATTATAATAAATTAGGAACCTAATATAATTGCATACGCTTCCCACCCTAATACACTCGTTCAGAGAGTACCACTGTGTGTCAACGAGGTTGTATAAGAGAGTGGAAATCTGGTGCTTTCTTCCCCTTTTTATACTTAAGCCTAATGACGCCTGCCTTCGCGTCTCAAAATGTAACGACATTTCTAATTGGTCCTCAGACCGCGTTACCTTATTATTTATGAGAATATACTGCTCCAAAAGATTTCGCATACCCGACCTAGTGACGCGTCTGGAAGCAGATTCAATATCTCTGTCTCTTTCTATTTCTCCTTATTTCTTACAGCTTCTTGCTCATTAGCTTAGTGAAAAGTGGGCTCTATCTAGAATTATCTTTTACCTGGAATTAGCTAGCTCGCCCGTCCCTTACTTATCTAAGTTACAATCTCCTTTTGTACAATTCTTGGTTGTTAAATATTCTAACATCTTTCTTGGTGAATTAATATTATTATATAGAATTTATTTATAAGTCTATGTATATATATATGGTATATCCCCTTCCATAGACCTTACCTTTGTTAATGGGCGTGTGTGTGGACTTGAATTCAAACCATAAGAATTGGTTCATTCAGGGCTGGTATAGTAGATTATGGCAACATTAAATAAAGAAAAAACTATAGCAATCCATGCACTCGATTGTAATTCGGTTTCCTCTGTGTAATGTTTTTCTTCACGGAAAGATAATTTACCCTATATTCAACATTTAAATATACAACTGTGTAGTGTCTAATTCTCTAAACCGAAGGATGCCCTTAATTCTCTGCATGAAATGCTCTTCGACATCTATCTCGGGATGTTGTGCGATTTTTACAGGGATTTGTGCGATAGCTATTCATTTTGTGGAGTTAACATTATTTCTAATTGAGCACCACTGGAACAGAAATGTCAAGCTGTATATGCTTAACGCGGCTGTTAAGTCCCCCTGTCATTGTACAGTGAAGTATTTGTGATATTCACCAGCTTAGCGCCAGAACAAGCTATGCTGTAACAGTCTGACAGCTTTGGAGCTTGTTCAAGCGAACCTTTATCCACAGGCATCCAGTTTCTGCCAACCGCTTTGCAGCTGAAGCTCATCCTGAGACATGTCCCCCCCACCCACTCCTCTCCCTAGCAATTAATATTAACAGAGTTAACCTCCTGACCCGACTGCAAAACACTCGGCGCCTGACAAATTTAAACTTGTTTTAGGTGTTCAAATAAGTGGCTCTAGGGGGAGGAGAGACCACGAATTCAAACTAAAACATAAGACTTACAGTTTGCTTTCCATTTAGTTTGTGTGTATCTTTTAAGTTACCCTCCAAGCACTTCATGATATTAAACACTACTTTTACAAAAATCTACTCAAGGACTTGAAACTATGCAACGGTTTTCTAGCGATAGCTACGAACACGGAGAAAATTGTTTCCGCCACGCTCATTACGTTAACATCGGTGCATCACATGCTGCCTATCTAGGAACATATAAAACTGTCATGTCGGAGAGCGAACTATAGCCATTAACTATTTAAGATATCAGACTGAAATTCTACGGGATGTAGATGCTTAGCTGCCTTTATACAATAAGGCGTTTTACTAAAGAAGATATAATTTGTTCTTAATTACACATTTAATTAAAATTTATTCGCAATTAAGTTTTACCAATATAACCACCAAATTTATTGACAGCAAAGAATGTCAGTAACAGAATTGTGGTATTATATTTCGCGTATCAACATTTCATTTACCTATCTTCAATAATTTGATGCAAGCCTTCGAAACCTTGAAATCACAACACTTGACGATCTGGCTGGAACCTCAAGAGCAATTTGAAATAAATATTCCTCGGGAAAACCTCCGTTCTGATCATATTGCTTACAAATACAGAAGCTGCCATATTTATAAGTGAAACCAATTTGTAGAATAAACCTTCCCTTAAAAGATGAGCTCAAATGCACCTCTGCTCCAAAAAGTATTGCAGTTATGAGCTTTTCTGTAAAATGGTGCAGAATTCAGAACTTAAAGTGGTAGATATACCATTTTTAAAAATGTATTAAAAATATAAGTATGTGTTGTTCATAGAATGATAACGTACGTATCATTTAAGAGGAAATTCCAGTTTGTAACCCTAAATAAAAAACAAAAAATGTCACCTTTTAATAATTTTTGCCATTTAGTCGCCCAGTAAGGGAATTCATCTCTGAAAAACCAATTTCAAACGTTTTCATTCAGTGTATGTGAAAGCTTAATGGAAAACCCCTGCTCCATAAACATTGAAGGGCTTCAAATTAGTTTCCAAAGTTAATTTCCTTCTACTTTAACTGTATGGTTAGCTCTGTCCAAAGACAGATATTATGGTTCTTTCCAAAGTTTCACAACATAAAGTATAAAAAGAACTCTGTGAAGTGCCTATATCATTTTTCTTATTACAGCACACAACATTTATTATATTATTATTTTTGTACTAGATTTAGTTCAAGAGTTGTTGTGGTGGTAGTTTCTCAAGTAATTTCACGTTGCAGAACTGTCGCACGTGCTTCATGACCGTACTTGTATTCGCTTTCTTAGGAATTTTGCAATTTGTTTAGAGCACTTTCTATATAGATTTAGTCACCATGTATAAACAAAAGAAAAAGAAAAGCCTCGCAGCGTATAAAAAGAGTTTCGTAGTACTATAGAAAGAAAAAGAGCGAATAAAACAGCAAGCAGAGCTACTACTGCACGTTCACCTGTGTGCTAGCCAGGGAGAGGGAACAGTATCTGCCGAAGTAAACGACAGGTGTCGCTCCCTATAAAGCAATACCGTTTTGCCGATAAGGAGCACGAAGTACCCAAACCATACACAGACTCCTTGCCTGGCTATGCCAGTAGTGAATAGATAGCGTATAGTACACAGTACTATAATTCTTACTTATATACCCTCTCCTGCCCTTCGTCGTAATTATCCTACAGATCCGGCAGATGTGTTTCGTCGTTGTGCAAGCCATCACATCCAGGCAGCATTTATTCCTGTTTTCGAAATCCGAAATTAATTTGGTTACTATTTACTCCTTAAAAATTCGTTTTCTTTGTACTCTTTTTTGACATATCTCTGTTTCTCCTTCTCCACAGAGCGAACATATTTCTTTCCAAGGCATCACTAATTTTGTGCCTTTCCACGCATTATTGCACTTTGTTCTCACGCACAACCATCTAATTATATCCGGGTCCCCTCAACTCTGAGCTGTTTCACACGTAAACTATGCAATATACTGCCATATCACACTATGAGCTTTGAACGAGTTCCCGCCCACTACATCCGATACCCCTCAACCCATTTGGAAGGAAAGTTTTATAACCACCCGAGCTCTACGCGATAACCGGCAACGGAAACAAAGTGACGTTAACATAATGAGCGCGGCGATAAATAGGTCGTGAGTCTCACAGACTTGGTACGCAAAACCCAGACATGTCTGTGGCAATTTTGAGTAATCACGACATTCATGATATGGAAGTATTAGCACACTCTGAAGTAGCGGGAAACGAAACGCATAACATTGTGAATTAAATGGCTTGATGTTATGAAGGACACCATAGTTTTTTCAAGGGATATTAAAAATATTGTCATTCATGCCCTGTCCCAAAGTATTCTTGTTATAATAAACATAGTATCATAAACTAATAAACCGCCAAACGGGTACAAGAAATGTATGTTTAAATCAACACCTTTTTGAAATATGATGTCGAAAAACAACAAATTTCCATGTTTGTTTTTTGTATCTTAATTTAAGACCCTAGCTTCTATTTCATACATATGACATATACCAACAACACACCATATAGACACTCAGCCCTCGCTAGCTAGGTCGTGGGTTCAAACCCGGCGGTGAGCGATGGATTTTCTCGGGCGTAAAAATCCTTAGCACGGCTTCCTTCAGAAGGGAAGTAAAGCCGGTGGTCCCGTGTCGTAGATTTACGGCACGTAAAAGAACCTCAAGCCTGATAAAAGAGGCAAAATTACCGATCTTTCACACCCAATACAGAATGGGACGCTAAGAACCATAGCAGTTAAATAGCGTGCATAAATAAAACTCAATTAATTTTTTTCTGCCCACGCTAGTTATAAATAAATACATACTATTTTAAAGACATCTGATTTAATTTTTTTTTCAGTAATTAGTTTCTGGTAAGTCAGTATTTTCGATATGTTGCTTGTGGCGGTGGCTTTTAAATACTCTTTTGAAACTTTTGTATATTATTTTAAATTCTACATTAATGAAATGTTTGCATAATATTTTACCACTCTGTTTAGTATTTCTGTTTTATACTAGATTTGTAATATTTATGGATAATTATTAATTAAAAAGCCCTCTATATGAAATAAATAAATACAATTTTGCTGTCTCTCTTTTAAAAACTCGTTGTTACTCCACCTACAGCTTGGAAACATGTTTAACTTTTAAATAATACAAATTTGAAGATAATCAACATTTTCTGCATCAAATAAGATTAACATGCACAAAAATGAGAAAGGCTAAACTTTTTAATCATTTATCTTGTGAAGAAAACGTAAAATTTGAAATTATCTAAGTTGAAAAACCTAGAAAGTTTTGCAGAAGCCTTATAACAATAATAATTACCTTGATTCCTAACAATTATTCAATATGGTTCAAACTTACTTTTAAATTTAATTATGCATAATAGGGCCACATAAACTCTTTTAAAAATTGAAGAAAAATGCAGCCTTTTTATTTAAATACGTTAAGCGAAAAGAGCTAAAGTATTTTAAAATTTAAACTTCTAAACTCACAAGATGGAGGTAAGGATTTGAACGAAAACTAAGACAGTGCGGTTATTTTGCAGATTTTAAAATGTAATGTAACTGTTAAGGCTTCTCAGAATAACATTTGTTTTGACGATATATTCTGCTGTTTCCCTTTGAGATTCATTAAATTCCAATATACTATATTTTAATTAGCATGTACATTGCTTGGATAGAACCCCTGTGGAGGTACGAGTGCACGGCAGTATATATTCCTGAAAGAGGAATCACATTAAATTAAAGCTGAAGATTGCTGAATATGGTGTAGTGTCAACCTGCAACCCAGATCTTTAATTAGTTTTAGATCTTTCCGGGAGAAAATCCAATAAAGGAATTCCTGCAATTTGTTTTCTAATTTTCTCTTCTAAGTATCATCCTTTCGTTTCAGGGAAGTATTGCAAAGCATCCTGATTCTGTTGTTCTCCTAAAACAGAAAGCTACAACGGTGAACATAGCTAATAACAGTCTCTTAGTAGCCATTATAAACCGAAAAAGAGAATCATAGCCGCATAAATACAATTTTTATGATGGTATTTAACCTGTCAATATATTGCAATCCACTCGCCTATTATAATTATCTTTAGCATAGTTATAACCTTGAAGACAATAATTTCTTCATCTTGGTTGGCTCCACTGAGAGATGAGTTTAGGGGTAGCAATCTTAAGGAGAGGTACATTTTTAACTAACATAATTTAGAAGAAAACTTAGCTCTTCAGACCCCTCGTAATAAAATTTTCATATCTGATGTAGTTGTTTATACTTAATTCATATGTTAAACTGCCTAATAACTACCCTTAAAACCATTTTGTTTGCATGGAAATGAAATTTTTGTCATAAAGTGTAATTCATGGACTACTTCGGCTTGTATTAGTGCAATAGTTTAAGGTCTTATAAACCAACAGCGCCAGAATAATTTAAGGTATTTTTCAGAAAATATTTCTATTACTTAATGTCCTTCATATAAATATGTCTAATTATTGCTAAAGAGCTACTCTGTATTCACTCTTAGGTTGATCCGCATCAAAACAAACCCCAGGTGGCCAGTGCACCGTTATAATGTATCCTTCCGCCATTCGCACTAGAAATACTGTCACAATTTCAGACCATGTGGCCAGTAAAAGCGGCACGTAGTGCAAAAAAGAACAGAGTGCTTATTTCGACAACTGAAACGGGGACTATCATATTCTGTTAAGGGTTGAAGATGATAAGATTGACAGTTGCAACGAAATAAACGTTTGCACATACAATAATAGTTAATTCTAAAGAAATGGGCGAAAAATAAAGTAACAGATATGGGATAACTTAATTTTTTCGCTCTCTGGAAGCGGCACTTTATCAACTGTTGGCGGCTCATTTTAAAAAAGAAATTGTGCAGTTACGCGATTTGCATTCTTTTCAAAATCACTACATTCTTTTATCGCGTATTTCATATGCTTTCTTGTTTTTTTTTTTGGGTGTAACCACTTTTGCCGTTTCAGATTTTTCTACACAAGCACTGTTTATACTCGTACTCGAAACACCGGTGCACCCAGAAGTTAATTTCACAATTTCTTTCGCGGAAAGTGTTGAATATTTCTCACGTAACTCATAATAAAGATTTAACACTATTGTTTTTTCACCATAGTAAATGGAGCGAATTCATCGTCCTCCATGATACTAAACACAACTGCTGGTTTCTGGCTGTAAACAATATTCTGCGCCTACCCGGATGTCAGGTGACTCATACGAATTGAATCATGGGACTTGTAGCTCTGTTTTACAGTATAAATCAGCGTTAAATAAAACCTTAGGTATGTGTATAGAATATTATACTATTTAAGGATAAATTCATTCTAAAATTCAGAATATTAGCATGGGAATACTTTCCTGCACGCATTGCTACCGTGTTGCACCACGGTGCACTGGTCACGTGGGTTTGTTTTGCGCGGATCAACCTAAGAGTGAATACAGAGTAGATGACAGTGTGGGGGTGCTCCGTATTGTTAGAAGAACGCATTGTATCTACAAAATGCACGTATAGCTGAAAAATTAGATGTGTTAAGCATTTGGAGATATCCGGTGTCAGTAACAACATCTTCAAAGAAGAAGAGCCTATTAAACCCCTAGATGACAGTCCACACCAACAACCCTGGTAGAATGACTGTCTTGTCGACATAGTGTAGAATTCCTAGCGTCCAGATAAAACAATTCTGATTATTCACTGTTCCGTTAGCTTGAATTGGACCACACAATCTTCATCACAAACTCTTCGTCCTCATTTACCATATACTGCATTCACAAAGTTCCATTCGACAATCAGGAAAGACCTCATTTAATGCGTGCAATAATCCTGGTACCTACAGCTTCCACTCAGAGATTTCAGAGTACACTGTACATTCGCACTGCCAAACCCGGTTTCACGAGCGCATTGTATAGCAGACTTTGAGACGATGTTGCAAACTTGTCTAAGACCATAGCGGAAGAAGGAAGACTTGTACCTGTACGAGGCCTTCCGGATCTTTCTTTGTACACATCACAGGTGGTCTCAAACTTGTCACAAAGTCAGCGTAATTGTCAAGCGTGTTGCGAACTCCGCCAAACTTGAGCCATCACTTTAAAATGAGATTCCGTTCCTGAAAATCAAGCATACCGCGGCCATTTTGATTCACTATCATACGTCGCATGTTAGTCATAAGGGCCATTTGGGTACTGATATCTGTTGAGGAAACACCATACGACATAATCAACAGACAATTCAATTCAATTCTGAAAACAGTACGTAGACGCCGTCTATTAAAGTGTGCATGCATTTTTGACGGAATCTGTCCAACGGGAAGTGAATTCGGGACATAACTTACCGCCTGAGCCATCTTGCGAGGTCGCCTTAATAGTACACTAATTCATTCTTGCAAAATGAAGTACTTGTGTCAAAGCATTGAGCATGTCTTATGAAATATACTTCCGTGCAGAATGAGGCAGTATTTTTAACACTTGAATAATTTTAATTACATTATATAATATGTAAACTCAATAACAGCCCACCTTGAAGCAATATGTATGTAATAATTTGTAAAAAAATGAATGTAACAGCCATTTCAAATGCTTATATTATTCTAAACATGTTCAATAATGCTATGTGATTGCATTGTGTAATTTAATAATGCAAGAGCTGTGAGAATAATAAGTTTAAAGTTGCTAACAATGAGGTAACAATGAGGTAACCTTGAGGCAATGAGTTTGAGAGTTTAAATGCTACTAGTCATGATTAGAGCAACGATAATGTAAATTTTATGACAGTTTAAAATTAGCCGATCAACAACCAGAAAAAGCTTTAATTAAATGCAGGTATTCTATTGGACTAGGATTAGCCAATCAGAGACTTGAAATACAGAAGCTTACGGGTTTGGACGGTTGAAATATGTTCAGTTGCTGGCAGACCTTGGTAGTGATCGGATGGAAGATGTGTTCTCTAAAGAAATATTACGTATTCGTGTGAAACGAAAATTATGTATACGCATTAACAAAGTGCAAGTTTTAAATTAAAGAATCTCACAGCTCTTAATATCAGTGTAGTGCTATTTAATTTGTGCCAAGGATTAATAAAAAGAAGTGAACTTAAACTTAAAATCTGTGTAAGCCTACATTCTTGTCGCACCACACCCTGTCTAAGAGATACGTGACTCTAAAACAATACTGACGCAGCCGAGGCAAAAACAAATATAAATACTATCTATAGAAGCAGTTTAATAACACAGTTAATAAATATTTTTTAAACTTGGAGCGTAACAACAAAAATACATCTTCAAATCGGCTTCTCATATGTAGCAACATATTACGTAATAAACAATCCACTTCAAAATTGACGTTCATACATGGAGCTGATTAAATAAATGAACAACAATTCAACAACAATAAACTACAACAGTTGAAAAACAGAACTTCAAGTTGGCGCCCATACGTGTGGCAGTTAAACTAAAGCAACTATACTTCTTCAAGTTGGCTTCCAAAACGTGGGGTATACTTCTTCAAGAATTTTATTCTAACATCTTCAATAGCTTTTAATTACGACGAAAACAATTGTAAGACGATTAAAATGAGTAGCTAACATTCGTTGGTTTGAGGTGGGTCTGCTGCAAGTCACATTCAACACATTTATGAGCATGCTTTAAAGAAATGAGATATTTACATTTCTTAATCAAATCAGAGTACTTTATTGCATAAAAGACAAATAAGCTTAATTCTAATTTTTTCACCCCAAAAGATGTACCAACCTTGTTAAGTCTTGAATTTCAAAGAAGATTGGTAATGGATTTATTAAATCAGTCGATTAGAGCATAGGCACGGAGGGACTTGAGCCGAAAATGTCAAATGCTCTTCTCCTTCCAAATCTCTTCCCCACAAACATCTAATTTGAAGCAACTATTTCAATACCACGTTAAGATGCCGAATTAAGTTTTGAATAAATTTGATACTCAGATTAAATGCATAAATAAATATGTAAAATAAATTAATAAACGCTTTATTGATTCAATATGAATGTGAGAAACGGGATTTCAAATTAATTGTTATATACTATTATATGAAGTAGTTTAAAAATGTGCAGAGAGCATTACAGCAATGTTCAGCTAAAATATGTTTCACGTTCGGAGTATTTTGTATGCAAATTTAAGTTTTAATAGATGGCGGTAACGTATTAAAAGTATGCCAGTGTAAGCAGATTGTTTATAATTTGGAATCTCATAAGTGACCCTGTGTGCTATAATTGTAAACACTTGAATCATGTGTTCATTATATTTTAGGTTAAGGAAAGATAAGCACTGCTAAATAAAGTGGAAGGAAATGTGAAATTCTGATACTATTTAAAATAAGGATTACGTGAACGTGTTGCCTGTAATTTAAAAATTAGTTGCATAGTTGTCTTTTGAGAATAAATATCAATATACAGGTGAACTATTTATGTTTAGACTGTAAAATATCTCCAAAACTAAGCGTTTGCGAAAGGAATGTCTTTATTAAAAGTTTCTTGGGGGAAAGTAAATGCCATTAGTCGCGTTTTGTTTGGAGGACGTTATAATGGTCATTTTAGGGTCAATTAATTTTTTAAATGGGAACCTACAATTAGGGTCAGTTTAAATTGACCCTAAAATGACCATCACAACCTCCTCAAAATAAAATACGACTAATGGCATTTACTTTTCCCCATAATATCAATCAACTTTTATTTAAGACATTTCTTTCTACAACGCTTAGTTTTGGAGATATACAGTCTCAACTTAAATGGACCACCTTGTATGTATTGGAACTTAAAATATCTCCTATTTGGAAATAATAAAAAGTAACTGAACTTCCTTTCTGTCAATAAAGCCACAATGTTCCTATTCTATATTTTCCCTAACAATACCAAGAAGCTGTAATATATGTTGGCTTTCAAATATATCTCGCACTTCGATAATCAGATTTGTGTTGGCTAATATGTGGATTCACAAATTATATAATACAGTCATTAGATTCGAAAATTGATGGTTATATTTACACAGCATTTTAAAATTGAGGATAACTATTTCATATTTACTTTGGAAACCATTATAAGACTCTGAACAGGCAGTATCGGTAACGCCGTCTGTAACTAAATTTATATAGCATACGGGATGGAAGGGGTAGAGATGTCCGCCCTTTAAGTAAATACATTGAGAACTCGCCGAAAGAAAGAAAAATACCTAGCAACCTTTGGTCTGCCTCCAAGTATGTATCTAAAAATAAGGGATTTATAATGGAATGTCTGACAAGGGCTGCACCAGACGGGCCCATGAGCGAAAGCGCGGCAGTGCCTTTGCGGCAGGCCAGGAAGTTAAATGTAGGTGAAAATTGGTACTACTATTTGAGGCAGTATTTTTAACACTTAAATGATTTTAGTCAAACTATATAATATAAAATATAATAACAGCCCGCCTTAAAGCAATATGTATATGAAGTAATATATAAAATTGTATGTAACAGTCATTGTATATGTTTATATTATTGTATACATGTTTAATAATGTTATGTGAATGTATTACGTAGTTTAATAATGTAGGAGCTGTGAGAATAATAGGTTAAAAGTTGGCAACAATGAGGTAACCTTGAGGCAATAATGAATTTGAAAGTTTAACAATACTACTTGTGATTCTTGGAAGCAATAATGTAATTTTTGTGACAGTATATAAAATAGCCAATCAACAACCAGAAAAATTTTAGTTAAATGAAGGTATTCTATTGGAGTAGGATTAGCCAATCAAAAAATGAAATATAGTAAAATTTACAAATCTAGCAGTCAGTTGCTTGTGGACAGTGCTCATAACTGGACGCGTTGGTTGTAGGCAGACGCGAGACACGTCCTAAACAAATGTAATATGTATTCAGTGTGAGACGAAAATAGTTTGTGTTAAAAAGTGCAAGTAATTAACAAAAGAATCTCACACACATTAGTGTCAAGCATTAATAAATGGAGTGAAGGAAAGAACTTATAATTTGTGTAAGCCTACATTCTTCAGTCGGACCACAACCCTGTCAAGAGAAACATGTCTCTAACAATAATACTGACGCAGCCGAGGCAAACATAAATATATAATATTTAAAGAAACAGTCAAATTACAAAGTTAATATTTTTTAAACATTTGGGGCAAAGGCCACCGGAAAGTACATTTGGGGCGAAGGCTACCGGAAAGCAGGTACCATACGTGCGGTTGCAACTACTTCAAGTTCGGCTCCCAACAGTTGGAATATAATACATCATCTTCAACCTGACTTTCCATACGGGCAGCAACAAAACTTCTTCAAATTGGCTCCCAAAAACTTGGTGGAAATAATTTAAAAATAGCAATACAACAAACCATCTTCTCATATTCGACTAACCGAGCAAATGCAACAGTGAGTGTTACGCTTCTCTTTTACACTTCTATCTTATACCAGTACTAATCTATATATCACACAAGTATACGTAACGATGACAGCGCTTCCAAGGACAGTGATAATAATAATAAACATTGTCATTCTTTAGGCATACTTGTCCGATCGCTTGATGCTTTTATCTGCTCTTCGACGAGGCTTGTAACAAGTGCTTGCCTTTTGCATTGTTTAATAAAAATAATGAAAAACATTCCACAAAATGTGTGCTACAATTAGAGTAAACCATCAAGTTTTATGCTATTACTATGAACATGAAGAAAAATAACGTTTTTATGAAGTTTTTGACAAGTCGTACTCAAAAGAAACCACTGGCCTTTGGATATTCAAATGTTTGTTTTGAAAACTGAAGATAAGTTCTGTAAACCATACCTAAACCGTTAGACCTCCACCATATCTGATTCACGTGGTGATGTAGCCTTTACGAAAGAGATTTCTCTGTGGTGTTCAAAATCCCTTTCAAAGAACCGAATCGTAAATAAAGATAAAGAGTGAGTTCAAAACAAATTTATAATTCGTCCATGTTCCTAGAACAATCCGGTAAAAAAACTCCAATCACATAAGGGGACAAGGTACTATAAAAGGGTCAAAAATCACATTTTTGGCTTTAAGCATCTATAATATCTGTTATTTTCAGTTTCAGAAAATATATACTTTTTGGGGGTTAAGAGTCTTTTAAGACATTTAAATACCATTCTGCATTCCTTTAAAGCTGCCATGCTATGCCCATTTTTAGAACATTTTTGTATCTTTCAACAACGAACGACTATATCATGCCCAGCGAGCAGTTCAGCTATTAACAAAAGGCCAGGACCAAGAGAAAGCATCAGAAAAGCTGAAGCAATCCAGGAATGAAGGTACAGATGATTATGACCCTGGAATGTACTGAAGTGTGTCAGAATTTTAATGTTCAAACTTTAAATGCAGTTTTCTCAAAACAAAATTTTTCAATACTTTGTACCTTTTTCTCAGAAAGTATGAACGGTAGAGAGCTGAAATTTTCAGAGCATGTATACAACACATAGTTAAACTTTTTAAATCACAATCACAATATTATAATGCATATTAGTGATTTTAAGAAAGAAAAAACATTGCAAAATTTCCACATTTTTACTTTTGACTTCGCAAATAATTTTTTTTCAATTTCTAATGAACTGATAACTAAATAACTTAGGTTCTGAAGATAGCTAATTATACTAAGAACAAACACAAAACTGTGATTTTGTATTGCAAGTGGTATCAGAGATAACCGTACATGAATTCACATGTTTTAAAAGTAAATTTTATTATTTTTCCGCTGAATGAAATAATTTTTATGGACTCAACTACATAAGTTTCAATTCAAACGACCACTTGAAATAATTGTCATGATCTATAGAATAATTTGTAAACATTTCAGGAAAAAGTATTGAGAATTTTAAGAGTTATTCTAATTTAACACACTTAAGGTGTAGTTTCATGTGTTCAGACTACCTTCTCCCCTTAACCCACTTTCTTAGTTACTTCTTTGCAGATCTTACTCCATTGGCTCTAGAACACATTTTCCTGCTTCGGGGACTTTTGATGCACTTTGGGATCCCTCTCTCTCTCTCTCCCCCTCTCTCTGTGCATAAGGAATTGCATTAACCACTTGGCTTAACAATAGCCACTCATCGATGTAGAGCTTTGCATGTGGATTTAGCTTGATAGGATTTCGATTGTATTTCTAGCATTGCAACCTAATTGCCAGCAAATTAAATCGCTTAACAGGTCTGGATTTACGAACCCTCGCTAAAACGTGTTTATGCAACACCTTTATCAGCCTGACTTAGGTATAGTCGACCTACTTCAGAAAGAACAGGAATGTATGGCGTGAGGCGAGGGGGTGAGAGTCATTATGCGGCGTTGTCAAACGTATTGCGTCGCGAAAGTTACGTTCTGCGAAAACTTCAATTGAAAATTTTACGAACTCAACTAATTTTACAAAAATATGGCAGAGGAGAAATCTAATGAGATTCTTTGAAACTGTTCATAGCTCTAAGCGTATTTTGATATACACTATGTGATCAAAAGTATCCGGACACCCCCAAAAACATACGTTTTTCATCTTAGGTGTTTTGTGCTGCCACCTGCTGTCTGGTACTCATTATCCGCGACCTCAGTAGTCATTAAACATCGTGAAACAGCAGAGTGGGGCGCTCCGTGGAACTCACGGACTTCGAACGTGGTCAGCTGATTGAATGTCACTTGTGTCAGAAGTCTGTACGCGAGATTTTCACACTCCTAAACATCCCTAGGTCCACTGTTTCTGATGTGATAGTGAAGTGAAAACGTGAAGGGACATGTACAGCACAAAAGCGTACAGGCCGACCTCGTCTGTTGACTGACAGAGGCCGCCGACATTTGAAGAGAGTAGTAAGGAGTAATAGGCAGACATCTATTCAGACCATCACACAGGAATTCCAAATTGCATCAGGATCCATTCCAAGTTCTATGACAGTTAGGCGTGAGGTGAGAATCCTTGGATTCCATGGTCGAGCGGCTGCTCATAAGCCACACATCACGCACGAAAATGCCAAACGACGCCTCGATTGGTGTAAGGAGCGTCAACATTACACGATTGAACAGTGGCAAAACGTTGTGTGGAGTGACGAATCACGGCACACAATGTGGCGATCCGATGGCAGGGTGTGGGTATGGCGAATGCCGGGTGAACGTTATCTGCCAGCGTGTGTAGTGCCAACAATGAAATTCGGAGGTGGTGGTGTTATGGTGTGGTCGTGTTTTTTCCTGGAGGGGGCTTGCACTCCTTGTTGTTTTGCATGGCACGATCACAGCGCAGACCTACATTGATATTTTAAGCACCTTCTTGCTTCCCACTGTTGAAGAGCAATTCGGGGATGGCGATTGCATCTTTCAACACGATCGAGCACCTGTTCATACTGCACGAGCTGTGGCGGAGTGGTTACACCACAATAACATCCCTGTAATGGACTGGCCTGCACACAGTCCTGACTTGAATCCTATAGAACACCTTTGGGATGTTTTGGGACGCCGACTTCGTGCCAGGCCTCGCCGACCTACATCGATACCTCTCCTTAGTTCCGAACTCCGTGAAGAATGGCCTGCCATTCCCCAAGAAATCTTCCAGCACCTGATTGAAAGTATACCTGCGAGAGTGAACGCTGTCATCAAGGCTAAGGGTGGGCCAACACCATATTGACTTCCAGCATTACTGATGGAGGGCGCCACGAACTTGTACTTCATTTTCAGACAGATGTCCAGTTACTTTTGATCACGTAGTGAATTTACAACGGAAATTATTTTTTTAGGTCAGAACTAGTGCTGAAGGAAAGCTATTATTATTTTTAGTGATGGGACGATAGTAATATTCCTTTATACCCATATCGATACTGATTTTTGAACAACGATAGTCGATACTCACTTTGTAAAGAAACTGTAAAGACGATAACTGGTTAACTGAAAATTATGCTCGTATTAGTAGTTTCTCCAATGGGCAGCAATTTTTTATCCTGAAAAATGCCACTGGTTATAATATATCCCTTATTGTTATTCAGGGCTAATAATAATAATAATAATAATAATAATAATAATAATAATAATAATAATTTCTTTGCTTCCCTCTTTAGTAACCATATTTTGTGCTGAAAACTTCCTTTTAAAGGATTTTCTACCTATGTTACGGAAATTAGTCGTACGGTATACTGTAAGCTACGATCATGACCCGAGTTTGACTCACGTAAACACAAACTAACAGATGGAAGGGAAGAACAAATATTTCCATGCGCCGTATTATCTCACGTCTTAAGTTCTGATTTGCTTCTGCTGGATTCACAGATTGGTCACCAGAGTAGGTAAATGTAATGGCTGAGAGTGAGTCACCACGCCAGGCTATTGCAGAAACGTGATTTAGTGCGTCAGCTAAATCAGTTGATGCACTAAGTTATGACTTAACGCTGCATGTTACATAAGTACCTCTACTCATTCCCCCATTCCCTCGTAGTGTTTTCATTTATCCACAAGAGTCTATGGAATGTTAAATGCAACAATGCAATCAAGGTCTATCAAGAACTATACTCCAGAAACCCTTTGGGGACAGTTGCGAGGCGGCTATGTCCAGAAGTCTGACTCCTTTCATTCTTTATATAGTATAAAGTTAAACCCAGCTTCTAATAATGTAAAACTTAAAAAACTAAAAGTATTGAAGATTTATCTCGAAGTATTATGCATACTTCGATTCTACCGGGTATCGAGGTTCCATCTGTATTATCTTTACAATGTTTCATTCTGTATTTCATATACGGAAATCAGTCCCTAATCTCAAATGATGCATAGAAAAAGGCTATCATTGAATTAAGACATATTGAAATAATACTAGCATTGTGTAACAAATACGCTAGTTTCCTCAAGTGTAAATAGGCTTTAGTAACTACTCAAAGCCAGTATAATAGCGACGGAATTAAGTGATCATATACATAAAGTTATATTAGGCTGTAGCTCAAGAATCGCAGAACCGATTTCTATGAAACCTTGCGTATAGTATACGTCCCACTTACATAAGTGCCAATTGATTTTCGTTTCTTTCTTAGTAGTGAGTCACGGAGCCATGAATGTTTAAGAGCTTATACAATATATTAATTCTTATTTTAAACAAAAACTCATTGATTTTCAATACGTTTATTTCGGAATTTCTTTTACATTTCGGAACGCATAAAAGACAAAAATACATAAAAAAGAGCAGAGACCCGATATAATGTCTGAAAACATTAGCAATTAATTTCAGTAAAAAATTGGATATTGCAGGTGGTACATAATGTGTTTAGCATTGAGGTGAAGTTTCATGTTTATACTTATATAGTTAGCTAAAACATAGTTGTTTCAGAAGAAGTTTTTAAAATTGGAAAAAATGTAGGTAACAGTAGGTGCCACTTTCTATAAGGTTGTGAAGTTATTGTTATGAGCATATATGGTACTTAGAAATAAATATTTTTCTCCTATTTTTAAAGTTTGAAGAAAATAATTATTGTTGAATTTAATAGGTTGAATAAAAGATACATTGCTCACACAGAGCGCAACATATATCACCTGCAGTAAACAATATTCAAGATATATTTGCCTTCAATATAGTTCACAGAACTGGTGAAATATGTGTTTGGTTACCGAAACTTGTTGTATGATAAATATTTTTCATCGCATAAAATAAAACGTCATTGTTTTCGTTTGTCTACTAGTGATAAAGAATTTTATTTTCTAAAATAAAAATTTCAATCATATAAAATTCTAGGAAAATGAAAAGAACAATGTCTAAAGTCATTACAATTTTCAGAAGACAATATGTGATAGACGTGAAGACAATGGTGCCAAGAAAGTATTTTTATTATTTTCTCAGATTTATAGAAGCATTCTATTTGTTCCCATTGAAGCTAATAAAGTAAAACAAAATGTTGAACACAACATGTATGACCTACAGAAACAAGTTCCCCTTAAATTCAGTGTCAAACTTTGAGATACAGATATTCATAAAGTTGTAACTGATAGACCGTATCCTTTCCGGTCCCCTCTTCAATCTAGGAAGGGGAGGTACTTAAAAATACATTTGTAAACTTACTGATATATTAGAAATCAATAGCTAAGTACGAATTAAGTTCTATTTTTAAAGAAAATTATCAGCAGACGAGAGAAAGGAATTGATGGCGTTCCGAATGACATATAGAAAGAAAGATAACTTCCTTTGACAGAAAATATTCTAGTGTGCTTGCCGGTCCTTCTAATTTATTTTAAAAACTAAAGATGTTCGATAGCCTAAAGATCTGTGGGGTGAAAACGTAATTATCTAATAAGAGCTAATATTATGCTACTCAATTACCTAGATAGCTCGGGTCCCAGTGGTATTCTCGTTGGATTGGCCAACCGGGCTTTTAGATTTTTCGTGATCTTCTCTGCTAGGTAGGTGAATGTTGGTGTGGATTATATATTAACATGAATTTTTCTGTTCTATTCCCTCTGAATTCGTTGCATTTCATCTTGTATAATTGCAGGGTTAGCCGCGGTGAACGGTGGTATGCGGCATGTGTAGTGAGTTGCTTAGAGGAGAGAACTATTTCCTCTCCGGTATGGAACCTTCTGCCCGAGCCTTCCCGTGACGTTATGTGACATATGGAAGGGGCGGAATAAAATATTTAATCTGGAAATGTTAGGACCCCTACTGTATCTGCCGTCATCAGATCTAGCCGCCCATGATAGTTTCTCCTGAAGGTTTAATACGAGTAGCGCAGTAGGCCTAGCCTTTGTCGCAGTGCTCAAATCCTTCTCTGTTTTTAACTCCTATACTTCAATATTGGTTGCACTCAGCGTATTTAAATATTGTTAAGAACAGCGGGGATTTATTGATAATACTGTAAGAAATACTGTTGCGAAGATACAGTTTATGTTACTAATACGGTATATATATATATATAAATAAATAGCAGTATATGAAATTAATTGTTCTTCCACACAAGCCGTGTGTTGGACGGGGTTGGAAAGGTAGAATCAGACGATGAAAAGTTCAGTGCCATAGCCGGAATTTGAACCACGGATCTCCCGGTCTCCGTTCGGTTGCTCTAACCACTGAGCTACCATGGCAACATGCCGGTACTACATAAAATTCTCCAACTGATTCGCATTTTTCCCGGTAAACCACAAGGAGATCTCAAACTGTCTTGAGATGACATACCCCTATGACGAGTTACAACGTTGTAAGTACTCTACTTCGCAGTTTCAACCACTATTAGGTCAATTAATGGAATTAATTGTTCTTCCACGCAAGCCGTGTGTTGAACAAGGTTGGAAAGGTAGAATCAGACGACTGAAAATTTCAATGCCATAGCCGGGATTTGAATATCATCTCAAGTTAGCCGGCCCTCGTAGCGGTGGTCGCTGGAATGTATAGCTCTGGCGCTCCGCCAAGCTGAGGGTCGCGGTTCAAGTCCCGCCATGGGCATGGATGTTTGTGTGAGTACGTTTGTTGTGTAATGCGGTCATAAGCGGCAACGAAAAAACAGTAAAAACACAGTATCATAAACTGGGTAACGCAAGGGAACTTTTAAAACAAAAGAAGTTTGAGATATCCTTGTGGTTTACCGGGAAAAATGCGAATGATTTGGAGAATTTAATGTCGTACCAGCAGTTTGCCATGGTAGCTCAGTGGTTAGAGCAATCGGACGGAGACCGGGAGATCCGTGGTTCAAATCCCGGCGAATGCATTGAATTTTTCAGTCGTCTGATTCTACCTTTCTGTTACAGTATATGTTCAAGATGTCAGGCAGTTAATGTAGGAAGTAATGATAACCGCTAGCAAATAGCGTATTGCAGCCACTGTATTAGTTAAGGTTTTGCTCACAGGAACACGTATCCAATGGCAATTCATGCAGATGAATATTAGATGGCCAAATGGGAACAGGTTCGTAGCTGCGCCATTTCACTTGTAGGGAAATAACAAGATAGGGAATGTGCTGCTGTTTTTGGTACATGACTTCGTAATGTTCACCACAAGCACGGGTACCAGTTCTCGGAGTGATGACGTCACGTTTGCACTCCACCTCCTTCTATAACAACCGCAGGCTAAATGCATGACAAAACAGACAAACATTGCCGATAATCCATCCGTGCTGCTGCAATAATAATATCGCATGCTTCATATCACTACAGAGAGGAGCAAGGATATTATCGAGTGCATTGATCAGCACCAATTAACTTCACTTAATGCTTACACTGCGAGGAGGCATTTATATTTCCTTGTGGCATTTGGGCAAAATATTCAATTATGAAGATGTTCGCTGCTGAATGTGTCAAAGGGCAAGCAACCCTCGCTGCACCAACGGGTGTCTATTTTGGATACACACTTTTTGAATGCGTTTAGCTGAATCATAATAACCATGTTTAAATACTGATATTTTTTAATCTTTACAATGTACATAACTTAGTGATTTTGTATGAAAAGCTTGTGAACATGGAATATAATCTTCCTTAGTCCAAATGATAGCCACTTTTCTTACATTTTTCATAATTGAGTAGAAATATCTACGCCATTTTAATATTTCAGTTTTTAGCGGCAACATTCCTTAAATGGAAACCTTCGACATCGAAAACTTTAACTGAAAAGTGTATTTTCCAATCAATGAGCTGTATCCAACCAGTAAAAAACAATCCGCTTTGATGCAGTCGCATCTGTACAGTACAAATTTGCATAAATACCGTTTAACATGCGTAGCTTTTATTAAAACTGATTCCTCTGTCCACGTCACGTTATTGAGGATACACTTTCCTTAGAAATCATTTAAAATAAGGGAACAAACGTTAGTTACGTACATCATGCAAAAACAACATTCAAATATTTATCGGAAGCATGGAGGAATAAGTTCATAAATCGTAGTCGTGATAGGAAAATATTTACTCTTCTATGATCACAGCAGCAAGGTCTTGCAAAAGGATAAGAAAACAGAAGAAGAAGGAAAGCGTCTTCCGTCAAATAACTCGCTCATATTTGAGAAGATGTAGTTATGCAGCATGGAATGATTCGAAAATTACTGATGCTACGAAAAATTGACACCAATTGTGTTTTAAGGAGCTGCACATTTTTCTGTGAAAGTTTTTGTCTAACCTATAATTTCAGTTATACAATAGTGTACAAAATGCATACATAATGAAGGAGGCGGTTCAAATCCCGCCAGAATTGTCCTTTCTGTCTTGAGATTTTTCCAGTCTTTCTTCGGTCCTCGTAAGTGACGAATGCCGGAGAGGTATCCCAAACTTAGGCCTGGAACGCCCTCTTCCTAAATGTCCTTTTCCAATCATTTCATTATCACTGTCCAGCGTCTGTATTGCCGTATCAAGTAAGAACGGGCGTTAAGTGCTAGTGCAGGAAATTAAAACTATACATTTTGTTCCTAATGTCAATATACCAAACATGTGATAATTCAATCAAAATTTGAGAGCCTTTATTGAGAAAATAAAAAATAACGACATTTTGTCACATAAAGGGCTGTTAAAAACTTTATATTGCATTCTGCGAGGTCGTTTAGTTTTTGAGTAATGATATACAAGCAGCTTTTTCTAAAGTGCTGTTGTTTTGGGTTCAGCGGACCTAAATCCATTTGTTTCCAGTGGAATCTCCATATTTCACCCCTACAATAATACTATCGTAACTCCCAAAAATTGGATTTTGAGTTACCGACACTTTCTTATCACTCAGTAAAACTATCATATCTCTAACATGAACAACTGAGTCTCTTAGACCTTTATCACCGGTTCTCCTTTTTATAATTTTCAACATTATGAACAAAAAGACTGTCATAAGTCAGTTACTTCTGTCTTATTTTATCCTTGTAAAAAAGAATATGCCACAGCTAGAGTAGTAACTCCATACACTTTTAGGTATTATTATTGCAACAGCTGATTGCCTCTTTTTCTCTCCACAAATGTTTCTCTGCACGATTATTCAATGAAATTAACATTGTGAGTTTGTTGTAAGAAAATGGATTGTAATACCTGTAAACGAACCTCTCAAAGCAGGGGATTACTCTTGGCACATTTAGCTACTGGTGAATGCTCTATTGAGATTCCGTGTTCGAGTAAAATTATGGTATTAAATGACACTTTCCAGCCTCAAACTTCGGATAATCCTGATGGAATTAATAAAACGTTGCTGCCTCTTGTGGATGGTAATAATAAAGTAGGATATTTTCAATTTGCTTCATATTTTATAAATCAAAACAATGCTGTGGTTGCATATATGAAAGCTGTAACCTTTCAATAAATTGAAAATTATAATAGAATATAGCTACACTATTCCTTCCAATTTCATTGTATTATTAGAAAAGATTAAGTGTGAATACAGGATTTATAAATATGTCAACGGTAAGTTAAAGAAATTAGATTGAGTTTTATTTATGGACGCTCCTTAACTGCTGAGGTCCTTAGCGTCCCATTCTATATTGGGCGTGAAAGACCGGTAATTTTGCTCAGAGGTCTCTTTATCAGGTTTGAGGTTCTTTTACGTGTCGTAAATCTACGACACGGGACCACTGGCTTTACTTTCCTTCCGAAGAAAGCCATGCAAAGGATTTTTACGCCCGAAAAAATCCATCGCCCTCCGCCGGGTTTGAACCCGCCACCTTGGGAATTAGAGGCCACTACACCATAGAGAACGACGTTAACGGTGAGTGATGGAAGTGCCAGACTTCAGAAAATGACTGCTCTGAAAATAATATTCTTGCAAACATGAGCAATGATTCATCACAGATCCAAACTGGGAACCAGATAATTAGATTGTAAAACAACTAATGCAAGAGGAATATATTTCTTCAGAATCGGAACAAAAACGTGAGATCAAAATAAATGAAGAAACCAACATGAAAGTTATGTAAATAAGTTTCGTAGTTTTAATCACAGAAGTTTCCTATACAATCTTAATAAGATATTGGCTTCTTTCAGGCTAGGGAAATCGTAAGAAACATCCTCACGAAAATACATGGCTGACTAACGTTAGAAAGAAGCATAACAGAGGAGAAGTATATGCTTCTAAATCCGGCAAAGAAATAAAGTCACCTTGTCGTGCAAAATGTAGACTGCAATATTCAGTAAAATACAGTACTGATGAAAGTTTAACTATTAATCATAAATTCTGACATTTGACGCAGTATTTTATATCACAACACTGTGAATGCCTGAGTGATTGTAGTGTAAATTAGCATTATTGTATAACAATGACTTGAGATGTTTGTTAATTATAAGCATTGTTAGGAAATAAGCTTACAGGGCCTCGCTGAAACTGACAATAGGAGCGGATAACAATGAGCGAGGGGGTGAGTTGTTTATCAATTATAAGAGAAACAAATGACGTCAGATTAGCGCGCTTTTCTTAGAAATGGAGGGAATATCTTCCCTAGAGCATATGTGTTCGTAATTTTTATTGGATATAAAAATAGACACTAATGTTAGCGCGTTTTATTAACCAATAGCAGCTCTGTTATAATCTTTAGGCATATCGGGGTGAGGGAGTATAAATATATGAAGCCAGAGACGGGTTACGCGCACTTTTACAGAATCATTCGCGGGTTATACGTCGCGCAGTTCTACAAAATCTCTTGCGTCGTAAAGTTAGTTAAAAGATGTGAAATACGCGAATTAATAATGTGCGGCAAATTAGTGATTATAGTTACATTCGAAAATATAACAGTTTCAGTCAGGCATGTATCAAAAGTAAATCTGTGAAATTAATGAAGTGTGACGGCAATAAAAGTGTAAAAACAAATTCTTTTATAATTGTTATTTTTTAGTAACAACTCCTTTCCGTTTACACACCCTGTTCAAGAGATTTGCTCGACTGAATAATAATAATAATAGCTAGCCGGAGGACAAAGAACCCAAAATGCAAACTAGTAATACAATAACACGCGCTCAGCAATAAGATAACACGAGTTACCGCGACACATTTAGGTATCATAACTAATCAGCTGCATTTTATAACAAACAGTATGACATAAATTCCCTCTACTCACAAATAGAAACAATTTTGTATATTATTTTTCCAGCCAAGGCACCAGGATGAGAGTGTGCAAAACATTTTTCCTGAATACTTGGGTTATCAGTGAAAGATATGCATTACTGCTTGGGACAAGGCTAATAATCTTAGAACAAGGACCAGACAATCGTGACAGATACTCCAGTTATTATAAAAAAACAGAGGACATTTTGGAAGGAGCACGTAACCATATAAATTATTTTCCTAGAACAGAGAGCCATTACCTGCGTGCAAAAACAAGCAAACAGTATTTACGTGGAAGTCTGTCAATAGCAGAGATGTATAGACTATACAAAATTAAATTCCAGGAGGAAAACGAATATTTTACTGAACACGACGTTTATTCACGTGTATTTAACAATGACTTCAATTTAGGAGTTTTTATACCCAAGTGTGTAGTTTGTGACACATTTAAAAATGTAACAGATGAAGACAGGAATAAAATGAACGAACATTACGATACAGATATTCAAAATAAAGATATTTTAAGAGAAATCAAGAAAGTTTACGTTGAGAAAGTACAGCAAGACAATGGCATTAAATTTTTTATTTTGATTTACAGTTTTTTCTTCAAAAACTAGTGGTGAACTGTCAGTGCTTTACTATAAAAGAAGGCTTAATTCTTATAGCTTTACTATTTTTAAAATGTTTCAAACCATAGTTATTGATACCTATGAATGAAGCTTCTGGCCAAAAAGGTATTAATGAAGTTGATACTTGCATTTATAAATTCATAAAAGTCCAGTGATTCTAAAGCAATTATTGTTAGTAACAACTGTTCTGCAAAACTAAGAACAAGCACATTGTTTCGATGCGTTTATTTTCAGTTCAGAGCTGTCAGAAGCCTCAGTCCATTACTCATAAACGTTTTATTGTTGGTCATACCAAAATGCTGGCGACACTATGCATTCGTGCGTTGTAAAACAAAACCAAATGGGGACTCCGAAAAGTGGTCCTGTCTACGTGCCATCACAGTTGAAGAAGATGGTTTGTTAGTTATTTGCATCACACTTTGGGTGTCAATTTAAAGTAGGTTGTATTGAAGGAGTTGTATTATATTTGAGCTGTTGGGGAGCCGAACTTGAAGAACACTTAAATGATTTCAGTCAAATTATATAATATGTAAATTCAAATCATTTAAGTGTTAAAAATACTGCCTCACAGTGGATTGACATAGTGCAATGTGTAAACAAATCTAAAACTCCATACCACATTTAAAAACTCGTTCTATGATTTTAAAAAGTTTTTCTTCACAAATGGGTAATAACTATAATTTTAACGAGAGTGGAACCTCGGTACCATGGAACGATATCCTAATCTATAGGTCAAAAGAGACCACAAGTTTACAGTATTGCACAGCAGCGATCTTAGACGACATAGAGAGAGAGATGTAACTTTTCTTACTCGAGAATAATCACATAGGTGTTCTATCACCAATGAAAAGGAGGCAGACTTAGTGCCACTCTGTAAAGATGGTATAACACCAAGAAATCATCATGAGTATTATCATTCTTTATAATCTCTGAATATAACAGGAGTAGAATTTCCAGTAATAACCATTTTCCTTATTGTTAAACATAATAAATTTAATGTTTTTGAGAACTAAAAGTTTTTTCATGGCCTTTGAATTATTTGTTTCATATTTTGTCATATGCCTCAACATATAAACTTCTTTGTATTTTTGTACGTAACTTAAGTGTTACAAAGAAGTTTAATTTAAACATATCTTGCTGTATAGCCTGCTGTAAGTATTATGTTTCATTTTACACCGCAGAATGAAAGTGGCATATCATACATTTCCTTTATTTTATCCATTTATGGTTGTGCAAATAAAAATTAATACCAGCTCTATTTAAAAACCTAATGTAACACACATTTACAAAACAAAAATATATTTTGAAATCCTTATTTTTCATGACCCTTCTAAATGTCTTATCTTGAGTTTCCTCAAAACCATATTTAGATAGTTACCTCAGTATTAGCGATTTCTAGCTTCCTTGTCTACCTTGAAAGGGGATATATCATACATATATAGAGGAATTGTACATATGAAAGGGGAATCATACATATAAGAATTGTACAGTAATAATTTAATTCACTAACATGTTAAAATATTCAACATCTAACATTTGTACAGGGCTGATTGTAAAAACACGGGCGAGCTAGCAAGAATTCCAAGAAATCATAAAGACCGTACCTGTCACCGAGCGGTACAACCCTACATGATGGCGCCCAAGCACACGGATCTGAAGCCACACATTCTCATACATGCTAGGGTAACGCGGTCTGAGGGCCAATAGGAAACGTCGTTACATTTTCAAACGCAGAGGTGAGCGTCACTAGGCTCCCGTATATAAGGGCAGACAAAGCCTCAGAGCCCGCTCTTATTCTGATTCTATCTCATCGAGAAGTCACTTCAACACGAGGTGCTACAGATGCACGTGTGTGCACGAGGGTGGGGTGCGTGTGAATATAGCTAGGCTCCTGACTAACTTAAACTGGTGGGATTATAATAATGGGAAAAGCTAGCCGCCCATAATTATTCAAACTGTGGAATATACTTCATTGATTAAGGGAAACTTGCAGTGTATTTTTTACCTTGCCTCACCCACTAGAACCTGAGAGTCAAATATTAGATATAGTTAGGAATGGAATACTCAACAACCGACGAGCACCAATAGCCGAGGAAGAAGAACACTGCAACAGGCAACAACAACCCAAGGATCGACGATACAAATAGCGCATAGCATCGATTTCCTGCTACAACCTCATATAGGCAAGCGTTACAGCAAGTAAAAATTAAAAATTAAAAACTACCAAAAAGCGCCATAAGTTCTCAGTATATCTTTCATATGTGGTAAGCATAGTAAGCATATCAATATACCTTACATCTGGTTAAATCATGCAGAAGGAAATGTTTCATTTCTAAAAGGAGCCAAAACGCAAGTAATATTCTTTCAAATGGAAACTATTTAATTAAATTACGTAACTTTGAAGCCTGCTTGGTCTAGCATAGAGCCAACAAAACGCTTGTTCTAACGCAGATTAAGCAAGCAGCATGGATCGATGTCCAAACTGCATCCGCTTTATTTATCTAAAAGTAACTAATTGTATTAATGCAAGTATATCGATTACATCAGACACTATCTACTTAGAAAATACAAACCTAAGAATTTGTATCAGCGTCTGTAATGTATTTTGGCTATGGCAGTGGTTCTACATGCTTGCACACCTTTCTCTATATGCTAATGTAGAATTCCGTAACTTTTATATACTCTTCCTCGTCAGCTTAATAAACGAAGTTCTCTGAATCCTATTTTCCAGCATATTTATGGACGTTAAAGACATTTTCATAAAATATTGGTCATTCCTATGTATTCTGTTACAACTATAGCTAAACAAGAAATGCCTTTATTTAGAATTAGTATAAATGTTACGAAAAATTCGATGCTTAACGGATGTGGCTGAAAAACAAGCCCATTGAAAGTATCTGTTCTATAACTTAGATAAAGCTGAGCATACTAGAAGAAAAATCTGAATTAACTCGCAAAAAACTACAGTGCTTTTCCCCCACACTGTGGCCACCGAACGGATGCTCGCCACAACTCGGTCTCCCGCCAAAAGAGTAATACACCGCAACCTCTATATGTTCTGATGGTTACAATTATTACAATTACCATTACAATGATAGTAAGCATCTACCTTATCATGAGAGATGTTGGAAATGTTGTACTCTACCCACACATTTCTGGCATCTTCTCAGGAAATTGTATTCACACTCGAGAGTTCAATGTACGAAATTTAAGTATGCAACAAACTCAGTACATCGGAAGAACTAAAAGAATGCATCAGGCGAGAAGGAGGTGTCCAACATCTCTTATGATAATGTATGTGCTTATTATGATTGTAACTATAACTATGAGAACGTGAAGCGCTTTGGGGGATATTATAGCTCTTCGGACCAATCCGAGGCGGCTGGCGCACGAGCCGCTGAGCGGTGCCACAGTGTGAGAGAAAATAAGTCTAGTTTAACCTGATAACGACTAAACTGCAGCTCGTTCAAGGTCCGTGCACTGATTTTTAAATACAGATATACTGGACGGCTTCGAGAATTTGTGCTCGGGTGTCTAATGGCTAATATATGACTCGCGCTTGGTTCATGTACTGATTGTTAAAGACTGATATACTGAATGACCTCGAGAATTTTTTGCCCTGATGTCTAATGACCGATATATCAGTCGCAATTGTTGCATGTACTGATTGTTAAGGACTGATATATTGAATGGACTTGAGACTTTTGTGCCTCTTGTGTCTAATAGTCGATATATTGGTCGCTCAGTATCCATGTACTGAATATTAAGGACTGATACGTGCATGGCCTCGAGAATTTTGTGCTCGGGTGTCTAATGGTCGATATATTGGTCGCTTAGTGTCCGTGTACTGATTGTTAAGGACTAATGTACTGGATGACCACGGGAATTTGGTGTCTTGGCATCTAATGGTCGATATATTGGTCGCACTTGGCCTTGTACGGATTGTAAAGGACTGATATATTGGATGGCCTCGAGAATTTTGTGTCCGGGTGTCTAATGGCCGATATATCGTTGGTATGAGGTCGTGCACTCATTGTTAATGACCTACTTATATTTGGAAGCAATCTGTCTTTTTTCTTGGTCAGCTGTGGTTGGTTCATAAACTGTGTATTCTTAAATGTGCTGCTTGTTCTTTGAATGATCTCTGTTAGTGGCTTTGACCTACCACCTTCTTTCGATATGGATATAATTTTGAGTTCCAGGATTTATACACACTATATACAGGATTTAGTTGCCTCGTCACTTTGTTGAATTTTCAGGATGCAGAGAAGGGCTAGCATCCGCCTAAACGAGAAGAGTAGTTTAAGCATGCGTGCCTCAAATCACACGAAAAGAATTTAACATAGGGCGAAAAGGTGGGACTGGTCTAGTCAGCACATTGCCGCCGCTCGTAGCACGAACTACTTAGGAGAGAAAAGTTTAAGTGCTGTGATAGAGTTACATACGAAGTGTCTATCAGGCTCCCCCGCCTCGTGGAAGGGGCACTTTGCCATACTGAAGGTCGGCTATTCCTAGCCTTCCTGCAAACACCTATGATATGGGTTAAGCAATCTTACATTCTACTGTTTATTGTTAGATATATCTAATTTAAAGTGATACACATTCCCTGGCAGATATCATATAATTGATTAAGAACATTTACACCGAGACTAACTAAGCATAAAAAGATATATTTTGTAACCTACAGAACAATGGTTATCAGACTTGAATTAAATCACGGCGCGTAACATTGGCCGAGATTTCTTTTGGCATATCCCACAAAACATCCTACAACTCTGTATTTTGTGTGATCTAGATACAAGTTTTAAGAACTATTTCTGTACGGAGCTATGGTATACATGTTTACACTTCAACACCTTACATTTTTTAGAAAATGTATACGCTTCTCTTATATTGTACTTATAAATATCGATATGTTCAGTTTTTTGGCGATTTCTGACCTTTACTCAAGGTCACTAAAATATAATATTCGTCTAAAATTAAATTCAATGTATCTTAAAAGTCTTCATTGTTAATCTTCTATTTCCATTCTCAACTCAATGTTATTTTTACCAACAGCAAGGAGACCACAAACTTAAACAGTACTTTAGTGTGCCTACGAAAGAGCCTCTCTCAGAGTGGTGACTTGCAGTCACTAGATACAGGTGTAAAAAGCATACGTTATAAGACTTGGTGATAGAGATTCGTACCCTGCCATCACATTCTGTATATAACCTCATGTCCAGAAACTGTTTTTACGTGTCATAAGTTAAAGAGTTGTTTACGGTAGTGTTTAAGGTACTCTTCTTTTAGTATTTTCGCACTTTACGGTATTAATTTGTGTAGTTAACATCAAGTGGGAATGAACAATGGCGGCCTTGTAGACAAATGCAGGATACACCGAGATGTTTCTCATCTACGAGGAAGCACGTACGAATGCAAGAGATACTTGCCGGATCTATCAACAACCTACCTCAAAAGACGTCACCCAACCCAAACCATATTTTCGATATTGGAGAGGCGTTTAAGTGAAACAGGCAGTGTATGTCTTAACAAATATTCCTGTGGACATTCGCGGATACGTAATACACCAGAGTTTGAACTGTTTCCAAGAGTTCCATATCACATAAGCGGGCGATGCACAAAATGTATCGAAGTTGGCGCCAGCCTTTTGAGCACCTTCAGCAATTAATTAAGATTTTATCTGTTTCCTTACAGTGTTTCAGTTTTCTGTTTTACTTATCTTTTTCGATCCGTATTGCCTACATCCTCTTCCACATTTCAGATATCCTAGCACATAAACAAAGCTTTCCTTGAATGGTCTTATTAATAAATATGATCACATGCTACCCATTGCAACCGAGTATTTTAACACATTTATTTACACTATGTAGAGGCAGAACTTCAAATGCTTTCATGCTTCAGGGTGTTGCTATATACTTTAAGGATCTTCACCACACAACCAATGTGTTTTTTGTGGCCATTCCGCTGCATCACATTCGGAAGATCAATCCAACAGCTTTGTTCAGGTTTTGAGTTAGCTTTCTGCTCACTTTCACACATTGTTATTTATGTATGATTCCCGAATCAGAAGAAAAATCCTGGCTAATTGTATAGACGCAAAGAAAACCCAGATATAGCAATTAAAGCTACGACGTTTACACGAATGAGGAAGGTGCTCTCGCAATGTGCTTCTAAACATAGGTCTTTTGGCTTCATCAGAAAAATTAATTAATTTAATAAAAAATTATATAAGGGTTGCATAATTTGTCTGTTGCAGGAAAATAGGGTTCCCATAAGGAAGAATTGCCAAGACAAATACAACCAAACAACACAAATAAAGCAGGAATTCGCCACTAAAATCATCCAAGTCCTTGCAGACCACAAGCAAGACCCTTTTTTATGTTATTCTTTCAATTTTCATACAATATTTTACAAATTTTATCTCCTATACTACTCATTGTCATATACAAATATTTTATAAAGAATGGATAAATCTTATCTCACAAATTAAATACAATACTTCTTATACTAATTTTACCATGCCATTTTTATTTGCATTGTTATTTTCTCTTCTGAATTTATATAAATTTCCAAGAGTCTGTTTTATTTGTATTTGGTTTACAGCTTGTGTTTGTTTGAGTATTTTGATCAAAGAACTGATTCAAAGTTTCTTAAGTTCACTGCAATTCACTTTCACTGCTTCCTGCTTTTTGTTTTTTTTTTAATTTTAATAATCTTTTCATGAATTTTTGTGTGCGTATATTAGGAACACTTATTCGCAAGGAAACAAATGCACTTTAAAATTAGAACCTCTTTACAAATGCCCCTCCTTAAACAGAGAGAATATCTAAGTTGGGGCCGATTAACCATAGTGTTTCTCTTTTTTTTCCCTTTTCAGTCGGGTCTGATGGTTGGTAGGCGGCGCCGTGGCCGAGTGGTTAGAGCGCTTGCCTCCCACCGAGGCGGTCCGGGTTCAATCCCAGGGACCTGCATGTGGGATTTGTGGTGGACGAAGCGGCGTCTGGGCGGGTTTTCTCCGGGTTCTCCGGTTTCCCCCGCCATTCATTCCACCAACTGCTCCATCATCGCCTTTCCTTCCATCCATTTCACCAACATTTCGTTTCATCTACTTCCTTCATCCCATACCAGGCATCGGGCTGATCACCCATCCTGGATGCTCTGTCTGATCCATGAGTGTCTGCTCCTCGACGGGCCTCTGACCCCAGGCACCCGCTTGTAAGTCCTGGGGGTGTAAGTCCTACATAAGAGGAGGGTAAACAGATAATGAATGAATGAATGAATCTGATGGTTTGTCATAAAGCTCTCGAGACCCCTACACTTGGAGCGGGATCCTGTAGCATGTAATAGAGATACCTGATGACAAGCCATTTTTTGGGAAATAGATGACCATGAATTTGGATATCCATGGATTTGGATATCGAGCTGTAAGATAAGAATCGGACTTCTGAAGTTGTTACATTAATTAATATGTGTGTTTTAGTTTGCATTGAAACCCCGATCTTTTATAAATCTGCGATCTCTTTGTCCTGTATATTAAGATAACGATAGGAGGTAAAGTAGGATAATTCAACCTTATATAAAAATAATGACTATCGAGAGGACAGCAACAGTAACGTCCTGTGATGAACTAAAAGGTTTGTAGCATTATAAATGACACACTAACACAACATTAAATTACTTCTGCCTTTTGAGTTGAACACGAAATTGTCCGAGCAAAGTGCGATGCCCTGTGGAACATATCTCACATCCTGACGTATGTTCATATTTCACAGTGTCAAAGTTCCAAGTTAAAGTGGGGCGTTATAGATTGAAGGAATCGGGTTCAGTACTCTATCAGAGTAGGTTGAATGGATAACTGTAGCGGTGCTTCACATGAGAAGATGTATTCCTGGTACTTTAGCATCTAGCTTCATTTCAACATCTAATTACTTCTATTCTACGTCTCTAACGACATGTTCTATGGAAATTGTTTCACGTGATAAATTCTATGAAATTGTTTATTTTTAAATTTCACTATAACTGATATTAATTTGCGATACAAAACTATAGCACACACCTGTCATTAGTTTTGGTGAGGTTGAAGTAGGTTTTAAGGCATTATCATTCAAGTGTTCTAGGTAACATTGAAAATAAACACGGTCAACATGTTTTTTTCAAATTTACATGACAGTTCTGGATATTCTGGACTGCAAGTTTCATAAAAGTCAAAAGTAAACCAAACTACAGACTTGATATTTTAGGGCCAGTAATACAAGATTTCATTTTATCAAGATTTTGACCATATTTCTGTGGCATATTGCATTATAGAAAGTAAAACGGAAGATAAATGTTTCATTCTAGGACACGAAAACCGATAGGCAAGATAAGTTACTGGTCACAGTGTTTCTATCCAGACTGTCTTGGATAGACACTCAACAGTTGAATGGGTGGAGTACTTGAGTATGCTGCAGGGCTCCATTTGCGATGTACTCAGACAATATCTTCAAAATAAGCCCCGTCCTGCTTTGTACACATTGTGACTCTCTTTCTTAGCCCTTCCCGCCCCCCCTAGTCGTACATTTCACGTATCAGTTGCTAGGACAGCTAGAAGTATACACACACGAGTGCTTCTTTATGGTTAAAATGCGAGCATAGGAAAATTCCATTAAAATTCAGCTAATAGTAAACTTTATAAATTTGAAGCTCAAATGACGTTTAACACATACGTCACATCTTAACGTTTTTGTAACATGACGTAGAACAAAACTGTAGGAATTCAATTTTTATTCCTGATTAATGTTACAGCATCTGAAAGAGTTTTGATCGAGAAGGAAACAGCAACATTGTAGTGCGTACAGGTGAAGTAGTTTGTAGTTTTCGAATAGGAGAAAATAAGTAGGCATAAAACATTAAATCTCTTTTCGTGCACCTTAGATCAAAGTAGTATTGCTTCTATGATCATAAAGACCGCAACGTTAATCGCAGCCTTCCCAGGTTTAACCAGCTAGAGAGCAGTTAATGACTTTACGGAAGCAGATAGCCGAGACGACGAAGAAATAATAATCCCAAAATAACTGTCTCGAACTTAACTACCCGGTCCTGCCTGAAATCAAATGTGTTATACTGCACTTGCTATTCAAACTCTGTTTATAGGCCATTGCTTTCAATACAAAAGTTATAGCAAACACGATCTTTTGCGTAACTCCTTACAAAGCACTCGCAGTAGACACAATTTTAAAGAAATGCGCGATTATCTGTTCTATGCATTTCTGTAAAGAATTGTCGTCCTCCGTGGTGTAGTGGTTACCATACTAGCCTCTAGTTCCCGAGGTCGTGGGTTCAAACCCGGAGGTGGGCGATGGATTTTTTTCGGGCGTAAAAATACTTAGCATGGCTTCCTTGGGAAGGGTAAATCCGGTGGTCCCGTGACATAGTTTTACGGGACCTTAAAGAACCTCAAGCCTGATAAAGAGGTCTCTGAGCAAAACTTGTGGTCTTTCACGTCCAATATAGAATGGGATGCTAAGGACCACACCAGTGAAAGAGCGTCCATTAATAAAACTCAATTTTAATTTCGGGTCTCTCCTCCATTCCTTCCTCGCAGGGGTCACATTAGAAGCACAAATGGCCTACTATGGCCTAAGTGCGGTGTTGTGCTTATTTGTTGATGGCTTTTCCTCTCACTAATCCTATTTTTAAGAGTGAGATAAAGCTTTTATATTACTGTCCTGAAAATTAAACACAGAAACCTCAAATTCTTTGCAACAATATATTTTATATTGCGTTTTAAAACAGCAATATTCGTTATTCAAATTCATGGGTCCTGAAAACAAGTGGCAAAACCCGTTTTACTCAACACAGAGCCCCTGGAGCGTGCAAGAGTAGGTCTATCCGGACTGCCTGTACAAAAAGAACTGGTTTATAAAAGTGGGCATCCAAATCCGATAGGTAGACCATTTGTATGCAGTGGTGTGCAGAGCCAATAAGCATACGTTTCCGATGCTTGAGTAAGACTTTCCCTTTAGATTTACTAATGCTGTATGCTTGAGCTTTGGGAGGTCATTTGTATAGTCATTAATGCCCCTAATATGCTACAAAAAGCGCTGAGCCCTACCGGATATTTTAAGCAGTGAAATAAAGCAAGCAGTAATTCCATGCCGTTCTCAGGTTTGGGTTATCCTTTTTTATTGCCCCGCAGTGTGCTGTGTTATAAACGAAATTATTTTTCATTATGAGAGGTCAGCAAGTGAAAGGGCTCCCAGCCTTATGCTCTATCTGTTTTTCAATTATTTTCGGTGTTTGTTGTTCAAGATGTGATTTGTATGTGAAAAGAAGCGCCGCTTGCATAGCGACCGCAACAGCACCACGCCCAAATATCTCATGAACATTCCACCACCACCCCCTGTACAGATCACATTTCAATTCCACTCCGCTCCAAGCGCACAATTAAATCGCATCCTGTGATTAATTGCTTAGCGCCAATATGTAACCATCAATCAAGTTAATTAAGAGCCAAAGAAAGAGACCTATAAATGAAATCCATTAACTTCGCCAATGCACAAACCATGCACTATGCGATTTCCGTTAATCCTGATTTTGTGTACTGCAGTTCAGTGTAAAAACGCAAATTTATCAAACGAATGAAAGGAATACAGCTATCTCATAGCTTCAGTATTAAATTATTAGTGTATTCATTTATTTGAGCAAAAGCATAGAGTTGTTAATCAACGCATTTCTACCTAATTGAAGTATATAGGTACAAAGTAATAGTTTTCATGGAGCGCGATGTTGAATGCTTTCAAATCTATTCATGTTCTTGTGAGACAAACTTAATCAATTTATGTAGGTTCATTTTGAGGAATAATTGATTCTACTTTTTCAAATTTTGGTTACACATGTATGTCATTCGAAAGAAAAAATGTCACTGATTCACTTAATAGTGGTTAATTATGAAACCTAGGACTTAAGCACGTATTTACGAGATTGTAACTCGCCATTAGGACATATTATCTCAAAATGAATATGAGAAAGCCGTATGGTTTATCGGGAAAACATGCGAGTCAGTTGGAGAGTTTAATGTCGTACTAAAATTTTACACAGTAACTCAGAGCAGCGGCACGGTAAGTCGAAGATCCGTGGTTTAAATCCTGGCTATGGCGTTGCATTTTTCAATCTGATCCTACGTTTTTTAATTTAGTCTCCTGAGTATATGTGTGTGAAAGAGCAATTCCCATTGCAGAATAATGTTTCACAAATATGAGGGCTGATTAACAAAGACTAAGACTAATTTTTTTCACAGATATTTTTTACTCCATTTCAATGTTGACATGGTCTTTTCAAAGTAGTCCTCTCCTAATTGAATGCACTTTTTATACGTCTCTGCCAGTCCTCAAACACGTGGTACAGGCCATTCTTTGTCAGGTCTTTGAGAATCGCCTCACTTTTCTTCAGCACTGCTTCAGTGCTCTCAAATCGAATGCCTCGGAGATTTGCCTTTAGTGATGGGAATAAAAAGAAATCACAGGGGACAATATTGGGGCTATAAGGCAGATGCGGCACACAGGTAATGTTGGATTTAGCCAAAAATTCCTGGACTTGATTTGCAACGTGAGGCCGCACGTTGTTGTGATAAGTTCTGGATGTTTCCTTGCAATGTGCTTCCTCGGTGTAGCCAATACTGACGTGTAGTACGCTGCTATAACAGTGGTGTGAGTGGGAACAACAATCACAGCAGCTGTGTTGATGTTGACTTCAGTCATAGCAGAAGCCAAAGCACCAGGCCCACCTTGCTTAGCACAGAGAACTCGCTCTACACTCGCCTTTGAACCACCTAAACACTGTTGCACGAGGTATTGCATCTTCACCGTATGCTTGCTTCAGCTTTTCCAAAGTTTCAGAGGCTGTATGATTTAAACGAAAACAAAATTTTATTGCTCCTCTTGTGTCACCTTCACTTTGTGGTATGCGAAATTCAACTAAGGTCAACAATATACAGCATTACTACCAACCTACCGATACGAGAGTGCTGCCGCCTTTGGACATTATACATTAAACCCCGCTCTTTTCAAATATTCATGGTAGAGACAGGAAACTCTCAAGAAAGCTACAGGAAAAAATCAATCTCAGTCTTTATTGATCAGCCCTCGTACATAAAATACGATGGACATGATCCTTATATCTGCATTAAAATACATCAAATATGTTACAGTTTTGTTACACCACTATCTTATATACCAAGGTGTATGTGTAATATCTGCTCCATTACTGAAGCTTGTAGTTCCATAGGCAGTGCTGTTATGGAGACATAAATTCAACGTTTACTCCTGGAATGCTTTAAATTAATTTACAACTTTTCTGCATATTCGTTGGAGCTTACCTGTATCTAATGGCTGCCCTTTAATATGAGAAAACCCGAAGGAGAAACGGAGAATAAAAGCTCCATAATTTTATTCCCTAAACCGCAAAGCTACTATCTCACATCTCGTAACCGCTAAAACCGTTTTTCCACCAGAGAACCGAACTGGTAGATGAGTAACTGAACTTTTTTATTCCGGAAAAAGGAATATTTTAAGTAAATTTAGTCTCTGACGGAATGGCGTTTTCAGTTTGAGTGTTAGAAAATAGCGTAGGATTAGGATTATGACTCTTAAGCGGAGGGGGACTTAATGCCTCCATCTAAGCAGATCTTTTGTGGCTGTGCCCCCGGGAGTGAGGGATAAGGTGAGGCACGATAGCCAGGGGGGCGGGATCCCTACCATTTCCAGATTTAAACTCCCCAGATGGGCACTAGAGCACCCGGGTCCTCTCCCCTCCTGTGGAGCTTACACATCTCCTGGGGGCCCCGGGACCCAGAGACCGTCCCCAATCCGGGGGACGAAGATTTCCACAGAGCATCCATTTTCCCCTGCCATGCACACGCCGAGACCTCCCGCCGACACTTGCGATCGAAGGGTGAAATGAAATGCGAATGGGGGTAAAATGGAGGGACAAGTAATTCGGGGGACTTAATTATCCTTCCAGCATTCGCTTAGCGACGCGGGGAAACTTCCGAAAAATACCCACGTGGCTGGAAGGTCGGCCACGTGAATTGAAACCACACCTCCAGAATGTGGGTCACAGACGTTGCCGAAAATTAAATTGAGTTTTATTTATGGACGCTCTTTAACTTCCCTTCCGAAGCCTTGCTAAGGATTCTTACGCCCGAAAAAACTCCATCGCCCTCCACTGGGTTTGAACCCGCGACCTCGGGAACTAGAGGCTAGCATGGTAACCACTACACTATGGAGGACGACACAGATGTTGCCGCCTGAGCCATATCACTCGGTTAGGAAATAATGTAAATATAAACGTTTAGGATTTTAACAACTTCTTGGATTGCACTGGTAAATACATATTCACTGTGTCGTTTATTGTGCACCGTGCCTAATGAAAGAAACTTAAGCTAAAGTGTAGGAACTTAGCAGCGCTGTGCAGTTTCCCTCGAGAGTGGTTACTGTCATAAAGGAACGTCACATACATATCTTAATTTCTGTTTACTTGCAAACGCACATCCTGAGAACCCTGCACGTATACAACAGCGACGCGGTGGAAAGGTTGCCTGAAGATCGGGAACACTGTGGAACAGACATATTCCTTCACTTTTTCATCACTTGCCACACATGACCCCTGCGATCTCTGCACGCTGACAGTACTGCTCCGTAGGAGAAGTTGCCAACAAACAGACGTAGAATTTGGAACAGATAATCTTGTTCATGTCATCATTTTCGAAAGCTGTGAATTGTATAATCAGAGGACATGACGTACATGGAACATTCCATGTGAAATCGAACGGCAAAAAACCTCGAATTTTTTGTTTTCATTTTACTTTTTCCTATTTATAAGGGGTGCTAAGGAAAGCATATTTATCAAATATTAGCGTCTTAAACCCAACGGTTGTCATGTTATTGAACGATAAATTTATCGTTTTAATTCATTTCGTCACATTTTAAGTGCGCATAGCTCTGGAACCCTTTATTTCAGAATATTGTACCAAATCTCATCTTGTAGATAAAAGTCCACATTTCATTTCAGTATATATACTAATTATTTTTATATATATTCACAAAAATCTATACACAGTTTTTACATATTTTAAGCGTTTTTGGAATTTTATAAAACTAAAACTTTAGTGCCATTAAGAGAAGCCGGCAATGTTGGTAAAGTGGTGATGTTAGGGTGTTTGTAGTTATAACACAAAAAGTGCACAAACGCAGCGATTTACGTGGTTGATGCACGTTGATCACCAAGCGCTCTGTAAATCTGTGAGGATATACTCAGAAACATATACTTCTTAGTCAGCATTCTCATTGTTTAATCTTACACACAGCAGTTTGCTTGACCTTCAGCTCAAAATAAACGTGCAAGAGCGACCATGAGCACGTAGTTAACTACTTCCGCGCATAATGTAATTTACTTCTTTAATTATTTTATACGAGTTCTTATCATTCATCATTGCAGTAAAATATGTGTTCGATTGCGTTTAAACTAGGAGATCTTAGCATGTATAATACAATTTTTTTTCTTAATTCGTTACCGCCTACACTTGAAAAAAACAGAAATGTCTTCACTTAAATATAAAAAAATTAACATGTTTACTTATCAGTATGAATTTAAACGTTAGGGAATCAAAATAAAGCTCGATTTAAATAATTATATTTAAAGGTTTCGGAGTTATAACAACTTAAAGTTAAGAATTTTAGGAAGATACCATAAACTTGAACAATTTTAATTGAAAAACTATGATGTTCTGAATTTTAAGGGCTTGAAAAAAGCATTGTATTGGGCTTGTTTCCAAATACAAAAAGTTTCGTTTGGTTTAAAAAATGCAAGTTTGATTTTCTTTCTATTTTGGACAATTTGAAATGGAATGTCTACATGTGTATTTATTTCTACTTCATTAAGAGCTTCCACTACGGAACATTTGCGTCGTCAGCTTAGATGTTGTGTACTCCTAATTTATTTTTAGCGACATTTTGTCCTTTAGGCATAACATCATATCGCGGTTTGTGCTGAACCATATTAAGTTGTTTCACCTTTGGAATACATGAAGGCTTGAAACGCTGTATTCAGCAGAAACATTAATTATATATTTTTTTATAAAATAGCGAATATTTTTTATTTTAATATAACAGTTCTTCTTTTGAAATACACATGTACCGCGTGGACAAGAGTCGGTTAATAATGAGACTGATACAAAATGCTCAACAATCTAGTTTAAAATCGCTCTTTGTTGCAAAAAAATCCGATATCCGTCTCTACCAATTACAAATTCACATAATTCGTCATATATTGAACTATTCATATTACATGGTTGTTCTATCCACATCAGTTTACTCACGATATATTTTTATCTAGAAATGATTTAAAATTAAGCAAGTAATGCTGAGCTACAACATGTAGAACATTATTCAAATCTTAATTGGTGGTAACAAGCTCTTGCAATGGAAAGAAAAAAGTAAGAACTGCAAAACTATTAATATGTCAGTTATATGATGTTTAGGAACGGTTTTAGTTCGCGACATGAAATACTTTGATGACGGTCAAATCTAAAAAAAATATATGTTCATTTTAATGACCTCTAAACTGTTCCTGTAGTAAATTTTTATATACGATCTTTTAATGTTTCTTAATTATAAAACATTGTAGAAAATAATCAAATTAAGGAGGCTTCGGGCGTTCAGAGGAAATTTAAGATATGCATTTTATTAGTCATATCAATATGTTAAAACGTTTTACGGAAATAAACAAATAACGAAAACTTTTCCATGTAATGTGTAACTTGGGATGGGAAATTTACTTCTTTTTGGTGGGGTTTAGTGTCAACTCTTAATACATATGGCACCATGTGTGGTGGAAACTGGTGATATATGAAATTAATTGACAATTGAGAAAGGAAATAGGGAAGGAAATATTTCAGGCCTAAGTATAGGGTACCTCCCTGGCATTTTCCAATTTTGGCAATAGAAGAAAAGCTGAAAAAACAGAGTAAGGAAGGACGGTCCTGGCGAGATTTGAGCCGCGGGCCTCCCAATTACGAGTCCGTGCTTTAATGCGCTCGGTCACCCGTGGCGGTGGAAAATTTTCATTAAAACAATGGAGAGCATTTATTACTCTCTTTGTTACAAATTCTAAGTTTTCATAGTTAAGGAGAACGAATGATACCACAGTTTACGTGTTCTGGCATTTCTCAAGATATTTAATCTTATTAATTTTATAATATTTAAAAATTATACGGACATTTCAGCTTCATGGGCGGTGTTTACTATACATTTAATAAGCATTCGGTAGAGAATTTTTGTATGACACCTGACAATAGCAGCAACATACGATTTAAACTGACAGAAATAAACCTTTGAAGTCATAAAAACTGAGGCGTTAACTATAAAGCTCAGTAAACATGTCGATCATTTCTGACTTTGACATTTTACACCGTCCGATCAAAAACAATTTTCTCCGCAATTTCAGTTATTATATCAAACAACTTTCTCTACTAAATGCATGTAAAATCACTGTGGAAATACCACACGGGGAAAGCTGCTGCAAATTTCAAAAAATTAAAAACGTTATAGAATGAAAAATCTGGGAAAACATTATTAACGTAAACTGTAATATCGTCTGCTCTTTATGTATATTAAAACTGAGGAGTTTATCTCTATTACTTTTTGCTTCTAGAATTTTTTAAAGCGAAGGCAATAGGTTCTGGACTCACAATTATATTGATACTCAAAATCTATAGTATTTTTAAAAATCGCTTCATCCAAAATACTTGTGATTAACATTATCGCTGAGATACAATAACAAATCACTGCAAACACTTCGTCCTTATTTTATAAGCATTTCAGGTATTTAATAAAAAGCACCACTTTCTAAAATAGAGCCTCATAAACTTGCATAAACTGTGTTAAATTGTGTGTGCGAAACTATACAGCATAATCTGTAATTTTTCAGGAAGATTTTGAAAACTGTGGATTTCTACTTTAACGTGATTAATACTTTAAGTAATACCAACTTGTACTAGACAGCAACACCAATTGGCGGAGATGATTGAGATGACTAAACGAAAATTTCCCCACATCCTCAGCGTAGTATGGGGGTAGCGTATCTGCCCTTCAAGGTGGATGGACCGACTTCGAATCTTGATTGGTGTGAGTTGCGTGAATAAGGTTTATTTCGGATTTTTCCTTCTCCATACATGGCAAATGAAGAATAATTCTTAGCTCAGTGAATCCTGTCTCATTGGAGCATTATTTTATGATTTCATTCACATTCTCTGCAGAAATATGTTGTCAAAGCCACAAAATACGTTAACTTCTTATACTGTAGAAGTATTCACAACGTGAATATCTAGGATCAGTTGAAGGAATCTTCAAGTTATGGAAAATTTAAGGAATATATTAAGTTACCAAATATTAAATTCCTGAGTTCCGATAGAAAGGTGTTGGAGGTAGATGAAAATATTGAAAATGTTCACTCGTAAAAAAAAGCCATTTGGGAATATTCTCGTGTAGATGAGGATTAGAAAACATTTGCTCCTTTGCCTAATTTCATTCACCCATGCTGAACATTAGGTCAGTAGGCCAGTTACCACCAACTGATGAGAAAAGCAGAAGCAAACGGATGAAATCAGTTACTGGGAAGGTTGATGGAACTTTATTTGATCCGAATTTTTCTGCAGTTACCAGTTCATGAACAGTCTGCTACAAGACTGTAGCTCAACGCGATAAAAGGGAAAACTCCAGAATATCTGTACTTTTAGTAGCAATCTACGAATCACGAAAACCAATAATCAGACTGGGGGACGCATGGTGCTGACTACGTCATTCTTTGTAACCTGTGTATGATCACCCACCTCCTCTGTGTGCATTTGGACGTGAGGATGGGAGCTAGATAGGTAGGCTTTGGTCCTTTCTTTATACGTTATCGTGCCATATAAATATGACTAGCTTTTTCTATTGAATTTTAAAATATCACCCGTGTTTTCTATATAATGTAGGCGTTTATTTCCTCTTTAAATTGCAAACATATCGTCTGAGATTGCTACAGTCTGACTGCACAGCCACGACAGAGATGTTCCCGACAACCAAGGGTAATATTCGGAAGAGAGAATAATATGCGCATTTATTTCTTTAATTTGTAAACATATCGCCTGATGGTGCTACAACCACACTATCCAGTGAAGACAGAAATGTTGCCGAACAACCAGGGGTAGTATTCGGAAGGCAGAATAATATAAGCGTTTATTTTTCTAGTTTGTAAGCTTATCGCCTGAAAGTGACACAGCCTCACTTCCCAGTAACGACAGAGATGTTGCCAAAACAACCAGGGGTAGTATTCGGAAGAGCGAATAATGTACGCGTTCATTCCTTTACTTTTTAAACATGTCACCTGAGAGTGCTACAACCTCACACCACAGCCGTGACAGAGACGTTGCCGAAAAATAGGGGTAGCATTCGGTAAAGAGAACAACGTACGTGTTCACTTTACCTTTACTTTGTAACCCATCACCTGAAAGCTCTACAGCCTCCGGCCCAGTCACGACAGAGATGTTGCCGAAGAACCAGGAGTAGCATACTCGTTCATTTCCTGTTTAGTTCAAAACACATCACCTGAAAGCTCTGCAACCTCACTAACAACCTCAAAAAGGAATCTGTCGAACAACCAAACGTGGAATACAGAGAAGATAATAACCCGATGGTTTCTGATTTTGCAAACATATCGCCTGGAGGTCCTGCAGCTTCACTACTTAGCCACAACAGAGGAGATGTATAACCTGGAGCAGAATACTGTGACTGCGCTCGTGAAGTTACCGGCAGGCCACCGATGAGTGGCCGTTGGGTGGGGCTAATAGCCGGTCCGCTTCAGAAAAATAGCCCGAGCAGAACAAAAGCATATTATGTGCCATATCTCCTCCTAGTTTGCGTAATTACTGCTCCAGAAGATTTCTTTGGGTAGGTTATAGTAACGTGTCCTTCGAAAATGTTCGGCTTTGTATCTGGGGCCTATATAAGGGACTGTTCTTATCCGGAGAGTTAAGTTACGAAGTTAAGTGTAGTCAAGAAGTGTAAGAGCTTGGACAGTTAAAAGTGGACAGTGCCTAGTCTACTTTAGTTGAGAGTTATGACTCAGCAGTTCAGTTGTGATTCGGCTCAACGTTGTGTTCTGTTGTGAGTGTGTGTCAAAAGTGTCTCAAGTGTATTTAAAGTGTATGCTAATTAGAGTACCCAAGCGACAAATGAAGTGTGTTTAGCAATAACTGATGTTCTCACATTTTCTTACAATACCGAGGAGGTAATATACGGGTTCATGTCTTCTTTTGTTTGCCTGAGCGTTTTGCAACCTCATTGTGGCCACGCGTATCACCGGGGTAGGACACAGTACTGACATACTTCTTAATTTCTCTTGAAAAGTTTTTTATTCTGAAAAGAAAAACGTTGTGGTAAAAGTGTTATTTTTCAGTAAAAGCTCTTAACGTTACAGTTCCAATGAGTACTAGATTTTTAACAACCTTTCCAAAGTAACGGTAAAGTACAGTTGAGTGCATGGAATCGTGACGATATAATCCAGGGTGGTTTATGTTGGTAAGGAAATGCTAAACTGTCTCTGCCATGCCCAGCAGCCAACCACTTTCCTGGTTCTTGCACTCCATTTAATCTTTGTCTTATTGTCCCGTTTTTCCTCACTCCTGAGCCTGAACCCGACCGGCATTCATAGGCTAAATATCTTAGTCCACTGATAATTCCCTGAGTCGAGTTTTTTTTTCATCAAGTCGTGATTCTTAGTTCTAGTCGGAAATACTCCCCTCAATTTTTCTCTCCATCCCTCCTACACACTGTGGGCAGGGTGTTGGGAGTGAATTGTTAACAATGCATATGGTTTGCAACCATCTTTCATTAGTTCCCATGTTTATAAGCATAATGTGTTCCAAAATGGCATCTGGGTAATTGCTTTCGCATGTGTTTTCAAATAAGCATAACATAACATCTCAATCTGTAGACCCTATAGTGAGCTAGACCAGCTCAAAGAAAGCTAGTCTACTCTAGGATGTAGATTACGTCATAAATACATAATTACATTGTATACTTGTATGTAAATAAATTGTAGTTCTTATGTAGAGTACGTTAGAGCCAAACATTTTTAAAACAATATTATTTATACTTAATAAAATTCAGTAGCATTTTATAGTCAGTTATTTTTTTGGATGAAAGAAATCCTCCTTAGTATAGAAGGTGTGTGATGAGATATCTTTTCAATGCTAACTTGAATCTATTTTTATTAGTTTTCAGTTCCTTAATATATGATGGAAGTGAATTAAATAATACTATATCATTATAGTAAGCCCCTTTTTGGAATACTTGTAGGTTATTGCTTGGCCTGTGTAAGTCCTGCCCATTTCTGGCTTGTTTGCTATATATGTCTGAATTTTTTATGAACACTTCTGGGTGGTCAACCACGGTTAACAGTACAGCTAAAATATACTCTCAGGCTAATGGTAAAATTTCAAATGTTTTGAATAGTGGTTTACAATGAGTTGGTTGCTTTGCACCTGCCATTATTCTTATTACCCTTTTTTGCAAAAGAAATATTTTTTCTGCGTCTACTGAATTTCCCCAAAATGTTATTCCATAAGTCATATTTGAATCAAAATAAGCATAATATACTGTTTTAGGATGATTGTATTTATAAAATGAATTAAAGATCTAATTGCAAAACATGCAGAGCTTAGTTTCGGTAGGATGTAGTCAATATGGTCTTTCCAATTCATATTATGATCTATAATAAGACCAAGAAATTTTATGTTACAAGTTTCAGTAATTTCATTGTCTTCATGTTCAATTCTTATGTCTGCAATACTTTTATTTTTTGTGTGAAAATTGATATACTTAGCTCTTTCAAATTAATATGATTTTTTTTACTATCGAACCAATTATTTAGCACACTGAAAATACTGTTGGATAACTCTGAGAGGCGACTGATGTTGTGTTCTTTAATTATAATACTTGTATCACCTACAAAGAGAAAAGCACTTATAAAAACACTCAAACAGTCACCTTACAGCATGGAAGACTGTTATTCTGGATCTGCAGGACCTTTGATCATTTTCTGAACCGTTTCTGTTAATGAAACTGATCTAAAAATATAACGATTACGTTATTTTTTTCCTAACTCTAGTTACGAGCTCCCTGCACAGTTACTAAATAAGGGGTGGGTTTTGTAGTTTATATAATGCTACATATAAGGATGCTAGAAATATTCTGGATGTGTAAAAGGGTGCAAAGACGTTGTTCACAACAGTGAAAAAAGTAAATAATATGTGGTAATATCTTGTTCCTTTTAGCCATAAACAGAAGCTAACGATTTAAGATGCAATCGTTTTCTATTTTATGCTTTTACTAGCTTCAAGCTGGGTTCACGTTTTCTCACATAGTCCATAATGGTAGAGATGACTAGGATAAATAAGTATTCAATATGCGTTTACTATATGTTACATATGTTCCTTTTCTTTAAAAATGCATTGGTTAATGAATTCTACTGGTTATTAATTTCACTGCATGTACAGTAAAACAGTGGAATACATATACACAGAATCCCATTGAAGTATAATTATCATAATGTAGGAACATATATTTTGCATTTGTTTAGAATATATTTAAAACATGCAGGCTTTAATAAACGGAATCTAATTTATACCAAACTGAATTCGTGTGCTGAATGTAAGTTTATGTAAAGTAAGCTTAGTAATATAAGAGCTATATGACCTAAAGTAGCCGAAATTGCAAAAGCAGATACACACTAATTCTGCTTTTCTACTAATCCCATTGTTTGTTCTTGTTTTTTCCCTACATTTTATATTATGGGAAGTCCGGGTTTGTGTTGAATCACGCGGCTGTCAGGCATAGGGTTGTTTGACCTCGCTCTTCGGTAATCTACCTCATGCATCAACGGATGGCAACACCATTTGAAATTGTCTTACGTTGTTTGTAATGGTATATAGTAGGAATAAGGCCATTAGAATCTCCCTGTGGGTTTGTTAAGTTTTGATAGAAGGGACTGAATGCCCACAGTTAATAGGTTGTTAGGCAAAATTAAACGGACTGGATCCATGTTGGACAAAAGGAAGCATAGACAGCCAGAAATTAGGAAGAATTAAATAAGATAGGACATTAAAAGTAGAAGCAAGTAAAAAAAATCGCTGTATTTCATTACAACGTGCTATTTTTACAGAAAACAAATGACTAGCCTGCTCGCTCCCCCATATCTAAATCAACATGATTCTCATCTGTGAAGGATGTCTAAAATAAAGGTTTAGCAATAAATTCCCATACACTCGAAGAATAATAAGCAGACTGTGTGCGGGTTCTAACGCTTCTAGTGCAGAAATATTATCATTTTGAACACATCTTGTTGTTATAACGAAAGATAAGCGTAACATCTTAATATCCTTGAGCATCGTTGGAAGAAGCGGCAGCCGGACCGCCACTAACACGCGAACGGATTCACAAAGCAGTGACGTGGGAGTAACGGGCTGCCAGTCGCGCGATTTAAGAGAAACACAGTATATCAATGATATATTGCATATGGGATTAAAAATATAATATTTAAAAGAAAAGTAAATGGCAAGAATTGCCATAAATTACATATTTTAGTTATTTTGAGCAGCGTTATAAATTGGAATTTCCTTTTAAATTTCATATATTTTTTCATCGTGTACACAATACTTATGTTTTAAATATATTTTTAAGGATTTACTGCGCCTGGCATTTTGTACTGTGAATTCTGCACCACTTCACACCAAAACTGCTACACATTTTGGGGCAGAGAGACAAACTTTAGCCCATCTTTTAGGGGAAGTTTTGCTCTATAAAGAGTGTTAAGTCTGGCAGCTTCTGTATGCTCAAGACATGTGCACATACAGGCAAGTTTGTTTTCTCTATTTTTGGCTTGAGCAGCTTTTTCTGTGAATGACACTTTCTGATATAAATGACCGATCTTCTCGGAAATGATTGAAGATAGTTAAATTAAATTTTGGGGCGATAAATACAATTTCTTAATGCTTCTGTGGATCTAACTTGGTGTTAATAGGGTGGTTGGTTGTGTTCAAAGAAAATTGCTCTTAAATTATCAAAGGTGCTATAATTTAAATTCTATTTTCCTTAATAAACAAGATAGTTGGATAAAAGTAAATAAGTGGACCTAGAGGACATGCATCTACATCATGTAAGAAGTTCAGTCTAATATCTTAAATAGTTTCTGAGATATTGAGTCAAAAATTTAGTAGATTTAACATTGGCGGGATAGGATTTTAATCTCCATTATTGGCTACTAGCTGAAAAAATTTGCAAGACTCCGTACTTTTATCCATTATGTTTCCACCTCAGAACAGTTTCTTAAAGCGAGACTTAACATATGCCGGCCCTCGCAGCCGTGGTCGCTGCAGTGTATTGCTTCGGCGCTCCGCCAAGCTGAGGGTTGCGGGTTCGAGTCCCGCCATGGGCATGGGTGTTTGTGTGTGTGTGTGTGTGTGTTGTGTAATTGAGGTAATAAGCGCTAAAGAAACAGCAAAAAGCACACAGTAATCATGAACTGGGTAAAACAAGGGAACTTTAAAGAAAAATTTAGGAATTCCAAATATAAATTGGTTGTGTGTTATCCCCTTTCATTACTTAATGGAAGCAAAAACCCAGGAAGTTGTTCGTTACATACATTCTGTACGTGATTTTCTATGCAACTACTGCAGATAAACCGATGGATACGGGGGGTCGCGTAGCTAAGCTGCATGCTACAACGGTAATATGTACACACATGAACACACTTGGGTCATTTGCTTTGTTTATACAGTCCAAGTGGACACTATGGATTACGTGTGTGGACAAGTGTATGCGCTTTTCTTTTGTCTTCATATACTATTTTTTCATTCCACAGATTAAAACTAAGTCGATGGCTTATCTCTTGCACAGGATATTTCAAACTAGTGACAAAGTATATCTCTATACTGCGGAAACCTGAGATATCCTATATACCCGTTAGATCAACTTCTTAAATCACATTATACGACAAATGCATGCGGCATATACTCAGTGAGAGAAACAGTTCTTTTAAGGTCGCTTAGTATATTTTTACAGAATAATTCTGCGCGGTAGTGAATGATGGAACCAGCTATTACGTGACAATCAAATACATCACTAACGCTAACTTTGGTGGCGAAGTGGCGATCGATTATATAAGCCTGGTTGTTAACTTTAAAAAGATAATTAACTTGCAGCTGAAACTCAGTTTCTGCATGAATTCAATTGTAAGTATTAAATAATAAAAAGCCGGTAAAGAACTCTAGTAAATATTTAAATACTACCATTCTTCTTTAAAATGTGATTATATTACATTCTGTAATAGTAAATATATGAAAAGTTTGAAAATGTATCATATCACATAAAGATTCACACTTGCAGTAAAATAGACAAAACACGCAGGTAGGTTAGGTTACCAGCACAGAATACAGGAAGTTCAACTTTCCACCACAACAGCATAAACGGAACTGAATCACCAAACACTATTGTTGAAAAAAATGTCATAACCAAAGTATAGTTAAACAAAAGCGTTATTTCCTGGTGTGTCAAGATAATAGCTATTATAATTAGTACGAGGGTGGATCGAAAAGTAACGCACAATAAGTTTTTACAAAGAAGTTTAATAGTTAAAACAAAACAAAAAATCACAAATAAACTTACACCTTTGATCTACTTTTCGACATAGTCACCAAGTTTCTCAATACATTTCTCCCATCGTGATACCAGTTTCGATATGTCCTGTTCGTAGAAATCCGTTTCCTTGGAGTATAGGTATCTGCAGACTGCTGATTTCACTTCCGCATCTGTCGCAAAGCGTTGGCCGGGCAGAAATTTCTTCATGAGACCAAACAGATAAAAGTACAACGGTGCAAGGTCCGGACTGTGTGGTGGATGCTGGAGCACCTCCCAACCAAATTTGGTGATTTTCTGACGCACAGCAGCAGCAATATAGGGGCGAGCATTATGATGAAGAATTTTGACATCGTCAGCATTCATGTTGTGGCGTTTGTCACGAAGGGCACGACGCAACTTCACCAAAGTTTTCATGTAGGCTGCAGCATTCACAGTGGTCCCGTGCTCAGCAAAGTCCACCAATACAACACCATGCATATCCCAGAACACCGTCACAAGCACTTTCCTAGCAGATTGAGTCATTTTGAATTTTTTCTTCACTGGGGAACCAGCATGTTTCCACTCCATACTTGCCTGCCTGGTTTCGGGCGAATCACTAAGGTTCACACGGCCCTCTAGGAAGAATGCACACCACCTGGAGACATCGCTGCGGTCCATACAATCATCCCCATACACGCATGTCCCTGTGAATATTACTCGGTTTATGCCCTTTGGCCCACAAATATCGAACCACACCCCTTTACTCTTCACACGTGGACGATAGTAAAATGCGCCGCCATCTTTTTTGCGTAGTTCACGCCTCTCTTGCTGGAGTTGTGCATGAAACAAAAATACATTCAGTAGTGAAAACTTCAAAATATATCTGTGTGAAATTGCAACATTCCAGCTGCAATACCAAGGCAGAAAAAAATTATTGAGCGTTACTTTTCGATCCACCCTCGTGTTTTTCGTATAAGAGTCATAGAAACTGCACGAGCATGTCAACTAAAGCCCTTACATCACTCTTAAGTTTCTAGAATTACGCAGAGGTAATGATTTTATACGTTACAAAGTAAAAGCCGTTTTGTTGCACCCCAAATGTTTCGCAACTATAAATGCATGCATGTGATAACAGTCGGACCAGTGAGCTAATGAATGGATGGGCACGAGAGTGACTCCGCGCCGTCACAACGCATTTCATATACACGGGAGGGGGAGTGGCAGCTATTGCCACTCTAAAACTAGGCGACGAAATTCAGGAAGGCGGAAGATAATAGAATCCCATATTCGACTGCACACCGTACAAAGAATTTATATGTATGAGCCTTTTATATATCCCATGTGGAGCACCGCAATGGCTATGGCATCCACCTATAACCCAACATTGCCGGTATGGGCAGCTGTGAACTTCCATTTGTCATCTCGGGTTAATGTGCCTCACAGCCTTTTGCAAAGCCTACTTATATATAAAGATTATAGCACATAGAGAGTAATAACGTAGAATATGCTTTTCCTACTTCTTGTTAACCTTAAGAACTATTTCTTTGGGCGTGAACATAAGGAAACTATATTATTTTTCACGTTAAAATTGCACATTAGAAAGGTTTGAACATTGTCGCTTACTGGGCAACCAGTTGCTCTTTTCCAAACATATGTGGCTACTAACATTATGAGTCTATACACGATTCAAATTTCAACTATAGACACCGAATTATTATCGCCGCGCTCATAACGTTAACGTGCGGCATGTCTTTGTTTCGTTGCCAGTTATTGTTTAGAGCTCCAGTCACTTTACCTAACCTTCCTCAAACAAAACACTTCCCTTAGCCAATCACAGCACGCCTTTATAGTTAACAGCTGCATATGATAACTACATGAAATCGGAATAGACTATTGCTACATTCTTCCTTCCTACATATTAATAACTCATCTCTTTCCTTCCTTACTCTGAGAGTAGAACGAAATGTCGCAACAATCCAATTGACAGACAGGTTTACATGCTGTGTAATAAGTATTGCTTTATACACCGAGCTGATCAAATGTTCATCCGATTAAAAATTTCAGACTTTGACTTTGTCAAAATCTGGTCAGAATACTCCTTGATAACAAAGATCAGCTAAATCAGAGGTATGCTGCTGTAAAGATGATATGCAACTCCCTTCCTCCAGAACTCAATTTAATAGAAGTATTCCCCGTTACTCCTTTGGGCTGGAAGACATTACAATATGTCATAGTCGCGATAAAGCGCCAAACATATCCTTAGATATTCATTTTCAAAGAAACTGGAATTAAATTAGCGGAAATGAATATGAAAACACTAACTTTGAAAAATATTTTATAGTCAGGCCCGTTCTAAGAATTAAAACCCTTGAATGGTGAAAGAGCTACCAAAATCAGTTAGTAGTTACACACACACACACACATTCTCTCCTTATAATACTTGTGCCTATAGATATAAATAATCAATTAAGCCTATACTAACGCAATATTTTCACCACATGTCCAACACACATGAAGTTTAATAAATTCTTCTAACATGTATCCCTTCCACTTTGCAGTTCAGTGTAATATATTTTATTGGAAAATTAAACATAAAACACAATTTCTAATATGCAAAATAAGTTACCTGAAAATCCAAGCTTATAAAGAGCTGCAATAAAATGTTAAATATAAACATTGAATTTTATTTATAGACGCTCTTTAACTTATATGGTCCCTAGTGCTTCAGTCTATTTAGCGTAAAGATCAGGAATTTTGCTCAGAGGCCTCTTTATCAGACTAGAGGATCTTTTAGGTGACGTAAATCTACGACACGGGACCACCGCGACCTTGGAAACTAGTGGCTAGCATGCTGCCCCTAGGTCTACGGTTAAATATAGATCACGGGTTCAAACCCGGCGGAGGGTGGTGGGTTTTTTTCGGTCGTAAAAATCCTTAGCATGGCTTCCTTCGGAAGTAAAGCCGGTGGTCCCGTGTCGTAAAACCTCAAGCCTGATAAAGAGCCCTCTGATCAAAATTTACGGTCTTTCACGCCCAATATAGAATGGGACGCTAAGGACCATAATAATTAAAGAGCGTCCATTAAATAAAACTCAATATAAGTTTTAAATGTCAAATAATGTTAGTTTTTTGGGACAATTGGATAATCTTGATGAGTATGACACAAATGAATTTTTGTTTCACGAACGACAGTGAACGAGTGTCACATTAAGATCATTCACGAGTTGGATACAACATTTTATGCAATCTTAGCATTATAAATTGTAGGAAATAAATCAGTAAATAATTCGGCATCTATAGCTGACATACATAAGTGAGAATTTTTTCATATGTTCGTAAACGAGAGTTTAGCTTCTCTCACTGCATTCTATTAGTTATTACCTGGCGTGTTGAACCGATCGTAATGAGCCAATTATGCACGATGTTATTTAATACTGCATCAACCTATTTATAAAGATACCATTTTATAAAAGAACTAACAAACGCGTAATGAAGAATCACAAAATAAAAACGTTTTTATCATGGCGCATGATTGGCTCCAGGGATCAAGTCTTGGAATGCCTGTTTTCTGGCGTTTTTCATTCCAGTTCAATGAAATTCAACTTGAATTTAAAGTAAATGGCATTTGTGTCATTTCTGAAAATGATGAAAGGGAATGTTGCTACATGGGGGAGTGTGACAAGGATGAAGAATCCTTTCAGCACCTGAACACAATTCCTGCTGAAGCTTTTCACATGTCGGAGACAGGGTCATTCTGCTACGGTGGACAACGCTTTACAGAAACAATGTTTGTAACATAAAGGATATTTCCTCTTGCTTCTCCTGTCTTAGTTCACTTCGAGGCGAATAGAGTTCACATTGCTTGGGCGATTACCACAACCACTTCTTAATAATGATTCACAAAGGCTCCTACTATTAAGTATACTGAACATGTTACGTACTGGGAATATTTTCGCGTTTGTTAGGTTGCAATCTTAGCAGGGAATGATTAAATAGTTAAGCGACTGCCTACCAAATCTATCTTGCACACAGGTATAGACAAATATGCTAAACATTTTATGCATAATTATGGTCTTTAACGAGCGGAAGTTAATGAGCATACATAGCAGTTTCTAAACATTAAAGCCAGGACAAAGGGTAATGAAGTTGAACAGTTACTGAGTTTTATGCAGTGATTTCGCAGTTACAAACCATCCCCCATTCCTCATACAGTGTATTGACAGCATTCACCAGACCGTGTTTACCTTCCTGCCTTGGGGATGCATGCTCGATGTCGTTTACATTCTTGTATTGACAATGTTTTGATTATAGATAACCTTTGAGGTTAAAACATTGGGTTTGTCTAGAATGACGCAATTGGCGGTCACCGAGTTTAACACGTAGCACATATGGGGTTGAATGACCTCGCTCTGAGGTAGCCTAGGGCAGTACCTGCGGAGGGTAACGGTATTTGCACTGTACTCTACCGTTGTTTTTTATGATGTATGGTGAGAATAACTGCTTAGAATGTGTAGCTATCATGGTGTCTACTACAGACACCAGCTTGTGGCAAGGTTTTTCTTTAAGTGAGCCACATGTGGAGTATAATTTATGTAGACATTTTCTGTTGTCACCGTCTCTAGCAAATCCACAATTTATGGGTTTTTATAAACATTAAAACAGACTTCGTCCGTGTTTGGAAAAAAAAATCCGCCTAATCTCTAGCACCATGGGGAAATTCTGATTTTCTTTTGTGAAGACACTCGCTACAGACCAGGACGAACAGCTGTAACCTGCCTTTTTTTACCAGATAAGAAACAAAACCAATCAAGATTTATAGTCGGATGCACATACAATATGCTTTTGACTGCATGTCACAGGGATGGTTTACGATCGGTGTAAAGGAGAAGCTGCAATGAAAGTCAAAATTTGTTTCAGGAAAAGGGGTTAGTTCCTTGCGCAGGCGCTCACAAAATTTAGGTGGTTATATAATTGAAGATTGCCCTAAAAACGGATAGTTTGAATAAATCATATAGTTCAGTATTTTATTAAGCTGCATTAATCATCCGTTTTTAGTATTTTTGAACGCTCATTCTTGCTACATACGGCACCACAGGCGGTAGACACTGATGATACTTGCTTTGGAAAGGAAATTTTTCAGCCTAAGAGTACCTCCCCGGCATTTGTCAGTTATGAGGACTAAAAATAAAATAAAATAAAATCTGCAATACGCCATCATGGTACTTGTTTCCTACACCAGGACGTGTATTCCAAATTTGTTACTTATTTAAATATTTATTTCAATTTATACATTATTATTGTACATATTTTGCTTATATTCTAGTGAATAAAAGCAGAAAATGGAAAAAGAAAAGAAAATAGTTACAATAAGTAAACTAAAATAATAATTAAATCAACACTATAATCATTACAGTTAAATTTAAAATATTGTATATTAAACTACTGTTACTGGTAACCGCCAACATAAGATAACTGGTATACAGCTATTCCTAATTTCTAAACTAAACAAAATAAGGATGACAAATCTCTAGTCTAAATTAAACTATATTCTAACCACTGGTATCCAGTGGTTACGGTATTGGTAACTAGTACCCATCTACCTCAATATAAATATTAATTTTAAAGCAATGATAACAATTAACAATTTCTTTTAATATCATACCAAGTGTTATGTATACTATTATTTATTCTATTTATCCCTACTAACAATTTTAACAAAATTCAAAATTCTATTTGCTGTTTTGTTTTTAAAAAACTACTACTTTCAATACATTTTCCTCAAAAGATATACTTTAACCTTTCAGTTTTATTAATAAACTTTAAATCTTTACAGTACTTAATAATTTTATTAAACTTATCACTCAGTTTGAGTTAAACTTAACTTTCATTTTCACTTCGCTTAACACAATTATCACAATATTTATTACTTTGCTATAAAATCATTATATCACTTTCTCTTTAAGAATCATATTTCACTTCACTTAACACTACATTCACTTTATCTCGAATTACCACCATTCATTCCACTTTCCCTCCACCATCTTCCTCTTCTCCTCCCTAAAGACCATAACTGCTCTACTCACCACCTCCTGCTCCAAACTTCTATTCTTATTTACTATTGGCTCCTTCCCCATCATCCTCCTCGCCCATTTTCCTCTTCTCTACTAAAAACTCCATCCTCTCCTCGCTTCTTCTTTCTTCTTCCCCAGTTCTCCTTCATTTCAATAATTTCCTCCTTTACTGTCCTAATTTTCTTCATAAAATTATCCCAAACTATTTCCTTTAGTCAGAGGACCTGGAAAAAACCTCAATCCTGGCGGGATTTGAACCACGGAACTCCCGTTCACGAGCCAGTATCTTAACGACTTCGGCCACCCGTGTCGTCGGCTATTCTCTGTTTTGGAATATAGTTGGCAGATCAGAATCTATAAAATTAAGATTGACTGTAAAACATATTGGCGTTTTACACATTAACTTTCGCGTAAGGTTTGTATGCCGGCTGCTTTTTCTAGATTAATTACATATTTACTACCAGGACCCTCAACTATACATACGTTATGGCATTAAAAGACACTTCACTGTCTCTTTCCCTTTATTTTCCCACAGTATCTCTCTCTCTCTCTCTCTCTCTCATCGTGTCCCCTGCAACACCTCACGCCTTTCTCTCCTCTATGTACAACTTCGGTATCATGTGGTGTTTTAAACACCGGCAATAAAATTATTTTATCTTCTGTTAATAACATTTCAAAAGAGGATAACCGTTTAACAAGATATCAACTTGTGCTTTTTCCTTAGGTTTGTAATGGAATCGAAATCGTGATACACCAATAGTGATCTTATTTTCACGAATAAAAGTAACGAAACATTGTTACCAGTTATTAAGTACTATTCCAATCGAATTGTTGCAACTAACAAAAATTGTTGAAAACACTATGCTTACAAACTTTAGCTATGGGGAACTTTCCAAATACTTATATACGAAATATTGCAATGTCTTGATTTTGCGTCCAATGAGAACCTCCCTTTAGGCAAAGTATTTGAGGTGCCCTATTCCCTATGTTATAAGTCGGATGTAAAATACATTGTATACCAAGTTTTATAAGAATTAACTCGACTTTTTTGCGTGAATAGTTAATACACACACATCCCACACATACCTTTTGAAAATGCGATTTCTAGCGTCAGGGTAGGCCATTATATACAACAGTATCAATCATTGAATCAAAATTGAAAACTTCCCAGAAATACTACAGTTTCAGTTCCTTATAACATAATTTTTTTCTACACCGTGGCATAGGGCGTGTTACCTCGGTTCCCAGCAACGAAATGCGGGTGAGTTCGAGGCCATCCATGAAGGTGTGGAGCTTTTGGCTTATGTATAAGCACGGTCTCCCCTCAGCATCGCAACACATTTCAGGATCTACAGAGAGAGCCAATAACTACGAACCGGCTGCGCGGTGTTTTTCCTGTCCGCGTTCTCGGCGCTCGTTGCCGTCTGCCGCTATCATAGAAAGGCGCGGATGATACCATACATTTTTAAAACTACTTTGAAAGGCTTTAATTACCAACTTTATGAAATAAGATACTGAATATGGCCACCGCCTATTTTTTTCAAGTCAACAGTTAACGCCCGTACAAATATGAATAAAATTTTGCCCCCCTTTTTTTAGGGAATTAAAAAACAGGGAGCGTTATTGTGCCTTTTTTCAACAAGACTCTGCAACAGCTTATACGGCCAATATTTCGATGAGAACAATTGAAAGTGCGTTTGAGGACAGAATTATTAGTAGTAGAGATTTGTGGCCCCCTCGGTCACCCGATTTCTATCTCTGGGGTAACTTAAAACAAAGTGTACAAGACGAACCCACACACCCTGGGAGAATTAAAACAAAATATCCGCCAGGAAATTGAGAGCATTTCTCAACGTGAACTACAGCGAGTGATGGATAGTTTCCTAAAGAGGTGCCTAAAATGTATGGACAACGACGGTGCCCAGTTTCAGCATCTCCTTTCATAAAGTTGGTAAGTAAAGCCTTTAAAAGTAGTTTTAAAAATGTATGGTTTCATCCGCGCCTTTCTATGATAGCGGTAGACGGCAACGAGTGCCGAGGACGCGGAGAGGAAAAAAACCGCGCAGCCAGTTCGTAGTTTCTTGGCTCTCTCTGTACAATAGGTAGCCGTCTGTAGGTCACGAAAACCAATATTCCGGCTTGGGGAAACATAGTTCTGACTACATAATGTCGTATTGGATGGATGATCACCCAATACTGCTGTGCGCGTTTCCGTGCACTCAATTTTACACGGTAGATAAAAGTAAAAAGGTGGCTAATAAACGCGTTATTTTAATATAAGCCGTTGGAAAGCGTTGTAGCCAAGATTAGCCTAACTGTTGCACTTGAATGAGATTTGAAGCATTTGGTACAATGAGAGGTTGACCCTCGTGACATCAGATAACATTGGAGCTTTGTCACTCTCATATCCCCTCTGTGTTTATATCTCTCTCATAGTTTCACTATGTAAATAACAATCAATCAGCACTCACGCATCATCAACTCCCAGAGCTGCAGTTCAAGTGGGTGTGAAATACGAATATAAAAACCTCTGCGTACCCTACAATTCTCGCTTAGCGGTTTGTTTCGATGAGAATAATGACTGTATTTTATGTAAAACGTGCATTTTAGTGACGTTTGTATAAAAGAGCCTTCTAGTAAACATATCCTACTATTTATACTTTGTAAAAAAATCTGATTGTTACATTCAGAGACCTTCTCTACCCACTACCGTTTAGTTTTGTATAGCTTCTACGAAGTGCTTTTTAGATGCCGGCCCTCGTAGCCGTGGTCGCTGGAGTGTATAGCTCCGGCGTTCTACCAAGCTGAGGGTCACGCGTTCGAGTCCCGCCTTGGACATGGGTGTTTGTGTGTGTGTTGTGTAATTGCGATAATAATCGGTAACGAAAACAGTAAAAACACAGTATCATAAACTGGGTAAAACAAGAGAGCTTTAAAACTTTATTTTTCTATGTTCATGTTAGCCAAACTAGCGTTGTAAAGATATGTTTATTGCATATTTTGTTGTGGGCACCAGGGGAATAAAGGAAACCGAATCAATTGTCAGATGTTTAAAAGCGAGTAGTTATATGCTGGCCTTGAAATACCACACTCGCGATAAATAACTAAACAGCACTTTAAAAAACGAAAATGAATATCTCAGAAATAGCTGATACCACAAAAGAAAAAGTTATTTGAAATAAATCGTGTTTCAAGGAGATTTAAATTTTTGTACAGTACGTTACGTTTACGTTGATCTTTTAACTTTACCACTTATATAAAGTTATATAGAACTTCTGAATGAAGAGGGCCTTTATAGGCTATTCCGAGAAAGTTCAAGATAAACGTACATTTTATTTTCCCTGTAAATATCTTAAATATATGGCGATTTAATCAAAATATTTAGCCATTTTTATGAAAGTAAAAAAATGTCGAAAACATTACCATGAAAAGGGTAGTTGTTTATTGTGGGGGAGTTTCTTGAAAATCTTCGTGCCTCACCTTTGTAAGATAATGAACTTAAATACCAAGTTTAGTCTTCTTCGGAGTTTTCGATTTTGAGTATGCTCTTCAAAGAAACAGACAGATACACACGGACCTTTTTCTAAAAATGCTTTTTTTTCTGGATTCACGGGCCACCAAAACATGTATTTCTGGTGAAATCTCCCCTGGTGCCTACAACAAGATATGCAGTAAAACTATCTTTACAAGTTGGTTTGACTAACATGAAGATAGAAAAATAAAGTTTTAAAGTTCCCTTGTTTTACCCAGTTTATGATGACACTGTATCTTTACTATTTTCGTTACCGCTTATTATCGCAATTACACAACACACACAAATACCCATGTCCAAGGCGGGACTCGAACCCGCGACCCTCAGCTTGGCGGAGGACCGTAGCTATACACTCCAGCGACCACGGCTACGAGGGCCGGCATCTAAAAAGTACTTCGTAGAAGCTATACAAAACTAAACGGTAGGGGTAGAGAAGCTCTCTGAATGTAACAGTCAGATTTTTTTTACAAAGTATAAATAGTGGGATATGTTTACTAGAAGGCAATACAATACATTCTCTACCTACTAGATACATGGTAGAGAAAGTATAAGAAAGTAGACATCGCTATTCTGCCAGCAACTTAATTATTATTGTAAACGACAGCTCAAACTTTTCTGTTGGAGTGTTCTATATCTTCGCTACTTCCTGATGTCACTCCATTTAACGAAGAGATAATGAACTTATCAGAAACTGCTCTTATTGTGTTTGAACCTTAAATTAATTTTCAGGCGAAAACAGTCTGCCCTCCAGACTAAAATACGAAAACTCTTTTATTTTGTGTCTGTGGATATGGCAGTCACATAAATGAGTAGAGCGTAACGGCAATCTGTCCTTGTTTAGACGAAGGAAGCTGGGAAGTGAAAGGGACGCTGATAATTGAGCGAAATTAAATTGCCGCGCTAGTAATTCCCTTTGAAAATTGGGAACTCGCTTATTGCATGTCAAGTCCGGACAGGCTTTTGGCCGCGAAATCTGAGCGCTGTTTTCTACATGGCGTGGTCCCCGCAACATCCGTTCTTTTTCTACAGTTTAAATTCAATGACACAATTCGTTATTGAACGTGGGCGTCTCTGCTCCACCAGATGGCTCGTGACTTACTTGCTGCTTAACTGAGAAATGATTACCACTAGCTCTCATATAGCAAAAGTACGTAGTAGCCCTTTGCATTTGCATGTGATTTTGGAGCTATCAGTTGTCGACATCCCTGGTGTATTTAGGGCAAATGTTATCGTCCTGAGCATCATCCAGCCATGAGTAAGTGTACTGACCTCATAGTAAACGTCTTCCACAATATTGTGGTGCACGGATATCAAATTATTTAAAACTTCTAATCAGAGAGAGCACTTGAGACAGTATAGGTTGACTACATGTAACCGAACATTCCTGTCGATAATTGATTAAGTAATGGTATTTGCTAAGCACCTAATGATTATTACTCAAGATACTAAATATGTTAAAAGGTTATTAAGACGATATCTGTAAGTAAAATATACATTGAACATATAAACGCATTCTAAAGACAATAAAAGTGGTAGAATATTCCTATGCCCTGACGGTAAACTTATCATCGGACCTTTAGGTTGGATGATGGGTTTATCGTTAATGTCCCATCTAAGCTAATCTAAAGTCCCTCTCTCCCTCTATTCCTTTCATTTATCATTTTATTTATTTATTCATTCATTTATTTAGTCAGTGGCTTACGACGATTTGATGGCGAGCCCACCGTTACACATTTATTCTGTTCACAATACATTTCAATCACTGTACACAATACAATTTCAAATTTACACAAGTATTTTCACCAAGTAAAAGAAAAACAATCTACATAATATCTGGCCGTCAACAACCAGGCTACAAAACATTTACATTTAAGAAATCTGTTTATACACACAATACATTCTTCAAACAATAATTTTTTTTTAATTTAATTACACATCTTAGTTCCATCTTCCTCTCTCTCTCTCTCTCTCTCTCTCTCTCTCTCTCTTGCACATTACATACAATACTGGTTTTCTTGAGGCTATTAGCAGCCTCCACACTCAAGACACCTTTTGGTACCTTTTTTTTGCCAGGTATACATTCTGTCCGGTTTTCTTACTCTATATCATTAACATCGTGAATGTCAAGCACACTGTTTTAACAGGACATTGCTATCCCGAAGCTACCAATTTGTTTGTAAACAATGTTCGCATATATGACTTTCCTTACTCGTGTTCCGAGTGCGTTTGTACATTTTCCCTATCCGACTCTACTAAATTTCCTTGATCCTGCTTGAATGGACGAATCAATGATAGATGGTACCTACCGATTATTTTCCCGGTCCTTAACTGTTGGAGTTGAAATACCCTGTCCCCGAAGGTTTGTGATATCCGATAAGGACCTTTCCAACACATATGCATACGTCTGTATTCCTTCTTTACTAGCGAAGATTTGTCAAAATTCCTCACTAGTACGAGGTCACCTGCTGCCGGAGTCCAGGTACGTGTGTATCTCTTGGCCTTCTGTCTCCTTTTCTCTGCTTTGGCTTTTAATTTCTCAAAGGCGTTCTTAATCCTTTCCGCGTCCGATTCCACGATAGTTTCAATCGCTCGTGGTACACCCGGAATAATACTATTTGGTTCATTCCCTGTGTGTAGTTGCAGTGGCGTGTATCCATGGTTACAGTTTAGACTGTTATTGAATACATTCTCGATGTATTCAATGTATCCGGGCCAACTAGTATGTTTCTGATTCGCTAAAATCCGTAACGCGATACTCAGGTCCCGCATCTGTCTTTCGCAAGGATTTGAACTTGGATGATAAGCGCTAATATTGTACACTTTTATGCCTGCTTCGAGTAGTCTTTCCCGAAATATCCTTCCCTTATGTGCCGGTGCATTGTCCACCAAGATCGCCGCCATTTTTCCATAATTTGGTACGTAGTGATCAACTATTTTGCTCGCGCAGATAGCGCTGGTCAGCTTCTTGACTGGGTATAGCTTCACAAATTTGCTCATCACGTCGACTAATACAAAAACATATTTTAATCCTGTTCTTCCGGTGGGCATGGGGCCGTGGCCGTCGGCCGTGATTAACTGCAGAGGGAGATCCCTCAGAATCGTCTGTGGTGGTAAGTCATATCGGACGTTCAGCGGCTTAGCTTTCTGACACATTGCACAATTTGCAAAAAAGGCCCTCAACTTCTTACCAAGCCTTGGAATATAAAAGTGCCCATTAATGACCAGGTTTGTCTTCTCCACTCCGGCATGTATGAGTGCGCGATGATATGCATCCATAACTAATTCTTCCAATACAGCAGGTACGAACACTCGCCATGTCGGCCTTTCTCTTCCACACAGTTTATATATCACATCGTTTAGAATGCCGTACTTCCCCGTGTTTTGTTTACTGATCGGCGTGGCTATCTTCATTATTTCGGCTATCTTCCCATCTGCCCCTTTGGAGCTGAGGCAGCCTCTTCATTTCGTCTGCTAAGCGTTTGTTTAACGTTAGGTCTAGTTTCATCACGCAAACCTCTCTTTGTGTATTTCCCTGCGTTTCGGGGAACTGCCCCCCTCTCTTTAGTCTGGACAACATGTCACTGAACGTATTCAAGCGCCCTGGTATGTGGCGGATTTCTATATTGTAAGCCATTATCTCGTGTATGTATCGAGAAATTTTGCTGCTCGTTAATTTACAGTTCTTGATGAATGACAAACTTATATGGTCTGTGAATACGATAATCTGCCTGTTGTACACAAAGTGTTTAAATTTTTGCAGGGCAAAGAAGATGGCCCCTATCTCTTGCTGGCTAACACAAGCGATTCTTTCGGCTTTTGTTAATGCTCTGGAAGCTGTAGCTATTACGTGTAATTCCTTGTTTTCGTCAACTTGGGCTAGTACACACCCGTAAGCAATTGACGAGGCGTCAGAATAAATATGATAAGGAAGGTCCATACGCGGGCGTTTTAACAGTATCGATTCACTGAACAGCTGCTTTAGCCTGTTAAATGCATTTTCCTCGGCTTCGGTCCACCTCCATTTCCTGTTCTTTTCTAGTAATGCTCGTAATGGGGCAGTATGCTCGGCGTATCTGATTACAAACCGACTTTGATAACCAAGTACACCTAGGAACTTTCGCACCTGCTTCGGGTTCTTGGGGCGGGGAATTTTCTGAATTGCTTCCACGCGCTCGGGGTCAGGCGAGACGGTTTCTCCAGAAATTATATAACCTAAGAATTTCACTGATGTAGCGAAGAAAGCGCATTTATCCCAGTTTAATGTCAAACCACTGTTTGCAAGTCTTCCAAGAACTTCGTCAAGGTGTTGGAGGTGTGACTCTATGTCTAAATCATGTATTAGGATGTCGTCCACATATTGTGTGCCTTCAGTTTGTGTGCCTAAAATCTGGTGTAATGCCCGGAGTAGTGCACCACCGCTAACATTTATTCCAAAGGGACAGCGCGTAAAATTATACAAACATCCAGAATGATAGAAGGCCGTATATTTGCGCAAGTGAGGGGCCAGTTTGATTTGCAGGTATGAATTTGTCAAATCCAACGAAGTAAACCATTTTTGTCGCCCGATACTTGCTAAGATTTGCTCTACATTCTGCGTGCAGAACCTGTCGGGACGGATAAACTTGTTTACATGTCGGCCATCGATAGTTAGCCGAACGCTCCCATTTCTCTTACGTACTATACATAATGCATTTACATACACTGAGTCTGACAGTTCAATAATGTTCTCTCGTAGCAGTTCTTGGATTTTCTCGTCTACCGCACTTCGCAATTCGAGTGGGATTCCCCTACACTTATGTTTGAAAGGCGTGACGTCAGATATTTCAAATGTATATTCATAGTCATGGTATACTCCTGTCCTTGGGGTGAACACATCTTTGTGTTTTACAAGAATGTTGTAAAAGTCTTCTTTCTGTTGGTGGTTTAAGCAGGCTATTGATGCTACGTATTCGTGTATACCTGATAGGGACATGTTTTGTTTACCCACTACCTGCGAGTCGTCCGGTCTCTCACCGAAATAAACATTTCCATTTTCTGTGTTTAACTCACAATACTGGGGTGCTTGACCTACTTCTGACTCATCAGCTGACTGCAGTGGCGTGCCGTTAAGATCTCTCCCTTCGCACAGTTGTTGCGTAAAAATTCTTACCACGTTAATGCCTCCCCCAATGTGCAAATATTCAATAAAAAATTGTTCTTGTTGTATTTGCTCTTCTATCTCGGTTAGTACCGTGTATTCCATACTCGGGGTTTGAATGAACGGTATTCTTCTTAGCGATCCGTCTACTGTAAGCGTCAATAGCGCTCGTCCATAGTCAATAGTGGCTTGGAATGCATTTAGCACGTCGCTTCCCATCAGTATGTCTACTACCAGTTTGTCTATTACTAAACACAATATTTCAAGTTCAACATCCCCTATGCAAGCATTAATCATGACCTGCTGCGATATCTTTTGTTTCGCGCGGCCTACAGCCATTATGCAGTACGCGTTCTTTACGGGTAGTGTCTGTAAGTTCTTATTCTTTTCACTGAGGTGATTGAATAGTGCTTTACTGCACGCCGAGATCATGGCTCCACTGTCTATTGTTACCAAGTACGTCTCATTTCCGATTACTGCCGCTACTCTCGGAGATTCTGTTATTTCCTGTGTTTGACTTATCTCCGTGTATCCGAATTCCTTGTCATGCCGGTTTCGGCTGATATTGTGGCCTACGCTATTCGCTTCTGTATTTTTGTTTTCGTTCCCTGTGTAATGCGAGAATCTGCTCGCATTCTCTGAGGTTGAGCCTGGGAACGCTACGACTCTTCCTGTCTCTAGTTTTCCGACCGTCGTGGCCACGATCCTTGACTGGGGCCTCTCCCTTGGCCTATGCTTTGTCCTGCCATTGCCCCGCTTAGGTGACCTATCGCGTCATCCATTTCGCGGTGGACATTTTGCGGCTGTCGTGTCTGTGATGGGTACCCGCTCGGCGCCAAAGCGTGACTGTACGTCGGCATGCTTAAGAGTTCGTGGTTCTCATCCCTACGGGGTGGGGTCGCTGGCCGGCTTGGAGGTGTTCTTGGCCTGTTCGGGGGTGTCCTTGGCCTGCCCGGGGTGTTTCCAGGTCGGTTCGGGGGAGTTTCTGGGCGATTCGGAGGCGTTCTTGGCCTATGCGCTGTTCCACCGTGGAGGTTATTTCCCCGGTGTTGCCTACCATTCGCCGGGTACCTGGGGAATCTCATGTACTGAACGGGATACTCCTCATGTTGCCTCGGTGGCCTACCCGTGCCCGTTTGGTCCCAGGGCCTATAGCTTCTCTCCCGATTTCTTGCAAATGGCTCTTGATAACGCTGTCGGACTGTGGAGTAGTTGTTCAACGCACCTTGTGCCCTCGTCCCATCATTACGATGCGAATTTATCCGATCACTGTGTCTGCCTTCAGTCCTGATTCTGGGCCTATCTTCTTCCCGCGTTCCGTACCCCTGCAGAGCGGTAAGTAGTTCAATGGCTTCGCTCAGCGTCCTCGGGCGTGCTACCACGAGGTGATGACGTATAACGTCTGGGAAGTGTCGTGTCAGGAGGGATACAAATTCACCTTCGGGCATCGGTGGGTCCAGGAGTTGACTTAATTGGCCGAGTCGCAAGAAGTAGTCGACCATCGACTCACGCTTCTCTTCCCTGTATCGGCCATTATTTATTTCTGCGCGCACCCTGTACTGTGCAACGCCACTCCAATATTTTTCTAAAAATGCAGACCTAAAATGTTCATATTGTGCATGCTCGCCCACCGTCAATCGAAACCAACTCAGGGACGGGCCTATCAAGCTCCTTTTTATAATTACCATTTTGAAACGGTCGGGAATTCCCCTAAGGGCGAAATAAGATTCGAGGTCATTAATGAACTGCTTCGCATTATCGACTTCACTGTTGAACTTGGGGATTGGTAGTTCATTCAAAAATTGTATAGGTATATTGCATTGTTGCAGGGGCCCTACGGTGCTTGACATTTCACTTGCCGGGTGCGGTGAGGCCGAAGGAGTGCAGGCAGGTTCGTTCGACCTCGGTTCACTACTCGGGTTGTTACACTGGAACGACGAAAGCGCGGAAACCTGAGAGGTAATTCGCGCGTCCGTGGCTCCCTGAGATCGCGGTTCGATTTGTTCTACCGCGTCCCTGCGAGCATTGACGGTCTGTGTCAGTTCCTCCCTTAATTTGTTAATTTCATCATTAACCCCTGCTTCAAGTGCCTGCTGCTTATTCTGTAATGATACACAGACTGTCATTGCTTCTTCCCTTGCCTTATCACTAATTGTACATATTAAGTTTTCATTGTTTACAATTTGTTGGGCCCTGATGGCGTCCATTTCCACGACAAGTTCCTTCCTCACTACTTCTACACTATTCTGTGTTGCTTTTAGTTCGTTTCTTATATATTCTACATCCTCGTAGATTACATTTTGACTTGCTCTAATTTCTAACAAGACACCCTGTATTTTATTTTCTAAGCCCTGACTGATTTCCTTATGTTGGATGCTTAATTGTGAGGCTATCTGCTGCTGCAATGTTTGTTCTTGGGTGGACAATTGTTGTTTTAGTGTTTGCTCCTGTACCGTTAATCGCTGAGTTAGTGTTTGCTCTTGTTCTGATAATCGTTGAGTCAGTGTTTGCCCAAGTGTTTGCTCTTGTTCTGATAATCGTTGAGTCAGAGTTTGCCCAAGTGTTTGCTCTTGTTCTGATAATCGTTGAGTCAGAGTTTGCCCTATTGTTCGCTCTTGTTCTGATAATCGTTGAGTCAGAGTTTGCCCTATTGTTTGCTCTTGTTCTGATATTTTAGTGTTGAGGAGGCTCAATTGAGCCAACATTTGTTGCATCATTTCGCTCGTGTTAAGTGATCCGGTAACTTGGTTTCCTAATGTTTCGCTAACTCCGTTTTCTACACCTACCCGCGTGCTATTGTTAGTGAAATTTTCCCCTTGTTCATTGCTATTACCTTCCATATCGTTGCCGGTTAATTTCTTGCTTCTTAACAGCATTTACGTACATACATAACCCAGTTTACTTATATCTCTTGCATATACACTCCCTTCCAAAATTTTATTAACCTATGTATCATGCAGTTAACACTTACTCGGTGCTGGGTTGAGCTGCTGCGAAGTGTTGTAATAGTTCACAAAACACTTCACTACACTTACACACTTTTGAACACTGATGATGTCTGCGCTGAATGTCTGCTTCCTTGTTGTACTGGAGCGGCGTCGATGTCGCTTGTTGCCCCACGTCTATCGGTACACTCTGCTGCTGGTGGTTGCTGATGTCGTCATCGGCGTCGTCTTCCTTCCGTTGTCGGTTCTCCGGGTGCGTTATCCGCTGGCAGTATTTCGAGCCCCACGTTGGGCGCCAAATGACGCTGTCCTCTGACGCATCTGTATTGTTCCTGGCAGTTGTTTCAGTGTACTCAGAGTCCTGGGTTCGTGGTTTGGATGGCAGGGATTTGGGATTTGATTCGGTAGAGCTGAGGTTCTTGTTTTTCAGGGGTGGTGACACTGCCTTGATGAGATTAATAATACTGCCGGAGAAGTTTGGGTGATATCTTTATTTTGTTACGTAGATTCCTATCTGGTCAACCCGCCACCTTCGTCGTCGAAACCACTGTCATTCTTATTACTCTCGAAGTCGCTACTTATGTGTTTCTCCGACTAGCCCTCGAATTGCCTAGATTTCACAACTTCACTTTTACGCTATAAATCTTCTGATTATTTTGTTCTAATTCTGTTTCGTCGCGTCCTCGTGGTTAATTTGTACCGGAATGTGCCTCGGCCGTTGTCATGGTTAGTTTGTCCCCAAAAGTCTCGGCGTGTCTTTCCTCCCTCACGCCTTTCGCCAAAACTGTAGAATTTTCCCCTCTCCCTTTCTTAAGTTTCGTTCTGTTTTAAGTTCAAACGTATCATGTGATGCCTACGCGATCTTTCGATTGGCTATAATTTTTTTTCCTGATTTTTTTTTGTTATTGGCTACCCCCACGTGACAACTTTCACATCTGCTTCTCACAGCTTATTTTGAGTTTTAAAATCTTCCCCCGAACATTCTTAGATCGTAGATAAGGCACATCTACTTCCTCACCCTTTTAAGTCTTGAGAACCGTTGTAAACCCTGTCCGAGCCAAAAGTATAAAGGCGAGACTTCCGGTATGCAGGTTCGTTGACCATCGCAGGTAAAATACCTCTGCTTCGAGGGAACAAACTTTGTTTCTCTGTCTTCCCGACAAAACCCATTCCTAATATGAATTCAGCACATTTTCGTCGCTATGTTCGATCGTATATTATTATTATTATTATTATTATTATTATTATTATTATTATTATTATTATTATTATTATTTCTCCTGGGTCTCGATAACCAGCTTCAACTTCTAATCAGAGAGAGCACTTGAGACAGTATAGGTTGACTACATGTAACCGAACATTCCTGTCGATAATTGATTAAGTAATGGTATTTGCTAAGCACCTAATGATTATTACTCAAGATACTAAATATGTTAAAAGGTTATTAAGACGATATCTGTAAGTAAAATATACATTGAACATATAAACGCATTCTAAAGACAATAAAAGTGGTAGAATATTCCTGAAAGCAGAAACTAAGGGTTCAGCGGACGCCCTGTTAGCCCAGGTCTTTAACCTAAACGAACAATGGGCAGACACCCAGACAGCCAAATGTCCTTTGCCTCGGGGTAAGACCGCGCCAGTTTGTCGGGAAGCGAACTCTTTCAAGACTACAAGATACGTGCATAAGAAGCAGTTAGAGTGTTTAGGGCAATACAAATTAATGCCAAAACGTACGTGCCTTATCGTTAAATCTTAACTAGTGCACAAGTTATTTCTGCTAGAAAAATAACGGACCGAATAGAAGCAGGGGGATCAGGAACTGAGAACTACCAGTTATAATTTTCAAAATATTTAAAGCCGCGTATAGGAAATAAAATAGATGTCACATGACCAACAAATAACACGTGATCAAGAAAGAGAGGTGCCAAAGATCCGGCAGGAAAAGCTCTGAAAAGTCATGTGCATCTCTGTCTCAAACTCACCATTAGTGCCTCAACATCGTCATGAGAATAATTGCGTATTGCAACTGAGAAGCTCCAAAAGTTATGTGCATCTCTGTCTCAAACTCACCATTAGTGCCTCAACATCGTCATGAGAATAATTACGTATTGCAACTGAGAAGTTCCAAAAGTCATTTGCATCTCTGTCTCAAATTCACCATTAGTGCGTCAACATCGTCATGAGAATAATTACGTATTGCAACTGAGAAGCTCCAAAAGTTATGTGCATCTCTGTCTCAAACTCACCATTAGTGCCTCAACATCGTCATGAGAATAGTTACGTATTGCAACTGAGAAGTTTCAAAAGTCATTTGCATCTCTGTCTCAAACTCACCATTAGTGCCTCAACATCGTCATGAGAATAGTTACGTATTGCAACTGAGAAGTTCCAAAAGTCATTTGCATCTCTGTCTCAAACTCACCATTAGTGCGTCAACATCGTCATGAGAATAGTTACGTATTGCAACTGAGAAGTTCCAAAAGTCATTTGCATCTCTGTCTCAAACTCACCATTAGTGCCTCAACATCGTCATGAGAATAGTTACGTATTGCAACTGAGAAGTTCCAAAAGTCATTTGCATCTCTGTCTCAAACTCACCATTAGTGCGTCAACATCGTCATGAGAATAATTGCGTATTGCAACTGAGGAGCTCCAAAAGTTATGTGCATCTCTGTCTCAAACTCACCATTAGTGCCTCAACATCGTCATGAGAATAATTACGTATTGCAACTGAGAAGTTCCAAAAGTCATTTGCATCTCTGTCTCAAACTCACCATTAGTGCGTCAACATCGTCATGAGAATAATTACGTATTGCAACTGAGAAGCTCCAAAAGTTATGTGCATCTCTGTCTCAAACTCACCATTAGTGCCTCAACATCGTGATGAGAATAATTACGTATTGCAACTGATAAGTTCCAAAAGTCATTTGCATCTCAGTCTCAAACTCACCTTTAGTGCGTCAACATCGTCATGAGAATAATTGCATATTCCAACTGAGAAGCTCCAAAAGTTATGTGCATCTCTGTCTCAAACTCACCATTAGTGCCTCAACATCGTCATTAGAATAGTTACGTATTGCAACTGAGAAGTTTCAAAAGTCATTTGCATCTCTGTCTCAAACTCACCATTAGTGCGTCAACATCGTCATGAGAATAGTTACGTATTGCAACTGAGAAGCTCCAAAAGTCATGTGCATCTCTGTCTCAAACTCACCATTAGTTCGTCAACATCGTCATGAGAATAGTTACGTATTGCAACTGAGAAGTTTCAAAAGTCATTTGCATCTCTGTCTCAAACTCACCATTAGTGCGTCAACATCGTCATGAGAATAGTTACGTATTGCAACTGAGAAGTTCCAAAAGTCATTTGCATCTCTGTCTCAAACTCACCATTAGTGCCTCAACATCGTCATGAGAATAGTTACGTATTGCAACTGAGAAGTTTCAAAAGTCATTTGCATCTCTGTCTCAAACTCACCATTAGTGCGTCAACATCGTCATGAGAATAGTTACGTATTGCAACTGAGAAGCAGAAAAGTCACGTGCACCTCTGTCTCAAACTCACCATTAGTGTGTCAACATCGTCAACGCGAATAGTTGCATATTAAAACCGAGTAGTGAATTGCATTAAAGAGTAACACTACAATGAAAATTTGCGCGTTTATATAAAAATACAGCGCGCCGAAAGAGATGCTTAAGCGTCTGTTATGCCAAAGTGGTTTGTGGCGGAGTCACTAGCAGTTGGAGAACGCTAATCAGACCACAATAAATTGAGCAATAATTCTAAAGTCGGAATTTCTTTATGTCTCCGTCAACACCTACACACCCTGACATCAAGATCTCATCGCTCCAGGAGGAAGAGACATCATAATCTACACCACCAACTCCTCCTCCTCTCCCTTCTCTCCGCTCTCCAAACCGCAGCTGCCAGCGAGTGGTCAGCCGCATACACTAGTAATTAATATTCAGTAATAAATAAAATAAAGTAAATGTGTATGCAAGTGATTCATAAGATGTAGAATCACAGAATAATAATACCAATAGCAAGAAAAGGAATATTTAATTTTAATACCGATACTTGATATTCTTGCAGCAATTTAAATATGTGTATAATAGTCTTTATTTAGCATTTTGGTAGACGGGAAGTAATCAGTGGCTCAGGCCAGGGTCAGCTATTGACGCTTTCCTAGATAAGGGTTCTAAATTCCATGTAGGTTTGGGTTTTTGGGAATTAGCCAGCCATTGCACGTAGTCAATGCAGAGGGTCAATAACGCGTCAGTATTGAGAGTGTCAACGCTCCTCATGGAATAGTCAGCAGTCAGCGTTCGGAACCCAGGCCGCGGCTGTCACTCATTCAATCACTTGACTGGCGGCGATGGAAACCGGTGGAAGCGTTCTTGGATCATCTAGTATGCGATATTAATTGCTTGAAATTAACGTCTGCAATAGACAAATTTTTATTCATGTAACGCAGTAATAGTCTGACTTGGCGTAACACAATTTAATGCTTTGTTTCACTGGACATCGGCACACACACACACACACACACAAAATGATAGCGTTAAAGCATAATGAAAGTGACATGATTCCAAAATCATTGTTACCCACCCCCACGAGACGGGTGAGCCCGAGGCAAACGGCAACACCATTGACACACAACATTCAATAACCGTTACAATAATGAGCTTGGTATTTGGAATTATCGTTAAAAGTCGGAAGTCTTAGAAGATGAAATTTCAGCAGGATTTTCGATTTATTGTTTATCGCTGTTAACAGTGACAAACCGTGTAAAATTGCTTCGTCATTTCCGCTCACTCAAATGCGTTAGAAAAATCAAGTTCGCTAAATATTAAAATTCACAAGTATTGTTTTTGTCACTAAACTGTTTCTAGAAGTATTAGAAATACTGTACAAACGTTATAATCTGTTCTGTCATATAATCTCCAATAAGATAAGCATTTATAGTCCAGCTTATTAGTGTATTGAAGACTTAGGTTCAACCTCAGAGTTCCTTTTCTCGGATTTGCTTTTTGCGTCATAGAAAAAGTTTCAGCTTCAAGAGGTATAAAGTTATATGCATGATTCCTGTGCAGGTTGTTAAACCATAAGGATAATTTCTACTATAATAAACTCGATTAGCTTGCAAAAATAAACTACTGGAAAATTAAAAGGAATCGCTTCATTCAACAATAATGTTTTCTTTATGTAGGAGTAGGAGTAGGGCTAGGTACAGAGTGGGACTTAGGCGCAAAAGATCTTGTAGGTCGAGATGCTAAATCACTGACGGGGTGCCCCCGGGCGGGAGGGTGAGGTGAGAGGAGAGGGGGCGGCCGGACCAGTAGGCACGACACGCAGAGGGCAGGTTCCCTACCTTTCACAGAATTGAAACTTCCTGCATGACAGCTGGTGCAACCGGCTCCCCTTCCCCTGCAGGCTTGTATATCAAACTGGGGAGCCAAGGATTTGAGACCGCTACCATTACGGGGACGAAGGGTTACATAGAGCATCCTTTTCCCTACCATGCAACGTCAGGACTCCTGGCGATATTTCAACCCTGAAACATTCCAAGCAGATGAAAGGTGAAGTGAAATGAGGATGGAGGTAATCTTGAGGGACCGGAAATTCGGGGGATGTAATGAACCTTACCAGCATTCGCCTAGCGACCCGGGGAAACCCCTGAAAAAGCCCTATGTATCCTAATATTTTGAAACATGTAATAGTACCAATCTTTGGTAATGATATCAACAGTATTCAAAATCAGTTTGAATCTGTCTCTATAAAACTAATGAGCTGAGACATTGAAATAAACGATAAAATAATGGTAAAAAGGGCATAACTGTATGCGATAAAGACTGGAAACTTTACTTAGACGAGATGATTGAGGTTTTCAACATGTGAGCAAAAATTATATTTCTAACCTTAGAAATAGTTCAGAACATGGTATATTTAAATATACTTTCCCCTTAGGTTCAGTGCGTGATGATAACGTCAACTGAATGTTGTCTAATTAGGTCGATTCGGGAAGATATGTTTTTGAATATGAAACGTTTTATGTGTATATTATCTTTCTTTCCCCCCTCTGTCTCCCTCTACCTCTCTCTCTCTCTCCCTCTCCCTCCCCGATTCCTCTCATGTTTTGGTCTAAGATTAGGAAGTTTCGCCGAAGTCTGTATCGTCTCTCTTGAAGATAGGGGTATAATTTCGTAACATTGTGTAAGTGTAATAGTAATAAAATGTTTAAGCGAGTTTTGAACTTGATTTCTTAAGCTTAACCCTCATAATACCATTGAACACCTTGCACCATAACAATATATTATGTAAAAGGGTTCATAACTTTTATGAACTTTGGTAGGTTTGTTTCTGCCCACATATTCCTTCTGTAGTGTTTCTTTGCCGTATATATATATTTAACTGGATCATACATATTTAGTTCCTCTCTAATTTTTATGTATAGGGTTATTCAAAAAGAAGTAACAGATTTTAAATATTCATTTTTAATGAACGACAATAGATAGCAACACATAGTACACATCATTGAATGGAGGAAAGTTCAAAATTTTAAGCCCCCACCTACTAGTTCCATTCAGAGCCTACAGCGGCGCTGTGCTTGTTTTCGAGAAAATGGCAACGTCACAGGAAAAATCGTTTTGTGTACTGCAGTATGCAAAGAGTGAATCCATTGTTTCACTGCAGCGTGCATTTCGTTGTAAGTTCAACAACGAGCCGCCTCGTCATAAAAAAATTTACAATTGATACAATAAATTCGTAGAAGATGGTTGCGTATGCAAACAGAAAAGCACTGGTCGTCCTCGCATAACAAATGGTGCTCATTTTGAACACATAAAATAAAATTTTGAACTTTTCTCTATTCAGTAGTGTATCGTATGTGTCGCCATCTATTGTCGTTCATTAGGAATAAATATTTAAAGTCTGTTCCTTCTTTTTGAATAACCCTGTATTCCTTCCTGTCATGTTCTGTTATGCCCTAAAATCTGCGTAAGAAGTGCATCTTTGTAAATGTTACACTTTTTGGGTTAACTCTAAAATGTTCCTCCTTCAGATCCACGCAACAATCCGAGAACTTTTCATGTACCGGGTATCTCGGATAGATACTGAGCAGTAGGTTGGGTGGCATACTTGTGCAGGGGCTATATATACTCGGATGTGGGCATTACCGCACATGAAACGCGTAGCTTCCTGGCGGACACATGCTGAAGCTTGGTAACAATATGACTCGCACTGCGCTATTGTGCTCGGTTCTTCACTCATGATATCATGAAGCGGTCACGATACGGAAATAACGAATCACTTAGTGTTTGAAGAGTGTTAACGTAAGTCAGACAAGTACGGGCGCTTTATAGGCAAAGGTTTCTATTTAGACGACTGGACTACATTTTTTTCGCATCAATTGGAGCAACGACTGCGGAATCATGCGTCAAATCGGCCACAACACGTGCGACAGAATTACCCTATGGTTGTAAATACCATAAAAGAAGCTATTGCTACAAACTTTCACAACTGCTACAGAGATTTCTGCATGAGCAAGATGGACCATATTTTGAATGTCTTCTTTACGTTTCCACTACATCATAATAGGAGCTCTTGCAGTAATCTGAGAGTAGGCCACCCAACCTACTGCTCAGTATCTATCCAAGCCACCCATCGGCGTGCAGGGAAACATATCGATGCTTTTGGTTTCCTATAGCACTTCTCTTTATTTAATGCTAGCTGAATCGCCTTATCTGTGTTCCTTACCAGCCCTGGGTGAGCCAATTTCTTATTGATTTGAATTCAAGTTCAATAGACACTGTTCTGTTTTAAAAGTTTGACTTTGTGATGGGTTAACAACTTTTGATAATTGTAGGAATATGTGTATATAGTACATATTGAGCTTCAGTTCTATGAAATTCTTGCATTAATACCGACTCTGGTTTCATAAATATAGGATTGCTCAGAAAGAATGAACAGATTTTAAACATTAATTTTTAATGCACGATAATAGATACCGACACATATGACATGTCATTGAATAGAGGAAAGTTCAAAGTTTTAAGAGCCCCATCCATTAGTTCCATTCAGTGCCTACAGTGGCACTGTGTTTGTTTACGAGAAAATGGGGACGCCACAAGTAAAGTCGTTTTGTGTACTGCATTATGCAAAGAGTGAATCATTGTTTCATGGCAGCATGCATTTCGTTGTAAGTTCAACAACGAGCCACCTCATCATAAAATTTTTACAATTGATACAATAAATTCGTAGAAAATGGTTGCGTGTGTAAACGGAAAAGCACTGTTCGTTCTCGCATAACAAATGGTGCTCATTTTGAACGCATAAATAAAATTGTGAACTTTTCTCTATTCAGTGATGTATCGCATGTGTCGCCATCTATTGTCGTTCATTAGAAATAAATATTTAAAGTCTGTTCCTTCTTTTTGAATAACCCAGTATTAGCAATGGTAGTTTTAGATCACCTAACGGCATACCTGTTTTTTAAATCTTCGGTTAACATTTATGATATTGAATTGCACATAAAGCCATATATAAAAAGTCTTCCGCAATAAATGCATCAGAAGGACCAGCATCTGCATTGTGTTTAACCGGTAGTTTATTACCATACTGATCTTTACAATAACACGAGTCACATGGACACGATAACTGTCTGTACTTCGGGAGAATTGTCACAAAATGATACTGCTAGTATTCTATTGGACACTTTGTACGTTCGGTAACTACATCTGCTTGCTTCTCTATGACCTTTGAGCAAGCCACCCACAGTATCTTCATCTATAAACGACCACGCCCTCCGGACATATTTTTCGCATTCCTCTTTAAACTTTCGGAATTCTCCTCAAGGTTCGTGGAAGCTTTCGTGTACTTTACGAGATATTGCGAAACTTTGACAAAGGACAAGCAATATGATGCGGTGGAAAGTTACAACTTAGCAGTGAACTCGATGGTTACATCGAAATGAATACAAGTTAATACCTTGCCATTGATCATGAAAGATGGTTAATGCGTAACTTACCGACGTGAAGTTTTTTGTGTGAATCCAACAAAGATGGAACGTAAATTCGGTATGTAGTAGAAAAAGTTCACACTGAGGCAATATTTTTAACACTTAAATGATTTCAGTCTAATTAGATAAAATATAAATTCAATAGCACCCCGCTTTAAAGTAATATGTGTATTTAACAATATATAGAAAAGTGTATATTACAGTCATTGTATATGTTTATATTATTGCATCCATGTGTTATAATGTTATGTGAATATATTATGTAATTTAATAATGTAGGAACTGTGAGAATAATAGGTTAAAAGCTGCTAACAATGAGGTAACCTTGAGGCAATAATGAGTAAGAATGTTTAATAATGCTACTAGTCATTATTGGAACAACAATAATATAATTTTAGTGACAGTTTATAAAATAGCCAATCAAAAACCTGAAAAAGCTTTAGTTAAATGAAAGTATTCTATTGGAGTAGGATTAGCCAATCAGAAACAGAAAAGGAGGAAATTTTATAAATTTAGAGTTCAGTTGCCTGCAGACAGCGTTACTAACCAGACGCAAAAAGTTTCCTCAAGAAATATAATATGTATTCGTGTGAGAAAAAAATACTTTACGTGTTAAAAAGTGTAATTAATTAATAAAAAAGAATCTCACAGCCCTCTATATCAGTGAATTATAATCCGTGTAAGCCTACATTCTTGTTGCACCACAACCCTGCCAAGACATCCATGTCTCTAAAAGAATATACTGCCGCAGCCGGGGTGAACATAAATATATAATATTTAAAGAAACAGTCAAATTACAAAGTTAATATTTTTAAACTTAGGGCGAAGGCTTACCGGAAAGCGGGTACTATACGTGTGGTTGCAACGAATTTCAAGTTCGGTTCCCCAACAGTTGAAATATAATACAACTCCTTCAGTATAACAATACAATCTACTTCAACATCATATTCATTTTATATTGCCACGACTAAGTTTAGCAGGCCAGAATCCTTTCATTTCGGGGGAGACAATATATGACGATTATTTTTAAAATAAGGAAAGCTTTTTGTTTTCTGATTACTATTTAGAATTTCATCTTTAACTTCTTATATTTTTAAGTGTAGACATAAGACTTTTATTTTAAGGATACTTTTAAAACTGGTATTTTGTCTGCCATTTTATGCTGTGAATTATGCACCACTTCACAGAAACATATCGTAACCCTTTCACACTTTAGCCCATTTTTAGGGAAAGTTTTGCTCTACAAATCGATACCACTGTAAAAACCGGCAGCCTTTGTGTGCTCAATCTATGTCATTTCTTTCTTTTAAAATACATGTAAGTTTGTTTTATGCATTTTTGCTGTGAACAGCTTCCTCTGTGAGGGCCATTTTCTGGTATAAATGATGCATTTTCTCAGAAAATAATGCGCATATGTAAATTAAATTTTAGAGTTATAAAACTAATCTCTTAACTTCTGTTCTAGATCCATTTTGATGTAGATAATAAAATTAATTATTTAATAAAATAACTGCTGACATTTTAATAAAAATTGTATCATTAAGAAAATAATACCATCTTTTTTAATAAACATACTTATTGGATAAAAATAGAAGAGAGCACTAAGAAGATTTGCATATACGAGACCCATCCAGAAAGTAAGTTTTCCGATTTTGTTTCCTTTAAAGTAAACGTATTTAGCCGGGAAAATTGCGCATGCGTAACAGATTTATGACGTATTAATCATATGCCAACCGGACAGCTCCCGCCTGGTGCCAGTAGCGCGGCAGCAGTGGCCCGCCACCTGCGAGGTTCGGTCAGTGATACAGTTCCTTACTGCACAAAACATAGCGCCGACCGAAATTCATCGTCAGCTCTATCAGGTCTACGGGCCGAACATCATGAGCAAACAGATCGTGCGTCGCTGGTGTAGACAGCTTTCCGAAGGTCGTCTTAAGTGTCCACGATGAAGAGCGCTGTGGGTGACCGTCCCTCATCAATGCTTGTTGAGCTGGTGCGGCAGCTCATCGTGGAGAACCGTCGCTTCACGATTACTGAGCTCAGCAGCCATTTTCCGCAGATATCGCGATCCTTGTTGCACGAAATTGTCACTAAGCACATGCTGTTCAGGAAACTGTGTGCCTAGTGGGTGCCGAAAAACCTGACACCCGAGCACAAAACGAAACCCTTAAGAGCAGCACCGCCTTTACTCCGGAAACCAAGCAGCAGTCAATGCATTGGCGTCACAGTGGATCTCTGGTCAAGACGAAATTCAAACAGACTGTGTCGGTGCAGAAAGTGATGTGCACGGTGTTCTGGGACAGGAAGGGCATTCTGCTCATTAACTTCCTGCCCAGAGGTGAAACAGTGAACGCTGAGCGTTACTGTGAAACACTGCGGAAATTACGACGTGGCATTCGAAACAAGAGGCGTGGAATGCTTACTGCAGGTGTTGTGCTGCTCCATGACAATGCTCGGCCACATACGGCTCGGCGCACAGCAACTGTTCTGCAGGAGTTCGGCTGGGAGCTGTTTGATCATCCACCTGTTCTGATCTTACTCCCAGCGATCACCATCTTTTCTTGCACCTCAAGAAATTCCTGTCCTCCGGTCAGCGTTTTGACAACGACGAGGAGCTGAAGGCGACTGTCACACGCTGGTTCCATTCACAGGCGGCAGACTTCTATGACACAGGAATACAAAAGTTGATCCCACGATATGACAAGTGTCTTAATTCTTGTGGTGACTATGTCGTTAAATAGCTTAAATATTGTTGTACCTGTTGCCAATAAAGTTTTCCATGTAACTATGTTTTCTTTGTTTTAAAAATAGGAAAACTTACTTTCTGGATGCGCCTTGTATATCTTGTAAACATTTCATTCTGATATCTGGAATGATTTCCGAGATAATGGGTCATGAGTTTAGCAGATTTAAGATTGCCAGGACAGGCTTTTTAATCTCCCCATAAACTGCTTCACCTGCATCTTAACACCGCCAACCCTGTGCTATTCCCACCTGCTCTTTTTATTGGTTCGCTATTAATTTAAATTAAGATATTCTCTAAAAAGACAAATAATAAACACTTCATTACCTAAGGAAGATGCGTATTCACGTTCAGGATCTTGGTCTTAAATGTGCTAGGCAATTCCTTCAATGCTTGTCTCCGCTGATTTAGTATTCGAAAACCAGTAACATATTCTGCTGAACCATAATAAACATTAGCAGTAATGGTTACAACGTAGAAAATGGTATGCTCGATGTTATTTTTGTTTACTCTTTTAATTTCAATCAAATGTGCATCTGTGAGTTTGCGATCGAAAACATTTCTGCAAAAAGCACTTTTTTCTTCAGACTGCAATAAGGAAAAATTCTCCAGCACGTTTGAAGGTAGACGTTACGTTCAGAATTTAATGGGCACAGCACTAATGGTTTGTTTTCCTTTCTCCCTAATAGTGGAATTACTGAGGTGCGCAAGGATAAGTGCCCCTCCCTTAATAAAGGTAGAGCCAGTTCAAACACCGAACTAGTTGACGTGGTATTTTCGCGAGGGAACAAAAATCCCACAAGAATATTTTAATGAATCCAGCATGTGCTGGTGTTTCGTTCGCCGGATCATCGCGTGTATTTTATGCAGCACGAATCAGGTCAGATGTAATGGGAGTTTGCGTACCGTCTTGTGAGGTATTAGCAGGAAGCTGTGGTTCCAATGTGTAAACATTTACTTATCTTAAATTTAGTAAAGGATTTCATACCTATTTAGAAAGATTAAGAGTGTTTGAGAATAAGTTACTCTTTTGTAAGATTCTCATATATGATAAGATTTTCTACCTGATAGAGAAACTATGAAGGACCACTTAAACTTGGATACCTATTTTAATAAGGATTAATGAAAAGGTCTAAAGACAAAAATGTGATCTTTTGACGTTGTCAAAAAGTACAACCGGAGGAATTATTCCTTTTCTCGTGACACGCTACCCAGGATTTGGCTTCTTGAGGTGATGAACAACAGTTTTTCAATTTTTTCCCGTCTTATCAAAGTTTATGAAAGTTTTAAGATATAATCAGACGAAGTGAATAATTGATACTACAAAGTGTCACAATTATTATGGATAATAAAAGTTTGTTTTGAAGATGGGATCAAAAGTTTACCCCTATATTTTTAAGTTAATCTTAACTTAAACTTATGTATTTTTATATGTTCCGTATAATTGAAATAACACAAAATATTGCTTTTTTCAAAATTCTAATTATATTCAAGTAGTTTCTGTTCAGTTTTTATAGTTTCTGTAAGCTAACATATACTTAGAATTACATAACTCTATTTCTAATTAGTTTTTATTAAAAACGTGATACATGGGGTTATTCACACAGGTGAGCTTAATGTATTGTAAAACGTTTAAGACAGATTGGATGAGATTTACTATAAAAAATACTCCAGAAACTTCGGAAATTGGGAATTCATATGACTCGAGCCACGGGCTTACGCAGGCATTTAAATGCCTTCCATTTTATCGCATTTTGAAGAGGAATTCAATCAAATCCTCTGGTCAAGTATTTGAGGACGCACTAAGGTAATGAAATGTAAAATAAAAAACTCACAAACCTCTTAAATATTCAGAGTTCCTGAGTGTTCTCTTAAATAAATATTTGGAACTGCATCTTAATATATTGAAACACTCTGGACATAATTTATTTAAAGCTTCTACCGATAGATAACGTTTGTTGGAGTTTTGCCGACCTCCCGCACGTCAGCCTTTGTGCAACCCCATTGAAAGTTCTATAACGTTTGAGTCATCCGAGCTAGAAGGTAGAATGATATTGTCACAGCCTGCCTGGATGTGACTTGGGGGTGTAGTAAAAGGAGGTAGAGCAGGGATATGAGATGTATCAACAACAAATACTTATCTCATCATATTATGTTTTACTGATTAGCCGAATGTGTATGAGGCGCTTGGCGTACAAGTATTAAGGACCTGCTTATTTATATTTACAATAAAGAAGATATCTTAGAATATTCCCCATCTGGGCTTACCTTAAGGAACTCAGAGAAGCTGGGTCCTGCAGCAAGCGGACCAAAGTTACAGGCGTCTCTCGACGAGCAACTAACGCAAAAGCGACCGGGGAGAGCTCGGAGCGTTCGCTTATATCTGCTCTAGTTTCCTACCGGGGTCTCCGAATTATGACGGCAGCATTTACCATATATGGTGTGCCACCACCCAGGATTTACGTGGATTTTCAGGTTTTTCCTAGCGACGCGTGACATCTTAGAATTTGCAAATGCAACATTATGAAACATTATTCTATGAGTTTCTATCCGGGACGTGATGTCACGGTAAAGTCCACTGGGACTGCCATAGGATGAGGTAAGCCACTTACATCCTGTCACGTACACAGCTTAACAAACTTTCAGTGAAGTCAGAAAAGTATGAAATACAATTCTGTATAAAATTAGAAAACTGTGACAGGTTCAAGAAGCGATATAAATTGATATATAATAATAAGCTCGATAATCATAAGCTCCTCGCATACGATTCGTGACAATATTTACCATTTGGTAGGAAAATTATATGCAATTGACTATTCTAAACATAAACAATATGGCTAGTACTTCTATTCTTTTCAGAGATTAAAGTCATTGTTGGCGAAAATTGATTTCAGTTGCATGATTAAACCAGAAGTTAGTAACTACATTATATTTTAACTTAAAAGTTTCTGTATTTGTATACATTTAATAAGAAATTACTCCATCAATTGCCTTGAAACTTTCAGTGCTAATTATGAAAATAAACTGAAGATAATGAAAGAGTTATTGATAAAACCGTTTCAAAGCCTGGTAATCATGAAATGTTTTTGTAAAACATATTTAGCAAAACTATCTTCAAAAACTCTAAATTGTTCCATTACTTCTGCGTCAATACAACTGAAAACCCTATAAAACAGCACCAGCAGTTCTTCAAGAAAGAAACATAAAATTCGATAATTTAATATTCAGAAGATAGGATCGTCCATCTTCCTTTAAGTACGAGTAAAATAGAGATACAGGTGCCTGATATTTATTTCCTTGTTCTGACCCGTGACTTTGAAATTTCTGTCTTTGACAACCCCATGCCTATGAAATGAGGAAACTACATGTATTTGTTATGATCTGTATTGCTTAATCATTGTTTTAAAAAATTAGGTGGAACTACCCATATTACGGTTTGTAAAGTTTATACGAGGGCAGTCCAGAAAGTCCCAGACGTTTTGGCCTATCGTGGCGATGAGTAGGGCTAGAGCCCCATCTTGGTGTCAAAACGTTCCTACATTCAGTAGGCATCCAGCAGTGGTAGCGTGAGGACTGTGCCTTCCTGACTGTGCTCTCTGTGAGCTGTTAAAATGTTCGCTGCAATAGAAAATCCCGCCACTTGGGAGGCGCGGTTGGCTAAAAATTCCACTAAAATGCTATATACCTTTTCCTGAAAGCCTTAATTTTAGTAAGAGTGAGATAAACGTATCTGTACATTATAGTTTGAGTGACCTATGTTTACCAAAAGAGCAAAAATGTAATTGTTGAACAAAAAGTGCTTTGTACCATGTGAATATCTTCACCTACTTGTAGCATATTTAAGTTTTAATGTTACAATTCAATGGATACTTTGGTGGTGATATTGTATTTGTTCAATTAAATTAGTTGTTTGATTACATTAAACTGCGGGTTTGCAAGAAAATGTTACTCTTCCTAAAACAAAAAGCCAAATTTGTGGCTATATTTCACTGGTAACAACGTAGTTTAGCTCCTAATCAAAGTTTTAATGTGAAGAAGTTAGCTAGTGTTCAACTTTAAAAGTTATCGTGTACGATTTTTCAATTCCCTCAAAATGCTATTGAAATAATTCCGCGGGCCACTTTTGGTACGCATGTCGTAGGTTGCCGAGGATTGTTTTAAGAAAGTAGCGTTACTAATATAATAACTCCACGCTCATGTGTAAGAATATTTTTTTCACGCTGTTCAAAATGGTCGATGCTAAGTGGATCAAAAGTTAACCAAATTATGAGAGTTACATATGGCTTCGGCACTTCAAAATTTACACACCTTCACATTTTCCTCTCCCTCTTACTATAATAGCCATTATACGGAAATATTTTGTCTTTAACGTTTGCGATAATATCTACTTGGATGAAATGTCGGAAAACTTGAAAACTGACACATAATATCTCAGCCTATAGTGAGTCTAAGAGCTCGATTGGAGCGACTGCGCAATGAGCTGGGACGGAGTGCCACTTGCACCGTTAGATTTATTCTCAAGCTCACGGCAAACAGCGCGCGTGCTTATCAGTTGAGTTCTGGCAGTTGCACGGGACGGAAGTTTGCCACTCGGTAAAGTAAAAATCTGTGATTCAGTATAGTTGAATATAACTCACAATAGCGTATTTTTCTTTATGATAATACATGTAACACTACTGTGAAACAAAGTGTCGGACAGAAGTTCATTTTAAGCTTCCAGATATTAAAATTCCAAGTAGGACAGCTATGGATAATTTCATGAATAAAGTCAAAGAGTTTGGTTTTTTAAACCAACTGTGTTTAGTGAAGAAAAATTAGATGAAAGATAGATACAATGAATGTGTTCACAATCAAAATTTTAGTTTTTAATATGCATTATAATGCATGTAATGCACGTATATATGTTTCTTGTGTGAATTTCAGTAATGTTGCTCTGACTTGTTGGCTGCATACACATAATTCGCACAGTGAGTGCGGCAAAAGTCGTCCAGTGCAAGGGGGCTGCGCAAACGGTGTAGTCTAACTCTAGACTCACTGTACGAACTGAACCTCAGTAGTGCAAATGTGTGCATTCACACGCACTCAATCATACACACATAGTTTGCTAAAATTGCAATTTTAACCATACATTTTTTATTTTTATACATTTGAGATTTTTAAGTTAAGAACACGAAACACAATCAAAGGTTCGGATTTTAGGCTTTCAATGTAAACAGTTTTGAAAAATGAAGTTTTCAAAAAACAAATAGGCATAATTTGCCGCTAATTATCTTATCCTATTCTATGTTAAGCGTATTTAATACACAATTTGCCTAGTATTATTTCTTTTACAATCTAAAGTTGATTCATATTGATCGCAATTAACGAAAAAATGTAATATCTCAAACTCGAAAGTGTATGCCTCCCTTTATACAAATGTGTTATGTTTATAGAGGTAAGTACATACATATGATTTACGTACGTTAACCAATACGTATTCTTCGCATTAAGATGGATATACAAAGCCTTTAAAATTACGCACTCCGTTGTCTTGTTCTGGTTAAGATTTTCATTTTAACCGATAGTTCCACATAGGTTAATGACTGTGTTATCCCAAAGAACTCTTAGTAATTCACATAAAGGTTCTTTATAGGGAAACTTTATTCTGGAGGAATTTCTACATGCATATTTTAGTTGCGAGGAACTGCCTGGCCTGCAGCCAGAGGGAGAAAATAGCTTACTTGCATTTTGTACGAGGTAATTCATTATATGCCCAAAGTAAGCTCCATTCCACATTGATCGGTTGGATTCTGCGGTTCGGTGGTGAATATTCTTAGCTTTACTACGCTATTTGAGAAAATTTTACATGCACTTCGTAAAGTTATAGAATGCAATGGAAATTAAAAGAAACTTACAGAATTTTGGATGATTATAGAGGCCCGGAAAACTTGTGACTCCCAAAATCGCAGAAAAAAAAGGAATACTTTAGGGAAATGTGTAAAAGCGTTTGGGCAACAATATTTGGTGGAAAGGTTATACACTCCGAATTTTCGAAAATTTGCCTACATTCGAGAATTTTAACTTCTTAAACATGAAAAATATGTTGAATTTAACAATTAAAAAGAATATTAATTATGGAGCAGCTTCATATCTGTCGTTGCTGCTTAGGGATTTTTTTACTTTCTCTACTACGTATAGTAAGTAGGGGAAGTACTGCACTCCAACAAAAAATTCGATACCGAGATTTCACCGGAAATATGTGTTTTGAGACCCCCTGAATCCAAAAAAAAAACATTTTTGGTAACATGTCCGTGTGTGTGTCTGTGTGTGTCTGTGAACAGCATAACCCAGAAATGAACGGTCGTGTAAACACCAAACTTGGTATTTAGGTTCAGTATGTTCGAGAGATGCGACACGAAGGTTTTAAAGAAAATCCCCCACCCCAGATTACCCTTTACATGGAACATATTTCGAAAATTTTAGTTTTCTCAAAAATGGCTCTAACAATTTTGATTAAAATATCATATGTTTAAGATATTTTCATGACAAATGAAATGTATATCTCGAATTTTCCGGGAAGGTCTCCAAAAGTATTCTTCATTCTGAACGACTTTTGCATAACTGGTAAACCATAAGAGATAGACACAATTTTACTACACAAAAAATGTAGATCGCGTTAAAATACACAATTTATGTCACATACATTTTTTTGTTGTTGAGTGAACCATTTTCGAGATACTGCTTGTTATTCCCTTAAATTTTCCAATACTTGTACTTTTTCTCAAATGGAAATTCGTTATTCATTTTTTTTGGCCCTGGTAATGCAAAGAGAATGGAATACTCAACATAGCAACCAGCTCTTAAAATATTTGACAATAGCTTAAAACCTACCAATTCCCCTTGCATCTACAAGAAAATTAGCAATAAGATTAACATCTCGATATCTCGATTAACATGAAGCATATGGAGAATAAGAGTTTGTAAAAAACGTTTGTACAAGAGTAGGGAAAGTCATGCGAGTGTAACACATCAGATATTTTAATACACAGAGATTGGTGAATATATCCATGAATACCTACTCTACGAGAGCAATACATGAACTAGAACATAGCTCGTATGTAGTTCCCAAAAGTTCAGGCACTGATTTCAGGTCTGACAAAAGCCCGTTCAAATTAATTTTTTTCGGAGATAAACTAGATATTTCCTTCAATACCATGTAAAATTATAAATCAATGTGCGGATTCATCAATAATGGTAATATTTCTCTTCGAGGCATAAAATACGGAGCGCTTGAGAGATCTTTTAAGTTGAAGCGAACCCATGAACTTAAAGACCTGGTTACAGGCAGGCATTGGCAGAAATCGGCAGTCATACTTTTCATCTACATGGCAGCCTGGAGCGTTAGCGAACGCGCGCTACAGAGCCCAAAAATTCACAGATGCCTTTAGTCTATGTTTATGTGGTACGCAGCCCTTGCGCGGGCTGGCAGGACGCGTCATACCTAGGCCCGGTACATATCAATCTTTAGTTAACATTCTGTCCATAATACTGGCGAGTACTTCTTTCTAAAATTATATTTCAGCTCTCATTATACGTTGTGCTGTTCGTGATTTGCCGTTAGACGTAATATAATGAATGATTAAACATAATTAAGTCGGTGTGAATGTTCATAATTTAAAACAATTTCCCTGTTAATTGCATAAACTCTCATTTTCAACATTTTTCTGGAAGTTAAAAAGGTGTAAAAGAATGCCTCGTGGATTTAGTTTACATAGTTCGGTTTGAAGAATTTTGCATTATAAATTAGCGTTATTAATATGGCGCATTTAAGGGCAGGTATGTAGGAAATACGATCTTGACCCTCAATGACATTTAGGTAGTATTTTAAAAACAAACTACCAATTATACTGAAGGCCTTTTTAAGAATTTTTAAATTTGATTCAACAATTTTATAGTTTTACAGAAATTGCACTATAGATGTTCAAAAACTTTAGGGAAAGCTATATACAAATTTTCCGGGTCTCTGATAACAGACTTATATATGTAAGTGCAATAAAATACTTGTATGCTACGATTTAATATAAACACGCAGAAACATGAAACGGTAACTGCCCTATACGCAGCAATTTTAGCGTTCCATGGCTAGTTTTCGGGTAATCTTCCCACAGTAAAGGTGAGAACAATTTTACAACTAATAACATGACAGAAGTTTTTGCATTTTCTCCTGATATTCATTACTTGCTCAAGCAGGACCAGATGCCTAATCAGAAAAACCCCGCGTTGCGTGGGTAGGGTCCCTTAGAGGACCTATTCTTTAGAATTCTGTTAGAGGCTTTTGGTTAACTTTATTTTTTTCCTGTGGTTTTTGATATTTTGTTTTCTTTCTGATAGAAGACTGTGAATGCCAAAAGGACCCTATGATTATCAAAAAGAAAAAGAGAGAATGCAAACTGAAAGGAAGCTTTAATAGAAGAACAGTCATTCTCTGTGGACCCTTGAACAAGAACTAAAATAAAAATGCTTTGTGAAGTGTGGCTTTATGCTTTACGTAAACCTCTATGTTACGACGAATAAAGGAAAAATTTTGGAAACATTTGCAAAGCGGATGTGATGAAGTTTTAGAGTACGTGAAATGGACAGACAAAATAAGTAATCAAGCTATTTCAGAAAGACTAACGAAGGATAAGCAAAGCTGAATATGATTAAAATTGGAAAAGCAGTTAACTGGGTGATAATAGTAAACTGTTGCTAAGATATACACAGCAAGGACCTAGTTACTGTATCGAGACGGTTGGTTTATACACAGAGACGAAAAGAAAAGCGAGAAAAGAGGGAAGAATGGTGAATGCTGGGCTTTTAGAGATGGACTTGTCCGTAGGTAGAAAGCTACGATTGATATGTTGTATGAAGTTAGTTCAGTTTTATTTACGGTTTTCAAAACATCATATGTATGTAAATTGCACAGATTAAGAGAGAGCAGATATGACGACGATGGAGGGGGAGAGAATAAAAGAAAGAGTGGAAGGGGGAGAGAGATAGGCCGGGATAGAAAAGGATCTCTGTATTTAATACCATTAACTCCAGCGGATTCTACTACTATTTTTACTAAGGCCTGCATTTCCTACTTCTGTACGACATATTCGAAAAGATATATTCAACAGAACTAGACTTGTCTTTGACCCTTGGGTACCAGAACGTATACGTCTTTTATTGTATAACATGTAAATGTTACTTAAAGTAGTGCAAATGAGGCTATCATCATAAGCACTTCAAGTTTCTCTGTATTTACCTTTCACACAAAAGTTATAGGTGGAATTCCTAGCTTACTTCACCTACCACCACATCATAGACGTTCATCTAGACCAAGCATGCGATTTTGTGTCACTCGTAGACATTCTCCTCCTTTCTCCCTCCAACTTCCTGTATTGGGGATGGTCGGACTTTACGCGGCGACATAGTCCTGATAGAATACAAACTCCTTGGACGCTAGGCAAACCGAAGAACAAAACACGGGGATGGGTTAAACCTCCAGTGACAACCTTGACCTGCACTATAAGGTGGCTACAAACGCAGACTGAAGTCGGAATACTTAGCCCCTTATTCCGGTCGTTTTATTTTCAAACAGTTAATAATTTACTGCAATCAACATTTAAAATGTATTTCATCTATGTTATAGAGCTATCAATAAAATGTTTGTAAATAATTTTAGAATTATCAAGATGTTAGCTCATCTTGAAATAAAATAATACGAGTTTCTTTTTGTTTCAGGTAATGTTCCTGAACATAAATACCACCTGGGCAACGATTCCCGAGTTATGAAGAATGCTGAGACAAATTTGACACACCTAAAGTAAGACCAAAGTCTAGTAAACATGGGCCCTAATGTCAGTGGTTTTTGAAAAAAAAATATACTTTGAAATTTTGGTATAAAAGAAGAATATCTTGATACAAGGTCATTATAAATTATTTACACAAAAAGAACTTAAATTTTGAAGAAAGTATAAGCCAGATTCAATTGAATAATGAAGAAAACACATCAGTACAACTTCAAGTTTCATGTACAAGTATTATACATGTTCAGCATGTCTTCCTTTTGTAAACGTGCGTATATGTTTTCTATAAGTGGGTTCTTCCCAAATTCTGTGGGTCATATCGCGATTAGTGGTTGCCACTTCTTTTCTTATTCGAACTCGCAATTCATTTAGATTTGGTCCTAAATTTCCTCTGAACAAACCAGACTGATCACAAGCCATGAAACAGCGGACAACAATGAGCACACTCCGCATCTGCGTGCGTCTCCATGCTGACAGATGGTGACGAGACTTATTATCGTATCGTTGTGTACTGCACCGCACTCTAACCTACTCTAGCGGACATATAGTAAACTTGAGGGTATGGCGGAACGTTTTAAATGCATTAGATCTTGCCACTACCCTCGGTTAAACGGTAGTGGCAGCATAGTTTTGTATAATTAATTTATAATGACCCTGTATGTTAGCTCTTTGCTTGCTTGTTGTTCATATCTTCACGTAGTAAACAGAGGAAAGCGTTAATTTTGTGATATTTATATGCTCCAAAAAGCAAAGTAAATATTTTTCTTTTATAACACTAATTCCAATAAGACTTATAGACAAACCAATTTTAGGACTTATGTTTATAAGCGCTTGCGATTCGATTGCCCAACATGTTTCTTACTCCTGTACATTCCCAGCACGATTTGTTATTGCCGAGCAGAATTACTGTGTGCAAGTCTATGTATTTTGAAAAGCCTTTTAATCCACGTTATCTATAATTAAGGATACTAATTAGAGCTTTGGCAAACACGAAAATTGATAATGGAGGAACGATGCGGTATGGTGCGTCAGTAAAATAAGTCTCACTCAAAATTCAGTATTGCTGCACATTACATACATTTATCAGTGTTTTGCATGCTTCCAGTTAGCTATAAGAGTTGACTCATACAACTTTAAGAGAGTAGGCAGTTCGTATAAAAAGTACTCATCTAGCTAGATAAGTTTAGATTTCATATATTTAAACTATGACAGATTTATTATATGAATGCAATGGATTATTATAAAAAGGTCTCGTGCAATTACGTCAGAATGTTATTTAGCTATGCATAATATAACTTGAGGAAATGAACAAACGTAATCCTTTTGGCCAGCCACAACACCTTCCACTACCCAGTGTTTTAACCTAGCGAGATGGCTCCTGGTAACGTGTGAGCTTTGCATTCGGTGGGTCTCGGGTTCGATTCCTGTTAGGCAGGCCGGTGTGACCTTGGGAATTTTCGCGATTTTCCCTGGTTGGTAGGCGAATACTGGGGTAGATTATATAATGCTCCGAATTTACCTGTCCCCCATTTCCTTATCAAGTTTCAGGGTAGAAGGATCAGGCAAGTGGACGGCGGGCGAGGTCTTTGGTGGTGGAGTGCGTTCGATCTAGACGGGCCCTCATGGGGAGAGGAAAAGGCCTGTAGGGGGTCCCACCTGGAAACGTTAGGGACCCCGCCTGCGTCCCAGCCTACAGCCCCGGAATTGGTCACTCTCTGTCCTTCGCTTCACCCCTTCCTCCTGGATATTCCCAGAAACATAATAGGCTTCCATGCGCGCTTAAGTGCCGAAATCCCCTTCCGCTTCTTGGTAACCATAACCCACTGCCCTTAACTCAATACAGCAATATATATGAGCAAAATAGTCAAGAGAATTGAATACTTCTTTGTCAAATATTTCCCTTGTATCTGTTTGAATTTATTAATCTAGGTAAAGTGATACACCTGTTGTGTTCTTAAACGTACATAATTTAAAATATTCTGTACTTCAAAAATTGTGTCCCTAGTTATAAATAAAGTACAAGATTTGAATTGAGAAAATATTTATAAATCAGGATGTATGTACATACGTTTGAATAAACTGAAGATGGTGGACGTAAAATCACTCCCATTTTATTCATTAGCTGCTAGATGAAAATAAGTTATTTCAGGTTATTCTTTGTGTAATTCAGTTTACGGGCTCACACCCCGCACAGTTTGATTAATTATTTTGAGCGTGAAAGTTCCAAAATTCCAAAGGTTTCTTCGGATGCAGCACGTTGAAGAGTTTCAGCCCTAAAAGAGAGATCCCTGAACAAATTTTCCATTCCAATTTATTCTTAGGTTGGAGAGGTTTCAAAACATAGATACAGTCTATCTCAAGTCATGTGAACACAGGCAAAACTTGGAGGACCATGCTCTTTTGCTTTTAATAAATGAAATGTTTTCTTTCTGAACAAGTATGTTGCGTTGTTTTATATTAAAATTTTATATCAGTCTCAAGTTTTTTTGCATTTAAAATTGGCAACATTTCCGGTAATTTCCTAAAAATTATAACTTTAAACTATCATCACCCCGAAAGTCCTCATTCAAATCATTTGTAATGTGGCTTTTTTCTTTTACTAAACGATTGAATGCTGTGCTGATTACTTAAAAATTTCATTGTATTTGTAATCTAGTTCCTTATTAATATAGAAGCTTTTGACATCTAAAATATTTGTTGTAAGGTTTCAGTACTTTAAGTAGAATTAATTACTGCGTTGTAGCCATAACGGATCGTCTAAAGGAGTGTCAGCCAACTAAATGCACTGTGACGTCAGCGAACAAGTCTCTTGTTGCTCCCGGTTCCCAGCCGGGAATTCAGAAGTGTAGGGCATGTGAAGCAAGGGGAAACACAAAATAGTTTTGATGAACTAGCGGAGTAAGGAGAGAATCTATTGTACTTTATATCTAAATGGTTGTAAGATACAAAATCTGGCCTTCCCTTCGTACTCTTTTCTCTACGAATCCTAGAAATTTTCCTACGTCACACGACTGTAACAAGTCGCAGATAAATGAGTTAAATGACACTAATCTAAATTAACAAATAAATGCTTTAAAGCGCAGAATCTTGTCTTCGCTATCAAGATCAGGCAATAGTAACCAAAGTAAACAGGAAAAAGATGTTCTACAGTCATGGTCTGCAGAATATTCTACTACAGATTTATCATACACTATTGGGAGAAGCAAGTCATAATGTCTTACAATGAAGACTGAACTCAGAAGTTAGTAATTTTGCCACTTCCTTGAGAGAGTCAATGCTCCGAAAAAGTCTATGGTTTTGTTGCATCTGTCATGCAGACCAACATGTAAACATGTATTCACAAACGCAATACCACCTCCTTATTTTCCATTGCATCTTTAGTCATGTAATAAAAGCTCAAAACCATTTGCAGTCGTTTACTGAAGTAAATTAAAGCGGTAAAGAGGTGGTTATGAATTGTACTTTGAGACTAGCTCTGGTTTGCATGTCTCGTTTTTTGTTCCCGGTATTCCGCTGCATCCTTAATTTCCATGATAAGTGGCACTCTGCCTTGCAAACTCTTCTCCATGCTTTTTGTATTGTGACGGTGTACCGTCGCTAAAACGGAATATTCTTATTGCCGTGTGATATTTCCTCTCCAACGTATTGCATCCGTTCAAAAGTTTCTTTAAATCCACTCGGCGAGGGCATTACCTCCGACGGCAAACATCCTACAACACGGTGTAAAATCGTTGCCTATGTTCATATTTTATGTTATAACAATAGGGTCTTTGGACAAGAGTGTCCTATCTTTGAACTTAAATTAAACATGTTTCTAAAAATGATAGAGGTTTATTTCTTTTTTTATTTTGGAACATAATTAATCTCATTACGTGTGGAAGAGAACATTAGTTAAGTGACCTCCACGACTTCATCGGGTTGCGCGCATACGGTTGACCCAATCTTCAATGATAGAAAAACGTAAATTAGGTCCAACTTCACGAATAACACGCGTGATGTTATTCATAAGATCACTTACTGTTTCTGGCTTGTTGACATAAACTCGAGATTTAACATAACCCCACAAGAAGTAATCCAACGGCGTTAAATCATATGACCTCGGGGGCCAGTTAACATCACCACCACGGGAAATGATGAAACCTCTGAACTCCTCCTTCAAAAGATCGACTGTTTCGGGAGCAGTATGACACGTGGCACCATCTTGCTGGAACCAGATATTTCTGAGATCCATACCATCCAATTGAGGCCAAAAATAGTCCCTTATCTTTCCGGTATGTTTCTCCATTGGCAGTTAGAGCTTCTCCATCTTCATCTTGGAAAAAATATGGAGCAGTGATTCCACCATACCAAAATCCACACCACACAGTAACCTTTTGGGGATGAAGTGGTCGTTCTTGAATCTGTATTGGATTGTGATTGCTCCAATAACGGCAATTTTGGTTGTTAACACAACCATCCATCCAAAAGTGGGCTTCGTCGCTGAAGATGATTTTTCGACAAAAATCTGAGTCAGCTTCCAGTTGCTCCATAACCCAGTCAGCGAATACACGGCGCAACTTATGGTCGTTGGGCTTTAGTTCTTGAGTTAACACCATTTTGTAAGCGTGAAACGTCAAGTCCAGATGCAGAATTCGCCAAGTTGTGGTGGGCGAAAGCCCCAATTCTTGCGCTCGACGAGCAATTGATTTGTTTCCGTTCTCGTGTACACTCACGAACGGCGCCTATGTTATCGTTGGAGCGCTTACGTCGATTACGTAAGGCGTTCTTTGATTGTTGACAGAACAACTTCTTTCAAATTTATCGATCAAACGCCGAATCGTTCTCTCGCAGGGACGATTATGCACACCCTAAACTTCACGCAATACACGGAAGGTTTGGCGAACAGATGATACATTTTGATAATAAATTTTCACAGTTTCTATGCGTTGCTGAATGCTGTAACGTTCCATGGCGAATTGTTAATAACAACTGTAACCACATGAAAAAAGTGACTGCTGTAACTCAATAACAACGGCAGCTATCACATGTTAAAGATAGGACACTCTTGTTGAAAGACTCTTTACCATATTCATAATACTATTATACCAACATTTATAGGCTCTCCTAATAATACTAGGAGCAATAAAATGTATTATATTATTTCTTAAAATACCAAAGCATCTCAAAATAGCTAAAATCCATTTAAAATTTTATCCGCAAGCTATAAAATAATTCATGTAAGATAATATCTAATATATTTCTGTATTGAAGTTTTGTTTAAAACCGTAAAACAAACGTTTCCTGAGGTACGGCTACGATTCAAAATGGGTCTAAAAGCTAAATGTAACGTTCAATCCCGTGAAAACCATTCGAGTTTGATGCTGATGTTTGAAATTACAGTTTAAGAAAAGCAAATGGGTTATTTTGGCGTTGGATTTCACATAGCGTGTACCCAAGTCGTATGTAATTACTAAGCTATCCTAATCCCACCAGGGCCATCCACAATGAATGAGGGTTTTCCCAAATTTTCCTCAGTTCTCGTAACTAGCAAAGAACGGGAAGGTACCCTAAACTTAGTCCTGGAACATTTCCTTCTTCAGTTATCATTTATTTCACACACATATTATATGTATTCAAACAAACACACACACATATATATACGAGGGCTATCCAGAAAGTAACCTCCGTTTAGAAATAAACATGAAACCGGTATACATACAAAAGTTTTATTATGTACATCTGAAAACTAAAGCTTTTATCTGTGTTTCTACATAGTCTCCAAACTGATTCAAGCACTTGTCATACCTTTTCACAGTCTTTGAAATAGTCTTTGTACAAAATTCTGCCGCCTGTGAACTAAGACAACCTGTCACGGCGTTTTGAACCTCTTCGTCATCGATAAAGCGCTGAGCTGCAAGCCACTTTTTCACGTACCGGAACAGATGGAAGTCCGTAGGGACCAAGTCCGGGCTGTACGGAGGAGATCAAGAACATCCCATTTGAACTTGGCCAAAAGTTCATTTGTTTTGTTTGCTGTGTGAGGACGAGCCTTGTTATGCAAAAACACACCAGATGTCAGAAGACCACGACGCTTGTTTTGGATTGCTCTTCTTAGCCTTTTCACACATCACACGCTCTTCACACTTGGCGGGATTTGTTATTTCGGAGCTCCTGTTGTGAGGTTATAACTAGCAAACACGCGACAGTACGATGCTCCACCTTGCACAGCTAGAAGCGCACTGAGCCACTGCGCAAGCTGATTCGAAATGGCGGCGCTACCCCCACTACTTCTCGTGCTATGCATCAACGGAGGTTACTTTCTGGACAGCCCTCGTATATCAGTGTCTAGCACCTGTGGTGCCGCTGATAGTAAGAACAGGTGTTAAACACCACTAAAATTACTAAGCTAAATTTTAATGGTTCACAAAATTTGCATAAAGCAGTAACAATCCTTAGGCCTCATGTTTCAGATTCTATATAGTTATAGATGGCAACACTGCACGGTTATATTTACATATAACATTTGAAATGAAAACATTTGATTTGCAGATTCGACAACCTTCTCTAGCAGTAATTTGTTTTCTTAGATCTATAAAAGGCTTACATTTTCCCAATAATGATGGTGTTTCCCTAAAATGATTCCAACATGCTTTTATGGTATCCAGGCACATAGGAGAGGCTGATGAGGCTGTCTGCTTTTAAAAACAATTCGAATATTAGGCTAGCCTTAGCACTACATATTCCTTGCAATAACTGATGAAAAAAATGATGACATAGCATTTCAAAAATATATTGCTTAGAGTACTGGAATGAACAAAAGGAAATGCCTCGTATATTCTCGCGCAATACCAACGTTATTCGATATAAAATGCATATTTAGAAGATATTTCCTTTTTTCATAGTAAGTTTTGCTCTAGTTATTCACAGCAAATTTCTCAAACATAGATATTTTAATCTGATTAGTTAGAGCGAGGTTATTGAAGGCGGAAATTTTTTTAAAAACTTCACCTCCCGTCTTTAAAATGCCCTAGACTTAAATATGAACTGTCTAATTAGTTATTCTCTCTCTCTCTCACGTGAAGGTTTCCCAACTGAATAAAGCTATAGGTCATTTATGACAGGTAACATTTGCAAAACTTATCAAATATGTAAGTAACAGTGGCGTAGGAGGAAACACTGGGCACGTCATGTTTATCACTCCTTTGTTTCAGCTCTGTCGAACTTAAGTATAAATACAAAATAGAAATTATATGCTTGCGTATATATTGTAACAAATAAAAACGTCATTTATTACGCGAAATGTGTAACAAGCTTTGGTTTGCAGCTCCGACTTACAAATTGCTCGTAACTTGCCCCCAACTATCTCTTAACTGGCGTGCATTTATCTTCTGCCTTCTTTTTATAAGTCTTTTATAAGTCTTTTTGCTAGGGAGACACATTAATGCAATGTTCTAGGATTTACCAGAATGCAGATGGTGAACTTTCTCGAAGAGCAACCAGTCAAAGCCTGTTCCAGTGCTTGGCCCACTGTACCATACTGGTTTGTTTTCTCAAAACTCCCGCACTAAAAACTTTCATCGATGGCTTGGCAGACAGTATCACGCGGTTTCACCACAACATTTATGAATTAATTGAAGTTTTGACTGCAGCTTGATACCGTAATTATTGACGGGAGATATACATAGTTAAGTAAAGAAATGATAGTAAGATAAATAAATAATTGCAATAAATAATTTCCGTATACTGAATCAATGTCTAATGTAATAAGCTTGAATCGAGAAATTTGTCTAAAAAGAAAAAGTCATTAATGAGCCATGTAAGAAAGTCACGTAGCAGCCTAATAGAGAACACATTAAATTACGGATTTGTTTAGGGTTTAGTTAGCAGTTTATAGGTAAGTTCAGTACGCTTGCACATGCACGTAGGCCAATTCTGGAAATTAGAGAAGTAGAATATATTCTTAGAAAAGAGCGCCATCGCCTAGTAACAGCGTCACATACGCATAATTAGAGTTTTGAGATTTGGCAACGTATAAGGTACAATGTTGGTGGGAGTAATTCTAATGTAGGCGTAGCTTAAGTAATAAGAAGGCGTGTAATTAAATCGGAGTTACTCTCTCTGGTACCGTCAATGGTACTTTCTCATGTGATATTTTAAGCGCCCAGTGACTCGCTTGTGTGAGTAGAGGCTATCGCGAGGGATCCTGCCGGTAAACAGTTTAGCGACTCACGGCAGACCACGCTTCTAGTTTCATTTGTTGCGGAAACAGTAATTTACAACCGTATCTTTGATGCTACAGAAGTTAGCAGGTTTAATAATTCAGTTGTTACAAGTACTACGATTCATAATCAGTATATTTATTCATCTCAAACAGACGGCAACTCACTTCAATAACTCAAATATTAGTTCACAATTTAAACTGGCGTCCTTTATAGTACATCCACGCATACCTTGACAAATCTCATGTCCATACCACTAGAGCAGCTCGCGCACGAGACAACAGAAGGAGCTACGAGATTACAGCAGCAGAATCAACACCGAAGCAGGTAAAGTAAACGGCTTCAAAAGTGACTGCTTCAAATTGTAGCAACATTATCGTGGCATCGCGTTTCCGGCTTCAAGCCGCAGTAAGTAGAATATGATTCTTGCACCTTCCCTTAATATCAAGGTCATGTTCAAATAGTTTAACCACAACTAGATATACAATTCTAAGTAAAAATTGCGTTTGTTGTCACGAGATAAAGTTGTTGAAATCTGTGCACCTATAAGTCTATGTATAATATTCTTAAAGAGGGTTTTGAGACAAATTATTTATAATTGCGGCTGCATTGAAAGTAAAATTAAGAATAAACTTCACCTTCTCAAGGTCATTGTGCTATTTGTTTTGATTATAGTTGAGGCAACCATTCCTCTCCAAATATTTCAGTTGGGCTGTTTAGGAGCAATCAGTCACAAAGGGCATTAATCGGCCGATTGTTAGCTAACTACAGACAGAGTTTAGCGGTATTGACCCAATTACTTCACCATAGAGTTTGGGTGTTCTAAGGCTCCAGAGTTTCAGAAACTGCTCAACTCTCAGCGTCAGAGGCACAAAAGGCTCTTTAAGGGAGACATGGGGTGGCACAGCGGAGTTTACAACTGCACACCAAATGTTAACCTTACATTGCAGTATAGATAAACATTATGTTCGTGGTTTCAATACCTTGTTCACGTGATTTATTAAAACCATAGCTGCGATACATTACATAGACACGACTAATCGCTTTTTTCGCATCTATTCTACCTTTTGTATCTAATTACTGTTATTATTATTAATAATAATAATAATAATAAATATTATTATAAATTATTTCACTGCATTTTGTTGGAGGTACAAAATAGCACAGAGAAGGGGGACATGCTTTGAAGTTTATTTATTTATTTAATGCAGCATGGAGCTTCATCACGAATCATTGATCTGAAATAAAAACAAAACGATACCAAAATAACTATTTCTTGATTATTAGCTGGCCTCTAGGCTTTGAAAGTTAATTGCTTAATATTTTACAGAATTCAAACTAACAACAGCTGGAAACAGCTAATGCTATTTTGTTTAAATAATCATATATTTTAATTAGTTCTACATTTCTCGTGTAGAAAGCTTCCCTACTGCTTATGCTTTACCAGTTATCCAAAGGTTAGTTAAAATTAAAAAGATCTCAAGCCTATTCGAGCAGAGTTAGGCTATACTGTTTAAAGTTATTCGAGATATTTTTTAAAAAATAACGACGATTTTTCCGTCTAAATGGTTGTCTGATGTGGAGAAATTTCTTGAAAGACTTTGCCGGGCAGCTTGAAACCCGCCGAAATCAAGAATGAAATACTGTATTTTTGTTTCTGAGTATACAAACTGGCAGATATATATATACGGATACACACACACATATATATATATATATATATATATATTTTAAATAATGATCTTTAGTCAGAGGAATACAGACACCTCTTTAGGGAGAAAATTTTATATCAAATGATAGGGTCATATCAAATACTTAGATAACACATTTTATAATGCTTTTCCTCTCACGTACTTAGGTACCCCCTTATATACATTCAATAACATCAGTATTTCAAAATATATTACTATATACTGCTAGACTGTTGGAAATATATAAGAGCAGCTCTCGAAAATGTGAAAGGAAACATAGGGTGTTCCAAGGAATTTGTTGTCGCTCCCAGTTATACCATAAATGCTATAACATCAACGGTGTAATTTTTAAATATCTAATAGGATTATCCTAAGAAACAGTCTTTGAGGTAAATCAAACACATTTTAAAATATATTTAAATGGTGCGTGCGTTTTAATTAACCATTAACCGTACATACTCGAACGAGAATAAATGGATCGTCCTCTGTGGTGTAGTGATTACCATGTTAGCCTCTAGGTCACGGGTTCAAACCCGGCGGAGGGTGATGGATTTTTTTCGGGCGTATACTTCCTTAGCATGGCTTCCTTCGGAAGGGAAGTAAAGCCGGTGGTCCCGTGTCGTAGATTTACGGCACGTAAAAGAACCTCAAGCCTGATAAAGTGCCTTTGAGCAAAATTACCGGTCTTTCTCGCCTAATATAGAATGGGAGGCTAAGAACCGCAGCAGTTAAAGAGCGTCCATAAGTAAAACTATGTTTCATTTCATTTTTGAGAATAAATGGATGTATGAAAACGTTACGACATTAATAATAACATGTCTTTGTCTATTTTGAGTACTCCTTATGATAAAACTCGTCAGCAGGCATCGTCAACGATAGCGGCTTGACATAAACGAAAAAAAGAGGTTGCCTTATCCTTCTCAATGTCTGGGTTCGAAGCAGGTATAGATTGAGATGCACTACATTGATACTTCAGCGCAGTGGTAAATCGTGTGAAGTTTCTGATGACATATTTAAAACAATAATTAAAGGCACGACACGTACGATTCAGGATAAATTACTGGTAGGATTAGCTGACTTCTACAATATATATGTTGCATAAAAGTTGTTTTACAAACCTCAACCAATCAAACAAAAATATAGCAACTACTTAAACTTGCAATAAAACACAGAATTAATAGTCGACCTCTGTAACAATAATATTTCACTTAGAAAAATATATAAATACGTAATATACAGGATGTTTTAGGAGCTCTGCGACAAACTCTGAGAAATGCCTGTTTTGAGCGTATCCGGTAGGATAGGTTTGAGAGGCATAGCAAGTACACTTTGACTCTGTTTTTTACAACCGCTGAATCAAGTGACATCGCCTCTTTCTTGTCTCTTACGTCTGGTTAGGTTTGGTAGCTCTGAGACGCACAGCCCATGGTTCCAGCAAATGAGTCGTCCTCCGTGGTGTAGTGGTTAACATGCAAGCTTCTAGTTCCTGAGATCGCGGGTTCAAACCCGGTGGAGGACGATGCCTTTTTTCGGACGTAGAAATCCTTAGCATGACTTCCTTCGGGAGGGAAGTAAAGCCGGTGGTCCCGCGTCGTAGATTTACGGCACGTAAAAGAATCCCAAGCCTGCTAAAGAGCCCTCTGAGCAAAATTATCGATTTTTCATACCCAATATAGAATGGGACGCTAAGGACCACAGCAGTTAAAGAGCGTCCATAAATAAGAACTCAATTTTTCCAGCAGATGTTCAACGATTCCAGCTCAGATGTTTACGGAACCTTTTGTTGGTGATGTCTAACGAACATGAGGGTTCTCAACATCCCAGACGTGGCTGTTCTTGCTGTTGAAGTATCTGTCTCGTGTGAAGCAGGCCTCATCGACAAACAAGATGTGCGCGTGAAATGTAGGATCTGCGATACTTCGTTACAGAAACCACTGGACAAACTGAGCACGGGATGCGAAGTCGTTCGGCCCCAGTCCCTGTACTTTCTGAAGGTGGTATGCGTGGAGCTGTTGTTCACAAACACTGAGTTAAATTGGGATGTGCGTCTCAGACCTACCAAACCTAACCAGGCGTAAGTAACAAGAAAGAGGCGATGTTCAGCGGTTGTAAACAAACAAGAGTCAAAGTGTGCTGGCTGTGCCTCTCAAATCTGTCCTAATGGATGCGCTTCAAACAGGGATGAATAACTCCGTAACGATGCGATGGAGGATGGTGATTGCTTGACAAAACGTGTTCCCCTCTGCGAGATCTATCGTTCCTCAGAGTTTATCGCAGACGTCCTGAAACATCCTGTATTTACAGTAAATATACTTTTTTATCTTACGTAAGGTATTACAACCTAAATACAAGTAGGGGAGGATTACTTTTAGAAGATGTCATTTGTGTGTATAAGACAATGAAACTACGTAAATGAATATCAAATAATGCCACCGAAAAGAAAACTAAAACTTGCATTGTTGTTACAACATAATTTACAACAATACTTCATGCAAAAGTAAAAATTTGGTGTTAATTAAGGGATATCAATACATTTTGAATGCAATAGCTTCAGTGGTTTGGTCAAATCAGATCCTAGTAGTGTCCATCACTTCATTTACGCAACAAGGAAGTGAATTCAAGTTGTACACCATTGATCGAGGAAGCAAAAACACTGCTCCAAGTAACCCCACTCGTGCATCAGCCGGCGACCTTGTGTTTATTTACATTGAGCCAGCGTCGATAACGATAGCTGTACCTCTCACAGCTCATTTCTGTCATTTAGGATTAGGATTCTAAACAGAGGGGGGCTTAGCACCTCGACCTAAGCAGACTTTTGTACCTATGCCCCAGGCAGGAAGGTAGGGATGAGGTGACAGGAGATAGAGGGCGGCCGGACCAGGTGGCACGGCAGGCAGAGAGCAGGGTCCATATCCAAATTTAAACTCCCCGGATGGGCACTGAAGCAGCCGGGTCCTCTCCCCCCTGTAGGGCTTACACATCCCCTGGCGGGTCCGGAACCAAGAGACCGTCCCCAATCCGGGAGACGAACGTTTCCTCAGAGCATCCTTTTCCCTGTCGTGCACATGCCGAGACCTCACGCCGACACCTACAACCTTGAAAGAATCCCAGCTGATGCAAGGTGAAGTGAAATGCGAATGGAGGTGAAATGGAGGGACAGGAAATTCAGGGGACTTAATGATCCTTCCCAGCATTCGCCCAGCGACCAAAGGAAACCCCGAAAAATCCATGGGTCAAGAAGGTCGACCACGGGGATCGAACCCACGACCTCTCGAATGCGGGCCACAGACATTGCGGACGGAGCCATCTCGCTCGGTTTTCTGCCATTTAATCTGCAGTTTAAAGCACAACACAGTACTAACTAGTACCTCTATCACACAACAGAATATGCAGTTAACTGGTGGTTTATGTATAATCCAGGACATAGATTAGGGGGTAGCGACAGTATGTTGACGATAACCCAGAAAAGTACGCAAATAAAGGACAAATCATGCTGCATCCGTCCAGTTCACTTCAGTTTTCTGACGCTCATAGCCCCAGTCTCTTTTGGATCTGCTCAATCGGTCAAGCGAATGACTCGGCCACGGCAGACAGATTTATTGTTTTTAGTTACGTAAAGGAATATAGTGCTCCGCTGTCGGCGGGAGTAGCTAAATTGTGTGGCAATGTGGTGTTTGAAATTAGACAAAACATTACTAATTTACATTCCTTCTCAAAGAAGAGTAAGGTGGGAAAATAAAGCCTTTATTCCTTGCTTCAGCTGTTGTGTTAAATAAGAAGTGATATGTCATGTAAATAGGGATATATCCGCTATGTGTTAATTCGTATTTATATTGTGTTATGTTGTGTTCACATTAACGAATTAATTAATAAAATACAGGGTATAACAAAAATGTATGGCACAAATTGCAGGACACATTCCTCACACGTAGACCAAGAAATTAGTTATATGAGTTATAGCTAGTTATAGCCGTAAACACCCACTACTGCTACTAATACTACTGCTGCTACAGCAGTTCTCAGAAACGTCCATATGGATACACGGAGACGGCTGGACCATCAATCAACAAGGGCAAAATTTCGAATACCTATTCATTGAGCGAAGTCAGCATAACAGTGCCGTTATATAATGCTAGTATAATAATAATAATAATAATAATAATAATAATAATAATAAAATAATAATAATAATAATAATAATAATAATAATAATAGGAAGGGAACAAAATGGCAATGAAACACTGCGTGCTGTCATGTTTGCATGGTTTTCATTATGCACATTAACATTTTGGTTTAACTCCATAGTGCATATAGTCCCCAATGTTACACAAGCTACTGATATGCCAAATAAAGACATTTTATGCATTTATCAAACTAAAAAGTGGGTTTTATTTCCTCGAAAATAATATCCCTGTAACTGAAGTGGAAAACATTCTAAGGTATTTTCGGTCTGTTTACACTGATTTTGATTATCATCACGGACTGTACTCTCAAGAGGAAGCCTCAATGAGCGCAATCCACTACTCGTATTCACTGATAAGCAAGAGGAGTAGAACGAAGTTTGCTCAAACTAATGCGCCAGTTCTCCACTGATCTATGTTTATTTGGAATTGCCTCATTGAGTTATGCAACTCTTTTAACGCACGAAGGGATATCTGCACACCTAATATACGACGCGGTTGAGCCACCTGGTATATCCGACATGTTGTTTAAAAATTATGAAAATTGCATCTTAGGGAGCGTTTTTTATAAAATCGTTTATATTTCTGATTTAAAATGCATAGTCCAGAAATGACCTTGTATGTGTGTACCAAACTTTGCAGCTTCACTTCTTTATACCGACATAAGACGTGATAAGAACTTAAAAACTCGATAGAATACTCTGGATTTTGAAAATTTCACTAAAATTAGTGTTAATGTAAAAGTAAATATACGGAGCAACGGAGGGAACCTCCATAACTGGAACAGGGCACTGCATGCAGGCCATCCGGCCCCTTATGCCCGGCGTCGCGGGTTCAAACCCGGCGGAGGACGATGGATTTTTTTTCGGGCGTAAAAATACTTGGCCTGGCTCCCTTCGGAAGGGAAATAAAGCTGGTGGCCCCGTGTCGTAGATTTACGGCACGTAAAAGAACCTCAAGCCTGATAGAGAGGCCTCTGAGTAAAATTACCGGTCTTTCACGCCCGATATAGAATGGGACGCTAAGGACCACAGCAGTTAAAGCGTGTCCATAAATAAAACTCAATTTAAATTTAATTTAAGCCCCTTGTGCTTCTACTGTGACCCTCGGGAGGGAGGGATAAGCGGAGAGAACCGAAGGGCGACCAGATTCGGATGATAACGGGAGCAAGCACAGACGGGATCCCTAATGTTTTCATATTGGACGTCTCCAACGCTGCCGAGCTCACTCTATTGGCCACGAGCCTCCGGGGATCCCCGAAGGAGCTACCGCCAGAAAGCACCCAGAGTGGTTTGCAGTCGGGCAGTCTCTGGATGACGTTAGAATGAAACCTCCACAGAGTGTACAGCCACCGTCCAGCCGCAACCCACCGAACCCCGTCTCCTGGTCCTACAGCCCTGAAACAAATGACAAGGAAGATGATGGGTACAGAAAATGGGGGGTTAGGAGAGTCGTAGTAGAAGGTGAACCACTTCAGAGCTCGAGCCGACCCGGAGAAACCACGAAAAAGCATGGGTCAGAGTGGGCGGTCGCCAGGAATCGAACCTGGGAACTTCCGAATACGAGTCGTATACGTTACCGCAGCGTCACCTCGCTCGGTTAAAATTGGTATATATATATATATATATATATATATATATATAGTGCACAGTTTTGTCCAAAATCACATTTGCAATGTTAATATATTCAACACGTTACAGAATGCCCTGTGCTGAAATTAACGCCAGACGTTGCTTTAATCACAAGCCGGAACGGCATTAAACAGCGGTTGTTTGTATCGCGAGAGTAAAGCTCTCACTTCAGACCAGAAGACAGTTGACCACGGACCACAACAGAGGTTTCCCTCGGATGTGTACAGCTTTTGCTTCGTACCTTACTGTACTGCAGCTCTGCCTTGCTTATCACAGCTAATGTCACATGCTTTATTAAGCTTTTTCCCGACGTATAATGCTGACTTGTTGGAGAAGTACGAACCGTTGCTCCTTAATTAAACATCTCCTTGTTTAATTTGAAACAATACTGCCCTGAAAAACATTGGCGTCATTTCATTTATACTCTTATTTCATTTGCATGGAACTGAAATTTGCTTATCTCAAGTTATATTATATTCATTAAACAAAGTAAGGAAATTTGTCTACCTCTCTGGAGGCTATAATGACAATGTTACAAGGTACTTGTGAACTGACAGCCGAAAATTTGGAAGAAAGAATGACTGTTTATGATTCCATTTTTCAAAAGGCCTGAAAAGTTAAAGCATATCAACTTACTAAGTTTTCTACTCTAGCAGTGCGTACACAGAGAGAGTGTTTAACTACATTGCTTTTCCCGCAAACTGTGGCTACGGGTCGCCGACCGCCTCGGCTCGGTCTAAGGCCGAAAAAGTATAACATCCGCACCTTATCATAAGATTTTGAAAATATTGTCCTCTATTCACATATTTCTGGCATCTTCTCAGGAAATTTGCATTGGAAAAACTAAAAAAAGGCATCAGGCGAGAAATTCACTCAATTTCGGATGCTGAACTCTCCAGTGTGAATGAATATTTCCTGATAAGATGCCAGAAATGTGTGGCTAGAGAAAGACCAACATGCTTATTATTATTGTAATTGTGATTGTAACTATAGGAACGTGAGGTGATTGCGAGGATATTATAATTGTTTCGCCGGGAGCCCAAGCTGCGACGGCCGGCGCGCTAGCCGCCGTGCGGTGACCACAGTGTGAAGGAAAAAAACCACTGTATATTCCTCTGAGATATTGGACAGAAAGGCTCTAGGCTAGAGTTCTACAATGTTCCTTAAAGAAGACTTCCGACAATAAAATATAAACAATTCTGAGCAAATAGTAGAAAACTGCCTTGTTCTACGACCTCTCGTTGTCATTCCAGAAGCACTTTTATGTTCAATTCGCACCTCGCAATGAATCTGATCGCGCCATGCCACTTGCGTTAGTTAGTCTTGCGTTGCATTTAATTCCTATTGTTATGTTGGGATTGTAGGGCGGTTTTCCTTTCCTAGTGTTCTGCGAAGCGTTAGATGCCTGCAAAAAAATATACTGACTTCATTCATTCATTCTCTGTTTAACCTCATCTTATGTAGGACTTACACCCCCAAGACTTACAGGCGGGATGAAGGAAGTAGATGAAACGAAATGATGGCGAAATGGATGAAAGGAAAGGTCATGATGGAGCAGTTGGTGGAATGAATGGCGGGGGAAACCGGAGAACCCGGAGAAAACCCGCCCAGACGCCGCTTTGTCCACCACAAATCCCACATGCGGGTCCCTGGGATTGAACCCGGGCCGCCTCGGTGAGAGGCGAGCGGTCTAACCACTATGAAGGAAAATCTGCCCATAAAATTGTTCCTGACAGACACACGGATGTTAGAGTTTTGGTGGAAAAGAAATCTCCGCATGTGCACCATGAATTTGATGCATGGCATCTTGTTAAACCGCTTATGAAAATGTTTAAAAAGATTACAAACTCATCGGTCCTTCACGAAATGGATCATTCTATTTGTAATCATTTGTGGTGGGCATGTGCTACTATCAAAAGTGACAGTGTATTCCTAAAGGGAAAGTTCACCTCAATTCTAAATCACATTACTAATGTCCATAATTGGGTAGGTTTTGAGAAATTGCATTCATGTGCTCATGATGTGTGGAGTGAGAAAGTTAAAAACACAAACTGGCTACGTAAGAATTCCATAGAATAAAACGACTTGTGCAGTATCATAAATAATGGAAGATTTTTAAGTGACATTACGCATATAAATAGTTTGCATCATACAGAAAGCCTTGAATCCTAGCACAATGGAACTTTTACATTTGCGCTTGAAGTATGTCCCAAAAGGAACGGAATTTTCATTTCTAGGCATGTATGTCAGATCAATGATAGCTGCTCTAGATCACAATTTCCACCAAGGGAGAAAAGAAGTGTACAGTTTCATGGAATTTTCTAAATCGGCTGGAGACTGGGTGTGTAAAAAGAAGTATGAGAAAAAAACTTACGAGTGGAGACAAAACCTTGTAACACAAATAGTAAGTGAAGTAAATGAACACAAGTTTCACTACAAATATGTTGTGCCAGGAGTTACTGACCGTAGTGACACATAATATTGGCTCATTCTAGAAAATTAAACCTAATAAGCAGGAAATTGAAGGCCGGTACTTCTCTCTGTTTGGATTATTTTTGTGAGAAAATGGCGAAAAAACTAATAAAATACCTAAATAATGAGACGAGTACATAGATATGACATTTTAAAGCATGGATATTCAAAGCACTAGAGTAGCCACACATTGCTGTTAAAATTGACGCTATGACTGATCAGATGCTCCGACTGAAAATGCCCTGCAGATCTGGAACGGTGAGCCGGTTTGCAACATTATCACGCACAACCCAAGATCTTGTAGAATATTAAATAAAATAGTTCTTAGTTCAGTTTTCCTTCAAATATTTTCGGTGAGAATATTCTAACAGTAAATTATTTTAAAGTAAGTCCCATGTTACAAACAACCCTGCAGATTATTCTTAATATTATATTACATTGAGTTCAAAAAGGCACCAGCTTTGACGAGAAACTGAAAATTCCCTCTATTTGCACAACCGTCGTAGAAAAAAATTATTATATGTCCTTATTCATCAGTACACCATATATAAGGTCATAGAAGCATAAATCATGTTTTTAAAAGAGCTATTTTAGCTTTGTCAAGGAATGTTATTGTTGTAAATGTTTAAAATGCTTTAAAAATATGCTTCAACTGCGACAATAAAACCTAATGTGATATCTATAGTCTGCTGTCTGTTTGCAAACCAAGTTTAGTGTTGCAGTTTACTCAGGATTAGCAATGCGTTTCTCAACTGCATTGGGTTTTAAATGTAAACAACACATATTAATAAAGAAATTCTTGACTGAAAAAAATGTTATGCGTTGTATTCACATGATTCACAATACTCGCTCTTCTACGAATGTTAACAAAAGCATATTCTTCTATCCACGTTTTGTTAATTGAGATATAGATTTATTATCTACACATTTACACATTTCATTGCAGATTTCAGAAGGATAGAGCAGGTTAAAGCAAAAATCAGATTTTTAAAAATATTGTCGCTATGTGATGGCTTTTAAATTCCGTGCTATTTGAATGACCGCGAGAAAAAACGAATATCGACTTACTGCTTTGAAAAAGTATACTTGAAAATGCACACCAATAACAAAGAAGTTGTTGGAAGTGGTTAACGCCATAAACCATTTTATTTGACATAAATTTTGTGCTTTAACGAATTCAGATTAACATTTTGTTTAACTCTTACGGTTTACCAGATTTATAAAAGTAATTTCGAATGAAGAGGAGCTCACGGGCTTTTCGCACAAAAATGAGGATATACTTTTGTCATACAAATACCGTAAACATATGGTATTTTAATCCAAATAGAAACATTTCCAAGAAAATAAAAAATAACGAAAATTCTCTCATATAAACGGTAGTCTGGGGTGGGGGATTAATCATATTTTCGCTTCCGAGTTACACTTTTCAAACACACAAAAGGACATTTTTTAAAAAGCTGTTTTTGGATTCAGGTGCCTCTAAACGTGTATTTCTGGTGAAACGGTGCCGAATTTTTGGGTGGAACGCAATACCTCCTCTAGCTACTATATGTAAGTAGTAGAGAAAGTAAAAATTAGTTTGTATAAGTTTTAGTGTTGACCATGCTAGCCGCTAGTTCCTGAGCTCCCGGGTTCAAACCCGGCGGAGGGCGATGGATTTTTAGGGCGTGAAAATCCTTAGCATGGCTTGCTTCGGAAGATAAGTAAAGCCGGTGGACCCGTGTCGTAGATTTACGGCACGTAAAAGAACCTCAAGCCTGTTAAAGAGGCCTCTGAGCAACATTTGCGGTCTTTCACGCCCAGTATAGAATGGGACGCTAAGGACCATAGTGGTTAAAGAGCGTCCATAAATAAAACTCAGTTTATTTTTATCCCCGAAATGATACACGGTAGATCTGTTGACTCGGAGGTTAGGAGATCTATATTCGATTCCCCATGGCTCATACTGGGGTGCACTCAGTCTCGTAAGGACATTGGAATTCAACAGAGGAGTTGACAGGTATGAAGATCCACGCACAAGCCACCGTCAGACAATAATCCAGTCTAATTACTGCGTTTTGCCCGTAATATCCTCTTTGAGTAGAGAATGCAGTGGTCGTGCTGTCGACCTTGATTCTCTTAGTGCTGTCACACAGGAAGAATTTAGTAATTAACAGTGTAGTTATCATTAAAACAATCCTAGCTAAGATCTTGCGTCTGTTCTGAACCGCTTGCACGGCATCATCTGCTCTTTAGTAATTAAAGTTGCGATCTCCTAATGTGTGTTCAGCACTTCTGTGGAACAGATGACAGAAATGGAGGTTTGGAGGTCATTAGTTTCTAATGGCACTGGATTTCTTCTGCGGAAATTCAGAGAAACGTGAAGTTGGAATCTTCTATCCCGAGAAAAGTAAAATGGAAGCTGGAAATGTAAGAGAGGCTCTCTGCAGTTTAATAAGGAATCCGAGTACAACTCGAGAAGAACTCGCATCAGATGCACATGTGACTCATATCTCACGTGAACATCACATGCTTTCTCCACTAGATACGACAAAGTTGGATTCGCATGGAAAATTATCCTCTCTCTTGGCTAACTCGATTATATTAGCTTACTTTCAGTTACCTGAGTTCTGCCAATCTAACTTCTACTCTTGCGTGAAATTAGTCAAACTATAGAAAACAAAATACATCGCAGGAACAAAATTATTATACTTTCCCCTTACTGCTGAATATACTAAGCGCATGAACGTAATTCCCTTTAGGAAGACAGAAATCCATCAGAAAATGCCTGTAAGCTAATATGATAGGTTTATTCTAAAAAGTAATACAAGCTTTAAGTTATCTCACGTAAGAGATATGAGCTCAAACTCCCCCAGTTATAATTTTCTTTATCTTTTAAGGAAAGGAATAGAAAATATGAGCAGTAAAACAATGTTTCTTGAAAATGGAGGAACGCAGCATTAATATAACTAAATGAACATCTTCAGTCAAAACAAAATAAAAACAAAAGGAATTGGGATACAATGAGTTTCAGCCATCGTAAATCAGTAAATATCTGGTTGGGATCATCATCTATATCACATTTTTAGATTTGCTAAGTCACTGAAATATTGAATTAATTTTGCATAGCGTTTAGAATGCTTTTAATGTTGTATACATTCATCATTAGAATTGGTCCCCATCTCAAGGATACGAGGATCTGATCTTCAGTACAATGAGTATGGTAGCTTTGTGACATAAAGAGGAGGAAATGTCCAATGTTGGGAGGGATGGAATGCTAGAATGTACTAAAGCTGAGGAATATCTCCCCCTTATAAACCGGCTTCAGCCAACTCAGTGCTCTATGACGTCAGAGAATTCGGCTCGCTAGCCTCCAGCACACAGAGAAGTCCTTTCTGAGCAGTGAAGGCAAGTGGACATGGGTACGGCGTTAAGATATGGACTAGAGTTGCAAGGAGACTACATGTTTTTCTTTGTACATACGTGATTGTAAAACCAGCCTGTCTTTCCCTTTCCTCTACACCCTATACTTAGGTTTCTCCTGGTAAATTAGTACGTCATAGAAGCACTAATACGTCACACGTAATTGAGTTGGCTGAATCTGATATACGCTTCTTTCTTATTGTTAGCTATTTGCAACCCTTTCTGATTGGAATACGCCTTTCCGAATTGTAAAAGCTGCAATGGTGTCCTTTCTGAACATTGAGATTCTGTTGAATCTATTTCCCAGTTATAAATTAACTCTCTTACAGAATTCACTATTTCCGAAGGCCATTATTGCATAAAACCTAGCTTTACTATGGCTAGGCAAAATATGCCCCACAAACAAAATGATTTATTCATCCAAAACATTAACATTTCCTGTCATTCTTTTCAGCTGTTTTTGTCGCATATTTAATTAAACATGCTTATATTATTTGTTTTTTTTAGAAATTTTCATTTTGTTCTTATGTTTATTTGTTGAATTAAAATGTTATTTATGTTTATGGCATTGTTTTGGACTATATTTTGTAGCAAATTCCATGGAAATCTTATAAATCATTTAACAAATTCAAAATTAATTTAACAAGTCCAATACCAACCCCTCGCCTTTATTTTCAACCCTAATATCTTAATCTTCATTTGAACTCAACTCATACTCTTAAGTTATTTCTGTATTGTCAGCCTCTCATTGACTCTGGCTTCCTTCAACTCTGCTGGTAAATCGGCTTTGGATGATTTCATAAGTTCACCATCGGTACGAAAATGATTATCAATGAAACATCTCCTACTGTATTTCTGTATAACGTTAGTTTTGATTAAACACCATTATAACATTAAATTCTTGCAGAAACAAGCTTCCATTATGCACATAACGTACAATTTGATTCCCAATGACTTTTAAATCGGGAAAATGACAGCGCTCACAGAAAGAACAAAATGTGATTCTTGAGTCTGGTCTGAAATTTAGATGACATAGTTTATCAAGTTGGGCAAAATCGAGGAACATCATAATAGTTTATGAATACTAAAAACTCAATTAAAAGATTATCAGAGGAGAATTTTAAATTATTATCATTATTTTTATTCGTTCTTCGGTTTTAAACTTCAGTGTTAAGTTATTAAATAATTTCTGTAACAAAATTGGCTTCTATAAGTTAACCTAACGTTATGTATCATTGCTTCTATCGTTACAAATATTAAATTATTTTGTTATTAATTAATAATTTAACATTTTCTGCATATCTGTGTACTATAATTGCCTATTTGTAAGCAATTTCTCTGAACACGAAATCTCACTTATGAGTGGTGTTAGAAACTAGCCACTATTGCTTATATTCTACGAGTATGTAGATTTTTCTTGGAATAAACATAACGAATAACGTATTATAAACTTAAGAAATTGCTGCATATACCCCGTTATGTCGTAAATAATTAAAAGGAGAATGAAAGGAAGGCATTTATTTACTGCAGAGGCATTATAAGATGATTTGTGATACTTTTCCTGATGGTTTTATAGCTAGAATTAATTATATGTTAGTTCGTGAATTAAATAACTATAGTATTGTATTCATTATATCCTTTGAATTAACTTATAATTTATTGACCAACGCAGTATCCTGAAATTCACAGACAGAGAGCATATTCCTTGTACGTGGGATATTGTTCTATGTTCGTAATAGTGTATTACATTTTGGCAGCTCTGAAAAACCAATAAAGATTATCACCTGTGAGTGAGGAAAATGAGTGAAATACTATACATTCATTGTTTTGGTTTCCTCTGTATACAATTTACTCCTTGGTGAGATTTTCGATGATTTCTATAACTTGTGAATTGAAGGATCTCACTGACATTACTTGATAATGTTGCAAACCCCATGAAAGGGATTACCAACCGTCGTCCAAAGAGTGGAATGCGCAGTAAAGCTATAAACGAAGTACATAACGCAGTCAAGCATACGAATAAAAACGATGAGCGTATTTTGCAAGTTGAATCTGAAGGTTCTGTAACGGATATTGACCAAATTGTACTTCTTTTGAATTTCGAAAACCCGGATGATAGGTTTTCGGAAATATGACTTCGGAAACAGGGCACCCGTAAACAGCGCATTCGTAAATAATACCTTTCGGAACCTCCACATATAGGAAATGAGACCGTCAGGAAAACGATATTCGGAAATGCGTCCGGGAATCGTTTGTAACGTCATCAGCAAGTTGTTATTAACTAGCAGCTTCCTATCGTAAATGTCCTTAATTTGCATTTTTTATAAGGAATCGAACTCACAAAAAACACGCACAGAAAAACATTTTTTTCAATATGAAAAACCAGAATTAATGTATTAATATCTTAGACTAATGACAACATTGGCTATATGATATCTAAAATAATGTATGATTTCAGTCATGGTTCCTACAGACTTTTAAAGACAGCTGATAATCTAAACATATGGAAAGCGAATCAACGATGTTATCTGTTTACGACTATCGCCTGTTGAAAAGAAAACGAATATTGCCGATTAAAATAAAAGTTCTGTAATTTAAACTACCTAATTTATTTTCCGTTTTTACCTGTGAACAATCAAAAAGGTAATGCTGAGTATTAAAACATATGAAAGACCAAGATTTCATTATTTGCTGACTCCCTTAGTTCCATACAAGTAATCAGTGACCTATGGACAACAGATATACTAATACAGGCCATTTAGAACCTGATTCATCCATTGAAAATAAAGGGAAAAGAAATTACCATTTCATGAATACTGGGATGAACTAAGTTCCTAAGCCGTAGTGAAGGAATCAGCCCAGGAGAAGATGATAAGTTACGGACTTGAGGTTTCATTGGCAAAGATAGAACAAAAGATGTAAATAGAAAACTAAATTTATTCCAACATATATTTTATCAAAGAAAGTTCGCAAAGAAACTTTATAAGGTTTTAATAGTTCCTGTACTATTATATAGGTCCGAATGTTGGACTCTAAATAAAGATTCTTTGAGACGGATAGAAGTTGCCGAAATGAAATTCTTAAGGTTTGTAGCAGGTTATACTCTAATGGACAAACAGAGAAATGAAGATATCTGAGAACAACTGGGAATATTTAAACTAACGGACAAAATAGCAGAATACAGGAAAAAGTGCTACAACCATGTCTGCAGAATTGAATATGATAGGATTCCCCAAAGAGCACTAAATTATAAACCAAGAGGACAACGAAACCTGGGTAGACCTGCTAGAAGATGGATGGAGCAGCTTTAGTTTGGAGTCGGAACAGATACAACAGTGGTCTAATCCCTGTTTGGATTATGATGATGATGATGAATACCTTCATATTGTGACGTAACTGGTAATGAACTGGTAGACCTTGCAGCAAAGAAAAGATTACAAAACTCCACGATCCAAAATACCCACATACTACAATGAAAGCGACAATGCGCTTTTATATGAATACATGCCATTTTTATATAGGTTACAAAGAAGAGATCCAGTTTTATTGACATGATTAAGACTTGGGCACACCAAACTAACTCACTCCTATCTCGTATCCAAAGATGAGCCACCAATATGCAGCTCCTGTAGTACACTCCTAACAGTAAACCACATCCTTACAGAATGCACAACAAACAGTACTTCTGGGAAGAAACACAGAATATCAGAAATTACTACAACTTTGAATAATCAAAGTTCTTCATAATAATATCTGTTATTTTAAAGACTTTTTCTATGTATAAATCAATTTAAATTGTAACACTTTACTTTGTATTCTTAATGATTTGTCATGCTATTGTTAATTACTTATATAATATTCTGTGTATGTACTAGCAATAGTCTCAGTTGCTCTATTATTGATTTGTATATCTAATGTATTTTATTGCTGTAATACTGTGGTCGCAAAAAAAAAAAACAAAAAGAAACATTGAGTTCGGCGACCTTAAATAAATACTAAAAAAAAAATAGTCCTAAAGAAGTATTCAGAAGTGCCATCAACACGAAACATTTAGTGGCTCATGATTAGAGAATAGGTTAGCGTATGGAAGCCAGGATCAGTTATACTTTATAATTTATTCACATTTAAGTGTTGCAAATGTGAAACGGTATTCAAGAAAGATATTTAACTGGCAGGTTCTGTTCCTGTGTGTTTCCCATGATGAAGAGTTGTACAAAATTAATTCTGAAGTGGAAATAAAACGCTTCTGAACCCTTGTCCATATCACACATTTTCTTCTTCCACGTGTTGGGAAGATGTCCTGAACGTTTGGCCGTTCCTTACTATTATTATTATTATTATTATTATTATTATTATTATTATTATTATTATTACTCTATTTTACGTCGCCTTAACTACATGGTCATATCGCGACGGTCTGTTAGTGGGTAACTCTTAGATCGGTGTGTGGCGGACAGTTAGTCTTCTAGGTCTCATCCCTGTAGCCGTACCTTATTGTTACACTCCGTATTTGCAGATTTTCAGATAGTGATTCCTATAGTTGCAACTTTGCTATCAGTTAAGAGGTAGAATCAGGCTGAAAGTTCAATGCCGTAGCCGGAATTTGTATCCACGGGTGTTCCGGTTTTCGTCTGGTTGCTCTAACCAATTGATATAACATATCTATATGATGGCACAACATTAAAATCCAAAACTGACTCGCATTTTTCCCGGTAAAGCACATCGGCAGATCCGTAGTTCAAATGCCAGTATGACATTGAATTTTTCAGTCCGATTCTACCTCTCCAACGTTGTCCTACACACGGCTTGTGTGCAAGAACAATTAATTACAATTATTTATATTGTTTATAATTTGAATTATGTATTTATATCTTCTATTTGTTTGGTAGTTTTTGTTTATGTCAACCTCCGATTGGTTAATACACTCCATGTATTCAGGATTAACATGTGAGAAAGGGGAAAACAAGAGAAACTGTCTATAGAAGAAGCGTAGGGTTTTTAAAAGCACAGCTAGTACTGCTGAGGGCTGTTCTATACACACAGCGTCAAGAAAGTTGCAATGACAGTGTTTCTGGAGAACAACAGGGGAGTGCACGGCTTGCAGAACAGCTCCTGTACAACGCTTCTACAGAGAAATTTCCAGGGATTAAAGTATGCTGTCTGTCGTAATTAACCTGAGCGTGGAAAGGGAGATCCTGAGTTAAGTGATATACAGGACAGAGACGGAGAACCGCTTCAACTACATCCGCGATAAACAGCAACGCCGTGTCTGATATTAAATGTGATACAGTTTTGCAACATCATTCGTATAAGCATTCTGAACGTACAACAAGCACTGCTGTCACCCACATGCAAAACTTCTGAAGTAGGCAACTTCCAATCCAGCTGAGTGCCATTTTGTACACTGGCTCCAGAAAGTACTCGTCTCACTTTAAAAATTCTAGCAGCCAAATTAATGGAGAGAAAACTCTTAATTCTTAATATTCAAAAGAACAAACGATATTTTTCGTTCGATTATTTTTGCAATGTTCTGAAATTTGCACGGAATTTTCAACTTCTTCCAGTTGAAGTTTACAACATTATTTTACTTGCATCTAATTTAAAGCAATTTTTACTTTCTCTACTACGTATAGTAAATAGGAGAAGACATCCTGTGTATGTGTGTCTGTGAACAGCATAACTCAAAAACGAAAACTCAGATAAATACCAAACTTGGTATTTAACTTCAGTATCTTCCAAAGATGCGACACGAAGATTTTCATGAAAATCTTCCCACCCCAGCTACCCTTTATACAGCATTTTTTGTAATTTCTTTATTTTTTAAAAAATGGCTGTAACGATTTTGATTAAAATACCATATAAAGGTATTTACATGACAAATAATACGCATATATTGAATTTTCTGGGACTAACCTGTAAAGAATACTTCATTCGGAAGGAATATTGTATAATCTTTTATAATTAGTAAACGTTAAGCGATAGACGAAAACGTGCTACACCAAAATTTAGAGCTCTTTAAAATACACAATTTACTTCAAATAACCTTTTTTTGGCATAAGCCATTTCCGATATATCCGTTATTAATATTTCGAATTGCTCAATACTTATTCTTTTAAAGCGATGTCCTGAAACAGTATGGAATTTTAAGGCCAGTGTATAGCGTCCAGTTCTAATAGGTACATTTGACTATCGATATTCCCTTTATATCTGTAACGAAATGTGTAATGCAAGTGTTTTTGGAAAGGTTTATCTCGACTAAAACGAATTAGATAGGAAAGTAAACTTTCGTATGAATATTTGTATACCCACTAATAAGCGTTAGAGCGTAGAGAAAGTCATGTGAATGTAACACATCAAATATTTTTGTATAATACCTGTAAATTCCGTGAAAATAGGTTTTGATCTGATAAAGGAAAAACTTGTCAAAGTCATTTATTATTCCTTTAGTTTAGAACGTGTCAGTAATATTTTCACGTAATTATTAAATTGTAGATATATTGCGAACACGGCGTTAGCGAATTCTTTAGATGTTTTCCGAATCCAAATCGCTTTCTGGCTGTTCTTTTTTTCTTCTTTCTTGCCTAAAGGTGTACAATTTGTTTTCTTTTTATTTCGCAGCCTACAAACCAAAACAGATCATTATGCCATAATCCCTGACAGAGAGAAAAATTTATAGCTACAGTACGATATTAAACAGTTTCTTTAGTTCATAAAAGAAACACTTAGCTGATTTAGACCCTCCCTGGTACGTTTAGAAATACTAAATCTTCTTAATGCCCAAAAGAAGCTCATGCCTTCGATAGCTTCTCAGAGAGAAGGATACATCTTCAGATTTGAGGGATTATAACGAGCAGAAAACAGAAAAGGAAAAGACATTTTCTTTGTTTTACTTCACAGAAAAATCCCGTATTCATTAGTATCCCAGGTTGTTGTTTATGAACTTCTTCCTTTGTAATAGAAAAGCCTGCACCTTTAGTAAACAAAGACCAGCCAAGAGAGCCAATAGATTCAGCACATTGGAAGAAAGTAAATTCTTAAGTAACGGGGAGGAAAGGCAGAGAGGAAAAAAAAATATCTAAGAAAGGGAAAGTTGCAAGTAGCCCCTGTTTCCACTCCATCTCTGTGTAGACAGCTCTTTGTCTTAATGTAATCTGGGATGAGTGAGAGAGATGGAGATAAGGCATGGGGAGGCACGTCAGGCGTTGCAGTATTCATGGGCCAGGAGCCCATCAAATGTAACGGAAACCCATCCCAAAAGCCAAGTAGCTGGCGAACTCCTCTAATAATCATTGTTCGGGCTCCCCAGTTGCTGCAACCAACATTTCACTGAGAAAGATACATGCTCCAATCAGAGTCTCTCCTTGATTCAGGACCTTCATCTTTGTGATCACTGACCACAATTACGCCTTTAGCTGCTAAGCACTAGCGACCACGTGGTGCTGACTCGGCCGCTCAGAACGTCTTTGCTCAATGCTTCCGAGCGGCTTGAGAACACGCGCAAGTTGTCTCGTTTACATTTTCCGACAACTCTGCGCGGTACATGACGTGTTTGTCCCGCCCTGCATTCACAGAACTCCGATAGAAGTTACGTCAATATTCAACACAGCGGGCATGCTTATCGAAATACCTAAAGGAGACGAGTATTACCTGTATAAAAACAAATAATCCTGGGGACTTTATTGTGTAAATAGCCAAATTAAAAGTCGCATCCTTATCCAAAATAAAAGCAAAATTGAGGACTCAGAATAAACAGAAGTTATTAATAATTCCGACAGTATATTCCAGAGTACATATATTTCGTCGCGAGGGAAGAAGAAACCAAACTGAATCCCATATCTGAAGCACTAACGAAGAGCACCCCGACAGATATACCCATCGTTAGCAGTAAAAGGATTAAAACATCCAGGTGTGATTTATACTAATCAGAAAATACACAATCACGACCTTTTTCCTTACTGGGGATCGTAGCTCTCAGCAACGACAAATTAATTTCATGTTTGGAGTTATATGCCTGGCGTAATTTAATGGAATGTACCAGTGCAATTTGGTGGGAATCTTGAGAAAAAGGAAATTTGCTTTGTGCGTCCAAAAAAAATCAAAGACTGTAATTTAAAACTTCACGTTTACTTTTGACGTTCTGGATGTTTACCTTTATATACAACAAATGAAATAATTTGGATACAGATTATTTTCACTTTAAAATTTTAGTTTTGCATTAATTTTCTTAGAAATGTTGCTCCTTTAAAGTGCTCCAAATGACGGTGCTTTCATCCAGTTCTTTAGAAAATTTTCAGGCATAGAAAGGTAGAATCAGATGACTGAAACATTCAATACCATAGCCGGGATTTGAACCACGGATCTCCCGGTCTCCGTCCGGTTGCTCTAACCACTGAGCTACCACGGCACGACATTAAATTCTCGAACTGATTCCCATTTTTCTCGGTAAACCACATGGAGATCTCAAATTGTATTGAGATGACATACCCCAATGGCGACTTACAATGTTGCAAGTACTTTAAGTGCCGGGCTTCATAGTTTCGACCACTATTAAGTCAACTAATGGAATTCCATTATTAATTCCATTTTCAGGCATATTTCGATTTAAACTGTCATATAATTTTATGTGCTGTGAAGTATTTTAGATTAATTTAATTTTAAAGCAAAAATAAGTTATAAAATATAAGTTTACAGTTACACATTTAAACAGTGATTTTATTTTGAACCAAGAAAGAATATATGATAAATTTTTGGGCTACGATGAGGTAAGTGATACAGATATTTAAAGAAAATATTATGTTTAAAATGTCATCGCGTTTAATATTTGGTATAGGCTTTAAATTTATTTGTGAAACTGAAACAAGAAAACTAAAAAAGAAGAAAAATGTCAAAGTGAAGTTTAAAACTGCTCAAACTTTACATAAGGCTGACTTAAAATAATAGCATTTTCAGTGACGGTTTATACAAGTGATATTACTCCTAATTAGAATTTACTTCAGTTACTCCTTAGATCTTGATGTAGTACGTTAACAGTCAGACTGATAATAACTATTTAGGTTGAGGCAGTATTTTTAACACTTAAATGATTTCAGTCTAATTATATAATATATAACATATAATAACAGCCCGCCTTAAAGCAATATGTGTGTAACAATATATAAAAAGTGTATATTACAGTCATTGTATATGTTTATATTATTGTATATATGTTCAATAATGTTATGTGAATGTATTACGTAATTTAATAATGTAGGAGCTGTGAGAATAATAGGTTAAAAGTTGCTAATAATGAGGTAACAATGAGGTAGCCTTGAGGCAATAATGAATTACAAGGTTTAATAATGCTACTAGTCATTCTTAGAGCAACAATAATTAATTTTTTGTGACAGTTCATAAAATAGCCGATCAACAACCAGAAACAGTTTTAGTCAAATGAAGGTATTCTATTGGATTAGGAATAGCCAATCAGAGACTTGAAATACAGAAATTTACAAATTTTGGCGGTAGAAATCAAGTCAGTTGCTTGTAGACAGCGCTCATAACTGGATGCGTTGGTTGTAGACAGTGTTCCTAACCGGACGCGAGATGTGTCCTCGAGAAATTTAAAACGTATTCGTGTGAGAGGAAAATAGTTTACGTGTTAAAAAAGTGCAAGTACTTAATAAAAGAATCTCACAGCTCTCTATATCAGTGAAGTGTTATTTAAATTGTGTCAAGGCTTAATAAATGTAGTGAAGTATAAATTATAATCTGTGTAAGCCTACATTCTTAGCCGCACAACTCCCTGCAAAGAAATCCATGTCTCTAAAAATAAATACTGACGCAGCCGAGGCAAACATAAATATATAATATTTAAAGAAACCGTCAAAATTACAAAGTTAATATTTTTTAAACTTTGGGCAAAGGCCACCGGAAAGTACATTTGGGGCGAAGGCTACCGGAAACTTTTTACCATACGTGCGGTTGCAACTATTTCAAGTTCGGCTCCCCAACAGTTGAACTACAATACAACTCCTACTTCAAATTGGCTTTCCATAGGTAGCAGCAACAAACCATCTACTTCAAATTGGCTCCCAAAGCGTGGGGCAGATAACAATACAAAACAAACCATCTACTTCAATGTTCTAAGCCGAAAAATAACAAGCATTGTATCCATTGGGCTAATAAATGCTACCAAATTTCAAGTCCAAATTCGAACGCACATTCATGTCTAGTGTGTCAGACCACAAGTTCTGACAAAATCTGTAAATTACAAGACTAAAACGCCGGCTCTCAAAGTACGAACAGAAGCGATACGTTGTTTTCAAGCTACCAAAAGGGGTGGAAAGTTAGCGAAACCTTAAAAATACTTCCTTATTTCAGAATCAACAAACTAGACCATTGAAAACCGATCACCAAAACTCCTTGTAACCGCCTTATTGATTATTACACAAGTTTTACGTTGAATAGTGTGAACTCATCACTGAAGTGAACAGGAAACAAAACATGTATTTCTGCGCGTCTGTCTCTAAAACTTCCCTCGACATGATTTACCAAATTTGGTATCTGAATATCGTTTCCTACTTGCAATATTAAAACTATGAGGTAGTAGGGGAGTCCGGGGCAAGTTAACGAGCGGAGCAAGATGACGACTGACTTAGTTCAACTTTATATTATTAGGTAACACCACCTTACGAATACTACCAGCACTCCACTCTGTTAGACACTAAAAACTCGTACGCGAAGTCATTGCCGCCATTTCATTGTTTGTTAGATGACGTTCATGTATTTTGTCTCTGGTGTTGTAATTTTCAAGACCTTCGCCATAAGATCTCGTGGTGTAACAGGTAAGATATCTGGTTATTCTTTGCTATACATTGATACCATATTATGCTTTTCACAACCACTATTTATTTAAATTTAATTCTTGTTAATCCTACCACAAAAATTAAAGACTTCTAGCGTTCCCGATCGGGGCAAGTTGTCGACATCGTCATTTTGCCCCAAGTGCTTTTCACTGCTTTCTTTTTGTGTTTATATGCATTTTATTTCGTTTTGTGATTATCTAGAGCTACATGATCCCCAAGCTGTTCCATAACGCGGCGTATGGGCACACACATAATATTTTAATTCTCTCTTTTGGGCTATTTTAGTAATTTCTGGCGATTTTGAGTTTTCAGATATGGTTAGGAATTATAAAAAAGGTCTTCTAAAGGGAGCTGGGACAGAAATGACATGGCTGCTGCTTTGTTAGAGGTTAAAGAGGGAAGAATGAGTTGCTTGGGTGCAGCAAAAGCCCGAACTTCCGACTCCTATGACGTCAGCCCAGACTTCCAAAGAAATAGTGCAATGTCCTGCTTGTGATGAGATCTATGTTGATCCTCCATCAGAAGACTGGATAGAATGTTGCAAATGCACATATGGTGGCACGAGAACTGCTCAAGCTTTGAAGGAGGAATATTTGTTTGTGACTTTTGTTAATAAAAAACCACAAATTATGAGTTATATCAATTTATTATGAAGTAAAATGTTCAACATATTAACCATTTAATTGTCAGCTATTCAACATAAAATACGTAACAATGTATAAAATAATTACTGTACTGTTATGCTTTCTAATAATAAAAATGTATTCAACTTCTATCAGAATTGTCATCTTGCCCCTTGGTCAAAGTCATCTTGCCCCGATACCGGGGCAAGATGACACTTTTGCCGATTTTTTTAAATGGACAAAATAATTCTGATTATATCAAAATAAAATTTTATCCAACTAGGTACAGTACAACAAAAGGCCATTCTAATAATACATGCAAAAGAATAGAAATTACCTTAAAAATGAATTTATTAAAAATGGTTAATTATTAACATCGTCAACTAGCCCCGGTCTCCCCTAACTCATCCTGACTTCCATGTGGCAGTATTACATAAGCTATTAGCCGGTAAGTCACGAACAATTTGATTGATAGCCATGAAAAACTATATAAATATACATGCCTAGCCTACATATATTACATTAAGTTTTGATAAACCGAGCGAGGTGGCGCCGTGGTAGCGCGTGCAATTCGCATTCGAGAGGTATCGGATTCGATTCCCAGCGACCGTCCACTCCGGCCTATGGGTTTTTTTCGAGGGTTTTCCCGGGTCGTCAGGACGAATGCTGGAGTGGTTCCTTTTAGCCCCGAAATTTTCTGTCCCTCCATTTCGTTCCATTCATCATTTCATTCATACTTCACCCCGTCAGGTTGTTTCGGAGTTGTAAGTGTCGGTGATGGTGTTTCGGTGCAACGTGGCAGGGAAAAGGATGCTTTCTGTGGAACTTTCTCCGTCCCTCAGCTTTCGGCCCCTTCGGAGGGGGTGTTGAAACCTCTGTGTGGGGTGGGGAGCCCCGGTCTGCCTATCCGGCTGTTGGAGATTCTCCATTGCTGTGCCGTCACTACTGGTTCCGGCCGCCCGGTGTGTCCTCTCACCTCATCCGTCCTGGGGGCGCCCCCTTGTTTGAGAGTATTCCAGTCTAGCAACTATTCCAGTTTGTGTTTAGTAAACACAAATTCATAAAGTATACTCTTAATGTACTAACAGTATTATACATATATATCGACCCTACTACTGTAATCTCTGGAAACTTGCAATGGAATTTCGCCCGACACTTTTTTGTAGAAGAGTATTTTACATACGCATTATACAAAAAATGAGCGCTACAAAGTATACTCAACTACATCACCAACAAACACTACAATTTTACTATTTACACGTGGCCAATGGTAACTGCTACGACTCAAATTATAAACGCACGCGCCATTTGTCTTGAGCTTCACAATGGGCCTAGCAGAAATTGCAGTAACGGTCCAGGTCGCTACAAACGGGGTTAAAAAAATTAAATTGAGTTTTATTATTGGACGCTCTTTAACTGCTGTAGTCCTTAGTGTCCCATTCTATCTTGGGCGTGAAAGAGCGGTAATTTTTACTCAGAGGCCCCTTTATCAGGTTTGAGGTTCTTTTACGTGCCTTAAGTCTACGATACGGAACCACGGCTTTACTCCCCTTCCGAAGGAAGCCATGTTAAGGATCTTTACACCCTCGCTGGGTTTGAACCCGGGACCTCGGGAACTAGGAGCTAGTATGGTAACCACTACACCACGGAGGACGACTCAAAGAGATTTAGCTATAACCCTAAACTCATACCAGGGTTTTTCAGAATTCAACCTACAAACTTTCAGGGGATACAGAAGGGTGATAGGCGGTCACTTTGATGTAGGACACTTATGGTCTTTGAGTTTATGGTTGTTTGCAATCAATCAAAATCAATAACAAGGCAGTAGATCAGTAAAAACAACTTCCCTGTGTTGCTGCTACCTGCAGGTAATCGTGGCCATGTTATGTTCAAACTTTACATGTGAATACCTCCGTAACATATACTTACATTTTGAAAGAAACGTGAGAAATAAAAATTGGGTTCGCTCCAAAAAAACGCCATTCAACTTTTTGGGAAAAAGTGTTAAAAGGCTGGTATAGGTTTAGAACTCACCACCATTAGATTGGCAAGCGAGCACACTAATGACTGCACTATTACTACAGCTAACTATTGTTTGTTTTGATACATATGATTCTCCATGTGAAAGTGCAAGTATCAATATTACACTACCCTTCGTATGGAGCAATTATCTAGAGAATGCAAAGCTCTTAACTTTGAAAATACTGCAATTGTAGCTATTTTCATGCTTATGGAAGAGAAATCAACTATTTTATAATGTGAATCAACATTAAATTCGTATTAAATCTTTATTTATTTCCATTTATCAGTACGAATATTCAAATAATAAAAACCATTGCGTAACTTCAATATGTGTATGTAACAATATATAAAAGGTGTATATTACAGTCATTGTATATGTTTATATTATTGTATACATGTAATAATGCTATCTGAATGTATTACGTAATTTAATAATGTAGGAGCTGTGAGAATAATAGGTTAAAAGTTGCTACCAATGAGGTAACCTTGAGGCAATAATGAGTAAGAAAGTGTAATAATGATACTAGTCATTCTTGGAGCAACAATAATGTAATTTTTGTGACAGTTTATAAAATAGTCAATCAACAACCAGAAAAAAAGCTTAAGTTAAATAAAAGTATTCTATTGGATTAGGAATAGCCAATCAGAGACTTGAAATACAGAAATTTACAAATTTAGGTGGTAGAAATCAAGTCAGTTGCTTGTAGACAGCGCTCATAACTGGACGTGTTGGTTGTAGACAGTGTTCCTAACTACACGCGAGATGCGTCCTCGAGAAATTTAATACGTATTCGTGTGAGACGAAAATAGTTTACGTGTTAAAAAGTGCAAGTAATTAATAAAAGAATCTCACAGCTCTCTATATCAGTGAAGTGTTAGTTAAATTGTGTCAAGGATTAATAAATGTAGTGAAGTAAAAATTATAATCTGTGTAAGCCTACATTCTTAAGTCGCACCACCCCCGGTATAAGTTTTATAACAATTTATTTATATTTACAATTATTAAATCATCCAAAGGTTATAAATCTTAATCATAAAGGTAAAGCGCTAAGACATTCATGTCTCTAAAAAATATAAATACTGAAGCAGCCGAGGCAAACTAAATATATAATATTTAAAGAAACAGTCAAATTACAAAGTTAATATTTTTAATTTTTTTTGGACGAAGGCTACCGCGTACCATACGTGCGGTTGCAACTACTTCAATTTCGGCTCCCCAACAGTTGAACTACAATACAACTCCTACTTCAAATTGGCTCCTAAAACGTGGGGCAAAATAACAACGTAAAAATAACAATACAACAAACCGTCTTTTTCAAAATTTACCGTCACAAACCATAGGTGTCGTATAGGATTTATATCAAGGTGTTCCTATACCATCCCTCTGTAACCCTTGAAATTTGTTGGTTAAATTCTGTAACGCCAAATATATATATATAGATATATATAGATATCTATATATATAGATATATATAGATATATATATATATATATCGGATGAGCCTTCTCAGCCTGCGGACTGAGAAGTTATGCAATCCCAGCGCTGTAACCGCTATGCCGTAAACAGTGTCATAGCGTCGTATCGCACGGTGTGCGTGAAATGACTTGCATTCGTAGCGCACCAGTGTGGGCTATGGCCTTTAGTAGTGAAGGTCACAGGTTCAAATACTGCCACTTGAAGGTACTTTTTATGTTTAGTAAATTTAACGAGAACTGATAGTTTGGCATGGAAGTGTCGTTTCTCTTAATTAGTTTAATTATGTGAATTGCATTAAAACACATTGTTACTTGTTAGAATATGCTTTACTGAACAGCATAAATAAATGCAAGAAATGAATACAAAACTAATTTACTCGCAGGCGTGATTTGAACTTCCGACCGGCACCATGACTTTCCAGCAAGTTAACCACGGCGCTACTAGAGCACGTAACAACGAGCACCACCATAGCCCTAATCAGCGGGCTGGAGAATGCGGTGTCAGCACCTGCATTTCGCATTGTCTGTAAAATGCAGGGTTGTCTAGTTACCAATCCGCCGGATGAGAAGGCTCACGCGGTACATATATTGTCATTTACTGGTTACAATGGAAAATAGTCTAGTTTAGAACGCAAAAAAATGCTTATAGAAGAGCTTTTGTTTTGCTTTTTGCTAAGCTGTTGTTAATGTTTAAGTTTTACAAACACATCAGGAAGAGAGAGATTAAACATCCACAGTTAATATGATGACGCCTGCATAGCTGCGGGTTCGGCTAGTTACTTAGAATGCTTTAATTCCCCGGTCCTTTACCCATATTTCCACATAAATATTATTGATGTAATGTTTTACATTCGTTGCTTGTTTTATAACTACATTTTGTAAGCACTGTTGTTTTTTGCGCTCCCTGTAAATACAATCTCTAGAGAGCGTATCCGACAATGAAGCATTGTTTGTTATGACCCGGTGACCAAACGTCGAACCTAGGACACAAATGGTATGTTTTCACTCTGGAAACCCGATGCGAATAGTGCTGTGATGGATCTCGGCGCACATATCGGGCAATCCATCATGTGAACCCATCTTTAGGATGCAAATCATATCACGTCTCTGCTTGAGTTATGGTGCGTAACTTGCAATACGTTAAACTGGCAAAAAACGTGCTTCGTCAAGCACAAAATTAAAACGTTACAAAAACCGTACGTGCACATCCAAGTTTTAATATTTTCACAACGGCAAAGGATACTCCTTTGATTAAACTAGATGTATAGTTGAGGGATTTGTTTTTCTTAAGTTCTCCGTGACAAAAGAGAGGGCTTAATTTTCCGATCCTCCTTCACAAAACTGTTTTATTCATTTATTTATGGGCCAGTAAACATGCTTATATTTGTACCCTTCTTTTGTTTTCTAAAAATGAATTTGTGTTTGTACTTTTTAATAAGAAATTAAGAGATTTTGGGGTTTTCATTAAGCCAGAAAGTGTCAAAATTTTTAAAACTGTCATTTTTATTTATACCTGTTCTTTGGAGTTTAGGAATTACAATATTCATAACATTTACTACGTTTCGCGTTATTTCTTACGGTATTTAATTTTTAAAAATCTGATGTGTTACACTCAGATGACTTTCTATACTCTTGTACAAACTATTTTTACAAACGCTTATTCTCAATATGCTTCATGTTTATCGAGATGTTAGTCTTATTGCTAATTTTCTTGTAGATTCAAGGGTAATTGGTAGGCTTTAAGTGATAGTCAAATATTTTAAGAGCTGGTTGCTATGTGGAGTATTCCATTCTCTTTGCATTACCAGGACAAAAAAATGAATTCCCATTTGAGAGAAAGTATAAGTATTGGAAAATTTAAGAGAATAACAAGCAATATCTCGAAAATGGTTCACTCAACAGCAAAAAACGTATATGACATAAATTGTGTATTTTAACGCGATCCACATTTTTTGTGTAGCAAAATTTTGTCTGTCTTTTATGGTTTACCGGTTATGCAAAAGTCGTTCACAACGAAGAATACTTTTGGAGACATTCCCAGAAAATTCGAGATATACATTTCATTTGCCATTAAAATGTCTTAAACTTATGGTATTTTATTAAAAATCGTTAGAGCCATTTTTGAGAAAATTAAGATTTTCGAAAAATGTTCCACGTAAAGGGTAATCTGGGGTGGGGGGATTTTCTCGAAAACCTTAGTGTCGTATCTCTGGAAGATACTGAACCTAAACACCAACTTTGGTGTTTATCCGACTGTTCGTTTCTGAGTTATGCTGTTCACAGACACACAGACATGTTTCCAAAAATGCTTTATATGCATTCAGTGCACCTCAAAACATGTATTTCCTGTGAAATCTTGGTATCAAATTTTTGGGTGGAATGCAACACTTCCCCTGTTTACTATCATCGAAACGTAACTTTCTTTCTGTTAAGAGATATGTGGCTGAAATTTCAGTTTTAGAGGGATTTTTCTTCCCTTTTTATAATTGTTATGCTCATCACTTAAACAGGAAAATTACATCATGCGCAATGCACAAGGTTTCACTGCTGCGTCATATGACTAAGGCTGGAGGGTTGTGAACCGACATTGGCTTGCAGTTTTCGTTTGGCGAGGTTTGCCCATGATGCCAAAAATGACAGTTTGAATCTAACAGTTAACCAGGTGGAACAAATGCACTCATCTTTGAACCAAGCAATAGCACAAAGTACTATGACTCCACAAAAGAGGCGCTGAGAACGTGCTAGTATGACGTATACTTAGTACTGTCATCAACAGGCGACTTTGACACCTTGACAATTCCTGGGTAATCGCTGTATTCTCAACTTAGTAAAGTCACACACGTTTAATTTCCCATTTACCTTCACCACACAATGCTATGTGGAGGCCGTGGGTTCAAACCCGACGGAGGGCGTAAAAATCCTTAGGAAGGTAATGAAAGCCGGTGGTCCTGTATCGTATATTTGCGGCACACAAAGGAACCTTGTAGGGGGAAACGGTCGTTGGGCGACATTTGTAGCGGGAAATCGATGATCCTTGGGCCGTTGTTGCCTGTTGCAACGTTCCTCTTCCTCGGCTATTGGTGCTCGTCGGTAGTTGAGTATTCCATTCCTAGCTATATTTAATTATTGAATCTCAGGTTCTAGTGGGTGAGGCAAGTTAAAAATACACTGCAAGTTTCCCTTAATCAATGAAGTTTATTCCACAGTTTGAATAATTATGGACGGCTAGCTTTTCCCATTATTGTTATAATAATCCCACCACGTTAAGTTAGTCAGGAGCCTAGCTATCTTCACGCGCACCCCGCCCTTGTGCACCCACGTGCATCTGTAGCACCTCGTGTTGACGTGACTTCTCGATGAGTTTGATTCAGAATAGAGTGGGCTCTGAGGCTTTGTCTGCCCTTATATACGGGAGCCTAGTGACGCTCACCTCTGCGTTTGAAAATGTAACGACGTTTCCTGTTGGCCCTCAGGGCGCGTTACCCTGACATGTATGAGAATGTGTGGGTTCAGATCCGTACGCTTAGGCGCCATCATGTAGCGTTGTACCGCTCGGTGACAGATACGGTCTTTATGATTTCTTGAAATTCTTGCTAGCTCGCCCGTTTCTTACAAACAGCTCTGTACAAATGTCAGATGTTGAATATTTTAACATGCTAGTGAATTAAATTATTACTGTACAATTCTTATATGTATGGTTCCCCTTTCAACCTCAAGCCTGATAAAGAGGCCTCTGCGCAAAATTGCCGGTCTTTCACGGTCAATAATATAATGGGACGCCAAGAACCATAGTAGTCAAAGAGCGTCCATAAATAAAACTTAATTAATTTTACGTGGAAGCAGTACTCGGAGATCTTGGAGAAAAATTACAGTTTTTCTGAACTCGCTGATGTGCACCTTGCTAGGAGGTTACGCTACGATATCTGAACGGATTTACAGCGAAAGATAGTCCAATAGATAGCATCTCCATCGGCCTACTTTCGAGTCTGTGGATTGGAGTTTGCGAGAAAGTGGTTCTGTGGTGTCGAATGAAGCAGACTGGGTGCAAGACTTAAGAAAACATACTGCGTACAGTGGAAGAGGAACAGTTAACCAGCACCCGTGCTATTCCACGTGCAATGGGGCACTAACCACACAGGTGTGTGGAAGTTCCGTATGAGGAGCAGCTCTACTCCTATCTGCGAAAGGTGCAAGCCTCAACTCCGAGGGATTTGAGTTTATACCTACGGTTTTGTGATAGAGCTTAAGGCAGCCACCGGAGTTGTATTCATTAGTGTTGTTCACCGATGAGGCCACGTGGGATGGGCTGATTCTAAACTACAAGAACAGTCACATATGGGCAGATGAACATTTCCATGCTACTGTACAGAAGAACCACCAACACCAATTTATGTAGAACATATAGGCTGGCATTGCTTCTGACCACGCCATTGGGCCATACCTTTGAGGCAGTATTTTTAACACTTAAATGATTTCAGTCTAATTATATAATATATAAATTCAATAACCGCCCGCCTTAAAGCAATATGTGTATGTAACAATATGTAAAAAGTGTATATTACAGTCATTGTATATATTTATATTATTGTATCCATGTGTAATAATGTTATGTGAATGCATTACATAATTTAATAATGTAGGAGCTGTGAGAAATAGGTTAACAGTTGCTAACAATGAGGTAACCTTGAGGCAGTAATGGATTAGTAAGTTTATATGTTGCTTGTGATTCTTGTAAGCAATAATGTAATTTTAGTGACAGTTTATGAAATAGCCAATCAACAACCAGAAAAAGCTTTAGTTAAATGAAGGTACTCTATTGGATTAGGAATAGCCAATCAGAGACTTGAAATACAGAAATGTACAAGTTTAGGCGGTTGAAATCAATTCAGTTGCCTGTAAACAGTGTTCCTAACCGGACGCGAGACACGTTCTCAAGGAGTGTAACACGTATTCGTGTGAGACGAAAATAAATTACGTATTAAAAGTGCAAGTATTTAATAAAATCATCTCGCAGCTCTCTATATCAGTAAAGTATTATTTAAACGCGTGTCAAGCATTAATAAAAGGAGTGAAGTAAAATTATAATCTGTGAAGCCTACATTCTTAGTCGCACCACACCCCTGCTAAGAGAAACGTGTCTCTAACAATAATACTGACGCAGCGAGCCAAACATAGATATTTAATACTTAAAGAAACAGTCAAATTACAAAGTTAATATTTTTAAAAATTGGGGCAAAGGCTACCGGGTACCATACGTGCGGTTGCAACTACTTCAAGTGTTCGGCTCCCCAACAGTTGAAATATAATATAACTCCTTCAATACAACCTACTTCAAATTGATGCCCAAAGCGTGGTGCAAATAACGTAACAAACCATCTACTTCAAATTGGCGTCCATACGTGGAGCTAAATAAATACTACTTCACCTACTTCCACCTCAACTGCATGGTGATGTCTATGAAACATTTCTGGAGTGTGTATTGTCAGCCCTTTTGGAAGAAGTGCCGTTCTGAGTCTTCTCCAATCGTTGGATCGTGCCCTAGGCACCTCGTTCTCTGGATCTAATCCCATGGACTTCTTTTTCTGGGGTCATCTTCAGACTATGGTGTATTCATCACCGATTGATTCTGAAAATCCACTGGTTGCCCTCGTTATTGTAGCCAACGATAATATTCGTAACGCACCAGGAATGCTCAACAGGTTTCAGGAATCATTTCTGTGTAGGTGTCGCCTATGTATTGATGTTAGAGATCGCACTTTGAGAAGCCTTGAAATCAGTGCATTTTCTTGATTTGCAATATGTTATCGTCATCAAATGAACAACATAGAGCACTGTGGGCGGCGGGGTTACAACAGGAAGTTTCAAAAATAGGTTTAAACGATATCTGGCAAAGGGGTAATGAAAATACACACAGTGCCGTGAAAAAAGTCAAAAGACGACTATGTGATATAAACAGGCAGAAAATTGAGTCTGAATGTAGACAATGATCAACATTGGAGCTACAAAATGAAATAAAAACTACGTGGGGTAAGGAAACATATATTTCGGAATTGAGTATAAAACAGAGGACGGGAATAGCATGGCTTAGGTTGGGAGGGTGGAAAGCTCGCAAGATTGCTGTTGATGATGATGGCAGAAGGATTTGCCCATTATGCGGGGAACAAGAACACTGGACGCATATTTTGGCAGCATGCGTGCAGACGGAGAGTATTAGGAAAAAATTATTACCGGAAGTATTTTTGGCTTCCAACAGACGGAGGACAGCACGCTGGGACTTGATTCTGAACAGTCAAAACTGGCCAAGCTTGGGCACATACTTAATGGAAGTGCGTTCACTAAGAGATAAGGTGTTTATGTAAATTTCCTTTAAATATAGGTGGTGCTTGAGCACTTGTGTGTGTGATTCAGAGTGTTTTTCAATTTTATATGTATGTATATAATGTGGTGATTATAAAAATAGTTGTTTCTGGTCGATTCTAGAAGTCACGTATATAGATCAGGTATTTTTCTATAGAGCATGTACGGTCTTATGACCCAGGCGACTGTGTTATGCAAATAATGTAATACTAAGTACTTAATAAATACCACTACTTCTACTTCTACCTTAGTTTTATTGTACCTATCTATTGCATTGTAATATTAATACCGAGACAACTTATTTTCGTAATAATTCAGTCAAACTTACATCCTTTAAGGACTTATAAATTTATATTTTTGTTAGTCGTTATATGCGTAGACTTGTACCAGTTCATTTAACATTAGTGTACGTATTTAGTTTTCAGGGTGTACTATTAGACCATGTAAGTGTAAATGACAATTAAAATAATTTTAAATTAAAAACTTTGGTTAAGTTGAAAACTATACGTACACAACATTAAGGTTTCCTATAAATCAAATTAAACTAAGTATGTACTTATAAAGAAATAAAGGGAATATAAAAACGTGACCCCTAGGTTTCGAACCTGAAACTCACATTGTCTGTGTACCTGGTAACATATCCACGATAAGATTCATTATCGGGGTCCAGGCAACATTCTTTGTGTTGCATAACTCCTATCGCATGCAACCCACCCGAGGCATTATAGGAACGCTGCCAACATTGAGGGCCCTAAGCCGCAAAGCGTAACCGAGAGATGGTTTTTAGAAGTAAAAAGTCGAGCAGTGAAGGCCGCAAAACTGCGAAGCGACGGCAGGGCATAGCCGAAGGAGGATAAACCCCTATGATCCAATCGCTTAGCGACATTTTGTCTTATTTTGGCAACCATTCCCCTCAAGATGGACTTCGTAAGTACCTCAAGTGCATTTCGCCCGTTCTAGTTCTAGTTCTAGTTTGAAAAAGGGATGGGTTTTATGCTCAAGCACTGCGACCTTAAGATCTATTGCGCATCCCCCCTTTCATCAGTTAAGTAGTCTGTTGCTCGATATGAACTTAACCAGACTGCTAACTGAGGCTTTCGATAGTTCATCTATCTTTGGAAAGTGATTGCCAAAAATACTTGCTCTTTGATTCGCAAGAGCAGGGCAATCACATAGTAGATGAGTAACAGTCTCATCTCCTTCTAGACATCTACTACAGATAGGGTTGTTCAACAATCCCATTCTGTATAGATTAAACTTTAGGGCACAGTGTCCTGTAATGAATCCTGTTGCCCATGCAAGTCGTCTTCTACTAAGACCGCGCAAGTTTTTTGCCCGGCTGTTATCCAGGTCTGTAATAAACAACTTGGAATGTCTGCAACCATCAATGGAGTTCCAGTAGTTCTTGTGTTCTGCTTGAGCCCAGCACTTAATAGCCTGTTTCACTGGTCTGTAGGACACTCCCAGTACAGGCTCCGGACCAAAAAATGGGATTTCACTGCCAATCTTGGCTGCTTCATCTGCTTTCGGTGTTATTCATTTACACCCCGTATATATTACGTAACTTAATTTTATAAAACTAATTCATAAATTTAACACAGATTCACATAACAAATAAACACACCCGCATAGGTGATTAATTACTCTTGATATAGTGTGTGTTTTATGGAAGTGATGATCAATAATGACCACCGAATCACTAACTATATTGGCCATTTAAGGTAACATTTGTTTTTTATGTACACGTAGTTTATGCAAAAAGTTAAATACCGTAATCCAAGAGTGAATCAGAGCCAACCAATATCCATTGCGTTAAAGACGATTGCGATTTCCTTAAGAAATCATACCTTACAGTTGAAGTGGAAGTAATGAATAGCTTCAAACTCCCTTGCAATTTTAAGATAGTAACTTATAGGTTTCCTATCTCAAATTGATTGCCTATGAACCGTCTATCTTCAGTAAAATTGGTGCGGTGTTATTCATTTACACCCCGTATATATTACGTAACTTAATTTTATAAAACTACAATTCATAAATTTAACACAGATTCACATAACAAATAAACACACCCGCATAGGTGATTAATTACTCTTGATATAGTGTTTGTTTTATGGATGTGATGATCAATAATGACCACCGAATCACTAACTATATTGGCCATTTAAGGTAACATTTGTTTTTTATGTACACGTAGTTTATGCAAAAAGTTAAATACTCCCTTGAAGGTGGTTCCCCGGGGACAAATAGAAGACATTGAACCTGGAAATTACGCTGACCGAATTTATATTTGTATTCCTCTTCAAAGAAAGGAATACAGCTTTCGTTAATGTTTTTTCTTTTCTTTGTGTAACTTTTTAGCTTGGTCACAATGATTATTTTAATATACAGAGTGAATCACCTAAAAATTGCACCGCAAATATTTCGAAATGGAAAGTGCTATTGATGTGCACTTTTCACAGCACTGATTGGTAGTCAGGGGCTCGTACATTTAGCCTATAAAGAGATTTTAATAATATTGAAAAATTGTATTTTTTGAACAAACAAACAATTTTAAATGGAGCAATGCCTAGTTACATCAACAGAATAAAGGTAGGATAAATTAGAATGTCAATGGTTTTTGTTGCGGGATTCTAGTGCAAGTGGTTTACGAGAAGTCGTATTTTGAAAAGTCTGTCTGTCCCATTCCACCTACTTAGTTGCTAGGTACGATGTTGTTATATTTGTTTGCATTGTGTTTTCTGTTCATTGATTGCATAGCGACTTTCTGGTCAGTTAGTTTGTGACAGTTCAAGCAGTAAGTCGTGAGTGGAAGATGGGGTTTACTAATGCAGAAAAAGCCGACATGCTCATGGTGTATGGAAGTGTAGGAAGAATGTAGTTCGTTCCTGTACGGTGTATGCGGAAACGTATCCCAATAGACGTCAACCATCTCGGCAATTATTTATCAATCTCTTCAACCAATTACGTGAAAGTGGTACTGTAACACCTAGAAAACGTAACAGAAACAAGCAAGTGTCTGGAGAAGAATCGGAAATTAATGTTTTGGCTGCCGTTGCAGTAGATCCGCAAATTAGTTCCCACACAATCGCACGTGGAAGTGGCGTAAGTCCGGCAAGTGTACTGTGCATTCTCCATTGACATAGGTTCCATCCCTATCACATCTCTCCCCATCAAGAGCTGAATGGAGACGATTTTGAGAATCGTGTTAACTTTTGTACATGGGCATTAAGACATGATACTCCAGATTCATCATATATCTTGTTTAGTGATGAGGCAACATTTACTAATCATGACCAGGTAAACCGCAGAAACATGCACTATTGGTCTGTTGACAATCCCCGTTGGCTTCGTCGGTGGAACGTCAGCGTCCATGGATTTTAAACGTGTGGTGTGGGATAGTGAACCGTTAGCTCATAGGCCCTTTGTTCATAAAAGGAACAATGAACTCGCGCAAGTATCGCAGCCTCCTGACAGACCATCTGCCACAGATGCTAGAAGAGGTTCCTTTGCAGAGTAGGAGGAACCTGTGGTACCAACATGATGGCTGTCCAGCCCATAGTGCACGAAGTACTACAGCTTGTCTTAACGGATTGTTTCCAAATCGTTGGATTGGCCGAAGAGGACCTGTACCTTGGCCGACCCGTTCACCCGATTTGAGCCCTTTAGACTTTTTTCTTTGGGGGAAGTCTGAAAGACACTATCTAAAAGGATGTACCAACTACACCTGACGGTACGAAACGACGAATTACTGCTGCCTGCTCTGAAATTTCCGCTGAAATGCTAGAACGTGTGCAAGGGTCTTTCCATAGCAGACTGGAAGCGTGTATTGAAGCTGCCGGTGGTCATTTTGAACACAACCTTTGAAGGGCAATGTTCTCTTTACTTGTAAGAGTCCACAGAAGTGTTGTAATTCCCTTTTGTTTTTCTTTAGTTTGTGCTACCACAGGTTGTACAAGTGTCGGTGCGTAAAAGTTTCAAAATAAGATTTCTCGTAAACCACTTGCACTAGAATCTTGCAACAAACGCCACTGACATTCTAATTTACCCTACCTTTATTCTGTTAATGTAACTAGGCATTCTTACATTTAAAAAATTGTATGTTTGCTAAAAGAAATACACTTTCTCAGTGTTATTAAAATATGTTTATAGGCTAAACGTACGAGCCCCTGACTACCAATCAATGCTGTGAAAATTGCACATCAATAGCACTTTCATTTCCGAAATATTTGCTGTGCAAGTTTTAGCTGATTCAGCCTGTATGATTGGTGGATCTAGGATGTGAGCTTCATGTGGTCCCTATTTATAACATATACATGCTTATATACTTTTAAAACACAAAAGTATGTGTATATGTTGCATTATTCTATAGTTCTCAGTTAACACCAAAAATATTTACATATGCACCTTCCAGTTCTTATAGCTTATGCTGGAGATGCCAAAATTTTATGAAACGGGCACCCTTGGATAAGAGATTAATCATACTTCACTCTTTGTAAAGTAGAAAACAAATGGGGGACGTAAATGAAGACTTGGTGTTTTAATTGGCAGGTTTAACAACGCGAATTAGCATAACATAGTGTTTGCAGCAACTGATACATATTTCAAACCTGGAGATGTAGTCAGGTCACGCCATTCACCAACTTGATGTTTCTTCTGTGGTGATGATACGCGAACCAATGGCGGCAACAAGAGCATACACGCAGCACTAATGTGCTCATATTATCATTAACACGTCCGCCAGCTGACAGCGCGGCGACATATGGAGGTCGTAATAGTAACTATTCCAGCTAGGTCATTCATTTCGGATTGCATGCGTTTGTCTTGCGCTCTGGCCAAGGACCATGTGTTGCGACGTCCTTTCATTTTCGGATTGCCAGCAGCACAGCTGTTATGGCTAGTGATGCTGGAAATATTCAAAAAGGGGCTAAAAATTATAAATATGGTTGTTAAGGGGAGACTAAATGCGAAAACTAACGTTTATTTCTTTGTACACTCTTGTTAATTTTGAGGCAGTATCCATGTGTAATAATGTTATGTGAATATATTACGTAATTTAATAATGTAGGAGCTGTGAGAATAATAAGTTAAAAGTTGCTAACAATGAGGTAACCTTGAGGCAATAATGAATTTGAAAGTTTAAATGCTACTAGTCATTATTGGAGCAACAATAATGTAAATTTTGAGACAGTTTAAAAATAGCCAATCAACAACCAGAAAAAAGCTTTAGTTAAATGAAGTTATTCTATTGGAGTAGGATTAGCCAATCAGAAACTGAAAAGGAGACACATTTACATATTCAGTAGTCAGTTGCCTGTAAACAGTGTTCCTAACCGGACGCGAGACACGTTCTCGAGAAGTATAATACGTATTCGTGTGAGACGAAAATAGTTTACGTGTTAAAAAGTGCAAGTAATTCATAAAAGAATCTCACAGCTCTCTATCAGTAAAGTGTTATTTAAATCGTGTCAAGTGTTAATAAAAGGAGTGAAATAAAATTATAATCTGTGTAAGCCTACATTCTTAGTCGTCCCACAACCCTGCCAAGAGATACATGTCTCTAAAATAAATACTGAAGCAGCCGAGGCAAACATAAATATTAAATATGTAAAGAAACAGTCAAATTACAAAGTTAATATTTTTAAATTTTTGACGAAGGCTACCGGGTACCATACGTGCGGTTGCAACTACTTCAATTTCGGCTCCCCAACAGTTGAAATATAATACAACTCCTTCAATACAACCTACTTCAAATTGACGCCCAAAGCGTGGTGCAAATAACGTAAAGATACTATCTACTTCAAATTGGCTTCCATACGTGGGGCAAATAACATTCTTCAGTTTGAATTTCCTTTTTAATTTTATATAGTTTATCGCTATAGTCAAAATAGTTATATTGAAATGGCGCTACATCTGCAATTTGTACTATGAATTCTGCATCACTTCACAGATGTCGTTCTCCGTGGAGTAGTGGTTACCATGCTAGCCGCTAGTTACCGAGATCACGGGTTCAAACCCGGCGGAGGGCGATGGATTTTTTTCCGGCGTAAAAATTCCTAGCATGGCTGCCTTCGAAAGGGAAGTACAGCCTATAGTCCCGTGTCACAGATTTATGGCACGTAAAAGAACCTCAAGCCTGATAGAGAGACCTCTTAGCAAAATTTCCGGTCTTTCACCCCCAATATAGAACGGGACGCTAAGGACCACATCGGTTAAAGAGCGTCCATAAATAAAACTCAAATTATTACTTCAAAAAAAATCACGATCCAACACACTTTGGAGTAGAGTGCTAAGCTTTAGCCCAACCTTTAGGGGAAGTTTGGTGTGGCGGGTTCTTTGTGCTGAAGTCATTGGTTTATTTATTTGCAAATATATGCGAGTTTATTTTCTACATTTTTGTTGTGAACAGTTTTTTCTGTTAGATTCTCAGAATCTATTGAAGATAGCTAAATTAAATTTTACGATGATAAAAACAACCTCTTAGTGCAGTCGTGGTTCTGTTTTGGTATTAATAACATCGTTGATTATTTAAAAAAATAATTTCTGTTAAATTTTAATCAAAGATCATGTAGTTAAGAAAATATCCTGTCTTCCTTAATAAACAAATTTACTGTCCAAAAGTAGATCAGTTAATTTAGAAGGCATGCATATAGACCCTGTAAAAATCTTTTGTTGCTATAGTTTCTGAGATAATGAGTCATAAATATAGCATATTTAACATATGAGGGATAAGGCTTTTTAATTTCCCCATAAAATAAACATTCTTTATAATCCTTTTGCTCGTGGGTTTGCTAACACTACTATTTTTATTTATTTTTATTTTAATATATCAAGAAGAAGTAAATAGCAGTCATTAAACTGACCAGAATTGAAAGCAAATATCAAACACCAGAGAATCAGGATCTCATTTTGGTTTTGCCCTTCTGGCAGTTTTAAGTCCTCAAACACGACTTTTAATTTGACGTAAGCAGGTGTGTGCAAATAGCTCATGAAGTTTTAAAACTTGATATTTTCACAATATTTTTAGTTTCTCCATCACTCCGTAGTACGTAGAAAAGGTACTGCATACCACTCAAAAATTCGATACCGAGATTTCACCGGAAATATATGTTTTGAGCTCCTCTGAATCCAAAAAAAGCATTTTTAGAAAAAAGGTTCGTCTGTGTGTGTGTGTGTGTGTGTGTGTGTGTGTCTGTGAACAGCATAGCTCAAAAACGAAAAGTAGGATAGACACCAAACTTGGTATTTAGATTCAATACCTTCCAAAGATGCGACAAGAAGATTTTCAATAATATCCCCCACCCAGAGTACCCATTACATGGAACATTTTTTCGAAACTTTTGATTTTGTAAAAAATGCCCTTAACGATTTTGATTAAATACCTTATATTAAAGATATTTACATGCAATTTTCTGGGAAAAAGCTATGAAGTCCTTTTCATTGGGAGGGAATTTTATATCATCTTGTATAACTACTAAACGTCAAGCGATAGTCGAAAACGTACTACACAAAAGTTGTAGATCTCTTTAAAACGCACAATTTATGTCAAACAACTCTTTTTGTGGCATAAACCACTTCTCAGATATCCGTTATTAATGGTTCGAATTGTTCATCAACATTCAGTTGTTTCTCGGGATTGCATGGAAACAGTACGGAGCTTTAAGGCTAGCATATAGCGTCCAGTTCTTAAACATTTGACTATCGTATTCCCTTTGTTTCTATAACGAAATGTGTAATGTAACTATTTCTGCGAAGGTTTATCTCGATTAAAATGAAGTAGATAGAAAAATAAGCTATAGTAAGATTAGCTTCTATATCACCAATAAACGATAAAGGGTAGAAAAAGTCATGTGAATGTGTCACAACAGATTTTTCTTACATTTTTACCAATTTTAAATATTCCTCACTAAGCAAATTTTGTTCAGCTCATTTAAAAAGTTCGTTACGGTTTCTTAAATGAAGAGATTAAATTTTGTGTCTTTATATTAAGCATAGTTTTAGATTTATGTTTTTAATCATTTAATATATTATGGTTAGAAAATTAAACGTGCTACACAGTTTATTAATTTTTCCATGCAAGGTTTTAATGTTACACAAAGTAAATAATTATGTTTGATAAATAATGTGCAACTTTAAATGTTTAAAATTTCCAAATGTTCATAATATGGAGAAGTTTATATATGACTCACTGTTCAGTATTACAAATAGAATCTTGGAAAGTTTTGTATACAGAACCACGAAAATTAATTTTCTGCTATTTTTATGTCGAAAAACTATATGATAAGAATTTCACCTAAGTGGTAGTTATGAAAGAGGTAGACATTAGCCGCAGGGAAGCGCACAGGTGTGAATAAGTTGTAGAAATCTATTAAAAAAAGTCCTACAAATACAGCAGTTGCTATCTATAGAACGTATAATTAGAAACTTTTACTACAACCCAGTTTTCAATATAAATGCACAGCTTTGATATGTGTGCTCAAAGCTAAAGTGTAAAATAACGTTCAAGCCGTCGTTTACTAAAATGAATGCTATTAAGGTAATTGAGAGTAATTAATGTAATGTAGTTATTGCAATGTAATAAAGTAATGTAGCTGATAATGTAATTGATAATTCAGTTTTGCAAAGTGCTAAAAAAATAAAAGTTCCTACACTTAGCATTTATTTCTAAATAAACCAACCGAAAGGTTTAACACGCATCCCAACAGTTTATTAACTGGTATAATTACAACAGTAGTAACTCATTCAAAATACGATGCCATGGTTTAAAATCTATTCTTAAATACAGTATAACGAGTGATACAAATATTAATATTTCAGGAAATGCATGGAATTTGGTACGAGGGCAGTTCATCTTGTACCCGACCTAACGTTTATATACTGGCTGTTGTTTCAAACTAATGACTATGGTAGAAAGTACCACCCTTATAAAGCTTAGATTGAATTTTGGCGATGCCACATTGTTTAGTAATTGTTTGGCAGCCATTAATAGTGAACTCTCTCAGCGAATTTGTAAACATGGATAAAACTGGCCATCGTTATGTGATACAATACGTTCATTTGGAAGGTTCACCTAATAAAGCTGAGCTATATTCTACTCTGGCGGGTCTGCTCATTCGTTTACAACAGTAAAATACTTGGTGACAGAGTTTAAGCGAGGCCGTACGAGCTGCCAAGACGAACATCGCAGTGGTCGACTAAATGAGGTGATCACGCCAGAAATTGTGAAGAAAATCCACAAAATGGTATTGGACGTCCGTCGACTGAAAGTGCGCGAGCTAGCACACATCGTAGGCATTTCAAAAAGTGCTGCACATCGCATACTGACTGAAATTTTGGACATGAGAAAGCTATGCACAAGATGGGTGCCGCGTTTACTCACAATGGGACAAAAACAGCGTCGTGAGGATCTTTCATTCAAATGTTTGGCGATGTTTCGCTGCAATAATGCCAAGCTTTTGCGTCGATTCATAACCATGAATGAAACATGGATCCATCACTTCACACCTGAGACGAAGGAACAGTCAAAACAGTGGATTGAAAGGGGAGAATCGGCTCCAAAGAAGGTGAAGACATTTGCATCTGCAGGCAAGGTCATGGCGTCAGTTTTTTTGGGATGCGCGTGGGATAATTTTCATTGATTATCATCAAAAAGGAAAATCAATCAATGGCAAGTACTACGCAAAATTATTGCAGCGTTTGAATGATGAAATCAAACAAAAACGGCCGCATTTAGCGAAAAAGAAAGTTCTGTTTCATCAAGACAATGCACCAGTTCACACATCCATTATCGCCATGGCCAAAATCAATGAGTTAAAGTTCGAATTGCTTCCTCATGCACCCTATTCGCCAGATTTAGCCCCCTCTGATTATTTTCTGTTTCCAAGAAATGGCTTGGTGGTAAACAATTTGCCAACAATGATAAGGTGGAGTCTACAGTTGATGGTTATTTTGCAGAACTCGACGGTTCTCACTCTAAGCAGGGTATCGAAGCGATTGAACATCGCTGGGAAAAGTGTATCAAGCTGAAAGGAGACTATGTAGAGAACTAAAGATGTTTTTCCTAAAGTTTCTGTGTTTACTTTTTTAGGTCGGGTACTTCTGGGACAGTCCTCGTATTTAGAAATACCGAAATTAATTCTATATACACTATACTCTGATTATTGTATTACAATATCAAAAATGTAATTAAATATAAATGTTAGAGATTTACGCTTAAGCCATGTTAACTATTTTTCTAATGCAATACATTATTATTCGAAAATTACACCTTAATTATCGTATATCTTCCTCTCGTATTCAAATAAGGTTATTATATTCTTAATGCAGAGAAAATTGTCCTGGAAACCTAAAAAATGGAAATTCTGTAATTAGATTAAGTAATCTGCAGAAGCAATTTAAGCAAAGAACTGTGTGTTACTGTTCTCTGTTAGTTCACCTCATATCGTATTAGCACAGCTGTTCAATGGTTCTTTTAAGAGATTGGTTTTAATAACATAAAATGTAATTATTTTCTCTTCATAAAAAATACGAATGTTATGCTTCACCAATGTATAGTAGTTACAATACCATGCATTGTATACATTGCTTGCATTATTAAGGCGTCGTGAATAAATGTACTTATTATGGATTTGGAAGTAATACCACACATCTATTTTTAATTTGCTCCACATCTCTTACTACTATAGTATAACATTTATTATTATGAAACCAAACACCTACGACTACAAGTTGCCATTTTAGATTAGGTAAAACGTATTTTCACTTATAATACATTTATGTATAGTTAATATACATTTTAAAATATTTAGTTAAATTAATGCTTGTATATAAATGTGTACACATAATTTGATTTATAAATTGTTTTGTTAATTTCTTTAATTACAGTATTAGATTTTATAAATATGATTACATATGATTTTTATGGATTTTCTAAGTGTGACTATTACAATATCAATGATGTTCTTAATGTGAAGTTTGAAAATGGCATGAGAATTCTCGCCTAAGGAACACTATGGTTGAATAACATAAATATTTATTTTTGGGCTATTTTTCCCTGAAGGTTCAGTCTTAGTGTCTCCTAAATACATGTTATGCTCCTGAAAAACACGAAAATGCGTGATAAAAATCTGGGAAAATACGATGATAAACGGCAAAAGCATAATCTGGAAAGGTGCTGAAGAAAAACACTTCTGGTGACCGAGTTTTGGGCGCAGCGTTTTGAAAAACAACGAACCTGATTTGGAAAGGGCCATTGTATAGCAGTAACTTGATCAAAAATAGATGCAAATATAGTGGTTTTATTCAAGGAAGCCAGATTAATGCGTAGAAAGAAATTAATTCCTACCCTCCCTTCCTCTCATCTCCAACGTTGATCTAAGTACGCGCGAATGCAGAACGTATTCTTTACAATGCATGTGTGTTACATTTAAATAGTTTTTATTGTTGCAGCTCAATTAATTTTCTTTAAAGGGTGTCACAACCGTATGGTTTGTGTTGTACAAAATGTAGCAAACACTTTGGGAACCTTGACTTTAATAGCTAAAAGAGCATTTTAAATCACAGAATATGGACACAACCGTATCGCACGAGCTCGACCGCATAATCAACTCTGATTGACCGAGGATTTCTAGCGGGAGTTACCGTTGTCATTGCGCATCGGCCTTCCTCAATGCTAGTCACAATATGCAGTTTGCATAGCTAAATTTGAACCCCCGGGAGAAGTGGGACAATGTAGCAACTTTTGTAAATTTTAATTTTAAAAAATAAATATGTGATTATTACTAAATGTAAAAAGTTTCAATTATATCCTACAAAATTAATGTAATAATTTGTATTACCGTTACATAATGAGTGATAAATAGTACCCACTCCTTACCGAACAGAACAGCTCAGGCGGTTACAACTGTGGCCTGCATTCGGGAGGTTCTGGAATCGATCCCCGGCGATCACCCTTCTCTAACCCATGGGTTTTTCGTGGTTTCCCAAGGTTGCCAGGCGAATACTGGAGTGGTTCATCTTCTACCACGACTATCCTCCCTATCATCGTCCTTGTCATCTGTTTCAGAGTTGTAGGACTAGGTGACGGTGTACGGCGGGTTGCGGCTGGGCGGTGGTTTGCGCTGTGTAAAAGGTTTCTTCCCTGGTGTCGCTGCGGTACCGCTCAGTTAGGTCTCTCCGCTTCGGGGGACCCTGGAACCGGTGGTTTATGGGCACGGGCCTCGCCGTGTCGGATGCGTTATCTCTGGAAACGTTAGAGACCCGACCATGCTTACGCCCGTCAGCATCCGCATCTGTTTACCCTTCGGGTCTCTCTCCTGACCCTTCCCTCCCAGGGGTCACGGAAGCATAAAAGGCCGACTGGCCTGCGTGCGGTGTTCTGCCACGGTTTCAGGGGCCCCTCCGTGATACGTGCCTTTACCTTTAACTGCACCCCTTAGAAACAAAGAATATACCTCAAAAATAAATTAAGCTTTTATTTATGGACACTCTTTAACTGCTGCGGTTCTTAGCGTCCCATTCTATATTGAGCGTGAAAGACTGGTAATTTTGCTCACAGGCCTCTTTGTCAGGCTTGAGGTTCTTTTACGTGCCGTAAACTGCGACACGGAACCACCGGCTTTACTTCCCTTCCGAAGGAAGCCATGCTAAGGATTTTTACGACCGAAACATCCATAGTCATCCGTCGGGTTTGAACCCGCGACCTAGGGAACTGGAGGTAATACCTCGGAGAATTCTCGTGAGATAGGAAGAAAGTGAGAAAACAGTTGTCTTCGGATAAATGATTGAAGGAATGTATTTTTTCGAAATGGCTACAACCAGTTATAGAAGACAATGCAAAAGTAAAGTGATGTTTTGAATCACTGTGAAAGCCAGAAACACATGAAGAATCTAAAAGCTACTGACAGCACAAGCATTTCTCAAGTAATTACTGAATTAATTTATTTACATTTTACTAAGAAATGTACAATAGTTAAATTTATTTTGACTTAATTATTCGCTTAATCAGAAGATAAATTACTGTCACTAAAATAAGCCTAAATTACCAACAGAGGGAACATAATAATTTTTTCTATGACTTATAGAAATGAATATAATGAAATATTTTTGTAGCGCAATGTAGGGGAATCTTGTTCGACCTGTAGTGGGGTTAGATGTTTTTTTGGGTTCGTAACACTAACAAAATGCCTTCGTGCCGGTAGTGGCATCAACAAGGAAACATGCATACTTAGTGTTTTAATAAACTATTTAATTTAATGACTGTCAACCAATTAATGCGACGTTTAATAGTAAGCTTATTACAGGTTTTTTTCTCTGCGCCGTAGGTGGTATCCATAGCAACGCCTGTACTTTCCTTTCTTTTGCCTGGATATTTTAGTTCATTATTTTCCATCACTGCCGCGTCTAAGGGAAGTTCGTTTTGGACTAACAGCCTGTCCAATAGCATCACCATGGCGACTAATGTGCACTCCGTTCATTATGTACACTGAAAGCAATGGAAACGTTGAAAGCAGGCTTCTGGTACAGGAGCTTTAAGGAAAAACTCTAATATTTTAGGGGTATTATTATCAGCATTGTTGCTTTGGTGTAATGAGATTATTAGAACGCTTTGTGCGGAAAGCCAGCAAAGGTTGTGTACCTTGAGGCTACGTCCTGGTTACTTGGTAGTTAATGAGCCCAACTAGCTGGAACGTGTTATAAACGACGGAATAGAATATGGGAATTGGCAGCAATGCTTCTTTAGGGAGTCGAAAATAAGTAGCTGAGAATGGAAATTGCCAGACTCGTAGCAAGGGTAAGAAAACAAAAAGTACGTAGTCAAAACCTGCAGTAAAATCATGTGTTATATCTGTATGCACGAGGACTGTCCCAGAAGTTCTCGACCTAACAAAGAAAACACAAACAAATTGGGGAAAAACATCTTTATTCCTCTACATAGTCTCCTTTCAGCTCGATACACTTTTCCCAGCGATGTTCAATCGCTTCGATACCCTGTTTATAGTGAGAACCGTCGAGTTCTGCAAAATAGCCATCAACTGCAGACTCCACCTCTTCATTGTTGGCAAATCTTTTACCACCAACCATTTCTGCAACTTTGGAAAAAGAAAATAATCAGAGGATGCTAAATCTGGCAAATAGGGTACATGAAGAAGCAATTATAACTTTAAATCATTGATTTTGGCCATAGCGATAATGGATGTGTGAACTGGTGCATTGTCTTGATGAAACAGAGCTTTCTTTTTTCCTAAATGTGGACATTTTTGCTTGATTTCATAATTCAAACGCTGCAATAAGTTTGCATAATACTCGCCATTGATTGCTTTTCCTTTTTGATGATAATCAATGAAAATTACCCCACGCGATTCCAAAAAACCAACGCCATGACCCCGCCTGCAGATGGAACTGTCTTCGCCTTCTTCGGAGCCGATTCTCCCCTTTCAGTCCACTGTTTTGACTGTTCCTTCGTCTCAGGTGTGAAGTGGAAGACCCATGTTTCAACCATGGTTATGAATCGACGCAAAAACCGGGATTCATTGCAGCGAAACATCACCAAACACTCGACTGAAACATCCTCACGACGCTGCTTTTGTTCCATTGTGAGTAAACGCGGCATACATCTTGCACACAGCTTTCTCATGTCTTAATTTTCAGTCAGTATGTAATGTACAGCACTTTTTTGAAATGCCTACGATGTCTGCTAGCTCGCACACATTCAGTCGACGGTCATCCAATACCATTTTGTGGATTTTCTTCACAATTTCTGGCGTGGTCACCTCATTTGGTCGACCACTGCGATGTTTGTCTTGGCATCTCGTACTGCCTCGCTTAAACTCTGCCACCCAATATTTTGCTGTTGTAAACGAATGAGCAGACCCGCCAGAGTAGAATCTAGCTCAGCTTTAATATTAGTTGGACTAAGACCTTTCAAATGAAGGTATTGTATGACATAACGATGGCCAGTTTTATCCATGTTTACAAATTTTCTGAGAGAGTTCACTATTAATAGCTGCCAAACAATTACTAAACAACGTAGCATCGTCAAACTTCAAACTAAGCTTTATAAGGGTGGTACTTTCTGCCATAGTCATTTGTTTGAAACAGCAACCGCTATATATACGTCAGGTCGGATGCTTCTGGGACTGCTCTCGTATACTAACATCTTAAAGATAGGAAGGCGTGTGTGTTGATCTCGGACATTACTTAACGATTTTGATAACTGTTTCACCGTTTGAAAGCACCGTTCTTCAGGAAGGACATTGGTTATAACCTTTTCGTTGAATAGTAATATCAGAGGATTCTTTTTTTAAAACTTTGTTACAAATACAGAACGTTTTTAATGATTTCCAGCCCAAAGGGATAAATGGGAAGTATTAAAATGTTTTAAATTGAGTTATTGGAGGATGAGAGAGCTTCATTTCAGGTTCATATCACCAATTTCCCTCTGATTATGTAGCGGGAAGATGTTGGGCGTCATACGTAGCGGGAAATCCTTGGTCCTCTTGGGTGATGCCCTCTGCTGCAGTGTTCTGGTCTCCGGCTACCTCTGCTCAGCGGCTCATGATTTCTCCATTCCTAATAAATTACCTATCTAACTAATTTCACTGGTCTCAGGGTTTTCGTAGGTGAGGCAAATTAAAATACACTGCATTTCTCTTAAAGTGTGGTTTATTATCAATAAAATACTTATGGGAGGCTAGCTTTTTCAATCTGTAACAATTCCCACCATAATAATAATCTAGAAGCCTAATATATCTGCACACATGTGCATCCGTCGTCCACAGAGTATCACTGAGTATCGAAGAGATTCTATAAAGAGTGAAAATCTGGGGCCTGCTTCCCCCTTTTATACCCAAACCTTGTGACGCTCACCTTCGCGCCTTAAAATGTAGCGACATTTCTAATTGGTCCTCAGACCGCGTTACCTTATTATGCATGAAAATATTTTACTCCAAAACTTTTCGCACACGCGCCCCAGTGACGCGTCCGGAAGCAAATTCACTACCTCTGTCTCTTTTCTTTCTACATCTGTGTTTTTCTATTTCTTGTTATTCCTTCAAGTTCCGTGCTCATTAGCTTGGTGAAAGGTGTATTTCTACCTAGAATTACTTTTACCTTATATTATGTATAATTCTTGTTTAATATTGATTTATATGTATATATATGCGCTTTATCCCCTTTCAATTTCTTGAACGTTATTATCAAGGACTCTGTTTAGCATGGGCTTCACAAAACTTGGAGCACTGCGGTTTTAAATTGTAACAAAAATAATCTACGCTATAATTTCAATAACTTGTGCTATCCCTAATTTCTACCCTAATATGCAAATCAACGTTCTTTATTCTATTTAGAAAAAACTTCGTATACTTAAACTGTAAAACCCAACGAAAATAATATGCTACCATACAGCTCTCAAAATCTACAACTACCAAATTTTAAACTCATTATGCAGAAATCCTTACTGTTTAAATCTGGGTTACAACTGAAGGCGACACGAGTTTTAATCCATTCCAAGCAGGTTTTTATTACCATGTTACCGTAAAGTCCGACCACTCCCAACACATAAAGTTGGGGGGAGAAAGGAGGAGAATGACACCGAGTGTCACAAAATGCCTGGTTTAACCCAAAAATGTCGTACAATTATACTCTACGATCTGGTTATCTTGAGCTTTCAAAAACTATTCAACCATAGCTTTAGTCATATAATATCTGGAAACTTTAAACGATACCCTTTATTTTCAACTTCTTATAGACAAAACTATACTCCTTGTCCAATCTGGGCACAAGTTTGTGCACTTCAACTGTACGACTGTAGTGAAAATTGCAAATTGAGAAAACTTTCAACCCCATATGCGCGAATATACCATTTGACCGATCTGGACAAAGCCTTGGAGACCTACGCTTTAGGTACGAGTGAAAATTGTAGGCTGTTCACAACTTCCAAAAATAATCCCTTTATTTATTGTAAACCCCTAACTTACAGATTGGTATCCGTACAATGCCGGGTAAGACAGGTATTTAAGCATAAGTTTGAATGGTGTGTACTTAAATTTATGTTCTGTTACTATCGCATCGTTGTATAATCGTTATACATAATGTTAAATCTTCTGTTTCACTGCCTGTGATATAAATCGGACTGACTTAAATCCGACATTGTTGTTAGCGAATGGTTCCTTTGCAATGAAAGCCATAAGAATAGAAAAAATGCTTAAGATTTTCTTTACTCGTAGCTGCACAATGTACATTAAGTCAAAAGTTACTTCTTTGCAAGGAAATAGGAACGTTTACTTGTTTTCCATGGAAATTGGAACCTTAACGCTCCTGATTTCCAATTTTGTTATTTATTTCAATTCATTAAATGAAATCATATGTACAAAAACCCGAATATATTTTCGGTGCGTAGCCTCTGTCAACTTCAGTACTGAACAAACTTTGTACATATCGGATACCAGAAAATGGAGTGATTTTGATCCAAGCTTCTTTCTTGAATTTCCCAAATTTTGTAAAAATGCACAAAGTTGGACAAAGTCACCCCATACGTTCAAGGCCACTCGTTCTTATGGTGCACTGTGCCAATTATGCAGAATTTCTGTGCCACATATATTAAATTTCATCTTTGATGGGGACAGCTACCGATATTATTCTAAAATCCACCATTATTCCATGTTTTGTTTAGGAAATGCAAGTAACTGGCGTTTATACCGTTTGGTTTATAAATCCATTCTATAACAAAGAAAAAAACAACGTTATATCAAATATTTAACTAATAATTATGCAAAATACCATGACGAAGTTACCCGAGGCGAAACATTCTTACATTGAGGCAAGGGCAGGGAATGTAGATTTATAAGATTGCACTCTGATACCGGTTAGTTACTATATGTTTGTTTCTAGGGCTTCAGTGCAGGTGTTATCTAACTATCTGACTTCGTTTCCATCCTTGCTGTTCTGTGTAAAACGCAAGGTTATAGCTCACTGATACCTGGAGTGCCACTTGCAGACATTTGAACCACATCTTCTGGTTCGTAAGGTACACTCGAACAAGGTAGAAGCGTTAAAATGTGGCCATCAACTGCTAGACTTATGGCAGGTTTACGTCAAGAAAGGGTCAGGTAGCCAGCCGCGAGTGGATGGGGTTTCACTTCATTATGACTTTTTCGTTAGTGGTCTTCGCGAAATAATATTCTCCCTGCCCCTTCCACTCTTTCATATCTTATCAGAGCTGGTCATAATTCAAACTACTGAACACCTTATTTTTCCGCTTTGACCTTTTGGATGACTGTAGAATCAGGAATATTTTAACCTTGATGGATTCTGGTGGTTTGGTAGTGTTTAACACTCGTTCTTACTGTAAATGACACCACAGGCGGTGGACGCTTAGCAAGCATGGAATGAAATGATCATTGGTAAAGATAATTTCGGAAAGAAACATTCCAGGCCGAAATTTAGGTACCTCCCCCCAGCATTGCCGGCTACGAAGACCTAGGAAAACCTGGAAAAATCCTGTCGCGGAGGACCGTCCTAGTGCAATTTGAACAGTAGTCCGCGTCTTAACCACCTCGACTACTCGTGTAGTAAATCACGTGGTGAGATCGCTGGACACATACATATTTAATTTATTGAATTTCTCTTACATCCGTATATTTTGTTAAGGGGACAAGGTACTCCGAAATGGTAAAAAATCACATTTTTTTTTGTTTTAGGCACCAATAAAATGTCTCTTATTTCCAGTTTCATAACATATATATGCTTTGGGGGGGTTAAGAGGTTTTTAAGATATTTATATACCATTTATATGCTAGTCTGCATTCCTTTAAAGCTATCATGCAACATTTTAGAACATTTTTGTATCTTTCAACAACGAACGACTATATCATGCCCAGCGAGTAGTTCAGCAATTAACAAAAGAGGCCAGGACCAAGAGAAGGCAATCAAAAAAGCTGCAGCAATCAAGGAATGAAGGTGCAGACGATTATGACCCTGGAATATACCGAAGTGTGTCAGAATTTTAATATTCAAACTGAAATTCAGTTTTCTCAAAACAACATTTTTGGATACTGGTGTACCTTTTCTCAGCAAGTATGAGAGTTAGAGAGCTGACATTTTCAGTACATGTATACAATACATAGTTAAACTTTTGAACCACAATTATAATTTTATAATATATATTAGTGATATTAAAAAAGCAACAACATTGCAGATTTTCCGCATTTTTACTTTTTTGACTTTGCAAATAACTTTTTTCAATTTCTAGTGAACTGATATACATAACTAAATAATTTAGGCTCAAATGATAGCTGATAATACTAAGAACAAGCATGCAAAATTGAGATTCTGTATTGCAAGTGGCATCAGAGAAAAAGGTACATGAATTCATATTTTCAAGAGTAAGTTTTATTATTTTTCTGCTGGATGAAATAATTTTTACGGACTCAACTACATAAGTTATCAATGCACACAACCACTTGAAATAATTGTCATGATTTATGGAGTAAAGCATAAAAGTTCAGGAAAAATCATTGAGAACTTTAAGAGCAGTGGTAATTTAACACACTTAAGGTGTAATTTCCATGTGTTCAGACTACATCGTCCCGTTAAGCCGTACCTACAAAGCTGGACTTCACTGGTATGGGGTATTGGAAGAGTCCCTTTACTGAGATTTCGATCTGCTTATCCCTGAATAAAACAAATCCTTCAGGATAGGTGATGTCCCAGGTGCAATCATTGTGCGCCCTATTGCGAAACTTCTGTGCAGGATGACATCATCCAACGGCTCCCAAAAATGCTAGAGAACTAGATCAGAACTTCCTTTGGGCTCATACGCTGGTTGTATACTACAATAACTGACAGCACTTTTTACAACCCTCATATTAAGGGTTTTATCGAAGGAAATATTATTCCAGGGGAAGTTGATATGAATTTCTATTCCTTCCTTTGATATCTCCCTCTTGTTGAATGTAAAACTCTTTCATTTTGCAGCTATGAAAATACAAGCTCATCCAGAAAAAAAACGTATTTTTGTTTGTTTAGAATCTCGACGCTGCATAAATTTAAAAGGCTGCTGTTGCTGCACCTCATACATATGCTAATTTAATTGGTGGCTTAGAAGGGAAGCAGCCAAAACACAGATCACAATCTAGTGATCACGTAAAAGTTAGTGGCTTGGGCTACTTGCCAATCCCAAACTCCATTTCTCTAACACACCACTGCCACTGTGAGTTGTTTCTCTAACCCCCGTCCTTCTCATAAGCTTCTAACGACATAAAAATTTGTTTTTACTGACCTATTTCCTCAACACTGGTGTGTTTCGCTGCCTAACGCAAATCAGATTCACACTTCCACAGTGTGGCCATATAAATGATATTTAGGTGACGGACCATGTATGCGTCTTTGGATGAGATTCTGCGAAAAGAAAGGATTTTTGGATTATATATTTATTCTCCTGTTAGTAATCAATTTAGTCTATTCTTCTTATTATATTATCTTTGTTAGTGTATGTATTTCTCGTTATATACCGGGTGTCCTAGAGCACACGTATCAGCCGTTTTTCTCTAAAAACTATAAGATATGTAAAGAATCGATTGGTGGTTATTCCATTTTAGGGAACAAACCGGAAGTAGGGGTGTTCGTGGTCAACTTTGAAATTTTAAATGGGGACATAGGTTGATCATTGGATAGTACTTTTAAAATGAAACAACTTTTACCAATTTTTTTTCTATCTTCTAATGTTTATTCACAAATGATCTACAAACTTCCACGTCAACATTTTACACGAGTTGTTTGATGGTGTTCCTCTGGCTGTACGGTTACTGATGTGGTTTCAACAGGATGGCTGTCCGGCTCATTTTTCACTTAGGGCTCGGCAAGTTCTTGAGCAGTTGTTTCCTGGACGGTGGATTGGACGAGGAGGACCAGTACGTTGGCCGGCCAAATCTCCTGACCTAACACCAAGCGATTCTCTGTACGTACAGTATTTCTCAGAAGATGTCATTATTTGCTTACTTTTGTCTTTCATTTGTAAGTAAACATTAGAAGATAGAAAAAAAGTTTTGGTAAAAGTGGTTTCATTTTAAAAGTACTATCTAATTATACCTTAATCAACCCATGTTGCCATTTAAAATTTCAAAGTTTCAGGAGCTGTCCTGTTGCTTGTTTGGTACAACGTTTTTATGCTCTATTCATTTTTAAACACTGGATACATTTTCATATTGATTATTGTTGGTTACGTTATTCAGTTTAAAACTTGCGGTATGTTCGGGAGGTTTCCGCATGCAATTTACGGGTCTAGAAACCCGTGCAAAATTCTTGCGTTACGTCTACGCCTGCATTATGAATGATTTTACTCATGTCTGTCACATTGCGTTATGTATTCATTGTGAACGGGGCTTACTCACGCGCCCGTGGAGGGTAACGAATTTGTAGTTTAGTCTAACCGTGTTTAGCATGACGTATACTAGGAATAACCGTATATTATGAAGCTGTCTGACGATTGTGTTTGCTGTATAAGTTAAATTGATATATACTGCAGAAAAAAGTGTGTTCATTATGAAAATATTTGCTAGAAAAGAGTTATATGTCAGCTGTTAGCTTGATTTAACAAACTAATGTCCTGGTATTACCCTTCGTAAACAATTTATAGTAAAAGTTAGACGAGATAGAGGCTGTCGTGGAAAGAAGTCAAGGAAAATTGCCACATCACATTTCAAGCGTGTTTTTTATACCTGGGCTGCTCACTCTTCAAATCTAAATCTGTGGGGAATACTTAATGATAAATTTTACCCAACAAATTTTCACACGCTCGAGGAACTAGAAAACAGTATCCCCTAAACATTGTCGAATATTTCGGCTCCAGAAATTCGTTGAGCATTCAATAATGTCCTCAAAAGATGCCCGGATAGTATAAATACAGAGAGAGACCTCATTTCTAAGACCTTTCATAACGAAATGTGGACGTAAGGTATACCAGATGGCCCAACAAACCTTTGCAGTTTTATGTTTCCCCGCATACATACGTATGCGCATCACTGCTGTTCCAAGGGGCAGTGCAGGTACAAAGCTAGTGCTGCTGTCTGCGGGTGTTTACGTGGTAGTTTCGTACTGATAAGCGTCGCGTGGTCGCCTGCATGCAGTTCAAGCCAGGTCATTCAGACATAAATGTAATTCACCAATAACGAACACAAAAATATGGTTACGATCTGTGCGGAGATGCACCAAAATGCAGCTGAGGCTAAAAGGCTGTGTTATAAACATTTTCAGATGCGGAATCTGTTTTTGCGCACGTTTTTCTTTCCTTTTTTATGTGCAGAAATACTATTAAGAAATTATGGATCATTCCAGGAGGAACGTGGACCTGAGAGGTCGTTACATCAATTCGTCCACCAAGGTGGGCATTTTTTGCACATGCTTATTATAAGTAATGCACTAATAGAAAATAATTTAATTCTGACGCACCTTTAAATGTACATAAACATAATAAAAATAGACTGTTGTTTAATCTAGTTAACTTTGCGGCACCCATTTCTGCCATATAGTTGTACTGATTGTAGATCAACTGTCATGGAACTAAATGACTTAACACGTGTGCTCAGGTTTGCATCAAACGTTAACCATGAATTCTTGTTAATGAGTAAATTGCTTTTAAATAGCAGATAACACCCCCCCCACACACACACACACACACGCATAGGCACTCTCACATTCAAACACCAGACCCATGGGCATACTGTGAAATGTTTTTCTTTAAAGACATATTTCTGGAGCCCAGTCGGAAATCGAACCCGGAACACCTCATATAGCAGGCAGTTTCTCTACCGAATGAGCTCTGGGACCGGTAACAGCGGTTAAAGCGTTCGTTTTCAAGCATTGATCTTTCATTTAGCGGTCTCCTCTCTGTCGGTATGAAGTCCCCTTTACAGTTCCACTTAGGCAAACATTTTGGCAGCCGGGGTATCCGGTATAAGCTAACTTCAACAAAGGACGGCTTGTGTGGGCCACCTTGTACACTGTTTCCCATTGATAGTAGTACCTAGGAGAGAAACGGCGGACCATTTCGCCGCTACCACACGAACCGATTCGTACAGTATTTCTATCTGACCGGCGGGTTACCAGCCGCTTCATTCAAGGAAAATCCTACATACATAATCTAAACTATTTCACTTCCACAGATCGATGATAGTTAACATATTATCGTCAAACGTTAAAATATTGTTGCAAATTCCATATTACAACTCAAACTGTATTCGTCCACGTTCACATTCATTTTATGGCATATTTTTTCTATATGCTGGAGAACTCAAGGTAGAGGAGCACGCCTATACAGGCTACAGTTTTGTCTACAAAACAACATAGCACGAAAAAGATCCTACTGTTATAAAGAGCACGCACCGTTTACGCCTGGGTTTCATGTCCGTGAGTTTAGAAGTGGCCAAAATGTGGCCACAAATCTGAGAGCCATATCGACACGAGAATTAGTTCCAAGTGTTCACACCGCGGTAACTGGCCTCAATGTTTCATTCTTAATTTTAACTTTGGTTTCTTTCATCTCTCTTTAATGTAAACCAACGCATCCCCAATAAAGTGAAATCAAACTATAACAAATAATATAAAACATTAGCGGTAAGTAGGGTTGCCATACGGGTGAGACAAGAATTCCGGAGTCTTTCCCAAATTATTGTAATTTATTACTAAATATATATTTATATGGTCATAAAATACACACAGAAACTTTGCAATGTATTTATGTGTGCAAGAGCTACAAATGTCATATTTGAATGTATCACTAAGTTTATTGCTTTACTAATCATTCTTAGTCTTACACCAGCCTTGTTTTTTTCTGAAAATGAAATGTGAATCCTGGTATGAGAAATATATCCAAATGAGATTTGTAGAAGTTGATTTAGTGTTATGACGCTAGTAAAGCATGGTAAAAACAAAGAAATAATAATAGTTATATGCGGCTGGCATGAAATACCACATTTAGTTATAAGGTATAAGAGTGTTGAAGTTTAGACACCAAAATGAAGAGAAAATAACTAGTTGAAACTGTGAAGCGAGATGCTTTCTCTACATTTTCAAAATATAGTATTATCCTGCTAGGTTTACAGTTGGATTTAATTGCATTCCAGTGTATGTGGTTTATAAACGTACATGGTGAAGAGTCGCCTGAAATAGCAACACTAAAATATTTCATTAGTACATTGCTGTAGTTCCTCAGAGAACATTCTCTGGTCTCTGTGATGATGAATAACATAGCAGAAATCACATAATTAGAGATTTTTCTAATCATGACCCCGTGCAAGTGCATGTGTTGATATAGTAAACAGTGTATACTCAACGGAAGATAACTCTCTCTTTCCCTGTGCGAGGAATACAGGATGATTGCCTCGTGTCCTGTCTCCACCAATGGTTCACATCGTATCCCGGTGATAGAATATTACGAACATTACATCATTAGTCAGCTTTTCGGACATGGTTGCATCAAAGTACTCCCGTATTGAATTATTCCCTTTGACGTTTGCTTCATTTGCAGTAGCAACGTAAAAAAAATAATTTACTGACAGCAGAGGAAGTCCTTAACATTTTTATTTGATTGTCATTGAAGTTATTTTCCAACGTGGAAGACCTCAAAAACTTGGTACTCAGCGTAGCACAAACTTTACACCTGAGACACTTTTGACACACACTCAGAACAGAACACAACTGACCCGTCGAATCGAATCACCACTGAACTGCTGCGTCACAAATAACAGCTGAACTGCACTTGCACTGTCCTCTTTTAACAGTCCAAACTCCACGGTTTCTTGAGTACATCTAACTTCTTCATTAAGATAACTGAACCATCCGAGCAAAAGCAGCCTCTAATATAGGCACCACAATAAAACGGAATATTCTAGAAGGGGAAGCTACTGGAAACTGCTGAAAAGTATCTTCTAGAGCAGTAAAAACTGCGAAGAAGCGGCACATAATGGGTTCGTAGCTCGGCTGCTGTTCTGGAGGCATGTCGAAGGCTCCACTCACGTGCTGGGCAGGGATGCTTTGCGCGGGGTTACAATATTTTAATAAACGGTAAACTATTCTGTAATTATTTCGTTAGGAATTTAATAATAAAAAACTCATTACTTCAAATCTTTATTAATTAGAAGACTTAAATTACTTATAAAAAGAGCCAAATAGTATTTCATTAATTTTTTAAATTGTTTAATTGATTGTAACATGTAAACTAAGTTACGTGTATTGAGAAACTGTTTAGGGAAATCTCCTAAGCCCAAATTGCTAAATTTTAATATGTTTTAAGGTACTAACAGCAGAAGAAAACAAATGATCATGAAGAATAAGATGCTATGTAAATCTAGGGCGTGTTTTTAGGACCTCATTATGCTACCTAAGTTATTGCAAGTTTCACAACATATTATAGTTATAACAGCTCTAATGTCCACATTTGAAACCTGCGAGGCTATCGTTGTATGAATTTCTAAATTTCCTTCTTAAACTTAGCTATTTTCTCTTTAACTGTGCGTTTTATAAACTGCAGAACAAGGTGTTAACGGTAATGAATATTCTCCTGTTTTGTTTTCTGTTTTTACTTTACATTAACAATATATCTACACGGACACAAATATGCCCGTAGGGGAATGAAACTTCCACCTCCTACATATAGAAACGCCAAAGTAAAACACTTTAGCGCTCCGTAGCCATGGAGAGCGGCGGCGCCGTGGCCGAGTGGTTAGACCGCTCGCCTCTCACCGAGGCGGCCCGGGTTCAATCCCAGGGACCCGCAGGGCGGGTTTTCTCCGGGTTCTCCGATTTCCCCCGTCATTCATTCCACCAACTGCTCCATCATCACCTTTCCTTTCATTTCACCAACATTTCGTTTCATCTACTTCCTTCCTCCCATACCAGGCATCGGGCTGATCACCCATGAGTCTGTCTGATCCATGAGTGTCTGCTCCTCGACGGGCCTCTGACCCCAGGCACCCGCCTGTAAATCCTGGGGGTTGTACATAAGAGGAGGTTAAACAAATAAAGAAGAAGCCATGGAGAGCGCAGATACCTATCTAGGCAAGTCGTCTCCACAGTTGTGGGCTGAGTCATGCAGAGCGTCTTTTCGCTCGCTTCATCGCTAGTTGCGTGTCTCGATAGGCCTGCAGAACTTCCTCCACATCATGGTGATCCTCGACCACCCGAGATTTTCCTCCAACTCGATGTAATAGTTAGCTTATTCTCTTGATTATGAGGCTCATATTCAGTATACCAGTATACCACTACTAAATACCAGTTTTATAGAACAATAATTTCCCATGTTATTTCTCTGTAGAATTCTTTCACTTCTTTTGGCATTTCTCTTAATGCTTTGAAAAATTATGAGAACAAACGTGCTTTTTGGGACATTTTGAACGCCAAAATAAACGCAGAACTAGCTCAAATCTATAAATAGAGTATCGAACATTTGGCTCACAGTGAAGCAGTATGTTTTGATTAGTAAAATAAATTAAGATCATAGGGAAAATAAATATCAATAACACTAGGAATAGTATTGAAATAAAACTGTACAGCGAATGTTACTTTAAGTGGAAATGAGGACTGAGAGGCAGTGCCTTCAGCGGCCGGAAACGGGCGGTTGTTCCCTCTATTGTTAAGCGTCCCGTTAGGTTGCTGGGAACGCAGGCTAGTAGAAAAGGGTCAATGTTCGCCAAAAGCCAGATAGCCTTAGACCTCCAATGAAAGAAGCTAGGAATCAGGTGATAGTGGAATGAGGAGATATAGAACGTTTGAAACAGAGAAACGGAAGATTTGGGAATGAACACTTGGTCGTGAGATTTGAGAATGAACACTTGGTTTTAGTAAGTCTGGGGAGATGCTTGTCAGAAAAGTTTAGAAGGCAGCGGTAGGCGCGATGATATGAAACATTTAACAAATAGGAAGTGCGTGTGTGTGTCGAAGAAATAACAAGGATCAAATGTTAATACGGTGACGGTAAATAAACGAGCAGAAAAACCAACAGTCGTGTTCATCACTAACCCGAGATCCAAGATCCATGCAAAGAACCCTGAGCTAGTACCGAATCCGGGACCTTTCCTAAAAATCCCGTACCGTAAAACAGAAGTACCGCCGCAAATTGGCTGCCAAACGTGGGGCCCACAATCACCGACAAGAAATACCACCGCAACAACCAACGGCTCTTTATGAAACAACATGATATCACTTTCAGGCATCATAACAAGCAGCTGATGAACTAAAATTTTCATACTTAACTATAATGAACGCAAAATAAACTATTTTAAATGTCTGTAGCCAGTTTCCACAATATACATAGCCTTACAGGGCTAGGAAGTGTCCCTTTATATCAGGATTTGATCAAAACATCTTAGGGATTGTCGCAAAAGATAACTATTTCGCGCTTTAGCTTGTTATTTCACCCGCATAAGGAAGCCGAGCTTGCAAATGTTCGCTCGGTCCCAGAAAAAATCGAGCGAGCTTGGAAGTGATTCTACCGCAATTTGCATACCTCTAGTAACGGTATATCACTGAACTTGCATAATTTGTATACTAGGCTTATCGTATTTCGAAAGTGTTATCACAAAACAATTGCCTGCTGAACATATGCCGCCTCCTTCTTCCTGCGGAAGACAGCCAAAGACACATCTTTCCTAATGTATGACAGCATGCGTTCAAATAAGAGCATACTTATCGGCTTTGTCATCAGCTAAAGGAAAACCGATGAAAGAGGTAACGGGGGACACGATGTGGGATGGTTAAATTATGTGTGTCTCTGAGACACATCAGAAATGCAATAAACGTTATCCTTCCACATCACAGCTGTAAGGGATCCATGAGGATGAGATTACTTTGATGAAGTAGTGTGGGCACACCAGTAAAACCATTCTAAAATGTTGAATTAAACATTTCGTGTGTTACCTAAATAAGCAAGGTAGTACCAAATGACTATGAAATCCAAGTATAAGTGGCAAAAGCCTGTTTCACTAACACTCCGTTTATCAGCATTAAGCTGTTACTTTTCCTTCTCCTCCTTTCCCTTGTAAATGTCCTTCAGACGTATAAACTTGCGCTAAGTTCGTACTCGTAGCGTGATGCTAGTACGCTTTTTTGGTGACGTAACAGGCCTGAAGTGCTTCACATACTCCACATTTTTCTTGCTTTTGATTGTGTTAGAAAATACTTTGCTTCTAAACAGTGACAGATATAACGGACAAGCATAGGGCTGACGGAATCACTGTGATTTTGGGAATATTGGTTATCCATTCCCATTTTTACATTATGGCAGCATTTTAAAATTCCAACGGATCTGTTCTGTCCATCTCTATCCTAGTATTGCTTTCTTCCAAATAGCCGTCTACTTCCGGAGTATGATGTTTAATCAAGTTGAGAAATTTTAAGCTGAATAGGCAAAGATTGAACTATTTTTGTTTTTAACACAGGTCGAACAAGCGCAACCAGCTGTTTTGGTATATGTTTGTGCATCAGCAAAACCATAAGAAAATAAAGAAAACTACATTGCATACAGTTTTAATCCATACCGTTGCTATACTTCTCTCTTGCTTGATTGATATTTTTACATAGTGGGTCCCTAGAACATTTTGGAAACATCAACATTTTACTTTCTGGAATGGCTTAAAAATAACATGTTTCGACGAAAATACCGAAAATATTAAAATGCAGAGTTTTCTTATACATCATGACGGTTCGCTCTTAATATTAAAAACATTGCCAGGTGCGGCAATTGTTTCGTTCTTAGCTACCTCTATAATTATACAGAGCTCGTTCAGACGTATCAAATAGGATAAAATTTCAGAAGGGTCCACATTTTAAATGAACTTCATTATTTCAATACAAGAATTCCATAAAGTTATTGTTGATATTTGAGGCAGTGTTTTTAACACTTAAATGATTTCAGTCAAATTATATAATATGTAAATTCAATAACAGCCCGCCTTGAAGCAATATGTGTATGTAATACTTTGTAAAATGTATGTAACAGTCATTGCATAAGTTTATATTATTGTATTCATGTGTAATAATATTATGTGAATGTATTACGTAATTTAATAATGTAGGAGCTGTGAGAAATAGGTCAAAAGTTGGTAACCTTGAGGTAATAATGAGTTTGAGAGTTTAAATATACTTGTGATTCTTGGAAGCAATAATGTAATTTTAGTGACAGTTTATAAAAATAGCCAATCAACAACCAGAAAAAGCTTTAGTTAAATGAAGGTATTCTATTGGATTAGGAATAGCCAATTAGAGACTTGAAATACAGAAATTTACAAGTTTAGGCGGTTGAAATCAGTTCAGTTGCCTGCAAACAGCGTTACTAACCAGATGCAACAAGTGTCCTCAAGAAATTTAATACGTATTCGTGTGAGACGAAAATAGTTCTACGTGTAAAAAGTGCAGTAATTAATTAAAGAATCTCACAGCTCTCTATATCAGTGAAGTTTTATTTAAATCGTATCAAGTATTAATAAACGGAGTGAAGTAAAATTATAATCTGTGTAAGCCTACATTTTAGTCGTACCACAACCCTGCCAAGACATCCATGTCTCTAACAATAATACTGACGCAGCCGAGGCAAACATAAATATATAATATTTAAAGAAACAGTATAATTACAAAGTTAATAATATTTTTAAACTTAGGGCGAAGGCTACCGGAAAGCGGGTACTATACGTGCGATTGCAACTACTACAAGTTCAGCTCCCCAACAGTTGAAATATAATACAACTCCTTCAATAAAACCTACTTCAAGTTGACGCCCAAAGCGTGGTGCAAATAACGTAAAGATGCTATCTACTTCAAATTCTTTTATTGAACTATGGCAGGCTATGTTTAAACCAGCCAGAGTTTATAGAATATTTCAAGAAAATAGCATAACATGGTCTACTTTTCTGGAACATTCTATACTGCGAGGAAATTACACGACTACTATTATCCGTATGATTATGGCGTTTTATGACAAAGATCAATATGGAAATACGATCTGCACGTGTCAGACATGCTTTGACGTAACACCAGTGTATAATGTCCTGGTATAATGCATGTTTTGTTGATGCAATTTCTGCTTGAATTTGACTACAAGTTCTGGTCCTGGTAGACACATTGCTGCTCATTTATAAGATGTTCTTGTACACCTGCGGCCGTGCAGGATTCATATCAGATCTGCGGCGTCTCCCGCGATCTGATGATATGTCATTTTTTAATTGTTGCTTCACCGGCATTGCTAACTTGTACATAGGAAAGGATAGGACCTCAAATGTAGGAATTGAATTGAGTTTTATTTATGGACGATCTTTAACTGCGGTGGTCCTTAGGGTCCCATTCTGTATTGGGCGTGAAAGACCGATAATTTTGCTCAGAGACCTCTTTAGCAGGCTTGAGGTTCTTTTACGTGCCGTAAATCTACGACGTGGGACCACCGGCTTTACTTCCCTTCCAAAGGAAGCCATGCTAAGGATTTTTACGCCCGAAATAATCCATCGCCCTCCGCCGGGTTTGAATCTGCAACCTCGGGAACTAGAGGGGACTTAGCACCTCGACCTACGGAAATCTTTTGTACCTAGGCCCCTGACGGGGCACCCCCGGGAGGTAGGGATGAGGTGAGAGGAGACAGAGGGCGGCCGGACCAGGAGGCACGACAGGCAGAGGGCAAGGTCCCTACCATTTTCAGATTTGAACTCCCCGGATGGTGACTGGTGCAGTCGGCTGCTCTCCCCCCTGTGAGCTTACACATCCCCTGGGGGGCGGGACCCGATACCGCTCGCAGTCCGTGGATGAAGTTATACTCAGAGCATCCTTTTCCCATGCCATGCACACGCCCAGACCTCCCGCCGACACTTTGCAAACCTGAAAGAAACCATGCAAATGAAATGTGAAGTGAAATGGGGATGGAGGGACAGGAAAATTGGGGATGTAGTTATCCTTCCCAGCATTCGCTTGGCGACCTGGGGAAACCCGCGAAGAAATTCATGGGTCAGGAAGGTCCACGACCTCCCGAATACGGGCCACAGACGTTACCACCTGAGCCATCCTTCTGGGTAACGTGTACATAAGCCCTTTTCATGCGACCTCATTATGGAAATGTATGTTTATTAGGTCATTTTTGGACATTGTATGCTAGTTTCTATTTTGGAGGCATCTGTTACGTTCTTATGTCGTTATTTTCTCATTTTCATTTGCGTCTTTATTTTCTTGCATTTACATTGAGCATATCAAGATACTTATATGATTGACATTTTACATAATGATAATTTTTCAAACCTCAAGTGACAAATAACAGTAACTTTATACATCCTTTGCTTCATTCTTGGAAAAATATAATTCCTATTTAGTGGTTAGTCTGAAAGAGTTGCTTATGGTGGAGAATGGTTATTGTAATGGAGGTAGGTACATTACAGTTATGAATTCATGTTCCAAACTAGGGATGAGACAAGTCAGTTTTCCCTTTTTGGGATGAGTGCATACAGTCTGGTTGCTATTGTACTTATACTTTAACTTATCGTTTTTATGTTGTTTTCTCACTCATAAAAAACTAAACAACATTTGTATAAAGCGCTTTGCATTTGTTCTTACACCAACGTAAATAACAACGAAAATTCTGAATGGCTGTGTACGAAGAGCGCAATGAATGCTTGGACCATCCATGGATGATCATTTGAGGGTCAAGTTATGTTTCGTAATCGTAATTTTATTTTGTTTCCTTATTCCTCATCACAAAATAAACAGATGTTTATGAACCATTTTCTAATGAGAAAAGAACAAATAAAATGTAGGTTTCTGTTTAAGAAAATTAAATTGACCGTAAAATGACCATCATAACATCCTGCAAACACAACATGACTAATGTCATTTACTTTCCCTTATAATATGAAGCAACTTTTATTCAAAATATTTCTTTCTACAACGCTTAGTTTTGGAGATATTGTACAGTCTGGACTTAAATGGTCCATTCTGTATAATACACCCTAGAATTCATCTACTGAGGCAGGAAAAATAAGGAAATATTCATGACCAGGAGCCCGATCCAACCGGGATCGATCCTCAGACCTACAGTCTGACCCATCCCGCTGTGTCAATAAACGCCTAAATCGTTCATGATACTTTGATTAAGCATATTCACTATCCTTCTATATACCAGCGTAATGAACTCAGAAAAGCTTTTTCAGCTACAAGAGTTTCAGGAACAGGCTATAAAGCATTCAAAAGTGCTGCTTGAAAGCCGCATCCCACTTGCCGGGTGTTGGAGACAGCAGATTGTGATTGACGGGTTCAATATTTCCCTGCGGGTATGATATTTGTACTTCTGAAGCCTTGATACACTCTGGAAGGTATGAGAGGTATGGGTGGTTAAAAGCTTCGGATCGCATCAGCTTGTGGAAAGGTTTTGTGCATTGTTAGATGACCGCTAGAAGTTCGGACCTCTTCAGCTGAGTGGTTAAATGCATCGTTTGTGGTGCGGTGGATACGAGGTTGTAATAAGAGCTTCAAGATTAAACCGAAGTTCCCTCAACGGCACTCGTGGCTGGTACTTGTCATCTGCGATTCAGCTTATGTCGGGACAAAGACCTGCGGTTGCTAGCCTGGGCAAGCACGTACGATCCTCTGATTATACAGAATGTAAACGAATTCGGGCAGCAACTTCACAGAATCGTGTTATCCCAACAAATCTGAGATCGTAATGCACACTGTGCTTTAGGTATACACACTTCAGTTAGTTGCGTTGCCTCAAATAATCGGTACTTTAGGGAATTAAGTCTAATCACTTGATGTATCGGCTTTAGCTATGCATAGGAATGATCTATTCCACTACAAACGAAATTTCCCGATCGATACCATAATCCCTATTAGTGGATTAGATCTTTCTAGCGCACACTCATAGCAGAGAAGGTAGCAAAGCTGATTCTCTAAAGTGCTTATTACTTTACGAAACACAAATGAGCTCTATATATCTGAAGCACACTGTTAAACTGAGTTATAGTATCGCTGCAATAATACCCATGCTTGAATCCATCAAGTATCTAACACAGTCAAGCACAACGGCAGAAACTAACATATTTTATCGATGCCAGTTGCGCAAATCTTTTCAACAGGTCGAATGAAGTTCTATGCATAGGAATGAAGTTAACCTCGATCCTTCCATATTTTATTACTGAAACAGAGAGCCGATTTATTAAATGTTACGATGATGGCACAACCGTATTAATGGTAGTAATACAGGTTGAGCCAAAAGACTCCGAACCGCCTGCCCAGGATGCGACAACAATAGCCGCATCCTGGGCTATTGTTGCCGTCTGCAGCTATCATAGAAAGTCGCGGATGAAACCATACAGCATTTTTAAAACTACTTTTAAAGGCTTTACTTACCAGCTTTATGAAAGGAGATGCTGAAACTGGCCACCGTCGTTGTCCATACATTTTTGGCACCTCTTTAGGAAATTGGGGGGGGGATTTTTGGGGTGGATTTTCCAAACGATGACCGATGTCGTCTAATGTTTCTTCGGTAAGAACCGAACGCCGTCTTTTAGATTTCTTAGCCTGAACACTTCCTGTGGCTTGGAATTTACTGTAAAGTTCATGGATTGTTGTACGGCCTGGAACTTTTACAACTGGAAATCTTTCTGCAAATCGTACTTTCACTTGGCGAACTGACCGAGTTAATACATACGAATCATAAATAAATACACGCTGTGCAGTAGAAAACATATACTGAGCCATAATATACTTTGTGACTAAGTACAGGATAAAATAATAAATAAATCGTAATAATTGAACTACATCACATCACCGTTTACTCAAAACTGCACATCACACTGCAAAGCAAAACCACAACATCGTGACTTTGTTTATAGCAGCAGTGCGTTATCATGTTTTTATCATATTTCCACACGCCCAGTGGTAAAACACCGCGCAGCCGGTAATATTGTTCATAAAATACCCCTCCGGGATAACTTAAAACATAAAGTGTACAAGACAAGCCCACACACCCTGGGAGAATTAAAACAAAATACCCGCCAAGGAATTTCTCAGCGTGAACTACGGCGAGTAATGGATAGTTTCCTAAAGAGGTGTCAAAACTGTATGGACAACGACGGCGGCCAGTTTCAGCATCCCCTTTCGTAAAGTTCGTAAGTAAAGCCTTTAGAAATTTTTTTAAAAATGTTGTATGGTTTCATCCGCGCCTTTCTATGATAGCAGTAGGCGACAACGAGCGCCGAGGACGCGGGCATGAAAAACACCGCGCAGCCGGTTCGGATTCTTTTGGCTCAATCTGTACTATAAATAATATACAGAAAGGAGAAGGTCAAAACGCATGCGCATTAAACGTTTTCTATGTAATTTTAAAGGGCACGGAAAAACTATGTGCAAAACTTTGCAGAGTAGAAAGGTAAACTAAGTATTTTGAGGTTAGGAGCATGGGTTCACAGATGTAGTATAATAACTCACAGTAAGTGTGTTTGTGTTGGCTCAACTAATGAGTACTCGTACACAATGAGAAAATAACCAACTGTACTGTGCTCATTGTACCGAACAAGACGAGTGTTCGGTATTACCGTACCATCCAGTAGGCTTCACAAGGCAAATGCGCCATTGAACATCTAGCGACGGTGACCAGTACTGTACAAGATTACGTTTTGCTTACATCTGACGTACCATCAACAGGTTTCACAATTTGACGCATGTAGTGCAGTATAAAAGCTTGTGGAACCTTTTGTTCCTGTCCTCAAAATGCTCATTTTGGTTACGGCTTTCTACTCTACAATTTTCTGCACATTGTTTTTCAGTACTTAGTATAAAGAGCGCATAAGAGTGTCATTGTATTCCATATAAAGCTGTTCCATGTCTTAATTTTAAAAACGTTAACGAAATTCACTATTTTTTGTCTTACTCTTGGACTTTTAAATTTATCAGGAAGGAGTAAAGCTGTTTCCTTCGGGCACCGCTGTCAACCGCGACTATGCTATAATTAAATTTACAATAAGGTCCTGTAACTTGCATCCTTATCCGTTCACTCTCAAGAGCTGCGAGAAGTATCTTCGATACCGAGTGGAGTGGCTCACGTGTCTGAGCTTATCGCTGGGTAGACTTCCGAGTTCGATTCCTGTTGGCCCGGCCACCATGTCCTTGGGGTTTTTCGTCGTTTTCCCAGATCGATAGGGGAATCTTGGGGTAGATTATATGCTACCACTAATTTTCCTCTCATTTCCTTTCCCTTTATCTCAGTGGTTGCAAGACCTGGCACGATGGCTGGTGGTGTGTGTCACATGCAGTGTATGTGCTTTAAGGGAAGAACTATTATGTCCCCGACAAGGTGCCTTCTACCCAGAGCTATACGTTGTTCACTTGAATGTGGTGACTAGAAGGGCGTCCGGGATGCTAAGAGCTGGAAACGTTATGGACACCGCTGCGCTGAGCGTTCCGCCGTCAGATGTGTCCGCCCTGCATCCTCTCTTGTTTATCCCTTTCTCCCTGGAGTTTACTATGCGCAATGGGCCTAGCTTTAGCTGCAGTACCGAAATACTCCCCCGCTTCTTAACCCTTTGTATCATCGGCATTACGTAGTGGCCGAAGGGCGGAGACGATGCTAACTTAGTATGGAATGCTGGCGTTCTATTGATTAGCTTTATTTGCTGTTGTGAATTGCCTCCCTCAGTGAATCATTTTTTTTTCAATTTTGCCTTCGATTTCTTTGGGGAGTACATTTTGTAAAATTAATGCATGAAGTCTTGGATATCTATAGCTACTGATGCTATGATCAATTAATGTTGCATTATTTAAATGGGTTATTCCGTTAGCTGTCGAAGGATAATCTCTCTCCATCTCTTGTACCCTCACTTTACAGATCTTAATAGGCATTAATGTTAGTAAAAGTCAAAAACACTTATGCTTATTTCTTATGACTGTTATAGCAATAAATATAGTGCTTCCGGAGGTAACTGGCCAACTAACATGGGTAACTGAATAGTAATGAACATTGGTTGACTTCTTATATATTTATTCCATCCAAATTCTGTAAATACCAATGCTTTTCAAAATCAGTTATATTTATGAACTCGGTTAATGACTTTTTCAAAAATCCGAAAAAAATGTCCCTGTAGAAAGGGAAAAATTAGTGAATCAATAATAAGTAGTAGAATGATTAGTGGATTTACAGCAATAAAGGTGCAGTACAAGAGAAACTTTTTGCAACAGTCAACATTCGTTTAGAAAATCGTAAATTTACACCAGGCTTTAAGTATACGCAATTCATATCATCACATGGAATATTTGGATTCTGATTGATAATTTCTCCATCACATTAGCGTGTGTAGGCATTAGGATCTTTGAATCAGACTTGAAAAATTCAATGTCGTAACCAGAACTACCATGCATTAAGCTTTCTCACGTGATTCAACTTCCCTCAAGATGTCTTCACGTATTCAGTATCAGATACCTAAAGACCATTTGCAAGTGCATTTAATTTCCAGGTGTTATACTTAAACCTCTATTGGGGTTAACTTATTTCTGGTGCCCTTATAATCGACAGTTACATATTAATTTATAGTGGAAATAAAGTACAACGTAGTGTTTGTTTTTGTCGTAATTCTTAATAGTCCAGTCTGTTTCGATACTCACAGAACAAAACGAAACAAGCAACATCCACTCTAGAGACAGGTTTAGATGTGAAGAGATTGTCGGCGTTTGAGACTCCGATATTAACACAAGGAGAGCGACAATAATAATAATAATAATAATAATAATAATAATAATAATAATAATAATAACAAAACCCCATGCCGCTACGGCCCATGCAGAGCCTTGCCTGCCAACCCGGTTGTCGGCCACATACCCACGACAGAGGTGCGCCATCATCCAACCGATACGCGGAGGATATGTGGTCCGTATCACGCATCCCCAGCCGCAATATGGTTCTCAAGGTCGGGTTCGCTGCCTGTCGCAGTTCCTCGCTTTCCTCACGATGCTGAGTGGGCACTGGTCCTATAAAGTTCGCACCCCAACAGGTGGGATCGAACCGCGGCGCATTCCGTGGCCGGGAACCAGAGTACTGCACTCCAGTCTAGGACATAATAATACTCAGCGCCTCCAAATTACTGACACTTGCAGCCCAGGTAGTTAAAGCATGGAATCCTGAACGACAGGTGAGCTGTTCAAATCCCGCCGGGACCGTCTTTCCTGACAGGTTTTCTGCAAGTTTTCCTAATTCTTCATAAATGGCAAATGCCGGGGAGGTACTTAGGCTTGAAACGTTTGCATTTAAAATTTCCTGTCCCAGAAGTACCCGACTTAACAAAGAAAACACAAAAATTTTGGGAAAAAACATCTTTATTTCTCTACATAGTCTCCTTTCAGCTCAATACACTTTTCCCAGCGATGTTCAATAGCTCCGATACCCTGTTTATAGTGAGAACCGTCGAGTTCTGCTAAATAGCCATCAACTGCAACCTCCACCTCTTCATTGTTGGCAAATTTTTTACCACCAAGCTATTTCTTCAACTTTGGAAACAGAAAATAATCAGAGGGGGGCTAAGTCTGACGAATAGAGTGCATGAGGAAGCAATTCGAACTTTAACTCATTGATTTTGGCCATGGCGATAATGGATGTGTGAACTGATGCATTGTCTTGATGAAACAGAACTTTATTTTTCGTTAAATGTGGCCGTTTTAGCTTCATTTCATTATTCAAACGCTGCAATAGGTTTGCATAATACTCGCCATTGATTGCTTTTTCTTTTTGAAGATAATCAATGAAAATTATCCCATGCGCATCCCAAAAAACTGACGCCATAACCTTGCTTGAAGTTGGAACTGCCTTCGCCTTCTTTGGAGCCGATTCTCCCCTTTCAATCCACTGTTTTGACTGTTCCTTCGTCTCAGGTGTAAAGTGATGGATCCATGTTTCATCCATGGTTATGAATCGACGCAAAAACTCGGCTTTATTGCAGCGAAACATTGCCAAACATTCGACTGAAACATCCTCATGATGCTGCTTTTGTTCCATTGTGAGTAAACGCGGCACCCATCTTTCCCACAGCTTTCTCATGTCTAAATTTTCAGTTAGTATGCGATATACATCACTTTTTCAAATGCCTACAATGTTTGCTAGCTCGCACACTTTCAGTCGACGGTCATCCTATACGATTTTGTGGATTTTCTTCACAATTTCTGGCGTGGTCACCTCATTTGGTCGACCACTGCGATGTTCGACTTGGCAGCTCGTACGGCCTCGCTTAAACTCTGCCACACAATATTTTACTGTTGTAAACGAAGGAGCAGACTCCCCCAGAGTGGAATCTAGCTCAGCTTTAATATTAGTTGGACTAAGACCTTTCAAATGAAAGTATTGTATCACGTAACGATGACCAGTTTTATCCAACTTTACAAATTCGCTGAGAGAGTTCACTATTAATGGCTACCAAACAATTACTAAACAACGTAGCATCGTTAAGCTTCAAACTTAAGCTTTATAAGGTGGTACTTTCTATCTACTCTTTCTATCTATCTGTCTACTTAAGGGACTGTCCTCGTATATCATCAGTGTCCACCAGTGGTGCTGTGTGTGGGACAGAAGCTAAGCTCCAATGCAAGATGTTTCACAGATAATTTATAATGAATGTCCCTTTACTAAGGCCAATCAGAATTTATTGAATTGAGAAGAAGCACTTCGGGTGCTGTTACCTAATGACGTACGTTGATGCTCGTATAATACAACGCCATCCTACGAGCTCCGCAGGGCAGCAAAACGCTGCTCGCTCGACTCTACGGAAGATGAATGACATTGAAATGAAACCTCTGGGATACATGAGTAGGTTGGTATCATGGAATGAGTTCTCGTTTTTGTGTAATCTTCCGCCCTAACTTCAACTCTTTTACTTCTCTTGTTTGTTCCACTACCCTTCATCTTGTTTACATTTGAAAAGAAAGTTGCTTACTAGTTGATTGATAGCGCGACTTGCCTAGACTGTAAGGGAGACGTCGGAGAACTGCAACTTTGAATGGATGAAGGGGCGTCTGGGACTCCCTTTATTCGCATTGTGAAGATGCTGAAGGGAAAACTTCTGATCAAACGCTTCTCCATCATCGTGTATATATGTTTATGTTGGTATATAAACCAGCGTATTCCTGTGGAATGAAATGTCCCTTTCAGCTTCCCCTAAAATTATGCTTCATATCCATGACATCCGTCAGCGATTTTCAGGTCCATTCGCTGTGAATAAGTATCTATTTTAATTGGTCATTAACTTGGAAGCATGCAAAAGGATACATTTTTGTGTCACTTTACTTCAGCTACGTCTCATGCTGACGCATTGAATTTTTGCAGAAGACTACCAAAAGGTAGCAGAAAGATTATATGGTCGTATGCAACACCTATTATTTTAACATTTGCTGCCAATTTTATTTCCAGTCGTATAATGCAGTCTTTTTAAGAAACTGCTCAATCCAATGTCTTGTAGATGTTCTGGTTCTAAAACTTCTTGTGTTAAATTCACATGACTTACTCCATCCACTATCGTTTACTCTTATATCTTCTACACTCTATCTACTTTATGTTAATGGAGATAAACCTAGGCAAAAAAAGCTTCATTACAATTTCATTGTAGATACAACGGGGGTAGTAGAAACAATATCTCTAGTCAAATGTTTAAAAGTGGGCCACTATGTTCTGCACTTGACTCCGTTCTCTTTCCATGACATCGCGAGAAACAACTGAATAGCGTCTGCAGTTTAGAAAAGTTATAAGCTATTCAACATATAAACCAGTAATAACGTATATCTCGGAAATGGCTGAAGCTACAAAAATTATTTGAAATAAATTGTATGTTTTAACTATTTCCACGTCTTTTCTAAAGTAGACTGGACATACTTCTAAAACTGTTAATGGAAACATTGTATGGTGCTTGGAAATGAACAAAATGGCAACTACTAGCTTGCTTCACGCTCAAGTAATCTACAACTCATTGTGTTCTGTTTAATATATCATTAATTGCTGTATTCACTGCCATACAGTTCTTGTAAGAATACATTTATAATACTATCTTTTTACTATTAAATGCTTTCCTATGATATGTAATGTATTCAATTCATTTGCTTTCAACAGAGTCTTATTCTCACATAACATGTATTATTGCATACTTAGCTATAAAGGAGTGTAACCATGATGGGTTCGCACTAAACTTCTAAAATCATTATTTTTGTTTCCTGTGCCTGAAACATTTAGTTTTCTTACATGTCGAACCCTTATAACATGAAGATGTCGTCCTCCGTGTCTAGGGGTACCATGCTATCCTCTGGTTCCGAGGTCGCGGGTCCAAACCCGGCAGAGAGCAATGGATTTTTTTCTAGCGTAAAAATCCTTAGCATGGCCGGTGGTCCCATGTTGTAGATTTACGGCACGTAAAAGAACCTCAAGCCTGATAAAGTGGCCTCTGAGCAAAATTTCCGGTCTTACACGCCCAATATAAAATGGGACGCTAAGAACCATAGCAGTTGAAGAGCGTCCATAAATAAAACTCAATTTAGTTTCATGTAGAAGATATAATGCTTCCTTATATCCATTGTAAGCTAATGTAAACATTAACAGTACATGAATGAAGTAGATTCTTTAACATGGTAATAGTCTTCGATATTTATAGAGAGATGCCTTTGAATTTGAGTATTTAAAGTAAAATGTTATTAATTTGGGGAGAAATGATTGACAGTTGAGGTAGGCGTGTTCCCTGTTTTGTTTGCAGCAACTGCAATTAATATTTTATGAAGCATTCAGTTGTAAAATTTCAATCATATTGCGACGTTGGTAATATTGTGGGCATAATTAAAAACGTTATACGAAATAAAAATTACCATGTAATTTACCACTCTCAAGGAGGAGCTTTATCAGAAAAAGGTTCAACTAATTTGTATAAGTATATATTAATTGTCACAGGTTATATAAATAGTGATGTTCCCTATTAGAAAGAAAGAAAACCACTCGTCACATAGGAGTCGATCCACGTTCCGTCACCTCTGTTGATCAGAAGTAACCGCTTCAACGAGTTCAGCTATCCTAAGCACAGAAACGAGTTGCTGATTAAGCTTACGTATGTAAGCAAAGCACTCAACACTGGAACCGTTTTTACTTCTTGCCCACTACTTAACCGAAACACAAAAACAACATATTTTCTACAGGTGCACTGAAGTTGAATCTGCAATATTTGTCGGTTAGTTTACAATGATTGCTGAAATATTGCTTTTCAAAACTACGAGGTAAGTCGATGGCTGCCATGTCCTGTACACAGCAAGGGAAGCATAATATGGCAAATATCATTCTGATACCATCTATTCAAGGACGCCTGAGAATTTGACCCTTCGCACAGGTCTCGCTGAAATTGACCATTTACTTTTGTGAAAAGTAGTACAATATCTCTCTCCACTGCAAAGCTTTACAGAAAACTTACATATACTTATAAAGTGCTAAATTGTTGATAAGAATTTTAAAGAGTAGATAAACAAAACATTAGGTTTTGAAATACTTTTAAGAACGATAGATATTTTTAGCAATTTTCTAATATTATTACATTTTATTATAATGATAATTACGGAAAACCCGAGATTTTTACACACTCATATGCTGCAATAGATAAATAAATAAAACATAAACAGTGGTTTATCACTAAAAAAACAAATTCAAGGTGAAGTAGTGCAAAGCATCAGATACTTTGTTCCATAAGCAAGAGTATGAAATGCTCTGAAGAGTTCAAATTTAAAATAACAATGGAAAAGAAGTTTTATTTGAAAAATATAAAATTTTTCGAATGAATAATTAAGAAAGAAATTAGTGGAGAGCTTTGTGCAGAGTGCGATTCAGTATAAAATCTATTGAAAAGTGAGAATAATCGATTGATAGCATCTGAAATGTGGATATCGAAAAAAGTAAACCGTGAAATACTTGGACAATATATGAAATGAAGCTGTTTTATAAAGAGTGGATGAAGGAAGAACAAGGCTGAAATTGATCAAAGAGAGGTAAAGCATGATTGTGTGAGGAGGGAAAGATTTGGGAAGGAAAATATCAGAAAATATTGCGATTATCCGCAATAATTGCAGATTTAATGATTTTATTTTATGGTTTTATGAACATAAACTACATTTATTAACTACAGCCTTCAACCATAATAGGTCCAAGGTTATGTAGTGATAAAAAAAACCAGATTCGCAGTACAATAACATTTATTTAAATCAAAAGCAGTGTCAGAAAATAATGTGGTAACAAAAATTATTATTGTAGACTTTAAATTGTATTTGTGTTGTGTGCTCTTATAATATGTACTACTTCAGTACAGTATTCCTTCCTTATGAACTAGAAGGTTAGTTACTAAAGAATATTTGCAACAAAATTAGCTCTGTATTTTCTCGAGATTTCGAAGTTCTCCATTATCTTCGTCTTCGAACCAACTTTATACCTGGCTGGAAGTCAGAGAGCCTGAATTCTTATGTAACTACCACGCATATGAATTTATAACCATAAAAGCCAGGACGGAAGGAAAAAGATTGAACTTTCACTGGACTATAGTTAGGGTGGTCGCAGATAACAAATCACTCCCAACCGTCGTACAGTCTTTTGGTGTTTGTAGACACAGCTGGGACAGGCTTTTACCTACCTGTCAGTGGATCTTGGCTTCTGTTGTTTTGTAGTCTTTGGTTCGAGTGTAGATAACTTAATGAAACTGCTTAAGAACTCCTATGTCTGTAAATTACTAATTCACATTCTATTTCTATACAAGGTGGACCACTTAAGTTGAGACTGTGCAATATCTCCGAAACTAAGCGTTGTAGAAAGAAATGTCTTTGATAAAAGTTGCTTGATATTATGGGGGAAAGTAAATGCTATTAGTCGTGTTTTGTTGGAGGACGCTATGATGGTCATTTTAGGGTAAATTTAATTTAAAAATTAAAATCAAAATTAGCGGCACGGGATTATTATTATTATTATTATTATTATTATTATTATTATTATTATTATTATTATTATTATTATTATTATTATTATTATTATTATTATTTACTGTATGGAGTCGCGGTCTTAATTCGTTGTTTTCTGGTATAGCTTGACTTCTTTGTTGATCTAAAAGTTTAGACTTTTTAAAAAACCCATTTCGCTGCTTTCGATTTCCTTTTGCTTATGTGATGCAAAGCTGTGTTTCTTTTTTCGGTATGTAAATGTTGGTTGCTCTGCTTAAATAACGTTATCAAGATATTAAACAGTTTGGTGATAACGTGAAGCCTTGTTCTACGCCGTCGTTAATTTCTATTTTCTCCTAATCTGGTTTCTGCTGTCTCTAAATATTTTTATTTTTTGATGCAGGCGTTATATCCATTTAATAAGTCGCTTGGATTTCCCTTGTTTTGCACTATTTTCCATTGTTCACTGGACTGTGTCAAATGCTTTTTGTGTAGTCCACAAAGGATATAACTAATTATAAGGCTAGCTTCTCGCTGTATCTGCATAATTTATTGTAAACTTACAATATCCAAAATACTTCCCTTATCTTAAACTACATTGTTTTCCCTCGGGTTTTATTCATTAATAACATAAATGTGTCTAGATACTATTTTGTGAATAACTTGTAGGCCGAAATCAGAAGGCGCCCTTATAATTATTATTGCAGTCTATTGCGCACATCCTTTAAACAAAGATTGGGGATGGTAACAGCTATGTTCGTGTTTTACAGAATCGCGAGTGTCTTCCCAGCTGAAAAATGTGTTGACTTAGAACAGTAACAATGAATTTTAAGCATTAACATGACAACACAAAACTTGTTACACAGTGACAGAGGAAAAATAAATAGAAGGCAAGCACAAGAGAGCGTGAAAACCGCTAACATAGCGGCCTGCGAAGTCGCCACCACGACTACAGAGGTTGTGCGCATGCATAATCAAAGACTCAAAATAGAAAAAAGAGAATGCGCCATATTCTCTTCTCTTGCACCAAAATGAAACTAATTTCCATCACTATTTATTTCTCTGTAAAATCAAATCCATGCATAGCTTTTTAATACATCAAAGTGTTTTTTTTTTTGTCTGTAACCTTGAACAGAGAGCAATCGGTGGGCCGCCACATGGCGGGATAATAGGAGAATCTAAAGTGAGATTGTACAACGAACTGCTGATGAGGTGTGAGGAGAATACGAAGCGCCGACTTCTTACGTTTGACTTAGATACGCACAACAGCTCCACGTAGCCGCGGTCGCTGGAGCATCTGTCTTCGGCACTCTGTGGCGCAAAGGATCGCGGATACGAATTCCGCTATGGGCATCAGTGTTTGTGTCCGTGAGTTCCCATACTGGGTATAAGGGATAGCACGAAAGACTTCTAATGGTCTGAATCCTCTCCAGCGTCCCTCAGATTGCACCACACTACGCTTCTCTAGATACACATGAAAGCTTGTAGGCTGAGAATTTCTGTGTTTACCATAAGTTAACGGCTATATCTGTATTAACGCCGGCCAATGTAAAAGTGTGAATTAAGCTTCTATACTTGCGTTTATGTCTAATTTTCATTGTAAGTGGCCTTTAAGAAGCCCTAATATTCATATATGTAAACGCCATTGTATTGTGTTGTCGGATTCTACAGAAATAATTAGTGATTCGGATATTTATCCTCTGGAGTGGTTAAATGTAAATATTAATGGCTCTTTGCCAGGAAATGGTTTGCTACTGAGACAATTGTACCTTCATGTCTGACCCAGACCTTTGAAACGCAGCGATCGTTACACTAGCCATTAAACAATTGTGGAAATTAGTCACAGATGTGAAAGGACCCCGTGAAATGTGTCGTGCATTGTGATGCTCAATAATTAATGTTTTTGTCGTGCAGTTGAGGCAGTAATTACAATATAGTTGTATTTGAAGAAATATGTATCACGGGAAACTTACTCCTTCGCTGCAAATGAAATATTGACATACATTAATGTTATTGGCGCTGTAGGGATATCAGCCAAAGTTAATCAGTCCAAATAACACAAGCCTGTGGACCATTTAGACTTTTTCTGTTATTCAAAAGTTACAATGATGCAATTGCATCAAACGGAAAGTGAAATTCTAACCAGCGCCTTGAGAAGGGAGTATTTTAGAAGGAGTTGTATAGTATTTCAACTGTTGGGGAGCCGAACTTGTAGTAGTTGCAACGGCACGTATAGTAAACGGTTTCCGATAGCCTTCGCCCCAAATGTACTTTCAGGTGGCCCTTGCCCCAAGTTTAAAAAAAAAATATTAACTTTGTAATTTAACTGTTTCTTTAAATATTATATATTTATGTTTGCCTCGGCTGCGTCAGTATTATTGTTAGAGACATGGATGTCTTGGCAGGGTTGTGGTGCGACTAAGAATGTAGGCTTACACAGATTATAATTTTACTTCACTCCTTTTATTAATACTTGACACGATTTAAATAACACTTCACTGATATAGAGAGCTGTGAGATTCTTTAAATAATTACTTGCACTTTTTAATACGTAAAACTATTTTCGTCTCACACGAATACGTATTAAATTTCTTGGGGACACTTTTTGCGTCTGGTTAGTAACGCTGTCTGCAACCAACGGAACAGATTTCAACCGCCTAAACTTGTAAATTTCTGTATTTCAAATCTCTGATTGGCTATTCCTAATCCAATAGAATACCTTCATTTAACTAAAGCTTTTTCTGATTGTTGATTGGCTATTTTTATAAACTGTCACTAAAATTACATTATTGCTTCCAAGAATCACAAGTAACATTTAAAGTCTCAAACTCATTATTGCCTCAAGGTTACCTCATTGTTACTTCATTGTTAGCAACTTTTGACGTATTTCTCACAGCTCCTACATTATTAAATTATGTAATATACACACATAACAATATTACACATGGATACAATAATACAAACATATACAATGACTGTTATATATATACTTTTTATATATTGTTACATACACATACTGCTTTAAGGCGGGCTGTTATTGAATTTATATATTATATAATTAGACTGAAATCATTTAAGTGTTAAAAATACTGCCTCAGCCTGTATATCGATGATCCAAATTTGCGACTTTTGCTGGAAATTAAATGGTTACTTCAGTATACCTTCTTACTTTTTTATTTTTATGACAGACCCTAAAGTCTACTACTCATCCACGTGCATGCTCCATGTGATCTAGGTGTACGGCGCACATTCACCCACAAGAAGAAAACTGAGTAAAATGCAAGAATAACAGTGCCGCACCAGCAGTGATGCGGAAGTTATGTAGCCCTAAGCGTGCTGGTTGATTTTCCGAACGCCCAGTACAGTACACCAAGATGCGGTAGTAGTGGTCGCCGCTACTTTCGGTTTCATACGTCAAACTTCGTACCCAGTGTAGATTCGGTTTTGCCTGTTTCTGCATGGGACGGTTATGGGATGGCTGGTATCCGACAGGGGAGGTGGGGTAACGAAAATTTTGCGTGACAATGCGTACTGTCCCTTAAGGGACAAGGTACTCCAAAATGGTCAAAAATCACATTTTTTGTTTTAGGCACTAATAAAATATTATTTCCAGTTTCAGAATATATATACTTTTTGGAGGTTAAGAGGTTTTTAAGACATTTACATACAATTTAAATGCTAGTCTGCATTCCTTTGAAGCTGTCATGCAACGCCCCTTTTTAGAACATTTTTGTACCGTTCAACAACGAACGAATATATCATGTCCAATGAGCAGTTCAGCAATTAACAAAAGAGGCCAGGGCCAAGAGAAGGCAATCAGAAAAGCTGAAGCAATCCAGGAATGAAGGTTCAGATGATTATGACCCTGGAATGTACTGAAGTGTGTCACAATTTTAATGTTCAAACCTTAAATTCAGTTTTCTCAAGTAGCATTTTTAGATACTTGTGTAGCTTTTTCTCAGAAAGTATGAGAGATAGAGAGTTGAAATTTTCACATGCATAGAACACATAGTTAAACTTTTTATACCATAATCATAATTTTATAGTGTATATTAGTGATATTAATAAAGAACACATTGCAGATTTTCCACATTTTTACTTTTTTGGCTTTGCAAATATTTTTTTTTAATTTCTAGTGTACTGATATACATAACTAAATAATTGAGGTTCAGAAGATAGCTGATTATACTAAGAATAAGCAGGCAAATGTGTGATTCTGTATTGCAAGTAGTATCAGAGAATACCTACATGAATTCGCATGCTTTAAGAGTAAATTTTATTATTTTTCTGGTGAAAGAAATAATTTTTACGGACTCCACTACATAAGCTATCAATGCAAACAACCACTTAAAAGTATTTTCATGATCTACAGAATAATTCATAAAAAATTCAGGAAAAGCCATTGCGAACTTTAAGAACAGTGGTAATTTAACACACTTAAGGTGTGATTTCCATGTGTTCAGGCTACCTTGTCCCCTTAAGAGCTAGCAGTGTTTCCTTCTTCCTCGCACACACTGTATCAAGCCTGAAAAACCACTTACGGCAACAATACAGTCAGTGTTAGTGTTTCTACAGTGTTTATTGATGTTTACTTTGTTTAGTGAGCTTCAGCAGTGCTAAATGTGTTACTTAAAACTACTTGATTAAATGAGTGATTTTATTAGCAATATAAACCGGATAAAATATAGTCAGCATACAAACTTTAAATGAACTTAGAAACACAAAGGTTTCTACCCTAATATTTGGTGAAAATTGGCAGTTATTTGGAGGGGCAAACCATGTCCCGAACGGCCGCATTCAACAACAATCTAAAAGTCCAAATCGGAAGTACAAAGATATTTCTCATCGGCGCAGTATATTACTGTTGAGAGGTTAGATAGATATGAAAACTCTGTGGTGTAGTGGTTACCATGCTAGACTCTAGTTCCCGAGGTGGCGGGTTCAAACCCGGTGAAGGGAGAGAAGTAAAGCCGGTGGTCCCGTGTCGTAGATTTACGGCACGTAAAAGAACCTCAAGCCTGATAAAGAGGTCTTTGAGCAAAATTACCGATCTTTCACGCCCAGTATAGATTGGGACGCTAAGTACCGCAGCATTTAAAGAGCGTCAATAAATGAAACTCAATTTAATTTAATTTAATTTAGGTATGAAAAGAAAAGCAAACCTTCTTGGTGGCCTTGCTGCCTACTTCTTCCGAGAGTAGTGCTGGAATAAATCAGAATTTGATGATCTTAACCGTTTAAAGACAACACAGCAACGTGAAAAAACTCTCGCCTTCAGTGCTTCTTATAATTACAGATGTTCGAAAATCACAGAATAGACATCATCCTTAGTGATCAAGAGGATAAAAGTATTAAAAAGCTTAATGAAGTGTTGAAAAGAAACAAGGATGACTTTGAGAAGTATGGAGACAAGCCATTAAGAGTATAATATGTTATAGTTCTTCTCCGACCAATTTTAAGTTGGCGTTCTAGACTCCAGCAGATTTGTCATAAATTAGCCAGATTAAACAGAGTGCGTGTACAAAGCAGTACAACTATAACACTGTACGTCATGAGAGACGCCAATTTTTGATAACGTATTACTCGATAGTGCGACAATTTTGAAGCCGTTTACTTTATCTGCTTCGTTGTTGAGCTCTCCAATGTCGTTCTCTCGTGGCTCGTTCTGTTGTCTCGTGCCCAGCTGCTCCAGTGGTATCGCTATGAGATCTTTCTCTCAGGATATGCATGGGCGTAGTGAAGGGATAACACCAGTTTAAATTGGCCCCGAAATTTAATGTGATCTAATACTCGAGCTATTGAAGCGAGTTGCCGACCGTTTGAAGGTAAGGAATGAAACTTTATGAATCTTAGCACTCGAAACTACAACAAATAACTATTATACCTGATAACTTCCGCAGTATTAATTTAACGTTTTGAAATAACTGTTTTCGGAATACAAGAAACTAAGAGCGTTAAATCACCGTGATTCGCTAAAACGCTACTCCGAAAGATTCCTCACAATAGCCGCTAAATCTTTCTAACACAAGCGCGTCACTGAGCGATTAAAAACACACGAGTCATTACAAGTATCCAAAGTGACGAACTTATGCACGAATGTTTGCATAAAAAGAGTGCAGGAACGAATGTGTCTCTGATTAGAATTGCACGCCCTTATGTTAACTCAAGCTCCGCTACATATTATTACCCCTACGAATGTTACTTCTCGCGCGAGCCAATCTCAAAGCTCTAACATGTGCGTATATCACCTTGTTGCTATGGGGTACCTTCCCGAAACTAAGAATTACCTTCCCTTTCTGTTTTGCAGAATTCTCGTCTACGGGTTTTGGAAACGTATTGAATATTTACTCTAACTACATTCCAAGAATCTTTATACTAACGCGTTCGCTCCTCGGTTGTTACTAATAACTTTGCGCACTTATTACCTTTTTCGGCGTGCAAATCTTTTCAAATCAAACTTATTATATTATAAATTGATTTAATATGAAGAAATTATTTATTGGAATTATTTCTCTATTACTATCACTTATTTATTTAATTATTTATATCTACCTGACAATAATTATGGTATCATATGAATATAGGATGGTAGCTAATTCAGTTGAGCTAACTTTTTAACATAGTGAATAACTGAGGTAAATGTAGTAACACGCTGCTGGCATGGCGCGGCTAATGGACACATTAATTCCGCTTACATTCGGTAGCTGCTTTACAAATGATAAAATCTGGCATGCTATCCCGTGCCCTCACGATGGTGTGGGCACCAACCAGCAGAGTAGCTGCTTTACAAATTATGTAATCTGGCGTGCTATCCCGTGACATCGCGATGATGTGAGCACCAACCAGTACGGTAGCTGCTTTGCAAATTATGTAATCTGGCGTGCTATCCCGTGATATCACGATGATGTGAGCACCAACCAGTGATGTAGCTGCTTTATAAATTATATGATCTGGGCTGCTATCCCGTGACATCACGATGGTGTGGGCACCAACCAGTACGGTAATTGCTTTACAAATTATGTAATCTGGCGTGCTATCCCGTGCCAGCCGATAGTGTGGACTAGCGAGTACGATAGGTGCCTTACATATTATACGATCTAGCGTGCTGTCCCTTGCCGAACCATCAGTGTTTCTAGCTTAAGAGAATAATAATGTCTCTAACTATAGATGGGCTCTTCTTTCAAAAGACGTAGTCTCCATCAAAGCAGCTTTCTGCTTTTTATTATTTTTCTTTGTTGCTTTCTTACACCTAGAAGGCGAAATCTAGGCATGTTCGGGCTTCAACTGACCTATTCTTTCTTCCAGGAGTTTTATTACCTCCAGGAAGTAAGAGCAACAGTGAACAACAAAGGCTTTATACACGAACAAAGCAAGAAAAGGAAAGAAAAAGAGATTGCAAAGTCGAAGGTGCGGCTATAAAGAGAGAAAAAGGAAGAAAAATGTAAACCTTATCTGAACTTAATTTTAGAGAGCAGAGAAGCATGAAGTGAAAGAAATAAAAAGGTATGTTTGCATACGTTTCAGAAGTCCCGAACTAAAAGGTTGCAAGGATTGTGGGCAGAAAAATGAAGGCAGAAACTATAACCGTGGTGGGTTTGTTTCCGGTCAGTACAAAATAGCTCACATATTCACTGCCAGGTTTTCCACTCTGGTCCACTCCCACTGAATGTTGGAATTATACAGCACCTTTCATGTGAAGCAGTTATTCTGTGATTTCTTGTTAAAATATGACCACAAATTTACCATTCTGAAGAAACTATAGAATTGTAATAACCTAGGCATTTATGTTAACCCCTAGAGTATCCAGAATAAATATTTCATGCAAACAAAGCCATTTAGCGATGCATCAGTGAAAAATATGAACAATTTGCGAAAAAAAACTTCGTTTTCTGTGTTTCCATTCTAAAAATATTATCACATTTTAGTCTCTCGGTTTTTGTCTTCGGACCTTTTAAGGGTACAAATGCTATAATCAGTTCTATAGTATATAGTTTACCGTTTTTTCCGAATTTCAAAATGCTGTCTTGTTTCCTACATTAATAGACTATAACGACAAAATTTGTGAATGTAATGATCTGTAATTTGCTATTTTGTAATGAAAACAGTTGCATATGCCTTTACTCACTCTTTGGGCATGTAAGCTACATGATAAAACTCAAATACTCTGCAACGAAAGTACTAAATTTTTTGTAGGAATGAGCTGACATAATTTAGAAAGAATGTGTTTGTTTTTAAGCCTCATGTACGTGGTAACTGGTTTATTTGCATACTTTCAGATAATGTCGTCATTATAGCCATATTTATACATAAGCAACTAAACTAAAATATAATTTCTAATTAATCGAAACCGGATTAGTATGGACAAATGTTAGATTGCTATGTATCATATTTTTCAGGAATTTTTGTCTACAGCTTCAGAAGACAAAAATGGTTGTGCAGTACATACTTTTATGAACTTCTGTGCACAGTAAGACTTTTGGAAAAATTGTAAACATATGGTTATGGAAATAAACAAATAATTGTTAATTCGCAATGACGAATAAGGATTATACATTCATTTACACATCACAAAAATACTAAAATACTGGCGGTGTACTTTCAGGCTATTAGTTGATGAACAACTAAATAAACCGTAAGGTCTATGATTCACGAAATAACAGCTTCTATCCTGTGCTTATTAAATGGTTCTTCTGTGAAACTCTCCCACATATTTCAAAATATAAGTGTATACTGCTAGCTTCTAAAGCATCATTTAGAAACTTTAGGTATTTTTTATAATATTATTTTTGTTTGGTATGAAAATGGAAGAGTCTGGGCAAGGAAACAGCATGATATGCAAAGGAAATAAAAGACGTATGAGCCGTTTACGTGGCGTGAGGAGTATGATTGTTTAGATGTTTTTATGTTCTCTGTACGGCGCTGCCGGTGCCAACTTGGATAATTGATATTAGCTGTGTTTTTATTAGATAAGTTCATTATCTTTTAAAACAACTTAGTGTATTTCAGAAAATAATAATGAACCTGTGTAATATAAAACTCCTCGTAGATACATATGGATAAACTAATGAAATATGAATATGGTGTTTCTGTAAATTTAATATTTACATTTTCATATACTCTTTGTTTTAGCAGTAAAATCATTAACAAACTATATCACACGCTTAAGGGTAATAGGTTCTGAAATTGTTAACCAATGCAGCTGAAAATTTTGTCACGCGTATTTTCTACTTTATATATATATAAAATGAAAATTTGAAAATGTGAAACATTTAAATTTTTTATATTATTCCTGGAATATAGTTCTTTAGAATTAAGAATTAACTTTGCTAACAACCTTTCTAGAAAAAATACTAAAAAAGTAGCACAATCTGCTAAAAGTCAACCGTATATTAAATGATTAAAACTCCAATTTCAAATCTTTACCGCATATCAAGAAAGGACATTTTAACACCTCTTCAGCCACCTTAAAATAACATAATTAAAATCTGAAAAAAACTGAACAAAAATTACACAATGGAGTATATTTTACTTTCTTACTTAGTCGGCCTACGCTCCTCGTATGTAGGGCTTACTCCCCCCTAGGACTTAACCGTGACTAGGGTCAGAGACCTGTAGAGGAACAAACGAACGTTGAATCAGAGAATAAAGAACTCGGAAGGGGAGATCGGCCCATAGCCAGGTATGAGAGTGAGGAAGAACATGGTATGAAATGAAGGCGAAATGGATGAAAGGAAAGCTGATGATGGAGCAATTGTTGGAATTAATTACGAGGGAAGCCGCAGAATGCCCATCCAGACGCCGCTTCGACCACCACAAATCCTACTTGCGGGCCCTGGAATCGAACCCGGGACGCCTTGGTGAGAGGGGAGCGATCTAACTATCTGTCACGGCGCCGCCTTGGGAAATATTTTAAGGTGGCAAAAATGTAAGAAATCAGAATTACGAAAAACTTAAAATTTAAGCTTACATCGCTGCTTCCATACGTTTACAATTTAAAAGAAGGCCAGATTTGTGCATACAGCTTGATTCTAAAGTGTTTTGAGGATTGTTCTGTTAAAACTATAAATAAAGCAATTTCTCTGCAAAATTTGTTGAAAATTTAGTATACAGCATCCTTAATTGAAAACTAAAGCACAATACTTCGTTTTGAATTGCTGCTTTTAATCTCCTGATTTAATATAATCTTGCGAGGTAGTAACATCATAGATCATGTCCCATAATAACGGACACGTGCACCGATGTCACTCTCTGTAAGGGCAAAGAAAGGGAATGACCACATTCCCCTGGCCTTAAAACCCAACGCATCTCATCATAACCAATGACAAGAAGCTGATGGAGGAAACAGGTGCAGGTTGTTCTTCTTTATCGGTTTAACCTTCTCTTATGTAGGACTTACACTCCCCCAGGACTTACAGGCGGGTGCCTGGGGTCAGAGGCCCGTCGAGGAGCAGACACTCGTGGATCAGACACACTAGGATGGGTGATCTGCCCGGTATGGGAGGAAGGAAGTAGATGAAACGAAATTATGGTGAAATGGATGAAAGGAAAGGCGATGATGGAGCAGTTGGTGGAATGAATGGCGGGGGAAACCGGAGAACCCGGAGAAAACCCGCCCAGACGCCGCTTTGTCCACCACAAATCCCACATGCGGGTCCCTGGGATTGAACCCGGGCCGCCTCGGCCACGGCCCCGCCGTGCAGGTTCAAAGCAACGACAAAAACAACTAACAAGCGCAAATCATGAGCCGCTTTCTATTTAAACTTTCCGTCGCCATCTGATGACTCGCTACACGGACCAGGAAGCACTGCGGCATTAAAAACCGCATTGTTATTGTAGACGATGTTGTTTTGTAAGTCTAATGTCCTTTAACCGGGTGTAACCTCTTTCGTTCGATGGTCGCTTCGCAGACTGCCATATTAACTCAGCTGTTTAACGCTCCCTTGCGATTGGCTGCTCCTTAAGTTTGCATTTGTTAATGTGAATGACGTCTAATCCGTTAAGTTTATGTCTAAGTTTTACGTCGTTATGTTAATTTCACTGTGAATGGTGAGGCAGTATTTTTAACACTTAAATTATTTTAGTCAAATTATATAATATATAAATTCAATAACAACCCGCCTTAAAGCAATATGTGTATGTAACAATATATAAAAAGTGTATATAACAGTCATTGTATATCTTTGTATTATTGTATCTGTGTGTAAAATGTTATATGAATATATTACGTAATTTAATAATGTAGGAGCTGTGAGAATAATAGGTTAAAAGTTCCTAACAATGAGGTAACCTTGAAGCAATAATGAATTAGAAAGTTTAAATGTTACTTGTGATTCTTGGAAGCAATAATGTAAATTTAGTGACAGTTTATAGAAATAGCCAATCAACAACCAGAAAAAGCTTTAGTTAAATGAAGGTATTCTATTGGATTAGGAATAGCCAATCAGAGACTTGAAATACAGAAATTTACAAGTTTAGGCGGTTGAAATCTGTTTAGTTGCCTGCGGACAGTATTGAAACCGGACGCAAAATGTGTCCTCGTGAGATTTGATACGTTTTCGTGTGAGACGAAAAATAAGTTTACGTGTTAAAAAGTGTAATTAATTAATAAAAAGAATCTCACAGGTCTCTATATCAGTGAAGTGTTATTTTAATCGTATCAAATATTAATAAAAGAAGTGAAGTAAAATTATAATCTGCGTAAGCCTACATTCTTTAGTCACACCACAACCCTGCTAAGAGAAACGTGACGCAGGTAATTCTTTCAGCCCCACGCTTAGGCGCCATATGACGCAGGTAACTCTTTCAGCCCCACGTTTAGGCGCAATATGACGCAGCCACGCTCCGTCCTCCAACAATGAAGCAATACCTTTGCCTCACGGTTGCTGTTTGTCTCCTCCCAGTTGGTTCTTCTTTTGCCACGGCTGCTCCAGCATGAAATCTTAACCTCAGGGTATGCGGGAGTGTGTACAGAGAAACACACAAACGCTGTCTTGGAACACTTTTATTCACTATTTAAAATAATACTTTAGGTTTGCCGATCACTATTAAATGCATACGATGATACTTTGTCTTTACCAAGACCGAAGAATATTAACTACAGCTAAGCGTTCTACCCTCTAGCATGTTCGCCACCCTTCTTCTCCACACGACGAGAAAGTCGTCCTGCACTCACCAGGCACTCAGGCAGACTGAGCTACCCACGCTGCACAAGGAAAAGCAACGCCTAAACTTCCCCTCTCTCCCCTCAAACGCTCGTCACCACTCGGCGTCATGATGCTTAGAGTGGCCTTCACCAGGCTAAGTGCAGCTGTACTCGGCTGTTTACCAGGAAAAACTTGCTTCAATGGTATTTACCCTTTCTGCCTGAGGCTGGTCCCTAATTAACAAAACTGTGCCTGTCTGGTCTTTCTGTCGCTTATACAGTCAACAATTTTCGCAATGCTTCTCCTTTTTATACATACACTGATTTTAAATATATTATTACTTATTTTATATCGCTATCCTTCTCAGAATATTATGATAATTATTGCCTTTATAATTCCGGCTTCAAACGTGTCTCTAACAATAATACTGACGCAGCCGAGACAAAAACAAATATATAATATTTAAAGAAATAGTCAAATTACAAAGTTAATATTTTTAAACTTAGGGCAAAGGCTACCAGAAACTGTTTACTATATATGTGCGGTTGCAACTACTTCAAGTGTTCGGCTCCCCAACAGTTGAACTACAATACAAACTACTTCAAATTGACGCCCAAAGCGTGGTGCAAATAGCGTAACAAACCAACTACTTCAAATTTGCGTCCATTTGAGGGGCTAATAAATATTTTACTTCAATGGCACCATAGGGTGGTTATAAATCCTCGATACTTTATTTTTATAGCAGCAGATATTAGATTCGAAATACACTGAATGAAATTTCAGCACATATTAAGACATAATGCATTAATTTATCTTGGCCATGTTCCACAGGTCTCTCTGCATCTTTATATACAATTCAGTAACGCATTCATCGCCGAAACATTTTCTTAGCATCCTGTGTTGCGCGCGCCTGCCACTGCTTTATGTGAGCACTTGAGTTACAGGCACTTCGCCTCTCGGTGTGCTGGAAGTTTTCTTAAGGCACCTGTGAAATTTGTTGAAAACCTGGAGAAAATGCTAAATTGTATGCTTTTCATTTTTCTGCACTCCATACATTCATTTGGTGCCTTTTATTTATTAATATCGGCAATATTTAATGCTCTGTGCGGCGTTTTAAATACTCCAGAACACATTCCAGTTTTAAAGGTCGTTTTTCTCAGAATTTTCTATTGAAATGCTTCACAAGTCCAAGTTTTTGACGCGCTAACTTCTAATTTGTAACAAACCTTCATGAGCAATTACTTAAGTGGTTCGCATAGCCGTTTTTTAAGCTTTATTATTACCTTACTTTTACTTTCTCTACTACGTAGAGTAAGTAAAGGGAAGTATTGCATTTCACCCAAAAATTCGATACCAAAATTGCACCGGAAATACATGCTTTGAGGACCTCTGAATCCAAAAAAGAAATCATTTTTAGAAAAAGGTCCCGTGTGTGTCTGTGCCTGTGAAATGCATAACTCAAAAAGAAAGGTCGGATAAATACCAAACTTGGTATTTAGGTGCAGTGTCTTTCAAAAATGCGACACGAAGATTTTCGAGAAAATCTCCCTACCCCAGACTACCCTTTACATGGAAAATGTTTGGAAAATATTGATTTTCTTAAAAGTGACTCTAACGATTTTGATTAAAATATCATATTTTTAAGATATTTTTATGGCAAATGAAGCTTATATCACGAATTTTATGGGAATGTCCCCAAAAGCCCTCTTTATTCTGAATTATTTTTGCATAACTGGAAAACCGTAGAAAATTTTACTACACAAAAAATATAGCTCTCGTTAAAACACATAATTTGTCATACACATTTTTTGCCGAATGAACCATTTCCGAGATATTCCTTGTTATTTGTTTCAATTTTCCACTACTTACACTTTTCCTCAAATGGGAATTCGTTATTCGTTTGTTCTCTTTTATGTCCTGGACATGCAAAGAGAATGGAATGCTCCACATAGCAAACAGCTCTTAAAAGATTTGACTATCACTTAAAGCACACCATATTCCCCTTGCACCTACAAGAAAATTAGCAATAAGATTCTGCAAAGGTTTATCTCGATTAACATGAAGTAGGTGGAGAATAAGCGTTTGTAAAAATAGTGTGTATAGGAGTACAGAAAATCATGTGAGTGTAACACATCAGATTTTTATTAATTATTTTCATCCCTTAATGTTCGGAAAATCGAAAAAGTAAATAAATACAAAGAGAATATTTTTCTTCTGGTATAGCTTCATTTTAATTTTAAAACGCCCCAATGTCGGGTTCCTTATAATAGTCTGTTAAAGATAAAATAAAATTAATTAACATAATTCAACAAATCAAATCCAGAACAGAAATATAAATACATCTGAAACAAATGCACCCACCTCATTGGAAATTTGTAAACGGTCTTTATTACCACAATGTCACAAAAATTTCACTTTATGGGTTTATAATAGGTTTTTCACAGGTGCATTCCCAGCAAGATTTGGAATAAGGTGATACCTTGGAAACGATGATTTTCCAGTAGGATGAAAAAAAATTGAGTTTTTTCTATGGACGCTACATAATTGCTGTGGTCCTTAGCCTCCCATTCTATATTGCGCGTGAAAGACCGGCAATTTTTCTCAGAGGCCTCTTTATCAGGCCTGAGGTTCTTTTACGTGCCGTAAATCTACGACACGGGGCTACCGGCTTTACTTCCCTTCCGAAGGAAGCCATGTTAAGAATGTTGGCAATCTGTCCGTCTGTCCCCATTACGTCGCACTATTGATCGCACGCCACTCCATTATCAATGATTACAAATCTCTGCATGCATCACCATGCAAGTCAGTCCAAAAAAAACGCACTAACTTCACGCATAACCACCTCAAGTACAAGTAACCGCTCTCCCTGGGTCCTGTTCAGACTTAGGTATGTTCAGTACCCAGACACATACGCAGACGTCTGTGCGCGCTGCGCACAGGCTAGCCATGTCCGTCCGTTCACTAACCGGGGTGGTTCAGCGGAACCCGAATACTAACGCATGCATTACATTAACACAGCACCCCTTGCCATTGCATGTTTCGCATGGTTAGCCTAACAGCATGTGCATGGGGGGACGATGTAGCCTCAGAGGATGATCGTGACCGGGGGCGGCGGGTGTGGAGCCGCCCCTACAAATAAAAAGAATTTAAAAAAAAAGTAACCACTACACCACGGAGGACGACCCCAGTAGGATGGAGCACCCCTCATTTAGCACATATTGTTCCTTTGTACCTGGATGTCACATTAGTTGGACTGGTAGGGGATCTGGCTTATTTGTGCTCGTAAGTACCCTGATGTTAGATTCCTTCTTGAGCATACATAAAAGTCGCAAGTATAAAAGGTCAGGATCAAGTGCACCGCCCACCTAAAGGAACGCAACCAATAGGCGCGCTCAAAATCACACCCGAAACACTAGATAAAGGATTTTCGAGCAGCAATGCGTCACTGGAAGTTACATTGGGATCACGGAGAACATATTTGAGAGATAACTGTGATGTAAGGTTTTGCTATGCGTTAAGGATTTAATTCAGTACATTGGTTCTAATCTTATAAACGTTTTTCTCAAAAATATTCATCAAAACGTTATAAACATTGCATAATATTGCTCATGACAAGTCTGGTTGTGATTAGCACGGTGTGACATTTATATATCACCCTATAATGTAGGTTATTGTTACTAGGATACCAGCATTGTTGACCACATGTTTTGTTCTATATATATGGTTTGATGCATGTGTATTACGGCAGAAACATACGGGATCAGGTTTGCAACGCTCGTGAACACAGCCCCTACACTGGAGTAATTTAGTAATTGCTTGGACCTCTGTGGTTTTACATCGTTGAATTAGCGGTCAGTAGATCGTCAGTGGAATTTAGTGACGTTGTGTTAACTGTAAGCAAGTAAGTAATACACGTAGTCGCTTCATGCGAAAACTGACCTTGTACCCTAGGTAGGGAATTCTTTGGTTAGATGATGAATACATGGTAAATGAAGTAGTACGCTCAGCTTGGTGCATTTAATTATGGGGAAAAAATATAAATTATAAATTGTATCCTAAGATATATGGAAATGTAGGGAAATTAAAACTCGACAGAAAAAATAACACCGAGAGAGAGAAATCCAAAGCGATATACAGGGTGGTCAAGAAATGTCTCATGTCCATGGATATTTTGAGAATTGAAGAAGGTAGTTTGTGCTACGTATGGAAAGCCGAACTTGAAGTACTTGCAACCGCACGTATGGTAAACAGTTTCCGGTATCCTTCGCCTCAAAAAAAGTACTTTCCGGCGGCCTTTGCCCCAAAATGTTTAAAAAAATATTAACTTTGTAATGTTGACTGTTTCTTTAAATATTATATATTTATGTTTCCCTCGGCTGCGTCAGTATTTATATTTTTTTTATAGACATGAATGTCTTAGCAGGGAGTGGTGCGACTGAAGAATGTAGGCTTACACAGATTATAATTTTACTTCACTCCTTTTATTAATGCTCGACACGATTTAAATAACACTTCACTGATAAAGAGAGAGAGCTGTGAGATTTTTTTATTAATTACTTGCAGTTTTTAACACGTAAACTATTCTTGTCGCACACTGAATACGTATTAAACTTCACGAGGACGCATCTCGCATCCGGTTAGAAACACTGTATACAATCAACTAACTTCTGAATTTGTAAATTTTGCTCCATTTTAGTTTCTGATTGGCTAAACCTAGTCCAATAGAATATCTTCATTTAACTAACGCTTTTTCTGGTTGTTGATTGGCTGTTTTATAAACTGTCATAAAAAATTACATTATTGCTTCCAAGAATCACCAGTAGCATTTAAACTTCCTAATTCATTATTGCCTCAAGGTTACCTCATTTTTACCTCATTGTTAGCAGCTTTTAACCTATTATTCTCACTGCTCCTACATTATTAAATTACGTAATACATTCAAATAACATCATTAAACATGTATACAATAATATAAACATATACAATGACTGTAATATACACTTTTTATATATTGTTACATACACATATTGCTTTAAGGCGGGCTGTTAATGAATTTATATATTATATAATTAGACTGAAATCATTTAAGTGTTAAAAATACTGCCTCAGAATGGAATGTATTACTAGTTTAAAATAAGTGATTTTGTGTTAATCTAATAAATTAACGTTCGCAAGACATCATAGAATGCATCAGAAGCGTGTGTTACACGCAAGGAATTTCAAAACCTCTTCACTATCTGCCGTATTATTTTGCAAGAGAATACAACTCTCCAAACAGGTGTATTTCTGACGGTCATTTATTCTTCGTGCAGAGGATATTGATCACTGCGTGTGTGAGGAGGGGGATGGGCAGAGTAATTTGGAAGATTTAAGGAGCCGGCCCCCGTAGCCGTGGTCGCTGGAGTGTATAGCTCCGGCGCTCCGCTAAGTTGAGGGTCCCGCCATGGGCATTGGTGTTTGTGTGTGTGTGTGTCTATGTGTTGTATAATTGCGTAATAATCGGTAACGAAGACAGTAAAAACACAGTAAGATTAACTGGGTAAAACAAGGGAACTTTTTTTTTAAAAAAAAAAGGCAGCCCTAAGTTGAGATTTTGGTCCAAATTTCAGCATTTTGCACATATATTTCATATTCTGATAATTTAAACTCTAACCTACTTATAGCATCCCATTTTTATCATTGCAGTTATATTGCACAAAGAGATTTGAATCTTAGATCAATATCAGTAGCGCAAATAATATATCTGCCTTTAAACATTATTTTTTAAAAACAAAACTTCCACAGTTTTCGTACATAAAGCGTTCCATAGAAAACAGTTTTCAGCTTGCTGTAAATTTGAACCTAAGTATGGAAAACCAACTCTAAATACCCCTTTTCTTAAATATGTGAATGGTTACGAAATGATGTTGGGTTAATTGTAGAATAACTGAATATTCTGAGAAGTTTTTGTACAATCACAGGAAAACGTGTATTTACAACGCTGTAAAACACGTATGGAATAACCGCTAATTGGAGTCCCTTAGCTTTAGTTTAAGCTTGATTGTTGAAAGTAAATATGGAACACTTTATGTAATAAATAATATTTTAAATAAAATCATATATAGATTCTAAAATATTTACAACAAAAATGTGAACATATTACTTGCCTTGTTGCGTGATAGCCTTTCTACGGTGTTGCTAAAATTTCAAGAGCTGCGTAGATTTGAAATTTAAGCATAGATTGCTTTTAGAAAATCGGTGTCCAGGAAATATTCCAAACACTGCAATGCAACGTTACACTTCTTCACCTCCCTCAGAAAGTTCTTCCCAATTAATATCCCTTCTATTCCAGATATGAATCAATGACCGATACAGAAGACGTTTTCCAAAACGAGTTGGGTTTACGACATCTAAAGAAACTATACTCCTACCGCCCTATAGTCATTTAAATGATACATTATCACCTAGTTCACAGTAAAGAATGCTGCAAACGTAATACAGTGTTTACAAGAGCCGTTACTGGAATTCTTCAACGCTTGATGTTTCGCTCGAATGCTTTCAAGCACCTCTCAGCAAGGCCGGAATCGATATGCTGTCCAAAGAATTCCGAGCGTTAAGCATTAGCAGCTCAATTTTGTGCAGGGCTTGTTTCAAAACTCGGCACATTTCAGAGATCCCTAAACACAATCTTCAGGTAACTCGCTTTTCAATTTATTAAATGGGCTCTGGCATGATCCTTTTGTGTTCGTGACGTGTGTAAAACCTTCTTCCTCCGACTATGTGACCGAGACAAAAGTTCATCATTCTTCTACCCACGATTTATTTGAAGAACACTAACAATAGAAATCTTCACCATCAGAGTTTGTTATTTTAACACACTGCTGACAGTCTTGTAGGCGAGCTCTTGCCTGCAGCTTCCAGACTGCATGAATTTTGCACGACATACTGAATGCTTGATAAGCATTTGCAGAAGCCACACTACTCTGAGCTTGAAATCCTCCAAAATGATTGATTCTGGAGTCAGCATTTTTGTGTCTGAAGACTAAAAGTGCTTCATGTAGCATCTTGTAAACATGTAATGCTGCTTTATGGCTACTTAGAACAAGCTGTCGACGTAATGTTAACGCTATACATAATTTACTCCACTGGGATACTAATAAATAGGGCTAGGATATTCACAATGTAGCATATATTTTTTGGAGGAATGATATATTGCTTAAATATAAATAAATGCGAATTATGGAAATGCTAATCGAATTATAGTAGTTTTAAGTAATATTTATATTGAGGCAGTATTTTTAACACTTAAAAGGATTTCAATCTAATTATATAGATATAAATTCAATATCAGACCGCCTTAAAACAATATATGAATGTAACAATATATAAAAAAGTGTATATTACAGTCATTGTATATGTTTATATTATTGTATCCATGTGTAATAATGTTATGTGAGTGTATTACGTAATTTAATAATGTAGGAGCTGTAAGAAGTAGTTCAAAAGTTGCTAAAAATGAGGTAAACTTGAGGCAATAATGAATTAGAAAATTTAAATGTTACTTGTGATTCTTGGAAGCAACAATGTAATTTTAGTGACAGTTTATAAAATAGCCAATCAACAACCAGAAACAGCGTTAGTTAAATGAAGGTATTCTATTGCACTAGGATTAGCCAATCAGAAACTGAAAAGCAGAAAAATTTACAAATAAAGAAGTCAGTTACTAGTAGACAGTGTTGCTAACCAGACGTGAGATGTGTCCTCGAGAAAATTAATACGTATTTTGTGTGAGACAAAAATAGTTTACGTATTAAAAAGTGCAAGTATTTAATAAAAACTTCTCACAGCTCTCTCTCTCTATATCAGTGAAGTGTTATTTAAATCGTGTCAAGCATTAATAAAAGGAGTGAAGTAAAATTATAATCTGTGTAAGCCTACATTCTTCAGTCGCACCACTCCCTGCTAAGACATTCATGTCTATAAAAAAATATAAATGCTGACGCAGCCGAGGGAAACATAAATATATAATAGTTAAAGAAACAGTTTAATTACAAAGTTAATATTTTTTTAAACATGGGGCAAAGGCCACCTGAAAGTGCATTTGGGGCGAAGGCTACCGGAAACTTTTTACCATACGTGTGGTTGCAACGTTACTACAAATTGGCTCCCAAAGCGTGGTGCTAATAAATAACGTAATAATTAACTTCAATGTGTATATGGTAATTTCGTTCTGCTAGATCATCTTATAAAAGTAAATGATCATATTCTTCTAATTTTCACTCGTTCAACAACCAAAGAACTTGTCTATGCAATTTCCTTCTTCGGGATTCATATGTAATTTTAAATTTCTCAGAATTATACATTACATTTTGTTTCCTGGAAAATGGTAAAAATTTACCTCCCTCCCCTATTGAATTCACTATATCGAATTCACCTTTCGTATCAGTGAGTTTGTGTAGCCTACTGTTACAGTATAGGCAGAGTTATTAGAGCCTATCCTTTATAATTTGGGCACCAGACTGCAAACAAGTGTCTCATTCTCTTTCTGAATCTTATTGAAGTCGGAAGCGAGTTCAAAAGAAATGGAATGATGGCTAAACACTCTATTGTAAACTGTGCGGCGTACGTGTTAGAAGAAAACCAAGGGTACTATACATTGTGTTCCATTTCAATGATTTGAAATTGATTTCAGTAATTTCAATTGGGTGAAAGGCTTTCTCTTAATCATATAGAATTAGATTCAAATGATATTGTCTATTTTAAGCCTGTTTTTCTTATGCAGCTGAAGTAGAAGTTTTCGAAGTCTGCTTTTATTTTCTGACAACAAGAAATCTTTTTTACTTGAAAGCTTTCACATGGTATTCACTGTATATTGCAACTCAGGGCTTATAAACGAAGTAAAAAAGTATGTAAAAAAACATAGCACACGTCATTCCATAGTTTAGCTACCTTCTCATGCGCATTTTATTGTTAAATAAATAGTTCATTGTCATAAACCCACTCGCTTATATATTTTATAACTGAACGTTGTTCATTATAATAGTGTTAGGCTATATTATTTGTTATTGTGCATATTTTTAAAATTTTAGGTGATAATATATTTTATTTTGCATATTATGGTAATTTTTAGGTCATAAAAATCCTAGTCCTAGGTTCTCTCACCTCTGATAAAGAAATATATAACAGTGTTACCGCCTACGCTAGAATTAAAAGGAAACAGTAAGTTTTTATTATCTTTGCTTTCACTGTAGTTTCATACTACTTCTTCAAGTGGCAGCTCAGATTACTATTCATCTAATTAATTTATTTATTTATGGTGAGAGGAGACAAAGGGCGGCCGGACCAGAAGGCACGGCAGGGCAAAGGGTAGGGTCTCTACCCTTTTCCAGATTGAAACTCCCCGGATGGCAGCTGGTGAAACCGGCTCCCCTCTCCCCTGCAGGCCTGTACATCCCACTGGGTGACCCGGGACTCTGAGATCGCCCCATTCTGGGGGACGAAGTTTTACATAGAGCATCCTTTTCCCCTACCATGCAATGTCGAGACTCCCGCCAACACTTGCAACCCTGAAACAGCCAAACAGATGAAAGGTGAAGTAAAATGAGAATGGAGGTGAATGGGAGGGACAGGAAATTCGGGGGATGTGATGAATCTTGGCCCAGCGACCCGGGGAATCCCCGAAAAGACCTATAAGTCAGGAAGGTGGGCCACGGGAATCGAACCTACGACCTCCCAAATGCGGGCCATAGACGTTACCGCTGAAGCCATATATCTAGGTAAAGATGAACTAAAACTTACTTCTCTCCTCCAAAAAGTATAGAAGCTATGATTTTTTTTTCTGTGAAGTGGTGCAGAATTCTGAGCACAATATGGCTGACACAGTGATTTTTTTAAAATATATTTAAAATAACACTATCGTGCCTAAAATAAATTATGTATAGCGAAAATTCTAATTTATAATGCTACATCAAATGTTAGCAATTTTCTCCATTTAATCTCCCCTTAAATTATAGGAAAACAAACAAAGGATCCACACTTTTAAGTAGAGCACTAGCTAAAAGCTTTCTCTTAGACATTGGATACACATTGCTCTTTTACAATTTCGTCCTTTGTGCAGTTTATCATCTATGCCTTTGGTATTTTCCGGTTGTTTTATTCTGCAGATGCTGCAGAGAAATGATAGGTGAGCAAAGAATTACGAGGCACTTTGCGGTGAACAGTGTTTCCCTAAAGATAGCAAAAAACGGTGGTGTAAAGTGCCCCGTATTCGCACTATCTCTCCAAGCAACCCCATTTCTGTCCAGCGTGGACCTTGAGCTGCAACAACAGCCCCGTGTTTTACTTTCTGACTGAGTCATGATGCCCTAGTGGCTTGTCTTACAATACTCTGCATAAATCATTTGCACATAATGCAAGCTTTATGCTAAGGGTCTTGTGCAATTCCACGACCATTGAGGCATAAAGTGTAAAGGGAATACGCTCTGGAATAGGATATTAGAGTGACTGGTTGTTTGGTTATTTGTAATCCTATTACAAGCTGGCTGTCACCGAGCGGGATGGCTCAGGCGGTAACGTCTCTAGCCCGTAATAAGGAGGTCGTGGGATCGATTCCCGCGGTCACTTTCCTGGTCCATGGGTTTTTTCGGATCATTATCTCCCCTGGATTTCTCTCTCCCTCATTCACGTTACAGTTTGACTCCGGAGCTGTGTGTCGGTCGGCTGTGGACAGATGGCGCAGAGCTTTGCGCGTTGGAACTCCTCGGCTCCGTTTGAGCTTCCGCTGCTGGGTCGAGCTTTCTCCGTTCTCCGCTGGAGGGGAGCCTGTGTGACACCCTCCGGTGGCTTAGGAGGGCCGCCGTTGAGAACTCTCCGGCCGGGTGGTCAAGCCTGTAACTCTTAGGGAACTCTGCTCGCCTCTGTCGTCTGCGTCGGCCGGTCCTCAGCCCAAACGTCTCCTGCGGTTCTTTTATCTCATCCATTCCCCCGGGGGTGTATGCACAGAAGATCCCTTGCAGGTCGAGGTGATAGGTGCCCCCTCCGATAATTTATATAATCCTATAACTTATCCTAATCCACTGGATGTCGTAAAATGATATACAATGACTCTAAGCAAGCGAGGTAGTTTTAGTACATACCATAACCTACACAAATAATAGTATTTAGAGCACACTGTTTTTACAACCTTACATAATTAAATGGAAAGGTGTTTGAAGTACATTTGTTTGTATCTCACATAGGTATTGAATTATTAAAGGTATTTTAGAACCTAAGGTTGCAAAGTCGTATGCTTTTCATGTACTGTATCTGAATGTTCGGCACACGTAACCTGCAGCTCATTTACAAGCTTCAAGGTCAGAATTCCACTCCGTCACACACATAATGTTACCAAAAGCAATTTTATGTAGTACTGTGACATTATTCCACCTTTTAACTTTGATTTCTTATGCATTCTTAAAAGAAGCAATTCGTTACAGCCATTCTGGACTAACAAATAGACCCTTGCATGGTTTTACAATATGAAGAGATATTGATGGATTATTACATTTATATTTATGATCATATGGAACTTCATGCGGAAAAATTGAGTTAGACTTCTTTGTTCACTCTTTCGCTAAGAATTGTCATTTGAAACGGGTATACTCTCTCTGTAGGTGTGTATATGCAGATTAAAACTGATAAGTGTAAGTTTAAGGGGGAGATTAAAACAGTTTTGCATCCACAAGTGTTACAAGACTTCTTCATTACAATTATGTGACAGAAAATGCCTATCTTTTGTATTATTATAAGAAATTAAGCGTTTTACATAAGGTGCAAAGAGATGACAAAATAATGGAAATGTCCATCTTTTGCCTAAAATCCAGAATGAGGTCCCGGGTTCAAACCCGGCGGAGGGCGAGGGATTTTTTCGGGTGTAAAAATCCTTAACATGGCTTCCTTCGGAAGGGAAGTAAAGCCATAGATATACGGCACGTAAAAGAACCTCAAGCCTGATAAAGAGGCCTGTGAGCAAAATTACCGGTCTTTCACGTCCAATATAAAACGGGACGCTAAGGACCACAGCACTTAGAGAGCGTCCATAAATAAAACTTAATTTCAATTTTTTTTACAAAAATATTAACACGCGAACTTTGAAGGTGTTACTAAGAAATGGGCTTTCTTCCGGAGTATTTAGAGCATGTAAGTGGATATAAATTAACAAGTCTGTTTGGAAGTTTTCTGGATTAGAAGAGAAATAATAACTGTCATGATAGTTATATCATACATTACAAGAAAGCTCTACGTGCTGATTATACTGTTATTTTTTTCTAATATGTTTCACCTTTTAATTCAGTGCGATATAAAAATGCTATATGACCGTCGCCCGGTGTCACTGCTCATTAAAGTCGTTGTCCCACTGAACTGCACAAGCAACTATTAAAATAAACTTCCATGTTGGTGAACTCTACCCTCGCATACGTACAGGCGTACATATACCTTAAACTTCACCCGAACAAGCAAGGTTAACTTTTTAATCGCACCACTTGCAAGCGTAAAGTTGTGGAGAGAACGAAGGAGAAATCGTGTTAACCGAAAAGATAGATACACAGCAGAAAATTAGCAAAGAGCCAGCGAGAATAAATCACTTTAATATTCCTTTTATGCTGAGACTAAATAGTTTGTATGTTATGAATTAAATTCATAAACACGCCCAAATATAATCTGTATAGCACTGCAATAATGTTTCCGAGTTCCTCTTAGCGCTTCTCCTTCCTTGGCTCCATAATGTTTACTTCATTTTAGCACCTGTTATTAAGACTGAAAGATCAATATGGTGACAAAAACTGGGTTAACTCGTAACAAACTTTATTTATTGCGCGATGAGTTTCAAACCCCGCCTTGTAGCTCTAAATTATAAATTACTTGTAACTTGCTCGCAGCTATCTTTTAGCTAATTCACATTTATTTTATGCCATCTTTTTATACGAGGATCGTCCAATAAGTAAGTTTCCCTATTTTATAAGAAACATTACAGACAATTGATCATGTTGAATTAATTTTATTTATATTGTGCAATCCTTCTGTTACTTTTCTAGATAATCAACATGTTTTTCCAAGCATTTTTGGGGACGTGACACAAATTTTTCCAAGTCAGTGTTGTACCAGGGTGGGTCCTATGCTCGCAACCAGCTGTTCACTGATTTGACTTCGTTATCGGTTTAAAAGTGCTTACCTTTGAGTTGCAGGAACATGTGAAAATCACTTGGGGCAAGCTCCAGTGAATATGGAGGATACGAGAAAACTTCCAAGTTGAATCTTGACCGAGGCGGAGCTCAGAAGATTCAACTGGGAAGTTTTCTCGCATCCTCCATATTCACCATATCTTTTCCCAAGTGACTAAAAGGTCATCTTGGAGCTAAGCACCTTAACACCGTGATGAAGATCAATCAGAAGAGGTTACAGCACAGACTCGACTTCTGGTTCACTTCTGATTCATCTTCGTCACGGTGTTAAAGTGCTTACCTCCAAGATGACCTTTGAGTCAGGGAAACATGTGAAAATCACTTGGGAAAAGATCTGGTGAATATGGAGGATGAGAGAAAACTTCCCAATTGAAAGCCTTTTCCAGTGCTTGGCGGACCGAACATATGGATTTGCATTTTCGTATCTCCCGAACTCAAAACCTTCATCCAAGTGTTGGCCGAATGCATCACGCGGATTTGGCCACAAGAGTTCTTTGTGTAGACCATAACAAAATATTAACAGATACATAATTATTTAGGAGTATAAACTACTGATTAGATTTCGGTATACGAAAAATATTGTTATAGAAATATCATTCTGTTCACATGAGACATGTGATGCTAATATGGCAGGGGGTTATAAGGTTAACATGCGGCGTGACGTTGCTTCCGGGCGGTTATCGCTTAGAACTCGTATCATTGCAGACAACTTTCTTTCAATGGCACCCTTCTCTGAGCCAATTGCTACACGCCGTTTCAATTGACAGTTACATATCCCTTCCAAGTGGAATGAAGAGTTCTCTGTTGCCATATTATGTTATCGTGTTACATTAACATAATGAGTGCCGTGATAACAACTCTTTCATTTATAATGGCATAGCATTATGGGGAAACAAATAGCAGACGCTCAAAGGGTAGATTTGTCCAGGTTCCGCTACGCTACGTGGTCGATTCACACTGGCATCTCTGCGCGAGAGCCGTTAGCTTTATCAGTCATATCGAGATGTAAATGTGAAATGCATACTGATAGCCAAACAATTATAGGCAGGATTTAACGAAAGCTACCAGTGTTCCTATCTCTCACGCTGAATTTGTATAGTTTTCTTTTCAAATGAACCCGGCTTTATGGCAGTATAATATCCAATTGTAAAGGCGTCCTTCATTTTAAGCCATGGATACTCACAAATGAAACCTGCAGTACTCTTCCTCGTTTTCAAAATAAATGTGAAGTTAATATTCCTAAACGAAAAACCAAATCACAGATAAAAGTTAAGTGAAAGTTGGATGTGTAAACCCTTCGCTTTTTCTGCTGCCCTCATTTTTCTGGTCATTTGAAAACTATTAATTTACGTTTTTGTTTTAAAGTATAAATCCCTTATAAATCAAATATATTTATCCATTAAAATGTACTACGTAGCTTTTATAAAATAATTTTAGTTGCAAAAATAAAATAAATTTTATGGAGAATTCGAAGTCATCAGAACACATGCGCAGAATATGCATTTTTCTGTTCACGTATCCTGAAAATGAACACAGTGTGGTATTTTGTACTGTCAACTTCAGCGAATACTTCCGATGCTTTCCCAAATTCGCCTTTTGGCTGTTGTTGATTTTGTCGCTCATAGGGTGCACAGTCGAGTACACGGAAACGTGTCGTATTTTCTTTATTTAATATTGGCAGAAACTCATTATTTGGTTTACACATCAGCGCTGGGTGAGTTAATCTCTTACTGCTTTGAATTCAAATCTTAACGGAAACGCATTAACCTATGAACTTAGGTCAGGCCTAAGTGGGCGGCGAAAGGGGAGAAGTAGGGAACATTTCACCTGTGTGGCTGGAAAGCATGTCTCGCAACGACTGTTCACACCAGCCCCTAGACGAGTTCATCTCGCATTGGTTTGAGTTTAAAGGTCTGGCACGCAAACATTAACCTATGAACACAGCTCAGTTTCAGGTTCAGCAGCGAAGGAAAATGGGAGAGTAAGACATTAAGTGGAGTGCTAGAACCAGGTAAGGGACATGCACTCTACTGTACATACTAGTGTTACATGCTGGGGTGAGGGCTAAAAAATTTCCAACAAACTTTTACATTTTAATCACCCCAACACGCACGTGGGAGGAACGTAGCACAACAACTGCGAGAGGACCATATGTAGGCGTAGGGTTTTGTAACAAATTTACACAAAATTCAAAATCATTCACATTACCTGTCGTTTATTAATAAAGTAATTTGTGGCCCTACATTACACACACAGGGAAAATCAAGGATTGAGGGGAGATGCCTCACACACACGCAACCTACACCTTACACACCAATTCTCAGACTGACACTCGCACACAAAGAAAGTAACGCTAACAACTATCCCCCTCTGTCCAACTCTAGCCAGGCTCGCCGGCCAGAGGTGGAGAGTGTCATGCCAGACGAAAATTCAAACACAATGCGAAAGAAATACTAAATTACCCCAACAATAACGTGTGTGGTATGACAATACCTACTAATACGCCACATTAGAACCACTGCATACAAGTATTACCTGTGTAGTGGAGTACGCATGCCATAACTCAACTGATGATGGACATGACATCACCGTTATAGTCTATGCAGTCTTTAGCGGCGTTGCGCATGCGTCACCACGCTAGTTCGCATTCTTTCCGCAGTTCCACTCGCCTTGGTCGGGTACTAGTTCACTACGAATCGTTACATGTGAGTACTAATGACGAAACTTCCTGATGTATGGAATTGCCATCTTCCGATACTCCTAAAAGTAGCTGCTGTGAAGGTTAACACTGTAACAAGGAGGTTTATGCGCCAAAGACAATCCATTTATGAAACTCCTTCAAATTGGAACAGAATTTATGTGATCTGTGTGCAGGGTTCCTGAAGATATCCTTCCAAGATTTTTATACATCTTGAAAAGTGCAGTGTGGAAAACGTATTTCCTGTTTTGGGCCCTTTTGACCTACTGTGGTTGAAAGACTCTTAGAATTGTATGATTGTGTATATTGCTTTGCTATTTTGTAAGCATATAATTTCAAAGGAAACACATATTTACACTTTTAGAGTGATTTTATCAGCACACAACGTGGGCAATTGGGCATACTGAGGTAACAAATTCAGGAAGCGGTTTCTCTCTGAACGTCAGCATGTGCTAAAATAAAGTATGCTTGTGTATATATTTTTTGTTATAGCTGCTCCTGCGTTATTTTAAACAGAAAGCTGAAGTTCGCACTTCATACCCTATTAGAAAAGAAGAGAAAGTATCACAAAGTGGAAGCAATTAAGTAAAGTTTCGTAAACTTGCTTTGCTCTCACATGCAGGCAACCTCAAGCAAAAAAGGTGGAGCCCGTTTAATGGTGAAGAGAAACTTCATAGGTTAATTCCGGCTATTAAAATTATTCCGGAAGTTGCAGCACGTACTTCATGGGCGGAAAAGTGTTTTTATTTAACCTCGGCAGTGTTTTGGTAACCATTATCTGCTGCAAAGGAATGTTATACATTGACGTTACCTGTTTATCGAACAGGACGCAAACGGGCAACGTGAAAACGCATTAAAATCCATTAATGCCTTTGTGGAACGGTAAACCGTAGCAGCAGTGCTGTATACATGCCCTTGGTGTTGCATTAGGGCTCTATTTAGTCTGAAGATCATCTTTGGAGCATCAGTCTATCAAAGGATTAATCGATATTACCATGAATTGTGTTACTGAACAATGAGATACGTCCAAGAATCCTTCTATCACACTGGTCCCGTGTAGGCTAGGGTTAAAAATATCAAATATGATACATTCTTATCATTTTTTCTACCAACTATAGCTTGTTTTGATACAGATTCTACAAACTTTTCTTACGAAAGATTATTTTTCTATCTAATTCATGTTATTCATTCATTCATTATCTGTTTACCCTCCTTTTATGTAGGACTTACACCCCCCCGGACTTACAAGCGGGTGCCTGGGGTCAGAGGCCCGTCGAGGAGCAGACACTCGTGGATCAGACAGAGCATCCAGGATGGGTGATCAGCCCGATGCCTGGTATGGGATGAAGGAAGTAGATGAAACGAAATGTCGGTGAAATGGATGAAAGGAAAGGTGATGATGGAGCAGTTGGTGGAATGAATGGCGGGGGAAACAGGAGAACCCGGAGAAAACCCGCTTCGTCCACCACAAATCCCACATGCAGGTCCCTGGGATTGAACCCGGGCCGCCTCGGTGGGAGGCGCCGCCTTAATTCATGTTATATGTTTGTAAAAATAGTATGAAGACATCTCGTTGTAGGTACAAGTTATTTGCAGGAAACCGGAACGAGCCAAGAGCTTAAAAACGAGAAGCTGTAAGTTGACCTTAAATTCTCATACTGTTTCCCATCTCGACAACAACTGAATGATGACACCACTTCAAAAACTACTGTATTTAAAAATTCAAACCGAAGAAAAACGGATATCTCGGAAATGACTCTTGCCACAAGAAGGTTACATGTGTTTCAAAGAGATCTACGTTTTTGTTTGCTAAGTTTTTGTTTATTTATTATGGATTACCAGTGGTAAATATTATATGAAAATCCTTCCGAATGGTTTCACAGGCTATTCCCAGAAAATTAAAGATATACGTTTCATTCGCTATTTAAACATACTGCATTTTAATGAAAATCATTAGCCACTTTTAAGAAATTCTAAAGGAATGAAAACTTTTCCATGTAAACGATACGGTTTCGGATGGGGAAATTTTTCTTCAAAATTTCGTGTTGCATCTTTGAAAGATACTGAATTTAAATTCCAGATTTGGTATTTATCCGATTTTTTTAGTTATGCTGTTCACAGGAAAAGATACATACACATAGACTTCTTTTTATAAAAACGCCATTTATAGATTCAGGGGGCCTCAAAGCATTTATTCCCGGTGAAATCTTGTCATCGAATTTTAAGGTGGAATGTAATACTCCCCTTCCTACTAGGTACGTGGTAGAGAATGTAAAAATTTAATTATATTGCCATTGCTGAAACCCTCGCTTTGCATGCCAGAAGCTCTACCTCTGAGCTGCGGTGATCTAATTCATACATGATTTTGTCTTATACTATCGAAGGTTTATCTGGCTCAACTGTTTCAACTGATTCTTCAATGCATCATAGGAGCAGCTGTGTATGCAGAGATGGTTGGTTTGTGAAAGGATTAGTTCATTTGAACGATTCATTCGAGATAACTAATGCTGCGTGGTTGTTATATTTCTTTTAGCAAAGAGTTCAGATGTAGAATACGTGTTACAGTACTTGTAACGAGAGATCTTTGTATGTATCCTAGGATTTAGATGTTATGACCTATTTCACTATTCCTGTAGTCATTATTTGGTTTTCCTGCAAGTAGCACTTCTTCTCTCCTTCAGTCGCCTAGACAACTGCTACTTACCCTCACTTTGGAATAACTCGCTGAGGAAACAGCAAAACTGAACTAATCGAACCCACAGTCAGCGATCAGCCTACTTTATATATACTGGAGCGGCATCTTCCAGAATGCTCGCCTGAGGTCGGAAGGGAGGACATTTCTGGAGATTTGTATCCGCGTGCCGATAGTAGTTTCGGGCGGTTCGATAAGCTAAGAGCATTTCGCCCTACCTCTTTTAAGGACACCGGGAAGTGAATTTCAGCGAAAATATCGATTTTTTGTTTCCTATTCTATAAAAAAGTACAATTCCTTAGCTTTAAAATGATATATATAACATGGTATGTTACACGATTACTAAGCCCTTTAAATTGATCATTTAAATATGGCGGCGAAAGGACACGCCCCCCATCTTCCACAACCTCGTGCACAATGAGTTAAAAGGTTTCTTTCGCTTAGAGTAAGAATAAAAACACAAACGAAAAAATATTTTTGTTACTTTGGGGTGCGAACCTCTGACTATGCAACGTAACCAAATCATGCCACAATGCCTTAAACCGCTCGGCCATCTGAACATATGATAGCTGCAGCATTGTCTGATCTCATTAATTAACAATGAGAGTAAAAATAAGAAAAAATTCACTTTGGGGCGCGAACCTCCTACATAAAAGTTTTTGAATTCATCCCAAATATTATATACTAATTAAATGCAGAAACCCTTGTTCTCTAAGACTCCCAAATTTCATTTTAATCCAGCAAATTTTAGTAACAAAAACTGAAATTGAATTGTACGCATAACTTGGGTATAGCAGAAATGCAATCACTTCCTGGTGTGCTTAAACCAACTACATGCAAGGTGACGCCGAAATCACGCCCTGATATTTGGAGGGATCGTTTGGATTCGCTCGATAGTTTATTTCACAAAACACACTAGGAGAACTGTATCAAGGCAGTCTTTTCTATTCAACCTGAAAATTCTTCAAAGTTATCCTGCGTTTCTTGTTGTTCCATTCAGTGCTGTGAAAACTGAATGCAATTGCTGAAAACGGAGCGAATGCTCATATTCTTTTTATAAAAACTAGCTTCTTCATATTGTTGAACATATCTATATTTCACATTTACAGAAGGGAGATGTCCAGTAATGTGGTTTATCTGGACACCCCAGAGGCTGCTTGCACAGGCTTCGCTTTATTTCGGAATCCCCCAGCAACAAAACACGTAGTCTTAAGCGAGAGTAGAGGTTAGCCGCAAGTCCTGCTAATTCTCTTCTCCACCACGCTCTGCAGAGAATAACAGACACAAAGTGGACGAAATGTTGCCAGATCGTTGTATGCAGAATGAGCTGTAAACCTTGTACACCACATTGTCGAATATCTATCCATTTCTTGAAGTTATATCCCGTTGTTGTGCACTGCGCTCCAGTAATGTTGATTTTATGTTGTAGAAGTTTCAGGGGCGGTGTAAATTTATAAAACTCTACAGACGGGAGCGGAATTCGAACTCGAAACCTCTTTGTTAGAAACTCGCCGGTCCAAACACTTTAAATAAATTACAGAGCTACCTAACAGATAACAGTCAGACGTCTAATTTAGGATCAAGGAGATTATTATTATTGTTGTTATTATCCTCATTATGTAATGTGTTACCGAATATTGGTCTAGTATTCATATTATAAGCATAATATTGTACGAAGCTATAATTAATAATACATAAACAGCATGTGGATTAGATCGATGTAACAATCAAGTTCATTGTCAGGATTAGGATTAGGGGTAACGGAGGGGACACCTAGCACCTCGACCCGCAAGGAATCCTTTGTGCATACACCCCGGTGAGGAACGGATGAGATGAAGGACCCGCAGAGACATATGGGCTGCAGGACCGGCCACCGCAGACGACAGAGATGCGCAGAGTTCCCTAAGAGTTACAGGCTTGACCACCCGGCTGGAGAGCGCTCAACGGCGGCCCTCCCAAGCCACCGGAGTGTGGCTCACAAGCTCTCCTCCAGCGGAGACTGGGGAAAGCTCGACCCAAAGCAGAGGCTCGAACGGCCATCTGACGGGGCAAAGAAGGAGTTCCAACGTGCAAGCTTCTGCGCCATCTGTCCGCAGCCGACCGACACACATGCTCAATGCTAGTACGCCCAATACTACACTGTGACAGTGTTAGCAATACCGAACGCTTTTAAATAAAATAATTAAAACAAGTGCAAGTAGTTCTACGCAATGTAATGATAAAACTACAGATGTTTTAAGTCACTGATGTCATATGGTTTACCCATTCAGACCAAAAGGATGGTGATCCGGTAACACCGTGTAGGTTCTGTTGGTGTACAGTAATATTTAAATGTAAATCAGGAAGCAATGCCATAGAGTATTATGGTTTAAACCCCAGCAACAGAATTTTATGAATAGCTTGTTATAGCTAAATGTTTGTAAGAAAAACACAATTAAATCACAGAGCTATGAATATTTTCACATAAAGCTCAGCATAAAGATTTAAAAATTATAGGATTTCATTTTAACAATCTGCTTAACTCTTTTTTTATGTATTACGCAATTTTAAATCTCATTAACAAACAAAGGATAATGAATGAAATAACTTCTGGAAACCGTACTGTGCGTGTCAAGTAAACCAAATGGTATTCGTATTTACAGAACAAATAAACTCCAGAATAAACCTTACTCAGGCGGTAATGCATTTGAGAGGTCGTGGGTTCGATTCCCGCGACCGATCTTCCGGACCCATAGGATTTTCGGGAGTTTTCCGAGGTCGCTATGCGAATATTGGGAAGGTTTATTACATTTCCTGAATTTCCTGTCCCTCCATTTCACCTCCATTCTAATTTCACTTCACCTTTCATCTGCTTGGTCTGTTTCAGGGTTGAAAGTGTCGGCGGGAGTCTCGGCATTGCATGGCAAAGAATAAGGATGATGTATGTAACACTTCATCCCCCGTAATGGGGGCGGTCACCGAGTCCTGGGTCTCCCGGGGGATGTGTAAGCCCGCAGGGCTGAGGGTAGCCGGTTGCACCAGCTGCCACCCGGGAGTTTCAAACTGTAAAATGTAGGGACCCTGCGCTCTGCCTGTCATGCCTCCTGGTCCGGTCGTCCTCTGGCTCCTCTCACCATATCGGCTGACGCACTAAATCGCGTTTCTGCAATAGCCTGGCTTGGTAACTCACTCTCAGTCATTGTCGTCCTCCGGTGTAGTAGTTACCATGCTAGCCTGTAGTTCCCGAGGTCAGGGTTCAAACCCAGTGGAGGGCGATGGAGTTTTTCGGGCGTAAAAATACTTAGCATGGCTTCCTTCGGAAGGGAGGTAAAGCCGGTGGTCCCGTGGCATAGATTTACGGCACGTAAAAGAACCTCAAGGCTGCCTTTGAGCAAAATTATCGATCATCCACGCCAAATATAATGGGATGCTAAGGACCACAGCAGTTAAAGAGCGTCCATAAATAAAACTCAATTTAATTTAATTTTAATTACTCTCAGCCATTACATTTACCTACTCCGGTGACCAAAATCTGTGAATCTAGCGGAAACAAATCAGGATTTAAGACGTGAGAAAATAACTGCGCTTGAAAATATTTGTTCTTTACTTCCATCTGTTAGTTTGTGTTTACAAAAGTCAATTTAGTGTCACGAGCATAGCTTACAGGTATTCCGTACGACTAAATTCCGTAATATGGATAGAAAACCCTTTAAAAGAAAGTTTTCAGCATATAATATATGTAGTTACATAAAAAGGGAAGCAAATAAATTATTATTATTACTAGCCTTGACTTACTGTAGGGGATATACAACCTGTAGCATTATCAACATAAAAAAAATTGCTGTCAATTGGAGAAGGATCAATTTCGGAAATAGCATAGAATACAAAATTGGTTACATGCGTTTATACACAGAAAACTACTAACAAGAACATATTTCAGTGAACAAGCTATCGCTTTAAAATTTTCTATAAAGTGAGTATCGATAATCTAGTACGGAGTATCGATACTCCAAAATCAGTGTCGGTATCGAGTATCGAGAAATACTGGTATCGTCCCATCACTGATCTACTTAAAAGGAATTGTCTATTATTAAGACTGTACAATCATTTATAAACGTATTTTTTATATATAATTTTCACCATTTATTCTCCCCTTAAGCTGGCAGGTGATGAAAGAACGATGGATATGAGGGCGATTATCAGGCTTTTTTACAAAGCCCAATCATAGTTTTCTAATGCAAGCATGAATCAGATGGAAGCTTTTCGGAGCCAGGGAACGCCAAAGGAAAAGTTGGTGAAGTTTCGTGTTTGCCGCTCCGTTTTCAATCACAGAATACTACAGGCCTATGCTTATTGGGCATACCTGTCGCCATTACAGAAGATAGTCAAGGAGTCCGTGACCCATATCTGCCGCTAGAGCTCTCTTCAGTATGAAGCAAGAGATGGTCGTCACTTTTGATAACGTACTAATTTACTTTATTTTGATGTTGTTGCGTTTCTCATAGCTCGTTCTGCTGTCTCAGTGGTAAGCTGTGAGATCTTTCCCTCAGGGTATGCATGGACGTATTGTGAAGAGACAACACCAGTTTAAATTGACTGAGAAATTGATTGTGAACTAATATTTGAGTTATTGAAGTGAGTTGCCGACAGTTCGAGATGAAGAAATAGACTGACTCTGAATTGTAGTACTCGAAATTGTAATAATTGAATTATTATGTCTGCTAATTTCCGCAGTATCAAAGTTACTGGACGAAATAACTGTTTCCGCAATGAAAGAAGCTAGTAGTGTAACTTGCCGTGAGTCGCTAAAATGCTTATCGGCGAGAGCTCTCGCAATAGCCGCGAAATCTTACCTACACAAGCGCGCCACTAGGCGTTTAAAATATCACATGAGCAGTACGTACTGGTGACGGTACCAGAGAGAGTAACTCTCTAATATAAAATTGTACGCCTCCATTACTTAAGCTCCGCCTACTTCAGAATTACTCCCAGCAACATTATTTTACGCCCTGGCCAATACTTATAATCCTCTTCGTGTAGGTACGTCTCTTAACTGTTACAATGAGTCTTGGTTAAAATCTCAGAAGTACCTTTTACTTCTCTTTATCGGAATTCTGCCTACGTGAACTGCAAACGTACTGAGCTTATAACCTAACTGAATTCCCAAAATCTTTAAGGTAATACGTTCACTGTTCTCGGCTGATACTAATGACTTTCGCTAACCTGACTTCCTAATTACCTTCTTCTTTCCGGACAAGCATTTCAACTCAAGCTTCTTACATTATACGTTGATTTAATATGAGGAAATTATTTATAGAAATTATTTCTCTACCTTAATATTATTTCTTTAGTCAATAACTACGCTATCAAGTAGCAGATTTGGAAAAATCAAACCGAGATGATTTCCTTCAGCTGCACGTACATTTCGTTTAAGCTTCAGGAATGACATAGCTTTCTACAAATGGTTACCGTATTGAATTTCAAATTTGAAAAACCTGTATTCAGACGAAAAGAAATTTCAGCGGTGTTTTCTAAACAAATAATATCTGAATTCGAAAAATCGAATTACTATGTTGTTACCGATGTAGTACATTACCATGCTTGACCAATACCATCCTGAGTTCGTTGTGAATTAAAAGCCCTGAACGGTCAAATGTTCCGCTTTCTTTTCTCGTCTTGGTTCTCATTCCTTATTTATGATGAAATAACATTAGAAACCTGTTAATTCTAAATATCAAATTCAGGTTAGGATTGCTGTTTCACTTCCCCGTTCTTGATTGATTGTTCTCTGTTCCCATTTGGTTGTTCTTTTCCTTTTGTGGCAATTGTGCACTATAGCGGGAAAACTTTGTACATCTTTAGTAGTGGGAAAAACATTGTTCCTCTGGTTGATGCCCTCTGCTGCAGTGTCCTGGGCTCCGGCTATTGCTGCTCTGCGGCTGCTGATTTCTTCATTCCTAATAAATTACCTATCTAACTAATTTCACTGGACTCAGGGTTTTCTTAGGTGAGGCAAATTAAAATACACTGCATTTACCTTTAAAATGTGTTTTATTATCAAATAAATACTTATGGGCGGCATTCCCATTGTAACAATTCCCACCATTATATCAAATTAGGAGCCTAATCTAACTGAAAACTCTTCCAACTCATATACACACACGTGCATCCATCGTCCAGAGAGTATCACTGTGTGTCGCCGAGATTCTACAAGAGAGTGAAAACCTAGGGCTTTCTTTCCCCTTTTATACCTAAGCCTAATGACGTTCATCTTCGCACCTCAAAATGTAACGACATTTCTAATTGGTCCTCAGACCGCGTTACCTTATTATGTATGAAAAAAATTTGCTCCAAACTTCTTCGTATACGCGTCCCAGTGGCGCGTCCGGAAGCAGATTCTATATCTCTGTCTCTTTCCTTTCTATATCTGTCTCTTTCTATTTCTTGTTATTCCTTCAAGCTCCGTGCTCATTAGGTTTCTGAAAGGAGGTGTACTTCTAACTAGAATTACTTTTACCTGGAATTAACTAGCTCGCCCGTCCCTTACTTATCTATGTTACAATCCGCTTTTTACATTTCTTGGCTGGTAAATATTGTAACATCTTTCTTGCTGAATTATATTATTATGTACAATTCTTGTTTGATATTGAATTATATATCAATGTGTCTATGTGTGTGGCATATCCCCTTTCAGCACTAGGCTTTAGATCTATGAATATCTTATTCTACATGTACAAATACAATATGCAGAACGTTGTGGGGTCCACGGAAGGTATGAATATAAACTCTACCCATATGCATTCAATCCAAAGCTTCAGAAAGTTTTACATAGTGTGCAAATCTGTCCCCAATTATTCCCAGGGAAATGAAAAACTGGTGTAAACACTTTAGTGGTAATTCTGGCCTGATCCTTGCCCAGTTTGCCGTAAACTGAGGGAGAAGCAGAGATTCTGCGCACCGCAACACCGCACCGGATTAGTTGTTACCGATTAGAGCAGTAAGTGTTTGAACATTACCGGCGGAGTGTGTTGGCACTGTAGTATAAGCCGATTGCTGCATAGTTTCGAGGTTAGACAGCAAATCAAATACTCCCTCTACGGATCCATTTATTCGACGCTTACTCCAAAGCTTTTTGTCCCCGACTGTATACCAAATAATTGCATTCTAATGAAAGGCACTCTTCTAAAGCGTTTATTGGAATGAAGGCACCTGCTTCAGTTCCAGGTCAGGTCACCAATAACGATTACCGTAAAATGGGGTGACTTTGGCTCAAATGTGAAATTCTGTTTTAACTTCCCCACACATTAACTCAGAGTTAACTGATATCTAGTTGCCCCTTTCTGAGCTAGAATTATAATTCTGTTGTATCTTTACACATAGATGGGAATTTAAAACCGAAGCTTAAGTCAAATTTCCCCCATGTTACGGTACCTAAATCCTGAACTGACAATATTCTATAGTGCTGTTTTTTCCACAGAATTTATACAAGTAGGGGATTCTCAAATGAAAGAACACGATTTTTGTGTACGTGTCTGTGTGCGGGGGTCCCACAAGTAACTCAAGATAACAGTCGTCGCAGTAATCTGTTCGTGTTATCTTATTTACTGGGCGCCTGTTATTGTTTTATTATTTTGAATTTTGGGTTCTTTGTCCTCCGGCTAGCTATTATTACTCAGTCGAGCAAATATCTCTGAGCAGGGCGTGTAAACGGAAAGGAGTTGTTACTAAAAGATAAAACTGATAAAAAAGAATTTATTTTCACACTTTTATTGCCGTCACACTTAATTAATAGTTCACATCTTAAATGTTTATACACGCCTGACTGAAACTTATATTTCCGAATGTAATTACTGTCGTATTAGTTGCCGCGGACTTCATATTTTGTAACTAACTTTACGATGCGAGAGATTCTTCCAAACTGTATGATGTGCACTTCACGATAGATTCTTCAAGACTGCGCGACGTGTACCTCGTGAATGATTCCATAGAACTGCGTGAAACATGCTTATGGCTCGAGAATATATACTCCTTCACCTCGAAATGCCTAAACATTATAATAGAGCTACTAGTGGTTACCAAATCGCGCCAACATTAGCGTCTGTTTTGTCACCCAATCACAATTACTAACACATATGCTCAAGGGAAGATATTCCCTCCATTTCAAAAGAAAGACACGCTACCCTGACATCATTTGTTTGTCTCTTCTTAGTGATAAACAACTCACCCCATCGGTTCATTGTTACCCACTTCTATTGTGAGTTTCAGTGAGGCCGTGTAAACTTATTTCCTAACAATGCTTATGGCTAAAAACATCTAAAATCATTGTCATACCATAATGTTAATTTACACTACAATCACTCTGGCATTCACAGTGTTGTGATATAAAATACTGTCTCACAGTGTGTCACACATTTTGGAGGTTTGCTACATAAAATGGTTTAAACGAGAGTTAGGTCTCTTTTGTGTTGAGTTATGAATGGGATTTGTACGTAGGTATGTGGTTATTGAACCAACTCCCACCAACTTACGGAACAGCTTCGGTAACTGTGTTCATTGGTAACTTCAAAGTAATTCTTTTTGTTTATTTTTTCGGCTAAACTTAGGGCCCTAATCCTGGAAATATGTCTGTAAGAAATCTGCAAGGCATACTTAAATACACAAACATATAGCTTACGGAAACTAGGGATATTCCACAAAGTAGATCCATCGACACCGTATGACTGAGTGCCAGTGAGCGACAAAGGTCACTCTAAGAAGCACTCAAATCAAACACTGTTTAGGGATAAGTTATCAATGTGAAGTGGAGAGACATCCTTACGTAGTGCCTTTGTTCAGTAACTTGAAAGTATAGGGTCAATTTTAGCAAGCACCCCGAACACTTCAGAGGCTGCTAACCGGTTAGGTAAGCTTGTTGTAGCCCAGCTGCTTGCCGGGGTTGACCGGCTTTGGCTGGATAGGCCGACGCGAAAGAAAGTATATTGCCAAATGCACGATACTTATCTCATAGCCAAAGTAATGGAATTGCTGATGCACTGCTGACTGCGTGTAAACTTCCATTGATTTGGTGCATGTCTTTAGAATTTAACCAAATCTCGTAGCGAAGCAAGAAAGTAAGGTAGTTTTGTTTGAAGTTTTGACGATAGTGTTATTACAGATAATGTATGGCCAGGCCGCTCCAGTTACCTCATCATTTTTTGCTTTTATATATGGGGAAAGTTACAAAATAGAGTGTACAGTCAAGTGCAGATGCTTCTGGTTTCCTATCGTATTTATCTTTACTTAATATTGTTCAGAATTCCCTTGTCATCTGTGTTCCACTGCAGCCCTAGTTGAGCCAGTCTCATATTGGTTTGAATTTAAGTCCGATGCATACGCATTAGCCTATGAACAAAGGTCAAGTCTAGGCGAGCGGCGAAAGGGGAGGCGTGTGGAAATTTTTACCTGAATGGTTGGAAGGCATGCTTACCAACGACGGTCCACACCAGCCCTGAATGAGTCTATCTCGTATTGTTTTGATGTTGAAAGCCTCGCACTCAAACATTAATCTATGAACATACGTCGGTTAAAGGCTTAGGAGCGAATGAAAAGGAGGGGCTAAGACAAACATTAAGTGAAGTGCTAGAACCAAGTAGGGGGTAGGGACTGGGCGTGGCAGAGGCGGTTTAATATTTCCTTATCTACATAAACCACTGTGCAATATGAAGTGGATTATTTGTTGATAGTTGGAAGATGCTTCATGTTTATCTGCACCACGTATGGGAGCCAATTTGTCGTGGTCACTTCGTGTTATCTTATTTCTGAGTGCCTGTTATTGTTTTACTACTTTGAATGTTGGGTTCATTGTCCTCCGGCTAGCTATTGTTTCTCGGTCGAGCACATCTCTTTGAACAGGGTGTGTAAACGGAAAGGATTTGTTACTGAAAGATAACATTGATAAAAGAATTTGTTTTTACAATTTTATTACCGTCACAATTTATTCATTTCATATATCTTTTGATACACGCCAGACTGAAACTGTTATGTTTTCTAATGCTATTATAATCACTTATTTGCCGCACTTTATTAATTCGCGTATTTCACATTTATAACTAACTTTACAACGCGAGAGATTTTGTAGAATTGCGCGACGATTCTCTTAAACTTTGTGACGTATAACTCACGAATACTTATGTTGAACTGATCGACGTATTACACGCGAATGCTTCTTCTGGACTGAGCGACGTGTAATGCACAAATGTTTCTGTTGGACTGTGCAATACTTGCCTCTGGCTTTAGCTTTTTATACTCCCTCACCATAATATGCCTAAACATTATAACAGAGCTGCTATTGGTTAATAAAGAGCGCCAACATTAGCGTCTATTTTTATATCCAATCAAAATTATGAACACATATGCTCTAGGGAAGAAATTCCCGCCATTTCTAAGAAAAGCGCGCCAATCTGACGAAATTTGCTTGTCTCTAATAATTGATAAACAACTCACCCCCTCGCTCATTGTTACCCGCTCTTATTGTCAGTTTCAGTGAGGCCGTGTAAACTTATTTCCTAACAATGCTTATAATTAACAAACATCTCAAATCAATGTCATACAATAATGCTTATTTACACTACAATCACTCTGGCATTTACATTATTGTGATACAAATTACTGCCACAAATATTGTTACCTGCTGGGGTGAGGGCCAAAAGTTTCACAGAAAATTAATAAATTTTGATCACCCAACACGTAAATGGTGGAGCATAGCTACAAACGCCGAGAGGACCGGGACCTTGGTCTACATTCAGATAAAGGCGTGAGGCTTTTTGACAAATATACACAAATATCACATCCCACGCATACCTGTAATTTATTGATAAAACACTTGGCGAATCTACATTACACTCAGGGAGACAAAGGAATGAGGGGAGAGCCCCGCACGCGCGACCTGCTTCTTACACACTCACACACAAAGTAACACTAACTATATACCCCCTCTCCAACTGTGTCTAGGCACGCTAGCCAGTCAGGGTCTGCGTCATACCAGACGGAAATTCCAAACAAAGCCTTCTCTCTCTCTCTCTCTCTCTTTCTCTCTGTGTCGTGGTCGGCGCCAAAGGAAAAGGTTCGTTCAGCCGAAATAAATCATCAAAGTCACCCAATAATACTGTCGACAATGCGACACAATAATGCGTCTGGTATGACAATACTTACTGATACGTCATATCGTTACGATTTCATGCACTCGACTGTACACCAGACACAAAGAGAAAATTGAAACAAAACAATTACCATGAAATTTCGTTAATTTCTTGTGATAAACTGTACCCAGTCAATAGAGACTATCTGTAAATGCCAAGAGAGCATATAAGGATAGAAAGAACAACTCCAGCATCACCTGTAAAAAGTAACGTGCATTTCATATGTTTCCTTTCTTTATGTCCTACCGTACAAAGTCGATGGTACTCAACAACAGACTTGGTTGAGGGTTAGCGCCTATCAAATGTTAGGTGCGCTCACTGTTTCCTCGTATCTGCTGGAGAGATATATCGCGGTGTTCATGTATAATGTATTACATTTATATTTGTCTCTTGGACTCTTCATCAGAAGAATGATTCCTGCATACCTGGATTTAGTAACGAAGCGGCTTTTTCCAGGCATTGTTCTGATTTCATTTGACGTACAGCCAGTACAACTTTTCTGAAAACAAGCTATTTTACATTAAGTATCAGCTACATTCACATAAATCTGTTTCTGCAGTGTATGTTTCAGTAACCCACTTTATTATTTTAAGCCTGTTTCTACCTAAGAAGCTATGAAACGTAAATATTTCAGCTAAATTCACGCAAACTAAGCTAAATGGTAAAAAGGCGGATATGTTACAAGTTTCTGTTAATACTTGCGCTGTCACCTAGATACATAATCTGAAGGTTATTCATTGTTGTTTCCAACGTTTCCCATTTGGTCTACTATGACCTTCGTTGAACCTCGTCTCGCTAAGCAGTGACTGGAGGTGTCCGTTACCTCCGATGTTGCGATGGCAATGAGGATGTTGATGGAAGGAACGGGGGTCCTTTTACCGTACACTCTGAACCACGTCGAGCCTCGATAATACTTCACATACGCTAGTCGGACATGAAGACTTGGATAGGGGTGACTTAAAATCTCCACCCCATAGCTAGCGGTCACGAACCCATGGAACGAGAGCAGTGAACAAAACCATTGAGCTACCAAATGCACACCTAAGGTGAAAATTATATTTTTGGATTCAACAAAAAAAAAATACAACATCCACGTTTCACCGAAACTACTTGTTTTGAACTCCCCTGTATTCCCAAATTTTTTTTAGAAAGTATGTGTCTCTGAGTGTGTGGCTTGGTGAGTGGATAGGAGAGGGAGAGAGAGAGAGTAACATAACATAATTAAAATCAATAAACAAAATTTTCACCAAATTCCACCATTACAGAATGACACTGACCTGGGCCGCATCGGTATTAGTATTGCTGCTACTTCGAGAAGACTCGGGGCCACGGTTTCGATTTGAGGATGGCAGGAATTAGTAAATTAGTTCAGGGGATGATTTCCTGGTAGAGTTGAGGTTCTTCTTTTCAGGGTGGTGACACTGTCTTGATAGTCTTAATAATGTTGCCGGATAAACTGAACTATTATTTTTAAAATATTCCTTTCTGGTCGACCCGCCACTTTTATTTACCTTAAGGTCCGCGAAGTCGCGACTTATGTGTTTCTCCGGCCGTCTCTCCTGCTAATTTTCCCCTTGGGTTGCCTATGTTACGACACTTTACCCCAGACTTAAAAAAGTTCTCTTGATAATTTTCCGTCAAGTTCTTTACCGACCGTCGCTCTTGCTAGTTTTCGGAAGAGTGACCCTTGAGTTTCCACACTTTTCGCCATTTCGTAAAATCTCTCCCACTTTTCTTATACTTCGTTCCGTCTTGGATTCAAAACGTATCATGTGACATGTACGCGATCTTTCATTCGCTTTCACTTTATTTTATCACTTTTCTAATTGGTCCTCCCCACTTCGGAAACTTCCACGTTTAATTTTGAACACTTGTTTTAAGTAAAAAAATCTTCCCACGAACCTTCTTAGATCGAAGATAGAACGCCAATACTCTCTGACCGTACTAAGTCTATAATCTTTTGTCCGTGTCACGTCCGAGCTGAGATACAAAGGCTAGTCTTGTAGACTTCACGGCACCATATGTGACCGTAGGCTGTTTCCCACAGAGCGGGTAAGTGTCTACCTGGCCTTTCGCTAGAAAACAAAGTTTGTCTTCCTGCCTTTTCGGCAAAGTTATCACTGGTAAGAATTTACAGAGCGACGCGTTCAATTATTATTTCACTTGATTTACTTTTTGCACAAGTTATGACCCTTTTAACTGATTACTGTTTATATCCAATCCTGTTTCACAAGTTTATCTCGGGTTATGCATTATTTGTGATTATGTTTTATTAGATTTTTCTGTTAATGTTATTTTCGCCATTAAGGTTTATATTTAATGTTTATATTGTATTATATTATTATTTATTTCTCGCCTTGGTCTCCATAACCGGCTTTAACAATAAAAACAATTTTTTTCTAAAATACTGAGTAAGAATTTTCAAAAAATTATGTTTGAAATAATTGGAATGAATAAACATTCATCTTAAATTTTCTATGAGAAGGCTCTTAATTCTCATTGAACACTTTGTAGGTTGGGAACCATAAGAGAGAAACAAAGATACAGAAAATAATGTAGAGCTCTTTAACGTAAAGGTTTTAACAGATAACCCTTCCGCATTATCCGTTTCCTAAATGTTAATTATTGTATGTTTAAATATTTCCAAGTTGAAATGCGTCATCTAATGGAAGATAGTTGAGAATTTGAGAAGTTTGTTTTTTTCCACATCAGATTATAGTTAACAAACATTTACTTGTGATATGCATAATTGAGTTGTGTTTTCACATTATGCTGATAGTCCGTTTCATACCGTGTAATATGAAGAAATTCCAGGGCAAAATTAATCCTTTTAATGTAAAATGGATTGAATAATGATTTTATTAGAAGAGTATAACGTAGTTATAAGAATTAGCTATGGATTAACAATGTGTAGGGAAAGTCATGTGAATAATATTCGCACTCTTTGTTCAGAAATTATTGTGTTATTAGCACAACAAAACCAGCCTTTTCCGCTCCAAAGCGTTTTACATTTTGTACCGGTCTCTGTTAAAATGGGTTTTGTTAAGACTGCACTATAGCATTAAATTTTGAAGCAGATGACATTTCCATGAAAATGACTTCACCTCTGCTTCGTCCTTGAGCATATATATGCCAATAGCGATTCTGTATACTATAATAAATAACCAAATTCCTTCTTCAGTGAAATGATTGATTGGCTCGCTTTTTAATGGAATATCAAAACATCTACACCGTTATAACTAAATTTTCCAAATATATAACTCCTTATCTTTGGAGCTGCTTAAAGTTTTGGTTGGGAAATTTTTAGGGCATATAAATACAACCCGGGGTATCCAGCTAACTTGAAGGCTAGAGGTGAAGGGAAGCCAAGTGTGGTTCACAACGGATGGATGTGACTCGTCAGCTCAGGTCCCCAACACATCTAGGAGAAGGAAACTCGGAAGACAAACCTGGGTAGCCATGATTCAATAGCCCCAAAGGCAACATGATTAGGAGAAGGAAACTCGTAAGACAAACCCCTACTTCTAGGGATTAGAAGTTGTGCAAAGGGCTGGTAATCCATCCACGTCCAAAAAAAATTTAACTCCTATGCTCCAAAATAAATGCCGGTCTGATACATATGTGACAAAACAAGTGTCAAAATTTAATTTTCTAGGGTGTGCAATAGCATAAGGGTCTGAAACATACATTAATAAGAAGCTAAATAAATTCAATTACATAACGGGAAGCATAAATAGAACACTAAAAAATAAAATTAGAAAAGATTCAATCATAAAGCAAAGCAATGGCCATTCCCACAATAACTTATGGGTTTGAAACATGGACAGTGACAGTAGAAAATAAAAGAGGGATACAGGCAGCTGAAATGAAATTTCTCAGACCTATAGAAGGATACACAAGACTAGATAAAAAGCCAAACAATGAAATAAGGCAAAAGTTAAAAATAGAAGAGTTAAATAAAGTGATAATAGAATACAGAACTAACTGGAAACAATATTTAGAAAGAATGTCATTAAATAGGATACCCCGAGCAACATATAACTACAGACCCCGAAGATACAGAAACCCAGGACGACCAAAAAAGAGATGTATGCAACAAGATTTTGTAGCCGGAACAGGCTAAACGGCATAAAACCGTGAAGTAGAAGAAAAAGCTTTTAAGTTTACTAAAACACTTTTGTACACATTTTATTGACAAGCTTATAAAGATTCCTTGCTTATAAGGCATTGACATGTTAAACAAATATGGCATTGAACAGTATCATCATGAGATACACTAAGTGATTAAAGGTATCCGGACACCTGGCTGAAAATAACGTACGAGTTTGTGGCGTCCTCCATCGGTAATGCTGGAAGTCAATATGGTGTTGACCCACCCTTAGCCTTGATGACAACGTTCACTCTCGCAGGCATACTTTCAATCAAATGCTGGAAGGTTTCATGGGAAATGGCAGCCCATTCTTCACGGAGTGCGAAACTGAGGAGAGGTATCGATGTAGGTCGGTGAGGCCTGGCACGAAGTCGGCGTTCCAAAACATCCCAAAGGTGTTCTATAGGATTCAAGTCAGGACTCTGTGCAGGCCAGTCCATTACAGGGATGTTATTGTCGTGTAATCACTCCGCCACAGCCCGTGCAGTATGAACAGGTGCTCGATCGTGTTGAAAGATGCAATCGCCATCCCCGAATTGCCCTTCAACAGTGGGAAGCAAGAAGGTGCTTAAAATATCAATGTAGGTCTGCGCTGTGATCGTGCCATGCAAAACAACAAGGGGTGCAAGCCCCCTCCAGGAAAATCACGACCACACCGTAACGCCACCATCTCCGAATTTCACTGTTGGCACTACACACGCTGGCAGCTGACGTTCACCGGGCATTCGCAATACCCACACCCTGCCATCGGATCGCCACATTCTGTACCGTGGTTCGTCACTCCACACAACGTTTTGCCACTGTTCAATAGTGTAATGTTGACGCTGCTTACACCAAGTGAGACGTCGTTTGGCATTTTCCTGCGTGATGTGTGGCTTTTGGGCAGCCGCTCGACCATGGAATCCAAGGTTTCTCATCTCACGCCTAACTGTCATAGTACATGGAGTGGTTCCTGATGCAGTTTGTGATGGTCTGGATAGATGTCTTCTTATTACTCTTTACGACCCTTTTCAAATGTCGGCGGTCTCTCGTCAGTCAACAGACGAGGTCGGCCTGTACGCTTTTGTGCTGTACATGTCCCTTCACGTTTCCACTTCACTATCACATCAGAAACAGTGGACCTAGGGATGTTTAGGTGTGTGAAAATCTCGCGTACAGACTTCTGACACAAGTGACACCCAATCACCTGACCACGTTCGAAGTCCGTGAGTTCCACGGAGCGTCCCATTCTGCTGTTTCACGATGTCTAATGACTACTGAGGTCGCGGATAATGAGTACCAAGCAGTAGATGGCAGCACAAGGCACCTAAGATGAAAAACGTATGTTTGTGGGGGAGTCCGGATACTTTTGATCACATAGTGTTTGTTATTTTCATGCCTTTAAAATATTATTTTCCCATCATTTATAGTTCTGGGTAAATGAACATTTATACAAAAATATTTAATATCTAAAGCTCGATACTGAAATATAACGACCTGTGAAAAGGCTATGAACTTAGGGTATGAGTACGTTATACATTAAAACTAGATTTGAAGTGTTAAGGATATGCCTAGATTTATGAAATATATGTATATTAAAATAACCAGAAATCTCAAATATTTATGTTATATCCTTGACCAATATTAGGATTTAATTTCTCCACAAAATATGACTGGGATATCTACAATCCACTGTTTATCCATCTTTACTTATGAGAATTACCTTCAGCACGATTGCTTCGGAGAAGTTGACTTTTATTGTATGCACAGAGATCTGGGAAATAAAAATATTTGAAATAGGATTAAGTGCTTGAGAAATTTTTAAACTTTTATTTTGCCGTGGAAGTTGAATATACGAGTATAAATAATCGTAATTGCAAAAGCGTGTATAACTCTCAAACAAAGTAAATATAGAATACTTAAATAATGCATGATTTGAATACCTGAGGGTGGAAGTAGTGAGGCAGTTGTTATTTAACTCCTTCTTTTACCTTATTTTCTCGTCGCAAGGAAAAAGCGACCTTATAAGGGTGCAGGGGAAAGTGGTGCTGAATAAAATGGAACTTCGCATGTCCATGAAATGAAACACAGGCAGTGACAGGCACATATTATTTAATGCTTTGGCACGTGATGCTTCAGCTTTTAAGGAATTGGCTGCATTAAGAAGGGCAGTAACTTACCTTCCAAAAGGAACAGCGCTACGTCGAGGCCAGTATTTCTGAGCTCCCGACAGAAAGCTATGACCCAATAAATATTTGCGTTATGTGTCAAACAAGCAGCACAATTGTTCTCATCTATGAGAATATTGGAAAACTGTATTTTCTCACTAAATAAAGTTTGCGTTATTAATTTTAGCACGAAATCTAAATCATTTGAAACAAATAAAACATTTCAAACGTAATTTGCAGACCATAGACTTTAACAGAAAAATTAGTACTGAGCGGCCGGTTTATGTTTCGGCCGCTAGAGCGGGGAACCTGATGCGAAATATCTCGGGGGATTGCTGTTTGACCTGGGAACTGATGCAGCAACTTGCTGCATGTACATACATACGGGCTCCTTATAAGTAACCGGTTTAGTTCAATTATCCCCATATTTAATGCACAGGAGTAGACAGATGTGAAAGCCCACTTATATCGAGATGTCTGTCAACACTTTTCACACATTTTCTAGCGCTGAAGTTCCATTAACAATACATATAGACTGCTTTCTTTAGAAAGTCTGGTTGGTTAAAAGCTACAATTCATAATTCAAAAAGGATAGGTTTGAAAGGAGAAAAGATGTATGATATTGTGGCCGCTTTAGAACACTGCCAGATAATACCTACAACTGTCTCAAGAAGAAGGTTCTACAGGAACCACCATAGAGTGATTAAACATTGCACGTAAGTAAACTTAGAGCGAGACGTTACAGTGAAGCTTCCGCGAGCCAGACGCAACCACGCTGCATACTGCTCACGCGCTCTTCCGGCCGAAACATAATCCGACCTCTGTGTGTACTTAATAGAGTTACATTAAGATGGGATTTACAGCAACGTCACAACTGGATGATAATTTTCCCCAATAAGAAATCGCACCTCTTTTTAAGCACCTAAGAGGAACTTTTCAAGACGGTTAATTCAGATTATGTTGGTTGTATTTGGATAAAAGTTCATTTTACACAACGAACTGCTTCATTATTCTCTCCCATGGCCGAACGTGTTTTGACAGAAAATAAGTTAACAGCCCTTTTTGGACGTATACAGGATAAGTCGCTTAAAAATGCGTTTATCCCGAAAATAATACACCGCTAGTTTTCCTGAATTTAAATATACTGACAAATACACATATAATAACAATAGCCATAATTATTTTAATAACTGGATGGCTGTAAATCTCATTCATAGAGTAAGAAACTAAATTGTATGAATAAACATTAAAGAGACAGGATAGGTAAACAGATCGGAGCAATATGTATATGTATAGCAGTTATCCTGAGATAAATAATCTCGTGTTATTACTTACCACTATGTTCATTTGCCATTCTTATTTGAATTGTCAATTGGATTTTCTAATTTTTCTAATGTTTTATGGTTTAAAAGATTTCTCATTATGATAAAATGTTATTTGCACTAAACAGATGCCTGAACCAGTTATCATAGGCTGCATGTGTGGCATATAGTAATAACTCAAAGCAAATAGTCCTTATAGTGTCGAATTCAACTGCTCATGTTACATGTTTACGGCCACACTTTTTGTGTAGGTATATTTTAATGCGGACTAATTTTTATGGTTTTACACCCTATATGACACTCGTAATATCTCAGACCTTCCTGATTTTTACTTTATTAATGTACTTTAGAAGTTGATTAACAAAATCCTTTGTTCTTTTTCTACTGCCAAGAAATTACACCCACTTACTGTCTTAGGGGATTTAATTTCTGTCGGTAAGTACAATGCGTGGGAAAAAGCAAATGGCGTTTAGCTTTTACAATCTAGTTTGATGAATAATATACAGGATGGACCATTTGAGGCTGTACAATAACTCCAAAGCTAAGCGTTGTAGAAAGAAATGTCTTGATAAAAGTTGCTTGATATTATGGGGAAAGTAAATGCCATTAGTCGTGTTTTGTCTGGAGGACGTTGTGATGGCCATTTTAGGATCAATTTAATTTGGTTCCCGTTTAAAAATTAAATTGATCCTAAATGGCTATCATAACGTCCTTTAGACAAGGTCTGATTCCGTTTGATGGTACAAATACCTTTTTTATTCTAACGTTTCCTCATTATTGTAGTCTTTTACTAATCTCCCAATTCAGGTTCACAATAATGGATGAATCTCATTCAGTGATCATAATTATACATGCTGTACACAAATGATTATAGGGCTTTAAACTTATATATGTTCTCTGTGGTATACAATATAACTTTGAATCATAACTTAAGCCGAGGAAAAGTCGTAGAGGTTTGCCATAACACAAATTGCAAGTGTTCAACATGGGCTCTATTTCTGACACGGCATACCTCAGCCGATAGTCCATTTCTTGCCACACTGACGTAAGTCTGTCTGATATAACTGATTCTGGTGCTGAAATATTCCTCCGTCTCGACTCGGGTAGATCTGCAAGCAGCTGTGGCACGTTTTCTTAACACCTTTTACATTGCCATTGTTGGCATTGCTAGTTCTCGACTCGCCTACCGCACAGATCTTTTAGGACTGCGCCCCCGTTCTGACCCTTCACACTCTCATCTGACACATGTGGTCGCCCGGTGGTCCTTCCTTTACAGAGAAACCCCGTCTTTTGGTTCTGATTGTACCACCTGTAAATATTGGTATCAGAAGGGCGTTAACACCAAATCTTCACTATACGTCAGCTGAACTGTAGCCATTGAATTATGTTTCGTGAATTCCAAGGATTAAAAATCTTTTTGTTGCCATTCTTTTGGCTACAAAAGAAAAATCTACGCATGTAGAATTCCAAATTTTACTGTTACTCTTTAGTGCTATTCAAAATTATATTGCACACCACATAAAAATAAGTTTAAACCCCTATGATGATTTCTTTACAGCCTCTATTTACCTATTTGAAATTTCCACTGTGAAGCCTCTTCGTTTTTTTTTTTTGTTTTGTTTTTTTAACAGAAGTTTTCTCCATTCACTTGTTGTTTCGTGTTTTTGGGTAGCAGTGACTAAAAGGTGTTTTGCGATTAAATTTGGACTTTTTTCGTCACTCCCCTCAGAACGGGTGTTCCCCTCACTTCAATTTTATTTCACCTGCTGTTGTCTATTTGTGGTATTCGGGGAGGGAAGGCAGTCTCCTCTCGTCTAATTTAAGCAATAATGGGTTAGAGAGGAGCAGGCGGCATTAGTTAGCTCTATTACACGTTGGGAATTCTTATCCAATTCTACATTATTAATTTATAATGAGCATTGTTTGAAGTTTATACTCGAACTGACATTCTAACTTCCTATTTTGGAAATGAAATAACTAACTTTGAGCTTAGACTATTTCCTGGACACCACTGTGGAGTATTCTTTCATCGTTTAATCCCCACAGAGTTAGGAAAACTCCTGCAGCGTTCACTTTCAGTAGATGTTCTTTTCATTTTCCATTTTGCCCTCAAGTGAACGCATTCGCACTTCCTTTCTTATTTCCCAAGTTCTGATCTTGTCTGACCTTTATATCTTTTAATTGAGCGCAGAAACTTCGTCTGTGCCGCCTGTGTATTTGTTCTCTCTTGAACTTCCACACTCTTTCCCATGAACACAGCCATTACTGCACAACATTTAAAATGAGTTAGCTTTGTGATTCACGGTCTACGAGTTTTATTTATTACATCGTAAACATTTGGGAATTCGGTTAAAGTTTCATTATCGCGTTTATAGCTTCCGTCATGCATTAAATAAAAGGTACAAACTGTTAACCGTACTAGCTCTATGCTACGCTTTCAGTGATGATAAAGTAGATATCTTCCCCTGTGGACTAAATTCCTTATTTATGTAATAGAACTAATTTATTATTTAACGTAATTAGTTAAATTGTTTCGAATGGTATTTACAAATTGTTTCCTGAAGCTGTAATACGTACACATATCTGAATAATCAAAGCTTTTGTTTGTTTTCGTTATATGATTTTTTAAACGGTATTTTAAAGGTTGCATTGCGTACCGTCGAGTGCATGGAAACGTGCCGATGCTTTTGGCTTACTATACTGTTTTTCCTTTATTTAATGTTGGCTGAATCTTATTCCACACTTGCCTTGAGTGAGCCAATCTTTTATTGGTTTCAATTCAAGTCTGACACACATGCATTAGCCTATGAAGAGAGATCAGGCCTTGGTGAGTGTTAAAAGGGGAGGAGTACTAAAACATTTCACCTCAGTGGCTGGAAGGTATTGTTCGCAACGACGGTCCACACCAGCCTCTGGATGAGTTCGTCTCGTATTGGTTTGATGTCAAAAGTCTAGCACTCAAACATTAACCAATGAACACAGGTCAGGAGCTTTCAGGCTCAGGAGCGAAGGAAAAGGGGGCAGTAAGACAAATATTAAACGAATTTCTAGAACCAGGTAAGGGGTGGGTAACGAATTTGATGAGGCGGTTTAGTATTTTCTTACCAACATAAACCACTGTATATTATATCGACATGACCCCATGCACACGACTGTACACAGAATGGTTATAGTCCGGATTTTTGTGTAGTAATTATATCTTCTATTCCTTTATATGTGGACACACGGAAACAGTAAATGTCTACGATTTGAAACATGGACATTGCTATACTACAGCTTCATTTTATATATTGTTATATATTTCAGAATATATTACATTATATTACACAGTCTTGCATAAAATAAAGATGTCCCGTGTCTTTTCTTAATCATTTATTATATTTATTTTTTCTTCCTTTACAAATTCTAATAATTAATTAACAATTAAAGCTGAGGTTAAATATTACTGTCGTATAGCAGATGCGACGGCTTAAACACTTGCTGGATATAATAATAATGAACAAAATCCAACTTAAATCGTTAAGAATGTACTTGTGGTCAGCAGTTGCAGCCTCCGGTGGGAAAATTTCCAAGAAAAGTGATCTTATTGAAGTACAGTCCTGTTGCATATTGCGATTTCGAAAAATCATCTTCTTCATATAAGAAGATATCCGAGGGAAAAATGTACTTTAAACCAGAAATGTGGAGATGTGTTTTATTGTGCCCTGAGACAGGAAATAAACAATATGTTTGTATTACATATTCATTATTTAATTATTTTTTTAAAGTCGCTCTTTTTTGTGTTGTTTTATTCACATAAATTAGTCTTCGTGTTTTACGAACAACGTCTAAAGCAAGGGTGGCGAAAACGACTTCCTTCCGCGAGTCACCAAATATGCAACACGCACTGCATCACTCAGGAGCATGTGAAAATCAAACGGACGGTTGCAGAGAGGGAACGTGCGCCTGCGAGTCAAAATGACTCGCGAGTCACGTTTTCGCCACCTCTGGTCTAAAGTATTCACAAAATACTATGAGAAGTGTGAAAGTGAAATTTGTGATCGTGATTGTCAGATTAACAAACTAATAACAATTAACATAATTATTGTGGAGCAATAAAAGCAGCAGATGTGCTGGTACAAAGAATGGTCGGTGGGTGAAAATTTTTTCTGTTTAAAGTAGGGACTTTTAATGTAATTTTAAATCATTTATTATATATTTACGTCCTGTGCCGTTGCACTGTGGGCTAGAGCGTGAAGCTCTGTTCCTCGGCCACAGAATGCGCCATGGGGGTGTGGATTTTAAGCCCCGAGTATAAGACCGGTACTTACTCAGCATCGTGAGGAAAGTGAGAAGCTGCGATAGGCAGCCATCCCTGCCAGGGAGGCAAACATTCCGGCTGCAGACCACATCACCTGCCCGTATGGGTTGAATTATCTCCCACCTCTGGTGCGCGTACGTGTGCGTGAGACCGACAGTCGGGTTGACAAATTATTTATTTGATCTTGCATATTTTATTACATATTTTTTTACATTTTATTACATAATTACATACATATTTTTCAATTTTATGATACAAAAAATCCGGGCTTTACTTATAACACATAGCTACAGAGCTGCATGTTATTTATTCTGATATATTAGTTACAATTTCCTGTAAACGCATTTATGTTATTTCTGAAACGCTTCGTGCATTTCTCATTATACTCATCTCCAAAGGAAACTGAAGGATTTGGTGCAATAATCAGTTGAGATAAAAACAATGCTTGCAGTCCAAAATGCTTTCAGAAAAATCTAATTTACTTAAAATGTGTCCATTTGTGAGAGTTGTGAATTGTAAGATTATATAGAAGCATTTCTGGGTGCTTTAGAAATACCGTGTATAAATATGGTTTTCAAAATGAACAAAGGTCAAAATGAGTTGTATAGTAGAAGTTGCCTAATTTCGCAACAAATATTTAGTTGCAACACCTCTTGAAAGTTTTTAGTACTAGCTTAACCGACTAGCATGAAAAATAGAATATAAACAGCAATTTTTTGTAACCTAGTAGTAACATATGTCTTTGTTTTACCTTTATATGGTAACAGTAGGTTTTCTTTTTGTCAACGCTACCCTGTTGCATTACTACTGCTGTTTTCTGGTGTGTTGAATAGTAAATCTCAGGAAGTTTAGTTCTTGCTGAAAATATAAACTATACATGTATTGGAAATCTAGAATGTTACCCCCAAATAAGCTTACCTTGCATCTAAATTCTTTACATTGCCAATTTACGAGGAATGTCCATATAAACTATTTTTTATTGAAACTTGACTTATTTCAAGTTGCATTGAAATCCCTCACAGTGATTTGGTTTTTTTTAGCCTGTTTAGTATTTGATTAATGGCAACACAGAGTAATTTTGGAATCCTAATTGAAAATTTTCTTGATATATCTAGCGTTCCAGATTGCATATTAACGATTCACTACGATCTAAATACGCGGATGCGATGCAATTTTTAAGATCTATATTCTACTTTGTCGCTTAGAGATGCACTGGTAAGTGTAGTGAAATGTTTCGACAAGAAAGCTCCTTTATATAATTGTACCGCTAATAACCTTTAAAAATGACTATTAGCAAAACAGAGACTTATGTAAAACACTAAATTCAAATATATAGGGTGGACCATTTAAGTTGAGACTGTACAATGTCTCCAGAACTAAGCGTTGTAGAAAGAAATGCGTTTAATAAAAGTTGCTTGATATTATGTGGAAAAGTAAATTACTCCTATTTTATTAGGACGACGTTGTGATGGACATTTTAGGGCCAATTTAAATTGACCCTAATAGTAGGTTCCCATTTAAAAATATTAAATTGACCCTAAAATGACCATCATAACGACCTCCAAACAAAACACGACTAATAGTATTTATCTACTTTCCGCCTTAATAACCAGCAACTTTTATTCAAGACATTTCTTTCTACAACGCTTAGTTTTGGAGATATTGTACAGTCTCACTTAAATGGTCCACCCTATATGTATTATACATATATATATATATATATATATATTTTTTTTTACTGTAGTAAAGATCATGCTACCATGTTGTGTAAATGAATTTATGCAGTTTATCTGGCAATTTTGACTAGTTTTGTGTATTTATACATCACCAGATAGAATGAAATTAGTAATATACATAAAAATGCCATGCATTAGAAACTACTACTGTCTAAGTTATCTGTTTCTCAAAAACATTGTATTATGAATATTTATGAAACCACAATGAATTTGTTATACAGGACAGACATGTTTTTTGGTATTAAATTAGCACTTCTGAAAAACGAGTGTTTCCAGGACTATCTGTGGAGCTCTGCCAAAACCCATTGTAATAATTTCTTTGTGGAAATAATGATAACACTTACTGCCATAGGTTTTAAATTATCCCGTTTACAATTATATATTTAATGCGCTGTATCAACCATACATAATGACGTAGGCCTTCACGGTTGGAGTCCATATTTCTCAAATCATCTTCTTCAAAATTTGGTGCTGTGATCCATTGGTTTTTCTAAAGTCTAAATTTATGGGTTATAAAAACCAATGCACCATGGCAGCAACATTCGGAAGAAAATAATTTTAACCATATTTTAACATATTTAGGTATAGTTAAACAATAGTTGTGAAGTGACGTCGCCTAAATTAATGAATACTCCCCGGTTAACTCAATATTTTCTTTAGATATTTAAAAGTAAGTTAGAACTATTAGCTGTAACCTGTTTAAAAAATCCAAGTTGTTTTACAACTATGAATAGAAATACATGCTTTGTATTTCCTAGACACAGCTACTGTACATAATGTATGTTTCTACAATAGTAATACATCTATTAGTCCAAGGTAGGCTACTGATTAGTACTTTTGGCTCCACTTAGGAAGTCAAGATGTATTGGAGAGTTCCAGTTTTAAGCATAAAATACAGGGTGTTATCAAATATAAGCCTGTACTCAAACGTATAATATTTACTCTAGCTGAATAACTGAATCAAATAGAATTTTTCGTGTAATACTTTGCAGAGATGGTCTATAGCACACAAACTGATGTTCACTTTGTGCTCAAGTGCATATGATAATTTGGTCTGTACATTCACATATCAGTACGGTTGGGATTGCTGATAAGGATGGAATGGTTCGCATTCGGAACGTCCTGAGTTTAGTGCCAGCCAACCTTGTCGAAGGTTTCCAAGTGATTTTTTTCCAATTTTTAATGGCAATATCGGTTGGAATTTCCAAAATTTCCGCTTTCCTACCCTTCTTGTCCGTAGGAGCTGTGGAGATCTTCCCTGACTCAACCTCTCTTGCGCCGCATTACTCCCTGAAGGGCATGCTACTACGCACCAGCGTCCTGGGTGCAAAGAGGTGAGTTCTTGAGCATTTAGGAAATGCATCGCTCATGATTTCAAAGTCCCCATGTGACTGCTGTCATTCTTTCTCTTCCTTTCTGAGTTGAAGTACCTACAATGTTCGTACGGCAGAGGTGCGAAATCAGCCACTTTATAACCCTTTCTAACCTCTGTCTCTCTTAAGGTTGGTTTCTTTATCTGAGTAGTCCGGTAACCTAATAATGTATACTATTTTACTGATTCGAAAACTCAAATATTGAAATAAATTTGCTTTCACCTAATATTCGAAGTATACAGATAGTTCTGTAACAACCTAATTGCTAAAATAGGTAGTGCAGCATTTGTGTGTGTGTCTTCTCCACTACTTTTGAAAATAAATCTTGGTAACTAAAATGTGTAAGCCATATAGTTGTATCTATATATTTTCCATAGCAAAACAGTGTATATAGTGATGCAGATGTGTCTCTGTTCCACGCACTATGTTGTTTATCAGCATGGTACGCATCAAGTATATCACAATCCTGGATTACGCAGTTCAGCTCCAGAGAAGGTGTGAGATTCTTTCCTTTTTAAATGACAACGTTATGTGTTTCCCAATCCGTTTACTACATCTGTGAAAGTCCATTATGGATTACTTCTTATCGAGGTATACCTCACTAAGGGATTGGTGAGGACTACCGTTGGTCTGTGCCCAAGATTGCTGGATTCATTCCAATTCTTTTGAACATAAATGTATCTCAGGTCTATTTTCTGCCATTGGGGAACCAAGTTTTCAAGTTATCTCCGCTGCGCTGAATGCCTTGCGTATCCAACTTCTTTTTGTCAATAAAGGAAATGGGCAAGGGAAAGCTTCATGCCTAGCTCAGCACCTCCAGTGATATGGAATATTACCGGTCTAACCTACCTACCCCCCACAAACACACACGCACACAGTATATCCACCTTCTTTAGCACCAGAAGAGGTATGATAAAACACCATTAATTGTCCCTCTACGAGATATAATTGAGTCAGATTTGGCTGTTCTGTCCTCCTACTAGTCAAATAAAATATTGGGTTAGTAATTGAATGAGCAAAGCGGTAATCACAGCAATGGCGGCTGCTGCTGCTGTATAACACGTGATCACCCTAATGTTTGACACCTTGCGGATTTATTGGTTATTTTTTCTTTGAACGATATTGACGTCTACGCTATTCCTCTAAACTCGATAAGACATGGCAACAGGATCCCTAGCACATCTTGAATTGTGCACTTTTTAAGCAGCTTCTGCGCATGCGCAAGTGATTTTGTTACATGCTGTGTAGATGGCCTAAAGGTTCACATGAAAATTAAATGAATTTCTAATACCCAGCTCGCAAATTGAGGGGACGTGTGCTTACTTGACTGCGGAGGACCGAAACGTGATGTGGAGGTTAAGAGGAAGGCGTGGGTTTTTCACTGTACAAAATCCATAACACAAATCTACTCACACATTCCTGGATTTATTTTCCAACCGTTTAGGGTTCCTACATTATTAAAAATGGAAGGTGGGAGGAGATGCCCGCCGATCCAAAGCCTGGCTTACACACGCGGTCCATTCCTCACGGAATTCTAACTGAGACAGACGCTATATCCCCCACTACTCGTGGCTAGCGAAGCTACCAGCCAAGAGTGACGTAAACAACAATGTGTGTGGTAATGACAATGTAGAACAATAATGTAACCCCCAAAGTATTAATACGCCACAATATGACTTTATTACCTTATTGGGCTCAATACATACGGGTCGTAAACTAGTTCACTAACACGTTCACTAACACGGGAAACTCCGCACTATTTTCACACGATCACTACAATTTTACGTCAATGCCACTAGATGGTAGCACACTACGGCATAAGTTAGAGTCACTGCAGCAGAAGTGGGTAACGCGCACAAGCGCAGAAACTCCTCCCAGTTGCCTCATACATCCATAATCTCAACTAAAATTTAATTTACAGATTACTTCGCTCTTGCTCAAACACGGTGTACTTACCTATGCACACAACAATAAACATCCAAAAAAAACCTTTCTTACGTCAGACGAGTTTATTATTATTATTGGTAGGAGTGGTTGCAGTTGTATCAATTTGTTCATAGTCATAACTATTATGCAGCAGATGCTATTTCACATCTTCAGACTAAAATTTGGTGAACACCAAAAATGTATACTCACGAGCCGTTACTGAATAACAGCATGTAGAATATATGGCGATTAGATGAATTTATAATGGCTTATACTACTCAGCATTATACCACACAGTAAGTTCACTCTAAAACGCTAACAGTAAACACGTAGACCACATTAGATGCTTTGGTAAGATTCTTAAACATATCACTCATGATATAATAGCAGCAAGTGGAGTTCAGAATTTAATTGTCAAATGCGTCCTTTTCGTTCACATGTCCTATATCAGGAAGTGAAGGGCTGTTCCATGGCGAGCGTCTTTCCGTGCACTGCCATTGTTTGCAGTTAGCAAGGTCAGATTCGATATACGCAACGGAGGTCAGCGAAGAAAGAAGGAAAGAAAATAAACAATGAATGCAACTCTCGACATCGGCTCGTAAATGTACAGGGTTATTCAAAAAGAAGGAACAAACTTTACATGTTTATTTCTAATGAACGACAATAAATGGCGACACATGGGATGCATCCCTGAATAGAGAAAAGTTCAAAGTTTTATTTTATGTGTTCAAAATGAGCACCATTTGTTATGCGAGGACGACCAGTGCTTTTCCGTTTGCATACGCAGCCATCTCCTACGAATTTATTGTATCAATTGTAAGTTTATTATGACGAGGCGGCTCGTTGTTGAACTTACTACGAAATGCACGCTGCAATGAAACAATGGATTCACTCTTTGCATAAAGCAGCACACAAAACTACTTTTCTTGTGGTGTCGCCATTTTCTCGTAAACAAATACAGCGCCCCTGCAGGCACTGAATGGAACTAACGGGTGAGGCTTCAAACTTTGAACTTTCCTCTATTCAATGATGTGTCGTATGTGTCGCTATCTATTGTCGTTCATTAGAAATAAATATGTAAAATCTGTTCCTTCTTTTTGAATAATCCTGCATATGCAGTTTAAGCTGCGTATATGTGAGCGAGCAGAATCGCTACCAAGAATCGAAAGAGAATGCGCTCGCGACGATGCTCCAGCTGAATTTTTTTTAACCCGAGCCTAGCTCATATGGTGCGAGCATCAGAACGTTCTACCAGCTCAAAAAGTGACGCACAGAGGGAAGTACTTCGGCACACACCCAAGCTCTGTACACGTCTACCCAAATAGTAAATGCAACACCAGCATTGCTTTGATACGACGAGGGAAAAACGACGAGCCACAAATCAGGGCGAGCGGATCTCCGTGCACTGCCGTTATTTGCACGTGGTAGGGTTGTACCTCGAATTATGCTATACAACTTCGCGAAGAGAGTAATGAATGCAGCTTTCCACGGTTTTTTGACTGGCGGTTGTGTATCCAGCTTAAGGCCCAACAAATTGTTTTACTATTGCACTTATTTTAAGGCTAAGACATGTCTCATTAAACAAATCCTTCTTAGTTTTATTCAAACTAGAAAGGATACAGTGAAAACTAAAAAGAAATTATGTACATCCATACCAATACAAAAATGCCAATAATGCACTGAAACTAGGGATGGGACCTCGATACCTCGATATTCTCCGTACTCACGATATCGAAGCATCTTTAAAATGTTGAGATAAATCTTCGATACTTCTAAGATTTTAAGTTTTGCATTATTGAAAGTTGTTGCGTTTATCTTCATGCTAGTTAAGGAATGAAAGGAGTCGAGACTTCATGTTATTGTATCACACGCGTCCACAAAGAGTTACTGGACTATAGTTCTTGTTAGATCTTGACTGCGTTTCCTGTGATAGAATCAAGTCAACATTCCATAGACTCTTGTGTCTAAATGAAAACATGTAAAACAATAGGGGAAGCAGTAGAGATACTCATGTAACATGCAGCGTTAACTGAGTTGTGAATGAAGCTGATTTAGCTGACGCACTGTATCACGTTTCTGCAATAGCCTGGCTTGGTGACTCACTCTCAGCCGTACATTTACCTACTCCAGTGACCAAAATCTGTTAATCCAGCAGAAACAAGTCAGAAATTAAGACGTGAGATAATACAGCACTTGAAATGTTTGTTATTTTTAGTTCTTTGAGTTTCATGTAAACTATATATTAGTTTTATTTTCAAGATTGCAGAATAAAGAAGGATTGCTAGTATTTTTTAATCTGTGGCTAGAAAATCCTTTAAAAGAAAGTTTTCAGCACAAATATAATTACACAAAATAGGAAGCAAAGAAAGTATTATTATTATTATTATTATTATTATTATTATTATTATTATTATTAACCTTGACTAACCACAGAGTGGGATATCGAGTATCGCTGCTCAAAAATTAGTATCGATATCGAGTATCGAGAAATAGTGGTATCGTCCCATCACTAACTGAAACTGTTAAACATTTACATAAAATAAAAATATTTCGGCAAATCACCAAGTTATGTCTATAAAATGCTCATTTTAAATCTACAAATCCGTGATCATAATTTGCGTATGTGTTATTTATTACCTACAACATTTCAGATAGAAGATAAAATAATGATCAAAATGTGGGGCCTAGTAATTTTTGTCTCCATTTTTATATTTCTTAGGCTCGTTCCTTACAGTGGCATTGTCAAATGAGAAGCAAAACTTATGCATTTTCCCTCTTTCTTTTCTGGTTCTGGAAATCATCTAGTTTATGTTACAGTATTTCAATACATTTATTGTAAAACCAGTTTTGATATGTATAAATGGCTTACAGTAAAACTGGGAAAAATTACGCATTTATTAAACTTTCGCTCAACATTGTATTACCATAGTTTAAACTGCTTAGAAGTCTGTGTTGAAGTAAGGAGATGTAGACCCGGTTCTGCAGGTAGAGCTTCTACGCTTCAAGTTAATGCAGTATTGGCATGTATAAAGCACTGAACTAGATAAGAAGGTGTTCGATTGACGTGCCACAGAAAAGACAGGCTTTCAACATGCCACTGTTCAGGTCGATGTAACACCTCACAATAACAAAGCAACTTTCAGCAGGAAAAGCATAATATAAAGACACAGAACAAACTATACTGTATTCACTCAGGTTGATCCGCGGCAAAAAAAAACCCCACATGGTCACTGCACCGTGGTGCAACACTGCAGCAATGCCCACAGGAAAGTAGTCCCATGCTAATCTATGAATTTTAAAATACATTTATCCTTAAATAGTATAATATTCTATACAAATACCTAAGGTTTTATTTAACGCTGATTTATACCGTAAAACAGAGCTAGAGCTACAAGTTCCATGACGCAATTCGTATGAGTCACCTGACATCCGGGTAGGCGCAGAATATTGTTTACAGCCAGAAACCAGCAGTTGTGTTTAGTATCATGAAGGACAGTAAACTTCCTCTTGTGTTTTCGTCGAATTACGTAAAGCATTACCCGCGCAAACCATTGACTAGTGATGAAAGAACAATAGTGTTGAATCCTTATTATAAGTTATGTGAGAAATATTCAACACTTTCCGCGAAAGAAATGGTGAAACTTCTGAGTTCACCGGTGCTTCGAGTAAAAGTATAAACAGTGCTTGTGCAGAAAAATCTGAAACGAGAAAAGTGGTTACACCCGGAAAAAAAGAAAGCATATGAAATACGCGATGCAAGAATGTAGTGATTTTAAGAAGAATGCAATTCGCGTAACAGTGCACAATTTCCTTTATAAACTGAGCCACCGAAAGTTAATAAAGTGCCGCTTCCAGAGAGCGAATAAATTAGGTTATCGCATACCTGTTACTTTATTTTTCGCTCATTTATTTTAGAATTAACTATTATTATATGTGCAAACGTTTATTTTGTTGCAACTATCAATCTTATCACCCTTAACCCTTAATAGAATATGCTAGTCACCGTTTCGGTTGTCGAAATAAGGACTCTGTTCCTTTTTGCACTACGTGCCGCTTGTACTCGCCACATGGTCTGAAAGTGTGACAGTATTTCTAGTGCGAATGGCGGAAGGATACATTATAGCGGTGCACTGGTCACCTGGGGTTTGTTTTGAACGCGAATCAACCTAAGAGTGAATACAGAGTAAGACAACTTGATTTTACTCTTTGTCGTTCTAGTGCAGTCTCGAGAGGATACGAGTTCAGTCAGCAAATGTAATGGAGAAGTGTAAAGTGATTATGACACCGATTCACTTTCTTAGCTGTGCCTTCGATCACAGAGTCCGAGAAATGTGTGAAGTGCATGATATTATCTAACAACTTGCAAAATTCAAATGGAAATCGGGAACACAAACTGATAGATATAAATTGCCCTTCATCAACAATACAATTATTAGTACAAAAGGAACAGGACTAATTAGATGTAATATACAAATACAGAAACCCTAATTTATTACATGAGTAGGTACCTAAACATTGTATATTCCATGAGTAAGTTTATAAACTAATTCATTTCTAGATGTTCTTCCTCTGAATAAATACAGCCCTGTATTAGGAACTTTTTCAATTTTTTTGGAAGACTGTTACGGTTTTAATTATGTGGGGAGTTTATTAAACAATTGAATGCCATTATAATATAAACTTTTTTCATATAGGTTCTTTTGTGACCTGTAATGTGCAGTTTAGATTTATTTCTTCTATTATAGTCATGAATATCAGCATTTGTGTTAAAACTATTTTGCTGCTAATACATTGTTACCAGAGTTTCAAAAATGTATAGCGAAGGAACAGTCAAGGTATTTAACAGTATGAAGTAAGGTTTACAGCTTGTGTTGCTACAAAGGTTTAACATTATTCTGATTGCCCTTTTGTATTATAAAGATTCTATTTTTATAGCTGGACTTTCCCCAGAATATTATGCCATATGACAAATGACTATGGAAATATGCAAAGTAGGCCATTTTAAGTACATCAAGATTAACTGAAGTTTTAAGGGTATATAATGCATAACATGTTTGGGATGATTTTTTAAATAGTACATCAAGATTCCCCAGTCATGGTTATTATCAATCCAGATTCCAAGAGGTCTCCTGCTTGTCAACTGTGCTCCAGTTGTTAAGACACTAAATGTGTGTTGTGTGGCTTTTAATTATTAAGTGTAGTTTCTCTATTAACTCCGTACACAAACATTTTTAAGGAGATAAGTAATAATTGCTGCGATACGAGTTTGCCATTTGAAACACAAAGTAAGCCCTCACTAGTATTTATGGTGTTTGTGTTTTGTTACAAGTTGTAACGCTTCAGACCCTGAATTACTGGTAGTTAGCAGTGCAACATAGAAGCAGTAATTTTATATCCGAATGAAAGGATAAGTAATTTCATCTGCGTTTATGACAGGGCTAACCATTCGGAGTATACAAGATACAGAATTTTTTTCAGCAGGTGTCATCTACCTTTGATAGGTTTTTTTTAACTATGAAAACCTAACTCGATCTGCAAGTTGCACTACTTCCACTGCAGTGCTGAAACTGACAATTTAAGACAGAGAGTATACAGTATTAGGCTTGATTTGTTAGGGAAACAAAAAAAAAAAGAACATCTACCACACCGATGTTCCAAGTATATAATTCTCTGTGCTACACGTGGCAATTCTGCAGTCATATTTTTGTATAACCCAGGTAATTATCTTAAATATAGTCATTGGCTAGTTGTAAGGTACACCACAAACAGAATTCAACAGAAAACCTATAGTTTCTCATGGAATATGCAGTGGAGGGCTATCAAAACAAGCAGTTATTTATTTATGAATGATTGTAAAGTTTAAATTCATTTCTGAGGAAACTAGATATTATATTCAACAAATTCACTGAATGAAATTCAAATAAACAACATATAATCCATCATACGGTCCTCTCAACCTCGTGTCTCGTGACCAATGTACAGCTCCGTTACCACTGCACGTATCACCATTTTAGTATTGTAGGTTTGATGTTGAATATCGCTGCTGGATATGTTCCTATACGTGGGCAATAGAGGTGATCTCCATCCTGCATATCTAATAATTTTATGGATTCCCATTCAAAAATGTCGAAGGGTGCGAGATGTGAAGAACGTGGAGACCAAACAAGTTGTGATCCCCTACCAATCCACTTAAGTGGAAATGTCGCTAACAACAATCCGTTCAAAATAGCAGGGAAACACCTCCAGTACATCAGCGTATAGAGTGCCTGTCACTGCCAGTTCTACGACAAATATCAACCCCATTGCCCATCTAAAGGAATGTATGGAGCAAGTGAACTCAACATTATACCTGAAATGCTAGGAAAGTTGTTTGGTGCGTCGCTGGGAGATGTGTACGGACGTGGCTAAGGGATAACTGTAATGGAATGTTTGTTAAGCCTCTTGTACACGATCAAACTGTTTTTTAATTCAAGAATTTACAAGAAAAATTATCAAACATTTTTCAGTGTGTGACAAGATTGGACAAGATCTGACAATGCCATAAATGAGTATTTACAAGTTGTCTTTAATCAAACTGTAAAATACTTTATCACGCACAAAGCAATTTACTATTTGCGCCACGGTATAACAGTTTGCAATGAAATACTGTTTACTAATATTATGTAGCACTTTCACGTATTATATCCAATGAAATCACATTACGATTGTGGAATATAATGGAAATAACACCAACTGATAGGTTAACCACACTATATAACATTGCATTAATGTATGCTTAGTTCGGAAATCTGTCTGGCAATTATTTCTTCATAAGCCTTCATCCGCTTCGTCTTGTAATCCACAGAGTCCTAGTCATACGGACATGACCAGCTTATGTATAACCTAATCAGTTCGCATACAACATGCCTTGGCGGTAGCCATTTTTGTTTACTTTTCGCCTTCCGCCATGTTGCAGATTTCGTGACGCACTGTAAATATTCGCATTTCTTTGGCTAAAGCCATCAAATCGTTGTCAAATCTTTGCTCATTTAGAGCATATCCTTACTTGCTTTCAAGACTTTAAAATTATTGGAAGCAATTTGACAGGAAAAGTTGTGAAGCTGTTACAATTCTTGAAAGGTCTTGTAAGGTATTGAATTTGACAAAAATTTGATCGTGTACAAGTAGCTTTAAACATACGTGTAGTGTATTGGTTCCAATATAATCTTTCTCTTTCAAAATTAATGTCACCAAACTTTATAATCACACTGCATAAAGGAATAGATACACCTTTCCACTCTCTTTTTGTCATTGAGACTGATATTTCATATCCTAATGAAGGAGATATATTTTTTTTATGCAAAAGCCTTAACCTGGCTATCTTTGCAAAGTAAAACAAATAGGTGTTTTAAATCCAAATAAGGTTCAATTATGCACTAAGTAGTGTCAAAGGTCTTATAATTTATATAAAACTTATATTTTGCACAAAAGTATAACACATACATGACTACTTGATAGATACATTTTCAGGATGCTAAACAACAAAATAGTTGATTAAATATAATCAAAAGCAGAATGATTTGCGAGTAAAAACACTGTCATCTAGATTCACTATTACTATTTAACGGATTTCACCCGAATACTCATTCCAGTTACTTCGTGTTTTTGAAGTTTGAATGGTAGAACTGTTTCAGGTAGAAATTGTTAGTCCCTCCTTTGTTTAACTAAATAATATGCACAAAGTGTGGAGAGATTACCTTTGAATATTCCATGTGTATTATTGTTTGGTATCATATCTAGAAGTTTTAACCAAAGATTTTAAAGGACTTCATACCGAATAAAAACAAAATTGTAGTTCCCCTTTAGTTCAGTGTATATAGTTTGAAAAGTTTAAGCTGAAAGTATGTGTCTACCTGACAGATGGTTGACCAACAGCCACTACAGGCTTACAAGCACTGCTATATTTGTATTGTGCATCATAAATCTGGCAGGCAGCTAGCAGAAGGCTTGTTTTACAACCAAATGTGAGACTAAATTGAAATGACTGCCTGTGTTTTCATGGTTCCTTCTGGCATCTTAAGTTTGACTTTTCCTACAAACACTCGAGGCTCAATTTAGGAAATCTGATAGCAATACTCCAAAGCCATGATCTCAGGTTTCATTGTATTTCATTTATTAACCCTTTCATGACCACTTAGGTTTTTTGCATCTCATGGACAGTGGGATTCATATATTCCACCTTTACCATGTGCTGCCATCTCCTGGAAGCCTATTTAACTGCTTGAAATAGTTGTAGCTCTGTTCATGCTTTTTCCCGCCGAACATGTGTTGTCAAGCAGTTTGTGTCGTGAGTTATTGGTTTTTAGCAGTTTTTACATTTCTCCCAATTTTTCTATGAGATAAGCAATGTAAGTGTATTAATTGCATTAGTGGTAAATTTTTACATATATCTCATATGTTTCTGCAACCTTCTTGTGTATAAATGTCTTCTTACAATAATTAATTAGTTTTTAACCCTAAGAGTTTCATGATGAACCATGTCATGGTCAATGGGACATATATGTCCCACTTAAACTTATATTATCTGATAACTACTGTGTAAAAATAATTATATATCCTCAAATTTAGTTTAAAAAGTTAATTTACTATCGCAATACGCTAAAGATAACAATAAAGTATAAGTTTATTACCTGTGGATCATAAATCACCTACGTTATCTTTCTTTCTATTATGAATATTTGGCTTCCTGTATGCAAGTGTTGAGTAGAGCACTTTGTGCCTGCTTACTTAAACGTGTTAGCATAACGTAATGGGTAAAGTGCTGAGAGTAAAACTCAAGGTCCTAGTATCGAATCTTGTTACTGTACCAGATTTTTTTCTCTCATTTTTATAATGCTGGCTTAGGAGTAGTGCTATACTTTTATTTTCATTGTTTTAGCCTGCGATTTTACTCCGCTTTAGAAGAGTATCAGCGTGTAACAGTCTGGTTGATGACATGTTGGCAGGATACAGGATATTTTAGGATTTTGTCATGTTTTCGGAATTTTTTAAAAATTTTATCGCAAGTAGACCACCGCCAACAGCACCACCCCCTCCCCCACCACCACCACCGCCAACCATTGCATTTTGAATTATAATAGCTTAGAGTATAGCAATATTTTTCACAAGAAGCAGTGTAATATTTACTTAAACATCCTCATCCCAAGTCCAAAAATCCCCCTTAGAAGTCCAGTGATACACGCATGCCCCACTTAATATTTTTCAAAAACCAAAACAAAGAAAATAAAAATAAAGTCATATCCCGATTTAGAAGCTACACCCTTACCAAAAAGTTGAAAAGATTTTAAAAATAACCAAGGAAATGTAATTCGGTCCCGAAAGGGTTAAGCGAAAAATAAATAATACTAGGAAATTTATGGGCAAAAGACTAACCCTTTCTAAGCTCATAACATGTCCAAGCTATCATGCGATGTTGAGTGTTTTCCCCTCAATTTGAGACGTCGCCATTATATTACTGGCCTCATTTACATTTACCGATTGCGCGCATCCAAAGAAAGCGAAGAAGCCGAGGCCGCAGGTTCAAGCCCGGCGGAGGGGGATGGATTTTTTTCGGGCGTAAAAATCCTTAGCATGGCTTCCTTCGGAAGGGAAGTAAACCCGGTGGTCCTGTGTCGTAGATTTACGGCACGTAAAAGATCCTCAAGCCTGATAAAGAGGCCTCTGAGCAAAATTACCGGTCTTTCACGTCCAATATAGAGTGGGATGCTAAAGAAAACAGCCGTTAAAGAGCGTCCATACATTTAAAAAAAGAAGAAAAAATAGGAAGAAGTCAACAGAATTTAAACGAGAGAAATATCTCTGTAAAATGCGAGCACTCACTTTGTGCATTACGAAATACAAATCATATAAGCATCCACAATGAAGCCCAAAGCTGGGGACATACAAATACAAATACATTGGAGACAAATTAACACGTCCCAAAGTACACAGATGTCCTCACGAGGGAAGAAGTAACCAACTAATTTGTAGGTAATGGCCGTGAATAAAGACGGTTATCAGTAATGAAAGGGCTAGACACCTAAAACACTTTTGTAGACAGAAATAGACATTAAGAGATGCTAAAACAAAACAAAATCCAAAACTGACTAAAGGATGTTGCTTGTATACCCGCTGTCTCTAACGTGAATTCTAATAAATTAGAGCACACTGCTCTGCCGTAGGATATAACCAGGAAATATTATATGACCTGCGTTGCCAACCCACGCAGATCACCACGACCACGTGTAGGGAGGACGTTAAAGCGAGCGTGAAATTCTCGCTTCAGATCTGAAAGGAACGTTCTCTGAATGAGGCATTTTCAGTCATTATTAACAAGTTTGAAAGAGCTATCCTAAATGGGTCGGAGCAGTAACCTTCTCACATATAACCTACCAAATGTTTCATATGAACCACATACCATGATGGACTACAATTTAAGAACTGAATACCAGGACAGAGATAGTACTTTTGCTTTTAAATAGAAATATTACTTATTAATTTAACATCCTGTGTACTCTCTGAGTGCTTCTAGGCAGGGTCAACAAATTCAGCTATGTGTGACGTAACAACGGCTTTGAGATTCACAGGAAAGGGAAACAGAGGGAAATGAAGAGGAGGTTTGGTGTCTTTAAACTAGCATAGGTCTTATTTTACTACTTTCTCCGCTAGGCTACCCTAATCATTCAATTCGCATTTCTCCTTGCCTCACCAGTCCTTCACTTCTGAGTGCGTTCTTCCTCTTTCTAAGTCAGAAGCAAGTCTCGTTTTTTCAATCACGTCATAGTGCGTTCAGTTGACTGAGACTGCTCTTGGTGGTGGGTACAGTGAAGCAATTGTTGGCAATTACTAGCCCGTACTTTTTGGAGATAGAAAACCGTTTCGTGAAAGACTTCACTTTGGTAATTTATGAAACAATTTTAGAATCACGAATGTCTAACACGCTGGACACCAAGGGAGGACCTCCGGGAGTTAGGGGCTAGTGGGTGGAGTTGGCGGCGTCTGATGCCTTCTGTCCGGAAACGTTAAGGGCTTGCACGCGTCATTATTCGGATCTGGTCACTCTTCGGGTCTCTCCCCTCATCCCTGCCTCCCAGGGTCACGTTAGACCTCTGTAATATGTACCTTTGCCTTTACCAGGCACTTTGAAATTGAGATTTCTATTTATGGACGCTCTTTAACTGCTGTGGTCCTTAGCGTACCATTCTATATTGGGCGTGAAAGACCAGTAATTTTCCTCAGAGGTCTGTTTATCAGGCTTGAGATTCTTTTACGTGGCGTAAATCTACGACACGGGACCACCGGCTTTACTTCCCTTCCGAAGGAAGCCATGCAAAGGATTTTTACGCACGAAAAAATCCATCGCCCTCCGCCTGCTTTGAACCCGTGATCTCGGGAACTAGAGACTAGCATGTTAACCACTACACCACGGAAGAGGACTTGCCAGGCACGCTACATATTACCGAGGAGATGGAATTTTAGTGGTTGAAGTGTTCAATGTGAAGTTGATTAAAGTTGCCTGCTAAAGCACTTTTTTGTGTTAAGGGAAACCAATGCAATATCCTTAATCTGCTACTGGCCTGATTGTATTTGAATTCGAGATGTTAACATATGTTTAAAAAGACTCTGAGTATAAAAACATAAGGTGGTTAAAGCGATGGACACATTTTCCTACTGCAATTGTGTATTATAAAAATTACTGTGGATTTTAAAAGCTAATTACTTCTCTTTGTGATACAAAATTGTTTTAGTTAATCTTATAACCGAGTCAGATGACTCCGGAGTAACGTGTGAAGCTCGCATTTGGGAGATACTGGGTTCGATTCCCATCCGACACCCACTCTGACCTTGGGATTTTCGCGGTTTTCCCTGGCCGGTAGGCGAATGCTGCGGTTTGTTTAATCTACCACGATTTCCTTTCCATCGTTTCCCTTTCACTCCGTTTCCTTCTCATTCAGGTGTGCTACTATGTTTCGTGGCGTATGGCGGTGCGGATACTAGCTCAAAGAAAAGAGCACTTCCTGTGGACACTAGAGGGCTGCTTGGTCGACAGGTCGTTTATCGCCCTCTCTAGGCAACTCCATTAGTGGGACGGGTCTTCGAGCCTGTAACTTTTAGGGACTTCTGCGTGTCTCCGCGGCCTGTCTGCCTGCGGCCTGAAGCAAACATGGTTCCTTCACGTCATTCCTTCCTCCTCCTTGAGGTGCAGCACTCCATTGTGTACCCTATAACTATATATCATTATAACTGTCATTGTTTAAAGTGCACTGTCATAGGATAGAATTATTCAACGTTAGAAAAGGCACTTACAAGTCTTACAATGTAGTGCGGACACAGAACTGGGCATTTTACGAGAGCGAACTCTATGTCCAAAAATTACTGAGTAGGTCTTAAAAGTCTGTCCAGATTGTTTTCCAGGTCCTAATACCTGGGTAACTCATTAGCCACAGCACAAGTGGCCTGGACTTGCTGATGCTCTCTTACCCTTGAGTGACATCACTCCCTTGTTTATGTTTCACATTTTATTGGGTCGCCTTTTGGATGTTCCAAGAAAATGCTGACAGCGGGAAGACGGAAAGGACTATATGGTTTATTCCATAATAACTCGGCTACAGAATAACAAGAATTATATAAAAACAGCAAATAAAGTCCTTGATTAGACATTTTACATTAACTATTACAATCATGTTTTACTAGGGAGCTAAAGCCGGTTATCGAGACCCAGGAGAGAAAATAATAATAATAATAATAATAATAATAATAATAATAATAATAATAATAATTATTATAATATACGATCGAAATCAAGCATAACGACAAAAACATGCCGAAAAGAGATAAAGGGTATAAAGAGAATGAATTTATAAAATAAAAAGACACCCGCTCCGTAAATTCATACTAGGAATGGATTTTGTTGAAAAGGCAGAAAAACAACTTTTGTTTTCCTCGAAAGGAAAGCAGATGTACCTGCTATCGGCGACAAGAAGTCTACCGGAAGTTTCGCTTTTGTACTTTGGCTCGGATGTGAAGTTAACAATGGTCTCAAAGCTTAGCAGGGTCAGAAAGCATACGTGTCTTATCTACGATCTAAGAATATTCGTGGTATTCGTGGGAAGATTTTAAAACTCAAAATAAGTTATAAGAAGCAGACGTGAAAGTTGTCAATGTGGGGGTAGCCAGTAATAATATCATGAAACAAAAATGATAGCCAATAAAAGATCGCGTATACATCACATGATACGTTTGAACTTAAAATGGAAAGAAACATAAGGAAGGTGGGGTAAAATTCTAAGTTTGGCGAAAGGCGTGAAAAAAGAAAAACGCCGAGCCCACATTCGGGTAAAGCTAACACGAGGACGGTTGATGAAACAAAATAAGAAGAAAATAATCAGAAGGTTTGAAGTGCGAAATGAAGTTGTGAAATCTAGGTTATTCGGGGGCTAGTCGGAGGAACACATAAGTAGTGACTTCGAAAATGATGACAATAATAACAGTGGTTTTGACGACGAAGGTGGTGGGTCGACCAGATAGGAATCTTCGTAACGAAATAAAGAAATAACTCGATCTTCGCTGGCAACATTATTAATAGCATCACGGCAGTGTCACCACCCCCAAAAACCAGAACCTCAGCTCTACCAGAACAAGTTCCTAATCCCTGTCATCCAACAATCGAACCCGGGACTCTGAGTCTCCTGAAGTGACAGTAAGGAACAACACAGATGTGATAAAGGTCAGCGTCAGAGCAGAATAGAAAAAGAAACATAAGCATAAAATCAGTGCTCCTGCAACCCACATTAAATATTTCTCATTGTAAACATGAAACGCGTTTACTTTTATTTGAAGTTTGGCGCTTTGCAAAACCACATTGAATTTTCATGTGGACAGGAAAACAAAGAACATTGGTATTTTCTGTACAGATTAATTAAACAAGTCACCACAAGCTACTTCATTTTGGACTTCGATATCCCCATTTACATGCAGTGGCCCGCATCCAAAGCGATGGAATAACAGAATGGGAGCTCTTCGATGAGTCGCGGTCAGTAGATTTCACAACCATTGTCTGTTTTGTTTTGCACACTATGAAGAATATTTCACAAAGTCTCTGATTTGCTGGGCTCAACTTTGCATGCTGGCTTGTGTAGCGAGAAATAATCCAAAACTAGGCGACAACTACTCGAACATTCGAAGTGAACTAACAAGGCTTGTCGTTTGAACCCTCTGGAAAAATAAATGATTGTTACACATCCATTTATATAAGGAGGATATCTCGAATGACGTAACAAGCAAAGCAACTTGTGATGGCAGGACAACGCATATGAAGAGGAGCGGGCTGAAAAAGACGTTGTTATACGTGTGGACCATATGCTACACTGCTTCTGTGGTCTTCAGTTTGATACTCTAATTATTGACGGGAATATATAAATAATTATATAAGGTAGTGTTAGTAAAATATACAAATAGTTGCAGTAAATAATTTCCGTATATTAAATCAGTGTATAATGTAATAAACTTGAGATGAAAAGACTTGTCTGGAAAGAAACTAATTAGATGTTCAGGTTAGCCAAAGTCATTAGTATCAGCCGAAGTAGCGAACGCATTAACTTAAATATTCTGGAAATTCAGTTAGGTTATAAGCAGGCATAATTCGGGAAAAGAGAAAGGCACTTAGATTCTGAAAGTTTAGCCAGGCCCCCTAGTAACAAAGGCACACTTAGGATTTTAAGTGAAAAATAACGTTGGTGGGGAATAATGAAGTAGGCGGAGCTAAAAGTAATAAAGGCGTACAATTTTAGATCCGAGAGTTACACTCTGACTTTAGTACCAACAATGGTATTTACAATCGTGCGTGCACACCGTTGTGCATACATTCTCTCTCCGATGCCATCACCGATACGTACTGATTATGTGATATTTTAAGTGCCTACTGACGCACTTGGGTCAGTATGATTTCGCGGCTATTGCGAGAGGTCTCGCCGATAAGCATTTTCGCGACTCACGGCAAGTTACGCTTCTAGTTTCTTCTTCATTGCTGAAACTGTCATTTCCAACCGTAACTTTGATACTGCAGAAGTTAGCAGGTATAATAATTCAGTTGTTACAATTTCGAGTCCTACGATTCATAATTGGTTTAATTCTTTATCGTAAAACGGCCAGCAACTGGCTTCAATGACGCAAGTATCAGTTCACATTACAATGTCTCAAGTAAATTTAAACTGGTGTTATCCTTTAACAATACGCCCACGCATGCCCTGAAAGAAAGATCTCGTAGCTTACCAGTGGAGCAACTGGCGCACGAGATAACAGAACGAGCTACGAGATCACGGCAGCAGAATCAACAAAGAGAAAAGGAGAATAAACGTCTTCAAAAGTGCCGACCGTCTTCTGCTTCAATCTGGCGCCTCATTGTGGTGTAAACTTACCGTATCAAACCAGCGACCATCGCGGGGCTGTGACGATCATCCTTCCAATATCAAGTTCTCGCCTTGCAGCATTATGCGAAATGTCATCATCGAGTTGTGGAGCACGGGCAACAATACAAATTACTCCACTGCAAACTATGGTGTATGGCTCTGTTAACATCACAGGAAGACTTGATTTAATCTAGGCAACGGCTGTAATACCATTAGCAACATGTCTCGAATACCTGAAGTACTCTAATTGAATTTAGAATTCGATTCTAACTAAAACATGACATGAGGTCTTGTAGGCTAGATAGAAGTTTTTTACAATATGTGGAACGCACGCCAATCATCAAATCGGAATTGTCATCACACTCTGATGCACCACAGCAGCCAGATACCCATTTTTGGTTTGGGTTCCGTCTTCTAAAATCATCGGTTGTATGCCTCCACCATTTTTTGCCCTTTGTTGGTGTTTGTATCGTCAGTATACATACATACTTGTAGAAAGTGTCATTCTAAAGCCCCTTGTACACGATCAAACCTTTTTTTCAATTCAAGAGTTTACAAGAAAAATTGTCAAATATTTTTTAATATGTGGCAAGATTGGACAAGAATGGACAATGTCATAAATGTATATTTACAAGTTCTCTCTTTGCCAAACTAAAACCCTTCAGAACACACTGATAATTATCACGCGCAAGGAATTTATTATTCGCGTCACGGTATAACAATTTGCAATAAAATATTGTTCTTTACTAATATTATGTGTCACTTCCACGTATTATATCCAATGAAATCACATTACGAGTGTGGAATACAATGAAAATAACACCAACTGATATTAATGTATACTTAGTTCGGAAATCTGCCTGGCAATTATTTCTTCATATGCCTTCATCTGCTTCATCTTGTAACCCATAGAGTCCTAGACATACGGGCATGACCAGCTTATGTATAACCTAATCAGTTCGCATACGACATACCTTGGCCGGGTAGCCATTTTTGTTAACTTTTCGCTTTCAACCATGTTGCAGATTTTGTGACATACTGTAAATACTAGCATTTCATTGGCCAAAGCCATCAAATCACTGTCAAATCTTTGACCGTTTAGAGCATGTCGTTATTTACTTTCAAGCCTTTCAAAGACTTCAATAGTATTGGAAGAAATTTGACAAGAAAAAATGTGAAGTTGTGGCAATTCTTGAAAGGTCTTGTAAGGTATTGAATTTGACAAAAATTTGATCGTGTACAAGCAGCTTAACGCTATAAAGGCAGTGGTTCATTAGTGTCTTAAATGAGAAAGTTGGGGAGGGCTTCACGTAGTGATGTCACGTATTATATTTATGCTCGAAACACTACCGGTTCACGACAGTTCTACGACGACCTACCTTTTGTTTTCCTACCTGCAAAGATTTAAGTATTGGGGAACTTGCATTTTCGAGACTGCTTTTTCATAATAACCAATATTTGTATTCAGAATACTTAAATTAAAGTGTAGGAAATATGTTTAACATGATTATGTATGAATAGTATTAACATATACCTTTTAGTACAAATCATTACGGTGAACTGGGCATTAAATGTGAATTGGCGTTGGTTTCTTTCAAATCTGTGACAATACTCGAGTTAGTGAAGATATATTTGGCACTATTCCCTTAGCACCGTGTCTAACTAGCATGCTATCCTTGAGTACACCGCTGCAGAATTCCCTATTACATATGTTGTCATGCAGAGCTGGGCTAATCACGTGACGCAAAACATACTACGACATATTTGGAGAGATTTGAATAGATTAATCGATCTGAACATGTCAATTGCAACGTGTGCCGAAATGCTATGCAGCCACAACCCACCACGGCCGGATTCAATATGCTCAGAGATATTGCTATTCCCTGTTCGCATTATCCCATTTTATAAACAGATTTCGTTCTCTCCCCATGTTTCTTCCAATATAAAACATGTGGCGATATCTGCTAAAGTACCTCAAACGCACTTAAATATTGGAACTCAAAGATAAGAAATATCGATAAAGAAAGAAGTCTAAGTAAAATTTGCATTAACAGAAATTGTTGCAATTAGTTTTTTAAAATAGTGGTTACCAAAATGTTTGGATTAGCAGGCGATTATCATGCTCCCTTACGGCTTTTATAAACATTGGTTTCTAATAAGCATACACATATATGTATATTACAATTATACACACAAATCAAACGTTTTAAAATTCTTAATAGTGGAGTAACTGATTTTAAAGGAACTAAAAAGGATTGGTCCAGATATTCTGAGAGTACTATTTTCAACAAAATACTGCTGCTTCATTTCCAAACGTTGACTTGAAGAGAAATTTAAATAAGGATATAACCAAATTAATTATTTCCTTTCATATATTTTGTTACTCTGGACATTTATGAAAACAATTAGAATTCAAATACACAGAACAATTCTTCCAAGTTTCTAAAAATATGTTATGCATCCCCACAAGAACTAAAACATCATTGGTATCCATGACGTTTTCCTCCCTTCTTCTGATTTGTATATATACTCAGCAACACTCCACCAAAAAAATATGTAAGCTAAAGTAATACCGAGACACATGCTTACACTATAGTTACCATACTAAGGCCTTTAGCTCTTAAGTTCATAAGAGCGATATTATTTGGAATTATCTGTTCAATAACGAATATAGAAATCAAACAGGTAAGCATTTTAAAAAGAAATTCAAGAAAGATAATGCACAATTCTTTGCACTTCTTTAATGCATTTTAATTATTAAAATTAATGTATGCTTTGATACAATTTTAAGTGATTTATAGAGGTACAGAATTACAGTGCCAGAAAACTTGACCTATATACCGCATGAGCCTTCCAATCCTGCGGATTGGTAACTAGGCAACCCGGCATTTGACAGTCGATTCGAAATGCAGGTGCTGACACCGCATTCAGTAGCTCGCTGATTAGGACTACGGTGGTGCTCGTTGTTAACGTGCTCTAGTAGCGCAATGGTCAACATGCTGCAAAGTCATGGTGAAGGTCGGAAGTTCAAATCACGCCTGCGAATAAATGAGTTGTTTATTCATTTCTTGCATTTATTTATGATGTTCATTAAAACATGTTCTAACAAGTAACAATTTGTGTTTTAATGAAATTCATATAATTAAACTAATTAACTCAAACTACACTTTCATGCCAAACTGTCAGATCTCGTTAAATTTACTAAGCATGAAAAGTACCTTCAAGTGGCAGTATTTTAGGCTGGGGCTTTTACCACTGAAGGCCAACGCGCACACTGTTGTGCTACGAGTGCAAGTCACTGCACAGTCAGCGGTGCAAAGCAGTCATTTCGGCCGAAATTGATAAGACACGATGCAGGGGATAGTGTTTACGGCATAGCCTGTACAACGTCGAGACTGCATAACTTCTCAATCCGCAGGCTGAGAAGACTCACCCGGTATATATACTACTACTGCCACTACCACTGCACTACCACCAATCCATTTATTATTTATTTCCTTGTTTCATCAGGCATTTTTTCTTCTGCGTAAATTGTGCATACGACCCTTGAAATATCTCAGCCACCCCCCCCCTAGGTGAATGCGGACCCCAGTTTGGGAACTACTGATTTACAATAATACTCTTGTTACTCACCGTTTCGTATTACAAGTTTGGAATGACTGTTAATGTAAGACGCAGATTACAGCTAGAATCAAATCTTTCCTGAACTAATCAGGAGTTGTCTGCACTTGACAAGGGACGTATCAAACCCCTCATAGTAGAACCTACCTCGAAAGTCCTACACCAGAACTATGTAAGATGGATAGAGTACATCTAAAAGGTCTGATGTATTATAATTACAAGACTTTCTCTAACCACTATCGTTTATTACTTTCTCTACTGCATTCCACCCAAAAATGCGATATCGAGATTTCACCAGAAATACATGTTTTAAAGCCCCCTGAATCCAGAAAAGCATTTTTAGAAAAGGATCCGTGTGTACGTCTGTGCGTCTGTGAACAGCATAACTCAAAAACGAAAACTCGGATAAATACCAAACTTGTTATTTAGTGTCAGTATCTTTCAAAGATGCGAAATGGAGATTTTCAGAAAAATAACCCCATCCCAGGGTATCCTTTACATAGAAGATTTTTGGAAAACTTTGTATTTCTCAAAAATAGCTCTTAACAATTTTCATTAAAATATCATATATTTAAGATATTTTCATGACAAATAAAATGTATATCTTGAATTTTCTGGAATGTCCCCAAAAGTCCTCTTCGTTTTGAATGGCTTTTGCATAACGGGTAAACCGTAAGATAATCAAAATTTTTCTACACAGAGAATGTAGAGCTCGTTAAAACACAGTTTGTCATATACGAGAATTCCTTAGTGGTTTTATATATATATATATTTTTTTTTTTTTTTTTAATGTCCTGGTCATACAAAGAGAATGGAATGCTCCATATAGCAACCAGCTCTTAAAAGATTTTATTATCGCTTAAAGCCTACCATATTCCCCTTGCACCTACAAGAATATTAACAATAAGATAGTTTCTGCGAATGTTTATCTGGGTTAACATGAAGTAAATGGAGTATAAGCGTTTGTAAAAATAATTTGTACAAGAGTAGAGAAAGTCATGTGAGTGCAACACATCGGATTTTTTTTATATAACATCTACAAATTATTCTTAGGAGAGCTTATTTTATATCTACTGCATGTTACTCGAGATGAAACTTTGCAGAAACAGGTTATTTAATTGTAGATACAAGGGGGATAGAGGAAACCGAATGGATAGTCAGACGTTTAACAGCGTCTTGCTATATAACATTGCGAGAAAGAAGTGAATAACGAAAGCGCTAGCGTTTTATACACATGACGGAAGGACTGGAAAATTCAAAATCAATAATAACGGATACATTGTAAGTGGCCAATGCCACAGAAAAGATATTTGAAATCAATTGTGTGATTTAAAGAGATCCACATTTTTGTGTAGTTAGTTCTTGCCTATCCCTTATTGTGTATCAGTTATACAAAATCATACAAAATTATTTCCGAAACAAGAGGCCTTTGCTGGCTATTCTTATAAAATTCATAACAGACATTTTATTTTTGTCTTGTAAATACCTTCAATACAAGGTGTTTTAATTGAAATCGCTGGAGGCATTTTTGAGATAGTAAACGTTATCAAAAAACGGTACTAAACATATATATCAATTTTTGTATGATTTTGTTTTAGTTATGCCGCTCACAGACACACACATGGACCTGTTTGAAAGTGCATTTTTGGATTTGGGGGACTTCAAAACGTGTATTTCTGGTGAAACGTGTATATCGAATTTTTTGTTGGAATAAAATATTTCCTCTCTTATTAAAGGTAATCAGCAGAAAAAGTAATAATTACCTGCCGGTTTCAGCTACAAACTGTCGAATTGGAAGCTGTATGCTCTACAAAATCTGTGCGTATTTTCTGACCGCATTTAAAACGTGACGTGAAAATGCGCCATTCTGTTATAAGCTTGTTAGATGTGCGTCACTTGAGGGAGCCCCACAGTAAAAGGTGGACAGATAGAGATCTACAGATCGCGGAGATCAGATTGTTGTAAAGTGCTTGCTGATGTCACGATCCTCAAAGATAATTAATTCTTCTGCAGAGATGGAGGGTGGTGCTCCATCGTGCATGAAGATCTTGTTTTCCAGCTCGTGGTTCCTCAGTGTGGGATGACAAAGCCGTGTAGGGTTGTAAAGTTGCACCCCTCACTTACTGTAATTGTCCGTGTTATTTCATTCACATCTTTAAAGAAATGTGGGACAACTGTGTGTTCGATTACCCGCAAAGTAGGGAACTTGAAATAGTGGAGTCTTTGTTACACTAATAGCTTGGTCCTCTTTTAGATCAGCAGCAGAAGTTATCAGCCCATATTAAATCCCGGCTATGGCATTGAATTTTTCAGTCATCTGATTCTACCTTTCCAACCCTGTCCAACACACGGCTTGTGTGAAAGAACAATTAATTCCATTAATTGACCTAATAGTGGTTGAAACTAAAAGCCCGGGACTTAAGTACTTACAAAGAATGTAAGTCGCCATTGGGGTATGACATCTCAATACAATTTGAGATCTCCTTGTGGTTTACCGGGGAAAATGCGAGTCAGCTGGAGAATTTAATGGCGTGCCGGCATGTTGCCATGGTAGCTCAGTGTTTAGAGCAACCGGAGGGAGACCGGGAGATCCGTGGTTCATATCCCGGCTATGGCATTGAATTTTTCAGTCATCTGATTCTACCTTTCCAACCCTGATCATCACACGGCTTGTGTGAAAAGAACAATTAATTCCAGCCCATATTAATGTTACAAGAATACAACCTCCAAAGTTTTTGAACGACCCGGCTCATAAATATTAAATAGCGGTGTCATTTAACTAAGAGAGCATGATGTAGTGAAATTGTTTGAATTTTAATTCGGTTTTCCGTAAATAAATTCATAAAAGTGTTAATATTTTTAACTTGTTACCTCTCTTACGTTGAAAATAATGACGGAATGACTTTTGAAAGTTGCAAGTGGTCTAAAATTTTCACTCGTGCCTAAACCTTGATTTTGTCTAGACTGGTAAAATGGTGTAAATTTAAACATACGGGGTTGAAAATGCAATCAGGGCTTTCTTTTTAAGTTTTAATAAATCCTATAATTTTTGCCAAGTGCACCAATTTGTGAACTGATTGGTCAAATAAGTTTTATCCATAAGGGGCTCAACAGAAAGGCAAAGATACTGTTTAAAAATACCGAGCTACTATGTGGTTAAAACTAAGGCTTGGCTTTTTTTGGAAGCTGTAACAGTATAATTGTACAATATTTTGACCAGTTTCAGGAGTTTCTGAGAGCTGTAAGATAACCTTTTTTTTTTTTTTTGAGTTCTATATAAAGTTTGTCTAGATAAACAAAATGAAATAAAATCTGAATATTCAACCCCGGCATCTAGGTTACTATACCAAGGCATATATTCAAAGTTTCTATTTATTGAATGAAATTTTTCAATTCTTATATACATTCATTTTAGACAGATTAAGTCTATATCTACTGCCTAACTACAAAGAAAACATAAAATAGTAAACATAAGCAAGGAAAATGAATAATAGATAGTAAAGGTGTAAATAAATAACAATTACAAAATCTATAAATCTATACTAATACTGGTAACCAGCATAAAAGCAACTAGTATCCAACTACTTAACTAACAAAGCTAAAATCTACTCCGCTGGTATGCAGCGGTTACATACTGGTGAAGTATGTTGATTTGCATGCTGGGAATTGAAAATGACGACAGCTGTTATTTTTGAAAATTGTAGGGCAACTTATAAGTTTTAACAGATTTATCAAGGATTTCTTTTTCAGTATGATTCAAAAGAAGGTACTCCTTGTTAACAAAGTTCAGCGTAATAAAAGGGAAATTTAGTGATGGAAACACGATATGAAACTTTTCCTCTCTAATAACTTAATTTTGAAAGATTCTAAGCCTCCCCATTTAGGCTTGAATACATTGTTAATCCGACATATTCGTAAAAAATCCTTTGATATTCAAATTCAAATTAATGATATATAGACTGGGTGACATGAATAAAAAATGTTCCCTCACACTCCCAGTTTCAACATTTCTAGAAACATGTTGTAGTCTATGACCATCCGGAAGAACAGGTCTTTACAGTGCTGAAAAAGTATCAAGGACATTTTATATTTTCCAAGAATACCCTATATACATACAAAGTTTCTGAATTTATAATATTAGTGGAAAAAACGCTATGTACCTATAGAAAATGTATTCTTCAGTTTTAATCCAATCTATCCGATATGCCTAGAAATCTAATTAAAGAAAATAGCGCTTGGTTTTTCTGCAAAACAAATGGTTTGGATGATGCTGATGATTTATTTTTGAGGGCGCTCAACTACTAGGCCATTATTGCCTTAAGTGGTTTGGAAGTAATGACTTTTAATTTTACATTATGTTTTAAAACATAGAACTTCAGAGCCTAAAACTAAAAGGATATACATGTTGCTCGTTTTTAACGTAATTAACAACCTCATACGTAAATTTGCATACACACTCTTCTTGAATAGAAAAACAATAGGCTTAATCTTAAAAACTGACAAATCTTCCATGGAGAGTTTATATTCGCTTTTATTGATCATATAAAATATTTTTTATCTTGGGAAGCAGTTTTTGAAAATGTATGTCTTAGCAGAATACGACTGCTACGTTATATATATATTTCAAAAGACTTAACACAAATTCCGGAATTTAGATTTTCCATCTGCACGTAGCTTTAATATGTATTAATTCAAAGTAAATTATTTAACGCCATTTTAAGAGAATGAAGCGCTCTAAGGCTGTATGTTTAACAGTTAATTAAATATATTATACCTGAAGCTGTAATAATTGAGGCTGTAGAATGTCTAAAGTGTATGCCTCTTATAAGGCATACACATCCTCTGCAATATACACGTTTTGAAGGGCAAAAGTAATCCTAGATGCAAAAATATCGAATCTTTGGCGATTATGGTCTTTTTAGTATTTTGAAAGCTGGTTTTAACTGTAGAATTGAGAACTTTGCATTCCTTTTTACTTTCTTTACCAGGCACAATAGGTAGAAGAAATATAGTATTCCACTAAGAGATTTGGTATCCACGTTTCACCGGAAATACGTGTTTTGAAGCTCCCTAAATAAAAACATTTTTAGAAAAAGACCCATGTGTATATCTGTTTGTGTGTCTATGAACAGCATAGCTCAGGCATGAAATTTCAGATACATACCAAACTTGGTATTTAAGTTAACGATCTTCCAAAGATGCGCCAGAAATATGTTTCAAGTAAATCCCTACCCCAAACCACCATTTACATGGGTTACTTTTCGAAAATGTGTATTTACTCAAACATAGCTCTAACGATTTTGAATAACGTACCATATATTTAAGATATTTACATGCTAAATAAAATGTATATCTTGAATTTTCTGGGAATAGCCATGAAGTCTTCACTTGAAAGGTATTTTGTATAAGTTTAACTTAAGGGATAGATATAATCATACAACACAAAAACTTGCGTCGGTCCTCGCGCCTCTTGCTTCGAAGACTGCGCCGTTGGTGGTAGAGACAGGAGAAGTAATGGATCATAATGTTTGATTTATCGCTATTTATTGTCACTTCTTCACTCTAAAAACACTAAATAATGTTCGTGTTCACTTATCGCTTTATATGGAACTCGGAAATCATCGATACATTGTTAATTAATATGTGATTAGTCACATTTACACTTCCGCACAAAAGGACATTATTTGCGCGCCAACTTTGTCTTACGGGGTAGCGTGGATTCCTCGTCTGTAACTACAAGTCAACTCCTGGATTTTGGGATAAATATCGACTATTTATGAAATACGATTCCCCACTTGAAATTTTAGGATCTGATTTCTCATTGGATGAATTTTCGCGTTTCTCTCAACGTGGCTAAATATTATTTCATTTATATATATATATATATATATATATATATATATATATATTCTTATTGGCTAGTTTATATATATATCACGTCACTTTTTCCAGGGCTTCTCTTGGTAATTTTCCATTCTGTGTTACATTTCCCTTACTCCATACTTCCGAAGCGGGGACAAATAACGTCATAAAACCTTACCCTCGATCCTAACACAAAAGACCCAACTTACTCTGCACATGCGAACAGCATATTGTCTACCATACTGCACAGTTTAACACATCCTAAATCTAGTGAAACAGAAACATTATATATGCCTAAGAGAAATATTACATTACACAAAATGTTTTCACATTATACACATTTATCATTCATATATCAAATTAATCACTAAATAAATTAACACATTATAAAATTAATCGGGGCACATTCTGTCTCAAACTGTCGGAGTTATTTCATATAACCTTTTTTGTGAGATCAGCCATTTCACATATATCCATTATTGTTGGTTTTAATTTTTCAGTATCTTGTCATTTTTTTTAAACTGCTGTCGCTATTCAACTGTTTATCGCGATGTCATGGAAAGAGTGTGAAATTTCAAAGCCAGCATATAGCCACCAGCTCTTAAAGAGATCTGACTACGATTTCCCCCTTGTACCTACAACGAGATATGTATAGGAACCTTTCTGCAAAGGTTTATCTCGATTAATATGGAATAGATAGTTTCGTAAGAATTGTTTGTAGAAGTTGCGTAGCTCGCGGCTTACCTTTCTGCAGCCTCCGCGAAGACTCTGGGTGTTCGAAGTGTGATGATTCTCTGCATTTTTATCCTCGGCTACCTGAAGTTATTACTGAAATATATATCAGAGCTTGGACTTTTCCTTTGTAAAGGAAACGTAGATCTCGGGTGTGGTAAAGGAGAGAAAATAGACGTGCTCTAGTTACACAAAGACAACAACACTGTTTCTTTTATCTAGCTACTTAGGGTAGTTCACAACACTGATATTGTCGCCGTTAAAACACTGTCCACTGCTGTTGAAACACGGCGCTGATATGACGCGAAGTTTATGTACTTAGCAGATCTCTTTACTCGTAGCGATGCTTATGTGTGTAGCGAAACCTGTCTTAGTTCACTAACTTTTGGCGCGACATCTCTCAAATATCCGTCAGCATCCTTCCCCTTCTGTAGTTTAGAAGTGAACCCGATTTTGGTTTTAACAGATCTATTTATAGTCGCAGGCTTCTTGGGCTGCTTAATTTCCTATTAGTGCATTTTAGCGTCTGATTATTTCATATCTATTTACTGGGATCTCATTGGTCCAATTTTAACATAAATCGCGGCTTTTCCTAATTTTACCGTTAAGCTTGTTGTCTACCTCACTCCGGTCACGGCGAATTACTGTACAAAAGGACAAAAGCTCTACGCCCTCGCTGTCTAAACAATACTCTTGCTACCAGAGAGACATCGTAAAATTCACTGGTTGCTTTCGAAGACACTTTTCCTGCAGCTAAGATATCTCGTCGTGGACAGTATTTTAACATAGTGCTTAAATTATTTACATTAAACAATTTATTACTCCTCTACTATTAGTAACCTAAATACAAACATATCATTAAATCACTCTTCTTAAGCTACACAGGCAGTATATAGAATAATAGCTGTACATAGCATAATTTAATTTTACTAAAAGTTAATTACTCAAATTATTGATAATTACATACCTCGGGCTAGGCCTAGAGTTGCCTTTTCAAAGTTATATGTAAATATGAAGGGTAGAGGGCAGAAAGACATGTAAATGTAACACACATGCTGTGTGTGTTTAAAAACAAAAGCGTTGAGGGGAAGTTATTATTGGGAGCAAGGAAGGAATACGTTCAGATATTCGCTGAATCCTAAAATGTTTTCGTGCTGTTACACAGAGACCTGTAATCGTACACTTTGCAGCGTGCCTATTTTACATTTTCACCCGCCTTATACTTTCTGTTTCTTTTTTTTTTTTATGATACAATGTATACTCAGGCTTTCAACGCCATTCACGTACAAATCCCTTCCAATGGAAATCTCCCGAGAGATAGTTGCAGTACTGTTGTGGGGAAGTATTTTGAAGGGAAATTCGATGGCAGCCACCAAATAAACAAACAGAAGCCTTTGATCAATAGGGAAAGGAAGGGAAGAAAAAAAAGCCTGTGCATCAAGTATAAGAAGGGTGGCGAAGAAATAATGAACAGCCAAAGAGTAGAGGAGGATACGAGTTGTGATTGCACCGAGCGTGCGTGTGTAATTTTTTTCTCTGTTTTTGTGTTTGTCCCCCCTTCTCCTTATCCATAGAAGTCGCCTTGACTTCGTCTCGTTGTCCTGCGGAGCAGGTTGCGATTGAAAAGTGTGATTAACGCTTGCAGGTCTGAATGTGCAGGAGAGAAAGGGAAGGATATAAGAGAACCCGTGCTGAGTTGGCAATAATGCTTCTGCACGTGTCTGCCTGCCTTATCCGTACATATCCTCTTCACTCTCCCCAGCAGTCGGCTTTCCCTCGACAATTTCTTCCTCCATTACGTCACCAGCCCACCAGCCTGCTATAAAGGAAACCCTCAATATTAGGCCTTTGATGAAGAGCCACCCCCTTCCGGAAGGGGAGGATATGCGGGTGGATCTCGGGTGGTTTCAATTAACCGGGATACTGCCTATTTCCTAAAATATGCTTACGTTTATTCAGTATACATGCTAAAATCCATTCCATTGATACAAACAGTTGCAACGCGAGCGTCTTACAGTCGATGCCTCGATGAAGCCTTGGCCTTGTTTACCAGAGTCGAACTTAATCGATAATCGCACTCATTATGCCATTAGCCAATGACATACCTCAGTTGACCAATCAAAGCCGTACTACACGATAGTATTTCACTTGTTTTTAATTTGTATGAATGCAGTGAGTGAGATCACGTAGCATTTGTTTCCTTTTGACAAACACGCATCATAACCTGCAGTGACTAACAAACATGGTTGGCGCTAAACTAGGTAAGTTCATAATAAGCTTTTCGTGTGTGATTATCTAGCCGAGTAGCACTCGTGCTACTAGTTTTACATGACGATTTAATTTCGGTTTCAAACTCGTGCATGTTTTCATAAGATAATCATTTCTCTACCTTCGGCCTCGAAATAATTATCATGAACAAAAAGTATTCGCTAGCCTCAATTAAATTGTCGTAAAACTATCAGCACTAGTGCTGCTAATGTTGATAGTTTTAAAGCATAGTGTTCAAAAACTAATAACCGATAGTTTTTCTCCTATAAGTATTCATGTGTTTATTCCTATAATCTCTGCTTTGATTCGACTAGAAATATACCGCCAGAACCGTTCCTAGCCGACTGAAATTTTTTCCGGCTTTTTCTGAGTCCTTATAACTGGCAAAGGTTGGACAGGTCTCTAAACTTAGGCCCGGGAACGTTTCCTTCCCAAATTTCCTTTTCCAACTGTCATTTAATTTGGTGTATTATCAGACCTTCCGTTCACAAGTACGTGCTTAAACGATTTCGGCTACCCGTGCCGTTTTAAGGATTCGGTTACAGTTGTACATAGTGAAACAGAAGTCACAGTGTTTTTAAAGATGTTAGAATTCGTGAAAACAAATGAAACACAATAACAATTAATGCCCACCCCGATATGTGCACTTTGAAGCTCAAAAGACTACCTGCCACTGCCACGTGTTTCAATATCGGAAGATGATAATTTCCACACAAACGAGTTCACCAGACAACTTTTATTTGTTTTACTATGTGTTACGTCATTTCAAATACTCAAATGCATTTTAAAAATATTGTACAGCACAGTGTTTCTGGGTTCTAAGGGAAATATCTTATAGGTTTTGCTACCCCTCTTCTTGAGTTTAGAGAAATTGAAACTGAAATCTCAAAGACTACGTAAGTTTTATTGGTAGGCCACTACGTGGGAAAACATCTGTACATCCTTTAATTTAACTCTAATTGTAAGTATTTCTTGAATTATTTACAATTCAACGCAGTAAATCAAGTGTATACAACGCTGAAGCTGATTTAATTCGCTACACTTAGTTCAAAACAAAAAGCAGAACCTGCAATGCTATACTTCAACAACCTCTCGACACGTGTGTACACACTCTGTTATCCTGGCGAAGTTGTTAAACACACTGGGCATGCCATATCAGGCATTGGGGTGATCACCCATTCCGGATATGCTATGATCCAGAGTTTGCTTGATCCTCGACGGTTACTAACCTAAAGCATTGGCTTCTAAGTTCTTGGAGGCGTAAGTCCACCGCCATAGTACGTTTTTGTCTATCTCTTAACGTTTATCTAGTATACAAAATCCCTTCCGAGAGAAAAGACATCACAGGCTATTCCCAGATAATTCAAGATATACGTTGTATTAATTATGTAAATACCTTAAATATAGGGTATCTGAATCAAACTGCTTAGAACCAAAATAAAAAATGTCGATAAAATTTCTATTTGAAGGGTAGTTTGGGGTTGGATGATTTCCTTGATAATATTTGTGTCATATATTTGGAAGATACCGAACTTAAATACCAAGTTTTGTATTTACCCCACATTGCGTTTTTGAGTTATAACTCGTTTTGAGTTATATTTACTTAAGAGGTTTAAGTAAATAAACCATCAAGTTTGGAAGGCACTGCGGGTTGGTGGCGAGAGAAGGTGGAAGCGCTTGTGACCTTGCAGTGCACCCTTCTTCGAAGGTAGACCGGGATTACGGAGTGTTAGAAGGGAAAAAATCAATGCATGTTTAGTTATTGACAGTGAGCAATTCTTTTATGAAAGCTACGAACCAAGCCTTTCGAAAACTGTGCATTTTTAAAGCAATGTCCACTCTTATTAGTGTATGAAACACATCCTCGAAAAATTATGATTTGTAATTTAGGGCTGAGGTGTTAAAGGTCCACTTTCGTAATTTTTCCTTTCTAATAATGTAATATGTTCCTTGTGCTTCATTGAATTACAGTGTTGTTTAACACGATGTTTTAAACGTCTTTTCAGCTCTATGTTACATCTGCTGCTGAAGTGTTTCCTGCTACATTCAGGCACAAATTATGCTAATTTGTATAAACTCTTCTTTGCTTTAGGCATGTTGCCACAGTTCTCCACTGGTGTGTGTGAAGCGAATAAAGGCAACAGTCGCTAACGTAACCGGCTGTTGGTAGGGAAGGATGTGTACCTGACGTCACCTATACTCCGTGCGATAACAGGATTATTGTGTTTCCTTATTAAAACCCCTCTGCCTGGTTATAAGGAGACACACGCACGAACCTTTTCCTGAAAATGCCTTTTTGAATTCACGGGGCCTCATAAAAAATGTTCCGATGAAATCGCGACATGGAAGTGGCTAGAATGCAACAGGTTCTGTATCCACAAGGTGGAAAAAGTAAAAACATTTTAAATCGCAATAGCCAACAATGAACACGAAGATAACTTAAATTGAGATTTATTTACGGACGCTGTTTAATTGCTGTGGTCCTTTGCGTCCCATTCTACGAGGGCGGATCGAAAAGTAACGCACAATAATTTTTTTCTGCCTTGGTATTGAAGATGGAATGTTGCAAATTCACACAGATATAGTTTGAAGTTTTCATTACAGAGGGTAATTTTTGGTTCATATGCAGCTCTAGCGAGAGAAGCGTGAACTACGCAACAAAAACGGCGCGCATGTTACTGTCGTACACGTGTGAAGAGCAGAGAGGTGTGGTTCGATATTTGTGGGCCAAAGGGCATAAACCGAGGGATATTCACAGGGACATGCGTGGCGTGTATGGGGATGATTTATGGACCGTAGCAATGTCTCCAGGTGGTGTGCATTCTTCCTAGAGGGCCGTGTGAACCTTAGTGATTCGCCACGCTCCGGGAGGTCGGTAACAGCTGCAACCCCTCAGAATGTCAGAGGCATTTAGGCGGCGATTTCGAACGACCGGAGCGTGCAACTGCGAACCTTATTGCAACAGTTCAACATTTCCTATGGTGAAAAAAACATGAATGCTGACGATGTCAAGATTCTTCATGACAATGCTCGCCCCCATGTTGCTGCTGCTGTTCGTCAGAAAACCACCATACAGTCCGGACCTTGCACCGTCGGACTTTCATCTGTTGGGTCTCATGAAGAAATTCCTGGCCGGCCAACGCTTTGCGACAGATGTGGAAGTGAAATCAGCAGTCCGCAGATGGCTATACTCCAAGGAAACGGACTTCTACGAACAGGGCATATTGAAACTGGTATCACGATGGGAGAAATGCGTTTAGAAACTTGGTGACTATGTCGAAAAGTACGTAAAAGGTGTAAGTTCGTTTGTGATTTTTTGTTTGTTTCAACTATTAAACTTTTTTGTAAAAAATATTTTGCTTAGAGGCCCCTTTATCAGGCTTGAGGTTCTTTTACGTGCCGCAAATCTACGACCCGGAACCACCGGCTTTACTTCCCTTCCGAAGGAAGCCATGCTAAGAATTTTTACGCCCGAAAAAATCCATCGCCCTCCGCCGAGTTTGAACCCGCCACCTCGGGAACTAGAGGCTAGCATAATACGAAGATGATGTGTATTGTGTGTCACAGGTCTAGTGTAACAAACAGTGCTAAACTAGTGATATTTGCATCATGTAATCAGCAGCTGGTAATGCTAGCCAGCCAGTGAGGGTCCGTGCACGAAAGGATATGAGGTAATTCCTTGGGGACAGCCGCTGCTCCCCCTCCCCCAAAACCATGCTGGCAGCTCCACAATTTTCCTCCGGATTCCGGCCGCCCAACATCATTAAGATTTCCATTCTGGCAACAAGAGAGCTACAGCTGGCGCAAGTGAAACCTAAATCCTCTTGTGCTTCCCCACAGAAACACCACTGTCCCAGAGGGTTGTTTACGAGGTTACTAACGTAGGCGAAAATACTGCCTTCAATTTATGGTCGGTATATTGACACCAAAAGTACAGCTGCACTCGTTCATAATTAATTACTTTTATTTTGTCCCTCACTACTTGGAGGTTTATGCAGAGTTCCCTTTAAAGCTTGCGAGCCGAGAGCCTGCAAATTGATACTGACAAAATATGGAGCGGTTTAATTCATTTGCTTTGACTTTATTCCTCTGGCCATGATAATGGCCTAGTTTATCCTTAATCCTAAAAAATTGTAATGGCATGTTCTAAAAATACATTCTGAAAAGAACATTAGCAGCAAAAACCTAAGCCTAGCAGAAAAGCCCTTATTTGTTACATTCACATGATTTTCTCTGCCAACTATCGCCTATTCTCACAATACAGTTTCTACAAACTGTCCTTACGAAAGCTTATTTTGCTACCTCTTTTATATAAATCGAGACAAACCTTTTAGAGATAGCTTCATTACATATTTTGATACACATACAGGAGATTCAGGGAGTCGAATTGATGGCCCTACGTTTAAAAGCGAGTCGCTGTATGCTGATCTTGAAATTTCATACTGCTTCCATGATATCACGAGAAACAACTGAATACAACAGCACATTAAAGAATGACAAAATATTAAAAATTCAAACAATAACAATAGATATCTCGGAAATAACTGGTGGCACCAAAAAGTTATTTGAAATAAATTGTGGGGTTTAAAGGGCTCTAATTGTTTATAGAGTACGTTATTGTTGTATTAACGTTTACCAGTTATATAGCATTATAAAAATCCCTTCTCATGGAGAGGACTTCACAGATATTTCCTATTCTGTGAGATTTTAATTAAAATCATTAGGACCAATTTTGAGAAAATTAAACATTCGAAAAATGTTCCATATAATGTAGTTTGGAAGATGCTGAACTTAAATACCAAGTTTGGTTTTTACCACACCCACACGCGCGCGCGGATGTTTTTCTTAAAATGTTTTTGGAAATATGGTGAAATCCCGACATCAAATTTTTGGGTGGAATACAACACTTCCTCTACCTGCTAGGTACATGGTAGATAAAGTAAAAATGTTCACCTCTAAGGGAATGTATGACCAAAACATTGCTTAACAGAAATTGTTTCCCTCTGGGAGATCTATCGTTCCTCAGAGTTTGTTGCAGAGGTCCTGAAACTTTCTGTATATAACACATGAAATATTCCCAAAAATGCTTAAAGGACTAATAAGGAAAACTGCACTGTGTGCAGAGCAGGTCAAAGCTTATTTGGAATATCTAATTTGAGTTTCCAGTATATCATAATTGAAGTCCCTGCAGAGTGTTCGTGCTGGTTACCCATTCCACTGCTCAATTTCTATCCATGAGAGTCACATATCACATTTCGTTTTTCTGAATTAAAGATCCATGTGATTGCAGTGGCGCGGAAGTACACTAAAATCGTCTAGGGGAAAATCTGAACGTATTCTTACAACTTGGGTTGAAAATCTTTTATGGATGATATTTTAAGTGTAGTTAATATGACAAACAGACACATTCCAGTAATCAACAATTACTATTTTCTGGCTATCTGGTAGCAGGATCAATAACCATTGTTGGTTTAGGAAAAATAATTAAAGCAATAGATGGTTTTTGTAATGAATGGAGTTTAAGAATTAATTTATATAAATAAAGGGTCTCGGTATTCAAGTAAAGCAAAAGTTAAGGAAAGATGTAAGATTGTGTTGACAAGAAAGATAAATGAAATTGGTAAATACATTTCATTATCTAGGAATAAGATTAAATAATAATGGTGGATTGAATTAACAAAGGAATGTCGGCTGAAGAAACACATTTTAAAAGCTAATAAGCCATTCACAGAAAAAATACCAATAATGCAAACAAAGTGGTTGGAGTTTATCCAGCAGTATTTGATAGAGTATAAATTGCTTTAAGGAACTGATATTCAGAACTGTAAGCAAAAGTGGATGTGATCCATATTACTTTTGTAATCTTACTTTGTTCTAAGAGCTTTGATTAACAGCGCTGTAAAAATTGAATTAGCAAAAGTTGGTACCAAAGAAAAAGTGTTAAGAGCTTTAAATGTTGCTTTAGAATCATTTAGGTGAAAATGTTTTGCATCAGTGTTTGAAAGTACAGGCAAGGGATAATCAAGGAAAAACTTTAAAAAGATTAAGGAAATTTGGAACAAAACCGATTTGGGGGAATATGGAAAGCTACAAAATTATTATAAAATGATTTCTGCAAATAAATTAAAGATTGAAGGTATTACAGGCTATGGAATATTTGTTAATTTTATTTTGATTATGTATTTTGTAATGATACATAAAATTCAAGAATGTTGCAGTTATTTATTTATTTTTGTGGTTACATTTAATATTTTGTGCGCAAAAATCGTAATAATTATTTTATTTGCTACTAACAATGAGAGAGAGAATGCCCATAGTATTTTGTGAATGAAAATAAATGTATGTGAAAGTGGCGATATATTGTGGCGTATTAATAATTTGGGGGTTGCATTATTGTTCTATATTGTCATTACCAGACACATTGTTGTTTACGTCAGTCTTGGCTGGTAGCTTCTGCTAGCCATGAGTAGTGGGGATAGCGTCTGTCTCAGTTAGGATTCCGTGAGGAACGGACCGCGTGTGTAAGCCGGCCTTTGGATCGGTGGACATTTTCCCCCACCTTCCATTTTTAATAATGTAGGAACCCCAAACGCTTGGGAAATAAATCTAGGAATGTGAGAGTAGATTTGTGTTATGGAGTTTGTACAGTAAAAACCCACACCTTCCTCTTAACCTCCACACCACGTTTCGATCCTTCGCAGCCAAGTAAGTATACGCCCGTTCATTGTACGTGCTCAGTACTCAAAATTAATTTAATTTTCATGTGAAGTTTTAGGTCACCTACCCTGCATGTAACAATATACCACACATTTACTAAAGTTATACCTCAATGGTAGAAATGTCCTCCTCAATTTTTGATGCACAGCAAATTGGGTAAGTTATCAAAGGTTCACTGTAAAACTTCTTGAGAACTTCCAAGTCATTGCGATTTGCTTTATCAGTTGGAATTGAGCATGGATTCAAGGCTTCTGAACCAATACATGTTTGAAGACCTGCAAACCAGCTTCTGGTCAATAAACCATAACTCCCCACTTTATGGAGTTCTAAGATTTATTGCTCGGTTGTGCTAATGGAAGAACTGCATCTCCTCTGGTATTAAAGGGCCATTTCTTCATGAATGGAGTCTCCGCTGCCTCTACTTACAAAACGGGTCACGATTTCATCATAATCATTACTCTTTCTTTTCTGAAGCCTTATATAAAGAAACAGCAGAAAATGACGGTAGGGACAGCAGGCTTCGTTCAGACTCCCAATGTATTCACGATCTGTGCAATTATGCTTTGAATGAAGTTACAAGTTATTATCACTTATTCATTTTAACACAGTGTTGGATTCTGCTAACACGCATAGCTACTAAAAGGTTTCTGGTCCTCATAGTGTTGATTTGTTTTGTTTGTATTTATTTTTTTATTTTTTTACGTTTAACATTGCAATCCGTTGTTTTAACGTGTCTCTGATCGTGTTCTAAGTAGTGTTTTAATTGTCCTTTATCTTCTGACATCTCATTTTTATTCTAATATAAACATTTTTACATTAGGGGATAAATGCTCTGTGTACTGTTTTTACTTTCATTATTTTAAGTTCAATTTAAAACAAAGTCGTCGCGTGATCTGCGTCTGGATGAGGGAAGTTTGCTAATTTTGCAGGACGGCCACAGTAATTAAAAACCCTGTATTCCACTGCATTAATTTTTTCTGTTCTGAGATAATGCTGCTCTAACAGGTAAAGCTAAGTATTTTCAGTTTTTGCTGTGGCTTGAAAAGACACTAAAAATCCACTGTTGGAATAATTCAGCATCCATGTTCTAAAACCGTGTCTCATTTCATTTGCAGTAACATACTAGCCGTGGGGCATGTAGGAAATGTTTGACCTAAGGGCACAACCTTTCAGCGATACCACAGGCACCATTTATCAGAGAGACCTCCTCTTGTGCTGGCGGTCATGAAGGCCATAGTCGTGACCATAAACTTCCATCTGGCATAGCAACCCTCTCACGGTTGTTTACGTATCCTCTCCATTTATAACTAGCTGTCATTCCAGATACTGCCCGAGGGCAATACCTTTTAGTGGTGCGCAAATGGAGTACAGTACATACATAACCCATTGCTTCCAAAAGCAAAAGGTTTATAAAAGAGAAACACTGCGGGTTTCATAACATTTAATTGAAATTGTCTCACTGTGACGTACCATAATCAACAATTCACTCAAATAACACTTGTTGCAGAAGAGTAGGAAGCGATTGTCAGCAGATTTACATTTGGAAAGAAAACCCATATAGTGTTGGTTTCTTATTGATTATAGAAGTCATAATTTTTGCATCATCTACAGACCTGAGTATTCAGAGTAACCTATAACCTCAAAACCAACAGTGTAAAATTCAGACTCATGACCAGGGCCCGGATTCTGATGACGTGTCATCTTTTAATTGTTACATCATAGACATTGCTAACCTGTACATAAATCCTTATCATGGGCCCTAATTATGAAAATGTATATTTACGGGGGCTGTCCAGAGAGTAACATCCGTTTTGAAATAAACATGAAACCAGCATACATACGTATAAAGGCTTTATTATATACACCTGAAAACTACTGATTTTCCCTATTTTTCTACACAGTCTTCAAACAGATTCAAGCACTTTTCATACCTTTTCACAGTCTTTGAAATACCCTCTGCATAAAATTCTGCCGCCTGTGAACTAAGCCAACCTGTCACGGCGTTTTGAAGTTCTTCGTCATTGCCAAAGTGCTGAGCTGCAAGCCACTTTTTCGTGTACGGGAACAGATGGAAGTTGCTAGGGGTCAAGTCCGGGTTGTACGGGGGATGGTCATAAACGTCCCATTTAAACTTGGCCAAAAGTTTATTTGTGTTGTTTGCTGTGTGAGAGGCAGCGTTGTCATGCAAAAACACAACACCAGATGTCAGAAGACCACGACACTTGTTTTCGATTGCTCTTCCTAGCTTTTTCACACTTTACACGCACTTCACACTTGGCGGGATTGGTTATTTTTGCGCTCATGTTGTTAGCTTATAACTAGCAAATACGTGACAGTACGATGCTCCACCTTGCACAGCTAGAGGTGTACTGAGCTACTGCGCACGCTGATGTCGAAATGGCGGCGCTACCCCTACTACTTCTCGTGCTATGCTTGAACGGAGGTTACTTTCTGGACATCCCTCGTATAAGGCTATTTTTAATCATGGTTATGTTATTTTTTCTTTTCGATTTTACGTGATTATTTTGTCATTTTATTGCCCTTTGGGTTTTTATTTAATCGTTTCTTGCATTTACATTGAGTATATAAAGAGCCTTATATTATTGACATTTTACACAAGGATCACTTTTCAAACATTTAGAAATTTCATTGTTCAACTGAGAAATAAGAGCAACTTTGTGCAATCCTTACTCGCATTCTTGGAAAAAAATGCCACTTTTCTATTTTATATTTAATGGTTTGTCTGGAAAGGATTGCTTGAGGGAGGAAGGGTGGCCCTTATAAAGGAAACAGGTATAATTACAGTTGTAAATTCATGTCCCAAACTAGGGATGACATAGGCCTGTTTTCGCGTTAATGAGTGCATGCAGTCAGTTGCCATTGTATTTATCTTTGTGTCGGATCATAGACTCTGAAGACCTCTTTATTTGCAATGAATTTTGAATAATCTGAGAACTCAAAAGAGTTAATGCTACAATTTTATAAGACCGGATTCAACGACAATTTTCTTAACATTTTTAAGATTCTTCAAACAAAAACATGGAAGAGGCGTGTTTTTAAATTAATTTTCTAAATTATCTCCTCTTATAGCTACTTTTCCTACTTGTACAGCAGTAATATCCATGCATAAATTAGCTAATAGCTTTCTGCACACTAATTTTAATAAGTTAAATAGGTATAAATTTTAGGTAATTTTTGCAATTATTATATCATTTTTTAAAAATGTTAGTCATGTTATACGTAATTTGTGAAACATTTTGTATTATCAAAATTGGGCCCTGCTCATAACATTTCTGCAGCTAGGAACGTTCCAGCCAATGTCGCATGTCTTCATATTAGATGGACATTAAAATCTCTACAAGCGAGGGCTGTAAAATACACTTCTTTTCCCAAATGTAGCATAACATGAATTTATATGTAGTTTCTTAAAACGCAATTAAGTTTTCATTTGGTTTGGCATAAATATTACCACAAAGATTGTAGCTTCTCCCAGACTATGAAAGTAAACGTTTCAATTCCTGATAGAGCTTCTCGTTGCTGCGGGTTAAAATAAGAGGAGTAGCAGGGAGGCAGACTGAATAAGAAATGTGGAGCTTCAAAACATAGCGAAAGTTGTGTCTCGTCTCTAAATGAAAGTACTGACCTTCCTGCAGTATTTCACAGTGAAAATCTCCATTCATAAAGTTTAAATGCATTCAAAGTTTTGTCTAAGAACGATCGATGACCTCGTTGTACCACACTCTGCATGCTTGGGAGCGTCTCGGCGCGGAAGAAGCATATACCGTGTGGTTTGCATGCAATATGTATTCCAATACTACAAGAAAAGTGCGTCATAATACTGCTACATGCTGGGGTGAGGGCCAAAAGATTTCCAGCAAATGATTAAATTTCGATCACCCCAACACGCACATAAGGGAGCCTAACTCGCTAACGGGAAGAGGCATGAGGTTTTACATTATATAAAAAAATTACATAACACACATTATGGAATTTATTGACAAATGTTTGGCGACTCTACATTATGCACTTAGGAAAACAGAAGGTGGAGATGCCCCGAAGTCGAGGACTGACCACACACGCGACTTGCTGCTTCCACTGCTCTCACTCAAGTGACGCTAACTATATCCCCCCTCCAACCGTGTCTAGACAAGCCAGCCAGGGTTGGCGTCATACCAGACCGTTTTCAAACAAAGCCCTCGCTATGGCGTGTTCCGCGCCAAAGGAGTGATCGTTAAGCCGAAAAAAATAATCAAAGGAACCCAATAATCCTATCGACAATGCAACACAATAATGCGTTTGGTAATAACAATGCACTTACTGATACGCCACAATACTAGGATGCGTTTATAACAAGACATAACGATGATGATGATGAGTATTTTATGTGTATTTTGGACTGTGAGGCCGTGGGTTAATGAAGATTTCTTGTCGGGGCACTTTGTTCACAGCTGTGGTAGTCGCTTCCGCCACAGTGAGCTATAAATCCACAATCAGCCGCAACCTATGCGATCGGACGGAGGCAGTCTGAAGACAGCACCGGGCAAGACCGTTCCTCGACATGGAGAAAGATGATAGAACGGCAAACGGAGTTGATCACTGGTCACTGGTTTGAAATCATGTTGGAGGGAGAGATTTGTATCACTCTACTAGATAGTGCTTCCTTATAAAGAAAAATCCTCAATAAAATATCCGATATATTACATTCACATTATTTTATATGCCCATTATCGTTTATTTTTACATTACATTTACAAATTTCTCTAAGGAAAGCTAACTTTTCTATTTACTTCATGCTATTAGGGATAAACATTAGCAGAAATTTTGAAAAGCGGGCCGCTACATGCTGTCTTTGGAATTTAATTTTTTGCTGCCTTGGCGAGAAACAAAAGAACCATTGAGCGTTTCAAGAAATGTATGAATAAAGTGTTGCACAACTGAAACCTTCGAAAATGGTTAATGCCACAGAAAGTTTACTTCACATAAATTGTGTTTTAACGAAAGCTGCATATTTCGTGTCGTAAACATTGTCCACCTCTTGTGCTTTACTACTTATAAGAATTATACAAAATTCATTCAGAATGCACAGAACTTCACAGGTTATTTACAAAAAACTCAATATCCACATTTTGTTAGTCACTATTAATCAATATTTTAAGCATATGGTATTTTAATCACGATCGATAAAAACATTTTTCAGAAAATAAAAAACAACTAAACATTTTCCACATAAGGGACGGTTTGGGAGACTTTCCGTAAGATCTTCTTATCGCAACGTTGAAAGACGCTAATCTTAAACACCAAATTTTATATTTATCCGACGTTTCGTTTATTGTTCGCGTGCGCGGACTTTTTCCTAAACCGTCTATTTTTTGGTTCAGGGAGACCACAAAGCAATTTTTTGATGGAATACAATACTACCTACTACAGGTAGGTGGTGAAGAAAGTAAAATGACAGAAAAAGTAAAAAGTCAGTCTGTATTCTTTAAAACATATCAATAATTTTGAAAATATATGAGAGGCAATTTTAGCTTGTAAATTGCTATGCAGGCGGCGCCGTGGCCGAGTGGTTAGACTGCTCGCCTCTCACCAAGGCGGCTCGGGTTCAATCCCAGGGAACCTCATGTGGGATATGTGGTGGACAAAGCGGCGTCTGGGCGGGTTTTTTTCCGGGTTCTCCGGTTTCCCCCGCCATTCATTCCACCAATTGCTCCATCATCACCTTTCCTTCCATTCATTTCACCTTCATTTCATATCATCTCCTTTCTCGCTCTCATACCGGGTTTCGGGCTGATCACCCATGCTGACTGTTCTCTCTCATCTACAGTCTGTACTCCCCGACAGGCGTCTGACCCCAGGCAACCGCTTGTAAGTACTGGAGTTTGTAAGCCCTAACAACGAGAAGGGTAAACACAAAGAAGAAGAAAAATTGCTATGCACACTGCTTTCAATCTTTGATAATATCTGTTATTCGGAATCTGTCCAGAACCAACTAATAGTGACGTATAATATTCAGAATCATACTCCTATACTGTGTATCTGTAAGCGATTATGGAAATTAAAATTAATAACTACCTCATATAAATTTTGACACAACTGCAACCCAAATATCAATAAATTTTGTAGGAGTTGTTGTGTGGCATAACGTATAATTTATTCACTAAAAGCTATTTTAACCATAAGATTATAGACGAAACATTCTGTTTTATAAATGCGATTTATGTTTCTAGAAGTTATATATGAACGATACGAGTGCCAAACTTCACTACAGCATAAACTAAACTATTGAGATTATTGAAATACACTTAAATGCCTGAAATATTAAATAATAGACATTTAACGCTTACAACATTACATATTCCAACTAAGCATATTTATTATTCATAATACAATAGCTAAAATGGCCAATTACAAACTTAAATTTCTGTATTATGTGACGCCAAAGTAAAACAAAAAGAACGGGCATATATCCATTAAAACTCCCAAAATATGCATGAAACTATGTACTAAAAGCCTTTAAAACACGCAATATCATTTTGAAATTGTGCATTTGGATATTAATTAAAAATCAAAATAAAGATACCTTCGCAAGGTTTGAAACTATTACAATAGGTAAATTAGATGTGAAAATAAACAGAACGATAAATGAGAGATAAAGAACAAGAATTTTAAAGTCCCAAAACGTTATACATGTTTAACAATAATCATACTTTAAGAAATTCTTTCTGTAGTTCTAATGCATTTCTAGAGCATTTTTCAACATTTCTTTTTTTAAGGGAGTATTATTTTTTAGTAATTACAAGCTAATCTGAAAATCAATGTTGAATATTGCAACTTGTATTGGGAGCAAAATGGAAGGGACTAATTTCTAAAAGTGTTCCAGCATTTAACCAAGCACCTCATTGCAGCTTCAATAAAGGTTACATTCTTTGCACACGTCTTAATATTTCTGGCACATCAACTTAAACTTTGGACTAAATGTTTACTAGGTACCGCGTTGAACCCATCTTTCACACCGGCTACTGCGAATGTTTCGCAAATATGTTTACCATAAGCCCTGTTCACACTGGTTAACATTTAATAAACCTTTTCAAGTACAGCATGTTATCAGTTTGCATGTTGGCCAAATTTCGATGGCAGAATTGACTTAACATGTTAACCGAAAGAGTTGTGCTTGACACTTTTAACATGTTGGATGTTTTCCGCTTTTAATGGAAAAAATGTTAAGTCAATTTGCTCTCTGTGTATGTGATTGGGTGAACTTCAGAAGTTTCCAGACTGTAACCATGGCAATTGTGTACTTCTGATTCCTTCAAGCTATTGTGTTCTGTGGTTGTATCCTTGATTTGGTTTGCTTCATGTGAAGTTATGGAATGGACGAAAGGAAAGACACTTTCATTATTAAAAGCTTTGTTGAGGCTGTCATTATGGAAAATTGTAATAAAAAGGATGGATAATTATTACCAAGATGTGTGCAATTTATTGTTGTTCCAGAGGCAATATTAAAAAGAAAAAAAGCTTCACTTTGTTAGAGAATTGCAAAAAAAAAAAAAAAAAAAAAAAAGCTCAAGTCTGACAGCTGGAATGGCTGCTCTCAAACAATTATGTGTCCTTTTTATGGATTATAGGTTAGAAACCTTGCTCAAAGCAAAGTTGAAGTCACTTTGACTGTTCTCAAGAAATTGAAGTCAAACCTGCTCCGAAGTTTAAACTCATTAAAAATATTTTCACTCCTGTGCCGATTAACAGGTAGAGCCTCATCACCTTTTACTTTTCTTTTTATAACATACCAAGCACAGATACAAATAGCAATAGTCAAATCCTCATCACTGGAGTCCATTTTGCTTTTAGTTGAGAGATTTTGTTGTCCAAACAAGTTAACTGGTGTGGACGGAATGTTAAAGGTTCACAGCTATAACATGTTGAAGGCATTTAACATGCTGAATGAAACATTTTGTTAATTGTTGAATGTTAACTGTTGATATGTTGAACAGTGTGGACTCACCTATAGAGTGTAGTAGTAGATGAACTGGTTGTTAGATTTAAAGGCCCCTGTATCTGTGAAGAGTAAAATGATTATTCGTTGTAGTACCTAGAAGTATTTTTTCCATTCATAAAATACGGCATTTAACAACTGCGAGTGTATAACGACTGATTCAAACAAAAAGAGACTTGCCAAAAACCTAAAATTATTTCCTAGAAACAATTTTTTTTAAGATCATTGACCATCTGCTGTTAAACAGTAGGAGGACTCCACTACTTGAAGTTTAAAATACATTCCGTTGTTAAAAGCTCGGAGCCGATAGGAGCCGTTGGATTCCGTCACCGAACTTCTTTCTCACTCGAAGAGGTGTTGAAAAATAAACGTGAAAAAAATGACCAAATAAGCATTTAAACGAATTTATGCATTTTCCAAGTGTCAAATATGCAAAACAAAATCATTTTTATTTCAATAAACTTTCTTCTAAGCACAAACCTAAATTCCGTAGAAGATGCATTACATCCCATTTATAATCTCTTAGGAAGATATTCTATACACACAGAGTAATGAAAAGTTATAATACTATGTTAGCCTGTTGAGTCTATTTCAGTAGAAAAAACAACTTGCCCCAATTTTATTGCATTGTAATTCACCTACAGAACGATTAAGGAAAGCCTTATCGGAGTGTATGATAGAAACAAGAAATTTTACGTGTTTTTTTTATCTTCACTTCCTTCCTTATGCGGCTCGTTTCGTTTAATTTAGAATTCTTTAGGATATTTTAGATTTTTTTTCGTACAAATCGTAATGTACAACGTTGCAACAGCGGTCTCAATAACTGAACATACACACGCCTCATGGGGTTGTGGTTATCTCCTTCCCGCTCGCTGTCAGACGTCCATATCTTTGGTTTATACATCGTTTCTATTTCCTCTTATGTAATTCTTAAATAAAATATAAGATCATTTAGTCGTCAGCCTTGTTTATAAAATTTATAAATAAAATGACTACCTTGTTTTATTACACTGTTGAAATTGTTAAATAAAAATATTTTTTACTTTATTAATTCCCATTGAACAATTCATAGGCAGTTGAGACTTTTGTGTGGGATAGTTATAAAGTGCTTAAACCTGCTTGGTTTTTACAGTGAAATCTTGGGTTAACATATTTATTTTCTTTTATTGTTTTATTCAAACGTATAAAGTGTATTTCTGTTCTAAATTGTTTTAATTACCCATTACATCTTTCAAAGAAAATACAAGAAAGAACTGTCTTGTGAATTAAACGAACTAGCAAGGATGACGTCATTACCGTAACCCAGCAACAACTTCGCAGCGGCATCGGAACAGAGCGTGCATTCTATTCTAGGACGGGGCTGACCTTATCTATCAAATGTGATTTTCTGCATTTCAAAGCGTTTTTGTGCGAATCTAAGAAAAGGTAGAGAGTAAAACGTTCATAAACATGTTTAGTTCAGTTATCGATATTTATCTCTGCTTTAAAGGATGACATCTATGCCCTTTCCACCAGGTATAAACATTTCTTAAATATGACACATCAATAAAAACATGCATTTTTTATGAGAATTCTTGGTGTATGGATAAGCTATTCCAGTAATCTAATGGTGCTGGCCGCACTCCAAAACAATAAAATGTGTAGATGCTTATGTTTATGCTCATGATGTGGTTCATTTATTTTGTTTGCGTAGTGATTGCTGACAGTAGCAAATAGCTATGTTGAGAGCTCGCAGTAAAACAACAAAATACTAATATTAATAACAATAATGATAATAATAAAACAACTTTGCTCAACGGGTAGAGTGTTAGTTGGCACACATGTTAATATTTATATATCAGCAGAAGCCCATTATGTGCGCGTAGCAGGCACATTAGACTGCAAAAACGCATGCGATAAGGGAATGAAAATTCATGTATGTTCACGGCAGTTAGCGTTTACCATCCACTCATCGCAGTGTCATCGCCAGACAAGGCAGATAGAATATCTCCATGGAATATCTACGCTAACTTCAAAACTTTTCATCTCTACATGTGAAAACGATACGTTTTACTTGTAGCTAGGAAACTGATGTTTATTTTGCCTGAAAACAAAGACTATGCTATATTATCTGTTTGGCCTGTCCTGTAACACTCAAACAAAAACAGAATAATTCGCAGTATCGAAATAAACTAAATGAAGGCATGTTTGCCAATTTGCCAGAGGGGAAAATCAGAATGGAGCATTCGTTTTTCAATTGAAGTACAGAGTGGAGAGAAGGGTTTAAAGCTAAATGGAAATGACATTTGTGACATTAGTGAATGTACAAGCTATAGTTTATTGCCTAGGTTTTACCTACCATTGTCATTACATTCTTTTCCAATATCAATATCATATTTCATTAATATGATACGCTTCAGAGCCACACATGTACAACTCTTTTGTCATTTGTGTGTTATTTTTTCACTCATTTAAATAATTCTCAGAAATAAAACACACTTGAATATAAATTATGCAATTCACTCAAGTACGCGTTATTGCGTTAACTGTGGAGATTCATCTCTCCCACATACATTCTCTCGCTCTCCAACCTCCTCAGACCCTTCCGCTCTCCGCATATTAGAGGTGTCAAGGTCAGGCGTTTTACTGCTTCGTTTACTCGCTCGTTTCTTCCAGCCCAATTCGTTCGAAAAGCAGCAACGAATATACCGACCTATGATCGAGCTTCTGGTTCACTTGCCCTCTCATGGGAAATGGGCATTTACTCGTTCGAGTATTCGCTCGTTCGACAGTTCACATCGTAGCGATTATCCGGCGTATTCCTTGCGTGCTTTAGGACAAATGTGCGACAATATCATTTGCCACGTTACTGCGCTTTCGACTTTGTTTCTACTTACTGTTACGGTCAAAACCTCTTTTACTACATTACACAGATTCCATTTTTTCACGTTCTACTCTGTCTTTATACATGAGCAAAACATAATTATATTAAAATATGTTTCAGAATAACTGTCATACAAATTTTATGTATAATTTAATCCAGAGTTCTGTGAGAGCAACAAAAGCCACAGGGTCAAGTGTATAAACATTTAGATAAGTACACACTACAAATTATACATCTATAATACAATAAATTAAATCATGATTGTGCTTTAAATTCCAGAAGTTGTACAATGCCACTAAAGTAAATTATGCTATTACCAACCTTTAACACAAATGAAGATTAATTAATTCAAAAGTTGTTGCTTTACCTACTTTAATGCTATATTATACCACAGTTGTGGGTTTTGTTTTAAGGAGATACAAATTATTAAACCTGAGAATAAACTCGGTAATAAAAATCTCTAACGGAAAACTAGCGATACTTGATAACACCTTAATTTACGTAGTATTCTTCTTCTTATTGTTATTATTATTGTATTGTTGTTTCTCGACAATAATCCGGAGGTGTTTCCATACGCTTCTTCCGGTTTTATGTTCTGACAAACTCCTTCATTTAATTTTCGGAAAACATTTTCACTGTACCGCTTGACTCCAGGATATCACACTGTGCATAAGGCACCGTGAGGCAACAACGTCACTGAAGCAAACAGCCTGAGCTTTCCCCCTTGCGTCTGGTCACACTGGGCGTTCGAACAGGAAATGAGACACATACTCTTTCAGTATACCAAACAGAATGAACTGAGTGCGAGGCACCGTTCGAGTTATGGTATCCTACCCCATTCGCCCGTATACACGAGTTCATTTGTGTTCGAAGGCATGAATGGTACAAAATAATGACCAAAACTCGTTTCATGAACAGCTCTACCTCGTATCTCTTCCATTCTTCATCCCTTGATCCTTTATGCTTATGTGTGTACAACTTTGAAGGTTTGACTTGACGTTTTGAAGATCAATAACATCTTTTCAGGCTGTTAATCAAAATTAAAGCATAAAGACTGGCTATGTACAGAAACAAAGGTAACAAAAAAGATTTATATCATTTCTTAAATATTCATTCTACCGTAATACTTTGTGAATAAGGCTTACCATAAATATTTTACTTTATACTTTTCTTCTACAACGTATGTCAGAAAACTGTATAATAACCAAAATTTCAATTTAGCAGCTTTTTGTTCTATTACAACCTTATTTGGAGGAAGTGTGTACTTAGTTACCATATGTCTTAGTTCATAATTGTGACGCAAGATATGTTATGCACCAGGCATGCCATTTTGTGTCATTTTCTCACTTTCTCTTCCTCAACTTTGTGTGTTGGAGTGGTCGGACTTTACAGCGACACAGTGCTAATATAATAGAAGCTCCTTGGACGGTAGACAAACCAAAGAACAAAACATGGGTTTATTCAATTCGCGTGTCGCTTCCAGGAACAACCCTGTTGTACATTAAACTTCGTAATAATCGGTTTTAAAAACTCTCTATTTTTGGCTTCAGGGTAGCCCATAATATGAATTAATGTCAGTTAGTTATTTATTTAAACTCTAAAATCAACGTATCATAGCTGTTACAGCTTTATGATATGAATACTACATTGATAGATGAGGTTAATTCCGTGAAATGTACTTTATACGAATGGTTCTTAAAACAAAAAAACTAAGATTGGAAAGTTTAATCAAACTTTAAAAACTCAATGCCACTGACGAGACTCAAACCATGGATCCTCCGTGGTGTAGTGGTTACCATGCTAGCCTCTAGTTCCTGAGGTCACGGGTTCAAAGCCGGCGGTGGGCGATGGATTTTTTTCGGGCGTAAAAATCCTTAGCATAGGGAAGGGAAGTAAAGCCGGTGGTCCCGTGTCGTAGATTTACGTCTCGCAAAAGAACCTCAAGCCTGATAAAGAGGCCTCTGAGCAAAATTGCTGGTCTTTCACGCCCAATATAGAATGGGACGCTAAGGACCACAGCAGTTAAAGTGCGTCCATAAATTAAAAAAGAACTCAACCCACGGATTCTCAGTTGTCCTTGCCGATGCTCTTATCACTGGAGTTACCATGGCGAGATACCGTATGCTCATCAAATCCCCTCATTAGATTCAAGCATGCCGGTAAACCTGCAAGGCCATCTCCAATTTTAGAGATATCATTTCTCAAAGACGACTTCCAATATCCCATGTGCTTATGTAATCCGGGCTTTTATAGTAAACTGTTTTTTTTATTATTATTTACTTATTGATTGTTGCTTAACTACTAGCGGTTATATTACGACATACAAATTATAGAACACTACAATGTGAATACAATGCAGCAATGACATTACAGTGCAATATATGCGTAACAACAAATTAATTCAACATAATACAGCATTTTACAAAAACAATCCTATACAGCTGTTGTACAGTCATAGGAGGTTATACAATGATGTGGAGTGTAGAAATAGTTAACTGTTATTAAAATTGATTGTGTTGTAATAATTCTTCCTTCAATTTTATCCTTCCTAAAACTTGTCAATATTGTAAGCTATTGATTCTATGTGTATTATCTCTGGACTAAGGGCACATTCTAGCTCAGCAATTTATAGGAATGAAGTGTGATTTATGAGCAACAGATTCGCAGTATTACCTCATTTTTTACTGAATACTGAATCTCGATCTTCTCCTATAGTCTTCAATGTATACACGTTGCTATGTAAAGACTGTCCTGCTACGTGGTGTATTTTATTTCGAAGAAAACTGGTTTAACGTGCTGTATAAATGCCCCGAATGTGAACAAACCTTAGCCAGAGAAACCATTACCTTCTGCCTGAACAGTTTGTATTTAAGTTCCTTACAATGTAATTTTTACTTTCTCTACTACGTATAGTAAGTAGGGGAAGTATTGTATTCCACCTAAAAATTCGATACCGAGATTTCACCGGAAATACATGTTTTGAGACCCCCTGAATAAAAAAAATATTTTTGGAAACATGTCCGTGTGTGTCTGTCTGTGTGTCTGTGAACAGCATAACTCAGAAACAAACAGTCGGATAAACACCAAACTTGGTATTTAGGTTCAGTATCTTCCAGAGATGCGACGCGAAGGTTTTCAAGAAAATCCCCCCACCCCAGACTACCCTTTACATGGAACATTTTTCGAAAATTTTAATTTTCTCAAAAATGGCTCTAACGATTTTGATTAAAATATCATATGTTCAAGATATTTTCATGGCAAATGAAATGTATATCTCGAATTTTCTGGGAATGTCTCCAAAAGTATTCTTCATTGTGAACGACTTTTGCATAACTGGTAAACCATAAGAGATGACAGAATTTTACTACACAAAAAATGTAGATCGCGTTAAAATACACAATTTATGTCATATACATTTTTTTGTTGAGTGAACCATTTTCGAGATATTGCTTGTTATTCTCTTAAACTTTTCAACACTTATTTTCTCAAATGGGAATTCGTTATTCATTTTTTTTGTCTTGTATATGCAAAGAGTATTAATCTGAGGCAAAGAGAATGGTGCTGCACATAGCAACCAGCTATTAAGAGATATGTAAATGCTTAAAGGCCACTGCAAATACAAAACAAGGGGAACATAGTACGCCTTAAGCGATAGTCAAATATTTTTAGAACTGGTCGTTATGTGTAAAATGTAATTCTCTTTGCATGTCAAAAGATCGTTTCTGCAAATGTTTATCTCGATTAATATGAAATAGATGGAGAATAAGAGTTTGTAAAAATAGTTTGTACAAGAGTAGAGAAAGTCATGTGAGTGTAACACATCAGATTTTTCAGCTATGTACCTATGGATGTTTGTTTTGATGAAGGTTTATGTAAAAAAAAGAAAGAAAAGAAAAAAACAGAAGTGAGGAGAAGGAAACGCTTCTCTAAGCGTACATTTTGTTACAATTCTGCGAAACCCAGCTTATTATGGTAACTCAAAAAGATTTTAACCCATGTGTGGATAAAAACGTTTGCGTGGTTTATTATTGCAAGAAACAGGTTTTACAAACATCAGTTTAGCCATAGTTACTAAGGTATCCGACACAAATGAGGCGGTAAATGACAGCTGCCGCGTAGACTGTTGCAAGGAGGGAAAATTTAAGTTAACGCAAACACTTGACGGTTTGGCGCGAACAGTGCGACACGTTATTTTGTTGTTAAGCGTTAATGCACTACATAATTACGTATCTTGCCTTATTACTCGTTGCTGAATTCTCATTTAAGAGTCCGAATCCTGAAAGTGTACGCTGTTTCACTGTTAAACAGCAAACAAGTTCATACATCCTCTCTCTGAAACTGTTTCTCTGATTGGCTAGAAAGCACGTTACTATGAGTATTTACTACTGCGCAACCACATTCGTTTGTGACGAAGATACTAACGACAGCGACTCCGTAGCATTTAATAATAAGTCTACGAATATAATACAGCTGCAATACATTTTTTCTTGATTTTCGATCGTAGATAAATAACTGAAATTAGCTCATCAGTAACGTGTTGGCTACCCTCCAGCGAAAATCTTTAAAAACTTAGTACTTATGTACCTTTTCACTTCCACGAGTCCCTCACCGTCTACCTACAATGTAGTTCAGCCAAAACATGTGGGAATTCTGGGCAATAAAAGAGCAGAAGAAGCCGATAAGAGAAGAACTGAGCAACGTTTTATTAGACCTGAACTACCGCTGGGGCTGTCATCAGCACTGTTAGGGACTGTCAGGGACTGGTTGCTCAGAAAACAGGAGAATTAATTGAAGATATCTGTGTATTTCAAGCTCTCCGGTGCTCTCATACAGAGATTGGACAGATGCAGGTCGCAAGAACTGCTGAAATGAAGCAGAGAAGAGCTCTCATGGGCCTTTTTACAGGGCGCTGTATTCTCAGAGGGCACCTACACATGATGGGACAGCAAGTGAATCATGTCTGCAGACGATATCAAGAGGCAGATGAGAGAGCTGACCCTCTATTGTGCGAGTGCACAGCACTTACCCTACAAAGAGGTATTCTTTTTGAGAGTCGGTTTCCAAAATTGGAGGAGCTTTCAGCTATCACGGTCCAGAGCCTGATTCCGTTTATTATGAACGTCAAACTTTTGGATCGATGATGATAAGTCTGGGTATGTGTAATAGATCTACAAAGGTCGCAGTGCAGGGTAGTGGTGCCCCCATCAAAATAATCTAAACTGCTTTTTCGCTCGAAACTGGGTACATAGCGTACAACATGACTCAATTTGAGCATGCGCAATGCTGTGTTTTAATTTACTTTCCCCCATAATATCAAACAACTTTTATTAAAGACATTTCTTCCTACAACGCTTAGTTTTGGAAATATTGTGCAGTCTCTTCTTAAATGGTCTACCATGTATATATATGGTTCTAAATTTCTAATGGTCAATTAAACCAAGTGAGGTGGCGCCGTGGTAACGCGTGCTATTCGGGAGGTCCCGAGTTCGATTCCCGGCGACCGCCAACTCTGACCCATGGGTTTGTTGGTTTTTTTTCCCTGTGGCTGCAGGCGAATTGCGTTGGACCCTCTATGTGGGGCAGGAGACCATGAAGTAGGATTGTTCTTGGAGTTTATTTATTTATTTTATCTCCACGTAAGAAAGTCAATTTGAAGTAGTGTTTTACTGTTGTTGGAGTTTACACCACGCTTTGGGCGTTAATTTGAAGTGGATTGTTTGTTATGTAATATGCTGCTACGTATGAGAAGCGGATATTAAGATGTATTTTTGTTGTTACGCTCCAAGTTTAAAAAATATATTTTAACTTCGGTATTAAACTGCTTCTATAGATAATATTTATGTTTATGTTTGCCTCGGCTGCGTCAGTATTACTTTAGAGACACTTTTCTCTTAATCAGGGCGTGGTGCGATAAGAATGTAGGGTTACACAACTTTTAAGATTAAATTCACTTCTTTTTACTAATCCTTGATACAAATTAAATAGCACTACACTGATATCAAGAGCTGTGAGATTCTTTTATTTAATACTTGCAGGTTGTTACATTTTTCGTTTCACACGAATACGTAATATTTCTTTGGAGAACACATCTTCTTTCCGGTCACTACCAAGATCTGCAGGCACCTGAACATATTTCAACCGTCCACACCCGTAAACTTTTGTATTTCAAGTCTCTGATTGGCTAATCCTAGTCCAATAGAATACCTACATTTAATTAAAGCTTTTCTGGTTGTTGTAACTGGCTAGTTTTAAACTGTTACAAAATTTACATTATCGTTGCTCTAATCATGACTAGTAACATTTAAACTCTCAAAATCATTATTGCCTCAAGGTTACCTCATTGTTGGCAACTTTATACTTATTATTCTCACAGCATTAAACATGTTTACAATAATTTGCAATGACTGTTATATACATTTTTACAAATTATTACATAATATTGCTTCAAGGCGGGCTGTTATTGAATTTACATATTATATAATTTAATTAAAATTATTCAGGTGTTAAAAATACTGCCTCAACCCCAGTCTGCGTGTTTGACTGTGGGGACGTTTCAATCTGAAAACTGTAGGGACTCTGTCATTACTGTGCCGTCACTCCTGGTTCCGAATGCCCGGTGTCTCCTCTCACCTCCTTGTGAGGCATAGCTACAATATCCTTACTGGATCAGTGCCGAGCCCCCTTCGATCATCAGAAGAACAAGGTCAATTAAAATTAACCTTAATTGTAGTTAACTGTATAGCCGGAGCATTAAAACTACTTTCAACTTGGCGAGTAGACTTTAAGTACACCAGATAGCATTGCAAATAACCTTGAAGGTTTATCAGAAAGCGTGAATCAGACAAAAAGTTTAATGCACATTCGGGAATCTAGCCATGCTAGGTAAGAAGTAGAGCACCGGTATGGAAAGCCAAAGATCCATGGTTCGAATCCTGCCAAGACTGTTGTAACTATGTAGCTTTAACTTATAAATGGCCAGTGTGAAACTACAATTATGAAAAATTTCTTTTTTAAATGCTCTTCATTCCAACACGATTTTCCTATACGAGTATTTAGGAGAAATGCCATAAACAGAACTTTAGCTGAAATATCCCTTAGGACTTTCATCATGAAATCTGTCATTCATCCTCTTTTATCTATGTATTTATTTTCTGTATAAAACGTCCCTTTTGGCAAATCTACAGGGCTGGGATTTACTGTGTTTAATGTATGTAAGGTTAATACAGAATGTTACATGATTAGATTTATATCACTTGGGTAGAAACTTTATGGGCATTTTTGTTGCCCAGCAGCACAGCAATCAGTTTATTCAATAATAGTGGATTAAAAGGGCTTTTACATAAAATATCAGTTTTTAATTCACTTCCTCCCTTATCTCCTTAGTTTTTTGCTTTTAATGAGGCACAATTCAGATGTAATTTATATTCATAAATATTTAATTTTGATTTTTTAGTAAACGATTCACAACATTGACACATAGTTGTGGGTAGGTTTGCTGGATATATGTATTTTGAAGTTATTTATTTCTCGGGTTTAACCAACGAGGAATATGAAATTTTCAGTATTTCTTCGCTTAGAAGTTTTAATTTGGCTATCTATTAATCACTCCAGATTTAACTAGACATTGCACATGTAGAAATAGCTTAGTTTCTAAAAAATCATAATTGTTAACACAAAGTTATTACCAGCTATATACCGGGTGAGTGTTCTCAGCCTGCGGATTGAGAAGTTATGCAGTCCCGGCGTTGTGCAGGCTATGCCGTAAAGACTGTGCACTGCATCGCGTGTATCAATTTCGGCCGAAATGACTGCTTTGCACCAGTGTGCGTGCACTGCTTGCACTCTTAGCGCAAGAGTGCGCGCGTTGGCCTTCAGTGGTAACGGTCCCAGATTCAAATACTGCCACTTGAAGGTACTTTTTATGTTTAGTAAATTTAATGAGAACTGACATTTTGGCATGGAAATGTCGTTTCACTTAATTAGTTTAATTATGTGAATTTTATTAAAACAAAAATTGTTGCTTGTTAGAATATGCTTTAATGAAAATCTTAAATAAATGCAAGAAATGAATAAAAAGCTCAATTACTCGCAGCCGTGATTTGAACTTCCAACCTTAAGACTTTCCAGTTTGTTAACAAGCATCGCCACTGGTGAATGTGATGTCAGCACCTGCATTTCGTTTTGTCTGTAAAATACAGGGTTGCCTAGTTACCAATCCGCAGGATGAGAAGACTCACGCAGTGTATCTGATGTTAAAAACCTTCATGCATGCAACACGTGCAATTTCTGAGAAACTGCCCCCTAAACGTGGAGCAGCTTAGCAATTAAGATCTAGAAATTTCGCTTTCCCTGACGAGTCCAACCGGAAAGCAGCGTTCCTTTTCTTTTTCCTAGGAGAGTTTAGTAAAAGCGGCATTTTTGACGTAACGTTTGATGGTTTCGGAGAAAGCAGTTTTCACAAAATTTGAAGTAGGTATTTTTCTCAAATTGTAGTTTGTAACAGTATGTGCCCCACGTATGGGTGCCAACTTAAGTAGATATGCTCTTAGAGTTTAGTTTATTTATTTATTTATTTATTTATTTATTTATTTAGCCTCAGGCTTGGGAAGCCAACTTGAAGAAGATATTGTCTTTACGTTGGATTTTTTTTATCTTTTGCTCCTTATATGGACGTCAATTTGAAGTTGTTGTTTACGTAATATGCTACTACGTATGAAAAGCCGATTTGAAGATGATGTATTTTTGTTGTTACGCTCCAAGTTTAAAAAAATAATATTAACTTTGTTATTAAACTGCTTCTATAGATATTATTTATGTTTATGTTTGCCTCGGCTGCTTCAGTATTACTTTAGAGACACATTTCTCTTAATCAGGGCGTGGTGCGACAAGAATGTAGGCTTACACAGATTTTAAGTTTAAATTCACTTCTTTTTATTTATCCTTGACACAAATTAAATACCACTACACTGATATCAAGAGCTGTGAGATTCTTTAATTCAATATTTTGCACTTTGTTAACACGTATACATAAGTTTCGTTTCACACGAATACGTAATATTTCTTTAGAGAACACATCTTCCATCTGGTCACTACCAAGGTGTACGGCAACTGAACATATTTCAACCGTCAAAACCCGTAAGCTTCAGTATTTCAAGTCTCTGATTGCCTAATCCTAGTCCAATAGAATACCTTCATTTAATTAAAGCTTTTTCTGGCTGTTGATTGGCTAATTTTAAACTGTCACAAAATTTACATTATCGTTGCTCTAATTATGACTTGTAGCATTTAAACTCTGAAACTCATTATTGCCTCAAGGTTGCCTCATTATTACCTAATTGTTAGCAACTTTAAACTTATTATTCTCACAGCTCTTACACTATTAAACTACATAATGCATTCACATAACTTTATTAAACATGTTTACAATAATATAAGCATTTGCAATGACTGTTACATACATTTTTTACAAATTATTACATACATATTGCTTCAAGGCGGGATATTATTGAATTTACATATTATATGGTTTAATTGAAATTATTCAAGCGTTAAAAATACTGCCTCAAATCGTAGACTAGAAAGACAGAACCAAGGTAATTATTTTGAGGACAGGAACAATGGGTCGCAGGAGATTATTTATTGCACTACATGTGTTAAGATTAAATCCGTCATGTTAGAGTCTCCGATTGTGGCGTGTCCGATGTAAACAAAACGCACTCTCGTACGGTACTAGTCACTGTCACTAGGTGTGCCCAAGTGTTGTGAAGCCTATGGGATGGTACGGTAATACCAAACGCTCGTCTTGCTCCATACAAAAAGTACAGTCCAGTACGTGCATGCAATGGTTAGCTTCTCATTCTATACAGTTGGTTCTGGGCTCGTGAGCCCCGCGGGATGAGGTGTAAGGAGAGGAGAAAATGCAATCTGAGTCACGCAGCGGGCTACTATGGAGCGAACAATAGGGTCTTATTCAGCATTCGCCTGCAGCATTCACATAGCCTACTTTGCTCAATATATTCAAGTAATTCACTAATGTAAGAATCAGATAGGGAATTAGCTCGGTCACTGATATAAGATAGTGCGTTTTTCAACACCTGACTAACTTTGCGCGACCTTTGATTCATTACGTCATTATGTCTGTATACTTGTGTGTACGTGTACGCATTCCTTCCTGGGTTCACGAGCTCGGAATACATCTATACCAGTACTCATTGGTTGAGACAGTACACCCATACTTGTGTGAGTTACATTTCATTTTGATTGGCAAATGAAGAAGTTTCATAAAATAAGATTTCAATTATTTTCATGCAACGCTCCTGTCATTATAGTGCATCTGCGACACCATACTCCTAACTTCAAAACACTTAGTTTGGTATGGTCTTTCTAAACTACAGTTTTCTGAACGTTATTTTCCGTAGCCTGTATATTTAAATTATTAGACACATTTATGTATAGAGCTTTAAATTCTTAAATCAGCCTTTGTTTATACAGGGTGAATCACCTAAAACTTGCACTGCAAATATTTCGGAAATGGAAAGTGCTATTGATAAGCAGTTTTCACAGCATTGATTGGTAGTCAGGGGCTCGTACATTTAGCCTATAAACAGATTTTAATGATACTGAGAAAGTGTATTTTTTGAGCAAACATACAGTTTTTAAATGCAACAATGCCTAGTTACATCAACAGAATAAAGGTAGGGAAAATTAGAATGTCAGTGGCGTGGTTTACGAGAAATCTTATTTTGAAACTTTTACGCACCGACACTTGTACAACCTGTGGTAGCACAAACTAAAGAAAAACAAAGGGGAATTACAATACTTCTGTGGATTCTTACAAGTAAAAAGAACATAGCCCTTAAAAGGTTGTGTTCAAAATGACCATTGGCAGCTTCAATACACGCTTCCAATCTGCTATGGAAAGACTACTGCACATGTTCTAGCATTTCAGCGGAAATTTCAGAGCAGGCAGCAGTAATTCGTCGTTTCGTACCATCAGGTGTAGTTGGTACATCCTTTTAGATAGTGTCTTTCAGCCTTCCCCAAAGAAAAAAGTCTAAAGGGGTCAAATCGGGTGAACGGGTCGGCCAAGGTACAGGTCCTCTTCGGTCAATCCAACGATTTGGAAACAATCCGTTAAGACAAGCTGTAGTACTTCGTGCACTATGGGCTGGACAGCCATCATGTTGGTACCACAGGTTCCTCCTACTCTGCAAAGGAACGTCTTCTAGCATCTGTGGCAGATGGTCTGTCAGGAGGCTGCGATACTTGCGCGAGTTCATTGTTCCTTTTATGAACAAAGGGCCTATGAGGTAACGGTTCACTATCCCACACCACACGTTTAAACTCCATGGACGCTGACGTTCCACATGACGAAGCCAACGGGGATTTTCAACAGACCAATAGTGCACGTTTCTGCGGTTTACCTGGCCATGATTAGTAAATGTTGCCTCATCACTAAACAAGATACATGATGAATCTGGAGTGTTATGTTTTAATGCCCATGTACAAAAGTTAACACGATTCTCAAAATAGTTTCCATGCAGTTCTTGATGGAGAGAGATGTGATAGGGATGGAACCAATGTCGTTGGAGAATGCGCAGTACACTTGCCTGACTTATGCCACTTCCACGTGCGATTGTGCGGGAACTAATTTGCGGATCTACTGCAACGGCAACCGAAACATTAATTTCTTCCTCTTCTCCAGTCACTTGTTTGTTTCTGATACGTTTTATAGGTGTTACAGTGCCACTTTCACGTAATTGGTTGAAGAGGTTGATAAATAATTGCCGAGATGGTTGACGTCTATTGGGATACGTTTCCGCATACACCGTACAGGAGCATGTCGGCTTTTTCTGCATTAGTAAACCCCATCTTCCACTCACGACTTACTGCTTGAACTGTCACAAACTAACTGACCAGAAAGTCGCAATGCAATCAATGAACAGAAAACACAATGCAAACAAACATAACAACATCGTACCTAGCAACTAAGCAGCTCGGGGTGGAAACTTTTCAAAATACGATTTCTCGTAAACCCCTTGCACTAGAATCCAGCAAAAAAGACCATTGACATTCTAATTTACCCTACCTTTATTCTGTTGATGTAACTAGACATTGTTCCATTTAAAAAAATTTGTGTTTGCTCAAAAAACACACTTTCTCAGTATTATTAAAATCTCTTTATAAGGCAAATGTACGAACCCCTGACTACCAATCAATGCGGTGTAAACTGCACATCAATAGCACTTTCCATTTCCGAAACATTTTCGGTGCAAGTTTTAGGTGATTCAGCCTGTATACTCTACCAAAAAGAAAAACGGGCTTATAGTTTTGCTGCCATTATATTATAAGAAGTAATTGTCTCGCGCTAATTTTCATGCGATATTTCATTTAAAGGGGCATTATAGTACTGGATTGTTAAATATACATGCACAGCATTGCTCATATAGCGTTAAAATGAAGCGAGGAAGAATATCCGGATGCGAAGTGCAAGCGCCTGTGTCAAATAGACGGAAGTCCTGTTTCCCCACTAACTGCCACTTTCTCTTTCTCTCTCTCTCTCTACCTGTGGTGCAACTTTCAATAACAGATGTCGCCTTTAAAGAGCAGTTTAATGAGTCATACATCACAAACACGGAGTGGAAACCAACCACGGTGGATCCACAGTCGGGGATATACCACAGGCGTTATGGGCACAGTTGCGGACCTAGTAAACGTGGAAGCATAAATTTAATTATACAACAGTTTTCAAAGTAGTTAAAAGGTAGTTTATTAAAAGCATATCTAGGTCGTAGTTAGGCTATGTTTCCTAGACAACTGAAACGTTATGAGAATACTGAAGGAGTAATGTTAAATATCTCAAAGTCTTACTAATGATAAATGGATAGAATGTATAATTAATATATATTTTTGATCGGAAAATTCTTTTAGTGTTATCAGAGATACTAAATATTAATATATTTATTATCACCATCATAATCATTATCGCTATGCGATGGACCTCTCGGCTGCTCGCCGTCTTCCTTCCAGGTGTGGGTGTTCATGTGCTGTAAGAAATGCTCCCTACAACACTTTGTTGGCCTATACTCTTAACTTTTCTCTATGGCGTGGGAGCAGGAGACGGAATAAAAATTTTAGGTTCATTTTAACTGTAATTTATTAACACTTGTTCGCAGTTATCCGTGATTTCTAACCCACAAATATTACAGGGTTATGGGGCCTATCTGTTAAGCTGTACGTCCCACTCCACCTATATATGTTTCTTAAATTTATAACAGATTCTTCACACACCCACCATCAAAGTGGCGTTAAGTTCACCCGCTGACGATATGGTAACAGGTCGTGAGAATCTCGAGGCTCTGTCTTTTATACACCCTGCAAATGACGTTAGGTTTTCCTTAACCATTTTAAGGTGATTAGTCAATCACCTTAGCGTCGTATGAGAATATTTTCCCTCATATCTCTCCTTATGACGCGTCTGGAGCTTCCAATTGTGTCCAAGCCTCTCTTTATCTCTCTCACTGTAGTGTCTCCGCAAGTCATGCTTAGCCTAGGTCCTGTGCTTTATGCTACCCCTTAGATGTCTCTGCTTGGCACCGCTTGGCGTCATGTATCTAACTTTCACCTTCACGACCAGCTAGACTCCATTATGTTTAACCTACCCTTGTTTACAATTTTATAACGTTATTCATATTAATATCAATATTTACGTTGAAATACCATTGTTCCAGCTACAGTTAACAATGTATTAAGGTATCTTTTTTATTTTGACCTTGGTTAATACATCAGAGTAATGTTTCCTAAAATCCAATATAGAATGGGTTTGTACTATTTTCTGGGCAGAACAGAGTGATTTATATTGAAATTGAAATGTGTATCCCGCCTTCTCCAAGCATCACTTTTCTACCTTTCATCTTGCATAATTCCAGTCAACTGTTTGGGAATGTTACTTGCATCATCCCAAAAATGGGTGGAGGATAACCTTATATTCTTATAGTTTAGCACTGTTAAGTTAATAACAATCACCAGGCTAAGGATCCGGGACATATAAAAATAGGTAAATAAGTATATATCTAAGAGTATAATTCGATTTCCAAAATACATATTCGAATAAATACTATACTATTAGATTATACTCTACAAAGAAGTAGGGTACAATTTTTTCACCGGTGTTTTTGGCATTGGAGGAGTGTGTGTGACACTCTGGGTTTGTTGAAGCGTGTTGAAGTGAAGTGAAAAAGCAGGACCCTTATCTATTGCTTTTATTGGGACTGGCATGCGAACTACAGTCCACACACGACTTTTACCTCCTGTTTTCTCATTCAATATATGCATGTTTTGTTTATTATTTGTTGATGTGCGGCTGGGATTCATTGTACGCTCTACACAACCACAGCATGCTTTTACAACAAGAAATTGAATCAAATTGTAACCCTTCTGCCCATGATGTCGTAGCTGCCCGAGATTCGCCATCGGGATTGCATACCTATAAGGGTCATTCAAATGAAACACAGTCACTTGTGTAAAATAACGGTAACGATTTTATTAACTCAAAAATAGTCGCCAAAGCTGTTGGCACATTTATCCCATTGCGACACTAGCCGGTCGATTCCATCTTTGAAGCAGCTAGTACGCTGCTGTCGGATACAGGCCTGGACCCATTCACACACTTAATCGTCTGTTGTGAATCAATGTCCGCGAATAACTTGTTTTAGAGGTCCATAAACATGAAAGTCACACGGTGAAACGTCTGGACTGTACGGTGGATGTTCCAGCGTTTCCCATCGAAACTGCTGCAATGTCGTCTTCATCGCATTGGTCATGTGTGGGCGGGCATTATCATGCAGGTGAATAACGCCATTGTACAACATGCCTGGGCGTTTCGACTTGATGGCTCGTCTAAGGTTCTGTAAAGTGGCTTGATAACGCTGGGCATTGATGGTTTCCGGGAACTCGACAAACAGTGGGCCCTTGTGGTGAATAAAGGACATCATGACCTTACCAGAACTGGTGTGTACGGCCTTTGATTTCTTTGGAGGAGGTGGTGAAGTCGCATGTTTCCACTGCTTGCTCGGACGCTTGCTTTCCTGTTCAAAATGGTGACACCATGCGACAATATGCGACAGAAAGCCATATTCCTCCTCATGATAACGTTGCAGATGACTCAAAGACAGCGCCATTCGAGTATTGCGCTGTTCGGCGGTCAATTGTTGGGGAACCCACTACGCACAAAGTTTTCGAAATTTCAAGTGTTGATGCATTATGGTGTGAATGGTGCCCACGCTAATACTCAGTGACCGATGAATATCGTCCACGGTGTTTCTGTGGTTGCCCAGGACTAAAGCATTCACTTCCGCAATCATTTCAGGCGTAATGACACGATGAGCCTGTCCAGGACGAGCATCGTCTTCCAGTAACTCGCGCCCCTCAAGGAATCTTTTGCGCCATTCCACCACACTTGAACGACGCAGACTGTACTCAGCGTACACAGCCTCCATCCGTTGATACATTTCACGGCCTCCAACTCTCTCCGCCGTTAAAAATCGAACCACTCCTCGTTGTTCCTGCTTACTCGCCTTCATGTTCAGTAGTGGACGATAACTTGTGTGGCCACTTCTCTTCGGCGTGAAACCACACTGTCGCTATGCAACGTCAAACGTTGCGCACGCTGCAGTCGCTCTACTAATAGATGGTGCCACCATACACGCAGTTACGTGGTGCCACTTTACGTGTAATGCAAACTTAGAGGCACTGACCAGGTTTCATTTGAATGCCCCTCATATAAGACAGTTTCAAAGCGCGCACTAAATACAGGGTTATGCATGCTGAACGCTGTTTATCACTAGTGGAGAGGTCGCGGTGTATTGCCACCAAAACTGTACACCCGCGAACGTGGATAGATAAAAGGTATACACCGTAGTTATGTACACTTACGCCATGAACCCTTTCGGCAAAAGCTTTCCTTAACATATTGGAAAACAAATGTAAGAGCTCTGCTCGACATTAACAACCGTTTTGCGCATGACTGTCGTCGGAGGATTAGGTGAGAATGTATTGAATTTGTATTGCTGTAAAAATACCCTTATCTGTTCTTAAACAGTGATGTAATGCGTGGCGGGTCGGGAATGATAGCGCTAAAGTTAAGCTAATTTCAGCTTAGGTCCTCATCCGACCTTCTGGTGGCCCCTAGTTCGAAGTCCGCCGGTTGCCCTCTCGTGCTGGAAGATGCTGTATCCGGCTGAGGACGATGAATTTTTTCGGGCGTAAAATCCTTAGCATGACTTCCTTCGGAAGAAACTTTAAGCCGTGGTCCCATGTCTAAAGCCCCTTGTAAGCGATCAAACATTTTTTTCAATTCAAGGATTTACAAGAAAAATTGTGAAATATTTTTCAATATGTGTCAAGATTGGAATAGACTTAGCAAGACCTGGCAAGACTTGACAATGTCAAAAACGTGTATTTAAAGTTGTCTCTTCGTCAAACTGAAACCCTTCAGAACACATTGATAATTTATCACGCGCAAAGCAATTTAGTATTTGCGTCACAGTATAACCATTCGCATTGAAATATTGTTCTTTACTAATATTATGTAACACTTTCACATATTATATCCAATGAAATTACATTACGATAATGGAATACAATGGAAGTAACACCAACTGATGGGTTAACCACACTATATAACATTGCATTAATGTATACTTAGTTCGGAAGTCTGCCTGACAATTATTTCTTCATAATCGCCTTCATCTGCTCCATCTTGTGGTAACCCACGGAGCTCTCGATGTACAGACATGGCCAGCTTATGTATAACCCAATCACTTCGCATACGACATACCTTGGCAAGTTACACATTTTTGTTTACTTTTCGCTTTCAGCCATGTTGCACATTTCGTGACGCACTGTGAATACTCGCATTTCATTGGCCAAAGCCATCAAATCATTGTGAAATCTTTGACCGCTTAGAGCATGTCATTTGCTTTCAAGGCTTTGGAAGATTTTAAAAGTATTGGAAGCAAGTTAACAAGAAAAGTTGTGACAACTCTTGAAAAGTCATGTAAAGTATTGAATTTGACAAAAATTTGATCGTTTACAAGCGGCTTTAGATCTACGGCACGTAAAACAACCTCAAGGCTCATATAGAGGTCTCTGAGCGAAATTTCCGGTCTTTCACGCCCAGTATAGAATGCGACGCTAAGGACCACAGTAGTAAAGAGTATCTCGTATTACTGTCTCTTTCACTTGTCGAACCTCTCTCTATCTCAAACAAACTATTACTTTTACCAACTCCCTTTTCTGCTACTGACGTCTTAAGGAATTCCACTCTATCACTGCCTCTTTCTCTCATCTGTCCCCTTTCTCATAGAAGCTATTGATTTTACCAACTCCCTGTGCTACTACTGACGTCTTATGGAATTCCACTCTATCACTGTCTCTTTCTCTTATCGGCCCTCTGTCTCATACAAGCTATTATTGGGTTTTCTCTTAAGTTCGTTCGGTTTGCTCGCAAGTTCCATCTATAGCGCCTGAAAACCCTGAACCCTCTGCACACTCAAGTTATCCTAGTTGCCTAACCATCCTTACGGCTTAGAGAACAACAACCAGACTCGCTATTGGATATGTCAGTGTGTATTTGTGACTGACGTTGGATGGAACAGCGTGAACTTGTGTTTACAAACTATGGAAAACAAAAAGGAACATTTCCGACATCTTATGCTGTTTTACTATCGTAAGGGTAAAACCACCTCACAATGCTGGCAGAAAATTTGTGCTGTCTACGGGGAAGATGCAGTAACGAAGCGAACATGTCAAAAGTGGTTTAGTCGATTTCGAGATGGGAATTCCTCCCTAAAAGACAAACCTCGTTCTGGACGGTCAATGGTTACGGACGTGAAAAGAATTCATGAAACGATGGTCAACAATCCACGAATTACAACTCGGGTGTTGGCATTGGAGCTCAATTTAGCTAGTGCTATTGTAGCCAGGAACTTCGCAATATATTGCCGAATATAATGGTGTATACTGCAGGAAAGAAATAGTTTGTTTACAAAACCTAACTACCGTAGTTATTTATCTTTTGAACGATCTTGTGTTTAAACTTTGTGAACGGAAAGTTCGGCAACTACGCTGTCATAGCTCTGCTGCGGGTAAGATGTGTTCCCAGGTGTTCTTATTGATTTAAACTAAGGAAAACCGAACGAACTTATGAGACAATCCCATATTTTCACCAACTCCCTGTGCTGCTACTGACGTATTAGGGAATTCCACTCTACCACTATCTCTTTCTCCTGTGGGCCCTCTCTCTCATACAAACTATTATCTTTACCAACTCCCTGTGCTGCTACTGACATCTTGGGGAATTCCACTCTATCACTGTCTCTTTCTCTTGTCGGTCCTCTCTCTCATAGAAGCTATTACTTTTACCAACTCCCTGTGCTGCTACTGACATCTTGGGGAATTTTACTCTAACACTGTCTCTTTCTCTTGTCGGTCTTCTCTCTCATACAAACTATTACTTTTATCAACTGCCTGTGCTGCTAAAGTCGAGATGCTAATAAGTTTAATATGCTAACTGCTTTTCCTATGCAATGTTTCTTTTACAAAGCTCCATACACAGGATTATAATATCTTATATTACATGCTATATACAACATTATTTACCATATTTCAGCTATATACATCGTTTCTCCTTTGCTATTTGATTCCCTGTTTACTATATATTCTTTACTCTTAATTCCCTATTGTTTATTAACATATCTGCGATTACATTATTTATAATTACTTGTGCATATTGAGGTGGGCGTTCCTCTACAAATGCTACGAAAACCACTTGTGAGATCCAAAATAGGTCAAGGAGTGTTTGAACTGAATACTGCGAAGACAAAGATCTCACAGCTGGCGTCAGTGTAACTAAACCAAATATCCTCCGGGCTAATTGGCCGTGATTCAGAGGCTTCTGAAGATCCTGATGTTTCACGAGAGAAGCTTCTGGCGAAACGTTTGTATCGACATATACCTCTGGACCACGGCCAACAAGACTGAAAGGTATTAATCTCGCTTGTGGTTTTATTGTTATTTAAAATACTAAGTACATCTGTGACAAGAATGCAGGTATGTTAATGATCTAGGAATGACGTCGATATTGCTTTTTTATTCTTATTAATTTTAGGTAGCTCAATAGCACGATAATATTTGCATGTTGTTCAATTGCGTCTTTTAGCTGTTGCATCCTTTGGAACATCCGAGTAAACGGTCATACAGCGTATACAATATCGTATGCAACTGATATCGGAGGTATATCGATTACTGCTCGAAGAGTTGTGTTAAATGACATTACTATATAACTACACCATAATGTATCAAGAATTATATTTCTGTACAGAATTTAGAGTTAATTTGTTAGGTCGTAAATAATTTAGTTTTATTTATGGACGCTGTTTGACTACTGTGGTTCACGTATATTGGACGTGAAAGACCGGTAATTTTGCTCAGAGGCCTCTTTATCAGGCTTGAGGTTCTTTTACTTGCCGCAAATTTACGAAACGAAGCCATGCTAAAGATTTTACGCCCGAAAAAACCCATGACCCTCCGCCGGGTTTAAACCCGCGACCTCGGGAACTAGAGGCTAGCATGGTAACCACTACACCACGGAGGACGACCGTTAGATCGTGTTCGTAGAATAAAATGAGAACTATTAAGCACGTGAATGTGGTCAATGTATAGGAAAGCAAAGGAGATATTGGTCAGTGAAAACATAACAGGGCACCAAATAATTTCAGTTATAGTGTTTAAAAGGGATATCATTGATACAACACCTAGTGGGGATGAATTGGTAGAGTGATTGCAAGATTGGACGATGTTTCGCATTTTGGGCTACCTAAATGGGATTTTGTGACCCATCCTCAAAGAATTGCGACTGTCGCTGTTTTTGGGCGACAATATAATGCTTTTAATTTTCTAAAATATAATAAGGTTTTAAATCATTAAATCCTTAAATCCAAAACTGTACTTCATATCAAGAAAGGGCTCTTTAGATCTGTTAATCAACCCTAAAAGAATACATACAATAATCTGAGAGAATATTAACAAAAAATGATAGAGAATGGTATTTGAAAGTAGCAAAATATTAAGAAAGACTGCGAGTAAACTAAATTTTACAATTTTACCCGCTATTAATTACACACACCTTCGTACGTTCATTTAAACATGCGTTAGATGATCAAACCTCTGTTGTATCCTGATTCTATAATAATTGGGATTTTTTCCATGTGTATTTTAAGAAAGTAGATTTTTTAGAAATGTTGTCGAAACTGAGAATCCAGCACTGTTAAAAATCCCCTCCGTTCACTCACAGGAGATACTGATTCCATTTTTATATGGAGCTGCGTTTGACGGCCAAGAACCTCGAGAGAGGTTTCCAAAGCCTCAAAGGAACCGAAGTGATGGTTTAGTGGGGAATGAGCTGCGATAGTGTCACGAAGCCATATTTCTATCAGAGAAGAAAAAACACAATGGGTAGACTGTACGAAACAATTCTTCTTGACCTATGGTGACAGAAATCAACACCACTTTTTTTTCGAGAATGGGTACCGGGGTTTCTATCGCGATACAGCACAGTAGAGGTTTACGTAGGAGACAGTCAGCTGTTTTTGGAAAGTTGTAGAACGTGCTAAGTTCACTCTTGGCCTTTTTAAAACATTTTTATCCTTTTTATATCATTTAACGCCTTTTACTTTAGGCAATACAACTTATAGAGTTGTATGTATATATATTTTGAAAATTTATAAATAATGAAAAGGGAAGGCAATTAAGTCAGTTTTGCAAACATAGTAGGTAATAATAAAATATTGTGGCATGTGAGGTTGGTAACACTGTAATATGTGAGGTTGGCAACATTGTATGGTTAACGGTTACGTTGGCAATGCACACAGGTAGTGACGTAGTAGAAGGGGAGGAGTTAAACTGGTTTTATCTTGTGTTAGCGTGTAGCACGCTCTCTTGAGCGTTGCCAGTGAACAGTGCAAGACGTGTGTTAGGCATGGCGCTTCGCCGAGCAGGAAGGTCAATTGTATCACTTTTAATTGATATGATATATTTGGCATCTAACTTTTTACGATATGAATTATTTCTGTAGGTGGCCCCTTCCTTCCTAGCCCATGATGATTTATTAATATTTTGGTAGTTTTCAGGTGTTAAAAGTACTTTGTTAGCTTGCCGCCGTCGGACCTCGTGTTAGGAAAATGTGTTGCTTTAGGTCCCAGTCCTGTGCTCTACCCCCCATAATGGAGTGAAATAAAGAAGGTTTCGACAATATAACGTCTTAAACAAATTTTCCTGGAATTATCAGCAGTGAGTTTGGGAGAATGGTGCTTTTTCACCATTGGGCAACGACTGGTGTCATTTTAAAATGTAGTAACAAGGCAATTGACATATACTAACGTTCGTTACTTCCTGACGCCGCATTGTTCAAGGGGAGAGTAGCATTTGTTTTTTTTTTCGGCAGTCAACTATTTCTAGCATTTTGTGTACATCAACCAAATGGTATTCGCGAACAAAACAAGCACCATCTGTTAATAAACTAATATGTAAAGGCGATCCAACCATGGCAGTTGCAGCCACAGAATTGTGGTGCCTAACTCGCTGGAAACTGCGCCTCGGTAGATTGTAATTGCAATGTGCAGAACGAACAGTAACTCTACAGGTTCAGGCCGTAAATGTGCTTGGTTGGGAGCTTTTTGTTTTTTTTGTTTATTAATTCCACAGATTAAACCCTATCATTCAAAGCGAGTTAAATTAGTATAATTATTTACATTTTACAATTCTCGATGGATGTGGTGAATAAAGCTTATAAAATACTTGTAACAGCATGTTCAATTAAACATGTTATACAATGTTTTTATAAATTCTATATATGGGCGAGGACAGGTGTAATGAATTTAAGTGGTTTAACAGACAGAAGGGGGGAGAGATGTACTTAATGTAATGAGTAATGCAATGTATTCTGGAATACGAGGATACGGATAAAGGAAGAGAGAATTTAATACTAGAGAAATGGAAAAATTTACCAATAGAGCTAAAAGTTAGGAAGATTTTTAATACAAGACCAAATAAATATATCGAGAAAGGAAAACCTTTAGGAAAAATTAGGTTAAAGTGGTTAAAAGAAACGCGACGCAAATTGGAGAATAACGAGAAAAAGGGTAACAAGACAAAATGCAAATAATGGAAAATTATACTTCCCTATTATATATACAACAGAATGTTAAATATAAGGGGAAGATAAATAATAAGCAAGTCTATTGTATTGTATACATTGTATAAATTTATGTAAAGTTCAAAGCAGACAATAAATCATTCATAAATTGCATATTACAGTGGTTTAAATGAAGTTTCTAACAGTATCTTCTGTACATGAACCAAGGATAATTAAACAGTAAATGTTTTATTGTTTCTTCGTTTCCACAAGGGCAGTTGAGATCCTTTTCTATGATATTATGAAATCTTCGGAAATATGTGCCAAATTTTCCGTGACCAGAAACAAATATGTTATTATAAAATCAGGGAAGAATAACTTTATATTTTAGGCAACTGTGTATATCAGGAGAAAAGGCATTTCTTGCTATTGAACAGTTGTTGCTGTTTATCCACATTGGATGCCATGTATTTATCGTCTGCAGTTTGTACTGTGATTTTAATCTTGATATTGAACATCTGTTGTAGACATACTTGTCTGTTAGGAGTTCACGAAGCCCCAAACATTGTTTGAAGATGCGATTATTTAACAAAAATGAGTAGACCCAGTACTGGAAATTTACCCTAAATTCTGCACCAAGCATTGAATAAAAGTATTTGAGGGGAGGGTGAAATTTATAATTTCGATATTAATGTGAGTAATGGTTACATTCGTACTCTATAATTATTTTGAAATGTTAATGGTTGAAGCTTCATATCAATGCATTAAGAAAATGCAATTAATAGATTATTATGAAAAGGTATTTTTAATTCTATCCTTAACATATAAAGAAATGCAGAAATAGTTATTTACATGACTTATGATTAAAGTGGGATTCTTTTACGCGTGGAAATACCTTCATTAGAATGTGACTGGTGCTAAAAATGGCACCAGTGTAAAACGTACCCTCGTTCCACAAGTTGCGAAATGTTTTTATTTATAAACCATAATAAAAATTCACAATAAACAGTTTTACGACCTCAAATGTAAATATATTATGAGATTTAAGTACAGAGACCTATTGAGCATAAATAGTTGAATAGCTTACACAGCGTCTCTTAAACAGTAAGTTCCTATTTCAGACACTGAATTTGAAAATTCTTTACTTCTCGCACTTGGAGCTGTTTAGTTATTCTGTGTTTTTTATGCTTTTACGATGACGTATATATAGCGGTTGTTGTTTCAAAAAAAATGGCTATGGTACAAACTATCACCCTTATAAAGCTTAAGTTTGAAGTGTGACGATGCTGCGTTGTTTAGTAATTCTTTGGCAGCCATTAATAATGAACTCTTTCAGCTAATTTGTAAACATTGATAAAACTGGCCATCAATGTGTGATACAATACTTCCATTGAAAGGCATTAGTCGAACTAATATTAAAGTACAGCTAGATTCTACTCTGGGGGAGTCTGCTCCTTCGTTTACAACAGTAAAATATTGGGTGGCAGAGTTTAAGCGAGGCCGTACGAGCCGCCAAGACGAACATCGCAGTGGGTCGACCAAATGAGGTGACCATGCCAGAAATTGTGAAGAAAATCCACAAAATGGTATTGGATGATCGTCGACTGAAAGTACGCGAGCTAGCAGACATCGTAGGCATTTCAAAAAGTGCTGTATATCGCACACTACCTGAAAATTTAGACATGAAAAAGGTGTGCACAAGATGGGTGCCGCGTTTAATCACAATGGAACAATAGCAGCGTCGTGAGGATGATTCAGCCGAGTGTTTGGCGATGTTTCGTTGCAAAAAAGCCGAGTTTTTGCGTCGATTCATAACCATGGATGAAACATGGGTTCACCACTTCACACCTGAGACGAAGGAACAGTCAAAACCGTGGATTGAAAGGGGAGAATCGGCTCCAAAGAAGGCGAAGACAGTTCCGTCTGCAGACAAGGTCATGGCGTCAGTTTTTTGGGATGCGCGTGCGATAATTTTCATTGATTATCTTCAAAAAGGAAAATCAATCAGTGGCGAGTATCATGCAAACTTAATGCAGCGTTTGAATGATGAATTCAAGCAAAAACCGCCGCATTTAGCGAAAAAGAAAATTTTGTTTCATCAAGACAATGCACCAGTTCATACATCCATTATCGTCATGGCGAAAATCAATACGTTAAAGTTCGAGTTGCTTTCTCATGCACCCTATTCGCCAGATTTAGCCTACTCTAATTATTTTCTGTTTCCAAAGTTGAAGAAATGGCTTGGTGGTAAAAGATTTGCCAAAAATGAAGAGGTGGAGTTTGCAGTTGATGGCTATTTAGCAGAACTCGACGGTTCTCACTATAAACAGGGTATCGAAGCTATTGAACATCACTGGGGAAAGTGTATCGAGCTGAAAGGAGACTATGTAGAGAAGTAAACATGTTTTTTTCCCAAAATGTTTGTGTTTTCTTTGTTAGGTCGGGTACTTCAGGGGCAGCCCTCGTAAATAATAAAGCAAAATAAAATGTAAAGTTATTTTGTATTTCACACACATGTACACGAATATTATTGTGTAATGTTGCTTAATTGTTTTTAAAAATTAATTTTTGTAGTCAAATGCACAAGCATATAATATCTATCATAAAACGAATATATAGATTCAGATATAGAATACCGTAAAACACACATGCCTCACTTCAGTTTACACTTAAAATGGACGATGAGAAAGACAAGGTTTACAAAATAGGAGTTTTCAGAAAACAAGCACTTTCTGCACAAGGGCAGGTCTTTCACTGAAATCCCAGCCTCTTCTGTTCTTACCCACTCCACCTTTCTGTTCGTCTCTACAATAATCTTATCATTATCGTCATTTCTTCATTCACCACTTCTTCTGGATGATCTCTAATGAGCAAAGCCTTCCCAAATACTTTCCCAGCCAATTTGCTTTCTTCTTTTTCATCAAGTTGAACATTGCTCTTCCATTTCGCACCATCACTTCACACGCGTTATTCCTCTGCATGTCCACATTTCAAATACTTCCAATGGGTTTTATTCCATTTCGTCCTAACGTCAAAGCTTCTGCATTGTACACTGCCACAAAGCACCTTCATTTGTCTCTTTTATACGTCTACGATATAATTAATGCAATACTTCCCCCAATATGTTAGGAATGGAATGTAATATTGCGTTTGATTCAACCACAAAAGTGAAAGAACGCTTTATATAACGCTGCGGTCAGTCTCGTCGAGCGTCCTTCCTACAAAGCCAATGAAAAACATTGATAGATAAACTGAACATAAGTTTAATATACTTTGCTGACTTTTAAAAATGGCGGAAAAAGTTACACCACCAATAGTAGTGAGGGACGATACCAGCATTTCTCGATACTCGATACCAATACTGATACTCGTTTTATGAAAAACTGTAAAGCCTACAGCTTTTTCACTAAATTATGTTCTTATTAGTAGTTTTCTGTGTATAAACGCATGTAAATAATTTTGTATTGTATGCTAATTCCGAAATTGTTCCTGTTTGACGTTCTCCAATTGGTAGCAATTTGTTTATCTTGCTAATGCCACAGGTTATATATCCTCTATTGTTAGTAAATTATAATAATAATTCTAATAATAATAAATATTATTATTATTATTTATATGCTTCCTTTTTATGTAACTATATTTTGTGCTGAAAACTTTATTTTAAGGGGTTTTGAGACAGTATTTTTAACACTTAAATAATTTCAGGCTAATTATATAATATATAATTCAATAACAGCCCGCCTTGAAGCAATATGTGTATGTAACTAAATATAAAAAGTGTATATTACAGTCATTGTAAATGTTCATATTATTGTATCCATGTTTAATAATGTTATGTGAATGTATTACGTAATTTAATAATGTAAGAACCGTGAGAATAATAGGTTAAACGTTGCTAAGAATGAGGTAACAATTAGGTAAACTTGAGGCAATAATGAGTTTGAGAGCTTAATAATGCTGCTAGTCATTATTGGAGCAACAGTAATGTAATTTTTGTGACAGTTTATAAAATAGCCAATCAACAACCAGAAAAAGCTTTAGTTAAATGAAGGTATTTTATTGGAGTAGGATTAGCCAATCAAAAACTGAAAAGGAGAAAATTTTACAAATTTAGAAGTCAGTTCCCTGCAGACACCGTTACTAACCAGACGCAAAAAGTGTCCTCAAGAAATATAATATGTATTCGTGCGAGACGAAAAATAAGTTTACGTGTTGAAAATTGTAATTAATTAATAAAAACATCTCACAGCTCTCTCTCTATCAGTGAAGTGTTATCTAAATCGTATCAAGCATTAATAAAAGGAGTGAAGTAAAATTATAATCTGTGTAAGCCTACATTCTTAGTCACATCACAACCCTGCTAAGAGAAACGTGTCTCTAACAATAATACTGACGCAGCCGAGGCAAATATAAATATTTAATACTTAAAGAAACAGTCAAATTACAGTTAATATTTTTAAAAATTGGGGCGAAGGCTACCGGGTACCATACGAGTGGTTGCAACGAATTTCAAGTTCGGCTCCCCAACAGTTTAAACATAATACAACTCCTTCAATACAAACGTACTTCAAATTGACGCCCAAAGCGTGGTAAAAATAACGTAACAAACCATCTTCTAAAATAGGCTTCCATACGTGGAGTATACAACAACATTCTTATTTTTCAATGCATAGAAAAACAAATACTAGCAATTCTTCTTTATTCTGAAATATAAAGTAACATGTATTTAGCATGAAACTCAAACAACTAAAAATAATGTGTTTGTTGCACCATTCTACCACTACACAAGTACCACATATGTATTTTTCATCCGGTAATGGGAAATTAGCAATTTAACAAACGGAAACATAGTAAGTTTGTGTATTAAACCTCTCTACTACCCGCTGTCGTACATTAGCATATATACCTTTAATACAAGGGCATATAAGACGCAACTTTGAAGAAAAATAAAGGAAATATTTGAAATGCAGCGTTATAAAGGAAACAGATTTTTGTTTAAGAACACGAGCATTCCTGAAAGAACAAATATTTACATGCGATATGCTATTTAAATTTCACTATTAAGTTCTGATTTGTTTCTGCTGGATTCACAGATTTTTCTCACCGGAGTAGTAATGGCTGAGAGGTGGTCGCCAAACCAGGCTATTGCACAAACGTGATTTAGTGCGTCAGCTACACCAGCTTCATTAACAACTCAGTTAACGCTGCATGTTACATGAGTACCTCTACTCCTTCCCCCATTGTTTTGTATGTTTTTATTTTAGACACAAGAATGCATGGATTGTTGCATTCTTTCATCCACAGGAAACGCAATCAAGGTCTGTCAAGGGACACGTGCGAGGCAATAGCCTGAAGTCTGGACTCCTTTCATTCCTTATCTAGCATAAAATTAAACTCAAGAACATTCAATAATGCTAAACTTAAAAATTTTAAAGTGTCGAAAAAGTATCGAAGGCTTATCTAGACATACTTCGATACCACCGAGTATCGAGGTCCCATCCCTACCCAAAAGAGAATGTTATTTTCAGTGGTGGTGCTGATGGTGGTGTCGACGATCGTGATGATAAGTGCAATGAAAGAATATACTGCAGACTAGTGTTTAAAAACTGTAATGGGAATCCTATTCTTTATTTTTATTTAGGTGTTTCGGAAATTTTAGTTATTTTGCCTACTTTGGTATTGATACAGTTCAACTAGGCCCCATATTTGATTTGATTGTATATAGATTAAACAAAGATGTAAAATGTTGTATTTAATATTATAACTCGATAGGAAAAACCTTCATACAAAATATTTCAACTGTTTGAGGAAGTAAGGTTCGACTCAACGGCCTATCCCTTTTGGGGGGGCAGGGAAGGTCTGTCGGTATGTATACAAATGCACTGAGTGATTAAATAAGGGTCTGTGGAAAATAAGTCTCGGAAAGTGCTATTTCTCTTCAAAGCGGAAGAAACATTATGTTTGTGCCGAGAAAAGGATTAAAGCCATAAAGACATGTACGTGCTACAGTATAAATTAAACTAATTGTAAATAGTACCGTGGGAAGAGAAAGCTGAACAGAACTGAAATTTTAGCCAGTAAATGGAAAGTCAAGAATACAGACTGACGAATACGACAACAGGAGATCGTCACATGATTGAAAATCGAACAAAATAATCACGTGACATATGCGGAGTAGGGATGAAATCGGAAATGGCGAAATTTACAAAATACAAGTAACTTCACTCTTAGCTGAACTCTGCACCGTATAAGTTAGGCCGCGGCTATGAACGCCGGGAAAGCATTACAATACTTCTTAATACCGCCAACTAACAAATCATCTCTATGTCAGTCGCGGATAATTGACGGAGTGGTGGCTCGCGTTCCTGGATGTGTAACATAGCAGTATAATAATGCCAATATTCACCAGAGCCTATGTTTTTACTATCGCAATCTCTATATAATTTTACCACCCCCTGTAGACTTTACAGAGTCGACACTGCTCAACGCTAGCCGGAGAAAGAAGAGACTTAAAGGTTACGCATCGTGGACGCGGCCAGCTTCAGTATGCTCGTTTGTTACATTATGCCGATGTGGTTTCATATATATAACTGGCGCAAAACTTCTGGAATCGTGACCCTGATTCCACCCCAGCTGCCGAGCCTAGGAATGGTTTATGTTTAGCTTAATCAACGAAAGCGATATAATACCTTTGCTTACTCACAGTGCGTAACACATACAGTCCACATAGAAAGTGTTTCGCATCTGATTTTAATTTCTAAGAGAGCAGTACCTAAATAGTGCTTATTTTATATGTGTTATATTTATAACCATACCTCCTACGTTTTAAAAGTTAAGTAGTAAGGTATTACATAGTCAGAGCAGGGAAATAATTGCCAATATCCTCGACTTCATGAAGCAAGAAACAGAGATGAAGGAATAAATATACGTTCACCCGAGTTCCACAAAAACTAAGAGAGTGAAAGAAAGAGTAGCCAAAGCATCTGGTGTTTCATTGAGTTCCGTTTCCAGAGTTCTCAAAGATAGAAAAAAAAACACATGGATGAAGGAGTACCATTTAACACGCCTGGGAAGAAACATAAGGCGCCTAAATGTGTTACATAAATAGACGATTTGGACAATTACATCATTCAGCGCAGGATTCACAATTTCTCTGTGCAAGAAAAATCTGTGCAAACAATAATCAGATTGCTCATCAAGGTGAAAGACAGCATAAATTTTCAAGGTGATGTTACAAATCTCAGAAAAGATTTAGGGTTCAAGTGGAAGAAAACGAAATCAAATAGAAGAGTTCTAATAACAAAGCACGACATACGATCTCAGCTGGAAGAGTACCTTACAAATTAGAGGGTCAAACTAAGTGAATGAAGATGAGTCATACATACAAGGCAGTCATACAACATCTAAAAGTTGGAGTGACGATAGCGAATTAGGTTTGCAGGCACCTGTTGCCAAAGGGCAATTACTTATTATCGTTCATGTTGCTGGAAAGATCGGCTTCGTTTCAAATGTCCTTCTCATTTACAAGTCGCAACAAAAAACAGGAGATTTTCATCAAGAAATGAATACAGAAAATTACATGAAGTGAATCAACAGCATGTTGATACCTAATATGCCTGCGGGTCTGTTCTGGTTATCGATAATGCTTCTTACCACAACACTCAAATTGACAAACCACCTACCTACCAGAGGATTGACAGGTTTTTATATTAAGCGCTTTTTACAGCGGTGGATTTAAATATACTGTATATAACTATAAGTTTATCAGTGCAGCCAATGTAGTGCAGTGCATTACCGGTGTGCGGATATTTGACAATGACTGTTCCACGCACTCCTGCAGCATGCAGATGACCGGTCACCTCCTGATCTGGTACGTAACTCGCTTCATAGCTGTCATTAAGATTTTCACGTGTCTAGAACTGTTGCGCCAATTATACTAATAATGCAGACGATTAATTTTTATTGTTACTGGTGGTGGTGGTAGTATTAAATATAGGTTTTGAAGAAAATTTAGGGGAGAGTCGTGCAGTATCGGCCGACTTAAGTTTTATGACCGCACTGTATAACTGTTATGGTTAATCGCCCTCTTAATATGGTATTCTCATACTTCAATGCATGTTCTATGAATAACACAGTACAATGTTTAATATTTTGTATTTATAGGTAGTACGTATTACATAGAAAGTAAAAAGAACTACAACTACAAGTCTTGAGAAATCGTCTTACAGTATCGGCCATTGTCTTTTATTAGATGTCTCAGTTGTTATTGCTCCGCTGCGCTGATACTTATTCAGTAATCTTTAGAATATATAGTCATGGAAGTTATTATTACCATCTCAGCTATGTTCACCAAAGTTTAGCTCACAGTTTTAAAGAAATCACAAATAAAAGACAAACCATTCCTCTGATTCACACACCCAATCTACACGCTTGTCATTTAAACGCCTCCAAATACGTAATGCAATTTAGGTCTTCTATTATCCAATTACTTCAACTAAAATCTCGTTTTCTTTATCTCTTTGTAGTTGACTGTTCATGGTCTCCCTCAGCGTGTTTGTTTTCTTTTGGAGCACCCGATTAAAGTTCCTTCTTCAACCGTCTTTCAGACTTTCTTTTATTTAGAACATCTTTTCTTGCATTTCTTTATAGAAAGTCCTCTTGAATCTGCCCAAATGATGAGTTAACTTTACGAAATGACCTTGATTAATTGCCCGTTCCTATGTCCAGGTGTGCTTTGAGGTGCAGAAAACGCCTAAGCTGCCTCCCTCGCGGTCATTTTATTAGACATAACCTTGCTCACAGCTAATTTCATGCACTCTTCATTCCCTTTTTTCATTTTACTTTTTTCTTACTTCCTGTCATTTCACTCTGAAAATAATTAACAAGAAGAAAGTATATTCTAAATATTGCAATTATTTCCGGCCGATACTGTACGACAAACACGTGATAGGTTCTTTTCATACTGTACGTTGTTTTATAGAAATTATCATGAAACATTTGTTGGATGTCGTTCCATAAATAACAAGGTAACTAAAACATAAAAACAAAATCAAACCATATACCATAGGACTAAGAACATCTTCTGTGCGCTAAGAGCTGCAGCAGCCACCATTAAACACTCAGAGCAGACAAAGTACTGAAGAGAGGGATATGGTATTGGGTTACAGTGTACTTGGGTACACCAGCTTACTGTAAACTACTGCCATCTAGCAGCATAAGGGGAATCTCTATACTGGCCGATACTGCACAACTCTCCCCTACCCACACGGGTAGACCAGGTCGTTAAGGCACAGACTCATGAACGGTAGGTCCGCAAATGCCGCGGAGGTAACCTAAACTTAGGCTAGAACGTTTCCTTCCAAAACTACCTTTCCCAATTACCATCTTTTCATCTCATGTATCAACGATCTCCATCGCTTGTGGTGTCGTATACAGTAAGAACCGGCGTTAACACTACAAAAATGTAAGAAAGTGCACAAAAATTACATTTTTATTTTAATATTTGTTATAGCCGAGAGCTTATTTGTGATGCAAAATCTCACCCAAGAGAACGAGGTCTAAAGCTGAATTAATCTGTCAAAATACTGACACACAGCAAGCAGGTTAAGGCTTTTTTTGTTACTTTCGTTTTACTCTTTATGTTATTTTAAGTGCGTTCTGCTTGAGAAATGCTTTAAATAAATTCAGAAGGTCAATTTTCTCTACACCGCCTAACGCTATATCATCAACAAGATGATAAAAATCACCCTGAATGGGTTAGAAACAGGAGAGAATGCCAGTGACAAGTAACAGCCATTCGTATAAAATGACCACGCACCTGATATTACGGAAACACTGCATTATACACGTCACTTTGCACTTGATTCAATGAAACGAAGCACAAAGATGATATTATGACTTCCTTTGTGAAAATAACCGGAATGGCAGTGGATTCCCGTTGCCCTCTCCCTGCTAGAATTTCACTGCTTCTTAGGTTTCTTCGTATTAAGGTTATTTCTACACTTCCTTTGTCTGTCAAGATGTTACCGATATTTTTTTTCTCTTTCGATATTGAAGTCTAGCAGAACAGAAATGTCTGTCGTTTAGGGAAGAAAGCTCGCTGGCTGTTCCATTGGAATTCTGACTTCTCTCTGTGTATGTTCACTGTAGCGCAATTGCGAACTCTTTGTCACTCGATGCTTTTGTAGCGCCATTCTGTTTGCTTTTAATAATGCTCTCGGATAAAGTTCCGTTAAAAATTGTAATTTGAAGTAGTGTCTATAGGTTGATGCAGGAAATAAATACTTTCAAAGAGTTCTGCGTGTTTATGCCAGATACGGTCGTGATATACATCGATTTTAAATCATAAAAGTTGTCAAAGGAATGGTAAATAAAAATTCAGGGTTTCAGATTTTATTTTAATTCTTTCTTTGATATATTATCAAGAACATATTCGCATAACGTTATCTAAAAAACTATCAATGAAACCATTGAGTATCAACGGATTCTAATACATTCAAGGCCATGTTTATGATTAATTTTAATTTTAAAAGCGAAAAACCATAGAACTTTAAAATTACAACTATACACTATAATTACGTTCATATTCGATACCAACTTTTTCTTCATAAATGCAAAACTCTAACGATATATCATTTTAAGGCAACTATTAAATTAGAAATAAATGAAGAAATGGGTAGCATAGCTATTCCCATATACTACGTTCATAAATTATTGCAGTAAAGATGTCTCTAACGTCCCCATAAGGCCTATGACCTTCGGGGGATACCTCATTCCACCAAGCTTGGACCCATTTCTGAGGTGGAGGCACCCAGAGGGCAGAGTCCGTTACCGCCGATGTTTGGGCGATGTTGGGGCAGCATTTTTAACACTTAAATGACTTCAGTCTAGTTATAAAATGTAATTCAATAACAGCCCGCCTTAAAGCAATTTGTGTATGTGATAATTTGTAAAATGTATGTAACAGTCATTGCATATGCTTATATTATTGTATCCATGTATAATAATGTTATGTGAATATATTACGTAATTTAATAATGTAGGAGCTGTGAGAATAATAAGTTAAAAGTTGCTAACAATGAGGTAACAATGAGGTAACCTTGAGTCAATAATGAGTAAGAAAGTTTAACAGTACTACTTGTGATTCTTGGAGAAGCAATAATGTAATTTTAGTGACAGTTTATAAAATAGCCAATCAACAACAAGATAAAGCTTTAGTTAAATGAAGGTATTCTATTGGAGTATGATTAGCCAATCAGAGACTTGAAATACAGAAATTTACAAGTTTGGATGGTTGAAATCTAGTCAGTTGCCTGCAGACAGTGCTCATAACTGGATGCGTTGCTTGTGCGTCCTCAAGTAATTTAATACGTATTCGTGTGAGACGAAAAATAAGTTTACGTGTTAAAAAGTGTAATTAATTAATAAAAAGAATCTCACAACTCTCTATATCAGTGAAGTGTTATTTAAATCGTATCGAGCATTAATAAAAGGAGTGAAGTAAAATTCGAATCTGTGTAAGCCTACATTCTTATCGTATCACAACCCTGCCAAGATATCCATGTCTCTAAAATAAATACTGACGCAGCCGAGGCAAACATAATATTTAAAGAAACAGTTTAATTACAAAGTTAATATTTTTTTAAACTTGGGGCAAAGGCCACCTGAAAGTACATTTGGGGCGAAGGCTACCGGAAACTGTTTACCATACGTGCGGTTGCAACTACTACAAGCTCGGCTCCCCAACAGTTGAACTACAATACAACTCCTACCAAAATATAACCTTCAATACACCTTCTTCAAATTGACGCCCAAAGCGTGATGCAAATAACGTAAGAAACCATCTACTTCAATGTTCAGGATAGCGGTGGACCTAGGCGATACTTCACATGAGCAAGTCAGAGGCGAAAGCGTTGATAGGGCCGAATTAAATCGCCACCCCAGAGCCGGGAATCGAACCAAATGAAATTAAATTGAGTTTTTTTTTATTTATGGACGCTCTTTAACTGCTGTGGTCATTAGCATCCCATTCTATATTGGGCGGGAAATACCGGTAATTTTGCTGAGAGGCCTCTTTATCAGGCTTGAGGTTCTTTTACGTGCCGTAAATCTACGACACGGGACCACCGGCTTTACTTCCCGTACGAAGGAGGCCATGCTATGGATTTTTACGCCCGAAAAAAATTCATCGCCCTCCCGCGACCTCGGGAACTAGAGGCTAGCATGGTAACCACTACACCACGGAGGACGACCCTCCTGGGAGTGGTAAGTACAAAAGATCCGCGTTGGGTTGAGACGCACGCTGATCACTCCGTTCCCTGATCATAGGTCATACCACCTGAAAAAATTATAACTATTTGAACATTCAAACCAATAACAAAGAATAATTGGGAAATGGTTAACGCCACAAAACTTTTATTTCACGTAATCTGTGTTCTTTAACGAGTTCCACATTTGTTGTCTAAGATTTTGTGTATCTCTTACGGTCTACCAGATATACAAAAGTCATTCAGACTAAAAAGGACATCAGAGGCTATTCCCAGAAAATTCATAGGTATATTCATTTCATCTGCCATGCAAATAATATCAACTAAAACAAAAAATAACGCAATGTTTCCATGCAATTGAGGAGGGAAGCTTTTCTTGAAAATCTTCAGGTTGCATTCTTGGAAGACGTTAAACGTACAAGGGCTGGATAAAAAGTAATGAGAACTATTTTTTTTCTCTGAAATTACTTTATTGGCAGAGGTACTTATAGTTACATACCTTCAATATAATCGGCCCCATCATTCTGCATGACAATGCAAGATGCCACATCGCTGCTGCTGTCCAGGACCTCTTGTGCTGCTGGCAATGGGAGATTCTGGAACATCCACCGTACTCACCCGACATGAGTACCTGTAATTACGATCTCTTTGCCAAAGTAAAAGAACCACTGCAACGGATCCGGTACAACGCCAGAGACGACATCCATGTTATAGGACGGTCAATATGGGACATCAACAGAAATAGGTGCACAGATGGTATACGCTGCCTTCTGAACATTTGGCAAAAGGTCATAAATAATGGGGGCGATTATATTGAAGGTATGTAACTATAAGCACTTCTGTCAATAAAGTCATTTCAGAGAAAAAAATAGTTCTCATTACTTTTTATCCAGCCCTTGTATATACGAAAATTGCTGTTTAATGGCTCTTCATATTTGATGTATGCTCTTTACAAATAGAAATCTCTGTATCAAAATTTTGGGTGAAATGCAGTTCTTCCTCTACGTAGTGTAGGTGAGAAGTAGAGAAAGTAAAATTCAGTTTTGCCGCACGATTTCACAAATGAATACACAATGTGTTAATATTTTCTTTTACTTATCGAAAAGTAGAATGCATCAGCAGGCATAATTGGGAAGGATGGGTCACGTCGTGGTGTATTTTTGGCTGTGGTGGCGGTTCATTTATACACTGCCGTTTGTGAAAATTGCAACACCAAGAAAGAATTTCCCGAATAACTCCAAACTTGGTGGAAGTGTAGAAGAGTGTGCAAGCAATAAGTGATTAGATTTGCAGAGAGATGGGGTACACGTAGACCGAGCAGAGACCTCTCGTGTCGGTCCGACAAGGTCAGTGTTGCGCCCAGCGTAGGCAGTGCAGAGCTGTCAAACAAGGTGGAAAGAATAAAGAGAGTGCCAGTATTCCTCGTCGACGTCAAAGGGAGCCATATCGGCATGTGAGTGAGTTCGAACGGGGCGAAATGATCGGTCTCCGGGAAGTGAGTTTGTCATACCGTGGCATTACGGCTCGTACAAGGCATGCTGCTACGGCAGTGATGCGTGTGTGGAAGCAGTGGATAGATGAAGGTCGTACGCGGCGAAGAGCGGGTACTGAACCACGGGATGACCGTCATATTGTCCGCATGGCCATAACGGACCGTACAGTTTCATCCACAGTGTTGGCTCGACGCTGGAGCACTGCAACAGGTGTGAACTTGGCTGCATTAACGGTTCGTCGCCGTCTGCTGCAGGTTGGACTGGTTGCATGCATGCCATTACGTCAGCTTCCATTGTCCAGAAACCACAGCTCCACCGACTGCAACGGGCACGTGATCACCGTCACTGGGTTGTTTAGTGGCAAGATGTAGTCTTTTCGGACGAGTCCCGCTTCAACGCGTCCTACAGTGACGGCCGCATACGTATCCGGCGGTACCATGGTGAGCGCAACCTGGAGGGCTGCATTGTTGAGCGGCATAGCGGATAAACACCAAGTGTGATGGTTTGGGGCGCCATTGATTACAATAACCATCTCGCCTCCTACGAATTAAGGGCACTTTGAACAGCAACCGGTACCTAACGGTGGTTGTAGATCCTGAGGTAGTCCCCCTGCTTCAGGCCACATTTCAACAAGACAATGCCCGGCCATATATTGCGAGGAATATACAAGCCTTCTTCGAAGAGCGACGGGTACCATAGCTTCCCTGGCCTGCACATTCGCCTGACATGTCGCCCATCGAACATATCTGGGCTATGGTTGGTCGGCACCTGGTGCGTCCTCCAGTAACCAGTGTCACGGATTTGTGGGTTCGAATACAAACTGCGTGGAGGAAAATCCCTCAGGAACATATTCAGAACCTTTTTTATTCAGTGCCACGGCGTATAGCAGCTCTAATTGCAGCGCATGGAGGCCACACCAAATATTAGGGCTCAAAGGTCATGTATAGAGTTGAAAAGTTTATCATTTGTTACTTGTCATGTACTTAACCTGTGGTATTAAATTCATTGAATTCATGAGTTTCCTTCTTGCTGTTGCAATTTTCACAAACGGCAGTGTAGTTGGTAACTAGAGTCCGATGCTATAATAATAGTGTTTGATGTCCAGTTAGTTGTGTAGAAACCGGTTCTTCAATAAAACAGAGGATTTTAAATAAAATATACAATAACCAAGACTGTTTAAAAATAACGGTGCACGCTGTAACCAAATGCAGACACGTGGCATTTCAGTTTTCATAGAAATGTAGAAGCGCTCAGCGGTCACCACAGATGGCAATAATTATGATGGATTGTATCCAAACTTTGGCTGATTTTAGCAGTAAGTGCCCCCAAACGAAGAAACCACCCTCGTTGTGCAACCACCCCTTTTTATGAAAATAATGCTTCTTGTCCACTTGTTGCATGCTTAAGTTTTTGTCCTTACTATAAGACTTTGCTAAGCTTTCGATATTGTCTCCACATGTGAAAATTCATAATAAATACATTTTGTAACACCGGCTTTCGGTCTCAAAATATGATTATTGAAGGTTAAAGTTTTATATTTAGTTTTCCGAAGCATTCGGTGCTCTAATCGTATAACCTTATCTCAGACACAATTTAAAGGCATTGTTTTTAAATTTGGTAAGCATTATTGCTTTATGGAATATATTCTTAATCGCTTTTGTATTTCAGTAAACATAAAAAACTATTCAGAGTAAACGAATATCAGGAGTTACATTTCTTAGATTTAATTGTTCATTTATACGTGATGAAAAACAGGTGCCGCTAGTGATTGCTATAAAACGTAACAGGAATAAAATATATTCAAACATTAATTAATCGTTGTTAATCTATATGTTATATTAAATGGATGTCATCGCAAATTTTTTCCATGTATATAAACATTTCTGGATTATAATAACGAAATTTTATCAACTGGCAATGAAAACTAAGCGACATCATAATTTAAATAAGCCACTGCGTTTCCATTAATATTTCTTCTCAACTTTTCTTGATTTCCAATGAAGCTGGATATACATAAGGCATACATCAATGAAAATAAAACATATGTTTTCCCTACATTCCGAGATAAATATATATTTTCTATTTAAGAACCTAAAGTTTATGAAATGATTTGAAGCATATTAAGGTTACATACAATAACCAAGTTGTGCATATCTGTTGAGATTTCCGAATCGTGGTCCATGACTCGAATCCCAACAGGACCGTCCTCCCTGACTGAGATTTTTATAGCTTTTCCTCAGTCCTCATAACTGGCAAATGCCGGGGAGAGACCGTGAAATACGGCCTCAAGCATTTCGTCCCTAAATTTACATTCGAAATTATCGTTCATGTAATGTATAATCAGTGTCTACCGCCTGTGGTACCTTATGTAGTAAGAACGAGCGTTAAACACCACCCAAAAATCTGTTGAGTTATTAAGAAAATAAAATGAAATATTATACCTAAATCGTCCTGTGTATAGAAAGGATGAGAACCTTGATTCTTTGTTTGGAAATATATAAACAACGAAAATAAAAAGTTGGAATGTTATAATCACATGACTGAAAAAATTCAATTCCATAGCCGGGATTTGAACCACAGAGCTCATATTGATGACTTACAGCGTTTCTACAGCATTGTAAGTCGCCTTTGGGGTATGTCATCTCAATACAATTTGATATATCCTTGTGGTTTTACCGGGAAAAACACGAATCAGTTAGGAGAATTGAAGGTCATACCGGCACGTTGCCATGGTAGCTCAGTGGTTAGAGCAACCGGACGGAGACCGGGAGATCCGTGGTTCAAATCCCAGCAATTTCATTGAAGTTTTCAGTCGTTCTGATTCTACTTTTCCAACCTTGTCCAACACACGGCTTGTGTGGAAGAAAAATTATTTCCAACGAAAATAAAGGGTCAATATTTTGAAAATGTATTCAAATAGGACCTAATAGTCTGTGTTCCAAAATAATAATATGATATAAGACCAGAGTAGAACCCAAACTACAAACAAAAAAGTGAGTAAAACCTTGCACATCCATGTAAACGTTTTCCAAAAATATTTTTTCTATCCTCAATTGCCATATGTGGAGTTGATGCAGTTATACACTGTGCAGATTCATCTTCATATCCAGTAATATAATTTGACTTTAACAGTATTAGATGAGCCTCAACGTAGACAAAAGTAGGGTGCAGATGTCGGTGAAAGAATTGTAGAAATAAAGGAGTATATGATGAGAGATAACTTCAGGGAATCATGGCCACGAAGTGGGCGAAAGAAATTGATAACAAGGTTCATATTGGAGGGAGAAGCAGCTTCCAGTATTACCGGCATTAAGAAGATCACTAAAAGATTATTATGCATATATTCTGTGTGACACGGCCGAATATGCGGCAAACATTACAGCTTGCATGTCCCTTTCTGCTTCTGCAATTTTAAGTTTTCAAAATTACATCTTCCCTAGCAACAGTACAGCTCTTTAATATTCTAGCAGGGATTGTGAAAAGAGTTTCCTTGTAATTAAGTAGCTTACATCTAAATCTGCCTTGTAAGAAACTTAAGATAAGTTGCACAGAAGATTTACTTAGTAGTCTTCGGCGTTAAAGCTAAAGTGAAAGGGGATAACTCGAACTTCAGTTAGTAAGCTGAAATCAGCATTCAAGTTGACTTGCAAAGTTCTCTGAGAGGAATGCAATGTTGCAAGTGAATTCGTACCTTACAGCATTAACGTTCATCCTTTCACTTTAACTATCCCTAAAAAGGAAGTGTTTGAGGTTCAATGAATCCAAGTAAAAGGAGGTTTGCGTATATATGTGTCCATGCACCTGCGTATGTTTCAGTTTAAAAAATGCCTGCATACATTAAATGCAAGTTATAGAAATATCAAACTAGACAGATTAATCCTAATAGGATGTGAGGTGAACGTTTCCTGAAATTTCATTTACCCGTCTAAACGTTAGCTTTGAAATTTTTATTTTTTGTTTTCCATAAATTGTCTCCACAATTTTGATAGAAAGTTCCGTTATTTGAGGCGGTGGTACGAAAAATACAATTTATACTGTTAATCTTCTCTATTAATTGATTAAAAGGACGATCTACTAGGGGCCGAATCCCCTTCTGGTCCCCAGGGGAGGCTTCATCCCAGTGACATTCTCCTCCCGTGGGTTTTCCATGAGGCCAATACCTGGAGTCTAAAGGCCCCTCTGTTTACGCAGAGATGGATGTGGATACGCCACTTACGCGTCAACTCAATAGGAAAACTCGACTACCGAAAACCCCGGTAAGACCGACAGTGTCTAGCCACCGTCTACCAGCTCTCACTCATGGTTGGTGCCGGAGAACATCTAAGCGTCTCATAACCCCACCTGGGCGGAAATTCCAGCCAGGCATACCCAATGTTTCGGGAACCACTGCCCCGCCGAGTCCAACCCAATCCAAACAACTCCCCTTCAGGAGGGGCTCGAAATGTTCGACCCAGCGTACTTCTATTAATGTAAGAAGTACCACGAGTGCTAGGGGTCCGCAGCACTCACACCAAGGCAACTGAAGGGGTCGAAACCCCTTCCCTACACTATAATATTCTGTAAGTTCCTTACATGATTTTGTAATTTCGTGTAACTCAAAAAACATAGAATACGGACAAAGCCTTAATAACTTAGCCAGCGAATGGCAACAGACGATGCTCTGACTAAAAGCGTGGATTCTAAAATTATCATAATGTAGTACAACAGACCATTGTTAACAACATTAATATGGTAATTAAATCTGTGTATTTCCGAATGTTTTAAATTCCTTAAGTGAGAGCGAAAGAGGGGTTAATATAGGTGTAATTAATGATACAATGTACCTTGTGTTATGCACGTCGTTTGTTAAAACGAGAATCGATACGCATTCTTGTTTGCGTTGAATGAAACAAAATGACAATTGATGTACGAAACAAAATGACAATCGATGCGCATTCTTGTTTGCGTTGAATGAAACAATATGACAATTGATGCGCATTCTTGTTTATGTAAAAAAGGAAACAAAAAGCCACCTACATCCTGTTAATCGTGATAATTTTTTGCAGAAATAGTTTCATTATACATTTCGTTATAGGTGCAAGAGGGATGCAGGAAATCAAAGCAATAGTCAGGTGTTTAAAATCAGCTCGCTTTGTCTTGCATTGAAACTCTATACTCTTTCCATGACATTGCGAGAAACAAGTGAATGAAGACCAGTTAAAAAAAATGAGAAGGTAATGAACTACACAAAAGATTAACAACGGATATCTCGGAAATGGCTAATGTCACAAAAGATGAAGAAGAAAGACATTGGAAATAAATTATCTGACTACCGAAACACCATCACTGTGCCACTGAGAACAAACTAGTCGTCCTCCGTGGTGTAGTGGTTACCATGCTAGCCTCTAGTTCCCGAGGTCGCGGGTTTAAACCCGGCGGAGGGCGATGAATTTTTTCGGGCGTAAAAATCCTTATCATGGCTTCCTTCGGAAGGGAAGTAAAGCCGGCGTCCCGTGTCGTAGATTTACGGCACGTAAAAGAACCTCAAGCCTGATTAAAGAGGCCTCTGAGCAAAATTTCCGATCTTTCACGCCCAATATAGAATGGGACGCTAAGGACCATAGTAGTTAAAGAGCGTTCATAAATAAAGCTCAATTCAATTTAATTTGAGACCAAACTACTGCCAAAAGTTCTCATCTGGTTCACGTACCTGGCAATTCTCATAGTCAGTCTCAGCTACTCCAACACTGAGTCTCTTTGGAGACTGGCCAGGATATATGTCAGGCAAGAGTAGTTCTATGCACACTCAAAGGCGTAGTCAAGGTAGCGTAAGAGTTGATTCCCGCAGGAGCACGGAGTTCTGCAAATTTCATATAGCTTTCTTCATTCATATATCATTCTTCTCATCACTAAGATTACGTTAGAATTTAAACTTCTACGTCTTGAATAAAGAATGTTTGCTTATTTATTTTTATTTGTCTGTTTTAGGTAAGTGAATGGTGTATGTACGATGAACCAAGCAGGATTCCTGAAGTTTAAGAGCAGCTCAAGGAATCCGTTTCCCATGAAGCAAACTAATCAACTACAATCGATAAAACTGTTCCCTGTGCATAGCAGTTTCCTTTTGGTTCTCTTAATAATATATTCAGGTATGTGCTCACTTGATATTCTCCGAGAAATGTGCTCTAGGAATGATTGTATATCTATCAACGTCTCGCACGATGGGCGAGTAAAATGTGCCTGCAGCTTATATGTTAGGTATATAAAAGTGTCATAATGAAAAGGTAATGTTTAGAAAAAGCTTTCAAAAACAGTATTTTGTGTTAAATATTGTCCCAAAAATTGTACACTTTAAACAGTAAAGCATGCAATAGCCGATAAAACATGTTTCTGGATCTGGTAATATAGCTCCTAGCCCGACGATTTTTGTAATTGCTTCAGTTCCTGCACCCAAAACCGTAGTTCAGGATAGCAGGGCCATGAAAGATGTGGGTAGATAAGTGTGCGTGTAACATAACGTACGCAGTTTATGAGACAATGCACAATGTATTATGTGCTGAAATATGTATTGCATTTAAAGTTAAGTAGCAGGAGAAAATAAAATCGAAACAGAGCTGGCCCCGTAGTTCAGTCGGTAGAGTACCTGCCTGCTGTGCGAGGGGTCTCGAGTTTGATTCCCGGTTTAGGGGTGGGATTTTCCTCTAGCCAAAATTATTCCCTATCCGTCCCAGAGTCTGGGAATGTGAATGTGTGGTGATGTAATGATTAAAAACCCACAAGTGTAAGAAACCAAACGACAAGAGCATACGAGTTAACACCATTGCCAAAAGGCAATAAGTTTCATAGGAAAGGCCGCCAATAAGACCAATGTACTTAAAGGCGGGGTATAAATGAACTAAAACAAAATGGAATTAATATATAGTGCTGTACTGAGCGTTTATTGACTATAGTCAGAGTCGGCTAGAGGGGGGGGGGCGAGCCGTGTCACCGCCCAGGGCGGCAGGTTTTACGGGCAGATAAGTCTTAAAATATGAACAAGATACATGAAAACTTGACGGAATTAAAAATCATGCTTAAATCTAGCGACTTTTTGCAGATTTTTTACTATGAAACTTGAGAAATGAAGCGTCAGAGTAATCTGGATGCCACCCTCATGGATGAATCGTCAAAACATTCCGTGCGCGCCAGATGCTCAACAATAAACATCGCGTTTATAAACAGGAGTGTTCCATCGAGCCACTATACTCGGCGCCAATTAAGAAGGTGATTGACAGTTACTAACCACGTGGCGGAAAGCTTTAAATGAATGAGAGGGGATGAATACGTCACAGCGGTCCTCATAGCAACCATTAGAAGGACCAATTAGAACTAAGACGTTTCCATAGCAACGATAGACGCAAATGCCTTGTTGCCGATATCGTAACACGTGATTGGCATGACGTGGCGGGCTAGCGACCTTTGCAGTAAACATGAACTGCAGTCTTATCTTCTGCTGTCGCTGCAGTTATAAACAATGTCCTCCTTTTAGCCCCAGCTTGCTTATGTTTTTGTATCAGTTTAGAGATTGCCTGCGCACTGAAACGTTCTTTTGCTTCGTCCTATTTGTATGGTGTTTGTGTGTTACGGGTGTTTGAGTCGGTGTATTTGTGCGTGCGTGTGTTGTGTCAGCATTTATAATAGTATAGTATAGTATACGTGTTAAAAAGTGCAAGTATTAAATAAATGAATCTCACAGCTCTCGATATCAGTGAAGTGTTATTTAATTTGTGTCAAGGATTAATAAAAAGGAGTGAATTAAAACTTAAAATCTGTGTAAGCCTACATTCTTGTCGCATCACGCCCTGCCAAGACTTCCAGGTCTCTAACAATAATACTGACGCAGCCGAGGCAAACATAAATATTAAATACTTAAAGAAACAATCAAATTACAAAGTTAATATTTCTTTTAAACTTGGAGCAAATGCCACCTAAAAATACATTTGGGGCGAAGGCTACCGAAACCGGGTACTATACGTGCGGTTGCAACTACTACAAGTTCGGCTCCCCAACAGTTGAAAAATAATACAACTCCTACAACAATACAAACTACTTCAAATTGACGCCCAAAGCGTGGTGCAAATAACGTAAAAAACATGAACCTCTCAGGTCAGTTCATCGCCCTGGTGGTATCGTGGAAGTCGCTGTTGATGTGATCAGTTACTTCCTGTGTTGTTAGCCTACTTTGTTAGAAACTACTGCTTTTAACTCCAGAGAAACTCAATTGGAATTAAATGCAATAAGAAGGCAATCTATAGCTACTACACCCGGATTGAGCATCCTACCATTGTAAACTTATTTCTTCACTTAAAGAGACGGAGACATTTCAGGAAGCTCAGCTTTTTGAACAATGTCTTCTATGATCTCGACTTGAATTCAAGATAAATAAGAGGAAAACTATACTCGAAAGATCCAATACTGAAGCCCTAAGAGCATTATTTTTAAGATAAATACAAAATAAGAAGTTGAGGGAACTAGTACGGTTGGCTGAAACGTGATTAAACGCCGGCCATACTGTCGCATCAAAGTGCTGGAGTGATGGCTGAAGTAGGTTAATTTTTAGGAGTTGTATTGTAGTTCAACTGTTGGGGAGCCGAACTTGAAGTAGTTGCAACCACACGTATGGTAAAAAAAGTTTGCGGTAGCCTGCGCCCCAAGCTTAAAAATATTAACTTTGTAATTTGACTGTTTCTTTAAATATTATATATTTATGTTTGCCTCGGCTGCGTCAGTATTAATTTTGTAGAGACATGAATATCTTAACAAGGCGTGGTGCGGCTGAAGAATGTAGGCTTACACAGATTATAATTTTACTTCTCTCTATTTATTAATGCTTGACATGACTAAAACAACACCACTGATATAGAGAGCTGTGAGATTATTTATTAATTACTTGCACTTTTTAAACACGTAAACTATTTTCGTCTCACACTGAATACGTATTAAACTTCTCGAGGACGCGTCTCGCGTCCGGTTAGCAACGCTGTCTGCTAGCAACTGACTTCTGAATTTGTACAATTTGCCCTATTTCAGTTTCTGATTGGCTATTCCTACTCCAATAGTATACTCCTATTTAATTTAATCTTTTTTCTGGTTGTTGATTGGCTATTTTATAAACTGTCTCAAAAATGACATTATTGTTGCTCCAAGAATTACTAGTAGCATTATTAAACATTCTAATTCATTATTGCCTCAAGGTTACCTCATTGTTACCTCATTATTAGCAACTTTTTCCTATTATTCTCACAGCTCCTACATTAATAAATTACATAATACATTCACATAACATTATTAAACATGTACATTAATAATATAAACATTAACACAATGACTGTTACATGCATTTTATATATTGTTACATACACATGTTGCTTTAAGGCGGGCTGTTATTATATATTATATTATATAATTTGACTGAAATCACTTAAGTGTTAAAAATACTGCCTCATGGCAGAATTGAAAGCTCCATGAAGTCACCCGCAGAACTTTATTATTGCCCTTACTGGAACATCTCATTTTTATGCTTCTCTTCAATTCGAGAAATGGGGATTACCATAAAGACATTAATTATGACAATTTCTACAGGTGGTTTAAGGATCAGTTATTGCTGTTATTGTTATGGACAATGCCCCATGCCACATGGCGTAAATAGATACGCGCACACCAACAGTAACACCTACAAATGGTATTTAACATTACAATGAAGTAAGGGGAACTTTTAAACCATTGTTACCGAGCGGGATTGCTTATGCGGTAACTTCTGTGGCCTGCATTATGGAGATCGTGGGTTCGATTTCCGTGGCCGAACTTCCCGATCCATGGTTTTTTGTGGGCTATCCCTGGGTTGCCAGGCGAATGCTGGGAAGGATCATTACATCCCCCGAATTCCCTGTCCCTACATTTCATCTCCATTCTCATTTCACTTCACCTTTCATCTGCCTGGTTTCTTATAGGGTTGCAAGTGTCGGCGGGAGGTCTCGGCGTGTGCGTGGCAGGGGAAAAGGATTCCCTGAATAAACCTTCGTCCTCCGGTCTGGTCTCCGTGTCCTGGGCCCCTCGGGGGATGTGTAAGCCCACAGGGGGAGGGGAACCGGCTGCACCAGCCACCACCCGATGAGTTCAAATCTGTAAGTGGTAGGGACCCTGCCCTCTGCCTGTTGTGCCTCCTGGTTCGGCCACACACTGTCTCCCCTCTCTCCCGGGTGCGCCACGTCAGGGACCTAAGTATAAAAAAGCTGCGTAGGCCGAGGTGGTAAGTCCCCCTCCCTACTTCTAGTCCTAACCCTATCCCTATTGACTTCTGTTGCTCGTGTGTAAATGAAAACAAACCCAGATCCAAATATGTTGTTTATCCGATGCAGTCGACCGTCAAGTGTGTTTTCATTTTGTGTGGGTTTTAGTCTCTTAATCTTCTAATGAAGGGGTAAACCCGAAATATTGAACGTTTTTACTGTGTGACTTAACGTGTTTTATTTTTCGCTCACAGCGATCTTGTTGTTTTACCACACAGACACACACGCATACACCTTCTTGAGTTTTATTTATTGATTACTCCTATGGTATATATTTACTTTGTGTGAGAATAAGTAGTCCTGCAGGGCTGATATTGCGCATAAAAATTAGTTGTCTGAAAGCGTGAGTGGGGCGGTGGCGGCAAAACGTCTGGAGCCGGCCCTGTCTCTTCCATTCTGTATAAACGTATTCCATATCTTGAGAGGCGGTAGTATGGTGTAGTACAAGGAAAAAATGTCCAGTAAATATGGACTCTAAAATGCATACCTTAAGAGCTATCAACTCTTGTTCATCTTTGCTACTGTGAAACATCTCTTCTAGTGCAAGCTCTCTGCTATTGTGTATAATCTGCAGAATGCAGTAAACAAATGAGGACACATTACTCAGTTGCTGTGGAGCATAGCTTCTAATGTAATTCTGCTTGCGATTACATACGGAATGCTTTTGTCTGGCGTTTTAACGAATCACGCACTCTGAAAGACTCCAGGTTGGTCACGGATGCTCTGGCAGGCATTGATGATGCCTGTCTGTAGTGTTGGCACATCATTAATTGGGGTTGCATGCACCACAAATTTCAAGATAAAACTGCAATGTAAAAGCATTTCATAAACTTATCAAAGTACAAACAGATTCCAAATAAGAATATGCGTTGCATTTACCCAGAACTGTGAATATGGTTTACAGTAACTACACTAGCAGATGTTTACTGCATGCTGTATCTGGACAATAACAGAGTAATGTATCCTCATTTGTTTACTGCCTGCTGTAGGTGTATGTAGGTGATAGCAAAGAGCTTGCGTTAGAACAGACGTTTCACAGTAGCGAAGATGAACAAGTACTCACAGCTCTTCAATTACACATTTTAGAACCCATATTTACTGGACATTTTTTCTTACAACTGGTATAACACGAAAAGGGTCAGACGCACTGGCCTTTGAATATGCACTGATATAGTCGCTCGCTATTTACTGTAAACTGTGAAAACGTAGTAGCGCGCCATAAGGTCAATATTAATAGACAAATTACTCGTTCACCAGTTGAATGAATGGTGATGCAAAAGGGATCAGTGTATAAAAAGCAGTGCAGGTGTACTTAAACTGAAATGTTCTTCTTTAAAGTTTCATATTGTCATTTTTACGCATATATTCCGTAGCTCTAGATGGGTTTACAATGTGGTAATTTATGTTTTAATTATTAATCCTGTAATCTAATTTCAGCTCTTTCTATAACACCTCACAAGTGATACAGAGAACTGGTTTGAGGTGGCGTGAAAAATCCCAAATTGAAAATCGGATATTTCCATGTCAATTAAAATATAAAACACCAAAACATTAAAAACAGCTTCAAATAATACTTCTATTTCCCAATTTTGAATACAGCTTTCCGTCTTATAACCAAAAACTGGATAGTTAAATCTTAGGTTCCAACAGCTGTTACGGTAAAGAGGAGGTGTAAAATGGTCAAAACTTAAACTTAGGCCTAAAGGAAATTATAACCGTTACCGAAGAATTTCATGGTTCAAAAATCATATTTAAGATATTTAAATGTCAGGAGATGATGGACAGGATGATTATTGCTCTGGAATATATTAAGGTTTGTCATTCCAAGTGTCGAGACTTCGTTCGCATGTGTCTGTAAACTATTTTGTTATAGAAATGTTCCCCTTTCTGAGCTTGGATTTGAACAATTGACTTGAAATTTTGTATACACATAGTAGAGGTAATTGGAAATACTAGGAACTAGGATTATACAGATTTCTTTATGATTTCACGTATATTCATTATAAACACGTGGAAACGTTTGACTGAAATATTAACTTATTTCTTAGAAAACCTAAAAGGTCATGACTAATTTCACATGTAACATAGCAAAATTATTATAGTTCTTAATTAATAATTAAAGTCATAGTATATACAGGAAAAGTAAATCCTATTGTATTATTAATTGGTGAGAAAAGGAAAAATTTATATGTGCAGGTTTTGGCATATTTTTTCCCTTTCTTTCTGAGATTAATAATTTTTTAAAATTCAATCCATAAATTAATTTAATTCTATTATATTTGCCCTACAATTTTGAAAAATATAGGATTAAAATTTTAAAAATTACTGAGTGAATGTGAATATGTAATAAAAACGTAACAACGTTTTCTGCAATTAATAATGTGGACAAAATCAAAGTGTGTTTGATATCTTAACGCCATTTGTGGCTAAGTCTCTGGGTAAATTTAAATTTTAACTTAACTGTATCAAAGAAACAATATTCTTTTTTCACTTTTTCAGAAAACTCTCCTTTAGTATAATTCACATGTTTATTTTACAATTAGTAATTAATTTTAAAATCGGTTTTTGTTAAGTTTACACGTATACTAAGGGAAAACATTTATTCAATTTTTAAAAGCCTATATCTAAACACATTCCCTTAAAATTGTGCAGTGCACTAATATTCTTTCCATTATGTATATTTTACTCAAGCACACTCCATGGACTAGTGGTACCGTGCTTAGCCTCTAGTTACCAAGGTCGCCTGTGCAAACCCGGCGAAGGGCGATGGATTTTTTCGGGCGTAAAATTCCTTAGCATGGCTTCCTTCGGAAGGGAAGTAAAGCCGGCGATCCCGTGCCGTAGATTTATGGCACATAAAAGAACATCAAGCCTGATAAAGAGGCCTCTGAGCAAAATTACCGTCCTTCACGCTCAATATAGAATTGGACGCTAAGAACCACATCAGTTAAAGAGTGTCCATACATAAAACTCAATTTAATTTTAACACATATCAGCTAGTATTTATTCAGCTTGGAGGGACAAATTCTATACATAGTTCCTTGTTAAAACAAGGGTCTTCCTAGCGTATTACCTGGCAACTAGTTCCCAACAATCAAACAAAATTATAAGAAAATAAAACATATATCTTAACTACATACGATTAAATTTCATGAAACAGGTATCAAATTAGTTTTCAGTCATTTTAGTTAAATAACAGTTCTTAGCATGCCATTGGTTTGCTTTCAGAAGTCTCAAATATTCAGTTATGCTAATTATAGCTTATTTTAATTAGAAGTAACCTAATGCCTGTAAAGACATTTGTGTTGTAAAAGCTATATTTAAAATGTGAACCATATCAATTTATCATTTGATTATTGTTTAAAAATTTTTGTCATTTTTGGTATGTAATTCTGGCATTTTGGATGAATAAATTCAGCATGTGATAATTTAATGGACCAATAGATATGGACATTTAGTAATTGCCACACATTTTCATCACATATATGTTTCTGCCGATGAAATTTCTAATGAAAGATCTCAAAAAGTTTACTACGGTTAAATGACAGTTGCAACAGTTCGGCTGAAAACACTAAAACCTTGTGCCTTACAAGGGATTATCAATCCCTTCATGCCGAAACCTGCATTGAAATTCTTGTGAAATAAGTCATATGGTATACGAAGGCCATAACCAAAAAATTAGGCACCAGTTTCAACCACAACGTCCAGTCATAGAAGCCAGAATTGTGCAGCGGCAGCCAGCGTAATTTGCGACGCAAATAGACATCCCTGGTTTGAAGTGAAGAGTAGAACCAAGGACATGCGTTTTACTCTTTCGTTTAGTATGATACATAATGAGACTAGCTCCTTTCTTCGAACAGCAACAACAAATACACTGAACTATTTTCGAGCTTCTGGTTCATATGCGCTCTCGTGGAAAATGGACATTTACTCGTTCCAGTACTCGTTCGTTCCTTCGTCCCTTCGTTCGTTCGTTCGTTCGTTCGTTCGAGAGTTCACATCATAGCGTTGTTGTCACGCGTATGAGGCTTCAGTGCATTAGGGCAAAATCATGTGCCATGTTACTGCGTTTTCGACTTTATTTCTACCTATTGTTACGATCAAAAATTCTTTTACTATATTATGTTACACAAATTCGAATTTTTCACGTTCTATTCTGTCATTACATACCCTAAGCAAAACATATTAAAATATGTTCAAAAATATGTATCATATCAGTTTTATATACAGTTTCATTCCGAATTTCGCAGAGAGAAAAAAAACCAGGTTCATTTATATAAACATTGCGTTAAATATTCATTCATTCATGCATTCTCTGTTTATCCTCATCTTATGTAGGACTTACACCCCCAAGACTTACAGGCGGGTGCCTGGGGTCACAGGCCCGTCGAGGAGCAGACACTCATGGAGCAGACAGAATAGCTAGGATGGGTGATCAGCCCGATGCCTGGAATGGGATGAAGGAAATAGATAAAACGAAATGGATGAAAGGAAAAGTGATGATGGAGCAGTTGGTGGAATGAATGGCGGGGGAAACCGGAGAACCTGGAGAAAACCCGTCCAGACGCCGCTTTGTCCACCACAAATCCCACATGCGGGTCCCTGGGATCGAACCCGGGCCGCCTCGGTGAGAGGCGAGCGGTCTAACCATTCGGCCGCGGCGTCAAATAATACAATAAATTAAATAGTGATTATTCTTTAAACTCCAGAAATTGCACAATATAAATTATGCTACTACCTGTCTTTAACACAAATTAAGGTTAATTAACTCAAACGTTGCTGTTTTACCTTTTATTGCTATATACAATGACTGCACCTAAAATTGCATTTTGTTTTAATGAGATACAAATTAATAAACCTAAGAACAACTCGGGAATGACAGAAATCTCTAACGGAAAGCTAACATTACTTGAGGATACCTTAATGTTATAAATACGTAGTACAAAATCTCAAATAGTATAAAAATAAAACCAAAGAGAGTTAGGTAAATTTTAAAACACTTTAACATTCGTATTATTATTATTATTATTATTATTATTATTAGTATTATTATTATTATTATTATTTTCGCTTCTTCCCGTTTTATATTCTAATTGATAAACTCTTCATTTAAGTTTAGGAAAACATTTTAACTGTATCACTCGACTCCGTACCGGAATATCATACGAACTCAGTTGTGCATAAGGAACCGTGTAGCAGCAACGCCAGTGTAACAGGCCGAGCCTTCCCCTTACGTCTGGTCACACTGGGTGTTCGAACAGGAAATGGCATAAGCCTTGTTCGGTATTATGCCAAATGAATGGACCGAGAGCGCGACACCGTTCGAGTTCTGGTACGTCCAACTCGCCCTATACACGACCTCATTGTTTGTCAGTTGTCTAGTCGCATGATTCACACCAGGATGTTTATTTCATTACGTTAATGTAAATGTTGCTTCCCCATTGCATACAAGACTGATGTGTTGCTGTATTTTTAAGGCTTACAATAAAACCTTGGCAACTAATTAAAGCTAGGGAAATCAGCTAAGTTGTTCATCGAGTGGAGTATAAACTTCATTACAAAGAATAAATGAAGAAACATATATCCATCCAGAGCAGTCAAAATAGTTTTGTGTACATTCGCGTGAACACTGAGCGCATTTTAATAACCGCTTTAAATCTTCACACCGATGTATCTCCTTCAAGTAGTAATAAAACAGCGTTAAATTATCGAAGTAGGAGAGGTTATTACTGAAGTTTACTTGATGTGAGCATCGCCAAGTTGCTGGCTTTGAAAAAAATCAATAAGAATCCAGTTCTGCACAAAGAAAAACAAGAAATGCACATTCCCGAATCTTCCACAGTAGTCATAAATGAGCGAACACACAGCTCACATTCTCATTCCAAGTGGCACTCAGCCCTTCAACAACTCAATGTTAAAATGGGAAGAGCTTCCCATACTTCAGTGGCCCTTGTTAGAAAAGTCATTTCCACATCTTGATGATGACTCCGAGATGCTGGTAGTAGCATTTGCTTTTCAGACAGCAGTACAATGGCACTTGGGAGATGAAGGCTATCTGCCCCTCAGTTTTTATCTCAGCGGACAAATGACTAATTTGAGCTTAGTACGGTGTTTTATGTTGGCATTTTGCAACCATAGCAATGTGAATTGCAGGGGGGGATATTTGCTTCTAATACCGCACTCCCCAGTTGCCTTCCAGTTAGAATTAATGGCCTGAGTAATATCTTTTCAAAATTTCATTGCCTTGCAAAAGGGCGAGAACTGTCTGCTAACTGAATTCTTTGTCTATCCAGAAGTTTTGTCAACGGTGGATACGATACTTTTTCTAGCATTCCTGAAGTTTACAATAAATGAAAAACTTCTGTTTCGGAGGACTATGACTCTTGCAGGTAGTGAAGATGTTTTAATGATTTCAGGAAGCACTTGATTAGTGCACTTTTTTCTTATTTATGGACGCTCTTTAACTACTATGGTTCTCAGCACCCCATTCTATATTGAGCGTTAAAGACCACAAATTCTGCTCAGAGGTCTCTTTATCAGGCCTCTGAACAAATCTTTAGATCTACGGCACTAAAGAAAACCGGCTTGAAGTTCTTTTACGTGCCGGAAGTCCACGACACGGGACCACTGGATTTACTTCCCGAAAAAAGCCATCGCCCTCCACCGGGTTTGAATCTGCGAGCTCAGGAATCAGAGATTAATGGCTCGGAGAGATGCATTTACTAGAAATTTCTGGTTTACATTGGAAACCAATTATAAACAGGAAGTGACAAACAGCTCTACCTCAGTTTAGGAACATCTGAACAAAGGAATTTGCTCTAATTGAAATGCAGAGAGTGGGGAGAAAAGGGGTAATAATGGAGAGAGCTCTTAAATATTGGTACAAATTATTAAATTTAGAAGAGAAGAACTTGTTGAGGCATTGTTTGGAATTTCAAGAAAGGAGCTTAAAGAAAAATGGGTGGAGTTATAGTATACAAACTAATTTGGAAATAGTGATCTGGGAGAAATTTGGAGAAGGAGGGAGAATAATGTTAAGGGTTTTTGGAAAGAAGCTGTGCGGAGGTTTGAGGATATAGACATACAAAATTTATTTAGTAACATTGGGAGGAAAATTTCCTTGGAATCATATATACTAATAAAAAAATGTATGGGCTAGAGAACAGTATGTGGATAACTCAAATAAGGAACAAAGAGAAAGTATAGCTTGGGTACGAGCAGGTGTATGGAGACTAATAGGAATAAGAAATGGGTTCCCACAGAACCAGCGTCCAATATGTGGGGAAAGAGAAGATTTAGAACATATCGTTTTTTATTGTAAAGGTACACGGCATTGGAGAAAGCAAGCTATAAATGGGAAATGGTTAAAACTGGACAGGAAAGTAGCCATAAGCAAGATTTTTAGCAAGGATAGTAAAAAGGTAGGAGAGTACCTGTCCAAAGTAAAAAAGAAATGGTTATGGACAATAAAAAGGATTGTCAATTAGTTTCATCATGTGATGTTAAGTTATGTAATTATATTATCATTATTATAATATTAGTATTATTAGATTATTATTTTGGTATTGGTACTATTATTTTATTGTTATTATTATTATTATCATCATCATCATTTTATGTATAATTAAGGGGTGTAATATGGGTAGAATATGGCAAGATAACAGCTTGGGCTGATGTATAGCCATATTCTAAGGAAGATTGTTAACACAAATAAATAAATAAAATAAACAAATATTCATTACTAGCTGTATTATCAGGTATTGCACTGTTACATTCTATAAGTACTGGGTTGAAAATATTGATCGGGGTGATTTTTGAAATTCGTAAGTACTCTAAAACTTGCACTTGTGCCTAAAGTGTAACTGTCTAAAGTTTTGTCCAGATTAGTCAAATAATAACAAGTTGTACATAGGGGTTGAATATATGGGTATGGATAGCTTTTGGAAGCTGTATCGTATCCCATAATTTTCATCAAGTCCTATAGTCTAAGTGTACAAATGTGTGGCCTGGTTGACAAAGCAATATAGTTTTGTCTATAAAGGGTTGAAATTAAAGTAAGGATAGCTTTTAAAAGTTCCAGTACTATATAATTCAAAATAAGGATTAGGTGGGTCCTGGAAGGTGGAATGTAATGTATGATTTTTGCCAACTCCTATTGTATAATTGTGCTATATTTTGACCATATACTTGACCAACAGTGCAGATTTCCAGATAAGCGGTTGAAAATATGCAGCAGTAGTTTGTTCTAAAGTTGTAAGGAAACTTATAATTTTCTTTGGGTCGTATAATATAGGCGTACAAAGTTTCACCTAGAAAGGCCATGTTGATTTGTATGTTAGGGGTTGAAAATAGGGATTGAAAATTTTTGGATTATATATGGAATTAAATCCCTGTAGTAACATGGATGAGAAGCCAAAACATCCCAGGCTTCTTGAATTTGTGCCCAGAGTCTTATACTAATTCAACAATTCCATCATAATATCTCGTCCTCACAGAGGGAATCAAAATATGCTCAAGTATGGCCGTGTATTGCGTACTGTTCAGTGTATCGCCAAGGCGCCACAAACACAACTAGACCGTCCTTTGATAACCAACAAAATACAGATATGTGACCATGATGAAATTGGGAAGCCACGTGTTTTGCATCGTAATAACTATTGTAACGGGTCATCGAGAAGTCGCTCTGCACCTCCCGTGTAACCAAGATTCCCCTAGAGTCGGGAATTCTGGTGGCAGCACTGGCTGGCGCGAGCGTATGGTGAAAACGTTTCCCTGGTTAAGAAAACTGCTAGGTTCACTATAATCATGCATGAAAGGTAATGTAGAAAAATAATAGCAACTAATCTGTTTAAAGAAGACGTTGAAAATGTTTACCATTTTCTTGAAGACACAAATTCACTCGTTTTAATTTATTTTCGAACACTGTAATTAATGTCTCCTTTGTTACAGATGTTATGTAATCTTCTATTGTCGTTTTCAGCTCATCGATTGTTTTTGGATTGTCCTTATAGACCGTAGCTTTAGCGGCTCCCCAAAGAAAATAATCCGGGGGGGGTAAGATCAGGAGACCGCGGAGGCCACAGACCTTTAGAAATTAGTCTTTCCCCAAAAAATTCCACTAACAGTCCCATGGATTTATGTGATGTATGAGCAGTGGCGTTATCTTGTTGAAAAAATGCACCATTCACTTCATCTTCATTTAACTGTGAAATATATGGAAAAAGAATATCCGAGCAATAAACATCTGAGTTAATTGAGTTATGGAAAAAAATTGGCCCAATAATTCGAGAGCGAGAGATCGCACGCCCTACACCAATTTTCTCTGAATGTAAAGGTGTTTCCTGAATTGCTTTAGGATATTCAGTAGACCATACTCGCGTATTTTGTGAATTTACGCATCCTGATAAGTGGAACCAAGCTTCATCAGTAAAAGATGTCCTATCTAACACGTCAATTCCATGGTGCAAAATAAACCTCTGAAACCATTCACAATACTGAACTCTTTTCCCGTGATCTGTGGGTTTTAATTCGTGGACGACTGATACCTTATATGGATACAAACCTAGTTCTTTTTTGACTGCTTTGTATGCGGAACCGTAAGAAATATCACATTGTTGGGTCAATTTGTTTATTGATTTCTGTGGATTTTTAAGCATTCTATTCGATATATCCGATAGTTTTTCTTCTGTTAGCACACTGGGTCTTCCACTTCTAACAGCATCATGCACGGAACCTGACTCCCGAAATTTATTAACTAAATCACGCGCAATATCTCGGTGCGGTAGTTTTGAGTTAGGGAACCTGACAACAAAAATTTGTTTTACTTTCTCAGTATAATTTCCACGTTCATTAAAAACGTTTTCCACTAGAAACACACGTTCCTCTGTAGAATACATGGATTTCGCTTCAGGCACACGTCAGAACTCACAGTATAGTAGACCATACTAACCAGTAAAATAAACAACTTATGCGCTCGCAGCCGCTGATAACGCCGATAATCATAACATCCCGTCGGAATAGAATGCGATAAACCTAGGGATGCCAACCTTTTATCGAGCGGTGGCCAGCAGCAAGGTGCGGAGGAAGTTCTTGATGACCCGTTATACAGACTTTACTAAATGCCGTGTATGAGATGGAGTATATCGAAAATAAGTAGTCATTATGTGTGTCACATTATTAACAGAAGTAGAAAAAAGTGTTTGCTACATACCAGGAGCGAGCTTTCGGTCTTAACCACCGAAGTACCCTACACTGTGCCACAGCACGACAGAGAAGACACTGGAGGGTGGTATGTTTAATAATGCCGTACAACAACTTGCTGCAGCGGCTACACAGCTGTATTGTGTATGGTGTAAAGAAGGCGCTGTGTCGAGTAGGACTTAGAAAAATGTGGCGTTCAAGACACGACTCATTCTTTTGTCCACGGGTGTTCATACGAGAAATGGATATGTACATCTAAAATCACCTGTAACCCACAATAAAATAACTGAGAAAGTTTGTTTCCAAAAATTCAGCTGGACGAATCTAGTAGAAGAAGAGAATTACTGAAGGTATAACAACATTGTTGGAACTAGAGCTTCTGGACTTCTTTGAAGTGTCTAGTTGCATAGGTATCTTGGTGTTTTCGTAACTTATTTTATATTTTGTACATTTTGTCTCAAAATAATCAAAACCGCATAGTACGTCCATAGATAAAATTAACTTCATTGGTAACTTTTAGGTATTAAGTATTATTTAGCACATACATACGAATATAACTATATTAATTACAATTCCAAGCATTGACGTCAGCATTTAAAGAGTAACTAAAGCCCTTATTTAAAGTTCTCAATGAAGCATTAGTAGGAATTGGGAAAACATACAAACGAGCCTGTGTCCACTAAGCTGAGACTATTCCAGCACTTCTATCTTACGAAAATAAGGGAAAAAAGCAGATTCGAACTTGAACACTCCGGATAGTGGGCAGAAACGCTGCTTCCCCGTACTACGGGGGCGGGAACATAGATTACGCTCATATAAGTAGAAACATTGCTAACTTCGGAAGCCTATACACGTGCAGTTAGCATGGAGAGTGAAATTCACGTATTCCCAGATTAATCATAGGAAGGGCGGCCTTGAAAATGAATGGAAAAACCAAACGCGTATCGGAAATTGGAAAAGTCCTGGGAGATCTACACGGTTGCTGGAACCAATTCTCCCTTTGCAAGCGGCCACTGCCTGGACAAGGACGAAGTTATATAGACACGTGCACAGTTGGCCTTTTATGCTTTAAGGTGTATTATCATTGACAAATACGATTTCGTGTCCATTTGGTGGTGTTCATGTGATATACGTTCTATAAAATAATCTTGTATTAATTCTAACTGGCAATTGGAACATAGGCTATTATTTCAAAAAATCTGACGTGTTACATTCATATTACTCTCTCTGCCCACTATCGTTGCATTATACAGCTTCTACACACTATTCTCTTGAAAGCTTAATTTTTTTATCTGCTTCGCAATAATCCGGATAAAACCTTTGCAGAAATAGCTGCCGGTACATGGGTATAGAGAAAACAGAATCGATAGTCGGGACGCTATATGCGGATATCTCGAAAAGGACCGATAGCATAAAAGTGTTATTTTAAATATATTGTGTGTTTTAAAGAGATCTACATTTTTTGTACGTGTTTCTCTATTTCTCTATGTACTCGTTATTCAAAATTATACATAACTTCTTCGGAATGAACAAGACTTCACAGGCTATTTCTAGAAAATTAAATATATAGATTTTATTTATCATGTAAATATAATAAACATATGGTATTTTAATCAAAATCGTTAAGAAACACTTATAACAAATTTAAAAATATTGAAACATTTTCCGTAAAAGATAGATTGAGGTGAGGGATTTTCTTTAAAATGTTGGTATCGCACCTTTGGAAGCTATTGAACTTAATATCAAGTTTTGTATTTATCGGAATATTCGTTTCTTTTTTTTAGTTAGGTACGCTGTTCACACACGCACATATCGATCTTTTTCCAAAATACTATTTTGGATTAAGGAGCCTCAAAGCATGCATTTCTGGTGAAATCTTCGTATCGATTTTTTTGGAATGTAATACTTCCTCTACCCTCTAGATAAGGTAGAGGAAGTAAAGTGTTGTACACTAAGGCTAAATAAGTTCTTCTGAAACCTGACTAGCTTTCTAGGCTACGTAGATTCTACCAGGATGGCTGACTACTTTAGTTTTTTGCTATGGCTTACTGTTGTGAAGTTATTTATTGAACTTCTCTGAAGAACGCTAACATAGGAGAAAACCATGCCCTTGAATGTGAACGCGAGCGCTGAGGATAGACAGAAAAGGCCTATAGCTGTTGCTTCATCCACAAATAATGCAGTACTCTTTATGGGATACAATACGATTATATTCCCCTAGATATTGTTTCTTCTGTTCTGGGAGTCTGATAAATTATTAATGCGGAGGTTAAAAATATACACCTCCCTAGGTAATATGAGAGAAATGCTAGAAATATTTTTCAAGTAAAGGGTAGTTTGGGGTGAGGATTTTCTTGAAAATGTGTGTGTGTCACATCTTTGGAAGATACTGAAGTGAAATACCTAGTTTGGCATTTATTGGACATTTGTTTTTTGAGTTATGCTGGATACACTTACGACGTATTCCTAAAATGCTTGTTGTTTTAATTCAGGAGGCTTCAAAACATGTATTTTCGGTGAAATATCGAAATCAAATTCTTGTGTGGAATACTAAGCTTAATAAAAATAAACACTAAGAATATACGACAAGAAGGGAAAATATAAACAACGTGTTTTGTGCGTGACATTTATTTACAATATAATTTCTTTAGTCACTTAATTATGACGCAATATTACATGTTATGTTAAATACTATAAAATTGTATCATGAAGAGCATTTTTTGGGAAATCCTTGAAATTTTTTCTAAAAACATAATCTACAACCCACCTGGCAAACCTGATACAAGCGCCCTTATACACACTGGTAAAAAAATCAAATCAGTATGTCACAAACTATACAATTTTTAGAATTCACCGACGCCTTAAACATGTTTATTTTGAGTTAACAAAAAGCAATGTTCTGTTCTCCCACACAATAAAGAATCCTCAGGGTGAAACAACACCCCTAGTTCTCAATTGTCGTCCTAGAGTTATACGCAATTTTAGTATGTTACACGCATTCAGGTCATTCGCGTTTACAACTGACCTTTCATGTCCATTTTCTGGTAAAGTCATTTGCAACACAAATGAAATATAAACATTTCAAAAATATAAAATACACACTAGGCTTCGGAAAATAAGAGACAACGTTGTGTTTGCTGCTATGTTGGCTACGTCAACATTAGTAAAGTCACTATAAACTTTCATGGCTATTGTTGATTACGGGTTTGATTTAGACGTTTTTAAACCGATTACTAGATCTTGGTGTTATTCTTTTATTACCTTTGGGTTTGTTACTGATGTGACTTAAAATTTGAGGCTAGAAAATAATTCATAGAAATAAAAATTCACATAACTAGATTTATGTGTTAAAAAGTATGGAATTTAGGAATTTTTAGATATACGTTTTTGTTGTTATTTCTCTTAATTTATAGTCGCTTTGACTACAAGGTCATATCACGACTTATATCCATACATAAGAGTACAATAATAATACATTGTATACTTTACATTGATTAAATAATACAATAATTGTAATAAATTGTTATAAACATATTTTACATTATTAAGTCTTGAACACAGCAAGAATAGTATAATGTATTACCTGTTATAAATTTTTATTTCATGTGTTATATTTAAATCTTGGTATACAGTTTGATGTCTTTCAAAAAAAATCTGATGTGTTACACTCACATGACTTTCTCTACTCTTGTACAATCTATTTTTACAAACGCCTATTCTCCATATGCTTCATGTTAATCGAGATATCGAGATGTCAATCTTATTGGTAATTTTCTTGTAGATGCAAGGGGAATATGGTAGCTTTTAAGCGATAGTCAAATATTTTAACGCTGGTTGCTATGTGGCGCATTCCATTCTCTTTGCATGTCCAGGACATATAAAAAATGAATAATGACTTTGAGAAAAAGTATAAGTATTGGAAAATTTAAGGATATAACAAGCAATATCTCAAAAACGGTTCACTCAACAAAAGAAATGTATATGACATAAGTTGTGTATTTTAATGCGATCTACATTTTTTGTGTAGTAAAATTTTGTCTATCTCTTATGGTTTACCAGTTATGCAAAAGTCGTTCACAGTGAAGAATACTTTTGGAGACATTCCCAGAAAATTCGAGATATACATTTCATTTCTCATGACATTATCTTAAACATATGATATTTTCATCAAAATCGTTAGAGCCATTTTTGAGAAAATTAAAATTTTCGAAAAATCTTCCATGTAAAGGGTAGTCTGGGGTTGGGGGATTTTCTTGAAAACCTTCGTGTCGCATCTCTGAAAGATACTGAACCTAAATACCAAGTTTAGTGTTTATCCGACTGTTCGTTTTTGAGTTATGCTGTTCACAGACACACAGACACACAGACACACACACACACACAGACACACACACACACAGACACACACACGGACATGTTTCCAAAAATGCTTTTTTTGGATTCAGGAGGTCTCAAAACATGTATTTCCGGTGAAATCTCGGTATCGAATTTTTGGGTGGAATGCAATACTTCCCCTACTTACTATACGTAGTAGAGAAAGTAAAAAAATAATGTTTTTGAAATTAGTAGGCTTGTTTGAAGCTAAACATATATCTTCCAGGATGTTATGTCTTCTTCTCTCCATGGTATAGCTTCTGCATTTAGTGATGAGGTGTTCGATGGTGATACGGCAAATGCAGGTCTCGCAGTGAGGAGCATTTTCTTTGGTAGTGACAAGGAATGGGTTAGACGTGAATGGCCTATTTGTAAACGTAAAGATCAGTTGATCTTTTCTTTTTAGAGTCTGCAGTGTGCAGGGTTTTGTGGAGCCTTTACTATGTGGAGTTTGCTTGATGTTTTAATGGTCCAGTCTTGATTCCATTTGACAATTGGTCTGCTAAAAAAATAACTTTGAGCATCTCTGTAGGGCACTGGAAATTCTTCCACTGGAGGTAGCAGAGTTGCTTTATCGGCTTCCCTAACTGCTTCCTCATTTTCTGATATTCCATAGTGGGACGGAATCCAGAAGACTATAACTTCTTGATTATTTGTAGTGATTTGGTTGTAAAGACTTTGGATATCTTTGATTAATGTTGTCATTAGAGCGGATCACCGTGTTTATGCTGTGCCAGTCAGTGATTAAGGATGAAATTTCACTGTTTACAAGTTTTGGTGACTAATTACTGATTTAATAATGTGTGTACTTACTTGCTATACCTCTAATGGCCGTGTGCACCATGGTAAAATATGGACTTTACCGCGATGAACGGTCATTTGTGGTGCATCGACTACGGTAAGAGTTTACCTAGGATTTTACCGTGGTTAAATCTGGCCAGTTTTCGTCCATTATATCCAGTTTCACTTGTGTTGAAATGTTATATAGCGGAATGGTATAGATTAGAATTCCCAATTAAAAGAAACACTCCATTTTTGCTAATGAATGCATACTGATAACGTTACTTTAATGTACCTTGTAATTCTTAATGCCTTAAGGCTTTTTGTGCGACAAGTGCCTTAAATATCCTGACCCAAGTCGTAAAAACAATCCACACAATCACGGCGTTACATATAAGTATACCAGTTTTTTTTATCTTTTTTTTTATTTTATTTTATTTATTTTTTTTCATTTTTTTTAGTTTTATTTTTTTATGTATTTTTTTTTGTTTTATTTTTATTTTTTTTTGTTTTAATTTGTGTGCAGTGCATTTATTTAGTTACTTTATTTCGGGACAGGTTTTTAGGAGAATATGGAAACTATTACACAAGAAGGATAGATCACTTTTGTTTCTACGTCTTCTTATCCCTATTCTTAGCATATGCCCTTCTGCAGTGGACACTTAGAGCTTCCTTAAATGCGGGAGATCCAAGGCCAAAGTGGTCCTTTTGTCCAACTCCCAGCGTTCCTTCCGGATAAATCTCTGGAAGGCCCGTAGATTCACTGCGTCCCCAACTTTTAGTACCCAAAAATAGGTGGCAAAGATGAGCCAAGTAAGGGCATCTGTCAGTTGCTTGTCACCGTGCTTGAATTCGAGATTCAGATAGACCTCCCGTAGAAACATCTGCACGCCACCACAAATCACTCCTATGCGACCATATATCCAGTCCCATATTGGGCGTACGACGGCACAATCCACCAACTTGTGACTCAATGTCTACACCGCAGAACACCTGAGGCAGAGATTTGATGTTGCTCTGCCATGCCGCCACAATTTGTCAGCTGTCGGAACAACCTCATTGACAGCCAAGTAAACCGCAGCTTTCCAGTCAGTGGGGACCTTCGGATTCTGAAATTTATCCCAAATTGTACTCCATCGTCTAAGCGAATAGTTGTGTTGTACCCGCGGTAGAACACTGGTGGTAGACATCAGATGTTTGTAAAAGAAGGCGGACCGAGTAAAGGCCAACCTCTGCGTAGTAATGGTGGGTAGGTCCGCAAATGTCTTCCACCACCGCCGAAATTCGGGTAGCCGCCTATCTGGAAGAAGAAGTTGAGCTGCCCAAAGAGATCGCTGTAGCGGAAGGCCCTCACCGTCCAGAACACGCAGTATAGTTTTCCCAAGAAGTACCAGACATTTCACATCCACCGCGATCAACCCACAACCACCTTTATTAACTGGTAGACGTAGTTGTTCCCTGGAAACTCGATAAGCAGCTCCGGACCGGAGAAAATAACCAATCAGGCATTCGATCCTCTGAGAAAATTGCTTGGTAATAGGCAACACTTGAGCAATGTACCAAATCCTACTGAGGGCGTAAGTATGCACATACCACACTCGTTGGAAAAGGTTTAATGACCGAGTCCGCTGCTCTACTAAGAGCACCCGTAACTTCGTCAGCTTGTCAGCCCAATTAACTGCCACAGTCTCGCGAAAACACTGCGTAAACACAACGCCCAAGATCTTCGTGCGGCTTACTGTCCGCATACCATGAAGGTTCAGGGGTTCTGGCCAATGACCAAACTGTAACACCTCCGACTTGGTAAAATTTAGTTGGGCACCAGAAACGGAACAATAGTCGCGTAGACACCGATGTAAGGTGACCATGTCCGCGTTGTTTGCCAGGAAGACAGTCACATCATCCGCATAGGCGGTAAGTCGGAATCGCTGACCGTGCAGTTCTACGCCTCCGAGGGATGACTGTAGTTGTCTCAAAAGGGGATCGAGGCTCAACGCAAATAAACCCATAGACAGTGGGCAACCCTGTCTGACTGACCGCTCTATGCGGAGAATCGGAGAAAGGTATCCGTTGCAGAGTATCCTGGATGTCGCAGCAGCATAAAGGTGTTGTAATAATGAAAGAAACCGCCCCGGGATCCCCAAGTGCCGCATAAGCGACCATAGGTAAGAATGACTAACGTTATCAAAGGCCTTCTCAAAGTCAAGGTTAACCAATGCCACTGGAAGCTTCTCGGTTTCAACATGACAAATCACATCCCTCAATAAGCCAATATTTTGGATGATGTTCCTGCCACTCGGAACCACAGTCTGGACGTTGCAGAGAATTGCTCCATAAACCAGATTCAGCCTTGAAGAAAGCACTTTCGCCAGTAACTTGTAGTCGCAATTGAGCAAGGTAATTGGCCTAAACTCTGAAACGGTTCTCGCACTACGATGCTTCGGAAGCAGTAGTATTACGCCTTCAACAAACTTCTCGGTAACCTCAGAGGAACGCTGAATTTCTGCAAAAACTTCTGTGAGTTCGGTAGCAATGACGTCCCAAAACGTGGAATAGAAGGCATACGGAATACCATCCGGACCAGGAGCAGTGTTCTGCTTCACACTCTGCAACCCAGCCGCTAGTTCTGCAGAGGTAATAGGTTGCAAAAGAGAGGGGCCTCTCTGCAAGGCATGTGATAATGCAGCGGGAACGAGGCGGCACCAGTATCGGAAACTTTGGAAAACATAGCACTGAAATAGTCATGAAAGCAGCGGATGATAGCACAGGATCCAGAAATTATCCGCCCATCGTGACAAAGTTCAGGTATAAAACGCTGCCTGCCCTGTTGGCGCTCTCCGGCAAGATGAAAAAGGGACAAGGTTTCTTCTGCAGCCATATGTCGACGATGGGAGACGTCTCGAAGGCGGAGCATTTCCAATTGCTTTAACGAAATTTGTTCCTTAAGAGCATGCAGACTTTGGGACACATCATGACCGGCTCTTTGCAGTTCAGCGAGATCCTGTAAAGCAGCATAATAGAAATCTAGCAGCTCTCGCCGGTCCCTGGCTCGTTGGAGAACTGCCCGTTTAAAAAGGGAAATAATTGCTGGTTTAGCCTTATAAAGCCACCAGGAAAGTTTGCTGCGGGAATTGAGGAACGAGGGACGCAACTTCCCCCACAGTAAGCGGAAGTCTCGATGGCAATCTTCCTCCGCGAAAATGGATATAGGAATCCTCCAGTAACCTCTCCCAGGCAAGGGAACAGGTGCAATCTGCGTAATCCGACAGACGACTGCATGGTGATCACTGAACCCAAGGGGATGCACTCGAAGATCATGGACCGTAAGAACCAAGGTACGAGAGAAATAAAATCTGTCAATTCTAGAAGCCGACAATCCACGGACAAAGGTGAAGTCCACACGAGAACCATGCTTGGATTCCCAGGCATCCACAAGGTCAAAATGCGTCACGATTTGCTTGAGCATAGGACTAAGGTTGGGCAACCCACGCTGATCTTTGGCAGCAACAGTACAGTTAAAATCACCACCAATGAGATATGTAGAACCCTTAGAAAGGGCATGGAGAAGAGCGGTTTTGAAGAATAATTCCCGTTCAGACCGACGTTGAGAGCCAGAAGGTGCATACAAATTGATCAAGACTATGTCAGTGTACAGGGCGGAGATGAGGCGTCCAGAGGGATGTAAGTCGATATTGGTAAGACGCATTCCTTTGCGGTAAAGTACGGCCGTTCCTCGGCCATCCGGTCCAAGATTGACGATGTTCTCATAATGACACAGAAAATCAAGATTGGGCACATTGACTTCCTGCAAAAATCCAACATCCACATCATATAGCTGTAGAAATGCAGCAAGTAAACGCTGATTCACCGGACCAGTTGAAGCATAGCTCCAAGAACAAGGCATAAATAAGGGGAGCAATGAATGGATTTAGTGCAATTAGTACATTCTTAGGCATATCAGGATACATTAATTTCACAGATATAGGAATCCGATAACCTAAAGAGGTCAGTGCCGAAGTCTGAATTGGTCATCGTGGTATGGGGGTAGTGTATGCACCTCACATTCAGAGGCTCCAGTTCAATCTAGTCTGGGGATAATATTTTTTCTTTCTTTTTTCCGCCTTTCTTTTAGTAGGAGAATTTCGGCTAAGCTAAATGGAACTTATTCAGTGTGAAAGGAAAGAAAAAATCTATAGTATTTCAGCATGTTTTTCTAATCAATTGTAACCAGCTTTTCCCACATATCCATCTTAAAGTTATTGCTCCTATCTCTGTACTTTTTATCATTTGTTAAGAACTGAATGTTAAATTTAATAACATATTAGAGAAACTTGGATCTGCTTTTGCTTACCTCCATTGCTCGCTGAACAAGTATAAGTATGCACCTCAGCAAAGAGGTAGAACAATTAAAAAGAGACGTGAAGTACTTCCGGGTGCGTTCAGTAGAGTTTACCTGTGATGAACGGTGCGCTCAACCATGGTGATCGTCTGCCAGCTAACCACGGCCACCTGCACCGCTGTGTGATGATTACTCCGGTCAAATTCTTACCGCGGTAAGCTGAAGGTCCAGGATGGGTTTGTTTAACAAGAGTGGTGCACACGGTCATTAAGAGGTACAGTGGTAGATGATGCGCTTTGAGGCAGTGTTTTTAACACTAAAATGATTTCAGTCCAATTATATAATATATAAATTCGATAATAGCCCGCCTTAAAGCAATATGTGTATGTAACAATATATAAAAAGTGTATGTAACAGTCATTGTATATGTTTGTATTATTGTATCCATGTGTAATAATGTTATGTGAATATATTACGTAATTTAATAACGTAGGAGCTGTGAGAATAACAGATTAAAAGTTGCTAACAATGAGGTAACAATGAGGTAGCCTTGAGGCAATAATGTATTAGTAAGTTTACATGTTACTTGTGATTCTTGTAAGCAATAATGTAATTTTAGTGACAGTTTATAAAAATAGCCAATCAACAACCAGAGAAAGCTTTAGTTAAATGAAGGTATTCTATTGGAGTATGACTAGCCAATCAGAGACTTGAAATACAGAAATTTACAAGTTTAGGTGGTTGAAATCAGCTTAGTTGCCTGCAGACAGTGTTTGTAACCGGATGCGAGATGCGTCCTCTAGAGATTTAATACGTATTTGTGTGAGCCGAAAAATAAGTTTAAGTGTTAAAAAGTACAAGTAATTAATAAAAAGAATATCACAGCTCTATATCAGTGAAGTGTTATTTAAATCGCATCAAGCATTAATAAAAGAAGTGAAGTAAAATTATAATCTGTGTAAGCCTACATTCTTAGTCGTACCACAACCCTGCCAAGACATCCATGTCTCTAACAATAATACTGACGCAGCCGAGGCAAACATAAATATTTAACACTTAAAGAAACAGTCAAATTACAAAGTTAATATTTTTAAAAATTGGGGCAAAGGCTACCGGGTACCATACGTGCGGTTGCAAACAAACTTCAAGTTCGGCTCCCAACAGTTGAAATATAATACAACTACTTCAAATTGACGCCCAAAGCGTGGTGCAAATAATGTAACAAACCACCTTCTTCAAATTGGTCCCATACGTGGGGCAAATAATAACGTAAAAATATCCTACTTCAGCTTTTATCGGAATAATTATCCACAGCACAGAAAACATTAAAATTACACATAAACACTGAAGCTGGACGTTAAACCTGATATAATACCACGTATCCCTGTACTACTCCCTATTAAACTAAAATACCTTTAGGACCCACACTTGATCTATGCTTTATGTAATTTCTTACAATACATGCCAGTCAAAAATAAAGTCATCAACATATTATAATTCACCAAAATATGTAATGACATGAAAGTTTAAAGTGTAACCGTCTTTTTAACATTCAAGTGGCAAAATTCAGTGCAGTAAGTCGCATTTTATCATCAAACTTTTCCAGAAGGTAGTCTAATGTCAGCTTTGCCATCTATGATGCAACCCTTGGCATACGAATGGGTTCAGCGTGCTTTGACGGGATCCGTGACTTCGCCTGCAAGGCGGATTAGCGAACCTGACCGAGAGTAGCCTATAGTTACTTCGTGTATTTTAGAACGGAGTAAAGGATTAAAAAATTTCAATCATTTGACTTCATATTGTTCAGGCTAATCAGCAATGCTCTCAGTAAATTGGGTATAAATATCGCTAGATCGATATATCGGTTTACGAGACATTAAATATTCATGAATTTTAAACAGAAAATCTCTGCAGGACAACATTTCAACTCTTGTGATAACTTTTAAGGCTTCCCTTTTACTAACACATTCTGAACAATTAGTTTAAATAACCATAATTATAATTTCATATCCGTTAATGCTAAAATTACACGGCACTTTAGAATTATCACCCCAATTACTTCACCGTTTTGTCGATTTTTACAGCAGCATAAAAAATAAGAAATAGAAACAGTATAACAATAACCTAAAAACTGTCCCTGTTAGTTCATATACTTTTGTGCGAGTTTCTTATTTTTATTTTCTTTCTTTTGCTATAAACAGAAGAAACAATTCCTTATACGAGTTGTTTGGAATACTGGGAAATTTAGCAGTGAGAAAATATATTTTAGCTTTAAAGCTTTCAACATTAAAATTACACCAGAAATTTAAATGTAAAGATTTACCACCAGAAACTAATTTGTTTGATAAAACCTGTAATTAAATTCAATAAATGTTCTGTAAAGGATAGTTTGGAGTGGGAGATTTTCTGGAAAATCTGCGTGTGGTATTATTGAAATATACTGAATTTAAATACGCAGTTCGGTATTTATCCGAGTTTTCGCTTCTTGAGTTATGTATTCTTCTCAGGGACACATACACACGGATCAGCTTCTAAAATTGTTTTTTGTTGGATTCAGAAGCCTCAAAAACTGTATTTTCAGTGAAGTCTCTATAAGAATTTTTGGGTAAAATGCAATATCTTCTCTATCTCCTAAGTATGTAAACATTAATGGAACGAAGAACTTAATTATTCATCTACAAGGCAGAACGCTACTGTTCAGATGTAGCAAAGCTATTAAAGGGAGATTAAAACCCAGAGTTAAATCCGCTAAATACATGACCCATTATCCCAGAAATTATTTAAGATATGGGACTAAAATTAAATTGGATTTAGATGAATGCCTTCTTAATTAACTGGCCTGCTTTTATACAATGAGTTTGTTTATTAAGAAAGATATGATCACTTTTCCCTATTAAACCATTTTTATTAAAACCTAACAACCTTTATTTTTATAAAAAAAAATCTGATGTGTTACACTCACATGACTTTCTCTACTCTTGTACAAACTATTTTTACAAACGCTTATTCTCCATATGCTTCATGTTAATGGAGATATCGAGATGTCAATCTTATTGATAATTTTCTTGTAGATGCAAGGGGAATATGGTAGGTTTTAAGCGATAGTCAAATATTTTAACGCTGGTTGCTATGTGGCGCATTCCATTCTCTTTGCATGTCCAGGACATATAAAAAATGAATAATGACTTTGAGAAAAAGTATAAGTATTGGAAAATTTAAGGATATAACAAGCAATATCTCAAAAACGGTTCACTCAACAAAAGAAATGTATATGACATAAATTGTGTGTTTTAACGCGATCTACATTTTTCGTGTAGTAAAATTTTGTCTATCTCTTATGGTTTACCAGTTATGAAAAAGTCGTTCATAATGAAGAATACTTTTGGAGACATTCCCAGAAAATTCGAGATATACATTTTATTTGTCATGACAATATCTTAAACATATAATATTTTAATCAAAATCGTTAGAGCCGTTTTTGCGAAAATTAAAATTTTCGAAAAATGTTCCATGTAAAGGGTAGTCTGGGGTGGGGGGATTTTCTTGAAAACCTTCGTGTCGCATCTCTGGAAGATACTGAACCTAAATACCAAGTTTGGTGTTTATCCGACTCTTCGTTTTTGAGTTATGCTGTTCACAGACACACAGACACACAGACACACAGACAGACACACAAACGGACATGTTTCCAAAAATGCTTTTTTTGGATTCAGTGAGTCTCAAAACATGTATTTCCGGTGAAATCTCGGTATCGAAATTTTGGGTGGAATACAATACTTCCCCTACTTACTATACGTAGTAGAGAAAGTAATAAATATTTAATAAAAAGTACTCACAGGAGTTTTACAATAAAAGTTATAATACTAGTTAATAAACATAACCTCAACACTTAGTGATTGCTTCTATCGTCTTAAACTTTAATTTGGTTATATTTATTTCTGAGAAAACGGGTCATCTATACTAGAAAATGCCATTCACAGAAAAACCCGTTCAAAGCAAACATTGATTTTAAAAAAAAATGAGTTTTATGCATGGGCGCTTTTTCATTGCTATGGTCCTTAGCGTCCCATTATATATTGAGCGTGAAAGGCCTGAAATTTTGCTCCGAGGCCTCTTATCAGGCTTGAGGTTCTTTTGCGTGTCTACGGCATGGGACCACCGGCTTTGTTTCCCTTCTGAAGGAAGCCATGCTTAGGATTTTTACGAATACAAACGACGAATACAAACTCGCATGCATTTGCAAAGAAGGAACTACATGGTTTGATCTCACAGAAGTGATCATCTTTAAATTAGTAGCAATTTGAGGAGCAGGAATTCCTCTAAAGGATGGGATAAAGTGTACCACTCCAAAGTGTGTAAGAGTTATTAAGTTTTTCTTTGAACTGGTGCAGAATTATTTACGGTAGTAATGACAGATACAGTACCATTTAAAAAAAGTCTGATGTGTTATACTTACGCAACATTCTCTATCCTCTAACTTTTATTAGTGGGCATAGAAACTGCTCTCACGAAAGCGTATTTTTCTATTCACTTCATTTTAATCGATATAAACCTCTCCGGAAATACACTGTATTCACTCTTAGATTGATCCGCGACAAAACAAACCCACGTGGTCAGTGCACCGTGGTACAACACGATAGCAATGCGCGTAGGAAAGTAGTCCCATGCTAATAATCTGAATTTTAGAATGAATTTATCTTTAAGTAGTATAATATTCTATACAAATACCTAAGGTTTTATTTAACGCTGATTTATACCGTAAAACAGAGCTATAAGTCCCATGACGCAATTCGTATGAGTCACCTGGCATTCAGGTAGGCGCAGAATATTGTTTACAGCCAGAAACCAGCAGTTTTGTTTAGTATCATGGAGGACGGTGAATTTGCTCTTGTGTTTTCGTCGAATTATGTAAAGCATTAGCCGCGCAAACCATTTACAGGTGATCAAAACAATAGTATTGAATCTTTATTATAAGTTATGTGAGAAATATTCAACACTTTCCGCGAAAAAATGGTGAAATTAACTTCTGAGTTCGCCGGTGTTTCGAGTACAAGTATAAACAGTGCTTGTGCAGAAAAATCCGAAACGAGAAAAGCAGTTACACCTGGAAAAAAAAGCATATGAAATACGCAATGCACGAATGTAGTGATTTTAAGAAGAATGCAATTCGCGTAACAGTGCACAATTTCTTTTTTAAAATGAGCCGCCAACAGTTAATAAAGTGCCGCTTCCAGAGAGCGAATAAATTAGGTTATCGCATACCTGTTACTTTATTTTTCGTTCATTTATTTTAGAATTAACTATTATTATATTGCAAACATTTATTTTGTTGCAGCTATCAATCTTATCACTTTTAACCCTTAACAGAATATGCTAGTCACCGTTTCAGTAGTCGAAATAGGGACTCTGTTCTTTTTTGCACTACGTGCCGCTTGTACTGGCCACATGTCTGAAAGTGTGACAGTATTTCTAGTGCGAATGGCGGAAGGATACATTATAACGGTGCACTGGTCACCGGGGGTTTGTTTTGACGCGGAGCAACCTAAGAGTGAATACAGAGTAGTTGCATTACACATTTACTCATATATTACAAATGGAATAGCCGGAGTCAAATGTTTTAGAACTGGACGCTGCACGCTGGCCTTAGAATTCAATACTCTTTCCATGACACCGCGAGAAACAACTGAAAACCGTCAGGACTTGAAAACAATGGCTAAGTATTTAACAATTGGAACCGCTAATAACGGATATTTCGAAATATTTTTAAATACATTGTCTGATTTAAAAAGATCTGCATTTGTTGTGTAGGACGTTTTCGTCTATCGCTTAACGTTTACCAGTTATACAGGATTGTACAAAATTCCTTCCAAATGAAGAGGAATTTACAGGCTATTTCTGGAAAATTCAAGATATAGAGTTTATTTGTCATGCAAATATGTATAATTTATGGTATTGTAAGCAAAATCGTTAGAGCCATTGTAGCGAAAATAAAAAATTATGAAAAATGCTTCATATTAAGGGTAATTAGAGCTGAGGTCATTTTCGTGTCACGTCTTTGAAAGATACTGAACTTAAATAAAAAGTTTGGTATTTATCCGGCTTTTCGTTTTCGTGTTATGCTGTTCACAACCAGACACAAGGACCATTTTCTAAAAGCGCTTTTTTGGGACTCAGGGGTCTCAATAACATACATTTCCGGTGAAATCTCGGTATTAAATTTTTGGGCTTAATGCAATTCCTTCTCTACCTACTATGTACGTGGTAGAGAAAGTAATATATTTAAGGGGACAAGGTAGTCTGAACACATGGAAATGACGCCTTAAGTGTGTTAAATTGCCACTGCTTTTAAAGTTCTTAATGGTTTTTCCTGACATTTTTGTGAACTATTCTATAAATCATGAAAATTATTTCAAGTGGTTGTTTGTATTGATAGTTTATGTAGTTGAATCCGTCAAAATTATTTCATTTAGCAGAAAAATAAAATTTACTCTTAAAACATGTGAATTCGTGTACCTTTTTCTGTGATACTACTTGCAATACAGACTCGCCCTTTTGCATGCTTGTTCTTAGTATAAGAATGTATATCAGTTCACTGGAAATTGAAAAACAATTATTTGCAAAGTTAAAAAAGTAAAAATGTGGAACATTTGAAATGTTGCTTTCTTAATATCACTAATGTGCATTATAAAATTATGATTGTGGTTCAGAAAGTTTAACTGTGTGTTGTGTACATGTACTGAAAATTTCAGCTCTCTACCTCTCATACTTTCTGAGAAAAAGGTACATAAGTATCCAAAAATGTTGTTCTGAGGAAACTGAATTTAAAGTTTGAACACTAAAACTCAGTACATTCTAGGATCATAATCGTCTGCACCTTCATTCCTGGATTGCTTCAGCTTTTCTGATGGCCTTCTCTTGGTCCTGGCCTCTTTTGTTAATTGCTGAACTGCTTGCTGGTCATGATATAGTCGTTCGTTGTTGAAAGATACAAAAAGTTCTAAAAAGGGGCGTTGCATGACAGCTTTAAAGAAATGCAAACTAGCATTTAAATGGTATTTAAATGTCTTAAAAACCTCCTAAACCCCAGAAGGTATATATTTTCTGCAACTGGAAATAATAGAGATTTTATTAGTGCCTCAAACAAAAAATGTGATTTTTGACCATTTCAGAGTACCTTGTCCCCTTAAATACCTATAAGTATCATGCGTACAATAATAGAATACATATAAAATTAGACAGAAAATTCAAGTTCATAACACTACACAGAAACTAGAAATGTCGTTTTTGGCAATTTCGCCATTTAGTCTCTTCCTTTAGCATGCACGTGCTCGTTTCTGGCTCTTTTGAGGAGCTCTTATACAGGAAATGGAAGCTATACAAATGCAGGAACGGTTAACATCACTCAAGACTAGCTATTTGTGACATTCCGTTTTATACGGCTGTTAAGAGAGGATCGAGTGGGAGACATGGACAATTTTTTGCCTCCCTTGCACCATTTGGATTGTGAAATGCGCGCACGTACGGGATTCTCCTCCGTAGCTCGCTCGCTCACTTCAATTTCATTCGTTTGCATTTCGTTTCCGGGCCATACGGATTGCGTTCGGGGATGCATTGTCTTCCTATGTCTGTACTTTCTGCTGATTTTGCAAAATGAAAAATGGATCTCAGTATCTTACTTGCCTTTTCTAAGAGATAAGCTCTGCTCCATTCTGCTCGTTAATCCCAAGAGCTCATCTTCCATTTACTTGCATCATCTTCGCCCTTCTATGGGGGAGTCACCCGAAAAACTAATGCATAATGATGAACTTGTATTAATATTCTGAATTTATCTTCAACTCCTTACTTTCATTACTTCTCTTAATAGTTATTTTCTATGCATAAACGGAAACTGACTGAAACCATTAAAATCTCACCTTATGCTGAATACCTGAGAATTGAGTACCATAGCACTTGAAGGATACCCATCTGTGAAATTTCTAAAATCCACAATTTCGTTTTAAATCTTAACACAGAAATCAGGTTTTAATGTATGATATGTAAACGAAAGTTCATGCATATTTTAAAATTAGGACCCGAGATATTACTTTTTTATTATTTGCTTAACTGTTTTCAAAAACTAATATTTTATAATTAAACCCTTTAATAGTATATTAATAAACTGTAGAGATGAATTTGTAATTATCCTACAAGTTTGGTATAAAATGTTAAATCTTGTGGCATTTAGTGTATTTCTAGGGGTTTCAGCTACTATATTTAGGGGGATTAGGTATTCTGAAGTTGGTAATATTGCCGGTAGTTTGTGGGCGGAGTTATCATGTTGAGTTCTTGAAGGCAGCTTACCTTTCCTTCCTTTTCATTTATATTCTAGGAAACTTGTAATAATAATAATGCCTGCAGAGTTAAGCTACGCTCTAATTCCATGTCCGATCCTGTAAGTAGTATAACGTTTCCGGTAATTCCTTGATCTACCATCTAAAATTGAGTGAGGTCGCGACAATATATGACTTGAATTATTTTGCTTAAAAATCTACACAATGTGTGATTGTATGATAAAATCACTACTAACCATGCTAACAAAAATACACGACATAATTTTTCTCTCCTGGTATTTATATGGAGGTATACAAAATTTCTTTAATTTATACCGAAAGTATATCGCATCGATCAATTTGAAGACGAGAATATCGGACAAATGAAAACCTGAGAAAAGCAATTTTGAACATTATAACGCCGAAATAATGCAGTTCCTGAGCTTGTGCTACTTAAAAAGACTTAAAATACTTAGTGTTTAGTGCAAATACAGGCCCTCCTTCATCTGATTCTGCTCCTGCGCAGCTAACTTAGTATTTGAGATTCCAGATGTTACACATGAATACATTTTTGACTTCAGTGTAGGCCAAACTTTCCATTCTTTTTCACAGTTTTATAGAAAGCTACATAGAAATACACAAAAAAAATTGTAGTGTTTCACGACACTTGGTAGTTTTCGTAGTTTTTTTTTTACGCTTTTTCGCAATTGAAAGAAAGTTTCTCTAGAATTACACCATATCGGTCAATGAAATTTTTACTGCTTATTAAAGAATATATTATGAGTATACGGGTGTCAAGATTTTTTAGCTAGCTTTAAATTTTGTAATTATAAAAATATTTAAATATTGTAAAAAAATTTCTAAAAGAATGGTTGCTTTCATTTATAGGTGCACTTTCTCTGAAAATGAAGATCAGAACTCCGCCAATTGTTTTATTGCGAGTTTTTATAAGTAGCCTAGGATAGCCAGTTGACTACTTGTCCATTTGAGGGACTAATTTAATTTTAAAGAAATAGTCACAAGAAAATAATATTACTTTCTCTACTACGTATAGTAAGTAGGGGAAGTATTTTTGTGTAATTTTCATTATATTTATATTTTTTCATGGAAACTATGTAATTTAGTATCAGAATCTTTTACGTACTAAGTGCAACTAACATTCTGTACAATCACAAAAAATTCAAACTTCTGAGTTAAATAGATTTTGAGAAAAGTGTACCTGAAGTTTAAAAAATAAAGCAAAAAACAAGGGAGTGGCAAAAAACAAGGTGAGCACATTGTTACATACAGATATACTATAACATCTCTGGGCTATAAGAGCACGTTAAAGGTCTAAATAAAAAAATACATTGGTATGTGCATTATACCATTTACAATGATCATAACAAAAAACAAAAAGTAAATTTTTGAACCCAAATCCTACCGAGTGTCCTTAATTATACTAACATGAAGTTTGCCAATTTTTAGCATTTTTACTTATGGTTATTTTGAAAAATAAGGGGTTTTTATCAACTTATGGGGAGACTAATTGCTGAAAATTGTAAAAAAACGACATTTTTAGTTTTTTGTAGAGTATTATAAATTGGAAGTTCCTCTTTAGCTTTATATATACTATCGGTAAAATATTAAAATTTTAAATGTATTTAAAAAAGATCTGCAATTTTGTACTGCGTATTCTGCACCACTTCACAGAAAAAAACATAATTCTTACACACTTTGGTGTAGAGAGGTAAACTTTAGTCTATCCTAAAGGGGAAGGTTTGCTCTACAAATTGGTACCACTGTTAAATACGGCAACTTCTGTGTGCTCGTCATGTTTGCCGTTTTTGCAGTTTGCTGGCTTTTTCTCCAATTTTAGTTTAACAACTTTTTCTGTGGATGAAATTTTCTTATATAAATGACCCGTTTTCTCAGAAATTACTGTAGATAACAAAATAAATTATAGGATGATAAATGAATCCTCTAAGTACCGTTATGGATGCACTTTGATCTCAATAAGATGATTGGTTATGTTTAAAAAAATAATAGCTAAAAAGTTTTAATAAAAAGTTGTAGAATTGGCAAAAAAATGATTATCTCCTTAATAAACAAACTTGTATAGAAGTATTTCAGTAAACTTAGAAGGCACGCATCTATATCCTGTAAACAATTTGTGGCGTATTAATAATTTGGGGGTTTCATTGTCATTACCAGACATATTGTTGTTGACGTCATTCCTGACTGGGAATTTTTGCTAGCCACGAGTGGTGGGGATATAGCGTCTTTCTTGAGCCATGGATTTTCCGTGGTTTTCCCGGGTCGGCAGGCGAATACTGGGGTGGTTGACCTTCTATCACCAATTTCCTGCTCCTCATTTCCTATACCCATTTTCTTCATTGCCATCTGTTTCTGGGTTGTAGGACCAGGTGACGGTGTTCGGATGGTTGCGGTTGGGCGGTGGTTGTGCACTTTGTAGAAGTTTCATCCTTGTCACCTGTTTTAGGGTTGTAGGACCAGGCGACGGTGTTCGGATGGTTGCGGATGGGCGGTGGCTGTGCACTTTGTAGAGGTTTCATCCTTGTCATCTGTTTCAGGGTTGTAGGACCAGGCGACGGTGTTTGGTGGGTTGCGGTTGGGCGGTTGTTGTGCACTCTGTATAGGTTTCTTCCCTGCCATCTGTTGCAGGGTTGTAGGATCAGACGACGGTGTTCGGCGAGTTGTGGCTGGGCGGTGGTTGTGCACTTGGTAGATGTTTCTTCCCTGGCATCTGTTTCAGGGTTGTAGGACCAGACGACGGTGTTCGGTGGGTTGTGGCTGGGCGGTGGATGTGCATTTTGTAGAGGTTTCTTCCTTGTCACCTGTTTCAGGGTTGTAGGACCAGGCGACGGTGTTCGGCGAGTTGCGACTGGGCGGTGGATGTGCACTTTGTAGAGGTTTCTTCCATGCCATCTGTTTCAGGGTTGTAGGACCAGACGATGGGTTTGGCGGGTTGTGGCTGGGCGGTGGATGTGCACTTTGTAGAGGTTTCTTCCGTGTCATCTGTTTCAGGGTTGTAGGACCAGGCGACGGTGTTCGGCGGCTGGGCGGGGATGCGCACTTTGTAGAGGTTTCTTCCTTGTCGTCTGTTTCAGGGTTGCAGGACCAGACGACGGCGTTCGGCGGATTGCGGCTGGGCGGTGGATGTGCATTTTGTAGATGTTTCTTTCTTGTCGTCTGTTTCGGGGTTGTAGGTCCAGGCGACGGTGTTCGGCAGGTTGCGGCTGGGCGGTGGCTGTGCGCTCTGTGGAGGTTTCTTCCTGACCTCATCCAGGGACCGCTCGGTTGATTGGCTCTTGGTGCGTTTAGACAGGCGCTTCTACGGGGACCCCCCGGAGCCCAATGGGTGGGCTCGGGAGGCGTTAGAGGCATTCAATTTGGAAACATTAGGGACCCCGTCTGTGCTTACACCCGTCGTCATCCGGATCTGATCGCCTTTCAGGTCTTTCCCTTTATCCCTCCCTCCCAGAGGGTACGGTAGAAGCACAAGGGGCCGAATGACCTGCGTGCGGTTTTCTGCCTCGATTTCGGGGCCCATTCCATTCCTCAGTACCAATACTACAATATATAACATATATCTGAACTAGTCATTAGAGAAAATTCTATGACACTGTGGCATAATAATGTTATGGTCATAACCAGACGCGCTGTTGTACTGTATTGTTGCTACCAGACGTAGCATTATTGGGTCTTCTTAATTATGTTTCGGCTTAACGGTCTCTCCTTTCGGTGCGGATCACGCCAAAGGGAGAGGTCTGTTTGAAACCGGCTGGTGTGACGTCAGCCCTGTCGCTTTGGCTAGACACGGTTGCATCTCCCTGCACCCTGCTTCCTTTGTTAACCATGTAGAGAAGCCAAACATTTTTGTGAATAAATCCCAGGTAATGTGTGTTATGTAATCTTTCAATGCAATATAAAAACCCACGCTTTCCCCTTCAAATTACACACCAAGGGCCCGGACTTTTTGCTGTCAGCGAGTGGTGCCCTCCATGTGCGTGTTGGGATGACCTAAATTAATCATTTTCTGGTAGCCTTTTTGGCCTGCACCCCAAGATGTAACAGATTATTTTACTTTGCTCTTTAACAAAAACCAAACGTAGTTTTTACTTTATTTGTTGGTTACCCATGATATGTTAGGAAGTATTGCACTCCACCTAAAAATTCGATATCGAGATTTCATTAGAAATCCACGTTTTAGGTCCCCTGAACAAGTGTTATATGTTTCTTTGAACAGCATTACTCAAAAAGGAATCTCGGATGGATACTAAACTTGGTATCTAAATTCAACATTTTCCAAGAACACGACACAGAGATTTTCACAAATTCCCGCTACACTAAACCTCCCTTAACATGTTACATTTGAATTATTTTTATTTTAACAAAAATAGCTTTATTGATTTTAATTTAAGCTTCATACATTTCAAATATTGACACGAGAAACAGAATTTATTTCTTGAATTTACTGCGGTTAGTCTATGACGTTCCCTTAATCCTAACTGCATTTTTTATAATTTTTGAAGAAGATTGTGTTGTTGTTTTGTTATTTTTACGTTGTTATTTACCCCACGTTTTGGGAGCCAATTTGAAGTAGGTTTGTTGAAGCTACGTATGGAAAGTCAGTTTGAAGATGATGTATTATATTTCGACTGTTGGGGAGCCGAACTTGAAGTAATAGCAACCGCACGTATGGTAAAAAGTTTCCGGTAGCCTACGCCCCAAATGTACTTTCCGGTGGCCTTTGCCCCAAAAAATCTTTAAAAAAATATTAACTTTGTACTTTTTGACTGTTTCTTTAAATATTATATATTTATGTTTGCCTCGGCTGCGTCAGTATTTATATATTTTAGAGACATGAATGTCTTAGCAGGGTGTGGTGCGACTGAAGAATGTAGGCTTACACAGATTATAATTTTACTTCACTCCTTTTATTAATGATTGAAAAGATTTAAATAACACTTCACTGATAAATATATATATATATATATATATATAGAGAGAGAGAGAGAGAGAGAGAGAGAGAGCTGTGAGATTTTTTTATTAATTAATTTCACTTTTTTAACACGTAAACTATTTTTGTCTCGCACGAATACGTATTAAATTCCTCGAGGACACATCTCGCGTCCGGTTAGGAAAACTGTCTACAAGCAACTGCCTTGATTTCTACCGCCTAAATTTGTAAATTTCTGTATTTCAAGTCTCTGATTGGCTAATCCTAGTCCAATAGAATACCTTCATTTAACTAAAGCTTTTTTCTGGTTGTTGATTGGCTATTTTTATAAACTGTCACAAAAATTACATTATTGCTTCCAGGAACTACAATTAGTATTGTTAAACTTCCAAATTCATTATTGCCTCAAGGTCACCTCATTGTTAGCAACTTTTAACCTATTATTCTCACAGCTTCTACATTATTAAATTACGTAATACACTCACATACAATTATTACACATGTATACAATAATATAAACATATACAATGACTGTAATATGCACTTTTATATATTGTTACATACACATATTGCTTTAAGGCGGGCTGTTACTGACTATATGTGTATATATTATATAATTAGACTGAAATCATTTAAGTGTTAAAAATACTGCCTCATTTTGTATAAGTAGGTATCATAAGAGATACACAAAGTCGTGTTTAAAGGAAAACGTATACCTCATTCAAATATACAACATGTATCAAATAACTTTCTGTGGCCTTAGCGTTTTCGAAATATTACATGCAATATGATAATTTTTCACAAATAGGTGCGTCATCTAATGGTAACTGAAGCTATATAATTATTCTTTTTAATTTTCCTCAGCAATAATTCGTTACTACGACTTCTACATTTGTTTATAGTATAAATGAATGGTGAACAACGTAAAGTAGATAGAAGAATAAATTTTTAATTAATACTGTAATATACAAAGTATGTATACGAATTTCTACTGGATAGAAAACCCGTGTGATTGCAATGCATGAAAGGTTTCCTATTTTTCTACCCGAAAATTTTGATGACTAAATTTACCGCACGTACTGGTAAATGTAGCTTAGTTTTCTAAAGTTCTATGCCACTAAAAATCTTAGTTAATGAGACATCGATTTGTGTTTGCATTTCTCTTACTTTTTTCTGAATGGTATGGTATAGGTATTGTATATTATGCACTGAATGAAGGAAGGAAAGTGAATCTAGGTTAAGCGAAACTGTGAAGTTGAAATAGTGCACTGGAGATTACCCGTAATGGACGACACCGCTGGTGAAAAACAGATTTGCCATTTACTAAAATTCTCCTGCAACATTATTTAGCATTATTTTACAAGTTAATCTTAAAAATTATTAGTTCCGCAGCATTGTTTAACTGCCTGTTGCATTAATACGAGGACTGTCCAGAAAGTAACCTCCGTTCATGCAATGCACGATAAGTATTGAGGGTAGCGCCACCATTTCGACATCAGCGTGCGCAGTGGCTCAGTACGCTTCTAGCTTGCAAGGTGGAGCATCGTACTGTCACGTGTTTGCTAGTTATAACGTAACAACATGAGCGCTGAAATAACAAATCCCCGCCAAGTGTGAAAAGGCTAAGAAGAGCAATCCAAAACAAGCGTCGTAGTCTTCTGGCATTTGGTGTTGGACTTTTACATGACAACGCTCGCCCTCACACAGCACACAAATGAACTTTTGGCCAGGTTCAATTGGGACGTTTTTGACCATCCCCCGTAGAGCCCGGATTTGGCCCCTAGCGACTTCCAACTGTTCCCGTACATGAAATAGTGGCTTGCAGCTCAGCGCTTTGGCAATGCTGAAGAGCTTCAAAACGCCGTGACAGGTTGGCTTAATTCACAGGCGGCAGAGTTTTATGCAGAGGAAATTTCAAAGACTATGAAGAGGTATGACAAGTGCGTGAATCTGTTTGGAGACTATGTAGAAGCAGACGTAAGGCTGTAGCTTTCGGATGTATATAATAAAACTTATACCGGTTAAATGTTTTATTTCAAAACGGAGGTTACTTTCTGGACAGCCTCGTATTTTCCCTTATAATTGTTTTCCTGACTCAGCGATACCCAGTTGAGCGCCAATTAACGGCATCTTACTAACAAATCTCCTGCAGTGAATCGAGCTTATAAGTAGAGTAGGGTAAGGTATTTATTGGTCTTTTACATTTTACATATTGAGATGTATATCGCAAGGGTCTGATAGACCATGCGTGCGTATATAATACAGCGTGCGTATATAATACACTGTAGTCCGCAAGCAAGTAGAGAAGATATGAAAGCATTTACTACTAAAATTTACACACATGAGATCCCCATGCCTGTAATAAAACTTCACCTGCTTCAGATTTCACCCAGTTAAGGCCTAGAAACTCATCAAAATATTTGGTGAAGAATTCTGGTGCGTATTATAATTATCGCTTCTCTCTCTTATCCGTGAAGGTTGTTTTTCTGTCTATCTTTCTTCCAGACATTTAACTGTATCGAATCTCCCATTAGCACCGCCATTAACGGTGAGTATCCGACAGCTGGAACTGCAGCACAATAGCTTTTTCTGCTTGTTTTTTCAAGCCGTTTAGTTTTTGTTCATATTTTTGAAACCATGGCTGTTACTGATGACCCGGCTTTGGCTGCACCTTAAAATTATGCTTTCGGATCGGAAAACTTACCTCCAAATATATGTTACAGTCCGGTTGTATTTCAGTTCAAAACATATGTTTCTTGTGTATAACACTCTTTTATATCTGGTGGTGTGTAGCATAAGTTTGGAGGGCTGAATGATTTGTTTAAAGAAATTAATGTCAAAGCCAGTTCTCGAAACGTGGATCTAGATTTTTCGTTTCGACACACTACCTCTGAGCTACTGTGAGTACACAATTGCACTTTTAAATTGAGTTTTTTTATTTATGGACGCTCTTTAACTGCTGTAGTCCTTTTGCATCCCATTCTATATTGGGGTAAAAGACCGGTAATTTTGCTCAGAGGCCTCTTTACCAGGCTTGAGGTTCTTTTACGTGCCGCAACCTCGGAACTACAGGCTAGCAACACAAATGCACGTTAAGGGAATACACCAATGAGAAATACTCCGGAAATTGGAGATTTTAATCGCGTGTCCAAAAGTACTCGGACTATTATTTCATAATTAATTTTCATTTTTAATATTGGAGATATCCATGTTTATATACAACAGGATATAATTCGGGAATCCATTTCTTTTTACTTTCTCTACTACGTATAGTAAGTAGGGGAAGTATTGTATTCCACCCAAAAATTCGATACCGAGATTTCACCGGAATTACATGTTTTGAGACCCGCTGAATCCAAAAAAAAGCATTTTTGGAAACATTGCCGTGTGTGTGTGTGTGAACGAAACGAACAGTCGGATAAACACCAAACTTGGTATTTAGGTTCAGTATCTTCCAGAGATGCGACATGAAGGTTTTCGAGAAAATTCCCATACCTTAGATTACCCTTTACATGGAAGATTTTTCGAAAATTTTAATTTTCTCAAAAATGGCTCAAACGATTTTGATTAAACTATCATATGTTTAAGATATTTTCATGACAAATGAAATGTATATCTCGAATTTTCTGGGAATGTCTCCAAAAGCATTCTTCATTGTAAACGACTTTTGCATAACTGGTAAACCATAAGCGATAGACAATTTTACTACACAAAAAAATGTAGATCGCGTTAAAATACACAATTTATGTTATATACCTTTTTTGTTGTTGAGTGAACCATTTTCGAGATATTACTTGTTATTCCCTTAAATTTTCCAATATTTATACTTTTTCTCAAATGGGAATTCGTTTTTGGTTTATTTTATGTCCTGGAATGAAATGCTCCACATAGCAACCAGGTCTTAAAATATTTGACTATCGCTTAAAGCCAAGCAATTCCCCTTGCATCTACAAGAAAATTAGCAATAAGATTAAGATCCCGATATCTCGATTAACATGAAGCATATGGAGAATAAGCGTTTGTAAAAATAGTTTGTACAAGAGTAGAGAAAGTCATGTGAGTGCAACGCATCAGATTTTATTCTTTTGAAATTTAGGTTTTTGAAAATTCTTTTCCTCAGAACTTTCGCTCATTCAAAATGTTCCACATGATGCAGTTTTTATTCACTACCTAAAAAATTTATCATATATACCTACTCCGAACAGCAAAAAGCAAAACAAAACAAACAAGCAAAAACAAAAACAAAAACAAAAATCAATCTTTTGTGTGTTGTGAATGGTTTCTGACTTATCTGATTTCTAAAGCAAAATCTAAAAATGACAAAATATAACATTAATACGACAGTTTGTTTTAAAATTATTTTCTGTTGAACTGAAACTGGCAGAAAATAATTATATGACAATTTCGTTTGCTGTGAGTAGATAAATGAAATTTTTCAAAATTTCGTCGTATGGAATATTTGGAATTGAAGGATAAAAATTACTTTTGATTGTTAATAACTTTAAAATTAAAATAGATGTATACGCGAAATCTAACAATTTTTGATGTTTACGCAAGATAGACTTAAAATTAGGTTTTCAGCTGAATGGTCTGAAAACTTAAGAAAATAGGATTTTCAATGGTACATTCGCTTAAATATTTACCATCTGATACATGTATCTGTGTAAACCTCCAAGGTGATCTTAATCACGGTAGAACACCGATAGTGTGTCGCTAGAGAGAGTCGAAGATCCATGGTTTGATTCCTGACCTGTAACTGCAAGTACGATATTATCTTGGAGTAAATGAGATTGCCTTGCAGGTTTGCCAGGTTACATGTTTCATACGCTATCGGGTATCTCGTCACGGTTGCGCAGCGGTAATGCGTCGATAAGAGATCCGATGTTCTTAATTAGTCATGACCATGGCATCGAATTTTTCAAATATGATTCAAGCCTCCAATGCTGGCTTTCGGTCACCTTCAATGCTTTACCCAAACGCATTTTCTAGATATTCCAATATTTCTTTAGAAGCAACAGACAGTTATTTAACATCTTAACGCAAAAAACGCAAATAGATCACCAAATAACTGTTGCATGCTATTAATAATTATAACTATTGCAAGATAATTAATAAATAATAGCACATTCTATCTCACGTATTATGGATAGTGATGCAGAATGGAAAATTATCAACAAGAAAGATAGAAAAAGAAACCTTTATGGACTAAGAGATCCACGTGACCGCTGCTTGCTCTATCCTGACGAGAGCTAAAATCTGTGGTAAAGAAAATACAGAAAAGTGTTATACGACAAGGAATTATGATCACCCCGTTCATTGATGATAGTTATTTAGATCAGAAGCTGGTGCGTCTACCATAATAATTCCTCAAAATTAAATTTAAATTGAATTTTATTTATGGACGGACTTTAACTGCTATGGTCCTTGGTGTCGCATTCTATATTGGGCATGAAAGACGGATATTTTTGCTCAGAGGCTTCTTTATCAGACTTGAGGTTCTTTTACGTGCCGTAAATCTACGACACGGGACCACCGGCTTTACTTCCCTTCCGAAGGAAGCCATGCTAAGGATTTTTACGCCCGAAAAAGCCCATTGCCCTCCGCCGGGTTTGAACCCGCGACCTCGGGAACTAGAGGCTAGCATGGTAACCAGTACACCACGGAGGACGACAATAATTCCTCCAAATACCTAATAAAGGACATAATATTCAGGCCTCCCAGTATGAGGAAATGTATATGTACATGTAAATGGTGAAACCAACCGCCTTACAGACACTAAACATATACCTCCACCACAGAACGGCCCATATCTGAGGTGCATGAGAACGAAGTGAACTTCATCTTCCAACAAGATGGAGAAGCACTGCATTGTGAGAAAGATGGTTTTTTACATTATTTGCACCACGCTTCTGGCGTCAATTTGAAGTAGTTTGTATTAAAGGAGTTGTATTATATTTCAACTGTTGAGGAGCCGAAATTGAAATTCGTTGCAATCGCACGTACAGTACCCGGTTTCCGGTAGCCTTCGCCCCAAGTTTAAAAATATTAGCTTTGTAATTTGACTGTTTCTTTAAATATTATATTTATGTTTGCCTCGGCTGCGTCAGTATTATTGTTAGAGACATGTTTCTCTTGGCAGGGCTGTGGTACGACTGAAGAATGTAGGCTTACACAGATTTTAAGTTTTAATTCACTCCTTTTTATTAATGCTTGGCACAAATTAAATAGCACTTCACTGATATCGAGAGCTGTGAGATTCTTTTATTTAATACTTGCACTTTTTAACACGTAAACTATTTTCGTCTCACAGGAATACGTAATTAATTTGTCGAGGACACATCTCGCGTCTGGTTATGAGCACTGTCTGGAAGCAACACGTCTGGTTATGAGCACTGTTTGGAGGCAACTGAACTGTTTTCCACCTCTTAAATTTGTAAATTTCTGTATTTCAAGTCTCTGACAGGCTAATCCTATTCCAATAGCATATCTTCATTTAACTAAAGCTTTTTCTGGTTGTTGATTGGCTATTTTTAAACTGTCTCAAAATTTACATTATTGCTGTTCTAATAATGACTAGTAGCGTTTAAAATTCCTTACTCATTATTGTCTCAAGGTTACCTCATTGTTAGCAATTTTAAACCTATTATTCTCACAGCTCCTACATCATTAAAGTACGTAATGCATTCACATAACATTATTGAACATGTATACAATAATATAAGCATATGCAAAGACTGTTACATACATTTTACAAATTATTACATACATATTGCTTCAAGGCGGGCTGTTATTGAATTTACACATTATATAATTTGACTGAAATCATTTAAGTGTTAAAAATACTGCCTCAATTGTCACCGAGTTGAAACACTGTCTCAGTGTTGGATTGGTTGTGTAACATATAAGGACTGTGTCTCATATGGTGGCCACCAAGGAGTCCTGATCTACACCTTCTTTCTCTGAGGATTTGTAAAAGTCAAGTTTTTCAACCCTTAGCATATAAATCAACACTCTTGGGCTTATCCAGACAAAAATTTTAACAGTGATGTCATAGAAACCTGAGAAAACAATAGGCTACCTTATAACTGTCAAAAACTAACCCCACTATATTTTCAACCCCTTATTCAGAAAACTGTACCGCGTAACCCGTCTTATAAAAATATTGGTGAATTATTCTATAGGACCTGGCAAAACCCATAAGTTATCTTAAAACTTCCAAACTACCCAATCCTAATTTTCAGTCACTTATGGAGAAACTATATTGCTTGTCCAATCAATGCACAAGTTTTGTGTACTTGAGGTATAGGACTTGGTGAAATTATGGGATACCGTACTTGGTTAGATTCCTGAGATGCCACTGTTGTACACTCTAGCGGTATATTCTGTAATCAGATGAGTTTATAAAGTCACTGATTCCGTCAGGAGGCGCGCATGGTGTCAGGGTATGCCCGTCGTCCTCCGTGGTGTAGTTACCATGCTAGCCTCTAGTTCCCGAGGTCGCGGGTCAAACCCGGCGGAGGGCAATGGATTTTTTCGGGCGTAAAAATCCTTAGATGGCTTCTTTCGGAAGGGAAGTAAAGCCGGTGATCCCGTGTCGTAGATTTACGGCACGTAAAAGAGCGTGAGAAAGAGGCCTCTGAGCAAAATTTCCAGTCTATCACGCCCAATATAGAATGGGACGCTAAGAACCATAGTAGTTAAAGAGCGTCCGTAAACAAAACTCAATTTAATTTAAAGAAATGCCCATAAATAGCGCCATGAGAGAGAAGCAGGACGCTCGGATACCTTACGGCATCAAAAGCTACTACTCACATTTTAATCCTATTATGTACATATTTTCATAATTTGAAAAATATGGACAAAACTTGTAACAGTCACGCTTTAGTCACGCCTACTTACGACTTTCAAAACCATTCCTACCCTTATTTTCACCCTCTTACATCCGTGCAATGCCGGAAAAGACAGCCAGTTGTAACAGGTTTTTGAATAATATTGTGTTTCACTGTTGTTCATATTGTAATTACTTGCATGGTTATGGAACGGTAGAGGATGCGCAATGGAGTTAGCCCTGCCACAATAGTAGGGCATAACACTACTTAGTATATCATAAAGATCAAAAGAACAACCACGACAAGGAATTGACTAAGCGTAGAGAAATAAGGGAGGTAGAAGGATGATTGATCTGCCATTCTTCCGGAGTTCACGTAAATTGTCTCGGAGTATAACAGTGCTGTACGTGAAGTTTAGAATTAAGAGAAATAAGAATAAAGGGATTGCGTATGCCTGTTATTTTTCGAGATTTGTTTTTCTCTGCTACAAGCGCATTTATCAGAGTGACATACAGCAACGAAGCCAGTGAGTCTATTTGTTTGCCTCTGAAACCCTTCCGACTGCCAGTTCCTGTTACAGCAGAGCTCTGGTGCATTATTTCACCTACTGGAGGTTCACTGCTACGTGTATTTTACTTTAAATACGTCACATTACCTGAATGTTACGACTTTCAAGTGTAGCGATCAGGTAAAAATATCTCATGTGTTGCACTACCCACTATCGTTTATTTTCATAGCTCTTCTACAAATGAGTAGTAAAATATACGAGGGCGGATCGAAAAGTAACGCACAATAATTTTTTCTGCCTTGGTATTGCAGCTGGAATGTTGCAATTTCACACAGATATAGTTTTAAGTTTTCCCTACAAAGGGTATTTTTTGTTTCATGTGCATCTCTAGCAAGAGAAGCGTGAACTACGCAAAAAGGATGGCGCGCATATTACTGTCGTCCACGTGTGAAGAGCAGAGAGGTGTGGTTCGATATTGTTGGGCCAAAGGACATAAACCCGGTGATATTCACAGGGACATGCGTGGCGTTTATGTGGAAGATTGTATGGACCGTAGCAATGTCTCCAGGTGGTGTGCATTCTTCCTAGAGGGCGTGTGAACCTTAGTGATTCGCCACGCTCCAGGAGGCGGTAACAGCTGCAACCTCGCAGAATGTCAGAGGCATTGAGGCGGCAATTTTTAACGACCGAGGTGTGCAACTGCGGACCTTATCGAAACAGTTTTCAACATTTCCTATGCTGCAGTGTACGATATTGTTCATGACACTTGAAATTTGGTAAAGTTAATGCTCGCTGGGTGCCTAAGAACCTTACAGACAACCACAAGAGCCAGCGAATGATGACGAGCTTGGATCACCTAACGCGGTATCCCGTAGAAGGACATGACTTCCTGAAAGGAATCGTCACTGTGATGAGTCGTGGGCATACCACTACACGCCCGAAACCAAGTATGTAAGTATGGAGTGCAAACATGCTGGTTCCCCAGTGAAGAAAAAGTGCAAAGTGACTCAATCTGCTAGGAAAGTGCTTGTGACGGTGTTCTGGGATCTGCATGGTGTTGTATTGGTGGACTTTGCTGAACACGGGACTATTGTGAATGCTGCAGCCTACATGAAAATCTTGGTGAAGTTGCGTCGTGCCTTCGTGACAAACGGCACAACATGAATGCTGACGATATCAAAATTCTTCATGACAATGCTCGCCTCCATGTTGCTGCTGTTCGCCAGAAAATCACCAAATTTGGTCGGGAGGTGCTCCAGCATCCACCATAGAGTCCGGATCTTGCACCGTCGGACTTTCATCTGTTTGGTCCCATGAAGAAGTTCCTGGCCGGGCAACGCTTTGCGACAGATGCAGAAGTGAAATCAGTAGTCCGCAGATGGCTATACTCCAAGGAAACGGACTTCTACGAACAGGGCATATTGAAACTGGTATCACGATGGGAGAAATGTGTTGAGGAACTTGGTGACTGTGTCGAAAAGTAGGTAAAATGTGAAAGTTCATTTGTGTTTGGTTGTTTTAACTATTAAACGTTTTTGTAAAACAAAACAAAAAAAATATTGTTCGTTACTTTTCGATCCGCCCTCGTACAAAAGGGTCAAGTGCCAAATGAGACTTTTGCATTCTTTATTTACGCTCCTAGTGTCAAACACATTGCAATTACAGCATTGTCGTGGTGCTAGCCCTAGAAGTAATATTTTAAATATCTATACCGGGTGTAAATGCTATTAAGTTGCACAACCTGATTTCTAACTGCTTCATTAACAAGTTTTGTTGCAATATTATTTAGTCAGAACTGAGAGTGGAATATTAAGACTGGTTTCGTTATACCATATTCGTTAATATGCATAATTCAGAGTGAAGGCCATCAAACGCAATGCAAAAATAGCAGGTGATACGTATGAAGAAGAACAAAAAACATGCGAAGAACAGTGGAGAGTCAATTAAAGAAAATCCTATTTTTATGTCGCCGAAAGGAAGGAACCATCCCATTTTTGTTTTCAATACAGAATTCATCACAAAATGTCCACTTTCAGTAGTTCTACATATTTTCAATTCATATACTTAATCATTTTCTGCGAGTTTCAAAGATTTTCTAGGAAGGCTTGGACTTACGGTTTTTCAGAAGCCTTTAGATTGAAATGTCATACTCAGAATAAAAGAGCCCTGGGCAGTAACAAAAGTTTTAGGAGTTTGAGAATATGATCTCTACCCTTAAGTCTAAAAATCAACAATTAAATACCTCCCTGGAATAAGGATGTAACCAACAAAAGCATAATTTATCAGGAAAGAGAAAATTGGATAATGGATTATAACTATGATTTATTTGAAAATAATCTAAATATGCAAGAACACATGTATATTGAATTGCTAAAACTAGAACGTAATTGGTATATATTAATATTTTAGAATTATTGCATTATTATCATCATAATTTAACATTAAGTACTACAGTTTCTTATTCTTTATCTTATAATTCTGGTAAAAAGGAAACTCATTTATCCTGTATAAAGGAGAATATTTAGGTTGTTACACCCTTATTCCACAAACCTCAGCACAAGGTTGTTTTCCTGCTTTTACAATACATTTTCTTGTTGTATATCCCTTACCACTCTGCTTTAGATGTTTCCTTTTTATATATTTCCCCTCATTTACATTTAGTTTATGTATGCGACCTTTATTTATCGTCTTAAAAACGCCTGTTGAACATCTAGCACAAGTACTGTTAGCCATTGTGAATGATGTTACACCCTTTCTCCACAAAGCGTAATTACTAGGTGGCTCTAGTGTGCCCCTAGTTCAGTAATGTCATAAGATGATGCTATAGTGCAGAATAGTAATCCTACATCCTGTCTCCACCAACATCTCATTTTCTACAATGTGTTGGATACACCCTTATTCCAGAGAGGTCTTCAGTCATGTCTCACTGAAAAGTGAAGATAAGAAAAAAATTAAATGGTGTTTTATTTATGGATGCTCTTTAACTGCTGTGGTCCTTAGCGCCCCTTCTATATTGGACGTGAAAGACCAGTAATTTTGCTCAGGGGCCTCTTTATCAGGCTTGAGGTTCTTTTATGTGCCGTAAACCTACAACACGGAACCACCGGCTTTACTTCCCTTCCGAAGGAAGCATGCTAAGGATTTTTACGCTCAAAAAAGCACATCGCCCTCCGCCGGGTTTGAACCCGCGACCTCGGGAACCATTACATCACAGAGGACGACATGAAGAATAAGCAATCACAATTTTAGCCATGCTGATATTCATCTATAGTATTTCTTAATGTTTTCAGTATTTAATAACAATTGTTACATGTTTAATTAAGGCACTTAGGCCATTTTGAACGTAAACATGATATAAAATCCATATGCATTCAAATATTCTATTATATGTTATAATTCAGGCAAAACATGCTAAATCATAGAACATTTAACTCTTTTATCTTTTCCTGAAAAGCACAGAATTTGCACGCGGGTCGTTTTAGAGTTTCATTCAAATTGCAAATGAATTACCCAGAATCATAATTTTCGCTGTACACTATACCTGGCAATGAAAAGAGGACTCAGCCCTGATCTACATCGCGCTACTTGTTTTGAGGTTACAGCAGTAGCAGCGGTTCCACTTTGCAATAACGTCAAAAGGCGCGTTTTAAACATTTCAACTACAAAGCCTTTCACGTAGGGGTAAAGCCTAGAAATTTTCTTCCAGAATTGAGACGCAGTAATAATTTGTAAATGTAAATTGTCTAGCAGGAGGTTTTCTACGTGTTTACTTCGTGCTGAACGTAGAAACGGGAAGTGTGAATCGTTAGAGGATATGAGAGGCCACAAACACCGCTCATTCTTGTGGCACGTGCTTCGCTGCCTGAAGTTTCGTGTCGAATTGTTTTACAAGTATATCATATAACATGTTATGCAAACACATGCGTTTAAAATCACTGACCTGTGCAAAACCCCAATTATAAGTAGTTTGAGTTAATAATAAGTAGGATTTTTCAATGAAGTCTTTATCTGAACCTATAATTTGAAGTAGAATATTTGTTGGTAGTTGGAAGATGCTTCATGTTTATCTGCCCCACGTATGGGAGCCAATTTGTCGCGGTCACTTCGTGTTATCTTATTGCTGAGCGCCTGTTATTGTTTTACTACTTTAAATGTTGGGTTCTTTGTTCTCCGGCTAGGTATTATTAGTACTCAGTCGGGCAAATCTCTTAAATAGGGTGTGTAAACGGATAGGATTTGTTACTGAAATATAACACTTATAAAAGAATTTGTTTTTACACTTTTATTACCGTCACAATTAATTAATTTCACATATTGACTCTTGATACACGCCCGACTGAAACTGTTATATTTTCTAATATCACTATAATCACTTATTTGCTGCACATTATTAATTCGCGTATTTCACATTTATAACTAACTTTACAACGCGAGAGATTTTTTAGAATTGCGCGACGTATAACGCGTGAACGATTCTCTTAAACTGTGCGACGTATAACCTTTGTATGATTCTGTTGGACTGAACGACGTTTGCCTTGTGAATTATTCTGTCAAACTGCGCGTCACCCGTCTCTGGCACGGAATTTATACTCCCTCACCCCAATATGCCTAAACATTATAACAGAGCTGCTATTGGTTAATAAAACGCGCCAACATTAGCGTCTATTTTTATATCCAATCAAAATTACGAACACATATGCTCTAGGGAAGAAATTCCCTCCATTTCTACAGAAAAGCGCGCTAATCTGACGTCATTTGCTTGTCTCTTCTAATTAATAAACAACTCACCCCCTCGCTACCTTGTTGCCCGCTCTTATTGTCAGTTTCAGTGAGGCCGTGTAAACTTATTTGCTAACAATGCTTATAATTAACAAACATCTCAAATCATTGTCATACAATAATGTTAAGTTACACTACAATCACTCTGGCATTCACAGTGTTGTTATATAAAATACTGCCTCAAATTTTACACGATATTAATGGTAGATGAAGCACGCCTAAAGGAAGTTCACATTCAGAATGATTTTCCAAAAATTATGTACCTATTTCCTTTCCCGTGTAACACATAACTTGAACATTCATTTTGCTTTATAACCTACGTTTAGTGTCGACTTGTTTTTAGTCATTCGTGATTAAATATCAGTGTAGATACGTTTAAAAAAGTAACGCCTCATTTACGTTACCTCTTCCTCCAAACAAGAGTGGTGTTGTTTACTTCATTCATGACATAACTGACCTGTAGCAATTGACACAGATGTACTTCCTTTGACAGTATTATATTGTCAAAGATTGCAATATAATTTGCTTGGAGATGAACCATTACTTGACCTATATCCTCATTTTGGTGATTTCTATTCTTAGTTAAAAGATAAAGATTTGTAACCCTTAGACCATTTAAATAGTCTTTAGGATCCCAATGAAACTCCTGATAGAGTTTCAGGTGGCACTATTTAATAATACCTACTTTCATGTTTTTTAAAGTTCCCTTGTTTTACCCAGTTTATATTTACTGTGTTTTTACTGTTTTCATTACCGCTTATTTCCGCAATTACACAACACACAAACACCCTTGCCCATGGCGGGACTCGAACCCACGACCCTTAGCTTGGCGGAGCGCCGGAGGTATACACTCCAGCGACCACGGCTACGAGGGCCGGCAAATTAATGCACTTACACTTACTTGACAGAGTCATCAGAGGCATATTTTGTAGAGGCAGAGATAAATTTATTACCCCATGATTTCGTAAATATGCGTCATTGATTTTGCTTTGAAGGAGTGCTGATTGGACCAATATCATAAGCAGGCATAGGAATTCTTAAGAATTAAAGCCAGGACAGAAAGAAATTAAGTTGAACTGTTACTGGAGTTTAAGTAATGATGTCACAGGTCACAAACCAACCCCATCCCTTGTAGTCTTTGGCGTTTGCAGACAGCACACCAGACCGTGTTTACCTGCCCCTCAGTGATTCATGATCACTGTTGTTTATATCACGTTACTTTCAATGTACACTATATTCACTCTTAGGTTGATCCGCGGCAAAACACACCCACGTGGTCAGTGCACCGTGGTGCAACACGGTAGCAATGCCCCCAGGAAAGTAGTCCCATGCTAATCTCTGAACTTTATAAGGAATTTATCCTTAAATAGTATAATATTCTATACAAATACCTAAGGTTTTATTTAATGTTGATTTATACCGTAAAACAGAGCTACAAGTCCCATGACGCAATTCGTATGAGTCACCTGACATCCGGGTAGGCGCAGAATATTGTTTACAGCCAAAAACCAGCAGTTTGTGTTTAGTATCATGGCGGACGGTGTATTTGCTCTTGTGTTTTCATCGAATTATGTAAAGCATTAGCCGCGCAAGCCATTTAGTAGTGGTGAAAAAACAATAGTATTGAATCTTTATTATAAGTTATGTGAGAAATATCCAACACTTTCCGCGAAAAAAATGGTGAAATTAACTTCTGAGTTCACCGGTGTTTCGAGTAAAAGTATAAACAGTGCTTGTGCAGAAAAATCTGAAACGAGAAAAGCAGTTACACCTGGAAAAAAAAGCATATGAAATACGCAATGCACGAATGTAGTGATTTTAAGAAGAATGCAATTCGCGTAACAGTGCACAATTTCTTTTTTAAAATGAGCCGCCAACAGTTAATAAAGTGCCGCTTCCAGAGAGCGAATAAATTAGGTTATCGCATACCTGTTACTTTATTTTTCGTTCATTTATTTTAGAATTAACTATTATTATATTGCAAACATTTATTTTGTTGCAGCTATCAATCTTATCACTTTTAACCCTTAACAGAATATGCTAGTCACCGTTTCAGTAGTCGAAATAGGGACTCTGTTCTTTTTTGCACTACGTGCCGCTTGTACTCGCCACATGGTCTGAAAGTGAGACAGTATTTCTAGTGCGAATGGCGGAAGGATACATTATAAAGGTGCACTGGTCACTTGGGGTTTGTTTTGACGCGGATCAACCTAAAAGTGAATACAGAGTAGATAACTTGAAGCTAACTGCTTAAGAATTTCTATGCCTGATCAGAAGTTTTGAATTTTCATTAAGTATGAGTTATTTTGTTGATAAACTGTCTCTAAGCAATTCTTATTTGGGTTTTTATTCTTTCTTTTTCATTGTTTTGTTCTAATTCTTATAATAATAAAACTTAATAAGTGACCCATGGGGATAAAAAACGTGTAGAGAAAGTTGGGTGAATGTCGAGCATCAGACTTTTAATATGAGCTTTGGAAGGGCAATAAAGAATTCCTACATGCTACGCTAGGAAGCTGGCTGAAGGCAAAGAAAAGTGAGACAAGGATACAAAGCAGGGCTGCAGACAGCAGCAAATGAGGAAATAAGAAACTTGACAATAGGCATTTGCTATCTAAGACGATCTTCGATACCTGCTACATTGAAAAGGAAGAACCATATTGACAATTTATGACACTCTCTTCCTTAGGAAAGTTCTGCTTCTTCTGCGAGGCCGATACACCAATATATCACATAGTCAATATCAGGAAGTCCAAGCACGGCCTTCTTTAGTTTCCAGTACGTTACGCCTTCTGACTGAAATGGTGTGGCTAATAGCACACACGGCTGATGTTGGCAGCCTCTTAACAGTGAAGACTCAGAAATCCAATGTCGTTCCATATATCACAGACCACGCTGATGTTCTTGCTCCTACATTATTCCTAGCAGTCTGAATGTCGCTTTCCGCCAAAAACAGTGCAGATCCATCAAAGAAAAACTTTGGACGGAGGAGAAAGTTATATTTGCTGGAATAAAGAACTACTCACAATTGAAAAGATGGTCGAAAGCATCAAATCAAAGTAAAGAAACCTATGCACAAAATAAAACGTATAACCTGCTGGATTTTTAGTCGTGTTTACTCCATACCGTACTACAGGGAGTAAACGCTGATGACGCATGAAATGAAATGATATTTGGGGAAGGAAACGTCGTCCTCCGTGGTGTAGTGGTTACCATGCTAGCCTCTAGTTCCCGAGGTACTCGGGTCCAAACCCGGCGGAGGGCGATGGGCTTTTTCGGGCGTAAAAATCCTTAGCATGGCTTCCTTCGGAAGGGAAGTAGATTTACGACACGTAAAAGAACCTCAAGCCTGATAAAGAGCAATCTGAGCAAAATTTCCGATCTTTCACGCCCAATATAGAATGGGATGCTAAGGACCACAGCAGTTAAAGAGCATCCATAAATAAAACTAAAAAAAGGGGAAGGAAATTTAGGAAGGAAACGTTCCAGGCCTAAGTTTAGGGTACTCTCTGGCTATGAGGACTGAGGAAACTCTGGGAAAATTCTCAATCAGGGAGGACGCTCCCGGCGGGATGTGAACCGCAGATCTCCTGCTCACGAATCCATGCCTTAACGACTACCCGTGTCGGTACCAGATGGTTAAGGTACAAGCTTCAAGCTTATATGTTAAAACAGCGCTTCTTAATGCTGTTTCATTTTCAAACAGAGCTTAGTTCACTTAAATAATGTAAGGGCTGCTTCTTATGAACCATTGTACTGTAGTTCACTCTTTATCTCAATAAAACCGTTTTTGTAGCATGTGGTATTATAAATGCAGTATAACAAACATTTTAAGAGCCACCTTATGGTTATATAGAGTCGTGTGCACGGGAAAGTGCCAACGCTTCTGTTTTCCAGTGGTGTTTTTGTTTATTTAATGTTGGTAGAAAACCCTTATCACCTGCGTTCCACATCAGCGCTGTGCGAGCCAATCTCGCATCTGAGTGAGCCAAGTTTGAATACAAGGCATTAGCCTATGAACTAAGTTCAGGCCAAGGTGAATGGCGAAAGGGGAGGAGTACGGTATCATTTTTCTTGCTAATTTTTCCAACAACGGGAGTTGGTGCTTCGAGGTTTGTTACACATTTCACCAGCCTTTGCAATGCTAAATTCATTTTCGACGGCGGCAATAATTTTAGGCTTCGTCTCTATCTACTTCAGCAGAAACATGGCATAAATATTGTGGTTATTGAGCAATTTAACCCTAAAGTAAACTCATTTCTTACCCACCCCTGCATCTAAAAGTTCGTGTCGCTAATCACGTTATATTGGACTGTTCCCACGTCTGCTTTTTACACGTATCAAAACAGAATTCGCAGGGATTATTTCTTACTGCTACTTGTTGTATACTGAGCATTGCACATTGGCACATTTCTTGTAGACTTTCTTTCAAACCAGTCATATCACGGGCTGTGTGGAGTCTATTGTTATATAGATAAATGTTGCAGAACTCGTGGAAGAAAAATCACCTATTACTATCTAAGGGAAAGTTAGCGTTTATAGCACCCAAATTGCTTTAGTTGAAAAAGAGAAATATATACACTATGTGATCAAAAGTATCCGGACACCCCCAAACATACGTTTTTCATCTTAGGTGCATTGTACTGCCACCTACTGCCTGGTACACATTATCCGCGACCTCAATAGACATTAGACATCGTGAAACAGCAGAATGGGATGCTCCGTGGAACTCACGGACTTCGAACGTGGTCAGGTGATTGGGTGTCACTTGTGTCAGAAGTCTGTGCGCGAGGTTTCCACACTCCTAAACATCCCTAGGTCCACTGTTCCTGATGTAATAGTGAAGTGGAAACGTGAGGGGACATGTAAAGTACAAAAGCGTACAGGCCGAACTCGTCTGCTGACTGACAGAGACCGCCGAAATTTGAAGAGGGTCGTAAAGTGTAATAGGCGGTCATCTATCAAGACCATCACACAGGAATTCCAAACTGCATCAGGATCCACTCCAGGTACTATGACAGTTAGGCGTGAGATGAGAAACCTTGGATTCCATGGTCGAGCGGCTGCTCATAAGCCACACATCACGCAGGAAAATGACAAACGACGCCTCGCTTGGTGTAAGGAGCGTCAACATTACACGATTGAACACTGGCAAAACGTTGTGTGGAGTGACGAATCACAGTACACAATGTGACGATCCGATGGCAGGGTGTGGGTATAGCGAATGCCCGTTGAACTTCATATGCCAGCGTGTGTAGTGCCAACACAGTGAAATTCGGAGGTGGTGGTGTTGTGGTGTGGTCGTGTTTTTCCTGGCGGGGGCTTGCACCCCTTGTTTTGCGTGGCACGATCACAGCGCAGACCTACATTGATATTTTAAGCACCTTCTTGCTTCCCACTGTTGAAGAGCAATTCGGGGATGGCGATTGCATCTTTCAACACGATCGAGGACCTGTTCATACTGCATGGGCTGTGGCGGAGTGGTTACACGACAATAATATCCCTGTAATGGACTGGCCTGCACAGAATCATGACTTGAATCCTATAGAACAACTTTGGGATGTTTTGGAACGCCGACTTCGTGCCAGGCCTCACCGACCTACATCGATACCTCTCCTCAGTTCCGCACTCAATGAAGAATGGGCTGCCATTCCCCAAGAAATCTTCCAGCACCTGATTGAAAGTATGCCTGCGAGAGTGAGCGCTGTCATCAAGGCTAAGGGTGGGCCAACACCATATTGACTTCCAGCATTACCGATGAAGGGTGCCACGAAGTACGTCATTTTAGCCAGGTGTCCGGATACTTTTGATCACGTAGTGTATATGGCCAGCATACCTAGGTAGTATATATGCTGCGGGAGAGGAGTGGTAAGGCCTTTTTATGTTTCCGAAAATCATTCCTGGTTATATGCTGGCGGGATAAGGATCCGATAAAGCTTTCTATAAAGCAGTGGAGTTAACTGTTCCTTCACACAAGCCGTGTGTTGGACAGGGCTGGAAAGGTAGTATCATACGACTGAAAAATTCAATGCCATAGCCGGGATTTGAACCACGCATCTCCCGGTCTCCGTTGATTAGAGCAACCGGACGGAGACCGAGAGATCCGTGGTTCAAATCTCGGCCATGGCATTGAACTTTTCAGTCGTCTGATTCTTTCTATAAAGTAGATTCACTTTCCTACATGCAGTAGATTTCCAAGGTATTTAGTTCCTTGGCATTACTTAAGATTATTGGTGGTGTGGTAAAACGAATGCAAGGTGCCGAACGTGCCTAAATTCAGCGCTGTTGTAACTACTGCTGTAATGTAGACATCTCGGAAACAGCTTTGCAGCCATGATGCCATTCTATTCAAACCCTTGCCTATATATAAATAAAGACCTGGTATAAGACTGAAATACAATAGAAGACATACCTAAGATCTCTGCACGCGCGGAAGCTTGCTGTGGCGCAATCGGGCAGGCCATTGACTACATGAATTGACAACCACAAGGCACCTTTGAGGCGACACTGCAGTTTGTACTCCTGTTTATTTTCTACAGGTTACAGCATGGCAAATATGGTGGAAGGCCGGTTAAAGAAGCCATTTATATTATAACTAGGAAGAAAATATTAGAAATAAAACACTAGGTGTATTTATTCCAGATCTAAACTTACCTTTAAAACATATAGAAAAAGAAAAGAGAAGTCAGATGCAAGTAAATTTATTGGTACGAAAACTGTCCTCTGGGAACAGGATGGTTGCAAGCATAGGATTCTTTTCGAAAATAATTGATAAATTCAAACGATTTTATTTCATATTCCAGATGACATAGCTTAAGTTGTGTGATTCTTGCTTTTACTCCTTCGGTTAGTTTTATTTAAAAAAAGGAAATATTATGTGTACAAAAACACAGTATTCTGTACATATTTTGAATGATCTTGCACCTATTTTATGTACGTATTTATACCGAAGCATATTTTTCTATCTAGTTTTCATCAGGGTAAAACATTTCAACATGACCACCGTCAGATGTTTAAAAAACAGATGGTTATAAACTAGTCAGATAATTGAAAACTTGGCTATAGCTTCTGAAAATCTAAAGAATAAACTCTAGATATTCCAAAACGTACTGCTTAAAAATTGAGAAAACATAAATGAACAACCACTAACATTTTAAAAATGGTATTGAATGTGCCTAATTCTGCGAAATAAAAAAAATAATATCAAGAGCGTGTATTAAAGAATGTTACATTTTTATGTACTAAAGGAATGCTTATCATCTCAGCAGAATACAATTAAAGCAGGGGAAAATGATAGCGATGATTTATAGTAAATTTAAGAAATAATTTTCATTCCTCCAAACAGTATCTTAACATTTACAATCTTAATCATATTAATTTTGTGGATTTTTCAAAAAGATGAAAGTATCTCCATGAATGGGGTTACTTACTTTCTGGCATTCTGCGTCTGGCATCCATTTAAGATGCAATTTAGTATTTATACTGAAAGATTCAATGCCATAGCCAAGATTTGAACTACGGATCTTCCGGTTTCCGTACGGTTTCTCTTACCACTGAACCACCGTGGCAGCATGTCGGCATGACATTAAATTCTCCAACTAACTCGCATTTTCCCCTGTAAATCACGAGGAGATCTCAAATTATTCTGAGATGACATAATCCAATGGCCACTTGCTGTGTCCTAAGTGCTTTAAGTTCCGCGCTTCATAGTTTATACAAATGTTAGGTCAGTCAATGGTAACTAATTCAATGTTATGCCGGCATGTTGCTATTTAAGCTCAGTTGGTTAGAGTAACCGCAAAGAAACCACAATATCCGTGGTTTAAATCCTGGCTATGGTTATGAATTTTTCAGTCTGATTCTACCTTTCCAACCTTGCCCTCCACACGGCTTGTGTGGAAGAACAATTAATTACCATAGAATTCATAGTGCTTTAGTTTTCAATTAGAAATTAAAAGGGCCTTAATTCAAAACGGTAAAACTTCTATATTTTTTCTGTAGTCTAAATGCAGTATTACCCCATAACTTAAGCAAACAACATAGAAAACCAAAACAGTCCATATCAATTCCTTGCAAGATAGGCCACTCTTTAGATGGCTAAATTGAGAAGAAGAAGAATGGGAATATGCACACTTATAGGAGGAACATCTACCTCACTTTAAATATAGAGAAAATATTACATCAAATAAAAATATTAAGAGAAAAAAAGAATAATTGTAGAAATAAAGATACAAAAGTAGGAAATAATAGAATAAAAAAGAGACTAATTAAAAAAGAGCACAGAATGAGAAAGCAGATAGGAATAGTAAATGATTACGTCAATAATTAATATAATATAAAGAAGTATATAGATAGTTAATATAATATAAGAATATTTTGAATGCATGCAGAACTGAATATTGTACAGAATAAAATATGTACAAAAAGCTGGCTAACAGAGAAAGGTAATTAGCAGCTGGACCACTCAGGGTAGCTGGGAAAAACCATTATAGGGAGTAAACTAAAATAAACGACCGAAAAGCATGGGTGTGAGGAGAAATAGTGATTGGAGCCAGTGAAATAGGTAATATTAGAGAGACAGAGAAAACTCGGAATACCCAAGGTACGAATTTTACCACAGAAAAATATATGAGTGATTTTATTTTCATAAGAAGCAAAATACTCTACCCAAGTGGAAAACACATTACATGTTACAGGGGCAAAATTAGCATACGTCTAGATACTATAAATGGTGAGTGGTTCCGAGAAATGTTTTTCCAATTCTGATTTTCAAGAGGTCCACTTCACGTCGGTCTGTGCCGCGTAAAACTTGTGGAAACAGATGTAGATTCACCTTAGATCTAGAGAAGGGAGGAGAAGTTAAGGGGAAATAATTGAAATTCGGGGAATTGCAAAGTTGTCCGAACAAGTATAATATGCAACAGGCTAGCAGCTTAATTATTGTTGATTTAACTGGAATAAATCCAGACAAGCAGTAATACGTGGCTTTATTGAACTATCTTCACCCGACCCTATACAAGAATAGCTAGACAAATATAGATACTTTAGGACAACAAAAACGAGAAGGAGAAGAAAAGCAGATATAGTTTGTTGGAGTGGGTAGTCATTTGAAAACCTCATTGAGAATTGTACCAAACGATAAAATAAAATTAAATAGGAATATAATAAACAAGGCCAGTTTTTTTGTGTTTATTTTTAAAAAAATTAGGGAAAATATACAAATGTCGTATTTATAGTTTAAAATATTGTAGAAATTTCGTGAACATTTCGTGGTAAGCTCTCACTGTCGCAGCTGCGGCGTGATGTTTTTGAAATTCGGCTGGAGATAAGCTTTTAGTCGTTGTTATGGATTGTTGGTCACGTGCATTGCTCATGGTCGCATCTCCGTCAGTTTATTTCTGTTGTTAGTTTCCAGGAGGTTAATTATGTTTCCGCTGCAGCAGTTATTTCAAGAACTTCAAAACGAAAGTGTTTCAAACGGAATGTTCCAAAAACTCGGGAAAACCCTGTCAGCTGCCCTATAGGTCATAAATTAGAATAATAACATAGTATAGATTTTCGGGTTAATGTAGCCTTCCAAATGAATTCTCATTCCCTTATAGACAACATCAAAACGAATTCATTTTTTAAAGTGAGAGTTTTTAATTTTTATCGTAAAAATAAAGTTTTTCGCAGAAATTCGCCGCGAAACCGTAACCATAAATGGGTCACATTTATCATAAATCATGCATGTACTTCTTGCTGTATCTCTCTGTTACATTTCGCGTTTATCGGTAATAAAAGAACAAATAAAAAAACGCCGTAATAACAAAGGAAGACACAACCAAATTTACGGTTACAGGTATTTGGCACTAACGCTTAGTGCTTGAATATAATATGAAGAAAAATATGTAGTCATCGTGATATATTTTTTAAAAATACAGTTCCACTCATACGCCACGCATTTGATATCGACGAATAACGTTTAGCAATGCCTCGGATACTGACGAATCATGCTGGTTTATCTTATAATATGCCTGCAAGAATGCGATTGTATTCGATAAAATCTCAGGTCGTTACTGAACATAATAGTATCAGTATGTAGTGATTAATATGCTGCGTCATCCAATTGTGTTTTTAATCAAATAGTGTCAGTTTACAAATAAGTTATGTTCTCGAAAAAGAAATGTCTTTATTGTGCTTTGATTTTAACTTATCTTAAAGGTTAACTATTTTCTCACTCTCACTGTTGGTATTGGAATTGTTTAGTATTCCATAACATATTCGATTGTTTATGCATTTAGTATGCCGTGATCTGTCAGCTGACATAATAGTGATTTGAGCTTCTTCTTTAGTATGATACCATTATTATTGACGTGAATATATAAATAATTAAATAAAGAAATGATAGTAAGATAGAGAAATAATTGCAATAAGTAATTTCCGTATATTAAATCAAAATATAATGTAATATGCCTGAGTTTAATGATTTGTAAAGGAGGAGATAATTAGCAAGTCATGTTAAGCAAAGTTATTACAAACAGCCGAAGAGGGAAAGAATTAACTTAAAGATTCTTGTAAGGCAGTTTAGGGTTAAATTCAGTACTTTGAACAGTCACGTAGGCAGAAATTCTGGAAAAGAGAAACGTAATGAAATCTGAGAGTTTAGCCAGGCCCCCACAGCAACAGTTCAGAAACGCATACATAATAGTTTAGAGATTGGCCCGCGTATGAAGTAACTTTGGTGGGAGGAATCATAGGTAAGTGGAGCTTAAGTTAAGAAATAGGCGTTCATTTTAAAATCACAGAGTTACTCTGGTACCGGTATGGGTACTAGTAAGACATTTGTTCGTGCGTACATTCACCACTCTGAATACTTGTGATGGCTCTTGTGTTATTTTAAGCGCCCAGTGACGCGCTTGTGTGAATAATATTTAGCGGCTATTGCAAGGGATCTTGCCGGTAAGTATTTTAGTGACTCACGGCAAGTTATGCTTCTAGTTCGTTTTATTGCGGAATCACTTATCGCAAACCGGAACATCGATACTGCAGAAGTTAGCAGGTATAATAACTTTATAGTTTCGAGTACTACGAATAATAATCAACTTCATTCTTTATCTTCAAATGGTCGGCAACTTGCCTCAATAGCTCAAGCATTAGATCACATTAAATTTCTCAGTCGATTTAAGCTGGTGTTATCCCTCCCATTACACACACTCATAGCTCTACCGCTGGAGCAGCTGGCGCACGATACAACAGAACGACCTACGAGATAACTACATCAGAAGCAATAAAGTATCTGTTACAATTTATTCATGGAATTGCCTTAATAAACCCCATTCGAAATGGCCAGCTTCATCAGATACACTCATAACCTTTCGTGGGATTACCTTTGATAAAAGCAGATTATAGTACTTAAGACACAAATGAGTAATAAAGTAAACAAGAAACTACACTATTAAAAGCTCAGAACATTCAAGGAATGCCTCTAGTTAACTGCATGCATGCTAACAATCGCATTAGTTAACGTTAATTTGAGCTATCATTTATATTTATGGGTGAACGTTACATGTTTGTTGATTGTAGCATATTTCCTGTTTAGGCTTTAATACTATCAATCAATACAATGATTTTATTTGACGCAATATTTACCGTTATTTGTCACAAACTGCGTATCAGCTCAATCAACTTTCGTTGCACGGGAAATATCTGCTTGCAGTCGGAAATGTATTTTCTGGTGGTCATATTTATTGTGTTGAAAGCCCGACAAAAGAGCATCTCACCACCGGAAGGAGAACTGTGCTCACAAAGAAATGGTATCTGTTCCGCTCCGAATAAAAGCACTACGCTAACGACTATTTCTTCTTCTACTAGACAAAGTATTCCAAGTAAAGGTAAACCGTTCTAAAGATAATGATGTCGCCAGTTACACACTGCCAAAATAAGGGTCTTCCAACTTGCCGCTAACCGAATCATTCGAGTGTTATAATTGGTCCAAAAGTATATGCTCTGTTCTTGGAGAATATTTATGTTACAATTCAACAGTTGCAACTTGTACCAGTATATGATGTAAGACGTTGGAATCGCCATGCTTCAAAGTTACAATAAATGCCAACATTTACTAGAAATGTTCCGGCTAATCGGATTTAAATATCCTATTCAGCCCTTGAGATGCATATTCGAAAGGCAGAAATGCCGTTTTGGAACATATAACAATTAGCATCATACAAACCACAGAGCTAGATGATTCCGCGGTAACGTGTGAGGTTCGCAGAGCTCCTGTTATTACGCTGCATCTGTGACTACTTGTGTCTAATTTCAGAAAATGCTTATTTTGATATTTTCTTTCTACTCTACAATTTTCTGCACATTGTTTTCCTACAGCCTATATACTATTCATAAATTGCGAATAAACTATTCATAAATATGGCAATAATAAACTGTAATTTATTATTGTTGTTTTTATTTTCATTTATTTCTCCCTACCATTAGTTGTAACACATATTATAAATAAAAGGAATTATTTTTCACAACCTCGTCAACATACTTGCTAGCCACTGCTGTGAGTAGCAGTGAGAGGTCTGTACTCTGTAGGTACTTGTTCAACCTCGTTACACCACCGCAAATACCGGCCAGCTGATAATATAATGCTTGAAGTATTCCGTCAGAGAAAGCATTTGTTCCTCGTGTATCATTTCATCGCCTGAGCGAATAACCACATAATAGCTCCCAAATTTCCACTTTTGTCTAACCTGTCAGATGTTTCTTTCCATTTGTTGGCCCAAGTCGGCTCATGTCACTTGTGCAGTGTAGGCCTCAACCTGAGAAGTGGGAAATATGACGTAAATCCGTGATGTGTGAGTTTTTCCCTACAAGGTACTAAGAACGGAGATCTCAACACAACAAAAAGCATAGGGCTTATGGGAGGGGGAGGCTGATGTGGGGGCGATGCTTCCTCTAACGAAGCCTTCTAGTTCTGCCAGACTTGGGTCCAGCTTGCAAAGCTATAAATCAGCCACGCCCTACCACTTGCTCTGGGAAAATTGCATTTCTTGCACTGTACAACTGCGTATTGGACTCTAAATTGTGCATGTGCGCTTCACTTTATGGCATGGGCTACATTCTGATCGCCAAGATACTAGAGCAATATTTTAAGGCATGACGTTTGGAACGCTAAGGAAGGAAAGAGCTGAATCGAATATGTTATCTAAATTGTTAACTCTGCGTTACACATGGGCGAGGTGGGCAAAATGAAAATGTTTTAAATTTGAAAATTCCTCCCTTCCTGTCTGGTTATATAAATAAATATATATATATATATATATATATATATATAATAACACCTATTAAAATGACAGGTCACGTAAAATTATAATAATTAATCAGCACAATATTGGACACACAAAATACCCTGAAGTTTTCTGTTTTATCTTACTGTAAGAGCAATATAAACTCAGGAGTCAAAGGAGATTAAAGGGGAGACTAAATGGTGAAAATTGCCAGAATTGCATTTTTTTTTCAGCGGTCATATTAATTTGAATTTCCCATTTAATTTAATATGTGTTTTATTACTTTAGGCACAGTGTTTATATTTTATAAAACTTTTTTTCTCTGTTTGAATTCTGCACCTTTTCACAGAAAGAATAACCACAACTCCTACACACTTTGAAGTAGATCTGTTAGGGAAGGTTCTGCTCTATAAATCGGTACTACTGTCAATAACAGCAGCTTCCGTGTTCTCAATATATGTGGTTTCTGTGTTTGCAAATATACGCGAGTTTGTTTTTTCCACTTTTACTTTGAACAGCTTTTCCTGTGAATGACATTTTATGACACAAATGGTCCGTTTTCTCAGAAACTTTGAAGATAGATAAATTAAATTTTAGAATGATAAAAATAACCCATAATTGCTCTTGAGGGTCTAATTTGGTGTTAATGTCATAGTTGGTTATTGCTTTAAAAGTAATTGCTAATAAAATTTAATCACAAAATGACATATTTGAAGAAATCCCTATCTTCCTTATTAAACAATCTTATTGTATAAACTATCAGTGAACTTAGAAGGCATCCATATACATCCTGTAAAAATTTCAGTCTGATGTCTTAAGTAGTTTCTGAGATAATGGGTCATGAATTTAGCAGTTTTAAGGTTGGTGGGATAGAACTTCTAGACTCCGCTTAAACCGCCTTCAAATCGTACAAATGTTAGACACAGCGTGTAGAATATCAGCACAAATTTCAGGTGTCCAATATTAAGCTTTATAGCAATTAAATCAGCCTTCCCCTGGTGGGGTGCAGTAATTACTCTCGGTACACTAAACAGAAAAATCGTGTTCTGCCGCGGTTTTGCATTTTTGCTGCAGGATGTTGCCTGCGGAACCTTTCCGTTTTCATTTTGAAGTAGGTATTTTGTTGTAACTTGTTTGCAACACGCTTTGGGCGTCAATTTGAAGTAGGGCGTATTGAAGGAGTTGTATTATATTTCGACTGTTGGGGAGATGAACTTGTAGTAGTTGCAACCGCACGTATAGTAAACAGTTTCCGGTAGGCTTCGCCCCAAATGTATTTTTACTGTTTCTTTAAGTATTAAATATTTATGTTTGCCTCGGCTGCGTCAGTATTTGTTAAGAGACACGTTTCTCTTAGCAGGCTTGTGGTGCGACAAGAATGTAGGCTTACACAGATTATAATTTTACTTCACTCCTTTTATTAATACTTGATACGATTTAAATAGCACTTCACTGATATAGAGAGCTGTGAGATTCTTTAATTAATTACTTGCACTTTTAACACGTAAAACTATTTTTCGTCTCACACGAATACGCATTAAATCTCTTGAGGACACTTTTTGCGTCTGGTTAGTAACGCTGTCTGCAACCAACTGACAAGATTTCTAGCGCCTAAACTTGTAAATTTCTGTGTTTCAAGTCTCTGATTGGCTATTCCTAATCCAAAGGAATACCATCATTTAACTAAAGCTTTTTGTGGTTGTTGATTGGCTATTTTTATAAACTGTCACTAAAATTACATTATTACTTCCAAGAATCACAAGTAATATTTAAACTCTCAAACTCATTATTGCCTCAAGGTTACCTCATTGTTATCTCATTGTTAGCAACTTTTGACGTATTTCTCACAGCTCCTACATTATTAAATTACGTAATACATTCACATGACATTATTACACATGGATACAATAATACAAACATATACAATGACTGTTACATACACTTTTATATATTGTTACATACACATATTGCTTTAATGCGGGCTGTTATCGAATTCCCATTATACAATTAGACTGAAATCGTTTAAGTGTTAAAAATACTGCCTCAATTTCCGCCCCCCCACGTTGATTGTAGCTTGGATTGGTTGTAATCTGACCAAACGACATTTACAAGAAGTGTGCATCTAAATTTTTCAGAACACTGGGAAATAAGGTCTAATATGGACATGCTGTATCCCTAAAGATTACCCCTCCAGAGTTTCTGGCGACAGAATTCATACCAGCGTATAATGACAGCATATGCTACATGTAAACTGGCGTGCATAAAAGGTAGTCAATTTCCCTATATCGCAACAGTGTTTTTTCCCTCCGCAAGGTTCCACTTTCAGGCACCATCCTTTGTTTCTACCCAGCCTGTATCTGGCTTCCCTATGTGACTGCCCTAAAAAACAATTCAAGGATACAAAGATGAAGCAATGGAGGATGTTGTAATCGATGTGAAATGTCGGGTGGCTCGGATACCGCTTGTAGTGTTTTGCTACAATTGTTATACAGAGAAAGGCTAAACAAATACAACATAATTCGTACTTCCAGAGGAAGGGGTTGATAATTGTTTGCATGTGTTGTTACTGGACAACTTCGGCAGTTATATTAGAGCTTTCATCAGCGATATGGACACGAAGGTTAAAGTTATTGCCGCCATCGAACGGTAGTAAGAAAATCGACATTAAATAGTGTATAATGAAAATACAACGTTTGAGTGTATTTATAAAACAAAAGAAAAGATTCTTAAATTTCGTCTTATTTCTACTCTTTTATTACATTATACATGTTTTATTTTTGCTTCAAAATTCCACACAGCATTGCCTTAACAGTACTCCACTAATGAGAACATGGGCAACTAGTTGTAGTGTTACCCTTAGAAAGTTGGACCATATTTTGGGGGAGGTAAAGTACCCCGTCAATACAGTGGGCTGGAATAATGCTCAATGAACAGAGGAGATCACACTGGAAGATATTGGTGCTATGTCACTACTAACATAAACAGCTGCTTTTCATTATGGGCCACTTTTCATGCACGTCAGTATCCGTTCAGAAGTGACTATAAACCACTAGGTGACATAACTGGGCAGTAACAGTCCGGCCACTTTGTCTTCGGCTCTGACCTTTTACGCGATCGAGAGAGGCAGTGTTGCCAGCTCTTGCCACTACTGTGAGCACGTGTGTAGAGATGCCTCATCACAATTTTCACGGTTGCTTTGGCCACCTGCAGAGCATCACAACTCTTGTCAAAGAAAGAAGAGGTCCCCCGCTGTCTCGTTCCTTCTCAAAGTACTCACATAGCTTGAATAGACTTTCACGCCTTTGGATCTGGTAACACCCGAATTATTTCTTCGATTCTCATGAACCACTATCCATATAGCTATAACAACTATAACGATAAATACAAGAATAACTATAACAATAACGTAGTAATCGCACACGCACAAAAGAAACCAACTGCATTTTGTCTGCAGCATGCCGGCCCTCGTAGCCGTGGTCGCTGGAGTGTATAGCTCCGGCGCTCCGCCAAGTCTGAGCGTCGCGGGTTCGAGTACTGCCATGGGCATGGGTGTTTCTATGTGTATGTGTGCTGTGTAATTGCGGTGGTAAGCGGTAATGAAACAGTAAAAAACACAGTATCATTAAAGTGGACACACATGGGGAGGTTACTGTAGCGGGGGATGTGCTCGCACGTGAGTACCACGTGCTATCTCACGTAGATGTCTTGGATTTTCGAAGTTTCTTGAAGATCTCTGCCACGCTGCTTGTCGTAGAGCTGAACAGAAATTCCTATCCTAGCTAGCTAACTTCATATTTCTACAGATTTTATGTAGGTGAAGGCAAATGATTGACTGACTTTCCCTTAAACAGCATAAATTATTCAAAATATACTGCCCATTGAGGCGGCTAGCAACTTACACTTCCTTAACACAAAATGATACAAAGCTGTATATGTAATCATCCCACTACTGTGAATTCTTTACGCGAACCAATCTAACTGCGTCACAGGATATTTTCCCACCCACATACACAAAATCTTCCGCCTAGAATTTAGAATTCGTTGCTGTATATGTAACAACTATCTCATTGATTATCAAAATAAATTAAATTGAGTTTTATTTATGGACGCTCTTTAAATGCTATGATCCTTAGCGTTCTATTGTATATTGGGCGTAAAAGACCGGCAATTTTGCTCATAGGCCTCTTTATCAGGCTTGAGGTTCTTTTACGTGCCGTAAATCTACGACACGGGACCCCGGCTTTACTTCCCTTCAGAAGGAAGCCATGCTAAGGATTTTTACAACGGTAAAAATCCATCGCCCTCCGCCGGGTTGAACCCGCGACCTCGGGAACAAGAAGCTAGCATGGCAACTACTACACCACTGAGGGCGACTCTCGTTGGTTATCTACTTAGCGTGCTATGAAAATTAAATGTTCCAATTTTGCATTCTTGTCCCTCACTGGTAACTTCTTCGTTCGTCAAAAATACCAACTAACAAATTTTACTGAACTATTACTTCACATGCAATATGCATGCATAAAACCTTATCTTTCCTCCTCTCTTTTTGCTTTCTCTATATGTAATATTCTTATGTTTTGTACATACAACAATTTATTTCATAATGACGCCTCAAGGTTAATATCAACATTACACCTCCAAAACTTACATACTTCATTACAACACCACTAACACTCAGCCTCATTGCAGTTCTACATGCCTTGAGAAGCAGTATTATATTGCTCTATCCTCGCTGCTTCACCTCAGTGAGACAGTCGATCTGTTTTCCATTCGCATTTTGTTAGGTGTTTCAATGCAGTTTGCACATTCTTCTGACCAGGAACAGAGGCTTTTTTTTCACATGTCTGCATAATAAGTTTGCCTCCCCTCCAACTTTGTCTCCCCTATGTGGTACGTATCACTACTGAAATTGCAATAATACGATACAAGGGTGGTAAGTGCGTCATTGGAGAAGGAGGAGCAGTTTGAAAATACGAGTCGAAGTTGACTATTTTTTACTTCAGAGATGTTTCAGTGTACTCATCGCATGCGTATTGTAGGGAAGGGCGGGGGAATTCGGATAGCGGGGCTTTTTGGATAATGTTAAGTTCTCACGCATGCGCTGCCACTACTAAACACGCCATATTGAAGTTTCCAGTCTCATGTTAAGGACGGAGTCTTATCAACGCGTGTGCTTGGTTCTGAATAGATTCTGCTATTAAGAGAGACGCTACATCAGTTTTTCTAATAAAAGGTAAGGAAGGAATGCCTGTACAATACGTAGCATGTAATATTTTGGTCAGAAAACAAGCTTTAGCTGATCTTGTGTACTAGTTTTCGTACTGCTTTAAGGAGTGAACGTTTCCTTGGTATTTTGCGAACCATTATAGCATATGGTGGTGCTATCTATTGCACAGTCTAAGAATTACGTCGTGATCGGTAACATGTGTTGTGGAGCTATTTCGATAACAATCGGTGGGGTTAATCGGATATCATACATACCTGTTTCTCTGATATGTAACTTATTTCCATTGGGGCCTATGTTTTAAACTAATTTTATTATATTAATTATTCCGTACAAATTTTCAGATGGTACGTCATTACAAAAGGAAGAATTTAAGGCTACAATGGGATAAAGAAGTTATGCAACAGGCAGTCTCATCTGTAATAGAAGGTAATATGTCATTACTAGGCGCAAGTCAAGTTTTCAAGGTGCCATAAACGACCCTGTATACAAAAGTTACATTAAAATAAAATGAACTGAATCCAATGTTCAAACATGCATGGATGATAACATCATCTGTTGGATTAGCAGTGAAAGGATTTTCATGTACAGAAATATTTCCGTTTAGGCCTCCAGCAATCGAGGACTTCATTATCTAGCTTCCGAAACATACTCACCTTCTTTTAATTCTAACAGTAATGGAGCACAACATGAAGAAGGAATTTATGCTGAACAGCCCAGCACTTCACAATCTCTTGTGGGTGTAATGCCTAAAAGAACCGTTCTAAGGTCCTTCCTAGTCCTGTAAAGAGTGTGTTCAAGAGAAGAGTTCAAACTATGAAAGGAGCATGCCACGGCACATCACCAGAAAATGTAGCAGTTGTTAAGGTAAAGAGAGAGAGAAATGAAATTTCGTGGGAAACAAATTCAGTTAAAAAAAGAAGAAGCTAAGGAAAAGCAAAAAGAAGCTAAACAATTAAAGAAATTCATTGACTTATCATCTAGTGAAGACGATACTGCTAATGATTCCAACGTAAATGACTACAAATGTGGATTCTGCAGTGTCAGCTACCACTCGAAGTAGTCTGTACTGAGAGGTGACTGGATTCTCTGCCAGAAATGCCAGGTTTGGTTCCATGAAAGATGCGTGGGAGCTGAAGGAAGGAAACAAATTTATTTGTGGCAAATGCTTTTGAATAGCATTCAGAATTCAAGAATTGTTAATGATTCCTTATATTTCTTAATTTTTTCAATGCTTCATATTTCATAAGAATTGTTAACTCTTTATAATTCCACATTAATATGTTATAATATAACCATATATATTTAATTTCTAGAACAAATTTGTTTCAGAATCCAAAAGTAGAGTAATTATTTACTGTATTATTTGTTATCCAAATTGCCCCACAGTCATATCCAATTAGCCCCTCAGAATTTCTCCATTTCCAATTCGGCGGGTAATTCTGATAGACTTATTTCAGCATTAGGATTGTCATTAATGATAGTGATATTATGCCCACCGTGAGCCATAATAGTGCATTACTTGTGTGCTCACTTGAATGCTCGGTACATCGTAACATTTTATTTTCAATCAAGAAGTTACGCTAACCTATCGGAATTACCCCACCCTACTCTATACTATATTTTCGAGGAATATATAAAACATATACTCGACAATTTTCTACACATTGTTTTTCCGCACTGATCTGAATCACATTTGTAAGCACAATAGTATACAGATTCAGTCGAAGTTTTATTTTCCCCGATGAAAGCAAATGAGGTAAGTAGTTCCCGTGAAAAACACTGAATTTATACCCTAGCACGCTTACATTGTAACCAAGAGACGTAAAGCGAATATATTCTATTAAACGGTTGCTAAGCTTCCAGCCAGTGCAAAGCATAAGTGCAGCTCCTTTGACGAACAAGATAATGATGTGTACTCTAGGTTTTAACACTTAGAACGTGCGCACTAATCCACAGCGACAAACTACAATTCCCTGCAAGGTTGTTTTTCTTGAAGCTTGCACACATAGACAAAGCTTAGTTTTGTGCTCGGAGGGAGCACCTTGAAGCCATTTGCATGAGCTGTGACAGATATTTACACAATTGAACACGTGTTCATTTGCTTGTGTACTCGGAGCTTACTGGGTCTAATTACTTGACTACACTGCGCTAAAATGTTTGAAGATGAGCTGACAGGCACGACAATTCGTGCTTATAACATCCAACATTACGTTTCATAGGTTGTCAACCAAGCGTCGCCTAATTCCGTATGTATTTCAGTCACTCCGTAACATCTAAGCCTGAATCTTAGCGGGATTTGACAACCTGAGCTATGGATGGCTATATATACTGGGTGTTTTTTCTGTCAGAGCTTCTGATGTAGTTTTTGGTAGAGATTTTGTAACGATTAGGAAAAACCAATACACAATTTGTTACAGCGTGGTGCTCCGGCTCCTTGTCACGGAGCAAGCCTGAGTAGGAGCCCACCCATGGAGCGGCCCATTCAGTGTCGTGAGGATCTGATATGGCTGACCATTGTCAGCCTGATGCTGACCACACTATCTCTGAATTCTAAATAGTGCTTAACGCTCGTTCTTGCTACATCCTGCACCAGAAGAATGCAGGTGAAGTGAAAGGATAATTTGGATGGGAAATTTAGAAAAGAAATGTTCCAGGCATTAATTTAGGGTAGATACTTCCACAGCATTTTTCAATTATGAGGACTGAGGAAAAATTGAAAAAAAACTCATTTAAGGAGGACAGCCCTAACCACGGACCTCCCGTTTAAAAGTCCGTGCCTTAACGACCTCGTCTACCCGTGTCAGAACACACACACACCATCTCCCTGTATCGGTGTTGAGTTAGGAAACATGTAAAGGAAAAGTATCTTATTTTGCAAGCTTTTTTCATTTATAAAATTGCATATGATGAATATTTACAGGGACAGAGCGGTGTAGGACAACTGTCAAAAAATTCCATTTATGCTTCCTGTAAACTTATTATTAATTCCAGCTCTTTAGAAATCTTTTCATGAAAACAACGCTTTCTTGTCTAAGTGAAAATGAAAAAAATTCGATTTAAATAACCTGACCAGAGGGCGTGGCAGCATATTAACAGATTTTTTTAAAATTCCTCATATATATTTTTTCACAAATTTTCTAGGATTGTTCCCGCAAAGTTTGGCCCATATGTGTTAATCTATTTAAAACTCAGGAATTTTTAAGTAAAAACGTTTATTTTTATGAAAAATGCGTAATCGGATTTTCAGATCGGTTAATATGTGGGAATGTTCCTTTTATAACATTTAAAATGCTACCTATGATGTAATTTTTAAGCTAAAAGAGTGAAATTTTGGAAATGATTTGCCCAATACATGTTAAATAAAACTTGCTGTGCAGTTATTACTGTAAGATCGTTAGTTACACCATGAAGTTTACTAAATTTTGATAAGCATGCATCTTTTGCAAAAAATTGAAACTGATAATGAACAAAAATTATTTTTAAGAATATGCCTAAATATTCTGAAAATTTTATTTATTTCCAAACTTATTTACTAACACAATGCAAAAACACAAATCTGAAATTTATATACAGAATTCAATAGCACTTTAACATATACGCACGAAACTTAGCAACAATATTTCTTTATACAAATGTAAAGAGTGTTTCAACACTAAAAATGTTCAGGGATTATTTTAGGTTTTGGAGAATTTGCAGTTAGGTCTCCTTATACTAATTTTCTGTTCCAGTTATTGTGTACGTTAAACAATTATTAGGGGAAAAGGTATAGTTCCAATCGTATTACAAACATAAGGAACAGCCATAAGTTTGTGTACTACTAGAGCTTTTGCTTATGATGTAATTATAACTAACGCCCAGAGTTACAGTTTTGCAGAAATACGCTGAGTTGTATAGCGGGGGAGAGAGGGAGTGGCAAGGAAAACAAGGAGAAAAATGAGAGTGAGTGAAGAAGAGAGGAGAAAGAGACAGTGAGGGAGGGAGAGAAAGAGAGGGAAAGATAGAGAGAATCTCCAAATTTAATGCAATAACGCGTGTACAGCTGCGGGTTCTGCTAATCCAAAATAAAAGTTCATCCATTTTGTACTTGCTTCGGCTGAAATTGAGGTTTGTTTTAAAATTTATGGACGCCCTTTAACTTAGCGTCCCATTCTATATTGGGCGTGAAAGATCGGTAATTTTGCTCAGAGGCCTCTTTATCAGGCTTGAGAATCTTTTACGTGCCGTAAATCTACGACAAGGACTACTTCCCTTCCGAAGGAAGCCATGCTAAGAATTTTTACGCCCATCGCCCTCCACCGGGTTTGAACCCGCGACCTCGGAAACTAGAGGCTAGCATAGTAACTTACTTCGGCTGAAAATTTATTTTTCGACGATAGAGTTTTTTAATGCACTTCCATTCATTATGGTGGGAAGTTGAATTTCCTGCATTCAGTGCCAAACCTAACCTACCTGCGTGTTTTGTCTACTTTACTGCACGTATGTGCATCATCTATATTAAATCCTCTAACTGTTGATATATTTATTATTGTAGACCTGGAATATAATCACATTTCATAGTTAAATGTTACCAATTAAAACTTACTTTGGTCGTTACTTCCCTTTTATTTGCCAGTATTTACGATTTAATTCATGCAGCAGCAGTGTTCAACAGGTGTTAGTAATTAATTTTATTTTCATCACAAAAATAGATAGAATACCCATACTTTAAATGTATTAAAAGAATCTCGAAAGTAGAAAATACTCGGCTTCGTCTCATATTTTCAAACTCTTGGTCGTTCTCCAAAGATGCAGTATCCATTATCTTCCTTTCATCCAACTAGTATTCTTGTAGTCTGTTGCAACTGAGAATGACAACGTGCTTCTGCATAGAGAGCAGTTTCAGATGCTTGTTTATTACCCTGTTTAATGCTACTTATTGGATTTAGTTGCGCAGTGCAATTACAACTTCGGGGGTTAAAACAATCCCTTTCCAAACCTAACTTGGGCTGCTTGTCTCAGCTAAAGACGTCACTGTTTAATAGTTGCTGATAACTTTCTCACCTTCTCAAGAAGGGTTGTGTTTACTCACAGTTCCAGTCTGCAAACTGAAGAAGCGATAATGTTCGAGACATCGCAAGTGTGTACAAATTGTATTTGTTATCTGCTTATGGTAAACTTTAAGCTGTTTCTGAAACCTTCGTCTCGATTATATTACAAACTTAGCGCTTCTACCATTTGTGATCTATGTGTGCTTAATACTGACTTCATTCTACAAATTATTTGTCGTCCTCCGTGGTCTAGAGGTACCGCGCTCGGCGGGCGATGGATTTTTTCGGGCGTAAAAATTCTTAAGATGGCTTCAATCGGAAGGGAAGTAAAACCGGTGGTCTCGTGTAGTAGATTTACGGCGAGTAAAAGAATCTCAAGCCTGATTAAGAGGCCTCTAAACAAAATTTCCAACCTTTCATGTCCAATATATAATGGGACGCTAAGGAACATAGCAGTTAAAAAGCGTCCATAAATAAAACTCAATTTAATTTCAATTCTACAAATTATAATTGAGCGAAAAGTGAGCCGAAAGACTCCGAACCGCCTGCGGTGTTTTTCCTGTCCGCGTCCTCGGCGCTCGTTGCCGTTTGCTGCTATCATAGAAAGACGCGGATGAAACCATACAGCATTTTTAAAACTACTTTTATAGGCTTTACTTACCAACTTTAAGTAAGGAAATGCTGAAACTGGCCACCGTCGTTGTCCATACATTTTTGGCACCTCTTTAGGAAACTATCCATCATGGAATTTTTGGGGAGAATTTTCCAAACAATGACCGATGTCGTCTAATGTTTCTTCGGTAAGAACCGAACGCCGTCTTTTAGATTTCCTAGCCTGAACACTTCCTGTGGCCTGAAATTTACTGTAAAGTTCATGGATTGTTGTACAGCCTGGAACTTTTACACCTGGAAATCTTTCTGCAAATCGTACTTTCACTTGGCGAGCTGGCCGAGTCAACACATACAAATCATTAATAAATACACGCTGTGCAGTAGAAAACATATACTGAGCCATAATATACTTTGTGACTAAGTACAGGACAAAATAATAAATAACTCGTAATAACTGAACTACATTACATCACCGTCAACTCAAAACTGCACGTCACACTGCACAGCAAAACCACAACAGCGTGACTTTGTTTATAGCTGCAGTGCGTTATCATATTTTTATCATATTTCCACACGTCCAGTGGAAAAACACCGCGCAGCTGGTAATATTATTCATAAAATACCCCTTCGGGGTAACTTAAAACGTAAAGTGTACATGATAAACCCACACACCCTGGAAGAATTAAAACAAAATATCCGTCAGGAAATTTCTCAACTTGAACTACGGCGAGTGATGAATAGTTTCCTAAAGAGGTGCCAAAAATGTATGGACAACGAGGGTGGCCAGTTTCAGCATCTCCTTTCGTAAAGTTGGTAAGTAAAGTCTTTAAAAGTAGTTTTAAAAGTGTTGTATGGTTTCATCCGCGCCTTTCTATGATAGCGGCAGATGGCAACGAGCGCCGAGGACGTGGACAGGAAAAACACCGCGCAGGCGGTTCGGAGTCTTTTGGCTTATTCTGTATTATCTCATGTAGTCCCCCTTCTTTCTCAATAATCAACGGAAATAAATGAAGTGATGAATGAAATCAGAGTCTCCTTATACCTGAAGTGTTCACTCTTACATGGAAAGAGAAATCTCCTGAACAAAAACACAGTATATACTTAACTTTGTGTCTGTGTAAAGCAAGTGTTTTGGATAGAATTTATCCTTAAGAGAACCAATGCTCGGAGATTTAACCCAGAAATCAGTGCCTTAGTAATCCCCTTTTATCCAACAAACTTTATTACATATGGGCTGAAATAGTAGACTCAAGACTTAAAAGTTCAGTGCCATAGCTGGGATTTGAAGCACAGATCTTCGGCTTTCCGCGCCATTGCTCTTACCAACAGAACTACTATGGTAACAGCCGGTACGACATTAAATCCCACAACTGACTCGCATTTTTTCCAGTAAACCACAACGCGTTTCCAAATCCATTTTGAAATAACATACTCTGATAGAAATTACAATCTCGTAAGTGTTTAAGTCCTACGCTTTGTAATTAACACCAATAGGTCAATAGGTGATAATTAATAGTATTCTTTCACACATGCCGTTGTAGAGGTAATGAAGAGATTGTGTCACTACTGGGGTATGTTATCTCAAAATGAACTTGAAAACGCCTTGTGGTTTACCCGAAAAAATGCGAGTCATTTGGGGAATTTAATGCATGTTTCCATAGCAGCTCAGTTATTTAGAGCAACGGCAGGGAAAACCGAAGACCCATGGTTCAAATCCGGCTATGGCAATGAACTTTTCAGTTTGATTCTACCTACCTTTCCAACCTTGGCCTACGTACGGCATGTATGAAAGAACAATTGATTATCATTTATTACATATCGTTAAGAAATTTTCATAATAACTTGTAATAATGTTGTAGTCATTTCATGATTTCAAAATAATTTTATTTGCCAGTTTCAATCCTATAAACCATTGTGTTTTCACCTGAAATTTTGCACATGAACCTAATTTATGCTAAAATTATCCATACATCTTTAGCAGCATATTTTAAGAAAATATGTATAAATTCCCAAGAAGTGGTTTTTATTTGGTGCTCTTCATTATATTGTAACAAATGTTGAAATTTCAGTATCGAAATAAGGGAGAGACGTTTGTCTGTTAAGTAATCTCAAAAGAAAACGAACGCTTTATGAAAATTCCGCCGTACAAAAATATTCACCTAGTTTTGTGCATAAGGTTAAAAATTTTCCTAATTTTGGCTTGCATTATAATGTAATAAATGTTGACATTTCAGTATTGAAATAAGGGAGAAATGTTTGGCTTTCAAGCAATGCCAAAAGAAAACGGACGCTCTATCAAAACTCCGCTGTACAAAAATATTCACCTATTTTGGGCATAACGCTAAAATGTTTGCTAACGTTGGCTTGCAATTTTTGGAAGAAAAGGTTTGAAAAATATTAACTCTGGGAAAACGTGTTTAAAAATAAATTTGGAATCAGCAAAAAGGTGAGTATAGTAATATGTTTCCAAAACTGAACAATGCTTCTATTTGCACCGTTATCGTACAGGTGTGCCGTATAACCGCTTAACCTGGATCCACCCCATCCAAATCCATAGGCGAGATAGAGCATCGGGAAAGTCCAACTAGACACCCGTAAAATAGAAAAGGAAATAGAAAGTCCAGCTTCTACCAAACTGCTACGTCTCTCGGTCAGTGTTTATATTTCACGGACACCCCGAGAAAAGGTTCACGAGTGTTCGAGCTGCTAAAGCGATTAAAAAATTTACTACCCATTTTAAAGAGCAAAGATTCTAAGGTGAGAAAAACCGATCTTTAAATGAAATGTGTAGAAACTTGACCAGTTGTCATATATAACGAAATTATGTGTACTGAAATGTATCACTCTACTGTTTTTAATTTCTTTCACATAAACCTGCATTTCTGGTTAAAATTGAGGCGTATGCCATTTTTCTTTTGTGAAAATGGATTATTTACGGAGCAAGGGCCCGTTGTGTTTTATTTGTACGTATTTGCACTTAATTTCAGCACATTGCAACAGATGGCCTTAGTATTCCGAAACTTCTGAAGCAAATGCATTATAAAAGCCTTGAAAGGAGAGTTTTATATTACCTGTAACTGCAACACTATTTAAAGCAATGTTATTTTCAGAGAATAAATTATAATTAGATTGGTAAATCTTAACTTCGAAATGTGTTATTGTTACCTGTATGTATTCGAGTTGGCTCCGCGGTAACGTATGAGGCTCGCATTCGGGAGGTCCCGGGCTCGATTCCCTTCGACTGCACACTCTAGCCTTGGAGTTATCGTGGCTTTCCGTGGTCGGTAGGCGAATGTTGGAACGGTTTTTCATTTATCACGATTTCCTTTCCCTCATATCCGTTTCATTTCGCTTTCTTCTCATGTTTAAGGATATTTGCTTCAAGGAAAGAGTATTCTCCGTGTATACAGAGGGCTGACTGGTTCGACGAGTAGTTCATAGCCCTCTCTTGGTAGCTCCAGTAGTGGGACGGGGCTTCCGCGCATATCTCTGGTCTGTAGCCTCCTGTGGTTCTTTCACTTCATTCCTTTCTCTTAGGGGTGGTAGCCGCAATAGATCTCCCGTGGGTTGCAGTACCTCAGGGGTCCTCTGTCCTGTACCCTCTGCATTCACTTTATGTGGAAGGGGTAGTGAGAGAGCTTAACTATTGCATAGGATTAATGAAACAAAATTCTGTGTCACTTTTTAACGCCTCACTCGAATGTGTGGAGAGCAATCACATCTCCCATAATGGCGTCAAAGAAGACTGACTTTTCGCAAGTGTATGCTAATTCCTTCTTGTGGTAGCTGGCACAATTTGGAGCATAAGCAAGGTCAGACTTCAAAAATAGACGAAAATCTATGAAACTATAGCACAGGGTAGGCAAGACCCACCACACTGGGTTCTCTGGGTAGCAACCGCATTTCTAAATCATCTAATACGACATTATTGGTCTTCAAATTGAGTTCTCATTTCTGTCCCCAAGTATAGGAAAACATCAATAACAACAAACGCGGATTGAGCCAGATCCCCCCCCCACTTAGCTGCTAGTGTGATCTTTTAAGGCCCTTACAGTGTGAAATAAGGGAGGTACGAGAATGTGGTGGTAACCCTGACTCCATGCGTTTGTGATGTTACATTGATGGACTAGTTGGAATGAATTCAGAGATATCAGTAAAAGAGAGAACAAAAAAAAACATAATTACCTAATTTACCCATTCAGATAGATGTATAAAATGCCCCCTACTGAAGGAGCAGATTCACATGTTTTATTGCTAAACACTTTGATTAAGGTTTCTTTTGTTACGTAAAATTTTAATTTATTATTGGTACTTTCAATTCATCTATTGTTTTCGAATTATCTGTATACACCGGGGTCTACCACTTCTTGATTATGCTCTGTAAATGTTTGTTTCACTTTTTCTGTATATTTACCACTTTTTCTTAACACATTATTCACTAAAACGCATGTTGTTCAATCGAAAATATTTTCAACTTAGCTTAAATGAAAACACACTTGCGGGGACAGCCTGACACTGACCACCATTCACAACCCTTTTTACAATATGGGTGGCGATTTGAGTATGAAATGCGGCTGTTGTACCTTGACAGGACTAAAAGATCACACTGAATCTTAAGGCTACAGATTCACAATCTAGCCTCCTTCTAACCGTGCTTCAAATGAGATATTTGTATACTTATTAAAATTCGTACTTTAATCTTTGTGTTTCTGATTAATGCAGGTACACTACGTGATCAAAAGTATCCGGACACCTGGCTGAAAATGACGTATAAGTTCGTGGCGCCCTCCATCAGTAATGCTGGAAGTTAATATGGTGTTGGCCCACCCTTAGCCTTGATGACAGCGTTCACTCTCGCAGACATACTTTCAATCAGGTGCTGGAAGGTTCTTGCGGATGGCGGCCCATTCTTCACGGAGTGCGGAACTGAGGAGAGGTATCGATGTAGGTCGGCGAGGCCTGGCACGAAGTCGGCGTTCCAAAACAGGTGTTCTATAGGATTCAAGTCAGGACTCTGTGCAGGCCAGTCCATTACAGGGATGTTATTCTCGTGTAATCACTCCGCCACAGCCCGTGCAGTATGAACAGGTGCTCGATCGTGCTGAAAGATGCAATCGCCATCCCTGAATTGCTCTTCAACAGTGGGAAGCAAGAAGGTGCTTAAAATATCAATGTAGGTCTGCGCTGTGATCGTGCCATGCAAGACAACAAGGGGTGTAAGCCCTCTCCAGGAAAAACACGACCACACCATAACACCATCACCTCCGAATTTCACTGTTGGCACCACACACGCAGGCAGATGACGTTCACCGGGCATTCGCCATACCCACACCCTGCCATTGGATCGCCACATTGTGTACCGTGATTCGTCACTCCACACGTTTTGCCACTGTTCAATCGTGTAATGTTGACGCTTCTTACCCAAGCGAGGCGTCGTTTGTCATTTTCCTGCGTGATGTGTGGCTTATGAGCAGCCGCTCGACCATGGAATCCAAGGTTTCTCACCTCACGCCTAACTGTCATAGTACTTGGAGTGGATGCTGATGCAGTTTGGAATTCCTGTGTGATGGTCTGGATAGATGTCTGCCTATTACTCTTTACGACCCTCTTCAAATGTCGGCGGTCTCTGTCAGTCAACGGACGAGGTCGGCCTGTACGCTTTTGTGCTGTACATGTCCCTTCACGTTTCCACTTCACTATCACATCAGAAACAGTGGACCTAGGGATATTTAGGAGTGTGGAAATCTCGCTTACAGACTTCTGACACAAGTGACACCCAATCAGCTGACCACGTTCGAAGTCCGTGAGTTCCACGGAGCATCCCATTCTGCTGTTTCACGATGTCTAATGACTACTGAGGTCGCGGATAATGAGTACCAGGTAGTAGGTGGCAGCACAATGCACCTTAGATGAAAAACGTATGCTTGTGGGGGTGTCCGTATACTTTTGATCACATAGTGTAGTTTCTTTTCTGCAAAAGATAATGAAAGTTTGTCATTGAAAGAAAATATTCACACACGCAAACTTATTTATAAAAATAGGAAATCGACAATATTCCTTTTATCTCCACTTGTACACCATTTGTTATGCGAGGACGACCAGTGCTTTTCCGTTTGCATACGCAACCATCTTCTACGAATTTATTGTATCAATTGTAAATTTTTTATGACGAGGCGGCTCGTTGTTGAACTTACAACGAAATGCACGCTGCAATGAAACAATGGATTCACTCTTTGCATAATGTTGCACACAAAACTACTTTTGCTGTGGCGTCGCCATTATATCGTAAACGAACACAGCGCCGCTGTAGGCCCTGACGGGTACTAATAGGTGGGGTTTAAAACTTGAACTTCCCTCTATTCAATGATGTGTTGTATGTGTCGCTATCTATTGTCGTTCATTAAAAATGAATATTCAAAATCTGTTCCTTCTTTTTGAATAACCCTGTATATAAAAATAATTCTTAACGGAATCCTTAATTTTAGGCAGTATTGCTTATTCCAAATGTCAAATATAGTTAAATTTGATTGTATTCACATGCATTGCTTTCTCCAGTAGTTCTAAAGAAGCACTGTTTATAAACAATTGTATAGACAACGCCCTACCCTTCTGCTTTCTATTCCAACGGAATACTGCAAATTACTTAAATGGTGTGTGATATGTAAATATCCATGAATGCATTGCTGTGCAGTAAATTTCTGCTTGACACTGAGAGAGCTAAAGAGTGAATAACTTTCACTTATCCTGCTTTGCTACGAGACTTATTGCCAGAGAAAGAATTGTGAATAATGCTTTCTCACCCTCCTTGTATCCACATTCTTTATTGCGATGCAAGGGAAATACAACCAAGAGGATCATTCGCACACACAAAGCGACTGCATATTTCACTTTGGCAGTTTAGTAAGGCTAATCAAAATTACTTTACTACAAAAATTCCTCTCATTCATTTCACGGCTACAAACAACATACCCCCTGTCTAATTTTTGGGGGACATTAAGATCAAATTGTAAACACAGTTTACGTGTTTTGTCAGTTTTCCAGATCTTTCATTTTATCAGTTATTGCATCTCATTTGTTTGTGATGTTTTCAAAATTATCTTACATTCACTGAGTAGTTTGCAATTTTTTTGGTATATTGATTTTGCGTGAAAATAAGATTTTATTTTAAAAAGGAATAAAATGTCAAAGTTGGGAATTTTCAACATTTTGCTTAATTCCTCATTTTCGGCTCACTTTTACCACTTCACTAATTTATTTCTCCACCAGTTTAAGTTACATGTCTATGAAAGTGTGTGGACGTACTCACAAAATCCTCTACCCAATACATGAAAGATATTTTTGAAAACACCAGCACAAAAAAGTTGGCATATTTTTCAAAAAATTATAAAAACTGATAAAATGAACATCTGAAAAACCACCAAAGCATGTAAACTGTATGCCATTTGATCTTTATGTCCAAAAAAAAAATTGATTTTTCCTTCCATTAATTTGGCTGCTAGAATTTTTTTAAATGCAGACGAATACTTTCTTGAGGGGATGTATGTAGCATCGCTACCACATCTTAAATAATAGCTCTGTGAATTGTGTTATCAATATTTCCTGACGTCATGTTTATAATCAGAAAAACAAAGCTATTTATAATAGAACAGCAAGACTGAAATATATGTGAGTCAGGAGAGGATAAAAGGTGAAATGTAACTTTATTAGCTCCACGTATGAACGCCAATTTGAAGAAACGAGTTTTGTTGTATTGTTATTTGCCCCACGTATGGAAGCCAATTTGAGAAAGGGGGTTTGTTACATTATTTGCACCACACTTTGGGCGTCAATTTGAAGTAGTTTGTATTGAAGGAGTTGTATTATATTTCAACTGTTGGAGAGCAGAACTTGCAGTAGTTGCAACCGCACGTATAGTAAACAGTTTCCGGTAGCCTTCGCCCCAAATGTACTTTCAGGTGGCCTTTGCCCCAAGCTTAAAACAAAATATTAACTTTGTAATTTGACTGTTTCTTTAATTATTAAATATTTATGTTTGTCTCGGCTGCGTCAGTATTATTATTAGAGACACGTTTCTCTTAGCAGTGTTGTGGTACGACTAAGAATGTAGGCTTACACAGATTATAATTTTACTTCACTCCTTTTATTAATGCTTGGTACGATTTAAATAACACTTCACTGATATAGAGAGAGAGAGCTGTGAGATGTTTTTATTAAATACTTGCACTTTTTAATACGTAAACTATTTTCGTCTCACACGAATACATATTATACTTCTCGAGGACGTGACTCGCGTCTGGTTAGAAACACTGTTTGCAGGCAACTGAATGAATTTCAACCGCCTAAACTTGTAAATTTCTGTATTTCAAGTCTGTGATTGGTTAATCCTACTCCAATAGAATACCTTCATTTAACTAAAGCTTTTTCTGGTTGTTGATTGGCTATTTTTAAACTGTCTCAAAATTTACATTATTGTTGCTCCAATAATGACTAGTAGCATTTAAAGTTTCAAATTTATTATTGCCTTAAGGTTTCCTCATTGTTACCTCATTATTAGCAACTTTTAACGTATTATTCTCACAGATCCTGCATTATTAAATTACGTAATACATTCATATAGCATTATTACACATGGTTACAATATTACAAACATATACAATGACTGTTACATACATTTTTTTATATATTGTTACATACACATTGCTTTAAGGCGGGCTGTTATTGAATTTATATATTATATAATTAGACTGAAATCATTTAAGTGTTAAAAATACTGCCTCAAAGGTCAAATGAAAACATCTGATGTGTGGCTTTCTCTACTCACTCTTCTACAAACTGTTCTTACAGAAGCCCATTTTTCAACCTTTTTGTAAATGCAGATAAACCTTCATTACTCATTTATACATTTCGTTGTGTGTTTAAGAAGAATAGAGCAAGCTAAAGCGAGTCAAAACTTTTCCAAATTATCGCTATATGATGGCTTTGAAATTCAGTGTTCTTTGCATGAACAAAAAAGAGAAACAAATGAAAAAAATAATAGGGGTTTGCAGTTAAGAAAAGAGTATCTCGGAAATGGTTAATGCCACAAATACGTTTTATTTGACATAAATTGTGTGATTTAAGGAAATCTATATCCTTTGTGCAGTAGGATTTGTCTTTCTCTAATAGTTATAACAAATTCATTCAGAATGAAGACGACTTCACAGGTGTTTTCTAGAAAATTCAAGATATTTGTGATACAAATATCTTAAAGTAGTAGTATCCCTAATGTCGAAGCCATTTTGGGAAAAATAAAAAATTCGAAGCATTTTCCATGAAAAGGGTAGCTTGAGATGAGGGACTTTCTTGAAAATCTTCGAGTTGCATCCATGAAAGATGCTGAACTTAAATACCAATACCTCAAAACGTGTATCTACAGTGAAATATAGGTATAACTTGTTGGGGTGGAACGCAATACTTCCTCTACTTACTACAGGTAAGCACTTGAGAAAGTAAAAATGGGTTCTTCAAGAGCTTTGAATCACTTGAGGTTAACATACTTCCCTATAAAGGGACGTTCCTAAGAGAACAGTAGGCATAAACTGCGACCATTTAAAGTTTTGTCAGTGTGGGTTAGTCGTTTACTTCGACTGCCATTGTTAATATGGTCAGGGAATTGAATACGCCATACAATATAACACTCGCCAAACATAGGTCGTAAAAAACGATATGAAGTAACTTATATAGGATATACATTAATGAAACATTTGGAAGTTGAAGTAACATACAGTACTCGCCACGGACAAACTAATACAATAACTCATTAATGTAAAAAGATATCTAATTCACAGCTCTCCAGCATCAACACATTAATGATTTCTTTCTTTAATAGTTTTTCAGTTTTTGTTCTAACTCTTACGTTTTATGCATTTTCTTTGCTAATGTTGTACGTATAATAATTAAGAGGATGTAAAAACACATATATTCATAATGTACACATGGTATAGAATAAGTATATAACCCTACAACATATAAAACATAATATGAGGGTTAAAGGCCATTGTTAACTATATAACCAGTAATATAAAATTACGAGAAATGCAATAGTATCTACGCAAGCATGTAACGAACCTTGGATTCATAATTAAGACGATGGAAGTCTATAAACACACACATAAATATGTAACATACCGTTATTGGACAGTAGCACCAATTACGTACATTGGTACATACGTATAATTCAAATACGTACGTTAAGAAGAACGTTTGTAGGGAACGCTAACAGAAGCTTATCAGTGCTCAAGCAGGAAGGCTGTGTATAAACTCGTCTCTGAATAGACGCTAAAACCACGTATTTTAAGTCTACCAGTTTTACATATTTTAACATAAGAAATGCAATAGTGAATTGCGAATACCATATGTGGTTTATCTAAAATACAAGTGAAATAATTAACAGAATACGTATGTGCATAGTATTTTAATCTTCTCCATACCCAACCCTGACTAGACACAAGTGCTCTTCGACACAAATAGAGCAGCCGTGGCACAACCATACAATAATAATTACAACATACTAGCACACACAAGAATACAGATACACGATCATCAGATTCAGTCTACGCCTGACGTAGACTGAAGAGAAGAGACGTCGCCGAAGAAGTCCACACCATCGCAGAAGACAACGCAGAAACCTGACTGCGACTCCTTGACAACATCGACGCCTCCATCCGGGGTTTACGTGACCAGATGACAACATTCCTACTGAGTTCAACCAGCTGCACATGCTCCTCCAATCACTGCAAGAGCGTGTCCATCAACTACACGAGCTACTAGACCATCAGGACAACTTCACAGAGTCTACATCAACACAGTCTTCACCTATAGCACCAGCCGAATCTCCGCAGCTCTCTCCACGGAGTGCTCGCGCCCGACGAAACCTACGTTTCTTCGAAACATACATAAGTCACAACCCTGATGAATACTATCCGAGTCACCGCAACAGAAACATCAGCAATCACCGTTAACACAATAAAGAAAACCATGCCTTAATCCCTTCCTACTCCTTTCCACGAACCTCCCCGTGTGTGGCGACCAGGGCCTCGGTCATGGTTGTCACCCGGACAATGCTTTACTCCACTGCCAGCGCAATAAGCTGGCAGTTATCCTACCACGCACTAACGGGGGTGCAACAGCGGAACCCCAATACCCCTCCTAACTTCTCCTTTCCAACCCACGCCTAATCCTATCCTACTCCCGAACCCCCCCCCCAAAAGCATCAAGACGACCTACAGGTACGTAACACAGAATCCATCATCATCAACGTAGTGGCGGCCTACCAAGTGAGCCGATACAAATTAGTTGACAATAAAAGGAACCATCCTTATACTGGGTTTCTCTTGAATGTCGTGACTGGCAGGCCCGCCGCTCCCACATATCTTTTGCACGAATATTTTCGTACACTAACAGTGGACCGGCTCTCTGTTTCTTCGCTAGATAAGGTTAGCGATGCGAAACAATATGAAGACGTTACGCTAAAATTTCGTTATGAAAACTGTTCGAAGTAATGCCCTCTAAGTCTACATAAACCTGACTCCTATCGAATACATTATTAATACTCGATGAATTTCTACAGCTGAAATTTTGGAAACCGCAAGTATAGTCTTGTATTTCGTCGAAGGGTTGATGATTTCTTGCACAAACTTCAACTCAAGCAATTCCCATAGATAATAATCACATAAACTTATATATGGAGAGCTAGCAGGCTAGTTAATTCTCGAATTATCACAAACACGTTGAAATGCTAGATAAGTATTTTCTAGGACTTCTTTCCACTACAAACCCTATCTCGTCTAGCGTTTCCTAGGTTAGTACTGTTGGTAGTCTCTGTTTATTTTTGTGTTTTGTTAGGTATGGTCACACGAGGGAATTTCTCTGTAAGTCCATGTTGACTGTCCACATTTGCTTCTGTTCGAGTAAAACTTAACACAATAAACAAACGTTGTTCTTTAGCACACACCATGATAACTACATTCAGTGAATACAAACAACAGACAGCTTCACGTAACGTTAATCTAACTGTACACCGTACCAAACAACTTTAGACTTCACTGCAAATACTAGCGAAGTCATTCCACCCGATACCTGCTACGCGTCAGACCCGCCGGCCGCCAGTCGCGTTATTCAAGAGAAACGCTGTAACTGGTCTGCGGACGACCTTTACAAGATGGATGTAATTGTAGATGGATGTACATCCATCTTGTAAAGGCAAGAACCGTCACAGTCTTTAATGACTGCACACACGAACATATCCGTATTTCTTCTTTGTTATAAAGCTGCTGTATTTGGACAGTAGTACAGCAACACAGTTCTCAGACCAGTAACCTGCGGGTATACCATCAGAGTTCGAGTTCTGTTTTTTCCTGCACAGTATGTATGATTACAACTCTACTTCTCGGTAACGTTCAGTTTCGTAAACAAAGCAAACCTCGAATTGCTTTTAGTGTTTAAAAGTATCTATACATTTGGTAATATCTCCAAAATGGCCCATTTGCGGACCCATGCTTACTGAGATTTATTTGTTTCTATCCACGCGTACTTACAACCCCTTCAGTTTGTACTAACAACTTTTGTACACTCTGTAGGTCTCTCATAGCCATCGCCACTGCATGATCGAGCGACATGCAATACAGTCTCGTAAATCTAAGCTTTTAGGATGTTTTAAATTGTGAAAAATACCTGTACACCTGGCATCCTAGATACGAGGGACACTATTTATATTTTGAGCACAATAATTAAAACAAAGTAATTTCTGATTGAAAACTGCTTTATTGTTTTTCAAAATATTCTCCTTTATGACCAATACACTTTTGCATCCGTTTAAACCATTTGTCAAAGCATTTTTTCCAGTCTTCTTGAGACACTTCCAAAACATGTTTTTTGAAGGCATCTACGGCTTCTTCTGCCAGCGAAAATCGTTGTCCACGCAATTTATTCTTGATGTTCGGGAACAAAAAGAAGTCATTGGGTGCCAAATCAGGACTGTATGGCGGATGACCCATCAATTCGATTTTTTGAGCCTTCAAATACTCTCTTGTTAGACGAGATGTGTGTGCGCTTGCATTGTCTTGATGAAGAACGATCCTACGGTTCTTGTTGGTTTACCTTACTTCACCGAAGACTTCCGGCAAACAAATGGTTGTGTGCCATTCCGCATTGACGTTCCTCTAAAGGCACTGTTGCCACATGGCCAGTTTTGCTGAAAAAACAGGCGACCATTTGCTTCGAAGTGCTTCGAGTGCGAACAACTTTTGTTGGATTTGCTTCATCTTGAAACACCCATACAGTCCACTGCTATTTACGTTCCGGCTCATACGCATAGATCCATGATTCGTCACCTGTTACAATCTTATATACGTCTTTTGAGGCACCGCCATTGTATTTCTTGAGCATTTTTGTACACCAATCGACACGAGCATCTTTTTGAGATTGCGTCAAATTATGTGGGATCCAACGAGAGCAAACCTTTTTCACGGCTAAATAATCATGCAATATTTTATATATGCTGGTGGAACTAATGCCTAGGGTTGCCTCAATCTCATAATATGTCGCAAGACGATCTTTCATTATTAGTTTTTGCACAGCATCAATGTTTTATGGCACAACAACTGATTTTGGACGACCTTCACGAACTTCATCATTGAGCGAACGGCGGCCACGTATAAATTCGTTATACCAGCGTTTCACAGTGGCAAAGGATGGAGCTTCGTTGCTAAATGTGGAAGTTAGTTGATCAATGCATTCTTGTCTTGATTATCCACGTCGTAAGTCCTAATAAATCATTGCACGAACATTTTCACGGGTTAATTCCATGTTTTTGTTGACACACAATTTTAGTTAGTGTAAACAAAACAAATGACGCTCTATTGACAAAATTTTTGAAGTAGATTATGGTCAAAAATGTCAAACCTTCTATTGGAAACGTCAGATGGCACCTACAACATTCAGGGTTGCCAAGGCTCAAGATATAAATAGTGCCCCTCGTACACACGCTGAGATATTAAAACAGAGGTATGTAATCATAGCAATAAAGGTAAAGTAAATGATTATATACTTATGATCATCAGCCCAGTTGTGGACGATTAGGAACAGGTTCGACATATTATTTATGTTGGATAAATAGTTACATATTCTTGCTAAGGAGTGGCTGCCACGTGACTATTTCACATGCTAACCACTACAAAACTAGAGGCCACCAGTTAGTATCGTATACCTTACAGTGGCATCTCTCAACAAGGGCGATTTGAATAACGACGTGAGCGGTATCGTCTTTAGAAGACATAATATTATGAGCATGCGCACTGTCCTGCAACGGCGACTTGTGTACTTCCAAATAAAACGTATAAGTTTATAAACGGAAAGTAATTTTTTCATTTCATTTCATTTATTTCATCCATAATTAACAAGTATATGTTGTCGGATACCTCAAAACAAATTGAATGAACAAACTTAAAATACATGTCAGATATAAAATTCAATATAAAATTTCAATGTATAAGATTACTATGTACAATTTTACAGCATTGAAAATTTCAACAATTAACCTGAAAGTACAGAAATTCTTCAACTGAATAGTAACAATTTGTCATAAGGAAGTCTCGTAAGCATTTCTTGAAACATTGAAAAGCTTTTATGTGCTTAATTTAGCAGGTACTTTATTATACAGGTGCGTTCCTTTATTATAAAAACTATTCTCAAAACAATTTAGAGTTATGAGGTGTAATATGTAATTTTGACTGATTCCTTGTATCATACTTGTGAAAGTCTGAATTAACAGCAAGTGTTTCAATGTTCATTTACGTTTTGTAGCGGGAAAGGGTGTTGTGCGCTATTTGTAGTGCGAAATCGCGACCCTTGGTTGATGTCAGCGGCAGTGTTCTTCCTCGGCTTTGGAGCTCGTCGGTTGTTGCTTATTCTATTCCTAACTTTTCCAACCTATATCTAATTCTTAATTCTCAGGTTATTGTGGGTGAGGCAAGTTAAAAAATACACTGCAATTTTCCCTTAATGAAGTTTATTCACAATTGAAATAATTATGGGCGGCTAGTTTTCCCATTATTATAATCCCACCACTTTAAATAAGTCAGGAGCCTAGCTATCTGCACACGCACTCCCACCCTTGTGCACCCACGTGCATCTGTAGCACTCGTACCGAGGACAATTCTAGAAGATCAGAAGAGAGTGGGCTCTGAGGCCTTGTCTGCCCTTATATACGGGAGCCTAGTGACGCTCACCTCTACGTTTAAAAATGTAGCGACGTTTCCCATTGGTCCTCAGACGGCGTTACCTTTAACATGTATGAGAATATGTTTCTTCAAATCCGTGCGCATAAGCGTCACCTTGGAGCGTTGTGGAGCCGATTCAATATCTGCGTCTCTTTCTTTTCTCTGTCTCTTTCTATTTCTCCGTACCGTTACCGGTTCCTGCCTGTTGGCTTGGTGAAAGGTACACTCTATTTAGGATTATGCTTTTCCTTGAATTTTGCTAGCTCGCCCGTTTCTTACAATCAGCTCTGTACAAATGTTAGATGTTGAATATTTTAACATGTTAGTGAATTATATTATTACTGTACACTTCTTATATGTATGGTATATCCCCGTTCATATGTACAATTCTTATATGTGTATAGTATATCCCTTTTCAGTTTGTACAATAACCTCGAATAAGTACATGCACAGTAGTGGCAGAATGTTTAGTTCCTTGAAGTATGGTTTACAGCTCGTGGTATAGGGTAAATTAAGCATGATTGTAATTACATTTTTTTGTAATTTAAATACTGTTATTGCCTCGCTACTAGATCCCTATAGAACTATCCCATATAACAAAAGTGAATGAAAATTTGAGTAATACACTACCTTAAGTGTATGCTTACTTATTGACTGGCTGAGCATTTTAATTTGTTACTAGTCAAACTAAACCTTAGTTACGATGGTATACTGAGGACTTAGCTAAATCAAATCCTATTATAAAATACTTAGGGAGATCTATTGAATAGGAAAAAATATTTTATGGTGATATTAAAATTATGTGATATTAAAATAAATGCGAAGAAGGATTATGCGAAAGCCATCAAAGAAGCTAAATGCAGATTTAATAAGCATTATATTAATAATTGCAACAAAAAGTGTAAAGCTGCTTGAGATATTATCAACTCCACTCGTAATCGCTCCGTGAAACAAGCCTATGGTTGTAATGCCAACGATTTTAATCAGTTTATTCTGAAATCAGCTAAAGATATTACTGATTCGGTTTAAATGCGCAAAAGCAGGGCCATTTGCTGTTTGAAAAACCCAAAATCCTCTAGTACTAAATTTGAATGGAAATTAAGTTTCTCAGGCTGAAGTAGCTCACATTAACATTAAAAATCTAAAATACAGGGAAATCCTTACATAAATGGTGAATTAATCAAATAGGTAATTCCTTACACAATGCATCAATTAACATACTCTAAAATATATGTTTAACAAAAGGCATTTTTCCTTTAAAATTTAAAATTTTAAAATTTATCCAGTTTATGTAAAATTATTTGGCATATTTTTGGATTGCCAACTTAATTGGTCAATTCATATTAACCATGTTTGTACTACATTATCACGTGTGCTTTATTTGCTGTGTCAACTAAAATCAGTCTTATCTAAAGTGTATTTAAAGCAAGAATATTATGCTTTTTTCACAGTATTTAGATTTATGGTTTTTATATCTGGGGATAATAGGACTGGAGTTGACAAAAATCTTAAATTTTACAGAAAAGGCACTTCGTATACTATAAAAATCAGCATATGATACCTATTGTAAGCCAAATTTTGTTCAGGAAAGTCTATTGACTGCTATTAAACAATATATTTTAAACAGTTTGTACAAGATGAAGACCTTTCTTGAAGATGTCAGGAGCAGACACCAGATTCATCAGTACGCAACGTGTTATAATTATTTTCTTGTCCAGCCACATGTTAGGTTGACAAAGAGTCAATGTGGTTTTTTAATTTAGCTAGTGGCATGTTCAACAGATTACCTGTAAAACTGCCCATTCTGTAGCTCTCCTTAGATTTAAGGGTGTAATGAACAGTGGCTTGTTTTGAATCCCTTTTATAATATTGATGAATACTTTGATGCTGGTTTTAACATGGTGTTTGGACTTGTACACATCGCATATTCATGCGACTAAATCGGTGCTGATGAGAGTAAATAAAATAAATTGATATTGAATTCAAGTGGCCTATTACTTAATACTTGAAGTGCACATAAATTAAACAACAATTTATTATTAATATTTTATGAGAAAATTAATAATTATCAACAATAGCACATATTTTATATACGCTTAAGCCAAACCATTGAAAGGGGATATACCACAAACACACACAGACATATATATATATATATATATTCGCATAGACATATAAATCAATATTTAAAACAATAGTACATAATCATATACTTCACCAAGAAATATGTTAGAATATTTAACAACCAAGAATTGTACAAAAGCAGATTGTAACTTAGATAAGTAAGTGACAGGCGAGCTAGCCAATTCCAGCTAAAAGATAATTCTAGGTAGAGCCCACCTTTCACCAAGCTAATGATCAGGGAACTGGTAGCAGTAAGGAGAAATAGAAAGATACAGATAAGAAAGGAAAGAGACAGATACATTGAATCTGCTTCCGGACGCGTCACCGGTACGCGTATGCGAAATCTTTTGGAGCAGAATATTCTCATACATAATAAGGTAACGCGGTCTGAGGACTAATTAGAAATATCGTTACATTTTGAGGCGCGGAAGTAAGCGTCACTAGGCTTAGGTATAAAAAGGGAAAGAAAGCCCCAGATTTTCACTCTCTGATAGAATCTCGTCGACACACAGTGATACTCTCTGGATGACAGATGCACGTGTGTGCATTGGGGTGGGGAAGACGTGTGCAGTTAGACTAGGCTCCTAATTTATTATAATCTTGGGAATTGTTAGAATGGGAAAAGCTAGCCGCCCATAAGTATTTATTGGATAATAAACCACATTCTTAAGGGAAATGCAGTGTACTTTAATTTGTCTCACCTACGAAAACACTGAGACCCGTGAAATTAGCTAGATAGGTAATGATTAACATTGGAGAATACAGCAGCCGATGAGCAGCAATAGCCGGAGACAAGAACACTGTAGCAGAGGGCATCAACCAGAGGAACAACGTTTTCCAACTACAAATGTTGCACAACGCTTTCCCGCTACACCATTATAAAAGTTCAGCTTCATACATTGTGCACATTTAAATAAGTGCACAAGATTTTTGAGTTGTATTTGTTTGCAAAAACGAAGTATGCTCTGGCATTATACATTTTGAAAAGCTTAATGCTGATAGTTGATACTGAAAACACCTAGCTTTCTTTTGAGCTGACAACTTCCTTTATCTCTTACATTTATTGTCGTGAGTGTTTGTTTTCGAGGATTCAATTCCATCGTTGTTTGCGAAACATACTTGCAGTAAGCAAACGTAGACTGTAAAATACATATACATCGCAAATAACAAGTGGCCAATAATATTGATAGTTTTCAAACGTAGGTACTTAGAGCTGTTGCCTCCAACAGGTGTTGCAGGAGTCAACCAGTCATTAAACTTTATTGATGTTCCCCTAGCCAAATGGGACTTTGTACATTGAATAAATAAATTTTAAAAAAATTCATCGAGACGTCTATATTTTCAATTCTACAGAATTGTTAATGCCATTACAGTATACGTTTTTTTATTCTTCTCTTGAACTTGTTTAATCACAATTTTCACTTTCACAGAATGACTGCTTCCCTAAAAGCACTACCCACTAGAATCGTTTCATTCGTTTAGAACTAATGCAAACTCAATTTGTAGCTGGTAGATATATCAGATAACGTAGAGTGTTGAAGGAACTTCATTTACAGCCCCACTTGGTGCGTGGATTGAGGAGCTGTTTGAAGTCACATTCAGAAATGGAATTACGATTCCATTACATTTTGAGTGAGAACCAGAGTGAGCAGGCGGGATTCTGTGCTACTCTCGATAGTGTCGCAATACACAGCAAATTGCTTCATTACTGGAATTTCTTCATACATTCTATCAGAAGAGAAATTGAATACCAAACTGGGAATGGTCTATCGCAAGATCTTGCTTTCAATCTCATTCACTACAGCACACGCAATATTAAACTCAATCGCCTTCTCAGCAGTTAGCTAACCAGCCTATTGCTAAAGGAATAGATATTTAAACATTTGATTTGTTACATTCACATGAATTTCTCTACCTATTGAGTTAGTAGATACAAACCTTCGCAGAAATAGTTTAATTACACATTTCGTTGTAGGTGTGAGAGCAATATAGGAAACTGGAGCGAGTCAGATGTTTAAAAACGGGGCACTATATGCTGGCCTTGAAATTACATACCCTTTCCATTACATTGCTAGAAACAACTGAATGGTGACAGCATTTAAAAAACTGGCAAATATATTGAAAACTTCAAATCAATAACTCCTATCTCAGTAATAGCTGATGCTACAAAAATCTTATTTACAGCAAATTGTGTGTTTTAAAATATCTACATTCTTAGTGTAGTAAGTTTTTGTTTATCTCTTATGGCTTTCTAGCTATACAAAATTATACAACGTTGGTTCCAAATGAAGAGGACTTCACAGGCTATTCCCAGAAAATCCAAGATGTTTTTATGACATGTAAGTATCTTAAATATGTCGTATTTTAAGCAAAAGCCTTAGAGCTATTTTTGAGAAAATCAAAGAAAGCAAAACATTTTCCGTGTAAAGAGTAGTCTGTTGTGGCGGGGTTTTCTTGAAAACTTTTCTGTCACATCCTTGGAAGATACTGAACTTAAATACTAGGTTGTAGTTCCTCTACATTTGGGCCTCGAGTTATTCTGTTCACACCGAGGGAGATGGCAGCACGGTAACGTCTACGGCTCGCATTCTGGAAGTTCCGGGTTCGATTCCCGGAGGCCGCCCGCTCTGACCAAGGGTTTTTCGTGGTTTTCCCAGGTTGGCACAGACGAATGCTGAGGTGGTGTATTCTACCACGAATTTCCTCTCTCCCTCATTTCCTCTCACTTCATTTCCCTCTTTCATGTTTCAGATTGACTCCGGAGCTGTGGTACGGTCGGCGTCGCGCAGATGGCGCAGAGGCTTGCGAATTGTAACTTTTTCTCGGGCCTGCTAGAGGGAAGCCTGCCCAGCCTCCCCTGCTGCGCCGTGTTTCCCTGGTCCCACTAAAGGGAAGTCTCTGGGCGACCCTCCCGTGGCCGGGTGGTCAAGCCTGGAACTATTAGGGAACTCTGCGCGTCTCTGTCGACTTGCGCTGGCCTGCTCCATACGTCTCCTGCGGTTCTCTCACCTCACCCTTTCCTTCCGGGGGTGTATGCAAAAGAACCATTGTGGTCAAGGTGCTAGGTGTTCACTCCGCCAACTGATCATAGTCATAGTCTGTTCACACAAACGGGATTTTTTCAGGGGCCTCAAAACATGTATTTCCGTGGAATCTTGACGTTGAATTTTTGGGTGAAATGCAATGCTTTCTCTACCTACTAGGTACGTGGCAGAGAAAACAAAGATCTGAAACTGCTGCAACCTCGAAATTCTTAGTTGAAAATAAGTGATGCATTTATATCACTGTAACAGAAATTATAGTGAATGTTTTGTGTGATCGAGCGACGAAAGCGTCTCTGACTTGCATTCTGAAGGTCCCGCATTCTATTTTCGTTGTGGCTGTCTCCTGACCTTGGGTTTTTTCTTGGTTTTTCCAGTTTGGTTGGTTAAAGCTGAGGTGAACTATATTCTACCACGATTTTTTCTGTTTCTCATTTCATTTCCTGTTCATGGTCGTAGGGTTGGGCGGGGTGGACGCTGGTATGTAGCTTAGCGGTGGATGTGCTCTGAGGAGAGGACTCTTTTCTCCCTGGCATGCTACCTTCTGCTGGAATGGGTGGCCAGGAAACCTTAGGGATCCCGTTGCACTGTGCCTGTCGCCATCAGATCGCCCTTGGTACTCTTCCACATACGCCAAACAGTTTAGTAGACACAATAGGCCTAGCCGTGGCCGCAGTGCTGAATTCCTCCTCCGTTTCTACACCCCCTTCCGTAATGTGGTTGATTATTTTAAATTTGTAACACCAGATGTTTTTGCTACATTATAATCCCTTGTCTCATTTAAGCCTGTACAATACAGACTGTTTATGCAGCACGCTTAATCATTTTGGGAGAGATATTGCTAATTTAGAACACACTTATTAACAATGATCTATAATTCGTCAAGACATGTTCAACTATTGAATCCTCCGTATTTACCAGTTCTGTAACCAATCGTGCACATCCATGTTGATATTTTAGTAGTTGCGGAAATTACGCCACCTTTGATTTGGAATTTTTCTTGTAGACTACTTTGGTAAGCAACGAGCATAACCTCCTTGTAGTTCATCTGTATTACGAGGACAGTCCCAGAAGCACCCGACCTGACGTATATATAGCGGTTCTTGTTTCAAAAAATGACTATGATAGAAAGTACCACCCTTATAAAGCTTAAGTTTGAAGTTTGACGATGCTACATTGCTTAGTAGTTGTTTGGCAGCCATTAATAGTGAACGCTCTCAGCGAATTTGTAAACATGGATAAAACTGACCATCGTTAAGTGATACAATACTTTCATTTGAAAGGTCTTAATCCAACTAATATTAAAGCTGAGCTAGATTCTATTCTGGGGGAGTCTGCTCCTTCGTTTACAACAGTAAAATATTGGATGACAGAGTTTAAGCGAGGCCGTGTGAGCTGCCAAGACGAACATCGCAGTGGTCGACCAAATGAGGTGACAATGCAAGAAAATCCACAAAATGGTATTGGATTACCGCCGACTGAAAGTGCGCGAGCTAGCAGACATCGTAGGCATTTCAAAAAGTGCTGTACATTGCACACTAACTGAAAATTTAGACATGAGAAAGCTGTGCGCAAGATGGGTGCCGCGTTTACTCTCAATGGAACAAAAGCAGCGTCGTGAGGATGTTTCAGTCGAGCGTTTGGTGATGTTTCGTTACAATAAAGCCGAGTTTCTGCGTCGATTCATAACCATGGATGAAACATGGGTCCATCACTTCACACCTGAGACGAAGGAACAGTCAAAACACTGGATTGAAAGGGGAGAATCGGTTCCAAAGAAAGCGAAGACAATTCCATCTGCAAGGTCATTGATTATGTTCAAAAAGGAAAAGAAGTCATTGGTGAGTATTATGCAAACTTATTGCAGCATTTGAATAATGAAATCAAGCAAAAAGACAGTTCTGTTTCATCAAGAGAATGCAGCAGTTCTCACATCCATTATCGCCATGGCCAAAATCAATGAGTTAAAGTTCGAATTGCTTCCTCATGCACCCTATTCGCCAGACTTAGCCCCCTTTGATTATTTGCTGTTGCCAATGTTGAAGGAATGGCTTGGTGGCAAAAGATTTGCCAACAATGAAGACGTGGAGTTTGCAGTTGATGGCTATTTTTGCAGAACTCGACGCTTCTCACTATAAGCAGGGTGTCGAAGCTATTGAACATCGCTGGGAAAAGTGTATCGAGCTGAAAGGAGACTATGTAGAGAAATAAAGATGTTTTTTCCAAATTTTTTGTTTTCTTTGTTAGGTCGGGTACTTCTGGGACAGCCCTCGTATCACACATTGCATCGAATGCATCTTAACTGACAGTGTAAAGTAGAACTGTTAAAAGTATACGTTAAAATTACACAATAATGTTGAAAACAGTGGTCCATATACAGTTCATTTGCGAGACAGGTTAGTATAGTTAACAGAAGCCGCTGAGTTTATTATTTGTACACATGAATGTAACTCCACATTCTCGTTGCTGTAAGACTATTACATTTTTACCATATTTTCGTCTCTGCATTTGAAGCTTTATACTACATCCATCCTATACAATATGCATGGCTTGATTACAACTCCCCCTCTCGGTAACGTTCGCTTTATAGTAAAGAACAAACTTGTCCACTTCTGTTGCTCTGGGAGTGATGTACAATCTTTACAGTTTACATATTGGCGATCGTAATAATAGAATTGCAGCAATTTCATAAGTCATTTTCGGACACACCTTCATTTGCACTTTTCACTTCCTCTACGATGTCTCTAGTAGAGAAGAGGAAGTATTGTAATCCACTAATCAATTTGATATCGATATACACATTTTGAGGCCCCTGAATTAAAAAAAAAGTTTTAGAAAAAGGTACGTGTGCGCGCGTACAACTCAAAAAGAAATGTTTGATAAATACCAAATATTGATAAATAGAGTTCTGTAATTTCAAAAGATGCACCACGAAGATTTTAGAGAAAATCCCCCCGCCGCAAACTACCCTTTACATGGAAAATATTTCTGATAAATCACTAAGGATTTTGTTTAAAACAACTGAAATTTAAGATACGAGGCGTGTTTTTAATGTGGGTACCGATAATTTTTAAAAAATAACAAAACATTATTTTTAAAATTCTTTTTTATCATCCATTACCTTACACTGTTTCCTCACATAGTCACCGCCGTTATTTAGGCACTTTTCGTGAAGGCAAACCAGTTTTTGTATGCCTTCGTCAAAGAATGATGCCGCCTATGATGAAAGTCAAGTCTGCACTTCTTCTTTCACAACATCATTGTCGTTGAAATGTTTTTCATCAATGAGTTTCTTCACATGAAAAGCGCTTGGTGCCAAATCCGGCTGTAGGGAGGATGGTCGAATTGTTCCCAACCAAATGATGTGATAGATCTTGAGTTTGTTTGGCTGTGTATGGGCGGGCATTGTCGATCATTATTGTTTCCGCATAAACCTCACACAATTGACAATGAATATTTGCTGGCGTAATATTTTCGCATACATAAACCGAACTTCTGGTCTGACTTTACAACTGGCGGGTCGTTAGATTGTTTTGAATATTTCGAAACGCTCTAACAACAGGAAAACACAAAATGACGTTCGTTCACAGTAGCGTCTGGCTTCCTAATGAACTAAGTGATCGCGCGTGCCCAAAATAGCAACTACAGCACTGCAGGGCAAAATATTAAAACGGAACTTTGAAAACACGCGTCGTATTGTCAGAAAAATAAAATGTATACCTTCAGTTTTCTAGTAATATCCTGTGAACTCCTCTTTATTCATTTGAAAGAAGTTTGTGTAACTTTTTGTATAACTGATAAACCACAAGAGAGATAGACGAAAAGTTAGCATACAGAAAATGTAGATATATTTAATGTATATATATATATATATATCTATATTTTTTTTGCGGCGTCAGTGTTTTCTGAGTTATCTGTTGTTATTAGTTTGTATTTTTCAATACTGTGTCATTTTTGGGTTGGTCATCATTCAGTTGTTTATTGCGCTGTCATGGAAATGGTATGGAATTTCAAGGCCAGCGTATAGGGACACGCTTTTAAACATTTACTATGTTTACGTACGAACAGTTCCTAGAAGCTATATAAAAATAAAAGATAATTGAGATAAAAGTTATGTGAATGTTACACATAAATTTTTTTTCTTCTATTACCGCATACATTTAAAAGTGTCAGTTTATGTTCAAATTTTGATAAGCCAACCTGCCTCATTAGTTTCGCTGAATGTTTTCAAATATGCAGCAGGAAAAAGGAATATGCCTAAAAGAATATGTGTGTACTGAACAATTAAAAAAAGGAGAAGAAATCTTGGAGCTCTAAATGAAACACATCGTCACTCTAAGATTTAAAGATATGTTTTCCACAAAATAGGGTATTTGTCGGTTGTCTAATTATAATTTACAGCCTACCTGAATGTAGTGGAGGTATTTTTTCCTGAGTGCGTTATAAGACCGTTTTCATATGGATAATTTAATTCCAAAGTTTGTATACAATTAACGAGATAGTTTTGACTTTTTAATAAGTGTCTTAGCAAAAAATCATGGGATTTGTAATAAAAGGGAGAAAACGTATTATCCAATTAAAAGTTATGAATGTTTCGCTGCGTTAACAACGCTTTAATTACCCTTAAGATGATCAATGAATAACACCAAATGCCGTTTGTAGATGGAAAACAATAATAAATAACGTCACTTTCACTTAAAATCAATCCATTATCTCCTAATTAACCACTGCAGACTTAGTGCTGTATTCACAGAGAGAAGTTTAAAATTGTGAAGCACAACTTCAGTGGCGAAACTGCTTAGTAATTACGTCATAATCATTCAAAAACGCAATGTTTTAAAAAATGTAGACGTAAATATACATAACAGTAAACCAGTTTTTTCTGCATTATGTCAACGGCTCATAGGTTGTCCTCTGCATTTGAAGGTCAGAGTGGTTTTTGGAAACATAGGATTTCATGTAGACTTTCATGTGTATTTCTTTCTTCTTTTTCCAATGGCGCTACAGCCCAAAGCGGGCCCGGGCCTTCTTGACCTGAGACCTCTAAGCTTCTCTATCCAATGCTCTCTGTTGCCAATTTCTCCGTTTGAAGATCTGGCCTCAATCTTCCTTCACTGAGTCCATCCATCTTTTGGTAGGTTTACCTGCTGGCCTTTCACCAAACATCATCCCCGTATAACCTCCTTAGGTATGCTTCCTTCGTCCATACATGTCCTGCCCATTGTAATCTTCTTAATTTGACGATAATGGATAATTCAGCTTCTTCAACAGGTCATATACTTCCTTATTATATCTTATTCTCCATATTCCATTCTCATTTATGTGGCCACACATTCTTCTAAAGCTCTTTCTTTCAAATCTGTTGATTAACTCTTGATTTCTTCGTCATAGTTCAAGCTTCACTTCCACAAACAACTATAGGACATGTACAGGTTTTATTCGATCGTATTTTATTATTCCTGTATATAGATTTGTATTTAGAAATTGTTAAAGCACCATAATATACCCTATTTGCTTTGTATATTCTGTTCTGATTTCTTTTATTTCATCATTATTCGTAACGATTGTGGGAATTTTTTTAGTTCCATTTATAAATGGAATTTATATACTACGAGGGCTGATCAACAAAGACTGAGACTGATTTTTCCTGTAGCTTCCGTGATAGTTTCGTATCTGTAGCATAAATATTTGAAAAGAGCGGGTTTTTATGTATAATGTCGGTAGGCGGCAGCACTCTCGTATTAGTAGGTTGGTAGTAATGCTCTATTTTGTAGACCCTACGTGCATTTTGCATACCAGACAATGGAGTTGATGCATTTTTTAAATCGATTATCACCGGTGATCAGTCATGGCTGCATCATTATGATCCTGAAGGAAAACAAGCCAGCACAGTGTGGAAATCGCCAGGTTCTCCAACACCAAAAAAGGCAAAAGTTGTTCCATCTGCAGGGAAAGTGATGGTGATCACATTTTTTACTGTAATGGAATGATTTACCAGCATGCAGTTCCCCTTCACACTACTGTTACAGCAGCATACTACACGTCAGTATTGGCTACACTGAGGAAGCACATTGCAAAGAAACGACCAGAGCTTTCTCGGACTGGGTGGCGACTTCATCATGACAATGTACGGCCTCACGTCGCAAATCAAGTCATGCTGTTTCTGGCTCGATTCAACATTACCTGTGTACCACATCCGCCTTATAGCCCCGATCTTGCACCCTGTGACTTTTTTTATTCCCATCACTAAAGGCAAAGCTTAGGGGTATTCGATTTGAGAACTCTGAAGCAGTGCTCAAGAAAAGTGAGGCGATTCTCAAGGACCTGACAAAGAATGGTCTGCAGCACGTGTTCAAGGACTGGCAGAGACGCTATAAAAAGTGCATTGAAGTAGGAGTGGACTACTTTGATAAAGATCATGTAAACATTGAATTGGAGTAATAAACATCTGTGAAAAAAATCAGTCTCAGGCTTTGTTGATCAGCCCTCGTACATTAGTCTTATCGGCGGCCTTGCCTTTAGAACTTAGGCCTATTGACACTGGTGTTAACTCGTATTCTCTTCTCCTTGGATTTGTCTCACTTTTTGGGTTTATTATTAGATTACATACACATTCACATCTCATACTTCCAGATTCTGGGTAGGATAGGGAATAATCTTGGGTAGAGAAAAATTCCCTCCCGCCCAGCCGGGAATCGAACCTGGGCAGGCAGATGCTCTACCGACTGAGCTACGGGAATTTCCTATGGGAATTTCTTTACTACTTCAAATGTATTTGTATCTTTTATTAACTGTTGTTCTGTATTGGTATCTGTCTGTGATTGTGTTGGCATTTTTATTTTGGAACTATTTATCTGTAGTCCTACTTCTCATGCGGTTTGTTCTAATAAGTTCATTGTTTGTTTAAATCTTTATGATATTCCGTCATGATGCGTATTTCTTTACGAGACTAAATAAAAATTATGCATTATTTTCTCTAGTATTTGTACAACACTTCACATTTTGAAGCTCTATCTTACTTTGATTATAGTATCAAGACTGCCTTAGAAATGCTGTGTCACTTAACATATGTTGGATAAGTATCTATCTCGAGAATATGTTACTGTTTTGCAAGAAAACAATAACAGTGTTCGGAGTTCGGGGCCGCTCCTTTCTATCAGTATTTGCTGCCAGTAAATAGTAAATGGTATTGCACTTTATACAGTGACTTTAAGTCCAGCATTGATCAATTCTTCATAAGAGAAGCTAGAAGTAAAATATGTTTCGTGTTAAAAATAAACTGTGTACGAGGTAAAAGTTACATAGATGGGGACTAGAAGACGTTCCTTTAGAGCTGTTCTACCTTGCAATGACAAAAGACTGGTTAACCAAAAGTTTCCCACCCTCACCTACTCCTTCAAACAAAAAAGGAAAGTTAGCCAAGTTTTCTCACTTTTGGGACAAGGTCACCAGTGAGGGAGAAGAAGAGAAAGTTTGTTATTGTAAATCTCTCAGATATATAATAGCCTGAGAAGAAAAACTTAATCTCACTACGTGCAGAGCACCTGGGTGTTTGATTTCGTGTGATGATGCAATGCGGAGATCGTTTGTGTTAAATTAAATATGCAAAGTAGCTCGTAAAATGTTGGGCATGTACATTAATTTCTTGCTCTGCTGACACGTCTCATTATCTCAATTAATTAACCATGTGCCACCTGAGAAAATTTAAAGATTGTATGGTGATAGGGCTGTCAATTACCTAGATAACATCATTCATAGAATTGAGGCAACTGGTTTGACTAACAGGAATAGTTGCATACTGAGTTAACACCATGGACATATCAACAGTTTGTTACATTCTCTTGTACAATTCCACTAGTGATTGCTCGACAATTACTATTTATGTTCTTTCATGTCCTCAACTTTGTGGTGTATTTATCTATCATATTCAGTAGAACATTTAATAGAGAGAACACGTAGGATTCAGTCCTGGAAGGAAAGAATAAAGTCAACTGCTTATAGTGTGTGTGTGTGTATTCGAACCAACTTTTTAGAAATCTCGCATTGAATTCACTATTTAAAATACGCACTTGTAGAGACAATTTCCCATTCTCATAACTAATATGTACAGTCAAGTGCACAGAAACGTGCCAATGTTTCGGGTTTCCTATAGTGAAATCCTTCAATTAATGTTGGCAGAATCTTATCTGTGTTCCACACCAGCCCTGGGCGAGCCAATATCTTATTGGTTTGAGTTGAAGTCCGACACACACGCATTAACCTATGAACAAAGGTCGGATCTAGGTGAGCGGTGAAAGGGGAGGAGTACGGAAACATTTCACCTGAGTGACTGGAAGGCATGGTCCGCAGCAACCGCCCACACCAACCTCTGGATGGGTCCGTCTCGTATTAGTTTGATATCAAAAGTCCGGCACATTATCCTATGAACATAGGTCGGCTTCAGACTCAGGAGCGAAGGAAAAGGGGGGAAGTAAGACAGATATTAATTGGAGTGTTAAAATCAGGTAACGGGCGTAGCAGAGGCAGTTGAGTATTTCCTTACCAACAGAAATCACTGCGCGCGATTCCATGCACTGGACTGTACACCTTGGGTCGTATATTTTTGCCGTAGATTCCCTGCATAGAAGTGAATCTTTCTCATTTTAGTTCCAAAATGTTCTGCTATATCCTACTGTTAAGAAGTTTGAAAATATTGCATATATTTTCAAGCAGAGACTTGAATTTTCAATTATTTGTGTTAAGTATTTATAGTGATGAAGTCATTGAATGTTCGCCTCGATGGGTTTTCAGATATAGTTCTTCTTATTTCAGAGCTATTATACCTCTATCCTGCTTGTTATTAAACTTTAAACTCATTTTTATAAAGCTGTAATGCTCAAGTATTGAGTATTGCACACCTGAAATTGTAAAATGATCTTAGCTTCTTAGAAATATGTTTTGGAGCCATTTTAACATTTCACTGTCTTTCCTTCTCTTTTGTTAATGGGAGACTCCACACGAAATCATGAAAAAGTTCTAGTTTTAAAAATTTTATTCAACGTTTCTCCTCTTTAGAACATACATTTTCATACCCCAAAGGGATTTAGCTGAATTCTACTCGGGTTATATTTTCAGGTATTATGGTACAAGAAAAAATTAGTGGAAATGTGTTACACTAATATTTACTTTACTTTCAAATGCATGTCTCTGCAAGTAGATAGAGGATGTGTTGTAATCTAGCTATTCTTTATTTCCAAACTGTATGATATGTTTAATTAATGTTTTAGAACTACAATTCTTTCATTTTTTTATTCTATTTTATTTTACGTCACTTTAACTCCTTGGTCATATCGCGACGGGTCTGTTGGTGGATATCTCTTAGAACGGTATGCGATGGACAGTTAGACTTCTAGGTCTCATCCCTGTAACCCCTGCTTCGTGCTGTGCCGTCCAGTCTAACTGCTTACATTGCCTGTAGATAGATGGCATAGCATTCGCTATTACCACTTATTTTTCATTTTACTACTGTTTTAGATGGAACTTTGGGTCGTGGTATTAACTATCCAATCCGGTATTTACCTTGGCGACTGAGGAAAACCACGAAAAAACCTCAGACAGATTGGTCGTCCCACGGGATTTGAACCCGGGACCTCCAGAATGCGGGCTACAGACTTTACCGCCTGAGCCATCACGCTCGGTATCATTCATATTAATTCAATAACGTATCTGACTTTAGATTTTTAATTAAAAATAAATTCTAATAAGTTCGTGAGATTTAATTTTAAGTTTGTAGATTTTGAGCTGGACAAAATTCAAAATCTGCCATATTCGCCCTTGAGGAGAGACTAAATTTTTAAAATTGCCATAATTTGGCATTTTTAGTTTTTTATACAGTCTTATAATTTCGAATTTCCCAATTAGTTTGATATATATTATATTGTTGTAAAAATGTTTACATTTTAAATATACTTTTTAAAATGGTACTGCATCTGCCATTTGGTACTGTGAATTCTGCATCACTTCGGGAAAAAGACCATAACTGCTACACACTTTGGAATAGAGCGGTAAACTTTAGCCCATCTTTTAAGGGAGGTTTTGCTCTGCAAATTGGTGCTAGTTTTTAAAATCGCAGCTTCTGTGTGCTGCCTTAAGCAGCATTTTCTGGTATAAAAGAACAGTTTTCTAAGAGACTATGAAGACGGAATAAACTGTTATTTGATAAAAATATCCCCTATTGTTTGTTTGGGGTATATTTTTATGTTAATAACATGATTGGAGATTTTTAAAAGGTAATTGCTGATAAGTGATATTAATAGAATAACATCCTATCCTCCTTAATAAACTAAATTATTGTATATAATTACATCAATGAACGGAGGAGACTTGCATTTACATCCTTTAAACATTCCAGTCTGATATCTTAAATAATTTCTGAGATAATGGGTCATGAATTTAGCAGATTTAATATTGGCGGGATAGGGCTTGGACCTCTGCTTAAGCAAACAGCGTAATTGATATAGGTCAAAGAGCACGTAAATTATACAATAGAAACTTACAGGTTCCAAGGGAATCTGCTTTCTTGCTAACAGATAAAACTAAACAATAAAACGAAGCCCGAATGTTAAACTTGGAATGAATTCGTGTGCCATATACAAAATTGTTATGAAAACAATTAATGTGATGCGAATGGAATGAAACCAGAGTGCTCCAACAATACAGAAAAAAATCCAGTTTCACTGAAATGGTACCAGTCGCCAGAAGTAATGTCTTCCGTGACTCATCTCCGTTCTTTATTTCGAAGCTGCACGGGAATAACAATAAGCTCGTCTAAGTTTTCCCCAACCATATTAAAAACTTTATTATTATGTATGTCTATTTTTTAACGAGAATTTGCTAAGCTAACGTAACTTTAGGGGAGTTAAGTTTTTGAGAGTGAAATAAGTACAAGAATTAGTTTTACCAGAAAAAAGGGAAACGTGAGTTGAGGCAGTATTTTTAACACTTAAATGATTTCAGTCTCATTATATAATATATAATTCAATAACAGCCCGCCTTAAAGCAATCTGTGTATGTAACTATATATAAAAAATGTATATTACAGTCATTGTAAATGTTTATATTATTGTATCCGTGTTTAATAATGTTATGTGAATGTATTACGTAATTTAATAATGTAGGAGCTGTAAGAAGAATAGGTTAAAAGTTGCTAACAATGAGGTAACCTTGAGGCAATAATGAATTTGAAAGTTTAAATGCTACTAGTCATTATTGGAGCAACAATAGTGTAAATTTTGAGACAGTTTATAAAATAGTCAATCGACAACCAGAAAAAGTTTTAGTTAAATAAAAGTATTCTATTGGATTACGATTAGCTAATCAGAAACTGTAATATAGCAAAATTTACAAATTTAGGCGGTAGAAATGAAGTCAGTTGCTTGTAGACAGTGCTCATAACTGGACGCGAGACACGTCCTCGAGAAGTATAATACGTGTTTTGTGTGAGACAAAAAATAGTTTACGTGTTAAAAAGTGCAAGTAATTAATTAAAGAAATCTCACAGCTCTCTCTATATCAGTGAAGTGTTATTTAAATCGTGTCAAGCATTAATAAATGCAGTGAAGAAAAACTTAAAATCTGCGTAAGCCTACATTCTTCAGTCGCACCACAACCCTGCAAATACAAACGTGTCTCTAGCAATAATACTTACGCAGCCGAGGCAAACATAAAATATAATATTTAAAAAAACAGTCAAAATTACAAAGTTAATATATTTTTAAACATTTGGTTGCGAAGGCTACCGGGTACCATACGTGCGGTTGCAACTACTTCTTGTTCGGCTCTCCAACAGTTGAAATATAACACAAGTCCTTCAATACAACCTACTTCAAAATTGACGCCCAAAGCGTGGTGCAAATAACGTAAAGAAATTATCTACTTCAAACTGACTTTCCATATGTAGCAGCAACAAACCTCCTTCAGAGTTAACCTGCAGTATCTAATTTAGCATAATTTAATATGTATACTAAATCAACAATTAAATATATTAATAAAATAGTAATTTAAATGAAGAATATTCAGAATGATCTCTTGCGATAGAATACATATTGTATTTGTACGAGGCGCATCCAGAAAGTAGATTTCCCAATTTTTAAAACAAAGAAAACATAGTTACATGGAAAACGTTATTGGCAACAGGTACAGCAAAGTTTGAGCTATTTTTCGACATAGTCACCATAAGAATTGAGACACTTGTCACATCGTGGGATCAATTTCTGTATTCCTGTGTCGTAGAAGTCTACCGCCTGTGAATGAAACCAGCGTGTGACTGTCGTCTTCAGCTCTTCGTTGTTGTCAAAACGCTGACCGGAGGACAGGAATTTCTTGAGGTGCAAGAAAATATGGAAATCGCTGGGAGTAAGATCCGGACTGTATGGTGGATGATCCCAGCCGAACTCCTGCAGAACAGTTGCTGTGCGCCGAGCCGTATGTGGGCAGCACAACACCTGCAATAAGCATTCCACGCCTCTTGTTTTGAGTGGCACGTCGCAATTTCCTCAGTGCTTCACAGTAACGGTCAGCGTTCACTGTTTCATCTCTGGGCAGAAAGTCAATGAGCAGAATGCCCTTCCTGTCCCAGAACACAGTGCACATCACTTTCTGCACCGACACAGTCTGTTTGAAATTCGAATTGACCGGAGCTCCACTGTGACGCCAATGCATTGACTGTTGCTTGGTTTCCGGGGTAAAGTGCGAAATCCACGACTCATCGTCCGTGACGATCCTGTCCAGGAACTCGTCGCTGTAATGATACCGCTGCAGATATGCCAGTGCTGCTCCCAAGCGTTTAGTTTTGTGCTTGGGTGTCACGTTTTTCAGCACCCACCTGGCACACAATTTCCTGAACAGCAGGTGCTTAGTGACAATTTCATGCAACAAGGATCGCGATATATGCCGAAAACGGCTGCTGAGCTCCGTAATCGTGAAGCGACGGTTCTCCACGATGCGCTGCCGCACCAGCTCAACAAGGATATCATTGATGAAGGAGCTTGTTTGTAATCAATTATTGTTTAAACTGTGTCTGAAGAATCAAATTACAAACTTTCTTCTGAATCTTTGTTGTTGCAGCTTCGAAATTTAGGATATATATTCATGATACTACTGATGATGTAAATCTATTATGACTGAGATAGGCATCATTTTAATGCTGTAAATATATGTATAATGGCGGCGCCGTGGCCGAGTGGTTAGACCGCTCGCCTCCCACCGAGGCGGCCCAGGGACCTGCATGTGGGATTTGTGGTGGACGAAGCGGCGTCTGGGCGGGTTTTCTCCGGGTTCTCCGGTTTCCCCCGCCATTCATTCCACCAACTGCTCCATCATCACCTTTCCTTTCATCCATTTCACCAACATTTCGTTTCATCTACTTCCTTCATCCCATACCAGGCATCGGGCTGATCACCCATCCTGGATGCTCTGTCTGATCCATGAGTGTCTGCTCCTCGACGGGCCTCTGACCCCAGGCACCCGCTTGTAAGTCCTGGGGGGTGTAATTCCTACATAAGAGGAGGTTAAACAAATAATGAATGAATGAAATATATGTATAATATAACAAAAATTTCGAAATATTTCATTCGATAAATTCGCCCAGTTCCTAAAAGAAATACGCCAATGAGAGTAGATCAGTTACATAAAGAACAAAAATTTAAATGCATTATTTATCATGAGACGAACAATTCTTCCAATACCATTCCTCAATTACTTCATACATTGCAAATGTCAAAACCATTAAATAAGGCATCATATTCACAAAATGTGTGCATAAACCTATAAAATAGAATAGTGTAGTGGAACTTAAGATATAAATGATTCAACATAGTATTTAATACATTCAAATTATAAATAAAATAATCATGACATTAAACGCCAAACACATACTAAATAGTGGTCATAACAGTTACACAACTACCATGCTATTAAAGAAAAATAAACAAAAAGTAAATACATTTAGCTTCTAGGTGCATAGAACTATACTGTCACAACTGGTCAATTTAATAATATAAAATAACAAACATGCAAACCCAAACAGCAAAAACGTACTAATATATACAATACATAGCATAACAGTATCAAAATGCATAAAGACAACAGAGGGAACAACAACAAAAGTAATAAAATATCATTGGCAAATTATAAATAAAGTAAATCAAATATTTACACAAACTCAATCGCACATAACATCCCTACAATGTTAAGTAGTAACTAACACAGCCAATGTCACAGTCAAGCTTTGTGTTAAAAATTATAAGAGAAAAATGTATTAAATGTAAAATCACAACCATAAAAAACAAATAAAATTAATGAAATAATACCAAAAAGACAATTTCAGCTTTAAAAATTTTAGAAGTAGCGTGAATAAAGCCGTATATGACAAAACCAAACGTCTAGGTATACTATATCTGCATGTAATACCAGTTCCTATATAGACAAACCTGGCAATGTGACAATACTTAGTACAGCCTATAAAAAGCTGACAGGCAGCACAAGTGGCTATAAGAATTATAAACTGCCTATAATTTCTTCAGATTCACTTACAGTATAGATAACATTGGTAAACAGAAAATTTTTGACTACATGGTCTTATCACGACCTGTTATCATAAAAATACATTATGATACACATATACACTGCCGTTTGTGAAAAATGCAACACCAAAAAGAATTTCCCGAATAACTCCAAACTTGGTGGAAGTGTAGAAGAGTGCAAGCAATAAGTGATTAGGTTTGCAGAGAAATGGGGTACACGTAGGCCGAGCAGAACCCTCTCGTGTCAGTTCGACAAGGTCAGTGTTGCGCCCAGTGTAGTCAGTGCAGAGCTGTCAAACAAGGTGGAAACAATATAGTGAGTGCCAGTATGCCTCATCGACGTCAAAGGGAGCCATATCGGCATGTAAGTGAGTTTGAGCGGGGCAGAATGATCGGTGTCCGGGAAGTGGGTTTGTCATACCGTGACATTTCTTCTCGTACAGCACATGCTGCTACGACAGTGATGCGTGTGTGGAAGCAGTGGTTAGATGAAGGTCGTACGCGGCGAAGAGCGGGTACTGGACCACGGAACATGACCACAGCATGGGATGACCGTCATCTTGTCCGCATGGCCATAACGGACCGTACAGCTTCATCCACTGTGTTGGCTCGACGCTGGAACACTGCAACAGGTGTGAACTTGTCTGCATCAACGATTCGTCGCCGTCTGCTGCAGGTTGGACTCATTGCATGCGTGCCATTACGTCGGCTTCCATTGTCCAGAAACCACAAGCTCCTCCGACTGTAATGGGCAAGTGAACACCGTCACTGGGGTGCTGAGTGGCAAAATGTAGTCTTTTCGGACGAGTCCCGCTTCAACGTGTCCTACAGTGATGGCCGCATACGTGTCCGGCGTTAACGTGGTGAGTGCAACCTGAAGGGCAGCATGTTGAGCGGCATAGCGGACAAATACCAGGTGTGATGGTTTGGAGCGCCATTGGTTACAACAATCGATCTCGCCTCCTACGAATTGAGGGCAATTTGAGCAGCAACTGGTACCTAACGGTGGTTGTAGAGCCTGAGGTACTCCCCTGCTTCAGGCATCTCCACAGGCCACATTTCAACAGGACAATGCCCGGCCACATATTGTGAGGAATGTACAAGCCTTCTTCGAAGAGCGACGGGTACCATTGCTTCCCTGGCCTGCACGTTCGCCTGACATGTCACCCATCGAGCATGTCTGGGATATGGTTGGTCGGCACCTGGTGGTCACGGTCCTCCAATAACCAGTGTCACGGATTTGTGGGCTCGAGTACAAACTGCGTGGAGGGAAATCCCTCAGGAACTTATTGAGAACCTTTTTGATTCAATGCCACGGCGTATAGCAGCTCTAATTGCAGCGCATGGAGGCCATAATAACATACTGGATATTAGTGATCAAATGTGTTGTATAGATTTGAAAAGTTTATCATTTGTTACTTGTCATGTACCTAACCTGTAGTATTAAACTCATTGAATGCATGCGCTTCCTTCTTGGTGTTGCAATTATCACAAACGGCAGTGTATAGTACATAATGATATACATTAATTTACAATTGCATGAAATTAGGTAAACATTTACAGTAAATCAGAGAGTTTTGTATTCATTAGAAACTGTAGCGTTTTCTTGGGCATATTGGGTCTGTTAACTGCACTGGAAAGATTGGAAATGCCGGCTTGTTGTCTACATCTACTGTACCTTGGACAATCTATAAGGATATGCAGAATGGTTAGAGGAACGTTACAGCTGGTACAGTTTGGAGGTTGGTAGTCTTGTATGTTGTCCTTCACTAAAACTAAACAATGATATATGTATAGTGAAGGCAGAGTCATAATGTTATATTCTTTAAAGGCTGTTCTGCATGTCTCACAAAATGCTAAACCTTTCGTAGTTCTGAGGGCTTTCTTTTGCCATTTGTCAACTATTTTAGTCCCAGCTGAATTACTCCAGAGGAACGTTTCATATTGTAAATGTGTATGAAAAAAGGCATTATTTGCTATTATAAACTTTTATTTCTCTATTACGTATAGAGAGTAGGGGAAGTATTGAATTCTACACAAAAATTTTATATCGATATTTCACCAGAAATACACGTTTTGAGGCCCCCTGAATCCAAAAAAGCATCTCTATAAAAAGGTCCGTGTGTGTGTGTGTCTGTGTCTGTGAACGGCATAACTCAACGAAAGTCGGATAAATACCAAACTTGGTATTTAGGTTCAGGATCTTTTAAAGATGTGATACGAAGATTTTCAAGAAAATCCCCCACCCCAGACTACATGGAACGTTTCTTTCATGATTTTCTCAAAAATGGCTGTAACGATTTTGATTAAAATATGATATATTTAAGATATTTTATAACAAATAAAATGTATATTTTGAATTTTCTGGACATGTCCTCAAAAATCCTCTTCTTTCTGAATGGTTTTTGTATAGCTGGTAAACCGTAAAAGATAGACAAAAGTTTTCTACACTAAACATTTAGAGCTCATTAAAACACACAATTTATGTCATATACATTTTTTGTCGAGTGTTCCATTTCCGAGATATTCCTTGTTATTTGCTTGAATTTTCCGATACTTCTGAACATGCAATGAGAATGAAATGCTCCACATAGCAACAGCTCTTAAAAGATTTGACTATCGCTTAAAACCTACCATATTCCCCTTGCACCTACAAGAAAATTAACAATAAGATAGTTTCTGCAAATGTCTATCCCGATTAACATGAAGTATATGGAGAATAAGCGTTTGCAAAAATAGTTTTACAAGGGTAGAGAAGGTCATGTGAGTGTAGCACATCAGATTCTTTTTATTAAAGGATGTTCTCAATTTCCAAACGAGATAAATAAATGTAGATAATTTTTACAGGGTAGTTTACAATGAGTTTACAGGGTAGTTTAATTTTGTGTCCATACACATACTTGCTTGGTCGGCTTACCCTCCTGTATATAGGGCTTACACAACCCTAGGACTTACAACCGTGCCTAGGTCAGAGGCCTGTAGAGGAACAGACAAACATTGAATCATAGAATGAAGAACCCGGAACGGGGATGGACCCATAGCCACGAATGGAGTGAGGGAAAGATATATGAAATGAAAGAAAATGATGATGGAACAATTGGTGGAATGAGTGTCGGGGAAAACCAGAGAACCCGGATAAAACCCACCCAGACGCCGCTTCAACCACCACAAATCTCATATGCGGGTCCCTGACTTATATACCACCGTCCAGATATATACCAAATAATTTTACAACTGGTTTCGAGTAGTTCTCATCAGTTAGATGATTTTTGCAGAAATAAATAGTTTGTTTTATTTGGGTTGACTAATAGTTTGTTTTGTGTTAGCAACCTAGTGGCTTCATAAGTGCATGTGCACTCGTTAGTCTTAAATTGAGTATGTCAACTACCTGACACGATCAGGGATGTATCATCTGCATAGGTTACAGCTTGACAGGGAGGAATGCTTGGTAAAGCATTAATGTAAATAAAATAAGGAGGGGCTCCAGCACAAAACCTTGGGGTACTCAAGTGAAGACTGTTAGGATGTTGGAATTTCTATTATAAACCCTCACAATTTCAGATCTGTTATGCAGAAAAGACTTGATGAAGTTAAGCTCATTACCTAGGATTTTATAATGTGAAATTTAGAGATAAGAACAGGATGAGATACTCTATCAATGGACTTACCTAAGTCTTATACTTTTACACATGTATATTTGTGAGACTAAAGGCTGTTGAGTATTTCTTAAACTATAGGTTCAACTGCTTTTGTTGTTGACAGCTCAGAATGTAAGCCAAATTGTGCATTACTAATTACAGTATATTCTTCATGGAAAGTGACTAGTCAAATAAAAACACAACGTTCTATAATTCTTGGAAAAATAGGAACTAAGTAGATAGGATGGTAGTTACTAGGATCGTACTTATTGCCGTTTTTATATACTGGAACAGTGACTAGGCAGTCAGGGAATATGCCTTCAGCCAGGATCCAGTTAGTGAGTTGGGTTAATGGTATTAGTATGAATTCTATAAGGTGTTATGCTGCTAAGTCTGATAATCCATAGTAGTGGTAACCATGCTACCCTCTAGTTCCCGAGGTCGCGGGTTCAAACCCGGCGGAGGGCGATGGATTTTTTCGGGCGTAAAAATCCTTAGCATGCTTCCTTCGGAAGGGAAGTTAATCCGGTGGTCCCGTGTCGTAGATTTACGGCACGTAAAAGAACCTCAAGCCTGATAAAAAGCAAAATTACCGATCTTTCACGCCCAATATAGAATAGGAACCTAAGGACCACAGCAGTTAAAGAGCGTCCAAAAATAAAACTCAATTTAATGTAATTTAATTTGTAGCCTACACTTTTTAAATTTTTTATGTTTCTTATAACTGAGTAGAGTGTGAGGATGGACCGTTTTCCATTTAAACACAATATTGTTAATAAAATCATAATCATTATTCTGCTAATGGCTATCCTTAGTTATACTTAGAGCATAATTAACGTAGTTGTTAATATTATTATACGTCTCATGTTGTCATTTAGGCTGTGTATTATAAACAAAAACCTGGTTGAATTCGTTTGGTGTTATCTCTATTGATTCTTGTGCTGTATTTTACGTTTTGATTTTATTATGCTCCATGATTGTATTTTTATAGAGTGTTTTATTCATCATTATAAATTATTTTTGTATTCAAATTTCTTTTTTATATAATGTTTTCCAGTTTCTATATCCTTCTATATCTACCACATGAACAGTTTTGGCCTTAGAGTTTGGAACTATTACTAACATCCTTATTATATATATCCAGAGAAAATTTTAGTATGCTGCCTATATTAGTTTTTATGATATCGGTCATAGACATGGAAAATTTAAGTTTAGTGAGATAAAACATTTGATCTTCAGCTGTAATATCGAAAATTATCATGCCTGCTTACATTTATGGTAGGTATCACACTGCAACAAAGTTTGTGGAAGATTTTCGTTATTCTGATTTAAACAACCCTGGTACGAAGTAGTTCCCGTGTGCATCTCGTGCTCCAATAAAGTAGAATGTTATTATGTCGTCGTGACGTACTCGTGGTACAAAAATCAGTGGAGGTTGAGTACAAACGTTCCTCCAAGACGCTAGGCAGTCTTCCTATATTTGAAGACGAAACTGATTCAAAACGAATGCGTACTCTACAGAAACATATTATTTTGTGATTTAAGAACGTTCCGGTTTAGTTATAAATTTAGATCTAAAATGCAAAAACCTTTATGTTCCTATTCTATGCAACTTTTATAAAAAAGGAGTCATATTAGCCACATGCAAAATATATTGTTATAACTTCGTGACATATTTAAAGTTTGATCTATGTATTGGTTTACATTTTGTCCACATGGAATAAAAAGCAGTCTTCAGCATTCTTGATATAACAAGGATAAAAGTAGCTAATTTGTTGGAGTAAATTTTGAAGACTGTATTCTAATCCCTCGTGTAGGGATTTTCTTGCTCTTATTATTTAAGTCATTTTTAAATAAATTCTGTAAAATGTTTAGTGTAGAAGTCATTTAGGGTTAGTTTAGCATGATAGATTACAATTTATAGCCTACTGCGTTTGGATTGAGCTTTGTTATAGTTACTCCAGCTAAAAATAATAATTACAAATACGTTTTTGTATCGCTAACGTCTTCAAATGTAATAAAGGTTTTACTTGTTTAGTTTCGACATAAAATGAAAGTGCTGCACTGCATTTTCACTTTCTCTAATACGTGTATATCATGTAGCTAGAGGGAATATTGCATTCCACCCAAAACCTCGATACTTATATTTCACTGGAAATACATGACTTCAATCCGCCCTGAATAAAATAGAAAGCATTTTTATATAAAGGTGGGTAAAAATTAAATTGAGTTTTATTTATGAACGTTCTTTAACCGCTGTGGTCCTAAGCGTCCCATTCTATATTGGGCGAGAAACACGGGTAATTTTGCTCAAGAACCTCTTTATCAGGCTTGAGATTCTTTTACGTGCCGTAAATCTATGACACGGGACCACCAGTTTTACTTCCTTTCCGAAGGAAGACATACTAAGGACTTTTACGCCCGAAAAAATCCACCGACCTCCGCCGGGTTTGAATCCGAGACCTCGGGAAATAAAGGTTAGCAAGGTAACCACTACACCACGAAGGACGACTAAAAGGTCGGTGTGCGTGTATGTGAACAGCATAGGTAATTAAAAACCCAAAATTTGGATTTATACTGAACTTAGTATTTAAATTCAGCGACAGGAAAGTTTTCAATACACTCCACTCACCCCAAACTACTGTTTACATGGGAAAATTTTATGCATATTTTTTTCTCAAAATTTTTATTACTGACATATAACATACTTAAGTTATTTACATAACAGATAAAGCGTATATCTTGTATTTCTGGGAATGGCCTGCGAGTACCTCGTCATTCGTAAGGAATCTTGTAGGTATAATGTGTAAACCGTAGGGGATGAACAAAAAGTTACTACACAAAAAATATAGATCTCTTTAAAACGCATAATTCATTTCAAATAATCTTTATAGTATCAGTCATTTCCGAGATACCCATTATAGGCTTCAATGTTAAGTTTCTTCTTAAGTTTTTTTTAAAGTGCTGTCCCTAATCAACTGTTTCTGGAAATGGCATGGCAAGAGTATGGAATTTTAAATGCAGAAGTATTTAGTGAAATAAGATTTCGTAAGAGTAGTCTGTAGATGCTACATAAAAATAAACAATAGTGGTTAGAGCAAGTCATGTGCATGTAGCGTCATCTTTTGTTTCCATCAACTAAGTGCGTATCAAACACGAAAACATGTTCGAAATATTATTACATTGACGTTATTGTATATTCTTCCTAGTTGGTTTATTAGAACTCCTTACGTTATTCTTGTTAATTTGAGCATAAAAAAGAATTTTCCAGTGAATGAAGTTTAACATGATTTTGACGAAATGAAAAATAAACAGCACAGTTAAAAGAAAAGTGAAGGGGTAAATCAGGCAGGCTACAAAATATCCAATACGAATCTGAAATAAATGAAACGCAAAGCTGTGCAGTGGTATGCGTTATGCCATTGTTTCATACTATACTATGGAGAAGTTTGACTGGAAGGAGATTGACCTCTGATGTTAAAGCCCAGCTAACACCCCAGTGACCAATTTCTCTCTCAAGCCCAGCCTACAAGGAAGAACACTTTAAAGGCGATTAACAGATCCATTAGAGTAGATATTGGCGAAATTCTCTGGCGACCTCCGTCCAATAGCGGAATAAGTGCAAACCTGTGTGTAAGCAAAGGACCCGATTGTTCACTACAATATCCATTTGGCAACAGAACAGTAACGTCATTCACAATAATATCCTTTGTGTAAGTAGGAAATGTACATGTTTGTAAGGAACACTTCTGTTAACAGAGCCGCAATACTCAGCACTAAAGGAGTTAAAGCCGGTCATCGAGACCCAGGAGAGCAAATAATAATAATAATAATAATAATAATAATAATAATAATAATAATTAATAATAATCATAATAATAATAACAACATACGATCAAAATCAAACATAACGACAAAAACATGCTGAAAAGAGATAAAGGGTATAAAGAGAATCAATTTATAAAATAAAAAGATGCCCGCTCTGTAAATTCATACTAGGAATGGGTTTTGTTGAAAAGGCAGAAAAACAATTTTTGTTTTCCTCGAAAGGTAAGCAGATGTACCTGCTATCGGCGACAAGAAGTCTACCGGAAGTTTGGCTTTTGTACTTTGGCTCGGACGTGAAGTTAACAATGGTCTCAAAGCTTAGCAGGGTCAGAAAGCATACGTGTCTTATCTCCAATCTAAGAATATTCGTAGGAAGATTTTAAACTCAAAATAAGTTGTAAAAAGCAGACGTGAAAGCTGTCAAAGTGGGGGTAGCCAATAATAAAATCATAAAACAAAAATGATAGCCAATAAAAGATCGCGTATACGTCATATGCTACGTTTGAACTTAAAACGGAACGAAACACAAGAAAGGTGGGGGAAAATTCTAAGTTTGGCGAAAGGCGTGAAAAAGGAAAAGAAACGCCGTGCCCACATTCGGGTAAAACTAACCACGAGGACGGTTGATAAAACAAAATAAGAAGAAAATAATCAGAATGTTTGAAGTGTGAAATGAAGTTGTGAAATCTAGGCAATTCGAGGGCTAGTCGGAGGAACATATAAGTAGCGACTTTTGTGTGATGACAATAATAACAGTGGTTTTGACGACGAAGGTGGCGGGTCGGCCAGATAGGAATCTTCGTAACAAAAATAAAGAAATAATAACTCAATCTTCGCCGGCAGCATTATTAATAGCATCACGGCAGTGTCACCACCCCTGGAAACCAGAACCTCAGCTCTACCAGAACAAGTTCCTAATCCCTGCCATCCAACAATCGAACCCGGGACTCTGAGTCTCCTGAAGCGACGGCAAGGAACAACATAGATGTGTCAAAGGTCAGCGTCAGAGTGAAAAATTCTCTTCTTCCATTGTCTCTCCCTCCCTCCTTTTCTAGACTCGCACGTATTCCAGTTTTAACTGCTAAACCTAGAAGTGTAAATTTTTGCTGGCATGTAAGAATATTTAATTATATAACATCAGTGGAGGTTCATGTCCGTATCTCTTACAGTTTGGCACATATGCCCTTTTCACCGTTTTTTACTCACTTTTAAATGTGTCACCTCTTAATTTTCAAGCTATTCATTCAAATTTTATTGCATATTATTAGAACCAAAGATTTGTACTACTACAAGTTTAAACATATTGAAAGACAAGATTTGAATCTTTGAATAAACTATTAGTGTTTTTTTTTAATTTCCGGTAATTACTTTTTTCAAACTACCTTTCAATTTAATTGACCTACCTTTGAGTAGCTTATAATAATCGTTATGGTTTCAAGATCATGGACAAAATTCAGGCAAATGACTTAATATTTGTTGAAGTTGAAACGTTTTCTGCGGTGCAAAATGTAATATATATCTACGAGAAAAATATCTCAAAAGGTCATACAAACCTATACGATACTGTGCATAAAAATGTCTGCCTGAGTTGATGTTAGACTAGTAGAAGTGCTTCAAATTATTTGTATGATGTTTCTAATACATCAAGGAACGCTGTAAATCAAAAGAAAAAAGTTTACAATCCCATTCCGTAATAGCAATAATTTTATGTTTTGTTTCCATTTCTGCCTCAGAAGTGTCATGTGACAAAAACATTTTTTTCAGCGCTACAAGGAACTTATTTGTTTATATCCAGACCAACTCGTATTATTTGTATGAATCACACCAGAATTCATTAATAAAGGCTATTTCTACCCCCTCCTTGTCTTCACACAGGGTATAACCTCATTACTTCATATTTGTTTTTTGGAACTGGCTTCTATTCATTCAGAGAGAGAGAGAGAGAGAGAGAGAGAGAGAGAGAAACAGTAAGGACAAGGTGGACACGGAAAAACACGATTTTGATAATGGGAATGGGCCATGTTTTTGTAACCGTGTTTATCTTAATAAATGTATGTTAATAATAATATAACTATATTCCCTCCTTAGCGCACTAAACTCCTTCAATAATTGGAAAGGTAGAATCAGACGACTGAAAAATTCAATGCCATAGCCGTTAATTGACCTAATAGTAGTTGAAACTAAACGCCCGGGATTTAAGTACTTACAAAGAATGTAAGTCGCCATTGGGGTATGACATCTTAATACATTTGAGATCTCCTTGTGGTTTACCGAGAAAAATTCGAGTCAGCTGGAGAATTTAATAGCGTGCCGGCATGTTGCCATGGTAGTTCAGTGGTTAGAGCAACCGAACGGAGACCGGGAGATCCGTGGTTCAAATCTCGGCTATGGCATTGAATTTTTTAGTCGTCTGATTTTACCTTTCCAACCCTGTCCAACACACGGCTTGTGTGAAAGAACAATTATTTCCATCCTTCAATAATTGTTGTAAACAGAGCCTTTAAGCTCAGAAGAAAGAGCATACGTTGTAGTTTCGAATTTATTAAATTCTTTTAATTTTCAATATTCGATTAAAAACTATACTAAATGTTAAAAACGGAGATAAGTCAAATACTGGAATTCATTCCTGGCAAATTGTATTAGACCACATTCAATCATACATCCGCATTATCCAGTTAGGTCAAGGGTGGTGAAAATTCCTTCCTCTGCAATTTGCCAAATATGCTACACGCGCTACCCTCCTCAGAGGCATGTGAGAGCCTACCTAATGGACAGAGAGAGAGAGAGCGTTAGCGTGACGCCTGCGAGTCCAAACGACTCGCTAACCCGCTTTCGCCGCCTCCAGTTTAGTTACATATACTCTTCTTACCTCTACTCTCTGCTAGCTTAATTGGACTTCGATAATTCCAAAGAAAGCATCTGTGAGATAAACAACGTAATATCCTGCATAAGCTTCTTTTATTCCGCAGGAACCTACGACAAGATTTATGTAAAACTGTATTAGAAATTTTTTTATATGTTGGTTTATTAATTATAATGAGACTTTGCAATCACCTTTTTTTATAATTTTTTTAGCCCACCCCAAGGCCACCAAGTCTTTGGAAAACACGCATAGCCTGCGACCATTAAGAAAAATATTATTCTGAGTTACTAATTGAATGGCTTCTAATGTTGTTTTACTTTCTCTACTACGTACAGTAAGTAGGGGAAGTATTGTATTCCACCCAAAAATTCGATACCGAGATTTCACCGGAAATACATGTTTTGAGACACCCTGAATCCAAAAAAGCATTTTTGGAAACATGTCCGTGTGTGTGTGTGTGTGTGTGTGTGTGTGAACAGCATAACTCAGAAACGAACAGTCGGATAAACACCAAACTTGGTATTTAGGTTCAGTATCTTCCAGAGATACGACACGAAGGTTTTCAAGAAAATCCCCCCACCCCAGATTACCCTTTACATGGAACATTTTTCGAAAAGTTTAATTTTCTCAAAAATGGCTCTAGCGATTTTGATTAAAATATCATATGTTTAAGATATTTTCATGACAAATAAAATGTATATCTTGAATTTTCTGGGAATGTCTCCAAAAGTATTCTCCATTGTGAACGACTTTTGCATAACTGGTAAACCATAAGAGATAGACAAAATTTTACTACACAAAAAATGTAGATCGCGTTAAAATACACAATTTATGTCATATACATTTTTGTTGTTGAGTGAACCATTTTCGATATATTGCTTGTTATTCCCTTACATTTTTCAATACTTATTTTCTCAAATGGGAATTCGTTATTCATTTTTTTGTCTTGGATACGCAAAGAGTTATAATCTGTGGAGAATGGTGCTGCACCTAGCAACCAGCTATTAAGGCTACTGTTTTTCTATATTGCCCTTGTAAATATATATTCCCGTTACATCTACAAGAAAATTAGCAATAAGATAGAGTCTGCAAATGTTTATCTCGATTAACATGAAGTAGATGGAGAACAAGCGTTTGTAAAAATAGTTTGTACAAGAGTAGAGAAAGTCATGTGAGTGTAACACATCAGATTTTTTTAGTATTTTTTATTTATTCATGATATATATTTTATTTCTCATATCAAGGTATTCAGTAAATAACATTTTAAACAAAATCGTTATAGTAATTTTTCTGAAAATAAAAAGTAACCAAAATTTTCCCATGCAAAGGCTAGTTTGGAGTGGGGAATTTTTTCGAAAGTTTTGTGGAGATGCTGAACTTTTTTTTTATTTAGTTTTTGTCGAAGGGTTCGTGTAGGCCATCCTCGTCAGTTTGTAACATTGAAAATAACGATAACCAAGATATTTTATACAGCGAAGGTGAAAAACGAAAAATAGCGCCAACCCAAACTGGCATCAAACTGAGAAAACTTGCATAGAATATTAGTGAAGAGGAGGGAATTGGGAACAGAAAAAATTCTGATTAAATATTAAAGTTAAAGAAGCGAAAGATTTTTGCTTATATTCAAGGCAAAGGAAAAACGTTTAACAAACTAAAAGTTATCCTAAAACTTACCCTATCAAAGTTTATGAAGATGAAGTATACTAATATGACCAGCGCATTTATACTTTAAGCAGAAGATTTACATAGCTTCAATAGATATAAACTATTAATAACTGAAGTCTTCAAAACCAATAAGACAGAAACGGAATATATACTTTTTATTCTGTCAAGAGTTGGTGATGTTTCTTTATGATAGAGGAACATTTTAGATGCGAATGTATCTCTTGTGTAAAACTGATGAAGTTTCATAAAAAACTTAAAAGTTCCTGTTTTATCCTCTCTCCGTCTCTTTCGTGCCAGATATCTGGAGTTCCCGGCAGTAAGTTTCAAAGCTGTAATGACTGTTCCTAAGAGATAGGAAGTTAATATAAAAAGGAAGAGGCTAATAAGATATTTCGAGTGATCTCGTTCGCTGCAGTTCTCAGCCTTCCAGCTATAAGAAAAACAAACTGAGACAAATAGAACCAAGTAATGCATGTATTTATGCTCCAGTTTTTGAGCCTTAAACAGATCTACGAAAGTGAAAGCATTTGGAATTGAATCTTATGTGTAGCTCAAGTACTGACCCGCAAAAAACGACCTTGGGGTGCTCATTCAACACGGCGGCACAAGTATTTTGGAAAATAAGGTGTTAGTTCTTATTACAAGCATTGTAAGTGCTACGTTTATTCCTTAATCTTCCAAAAAAGCTAGGATAGGATAGGATTGACTACGGAGGGGACTCGGCATGATCTAGAGTAGAATATTGTACCTGCACCCCACGAGAGGTGTCCCCGGGAAGAAGGATGAAGCTTGGGGGGACACCGTGCGGCTGGATCCAGGAGCGACGGCACAGCAGTGACAGGTCGCTATGTTTCCGGATAGAGACACCCCGGCAGACCGGAGACACCACCCCACACAGAGGGGGTCCAATGCCCCTCAAGAGGGTTCGGAAACCCCGGCAGCAGCCGAAAGCCGAGGTACGGGGAGAGTCACAAAGAGCATCCTTTTCCCCTGCCACGCTGCACCGAAACACCATTGCCGACACTTCCGACCCTGAAAAAACTGAGCTTTATTATGGACCCTCTTTAACTGTATGGTCCTTAACGTCCCATTCTATAATTGGCGTGAAAGATCGGAGGGTTTGCTCAGAAGCCTCTTTATCAGGCTTGAGGTTCTTTTACGTGCCGTAAATCAACGATATGGCTTTACTTCCCTTCCGGAGGAAGCTATGGTAAGGATTTTTACGTCCGAAAAAATCCATCGCTTTCCGACGTGTTTGAATCCGCGACCTTGGGAACTAGAGGCTAGCATGGAATCGATCCCGGGACCTCCCGAATGCGGACGACAGACGTTACCGCTTGAGCCATCCCGCATGAGCCAAAAGAAAGCTATATCAATGGAATTAAATACTTCCTTTGGTTAACTTTCTTACTAACAGATATCAAAATACCATATGTAGCTATTCATGAAAACTGACGTGTAAATGTTAGCTAGTCGTTAAACATTGTGTCCTAAATCCTCAGCTTATGCTTCAACAGCCGCTGAATGATCCAAATAATTCACTGTTAAGGAGACACTCTAGTACCAAAATGGCAAAAGTGTTATTTTTTCATGAAAAACTGTTTTAAAAGTAACAGTATCTTCAGCATGTCTAGGATACACCCAGTAAATGCTACGTTTGAAATCCGTCTGGAAATTGGTGTAATCCGAATTGATATGTGAAGATCAATAGTCCAACAACTGTGTTCCCAAGCTTTAAATAGCTTTTTCCCCATATAGCAATTTTTGTTCTTTGAGGTAGAGTTTTTGCAGCAAATATTGATGTATCAGGCTGAAATTTTCAGGAAATGTAGAATATAACTTGTTAAAGAAAACTGTACATTGCTTTTGTTGATTACTCCCATACATACAAGTATATGATTTTTTTCTTTGTAATTGTTAGTAATATCCTCTTATTTTGTTCTAAATACAAAAAATTCATATTTCTAATAAATATGAATATATGGAAAAAAATACACAAGTGTATTGCATAGGAATAGAATAGATAGCATACAACATTTATATCTTTATTGTAATTCTAAACTGAAAACTATACATTTTATTACTATACAATCATTTGCAATCGGATAATAAATAATTTTAATTACAAAACTATTGATTGAATAAGGAAGACAGTTTATTTTGTATCAGGGTGTCCCCTTAACAATATATATCGAAATATAAGTTGCATCTAACAGAAAGAAACTGTGAAGCACTCAAGAAAAATCACGCAGTATTTGAATGCAACTCTTTGCTTACGTCAGAAGCAAAGTATATTATTCATCTTATTCAATGCTTCGGTGAGAGGTATGTTATCCACAGAGCTTTTAATGAGCCACAGGATTTGTTTACGTAAGATAAATATGCTACAGTCAGTGTATGGATTTTGAAGAAAGAACTCGTGCCTTCTCTCTTTCACATCTTTTCGAGTCCCACACCGGAGTAAAGAGCAACAATTGAATTCCTAGTAATTGTTTGAACATCCAGAATCATTATGACAATGACACAACAATGAAGGTGATTCCGAAAGTGTATACTGTGGGCCTCGAAGAACTACCGTATTTAAGCGAATGTGATGCGCACCTTTTTTTGACCAAATGTAGTAGGGAAAAGGTCCCTAATTTGAACCGCCTCTTAAATTGAACCGCTCCGATATTTTCCAAACTGTTCGACAGATGGCACCATAATCCTAACAGAAGCGTAGCGTGTACAGCAATAAATGCTTGGAGTTGTTGACTTTGCATTCTGTGCTGTGGTTTCAGTTGTATGAAGTGTTGTGTGTTTTTGGTGTTTCAGAAGTAATATCTGACTCATCTAGCTAAGCTTATACGACCAATTAGATAAGTTTAAGATGATCTATATATATATATATATATATATATATATATATATATTACATGTTATGAAGTGTTTATTTAGCAACAATATTCATGCACGCGTTTTTTGAAGCAGCGTCTCTCCTTGTCACATAGATGCTAAAGCTTCCAAATTGGCGTGGCTCGTAAATTGAACCACAGTTTGAACCCTATATTGAACTGGTCCAATTTAGGAAACCTATTGAAGTTCTAGGATTGCTCAACTGCGAATAGTATATCGTGTGAATAAATATCCACATAATATGCTAAGTTAAAAAAAATCATGTGGATGACATGAACATGTGAATTGTGACTTGTCTGAAATGATGGACATGATCCAGTGTATGAGTTGTAGGATATGGCTTCACCAAAAGTGTGCAAAAGTTAGTGCCAAGAAGAAAGTGTTTTATTGTGAAGACTGTATATAATTGGACTCTTTTGTATGAGAGTAAAATTAGTAAAAGCTCCATATTTGCAAATAATGCCTATTCCAAAACCAAGTGATTGTCATTATATAAAAATTGAAAATGTTCAAGGGAATTGCTATTCTTATTACAATTTTGGACTCTAATTTTGTTGCTGATAGCATATTTGTTTTCAATGTACAATAAAATTTTATATTAATAAAAATAGTTTTAAACTTAAAAGTATGTGGTTCATTTTAAGACACGGGTGGTTCAATATAAGGACCACGTTCCTAATTTGAACCGATTTACACCATCTCACTTTTTAAATGTTATTTAATTGGTAATTGTATTAATGTTAAATTGTGTTGAGGATATCATAGCGCAAAGATTTGTCACTTTAACGCTGGTGTTTCTGAAAATTTTGATTTTAAATTATGATTATTATTTACTATTTAGGCTCAAGTGGTTCAATATAGGGACCTTTCCCCTACTCAAAATTGCGGTGCGCAAATCCGTTCCGTAGAATGCCAGTAACTTTATTAAAATTGTTCGTTTATTACGTCACAATGGATTGCTGGAGTTAACACGCATCCGGAAACTAGCGACAAGTTAGCCGCTCGTTTATCATCGTCCTATTATTGAGTTTTTCAGTTAGGATATGGAGGGCAAGGGAAAACAGAGAAGAACGTCTTGTGCTGCTTTGTTAAAGCGTAAAGTAATCCTTTATGCTGCAAAATGGTAATAGAAAGGCAGGAAGGAAGTTCAATGTATCAGAGAGGAATGTTCGCTTCTGCCGAAAACAGAAATTGGCATTATTTGCTACTAAAGCTAGTAGGAAGAAATTTAAGGATCCTCGTTGCGGCAGTCACCTCTTGCCCGATGTCGTGGTTCTTGTTGATGCACGTTGCTCACGGTTTACCTTGTTGCATCCTCCATGTTGGTTCCAGATGTTCGCAGTGTGCTGGTTCTCTGCAATTCTGTCCTCGGCTAGCTGCAGTAATTTTCTTTAAAACTAGGTGGGAGCATGGACTTATCCTTGGTAAAGGAGGCGTAGATCTCGGGTCGTGGTAACAGGAGAAATAGACGTGCTTTGGTTACGAAAAGATGACACTGCAATTTCCTTTATTTAACTACTCCGCGTAGTACACAACACTGATGTTACCACCGTTAAAATACTGTCCACCGCTGTTAAAACACGGTGCGGATATGACGCGAAGTTTAAATATGCTTATTATCTCTTTACGAGTAGCGATTCTTAGGTGTGTTTCGAAAACTGTCTTCATTCACTTTTGGCGCGATATCTCAACATCCTGCAGCATCTCTCCCTGCCTGTAGTTTTGCAAAATGTCCCCTGACTACATGACAAATGACCCACACATGACACAATGCCAAATGAAATGCCTCGAATTTGCTCCTAACACATCCATTTATAGTCGCAGGCTTCTGGGGCTCCTTCCTTTCCTATTGGTCCATTTTTAGCGCCACTCAACGCGTCTCACTATTTCGTATCAACTTACAGGGATCTCATTGATCCAAGTTTAACATAAATCGCGGCTTTTCCTAAATTTACCGTTAAGCTAGTTGTCTCTCTCACTTGGTCACGGCGAATTATCGAATAAAAGAACAAAGACTTCACACCCTCGCTGTATGAACAATGCCCCTGCGACCAGAGAGACATCGTAAAACTAGATTTTCTGCCTTCGAAGATAATATTCCTGTAGCTAAAACATTTCGTCGTGGACAGTATTTTAACATTACGCTTAAATAATTTACATTAAACCATTTATAACTCTTCTAATATTAGTAACCTAGATACATACATAACGTTAAATCACCCTTCTTAAACTATACAAGCAGCATAAGAAAAAGATATGTACATAGTATGATTTAACATCAATAAAAATTAATTAATAAATTATCTAAAATTACAGTTCTCGGGCTCGGCCTAGAGTTGCCGTTTCATCGTAAAGGAAGACAACCTGAAGTTGAAGACAAAGTGTTGGAATTTGTGTATGAAAGGAGGAAGAATGGGCAACCTGTGACTAGTGACACAATATGAAAGAAAGCTAAAGAGGAGGCTGAAGTTCTTGGTATTCCGAAACAAGAGTTTAAGGATAGCCGTGGATGGGTGGATCGTTTCCTGCAGCGGAAGGGTTTATGTCTAAGACGTTGTACAACACTGTACCAGAAGCTTCCTGCATATTTTGAGGACAAACTACAAACGTTTCAGCGGTATGTCATTTCATTTCGGAAAAAAAAAAGAATTTCATGTGGCAAATAGGCAACGCTGATGAGACGCCAATTTGGTTTGATATACCGTGGAACTACACTATTACTGAGAAAGGGACAAGGGAAGTTATTATCAAAATAGCAGGGTGCGAGAAACAGCGCGAAACACTAATTTTGTTCTGTAACAATGTATCGCCTAACAATCGGGCACTTTCAATTCTATAATCTCATGGTTTATATATACGATAAATCCATTGCCGTATTAAATAAATTTAAATAAAGTACCTATTATCTATTTTATAATAAACCACAAGTATTGTTTATTGTGATGTTGTGTAGTATTAAAAATTTGAGTTGGAAAATGTTGATTCACATCACATACATGCGCTAGTTGTTATCATAGGAGCACTTTCGAGAGATGTTTCCCCCATCTTCAGCTGAGACCAACTAACTGGATCTCCCTCATCCCTCACCCCAATAAATGTTTCATTAGACGTTATTTCCGCTCTCTGTTGAGAAAAATTGGAACCTGGTGATATTGCTGCCCTCTGTGTTGTCGGTTGGTCATTCATCATACTTCTTTCGTCTATCTTGTGATGTAATTGGTCTGCATTCTGTTGAGGAGACTTGGAAACAATTAATCTTGAATTTGCTGCCATCTGTGGAGAACATTGGGAACTTCTATTTTCTCTCTTGTTACTTGAATGGATCAACTGCATTATGTAGTCTGTCGGTGGTATTTCAAAATTCAAAGCCTTCTTAATGTTGAAATGGATGAAGATCTTTTCCCACATTTCCAAATGTGAAGGTATCTGAATAAATTTAAGTAGTTTTATCTCTTGCCCAATCTCATGATTACTATTCCAAAAGTGATTAGCTACTGCTGATCTGTCTGTTTGGTTCAGTTTTATATTTCTTTGATGTTCACTTAATCTTATTTTTAAATTTCTTTTAGTTCTTCCTATATATAAGCCTTGACAGTCCTGGCATGGGATCTGGTAAATTCCTGATTTTTTTAAATTGTCAGTTGTATTACTCAAAGGTGTGTTCAACATATTTATTAAACTGAAAGCATTCTGAGGTGCTAATTGATTCTGGTATTTTCTAAACAATTTTTCAAAAGTTTTAAACATTACTGGATGATATGTGAACCTCTTATATATCACATCCTTTTTATTTGGGTTTTGTAAAGTGCTAATACTATATAAGTTTTGTTTCTTTTTGTATTTAGTAAGTAGGTTATTAATAACTTGAAGTTTAAAACCATTTTCAATGGCTACATTCTTTATATAATTTAATTCCATGATATACTCTTCTTTTTCCAGAGGTACTCTAATCAATCTATGAATCAGACTTCTGAAAACAGCATGTTGGTGTGATACAGGGTTGTAGAAATTATTTTTAATGTAGTTATCCACATGCGTTGGTTTCCTATAAATGCCAAATTTAAGAAAGTTTTCTTTTCTTTTCACAAGTATATCCAGGAATGGTAGTGAATTATTAGTTTCAATTTCCATGGTAAATTTAATATGTATATCTTTTTCATTCAAAATATCCAGTGATGAATTCAAACAATTTTGAGGTACCACTGCGAAAATGTCATCTACATATCTATTCCATATTTTAAAAATATGTGGATGTGAAGAGGTAACAGTTTTTTCCAAAGAGCTCATATAAAGGTCAGCCAGTAAAGGAGATAAAGGATTACCCATTGCCAAACCATGTGTCTGCTTGTAAAAGATCTTATTGAAAGAAAAATAATTTTGATTGATACAACTGATTGTAAGTGCAATCATCTCTTGGATGTAATTATCATGTAAATTAAGTGATTCCAACCAATTTCTTAACAATTCTGGTATATTATCTGTAGGTACATTTGTAAAAAGTGATGTAACATCAAAGGATACCAACATATCTTCTTTATTAATTGTATAATTCTGAAAATGATTAATTAATTCTGTTGAATTTTTAATACTGAATGATGGGAACTTTTCCAAAGATGTGTATTCCTTTGTTAGCCATTTAGCCAAATTATAGCTGGGTGAGCCAATGTTATTAATTATAGGTCTCATACTATTATCTGTTTTGTGAGTTTTTGGCAAGCAATATATTTTTGATAAGGTTGGATTGTTAGTTTTGAGCTGTCGTTTCTTCTCAGTCGAAAATATAGTTGCATTGGATATCACTTGGTTCACCTGTTTTATGCAAGAATTCAAAGGATTTTTACCAATTATCACATAGACATCTTTTTTTAAAAATTCATTAACTCTGTGATGGTAATCGTCAATATTTAAAATTACTATTTGGTTTCCTTTATCTGCTTTCAAATATACTACAGGTTTTTCATTGAGTTTCTTTATGGTTTTTTTGTGGAAATTCCTATTTGTAGTGAAGTCCATCTTTTTTATAATTTCTGTGCTTTGTAGTTTAAGACTGAAGCTAACTAAGGCTGAAGCTAAGCCCTGAGTGGCTATCTCTGTATCAGCTATATAATCTTGGATATTATTTGAAAAGACAATACAAGTTTTAAATCCTGTTTCTAATAATTGCAGTTCTTCTAAAGCTAGAGTTTGATCAGACTGATTGACAACTAATTTCGGTTTATTCACTTTCTTAAATTTGTTATAATTTAAATATGGTAGCTGTGTTTCTTTTAAGCATTGAAATTTTTTCTTTAGTGTATAAGTTTTATTATGCATATAATACTGTAAGTGGGAATAACATCTATCTTCACAATCTTTCCACATCTGTTGACCCAAGTTTTTAGTTAAGAATAAGTGTAATTCATAAAGTTTTAGTTGAATGCGATTCACATTACTATAGTGTTTCATAATTTAAGTTTTCAAAATGCTTCTTTCTGCTATTTTTTGATGTCGACCATTACCGGTATTTTAATGTATTTCTTAACAAAGAAATTTACTACCATGTATATAAGACACAGTTTGATGAACTTGATAATAGCTAGCAAGCTTCTTCTTTTACATTGTAGTTTTACGTAAGTTTTTAGGTTAACTTTTTGCTCTTCTAAATATACGTTAAAGTATGGAAGTCATACCTGTAGTTCCATGTTGGAAAATCTCAGTAGTCGGCTTTACCCACTTCTCTGGCTTGAAGGCCTAGTATATTTTATAATAAACCAGAAGTATTGTTTATTGTGATGTTGTGTAGTATTTAAAATTTGAGTTGGAAAATGTTGATTCACATCACATACATGTGCTAGTTGTTATCGTAGGAGCGCTTTCGAGAGATGTTTCTCCCATCTTCAACTGAGACCAACTAACTGGATCTCCCTCACCCCTCTCCCCAATAAATGTTTCATTAGACGTTATTTCTGCACCATGTTGAGAAAAATTGGAACCTGGTGATATTGCTGCCCTCTGTGTTGTCGGTTAGTCATTCATCATACTTCTTTCTTCTATCTTGTGATGTAATTGGTCTGCATTCTGTTGAGGAGACTTGGAAACAATTAATATTGAATTTGTTGTCATCTGTGGAGAACATTGGGAACTTCTATTTTCTCTCTTGTTACTTGAATGGATCAACTGCATTATGTAGTCTGTCGGTGGTATTTCAAAATTCAAAGCCTTCTTAATGTTGAAAAGGAACAAGATCTTTTCCCATATTTCCAAATGTGAAGGTATCTGAATAAATTTAAGTAGTTTTATCTCTTGCCCAATCTCATGATTACTATTCCAAAAGTGATTAGCTACTGCTGATCTGTCTGTTTGGTTCAGTTTTATATTTCTTTGATGTTCACTTAAACTTATTTTTAAATTTCTTTTAGTTCTTCCTATATATAAGGCTGGACAGTCCTGGCATGGGATCTGGTAAATTCCTGATTTTTTTAAATTATCAGTTGTATTACTCAAAGGTGTGTTCAACATATTTTTTAAACCGAAAGCATTCTGAGGTGCTAATTGAATCTGGTATTTTCTAAACAGTTTTTCAAAAGTTTTAAACATTACTGGATGATATGTGAACCTCTTATATATCACATCCTTTTTATTTGGGTTTTGTAAAGTGTTAATACTATGTAAGTTTAGTTTCTTTTTGTATTTAGTAAGTAGGTTATTAATAAGTTGAGGTTTAAAACCATTTTCAATGGCTACATTCTTTATATAATTTAATTCCATGATATACTCTTCTTTTTCCAGAGGTACTCTAATCAATCTATGAATCAGACTTCTGAAAACAGCATGTTGGTGTGATACAGGGTTGTAGAAATTATTTTTAATGTAGTTATCCACATGCGTTGGTTTCCTATAAATGCCAAATTTAAGTAAGTTTTCTTTTCTTTTCACAAGTATATCCAGGAATGGTAGTGAATTATTAGTTTCAATTTCCATGGTAAATTTAATATGTATATCTTTTTCATTCAAAATATCCAGTGATGAATTCAAACAATTTTGAGGTACCACTGCGAAAATGTCATCTACATATCTATTCCATATTTTAAAAATATGTGGATGTGAAGAGGTAACAGTTTTTTCCAAAGAGCTCATATAAAGGTCAGCCAGTAAAGGAGATAAAGGATTACCCATTGCCAAACCATGTGTCTGCTTGTAAAAGATCTTATTGAAAGAAAAATAATTTTGATTGATACAACTGATTGTAAGTGCAATCATCTCTTGGATGTAATTATCATGTAAATTAAGTGATTCCAACTAATTTCTTAACAATTCTGGTATATTATCTGTAGGTACATTTATAAAAAGTGATGTAACATCAAAGGATACCAACATATCTTCTTTATTAATTGTATAATTCTGAACATGATTAATTAATTCTGTTGAATTTTTAATACTGAATGATGGGAACTTTTCCAAAGATGTGTATTCCTTTGTTAGCCATTTAGCCAAATTATAGCTGGGTAGGCCTATGTTATTAATTATAGGTCTCATACCATTATCTGTTTTGTGAGTTTTTGGCAAGCAATATATTTTTGATAAGGTTGGATTGTTAGTTTTGAGCTGTCGTTTCTTCTCAGTCGAAAATATAGTTGCATTGGATATCACTTGGTTCACCTGTTTTATGCAAGAATTCAAAGGATTTTTACTGATTATCACATAGTCATCTTTTTTTAAAAATTGATTAACTCTGTTATGGTAATCGTCAATATTTAAAATTACTATTTGGTTTCCTTTATCTGCTTTCAAGAAGAGCAAAAAGTTAACCTAAAAACTTACGTAAAACTACAATGCAAAAGAAGAAGCTTGCTATCTAGTACCAAATTCATCAAACTGTGTCTTATATACATGGTAGTAAATTGCTTTGTTAAGAAATACATTAAAAATACCGGTAATGGTCGACATCAAAAAATAGCAGAAAGAAGCATTTTGAAAACTTAAATTATGAAACACTATAGTAATGTGAATCGCATTCAACTAAAACTTTATGAATTACACTTATTCTTAACTAAAAACTTGGGTCAACAGATGTGGAAAGATTGTGAAGATAGATGTTATTCCCACTTACAGTATTATATGCATAATAAAACTTATACACTAAAGAAAAAATTTCAATGCTTAAAAGAAACACAGCTACCATATTTAAATTATAACAAATTTAAGAAAGTGAATAAACCGAAATTAGTTGTCAATCAGTCTGATCAAACTCTAGCTTTAGAAGAACTGCAATTATTAGAAACAGGATTTAAAACTTGTATTGTCTTTTCAAATAATATCCAAGATTATATAGCTGATACAAAGATAGCCACTCAGGGCTTAGCTTCAGCTTTAGCCAGCAGTCTTAAACTACAAAGCACAGAAATTATAAAAAAGATGGACTTCACTACAAATAGGAATTTCCACAAAAAAACCATAAAGAAACTCAATGAAAAACCTGTAGTATACTTGAAAGCAGTTAAGGAAACCAAATAGTAATTTTAAATATTGACGACTACCATCACAGAGTTAATGAATTTTTAAAAAAAGATGTCTATGTGATAATTGGTAAAAATCCTTTGAATTCTTGTATAAAACAGGTGAACCAAGTGATATCCAATGCAACTATATTTTCGACTGAGAAGAAACGACAGCTCAAAACTAACAATCCAACCTTATCAAAAATATATTGCTTGCCAAAAACTCACAAAACAGATAATGGTATGAGACCTATAATTAATAACATAGGCCTACCCAGCTATAATTTGGCTAAATGGCTAACAAAGGAATACACATCTTTGGAAAAGTTCCCATCATTCAGTATTAAAAATTCAACAGAATTAATTAATCATATTCAGAATTATACAATTAATAAAGAAGATATGTTGGTATCCTTTGGTGTTACATCACTTTTTACAAATGTACCTACAGATAATATACCAGAATTGTTAAGATATTGGTTGGAATCACTTAATTTACATGATAATTACATCCAAGAGATGATTGCACTTACAATCAGTTGTATTAATCAAAATTATTTTTCTTTCAATAAGAACTTTTACAAGCAGACACATGGTTTGGCAATGGGTAATCCTTTATCTCCTTTACTGGCTGACCTTTATATGAGCTCTTTGGAAAAAACTGTTACCTCTTCACATCCACATATTTTTAAAATATGGCATAGATATGTAGATGACATTTTCGCAGTGGTACCTCAAAATTGTTTGAATTCATCACTGGATATTTTGAATGAAAAAGATATACATATTAAATTTACCATGGAAATTGAAACTAATAATTCACTACCATTCCTGGATATACTTGTGAAAAGAAAAGAAAACTTACTTAAATTTGGCATTTATAGGAAACCAACGCATGTGGATAACTACATTAAAAATAATTTCTACAACCCTGTATCACACCAACATGCTGTTTTCAGAAGTCTGATTCATAGATTGATTAGAGTACCTCTGGAAAAAGAAGAGTATATCATGGAATTAAATTATATAAAGAATGTAGCCATTGAAAATGGTTTTAAACCTCAACTTATTAATAACCTACTTACTAAATACAAAAAGAAACTAAACTTACATAGTATTAACACTTTACAAAACCCAAATAAAAAGGATGTGATATATAAGAGGTTCACATATCATCCAGTAATGTTTAAAACTTTTGAAAAACTGTTTAGAAAATACCAGATTCAATTAGCACCTCAGAATGCTTTCGGTTTAAAAAATATGTTGAACACACCTTTGAGTAATACAACTGATAATTTCAAAAAAATCAGGAATTTACCAGATCCCATGCCAGGACTGTCTAGCCTTATATATAGGAAGAACTAAAAGAAATTTAAAAATAAGTTTAAGTGAACATCAAAGAAATATAAAACTGAAACAAACAGACAGATCAATTGTAGCTAATCACTTTTGGAATAGTAATCATGAGATTGGGCAAGAGATAAAACTACTTAAATTTATTCAGATACCTTCACATTTGGAAATATGGGAAAAGATCTTGTTCCATTTCAACATTAAGAAGGCTTTGAATTTTGAAATACCACCGACAGACCACATAATGCAGTTGATCCATTCAAGTAACAAGAGAGAAAATAGAAGTTCCCAATGTTCTTCACAGATGGCAGCAAATTGAAGATTAATTGTTTCCAAGTCCCCTCAACAGAATGCAGACCAATTACAACACAAGATAGAAGAAAGAAGTATGATGAATGACCAACCGACAACACAGAGGGCAGCAATATCACCAGGTTCCAATTTTTCTCAACATGGAGCAGAAATAACGTCTAATGAAACATTTATTGGGGAGAGGGGTGAGGGAGATCCAGTTAGTTGGTCTCAGTTGAAGATGGGAGAAACATCTCTCGAAAGCGCTCCTACGATAACAACTAGCGCATGTATGTGATGTGAATCAACATTTTCCAACTCAAATTTTAAATACTACACAACATCACAATAAACAATACTTCTGGTTTATTATAAAATATACTAGGCCTTCAAGCCAGAGAAGTGGGTAAAGCCGACTACTGAGATTTTCCAACATGGAACTACAGGTATGACTTCCATACTTTAACGTATATTTAGAAGAGCAAAAAGTTAACCTAAAAACTTACGTAAAACTACAATGTAAAAGAAGAAGCTTGCTAGCTATTATCAAGTTCATCAAACTGTGTCTTATATACATGGTAGTAAATTGCTTTGTTAAGAAATACATTAAAAATACCGGTAATGGTCGACATCAAAAAATAGCAGAAAGAGCATTTTGAAAACTTAAATTATGAAACACTATAGTAATGTGAATCGCATTCAACTAAAACTTTATGAATTACACTTATTCTTAACTAAAAACTTGGGTCAACAGATGTGGAAAGATTGTGAAGATAGATGTTATTCCCACTTACAGTATTATATGCATAATAAAACTTATACACTAAAGAAAAAATTTCAATGCTTAAAAGAAACACAGCTACCATATTTAAATTATAACAAATTTAAGAAAGTGAATAAACCGAAATTAGTTGTCAATCAGTCTGATCAAACTCTAGCTTTAGAAGAACTGCAATTATTAGAAACAGGATTTAAAACTTGTATTGTCTTTTCAAATGATATCCAAGATTATATAGCTGATACAAAGATAGCCACTCAGGGCTTAGCTTCAGCTTTAGCCAGCAGTCTTAAACTACAAAGCACAGAAATTATAAAAAAGATGGACTTCACTACAAATAGGAATTTCCACAAAAAAGCCATAAAGAAACTCAATGAAAAACCTGTAGTATACTTGAAAGCAGATAAAGGAAACCAAATAGTAATTTTAAATATTGACGATTACCATCACAGAGTTAATGAATTTTTAAAAAAAGATGTCTATGTGATAATTGGTAAAAATCCTTTGAGTTCTTGTATAAAACAGGTGAACCAAGTGATATCCAATGCAACTATATTTTCGACTGAGAAGAAACGACAGCTCAAAACTAACAATCCAACCTTATCAAAAATATATTGCTTGCCAAAAACTCACAAAACAGATAATAGTATGAGACCTATAATTAATAACATAGGCCTACCCAGCTATAATTTGGCTAAATGGCTAACAAAGGAATACACATCTTTGGAAAAGTTCCCATCATTCAGTATTAAAAATTCAACAGAATTAATTAATCATATTCAGAATTATACAATTAATAAAGAAGATATGTTGGTATCCTTTGGTGTTACATCACTTTTTACAAATGTACCTACAGATAATATACCAGAATTGTTAAGAAATTAGTTGGAATCACTTAATTTACATGATAATTACATCCAAGAGATGATTGCACTTACAATCAGTTGTATTAATCAAAATTATTTTTCTTTCAATAAGAACTTTTACAAGCAGACACATGGTTTGGCAATGGGTAATCCTTTATCTCCTTTACTGGCTGACCTTTATATGAGCTCTTTGGAAAAAACTGTTACCTCTTCACATCCACATATTTTTAAAATATGGAATAGATATGTAGATGACATTTTCGCAGTGGTACCTCAAAATTGTTTGAATTCATCACTGGATATTTTGAATGAAAAAGATATACATATTAAATTTACCATGGAAATTGAAACTAATAATTCACTACCATTCCTGGATATACTTGTGAAAAGAAAAGAAAACTTTCTTAAATTTGGCATTTATAGGAAACCAATGCATGTGGATAACTACATTAAAAATAATTTCTACAACCCTGTATCACACCAACATGCTGTTTTCAGAAGTCTGATTCATAGATTGATTAGAGTACCTCTGGAAAAAGAAGAGTATATCATGGAATTAAATTATATAAAGAATGTAGCCATTGAAAATGGTTTTAAACTTCAACTTATTAATAACCTACTTACTAAATACAAAAAGAAACAAAACTTATATAGTATTAGCACTTTACAAAACCCAAATAAAAAGGATGTGATATATAAGAGGTTCACATATCATCCAGTAATGTTTAAAACTTTTGAAAAATTGTTTAGAAAATACCAGAATCAATTAGCACCTCAGAATGCTTTCAGTTTAATAAATATGTTGAACACACCTTTGAGTAATACAACTGACAATTTAAAAAAATCAGGAATTTACCAGATCCCATGCCAGGACTGTCAAGGCTTATATATAGGAAGAACTAAAAGAAATTTAAAAATAAGATTAAGTGAACATCAAAGAAATATAAAACTGAACCAAACAGACAGATCAGCAGTAGCTAATCACTTTTGGAATAGTAATCATGAGATTGGGCAAGAGATAAAACTACTTAAATTTATTCAGATATCTTCACATTTGGAAATATGGGAAAAGATCTTCATCCATTTCAACATTAAGAAGGCTTTGAATTTTGAAATACCACCGACAGACCACATAATGCAGTTGATCCATTCAAGTAACAAGAGAGAAAATAGAAGTTCCCAATGTTCTCCACAGATGGCAGCAAATTCAAGATTAATTGTTTCCAAGTCTCCTCAACAGAATGCAGACCAATTACATCACAAGATAGAAGAAAGAAGTATGATGAATGACCAACCGACAACACAGAGGGCAGCAATATCACCAGGTTCCAATTTTTCTCAACTTGGAGCAGAAATAACGTCTACTGAAACATTTATTGGGATGAGGGGTGAGGGAGATCCCCTCCATTCGTTCGCCGGACTCCGAAGTGTGAACATCGTCTCTCCTGCGATGGGAAGGAAGAAGCAGCGCCGCCCGGATACGAAACCGAAGGAAGGTTCCTCCGCTGCTACCTCGGCTTGCTCCGAGGGACTAACAGCCGAACCTCCGACCACAGCTACTTCTCCGCCACCGCCGATGAGCCGGCCGCTCTACCGGCGCCTACTGCCTCAGCTGCCGCCGAAACACCAGCCGCTCCGCCGTCTTCAGTCATGAAGGCTGCCACCGCCGAAATGCAGGCCGCTCCACCGGCATCCGCTTGCACGATTGCTACACCAATGCCGGCCGCATCATGGACTTCTACCGGCATTTCTGCATCACCACCGGCGGCCAGGCCCTCCTTCGCCTCAACACAGCCAACACGAAGAGTACCAGCACCCGAGATGACGTCGCCTTCACAAGGAGCCAACACAGGACAACAACCCCAGACGCAGCCACCTCCACTGACACCAACTGCACCGCCACATTCTCACACAGCGCATCCGGACAGAAGCAGCGTAGTGGTCTACGGAGTACCCTGGGACCTGCCAACCAGATTTATCCTCGCCGCCGCACGACAACATTTCTCTTCAGCCCAGAAGGCCAGTCGCATCACTTCGTCCCGGGGCCCGACATCCCTCGTCCGACTGGCCATGGCTGATACGGCCGACTGCGAAGCAGCTCTGAGGTCGGGCCTGCCCTTGTTAGGGCGGGTTCTCCGACTCGAGGCTAGCCGAGCAGAAAGCCATCAGCCATGTCGCCGCTGCTGCTCCTACGGCCACTCTGCGCATCTCTGCACCGCACCATCACCTCGCTGCCACTACTGCGGCTCTCCCAGCCTCACGTCAGAGTGTCGAGGCATGATCTACGCCGACGACGCCGGTACTGTGCCACGTGTAATGGGTTCGGGCACTATACGGGACAGGCACAGTGCCCGAGGTACCCTCGTCCGCAGAGGGCCACACCGCCAGCCGAAACAGCACCACCACAGGTAGCCCAAAACACTGAGCCAATTCCACAGCCCACGGCAGCACCAACTCCACAGGGACAGCCCACACCGCACCATCGGACATCAGAGCAGCGCCTTCAGGAGGCCGTCCAGGACCTGCACTCCGAGGTCCTGGCGATAGGCAGCCGTCTCGGGGACGTCGCTGAAGCAGTCCGCACCACCTCATCTTCCACCGCAGAAGACAACGCAGTAATCCCTCTCCGCCGCCTCGACAGCATCGACGCCAACATTCGGAATCTTCAAAAGCAACTCACAGCCTTCAACACCAGGTTTAGCCAGCTACACACGCTATTCCAGTCACTCCACGACCGACTGGACAATCAGGATTACTCATCGGGCTCCACATCACGTCAATCATCACCTACACCAGACGACTCCGCGCCGCCCTCTCCTCGGAGAGAGCGCGTGCGACGAAACCTCCACTTCTTCGAGAACTACATCAGGACCAACCTGCAGGAATACTACCCCAGACACCGATCCAGAGTGAACAGCAACCACGATTAAAGGAACACAAACCAATGTCCTCCCAAGCACGTATGTGCACAGTATCTGAGATTAATGAATAAAGTTTCTCCTTCCTATCCCCCACCCTCCAGTCAGGGCTTCGGCAATGTCTGGAGGCTGGGAACCAGCTCTTACCTGCTCCTGTCTTACCGCAGCAGCAACCCACTACCGATACTAACGGGGGTGCATCAGCGTGACCCCGCTACTTCCATTCGACCCATCCTACCTTCACCTTGATCCAAAATAAAAAACATTAAAAAAAAAGGGAGATCCAGTTAGTTGGTCTCAGCTGAAGATGGGAGAAACAGCTCTCGAAAGCGCTCCTATGATAACAACTAGCGCATGTATGTGATGTGAATCAACATTTTCCAACTCAAATTTTAAATACCTATTACCTATTTTTTGTCATTGATGCGCTTTACATTCGATACAAACCCTTTTTTTCATAATTTTAAGTTTCTAATATGGGGTGCGCATTAGATTCGCTTAAATACGGTATTTTTGTATGGCATTTCTTCTGTGAATCCAGGAAGATGATACAAAATTTCAGCTGAAGCGACTGGAATCCATACACTCTGCATTTGCAGATTTATGTATACCAGTCTAGCTTAAAATGTGGGCATGCCTAGTTCCTCACCGTTTCTATTCGGTCTTGGAGGTCGTTTCATAAGTCATGGCAACCGTATTATATCTTCTGAATATGAGAGATAGCGCGGTAAGCCCAATACATACGCTTAAAGCCTGTGCCACAGTCAACTGCATGTCACGGACAAATGCAGTCAGTACGTATTGGCGTTTGGTGAACAGTGCACAAAAGTATTAACGGTTGTGCTCCTAGATGGTTGTGAGTAAAGCTGACAATCGTTAGGTTACAAAAATGAATAGATAAGAGGAAATATTAACCTTATCATATCAAACTGTAGCATCCAAAATGAATTCTTCAAAAGTGGATCGCCATATCCTCCAAGAAGTCGCTAGAGCTCACGCTGAAGACCATTCCATAGACTTTTAAAGCTGCACTGTTGGAAAGTTTGAAGCCTTGCATATTCGGCCAAACGGGGAATTACTCTGAAGAATACTGATGTAGGTGAACCCAGTTGAAAAGGGTGCCAGCAATAAAACTATGTTCCAGTTGTCTTCAAATGCATAAAATGGATTTTATTTGCTGCAGATTTTTTGGAGTATTTTATTCAGAAAGGAAAATTTCAGCTTTCCCAAATGTAAGGGCTGTCAAACAGACAAAGCTTAATATTTTTCAAATGGTTATATAAAATAGGAATAACACAAGAAGACACAACATAGTTAGCACTGAAATAAAATCCAGGTTTTAGTAAAAACAGAAAAAAATGCTATTATATAGGAGAATCGGCGGAAAAATTATTATTAGTAATGTTATTTTGCTTTTAAACATAGGCTAAAAAGACGAAATTAATCTGGAGAGTCTTGATCGAACGTTTAAGGACAAAAACTGCAATATTGTACATAAAATTGGCCTTTGGAATGACGAGTATGCAATCCGACGAGAAGAACCGTCTTGAGGGTCCATATACTTCTCCAAATGCTGATGGCCTTTATCTTACTGAGTGTAATATTCAAATTAAAGTACTTTAAGTAGTATTTAACTATTTTGAGCAGCGAATTTGTTAGACGTTTTACGCGATATTAGTCATTTAAACTTTTACAGAGATATCATCATCATACAACGATGAATATAACTTTTAACAGAAAGCGGAACTGTACAATCAGCTGGACGTTTATGGAGCCAATTCACTGACAGCATATTTTAAGTTTTCTTTCTTCGCCATTGCATCCTTCTACTGCCTCGTTGACATGTTAATTTCATCCTCCCCATCATAACTAGATAACACACCACACCTATTTATTTTTACTTTCTCTACTACGTATAGTAAGTAGAGGAAGTATTTTATTCCACCCAAAAATTCGATGTCGAGATTTCACCGGAAATATATGTTTTGAGGCCCCCTGAGCCCCCAAAAAGCATTTTTAGAAAACATTCCGCGAGTTTGTGTGCCTATTTTCAGCATAACTCAAAAACGAAAAGTCCGATAAATACCAAAGTTGGTATTTAAGGTCAGTATCGGCCAAAGATGCGACACGAAGATTTTTCCAGAAAATCCTCTAACCCCCAACTACACTTTGCATGGAAATTGTTTGAAATTTTTATTTTTTAAAAAATGGCTATAACGATTTTGATTAAAATACCATATATTAAAAATATTTAAATGACAAATAAAGTGTTTACCTTGAATTTTCTGGGAATAGCTTGTGAAGCCCTTTTTGTACGAAAGAAATCTTGCGTAATCTTGTATAATTGGTAAACTTTAAGCGTTAGGCGAAAACGTACTACACATAACATGTAGATTTCCTTAAAACACACACAATTTATTTAAAATAACTTTTTATGACATATCGTCATTAATGGTTCAAATTGTTCATTACTTGGTCATTGTTTTAAAGTCCTGTCAATATTCAGTTGTTTCAGATGTTTCCAGAGCGGTAGATTAGTGTAAAGTTTAGCGAATTAAGTGTCAATTTAAAAAGCCAAAAATTGATTTAAATTAGAAATAGGTTGAGTAAAAGTGTAGTGAATTAGAGTTTTAACCTATATGGCTAGAACAGTTGTAATTAGGCGAAATAGTGGAAGAGGAGGTTGAATGAAATAGTGCAGTGTAGTGAGTTAAGTTATTAACCGAAGAGGTTATAAAGTTAAATTAAAAGTGAAATAGTGTGAAGGTAGGTAGAGTGAGTTAATGATGAGTAATGAATTATAATTTTAAGTTTAATAAGGAAGCTATTGTGAAGTTATAAAGTAGTAGATAGATGAAGTATTTGAAAGTTAGTTATAACAAGGGTGAAAAGTGATATATGAAGTTATAGAGAAATATAAATAATGTAGAATCTAAATAAAATGAAAAACAAAAATAAATAAATAAACAGAAAAATAAAACAAAAATATAAAAATAATAATTGACTAATTTAAAAAATTTAAATCAAATTAAGTAAAGTAAAAAATAGCATGGTGAAGATCGATGAAAAGTTTAATGTTATAATAAGAGTGTAAAATATATAAGCGAAGTTGTATGGTGGAATTATTGGAAAATATAATTAAGTGAAATGAGCAATATTGAAGTTCTATGCAATAATGAAATAATACATGAATTAAATAAAACTAAACAATAAATAATAATAATAATAAATTATTTTAACAAAAAATTACAAAGTAAACTATTTTAAGAATTTTGAAAGGAGTAAAAATGATCACATAATAGCATGTTGAATATTATATTAAAGTAACACAATTTGAATAATAAAATTTTAAAGCAAAGTAAAATAATTCAAATGAAGACTAAAGAGATAAATGATACACATAAGTATAGAACGTATAAAGAAATATAAAAGATGAAATATATTCGTACTGGATACCAGTACGTTTTTTTGCCGGATACTGGTAGATACCTAATGTTAGATATAGAATAAATAGTTCAGTTAGGAGATTAGTGGTTGATTTCCAGTTACTTGTTTCTTCTGCCTCCCAGCAGCTGTTAAATATAGGTATATTATTCAAGTGTTAATAATTTTCTTCTTTATTTTACTTTTATACGTTTGTTTTGTTTTTTCTAGGTATAAGTGAAATCTGTAAAACGCTAATGTAAATGACATGTTTTTGGATTATTTAGAATAAAGCATTAAGGTTTGCAATGCACTTGCCAGTGTAGATAACCAAGTACCTGGAGAGTATTGCAGATTTTTATTTATTTATTTGTTTCTCGCGATGTTTCTCAGTATGCGATCTTAAGATCAGTTTCTAGCGTCCAGTTCTTAAACATTTGACTATCGCTGCCCCCTTTGTATCTATAACGAAATGTGTAATGGAGCTATTTCCGGAAAGGTTTATTTGGATTAAAATCAAGTAGATAGAAACATCAGCTATAGTAAGAGTAGTTTATATACCCACTAATAAACGATAGGGGTAGAGAAAGTCATGTGTATACATCACATCAGATTTTTAATATATGGAACCTGTGAATTCACAAATTTTATCTTACTTACGTCTTTGTTGCTTACGAAAAGTTCATTTAAGTAGACGTAGACTCCAGATTGAATTCCATCTACCATCGTCCCCCAGCTAATGGTCCCTGGCAGGAATGCAGTCATCGGCAGAGTTATATAATTCTATCTATACCGCGAAACTGACGCTGGACTCGCTCTTCTAGGTACGCTTGTGGTATTACTGCCAAATGTGGAGTATGTATTATCACTAGATTAAAGCGAAATGGTCGCTAAATGATCATGAAAATTAAACTTTAAAAATTATTCAGTTTGATGTATCAAATGAAGCACTCATCTCAAACAAGTGGTGTGCTTCTTCGGAACTAGACTCGTTTTCACTGGAGGAGGAAGAGGAAAATGAAGAATCGCTGCTGTCATCTCCCAGTGAAATGGCATTATTGTCAATGAGGTTTTCCATTATACTATTGTTTTGCCAGAAATCATTGCCTACCTTATCTACATGTTTAAAAACACGCTGCCATTCTGTTTCGGTCACAAGCGACATACACCCAAGCCTTATACCTCGAAATTTCTCCAGTGTTAAGTGCTCCGCTCTTTTCTTTCCCTAACTATTCGTTTCACCTTGGCCCAGGGGATTCAGATGATGATGGTGTGGCCCAAACAAAGTAAAAATGCGTCCACTTTAAACACCATCTCTTCGGGGTTGTTTATTTCGATTAGCTTGTACATAGAACTCTCGCACTGAACCTTTGTTTTGCAACCATGATATTTCACGGAACGGGGTTCGTTTTTTCAGTAGTTTGAATGGAGCATTATTTAAGACAACAGAAGAAGAGGGTAAATTAAGCACTATTATTTCTCGAATCCACTTTTTAAACTCCAGATGATTAATTGGATCATGGCAATCACCTTTGGTTGCCTCGGCCTTGTAAATGGGATAATAATTTTCAAGAAATATATTTACACTGTCCTCATGAGTCGTTTCCAGCATTATTGTTGATATAAATTCCGAATCGCCCTTACTATTACACGTGAAGCTGCGAGATATCAGCTGTGGTTAAGAGGGACTATAACCTAAGAACATTAGTTCTAAGTTGATGGCATTAAGCAACAGCAGCATAGCAAAGATGCTTATAAACTCTGGTATAAGATTAACACTGAGTTCCTCGCCTCTCCTCTTCACTCCCCAGAGAACTTAAGCTCTCATACAGACTGCAAGACATACCTACTGCCCTTAAACTGAATGCTGCTCCAGTTTTCTGTCCAAGTTTATAAATTTTTGCTGTAATGTTCATTGCTACCCACCCCTAAAATCTTTCAATAACTATCAAACTGATCCAAAGTGAAAGTGCTGTAGAACCATACAATTATGGATATGATTTGTTACAAACGTCTATACCCAAAATTGGAGTTATATAGTCACGTTGTATGCCAGATGTTAGAATAGAATATAGTTTCTAGCGTTTCTATATTTCAGATAGCATAAATACCATGTGTCATTTTCATTAGAAAGTTAAAGCTTGAGGCAGTATTTTAACATTTAAATGATTTCAGTCAAATTATATAATATGTATATTCAATAACAGCCCGCCTTGAAGCAGTATGTGTATGTAATAATTTGTAAAATGTATGTAACAGTAATTGCAAATGCTTATATTATTGTAAACATGTTCAATAATGTTATGTGAATGCATTACGTAATTTAATAATGTAGGAGCTGTGAGAATAATAAGTTAAAAGTTGCTAACAATGAGGCAACCTTGAGGCAATAATGAGTTTGAGAGTTTAAATGCTACCTGTCATTTATTAGAGCAGCAATAATGTAAATTTTGAGAGATTTTAAAAATAGCCACTCAACAGCCAGAAAAAGCTTTAGTTAAATGCAAGTATTCTATTGGACTAGGATTAGCCAATCAGAGACTTGAAATACAGAAATTTACAAGTTTAGACGGTTGAAGTCAAGTCGGTTGCCTGCAGACCGTGATAGTAACCGGATGCAAGATGCGTCCTCTAGAGAAATATAATACGTATTCGTGTGAGACGAAAAATAAGTATACGTGTTAAAAAGTGCAAGTATTAAATAAAAGAATCTCACAGCTCTCGATATCAGTGAAGTGCTATTTAATTTGTGTCAAGGATTAATAAAAAAGGAGTGAATTAAAACTTAAAATCTGTGTAAGCCTACATTCTTCAGTCGCACCACGACCTTGCCAAGATATCCATGTCTGTAAAATAAATACTGACGCAGCCGAGGCAAACATAAATATAATATCTAAAGAAACAGTCAAATTACAAAGCTAATATTTTTAAACTTGGGGCGAAGGCTACCGGGTACCATACGTGCGGTTGCAACTACTACAAGTTCGGCTCCCCAACAGTCGAAATATAATACAACTCCTTAAATAACAAAACATCTTCTCCTATTGGCATCCATACGTGGAGCTAATTTAAAATCTACATCCTCAAATTGGCTCCCAAAACGTGGGGCTAATTCAAATATCTTCTTCAAGCTCCAACAAAGCGGTATAGGATGCAAAGTTACAAGTTGATAACCCACTATGTCAAGGAGCGGAGGGGAACTTAGCACCTGGACCTATAAGATCTTTTGTGCCTAAGCCCGTGACGGGGTGCCCTCGGGAGGGAGGGGTGAGGAGGCAGACGGCGGTCGAACCAGGAGGCAGATTGAAACTCCCCGGATGGCAACTGGTACAACCGACACCTCTCCCCCATGCAGACTTACAAATCCCACTGGAGGATCCGGGCATCTTTTTTCCCCTGCCATGCAGTGCCGAGACTCCCGCCGACACTTGCAACCCTGAAACAGCCAAGCAGATGAAAGGTGAAGTGAAATGAGAATGGGGGCGAGATGGAAGGACAGAAAATTAGGGGATGTAATGAACCTTCCCAGCATTTGCCTAGCGACCCGGAAAAAAACCGGAAAAAATCCATCGGTTAGGAAGGTAGGCTTCGGAAATCGAACCCACGACTTCCTGAATTGGGCCACAGACGTTACTGCTGAGCCATCACACTCGATGAGTCGTCCGCCGTGGTGTAGTGGTCACCATGCAAGCCTCTATTTCCCGAGGTCGTGGGTTCAAACCCGGCGGAGGGCGATGAATTTTTTCGGGTGTAAAAATCCTTAACATGACTTCCTTCGGAAAGGAAGTAAAGCCGATGGTCCCGTGTCGTAGATTTACGGCGCGCAAAAGAACCTCAAGCCTGATAAAGAGGCCTCTGAGCAAAATTACCGGTCTTTCACGCCCAATATAGAATGGTAGGCTAAGGACCACAGCAGTTATAGAGCGTCCATAAATAAAACTCAGTTTAATTTAACGCTCAATGATAACCCACTTACTTCCTTTAGTGGTTCGGTGGGAAAGAACTAAAATGTATTTTGCTAGTACGTTTTCTCGGCGTACATAGGAAGGAATCAACATTAAACAAATGAAACGGAATCTATGTAACACATTAATAATGATTGAATAAATTAGTGTAAATATTTAAATAACAGTGTATATACATAGATCCTATTACATGTCCATAATCAACGTGAAGTTAACCTCTTCGACTCAAGTAGCTAAGAATTAAAAATCTGATGTGTTACACTCACATGACTTTCTCTACTCTTGTACAAACTACTTTTACAAATGCTCGATCTACTTCAAGTTAATCGGCATAAACATTTGCAGACTCTTATCTTATTGCTAATTTTCTTGTAGATTTAAGGGGAATATATATTTACAAGGGCAATATAGAAATACAGTAGCCTTTAAGCATAGACATTACTCTTAATAGCTGGTTGCTATGTGCAGCACCATTCTCTTTGCCCAGATCAATAGTCCTTGCATATCCAAGACAAAAAAATGAATAACGAATTCCCATTTGAGAAAATAAGTATTGAAAAATTTAAGGGAATAACAAGCAATATCTCGAAAATGGTTCACTCCATAAAAAAATTATACGACTTAAATTGTGTATTTTAACGCGATCTACATTTTTTGTGTAGTAAAACTTTGTCTATCTCTTATGGTTTACCAGTTATGTAAAATTCGTTCACAATGAAGAACACTTTTCGAGACATTCCCAGAAAATTTAAGATATACAGTTTATTTGCCATAAAAAGATCTTAAACATATGATATTTTAATCAAAATCGTTAGAGACATTTTTGAGAAAATTAAAATTTTCGAAAACTTTTCCATGTAAAGGGAAATCTGGGGTGTGGGGATTCTTTTGAAAACCTTCGTGTCGCATCTCTGGAAGATACTGAACCTAAATACCAAGTTTGGTGTTTATCCGACTGTTCGTTTCTGAGTTATGCTGTTCATAGACACACACGGACATGTTTCCAAAAATGCTTTTTTTTTTGGATTCAGGGGGTCTCAAAACAAATATTTCCGGTGAAATCTCGGTATTGATCTTTTGGGTGGAATACAATACTTCCCCTACTTACTATACGTACCTACTAGAGAAAGTAAATATGAATAAAGAAACAAACACATATGTACACACTGTGTGTGGGCCATAGGAACACGGCCGTGTGTTGGATAACCGAGTTGGAAACGGCGGGAAAGAGGTAAATAGCAACTCCGTACAAACGTTAACGATTTTTCACTAAAGGTATAACATTTTATTTTAAAAGCATAAAATGATATTGAAAACCGATAGTAGTGATGACCTCTAACCTGTGTTATGTGAGGTGTAGAACATGCCTCTCAACAGCAATACATTTCGGCGTCTGTGTATGAAATTTCCTTGAACATACACGAGCACCGCAGGCGTGATACTGACAAATCCTCCTGTGATATTTTCCTTTAGGTGCGGGATATTTTTCTACACTTTATTGTTTAGTGTCGCGGTATCGTTCGTGTTATCTTATTTGCTGAGCGCCTGTTATTGTATTACTAGTTTGAATTTTGGGTTCTTTGTCCTCCGGTTAGCTCTTATTACAAGTCGAGCAAATCTCTTAAACAGGGTGTGTAAACGGAAAAGAGTTGTTACTAAAAGATAACACTGATAAAAGAATTTGTTTTCACACTTTTATTGCCGTCACACTGAATTAATTTCATATTTTTAATCTTGATACACGCCAGACTGAAACTGTTATATTTTTAAATGTAACTATAATCACTTATTGCCGCACATTATTAATTCGCGTATTTCACATTTTTTTAACTAGCTTTACGACGAGAGAGATTCTGTAGAATTGCGCGACGTGTAACCCAGGGATGATTCTGTTGAACTGTGCGACGTGAAACGCGTGAATGATTCTCTTAAACTGTGCGACGTGTGTCTTGTGAATGATTCTGTTAAACTGGGCAATACTTGTCTCTGGCACGGAATTTATACTCCCTCACCCCGATATGCCTAAACATTATAACAGAGCTGCTATTGGTTAATAAAGCGCGCCAACATTAGCGTCTATTTTTATATCCAATCAAAATTACGAGCACATATGCTCTAGGGAAGATATTCCCTCCATTTCTAAAGAAAAGCGCGCTACTCTGACGTCATTTGTTTGTCTCTTATAATTGATAAACAACTCACCCCCTCGCTCATTGTTACCCGCTCCTATTGTCAGTTTCAGTGAGGCCGTGTAAACTTATTTCATAGCAATGCTTATAACTAACAAACATCTCAAATCATTGTCATACAGTAATGTTAATTTACACTACAATCACTCTGGCATTCACAGTGTTGTGATATAAAATACTGCCTCATTAGGCATCCCCACAGACAAAAATCACGAAGCCAGATCGGGGCAAAGAGAGGGTCACAACTCAGTACTGATAATTCTGTCCTAAAGATCTCCTAAACCAATATAAGTTATTCGTAAGCAATGTGGTCAGTAGCAGAGTTCTGCTGAAAGAATGATTGATGACATTATTGTCCGTTACCTGCTCTAAAAGTATTTTTGTATGTGATTTAGATATCTTTTGTCATTTGTAGTACCTTCTAAAATGGCTTTATAATTCCATGCGCGTTCAGAATCAACCTTCGGAGTTTATGGAAGTTTCCGGTAATTCCATACACTTCGTGGTCATCTTTATCATCAGCTTTCAATATCATTTTATGCTTTTTAAATATGTTGTGCTCTTAGAAAAACCCACTAGCTTATGCACGGAGATGCTGTAGTATTTTTAACACTTAAATGATTTCTGTCTAATTATATAATATATAAATTCAATAACAGCCCACCTTAAAGCAATATGTGTATGTAACAATATATAAAAAGTGTATACTACAGTCATTGTATATGTTTATATTATTATGTACATGTTTAATAATGTTATGTGAATGTATTATGTAATTTAATAATTTGGAGCTGTGAGAATATAGGTCAAAAGTTGCTAACAATGAGGTAAACTTGAGGCAATAATGAATTGGAAAGTTTAATAATGCTACTAGTAATTCTTGGAGCAACAATAATGTAATTTTTGAGACAGTTAATAAATAGCCAATGAACAACCAGAAAAAGCTGAACTTAAATAAAAGTATTCTATTGGAGTAGGATTAGCCAATCAGAGACTTGAAATACAGAAATTTACAAATTCAGGCGGTAGAAGGCAGTTGCTAGTAGACAGCGTTCCTAACTGGACGCGAGACGCGTTCTCGAGAAGTTTAATACGTATTTAGTGTGAGACAGAAATTCATTACGGCGAGGATATTATAAAGTTTACGTGTTAAAAAGTGCAAGTAATTAATAAATAATCTCACAGCCCTCTATATCAGTGAAGTTATTTAATCGTGTGGAGGATTAATAAATGGAGTGAAGTAAAAATTATAATTCGTGTAAGCCTACATTCTTTAGCCGCATCACCTCCTGCAAAGAGCAATATGTTTCTACAAATTAATACTGACGCAGCCGAGGCAAACATAAATATATACAATATTTAAAGAAACATTTAAATTACAAAGTTAATTTTTTAAACTTGGGGTGAAGGCCACCGGAAAGTAAACTTGGGGAGAAGATCACCGGAAAGTGAACATTGGGGCGAAGGCCACCGGAAACTTTGTACCATACGTGGGGCAGTTACTACATCAAGTTTGGCTCCCCAACTGCAGCAATACAATACAACTCCTCCTAAATAAAAATTACTTCACGCTTTCTTTCCCGCCACTGCTGCTTCGATCCCCCAATGACGGCCGCGTTCCTACGGCTGACATCCGAATAATTTCCCCTTATACATTTAACTGAACTGCCTTAACTGACCACTTACCAGATTTCAAGCAATTAGCAAGCAACCTGGATAATAGAAAAAGTTAATGTTAACAAAAAGTTTCGTAATTTGTTGAAGTTACACAAATGTTTATTTGTGTGCTACATTAATAGTGATCAGATGTAAGTTTCTGGATAAATATAATTTTTGCTGCTGTTTTTAGTTACATCTATGATCTTCAAAGAATTCACATTTCTTCTTCTTCTTCTTTAAGGATTACCCTTCTCTTTGTAAGGGTTCCATCCCCAAGAACTTACAAGCCAATGCCTGTCGAGGAGAAAGTAAACTCTGGATCATAGCATATTCAGGATAGGTGATCAGCCCAATGCCTGGTAGACTGGGAAGAAGACGGAAATGAAATGGGATTGTAGGAGAAGTCGCGGATCAAATTATCGAACCCAGCATTCACCTAGTGACCGAGGAAAGCCGCGAAAATGCCTTAGGTCAGATTGGTCGGCCCGGGGTTTGAACCCGAGAGCTCCTGAATGCGGGCCACAGACGTTGCCGACCGAGCCATCCCGGTCGTTAAAAATTCACATTTATCCCTGAAAAATATGTGCGGCTCTTTGCATGTGGCTCTCAATACCCGGGTAGCTGGCCACCCCTGGCCTATAAATATAAAGATACTGTCTTAATGTGAAACTAAAATTAAGCATTAGTTATAACCCCTATTATTTGCAAATGCTTGCTTGGTTTTGACTTTCTTAGCCACGAATAAACAACATACTTGCAATAACAAGGAACAGATTAATCCCATAGCGTAATACAAATAGCGATAGCTAAGCCATTTCAAAGCAAACAGCATATTATATTCTCACAAATCTGCATATTATTTTTAATTTCTTATTGGTTTTGTGGTTAATGTAAGGAAATCAACCATGTACGAGTGTTTTATGGATATAAAAATTTGTATATTTCACAACGCGTTGCCTCTTACGCACCGTCAGTTGCCGACACAGGTTAACCAGATTGTCAACTCAATGGTGGGGGTAAGGTGCCGCATAGGGCGCTTTTACGGACCTTTCGGGTGTCCGTTAGCTGAACTAACGCTGCGGTCGGTAATGCAGCGTACGTCATTATCAACTGATCATGCCTGCTGCTAGCCCCGCCCCCCGCTTTCGAAACGTGAGCAAGCCAACTGAAAGGAGTGCAAGTCTCGAATAAAATCACCTGCGTTTTTAATGGTTTTTCTCAATCTAGAGAGAAAACCATTAAACGCACAGGTGACTTTATTTAGAACTTGCACTCCTTTCAGTTCTTACTCATCTGCTAGAATACCGAAATCGGTTTTAATTGTCTTACACTGACAATGTATTTATACTCATTTTCAGTAAAGTGGGAAAATAGGAAAGGTTGTGGTATGTATGGTATTATGTAATGTTACTCTTTGTATACAGCAGTTTACCATTCATCAACTTAACAGCTGTTAACCTTCATGACAGAAATGCCATTGATCCGCATTCTATAATAATAATATACAAATTATAATATAAATGATATCCTGCCATGTACAAAGAATGTCAGCATTTGGTTATACATAAAACACCACATCATATTTTATCACGTGTATTGAAAAATAAGTGAAATACATCAGCAAAAACAAAAAGCAACTATTCAGTTACACAATTTTTTTTAATACAGCTGCATCTTATGCAACACAAACTTGAGCAAAATTTCCTACACTAATGTCGCTTGATGTGGATTTAACAAGCATTGCATTTTTAATAGCTGCTTCTACATTATCCAAATAATCAATTTCTTAGCAAATAATTTGTGATTAGTTATTGCTCTTTGTTGGGTTATATTTGGAATATCTGTTGCAATCTGATCTAGTATCTATTTCCAAGGCACTTAAAATAAGCACTAACACCATGGATTCTATCTTCTTCTTTTTTTTTAAGTGAAAGAAGGTTAAAAATGTTTTACAGCTATTTTCTATTAGTCCAGCTTAAATATAAAAACTTGTATTATGTAGGCCATCAACTCACTGCTCTATGGTGCACAGAGAAGTGCTCATTTACTCAAACCTGTGCCCGAGATAACACATGGGTAAAAGTTAAGTTGAAAAAAACAGAGGTAAAGGAAGTAAAAATTATTTTTCAGTTTGACTATAGAATCATAATATTCAACAACTTTGTGCTTAATACAGATTCGAACCAAACAGGTGTGAACATAAAGACAATCTTATGAGCACCATATTAGACATAATTTGTCCTTGTTTTCTTTGTACTGCTAAATTCTTAATACTTAAAATACTAATTATTCTTTCTTTGTACAGCAGCAGATTAAAATATTTTATTAATGTGCTGCAAATACATTACTAATAAATAAAAATAAATAAATAAAATAAAAATAAAAAAAATTAAACTGCAATACATATGACTTTTGTTTCCTCAGCAAACCGATATGTTTCATTACTATAAAACTTTTTGCCCCTCCCATGAAGTTGCACTAATTATGTTTTTTTTTAAAAAAATCATATTGACATTAATTATGACTTAATAATAATAATAATAATAATAACCAAATAAATAATACACATTTTCCTTAGCATTATTCGTGACTCACAATTTTTAAATGAAAGGAGTTTTTTCACAACCACTTGAGGTGCACCATCATTTGTTATACTTCCCATACCAACATCACTTTGTAGGGCAGTTAAAAGAACCACTTGCATGACTTCATAGAGGAAAATGGTACAACCCGAACTATTAACCAGTTTATGATGCCTGCTGTAATATTGTTATTAATGGGTTGTAAACCCTACGACATATGAAATTAAGTTAAATATTTCAAAAACAAAGTTCAGATAAATACACAAATTCTTATCAGGCTGCCTAGTTGGAATTTGCCAGTAATGTTATATTAGGAAGCCTAACAAACAATATATACATTTTTATTTTGTTTTTATGTTGTTTTAATGTCATTGTATATGAAGACAGTGAAAGCAAATCTTGGTTGCAAATGACAATTACAGAGTAGCTGTAATTTAAGAAAGCTATTGTCTTTAAGCTCAAAACTACTTTCATTAAATGGACTGTTAATGGTGACACTTCACATTCTCTGCAACACGAGGGTGCTATTTCTTATTGTTAAAGAATCACAAAGGTAACTGAAATCCTTGCTACTATTTTGTTTATTTAATGGATAACAAACATTTTAGAAAAATCATGTCTGTAGTAATTAACAACATTAACTCAAAAATTGTAGCTTTAAAGCTACTAACAGAGAATAACTAATACCTACCAATACACTGAAATAACTGCCTAACACCAACTTTGCTTTTTCTGAAAATTGAGAACATGTTTCCAGCAGTAGTCCTCAATGTTTTAGTTAATTTTTCAACTGATGTTGAAATGAAACTCCAAATTTTAAGGAATGTTTGATGTTACATGGCAATAAATTGCTGTATAGTTGAGAGAAACCTTCATACTATATTAATAATGTTCCTGGGGGTGATCCTGCAACTCAACATACCCAAATTACCTTGACTCCATAGTTTGGGTATCTGCCAGCATATCTCTGGTAGCTTGAGATGGTGACTGCGCTAAACAAACGAAAGGAGAAAAAAAGCTCATTAATGTTCCAATAATTAAATAATAAGGTTAATAAAAGTGCTTTGAAGGTGATGGACTTTGCATCTAAACATCCATGACTGACATTTCATCACTAATTGCTGCATTAATCAAGAGTTAAAACTATAAAATATCCTGTTTTGTTTAACATATCCTCTGTTCATTTGCAGCAATTATTTTGCTCATTATTCAGCAACACAGAGCAAAACATTCCTTAATTTTATAAATATGACACAGTATTTTCACTTATTTACTATAAAAACTTGCTTTTTTATTTAAAGTTTCTTTTACTTAATCTGAAAACTCAATGGTTTTACAAAGAAATATTCTCTGTGTTAAGATACCACAAACTGTGTATAAGTTAAGCTAAAATCAAATAAACCAGTGGTAAGATTGTGCAGACTGAAACATTGAAACAGCTTATGAAGTATCCAATACCAAAAGTTTTACATCTTTCTTTACTAAAGTTTGAAAATTTAAATGATTTCTGTGATAAAACAGCACTATTACTTTGTGCAGTTGGCAAGTGTTTAACCTTAGCACATAGTACTAGGCCATGGCATAATTATGTCCCAGAAATGTTCATGGTTTCATACAATGTAATCTCACAAAAACACAACACAAAAAGATAATTTAGAAAGATGTGGCAACAACTCTGCCATTAGCTTATTAGAGAAAAATGAAAATTCTGTTAAATATAACTCACTTTAACTGATGAACGAAGGAAATCTGTGCCATAATCCTGAGGATACTACTTCTGGAGGTGTTGAACAGGAGAATGAACTGCAGTAGCCCATATATAAACAAATTAACAGTTCTGAAATTCAAAGAATGCAAAAATGATTTACAATTTAAACCTTAAATTGTAATATTTAATTTCAGTTCTAGCTTTCTAACAACTGTAAAGCCCAACTAGGATACTAAACAGACTTTTTTATTTTTCACTAGTATTTCACTCGTAAAATGACCATTATTATTAGTGTTATCATGCATACATTGATTAGATTCGAACTGCAGCTGAATTACAAAATGTAATATTGCTCATGAGTAGTCGATACAATTTTATTTTGAAAATAAATGTATATGTAATGCAATTCTGGTTAGGTTATGGATTTAATTTTGGTTATTCTATATTATTTACATTCATACATCCTACTTACCAACAGACCTTTGAAAAAAAATAAATTGCTTCTTTCTTGGTATTTGTACGCTCTTGTATGCCTTTAAAATCTTGCCAGTTCTACTAAATCGAAGAATTTTCTTCTCAGGTTCACTCTCGCATCCGTTAAAATACGATCCGCAGCTTTAAAATTTCGTCTCAAATCGGATACACTTAGCCAACCTTAGGCTTTGTTCACACGTACATTGAGCTCAAATACTGTACAAACCGGTTCACTAATATTATAAAAACGACTTTATAAATGGCAAACTGTTATAATATATTACATCTGGGACTGAATATGTGTTATTTTTAAAACAATTTAATATTCAACACAGGAGTGTAGAATAATTGTGTTGGCAGTATTGAATGTTATATGTACGAGCTTAACAGTGTCATCTAGCGCCTGCATTTTAAGCAAAGGGCATATGCAGCGCTCAAAATGTACCTTTCGAGAGCCCGATGCGAGAACATTGATGATATACCGGAAGTTCCTATCCGAGTTGACATACGCTGGTTGCCGACATCTAGCGCTTTGGTGACATCACGCCAACAAGTAAAGCGTTGTCAGCAGACAATGCGCTAGGAGAAACTAGCGGGCATGTAGCAAGGGACCATTCATGAACTGTGAACGAATCGTATAAGCCATTATAATTTGTGCCAAGCATGTACACTAAAGGATTAATCTAATCCCAATTTTGATTATAGTAATGTTTATGCGAATGTGAGTGAGTATATGTAGGGGAAAGTATTACCAATCCCCTGTTCTTGACAAAATAATAATGATCCCCATTTCCTAATTAAGGATGCCAGTAGAGCTTAAACAGATGAGATTAGTAGACATTCTTGTCGTGTTCTGGTCGCAAACATAATGTAAACTATGCTCTTGCTGATATTAAAAGAAAAGTCTGCAATTTTTCTTTTAACCCCTTTATAGGCACAGTAAGTTTATTTACCGTGGCAAGCAAAACATGTGTAATATTATTAAAAGGCTTAAAATTATTGCAGTAAACGGTATATAATTTATTAAAGTTACTCCTATCGCCATCTGTGAACTCTTGTGCCAACCATAACTACATTTTCGCCATCTCTGAACCCATGTGCCAACCATTACCACCGCCGGAAGATGGATAATGCGTAGTCATGAGTAACCTTACTGCTAAAGGTTGGGCCAGAATCAAAACGGCCTGCCATTGGTTGTTGGCCTGACGTCACCAAAGCGCTAGATGTCGGCAACTGACGATGCGTAAGAGGCAACGCGTTTTGAAATATACAAATTCTATATCCATAAAACACTCGTACATGGTTGATTTCCTTACATTAACCGCAAAACCAATAAGAAATTAAAAATAATATGCAGATTTGTGAGAATATAATATGCTGTTTGCTTTGAAATGGCTTAGCTATCACTATTTGTTTTAGGCTATGGGATTAATCTGTTGCTTGTTATTGCAAGTATGTTGTTTATTCGTGGCTAAGAAAGACAAAATTAAGCAAACATTTGCAAATAATAAGGGTTATAACTAATGCTTAATTTTATTTTCAGATTAAGACAGCATCCTTATCTTTATAGACCAGGGGTGGCCAGCTACCCGGGTGTTGGTAGCCACATGGAAAGACCCGCACATATTTTTCAGGGTTAAATGTGAATTTCACTGCATGTCCAGATCTATCTATCATAGATTAGGAGTAACAACTGTGTTAATCTGACATTAATTGAAGCCCGCGTCAATTTCTTAGGGTTACAATAAATGCAAAAAGGAAATAGCTTCGGATTCTTAAACGTCTTTAATTACTGATGATTTCAATAATAATAATAATAATAATAATAATAATAATAATAATAATAGTAATAATAATAATAATAATAATAATAATAATAATAATAATAATAATAATAATAATAATAATAATAATAATAATAATAATTTAATAATGTTGCATGTGGTGCATTACGCTTAGTAAGCTAAATAGAACATATACTACATCAAATCGTTATCTAAAGGTTTGTTCCAACACACGGTTCTGAACGGGTTCCGAACTAATTCCAACACATGCTAATGCACATGCGCCAGTCCGGTACGCTCACAGAACTAATTCTGAATTTTGTGTGGTTGGAACACTACTTGAACCGTTCGCGTTCTGTCACGGCCTTCTTCGTTGCACGGTCAATCAGAAGACGATCAAATATCTACGTTTACAGCGTTGATGAATGAAATCAAACTCAGCGTTTCTTTCATACTGATTCCAGTCCTAATATTCGAGCAAAAATAAATCGCGTTCGTTTATCGGCTTAAAGCCATTGATACTGAGTTATTGCGAATAACAATTGTAATTTATAGATATTATATTTAAACCAGAACCCGGAAAAAGTAATTTAACACAATTCCAATTTAACATTAGGTTTCCTGCTACAGAAGCTTCTAAACACAATGTTTAATTTAAAACTCCAATACTCTTGAGACAATGACACCCCACATAAATTCTATTCCGAACGTAATGCAAATAATACAAAACTACATGGTACCAATGTATGCTTATGATCAGGGTTAGGATTTTTAGTTGCAAATTTCAGATGAAAAAAGGAAGGGAAAGGGTGTTCAAATAAGGTGAAAAAGGCACAATAAGGTGCTGGTTTATTTAAGGGGATGCACAACTGAAATTGCTATTTTCTAAACTATCCATTCAATTGGGCTGAAATTTTTATTTCTTTATATATAATTGTTTTGTGAATTATAACCCAGTCTTAATAATTCTCAGAACTGCGCGGTTGAGGTTATTGTCGTCTCTGCCTGCCCAGGCTTCGTCTCCACATAAACAGATGACGTCTCTCACAGCAACAAACTCACATTCACGAACAGCAGGCTACTGATTCTGGTGGGATAGAATCACTCATTGTCAATTGCATTATTGCGGGCTACTTTATAGCAGTAAAGTGAGAGAAAGAGGTTTTCGTGGAACACACAATTATTTTCCATTGTTGCGGGTGTGCTTTCAATTCCCGCGCGGCGTTTACTGAAAGAGGTAGACTTACTATTCGCACGTACACAGCAAGCTGAGGAGACGTTAATTGAAAGTTAAAGAATAAATTGGAATGAAATTTAAAAGAAAAAAGGGAATTATGGGCATGGTTGGGGGGAAATGGTATAAAGCTGCCAAAAAGGGGTAAAGGTCCCAAAATAACGGAATAATGTTTAAATGGAAATAATCCTCTTCTTCGGAAGTCGATGCATCATTAAAAAGATCACTGTCACCTTCTAAATCACTCATTATTGTTATCTTTGAACGCTGTTTTGCTCCCTGGCTTTGTTAGACGTTTGTTCTTTTCCTCAAGTATGTCGCCATACTACTAAACAGCGAGCAACTGCTTACCAAACACCTTTGCTATTCCATATTGAGAAATAAACACGAATGGAGGAATGAATTACATATTCAAATTTATTTTCTACTGAATACAGAGAGTATGTCGCTTTTTCAATACTCTCTGTCGGGTTTGTTCCAAGCGATTAGAATCGATTCTGAATTAACTGAGTATGCGCTGTAGACCATACAATCTGCGCATGTCTGGAATTTTCAGTTCCTATTCTTAATCACGAACCGATTTCACTCGTTCCGAATTAGTTCCCAAATACGTTGGAACAGCAAACTGGAAATTCAGAATTGGTTCTGAACTGATTCTCTGTCGTGTTGGAACGCCACTTAGCTACTGCGCACACTCAGATAATTCGGAATAGATTCTGAATCGTGTGGGAACAAACCTTAAGTATTTTTGTATCAAATAAGGATTCCTAACAACCAAATTTTCAATTTCTTCTTGAAAGCACTGTTAATATTTAACATCCTTGTATTATCATGTAATTTATTATAAAACTTAATTATCACATATACATGGCTATCCATATTTCTTTGTGATCTAAATTTTGGAACAGCAAGTTTATTGCAGTTTCTAGTTTCATAAGTGTGTATATGTGTAAAACAAAATCTGATATGTTACATTCACATGACTTTTTCTATCACTTATTAGTGGGTATACAAATTATTCTTCCGCAAGCTTATTTCCCTATCTACTTCATTTTAATTAAGGTAAACCTATCCTGAAATAGCTACATGATACATTTCGTTAAAGATACAAAGGGAATAGCAATAGTCAAACGTTTGAGAACTGGACGCTATACACTGGCCTTAAAATTCCACATTCTTTCCATGACATCGCTAGAAACAACTGAAAATGGACAGGGCTTAAAAGAATGGCTAAGTATTGAACAATTAGAACCATTAATGACGAATAGCTCGGAATAGCTGATGCCACAAAAGGTTATTTGTAATACATTGTTTGTTTTGAAGAGATCTGTACTTTCTGTGTAATGCATTTTCGTCTATCACTTAACATTTACCAATTACACAAGATTATACAAAATTCCTTCGTAATGAAGAGTACTTCACAGGCTATTCCCAAAAAATTCAACATATAGATTTTATTTGTCATTTTAATCAAAATCATTACAGCCATTTTTAAAAAATAAAAAATTTTAAAAAATATTCCACGTGAAGGAAAGTTTTGGGTGGGCTTTTTCTTAAAAATCTTCGTGCCCCATTTTTGGAAGGTGCTGAACCTAAATATCAAGTTTGGTATTTATCGACTTATAGTTTTTGGGTTATGCTGTTTAGACATAGATACATACACCCGCGCGGAACCTTTTCCAAAAAAAATGTTTTGGGGGGGGGGGGGGTCAGGGGGACTTCAAAACATATGCCCTGTGAAATCTCGACATCAGATTTTTGGGCGGAATGCAATACTTCCCCTATTTATCTACTATACGTGGTACAGAAAATAATAACATGAAAGGTATAGATGCTAACACAAAGATAGGTGTGTGAATAGCAGCATTTGTAAACAATTGGCTCACAGTATTGATGTGAATCATAATCCTTTAATAAAACTATAGGTATTTCTGCAGTATGAAGAACTTCTGGGACCGACTCCTCATAATAAAATAATGCAGACATTGTGGAAAATATCTATATAAGAGTTTAATAAAGCATCCAGAGAAGAATAATTTTTAAATCTTCTTAATAGAAAATTGTATTGATGTAACCCCTGCTGTTTTGACTTACCACGTGTTAAAGAGCATCCCAAGATTTGCCTAACCACGCGCAAACCAGACATTATGTAAAAAATCAAAATAAATTAAATGTTTCTGATATACACAGACATGTATGGAACATTAAGTATAGGTTTGTTGTAGGTATATATTTTGAGACGTTTGACTTATAAGAAAAATACATTTCTATCAATTAAATATGGATGTTCATAATTAATGAACTAGGAACAGCATTTGTTTGCAAATACACACATAATCACTTTTAAGCTTTGTTTATTCTTTAATTATATTTTGAGGATTCAGAATTATAATACACCAATTCCATAATCTTGAGCTATCGATGTGCATACATGGGAAAAACAAATCTGTAATGCTTAAACAATAAGTGCAATAATATTAAGAGTGAACAGTATCCTACCTTAAGTATTTGCTTCTAAAATGCAGCAGCCCTAAGTTCACACATACATCTGCAAAACAGGTTTTATGCACTCTGTCCGCCTTAACTATGAACCCTCTAATTAATTATTCTTATGACATACCTTTATATATGTTTAGCATTAAATATAAATGTAAAGGAAAAATATTAAATAATGGAATGAAATCAATATTTGGAATACTAATGCAGTAGTTATATGGTAAAAAGGGATATGTTTTACCTTCTGTCAATACTTTTTGTACCTTATAAGCTATACTTGCCAGCAGATAGTAGCAATGGTGCACATGCTTACTGCAATAATTATGATATATACCATAAAGTACAAGGAAAGTTTAACACAAACAAGCACATATAAATGTGTAAATTAATACTTATAGCAAATACTTTTTAATCTAAATATAATTAATAGTGCAACAGACTTTGCCTTATATTGATGTTAATGAAACACTTAAAACCTGAAATTAAACTAAAATCCAAGTACATAAAATTTAAACACCATTTTTGTAATAATGATCTATCACTAATGAACATGGTATATACATATGAAGCAAAAGAGCATCAAGTTCTTGACAAAATCTAATTTTCAATTTTTTGAAAAGCAATAACTTTTAAATGCTTTGTACGATATTGCTATATAATCAAAATTGTGTATAAAAAATACTAATGGCCGTGTGGACCATTCTCGATCAAGATTTTACCGCGGTGAACGGTCATTTGTGGTGCATCGACGCCGGTAAAAGTTTATCGAGGGTTTTACCGCGGTTAAATCTGACCGGCCATGAACGGCCAGTTTTCGCCGATTATTTCCAATTCGTGTGCTGAAATGTTAAAATGGCGGAACGATATAGGTTAGAATTCCCCAAAAATAGATAGACTACATTTTCGCCAATGAATTACATCCTGATAAAGTTAGTTTAATGTCATTTTTAATGCTCAAGACCTTTTTTTTCCTGCGACAGGTGCCTTAAATATCCTGACGCAAGATGTAACGAAAATTCAGAGAATCACGGCGTTACATAACATAATTATATCAGTTGATGCATAGTTCCAAGAACAAGAGGAGTAACGAATGGATTTAGTGCAATTAATATATTTTCAAGAATATCATGTACTCTAATTGCACAGATATAGGAATCCCGTTACCTGAATAGATCAGTTCCGAAGTCTAGGATCTGAACTAGTCATCGTGGGGTTAGGGTAGCGTGTGCGCTTCCTATTCAAGGGGTTTCGGGTTCAAATTTTGTTTGGGAGTATATTTTTTTCTTTCTTTTTTCTGCCTGTTTTTTCAGTAAGTGAATATCGACTAAGGTAGCTGGAATGTAGTCAGTGGAGAGAAAGAAAGGAAGAAGGAAAGAAGAGAAAAAAGTCTATAAAGTCCAGCATATTTTTCTAATCAGTTGTAAGGCCAACTTTTCCGACGTGTCCATCTTAAAGTTATTGCTTCTATCTCTATACTTTCTATCTTTTCTTAAGTATTTCACGTTAAATTTAATAAACAGCAGATAAACTTTGGTCTGCTTTTGCTTTTCGCCATTGCATGCTGAACTACATGAATACTCTTCAGCAAAGAGGTAGAACAAGTGAAAAACAGACGACATGTAGTACACCTGGCTGCGTTCAGTAGAGTTTACTTGCAATGAACGGTGCGCTCAACCAAGGCGAGCGCCTGCCAGGTAACCACGGTTACCTAAACTGCGGTGACCGCTGTTTGATGATTACCCCGGTCAAATTCTTACCGCGGTAAGCTAAAGGTCCCTGAAGGGTTTGTTTAACGAGAATGGTGCACACGGCCATAAGTTTTTCTTTGTTTCTTATTCTATATTCTGTTGCCATATATTGATGGCAATTTTCTTTTTGTTTCCAAAAAATTGCACAGTCCTAAACCACGCACTTTGGTATAATGTGTGAGCAACTTCTCGAGCACATCACAGCAAGATGGCACTTCTCTATGCAAGGTACAAACATCATTGATTATACTTTGCATACTCATTGCTGATGACAGTAACTCCTCATGTTTCTGAATGAGCTGCTCTGTAGTTACAATATCATATGCAGCCTTAGAAATGTACTTTAAACCTCCAAAACCTGAGAATTCAGCAAGTTTCAGATATTCCTTTGGAATACCTTCTCCATTACTTTTCAAAAAAGCAGTACATATGTTACACACTCTTTTTTTTAACACTGCATTCACAGCGGCACCAGCTATATAGAGACTGTTATTTTGGTCAGGAACATTTAGTTCCTCTGTGGTCTGTGTGCAACTCGTTATTGGCAGGTACAAGCTACTGCCCTATCTTTGATGTTTTTCATATCACAGAAATGTAATAGTGCCTTGTCACTATCAGAACAGTAAATTGTTTTTTCACAAGGGGTCATAAATTGTGAAATTGAAATTAGTTTCAGTGCTCTTTTTGCTGCTACAGCTAAAGGATTTGATCCTGCTCTCTTTCGTACCTGAGCAAAAATATTCTCCAAAGCATCTTGAGTGAATCTGCTTCCCATTATATATCTGTAATTCTTACTGAAAAGCAGTTTTGCCAACTGTATGAAAGATAATGTGCTCATAATTGAGCCTGTGTTTAATGGTTTCCAGGCACCACACCCTATCTGAGTTTCTTGGATAATATCTACAAACCCTTCAAGAAACTGTACCTTCCTTTTACAGTTTTTCTTTGAAATTTATTTCATGATGGTTCTAGACATTAGCAAAGAAAACCATCCATTCGAAAATCTAATGAACCATGCTGTGGTAAGTGCTGCTGGAGGCAAAAGTTTTAAACTTACAGCTGCTTCTAAGGCACTGGTTTTTTTCGAAATGCACCTGTGAAAATATTTGTTTGCATAATTTTTTTATGTATTAATAATAAGGTCTATAAACGTTTAACGGTAATTTATAAAGTAAATATTAGGCGACTTCATATTAGAAGTGACAAAAAGAAATTATAGCATAGTTGAGTTTTGATTTCGTGTCCTAACACTCAACAGACAAACGACTAACAAACTGAGCTAAGCCTTCACTCTCAAACGTGGCGCTACAAATGCAACTGAAGCAGCTCAGCCGTCATTGGTTTTAGCTTTTAAATGTTATGATAGGTAGTTAGGTCGTAATGGCTATTGAATGAAAGCATTAGAGACTTTTTATTTCTCCAAAACAATTATTCATTTGTACTTACGTTACTCAGGTAATTGTTTGTTGAGGTGTCCAACCCTTGCGCCTGGAATTTACAAGCCATTTTTTTTTCTTCTTTCGTTAGCAGCAGGAAAACGATAGAACTTATAAACCCCATGCCTACAGTTATTTGTACAATTTGGAGCCGCACAAGCAACTATTGCATAAATTAAGGTGTTGAAAATTAAATAATATTCCACACGAGAGATCTTCTGCCCAGTAAGAATCATAGAGCCTGGGATTCACAATTGGTCTGCTCGTATGATACAGTGCTTTACCAACAAATGGCAGGCCGTTTCGATTCTGGCCTAAACTTTAGCAGCAAGGTTACCCATGACTACGCATGTTCCATCTTCTGGCGGTGGTTATGGTTGGCACATGGGTTAAGAGATGGCGATAGTAGTAAATTCAGTAAATTAAATACTGTTTACTGCAATAATTTTAATGTTTTTATTAATATTACACATGTTTTGCTGACATGGTAAATGGACTTACTGTGCCTATAAAGGGGTTAAAAGAAAAATTGCAGACTTTTCTTTTAATATCAGCAAGAGCAAATTTTACATACATGTATGCGACCAGAACACGACATGAATGTCTACTACTTTCAGGATTGCTGGATTACTGTATTACAAAGCTGAGTTACAGGCAAGTATTGTCATTTTTCAAGAACAGGGATCGGTAAAATTTTTCCCCTACACATAGGCATAATTATTACTATTATCAAATTTGGGATTAGATTAATCCTTTAGTGTAAAGAAGAACAGTGATGGACAAAGTAAATGTTTAGCACAAATTGCGTTACAATGGTAATTCCAATTATATTTGTAACATAGTTATAAACATCCTGTTTAGATGTGCTTGCGAAACGCAGTGTTAACTCTAAAGGGGTAATGGTTACGGAATTAGGACTGGGAACGGTTCTGTGCTGTGACGTCATTCGACTCGGTACACCGAGTATATAACCGCGTGCTTTATTTGGCGGCAGGTTTGAATGCGTAGGAAGGATTATCTCACACATCGGTTATTGCACTAATTGTTAAGTTTCCCTTTTTGCTTATGGGTAGCAAAGGTTCAGTAGTCAGTAGCTTGCCTTGGATATACTCAAACGCAATACGGGCAACTTCTATAATTTCCATTGTGACATCTTACCGAAAGACCCAGATAAGATTCTGTAGAGTTGATTTATGCCTTTAGATAATTATATTACCATTAATAATTGTATAAGGGTTTCTATATTTCCCTTATTTACATACTACTAAGGTAAGCAACGTATTCAACAATTAGATTTCTTGGTAATACCATATATTAGATGAGATGATGGAGCGAAGTAAGCAAAATTTACCTATTTTTATTGCAGAACTGTGTGAATTGCACACTAGGCCTAAGGCAGGATACCAGAAAATTAGGAAAGTGGTAAAATGCGAGTTCCTTTTGTGACTATTTCCGGATACAACGGCAGGAAAAATCAAGTTACCTACTTTTGATGAATTCTAGGTTTCGTCGTGTACCAAGCGAAACATATCAAGTTGTTTCACATTCAGAGAGAATAGAATGTGTTCTGGTATTTACGTTACTGTATTTCCTTTTAATGTTGCTTCAAAAGGTTTTCTATAAGAGTTTCTGCTATTCTCTAGAATATCACACTAGTTGACTCTGGTTTCGGGGATAATTATACCACAATAGTTAAATTTTGGTGCCGTACTTGTTAACAAAACCCCAGCATATGTATGTAGATTTCATAATTAACAAACTAAGATAGAAGATAAATGGTGAGTTAGTGGGCTATTAAGAGCCACTACATCACTATCGCTATATCAGCAAAGAGTAACAAGAATACCAATAATAATAAAAACAGTAATGTCGAATTAAGCCGTTTATCTCCCTCGAAAAAATGTTTCTGAATGCAGTTATGTCTTCTGTTGTAAGCTGTTTTTTTTTGGCGGCAGGTTTGGAAAGGTTGTTTATGTGATGACTTACATGAAGTTAAATTCAAACTTTATTCTCCCATAAACAAACTAATTTCTCTACAAACATCATACTATTATACACAAAATCTATAGACATATAAAAATATAATCACATAAAACAATTTCTTTGTGCAAAGCAAAAGTAAAAACAAAACAAAATATCTAACAATAAGAACAAAATGTATGCAAAAATATAAACACTTCTGCCCGATTTGGGCTGTGAGATGACCTTCTCTCGGAGATTTTCTGCCCTGCTGCAGAAAACACTTCCTGAGTTGACACGGAGGTGTCAATATTAATTGAATAGGTATAATTTTGCATACTTATGGAACTAAGAAGCTTCTAAAGAAGGCTCCACAGAAGTGTTTTACAACATAATATTGAATGCGGTGGTATAGGTGCTTTAGTAGAACCGAAGAACTAGAAAACAAAGAAAAATTAGATATTCAAAAGTAGTGATAAATATTCGGAGCGCCATGTAATTCACCCTTCGTTTGGGTACTACCGTATAGAGGCACCAGAACCGGTTTACTCATCGGTTTTACTCGTATCGTCCCCAACCTCCATAAGGAATCATGAAGTAAAAGGTGTACAATTACTGCAAGTTAGTGATGGGCCAACCAAATGTTTTACACAACAGATTGGTATACGATAGGATAGATTGTACATGTGTAGTATTCGGTAGGGTTGGGCCGAGCGATTCTTTTACAGTATGCGATTCGTTCAGGATTCATGAATCGTACTCTTGTCTACTGTCCACTGGTCTGTCTTAGTGCACGCTACACTATTCGTTCATGAGGCGTCCCCTCGTCTGCTGGCCTGCTCTACTGCACGATTCCTTCCTGAGCCGCCTCTTTGTCTTCCGCTTATCCTCTCTCGCGATTCTTGTATGAATCGTCTTGTTGCAGTTTACAGCCTAAATACGCAATTACGAATTTTGTTACGTTGGGGGCTAGGATCTTTCTTTGGCATAAAAAATGTAAAAGCGCTTTCCGCGTTATTCTGGGAAATACACTTGGAGCTTCCTGAATTTGTAAATAAAAACCATCTTGTATGATTCCACTTACGTTGTGATTATATTATTGTTACTACTATTATTGTTTATTGTTGATATAAGATCGTGCTAGTTCATAAATATTTAATCGATTTCTTTTCATTAAATTCGAAATGTGTTTTATACAATAGAATACGCTTAGTTATATCATGCATATTCCTATGCTTTTCATATAGTCTACAGTATATAAATTGATTTTTTAAATAATATCATTCGAAACCTTTTAATATTTTTATAAAAAATGCTGTTCAAACCACGAATTCTAATTTTTGCTATTTTTTCCTCCATTTTGCGTATATTTTGGTGCTGTGCAGTAGATCTCTCAGTAAAATACTGAAGACTACTTCTATTGTTTATTCCATGTGCTGCAGCCTCTGTTCATCCGTTGGCAATGTTTACGATTCATTTCACTTCGCTTTACAGTTTACGTTATTGTATTAAGGATTAATCTTCCTGTGCTGAACTCGGTATTTTTACGTTAGCATTTCAAAGAGTCGTGTTGGTTTACCAATTCATATTATAAATGCTAACGTTAACTTTAACCTGCACAATTCATTCAGTGGGTACTTGGATCATTCCCTAATCGACAGAACTCGGCTATAATCGGTTTTTTCGGTATTACTGTTCTACTTTTGTATACCATGTTATGGCATTGCAATGCATGGCTTCCTCAGGATGGGAAGTAAAGCCGGTGGTCCCGTGTCGTAGATTTACGGCATGTAAAAGAACCTCAAGCCTGATAGAAAGGCTTTTGAGCAAAATTTCCATGCCCAATAATGAATGGGGTGCTAAGAACCATAATAGTTAAAGAACGTTCGTAAATAAATAAATAAATAAATAAAAATGCGTGGTAATTTCCTTGCGCATCATCGTGCTCACTCGGGAGTATTCGCCCGGCCTCGGCTTGGTCGCCAAAGTTAATGGTAGTAAACAAAGCCCCTGCGAGAATGAATCGAGAACGTTCTGAACACGATTCTTGCAAACTGCGATTCTTTTCCAACGACGATTTGTGCTAAAACAGACAGGAAGTTTATTTGCTGTAAATGGCAAAGAAGAAAGTACATTTAACTTCATTCTGCTTTATTAGAGAATTGTATTGTGAGCGTTCTGCTGACTTATTTTCTGGAGGTAATTGTTCAGCAGACATCTCAGCATTTTAGCTTCCAATGAGGGCAGTTAATTCAAGAGTCATGGCTGCGCCTTTTTCAACGTATATGTGATAGTAATACGCCGAAACCGCCATACTTAGCTTGGGATTCCTGAGTAAAGCGTGAAATACTTCATTAAAAAGTGTTAGTACTTATTCAGTGTGCCTACTAGCATTGTAACTCTTGCATGGATTAATTATATTTGAAGACACCCAGTTTTCATTAAACGTTTATATGCTGTGGTATGAAAATAATTATACTGGTTAGAGATGAATACACATTTCTGGGTAAGTTACTATTAATTTTACAAGAACAGGTAACCTTGGACTACTAATTTTGTAACTTCTATAACTCGTCAATCTGACAAGGATACTCTATATCCTAGTTTCTTATTTTATTTCGAATGTTAGACTATAGTCCTTATGAGATTTAATTAGGACCATCTTTCACGCTACTTTGTTTATAATACAGTGGGATTATGTTATTTCCAACGCATTAAACGGTGGCAAAAAATATCCTTGTTAAGGGAATACTACTCTGAAAATCTTGTTTACTAAAGTTTTCAGTAATTTCAATGAAAGTTTAAACCAAAGCTTGTCTTACATAACCACTGAATCCTTTAAATGTTCCTTCCATATCTTTAGTTTTCAAGTTACTGGTTTTAAAAATAAAACTATCCTATATGTTTATATGGTGATAACGAATAGACTCAGAAAATAATTTGTTGTTTTAGTTTTAATTCAAAAGATTGTGCATCATCCCCATCGCACTCTACCAATATTTCCGCAATGTGTTTTCCAGCAATCGAGAGCAGGTCGCCCAGGTTTACCTGTGCGGAATGAAAATCGCCACAGAACCTAGCCACTCAATGCGATAAAGTAGGTTAAAATGTGCTTTGCCGTGCGAGACAGAGCCGCTTCAGAGTCAAAAACGCTGCGAGTCAATCAGAGCCCACCTCCCGATCATTCCTGCCACGGTACTATATATAAATATCCACGAAATTCTATCGTCACCATATCACTGTGAAGACGAACACAAACGTCTTCGAAACATTGGTTCCTATCTAACTCTTACCTAGCTGTAAGCCTGAAAGAATCTAAAGTCAAAAGAGCACTATTTGTGAACATCCATTAAAAATCCAACACACTCGAAAACCCTTCACATTATAGATAATGTATATAATACTTTACATTTGTTGACTTTTCGAAATGCACATGAAAATTTTCGTAGGAGCTGTATAAAAATTGGAACATTTTGAATGAGCAAAAGTGCCGAGAAAATGAATTTCCGCAAATTCATACTTTGAAATGAATTAGAAGTTGATATAAAGGTAAACATCTACGATATCAAAGATATAATTAATTTTCATATTTTAGTTTTTTATATTCCTTTGGACGCACATTTTAAAAGTCTATTACCAGAGATTTTCACAAAACTTCAGCAAGGCACTCTAAGCATTAAACTCCAAGCAAAAAGCGAAATTGTCGATCAGATAAAGCATATGAAATAGACGATTGAGCTTCATAATATCACCATCCTTTGGGATTTCATAAATGCCATAGTTTATGTTATTTAAATTTATTTTAATTCATAAGGTGCTTTAAATATTTACAAGAAAAAACCCTTTTATATACGTAATCTGGTCATTATATCAAGGTTAGTCGTTTCTAGATAAAGTCATTGTGTTTTTCACTATTGCAGGTTAAATTATAAATTATGTTTATCTTCAGAGAAAGACATGTAGGTCTGGAGTCTAAGATGTACCTAAGTATGCTGGCCCTACTCTACAGTTTATGTATACCGGTAGCATTTTCATTCGTGCATGCTGCGATCTGGCGGCATTTATTAGAATTGTTTGCTTGAACCCTCAAAGTAAATATATAGCAGCGAAAATCTTACGGACTTATGCTCGTCACTTTAGCTTCAAAATACGTTTTGGTGCCCTAGTGGCTACCTAACGAAAAATTATATTAACAATCAAGTTTCAATATGTACGAGACAGTACGCAATATTGGCATATTTAATTCTAAACGAGCCAAAAGTGAATAAGTTACCTTTACACTTGAATGCAGACCTAGCGATATTGAACAAAAATTTGTTAACCTTTTGGGAATAATCATTATAACAAATTAAACTGGGAATCCCAATTAAATAAGGCATGTTTAAAATTGTCAAGGGTAGGTATTATTCTTCCTTAGGAAATTTCAAACTCTGTTCAAGTATAGTCAAAGTAGTAATGACATATTTTGGCTGTTTCACCCACACCTACAATATGGTTTACTACTTTGGGGGAATGGCCGTTTTGTAAAAGAATGTTTTTTTTTTTGATAAAAGAAAGCATTAGAATAATTATGGGGGAAAACACTAGGGAATCATGTCAATTTATTTTTCTCACAGCTCAATACGAGTATTAATACATTACTAAGTATGTATATATACTGTAATCTTCTGCGTGTGAAGGAAAATCTGGACAATTACTAATGTCGTGAACCCAGGTTAAGGAACAAAATCAATACACCAAATGTAGGTTTAAGTAAATCAATAAATTCATGTAACTATCTTTCTCTAAAATTATTTAACCTCTGCATAAGCGATGCACAGGAAGTAGACCTATCTAAAACCAAATTCAAACAATGGCTTATTAAGGAAGCATTTTACTGTAATGAAGAAGGTATTGAATTCCACTAAAAAATCCGATATCGAGATTTCACCGGAAATACGTGTTTTCAGCCTCCATGGAAAAAAAAATTTAGAAAATGGTCCGAGTGTGCATCTGTGAACAGCATAGCTCAAAAACAAACAGTTGGATAAACACCAAACTTCGTATTAAAGTTCAGTGTCTGCCAAAGATGCGATTTACCCCAAGCTACCCTTTACATGAAAGATTTTTTAAACTCTTTATTTTCTGAAACCTGGCTTTTATTTTTTATTTTTTAAATGCCACACATTAAAGATTTTTACATGTCAAATCAAATGTATATATTGAATTTTCCGGGAATAGCTTTGAAGTCCTCTTTATTTGGAAGGAATTTTGTATAATTTTTGTACAAACTGGCAAGCGTTAAGCGATAGACGAAAACGTACTGCACAAGAAACGTAGATCTCTTTAAAACTCACAATTTATTTCAAATAACTTTTTTGTGACATCAAACATTTCCAGAGATGTGTGTTATTAATGGTTCGAATTGTTCAATACAGCCCTGTTAACATTTAGTTGTTTCTCGTAATTTCATTGAAACAGTATGGAATTCTAAGATCAGCGTATAGCGTCCAGTTCATAAAACATTTGACTATCGCTGTTTCCCTTTGTATCTATAACGAAACGTATAATGTAGCTATTTCTGCAACTTTATATGGATTAAAATGAAGTAGGCATAAATATAAGCTTCTGTAAGACTAGATTGTATACCCACTAATAAATGACAGAGGGTAGAGAAAGTGAATGTGAATGTATCAAAGCAGTTTTTCTAGCATCCAACTGCGGTTGCCAAACCCTGGCTCGCGAGCCGCATGTGGCTCTTCTAACATTCTCGTGTGGCTCTTAAAACTCTGAGGTTAAACTGAATAGCAGTTTTGCCAACTGTATGAAAGATAATGTGCTCACAATTGAGCCTATATTTAATGGTTTCCAGGCACCAGACCCTATCTGAGTTTCTTGGAATAATATCTACAAACCCTTCAAGAAACTGTACCTTCCTTTTAAAGTTTTTCTTTGAAATTGATTTCATGATGGTTCTAGACATAAGCAAAGAAAACCATTCATTCAAAAATATAATGAACCATGCTGTGGTAAGTGCTGCTGGAGGCAAAAGTTTTAAACTTACAGTTGCTTCTAAGGCACTTGCAGTTTTTGAAGACAAATATCTCAAAGCAAGGCCAACATTCATTTTTTGAAAATGAGATGGATATATAGAGGCTTTTGAGAGATGATGGAGAGATCGTAGTCCATCTTCCTTAGATAACTCTAAATCCCAGAGTTTTGAAATATATTTGGAAGAAACCATAGTGGAAGAAAACCCTTCCTTATCTGCAATATTCTGTGGAATAACAATGTCAGAATTCTGCATGGCTGAATGCCAGTTTTTTACCAAGTGAGGAACATCAGCTAAAACACATATGCCCATGTTGTTTTGTTGAAAAGTTATTTTTCTTTCTGAGCGTGTGACAGAAATTCCTAATGCACACCACAGTCTTTTGTTCATACCTCCCATGTCTGAGACAACAACACATACATGCAAGCCTATATCTGTTGCCATATTAATAAGCTTAAGAACTAAAGTTTTGGTTTCATTTCCTGCTGTGCTGGGTTCAGTAATATGAGCTGCCACTATTTGCTTCCACTTTGTAGTCACACCTTTAATAATAACCACTGTGAGATGATTACCTGTTACAGAAACGGTTCCCAAAGTACTGCTCCAATAAATGTTTCATCAGGATTATCATATTCAATACTCCCAAATATTCCCATCTCATCAATCATGAGAACACAGTCCCTTTCAAAATCTGACATAACACCTACTTTTGTTTTCAACAAAGGAGAAATTAATTAAAAATTCCAAATTGTAATTTGAAACCTCTGATATGATTATTCAGGGTACTATAAGAAGGTGCAGGGTAACCAGATTTCCAAAGAAAATAATAACCTTGCTTGCCCAAAACAACTCTTAACTTCAGACCTTTTATGATCCCATCTTCTGACCAACATTGGGTTGTGCTATGCCCTAGCCTACTAATTTGTTCAGAAGTTAGGAAATTACTTATGACTCATTTGTTTTTGCTTTTTGCTCTTCCAGTCTCTTATTCTTATTTTCCAAAAATGCAATTCTGTTTTGTAGTTCTTGGATCATAACCTCTGGAGTTTTCTCCTGCCTTGTAGCTCCCACAGATACAGTCTCTTCAGAAGTGATTGACAAGTGGGTTTCAATGCAAGTATTTTGCACTTGGGAGATAAAATATCATTTAGTGTCATTTCATAATATTCTCACGTTATTGTCTAAATATGATCAACTTATATATTATATTACTATGCAAATTTAATTGTTTAATGTGCAGAATGTACCATATGTTGTATCCTTAATTCAGTCCAATTGATTTTACATAAATACTGATTTGTGTATGTACTAGCTTTTATCTTGGTAAAGCCAGCTGTAATGTAAAAGTTACTTATGATAGGATTACGATTTTTACAAGTAAAGGACGTTTAAATGGTTGATCCTCTTTCAAAAGCTGATTTATCTTAGTCTATGGATGAAGCTCTATTAATGATTCTAACTGTAAATTTGTAATGAATTTGCGATTACATTGCTCAGAATTTAATATGACTGCTTACGGTTAGATTCTTTCATATACATTTCATTTTGCGGACTATTTAGGGGTAGCCTCCTATTTTAGTAAATTAATGAGATAACAATATCAGTAATTACTTTAAATGAGTAAACCAGGAAGAAATTCCATGATATTTACATTCATTACTTTAAACAAATTCTTTAAAATATAATAAAGACTCCTATCTATAAGCCTACTTACATCTCTTTTGTAAATGCTTTCTCTCTGGACTGCAAGTCTAGGTGGTGGATTAGACAGATTAAAAATTATTGGTATGGCATTAGGTTTGAGTTTCCTTTTTCTATCAGCACGGTTTTGTTCAAATTAGTTTTCTTCGAAATGCACCTGTTAAAATATATAAGTAATTTTTTCATGCATTAATAATAAGGTCTATAAAAGTGTAACGATAATTTATAAAGTAAATATAAGGCGACTTCATATTAGAAGTGACAAAAAAAATTGATTCACAGTTGAGTTTTGATCTAGCGCACTAATACGCGCCAGACAAACGACTAACAAACTGAGCTAAGCCTTCACTCTCAAATGTGGCGCTTCAAATGCAAGTTAAGCAGCTCCGGCGTCATTGGCTTTGGCTTTTAAATGTTAATGATAAGTAGTTAGGTTGTAATGACTATTGAATGAAAGCATTAGAGACTTTTTATTTCTACAAAACATTAATTATTCATTTGTACTTACGTTACACAGGTAATTGTTTGTTGAGGTGTCCAACCCTTGCGCCTGGAATTTACAAGCCATTTTTTTTTCTTCTTTCGTTAGCAGCAATAAAACGATAGAACTTATAAACCCCATGCCTACAGTTATTTGTACAATTTGGAGCGCACAAGCAACTATTGCATAAATTAAGGTGTTGAAAATTAAAGAAATTTCCACACGAGAGATCTTCTGCCCAGTAAGACTCATAGAGCCTGGGATTCACAATTGGTCTGCTCGTATGATACAGTGCTTTACCAACAAACGGCAGGCCGTTTCGACTTTAGCAGTAAGGTTACTCACGGCTACGCATGTTTCATCTTCTGGCGGTGGTTATGGTTGGCACATTGGTTAAGAGATGGCGATAGTGTAGTTGTGGTTGGCACAATAGTTCAGAGAGTGCGATAGCAGTACATTCAGTAAATTAAATACTGTTTACTGCAATAATTTTAAGGCTTTTTAATAATATTACACATGTTGTGCTGCCATAGTAAATGGATTTACTGTTCCTATAAAGGGGTTAGAAGAAAAATTTGCAAACTTTTCTTTTAATATCAGCAAGAGCATTGTTACATTCATGTTTATGACCAGAACACGACAAGAATGTGCACTAATCTCAGCTGTTTATCCTCTCGGACCGTCAGTTTGGTTTTTACCATGGGCACTTCATAACCCTGCAGTTACTGCCACTGGCCTAGAAGGCTTACCTGGGTTACCAGGAGTACTTCAGGACCATAGCAATAATGCTGGGCGCAGAGAAGGCTTTTTGTACAGACTCTTTGGAGTCAGACATTCATCCCGTTTATCTTGCCCTGATAAGCAGTTTCCTCCGGGATCGCACATTCAGGGTGTGAGTGGAGGGGAAGGTTTCCTCAGTCCGTCCCATAGTCGCTAGGGGTCCCGGAAGGCAGTGTACTGTCCCCACTTCTCTTCGCGGCCTACCGCGTACTTCGGACTTGCCACTAGCGCTTGTAGAAAGCCAACCGAAGTACGAGCGAATGCCGAAAATGAACGAAAGGGAACGATCTTCCAGTTCAAGGGGGAATGTGTCGCGACCTCTGCCATGCTGATTGCTGAGGTTTGAAACCAAACCAAGTTGGAAGTCAGCTGATAAAATACCTTATTTAACATTGAGTAAAAAATAACGCGCATTCGATGTTTAAAACTGGAACATGACCTGAAAACCTAGTAAGGTAGAAGACAGCTTATGAATCGAAAGTTTAGTTGGTTTTAATGAAGAATTGAAATATATATAGCGAAAACAAGCTAACCTTAAATATAAACTATACTTAGTATGTTAAGATGTTAAAATGTGTGTTTGTGCTATTTAGTGTTGAAATGTGTTCAAATTAGGGACTGTATTTCGAAAAGTTTATTTTTACGGATTGCACACTAATATCGTAAAACGAACAAGAGAACTCATGCTCAAAGGGTATGTCAGACACCTATTTCAATTTTGAATGTGATGTAATGATAATATTTTGGGATCCATAGTTTGATTTTGGATGTGTATTAGTGTTGTGCTCAAACACTATTTCCTGCTGTTATACCAAATAAATAAATAAATAAATTAGGACATAATGCTCTTTTCATTGCAAAATAACTTAAAGCACTTCATAAACAGAAAATTCTCCATATGTACTGTATATCCTTGGGAATTTTTTTGTCAATCTGGGTAACTCGGTTAAGCGCTGGCCTTGGAAGCACAAATAGTTACATAAAACTTGTGTATTACCACATTATTGCTGAATGATTTCTACATATCGAAATGTCAGCTACCATATTTATGACAAAACACCCAACTTAAATTATATAAATGTATAATATGTATTGCATGGCAAAATATCTGCTGAAATAGTTATTCTTTTTTAAGTATCTACTTTATTTACATACACCGCATTTGTGAAGTCATAGTGGGAGCTGGCTTGTAAAACAACTTCTTGGTTTCATTACTTGATAGTATTGAGTAATGCTATCTCTGTTTTAAATGTTGTCTCATATTCACACTTCTAATTGGGCAGCACTATGGCCTCTCACAAAAAAGCCTGGATTCAGTCCTAGGGATCAGAGGTGGGATTTTGTGGTAGATAAAATGACACTTAGAATGAATGTTCTCTGTTTTTCCCCACCATAATTCCATCAATTGCACCATCTTCATCCCCCCTCCCACCAGTCTCCAATCTCTGTAAACCTGTGAAGTTAAAAGGGACATTAAAATTAAAAATACTATGGAGGACAGAGAGCAATACTAATGAACGAGTGTCTCATCCAGCCCCCAAATTTATAAACCAGCATGTGCTGTTACATTCTTTCTCCAGTCAACATATGAAAAAACAAGTAATACTGGCACACTAAACTACATGTTAAAGTGATTGACATTTATGAAGAGTGGGTGTGATATGGTTAAACACAAAGAGACATTGTTATTATTTAGAGACATTGCATTCACATTCATATTTAATAATACTGTATAACACATTTGTATGGTATTTTAAGGAACATGTGCCTACATTAATATACATTTGAATGGTTAAACACAAAGAGACATTGTTATTATTTAGAGTCATTGCATTCACATTCATATTTAATAATACTGTATAACACATTTGTATGGTATTTTAAGGAACATGTGCCTACATTAATATACATTTGAATGGCCTACCCAATTAAAATCTTCATTAAATTCTAACCTCTTGAATGTCTGTTATTACAATCTATTGGAATGATCTTATAGGTAATTGCACTTAAGTCACTTATGCATACACAAAGCCAGTTCTAGTTAATAAAACTTACAGTTATTGAATAGAAAATACACTTTGATTCCTTTTCCTGGGAAAGGTTCTATATATAACATTTGATATAACACAGTGGAGGTCCTACAGCACATGGGAACCTTAAATTTATTGACAGGTCATATGGGAAAAAAGCAAATTGAGCCCATACAGTGATGTTTGTTTGTGTTTGTTCATTTCGTTCCACTGTGAGCAATGCTCAAGGGAAATTGAACACATCATACAATTATGAAGTACGCAGAGTAAGTAGGAATATACCCAATGCCAAGAACAGCCTTTGGGGGGGATGTTCCCCTCCCCATCATGTCTTATCTAAGAGAGAAAAATTTGTAAACCATCACCATTTCAACAGTAAACTTCTCGACACGCATTACAGTAAGACAACAATAGCAAATAAGGGTTAATCACCATCACATGCAATCTGCCCTACATAAAGTGCTTACATGAGGTTGATACTATTATGATGATTAATTCACTTTGAATAAGCTCGAAATTATAACTTTATACTTTGTTATGCTTAAATTTCAATTTCCCATGTAATTTCTATTACCTTGAAGACATGTTTGAGAAAGACATCACTTGAAACGAGAAATTCTCATTATTACTGCATGGGTATTATTTGGGAGGACAGTATACAGGGTGGAAGGTACTGCTTGAACCGTACGTTAATCATGGATTCTATATAATGAGTAGTGCAAATATGTCCAATACAATTTTTGTCATTAAACCTACAAAAATGAATCACAGTGTTTTATGTTCCTTGTGCCTGTGTCTATTAGCCATTTTATTACAGTTCAAGCAATATCTTTCACCCTGTATAAGAAAACATTTAAAAGATGGTGGAGTTTGCATATACATAAAACATTATAACATATAAAACTGGGATGCAACAGATCCATCTATCCCATTGACATTTTTTGTGTAGCCCATTTTCCTCTGTTGCGTAAATTTACCAGTTACACAAGAGTATACAAAATTCCTTCCGAATGAAGAGGACTTCACAAGCTGTTCCCAGAAAATTAAAAATAATCATTTTATTTTTCATGTAAATATCTTGAATACAATGGCATTTTAATCAAAATAGTTTGAGTCATTTTTCAGAAAAAAAAATCGAGAATTCTTCCGTGTAAAGGGTTATTTTGGGTGGGGAATTTTCTTGAAAAACTTTGTGTCACATCTTTGCAAGGTACTGAACTTAAACCGATTTGTACTATGTATGTACAAATTCCGGCTTTGAAACGCATGGCTTTATGTATTCACTTTCAATTGCCAGTCGAAATGCGCGCGCCAACGTTCCACGTTACGTATTTGACCACAGCCAATGGGAGCAAAATGTGCCGGAATGGACTACCTTCCCCCTTGAACTGGAAGATCGTTCCCTTTCGTTTATTTTCGGCATTCGCTCGAACTTCGTCGGGCAACTTCGGTTGGCTTTCTGCAAGCGCTAGTGGACTTCCCCACGGAACCCAGGACTGTTACGTGCCAATATGCCGACGACGTCCTCATAATGGCACAGTACAAGAATGCCCGATTCTGTTTCCCTCCACTACAGCGACAGCTCCGAGCCATTGGCAAGTGGAGCGAAAAGTGGAGGATGGCCATCAGCCCGGGGAAGAGCACTGCGCTTCTCCTGACGAAGGTCCGTCGGTGGCGGCCCGAGCGGCCTCTGAGGTTACCTCAGCCATATACCTCGGAGTCACGCTCAACCGCGGCCTCACTTTCGCGCCACATGTCAGGGCAAAGGTCGACCTCGGCCACTCCGCGCTCAGGCAGCTGTACCCTGTATTCCGCTCCACAATGCCCATACGCCTCAAACTACGCCTATATCAGGCGATTATCCCGCCCCTGATTCTTTACGGCTGCGAGGTCTGGGGATCGGCGGCAGCGACCACCATCCGCAGACTGCAAACCGTTCAGAACAGGGCGCTTCGGATGATCTATGATACCGGGGGTAGATTCCCATCACATATCCTACATACCCATTCCGGTCTCCCATACATCGTGGACGTGGTGCGGGAGAGAACCCGCACCATGTACACGAAACTCACCTACCACACCAACCAGCTGGTTAACTCTTTGGGCCGCTATGACCACAAGGCGCCACGGCGGAGGAAGAGCTACCGGTTGCCGAAAGACGGCTTGGGCCCCCGAGACTGAGGTCTGCCAATCCCTCATCTCACAAACTTCCCCAAGTTAAGCAGCATTGGGCCCGGTCGCTAGCTGGATGAGTGACCATCTAGCAGCGACCCGCCCTGCCGCCAACTTGAGTAACCCCATCCCATTACCTGCATTCCTATCTTGCTTTGCTGCCATGACGGCCTGCTTAACTTGACGACCACACAAGCGGTCGCCCAAGTTAAGCAGCATTGGGCTTGGTCACCACATGGTCGCTAGTCCGCCCATGAGGGAACACCGAGACCCAGCCAATGGTAGTGCACAAAGCTAAACCCCGCCCATGACAGATTGACAAAAGCTTGTGAATATTCTTTTAACCTCCTTTATCGCACAGGTAAAGCCGCGCACGCGGCTAGGGTCTGTGGCGATTATATTCCGCCCAGGTAAACCTGGGCGACCTGTTCTTGATTGCTGGATTGCTGGATTGCTGGACTGGATTACTGGAATAGGGGACCACGTTGTACCTTTTTGTCAAGAACAGGGGATCGGTAATACTTTCCCCTACACAAACATACACATAAGCATAAACATTACTATAATCAAAATTGGGATTAGATTAATCCTTTAGTGTAAACGCGAAAGTAAATTTTACTTTTGTCCAATTTATTATTATTATTATTATTATTATTATTATTATTATTATTATTATTATTATTATTATTATTATTATTCGTCACTACTAGGGTTGGGTCGAACGATTCCTTTGCAGTAATCGATTCATACGATTCGTTCACGATTCACGAATGGTCCCCTTGTCTGCTGGTCTACCCTACTGCACGATTCGTTCATGTATCGTACCGTTGTCTGCTCGCCTGCCTTAGTGCACGATTCGTTCATGAATCGTACCCTTGTCTGCTCGCCTGCCTTAGTGCACGATTCGTTCATGAATCGTCCGCTTGCCTGCTGGTCTAACCCACTGCACGATTCAATCATGAATCGTCCCCTTGACTGCCTCCTATTCTCACTCACAATTCTTATATGAACCGTCCCCCGTTTGTACTTTTCAGTTTGCAGACAAAATGCGCAATCAGGAGTTTGTTGTTACGATGAGGGTTATGATCTTTATTCTTTCACGTAAAAAAAGACAATGTATGTAAAAATGCTTTCCGCGCTATTTTGGGTAATACACTTGGAGTTTCCTGAATTTGTCAATGAAACCATTCTGTGTGATTCCACTTAAGTTGCAATTACATAAGATATTATGCAAAGTATATATGAAGACAACATTATTATTATATTCTTCTTCATTTCGATAATTAGGCATTCCACCTGCCTTCGCATTCTTTACTCCCATCTTTTCCTGGGTTGTCCGATGTCTCTTTTTCCTGACGATTTGTACTTATTAATTAATGGTGGTATTCTTTCTTCAATCGTGTAGTGTAGTTCATATGATTTTTTCAATTAAATTAGTTTTCTTCGATTTTATCATATAATTTATAAATATTCAGATCTATAATTTTATGTTTCATTTATTATTAGTTCTAATCTAGTGCATCCTTAAGTTCTTCGTAAAAAATCGTTTCCGCCCTCTGAAGTTTACTTTTGTCCGCTTTATTATTATTATTATTATTATTATTATTATTATTATTATTACTATTATTATTATTATTATCATCATCATCATCATTCGTTACCATTGCGCGGGTCAATAAGCTCTATAACTTTTATGAATACGTGACCGTGCGTGCAGAGAATAATAATTTTTATATAAATTTTACATCGGCATATTCGAGGTACTATTAATGCATTAGAAATGGTTTAGTTATATCGATGCATGTTCCTATACTTTTAATGTAGATTATAGTAGATAAATTAATGCTTTTCAATTATATAATTTTAAACACTTTAATATTTTAAAATCACAATGTTAATCAAACCAAGATTTCTAAAATTCTCTATTTTTCCTTCATTTTGCATATATTTTGGTATTGTATATTATAATATCTACTATACTGTAATCATGCAATACTGTGTATCAAATCTCCCAGTAAAGTACTGAAAATTACTTCAATTGTTTATACCACGTGCTGCAGCCTACGTTCATCCATTGGCAATGCTTACGATTCATTTTACTGCGCTTTACAACTATTTACACAATTTGTTTTAAAAAATTAATCTTTCTGGGCTGAACTCGGTACTCCTAGGTTATGACATCAGCATCTCAAAGAATCGTGTTGATCTACCAATTCATATTTTGAATTCTAGCGATTTTTTACATCTGTGCAATTCACTCAATACTTTGATCATTCCGGTGTACTACGAATCGACAGAACCTGGCAATACTTTTTTTTTAAGCGGTGGTGTTTTTTATGCTGTTTTCGTATACAATGTTACAGCATCACAATGCTTGACGCTTGGCAATTTCCAATGCTCATCATCGTACTCACTCGGCAACATTCGTCCGGGCTCGGCTTGGCAGCCAAAGCGCAAGCGAGAATGAATCGAGAATGTCCTGATCACGATTCTTTTTGAACGACGATTCATGTACGATTCTTGCGTTTCTTTCTGAACGACGATTCATGCACGATTCATACGATTCTTTTTGAACGACGATTCATGCACGATTCATACGATTCTTTTTGAACGACGATTCATACACGATTCTTACGATTCATTTTGAACCACGATTCATACACGATTCTTATGATTCATTTTGAACGACAATTCATGTACGATTCTTACGATTCATTTTGAACGACGTTTCATGCTAAGACTGCCACGATTCATGCGATTCTTTCCTTGTAGTCGTTCATATGAACGATTCGTTCATGAATCGCCCCATGTCTAGTCACTACTACCGAAGTTGCACACGAAAATAAGCTATATAAATTTTATAAATACGTGAAAAGGTATAAACCCGGTATGCAGAGAATAATAATTTTTTACATAAATTTTACATCAGCATATTCGAGGTGCTTTTAATGCATTAGAATTGGCTTAGTTATATCGATGCATGTTCTTATACTTTTAATGTAGATTATAGTATACAAATTAATTCTTTTAAATTATATAATTTTAAAAGTTATTCAAATCAAGAATTAAAAAATTCCCTATTTTTCCTCCATTTTGCATATATTCTGGTATTGTATATTATAATACTTACTACACTGTAATCATATAATACTGTGTATCAGATCTCTCAGTGAAGTACTGAAAATTACTTCTATTGTTTATATTGCAGCCTCCGTTCATCTATTGGCAATGCTTACGATTCATTTTACTGCGCTTTACAGCTATTTACGTAATTTGTTTTTAAGAATTAAACTTTCTCTGCTGAACTCGATACTCCTAGGTTATGCCATCAGCATCTCAAAGAATCGTGTTGATCTACCAATTCACATTATAAATTCTAACAAATCTTTCAACATGTGCAATTCACTACTACGAATCGACAGAACTCGGCAATATATATTATTGCGGGTGCTGTTCTGTTTTCGTATACTATGATATAGCATCACAATGCTTGGTAACTTTCCTTCTCATCATCGTACTCACTCGGCAACATTCGTCCGGGCTCGGCTTGGAAGCCAAAGCTAAGAGTGAGCAGTAAACAAAGCGCAAGCGAGAATGAATCGAGAATGTCCTGATCACGATTCTTTTTGAACGACGATTCATGCACGAATCTTGCGATTCTTTTTGAATGACGATTCATGCACGATTCTTGCGATTCTTTTTGAACGACGATTCATGCACGATTCTTGCGATTCTTTTTGAACGACGATTCATGCACGATTCTTACGATTCATTTTGAACGACGATTCATACACGATTCTTACGATTCATTTTGAACGACGATTCATACATGATTCTTACGATTCATTTTGAACGACGATTCATGCTAAGACTGACACGATTCATACGATTCGTTCTTTATAGTCGTTCATATGAACGATTCGTTCATGAATCGCCCCATGTCTAATGGACATAGTAAATGCTTAGCACAAAAATTGCGCTACAATGTAGTGCTGGGTCGAGTGCGTTAGTTTACCAGAACTACTTCCAACACTTCCACTCCGCATTCGGAGTCGTTTCAAGGAAGTAGTTCCATTGAAAGTACTTGCACTTCCTCATTCCGGAGTATTGGTGAAAATACTTCCACTCTTTTACTCCGGAATGACTTCCCCTAGTCTATGAAGAGGAAGCATTACAAATATATCCAACGGGATACCATACATGTCTTTAAGAATTAATGTCTCCTGTCACATAAGCAAGAGTTTGTGTTTTTATCCCCGTTGTATAATGAACTACAAAGTAATATTGGTAATATCATATGTATTAATGTAGACCCTACGTACATGAATAATTTGTAATTCCATTTGCTGAAAGGAAATAGAATTAACGGAACGCAACACTGGCTTTAAGACTGAAACTTATGCCTAGTACTTCGTAAAATATTGTATTGCGTGTTAAACGTTTAGGTTATGAACAGTTTGGAGGTAAATTCTTTTGCAATAAATATGGTTTCAGCAGATATAAAACATTAATTTGGGAAATTAATTTAAATATACTCATAATCTCTAGGAGCTGCTTTTTCTGTTATTGTGAAGCGGAGCATGTTGGGAATTTAATAAAAAGTGGTATGCTCCGATTTACATTTATTTTATTTGTCCTTCTGAACCGTAAGTCTGCAGGACAAAGTTTAAGGCAGTTTAATAGTTTAAATTCTTAAGGTAATACTCTAACTTTGTGAAGAAAAACAAACTAGGTTATCAAATACAGAATAATGCAAATTACAAATTGTTCGTCTTAGCTACACCTGAATACAGAATTATCAGCTGATTTGCTGTTAACGACTACTAATCTACGTCATGGCAGATAGCCAACAACGAAGCGGACAAGGAAAATGCGCAATGTAGAGTACCAACATTTTCAACAGAAATGAGGTTGGCGAAACTGGAAGTAACATTTATCAGCTTCAGCTGATTTAAAATGAGGTTATGTGACGTATGGCAATTCATAATTAAATACTATTGTAGCTTTGTTCTAATTATGGTGCTTTAAGAGTTTTCTTGTTTCAAAAAGTTATTTTGCTCACAGCGACAATGTAACAAATGAAAAATATATTTTAAATGGGTAATTATGCATAATTCGTGCTGTTCACGTAAAGGGCTCACTACTAAGTTTAAGGCTAAAACTCGCAATCAACATAAAATGTTGCTTTAGGGAGTTAAAATGCAATATTTGCCTACAGACATATTGCAATATTATATTATTATAACTGCTACATAGTGCGAAGTAGTAAGCGGACATGTAACTAGAAATTGAAATTTTCTCATAGAAGCATAATCGGAATTAAATGATTACAGCAGAGAAAAACCAGGTTTCTGCGTATTTTTGGAATTCTGTACATAACGTTCAACTTACTGCAATATTCCCTTATTGAAATCACGACTACATGAGAAGTACGAGTAGATGAAATATATCTAAAAGAAATTGTCTTTTCTCATGGAAGCATATTGGTATTGAACCATACATCAGGGGGGGGGGGAGCGAGAAAGTTTATGCGTAGTTTATAGAAGTCTGTATTAACGTTCAAGTAAAGGCGTTCATTGCATTTGTCATATTCAATAGGACATTTAACATCAATTTTGCATAAATGGCGCAAATCCGAATTCATCAGTACTTGAGTTAGAATTATTGACTTAATTTACTTAAACATTTTTTCTCAAATTGCAACGTGACGCAGGCTGCATTAATGTCATCTCATTTACCATAAAGGAAATGATATCCAATGTCATGGCGACTTCTAAATAATACGCATAACGCAATACTGGTTAGATAATGTAATGGCAATGGAATTGATGGAATGATGCAATTGGAAATGGAAGTAACTCCGACGGAGTTGGAAGTAAATACCTTGGAAGTACTCCGGCGGATTGGAAGTAAAACTGTTGTTGAAGTAACTCCGATGGAGTTGGAAGTGATTGGAAGTAAGGAAGTGCCAGTTACGAATAGTGGAATGGTTACTTCACACTTCCAAAGGAGGAAGCGTTCCTTGAAACGACTCCGACTCCTTCGACCCATCACTACTACAATGGTAATTCCAACGATACTTGTAACATAGTTATAAACATGCTGTTTAGATGTGCTTGCGAACCGCAATGTTAACTCTAAAGGGGTAATGGTTACGGAATTAGGGCTGGGAACGGTTCTGTTCTGTGACGTCATACGACTCGGTACACCGAGTATATAACCACGTGCTTGATTTGGCGGCAGGTTTGAATGCGTAGGAAGGATTATCTCACACATCGGTTATTGCACTAATTGTTAAGTTTCCCTTTTTGCTTATGGGTAGCAAAGGTTCAGTAGTCAGTAGCTTGCCTTGGATATACTCAAACACACTACAGTCTGGCAACTTCTATAATTTCCATTGTGATATCTTACCGAAAGAGCCAGATAAGATTCTGTAGAGTTGATTTATGCCTTTAGATAATTATATTACCATTAATAATTGTATAAAAGTTTCTATATTTCCCTTATTTACATACTACTAAGGTAAGCAACGTATTCAACAATTAGATTTCTTGGTAATACCATATATTAGATGAGATGATGCAGCGAAGTAAGCAAAATTTTCCTATTTTTATTGCAGAACTATGTGTATTGCACACTAGGCCTAAGGCAGGATACCAGTAAATTGGGAAAGTGGTAAAATGCGAGTTCCTTTTGTGACTATTTCCCTCTACAAGGGAAGGAAAAATCAAGTTACCTACTTTTGATGAATTCTAGGTTTTCGTTGTCTATCAAGCAAAACATATCATGTTGTTTCACATTCAAGGGAATAGAATGTGTTCTGGTATTTACGTTACGGTATTTCCTTTTAATGTTGCTTCAAAAGGTTTTCCTATAAGAGTTTCTGCTATTCTCTAGAAAATCACACTAGTAGACTCTTATTTAGGGGATAATTATACCACAGTAGTTAAATTTTGGAGCTGTACTTGTTAACAAATCCCCAGCATATGTATGTAGATTTCATAATTAACAAACTAAAATTGAAGTTACATGGTGAGTTAGTGGGCTATTAAGAGCCAGTACATCACAATCGTTATATCAGCAAATAGTAACAACAATACCAATAATAATAAAAACAGTAATATCGAATTAAGCCGTTTATCACCACCGAAAAAATGTTTCTGAAAACAGTTATGTCTTCTGATGTAAGCTGTTCTTATTTGGCAGCAGGTTTGGAAAGGTTGTTTGCGTGATTACATCAACGAAGTTAAAAGCAAATTTTATTCTCCCAAAAACAAACTAATTTCGCAACAAAAATCATACTATCATACACAAAATCTATAGATATATAAAAATATAATCCTATTAAAAAAATTCTTTTTGCAAGCAAAAGTAAAGACAAAACAGAATATCTAGTAGTAAGAACAAAGTGTGTGCCAAAATATAAGCACTTCTGCCCGATTTGGGCTGTGAGATAACCTTTTACTCGTATCGTCCCCAACCCCCATAAGGAATCGTGAAGTAAAAGCTGTACAATTACTGCAAGTTAGTGATGGGCCAACCAAATGTTTTACACAATAGATTGGTATACGATAGGACAGATTGTACATGTGTAGTATTCGGTAGGGTTGGGCCGAGCGATTCTTTTGCAGTATGCGATTCATCCAGGATTCATGAGTCGTACTCTTGTCTACTGTCCACTGGTCTATCCTAGTGCGCGCTACACTATTCGTTCATGAAGTGTCCCCTCGTCTGCTGGCCTGCCGTACTGCACGATTCCTTGCGGAGTCGCCTGAATGATCCTAGCCCCCCATCGTAACAACAAAATTCGTGAACAAAAATTTGTTAAACTTTTGCGAATAAAGAAAAGCGCGCTACTCTGACGTCATTTGTTTGTCTCTTATAATTGATAAACAACTCACCCCCTCGCTAATTGTTACCCGCCCTTATTGTCAGTTTCAGTGAGGCCGTGTAAACTTATTTCCTAACAATGCTTATAATTAACAAACATCTCAAATCATTGTCATACAGTAATGTTAATTTACACTACAATCACTCTGGCATTCACAGTGTTGTGATATAAAATACTGCCTCATTAGGCATCCCCACAGACAAAAATCACGAAGCCAGATTGGGGCAAAGAGAGGGTCACAACTCAGTATTGATAATTCTGTCCTAAAGATCTCCTAAACCAATATAAGTTATTCGTAAGCACTGTGGTCAGTAGCAGAGTTCTGCTGAAAGAATGATTGATGACATTATTGTCCGTTACCTGCTCTAAAAGTATTTTTGTATGTGATTTAGATATCTTTTGTCATTTGTAGTACCTTTTAAAAATGGCTTTATAATTCCATGCGCGTTCAGAATCAACCTTCGGAGTTTATGGAAGTTTCCGGTAATTCCATACACTTCGTGGTCATCTTCATCATCAGCTTTCAGTATCATTTTATGCTTTTTAAATATGTTGTGCTCTTAGATAAACCCACTAGCTTATGCACGGAGATGCTGTAGTATTTTTAACACTTAAATGATTTCTGTCTAATTATATAATATATAAATTCAACAACAGCCCACCTTAAAGCAATATGTGTATGTAACAATATATAAAAAGTGTATACTACAGTCATTGTATATGTTTATATTATTATATACATGTTTAATAATCTTATGTGGATGTATTATGTAATTTAATAATGTTGGAGCTGTGAGAATATAGGTCAAAAGTTGCTAACAATGAGGTAAACTTGAGGCAATAATGAATTGGAAAGTTTAATAATGCTACTAGTAATTCTTGGAGCAACAATAATGTAATTTTTGAGACAGTTAATAAATAGCCAATGAACAACCAGAAAAAGCTGAACTTAAATAAAAGTGTTCTATTGGAGTAGGATTAGCCAATCAGAGATTTGAAATACAGAAATTTATAAATTCAGGCGATAGAAGGCAGTTGCTAGTAGACAGTGTTCCTAACTGGACGCGAGACGCGTTCTCGAGAAGTTTAATACGTATTTAGTGTGAGACAGAAATTCATTACGGCGAGGATATTATAAAGTTTACGTGTTAAAAAGTGCAAGTAATTAATAAATAATCTCACAGCCCTCTATATCAGTGAAGTGTTATTTAATCGTGTGGAGGATTAATAAATGGAGTGAAGTAAAAATTATAATTCGTGTAAGCCTACATTCTTTAGCCGCATCACCTCCTGCAAAGAGAAATATGTTTCTAGAAATTAATACTGACGCAGCCGTGGCAAACATAAATTTATACAATATTTAAAGAAACATTTAAATTACAAAGTTAATTTTTTAAACTTGGGGCGAAGGCCACCGGAAAGTAAACTTGGGGAGAAGATCACCGGAAAGTGAACATTGGGGCGAAGGCCACCGGAACCTTTGTACCATACGTGGTGGGGCAGTCACCTCCTTTGTCCGTTGCTGTTAGGCTTACCTTGATGCTTCTCCCGTTGGTTCCAGAAGTTCTCCGTGTGTTGGTTCTCTTCAATTTTATCCTCGGCTAGCTGCAGTAGTTTTCTTTAACCTATATAGGAGCATGGACTTATCCTCGGTAAAGGAAAGCGTAGATCTCGGGTGGTGATATAGGAAGACATAGACGTGCTTTGTTTATGAAAAGATGACACTGCCGTTTCTTTTTATTTAATTAACACTCGTAGTATACAACACTGGTATTGCCGCCTTAAAATACTGTCCACCGCTGTTAAACTACGGCGCGGATATGACACGAAGTTTAAATATGCTTATTATCTCTTTACGAGTAGCGGATCTTAGGTGTGTTTCTAAAACTGTCTTGATTCCCTTTTTTGGCGCGATATCTCACACATCCTACAGCATCTCTCCCTGACCACACATGACAAAAACTGACGAACAAACTACAATGCTAAACTGACATGACCAAAACTGTTGACAAAACTGTCCCGAATTTGCTCCAAACAGATCCATTTATAGTCTCAGGCTTCTGGGGCTGCTTCCTTTCCTATTGGTCCATTTTTAGCGCCACTCGACGCGTCTAACTATTTCGAATAAACTTCCAGAGATCTCATTGGTCCAAGTTTAATATAAATCGCGGCTTTTCCTACATGTACCGTTAGGCTATCTGTCTCGCTCACTTGGTCACGGCGAATTATCAAATAAAGGGACAAAGGCGTTACACCCTCGCTGTAAGAATAATGGCACAGCGACCGAGGAGAGGTCATAAAAATAGGTTTTCTGCCTTCGAAAGCACTATTCCTGTAGCTAAAACATTTCGTCGTGGACAGTATTTTAACATAGCGCTTAAATTATTTACATTAAACCATTTATAACTCTACTAATATTATTAACCTAGATAGATACATAACGTTAAATCACCCTTCTTAAAATATACAAGCAGTATGAGAAAAAGATATTTACATAGTACGATTTAACATCAATAAAAGTTAATTAATAAATTATCTATAATTACAGTTCTCGGGCCCGGCCTAGAGTTGCCGTTTCAAATTGCCCTGTTCTGGAAAAGAATAATTTTTTTAGCACTTGATACAATTTTCTTTTCCAGAATGATTCCTCTGATTATGGGCTTTGTTGGTTTGTTTTGTTTACATCGACCCTTCGCTATACCTGTTCCTTCACAAGGGTTCTGCCAAACCAGTGGTGTTTACACTTGGGTCATTCGCTCTTACACTTTGTTATGGTTGATCCCTCTCTCCCTTTTAAAAACAGGTTTTCCGAGAGGCATTCTTATGCACAATACACTTCACGCACACGAATAACTTGTGGTGGAGAGAAATACGCTAATACCCAAATTAAGTTCTGAAAATTAAATCTATTTACATACATACTGTTACATAATAATTATTATGCATTTATTTATTTCTTTACATCCTTATTTATCGGGTGTATTACCTTTACTATTTGTTCATAGGTTTGCTACCTCATTTCGAGTAAAACTAATCTGATTATTTTCATTACATTCTTCACCCTTCTCATTCTCTAAACATTTGTACGGTTTGAGCAACTGTTTATGATATCTCCCTACGATCTTGGAATTCTTTATTTCTTGTAACTCAAATGTATCCGAGCCAAAAATGTTAATCACCCTGTATGGACCTTTAAATAAATTTTCCATTCTATGATACCTTTTGTTCAGAATGCTAGACCTTTTATTTTTTGAATGCTGGACTTTTTTTTTATACCAATACTAATACTCCAAGTTCGATAAACCATTTTTTTCGCTTCTTTGTTTTAAATTCCTCCTTTCTTTTCTGCGCCCTCTTTGACATTCTTTCAAAAGCTTTCTTAAACATCTCTTCTCCCGTTAGTGTTTTCGGATCTTTAGTTTCTAGTGTCGGTGGTAATTTCCCTTCAAGTGTTTCTATTAACTTCCCCTTCATCAGCTCAACTAATTTCCCCTCTAAACTCTTATTTTGTTCACTTAAGTTTCTTTCTAAGTCCTTACTCTGCTCATTTAATTTCCCTTCGAAATCCTTATTCTGTTCACTCAGTTTTCTTTCTAAGTCCTTACTCTGCTCATTTACGATTCTTTCGAAGTCCTTACTCTGCTCATTTGATTTCCCTTCTAAATTCTTATCTTGTTCCCTTACGATTCTTTCTAAGTCCTTACTCTGCTCATTTGCGATTCTTTCTAAGTCCTTATTATGCTCATTTGATTCCCCTTCTAAATTCTTATCTTGTTCACTTACGACTCTTTCTAAGCCCTTACTCTGCTCCTTTAATTTCCCTTCGAAATTCTTATGTTGTTAACTTACGATTCTTTCTAAGTTCTTACTACGTTCACTAACGATTCTTTCTAAGTTCTTACTATGTTCATTTAAGATCTTACCCCGTTCATTTAATATGCTTTCTAAGTTCTTACCCCCCTCATCTAAGATTCTTTCTAAGTCTTTACTCTGCTTATTTACGATTCTTTCTAACTCTTTACTTTTGTTCACTTAAATTCCTTTTTGACTCCTTACTCTGCTCATTTAATTTCTCTTCTAAATTCTTATTTACCTCGTCTAACTTTGTGCTCAAATGTTGAAGGAATATCATCAGCTGGTTTTGACCTGCGTCAATGACCTGCTCAGTCGGTGGTTGCCTTTCCAGCCTAACTTCTACCTCTGCTGCACCCATATTTTCTCCATCTGTTGTTACGCTGATAATGGCCTCCCTATTCAGTTCTTCCAAACCTTCCCTTGACCTACTCATGGTTCCGTTAGCAAGTTCTACCTCCCTAGTAATGACTTCACCCCCTCTCAATAACATGCGTTCACAAAACTGAGTCACTACTCTGCATGCCTTTTTGTTTGTTTTTGTATAAATGTTCTAACCTGTACTTTCTCCTATGTTAATTGATGTGTCCCGGGTTCGAATCCTGGTGAATTTCTAGAAGCGATGCTCTCAGCTGTTTTGTTGTCCCACGTAGGTAGACTAGAAGTTCGCGTTGTAATTATGTTCTGCTGTGCCCCTTTCCTCTGAAGATTCTTCGTCTATTCGTTGTTTCCTAGTCCTCCGTTTGTGCTGGTCTTCCCTTCGAGCTCCACGTTATGGCGCCAGTTTGCGGCGGTCACCTCCTCCGTCCGTTGCTGTTAGGCTTACCTTGGTGCTTCTCCCGTTGGTTCCAGAAGTTCTCCGTGTGTTGGTTCTCTTCAATTTTATCCTCGGCTAGCTGCAGTAGTTTTCTTTAACCTATATAGGAGCATGGACTTATCCTCGGTAAAGGAAAGCGTAGATCTCGGGTGGTGATATAGGAAGACATAGACGTGCTTTGTTTATGAAAAGATGACACTGCCGTTTCTTTTTATTTAATTAACACTCGTAGTATACAACACTGGTATTGCCGCCTTAAAATACTGTCCACCGCTGTTAAACTACGGCGCGGATATGACACGAAGTTTAAATATGCTTATTATCTCTTTACGAGTAGCGGATCTTAGGTGTGTTTCTAAAACTGTCTTGATTCCCTTTTTTGGCGTGATATCTCACACATCCTACAGCATCTCTCCCTGACCCCACATGACAAAAGCTGTCAAACAAACTGCAATGCTAAACTGACATAAAAAACTGTCTTGATTCCCTTTTTGGCACGATATCTCACACATCCTGCAGCATCTCTCCCTGACCACACATGACAAAAACTGACGAACAAACTGCAATGCTAAACTGACATGACCAAAACTGTTGACAAAACTGCCTTGACAAAACTGTCCCGAATTTGCTCCAAACAGATCCATTTATAGTCTCAGGCTTCTGGGGCTGCTTCCTTTCCTATTGGTCCATTTTTAGCGCCACTCGACGCGTCTAACTATTTCGAATAAACTTCCAGAGATCTCATTGGTCCAAGTTTAATATAAATCGCGGCTTTTCCTACATTTACCGTTAGGCTATCTGTCTCGCTCACTTGGTCACGGCGAATTATCAAATAAAGGGACAAAGGCGTTACACCCTCGCTGTAAGAATAATGGCACAGCGACTGAGGAGAGGTCATAAAAATAGGTTTTCTGCCTTCGAAAGCACTATTCCTGTAGCTAAAACATTTCGTCGTGGACAGTATTTTAACATAGCGCTTAAATTATTTACATTAAACCATTTATAACTCTACTAATATTAGTAACCTAGATAGATACATAACGTTAAATCACCCTTCTTAAAATATACAAGCAGTATGAGAAAAAAATATTTACATAGTACGATTTAACATCAATAAAAGTTAATTAATAAATTATCTATAATTACAGTTCTCGGGCCCGGCCTAGAGTTGCCGTTTCAGTGGGGCAGTTACTACATCAAGTTTGGCTCCCCAACTGCAGCAATACAATACAACTCCTCCTAAATAAAAATTACTTCACGCTTTCTTTCCCGCCACTGCTGCTTCGGTCCCCCAATGACACCCGCGTTCCTACGGCTCACAATCCGAATAGTTTCCCCGTATAATAAAACAGTAACTGATACTAACGTGTATGATGTGCCATTTCACATTTCAAAAATATGTATTTAACCTCAGAATAAGCGAGGCACAGGAAATACATTTAAAAACAAATTCAAACAATGGCATATTAAGAAACCATTTTACTGTAATGAAGAAGGTATTGCATTCCACTCAAAAATCCGATACCGAGATTCCATCGGAAATACATGTTTTCAGCCTTGTGGCAGTATTTTGTATCACAACACTGTAGATGCCAGAGTGATTGTAGTGTAAATAAGCATTATTGTATGACATTGATTTGAGATGCTTGTTAATTATAAGCATTGTAAGGAAATAAGTTTACACGGCCTCACTGAAACTGACAATAAGAGCGGGGAACAGTGTAGCGAGGGGGTGAGTTGTTTATCAATTATAAGAGACAAGCAATTGACGTCAGAGTAGCGCGCGTTTCTTTAGAAATGGAGGGAATTTCTTCCCTAGAGCATATGTGTTCGTAATTTTGATTGGATATAAAAATTGACGCTAGTGTTGGCGGGCTTTATTAACCAATTGCAGCTCAATTATAATCTGTAGGCATATCGGGTGAGGGAGTATAAATTAGTTAGCCGAGAGACAGGTTTCGTACAGTCCAACAGAAGCATTCGCGGGTAATACGTCGCTCAGTCCAACAGAATCATACCACGGGTTACACGTCGCGTAGTTCAACGGAAGCATACATAAAGTACACGTTACGCAATTCTACAGAATCTCTCGCGTCGTAAAGTTAGCTATAAATGTGAAATACGCGAATTAATAATGTGCAGCAAATAAGTGATTATAGTAACATTAGAAAATATAACAGTTTCAATCGGGCGTGTATCAAAAGATAATGTGAAATGAATAAAGTGTGACGGCAATAAAAGTGTAAAAACAAATTCTTTTATCAGTGTTATCTTTCAGTAACAACTCCTTTCCGTTTACACACCCTGATCAAGAGATTTGCTCGACTGAGTACTAATAATAGCTAGCCGGAGGACAAAAAACTCAAAATTCAAACTAGTAATACAATAACAGGCGCCCAGCAAATAAGATAACACGATACCGCGACAAATTGGCTCCCATACGTGGGGCAGATAAACACGAAGCATCTTCCAACTACCAACAAATATTCTACGACAAATTGGCGCCCAACGTGGGGCGAATTAACCAGGAAGGGGTGAAATAACCAGGAAGGGACGAAGGAACCAGGACGTGGGGCGAATGGAGCAGTGAAATTAACTACAAGATGCAGATTCCAGAAAAGACCACAAGAACGACCGACGACGCGGATGACTGGACATCGTAACTGCGAGAATAAAAGGCAACAGGGGAATTCAACTACGACACCAAGACAGCGAGACGATGCAGATCCATCGTAGTACGACGCAGAGGCGATATATACATCTAGGTGAGAGGGGCAGGAAGCTGGATATCAAAACAACATCATCAGATAGCATCATAAAGGTTAAAAAATTGTAAATTTTTTTTATCCTAAAAAAAATTGTGAGAAATTAAATGTTCTTAAGAAGTGGTAGGATTAAGAAAACAATGTCTACTAATAATCCTGAAGAAATAATTATGGAAGGGGATAATGTAACAGTTAGCTGTAATTCAATAGTTACAGGAAATAGCTCAAACAATGTAGGATTTGAGGGAGGAAATATTAGTGAAGAAAGTGAGAATAGAATAGCAGGAAATGTTCATTTTGATGCTGGTATGATGATGGAAATGCTGAAAAATTTTGGCGAAACATTAAATAAGAATATTGAGAAATTAGAGCAAAAATTAGATCAAAACAGGGAAGATATGGAAAAGAATAATGAGAAATTAGAACAAAAACTGACTCAGAGTAGTGAAAAATTAGAAAAATTAACTCAGAATATGGAAAAGAGTAATGAGAAATTAGAAAAAATAATAGATCAAAACAGGGAAGATATGGAAAAGCATAATAGGGAATTAAGGGAAGATATTGGTAAGAGCTTAGAACAAAACAGGGAAGAAATTGAAAAGAAATTTATGGAGCTAGATAGCAGTATGACAAGAATGAGAAATGAAAATCAGGAAATGATAGCAAATGAGATAGGGAAAGTTTCAAAGAAAATGTCAGATATGAGCAGGGAAATATCTAACCAAAAAATTGAGGTTAATAATAAAATTGAACATGTTGATGTAAAATGTACAGAGTTAGGTAGCCGAATGAATAGCATTTCAAGTGAGCTCAGAGAGATGATGGAGGCTACGAATGCAGATTTAATTCAGGTGCAAGTTAAATTCAGAGGGGAGATATCTGAAATTCAGAAAGAGTCGGAAACACAAAGAAATAAGTTGTCCGAAGAAGTTAAGGTTTTGTCTATAAATAATCAAAAACTAACTTCTGAAATTAACAAGCACCAAGCTGTTCAAAATGAGAACAATAAAAATTTGGAACAGACAATAGAAAGTCTGCAAGGCACTGTAAATAGGTTAGAATTGAATTCGAGGGTCAATATATGTGATGTTAATGTATGTGATGTACAAAATAATGATAGAGGTAGTTCCTCAGGTATGACTAATAATGTGAGTGATGCGGCGGCTTCATCTATAGTCCACGCTGAAACTCAGAGTGCACAAGTAACATTAGAGAATTTAAATATGGGAGTAAGGAACATTCAAAACTATAATCATATCTTAAGTGATTTTCCACTTCCAAAATTTAATGAAAACTCCAGTCCAGTACAGTATATTGCAGACTTGTCAGAGTATTTTCAAATTAAAAAGATACCGGAAGCAATGAAAATGATAGTTGTTAAGAGATGTGTGGTTCAGAAAACTTTAGATTGGTTTCAAATGGTATCAGGGCGTGAAGTTTCATATGAATCCTTAAAGAGGCTATTCATGAACAGATTTTGGAATGTTACGATACAGCTACGAGTAATGCTTAGACATAGACAATTTGATCCAGGAGAGGGAATAGCAATGACCGCTAAAAAAAAAGAAAGAAAGAAAGAGAGCAAGCAAATCCAGGATAGTTAAAGCTGAACTGCAAAACAAAGTATTGGAATGTAAGAGGGTTAACTATGTATGTATGTCATGAGAAAAGAGAAATAAATTCTGGACAACAATAAATGTTTAAAGGGGAAAAAGAACATTTTCTTAGTAAACTGTAACAACCATATTTGAAATGAAGCATGTAATAATGAAAACTTAATGTCATATTAAAGTAAAAGTACGTAGATATAAATCAAATAGTATTTTGAATATAAAGTACAATACAACAAAAAAGGGGTAAACATAATTAAAGCAAAACACTTATATAGCACACAGATAATGTGAAATTGTGTCTAGAATTAACAGATGTAAATATATTTGTGTAGAGGATGAATATTTTGGTAAATATGTTCAATAATTATAAGATGAAACAGGTTAAAAATCTTGAGTGTATAAATTTCTATGTCAATAATCTAAAAAAGTATAACCATTTTGTAACAGTGACCCTAAATAGTTCAGGGTATAGTATTTGCTGTATAAAAAAATTGTAATGTCAGATGTATGTATTTAAACACATTAGACTCGAGCCAGTGACTAGTGGCGGGAAAAAGGGAAGATGTACAACGTGTGTTAAATGCGTGTGCAGTGTTAAGTGCAAGTGATAAATACCGTGTGTTACAAGATTCAGGAGACTAAAACACAATTATAAAATTTCCAAAAACAAAGTTGTAAATATTTATAATTATGTTTCTAGTGGGGCAGCCTACATGAAAAACAATTTAGAAAATGGTCCGTGTGTGCGACTGTGAACAGCATAGCTCAAAAACAAACAGTTGCATTAACACCAAACTTGGTATTAAAGTTCAGTATCTTCCAAAGATACGATTTATACCAAGCTACCCTTTACATGAAAGATTTTTTAAATTCTTTATTTTCTAAAAACTGGCTCGAAGGTTTTTATATATATACCACACATTAAAGATTTTTACATGTCAAATCAAATGTATATATTGAATTTTCCGGGAATAGCTATGAAGTCCTCTTCATTTGGAAGGAATTTCGTAGGTATAATATTTGTACAAACTGGCAAGCGTTAAGCGATAGACGAAAACGTACTGCACAAGAAATGTAGATCTCTTTAAAACTCACAATTTATTTCAAATAACTTTTCTGTGGCATCAAACATTTCCAAAGATGTGTGTTATTAATGGTTCAAATTGTTCAATACAGCCCTGTTAACATTTAGTTGTTTCTCGTAATTTCATTGAAACAGTATGGAATTCTAAGGTCAGCGTATAGCGTCCAGTTCATAAAACATTTGACTATCGCTGTTTCCCTTTGTATCTATAACGAAACGTATAATGTAGCTATTTCTGCAACTTTATATGGATTAAAATGAAGTAGGTATAAAAATAAGCTTCTGTAAGACTAGATTGTATACCCACTAATAAATGACAGAGGGTAAAGAAAGTGGATGTGAATGTATCACATCAGTTTTTCTAGCATCCAACTGTGGTGCCAAACCCTGGCTCGCGAGTCGCATGTGGCTCTTCTAACATTCTCGTGTGGCTCTTAAAACTCTGAGGTTAAACTGAAAACTGAGTTTTCTGGGATTTTGAGGGATTAAAACAGTTGAAAGAAAGTGGATGTGCGTGGTTGAATTTCGATGGCAGGTCCCAGGGCAAAAGTATTCAAATACAAAAAACAGTGTTCAAAAAGACTGATTTCCATTTTTGGCACAACATTCTCGCGTGAGTCATTGTGTTTAACGAAGAAGTTCATTAAACTAAGAATCGAGCAGTTGTAACAGATGTAAATTTAACTGAACTTGTGAGAACTGCCTTAACTGACCACTTACCAGATTTCAAGCAATTAGCAAGCCAAGTGGACAATAGAAAAAGTTAATGTTAACAAAAAGTTTCGTAATTTGTGGAAGTTACACAAATGTTTATTTGTGTGCTACATTAATAGTGATCAGATGTAAGTTTCTGGATAAATATAATTTTTGCTGCTGTTTTTAGTTACATCTATGACCTTCAAAGAATTCACATTTCTTCTTCTTCTTTAAGGATTACCCTTCTCTTTGTAAGGCTTCCATCCCCAAGAACTTACAAGCCAATGCCTGTCGAGGAGAAAGTAAACTCTGGATCACAGCATATTCAGGATAGGTGATCAGCCCAATGCCTGGTAGACTGGGAAGAAGACAGAAATGAAACGGGATTGTAGGAAAAGTTGCGGATCAAATTATCGAACCCAGCATTCACCTAGTAACCGAGGAAAGCCGCGAAAATGCCTTAGGTCAGATTGGTCGGCCCGGGGTTTGAACCTGGGACCTCCTGAATGCGGGCCACAGACGTTGCCGACCGAGCCATCCCGGTCGTTAAAAATTCACATTTATCCCTGAAAAATATGTGCGGCTCTTTGCACGTGGCTCTCAATACCCGGGTAGCTGGCCACCCCTGGCTTATAAATATAAAGATACTGTCTTAATGTGAAACTAAAATTAAGCATTAGTTATAACCCCTATTATTTGCAAATGCTTGCTTGGTTTTGACTTTCTTAGCCACGAATAAACAACATACTTGCAATAACAAGGAACAGATGAATCCCATAGCGTAATACAAATAGTGATAGCTAAGCCATTTCAAAGCAAACAGCATATGATATTCTCACAAATCTGCATATTATTTTTAATTTCTTATTGGTTTTGCGGTTAATGTAAGGAAATCAACCATGTACGAGTGTTTTATGGATATAAAATTTTGTATATTTCACAACGCGTTGCCTCTTACACATCGTCAGTTGCCGACATCTAACGCTTTGGTGACATCACGCCAACAACTAGAGCGTTGTCAGCAGACAATGCGCTAGGAGAAATTAGTGGACAGGTAGCAAGAGGACGATTCATGAACCGTAATCGAATCGTATGAATCGCTCAAGCCATTATAATTAGTGCTAAGCATGTACACTAAAGGATTAATCTAATCCAATTTTGATGATGTGTATGATTATATGTAGGGGAAAGTGTTACCGATCCCCTGTTCTTGACAAAATAATACCTCTTTACATCCAGATGACGGATGGCAGTACAGCTTAAACAGATGAGATTAGTAGACATTCTTGTCGTCTTCTGGTCGCAAACATAATGTAAACTATGCTCTTGCTGATATTAAAAGAAAAGTTTTCAAATTTTTCTTTTAACCCCTTTATAGGAACAATAAATCCATTTACTATGGCAGCACAACATGTGTAATATTATTAAAATCCTTAAAAGTATTGCAGTAAATAGTATTTAATTTACTGAATGTACTACAATCGCCCTCTCTGAACCATTGTGCCAACCAAAACTACACTATCGCCATCTCTTAACCCATGTGCCAACCATAACCACCGCCAGAAGATGGAACATGCGTAGTCAAGAGTAACCTTACTGCTAAAGGTTGGGCAAGAATCGAAACGGCCTCTCATTGGTTGTTGGCGTGACGTCACCAAAGCGGAAGATGGCGGCAATTTCTTCTTGAAAGCACTGTTAATATTTAACATCCTTGTATTATCATGTAATTTATTATAAAACTTAATTATCACATATACATGGCTATCCATATTTCTTTGTGATCTAAATTTTGGAACAGCAAGTTTATTGCAGTTTCTAGTTTCATAAGGGTGTGTATATGTAAAACAAAATCTGATATGTTACATTCACATGACTCTTTCTATCACTTATTAGTGGGTATACAAATTATTCTTCCGCAAGCTTATTTCCCTATCTACTTCATTTTAATTAAGGTAAACCTATCCTGAAATAGCTACATGATACATTTCGTTAAAGATACAAAGGGAATAGCAATAGTCAAACGTTTGAGAACTGGACGCTATACACTGGCCTTAAAATTCCACATTCTTTCCATGACATCCCAAGAAACAACTGAAAATGGACAGGGCTTAAAATAATGGCTAAGTATTGAACAATTAGAACCATTAATGACGAATAACTCGGAATAGCTGATGCCACAAAAGGTTATTTGTAATACATTGTTTGTTTTGAAGAGATCTGTACTTTCTGTGTAGTGCATTTTCGTCTATCACTTAACATTTACCAATTACACAAGATTATACAAAATTCCTTCGTAATGAAGAGTACTTCAAAGGCTATTCCCAAAAAATTCAAGATATAGATTTTATTTGTCATTTTAATCAAAATCGTTACAGCCATTTTTAAAAAATAAAACATTTTAAAAAATATTCCACGTGAAGGAAAGTTTTGGGTGGGCTTTTTCTTAAAAATCTTCGTGCCGCATCTTTGGAAGGTGCTGAACCTAAATATCAAGTTTGGTATTTATCGACTTATAGCTTTTGAGTTATGCTGTTCACAGACATACATACACGCGCGCGGAACCTTTTCCAAAAAAAATGTTTTTTTTGGGGGGGGTGGTCAGGGGGGCTTCAAAACATATGTCCAGTGAAATCTCGACATCAGATTTTTGGGTGGAATGCAATACTTCCCCTATTTATCTACTATACGTGGTACAGAAAATAATAACATGAAAGATATAGATACTAACACAAAGATAGGTGTGTAAATAGCAGCATTTGTAAACAATTGGCTCACAGTATTGATGTGAATCATAATCCTTTAATAAAACTATAGGTATTTCTGCAGTATGAAGAACTTCTGGGACCGACTCCTCATAATAAAATAATGCACACATTGTGGAAAATATCTATATAAGAGTTTAATAAAGCATCCAGAGAAGAATAATTTTTAAATCTTCTTAATAGAAAATTGTATTGATGTAACCCCTGTTGTTTTGACTTACCACGTGTTAAAGATCATCCCAAGATTTGCCTAACCACGCGCAAACCAGACATTATGTAAAAAATCAAAATAAATTAAATGTTTCTGATATACACAGATATGTATGGAACATTAAGTATAGGTTTGTTGTAGGTATATATTTTGAGACGTTTGACTTATAAGAAAAATACATTTCTATCAATTAAATATGGATGTTCATAATTAATGAACTAGGAACAGCATTTGTTTGCAAATACACACATAATCACTTTTAAGCTTTGTTTATCCTTTAATTATATTTTGAGGATTCAGAATTATAATACACCAATTCCATAATCTTGAGCTATCGATGTGCATACATGGGAAAAACAAATCTGTAATGCTTAAACAATAAGTGCAATAATATTAAGAGTGAACAGTATCTTACCTTAAGTATTTGCTTCTAAAATGCAGCAGCCCTAAGTTCACACATACATCTGCAAAACAGGTTTTATGCACTCTGTCCGCCTTAACTATGAACCCTCTAATTAATTATTCTTATGACATACCTTTATATATGTTTAGCATTAAATATAAATGTAAAGGAAGAATATTAAATAATGGAATGAAATCAATATTTGGAATACTAATGCAGTAGTTATATGGTAAAAAGGGATATGTTTTACCTTCTGTCAATACTTTTTGTACCTTATAAGCTATACTTGCCAGCAGATAGTAGCAATGGTGCACATGCTTACAGCAATAATTATGATATATACCATAAAGTACAAGGAAAGTTTAACACAAACAAGCACATATAAATGTGTAAATTAATACTTATAGCAAATACTTTTTAATCTAAATATAATTAATAGTGCAACAGACTTTGCCTTATATTGATGTTAATGAAACACTTAAAACCTGAAATTAAATTAAAAATCCAAGTACATAAAATTTAAACACCATTTTTGCAATAATGATCTATCACTAATGAACATGGTATATACATATGAAGCAAAAGAGCATCAAGTTCTTGACAAAATCTAATTTTCAATTTTTTGAAAAGCAATAACTTTTAAATGCTTTGTACGATATTGCTATATAATCAAAATTGCGTATAAAAATACTAATGGCCGTGTGGACCATTCTCGATCAAGTTTTTACCGCGGTGAACGGTCATTTGTGGTGCATCGACGCCGGTAAAAGTTTATGGAGGGTTTTACCGCGGTTAAATCTGACCGGCCATGAACGGCCGGTTCTCGCCGATTATTTCCAACTCGTGTGCTGAAATGTTAAAATGGCGGAACGATATGGGTTAGAATTCCCAAAATATAGATAGACTACATTTTCGCCAATGAATTACATCCTGATAAAGTTAGTTTAATGTACTTTGTCATTTTTAATGCTCAAGATCTTTTTTTTCCTGCGACAGGTGCCTTAAATATCCTGACGCAAGATGTAACGAAAATTCAGAGAATCACGGCGTTACATAACATAATTATATCAGTTGATGCATAGTTCCAAGAACAAGAGGAGTAACGAATGGATTCAGTGCAATTAATATATTTTCAAGAATATCATGTACTCTAATTGCACAGATATAGGAATCCCGTTACCTGAATAGATCAGTTCCGAAGTCTAGAATCTGAGCTAGTCATCGTGGGGTCAGGGTAGCGTGTGCGCTTCCTATTCAGGGGGTTTCGGGTTCAAATTTTGTTTGGGAGTATATTTTTTTTCTTTCTTTTTCTGCCTGTTTTTTCAGTAAGTGAATATCGACTAAGGTAGCTGGAATGTAGTTAGTGGAGAGAAAGAAAGGAAGAAGGAAAGAAGAGAAAAAAGTCTATAAAGTCCAGCATATTTTTCTAATCAGTTGTAAGGCCAACTTTTCCTACGTGTCCATCTTAAAGTTATTGCTTCTATCTCTATACTTTCTATCTTTTCTTAAGTATTTCACGTTAAATTTAATAAACAGCAGATAAACTTTGGTCTGCTTTTGCTTTTCGCCATTGCATGCTGAACTACATGAATACTCTTCAGCAAAGAGGTAGAACAAGTGAAAAACAGACGACATGTAGTACACCTGGCTGCGTTCAGTAGAGTTTACTGGCAATGAACGGTGCGCTCAACCAAGGCGAGCGCCTGCCAGGTAACCATGGTTACCTAAACTGCGGTGAACATTGGTGCACCGCTGTTTAATGATTACCCCGGTCAAATTCTTACCGCGGTAAGCTAAAGGTCCCTGAAGGGTTTGTTTAACGAGAATGGTGCACACGGCCATAAGTTTTTCTTTGTTTCTTATTCTATATTCTGTTGCCATATATTGATGGCAATTTTCTTTTTGTTTCCAAAAAATTGCACAGTCCTAAACCACGCACTTTGGTATAATGTGTGAGCAACTTCTCGAGCACATCACAGCAAGATGGCACTTCTCTATGCAAGGTACAAACATCATTGATTATACTTTGCATACTCATTGCTGATGACAGTAACTCCTCATGTTTCTGAATGAGCTGCTCTGTAGTTACAATATCATATGCAGCCTTAGAAATGTACTTTAAACCTCCAAAACCTGAGAATTCAGCAAGTTTCAGATATTCCTTTGGAATACCTTCTCCATTACTTTTCAAAAAAGCAGTACATATGTTACACACTCTTTTTTTTAACACTGCATTCACAGCGGCACCAGCTATATAGAGACTGTTATTATGGTCAAGAACATTTAGTTCCTCTGTGGTCTGTGTGCAACTCGTTATTGGCAGGTACAAGCTACTGCCCTATCTTTGATGTTTTTCATATCAGAGAAATGTAATAGTGCCTTGTCACTATCAGAACAGTAAATTGTTTTTTTCACAAGGGGTCATAAATTGTGAAATTGAAATTAGTTTCAGTGCTCTTTTTGCTGCTACAGCTAAAGGATTTGATCCTGCTCTCTTTCGTACCTGAGCAAAAATATTCTCCAAAGCATCTTGAGTGAATCTGCTTCCCATTATATATCTGTAATTCTTACTGAAAAGCAGTTTTTGCCAACTGTATGAAAGATAATGTGCTCATAATTGAGCCTGTGTTTAATGGTTTCCAGGCACCACACCCTATCTGAGTTTCTTGGATAATATCTACAAACCCTTCAAGAAACTGTACCTTCCTTTTACAGTTTTTCTTTGAAATTTATTTCATGATGGTTCTAGACATTAGCAAAGAAAACCATCCATTCGAAAATCTAATGAACCATGCTGTGGTAAGTGCTGCTGGAGGCAAAAGTTTTAAACTTACAGCTGCTTCTAAGGCACTGGTTTTTTTCGAAATGCACCTGTGAAAATATTTGTTTGAATAATTTCTTTATGTATTAATAATAAGGTCTATAAACGTTTAACGGTAATTTATAAAGTAAATATTAGGCGACTTCATATTAGAAGTGACAAAAAGAAATTATAGCATAGTTGAGTTTTGATCTCGTGTCCTAACACTCAACAGACAAACGACTAACAAACTGAGCTAAACCTTCACTCTCAAACGTGGCGCTACAAATGCAACTGAAGCAGCTCAGCCGTCATTGGTTTTAGCTTTTAAATGTTATGATAGGTAGTTAGGTCGTAATGGCTATTGAATGAAAGCATTAGAGACTTTTTATTTCTCCAAAACAATTATTCATTTGTACTTACGTTACTCAGGTAATTGTTTGTTGAGGTGTCCAACCCTTGCGCCTGGAATTTACAAGCCATTTTTTTTCTTCTTTCGTTAGCAGCAGGAAAACGATAGAACTTATAAACCCCATGCCTACAGTTATTTGTACAATTTGGAGCCGCACAATCAACCATTGCATAAATTAAGGTGTTGAAAATTAAATAATATTCCACACGAGAGATCTTCTGCCCAGTAAGAATCATAGAGCCTGTGATTCACAATTGGTCTGCTCGTATGATACAGTGCTTTACCAACAAATGGCAGGCCGTTTCGATTCTGGCCCAACCTTTAGCAGAAAGGTTACCCATGACTACGCATGTTCCATCTTCTGGCGGTGGTTATGGTTGGCACATGGGTTAAGAGATGGCGATAGTGTAGTTGTGGTTGGCACAATGGTTCAGAGAGGGCGATAGTAGTAAATTCAGTAAATTAAATACTGTTTACTGCAATAATTTTAATGTTTTTATTAATATTACACATGTTTTGCTGACATGGTAAATGGACTTACTGTGCCTATAAAGGGGTTAAAAGAAAAATTGCAGACTTTTCTTTTAATATCAGCAAGAGCAAATTTTACATACATGTATGCGACCAGAACACGACATGAATGTCTACTACTTTCAGGATTGCTGGATTACTGTATTACAAACCTGAGTTACAGGCAAGTATTGTCATTTTTCCCCTACACATAAGCATAATTATTACTATTATCAAAATTGGGATTCGATTAATCCTTTAGTGTAAAGAAGAACAGTGATGCACAAAGTAAATGTTTAGCACAAATTGCGTTACAATGGTAATTCCAATTATATTTGTAACATAGTTATAAACATCCTGTTTAGATGTGCTTGCGAAACGCAATGTTAACTCTAAAGGGGTAATGGTTACGGAATTAGGACTGGGAACGGTTCTGTTCTGTGACGTCATACGACTCGGTACACCGAGTATATAACCGCGTGCTTTATTTGGCGGCAGGTTTGAATGCGTAGGAAGGATTATCTCACACATCGGTTATTGCACTAATTGTTAAGTTTCCCTTTTTGCTTATGGGTAGCAAAGGTTCAGTAGTCAGTAGCTTGCCTTGGATATACTCAAACGCAATACGGGCAACTTCTATAATTTCCATTGTGACATCTTACCGAAAGAGCCAGATAAGATTCTGTAGAGTTGATTTATGCCTTTAGATAATTATATTACCATTAATAATTGTATAAAAGTTTCTATATTTCCCTTATTTACATACTACTAAGGTAAGCAACGTATTCAACAATTAGATTTCTTGGTAATACCATATATTAGATGAGATGATGGAGCGAAGTAAGCAAAATTTACCTATTTTTATTGCAGAACTGTGTGAATTGCACACTAGGCCTAAGGCAGGATACCAGAAAATTAGGAAAGTGGTAAAATGCGAGTTCCTTTTGTGACTATTTCCGGATACAACGGCAGGAAAAATCAAGTTACCTACTTTTGATGAATTCTAGGTTTCGTCGTGTACCAAGCGAAACATATCAAGTTGTTTCACATTCAGAGAGAATAGAATGTGTTCTGGTATTTACGTTACTGTATTTCCTTTTAATGTTGCTTCAAAAGGTTTTCTATAAGAGTTTCTGCTATTCTCTAGAATATCACACTAGTTGACTCTGGTTTCGGGGATAATTATACCACAATAGTTAAATTTTGGTGCCGTACTTGTTAACAAAACCCCAGCATATGTATGTAGATTTCATAATTAACAAACTAAGATAGAAGATAAATGGTGAGTTAGTGGGCTATTAAGAGCAACTACATCACTATCGCTATATCAGCAAAGAGTAACAAGAATACCAATAATAATAAAAACAGTAATGTCGAATTAAGCCGTTTATCTCCCTCGAAAAAATGTTTCTGAATGCAGTTATGTCTTCTGTTGTAAGCTGTTTTTTTTGGCGGCAGGTTTGGAAAGGTTGTTTATGTGATGACTTACATGAAGTTAAATTCAAATTTTATTCTCCCATAAACAAACTAATTTCTCTACAAACATCATACTATTATACACAAAATCTATAGACATATAAAAATATAATCACATAAAAAAAATTCTTTGTGCAAAGCAAAAGTAAAAACAAAACAAAATATCTAACAATAAGAACAAAATGTATGCAAAAATATAAACACTTCTGCCCGATTTGGACTGTGAGATGACCTTCTCTCGGAGATTTTCTGCCCTGCTGCAGAAAACACTTCCTGAGTTGACACGGAGGTGTCAATATTGATTGAATAGGTATAATTTTGCATACTTATGGAACTAAGAAGCTTCTAAAGAAGGCTCCACAGAAGTGTTTTACAACATAATATTGAATGCGGTGGTATAGGTGCTTTAGTAGAACCGAAGAACTAGAAAACAAAGAAAAATTAGATATTCAAAAGTAGTGATAAATATTCGGAGCGCCATGTAATTCACCCTTCGTTTGGGTACTACCGTATAGAGGCACCAGAACCGGTTTACTCATCGGTTTTACTCGTATCGTCCCCAACCTCCATAAGGAATCATGAAGTAAAAGGTGTACAATTACTGCAAGTTAGTGATGGGCCAACCAAATGTTTTACACAACAGATTGGTATACGATAGGATAGATTGTACATGTGTAGTATTCGGTAGGGTTGGGCCGAGCGATTCTTTTACAGTATGCGATTCGTTCAGGATTCATGAATCGTACTCTTGTCTACTGTCCACTGGTCTGTCTTAGTGCACGCTACACTATTCGTTCATGAGGCGTCCCCTCGTCTGCTGGCCTGCTCTACTGCACGATTCCTTCCTGAGCCGCCTCTTTGTCTTCCGCTTATCCTCTCTCGCGATTCTTGTATGAATCGTCTTGTTGCAGTTTACAGCCTAAATACGCAATCACGAATTTTGTTGTTACGTTGGGGGCTAGGATCTTTCTTTGGCATAAAAAATGTAAAAGCGCTTTCCGCGTTATTCTGGGAAATACACTTGGAGCTTCCTGAATTTGTAAATAAAAACCATCTTGTATGATTCCACTTAAGTTGTGATTATATTATTGTTACTACTATTATTGTTTATTGTTGATATAAGATCGTGCTAGTTCATAAATATTTAATCGATTTCTTTTCATTAAATTCGAAATGTGTTTTATACAATAGAATACGCTTAGTTATATCATGCATATTCCTATGCTTTTCATATAGTCTACAGTATATAAATTGATTTTTTAAATAATATCATTCGAAACCTTTTAATATTTTTATAAAAAAATGCTGTTCAAACCACGAATTCTAATTTTTGCTATTTTTTCCTCCATTTTGCGTATATTTTGGTGCTGTGCAGTAGATCTCTCAGTAAAATACTGAAGACTACTTCTATTGTTTATTCCATGTGCTGCAGCCTCTGTTCATCCGTTGGCAATGTTTACGATTCATTTTACTTCGCTTTACAGTTTACGTTATTGTATTAAGGATTAATCTTCCTGTGCTGAACTCGGTATTTTTACGTTAGCATTTCAAAGAGTCGTGTTGGTTTACCAATTCATATTATAAATGCTAACGTTAACTTTAACCTGCACAATTCATTCAGTGGGTACTTGGATCATTCCCTAATCGACAGAACTCGGCTATAATCGTTTTTTTTTTTCGGTACTACTGTTCTACTTTTGTATACCATGTTATGGCATTGCAATGCATGGCTTCCTCAGGATGGGAAGTAAAGCCGGTGGTCCCGTGTCGTAGATTTACGGCACGTAAAAGAACCTCAAGCCTGATAGAAAGGCTTTTGAGCAAAATTTCCACGCCCAATAATGAATGGGGTGCTAAGAACCATAATAGTTAAAGAACGTTCGTAAATAAATAAATAAATAAATAAAAATGCGTGGTAATTTCCTTGCGTATCATCGTGCTCACTCGGGAGTATTCGCCCGGCCTCGGCTTGGTCGCCAAAGTTAATGGTAGTAAACAAAGCCCCTGCGAGAATGAATCGAGAACGTTCTGAACACGATTCTTGCTAACTGCGATTCTTTTCCAACGACGATTTGTGCTAAAACAGACAGGAAGTTTATTTGCTGTAAATGGCAAAGAAGAAAGTACATTTAACTTCATTCTGCTCTATTAGAGAATTGTATTGTGAGCGTTCTGCTGATTTATTTCCTGGAGGTAATTGTTCAGTAGACATCTCAGCATTTTAGCTTCCAATGAGGGCAGTTAATTCAAGAGTCATGGCTGCGCCTTTTTCAACGTATATGTGATAGTAATACGCCGAAACCGCCATACATAGCTTGGGATTCCTGAGTAAAGCGTGAAATACTTCATTAAAAAGTGTTAGTACTTATTCAGTGTGCCTGCTAGCATTGTAACTCTTGCATGGATTAATTATATTTGAAGACACCCCATTTGAATAAACCCAGTTTTCATTAAACGTTTATATGCTGTGGTATGAAAATAATTATACTGGTTACAGATGAATTCTACACATTTCTGGGTAAGTTACTATTAATTTTACAAGAACAGGTAACCTTGGACTACTAATTTTGTAGCTTCGATAACTCGTCAAACTGACAAGGATACTCTATATCCTAGTTTCTTATTTTATTTCGAATGTTAGACTATAGTCCTTATGAGATTTAATTAGGACCATCTTTCACGCTACTTTGTTTATAATACAGTGGGATTATGTTATTTCCAACGCATTAAACGGTGGCAAAAAATATCCTTGTTAAGGGAATACTACTCTGAAAATCTTGTTTACTAAAGTTTTCAGTAATTTCAATGAAAGTTTAAACCAAAGCTTGTCTTACATAACCACTGAATCCTTTAAATGTTCCTTCCATATCTTTAGTTTTCAAGTTACTGGTTTTAAAAATAAAATTATCCTATATGTTTATATGGTGATAACGAATAGACTCAGAAAATAATTTGTTGTTTTAGTTTTAATTCAAAAGATTGTGCATCATCCCCATCGCACTCTACCAATATTTCCGCAATGTGTTTTCCAGCAATCGAGAGCAGGTCGCCCAGGTTTACCTGTGCGGAATGAAAATCGCCACAGAACCTAGCCACTCAATGCGATAAAGTAGGTTAAAATGTGCTTTGCCGTGCGAGACAGAGCCGCTTCAGAGTCAAAAACGCTGCGAGTCAATCAGAGCCCACCTCCCGATCATTCCTGCCACGGTACTATATATAAACATCCACGAAATTCTATCGTCACCATATCACTGTGAAGACGAACACAAACGTCTTCGAAACATTGGTTCCCATCTAACTCTTACCTAGCTGTAAGCCTGAAAGAATCTAAAGTCAAAAGAGCACTATTTGTGAACATCCATTAAAAATCCAACACACTCGAAAACCCTTCACATTATAGATAATGTATATAATACTTTACATTTTTTGACTTCTCGAAATGCACATGAAAATTTTCGTAGGAGTTGTATAAAAACTGGAACATTTTGAATGAGCAAAAGTGCCAAGAAAATGAATTTCCGCAAATTCATACTTTGAAATGAATTAGAAGTTGATATAAAGGTAAACATCTACGATATCAAAGATATAATTAATTTTCATATTATAGTTTTTGATATTCCTTTGGACGCACATTTGAAAAGTCTATTACCAGAGATTTTCACAAAACTTCAGCAAGGCACTCTAAGCATTAAACTCCAAGCAAAAAGCGAAATTGTCGATCAGGTAAAGCATATGAAATAGACGATTGAGCTTCATAATATCACCATCCTTTGGGATCTCATAAATGCCACAGTTTATGTTATTTAAATTTATTTTAATTCATAAGGTGCTTTAAATATTTATAAGAAAAAACCCTTTTATATACGTAATCTGGTCATTATATCAAGGTTAGTCGTTTCTAGATAAAGTCATTGTGTTTTTCACTATTGCAGGTTAAATTATAAATTATGTTTATCTTCAGAGAAAGACATTTAGGTCTGGAGTCTAAGATGTACCTAAGTATGCTGGCCCTACTCTACAGTTTATGTATACCGGTAGCATTTTCATTCGTGCATGCTGCGATTTGGCGGCATTTATTAGAATTGTTCGCTTGAACCCTCAAAGTAAATATATAGCAGCGAAAATCTTACGGACTTATGCTCGTCACTTTAGCTTCAAAATACGTTTTGGTGCCCTAGTGGCTACCTAAAAAAAATTATATTAACAATCAAGTTTCAATATGTACGAGACAGTACGCAATATTGGCATATTTAATTCTAAACGAGCCAAAAGTGAATAAGTTACCTTTACACTTGAATGCAGACCTAGCGATATTGAACAAAAATTTGTTAACCTTTTGGGAATAATCATTATAACAAATTAAACTGGGAATCCCAATTAAATAAGGCATGTTTAAAATTGTCAAGGGTAGGTATTATTCTTCCTTAGGAAATTTCAAACTCTGTTCAAGTATAGTCAAAGTAGTAATGACATATTTTGGCTGTTTCACCCACACCTACAATATGGTTTACTACTTTGGGGGAATGGCCGTTTTGTAAAAGAATGTGTTTTTTTTTGATAAAAGAAAGCATTAGAATAATTATGGGGGAAAACACTAGGGAATCACGTCAATTTATTTTTCTCACAGCTCAATACGAGTATTAATACATTACTAAGTATGTATATATACTGTAATCTTCTGCGTGGGAAGGAAAATCTGGACAATTACTAATGTCGTGAACCCAGGTTAAGGAACAAAATCAATACACCAAATGTAGGTTTAAGTAAATCAATAAATTCATGTAACTATCTTTCTCTAAAATTATTTAACCTCTGCATAAGCGATGCACAGGAAGTAGACCTATCTAAAACCAAATTCAAACAATGGCTTATTAAGGAAGCATTTTACTGTAATGAAGAAGGTATTGAATTCCACTAAAAAATCCGATATCGAGATTTCACCGGAAATACGCGTTTTCAGCCTCCATGGAAAAAAAAATTTAGAAAATGGTCCGAGTGTGCATCTGTGAACAGCATAGCTCAAAAACAAACAGTTGGATAAACACCAAACTTCGTATTAAAGTTCAGTGTCTGCCAAAGATGCGATTTACCCCAAGCTACCCTTTACATGAAAGATTTTTTAAACTCTTTATTTTCTGAAACCTGGCTTTTATTTTTTATTTTTTAAATGCCACACATTAAAGATTTTTACATGTCAAATCAAATGTATATATTGAATTTTCCGGGAATAGCTTTGAAGTCCTCTTTATTTGGAAGGAATTTTGTATAATTTTTGTACAAACTGGCAAGCGTTAAGCGATAGACGAAAACGTACTGCACAAGAAACGTAGATCTCTTTAAAACTCACAATTTATTTCAAATAACTTTTTTGTGACATCAAACATTTCCAGAGATGTGTGTTATTAATGGTTCGAATTGTTCAATACAGCCCTGTTAACATTTAGTTGTTTCTCGTAATTTCATTGAAACAGTATGGAATTCTAAGATCAGCGTATAGCGTCCAGTTCATAAAACATTTGACTATCGCTGTTTCCCTTTGTATCTATAACGAAACGTATAATGTAGCTATTTCTGCAACTTTATATGGATTAAAATGAAGTAGGTATAAATATAAGCTTCTGTAAGACTAGATTGTATACCCACTAATAAATGACAGAGGGTAGAGAAAGTGAATGTGAATGTATCACAGCAGTTTTTCTAGCATCCAACTGCGGTTGCCAAACCCTGGCTCGCGAGCCGCATGTGGCTCTTCTAACATTCTCGTGTGGCTCTTAAAACTCTGAGGTTAAACTGAATAGCAGTTTTGCCAACTGTATGAAAGATAATGTGCTCACAATTGAGCCTATATTTAATGGTTTCCAGGCACCAGACCCTATCTGAGTTTCTTTGAATAATATCTACAAACCCTTCAAGAAACTGTACCTTCCTTTTAAAGTTTTTCTTTGAAATTGATTTCATGATGGTTCTAGACATAAGCAAAGAAAACCATTCATTCAAAAATATAATGAACCATGCTGTGGTAAGTGCTGCTGGAGGCAAAAGTTTTAAACTTACAGTTGCTTCTAAGGCACTTGCAGTTTTTGAAGGCAAATATCTCAAAGCAAGACCAACATTCATTTTTTGAAAATGAGATGGATGTATAGAGGCTTTTGAGAGATGATGGAGAGATCGTAGTCCATTTTCCTTAGATAACTCTAAATCCCAGAGTTTTGAAATATATTTGGAAGAAACCATAGTGGAAGAAAACCCTTCCTTATCTGCAATATTCTGTGGAATAACAATGTCAGAATTCTGCATGGCTGAACGCCAGTTTTTTACCAAGTGAGGAACATCAGCTAAAACACATATGCCCATGTTGTTTTGTTGAAAAGTTACTTTTCTTTCTGAGCGTGTGACAGAAATTCCTAATGCACACCACAGTCTTTTGTTCATACCTCCCATGTCTGAGACAACAACACATACATGCAACCCTATATCTGTTGCCATATTAATAAGCTTAAGAACTAAAGTTTTGGTTTCATTTCCTGCTGTGCTGGGTCCAGTAATATGAGCTGCCACTATTTGCTTCCACTTTGTAGTCACACCTTTAATAATAACCACTGTGAGATGATTACCTGTTACAGAAACGGTTCCCAAAGTACTGCTCCAATAAATGTTTCATCAGGATTATCATATTCAATACTCCCAAATATTCCCATCTCATCAATCATGAGAACACAGTCCCTTTCAAAATCTGACATAACACCTACTTTTGTTTTCAACAAAGGAGAAATTAATTAAAAATTCCAAATTGTAATTTGAAACCTCTGATATGATTATTCAGGGTACTATAAGAAGGTGCAGGGTAACCAGATTTCCAAAGAAAATAATAACCTTGCTTGCCCAAAACAACTCTTAACTTCAGACCTTTTATGATCCCATCTTCTGACCTACATTGGGTTGTGCTATGCCCTAGCCTACTAATTTGTTCAGAAGTTAGGAAATTACTTATGACTCATTTGTTTTTGCTTTTTGCTCTTCCAGTCTCTTATTCTTATTTTCCAAAAATGCAATTCTGTTTTGTAGTTCTTGGATCATAACCTCTGGAGTTTTCTCCTGCCTTGTAGCTCCCACAGATACAGTCTCTTCAGAAGTGATTGACAAGTGGGTTTCAATGCAAGTATTTTGCACTTGGGAGATAAAATATCATTTAGTGTCATTTCATAATATTCTCACGTTATTGTCTAAATATGATCAACTTATATATGATATTACTATGCAAATTTAATTGTTTAATGTGCAGAATGTACCATATGTTGTATCCTTAATTCAGTCCAATTGATTTTACATAAATACTGATTTGTGTATGTACTAGCTTTTATCTTGGTAAAGCCAGCTGTAATGTAAAAGTTACTTATGATAGGATTATGATTTTTACAAGTAAAGGACGTTTAAATGGATGATCCTCTTTCAAAAGCTGATTTATCTTAGTCTATGGATGAAGCTCTATTAATGATTCTAACTGTAAATTTGTAATGAATTTGCGATTACATTGCTCAGAATTTAATATGACTGCTTACGGTTAGATTCTTTCATATACATTTCATTTTGCGGACTATTTAGGGGTAGCCTCCTATTTTAGTAAATTAATGAGATAACAATAACAGTAATTACTTTAAATGAGTAAACCAGGAAGAAATTCCATGATATTTACATTCATTACTTTAAACGAATTCTTTAAAATATAATAAAGACTCCTATCTATAAGCCTACTTACATCTCTTTTGTAAATGCTTTCTCTCTGGACTGCAAGTCTAGGTGGTGGATTAGACAGATTAAAAATTATTGGTATGGCATTAGGTTTGAGTTTCCTTTTTCTATCAGCACGGTTTTGTTCAAATTAGTTTTCTTCGAAATGCACCTGTTAAAATATATAAGTAATTTTTTCATGCATTAATAATAAGGTCTATAAAAGTGTAACGATAATTTATAAAGTAAATATAAGGCGACTTCATATTAGAAGTGACAAAAAAATTGATTCACAGTTGAGTTTTGATCTAGCGCACTAATACGCGCCAGACAAACGACTAACAATCTGAGCTAAGCCTTCACTCTCAAATGTGGCGCTTCAAATGAAAGTTAAGCAGCTCCGGCGTCATTGGCTTTGGCTTTTAAATGTTAATGATAAGTAGTTAGGTTGTAATGACTATTGAATGAAAGCATTAGAGACTTTTTATTTCTCCAAAACATTAATTATTCATTTGTACTTACGTTACACAGGTAATTGTTTGTTGAGGTGTCCAACCCTTGCGCCTGGAATTTACAAGCCATTTTTTTTCTTCTTTCGTTAGCAGCAATAAAACGATAGAACTTATAAACCCCATGCCTACAGTTAATTGTACAATTTGGAGCCGCACAAGCAACTATTGCATAAATTAAGGTGTTGAAAATTAAAGAAATTTCCACACGAGAGATCTTCTGCCCAGTAAGACTCATAGAGCCTGGGATTCACAATTGGTCTGCTCGTATGATACAGTGCTTTACCAACAAACGGCAGGCCGTTTCGACTTTAGCAGTAAGGTTACTCACGGCTACGCAAGTTCCATCTTCTGGCGGTGGTTATGGTTGGCACATTGGTTAAGAGATGGCGATAGTGTAGTTGTGGTTGGCACAATAGTTCAGAGAGTGCGATAGCAGTACATTCAGTAAATTAAATACTGTTTACTGCAATAATTTTAAGGCTTTTTAATAATATTACACAGGTTGTGCTGCCATAGTAAATGGATTTACTGTTCCTATAAAGGGGTTAGAAGAAAAATTTGCAAACTTTTCTTTTAATGTCAGCAAGAGCATTGTTACATTCATGTTTATGACCAGAACACGACAAGAATGTGCACTAATCTCAGCTGTTTATCCTCTCGGACCGTCAGTTTGGTTTTTACCATGGGCACTCCATAACCCTGCAGTTACTGCCACTGGCCTAGAAGGCTTACCTGGGCTACCAGGAGTACTTCAGGACCATAGCAATAATGCTGGGCGCAGAGAAGGCTTTTTGTACAGACTCTTTGGAGTCAGACATTCATCCCGTTTATCTTGCCCTGATAAGCAGTTTCTTCAGGGTGAGAGTGGAGGGGAAGGTTTCCTCAGTCCGTCCCATAGTCGCTAGGGGTCCCGGAAGGCAGTGTACTGTCCCCACTTCTCTTCGCGGCCTACCGCGTACTTCGGACTTCCCACTAGCGCTTGTAGAAAGCCAACCGAAGTTCGAGCGAATGCCGAAAATGAACGAAAGGGAACGATCTTCCAGTTCAAGGGGGAATGTGTCGCGACCTCTGCCATGCTGATTGCTGAGGTTTGAAACCAAACCAAGTTGGAAGTCAGCTGATAAAATAGCAATGCCGAAAATATAAAAATAAACCAGAATTTTCGTATCAACGAGCAATTGTGTAAATGTAGGAGTTTATAGTGATACCTTATTTAACATTGAGTAAAAAATAACGCGCATTCGATGTTTAAAACTGGAACATGACCTGAAAACCTAGTAAGGTAGAAGACAGCTTATGAATCGAAAGTTTAGTTGGTTTTAATGAAGAATTGAAATATATATAGCGAAAACAAGCTAACCTTAAATATAAACTATACTTAGTATGTTAAGATGTTAAAATGTGTGTTTGTGCTATTTAGTGTTGAAATGTGTTCAAATTAGGGACTGTATTTCGAAAAGTTTATTTTTACGGATTGCACACTAATATCGTAAAACGAACAAGAGAACTCATGCTCAAAGGGTATGTCAGACACCTATTTCAATTTTGAATGTGATGTAATGATAATATTTTGGGATCCATAGTTTGATTTTGGATGTGTATTAGTGTTGTGCTCAAACACTATTTCCTGCTGTTATACCAAATAAATAAGTAAATAAATTAGGACATAATGCTCTTTTCATTGCAACATAACTTAAAGCATTTCATAAACAGAAAATTCTCCATATGTACTGTATATCCTTGGGAATTTTTTTGTCAATCTGGGTAACTCGGTTAAGCGCTGGCCTTGGAAGCACAAATAGTTACATAAAACTTGTGTATTACCACATTATTGCTGAATGATTTCTACATATCGAAATGTCAGCTACCATATTTATGACAAAACACCCAACTTAAATTATATAAATGTATAATATGTATTGCATGGCAAAATATCTGCTGAAATAGTTATTCTTTTTTAAGTATCTACTTTATTTACATACACCTCATTTGTGAAGTCATAGTGGGAGCTGGCTTGTAAAACAACTTCTTGGTTTCATTACTTGATAGTATTGAGTAATGCTATCTCTGTTTTAAATGTTGTCTCATATTCACACTTCTAATTGGGCAGCACTATGGCCTCTCACAAAAAAGCCTGGATTCAGTCCTAGGGATCAGAGGTGGGATTTTGTGGTAGATAAAATGACACTTAGAATGAATGTTCTCTGTTTTTCCCCACCATAATTCCATCAATTGCACCATCTTCATCCCCCCTCCCACCAGTCTCCAATCTCTGTAAACCTGTGAAGTTAAAAGGGACATTAAAATTAAAAATACTATGGAGGACAGAGAGCAATACTAATGAACGAGTGTCTCATCCAGCCCCCAAATTTATAAACCAGCATGTGCTGTTACATTCTTTCTCCAGTCAACATATGAAAAAACAAGTAATACTGGCACACTAAACTACATGTTAAAGTGATTGACATTTATGAAGAGTGGGTGTGATATGGTTAAACACAAAGAGACATTGTTATTATTTAGAGACATTGCATTCACATTCATATTTAATAATACTGTATAACACATTTGTATGGTATTTTAAGGAACATGTGCCTACATTAATATACATTTGAATGGTTAAACACAAAGAGACATTGTTATTATTTAGAGTCATTGCATTCACATTCATATTTAATAATACTGTATAACACATTTGTATGGTATTTTAAGGAACATGTGCCTACATTAATATACATTTGAATGGCCTACCCAATTAAAATCTTCATTAAATTCTAACCTCTTGAATGTCTGTTATTACAATCTATTGGAATGATCTTATAGGTAATTGCACTTAAGTCACTTATGCATACACAAAGCCAGTTCTAGTTAATAAAACTTACAGTTATTGAATAGAAAATACACTTTGATTCCTTTTCCTGGGAAAGGTTCTATATATAACATTTGATATAACACAGTGGAGGTCCTACAGCACATGGGAACCTTAAATTTATTGACAGGTCATATGGGAAAAAAGCAAATTGAGCCCATACAGTGATGTTTGTTTGTGTTTGTTCATTTCGTTCCACTGTGAGCAATGCTCAAGGGAAATTGAACACATCATACAATTATGAAGTACGCAGAGTAAGTAGGAATATACCCAATGCCAAGAACAGCCTTTGGGGGGGATGTTCCCCTCCCCATCATGTCTTATCTAAGAGAGAAAAAATTGTAAACCATCACCATTTCAACAGTAAACTTCTCGACACGCATTACAGTAAGACAACAATAGCAAATAAGGGTTAATCACCATCACATGCAATCTGCCCTACATAAAGTGCTTACATGAGGTTGATACTATTATGATGATTAATTCACTTTGAATAAGCTCGAAATTATAACTTTATACTTTGTTATGCTTAAATTTCAATTTCCCATGTAATTTCTATTACCTTGAAGACATGTTTGAGAAAGACATCACTTGAAACGAGATATTCTCATTATTACTGCATGGGTATTATTTGGGAGGACAGTATACAGGGTGGAAGGTACTGCTTGAACCGTACGTTAATCATGGATTCTATATAATGAGTAGTGCAAATATGTCCAATACAATTTTTGTCATTAAACCTACAAAAATGAAACACGGTGTTTTATGTTCCTTGTGCCTGTGTCTATTAGCCATTTTATTACAGTTCAAGCAATATCTTTCACCCTGTATAAGAAAACATTTAAAAGATGGTGGAGTTTGCATATACATAAAACATTATAACATATAAAACTGGGATGCAACAGATCCATCTATCCCATTGACATTTTTTGTGTAGCCCATTTTCCTCTGTTGCGTAAATTTACCAGTTACACAAGAGTATACAAAATTCCTTCCGAATGAAGAGGACTTCACAAGCTGTTCCCAGAAAATTAAAAATAATCATTTTATTTTTCATGTAAATATCTTGAATACAATGGCATTTTAATCAAAATAGTTTGAGTCATTTTTCAGAAAAAAAAATCGAGAATTCTTCCGTGTAAAGGGTTATTTTGGGTGGGGAATTTTCTTGAAAAACTTTGTGTCACATCTTTGCAAGGTACTGAACTTAAACCGATTTGTACTATGTATGTACAAATTCCGGCTTTGAAACGCATGGCTTTATGTATTCACTTTCAATTGCCAGTCGAAATGCGCGCGCCAACGTTCCACGTTACGTGTTTGACCACAGCCAATGGGAGCAAAATGTGCCGGAATGGACTACCTTCCCCCTTGAACTGGAAGATCGTTCCCTTTCGTTTATTTTCGGCATTCGCTCGAACTTCGTCGGGCAACTTCGGTTGGCTTTCTGCAAGCGCTAGTGGACTTCCCCACGGAACCCAGGACTGTTACGTGCCAATATGCCGACGACGTCCTCATAATGGCACAGTACAAGAATGCCCGATTCTGTTTCCCTCCACTACAGCGACAGCTCCGAGCCATTGGCAAGTGGAGCGAAAAGTGGAGGATGGCCATCAGCCCGGGGAAGAGCTCTGCGCTTCTCCTGACGAAGGTCCGTCGGTGGCGGCCCGAGCGGCCTCTGAGGTTACCTCAGCCAAATACCTCGGAGTCACGCTCAACCGCGGCCTCACTTTCGCGCCACATGTCAGGGCAAAGGTCGACCTCGGCCACTCCGCGCTCAGGCAGCTGTACCCTGTATTCCGCTCCACAATGCCCATACGCCTCAAACTACGCCTATATCAGGCGATTATCCCGCCCCTGATTCTTTACGGCTGCGAGGTCTGGGGATCGGCGGCAGCGACCACCATCCGCAGACTGCAAACCGTTCAGAATAGGGCGCTTCGGATGATCTATGATACCGGGGGTAGATTCCCATCACATATCCTACATACCCATTCCGGTCTCCCATACATCGTGGACGTGGTGAGGGAGAGAACCCGCACCATGTACACGAAACTCACCTACCACACCAACCAGCTGGTTAACTCTTTGGGCCGCTATGACCACAAGGCGCCACGGCGGAGGAAGAGCTACCGGTTGCCGAAAGACGGCTTGGGCCCCCGAGACAGGTCTGCCAATCCCTCATCTCACAAACTTCCCCAAGTTAAGCAGCATTGGGCCCGGTCGCTAGCTGGATGAGTGACCATCTAGCAGCGACCCGCCCTGCCGCCAACTTGATTAACCCCATCCCATTACCTGCATTCCTATCTTGCTTTGCTGCCATGACGGCCTGCTTAACTTGACGACCACACAAGCGGTCGCCCAAGTTAAGCAGCATTGGGCTTGGTCACCACATGGTCGCTAGTCCGCCCATGAGGGAACACCGAGACCCAGCCAACGGTAGTGCACAAAGCTAAACCCCGCCCATGACAGATTGACAAAAGCTTGTGAATATTCTTTTAACCTCCTTTATCGCACAGGTAAAGCCGCGCAAGCGGCTAGGGTCTGTGGCGATTATATTCCGCCCAGGTAAACCTGGGCGACCTGTTCTTGATTGCTGGATTGCTGGATTGCTGGACTGGATTACTGGAATAGGGGACCACGTTGTACCTTTTTGTCAAGAACAGGGGATCGGTAATACTTTCCCCTACACAAACATACACATAAGCATAAACATTACTATAATCAAAATTGGGATTAGATTAATCCTTTAGTGTAAACGCGAAAGTAAATTTTACTTTTGTCCAATTTATTATTATTATTATTATTATTATTATTATTATTATTATTATTATTATTATTATTATTATTATTATTATTCGTCACTACTAGGGTTGGGTCGAACGATTCCTTTGCAGTAATCGATTCATACGATTCGTTCACGATTCACGAATGGTCCCCTTGTCTGCTCGCCTGCCTTAGTGCACGATTCGTTCATGAATCGTCCGCTTGCCTGCTGGTCTAACCCACTGCACGATTCAATCATGAATCGTCCCCTTGACTGCCTCCTATTCTCACTCACAATTCTTATATGAACCGTCCCCCGTTTGTACTTTTCAGTTTGCAGACAAAATGCGCAATCAGGAGTTTGTTGTTACGATGAGGGTTATGATCTTTTTTCTTTCACGTAAAAAAAGACAATGTATGTAAAAATGCTTTCCGCGCTATTTTGGGTAATACACTTGGAGTTTCCTGAATTTGTCAATGAAACCATTCTGTGTGATTCCACTTAAGTTGCAATTACATAAGATATTATGCAAAGTATATATGAAGACAACATTATTATTATATTCTTCTTCATTTCGATAATTAGGCATTCCACCAGCCTTCGCATTCTTTACTCCCATCTTTTCCTGGGTTGTCCGATGTCTCTTTTTCCTGACGATTTGTACTTATTAATTAATAGTGGTATTCTTTCTTCAATCGTGTAGTGTAGTTCATATGATTTTTTCAATTAAATTAGTTTTCTTCGATTTTATCATATAATTTATAAATATTCAGTTCTATAATTTTATGTTTCATTTATTATTAGATCTAATCTAGTGCATCCTTAAGTTCTTCGTAAAAAATCGTTTCCACCCTCTGAAGTTTACTTTTGTCCGCTTTATTATTATTATTATTAGTATTATTATTATTATCATCATCATTCGTTACCATTGCGCGGGTCAATAAGCTCTATAACTTTTATAAATACGTGACCGTGCGTGCAGAGAATAATAATTTTAATATAAATTTTACATCGGCATATTCGAGGTACTATTAATGCATTAGAAATGGCTTAGTTATATCGATGCATGTTCCTATACTTTTAATGTAGATTATAGTAGATAAATTAATGCTTTTCAATTATATAATTTTAAACACTTTAATATTTTATAATCACAATGTTAATCAAACCAAGATTTCTAAAATTCTCTATTTTTCCTTCATTTTATATATATATTTTGGTATTGTATATTATAATATCTACTATACTGTAATCATGCAATACTGTGTATCAAATCTCCCAGTAAAGTACTGAAAATTACTTCAATTGTTTATACCACGTGCTGCAGCCTACGTTCATCCATTGGCAATGCTTACGATTCATTTTACTGCGCTTTACAACTATTTACACAATTTGTTTTAAAAAATTAATCTTTCTGGGCTGAACTCGGTACTCCTAGGTTATGACATCAGCATCTCAAAGAATCGTGTTGATCTACCAATTCATATTTTGAATTCTAGCGATTTTTTACATCTGTGCAATTCACTCAATACTTTGATCATTCCGGTGTACTACGAATCGACAGAACCTGGCAATACTTTTTTTTTAAGCGGTGGTGTATTTTATGCTGTTTTCGTATAACATGTTACAGCATCACAATGCTTGACGCTTGGCAATTTCCAATGCTCATCATCGTACTCACTCGGCAACATTCGTCCGGGCTCGGCTTGGCAGCCAAAGCGCAAGCGAGAATGAATCGAGAATGTCCTGATCACGATTCTTTTTGAACGATGATTCATGTACGATTCTTGCGTTTCTTTCTGAACGACGATTCATGCACGATTCATACGATTCTTTTTGAACGACGATTCATACACGATTCTTACGATTCATTTTGAACCACGATTCTTATGATTCATTTTGAACGACAATTCATGTACGATTCTTACGATTCATTTTGAACGACGTTTCATGCTAAGACTGCCACGATTCATGCGATTCTTTCCTTGTAGTCTTTCATATGAACGATTCGTTCATGAATCGCCCCATGTCTGGTCACTACTACCGAAGTTGCACACGAAAATAAGCTATATAAATTTTATAAATACGTGAAAAGGTATAAACCCGGTATGCAGAGAATAATAATTTTTTACATAAATTTTACATCAGCATATTCGAGGTGCTTTTAATGCATTAGAATTGGCTTAGTTATATCGATGCATGTTCTTATAATTTTAATGTAGGTTATAGTATACAAGTTAATTCTTTTAAATTATATAATTTTAAAAGTTATTCAAATCAAGAATTAAAAAATTCCCTATTTTTCCTCCATTTTGCATATATTCTGGTATTGTATATTATAATACTTACTACACTGTAATCATGTAATACTGTGTATCAGATCTCTCAGTGAAGTACTGAAAATTACTTCTATTGTTTATATTGCAGCCTCCGTTCATCTATTGGCAATGCTTACGATTCATTTTACTGTGCTTTACAGCTATTTACGTAATTTGTTTTTAAGAATTAAACTTTCTCTGCTGAACTCGATACTCCTAGGTTATGTCATCAGCATCTCAAAGAATCGTGTTGATCTACCAATTCACATTATAAATTCTAACAAATCTTTCAACATGTGCAATTCACTACTACGAATCGACAGAACTCGGCAGTATATATTATTGCGGGTGCTGTTCTGTTTTCGTATACTATGATATAGCATCACAATGCTTGGTAACTTTCCTGCTCATCATCGTACTCACTCGGCAGCATTCGTCCGGGCTCGGCTTGGAAGCCAAAGCTAAGAGTGAGCAGTAAACAAAGCGCAAGCGAGAATGAATCGAGAATGTCCTGATCACGATTCTTTTTGAACGACGATTCATGCACGAATCTTGCGATTCTTTTTGAATGACGATTCATGCACGATTCTTGCGATTCTTTTTGAACGACGATTCATGCACGATTCTTGCGTTTCTTTTTGAACGACGATTCATGCACGATTCTTACGATTCATTTTGAACGACGATTCATACACGATTCTTACGATTCATTTTGAACGACGATTCATACATGATTCTTACGATTCATTTTGAACGACGATTCATACATGATTCTTACGATTCATTTTGAACGACGATTCATGCTAAGACTGACACGATTCATACGATTCGTTCTTTATAGTCGTTCATATGAACGATTCGTTCATGAATCGCCCCATGTCTAATGGACATAGTAAATGCTTAGCACAAAAATTGCGCTACAATGTAGTGCTGGGTCGAGTGCGTTAGTTTACCAGAACTACTTCCAACACTTCCACTCCGCATTCGGAGTCGTTTCAAGGAAGTAGTTCCATTGAAAGTACTTGCACTTCCTCATTCCGGAGTATTGGTGAAAATACTTCCACTCTTTTACTCCGGAATGACTTCCCCTAGTCTATGAAGAGGAAGCATTACAAATATATCCAACGGGATACCATACATGTCTTTAAGAATTAATGTCTCCTGTCACATAAGCAAGTGTTTGTGTTTTTATCCCCGTTGTATAATGAACTACAAAGTAATATTGGTAATATCATATGTATTAATGTAGACCCTACGTACATGAATAATTTGTAATTCCATTTGCTGAAAGGAAATAGAATTAACGGAACGCAACACTGGCTTTAAGACTGAAACTTATGCCTAGTACTTCGTAAAATATTGTATTGCGTGTTAAACGTTTAGGTTATGAACAGTTTGGAGGTAAATTCTTTTGCAATAAATATGGTTTCAGCAGATATAAAACATTAATTTGGGAAATTAATTTAAATATACTCATAATCTCTAGGAGCTGCTTTTTCTGTTATTGTGAAGCGGAGCATGTTGGGAATTTAATAAAAAGTGGTATGCTCCGATTTACATTTATTTTATTTGTCCTTCTGAACCGTAAGTCTGCAGGACAAAGTTTAAGGCAGTTTAATAGTTTAAATTCTTAAGGTAATACTCTAACTTTGTGAAGAAAAACAAACTAGGTTATCAAATACAGAATAATGCAAATTACAAATTGTTCGTCTTAGCTACACCTGAATACAGAATTATCAGCTGATTTGCTGTTAACGACTACTAATCTACGTCATGGCAGATAGCCAACAACGAAGCGGATAAGGAAAATGCGCAATGTAGAGTACCAACATTTTCAACAGAAATAAGGTTGGCGAAACTGGAAGTAACATTTATCAGCTTCAGCTGATTTAAAATGAGGTTATGTGACGTATGGCAATTCATAATTAAATACTATTGTAGCTTTGTTCTAATTATGGTGCTTTAAGAGTTTTCTTGTTTCAAAAAGTTATTTTGCTCACAGCGACAATGTAACAAATGAAAAATATATTTTAAATGGGTAATTATGCATAATTCGTGCTGTTCACGTAAAGGGCTCACTACTAAGTTTAAGGCTAAAACTCGCAATCAACATAAAATGTTGCTTTAGGGAGTTAAAATGCAATATTTGCCTACAGACATATTGCAATATTATATTATTATAACTGCTACATAGTGCGAAGTAGTAAGCGGACATGTAACTAGAAATTGAAATTTTCTCATAGAAGCATAATCGGAATTAAATGATTACAGCAGAGAAAAACCAGGTTTCTGCGTATTTTTGGAATTCTGTACATAACGTTCAACTTACTGCAATATTCCCTTATTGAAATCACGACTACATGAGAAGTACGAGTAGATGAAATATATCTAAAAGAAATTGTCTTTTCTCATGGAAGCATATTGGTATTGAACCATACATCAGGGGGGCGAGAAAGTTTATGCGTAGTTTTTAGAAGTCTGTATTAACGTTCAACTAAAGGCGTTCATTGCATTTGTCATATTCAATAGGACATTTAACATCAATTTTGCATAAATGGCGCAAATCCGAATTCATCAGTACTTGAGTCAGAATTATTGACTTAATTTACTTAAACATTTTTTTCTCAAATTGCAACGTGACGCAGGCTGCATTAATGTCATCTCATTTACCATAAAGGAAATGATATCCAATGTCATGGCGACTTCTAAATAATACGCATAACGCAATACTGGTTAGATAATGTAATGGCAATGGAATTGATGGAATGATGCAGTTGGAAATGGAAGTACTCCGGCGGGGTGGAATTAAAACTGTTGTGGAAGTAAATGCCTTGTAAGTACTCCGGCGGATTGGAAGTAAAACTGTTGTTGAAGTAACTCCGATGGAGTTGGAAGTGATTGGAAGTAAGGAAGTGCCAGTTACGAATAGTGGAATGGTTACTTCACACTTCCAAAGGAGGAAGCGTTCCTTGAAACGACTCCGACTCCTTCGACCCATCACTACTACAATGGTAATTCCAACGATACTTGTAACATAGTTATAAACATGCTGTTTAGATGTGCTTGCGAAACGCAATGTTAACTCTAAAGGGGTAATGGTTACGGAATTAGGGCTGGGAACGGTTCTGTTCTGTGACGTCATACGACTCGGTACACCGAGTATATAACCACGTGCTTGATTTGGCGGCAGGTTTGAATGCGTAGGAAGGATTATCTCACACATCGGTTATTGCACTAATTGTTAAGTTTCCCTTTTTGCTTATGGGTAGCAAAGGTTCAGTAGTCAGTAGCTTGCCTTGGATATACTCAAACACACTACAGTCTGGCAACTTCTATAATTTCCATTGTGATATCTTACCGAAAGAGCCAGATAAGATTCTGTAGAGTTGATTTATGCCTTTAGATAATTATATTACCATTAATAATTGTATAAAAGTTTCTATATTTCCCTTATTTACATACTACTAAGGTAAGCAACGTATTCAACAATTAGATTTCTTGGTAATACCATATATTAGATGAGATGATGCAGCGAAGTAAGCAAAATTTTCCTATTTTTATTGCAGAAATATGTGTATTGCACACTAGGCCTAAGGCAGGATACCAGTAAATTGGGAAAGTGGTAAAATGCGAGTTCCTTTTGTGACTATTTCCCTCTACAAGGGAAGGAAAAATCAAGTTACCTACTTTTGATGAATTCTAGGTTTCGTCGTCTATCAAGCAAAACATATCATGTTGTTTCACATTCAAGGGAATAGAATGTGTTCTGGTATTTACGTTACGGTGTTTCCTTTTAATGTTGCTTCAAAAGGTTTTCCTATAAGAGTTTCTGCTATTCTCTAGAAAATCACACTAGTAGACTCTTATTTAGGGGATAATTATACCACAGTAGTTAAATTTTGGAGCTGTACTTGTTAACAAATCCCCAGCATGTGTATGTAGATTTCATAATTAACAAACTAAAATTGAAGTTACATGGTGAGTTAGTGGGCTATTAAGAGCCAGTACATCACAATCGTTATATCAGCAAATAGTAACAACAATACCAATAATAATAAAAACAGTAATATCGAATTAAGCCGTTTATCACCACCGAAAAAATGTTTCTGAAAACAGTTATGTCTTCTGATGTAAGCTGTTCTTATTTGGCAGCAGGTTTGGAAAGGTTGTTTGCGTGATTACATCAACGAAGTTAAAAGCAAATTTTATTCTCCCAAAAACAAACTAATTTCGCAACAAAAATCATACTATCATACACAAAATCTATAGATATATAAAAATATAATCCTATTAAAAAAATTCTTTTTGCAAGCAAAAGTAAAGACAAAACAGAATATCTAGTAGTAAGAACAAAGTGTGTGCCAAAATATAAGCACTTCTGCCCGATTTGGGCTGTGAGATAACCTTTTACTCGTATCGTCCCCAACCCCCATAAGGAATCGTGAAGTAAAAGCTGTACAATTACTGCAAGTTAGTGATGGGCCAACCAAATGTTTTACACAATAGATTGGTATACGATAGGACAGATTGTACATGTGTAGTATTCGGTAGGGTTGGGCCGAGCGATTCTTTTGCAGTATGCGATTCATCCAGGATTCATGAGTCGTACTCTTGTCTACTGTCCACTGGTCTATCCTAGTGCGCGCTACACTATTCGTTCATGAAGTGTCCCCTCGTCTGCTGGCCTGCCGTACTGCACGATTCCTTGCGGAGTCGCCTGAATGATCCTAGCCCCCCATCGTAACAACAAAATTCGTGAACAAAAATTTGTTAAACTTTTGCGAATAAAGAAAAGCGCGCTACTCTGACGTCATTTGTTTGTCTCTTATAATTGATAAACAACTCACCCTCTCGCTAATTGTTACCCGCCCTTATTGTCAGTTTCAGTGAGGCCGTGTAAACTTATTTCCTAACAATGCTTATAATTAACAAACATCTCAAATCATTGTCATACAGTAATGTTAATTTACACTACAATCACTCTGGCATTCACAGTGTTGTGATATAAAATACTGCCTCATTAGGCATCCCCACAGACAAAAATCACGAAGCCAGATTGGGGCAAAGAGAGGGGCACAACTCAGTATTGATAATTCTGTCCTAAAGATCTCCTAAACCAATATAAGTTATTCGTAAGCACTGTGGTCAGTAGCAGAGTTCTGCTGAAAGAATGATTGATGACATTATTGTCCGTTACCTGCTCTAAAAGTATTTTTGTATGTGATTTAGATATCTTTTGTCATTTGTAGTACCTTCTAAAAATGGCTTTATAATTCCATGCGCGTTCAGAATCAACCTTCGGAGTTTATGGAAGTTTCCGGTAATTCCATACACTTCGTGGTCATCTTCATCATCAGCTTTCAGTATCATTTTATGCTTTTTAAATATGTTGTGCTCTTAGATAAACCCACTAGCTTATGCACGGAGATGCTGTAGTATTTTTAACACTTAAATGATTTCTGTCTAATTATATAATATATAAATTCAACAACAGCCCACCTTAAAGCAATATGTGTATGTAACAATATATAAAAAGTGTATACTACAGTCATTGTATATGTTTAAATTATTATATACATGTTTAATAATCTTATGTGGATGTATTATGTAATTTAATAATGTTGGAGCTGTGAGAATATAGGTCAAAAGTTGCTAACAATGAGGTAAACTTGAGGCAATAATGAATTGGAAAGTTTAATAATGCTACTAGTAATTCTTGGAGCAACAATAATGTAATTTTTGAGACAGTTAATAAATAGCCAATGAACAACCAGAAAAAGCTGAACTTAAATAAAAGTGTTCTATTGGAGTAGGATTAGCCAATCAGAGATTTGAAATACAGAAATTTATAAATTCAGGCGATAGAAGGCAGTTGCTAGTAGACAGTGTTCCTAACTGGACGCGAGACGCGTTCTCGAGAAGTTTAATACGTATTTAGTGTGAGACAGAAATTCATTACGGCGAGGATATTATAAAGTTTACGTGTTAAAAAGTGCAAGTAATTAATAAATAATCTCACAGCCCTCTATATCAGTGAAGTGTTATTTAATCGTGTGGAGGATTAATAAATGGAGTGAAGTAAAAATTATAATTCGTGTAAGCCTACATTCTTTAGCCGCATCACCTCCTGCAAAGAGAAATATGTTTCTAGAAATTAATACTGACGCAGCCGTGGCAAACATAAATTTATACAATATTTAAAGAAACATTTAAATTACAAAGTTAATTTTTTAAACTTGGGGCGAAGGCCACCGGAAAGTAAACTTGGGGAGAAGATCACCGGAAAGTGAACATTGGGGCGAAGGCCACCGGAAACTTTGTACCATACGTGGTGGGGCAGTCACCTCCTTTGTCCGTTGCTGTTAGGCTTACCTTGATGCTTCTCCCGTTGGTTCCAGAAGTTCTCCGTGTGTTGGTTCTCTTCAATTTTATCCTCGGCTAGCTGCAGTAGTTTTCTTTAACCTATATAGGAGCATGGACTTATCCTCGGTAAAGGAAAGCGTAGATCTCGGGTGGTGATATAGGAAGACATAGACGTGCTTTGTTTATGAAAAGATGACACTGCCGTTTCTTTTTATTTAATTAACACTCGTAGTATACAACACTGGTATTGCCGCCTTAAAATACTGTCCACCGCTGTTAAACTACGGCGCGGATATGACACGAAGTTTAAATATGCTTATTATCTCTTTACGAGTAGCGGATCTTAGGTGTGTTTCTAAAACTGTCTTGATTCCCTTTTTTGGCGCGATATCTCACACATCCTACAGCATCTCTCCCTGACCACACATGACAAAAACTGACGAACAAACTACAATGCTAAACTGACATGACCAAAACTGTTGACAAAACTGTCCCGAATTTGCTCCAAACAGATCCATTTATAGTCTCAGGCTTCTGGGGCTGCTTCCTTTCCTATTGGTCCATTTTTAGCGCCACTCGACGCGTCTAACTATTTCGAATAAACTTCCAGAGATCTCATTGGTCCAAGTTTAATATAAATCGCGGCTTTTCCTACATGTACCGTTAGGCTATCTGTCTCGCTCACTTGGTCACGGCGAGTTATCAAATAAAGGGACAAAGGCGTTACACCCTCGCTGTAAGAATAATGGCACAGCGACCGAGGAGAGGTCATAAAAATAGGTTTTCTGCCTTCGAAAGCACTATTCCTGTAGCTAAAACATTTCGTCGTGGACAGTATTTTAACATAGCGCTTAAATTATTTACATTAAACCATTTATAACTCTACTAATATTATTAACCTAGATAGATACATAACGTTAAATCACCCTTCTTAAAATATACAAGCAGTATGAGAAAAAGATATTTACATAGTACGATTTAACATCAATAAAAGTTAATTAATAAATTATCTATAATTACAGTTCTCGGGCCCGGCCTAGAGTTGCCGTTTCAAATTGCCCTGTTCTGGAAAAGAATAATGTTTTTAGCACTTGATACAATTTTCTTTTCCAGAATGATTCCTCTGATTATGGGCTTTGTTGGTTTGTTTTGTTTACATCGACCCTTCGCTATACCTGTTCCTTCACAAGGGTTCTGCCAAACCAGTGGTGTTTACACATGGGTCATTCGCTCTTACACTTTGTTATGGTTGATCCCTCTCTCCCTTTTAAAAACAGGTTTTCCGAGAGGCATTCTTATGCACAATACACTTCACGCACACGAATAACTTGTGGTGGAGAGAAATACGCTAATACCCAAATTAAGTTCTAAAAATTAAATCTATTTACATACATACTGTTACATAATAATTATTATGCATTTATTTATTTCTTTACATCCTTATTTATCGGGTGTATTACCTTTACTATTTGTTCATAGGTTTGCTACCTCATTTCGAGTAAAACTAATCTGATTATTTTCATTACATTCTTCACCCTTCTCATTCTCTAAACATTTGTACGGTTTGAGCAACTGTTTATGATATCTCCCTACGATCTTGGAATTCTTTATTTCTTGTAACTCAAATGTATCCGAGCCAAAAATGTTAATCACCCTGTATGGACCTTTAAATAAATTTTCCATTCTATGATACCTTTTGTTCAGAATGCTAGACCTTTTATTTTTTGAATGCTGGACTTTTTTTTTATACCAATACTAATACTCCAAGTTCGATAAACCATTTTTTTCGCTTCTTTGTTTTAAATTCCTCCTTTCTTTTCTGCGCCCTCTTTGACATTCTTTCAAAAGCTTTCTTAAACATCTCTTCTCCCGTTAGTGTTTTCGGATCTTTAGTTTCTAGTGTCGGTGGTAATTTCCCTTCAAGTGTTTCTATTAACTTCCCCTTCATCAGCTCAACTAATTTCCCCTCTAAACTCTTATTTTGTTCACTTAAGTTTCTTTCTAAGTCCTTACTCTGCTCATTTAATTTCCCTTCGAAATCCTTATTCTGTTCACTCAGTTTTCTTTCTAAGTCCTTACTCTGCTCATTTACGATTCTTTCGAAGTCCTTACTCTGCTCATTTGATTTCCCTTCTAAATTCTTATCTTGTTCCCTTACGATTCTTTCTAAGTCCTTACTCTGCTCATTTGCGATTCTTTCTAAGTCCTTATTATGCTCATTTGATTCCCCTTCTAAATTCTTATCTTGTTCACTTACGACTCTTTCTAAGCCCTTACTCTGCTCCTTTAATTTCCCTTCGAAATTCTTATGTTGTTCACTTACGATTCTTTCTAAGTTCTTACTACGTTCACTAACGATTCTTTCTAAGTTCTTACTATGTTCATTTAAGATCTTACCCCGTTCATTTAATATGCTTTCTAAGTTCTTACCCCCCTCATCTAAGATTCTTTCTAAGTCTTTACTCTGCTTATTTACGATTCTTTCTAACTCTTTACTTTGTTCACTTAAATTCCTTTTTGACTCCTTACTCTGCTCATTTAATTTCTCTTCTAAATTCTTATTTACCTCGTCTAACTTTGTGCTCAAATGTTGAAGGAATATCATCAGCTGGTTTTGACCTGCGTCAATGACCTGCTCAGTCGGTGGTTGCCTTTCCAGCCTAACCTCTACCTCTGCTGCACCCATATTTTCTCCATCTGTTGTTACGCTGACAATGGCCTCCCTATTCAGTTCTTCCAAACCTTCCCTTGACCTACTCATGGTTCCGTTAGCAAGTTCTACCTCCCTAGTAATGACTTCACCCCCTCTCAATAACATGTGTTCACAAAACTGAGTCACTACTCTGCATGCCTTTTTGTTTGTTTTTGTATAAATGTTCTAACCTGTACTTTCTCCTATGTTAATTGATGTGTCCCGGGTTCGAATCCTGGTGAATTTCTAGAAGCGATGCTCTCAGCTGTTTTGTTGTCCCACGTAGGTAGACTAGAAGTTCGCGTTGTAATTATGTTCTGCTGTGCCCCTTTCCTCTGAAGATTCTTCGTCTATTCGTTGTTTCCTAGTCCTCCGTTTGTGCTGGTCTTCCCTTCGAGCTCCACGTTATGGCGCCAGTTTGCGGCGGTCACCTCCTCCGTCCGTTGCTGTTAGGCTTACCTTGGTGCTTCTCCCGTTGGTTCCAGAAGTTCTCCGTGTGTTGGTTCTCTTCAATTTTATCCTCGGCTAGCTGCAGTAGTTTTCTTTAACCTATATAGGAGCATGGACTTATCCTCGGTAAAGGAAAGCGTAGATCTCGGGTGGTGATATAGGAAGACATAGACGTGCTTTGTTTATGAAAAGATGACACTGCCGTTTCTTTTTATTTAATTAACACTCGTAGTATACAACACTGGTATTGCCGCCTTAAAATACTGTCCACCGCTGTTAAACTACGGCGCGGATATGACACGAAGTTTAAATATGCTTATTATCTCTTTACGAGTAGCGGATCTTAGGTGTGTTTCTAAAACTGTCTTGATTCCCTTTTTTGGCGTGATATCTCACACATCCTACAGCATCTCTCCCTGACCCCACATGACAAAAGCTGTCAAACAAACTGCAATGCTAAACTGACATGAAAAAACTGTCTTGATTCCATTTTTGGCACGATATCTCACACATCCTGCAGCATCTCTCCCTGACCACACATGACAAAAACTGACGAACAAACTGCAATGCTAAACTGACATGACCAAAACTGTTGACAAAACTGCCTTGACAAAACTGTCCCGAATTTGCTCCAAACAGATCCATTTATAGTCTCAGGCTTCTGGGGCTGCTTCCTTTCCTATTGGTCCATTTTTAGCGCCACTCGACGCGTCTAACTATTTCGAATAAACTTCCAGAGATCTCATTGGTCCAAGTTTAATATAAATCGCGGCTTTTCCTACATTTACCGTTAGGCTATCTGTCTCGCTCACTTGGTCACGGCGAATTATCAAATAAAGGGACAAAGGCGTTACACCCTCGCTGTAAGAATAATGGCACAGCGACCGAGGAGAGGTCATAAAAATAGGTTTTCTGCCTTCGAAAGCACTATTCCTGTAGCTAAAACATTTCGTCGTGGACAGTATTTTAACATAGCGCTTAAATTATTTACATCAAACCATTTATAACTCTACTAATATTAGTAACCTAGATAGATACATAACGTTAAATCACCCTTCTTAAAATATACAAGCAGTATGAGAAAAAAATATTTACATAGTACGATTTAACATCAATAAAAGTTAATTAACAAATTATCTATAATTACAGTTCTCGGGCCCGGCCTAGAGTTGCCGTTTCAGTTGCAGTTACTACATCAGGTTTGGATCCCCAACTGCAGTAATACAATACAACTCCTCCTAAATAAAAATTACTTCACGCTTTCTTTCCCGCCACTGCTGCTTCGGTCCCCCAATGACGCCCGCGTTCCTACGGCTCAAAAATCCAAATAATTTCCCCGTATAATAAAACAGTAACTGATACTAACGTGTATGATGTGCCATTTCACATTTCAAAAATATGTATTTAACCTCAGAATAAGCGAGGCACAGGAAATACATTTAAAAACAAATTCAAACAATGGCATATTAAGAAACCATTTTACTGTAATGAAGAAGGTATTGCATTCCACTCAAAAATCCGATACCGAGATTCCATCGGAAATACATGTTTTCAGCCTTGTGGCAGTATTTTGTATCACAGCACTGTAGATGCCAGAGTGATTGTAGTGTAAATAAGCATTATTGTATGACATTGATTTGAGATGCTTGTTAATTATAAGCATTGTAAGGAAATAAGTTTACACGGCCTCACTGAAACTGACAATAAGAGCGGGGAACAATGTAGCGAGGGGGTGAGTTGTTTATCAATTATAAGAGACAAGCAATTGACGTCAGAGTAGCGCGCGTTTCTTTAGAAATGGAGGGAATTTCTTCCCTAGAGCATATGTGTTCGTAATTTTGATTGGATATAAAAATTGACGCTAGTGTTGGCGGGCTTTATTAACCAATTGCAGCTCGATTATAATCTGTAGGCATATCGGGTGAGGGAGTATAAATTAGTTAGCTGAGAGACAGGTTTCGTACAGTCCAACAGAAGCATTCGCGGGTAATACGTCGCTCAGTCCAACAGAATCATACCACGGGTTACACGTCGCGTAGTTCAACGGAAGCATACATAAAGTACACGTCACGCAATTCTACAGAATCTCTCGCGTCGTAAAGTTAGCTATAAATGTGAAATACGCGAATTAATAATGTGCAGCAAATAAGTGATTATAGTAACATTAGAAAATATAACAGTTTCAATCGGGCGTGTATCAAAAGATAATGTGAAATGAATAAAGTGTGACGGCAATAAAAGTGTAAAAACAAATTCTTTTATCAGTGTTATCTTTCAGTAACAACTCCTTTCCGTTTACACACCCTGATCAAGACATTTGCTCGACTGAGTACTAATAATAGCTAGCCGGAGGACAAAAAACTCAAAATTCAAACTAGTAATACAATAACAGGCGCCCAGCAAATAAGATAACACGATACCGCGACAAATTGGCTCCCATACGTGGGGCAGATAAACACGAAGCATCTTCCAACTACCAACAAATATTCTACGACAAATTGGCGCCCAACGTGGGGCGAATTAACCAGGAAGGGGTGAAATAACCAGGAAGGGACGAAGGAACCAGGACGTGGGGCGAATGGAGCAGTGAAATTAACTACAAGATGCAGATTCCAGAAAAGACCACAAGAACGACCGACGACGCGGATGAGTGGACATCGTAACTGCGAGAATAAAAGGCAACAGGGGAATTCAACTACGACACCAAGACAGCGAGACGATGCAGATCCATCGTAGTACGACGCAGAGGCGATATATACATCTAGGTGAGAGGGGCAGGAAGCTGGATATCAAAACAACATCATCAGATAGCATCATAAAGGTTAAAAAATTGTAAATTTTTTTTTATCCTAAAAAAAATTGTGAGAAATTAAATGTTCTTAAGAAGTGGTAGGATTAAGAAAACAATGTCTACTAATAATCCTGAAGAAATAATTATGGAAGGGGATAATGTAACAGTTAGCTGTAATTCAATAGTTACAGGAAATAGCTCAAACAATGTAGGATTTGAGGGAGGAAATATTAGTGAAGAAAGTGAGAATAGAATAGCAGGAAATGTTCATTTTGATGCTGGTATGATGATGGAAATGCTGAAAAATTTTGGCGAAACATTAAATAAGAATATTGAGAAATTAGAGCAAAAATTAGATCAAAACAGGGAAGATATGGAAAAGAATAATGAGAAATTAGAACAAAAACTGACTCAGAGTAGTGAAAAATTAGAAAAATTAACTCAGAATATGGAAAAGAGTAATGAGAAATTAGAAAAAAATATAGATCAAAACAGGGAAGATATGGAAAAGCATAATAGGGAATTAAGGGAAGATATTGGTAAGAGCTTAGAACAAAACAGGGAAGAAATTGAAAAGAAATTTATGGAGCTAGATAGCAGTATGACAAGAATGAGAAATGAAAATCAGGAAATGATAGCAAATGAGATAGGGAAAGTTTCAAAGAAAATGTCAGATATGAGCAGGGAAATATCTAACCAAAAAATTGAGGTTAATAATAAAATTGAACATGTTGATGTAAAATGTACAGAGTTAGGTAGCCGAATGAATAGCATTTCAAGTGAGCTCAGAGAGATGATGGAGGCTACGAATGCAGATTTAATTCAGGTGCAAGTTAATTTCAGAGGGGAGATATCTGAAATTCAGAAAGAGTCGGAAACACAAAGAAATAAGTTGTCCGAAGAAGTTAAGGTTTTGTCTATAAATAATCAAAAACTAACTTCTGAAATTAACAAGCACCAAGCTGTTCAAAATGAGAACAATAAAAATTTGGAACAGACAATAGAAAGTCTGCAAGGCACTGTAAATAGGTTAGAATTGAATTCGAGGGTCAATATATGTGATGTTAATGTATGTGATGTACAAAATAATGATAGAGGTAGTTCCTCAGGTATGACTAATAATGTGAGTGATGCGGCGGCTTCATCTATAGTCCACGCTGAAACTCAGAGTGCACAAGTAACATTAGAGAATTTAAATATGGGAGTAAGGAACATTCAAAACTATAATCATATCTTAAGTGATTTTCCACTTCCAAAATTTAATGAAAACTCCAGTCCAGTACAGTATATTGCAGACTTGTCAGAGTATTTTCAAATTAAAAAGATACCGGAAGCAATGAAAATGATAGTTGTTAAGAGATGTGTGGTTCAGAAAACTTTAGATTGGTTTCAAATGGTATCAGGGCGTGAAGTTTCATATGAATCCTTAAAGAGGCTATTCATGAACAGATTTTGGAATGTTACGATACAGCTACGAGTAATGCTTAGACATAGACAATTTGATCCAGGAGAGGGAATAGCAATGACCGCTAAAAAAAAAGAAAGAAAGAAAGAGAGCAAGCAAATCCAGGATAGTTAAAGCTGAACTGCAAAACAAAGTATTGGATTGTAAGAGGGTTAACTATGTATGTATGTCATGAGAAAAGAGAAATAAATTCTGGACAACAATAAATGTTTAAAGGGGAAAAAGAACATTTTCTTAGTAAACTGTAACAACCATATTTGAAATGAAGCATGTAATAATGAAAACTTAATGTCATATTAAAGTAAAAGTACGTAGATATAAATCAAATAGTATTTTGAATATAAAGTACAAAACAACAAAAAAGGGGTAAACATAATTAAAGCAAAACACTTATATAGCACACAGATAATGTGAAATTGTGTCTAGAATTAACAGATGTAAATATATTTGTGTAGAGGATGAATATTTTGGTAAATATGTTCAATAACTATAAGATGAAACAGGTTAAAAATCTTGAGTGTATAAATTTCTATGTCAATAATCTGAAAAAGTATAACCATTTTGTAACAGTGACCCTAAATAGTTCAGGGTATAGTATTTGCTGTATAAAAAAATTGTAATGTCAGATGTATGTATTTAAACACATTAGACTCGAGCCAGTGACTAGTGGCGGGAAAAAGGGAAGATGTACAACGTGTGTTAAATGCGTGTGCAGTGTTAAGTGCAAGTGATAAATACCGTGTGTTACAAGATTCAGGAGACTAAAACACAATTATAAAATTTCCTAAAACAAAGTTGTAAATATTTATAATTATGTTTCTAGTGGGGCAGCCTACATGAAAAACAATTTAGAAAATGGTCCGTGTGTGCGACTGTGAACAGCATAGCTCAAAAACAAACAGTTGCATTAACACCAAACTTGGTATTAAAGTTCAGTATCTTCCAAAGATACGATTTATACCAAGCTACCCTTTACATGAAAGATTTTTTAAATTCTTTATTTTCTAAAAACTGGCTCGAAGATATTAAAGATTTTTACATGTCAAATCAAATGTATATATTGAATTTTCCGGGAATAGCTATGAAGTCCTCTTCATTTGGAAGGAATTTTGTATAATATTTGTACAAACTGGCAAGCGTTAAGCGATAGACGAAAATGTACTGCACAAGAAATGTAGATCTCTTTAAAACTCACAATTTATTTCAAATAACTTTTCTGTGGCATCAAACATTTCCAGAGATGTGTGTTATTAATGGTTCAAATAGTTCAATACAGCCCTGTTAACATTTAGTTGTTTCTCGTAATTTCATTGAAACAGAATGGAATTCTAAGGTCAGCGTATAGCGTCCAGTTCATAAAAATTTGACTATCGCTGTTTCCCTTTGTATCTATAACGAAACGTATAATGTAGCTATTTCTGCAACTTTATATGGATTAAAATGAAGTAGGTATAAAAATAAGCTTCTGTAAGACTAGATTGTATACCCACTAATAAATGACAGAGGGTAAAGAAAGTGGATGTGAATGTATCACATCAGTTTTTCTAGCATCCAACTGCGGTTGCCAAACCCTCGCTCGCGAGCCGCATGTGGCTCTTCTAACATTCTCGTGTGGCTCTTAAAACTCTGAGGTTAAACTGAAAACTGAGTTTTCTGGGATTTTGAGGGATTAAAACAGTTGAAAGAAAGTGGATGTGCGTGGTTGAATTTCGATGGCAGGTCCCAGGGCAAAAGTATTCAAATACAAAAAACAGTGTTCAAAAAGACTATTTACATTTTTGGCACAACCTTCTCGCGTGAGTCATTGTGTTTAACGATAAAATTCATTAAACTAAGAATCGAGCAGTTGTAAAAGATGTAAATTTAACTGAACTTGTGAGAACTACCTTAACTGACCACTTACCAGATTTCAAGCAATTAGCAAGCAAGCTGGACAATAGAAAAAGTTAATGTTAACAAAACGTTTCGTAATTTGTGGAAGTTACACAAATGTTTATTTGTGTGCTACATTAATAGTGATGAGATGTAAGTTTCTGGATAAATATAATTTTTGCTGCTGTTTTTAGTTACATCTATGACCTTCAAAGAATTCACGTTTATTCTTCTTCTTTAAGGATTACCCTTCTCTTTGTAAGGCTTCCATCCCCAAGAACTTACAAGCCAATGCCTGTCGAGGAGAAAGTAAACTCTGGATCATAGCATATTCAGGATAGGTGATCAGCCCAATGCCTGGTAGACTGGGAAGAGGAAGGAAATGCAATGGGATTGTAGGAGAAGTCGCGGATCAAATTATCGAACCCAGCATTCACCTAGTGATCGAGGAAAGCCGCGAAAATGCCTTAGGTCAGATTGGTCGGCCCGGGGTTTGAACCCGGGACCTCCTGAATTCGGGCCACAGACGTGCCGACCAAGCCATCCCGGTTGTTGAAAATTCATTTAACCTTGAAAAATATGTGCGGCTCTTTGCACGTGGCTCTCAATACCCGGGTAGCTGGCCTATAAATATAAAGATACTGTCTTAATGTGAAACTAAAATTAAGCATTAGTTATAACCCCTATTATTTGCAAATGCTTGCTTGGTTTTGACTTTCTTAGCCACGAATAAACAACATACTTGCAATAACAAGGAACAGATGAATCCCATAGCGTAATACAAATAGTGTTAGCTAAGCCATTTCAAAGCAAACAGCATATTATATTCTCACAAATCTGCATATTATTTTTAATTTCTTATTGGTTTTGCGGTTAATGTAAGGAAATCAACCATGTACGAGTGTTTTATGGATATAAAATTCGTATATTTCAAAACGCGTTGCCTCTTACGCATCGTCAGTTGCCGACATTTAGCGCTTTGGTGACGTCACGCCAACAACACAAGTGCTTTCAGAAAGCCACCCGAAGGTGTACGAACACCACGCTTCCAAAGCGAATGTCGCGACCTCTGCAATGCTGATTGCTGAGGCTTGAAACTAAACTAAGATGGAAGTCAGCTGATAAAATAGCAATGCCGAAAATATAAAAATAAAGCAGAATTTTCGTTTCAACGAGCAATTATGTAAATGTAGGAGTTTATAGTGATACCTTATTTAATATTGAGTACCAAATAACGCGCATTCGATGTTTAAAACTGGAACATGACCTGAAAACCTAGTAAGGTAGAAGAAGACAGGTTATGAATCGAAAGTTTAGTTGGTTTTAATGAAGAATTGAAATATATATATAGCGAAAACAAGCTAACCTTAAATATAAACTATAACTTAGTATCTTACGGTGTTAAAATGTGTTCGAATTAGGGACTGTATTTCGAAAAGTTTATTTTTATGAATTGCACACTAATATCGTAAAACGAACAAGAGAACTCGTGCTCAAAGGTTATGTCTGATACCTATTTCAATTTTGAATGTGATGTAATGATAATAGTTTGGGATCCATAGTTTGATTTTGGATGTGTATTAGTGTTGTGCTCAAACACTATTTCCTGCTGTTATACCAAATAAATAAATTAGGACATAATGCTCTTTTCATTGCAAAATAACTTAAAGCATTTCATAAACAGAAAATTCTCCATATGTACTGTATATCTTTGGGAATTTTTTGTCAATCTGGGTAACTCGGTTAAGCGCTGGCCTTGGAAGCACAAATAGTTACATAAAACTTGTGTATTACCACATTATTGCTGAATGATTTCTACATATCGAAATGTCAGCTACCATATTTATGACAAAACACCCAACTTAAATTATATAAATGTATAATATATATTGCATGGCAAAATATCTGCTGAAATAGTTATTCTCTCATTTGTGAAGTCATAGTGGGAGCTGCCTTGTAAAACAACTTCTTGGTTTCATTATTTGATAGTATTGAGTAATGCTATCTCTGTTTTAAATGTTGTCTCATCATACTTCTAATTGGGCAGCACTATGGCCTCTCACAAAAAAAGCCTGGATTCAATCCTAGGGATCAGAGGTGGGATTTTGTGGTAGATAAAATGGCACTTAGAATGAATGTTGTCTGGTTTTCCCCACCATAATTCCATCAATTGCACCATCTTCATCATTGTCATCCCCCCTCCCACCAGTCTCGAATCTCTGTAAACCTGTGAAGTTAAAAGGGACATTAAAATTAAAAATACTATGGAGGACAGAGAGCAATAGTAATGAACGAGTGTCTCATCCAGCCACCCAAATTTATAAAACAGCATGTGCTGTTACATTCTTTCTGCAGTCAACATATGAAAAAAACAATTAATACTGGCACACTAAACTACATGTTAAAGTGATTGACAATTATGAAGGATGGGTGTGATATGGCTAAACACAAAGGGACATTGTTATTATTTAGAGACATTGCATTCACATTCATATTTAATAATACTGTATAATACATTTGTATGGTATTTTAAGGAACATGTGCCTACATTAATATACATTTGAACGGCCTACCCAATTAAAATGACCATTAAATTCTAACCTCTTGAATGTCTGTTATTACAATCTATTGGAATGGTCTTATAGGTAATTACACTTAGTCACTTATGCATACACAAAGCCAGTTCTAGTTAATAAAACTTACAGTTATTGAATAGAAAATACACTTTGATTCCTTTTCCTGAGAAAGGTTCTATATATAACATTTGGTATAACACAGTGGAGGTCCTACAGCACATGGGAACTTTAAAATTAATTGACAGGTCATATGGGAAAAAAACAAATTGAGCCCATACAGTGATGTTTGTTTGTGTTTGTTCATTTGGCTCCACTGTGAGCAATGCTCAGGGAAATTGAACACATCATACAATTATGAAGTATACAGAGTAAGTACGAATATACCCAAAGCCAAGAACAGCCTTTGGGGGGGGATGCTCCCCTCCCCATCATGCATTATCTAAGAGAGAAAAATTTGTAAACCATCACCATTTCAACAGTAAACTTCTTGACACGCATTACAGTAGGACAACAATAGCAAATAAGTGTTAATCACCATCACATGCAATCTGCCCTACATAAAGTGCTTACATGAGGTTGATACTATTATGATGATTAATTCACTTTGAATAAGCTCGAAATTATAACTTTATACTTATGTTATGCTTAAATTTCAATTTCCCATGTAATTTCTATTACCTTGAAGATATGTTTGAGAAAGACATCACTTGAAACGAGAAATTCTCATTATTACTGCATGGGTATTATTTGGGAAGACAGTATACAGGGTGGAAGGTACTGCTTGAACTGTACGTTAATCATGGATTCTATATAATGATTAGTGCAAATATGTCCAATACAATTTTTGTCATTAAACCTGCAAAAATGAAACATAGTGATGTTCCTTGTGCCTGTGTCTATTAGCCATTTTATTACAGTTCAAGCAATACCTTTCATTTAGAAAATGGTGGAGTTTGCATATACATAACACATTATAACATATAAAACTGGTATGCAACAGATCCATCTACAAAAATGAAACATAGTGATGTTCCTTGTGCCTGTGTCTATTAGCCATTTTATTACAGTTCAAGCAATACCTTTCACTCTGTATAAGAAAACATTTAGAAAATGGTGGAGTTTGCATATACATAACACATTATAACATATAAAACTGGTATGCAACAGATCCTTGCTTTATGTATTCACTTTCAATTGCCAGTCGAAATGCGCGCGCCAACGTTCCACGTTACGTATTTGACCACAGCCAATGGGAGATAAATGTGCCGGAATGGACTACCTTCTCCCTTTAACTGAAGATCGTTCCCTTTCGTTCATTTTCGGCATTCGCTCGAACTTCGTCAGGCAACTTCGGGTGGCTTTCTGCAAGCGTTGGTGCCAACAATTAGAGCGCTGTTAGCATACAATGGGCTAGGAGAAACTAGCGGACAGGCAGGAAGAGGACGATTCATGAAGCGTGATCGAATCGTATAAATCGCTTAAGACATTATAATTTGTGCATAGTATACACACTAGTGATGGGTCGAAGGAGTCGGAGTCGTTTCAAAGGAACGGTTCCTCCTTTGGAAGTGTGAAGTAACCATTCCACTATTCGGAACTGGCACTTCCTTACTTCCAATCACTTCCAACTCCGTCGGAGTTACTTCCAGAACAGTTTTACTTCCACTCCGCCAGAGTACTTCCAAGGCATTTACTTCCATCTCCGTCGGAGTTACTTCCACTTCCAATTGCATCATTCCATCAATTCCATTGGCAGTACAATACCTAACCAGGATTGCGTTATGCGTAGGTATTATTAAGAAGTCGCCATGACATTGGATATCATTTCCTTTATGGTAAATGAGATGGTATTAATGCAGCCTGCGTCACGTTGCAATTTGAGAAAAAATGTTTAAGTAAATTAAGTCAATTCTGACTCAAGTATTGATGAATTCGGGTTTGTGTCATTTATGCAAAATTGATGTTAAATGCCCTATTGAATATGACAAATGCAATGAACCTCTTTAGTTGAACGTTAATACAGACTTCTATAAAATACGCATAAACTTTCTCCCCTCCCCGATGTATGGTTCAATACCAATAATGCTTCCACGAGAAAAAACATTTTTTTTAGTTATATTTCATCTGCTCGTACTTTCCACGTCATGTAGTCGTGATTTTAATAAGGGAATATTGCAGTAAGTTGAACGTTATGTACAGAATTTCAAAAGCACGCAGAAGCCTGCTTTTTTTTCTGGTGTAATCATTTAATTCCGATTATGCTTCTATGAGAGAATTCCAATTTCTAGTTACATGTGCGCTTACTACTTCGCACGTATGTAGCAGTTATAATAATATAATTTTGCAGTATGTCTGTAGTCAAATATTGCATTTTAACTCCCTAAAGCAACATTTTATGTTGATTGCTAGTTTTAGCCTTAAAATTAATAGTGAGCCCTTTACGTGAACAGCACGAATTATGCTTAATTAGCCATTTAAAACATATTTTTCATTTGTTACATTGTCGCTGTGAGCAAAATAACTTTTTGAAACAAGAAAAAACTTGAAAGCACCATAATTAGGACAAAGCTACAATAGTATTTAATTATGAATTGCCATACGTCACATAACCTCATTTTAAATCAGCTGATAAATTACTTCCAGTTTCGCCAACCTCATTTCTGTTGAAAATGTTGGTACTCTACATTGCGCATTTTCCTTATCCGCTTCGTTGTTGGCTGTGTGCCATGACGTAGTTAGTAGTCGCTAACAGCAAAATAGCTGATAATTCTGCATATACAGCTGTAGCTAAGACGAACAATTTTTAATTTAACCGGACGGAGACCGGGAGATCCGTGGTTCAAATCCCGGCTTGGCATTGAATGTTTCAGTCATCTGATTCTACCTTTCCAACCCTGTCCAACACACGGCTTGTGTGAAAGAACAATTAATTCCAATTTGTAATTTGCATTATTCTGTATTTGATAACCTAGTTTTTTTCATCACAAAGTTAGAGTAATACCTTAAGAATTTAAACTATTAAACTGCCTTAAGGCAGTAAACTTTGTCCCGCAGACTTACGGTTCAGAAGGATAAATAAAATAAATGTAAATCGGAGCATACCACTTTTTATTAAATTCTCAAAATGTTCCGCTTCACAATAACATAAAAAGCAGCCCCTAAAGATTATGAGTATATTTAAATTAATTTCCCAAAAGTAATGTTTTATATTTGCTGAAACTACATTTATTGCAAAAGAATTTACCTCCACACTGTTCATAACCTAAATGTTTAACACGCAATACAACAATATTTTACTAAGTATCTAGGCATAAGTTTCAGTCTTAAAGCCAGTGTAGCGTTCCGTTAATTATATTTGCTTTACAGCAAATGGAATTACAAATTATTCAAGTACGTTGGGTCTACATCACTACATATGATATTACCAATATTACTTTGTAGTTCATTATACAACGGGGATAAAAACACAACATACTAGCGTAGAACTACAAGCCATTAAATCACAAACAATTGCTCATGTGACAGGAGACATTAATTGTTAAAGACATGTGTGGTATCCCGTTGAATATATTTGAAAAGCTTCCTCTTCATAGACTAGGGGAAGTCATTCCGGAGTAAAACAGTGGAAGTATTTTCACCAATACTCCGGAATGAGGAAGTGGAAGTACTTCCAATGGAACTAGTTCCACCAGAGGCCGGAACTACTTCCTCGGAGAGGAACTGGAACTACTTCCTTGAAACGACTCCGACTGCGGAGTGGAAGTGTTGGAAGTAGTTCCGGTAAAGTAACGCACTCGACCCATCACTAATACACACTAAGGATAAATCCAATCCTAATATTGATTATATGGAGGGGAACGTTTTACCGCTCCCCTGTTCTTGACAAAACAATAGTTCTCCCCACTTCCTGATTATGGATGCCAGTACAGCTTAAACAGATGAGATTAGTAGACATTCTTGTCGTCTTCTGGTCGCAAACATAATGTAAACTATGCTCTTGCTGATATTAAAAGAAAAGTCTGCAATTTTTTCTTTCAACCCCTTTATAGGAACAATAAATCCATTTACTATGGCAGCACAACATGTGTAATATTATTAAAATCCTTAAAAGTATTGCAGTAAATAGTATTTAATTTACTGAATGTACTACAATCGCCATCTCTGAATTATTATGCCAACCACAACTACACTATTGCCATCTCTTAACCCATGTGCCAACCATAACCACCGCCAGAAGATGGAACATGCGTAGCCGTGAGTAACCTTACTGCTAAAGGTTGGGCAAGAATCGAAACGGCCTCTCATTGGTTGTTGGCGTGACGTCACCAAAGCGGAAGATGGCGGCAATTTCTTCTTGAAAGCACTGTTAATATTTAACATCCTTGTATTATCATGTAATTTATTATAAAACTTAATTATCACATATACATGGCTATCCATATTTCTTTGTGATCTAAATTTTGGAACAGCAAGTTTATTGCAGTTTCTAGTTTCATAAGTGTGTATATGTGTAAAACAAAATCTGATGTTACATTCACATGACTTTTTCTATCACTTATTAGTGGGTATACAAATTATTCTTCCGCAAGCTTATTTCCCTATCTACTTCATTTTAATTAAGGTAAACCTATCCTGAAATAGCTACATGATACATTTCGATAAAGATATACACTGGCCTTAAAATTCCACATTCTTTCCATGACATCCCAAGAAACAACTGAAAATGGACAGGGCTTAAAAGAATGGCTAAGTATTGAACAATTAGAACCATTAATGACGAATAGTTCGGAATAGCTGATGCCACAAAAGGTTATTTGTAATACATTGTTTGTTTTGAAGAGATCTGTACTTTCTGTGTAGTGCATTTTCGTCTATCACTTAACATTTACCAATTACACAAGATTATACAAAATTCCTTCGTAATGAAGAGTACTTCACAGGCTATTCCCAAAAAATTCAAGATATAGATTTTATTTGTCATTTTAATAAAAATCGTTACAGCCATTTTTAAAAAATAAAACATTTTAAAAAATATTCCACGTGAAGGAAAGTTTTGGGTGGGCTTTTTCTTAAAAATCTTCGTGCCCCTTTTTTGGAAGGTGCTGAACCTAAATATCAAGTTTGGTATTTATCGACTTATAGTTTTTGGGTTATGCTGTTCACAGACATACATACACGCGCGCGGAACCTTTTCCAAAAAAAATGTTTTTTTGGGGGGGGGGTGGTCAGGGGGACTTCAAAACATATGTCCAGTGAAATCTCGACATCAGATTTTTGGGTGGAACGCAATACTTCCCCTATTTATCTACTATACGTGGTACAGAAAATAATAACATGAAAGATATAGATGCTAACACAAAGATAGGTGTGTGAATAGCAGCATTTGTAAACAATTGGCTTACAGTATTGATGTGAATCATAATCCTTTAATAAAACTATGGGTATTTCTGCAGTATGAAGAAATTCTGGGACCGACTCCTCATAATAACATAATGCACACATTGTGGAAAAAATCTATATAAGAGTTTAATAAAGCATCCAGCGATGAATAATTTTTAAATCTTCTTAATAGAAAATTGTATTGATGTAACCCCTGTTGTTTTGACTTACCACGTGTTAAAGAGCATCCCAAGATTTGCCTAACCACGCGCAAACCAGACATTATGTAAAAAATCAAAATAAATTAAATGTTTCTGATATACACAGATATGTATGGAACATTAAGTATAGGTTTGTTGTAGGTATATATTTTGAGACGTTTGACTTATAAGAAAAATACATTTCTATCAATTAAATATGGATGTTCATAATTAATGAACTAGGAACAGCATTTGTTTGCAAATACACACATAATCACTTTTAAGCTTTGTTTATCCTTTAATTATATTTTGAGGATTCAGAATTATAACACACCAATTCCATAATCTTAAGCTATTGATGTGCATACATGGGAAAAACAAATCTGTAATGCTTAAACAATAAGTTGCAATAATATTAAGAGTGAACAGTATCCTACCTTAAGTATTTGCTTCTAAAATGCAGCAGCCCCAAGTTCATACATACATCTGCAAAACAGGTTTTATGCACTCTGTCCGCCTTAACTATGAACCCTCTAATTAATTATTCTTATGACATACCTTTATTTATGTTTAGCATTAAATATAAATGTAAAGGAAGAATATTAAATAATGGAATAAAATCAATATTTGGAATACTAATGCAGTAGTTATATGGTAAAAAGGGATATGTTTTACCTTCTGTCAATACTTTTTGTACCTTATAAGCTATACTTGCCAGCAGATAGTAGCAATGGTGCACATGCTTACTGCAATAATTATGATATATACCATAAAGTACAAGGAAAGTTTAACATAAACAAGCACATATAAATGTGTAAATTAACACTTATAGCAAATACGATCTATCACTAATGAACATAGTATGAGCATATGAAGCAAATGAGCATCAAGTTCTTGACAAAATCTAATTTTCAATTTTTTGAAAAGCAAGAACTTTTAAATGCTTCATACGATATTGCTATATAATTAAAATTGCATGCAACAAAGTACTAATCTTTCTTTGTTTCTTATTCTGTGTTCTGTTGCCATATATTGATGGCAATTTTCTTTTTGTTTCCAAAAAATTGCACAGTCCTAAACCATGCACTTTGGTATAATGTGTGAGCAACTTCTCGATCACATCACAGCAAGATGGCACTTCTCTATGCAAGCTACAAACATCCTTGATTTTACTTTGTATACTCATTGGTGATGACAGCAACTCTTCCTTATGTTTCTGAATGAGCTGCTCTGTAGTTGTTACAATATCGTAAACAGCCTTAGAAATGTACTTTAAACCTCCAAAACCTGAGAATTCAGTAAGTTTCAGATATTCCTTTGGAATACCTTCTCCATTCCTTTTCAAAAACGCAGTACATATGTTACAAACCCTTTTTTTAACACTGTATTCACAGCGGCACCAGCTGTGAATACAGTGTTAAATAATCACGGGAAAAAAATTAAACTGGGAACCCCATATTAATAACATATGTATAATATTAATAAGCGTAGGTATTATTCTTGCTTAGGAAACTTAAAGCTCTGTGTGAGATAGACGAAGTAATAATGACGTATTTTGGCCTTTTTCACCCACACACACCATATGGTTTACTACTTTGGGGGAATAGCCCCATGTGAAAAAAAATGTATTTTTTTTAGCAAAAGAAGGTCATTAGAATAACTATGGGAGCAAACACTAGGGAATCATGTAAATTTATTTTTCTCACAGCTGAATATTAATACATTACCAAGCATGTATATATACACTGCAACCTTCTGCATGTGAACGAAAAGCTAGACAATTACTAATGTCGTGAAGCCAGGTTAAGGAACAATATCAATACACCATATGCCCCTTTAAGTAAATCAATAAATTCATGTAACTGTCTTTCTCTATATTACATATTTATTTGTTTATGTCTGTTACCTTTTCACGCATCAAAGACAAATCCTTCGTTACGTAACTTAGTAGTACTAGTAGCGCTAGTGGTAGTAGTATTTATTAAGCACTTAGTAGGTATTACATTAATTGCGTAACACAATCGCATGGTTCACGAGGCCGTAAATGCTCTCTAAAAAATACCTAGTATGTAAACTTGACTTGCAGAATCGACAAGAAAACATCTATTTTATATTCACAGCACCGTAAATATACACATACAACGACAAATATTCTAAATCTCTCTCACTCACTCAAACTTACATAAACACTCAAGCATCACACATGTTTAAACAAGGTACACATACTTCCATTAAGTATGTGCCCAAGCTTGGCCAGTTTTGGCTTTTTAGAATCAAGTCCTAGCATGCTGTGCACCGTCTGTTGGGGGACAAAAATACCTCCGGTAATAATTTTTCCTATATAGTATACCTTATGCGCCACTTAGAAAATACCCTTGAGGGGGTGGGTTCCATCGGTCGCAGAATAAAATAATTCGAAATAGCTCGCTTATTACTCAGCTTTTTTCAAAAGGTTAGATATGAAGAATGCATGCTAAAAGTTTTCCTAACAAGTTTTATAATTTAAAAAATCCATAGGATGAGTACTTAAGTAGTTATACAAATACACCAGGTGATCAAAAGTATCCCGACACATGGCTGAAATGACGTACAAGTTCGTGGCGCCCTCCGTTGGTAATGCTGGAAGTTAATATGGTGTTGGCCCACCCTTAGCCTTGATGACAGCGTTCATTCTCGCAGGCATACTTTCAATCAGGTGCTGGAAGGTTTCTTGGGGAATGGCAGCCCATTCTTCACGGAGTGCGGAACTGAGGAGAGGTATGGATGTAGGTCGGTGAGGCCTGGCACGAAGTCGGCGTTCCAAAACATCCCAAAGGTGTTCTATAGGATTCAAGTCAGGACTTTGTGGATGCCAGTCCATTACAGAGATGTTATTGTCGTGTAACCACTCCGCCACAGCCCGTGTAATATGAACAGGTGCTCGATCGTGTTGAAAGATGCAATCGCCATCCCCGAATTGCTCTTCAACAGTGGGAGGCAAGAAGGTGCTTAAAATTCAATGTAGGTCTGCGCTGTGATCGTGCCACGCAAAACAACAAGGGGTGCAAGCCCCCTCCAGGAAAAACACGACCACACCATACCACCACCACCTCCGAATTTCACTGTTAGCACTACACACGCTGGCAGATGACGTTCACCGAGCATTCGCCATACCCACACCCTGCCAACGGATCGCCAGATTGTGTACCGTGAATCGTCACTCCACACAACGTTTCGCCACTGTTCAATCCTGTAATGTTGACGCTCCTTGCACAAAGCGAGGCGTCGTTTGGCATTTTCCTGCGTGATGTGTGACTTATGGGCAGCCACTCGATCATGGAATCCAAGGTTTCTCACCTCACGCCTCACTGTCATAGTACCTAGAGGGGATCCTGATGCAGTTTGGAATTCCTGTGTGATGGTCTGGCCTATTACTCTTTACGACCCTCTTCAAATGTCGGCGGTCTCTGCCAGTCAACAGACGAGGTCGGCCTGTACGCTTTTGTGCTGTACATGTCCCTTCACGTTTCCACTTCACTATCACATCAGAAACAGTGGACCTAGGGATGTTTAGGAGTGTGGAAATCTCGCGTACAGACTTCTGACACAAGTGACACCCAATCACCTGACCACGTTCGAAGTCCGTGAGTTCCACGGAGCGTCCCATGGTGCTGTTTCACGATGTCTAATGACTACTGAGGTCGTGGATAATGAGTACCAGACAGAAGGTGGCAGCACAATCACCTAAGATGAAAAACGTATGTTTGTGGGGTGTCCGGATACTTTTGATCACAAGTGTATTTATTTTGTTATTATTTGTGTACATAGACCACTTATCACCAGAAACGGTACAGTTCCGATCGCATTGCAAGCTCAAGGAAGAGGCACAAGTTTGTGTTATTTAAAATTTTACTTACGCTTTAATTTGTATAAAACCCCGGAAAAGCAGTTTTATTACCGGTTTTCAAAACATTATATTAGATCTAAGTTGCAAACTGAGTAGGAGGCAATGGAAAGTAAGACAAAACCTGATAAAGAGAAAGGGATAGAGAGTAAGATGGAAGAGGGGTGGGAAAGAGAGAGAAGAATCTCCTATTTAACGCAATAAAGTGGGCAGAGCCCTAAATTTAAGTAGTAAAAAATAAAGGTCCTTGCATCATGCTCGAACAAGGGAGCATCGAATCTATTACTACTGTGTTGCCCGAAACATAGGCCACTTGATTTTATGGAAACTTTCAGCAGATTCTCAACAACTAAATACTTCATCATCATCTTCCTTTCAGATTTACGCCATTCTATCCATTTTGGGTCTTCCTTAGCTTCTTTGCAGTGGTGTAATATTTAATAATTAATGTTGGTTGCACACAGGGAGAAATAAACGTGATAACACTAGTGGCTGTAGAAGGAAGTACTACTCGCAAAAATAGGTTATGTTTTGAGGTATTTAATGTTTGAATATACACATTTCTTATTTTTCTAGTATTTCCTAACATTTAAAGTGTTCAGTGTTACAATGATGCCTATTTGAACCTGACACGTCACTGCGGTTGTATTCTGATTCAGGTTTTATGAAGGTTCAGTATTTCTTCTCTTCTGAACTTTATCTGAGGAGCTTGCGGTTGTTTAAAGTATTCACGTGTGAGAAGAAATGCAACCAAAATTATTGGTTAATATAAAATAAACAGAGCTGAAAATAAAACGAAAACAACCACATGTTTTAATGAACTTCCGCCACAAGTTGCAAAAAGCAGCATTAAAGGGACGTTTATAGCCTCTCTTTAACACTGTTGATCTGGTTGAACGCAGTAGATCATATTACGCGCGTAATGTTTTTGCAAACACGTATGTACACTGATTAAACAAACATTCCATGTTTACAGCTATTTCGGTAATATATGCTGATTTATTTGAGATCTAAATAGTCATGCAAAACATTGAACCAAGTATAATTCCTAAATACGACATCAAGCTTGTAAATGTTCGCTACATGCATAGAAATTGAGGTATTTTCTGCATAACTGTTAGAAAAATATCAAGTTTCCAGGATAAATATGGTGTATTTCCGTGCATCTTCATTTAATCTAAGCTCAAAAGGTTTAGAAATCTTAACTCAATTTAACTACAGCTCAAATAAAATATAAATTTACGTGCAATAAACTGTTTCAAATATTTGTAGTGAAGTCATAAAATCTAAATCTAATTATACAAGGGTCGGCGCCGTGGCCGAGTGGTTAGACCGCTAGCCTCCCACCGAAGCGGCCCGGGTTCAATCCCAGGGACCTGCATGTGGGATTTGTGGTGGACGAAGCGGCATCTGGACGGGTTTTCTACGGGTTCTCCGGTTTCCTCCGCCATTCATTCCACCAGCTGCTCCATCATCACCTTTCCTTTCATCCATTTCACCAACATTTCGTTTCATCTACTTCCTTCATCGGGCTGATCACCCATCCTGGATGCTCTGTCTGATCCATGAGTAAGTCTGATCCGCTTGTAAGTCCTGGGGGGTGTAAGTCCTACATAAGAGGAGGGTAAACAGATAATGAATAATTATACAAGGTTTTTTGAAAATAATTTTCTCATTTTGTTCTCAAAAATCATATTTCCAAATATGTTATAAATGGATCATCAGTTTGCAACTACAAAATTATTAAAATGAAAGATTAGGAACATTAACTTAACCTTATCTTTCATGTTACTGAAAATATTTACTGATTTACTGAATTAATGCTGTAATTATAAAGAGCTTTTCCCATATATGTTAAGGTTATTCATATTAGGGATTTGGTTGTATTAAGTTTCTATTTATGGGCATTAAATTCTATGTCTGCTTTTCTGTCTGCTGTGCATTCTCTATAAGTTTCTGTCTCTACACATATCGTAATTATATAATTTTGAAAAAATCCCTAAGATGAGTATAATTCAAGCGGATTTTAGAGCGAGTAAATGGGACACACTTTTAAGTATGTTTCACCTTTCTGCAAACTAAATTCCTTCTCAGTTACACGTGTCTTATTAGCCATTGAAGGTGTGTTATCAAATTTTGGATCAATATTTTTAATTTAATCAATATAATGTAATGAAATTCTAATACGTATCATTAGATACCGTAATATTTGTTAAGCTTAAAATTATCATACAGAATTAACTCATATATTTTCTCTAACTCTGTGTACTACTTATTATGTAAGAACATGGGAAATCACTGTAGAAAAAAAACACTTAATGGTCGGGATACAAAGTTCATATCTGCTTAAGTGGTTGTTTTTTAAATAATCCTTTTCCAGCATATATTAAAATGAGTTAAATTTAACTCATTATACACCAAAAATAATGCTTTGTAATCTTCACCATATTTTCAAATATCCAAACAAGGGAGGTTGATGTAAATTGCTGTTACCTAGCAGCCATTTTAGTGAAAGTTAAACTATTCTCAGTACTAAGTATAGCTTGTTTTTCAGAATAAGCACAGAATAAAATATGATCGCTTACATTTTCGTTTCCTCCTGATTTGTTAATTATTAAGTGCTATTTTACTTTTTTTTATACATTTCTGGGAGTGTTTCTAACGAATTTTTCTGCAGCTATAGATGAAAATTCGCACTGAACTTAGCTCAACAAAGAAACGTCGAAATGGTAGTTTTAAGAAACTGATTTGTTCGTTTTTCTTGAAATCAAATAAAGTTAACAAGTTTTTAAATCACTTTATTATTGGCCACAGTACTATATAAATCCAAGGCTCTGCTCTCTAACATTTTCAATCCTAATTGATTTCGTATCAAGCTAATACTCAAATGATATGAATTATTTTAATATATTACAAAATATGTTCTTGACTTTTTTATAACTTGTGTTAGAAAACCATATCAAACGTGTTATGTTAGAAATATATAAAATTTGGCGATAACCTGGCAGTAATGAAACGTGCTAACAGTTTCGCTTTGTTATTATTTTTTTGTGTTTTTCTTTCTTTGAGACACGTCAATTGAATGTGGTTGAGATCTTACTCTGGTGCATCCTATTTTACTATTGCAACCCGTAGTTACGGCTTGATTTTGGGCATACAATAATGAATTTCAATGTGATACTCAGTGTTACATCGACTAAACGTATATGAAAATTTGACTTGTATGTTACGTGTACACTAATCTATATTCACAACTGTGTAGTCCGAAAAAAAAATTATTGTTGAAGAGAACCAGAATATTTTAGTGACCGAATCTTATATACTTTCACGGCATATGTATATTATTTCCAACGCCGAATACAGCCTTAAGAAACTCGTATCTAGTTATTTGCAATACAAATACGTTTTTGTCACGCACAAAATTGATTAGCAACTATAAGTGTTTCTCTTGTGTGTCTCCCTCACACATTCACTGCCTATCTGTATTAATATCAATATAAAGGCACAAATTTCTGAGCCTGTATTTCGATATTCCTGCTAGGAAGCGGCCTGCCGGATCCGCGTCTTTAACCCAAGCTTATCGAAGCAAGTTTAGCAGAAGAGCGAGCGGTGTGAACTATTTTATTTCATTAACAGCATCAAGCATAACGAACTGATGGATTTATTTCTTAAGTAATTTAAACTGTATATTCTTTATGTCTGCTACACCTAATAAATATAACTTTTGAAGAATCTGCTGACAGAAGCATGTAAGAGCTGACCTGCCACGAGCCGAGGTTACATATGTAGAAATAGCACCAAAGAACATTTTCGGCGGATTTTGTATCGTTTTTGGGGACTTTTGAGGCGTGTCCTTCATCTTACATTTCAGAGAGCGTGGTGGCTTGATAACACATCAATAAGGAGGAAAAGAGAAGAGGTTGATGCCTTTACTTTTTCTGGTGTTATTGAAACCAAAACATGTTTATTGTCTCAGAATCAGTCATGCCGTATACCAGCGAAATTACCCGTGGACGTATCGTGGGTATGTGGGAGGCTGGTCGCACTGTTACAGCCATTGCAGCGGCAATGCATAAAAGTGTTTTTATAGTAAATTACTGGATAAAAATATTCCAGGAAAGTGGGAAAGACGGTCTACATACTCGTCAGAAAGAGGGCACTCCCCGTAAAACATCCGCAGATGATGATATTCGTTTACTAAATGCAAATTACTCTTTTGTTATAATTGACTGACCATGTTTAGAAACTAAGAGATAAATATGTATATGTATATGGTTTACCGAATATGACATACATACTATAGCAATGAAATTGGGTTATATTTTTGTGTATAATCCTGTTGTATTCGTATGATCAGCAATATATTAGTATAGGTGTATTAACCAATTATAGTTTGAATTAGAGGGAAAACATGCTGCTTTGTTTATTTATTATTTAGTAATGTTTGCTTCTATGCAGCAACAAGCATTGATATCACTGTGAGAATACAGTTTTGTTTATTTTTTGTTATAAGTTCTGCCTTGCTGTGTATTTAATGAATACCATTCAAGCTTTAATTTCCACCCCCCGAAAATCTTCTCAAACTACACATTCTACATTTCGCTAACCTGGGCGCTCATCAAGTTTTCCCCTTAGCTTTTAACCCTTTCAAAGGCGTGTCCTGCACTAGCCGATAAGGTATGGACTACAAATCACGATAAGAGGTTTGTATGACAAACTGAAATGCACTCACTCTACCTCTTTCTGTTTTAGCCAATACGATCAAGAGCGTAAACATACATTTTGTTTCTACGCCATTTTGTAACCTTTCTTGTGGTTATTGGTGAAACTGTTTAGCAGAAGGACTGGCGCACCCTTGCACCGTGGCCTAAAGCAACCAATGAAATAGCCATGGCTTCGCAAGGCCACATACAACGATAAATAATGTGACGTAGACGCGAGGTGCTGTGAGATTTTCTTTGGCGCTCTTTGTACATCTGTGTTTGTTTTAAATTCGACATTTAAACTACTACGAATAGATAAAGCAAATAACGCCTTGCAGCGTAATTATAGTATAGGTGCTTAAGGTGTTTCTAAGAAATATTAATAATAAACTAACTTAGAAACCATTACAAATTAGAAACTATCAAGTGACCTACTTTTAACTTTCAAAAGATTTTCCCCAAAAGCAAAAACACACTACACAGCACAGTGTTAATGCCATTCTCTCTGTATTACCTGCAAAGAAAGGAAAATGGGGCACTAATGGCTTACTGAATGGATTGGAGAAGCATGTAATTCGGGTTACTGTGTTTTTACAGTTACGCCCTTTTTCACTCCATCCCCTCAACTGCTGGGACCTATTAAGCTTATATATATATATATATATATATATATATATATATATATATATATACAGAGGATACCCACTTGCTTAGCAAATTATCTTCCTTTACCGGTACCAAAAGGTGATTACCTACTTTCAAAGATGGACGATTTCCCTGCAGATACAGCATAAACTCTAAACCCTTGACAAAGCTAAAATAAGTGTAATCCTATCTCACAGGATGTATTTAACAAAACCGTTCTAAGAAATTTCCTTTATAGCTGATGGGAGTTGTTTGGTCAAATTTTAAGTTTTTTTCAGAAAAAGATCATTGCTACGAGAGTCAAAAAAACCTCCCGATGACTCGCTTATTTCGCCCCTTTAACTGGGACACACCTTTAATACTTCGCATCCCCAGCCAAGTAATAACATCGCTTTGTTATTCTGTACAGTCAACCTAAACGACTGAAAAACACGCAGTCAGTCTAAACCACCCACAAACCCAAATGTTTGCAGAACATCGTAAGAGAATGCGCGACACTAGAATTCCTCTACCTGGTTTATCTTGAATGACGCAACCGAGGACCACCGTGTCTGACTTGTAGCAGGTATCGAGTTAAATGATCTCGGCCTGTTGTTACCTAGCTCATACGTCTACGGAGAGTAACATCATCTCCAGTTCAGTCTGATTTTGTTTGTGGTGGTGCAATAGGAGGAATAACATATGTGATGACCTCTGTTGGTTGTGTTTACTTTGTAGTTATCATGGTTTTATTGCAGGACATGTGTTTATTGACTAAAGTTTTGCTCGAACTGAGTGATACCGTAATTATTGACAGGAAGATATAAATAATTAAATAAAGAAATGTTAATAAGATAGAGAAGTAATTGCAATAAATACTTTCTGTATATTTAATCAATGTATAAGCCTGAGTTAAAAGATTTGTCCGGAGAAAAAGGTCATTAGCAAGTGATGTTAAGGAAAGCCATTAGTAACAAGCGAGTAGCAAACACATTAACATAAAGATTCCTAGAATGCAGTTAGAGGTTGAGATCCGTACATTTGCAAAGTCACGTAGACTGAAATTCTGTAAATTAGAAATGAAACGAAATTCTTAGATTTGAGAAAGGTATCGCATAGTAAAAGTGCCAGATACGCATACGTAGAGCTTTAAGATTGGACCGCATATGTAGGAACTTGGGTAGGGGTGGTGATAGATTGGCGGAGCTTAAGTTAAGAAAGGAGCATGCATTCTAAAATGAGACTTACTTAATCTTACTTAGTAAATCGTGTGACTTACTCGTGCGACGGTTCTTACGATTTCTCGTGTGGTAGTTAGTTTCATTTTAAGTTGTGTAGTGCCTAGTGACGCGCTTGAGTGAGAAAAATTTAGCAGCAATTGCGAGGGAACTTTCCGAGTAACTTTTCTGCGACTTACGGCGACTGACGCTTAATATTCTAGAAATAATTTTATTACTTAATTCAACAGTCGGCAACTTTTTCAAACGGAATATTTGGGTCAAAATTACAATTTATCAGCTAACTAAAGTGGTGTTATCCTTTCCCACTACACTCGCGCATAACCTGAGACAAAGAACTCATAGTTATACCTACCACTGCTGCAGCTGGCGGTCCAGACAACGCAGAACAAACTAGGAGATGACATCGTAGAACTCAACAACAAAACAGGTAACATTAGTCGTTATCTAAATGGATGCAACTTCGAGATAGTAGCATCAAAAATTGAAACAAAGGGTACGGTTTCCAAATTGTTGCACCATGGATCACATGTGGACTATCAGCTTGAATTTATATAGAAATTCCCTGTTAACACCATTCCTAATAAAACCACTATTTATAGGTTGTTAGAAAAATTAAACAGACCGGATCCAAGTTAAAGAAAAATAAAGCCTCAAATCGAAGAGTTCTAATTGAGGAAATGCTCGATGACGTGGCCAAACATTCAAGAAAACAACATATTTTTGATGAAAGAAAATTGAACTGGCCTGCTCGTTCTGGCCTGAACTAAGTCTATGTGATTATTACCTGTGGGGAATGCTTACATATAAACATTATGTAACAAATCTCCAAACGCTCGACAATTGGAGGACGTTCACTTTCCAAAACCCGGGCTGCAGAAAGCCTTCGGGTGTTCAATATGTGACAGACTTGTATAGAAGTGGAAGAGCACCATTTCAAACATCTTTTATAACGAAAGGAACGTAACACTGTCACGCGTCGTTGGGGTTATTCAGGGGAGAAACGGCGGACCGGTTCGCCACTACTGCACGATCGGGTTCCGATAGCAGTGCATTGGGAGCTGTGGGTTACCAGTCGCGTCATTAAAGAGAAACCCGCTACATTTTTATCGGTTCTTTTGATTAGTATTGGTTAAAGTTCATAAGGAAAAGTACCCAAATATGGCTCCAGGCTCAAATTATGGTAACTGACCCATAAACTACCACATTAGGTATTACAGTATCCATGGACAGTCAAAATGAGTTTTTGATAAAAGTCTTAACAAATATAACTATGAAAGTGGTTCTTTGTGCTATAACATTGCATGCTCCTCTTAATCTTGCATCAACCCAAGCTTCACGTAGCGTCTACAATCAACGCCAACTTGGATGTATGCATTGTTCCCAAATTGAAATCTTAACACAGCAATGATTGGTTTGATATGTAGAAAAATTTCGTGCATGTTGGATTAGGATTTAACGCGGAGGGGGACTTGGCACGTCGACCAGCATCTTTTGTGCCTATGCCCCGGACGGGAGGGATAAGGTGAGAGGAGACAAAGAGCGGCCGGACCAGGGGGCACGACAGGCAGAGGGTAGGGTCCCTATCATTTACAGATGGGCACTAGTGCAGCCGGCTCCCTTCTTCCCCTGTGGGCTTACACATCCCCTGGGGGCCCGAAACCCGGAGAGCAACCCCATTCCAGGGACAAAGGTTTACACAGAGCATCCTTTTCCCCTACCATGCACACGCCAAGACCTCCCCCCGACACATACAACCCTGAAAAAGACAAAGCGGAAGAAAGGTGAAGTGAATGAGAATTGGGATGAAATGGAGGGACAGGAAATTCGGGGAACTTAATGATCCTTCCATGAGTCAGAAAGGTCGGCCACGGGAATCGAACCCACGACCTCCCATCCCGCTCGTTAAAATTTTCATACATATTTTTAATTTAGTTCCAGAGATATTAATGTTATAATTCTTTTTTTACAGTTTTGAAAAATATCCCCATTCTATGCAATTCGTTTTGACAAATTTAATATTTTATAGTTAAACTCTTTAATAGTACATAAATAAACTGTGGAGGTGAATTTTTAAGTTTCCTATTAGTTTGGGAGAAAATAAGTGTTTAATATGAGAATTCAATTTTTTGCTTAAAATGTATACAATATGAACATTATTGTTTAAACATCACAACCAAGCATGTTAACAAACATTCGTCTCATCATTTTTAGCCTGTTATTTAAACGAGGTATTCAAAATTTCATTAGTTTATACCAAAAGCTACGTCGTGTGGAACAATTTGAAAATGAGGATGTGCCGAGATATGCAAACCCGAGAAAAGGGAGTTTAAAAATTATAGTGCTAAAATAACACCGTTCTAACTTAATGTCATTTAAAAACATTTACTCATAACAGGTCCTCCTTCGTCTTTTTCTGTTCCTCTGCAAGTAATTTATTATTTTAAAATTCCTTAAGCCTGTCTTGAATAGCTTGTTCACTTTTATATAAGCAAAACTTTAATTTTGTACTGCGATTTAATAGGAATTTAGTTTTATAGACAGACATTTAAACCATTCTAGGACATACTTTTAAAAGGTCCTATAGCTGTAAAACCGACATGGAACTAAAGTGGAAATTTTGTAGGTTTTTTCTGTATTTATGGATTTTGACAAGTTTTGGCCATTTTTCACAGATGGGTAACCTTAAATCCCTGAACTTCCGATGTGCTATAAAATGATTAATCAGAACAGCGGACTCTACCTCAGAAATTATGAGGACTGAAGTCGCGAATGGCTTACTTCACTGTTGGGTGAAGCGGTATACAGGGTGAGTCACCTAAAATTTGCACCGCAAATGTTTCGGAATGGAAAGTGCTATTGATGTGCAGTTTTCACAACATTGATTGGTAGTCAGGGGCTCGTAAATTTAGCCTATAAACAGATTTTAATAATACTGGGAAGGTGTATTTTTTGAGTAAACATACAATTTTTTAAATGGAACAATGCCTAGTTATATCAACAGAATAAAGATAGGGTAAATTAGAATGTCTATGGTCTTTGTTGCAGGATTCTAGTGCAAGTGGTTTACGAGAAATCGTATTTTCAAAAGTTTCCACCCCGACAATTGTTTGCCCCATTCAACCTGCTTAATTGCTAGGTACGATGTTGTTATGCTTGTTTGCATTGTATTTTCTGTTCATTGATTGCGTTGCGACCTTCTGGTCAGTTAGTTTATGACAGTTCAAGCAGTAAGTCATGAGTGGAAGATCGGGTTTACTAATACAGAAAAGGCCGACATGCTCATGGTGTATGGAGAGTGTAGGAAGAATGTAGTTTGTTCCTGTACGGTGTATGCGGAAACGTATCCCAATAGACGTCAACCATCTCGGCAATTATTTATCAATCTCTTCAACCAATTACGTGAAAGTGGTACTGTAACACCTAGAAAACGTAACAGAAACAAAAAAGTGACTGGAGAAGAGGCAGAAATTAATGTTTTGGTTGCCGTTGCAGTAGATCCGCAAATTAGTTCCCGCATAATCGCACGTGGAAGTGGCATACGTCAGGCAAGTGTACTGCGCATTCTCCATCGACATACATAGGTTCCATCCCTATCACATCTCTCTCCATCAAGAGCTGCATGGAAACGATTTTGAGAATTTTGTTAAATTTTTGTAAATGGGCATTAAGACATGATACTCCAGATTCATCATGTATCTTGTTTAGTGATTGTGGCAGTAATCAACAGACAGCATCACAAAGGTTAGAATATTGTAAAATTGTTTATCCTAAAAAAAAAATTGTGAGAAATTAAATGTTGCTGAGAAGTGGTAGGATTAAGAAAACAATGTTTACTAATAATACTGAAGAAACAATTATGGAAGGGGATAATGTAACAGTTAGCTGTAATTCAATACAGGTTACAGAAAATAGCTCAAACAATGTAGGATTTGAGGGAGGAAATGTTAGTGAAGAAAGTCAGAATAGAATAGCAGGAAATGTTAATTTTGATGCTGGTATGATGATGGAAACCTTGAGAAATTTTGGCGAAACAGTAAATAAGAATATTGAGAAATTAGAGCAAAAATTAGATCAAAACAGGGAAGATATGGAAAGGAATATTGAGAAATTAGAGCAAAAATCAGATCAATTAAAGGAAGATATTGATAGGAATTTAGAACAAAAACTAACTCAAAATATGGAAAAGAATAATAGGGAATTGAGGGAAGATATTGGTAAGACTAGTGAAAAATTAGAAAAACTAACTCAGAATATGGAAAAGAATAATAGGGAATTGAGGGAAGATATTGGTAAAAGCTTAGAACAAAACAGGGAAGAAATTGAAAAGAAATTTATGGAGCTAGATAGCAGTATGACAAGAATAAGAAATGAAAATCAGGAAATGATAGCAAATGAGATAGGGAAAGTTTCAAAGAAAATGTCAGACATGAGCAGGGAAATATCTAACCAAAAAACTGGGGTTGATACCAAGTTTGAACATGTTAGTGTAAAATGTACAGAGTTAGGAAGTCGAATGAGTAGCATTTCAAGTGAGCTAAGAGAGATGAATGCAGATTAAATTCAGATGCAAGTTAATTTCAGAGGGGAGATATCTGAAATACAGAAGGAGTCAGAAACACAAAGAAATAAATTGTCTGAAGAAGTTAAAGCTTTGTCTATAGATTTGAATCAAAAACTAACTTCTGAAATTAACAAGCACCAAGCTGTTCAAAATGAGAATAATAAAAAATGGAACAGACAATAGAAAGTCTGCAAGGTACTGTAAATAGGTTAGAATTGAATTCAAGGGTAAATATATGTGATGTTAATGTATCTGATGTACAGAATAATGATAGAGGTAGTTCCTCAGGTATGACTAATAATGTGAGTGATGCGGCGGCTTCATCTATAGTCCACGCTGAAACTCAGAGTGCACAAGTAACACTAGAGAATTTAAATATGGGAGTAGGGGATTTGCAAAATTATAATCATATCTTAAGTGACTTTCCACTTCCAAAATTTAATGAAAACTCCAGTCCAGTACAGTATATTGCAGACTTGTCAGAATATTTTCAAATTAAAAAGATACCGGAAGCATTGAAAATGATAGTTGTTAAAAGATGTTTGGACCAGAAAACTTTAGATTGGTTACAAATGGTATCAGGCCTTTAAGAGGTTATTCATGAACAGATTTTGGAAGGTTACGATACAGCTACGAGTAATGCTTAGGCATAGACAATTTGATCCAGGAGGGGGAATAGCAATGACCGCTAAAAAAAAAAGTAAGCAAATCCAGGATAGTTAAAGCTGAACTGAAGAATAAAGTATTGGAATGTAAGAGGGTTATCTATGTATATATGTCATGAGAAAAGAGAAATAAATTCTGGACAAAAATAAATGTTTCAAGGGGAAAAAGAGTATTTTTTTTAGTAAAGTGTAACAGCATATGAAATGAAGCATGTAATAATGAAAACTTAATGTTATTTTAAAGTAAAAGTACGTAGATATAATTCAAAGAGTATTGTGAATATAAAGCACAAAACAATAAAAAAGGGTAAACATAATTAAAACAAAATACTTATATAGCACACAGATAAGGTGAAATTATGTCTAGATTTAAGAGATGTAAATATATTTGTGTAGATGATGAATATTTTGGTAAATATGTTTAATAATTACAAAATGAACCAGGTTAAAAATCTTGAATGTATAAATTTTTATGTAAACAACCCAAGAAAGTAAACCATTTTTAACAGTGACTAAATAATTTAGGGTACAGTATTTGCTATAAAAAAATTTGTAATGTCAGATGTATGTACATAAACATATTAAACCAGAGCCAGTAAATAGTGGCGAGAAAAAGGCAAATATATATGTCGTGTGTTAAATGCGTGTGCAGTGTTAAGTGCAAGTGATAAATACCGTGTGTTCCAAGATTCAGGAGACTAAAAACCCAATTATAAAATTTTCAAACAAGTAGTAAATATTTATAATTATGTTTCTAGTGGGGCGTATGTGGCAGTAATTTGTATCACAGTAATGTAAATGCCAGAGTGATTGTAGTGTAAATAAGCATTATTGTATGACATTGATTTGAGATGTTTGTTAATTATAAGCATTGTTAGGAAATAAGTTTACACGGCCTCACTGAAACTGACAATAGGAGCGGATAACAATGTGCGAGGAGGTGAGTTGAATATTAATTAGAAGAGACAAACAAAGGACGTCAGATTGGCGCGCTTTTCTTAGAAATAGCGGGAATATTTTCCCTAGAGCATATGTTTTCGTAATTTTTTGATTGGATATAAAATAGACGCTAATGTTGGCGCGTTTTATTAACCAATAGTAGCTCGGTTATGATCTTTAGGCATATCGGGGTTTGGGAGTATAAAAAGCTAAAGTCAGAGACAGGTTTCTTCAGTCCAACAGAAGCATTCACGCGTTATACGTCGCACAGTTAGTTCATCAGAATCGTTCGTGGGTTACACGTCGCGTAGTTCAACGGAAGCATACATAAAGTACACGTCGCAGTTCTACAGAATCTCTCGCGTCTTAATGTTTGTTATAAATGTGAAACGCGAATTAATAATGTGCAGTAAATAAGTGATTATAGTGACATTAGAAAATATAACAGTTTCAGTTTGGCGTGTATCACGAGTCAATATGTGAACTTAATTGTGACGGTAATAAAAGTGTAAAAACAAATTCTTTTATCAGAGTTATCTTTGAGTAACAAATCCTTTCCGTTTACACACCTGTTCAAGAGATGTGCTCGACCGAGAAATAATAGCTAGCCGGAGCACAATGAACCCAAAATGCAAAATAATAAAACAATAACAGGCGCTCATCAATAGATAACACGAAGTGACCGCGACAAATTGGCTTCCATACGTGGTGCATATAAACATGAAGCATCTTCCAACTACCTAAAAATATTCCACTTCATGATGAGGCAACATTTACTAATCATGGCCAGGTAAACCTGAGAAACATGCACTATTTCTCTGTTGACAATCCCCGTTGACTTCTTCAGGTGTTGCGTAAGCGCCCATGGAGTTTAAACGTGTGGTGTGGGATAGTGAACCATCGGCTCATAGACCCTTTGTTCATATTAGAAGGAACAATGAACTCGCACAAGTATCGCAGCCTCCTGACAGACCATCTGCCACAGATGCTAGAAGACGTTCCTTTGCAGACTAGGAGGAACCTGTGGTACCAACATGATGGCTGTCCAGCCCATAGTGCACGAAGTACTACAGCTTGTCTTAAGGATTGTTTCCAAATCGTTGGATTGGAGAAGAGGACCTGTACCTTGGCCGGCCCGTTCACCGGATCTGACCCCTTTAGACTTTTTCTGTGGGTAAGGTTGAAAGACACTGTCTACAAGGATGTACCTACTACACCAGACGATATGAAACGACGTATTACTGCTGCCTGCTCTGAAATTTCCGCTGAAATGCTAGAACGTGTGCAGCAGTCTTTCCATAGCAGACTGGAAGCGTGTATTGAAGCTTCCGGTGGTCATTTTGAACACATCCTTTGAAGGGCTATGTTCTGTTTACTTGTAGGAATCCACAGAAGTATTGTAATTCCCTTTTGTTTTTCTTTAGTTTGTGCTGCCACAGGTTGTACAAGTGTCGGTGCGTAAAAGTTTCAAAAATAAGATTTCTCGTAAATCACTTGCACTAGAATCTTGTAACAAACGCCATTGACATTCTAATTTGCCCTACCTTTATTCTGTTGATGTAACTAGGCATTGTTCCATATAAAAAGTTGTATTTTTGCTAAAAAAAATACACTTTCTCAGTATTATTAAAATCAATAGCACTTTCCATTTCCGAAATATTTGCGGTGTAAGTTTTAGGTGACTCACCCTGTGTAATATATCACATTAACGAGAGCCGACAGTATTTCCATGTACTTATTATACAGATATTTAGTTAAAGTATTGTATAATTTATCATATATGAACATAAGCATAAATAATTTTGATTGTATACCTCGTATCTCTAAAGCGGAAGGATTCACCATGTAGTCTACAACTTAAAAAATAAATAAAGTTGCTGTTATGATTTTTTATAGCGTAGCAAATAAATGAAATTGATTTCCATAATATGATCGATTAGTGGTTATTCTATTTATAACGATAAAGACATGTGAACAAGGAAGAGAATCGTGAATAACTTAAACATACTCGTATACATATGTTCGCTTACACTGCCCTGGATACAGAGACATGTTTTCCAAAAACCAAATATTACGTGCCTCTATTCTCTGATGAAATTTGGGCCAAGTTACTCGAGCTATTTCTCTCTCATGCACTTCCTCCTTACTTGGAAGCTGCGTGCCAAGGATGCCAGAAATATTTCATTTCATTAAACATCCTTCCATAACCCAGAATACCTTCGGTCGTAAAGATCTGGGCTGTCAGCGATAATTCTTATAACGCGGCCTCGGTCATATCCGTCTGACGTAACTCTGGGCTTGTAGTCTGTCGTTAAGTTCAACTCAAGTGTTATTTCTGCAGCGTTTCAAATTGATCCAAAGGTATTCACTTTAAGATAAGTAGTGCATGAAGGCATGGAAAAATGAGATTTCTTAATGCTTAAGGTACTGTAACAGAAAATAATGGAGATATGTTTTTATTTCTACTCATTGATTACTCTAGAACATTTTAAGTTTCCAAACACAATTTTCTAACATAAAATGTTCTATACACTCGCTGCTACACACTAAGAGAAAAAAGTTTTCGATTTGTATTATATAATTTTAACTACTTTCAAAAATAGTTTGGTTATGAACATAGGATTTTTAAGGGAGGTACTTCATATTTTCAATTTTTAAAGTAGGTAAGGTAAACTATTATAAGGATTCTGTAATTGTTTATTTTAAATATTATAGGTTATAAGTTATAAAATTATCATCTCATAATTTTGTAATAATATTGTAATTATTATATCTACAATCAAAAGTACACAGATGTGAGATTTTACCTCAAATAGGTTTGAATTGTGTGCATCTGAACTCAAATACATCGACTTTTGTAATGTTTTATCTTTTGTCAGCTTACTTAATCGATTATACGCAACTCTTTGTGCCATAAAAGGATCATTTAATGCTATAAAATTTCTAGAGTAATCAACTAACAGACCCTTTAAATTAGATGAAAATACAAAACATATTTTGAGCTACAGTTATTTAAATTTTAACAAATTTGCCGAGATTTTCTCATCTCTCACTCGTTTTCTCCTCATTGCGTTTCTGGAGCGGATATTAAGAGGTAAATTTTGTAGAAAACATGAAATTTTCTAATACTAACATAATATAAATGTCTGAAACGTTTTATTAGTTTGATATAGAGGGTGCTCAGAAATTCTCTCATGGTTTGTAGAGTAAACTATGGCTTGAATATCAACCTCAACCCGGATAGTTAGTGTTTACGTGCTCCAGGTATCACGTTCCAAATCAAATCTTTAAGTCTGCTGGTATTCCTGATGAAACAAGGATAGTTAAATAAGAGCTGAAGCTTTCCTGGTGACGAACACGAGAACGTCTAGAGTATAAAGGATAGTTAATTGGTTGTGATAAATGTAATTGCATTTCTAATAAAGAAATACCCCTTAATTTGGAAACAATATCCAATACCAAGAAAAAATAATAAATCAATACCATCCCTCTCGAGTCACAGTTTCAGGTCAAAAGTTTAAACCTCCCTCTTCTGATGGGGGTGTTGTTTGAAGACGTTCTGACGAATATTCTTCTCCTTGAAGTGCTGAGAGTTTATTGTCGAGAGTCATCAGCAAGACAACACACGGTACTTTACCTCTTACAAGCATTAAACCCTTCATGTCGAAACCTACCTCCAAATTCACGTTTCCAAATTTAGAACTGGCTCACCAATGTAAAATACACGGAAGCAATACCAATTTTGACTGAGTTGGGCGAGTCATGTGGAGTACTCGTTTCATCGCATCATTCGCTTCCCTTATAGAATCACGGTTTAGATTTTCATAACTTCCAATTGAAATTAGCGGTTTATTTTTTTTATGTGGCCATCTTATCCCACATGACTTCTCTCATAGAAATTTCAAGGATGGTTTCGGTATGAGGTTAGGAGTGTTTCTACCGTAAAAAAATAAGGACCACCTGCCTGACGTTAACTTTTGCAATCACCAGGCTACCAGACTCTGGCGTATTTTAAGGAGAGACTAAATAGCGAAAATAACCCCAAAAAAAGATATTTTTTAATTTTTGTGTGCCATTTTGTGCTGTGAATTCTGCACCACTTCACAGAAAAAAAAAGTATAACTCCTATACACTTTGGAGTGGGTTGATAAATATTAGCCCCTCTTTTAAAGGAAGGTTTGCTTCACAAATTATGGCAGCTTCTGTGTGCCCAAACTAAGTGGCTTCTTTCTTTGCATGTTATGCGAGTTTATTTTATGTAGTTTTGCATTGATCAGCTTTTTCTGTGACTGATATTTTCTAATATAAATTACCCGTTTTCTCCAGACTATTGAAGATAGTTATTTTAGGATGATAAATGGAACCTCCAGGTGTTATTGTGGATCCACTTTGGTGTTAATAATGTGGTTGGTTATGTTTTAAAATAATTACTGATAAGCTATAACCAAAAGATAGTATGATTAAGAAAATAATTCCACCTTCTTTAATAAACACACTTACTGGATAAAAGTACATTAGTGTACTAAGAAGCTATTCATCTACAACTTGTAGCAATTTCAGTTTGATATCTTAAATGCCTTCTGACATAATGGGTCATGAACTTAGCAGATTTAACATTGGCTGGATAGAGTTTTTAATTTTCCGTTAACTTTTCCTTCCCAAATTTTTATGTTATGTTCTCTCTGGTGTGAGATACGAGCACAAACTGTATCTAGCGAGATGGCTCCGTGATAATGGTGAAGTCTTGGTCGCGATTCCCTTAGAACGATCACTCTTGTTTTTTTTCGTGGTTTTCCCTGATCGGTAGGCGAATGCTGGGATAGTTTCTCATCTACCACGATTTCCGCCTCATCATTTGCCTTTCATTCCGTTTCCTTCTCATGTTTCAGATATACTTCTAGGTTTTGTGGCGTGAGGCGGTGCCGGACATTGGCACGGATACTTACTCTAAGGAAGACTGCTTGGTTGAACGGGTCGTTCATCGCCCTCTATGGGCAGCTCAAGTAATGGGACGGGTCTTCTGGCTAGAAATTGTTAGGGACTTCCTCACGTTTTTTTTTAACTTGTCTCCTGCGACCTGTAGCCTCCTGTGGTTCCTCAACTTCATCGCTTCCTCTCGGGAGGGGGGTGATAGACACAACAGATCTATGTAGGCCGCAGTGCGCAAGGTGTCCCTCTCCGTTATGTAACCTATACAAACTGTTTCTAATATACAGTCTTTGTTGATGTCGAATACCCTTTGCTATTTTAGAAGATTGACGTGTTAAACTTCTTAATCTTTTCGTTGTAATCAGTAGGAGCGCTGCCCTATTTCGTGGCCAGCATCTGTGATTAAGTTTGGTGTCTTCATATGTACATCTGTGCGCTCTTTGATGTACTCTCTGTCCTGTGAAAGATCTATGCTTATGGTTTGGCCCCGGGTTTATCGATTTTGGTCACCGAAAAAATTTTGAATTTCAAAATGTATGCAATAAAATTTCTGTGTTTATATGTATGTTATTCAAGTATCACTTGCATATTTTAAGGGGATTACACCACAAATATTCTGTAGGATTTTGGCTTTAAATTTCTCCTTGGTGTATTAAAAAGATGATACAATTTCTGCCACTCTACCACCTCACCAGACAGTCGTGTTAATACACTTTATTAGTATCTGGACGTGTTAGTTCCAGCATTAGAAATCTTGTTTTTCATCCCAGAAAAGCTTTTATCTTCAACAAATGAGTTACTAGCATTATTTTAGCTTACGAGCAGTTGAAACCATAAGATATACATTTAATTAAAAAGTAACTTAGTTGAGATATAACGTAGCTTGACAAAAAGCGTAAGTGCTAGATATTTACAAAATAGTAATAATAATTTATTTAACCATTTAATTTGTCTGCCTTTTGAGTATTTTGAAGAATAATAATGCAAATCAATAGTAATGGTATAAAAAGTATGGAATAAAATATTAAGCGCATTTATTTAAAGTTAATGGGGATAAACTTTGAAAATCAGCGAATAAAATGATGGTAAAACGTGAATATCTGCCAGGTCATAAGAGGTACAGACATGAAAATGTGTTGAGATACTATAATTTAATATTTCAGCACGCCTCCAAAAATTACGCTTTTAGTTTTATTAATTTAAAAAATACATCTAGGTATACTTCTCCTGTAAATTTCCCAATACGTTCGCTAGCTATGCTGAATTATGACATCATTGCTTTTGATTTACTATAATTGTAGGGCTGAACGAACACATCGGAGAGGCATGACCGGTTTGTTCCACTCTGCAATCACAGAAAGTAAGCAGGAGTCATGCGATTTACCAGATTTATCAGCAACTTCAACCAGACAAGAGATATAATAATGATTTCTCAAATCTTGCGTAGAGTATTCAACAGAGAGCTAAGAAGGTCAGCGCGATCAAGTTAAAACCACACGATCCCTGGGTGCAGGAATTTTATTGTGCACAGAGGTGTGAAAATTATTAGGCTCAAGGACATAGGATTCAAGTAAAAATGACTAGGTTTGGAGTTTGTAAGTAACATACAAATGACTAAAATCAATTCAACTTCTTACGTGAATGCCTCTCTGCTAGTTTCCAAGTGGATATTCCTTTTTCTCCAGTAACACAATTGCATTACAGTTTTCCTTGATGAAACAACATTTTTCAACACTCGACCTCAAAAATCTGCACAGAACAAAAGGTAATACTGAGGTGAAAAAGTGCTGAAAACGGTCATCTATGATCCATGTTTGTCAAACTTATTCACTGAAGAAAAAATATCTCCATCCGTCCAGTAATACAAGAGAAAAACTTAATTCTATAGTTTTATTCTGCTTTTTCATATAGTCGGTCACCTAACTTTAATTGGTGGAAAATTCTATAAGCACTAAAGCTTCAAGATTCTGCAGACATAACCTCGAACAGAAATAAACACAAGTTTGGTTTAAGTATAACAATTGTTATACTGTATCACACAAATCTCGAGGATAACACCCTTCCTCAAGTTATGTTTACTCAATACTCAAACTGCAAAGAGAGAATGGGTATCTTTGCTTTTGAACTTTTGTGCTGGTTTGCTAGCTTTGGAATATGTTATCCGCAGCACACAGAACTCGCACTATTTCTGAACCCTTTGTACCTTTTGTGTAAATCTACTTGTTTCCTGATGCGATGTTTAGTCGGTTTAGATGGCAATTTCAATTACGAAATAATTTGCCTCGAAGGCATTCTAACCTTTCAAAATAACCATTTCTTCTTCAACTGATTACCCTCCTCTTAGACGACTTAAACCCCAAGGACTTACAAGTCAATGTCTTGGTTTAGTAGCCTGTCGAGGAGCAAGTAAACTTTGGATCATAGCATATCCGGGATGAGTGATCGGCCCAATGTCTTGGGTCAGTAGCCTGTCGAGGAACAATAAACTCTAGATCATATCCAGAATGGGTGATTGACCCAATGCCTTGGGTCAGTAGCCTGTCGAGGAACAAGCAAACTCTAGATCATATCATATCCAGGATGGGTGATCAGCCAATGCCTTGGGTCAGTAGCCTGTCGAGGAGCAAGCAAACTCTAGATCATAGCATATCCAGGATGGGTGATCAGCCCAATGCCTTGGGTCAGTAGTCTGTCGAGGAGCAAGCAAAATCTGGATCATAGCATATCCAGGATGGGTGATCAGCCAATGCCTGGTATGGCGGTGAAGAAGAAGGAAATGTAGTGATGAAAGGGATAATAGGAAAATTCGCGGATCAAATTATTCAACCGAGCATTAGCCTAGCGACCGAGGAATACCGCGAATAAAACCTTCGGTCAGATTGATCGGCCCCGGGGGCTTGAACCCGAGAGCTACCGAATGCGAGTCGCACAAGTCCCCACGGCACCATCTCCTTCGGTCTAAATAAACACATTGCAGACAATTTTATCCAAACCGTATTTAATTATGCATATTGCCATATAGTTCGCCATAAAAAAGATGTTTCCCATTAGTGAAGTTTAGCGCGTTTCGCCCAAGAGCCCTACCATTTCTGTACCTTGTGACTATGTCCACTGCATTTATTCGTCGAAATACGTTCAAAATTCGAAGCGATAAGGCAGTTAATTACGTGAACACTGGTAGCATTAGTGCTCTGTGAATTATTTACATCAAATAGCGGTGATTTCTGGAGAATACCAAACGTTCACATCACATAAAGCACACCGTCATAATAAATGCGTAAAAGATCTGATACAGCAGAGAAGAACAAAGAAGCGCTTTAATAATCTTGTTTTGCCTGTGTGTGTCTTCTCTTTGAGAACTGCTTTTGATTTTTAGCACCAAACGCTGACAAAGCTAATTAATTGGAAACACCATGCCTGTAAGATTAGTAAGCCATAATAACACGATTCTCTTTTGATACTTTATACTCATAATCAGCAAATGACTTGTCAATATATCAGGTGATTCATCTGACATAATCTCTCTACTCTTAGAACGAAACCTGATCTAAAATCATGACGTCATTAACTAGGCCACAATAGGCGGGAAACCGAAAGACACCATAACATATAATACCATAAATATGCACATTATCTGTGATTTTTCAAGAAGTATGTTAATTAGACGTAGTTGGAAACTTTTGATCAATGTGATTTAGTAAAGAATACAAATAGTATAATTAAAGAAGGTTTTAGCTTTCATTTAATTCTGAGTGGCGTCGTTCAACTCACTTCATGATGAGCAGGCATTAAGGCGATAAACATGTCTGCTATCACAAGCTAGGTGAGTGACAATAAAGGTAAAATGGTGAAACATTTACATGTAAACGGTTAACTACATCTCCCACATGTTTATCTTTAAGGGGTGGCATATCATCTTCTCACATTAAACCAATATACTTGGCTGTTACCTTATCTTCGTTTTATCTCACTCAAGAGAGCACGCTTATCACGTCACACGGCTTAAGACCGAACGTATTCAGCTGACTAACACACAATATATACTTTAGAAATAACGAAAATACAGCGTTTTTCATGTTCTATAAAACCAATGAGGATAGAGGGAAGTACGGACACGGGAAACCGAGTTCGTTTAGGCACGGATTCGTGAACGCGAGTTTTCTTTCCCACGTATGATTTTATTTCCTGTATCATCAGTGTCCACCACCTGTGGTGCCGCATGCAGTAAGAACGGGCATTTAACACTGTGAAAAGAAGTGTAGAGAAGTTGCACTACGATAGTTCGATCAGAATTGTGTAGTGCAGTGGCTAAAGCGGGACTCGCGAGGCAGTGTGACTCGCAGGCGCCACTCCGCTTCTAGCTGTCTATTCATTTGTTTTCCATGTGCTGCTGAGTGGTGTAATGCGTATTGCATATTTGATGACTCGAGGGAGAAAAGCATTTTCGCCACCCTTGGTGTAGTGTATAACCAATATCTTTTAAGTTATAATCTATCTACTTATAAGGTTTATTTGATAACACTCATGTATTTCTTAGATAAAGATGTCAGTATACGAAAGCTCAAACCAATACACAGTTTGTACGTGAGAGGGTAAAACACTGTCATGTTAAATTCAGAATGAAGCTAAGTATATTTTGAGAAATGTAAAACAAAGAACAACCTTTTCATTCAGAGATGATAATACAAGAGGCTTCCCTAATGTTCCCCTTTGGGTAATATCCGTGAACTGCTACAAAACTCAATTGTAAACTGGATAGCCAGCTTGTATAAACAGTATGCAAATAAGATGAAACCTGAGGGATAATATGGAACGAACTCTCTCTTACTTTTTAACGAAATCATTTAAGGGGAAATATAACGCTCGTCTTTAAAAAAATGGGGCAGAATCTCTTAATGCCAGAGTAAAATCATATTTTCATACTATCTTGAACATAACAGTACACAGGATTTTTAACGAAAGTGAGGTTAGGAGTTCAAACGTCTGAAAAATTGCTGAAGAAGGAAAATATGTATAAGAACAGCATTTTCCCCTATATACAGGTGCAGAAAATTGTAGAGCAGAAAGATGGTACCAAACTACGAGCTTTGACGTTAGGGGCTTGGGGTCGCTGATGCAGTATAATAACAAGAGTGCTGCATGAACATAACTGAGATCTGACTTTATGAAACATCTTAATTTGCAGTCAAAATGAAATGTAACTCACACAACAAGTGTGTACGTACTGTCTCAACTAACGAGTACTGGTACACAATAAGAAACTAACCATTACATGCCTATACTGTACTGTACTATTTGTACTGAACAAGACGAGTGTTCGGTATTACCGTACCATCCAGCAGACTACACTCGGTGCCAATCAAGAAGGTGATTGACAGTTACTAACCACGTGGCGGAAAGCTTTAAATGAATGGGAGTTGATAAATACGTCACAGCGGTCGTCATAGCAACCATTAGAAGGAACAATTAGAACTAAGACGTTTCCATAGCAACGATAGACGCAAATGCCTTGTTGCCGATATCGTAACACGTGATTGGCATGACGTGCCGGGCGAGCGACCGTTGCAGTGAACATGAACTGCAGTCTTATCTTCTGCTGCCGCTGCAGTTAAAAACAATGTCCTCCTTTTAGCCCCAGCTTGCTTAAGTTTGTGTATCAGATTAGAGATTGCCTGCGTACTGAAAAGTTCTTTTGCATCGTCCTATTTGTATGGTGTTTGTGTGTTACGTGTGTTTGAGTCCGTGTATTTGTGCGTGCATAATTGTGTTAACACGTTTAATGGATATTTAATAATGTCCAAAAATAGTGACAAAGAAGCGCAACCAAACGAAAGACTGTGCCCCCTCGGGGACCGAATAAAACTGTATTTGGTAAAGGTATCCCAATTAAAGGACAGGCGCGGGAAATATGCTCCGTAAGAGAATATTTCTAAGAGGAGAAAATAATTCAGTGGCTTGTTCGCCGCAATATACCGATGAAGGAGGGACTGAAGAAAAGTGAGCTATTGGAACTTGTGAAAGCAAACAAACCGCGGTTTCCAAGTTATGTAGTCGATGGCATTGCTGCAGAACATGGTCACAAAATAGTTAGGCTTCCCCCTTATCATTGTCATTTTAACTCGATTGAATTAATTTGGGCCGACATAAAGGGTTATGTTGGGCGAAACAATAAAGGTTTCACTGTTTCGTCAGTAATAAATCTTAAGAAGAGACACTAACAGCAGTAAAAGCTGAAAACTGAAAAAAAAGCGGTGACTCACACAAAGGGAGTAATTAGTGCAGCTTGGTAAAATGAAGGAGTTTTGGAAGAAACTATAGAACAGCTTGTCATTTCTGTGGGGAATTCTAGCAGCTCTTCAGATGATGATGATGATGATGATGATGACGACGGTGGCGGTGGCAACATTGACTATCAAACGAGCAGCAGCAGCAACTACAGCAGCGATGCAAGCGATTCGGAAATCTGGCACTTTTTCCATTAGAATAAGCATGAATATTTCACAGGTATGTCTTTTCTGTTAACGCAGGTTTTTACACTGATATATTCTTGCATGTTCTATCCTCTGCACGTAGATTCATTATTTTACAATTGTCTTCGTATACGAATATAAATAATACCCGCTCTATAATGTAGGCGCAACCCAGTCGCCTTCGACGCAGTTCTAGCACGCTCTCCAAGTGGTCGCGAAGAGCGGCAACGTCGCCTCTCTCTCTCCGCGAAATGTCAATCACCTTCTTGATTGGCGCCGAGTATAATTCAACATCAGGCACACCAGCGACAGTACAAGAGTGAGTTTTGTTTACATCTGACACGCCCAAAACAGGTTTTACAATGCAGACACTAACATGATTCAATGTGACGCATATAGCGCAGTAAAAAAGCTTTTGCGACTCCTTGTTCCTATTCTCAAATGCTTATTTTGGTACTGCCTTTCCTTGTACTGACCTTTACAACGGACTAGGGGACTAGTACGCGAATAATTAGAAATAAAAAAACTTATTCATATTTTAACGTGCTGGTACATAATAAGTTGCAGGTCAAAATTATATGATAAAAATAAATAAATTCTCTGGCACTACAGCCTGCGAAGTATCTGGGCCTGCCAACCCGACTACCGACCTCATGCCCACTTACCCAGGCAGAGGTGAGCGATCATCCAACCGATACGGGTAGACCAGGACCACCGCCTATCGTAGCTCTTCACTTTCCTCACGATGTCCTTTAAAATCCATACTTCCATGGGTGGTATCGAACCCGGGTGCATTCCGAAGCCGTGAACCAGAGCTCCACGCTCTAGCCCATATTGCCACGGCACAGGACAAAATTATATATCTATACAACATTATAATGGATATTTTCCTGATATTTTAAGCCCTGACTCTTGAATCTTGTTTAGAAGCTTTCTGTGATTGGCCATGAATAGTTGATAAAAAGCATTTAATTTTACGTATATTGTACCTTGGTGCACACAACTCAAACATAAATTGGAATTAATTGTTCTTCCACACAAGCCGTGTGTTGGACAGGGTTGGAAAGGTAGAATCAGATGACTGAAAAATTCAATCCCATAGCCGGGATTTTTCAGTCATCTAATTCTACCTTTCAAACACACATTGTTTTAGGATTTTCAGTTACATTGCTATTTGTTCGAAATATAATCATGTTTAAAGCAGATTATTATGACAGTGCTCTATAGTTACCTGATTTTGTTGATAAAAGTTGATTTCTTCAATATTAATGATATTTCAAAATAAAATGAATAATCTAAGCAAAATTAGCCATAATCCTAATTACACCTCACGCATATATTTTAGATATGCTTAGTCTAAAAAGTCACAAAGACTTTCAGTTTTCTGTACCAAACATGGGTGATTTTTGAAAAATGTGAAGTAAATAAGAAAAAACAAACAAGTTTTGTGAAATTCGCGTTGAAGTATCAAATTTTCTTTGACTTAGGTGAAACTATGGGTTTCACAGTATAAAGCTTTCCTAAAATGGCATACGTCTGTATAAATGGTAGTAAATAATGAATCAAACGCTTTCTGTGCCAGTAGTTGAAAAATGAGCATATATTTTGTTTTTCTACTACAATTACAGGTATTAGCCCATTTAATAAACGAACTTTACTTTGTAAATTCCTTCACTCAGGAATTTGAAAAATAACAACATTTGCCTTTCAACACAACCCTTTAATTGCAGTAATGTATTAATATACACTGATTTGCAAACCCTAAGGACGAAAGTAATCTTCGCATGCTGTGAAACTGCCAAGTAACTTGAATCATACATAGAGGGAACTGCTACGGTATGCTACAGTAGGCAACTAAACGAAATATGCAATGGGACGAACAGAAATGCCACTTTTATTCATAGACCATAAGCTACACTAAAGTCAACAAGACATATGATGGCTTTCTAGATTTAAATTAACAGATAAATGGTGCTTAAAAGGGTGTATGATCACCACGGACAGCAGTTCTTGTGATAGGGCGTTCCATTCCTCCACAGCGCTGTTGACAGCTGTTGGATGGTCGTTGGTGCATGTGGATGTGCTGCAATACGTCTCCCTAAAGCATCCCACACGTGTTCGATGCGATTTAAATCGTGGGAACGGGCAGGCCAGTCCATTCGCCGAATATCCCCTCGTACCAAGAGATCCTCCACCTGCGCTGTTCGATACGATCGCGCATTGTCATCCATAAAAATGAAGTCAGGGCCGACTGCACCCCTGAAAAGACGCACATGGGGAAGGAGTACAGTATCACAATAACGTTGACCAGTGAGCGTACCGCGTTCCAAGATTTGGAGGTCGGTGCGCCCATGCAAAATTATGCCTCCCCAAACCATAACACCCGGACCACCAAAACGATCATGTTTAAGGATGTTCCGGGGTTCATTATGTTTTCCCACCTCTTGCCAGATGACGGTACGTCGAGAATTACTACTTAGACTGAATGTGCTCTCATCGAGAAGAGCACGCGACCCCATTCCTCGTTGATCCAATTTTGATGCTCTTGGGACCATCGCAAACGGTGCCGCCGATGTGCGGATGTCAATGGAACACAACGTACTGGCCGTCGGGCAAAGAGACCACCTCCGTGTAGACGCCGTGCCAGTGTGTATCGTGAGATTGCGTTCCTAGCTGTCCTGTTAAATGTGGTTGCAATTGCACCCTCTGTTTGGCGTGGATCACTTCTTGCCTGTTGCACAGTGTAGCGGCCATCTGCTGGTGTAGTTGAGCGTGGTCGACCACCACCTCTCCTTGGGACAGCAGTGCCTGTGGTTTGGAAGGTTCCCCATGCACGTGAAACAATACTGTGAGCAATTCCAAACTCCTGAGCAACACTCTCACACTTCGTCCTTCTTCCAGCTTCCCGATGATTCTTGCCAGTGTGAAGTCATCCAAATGGTGTCTACTGACCATGTTGCAATGAAGAACACCACTACAGTGCACCGTAACAGCATACACCGTCTTGTCCTGTTTCGTCAACTGTCCCGTGTTGCGGGACCAGACGCATTTGGCACTATAGGCTCGCTACACTCACGCCATGTGACGTCCAGCTTTCTGCGTACGTGTGAGAGACCTCTGGCAACATGCTCCCGCACCTTCATCTACTTCCACCAAGTAGTTCATTTGTTATGTTACTTTATCCATCTCGTCCTTAGGTTTTGCACACCAGTGTATATAAAAATGCTGTTTTAAATCAAACATCAGAGCAGGAAATTAAACTTTTTACCGGATATGTATTTAGCATGATATATCTCTCTAAAAACGATAATCACCACTAATGTTTCTTTTCTTTCTTCTTTTTAGCGTGTGTAGCTACAATGGCTTTAATTAAATAGTTAAAGATCTTAATAAATATGCACGTTTTGCACTTTTAGTGAACCAATATGTAGGTCACTCAGACATTGGAACTGGTTGGAGAAATAAATTTTATCGCGTGCGCCTCGTGCGGATTGATAATTGATTTTGTATGAAGTTCGAGGGTTTTACTCTTTTCTTTCGGTCTTCTCTTTTCCAATTACAGGCCGCCAATTTTCTCTCTCGTGTCTTCCGTTTTTTTTTCTTCTTTCTTTTTTTTTTGGTGGAGATAAGAAAATTTAAAGGACGTTAAGAAAGAGAGGGAATTATTTCTTTCGAATACCCAATAATTCGGCCAAAATCCCCTTTAATAACCCCAATAAGATATTTTAAAGCATGTCATTTTATACACCATTGCTTTCTGTCTTCAACCTTTTTGAACAATCTTCACAGATTTTGTGTTTAAGGAGGGACTAAATCGCGAAAATGGCTAAAAAAAATAATTTTGTTTTTGGTGTAGTCTTATTAATTGATATGCCCTCTTTAATAATAATTTATGACATTATTGTAGACAAAATACTTATATTTTTAACGTATTTCTTAAAATTTTACCGCATCTACAATTTTGAACTTCGAATTCTGCTCCAATTTGCTGAAAAAATCATAACTTCTACACAATTTGGAGCAGAGAGTGAAACTTTAGCTCACCTTTTAGGGAAAATTTTGCTCTACAAATTTATGCTCTTTTAAGTATAGCAGCTTATGTGTGCATTTTTTTTTGCAAATATGTACGGCTTTGTTTTCTCCACTTTTGCTTTGAACAGCCTATTCTGTTAGGCATTTTCTGGTCTAAATGACCTGTTTTCTCAGAAACAGTTGAAAGTATCTAAATAAAATTTTAGGATGATAAAAACAACCTCTAACCAGGGATCGAGTTTGCGTTAATAACATGGTTGATTATTTTAAAGAAAAAATTGTTGATATACTTTAAACAAAACATTGTGTAGTTAATTGGCTAAAGGTATACCAGAAAACGTAGAAGCCCAAAAAATTTCAGTGTGATAATTAAAATAGTTTCTGAGATAATGGATTTTGAATTTGGTAGATTAACTTTGGCGGAATAACGATATTAATCTATCTTAATGGAATTAATTTCTTTGATGTCAGATCTAAATATGCGTTGCCAAAGACAGGCAAGTGGAGATTATGTAGCTACGGTTTACAGGAAAGGCTCTTGGAAATGGCTGTATCCTGCAATCACAACAAAATAAATACAGATCGACGATGAGAAGAATACTATTAAAAGAAATGCATTACCTAAACAATTCCTTCCCTGTAAAGGTACAATTAGATGACTGAAAAATTCAATGCCATAGTTTTGAATTCTTCATTGAATTTTTCAGTCATCTGATTCTACCTTTGCAACCCTGCCCAACACACGGCTTGTTGCAAAACTCATCTACACACATGTTCAAGTCCCCTCCGCCTTGTTTACAGCAGGATCGTTCTTGTCTGGGACAGAGTATAGTCGCTGTGTGAGTTCACCAAAGAAGAAGTATTCGTCACTGTGTTCAATAGCCACTTTGTGTGAAATCAAATTATATGTTCATAGCATTCGTGATGACAAGGAGTTTGGGCCAGGCGCTGATTATAGTCATCCTTTGGAATTTTGCTTTGCCCTACTCCGTAACGCCTGTACACTGTTTTGGATGATGTAGTACATTACACTTATTTGATGATTTCAACCAGTTCTCTTGCTTTGGTTTTATCCACCCTTATTTATATGAAGCGACTTCTAGTCAATATTGTTGATCATAATTGCTGCACTACATTCACATATTCATACTGCACCATTTCTGTTGAGCTATGCATATTATACATGTATCCCGCAAGTACTCATTTTGAATAGCCGCGATCCATTTTTATCACACTTCATCAGACCTAATGTAAAAGAGTCAATAAACACCAATAACTAACTTCATACGCCCAAATTATATAAATTTTATCACATCAATTTCACAGAAGTTCTCTGAATTAGTAAACACAGATTTGTTTATTGTGTATTCATAGATACCAGTAACTGCCCTAAGTATTGGAGAAAAACAACACAAATATATGTACCTACGTTAAGAGACTTTGGTAATTTGTAATCTGACCACTCATGAAAGTGGTAAATGTAAAAATATTAGTCAACATTTGAAGTGGTTTAATATGTGACGAACCACGATGGTGAGAAATGCTAAGTACGTGAAGTACTTCCGAATCGGAAAGGGGGTGTAAGGCAGAAAACGAAAAGGAATTGTTTACATACTCTTCATTTTTTCAGAGATAATATGTGCTAATGTATGCTAAAATATATAGTTAATAGTAGTGGAAAATACTACAGAACCTGGATAATAAAAATAAAACAGCATACATAATTCCACGACTCCTGAATTATACTACAAATTCAGTATACGTGGGTAGTGTCACGGAGTGAGTGGTCCGGAATTGTAAAGCACTTCACCACCACCTCCAATAATAATAATAATAATAATAATAATAATAATAATAATAATAATAATAATAATAATAATAATAATAATACATTTTGAACGTAAATTTGAGTATGCACCGGTTGGCACTTTATGAATGCGTGTGGTGGGATGAGGAACTGAACGGTTACGAGACAAGTGGGCGGGGCATAGGAAGGACAGACAGGTAAAGAATCTTAGTTGCGTTTACTAGCGAGGCAGAGGCCTGTACATGTAGTACTGTTTTCGCTGTGCAACTGTACATTTCCCTATCGCCTTGCCCCTCACTCCCCTCTGATCCCTAGTCGTCCTTCGTGGTGTAGTGGTTACCATGCTAGCCTCTAGTTCCCGAGGTCGCGAGTAAAAATCGGACGTAAAAACCCTTAGCATGGGTTCCTTCGGAAAGGAGGTAAAGCCGGTGATCCCGTGTCGTAGATTCACGTCATGTATAGGAACCTCAAGCCTGATAAAGAGACCTCTGAGCAAAATTACCGGTCTTTCACGCCCAATGTAGAATGGGACGCTAAGGACCACAGCACTTAAAGAGCGTCCATAAATAAAACTCAATTTCAATTTTTTTCTCTGATGCCTAGCCTTGATTGTCAACAAAACACAGTGGCACCCTCCACCAAGCGCATTCATATCGTGGCCGACTAGTAACAGAGTGCATGACTGTTATTGTGTTCTATGTTTCTTTAAATCAATGAAATATTACAAATCCTACCCCTTAAATAAGGTAACATTGGATTGCTACACAAGCATGTAGTCAAAATACGCGCGTAATTGAATTTAGAACTGGTAGGAGGTAGGCTTTACAAATAGATTACGTTGAATGCTCATTACACTGGAGTTCCCTTCTTCTTATATCCCCTATTCGTGCAATCTTGAAACTGAGCACATGAAATCCTTAGTTCTAGTGGTGATTTTCCGGAGACTAGTTATAATACCTGAAGTACTTTGAAGAACACTGTCTCACATTGTAGACATCATTGTTCCCTCTAGAAAGTATTATGAAAATCAGATGAAGTGAGAACAAGGATGCATTTGGTGTAACTATGTATCAGCATTTATCTTTATTTCTCCTGCAAACCTTCTTGTTCATTGGTGTATACAATTTGTATCAGAATGCTATTCATTTCTCAAGGAGATTCCATTTTCTTGAAGATCCATGTAATCGGTGTTCTGCCTTGATAGATACAAAGCAGTCTAGGTTGTCAGTATATTTACGGTTATAAGGGAGTTTCGGGCCATGTTTAGGGAACGCCCTATAGTTCTGTGGCGAGAACGTTGGCACGCTTAACCGAAGGTCCGTGGTGACATTCCCGGCTGTGGCTGTAGATTTTTCCTCTACGATTCATCCTACCACCCTTTGCGTACACACAGATTGCGTGAAAGTGCAATTTAGGACGTTAACTATCGCCAATATTTCACTGTTGTTCATTTTCACTGCATAGGATGTTTCTGTAAATTACTTTTGGATCAGCTTACTTAGTTCAGGTTTCAGCAGGAGGTTATCCATAACATATGACGTTCAGATGCATTGCCCTCTGTTGGGTTTCCAGCAATTATAGAAATTAATTCCAATTAAACGTTTATGTCATCCTGTTTATGTCAGTTATGTCAAACTAGCAGAATGTAACTTAATACACCAAAATTACACATAACTACCATTTGGTTAGCGGAATGACCGCGGTCATTTACTAGAAATTATGTAATATCATAACTGAGGTGCTTGTGGAAAATTGTTACTGAAGGTACAGCCATTTATGGAAAATTGAATAGGACATGAAAAATTCAATGCTTCGGTTGGAACTTGAACGACGGATCCTCGGCCTTCTGTGTCGATACTCTAGTGCCGAGCTACCATTGCAAAAGGCCACTAATTGCAATATACCTTCTTATCTGATTCAAATATCCCTATAAACCTCAAGGTGATCGCAAATATTCGAGATATCATACTAAAGATGGAGAATAATGTTGCAAGTAATTTTAACTTTCGAGGTTTATACTTATTCTTTATTTTTTATAACTTTTACTTAAAAACTGTAGATCTCTTTTTCCCCCTTTTTATTTATTTTTCTTACATTACAACTTAATAATGTATATATACAGGATGTTTCAGAAATACTTTTACAAACTTCGGGTATGGGTTCCTTACACCACAAGAAGGAAAAAAGTTCATACGAACATATGTCCCATAATCCTTTGTTTTCTCGTTAGGTGGTGTTCAACACAGTGGTACACTTATATCACACAAAACTCATAATAAATGCTGGTAATGTCTCCTCTTGCTTCTATGCATGTCTGTACTCGTCGAATCATCGAATGTCGCACCCTGTCAAATACTGCCGGATGGTGTCGAATGGTTTCGCAGGCATCCATGACACGTCGATGAAGCGTTTCTGATCCGGGATGGCTGCTTCATAAACCAATGATTTAAGATACCCCCAGAGGTAAAAATCCACAGGATTGAGGTCGGGAGAACGTGCAGGCCATGGAACTGGTCCTCCTCTGCTTGTCCATCGGTCATGGTAGATACCAGTCAGTGTACCATAAATGCATAAAAATAATTTCTGCCTGTTCACGAAATGAATATCCAGCAATGGTGGAACGAAACACGTGCAGTTAACTCACTACATGTACACAATTGAAACGTTGAAGACAGACTAATGACAAATGACAAACGTAAACAAGTCTCCATGGCAACATTTCGCCATCTACCGTATGCAGTACAATGGGTCAACGCCTTCTATGAATGCATAGAGAAATTAAGTTTTGAGGTTGGACCCCGAAGGCCGTTGAACTCACATTTTCATTGTGACAGGAATAACGCGAAAACTAAGGATTATGGGACATATGTTCATATGAACTTTTTCCTTCTTTTGGTGTGAGGAAACCACACCCGAAGTTTGTAAAAGTATTTTTGAAACACCCGGTATAGAAATAGTATAATCTTAAATACAAACATTTGCTATGGCTCTTAAATACTGCTCAAACATTTCTATGTTTGAAGCTATATTATGATTATATAATATATAATATTATATATATAATTTTTAATCACATGCCCTTCTACATTTGCAGCTAGAGTCTCTATAAATGTGGGAGATCCAAGGTAAAACGGGTCCGTTGGATCCGTTTGTCGATTTCGCAGTGTTCTTTCCGGATAAAGACCTGGAAATCCTGTAGATTCACCGCGTCTCCAACTCTGATATCCAAAAATAGGTGGCAAGGATTATCCAAGAAAGGGTATCCGTCATCTGCTTGTCATCTTGATGGAATATGAGGGTCAGATACCAACCGTGAAGACAATTTGAAGTAGTTTGTATTGAAGGAGTTGTATTATATTTCAACTGTTGGGGAGCCGAACTTGTAGTAGTTGCAACAGCACGTATAGTAACCAGTTTCCGGTAGCCTTCGCCCCAAATATGCTTTCTGGTGGCCTTTGCCCCAAGTTTAAAAAAATATTAACTTTGTAATTAAACCGTTTCTTTAAATATTTAATAGTTATGTTTGCCTCGGCTTCGTCAGTATTTATTTTAGAGACACGTTTCTCTTGGCAGGGTTGTGATGCGACAAGAATGTAGGCTTACACAGATTATAATTTTATTTCACTTCTTTTATTAATGCTTGACACGATTTAAATAACACTTCACTTATATAGAGAGCTGCGAGATTTTTTGTATTAATTAATTACACTTTTTAACACGTAAACTATTTTTTCGTCTCACACGAATACGTATAATACTTCTCGAGGACGTATCACGCGTCCGGTTAGGAACACTGTTTGCGGGCAACTGACTTCTAGATTTGTAAAATTTTCTCCTTTTCAGTTTCTTCTGATTGGCTAATCCTACTCCAATAGAATACCTTCATTTAACTAAAGCTTTTTCTGGTTGTTGATTGGATATTTTATAAACTGTTACTAAAATTACATTATTGTTACTCCAAGAATCACAAGTAGTACTGATAAACTTTCTTACTCATTATTGACTCAAGGTTACCTCATTATTACCTCATTGTTAGCAACTTTTAGCTTATTATCCTCACAGCTCCTACATTATTACACATGGATACACTAATGTAAGCATATGCAATGTCTGTTACATACGTTTTACAAATTATTACATACACATATTGCTTCAAGGCGGGCCGTTATTGAATTTACGTATTATATAATTAGACTGAATTAATTTAAGTGTTAATAATACTGCCTCAACTTGTACGTCACGACAGATCACACAGATTTGTCCATTTAACAGTCCCAAATAGAACGTACAATGGCACAGGCTACGTTTCTGAAGTAAGGTTTCCAGCACAGGACACCAATTTTAGAGATTTGCTGTTGCTCTGCCACCACAATTTTCCAGCTGTCCATGTATTAGGAGTATATTTATTTATTTAATAGTCAAACAAATGTTTTCTTTTTAAGTAAATGCACCTCGTGCCTTGAGAAACAAGCAGGCGAAATTGTATGAAACGGCTGCTGGATGTACCAGATTTAAAATAACCTATATTGGTGGTGACTTTATGATGCGCGCGGTATTTTTACTTTCTCTACCGCGCTCCTAGTTGGTACAGGTAGTATTGGATTCCATCCAAAAACTCGATACCGATATTTCACGGGAAATATGTTTTGAGACGCCCTGAATTCAAAGAAAACGTTTTTAGAAACTCGTCCGAGTGTGTGTGTGTGTGTGTCTGTGAACAGCATAACTCAAAAATGAAAACTCATATAAATACCAGACTTGGCATGAATATTTAAAAAAAGTCACACACCTCAAATTATCCATTACATGGTAAAATACTCCATATATTTTTATTCTCTCAAAAACGACCCTGATAATTTTTGTTAAAGTACCATATATCACATTTACAAGGCAAACAAAACGTACAAGCTGGTTCGCTCGAATGTCCCTAATTTCAATTATATGTAACGGGTAAACGGTTGAATATAGAAGCTTATAACAACATTTATATGAAAGGAAAACTCAACAAGTTTTGATATGCACGCCACCACATCTCTATGTGATCTTCAGCAGTCACTGTGAAGGTGCCAAGGCGATGAACAATTTCTTGCATGTCTTCTGAAATGCTCTCAATAGCCTCTATGATGCGCTCCTGAAGATCTCTGATTGGCGTGGCGTAAACTTTATATTTGACGTAGCCGCAGAGAAAGAAACTGAGCGGTGTTAAATTGGGAAATCTCGGGGGCCACGCTGTCGATCCTCGCCTACCAATCCAACGGCCAGGAAAAATGTTTTCCAAAATCGTACGAGCTGTACGAGTATGGAGGGAGCGCCATCTTGTTGGGAAAGGATCTTAGGCTGCAAATGTTCCATTTGTGGAAAGAAGAACTGCTCCAGCATGTCAAGATATGTGGTACCACGGACAGCTTTCTCGGCAAAGAAAAACGACAGAATGACTTTATTCTGTTACAAACCGCACCAAAAATTGATCTTGGGACTATCACGAGCATGCTCTTGTGTAGCGTGAGGATTCTGCGATCCTCAGATCCGCACATTATGCCGGTTTACCTTGCCTTACACGTGGAAAGCGGCTTCGTCCGAGAAGAAACTCTTGGGCATAAAGTCAGGATCAGCGCCAAGACTGTCTAACATCGTATGGGCGAATTGCACTCGTTTGGGCTTGTTATTGGTGCAATAACGTACAGTTTGAGACGTTTGTGGACAATTCATTGCAATGTTGATTTCGGTATTTGAAGCTCTCCCGAAGCTCTTCTTAATGACTTCCGGGGGGTTTCGCTCAAATGCGGATTGAACATTTGCAACCATTTCGTCGGATGCTATGCGACCACTACCACCACAAAGTTCCAGTAGCTAAAAATGTATCCACCACTTCTTTATGCTTTTAGTAGTTGGAGCATCACGGTTAAAGACTCGCAAAACTCCCTTTGAACTCTGAGGCAGTATTTTTAAATTTAAATGATTTCAGTCTAATTATATAATATATAAATTCAATAACAGCCCGCCTTAAAGCAACATGTGTATGTAACAATATATAAAAAGCGTATATTACAGTCATTATATATGTTTATATTGTATACATGTGTAATAATGTTATGTGAATGTATTACGTAATTTAATAATGTAGGAGCTGTGAGAATAATAGGTTAAAAGTTGCTAACAATGAGGTAACAATGAGGTAACCTTGAGGCAATAATGAATTTGAAAGTTTAATAATGCTATTTGTGATTCTTGGAAGCAATAATGTAATTTTTGTGACACTTTATAAAATAGCCAATCAACAACCAGAAAAAGCTTTAGTTAAATGAAGGTATTCTATTGGACTAGGATTAGCCAATCAGAAACTAAAATGGAGCAAAACCTACAAATTCAGAAGTCAGTTGCTTGCAGACAGCATTAATAACCGGACGCGAGATCTGTCCTCGAGAAATTTAATACATATTTTGTGTGAGACAAAAATAGTTTACGTGTTAAAAAGTGCAAGAAATTAATAAAAAAATCTCACAGCTCTCCGTCTCTATATCAGTGAAGTGTTATTTAAATCGTGTCAAGCATTAATAAAAGGAATGAAGTAAAATTATAATCTGTGTAAGCCTACATTCTTCAGTCGCACCACTCCCTGCTAAGACATTCATGTCTCTAAAAAATATAAATACTGACTCAGCCGAGGCAAACATAAATATATAATATTTAAAGAAACAGTCAAATTACAAAGTTAATATTTTTAAACATTTGGGGCAAAGGCCACTGGAAAGTACATTTGGGGCGAAGGCTACCGGAAACATTTTACCATACGCGCGGTTGCAACTACTTCAATTTCGGCTCCCCAACTGTCGAAATATAATACCTCTTCTTCAAACTGTCTTTCCATACGTAGCAGCAACAACCTACTTCAACTCGGACAATTGGTTTAAAACAGAACAGTTTGCGCTTTGATCTGCGGTATCGTCGTTTTGATAAACGATAAAATCTAAGAATGAAAACCTTGTCTTTGGACCACCTACCGACAGGATTCGAAAAGTGGTGAGTTTTCCTTTTATATAACGTCGTTGTAAGTGTTTAGCTTCATCCGCTTACCCGTCACATACAGTTGAAATTAGGGACATTCGAGCGGACCACTTTTTATGTCTAATTTTTTTGGATTAGACTATAAAGTCTGCTTCGTTCGGGAGGAATTTTGTACACCGGATAAATCTAAGACATGACAAAGGAATTGAACAGAAAATGTAGATCACTTTAAAACACACATTTTATTTCATAAAGATTTCTTGTGACATCAGCCGTTTCAAAGATATCCGTTGTTATTAGTTTCACTCTTCCAATGTCAACCTTCAGTAGTTTCTCCCGATGTCATTTAAAGGGCACTGAATTTCAAGGTCAGCATATAGCGGCCACCTTTTAAACATTTCACTATCACTATTCCATTTGTACCAAAGAAACGTATAATGAAGTTGTGTATCTAAACGTTTATCTCAACTAACTTGAAGTAGACAGAAGAATAAGATTTTGCAAGAAAGTTTTAGAAGCTATATAAAAATAAACAAAGGTGGGTGGAGAAATGAATGTGAATGTAACACATCGGTTGTTTTTAATTATTACAACTGAATTTTCTAACAGGTTTAATTGGTAATGGTTAGAATACAAAGAAACAGAATTTCGCATGAAGATAAATGAAGAAATATCAAAGAGGTTCATGAAATCGGAAGATGAAAATAAATGAAAATAAATATGGAATCATTCAAAGTTTTTAAACATTTGTCTCCATTTTAATTTTTTGTCAACAATGCTCATGATTGCTACATTCATTTAACTTTCTACTCTGCATGAAGCTGTACATTTAGAAATTGTTTGTTATAGTTTTCTGTTTGGAAACATAACAAATTAAAAAGTAATGCACACCATCAGAGGCACCTACTTTTGCAATGTCATAGCCACAGCCACGTTTCCTTTTGGTTTTTTGTCGTTTTTATAATTTAATCTGACAGAATAATAATGTTAAGACAATGTCACCTAAGTGTACGCTAGTTTTAGTAAATTAATTTTATTGTTGAGGGGTTTACATAATTTTTATTGATAGTTGATCTTCCACACATGCTACGTGTAGGCCTAAGTTGGAAAGGGATAATCAGACTGAAAAATTCGATGTCATAGCCGGGATTTGAACTACGGAACTTTGGCATCCGTGCCGTTCCTCTAACCAGCTCAGCTAATATGGCCACATTCTGGTAGGACACTCAATTCTCCAAAGACTCACATTTTTCGCGGTAAAATAGAAGGCGTTTTCAATATATTTTCGAGATAACATACCCCAATGACGACCTGCAATATATAAAGTGCTTTGAGTCCCGGGCTTCATAGTTAGCCACTATTAGATTCAGTCTATGATAATTAATTGTCCTTTAAGGCATTCTGTGGTTCAAATCCAGTCTATGGCATTGAATTTTTCAGTATGATTAATTATGCCTTTCACATTATTATTGAGGCAATAGTAGCTCAAGAAGAAGAAGAAGAAGAAGAAGAAGAAGAAGAAGAAGAAGAAGAAGACTCCTCTTTGTTGTACGATTTTCGGTCGTGAACAAATTCATAATACTCGTATATTTAGCCATGCCTCTTTTCCAGAATCCCTCTCTCCAAAAAGAGACTATGTCTTATAAATAAAAGCAAACTTGACTGCCTCGGTGATCAACACGCTAGCTTCCAAATTAAGAGGTCCCGGGTTCCATTTCCGGCTGAAGAATGGGACTTTTTTTAGCCAGGATTATTCTGCACCCTCCCTAGAGTCTGGAAGTATGAGTGAGGGTGTAAATGGGTGTGTAAATTTAATGCTTATAAAGGAAACCCAACCCAAATAAACCCAAATTAACAGAATAGTAAACGAGTGAACAGCATTGCCGATGAGCAATTGTTCCACAGGCAAAGCCGCCGATATGACCTTAGATGTCGTCTCTTCTAACGCTCCTCATGTATGACCTTCGGCGTTACCTTATTCCACCAAGCGATGACTGGACACATTTCTGAGTTGAAGGCATCCAGCGTTACCTCCGATGTTAGGGAGATGATGAGGATGGCGGTGGAATGAGAGGACCTACAGCTTTTACCGTGGACTCCGAACCACGTTGGTTCTGGGGGATATACTGCCTATTAGCAAGTCATAGGTAAACGATTAATTAGGGCCGACTTAAAATCGCCACCCCAGAACCGGGAATCGAACCCCGAACCCTCACTACGGATTAGGTTGGCTACGGAAGGGAGGCGTCCCCGGGAGGAAGGATGAGGCGAAAGGAGACACCGGGCGGCCGGAACCAGGAGTGACAGCACAGGAATGGCAGGCCCCCTAAGTTTCCAGATAGATACCTACGGACAGCAGACCGGGGATCCCACCCCGCACAGAGGGCGTCCAACGCCCCTCAAGGGGGTTCGGATACCCCCGGCAGCCAGCCGAAAGCCGAGGGAAGGAGAGAGTCGCAAAGAGCATCCTTTTCCCCTGCCACACTGCACCGAAGCACCATCGCCGACACTGAAAGAGACCAACGGATGAGAAATGAAGTGAAATGAGAATGGAGATGAAATGGAGTGACAGAAAATTCAGGGGATGTGAGAATCTCTCCCAGTATTCGACCACAGATGAAACGCGTAAGCCATCCCGTTCGGTAACCCTCAGTACGACAGCCGGAAACCAAACCACTGCTCTACCCGGACGCCACCTAGACCTTAGATGTTAAAGGAGGCATATAAATGGAGAAGAGGGGGGGATAAAAAAGTCAACTTCCCGTACTGCGAGTTACGGCATTTTACTGCCCCCTTCCACAATGGCTCCATGGGAATAGTTGCGATGGGTTGGACCAGAGTTGTGGAATGGATAGTCTTGTGCTTCATTGGCTCTCTGTTCACATACAACTGAATACTAAATGTCGCTCTCGAGGACAGGTATACGATGGTACTCGTCAAAACCTACATTATAAGACTGTTCTTTTACACTAGCCATTCCATTTGTAATTGAAAAATTATTATGCGTTACATTTGCATGATTTCCTCTCTCCACAGTCATTCATTTTTATATAGCTTCTACAAAATACTCTTATGAAAACTTATTTATTTTACTCAGTTCATGTTAATCGAGACAAACCTTTGCAGAAATTATTTCATTACACATTTCGTTGTAAGCATAGGGGGATAGAGAAAACAGAATCGATAGTCACATGTTTTAAAACTGACGCCACCTTAAAATTGCACGCTTTCCATGACACTGCGACAAACAACTGAATAGCGACAACACTTAAAATTAATAAAGTATTGAAAAATTCAAACCAATAATAACGTATATCCCAGAAATTAATTGTGAGCTTTAAAGTGTTACACATATTTGGTCAAATACACTTTTGTCTATCTCTTACGGCTTACTTCTTATACAAAATTCCTTCCGAATGAAGGGAACTTTACAAGGTACTCCCAGAAAATTCAAGATTTACACTTTATTTGTCATAAGTATCTTAAATATATGATATAAGTATATTTGAGCCATTTTTAAAAAATAAAAAATACCGAAAATTTGTTCATGTAAAGTGTAGCTTGGAGTCCGGAGATTTCCTTGAAAATCTTAGTGCCACATTTTTTGGAAGATACCGAACTTAAATACGAAAGTTGGTATTTATCAAGCATTTCGTTTTAGATTTATGGTGTTCACACACAGATTGGATTAAAGTGACCTCAAAACAGGTATTTCAGATGAAATATCAACATCGAGTTTTTGGGTGGAATACAATACTTCCTTTTACCTACTATAGGTATGGGTGGAAAAAGTAAAGCATTACTTAGCTACATTATAGCTATTAATTCGACCTCTATATACTTCACTACAGCATCTATAGTATTGAAATTGAAATTGAGTTTTATTTATGGACTGTGGTCCTTAACTACTGTGGTCCTTAGCGTCCCATTCTATATTGGGCGTGAAAGACCGAAAATATTGCTCAGTGGCATCTTTATCAGGCTTGAGGTTCTTTTACGTGCCGTAAATCTACGACACGGGACCACCGGCTTTACTTACCTTCCAAAGGAAGCCATGCTAAGGATTTTTACGCCCGAAAAAAACCATCGCCCTCCGCCGGGTTTGAGCCCGCGAACTAGAGGCTAGCATGGTAACCACTACACCACGGAGAACGACTCATATATAGTATCATGGAGGTAATTAGATGTTTTGGTTTTAACCATAATACTTTAATGCACACATCTGCATCAGAGAAATAAATATGTCATTCATGTCTCTTCATTATAAACGGAATGGTATTTGATTTGTCAGCTCTCTGCGTTGCTTCTATTGTTGATATATGTTCTTCGGCGACAGGCGGTCTCCTTTACTTTTAGGTTTATATTTACTTCTTTTCCGCGTAATACGCTCATTTCGCCAACAATCGGGATGCACAATCTCAACTTATAAAATGCAACCTATTGCTTGCTAATGTGTGTCTTGTATACGGTTCAGTTGGAAGGTCTGTGATGGAATAAAAAGCTGTTTGGTTATTGATCTGAAAAGCAAACCTGATTACGGTTAAGTTTGGGCATACTCGTAAGTCAAACTGTTGTTGGGGATAGTATTTAGGCAGCATCTCATGTTAGTCTATATTGTTTGGGATAAGGTATAAGGTGCGTTTAGATGCATTCTTATGGGGAGTTTAAAAAACTCTATCCTGCCAATGTTAAATCAGCTAAGTTCATGGCCCATTATCTCAGAAAGAACATATTACACTGAATTTTTAGTGTGTAAATGTATCCGTTCTAAGTTCACCTATCTACTCTTATCCAATACGTTTGTTTACTAAGCAGGATAGGGTTATTTTCTTTATTATTTAATTTTTATTAACATTTATTAGCGGTTACTTTTTTAAAAATAACCAACCGTATTATTAACACCAAAGTAGATACACAACAGCACTTAGATTTTTTTCATCACACTAGAATTTAATCAGCTATCTTCAATATATTCTAGATAACGGAGCATTTATAACAGAAAATGGCGTTAACAGAAAAAGCTGTTCAAAGCAAAAATGGAGAAAACGAACGTGCATATATAATTTGCAAATAAAAATCCACATGACTTGATAACACAGAAGCTACCATACTTGATGATGATAGCAATTTTTAGAGCAAAATTTCCCCTAAAATATGGGCGAAGGTGGCCCTGTGCAGTAGATTTACGGCACGTAAAGAAACCTCAAGCCTGATAAAGAGGCCTCTCAGCAAAATTTCCGATCCTTCACGCCCAATACAGAATGGAACGCTAAGAACCGGAGCAGTTAAAAGAGTGTCCATAAATAAAACTCAATTTCAATTAGGCGAAGGTAGTTGGTAGATGAGTACTGTTGTTGAAATATACTTAAAAATGTAAGTATTTTGTCTATAATGAGTATATGTTGAAGTAAAGAGGAAATTAAAATTAATAAAACTGCAAAAATGTCGTATTTTTGGAAATTTTTGCGACTTAGTCTCACTTTAAGTAATGCAGTATATTTCTTGGTGTTTAAGGAAATAATCTACAAAAAGTCCCTAAGGGAGAATTTGCTTAATTTTCACAGAATTGCCTATGCAGAATAATGGGTTGAAATTCCGTCGATTATTTGGTGTAATAAATCTGAAAGCTACGTCATTTGTAGCATTCCATGGGTTAACCATAGTTTATCACACGCTGGTTATTGGTGAAACCTAACCACATTGTTGATTAAATGTGGTGGCGTATGCGACATAGTTTGCATCTGCTGGGACAAGGGATCCAAGTACACGCCATCTAGTGGATACATGGCTTGTGGGCCAGTGGTGCAGATGCGAATGGGAGGATGGGGTAGTGCACTGGATTGTGAAACAGCCAGATTAATCCTCTTGCGGATGAGGAAGGCTAGGCTTGGCACAGCGCTTCTCTGCCTGCCTACAGCTACTGAATGCTGTCGTGGTCGCTTTTGTGCGCGGAAACCCAGTGATCAATATACACCATTTGTAATAATTCGAGGCAAATAAACCATGCACATGTGTAATTGCAGCGTGAGGTTTATTTACCAATTGTCTGCATCTCCCGCATGCAGTAGCTTCAACTGGGTGGTTGATATAGCAAGGAACTAGAACGTAATGATCTACCCTCCTTGACTGCAACCTGCAAACACAGTTGGGTTACTAAGGGAAATCTTTCAAACCTTACTGACTGGATGTATTTTATAGCTACTATGTTTTTGTTTTTAAGTTCGTATTATTTAAGTTTTCCATTTATACATCAATACTACTATGATTTAGGCTATATTTTGGACTGCATTTAGATATTTTAACTCCCAAGTAAATTTTTATTTTAAAGCAGCACAGCTAATTTCTGGATTTCTTGAGCATAGCATAGATGGATTTATCTGACCGGTCCATTCACTGGATTCAATGACATTTCAAGGATATTTTATTTGCCTTGTGGTTTTTATTTTTAATCTTTTTATTAGGGTTTATTGCCCACTCTTACTTAATACGGCACCACAGGCGGTGACGACGATGATACATGAAATTAAATGATAAATAGGAAAGGAAATTTGGGAAGGAAACGCTTTAGGCCTAGGTTTAGGGTATCTCTCCCATCGACACGACAATATGCAGCATTTCATTACCGTACAAAGAAAGTGCTACAGACACCGGAAATATATCATGAGAGACAGCGCAACCCAACATAGCCAGGCGAGACAGATTTAGTTTATCTTCAAATGTTCAAAACAGGAGACTTTCCTTGTTAGCAGGGATTGAATTATACATGTTCGACCATTTAAGTTGAGACTGTACCATATCTCCAAAACTAAAGTATGTCTTGAATAAAAGTTGCTTGATATTATGGGGGAAAATAAATACCATTGGGGGCGGCGCCGTGGCCGAGTGGTTAGACCTCTCACCGAGGCGGCCCGGGTTCAATCTCAGGGACCCGCATGTGGGATTTGTGGTGGACAAAGCGGCGTCTGGGCGTGTTTTCTCCGGGTTCTCCGGTTTCCCCCGCCAACTGCTCCATCATCACCTTTCCTTTCATCCATTTCACCATCATTTCGTTTCATCTACTTCCTTCCTCCCCATACCAAGCATCGGGCTGATCCCCCATCCTGGACGTTCTATCTGATCCATGAGTGTCTGCTCCTCGACGGGCCTCTGAGTCCTACATATGAGGAGGTTAAACAGATAATGAATGAATGAATAAATACTATTGGTCGTGTTTTGTTTGGAGGTCATGATGGTCATTTTAGATTCCATTTAAAGAAATTAATTGACCCTAAAACGACTATAATAACGTCCTCCAAATAAAACACGACTAATGACATTTACTTTCCCCCATAATATATCAAGCAACTTTTATATCATTTCTTTCTACAACCCTTAGTTTTGCAGATATTGTACAGTCTCAACTTAACTAGTACACCCTGTATACCCCAAGAGATAACATTTTCCTTTCAATAGAGGAACAAAATAGTTGTAATTGAAGTGTTTTACCCAAAGAGGAACAAATCATATCGTAATACAAGAATACTTATCTGTCCGGGAAAAGGATATTCTTTTCCTTCCGGCTTGGTGGAAAACAGCCATTCATCGGAAACTATATTTTCAGCTAAAACATATTACTTGCACAAACACACCTAATCAAATTTCTGTTTTATTCTCTGACAAGGGACACTAAGTTTTATTACACAAAATCATGCATTAGTTAATTTTCTTTAAGAAAGATTCCTTGGGAATTAGACTGTGATCAAAGGCTCTTTAATATTTGGGTATAACGTGTAAATTATTTATTTAAGAATTAATGTTATTTGGTTCTATAGCTTAGTTGACGGCATGTCTGTTATAAGCTTTAGGAGCTGTCCCTGAACACTGTTGTATTTTTTGTCTAAACGAACGTGTTGCCTCTTCTTGGTTAAAGCGGTTCGTCCAAATGGAAACGCGCCTCTATCTGCATTACTGCTTCAAGTGTGAAGGCGTTACTATGCTAGCCTCTAGTTCCCGAGGTCGCGGGTTCAAACCCGGCGGTGGGCGATGGATCTTTTCTGGCGTAAAAATCCTTAGCATGGCTTCCTTCGGAAGGAAAGTAATGCCGCGGTCCCGTGTCGTAGGTTTACGGCACGTAAAAGAGCCTCAAGCCTGATAAAGATGCCTCTTAGCAAAATTACCAGTCTTTCACGCCCAATATAGAATGGGACGCAAAGAACCACAGCAGTTAAAGAGCGTCCATAAATAAAACTCAATTTTTAAAGTGTGAATGCATCAAAGAACAAGATCAAATCATCAGAAAATCTTCCTCTACCATAGTCAGAGAAAACCAATAAATACAGTATTCATAAGGTGATATATGCTTTTATGTTAAAAACGGAACACTAAGTGATTAACTTATCTGTTCCTCCGGCCACTTCTAGGTACTCAAGAACCTCGTTTATCTGGCCCTCATTAATTCGTATCTCCAGTTTATTTGGATTCATCTTTTGTTTCCTTTTCCTTTCTTAACACGAAAATGTGCTGTATATTGTTAGTACGGTTTATGTACAGTGATTGCGTTAGCACTGCAGGTAGCATAGAGATCGCCGGTCCCACGCTTCCAGCTACCGTTACTATGCTCAGTGTGGATCTGTTCCTTGCAGAGTTAAGTAGCTGTACTGGTATTGTTCTTTTGTTCCCGTGTTTTGAATGTGCGTGAGTGAAATAATGCCTTATGTGGAGGCAAGGGCACAGCTGGAAAAACTAATGGTTTCCCTAGAACGTCAAGCGGCCAAAACGCCACACACATTTAAATAAAAGAAACGTACACACTACATATTTCAGTAAATAAACGTGAGTAGACTACAGTGAGTTGAAGTGCCAAAAAAGTGTTTCTTGTTAGTGCCAAAATAAAAGGTTTTTATATTGTAGTTGGTATTAGAGTTTTTGTATTTAGTAGATATTTCCGGACTATCTGGATTTTTGTTATTTCGGATTACCTCTGGTACCACCTAGTCCAGATAAACGAGGTTTTTGTGTACTGTAAATCTTTTACTGTAATTCTGTCATCTAAGCTAATCTTAATACAAACATCTTGGGGAGGTTTTTGTGTCTGATTAAGTTTATGACAACGTAAAGCATTTCTTTTCAGTTGACTTAACTCCCATCTCAGTAACTTGTGCTTGTTTGTTTTGACAAGAGCGTATATGAGTCAGATCCATAAAATATGACAGCCACTTTATTAAATGTTATTTCTTCCGAGCACTTCCTTCTTTTATTGCCTAGCTCTGAGAAATTGGAGTAGTAAAATCCACTAGCTGGTTCTATGGCTTTATTACTTAGTTCTTTTTGAAACGGCATTAACTGAAGAAGTTTTTATTGTAATTACGTTTCTTCAGTGAATAGCATGCTTTAATACTTTATCCTCAGAAGGAATGAGTACTCTTATCTATGAGGAACTTATATTAAATCGGCTGTATTTTCTTCAATATCAATCCGAGCATCTCTTATATGACTATTAAAATGTATGAACTACAGTAGTCTTTTAACGGAACGCTAGTACATCACAGAAATTAGAACACCAAGTTCGTGTTAATATGACCACCCTTTCAGAATAAATCAGGAAGTCTGTGTTCGAATCCTCCAGGTAATTTAACTGTGTAAGGTCTTCGTTCCTATCTCCCTTATGTAAAAGGGAACACCACGCATCTAAATCATTTTAACTAAAGTATCTCCTTGTAAAGCTTAACAATAACAATGGACGTTAAATGTCTCATACTGTGATAGAAACTATACTATATTAAATACACATTTCATTCGTGTTTCATTTTATATCCATACCTGCTTTGTAATTGTCATAGAATGTACATCTGCAAAATTATCTACCAGCTTTAACACCAGGATACCAAAATAGTAAAATGTCTATTTAAAATACACAGGAAACGTTAGTGATTCTTATTAAATGGATTACACACCTGTTTGTTTGGATAGAGGGGAGTGTATCGTGTCAAAGCACGCTCCACATTGTACTTCAAGCAGAGATATCTGTCAGCATCGTATACTTCATCGGAGTTGCAAAATCGTACAGATTTCGTTTTGAGAACATGTAGTTGAAACTGGCCAACATTAAAACCTGATGACTCTGTATTTGCAAACTTTTTCAGAAGCACAAAATAAAAAATAAATTAAATCATTGAAAAAATTCTAAGTAGGAATTCAATAAGTCGTCTTTCCAATATTCTTCCGCACTTTCGAGGTCTTTATGGCCTTCACTGCTGAAAAAGTGGGGAGATTTTCTTTTGAATAGGAAAAAGCAAGACATCTTATCATGAATGAATAAGTTCGTAAATAGAACTGATCCATACAGAAGTCTATAACCTTAAAGAAACCGTCTATTTCCTGGTTTTCCTGATTCTTATTATAAGTTTCCACCTGTCCTCTCACTCCGCATCTTGCCATTTATTTTTCGGTCTTCGTCTGCTTCTTTTACCCACGATTATAAAGTGCGATCCAAAGGAAACGAACCTTTGAAACACACTGAAGCACGACTGGGAAGTTAGCAGTGCTAAATGACATATGCCACACTGCTCACACTTTGTTGCCATTCGGTAAAATTAGAACAATGGAGTGGTGTGCAGCGTGCCTTTGCGTTGAAAGCGTTTACACGTCGGGTAGAGTGTAGTACGCGGTTAGACAATTTCAATATTGGACTGCATTGTCATATTATCAGCACATGCAAACCACAGTAATCCTTGCTTTTAAAATTCAAGTTCTATAAGTTACAGATCGTCCTTCTACTGCATGTAATGCTTTGACACTTTTTGAAAGCTTGTTAACAAAAGCGAATGACAAGGATTTTATTAACAACCTATGAATGTTGGACGGAGCCCACTTTCACTTCAATGCCTCTGTCAATAAACAGAATTTTCGATATTGGGCCCAGGAAATTCTTTGTCAGTTGCATCAGTGACGTTACACACCAACAAAGTTAACGTATGGTGTCCTATGTCATCGAGTAGCGTTATATGTTCCTACCTTTTTAAAAATGTTGACAGGCTCGTCATCACAGAAACGTCTGTCCGGTATTTAGCCAGGTTGGAAAACCTTTTTATGCATGAATTGCTCACATTTCCACAGCTACGCCAGGTTCCAACAAGCGGAATAACGACACCCACAGTACGCTATCCATGAAGCCTGTACGAAAACTGTTGGTGAAATTGAATAGCCCCCAATCTCTCCCAATCTTACAGTATGTGATTTAATCGTGAGCTTTAACCCATTTGTCCCTTTACGATGAAAAAACTGAAAGCAAGGATATCAGGGGAAGTTATCAGGAATCCTGTTGAAATGTTACATCGAGTCATACACAATATCCTTAAGAGATTGCAAGAATGTCCGTGCAGAGTTGGTACTCATTACTCAGATATTATCTTCCAGAAATAAGCTATTTTTAAGGAACTCAACAATGGTATACTCCTTGCTATCATCTGAAAAATTATTTGTTATGAAATGTGTATTATTTTCCAATAAACGCCGTTTGAACACTTTCCGTTCTATTAGCCGGGCTGTATGGTATAAATTTCTTGTCATCCAGTATTTTTCCATCCTAACCACTGTCCTAATTTAATATCCTTGTATAACTCATATATATATATATATATATATATATATATATATATATATATATATATATATATTAAAATCACCAAAACTGAGTCAACACGGTTTACATTCAGAGACTAAGTGCAGATTTCCTACTTTTCCCTACGTCTTCAAGGATTTAAGCATGAAGGTTTGACACTTACCATTTGACCATACTAGTTATCACCATACTAGTAAGTGGGGGTTGAAAATAAAACTAGGGTAGATTTTGAAAGTTATTATTTTTGCTGAAGCCCAAAGCGTATGTGTCCAGGTTTCCACATTAGCCAAATGGTTCACATTTATAGGTAAGGGATCAAAAATCTTGAGTCTTGATAGCATGTCTATAATTTTCTCACAATTGTATAGTGCAAGCGTAGAGTGGTTGTCCAGTCGGTGCAACTTTATGTGTAAGGGATTAAAAATAAGGGTAACATTAGTTTTTTAAAGTGCCAGGTATGGTATGATGGAAAGCTGATGCAGTACCATGGTTAACTAACGAATACGACGTATACTGCTTGTCGTGTTGTCGCGGTTTCTTTACCTACAGTCGTCCACTTTCCGTTTCGAGGCTCTATGTAAACAAGGAGTTTCTGGACATGGACTTATAAACAAAATCACATGGTTGAAGAAGTTGTTCTGTTGTATTGTTATTTGCCCCACGCTTTGGGAGCCAATTTGAAGATATTTTGTTGCTGCTACGTACGGGAAGCCGATTTGAAGTAGGAGTTGTATTGTAGTTCAACTGTTGGGGAGCCGAACTTGAAGTGTATTTGCAACTGCACGTATGGTAAACAGTTTCCGGTAGCCTTCGCCCCAAATGTACTTTCAGGTGGCCTTTACCCCAAGTTTAAAAAAATATTGACTTTGTAATTTGACTGCTTCTTTAAGTATTAAATATTTATGTTTGCCTCGGCTGCGTCAGTATTTTTGTTAGAGACACGTTTCTCTTAGCAGGGTTGTGATGCGACAAGAATGCAGGCTTACACAGATTATAATTTTACTTCACTACATTTATTAATCCTTGACACAATTTAAATAACACTTCACTGATATAGAGAGCTGTGAGATTATTTTTATTAATTAATTACACTTTTTAAACGTAAAACTACTTTCGTCTCACACGAATACGTATTAAATCTCTCGAGGATGTGTCTCGCGTCCGGTTAGGAACACTGGCAAGATTTCTAGCGCCTAAACTTGTAAATTTCTGTATTTCAAGTCTCTGATTGGCTATTCCTACTCCAATAGAATACCTTCATTTAACATTTTTCTGGTTGTTGATTGGCTATTTTATAAACTGTCACTAACATTTACATTATTGTTGCTTCAATAATGACTAGTAGCATTATTAAACATTGTTACTCATTATTGCCTCAAAGTTACCTCATTGTTAGCGACTTTTAACTTATTATCCTCACAGCCCCTACATTATTAAATTACGTAATATATTCACATAACATTAATATATGAATACAATAATATAAACATATACAATGACTGTAATATACACTTTTATATATTGTTACATACAAATATTGGTTTAAGGCGGGCTGTTATTGAACTTATATATTATATAATTAGACTGAAATCCTTTAAATGTTAAAAAAACACTGCCTCATGGTATGCATATAGCATATGATTGAAAATAAACTTTCTGATAGATACTGGAAGATGTAAGGAACTTGTGTTTTTTGGCAGTCCTATAAAATAACTGTGTAGTGCTTTGTGTAGATAGTCAAAGGGTGCAGACTTCTACATTAGGGGTTGAAAATATGGGATTTTATAACTTGTAAGTAGTGTACAATATTCGCCATGTACTACGGCGTAAGTGTATAGAGTTCTAACATAAAGGTCACACAGTGAAAATCTTTAAGTAAGGGGTTGAAAGTAAGGGTAAATGTAATTTTTGAAACTGGTGAGTAGGTGCAGGGATCTAAAGCATAAGTTCCCGAACTTTAATGCAGATTGCTCAGATTGTGCAAGTTTGTACGAAAGGGGTTGAAGGTATTAGGAGGGGTAGTTTATGAAAGTTGTAAGATACCCTGCGGGTGTTAATGAATATGCTAAAAGTCTCAGTGGTAGGTAGAATGGTACCATGAGATCATATTTTGTTATTAAATCTATGTTTAGAAACGCTTTGTTTGCGTGCTAGGCTCTGTATAATATGGATGAGTAGACATTACGGAACACAAAACAAAGAAAAGAAAGTTAAAAATAAAACTGAAATACTGTAAGCTAACAGATAACATTTTAATCAACTACTGGAGGTGCTCAAAATGAATGCCGTCAACTTCGATACAGTTTGTGCATCGCTTGATATGCAATGTCGAACATTTGTTAATAAATAAATACATAAATAAATAATTATTGGAAAGAGTTCACAGTCTTGTGTGCACCGTGGCCGCGGATGTCCACGGAGTGCTTGTTTGGACGTAAGCTGCCTACTTCACTCAAGCGCCTCTCGAATCTTGGAAACATGGTGTGGGTCGGGTGACGCTTCTTGGTATAGCGTTGTTGATAGAGCGCAAGACTCTCTTGCATTCCTTCCCCGTAGACGAGATGCATCTCGGTGTACGCTGTATTTGTGTACAAGGCCACCATTGTTCATTCCCACTTGACAATAGCCACACAAGTAAATACTACAAAGAATAACTCCATAAACACAACCGTTGACTGTAGGTATGATGGAAAGCTGATGCAGTACCATGGTTAACTAACAAATACGACGTATACTGCTTGTCGTGTTTTCGTGGAGTCACGGTATCTTTACCTACAGTCGTCCACTTTCCGTTTCGAGGCTCTATGTAAACAAGGAGTTTCTGGACATGAACTTATAAACAAAGTCACATGGTATGCATCTATATACCACCGGTGCTTGCATATACTGTATAACTTTTTTCTGAGTCCTATAGCCCAAGTGGAGAAATTTGTGGCCTAGGCCTAGCGGTATGGTTGGTATATAAGAGTTTGAAAATATGAGTCAGGGAGTTTCAGCGATGTTATAGTCTTATGCCCAGAATAATCACATGTTCATAGGCTCAATCGGATCATTAGATGGTGAAAGTTGACATTTGGTGACATTTCGATTTACCAATTTATTTTTTATGAGGTCTTGCAAAACTTTAATCTGAAGGAGGTTTATTTTAGGTGTTGTATTGTAGTTCAAATGTTGGGGAGCCGAAATTGAAGTAGTTGCAACCACGTAATGTACAAAGTTTCCGGTGGCCTTCGCCCCAAGTTTATGTTTTCTTTAAATATTATATATATATTTAAGTTTGCCTCGACTGTGTCAGCATTAATTTTGTAGAAACATGTTTTTCTTAACAGGGTGTGATACGGCTAAAGAATGTTGGCTTACACAAAGTATAATTTTTGTTTCACTCCTTTTATTAATCCTTGATGCGATTAAATAACACTTCACTGATATGGAGAGCTGTGAGATTATTTATTAATTACTTGCGCTTTATAACATGTAAATTATTTTCGTCTCACACTGAATGTGTATTAAACTTCTCAAGGACGCGTCTCGCGTCCAGTTAGGAACACTGTCTACAAGCAAGTGACTTCTGAATTTGTACAATTTGTTCTATTTCGGTTTCTGATTGGCTAATCCTACTCCAATAGTATACGTTTATTTAACTTAAGCTTTTTCTGGTTGTTGATTGGCTATTTTATATACTGTTTAAATAATTACATTATTGTTCCAATAATTACTAGTAGCATTATTAAACTTTCCAATTCATTATTGCCTCAAGGTTACCTCATTGTTAGCAACCTTTGACCTATATTCTCACAGCTCCTACATTATTAAATTACGTAATATATTCACATAACATTATTATACATGTATACAATAATATAAACATTAATACAATGACTGTTACATACATTTTATATATTATTTTATACACATATTGCTTTAAGGCTTTATTGCTTGTTAAAATAATGCCTCAAATCCCCCAAAATCACCCTTGATTTTCAGAATTTTATGAAATCAACATTGAAAGTGCTATAAAGTGTAACCATTCAATTTTCTAGCATTATGGTACAGTCTACAAATACCCCCACAAGAACCTCCGCTTTATACAGGGTGGACTAAGCGTTGTAGAAAGAAAATTTGTTTTTAATAAAAGTTGCTTGACATTATGGGGAAAGTAAATGTCATTAGTCGTGTTGTGTTTGGAAGACGTTATGATGGCCATTTTAGGATCAATTAAATTTTTTCTAACGGGAACCTACAATTAGGGTCAATTTAAATTAACCCTAAAATAAGCATCACAACATCCTCCAAATAAAACACGGCTAATGTCATTTACTTTCCTCCTTGATATCAAGCAACTTTTATCCAAGACATTTCTTTCTACAACGCTTAGTTTTGGAGATATTTTAGTCTCAACTTAAATGGTCCACCCTGTATATTGCCATATATTACAAATTATAAGTATTCAGAACTTTCTGTTACCCTCAGTTCATTAGACAATGGCAAGTATCTTAAATTATGTATTAAATGTAATGTTTGATTGCTTTTCATAAATTAATTCTCTAAAATAAGTTAGTAAAAAGGCGATACATTTAACGCAAATATCATGATTTTTTTAAAGATGCCGTGAATAATCATCATAACACATAATAATGACCGAAAACAAGAAAATCTTAGGTGCCATTAATTGAATATTTCAGTAAACTAAAAATACAATGCTTTTGCCTATTTACTAAATTTTTACAACCTTTTGTAACGCCGTAGAGCTGATGCATATGTGTGTTTTTGCCCTTGTTTTGTTTGTCGTTATTTGGTCTGTACGTATCATTGTGGACCATTTAAGGTCATCAAAACTCTGTGAAATAAAACACGACTAATGGCATTTGCGTTCCTCCATAATATGAAGCCACTTTTATTAAAGCCATATTTTCTTTCTACAATGCTTGGTTTTGGAGATATTGTACAGTTTCAACTTAAATGGTCCACTCTGTATACCTCAGGCGGAGCGTCTCTGATCCGCATTCCGGAGATCCCGGATTCAAATCCCCGGGGCCGACTAATCTGCCAGAAGGTTTTCTTTCGCGGTTTTCCTCGGTCGCTAGGCGAATGTTAGGTTTCATAATTTTATGCGCGAATTTTCCTATCATTCCTTGCATCGCTACATTTCATTTTCTTCTTATTCACCGCCATAACAGGCATTGGTATGCCGATAATATGGTGATGGGAGGCCAGAACAGAGAGGAATTGTAGGAGACACTATAAAAGCTGAAGAAATGGATTACAGAAAATAAATTGTGCATAAACGTAGAAAAAACCGTAGAGGAGGAATATCACCAATAGGCTGATCACCCATCCAAGATATGCTACTAAGATCTAGAGTTTGCTTGCTTCTCGACAGGCTACTGACACAAGGCATTGGCTTGTAAACCCTCGGGGGTGCAAGTCCTCCAAAGAGGAGGGTAATCCGAAGAAGAAGAAGAAGTGTATTATGGTTGTATAAGAGGCTGGGACAAACCGCTCACTGCTGCTTCAGCTTTTGCCAAGTATACTCAAAGCTCTTATTTTATAAAAATAATGTTTTAAATAGCTTTCTGAATTTAAGAGATGTGCTGTCCAGTAAGAAATATTTAATTTTAGAGTAAATAAATGTACATTATATGATATTAAGGGCCTAATGCCATAAGGGATTAAGACACCGCCACAACAGATAATTTTGAGTAGTAATGTTATATCGATGTGGCTGAGCAAAACATCTTAACCGCCACCCTTTCGAAAATTTGCACATTTTAGTTTAAGTGTTAATGTCACCAAACTATAATTAAAACAATATTATATTGTTCACTGGAACACGAGAACTGTGCGAGAATGGATGGCATAAAACGCGATACCAATACAACTAAACTATTGTTAGTGTTAAATACTGATTTATAATTAATACTATACAAAATATTAGAATGATTTGGTTTAAACACAACTAAAACGTTTTATGAAGATTTATGTACCTATGGCTTGAAAAATTGCAAAGATGATCAATTATTTAAGAACACGCACAGCTCATGTAAAACGTCGTGACACTCCATATGCGCAAGAGAGGAGAAATGAGGAGTAGTGGTGAGAGTGGTGGGGGAGCAAGGGAACAGAAGTATATCAGAACTCGGAGGCGGTCGCTAATACCCACCTCTCTTATTATGCAAGTGGGCTAGTCAGTGCTATTGCGCATCTATGCTTCAGGAGTGGGGGACTGTCACGACGTTTTACACTAGCTGTATGCACATTTAATCCGAAATCAGTATCGTAAGAGTCATACTTTTTATCTTATGTACCAATTTGGGCAGTGTTTAGGATAAAAATGTGAGACCTGGTGCTTTTAAAGTTGTTTTGTTGGGTATGAAATAAACTGTTTGGTTCTTAAGATAATAGACACTGGTCTTTTACTGCTGCTGCAGATGATGTTCCGCTGGGATGTAGTTCTTAGTGGTGGATTTTTATTCACGTTTAAAAATGAAAAGTGGCGGTTAAGGGGACGCGAAAGGGTATACACCTCAGCGTGAAAACTCCAAAATTTAAGGAATATTTTATCTGTAACCATTAGCAGCGTATCTACCAAACTTATATAGCATATAATATGGATTTTCTGACACAAATTAACTGCGGAGTAATAATTTTTTATGCACAATCAAATTTTTTATCAAAAATAATATTACTATTCTCATAACTTCAGTACTACAAGTGATTTCTCAAAATTGTGCTGCTAAATTATATACAAGGCATTCTGAAGGAAATGGCTCCGCGATAACTTGTGAGATTCGCATTCGGAAAGTCCCGCTTTCGATTCCCGTTGACAGCCCACTTTCGCCTTAGGTTTCTCATGATTTTCTTTGGTTGGTAGGCGAATGCTGGGGTTGGTTTTCATCTATCACGGTTTCCTTTCGCTCATTTCCCTTTAATTCCGTTTCATTCTTATATTCCAAGTGTGTTTGTAGGTTTCGTGGTGTCAGGTGGTGCCAGAAAGGTGGCGCGAATGCTCCGTGGACACTGGAGGGCTCCAGGTTGGTGGGGTCGCTCATCACCCTCTCTAGGCACTCCATTAGCGGGACGGCTCTTGAGCTAGGAACTGCTAGGACTTCTGAGCGTCTCTGGGTCTATCTGCCTGCGTCCTGTAGCCTCCTATGGTTTCTTCACTGCATCCCTTCCTCCTGAGGGGTGGTAGACGCAATAGATTTCCCTTAGGTTGCAGTGCGCAAGGTGTTCCTCTCTATTGTGTGTTCTGTATCCTATATACAACACATATATAAACACGTCCTGAAAATTTCAGCCATCTTTGTATAATACTTAGTGAGTAAATGCTCCTTATGTACCAAAAAGTGTAACTAACATATCGAGCGCTAGAAAAACTAACCTTGTTTAAATAAATTCCAGCACCATAGGAGGGATCAGCTTGAATGCTGACGCTTACAGTTTTATAGCTTTCATCCCCATGCTTCAAAAATATTTTCTAATCTTCATTACAGATGTTCAAATGTTTCTCAGAAGAACTTTAAGTTACTGGGAATATTGCAATTGCTTGAATATGGAATGGCCACATTATATTTCCTTCACCACGTGGTTTCACTTTTTACTTCACACGCTTTTACAACGTTGTTTTAGTTTTTAAAAATTATAATACTGTGTCGTGGCATAATTATAACACAAAGAAATGATTTCCACTCAACACTATTTCACAGTGGATGAAATGTTCACTTTTTTCACTAAGGTACAAACGAACATTTCTCTTTGTTTATAGGAGCAGCCATTTATTAGGCGGATACCGCACACATAAATCCCACCACAAATAAACATGGACTTCGAAGAATGAATTTATTTCGGTTTGGAAACAACCTTCAGATTTCGAGGGCCAAGCCCTCAAAATGCAACACAGTCATAATTCTTCTATAAAAACAGCAACGATGACGGTACGAACATAACAATTACAACATTTTAAACGGGAAGATCTATAGTATTTAATTTCACCCAAAAATTTCACCGGAAATACACATGAGTAGGATATATAGGAGAGAGCTGGGCCACTTTTTTGCGTTTATATGGGAAAGGATAGGGAAAACGAGGCTAGATGGGACGGTTCAAGGAGGAAAATGCGTTTATATGGGAGAGATAGGGAATACGAGGACTTACGCTAGGCTAGAGAGGGTTGAAGGAGGGAAATACGTTTATATGGAAGAAATAGTAGAGAGGTGCTAGGCTAGACGGAGGCTGAGGAGTAGAGTATGGTTTATATGAAAGGTATAGGAAAACGAGGAGGGGTGTTAGGCTAGACAGAGTTGAAGGGTAGAGTATGTCTTTTATATGAGAAGTATAGGAAAACGATGAGAGGTGTTAGACTAGACAGGGCTTGAAACGTAGTGCAGGGTTTATATGAGAGATATAGGAACAGGAGGAGGGGTGTTAGGCTAGACAGAGGTTGAGGAGTAGAGTATGGTTTTAGATGAGAGATATAGGAAAACGAGGAGAGGTGTTAGGCTAGGAGGGTTTAAGTATGCGTTTATAAGGAGAGACGAGAAAACGGAGAGAGATCCTATGTTAGTATACACAGGTGTTTAAAGCTAGAATGTGTTTTATATAGGCTAGATAGGAAACCAAAGAGATACTCTGCTAGACAGGGGACAGGAGAGGAATGCGCTTTATGAGAGGTAGGGATACGGGGAATGGTGTTAGGCTAGACAGAGGTTGAGAGTAGAGTATGCGTTTATATGTATGAGAAGTATAGGAACAGGAAGAGGGGTGCTAGGCTAGACAGAGGTTGAGGAGTAGAGTATAGTTTATATGAGAGGTATAGGAAAACGAGGGAAGGTGTTAGGCTAGACAGAGGTTGAAAATAGAGTATGGGTTATATGAGTGGTATAGGAAAACGAGGAGAGGAGTTAGACTAGACAGAGGTCGAGGAGCAGAGTATGGTTTATGTGAGAGTCATAGGTAAACGAGAGAGGCGTTAGGCTAGAAAGAGCTAGAGGAGTAGAGTATGGTTTATATGAGAGGTATAGGAACAGGAGGAGAGGTGTTAGGCTAGACAGGTAGTGTAGCAGTAGGAATATGGACTTATATACAGGAGAGATAGGGAATATGAGGTGCTAGACTTGAAAGCAACTTTAGACGTGAACTTAGTGGAAAACTGTTTCATGTCAATGTTAGAACGCTAATTCTAGACATGCCCATCACGTAACCTATTCAGGGAAAAGGTGACTCGTTCAGGGGTAAAAGGTGACTGCTCAGGGAAAAAGGAGGTCCACAAAGGGAAAAAGTTGACTAGCAACGGGAAAAAGGCGACCAGTAAAGGGAAAAATGTCACCAGCAAAGGGAAAAAGGCGACCACCAAAGGGAAAAAGGTGAGCCATAAAGGGAAAAAGGTGACCTGCAACGGGAAAAGCTAACCCACTAACACTAACAGGTAAGTAATTCAGCTAGTATTGCAAGAGACTGACTGGATCATAGCAGTGTATGATTTCATAGGTAATTCAGCTAGTATCGTATGTATTTAGGCTAATTCATCTAGTATCACTGGAGGATAGATTCCAGAGGCTAACTGCATCATGGCTCTGCATGATTTCACAGGTAATTCAGCTAGTATCGTAGGTATTTAGGCTAATTCAGCTAGTATCACAAGAGGATAGATTTTAGGGTTGGGTATAGCTTAGTGTCGTATTTCACAGGCAATTCAGAGGGTATCGTAAGTATTTAGGATAATTCAAGTAACATAGGTGTTTAGAGTAATTAAGCAAGCATTACAGGAGGGTAGGTTCCAGGGGTTGGTTATAGCCTAGTTTCGTATTTTACAGATAGTTCAGGTAATATCGTAAGTATTTGGGTAATCAGCATAGTTTCACAGATGCTCGTGATAATTTTTATCAGAGATTTGTATCACAGCTATTTAAGGTAAGTGCAGGTGATTCAGGTTGTATCAATGGTATTTGTGTCATTTTAACAGGTAATTCAGATAGTGTCTAGGTATTTGGGCGATTCAAGCATCATAGGTGTTTAGAGTAACTCAGCTAGCATCACAGGAGGCTAGATTCAATGATCAGGGTTTCGTATCAGAGCTATTTAATGTAATTTCACTTGATTCGAGTAGTATCACAAGTATTTAAGTCATTTTAACGGGCAATTCAACTAGTATCACAGGTACTCATGGTAATATAGAGAGTAATTAAATTATAAAACATTTCTCATCCAACGTTACAACAATTTATATACTTTTTTTCTAAATCTTACAAACTTATTATATGTTAAACAGTTATTGTACGATGCGGAGAGGGATAAACTGCATATTGGTTCACAAATTGAAAAGCTTTACGTCAACATACCTTTATTTTAGTTAGGTGTAGATGTCTCTCCCCTTTTATCTAGGCTTGAGACTAGCACTAGGATTGCTCCTAATGGCAGGGTTACCACCTTCCCTTCCATCTTCTTCTTTCTTCATCAGGCGTCAGCTATCTACATATACAGCACACAGATAACCTTCTTTTTTAAGATTGTAGACTCACGATAAAATCTTTATCTTTAACTTACATTCTTTTAAGCACTGTTTGTAATGGCGTAATGTCCATACGCATATGTTGTTATCCCGTCCTCAGCAATAATTCTTTTATCATCAAACGGAGTCAATGCAATTTTATTCACTTGCACTGTAGCAAGAGCATGCTTTCGTGATAGGATCAGATTCATAGGTGTTCTGATGATTTCACAGGTTTTAAGACAGTCTGTATAGCTGTCAAACGAAATGTACTGCTTAATAGCGCTACGTTTTATACCTTTAATCTTTTTTATCATTGACCCTTGAATATCTAAGGCATACATCTTAGGACGTAGTCCAACAAAGCGTAGGATGATTTTGCTATTAGCCTCATCTTTAAATTTTCCCAATACCTTCTTGTTCTGAGTAGAGTAACATATATGGTTGGCAGGGTAATCAGCTGTATCGAGATGCTCAAGAAAACGTAGCTTGTCCTGGTACACATCTTCAGTTGTTACACGATGAATGAACGAATCAGTGTCCATATACATAAGCTTCAGGTTTTCAGCTCCATAATAAGGCAACAAAACGTCGTAATGATAGTTATACATTAATGTCTTGGAGATGTCCAACACACTCATACCAATGTATATAGGCTTGTTGAATACAATCTGACGAGAGGCCATATGTACAGCAGCTAGATTATCAGCATATATCGTCCTGTCGATAAACGTAGGCTTGGCGATCAGCTTCTCTAGAGTTTTTTCATTGGTCACCAGTCGTATATCCATGCGGTTACGCAGGTTCTCCATAGTTTTTCCAAACATAGCGTTGTTAAAGAGCTTGTAGAGATCCTTCTCGAAATCATTCGCAGCTTGTTGTCGTAGCCTGTTGTTAAATTCCACATAAGGTTTCAACCACTGAGACTGTCGGAATTGTAGCACACGATGGATTTTTGTTAGTCGTAGTCCATGACTAAGAGCTTGCTTCAAAGCCATGTAATGCACTACATACTTCTTTTGAGGTCCAAGATGAGGTATCAGTTTCTTTGTAGATGATTCCAATGGTTTCATACACTCTGGCAGGAAAGGTAGATCGTTGTGTAGATCGTGAAGTTCTGCAGGATACTCGATGTCGACTTCTAATATGTACCCACGAGGATCATCTTCTTGTAGTGTTTCTAAGTTGATTTCCTTCAGGTGACACCCACTGAAATCCACCAAAAGGAAGAGCATGACACATTGCCCACCCATATTGGTTATTTGCGTCCTCGTATGTGATAAATTGGGTTGGTCTCGTCGGATCAAACTTATCCATATAAGTGTTATTAGCCTCAGCATACCGATGGGAAACTTGGCATAAACCTCCTCTTATACCTGATTCCACCATGAGTAGTTGATCATAATCTTGTAACAGCTCTAACTTAATCCCAGTATACAGTAACATAGCGTCCCATGTTAGACCTGGAGAGGTAAAATAATGGGCGGGATCGACTTTGTGTGTTTTAAGGGTTTGCTCTCTGAACGTCTCAAAGACGTCAGCTAGAAGAAGTACATCCGAAGTTAAGTAGAGATCGCTGTACTCTCCCAGGTTTCTCACATTAAACAGCTCCCATACATTTCTAGCATGATCGTAGTCAGCATCAGTAATTTCTTCTTCATTTAATCTATTGTAGAAGGAGTCCTTAGGAGGCAAGCAGGTCTCGTTCAGGGCATCCCATGACGTAACAAAATCATATGGAAATACACCCTTACGGGTCATCAACTTCAATTTGTCTTCTCCAAAGTACTTTAGCGTTTCAGGATACGAGGTTAGATTTTTTACCAACTTATCCAAGCTTGTACTGAGGAATCGGAAGCTATCCACAAATCGAAGCTTTATATCTCCTACATACTTGGTGAATGAGATATAGCTTTCTTCAGAGTTAGGAATTACCTCCACACGTTCACTTGTGCACCCCAGCTCCTTTACAATGAAATGCGAGTCATATCCGCTAAGGTTATGCATGAAGACTGGTATATATTTAGGTGTTTTACAGGCTAAATTACATTCATTATGAAGACTTCCACGATATTCACCGCTGATGTGATCATGGTCGCGTACTTTATAGTTCTCTTCTGTAAAGGGTTTTCCACACAAGTAGCATGCTGAAGAAGACTCAAAATCCTTTTGCTGTTGATCCGTAAGTTTCAGAGGCTTAGCAGATTTGTATATATTACCAATCATTTCTGCAAGAGATGTAAGGTACAGCATAAACTTCTGAGCAGCATCAGCACCACGATACACATAGGGTTGCTTAGGAAGACCAGTTTCGAGATGTTCAACACTGGATGTAGGCTTCACGTAAACACAGAAGCTCATTGGTGTGTGCTCTTGATAAGGGGTTGTATAGGAAGTTTCAGGATTGGGTATACACGTATGGCTTGGAGTGAGAATACTCTCAAAATCAGCATAGATGACATAAGGTACTTTCAGCATCCTCTCAACATTTTTAAAGTGAACAACTGATTTCTCCTTGGTAGGCATAACTACCCTCGCAACACCATGTTGAATACAGAAGGCTACATGTTCTTGCAGTTTTTCCTGTCCACTTCGTCCATATCGATCATCAAAATGTGTAAAGCATCGCTTACAAGTATAAACCCGTCCATTACATTTAGTTTTCTGGCGTCGAACGAGCTTCTCAAAATTCTTTATATACACGTAGTGATGTTTTCCACTGCTGTCATTCAATAGTAGCAGGTCGCGATGTTCAGGTAGTTCAATGTCAGCAACCTTTATTGGATACACTTCATGCTTCTCATCCAGCCCGAAAACGTTAATGGATATCTTGTTAAGCTTCTCAAATTTAGGTATTTGAGAAAGTGGAGTAGGGTAAGAAACACAGCTAAAGTCATACTTATCTTGAAGTTGTTTGTATTTGCTGACGCGTTGAGGCTTGATGCTCACGAATTTGGCCAGTATAGAGTACATGAAACATTTCTCGTCGATAAAGTTCTGGATGTTTATACACGCTTCTTTAGCTCCGACAGATGGTGGTAATGGTATGTAGCTACTTCCTCGCAACGGATTGTACTTGTTGATACGAAGTCGAACTCCTTCCACAGCAAGCAAAGCCCAGCTGCTACCCTTAAGCTGAGACTCCTCCATTTCAGTCACCAATTTCTTGAATTTCACTTCCATCGCTGACTCCAGATCAGTTTCCAGGAAAACAGCTTGATTCCGTGTTTTAAATGTTTTGTCACAGGTTTCTCCAATACTGTTAACAAATCGACACTCAGCCAGCAGATTAATTTTAACACTCTTATGAATGCTAAGCTCTTTATGCACAGCCTGGATTATACGTTGTTTTGCCTCTTGCAGATACATATTTAGGTCCTTAGCTGATTCGCATCGTATAAAATACGATTTCAATCGTCCTTCGAATGAAGTTTCGTATTCTTTCATATCACAGTCCTCCATTGTTGACAGTAATTGATGTTTAGTTGGCTCCAATCTTCTTTTCTTCTGAGGGCTGCTTATTTCACATATATCTTCGTGTCGCTGTCCCTTATAACAATCTTTGAAGGTTACATTACAATGTTTACATTTGAAGAGCTTCTTGCAGCTCATCTCGTGTCTTCTCTTGTCATAACCTCGGAGGAACTTCTTCCCACATTTTCCGCATGCATATCCAGTAGCGCTTGGAATAATATCCTTATACGCTGAGTTATTCATCTTTATTCTTGATGTAATAACGTATTAATCACTGATCAATGAAATGTAGACCTCTTCACCTTGACACCACTTTAGAAAGCTGATTATTCTTGGAGAGAACACGATGTTAACACCTCAAGACTAATTAGCACAATGAAGTCCAATGCCCTAGATCACCATATTTATAGAGGGAGCACGAACCTTTTAGATCAATCATAAACTCGCTCCATAACCACCTGTATATGATCGCTCAACGTGTACTAACCCCCCAGCCATATAACCTCAAGTCTAGAAACAGGATGTTTATGACGTCACACCCAGAGACAGGATGTCTGGCAGCATCAAACACGTTTAAACTCGTCTCATAACTACCTGCTTATGCTGTCACACCAGCAAGAGAAGTATTCCCACACGCTCATTCAGACATATATTTCAAATTCAAGCCCCACCACCACCATCACCACCTATTGTACCAAGGTTAATTCAAGCTGTATTATCACAATACTTAAAAGTAAAAGCTTAAAAGGAAACCTAGAAGATTTTCCCCCTTATTTACTTAATTATTTCATGTTTTTATTCCCTTTTCAATTCTTCCTTTCCATCTTCTCACAGAAAGACCATTACATTTCACTATAATCATGAGAAAAGCAATTTTTCCAGAGTTACACAGATTCTAAGCTTCTAAATCGAACCCGGTAATACTTTTAATAAATGTATTTTAGCTCCCCAATATCAGCATCTACCATTTAATCTTTACTCGAACCTGATATGATCCATAAGCTTGAAGATATATGAAATCACCCTTCGGGATTCGATCTGAGTACTTTAAAGTAATATTTGTCACGATAACGATATTTAAGGACTAGATACTCTGTTTGCGTTTACCTTGACATGTTTATCTAAATTAAATTACGAGTTATTAAATTTTTGCAAGTAAATTTCATTGAATCGGTATTCGAACCCAGAACACCAGGAACAAGATAATTTATAATATTAGTCTGACATGTTAAACAAAGTTGTATGCAGTTACATCATCGATCTAAGTGATATATTCTAGTGTACAGAGGAAAATTAAGAAAGTCATTAAAAGATGGGGAATCGAACCAAGCACAACTGATTGGCAATTATATACAGCATTAATTACCCATCATAGAACCTTTCAATCATGCTTTGCTGCACTCCTCTACATCACTTAGTTTCCGAGATAATGAAAATTTAAAAATTAAGGATCGAACCTAGGACGTCAGGTATCTAATTACACATTTACAAGATACTACCTAATAACATAAACACAATAAAGTTTATTTGGCGTCTTTATCTTAATTGGTTTAGGAGTTATTAAATTTATAAGTAAATTCCATCGAATCAGTATTCGAACCCAGAACACCAAGAACAAAATAATTTATAATATGAGTTTGGTATGCTTAAAGGTGCTGTATGTAGTTACAGCATCAATCTAACTGATATTTTCTAGAGTATAGAGTAAAATTAAGGAAGTCATTAAAAAATCGGGATTCGAACTAGAGACAACCGATTGAAAATTATATACAGTATTAATTACACATTATAACAGCTATCAAACATGCTTTGCTCCATTCCTCTAGCTTTCTTAGTTTCCGAGATAATAAAGTTTTTAAAATTAAGGATCGAACCCAGGACACCAGGTACCAAAATATCCATGTACAAGAAACTACCTAATGACATTAATGTAATAAAGTTTATTTGGCGTCTTTATCTTAATTAGCCTCAGAGTTATTAGAAGATGAATTTGCATTCACTCCTAGGATTCGAACCCAGGCATCCCGGTCAACTTGGAACAATACCCTAATGACGCGGCGCATTCCAAAGAATTGATTAGTTTTTATCCCATTGTTCTATCTCTTTTCATTCAGGAGATATAAGCGATTAAAGAGTAGAAATAAAATGGGCGTGGCATGCCGGCATAGATCAAAAGAACTTTATCAGATGTCGGCATCTCTTTGCGCTGGAGTCGCCATTATATTTCTACTCTTTAATCGCTTATATCTCCTGAATGAAAAGAGATAGAACAATGGGATAAAAACTAATCAATTCTTTGGAATGCGCCGCGTCATTAGGGTATTGTTCCAAGTTGACCGGGATGCCTGGGTTCGAATCCTAGGAGTGAATGCAAATTCATCTTCTAATAACTCTGAGACTAATTAAGATAAAGACGCCAAATAAACTTTATTACATTAATGTCATTAGGTAGTTTCTTGTACATGGATATTTTGGTACCTGGTGTCCTGGGTTCGATCCTTAATTTTAAAAACTTTATTATCTCGGAAACTAAGAAAGCTAGAGGAATGGAGCAAAGCATGTTTGATAGCTGTTATAATGTGTAATTAATACTGTATATAATTTTCAATCGGTTGTCTCTAGTTCGAATCCCGATTTTTTAATGACTTCCTTAATTTTACTCTATACTCTAGAAAATATCAGTTAGATTGATGCTGTAACTACATACAGCACCTTTAAGCATACCAAACTCATATTATAAATTATTTTGTTCTTGGTGTTCTGGGTTCGAATACTGATTCGATGGAATTTACTTATAAATTTAATAACTCCTAAACCAATTAAGATAAAGACGCCAAATAAACTTTATTGTGTTTATGTTATTAGGTAGTATCTTGTAAATGTGTAATTAGATACCTGACGTCCTAGGTTCGATCCTTAATTTTTAAATTTTCATTATCTCGGAAACTAAGTGATGTAGAGGAGTGCAGCAAAGCATGATTGAAAGGTTCTATGATGGGTAATTAATGCTGTATATAATTGCCAATCAGTTGTGCTTGGTTCGATTCCCCATCTTTTAATGACTTTCTTAATTTTCCTCTGTACACTAGAATATATCACTTAGATCGATGATGTAACTGCATACAACTTTGTTTAACATGTCAGACTAATATTATAAATTATCTTGTTCCTGGTGTTCTGGGTTCGAATACCGATTCAATGAAATTTACTTGCAAAAATTTAATAACTCGTAATTTAATTTAGATAAACATGTCAAGGTAAACGCAAACAGAGTATCTAGTCCTTAAATATCGTTATCGTGACAAATATTACTTTAAAGTACTCAGATCGAATCCCGAAGGGTGATTTCATATATCTTCAAGCTTATGGATCATATCAGGTTCGAGTAAAGATTAAATGGTAGATGCTGATATTGGGGAGCTAAAATACATTTATTAAAAGTATTACCGGGTTCGATTTAGAAGCTTAGAATCTGTGTAACTCTGGAAAAATTGCTTTTCTCATGATTATAGTGAAATGTAATGGTCTTTCTGTGAGAAGATGGAAAGGAAGAATTGAAAAGGGAATAAAAACATGAAATAATTAAGTAAATAAGGGGGAAAATCTTCTAGGTTTCCTTTTAAGCTTTTACTTTTAAGTATTGTGATAATACAGCTTGAATTAACCTTGGTACAATAGGTGGTGATGGTGGTGGTGGGGCTTGAATTTGAAATATATGTCTGAATGAGCGTGTGGGAATACTTCTCTTGCTGGTGTGACAGCATAAGCAGGTAGTTATGAGACGAGTTTAAACGTGTTTGATGCTGCCAGACATCCTGTCTCTGGGTGTGACGTCATAAACATCCTGTTTCTAGACTTGAGGTTATATGGCTGGGGGGTTAGTACACGTTGAGCGATCATATACAGGTGGTTATGGAGCGAGTTTATGAGTGATCTAAAAGGTTCGTGCTCCCTCTATAAATATGGTGATCTAGGGCATTGGACTTCATTGTGCTAATTAGTCTTGAGGTGTTAACATCGTGTTCTCTCCAAGAATAATCAGCTTTCTAAAGTGGTGTCAAGGTGAAGAGGTCTACATTTCATTGATCAGTGATTAATACGTTATTACATCAAGAATAAAGATGAATAACTCAGCGTATAAGGATATTATTCCAAGCGCTACTGGATATGCATGCGGAAAATGTGGGAAGAAGTTCCTCCGAGGTTATGACAAGAGAAGACACGAGATGAGCTGCAAGAAGCTCTTCAAATGTAAACATTGTAATGTAACCTTCAAAGATTGTTATAAGGGACAGCGACACGAAGATATATGTGAAATAAGCAGCCCTCAGAAGAAAAGAAGATTGGAGCCAACTAAACATCAATTACTGTCAACAATGGAGGACTGTGATATGAAAGAATACGAAACTTCATTCGAAGGACGATTGAAATCGTATTTTATACGATGCGAATCAGCTAAGGACCTAAATATGTATCTGCAAGAGGCAAAACAACGTATAATCCAGGCTGTGCATAAAGAGCTTAGCATTCATAAGAGTGTTAAAATTAATCTGCTGGCTGAGTGTCGATTTGTTAACAGTATTGGAGAAACCTGTGACAAAACATTTAAAACACGGAATCAAGCTGTTTTCCTGGAAACTGATCTGGAGTCAGCGATGGAAGTGAAATTCAAGAAATTGGTGACTGAAATGGAGGAGTCTCAGCTTAAGGGTAGCAGCTGGGCTTTGCTTGCTGTGGAAGGAGTTCGACTTCGTATCAACAAGTACAATCCGTTGCGAGGAAGTAGCTACATACCATTACCACCATCTGTCGGAGCTAAAGAAGCGTGTATAAACATCCAGAACTTTATCGACGAGAAATGTTTCATGTACTCTATACTGGCCAAATTCGTGAGCATCAAGCCTCAACGCGTCAGCAAATACAAACAACTTCAAGATAAGTATGACTTTAGCTGTGTTTCTTACCCTACTCCACTTTCTCAAATACCTAAATTTGAGAAGCTTAACAAGATATCCATTAACGTTTTCGGGCTGGATGAGAAGCATGAAGTGTATCCAATAAAGGTTGCTGACATTGAACTACCTGAACATCGCGACCTGCTACTATTGAATGACAGCAGTGGAAAACATCACTACGTGTATATAAAGAATTTTGAGAAGCTCGTTCGACGCCAGAAAACTAAATGTAATGGACGGGTTTATACTTGTAAGCGATGCTTTACACATTTTGATGATCGATATGGACGAAGTGGACAGGAAAAACTGCAAGAACATGTAGCCTTCTGTATTCAACATGGTGTTGCGAGGGTAGTTATGCCTACCAAGGAGAAATCAGTTGTTCACTTTAAAAATGTTGAGAGGATGCTGAAAGTACCTTATGTCATCTATGCTGATTTTGAGAGTATTCTCACTCCAAGCCATACGTGTATACCCAATCCTGAAACTTCCTATACAACCCCTTATCAAGAGCACACACCAATGAGCTTCTGTGTTTACGTGAAGCCTACATCCAGTGTTGAACATCTCGAAACTGGTCTTCCTAAGCAACCCTATGTGTATCGTGGTGCTGATGCTGCTCAGAAGTTTATGCTGTACCTTACATCTCTTGCAGAAATGATTGGTAATATATACAAATCTGCTAAGCCTCTGAAACTTACGGATCAACAGCAAAAGGATTTTGAGTCTTCTTCAGCATGCTACTTGTGTGGAAAACCCTTTACAGAAGAGAACTATAAAGTACGCGACCATGATCACATCAGCGGTGAATATCGTGGAAGTCTTCATAATGAATGTAATTTAGCCTGTAAAACACCTAAATATATACCAGTCTTCATGCATAACCTTAGCGGATATGACTCGCATTTCATTGTAAAGGAGCTGGGGTGCACAAGTGAACGTGTGGAGGTAATTCCTAACTCTGAAGAAAGCTATATCTCATTCACCAAGTATGTAGGAGATATAAAGCTTCGATTTGTGGATAGCTTCCGATTCCTCAGTACAAGCTTGGATAAGTTGGTAAAAAATCTAACCTCGTATCCTGAAACGCTAAAGTACTTTGGAGAAGACAAATTGAAGTTGATGACCCGTAAGGGTGTATTTCCATATGATTTTGTTACGTCATGGGATGCCCTGAACGAGACCTGCTTGCCTCCTAAGGACTCCTTCTACAATAGATTAAATGAAGAAGAAATTACTGATGCTGACTACGATCATGCTAGAAATGTATGGGAGCTGTTTAATGTGAGAAACCTGGGAGAGTACAGCGATCTCTACTTAACTTCGGATGTACTTCTTCTAGCTGACGTCTTTGAGACGTTCAGAGAGCAAACCCTTAAAACACACAAAGTCGATCCCGCCCATTATTTTACCTCTCCAGGTCTAACATGGGACGCTATGTTACTGTATACTGGGATTAAGTTAGAGCTGTTACAAGATTATGATCAACTACTCATGGTGGAATCAGGTATAAGAGGAGGTTTATGCCAAGTTTCCCATCGGTATGCTGAGGCTAATAACACTTATATGGATAAGTTTGATCCGACGAGACCAACCCAATTTATCACATACGAGGACGCAAATAACCAATATGGGTGGGCAATGTGTCATGCTCTTCCTTTTGGTGGATTTCAGTGGGTGTCACCTGAAGGAAATCAACTTAGAAACACTACAAGAAGATGATCCTCGTGGGTACATATTAGAAGTCGACATCGAGTATCCTGCAGAACTTCACGATCTACACAACGATCTACCTTTCCTGCCAGAGTGTATGAAACCATTGGAATCATCTACAAAGAAACTGATACCTCATCTTGGACCTCAAAAGAAGTATGTAGTGCATTACATGGCTTTGAAGCAAGCTCTTAGTCATGGACTACGACTAACAAAAATCCATCGTGTGCTACAATTCCGACAGTCTCAGTGGTTGAAACCTTATGTGGAATTTAACAACAGGCTACGACAACAAGCTGCGAATGATTTCGAGAAGGATCTCTACAAGCTCTTTAACAACGCTATGTTTGGAAAAACTATGGAGAACCTGCGTAACCGCATGGATATACGACTGGTGACCAATGAAAAAACTCTAGAGAAGCTGATCGCCAAGCCTACGTTTATCGACAGGACGATATATGCTGATAATCTAGCTGCTGTACATATGGCCTCTCGTCAGATTGTATTCAACAAGCCTATATACATTGGTATGAGTGTGTTGGACATCTCCAAGACATTAATGTATAACTATCATTACGACGTTTTGTTGCCTTATTATGGAGCTGAAAACCTGAAGCTTATGTATATGGACACTGATTCGTTCATTCATCGTGTAACAACTGAAGATGTGTACCAGGACAAGCTACGTTTTCTTGAGCATCTCGATACAGCTGATTACCCTGCCAACCATATATGTTACTCTACTCAGAACAAGAAGGTATTGGGAAAATTTAAAGATGAGGCTAATAGCAAAATCATCCTACGCTTTGTTGGACTACGTCCTAAGATGTATGCCTTAGATATTCAAGGGTCAATGATAAAAAAGATTAAAGGTATAAAACGTAGCGCTATTAAGCAGTACATTTCGTTTGACAGCTATACAGACTGTCTTAAAACCTGTGAAATCATCAGAACACCTATGAATCTGATCCTATCACGAAAGCATGCTCTTGCTACAGTGCAAGTGAATAAAATTGCATTGACTCCGTTTGATGATAAAAGAATTATTGCTGAGGACGGGATAACAACATATGCGTATGGACATTACGCCATTACAAACAGTGCTTAAAAGAATGTAAGTTAAAGATAAAGATTTTATCGTGAGTCTACAATCTTAAAAAAGAAGGTTATCTGTGTGCTGTATATGTAGATAGCTGACGCCTGATGAAGAAAGAAGAAGATGGAAGGGAAGGTGGTAACCCTGCCATTAGGAGCAATCCTAGTGCTAGTCTCAAGCCTAGATAAAAGGGGAGAGACATCTACACCTAACTAAAATAAAGGTATGTTGACGTAAAGCTTTTCAATTTGTGAACCAATATGCAGTTTATCCCTCTCCGCATCGTACAATAACTGTTTAACATATAATAAGTTTGTAAGATTTAGAAAAAAAGTATATAAATTGTTGTAACGTTGGATGAGAAATGTTTTATAATTTAATTACTCTCTATATTACCATGAGTACCTGTGATACTAGTTGAATTGCCCGTTAAAATGACTTAAATACTTGTGATACTACTCGAATCAAGTGAAATTACATTAAATAGCTCTGATACGAAACCCTGATCATTGAATCTAGCCTCCTGTGATGCTAGCTGAGTTACTCTAAACACCTATGATGCTTGAATCGCCCAAATACCTAGACACTATCTGAATTACCTGTTAAAATGACACAAATACCATTGATACAACCTGAATCACCTGCACTTACCTTAAATAGCTGTGATACAAATCTCTGATAAAAATTATCACGAGCATCTGTGAAACTATGCTGATTACCCAAATACTTACGATATTACCTGAACTATCTGTAAAATACGAAACTAGGCTATAACCAACCCCTGGAACCTACCCTCCTGTAATGCTTGCTTAATTACTCTAAACACCTATGTTACTTGAATTATCCTAAATACTTACGATACCCTCTGAATTGCCTGTGAAATACGACACTAAGCTATACCCAACCCTAAAATCTATCCTCTTGTGATACTAGCTGAATTAGCCTAAATACCTACGATACTAGCTGAATTACCTGTGAAATCATGCAGAGCCATGATGCAGTTAGCCTCTGGAATCTATCCTCCAGTGATACTAGATGAATTAGCCTAAATACATACGATACTAGCTGAATTACCTATGAAATCATACACTGCTATGATCCAGTCAGTCTCTTGCAATACTAGCTGAATTACTTACCTGTTAGTGTTAGTGGGTTAGCTTTTCCCGTTGCAGGTCACCTTTTTCCCTTTATGGCTCACCTTTTTCCCTTTGGTGGTCGCCTTTTTCCCTTTGCTGGTGACATTTTTCCCTTTACTGGTCGCCTTTTTCCCGTTGCTAGTCAACTTTTTCCCTTTGTGGACCTCCTTTTTCCCTGAGCAGTCACCTTTTACCCCTGAACGAGTCACCTTTTCCCTGAATAGGTTACGTGATGGGCATGTCTAGAATTAGCGTTCTAACATTGACATGAAACAGTTTTCCACTAAGTTCACGTCTAAAGTTGCTTTCAAGTCTAGCACCTCATATTCCCTATCTCTCCTGTATATAAGTCCATATTCCTACTGCTACACTACCTGTCTAGCCTAACACCTCTCCTCCTGTTCCTATACCTCTCATATAAACCATACTCTACTCCTCTAGCTCTTTCTAGCCTAACGCCTCTCTCGTTTACCTATGACTCTCACATAAACCATACTCTGCTCCTCGACCTCTGTCTAGTCTAACTCCTCTCCTCGTTTTCCTATACCACTCATATAACCCATACTCTATTTTCAACCTCTGTCTAGCCTAACACCTTCCCTCGTTTTCCTATACCTCTCATATAAACTATACTCTACTCCTCAACCTCTGTCTAGCCTAGCACCCCTCTTCCTGTTCCTATACTTCTCATACATATAAACGCATACTCTACTCTCAACCTCTGTCTAGCCTAACACCATTCCCCGTATCCCTACCTCTCATAAAGCGCATTCCTCTCCTGTCCCCTGTCTAGCAGAGTATCTCTTTGGTTTCCTATCTAGCCTATATAAAACACATTCTAGCTTTAAACACCTGTGTATACTAACATAGGATCTCTCTCCGTTTTCTCGTCTCTCCTTATAAACGCATACTTAAACCCTCCTAGCCTAACACCTCTCCTCGTTTTCCTATATCTCTCATCTAAAACCATACTCTACTCCTCAACCTCTGTCTAGCCTAACACCCCTCCTCCTGTTCCTATATCTCTCATATAAACCCTGCACTACGTTTCAAGCCCTGTCTAGTCTAACACCTCTCATCGTTTTCCTATACTTCTCATATAAAAGACATACTCTACCCTTCAACTCTGTCTAGCCTAACACCCCTCCTCGTTTTCCTATACCTTTCATATAAACCATACTCTACTCCTCAGCCTCCGTCTAGCCTAGCACCTCTCTACTATTTCTTCCATATAAACGTATTTCCCTCCTTCAACCCTCTCTAGCCTAGCGTAAGTCCTCGTATTCCCTATCTCTCCCATATAAACGCATTTTCCTCCTTGAACCGTCCCATCTAGCCTCGTTTTCCCTATCCTTTCCCATATAAACGCAAAAAAGTGGCCCAGCTCTCTCCTATATATCCTACTCACATGTTTTAAGGCCTCCTGAATAAAAAATAAATGTAGAAAAATGTTCGTGTGTGTGTCTGTGAACAGCATAACTCAAATACGAAATTTCGGATAAATACCAAACTTGGTATTTAAGTTCAGTACCTTCCAAATATGTGATAAAAAAAATTCAAGAAAATTCTCCACCCCAAAACATTGAACATTTTTCGAAATGTTTTACTTTCTGAAAAATGGCTCTAACAATTTTGATTAAAATTCCACACATAAAAGACAATTACTTGAAAAATAAAATGTATATCTTGAATTTTCTGGAATAGCTTGTGAAGTCCTCTTCATTCGGCAGGAAATTTATGTAACCGGTAAACGTTAAGCGGCAGACGAAAACTACTACGCAAAAATTGTAGATCTCTTCAAAGTACACAATTTTGTTTTTTGTGGCATCAACCATTTAGGAGATGTCCGTTATTAATGGTTCGATATGTTGAATATTTAGTTATTCTTTTAAAGTCCCGTCAATTTTATGTTTTTTCTCGCGATGTCGTGAAAACAATATGGAGTTTTAAGGCCGGCGTATAGCGCCCAGTTCTAAAACATTTGAATATCACTATTCCCTTTGTATCTATAACGAAATGTGTAATGCAGCTATTTCCGGAAAGGTTTATCTCGATTAAAATGAAACAGATAGGAAAATAAACCTTCGTAAGAATAATTTGTACACCCACTAATAAGTGATAGAGGATAAAGAAGGTCATGTGAATGTATAACATGACATTTTTATACTTAAAAACTTGATATTTTTACTCATTTTTGCGCACCGTCATAGAGTGCTGTATATTTATACCGAATGAATAACACCAGGTTATTAACAAGAGGTTAGACATGCCAGTAAACATGGAGGAATAAAACCGCGGGAGTTGTAGTATGTTAGGCCATGCCAGTGAGAGGGAAACAACAAATATGCGGCTTGCTTTGTCCACTAATGTAAACGCCGAGATAAAACAGGAAACGGTAGTGTCAGGAATAGTCCAGGGACATGGGCCAAGGGGAAAACGGTGCCTGTGTGTTGACTTACAGTTAAATGGGTAGCGTAACACCCCACAACCTTAACTTCTGTAACAAAGATAGCATTCACAATAGCACTACTGACGTAATCTCGCCTTACACAAGCCCTCTAAATAGCGTTAACATTCTGTTGCACTTTGGCTGGCCTCGTAGCTTCGTCGGTAGAGCACCTGCATGTTGTGTGAAGGGTCCCGGGTTCGATTCCAGGAGGGAATTTTTCTCTAGCCAAGATTATTCCCTATCCTCCCCAGAGTCTGGAAGTATGAATGAAAGTGTGAATGTGTGTATGATCTAATGATTAAAATGTGCAAGAAACACAACGACAAGAGTTACGTTCCAAAGGCCGTACATAAGACAAATGTAGTTAAAGGCGGGGTATAAATGGGGGGGGGGGGGAGACCGCGTTCTGTGGTAGCTTAGCTTAATGCAACTTTTAGTGTTAGAGGGAAAACCATTGAATAGCTCTTTGTTGATTGTTTACTGCGTACGGTTTTCATGGTCTGTTCTAAAGATCAGCGTGTGTTTATTGTGTTAAGCTTTGCTCGAATGCAATCACATGTTGACCATCAGCTTGAAACTATACAGAATTTCCCTGGTGCAGTCGTTCCTAACAATTTCCCAAACTATATATTGTTTAAAATATTTACACAGACCAGGTATGTTTAGACAAAAGGATACATAGACAGCAAAATTTCTAACAGGGGGAAAAACTAGACGAAATAGGGGCTCTTGTGGAAAAAATGCAAGAAAATTGCTACCTCATATTATAACGTGAATTGGTTGATCTGCTCGTCCTCCAGATTCAAAACCACGTGATTATTATCTGTGGGAAATGCTTAAAGATAAGGTATATTCAAGAAATCCTGACACGCTCGAAGAATTACAGACGATATCTGGCGGGCGTTATCCATATTTCAACTGCAGAAATTTATCAAGTATTCAAAAATCTGTTCAGCAATTGCCAGACTTTATAGCCGAATACGGGCAGCATTTCGAACACCTTTTATAACGAAAGACAGCCTAACATATCCACATCATACGCCTGCATTATCTGGGGAAGAAACGGTGGCCCGGACTGAAGCTATTGGACGAATGGATTCGTGTAGCTGTGCCATGGGAGTGGTGGGCCAATAGGGTCATTCATAAGAAACTCCGTCCCACTGTTATACCATACTAAGGAAATGACAAAAATTGTTTCTTGGTATCTAAATTAATGTCCAGAAAGGAGGTGCAAATATGGTGTAAACTAAAGATATTTCTTTTATTATTCATTTTTAAAAAGGATTCATAATACTTAATATCCCTGATAAGTTTTGTTATTTAAAAATATTGAATATTTAATAATCTTTAATTTTCATTACTCGTATACGTATTGAAAGGTAGATAGAAGGGGAGAGAGAAAGAGTGAGGGATAGAGAGGGGAAAGGTGGTTCACGGAGAAAAAACGGAGGAGGGAGAGAATATAAAGAGGGAGATAGAGAGAGATTCGACTGCACAGTGAGATGGTGAGAGTGATACCACCACGGTTTACACTTTTTTCATTTTTTTCATTTTGAAAGAGAAATTAAACATAAAAAACAGGAATCTGCATAGTGATAAACAAATGTGTTATTTTACTCCTTGTGCATAACAGGAAAGGTGCTAGAGCAACGGTTCTAAACCAGTACTCCAATGATAATAATAATAATAATAATAATAATAATAATATATACATAGGAAACTAAGTGTGATGCTTTACAAAGATGCTGGCAGGAATTTTAATGCATGTTCCTCCAGTTCTTCGGGAGATATGATTCTGGTTTTCGGAAGTAAAGTATTTACCTCCTTAACTTTCGCTTGTATATAACCGTCGTTTTTGTAATGGGAAGACCATTCGTGGATTTAATCAACGTGACAGTGTTACACAGAACGATATATTTTAATTCCAGGAGATGCCCAGCTGTCTTCTCGTGTTGTACATGCAATTATAGTGCATTCTCTTTATTTGTCAATATAAATTTAAAAAATAACTAAACATTCGCCTTCAAATATACTGGGTGCGGAAAAAACAAAATGCACATAGTTCTAGAGTAATAAGGTAGTATCAAAATAAGCATGTTGATGATGGGAACGAGGGGTCGCAGAAACGTTTTTACTGCGCTACATGCATCAAAATCAAATCCGTCATGTTAGAGTTTTCGATTATGAAACCTGTTTGTCGGGTGTTGGATGTAAACAAAACGCACTCTTGTACAGTACTAGTCACTGTCACTAGGTGTGCCTGAAGCCAATGTTACAATTGTGTTGTGAAGCCTACTGGATGGTACGGTGATGTCCAACACTCGTCTTGTTCAGTACAAAGTACAGTACAGTACCACATATAATGGTTAGTTTCTCGTTGTGTACCAGTACTCATTAGTTAAGGCAGTACGTACACACTTGTGTGAGCTGCATTTCATTTTGGCCGACAAATGAAGATGTTTCAGCTTTCAATTATGTTCATGCAGCACTGCTGTTGTTGTACCACATCTGCGACTACTTGTTCCTAACCTCAAAATGCTTAATTTGGTACGGCCTTTCTACACAATGTTTAGCGCACCCTGTATATAAAGAAATTTTTACTACATTGTTAATATATATTGTATATAAACCTGGCTATTTTACCTATTAACGCTCAGAAAAATCCTTCCTACTTCAGTTTTAGTTTGAAAGGTAACTTTGATATCTTTCCGAATATTAGAATGAAATCTTTGACACCTAGGTCGAAGTGATTGGTGTTTAACTCAATGAAGGAACCTAACAAAGCATATTATGTATCCGTGAAAGCACTGCCGTTTGAAGCAGTAAATGTCGAATGGAGTATTCTTGCTTACTGAACCATTGGAAATGTAACGTTTCTAAAACATTACAAAGCTGAATTACGAAGGCTAATAAGATCTAACACCTATTGAGACATCCGCAAGTATCCGTTAAATCCATAAATAGAACATGTAGCGAGGTTCATGGTACCTGGTGCAGAAATTACGGAGCGGCTGCGCAAATAAGTGAATGGCAGGCATTTCGAACAATTTTTGTAAAGCATAACGTCGATATAAGTTTTGATTCTTGTTAGAATTAACAACAATGAATTGATTGTTTGTAACCGTATTCATCAAATGGTTCGCCACATCAAAGTACTTGTAAGGATGTTCCCTAGTATCACTTCATGTACATGCATCTAAAATACGAGGCATTGCCATCGACGAGAAACTCAATTTTAATGTCACCCTCCGCGGTGTAGTGGTTATCATGCTTAGCCTTTAGTCCCGAGGTCGCGGGTTCCTACCCGACGGAGGGCGATGTATTTTTTCGGGCTAAACATCCTTAGCATGGCTTCCTTCGGAAGGGAAGTAAAGCCGTGGTCCCGTGTCGTAGATTTACGGCACGTAAAAGAACGTCAAGCCTGATAAAGAGACCTCTGAGCAAAACTTCTTGTCTTTCACGCCCAATATGGAATGGCACGCTAAGGGCCATAGTAGTTCAAAAAGGTTCCATAAATAAAACTCAATTTTTTTTCCAACTTTAATCTACGTTTGGAAAATATGTTATACGAAGTATAGTATTCTCTAAGGTGCCTTAAACAATCTTTAGATTTAAATAATTTATTAAATATTTGTTTTTCTTCAGGACAATCTGTTTTATAGTATAACATAATTATTTGGGCAATGCATGGAACTTTCAGAGGGTATTCCTCTTACAATACCGAATGTTAAGAATAATTTGAAGCCAAGGGACTCTTAGTTATCTTTAGTGAGTATGAAATTTTAACATTCACACCCCTTTTTATTTACATATCTGAGTTGTGTGTTTTAGATAAACGTGTACAAATGTGACTCATAATGGATCGCGGCTGTTTAAGATGGTACTGACCAATGTAGCCCCACCTCCTAAGAGTTTGACTACCTCTGTTCCTGGCCACTGCAGGAAAATAGTAATATTATTATTATTATTATTATTATTATTATTATTATTAATAATAATAATAATAATGAGGCAGTATTTTTAACACTTAAATTATTTCAGTCTAGTTATATAATACATAAATTCAATAACAGCCCGCCTTAAAGCAATATGTGTATGTAACAATATATAAAAAGTGTGTATTACAGTCATTATATATGTTTATATTATTGTATACTATTGTATACATGTTCAATAATGTTATATAAGTGTATTACATAATTTAATAATGTAGGAGCTGTGAGATTAATAGCTTAAAAGTTGCTAACAATTAGGTAACCTTGAGGCAATAATGAATTTGAAAGTTTAACAATACTACTTGTGATTCTTGGAAGCAATAATGCAATTTTAGTGACAATTCATAAAATAGCCAATCAACAACCATAAAAAGCTTTAGTTAAATGAAGGTATTCTATTGGAGTAGGATTAGCCAACCAGAAACTGAAAAAGAGAACATTTTACAAATTTAGAGTTCAGTTGCCTGCAGACAGTGTTTGTAACCGGATGCGAGACACGTCTTCGAGAGATTTAATACGTAATCGTGTGAGACGAAATAATTTACGTGTTAAAAAGTGCAAGTAATTAATTAAAAGAATCTCACAGCTCTCTATATCAGTGAAGTGTTATTTAAATAGTGTCAAGCATTAATAAAAGAAGTGTAGTAAAAATTAAAATCTGTTAAAGCCTACATTCTTCAGTCGCACCACAACCCTGTTAAGACATCCATGTCTCTAACAATAATACTGACGCAGCCGAGGCAAACATAAATATATAATATTTAAAGAAACAGTCAAACTACAAAGTTAATATTTTTAAATTTGGGACGAAGGCTACCGGGTACCATACGTGTGGTTGCAACTACTTCAAGTTCGGCTTCCCAACAGTTGAACTATAATACAACTCCTTCAATACAACCTACTTCAAATCGGCTTTCCATACGTGAAGCAACAAACTTCTTCAAATAATAATAATAATAATAATAATAATAATAATAATAATAATAATAATAATAATAATAATAATAATAATAATAATAATAACAACAATAATAATAATAACGAAAATAAAATCTCTTAAGAGTGCATTTATATAGAAATAAAACACATAAAAAAGCACTGCCGGCTGGGAAAAGTATTAGGTGATACAACACATTTATATTGACTGTTATCAACCTTAGCCTTGTAACCTAATTCGCTATTAAAACCCTATCCGAATCAGCAGACATTGATTATGTGCTTCTACTGGCTCAAGCCTCAGTAGTTTCTCCTATTTATGTTTTCAGAATGATGTAAACAAAGCGTGAATTTCGGAAAGCCACAAACATAGAGAGAACTAACTTAAAGGCAACAGTCTATAAAATTGTCTTCTGCATTGTGTAAACTTATTACATGCGGGTAAACATGTTTAATTGTTAAAACCTTATACGGCATTGAATTAAACTGTTCACAAAGGGAGATCGAACCCCGGTTTCCAGTATGACATTTAGAGATGTTAATCACTGCAGTACAATGCAGTACTGCGAAGCACTGTAATGTAGGCTACCTACGCCACGAATGCCAAACTCTGTGCATCACGAACCACTCTGTGTTTCTCGTGGTTAAAGCAGCACACGAGCGCTCGGCCTGATCGGTGAGCGATACCGTGCGGCGTGAGGTGAGCGGAAAGAAAACACCAGTGCGAGCGAGCAACCATCGAGAGAAATTGTTCGTTTGGAGTCTTCTAATTTCCACTCCACGAAATACTACAGAAAAAAGTAAAAGCATGTTTAAGGAGACAAGGTAGTCTAAACACATCAAATTACACCTTAAGCGTGTTAAATTACCACTGCTCTTAAAGTTCTCAATGGTTTTTCATGACATTTTTATGAATTATTCTATAAGTAATGGAAATTATTTCGAGAGGTTGTTTGCATTGATAGCTTATGTAGTTAAATCCGTAAAAATTATTTCATTCAGCAGAAAAATAATACAATTTACTCTGAAAGCATGTGAATTCATGCATCTTTTTCTCTTGCAATACAGAATCACACCTTTGCATGTTCTTAGGATGATCAGTTATCTTCTGAATCTCAATTATTAGGTTATGTATATCAGTTTGAAAAAACAATTATTTTCAAAGTCAAAATAGTAAAAGTGTAGAAAATTTGCAATGTTGTTGCTTTCTTAATATCACTAATATACCTTATAAAATTATGATTGTGGTTCAGAAAGCTCTCTACCTCTCATAATTTTTCTGATAAAAAGGTACATAAGTATCAAAAAATGTTGTTTTGAGAAAACTGAATTTAAAGTTTGAACATTAAAATTCTGACACACTTCAGTACATTCCAGTGTCATAATCATCCTTCATTTCTGTGTTTCTTCAGCTTTTCTGATTGCCTTCTATTGGTCCTGGCCTCTTTTGTTAATTACTGAACTGCTCGCTGGAAATGATATAGTCGTTCGTTGTTGAAAGATACAAAAATGTTCTAAAAAGGGGCGTTGCATGACACTTTAAATGAATGAAGACTAGCATTTAAATGGTATTTAAATGTCTTAAAAACATCTTAACCCCCAAAAAGTATATATTTTCGGAAGTTGAAAATAATAGAGATTTTATTAGTGCCTAACACAAAAATTTTTATTTTTGAGCATATCAGAGTACCTTGTCCCCTTAAAGGGGAAAAAGTATATATAACTTCTTCAGACTTGTAAAAACAGACAGTTTATACATCACATTAGTGACAATTAAACAGTATTAACTAAAACGTAAGCCGAACTATTGCAAATATCCGGTAAGTGCATTTAACGATGCTAGCAAATATGTGTGTTTTGTGCAACAGGAATTTTATAAAGTCATATCGCGACTACTTTAGAATACAGAACATGACTACAATGAAAAATACAGTATTTTAAAACAGCAATAATACATACAACATTAAATTCTCTAGATAAGTGTGCTATACATTGTTATTTATACAATTTGGTCGTTTTTATAAGGTTTAAAGTTCTTTGTTGTGCTACATTTAGGGCTGTTGGGGATGTCACATCTTTCTCTGTGTTGTACATAGCGACGGTAGGCTGTAACAAGATGAACTGTGAGGTTGGATCTGCAGAGGTCGCAAATAGGAGAGGGGTCGCGGTTGAGATGTTTGTGCATTATAGAAGTATGTCCAATACGTAGTCGAGTTAATACAACTTGGTCTTTGCGGTTGAAATAATAGTGTTGAAGTTTGAACTCAGATATGCAGACATCGTAGAACTTGCTTCTAGATGTGGCTTTCTATGTTTGTCTCTATTGATTAATGCAAGTTTCATGAAGTTGATGAAGTCTGTGTGTGGGATCTTGATGTCCTGAGGGGGATGTTTAGTGGTTTCTTTGGCAGCTTGATCAGCTGATTCATTTCTCAGAATTCCGACGTGAGACGGAGTCCAGGCGAATGATACTGAGATTTACCAGAGATTATAATTTGGTTGTACAGTTTCTGAAATCCTTTAACAATATTTTTGAGGGTTTGAGGTTTGTTGAAGGGCTGTTAAAGCACTCAAAATATTATGTAGTTATGTAGATTATCTTTTAAGTATATATTCCAATGAGAGTTGAATTGCAAACAGTTCACAAGAATAGACAGAAAGATAGTCGGGAAGACTACATTATGACCAAGTCTGGATCCATCACTGAAGATATGAGTGAGTGTTGAATAAAGTGTACACAATTCGTTAAACAGATGTTTATAATAAACACTATCTGTTGAAGATTTTCCTTGTCTTAATCCCGTTGTACGTGATCAAACTCTTTTTCAATTCAAGAGTTTACAAGAAACATTGTCAAACATTTTTCAATATGTGACGAGTTTGGACAAGACCTGACAATGTTATAAATGTGTATTTAAAGGTTTTTTTTGAGACTGAAACCCTTCAGAACACATTAATAAATAATTTATCACGCACAAAGCAATTTACTATTTGCGTCACGGTATAAGTTTGCAATGAAATACTGTTCTTTACTAATATTGTGTAGCACAGGTAAAACAGTGACAGAGGTAAAAAATAAAGCAAATAAAATACTAGAGGTAGTTAGAACATACCTATCAGAGCTAGGAATGTTACTAAGTACAAATAAAACGGAATGGATGCAAATTAGAATAAATAATAAAATGCAGACAAACAACACTAGCAATCCAAAATGAACAAATACTCCGAGTAACGCAGACAAATGTTTTAGCATTAGTTATAGATAATAATTTAGAATGGAATAAACATGTAGAAAATATCAGTAACAAAATAAATAAGGGTGTATATGTGCTTAAACAGGTAATACAAGTCATAGATGAAGATAGTGCTCTAAAAGTATATTACGCCTTTGTACACTCACACCTAAATTATGGGATCTTCCTATGGAGAGCAGCAGGAAAGAAACAAAGGTTAAGAATACTAAGATTACAGAAACGAGCAATAAGAACAATTTAAAAAATTCCAATAAGAAATTCATGCAAAAGTAGTTTAAAAAAACTCGGAATCCTCACAGTGCCTTTTTATATATATGAATGCCTTAAGCATATAGTAACAACGCATAGGGAAGAAAAAAATATAAATGTACACAAACATAACATAAGAACAAAACTGAACTATTTTAGGAACAGACTAAGAGGCTCGCTAGGTACAAAATGTATTGAAAGCAATGCAAACGATTTATACAATAATTTACCTCACCAGTTTAAAGAAATAAATGTAGAAATGAAGAACATTGTAGCAATAAAGACATCTGATTGACAATGCTTTCTGCTCAATTGGTAAATATAAACTTCAATAGTAGCTAGTCTGAATATGTAAAGTATCTGTATATATACAAATAACTGTAAGTATTAATGCATGTAAAACGTATACACCTAAAGTAGTAAATGCCAATAGTAACTATTCGATATAATATAAAATATCTGTATATATAGGTATATAACAATTTGTATTAATGCACTTAAAATGTATAGATAAACAGTTTTTATATTTTGTTCTGACGAAGCCTTTTAAACTTTTGCAAATGGTGAATAAAATCTGAATCCGAATCTGAATCTGAAACTTTCACGTATTATATCCAATGAAATCACTTTACGATTATGAAATACAATGGAAATAACACCATCTGATATGTTAACCATACTATATAACATTGCATTAATGTATACTTAGTTCGGAAATCTGCCTGATAATTATTGCTTCATATGCCTTCATCTGCTTCATCTTGTGGTAATCCACGGAGTCTTAGACATACGGACATGACTAGCTTATGTATAACCTAATCACTTCGCATACAACATACCTTGGCCGGGTAGCCATTTTTATTTACTTTTCGCTTTCAGCCATGTTGCAGATTTCGTGACGCACTGTAAATACTGGCATTTCATTGCCTATAGCCCCAAATTATTATTAAATCTTTGATCGTTTAGAGCATGTCCTTATTTGCTTTCAAGACTTTAAAAGTATTGGAAGCAATATGACAAGAAAAGTTGTAAAGTTGTGACAACTCTTGAAAAGTCTTGTAAAGTATTGAATTTGACAAAAATTTGATCGTGTACAAGTAGCTTTAGCCAGTGATGTGTCAATAAAGGGGCATGCGAGTTTCCATGGTATATAATCTGAATCTATGAAATAAGGGAACATTGTAGTAGATAGTATCTTTACGTTATTTGCCCCACGTTTTGGGCGTCAATTTGAAGTAGGTTGTATTGAAAGAGTTGTATTATATTTCAACTGTTGGGAGCCGAACTTGAAGTTCGTTGCAACCGCACGTATGGTACCCGCTTTCCGGTAGCCTTCGCCCCAAATGTACTTTCCGGTGGCCTTTGTCCCCCCAAAAATGTTTAAAAATGTTAACTTTGTAATTTTACTGTTTCTTTAAATATTATATATTTATGTTTGCATCGGCTGCGTCAGTATTATTGTTAGAGACATGTTTCTCTTTGCAGGGTTGTGGTGCGACTGAAGAATGTAGGCTTACACAGATTATAATTTTACTTCACTCCTTTTATTAATGCTTGGTACGATTTAAATAACACTTCACTGATATATAGAGAGAGCTGTGAGATTTTTTTTATTAATTACTTGCACGTTTTAACACGTAAACTATTTTTGTCTCACACAAAATACATATTAAATTTCTCGAGGACGTATCTCGCGTCCGGTTAGGAACACTGTATACAACTAACACGTCCAGTTATGAGCGCTGTCTACAAGCAATCCCCGTATTTCAAGTCTCTGATTGGCCAATCCTAGTCCAACAGACCACCTTCATCCAACTAAAGCCCTTTCTGGCTGTTGATTGGCCATTTTATAAACTGTCACAAAAATTACATTATTGCTTCCAAGAATTACAAGTAGTATTGTTAAACTTTCAAATTCATTATTGCCTCAAGGTTACCTCATTGTTAGCAACTTTTAACCTATTATTCTCACAGCTCCTACATTATTAAATTACATAATACATTCACATAACATTATTAAACATGGATACAATAACATAAACATTTACAATGACTGTAATATACACTTTTTATGTATTGTTACATACACATATTGCTTGAATTTATATATTATATAATTAGACTGAAATCATTTAAGTGTTAAAAATACTGCCTCAACATATTAGGCAATGTAATGTTAAATTCCTTGAGGTACGCTGAGAGACGAGTTGGAAAATCTAAAGGTTGTGCTGATTCTGTGACATTTCCTATATTGTTGGTGGGAAATGTGTAAGAGTGGACTAGAGATGATGGTCTCGTTGCAGTACGTGCTGCATATGATAAACTTGAGAGTTTCCTTCTCATTTGTAATGGAGGTACGTTGGCTTCAATTTGTAGAGGCTCCTAAAGCAATTCTTAATGTCGAAGTTTCTTTTAATCCAATAAGTTAAGCGACGTGTGACTCGCAATTAAGCACACTTAAAAATCATCCTAGGGAGATCTAACACGCAACATGAGCCACAAAATAACAATTCGCAACTAACTGCGCGTTACAATAGGTGGAAATATTGTGGTGTATTAATAATTTGTGGGGTTACATTATTGTTCTACATTGTCATTCCAGGCACACTGTTGCTTACGTCACTCTTGGCTGGTAGCTTTGCTAGCCACGAGTAGTGGGGGATAGCGTCACTTTCAGTTAGCATTCCGTGAGGAACGGACCGCGTGTGTAAGCAGGGACTTGGATCGGTGGACATCTCCCACCTTCCATTTTTAATAATATAGGAACGCTAAACGGTTGTGAAATAAATCTAGAAATGTGTGAGTATATCTGTGTTATGGATTTTGTACAGTAAAAACCCACGCCGTTCTCTTAACCTCCACACCATGTTTCGGTCCTCCGCAGCCGATTAAGTATATGCCCCCTTATTGTACGAGCTGGGTACTCAAAATTAGTTTAATTTTCATGTGAACTTTTAGTCCATCTACCCAGCATGTAACAATACCCATATCTGCTTCTGGCCAATTATCTGATTCATTGTAAATAGTGTAACATCAACAAATTGATGTTACACAATGTACATCCAGTTTTAGTAACATGTGAATTATGTTCTATGGAAGAACATAAATAAAAGACTACATTAGAACAGGTAACATGGATGTTAAGTAATATTAAACTGTACCGAACTTTTTCCTATATACAGAGGTATTATATAAGTTGACACTGTACAAAAATATTTTTTTTAAAATGGAAACCTACAATTAGGATCAATTTAAATTGACCCTAAAATGACCATCACAACGTTCTCCAAATAAAACACGACTAATGGCATTTACTTTCCCCCATAATATCAAGCAACTTTTATTCAAGACATTTCTTTTTAGAATGCTTAGTTTTGGAGATATTGTACAGTCTCAACTTAAATGGTCCACCCTCTATATGCTGAAACATAAAATTGAAACTCAATTGCATTTTGTTCGTTCTCTTATAAATAAAATAATGCCTTTAAGTAAATGAATTACGTCTACACTATAACCCAGATTAGAAATTTTCTTGATAAAACTTAGCAATGTAGTAAGTTCAACATTACTGTATGAAGAATATTGTAGTACATAAGCATATAAAGTCTCCCTGTATAGCAGTTCTGCCGGTGTCTTTACTTAGACAGAATGTGCTTAACACGCTGTAGTTCCTGCCTGCGTTTTTGATCGTAGAAAGTAATGAACGCTGGCTCGACCTTTCTGCAAATCTCCTATATAAACTACCACGTCCTGAGTTTTAAGCCACTATCAAAATGCACTAAGGATGACAATACACCTGCGACCAGAACCTCTTCCAGCCCGTATGGCTTGATATCCGCACTCCATCCTGGTCATGGGTACGTCGTAAAGTCAATTTAGACGTGGTGATCAAATCTACAGAAGCTAGCTGTAACATGTATGGCCATGTCTCCCACGGTCGTTGTTGTAGTATCCTGGCCATTACCAGGATAAAGGTAGAACCCTGTCATGCTACTTCCTAACAGAGTTATCTTAACTGTGACAGGGATGTTACAGGGACCGAAAACTGGTTTCATCCAATCCCCTTCAAAATGGTCAGCTTGTTTCCCATAGAAGCAAATGTTCCTGCAGAAGTAGCAACACAAAATCCATTCTGAGCCCTTTTATCTATAAAACTGCATTTAACTAAGGCGATTTGGGAAATTTAGAACACGAAAATCTGTTAAAATATGTTTTTTCTCTTAGAAAATATACCAATTTATGTATTCGCTATTGTTTAACACCCAGCACTTTATTTTAAATTTTAAATTATATCTTTATGTCTGTGTTTTATACGGTAAGGAGCTCGACGTGTTTTGGCGTTCATATGACACATTCAGGGGGACTATTATTATGATGCATACATCGGAGTCAACTAAAAAATTCAATGCCACAGGCGGGATTTGAACACGGTTCTCCCGCTCTCCGTGCGGTTGCTCTAACCGCAACTGGTTAGAGGATTCTATATTAAAAACATGCCATAAACCAGGCTTAGTCTCTAAAATATAATTAATTTCGAGTAATTATATAATAATAAACAATATTCTACAATAATTTGCGACTGTTCTGCTTTTTCTGTCTATCATTTGTATGAAAGTGAGCTTACTCGATAGAAAACCTTACGAAAGCTTAGATAAAGTTAAACAATTTGAATATGAATGTGAATTACTCTTCTTGTTGAAGCATATTTCTAGACTGCTGATTGATTTCCAGACTTTGTCGAAGTAAATGAACAAGTTTAAGGCAATAATTTTAGATCTTAAGCTTGAAAATATGTAAATAACAGTAAATGTTCTAAAGTTTTTCTTTTGTAGTTCCTTGTTTGAGTATGAAAGCAGGATATATTGATGTTTTTCACCTGATTTAACAGTATGTATATCTACTCTAAGTCATTTTAGTGTTTTATTTAAGATTTTTGTGTTTCTTTTTTGTTTTTGCTTTGCTTAAGAGGAAACAGTTGTTAATAGTTCTGGCATGGGCCAAAAGTCTAAGAAATTCTGAGTGATACAGGAGATCCTATGCTGTGCCACAATAATTCATACGCATTAAGGGATTAAGGCTATCCACCATAACCGTATAGTGGTATCATAATACTTGCATTTAAAGGATGATATGGTAAAATTCTTTTACTTTTGACTAGGACATTAAATTATAGAATTCTAGGCTGCAAAAAGCAATAAAATATTAAAACTACATATTTTATACTTTATGCATTTTTGTAATCAACAAATTTAGAGCAATGTTCCGAATTTTATTATTTATTTATTTATTTATTTATTTTGTGCTAGCAATCTTCCTTAGAATATGGCTATACATCAGCCCAAGCTGTTATCTTGCCATATTCTACCCACATTACATTCTTTAATTATACATAAAAAGATAATAATATTAGTAGTAATACCAAAGTAATAATCTAATAATACTAATATTATACTAATGATAATATAATTACATAACTTAACATCACATGATGAAACTAATTCACATCTCTTTTTATTGTCCATAACCATTTCTTTTTTACTTTGGACAAGCACTCTCCTACCTTTTTACCTTCCTTGTTAAAAATCTTGCTTAAGGCTACTTTCCTGTCCAGTTTTAACCATTTCCCATTTATAGCTTGCTTTCTCCACTGCTGTGTACCTTTACAATCAAACACGATATGTTCTAAATCTTCTCTTTCCCCACATATTGCACACTGGTTCTGTGGGAACCCATTTCTTATTCCTATTAGTCTCCATACACCTGCTCGTACCCAGGCTATACTTTCTCCTTGTTCCTTATGTGAGTTATCCACATATTGTTCTCTAGCCCATAGATTTTGTATTAATATATATGATTCCAAGGAACTTTTCCGAATTTTAAGCTTTTGTGCACACTGGCGTGCATAAGAAGGCTCCCACTCCCCTAGAACGTAATATTGTTGGTTTCTTCGTAAAGTTTACAACTTCAGGTAAGCAATCTTTGATGCCTGGTCCGAAAAATAATTCAGAGACCCAAAAGCGAAGCAATGAACGGTTTTATATTCTATGTGAGTTGAAGGAGTGGTTTGGATACCACCTATATGAAAGTGTTTCGCTACGATTTGTACACAAGGAAACGCTAGACCAATACAACATAATTCGGCCTTATAGGAAGGCGTGATGAGTTACTTGGGTGTGTCCTTAAGGAAAGCTATGACAACTACGTGAGAGCTTTCATCAGCAACATGGATAAGAAAACAAAAAGTTTTACATGTTTTATTCCTACGTTTTAATTATATTTTATTTTATTTTTGCGCCTAAATTCAACGAAGCATCGCCTTAACGGTACTCCGCCAGTGAGAAGTTGTAGCGGGTAATGGTTACCCTTCGGCAGTTCATCCATATTTTTGGGAGAGTAAGTGCCCTGCCAATCCAGCGACTAGAAGTTATGCTTACGCTGGCAGAGGGTGGAGCTACTTTTGTCACTGCCAATATAATCAGCTGCCTTTCATTATCAGTCACTTTTATGCACGTCAGTATAAATTATTCCCGCTTGAGCATACTGCCGAATTTCTGCTGAAACGTTCAGTAGTAAACTGTGAGGTGAAGAAAGATATTTATTCTTTTATTAGCTCCACGTATGGACCCCAATGTGAGAGAAAGATGGTTTGTTAAGTTATTTTTACCACGCTTTGGGCGTCAATTTGTAGTTTGTATTGAAGGAGTTTTATTATATTTCAACTGTTGGGGAGCCGAACTTTTAGTAGTCGCAACCGCACGTATACTACCCGCTTTGCCCCAAAATATACTTTCAGGTGGTCTTTGCTCCAAGTTTAAAAAAAATATTAACTTTGTAATTTGACTGTTTCTTTAAATATTATATATTTATGTTTGCCTCGGCTGCGTCAGTATTATTGTTAGAAACACATTACTCTTAGCAGGGTTGTGATGTAACAAGAATGTAGCCTTACAAAGATTATAATTTTACTTCACTGCTTTTATTAATGCTTGATACAATTTAAACAACACTTCACTGATATAGAGAGCTGTGGCATTCTTTTTATTAATTAATTACACTTTTTAACACGTAAACTTATTTTTCGTCTCACACGAATACATATTAAATCTCTCGAGGACTCACAAGCAACGCATCCAGTTATGAGCACTGTCTGCAGGCAACTGAATTGATTTCAACCGTCTAAACTTGTAAATTTCTGTATTTCAGGTCTCCGATTGGCTATTCCTAATCCAATAGAATACCTTCATTTAACTAAAGCTTTTTCTTGTTGTTGATTGGCTATTTTATAAACAGTCACTAAAATTACATTATTGTTGCTCCTATAATGACTAGTAGCATTATTAAACTCTCAAACTCATTATTGCCTCAAGGTTACCTCATTGTTAGCAACGTTTAACTTATTATCCTCACAGCTTTTACATTATTAAATTACATAATACATTCACATAACATTATTAAACATGGATACAATAATATAAACATTTACAATGACTGTAATATACACTCCTTATATATTGTTACATACACATATTGCTTTAAGGCGGGCTGTATTGAATTATATATTATATAATTTGACTGAAATCATTTGAGTGTTAAAAATACTGCCTCAGAGGCACAGGTCATTTGAAATACTGAAAGGTTTTCTTTTTAGGCAAAAGTCATTTAAAATTCTAACCTAGTTTTCAGTATTGTGTAATTTATTACAATAAAAAGTGTCTCATGAAAGTATGGCTTTAAGAAAAAGACCTCCACAAAATGTGAATTTTGGATGATTTCACCAAATACCAACCTATACTGGTTGGACCACTTAAGCTGAGACTGTACAATATCTCTAAAATTAAGCGTTGTAGAAAGAAATATCTTGAATAAAAGTTGCTTGACATTATGGGGGAACGTAAATGCCATTAGTCCTGTTTTATTTGTAGGACCTTGTGATGGTCATTTTAGTGTCAATTTAATTTAACCCTAATTGTAGGTTCCATTTAAAAAATCTGATATGTTACACTCACATGACTTTCTCTTGCTAATTTTCTTGTAGGTGCAAGGGGAATATGGAAATAAACTAGGCTTTAAGCGATAATCAAATCTTTTAAGAGCTGGTTGCTATGTGGAGCATTCCATTCTCTTTGCATGTCCAGGACATTAAAAAGAAAAAGGAAAAAAAAGGAATAAGGAATTCCCATTTGAGAAAATGTATTAAGCATTGGTAAATTCAAACAAATAACAAGGAAAATCTCGTAAATGGTTCACTGGACAAAAAGAATGTATGTGTAGTAAAATTTTGTCTATCTCTTACAGTTTGTCAGTTATGCAAAAGTCAATCAGAATGAAGAGGACTTTTGGGGACATTCCCAGAAAATTCATGATATGCATTTCATTTGCCATAAAATATCTTAAACATACGATATTTTAATCAAAATCGTTAGACCCATTTTTGAGGAAATCAAACCTTCCGATAAATGTTCCATGTAAAGGGTAGTCTGGGGGAGATTTCCTTTAAAATATTCGTGTCGCATTTTTGAAAAATACTCAACATAAATACCAAGTTTGGTATTTATCCGACTTTTGGCTTCTGAGCTATGCTGTTCACAGACACACACGGACCTTTTTCTAATTTTTTTTATTTAGAGCACCTCAAAAGAAGTATTTCCGGTGAAATCTCGAATTTTTGGGTGGAAAACAATACTTCCCCTACTTACTATACGTAGTAGAAAAATAAAAATTAAATTGGTCCTAAAATGAGTATCATGACGTCCTCCAAACACAACACGACTAATAGGATTTACTTTCACCCATAATATCAAGCAACTTTTATTAAAGACATTTCTTTCTACAACGCTCAGTTTTGGAGATATTCTAAAGTTTCAACTTAACTGGTCCAACCTGTATAGATTTTGTAAGCGTACTTATTATGAATGCAAACAGAAGTAATGAAATAACCTTTTTCACTTTCCTTACTTTATTCTCCCCTAACAGAAATCAATTAGTTTGCATTCTATCTACTTATATTTTAAATAAAACAGACATTCATTTAATATCACAATTTGCGCCATCTGGACATAAAAAGAGCAAAACGTTTGTTAGTATGGTTCAGTGCTTGACAACTCCTGACAGCGCATAGCGTAGTAAATAACAGAAAACATCAAATCAACAAATAACTGCATGCGAGGTAGGGAGTAAGGGAAGCGGAAAGTAGTATGATAAAACAGGAATTAATACTTTAACACATTTGGTGTATGGAACTGGAAGAGAATTAAAGGTTAATGAGATAGAAGTTCAGTTAGCTGATGAAGCGTTGTTGTAACGTTAGGGGTTTGATGTAGAAAACAAAAATAAAATTAATGAGTAATACAAAACAAATGATGACAAATCACTACAATTAATTGTATGTAATGATATGCTTGCATGTGCGTGTTTATTCTAGTAATTTATGTAAATATAAATAAATGAAAATAAAATAAATAGAAGATGAAAACGCTTAGCGCTCTGTGTTGCGGCTTTTGTTTTCGATATATGATATTTACAGGATAACGTTATTGCCTTATATTTCTAAATATTATTGGATCAAAAAAGCTCAATTGTACATATATTCGATGGCTACTTTGAATAAAATGTAGCACAGCATCACTCAAGTGCACGGAAACGTAGAGGTTCACCTACATTCCTATAATTGTACTTATATTCAATGGCTACTTTGAATAAAATGTAACAAAGCACACTTGAGTGTACAGAAACGTAGAGGTTCACTTAAATTCCTATAATTGTATTTATATTCAATGACTACTTTGAATAAAATGTAACAAAACACACTTGAGTGTACAGAAACGTAGAGGTTCACTTACATTCCTATAATTGTACTTATATTCAATGGCTACTTTGAATAAAATGTACCAAAGCACACTTGAGTGTACAGAAACGTAGAGGTTCACTTACATTCCTATAATTGTACTTATATTCAATAGCTATTTTGAAAAAAATATAGCAAAGTACACTATAGTATATAGAAACGTTGAGGCTCGCTTACATTCCTATAATTGTACTCATATTCAATGACTACTTTGAATAAAATGTAGCAAAGTACACTTGAGCGTGCAGAAACGTAAAGATTCAGTTACATTCCTATAATTGTACTTATATGCAATGGCTACTTTGAATAAAATGTAGCGAAGTACACTTCAGTGTACAGAAAAGTAAAGGTTCACTTACATTCCTGTAATTGTACTCATATTCAATGGCTACTTTGAATAAAATGCAGCAAAGTATCACTCAAGTGTGCGGAAATGTAGATGTTCGCTTACATTCCTATAAGGCTTTACTTATCTCATGTTGCAGAATTTCATTATTTGCTGTGTAAACCATTCGCGGGATAAACCAGAGTCTTATTTTTGTGAGTAAACCCTGGCACACAAACATTAACCTATGAACAAAGGCCAGCTGTTGGTAATAAATGAAAACGATGGTGTAGTGAATACTAATGATGAGTAACTACAGGCGCTGTCCACTATACAAATACACTCATCTATTTTTATTAAGGAGAGATTAAATACCCTATACTGCCAATGTTAAATTAGCTTATTTAAAGACCCGTTCACTTAGAAACTACTACAGGTATTTTTAAATTTTTACAGGATTAAGTAAAATTAACCATATTTATGAAAGAATACCTTTCAAAAGGTTCTATAATGTTTTAAAATAGTTTTGTTTCTAGAAATTACTTTTTTAATGCAAAATAATTTACTTAAACTGATACATATATATGGTTCATTGTGGTTTAGTTTCACTGCTGTTATGTTTTCAACATGTGTTTGAAATTTGATCCTTATGTAAGTTATAGTTCCAGAGCGCATATTACAAAAAGAATGTAGTTTTGAGAAAACGGCATTTAAGGGAAGACTCTAAACGACTTTTGGCTGCAACCTACATACAAATTAAAATAATTTAAAATACTTAAAATTGGCAACAAACATAAATCAAACATCAAATTGAGCAATAGATTTCAAGTATTAATATGGCGGTGAATACAAAAACTGCATTTTGTTTTTACCAAAAGCATAATTTTCGTCTCCCCTTGTGAACGCCGATAACGAAGCATTTAGGTAGCATTTAGCTGCAGGGTAGTCCTAAATGTCAGCTTTCTAACGTATTACTGAATACACCTATGGTATTAGTCATAGAAAACTTGCAATAGACAATGCTACTGGGTCATGTCTATGTTTTTGATAATTAATAATAATCATCCTATTTTATTATTACATTTCTATGTACATTTTTCATTATTTTGTAGTTCATAGAAGTTAAAATGCCTTGTGCATTCACTCAGTTTCTATTATTATTGTAAAATATGAAAACTAACTTCTTCTTATGTTTGTGTATTTCATTACAGTTATCTTATATTCCATACTTCTTAATAATGCTGTTTTTGTAAATCGCTCTGGTATTTTCAGCTTTATCTATATACTAGCTGTCCTACCTAACACTGACGAATATATTATGTATGTAAGGGGTTTAAAATTAGGAGAGAGTGGTTTTTGAGAGTAGTGAGTAGACTAAAAGTTTCATTGGTGGCTAAGGCGTAAATTTTGTCCAGATTCACCAAATTATTTAAATTTATACTTAAGGATTTAATATATGAGCAGGGGTAGCTTTTGCAGTTGAACATATCCTATCATTTTTGCCAGATCCTGTACCTTATGTGCACAAATGTTTGCCATGATGCGACATTCCATGTGAAATCGAACGGCAAAAAAACTCGCATTTTTTGTTTGCGTTGTAATTTTCCCTACTAATAAGGGGTGCAAAGGAAGGCATATTTATCAAATACGAGCATCTAAAACCCAACGGTTGCCATGTTGTTGAACGATAAATATATCGTATTAATTCATTTTGTCGCATTTTAAGTGCGCATAGCTCTGGAACCCTTTACATGTATGATTAGTAAACGTTAAGCGATAGGCGAAAATGTACTACACAAAAAGTGTATATCTCTTTATAACACACCATTTATTTCAAATATCGTTTTTGTAGCATCGGCCATTTCTGAGATATCCGTTATTAATATTTGAATTGTTCAACTATTTGTCATTCTTTTTAAGGCCTTTTCACAGTCAGTTCTTTCTCGGGGAAAACGTATGGAATTTTAAGGGAAGTATATAGGGTCCACTACTTAAACATTTGACTATCGTTATACCCTTTGCATTTATAATGAAATTGATTAAAATGAAGTAGATACAAAAATAAGTTTTCATAAGAATAGTTTTTATACTCATTAATAAATTATAAAGGGTAGAGACAGTCATGTGAATGTAACCTATAAGATTTTTTTCTTCTATTGTGCAATGACTTTACCACCCGCATGGGAAACAGAAATACTTTGTATACCCCTGTTGTATATCAACATGGCACAGAGAACATCGATTTCCTTTTTCCATTCAGCCAATCACCAAGATTAGCAGAAAAGTGACTGAAGGTCGACCTTTTATTTTGTCACCGTATTTTGTAATTAGAATAAAAACGTGACGCCCTCTTTCAATAACGAGTTTTATTTCACTATTGTGATGCAGGAGTCACTACCCCGCCAATATACAGATAATCATAAATTTTTGCACAGTAAAATAACATTAAATTCTGTTACACCACTAACTTTGTTAGAATGTACATATCTGCTGACAAAATAAAGGGTTAACGCAACACTGCAAAATGTTATGAAATTAACTAAAAGATTCTCCCCCGATTAAACCAAATATATGTTAAAAGCAACAAAAACAACTTTAAATCATTAATCAATGTGCACTCGAGTCTATATGGTGGTTAAGGACATACAAATATATCCCTCGGACCGTTATCTACTTTCGCGGCAGACGTCTGCGGTTTGTTTGATTTGTTCATCTCTCGTGAGGACGTCTGTGTACTCTGGAATATACTACGAACACTTGTGTTGATGGCTTAGCTTCCATTTTTACATTCTCTACTGGACTTATTGTGTTCCACCCAAAATTGATGTCGAGATTAAATCGGAAATATGTTTTGAACCCCTGAAATGTAAAAAAATAAGTTTACTTTTTTGGTAAAAGGTCCGTTTGTGTACGTGAACAGCATAACTCAAATAAGAAAAGTTCGAAAATGCCAAACTTAGTGTTTTAAGTCCAGTATCTTCCTAAGATGGGTCACAAAGATGTTCAAGAAAGTCCCCTCAACTCAAACTACCCTTTTTGTGGAATTTTTTCGTTGTTTTTATTTAGTCAAAAAAGACTGTAACGATGTTGATTAAAAATTCCATATATGTTATTCTGCGAATCCCCTGTAAGGCCCTGTTCATTTGGAATTAATTTTGTATAACTTGTAAACAGTAAGAGATATAGACAGTAACTTATTATACAAAAATGTAAATGTTGTCAAAGCGTATAATTTATATGAAATACATTTTTGTGACATTAACCGTTTCTGAGGCATTTTTGTTATTGTTTTGAATGTAAAATACTTATACTTTTTCAAGCGGTAAGTTGCTATTTGTGTTGCTTTTGTGATCATACAGAGATCATGGAGTTTCAAAGCCATCATAGCGACCCGTTTTTTAAAGCTCTAACTCTTTGGCTTATATCTACAACGAATTCTGTAAATGTGTAATGAACTTTGTTTTGTTTAACAAGATGTACATACAAGAACAAGCTTTTGTAAGAATAGTTTATAGAAGAGTGCGTAGAGAAAGTCATGTGAATGCAGAATATCAGATTTTTTAAATATTTTTATTTTGCATGCGGTTGCATTTTGTTGTTTACACACAAAAGTAACCAATGCTTCTATGCATCTTGCATAGCTATTACTTGCGTCGCCTACATCATGCTAACTCAGCTGAAAGTTGTCATTTTTTTAAAAGCCTATTTTTTTTAAGTTCCCTTGTTTTTGCCCAGTTTATGATTACTGTGTTTACTCTTTCCACCGTTTATTACTGCAATTACACACACAAACACACATGCTCACGGCGGGACTCGAACCCTCGACCCTTAGCCTGGCGGAGCGCCGAAGCTATACACTCCAGCGACCACGGCTACGAGGGCTGGCATCCTTAACGCAATGCGCGTCCTGTGTGTCGGCCCTGCATCCGCAGAAAGCCTATAGGAATCATATCAACATCCAGCAAAGCTAGCAGACTTATCAGATGTAGACAAGACAAGTAATCTAAGGGTACAGTCTCAAATCGCGGGAAAGGTATTCGGCGTAGGGTTAACAGCTCCTGTGAACGATTCAGTACCACGTGGTCGCTGTTTCCACGAAGTATGTAGCAGTGAAAGTTTTGATAGAAAAGTTGCCAGTATTCATTGATGCTGAAGAAGTTTACACAAATACAAATTATGTTAAGGTGTTTATTAACCAGCTGCACTACATTGATTGGTAATACCATGCTTATAAACTCGGCGTTCATTATCTCCGAAATGCACCCAGGAAGGTACAAACAATTTTAAATATTCGGATTGAAGTTAAGATAATGTTATGCAGAAACATAATTTATCAGCACTAAAATAAAAAAAAATGGAACAGCTACAGAACATTCCAACTTTTTTTAAGCTTCATGACGATGAAAAATAAGTTTTCATGTAACCAAAGGTTTCAATTTTAAATTCAAATTATCTAAATGCTAGACGAACTCATATGACATAGCTTGTGTCTATTTTAAGTCTGTATTCCACAATATTGTTGATTAAATTGATACCTATCCTATATACAACACATATATCTAACTTCTCATCAGAAATGAAAATCTCATTTGTTTACTATGGCATGGGATTGTACAATTCTTTTGTGTATAAAATAAGCCCTTCTCTGTTTGATCCTCGTCCATTATTTCTCTGTAGAGCTTCATAATGTTCTTTTAGACTTAGGTTGGTATTAATTCAATGTGATAGCCAGCCGTTCGGTTTAAAATAATTTGTTCAAACAATTTAGCTAATTCTGATGTACTGGTCTAACAATCCTATCTTCAGCAATTGCGGAAAGGTTCCTGTCTGAATAAAAAAATTCATAAGGTGTTCAAGAGGTTTTACTAACTGCTCTTTACAATGTTTTAATATATTTGAGCTTATTTCATCCCAACCACATGAGTTTTTCTTTTTTAAGTGATTAATTAATTCAGCTATTTGTTTCTCACTTGTAGGAGCAATAAATGATGAAGAAGTTACACTATTTCTATCAGTACCACTTGGGACTCCAACGTGTTTTTTGCAACATCTATAAATCGCTTATGGAAAGTATGCCCTGAGTGTAGCAGTTCTTATATTATAGCCGTGATATTATATCACGGTTTCTAAGCTACTTTTTTTCTCTCGTGCTTTAGTTATATCAAAATGCAACTTGTACATCATCATTTAACGGAAACGAAACAAGAAATTGTAGCTTCATATACAAAAGACAAACATCGTGGGAGAAAATTCAAAATACTGCTTACAATGAAGAATAATAATTGTACAAAAATAGAAAGACAAATACGTGATTGATGATAGAGCAGGTTTAGCGCATTATAAATCAATAAAAAAAAAAGTGTATATAGACCTTGTATAACTGGAAATTTTCTGTTACAGAAGAGATTGGTGTATTCTGTTTTCAGATAAACAACATAGTGCGAAAAAGGTCAGTAATCATAGTGACGCAACACATAGTACACCGTATTGGATAATAACCATGCACAAAACCATGTCTGGAAGTCGGCGTTAGTATGAAGTCTGGTTATAGAAAATGTTGGAGGTACACCATTTATAGTGATGCAACTGCAGTTTGTTCAGAGAGCCTATGAAGCATCTCTTAATAGGCTGCACAATAGGACATTCATGTAACCGATGCTCACACTTCCCTACTCACGAGTAGACAGGATATCATGCCCACTTGAAACCATAAGGATCGGGTTTTAGCCGGAAGATAATTAGGAGGATGTAAAATAAATCACAATAACGAGTGTCTGGAGCCAACACCTTCGTTACTTAATTCAATGCCCCACCGGCATGTTGTTACAGTAGCTCAATGGTTAGAGCAACCGCGCGGAGAGCGGGAGAACCGTGTTCAAATCCCGGCTGTGGCGTTGGAGTTTTCAGTTGACTCTATATTAAAAACTTGCCTAAGACCGGGCTAAGGTCTATTAAAAGTATAATTAATTTATATAATAACAACAAAAAATCATTAAAACCCTTAATAATAATAATAATAATAATATATAAGCACCCAGCACTGAAGTACTTGCAATAAGCAGGTCGCCGCTAAGTTTGTCATCTCGAGGGAGATGCCTTGGTAGGCATGTCTGGGAAAACAACTTGAGCCAATTGGGGAATTCAATGCCCCACCAGCATGTTGTCACAGTAGCTCAATGGTTAGAGCGGGAGAACCGTGTTCAAATCCCGGCTGTGGCGTTGAATTTTTCAGTTGACTCTATATTAAAAACTTGCCTAAGACCGGGCTAAGGTCTATTAAAAGTATAATTAATTTATATAATAACAACAAAAAATCATTAAAACCCTTAATAATAATAATAATAATAATAATAATAATAATAATAATAATAATAATAATAATAATAATAATAATAATAATATATAAGCACCCAGCACTGAAGTACTTGCAATAAGCAGGTCGCCGCTAAGTTTGTCATCTCGAGGGAGATGCCTTGGTAGGCATGTCTGGGAAAACAACTTGAGCCAATTGGGGAATTCAATGCCCCACCAGCATGTTGTCACAGTAGCTCAATGGTTAGAGCGGGAGAACCGTGTTCAAATCCCGGCTGTGGCGTTGAATTTTTCAGTTGACTCTATATTAAAAACTTGCCTAAGACCGGGCTAAGGTCTATTAAAAGTATAATTAATTTATATAATAACAACAAAAAATAATTAAAACCTTCGTTACTCTCATCTCAGGAACTTTACAGGAAGCCATGAGTTTTTTCATAAGTTTATATTCGGTGTACAACGTTGCTTCGGAGGGAAATAACTTCGTTCGTGGATATACAGGCGCATATAGTTTAAGGTTGTAGTTATCTTTCTAACATCTAGTGAGTTGTCTAATTCGACAGCACCAACTCATTGTTGTAACCACTTACTGGAGAAGGCACAATCACTATGCTGTAACTTGTAATTCACACCGAAGAAAAGCGCTCTACAGTTCATCTCAGTGTTTCAAAGACGAACGAAATATACCAACCACAGCTACACTCATGTGGATCTGTGGTTCAAATTCCGGCTATAGCACTGCTATTTCAGTCTCACTCCACATTTCCGAAATATTGGATAGTTTGCCAAAATATATGGACAACGACAGTGTACAATGTCAGTATCACCTTTCATTAAGTTAATAAGTGAAGCCTTTTAAGGTAATTAAGGAAGGTCTTGTATGGTTTTGCCAGCGTCCCTCTAGAACCTCGCAAAAAACGAACACCATTCTGACCTTTAGATCACGCCAGGTTGTTCATACTTCATTGAATCTCTGTGAACGCTCACAGGTTTCCAAGGCTGGTTTTGAACTTAAGAGAGTTCCGACTAATTAACCCTGCTTTCATTTGCATTATTGTAAATCACCTCGCACAATATAGCAATAGGAGAATATGTAATTACGGGAGAGACCGGCATGTAAATTTTTTCGCGGCAAAATGTGATACTGAAGCAAACCTTACTATGTGAACGTCCTTTATATTTTATGCACTTCATTTTTGTGTCAGTCCAATGCTCTGCTTTGTGCACAGGAAAATCTCGCTTTCTCCTTGCTCATCGGGACCCCAAGCTTCATATTCGTTGTCGTTTGTACTGCTTGTTTTCCCGCATCTGCTTCAGACCCTCAGGCGAGCTGCTTGTTAGTGAAGCACTTTCAGATGATGCTGTGATGGGAAGTAAAGCGATATTAATGAAATGCTGCCAAAGAGAAACATTCAAATAACAGAGCAAAGCAAGCAGAGACTATATGTTAAAGGCGGATAGACAAGATAAAAGTATCTTCAATGGATTTGTTTAAGAATAGCCTTATTTATGTACTGTATTGATGGATAAATATTGATCATAATCGGTACAGTAATGGACAATAACTTTCAATGCAGTACAGGATAACTGTTAGAGATTTGGGGCCTGTTATAAGAATCAATCATATGGAGTAAAGTTATTAAGCTTGTTCACGGTGAAGACTATAGAAAGATAGGCTATTGTAACGTTAAAATAAACCTATACCAGCTGATGGCTCAAACGGTAATACGTATTACTCGTATTAAGAAGATCCCGCGTTCAAATCCTCTGGGGTCGGTCAAGTGGACAGAAGGTTTCTTCGCGGATTTCCTCAGTTGCTAGGTGAATTATAATTTAATTAAGGGAACAAGGTAGTCTGAACACATGGAAATTACACCTTAAGTGTGTTAAATTACCACTGCTCTTAAAGTTCTCAATGGATTTTCCTTAAATTTTTATGAAATATTCTATACATCATGACAATTATTTCAAGTGGTTGTTTGCATTGACAGCTTATGTAGTTGAGTCCGTAAAAATTATTTCATTCAGGAGAAAACTAATAAAATGTACTCTTAAAACATGTGAATTCATGTACCTTTTTCTCTGATACTACTTGCAATACAGAATCACACTTTTCCATGCTTGTTCTTAGTATGATACACTATTCTTCTGAACCTATATTATTTAGTTATGTATATCAGTATACTATAAATTTAAAAAAAATATTTGCAAAATCAAAAATGTAAAAATGTGAAAAATTTGCAATGTTGCTTTCTTAATATCACTAATATACATTATAAAATTATGACTGTGATTTAGAAAGTTTAACTACGTGTTGTATACAAATACTGAAAATTTCAGCTCTCTACCTCTTATACTTTCTGAGAAAAAGGTACATAAGTATCCAAAAATATTGTTTTGAGAAAACTGAATTTAAAGTTTGAACATTAAAATTTTGACACACTTCAATACATTCCAAGGGTCATAATCATCTGCACCTTCATTCCTGGATTGCTTCAGCTTTACTGATTGCCTTCTGTTGGTCCTGGCCTCTTTTGTTAATTGCTGAACTGCTCGCTGGGCATGATATAGTCGTTCGTGTTGAAAGATACAAAAAAGGGGCGTTGCATGACAGCTTTAAAGGAATACACACTAGCATTTAAATGGTACTTAAATGTCTGAAAAACCTCTTAACTCCCAAAAAGTATATATTTTCTGAAACTGGCAACAATAAAGATTTTATTAGTGCCTAAAACAAACAATGTGATTTTTAACCATTTCAGAGTACCTAGTCCCCTTAATTTCCATGGATTTTCATACCATACATTTATTCCATCCATCACCTTCTTTACCATCATTAATGTTTCAGGCTAAATACCTATACAAGACTTGTATTATCCAAAGCCCATAGCTATTTGGATGCACCTGCCCAAGGCATTGGCTTTGTAAGTCCTTGAGAGTATATGCTCTGCAAAGGGGAATGCAGGTCGAGAAATAAGGAAATAAAGCCTGAGGCAGTATTTTTAACACTTAAATTATTTTAGTCAAATTATATAATAAAAAATATAATAATAGCCCGCCTTAGCAATATGTGTATGTAACAATATATAAAAAGTGTATATTGCAGTCACTATATATGTTTATATTATTGTATACATGTTCACCAATGTTATGTGAATGTATTACGTAATTTAATAATGTAGGAGCTGTGTGAATAATAGGTTAAAAGTTGCTAACAATGAGGTAACAATGAGGTAATCTTGAGGCAATAATGAGTAAGAAAGTTTAATATTACTACTAGTCATTCTTGGAGCAATAATAATGTAATTTTAGAGACGGTTTATAAAATAGCCAATCAGCAACCAGAAAAAAGCTTAAGTTAAATGAAGGTATTCTATTGGACTAGGATTAGCCAATCAGAGACTTGACATACAGAAATTTACAAATTTAGGCGCTAGAAATCGTCAGTTGCTTTTAGACAGCGCTCATAACTGGACGCGTTGGTCGTAGACAGTGTTCCTAACCGGACGCGAGATGCGTCCTCGAGAAATTTAATACGCATTCGTGTGAGACGAAAATAGTTTACGTGTTTAAAAAGTGCAAGTATTTAATAAAAGAATCTCACAGCTCTCTATATCAATGAAGCGTTATTTAAATTGTGTCAAGAGTTATTAAAAGGAGTGAAGTAAGAATTATAATCTGTGTAAGCCTACATTCTTCAGCCACATCACGCTCTGCTAAGACATTCATGTCTCTAAAAATAAATACTGACGCAGCCGAGGCAAACATACATCTACAATATTTAAAGAAACAGTAAAATTACAAAGTTAATATTTTTAAACTTGGGGCAAAGGCCACCGCAAAGTACATTTGGGGCGAAGGCTACCGGAAACTTTTTACCATACGTGCGGCTGCAACTACTTCAAGTTCGGCTCCCCAACAGTTGAACTATACAACTCCTACTTGAAATTGGCTTTCCATACGTGAAGCAACTACCTACTTCAAGCCCGTAGCAAATAATAAGTATTCATTTATGCTGTTTACTGTCTGAATATAACAGCAAATGCATTTTTAAAAATAATTTTGTACATTTTGGGTACATTAAACCTAGGCTTACAAATCTTATATGTACAGAATCTGTCCTGAACGACAATTGTTTAGAAAATAAAGTTATTCCTGGGATCAAAGAAATGTCGGTATAATAATACCTTCTTATAGCTTTTTTACGATCTAATAGTTTTTTACACAAACTGAGAAGTAAGTTATTTCTGGATTGCTTTTGAATAAATAAGAAAATACCTAAATAACATACATGTATAATGCATTTTTACCAAATATAAAGTTGCATTACTATTCACGTACTGTGAAAAAAGGGTTCATAAGAGGCACTATATAATATGTGTAATTTAATTTATTCACTGGAGCACAAGAAGACGAAAAGTCATGCAGATCAGTGACAACTGTGAAGAATGGTAATAAGCTACACGTAGAAAGTTAAATACTGTGGTTATTGAAGGACTAGCAACAGACAAACTCCTTCAAATTGTAGATGAGTTACCTACATGGCCTTGAGACATCCATAAAGTGTCATAACTAGTAATTTGAGACGTTGTAAAAACGTTAAATTAGAACAGTGATGACAAAGACGGGTTTCAGTGGGAAAAAAATAACTGCGAAACCTTGAGAAAGTACAAAGGAAGAGATAATTGAAAATCATTGCCAAAAGTAACAAAAATAACTGAAAGTTAATGAAACGTGACTATGGAAAAGAATACAGCGTGTGAAATGGGCTAACGTAAGTAATGGATCTGTTTAAGAAAGAGTCGGTGAAACTATTCAGGCGGGGAAAATAGATCAGGCTAGGACATTAAATGCAAGAAGAAACGACTTGCTGGAATGAATACTAGATGGAAAATGGTTCGTGGCAGGAGATACCTGAGAATACTACAATAGGTAAGCTATTTTCGTGAAGGAGAAGCAAACGCAAGAGGAGAAAAATGGAGGAGACAGGATTTATAGTGAGGGAGTTATCCTGGTAAGAAAGCTATGACTGACTGAATGAGTGATACTCTTCGTATTTAGATGTTGATATAACGTAAAACGTGGGGCTAGATTACTTGCCCAGTACAGGGAGAGCCAACTGCGCGGTGTGTTTCCTGTCCGCGTCCTCGGCGCGTGTTGCCGCTATCATAGAAAGGCGCAGATAAAACCATACCACATTTTTAAAACTACTTTTAAAGGCTTTACTTACCAACTTTATGAAAGGAGATGCTGAAACTGGCCTCCGTCGTCGTCCATACATTTTTGGCACCTCTTTAGGAAACTATCCATCACTCGCCGTAGTTCACGTTGAGACATGCTGGCTATTTCCTGGCGGATATTTTGTTTTAATTCTTCCAGGGTGTGTAGGTTTGTCTGTACACTTTATGTTTTAAGTTACCCCAGAGATAGAAATCGCAGGGGTTAGGTCGGGTGACCGAGGGGGCCACAAATCTCTACTAATAATTCTGTCCTCAAACGCACTTTCAATTGTTCTCATCGAAATATTGGCCGTATGAGCTGTTGCAGAGCCTTTTTGAAAAAACGGCAATATCAGGTTCCCTGTCTGTTAATTCTCTAAAAGCAGGGGGCAAAATTGTGTTCACATATGCACGGGCTTCAAATATTGATTCGAAAAAATTTGGTGCCAAAATTGTATGGCCAGTTTCAGCATCTACTTTCATAAAGTTGGTAAGTAAAGCCTTTAAAGGCAGTTTTAAAAATGTGGTATGGTTTCATCTGCGCCTTTCTATGATAGCGGCAACACGCGCCGAGGACGCGGACAGGAAAAACACCGCGCAGCCGGTTCGTAGGTTTTGGCTCTCTCTGTAGATAAAGATGTAGGAATGCTCAGGAAGTAACTTAATAGTTATTTCGTAACGGTGATATTACTTGAATAGCGACAAAACTAACGGGAACCGAAAGTAACTATTTATTCCGCAAGTAATACAACAGTAACGGCAATAAATGACAGTATATTCACTACTTACGTGTAGACTTACTAGGGATTGTTCGTTGTTATCATTGGAATTCGTCAATTAAACACCATTAGGTAGTATTTCACTGCTCCTCTAGACAGCGTGGCTCTATGGTTATATTATATAATCTGGAAACGAACACATCGTCTAGCTGCATTGCAGTAGCCAATGTAATATTAACAATACCATGCAAACACATCTTCCGCCTCTCTTCTAATACAAATTTCAATTTCTGTAAGTAACTTTGGCGGCGCCGTGGCCGAGTGGTTAGACTGCTCGTCCTTCACCGAGGCGGCCCGGGTTCAATCCCAGGGACCCACATGTGGGATTTGTGGTGGAGAAAGTGGCGTCTGGGCGGGTTTTCTCCGGGTTCTCCGGTTTCCCCCGCCATTCATTTCATCAACTGCTCCATCGTCACCTTTCCTATCATCCATTTCCCCGTCATTTCGTTTCATCTAATTCCAGGCATCGGGCTGATCACCCATCCTGGACATTCTGTCTGCTCCTCGACGGGCCTCTGACCCCAGGCATCCGCTTGTAAGTCCTGGGGGATCTAAGTCCTACATAAGATGAGGGTAAACAGCGAATGAATGAATGTAAGTAACTTTAAAATCAGTAAAGCGTGAAAAGCAGTTATATGCAGAGTTCTATAATATACTTGTAGATAACCAACCAAACTGCGATTTACATGCCAGGAAAATGTATATGTATAATAAGGGGTTAATAATTCATGCGGAAAAAAATTGGTTGGTAGCATTTCTAATAGTTTATCATTATTTTGAGCCTTTAATGCCAAGTATGAGATGAGCTACACTAAAATAACGGGTTGTAACATCTTAATGCTGTTGAAACATTTGCAATGGAATGCCTGGTTGCCGATATAGTTACAGTTACTTTGTAAACACACACTCCTGTATGCTCATCAAAGATGACAATGGGCCATCGGAAATATGAGGAAGCTATTCATGAAGAAAATCACAATCCTGGAGCACGTTCATATACTTATTATGTATGTACCCTTTAGAGGTATTGTATGCTCTACCTACTCATTAGCTTGCACAAAGAAACTTCTCAAAGAGACTTAGAGCCCATACTGCTGAGAAAAATATTCTTTCAAAAGAAGGTTCTTCGAAGAGCGATACCAATAAATTGCCTGAAATAAACATCCAAAAATGCACAACCCTTCATCTTTTGTATTCTTCTACACAAATTAGGACCCGTGCGTTGTATCTTTAGGAACTAAAAGACATTTTACAATTTTGTATAAGAAGCTTGAAAATGAAGTTTCGGAAGACAAAATCAGTAATATCGTTTTGTGAGGATTCCTTTGGCATAGTCGGTTTTATGTAAGCGTGAAGGAACACACTATCACTGATATGTAATAAATGTCTTCAGCATTTCCAACTATTAACAGCAGCTGTGTACTCCACGTAAAACTATCTGAACGTTCAGATAGAAAATCCATTTTCTCAAGGTCCTACGTGACTCTAGCGCAACAGGAACGAGAGACCAATAAGAATACGTGACTGCAATCGCTTAAAGGGAAACATAAAACAGGACTGGAACCAAAATATTGTTATTACAGCAGAACCCACACCTCCTCTCGCATGAATTGCGGTGATTCGCCCTTTCTTCATTATTATTATGGTCCTCCGTGGTCTAGGTGTACCATGCTAAATCCCTAGTTCCCGAGGTCGCGGATTCAAACCCGGGCGATGGATTTTTTTCGGGTGTAAAAGTCCTTAGCATGGCTTCCTTCGGAAGGGAAGTAAAGCCGGTGGCCCCGTGTCGTAGATTTACGGCACGTAAAAGAACCTCAAGCCTGATAAAGAGGCATCTGAGAAAAATTACCGGTGTTTCACACCCATACAGAATGGGGCGTTAAGAACCATAGCAGTTAAAGAGCGTCCATAAATAAAGCTCAATCTTTTTCTTCCTTATTGATTCTCCCTCTCCTCTCCCTCAATCTCCCCATTAATCTCCGCAGTCCTCTCTCTCTCTACAATGTATATTTCATGTGATTATTTTAAGATAAAATCGTTAAAAATGGCTTCCCTAAGATTCTAATAAAAATTAGAACATAGTCAACTATTTAACAGCACACACATGTGGATTGTGTCTGTTATGCAAGCTGTTCTCCTGGTAATCAGAGCATGATACTGAAAGATCCAAAATTATAATGCGTCTTCTTATCTACACAAATATTACCAAAGAAATATTTGTATGCGTTCTTAAATATTCAATTGATGAAAGTTTGTGAATTACAAAATCAGTTAAAGTACAATTCTTCAGAGGACCCAGTAATAAGGAAGTTGCAAGGACAGTCCCAGAAGTACCAGACCTGACGTGTATATAGCGGTTCATGTTTCTAACAAATGACTATGGTAGAAAGTACCATCCTTATAAAGCTTAAGTTTGAAGTTTGACGATGCTGCGTTGTTTAGTAATTGTTTGGCAGCCATTAATAGTGAACTTTCTCAGCGAATTTGTAAACATGTATAAAACTGGTCATCGTTATGTGATGCAATACTTTCATTTGAAAGGTCTTAGTCCAACTAATATTAAAGCTGAGCTAGATTCTATTCTGGGGGAGTCTGCTCCTTCGTTTACAACAGTAAAATAGTGGGTGGCAGAGTTTAAGCGAGGCCGTACGAGCTGTCAAGACGAACATCTCAGTGGTCGACCAAATGCGGTGACCACGTCAGAAATTGTGAATAAAATCCACAAAATGGTATTGGATGACCGTCGACTGAAAGTGCGCGAGCTAGCAGACATCGTAGGCATTTCAAAAAGTGCTGTACATCGCACAACAACTGAAAATTTAGACATGAGAAAGCTGTGCCCAAGATGAGTGCGGCGTTTACTCACAATGGGACAAAAGCAGCGTCGTGAGGATGTTTCAGTCGTGTGTTTGGCGATGTTTCGCTGCAATAAAGCCGAGTTTTTGCGTCGATTCATAACCATGGATGAAACATGGGTCCATCACTTCACACCTGAGACAAAGGAGCATTCAAAACAATGGATTGAAAGGGGAGAATCGGTTCCAAAGAAGGCGAAGACATTTCCATCTGCAGGCAAGGTCATGGCGTCAGTTTTTTGGGATGCGCGTGGGATAATTTTCATTGATTATCTTCAAAAAGGAAAAACAATCAATGGCGAGTATTATGCAAACTTATTGCTGCGTTTGAAATCAAGCAAAATGGGCGCATTTAGCGAAAAAGAAAGCTCTGTTTCATCAAGACAATGCACCAGTTCACCCATCCATTATCGCCATGGCCAAAATCAATGAGTTAAAGTTCGAATTGTTTCCTCATGCGCCCTATTCGCCAGACTTAGCCCCCTCTGATTATTTTCTGTTTCTAAAGTTGAAGAAATAGCTTGGTGGTGAAAGATTTGCCAACAATGAAGAGGTGGAGTTTGCAGTTGTGTTTTCCCAAAATTTTTGTTTTCTTTGTTAGGTCGGGTACTTCTGGGACAGCCCTCGTATTTCGATGTTTCGAATTGATGCACCATTATTCAACCTTCAGGGAAAAGAATTAAAATACCATATAGCCCATTTTCTCAATAGGGTATAAACTTTGCTACCTATATGCTAAGATTCGTTAAAATCAGTTCCACTATTCTTCTAGCACATTTACAACACTTTAGAAGTTAAATTTTTGGCTCTGGTGTGCATAGTCATACTGCACTTAACATCAGTCATTCATCTGCAAACAAAGTTTATTAGAGAAATACAGGTTACATCTTTATTACTTATGTAGATTTATCATCCTTTGCTCCTTTTTTTCCCAAGATGTCCAAACCGTTAATCGATCAAAATGGAACTATTGTCTACCATGGCAACGTCTAGAATTTTCTTAAAAATCTGTAGTATAGAAAGCTTTGTCGAGGAAATCCATACACAGCAGCGAGGATCATAGGGAAGTAATGCAAGAAACGATCGGAGAGAATTAAAAGAAGAGAGAAAGAAAGGAAAAACGAAAGAAAGAGGGAAGGAAAGCTATAGTTACGCGAGAATATTAAAGAGAATACCAAAAAGATTTCACAGTTAAAACTGTAATGTATTTGTGATTTACATTTTATGACTGACAAATTTAAAATTTTGGGGTGTTAGATATACCTTTTTGTCTAAGCGGCAAGCTTTATGAGTGAGTTGTAAAGAATATTTTGCTTTTAAGGCAGTCTTTTTAACATTATCTTAGGACGGTATACAATTAGCCAAAGTTTGCTGTTAAATGGTATTGAAACATCAAATACATTTTTTTATCTACACCCTCAAAAGAAAAATGTACCCGTGGCATTAACATACTTCTTTTAAAATTAATGCATGAATATCCGTTCCTACTGTGTAAAGATCTTGAGGTTCTAAATACATTTCTTCCGCTAACTAGCAATGCATGCAGTTCCGCTCGTATCATTGCGTTAAACGCTGAGATTTTCTCCTACTGCTGCTGCCCCATAGTTAGTCTCCCGCAGCATTTTCACTCACACTCTGACTCTCTTCACGTGTCTCTCTCGTTTTCTATCTCACTAATTCACTCTCTCTGCTACAGGCTACAACGTAATGACATTTAGGCGCTCACATGAGCGCGTCCCATTTGGACCAATTTCTACTAATTACGGCCCACGTGGACACAAACAGCCAACACGTTTGAACCGGTATTTTAGAAGTGTTTAAAGACCGGCAGTCGGGTTGGCAGGCCCAGGCTTTTGCGGGCTGTAGCGCCCCACGGATTGATTTATTAAACCCGCTCTTGCTATGGACTCTGATGAGCGTGAAATGAATTGATAATTGGGAAAGAAATTTGGGAAAAAAACTTTCCAAGTCCAAGTTTAGGGTACCTCCCCAATATTTGCCAGTTATGAGGAATAAAACCTATCAGGGAGGACGGTTCTGGTGGGATTTGAACCGCAGATCTCCTGTTCATGTGTCCGCGCCTTAACGACCTCGACTGCCGGCGTCAGTGTTGGACCAATAAAATCAGACCTTATTCTCCAGAGGACATTTCTATTTGACGCAAGATCAGGACTCTCCATGAAGTGGTTAAAATGGCATTAAAATTAGAGGCCTTGCAAATGACCTAAGTAAACTACAAATATTACCAGAAGACTGAAAAATTTAATGCCATAGCCGAGATTTGAACTCCGGTTGCTCTAACCACTGAGCTACCACGGCAACATGCCTGTACGACATTAAATTCTCCAACTAATTCGCATTTTTTCCGAAAAGCCACAAGGAGACCTCAAATTGTACTGAGATGACATATCCCAATGGCGACTTACAATGTTGTAAATACTTTGAATTCTTCATGGTTTCAACCACTATTAGGACAATTCATTCTACAAATATTACATATGTTTGGACATGCCAAAGTTTTTAATATGCTGAAGGCGAGTTATTTTTCTTTTCGCATGTTTCAGCCAATAGGGATTAATTTTCTTTAGTTTTATTTAGGTTCCTTTCCTTACAATATTTCGCTTGCTTATCTAAACCGAGCTCAACATTTGGAGATGAGATAGTTTGAAATGTTTAAACACACATCCCATTATAGATATATTTGTGTTGAAATGGCAGAAATATGTAGTGTAGAAAGAATGAAGTGATTGTGGTTTATTCTTACAATATTGTAATTTCATGCGGTTTAGAACGCAATTCTTGTCCTAGTTTACTTTACACTGCGTTTCTCACATTTTATATTTTCATTCCGGGCGCCGGGGTAGCGCAGTGGTTTCGTTTCCACTCTCGTACTGAGGGTTCGGGGTTCGATTACTGACTCTGGGGTGCCGATTTTAAGCCGGCCCTATCCCCAAGGCCCAACGTTGTTTGGAGTCCACGTAAACGCTGTAGGTCCTCTCATTCCACCGTCATCCTCATCACCACCCTATTATTGAGGCAACAGATTCCGTCCGCTGGGTGCTACCACCTCAGAAATGGGTCCACTCATCGCTGGGTAGAATGAGGTATCCCCGAAGGCCATAGGCCATATGGGGAAGGTTTGAAACGAGGACAATATTTTCATTACCGTTCCTACATAATTGGAGGAAAGCTTTTAATGGTTATCACTTCGTTTAAAATGCTGCTTACATACACATTTGTATTATATTTATGATGGGTGCGGTTGAAACGAATAATACCTACTACAGTTTTTATCTCAACTTGTAGTTTTTCTACTAATAAAACTCCTTTTTGCGCTTCATTTTGATAAATTAAAATTAAATTGAGTTTTATTTATGGACGCTCTTTAACTGCTGTGGTCCTTAGCCATTCTATATTGGGCGTGAAAGACGGTAATTTTGTTCAGAGGCCTCTTTATCAGGCTTGAGGTTCTTTTACGTGCCGTAAATCTACGACACTGGACCACCGGCTTTACTTCTCTTCCGAAGGAAGCCATGCTAAGGATTTTTACGCCCGAAAAAATCCATCGCCTTCCGCCGGGTTTGAAACCGTGACCTCGGGCACTAGAGGCTAGCATGTTAACCACTACACCACGGAGGACGACAACTTCATTTTGATGATAATTTATCATTAATTGCATATACTATTTTACGTGTAATTCTCTCAATGTGCACATTCTGATTTGTACTGAAAGGTTGTCTGTCCTAACAGCTCCAGTGACTCGACCCAGGTTGATATGTCAGGAAGTCCATATCACCTGCTTTACACAAATTGGTGTTACAGGAGTGCAGAGAAACAGGTCGGATTTGTGTCAGGCACTGTACAAAATTACAACTGGTCCAAACGCACTCTTAAATTTGTAATTAATTGTTCTTTCACACAAGCAGTGTGTAGAACATGTTTGGAAAGGTAGAATCAAACAGAAAAATTGATTGCCATAGCCGGGATTTGAACCTCGGATCTTCCGGTTTCCGCCCGGGTGCTCTTAGCAACTGAGCTACCATGGCAACATGCCAGTACAACATTAAATTCCCCAACTGACTTGCATTTATCCCGGTAAACCACAAGGAGATCTCAAACTCCTTTTGGGATGAAATACCCTAATGCGAGTTATATTAAGACCCGGGCTTCATGTATGGGTTAATGAATGATGTCATTAAGACAAAGGCTCGTGAATTAGGAAGGATAATTTGTGAAGATGCTCCAGGCTAGGGTTAGTGTACCTCCCCGGCATTTGCCAGTTATCAGAACTGAAGAAAACCTGTAAGAAAACCTATTCAGGGTAGACGATCCTGGCGGGATTTTAACCGCAGACATTCCATTTACGAGCCCGTGAAGTAACGACCTTGGCTACCCGTTTAGTCCTCCATGGTGCAGTGGTTATCATGCTAGCCTCTAGTTCCCGAGGTCGCGATTCAAACCCAGCGGAGGGCGAGGGTTTTTCTGGCGTAAAAATCCTTAGCATGGCTTCCGTCGGTGGTCCCGTGTGGTAGATTTACGGCACGTAAAAGAACCTCAAACCTGATAAAGAGTCCTCTGAGCAAAATTATCGGTCTTTCACGCCCAATATAGAATGGGACGCTAAGGACCACAGCAGTTAAAGAGCGTCCATAAATATAACTCAATTTCAATTTTTAATTTTGGCTATCCGTTTCGATGCTGTCATACTTAGGTGCGTGTAAGCGGAAGCTAATGTAATCTAAATAAGCTCCAATACTTGTTACGCTGGCTGTCAAGAAAGAGAAGAGAATAAGATATATTAAAGCCAAGAAATTTCTTAGAACCGATAGATCCAAAAACACCGTGTCTTGTAAATACAGGAACAAGAAGGCAACCTTGGCGTCGGCGGTGTACTGTTTAAAATTAAGGAGGAAGTGAAGCGCTGCTTTATGTACCGTGTGAATTGTGCTTTATGGACTGTACTTAACCGTGCTTTGTGGGCTTCCGTCCACTAAGGACGAACGGAACCTACCACGTGTCGTATGCTCCTGTGTGTAGCAGCAGTCGTTGCCCCTTCAGGATGCGCTTAAATGAGCAGTTGTAGTGCAAAATTACATCCTTGTGGAAATGAGTTGGCTTCATAACCAACTTACTTTTTAGTGGATGCTTTTATTGCGTTTCAGAATAATATAGGTGTATTTTACAGTCTAGAGAGACTGTAGCTGCAAAATATAACACCGCTATTATTGACATTACAATATAAGGGACCTACACTTTAGATAATAAAATAAATCTGTTTACAAGTAATAAGTTATTACAATTTTAAATGAATGGCCCAAAAGCACACGATGTCTGCATTCCTGTACTTTTATACGCGGATGACATGACAATTTTGTCAGTGACGATAGAAGGCTTACAGAAAGGGAGTAATAGGTTGGAAGAATATTGTAAACAATGGGGTTTGGTGGTAAACATTAATAAAAGAAAACAATGGCTTTCAAAAATGGCTATGTGTATGGCAGAAATGAAAAAAAGTATTACAAGGGACTAGAACTACAAAATGTTAAACATTTCTCCTATTTAGGAGTATTGTTTAATATGAGAGGAAAATGGACAAACATCTATCAGTAAGTAATTATAAAGCACGAGGGCAGTTAAATGAATTATTACGTATCCTCTCGCGGATACCGGATGTACCTGTAGATACATTAGAAAACATGTATAACTCTATGATAAGGCCAATTTTGTTATACGGAAGTGAAATCTGGGGATGGGAAAGAGCAGAGAATGTAAATAAAACGCAGGTAGCATTTTGGAAAAGAGTTCTCGGAGTTTCACAAAGCACATCAAATTCGGGGGTATTGAGGGAAGTGGATGTTATGAAGACACAATACTCTGCAAAATAAGAGCAGTGAAGTACTGGCTGAGGCTGATGTAGGGGGATAACTCCACACTACGATCAAAATGTTATAAATACCAGCGAGAATACCTGTCTCCTAAGTTTTGGGCAGCTGATTTGGAAAGGGGATTAAGGAGAATAGGAATGGGGTCAGTATGAAAAGAGCTGAAACAAATGACAAAAACATATGGAAAGGTGTCAAAAGAAGACTAAGAGACATCAATCAACAGGAAATAGAATCAGACTGTAAAATTACACATTCTCTAAGTCTAGCAAATGAAATAAAATTGAATTGGGGTAAAGAGGCATATATACTTAACTTAGGAAGAAAGGAAAGATCAGGCATGGCATGGTTTACACTTGGAGGCTGGAGGGCACAGAAAATGACTTACTGGCGATTCTGGCAGGAGAATCTGCCCATTCTGTGATTTGGATGACTGACTACATATTTTGGCGGAATACACTCAGTGGAAGAACCAGCGAATAAGCTCAAAGAAAAAATTCTTATATCCGTCTAGAAAGAGATTGGCATGTGGGATCTACGGCTGACCAGAGGAACTGGCAAAACATCGGCAATTTCTTGGCTAAAGTGCCCGAAGCTAGGTCAAATTTGTTCAGTTAGTCAAAGGAAATCTATCTCTCTTTTCCTTTTCCTGTTTTTTTGTTTTGTTTCTTTTTCTGTTGTTTTTTTTTGTCACCATACCTTGTATCTTAAATATGCATATGCGGTCAATTGCCCATGCACTAAATACTTTGTTCGAAAATTCTGATTTTCTCAAAAATGGCTCCAACGATTTTAATTAAAATATTATATATTTAAGGTATTTTCATGACAAATAAAATGTATAACATGAATTTTCCCAGAAAAAACTATGGGAATGTCCCCAAAAGTCTTCTTTCTGAATGACTTTTGCATAAGGACCTAGCAATGTCTCTAGGTGGTGTGCCTTCTTCCTAGAGGGCCGTGTGAACCTTAGTGTTTCGCCACGCTCCGGGAGGGCGGTATCAGCTGCAACCCCGCAGAATGTCAGAGGCATTGAGGCAGCAATTTTGAACCACCGGCGTGTGCAACTGCGAACCTTATCGCAACAGTTCAAGAGTTCCTATGGTGCAGTGTACAATAAATATTGTTCATGACATGTTGAAATTTGGTAAAGTTAGTGCTCGCTGGGTGCCTAAGAACCTGACAGATAACCACAAGGGCCGTGAATAATGACGATCTTGGATCACCTAACGCTATACACCGCAGAAGGGCATGACTTTCTGAAAGGAATCGTCACTGGTGATGAGTCGTGGGCATCCACTACACGCCCAAAACCAAGCAGGCAAGTATGGAGTAGAAACTTGCTGGTTCCCCAGTGAAGAAAAAATTCAAAGTGGCTCAATCTCCTAGGAAAGTGCTTGTGACGGTGTTCTGGGATATGCATGGTGTTGTATTAGTGGACACGGGACCACTGTGAATATTGCAGGCTACATAACAACTTTGGTGAAGTTGCGCCGTGTCCTTCGTGACAAACGCCACAACATGAATGCTGACGATGTCAAAATTCTTCATGACAATGTTTGCCCCTATGTTGCTGCTGCTGCTCGTCAGAACATCATCAAATTTGGTTGGGAGGTCTCCAGCATTCACCATACAGTCCGGACCTTGCACCGTCGGACTTTAATCTGTTTGGTCCCATGGTAGAAATTTCTGCCCCGCCAATGCTTTGCGACAGATGCGGAAGTGAAATCAGCAGTCCGCAGATGGCTATACTCCAAGGAAACGGACTTGTACGAACAGGGCATATTATTGAAACTGGTATCACGATGGAAGAAGTGTGTTGAGAAACTTGGTGACTATGTTGAAAAGTAGGTAAAAGGTGTAAGTTCATTTGTGATTTTTGTTGTTGTTTTAACTATTAAACTTTTTTGTAAAAATATTATTGTGCGATACTTTTCGATTCGCCCTCGTATGTCGTATATTAGGGTTCATTTTCATGCTTCATATTTCATTACCTCTGTACATGCTTTAGCACTTTCCTTTATCGCTCCTGCATATGGATTATGATGCTAAAAAAGGTGCGGAAAACGTTTTATGCTGAAATGTGTGTTCGCATACTAAAATACATGTATAAATTTTATTATTATTTCATTGGATAGAATCACCTCCTAAGAGGATGACATCTATGTACCATCTACCCAGTTTACTACGAATCTGAAGGTACTTGGGAATGCGCCTGTTATTATGCGTGTTTTCAGTAGAGCGTATAACATAGCATTTCTATCATTCGGTACGCTTCTAATTATATTCTGAAAATAACTTTGGCAAGTCGTAAAACGGAATTGCCCCAGAAGTAAGAATATCAGCAATTATAACTCTCCTCCTCGTCAGTCACTGCCGAAATTAGACTGTTGTTAGTAGTTTATAAGGGACTGAATACGTAATTCCGAACTCTCATCAATCTGCATTAATTTTCTGCTGAGAAAGGTAAATGAGACTCATTCAAGAGCAATTCTGCTCCACTGTATTGCGTTTATCTAATTTCCACGTCACTGTAAAGGTTATTTACGTTCCTAAGTTTATTAAATGACTTTTTTGGATTCATGGAGAGGGTAGAGCGTTTATGCAAAAGCGCTTTGATACAGAAGCTTATTTGCATTTCTGTAATTCCCTTTCTGTTAGACGCGAACCTATTTAGACATTAAAGTCACCATTCGAGATTGAATCGTATACAAAGTATTTTCGAGAATTAATATTTAAAGAAATGTCTCTCAATACAGAATACTATCGAAATATTAATGTGCAAATAACGCCAAAGGGTACAAAGAAGATTTCATAGTTATGTTTATTATTTATAAGTAGGATGACCAGATCAACATTTACATGCAGGACATTTTGAAAAGAACGCCGGACAGTATATTCATTTTATTCACTGGGACAATAAAAACAATTTGGTTCTGAAGTAAGATGTCACCACACGAGAGGAAGATGTATTTCTAAGCATGGAATATATATATATATATATATATATATATATATATATATATATATATATATATATATAGCAGTTTTAAGGCGACCATCCAAAATCATCGCACCCCTGGAAGCCACAGATATGTAACGTCGTCCTCTGTGGTGTAGTGGTTACCATGCTAGCCTCTAGTTCCCGAGGTCGCGGCTTCAAACCCGGCGGAGGGCGATGGATTTTTTTGGGCGTTAAAATTATTAGTATGGCTTCCTTCGGAAGGTAAGTAAAGCCGATGGTCCCGCGTGGTAGTTTTACGGCACGTAAAAGAACCTCAAGCCTGATAAAGAGACTTCTGAGCAAAATTACGCGTCTTTCACAGCCAATAGAGAATGGACGCTAATGACTATAGCAGTTAAAGAGCGTGCATAAATAAATAAAAAATAAAAGAGCAGGTACGTAGCAGTTGCACACCGTGCATTTTGCTACCGTGTATGTCGAGCATAGGTATTTATTACTTCTCATACAATCATTGAATTTCCACCTTCTTTTTTTTTACTTTTGTTTTTCGATCATCGCCGCCTACCTTCTTCAGCATCCTTAAATGCAGAACTTTGATTTAACACAAACTTCAAGAATAATTGTGATTCCATGATAACTCAGTAGAAAACTCACGTGTTCATTGAAACAAATAAGTAACAGAATTACGGCAGGAAGCGTAATTCATCTGAACGTCAGATTCTGTTGCGAGTGTTTTAACAGTTAACTGCAAGTAGGGTCAACACACGACTTTTTAGGAAGACTGAAATTCGTTTTAAAATACTTAATTTTAATATTGCAACAAATATATAAACTCACAGAATAAGTTCATCACTCACTTCATCACCTTTTTTGTTTTAAGAAATTCATTTCATTATTTACCTATTGTTACACATAAGGTGTCATAACCCTGCGTTATAATTGCTTAGGTGTAAATAATGTATATATGTAAATAAGGAAATTCGTATCAATCTATATGTATGTAACAATTTGCATATTGTACATAATTATGTAAATTGGTATGCATTTATCTATGTCCCATAGGTCTTTCTTTTCCGGAAATGGGAATGTTTCCTTGACAACGGGTTTGTTTTCCTTTCCACTGTGGGTTCCTATCTATGGCTTGTTTTGTTTTGTTTTTTATTTTTTTTATATTTTTTTTATATTTGATGGAAAAGAAATCGTGGTACATAATATACTACTCCAGCATTTTTTTTGGGGGGATAGGTTTTAGGATAACATGAAAACTACTACACAAGAAGTATAGATCTCTTTTTTGTTCTCTCTTGTTCTTCTTTTCCCTACTCTTATCATATGCCCTCCTACAGAGGCCACTGAAAAATGGCGCTCTATGTAAAACAATGTAGAGTTAATTGCACCAAATGGATGACAAATGCTTACCTGGACGCTTTTATTTCCTAACACGTTAATTTTTATCATGTAGAGGTGCCAAATAGTCACATTTCTAGACACGCTGTCAGCTTGGGCATTTTATACGAGGACACGTTTCCGAAAATGGACAGTCTTGATTTCCAAAATTCAAAATTAACAGATAGTTTGCGCTTAACTCCTGCTTTATAACCGTCGTCTTCCGTGGTGAGGTGGTTACCATGCTAGCCTCTCGTTCCCGAGGTCGGGGGTTTAAACCCGGCGGAGAGCGATGGATTTTTTTCGGGCATAAAAATCCTTATCATGGCTTCCTTCGGAAGGGAAGTAAAGCCGGTGGTCCCGTGTCGTAGATTTACCGCACGTAAAAGAACCTCAAGCCTGATAAAGAGGCCCCTGAGCATAATTACCGGTCTTTCAAGCCCAACATAGAATGGGACGCTAAGGACCACAGCAGTTAAAGAGCGTCCATAAAAATTCTCACTTCATTTTTACTTTAACTCAATGCATCGGTGGAATTTGACAAAAAGTGACAAACATATAGAGTGTACCTTTTTCGTTTATTGTTTATATCTTGTCATTTCATACTACAATCTTTTCTTAATATTATAGTTTTTAAACTTCCACCCGAATACTCCAAGGCCTCATACCATTTAGATAAAGCAAGTGTTAAACTTTAAACCCATTGTTCCCAGCGTGTGCTTGTTTAACAAATTTAAGCATTCAAAATACTCTGTCCACCACAGTTTTTATTTTAAGCGCTTTAAATTTTCAGGAGTGCTTCATATAATCATTGTACAATTATTAAAAGATTATGAAATAATTTATTTTTTATGAAACTTTACAAATCCCAAGTTAGTAAAACTCAAACGGTTAACAACATATACACAGAACAGTTTTTTCTAGTACCCACTTAAAAGTAACCAATATCTGCAGAGCACTTTATTTATATTCCCTTTTAATTTCAGGGACTTACATCGTTTGGTGAGGGAAACAATTATTTTCGATACTCTGGAATACTAATGCAGTTATACTGATTTTTACAAATTAAAATATAAGCTTCTTTTTATAAATAAATTTCCCTAACTTGCTGAATTTGCAGAATTTGTTTGTTTCATGTATTGTTTAAAACTTGAAGAAGGTTATGTTGTGCTGCTTTTGTTTTGTTTGGTTACGTAATTTTAACTGTCTCAAGTATGGGAGCCAACTTGAAGAAGTTATGTGCTTACGTAATATATATTTAACTTTAAGATCGTTATATAGCTTACGTAATTGTATTTTACGTAATATTTATTTAGTTGCATTAAAGAAGTTCCTGGAACACGCTTTGGGCGTCGGTTTGAATATGTTGATTACGTAATAGTTACTGTTATTACGCAATATGCTGTTACGTATGAGAAGCGGATTTCAAGATGTGTTTTTGTTATTACACTCCAAGTTTTACACTATAATATTTAACTTTGTTATTAACACTGCTTCTATATATTATTTATGCTTGAATTTGCCTCGGCTGCGTCAGTCTTGTTTGTAGAGTCATGTGTCTAAGGCAGGGAGCGGTATGACAATGATTGTAGACATCACAGAATTTAAGTTTTTAAATTCACTTCTTTTATTAATTCTTGCACATTTTTATAAAGCACTACACTTTTTAAGAACTGTGTGAATCTTCAATACTTTCACTTAGCGCGTATACATATTCCTACGATTCACACGTAGAGAACACATCTTCCATCTGTTCGCTACCAAGGCTTGCCAGCAACTGAGCAACTTTAAACGGTTAAACCTGTAAACTTCGGTATTTCAAGTCTCTGATTGGCCAATTCCAGTCCAATAGAATATCTGCATTTTACTTAAACTTTTTCCTTGCTATTGACTGGCTAATTTTAAACTGTTACTGAATTTGCCTTATCTTTGATATAATCATGCCTGGTAACTTTTGAAACTTTCAAACTCATTATTGCTACAACGTTACCTCATTGTTAGCAACTCAAAACTTATTATTCTCACAACTCTTGCATTATTAAAGTATATAATGTATTCACATAACATTAATAAAACATGCTTACAATAAAAATAAGCATTTTCAATGACTGTTAAATATATTTCAAATAATTATTACATACATATAGATTTAAGGAGGGCTGTTATTGAGTTTACTTATTGTAGAATACAATTGAAATTATTTAGGTATTAGAATACTGCCTCAAATTTAGGGAGACTCGCCTACAACTATTGCATACAAGCCACGATTCGGTTTATCATTCTTCAATAGAGCACATACATAGTAGGCATTCGCCGCTTGGAATATCTGTGAACGTTACAAAATCACCCTACTCTGTACATTAAAGCACTTAAAACAGTGCAAAAATATACCAATATAACTATTTAATCGCTGAGCTGTTATGTAATACATGAGAAAATGGTTTACGGAAATTGCAAATTCGGAAGAATCACTGTTCGGAAGAGTAACTATTCGAAATTTCTACTATTTGGGAAAAGCGGATTCGGAAATACAACCGGGAAGCTGAAACATGGAACATTGTAACATTATGGACTAAAGTGATGTTATGAATGATTTGATTGATAATTGCTGTTAAATATGCTTAAGAACCACTAAAATTAGAGATAAACATTTGCAACATTGTAAAACATTTCGATATTCCCCTGAAATTGAATAATTAGGCTTCCGTTACCGGTCCAGCCTCAAGGTAGCTTTAATTTCTGTTTCGATAATGAAAGCATCTGCTCGGTGTCCCAAATATAGGACAATTTAGGGAATAAGAAGAGCTTGGATTGGTAGCGACCTGTGGATCACGAAAACTAGCAATCCGGTTGACCACCTCTCCAGTATCGTGTGAATGTGAGCGTGAGGCCGGCAGCCGGATTTGTAGGCCTTGGCCCTTTATAGGCTGTTGTACTATCACAACTTGCTGCACTCGGCGCAGGAATCATAGAGAGACCAAATTTATAAAAATAGCAATAGACTTTTAAGTGTTCAATGCTTTTCGTGTATGGAAAAGTGTTTAAGTATTAATTACTGTTGAGATTATTTTGTTCACAATTTTTTGCTTTGTTTATATTGTTTTTTGTCTTCTTTTGACGTTTTACACATTTGCATGCCTACAATTGCCAATTCCCAAGGCGAGACTCGAACTGCAGTCCCCTGCGCCACGAAACACCAAAGGTGAGACTTTAAGCTAGCGCGGCTGTGGGGAAAACCAGGATAGCTTATTTTCACTCTTAAAATGGATGTTTTAGTGATTTTTAAACGAGAAATCTAAACTGGAGTTTAGAAACGATATGGCTAACATTTTATGCAGATGACAAAAACTTTGTATAATTATATTTTCTTGTACACAGTGTGTTTAATGAATCTTATTAGAAGCGATATAGATGGTCTACAAATTGCGTGATATGAAACGTGCAAATACTGGAAGAAAGAAGCATATAAATGGGGTGGCGCTATTACTGAGATGTCATTAACAAGCTTTTACTGTTTAGAATATCTGCTTATGTATTTCTTCTCCATTCGCGTTTATACAAACTCCTCAGTATAAAAACTGACCGCTTGCAAGGGGTTTTGGTTTGGGTAGCACAACATGCCAGCAGCTGTAAATAAAATATAACATAATTAACTCTTACCTCATAGCAACCGAAACCCCAAATTGTGTTAACTTCGATAGTGATTTTCATGGCGAATATTCAAGATTTTCGCCATTTTCGTTTAATGTTTCTTTTGTTAACACTGTACGCCTTTGCATGTGTTTCTTGCTTAGCACAGAACCAGTAGTCTCAAATTTATTCACAAGTTCGTCAATTGAAGTTCTGGAAGTTGGCAATTGTGCAGAAAATTTCAGAATGAATTATTCAACAACACAAGCCAACTCGTATTTAAAATAACATTTACATATAAACATATGTTGTTGTACTCGTAAAGATAACTGGCTTATCATCTATTCAAATGAAAGTGGACTAGTGACGTTGATGACTACGTGGTAACTGAAGAACAGAAAGCCTATCGTGAGTGTGCGGTGTGGGGAGTGGGTAAGCCAGCCGGCATTGGCTCTGATGCCAGATTTTATACCGAAGATCCAATATTATGGACATTTTCAATACACGAATTCGGTTTAGCTATTCAGATAAAACATACAAAACTTAATAATTCAATATTTAGACGGTTATTTACGTTAAAACTCCTTGTGTTCATGGATATTTTCCAAAATGAGCTTAATTGGTTATGATTTAACCACCTGAAAGGTTGTCCTCCGTGGTCTAGGGGTACCATGCTAGCTTCTAATTCCCGAGGTAGCGGATTAAAACCCGGCGGAGGGTGATGGATTTTTTTTCGGAAGGAAAATAAAGCCGGCGGTCCCGTGTCGTAGATTTACGACACGTACAAGAACCTCAGACCTGATAGAGGCCTCTGAGCAAAATTTCCGGTCTTTCACGCCCATTATAGAATGGGACGCTAAGGACCATAACAATGAAAGGGTATCCATTAGCAAAACATAGTTTAATTTACCACCTGAAGGGAGTTCCGAGAACTTGTATCCCAGAATATAATATACATGTTTATAAGAAGCAAGTGAAAGCCTGTCTCTCAAACAGCCGCCGATATTGCATTGCTCCTTGGCGCTTCTTCAATGATGAATGGATTTCTGCGGTAAGGCTCAGCTAGCTCTCAAGATAGATTCCTTCATGAATAATTTGCATCTGCTTCACACGGTGCACAAAAATTCCATTCCTGTCAAGGATCAAACACCAACCGCTTACTAAATTGAGTAGTCTATTTCTAAACTGTGTCATCGTATTCATAATCAGGAAAACACAAAAACAGCCATAAAATTTCGCTTTTGGGGACTGACTGATACGCACAAGAAGATATTCTCTAAAGGCAATTATTAGTTACTGAATATTCTGTCCAATAATTGATATGGGCTATACGGGAATACCTGCCTCACGTTAAATATAAAGAAAGGTGAATATATAAAACAAACATGTTAATGGAATTAGAATAACTGTAGGCAGAAACATAAAAGTAGGAAATAAAGATAGAATAAGAGAGATTAATAAAGAATAAAGAATGAAAAAACAGATATGAATAGTAAATAATTAGGTATGTAAATAATTAACATAATAAAATAACACCATATATGCATATAAAACTGAATATTGTAAAAGGTAAAATTTGTACGGGAAGCTGGCTCCTATATGAACTTAATTAATAACCGGGCCACACAGGGTAACTGGAAAAAGCCAAACATGCTGAGCAGGCTAAACACGTGAGCGAAGAGCATAGGGGTGAGGAGAAATAGTGACTGGAGCGAGTGAGCTAGATAATATTAGAAAGAGGCGGAGATAACTTCAAACTTCCAAAGTAGTCAAGTTTTGCCAGAGAACGCTACATGAATGACTTTATTTTCATAAGACGCTAAATATATAGGGTAGTTAAATTATATTCGAACCCACTCGCGACCTCTGTCTACTGCACAAGACAGCCGGCAGTCGCCGGGAAATTACGCCGGCAGAGGCGGACTAAAATCCTTACATTATATTAGATGCTGGAAATGTTTACCTTCTGCTCTCAAACAGGCAGCATGTCTCGTGTAAATATTCTCGCTCACTCTCCGAAGTTCAGCAGCAGGAATTCTTGTGATGAAACGCCTCATTATGATCAGAAAATTGGAGTGTGGTGTGCGATAAGTGCTAGAAGAATAATAGTACCCATATTCTTTGATGAAACAATAAATGCAGAGCGATGTCAGAGGTTAATTCTGAGGTCATTTTGTAATCGCTTGACAGAAGAAGAGAAATCGTATGGTTGGTTCCAGCAAGATTCTGCAAAAGCGCATACGGCTGCCGAGTCATTACATGCAATAAGAGAGGTGTTTGATGACAGAACCATTAGTATTGATTTGTGGCCCCCTCGTTCTCCTGACCTAACGAGTTGTGATTTTTATTTATGGGGTTCTTTAAAAGACAAAGTGCATCGTTCCAATCCTCGCACACTACAGGAACTTAGAGAAAACATTATGCAAGAAATCACAAGAATTCCTGCTGCTGAGCTTCGGAGAGTTAGCGAGTATATTTACACGAGATATGCTGCATGTTTGAGAGCAGAAGATCAACATTTCCAGCATCTATTATAAGGTAAGGATTTTAGTCCGCCTCTGCCGGCTGTCTCGCGCAGTAGAGCGAGGCCGCGAGTGGGTTCGAATATAATTTAACTACCCTATAGTAGCCAATGGGAAAGCACATTATATATTACAGCGGGAAAATTAGCGTCTGTCTGGCAGAGTATAAGCAGTTGGGTGATTTCGAGAAACCTTCTCCCTATTCTGATGTTTAAGAGGTTCACTTCACGTAAGTCTGTGTGGGTAGGAAGCGCGTGGACTCAGATATAAGTTCAACTTAAGTCTTGACAACGTAGCAGGGAGTTAACGAAAAATAATATGTAATTCGGGGAACTGCAAAGTGGTCCGAACAAGTATAATATGTAATTGGCTAAGCATCTTCATTAGTATTGTTTATTTAATTAGAATAAATCCAGACAAGTAGTAACCCGTGGCTTTATTCAGCTGTCCTTACGCGACCCGAGGTACGAGTAACTGGGCAAATAATAGGTAATTTTGTACAACAAAAACAGCGGGAAGAAGAATAGCAGGAAACATCGAGCCAACATCCCGGACTTAGCACAACTACAGTCGACATTACCCGGTCACCGCTACAAGAGTTTCTTAGGCTAATCAAAGTAGAGGCTAAAACTTAGCAACCTGAATACTCGTAGTAGTGAAAATGACCAAGTGTTGCAGCAAATAAAATCTTTAGATCAGCAATGTCAAATTTTGATTTCCAGCACTGAAAAGTAGGCAGTGAGGGAAGGATACTAATCATAAAGTCCCTAAGGGTCCTGTTCACTAAGAAATGATTGCTGCATACTCCCACCAAATGTAGCCACCTTTGGGTAGTTAATATAGTTGTCTTCCGTGATGTAGTAGTTACCATACTAGCCTCTAGTTCCCGAGGTCACGGGTTCATACTACATAGTGAACAAAGGAAACAGGGTGAAGGGAGATGCCACTAAACCGTAGACCGGCCACACACACGTCTGGCTCAAACGACCACTTCCACTGGAGTGACGCCTCTTTTCCCTCACCAACCGTGTCTAGTCAGACAGGGTTGACGTCATACTAGACAGTTTCAAACAGATCTTTCCCTTTGGCGTGGTCTGCATCGAAAGGAAAGATCGTTAAGCCGCAATAGAACTAAAGAGACACAATAATGCTACGTCTGGTAGCAAAAATACAGCACAACAGCGCGCCTGGTAATGACAATAAAATTAATAATACGCCACAATATCAGTTGAGACAATGGCACTTGAAGGTAAAAAAAGGTAGATGTACAGGCTTAGGCTTCAACGGCCAACCTCATGTTTGTGAGAGACTCCGGGATTGTAGGCCGTGATCTACGAAGACTTCGGAACTACCTTTGAAGATGCCAACCTCATTGGCGAAACGTCGGGATCCTCGAGTTCCTTTAGACCGCGGCCTAAAAGCCCGGAGATTTCTCACCTTAAAAAACGTACATATAGGAAGGAGTGATTTTTAAACATATATCAATTTCATATGCGATAATGTGAAAATAAGCTAAATTGGAATGAATATTTAGTATTTCTGAGACTCTTTCTATTATATAGGATGATTCAATGAGCCCAAACTATTACAGTTATACAGTAAACATCATATGCATTAGTTATGAAAATTAAAAAATATGTGAGGTTAATAACAATATGTAATCTGTCATTTTACAACAGAGTATAGCATTTAATTTCTTGAAAATTAAATCCTTCAATTGGCATCCACTTCTGTGATGGCAATTTGCCAGCCTTCTATTAACTTCGTCCAACGATTTACGTAACATTTAAACTGGAATAGCATTAATTTTTCTGTGAATATCCTTTAGTTAGTAGCCAAAGTGGTTCCAAGATGGCTGTAGCACATGCTGCTAGAATTTCCATGGCATCTGTGCGTCGGCTCTTCGTGAATCAAATCATCTCGAAAAATGGAGACACTGTGTGGCCTACAATGTCTCCAGATTTCTCTGTCTGTGACTACTTTCTCTCGGGCAATTTGAAGAGCAAGATGTATTCAAATCGTCCACAAACCCTTACAAACTTTCAGAGACAGTACTCACAGAGAAATTAATGCTTTTTCTGTTGAAATGTTGCAAATGTTGTTTGACTATGTGCATCGTAGCCTGGTAGGTTGTCATCGTAAACATGCAGGTCATTACGGGACATAATTTCAAGAAATGCAATGTTTTCTTGTATTGCATAAAATTATACGATATTGACATTAATATTGTATTTTAATTTGCATAAATTATACAATTAATGCAGCTAAACAAATGTAAAAATTTGGTTGATTTGAATCGGTCTCTATATACTAATTACATAATTCAGGTCATTATTTACATTAAGGATATTAATGACCACATCCGTTTCCGAACTGTTAATTAGTACTTTAGCAATATCTTCTCTGAGAGCTGAAATAGTGCATGTACATACTTGAATAATAAGTCAACTTAGTAACTTCTCTCCCCTTGCTCACTACATCGTAGATTCGCTTATGTTTTGCTGTTTTAGTGGAGTAAAAACTCTACTATAGTGAACACAGTGCATAAAAATAAGACGGAACTTATCTGATTTTTTGAGCATATTGTTGTTGACCCAGACTCTTGGGATAGCGACACTTTTATTTGTGCCAGATGATATTTACCATCAGTGACGGACTTTGCTTTTTCTTTTCTGTTGGGGATTTTCAGTCATATTTTTGTTCTCGCTGATACATTATTCAATAGCCTCTACATAAGGCTTTTGATGGAAATTATTGCATTGCGAAAGTGAAAGAGACCTTTTCTTTCATTCAAGAATCTCGAAACAATTTTGAAAATATGTGCGCAACTCTAGAAGAAGGTAACACAAATGAGATTGAAACTAGAAAGTGTTGTCAGGAAGGTAAATTGGATGATCCCAGAATGAGATATCTGTGTATTTACGAGACAATTAACACGATAGCCAAATGAAAAACCGATTTTGTGATTTAGAAGAGCTAAAATTTGAGCTACTTGATTCAAAAAAGTTTGATCTTTCAAAACCTGTGTTCGGGTCGTAGACACTCTAGCTGGTGTCTAGATCTACCACAAAGGAGAACAGGATGCCTTTGCCTCAGTTATGGATGAGGACTGGGTACATATTTTGGCGGAGTACGCTCAGTGTGAGAACCAGCGAACAATTAAACTCAAAGAAAAATTCTTAAGTCCGTCAAGAAAGAGATTGGCATGTTGGGATCTACTGGCTGACCGGAGGAACTGCGAAAACATGAGCAATTTCTTAGCTAAAGTGGGAGAAGCGAGGTCAAATTTGTTCAGTTAGTCAAAGGTAATTTATCTCTATCTTCCTTTTTCTTTTCTTTTTTTTGTTACTTTTTCTGTTGTTTATTTTGTCACCATACATGTACGGTCAATGATCCATGCACTAAATAGTTATGTAATAGCTTAAATAATTTGAAACCAATAAAGATATCTTATCTATCTATGTTTTGCAGCAAAACAAAGTAAATCTACAATGAATTTATAATTTCGTAACATTCTCTACCTGCTACTGCACATTGCTGCAGTTTGATTAAACGTATGGAATTTAATTTCATTAAACCAATTAAACCTGATTGTTTTATTTGAAATGCAAAATAGGCATTTCATCATATTATTACGGAAGTCCCATCAACATCCTAACTCGCCAACCTTAGTTCTCAGTAAGTTCACCCCGTCCTTTACCGCACGACTGGTAGTGTTATTCGGTGCTGGCTAACTTCTGACGTTGTAATCCTGGAAAGTGATGTTCATTGCTTCAGCCAGGTACGAGAATATTGTGGTGTATCAAGTTAGAAAACCGGGTTTTCTCGAAAGCTAATCAAGACAAGAAAGGGTTAATACGCGAATCTAATGCGCACCCCATATTTTAAACATAATTATCAAAAAAAGGGTTTGTATCAAATGTAAAGCGCATCAATTAAAGAAAATAGGTAATAGGTATTTTATTTAAATTTGTTTAATACAACAATGGATTTATCGAATATATAAAACATCAGATTGAAAATGCTCTATTGTTAGGTGACACATTGTTACAGAACAAAATTTGTGTTAAGCGCTGTTTTTCGCACCCTGTTATTTTGATGATAACTTCCCTTGTCCCTTTCTCAGTAATAGTGTAGTTCCACGGCATATCAAACCAAATTGGCGTCTCATCAGCGTTGCCTATTTGCTCCATGGAAATGTTTTTTTCTTTCTTCGGAAGTGAAATGACATACCGCTGAAACGTTTGTAGTTTGTCCTCAAAATCTGCAGGAGCTTCTGGCACATTGTTGTACGGTATCTTAGAGATAAACCCGTCCGCTGCATGAAACGATCCATCCATCCACGGCTAGCCTTAAACTCTTGTTTCGGAATACCAAGAACTTCAGCCTCCTCTTTAGCTTTCCTTCATATAGTGTCACTAGTCACAGGTTTGCTCATTCTTCCTCCTTTCATACACAAATTCCAACACTTTGACTTCATCTTCAGGATGCCTTCCTTTGCGAGGACCCGTAAAATTCTTCCTACTAGCTTTAGTAGCAAATAATGCCAATTTCTGTTTTCGCCACAAGCGAACATTGCTCTTTGATACATTGAACTTCCTTCCTACCTTTCTATTACCATTTTTTCAGCATAAAGGATTACTTTACGCTTTAACAAAGCAGCACAAGACGTTCTTCTCCGTTTGCCCTTCCCCTCCATATCCTAACTAAAAACGCTCCATAATAGGTCAATGCTAAATGAGCGGCTAGCGTGTCGCTAGTTTCCGGATGCATGTTAATCCCAGCAATCCATTGTGACGTAATAAACGAAAAATTTGAATGAAGTTACTGGCGTTCTACGGAACGGATTTGCGCTGGAATCTAATGCGCACCACGTTTTTGAGTACTGCATTTGGTCAAAAAGGGTGCGCATTAGATTCGCGTAAATACGGTATATGGTTTGGATAGGGAGAAAGCCTAAGGAATGTGAAAATATACTTCCTTGAATTAGGGTTAGGGGAAAACGGAATACTAGTATAGCTGGCGCAAAACTTCTGAAATCGTGACCCTGACTGCCACCCCAGCTGCCGAGCCTAGGAATGGTTTATGTTTAGCTTAATCAACGAAAGCGATATAATACCTTTGCTTACTCACAGTGCGTAACACATACAATCTGCATAGAAAGTGTCTGCATCTGGTTGTAATTTCAAAGAGATCAGCACCTTTCAAATTCCTTGAAAGAAGAAATGAGGGCTTGGTACTTAGGCGTAATATAGCTTTAGATGAAAGCATGAGTAAACCTAAGCTATATAACTTAATTAAAGCCAACAAACCGCTTCAGAAGTCATACATACTTGACCAGATATGGCCATAATGTACTTAAGCCTGCACCGTATCACCCAGAACTAAACTCAATCGAATTAATCTGGGCTAATGTCAAAAACTAGGTGGCCTGCATAAATATCACTTTTAAATTAAAAGATGTGGAGCAGTTATGTCGTCAGCGATTTGCAGAAATTGGAAGGCCAGAATGGGAAAATGTATGTTGACATGTTGAATAAATTGAGAATCATTAATTCTAAAAAGATGGAATTGCAGAACATCAAATAGAAAGAATTCTCATTCAGGATAATGGTGCAAAAAGAAGCAACAGCAGTGATGACGGCGATGATGTGAGTGATTCCGCTGTCAGGTGTGGAAGAATTGGAGGCAGATGATTAACAGATTTTTATATTAAGCGCTTTTTACAGCGGTGGATTTAAATATACTGTATATAACTATAAGTTTATCAGTGCAGCGCAGTGTAGTGCAGTGCATAACCGGTGTACGGATATTTGACATGACTGTCCCACGCATTCCTGCAGCATGCAGACGACGGTCACTTCTTGATCTGGTAAGCAACTCGCTTCATAGCTGTCATTAAGATTTTCACGTGTCTAGAACTGTTGCGCCAATTATAACAAAAATCGGGCGTTTTTCAATTCAGAATTCCAAAACATGTTAATCGAGGTGTATCTTAAAATATTTTGAGATAATTTATCTAAAAACTGAGCTGTTTTTTTTTTTTTTTTTATTTTTTAATTACCAAGATCCGCTAGAAACCTAGGGAGTAAAGGCTAGCCTTACAGCTAAGAGGTTACTGTTTGGAAGCTGTGGTTTATGTTGTTGACCTAACAATCAAGGACCGGTATAATTTATGCATATTCACTTGCACGTCCGCTGTTACCCTCTGTATTCAGAATACAAACCTACTCCAGTAACAAGATATTCATGAAAATTACAAATGGTGTACAGTCCTAACGTTGTTTTAGCCATCTATGTTGCATATCCCTGGGCCTCTATCTTCACCTTCTGTTTGTTTTGTGTGTGCCTACGCCATACTTTAATTAAGAGTTGTATACACAAAACAGTATCTCTCATGCTATCTCATCACAGATACCGGCTGTTCTGAAGAATGCTGGCACAGAAACATAAATCTTAGATAACCTGCATTTTAATAAATATTAGGAAGCCGAACTTATTAAGAAAAGTCTTGTCTTTTAATGATTAAAATACTAGAAGGTTGCATAGTATTCTTTGGTCAAAATACTACACTTTTAATATTGGTATTATGTAAATGAATATTCGAGATTTGGACTTATTTTTAAATTTCGTGCATGTAGAATATCTCCAACTTCTTCAAATACATTTTAATTGTGATATTAGACATAGAATTTTCATACAAATTTAATTTAAGTTGTTATTTTTAAACATTAATAATTTTGGCATGAAAGCTCCGTTTTCTCAGAAACTATAAATTATAGGTAAAATGGTATTTACTGATATGAAGATCGTCTCTTAATAATACGTATAAGTTACATATGGTAGCAGTGGGTAATATCGTTTATCAGGTTGGAGCACAACCATTCACAACACATTAGGTCCTGAATTGGATGACCTATCTTTGTATAACTGGGAAAAAATGTAACAGATTTTGCATTGTAATAGATGTATTACTAGCGAGTTTCAAAACATTTGTATTTCCACTCGTCTGTGTGGAAAATAACTGAACATTTTATGAATAAGTGTAGTAATGATTGGGTGAAATACGGCATAACAGAGTAGCATATTTCTGTTAAGCACAATTTCCTTGCGCAGAAGGTTTTAAAACGCACACAAGAATTATTACAGACTATGTCAGAAATGATAGTGCAAAGTAAAACGATTGAGAGTGAACGAAGAAAGGTCCACAATATTTACAAATGTATGTTTAGGAGCTGCCACTGAATTCATTGTTTGTATTCACATACAAGACTGTCCATTTTGAATACAGTACAGGACAACTGACAGTTTGAAGCGATATGCCTGAGATACCCTTACAGACTGTCTAATGCAGGAGCAACGAAAATTACCTTCCCTAAGTCCCTGTAATAGACAACATGTAGGCCACCACCTTTCAGCATGTATTATAAGGTATAAATGGAAATCGTGTGGGTTGCGGTTTTAAGGGAATCGCTGGAGGGAGTCTAACTCTCTCGTTAATTACCTTTCGCCAGCTCTAGTCTAGTTATCTCTCCTCCATAGAATATATAGAATAATTTCATCTCCCAAAAATGTGCAGCCTTTAACAATAGGTTTTAGTCGATTGCTCCTGTTTTGTAGGTCCACGTTTCCTGAAACATTTATCTTTATCTTACCGTTACAGTCTGCTGCAATTTGTGCTGTCAATTTGTATATAGAGTGCGGAAAAACAATATGCAGAAAACTGTAGAGTAAGGCAACACGAAATTAAGCATTTTGAGGTTAGGAACAATGGGTCGCAGGTGGAATATAATGACAAGAGTGCTGCAAGATCATAATTGAAATCTGACTTTATGAAACATCTTCATTTGCCAGTCAAAATGGAATTTAACTCACACGACAAGTCTGTACGTACTGTCTCAACTAATCAGTACTGGTACACACTGAGAAACTAACCATTCAATGCGTGTACTGTACTGTGCAATACTCTTTGAACTGAACAAAAAGAGTGTTCCGTATTACCCTACCATCCAGTAGACTTCAAAACAAAAATGCGGCATTGAACATCAGACACAGCTAGTGACAATGACTAGTACTGTACAAGAGTAGTTTTGTTTACACCTGACACGTCACAAGCAGGTTTCACAATCAGAGACTCTAACATGATGGATTTAATGTTGTGGCGGGAGTTCACGTTAGCTCTCGTACCTCCTGGATCTCCGTTGTTTTCTTGACGTTCTTGCCGGCTGCCAGTCGAAGAGCTGAGGAAAGAATTCCTATCCTATCTAGTTGTAAACTAACTTTGCGATTTTGTAAGTGAAGGCAGAATAATACCTGATTTTCTCATAACCTTAGTTTATTGGAGAATTACGTCTCTTCAGGCGGCTTGCAATTTTCTCTTATGAAGTGCTAATTAATCTTATAGCTTAAACCTTCCCGCTATCATTTTATGTTACTCTGTGGACCTAGCTAACTCTTCACAAGATCTTCCCACCCACATACGCAGCATCTTCCACCTGGTTGCACAATTTAATTACATCACTGATTCTAATATCGGTTGCTACGGCAGTAGCACGCAAACTAACGTCAAGAGAGTATCTTGAGAATCATGTAAATCAGGGCTTCCCTCCCTATTTATCTGCTTTCCTATGACGCCAGAATTCGCGTCTTTATTTGTTACAACAAGTAAAATTGGTTCTTGAGTAGCGTTACATGACATGCTATGACAAAAGAGTGTACCAAATTTCTGAAGTCACGGGTCCTGCTGACTTATCTGGCAAAACCCAATGTCTCTGTCCTTCTCTTAATTACATGTTTCCTTTTCTATTTTATCAACTCCCTCGAGTTCCGGGAAATGGACCACGGTTTCTGTCTCTTTCTATTCTCTGCCCTCTCTTTCTATTTTCTGACGTTTTAGCCTGAACCTGTGCATATTAGCACGCGTTTTAATGGACTTTCACCTCTCGTTTGCTAGCTCGCCTGTTCTAATCACAGCTTTGTTACAGGTTGGATTCACATTTTAAATTATTCCCAATATTTTAACATTGATTATTAATCGTATTTCCAATATATTATATGCTGTTATTTCGTATGCTTATTTGTTATCGCGCGTCCTCCGTGGTGTGAGGCAGTATTTTTAATACTTGAATAATTTCAATTGTATTATATAATATGTAAATTCAATAACAGCACACCTTGAAGCAATATGTATGTAATAATTTATACAAATGTATGTAACAGTCATTGCAAATGCTTATATTATTGTAAACATGTTTAATGATGTTATGTGAATACATTACATACTTTAATAATGTAAGAGCTGTGAGAATAATAAGTTTAGCGTTGCTAACAATGAGGTAACCTTGAGGCAATAATGAGTTTGAGAGTTTAAATGTTACTAGTCATGATTAGAGCAACGATAATATAAATTTTGTGACAGTTTAAAAATTAGCCAATCAACAGCCAGAAAAAGCTTTAATTAAATGCAGGTATTCTATTGGACTAGGATTAGCCAATCAGAGACTTGAAATACAGAAGCTTACGGGTTTTTGCGGTTGAAATATGTTCAGTTGCCTGCAGACCTTGGTAGTGACCGGATGGAAGATGTGTTCTCTAAAGAAATATTACTTATTCGTGTGAATCCTAAAATAAGTATACGCGTTAACAAAGTGCAACTTTTAAATTAAAGAATCTCACAGCTCTTAATATCAGTGTAGTGCTTAATTTGTGTCAAGGATTAATAAAAAGAAGTGATTTAAAACTTAAAAAATCTGTGTAAGCCTACATTCTTGTCGCACCACGCCCTGATTAAGAGAAACGTGTTTCTAAAGTAAGACTGAAGCAGCCGAGGCAAACATAAACATAAATACCGTCTGTAGAAGCAGTTTAATAACAAAGTTAGAAGTTAATATAATATTTTTAAACTTGGAGCGTAACAACAAAAATACGTCTTAAAATCAGCTTTTATACGTAGCAGTTTATTACGTAACAAACAATCTACTTCAAATTAACGCCCAAAGCATAGTGCAAACTTCAACAACAAAACACTTTCTAAAATTGGTTTTCCAAGTGTGGAAATAAATAAAAAAAAATCCAACAACAGTAAAACCTTCAACAACAATAAACTACAATAGTTGAAGAACAATACTTCTTCAAGTTGGCTTCCCAAGCGTGAGGCTAATAAATTACGTAAACATAACACCTTCTCAAGTGGTTACCATGGTAGCCTCTAGTTCCCGAGATCGCGGGTTCAAACCCGGCGGACGGCAATGGATTTTTTCGGGGTAAAAGTCCTTAGCATGGCTTCCTTCGGAAGGGAAGTAAAGCCGGTGGTCTCGTGCCGTAGATTTACGGCAGTAAGAGAACCTCAAGCCCGATAAGGAGGCGTCTGAGCAAAATTGCCGGTCTTTCACGCCCACTATACAATGGGACGCTAAGGATCGCAGCAGTTAAAGAGCGTCCATAAATAAAACCTAGTTTATTTTTTTTATTTGTTATCGCGTATGTCCCCTTACAATGTTGACTCATGTAGCGCAGTATAATGCTTCTGCATCTCCTTGTTCCGATCATCAAAATGCTTATTTTGGTACTGCCTTTATACTCAACAATTTTCTGCACATTGTTTTTCCGCAACCAGTATATCCATATGGATAAACAATAGTACTGAAGAACATGGTTACCCAAGGTCTACTCCTGTTTGTGTTATACCTACCACAGACAAGGCCTTATTACATTTTAAGTCTCCTTCAGTCAAAGCCTTTTAACACTACCCCAGAAAGTTTCGCATGAAGCAGAAACTTACCAAAAGAGAAGAAATAAATAAAAAAAAGGCAATAGCTGGCCACTGTCCGTGCTGGAATACTTTTGTTTCTAGAGCGATTCGTGCTTCGCTTTAAAATGGTCACCAACTGAGAATATAGAAGTAAGGTCGATTTTTCACGGTCGGGAATGCGTCTTAGAAAAAAGGGTTACAATTAAGAGCTCGGGGTTAAGTAGTCAGTAACGCTGCAAACTTCAGCAAATAAACTTAACTTGTAAATAAATTACTTTAATTGATAATACCTAAACATTTCTTACGCAATATAAAGCTTGGACATTTTAATCCTGTATTATTTATGCAAATCTTTGAATTGTAATTTACAACGGCGGACCCAAAAGTAACGCACAATATTTTTTTTTACAAAAAAGTTTAATAGTTAAAACAACAACAAAGATCACAAATGAACTTACACCTTTTACCTACTTTTCGACATAGTCACCAAGTTTCTCAACACATTTCTCCCATCGTGATACCAGTTTCAATATGTCCTGTTCGTAGAAGTCCGTTTCCTTGGAGTATAGCCATCTGCGGACTGCTGATTTCACTTCCGCATCGGTCGCAAAGCGTTGCCCGGCCCCGAATTTCTTCATGGGACCAAACAGATGAAAGTCCGATGGTGCAAGGTCCGGACTGTATGGTGGATGCTGGAGTACCTCCCAACAAATTTGGTGATTTTCTGATGAACAGCAGCAACAACATGGGAGCGAGCATAGTCATGGAGAATTTTGGCATCGTCAGCATTCATGTTGTGGCGTTTGTCACGAAGGGCACGACACAACTTCACCAAAGTTTTCATGTAGGCTGCAGCATTCACAGTGGTCCCGTGTTCAGCAAAGTCCACCAATACAACACCATGCATATCCCAGAACACCGTCACAAGAACTTTCCTAGCAGAGTGAGTCGCTTTGGATTTTTTCTTCACTGGGGAACCAGCATGTTTCCACTTCATACTTGCCTGCCTGGTTTCGGGCGTGTAGTGGTATGCCCACGACTCATCACCAGTGACGATTCCTTTCAGAAAGTCACGCCCTTCTGCGGTGTACCGTGTTAGGTGATCCAAGCTCGTCATCATTCGCTGGCTCTTGTGGTTATCTGTCAGGCTCTTAGGCACCCAGCAAGCACTAACTTTACCAATTTCAACATGTCATGAACAATATTGTACACTGCACCATAGTAACTGTTGAACTGTTGCGATAAGGTTCGCAGTTGAACACGCCGATCCTTGAAAATGGCCGCCTCAACGCCTCTGACATTCTGCGGGGTTGCAGCTGTTACCGGCTTCCCGGAGCGTGGCGAATCACTAAGGTTCACATGGTCCTCTAGGAAGAATGCACACCACCTGGAGACATTGCTACGGTCCATAAAATTAACCCCATACACGCCACGCATGTCCCTGTGAATATCACTCGGTTTATGCCCTTTGGCCCACAAATATCGAACCATATCTCTCTGCTCTTCACCGTGGACGACAGTAACATGCGCGCTATCCTTGTTGCGTAGTCCACGATTCTTTGGCTAGAGCTGCACATGAAACAAAAATTACCCTCTATAATGAAAACTTCAAACTATATCTATAGGAAATTGTAACATTCCAGCTGCAATAGCATGGCAGAAAAAATTATTGTGCGTTACTTTTCGATCCGTCCTCGTATATAAAGATTATGACAGCACTTTGATTCTTCTAAATTATTTAGATTTCAAAATGCTTTCCAGTTTGGTTCATTATTTCCTGGCTGTATAAAATATTCTGCTCGGCATTTTAAACTTAGTTTATTATTTTATTTTAAAGAAGAGTTGTCTCCTAGGGATTGACATATCGGTTTCATTAATACGTAGGTCAGAGAGACGTTTAATATTCTTGAATCTGATATCAAATTTGTTTACATTACCTTATTTTCAATTGTGAGAAACGTGAAAATGGTTTGTATTTTAGAAAAATGATACGCTCTTTGTTTCTTTTGTTATTTTTGTGTGTGCAATAAAAGCTTGATCAAAATCAAACCCTAATACTGTAAGCAGAGAATTTAACATTTACTTAGCCATATACTTGCAATATCGTTCTGTAAATTTCCTCAAATATAAACGTAGAACTGAAGGTTCAATCGAATTCAGAAAAATTGTAGCATGCTATATGGTGTAATCATAAACGGACCGTTTATCTTGGGGTTTTAATATACATATTTGGAATCCATTTTAAAAATATTACGGTCATTTATATTCTGATGCGCTGTTTCTTGCTACCATGCCACTTGGGAACTTTTTCCAAAAGCTATATTTTTCGTCACCGACATCTCTGAAACTATTCAAATAACCACACTCAAGTCTGCCAATTATCCTTAGTGAGTAAATATAGCACTTGTTTCAATGGAAATTTGAATTCTTTCATTAATTACTTATAAATAATCATTACTCAGTTTTTATTGGATTCGTAATTACAAAATAACTTTGTGAATTTCCAAAAATATTTGTAACATTAATTACAAGAATATTCTTGCAATAAACACCTTACACTTTTAAAGTATGCCATAAAAGAGTTACTGAAAATATTATGCTGAACGCAATATCAATTCTTTTTCTAAAAATACCAGAAAAACCAGTATTAATAGAAGCTACAACGAAAATATTAAGGAATGCCATTGGTATATACATAGCTACGGGGATTTACTGGAATAGTTTTATGTTGCACTAAATTGACCAAGCTTGGGGCAGCCTATTGGTTTTTACTATTACATGTTCACCAAAGGAACATTTTTTTTTCGTAAAAAATATGCATTTGTTTCGTAAAACATTCAGTATATACATGCATGTATTTGTTTCCATTATAGTTTTTATTTTCTACATATAACGACATACGTTCTTACAATTTTTGCCAAACATTTTGTTTAGGGGTATCATGAGTAAAGGTTCCTTTTCCCATATTGTTTAGGGTAGAGACGTAATTTATTTTTCTTTTTTGTTACTGTAATTACTACCAGGTTTTATTTGTATCAGGCTTTATAATTGTTTAAGCCTTTTTTAAAGAAAAAATATTTTAAAATGTCAATCAGACCTAAAAAGAGATAATAGTATCTCAGAAATATACACAATTTAACAACAGACTACTAAATAAATGAAATACCTGAAAACGTTTCATTGCAGTGGATGTGAAAATATTAACGTTTAATATCTAGATGGCATTAAATACTTTAATTCCAAAAATATTTACTTTATCCAAAGAGGGGATGTATACAAAATTCAGAAAGAGGTTTCAGCACTCTAATATGATAATTGTAAACACCTGTAGTATTTGAAAGCGAGTTCAAATAGTGAAAGGGATTCAGAAAAAGGAATTTAAGAATCACTTAAAGTGCATAAGCATTTAAATATGACGTAATTATGGATAATTCAAGGGTAGGGTTCTAAAATTTGGTCATTGCATAAATTTAGATATGCAGATTATTATTCTATGAAAACAATAGTTTTTAAGTGGCCCAAATTTCAATTATGAACTTCCTTTAAGTAATTATTTCGTCATAAGCCAATTTCTACCTATGAAATGTATCCATATTTCGGTTTCCTTATGCTCCAACACAACGTTTTCTGTCTACCCTTTCATAAGAGAAATTCTTGCAAGAAGTTTGTCCTTTTAATATTCACAGTTCTTTAACCACGTAATCTTCCCTCTTTCTTCTTTACTGGCATTATCTATGTAGCATTCTGTCTCGCAACCGCATCTAATTGAAATATTAGATTCTAGGATAACTTCCTGTTTAGTTCATTATTTTTTTATTTACAACCATAACAGAAATCACAGCATACCTAAACAGTTTCAAGCTCGAGAGGTACATATTTTTCAAATTCAGTGTCTTTTACAGGAACGTTCTGTTTGAGACACGCTGAGTATGCTGTTCAATTGTTTATGCACAATATGCTAAGCTTAAATATCACAATATATTTTCATTTTGGTTTCGTAGAACTGTTTATTGTGAATTTTTGTTATGGTTTGTAAAAGCAATCATGTGCGCAACATGGGATTTTCCTACACGCGTGGTACTTTATCACGAGCATAGTAATGAAAGTGTTTCCAATCGTTAAAGAATACCACTCCAATCAAGGAGTAGCACAAAGAAATATCATTTAATTTTTAAATAATTTAACAATTCATTGTTTTGTAGGCTCATTTCTTGGTATTTTAAGCATTGTGTTAACAAACCATTATTGCCTTTATTTCAGGATTCTGTGCCAATACATTTTCAATGCTCTTTCTGTAATGAATCCTTTTTACTTTCTCTACTACGTATAGTAAGTAGGGGAAGTATTGCACTCCACCAAAAAATTCCGAGATTTCACCGGAAATACATGCTTTTGAGCGCTACTGAATCCAAAAAAGCATCTTTAGAAAAAGGTCCGTGTGTGTGTCTGGGTGTCTATGAACAGCATAACTCAAAAACGAAAGGTCTGATAAATACCAAACTTGGTGCTTTGTTTCAGTATCTTTAAAGGATGTGACACGAAGGTTTTCAAGGAAATCTCTCCAACCCAGAACTACCCTTTACATGGAGCATTTTTAAGAATTTTGATTTTCTCAAAAATGGATTAAAATATCATATATTTAAGGTGTTTTATGACATATAAAAAGTATATCTTGAATTTTCTGAAAATATCCCCAAAAGTCCTGTTCATTCTGAATGGTTTTTTCATAACTGGTAAACCGTAAGAGATAGATACAATTTTTCTGCACAAAAAATGTAGATCTCGTTAAAATCCACAATTTATGCCATATAAATTTTTTGTGGAGTGAACCATTTCCGAGATATTCCTTGTTATTTATTTGAGTTTTCCAATACTTACCTATACCTTTTCTCAAATGGGACTTTGTTATTTGTTTTTTATGACCTGGGTATGCAAAGAGAATGAAATAATCTACATAGCAAACAGCTCATAAAAGATTTGACTATCTCTTAAAGCCTACCATATTCCCCTTGCCCCTACAAGAAAATTAGCAATAAGAAAAAATAAGCGTTTGTAAAAATAGTTTGTACAAAAGTAGAGAAGGTCATGTGAGTGTAACACATCAGATTCTTTTAATATCATCCACACCAATTGCAGTGAGTTTTGGATCAGAATGTGGCGTTGAAATAATGAATAACGCCAATAAACTCACGTCAAGTAGCTACACCGTTTGTCTTGTGAACGTGTTGTGTTAGGGTGGGTAATGTGTAAGCTACGAGGTAGAGTGGGATGGTGCAAGCATAACCTCTGTTTGTCGTGTTTCAGATGGAGCTGTGGGCTATTTAGCGGACACGCGTGGACCACGCTTCACAATTGAACCGCCGTCTCTCCTGCAGTTCTCCAACTCTTCGGGGGGCCGTGCGGACTGCGCGGCTGAGGGTTCTCCGGCCCCCCGCGTCGAATGGGTCCTCGGAGCCGACGGGTCGCCCGTAGGGCCCGTACCTGGGGCGCGCATTGTTATGGCAAATGGCAGTCTGTTGTTCCCGCCATTCAGAGGAGATCATTACCGGCCGGATGTTCACAGCGCTACGTACAGATGTGCCGCCAGCAACTCGGCAGGAAGAGTTCTCAGTCTTGATGTGCAAGTGCGTGCTGGTAAGTACAAATTACATACCATACCTCCATATTTTAATAGTCATCTACTTGCTAAGCCCCCCTGCCATTAGGATTTATCAGCAATCCAATATCGACATGATTAAGAGCTCCGGGCAGTATTATTCATTTTCTCTTATAATGCATTCAGCCATAACTCTTCAAGCAGCAATGTAACTCAAAAACAAAGATTGCGCTCTTTTATTATAAATTTGTATGAAAATATAAACACGTAAGCACTCGTATTCTATCAAATAAGGAATTCATAATTAGTTTTTCTTTGTTCAGTATCAGGAATTATGGTATTTGTGATAACCTTCCAAAAATACGCAGTTAGCACCACCTTTAAGAGGTTCCTAATGCTAGGGCTAGATTTTTGAAAAGCCTTAAGCCTTTAGCGTATATTAATTATTTGTATCTAGTGTGTTGGTGGCCATGTATACATGGGAATTCCAAATTATTACAAAATCATTGAATAAATGAGCACGTGTTGGAAATCTTGCCAGAAGCTTAATAAATAACGTGAGGGGAAACACTCTATGCTCCTTAAACCTATAAAACATAACCTAAAATAAAAATCTTGGTCTCTCCATTGCGATTTAATACAAAAAAATAAATAAATAACCTGATGTATGAACGGAGGCCTTGAAAGCGACCTTGAATCGATACAGCAGTAATAATTCTTCCTTAGTCTTGTTGGTGGTGACACTAATGCTTCATAATAGTAACAGTAATTATAAATGTTGGAGAAAGGTAAAGAAAACAAGAAGAAAAATGACAACGGAGGATTAAAAACGAACGGTGCGTGTTTTACTAAAATTAAAACCACTCCCCTAATATTTACCATATTTACAACATGAATGTTTGTATCTTCTGAAAATTTTACAGATATGCATTGTACAATTTTTATTTTATTGTTTCCTGTTGGAATTTAAAACATTTAGAAAACATTTAATTCATTTTCTTGTATACCTACTCCACGTTCCAAAATTTTAAATAGTATAATGCAATACATTTTAAAATGTTTGAAGTTAATATATTTTTTTAAATATAAATAATAAACTTTTACCATCCCCATTCTAAAGCATCACTTGTAAAAACGTATTTTAATGCTCCTTATGCACAATGAGGAAGAAATAATTTTGTCGTCATAGGTTGGCATTGTGGATTGCTGTATGGCCTTCTATCTCATTGCGATTGGTTGCAAATATGACTAATCTCTAGAAAATCATTGTATAAGTTTCTATAAAGATGTCGCGCTTCGAATTTAAGCGTGTAACAAAGTATTAATATTCTTTTAGTAGTTTTTCTTACTAATATTATCAGGTGTGCGACAACCAGTGATATATGTGTATTGGTACTTAATAAAAACCTAGTTTTAATAGCAAACGTAAGATAAATGTTTTAAAAGTATTCTTGTTTTGGTTTGCAAATACAAAAAAAAAACAAATAAAGCTATTTAAGGATACATTTTATTATAACAGAATTTTTACCACCATAGTGTTTGAAATTATAAATTCAATACTGAGCATAATTTCAATCGCTTTATAGGATGTATCAGTAACATTCGACGCAAATAGTAATTTTTAATGGATACTATTCAAACAGTAGGAATAAATGTGCGCCATTATGCCAGAAATGCTATAATTACAACTAGTTTGTTATTGATAGAAGCTTATATGTGTGACGTATTTAAAAATCTATTTTAACGGATTTTGGAAACTGCCTATCATTTGCATTAAATTACGTTCCCTATTACATACAACTTTCCTAACTATAACGTATGAAATAATTTGAATTTTATGATTAGATGTTTCAGTTTGGTTTGAAGGGAGCATTCATAGGTACATAAGAGAGTTTGAATAATCTATTTTACAGTTTAACTGTCTCATTCATTTCATGGAATTGATATTTATCTTTATTTTGTTTTTTAAGGTAGATCGATCTGTTCTTCAATCAAACTGCTTGTTATAAGATTTTTTTCTGCAGGTCTTCAATCAACTCTGCATGTGTGTGTTTAGAATATCTATGCTGTATTAATCCTATACAGACGTAACATATTGAGATATATTTTGCTCTACAACTTATGACATTGCATGCTAAAGATTATCAGAGTGTAGACAAAGTATATTGTAGTGAATATTACATAAAATCCCAGTTCTAGTGATTTTATAACACGCAATCATTTATAAAATGTACCTATGCGTTATCATAGTATCACAAAGGAACTGCGTTTTTATGTTAAAGTGGAACACATTTAGGATTTACTGAAAATAATAGTCTGTTTTGATGCAGCACACGACAATAGGAAATGGAATTCACTGTTCGGCTTTAAGGGTAGTGGAATTAAAAGGTACCTTCATACGTTGGTATATAACATTGTTTTAAACCAGTACAGCACATGGGAATATGTAGACATACTACGATTATATTCTGTCTAGTAATATTAATTGCGTCCAGCAGCACTCTAGACCAACTGGGACAGCTACAGATATCATCCTTTTATGGGGTGATTGAACATGCAAAGATGAATGGAAATTACGATACTATTTTACTCTTTAAACTCTTATTTCGGCACAGAAAAATAAGTAGTGCACATGTTTGTATCACCCTAATTCAAATATGAAGAAGGCAGGCCTTATTGTAGTATATAGCAAAATAACAGCTGATGTACATTTACTAGCTTCACTCCTACCTAAGCTCCTACAATAGCGTCGATGCTTTTGGTTACTTTTAGTTTTCCATTCTTGAATTTTGCAGAATCTCATCATTTGTACTCCGCGCCTGCCTTAGGTGAGCCATTCTCTAATTGGTTTTAGCTGAAGTCCGTTACGCTAGCATTACCCTATGAAGAAAGGTCAGGCCTAGATGGGTGATGAAAGGGGTGGAGAATCGGTATATGTCGCCTGAATAATTGAAACAATATGCCTTCCAAAGACTGCCAATACTAATCCCTGAATGAGTCCGGCTCTTATTGGTTCGGCATTCAAGCATTAACCTCTGTAACTGAATGAGAGATGGAAGGCGCGGCAGAGGCGTGTTAATTATTTATTGCCACTTTAAACAGCGGTTCCTCATATCGGCACGCTTTTTTGCACCCGACTGTACCTATTCTTACAGAATGTACGTACTGCGCCCTTATATCGTCTAAGTACTTTCATTGACCTAATGTACCCCTGTACATTATCGCAATGTACCGGTATATTGTGATCCAAGCAAAGAAGTAACCATGGATGACTTAGATATTAAAAATGATTGTGTTAGGTTAAACGAGGTGTTTTGGATATTAGATGTAAATACCCAAGATATGTTTGGAGTTTGGTTGTTTAAACTGACGTCTTAAAACAATCATCACGATTAAAACGTAAAATAAATTATTACTTTTATCAAAAATAGCTTTCCTCGGAGGAAAATCCACATGCAAATCAGGAAATAAATGAACTTTATGGCTACATGTACGAGTATTAGATTATTAATCAGCTCCATAGGCATCAAGAAATGCTTGAGTGACATTTTATACTGAAATACTGCTGTGTAAAAGGAGTGGAAACTTTATCTAAAAAAGAAGAGGCAACGCCAGATAAGGGATACGCCAGTAAACTTTACTGATTAATGCAGAAAAAAGCTATCCTATGAAATACCTTCTGATTTTTTGTTGTTCAGTATATGTAGTACTCCAAAGGACGATCTTTCCTGAATTTTCTAGTATTCTGTGAAGGGAAACATTTTAAACAATGCGCATCATGTATTATTTGGACAAGGGTTTTGACCCACTTTTGCAGAACAGTACAGAAATTTGTTTTGATATAAATTAAGCATAACAAAGCCTTAATTTCACGAAATATTTGTCGATTCCATGAAGGTATGGGGCGCCGTATCTGGATGCAATCTGTTGTTGGTATTTTTTTCTTTAAGCGATGAACTTTTGACTGAAGTTTGAAATTTCATTGCTTACGTTTAGTTTCCTCTAAGAGTGGTTTCATTTGCTATGCTTGGAGAATTCAACAGTTCACGCTACAGAGACCAATGCGCTTACATTTTCCAGTCCATTTCATGCTTCTACTTCCTTAGAGGGGACTGCCCATAGGTGCCGAGGTGAATGCTCCATTTGCTTGCAATGGTGTGATATAAAATGGTATATGTTCAGCGAACTCTTGTACGCATGCTTGCCATTCATATTCGTGGAGAAATGCGAGATGTGTCTACAGAACATTTCAACAGATGTGTTCCCAGCTTCTGTACATTTTCATACATTTGTCCCTAAAGAGTTAGTAAGCATTGCATTATTAATTAAAATTTCCTGAATTTAATAATGCGATTATGTGGATCATTTTACTGCCTGTTCCTCTGATGATACAGCATACGCTTTTAAAACTCCAATACAGTCGTACTTTTCACCCAGTCAGTGCTCAATGCGTTTATGTATTATAGTAATTTGTTGTAAACATTTTCCATCAAAAACAATTCATAAGTCGTTATGTTTAGAAACTGAATGTTCTACATAACGAAAAAATCAGACAGAAACCGAGTACCATCAAATTTTGAACCACCCTGCATGTGAATCCTCTACTGTAAAAATAACTGGTAAGGGATAGCGGTGGACAGGCATTTTAGGTGTTATTGACAACGTTAAATAACCCTCTTAAGTTTCAGAATTGCACATAGGTCTTCTACAGAGAGAGCCAAGTAAAGACTACTAACCGAATGCGCGGTGATTTTCCTGTCCGCGTCATCGGCGCTCGTTGCCGTCTGCCGCTTTCATAGAAAGGCCGGATGAAACCATACAACATTTTTAAAACTACTTTTAAAGTATTTACTTACCAACTTTATGAAAGGAGATGCTGAAACCGGCCACCGTCGTCCATACATTTTTGGCACCTCTTTAGGAAACTATCCATCACTCGCCGTAGTTCACGTAGAGAAATGCTCGCAATTTCCTGGCGGATATTTTGTTTTAATTCTACCAGGGTGTGTGGGTTTATATTGTACACTTTATGTTTTAAGTTACCCCAGAGATAGAAGTCACACGGGGTTAGGTCGGGAGACCGAGGGGGCCACAAATCTCTACTAATAATTCTGTTCTCCAACACACTTTCAATTGTTCTCATCGAAATATTGGCCGTATAAGCTGTTGCAGAATCTTGTTGAAAAAAGGTTAATTCTCTAAAAAAAAAAGGGAGGGCAAAGCTGTATTCACGTATGTACGGGCGTCAACTGTTGACTAGAAAAAAAAAACTGGCCCTATAACGCTTTAGCCGTCTTTTAGATTTCTTTGTCCAAACACTTCCTGTGGCCTGACATTTATTGTAATGTTCATGGATTGTTGTACGGCCTGGAACTTTTACACCTGGAAATCTTTCTGCAAATCGTAATTACACTTGGCAAGCTGACCGAGTTAACACATACGAATCATAAATAAACACACGCTGTGCAGTAGAAAACATATACTGAGCCATAATATACTTTGTGACTAAGTACAGGACAAAATAATAAATAACTCGTAATAACCAAACTACATCACATCACCGTCAGCTCAGTACTGCACTTCACACTGCAGAACAAAACCACGTCAACAGCGTGGACTTGTTTATAACAGCAGTGCGTTAGATGTTTCCACACGCCCAGTGGAAAAACACCGCGCAGCTGGTTCGTAGATTCTTGGCTCTGCCGTTACATTGCAAAGAGCTATTTAAAATTAAGGGAACTATTAAGTGCAAAGTGATAGAATTTGGTAGTTTTTGATTTTGATAAAAATAAAATCCGCGATTCTCCATGTGGTTTACTGAGTGATTAAATCATTTCAGTCTGTATAAAAAGTCATTTAAGCACACACGTGCTTACCACGCACGTTTTATTGAAGTTCTTAATAATTAAGTATAATAGGAAATTTTAGGCTGCTTTTGGTTGTTTTTTTCTGATTTAAAAACCTACAAGCTCATTACTCAATGGGGAGACCACAAATGTTACAAATAAAGGGTAATAAAAGCGGTCCATACTAGTGAAGCTCGATTTCAATGTACTAGATTACATTTTGAGTATGATATTGAAATATTGAACGTTTTGTCTTAAAATATTTAGCAAATGTAGTATCATCAGATGGAACACCCGATATAAAACTGGTTTATTTTTAACAGCTCAATTACTTTACTTCACTGACTGGAATTATGTGTTAAAAATTTAGAAAAACCCAACTCTGTCTTCAAGTAGTTACTGAGAAAAAATACTTCAAAAATGTCAATACTGCCTTTAATTTTTATTCCATAATTTTTACTGAAGCAAATAGTTATCGAGACTAAGGGCCAGTTTCACAGTTTAAACTTAAGGCGAAGCTTAAGCAAGCTATGAACCGCTTACCCTTTGATTTAAGCTCTGCGAGTTTCACAATAGGGCAACCACGTTTGACTGAATACTTCCACGGAGCTGTAAAGCTGGTAACGCTTGCGCATGCGTATCGAGTGTATTGACGGGTTGTTTACGCTGTTGTAGGTTATGGAGCAATATATACTTAAAATATTGTAGATTATCCAGCAGCATATACTTAAAATTACCAAAAAAAGTAGAAACAAAACGTACTGCAAAATTTACTTCTCAAGGAGTCAGCATTTTATTAGAAAGTGTGAAACAGTATAAGCATTTAATAGAGTGCAAGCAACCGGAGAAATTACTATGGAGTAAGGAAAAGCAATCGTGGCAAAAAATTGCGATGGAAGAGTGAATAAGGCTGGTGTGGAACAACTTTGGCAGCTGTATATGCTGTAGATTTTGAGATGCCAGAAAAAATGTCCAAGTGTAATTAACATGCTTCCACTTGTATATAACCTTAATTCCAAGAGAAACATTGTCTCCGACGAAAGCTTTGTTACTGAATTATACAGCACAAGGGTCGTTATAACCTTCTCTGCTACGTATAGTAAGTAGGGGAAGTATTGTATTCCACCCAAAAATTCGATACCGAGATTTCACCAGAAATACATGTTTTGAGACCCCCTGAATCCAAAAAGAGCATTTTGGAAACATGTCCGTGTGTGTGTCTGTGTGTCTGTGAACAGCATAACTCAGAAACGAACAGTCGGATAAACACCAAACTTGGTATTTAGGTTCAGTATCTTCCAGAGATGCGACACGAAGGTTTTCAAGAAAATCCCCCACCCCAGATTACCCTTTACATGGAACATTTTTCGAAAAATTTAATTTTCTCAAAAACGGCTCTAACGATTTTGATTAAAATATCATATGTTTAAGATATTTTTATGCAAAATAAAATTTATATCTTGAATATTCTGGGAATGTCTCCAAAAGTATTCTTCATTGTGAACGACTTTTGCATAACTGGTAAACCATAAGAGATAGACAAAATGTTACCACACAAAAAATGTAGATCCCGTTAAAATACACAATTTATGTCATATACTTTTTTTGTTGAGTGAACCATTTTCGAGATATTGCTTGTTATTCCCTTAAATTTTTCAATACTTATTTTCTCAAATGGGAATTCGTTATTCATTTTTTTTTGTCTTGAATATGCAAAGAGTATTAATCTGTGGCAAAGAGAATGGTGCTGCACTTAGCAACCAGCTATTAAGAGATATGTCTGTGCTTATATTGTCCTTGCAAATACAAAACAAGGGGAACATAGTACGCCTTAAGCGATAGTCAAATATTTTTAGAACTGGTCACTATGTGTAAAATGTAATTCTCTTTGCGTGTCAAAAGATCGTTTCTGCAAATGTTTATCTCGATTAATATGAAGTAGATGGAGAATAAGAGCTTGTACAAGAGTAGAGAAAGTCATGTGAGTGTAACACATCAGATTTTTTTTAAGTAAGAACCAAATGCGTATAGTGTTCGCGTGTGGTGCCAGGTAACGCCGACTCAAGTTCACTAACTCTCGGCCGGTCTCCCACTACTCTGCCAGTAAGTTTCAAGTCTGTCTATGTTGATTGTTTAGCTGTGTTGCATTATTTGCCGCCATATCAATTAATAATCCCGTCGACTGTGAGGTGCGTTTCGTCATTGGGTTTTTAAACGCAGAAAAGGACCGTCATGCTCTAATTTAACAGCGCAGTTGTTGCAGTGTATGGGGAAGGTAAGATGAATGATAGAAATGTGCGTAAGTGGTGCGGACTGTTCGATGAAGGAAGGACGAAGGTTCATGATGAAGATCGATCTGTACGGCCTATTGTCATCAGTGAAGAGTTGGCACAACAAGTTGATGAGAAAATTCGTGAAAACGGCGCTTCGCTATTGACGAGCTTCATCAACATTCCCCTTAAGATTCAAGATCAGTAACTTCTGCAATTGCTACTGACAAACTTCAATACAAAAAATGTGTACAATATGAACTGGCGGCAGAGTTATGTGATGACAATATACAAAAGCTTGTGCCACGACTGAGCAAGTGTTTTAGACATTAATGATGACTATCTAGAAAAATAAAATAATGTTCATACTTTCGTTTGCTATAAAAGTTGTGTTCATAAATAAAATATTTCATGTGCTATAATAAAACTGTTATTACTTAAAAAAACGACCCTTGTAGTACGTTATAGATGCGACGACAAGAGCAACTAAGTATACGATACATGTATTAAGTATAAATCTAAAATTAAGTTTTGTTGATTAGTTGTTCTGTTTAATTGTATTATCAATAATTTCTGGTACCATCATTGCCGACTGTTCACTTAATCGAAATCTCTCGTAGAATTCTCGGTCGTTCCACACGTGAGAATAGTTTGGACGCATGCTAAACATTCTAGATTGTACATATGGGTTAAAATATGTAAGAAATTTTCACTTCTTCAAGTCTTATTCAGATAACATGGCGACTCCTTGCCTTAAAACACAGCTCCGTACGATTTAAACCAAGCCATGGATAATCTCAGCTTATCGTTTGAACTACGCACTGTAAAAGCATCCGCTTAAGCCCGATTCGAAGCTTAAGCTTATACGGTCAAACCGTGCCCAGCTACTGCAATATGAAAACCAAAGTTCGCAGACAGATGGCAGCATGTATAATGATATTACAGTAATACTTCGCAATGATCCATCCAGTGTGTCCAGAAATATGAATGTTTACTTGGTTCAGTGCATCCCCACATATAGGGAACACACTTCCCAGGCTTTACACATTTGGTTCAGCTGTGTATACTACAACGTTATATTTCTCAGATCGCAGAAAACAATCAAGAAAATTACATTCCAAATCTTATTTGACTGCTGTCTGGTTTAAGGATTAGTGAACTAGTCGCAGCATACAGAGGTGCTGGGTTTGATTGCTAACTCAAGGGAAGGGTGGGGGTTATTGCGTATGAAACCAAAAGTAATACAAAATAAAAACACAATATTGTGAAAACCTGAAATTGAGTGATCATTTATTACTGATCACTGATGCAAATTGTTCCAAAGTCAAAAGTGGCGATAAGGCTCTGGATGTTAAAGGCAACCAATAAATGAAAGAAGTGAAAAATATTGTCTACAGTTTATTACTACATTATAAAATGATTTTTCTGTGTACGTATATTGGAAGCTCACCAGACAGTTTATAAGTGCCAAGCCAGTCGAACCGCGCCTAGTACACCTCGGAGTGCAATAAGAACATTAAATATCCGGAACAATATCCAACGCCACCCTCTTGCTGGCCGTATATCCTCACACCTGCTGACCCTGTGTCTGGCACCGGTAAGTGAATATGAGGTCGGGAGGCGCGAGAGCCACTCACGCCGAAACTCGCCGCAGATAACAGCAGGCATGCCGACAACTTTACCGTCACAAGCTATCGTGCTATCCACTGTACAACAGTAAACAAGCAGGTGCTATAAACGAAATTTATAGATTTAACTTGGAAACTGGTAAAAACCTGCATGCACGCACAAGATCTGCTTCTGAACCCCCTATCCCGTGCCCCAAATATTCTAATGTGACAAATGTTAGAAAGAATCGCAATTAGTTTTCATTGAAGACATACAATTTAAGCGGACAGAGTACCTTTTATGTACACACTTTTAAATATGCAAAGTTTTGGTACGCTCAGATCCCAAACTATTTAACCTAAGGAGACCAAATTTGGCTATGCTTTCTATATATTTTGCTACTTATTAAATATAAATAAGTTGCTATTAATCATATGGGTTGTTTTTCCTGATTTTGTTTCCTAAGATTTCCTTAATCAGGCATTACTTATATTTAATACAGAAAGTACCTTAATACTATTCATTCATTATCTGTTTACCCTCCTCTTATGTAGGACATACACCCCCCAGGACTTACAGGCGGGTGCCTGGGGTCAGAGGCCCGTCGAGGAGCAGACCTCATGGATCAGACAGAACATCCAGGATGGGTGATCAGCCCGATGCCTGGTGTGGGATGAAGGAAGTAGATGAAGTGAAATGTTGGTGAAATGGATGAAAGGAAAGGTGATGATGGAGCAGTTGGTGGAATGAATGGCGGGGGAAACCGGAGAACCCGGAGAAAACCCGCCCAGACGCCGCTTCGTCCACCACAAATCCCACATGCAGGTCCCTGGGATTGAACCCGGTCCGCCTCGGTGGGAGGCGAGCGGTCTAACCACTCGGCCACGGCGCCGCCCCTTAATACTCACTACTGATAAAAAATTAAGTTTCTAATTTGAACCATTTTCACATTGAGCGTACCTGAAGTTCTAAAAATGTCGAACAGAGAAGAATAATGTTATAGTCTAAACATAAAATATCGTTATTTTTTTGTAGATTTAGAACATTTCAGTTGCTGCACAACTGCCTTCGACATCGGGATTAATAGCCATGAGGTCTAAGGCATGACAGCAGTGGCTAACCTATCAAACCAAGGAATGCTGGATCGAATCCCTGCAAATGCATGTTTTGCATTCAATGAAAACTGTGGAAAAGGATGGGGAGGTCCCAGCTAAAGCAAGCGGTGTGATGGCGTGGTTTGCTGACGGGTTTCGATTGAATGCAGACACACGCATTTTACTCTTGAAGGGGTTAATGACTGCTTCCGGCCCATATCCTGAAATTAAATAAATGTATTTTCCTTAATTTTTAATTTGCCCAACATTTATAAAATACCTACAGGCCATCATTGACAGAGGCACCATCAGTAACAGTGAACTTTCCCGTTTAAATATTGGGCACGTTCATAAACCTAACACAAGGCTTGCTAGATGTACAGGTGCAGAATTAAACCCAAAGAGGCAAGAAAATGCAATCATGTGTTACCAAAGGTTACCATAGGTAACCATTAGAAACGAATTTTAGAAGTTTAAATAATTGTTTTTAAAGAGCATTTCCAGAGTCAAAACTTCAGAATATCCATCTTAAAACGTCAGTGAACAAGAATCAGCATAAAAATAGGTATATTTTAATCTGTATCGAGGTATTCGGCCTCCTTAAATGTCACAAACATTTTGGCACATCTAATTCATAGAACCTAGCTGGCTTCTAAGCATTTAAAGTAAGGTGCTTACCACGCGTTTAATCAACGGAAGAGGGTGTGTTAGCGCAATTTTTCAATATATATATATATATATATATATATATATATATATATATATATATATATATTATACATACATATATCAGAGGCCCAAAGAAGTCGTCCTTTGCTGTTTTATGTTTCCCACATACATAGGTACAAAAGAAGTTGGCGCATCACTGCTGTTCAAAGGGGCAGTGCAGATACAAAGCGAAACGTCACTGAGATAGTGCTGCTGTCTGCAGGTGTTTACGTAGTAGTTTCGTACGCATAATCTTCACGTGGTCACCTGCATGCAGCTCGAGTCAGGTCATTCAGACAAAACGGTAATGTTCAGCAATAACGAACGCACGGATAAGGTTACGATTTGTGCGAAGACGCACCAATCTGCAGCTCATACTCGAAGGCATCCGTCTTCTGCGAACTTATTTTGACGTACAGAAGTAATATTAAGAAATGATGGATAATTCCAGGTAGAACGTGGATCGGAGAGGAACTTAAATCAATTCGTCCACCAAGGCGTGCATGTTTTTGCACATGCTTATTATAAATAGTGCACTAATTGAAAACAATTTAATTCTAAGGCACTTTTAAGGGTACATAAATATAATAAAATAGAATTTTGTTTAATCCTTTTAACTTTGCAGCACCAATTGGTGTCATATTGTTGTATTGATTGTAGATTAATTGTCATGGAACTAACTTGCTTAACACTTTACGTCAAGTGGCAATCCTGAATTCTTGTTAATGAGTGAACTGCATATGAAATAACCGCTAACACCCCCCCCCACACGCACATACATAGGTACTCTCATATTCAAACACCAGACTCTGGGCATACCGTGAAACGTTTTTTGTTTAAAGACAAGGAGCCCAGCCTAGAATCGAATCCGGAACATCTCATACAGCAGGTAGTTTCTCTACCGAATGAGCTTTGGGATCAGTAATAGCAGTTAAAGTGCTATCTATACAATTATTGGCATGATTAGGTTGTTTTTTTAAATGTCACTAACGACTGGCCATATCCGATTTGAAATATTTGATACAGATGTGACAAGAAAGCATTAGTTCACCGAATCACCAAATATGTCTGTATGACATCACCCAGGAGCACATAGAAAATATATGGACAGAAAGCCGGAGAGACAGACACACTGGGATTCACAAGTCATTTGGACTACCGCTTTCGTTGGCCCTGCTCTTATTTCATGCAAATCAGCGAACTGTGATTCACAAAGGCAACACTGGAAAGCACTGAATTTGCGATTCCGACCAGGAATCAACACCTTGACTTCCGACAAGTGTTCCAGAGAAAACAAGCAATATTTCTTATTGTAAAACATTATAACACGCGTTGCAAAAGTAACTTTCCATATACCGTAAAGAAATGACGTTATAACTTCTTGTTGCAGTTTTTACAGCTTTTCAAACGTCATTTTCGGTTAAGGTGGATCATACACCGCTACGTAGCATTATAAACAACCTTATTCTTCAAAACTCTATTATACACCATGCAGCATAATAAGATAAAATTAGCAAGACAATATTGCATCATCTACTCTTTAATTCGGTGCACATGAAGTAAAAGTACCTATATATTCCACTAGGTGTAACCGAATTCTTTAAAATTTTCGTATTAGTTCAAATCCTGAGATGGTTGAAAAATACAAGCTCAGTTAATCAACTTAAGATATTTTAGTCTTAAAGAAAAAGCCAGGTTACGACTTGAACCAAATGAAACACTGCCGGAGCTATGGAGGTAAAATATAAAGTTTATTTTAATTTAAATTAACAAAATAATTGTACTTTCGATCACTTATAACCTTGAAATGGCTAGTTTTCAATAAACCAATGTACCTGGATATATTGATTTCAAGTAAAGATATTTACTTGAAAAGCCTTACAAATGTAATTCCTTCTAATGGGTTTAATATATAAAATATTTGTATTTGCTGTACATCATCTTAAAGAACAGATTATGCACTATTACCTTCATGTAACATTGCATGGTATAGAGAGGTTTTAAAGGATCTATCACTATGTAATATCCTTACATTTTGCAAACTCTCTAGTTCTCGACTCGCACGCCGCAGAGATTTTTAGGGCTCCGCGCGGCAGTCGTTCTGGTTCTCTCCATCTGATACTCTTTTGTTTACAAAGACACTCCGTCGTTTGGATCTGTTTTTTCCACCTACGAATGTTCGTATCAGAAGGAGCATTAAGACCAAATATTCGCCTACACGCCCCTCAACCGTAACCACTGAATAATTTCGCGAATTCCCAGATACAAAAAACTTTCTGCATGAGAGTTGCTATGTTTTGTTTATTTCGTTAGCATGGAAAAAATAACAAAATATAAAATAATAATAATAAAAATAGTAATAATAATAATAATAATTTAGTTTTATTTATGGACGCTCTTTAACTGCTGTGGTCCCATTCCATATTGGGCGTGAAAGACAGGAAATTTTGCTCAGAGGCCTCTTTATCAGCCTTAAAGTTCTTTAACGTGCCATAAATCTACGACAAGGGACCACCGGCTTTACTTTTCTTCCGAAGAAAGCAATGCTAAGGATTTTTACGCCCAAAAAAATTCCATCGTCCTCCACCGGGTTTGAACCCGCGACCTCGGGAACTGGAGGCTAGCATGGTACCCCTAGACCACGGAGGGCGACATGGCAAAATCTGAACATTTAGAATTGAAACTTTTGCAGCTACTCTTCAGTTTGTTATGATTCAAAATTATACAATATACCGCAGAGAAGAAATATAAGTTTATAACCCACATAATTATTTTGCACAACACAAAATTTTGCAGTAAAATGTGTATTAAAGCGATAATAAATAAAGTAGGAACACCTAGATCCTGTTTATGCATACTCACTTTTGGTAGCATGCACCTTAGGATTATAATAGATTGAGGAAATGCCCAGTACATAAGTTCTTTAGTACACCCTATTGTATCTATATAGCCATTTAAACGCAAGGAAAACACAAAGCAAATGTGCTTGTAGACGACACATTCAGAATATAGCTTGTTGGAAGATACTGCAGCTGAAATGGAATAATTAGATGTTTCTCTTGCACATACCTATAGCAAAACTTTGAGACAAATCACACAGCAAAAGCAGTGCTCTGTGTGTTCACTTTGCCAGAGAGTGAAATGCACATTATTTTATTTTCATTTCCGGAGTTACAAAGCGACAAACGTCTTGTGATTCAATTTGAAGTCTCTCTCTCTGAACTTGTATCAGCAACAAAGCCATTTCGCGGAATTTCTGATTCAATCTTCTCAGTTGCTTTTTTGTTATGGGCTTCTCAAGCTCAAACACAGAATATACCTATTATGCTCTACACCGCAAAACCTCAAAATCTGTAAGCAGAGTTTTCCCCGAGAAAGAACTATATTTCTCGTCGTTCTTGAATTTCAACCATACGTACTGAGCTAATAAGTCATGGGAAGATTTTAGAAAGTATTAGCAGGTATGGTGGCATATCATTTGATTTTATTTATTAGCGGAAAAGTATGACTTGATCTTTAAGACAAATAAAACGAAGATAACCTAACTAAAGCTAAACTTTAGAGAGGTTTACACCTTTCCGTAACAGAATGGGATCGCAATAGCGGCTAATAAGGAGATTGGGATTTTGGAATTGTGAAGGCCAAACAGGCTGCTTCTCAATTTCACAATCTTGGACTGTAGCATCCTTTAGAGAAACATATATAAATGTTAAAAGGATAAATATACGAACATAGAAATTATAATAATGAAGACTTTAACGTAAGAATAGCGGAAAGAGACAACCAGAGAAAGTAACTAAAATTTTTAGAGAAAATAATGTGAGTAAAATATGGAAGGGTATAAAATTGTATCTAAAGAAAAAGAGATTAGGAGAAAAGAAAGTTCATGGTATGGAATGAATAGGAATAAATGGATATGGATGGTAAAAAGAAGAAAATAATGTAAATACAAATGAAAACAAGAATTATTAATTGTATTAACATGTAATAGCAATCCGAGAAGATATCTAATATGTAATAACTTAATGCTCAATAGAGTAATATTATATTATTATTATTATTATTATTATAACCAAAGGAGGGGAGATGACTATAAAATGGCCAGGGCCAGAAGCAGTCACTCCCAATATGATTGTAATTACTTTGGCACTCAATAAATATTACATTACATTAACTAAAGCTATTCTACAGAATATAGGGATAAACCTGGATGATTGCTGATATAAGGCCATGTAGAAGGACCTGACAGGCACTATGAAGTCGTTGCAGCTAAACATGCACTCCACACCGTATAAGGGGTTACCAGTTAGGTTTAAGAAGTCCAGAGGTAAGCCCCGGTTTCTTTGAAAATGAGGGGCTTCTACCCCTGTGATAGCGTACTACGTTATTTGAACTTTTAAACCCGCGCGATGGTGCGACAATTTTGAAGCAGTATACTTTACCCGCTTCTGCTGTCGTTATCTCGTAGCTCGTTCTGCTGTCTCGTGCGCCAGCTGCTCCAGTGGTAGAGCTATGAGTACTTTCTCAGGATATGCGTGAGTGTAATGTAAAGAATATCACCAGTTTAAACCGGCTGAGAAATTTAACGTGATCTAATATTTGAGCTATTGAAGCGAGTTGTCCGACCGTTTGAAAATAAAGTAAGAAACTGATTATGAATCGTAGCACTCGAAACCATAACGATTGACATATTATACTTGTTATCTTCTGCAGTATCAGTTTCACGGTTTGAAATAATTGTTTCCGCAATAAAAGAAGCTAGAAGCGTAACTTGCCGTGAGTCGCTAAAATGCTTGCCGGCAAAACCCCTCGCGGCTACCGCTAAATCTTATTCACACAAGTGCGTCACTTAGCGCTTAAAATAACATACGAGTTGTCACAAGTATCCAGAGTGACGAATGTAGCTCTGTCTACACATTACTCCCCTACCAAGGCTGCTTCATACGCGTCTGTTACCTTGCTGCTACAGAAGCCTGGCTAAATTCTCAAAAATAAGTTTCCTTCTCTTTTCAAAATTTCTGCCTATATGACTGTTCAAATTTACGGAATTATAACCTAACTGTATTCCAAGAATCTTTAAGCTGATGCTTTCGCTCCTCACGCTGCTACTAATGACTGTGCTTATCATGACTCGCTAATTATCTTTTTCTTCCGACAAATCTTTAAACTCAACCTTATTATATTATGCATTGGTTTAATATACGGAAATTATTTACTGCAATTATTAGTTTGTCTTAGTATCATTTCTTTATTAGCTATTTCTATCTTAACAGAAGAAACACAGCCCCCACCCCTTACCTGTTTCTAAGCACTCAACTTAACGCTTGTCTTACTCTTCCCTTTTTCTTCACTCCTAAGTCTGAAACCGACCTCTGTTCATAGGTTAATGTTCGAGTGATAGATCTTTGACATCGAACCAATACTACAGGCGAACTGGTGTGGATCGTCTTTGCGAAGTGTGCCTTCCAGCCACTCAGGTGAAAAGATTCTGGACTCCTCCCCTTTCGCCGCTCACTTAGGCCTGATCTTTGTTCATACGCTGATGCATGTTTGTCGGGCTTGAATTTAAACCGATAAGAGATTAGCTCACCTAGGGCTGGTGTGGATCACAACGGATAAGAAGCCCCTGCTAACATTAAAGAAAGAAAAGCACTAGAGGACACCAGAGGTGTCAACACCTTTCGTGCACTCAACTGTAAATAAAGGCTGACATGTGCAAGAGATTTAAATTTGCATAGACCTCTAGCTTGAAACATACTGTAATGTTTGCTGATCAACAAACCGATGATATGAAAGACAATTTTATCTATCGCGCACAGGCAGTATTTGACGTGACACGGGGTTGACAGCTGTCAGGAAAACGAAGCATTTGCAGGTATATATGTTCACAGGAGCTTCATGACAGCAGTTCATCGACATAATTTATTAACATTCGTATAACGTTTTACTTTTCGCATTTCGAGAGTGAACGACAAACTGACTGGTGCAGAAGCAAAATGTCAGTGGGATCCTTTATCATTATTCAATATGCTTACCAATCGTTCAAGTACTTATTAAAGTCTTATTTTGAAGAAGATGCTTTGTGGCTGCTACGTATGGAAAGTCAGTTTGAGGATGATGTATTATATTTCGACTGTTGGGGAGCCGAAGTTGAAGTTCGTTGCAACCGCACGTTTGGCACCCACTTTCCGGTAGCCTTCGCCCCAAATGTACTTTACGGTGGCCTTTGCCCCAAATTTAAGAAAAATATTAACTTTGTAATTTGACTCTTTCTTTAAATATTATATATTTGCCTCGGCTGCGTCAGTATTATTGTTAGAGACATGTTTCTCTTTGCAGGGTTGTGGTGCGACTGAAGAATGTAGGATTACACAGATTATAATTTTACTTCACTCCTTTTGTTAATGCTTGACACGATTTAAATAACACTTCACTGATATAGAGAGAGCTGTGAGAATTTTTTTTAATTACTTTTAATTACGTAAACTATTTTCATCTCACACTGTCTACAAGCAACGCGTTCAGTTATGAGCACTGTCTATATGCAACTGACTTGATTTCTACCTCCTAAATTTGTAAATTTTTGCACTTCAAGTCTCTGATTGCCTATTCCTAATCCAATAGAATACTTTTATTTAGCTTAAGCTTTTTTTTTGGTTGTTGATTGGCTATTTATTAAACTGTCTCAAAATTTACATTATTGTTGCTCCAATAATGACTAGTAGTATTGTTAAACTTTAATATTCATAATTGCCTCAAGTTTACCTCATTGTTAGCAACTTTTAACCTATTATTCTCACAGCTTCTACATTATTAATTTACGTAATAGATGCACATAACATTATTGAACATGTATACAATAATATAAACATATACAATGACTTAATATACACTTTTATATCTCGTTACATACACATATTGCTTTAAGGCGGGCTGTTATTAAATTTATATATTATATAATTAGATTGATATTATTTAAGTGTTAAAAATACTGCCTCAATTTATTATTTTTGTGTGCTATGCATTAAATTGAAGTTTAATAAACACCGAAGTGTGTATAGTCAACATCAGGGACGATGAATCGATGTAAACAAAGTTTAAGGTGCCTGGGTTCTAAGGTTAAACAGGTGGGCTGAGATATCTTAGGTTGATTCTTGAAGCGCAGTGGTGGTATTTTAGAAGTGTAGGTTTTGGAGACGAATCTGTAGTTATGCAGGATTTACATTTACATAATGCAGAATATATTACAAATTATCTCCTTTAATAATTTTTGTAGGATTATTAGACTTCTACCACATGTCTGTTGATTAAAATCATAACCTTTTAAGAACCACGACCATTCAAATGCAAATATATTAACTGCGTAGCTAACAATGTAATAAAACACGCAGTAATCTGCTGATCTGTTTAATGCTAACAACGCTTCGCGTATTAGAATACGTAAATATGTAACTTCTTTACAATAAATGTACATTTGAGTCCTACATAACTCATATTACAATTTACAAAGATTCAAGCAAGGAAAATTGAATTTAAATGTAGCTTTTAGCGCGTACAAGACTTTCAATTTATATAATTCAATAATTAAATAGCAAGCAAACACCACCGTAAGCTAAAATTACATCATTACTGATACAAGCTAATTTTATAATATTCTTTCATTTAAACATATGCAGCGCTTGCAGGGAAATTAAGGAACACCTAACATCGTAGAGAGGAAGAAACTTGGATTCATATTGTGGAGCATTGTACTAAGACAAAACAGTTGAGGAGAAAGTATCTGCTAGGTTCATTTGGTACCTCAAGGAGAGGGTTACAAGCTAGCTGGACCTTACTGGTTGGGAGGGGGGAGGGGGAAGCAATTGATACATTTTTTTACATAAAGTTATGCAGCTCAGATTGTAGTGTAAGGAAGAGGGCCAAGGGTGGGAGAGGGAGAGTTAGTGGCTTAGAGGTGGGTACTTGTTTGTTTTGTAAACAATAGCGTGTGTTTGTGAACAAGTTTTTTTCTCTTCTTCCTCTGTTTTGCTTGTGTGATTTTTGTTATTAGTTTATATTTTTTTCTTGTAAATATAGTTAACTTTAAAGTTCAGTGTGATGAATATAGTCTGATGAATATGAGCTACAGTGTATTGTATAAGCAGGTAGGTCTACCTGACACTGCGAAGTATGATTTTGAACATGTGAAATTTTAAAGACCATCAAATACACCACTCTATTCAATGTTTCAACTATTTGAAAAGATACCACAAACTATGTCAGCTCACTGAGTGACAGTTTCCATGAAAGAGCTAGTTTTGCAGAAATTAATAATTTAAAATAAAATGAGCCAGAGAACAGAAGCACAGTTTCTAAGTACGAAAATAAAACCACAAAGAAGTTAACACTGCGTGGTCTGTTATATTGCGTAATGGTTGTGTTTAAGCGACTTCTAAGAACCTTCATGCAGTATAATATGGGATTACTTTCGTGAGCAGCACCACGAAAACAAAGGGATAAAGAAAAAATCTCAAATATTTTCCCAGGACAAGCTTATGAGAGAAGCTCTTCGAGAAAAAGGGATGAAAACAACTATAAATATACAAGGGAGAAAAACAAATCAATAGCTTAAAAGGGGAAAAACGAGGGCTAGGCTACTGAAAGGAAGGGCTTGATTACTTCCTCGTGAGAGACAGAAACAACAATCACCTCTGTAAGAAGCTTACTTCGCTGACCAAATACAGAGTGCGCTTCGTACAGGCTTTCAGCATAAAAGTAACCTTTTCTGCCCAACCCCGGGTTCTATAATTCCCTTTACTTGGAGAACCAGCTTTATAGCCTCTTTCCACTTTTCTGCCGAATTAGTAAACACTTCATTCTAAACAATGATACACGGTTTACTATTAGCACGAAAGAATAAGCTCGTATACATAGCGTAACTTTTAGGTACGTTCGTAACAATTCCTATTTCTTCTATCAACTTAGTAATATTACTTTGAAAAATATGAAAAAAAAATCCGCTTTAGTAACATAACGCCTCGCGCTTTCTCATAAACATTCGCTTCCTTTCTGCTGCACAAAACGTGGGGTCCAGATGCACCGGAATTTTTAAAGTGCAAAACCGCCAAATCAGAGATTCAGGCTCTTTAGGATTATCGAGTTCTAATTTAAACAAAGGCTATAGTGTAAAATATAGTAATACTTAATTCAATGTCACGTAATTTTTAAGTCTAACATTATTTAAGATTAAATAATTCTTGAAGGTTATATAGTAAAACTACAGAAGAAAACAAATTGCAGCTGCGAAATAAATCACTTTCTGAAAACACTAAGATGATATGGGAGTAAGCAATATGGAGATTATATCCATGAATATTGTTTATTTAGCACTTTCACTTGATTCCCTGTGTAATTTAAAGCATACCAAACAACCGCTGTAAGGCAATGCATGTGTGAAAATCCAATCATTCACAATTTTCTTCTCATTGGTTTGAAATTTTTACCATATACTAAGAATATAAAATATATAGTGCACACAAAATTTTAACAAGCTGTGTCAAACTGTTGTTAACACAGCTTTATTCATATTTAATCACTTTTATATAAAAATAAATATAATACGAAATGCTCCTTGGGCCCTAAGGTTTAGTATACGGTTTCCAAAGTTTTAATCTGAGCTTAGTAAACAAATATAAAGAAATTGTTGTCAGCTATTTCTTAATTTTAATTAGTTTAAGAGAAAAGAAACTTCTGTTCGCATATAATTGAATTTTTCAACTTTTCAAATTGAGTAATGAAAAATAATTAATTTCAGCTGAACTACTTAATATTTTTAACTAGTGTACCTATAGTTCCTGTATCTCTCCTGAAAATTTCAGGCTAATAAGTTATAAAGAGTGATCCAAGAAGCATTTTGAAGTGAAAAATGCCTAAACAATGGAACTGAGAAAAATGAAGTTTAAAGTTCAATATAGTACTTTACGTAAATAGCACAGGGTCAATTAAATATACATTTGTAGCTTTTAAGTTTTTATATTAAAAATCAATTGTATAACACGAAGTTACAAGATATAGGTATAATAAAGATGCAAAAAATAAAAAATAAAATACTTCACATTTTGTTACCTGTTTCACCGATGCATTTAGTGCCCTCTTATTACATACTTCTTTCTTCTAGCAGTCATAAGGATAGATAGCGAAAATTACAGTAGGCTTTACTCGATTCCAGTTAGTAAGAAGCAAGAGTAATTTAAACGCCTGTGACGTGACGCAATGAATATTAACAAAAAAACCTTAGTATTGCAATGCAAGGAATCACTCGAAATCAGTAATTGTTGTCTTTCATCCCGAGATTGGCATCGTTAATAAAACATCCGGCTGAGGGGTTGATAAGTAGTTTTATTTATGGTTGCTCTTTAACTGCTGTGTTTCTTAGCGCCCCATTCTATAGGGTAGTTAAATTATATTCGAACCCACTCGCGGCCTCTCTCTACTGGGTGAGACAGCCGGCAGGCGCAGGGAAAATTACGCCGGCAGAGGCGGAGTAAAATCCTTACGTTATAATAGATGCTGGAAATGTTGACCTTTTGCTCTCAAACATGCAGCATATCTCCTGTAAATATTCTCGCTTACTCTCCTAAGCTCAGCAGCAGGAATTCTTGTGATTTCTTGCACAACGTTTTTTCTAAGTTCCTGTAGTGTTCTAGGTTTGGAACAATACACTTTGTCTTTTAAAGAAGCCCATACATAAAAATCACAACTCGTTAGGTCAGGAGAACAAGGGGGGCCACAAATCCACACTAATTATAAACACCATTGCATGTAATGATTCGGCAGCCGTATGTGCTGTTGCAGAATCTTGCTGGAACCAGCCATACGATTTCTCTTCTTCTGTCAAGCGATTGCATAATGACCTCAGAATTAACCTCTGATATCGCTCTGCATTTATTGTTCCATCAAAGAATATGGGCCCTATTATTCTTCTAGCCCTTACCGCACACCACACTCCAATTTTCTGATTATAATGAGGGGTTTCATCAGAAGAATTCCTCCTGCTGAGCTTCGGAGAGTGAGCGAGATATGCTGCTTGTTGGAGAGCAGAAGGTCAACATTTCCAGCATCTTTATAAGGTAAGGATTTTAGTCCGCCTCTGCCGGTATAATTTCCCCGGAGACTGCCGACTGTCTCGCGCAGTAGAAAGAGGCCGCGAGTGGGTTCGAATATAATTTAACTAACCTATATATTGGGCGTGGAAGATCGGTAATTTTGCTCAGAGGCCTCTTTACCAGGCTTGAAGTTCTTTTAAGTGCCCTAAATCTACGACACAGGACCACCGGCTTGACTTCCCTTCCGAAGGAAGCCATGCTAAGTATTTTTACGCCCGAAAAAGAACCATCGCCCTCTGCCGGGTTTGAACCCGCGACCTCGGGAACTAGAGGCTAGCTTGGTAACCACTTCACCACGGAGGACGACTGAGAGGTTGATGACACATGAGGAAGCTAAGATGGTTAGTTTATTTAAAAAACAAACGCAGATTAAGAAGCCTGAAGACAGAAATCTGAGTACAGACGCAGGACAGTGTGTCTCTGAGGCCGGCTACACGGAGGTTACACTGGTACCCCAGTAGATGCCCCAAATAATGTTGCAAGTTTACTACAGTAGGATAAGTCCTAACAGCTTTGCTTCAATTACAAAGGAGCTGCTCTCGGCGCAGAAACGGAGATAGAATAAAGCTAAGATGTTTCTGAAAAGCATTTCTGAATTTAGTTTTACCATTAGGCTTATGCCTCCCCCCCTTGACGTTTAGAGTCTCGGGTTCTATCGATAAACAGCATATACAAAATCCGGAATTCCAATAACTATTTCCAATGAGCAGTGTATAGGAATCATAATATAAATCAGTTCACAAGCTCAAATGTCGATGTTGAACTACACGGGATCCTAAACAGTTACGTTAGATGCTGAAAGACACTTGCTAACATTTCTGTCTGCAAATAAAATACTGATAGTGCAACGCTATATTCAGGAACAGTACACTGCTAAATAATAGGATTTAGTTAATAACTCCAGCGATAACGATAAGTGGTGCGTAGTAGGTTTACGCATATGCTATGATTGTACTTACTGTAGTTTGTCGCCGTTACTTTTGTATCCGTGATTGAAAAACTAGTTACTTTTCATCCTCGTTACTTATGTAAGCATTAATTAATAATGTAACCGTTACAAGTGGCCGTTCTTAGTATGAAAAATGGAAGTCTTATTTCAACTTGGAAATAGTGATAGATTGGCCGTATTTATTCCTCGATAGCTGCAACCGGTAACTGTAGAAGCGGTCCAATAAAGATAAATCCATCCATCCCTTCACACTGAGGGTTATTAATCTGACCTAGAAAGAGCCATGTATATCTTTTATGTTACACAAGGCACTTGTAAATGCAATTAGTAAGACAGAGGAAGGCGGGAGAGAAAGAGACGTTAACACTGTTTGCATGTGACGTCAAACTGCAGCCCGACTGCAGCGAAGTTCTTGAGGCTCTGCTTCATTTGATGCACTTTTTATGTTAAGACAGCTTTGTGGTGAAATTTTGGCTGAGACGGAGAAATTAATCATATTTGTTTAATAATCTCTTACTCCTTAGAAGCATACTAGGTGTCATATTTTTTATTTACTATATGTTGGGATATCACATGACTCGAACTATCCAAGTGTAAGTAGGTGTTTGTATTTTAAGGGGAAACTAAATGATAAAAGTTGTCAAAACTTATATCTTTAGTGTTTTATGCATTCTTATTTTTTGGAATATATACCAGGTGGTCCAAACAAGCCGTTCTTGGCAGAATTGTTCCACATACATAAGTATAGAAGAAGTTACCGCGTCACTGATTTTCAAAGAGGCAGTGCAGGTACGAAGCGAAAGTTGACTGAGGTAAAGCTTGCTCTCTGCATGTGTTTACTTTGTGGTTTCGTACTGATAAGCGTCGCGTGGTCGCCTGCTTGCAGTTCGAGCAAGTTCATTCAGGCAAACAGGTACAAAGAGCGCCAAAGAAAATCTCACTGCACCTCGAGTCTACATCACATTATTTATCGTTGCACGTGGCCTTGCGAAGCTATGGCCATTTCATTGGTTGCTTTAGGGCACGGTGCAAGGGTGTGCCAGTCCTTCTGCTAAACATTTGTACCAATAACCACAACAACGGTTACAAAACAGCGTAGAACCAAATATATGTTTACAGGCTAAAGGGAAAGAGGTAGAGTGAGTGCATTCAGTTTGTCATACAGACTTCTTATCGTGATTGGTAGTCCATACCTTATCGGGTAGCGCAGGACACTCCTTTGAAGGCGTTAAAAGCTAAGGGGAAAACTTGATGAGCGCCCAAGTTAGCGAAATGTAGAATGTGCAGTGTGAGAGGATTTTCAAATTAAAGCTTGAATGGTATTCATTAAATACATAGCAATGCTTTATAATAAAAAATAAACAGAACTCTATTTTCACAGTGGTATCAATGCTTGTTGCTGCATAGAAGCAAATATAACTAAATAATAAAAAAATAAGGCTGCATTTTTTCCCTCTAGTTCAAACTATATTTGGTTAATATATGTTTACTAACATATTGCTGATAAAAGGAACACAACGAGATTATAGACAAAAATATAACCCAATTTCATTGTCATAATATGTATGTCATATTCATGTAAACCATATACATATGGATATTTATCTCTAGTTTCTAAACACGATCAGTCATAAAACAAAAGAGCAATTTGTATTTAGTAAACGAATATCATCATCTGCGGATGTTTTACGGGGAGTGCCCACTTTCTGACGAGTATGTAGACCGTCTTCCCCACTTTACTGGAATATTTTTATCCAGTTATTTACTATAAAAACGCTTTCAGCACTTCCATTGCAATTGCTGTAACAGTGCGACCAGCCTCCCACATACCCACGATGCGTCCAAGAGTAATTCTGTGTGCTCAAGGCATATGGTTAATTTCTTTGCAAATGCATGTGAGGGTTTTTTTTCTCCATTTTTGCTTTGAACTGCTCTTTCTGTGAATGACATTTTCTAATATAAATGACCCCTTTTCTCAGAAGCTATTGAAAATAGCTAAACTAAATTTTAGGATGAAAGAAAAACAACCTCTAAATGTTGTTTTGAATTTACTTTGGTTTTAATAACAAGGTTGCTTATTTAAAGAAATAATTGGTAATAAATTTTAATCAAAAGATGCTATAAATAATAAAATAATTTTGGCTTCCTTAATAAGCAAATTTATTAAATAGAAGTAGATCAGTTACCTTAGAGGGTATATTCTACAAAAATTTCAGTGTGATATCTTATATGGTTTCTGAGATAATGGGTCGCGAATTTAATCTCCCCTTCAAAATAAGTTTCTATTTTCTAAGGAAAACTTTGTAACATTTTGTGGTTGTGATGCATCTATTTGGTCTAGATTTAAATAACATTTGAAAGAAATGTAGAAACGAGCTCTTTTTCCAATACATGGGAGTGGTTCAAAACATATTTTGTGTAGGAAAAAAATCTTCCTTTAATAAATGCGGATTTGTCCAAGCACACCGAGCGTACAATTTTTCTGTCTTTAGAAGGGTTTTGTGGAGCTAACATTTATTGCTCTATAAAAAACGTGTGTGGGGACTAATGTTACACGTCAACGCCTGCTAACATGTGAAAAGAGAGCGACATTTAATACGTTTCTACTGCGAAGTTCTGCAGCATGTCTCATACAGTACCGACTAGACCGCTGAAAAATCTCTCAATGAAGGACGATTCTAAATGATGAGATTTGAGACGTTGCAGATTTGTTCCTTAGACAACCAGGGATATTTTTCTCTCAAATGTACATCAGCTAGTGGACCACTAGAATATTTGTTAGAACAAACAATTTGTAGGTAAAATTTCACCCACGTATTATTCTTTAGATGTATATATGTAGTGTAATAACTACCGAAACCAACAAGTACCTCAGGCTTATTGGGGCAACGTTTCCCTAGTAGCTTCTTGGACAGTCGGCAAACCGAGGAACAAAACAGGAGGATGGGTTAAGCCTCGTGTCCTCTCAAGTGTTGTCTTCCGTGGTGTAGTAGTTACCATGCTAGCCTCTAGTAACTGAGGTCGCGTGTTCAAACCCGGCGGAGGGCGATGGATTTTTTCGGGCGTAAAAATCCTTGTCATGGTTTCCTTCGGAAGGGCAGTAAAGCCGGTAGTCCATGTCGTAGATTTACGCCACGTAAAAGAACCTCAAACTTGATAAAGAGGCATCTGAGCAAAATTTCCGGTCTTTCACGCACCAATATAGAATGGGACGCTAAGGACCACAACAGTTAAAGAGCGTCCATAAATAAAACTCAATTGAATTTTCCCCTCAAGTGTCAACACTGTGCTATACACATTAGATCCTCCAAAATAAATACGCAGCCATCACAACTGGGATGGAAGAGACTAAAATGCTGAATCATTGCTTCTTTTGCACCTGGTGGTGATAACGTCAGTGTGCTGGTGGAATGACAGCTTCTCGGCTTGAAATCTGCGCAAGTATTTTTATAATTCATATCTTCCCTTTTCAGTCGTTTTGACTCATTACTTCACTTAATACGGATAAGCCCATAATTATAAAAGCTTTAATATCGATACTGCAGTGTAATTTATGACGCTGTAGCGCACACTTTTGTTTGTAGTTTGTTCAAAGGAGACGTGGAGATACGAAGATTAAGTACAAATCTATTGTTTCAGTTGCCAATTCCCTGCATGTGTGTTATCGAACTATCAGACCGTCCTCTCATCCACTTCACGCAAATATAGTCCACACCTGCTGAAATACAGTTATGATTTCGATATAGTAGGATTTGGGTTGTAAGGCTGATTGAGAATGGCTGTAAATCCAGATATTGCTCGAGGTTATACGTTCTCCTATCGCGAGTAGTTAAGCCTTTGTATGAGCTGGGACAATGATGAAGCGATTTCCTCCATTGAACAGTTGTATACCAGAAAAGCGTTTCCCACTTGGGTGGGCATAACATGAGCTATCAGAAAACAACGTTGGTACATCGATACACAGGAGGGAAACACATCTAAAATGGATCTGGACTCTTGTGTTCTATGTGGGATATAACTATCCTAATGTACTGTTTCAAGTTTAACAGGAATCCCTTCAATTCCTCTAGTACCGTTAATGGTAAGATTTATTTCGAAAATTAAATTCGGTATTTCTGCATTTATATTCCTTCAGTTTCCTTTAAATATCAAGGGCATATGTCATAAAGTTTTTTATTGTTTAATTTATATAGTCGCCATAATTATTCTGACCATATCGGCGGCTTCCACAATAAAAGCAATTGCTTCTGCCGATATAACCCGGACCAAATGTCATGTTTCCGGATGTACTTTAATATAGGAAAAGCTTTAGTAGTATACTGAAAAAAAATACTATTCCACAAAGTAATCTTTCTTCAAGAAAAGTGATGCAACACTGAAGCTACATTCACAAGAAGAATATTTATTTAAAAGCTTATAAATATATATTATTTAAATGAGAGTGGTAAATTTTGTGGCACAGAATATTTGTGTCAGCCAAATTAAGACACACTCAAAGAGATGGCTTAATGGATCCTCATCAACGCGGGTGGTAAAGGCGGGAAGTCCGTGGTTCGAATCATGCCAGGATCGTCCTCGGTTTTCCCCGGGTTTTCCTTAGTTCTATTAACTGGAAAATGGAGGTACATACCCTAAATTTACGTCTGGAAAGTTTATTTTCCAAATGTCTTTTCCTAATTATCATGTCATATATTATCAGTATCGGTAGTGTTATATACAGTAAGAACGGTTGTTAGACACTACTCAACAATTGATAACTCCTTCCCCTCTTGCGGTAAGTAACCAACTATATCTAGATGTGCAATTTCCTCTTTCATTCGAAAATTGGCATGACATATCTCTAATTTAAAGTCTTTCTCTGCTAATGACCGATATATCGGTCGCGAGATTTCTGTGTCATTGATAACAATTGGTCAGAGCACTCTCCTTCATGATCATCGGCAGCAGTTCAGTTTAGCTTCCATCATTGCAACCTCTGTAAACTTTGAGGTGTACTTAATGCTCTCTAAATGATTTGTATTTATAGCTTAGGTCCCTTTATTTATATGTTTGCAATATGTACACGATTATATTTTGGTATTTACACAGTAACCGTCTGGTATATGCAAGTATTGCTTTTCTCTTGAGCGCTGAATGAGCACGTTGTCCCGTCCTGTCTTCACAGAAATCCTCTAGGAGTGAAGTAGTAACAATGATGCCGCGATGATGGTGCGCTAGTTTGATACACGAATGTAGTTGCCACCTTTTCTCGTTGTCTCCAGTATCTACTGTTGATTCTGCTGCCGGCTGCTCCAGTGGTAGAGCTGTGAGCATTTTCCTTCAATGTATGCGTTGATGTATTGTGAAGGACAACACCAGTTTAAATTGACTGAGAGATTTATTGTGATCTAATACTTGAAGTTTTGAAGCGAGTTGCCAACCGTTTGACGGTAAAGAAAGAAATTGATTATGAATCGTAACACTTGAAATTATAGCAATTGAATTTTATACCTGCTACTTCTGCAGTATCTAAGTTACGATTTGAAATAACTGTTTCCGCAGTAAAAGAAACTAGTGGCGTAACTTGCCGTGAGTTGCTAAAATTCTTATCGGCGATACCTCTCAATAGCCACGAAATACGTATTACTCACGCAGGTGCGTCACTAAGCGCTTAAAATATCACACGAGCAGCAAGTACCGGTGACGGTACCAGAGTAGCGAACGTATGCACAACTGTGTGCACGAAGGTAAGCACGAACCACTGTAAGTACCAGTGCCGTACCAGAGTCCGAGTAACTATCTGATCCTCTTGCCGTATTGTTGCTTAAACCCATCTGATCTAAAATTACACACCTTTATTGCTTTTAGCTCCGTTTACATATTATTCCCCCATCAACGTTATTATTCGCGCGCAAACAATACCTAAAATCCTAAGTGTGCGGACATGAGTTGCTGTGCTAAAGGTAAACTTCAGTTATTTTACTTTTAAACTGCTTTGCTGTATGAGTACTGGCGAAATCTTTTGGAAAACGCTCATATCATTTCTCTTCTTACATCAGTTTATTAGAAACCAAGATTAGAATGTAACTTTCTACTTATCTGTCTACACGTATAAAATAGAGCCGACTATGCGGCTTGAACTAACCGCACATCAAACACCAAGTACGTAGACAGGCCGCACAGTGGGAAGAAAAGCTTGCCTTGGTCGACACCCAAAACCCCAAGCGACTGGCAGGGATACATTCTGTAAGCCCGGCACTTTACCTAAACTTCATTTTTGTTCGGTTTTTGTACCGAGATTATTTTCGGTTTTTAAATGCTTCAGTATAGAAAGTATATTTTGTCTTGGTGCTATAGGCATGGATTATTAAGGTTTTCTTCACCTTGGTGCTTTAGAAGGCGAGTATGATTAAAAGTAATACAAAGAATGATGGTTTTGAGGGAGTGAGATGTTATTCAAATGCATTTTAGTTCGACTCTTTTTTCCTTTCAGAAGGTTAATGTTGGTGAAAATAGTTAATTCAGTTATATATTTATATAAATGTCCCTTTAGGCTATTACATTAGACTTGAAGCCAAAGTTTGATATTGCTGATTATAATTATTTTTAATTGTTGTTTGGTTACATAAACTATAGTTTTTTATAAAACTAGTTACTGTTTTGAAACCCTCTTATTCATGCTCGAATATAGGAGCTTTTATAGAATACATTCGTAGTAACTGCAGGAAGCATGGTTGTTATACGGTTTACAATAAGGGTTGTGAGTTGGAAAATTTGTTTAACCCAACGGAGTACTCCATGATGTTCAGATAATGCTACACATTCATGTTAGTGTCCCAATTATTGCCAGATTAGATACTTACTGTGAAAAACACGCGTATTTATCCGTGACTGCGTATATAAAATGACATAGCAATTGATGCATGCCAGCCGAAGGTTCTGAATAGCCGTACTCCACAGTAAACACAATATAACAGTCTAGTGACACTGTGCCTTATTTTGTTTGTATGTTACGCAGGGAGCCAGGAAAGGTATGAATATGAATGTGTGTACATAATGCACAGACACGCATCAATGCCTCGTGGACGTCGAGCTGTTTCACACGCGAAGGAGTTTCCGCATTAACAGGTGTAACACGTCATCATCAAAATCATCGCCCTGGTGAACAAGCGCCTCGGCTTACCACAACATTAACATTCGTTCTGTCATATCCATAAATTGAAGCATGAAAACACAGTCCGTATTGGAATCACGATACACGCGTTGCCGGAAATTAATCTGGAGGGACTTTTATTATCTTTAGTCAATGCTTTTGTATATCCAGGCCATGCTGCAATACAGTGGTCGCCTGCTTTTTCATAGTCATCTGACCTTGTATTGGCTTTTATACTCGAACAAATGTCCAAAGGATACACTTTTCGCCTAATTCCCACTTAGGTAAAATTCTCTCCTGATTCCTTAAATATAGAGCAACAGTTTTGGGAGGATATATTTTAAACCATTGCAAACTTCGTAATCTGAAAAGTATTTCACGAAGTGCTCATAATTTTTATGAATATGTTTTATAATTTCCTTAAACTTTATTAAGTTATTGCAAGATTGAAATGAGAAATTCGCACTACAATTAATATTTACAAAATTCAAGCTTCTCGATTTGACTTTTTCAATTAGATTCAAATTTTCCCTTTAGACCTAAGTTACATTTCTTCTATCAAAATAGAATTACCATTCTGTTTACATTCATATGAATGTTTTCATGTAAAGACGAGTGCACAGAAACTCGTTGGTTCCTTATAATGTTTTGCTCTATTTAATGTTCGCAGAAACGCTTTGAATTCATCCGACGCAGACACATTAGCCTATGAACAAAGATTAGACTAGGTGAATGGCGAAAAGGGAAGAGTACGGAAACATTTCACCTGACTGGCTGGAAGGCATTCTTGCATCTCAACCAGCCCCTGGATAAGTCCATCTCATATTGGTTTGATGTCAGATATCTGGCACTCAAACATTAGGACAAACATTAAGTGAAGTCCTGGAACCAGGTATGGGTTGGAGGTTGAGCGTGGTATAGGCGATTTAGTATTTCCTTACCAACATAAACCAGTATGGATTATATCGGCAGGATTCCATGCACTGGACTGTACATCTATATTGCTACCCATGTCTTTTAACGTCTAATAAAACTACATATGTGTGTGTATTGTTCACTTGCTAAAATTTATAGCTATGTCTTTGCTAAAAAAAACTTAAAAAAAGAAAAGAACTATGTGCTCACAAAAATAAAGGAGACGTCTTCAAACTAGGGTCACAAGTAGTGATATTTAATAACATATCTGTATTCTATAGATATACTTAAAAAACCAAAAAGGAACTTGTGACGCAGCAGTTGTGGCCCAAAGTTATCGAGAGGTCAACGCTAGGCCGTGGAGAGGTAAACAGAGATATGCCGGGCGCTCGCTTGCGTTAATACCGGAAGCGCTATTGTAAGTTAACTAGAACCTTCTGGATGTTTGTCCTTCTCGAACGTTCTAGAACTCTGTGGAAATTTCTAACATCTATATAAGCGAGCGCTCTCGCAAGCGAGTTAGCGAGTGCGTCTGGTGCAACGAAAAGTGCTGTTCTCCTAGCGAGTTCATGAAGACTGCCGTGACATGCAGCAAGTACTGCTACTGCAGGAGAGATTGGAGACGTCTTGTGTTCGACTCCCCAGTGGGTGAATCGTCCGGAAGAAGATGCTACGTTGTACGTATTTCATTACATCGCTAGGCCAAGAAGAGAGTGAAGTGATAGTGAGAACTTAGAGAAGAAACGTTGAACTGGATCATATTAACGAAGTGACAGTGAGAACATTAATGAACTGACAGTTCAAAACTCGACAAAGTCATACCATTTTGTAACAAAAGAAAATGCGAAAGTGCTCCCCTTAAGGAAATCAGGGGGATTACTGATGCTACTTTGCGTAATATTTATTGTTCCACAAAGAAAGGATAAGTACCTTTAGAACAGGGTGTAAAAAATAGAGCGAGAGGGAAGAACAACACAGCACTGGCTCGTGTTCGCTTACGTTAACCACAAGGTTATAGCCAAGCTCCTGAGTCAATCACGGTATGTTCCTTTGTGTGGTTATAAATATAAGTTTAAACTTCAGCTACGAATATGTAATGTTGGACTTGACAACAACAATTTTCATTAATAGGATGAGAGCCCCATTTCCATTGTCTTACACCATTATCTCCAATTATGGGGAAGAAAGGCAGTTTTGCAATATTCCTGGAACTGTGGACATTAAAGCACGTCCACAAGTACTATTAGAAGCTCAAGAGTTGGCCAGTGTTAGGAGTGTTCTGAGACAAGACTTTCGTATCTCTAACTATGCAAAACATATACGTTCCCCTTACGAAACTCCTCCCTCCACCACAAAGTATATATTTATCCCCTTGCTTAACTTCCCTTAAATGCGAGCTAAGAAAGTCCTTGGTGGTTCAAGTACAACAAAGAAAGGGTGGTCCAATAAAATAAGAAGCAGCATATTTTCAAGGTGTCCTCTGGTAGAGCTATGGATACCTCCCCTATTTTGGGCTATTAAATAACCTCCCATTCAGTATGCTCTATAACTTAATATTTGCAATCGCGATTAATGCTGATCAGGTAAGGCATGCGGTTACGGATCACAAAGGATAGGAAAGAAATAAAAAGGAAAACTGAAGTGCTCTAAGTAAACGGATAGAATTTTAATGAACTACCAAAGGTGCTCAAAACAGCTGCCGCCATCTTGATATATTCTGTGCATCGTCTGGTTACAAGAGTTCAAACTCTGGTGTAGGGCGTGTTCGCGGACGTCCACATGGTCGTATGTTAGGGCGTAACCTGTCTGTTTCACTTCCGTGGTGTAGTGGTTACCATGCTAGTCTCTAGTTCCCGAGGCCGCGGGTTCAAACCTGGTGGAGGACGATGGTTTTTTTCGGGCGTAAAGGTCCTTAGCATGGCTTCCTTCGGAAGGGAAATAAGCCGGTAGTCCCGTGGTGTAGATTTATGGCACGTAAAAGAACCTTAAGCCTGATAAAGAGGCCTCTGAACAAAATTATCGGTCTTTCACGACAATATAGAATGGGACGCAAAGGACCACAGCAGTAAAGAATGTCCATAATTAAAACCCAATTTAATTAATTTTTTATTTCACTTAAACGCCTCTCCAATCAAGGAAACATTCTGTGGGTTGGGTGGCGTTTATAGGGGCAACGTTGTTGAGTCGGCAAGCATTCTTTTGGGCTTCTCTGTAAATGGGAAGCATCTCGATATATTCTAAATTTGTGTGCAAGGTAGCCATTGTTCATCCGCACCTGACGATAGTCGCACAAATTAATACTGTAAAGTATGAAATTCATCGGATCACAGATGCAGTATAGTAACGGGGCGCTGGATCAATATAATTTAAATCTCACTTTATGAAACATCTTCATTTGTCACTCAAAATGAAATGTAACTCACACGACAAGTGTATACGTACTGTCCCAACTAATGAGTACTGCTACCATTACATGCGCGCACTGTACTGTACTGTACTCTTTGTACTGAACAAGACGAGTATTCGGTATTACCGTACCATCCAGTAGGCTTCACAACACAAATGCGACATTGAGCATCAGGCACACCTAGTGACGGTGACTAGTTCTGTCCAAGAGTGCGTTTTGTTTACGTCCGACACACCACAAACAGGCATCACAGTCGGAGACTGTAACACGGCGGATGGGTGGTAAATGGAACAAGTACATAGAGTTTATAAAACACAAAGGGATTGGACAAATTTCTGAAGTATTAAGGATATTGACCCGGGTACCAGATATGTCAGTAAAAACATTACAGACCATGTATGAAGCAATGGTTAGGTCCTCATTACTATATGGCAGTGAAGTGTGGGGATGGGAGAGGGTGGGTAATGTAAATAAAAAACAATGTAATTTTTGGAAGCGCATTCTAGGTTTGGGGAGGGGTACCTCAAACTACGGTGTTCTTCGTGAGGTAGGATGCTGGGAAGATGCTGTATTTGCTAAACTAAATGTAGTTAGACACTGGCTGCGAATAATTAAAGGTGACCAAACAACTCTGAGAGCAATATGTTAACGTCATCAAATGAACAACATAGAGCATCCAAAATGGTGGGCGGCGGGGTTACAACGGGAATTATCCAAAATAGGTTTAAACGATATCTGGCAAAGGGGTAATGAAAATACACACAGTGCCGTGTAAAAAGTCAAAAGACGACTATGTGATATAAACAGGCAGAAAATAGAGTCTGAATGTAGACAAAGATCAACATTGGAGCTACAAAATGAAATAAAAACTAGGTGGGGTAAGGAAACATATATTTTGGAATTAGGTATAAACAGAGGACAGGAATAGCATGGCTTAGGTTGGGAGGGTGGAGAGCTCGCAAGATTGATGATGATGATGATGATGATGATGATGATGATGGCAGGAGGATTTGTCCATTATGTGGGGAACAAGAAGACTGGACGCATATATTGGCAGCATGCGTGCAAACGGAGAGTACTAGGAAAAAAATTATTATCAGAAGTATTTTTGGCTTCCAACAGACGGAGGACAGCATGCTGGGACTTGATTCTGAACAGTCAAAACTGGCCAAGCTTGGGCACATACTTATTGGAAGTACGTGTACTAAGAGATAAGGTGTTTATGTAAATTTTCTTTAAATATATGTGGTGCTTGAGCACTTGTGTGTGTGTGTGTTTGTGTGTGTGATTCAGAGTGTTTTTCAATTTTATATGTATGTATATAATGTGGTGATTATAAACATAGTTGTTTCTGGTCGATTCTGCAAGTCATGTATACAGACCAGGTATTTTTCTAGAGAGCATGTACGGTCTTATGACCCATGCGACTGTGTTATGCAATTAATGTAATACTAAGCACTTAATAAATACCACCACTACTACTACTAAGGATTTAATATTGACGCTTGTAGCTCAGTAAACATTTCTGCTATCCATTGTTCATTTCCTCAAAATGCTTATTTTAGTACTGCCTTTATAATCTAAAAATTTTCGGTTGTCTCTTTGGAACTTTGAAGCCTTTGCTTGTTTAAATGATCTTATAACAGAGTAATCATGTCAAATAATTTTATTCACAGGTGAGACAAACGTATAAGCAAAGAACATTTACGTGTCGTGGATTAAATCTCCACGTTACAGAGGTAAATGGTAAAAGATCCACGAACCTTACAGTTACGTACCCAGAAAACTTCGTAATGGTTTACTCATTAAGTAAATAATTGTGAAACTAGTACAGATTTAGAGTCCTTTCATAGCGCTCAGCAATCCCAACTGCGATAGCAAAGGCCAAACGTTGCAATTTGCTTTCTAAAGTACACTCAAAGCTTGAGCAGAGAAAGCAGTCTAATACCACAACAGAATAAACAGTGAAACATTAACAGGAGTGTAACATTGCATTGTCTCTCAGAGTGTGCGCTAGCTGCGCATCCCCTCGCAGTGTATGTATGAGTTTATGGAGAGGGAAATGGAAGGGTTAGTTCCAATGAGAGCAAAGCAAGTACCACGTAAAAGACAAAATTGCGGATTGTTGTACATCTGGACAAAAGAGCAAACACCAGATTTAGCCTTAGGCACTCCAGGACCATCCTCTAGAGATTCTGGAATAAAACCCAAATATACCTTGATAAATTTGGGCATACAGTAAATGTACAAGGTACAGATGTGGAAATATACTGGCTGTAATAACAGGCATTAAAATGTAATATAATCTGCTAACAATGCAGGCGATGTGTCTCGCCATTGATCTCATTAAAAGTTACTGTATGTAATTTGCTCTCTATGGGAATGTAGTTCTAATTGTGGACAAATTTCATTCTGGAATAATGTAGACCGAGAGGATGGCTCAGGCGGTAACGTCTGTGGCCCGCTTTCGGGAGGTCCCGGGTTCAAACTCTCGAGGTAACCAATCTTACCGAAGGTTTTTTCGCGGTTTTCCTTGTAGCATTTTGCCGCTACTTTGTTGTGTTACTCTTACCTCTGCGTCGTTGTAGGGTGAAGCCTTCAGGACTCGAGATCGCCGATAACAGTCAGGAAGCACTTAGGGACGCCGCAATTAAGGGTCAACTGTCTGCGAGTCGGTCTGAAATTCTCTACTGTTATTTTCAGGGTAGGATTGCCGGAGGGTGACACTGGGATATTATTCTTGAATAAAACGTTTTCATTTCCTCACTAAAATGCGTATTCCTTTCAGAACTCTTGTTTTTTTTCTACCCCGTACGGTTCTTAGATAAGAAGATTTTCACCCTTTTGGTCCACTAACGTTTTGCTCCGGCTAATTATTTATTATTTAAGGCTCTATCACCGTTCTTTTGATTCCCGCGAACTTGAATTCATTACTTGCGGCGTCTTAAGTTATTTATTATCTTGGATAAAATAATTTCAACGACAATCTAACACTCTATATAATTATTCCACACGCATTACTTTACGATTGCATTGTGGTGCGGCACTTCGTAAATTTTGAAACTTTTATCCTTTTCTTTTCTTTTTTTGACTCAACGTGATGCGTGTTTCCTTACCGGAGAATCATGGCAGACTGTCCCAAAACCACGCTCGCATTCCCATATCTCAACAACTGCTCTCCTCCAAATTTAATACATGTCACTGCGTATTCCTATGTTTCTATTGGTTCTCGCACTTATTCTCTGCGTTTATTGTTTCCCTGGTTGAAAATTTAAAGTTTAACTGTAGGAAATGTCCGTTGCCTCATAGCGTCTGTTTGCTTGAAAACTTGTCTCGCACCCACGAAGTACAAAAGAAGGTTTCGATTTTTATGGCCCCAAGCTCGGAAAACATAATGGACAGTCTAAAACGAAACTACTCTTATTCTTGCCTAAATCTTGCAGTTTTTCTCATGCGATTACGCCTTTATTTATTTTGCAATATTATGGAAACTTAAAACATATTTACAGATGAAGGGATTTCGATTGATATAATTTTTAATCATATAGCTTTAAAATTATGGAAATTTATTAAATTGAATATTAATTAATTATTAATAATTCCTAAAATATTTATTATTATAGAGTTCCTTTTTATGTGTTCTTAATCGGCAGAAATATCGCTACATCCTCGTTCGCTAGGCGAATGCTGGATTGAACAAATTTATCCGCGAATTTTTCTATCGTCCCTATATTTCATTTCCTTCTTCTTCACCACCATATCAGGCATTGGGCTGATCACCATATGCTATGATCCAGAGTTTGCTTGCTCCGCTACAGGTTATTGAACCAAGGCATGGGCTGATCACCCATCCTGGATACGCTATGATCCAATGTTTGCTTTCTCCTCGACAGGCTACTGACATGCATTGGGCTGATCGCCATATGCTATGATCCAGAGTTTGCTTTCTCCTCGACAGGCTACTGACATGCATTGGGCTGATCGCCATATGCTATGATCCAATGTTTGCTTTCTCCTCGACAGGCTACTGACTCAAGGCATTGGGCTGATCGCCATATGCTATGATCCAGAGTTTGCTTTCTCCTCGACAGGCTGCTGACAGGCATTGGGCTGATCGCCATATGCTATGATCCAGAGTTTGCTTTCTCCTCGACAGGCTACTGACTCAAGGCATTGGGCTGATCACCATATGCTATGATCCAGAGATTGCTTTCTCCTCGACAGGCTACTGACTCAAGGCATTGGGCTGATCACCATATGCTATGATCCAGAGATTGCTTTCTCCTCGACAGGCTACTGACTCAAGGCATTGGGCTGATCACCATATGCTATGATCCAGAGATTGCTTTCTCCTCGACAGGCTACTGACTCAAGGCATTGGGCTGATCACCATATGCTATGATCCAGAGATTGCTTTCTCCTCGACAGGCTACTGACTCAAGGCATTGGGCTGATCACCATATGCTATGATCCAGAGTTTGCTTTCTCCTCGACAGGCTACTGACTCAAGGCATTGGTTTGATCGCCATATGCTATGATCCAATGTTTGCTTTCTCCTCGACAGGCTACTGACTCAAGGCATTGGGCTGATCGCCATATGCTATGATCCAGAGATTGCTTTCTCCTCGACAGGCTGCTGGGCCAAGGCATTGGGCTGATCACCTATTCTGGATATGCTATGAATCAGAGTTTCCTTGCTCCTCAACAGGCTACTGACACAAGGCATTGGGGCTGTAAGTCATACAACGAGGAGGGTAATCCCTTAAAGAAGAAATCATTTTTCAGTTTTTCTGTTCCTCTGTATATACGTATAAATGATTAATTTCTCTATCATCTGATATTTTCGTCTATCCCGAACCTTTCTCCACGTTCACCACTTCTTACAGGGCACTACCAGCAAGCAGTCTCTTTTCATCCAGCATTGCAAACAATTCCTTTTCTGATCAGTTTCTTTCGTCAGATATTCCTAAAACAAATTAATTGTTTATTTGGTCTGTTAATTCTACACGTTTCAGGCTTACCACTACCCACATTTCAAAGGCTTTCAGTGGTACTTCCTCATATTGTCGCAGCGTTCTCATTGCGCACTACACAGCGCTAGCCGCACAGTAATCTTTTCATTAGTTCTCTCTTCAGGCATCTTCAGAAAGTTTCTCTTTGTCTTACCAAAAGCTGATTTCCAATTTGTAACCCTTGATTTCTTGATAATATCCCATGTTGCTACATACATATGAAGCTCTCCACTTACTACATTACCTCATCTGAAATTCAGAAGCGATACTTCTCGGCTTTTCTTGGGATATTTATAGTGTTTATTTCCATTACCACGTTCTTTAGGATCTTCTCTAGTTCCACATTATTAGCAAATCTTTCCATTTCCTGTTACCATTTCTCCGATTTTCTAGAAACAGATGATTTAATATGCTTGAAAGACTGCTTATTTAAATTGTCTATGATTTAGGCCAAGAATAAATTCTCCGATATATTTTTAAGCCTACCACTTAAATCCTCGGTTGACAGGAACACCTACTACTAAATATAGTCATTTCATCACGTATAGCTTATAAAATGTTTTCAAAACTTTCATATAATATTGAACAGTTCCTTTATATTTGTTGTTTTCGGAAAACACATGGTGACAGTGTTTAGAGGGCTCAGATATTATATATTGCACAAAAACTTATAAGCGGTTTCTTGCAGTGTATTTTAAGTATATCACCATTTCTGAAACTGAGCACATCCTGGAGGAGCGTTTGTAATCTTTACCGTGAAGTGTACGCCACTTCACAGAAAAAAATGGTAACTCCTACACACTTTGGAGTACAGAGATAAACTTTAGCCCATCTTTTTGGGAAAGTTTTTCTATACTGTTAAGTATGACAACTTATGTGTGTTCAAGACATGTGAATTCTTTCATTTCAGATATATGCTATTTTTTTCTCTATTTTTGTTTTCAGAAGTTTTTCGGTGAATAACATTTTCTGAAATAAATGACTTTTTTCTAAAAAATTATTGAAGAGAGCTAAATTAAGTTTTAGGATTATAAAAACAACCACTAAGTGCTGTTGAGGATCTACGTTTTAGTTAATATGGTCAAGTCTTGTAATATGATCACCAAAATTTATTTTTGTAGTTTACCTAAAAACGATTGGACAATAAACATTTCATGTGGAGATTATACTACATACTTGTAAAATGAGTATTATGTAGAATTGTAATTCAAATATAGTATTATTTTATTATATTTAACTTTGTTTATAAAAAGGCAGAATTGGCCATTTTAAAGGAAAGTCTTGTGGTATGGCCACGTACAAAAATGATAGTTAAGAGCACGTTTCACACACAAAAACTTTAACACCTCTTGCATCTGCACATTCTTCATCAATTCAGACGGCACATCCTGTACAAGACACCCACACTGCTCCGTCGTGGTCTTCGCTGAAGAGCGCATTCACAATATCCACACTTAGAATTGCCTGTGCTGCGTGCAGATGCTTGTTCCTTGCTTTTCTGTCATTGATATGTACCGGTGAAGCCAGAATGGTGGCTTTCTGACTTCACCCTGCCTTTTTCTTCCTTGTTACAGAAGGCAGAGGGCACAGTCGCTCCAGGAGAGGAGACTCCAACATATTCTGCATTAATCGATGAATCTGTTGATGATGTTTGAAATCGCTCACTTTGGCCACTTGAAGCTAGCTAGCCTATTTGATCCGGAGTTCCTGGAGTAGGACCTCTTTCGATTGATCTGTTTACTTGATTTGACGGGCCTGGGACAGGGTCTTGAGAGTTCAGCTTCTCATTTTCTTGACTATGGAGCACCTCGGATGGAGCATAGGAGGATTCGGGAATAATTCCTGGGTTGAGAGGCACCATTCCGCAGTCCATATTTTGTCATTTAAAACTGATATTGCTATAATAAATACGGCTCACAGACACAGGAAGGCACAGGCTTCGTTTGACTTACCTTTTAATACGCGATGTGATATATTTCTTTATGCCCGACCATGCCAAAATGTAGTATTTACACGACTGGTAGCAGTACTTTAATGGACCTCATTAAAGTATTGGTATTCGACCAATCAGAAGTGGCCACGTAACATTGTGAAAGCGCAAGTATCGATTATTCGGCGTAGTACGTCTCACAACGCTAGCAACTTTGTTTGACACAGGTGCTATAAGGTCATTGTATTGTAACCATAGATAAAGAAATAACGATTGTAACACATCGCTCAAACCAGAAACGAATACTTATGAAACCTTTAATTTAGATACATGGTCGACCTTAAACAGTCGTATGAAAATTGACTATAATGATGATTAAAAACGCTCGTATGATAATTATACTAATAATAATACTCGCGCTTTAATTACTACCATTATAGTCTCGTTGCATAATATACTATTATAGCACACACAAAACTGTCAGATGTTTCTCACAGCAAAGAGCAGCACACATACAACTAATATAGGGATGCTTTTTCAACACTGTCGTTTCTATCACCAACTAGGACGGCGGCCGTTTTACAAGAGTGACCGTATTACAAGACTTGACCCTAATATGGTTGGTTATTTAAGAAAAGAAACCTTAAATGTTTATAAATTTGAATTAAAGCATGGTGTTATCGAAAACTAATCCTCTTTTTCTTAATAAAATTTAATGCGTAAAAGTAGATCAGTAAACTGTTTCCACTGTTCGCTAGGTGAAGGCTGGGAAGGTTCATTACACCCCCGAATTTCTTGTCCCTCCATTTCACCTCCATTCTCGTTTCACTTCACCTTTCCTCTGCTTGGATGTTTTCGGGTTACAAGTATCGGCGGGAGTCTCGGCGTTGTGTTACAGGGGAAAAGAATGCTCTATGTAACACTTAGTCCCCCAGAACGGGGGCGGTCTCCGAGTCCCGGGGCCCCCAGTGGGATGTGTAACTGAAGGGGAAGTGGAGCTGGTTGTACCAGTTGTCATTCGGAGAGTTTCAATCTGGAAATAGGCACGGACGCTGCCCTCTGCCCTGTCGTACCACCTGGTCAGGCCGTTCTCTGACTCCTCTCACCTCAACCCTCCCTCCTGGGGGTGCCCCGTCAGGGGCGTAGGCACCAAAGATCTTCGTAGGTCGAGGTGCTAAGTCCCCCTCCTAGTTCTAATCCTACTCCTAGAAGCCATGCTTCTATATCCTGTAAAATTTCAGTTTGATATGTTAATTAGTTTATGAGATAACACATGAGTTTAGCACATTTAACATTGGCGAGATAGGGCTTTTAATCTCCATTAAGATATAAATATCTCACTGTTGTTTCTGCATGTTTTATTTTTGCTAAGCACTTATTGCTTACACTGAAGTAATTTCTAGGAATAAATGTATCATAAGTAAGGTTTCTGCGGGCTGAAAATTACTTTTATATCAACATATAACACATACGGAATATATGTGAATCTTTAATGTGTCTCGTATACGGTGAAACCTGGATACTAATTATCTTGTAGCCTGCAATGCCTCCTTCTAACTCAGGTATAACTTTAAATGCTGCAATAGATATTTGCAAACCAGCTTTGGCTTAGCTTACTTTTTCAATACTTCTAAATGTTTAAGTTGTGCATTATTGAAAATTGTTTCGTTTATCTTTGCTAGATAAGCACGTATTCCCAAAGAGTTGCTGGACTATAGTTCTTGATAAACATTGACTGCGTTTTCTGTGAGTTAATCAAGGCAACATTCCATAGATTCTGTCTAAATAAAACATTCAAAACAATAAGGAACTCGTGTAACATGCAGCGTCACCTGAGTTCCGAATGAAGCTGATTTCGCTTACGCACTAAATCAAGTTTCCGCAATAGCCTGGCTTGGTGACTCGCCTTCAAGTCTCAGCTATCACATTTACATACTCCGGTGGGCAAAATCTGTGAATCCAGTAGAAATTAATCGGAACTTAAGACGTGAGATAATACAGCGTATGGTAATATTTGTTCTTTCCTTCCATCTATTAGTTTGTGTTATAATTATTACTATTATTATTGTTATTATTAATGACTAATAATAAGGGATATATAACCAGTAGCATTATCTAGAAAAAAACTTGGTGCCAATTATAATAATATATAATATATATATAATTCAATGACAGTCCGCCTTGAAGCAATATGTGTATGTAACAATATATAAAAAGTGTATATTACAGTCATTGTATATGTTTATATTATTGTATACATGTAATAATGTTATGTGAATGTATTACGTAATTTAATAATTTAGGAGCTGTGAGAATAATAGGTTAAAAGTTACTAACAATGAGGTAACCTTGAGGCAATAATGAATTTGAAAGTTTAACAATACTACTTGGAAGCAATAATGTAATTTTTTATGACAGTTTATAAAATAACCAATCAACAACCAGAAAAAGCTTTAGTTAAATGAAGGTATTCTATTGGACTAGGATTAGCCAATTAGAAACTGAAATATAGCAAAATTTACAAATTTAGAGTTTAGTTGCTTGAAGACAGTGCTCGTAACTGGACGCGTTGGTTGTAGACAGCGTTTCTAACCGGACGTGAGACACGTCCTCGAGAAATTTAATACGTATTTTGTGTGAGACAAAAATATTTTGCGTGTTAAAAAGTGCAAGTAATGAATAAAAGAAAATCTCACAGCTTTCTTTCTCTCTATCAGTGAAGTGTTATTTAAATAGTGTCAAGCATTAATAAAAGGAGCAAAGTAAAATTATAATCTGTGTAAGCCCACATTCTTCAGTCACACCGCAACCCTGCTAAGACATTCATGTCTATAAAAAACAATAATACTGACGCAGCCGAGGCAAACATAATTATATAATATTTAAAAGAAACAGTCAAAATTATAAAGTTAATTTTCTTAAACTTGGGGCGAAGGCTACCGGAAACTTTTTACCATACGTGCGGTTGCAACTACTTCAAGTTCGGCTCCCCAACAGTCGAAATATAATACATCCTACTTCAAATCGGCTTTCCATACGTGAAGCAACAACCAACTTCAAATTGACTCCCAAAGCGTGAGGCAAATAACAATACAACAAACTAACATCTTCAAAAAGCAATCGCCTTTATAGCTTTTTTTATAAAATGAGTATCTAGTATCAAAAATCAGTATGGGTATCGTGTATCGAGAAATAGCGGTATTGTCCCAACACTAGTTTTCACTTTCAAGGTCACAATTGCTAGTGTCTATGACATGGCCATTTACAAACACCATTTAACCCAGCAGCTGTTAGCTTCGAAATGCCACTCTCTTTGTTTGCGCGGAAATGGGAAAACCACAGTGCCGCTGGGATAATTTGCCATTCATGTCATGTCGGTTTCATTTTAGTCTTTGATACTGCTGTCAACGCTTTTAACATTTTCATTCCTTTGCTCAAAGCTAACGACATTCTCACTTGTTTAAGATACCGTGCCTTCTCGCAGCTACAAAGCGACTTTAAAGCTACAAATCAGGTTGTCATTAGCTGCATCAATGAAAAGGATGTGCTGGAAGCATTTAACATCCTTCACATATGCTAAGGTTGATGTTGCTTCCGACTAGTGCAAAAAATCTGAGGCGTTAAATTCACATGACTGTCTCTAGTCACTAGCATTTATTTCCTGCAAAACAGTTCTTACAAACGCTTATTTTTCTATCTACTTCATGTTAATTGGGATAAACGTTTGCGGAAGTAGTTTTCTTACAATTTCGTTGTAGGTACAAAGGAACACAGGAGGCCGTAGCGATAGACAAAATGTCTAAAAACGGGTCGCTATATACTGGTCTTGAAATACCATCCTCTTTCCATGACTTCGCCAGAAACAACTTAATAGCGACAGCGCTTTTAAAGCTCATTGAAAAATTTAAAACAATAACAACGGCAAACAACTTGACTCAATTGGGGAATTCAATGTCTCTCCGGCATGTTTTCACAGTAGCTGAATGGCTAGAGCAACCGCACGGAGAGCGGGAGTACCGTGTTCAAATCCCGGATTGGCGTTGCATTTATCGGTTGACTCTATATTAAAAACTTGCCAAGACCAGGCTAAGGTCTATTAAAAGTATAATTTATAAATAATAATAATATTAATAATAATAACACAAAAGTAAAACCTTAAAAAATCCATTTACCCAGCACTGGAGTACTTGCGATAGCAGGTCGCTCTAAGATTGTCATCTCGAGTGAGATACCTTAGTGGTCTGTCTGGGAAACAACTTGAGTGAATTGGGGAATTGAATGTCCTACCGACATGTTGTCACAGTAGCACAATGGTTAGACTAACCTCACGGAGAGCGGCAGAACCGTGTTCAAATCCCGGATTGATGTTCCATTTTTCAGTTGATTCTATATTAATAACAACAATATCTTGGAAATGGTTGATTACACAAGACAGTTGTTTATAACAAATTGTGTATTCTAAAGGTATTTACGTTTTTCTGTGGTAAGTTTTATATATCTCTATAGTTTGCCAGTTATACAACATTATGTAGCATTCACTCCGCCTATAGTCTTTACAGGCTATTCCTAGGAAATTCAAGATTTACATTGTGTCATGTAAATATGTACTTACCTTATATGTGGGTATTTTAATCAAAAGTGTTGCTTTTTAGAAATTAAAAAATAACGAAAAGCGCTCGATGCGGCTTGAGGTGGGGGTATTTTCTTGAAAAGCTTCGTGTCGTATTTTTAGAAGATACTGTGACCACGGCGCGGAGCTACCTGCGCCTCTCTGCCCGGCACCTGGGTGGGGACTTCGACAGCATTGAGGCATAAAGGCACATTATGTGCCGCTTACCTGTTCCGGAACATTCTATTCGGCATGTTCTAGTAGGTTCCCCCTTAGAAAGTTCCGCTTTGTATGCGGGGCGTATATAAGGAACTGCTCTTGTTCGGACATGCAGTTCTGTTAGAAGAAGTGACGAAGTGAAAAGTGGACAGTGCAGTTGTGAGTTTTGACTCGGTAGTTCATTTGTGATTCGACGGTTCAGTTGTGTTGTGTTCCGAGTGATGCCAAAGGTGACATAAGTGTAACATTTTTGCTACCGTAAGTGCATAGTGGTAAATAGTGTTTCGCAGTGTATGGTGTTCTCATCTGCTACAGTTCTGAACTAAAATACAAAGTTTGGTATTATCCGACATTTCGTTTTTGAGTTATGCTTTTAACTACACACATACACGCACGCACAAACACAAGGTCCTTTTATAATTGTTTTGTCATTCAGGGGGTCTCAAAATGCATTACCGGTGAAATCTCGAAGTCTAAATTTTGGATGGAATATTTTCTTTACCTACTAGGTACGTAGTGCGGAACAAAAATAATAAAAATGTTATGTTTATCACTCACACGACTTTCCCCATTCATCTTCATTTCATATTACTGTAAAATGTTGTCGTCCTCTGTGATGTAGTGGTTATCATGCTAGCCGATTTCAAACCCGGGGAGGGCGTAAAAATCCTTAGTATGGCTTCCTTCGGAAGGGAAGTAAAGCCGGTGGTCCCATGTCGTAGATTTAGGGCAAGTAAAACAACCTCAAGCCTGATAAAGAGGCCTCTGAGCAAAATCTGCGGTATTTCACGCCCTATATGGAATGGGACGCCAAGGACTACAGCAGTTAAAAAGCGTCCATAAATAAAAAAATTTAATTTAGTGTAAAAGTGATTCTTTTGCACACCTTACTGTAATCGCTATAAAACTGTATGTCTGGAAAGGATTTCAAGCAGACAATACAGAAATGTCGTGCACCAGGGCTTTATAGTCAGCTTAATGTTGGGCATTCAACTCAGGAAATAAGATCAACACTTACTTGGTTACTCCATCATTATTAATCTTACAGAAAAGATAGAAAAGCGGTACACTCGCTTCCATTTATGCCGTTACCGCAGCTTTGGGAGGCATTTTACCAACGTACATAACAGGGAGGGATCTGTCTTCTGGAACGTTCAGCCTTTGTTTTTCGGCCAAGCAATGGTGTGTGTTAACTGAAACTCACGCGATGCATGCAAATATTTCGGAGATTCACCAGTGAAGAATTGTCGGTTTGTGGAAAGCCAATTTTCCATTCATAGGGTAAATGCTCTTGCAGCATTTGCATGGACAGATTGTTTAAATAATGTCTATTAAATGTGTCCACTTTGAGAGTAAAACGTATAATTTACTTCAGTTTTTCATTATATTTACATTATATTAAAATACTTTTGAAGTAGAAATTGTGCATAGTAGTGTTTTATTTATTTGTATGTTTAGAATGGACAGGTGATTCCAAAAATGTCCAGTAAATATGTCCCCTTTGGGAGTAAAAAGTATAACGTATTTCAGTTTTACATTAAGTTGCCATTAAAAATAGTTTTCGTTGAGATATTGTACAAAACAGGGTTTTATTTAGTTATATATTCAAATATGCTTTTTATAAGCCATGACGAGTACACTATTGCTCAAAGTTATACATTCATATTGGAATAATCTAGAACTGTGCACGTAAAACAGGACGCCACTGCATGCGAGAAAAGATAAACAAACTCACCTCCTCTTTATACTTCCTCTTCCTGTGAAGGGCAATACAATTCCGCCTGACGGCATAAATGGAAGCGAGTGTACTACTCTCTTTAACATACAGGGTGAGCCAAAAGACTCCGAACCACCTGCGCGGTGTTTTTCCTGTTCGCGTCCTCGGCGCTCGTTGCCGTCTGCCGTTATCATAGAAAGGCGCGGATGAAACCATACAACATTTTTAAAACTACTTTTAAAGGCTTTACTTACTAACTTTAGAAAAGGAAATTCTGAAACTGGCCTCCGTCGTTGTCCATGCATTTTTGGCACCTCTTTAGGAAACTATCCATCATGGAATTTTTGGGAGAAATTTTCCAAACGATGACCCATGTCGTCTAATGTTTCCTCGGTAAGAACCGAACGCCATCTTTAACATTTCTTAGCCTGAACACTTCCCGTGGCCTGAAATTCACCATAAAGTTCATGGATTGTTGTACGGCCTAGAACTTTTACACCTGGAAATATTTCTGCAAATCGTACATTCACTTTGCGAGCTGACACTTGACAGAGTGAACATACGAACCATAAATAAATACACGCTGCGTGTATAATATAAACTTTGTTTATAGCAGCAGTGCGTTATCATGTTTTTATTATATTTTCACACGCCCAGTGGAAAAACACCGTGCAGCCGGTAATATTGTTCATAAAATACCCCTCCGGGGTAACTTAAAACATAAAGTGTATAAGACAAACCCACGCACCCTGGAAGAATTAAAACAAAATATCCGCCAGGAAATTTCTCAACGTGAACTACGGTGGGTGATGCATAGCTTCCTAAAGAGGTGCCAAAAATGTATAGACAACGACGGTGGCCAGTTTCAGCATCTCCTTTCGTAAAGTTGGTAAGTAAAGCCTTTAAAAGTAGTTTTAAAAATGCTGTATGGTTTCATCCGCGCCTTTCTATGATAGCGGCAGACGTAACGAGCCCCGAGGACGCGGACAAGTAAAACACCGCGCAGGCGGTTCGGAGTGTTTTGGCTCACTCTGTATAATGCAGAACCCGGAGATCCCAATCGTCTTCTGAGCAAAAACAATACAGGAGGCAAAGCCAGAGAGGGAATATATTTCCATAGATTCTTATATCCCAAATTGACCGTGGACAAACATGATTTGTTTAACTTTTGACATCATAATGTGATACTAATTTCAAGGTTAAAACGTTTAACAAAACGTAATCTATGCTCCACAAGTGCAGGTAAAAGTGATTCAGCAATTTTATTGGCACCGTTTGTGTTATAGCAATCAACAGAATGCTGTATGTCTTAAACTCCATTTTCCATATATTTCCGATTTTTAAGTTAAATTCCAAAAGCCTAAATATTTTTTCCTCATATTTGATACCACTACGCTACAATATTGTTTGAGTTCATGGCAAAGGAAAAGAAGAATAGCTCATTTTGAAATGTACATCAATGATGGCCACAGTAGATTTCAACGTGAGAATATAAGAAATATTTCAGCAACGGTTAAAATGTAAAAGACCATTATATAAGTTGAATTTCTCAGCATCCCTAGATTTTCTTACTGTATACCAGAGGTGAAATTTTAAATTGACCCTAAAATGGGCATCATAACGTCCTCCAAAGAAAATGCGACTAATGGCATTTACTTACCCCCCCCCATAATATCAAGCAACTTTTATTAAAAGCATTTCTTTCCACAACGCTTAGTTTTGGAAATATTATACAGTCTCAACTTAAATGGTTCATCCTGTGTGTGTGTGTGTGTGTGTTACACTTTAGAAATTTAGTTCTTTATTTCCATATCCAGGTTATGATTTACTAATGTGTATTCGGCTACGTACTGAAGGAATCTCATTTCGGTGGGGTGTTAAGGATTTTAATTCCGAGTTCTTTTTAAATTTTCTCTCTATATAACAAAATGTGCAACCTTATAGTGTTATGCAGCTTTAGTATCATTTTGGTTCTTAATTTATGCTTCAAAAGGGCCCGTGGTGTTCTCCAAAATCACCAGAATTTAATACATACATCTTGTAATTTTGTATCTGTAATATGGTGTCTTAATATAAAACTGGTTCTGTAATTATCATTTGCTTTCATTTTCACACTCATTGAATATAATCCCGTAATTTCCATTAGTTTAATTTTCCTGCATGATGTTTTATTCTGTTATTTTCATAGTTATTTAGTTTATATACGCTAGCTGAATTTCAAATATAAAATTTAATATGTATGTTGAATTTCCAATGTCTATAGCGCTATATTAATCAAAGTATAAGAGCTATTTTGGGATAAAATAAAAAATTATCATATTTTATATGTCTTATATGTCCGACTTTTATTTTTGAATTATTTAGGGGATCTGCTTACTTTATGTGAAATCTCTATGTTGAATATTTGAATCCATTGCAATATTTCCTTTTACCACTGGAAGAGTAAAGAAATTTAAGATCCCAAATTATTTCTTAATGAGATAACTGCAGCACGTTCTTAGCACACACAATCCTGTTAGGAAACAACATATTCCCGGAATTTACAAAAACCAGTTACAAATTAAAGCATGCTGTGGATTCTCATAATTATTTTGGGATAAAATTAGCTTTCTTTTTCATGAACATTATCATTTTATTATTTTATTTTCGTAATGATTGTACTAACCTTATGCAGTTTGACTGGGAAGGTTTTCATGTTCAGCAAACTCTGTGGTTTACAAATAGCTCCCAGTATGCCACTGTGACAGAAGCTTTTCTAAAAACTTTTCCCTAACTCCTCCCAGTGGAAACATTCTGCCAAAGTTTATGCTCGTTCTTCGTCCCTACTATAACATTTGAAGATTAATTTGCCAGAATGTTCATCCGCGAGCTAAAAACTACATTTTGCTTCAACCCATTCTGGCTTTGTTTGCTTACCACAGGTCAACAAGTCTATGCATATAAGTTCAGTTTAAATTTCATTACACAAACTCCGAAAGGTAGGTTGGAGGTATTCTGCTCGAAGATCCTCATAGATTCTTTTATGTCATCTGTTAGTTTTATTTTGTTTTCTTTCTGTGAATTGGAATCTTATGGGTTTGCCTAAACCAGCCTTGGCATTTTCTGACACTCGGTTCATTTTGCCTCCTTTCTCCCTCCAACTTCGTGTGTTGGGAATGGTTGGACTTTACGGCGACACAATGCTAATAGAATAGAAGCTCCTTGGGCGGTAGTCAAACCGAAGAACAAAACAGGAGGATGGGTTAAATCTCGCGTTGCTTCCAGTGGCATCCCTGGTCTAAACAAAAACATTGTATACATACAGGCCAAAATACTTAAACTCTTAGTCAGGAGTAACCGTTATATTAGAAAAAGCATACCAAAAAGTGGGTAGTAAACTGTTTAATTTAGTGGATGAATTAATATTTATCTATAGTTATACCAACGAGTGTTCATACTCAGTACACATCTAAATAACTGAAACTATCATGTTTAAAATCTGAACACGTAAGTAATGTTTCTCACGGGATCAATTTTCGAGATTTACAGCTTTCAATTTCAATTCAAATTGAACAAAATATTAAGAAACATTTGCAAGGTTTGGATATTGTGGCATACATACGTTGGGGAAGGTGGTTATGAATATTGCTTTGATTTTTCTTTATAAACGTGCATAAAAATAAGAGCAACAAATGTAAGGAATAAGAGTAACAACTGCAGGAATGCAGATGCTCATGACGTAATAGAAGGAGGGGTAAATAGATAAGAACTGCGCTGACAAAAGTAAAACAGTAAGTCAACTTACTCATTTTTACAGGAGAAGGGTTTTGCGTTTAGGCACATTAAGCTAACACAATGCATTGTGTATTATCATGCACGTGTTTTGGCGGCAAGAATTGACTTATACCTGAGATGTCGCTACAAGCGACACAGGCCATTGTTGGAAGCAGTTAAGGTTCGTTTTAATTCAGGTCCCTGAATGACAAGGATGAAATGAAGATTACAAGTCTCACTGTTGTTTTAAAACACAAACTAAGGTTCAAGCACCTCGCTGAACGTTAGGGGGTTGGAGGAGATGAAATACAGGATTTCTTCACTTCTGCTTTAGTCATTTTGTAGGTACTTAGCGTCTGCGAAAGAGAGGGAGAGAGAGGTGAATGGTAGGACCCGCACGGGAGCTTTGCATCTAGGGGTATATTACCATCAAGTAACTGTCCAATGTTGTTCTAAGAATCCCCCCTTCATCCCCTGCGCACTGAGTCCGGGAGGCTGTACAAGCGTCCCTCAACAAGGGGACAGTGCAGTTAGAGGAGAGGTCAAGTTGAGGAAGATTTTCACAGCTGTCACAAACATCCGTACGTAAATGTTTCCTGATTCTTACTAAGGCCCGTGAGAGACTAGTAGTGCGGAAAGAATGAATCGGAAGGAATGGTAGAAAAGTGGACATTTTGGACATTCCAAACCAGCATTCCTGTAACAGCTCGATGAAAATAACTTAAAAGCCATTAATCAGTTTGAGGGCTTCGGAAATTGAATCCAGGTTAGGATAGAATAGTCAAACGGATGGGGCCCAGCCACTGAAGTTTAGCCCGGCACGTAGGCCATCTCAGTAGGTCTATTGTATCTTACGTGACCCCTGGAAGGAAGTGATGAAGGGGAGACCCGAAAGCTGCCCAGATCCAAACGACGATGTGCGCTATCTGACGCCGGCGCGTGCCTGCCTGCGCCATCCTCAACTCGGCGCTTCCCGGAAACAAGCATCGCCAGGAAGGGGTACCAACCGGCCATCCAAGCGCCAAGGAGAAATCCTTTATAAAATGTTACATACTGGGGTGAGGGTCAAAAGGTTTCCATCTAAAATATTAAAGTTTTAATTACCCCAGCATACATATTGGGAGAGTAACTGCAGAGACAGCGAGAGGACCAGAACTTTGATCACATTCCAGAGCAGGCGTGGGATATTTATAACAAAATACACATAATCCGCATTAATCACATCAACTGAGGTTTATTCAATAAAAACACGGTGCCACTATACCGCAAACAAAAAAGATAAACAAATGAGGGGAGATGTTACACACACGAGGCTACATTCACACTCTTCACATACAACCGCACTCACTCGACTCTCAAACCAAAGTGACGCTAACACAATGCAAAGAAAAGTAACGCTAACATATTCCCCCTCTCCAACCCTCGCTAGACTCTCTAGCTCGGACTGGAGAACGTCATGCCAAATGAACTTCAAAACACAAAGCCGAAAGAATAACCCCAACAATGCTGTCGCCAACACGACGCAATAATGTGTCTGGCATGACAATAGCTACTAATTACCTAATACACCACATCAGTGCAAACTCCACCATCCCACCGCCACGCACAAATCTCCGTCGACTGGTCGTGCAACCCTGACACATATGAAGATGAAACAGATGAAAGGAAATGTGGAGAGGGAATTCGTGGTAGAGAGGAACCACCCTAGTGTCTGCTGATCTGGGAAAACCATGATTCGAACGCGGTACCTCCGGAATTACGAGCCACAGATGTTACCACCTGTGCCATCTCACTTGGTTTAAACACCTCGTGCGACGTTTCAGAATTGAAAGCATGTGAAGTATTTAAAGGAATCCCTTACTTGGATACAAAGTACAACGTGGAGGAATAGATAGCATTAGTATACTTGGAGGATGAGACGATCATAGGTAGTTAATACTTATATAAATGTAAAAGATATATGTTAAACTTTTGAGTAAATACTAAAATTGAATTATCACAATGAAATTTTATATATATATATATATATATATATATATATTACATTTGGCTAGCTGAAACATTCATTTACACGAAAGCAGAGGTGGCGAAAGCGGACTCCCGAGTCCTTTGTCTCTAAGGCGCCGCTCTTCCTTTGGCTGGCTCTCGATTTATTCTTGACATGTTGCTGAGTGGCGTAACGCGTGTTGCATATTTGGTGCCTTGCGGAATAAAGGAACTTTCGCCACCCCTGAGTGAAAGTATTCATTTGAATGAGGTCAACAATAAGTTCGTGATGCTTGAAAAAGTAAAAGAATTGCCAAAGTGCAGTTATCAACCTTTGCCTACTCATCAAAGAAATATTTGCATAATGAAGCTAGTAGGATCCTTCTGTCGTCTTGTAGCTTATATGTATACTGCCTCGTTTATTCTGAAAATACTGCCTTTGATGTATGTCTTTAAAAATTATATTAAATGCTTGGTTCATTATACGTATGTAGATACAACGGATGGAAATACCTTTTTTCTTCTTCATTTCTTTAATGAGGTATAAAGCAAACATTTTCCCAACACCGTTGCTGGAGTTCTTTATTCTCACTGCAGTGCAGAACCCTTAAATTGATTTCCTTTATCAGTGATACTCAGAAAGCATTCGAGGAAAGATCCAGAGGCCGCCCTTGTAAAGAAAGGAGCTTCTTTGTTAATAATCTTATTTTTGCCCCAAACATACTTTATAAGAGAAATGTCTTTAATTAGTGCCAACTATTTTTCCTCGCTCTTCACAAAGTTTTACGTTTACTCAAAGCTGCATGTAGATATTGCAGTATTCTTTTTTGAGCATATAACAAACCTTTTCTTTAATAAATATATTATCACTTGTCTTCAGCACATTCGGAGGCTTCCAGTTTTCTGGTGTGTTAAAGAATCTGATGTGGTACAATCACACGATGTTTTATATCTATGAGAAATTCACATGTAGGCGTTCGCGCACTAAATCTCAATGATCCTGTTCCCCGGACAAATAGAAGAACAATATCTGTATGTACGTATGTTCCAAGTGTAATACTTCGTAGGTTGTACTCGTAAACAAATTAAGGAATTAAAAGGTGGAAAACCGCATCACAGTTTAACCAGCCTAGTGCTGATAACGTCCATGCGGACTGCCCGGGCTGCGTAGCTTAAGGTCAACTGACCGTTGCTCCTCCCCTCGATATAGTCCCCAAACCAACAGTAAGTTGTGTGCTATGCGTAGGTGAAAGGGGTGGGAAGAACCGTAGAAAGTTGCCTTTAGTCAGGCATCCGTGCCAGCCCTCATGAGTATTATCAGCATCAGGCTGGCAAGTGTATGAACAACTGTGATGCAACATCGCGCCTTTTGATCTGTTAACTTTTTGCGGCTATAACTTGAGAACTGTAACACCTAGAACATACGCTCCATGAACCTTCTGTCTCCAATTTATGCACAGAAAAGGATCGTGGAGACTTGGGGCGTGATTTCGTGCACGCCCTGTATATCCAAATAGATATAATTTTTCTTCTATATCATGTTATACAACAATGTTTGCCTAGGAAGGATTTCAAGCTAAGTAATCTTTGCTTAGGTTATTTACAACAAGCGGACACAACATACAAAATTTTAGACTTGGTTATGAATTTCTGGGATAGAATCGAAAATTTTCAAGCATATCCGTCAGATACACTTATATTTGGAGTGTATTAACATACAACATAGAATATTCGGTAAAACACTAACGCTTCGAAAATATGCATTTATTACAAGCTGCTTATTTTAACAAGCTATACATTTTTGTGTAGGTTTTATGATTTTCCACTTATACAAAATTATACAAATACTATACAAAATTCAGTCAAAGGCTATTCAGTGGTAATTCAAAGGATGCATTAAATATTTCAAATATATTATATTTTAAAGAAATTGCTAAGACATGTTATAGAATAAACTAAAATCAATACAGTTTTTTTCCATACAAAGAGTAGCTTAGACTGAATGGATTATTCTTGAAACTTTTCGCGTCCCACACTTAAATATGAAATTTGGCACTTGTCTGACTTTGGTTTTTTAGTTACACACGCACTTCATACACACGCGGACCTCTTCCTAAAAAAATATTTTATATAATACTACATCTACGTATTCCAGGTATGTGGCAGAGAAAGCCAATAAATAAATACATAAATTAATAAATAAAACAGTGCTAGAGGAAGGGAAGAAAAATGAAGATAGCAACAGGGAGGGGCTATTACTTTATTATAGCCCCTAATTGTATTTCATATGACATGGCGAGAAATGACCCTCCACAATGAAACCTAGACATATCAGTTTTCCCAAAATTTAGTTTGATAACACAAATCAATCCATTGGAGCCAACAGACAAAAGAAAAGCGCTGTGCATCTTACCTTGAAAACCAGAAGTCGTCAATAGTTGGAGAGGTCGAATCTAAATGCTGTTTTGATAACCGCTCCCTAAGTTAGCACAAAACAGGAAATGGATCATTCCATTTAAAATCAACCGAAAGTTTAAATTTTTTCCTACTTTTTCAAAATAAATTCTAGTTTTATAAATCAAAGCTAGAAAGGAAATAAACAATTATTTGTCTCCTCGAACAACTTATAATTAGCCACTAAAAGGACTTCCTTCGTAATCTTTTCTATTTTAGTGGATAGAAACACTCTTTCCGAAGAAAATTGCATTAAGGTTGTTTTAGTGGCTAAAAAAATAAGTTATAAATTTTATATAATCCTAAATCTTGAACAAAGTGTGCACAATTAGTTGACCGTGTCCAGACAACAAAAACAAATGATTTAATCGCTGTTTTTTTCAAAACGTATTTACCTTTATTAAGGTTTCGTTTGCGTTTTATGCATGCTTTGCATTTTATAAGAATTTAAAGATTAAATGTTGTTGCCTGAAAACAACGAATAAACAGGCTGAAATACAATTTTATAGATTCTTCAGAAAGTTTGTTCAAAGTTGTATGTTGAACTTCTTGTATGATTGCAGCTGGTGGGATACAAATTCAACTCCTTTCTTAATTTCAGTCTAATTATATAACATATAAATTCAATAGCAGCCCGCCTTAAAGCAATATGTGAATGCTACAATATATAAGGAGTGTAAATTACAGTCATTGTATATGTTTGTATTATTGTATACATGTAATAATGTTATGTGAATGTATTACGTAATTTAATAATGTAGGAGCTGTGAAAATAATAAGTGAAACGTTGCTAACAATGAGGTAACAATGAGGTAATCTTGAGACAATAATGAGTAAGATACTTTAATAATGCTATTAGTCATTATTGGAGCAACAATAATTAATTTTTGTTACAGTACATAAAAATAGCCAAACAACAACTAGAAAAAGCTGTAGTTAAATGAAGATATGCTATTGGAGTAGGATTAGCCAATAACAGACTGAAAAATAGCAAGATTTACAAATTTAGAGTTCAGTTGCCTGTAAACAGTGCTCCTAACCAGACGCAAAAAGTGTCCTCGAGAGATTTAATACGTATTTGTGTGAGACGAAAATAGTTTACCTGTTAAAAAGTGCAAGTATTTAATAAAAAACATCTCACAGCTCTTTCTCTATATCAGTGAAGAGTTGTTTAAATCGTATCAAGCATTAATAAAAGGAGTGAAGTAAAATTATAATCTGTGTAAGGCTACATTCTTGTCGCATCACAACCATGCTAAGAGAAACGTGTCTCTAACAATAAAACCGACGTAGCCGAGGCAAACATAAATATATAATATTTAAAGAAACAGTCAAATTACAAAGTTAATATTTTTTTTTAAACTTGGGGCAAAGGCCACCTGAAAGTACATTTTGGGCGACGGCTACCGGAAAGCGGTACTATACGTGCGGTTGCAACTACTACAAGTTCGGCTCCCCAACAGTTGAAATATAATACAATTCCTTCAATACAAACTACTTCAAATTGACGCCCAAAGCGTGGTAAAAAATTAGCGCAATAAATATACTTTCTCAAATGAGATCCAAACTGGAGACTACAACAATGATGTTTGTTGCTTTTTTGTATTGCCATAAAACTATTCCTCAATCATATTGATGTAAAGTATTAAGTAATTTTGGCTGAGTCCAATATACTGAAATTTATAATAAATACATTTCCTGAGCTTTGACAATAAAATTTGACCAATACACAAAACGTAAATAAAATATTGCAGTAAACACTTACATAACAAACTGCAGTAACTCGTGGAATTTAAAACACTCTCTTCGGTCATATTTAATTTGCTTCTGTAACTTGTGTGCTTAAATAACTGTTACAATCCCAAAAACGTTTTGTTATAGTTTTGGTTCCGACACACCGATCCTAAAAGTTGTATGATGGAATTCTAAAGTAGTCCTTACAAAACAATTAAGCAACGGTTTAATCAATTTAAATGCAGAATATCATTTAAATACCTGAATAAAATGCACTTGAAAGAGACGTTGGGTATGAAGACATTCGGTGTATGAAAAAATACGGCATTCTGAGACACCGTTTTCGTAGTCTATCACGTATTACTGAATACATCTTAAAGCCACTATGTATTCACCAGAGTAATGTTTTGCTCATACAAAGGTGAACAGCTATATTTTGTTTATAATGAAAAAAAATTATTATGCAAACAAGTAAAGGTCTCGTATTTAAGACAACGTTGTGTTAGGAACATTTCCCTTACAAAAGCGACGTTTTGCTATTTACCATATTTCTTCCCCTAGTTGAAGAAGTTATTTTGTTGTAGGAGTTGTATCGTAGTTCAACTGTTGGGGGCCGAACTTGAAGTAGTTGCAACCGCACGTATGGTAAAAAGTTTCCGGTAACCTTCACCCTAAATGTACTTTCCGGTGGCCTTTGCCCCAAATGTTTAAAAAATATTAACTTCGTAATTTTGACTATTTCTTTAAATATTATATATTTATGTTTGCCTCGGCTGCCTCAGTATTATTGTCAGAGACATAGATTTCTTTGCAAGGTGTAGTGCGGCTGAAGAATGTAGGCTTACACAGATTATAATTTTTACTTTACTACATTTATTAATCCTTGACACAACTTAAATAACACTTCACTGATATAGAGAGCTGTGAGATTCTTTTATTAATTACTTGTACTTTTTAACACGTAAAACTGTTTTCGTCTCACACGAATACGTATTATACTTCTCGAGGACGCAACTCGCGTCCGGTTAGGAACACTGTCTGCAAGCAACGCGTCCAGTTATGAGCGCTGTCTACAAGCAACTGACAACTGAATTTGTAAATTCTGCTATATTTCAGTTTCTGATTGGCTAATCCTACTCCAGTAGAATACCTTCATTAAACTTAAGCTTTTTCTGGTTGTTGATTGGCTATTTATAAACTGTCTCAAAGATTACATTACTGTTGCTCCAGTAATGACTAGTAGCATTATTAAACTTTCTTACTCATTATTGCCTCAAGGTTACCTCACTGTTAGCAACTTTTAACCTATTTTTCTTACAGCTCCTTCATTATTAAATTACGTAATACATTCACATAACATTATTACACATGTATACTGTAATATAAACCTTTATATATTGTTACATACACATATTGCTTTAAGGCGGGCTGTTATTGAATTTATATATTATATAATTTGACTGAAATCATTTAAGTGTTAAAAACACTGTCTCATAGTCTAACAAATCATATTTACAAAAACGACTTGTAAATCCTTCAAACTTATTGTCGTCTAGAACAAAAATCACCCCAGTGCTAACTTGTGTTCCGAAGTTACCACGTTTTCTTAATCGACATTTTTACATTGACTGAAATTTTTGCACATTAAGTTGCATCCACATTTCCAAATTAAGGTACTATGCTGCACGTTATAGTCCGTTCAATTTGATTACATAAAGTTCAATGCTGTGGGTAAAATGGACTGGCATAATTACCTTACCAGAAATTTCTAAATGCATCTGCTGACCTACTATACAATCGCCCCCGCAAGAGACATTAAATTGCCACACTGTTCGAAAAGGACATATAGAAAAGTATTCAACATTTCCAGTATATTTGTTAGCTGATTCCGAAGATCAATGCTTATTTTGTTTGCGGTCTACACTGAGCAAGGTTCAGGAATATTGAATATGGCATAGAAATGTTACATTGTCCCCATAAAACTAAAACTTACACACCCATCAATATATATATATATGTATATATATGTATATATATATATATATATATATATATATATATATATATATATATATTGCATAACTTGCAGTGAATGGCAAACTGTTATTTCATTCTTTCTACAACAGTCGATTCTACCATGCCATCCGTAAGGCTAACCTCAGTTAAGAGGGCTAAGTAAAATAAGTGTAAGAAAATGAAGCAGAGAACATTTTAAAATTAATTTCTATTGGCCGAAATATGCAGGAGGAAAAATAACTCTACTATATTATCTATATTAAATCTGTTGTGAAGTAGTTTATTAGCCCCACGTTTTGTGAGCCAGTTTGAAGTAGATATCGTCTTTACGTTGTTTGCACCACGCTTTGGTCGTCAATTTGAAGTAGGAGTTATTATCTTCATTATTTGTCTGTATTGAAGGAGCTGTATTATAGTTCAACTGTTGGGGAGCCGAACTTGTAGTAGTTGCAACAGCACGTATAGTAAACAGCTTCCGGTAGCCTTCGCCCCAAATGTACTTTCAGGTGGCCTTTGCCCCAAGTTTAAAAATGCTAATTTAAAATTTTCTTTAAATATTATATATATATACGTTTGCCTCGGCTGCGTCAGTATTATTGTTAGAGACACGTTTCTCTTAGCAGGGTTGTGATGTGACTAAGAATGTAGGCTTACACAGATAATAATTTACTTCACTCCTTTTATTAATACTTGATACGATTTAAATAACATTTCACTGATATAGAGAGCTGTGAGATTCTTTTTATTAATTAATTGCACTTTTAACACGTAAACTAATTTTTCGTCTCACACGAATAAGTATTAAATCTCTCGAGGACGCATCTCGCATTCGGTTACAATCACTGTCTGCAGGTAACTGAATTGATTTCAACCGTCTAAACTTGTAAATTTCTATATTTCAAGTCTCTGATTGGCTAATCCTACTCCAATAGAATACCTACATTTAACTACAGTTTTTTTCTGGTTGTTGATTGGCTATTTTTAAACTGTCACTAAAATTACATTATTGTTACTCCAAGAATCACAAGTAGTACTGTTAAACTTTTTTACTCATTATTGACTCAAAGTTACCTCATTGTTAGCAACTTTTAACTTATTATTCTCACAGCTCCTACATTATTAAATTACGTAATATATTCACATAACATTATTACACATGGATACAATAATATAAGCATACGCAATGACTGTTATATACATTTTACAAATTATTACATACACATATTGCTTCAAGGCGGGCTGTTATTGAATTTACATATTATATAATTGGACTGAAATTATTTAAGTGCTTAAAATACTGCCTCAGTTGGCATGTCTGAACAGGCGTAAAATGGGAATTTCTTTTTCCTTCTGACAAATTGTTAATGCTTAGAAGTTTAATGGAAACGTTATAAATCATTCCGGGGCGTGTGTAAAATGGGAAAGGAAACGTATTTTTGGTATAAACTGGTTGTCTACTCCTCGTCCAAGCGGAATTTGGTCCAAATGGGACGTGCCCACAATTATAGTAGTCAAAAGGTTTCTTGTTATAGTTTATTCTTTGGGAACCCATAGAGACGAAATCGCTTTCCAGATGCCTAGGTTATACAATATCTTCAGTTTATTTGTGGCACAATAGGACATTTAATGAAGTAACAAGGGAATAAATTTATGGAGAGGAAAATTGAAGGGGCTTGTACTTCGGAGAAATAGATACTTAAACTCAACAAACGAAGGTATACAGTGCTGTGAATCACAATCCATTCAACTACGCTCTGCGCTTCTAATAAGCAATTTAACTTGGCTGAATAGGCTAATTCTCATGTTTAAATGAACAACACATCTCTCTTGCGAATCATCACTTAAACTGCCAATTATACTGGAAAACAAGCGTCTGGCTCTTTCACTGCTGAGCACGAAAACAGCATGCCAAATACGTTCTATCTCTTTGAAGATTTAAAAAAATCTGATGTGACACACTCACATAACTTTCTCTACCCTTTATCGTTTATTAATGGTATACAAACTAATGTTACTAAAGCTTCTTCTTCTATCTACTTCGTTTTAATCCAAATAAACCTTTGTAGAAATGGCTACATTATACACATTTGTTATAGATACAAAGGGAATAGCAATAGTCAAATGTTTAAGAACTGGACGATATATGTTGGCCCTAAAATCCCATACTGTTTTTAAGCAATCATGAGAAACAGCTGAATATTGACACGACTTTAAAAGAATGACCAAATAATGAACAATTTGAACCATTAATAACGGCTATCTCATAAATGGCTTACGCCACAAAATATTATTTGTCATAAATTGTGTGTTTTAAAGAGATCTACAATTTTTATGTAGTACGTTTTCTTCTATTTTTTGCCGTTTAGTAGTTTTACAAGATTATACAAAATGTTTCCAAATGAAGAGGACTTCATAGGCTATTCCTAGAAAATTCAAGATTGAAGTAGGTAATATCTTTACGTTATTTGCCCCATTTCAGTATGGCAGTTCGTAAGCTTTTAAATGATCAATTTCCTCAAAGACGAATGGTCGAGGGGGACCCTTTGCATGGCCTGCTCGATCGCCTGATTTGAATCCAGTGGATTTCTTCGTTTGGGGACATTTGAAATTCTTGGTTTATGCGACTTCTGTACCTGATGTAGACATTTTGAGAAGACGTATCCAAACTGGATTTGACCAAATACGAAACACACCAGGAATTTTCAACAGAGTACGCCAGAGCATGGAACACAGGAGGAAACCACTTCGAGCAATTTTTGTAACTTTCGATTTTGTGTTGTAATTCTGAAATAAATGATTTTCAGACCCATGTTAATATGAACTTTTTTTACTGTTTTGATGTCAGGAACACGTCCCCCAAATATATGACACCAACAAAGATACATCCTGTATAACCGTGTGTCTGAAATTGCGCTTTAGCATTCAGCACATAGATCGAATAAATTTGACGCCCGAGTGATCAGACCGTACAGCAGCGCAGTTTTTAGTAATGATCCTTGCTGTAAGTACTGAGAAATTTTCAAGTTATGCATTTTTATTATAGTAAACAGTGGTGAATGTTTGCTAATGCTTCTCTCATTGCTGATGCATAGAAGGCATTTAAATGCTTCACATAAACTTTACGGTTCTTAAAATAACAAAAAGTAAAGTTAGGTTATAATCTGGAAACTCTGTTTGTATATTTTAACCCTTTAGGCCCTAGCATGTAGGATGTATAGTATAACATTTAACGTTATTATGTAAAAACGACAAAAAATTGTGTTTGCTATATTAAATGTACATGCCATAGTTCACCCAGAAATGAAATGTGAATTTCACATCTTTTAGATTTTTACTTTGTATCCATATGATTGCAGTGGAGTTTTTGGATGTGAATAGCAATATTAAATGTTATAATATCCATTGGAAAACACAGTCAACTTTCGGTGTAATTGCAATATGTTTTGAGATGCACCTCAAACCAGGGTAATTCCTCTCCCTTAAACTGCTTTTTCACTCAGCATCTAAAATACGCAAATAAACTTTTAGCAGATAAAGCACGTGTGTCGCTTAGCAGGTATGCATATTTCAGCCGATAGAGTTAACAGAACTTGTGTTATGACTCGTGTTCCTAGGCCCGCAGCCAGGGGAGGGCTTGGTTCCATTCCCATATATTCTTGTTCAGATAATGCATATGGCATGACAGTCATCTAAGGTATGTGACATTAAAGCAGCGTCATTGGAATAAAATGTGTTTAGATACAGGCAAATGCAGTATTGGTAATATTGGAAAAGGCAGCTGTAAGTGCTAAGGTTCAACTTTTTTCTTTTATTCATTAAATTGTACACAATTGGAGTGCAGTTTTGTTCTTGAAATCTGGGGATGGGAAAGAGTAGAGCATGTAAATAAAACACAGGTAGGTTTGGAAAAGAGTTCTTGGAGTTTCACAAGGCACATCAAATTCGGGGGTATTGAGGGAGGTGGGATGTTATGAAGACACAATACACTGTAAAATAAGAGCAGTGAAGTACTGGCTGAGGCTGATGCAGGGGGAAACTCCACACTACGATCCAAATGGTATAAATACCAGCGAGAAAACCTGTCTCCTAAGTTTTGGGCAGCTGATTTGGAAAGGGATTTGAGGAGAATAGGAATGTGGTCAGTATGGCAAAGAGCTGAAACATGGCAAAACATAGGCAATTTCTTGGCTAAAGTGCGCGAAGCTAGGTCAAATTTGTTCGTTTAGACAAAGGTAATTTATCTCTATTTTCCTTTTTCTGGTTTGTTTTGCTTTATTTTTCTGTTGTTTATTTTGTCACCCTACTTGTATCTTAAATATGCATGTACGGTCAATGACCCATGCACTAAACACTTGTGTAATAACTTCAATAATTTGAAACCAATATATATATATTATTTTTCAAAATGTTATGTTTTCTTTTATTGCTCCTAAAGTGAAATACTATTATAATTGTTTTTGTATAACGGTCTGTTACAAAAGCCTGCCTGTTACAATGAGTTGAGTGCAGTTTAAATGTTTTATTCACAGAATACAATGTAATAGTTACAAATATTCCCTTGTTTTTGTAGCTTTAATCTCATAAAGTGTGTGTGTATATTTCGCTCTTGGAAACTTTATTTATACTGTTTATTGCACAAAGCCAAACAATTTCGTGTTTCATTCGAATGTGATATGTTTTTGATGGTTCTGATGATTGAAGAAAACTTTAACACTACCGGAGAAGGCAATGTAACAGACTTTTGAGTTATATAGAAATGTACCGAGCGAGGTGGCGCTGCGGTAACGTGTGCGACTTGCATTCGGGAGGTTCCGGGTTCAATCCCCGGCGACCGCCCACTCCGACCGATGGGTTTTTCGTGGTTTGCCCGGGTCGGCAGGCTAATGCTGGGATGGTTCATCTTTTTCCACGACACATTTCCTCTACCCATCATTTTCATTGTCATCTGTTTCAGAGTTGTAGGACCAGGCGACGGCGTTCGGCAGGTTGCGGCTGGGCGGTGGATGTGTGCTCTGTGGGGGGTTTCTTCCTGACATCGTCTAGGGACAGCTCAGTTAAGACCCGCCTCCGGGTTCCTTTGGGGAAGCCCCGGAGGCTAGGGGCTTATGGATGGGCCCGGGCGGCGTCGGATGCGTTCAATCTGGAAACATTAGGGATCCCGTCCATTCTTGCGCCTGTCGTCATCCGGATCTGGATGCCCTTCGGGTCTCTCCCCCCATCCTTACCCCCAGGGTCACTGCAGAAGCACAAGGGGCCAAAGGTCCGCGTGCGGTGCTCTGGCCTGGTTTCGGGAGCCCCTCCGTTCGTCAGACCTTTACCTTTAAATAAAACTGTGACATTAGTTCTGTACCTCCCCAGCCTTCTAAATGCACGATGTCCTCTTTAAACATGAACTAGCTACGGGCTTGGGTGTTCCATTTCTTACAGTTCTGTTTTTGTGCTTGTCTTATTAACGCTTTTCAGCTTAGCCTTTGTGATTTAAAATTTCTCTGAACATTTTAAAATACAAACTTGGCAAGTTTACAGCAACGATTGAAGTTTCACTTCTCCTAGAATCTGAAATGATAATGTTATTCCTTTAAAGTCCGGAATGAAACGAAATTCTGATTTCAATTCCAGAAGTATCACTCATTTACATAATCACATTCCTACACTTATTCTAAGAGCACCAACTTGTCAAAGTTATGACAAAACGACGAAACATTTTAGAACAAGTTTTTCTTCTTTAGGGCATAATAATTTCAGGCCACGCATCTATGTACGGAAGAACAGTAATGATAAACGAGTTTAAATACGTTGATTCATATACTTACAGAAATGAAATACAATAATCTCTGAATCAGTAACATCTCTGTGCTTTTTCTGGACAAGGACTTCGAAAATAAGAAACATTGGCTACATTTTCTTACCTATAACCTTTTGACTGCCGAGTCAAAATGTTTTAGTATCATTCATGAGGGGTTGATTTCGTTCTTTAGACATAAAATGATAGCTGGTTTTGGGTTATACGAGCAGTAACATATGCTGTTGCTTTACTACGAGTGTGCCCAAATATTCCAAATTGGTGTATAGATTTTATTTAAGGGGAGAGTAAATGCACTATGCCACCAGATTTTTTACAAGATGTATATCTTTGTTTTCACGTTCAGCGATCTACTTTTATATAATAAGTTTGTTTATTAAGTAGTATAGGATTTTTCCAATGATATCTTCCTTTGATTAAAATTTATCAGCAGTTCGTTTGTTTAAATAAGCTAACATTATATTAGCACCAAAATAAACCCACAAAAAAACTGCGAAGTTGTTTTTTCAACCTAAAATTTTATTTAGCTAACTTCAGTAGTTTCTGATAAAAAGGTTCATTTATACTTTAAAATGTCATTCACAGAAGAAGCTGTTCGAAAAAAATGGAGAAAACAAATGCACATATATTTCAAAAGAAAGAAACTACAGGCTTGAGCACACAGAAGCTTCCATATTTAACAGTAGTACTAATTTGTACAGCATAACTTCCCCTAAAACGTAAGCTAAAGTTTACCACCCTACTCCAAAGCGTGCAGGGATTATGATCTTTTCTGGGAAGTGATGCAGAATTAACAATAAAACATTACTGATGCAATACCTTATTTTAAAAGTATATCTAGAATATATATTGTGTGTATAGATAATGATAAACTATATATAAAACTAAAGAGGAAATTACAACTTATGTGTCTGTATACAAACAAAAATTTCCGCTTTTGGGGACAATGTTCGCTATATAGTCTTCCCTTAATAGGCAAGGAACAAAGAATCGGAGAAAAAAGTTGATTCTGGAGAAATGGTTTTGAACTCAAAATGTTAGAGCCGTAGAGAACGATTACGAAAAACTTAACAGGAAAATAGGCGTCTTAAAACGTTTTATATTCTAAATGTAAACTTTTGCAGGAAACACTTTCATTATACGAATTCCAAATTGATTTAAACTACATAATTGAGGTGCCTTAATTGAAAGGTGTAAAGATGAAATTATCATACATTCCATAAGGTTTGTCTGTTTTATGGAAATAATATGGTGTCATACTATTTAATCAAAAATTTGCGTTTAACAACACCGTTCTTTAATTAGTTAAATCACGTTGCTATCATATAAAATATATAACACAAAATTACAAACAATACCTTCACCAATTTCAAAGTTTAAGTAATGCATTAAAAATTACACCACTATTGATTTGAGCTCATTCAGAATAACCGAAACAAATAATTTAAATCTTTAGGCTATGCAATACCGAAACAACATTGGAAATGAGAAACTATCACAAACTCGAATATAAAACGACGTGAAACGATCATCATATTTGAATCCTGAAGGACAAAACACAGATTGACTCAATTTGAGTTTAAGCATGAAGGATTGTTTCACGAAATGATACCAAACTCGATTTTGTCCTCAGATGGGCTCAAGATGATTTAAAACAATAACACTCGTTTGATGTTTTAATACATACATCTAATATTATAGATAAAGCAATGAAGATAGAAGGCATTCAAAAAATATTGAACCTTTAAGAAAACAGCACCAAATTGTAACTTAAAACCGAATAAATGGACACTTTTAATCAAGGTTTTTCTTCAGCGTAGGAAGAGGACAATTTCTGGAGCAAAGAGCTTCACAGATCTCTCCCTCCCCCCTCTTTCTCTCTCTCCCTCTCTATCTCACTCTTTAGCATCTCTTTTTTCCTCTCTGGAAGTCCTTTCCTTTTTCTTTTTATTTTATTTCTATTTTCTCCTTTTGTTCCTCTTAATTTCTGTGACATATTTTCCAGACTCCAAGAATGTAAACATGATTTTCTACTAATTATTTATACCTCTCTATGAATGGTGATACATATCTGGATAGCAGCCTCAAAAAGATACAGTCTCAAAGGATTTTGTTTTTTTAAAGTTACTATTGATGTAAAATATTTTGAAGAAGATCGTACTCCATTTTCATAACCTAGCGTTTCTGGGTTTTTTAATTCTTCTTTCACGTAAAAAGATTGGAAGATTGAAAAAATCTTGAAAACTTTAATGCCGTGACTGGGACTCAAGCCAAGTATCTTTTGCTGTCGTGACGAGATAACTGAATGAGCAATTAGTCCTTAAACTAATTCGTGTACCCGATAAACCACCAGCTTATCTCAAATATATTGTGTTGGGATTGTCTCATAAGTTCATTCGTTTTGCTCGCAAGTTCAATCTATAGCTGAAAATCCTGAATCCTGTGTATACTCAAGTTATCCTAGTTGCCTAACCACCCCTACGACTTAGAGAACAACAACCAGCCTCACTATTGGTATGTCAGTGTGCATTTGTGACTGACGTTGGATAGAACAGCGTGAACTAGTGCTTACAAACTATGAAAAGCAAAAGGAACATTTCCGACATCTTATGCTGTTTTACTAGCGTAAGGGTAAAACCGCCTCACAATGCCGGCAGAAAATTTGCGCTGTATACGGGGAAGATGCAGTAACGAAGCGAAAATGTCAAAAGTGGTTTAGTCGATTTCGAGCTGGGAATTTCTCCCTAAAAGCCAAACCTCGGTCTGGACGGTCAATAGTTTCGGACGTGGAAAGAATTCATGAAACGATAGTCAACAATCCACGAATTACAACTCGGGTGTTGGCATTGGAGTTCACTTTAGCTCGTGCTACTGTAGCCAGAAACTTGGCAATATATTGTCGACAATAATGGTGTATACTGCAGGAAATAAATAGTTTGTTTACAAAACCTAACTGCCGTAGTTATTTATCTTTTGAACGATATTCTGTTTAAAGCTTGTAAACGGAAAGTTCGGCAACTACACTGTTGTAGCTATGCTGCGGGTGAGGTGTGTTCCCAGGCGTTCTTAGTGATTGAAACGTAACGAAAAGCAAACGAACTTATGAGACAACTCTATACATTAAAGGTAATTTTTAAAGTTGCAAGCACCTGTAATTCCTGACTACTAATCAACTAAACTAATTAACCAAACATTAGGAACAATTTAACTATGCTAATTATTCTTTCAAAATGTATGATAAATTTGGTATGTTCAGTTATATTTATGTTTATTTTAAATACTAATTTATATATTTACTACGTCATAAAACGAAATTTTCAAATATTACCATAGCCTTGATGAACTCATGAAGGTACCAGCCCTATTGAATAGGTGGCAGAAAGCCAGAAGTACGTTACAATACAACAATGAAAACTTTATCCCGTTTAACATTGTTACCATCAATTCACAACAACTTAGTCACCCTTTACAATCTAGGGGGATTTGGAAATATGCATCTTCATTGTCTTTACCAGGTCGTCCACGAGTCCCTTCTTGCAGTTTATGGAAGAATTTAAAACACTAACTAGGATTAAAAAAAAAGGTATATACTTAGATGTTCTAGAAGAGGTAATCACCGGCATGTGTATCAGTTCAGTTCGGGAAACCAATGGTCTAAAAATGTCCATAAATGCGACTAATACTATATTTTAGCAGGCGAACTTTATGAACAGGTGAGATACAGGCTCTAAACTGGCTTCATCCTTCAAGCTACGCAATAACTAACAGGGAAAAAGCACGCGTAGCTTTGGTTCATATGTTTCTACGAATTCCTGTAGAATTTTTATTATTGTTTTAAATAAACTCGCCTAAGAACCCTGAAGGCATACAAACACCTAAAACTGAGCATACTTTTCCTTTTTCCTTACTTGTTGCTCACTGGTTTACATACCTCTGCGTTTATTGACATACATACAGATCTCAAGTCTCCAGACACGCGTCTATTTACTCGCTTTGTGTATGTATCCATTCAGTAAAAAAGACCATGTTTTGTTCGCGCTTAGAGAAACTCAAAGGTGAGAATCCTCACTACATTTGCAGTTAATTCCTATTGTATGTCGTTTTTATGGTTTAAAGCTTTCATTTAACATCTCACTATATAGACCATGTTGCAAAGCCTTCACCTTACAGTTGTGTGAATTATAACAGCAGACAATTTCGTGTTTTGGAATGACTTACCTACTGATGCTAAAATCCTTTTGGTTTAAACAGAAGCCTGGATTCATGTGTCTACCAAATAGAATAATGGACAACAACGGTAATGATCACCTAATAGACTTCAGGGCGTTGCAGTGTTCATCTCAAAATTTACAAGGGAAACATAAACAACATGAATTTGAAGTAGATATTGTCTTTACGTTGTTGCTGCTACATATGGAAAGTCAGTTTGAAAATGATGGTTTGTAACGTTATTTGCACCACGCTTTGGGCGTCAATTTGAAAAGTTTGTATTGTAGTTCAACGGTTGGGGAGCCGAACTTGTAGTTGCAACCGCACGTATAGTAGTTTCCGGTAGCCTTCGCCCCAAATGTACTTTCAGATTGCCTTTGTCCCAAGTTTAAAAAAATTAACTTTGTAATTAAACTGTTTCTTTAAGTATTAAATATTTATGTTTGCCTCGGCTGCGTCAGTATTATTGTTAGAGACATGGAAGTCTTGGCAGGGTTGTGATACGACTAAGAATGTAGGCTTACACAGATTTTAAGTTTTAATTCACTCCTTTTTATTAATCCTTGACACAAATTAAATAGCACTTCACTGATATCAAGAGCTGTGAGATTCTATAATTAATACTTGCACTTTTCAACACATACTCTTTTCGTCTCACACGAATACGTAATTAATTTCTCGAGGACACATCTCGCGTCTGGTTATAATCACTGTCTAGAAGCAACACGTCTGGTTATGAGCACTGTTTGGAGGAAACTGAATTGATTTCAACCGTCTAAACTTGTAAATTTCTGAATTTCAAGTCTCTGATTGTCTAATCCTACTCCAATAGAATACCTTCATGTAACTAAAGCTTTTTTCAGGTTGTTGATTGGCTATTTTATAAACTGTGACTAAAAATTGCATTATTGTTACTCCAAGAATCACAAGTAGTACTGTTAAACTTTCCTACTCATTATTGACTCAAGATTATCTCATTGTTAGCAACTTTTAACTTATTATTCTCACAGCTCCTACATTATTAAATTACGTAATACATTCACATAACATTATTACACATGGATACAATAATATAAACATATACAATGACTGTAATATACAATTTTTACATATTGTTAATTACACATTGTTTTAAGGCGGCCTGTTATTGAATTTACATATTATATAATTTGACTGAAATCATTTAAGTGTTAAAAATACTGCCTCAATATGCAGTATACACATGTTAATGAAATTAGCAACTCAAGTCTAATTCTATCAGGAATGCAATAATTTATTTTAGTAAAGTTACTTTGCTGTCAGTAAAGCATATGCCTTTCACGCTTTGCTTCACTTACCCATTATCCTCTTCTTCTTTAACTAATTACCCTCCTCTCGTAGTACTTTGACCCCCAAAGACTTGCAAGTCAATGCCTTGGGTCAGAGTCGTCCTCCATGGTGTAGTGGTTACCATGCCAGCCTCAAATTTCCAAGGTCGCGGGTTCAAACTCGCCGGAGGGCGATGGATATTTTCGGGTGTAAAAAATCCTTAGCATGGCTTCCTTCGGAAGGGAAGTGAAGCTGGTGGTCCCGTGTCTTAGATTTACGGCACGTAAAAGAACCTCAAGCCTGATAAAGAGGTCTCTGAGCAAGGTTCCCAGTCTTTCACGCTCAATATAGAATGGGACGCTAAGGACCACAGCAGTTAAAGAGCGTCCATAAATAAATCTCAATTTTATTTTGCCCAAAGACTTATAATTCAATGCCTCGGGTCAGTAGCCTGTTGAGGAACAAGCAAACTTTCGACCATAGCATACCCAGGTTGGGTGATCGGCCCAGTGTCTGGTATGGGGGTAAAGAAGAAGAAGATGAAATGTAGTGATGTCTGATGTCTGATATTGCTCGTTGAGAGTGGTGTTCACTTAATCACCGTAGGCTTGTGAGGTATTGTGTACAACAGGAATATAATTTAAGTAGTCCAAAACTGCAAAAATGACTAACCTTTCATCATTTTTGAACACCTTAAGAGATTTCGTTTCTTCCTTTGTTTTCTTTTCTTTCTAACGCAAAAAGAAAAATCGTGTATAACTGACCTTTTTCTTTCTTTGAGCAGACATTTCAGAATGGGAGGTACACGTCTGTTTAAAGGGTATAGGTGCCATAAATTTCTCAGACCGCTTTTCAGGGCACAAACAATTTATAGGAGTAAATATCTGATGTGTTACACTCACATGATTTTCTCTACTCTTGTACAAACTATTTTTACAAACGCTTATTTTCCATATGCTTCATGTTAATCGAGATGTTAATCTTATTGCTAATTTTCTTGTAGGTGCAAGGGGAATATGGTAGTATTTAAGCGATAGTCAAATATTTTAAGAGCTGGTTGCTATTTGGCGCATTGCATTCTCTTTGTATATCCAGGACATAAAAAAATCAATAACGAATTCCCATTTGAGAAAAAGTATTGGAAAACTTAAGGGAATAACAAGCAATATCTTGAAAATGGTTCACTCAACAAAAAAATATATATGACATAAATTGTGTATTTTAACGCGATCTACATTTTTGTGCAGTAAAATTTTGTCTATCTCTTATGGTTTACCAGTTATGCAAAAGTCGTTCACAATGAAGAATACTTTTGGAGACATTCCCAGAAAATTCGAGATATACATTTCATTTGTCATGAAAATATCTTAAACATATGATATTTTAATCAAAATCGTTAGAGCCATTTTTTAGAAAATTAAAATTTTCGAAAAATGTTCCATGTAAAGGGTAATCTGGGAGGAGGGATTTTCTTGAAAACCTTAGTGTCGCATCTCTGGAGGATACTGAAGGTAAATACCAAGTTTGGTGTTTATCCGACTGTTCATTTCTGAGTTATGCTGTTCACACACACACAGACACACACACACACACACGGACATGTTTCCAAAAATGCTTTTATTTTGGATTCAGGGTATCTCAAGACACATATTTCCGGTGAAATCTCGGTATCGAATTTTTGGGTGGAGTGCAATACTTCCCCTACTTATTATACGTAGTAGAGAAAGTAAAAATTGGGTCTTTGGCTAAAAGTGGCACTTGGGTGTTCCCTTAGTAGTTGAAGATGACAGATAGAGAACTGATGGAGTCTCACATGGACAGCATATAGACCGCCTCTCCCCAGCTGCTCCTGATGTACTGAATCGGATTATGCTATTGACTGTAGGATCCCAACTGTCCTCACAGTGCCGTGTCAACAACTGACCCAGTGCTGATCAAATCTACTTGGTAAAACTTTAGAGCACTCCAATCCAACCCTAAGTTACCCCAAGGTTTACAGATTTATTCCTCGCAACTACAAACCTAAGGTTGTAATGTTAGTTGACACTATAGGGTTAATATTTTATTTCAGACCAGACATTCAACTGTAGCGAATGTCGAACTGAGAAAATATGGAAGTATTTGTTGCTATCTGTAATGTTTCCTATTTCACTCGCAGAACATTGAGATTTCCTATTTTGAGGTCCCCTGAATAAGGAATGTGCTTTTAGGAATAACCCGTGTACAGTCGAATCCATGGAATTATGCCGATATAATGCACAGTGGTTTATATTGGTAAGTAAATGCTAAACCGCTTCTGCCACGCCCAACCCTCACCCCTTACCTGGTTCTGGCACTCCACTTAATGTTTGTCTTACTCTCCCCTTTCCTTCGCTCCTGAGCCTGAAACCGATCTGTGTTCATAGGTACATGTTTGAGTGTCAGACTTTTGACATCGAACCAATATCAGACGGACTCATCTAGGGGTACTCATCCAGCTCCTCAGGTGAAATTTTTCCGTACCTTCCCCTTTCGCCTTTCACCTAGGCCTGACCTTTGTTCATAGGCTAACGCGTCTATGTCAGACTTGAATTCAAAACAAGAAGAGATTAGCTCAACCAGGGCTGATATGAAACAAAGATAATAAATAATTTTTGTTAACAAAGAAAGACATCATAGGAAATTAAGTATCGGCACGTTACCGTGCACTCTACCGTTAGTTTCCACATATATTAAATATCATAATGGTTATAGTTATTAAGATATAAAGAAAATGTGTATGCTTCCAATACAGAGATCAAGTACTGACATTGTATGTGTGCAAAGTATAAAAACTAATTGTATTCCTGATAGTATTATCATCGAATTATTGTATGCGGGTATTTCAGCTTTGAAGTACAGTTTCTATTCCATGGGATGCCGAGGTGAATATGTAGGTAGTTGGTGGTTCATCTATAACATTATTGTAAACCTACTGATGAGAAATCACTAAAATAGATACATTGTTTTTAAATATTAAAGATTTTACTTCAATATGAATCAAGTATTATATAATTTTTAGTTTATATGATTCAGAGTAGTATATTTCGAAACGTAGTTGATATATTTAATTCATTTCTCACCACTTAGCTTATGGCGAAGTTAAAATACCCAGCAGAAGTTAAAAGTAAACTGATAAAACCTGTACCATTATAGAGAAAGACAAAATGAAAAGATATATCAGAGATTATTGTTGGAGCTATACACAGAAACAAAAACAGAACTTCATAGCCATATCCTTGGACTATAAAACCCTGGAGGTCGTGAAATTTTTATAACTATACTTGGAATTCTCCCCTTGGTCAGGCACCTTTTAAGGACGTAAGGAGAATATTCCATGGAATGGCTAGAACTAAAAATTGTTTAAATAAAGAAACATGTTAATATTTTCTCCAAAATGGCTATACTATTTTATTTTAAATATATTTTGGAGCTCTTGTAATAACGAAAAAAGTGTGCCCGATGAATTTTACGCAAACACCATTGAAGGCCTCTCCACGCTCATCGACATTTTATAACTAGAAAGCCGCAAAAATATTAAAATGACAGCATGAACAATATATAAATTAAAATATAGAATCTGAAAAAATATTTTATGAAGCTAAGCAGTTAGAATTATTCGTGTTTGTTCCTTTAAATTTGCCAGTACTGCAATCATTGCAGCGCTTGTTTTTGTTTACTTGCATCACCCCTATTCATGCCAAGTACCGAAAATTCGGAAGGGCCCTAGTTCGAATCCCGTTGAACCAACCACCCTTCATAGTTTTTCCAGTTGTGAGCGATAGAGTGGTTCCTCTTCTACCACGAAATTCCTGTCCATCATTTCATGTCCCCGTTTTTTCCCTTTCATTTGTTTCACCTTAATTTCAGGGTTGCAGGACCAGGCGACAACAACTGGTGCGTGGTGGCGAAACGGTGGAGTTTTCACTGTGTAAAAGATTTCTCCCTGGCGCTTTAATGGCCGGCTGGTGCTCGTTCCCGGGACCCTCCGGTTGATGATGGCGCAGGCAGGCTCTCACCGGCATCAGAATTAGTCTCATTCTGGAATTCCCATAGAGGAGGGCTTCCGACTCCTTCAGCTGTCGTATCCCTAGCTCTCGTGGTACTTCTGACGTTACCATACGTACGTCGGGCCGAACAACTAAGCCTCTCCCGAAAGGAAGCTGGTGGGATTGGGTTGGACTCGATAGGCAGTGATTTCTGATACCCAAGGCGATTGGGTGCGTCTGGGCGAAGCCCAGGCGGTGTTATGACGTGTAATTGTCCTCCGGCACCAACCTGAAGAGCTGATAGACGGTGTACTAGTTCACTGTCAGCCCTACAGAAGTTTTTCGGTAATCTTCCCCTAAGGGGGCTAACGTACGTAATTGGCGCGTTCACTTCCGTACCTTCGAAAGCTGGGGGGTCGTTTTAGTTTTCAGGTATTGGCCTAATGGAAAAACCCACGGAGAGGAGACCCTTAAGGTTGGCGCCTTTCTCTGGTCCTAGAAGGGGAGCTTTGTCACGAACTGTCATGCCCGTCTTTGCTAGCACGTTGTCCGGATCTGATTGAACTTCGGGTATCCCTTTCATCCCTTTCTCCAGGAGTCACGTAAGACAGAATAGGTCAACTGAGATGACCTACGTGCGGTGCTCATCTCCAGTGGCTGGGAGCCCCTCAGTCGAACTATCGTATTAGTGCTAAGTGGTGGTTCGATCTGCTGTTTAAATACTTTATAGTTGTCTGTCTCCCTTTTGTAATCACGTAAATGTGAACTCAATTCGTTTCTAGTGTGGGATGCTTAGGTTACTGGGCAGAATGATCCGCTCAGAGGTAGACGCCAGGTGCTTAAACGATGTTATGATGAATAGTTTCGAGACATAGACGAACAGAAAAGCAGTGTAGTGGAAATAATGGAGGAAGCTGGTTGTTAAGTGAAGAGAAAACTTGTGCAGAAAACTAACATTTTGTTAATTATTATTGATTTTTGTGAGTTACATAATCTATAAGGAGTAAAATCGGCAGAGTAAAGTGGTACTATACAGAAAGGTTTAATTGATGCAACAAAATAGCACATTTAATGCAGCTATTGTTTTATTTGTTTATTTTCTTTAATAACCATTTATATATTACAATATTTTAAATGTGGCAGTATTTTAATTTTTACTTTCTCTACCATATATATAGTAGGTAGAGAAATTACACCGGAAATACATGTTTTCAGGCCATCTGAATCCAAAAAAATATTTTTAGAAAAAGGTCCGTGTGTATGTGGTGCGTCTGTGAAAAGCATAATGCAACAACGAAAAGTCGGAATAACACCAAACTTGCCATTTAAGTTCAGCACCTTCTAAAGATGTGACACGAAGATTTTCAAGAAAATCCCCCACCCCAAACTACCCTTTACACGGAACATTTTTCGAGATTTTTGATTTTATAAAAAAAATGGCTAACGTTTTTGATTAATATATCATATATTAAAGATATTTACAGGAAAATAAAATGTATATGTTTAATTTTCTGGGAATAACCCTTGAAGTCCTCTTCATTCGAAGAAATTTTATATAATCTTGTATAACTGGTAAAGGTTAAGACGGAAACTTATTCTACAAGAAATGTAGATCTCTTTAAAACACACAATTTATTTCAATTAACTATTTTGTGGCATCAGTTATTTTCAAGATATCCCTTATTAATGGTTCGAATTGTTCAATACTTAGCCATTCTTTTAAAGTCCTACTAATATTGAGTTGTTTTTCGCGATTCAACTGAAACAATATGTAATTTTAAGGTCAGGGTATAGTGTCCAGTTCTTAGGCATTTTATTATTGCTGTTCCCTTTGTATCTATAACGAAATGTTTAATGTATCTATTTCTGCAAAAGTTTATTTTGATTAAAATGAAGTAGATATACAAATAATACTTAGTCGGACTAGTTTGTATATCCACTAAGAAACGATAGATGTTAGAGAAAGGCATGTGAATGCATCGCAACAGATTTATTAAAATTTTGTGTGGATTAATTAAACTAAAATTCCACACCGACATTCCTAAGCTCTGATATTTGACAGTTGACGATCACAACCTTTATTACAACTTCTATAATCGTGCATGAAACGTTTTTTATATATTCTGCGTATCCTACTACAAGAATTTGGACTACATATTCCTAGCAAAACTAATTTTGAAGAACCAGTTAGTGCTGTTTGTGACTGAGTTTGCAGTTTTGTTGTTAATTATATATTCTGTGTTCTTAAAATGCGATCTGCAGTCATAGCATTAAAAACTCATGTTAACCTATATAATAGACAATATTTAGACAGGATTTACAAACTGTGTGGAAAATTTTTAAAATTTATGGAAGGAGGATAATTTCTTAGCATTAAGAAAACATTCTATAAATTCATGTATAATTAATAAACTCAATATGTATGCAGATAACATTACAAACTTAAATAATACTTGTATATATGATCTAAGGTCTCTGGTTTTAACTGTTCAAATTTTATAGATTTCACTTTGGTTTCCCCCAAGTCCTGCCAGCTTCAATGATACTGTCTATTGCAAATTCGGCTGAAGGAAGCTATAAAGCTACAGAGAGAGGAAATTGACCAGCAGCTGACGGAATACAGAAGAAAAATTGACGCAATAACACAAAAATACGAAACGGGACAGCGGAGGAAAAACTTTGGTGCAAACGAAGACTATAAACGAAGATTGGAAGAAATAGTGAAGTAAATGATAGAGGAGAAGCGGGAAAAAATATATGGATGTTAAATTGAGGACGCGTTTAGGATTGGAAAAAGACAGAAAACCAGCACCAATACGTATAAGATTGATGCCAATGGAAAATAGAAACGCAAGGAAGCTGAAAGGAACAGAAACTTTTATTGAGCAAGACTACACAAAAGAACTGGAATTAAAAATAGAATTAATTATGAGGATGAACGAGGCGAGGGCATATGGAAAGAAGGATTTTATTAAAGGTCACAGTTAATCGCAGAAGGAGAAATTCATATTTAGAAGTGACTGGCCTGAAAAATTAGTCAGGTTTATAGGAAAATATGAAAACTTACAAATACTGCTAATAAACATTAATACTACTAATTAGTGAAACATAAGCTTTGAATTGTTATGGTTAGATATGTAATTTAAATATGAAAATTAAGGACATTAGTTGTACACATTTTTATACTATGTACTTACAGAAAGTAGAGGAGGTATTGTATTTCACCCAAAACTTAAATGCCTATATTTCACCAAAATTACATATTTTGAGGCCTCCTGAACCCCAAAAAGTACTTTTATAAAAAGATTGGTGTGTATGTGTTTGTGTGTGTGTGTGAGAGAGAAAGAGAGAGAGAGAGAGCAGCATAGCTGTAAAACGAAAAGTTAGATACATACCAAACTTGGTATTTAAGTTCAGGATCTTCCAAGGACGCGTCGGGAAGGATTTCAGGAAAATTCTCCCACCACAAACTACCCTTTACATGGAAAACTGTTTTATATTTTTCATTTTTTCAATAATAGCTCTAACGATTTTGATAAAACTACCATATACTTAAGATATTTGGTTGACAATTAAAATTCATATCTTTAATCTTTTTTTAATAACCTAGGAAATCCTCTTTATTCGGGAAAAAATGTGTATAACTTTGTATAACTATTAAAGGATAAGAAAAGGGAGAAAAGTTGCTACACATAAATTTTAAACATCTTTAAAACAGAATATATTTCAAATAATCTTGTGGCATCTGCAATTTCTCAGACATCTTTTATTATCGGTTTAAATTGTTCAATACTGAGTCATTTGTTTAAAGTGCTGTCGCTAATCAGCCGTTTCTCGCAAAATCATGGAAAAGTAGTAGTAGTAGGAGTAGTAGGATTTTATTGTGAACAGTTTCAGTCTACCCTAGTAAAATACAACAATCGCATGGGCCTCATGACCGTACATGCTTTTTCTGTCTCTAGAATCGTACAATAAGAGTATAATATTAAATATATACCCGACCTGACGTATAGATAGCGGTTGTTGTTTCAAACAAATAACTATGGTAGAAAATATCAACCTTATAAAGCTTAAGTTTGATTTGACAACGCTACATTGTTAAGTAATTGTTTGGCAGCCATCAATAGTGAACGTTATCAGCAAATTTGTAAACATGTATAAAACTGGTCATTGTTATGTGATACAATACTTTCATTTGAAAGGTCTTAGTCCAACTGACGTTAAAGCTGAGCTAGATTCTACTCTGGGGGAGTCTGCTCCTTCATTTACAACAGTAAAATATCGGGTGGCAGAGTTTAAGCGAGGGCATACGAGCTGCCAAGATGAACATCGCAGTGGTCGACCAAATGCGGTGACCACACCAGAAATTGTGAAGAAAATCCACAAAATGGTATTGGATGACCGTCGACTGAAAGTGCGTGAGCTAGCAGACATCGTAGGCATTTCAAAAAGTGCTGTACATCACATACTGACTGAAACTTTGGACATGATAAAGCTGTGCACAACATTGGTGCCGCGTTTACTCAAAATGGAACAAAAACAGCGTCGTGAGGATGATTCAGTCGAGTATTTGGCGATGTTTCGCTGCCATAAAGCCGACTTTTTACGTCAATTCATAACCATGGATGAAACATGGGTCCATCACTTCACACCTGAGACGAAGGAACAGTCAAAACAGTGGATTGAAAGAGGAGAATCAGCTACAAACTAGACAAAGACAGTTCCATCTGCAGGCGATGACATGGCGTCAGTTTTTTGGGTTGCGCGTGAGATAATTTTCATTGATTACCTTCAAAAAGAAAAAGCAATCAATGGTGAGTATTATTCGAACGTATTGCAGCGTTTGAATGATGAAATCAAGCAAAAACGGCCACATTTAGCAAAAAAGAAAGTTTTGTTCCATCAAGACAATACACCAGTTCATACATCCATTATTGCCATGGCCAAAATCAATGAGTTAAAGTTCGAATTACTTCCTCATGCACCCTAACCGCCAGATTTAGCCCCGATTATTATTTTCTGTATCCAAAGTTGAAGAAACGGCTTGGTGGTAAAATATTTGCCAACAATGAAGAGGTGGAGTCTTGAGTTGATTGCTATTTTGCAGAACTCGACGGTTCTCACTATACGCAGGGTATCGAAGCGACTGAACATCAATGAAAAAAGTGTATCGAGCTGAATGTAGACTATGTAGAGAAATAAAGGATTTTTTTCTCCAAAATTTTTGTGTTTTCTTTGTTAGGTCGGGTACTTCTGGGACATCCCTCATACATACTAATATAATAGAGGAAAAAAAGAAAGACAAAATAATAAGCATGAATTACTGTTACAAACGCAGCATCAAATATATACTGTGTTCTGACCCTTAAGAACTGGCTCTCGTACCTCCTCCCTCTTCCGTTTTCAAGGGCAATTAGCCTCCTTTGCCGAATTTGTGATAAAAACGACCCCATTTTATGACAACCCGCGTCCAGCATTACATCCAAGCAGGCTTCCCATTGGACTCCAGAAACTGTGGCGGTAAATATTGTTTTCTTACTAATTCCGTTTCTCTGCACTCAGCCAGAATATGATTCTATGTTTCCCTTTCACCACAGAGTGGGTGCATTCTCACTTCGGTATCATCAGTTAATTTGTTGCCTTTCCAGGCGCCCAATCTTAGCCACGCCAAACCACTTCTTTGTTCTCTTGTACAGTTATCTAGTCTCAATCCCCCAGCCCCGCGCTATTTAACACTCTAAGTTAAGGAAAAATTTAGCCGTACATTGTGATACTAAATTCCGTCTCTCTTTCAGGGCCAGCCTATAGCGACTCACCCTTAAACATCTGACTATCGATTCAGTTTCCTCTATTTCGTTTGTACCCACAAGGAAATGTGTAAGAAACTGTTGATCTCCCCTTAACATAAAATAAACAGAGAAATAAGCTTTCGTTAAAACAGTTTCAAGTTATATAAAAATAAACGATATTGGGTATAGAAATTTATAAGAATGCTGCAAAAACTCAAATTTTTCGAACAAATGAGCGAACAATCAAAAGGCAATTTCTCCACCAAATGCACTTTTTCAAAAAACGAAGAAAACTGATTTGTCTTTAATGATAAATAATATGGGAACCGTGTCATAAAACATAGATTTATATGATCATCTACGTAACTTGTAACACGCCACCACATTTCTAGAGCACGATCTTTTCCTAAAATTTAAGTTTAAAGCTTGTAGAAGATCCCTTTCTTTGAAACAAAGGGAGAAAATGCAATGTGATTGAAACAGAAACACAGAAAGTTGTTATTTAATTGTTAATGGTGACAATAATACTATTCAAATGATATTTACATCACTCTCCACACAATTACAACTGATATTTTTTATTCTCTAGCCCAACACGATTGTATAAAACTGCCTTATATTGTTGAGATAAGGACATCGCGCTTACGGTGTGACAGCTATCACAAAGAGCTGCCACACGTAACCGACCTGGGCACCAGTAACCGGTTTTCTATCTTCCCCTTCTACTGCCTCAAAAGACTGAACAAAGAGTACCAAAAAAAATCACTGGTTCTTCATCGCCTGGTTTGTCTGATAATCTTTCCCAGCCCCCAAATTCAGCTGCAAGTAATTTTGCATCTGCTCTTTTTTCATCAGTAATTGGACAATTCACTGGAACTTTCAGTAGAACTCCATCCGATACTTCTTCCATTTTAATTAAACCGGTTACTTTCTCTTACAATTATTTAAAAGAAAAGAGAAATAAACTTCAGTCATTGAAACCTAAAAGGATGGGTATAAACAAAATGCCTGGCCAATCAGGCATCAGTTTGGGTGAAAGCTGATTGGCTGAATGGAAGAAATACCTTTGTCTTGAAAACGGCCATGGAGGAAATACTTTTTGATTGAAAGTGTAATTTTCACTGCATAATTTGAATGGGTTAAAGCACGCTTTTGAATGAAACAGGTATCATACAAGATAGGCATAAAGAAGACAAATGCAATGATTTTTTTTGAAAAAATACCTTTTGAATGTTTGCTCTTCAAATGTTAAAGAAATATTAGTTTAAATTAATTTGGAAGAAACCAGCCGCAAATGTGCTTTTTTGGCTCACTCTGTGTTGTCGATCTTTTGTTTGCGGTCAGCTTGTTTTTGTAAAGGATTAAGCACACAATGGGATTTACTTGCTTGTAATTCGCTCCAAACATGCAGCTAGAGTATTATAGGCGTTACAAAGCTGCATTTAAACAACGCCAAAAGACCGATAATACGATAACTACAGCAACGGCATCGTGTTCAAAGAACAATGATTTATGCCCGATACATGCGTATACAGAAGCTGTTTACTTCTAGAATATCTTATCGATTACTAATATAGTGAGAGTGAGAGCGTGAGCGTGGGAGCGCGCGAGGGGAGAGGAACAGAATTAAGTCAATGCCTTTCAACCTTCAAATTGTCTGCTTCAGTTATATACTTCGTAAACTTAATTCGTTATAACGATTATTCCTAAAAGTATACGTTTATCACTTATCTCTACACAAAATCAATCAAAAAAAATCTTATGCCTTACACTCACGTGACTTTCTCTACTCTTGTACAAACTATTTTTACAAACGCTTATTCTCCATCTACTTCATGTTAATCGAGATAAACATTTGCAGACTCTTATCTTATTGCTAATTTTCTTGTAGATGTAAGGGGAATATATATATTTACAAGGGCAATATAGAAATACAGTAGCCTTTAAGCATAGACATTACTCTTAATAGCTGGTTGCTATGTGCAGCACCATTCTCTTTGCCACAGATTAATACTCTTTGCATATCAAGACAAAGAAATGAATAACGAATTCCCATTTGAGAAAACAAGTATTGAAAATTTTAAGGGAATAACAAGCAATATCTCGAAAATGGCTCACTTAACAAAAAAATGTTTATGACATAAATTGTGTATTTTAACGCGATCTACATTTTTTGTGTAGTAAACTTTTGTCTATCTCTTATGGTTTACCAGTTATGCAAAAGTCGTTCACAATGAAGAATACTTTTGGAGACATTCCCAGAAAATTCAAGATATACATTTTATTTGTCATAAAAATATCTTAAACATATGATATTTTAATCAAAATCGTTAGAGCCATTTTTGAGAAAATTAAAATTTTCGAAAAATGTTCCATGTAAAGGGTAATCTGGGGTAGGGGGATTTTCTTGGAAACCTTCGTGTCGCATCTCTGGAAGATACTGAACCTAAATACCAAGTTTGGTGTTTATCCGACTGTTCGTTTCTGAGTTATGCTGTTCACAGACACACAGACACACACACGGACATGTTTCCAAAAATGCTTTTTTTTGGATTCAGGGGGTCTCAAAACATATATTTCCGATGAAATCTCGGTATCGAATTTTTTGGTGGAATATAATACTTCCCCTACTTGCTCTACGTAGTAGAGAAAGTAAAAATTCTATGGTAACTTTCGGATATTAATTAATACTAGCATGTATAATAGGCTACAGTGAAACCAAAAACAGCGTGGAAAAATGTGTGTATGTGGGCTTGCGACCGCGCGCATTTCATCCTTTCACTCAAAAATGAAACCTGCGTCCCATTTATAAAATAAAAAAATGTTGCCTTAATTACTTTCCCCAAAGGAGAAGCTTTAATAATCTGGAAAATCATAAAATCGCAATATCTCGCTTATTAGCCAGTTGCTTCAAAATGACTACAGTTTATAAGCGTATTTGATGTTGTTGACAAGATTTGTTATTTATGACATTTCAAAACCATTATTAATTAAAAAATCTGATGTGTTACATTCACATAACTTTACCCTCCATCGTTTATAAGTTATTGTTACGAAGGTCTATTTTTCTATGTTACATTTTAATCGAGATATACCTTTGCAGAAATAGCTACATTACACATTTCTTATAGATACAAAGGGAACAGAGATAGTCACATATTTAAGAGCTCGACGCTATATAATGGCCTTAAAATGCCATGCTCTTTCCATGCAATCGCGAGAAACAGCTGAGAATCGACGGGACAGAATTACAGTCTTGAACAATTCCAAACATTAAATAAGGATATATTGGAAATTGCTGATGCAATAAATACTTATTTGAAATAAATTATGTGCGTTAAAGAGATATGCTTCTTTTGTGATGCACGTTTTCGTCTATCGCTTAACGTTTACCAGTTATACAGTATTATACAAAATGCCTACCGAATGAAGAAGACTTCCGAGGCTATTTCCAGAAAATTCAAGATACACATTTTATTTGACAAGTAAATATCTTTATTATATAATATTTTAATTAAGATCGTATTTTGAATATTTTTAGAAAATAAAAAACTTTGAAAAAGTTGGGTAGTTGGGAGTGGATGGATTTTTATTGCCGCATCATTGGAAAGTACTGAACATAAGTACAAAGTTTTGTATTTATGCGACTTTTGATTTTTGAGTTATGCTGCTCATAGGCACAGGCGCACACACACGGACCTTTTTCTAATTTTTTTTTATTCAAATGGCCTCAAGACCTACCTACTATGTACGTGTTAGAGAAGGTAAAATATGTACACCAACTTCCCCTTACCATTATTTATTTCGATAGCCACTTATCATGAGAAATGGTACACTTTCGAGCACTTTGCAAGTATAAGGCATTGGCACGAGTACTTACCTTGTATGCTTAAACCGTTCAGAATCTCCTGAACCAGATAATGCGAGCAGGGCTTGCGTTCTGCTAATTTCAAACAAATGAATTGCAAAACTATAATTTTTATCTGGGCTTCACATAGCACATCCAAATATTTAATCTTATTTTCAACTGTTTCTTATTAGTGTAACTTGTACTACTCTACCACTCAACCATGGTAAATAGTAGGAGTGTTGTATTTCATTAAAAATTTTATATCGCCCACGTCTGTGTGTTTGTTCACCTTAACTGAAAAATGAAAAATAAGACAAATGCCGCAAGGCGAAAACTTTCACTACCTACCTCCACGCTACATAACACTTAACAGAAAAATCTGGTTATTTTCAGTTCCTTAACTGAAACTAGGGTCTGATAGGTAAATCCATTGAAGTAATCATCAAGGGAGTAAAAATAAAAACACAATAAAAATAAACTTAATTCAGCATGTGATAGTAACGGTTAAAATAATTATTAGCAGAATAAGGATGTACAGATATAATTCATAGCCATAAACATTGCCCAGCTAGCGCGTACTTTGCTTAGCAGTGGATGTATAAATTAAACTAAATTGAATATTATTTATGGACGTTCTTTAACTGCTGTGATTCTTAGCGTTGGGCATGAAAGACCGGTAATTTTGCTCAGAGGCTTCTTTAACGGGCTTGAGGTTCTTTTACGTGTCTAAAATCTACGACACGGGACCACCGGCTTTACTTCGCTTCCGAAGGAAGCCATGCTAAGGATTTTTACGCCCGAAAAAATCCATCGCCCTCCGCTGGGTTTGAGCCCGCCACCTCAGGAACTAGAGACAGGGGTGGTAACCACTACACCACGAGGAAGTAGATATGTGTGTCGCTATATTGAACATAACTGACTTCAAAAGTTGACTTTTAATTTCCTCCAAAAACATAAACTTTTCTTCAGTAAGAAATATGAGGCGTATTTTTAAAGTAAGTGCCGATAATTTTTTAAAAAATAACACAACGTTATTTTCCAAATACTCTATTATCATTAATTACCTTACACTACTCACATAGTCACCGCCCTTATTCAGGCACTTGTAACGGGAAACCAGTTTTGTATGCTTTCGTCAAAGAATGATGCCGCCTGTGATGAAAGCCAAGTCTGTGCTTCTTGTTTCACATTATCTTCGTTGAAATGTTTTCCACCAAAGAATTACTTCAGATGAAGAAACAAATGAAAACCGTCTGGTGCCAAATCCGTACCTTAGAGAGGGTGGTCGAATTGTTCCTAAACGAATGACGCGATTAGATCTTGAGTTTGTTTGGCTGTGTGTGGCCGGACATTGTCACTCATTGTTTCCCCATAAACCTCACATATTTGGCGATGAATTTTCGCTAGCGTAACACTTCTCTCAAGAATCTCTGATCTGACTTCATAGTCGGCGGGTCGTTGGAATGTTTTGAACACTTCGAAACGCTCTATCAACAGGAAAACACAAAGTGACGATCACTCACAGCTGCGTCCTGCTTCCTAATGAACGGAGGAAGTGAACGCGCATGCTGAAAATCGCGACTGCAGCGGAAAAATATTAAAGCGGTACTTACTTTTAAATCACGTCCCGTAATCACCACATGAGTGAATGATTTCGAATGCGAAAGTTGGTAAAGTGGCACGTCGTTAAATTTAAGCAAGCGAAGCTGTAATGTTTAAGAGAAAAGTAATGATCCGACTCTTGGAGCTGCTTTTCCTCTTTGTATTTCGATTCAGAATAACGCGGTGAGATAAACATGCGAATTTATGCAAATCTCACATAAGGTGTCCTTTATTTTGTGAGAGTAGGACACGTGCCTCAAGTGCCACTGACTTCGTATTTTTTGCCCCGCTTTATTGTTTCCGACCACAAGAATGTTTAGTCCACAGAGAAAATCAAATATTTAGACTTACCCTTTGTGGGCTTTGCAAGGCTTCAATCTGCCATAGAAAATATACAATTTTTCAAGTGAAATATATTTCGTTTGCATAAAAAATATGTTGCAAACACATGACTTTTGAAGAACATTCTTATTAGCTCCACGTTGGGCGCCAATTTGAAGAAGTAGATAGTTTCTTACGTTAGCTTTGGGCGTCAATTTGAAGTAGTTTGTATTGAAGGAGTTGTATTATATTTCAACTGTTGGGGAGCCGAACTTGTAGTTGCAACCGCACGCATGGTAAACAGTTTTCGGTAGCCTTCACCCCAAATGTACTTTCAGATGGCCTCTGCCCCAAGTTTAAAAAATATTAACTTTGTAATTTGACTGTTTCTTTAAATATTATATATTTATGTTTGCCTCGGCTGCGTCAGTATTAATGTTAGAGGCACGTATCTCTTGGCAGGGTTGTGATGTGACAAGAATGTAGGCTTACACAGGTCATAATTTTATTTCACTCCTTTTATTAATGCTTGACACGATTTAAATAACACTTCACTGATATAGAGAGCTGTGAGATTCTTTTTATTAATTAATTACACTTTTTAACACGTAAACTTATTTTTCGTCTCACACGCATACGTATTAAATCTCTCGAGGACACTTTTGCGTCTGGTTAGGAACACTGTTTGCAGACAACTGAACTTATTTCAGCCTCCTAAACTTGTAAATTTCTGTATTTCAAGTCTCTGATTGGCTATTCCTAATCCAATAGAATACATTCATTTAGCTAAAGCTTTTTTCTGGTTGTTGGTTGGCTATTTTATAAACTGTCACTAAAATTACATTATTGTTACTCCAATAATCAGAAGTAGTATTATTAAACTCTCAAACTCATTATTGCCTCAAGGTTACCTCATTGTTACCTCATTGTTAACAACTTTTAACTTATTATTCTCACAGCTTCTACATTATTAAATTACGTAATGCATTCACATAACATTATTACACATGGATATAATAATATAGGCATATGCAATGCCTGTTACATACATTTTACAAATTATTACATACACATATTGCTTCAAGGCGGGCTGTTATTGAATTTACATATTATATAATTTGACTGAAATTATTTAAGTGTTAAACTGCCTCACTTTCTCTACCGGCTATCGTTTATTTTTATATAAGTTCCATAACTATTCCTAAGAAAGCATATTTTTCTGTTTAACATTCATGTTAATTGAGATAAACTTATGCAGAAATGGTATCATTGCACCTTCGTTGCTTACCCAAAAGAGGGTTCAAACTAAGATCAGTCCTACTTTAAAGCCGGGTATCGAGACCCAGGAGAGAAAACAATAATAATAATGATATAATAGATCAAAATCGTAAATATACTAAAAGAGAAGACAATATTAACATAAAGAAAAAAAGAACATAATCAAACATAACGACAAATAATGCTGAACGAGATAAAGGGTATAAAGAGAATCAATTAAAAAAAAGAGGCCCGCACCTGTGTATTCATACTAGGAATGGGTTTTGTTGAAAAGGCAGAAAAACAATTTTTGTTTTTTCTCGAAAGGAAGGCAGAATGCACACATACCTGATATCGGCGCCAAGAAGTCTACCGGAAGTTTCGCTTTTGTACTTTGGCTCGGACGTGAAGTTAACAATGGTCTCAAAGCTTAGCAGGGTCAGAAAGCATACGTGTTTTATCTTCGATCTAAGAATATTCGTGGGAAGATGTTAAACTCAAAATACGTTGTAAGAAGCAAAACGTGAAAGCTGTCGAAGTGGGGATAGCCAATAATAAAATCATGAAACAAAAATTATAGCCAATAAAACATCGTGTATACATCGCATGATACGTTTGAACTCAAAACGGAACGAAACATAAGAAGGGTGGGGGAAAATTCTAGGTTTGGCGAAAGGCGTAAAAAAAGAAAAGAAACGGCGAGCGCACAGTCGGGTAAAAACTAACCACGAGGACGGTTGATGAAAAAAAAGAAGAAAATCAGGAATATTTGAAGTGTGAAAATGAAGTGTCGAAATCTAGGCAATTCGAGGGCTAGTCGGAGGAACATATAAGTTGCGACTTCGCGAAAGTTATGACAATAATAACAGTGGTTTTGACGACGAAAGTGGCGGGTCGACCAGATAGGAGTCTTCTTAACAAAATAAAGAAATAATAACTCAATCTTCGCCGACAGCATTATCAATATTATCAAGGCAGTGTCATCACCCCTGAAAACTAGAACCTCAGCTATACCAGAACAAGTTCCTAATCCCTGCCATCCAACAATCGAACCCGGGACTCTGTGTCTTCTCGAAGTTGCAGCAAGAAACAACACAGATGCGGCAAAGGTCAGCGTCAACTTCTTCCTAACGTTGAAAGGGGATATATCACACACACACACACACATATATATATACATGTATATATATACATAGCCATATAAATCAATATTAAACAAGAATTGTACATAATAACATAATTCACCAAGAAAGATGTTAGAATATTTAACAACCAAATATTGTACAAAAGCAGATTGTAACTTAGATAAGTAAGGGACGGGCGAGCTAGCTAACTCAAGGTAGAGCCCACCTTTCACCAAGCTAATGAGCAAAGAGCTGTAAGCAATAAGGAGAAATAGAAAGAGACAGATATAGAAAGGAAAGAGACAGAGATATTGAATCTGCTTCCGGTCGCGTCACTGGGACGCGTATGCAAAATCTTTGGGAGCAGAATATTCTCATACATAATAAGGAAACGCGGTCTGAGGACTAATTAGAAATGTCGTTACATTTTGAGGCGCGGAGGGGAGCGTCACTAGGCTTAGGTATAAAAGGGGAAAGAAAGCCCCAGATTTTCACTCTCTTATAGAATCTCGTCGACACACAGTGATACTCTCTGGACGACAAATGCATGTGTGTGCATTGGGGTAGGAAGCTTGCAGTTATATTAGGCTCCTAATTTATTATAATGGTGGAAATTATTACAAGGGGAAAAGCTAGACGCCCATAAGTATTTATTGGATAATAAACCACATTTTTAAGGGAAATGCAGTGTATCTTAATTTGCCGCACCTACGAAAATCAGGAGACCCGTGAAATTAGTTAGATAGGTAATTGATTAGGAATGGAGAATACAGCAGCCGACGAGCAGCAATAGCCGGAGACAAGAACACTGCAGCAGAGGACTTCAACCAGAGGAACAACGTTTTCCTGCTACAAATGATGCACAACGCTTTCCCGCTACAAAGTTTTAAATCTGACCTGCCTTCTTCATGGTATTAGCTTTAGAGCTACTGCATGGTTCTTCACCACAGAAGTAATGACGAAGAATTTTCTTAGGGAACAACCCCTAAGACAACTGTACTTTAGGTTCCTTTCAATTTCCTCTTCACTTTTCAATCTTTCTGCAACGGATCTAGCATTGGTCGAGATATTTTAGATTTTAAACCTGTCATTTTTTCGAAAGGTTGATGTTGACAATGTATGCTTTATAAAAGCTGAACGGAGTGTAAAAGCCTACTCTACGTATTACACTCACCATAACATGTCATATTTAATGCTATTAATACACATCCTTAAAAGCCACATATACACTAGCAAGTCTACCACAAACAACACCGATATTCACACACTCAGAAGAAAAATAAAGTTGAGACAGTAGAGATACACGCACGCTATTCTTACATGGAGATGGTCGATCATAGACATGTCTACCCTGGTCAGTCAAAGCTTGGCACCGGAGTTGAGGACTGCGGTAAAGGGATCGTACGGAGCAGCGCTCTAAAGCTTTGCTGAAGTTAGACATGTGGTCAAGTGTGTATCTAGAGACGCTGGAAGCGACTGAGGAAGGAAGATGAATGCAACGGTGCACCCCATATTATTTTGTCGCTTTGCATTGCCAGGAGCAGAATAGATACACAAGGAAATATCTATGCGAGAGGGACAGCTTTGTGATACAGGATCGAATTGTATTTCTGAATGTATAATAATTATTTATGTACAATGCACAAAATTTATTTCAGGGCAATGGAAGTCTAAAAATAGCAGTTAAAACAGTTGCCACTGTCTCCCCATCATCCCTGCCGCTAGCCACTGTAAGATATACGCGTGCTATAGACAGCAGCAGGACAAATGAAGCATGGCGTATAGGATTGTAACGGAAACTGCTTAATCTGTTTAAATGGGGGTGTGATTAATCTAATTTTACCGCAAGAGCAGACATCAAGGTAATGGCCAGCAGTTAAACGTCTGTTACCATAATGTGTTGATGGGATATTATCGTGTGTCTTTGGTTTATCTAGAATTGTTTGGAAAAGTTTATCTAACTAGTCCATTGTGTTGTACAATGAATGTGAAAATGTGTATAATTTTCACACCTGAGCACGTTCGAAATGGCCAGTCAATTATTGGCATTACAAGCCCCATGCACTTTCATGATAGCATTAGCCAGGAACAGTGACGCACTTTCTATTCATGAAGAGATTTTTACAGCAAGGTGATTCATTTACACACACCAACCACTATAGTCTCAGATTAGTTCTCCACAATTAGCAATTTCCACAAACAGGACCCTAGTTGATCAGCTCATGTTACACGTACGATTTTTTTGTTAGAATATCCGGATAGAAACTATACACAGATGACCCATATACAGGGTTATTCATAAAGAAGGAACAGACTTTAAATATTTATTTCTAATGAACGACAATAGATGGCGACACATGCAATACATCACTGAATAGAGAAAAGTTTAAAGTTTTATTTTATGTGTTCAAAATGAGCACCATTTGTTATGCGAGGACGACCAGTGCTTTTCCGTTTGCATACGCAACCATCTTCTACGATTTTGTTGTATCAATTGTAAATTTTTTATGACGAGGCGGCTCGTTGTTGAACTTACAACGAAGTGCACGCTGCAATGAAACAATGGATTCACTTTTGCATATTGCAGCACACAAAACGACTTTTTCTGTGGCGTCGCCATTTTCTCGTAAACAAACACAGCGCCGCTGTAGGCACTGAATGAAACTAATAGGTGGGACTTAAAACTTTGAGCTTTCCTCTATCCAATGATGTTTCGTATGTGTTGTTATCTATTGTCGTTCATTAAAAATGAATATTTAAAATCTGTTCCTTCTTTTTGAATAACCCTGTACATTAAAATCATTATCCTAGAACTATAACTTGCATTATAACAGTCATTTGACCTAAAAGTCTGACGAGTTGCATTCACAGGACTATCTCTAACCACCATGCTTATTTTTCTATCTACTTCATGTTAATCGGGTTAAACCTTTGTAGAATTAGTCTTATTACACATTTCGCAGTATAAGGGGAATAGAGACAAGCAAATCGACAGCCAGGTATTTAAAAACAGGTTTGTTGTATACTGACCTTAAAATTCTATACTTTTTCCATTATATAGCGAGTAACAGGTGAATGGCAACAACACTTTGAACGAAAAAGATAAAGGTATTGAAAAATGATAATGGTTATCTCGGAAATGATTGATGCCACAAAAAACGTATTTGAAATAATTTGTGTCTTATAAAGACCTATATGTTTTTTGTGAAGTAAGCTTTCGTCCGTCTCTTATGATTTACCTGTTATAGAAAATTCGTTCCGAATGAAGAGGACTGCAAACACTATTCCCAAAAAATTCAAGATATACGTTTTATTTTTCATATAAATATCTTTAATATATGGTCTTTTAATCAAAGCCATTAATCATGTTTTTAGAAAAACAAAAATATCGAAAATTTTTCCATGGAAATGGCAGTTTGGGGTGTATGGATTTTCCTGTAAAACTTTGTGTGGCATCTTTGGAAGATAATGAACTTAAATACCAAGTTTGGTATTTATCTAATATTTCGTTTTAGAATTATGCTGATGCATACGTACGTGCGCGCACCTTTTTTTAAAAACGCATTTTGTGGAGTCAGCGGCCTCAAAACATGTATTTCCGGTGAAATATTTGGGTAGAATACAGTACTTCTTACCTACTATACGTAGGTTGAAGAGAAAGTAAAAATACTAAATTTCAAATTTTGTTTTTGAACATACGAGTTAACAGCTTGTGTTGAATAAGAATTTTAGTCATTTTCCTCAGCTGGTAGTGTAGTTTGAAGTATGGCTTCATGTTTGTGCGTTGAAAGTTATTGGACATGAATGTTATGAGGGAAATATATTCACATTCCTAAGCTGTGGAATAAACTACGTCGCTGGTTGCCGAGCGTGCCCAAGTGTATAGAAGATGCGTGTGGCAAACTTAATGGCACTAAATGGTTGACCTCCGGTTTTAATAATGTTTGTCTCTCATATCCTTCTCTCGCGTCGCAATTTCCTTGCTGTTTGTCTATTCTTGCTTCCCACTTATTATTCCCCACAAAGTTGGAATGCAAAGTTTAAAGGTTTCTCACTGAGCCTCATACAAACGCCGTTTAAGGGATTCTCTGAAACAGACGTTTTTTTTAACTGCTACGGTCCTCACTCAAACTAAATGGTCAACATTCCTAATCAAATCAACACGCGCTGAACATTTTCCCTTTCAGTTTAATGAAAACTGAGAAATAATATTTTGGCACTAGGGGTGTCAGGGTAGCGCAGTGGTTTCGTTCCCGGCTCTCGTACTCAGTTTCCGGGATTCGATTTCCGGCTCTTGTATGGGGATTTTAAGTCAAACCTATCCACGCCTTCACTTCTGACTTGCTCATGTGCAGTATCCCCAAGGACCAACGTGATTCGAAGTGCACGATAAAAGCTGTAGGTCCTCTCATTCCACCGCCATCCTCATCACCCTTCCACGGAGGCAACGAATTCCCCCCGCTGGGTGTCTTCACTTCAGAAATGAGTCCAGTCATCGCTTGGTGGAATGAGGCAACCCTTGTATGCTTTTTTTCAACGGAAATAGGAAGGTGAAGTTAAGGAGAGGAATTGACAGGAGAAGTGAGGAAAGATATTGGGTTCCGCCTATGCACCCCCGTTAGTGCGGAAAGGTAACTGCCAGCTAATTGCGCTGGCAGTGGGTGAAGGAAATGTCCGGGTAACAGCCATGACCGTGCTGGCCCTGTCTGCCCCCGCGGGGAGTGTATCGAGAATGGATAGGGATTTTTGTATTTCTTTATTGTACTAGTTTTGCCGTTGGTATCTAGTGCCAAACGTCCAAGAGCTTGCTTGTGCAAGCGTGCAGTTGCGCAGCCTTTCTTGCCCACTCCTCAGGTCGGCGAATACCGGAGTCCATTCAGCTTTCGTCGTGAGCAGGAATTGCATCAGGTCAGCAAGACCTGTCAGCGTGCGCCTAAACTCTTCCAGACAATCTGTTGGAGCTGGCGGTGGTGTCAAGTCGCTGCAGGCAGCTGTTGGTGAAAGTGTTGAAGGCAGTGGAGATGGCAGCGCTGATGGCGTGGTGATCCTATAGCCCTGATTCTACGGTGGCGAGTCGGCGGAGATGGTGAGTGATGATGTGTGTTCTTCCTGTAGAGAGATGCGGGAACCTATGTTGAGGACCTTCGTGTAGAGATCCTGGACCGCATCTCGCAGGGTGGGTCTGCGGAGGCTAGAGGTGGAGGTGCTGTTGAGGTCGGAGGAGCTGGAGCTGTGTGCACAGTTGCGGCCGGTGTCTGTCGACGGCTTCTTGGATAGAGGGGGCACTGCGCCTGTCCGGTGAAGTGGCCGTGGCCGTTGCAGGAGGCGCAGTACCGGGAGCGTTAGAAACGACGACATTTTGGCACTTATACATAATTAATTTACAAACCTCTTTCACTGAAAAGGTGCAATTCTAGGTTTTAGTAGCGTCAGTTTCACCCAATTACTCTGTGGAAAATACAGAGAGTAACACAGTCAAAAAGAGATTTGTTTCGTTAATCTCCTGGATTAAAAGATGGAGAGCAGTTATGTTGGGCTTTCTGGGTGTTTCTCGACTTTCTGAATAAAGTTTCTGATACAGCTGCTAATCCACAGACCACAACAAATATTACGATGCCGTCTCTAATTTCAACCTCAGAAAGGGTATGAAGAAATTGAATAGCATTACGTAAAAATATGTTTTCATTTTAATTATCCTGGTATCTCTCCATAGTTTCAGAATTTACGTACCTTATTTTCTCTTATCATCAAGATAGATAGTGTTAGAAAAGCATACCAAGTAAAACTGCATCAATATTTGGAGAGAAGTTATCGTTAAATAATTACTTGTCTTCTTTTTGCATTATTACCACAAGCATGATTTTCAATGTATTATTCTCATCAAAATAAGTTACCTCATAATAACAATTGTGTTAATTTTTGTGCATTCAAATAGAAAGTGTGTACAGAAAGTGTTATATCCAGGTATTAATGTCATTTACTTATGCTTTAATGGCATTATCGAGCCTGATGATACGGAAAATAAAGTCAATTTTAAAACTATGTAGAGGTACATTTTTACTCCTATTCTCAGGTCTAAATTAGAGATATCGAACAATTTACAGCGGTCTGTGGATTACCTGCTACATAACAAACTTTATTCAGAAAGTCAAGAAACATCCAGAATGGCCTTTAGCAACACTTCTTTATGTCAAGAGCTGTCAGTAGGAAAATATAAAAAAGTTACTGACACTCAATTTGGCTCAGTTCAGTCCCTCAGCAATATAAATAGCGTTGTATTGAACGGGGAATGTCAACAGTCGAAGCCATTGCAAAATGTTGCTTTTATTTTGTTGCCACAACATTAACACCATAGAAACTAAAATAAAGAATCTTAAAAAATTAAAAATAAGTTATAAAATAATGTATACTACTTAAAATTATTTGTATTTAAAATTTAGAGAAATGTCCACATAATCTATGCTACATTCACTAAATTTTGCTACTGTTTCTCTAAGGAAAATATGAACTAAATTGCTTACCAAATCATTTCGCATAACAACATACAGTATGACGTATTCTCATTCCGTTCCGCCACTGATCAGTGTAAGCACCAGTATTTTTGTTTTTCCTTCGTTCATGATAACCGGTTTAAAGTTAAAAATATCAAAAATATTTTGAAAGTAGGTGATTTCACAATTTCACAGTTATTTATTCACAGTTAATTTTATTTCACCAAAATTCCATTTTAAGTAACTTTTCGAAATGGAATCACCTGTACTTTAATAAATTGGATATGTAGCCTAAACCTATGACAACTTAGAAGAGGAAATTTCATAACATATACGGGTCACACCTAAGAATGCGTGCTTATTTAAACGTACTGCCAAAATCGAAACAACCTAATAATGATGACTGATTATTAACAAATATTAATAGACATATAATACTGTACAATGTAATTTGCTGTGACACTATAACTGCTTTATAGTCATTATATTAACAGCTTTAAAGATATTGTATATCAGTATCTCACGTCCTGCCTGCGTTAAAATTATCGTATGTCCCCATAAATATCATACAGGTTGGCATCCCTGATCGGAGAGCGCCCAACAGACAGTCTAACTGGACGCCAGGGAGAAATCCTTTCCAAAGAACCAGTTCCACCGCCCCGTGACAGCGCACCAATCGGCAAACCCTGAAAAGTATGATAAGGAAATAAAATTAAAGGAAAGGAAATGAAATGAGGGACAGGAAAACTCGTAGTGTATATAATTCCCATCAGCTTTCCCTTCCTCACTTAGAAAAACCACGAAAAAGACCAAGATTAGAGTGGTCGATCCAACGGGAATTATCTAACCCGAGACTTTCAGAATGCGTGCCTCTTGGCGTTAACGTCTGAGCCATCTCTCTAAAAATATGAGTAATTTATGTCGTAAACATTGAAAATTAAAATCATATCCAAATAGAAACCCAAACAGGGGTCAAAATATAAAACTATACCATTCAGAAAACACACAGAATGCAGAGACATCCTACGAGGAAAGGGGAAAGCAAACAAATTTGAGTGATGACCATGAAAGAACGCAACGTTTTGACAGGGTAAAAGGACAAACACTAAAAGGGTAAACAACAAGAATTGTGATAATAATTATAATTATCATATAAATGATTATCTCTTTTGCGGATTGGTGTTCCTACTTCTCTCTAGGGAAAACAAAACTGGACTCGGAATATGTGAAATATAGCAGCCTTATGTTGATGTGACAGTGTAACATGAAATCCTCTGCGTCCATAAAAACCGGTTGCGAAGCGCTGGAACGTATGTGGGCATGAAACGGTTGTGGCCACGAGCATGTAATTAATTTGCTACGGTCTCACTTATCTTGATCGACCGTGTGAAATGCAACACACGTTGCACCTGGGGCACATGCCATGACTGTCCTAATCTAGTACACGTTGGGCTCGTTAGAGTTAGGCTTTTACACATAGTGCTATTGATCGTGGGGCAAATCAAAATTTCATGCAGCACTGCTAAAGCCATTCGCCGAGTCTCCAATAGTGCAGTGGCATCTAGGGCTCCCACGTCACGTTGTAATTAATAATGCTACACTGTGTAGAAGTATCATCAAATGTTCAACAGCAACAATCATGTGTAGTGGTACTCGAAACGTTAAATGTTTGCTTTGTTCATGTTAAATACCTTTCTACTTTTATTGCAAATGTTTCGTACTTGATGTTTCGGATGCAAACGCAAATATATGCGTTTAACACTCTCATGATCTCTAATTCTTTATTGCCTTGTTATACGCAGAGTTTGTATGCAAATATTAATGCCCTCGGTGCATCAGCCGGAACATTGCCTTCTTTCGTAATGTTCTGAAGTTCTGTTTGGTTTCCTCCCTTGAGTTGACATCTGTGTGCTCCTGGGTGTATTGTCCATTTTCTGTTTTTGACTTTTTCCCGTGTTTTGCCTTTTTATTTGGATTCTGCGACATTTGTAGCGGGTAATCGTTTCTCCTCAGGGTTGAAGCTCTCTGCTGCGGCGTTCTGGTCTCCGGCTACCTCTGCTCATCGACTGATGATTTCTGCATTCCTAATAATTTACTATCTAACTAATGTTACTCATCTTAAAGTTTTCGTAGTTGAGGCGAAATTAAAGTACAATGCATTTCCCTTAAAATGCGATTTATTATCAAATAAAATCCTTATGGGCGGCTAGGTTTTCCCATCTCTGACTTTTAAAACAATTCTCACCACTTTTGTAGATAATAGTGAATTAGGCGCCTAATCTAGCTGCACACGCTTACCCACCCATATGCACCCAGTGCATCCGTCGTCTTCCACCTCGTGGAATACCACGTAACAGACTATGTAAGGGTATGTAAGAGAGTGAAAGTCTGGGACCTGCTTCCCCCTTTTATACCGAAACCTAGTGACGCTCACCTTCGCGCCTAACAACATTTTTAATTGGTCCTCGGACCGCGTTACTTTACCATGTATGAAAATATTCTGAAACTCTTCGCACACGCGTTCCAGTGACGCGTCAGGAAACAAACCCAATGTCTCTGTCTCTTTTCTATATCTGTTTCTTTCGATTTCTCGTTATTCCCACCAAGTCCCGTGCTCATTATCTTGGTGAAAGGTGTGGACTTCTACCTGGAATTAGCTAGCTCGCACGTCCGTTAATTATCTAAGTTACAATCTGCTTTGTACATCTCTTAGCTGCTAAATATTCTAACATATTATGTAACATGGCTTTCTTGCTGAATTATTTTATTATGCAACATTCTTGTTTGATATTTATTTACACGTATATATATATATATATATATATATATATATATGTGTGTGTGTGTGTGTGTGTGGTATATCCCCTTTCAAGACCGCGTTTATTCCAATTTTGTATTTATTACTTAAAACGTTATAATACGGTACTTTCATAGAAAGCCAGTAGAAGTAATATCAACATTCACTAGACACTTAGAGGTGTATATTTCTGCGATTTGTACTGCCTGCACCTGCCTGCCCCGGCAGGTAGGATTCCCGCTGGCAAACCTAAGCATAGGCAGGCAGTTTTCCTCGATACTGGGCAGGTCAAGAAAAATCTCTTTTATACAATCTGACGTAGGAGCGAGGTTTAGAGAACGAGATGGGATTGGGAAACCTGTCTCTCATACTCTTCATGCTAGGTGTTTACCACTAAGCATTACGGGGAGTATTCTTTCCTTTGAGCAAGCATTAGCGCTAAATGTATGGCACCGCCATACGCCACAAAACTAAGAAGCACACCTGAAAGATAAGATGGAAACGGAATGAAGGGGAAATATGGAAAGGAAGACCTGGAAGATGAGAAAGCACACCAGCATTCACCTATCGACCAGAGAAGCCATCTCTGCTTGGTAACATTTATATTAAAATAAAGCTGAAACGTCTAACAATGTGCAAAATATGCAAAAATGTCGGAAAATGCACAGTAGTGTAGGAAACAGGAACAAAATTAGATGAGGTATAAAAGGATACACGTTGTAAAACTGAAGAATTATTTAAAAGCTTTCTTTCTTAATACATTCAAAAGGTATTAAGAAAGAAATAATTCTTACTACTAAAGAGATTCCACAAAATATCACGCCGTATATTCAGCTAGGATGAAAATATATGATTGTGTGGCTAGGCTGGCCTCTGATGTATCTCCAAAGTGAGCATTATTTCATTCGAAGTAGGCAGCCAGCAAGGTTCCAGGTCCAGTAGGCAACTTGTAGGTCCTGACCGAACTGCGCAGTGTGGAGGGGAGGGTTGGAGAGGACCAAATTCTGCCTCCCCTCCAGCCAGGACGAGATCTCGTGCGTGCTGCTTAAGCAAGCAGGCATCTCCGTGGTGTAGTTCCCCAGGTCTCGGATTCAAACCCCTCGGATGGCGATGGATATTTTTGGGCGTAAAAATCCTTAGCATGGTTTCCTTCGGAAGGGAAGTAAAGGCGGTGGTCCCGTGTCGTAGATTTACGTCACGTTAAAGAACCTCAAGCTTGATAAAGAGGCCTTTGAGCAAAATTACCAGTCCCTCACGCCCAATATGAAATGGGACGCTAAGGATCATAGCTGTTAAACAACGTCCATAAATAAAACACAATAAAAAATATAAATATACGCATAGGCAGGTATAGATCGAAAGTTGTACACCTCTAACTAGAGCTAGCAGGCTTTTACTATAAATCAGGCAAGTAACGTAAAGATATGAAAGAATTTCGTAAAAGTAACAAAATTACATTACTTATCCTATCACAATAAACCTTTTAAATGAGCCATTTTACTTTTTTGAAGTGTGAATGTCTTTTTCTGTTCCTTTATAGATATATTAAATCATTGAATTAATTTTGATGATATTGAAAATATAAAGTAAAAACGATTGGATTATGTTAAGGTTTGGCTCAGAATATAATAAAAATATTAAGTATTAGCATTCAGCATAGAGCAAGCAAGATCGGCGCGGACGAGTCAACACCACGCAAGCTCTGGTTTCCGAAACACAAATGTTCATAGCTTAAGGGGTTTATCTGGTACACTGAAAGGCATATTGCAATGAAATATTCTTCTTTGAACAATAACTTAGCTGAAGAAACATATTTAGCCTGGGAAATTCATCAAGTCATTTTGGCATGAGACGTTTGAATATCAAAATTTCTTTAAGGCTATTAACAGTCTAAAAAGGGGGTAGAAAAAAACTGAAGAGATTTTTCTCTGCAGCTTGTATGTAAACTAGTTGGTTTTCGTGCAAATATCAATAAAGGTTTCCGTGAAATCATACTTTTCGTAGTGCACTACGTCTGGCAACGCCACAGTGTTGCCCTCCCCTAGCCCAGCGTGCCTCAGTCCTGTCCTTTGCACGTAAATAACGTAAGTGTGGTACTAGGCTACAGTGAGCTGAAAATACAGAGTCATCAGATTAATCGGCAACGCTGCTAGCGGCACTTGGGTCGCGGGCGTGCGCCACTCGCCTGCCGATACTTTATTGCCTCGCGAACCGTCTTATGCATCGAAACAAAGAGGATGAACGGACAAGGCCAACTAGTACCATTATTTCGCAAATTACAATATTGAATGTTCGATACATTGCTTAACTTTTCAAATATGATGTTGGAAACGCTCTCCTTGTGCTCAAAGACAGGCATTACAGGGTATTAACAGATTATGATACAATGGAGCTTTTCTTTGGGAAATGTTGGTTATTTCTTCTTGCATATTATTTTCCATTTCTTGTAATGTTTGCGGATTTTGATGATACATTTTGTCTTTTAAATTGCCGCACAAGTAAAAACTCGCAGGGTGTGAGGTCTAGGAATCGAGCGGACCACCTATACACACCTATACTGTACGCTCCGTCAGCAAAGACGTCAGCAATTGCATCCAAAGAAATCTGAACTGTATGATCTGTAGTCCTGTCTTGTTGAAATACGCCCTGCATTTGCTCATCTGTAATTGAGGGAAAACTGCTCCAAAATTAAGGATTGGTATCGTGCAGCATTAATTGTTTCGTGAAGTAAAATAGTGCCAATCATTCTAGCCGCATTCACAGCACACCAAACGCTAACCTTAGGCTCATGTAGTGTTTTCTTTGTTTGTTTTATTTATGGACGCTCTTTAACCGATGTGGTTCTTAACGTCCTATTCTATATTGTGCGTGAAAGGCCGGTAATTTTGTTCAAACGCCTTTTTATCAGGCTTGTGGTTCTTTTAGGTTTCGCAAATCTACGATACCACCGGCTTTACTTCCCTTCAGAAGGAAGCCACGCTATGGATTTTTACGCCCGAAAAAATCCATCGCCCCTGCCGGGTTGAACCCGGGTCCGGGAACTAGAGGCTAGCGCTCATGTTACGGTGCGCGACCGCGACTCAGTGCCACTAACAGCGTTGCCGCTTTAAGTGATGGCACCGTAGATATTAAATATCATTTCTGATGCTTAATATTCAGGCTAGTTTCCTATGAAGGCACGGTAAATATATCTTACAACATGAGAGAGGATCATAAAATAGGTAGAATGATGTTCTACTAACAAATACCCTTATAGATATACAGATAAGGTACCTTTATTGATTTCAAATTATTGAATTATTACACAAGTATTTAGTGCATGCGTCATTGACCGTACATGCATATTTAAGATACAAGTTATGGTGACAAAATAAACAACAGAAAAGGAAACAAAACAAAAAACAAGACAAAGGAAAATGTAGTTAATTACCTTTGACTAACTGAACAAATTTTACCTAGCTTCGCGCACTTTAGCCAAGAAATTGCCCATGTTTTGCCAGCTTTCTCTGATCAGCTCAAATAAAATTGAATTGGGATAAAGAGGCATATATACTTAACTTAGGAAGAAAGGAAAGATCAGGAATGGCATGGTTTAGACTGAGAGCTGGCAGGCATAGAAAATGACTGACGATTCTGGCAGGAGAATCTGCCCATTCTGTGATTTGGATGAGGACTGGGTACATATTTTGGCGGAATGCGTACAGTGGGAGAACCAGCGAAGAAAAAAAATTCTCAAGTCCTTCTAGAAGGAGATTGGCATGTTTGGGTTTACTGGCTGAACAGAGGAACTGCCAAAACATGTGCAATTTATTGGCTACAAGTGCGAGAAGCTAGGTCAAATTTGTTCACTTAGTCAAAGGTAATTAACTCCATTTTCCTTTTTCTTGTTGTTTGTATTGTTTCTTTTTATGTTGTTTCTTTTGTCACCATACCTTGTATCTTAAATATGCATGTACGGTCAATGACCCAGCACTAAATACTTGTGTAATAACTTCAATAATTTGAAACCAATAACAATAGCTTATGTATCTAATTAATGTTTGCAAGAATGATAGCAATATGGTGATTTTTACGGACTTTCTAATGGTGTTAATTGTATATTCCTGGGATTAAAATTGTAGAATTTGGTCAAATTTGGTTTTGATTAATTTCTAATAACTACTTAATTAATGATTGGCTAATAGTTTATTTTCTGACCACCAGAATTATCGCTTCAAGGTACAAAATATCTGATGAACAGTTACGGTATTATTGTAAACCACGAGGAACATTTATTGGTGGACATTTTTCTTGCAGCCCAAAAGCAAATAGAAATGTCTAAGATGCAATGTAATCAATATATGATAGGATGCAAGGTTACCACGTTAACTGTATCACAGGTTAAACCAGGGACGTTTTGCTTTGTTGCTACTTGCTTTGTTAAGCTCACAGTTTTTAATTCGTGCGCATATTCAGATATTAACAGCTAACACACTATGTCATTTAAATACTAAGATACAAAATTGACGCAACATTTGAAGGTACTTTTTGGATGATTGTACTGATGTTTACAGTTAGAGCAGGAGTTCGTATTCTTCCTCTAAAACTTATTGGATTATAGCACAGCTTTAAAACATTTCTAATTAGGAAGCATAAATAATAAATTATACTATGCCAAGGTAGAATCAAGCGACTGAAAAATTCAATGCTATAGCCGGGATTTAAACCAGGGATCTCCCGGTCTCCGTCCGGTTGCTCTAACCACTGAGCTACCATGGCAACATGCCGGCACGACACTAAATTCTCCAGCTGATTCGTATTTTTCCGGTAAACCACAAGGAGATCTCAAATTGTATTGAGATGACATACCCCAATGGCGACTTACAATGTTGTAAGTACTTAAGTCCCGGGCTTCATAGTTTCAACCACTATTAGGTCAATTAATGGAATTAATTTTTCTTTCACACAAGCCCGGGACTTAAGTACCTACAGCATTGTAAGTCACCATTGGGGTATGTCATCTCAATACAATTTGAGATCTCCTTGCGGTTTACCGGAGAAATAAGAATCAGCTGGAGAATTTAAGTGTCGTGCCGGCGTGTTGCCATGGTAGCTCAGTGGTTAGAGCAACCGGACGTAGACCGGGAGATCCGTGGTTCAAATCCCGGCTATGGCATTGAATTTTTCAGTCGCTTGATTCTACCTTTCCAACCCTGTCCAACACGCAATTAATTCCAAATTATACTATGTTTGAAATTCCTTTAATCCATTTAATCAAGAAGAAATAATAAAGTAACTCTTAAAATGAAGTGTTAATCAGTTATATTATGCGTGTAGAATGAATCACAATTGTGGAGTATGCCTTCCCTGAAAGGCGTGATAAGGGATGTGTCATCAGAAATACTTGCCACTCGTTTCTTTGTATAAAACATGTGATGTCAAGTGAAGGGCCACCCGGAGGCGAAACTCCGATGCTAGAACCAGGAATGGTACCATCCCAGAGGCTCTGTGTCGTTTTCCATTAGACCAATCCTTGGTTTCCTAAAAGGTCCCCTCCCCACCCGCTTGCACAGGGACGGAAGTAGATACGCCACACACGTGGGTCAACTCCAAAGGGGAAGACTGCCTAAAAATCTCGGTAGGGGCGACAGCGACCTAGCACGTCTCCCAACTCTCCAGGCCTATATCGCACACTGAGGTGTCTCATAACCTCATCTGGGCATTACTGCGCAGGCGTACCCAATCTTCCTTGGGTATCGGAACCACTGCCCCGCGAGTCCAACCCAAGCCGAACAACTCTCGAAGGGAGACATTCGGCTCGACGTATTTCTGCTAATGTCAGAAGTACAAGTGAAAGGGGTACGCAGCAACCGCATCACGGCAGCTGAAAGGGAAGACAAGGGTGGTGAAAATGCCTTCCTTCAGCTAATATGCAACATGTTACATCTCTTTGTAACATGTGAAAACAAATGGGCAACCAGCCAGAGAGGGAGAGGAATCTTCGAGGCCAAATTACTCACGAGTCCAGCTTTTGCTATCTCTGGTGTAAGATATAGATGATATAAACTGCGCGTGAAATATGGAAGGAGAACATATGTGTTCCCATTTCTTTCACCCTTTCTTTCTCAGCTCTGAACTGTTTTACTTAAACCGTTTAAGAAACTTTGTAACTATGCTTATGAATAGTTTTAGAGTGATTTGAGTAACTAATACTCCCACAGAAGTGGGAATTATTCTGAAATTTGTTTCTTTGTTAGTGGGAGGTCACTTAATTTTGGAATATAAGTTTCTGGCCATGGATTTTGTTGAACTGCAGGAATATGATCCAAATAACCACAGATTACTTGAGAGTATTTATCTAAAACTTCATGTATGCTAACATTAAGCATAGAATAAAAATTACAATCGCTTATTCAGTGAATTGTAGTTATGTTTAACTGCCTCGAAAGGTATGACGCACACTGCGTGGAAAAAGAATCAGGTCAGTTGTAAATTTGTGGAATAGGGTATAATTAAAAGGTTACTGAAACAGAGTTTCAAACTGACCTAGAATGGTCCACTTTTACAAATTAGTTTGTTGCAACATTACAGTCTGTCCGGTGGCAGTCCAGTAATGAATGTTCTGCCCATATCTTCAATGATTCACAGTCTGCTATCGTAGCCACATTAGATGAATATAAACTACATCCCCCAGCTACTGCTATTAGATCTGAAATTGGCAAACCTCCAAATCACAGTGCACATCTTGTTTGAAGGGACTCAGCAATATCGCTCGCAATGAAACAGCTGATTTATTAGCTTAATTGGCAGCACTTTCAAATTTAGGATCCACACATTAAACCAACCATTTCTTATGTCGAGGTTTCAAGAAAAGATACTTAGTAGTGGGTAAATCTGTAGGTTTAGTAATTCTTATCCTATATTATGTTTGTCTTGTATTGCCATAAGGTCATACACTTCAAAATATGCTAATTTCTGTGTAAAAATATATATATAACAATTAGTAATGGGACGATACCACTATTTCTCGATATTCGATACTCATACGGATTTTCGAGCACTACTACTTGATACTCACATTATAAAAAACTGTAAAGTTAATAGCTTGTTCATTAAATTATGTTCTTATTAGTAGTTCTCTGTGTATACACGCATGTAACCAATTTTATGTTATAGGATAATTCCGAAATTGTTCCTGTTTGACCTTCTCCAATTGGCAGTAATTTTTTTATTTTGATAATTCCACAGGTTATTTATTTTAACTCCATAATAAGAGTCATATTATCACATTTGCTTTTTTATCGATCAGTTTAGGTCGAAGTGTTAAGTACCCTTCCATACCTAGTACTTTCCTATCCTTTGGGGTGAGGGGATTTTCTTGAACATCTTCTCGTATCCTTCTTTTTTTATACTGAACCTTACTGATAACTATGAGGAATGATTTTACTGCTTTAGTTTTTATATACTTAAACAGACATAACTAATAGCAACCGTGAAAGTGCCGAACCTCAATCTTTCTTTCTTTTTTTTAAATTTTTTTCTCTTTTTTGTTTCGCGAGAAAAAACTGAATGTTTTTTTTTTGGTAAAGATACCCAACAAATTTTGATATTTCTTTCCATACTTTTTTATTTTTTAGTCAATTTTCAACTAGTAAGTAAACTTGCATTTGCTTTTCTCCATTAAACAACATATAATGCCCTTTTTTATTTATTTTTTTAATTTTTATTTATTTATTTATTTAATTATCCAAAGGTAAATAGCACTGCATGCCTCCTGACACAAAAATGTAAGACTTTTTTTTTCTTTAGATTGGTGCAAAAGCATTAATTAGTGACCTCAAAACGTGAGATAAATATATACAGTTGCAGGCAGCAAGATAATTTGTCGCAGATTTGATACTTTACTATATTGGGCAAACTCTTAGATACATTTTAACACATTTGGTCATTTTTATATTTCATAAACTTTTTTGGCTTGGGATTGTAGTTGAAGCTTACTTATAACAGGAAACCGTGGTCTGCCACTTCCCTTGACATTTCAAAGGGATTTCACCATGCCATCATTTCCTTAGGAATACGTGCCTTTCTGCGCATCACCCGATGGATCACATGATCCTTAGGAAATCCTGAGCCCACGAACTTTCAGGGCGGCGGCATACCATACTTGGTAATGGTCATGGCATGATTGTCGAGACCCCCCTAGGCAGTGACTTTCTTTATAAGGAGCTGCAGACCCTTGCTGGGGAGTCGTTCTCATTCTGAACTTGTCAGCAGTCCATGCTGCTGGACCTGCAACAATACTTCACAACTCTCCGAGGTAAGATACCATTAGAGGAACTCCCAATATTTTATGTAATATTTAAAGACCCATCATTGTATGCCAGGTGTGTTGAACCTTCAGTCATTTCAAGGCTGAATGTTAAGTCCCTTCAGGACTAGATTTGTTAAAGACATAACTGGTCTCTTCAAGACCCAAAGCTGGGAACTGAAGCCCAGCATCATCATGTTCTAGTTAATATAATAAAATGGGTCACCAGGAAACGTTCACCTCTAAGCTACGTTCCCCCAGTCACAACCCCTAAGGTTGCGACAATATATACTACTTTTATGTTCTGATTTAAATTCAACTGTATTTCTATTTTAAGTTGATTTTTATTATTTTCATATATGATCTGTAATTCGTCTGTATTGTCGTTAACTTAATTTTGTTAATTGTATAGGTATACTGTGTCTATATGGCAGCCGTTAATTGAGGGAAGTGTTAATAAATAGGAAATATCCCTTATTGTTACTCAAGGCTAATAATAACAATAATAATAATTTCTTTGCTTCCCTTTTTATGTAAATATGTTCTGTGCTGAAAACTTTGTTTTAAAGGATTTTTTACCCATAGAAAAACAAATACTAGCAATTCTTTATTCTGAAAATCTTGAAAATATATATAAAAAGTATTTTTTAAGAAACACAAACAACTAAAAATAGCAAGTACTTCCATGCGCTGTCTTATGTTCTGACTTGTTTCTTCTGGATTCACATATTTTGGTCACTGGAGTAGGTAAATGTACGGCTGAGAGTGAGTCACCAAGCCAGGCTATCGCAGAAACGTATTTGGTGCGTCGCCTAAATCAGCTTCATTCACAACTCAGTTAACGCTGCATGTTGGAGTACATCTATTCCTTCCCCCATTGTTTTACATGTGTTTATTTAGACACAAGGGTCTATGAAATGTTGCATTGATGCACCCACAAGAAACGCAGTCAAGGTCTATCAAGAACTATAGTCCAGGAACTTTTTGGGAACACGTGCGAGGCAATAACGTGAAGTCTCGCCTCCTTTCATTGCTTATCTAGCATAAAGTTAAACGCAACAACTTTCAACAATGCAAAAAAGTATCGAATATTTATCTCAAAGTATTAGACATAGTTCGATACCACCGAGTATCCAGGGTATCGAGGCATCGACGGTATCGAGGTTCCATCCCTAATAAGAACTTTAGGAAATATCCTTATAAAATGTTGTCCTCCGTGGTGTGGTGGTTACCATGCTAGCCTCTAGTTCCCAAGGACACGGGTTCAAACCGACGGTGATGGATTTTTTCAGGCGTAAAAATCCTTAGCATGGCTTCCTTTGGAAGAGAAGTAAAGCCAGTGGTCCCGTGTCGTAGATTTACGGCACGTAAAAGAACCTCAAGCTTGATAAAGAGGCCTCTGAGCAAAATTACCGGTCTTTCACGCCCAGTATAGAATTGGGCGTTAAGGACCACAGCATTTAAAGAGCGTTCATAAATAAAACTCAATTTAATTTAATTTCCTTATAGAATGCCATTTACAACAAAATTCTTTACGCTAGTCAGAGCAGCGTGATTTTATTGTGTTTCATATAAACATTTAGCTATAGCAAAATATTAATAAAATCGTGTTGTTTGGCCAAAATCATGATATTTTGTACTATCGCTTCTTGATTTGAATTTATGGGCCAGCAGATCATATACTGTGTTCCCGTAACACCGCCCTCTTTGTTTGAACAGGCAACCTAATGACATCAGGAATGGCAAAATATCTCTACTGCTAAATCATTACATTACATAGGGCTGCTTGTTCGTGTTACTTTATTTAAAAAACTCTCTGATAAAACAATGTCACCATGTACCGGGCAAATGTATTTAGTTATTCACATTTAGCTTTGATTGAGAGCTTTGACCGAGATATGATTTGTGTATTATTAACTGTATACTTCGTATAGTATTACACTAACAATATGAATACTAATGTAATATTCTTTTATGTGCTACAGTACAAAAAATATTACATGTAGCTTCCGTCATGAATCAAACATCGAAGACTGCTTGTTAGGCAGCTACTTTGACTTAAATGTCCACAGATGTGCTTTGTGTAAGGGTGTTTAAGGGGACGGGTTTCTATCAAAGAAGTTGGGAGTTCGAATCCCGCTCCCGTCTGCAGAGTTATATATCTGTAATACATACTGGTATATGTATGAGCAGAGCTACAACCCGCAACTGATTAAAATTTATACCACCCCTAAAAACCCTGCAACTTGCAACCAACATTATCGGCTCCCGTTCACAACTAAGAATTGGACGGGGATTCGGGACCACCTTGTATAACTCTGCTGTTGTTATTGCGTTAACTATCGAGATTTTACTGTGTTACTCTCACTCCCCCACCTTGTCACATTTCCATTCTACCTTCCGTTGTTTTAATCTCACCCCCTTTGTCGCCCTCGCTACATTTCTCACCCATTTCGGAACAGAGTACAAGTTATATAACGTTTTAAAAACCGGTAATATAACTACTACACCTCGGGTGTTAATTAGAACTTAAGAAAAAGGTTTAACCACACGCAAACTTGTGCCCTTTCCTTAGCCCTTTTTTGCAGCGTATAATGTCCGAGCTTAATGCATACAGTACAACAGACTGTGGGCACTGATGATGTATGAAATGAAACGATATTTGGCAAAGTAAATCTGGGAAGGAAACGTTCCAGGCCTAAGTTTAAGGTACCTCATCGTCATTTGCCGATTATGAGGACTGGCGAAAAATTGGAAAAAATATCAGTCAGGGAGAACGGTCCTGATGGGATTTGAACCTCAGACTTTCCATTCACGAGACGACTTCGACTACCGGTGTGGGTTCTTTATGCATACAAAGCCATTGCAACTATAGAGTTTCTCGCTGTAATCGCTTTACGAACGCGAATAATAGTAAAGACAAATTTAACCTCTTAAATGCTCATCCTATAGAAACTTTGTGCATAACAAAACTTCTCAGAAACATTATGCTTATAAATAAATGTTTTATGTAACTGTTTTTAAATAATTGACTAACAAGCAAAGTATTTCGTTTCTTTTTTACGTTACACCGAATTAAAACCCTTTGGGGAAGGACAGGTAATAATTATGCTAAGAATGGGATCTCGATACCTCGATATTCGTTGGTATCGAAGTATGTCTAATACTTTGAGATAAACTTTCGGTACGTTTTCGATACTTTTAAATTGTCAAGTGTTGCATTATTGAAAGTTGTTGCGTTTAGTTTTGCTAGATAAGGAATTACTTCACGTTATTGCCTCGCACGTGTCCCGAAAGAGTTGCTGGACTATAGTTCTTGATGGACCTCTACTGCGTGTACTGTGGGTGAATCAAGGCAACATTTCATAGACCCTTGTGTCTAATTAAACACATGCAAAACAATAGGGGAAGGAATAGATGTACTCTAACATGCAGCGTTAACTGAGTTGTGAATGAAGCTGATTTAGGCGACGCACCAAATACGTTTCTGCAATAGCCTGGCTTGGTGACTCCCTCTCAGGCATTACATTTACCCACTCCGGCGACCAAAATCTGTGAATCCAGAAGAAACAAGTCAGAACTTAAGACATGAGATAATACAGCGCATAGAAATATTTGTTCTTTCCTTCCCTCTGTTTGTGTTACGGGAGTAAAACTCGGGTCACGAGCGTAGCTTACAGGTATACCGTGTGACTAATTTCCATAATATGGATAGAAAATGCTTTAGGAGAAAGTTTTCGACACAAAATGTATTACATAAGAGTGAAGCAGAGAAATAATAACTATTATTATTATTATTATTATTATTATTATTATTATTCAGCCTTGAATAACAATAAAGGATACATAACCTGTGGCATTATCAAAAAAAATTGCTACCAATTGGAGAATGTCGAACAAGAACAATTTTGGTGTTAGCAGTAATACCAAATTGGTTACATGCGTTTATACACAGAATCTACTGATAAGAATATAATACGATGAACACGCTATCGCCTTTGCGGTTGTTTATAAAGTAAGTATCGAGAAATAGAGACACCCCATCACTAAATTGTGCTATATAACCTATTTTATAACAGCGACCTAAGATATACTATACACCATGTTTCATAGCAATCGGCTTTGCCATTCTTGCCTTTAAAGGTAAAACTCACAAACTCAGTACGTACAAAGAGCGCCAAAGAAAATCTCACTGCATCTCGTGTCTACGTCACATTATTTATCGTTGTACGTGGCCTTGCGAAGCCATGGCCATTTCATTGGTTGCTTTAGGCCACGGTGAAAGGGTGCGCCAGTCCTTCTGCTAAATAGTTGCACCAATAACCACAACAAAGGTTACAGAATGGCGTAGAAACGAAGTATATGTTTACGCTCTTGATCGTATTGGCTAAAAGAGAAAAAGGTAAAGTGAGTGCATTCAGTTTGTCATACAGACCTCTTATCGTGATTGGTAGCCCATACCTTATAGGCTAGTGCAGGACACGCCTTTGAAAGGGTTAAAACCTAAGGGGAAAATTTGATGAGCGCCCAGCGAAATGTAGAATTTGCAGTGTGAGAAGATTTTCAAATTAAAGCTTGAATGGTATTCATTAAATACATAGCGATACTTTATAACAAAAAATAAACAGAACTGTGTTCTGACAGTGGTATCAATGCTTGTTGATTCGTAGAAGCAAACATAACTAAATAATAAATAAGTAAAGCAGCGTGTTTCCCATCTAATTCAAACTACAATTGGTTAATATACCTTTACTAACATATTGCTGATCATACGAATACAACAGAATTATAGACAAAAATATAACCCAACTTTATTGCCATAATATGTATGTCATATTCGATAAACTATAATCATATACACATTTATCTCCATGATGAGTCAATTATAACAAAAAAGTAATTTGCATTTAGTAAACGAATATTATCATCTGCGGATGTTTTATAGGGAGTACCCACTTTCTGACGAGTATGTAGACCGTGTTCCCCACTTTCCTGGAATATTTTTATCCAGTAATTTACTATAAAAACACTTTTACGCACTGCCGTTGCAATTGCTGTAACAGTGCGACCAGCCTCCCACATACCCATATGTCCGCGAGTAATTTCGCTAGTATACGGCATGACTGGTTCTGAGACAATAAACGTGTTTTGGTTTCAATAACACCAGAGAAAGCAAAGGCATCCACCTCCCCTCTTTTCCCTCTTATTGCTGTGCTCTCAAGCCACCAAGCTCTGTAAGGTGAAGGACACGCCTCAAAAGACCTCTGAGAACGAGACAAAATTCGCCGAAGATTTTATTTGCTGCTATTTGTACATAAAATACGTGTTGGCCTTCATCGAAGCGTTAGTACCAATTATTCATTTCCAAGAATGCTGATTACAGTGTTACCAGACGTACCAGTTTTACTGAAAACTTGTGTTTGACATTGGTGTAACAACAGCGTCAGTTCGGCTCAGCAGCTTAACCTGACATTGGTACACGTGAATTGATCGACAATTTAATCAGCGACCAACAACTGCTGTTGGTTATTGTCACAGGCAGGTCTCTAGTTTTTGCCTCGGCTGATCCATGGTTTCCATCTCGTATAGGATCCATTGCTATCTCAGGCGTTACGGATCGTTGGAGGAGGTTTGAAAAGAGAGAGCAGGATTTCTGTAACGCATTCTCTTTGCTGAGATATAACCACTGAAATTTACCTTACAAAGCGCATAGGTTGCACTTGATGCTATCAAAGGCTGGCTGCTGGAGGAGAAATATTCCGGGAGCTTTCTAATCTAATTCATTCATACCGCTCTTAGCAAATGAATTTACACGTTCTGTTTTTTGCAGGACTGTTTCCTTTTTTAAGAGTAATTTTCAAACTATCAGTTTTCATTTTCTCTTTACAAGGGAAAAGTCTCCTCTTTTATGCATTTCTTTACTGAAAACGAAGCAGTTACTCCTTCTAATCCTCCCAAAAGTGATATCATCTCTAGCTAAAAGGAATCTAAGTAATAGAAAAGCTACAGGAACGTAAGCTTCCCCATTAGATTTCACTTTAACATTTGTTTATCTACAAGATTCTAACTTATAGAGCAGAGGTGGCGAAAACGTGACTCGCAGGCGCACGTTCCCTCTCTGCAACCGTCCGTTTGATTTTCACATGCTGCTGAGTGACGCAGTGCGTGTTGCATATTTGGTGACTCGCGGAAGGAAGTCGTTTTCGCCACCCTTGTTATAGAGTATAGGGTATACAACGGAGGGCAACGCACTGCGACCTACAAAGATTTACCACCCCCAAGAGGAAAGGAGGAAGTGAAAGAGCCGCCGGAGGCTACAGGCCAGCCACACAAGCCACAGAGACGCGCGGAAGCCCTAATAGTTGCTAGGTTGAATACCCATCCCATTACTGGAATTGCCCAGAGGGAGCGATAAACCATTCAAACATGTAGCCTTCTTGTGCCCACTGGGAATACCCTTTTCTTAGAGCAAGCATCCCTTCATCTGTAGGGACCACATTACGCCACGAAACCTAGAAGCACACCTGAGAGAGGAAAAGGAAAATGAAATCGTGGTAGATGACAAGCCACCCAAGCATTCACCTACCGACCAGAGAAAACCACGAAAAACTCAGTCAGAACGACCGGTCGACGGGAATCGAACCCGAGATCTACCGAATGCGAACCTCACACATTACCAGTCTGGCTCTGTACATTCGGATCTAATTATATTAGATGTTGTATGACATTAAAATTTACAAAATTTAGTAGTTGGTTCTTATCAGCAAATTCTTTTGTCACAGCAACAATGTAGATCACACAAAGCATTAAAAAATCAGGGTAGATCGCCAAATAATGTGCAGTCGAGTGCGTGGAATCGTACCCATATAACGCGCAGTGGTTTATGTTAGTAAATAGATAGATAAGTTACCCTTATTGGTTTGAAATTATTGAAGTTATTACACAAGTATTTAGTGCATGGGTCATTGGCCGTACATGCATATTTAAGGCACTAGGTATGGTGACAAAATAAACAACAGAAAAACAAAACAAAACAGAAAAGAACAAGAAAAAGGAAAATAGAGATAAATCACCTTTGACTAACTGAACAAATTTGACCTTACTTCGCGCACTTTAGACAAGAAATTTCCCATGTTTTGCCAGTTCCTCTGGTCAGCCAGTAGCTCCCAACATGCCAATCTCTTTCTTGAGAGACTTAAGAATTTCTCTTTGAGTTTAATTATTCGCTGGTTCTCCCACTGAGCGCATTCAGCTAAAATATGTACCCAGTCCTCATCCAAATCACAGAATGGGCAGATTCTCCTGCCAGAATCGTCAGTCATTTTCTGTACCCTCCAGCTCCCCAGTCTAAACCATGCCATTCCTGATCTTTCCTTTCTTCCTAAGTTAAGTATATATGCCTCTTTACCCCAATTCAATTTTATTTCATTTGCTAGACTTAGAAAAGGTTTAATTTTACAATCCAATTCTATTTCCTGTTTCTTGATGTCTCTAAGTCTTATGTTAGTAAGGGAATATTAAACCATCCCTGCCACGCCCACTTCCTAACCCTTAACTGGTTCCTGCACTCAATGTTTGTTTTACATCCTCTTTTCCTTCGCTCCTCTGTCTGAAATCGACCTGTGTTCATAATTTAATATTTCAGTGCCAGTCATTTGATATCAAACCAATACGAAATGGACTCATTCAGGGGCTGGTGTGGACCGTCGTTGTGAAGCATGCCTTCCAGCCACTCGGGTGAAATGCTTCCCACTCCTCCCCTTTCGCCGCTCACGTGGATCTGATCTTCGTTCATAGTCTAATGCGCGTGTGTCGGACTTGAATTCAAACCAATAAGAGAGTGAGTTATCCAGGTATGGTGAGGAACACAAATGATAAGGAGTTTCCGCCAACATTAAATAAAGAAAACACTACAGGAATCCAAAAGTATCTCCAGTTTCCGTGCACTCGACTGTACATAAACGCTGTTTTATATTTAACGTGATCAGGATATATAATGATAATCTGCCTTAGGTGAATGGTGCTTTACGAGACACCTGGGCATAACGTGGCGCACATATGCCATTCCTGTGCCATGATAGTGTGTAGCATATCAAATGCCTGTCCACATCGACACACACTAAATCAAATTTAAACAATATAAAAACTAGTCGGAAGACCAGATGTGATCTATAATAATGATCATGCCGGGAAAAACACATAACAGCGCTTGTATAATGAAACTGCATTCTTTAATCCCTAATCTGCATTATACTTATGTGTATGAATGATAAATGAGTGCGAAGTTCCCATAATGCCCTTGAAAACATATACTCGAACTGAAAATTTGTTTGCGCTGCACAGGAATGCGCGGAAGCAGCCACGATAAAAAGTATTTGCACAAAAATGCGCTGCGTCCTGAACGCTTAGTTTCTAGAGAATAGATTTTATTTTATGATTTTAATCCTATTTTCACAAAATGTAATTTTTTTAGTTGTATTTCTGCTCTGAATAGCGAAAATAAGTTAAAGGATTTACTACTGAGCAGATTGCTCAGGCAGTTACGACTGTGGCACGCATTTGAGAGGTCTCGGGATCGATCCCCGGCGATCGCCCTCGTGGTTTCCCTGGGTCGCCGGGTGGTTCATCTTCTACCACGACTCTCCTTCCTCTCATTTCCTATACCCATCATCTTGTCATCTGTTTCAGGGTTGTAGGAACAGGCGACGGTAGTCGGCGGGTTGCGGATGGGCGGTGGCTTGCGCTCTGTAAAGGTTTCTTCCCCGGCGTATCGCTTCGTTACCGCTCAGATAGGTCTCTCCTCAGCGTGGGGCTCTGCTCCGGGGGACCCTGGAGGTTAGTGGCTTTTGGGCAGGGATCGCGCGGCGTCGGATTCGTTCTATTTGGAAACGTTAGAGACACCGTCCATGCTTGCGCCCGTCGGCATCCGGATCTGTTCGCCCTATGAGTCTCTCCCCTCATTCCTCCCTCCCACGGGTCATATTGGAAGCACAATGGGCCGACTGGCCTGCGTGCGGCGCTCTGCCCCGGTTCCAGGGGCCCCTTCGTGATAAGTACCTTTACATTTACCTTTAAAGGACTTACTGAAATTGGGTTCGCCTCCTTTTTCACCGGTTTAACCCAATTTCTATCAAAATTACATTTTTTTATGAATGTAACTTCGTCATAAAGTGTTTCTTTAGATACCGTTATATGCTGTTATTTTTATAAATTTTAATCACAAATACACTTAAAACTATTTTAATACGTACAATTTGTTTCGAGATAATTTTCAGAACTAAAAGTTGTACTGTGAAAACAATATTAATCACATTTACATTAAAATGTCAAGGAGCGTAAAAGAAGAGTTTCTTCAAGCCTGAAGATTTTCATGTTTATAGCTGTAATAGTCTCCTAGAAACATACTTAAATTGGCAAATGTAACATTGGTTGGATACATCCTGCAGACTTCTCATAAATGCTCAATCGCCACAAACAAAATCACTGATAAGTGGTTTCAATATATAGTTTCATTACAGGTAGTATGTATTGCATCTGGTTTTATGGTTGAGTGGAACCCCACTAGTCGAATATATTGAGATGCGGTTACTAAGCTATAGGGAACACCTCCTTTAATATACACGAGTAGCACTGCCTGCTTTGAAGAATAATCGCGTATGTACGTCGACTTTAAACATAATTTGTTTGATATCATTTGAATCACAAAAAGCTTGGTTGTGTTTCTTGTAGGCCTGCGTGGAGCAGTTCGTTGAGCGCTGGCTTTCTGTGCCCAAAGTTAGGGCTACTATCTCGGCCCAGAACAACGACATTTAAGTGTGTTTAAATGGAAGAACCTCAAGTTATTAAATTTACGGACATGTAAATGCATTCCTTGTGAAGACTTTGAAAGGGGATATACCACACACACACACAAACATATATATATACATATAAATCAATATTAAACAAGAATTGTACATAATATAATTCTCCAAGAAATATGTTAGAATATTTAACAACCAAGAATTGTACAAAAGCAGATTGTAACTTAGATAAGTAAGTGCGGGCGAACTAGCTAATTCTAGGTAGAACCCACCTTTCACCAAGCTAATGAGCAAGGAACTGTAAGCAATAAGGTGAAATAGAAAGAGACACATATAGAAAGGAAAGAGACAGACATATTGAAACTGCTTTCGGACGCGTCACTTGTATGCGTATGCGAAATCTTTTGGAGCAGAATATTCTCATACATAATAAGGTTACGCGGTCTGAGGACCAATTAGAAATGTCGTTACATTTTGAGGCGCGGAGGTGAGCGTCATTAGGCTTAGGTATAAAAGGGGAAAGAAAGCCCCATATTTTCATTCTCTTATAGAACTTTGTCGACACACAGTGATACTCTCTGGACGACAAATGCACGTGTGTGCATTAGGGTGGGAAGCGTATTAGGCTCCTAATTATTAGAATGGTGGAAATAGTTCCAATGGGAAAAGCTAGCCGCCCATAAGATTTATTTGATGATAAACCACATTTTTTAAGGGAAAGGCAGCGTATTTTAATTTGCTTCACCTACGAAAACCCTGAGACCCGTGATTAGCTAGATGGGTACTAATTATTGATTAGGAATGGAGTAAACAGCAGCCGATGAGCAGCAATAGCCGGAGACAAGAACACTGCAGCAGAGGGCTTCAACCAGAGGAACAAAGTTTTCCCGCTACAACTTCTGCACATAGGCGTTGCTTATATGTAGTTAAATATACTTAAAAATTGAATAATTTACCCGAAAAACCACTGGAATCCTCTCATTCGACACAAATTTCTCGGGAATCTCGAGACACTCTTCAGTTACCCCAAGATATCCTGCCTTAAAAGGACTTGCAATGCTGCATTTGTAGTTAACTAGTACACAAAATTATATATAATTATTATTTATACTTTCATGTATGTTTACAGTGGTGTGGGAAACTTGAACAAGATTTGAAACATTTAATATCATGACTAGGTATGGAATCGCAAATCATTGGCTTTCTGTATTGACGCACCTCCAGCGTGCTACGGTAACAAGATCCCTAGATGCACATTGAGCTCCTGTCACGGCACCAGGGTAACTCCAAGGCGATGTTAGTTCCTTCTAGATAGGGGAGGGGTAAAATAGCCAATAAGTATAACCGAAAATACGAAGCATGGTCTAGATTAGCACAACATTCAGTTTAAATTTTGGGAGCTGCCGAATAAAATTCTAAATGTTTATCAGCAATATTGGAGAGAAAATATCGGGGATACGTCATGATGAATTCCGTTCAATTTGTTATTTACTAGTACATACAAAAAGACTAAACTAGACAGCAAAATCGCAACCACGCATGTTTGCTGTTGGTCAATAACATTTCTGATCATAAAGCACGTCCTATAAAGGTAATTACAAGGGACTGGGCAACAAAGGTGAGTAATAAAAACTGAACCGAATAGCAAGAGCTGGATAAAATATGGTGGTTGTGCTTTGTCTGAATCCTTTTATAGCAAACTCTGAAAACTTGCCAAAATGATATTTCGATACCACTGCATAGCAGAGCTTCCCAGCAATATGTGTACGAGGGCAGTCCAAAGAAAGTACCCGACCTGACGTATATATAGCGGTTGTTGTTTCAAAAAAATGACTATGGTGGAACGTACCACCCTTATAAAGCTTAAGTTTGAAGTTTGACGATGCTACGTTGTTTAGTAATTCTTTGGCAGCCTTCAATAGTGAACGCTCTCAGCGAATTTGTAAACATGGATAAAACTGGCCATCTTATGTGATACAATACTTTCATTTGAAAGGTCTTAGTCCAACTAATATTAAAGCTGAGCTAGATTCTACTCTGGGGGAGTCTGCTCCTTCGTTTACAACAGTAAATTATTGGGTGGCAGAGCTTAAGCGAGATCATATGAGCTGCCAACACGAACATTGCAGTGGTCGACCAAATGAGTTGACCATGCCAGAAATTGTGAAGAAAATCCACAAAATGGTATTGAATGACCGTCGACTGAAAGTGTGCGAGCTACCAGACATAGTAGGCATTTCTAAAAGTGCTGTACATTGCATACTTACTGAAAATTTATACATGAGAAAGTTGTGTGTGAGATGGGTGCCGCGTTTACTCACAGTGGAACAAAAGCAGCGTCCTGAGGATGTTTCAGTCGAGTGTTTGGCGATGTTTCGCTGCAATAAAGCCAAGTTTTTGCGTCGATTCATTACCATGGATGAAACATGGGTCCATCGCTTCACATATGAGATGAAGGAACAGTCAAAAGTGGATAAAAAGGGGAGAATCGGTTCCAAAGAAGGCGAAGACAGTTCTATCTGCAGGCAAGGTAATGGCGTAATGCGCGTGGGATAATTTTCGTCTATTGTCTTCAAAAAGGAAAAGCAATCAATGGCGAGTATTATGCTAACTTATTTCAGCGTTTGAATGATAAAATAAGCAAAAACGGCCGCATTTAGCAAAAAAGAAAGTTTTGTTTCATCAAGATAATGCACCAGTTCACACATCCTTTATCGCCATGGCCAAAATCAATGACTTTAAGTTCTAATTGCTTCCTCATGCACCCTATTCGCCAGATTTAGCCCCCTCTGATCATTTTCTGTTTCCAAAGTTGAAGAAATGGCTTAGTGGTAAAAGATTTGCCAGCAATGAAGAGGTGGAGTTTGCAGTTGATGGCTATTTTGCAGAACTCGATGGCTCTGACTATAAACAGGATATCGAAGCTATTGAACGTCGCTGGGAAAAGTGTATCGAGCTGAAAGCAGACTATGTAGAGAAGTAAAGATGTTTTTTCCCAACATATTTGTGTTTTCTTTGTTAGTCGGGTACTTCTGGGACATGCCTCGTATGTTTATAAAACAGGTAATAGGAAGTTTAGATAAATGCTTAAAGGATGTTCTGGCAGAAGAAACTTCACGTGTTATAACCATAAAATATTTTAATAAAGGTCGGTTCCCTCCCGTATTAATTTGATTACAAATATCACCTCTAAGCTTTTTAAGAAAATAAACAAGTATCTAAATATGCGTGCTTTTCATTTTTACTTTTTCTAAAAGCATGAAAATCATTGATCTCAACCCTTATTTGAAATCTTGATGTACACTTTTTTATAATATCAGTCTTCCAAGAGTCGCCCTCCGTGGTATAGTGGTTACCATGCTAGCCTCTAGTTCCCGAGGTCGCGATGGATTTTTTTCGGGCGTAAAAATCCTTAGCATGGCAACTGAAGCCGGTGGTCCCGTGTCGTAAATTTACGGCACGTAAAAGAACCTCAAGCCTGCCCTGAGCAAAATTAACGGTCTTTCACACCCGATATAGAATGGGACGCTAAGGACCATAGTAGTTAAAGAGCGTCCATAAATAAAACTTTAAAAAAAATCCTCCAAGTTTAATTTGGAACTTTGAGATTCTTCTGGGCATCAACCAGATATAAAGAATGATATGTATTAAAAGAGACTGAGGTAATTCCGACCCCGAAAGCTTTCATCTCGAGGGAAATCAGCACATCTTCCCTTGTGCTTACACCATTGTAGTACAAATGTTAAACATAGCATTTCACTACATCAATTTGCAATATCACTGTGTTCCAATTAAGCGCCTTAAGCGGTGTTTACATTAACATGAAACCACGGGTAAAATCAGACGTGATGAAGCCTAATGCCCCCTCCACAGGTGTATGCGTTCATGTTCAGTTGCACGCTGTATCAGTGTTTAACAACAAACCTAATTTCACAACTTAGCATCATTTAACCTTAGCTGCTTGCATCAGTGAAACAAGATACTTTTGTAATAATAGATTGTCCTATAAGCAATGGAAAAGACAGGTTGCTTATCTTTAGGGTTAACAAAGCCACCCAATCTCTATCTCGCTGTCTATCTTTAATGCCTTCATCTTTTGTTCTTCTCCCACCTTCCTTAATTTCTGGAATCTTATAAGCGTTTTCTGCGCACGTAAGTTGTAGTGACTTTTGGCCTAGTGAATAATAAGAGAGCGTGACGAAGATAGAGAGAGGGCAGCTCCGCATCACCTCACTGGAGTCAATGGAGAACAAAGTGAAAGGGGGTGGTCCGGGTGGTAGTAAACTCCGGCACGATTGTCCCTTTTTTTCGTAAAGCGTAATACTGTGTATATGTAAAGTTCGGCACAGCATAAATGTAAACTCCCGCACAGGGGAAATGTAAACTCCCTCACAAACTGTTATTAATTATTACGCCGTTTATTACCAAGGCCGTGGAATTTGAGACGTTGAGTACACTCCGGCACGATTGTTTTCGTACTTACAGAAGATAGACGCTGAGTGAGTTATAGTAAACTGCGAGTGAAAGTAGTCAACCCGATGGATACCACGAGGTTGCATGTGCTTTGCTGTTGAAACATCAGCGTTGGTAGGTTTAAGTCCATGGTGCATTCGTTTTCATGCAACGGAACACAGACGCATTTGTTTATTAATTAGCGCTGAGTTACTTACAGGAAGGACACGGCCTGCGTTGTTATGGCTACTCAAAATGGGGAAAAAAAATCTTATGGCTGTCAACGGGTATAAATGTTATTTTAAACATTAAGCAAAGGATGTTTATGTAGGGGTGCTGTGTTAAAAAAAAGTTTGCCCTAGTAAAGTTTATACTCATGGAATTTCAAGTCTGATTATACAATTTATGAAATCTAATTTCAAACATAACCTTGATTCAGGCCCCTCCGTGATACGTACCTTTGCCTTTACGTATTGTGTTCAGATAATTTCGAAATTAGAAAACTTAACTCTGCTAACCTTTTTGAAACTAAATGTTCAACAACTGCAACCTTAGATCACTGTAGCAATCTTGGTCCAAGGTTATACAAGATTATTATGTAATTTATAGAATAAAGAGTATACAGATTTGTAGTAATTCGACGTTTTTAAATAAAAACAAAATTAAAACCATTGTCAAATAGAAATTTATATTACATTCCTATTTTTATGGCTTAGATTAACTCTATTACTGTTAATTATTATTTTTGGAATGTACTTTTTTCTTCCACTTTAGTGTTAATTCCTAAAGTATTTGTTCAACGAGTTGCGTAATTAACTTAACCGCATGGCATGTTGTTGGTGAGTTATACCTCCAACGAAAGCAGCTCTGCACACCTGTCACAGGATAGCTGTAGCATGTCAACTGTGGCGTCCATGTGGTTCATAGTTCACATGAATGACGCTTCCCCAAATGTACAGGAGAGCTAGAAATCTAGAGATCTTACGCGCATGCGTAACTCCGCTAAGGATTAAAGATTTTCAGAGTTGCTCTTTAAAATGGTGTCATTCGTTTCGCCTTTGAGCTTCTATTTTTGAACGTGTTAATTTTTTCTTTATTAGATAGATAAGGTATATTTATTGGTTTCAAATTATTGAAGTTATTACAAAAGTATTTAGTGCATCGGTCATTGACCGTACATGCATATTTAAGATACAAGTATGGTGACAAAATAAACAACAGAAAAAGAAAATAAGACAAACAAGAGAAAGGAAAATAAAGATAAATTACCTTTGTCTAACTGAACAAATATGACCTAGCTTCGCGCACTTTAGCCAAGAAATTGCCCATGTTTTGCCAGTTCCTATGGTCAGTCAGTAGATCCCAACATGCCAATCTCTTTTTTGAGGGACTTAAGAATTTTTCTTTGAGTTTAATTGTTCTCTGGTTCTCCCACTGTGCACGTTCCGCGAAAATATGTACCCAGTCATCCAAATCACAGAATGGGCAGATTCTCCTGCCAGAATCGTCAGTCATTTTCTGTGCCCTCCAGCCCCCCAGTGTAAACCATGCCATGTCCGATCTTTCCTTTCTTCCTATGTTAAGTATATATGCCTCTTTACCCCAATTCAATTTTATTTCATTTCCTAGACTTAGAGAAGGTTTAATTTTACAATCCGATTCTATTTCCTTTTGGTTGATATCTCTTAGTCCTCTTTTGACACCTTTTCATATGTTTTGTCATTTGTTTCAGCTGTTTGCCATACGGACCCCATGCCTATTCTCGTCCAACTCCTTTCCAAATCAGCTGCCCAAAACGTAGGAGACAGGTATTCTCGCTGGTATTTATAACATTTGAATCGTAGTGTGCAGTTATCCCCCTGCATCAGCCTCAGCTAGTACTTCGCTGCTCTTATTTTGCAGTGTATTGTGTCTTCATAACATCCCACCTCCCTTAATACCCCCGAATTTGATGTGCCTTGTGAAACTCCAAGAACTCTTTCCAAAATGCTAAAAGTGTTTTATTTACATGCTCTGCCCTTTCGCATCTCCAGATTTTACTTCCGTATAACAGAATCGTCCTTATCATAGAGTTATACATATTTTCTAATGTATCTACAGGTACATCCGGTATCGGCCAGAGGGTACGTAATAATTCATTTAAGTGCCCTCGTGCTTTATAATTAGTTACTGATAGATGTTTGTTCCATTTTCCTCTCATATTAAACATTACTCCTAAATAGGAAAAATATTTAACTTTTTGTAGTTCTAATTATACACATAAATGCAATATCCTTTACGTAAATTCCGTTCATTTTGACATTACGCTTACTGTTGAAATCATCGCTGCTTTCAAAGTGGGTGCCATTCAATTCCAATGTCAACTTCAACAAACAAAAATTACGCATTCATGCTAGGGATCGGGATTCATCAGAAATGTAAGAGCGCCACTATAACAGCAGCTCTAACGGTGCTATTCATATAATGCACTGTTTATGGCACTTGACGATAACTAAAAGTATTCGAAATGGCCTGTAAAGTTTAATGTGTAATAGAGATAGGATGCCTAATTCGCAGAGCGTTCTCAGTAATTACTTTGCCAGGAAATATCCCAGTAGATTCCGTAGTTAAGCTTGTGTGCGAATACTATGCACAAGCGCGAGGCCGTTATATCCTAGATGTGGCCACGTTCAAGTTTCACTTAGAAATACATGGCGTAGATAATCTCTGTAATGTTAGGTTCACGTTCCTGCCGTTTCGCGAAACGGTTTCACATTCGGATTCTATGAAATAAGGTATACTCTTAAAGAAGAACATTTGGTTTACATAGAGCATTCTAACGACTTTAATGAGGGTAAAGCAATTGGGAACGAAGATCTTGGAGATAGTGGCAACGTAAATAGACCGATTCGCTGGAGGTCACAGAACCATGCAACTCACAGAATAAATGCACATCGATTTTAGATTCTATACCATGTAAAGTTATTGCAGTTAAGAGAAAATGATGCTAAAATTTGGACAAAATCTTACAAATAACCTTAATTATATGTTCGCAGTTATACATATTTCATTAGTATCAAATCTCTACTGGAATTAATTGTTCTTTCACAGAAGCTGTGTGTTGGACAGGGTTGGAAAGGTAGAATCAGATGACTGAAAAATTTAATGCCATAGCGGGATTTGAACCACGGATCTCCCGGTCTCCGTCCGGTTGCTCTAACCACTGAGCTACCATGGCAACATGCCGGCACGACACTAAATTCTCCAACTGATTCGCATTTTTCCCGGTAAGCCACAAGGAGATCTCAAATTGCATTGAGATGTCACCCCAATGGCGACTTACAATGAATGTAAGTTACCCTTTGAGATGAGCTTAAGGAGAAACTAAGTGACAAAAATTTCCCCAAAAATTATACTCTTAGTTTTTTATGCAGTCTTATAAGTTCAAATGTAATGTGTTATATAATTATAGGTCTAGGTTATAGATCGGAGGGAGATACTTCGCGCACTGTGACTTACACTGATTTATTGTGACTACCACTCCCAGGACCAAGCGGGATGGCTCAGGTGGTTACGTCTGTGGCCCACATTTGGGAGGTCCCGGGATCGATCACCGGCGACCGCCCACTCTGGCCTATGGGTTTTTCGTGGTTTCCCCGGGTCGCGAGGCAAATATTGGGGTGGTTCATCTTCTACCACGACTCTCCTACCTCTCATTTCTTGTACCCATCACTTTCCTTGTGATCTCTTTCAGGGTTGTAGGACCAGGCGACGGCGTTCGGCGGGTTGCGGCTGGGCGGTGGCTTGCGCTCTGTAAAGGTTTCTTCCCTATTGTCGCTGCGGTACCGCTCAGTTAGGTCTCTTCTCAGCGTGGGGCTCCGCTCCGGGGTGGGCAGGAACCGTGCGGCGTTGGATGCGTTCTATCTGGAAACGTTAGGGACCCCGTCCATTCGTGCGCCCGTCGGCATCCAGATCTGGTCGCCTTTCGGTTCTCTCCCCTCATCCCACCGTCCCAGAGGTTACGTTGGAAGCAGAAAGGCCGTTGCGACCTATTTGCGGTACTCTTTCCAGATTTCGGGATCCTCTCCGTAATATGTACCTTACCTTTTTACTTTTCGCTTAAATATTTGGGGTTCCTATAATGTTACACTCGATGCCATGTAAAATTGTAAATATAAGCTAATCATACAAGTATTATTAAGGGGCGCAGGTTTGTAACTTATTCTACATTATTCTAATGTCCTACCTTTTGATAACCTACTGGTTAACATAACCTACGCTTCTAAATTACTTTTCCACCACTACACTTGATGCATAAACGTAAGCACCCCAGCCAAGGCATTGAAACGAGTAGGCCGACTTCTTGTATTGTTTATGTCGAGCCACCATTGGTGACAATGGCGACCCCCGAGGAATTTGGAGGTCAAATATTAATTGCCATTCAAAATTGCACAGTTAGATAGTCTGATTTCGCTGAGCATATTGTCGTATGCCTCTCTATAATTTATTTTACAACTGCAAATGGGAGCTACTCGCTTGCTAGAGGGATCGTTAAATCAAACAAAGAACTTCAAATTACGAGGCAACGACGAGGACGCAGCTAAGTTAAATCCCAAAATAATTGCTATACCAATACAATGCCTGGCTTAAGGGAGATGAAAGATTCTATTCTACCATAATTAAGACTTCCAAGCGTGGATGGAACACCGTTTATTAAATGAAATTAAATACTCACATACCTTTGCCCATTGCCTGCCGACGAGGACATCGTGTTTTAGCAGTTTCCCGTCTGTCTCACTCGAAGCTTACTTACTGACTGTTACAAGAAGCCACGCCAACTCGGGCGTCAGTAACGCTATCCCCTCCTTGACACTGTTTCCCCTGACTCGCCCCTACTCACAGGCAAACTGCCGTGCTTCGGTGCCCAGAGAGCGTCTTATCAATATTATCTGTGCACATGCCACATCTCCCCCTGGCCACCGAAGTCGACGCCCTCGTCGACACAAGGAAAATAAATACAATAAGAGATATTAAAATAACACAAATGACATGCAAAATAAAAGAATTAAACATGTGTGATGCACCTAAATATAACAGAATAATATACATGTGTGATAAGCACCCAGACGACGACACAATGTTACTGGGCGATGTGGAGTCTCGAGAAACTTAAGTGCTATCGACTAATATTGTTACTGCACTTATACTTGAGCACCCCGCACACGCACACACCACGCTGCCTCAGTTCACAGGCACACTACACTGCGCAAGATATCGATGGTCTGCTGGAACTGTTTGTGGGTGATGTTATACAGTGCCCACAACGACGATTTGTCCTGGTGTAGAATTATCACTGCAGGTCTCTGGTGATGACAACAGGGTGGGCAGTCGCTAGCTTGGACTGTCCCCCGACATGGTGGCTCCTTATGCCACGGCAGTGTAGTGGCTGCCCGACAGCTTCCCTGTGGTGTTTCTTGACTTCTGGTGTGCCACGGGGATGCTCCTGGAGTCTCTCGAGCTCCGCCACAGCAAAATACTAGAACAAAACCACCAAACAATAAAAAGGGTGCTCCAACAAACAATCACACATAAAAAGAACGGTAAGTCATGTACAATTAAATATTTTAAAGGTTGAAAAGTTTGCACTAACATTCTTTTGACATGGGCAAAGAAAGAGAACAAAAAAATAAGTACAAATTGGCATAAGAACTAAATTTTATAGAGTTTCCATCCAAAATTTAACTCACAATGCTTCAGAATCCAAATAAAACAGTAAAACAGACTCAGAATACATTAACATGACAGAAAAACATAACCTTATTTGGGATCCCAATATTAAATCTTAATAACCAGCTGGTATCACTAACAAAAGAAAATAAGTGCACTTACAAGACAATCACACATGACAATGAAATGAACTCATTCACACTGACCATGGCCCAAATTACACACAACACTCACTTAACTATCTACTCAAACTAGTGTATGCATCACTACAAACTACATCCACAATACAGCTCCAAACTACGCCACGTGACATGCTTTCAACTACTATTGTCCTACTCTTGTCACTAATACAGTTTCTCGTCCACAGTACTATCTTCCTCATCTCATTATGATCATCAACTCAATCTCAATCATAATCATCATCATCAGTATTGCAATCAGCATCATTACTTCAGTCATTAACATCTTTATCTCAACTTTCAATTTTCTCTTCAAAACAAAACATCTTCACTGACGTGTCTCATTTACCATGCTGTAAAATCAAAACATCTAACATAGGCATAACCTTCAAGAAATCACATTAGTATTTCAGGAATGACACAAATAACATGACATTATACTGTTGCATCCACATCCTCCAAATGAAAATTAAGCTGGAAAACAGTTGGTATTAAAATTTGCTATCTAAGATGGTCATAAACTTGTTGCATAAACAGAAAAAAAAATATTCACATTACAATCACTTCCGTCCATTTAATCTCTCGTGTGAATTCATCACACACGCTATACTGGGCACGTTACAGCAACACCAATAAGCCAAAATCTCTGAAATCATCACATCTCATCAACTTTCCAGGTACATGTAGCCCTCCTGAAAAATCAACACATTCATACAACAACTGTCGGGGTTACACTGTGGCACTTCCACCGAAGCTGACATCATCTCATCTCTTCTCATCTCTCACATTCAACTCATATTTCTCACATAACCTCACACTACGTCATCGGGGTTACACTTTGGCACTCCCACCGAGGCAAATCTCACATATATCACATAACCTCAAATACACACATACATACACACACTATTCATGCAACAATTTTCTGCAAATATAAAAATCACAGCATCATTATGAAACCCAAAATCAAATCGAGTCAAATCAAATCAAATCAAATCATATCAAATCGAATGCAACAAAACAACATCATTACTCAAAACAATATTGTCACAGAACATTCCTGAAAATGAAAGCTCAATTAAGCACATATTACACATGAAACACATTCCTGCAGCATAGTACAACAAAACAAATAATTTGCAGTTCCCAAAACATAATTCAAAATTTAAGTTACACCAAAAGAATAATACACTTTTAATTTAGCAGAGACATTCATAGCACATATTCCTGAAAAGCAAAGCTTAATTAAGCATCAGTCAGTGAAACAATAAATTTAGTATACCTGTGTGAGTTGTAAAACTGTTTCATTCGTCCAAGCTTTAGCACTCACAATGTTTACATACTTACAGGTGATTTTTTTTCTTATTCTTTTTACCACAAAATTCCAGTGCAAATTTTCCAAAATCTGGTAACACACGTACAGCTGGTTCATCAACAACCACATCGTACCGGTCCATATTAGAAGGCACATCAAACCTAATTAGGTGCAGCTACTGGCAAGGCTGGTAGCTCCTGAAACTTTTACTTACATGAGTAACTGTGAAGTATTTTCCCCTAAAAATATGCATTGCGGAATTAAATAAACCAAACTTGGCAACGGTGAAGCAAAATTATCATCATTATCATTTTCTCAGAGCGGCCATTAGCAGTAGTAGCGAACATTTCAAAATTCTAAAGTAACTCATACGCCGACAACTTGCTGAAATTCTCAACGTGAGAGGGGTCAATGACCGAGCGACACACAGCTGACTGCGTTGCACTGGCCACGACAGGCGGATTAGACATCGCTGGTAACTGAGTAACAACAGGCGTAGTAACACTGGGCATAGATTCTACTTCACTGTGCTCGCTAACTGGAGCAATTACCATATCAGATTTCTGTGCAGTACGTCGCTTAGGCATGATTGCAGCACAAAAGATAACCAGTAAATAAACAGTATGACAAAGCGATACAGATTACACCAAACTAAACACTTATAGCATCACATGAATGTAAGTAGCAAGATCAGAACATAGCCAAATAAAACAGTTCCAGAAAGAATACAATTAGGCGCCCGGGGCGAAATATCAGAAAATTATACCAACATACGGTCTACACAAGCCACTTGGACACAATACCAAGATTTTTAATCAGAAGGAACACATGGAAGAAAACAAAATGATAGCTTCAGTGAGAAACCTCGAACTGGAAGTTAAAAAAGACCACGTCACACCTACTGTGACCACCGCTAACATTATCTCAAAAGGAGAAGAATACAGACTTGCAATTTATACGTAGCACAAAAAAATTCCTTCTCTTTTTTTTTTAAAACAAATGTACCTGACCTGATATACACACGCAAATAAACGCGCCAAAACACGTGCTGATGAAGACTGGTTTCACAAGCTAGAATTATTGCTGCAATGCATGACCACGCGGGAATTACATAACACATGTGCGTACATAAAAGTTACACGAAAAATGTCCCAGAAAAGTATAGTAAACAGCTAGAAATCACAATCACTGGAATATAAAGTTATAAGTTTCCAGAACCACTGCTAATAAGCACAGAAAACAAGATTTTCACCTAGATGGCCAACACGTGACGAGCACATTTTCAAAGCTACAAATATCTCGCTCGTTATCTCACTCGTTTCACAACTCAACTTCCACAAAAATATATTTGAAAATAACCAGCACGAACCACTTAGCACAGCAATACAATTTAATGGAAATGAAGCCAAAATAGTAGGAAAATGGAGTCAGAAGTTTTAGCGTCACGCCGGCAGACAATGGAAAAATGCAAAAATGAACCCAAAATTAAAATTTAGAAACCAGACTTTCAGATATGATAGCAACAAAATTTAGAATAAGAGAATCACAAATTAAAGCATAAAAATCCTTACCCTTAAGCCAGAAACAAATTTAGATTTTTCGCGACCACGTGGAGGACCACAAACCGTTACATGGAAAAAAAAATTTACACTTAAAAATCTCACAACAAATTCAATCACACCAGTCAAAATGCTCGGTGCCTCACACCAATTACCCGGCGCCTCCACCAATTGTCGTATGCCTCTCTATAATTTATTTTACAACTGCAAATGGGAGCTACTCGCTTGCGAGAGGGATCGTTAAATCAAACAAAGAACTTCAAATTACGAGGCAACGACGAGGACGCAGCTAAGTTAAATCCCAAAATAATTGCTATACCAATACAATGCCTGGCTTAAGGGAGAGGAAAGATTCTATTCTACCATAATTAAGACTTCCAAGCGTGGATGGAACACCGTTTATTAAATGAAATTAAATACTCACATACCTTTGCCCATTGCCTGCCGACGAGGACATCGTGTTTTAGCAGTTTCCCGTCTGTCTCACTCGAAGCTTACTTACTGACTGTTACAAGAAGCCACGCCAACTCGGGCGTCAGTAACGCTATCCCCTCCTTGACACTGTTTCCCCTGACTCGCCCCTACTCACAGGCAAACTGCCGTGCTTCGGTGCCCAGAGAGCGTCTTATCAATATTATCTGTGCACATGCCACATCATTGTTTCAGAACATGAAACCAGCAACGTTCTCATAATCAACGTCTTATCCTGGTTGGTTAAGGCAACCATTATTTCTTATGAGAACCTGAGGCAGTATTTTTAACACTTAAATGATTTCAGTCAAATTATATAAATTCAATAACAGCCCGCCTTAAAGCAATATGTGTATGTAACAATATATAAAAAGTGTATATTACAGTCATTGTAAATGTTTATATTATTGTATACATGTTCAATAATATTATGTGAATGCATTACGTAATTTAAAAATGTAGGAGCTGTGAGAATAATAGGTAAAAAGTTGCTAACAATGAGGTAACAATGAGGTAACCTTGAGGCAATAGTGAGTAAGAATGTTTAATAATGCTACTAGTCATTATTGGAGCAACAATAATGTAATTTTTGTGACACTTTATAAAATAGCCAATCAACAACCAGAAAAAGCTTTAGTTAAATGAAGGTATTCTATTGGAGTAGGATTAGCCAATCAGAAACTGAAAAGCAGAAACATTTACAAATTCAGAAGTCAGTTGCCTGCAGACAGCGTTACTAACCAGACGCAAAAAGTGTCCTCAACATATATAATACGTATTCGTGTGAGACGAAAATAGTTTACGTGTTAAAAAGTGCAAGTATTTAATAAAAGAATCTCACAGCTCTCTATATCAGTGAAGTGTTATTTAAATCGTGTCAAGCATTAATAAAAAAAGGGAAGTAAAATTATAATCTGTGTAAGCCTACATTCTTGTCGCATCACAACCCTGCCAAGACATCCATGTCTCAAACAATAATATTGGCGCAGCCGAGGCAAACATAAATATATAGTATTTAAAGAAACAGTCAAATTACAAAGTTAATATTTTTTTAAACTTGGGGCAAAGGCCACCTGAAAGTACATTTGGGGCAAAGGCTACCGGAAAGCGGGTACTAAACGTGTGGACGCAACGAATTTTAAGTTCGGTTCCCAACAGTTGAAATAGAATACAACTCCTTCAATACAAACATCTTAAAATTTGGCTCCCAAAGCGTGGGGCAAATAACAACAATACAACAAAATACCTTCTTCAAATTGACGCCCAAAGCGTGGTGCTAAAAATACGTAAAGATAACTTACTACTTCAAACCTAACAGTATATTAGTATCACAGAAGATATATGCAACGAATCATTATTATCCAAACATAATGGCTATTTTCTCTTTCCTATGACGGTAAACTTTCTTGCGAAATAAACATTAACGTGCAGACATTATCAACTGTAATATGCACATTTCGAATTTTGTATTTTTTTGCCCCTGTGCACATAATCTTTTCAGTAGAAAATTCATTTATAATTGATCAAAATGTGTAAAACCACCTTGTGTGTGCTATCTCATTTTATAATGGCAAGGTCTTTATTACATTTTAGAAAAAATATGTTTAAGGTTTCATTATTTGTATCATGAAATAATTGCAGTTTGCTTAAGAGGGAGAGATTATTAATATAGCCTATCTGATTTCTTCGTGTGGCTAATTTGCACCAATTAATGTGTGTTTTTAATTTATTTACTCCCGTGTCATTAACTTAGAGTGCAGGCTTTGCAGAATTGTATTTCATGAAACAAAAAGCTTTTATATATCATATAAATGTCAATGATTTAAGATGGGATTGCACAAATACAAAACTCGAAGCTAAAATATCGTAAAAACCAAAATGTATTTAATGCATCTAATATAGGCAACCAACCGAATATCATAGCTTGGCCATGCGTGGTCAGAACGTTTGCATTACCTTACAGTTGAACAAACACATCCAACGCAAAGCCTGTTTTATAATGCACAACATCCAAATTACGCTATGGGCTGTTTGGCCCCATGTTCGGCCAGCATCACAGCGTGCATCAGCGTTTCATTTCTAATCGTTTGTATCCTGCAAAAGTAGAGGCATACTTAAGACTGCGTAACACATCAGCATTATAACCGTATTATAATTGTATTTCTTTTTCATTCATAAAGCTAAGGTATTAATTCATGACGTACGTTAGCCTCGTAACTAAAGGCATGGGTTATACAGGGTGAATATACATATGATTATGTATGTAAGGTCTCATTGGTTCTTATTCATCACTCTAAGAGCAGTGAAGTACTGGCTGAGGCTGATGCAAGGGGGATCCACACTACGATCCAAATGTTATAAATACCAGCGAGAAAACCTGTCTCCTAAGTTTTGGGCAGCTGATTTGGAGAGGGATTTGAGGAGAATAGGAATGGGATCAGTATGACAAAGAGCTGAAACAAATGAAAAAAACATATGGAAAGGTGTCAAAAGAAGACTAAGAGACATCAACCAACAGGAAATAGAATCGGATTGTAAAATTAAACCTTCTCTAAGTCTAGGAAATGAAATAAAATTGAATTGGGGTAAAGAGGCATATATACTTAACTTAGGAAGAAAGGAAAGATCAGCAATGGCATGGTTTAGACTGGGGGGCTGGAGGGCACAGAAAATAACTGACGATTCTGGCAGGAGAATCTGCCCATTCTGTGATCTGGATGAGGACTGGGTACATATTTTGCCGGAATGTGTTCAGTGGGAGAACCAGCGAACAATTAAACTCAAAGAAAAATTCTTAAGTCCCCCAAGAAAGACATTGGCATGTTGGGAGCTACTGGCTGACCAGAGGAACCCGCAAAAAATGGGCACTTTCTGGCTAAAGAGCGCGGAGCTAGGTCAAATTTGTTCAGTTAGACGAAGGTAATTTATCTCTATTTTCCTTTTTCTTGTTCTTTTTGTCTTCTTTTCCTTTGTGTTGTTTATTTTGTCACCCTACTTGTATCTTAAATATGCATGTACGGTCAGTGACCCATACACTAAATACTTGTGTAATAACTTCAATATTTTGAAACCAATAAAGATACCTTATCTATCTATCTATCTATCTATCTATCTATCTATCTATCTATCTATCTATCTATCTATCTATCTGTCTGTCTGTCTGTCTATCCTAATTTAATCAATCTATTTTATACTAATCTATCTATCTATCCTAATCTATCTAATCTATCTATCTATTCATCACTCAGAACTGAACTTCATCGATAGTTTTAAAGCATAGTGCTCAAAAACTTATAGCTGATAGTGTTTCTTCTACATCTACATCCATTGTTTTATTCCTATAATCTCTACTTGCATTCGACTAGGGATCTAGGAAGCCTATTCTCATGTATTTTCCTGTTCACTATTGGTAGTTGGTACACACTGCAAAAATAACGAGATCTGGCTAGCTGTGAATTCAAAATATAAAAAAACGGTACAAGATCTAAGGCTGCATAAAACGGGATGAAACAGGTAAGGCACTTCAGTAATTATACTAAAACAATAGAATCGCTCTCGCATTTATCTTACCCAATCCCGTCTTACTTATACGTTTTTAGGTTATGTAATTGAGCTTTCAAACTCATGCTCGTTGTCATTACATAATTATTTCTCGACCTTCGACGTCGAAAAAATTTTCATGACCACGAGTATTCGTTAACCTCAATTAAATTAGCGAAACACTATCAACGTTCAATTCTACATAGGATTCGTCTTGGTATTATGATTAGTTAACAAAACAGAAGAATTTATACCCAAAAGACAAATGGGGAATTAGTTATCTTGATCCATATCACACACTAGTCAGGGATAAATGTTAAGTGAACACCGAAGTATGATGTCTGTGACATGTACTGGTTTTTTAAAGGATGGGTATATTTGGCTTTAGTCGTTCGAAAACATGTAGGTAAAAGCGGCCACGCTGTGGTTAATGATCCCTGTACCACCTACCGACCAGAACGATTCCCACTATCTCCGAGCACCAAATGTATGTCAAGGTATTTAGCTGTACTGTAAGCCATAGACTATGGTCTCTCCCAGTTCCATAATGTAAGCTGTCTTTGCAGCGTCACACATCAAACTGATGTTAAGAGCATATCTGCTTTGAGTAATTATAAACGATTATGTTTACAATGCGTACGTGAAGCATGCACCGGTTTACAGAGTTTGCATGCGCGACCCATCCATTGTCCGGTATTGTACCGAGAACTAGCTTTGTGCGCGATGATTGGATTGACGAAAGAGAAGTTTATAATTTGTATAATTAGTTAAACTCCAACTTAAATCATGCATACAGAACTATTCATGAGAAAACAACTGGGAAACTAAGACACATTGGTTCCTGCCTTATTTACGTACGTCTTGAGTTGGGTTTATTACGCTCTGGTCTCGGAACACATTTGGAATTCTTGCTGTATGAATATTTTGCAAAAAGCTTTTGTTGAGGCAGTATTTTTAACACTTAAATAATTTCAGTCTAATTATATAATATGTAAATTCAATAACAGCCCGCCTTGAAGCAATATGTGTATGTAACAATATATAAAAAGTGTAAATTACAGTCATTGTATATATTTATATTATTGTATCCATGTGTAATACTGTTATGTGAATGTATTACGTAATTTAATAATGTAGGAGCTGTGAGAATAATAAGTTAAAAATTGCTAACAATGAGGTAACCTTGAGGCAATAATGAATTAGAAAGTTTAAATGTTACGTGTGATTATTGGAGCAACAATAATGTAAATTTTGAGACAGTTTAAAAATAGCCAGTCAACAACCAGAAAAAGCTTTAGTTAAATGAAGGTATTCTATTGGATTAGGAATAGCCAATCAGAGACTTAAAATACAGAAATTTACAAGTTTAGGCGGTTGAAATCAATTCAGTTGCCTGCAGACAGTGTTTGTAACCGGATGCGAGATGCGTCCTCGAGAGATTAAATGCGTATTTGTGTGAGCCGAAAAATAAGTTTACGTGTTAAAAAGTGCAATTGATTAATAAAAAGAATCTCACAGCTCTCTATATCAGTGAAGTGTTAATTAAATCGTGTCAAGCATTAATAAAAGGAGTGAAGTAAAGTTATAATCTGTGTAAGTCTACATTTTTAGTCGCACCAAACCCTGACAAGACATCCATGTATCTAACAATAATACTGACGCAGCCAAGGCAAACATAAATATATAATATTTAAAGAAACAGTCAAATTACAAAGTTAATATTTTTAAAAATTGGGGCAAAGGCTACCGGGTACCATACGTGCGGTTGCAACTACTTCAATTGTTGGCTCCCCAACAGTTGAAATATAATACAGCTCCTACTTCAAATAGGCTTTCCATACGTGGGGCTAATAAATACCAAATTCTTCAAATATGGCTCCCAAAGCGTGGGTAAAATAACAATACAACAAAAAAAAATCATTGTTTAAATCCAAAAATTCGGACCTGTGTATTTTAAAATGCAAATCCTAAAAACATTTATTTGCGGCGTTTTAATGGTACAAACGAACTTTTCATTTGTTGGTTTTCCAGATTCAGATAATTCCTAACACGTAAATTATTATCTTCCAATTAAAAGTCAGGATCGGATGGTAGAACACCAAAGGGGACTGAAGAATATTTACGAATCAAGTATGAAAGTAAAAAGCTTTGGACTTTGGGTAATTTTAAGGAAATTGGAGCACAATCCGGCTTAGATTGTTATCGCAATTTCGGATAGTATTATGATTATTATCACTATTATTATATTTGTTAACACAACTACACATTTGCCCCTTATGCTGTTGTGGGTTATTAAGTGGAAGGTCTATTTTATGGTCTGAAATGTGTGGTTGGCGTGTAGCTAGTCCCACCGGGGCTCCGTCTCACCCTGCATTTGGATGGGAAGTACCCAGTTTAAACAAGTGATGATGCGGCAAGTCTGGTACACGGCACGGGGTTCATGGCAGGTAGAAGCAGCCGTTGTGGGACCTGTTCTGTAAATTTTGGAATCAATGTACTTGACATTTAAAACATGTTTTGAAGTTACCTTTAAACGTATTTTCCCAAAAATTATTTTTTTTTCAAAATTAGTGAATATCTCTTTCACACAATAGTAGCTAAATGTCTAATTTAGTTATTTAGTCCTAAACGAAAAGTATACGTTGACCTTCAGCTAGCCATAAACTCAAAATTTGTTTCTCTACAAAATTTCCATAAACAACTACCTTATATGGGCTATTCCATTTCAAATCGGACATAAAATGAAAAAAAAGTTAAACCATTAATAATTTCTACGTGTAAATGAAAACAATTTTCATAAGGTTATCTCTTAAATGTTTATAGTTTTCGAGTTAAAATTTTTGTGGCGTGTAGCTGTAGAACCCTATATCGGATTTCGCTGAACTAGGATTCATTTTGAAGCTGAATGTCTGTTGTTGATGGTGGTATATACCACTAACATAACAATAATTATACAATTTTAACCTTTTTTTCATATATTAAGTATGAGCACATTTTTCATAAAGATTTAACTTATATAGTCTTGAACTTCTTTTTATTACACATTAATTTCAGTTTTCAGGTTTATGGAGCCCCTGGTGTGAAACGTGGAAAAAATAATGAAAGAATAAATATTTAACCCCACACTGTACATTACATCATACTGCAGCAAAACATGTATGATAACAGTAAACGATCGACAACGTCCTAGTCAAGACTCATGGATGTTGCGTGATGTGGTGCAGCGCGGCTAGCGGTTTCACGCTGTTTCTATTTACTTTTTCATCTTTTCTACAGCTTGCACTAAAGATACCATAAAAATGTTAACTAATACTGTTCGAAATTAAATTAAATTGAGTTTTATTTATGGACGCTCTTTAACTGCTGATGTCCTTAGCATCCCATTCTATATTGGGCGTGAAAGACCGGTAATTTTGCTCAGAGGCCTCTTTATCAGGCTTGAGGTTCTTTTACGTGCCGTAAATCTACGAACGGGACCACCGGCTTTACTTCCCTTCCGAAGGAAGCTAAGGGTTTTTACGCCCGACTATGGTCCTTAGCGTCCCATTCTATACTGGGCGTGAAAGACCGGTAATTTTGCTCAGAGGCCTCTTTATCAGGCTTGAGGTTCTTTTACGTGCCGTAAATCTACGAACGGGACCACCGGCTTTACTTCCCTTCCGAAGGAAGCCATGCTAAGTATTTTTACGCCCGCAAAAATTCATTGTCCTCCCGCGTCTTTGGGAACTAGAGCCTAGCATGGTAAGCACTACACCACGGAGGACGACAGCCATTTTTAAGAAAATCAAAATTTTCGAAAAATGTTCCATATAAAGGTTAGTCTTTGGATTCAGGGGGTCTCAAAACATGTATTCCCGGTGAAATCCCGATTAAAATTTTTGGCTGTAATGCAATACTTCCCCTACTTACTACACGTAGTAGAGAAAGTAAAAATTGTTGCTGAATACTGAAATTTAATATTTAACTGAACTACGATTAGCCACTGGAAATTTATCTTCTGGAAGCGTTTATAAAATCAGTAATTACTCCAAAGCAAATTCGTAGTGATCAATTGGTGACAATGGACAGCCGTATTTCATTGACATTTAACGTTTATTTCTTAATCTAAAGCACTATCACATAACAGTAGAGAAAGAGCTGTATATTTTAGTCTAAAGCTGCGTATCTTTCAGCTATAGAGAGACACAAAATTCTGCACGACGAAAAAAAGCTTTTAATCACTTGTTGGAGTTAAGATACGTTTATGTCTCGCGTACGTTCCCTTAGTTAAATAACAATAACAACACAGGGTACACACAGCTTTCTGTACTTCACCATCAAAGACGAATGTGACAAATTTTACATCTGCTGAGCTGCTTTGAGGTAGTTTACTCTTGTTGTGCTAACCACGCACTCACAGTAATTAGAACATTTCAAGCCAAGTGTCGCCATCCAAAGGTAGATCGCAATTTTCTGAAGGACTGCTGTCGCCTTTGAGCTAAAACGCCTCTTTTAATTTGCCCAGTCTATTAACTGAGACTTCAGTGAAGATGAGGAAAATTGCTTCCATTAGATGAATACAAGTAAAAGGGAACTGTAACTTAGCTCACCAAACCGTGAAAGAAATTCATACGGCATCCCGTAACTTCTTTTGCTCGACACTCTCTCGCTTTAGCGTGTGTTTAAGTAGCTAATATGGAATATTTTCTTTGCATCCGCTTCCCTTTTTGATCTTAGGATCATTTTAAATCCTCAGTTTGCATTATTAAGAAAAGTTGTGCAAAGTGTGCTGATGCTACTTATAAAGGATAAAAATCATCAATAAACAATTTACCGTATATTCGATATTCTTGTAAATACCTTAAGAGGTTTCAACCAATACGGAAGTAAATATCGAAAACAGTTTTTCCTATAAAATTCTATGTAGGTTTCTGAGGAAAATCACAATGCTTTCTTAGTGTCTTAGTGACACATTTTCACTACGATTTAATTTAATGTTTAATAATGCTGGTATTTTTGGGACAATGCTACCGTAGTAATAGACCCCCTATCACTAAAGGGGTGTAATGTTCAGAATTATATTTGGTTTTGGATGTGAAATAAATTTATGTGTATCACTCATATAAGGATTATAATTTAAAAAATCTAATGTGTTACAGATGACTTTCTCTACTCTTATACAAACTATTCTTACAAACGCTTATTCTCCATCTACTTCATGTTAATCGAGATAAACGTTTAAGAAAAATGTGATTGCTAATTTTCTTGTAGATGCAAGGGGAATATGGTAGGCTTTAAGCGATGACAAATCTTTTAAGAGCTGGTTGCTATGTGGAGCATTCCATTCTCTTTGCATGTCCAGGACATAAAAAAACGAATAACGAATTCCCATTTGAAAAAAATGTATAAGTATTGGAAAATTCAAACAAATAACAAGGAATACGTAGGAAATGGTTCACTCGACAAAAAAATGTATAGGGCATAGGTTGTGTGTTTTAAGAAGATATAAATTGTTTGTGTAGTAAAATTTTGTCTATCTCTTACGGTTGTGTTTTAGTTCTATTGGTAATTTGTTCAATTTCTCTAGTATTGCATTCTCTCTTGCTTTATCCGTGTCCTCGCATTACAGAATATGTCATGTAATCCATTACATTTCGTACATCTCTCCCCCTTCTTCTCCCTGATAGACCACTTAAATTCATTACACCTGTCCTTGCCTATGCATACCCCATTCTGGCCGCTTTGTGGCATACTTCGATGTATCCTTCTTTTCCACATTCTGTGTTAAAGTAGTTATAATCTATTAATGACCTTTTTCCTTGACACTACTTATAATTTCTGTTTTTCAATATCCTCCACTCTTGTTCTAGTTCCTCTCCAGAAACCCTTACTTTTGTTGTTTTTTCTGCCCGTGTTTTCCATTCTTATTTCTTCTAATGCTGTCTGTATTTTGAGCACTCCACTTAGGTAATGTTTGTCTTACTCCTCTCTATTCTTTCGCTTCTGAACGTGAAACCGACCGACCTGTGTTCATAGGTTAATGTGTGAGTGCCAGAACAAACCAATACAAGACAGATTCATCTAGAGGCTGGTGTGGACCGTCGTTGCGAAGCATGTCTTTCAACCACTTGGGTGAGATGTATTCATACTCCTCCCTTTTCGCCGCTCACCTAGGGCTGACCTTTTTTCATAGCTAATGCGTGTGTGTCGTATATTAATTCAATACAATAGGAGATTTCCTCAACCAGAACTGGCATGGAACACAGATGATAAGGGGTTTCTGCCAACATTAAATAAGGAAAAACACTATAGGACTGTACATTCCAGAGCACACGAGAAAACAAACCAAACCGAACCGCATATTACCACGAAAGAAGACATCGTTAGCAATGGAAGCGTTTAATACGGTTTTAGAATATTACCATTTGGAACTTTATGAATAGTTTCTAACCCAGGAATAAGGTAATCAAATTTCTGAATATATTTATGTACAGCCAGGAGTGCAGCAAATAATTGTGTCATTATTGCCTCTAAAACAATTTACTTGCTAGTTTTGTTTATAGGTAATTTACAATTAGCTCGCCGCAAAGGGAAAATAAAGCACAAAATACCCATAAGCCAGTCCTCTTATCCCTAATGGTTCTGGTGGTGGCCCCAGTAAGGTCGTACATCTTTGAGTATTTTATATACTCTTAAATTTTGCTCTCTTGGATTTGTATATACGCCTGAGACCGTGCAATAATTTTCAGCGTAACAGTTGTTTATGCGTTTTGTTTCATTCCGGGTTCTATCTCACACATAGAGGCAACATTCGATCACAATGCATAACACCCTTACCCACAGATATGTTTATCTCTACTAGTATTATAAATAGAAAGTTTGTGAGGGGGCGAGGTAATTCCGAAACCACTCAGCGGTTTTTACTTTCTCTACTACGTACAGTAAGTACGTATTGCATCCACCCAAAAATTCGATACCGAGATTTCACCGGAAATACATGTTTTGAGGCTCCCTGAATCCAAAAAAAGGTATTTTTAAGAAAAGATCCGTGTATGTGTGTGTCTGTCTCTGAACAGCATAACTCAAAAACCAAAAGTCTGATAAATACCAAACTTCACATTTATGTTCATTATTTTTCAAAGATGCGACACGAAGATTTTTAAGAAAATCCCCCCACCCCTGACTACCCTTTACATGGAACGTTTTTCGAAAATTTTGATTTTCTCAAAAATAGCTCTAACGAGTTTGATTAAAACATATATTTAAGATATTTTCATGGCAAAGGAAATGTATATCTTGAATTTTCTGGGAATGTACCAGTCCTCTTCATTGTGAACGGCTTTTGCATAACTGGTAAAACGTAAGAGATAGAAAACATTTTCTGCACAAAAAATGTAGATCTCGTTAAAACACACAACTTATGTCATATACTTTTTTTGTAGATTGAACCATTTCCTAGATATTCCTTGTTATTTCTTTGAATTTTCCAATACTTACATTTTTCTAAAATGGGAATTCGTTATTATTTTTTATGTCCTGGACATGCAAAGATGATTAAATGCTGCACATAGCAACCAGCTCTTAAAAGATTTGACTATCGCTTAAAGCCTATGACATTCCCCTTGCACCTACAAGAAAATTAGCAGTAAGATAGTTTCAGCAAATATTTACCTCCTTTAACACGAAGTAGATGGAGAATAAGGTTTGAAATAATAGTCTGTACAAGAGTAGAGAAAGTCATGTGAGTGTAACACAGATATTTGATAATATTTTTACCAGTGAAAAGCACACTATAACGATTTGTAAACATTTTAATGCTAGGGGTTTAGGGGATTTATATTCATGTCATCCAGTTTCTTATTTTTGTGTTCCTAATGACGTTTAACGCCCGTTCTTACTACACACGACACCACAGGCGGTAAGCACTGGTGATACATGAAATGAACTTATATTAGGCAAAGGAAATATGGTAAGAAAACGTTCCAGGCGTAAGCTTAAGGTACCTCCCCGGCATTTGCCTGTTATGAGTGCTGAGGAGAACCTGGGAAAAGCCTCAGTAAGGGAGGACGGTCCTGGTGAGGTTTGAACCGCAGCTCTACCGTTTAAAAGTCCATGCCTTAACGACCACGACTACCCGTGTCGTTAATCACATTTCATGTATATCAGAATACACCTTTGGCTTTTTATTGTGAACACGACAGATGTTTAATGACTTTCAGCCCTAAAGGTGAACACAGAGGCTTCAAATCTTTTAAAACTAAGTTATTGGGGGTTGCTTATCACATTCATATCACCAAGTTTCCCTCTGATTTCGCCAAACTATTTTATCAATGTATGATTGATAAAACGTTGTGCACTTAGTCTTTAGAATCCCGCAACATGATAAGTTGCCCCACAACATTCAAAAACATCCACCACACTTATTTTCAATCCCTATTTTTAAACCCTAGTACACAAATAGGCACCCTTTGGTCTATCTGGACAAAACATTGTAAACCTTCCCAAGGAAATAACAGGCTACCTTGAACATCTAAAAAGTTACTCCAATCATATTTTCAATTTGCATGTTGAAATCTGCACTGATTAAACCATTTGGTCAAAATAATATACAACCATATCGTAGGGGAATAAGAAAACCTCAAACGTTGCCCTATAACAGTCAAATACTTCATATGGTACCTTGAAAATTTTAAAAACTACTGTTATCGTTTATTTTAAACGCCTTAGGGTCAAAACTACACTGATTGGCCAACTTACGATTTATACAATAATGTAATTTTCAACCTTCTTCTACACTCCAAGGCATAGGAAAATAGCCTGTTTCGACCTCAAAGATCTTCCAACCATCTCCTCCTGTGTCTTCCCAAGGATATTCTTCCTATATGTTTTAAATTAATTAATTAGTTAACTGTAATTAATTTTCAACCCTTTATGTACAAATCTACATATTTTGATCAATCTGAACAAAGCTTTGGACAGTTACGCTTTTAAGTACGAGTGAAAATTGTAGGCTACTCAATAATTTAAAAAAATAGCCCTATATTTGTTTTCAACCTCTTACTTATAGAAACTATTCGTGCAATAACACAGCTTATGAATCTATAAGGAACGATTGAGTGATAGGTTAATATCAGAAAGATCACCAGATTCGTACCCTTTCCTCGCATATAAAACTGAATTACTCCTGCAGTACGCCTGTATGTGTTCATGCCTACAATGAAAGCTATGTCTTATTTGTTTACTTTAAAGGGCAACTCAAATAACTATTCTTCCCAAAAAGCATTTTGCATCATAACAAAATATCTGTGATAGAATATGTACATTTTCTTTCATTCCCAAGGGTTCTAAAAATCACAGAAAAACATAATTCACTGCTTTTTGAATGACTGCCAGTCATTATTAATATTTGTTTATATTTATCAGTGTTTAATTTTAGCCTTTAATTACAATATACAATTGTGTTATGACTGCTTAAATATAAAACATACATTGTTATTATACATCTGTGTTGAAATATACTTGCATTAAAATAACGCTTAATTTAAAAGCTGAAAATTGTGTTAAAAGACCTCCATATTATAAAATTGAGCGTAACGGAATTTTATATTTAACTTTATATATATGCGTATATTAATTCCATTAAAACATGATTACAATATATCTTACTTAGCCTGGAAAGTTTTGTATAAATTTTAATATTATACGGCAATCAATGGAATGGAGGCACACTTCATCCCCCGCAAAGGTTAAGCCGAAACAAATCTTGACACCTCGAAAAATGATGTGCACAGTGTTCTGGGACTGGAAAGGCATCTTACTCGTTGATTTCTTACCGCGTGGTCAAACAATCAAAGCAGATGCTAATTGCGAGACACTTAGGAAATTGCGCCGCGCAATACAGAATAAGCGCCGAGGATTGCTGTCAAAAGGTGTTGTTTTTCTTCACGACAACGCATGACCACACACTGCAAATTTGACGCAAAACCTCCTACAGGGATTTGGCTGGGACATGTTTGACCATCCTCCGTACAGCCCTGACCTCGCTCCTAGCGACTTTCATCTGTTCTTACATATCAAGTCTTTCCTTGGCGGTCAACACTTCAACAATGGCGAAAAGCTGAAAGAAAATGTTTCCAACTGGTTGAAGACACAGGCGGCAAACTTCTATGAAGAAGGTATACAAAAACTTGTGCCACGCTATAACAAATGCCTGCAAAATTTCGGCAGTTATGTGGAAAGTAGTTTAAGAGTTGTGGAATTTTGTGCAATAAATAATTTTTCTGTATCTGTACACAATTAATTTTATTACCAAACGGAACTTACTTTCTGGACGTACCTCGTATCTTGCATTGCAGGAATGAAAAGCCCATCTGACTTCATAATTTCTTATATTTCTCTCTAAGACATTAACAATTTAGAAAATATAATTTATAAATAGTTAAAATACCTTCTCTTACAAATGAAGGTCTGCAGCGTGAGTCAAGTGGGAACTTGTTAATTATTCCTATGCTCTTCTTTTAGGATAATAAAATATGTTTAATGCCAAAACCATTCAACAAAGTAATTATAATTTCAAAACAGGCGAAACAAGATTGTTTCACTTTGTGTTTGGGTACCTTATTTATAGGATTACTCAATAAATCTGTCGATGATCTTTAACAAATATGTCTGAGATTGTCATGTTAGCTTTTGATCAAGATAAATACCCAAGACCTTAAGTGATTCATTGCATATATCTTGAGTTGCACGTCTTAAAGTAAAAGCAAGAGCATTAGTCTTTTCATGATTTATTGCAAAACTATTATTCGATAACAATGTGTCGATTTCGTTTATAACTCTATGATATACATACACTACGTGATCAAAAGTATCTGGACACCTGGATGAAAATGACGTACAAGTTCGTGGCGCCCTCCATCGGTAATGCTGGAAGTCAATATGGTGTTGGCCCACCCTTAGCCTTGATGACAGCGTTCACTATCGCAGGCATACTTTCAATCAGGTGCTGGAAGGTTTCTTCCGGAATGGCAGCCCATTCTTCACGGAGTGCGGAACTAAGGAGGGGTATCGATGTAGGTCGGCGAGGCCTGGCACGAAGTCGGCGTTCCAAAACATCCCAAAGGTGTTTTATAGGATTCAAGTCAGGATCTGTGCAGGCCAGTCCATTACAGAGATGTTATTGTCGTGTAACTACTCCGTCACAGCCCGTAAAGTATGAACAGGTGCTCGATCGTGTTGAAAGATGCAATCGCCATCCCCGAATTACTCTTTAACAGTGGGAAGCAAGAAGGTGCTTAAAATATAAATGTAGGTCTGCGCTGTGATTGTACCACTCAAAACAACAAGGGGTGCAAACCCCCTCCAGGAAAAACACGACCACACCATAACACCACCATCTCCGAATTTCACTGTTGGCACTACACACGCTGGCAGATGACGTTCACCGGGCATTCGCCATACCCACACCCTGCCATCGGATCGCCACATTGTACCGTGATTCGTCACTGCACACAACGTTTTGTCACTGTTCAATCGTGTAATGTTGACGCTCCTTGCACCAAGCGAGGCGTCGTTTGGCATTTTCCTGCGTGATGTGTGGCTTATGAGCAGCCGCTCGACCATGGAATCCAAGGTTTCTCACCTCACGCCTAACTGTTATACTACTTGGAGTGGATCGTGATGCAGTTTGGAATTCCTATGTGATGGTCTGGATTGATGTCCAAATCAATTATGAAATTTGGCAGGTGTTTATTTAATTTTTCGTTTTTGAATTGCGCTATTCACTCATACACACACGCACACGCAAAGGATATTTTCTCAACATTAGTTTTGTTTTTAGTCAACCCCATACGTGTATTTAACACAAGGATGTTAAGAATAGTGTCTAATTTCAGCTCTAAACGGTAATTATTGAATTTTCACATGATAGCAGACCTCGCTGCCCTTTGTGTTTTCCATGGGGGTTGAAGCTATACGTAACCCATGGCACTTGACGCTGACCTTTGACACGTCTGTGTTGTTCCTTGCTGCCACTTCAGGAGACTCAGAGTCCCGGGTTCCATTGTTGGATGGCAGGGATTAGGAACTTGTTCTGGTAGAGTTGAGGTTCTGGTTTTCAGGGGTGGTGACACTGCCTTGATAATATTAATAATGCTGCCGGCGAAGATCGAGTTATTATTTCTTTATTTTGTTACGAATATTCCTATCTGGTCGACCCGCCACCTTCGTTGTCAAAACCACTGTTATTATTGGCATCACTTTCGAAGTCGCTACTTATGTGTTCCTCCGATTAGCCCTCGAATTGCCTAGATTTCACAACTTCATTTCACACTTCAAACTTTCTGATTATTTTCTTCTTATTTTGTTTCATCAACCGTCCTCGTGGTTAGTTCTTACCCGAATGTGGACTCGGCGTTTCTTTTCTTTTTTTACGCCTTTCGCCAAACTTAGAATTTACCCCACCTTCCTTTGTTTCGTTCCGTTTTAAGTTCAAACGTATCATGTGATGTATACGCGATCTTTTATTGGCTATCATTTTTGTTTCATCATTTTATTATTGGCTACCCCCACTTTGAGAACTTTCACTTCTGCTTCTCACAACTTATTTTGAGTTTAAAATCTTCCCACGAATATTCTTAGATCGTAGATAAGACACGTATGCTTTCTGACCCTGCTAAGCTTTGAGACCATTGTTAACTTCACGTCCGAGCCAAAGTACAAAAGCGAAACTTCCGGTAGACTTCTTGTCGCCGATAGCAGGTACGTCTGCTTTCCTTTCGAGGAAAACAAAAATTGTTTTTCTGCCTTTTCAACAAAATCCATTCCTAGTATGAATTTACAGAGCGAGCGTCTTTTTATTTTATAAATTGATTCTCTTTACACCCTTTATCTCTTTTCAGCATGTTTTTGTCATTATGTTTGATTTCAATCGTATATTATTATTATTATTATTATTATTATTATTATTATTATTATTATTATTATTATTATTATTATTTTCTCTCCTGAGTCTCGATAACCGGCTATACACTGTATCTAATAACCTCATTGTACTTAAAGCAGTTACTTGGGATTTCCACTCAAGATAAAGCGCATAATATTACTGCCGATTATGCAGACGTCTCCATTCATTTTGAATTTCATCAAGTAAATAGATTGTTGAACTGCTAGTAGGGATTTTCACCTTGCCTCAGACCGTTCTCAAGTGCTGACCCTTGACTTTATAGGATGCATTCCAAGAAAGTGGTTATTGCTAATGAAGTACATAATACACACTGTGATGACCCAGATAAGGAAATGGTTGTAAGTAGATGTGCGAGAATGTATATTTTTCATAATAGTTCCCACCATTCCAATTCCAAAATAACCGTCAAGTACATCCACGAGTTTTACGCATGACCGTATGAGCAACATAAACTATACCTTGTGACTACCTCGAGATTTTTCGCATCAAGTCGTGATTATTCGTTCCGTTATCGAAAGACGTTGCTCCCCTCCCTTCTCACCCTTCCACCATGCACACACAACCTTTTTATGTAGTTTTAAGAATACACTTATTGTAATTACTGCTGACTTAAGTAAGGTTAAGGGAATTTATGTCCATAATCGTCGAAGTAACATCAGTTTCCATGATGCCAATTCCTATATGCTCCAAAACATCATCTATACTGTATTCACTCTTAGGTTGATCCGCGCCAAAACAAAACTCAGATGACCAGTGCACCGTTATAATGTAATGTATCCTTCCACCATTCGTGTCAGAAGTAGTTGTACTTTCACGACAACGTGGCGAGTACACGCGGTACGTAATGTAAAAATAAGAGAGTGCTTATTCCGACAACTTAAACGGTGACTAGCATATCCTGTTAGGGGTTAAAGGAGGCAACATTGATAGTTACAACAACAACAAAACGTTTGCACATTTAATAGTTAATTCTAAAATAAACAAGCGAAAAGGAAAATAACAGGTATGCGATAACTTCCATTTATTTGCTCTCTGGAAGCGGCACTTTTTAAAAACGAAATTGTGCACTCTTAGGCGAATTTCATTCTTCACAAAATCGTCACATTCTTGCATCGCGCATTTCACACGCTTTCAATTTTTCCCGGGTGTAACCAGTTTTCCCGCTTCAGATGTTTCTTTATGAGCGCTGTTTATACTTGTTCTCGAAACACCGGTAAACTCAGAACCCATTTCACTATTTGTTTTTTCACGGGAAGTGTTGCATATTTCTCACATAGCTTATAATAAACATTCAACATTATTGCTTTTTCACCACTAGTCGGTTTGCCCAGCTTATTTACCTAAGTCAACGAAGACGCAAGAGCAAATTTGCCGTCCGCCATGATACTAAACAGAAACTGCTGTAAACAATATTCTGCGCATACCGGGATGTCAGGTACTTATATGAATTGCATGTTGGGACTTATAACTCTGTTTAACGGTATAAATCAGCGTTAATTAAATTCTTAGGTATCTGCATAGAATACCATTCAAGGATAAATTCATTCTAAAATTTATATTATTAGCATGGAACTGCTTTCCTGCGCGCATTGCACCGTGAGGCAGTATTTTTAGCACTTAATAATTTCAGTCCAATTATATAATATGTAAATTCAATAACAGCCCGCCTTGAAGCAATATGTGTATGTAATAATTTGTAAAATATATGTAACAGTCATTGCGTATGCTTATATTATTGTATCCATGTGTGATAATGTTATGTGAATATATTACGTAATTTAATAATGTAGGAGCTGTGAGAATAATAAGTTTAAAGTTGCTAACAATGAGGTAACCTTGAGGCAATAATGAGTTTGAGAGTTTAAAAGCTACTAATCATTATTAGAGCAACGATAATATAAATTTTGTGGCAGTTTAAAATTAGCCAATCAACAGCCAGAAAAAGTTTTAATTAACAGGTATTCTATTGGACTAGGATTAGCCAATCAGAGACTTAAAATACAGAAGCTTACGGGTTTGGACGGTTGAAATATGTTCAGTTGCCTGCAGACCTTGATAGCAACCGGATGGAAGATGTGTTCTCTGAAATATTACGTATTCGTGTGAAACGAAAATTAAGTATACGCGTTAACAAAGTGCAAGTATAAAATAAAAGGATCTCGCAGCTCTTGATATCAGTGTAGTGCTATTTAATTTGTGTCAAGGATTAATAAAAAGAAGTGATTTTAAACTTAAAATCTGTGTAAGCCTACATTCTTGTCGCACCACGCCCTGATTAAGAGAAACGTGTCTCTAAAACAATACTGACGCAGCCGAGGCAAACATAAATATAAATACTATCTATAGAAGTAGTTTAATAACAAAGTTAATAAGTTAATTTTTTTTAAACTTGCAGCGTAACAAAAAATCTTCAAATTAACGCTCAAAGCGTGGTGCAGAACTCCAACAACAAACTCCTAAAGACAATACTTTCTCAAATTGGCGTCCATACGTGGGGCAGTTAAATTAAAGCAACACCAACTTCAACCGGTCACGTGGGTTTGTTTTGGCGGGATCAACCTTAGAATGAATATAGTATAGGTGATTGCCTTTCGCACCTGTATCGCAAGAGCTCAATACCATAAAATATAAAATGTGGTTCATTGGCCGGAGGATTACTAGTAGGTGTTGCTCCCTATTGGAATTTGGAAGCAGGGACAGTTTTAAGGTTTCACATCACACTTGTTATACTGTAACGCAATAATATTTACTGTCAGGTCGTTATTTTTGGAGCCAGTTACAGGAGTACTCGAACGATCGCGTTAGTACAAAGTTGGAGCACTGCTATATTGGAACCATATAACTGGACCTGTGGTTAGTTTTGAAACCGTTCCAATATACCGGTTATGTTATTTTTCCTATCTCTGGTGATAATAGCGTACTCTGTTAGACGCATTGCGTCAGCCGCTTTATGTCAGTTCTATCTTAAAATTGATTAATCGGGCGGCAGTCTTCAGGCCGCGGCCCGATCTTTCATTTTCAGGACGTGCCCCCATCACTTGCTGCGAGGGTAGCCTATTATATCAAACTACGGCTTGCTCCTCTTCGACCGCTTTAATAACGCAACACTCTCTTAAGATATGAGTTTTTGAGCTGGAAGAAGAAATGCCTCTAAAAAGTTTCTCAAAGTTTCCTTAGCTAATGAATACTGCACCAAAGTATTCTAGACATACATTTTACTATTTTCCTCCTTGGTTAAAGTAAAACAAAACTGAAAATAGCTTAACATGTTAGCTTTATTAGCGAGCTCCTAGGTTCCTATTTACGTTTTATTAACGCCCACTAGTGTTCAATGCATTTGTAATAAGAAAGTCAAAAAAGAAATGAAACACTAAATAACTAAAAACAAAACCATTCTGTTTCATCTTTCACTCCGTGCGCCCTCTCGTTCTTAGTATCGCGGGATAACTATCCCGCCCGAGGAACCACTACCTATGCTGTCGATCCAAATCGGAAGAGGGTATGTTCGAAGACACAAAGTTTAAATTTTGTTGAGGATTTTAATCCTAATATTTTTAAGGTTATGCATAGAATAATATGTGTAAATTACAATATATCATATTCGGAAGTTGGGTAGAATTAGACAGGTAATATTTTTATGCTCATTCCTTTGGTCTTTCTTTCTATTTTAACGTTTATGCATTATTATCATTATTATTATTATTATTATTATTATTATTAAAGCTTAAGATTATCTCTCTGATCCAGTAACAGAAAGATAGAAATATCAAGCTTAAGTTTAAACTTACGAACAGTAGGAGAAGACTCATCCAGACATCAAGCAATAGATTTCAATTAATGAGGCCACCACCAATGACTGACGAGCGCTACATTCAACCTGCTAAGATACAGTTGAGCTATCGCAACGGTTCCTGCTAGTTCATATTTCTAGCGCCATGTGATGATGTAGTAGTGGTTGAAGTAAGATTGGTTTCTTTACGCTATTTGCATGAAGCTTTGGGCGTCAATTTGAAGTAGTTTGTATTGAAGGAGTTGTATTATATTTCAACTGTTGGGGATCCGAACTTGAAGTAGTTGCAACCGCACGTATAGTAAACAGTTTCCGGTAGCATTCGCCCCAAATGTACTTTCAAGTGGCCTTAGCCCTAACTTTTAAAAAAATATTAACTTTGTATTTGACTGTTTCTTTAAATATTATGTTTATGTTTGCCTCGGCTGCGTCAGTATTTGTTAGAGACACGTTTCTCTTGGCAAGGTTTCGGTACGACTAAGAATGTAGGCTTGCACAGATTTTAAGTTTTAATTCACTCCTTTTTATTAATCCTTGATAAAAATTAAATAGCACTTCACTGATATAGAGAGTTGTGAGATTCTTTTATTTAATACTTGCACTTTTTAACACGTATACTATTTTCGTCTCACACGAATACGTAATTAATTTCTCGAGGACACATCTCGCGTCTGGTTATGAGCACTGTTTGGAGGCAACTGAATTGATTTCAACCGTCTAAACTTGTAAATTTCTGTATTTCAAGTCTCTGTTTGTCTAATCCTACTCCAATAGAATACCTTCATTTAAATAAAGCTTTTTCTGATTGTTGATTGGCTATTTTATAACTGTCTCAAAAATTTACATTATTGCTGCTCTAATAATGACTAGCAGCATTTAAACTTCCTTACTCATTATTGCCTCAAGGTTACCTCATTGTTAGCAACTTTTGACCTATTTCTCACAGCTCCTACATTATTAAATTACGTAATACGTTCATATAATATTATTGAACATGTATACAATAATATAAGCATATGCAATGACTGTTACATACATTTTACAAATTGTTACATACACATATTGCTTCAAGGCGGGCTGTTATTGAATTTACATTATATATAATTAGACTGAAATTATTTAATTGTTAAAAATACTGCCTCATGGTAGCGGATGCAAGTCCCTCTGTACACAAGCTCGAGACAGCAAGGATATCTGTTCCCTTATTTGTAGTTAAAGAAAAGCTGCTTCTCTTGAACTACAATTAAAGGAAGAATTGCCTATGCTCTTCCTAATGCTAGTGTAGCACTTTTGATTGGGTTTTGTGAGCTACACGTTTCCCAAATTCAAAGTTAGTGTACATATACTCTCACTTTTGCCAACAAAGAAACTGAACCTTCTTACTAAAGTGATGATGCAGGGCTTGGAATAATTGTAAGTTCGTGCACTCGCCACGCTATCTTCCTATTTATTAATGTTCCATTTAGGCGGTATCTGTGATCCCCGCTATTCTCACTAACGATTATCGTGTTCCTATCAGATGTACGACCTTAGAACGGAAACAATAAATTTCAATATGCAGTGAGGAACAGCGCAGTCAGCGGCAAAGGTCAGCTAATTAAAGCAGTTCTTTCTAGAACGATTCGTGTTAACATTTTATGAGAATAACTTGCTCTTTAACCACGAAAACTAGAAACTATGCATTTCCCTACAATATAATTCTAGGAGGTTTAGATTACGGGATTACTCTAATCATAACATCAACTAAGTTAATGTCATAACCGAGCGGGATGGCTCAGGCGGTAACGTCTGTGGTCCGCATTCGAGAGGTCGTAGGTTCGAATCCCGTGTCCGACTATCTTAATCCATGGCTTTCTTCGGGTGTTTCCTCGGGTCTCTAGACGAATGCTGGGAAGCATCATTACATCCCCTGAAATTCCTGTCCCACCATTTCAACTCCATTCTCATTTCACTTCAACTTTCATCTGCTTGGTTTGTTTCAGGGCTGCAAGTGTCGGCTGGAGGTCTCGGCACTAAGTAAACCTTTGTCTCCCGGTCTCTGGGTCCCGGGCCCCCCATGGGATGTGTAAGCCCACAGGGGCGGAGGAGACCCGGCTGCACCAGCCACAACCCGGGGGGTTAAAAACTGCAAACGGTAGGGACCCTATCCTCTGCCTATCGTGTCTCCTGGTCCGGCCGCCCTGTGTCTCCTCTCATCTCATCCCTACCTCCCGGGGACGCCCCATCAGGGGCTCAGGAACAAAACATCTGCGTAGGTCGGGGTGCCAAGCCCCCCTTTCCTTCTAGTCCTATCCTATCCTAATGTCATATAAACATTAACATGTTTAAAATCTTATTCGTAATGTCCTTACTTGGATATACAAACTCTTGAAATTGTTTTACAGGAATATACTACTCTGTGAGGATTTGTGAATTAAGCATTTTTCAATTGCTAACTAGACCAGAAGCGGAGTTGACAGTGAAGTTTTTAGAGCTAACCGTGTATTTTTTAACTTGAATATCAGAATATAAGGGTAGATTTAAAACTTAGGTGTAATTTCTGTTTAGGTCGTACTAATGAAGAACTGAATTTATATTTTTTGTTATTAAGCGTATGAAGTTGTCAGGTGTACCCAGGTGTAATGCTTCATTTTGTTTTCGGAGGAATATATCACGCTCTGTGTATGGGCTCTCTGTTACAGGCAAATCTGCAACGGCTTTATAGGTATGGCATAAATTCTCATCGGGGAGACAAGGTCGATAATTTGTGTTCACTTTAAACCTCATATAACGACAAACATAAATAGACCTCTAGCGGAGAGAGTTTAACCTAGCGTTTTCCAATTACCCAAGCTTCGAAAAATGTTTCGCTGATGATACAAAAAGAAGTTAATGGACTGATAAATAATGCAATGGTACCCCGTAGCGCTGCGGTGACGTTGCTACCTGCGATGCGAGGGGGAACCGGCTTCTATTCCCGATATCGACGTGGAGATTTTTCTTTTGCTTAGAGGTCGGTACGGAGCTCATCAGCCTGGTGATACTTTTAGGAACCAGTTTACATCAAGCTGATTCATTTTTGTTACCCGCTTCATTACGTGGTCACTGCAACGGGTCTGGAAATGCTTAGAGCTGCGGTAGCTCTTCACGTACAGTGGCCTTCTGTAGCGCTGTTGAAATCTCTCGTGGCAAGAACCGGTAGGGATGACTCAAAGAAGGTATTTTGTTATGCTATTTATTAGCACCACGTTTTGGCGCCAACTTGAAGTAGTTTGTATTGAAGGTGTTGTATTTTATTACTACCACGTATGGACGCCAATTTGAGAAGTAGATATTCTCTTTACGTTGTTTGCACCTACCTATGAAAAGCCGATTTGAAGTAGGAGTTGTATTATATTTCAACTGTTGGGGAGCCGAACTTGTAGTAGTTGCAACCGCACGTATAGTAAACAGTTTCCAGTAGCCTTCGCCCCAAATGTATTTTCAGGTGGCCTTTGCCCCAAGTTTAAAAAAAAATATTTTTAACTTTGTAATTAAACTGTTTCTTTAGATATTTAATATTTACGTTTGCCTCGGCTGCGTCAGTATTATTGTTAGAGACATGGAAGTCTTGGCATGGCGTGGTGCGACAAGAATGTAGGCTTACACAGATTTTAAGTTTTAATTCACTCCTTTTTATTAATCCTTGACTCGAATTAAATAGCACTTCACTGATATCGAGAGCTGTGAGATTCTTTTATTTAATACTTGCATTTTTTTAACACGTAAACTTATTTTTCGTTTCACACGAATACATATTAAATGTCTCGAGGACGCATCTTGCATCCGGTTGCAATCACTGTCCGCAGACAACTGACTAGATTTCAACCGTCTAAACTTGTAAATTTCTGTATTTCAAGTCTCTGATTGGCTATTTTTTACTCCAATAGAATACCTGTATTTAGTTAAAGCTTTTCTCTGGTTGTTGATTGGCTATTTTTATAAGCTGTCACTAAAATTACATTAATGCTTCCAGGAATCACAAATAACATTTAAACTCTCAAACTCGTTATTGCCTTAAGGGTACCTGATTGTTAGCAACGTTTACCTTATTATTCTCACAGCTTCTACATTATTAAATTACGTAATATATTCACATAACATTATTACACATGGATACAATAATATAAGCATATGCAATGACTGTTACATACATTTTACAAATTATTATATACACATATTGCTTCAAGGCGGGCTGTTATTGAATTTACATATTATATAACTAGACTGAAATTATTTAAGTGTTAAAAATACTGCCTCAAAGTAAGTAAAGATGGGATAATTTGTGTGTTTGCGCTAAAGATGTCGGGAGAATATAAATAAGATTGTTGTTTCGAGTTGATTGTTTGAGCCACTGTGACTGAAGTAAACAATGTGTGGCATGATATAATTACTTAAGAAGCAATTCGTGTTTTTATAAGGCAGAATCATCTTTTGAGAGAGAGAGAGAGGCAGAGAGAGAGAGAGAGAGAGAGAGAGAGAACAATAATAATTGCATACGGCTTCTACAACCAGAAAAAAACGACTGTATACATGTGTCCACAAACTGAGTGCCAATTTTTCGTATGGTGGCAGGTAATATCCATGTGAGTGTTTTACTACAAGGAAACTTGGGTGGGAAATTAATATTATGAGCACAAGTCACTTGAATCTGCATTGCATTTTCTTGTTTTATTTTGTTTTCTTCTGTTTTTTTTCCGTCTATTTGTTTGTATGATAAACTGTCCTACTTTTGTTATTTATTTACATTCTGACTCACCTTTCATCCCCTTTCCTTTAACACGTCTCGTAATAAACAATAAGATTACGTATTTACTGTCATTCTTAAAACATGGATCGCTTTACGTGGCCAGAAATTACGGATATATATCTTACGTATGGTGGTGCTGGCACGACGGCTGGAGCTCAAAGGATTTTTGAGACACGTGGACCTACGTAGGCGGCGCCGTGGCCGAGTGGTTAGACCTCTCACCGAGGCGGCCCGGGTTCAATCTCAGGGACCCGCATGTGGGATTTGTGGTGGACAAAGCGGCATCTGGGCGGATTTTCCCCGGGTTCTCCGGTTTCCCCCGCCATTCATTCCATCAACTGCTCCATTATCATCATTCCTTTCATCCATTTCACCATCATTTCGTTTCATCTACTTCCTTCCTCCCATACCAGGCATCGGGCTGATCACCCATCCTGGATATGCTGTCTGATCCATGAGTGTGTGCTCCTTGACGGGCCTCTGACCCCAGGCACCCGCCTGTAAGTCCTGGGGGGTGTAAGTCCTACATACGAGGAGGTTAAACAGAGAAAGAAGGAGCAGAAGAAGCGGACCTACGTATCCAGGTCAATGATTGACATTTCCAAAAATTGCTGTAAAACATGTAACAGTTTATAGTTACAATTAACTATTAAAAACAATTATTGTACATAATACACAAATTAAATTGAGTTTTATTTATGGACGCTCTTTAACTACTATGGTTCTTAGCGTCCCATTCTATGTTGGGCGTGAAAGACCGGTAAAGACCTCTTTATCAGGCTTGAGGTTCTTTTACGTGCCGTAAACCTACGACATGTGACCACCGGTACCACTAGTCTACAGAGAACGACACGCATAACAATGCAATTACGTCCCAACACTTCTATGTACACAGCAATCCAGCAACCGAGAACAGGTCGCCCAGGTTCACCTGGGCGGAATGTGATCGTCACAGTACCTAGCTGCAAATGCGGCTTTACCTGTGCGATAAAGAAGGTAATAAAGAATGTACACAAGCTTTTGATATTTGTCTTGGGCGGAGTTTAGCTTTCTGCGCTACCATTGGCTGGGTCTCGGTGATCCCACCTGGGCGGACTAGCGACCATGTGGTGTCCAAGCCCAATACTGCTTAACTTGGGCGACCGCTTGTGTGGTCGTCAAGCCAAGCAGGCCGGCATGGCAGCTAAGTAGGATGGGAAAATTAGGTATGGTATGGGGGAAATCCAAGTTGGCAGCAGGGCGGGTCGTTGCTAGATGGTCACTCATCCAGCTTGTGACCAAGCTCAATGCTGCTTAACTTAGGGGAACTTGAGAAATGTAGGATTGGCAGATCTCAGCCTCGGGGGCCCATCCTTCGGCAATCGGTAACTCTTTCTTCGCCTTGGAGCCCTATGGTCATAGCGACCCAAAGAGTGCACCAGCTGGTTGGTGTGGTAAGCGAGTTTCCTAGACATGGTACAGGTTCTCTCCTGCACCACGTCCACGATGTATGGGAGGCCAGAATGGGTGTGTAGGATGTGTCTATGTACCCAATTTTGTGGACATTCTGTATAAACTACCTTTAGAAAGAAAAGTATGTGATAATAATGACACCTATGGTTTAATAACCAAATCTTTTCGTTTTAAGTTAATTAATACTGCATGTTACCAATGTAAAGGTTGCTATTATATGTATACTGTTATTCATTTATGTGTAGTCCATCACAGAAATGCTTTTAAGAGAGGAATAGTAGAGGCACACAGTTTACAGGCTGCTGCCTACACTGTTAAGACAAGTTGACAAACAAGGCAGCGTTGTACATTTCTGAGCCTGCCACGACAAAAAAAACTAAAGAAATCTTGAAGTGATTTTATTTGATTGTAATGTTTCTTTCTTCTAATGGTTTTTATGACTATATATTTAAATCAGGTACCATAAAAGTAGATATAATATCCAACAAGGCTTATTATTCTGATTTTGAGCCATAGGGAGGATTGTTCACGATCTGTGGTAACAATATCAGAGGAGCACAATAGCTCCGCGCTGAAACATATGGAACCGAATGAAAGTTCAGCAGTATGAGTATATAACTGTGTTTTCTCAGTTTTGTGCTCTTGTTCCTGCTGCATAAATGGCGTAAAAAATAGAACCATTCGATAAGGGTACATTATTGCCCTTTCCGATGCAAAATACGTGCATTCTGAGGTTATTAAGCAGTCAACGGCGTGTTTTTACCATATCCAAAGAAGTGATCTCATGTGCACTCAAAAAAAAGTAAGACCACTTCAGTACTTATTCCAAAGGGAAGAAATAGAAAAATCCACAACCGGCCACCACTCACACCCGAAGATAATTTGAAAGGTGAAGACCCATGCCTCTGGACCAAAACCTGCAACTCAGAGGTCCATTGCACTGCAATTAGAGATTTTTGTTACTATTGTGAACACCATAATGAACCAGGATTTGAATCTAGAAAAGTGCCATGAGAGCCGTGGATATAAGTTGTTGCCGAAACACATTGCAGAAGGTGCCACTAGCAGCAGAAAGCTGTGTGAACAATACCTAGCTGGTGAAAAGTGAATGTTTATTGTCTTTTAGATGAGGCATATGTTTATCTAAGTGACTGCAACAAACCCTGGGCTGTATATTTCCGACCAAGGGGAGAAAAAAAATTGAAAGTTCGTATAACGAAACTAACGAAAATTTCCCCACTGGTTTCATTGTAATAGCAAGGTACAGTTACATTGGCACATTAACCATTCGTTGTGTAATAAAAATGTGAAAATCAACTCGACATATTATCAGACTAACGTCCTGATACCGGTTTTGCATACAGAAATCCCTACTCTCTCTCTGGTGCCGATGTAAATAAGGTCTGGTTGCATCAGGATAAGGTATCAAGCCATACGTCTACTTCAACCTACAAATTTTAGGAGAACATAGAGAGAGAAATGAGAATACATTCCATACCTTTCAGTGACATCCGTGTTAAGTCATCTGATGCATCATTGATGGAGTTTTGTGCATTTGCGCTACTGAAAGGAGCCCTTGGAAGCAGATGGCCGCGAACTTTGGATGGTCTCTGGAAAGCTGCCAGGAAAAATGGAATATGAGTAGCCACTACCAAATAATGAAGTGCAGGAAATGCACTGGTAAAGTAATGCAACGTTACCTTTGTGAGGAATGTTCTAATTTCTCGGATTAAGTAACAAATAGTAACCATAATATGAAAAGGGTGTTAGGTTTTACGCTAAAATGTTACAGTATGATGGCAAAACCATGGAATACTTTGTAGTTGAAGTACATACATTAATACCGGATTTATTAACTCGTATGATTAGTAATTTTATACAGAGATGATAGGGGAATAGATAAATAATTGCAATAAATAATTTCTGTATATTAAATCAATGTATAATGTAATAAGCATGAGTTGAAAAGATTTGTCCGGAGGAAAAAGGTAATTAGTGAGCAGTCATTAGTAATTTCTGAGTAGCGAACGCGTTAGGCGTTCCTGGATTGCAGTTAAGGTTATAAGTTCAGAACGTTTGCAGATTCACGTAGACAGTAATTCTGTAAAACAGAAAGGGAAAACTCTGAGATTCGGGGTGGTTCCGCATAGTAACAGAGTCATAAATGCATACTTAAGAGTTTTGAGATTGGATCGTATATGAAGTAACGTTGGTAGGAGAGTAATACGAGGGTTGTTCAGAAAGTGACCTCCGTTTTGAAATAAACATGAAACCTGTATACATACAAAAGTTTTATTATATACATCTGAAAACTACAGATTTTCTCTAGTTTCCTATATAGTCTCCAAACAGATTCAAACACTTGTCATAAATTTTCAGTCTTTGAAATACCCTCTGCATAAAATGCTGCCGCCTGTGAACTAAGCCAACCTGTCACGGCGTTTTGAAGCTCTTCGTCATTGCCAAAGCGCTGAGCTGCAAGCCACCCTTTCATGTACGGGAACAGATGGAAGTCGCTAGGGGCCAAGTCCGGGCTGTTCGGGGGATGGTCAAAAACGCCCCAAAACGTGGCCAAAAGTTCATTTGTGCTGTTTGCTGTGTGAGGACGAGTGTTGTTATGCAAAAACACAACACCAGATATCAGAAGACCACGACGCTTGTTTTGGATTGCTGTTCTTAGCCTTTTCACACTTCACACGCACTTCACACTTGGCAGAATTTATTATTTCGGCGCTCATATTGTTAGGTTATAACTAGTAAACACGTGACAGTACGATACTCCACCTTGCACAGCTAGAAGCGTACTGAGCCACTGCGCACGCTGGTGTTGAAATGGCGGCGCTGCCCCCACTACTTCTCGTGCTATGCATAAACGGATGTTACTTTCTGGACAGCCCTCGTACGTAGGCGGACTTAGTTAATATAAGGACATGTTCTAATCAGACCCATTCGTTCGTGCATACATTCGCGACACTATCTTGAGAATTAGTCACTTAATCTGATAATTACTCCTATGTTATTTTAAGCGCCGAGTGAACGCTTGTGTAAGTAAAATTTAGCGGCCATCGCGAGGTTTTTTGCCGGTAAGCATTTTAGCGACTCTCGGCAATTTACGCTTCCAGTTTCTTTATTACAGAAAGTTATTTTAAACCGTAAAATTCATACTGCATAAGTTAACAGGTATAATAATTCAGATGTTATAATTTCAAGTGCTACGATTCATAATCAGTCTCATCCTTTATCTTCAAACGCTCGGAAACTCGCTTCAATAGCTCTTGTAGTAGATTACATCAAATTTCTCAGTCAATTTAAACTGTTGTTATCCGTTACACTATGCCCACGCATACCCTGAGAGAAAGATGTCATAGCCAACCACTGTAGCAGCCGGCAGCAGAATCAACAACAAATATTGAAGCAAAGGGTACGGCTTCAAAAACGTGACACCTGGAATGGGCTTCCACATGTATCACCAACTTCTGTATACAAACATATACTAATATGTTCTTTACTTATTTGCATTATTGTTATTTTCCATTTCTAAATAAACAATAACACAGTAGCAGCAGCTATAGTTGGTATGCTTTGTCGATAAATTTCACGAAAATGACTACAATACTCACCTTCGGTCAAAATGACCCCAATGGTGCTTTGGGTATACAATTTATACGGCGCCTCTAGTGTTAAGCCTAACAGTAACTGCATTAATTAGCAATCGAACACATCATTTTACCACTATGACACATAACTTAAATTCTATTTCTCCATTGTCGAAATACTTGTCAATTTTGCACCAAATTCTCCTGTTTTGTTCCTCTGGGATGGGCTCTCAATGCATTATCATTATTTATACTGTGTACAGCTATATCGACAAAGCCAACTACAACCAGAGAGCGGACGCGTTTGAGCGGAAACTGTTTAAATTCTGAGTACTCCACATTCATCCGGTGTTTACATTTGTAAGCAGAATTACGACAGTAGCTTCAGCCAGAGAGCTGCTTGCTGGAAGATATGCATGTGATTCTCTTAAAATAAGGTATATTGTCCATTATTAAAGTTAATTCGTTTGCAGTGTAGTTAATTTTTGTCGTTTATTACCAACGGTGTATTCTAAAACGCGTGAGCAATCATGCTTTTGTTGTAAATATCCAACATTTTGAAAATTATATCCTCTGCCGATATATTTTTATTGCTATGCCGTTTGTCACATAACATTCAGATTCTGCACGAAACTCTCTGCAGATAAATATTACATCACGTGTAAAAGCTAGTTACAAACTATTAACGAGTAGATTGAAATGTCCATGCCCGCTTACGCCGAAAGCTTAAGGGGGAAACGGGTGAAAATATGACCAAAAATGACAAAAGTGCATATATGCAAAGTTTTAAAGCACAACAGTGCCTGGAAGTTGCTCTATTACGTCATATTTAAAGGTCTGCGCTCCTTAAATGTCCCTGAGAAGGTATGACAGTTGATGAAATCACTGCATGAACCAAAAAATCCTATTTTTTTACAGGTTTCTGTCTGATTTTTTCCGTGAAGGTTAGTTTCTGGTTTGTCACTGAGCCAGCGTGATTGGTATAAGCAGCTCTGCCGGTAAATATCGTGTAACATCAAATTATATGTTGTTTCATACATATCAGCCAGAAACAAGTGTAAATAATATAAATAATACCAGTGATGAAAGGTTAGATAAGCAAGAATGTGTTTACAAAAGAAAAATTTAAGGCAGAAACAGCTGGAGAATAGTTGTGAAAATGAACCTGCTGTAAATAATGAAGAGTGTAAACATATATTGTCATCATTGGTGAATGACCTGAAGTGTAATGACCACAATCAAAAGTGTTGGTATATAGGACTTGACACTGTAACGCTTGACTTATGCCATAAATTAGAACTGATTTGCAGTGCTTGAATGAAAAAAAAAGTAAAAATTACACATCTAAGCTGGACACTTCTAGGAAGGTCTGTAAGTCATTATTTCTGCTTAACTGCACGCAAACTTTTAAACTCATTTTTCCTCACTTTAATTTTTGCTACACTTTTATTCATACAAAGCAAAATTAGATCCACAAATTAGGTGTTAGAGGGCTGAAATTTTTATTCTCCATTCTATAAAGCATAACAAAAAACTGACGCATGGGATTTAGGATTAAATCAGTACTTTTTGAGCTAAAAATAGAATGTGTATAGTTATTGCAAAAATTTTGAAATTTTTGCCATGCAGGTGAATATTTTTTTAAAATTTCGCTTACAGTTAAGATATTACAAAACCCATGCGTCAAGTTTTTTAAATGCGTTTCTGGTTTTGTAAAAAAAAATTCAAGCTTTTTTTAAAAAAAAAGAGTGGAATAAATTACATTTTGAAGTTTGCAAATTTTTTGAAAAAAAGGTTCAATAATTCAAAAAGTAATTGATATACAAAAATGAAACTGTTCCAAATAGTTTCAAATTACACCCGAAATATGTGTACAGTATGTGGCTTTAAAATTATGCAAAATAGAAATTTCACCTTCACCCCCTTAAGTGAAGGAAACCTCTGGCGCTTTCTGAATGAATTATAACATATGCTGCTGAAAATCCAAGGCAGTAGTATCACCACAATATTATTCTTATCTTCAAATCGTTCATTTTCTTGAAGTTTTTCAAAGTCATTTATAGATACTAGTTCCTAGGTGAGATTCTGGGGAGACTAAATTTCAAAATATGACAGTTTTGGTTTCTTGTGCAGCCTTATTAATTGGAATTGCCTCTTTAAATTGATTTATACTTTACCACTATAGGCACAATACTTATATTTTAAATATAGTTTTAAAATCATACTGCATATGCCAATTTGGCTGTGAATTCTGCAGCACTTTACAGAACAAATTTTTAACCCCTACACACTTTGAGTAGAAGGTAAACCTTAGCCCAACTTTTAGTGGAAGTTTTTTTATACAAATTGGTACTACTATTAATAACTATGGCAGCTTCTGTGTGTCCAATCCATGTGATTTCTTTCTTTGCATATGTATGCGAGTTTATCTTCTCTATTTTCTTTAAAGAGCTTTTTCTGTGAATTACATTTTCTGGTATAAGTTACTCATTTTATCAGAAAATATGTATTCACAATATTAATAAAATTTTAGTGTGATGTAAACAACTTCTAAGTTGTGTTGTGGATCTGCTTTGGTGTTAATGACATGGTTGGTTATTTTTTAAAAAATAATTGCTGATAAATTGTATTCATGAGGTGGTATAATAAAGCAATTAATTCTATCTTAGTTAATAAACCAACTTTTTGGATAAAAGTTCTTCTTCTTCAGCCAACGCCCGTCCTTAGCTGGTCTGCCATTCGACGCCTTGCCTCCCAGTACAGCCATGACCTTCCTTCCATAGAATGTTCAACTATAACAGTCTGCAGGGCAGTGCAGGAGGCCAAATGGTTAGCAGTGCCTTCCTCTTGCAAGCAGAGGGACAAATTGGGCTATCAACCACACCAATTCTATGCAGGTGTTTTTGCAAATAATCGTGCCCTGTAGTCATCCTAAAGCTGGCTACTGCCAGCTCCCGGGGCAAGTTGTTGGGGATGGGGTTTGAAGCAAGCATTTCCCATCTTTTACCAGCAGGATAAAAGTAGACCAGTGCACTGTCTTAAAGTGCTTGCATCTACATTCTGTCAAGATTTCGGACTGATATCTTAAATAGTTTCTGAGATAATGGGTAATGAATTGAGCAGATTTAACTTTGTGTGAATATAATCTTTTGCTTAAATAATGAAATACTGTAGATTCTAATCGGTATAGAAGGTGCAAGGCTCTTGTTGCATGGCAATTATTAAACAAATATTACTGCAATTGTAGCAATGATAATGGCGGCATATTATTGGTAAACAATGCTTACAGAAAGCATAGGGTATAACGCAATGACGGAGAAGTATTGTAGCACTGTGGTCAAGTCTAGACTATTGTGCTTACTTAAGCTCAGGGAGGAAGGGATGTGGTGAAATTATACGTAGGGCGGCCAGATCTGATGGCGGCGGGCACAATGCAGCAGGGTCCTTACTGTTTCGAGATTTTTTATACCAGCAAAACTTCCCTTTGACACCAACTCTATCCGCAATAACAGGTACAGGTCACAGATGTCCATGTCATGGTTGAAACAGCTTTAACCTCAAAGCATATCCAACATAGTACCTGACATTGCAAATCTGGAAGATGAGGGAGGAACTGAGAGGGAATAAAGGACAGGAAAATTCGTGATGCGTAAGAATCCATACCAGCATCCCCTAGCGACTAGGAAAAACCATTGAAAAAAAAACTTATTAGGATGGCCGATAGCTCGGGTTTTGAACACCGAGGTCCCTGCCAAATGCGGGTCTCAGACGCTACGCTCTGAGTCATCGAGGAAGGTACTAGGATCGACAGCCTTCCGAAAACAAATGCGAAAGGCCAACGTGACATATTAATGGCGTTGTAACGCACACCAGCGTTCCTGTAATTAATATTTTTGGATATGAAGCAACACTTAAGGCAAATTCTCACCACTCAAACAAATACATTATCAGCTAGGAAGTCATACAAACTGAGTAAAGAAAAGTTGCGTGGAAAGAAAGAACTCCGGCGTTACCCGCATGCAGTGGGGTCGACGATCATCTGCATCAGTAACATGAGGCAGTATTTTTAACACTTAAATAATTTCAGACAAATTATATAATATGTAAATTCAATAACAGCCCACCTTGAAGCAATATGTGTATGTAATAATTTGTAAAATGTATGTAACAGTCATTGCATATGCTTATATTATTGTATCCATGTGTATTAATGTTATGTGAATATATTACGTAATTTAATAATGTAGGAGCTGTGAGAATAATAAGTTAAACGTTGCTAACAATAGGTAACCTTGAGGCAATAATGAGTTTGAGGGTTTAAATGTTATTTGTGATTCTTGGAAGCATTAATGTAATTTTAGTGACAGTTTATAAAAAATAGCCAATCAACAACCAGAAAAAGCTTTAGTTAAATGCAGGTATTCTATTGGAGTAAAAATAGCCAATCAGAGACTTGAAATACAGAAATTTACAAGTTTAGACGGTTGAAATTTAGTCAGTTGCCTGCAGACAGTGATTGTAACCGGATGCTTGTGCATCCTCAAGAGATTTAATACGTGTTCATGTGAAACGAAAAATAGTATACTTATTAAAAAGTGCAAGTATTAAATAAAAGAATGTCACAACTCTGTATATCAGTGAAGTGCTATTTAATTTGTGTCAAGGATTAATAAAAAGGAGTGAATTAAAACTTAAAATCTGCGTAAGCCTACATTCTTGTCGCATCACGCCCTGCCAAGATATTCATGTCTCTAAAATAATACTGACGCAGCCGAGGCAAACATAAACATTTAATACTTAAAGAAACAGTTTAATTACAAAGTTAATATTTTTTTTAAACTTGGGGCAAAGGCCACCTGAAAGTACATTTGGGGCGAAGGCTACCGGAAACTGTTTACTATACTTGCGGTTGCAACGAATTTTAAATTCGGCTCCCCAACAGTCGAAATACGATACAACTCCTTCAATACAAACTACTTCAAATCGGCTTTTCATACGTAGCAGCAAACAACGTAAAGAAAACCCCTACTTCAAGTTTGGCTTCCCAAAGCTTGAGTCAAATAACAATACAATACACCTTCTTCAAATTGACGCCCAAAGCGTGGTGCAAACTCCTACAACAAAACAACAACTACTTCAAACAACAACATATTGCTCTTCAGTAATTCACCTAGCTATTCTCCGTCGAGATTAGGGGAGAACAGAATCTCTAGAATAGTTTCAGTGAGCAATCTTCATATTATAGTTAATATAAAAGATGAAAGGTTTCGATTGTGTGCCCAGTACTGAATTTGTAATAAAATTTAGTAAACATAATGACGGCTTGTTAACAATACAATGTCATATAGGAGGGTAATGTGGCCAGCAGACAGGGGAAAAGCAGTGCGCGAAAAACAAACGCTGGTGCTTCCTAATTGTAAAGCAATAGACGGAGGATTAAAAGTCATTACAAAATAAGCTCCGGAATTATCGCTGTTTGTTCATCAATAGCATCACACAGATGTCTACGGAACAATGTACAGTCGAGTGCACGGAAACGTGCTGATAACTTTGGTTTCCTATAGCATTTTCCCCGTGTAAGGTTGGCAAAAACGCCATATCATTTGTGTTCCACACCAACTCTGGGTGAGCCAATCTCTTACAGCTTGTAATTCAAGCTCGACACACACGCATTAGCCTACGAATAAAAGTCAGGCTTAGGTGAGCGGCGAAAGGGGAGGAGTACGAAAACATTCACCTCAAGGCATGCTTCACACCAGCCCCTGGATGAGTCCGTCTCATGTCAAAAGTCTAGCGCTCAAACATTAACCTATGAACGATTTCAGGCCCAGGAGCGAAGGAAAAGCGGGGAATAAGACAAAAATTAAATGGAGTGCCTAAAGCATTTAATGCTTCGGAGACTGTGCATGACAGGGTTAGTTTAGTATATCCTTACCTACATAAACTTACGCATTATATCGGCACGATTCCATGCACTCGACTGTACAGTATGCAAAAGTTCTTTTCCACTTCCTAGAATTTTGTAAGCCAGTAGGTATGTCAAATATTACACATTGATTCCCTTATAATTCACGTTCATTTATGCAGATCTACATTAATAAGCTGCATAAATAACGGCATCTATAGCGATGGTAGAAAATAAGCTTGTCGCTTCGTTATATTTTCTGCCTTCATTTTTTCGCATCATAGCAGGCTTTAAATTGTGTTTTATTTATGGACACCTTTAACTGCTGTGGTCCTTAGCGTTCCATTTTATATTGGACGTGAAAGAGGCTCAGAGGCCTCGTTATCAGGCTTGAGGTTCTTTTACGTGCCGTATATCTACGACACGGAACCACCGGATTTACTTCCCTTCCGAAGGAAGCCATGCTAAGGATTTTTACGCCCGAAAAAATCCATCGCCCTCCGCCGGGTTTGAACCCGCGACCTCGAGAACTAGAGGCTAGCATGTTAATCATTACACCACAGTGGACGACTATAGCAGCTTTACCGATATGTTTGGTATTTTTTGGACTTTTCGTTTTTGAGTTATACTGTTCACAGACAGACACACATACATAAGCGTGCTCGCGGACCTTTTTCTAAAAATGCTCTTTTTCATTTAGGGGGCCTCAAAGCAGGTATCTCCAGTGAAACCTCGCTATCAAATTTTTGAGTGGAATGCAATACCTTCTCTACCTACTATGTACGTGATAGAGAAAGTTAAAATTGACATACTGTACTATTGATATCAAAATCTTTCTACAGCATTTAGACATTTTTGTTCATCCTAAAATTTATTTTAGCTACCTTCAGTAGTTTCTTAGAAAACGGGTCATTTATACCAGAAAATGGCATTCAGATAAAATCTTTTCAAAGAATAATACAGAAAAATAACTCGCATATGTTTGAATAAAAAGAAACCACAGGACTTGAGCTTACAGAAGCTGTTATACTTAACAGTAGTTAAATCTGAACAGTAGATGAAATCTTCCCCTAAAAGATGAGCTAAACTTTACCTCTCTACTCCAAAAGTTGTAGGAGTTGCGATATTTTCTGCGAAGTGCTGCAGAATTCCATTACAAAATGATAGATCAAGTACCCTTTTTAAATACGCATTTAAATATAAGTGTTTTGCCTGAAATGATAAAGTATATATCAAACTAATAATGTAATTTCTTGACAATTTTTGCATTTAGTCTCCTCTTCAGCACTTTGATCTTCAAAATAGTGACTGAAATGCATGAAAGTTGTAGCATCTTTCCGATATTCCTGGACTAAAATTATCCATTGTTCGTCGAATGGACCACAGAAAATCTTTGGTACAAAATCTCGGTCAGGCAGCTTGATGTGAAGCTGTGATCTTGCCTCTGCATTTGCCTGCGGGTCGACGCTCGTTGCTGCTGGACCATTGACATGGCGCTGCATTATCTGTTTACCCCTCAGTGGGCACGGGATCAATCCCTGTCGGAAATGCAGGCTGGTTCAAGTTTTCTTGGGATTTCTGTAGGATCATTAAAAGACCATAGCCTGATAAACGAGCCATTGCCTCCGTCTGTAATACGTTTACCTTCTTACTTTATTGTTACAGAAAGGTATTAATAGTTTGGAAGTTTATTGTAAACAATGGGGAATGCTGGTAAACATAAACAAACCGAAAACAATGGCTTTCAAAAATGGCTATATATATGGCAGGGGTGATAAATGGCATTAAAGTGGCTGGAGATACAACATGTTAAGCATTTCTCATATTTAGGAGTAATGTTTAATATGAGAACATCAACTATTACGTATATACGCTCACGCTTATACGTGATGTGGCGTTACATACATTAGAAAATATGTATAACTCTGTTATTAGACCTATTTTGTTAAACTAAAGTGAACATTTTGGGGATGGGAAAGAACTGAGAATGCAAATAAAACGTAGGTAGCATTTTGCAAAATGAGTTCTTGGGGTTTCACAAGGCACATCAAATTCTGGTGTAATGAGGGAGGTAGGATGTTACGAAAATACAGTGCACTGTAAAATAACAGTAGTGAGGTACTGGCTGCGGTTACCGACCGGGATGGCTAAGGGGGCTACTCCTGTGGCCTGCATTCGGGAGGTCCCGAGTTCGGTTCCCGGCAAATAAAAATATTAAATTGAGTTTTATTTATGGACGCTCTTTAACTGCTGTGGTACTTAGCGTCCCATTCTATACTGGATGTGAAAGACCGGTAATTTTGCTTAAAGGCCTCTTTACCACGTTTGAGATTCGTTTACGTGCCGTAAATCTACGACACGGGACCACCGGCTTTACTTCCCTTCCGAAGGAAGCCATGCTGAGGATTTTTACGCCCGAAAGAAACCTATCGCTCTCCGCCGGGTTTGAACCCGCGACCTCGGGAACTAGAGGCTAGCATGGTAACCACTACACTACGGACGACGACTTGATTCCCGGTGGCCGCCCACTCTAACCATGGGTTTTTCGTGGTTTTCCTCTGGTCGCCTTGCCAAATGCTGGGGTGGTGTATTCTTCCACAATTTCTCCTTTATCCCATTTCCTATCATTTCATCTCTCTCCCTTTCATCTTTCAGAAAGTGTCCTAAAATGACCATCATAACGTCCTCCAAACAAAACACGACTAATGACATTTACTTTCCCCCATAATATCAAGCAACTTTTATTAATAGCATTTCTTTCTACAATGCTTAGTTTTGGAGATATTGTACAGCCTCATATTAAATGGTCCATCCTATATATATAATTATTAATAAGGTTTAATGCCCGCTATTGCTTCATACGGCTCCACAGGTGATGACAGTGAGGATACGTGAAATGAAATGATAAATCGTCAATGAAATTTTGGGAAGGAAACGGTCCAGACCTAATTTATGGGTACCTTCCGAACATTTGCCATTTATGAGGACCGAAGAAAATCTATAAAATGCCTCATTCAGAGAGGAAGGTGCTGACGGGTCTTGAATCACAGACCTCCCTGCCGAATACATAAGTAAAACTCACTAATACATCTACGTCCTTTACGACGAAGGCAAAGCAATGGCATCAACTATAAAAACGGTATTCGTTTGTTTTATAATATTTCAAATATACGGCTTGTGTTTAGGGCAAATTAACATTCTTAATGAAATGGAATATTGTCGTAACATTAGTAATGAAAGCGTGCATGTATTTTCTCGAGCAGTTCCAAAACTAGTCTCATTCTATCGCCATTAATGTGTGCTTTGTAATAAGCATTTAGCGGATCATAAGATAGTATCACGTCATATGCACCTGCATGTAATGTGCAAGTGGATTTTCATAATTTGCATCGCTTAAAAAGCAATTAACTTACATTGGGGGCAAAAACGGTCTGAAGATTTGCATTTCTCTACTTCCACGCACACCATGCTTGGTTGTAGAAAAACACTGCCCTCACTATGTCTTATCCTCACGAACTGCGAGCGAGATATAGGCGGAGCTTTCCTCAGTGATATATGTGCGTTTAGGTTGATTGAAGCTTTTTGGTCTCGGTCTTGATAAACAACAACGAAAAAGAAGAAAAAAAGAATTACTTTACTATAATTTCGATACCTGAATTATTATATTTTTAAAGTGCTGCACAAACACTATGAATGTATGTACAAAATAGGGAATTATTTTAGGTTTCTTTGGAATTATTCACAGCTTAGGTCGTATAGGTCTGAGTCAGACATCGAGTAACCTGTTCTCGGACTTATTTCAGAGTCGGGCTCAAGAATCTAGAATCGTGAAGGTCTCTATTAGCGTCACTGAAGGGTAATCGTACATGACACCCATTCTTGTGATACGAGGCCAGAATCTTTTGGACATCTATTGTCATTATGTGTGTTTTTCATCATTCCTCGATCCCCAGCTAAAACACTGCTGGGCAAAAGCATGGAGAACCTTTAAAAATGTCAACACTCAGATTATGAAGATATTCTCTGAATATTCTTCTATTGTGATAGAGGTGTAAGACCGAATGAAAATAAAAGATTCACAAATGAAATCATACAAAAATGTCGTTTATGTATAAAACTTTATTGTCCAGCTACGATTCGAAAAGCTGCCGCTTTTGTATTTTGAATAAAACGTTCGGCAGCTAAGAAACAAGCTAAACACTCATAAAGACAGCCATTAAACTCACCACTTCCAGGCTGAGAAACAAAGACTAAAGAAAGGAACCAAGCAAGTATAAAACCGATGAGAAGCGTTGGCAGTCTAGCTGTATCTCAGTTTGCTTATCCAGATGCACTGAAGGTTTTAATCGAATTTTACAATCGTGATGTTTCATTAATAAATTTGTGCATTTGCAACGACGAAGCAGTTTATAACAATTGGCTCTCGTGTAGATAATATCCCTATCACCCAGGAGTGCTTTTGACCAAGATCTGAAAGTTCTGTCAAGAAGTAATGAAGATAGTACTGTAGGACGCCTAGACTGGTTGTAAATCCCATTTATGCAGATATTTCAAGGTTAAGAAGAGCTCGGGTAGTATATGTTCATAAAGGTGTGCAAATATATTGACAGTCGCAAGTTTGGCGCAAATGGGCATAAGAGTAAGGGTCCAAAAGCAGCCATCAAATTCGTGGACAAAATTCGTGGCATGTATTAAATTAAAGTAAAGTACAATGCATTGATGCGTATCATTCACACGATTCCAACAGACCGTACGTGGTTTTATAATTCACAGAGTAATAAAGCAATATCAAAAACGACTAAAAGAAAAATCCCTATAAGAAGACATCACTGCACGAAAAAAAAAGTAGAATAAACATATTCAAATATGCCATCTTAAGTAAAAAGAATCCACAAAGCAACGGTAAACCCTTACGAGTATTTTTCTGTCCTATCACATTAGTCGAAGAACAGTTAAGAAAGATAAACAAACAAAACCCACTAACAATAAGTAAAAAATGGCATTCATTATATAGAATAAAAAATAAAGCACCAACACTCAGTCGGTGTTTAGCTCTGCATATACGCGTACTATATATAAGCCTTCGCAAATCTCATCTGCCACGCCTTAGTTTAAATTTACCTATTTCATCAAGTCTTCCCTGCCTAACAGTAGCGTCCAACATGCCCTTAACTCTCCATTCGAGGTGGTAAAGGGTAGCGGTAAGTATTTTTCCCTCGGTCCCACTGTACTCCTATAGCTTGCCAACACGTGCACTTGGTATTCCTCCTCCCCGCAAATAGGGCAGATTTTCATACGTTTTTCATCGGTAATGTTTTGCCAGGAGTAAATCCACAAATGGAATACGTCTGTAATACAACAAAAATTGACGTTAAGGAAAAATTCAGTTCACTGTAATAAAGTACCTATATATCTTAGTATTTACCGAATTCTAGATTCTCAATGTTTCTAAGTGGTATTTCTGCTTATAGAAATATTTTTATGCGGGAAAAGTTCCCATCCGGAAATGTGTAAAGACTGTAAAGGAATGTACAGAGTGAGCCAAAAGACTCCGAACCGCCTCGCGGTGTCTTTCCCGTCCGCGTTCTCGACGCTCTTTGCCGTCTGCTGCTATCATAGAAAGGCGCGGATGGAACCATACAACATTTTTAAAAGTACTTTTAAAGGCTTTACTTACCAACTTTACAAAAGGAGATGCTGAAACTGGCCACCGTCGTCGTCCATACATTTTTAGCATGTCTTTAGGAAACTATCCATCACTCGCCGCAATTCACATTGAGAAATTTCCTGGCGCATATTTTGTTTTAATTCTTCCAGAGTGTGTGGGTTTGTCTTGTACACTTTATGTTTTAAGTTACCCCGGTGGGGTATTTTATGAACAGTATTATCGGCTGCGCGGTGTTTTTCCACTAGACGTGTGGAAATATGATAAAAACATGATAATGCATTGCTGCTATAAACAAAGTCACGCTGTTGTGGTTTTGCTGTGCAGTGTGAAGTGCAGTTTTGAGTTGACGGTGATGTGTTATAGTTCAGTCGTTACGAGTTATTTATTATTTTGTCCTGTACTTAGCCACAAAGTATACTATGGATCAGTATATGTTTTCTACTGCACAGCGTATGTTTATTTATGATTCGTATGTGTTAACTCGGTCAGCTCGCTAAGTGAAAGTACAATTTGTAGAAAGATTTCCAGGTATAAAAGTTCCAGGCCGTACAACAATCCATGAACTTTACAGTAAAGAAAAGACATAAGACGGCGTTCGGTTCTTACCGAAGAAACATTAGACGACATCGCTCATCGTTTGGAAAATTCCCCCCAAAAATTCCATGATGGATAGTTTCCTAAAGAGGTGCCAAAAATGAATGGACAACGACGGTGGCCAGTTTCAGCATCTCCTTTCATAAAGTTGGTAAGTAAAACCTTTAAAAGTAGTTTTAAAAATGTTGTATGGTTTCATTTGCGCCTTTCTATGATAACGGCAGACGGCAACGAGCGCCGAGGACGCGGACAGGAAAAACACTGCGCAGGCGGTTCGGAGTCTTTAGGCTCACTCTGTATCTACTCGTATGTACCTACCCTAATTGTAAACTAGGATTAGAAAGCGTCGAGTTTTTCGAGATAATTTCTAAATTGTGTAGGGAAAGATTATAGCTCTTTTAAGTTGACCTAGCAAATTATTTGTAAATAACCATGCGAGCAACAAAATTCCTCTGACAGTGTTAACGACAGGACTGCGATTAATGTTCAACTACTTGCAAGCAAAACTTTCGGGTCTTGATTGCCACTGTCAAGTAACGCAAACCAGTAAGATCTTTCTTTATTGAGAATGATAAAGAGGAATGCAGAAAAGGAAACCTCCGGCAGCCAAAAATGCACCAAGATGTTCAGAGAAAAACAGTTTATTTCCTCTTATCATTTTAACACCCGGCAACATAACCAAATATTCACCGTAGCTATGAAAGAAAATAGTATATCATAGATATAAACATTTAACCTTCCTTGTGCTCCTAAACGGGATCCTATATGAGATTTATTTATTGCCATGAAAATGAAAACGCGTCCTTTCGCAACGCTGGTTTCCTTAGAACTTGACAATTCGAGTGTCATAAAAAATGCATATTGCTTTTCCTTTGCTACACTGTTTTGAAAGGTATAATGACCTCTCCCATTTGTGTTGCTGTAAATCTTTCCGCGTCAGAAAATCAATCATGTATTTTCCCCCTTTCTTTCTTTGCCATCGTATGAACAACAAAGAAAGTATGTAAAAGACTTTCAGATGACGCCATTGCATACAAATGGAGCTAAAAGTTCCTCCATACAGCTCCTTTTATTCAAGGCGCCTTCTCCCTTTCTCTCTCCCTCCTTTGCTTCACTGCCCCTTTTTCACTTCGTCCAACGTCATGTTATTTGTGCTGATGTTACACGTTTTCGTGATTCCATGCGCAGTTAACCTAAATACCATATAAATTCTCGCAGTCTTCCAGGACCCAAACCACGGTTTGCACACAAATAAAATAGCGAGGGGAATGAGGCCCACTTTAGGGAAAAATCATTAATCAAAAGCTAAGTTGGGGTAATGGATGCGAAACCGATGATCGTCTGAAATTTTCTGGGCGATATTAAATAGGAGTTATTTGAACCGTGCTTCCGCGAAAGCATAATATAGCCTATACGGATTGCAGTAGGGGGACATCCACCTTACGATCCGGACTTAACCTCGATTGGATTATCCTCCCCTAGGGAAGTTTAAAGCAGCACAATTCTTGTCCAGAGTCTGTATAGCCACAAAGAAATAAATAAAATATTTCAGTTCTAACTTATGAATGCTTAGTGGTAGTTTATAGTTTGACCTTTTGTTCTTCACTTTATAGGCTATCTTTAAGAGAATATGTCATTGGAAGGAGAGAAAGTGGGTAACATGTCATTCCACGTTCTTCATTCTCTGCATATCACGAGTTTTATTTTGCATGCAGTTTGTTACATTCTTTCCTGATTGTTTCATTATTGCCCTTTCAAAAAGTAATGATGACCACACAAATAGCATTTTCTTTATCATATTCTGTCCAATAACTGAGACAGCTCAAGCGGAGCAACGGTTTGTGCTATTGGGATTAATATATAGTGCGACAAATTGCTAGTGATTTGTCTGCCCCAAAAGCTTATTAAAAGCTTGATGATAGTAATTTGCTGGATATTGCATTGACGCAGAATTCATCTATTGCACTACCAATAGACAGGAAACCTCAATGCCTTTGTGTTAACACTTTCCCTACATCTAACCAAATGTTGAAAAGTTTATCCCAATCACAATGTTACAACATTATAATACCAAGAATGCTAATATATATCGGGTGGAAGGGAACTTATTACATTACCTATAATACGTTCTTCATAGAGGTATTACAAAAAAAGTATAATAGCATTTTGTTCATTGACCAGCCGTTTTCGAAAATAATAAATAGCTTTTAGTTCCAAGTTACAAGAATGTGTGAAGATAATAGCTTGTTACTTGAAGGTGAGTGGAGTAACCTCTTTCTGACACAGTTTCGGTAGGAAATGAGACATCAAACAGGGTTTTTGAATAACTGATCACTTTAAAGGATATTCTGAACACCTTTTTGCCGAAGTAATGTGGCTGTAAAACTCGGCAACAGTGCAAACAGGTCGAGGTGGGTCACGCGATACAAACCGTCTCTAGACGTAAACAAAACATAGACTTCGTCACTTCCCTCCTTTATCTGAAGGGTGACTAGGGGTTTTGTTTTACACGTGCACCTTAATCCAAATAAACACGACCAAAGGGTGACGTAATGTTTTGGCGAAATAACAAGTACAACTGTCGAGCTTTTGGTCTACACTAGAACAGCGTAAAATGGAAGAAATGCCTTGAGCGTCCAATAGTAAAATCAGGGTCTACAAAACATCGATTACTGACGTCGAGTCTTTGAGACAATTTACGTATCTGGTTGTGGAAGAAGCATACAACAATGAGGGTGTTTGTGCTAGAGGACGACGTAATTAGTTATGAAGGTCTGAAGCTTGCAGGTGCACAAACGGTATACTTTTTGAACAATACCTGTGAAGCGGGTGTATCATTTGATTTATTGTTTATTCTTCTGCTGACTATGTTAGAAGTACCATTTAGTAGACTTTGTAAGGGCCTAATGAGTAGTTGTTTCGTGGTTATGTGTCAGAAAGATGGTTTGGTTGATTGCATTATAGCTGATCCGTATCCGTAGATTGTGAGTTTAGGTTACAACATGCGTCAATGGAAGAATAAGATGCAATTGGCACACCCGAAACGCTCATGAGACACACGCCACTGAAAGCGAAAGAGAAACTTGTTTACATGGTGTCCAACTGTTTTGAAAGTGAATAGAAAAAATGGAAGTTACAAAATGTGTTCCAAGTGATGATATCTGTAACTGCTTTAAATTAGTGCAATGACTTCCTTCCACCCGGTATGTCATATGCACACAAATCTTCAGCTAAATAATATGCTGAAGATTTAAGGAAAAAGTTTTTGACTATATCAAACGTTGAACGGAATCATATGTGGTTATACAACAGTAAATTAAATGGATATTTCATATGGTTGCTAAATCTTTCCTCTACCGCTTACCTGTATTAGGCAGAGGAAGCATTGTATGGATATGAAGGTTTTATCGGAATTAAATGATGCATTTTTAGAAAAAGAATTGGAGGGAGAGAGGGAGAGAGAGAGAGAGAGAAGCGTAACTGAAAACTGAAAATCGACTAATTTCATTAATTCAGATATCACTTTACGATGTCGGCTGAAGATTGCCAAGAAAATCATTCCACCCCCCAAAAAATTAATACCCGAAAAAGCCATTATTTTCCAATTCTCAAAAAATAGCAATAAGGAACCATGATTGAAATCTTTCTATAATAAAACGTCTGTAAATGTTAATTTTGTGTCAATACCTGTGAATTCCTCTCCATTCACAATGAACTTTATATAGCTTGGAAACCGATAGGGATTGACAAAATCTTACTACAGATATTCTTTGTTTTTTTTCCTCTTGCATTTGTAGCTTCCGAAATATTCCTTGTTGTATATGTAGATTCTCTCAAGTAGATGTGTGTCGTTGAAGTAACGTGTTTTAAAATTCGAGATTCTAATTTTTGTTTTCTCACAGAAGTTTGTTACATCAAGAATCTACTTCTGATATAAACACTTGGATGCTGTTTCTGCATATTGGTTATAACTGAGTACACATTACATAATGTTAAATTATTATAGCCAAAGACTTTTCATAAATAATGTAATGTGGACAGAAGAATCAGTTTTCACATGGATCATATAATATTTAGGGGATGTGTGCGAATTTACAATGGATAGAAAATGGCATGTGAGGATTACACATCAGAAATGGTAGTGGTTAAAATGTCCCTTTTATGCCTGTTCTATATTTTTTCCTTCACTTCCACCATGTTAATAAAAAGGAACATTTTATTTTTATAGGATTGAACTTGTTACCCATTTCTTTGTACCGTGTATCCATTTACTTCACGAACTTCCGTATCGATCTTGCTGCATAGTCCCGCAATGTGTAAACATTTGCAGCCAAGGTTAAAAATTACTATCCTAAAAACACTTGTATAGATAAATTATGTTTTGCTATACAGATTTTTCTGGACCAACTGGAAGTGTTAAGGAAAACTTCGTATTGTAAGTTATCTCTTCACGAATTTGTTTCTTCTTTGTTTTTTTTAAAGAAGTTTTCAAATAATACACAGAATTTTGCGACCTATTAAATGAATGAGTTAATTTCAAAACTTTTGTGCATACAAATTGAAAATGTTTTCAAAAATTATAAAATTCATAAAGTGAAATATTTTTTTGTTTTTCGTACAATTTAAAGTTATACTTTTCTGTGTGTTATTTTTTTTCTTTTAGTTGTTTAAAGTGATATTCCAATACTTTCTGTCTATATGTTTCTTTAGATTTTTTACATAGTGACACTTTTTAAAATTATATACTTTTAGCATAAACAGAACCGCATTTAAACGTGATATTAAATACCCAGAATTAAAATGAATTGCTGATAGTTATGGAATTACTTGTAATAGCCTGCATATACTGTGCCTCATAGATGGCGAGGGACTCGCGAGACATTTGGACTCGTAGGCCGAACTCCGTGTCTGACGGCTCTTCAATTGTTTTTCATATGCTGTAGAGTGGTTCAACCTGTCCGTTTCTTTTGTTCTTCGGTTTGTCTACCGTCCAAGGAGTTTCTATTCTATTAGCACTGTGTCGCCGTAAAGTCCGATCGCCCCCAAAACACGAAGTTGTAGGGAGAAAGGAAAATGACACCGAGGTCACATAATGCCATAACTCGTATTTATTATGTGTGCTTTTGGTAGCGCTGAGTTGAAATTAAAAGATACAAACACCACTCTCTCCTAAATATTGAGCACATACAGCAGAGGTGTAAATAGTTGATTGACGAAATAAAATATCTTTAAATGAACTCGAAGTTGAAAATATTTCAATTTACATGGTCAGATAGTTTTACCTTGAAACTGCGAATAAACCACCACAGAGCCCGTTTGGGCTTTCTGTACCCTTGGAAGTTAATTCCAAAAAGGAAATGTCCTAAGGGTATCAGTTTTCTAGAGATGCTAGTGAGAAACAGTCTGATTAGTTGATTAATAACCAATTTTATAAATATAAACATGATTTACTATTTTTCGAATACACTGGCTACGCATTACTAGTATATTTCAGCGTCTCTAAAAAAGTTTTGTATTTAATTTTCAATGTTGACCTATGTCTAAAATCTGGGTAGTTGGATGTTATATAGGCTGCTCATTAACAAGATTATGCATTTTATTTTATAAATCTCTTCACGCTTCATGCTGATTGAAATTACAAAAGAGTGAAGTATATTTTTATTATAGACGTTTGCATTTCGCTTTTGAAATAATGGTTAAAATAAATTTATTTCAGTTTTTAAGTAAATTTTTATTTACGGGCGAAGCAAGTTTTCTAAACTGTGGAGCAATTGCTAAAATTTTACAAATTGTGTTAAAACGTTTATGCTTTGTAAATTACTTAAATACAAACCTAAGACCTACATACTCACACTATTTAAACCAGGATGAAGGATACAATCAGTTTATGAATTATTTTTTTACATTATTTTATATTAAACAGTCATACATTGATTCCTATCAATTGCACGGGTCTAGAGCACCATAGTGCTTTTACACTACTCAGAACAATCAAGCAAGACTAAAGATAACAAAAAATAGAAGCAAAAATGCTTGCTACAAACACATTCAAATATTGCATCTTAAATAAAAACAAGCCACGAAAGAACTGGAAACAGCAATCAGTTTATGGAATTAAATACTATGGTTGAATATTGGATATTCCATTTAAAATCAGAACGTTTTACTACGAATTTCTGAAACACATAGTGTAACTGCTAGCTCCAAACCCTAGAATTTATAAAAATCAATCAGGAAGAAGATAAATTATCTTTTTTTTTAGGATTTTTCATAATTGCGTTTCCTCTATTATCCGATTGCAACGATGTCAAAAAATTCAAGAAAACATTGAATACCTGGAATTAAAAACTTAATAATCCATAAATGATTCTTCTAAAAGTGCTAACATATTGTAACATATTACATATTCTGACATTAGAAATAGGAACTGTTCCAGAACTAACTTATTAGTCTTTATTTCACTTTCGTGAACCTACCGTGAAAATGAGCACCAGTTAGCATCAATATCCCTGCCTGTTGGATTTACCACTTGGGAAACAAAGTGTTTCTAATGCATTTAACCCAGAGTGAGGTAAACTTTGTAAGTGTTCCAAGCGTGAAGTTAAGAGAAACTCGTATGTTTAACCGTAATTTGCCTACCTCTTATTACGATCGCTGAAGAAGCGAAGTTTCGCCGAGCCATAGAATCGTTCACGAGGGGTGGGGTATGTTGAAAGGCCGTCTTTCTAACACATTGACGTCAGAAGAAAAATGAAGGTGAAATTCTGGCACTGGCTCCCTTATTTATCCCATCTTACAACGCTTCACTTCCCAGAACTGAACTGAGAAGATAGACTTTTCCAGTTTATGATGTACCGGATGACCGCTATGAATCCCGAGCGTAGAAACAACACTTGTGAGTTATGTGTAGTTAGCTGTCATGGAAGCATATGTGGAAAAATCGTGTATTATACAGGGTGATGCATTTTGTCTTAAGTTACTGTTCCCGGTATAACATACGTCGCTTTGTCTGCTATACTCCGCTATATGATAGACGTGGTTGTAACAGCAAAATACATGCGTTTTATTGTACTTCGAATATAAAACCTATGCTAAGAGAAAGAATATTGTTTGTATATGTGTGTATGTAGAATAATCTCAAAACCCCTCAACTGGTTTTGATGATTCTTTCAACACTGAAAAGCCCTATTCCTTCTGACGCACATGGGCTATAATTATTATAATCCCAGCACACATTTCTGGGAATTTATAATTCCTTTAAGCAGAAACGTTTCAAAACACGTTTGTTTACTGCTATTTCTGTTATCGCGCGTGTTTTGTCACATAACGTTGTTAGTAATACAAACTACTTGGATGGTTACCCAATAAAACTGTACATCAAGCGCTCTCATATACTCTGTTTAAAGCAACGAAGTTAACTATGTGTACTTCCACATTGTTTCCCCGGTCGTCCTCCGTGGTGTAGTGGTAACCATGCTAGCCTCTAGTTCCCGAGGTCGCGGGTTCAAACCCGGTGGAGGGAAGTAAAGCCTGTGGTCCCGTGTCGTGTCGTAGATTTACGGCACGTGAAAGAACCTCAAGCCTGATAAAGAGGCCTCTGAACAAAATTACCGGTCTTTCACGCCCAATATAGAATGGGACGCTAAGGACCACAGCAGTTAAAGAGCGTCCAAAAATATAACTCAATTTAATTTTATTTTATTGTTTCTCGCACCTTCAAGCTAAACAACATTTATCATAAGTAATCCACGAGAGATTACAAGTCTGATAGGACTTATGAAGAGTATTCCATTAATAAAATTCAACAAGTAACATGAATAGTAATTACTTTCCTAATTGTGTTGTTTAAAATAAAATCACCATTGTGTCAGCAGTAACATCACATCATACTGAATGAATGAACGATCGAATGTGTTACGAAATACTAACCAATGCTACCAATAGTGGTAATGAGAAAATTGTTAACTTCAAAATTAAGATACCTAAGTTAGTTACTAACTATATAGATAGTTCCTAAAATATATACTATAATGCATACTAACTCAATGAAGGAAGGAAAAAGAAAATAATAATAATAATAATAATTATTATTATTATTATTATTATTATTATTATTATTATTATTATTATAAGCATGCATTACAAATATATACAGTGCTCCGACCCTTAAGAACTCGCTCTTATGTACCGTCCCCCCTCTTCCATTCTCCAGGGCAATTAACCTCCTTTGCCGAATCTTAGACAAAAAGAGCCCATTTTATGACACCTCGCGTCAAACATTACATCCAAGCAGGCCTCCATTCCCCTACTGGACTCTAGAAGCTGTGGGGGGAAATATTGTTTTCTTAGTAATTCTGTTTCTCTGCACTCAGGCAGAATATGATTCCATGTTTCCCCTTCACCACAGAGTGGACATATTCTCACTCCAGTGTCATCAATTAAATTGTTGCCTTTACAGGCACCCAGCACAATTATCTAAATAGGCTCCCTCCCCCAGCCCCGCGCTATTTAACACTGTAAGTTAAGTGAAATTTTAGCCGTACATTCTGATTCTAAATTATGTCAGTGAGGCGGTCCAGCTCTCCTGATTCTTATTGGTCGCTGGTCCATCAATCACAGTGCGATTAAGAAACCCTGAAGATGCCCAGCCAAGTAATGTGCGAAATTTTGGGTGAATTTTCATTGGTTGAACTGCGGCTTACAAGCTCCTAATCTACAATTTATGGCATAAAATGCTGTAATACAGTCACGCCACTTAATCTATTATGCAATTTACATGTATGTTTTGTGTATTCAAATGTATAAAAGTTATTCTCTTTATCTCATTTCCGTTGAATGTGATAAATATTTGTGTGTAAATGGTTCAAAATTAGGCAAAGTGGTGTTTATCATATTTTTCCAACTAATAGCACTCAAAAATGAAGAATGGAACACTTGAAAACATATAACTAAATGTTGCCTCATACTTCAAATTCAGAAAACTTAAACATACAAGAGAAAGACTTTCATAAACGCTAATCATACTAATTCATTATTTCAATAGCCCTTATATGTAAATGTTTATGCATTATTAGTGATTTATTAGTAGTATAATATTAGTAAGTATGAAGAAGTCTTCACAAGTTATATAAAGAAAACTCAAAATGCGTGTTTTATACGTCTTAGCAATATCTCAGACTTCGCGATAGTCAAATCTGAAGCGATAAAAAATAACGAAAAGATTTTCATTTTTTGGTGGGTGAGGAATTTTTATTAAATTCTTCGCTTTTCATTTTTGAAAGCACCCGGGTTAAGTTATATGAATGTTTGGTGTCAATCCAGGTTTTATATTTTGAGTTATGCTAGTTATATTTACGCACGACACTCGGGTATTTTACTAAAATGGTTTCTTTATATGGAAGATTTAGAATATGCACTTCGGTGTCGAATTTTCGGATGGATGGCAATATTTCCTCAACCTTAGGCATCTAAATCCTGGCGAAACTAACACTACTAATATTTTAGGATACGGAATATTGATGGAGGATATCAGGACGTCGTCCAACTCTAGACCTACTATACTACGTCATCAAAAGTATCCGGACATCTGGCTGAAAATGACGTACAAGTTCGTGACGCCCTCCATCGGTAATGCTGGAAGTCAATATGGTGTTGGCCCACCCTTAGCCTTGATGACAGCGTTCACTCTCGCAGGCATACTTTCAATCAGGTTCTGGAAGGTTTCTTGGGGAATGGCAGCCCATTCTTCACGGAGTGCGGAACTGAGGAGATGTATCGATGTAGGTCGGCGAGGCCTGGTACGAAGTCGGAGTTCCAAAACATCCCCAAGGTGTTCATAGGATACAAGTCAGGACTCTGTGCAGGCCAGTCCATTACAGGGATGTTATTGTCGTGTAACCACTCCGCCACAGCCCATGGAGTACGAACAGGTGCTCGATCGTGTTGAAAGATGCAGTCGCCATCCCCGAATTGCTCTTCAACAGTGGGAAGCAAGAAGGTGCTTAAAATATCAATGTAGGTCTGCGCTGTGATCGTTCCACGGAAAACAACATGGGATGCAAGTCCCCTCCAGGAAAATCACGACCACACCATAACACCACCACCTCCGAATTTCACTGTTGGCACTACACACGCTAGCAGATGACGTTCATCGGGCATTCGCCATACCCACACCCTGCTATCGGATCGCCACATTGTGTGCCGTAATTCGTCACTCCACACAACGTTTTGGCACTGTTCAATCGTTCGCTCCTTACACCAAGCGAGGCGTAGTTTGGCATTTTCCTGCGTGATGTGTGGCTTATGAGCAGCCGCTCGACCATGGAATCCAAGGTTTCTCACCTCGCGCCTAACTTTCATTGTACTTGATGTGGATCCTGATGCAGTTTGGAATTCCTGTGTGATGGTCTGGATAGATGTCTGCCTATTACGCTTTACGACCCTCTTCAAATGTCGGTGGTCTCTGTCAGTCAACAGACGAGGTCGGCCTGTACACTTTTGTGCTGTAAATGTCCCTGCACGTTTCCACTTCACTATCACATCAGAAACCGTGGACCTAGGGATGTTTAGGAGTGTGGAAATCACGCGTACAGACTTCTGACACAAGTGACACCCAATCATCTGACCACGTTCGAAGTCCGCGAGTTCCACGGAGCGTCCCATTCTGCTGTTTCACGATGTCTAATGACTACTGAGGTCGCGGATAATGAGTACCAGGCAGTAGGTGGCAGTACAATGCACCCAAGATGATAAACGTATGTTTGTGGGGTGTCCGGATACTTTTGATCACATAGTGTATATGCCTATTTAATCTCTGAAAGGAAGAAATGAAGTGACGAAGTATGTAAGGCGACCAGATCTGATAGCGTCAGGCACAGTGTAGCGGGGTTCTTAAAGCTTCGGCAGCTTGTCGCTCCGGTACCATTATCCCGAAATACAGGGACAAGTACAGCTCGAAGGTATCGACACCAGATTAAAACAGCCCTCACATCAAAACACATCATCCGCATACACCGAACATCACCATCCACCGCGCCCTGCCCTGAACTCCGAAAACTGAATAGTGAAATCAAATGAGAGGGAATGAGAAGTACGAGTATTCATGGTATAGTGCTTGAGCTTTCATCAGTACAGTGGGACTCAAAGACTCTGCTGAAGTAGAGTGTAATAAAACTGTCAGTTTTGCGTCTCAGGCTGATAACCAAACAATCTCTATCTGACCACAAATCTCCAAGCTGGCGTGAACACAATACATACACTGACTAACAGTAGAGCGACCTTTATAAGTTAGGGTCAACCGTCCTAATAGTTCGCGAAACTATAGGCAGAAAAGGATTAGGAATGGAGTGCTGTTATAAATCTAAAAATCTGATGTGTTACACTCACATGACTTTCTCTACTCTTGTGCAAACTATTTTTACAAACGCTTATTCTCCATATGCTTCATGTTAATCGAGATGTTAATCTTATTGCTAATTTTCTTGTAGGTGCAAGGGGAATATGGTATGCTTTAAGCCATAGTCAAATATTTTAAGAGCTGGTTGCTATGTTGAGTACTCCATTCTGTTTGCATGTCGAGGACATAAAAAAATGAATAACGAATTCCCATGTGAAAAAAAGTATAAGTATTGGAAAATTTAACGGAATAACAAGCAATTCTCGAAAATTGTTCACTCAATAAAAAAAATGTATATGACATAAATTGTGTATTTTAACGCGATCTACATTTTTTGTGTAGTAAAATTTTGTCTATCTCTTATGGTTTACCAGTTATGCAAAACTTGTTCACAATGAAGAATACTTTTGGAGACATTCCCAGAAAACTCAAGATATACATTTCATTTGCCATGAAAATATCTTAAAAATATGATATTTTAATCAAAATCGTAAGAGCCATTTTTGAGAAAATTAAAATTTTCGAAAGATGTTCCATGTAAAGGGTAATCTGGGGTGGGGGGTTTTCTTGAAAACCTTCGTGTCGCATCTATTGAAGATACTGAACCTAAATACCAAGTTTGGTGTTTATCGGACTTCGTTTCTGAGTTATGCTGTTCAGACACACACACAGACACACAACACGGACATGTTTCCAATAATGTTTTATTGGATTCAGGGGGTCTCAAAACATATATTTCCGGTGAAATCTCGGTATCGAATTTTTGGGTGGAATACAATACTTCCCCTACTTACTATACGTAGTAGAAAGAAAGAAAGAAAGAAAGAAAGAAAGAAAGAAAGAAAGAAAGAAAGAAAGAGATCACCTGTCGCCAAGAAAAATGTAACATTAATACGGAAGAATTCATCCGGGACCTTCCTTATGCCAGCTCTCTTACACCTGCTGATGTTATATCCGGTTTAAAATTTTATATTGTTTTAATCGGAATTTGGAAAGAAAACTAAAATCCAACCTGCGAATCCCCGGAAATCTTGAGTGAAAATTAAACAACTGATCTGAATATTGCTCCAAAATGCCATAGATTAGTGCAGTAATACGTCGCAAGGGTTATCATTCAGAGAAATATATAATTAAGTAATAAATAATTCCCGATTCTGTTCATGTTGTACTTAAAGCACAAAAATAATAAATCCTTCTCCATCCATTCACTCACTCGCACTGAAAGACACACCTCATTATTAGCTAACAAGGCAACGGAGAGAGAGCTCATATTAAAGCATGCGGAACTTCGCTGCAGGATGGACGTCCAGTTAAGAAACTAAATACCAAACTTCACCTGTCTTTTAATAAAATTATCTCTAGATTAAAGCTCCACAGCACCAGTTAAATGGACTACCGACCGAACCGGAACACATTTGTAATGTTTATCATTACGTAAAACATAAAATCCAATCAAAAACATTACTTATTAAATCTAACACAATGTAGCTCACTTATATAAGCGCTGCACTTAAATTATAATTTCGTATTTGAAGGCATTAGTTTATATGCTCATAGACATGTAGTCTAATGCAGAATCAAAAGAGTTAAGTGCCATTATCACAATTGTTACGTTTGTTAATGATGCAATTATAAATTTCTTATAAACCTTAGTGCATTTCTAGTGAAGATAATTTCCACGCTTGTAAACAGAAACGACACCTGTTGATTATATTAGACGTGTATTGAGGCTATTTAGCTGGTGGACCACATGGAATTAAAGGCTTACTGCATTTAATTTGCTTAAAGTTTAATTTCTGCATGATGCAAAATGTAGTTCGGGTGGGGATATAGTAGTTATGGTTACTTTAACGCCCAGAACACTAGGTAGAAACGAAAATGAGATATAATTCTTAGATATCTATTTACTACTTTCCTGTACCTTTGTAGCAGTAGAATGTTATAAAAGTTATTAAATAAATTGGAGAATAAGTTGCTGCATAATAAAAACTAAAGTACAGACCAAAATAAGCCCAAAATAAAAGGTCTCCTTTGCGACTTTATTTGTATAATGATAAGAAAAGCACTGCTCATCTTCAGATATAAACTGCAAAAGAAAGCATTTCAGCAATATTGTAGCAGTGGTCACAATTAATTAAAGTTAGTTTTATTTATGGACGCACTTTAACTACTATGGTCCTTAGCGTCCCATTAAATGTTGGGCGTGAAAGACCGGTAAGTTTGCTCAGAGGCCTCTTTATCAGGCTTGAGGTTCTTTTACGTGCCGTAAATCTAATACACGAGACCATCGGCTTTACTTCCCTTTTACGCCCGAAAAAAATCCATCGCCCTCCGCCGGGTTTGAACCCGCGACCTCGGGAACTAGAGGCTAGCATGGTAACCACTACACAACGGAGGACGACACTGCTGCAGAGGTCGACGTGTCATGGCGGACGATGTTAATGCACAATGTTATGTACCAAATGTAATGCAGAAAAAACGCTGCGGCTATACGAAACATGGAAATACATGATAATGTTGCGAAATGTTATACGCTGCGGTAATAGAAAAGCCCGAAACAGTATTTAATGTAATACAACTAAATGATAACTCCAAAGTAGTAAACAAATGTACGAGGGACGTCCAATAAGTAAGTTTCCCTATTTTATAAAAAACATTACACACAACTGATCATGTCGAATTAAGTTTATTTATATTGCACAATACTTCTGTTACTTTTCTACATAGTCAACATGTTTTTCAAGCATTTTTGGAAACGTGACACAAGTTTTTCCAAGCCAGTGTTGTACCAGGTCGGTTCCTGTGCTCGCAACCAGCTGTTCACTGATTTGACTTCATCATCGGTGTCAAAAGTGGAACATGTGAAAATCACGTGGGGCAAGCTCCGGTGAATGTGGAGGTTACGAGAAAACTTCCAAGTTGAATCTTGACCCAGGCGGAGCTCCAAAAATTGCTCTTCTCTGCTGCTGTACAGATTACATAATATATTAATTAAATCGTATTATTGTATTTATTTCTTTGTGAATATGTTTTTTGCTAGTTACTGAATTTTTTTTAGCATTTAATCACTGAACTAATATTTTAATCTCCCTGGATTTATGATCACTTTTGGTGTCGAGCTATCAAACCTAGTTACAGGGGATCAAATTCTAATATACGTAGACAGCACTTAATGATAATTAAAGGCGAAAATTCTCTTTAGTAGATTGGATCACAAGTAATGGAATCCCTGAGGAGAAAATTCAATCTCTCTGGAGCCGTGTTCTTCTTCTTCCTCCTCCTTCTTCTGTAATGCTATGGCCCCTTTAATTTAGCGTGGCTTTCTTTACAATCTCAGCTCATTCCACCTAATACTGTTTAATATCTTCAGCTTCCATACTTCCTAAGCTTTCCTCAGAGTTTGCTTAATCTTGATACTTCACCACATTTTTTCCATAAGTCCTCCTTCATCTACTCATTACGAACATTATTTCATTTTATTTCCCTCTACCTTTAGCATAAAATATTATACTGCATTAAGCTGAATTCTTCCATCGCTTATAATATTTCTGGAATCTCCATAACACTTAGCGGACAAAGCTATCGTTGTTACCAAAGACAGTCAAAATTGTTTCACTAGTGCTATTGGGAATAGTTAGTGCAAACGAAGCATCAGGACTGCATTGTTTATGCATGACATAAATCTGCTAGAGGGAAAAGAAGATACCGACATTTAAGGGATTAAGGTAATGCATTTATGAATTTTTTAAAATTCAAAGTATATAAGATATTTTGTTCAAATTTAAACCAATTATTACACATGATAGCAGTAAAATTTATGCCATATTTCAAAATTCTAGCTTGTATATTTATTATATATTAATTTCTTACTGTGTGAATTGATTACTCAAATAAAAATGGTCATGATGCATTATTAAAATTATTCACATAAAAATTAGGATTTCATAGCAAAAGAGTTTTAAAAAAATGGTGTTTTTATATTAAGAGGTAATTATTATAGAAAAGTTATTCCTTTTTTACTCTCCAAAATTCTTGATTTTTAAAAAGTTAATGATTTATTTCTCACAATTGGAGCATTATTTTAAAAAAGTATACGTTGGTTTTCTTGAATGTCCTTTTGAGAGGTAGCAGAAATGTTGAAAGAAATTAGTAAAAAAAACTGCATTGATTGGAGCATTTTGAGTAAGGAAAAATGCTGAAAAGATTTGCCAGAAAACAAAGTTTAAATTTGGCCGTGCCTATTAATAAGCATAGCTTCAGTTAATTGGTAGTTTAAATTGCGCCGAGTTGAAAAAAAAAATATGTTTTCTTAAAGTTTAGAATACGTATTAGATATTTTATCAGACTTTTTTTTTCTTTTAATTTTTCACAAGTTTTGGCCAAATTTCACAGATGCATTACCTTAATAGCCCTTTCATTGTCAAGGATTAGCCATTTCATGTTTCGTAGTCGTTCCTCTTTCGTGACATCTGTATCCGTGCCACACGGAACCTCGGGCTTATATTACTTCCTCGTTGTTCCGGTAAGAAAGCTAGCTTCTGTGTGGCGATGTGTTGGCGCGGTGACCCACCTACCCTGCATTCACAGAAAGCCAATAGGAGTCATGCCAACCAACATTCGGCAAGCTATCACACTTAATGACAATTTTCATGAGATAAGAACACACATATCAAATGATTTTAAACACCAGCACATAGTGTAAATTGTGAAATGCAAAATCCTATCCATATCCAAAATAACAGTTAAAAATAGAGCCAAAATTATAAACACATGCCATCTTGAGGATAGGTAGTACATTCCAGAGCACAAGGTAATGAGACATCGCAAACGTGGAACACGAAAGATAGCTTGAAGATCGCAGGCCGAAGAATACTCTTTCGGAACGAATAGAAAAATCGTATCCCAAAAGAAATACCACAAGATATGCAAGGAGTTCTATTTGTTTTAAAAAAACAGAGAGTAGATAGAAATAAAAAAACCGAACTGGATGACTCAGGCGGTAAAGCTGTAGCTCGCATCTGGGAGGTCGTAGGTTCGATTCCCGCAGGCAATCTTCCTGACCCATGGGTTTTTTCGGGGCTTTCCCCGGGGCGCTCATTTCACTTCACCTTTCATCTACTTGGTCCGTTTCAGGGTTTAAAGTGCCGGCGGCTGGAGTCTCGGCGTTTCATGGTAGGGGAAAAGGATGCTCTATATAAACCTTCGTCCCCGGAATGGGGCGGTCTCCGAGTCCCTGGCCCCTCCAGTGGGATATACAAGCCTGCAGGAGGCAGAGGCGGTTACACCAGAGACATCCAGGGAGTTTCAACCTGTAAAAAGTAGGGACCTTGCCGTCTTCCATGCCGTGCCTCCTGGTCCGGCCACCCTCTGTCTCCTCCCACCTCACCCCTCCCTCCCGCTAGCATGGCTTCTTTCTGAAGGGAAGTAAAGCCGGTGGTCCTGTGTCGTAGATTTACGCCACGTAAAAGAACCTTGAAGTAGTTGTGTTCTTCAAACTTAAGGAGATGATGAAGTTTGAGTTTTAATTTAAACTGCTCACGTATTGGAGATACACTTTGAAGTTGGTAGATGCTTGGGACGCCACGCTTTGTAGTAGTGAAGATAATGATGCTTGTGTTACGTAATGTTACACAATGTTGCGTAATGTAATTTTTACGCAGAAACCTTAAGATTTTATATTTAATTTGTTGCTTTGTGCGTAGGTTTCAATTAATTAAGCTTATATAATATTATTTAAATCTTCCTCGGCTGTTTCAGTTGAACTATAGAGACATAAGGTCTTGTTCAGGTCGTGGTATGACAAAAATTAAAGACGTCACAGAATTACTTTTAAACTTCACTTCTTTTTATTTATTTATACTTGCACATATATAAAATACTGGACTTTATATAATAAACTGTGAGAAACTTTACACATTCTTAATGTATTTACTATAAAATCTTGCTCGTGAATTTTCCATCTGCACTCTTATCACATCATGTCCGCGACTGACTAATTCCAACGGTAAAAACCTTAAAGCTTTGGTATTGCCAGTTTCTTATTGACTAACTCTAGTCCAATAGAATTTAAGCATTCAAACTAAAACTTTTCTTTACTTTTGATTGGCTAATTCAAAACTTTAAGCGAAACTACGTCATTACCGATCTTTTCATAACCAGTACTTTTCAAAATTCTAGACACATTATTGTCACAAGATTACATTATTACCTTATTGTTAGCAACCTAAAACATATTATTCTCACAGTTTTTGCACTATTAGAGTATATAAATATTTACATAACATTAATAAAGTATGTTTTACAATAAAATAAGTATTTGCAATGACTTACATACAGTTTAAATAATAATTATATACATGTTGTTTTCAAGGTGGGCTGTAATTGAATTTAGTTATAATAAAAATAAAAAAATAAATTTATTCAGGCATTAAAATACTGCCTCAACCTCAAGCCTGATAAAGAGGCCTCTAAGCAAAATTATCGGTCTTTCACTACCAATATAGAACGGGACGCTAAGGACCACAGCAGTTAAAGAGCGTCCATAAATAAAACCTAATTTATTTATTTGTTCCTCCCTCCCGGGGTACCCCGTCAGGGGCTTAGGCACAAAGGATCTTGTACGTCGAGTCCCCCTACGCACCTTCTCTTCCTCCTACTCCTTAGAAATAAATAATATGCAACTTGGCTTCAGTATAACCATGGTACGTAAGTGTAACGAAAACACGAAGTGCGTTTGATTCCGATCATTTCGAACGCCAGTGAGATTCTATTCCTTTAAACCTGGTGCGACTGCAGGTGGTCAGAATGCCGAAACAACCCAGCCAGTTACGGCTGTTTTCGTCTGTGGGAAACTCTACTGGCTCTGCTAACCTCACGTGGCAAAATATATTTATCCATCCCTTTCCAGATACACAAGCATTAGAAAAATCCCAAGCAGATTCCGGGAATCGAAGCTGTGTCCCCCATTCCTTAGCAGCTCTGCTACTACATGATTATTGTTACAGCAAAACTTCCCTGATAGAGCTAAGGATTTTGATAACGTTGAGCACAAGGAAGCTGTTCAAGGATGCACCTAACAACAGTGCTCAAATATAGCACAATAATTACAATGAATAAGTGAGAACCAGATGCAACAATTCGAAATGAAATGCGGGAAAAAGAGATGTGAAGAATGTCTAATAATAATCAAAGTTCTGTTCATATCCCATGAATTCAGTTGTGGTTCAAAGACAAAATTATTCAATTTAGTGTAAACTAAGAATCGGTGACTGACTTAATGAATACACATCTTCCGGCATATTCTTCACTTCAAACTTAGCCACCCTCATTCTTCCCTCTTTTCCGTTTTTCTCTTAATCTCTCCATATAAAATATTTATCTCAATATTGTCAAGCATCTAGTATCTTCTGGCTCGAACCTTAATATTCACTCCATTTCTTGGCAAGGAATGCCTAAGCTCAGCGTCGTTCTTTCTTCATCTGCTATTTCTGAAACGGCTTCTTCACTTACTTTGCCTGCCCAAGTTATAGACTACACTCCTTTCTATATAAGCATTACACGTGCTTCCAATCTTCTTTCATTACTGCGTCACAACATCGAAGTTTTCGACCTATACAATGCAATATTTGTTTTAGCTCTTGGCATTAATACATGTTACCATTTATGATACGTCCCAAGTATCAGCTGTGTACGTGCATCTAGAGTTCATAAGCGTGTATTCTTTATTGTTCATCTCATATTTTTTCTTGATCCTTGTTGCATTTATTTTTATTTCATAAACCTCACCTTTGCAAAGCATTGTTAGGTTTTCCTTAGGATGGTCATATCATCAGAAAGTCACATGTATTTTGTTCTTCTTCCAACTGCTTCCACCTCTTCTACATCCCTCTGGAAATAATTCATCAAATTCTTCAATTACATGTTAAAAAGTGCAGGTGATCAGAAGACTTCCTATCCTACGCCTCCCCGTTTTCTATTTTCCTCTGAAATATCTTCCCGAAATCCTGCTGACTGTGACAAATTGCTTTATTTTACTTTTTCCACTACTTACCTATAGTAAGTATAGGAAGTATTGCCCTCCACCCAAAAATTCGATACCGAATTTTTACTGAAAATGAAAGTTTTGAAGCTCCTTGAACAAAAAAAATTATAAAAAGGACCGTGTGTGTGTGTGTGTGTGTGTGTGCGTGTGGTGTGTTTGTGCGCGCGCGGTGTGTCTGTCTGCGAACAGCATAACTCAAAAACTTTAAGTAAGTCCGGTAAATACCACACTTGGTATTTAAGTTCAGCGCCTTTGAAGGATGCGACACGAAGATTTTCAAGAAAATCAGCATCCCAAACAACACTTTATATGGGAAACTTTTCGTTATTTTTTATTTTCTCAAAATTGGCTCTGACGATTTTGACTATGTTTAAGATATTTGCATGTAAAATAATATGTATCTTGAATTTTCTACAAATAACTTCTTCATTCTGAATGGCTTTTGTATAAACTGATAAACCGTAAGACATAGACAAAATCTTACTACACAAAAAATTGTACATCTCGTTAAAGTACAAAAGTATGTGGAATAAATGTTTTAAAATGTTAAACCATTTTCGATATACCAGGTGGCTCAACCTCGCCCTATTTGACATGTGCAGATATCCCTTCGTGCTTTAAAAGAGCTGCAGAACTCAACGGGGCAATACCAAGTAAACATAGGTCAGAGGGGAACTGACACATTAGCACATCAATTAACAGGGGGCAAAAATTCGAACATTATTCAATGAGCGAAGTCAGCATAACAGTATCGTTAGATGATGATTGTAATAATGATAATGACAATCACATTTATAATAAGCTAAAAATGGCAGTGAAACACTACGTGCTCTCATGTTTGTTGCTTATAGTCGTATTAGGCAAGATCCGCGTAAACACAATTTAAAAAATAGCCATGGACGGATATGCATAGGTCAAATTTTAATTATTTGTCAGTCTAAAAAGTGAGTTTATTCCCTATACAATAAAGCCTGTGTAAGTGAAGTGGAAAATATTCTAAGACCTTTTTGGTCTATTTTTTGTCTATCATCATGGACAGTACACTCTAGTGCATGGGTCTGTTTTTGTCCATCATCACGGACTGTACACTATTGCAAGCCTGCCAAATGCCTCTCAATGAGCGCTATCCGCTCATTGTCTTTGCTGATAAGCAAGAGGAGTAGATCGAAGCTCGGCTGACCCCGTAGCTCAGTCGGTAGAGCATCGGTGCGATGGGTCCCGGATTCGATTCCCGGGTGGAGGTTGGGAATTTTTCTCTAGCCAAGATTATTCCCTATCCATTCGAGTCTGGAAGTATGAATGAGAGTGCGAATGTGTATGATCTAATGATTTAGAGCCCAAATTTTACTAGAAACCGGACGACAAGCGAATACGAGTTAACACCATTGCCTATGAGCAATAATATGTTCCAAAGGAAAGGCTGCCTATTTAAAGGCGAGATACTGAACTTAAAAATAAAAACAGCAAGCTCGCTCACGGTAATTCGCAACTTTCCCACTGATCTGTGTTTACTTGGAATTGCTCCGTTGAGTTCTGCAAATCTTTTAACCCACAAAAGGATATCTATACACTTGCAATACGGCGCAGTTGGGCCACCTACTATTCTTTGTTATTGGTTTGAATTTTCAAAAGCTTAATACTTTCTTCAAGTGGTAAGTCGCTATTCGTTTTTTCTCGTGGTCATGCAAAGAGCATGGAATTTCACAACCATCACATAGCCATGCGGTTTTTAAAAATCTGATATCACTTTAACGTACGGAATTCTTGCTATACCTACAATGAAATTTGTAAATATATAACTAACGAAAGATGTTCTCGATTAACAAGAAGTAGGCAGAAGATTAAACTTCTGTATGTAGTAATAGTTAATAGAAGAGTGGGTAGAGAAAGTAATGTGAATGCAACGCATCATACTTTTATATTGCTAAAAAGAGTTTTCTCTTTCATGTCCAAACCATCCTTCCTCAGATCTACATACGCTCCTTCCAGTCTATTCTGTCAAATGTTTGAATTTGGTTTTCATATCCTATCGATAGCGATCAAAATGACCGTTGGCCGTCTTTATATACATATAATTTCCAGCCCTAGCAGTGTTAAATTAAGTTTTTAGAGAGCTGGAACTCCATTGTCACCAACTGTGATTTCAAGTTCCAATCATGTGGCAATTACCCTTTGTATCGACTTGGTTTGATTAGCTTTTACATTTCATTATGTCTTTTTACATGATTAATTTCTCATGGCGGTCGCATTATCTGTTCACAATTCAAATCGTCATTATCCAGTTTATGGAAATGCGTTGTCCAGTTAACCTATTCCTTGTGTTGGCAGCCTTGTACTTTCGTCATATTAATTTATTGTTATTGTTTCATTTGTGACCTGAATAGTCGATAAAATAGCGGCAGTAATGAATAAGAATGAAATTGAGTTTTAAGAGCAGGACAAATCCTGGAAGCTGCCGAAAGGGTAACATAGGAATTTGGGTACAGATTTAGTGGTCGTGGGTTCAGGTCTAAGCCCCGGCTCTGGCTCTGGATCTCGATCTGGTCGTCCCGTACGCTGTAGCTTCTAATTGCCCGATTTGAAGTTACCGCTCCATTAAATCAGTTGGTATTATCGTGTCTGCCGGAGTGGCAGAAGTGATTCTTGGCGGAAAATGAGGTCCCTCAGTAACTGTTGAACTATGTTAGCGTTTGTTACACTACTAGAATTTTGTGAGAGCTTTATTTTAATTTTCTAGGTATGTCGGGTGAATTTTAAGTGAGCCGTGAGCAGTTTGCTCTCTTCAAGGATTTTATTACGTGTTTAATAAAGATAAGGCAATTTAAATCATTAATAGTCATAATAATGATATTCACTGAAAAGTGATTTATTTCCTTTCAGGCAATTCAATAATATAATGTAAAACAACATTTACCATTGTATTTCAATTTTACTTACTCCAATTTTCTACTTTTGTTCACTGATTCTTTGTATTTCACAAATGTTTATAGACAATTTCTTTTTGAATATGGTACAATACTATATGCGTTACAGTTTCAATAGTTTTCTTTCTGGCTTGCTCAAGATGTTTGATTCTCAGAGAAGATTTTCTTAAGGTAATAAAAAAAAATGAACGTTGTTTACTTTCTAGCTTGGTTGCTACGTATAACGAAATAAATTTTAATACGTATACAAGTTAAATAAATTATATTTTAATATAAATAAAATATTTATAATATAAACTAATTCTTTAACATATTTATGTTTTATTTTTCTCTTTTGTTGAGTTTTTAATTTGCTACAATATTTAAAATATTGCAAATGCAATGTTTTCGTTCATTCTTTTTAACGTATTTTTCATTTTTGCGTTAATAAATTTTCTTTTCTTTTATTCTGTTTACGTGAAACGATTTTTAATTTATTTTCCATAATGTAAGTATTCTTTACAAATGTTAAATTTTGTATAGTATTTTCCAACAATCTTAATTTATAATTTTAACACGATGTATTCATAATATACGTGTCAAGCATTGTCCATCTCTTTGATTTTCAATTCTAATGTGGGTTTAACTCATTTAATACATATGTTGTTTTCATCTCATTTAAATTCTGCGTCAAATTGCTATCAGAAAAAACTCCAGAAAATGATGTAGCATATAATCGCTTCATTGACTGGTGTAAGGTAAGCACTGCTTTTGAATCCAAAAAATATTACATTCTCGCTGCACACGTTTGTTGATCTCGCTTTATGCGCCATTTGTCTTAGCTCCATATAGGCCCGGAAGCAACATAGTATTATTTTATTGTTATTTTACAAATTTGAGGGCTGTCTAAAAATAAGTGTATGCCATATATGTTAAAAATGACTTAATTTTGCTTGTAGGATTGCTGCACTCGGCCTACGGCCTCCTGCTTGCAAAATAAAACTACTTTTATCTGCTACTATAATAATAAGTAATGCTTTAGTTCGTAGTTACTAGACAACAAAACCTATACTTTATATTCTAACAAAGCATAAAATACAGGTTTAACAAAACGTAAAATACACTTTAAAATGTCTTTAGCTTCCCAAACTTACTGATATCAATATAATCATTAATCTAAACAGTTGATCTCATCGTGGAATATTCACTCCAAAGACTCGAAGCTTTAATAATTGTTGACTTCTCATAAAAATACGTCAACAAAGAATCTTCATTTACGTCTGCTTTATTACCCACATATCAGTCCTTGAATTTCGTGTAACTACATAAAGCTTTCCTTTCCTTTTTTGGAAGTATATTAATAGTTGCATCTTGGACTGCTTTTGGAATGTTTCCTCATGAACCGTGAAAATCGCCTTTAAATTCACATGAAACTAGCATAAAAAATTACAGAATACAACAAATCCCACATTACTTTTTCTCTAAACATATCGTTTCTGCAATAAATAAATTTAGTAAAGCATAATAAATATTCAACATATACTAAAATACTCCGAATATAGATAAAGTATTGAAGTCAACACCCTACAAGTTAGGTTTAGTAGCTAGTCCTCTAAGTAACTATTGACACATGTATCGTAAAAACTCTTGTCTTAGAATTTCCTCTGAAGCATGTGCAATAGCTCAGTGCATAACGAAAAGTAAGGGTAATATGAAATATTACGTTGGTAAGTAATTGTGTTAAATGCCGATGGTTTTACGACGCCGGCCTGAAATATCAATAACTTTGGTAGAGCCCCCTCCCATTTCCCTCCAACAGAAGGTGGTGCCTCAAGCCCGTGGAAATAGTTCCGCCACAAGAACCCATAGAGTGTCAAGAGAAATCGATATTCATGTAACGTCATCTCCAGTAGCGATGCGAAGTCAGCAATACCAAGAGAAATCTTCCAGATAAATTCACATAAAATCAAACGCATCCTGAGATCGGACGGCAGTTTACGGTTGTGATAAGCGACTTTTAGTCCGTAAACACTGATCAAAGTCGTGCCTTTCACACGCGATCGCCAAGTTATTCACAAGATATGTAAAATATCCACTGCAGGAAACACACAGGAATCTACGTTAAAACGGTGAGTGGTGCTGACAGGTAGTGAACAATCTTATATCCTAAAACAACAAATCGTCGAAAATGGAGCAACATAATACACAAGAAGGATACACTGAAAAACAAATGAAGGAGAATATCTCATCTAATTTACAGGATGTTTCGATGTACCTGATTATATGAATGTACCGCACCATCCAGCTCAAATTGCTTTCTCTACCACCAAGAAGGAAACGCGTGAATACAATGAATTTAATACCATAGGTTAGGAACATGTCAAGTAACAAATGATAAACTTTTCAAATCTATACATGACCTTTGAGCCCTAATATTTGGTGTGGCCTCCATGCGCTGCAATTAGAGCTTCTATACGCCGTGGCATTGAATCAAAAAGGTTCTGAATAAGTTCCTGAGGGATTTCCCTCCACGCAGTGTGTATTCGAGCCCACAAATCCGTGACACTGGTTACTGGAGGACCGTGACGCACCAGGTGCCGACCAACCATATCCCAGACATGTTCGATGGGCGACATGTCAGGCGAACTGCAGGCCAGGGAAGCAATGGTACCCGTCACTCTTCGAAGAAGACTTGTACATTCCTCGCAATATGTGGCCGGGCTTTGTCCTGTTGAAATGTGGCCTGTGGAGATGCCTGAAGCAGGGGGAGTACCTCAGGCTCTACAGCCACCGTTAGGGACCGGTTATTGTTCAAAGTGCCCTCAATTCGAAGGAGGCGAGTTAGGTTGTTGTAACCAATGGCGCCCCAAACCATCACACCTGGTGTTTGTTCGCTACCAAACTTGGTATTTAAGTTCAGTATCTGCTAAATGTTCGACAGAAATTTTTTCAACGTGGGAATGTTTTCGTTATTTTTTATTTCATCAGAATTGGCGCTAACGATTTTGATTAAAATCCCATATGTATAAGATATTTACATGACAGATGAAATATACATACTGAATTTTCTGTGAAGTGCCCTTCATTCGGAAGCATGTTTGTATAGATTTGTATAAACATAAACCATAAGAAATAGGCAAAAATATACTGCACAGAAAATGTAAACCTGTTTGAAACACACGATGTATTTTAAGTAAATTTTTGTGGCACAAGCCATTTCCGAGTTATCAGTTATTATTGGTTTGAATTTTTCAATATTTTTTAAATTGTTTTTTAAATATGTAGCTTTTAAATGTGTTACTATCAACTCGTTTTCCTCAATCCCCCTTGTGTCATCCTCCGTGGTGTAGTGGTTACCATGCTAGCCTCTAGTTGCCGAGGTCGCGGGTTCAAACCTTCCTTCGGAAGGAAAGTAAAGCCAGTGGTCCCGTGTCGTAGATTTACGGCACGTAAAAGAATTTCAAGCTTAATAAAGAGGCCTCTGAGCAAAATTACCGGTCTTTCACACCCAAATTAGAACGGGACGCTAAGGACCACATCAGTTAAACAGTGTACATAAATAAAAGTAAACTTTTGTACCCCTTGTACCACAAGGAAATATATAGTGAAACTGTTTCTGCAAAGGTTTGTTTTTTCAATTAACGTGAAGTAACTTCCACAAGAATCCTGTATAGAAACTACATGAAAATAAACAATAGCAGGTAGAAAAAGTCACGTGAATACATCACATCAGTTTCTTTTTTTAATTGGTTGCGTATTCATCGACACTACTCCCTTTTCACTATCTATTTATTGTTAGAGAGCCGGTTCTGCTCTGCAGCATTCACTGTCACAAACATTCCCCTGTGCTGTAATTACTTTTACTGCTAGCTTTCACGTTCATTCATACTGTGTGTATTGGATATTGGCGAATAACGTTTAGCAATGCCTCGGATATTGACCAATCACGCTTGTTTGTCTTATAATATACTTGAAAGGTTGCTATGTAATCGGATTAAACGTCACCTCGTTACCCAACCAAAATAGTATCAGTGTGTAGTGATCAATACGTTATGCCATTCAATTGTGTTTTAATCAGTACACATTCAAATAATGTCAGTTCCTAAATAACATCATGTTCTTGAAAAACAGTGTCTATTGTGTTCTGATTTTAGCTTTTTTTGTGGTTAACAGTTTTCTCATTCCGACTGTTGGTAGCGTTGGTTATTTATTCCGTAACACATTCGATTGTTTGTAGCGGGAGAGCGTTGTTCCTCTGGTTGATGACCTCTACTGCAGTGTTCTTGTCTCCGGCTATTGCTGCTTGTCGGCTGCTGTATTCTCCATTCCTGATCAATTACCTATCTAACTAATTTCACGGGTCTCAGGGTTTTAGTAGGTGAGGCAAATTAAAATACACTGCATTTCCCTTAAAAATGTGTTTTATTATCCAATAAATACTTATAGGTGGCTAGCTTTTCCCAGTGTAATAATTCCCACCATTATAATAAATTAGGAGCCTAATCTAACTGCACACGCTTCCACCCCAATACACACACATGCATCCGTCGTCCAGAGAGTATCACCGTGTGTCGACGAGATTCTATAAGAGAGTGAAAATCTGGGGCTTTCTTCCCCTTTTTATACCTAAACCTAATGACGCCCACCTCCGCGCCTCAAAATGTAACGACATTTCTAGTTGGTCTTCAGACCGCGTTACCTTATTATGTATGAGAATATCCTGCTCCAAAAGATTTCGCATACGCGTCCCAGCGACGCGTCCGGAAACAGATTCCATATCACTGTCTCTTTCCTTTCTATATCTGTCTCTTTCTATTTCTCCTTATTGCTTCCAGTTCCTTGCTCATTAGCTTGGTGAAAGGTGGGTTCTACCTAGAATTATCTTTTACCTAGAATTAGCTAGCTCGCCCGTCACTTGCTTATCTAAGTTACAATCTGCTTTTGTACAATTCTTGGTTGTTGAATATTCTAACATCTTTCTTGGTGAATTATATTATGTATAATTATTGTTTGATATTGATTTATATGCCTATGTATGTATATATATGTGTGTGTGTGTGTGTGGCATATCCCCTTTCGTGTACATTAATTTAATATGACATAATTTGACAGCTGACACATTGGTGATTTGAATTTAAATAACACAAGTATGAAAGTAATTATTATTTATATAATCTGCTACATTTTATGCATAAATTAGTCTTAATATACCCCATTCTAGGTTAGGAGTTACATCAGATAAATTTGTAACCTCTGGTGGGATTGACTATGAGAAGGCATTCTAAGACGCGCAGAGATATAGTTTGCATCCGGAGACCTTCGCTCTAAGATGTTAAAAGAAATGCATGTAAATATGGCAGTAAACGTAAACTAGAAGAGTAGATATAATCATCAGCCAAGCTGCAGGATTAGCAATAGGTACAGTACTGTTAGAGTGGATAAAAATACTTTCTCGGTAGCGAACGGATTCGGTTCTCCACGTGACAATTAGCTATGCTGACCACTACACCACTGAGGACCACCGGTCTGCAGTTTTCTGCAAATTTCTGCACAACACACTAGCCTATACTTAGTATCATGCTTGTATTCTGTTGTTAATGGTAATCAAAAGAACGTTTTTAGTTCCTCCAACCGTGGTGCAGTCAAATCCTTTAGAATACGTTACGATGGCACTCCCAATAGGGATATTTCAATAATGAATTAATAGTTGTATCCTTTAGGAAACACTTCACATCTGATAATTTGTAGTGTTTAAAGCTGTTCTCACAGCATAACAGCCATAGGCAGTAGACACTGATGATCCCTGAAATGATAATTGGGAAAGAACATTTGGGAAGGAAGCTTTCCAGGCCTAGGTTTAGGGTATTTCTCCGGGCTGAGAATCGTCGTTCTCCGTGGTCTAGGGGTACCATGTTAGCCTCTAGTTTCTGAGGTCGCGAGTTCAATCCCGCGGAGGGCAAGGGATTTTTTTCGGGCGTACAAATCCTTAACATGGTGGTAAAGCCGGTGGTCCTTTGTCGTAGATTTACGGCATTCTTTTGAGATAACCTCACTTAATTTATTTATTTACATACAGAATTATATTGTTTACATATGTTCATTTCCTAAAGCTTTATTTTTCTTCTCCACTTGTCCCTGTTATTCCATTTCTCCTCCTCCAATTCTTTTGCTTCCATCACTTTTCAGGGTATTCTTTCTTCTGCTATTCTCCTGATGTGTCCATACCAGTCTGGTTTTTATATCTTACATATTCTAACACAGAATTCTTTACTTTCACTTTTGTGTAATAACTTTTCCTAATTTTTTCTAATTATGAATGTCTTTTTGACCCTAAAAGGTTAATTATTACAGACAATAACTTCGATATTAAATCCCCATTAGGTTTCCGAATTTCAGCCCCATGTGTGTCGGTACTTCTCATTATTGATTCGTAAACTTGCAATTTAGTTTCTTTAATTGCACTTATTTCTAACTCCCAAGTACTCAAATTCTTCACAGCGTTTATGAATCCTTTCTGATCTTCCAAAATTAAATATGTAGCCTCTGTCCCCACATCCTATATAACATGTTTTATTTAAATTTACATTTACGCCCCATTTTGAATATTCTTCTAACAGTTTTCGCACCATATACTCCATATCGCCAGTTTCTTGTGCAATGATTACTTGGTCGTCCGGGAATAACATTGTATAATTTGATGCATTGCCAGCAGGTATTCCATTCCCGAAAATTTCCTCATTCAATCCAAATTTGCTCTTTGTAAATATATATTAAATAACGTAGGTGATGTATAATTCCTTATGACATCAATTTTCAGATTTTTATTTTTGACAAAGCGTCTCTGTAAAACTCTCATATTGCAGATATAATTATTTTCTGAAATGGCATATCATTCAATGCTTCCGACAGTTTTTTTAATGAGCCAGAATCATAAGCTCCTTCCATATCCACAAATAAAAAATGGACTTACTGATTGAAATGATTATTTAATACCTTTCTAATAATATTAAACTTTTTTCTTTTGAATCTTTTTAGAAGTCACTGAGGCACACTTAACTGTCAAATCCCTTTTGTTGTCTTAGTGAATTTTATGCTAATTCTATACTTTATTGATATTTCTATATTTGACATTACTGTACAGTGTACTTGTTTTGGCAAATACACCACCTACCTGCCTGCTTGCCTATATATTCTACTTTCGCACACACCTGGCTTATTGGACCTTGCTGGTTGGGCGGAGGGAGTGGGAAGCAATTGGTACATTTTACAAAAGGTTATGCAGCTCAAATCGGAGTATAAGGAAGAGGGTCAAGGGCGGGAGGGGGAGGGTTAGTGTCTTAGGGGCGAGCATTTGTCGCTTTTGTATACAATAGCGTGTGTTTGTGAACAAGTTTTCTCTCTTCGTTATGTTTATGTTATTTTTGTTAGTTTATCTGTTTTTCTTTTGTTTTCATTCCTCGTAAATATCATTAACCTTAAAGTTCAGTGTGATGGTGATGAAGATGATGATGATGATGATGAATATAGTCCGAAACATATGAACTACAGTGTATTACATAAGCACGTACAGACTATCTGACCCGTGCGACGTATGAGTTTATACGTGTAAATTGTTTAAGACCCATGAATACACCACTCTCCTCTACTCACATACAGGAACTGGTAAGATTGGAATCGGTGTTCTTCACGCCATTAAACATTAAAGTGAAACGCTCTGGTGAGGCGACACAAAGTTATAACTTATCCAAATAAGATGCTATAGATATTCACTTCTTAAGCTATTCGAGAGTAAAACTTGTCTAAATGCGCATTAAAATCTGAATTTTGAAGTACCATTATAAAACACTGTTACAATAGCACAAACAATTGTTGAAAATCTTTTACCTCGAATTGCAATTAATAATATAATAACTAAATGCTATGTTTTGCCCTCATAACCTGTTATTACACCAAACTAATGTCAGCTTCCCTAACAATCTGAGTACTGGTAAACTCCCTCACCAACAGAACATTTCAGCATTTATGCACATCCTCTCTCCTTTGGTGGAGTGCAGCATGCTATTTTGCTTCTCTCCAGTAATTCCACATTAACATTGTAGTTCGCTTCGTAAAACTGAGGCAAAATGACCATACACTCATTATTAACATGTGTAAATAGACTCATTTCCTTACTGTTTTGTATGTAAACCTATTTTGTGTTTCAGTTAAACAGAGTTAATAGACTGGTTTGGGAGACCGCAATGTCACCAGCTACAAAATGCTCAATGCTATATTCGGAACTATGTCGTGTTACAATGCTATACATAGCCGTGAACTTTGAACTCCGTGTAATGCTCTTATGGCGTTTACACCTTCGCTTTTAAGTATGTAACAGCCGGCTGCACTTGTACTTCAGCTTGAAGTAGGTTGTATTTAAGGAGTTGTATTATATTTCAACTGTTGGGGAGCCGAACTTGAAGTAGTTGCAACCGCACGTATAGTATTCGCTTTCCGGCAACCTTCGCCCCAAGTTTAAAAATATTAACTTTGTGTTTTTACTGTTTCTTAAATATTTTAAATTTATGTTTGCCTCGGCTGCGTCAGTATTTATTTTTAGAGACATGAATGTCTTAGCAGGGCGTGGTGTGACTGAAGAATGCAAGCTTACACAGATTTTAAGTTTTTCTTCACTCCATTTATTAATGCTTGACACGATTTAAATAACACTTCACTGATATAGAGAGCTGTGAGATTCTTTTGTTAATTACTTGCACTTTTTAACACGTAAACTATTTTTGTCTCACACAAATAACATATTAAATTTCTCGAGGACACATCTCGCGTCTGATTAGTAACACTGTCTGCTAGCAACGCGTCCAGGTATGAGCACTGTCTACAAGCAACTGACTTGAATTCGTACCGCCACATTTGTAAATTTCTGTATTTCAAGTCTCTGATTGGCTATTCCTAATCCAATAATCCTATTGTTGCCCCAATAATGACTAGTAGCATTATTAAACATTCTTACTCATTATTGCCTCAAGGTTACCTCATTGTTACCTCACTGTTAGCAACTTTTAACCTACTATTCTCACAGCTCCTACATTATTAAATTACGTAATACATTCACATAACATTATTACACATGTATACAATATAAACATTTACAATGACTGTAATATACACTTTTTATATATTGTTACATACACATATTGCTTTAAGGCGGGCTGTTATTGAATTTATATATTATATAATTAGACTGAAGTTATTTAAGTGTTAAAAATACTGCCTCAAAGCTCGGAGAATAAACCTCATGACTGGAATGTTTGTGGTTTACCTTTCGACCTTCCCGCTAAGTCAGAACGTTTTAACATTGCATTTGTCCTGTAGACTACCTCAAAAGCAGAAATCTCACTGTTAGATAAAGGAGTCAAGGGACCATTCACACATATCGGAGCTGTATGGCTTTGAAATGTGTCCACGCGCGTCTTCTCCTTCAGAGATTATCGTGCCGCTCTCGACGTGACTATTGGATATATCGGCAGCGACTAATTTGATGTTATTGTTAGGAAGGCTTAGAAAGGACTTAATGGTTCCCGGGTTATGCAACCCTGTTAGTTAATTTCACGTTTGCAGGTAAGGTGCTGCTGAGGATGTAAGAGCGCTTCAAGGATGAATACTAGGATTCAGCCATGACCTAAGCCCTAGCTGGTGCCCTGGGGAGTTAGAATGAACGTTGTTTGTACTAAATCACTGTACACGTGTGTGCTTGTTATAGGCCTTTAAGGGGACAAGGTAGTCTGAACACATCTAAATTACACCTTAAGTGTGTTAAATTACCACTGCTCTTAAAGTTCTAAATGGTTTTTCCTGCAATTTTTATAAGTTATTCTATAAATCATGACAATTATTTCAAGTGATTATTTGCATTGATAGCTTATGTATTTGAATCCCAAATTATTTCATTCAGCAGAAAAATAATAAAATTTACTCTTAAAACATGTGAATTCATGTGCCTTTTTCTCTGATACTACTTGCAATACAGAATCACACTTTTGCATACTTGTTCTTAGTATAATCAGCTATCTTCTGAACTTCAATTATTTACTTATGTATATCAGTTTACTAAAAATTTAAAAAAATTATTTGCGAACTCAAAAAGTAAAAATATGGAAAATTTGCAAGATAGTTGATTTCTTAATATCACTAATATACATTATAAAATTATGATTGTGGTTCAGAAAGTTTAACTATGTGTTGTATACAGGTACTGAAAATTTCAACTCTCTACATCTCATACTTTCTGAGAAAAAGGTACATAAGTATCCAAAATATCCAAAAATGTTGTGTTGAGAAAACTGAATTCATTGTTGAAAGATACAAAAATGCTCTAAAAAGGAGCATTGCATGACGGCTTTAAAGGAATGCAGACTAGCATTTAAATTGAATTTAAATGTCTTAAAAACCTCTTAACCCCCAAAAGTATATATATTCTGAAATTGGAAATAATAGAGATTTTATTGGTACATAAAACAAACAATGTGATTCTTTACCATTTCAGAGTACCTTGTCCCCTTAAAGAAGCCGGAGTAGTAATGTGGTGCGTGTGGGCGCACGTTGGTCCCCAGGGAGGTAATCTAGTTTTGCGCTGTTTGGAGCCTCTCTGCTCTAGCGAGCGCACTTTGATGGATGTTGGAAATGAGCATGTAGAGCAAGGGTGGCGAAAACGACTTCCTTCCGCGAGTCACCAAATATGCAACACGCACTGCATCACTCTGCAGCATGTGAAAATCAAACGGACGGTTGTAGAGAGGGAACGTGCGCCTGCGAGTCAAAATGACTCGCGAGTCACGTTTTCGCCACCTCTGATATAGAGGTAAAGGCGGAGGTATCTGTGGTCATAGCGGTGTAATTGTTTTTTCATTTTATTTTATTTATGGACGCCGTTAACTGGTCTGTGTTTAACTTAGCGTCCCATTCTATACCGTGCGTTAAAGACCGGTAATTTTGCTCAGAGGCCTCTTTATCACGCTTGAGGTTCTTTTACGTGCCGCAAATCTACGACGCGGGTCCACCGGTTTTACTTCCCTTCCGAAGGAAGCCATGCTAAGGATTTTACGCCCGGAAAGTCCATCGTTCACCGTCGGGATTGAACACGCGATCTCGGGAACTAGAGACTGGCATAGTAACCACTACGCCACGGAGGACGGCCAAGAGCACACAGTCTAATGGACTGTATTCACTTACAGTGCCTTCTACTCGACACTTTTACACATTAAAATGTTCCATACGATGTATTTCTAACCAGTTTTGTTCAAATTTTTATCAGAAACTCAGAATTTCTTGAACTTAAGAAGCTGACATGTGGTTTTTGCTTCAGTTTTAAATTGCTCAGGATTTGACACATTTAATTCGACCACTAAGGGTAAATTGTTACAAAAATGATATTTAAAGGTGTGATTTTTTTTTTCTGAAACAACCAGAAGAGTGAAAAATGTCCATATGCCAGTTCTATGTATTATTATTCTGACTTTTTCAGTTTTCCTGTATCTGTTACTTCTCATACTTTTCAATTTTACTGTTTTAAGTTTTAATCTGTCAATGTTTCGTTTTTATCCGTCACTAAGGTGAACTAGTTCAATTCTCCGTCACTTCCTTCCTGACGTAGTCTCTTCACGCCGGACGGTTCACTTCACTCGGGAGTCGAACTCAAGAGTTCCACAGCCCGTCGCTCCGCAGTGGCACTCGCTGCACGTCACAACAATCGTCACCAACTCGCTCCCTCACTGACTAACCGACGCAAGTCAACTTGTATTCAACTCCCGCTCACTCACCTCTCACTGACTGCCTCTCGCGAGAGCGCTCGCTTGTATAGCCAGTGGCATCTTTCCACAAAGTTCTCGAACGCTCGAGAACTATTCTGACACACTTTCTGGAGGAGGGAGGAGATAAAGTTTCCAGAAGGTTCTAGTTATCTGGCGAAAACGCACCCGGTGTTTACGCTAGCGAGCGGCCGTTATCGGTGTTTACTCCGACCGCCCGGCGCCGACCTCCCGATAACCTTGGGCTATTTTCGCTACGTCACAGTATTTAAATAATGTGTAGTGCTTTTATTTTTTCAAAATTAGATTTCTGCATTATGTGCAATGTCTGATTAATGAGTGTCATAAAAGTAAAATATTTTTCTCAATAACAATTAAAGATGTATATATTAGATATAATTGTAGAAGAGTAGCATGTGGCAAAATTTTGAAAACATTTAGATAAAAATTATACGATTTAGAAATTTCATCTTTGGACTCCCTAAACGTAAAAATGTTTACAAATTCGTGCATCTTTTCTTTCGTATTAAACTCACAGCTTCAAGTTTGTGCAGCATATTATGAAATGTGATTCTAAAATAAGGCAGTTACGTGAGAAATTTCTCCTACATGCCTCCCGCAAGCGAGAGCATGTACCATTATGGATGAGTGTTACTGTCGAAATATCTTGGCAGATGAGTATAATACACTACCGCGAAGCGGGCGGAGAATAGTTTCATAAAACCCTACCGGTTGTATAACGTGTAACGGCCTTGTTGTAAAACATCGCTAGCACGGTCAACATTTATAACTAACGCCTGTCGTTAATAAATAGCTGTATTTCGTACCAAAATAGTTTTAATATATGAAAAGCAAACCCGGGGTTAAATTCCCATTTACGCTGGTACACAAAGTACCCTTTGCTGATGCTAAACGCTCACAGCATCGAAAATAACCAAGCGTCAGTGGGCCGAACTGGAAAATGATGTTAAATTTCCGTTGGAAAGAAAATAAACAAGTCAGACTGTATTTTCACAGTTATTTGCTTTTTATTTTATTTTCATTTTTAGCTAGGATTTTTCCATCCACTTGACCATAAAAACCGAACGTGTTTACCAGAAGTGATCGTGTTTGCAGCTACTTATATTTATGGGCTCTAAAACTAAATCAGAATAAAATAAGTGCTTTAAATTGCCTTGTTTGTTTATTTCAATAAAACAAAATCTCTATGTTAACGTCGTGATATGAGGAGATATTGTCATTTTATCTCCAATGCTTTGAAATAAGTTATAGCCAAATTGATACCCTCCTTTCAGGTATCATTCTTTTTCCAGTGATGGTTTATGATGTACTGGTTAGTACTATTTTGTTTATCTTTATATTTTAAAATAATTATACTCGGTGCATCCTTTCAGGGAATTTTAATTCATTTTTTACGCAAGTGTTTTTATTCGTGTCCGTGGTCGCTGGAGTGTATGGCTTCGGCGCTCCGCCAAGCTGAGGATCGCGTATTTGAGTCCCGCCATGGGCATGGGTGTTTGCGTGTGTTTGTAATTACGGCAATAAGCGATAACGTAAACAGTAAACCACAGTAATTTAAAAAAAATGTTAAAAGGTTAATAAAAAAATTAGTGTCTGTTCGTTTCACTGTTATTTAATTTACTGCATTATTTCGTATGAACGGCTTTTCCTAATTTTACAAATACTGGTACGCTTACAGTCTTACAGATTTTTAAATACCTTACATTTGAAACCTCTCTTTTATTTTTAATATTAACAAAGAATTTCTACAATATTATTGTAAATAAATGGATTTAACCCGTGGCTTCAACCGCGTAGATATTTGTTTGTATTGAGTAAGTATTATGTAGTATCAATTTCCTAAAACAACTCCAGCAGCTTTAGTTTTTTCAGGAATATCTGAAGTATCAACACTTCTGGAGATAAATTTACCTAATCGATGTAATTCGTTCTTTATTTTTTTCATTTAAATACTGCAAACAGAAATTCAGGATAAAAATGAAACGATGATGTAAGCCTAAAACAGACACGTTTTACCAGTTACTATACAGGTCTTATCTTATTAGCATTACACGAGTTGTGTCGCCTGGACCCAGCATATTCAAACCCTGTGGTTGCCCAGCTTCTGCGTCATTCTTCTAGCTTAATATAGCACCTATTATTATTTAAATTTCTTCTTCAACTTGCTTCCTAATTTTCCTCAGCTATTTGGCTCTCACGTTGTCGAAAAAGTGTCTTATATGGTTTTTTTTTTATTTTACATTCATAAACCTTTCCCTTGGATTTCTTTTGGTAAACTTATCCATCCACTACGTAATTTAATTCCGCTTCTCACCGAAATACCGTTTGACTTTACGTGTAGACATTTCACTACGCATGGATAGCAAATCTCTTTAAAAGTAAGATAATCCATATGCCACACACATAAAATGAGTCATTTCTGAAGAAAAAGGGGAAAACGTTTCATTTTAAAGATCGACCCAGCGACAGCACAAGCACTGAACTCACGATTATATCAGTCAAACTACCTTGGACAAAACAAATTTAGCGATACTAAACAACTCATTAAGGTCAAGACGGACTAGAACTCGAAAGCTGAGTTACAACTGAAATATTTTACCTTAGGATTGTATTTCCGTTCTAGTAGTGTATTTTATAAAGCGATAGTCTCCGCCATTCACAAGGTTTAAGCGGTCGGCTTTAAAGACAGTTCAACCCGAATGTGTAGTTCGGAAATAGCTCCTAAACTTGCAATTACATTCTCATTTTATATATTTTTAGTGTCCTGACTACTTATATTAAGTAAAGAAGGTTTTAGAATTCCACCCAAATGTTCGAAACCGAAATTTCACTGAAAATATATGTTTTGAGGTAGCCTAAATCCAAAAAATAGTTTGTGCGTGTATGTGTATGTCTGTATGCCTGTCTGCATCTATCTATCGTCTGCCTGCCTGTGTTGAGGCAGTATTTTATATCATAACATGCTGTGAATGCCAAAGTGATTGTAGTGTTAATTAATATTATTGTATGTACAGGATTTTAGATGTTTGTTAGCCATAAGCATTGTTAGGAAATAAGTTTACACGGTCTAACTGAAACTGACAATGGAAGTGGGTAGCAATAAAACGAGGGGGTGAGTTGTTTATCACTAAGAAGAGGCAAACAAATGACGTCAGGGTAGCGTGCCTTTCTTTAGAAATGGGGGGAATATCTTCCCTAGAGCATATATGTTAGCAGTAGTGATTGGCTGACAAAACAACCGCTAATGTTGGCGCGATTTGGTAACCAATAGCAGCACTATTATAATGTTTAGGTATTTCGAGGTGAAGGAGTATATATTCTCGAGCCATAAGTATGTTTCACGCAGTTCTAAGGAATCTCTCGTGAAGTGCACGTCATACAGTTTGAAGGAATCTCTCGTCGCAGTGTTAGTTACAAAATGTGAAGTACGCGGCAACTAATACGACAGTAATTACATTCGGAAATATAACAGTTTCAGTCAGGCGTGTAAAGATTAAATATGTGAATTATTAATTAAGTGTGACGGCAGTAAAAGAGTAGAAACAAATTATATTATCAGTGTTAACTTTTAGTAACAACTCCTTTCCGTTTACACGCCCTGCTCAGAGATACTTGCTTAACTCAGTAATAATAGCTAGCCGGAGGACTAAGAACCCAAAATTTAAAATAATAAAACAATAACAGGTGCCCAGCAAATAAGATAACACGAGCCGATCTTTGAAAGCATAATTCGAAAACAAAAGCCGGTATCTTAGGATAGGGCGGGACTAGGAGCGGAGGGAACTTGGCACCTCGACCTACGTAGATCTTTTGTACCTAGACTCCTGATGGGGCACCCGGGAGAGAGGGATGAAGTGAAAGGAGACAGAGGCTGACCGGAGAGACAGAGCGCAGGGTCCCTACCATTCACAGACTTGAACTTCCCGGGTGGTGGCTAGTGGATCCAGCTCCCCTTCCACATGTAGGCTTACACATCCCTGAGGGGCCCGGAACCCGGAGACCCCTCGGAGTCCGGGGGACGAAGGTTTATTCAGAGCATCCTTTTCCCCTGCCAAGCACATACCTAGACCTCTCGCCGAAACTTGCAACCCTGAAAGAAACCAAGCAGATGAAATGCGAATGGAGATGGAATGGAGGGACAGGGAATTCGGGGCACGTAATGATACTTACCAGCATTCGTCTAGGGGAAACCTCCGAAAAAATCCATGGGTCAGGAAGCTCGGCCACGGGAATTGAACCCAAGACCGCCCGAATGCGGGCCACTGACGTTACCGCCTGAGCCATCCCGATTCGGTAGCCAGTATCTTAGAAGAATGCGACACAAAGATTTTCAGATTTTCAAGAAAACCTCGCACCTCAAACTACCCTTACGTGTAAATGTTTCGTTGTTTTTGATTTTCTCAAAATGGCTGTAACGATTTCAATTAATACGAGAACATGTGTTCATGATACTTCCGTGGCAAATGAAATCTATGTCATAAGTTTTCTGCTAATAGCTTGTGAAGTCCTCTTCATTCTGAATGACCTTTGTATAATTGAAAACCCCAAGACAAATTCTTCTACAGACATAAAATATGGATCTCGCTAAAGCACACAATTTATGTTACATACATTTTTCGCAGCGCCAACATTTACGAGATAGTTTTGTTATTGGTTTGAAATGTTCAATATTCAAGTGGTATGTCGTGGTCATGCAAAGAACATGGAATTTCAAAGCCATCACTTACCAACCCACTTTTTGAAAATCCGACCATCGCTTTAGTCTATACCTACAACAAAATATGTAAATGTGCAATGAAGTTATATCTCGATAAACAAGCTGTATTTAGAAGAATTAGCCTTTATGAGAACAGTTTGGAGAACAATGAGTGAAGAAAGACATGTACGAGGGTAGGTCAATAAGTATACGCCCATAATTTTTTAAATTTATTATAACAATTGGGCGGCGCCGTGGCCGAGTGGTTAGACCGCTCGCCTCCCACCGAGGCGGCCCGGGTTCAATCCCAGGGACCTGCATGTGGGATTTGTGGTGGACGAAGCGGCGTCTGGGCGGGTTTTCTCCGGGTTCTCCGGTTTCCCCCGCCATTCATTCCACCAACTCCTCCATCATCACCTTTCCTTTCATCCATTTCACCAACATTTCGTTTCATCTACATCCCTCATCCCATACCAGGCACCGGGCTGATCACCCATCCTGGATATTCTGTCTGATCCATGAGTGTCTGCTCCTCGACGGGCCTCTGACCCCAGGCACCCGCTTGTAAGCCCTGGGTGGTGTAAGTCCTACATAAGAGGAGGGTAAACAGATAATAAATGAATGAATAAATATTATAACAATTGTGACAGTAACTATGGTTATATATGCCATGTATATAATCATGTGAATTATAATGTGAAATGGTATTAATAAGTAAAATACTTGTTATATAAATAGAAGTTAAGGCATGAGTTTTATGTATGTGCAAGTGTAGCTGGAGCTGTAGAACCCTTGTTAAAAGCCGACATACATATCTTTGTGTTAGAATTGGGCTCAGGCAAAAAGGACTAGTACGGGAAAGTCATAAAAGCCAGACCTTGAGTCTTTGTGAAATAGAAAAGGCGACAAGCGAACACAACATATTTTTGTAGAGAGGCCACAAGTTTGCAAACAACGAACAATAGCCGGGTAAGTCTTCTAGAAGGTTCCAAGCTGAACGAAGACAGACAATGAGATTTTAAGGAAGAATATGTTTAAAACATTTAAGTGCAACAAAGTTAGTTGTAGCGACCCCATCAGCCAAGGCGGTTGGGTATAAAGTGCTGTGATGTGAATAACATACATGTAAGCTTTCAGAAGCAGGCGTTATTAGTTACTTCTCATAATGTAGTAGGAACGTTGAAATGTTATCAGTTTAAAAGTGCATAGGAACGTGTGATAAATACTACAATTATTTCTAGAGCACGTATAAAATACTTGATTGCTCAGCGACCGCAAGTTTGGCGCACGAACGTGGTAGGGCCAGACCGTTCTACAGCTCCAACTAACTTAAGTAACTGTGTAGATTATTACTAAGACAGTAAATGCGTGTGCCATTAAAGCATAGTGTTCTTCATTTACTTAATCTATTGCTAGAGTTTTTACTTTTTATCTTCCTTCCCGTATCACACCCTGCAAAGTTAAACAAGCTCTACCAAAAACCCAAATAACAGCAGCCGTGGCAAGAAATAAAAATAACGCTTTAAGAGTAACAACTTAAACACAAGATAATTATCAGTATCACCATAGGTCATATATTAATATATCGGACATACTGCGAGTTATGCTCTCCCACCATGAGTATACCGCACAATAACAGAAACTAACAATTGGCTGATTTTTCAACGTAGCCTCTCAATGCACGTGGTTCATCGTTCACAAGGTTTCTGATACCCACAGAATTTTTTTTCGTCTGAGTAGCAAGTCATGTATGCACTGCTTCTTTCACTTCTTGATCTGTGGTCAATCGACGGTCTCTTAAGACATTTTTAAGTGGTCCAAAAATATATGGTTTGCCAATTCATCGACAATCAATCTTTGGTTCTCTGAATCAGGATACGGACTTGCTCATTGTTGGCGTCACTAGTGGATATGAATGGGCGTCCTGCTCTTTCCTCGTCCTTCACAGCTGTCCCACCATTTTCGAACTTTTCAATCCATTCGTACACACTTCGCCGAGGTAAAACATTACCTCCATATTGTGCGAAAAGTCCTCGATGGATTCCGTCTCCTGATACACCTTCAGGTGACAAAATAAGGATAACTGCACGCTGTTCTTCTTTGGTGCAAACGCTGAGGGGTTCAGCCATGCTTATTATGCAACAATGCAACACTCACTGGAGTGATAACGGTCAAACATTCCACAAGCGGAGACAAAGGAACAACTGTCGACGTGCGCGCGCACAAACCGATACAGCCAACTTACAAAAAATTAAAAATAGTGTGCAGATACTTACTGACTTACCCTCGTAAATGCAAACCATCAGATTTTTATAATTAAGACCACTTTCCTATACAGTATACACCAATTTAGAAATCGCTGAAATCACCTTAACATAAACTTCTCAGTAAAGATAGGTTTCGTGGCAGGTTTATAAGCTGCAGTAGTCGATTCTATATTGCTGTAACACTAGAGTACCAAGCATCTCGACTTGAGAAGTTCTTCGGCATAGCCGTCCGTCTAACAGTCACACCAGATATCGATTAGCGGCAGCGTGGGATGATGGAAGGAATTTCATCTTGCCCTGTTTGTCATAGCCGCTATTCAACTGATATCGTTCGTTCTGATGGGGTCAAACTCAGAAAGTATAGGATGATTACTCCAGTTTAATGGTTTGAAGAACTTAAGCACCACGTTAAAATACAACAAAATTAAATATTTCACTGTAAACGAACCCCCTTAACCTTTCATTAACGTCACAAGTTTGAAATTGTGCATATTATTGATTTCTATCGCTAGTAATTATATGGTTTTCCATATTGTAACACTAGGAAAGGGATTTCAAGCCAATGCCCGTTACAAATATGAAAGTAGGACCTCTGAAGAGCTACCAGATTCTATAAATTTATATTCTCAACAGGAATTTTCCACTTTAAAAATGTTATTGCATGCGCAGTCTAGTCTTAAGATTCAACAGTTATGGTCACGAAGTTTGCATCAATATTGCCCAAAGCAAGTCTTATTTATTCCAAGGATGCATGTAATGTTCCTCTTTAAAAAAATTGAATTTTATTTATGGGCGCTCTTTAACTGCTATGGTTCTTAGCGTCGCATTCATGTTAGGCGGAAAGATCGGAAATTTTACTCAGAAGCCTCTTTATCAAGCTTGAGGTTCTTTTACGTGCCGGCTTTACTTATCTTCCTAAGGAAGGCATGCTAAGGATGTTTACGCCCGAAAAGATCCATCGCCCTCCGTTTGAACCCGCGACCTCGGGAACTAGAGGCAAGCAAGGTATCCCTACACCACGGAGGACGACAAATCTTCGTCTTTATTTGTAACCTGCATACACATGATTGCGGCATGAACTATTTCTTCTTCTACTTCTTCAGACTACCCTCCTCTTTGGAGGACTTACAAGCCAATGCCTTGGGTCAGTAGCCTGTCGAGGAGCAAGCAAACTCTGGATCATAGCATATCCAGGATGGTTAATTAGTCCAATGCCTGGTACGGCGTTGAGGAAGAAGGAAATGAAACGTAGTGATGAAAGGGAGGATAGAAAAATTCGTGGACCAAATTATCCAACCCAGTATTCGCCTAGCGATCGAGGAAAACCGCGAAAAATCTTTCGGTCAATTTGGTCGCCCCCGGGAATATGAACCCGGGATCTCCCGAATGCGGATCACAGACGTTACCGCCTGCGCCATTCCACTCAGTATGACCTTTTATAAAATATTTTTATTCCTCTTCCTCACTAGCTGAGTTTGGACGCAAGCTACTTGGCAAAAAGACCATCAAATCAAGCTGAGACAAGCGTTACTCAATGCAATTGATGGTCATAATGATAGATTACGTTGCAATATACTGTCACAGGTGGCCAAGATCGATAAGTACTTGTAAACGATAGGTCCGAGGTTCGAATTCAAATACGACATCCTCCCTGACAGTTTTATTTTTCAGGCTTCCCTTAGTCCTCTTATGGCAAACGGCGAGAGGCACCCTAAACATAGCCTTGAAATGATTATCTCCAAAATTTCCTTTCCAATTACCATGTCATTTCATGCCTCATCAGTGTCCAAGCCTGTAATGCCGTATGCAGTAAGGTCGGGCGTTAAGCACTATGAATAAAATACAGGAGACTACTTGGAAACAGAAAGACATAAAATGGTGGTTACATCCCCGATAAAATAACATTTTATCCAACACATTCTGCCAAAGATTAGATAACTGAACAATGTCAAAAATGTAAAACAACCAGAAACCATAGCTACGGTTTTAGAAGCCACATATTCAGGAAGTCTGTAAAGCCTACAAGTAACGGCAACAAAAGTATTATCTTACGTAGAAAAATGCAAACGCATGTGTCATATTTGTGTCCAAAAACAATGATGATCATTTTGTATCATCATACGTTACAGTAACATTGAGAAGTGCAGTAATTATTAGCAATTCTGTCTTATTTTTCACATTTACCATGTTACTCGGACAGTGTAGAGAACAAGCAGAAATAACCGGATATTTTGCCTCTTTTGTATCAAATTGTTCTCAGGAACTGGCAAGCACGCACTTTAAAAAATAATAAATCTTCATTCCCAGGTTTCCATCTTAAATGGGTCAGGATTTCGTATAATTTTCATCAGGAATCTGTATCATCTGTCATACGCCAGCCCTAAGCAACACAAGCCAAACTCTGTTGCTGACTCGTTACAACTAGGGTTAATGGTAATGTTAATGCATTAGTAATTAGATAAAATAATTTATATGTGGCTAAAATTGAGTTTTTATTTATGAACGCTCTTTAACTGCTGCGTTCCCATTCTATATTGGACGTGACATACCGATAATTTTGCTCAGAGGCCTCTTTATCAGGCTTTCCGTAAATCTACGACACGGGACCACCGGCCTTATTTCCCTTCCGAAGGAAGGATTTTTACGCCCGAAAAAATCCATCGCCCTCGGCCGGGTTTGAACCCGCGACCTCCGGAACTAGAGGCTAGCATGGTAACCACTACACCACGGAAGACGACATTTATATGTGGCGGAAGCTCTCCCAAAAGTGGTGTGTATTACCGACGAAGCATTTCACTTAGCAGCAATAGTTGCAAAATTGTGACCGTCTACTCTGCTATGCACTTACTACTCGTTTTAAGGAAACGAATTGGTCTAGGTAGAATGAGTAATCTGCTGAACGAATGGCTGAATGAAAGTGTTTATGCAAAAATAAAGCAGCAACATCCTGAAGGCTATTTTATCTATAATTACACTTACTCCCTTGATATAAACCGTCTCAGACCTGAAATTTGCAGCTTTAAGCAAAAATTCACCTATCCTTCCTCGTCTTCCCTGCTTGCCAGTTGCACCCGACATACCCGTAACTCTCTACTTGGAGCAAAAACGGTTCGTGATAAATATTTTAGCCTCCATTCTTCCGCGTCAATGCAGATCTCCGAGATATGACGGATTCATCAGTATAGCATAAGGAGAAACGTAAAATGTTCTGAAGATCATAACGTTCTCCTACATTAGAAATAAACGCAATTTCCACACTCCCTAGACCAGTAATTATTTTTATACTAAGGACAGCTAAAGACAAGTAAAGGTAAAACGATCTATGCTTTTCTGTGTAAAACGGTAAACAATACAGAAAATATTATCATATACCTGTTTAGTATCCGAAACACTCCAAGAATACTTAAATAACCGCAGAGTTTCACAAAATTCTACCGATTTATTGAACTCTATTAAACCCACAACAGATCTGCAGGACCAAAATATAGTTGTGAATGCGTATTTCTGAAACAAACCTCTACACGCAATAGTCAGTAGTTTATAGCAATTACTGTATCCAGTGCCTGCCACAAAATAGTCTAAGAATCAATAAATACATTAATAGGGCCGAGTTAATGTAGAATTCTTCGTAAAAGTCGCTTCCTCTATAAATATTTTCTGGTAACGTATAGATATATCAATTAATTATTTCTTCTGGCGATTGCAGTATACGGGCGAGGTTGAAGCTATGAGCGGAATGACTGGCAGGGAAGTAGAAATATCCGGAGGAAGTCTGCCAAGACGCGCTCTGTCGGTCACAAATTCATATCCGACAGCTTTTTCCCTCTACATTTCCTTTCCCTGTATTGTGTGCTGTAATTCGTTTCCTTTTATGAACGTGATTTAATAATGTTTAACGCGTGTCGCGTATTGAAAACCAGAAGTCCTCGTTGAACCACAAAATCTCCACACCGCTATTCAGATGCGGGGCATAGAAATCGTTCAACTATTCCTCTCTTCTCAATAGTAAAATCCTTTATTGTAAATTTAATCTCCTATAGTTTTTCTCCTCTATCCTGATATTCTCTTCGACAGCTGCATTTATCTAACTGCTATATCATTTATTACTTCCTCTGCCCCCAAATCAGTTTTTTATTCACCTTTCCTTCTAGGGTATCTCTTAGGAACTGCTTGCTTCTATTGCAATGTCTCCATCAGTTTATTTTCCTCTTCCTCACTAGTTCTTCGCCCTCTGTTGCTAAATTAGCTTTATTATTTGTTTTGGCCGTCCATTTTATACACTAAATATATTAAATGCTTCCAGTTAAGTTACTCAGTTCTTCTGAAGGTCCAAGTTTTCGTACTGTATACCCACACCTTTCATACATAAACGTCTTTTTACTCAGTCAGGGAGGACGGTCCTGGTGGGATTTGAACCGCAGAACTCCTCTCCACCAGTGCAGATTAGCAACCGCGGCTACCCGTGCCAGTAAGTAGTGTAAAAATGAGAACAAGTTGCTGCTAAAACACACTTATTTGCCACTTGATGCTCAACGTAGCACACACTTTACACTTAGGACACTTTTGACACACACTCAGAACAGAACACAACTGAACTGCTGAGTCACAACTTACAACTTAACTGCACTCGGTATTGGCTAAAATCTTCGACTTCTTGACGGCACTTAACTTTGTAACTTCTTAACTGAACTGAAGTCCTGGGCAAGAGCAACCCCCTTATATAGGCCCTGCATACAAAGCGGAATGTTCTAGAAGGAAAAGCTACTTTAAACGATAATGGGGTTGTTGCTAGGCTATTGTTATGAAGGCCGGTCGAGATACCCACCTAAACTGTATTCACTCTTAAGTTCATCCTCGCCAAAACAAAGCCCAATGACCAGTGTACCGTTATAAAGTATCCTTCCGCCATTCGCATCAGAAATAGACATACTTTCATGACTATGTGACGAATACACGCGGTGCATAATGCAAAAAGAACAGAGCCCTTATTCTGACAACTTAAACAGTGAATCGCATATTCGTTAGGGGTTAAAGGAGATAAGATTGATAGTTACAACAAAATAAATGTCTGCGCATATAATAGCTAATTTTAATTATAAAAGAAACAGGCGAAAAGAAAGTAATAGGTATGCGATAACCTACATTTGTTCGCTCTCAGGAAGTGGTACTTTAACAACTGTTGACGGCTCATTTTTTATTCTTTTTTTTATTGTGCATTACGCGAATTGCGTTCTTCACAAAATCGTCACATTCTTGCATGGCATATTTTACACCTTTCTTTTTTTTCTGGGTGTAACCACTTTTCCCGTTTCAAATTTTTCTTTACGAGCACTGTTTATACTTGTACTGAAACACCGGTGAACTCAGAAGTTAATTTCCCCACTTCTATCACGGGACGCGTCGGATATTTCTCACATAACTTATAATAAACATTCAACAGTGTTGTTCTTTTTACCACTAGTCAATGGTTTGTCCGGCTTATGCTTTACGTAAGTCGACGAAGACGATAAAACAAATTTGCCGTCCACCATGATAATAAATAGAAAGTGCTGGTCTCTAGCTGTAAACAACATTCTGGCCATACCCAGACGCCAGGTGGCATACAAATTGCATGTTGGGACTTGTAGCTCTGTTAAACTGTATAAATCAGCGTTTATTAAACTCTTAGATATTTGTATACAATGCTATACCATTTAAGGATAAATTCATTCTAAAATTTAGATTATTAGCATGGAACTACCTTCCTGCGCGCATTGTTACTGTATTGTACCGCGTTACACTGGTCACGTGGGTTTATTTTGGCGCGGATCAACCTAAGAGTGAATGTAGAGTAAGTGCCGGGCCATTTAAACTACGAACCGGCTGCGCGGTGTTTGTCCTGTCCGCGTCCTCGACGCTCGTTGCCGTCTGCCGCTATCATAGGAAGGCGCGGATGAAACCATACAACATATTTAAAACTACTTTTAAAGGTTTTACTTACCAACTATATGAAAGGAGATTCTGAAACTAGCCACCGTCTTTGTCCATACATTTTTGACACCTCTTTAGGAAACTATCCATCACTCACCGTAGTTCACTTTGAGAAATGCTGTCAATTTCCTGGCGGATATTTTGTTTTACTTCTTCCAGGGTGTGTGGGTTTGTCTTGTACACTTTATGTTTTAAGTTACCCCAGGGATAGAAATCACACGGGGTTAGGTCGGGGGACCGAGGGGGCCACAAATCTCTACTAATAATTCTGTTCTGAAACACACTTTCAATTGTGGCTGTTGCAGAGTCTTATTGAAAAAGTCAAAATCGCGCTCCCGGTTTGTTAATTCTCTAAAAAACGGGGAGCAAAATTGTATTCACGTATATACTGGCGTCAACTGTTGACTCGCAAAAATTGGCCCTATAACTCTTTCGCCGTCTTTTAGATTTCTTAGCCTGAACACTTCCTGTGGCGTGAAATTTATTGTAAAGTTCATGAATTGTTGTACGGCCTGGAATTTTTACACCTGGAAATCTTTCTACAAATCTAACACATACGAATCATATTTAAATACACGCTGTGCAGTAGAAAACACATACTGAGCCATAATATACTTTGTGACTAAGTACAGGACAAAATAATAAATAACTCATAAAAACTGAACTACATCGCATCACCGTCAACTCAATACTGCACTTCACACTGCAGAGCAAAACCACGTCAACAGCGTGACCTTGTTTATAGCAGCAGTGTCTTATCATGTTTCCACACGCCCAGTGGAAAAGCACCGCGCAGCCGATTCGTAGTCTCTTGGCTCTCCCGTTAGCTTCGCGCACGCGGTCGCAGTATTTAAAGATACCCGCTTGCTCAACCACTTCATCCAAAATTAACAACGGTTTTCATTTGTTTTGTTTATATCTTCATCCGCTACTTCTCAACAATGTCGTTTAATTTCATTTGTTCGTAAGTTACCTCTTCAAATGTAGTATAATTCATGTCCTCGAAATATTATGAATGTTATTATTTTTCTTCTATTATTCCTCCCTTCTTCTAGAAACAATTGTTCACCAAATTTCACAAACAGATTTTGAACGTTATGGGGTGATAAGAGATATTCATGTCGTAAAGAACTTTTTTCGACGTTTAACTTCCCTTGTGATGTCTCAGGTATACAGAGGAAATGAACGAAGCTATGATTAATGATTACTCAAACGAGCACGTAATCCAAAGAGCTAGGGTTAACTGGACATTTGTTTTCAGGATAAGGGAAACCCCATGCGATGCAAGATGCCGTATATGGAGTATTATGCCGTCACACAAGGTGGATTGTTATATTGAACACGTTATGTGTAGATTTTATAAATCTTATATCTGTGAGACAGCGACAGAGAGTCAATAATAACTCTGCGAGGCAGGCATCTGACAGTATATTGACAGAGAGGCGATAAGGAATCACATTCTCTGAATAGCCTGCATAGCATCTTTGTAATACACAGAGAAACTTCACCCAGAGATATAATATAATACTCGAGAATACTAGAAGCTCACATGTAAACTTATGAACCCCCTCCTTTACAGAACAAAGGGCAATTAATATAAAAGGTTCGAGTATTCAAGGGAAGACATACAGTGTTACACGTCACACTAAGGCAGAGATGGCCTCGCATCGAAGCCTACAATGCGGAGCATTGATATAGCGGCGAGTTAATTTACATGGCCTTGGGCTGTCAATGTTTGGAGTGCATGTAAACGTGGTCAGCGACACAGTGGTGTAAAGACTCCAAATAAGGCGTGTGATGAGGAATGAAACCATGTTGGTTTTCCCCACCATTATTGAAGTCGTAAAAATACATTTTTACAAGTTTATATACAGAATCCGCAGGGTTTGAAATGAGTTAAAAAATAGAAGTGGAGTTAAATTCTGAAGCGGTGAGTGTAGCTAGAGGTATTCATAGTATACAAATACTTATACATAAGCATACGAAGAAAAGGGAAAGAAAAATTATCTTCAATTTGACGTTATAAATTAAGAATAAATCAATGGAATAAACAAGAAGTTAATATCATTTATGCAACAAATATTTGGCACTCCTGTATTGATTTGAATATATACATTGATTGCTTACGCATAATACGGCAGGAAAGATGACCTTGAGTCAAATAGACATATAGCTTGAATATTTTGTACTATAACACATATTATAACTAAATTATTCCCAGAATTCGTATAAATATTTAAATCAAGACACCTTCTAATGGCAGTCCAATGGTCGTCTCTCATGGATATACACTATGTGATCAAAAGTATCCGGACGCCCCACAAACATACGTTTTTCATCTTAGGTGCATTTGGCTGCCACCTACTGCCTGGTACTCATTATCCGCGACCTCAGTAGTCATTAGACATCGTGAAACAGCAGAATGGGACGCTCCATGGAACTCACGGACTTCGAACGTGGTCATGTGATTGGGTGTCAATTGTGTCAGAGGTTTGTACGCGAAATTTCCACACTCCTAAACATCCCAAGGTCCACTGCTTCTGATGTGATAGTGAAGTGGAAACTTGAAGGGACATGTACAGCACAAAAGCGTATAGGCCGACTTCGTCTGTTGACTGACAGAGACCGCCGACATTTGAAGAGGGTCGTAAAGAGAAATAGGCAGACATCTATCCAGACCATCACACAGGAATTCCAAGCTCCATCAGGATCCACCCCAAGTACTATGACAGTTAGGCGTGAGGTAAGGAATCTTGGATTCCGTGGTCGAACGGCTGCTCATAAGCCACACATCACGCACGAAAATGCCAAACAACGCCTCGCTTGGTGTAAGGAGCGTCAACATTATAGATTGAATAGTGGCAAAACGTTGTATGGTGTGACGAATCACGGTACACAATGTGGCGATCTGATGGCAGGGTGTGGGTATGGCGAATGCCCGGTGAACGTCATCTGCCAGCGTATGTAGTGCCAACAGTGAAATTCGGAGGTGGTAGTGTTATGGTGTGGTCGTGTTTTTCCTGGAGGGAGCTTGCACCACTTGTTGTTTTGCGTGGAACAATCTCAGCGCAGACCTACATTGATATTTTAAGCACCTTCTTGTTTCCCACTGCTGAAGAGCAATTCGGGGATGGCGATTGCATCTTTCAACACGATCGAGCACCTGTTCATACTGCACGCGCTGTGGCGGAGTGGTTACACGACAATAACATCCCTGTAATGGACTGGCCTGCACAGAGTCCTGACTTGAATCCTATAGAATACCTTTGGGATGTTTTGGAACGCCGACTTCGTGCCAGGCCTCACCGACCTACATCGATACCTCTCCTCAGTTCCGCACTCCGTGAAGAATGGGCTGCCATTCCCCAAGAAATCTTCCAGCACCTGATTGAAAGTATGCCTGCGAGAGTGAACGCTGTCATCAAGGCTAAGGGTGGGCCAACACCATATTGACTTCCAGCATTACCGATGGAGGGTGCCACGAACTTGTACATCATTTTCAGCCAGGTGTCCGGATACTTTTGATCACGTAGTGTACGTATATTTCATTTTTTTCTACTCCTATACTTAAATGCGTTTACTTGCTGTTAAAAATCTGTATCGAAATTAGCTTCATTTCGATACACATTTCCATGCTTGCGCGCTATCCTACCCAGAGCACTGAAATAGATATATTTACATATCTTTATCGGTGGATACGCATTGTTAGATGCTCCATTAATGAAGGTTTTAATTTCATTTGTCGAAAATGTTTTTGCTTTTTTCCCTCTGTACCTACCGATTTCTGTTTTAACAGGTAATACAATTTTTATACTTGAATATATCAGTCCCATGTTTTACATTTAGAGTAGTCTAAAATGCCGGATAATTTGTCCACAAGGTTAGGGACTTCATTGTTTTTGCTATTTCTTCAAAGTAAACTACAAGCGCATTTTCTGACATGAAGTTACATTTTTTCTTGCCAAACCATGAAGTTGTCATACAACTTTTCATAGATTTTCTTTGATTTTTCAGGAATTAATTCTTGCTTACATTCCTCGTCTCCTCCAGGATATCAGGAGGTATGGTACTAAATTTCACCTCTTCAAATTCACTAATAAACATTTCTGTCTCCACCTTGTAAAATCAATACGTGCGACCTTGAATCGATATTCACTCCTTATCGAAGCGAGTCTAAAATACGTATCGAGAAATTGATTTATCACACTTTCATTTTCTTTCGTAGACATCTAAATATTAAATATTTATTGTATATCTAAATGTGGTAGAAAAACTATTGCATGCAAGTCTCATATAATGGCTATTAAGACGCTCGTGATGTTACTCGTCACTCGCGTCTTAATAACTCCCATTATAGGATCGTTGCATAAATAACTAATTAATTCACTTATTATAAAATTTCTCAGATCCAATTACGAATTATGCTTCTCTTATCCTTAGCATTTGCCCTTCCGCTTTACCACTCTGACAAGTCATTTCGTGTTATCTTAAACTAGGATGGTTCCGGTTATACAACGGAGGTTTACAATAACGCTAAGTCCCTACACTGGCCAAGGGATAGCTCAGGTAGGAGGTACCGGATTCAATCTTAGGTGGCAGTCAACCTAGTTAAGGGTCTTTGTGTTTTCCCTGAACTTTTCTGCCGAATGCCGGGTTATGATTTCCAAAGATATCCAATTTTCTATTCTTCGTGTCGTTTAATCCTTTCCATAGCACTTTCACGGTATAAGAATAGAATCTAGTTTGCTTCGTGTACGGATGGCTGTGACACTAGGAAGATGTTCCCCGTATTGACCTCTCCTAGAACCGCAGAGCCCCCTGTAGATGTTGCTTGGGCAATCCACATCGTCCTCGTGGTTTAGGGGTGCCATGCTAGCGTAAAAATCCTTAGCATGGCTTCCTTCGGAAGAGAAGTAAAGCCGGTGGTCCCGTGTCGTAGATTTACGACACTAAAAGAACCTCAAGCCTAATAAAGAGGCATCTGAACAAAATTTCCGGTCTTTCACTCCCAATATAGAATGTGACGCTAAGAACCATAGCAGTTAAAGAGCGTCCGTAAATAAAACTCAATTTATTTTTGTGCAGTACCTGATCTGGGTGTATAAACAGCGAAACGAGAGGTATTCGAACAGTGTGGAAATTTTGGGGATCTGTCATCCATTTCATTGCGATTCACTCCTGATTACTTCCCCCGTGCGGCTCCTATCATTCCGCAAGTAAAGTACATACAACATTTCTATGGCAGATTTGGGGTAATACTACTATACCTTTTTCACTATAAGCTGAAAGGAGAAGTAAACAGAACTTACATGTTTCACTCCGCCGAGCACGTGGCAGCACCACGTGGAGGATGACGGGAACTAAGTACCCGTGAGAGGATATTACTTCAGACAGAATGCGAATACAGTATGTTGAGCAGCTTGGAGACCATTAGCTTTTAAACATTGTATGTCTTATTCCTATATTTTGCCTTCCACCCTAAACTTATAACACATAATGCTAAAAGTGGACAAATAAAAGTTTGTACCTGAACAGTTCGGCATCTGTGTTTAAAGGTAATGGATTAAACTGTTCTTAACTTCAGGCTTTAGAAATCATTCATGTAATGACTAATATCAGTATACCACCTTTGCTTTAACCTTTTGTGTCAACAGGTTAAATAACAATTAGCACTATAGGTTAAAACACAACAGGAAACAAACGCGACTCAAGCTATCCGAGCAACAATTCTGTATCACTAACAAAGAAGTTCAGTTATTGCTAAACAATGGCCAACCACATTCATTGTCGATTAAAGGAGGGTACTTTTCACAGAATTTGTTAAAAGCGTTTAACACAATTGTCTTCTATCCGTTTCCTGCGTTTATGTTTTCCACAGCGGCAGAAGATCCTCAGCCGGAAACCGGAAACGAACTGCAGCGCCTGCGCATGGCCTTTTAAACCTTCTGCTATAACGGTCCATGTAGTTATAGGTGAATGTGAACACACACATTTAGTTTCATAAATTGAACTGTTACAATAATGAGTTTTTTTAAATTTCTCTGCACGAGAATAACCACAAAATGTTACGATCTGAACCGAACTGTCTTTTGTAGAGGAAGAGACGACATACTAAGCGGGGAGGTTGTAATTTGCCCACCAGCCAATGAGGTGCTGTCTTGTCACGTGGTTTTGTTTGCTTCTCCATTCAGCTTATAGTGAAAAAGGTTTAAGTGTGACACCTCCTAATCCCTCTATATTGCGTTCGTGTAATTATAGCTTCCCTTACAGCTATCTTGGTCCACTTACCTAAGAGCCCAGAAAGTTTGACGGCCGGGATGCAGCGGTAAATTGCTTCAATTAGATCTATCGTGGGTCTGATGAATAGCAACGGATACATGGAGGATAGTAAAATCCTTGACAAACTTGCTGAGAAGCGACAGTTCGATTCCAGTGATGATATTACAAAACCTGAACAATTAATTAGGACGCAGATCAACCATTGGAAACTGATTTCTTGTCAAATGCCTTGTATGAGTAGAACACAACACAGTTTTACTATAGAATCGTTCCAGAATCTACTAAGTTCAAGTAAGTACAACTGAAAGTATTTTCACTGTTAGAACGCAAGTTTAATGATCGATACCATCGACATCTTTCTTTATTCCCTCCATGACTTCTTCTTAGCATTCCATTTTCCCTTGCCTCATACTTCTGCGACCGCCCTTCCACTTTTTTCCTTCATAGTTTCATTTTCCCTTTCTCGCCTTTAAGCTCTAATTTTTTCCACGCTGCAGTTTTATAAGCCATCATGTCCTGAATATATAATGAGAAACACAAAGCTATTTAGATGGAACCTTCTAGATGGAGGTTTCATAAGGGCTTGTTTTCATGTTTCTTTCCTCTTGATTTTCCCGTTGTAATGTCATATGCCGACTGTTGTAGTGTCTTGGGAGACGTAGAGGGATGATAAATGGAAAGGATTATTTTGCAGTAGATGAGTGCAGCCAGCATCGCGTATAAAGTTATCTCCCTTTTGGTGGAAGAAAAAGACCTCAGGCAAACATCAGCTTCACGCTCTCCAGCGGTTTTTATATGCTCATGTTGTGAAGTACGCATTTAAAATCGCCATATTCGGATTAAGCATTTACGGGATGTTATATTGAGGTGTTCGGGCTATTTTAATGTGATCCAGGACTTAAACTAACGTCTCTTATGGTTGTTTACAGATATTTATTATATTTATAACGTATTTATAGTAAATTAGAATCAAAATTTAAATTTAAAATAATTCTTAAATAAAATAACAAGAATATAATCAGTAAAACAGTTTAAATACCGCATTAGAACATTGCTTTGTAAGATAGAGGATTATTTAAATCTTTAAAGTGCACCTAATTTTGGATCTTTGGAATTTCGTAACAGTTTTGAGTTACATCAAACTGGAAAAGGATTTTACTACGGAGATTTTACGACAAAATGTTACGCGTAATCAAAATAATACACTTTTAATATGCTTAACACTGAATAAATGTCTAATGTGTAATAATTGTAAGTGTCGGTGGCTCGATGCAAACAAAACAAACGGTCGGGTTACCCTTCTAATGCTTGGGTTCAAAGGGCAAACAGGAGGGTTGGAGATCTTACATTGGTGCTTCAAACTGAGTGACAGTAATTTAGAAGTGTATATTTTGGAGACGAGTTTATCATTAAAGCCAAGAGACTATGTTTCGTTTAATACAGTGTGGACTGATACCGTAATTATGGACGGGAAAACATAAATAAGGAAATAAAGAAATAATTGCAATAAATAATTCCCGTGTATATTTAATAAACAATGTATAATGTAACAAGCTTGAGTTGAAAGACTTGTCCGGAAACACGAAGGTACTTAGGAAGTCAGGTTAGCCAAAGTTATTAGCGACAGCCGAAGTAGTGAGTACATTAGCATAAGGATTTCTGGAAACGTATTTAAGTTGTACATTCAGTACGCTTACAGTCACGTAGGCGAAAATCCATCAAGTGAAGAGAAAGGTATTTCCGAGAGTTTAGCTAGGCCAGCATGGTAAAAAAGTTAAGAGGCACACGTAGGATTTAAGCATTGGTTACGCGTGAAAATGCGCGTGATGTTGGTGGGAGTAATTCTAATGCAGACAGGGTTTAAGTAATATGAAGGCGCGTAATAGAACCAGAGAGTTACTCTCTGCTCCGGTACCATTAGTGGTACTGATCGACGTTAGTGCACACAGCTGTTCACACATTAATTACTCTGATTCTGGTACCGTCAGTGGTACTTGCTCGTGTGATGTTTTAAGCACCCAGTGACGCGCTTGTGTGAGAAGCGGCTATCGCGAGGGATCTTGCAGATAAGCATTTTAGAGACTCGTGGCAGGTTACGCTTCTAGTTTTATTTATTGCGGAAACAGTTACTTCCAACCGTAGCTTTGATACTGCAGACGTTAGCAGATATAATAATTTTATTGTTGTATTTTCGAGTGCTACAATTCTGGGTCAGTCCATTTCTTCATCTCAAACAGTCGCAACTCACTTCAATAACGCGAATATTAGTTAATAATAAATTTATTAGTTAATTTAAATTGGTGTTGTCCTTCACAATACATGCACGCATACCCTGAGGTAAATTACTCATAGGTCTATCACTGGGGCAGCCGGCAGCAGAATCAACAGCAGATATTGGAGACAACGAGAAAAGGCGGCAACTACAGCCCTGTACCAAATTGTCGCGCCATCATCGGGAATTTCACACTCTGCTTCAGGAGTCAATGATAAAAATACGCCAGTTTGTAGGATTAGTTGAATCTTACTGTACAAAATCATTTAGGTACCTCAAACATTCAAACGAAAATACATAAACTACGTAAGAGCTTAATAAAACGAATAATTACGGGTCGACATCTTTAACACTTACTTAGCTCTCAAATATACGTATCTTTACGATGATTATACATTTCAAACTTACTTAACATTTTCACGGTTCAACTAATATCAAGCAAAGAAACGTTAATTTGAAATACTGCTTTTAGTGTGTGCAGAACCTTCAAATGTTATAATAAAATAACAAATAGTGTTATTTACACCACCTTAAGCAACATAAAAATCCATTATATATTATATATCATATATATTATATATCATTGCTTTGAAAAAAATACATTTTCAAGCTAATTAAGCGAAATCAATACATTTCGAAGGCAACTGTCTTAGTAGTTGGCCCAGGACCCATACCTGCCCATCACTTCGTTCAGACAACTAGGAAGTGAATCGAATTTATACACCTCTGAACGAGGAAGCAAATGTACTATTCCTAATAACATTGCCTCGTGCGGTAGGCCGGGGACTTGGCGTTTGTTGACATCCAGCCACCATCGCTGCCAGTGTCTAAATAGCTATATTTGACAATGTAGTATTAGAGAATATTTGATATTTGAAATCTAAGATACAAAACGAGAAAAAAACAACAAATAGGGAAGAAACTGTATGTGAAAAGCTCTAGAAAGTAGCTTCGTTTCTTGCAGGTAAATGGTGTTACCATATCACGAAGTAGAAGCATTTCTTATTGGAGGTAACAACTGTAGTATGCCGACGGGATCAGTACTACTGGGTGATCAGCGTAGAGCAGAACAGGTTTCACGGCTATTAGCCGGCCAGCGGTGAAGCGCGAGGCTTCAGTGTGAGTTGAATTCTTGCAAAGTGTTTGTTAGTTGACGCAATACAGTGGTATTAAGTGAAATGGCTCTATTCGGTCACCAGTATTCTGTTCCCCAAAAAGTATTCATCATGATTCATACGTCCGTACAGAATCTGCGAGTGCCGTAAGGAGATTATTTCAAGAGAGATTTCCTGATGTTCAAGTTCCAGGTGGAACTACGATTAAATATCAGTAAATAAATCACGTGAAACAGGAAGTTTTCTCGATAAGAAACATAAGAAACGACGTACAGTACTCACAGAAGAAACTCTAGATAACATTGAACACGCTCTGGAAAGGTTTCCTATGTAGAAAATAATTTCGTGTTCTTTCCCAGCAAATGTAAATGTCTTATGGCTCTGTTCAAACGGCTACAGTTACTCAAGTTAAAGCCCTATAAAAGTACCGTAGTGTAAGAACTTAAACCGTGTGATCCTGAATTAAGGTTGCGATTTTGTGAATGGGTTTTGAATCAGGTATGACGGTCAAAGGGAGCCTAATCTAATTTTCTTTTCGGACAAATCGTGGTTACACCTAATTTGGTATATTAATACACAAAGCAATCGTTATTAGAGTGCTGAAAAGCCTAACCACCTTTACCAGGAACCACTGCATGGTCAGAAAATGGGAGTGTGGTGCGCTATTAGCAGCGAGAGAATAGTTCGACCAATTATTTTCGGAAAGAATTAATTGTGAGAGGTGTGTGCAAAACATTTTGCGGTCATTTGTTGGAGAATTAATTAAGAGAGAAAGAAGTTACTCGACTTTCCAGCAGGACTCTGCGACGGTATATACAGCTAACTTCTCCTTACAGGAAATCCATGGAGTGTTTGAAGTTAAGATTAACACCCTGCGATTTTTATCTCTGGGGGGATTAAAAGAGGAAGTTTACAAATCAAATCCACACAATTTAGAGGAACTTAAAATAACATTCGTCAAGAGATTGCTGCCATTTCTCAGAGGGAGCAGCAGCGTGTAATGGGCAATTTCCTAAGCAGGTGCCAGAAATGCTTGGACAACCAAGGGAAGCACTTCCAACATCTCCTGGCTTTATATACGTCAGCACTTTTACTTTTAAGTATATACTTCTTGTTTATTTCTTAGAAAAACTTACGCGACAAACCGTAGTATATTTACGTCGGACCTGCTGTCACCCGCTCAGCGCGCGTAGCAAGCAGTACCGCTGGCCGGCTAAGAGTCGCGAAACCTGTTCTGCTCTATGCTGATCAATCAGTACGAATGGCGGAACCGGTTTAGATTTTTATATTTGTGTTGTGGAATTTGGTTTAGAGGCCCTACAATTGAATACAACTGTTTTCTAGTGGTCATCGAATTGGATTCTAAACTTGGTTCTCGAGTAGGGCTAAAGAATTTTTAGCGTGATTTAAGTCGTTCCGTAGTCATTTCATATCCTCTGTGCGACCTACGATGTGCTACAGGGTGTGCTTTCTAATAGTAAGAAGAATTTACAGCACTGCTTTAACGTAATTATGGACATCTGCATTAACTGAAAAGCTTCCGGTATAGCTAATACGAATTGTTTATTTACTTCTCTTATTCTTTTGGTATTGTTGTTTAAAACATAAAACAAACAAATAACTGAAATTGTTTCCAGATTTTGGGTTCCATCAATGTACTTCCTAGTTCCACTCCTAGGTACTATTTCTCTCATTTACTTTGGTACTTTGATTATTGTTGTGTATGCAATAAGAGCAAAGTAACGAAAAAATAAGATATATTCAGAAAATAACTGTTATTCGAATTTCAGGTCTCTATAGTTTTCAACAACGCTGAAGTATAACGACGCGGAATGAATATACCGCGTGAGCCTTCTCATCCTGCGGATTGGTAACTAGACAACCCCGCATTTTACAGACGGTGCGAAATGCCAGTGCTGATACCGCATTCACCAGCTCGCTGATTAGGGCTAGGGTGGTGCTCGTTATTAACGTGCTCTAGTAGTACAATGATCATAAGTTCAAATCACGCCTGCGAATAAATGAATTTTTTATTCATTTCTTGCATTTATTTATGATGTTCATTAGAGCATATTCTAACAAGTAACAATTTGTGTTTTAATGAAATTCACATAATTAAACTAATTAACTGAAACGACACTTCCATGCCAAACTATCAGTTCTCGTTAAATTTACTAAACATAAAAAGGACTTTCAAGTGGCAGTATCTGAACCTGAGACCTTCACCATTAAAGGCCAATGCGCACACTGTTGTGCTACGAATGCAACTCACTGTACGGACAGCGGTGCAAAGCAGTCATTTCGTGCCGAAATTGATACGACGCGATGCAGTGGACAGTGCTTACCGCATAGCCTGTACAACTCCGGGACTGCATAACTTCTCAATCCGCAGGTTGAGAAGACTCACCCGGTGTACATGTTTTTTTTTTTTAAATTTTAAGTATTTAATCCTAAATGGAATTGTGGTATGGTATGGTATGGAGAAAACTCATAAGTTATCAAACAGCTGTGCTTATTTGTTACCTAACATTTAGTATAACTTTCTGTATAAAACCTGTTTGGGCAAACTATGCCTGTAAAAATAATATTTCATTTGTTAAGGACACTGTCAATTGCCAGAATCATATCAGCGCCGCCGGTATGCCGGAATTTCGTCCCGCAGGAAAACTATGCATGTGTCTACTTGCTGCAAAATAAGGCCTAACTGGATCACCTGGTATAAAATTCAGAGTGGTAAAAGAGCAGAGAATTAAAAAGGCATTAGCATTAGGTTGCAGATACCAAAGATTTACACTACACCAGATCTTATGACCAAACAAATACTAATGGTGTAATTCTTCCTTGTTTGAAACTATAAAGGCCCTAAACATTGACTGTAAGAACAAAATTGGGAATTGTTCAATTTGAAATGCACTGATTCATTTGAGGGGTTTCTATGACTAACCATTGAGCGAAGTAAGGGGATAAGTTTGTATCAAACGTCACGGATATGAGCACGCCAGCCCTTGTGTATACACCGCGGATTATATGCCGAATGTGTAGACGAACTTGTATTGACAATAGGTCACGGGGTCAAGGGTTGCAGTGGAAGAGGGATTTCTGCTTTAACAGGGCAGATGAGTTTGTGGCGAAACAACGAAGGGTCTTTTGATAATCAATTTACGTCACGGCCTGCTTAGGGAAGGATATATAGTTCAGCTGATGCTTATGCCACCTTATAAGGGGTTTAAAATAAAGACAGGCTCATAACTACTAAGAAATTGCAAACTTAGCAGCGTTCCCTTAATTTTGGTATAAGTTGATCCTTAGCAAAAAGAATATACAACAAAGTCTTAGAATTACCGTTTATTTCTTCATATTATAATCTCATATTCCTGCATAGCTCGTGTGTTATGCTAGATGTATCTTGAAGGAGTGTTATGAATTTAATAGTAGGATGTATTCAACAGTCAGATATTCGTTACTCTCTGTAACATATATTAGTTAGGTTATTTCAAATGTATGTGGAAGGCATATTAAAGTGATACATTTGTGAAACTGTAGACATATGTAAGTTATACGTGCAATCTGTTTAAATATATGACGGTTGCTACACGAAATCACGTCAAACTTCAAGCTGTGTGGTTATTTGAATATATTTTTTGTTTATGTAAATACATGGGTCTGTTTACAGTACTTCACACAATACATTTTTAATGGTACACAGTACTGGAGTTTGTAATCCATACAAATCTCTACCAATTTAGTTGAAATTCTTATTAAAGGTTTGTGCAACATAATTTGAGAAAGTAGTTTGTTGTTTGCACCACGCTTTGGGCGATAATTTTAAGTACCACATGGCTTGAGCACGGAGTGGCTGCCATTAACAGTAGTACCAATTTATACAGCAAAACTTTCCCTAAAAGAAGTGCTGAAATTTACCATCTACTTTAAAGTTTGTAAGAGCTACAATACTTTTTACTTTCTCTACCACGTACATACTAAGTAGAAAATGTATTGCATTTCACCCAAAAGTTAATATCGAGTTTCGCTAGAAATACATGTTTTGAGATCCCTGAAAACAAAATACCAGCATTTTTAAGAAAAACATACATGTGTGTATAACTATGAACAACATAACTCAAAAACGAAATGTTGGATAAACACCAAAGTTGGTATTTAGGCTCAGTACCATCTAAAGATGCGACACTAAGATTTTCAAGAAAATTCCTCCACCCCAATCTACCCTTTATATGGAAGAGTTTTTGAAATGTTTTATTTTCTAAAAAATAGCTGTAAAGATTTTGATTACAATATCGTATATTAAAGATATTTATATGACAAATAAAATGTATATCTTGAATATTCTAGGAATAGCCTGCGAAGTTTTCATTCTTGAGAAATTTTGTTTAATCTTGTACAACTGGTAAACGTTAAGCGATAGACGAAAACGCACTACACCAAAAATGTACATCTTTTTAAAATACACAATTTATTTCAAACATTTTTTTGTGGCATCAGCCATTTCCGAGACATCCGTTTTTAGTGGTTTGAATTGTTCAATACTTGTTATTCTTTTAAAGTCCTGTCAACATTCAGCTGTTTCTCGCGATGTCATGGAAAGGAGTGTAGAATTTTAAGGCCAGCGTATAGCGACCAGTTCTTAAGCATTTTACTATCGCTTTTCCCTTTGTATCTATAACGAAATGTGTAATGCTATTTCTGCAGAGGTTTATTTGGCTAGTAAGCTATAGAAGATAGAGAAACCCATGTGAATGTAACACATGAGATTTTTCTGTTAAGTGGAGCAGAATTCACAGTACTAAACGGCAGATGCAGTATCACCTTTAAAAGTATATTTTAAGTATAAGTATATAGCGAAAATTATAAAATGTATACCAAATTCACGAGGAAACTCCAGTTTACGAGGGCTGTCCCAGAAGTACCCGACCAACAAAGAAAACAAAAATGTTGTAAAAGAACATCTTTATTTCTCTACATGGTCTCCTTTGAGCTCGATACAGTTTTCCCAGCGATGTCCAATTATTTCGATACTCTGTTTATAGGAGAACCGTCGAGTTCTGCAAAATATCCATCAACTTCAGACTCCACCTCTTAATTCTTAGCATACCTGTTACCACCAAGCCATTTCTTCAACTTTGGAAACAGAAAATAATCAGAGGGGCCTAAGTCTGGCGAAAAGGGTGCATGAGTAAACAATTCGAGCTTTAACTTACTGATTTTGGCCATGGCGATAATGAATGTGTGAACTGGTGCATTGTCTTCATGAAACGGGTCCTTCTTTTTTGATAAATGCGGCCGCTTTTGCTTGATTTCATCATTCAAACGCTGCAATACGTTTGCATAATACTCGCCATTGATTGCTTTTACTTTTTGAAGATAATCAATGAAAATTATCCCACGCGCATCCCCCCCCTCAAAAAAAATACTGACGCCATGACCTTGCGTACAGATGGAATGTCCTCGCCTTCTTTGGAGCCAATTCTCCCCTTTCAATCCACTGTTTTGACTGTTCCTTCGTCTCAGGTGTAAAGTAATGGACCCATGTTTCATCCATGGCTATGAATCGACAACACAAAATTTCGGCTTTATTGCAGCAAAACATCGCGAAACACTCGACTGAAACATCCTCACGACGCTGCTTTTGCTCCATTGTGAGTAAACGGGGCACCCATCTAGCGCAAAGATTTCTCGTGTCTAAATTTTCAGTTAGTGTGCGATGTACAGCACTTTTTAAATGCCTACGATGTCTGCTAGCTCGCGAACTTTTAGTCGACGGTCATCTAATACCATTTTGTGGATTTCTTCACAATTTCTGCCGTAGTCACCTCATTTGGTCGACCCCTGCGATGTTCGTCTTGGCAGCTCGTACAGCCTCGTTTAAACTCTGCTACCCAATATTTTACTGTTGTAAACGAAGGAGCAGACTCCCCCATAGTAGAATCTAGCTCAGCTTTAATATTAGTTGGACTAAGACCTTTCAAAGTATTGTATCACATATTCCATGCTTACAAATTCGCTGAGAGCGTTCACTATTAATGGCTGCCAAACAATTACTAAACAATGTAGCATCGTCAAACTTCAAACTTAGGCTTTATAAGGTTGGTACTTTTTACCATAGTCATTTGTTTGAAACAACAACCGCTATATGTAGATCAGGTCGGGTACTTCTGAGACTGCCCTCGTATAAGGCTGCACCGAAGCTAAAAATGTTATTTTATGGCAGTTTTCGCCATTTAGTCCCCCCTAAATCCCCAAATGTCGCGGAACAAACTCTAATCGCGATACTCTTCTAAAGGACTGAGCGGAGATCTTTTGGGGCACACACAACGGAAATTTTAATACGAATATTATCACTATCCTCAGCATGAAGAAATTAAAATATTACAGTATTTATACTTTAATTTATCATATTAATTGATCATTGTTATGAAGAAGATGGTTTGTTGTATTGTTATTTGCTTTGGGAGCTAATTTGAAGAAGTAGGTTTGTTGCTGCTACGTATGGAAAGCCGATTTGAAGGAGTTGTATTGTATTTCGACTGTTGGGGAGCCGAACTTGAAGTAGTTGCAACCGCACGTGTGGTAAAAAGTTTCCGGTAGCCTTCGCCCTAAATATACTTTCAGGTGGCATTTGCCCCAAAGTTTAAAAAATATTAACTTTGTAATTTTTACTGTTTCTTTAAATATTATATATTTATGTTTGCCTCGGCTGCGTCAGTATTTATTTTTAGAGACATGGATGTCTTAGCAGGGAGCGGTGCGACTGAAGAATGTAGGCTTACAGGTTTTCAGTTTTTCTTCACTCCGTTTATTAATGCTTGACACGATTTAAATAACACTTCACTGATATAGAGAGCTGTGAGATTCTTTTGTTAATTACTGCACTTTATAACACGTAAACTATTTTCTCACACAAAATACGTATTAAATTTCTCGAAGACACATCTCGCGTCCAGTTATGAGCACTGTCTATAAGCAACTGACTTGATTTCAACCGCCTAAATTTGTATATTTCTGTATTTCAAGTCTCTGATTGGTTATTCCTAATCCAATAGAATACTTTTATTTAACTTAAGCTTTTTCTGGTTGTTGATTGGCTATTTTATAAACTGTCACAAAAATTACATTATTGTTGCTCCGAGAATGACTAGTAGCATTATTATACTTTCTTATTCATTATTGCCTCAAGGTTACCTCATGGTTAGCAACTTTTAACCTATTATTCTCACAGCTCCTACATTATTAAAGTACGTAATACATTCACATAACATGATTACACATGTATACAATAATATAAACATTTACAATGACTGTAATATACACTTTTAATATATTGTTACATACACATATTGCTTTAAGGCGGGCTGTTATTATATTTTATATTACATAATTTGACTGAAATCATTTAAGTGTTAAAAATACTGCCTCAGTTATTAATATGTCTCCTAACCTTTAATCCTTGACTTGTGGCGTTGTAAGGATGTTGCGTTCAGCTAATTCTCGCAGCCAAACGAGCCTAAATGTGAGTAAAACACGGGAATGGCGTTACTTTTCGAGCTGCATGTGCTGGTGTAGGTACTCGACATAATACTGCTTCGAGTGATGCTTTCACACTTCTCATTACTGTACAATGGTCATGGTTATCAGTTACTGTTGCGTGCTTATTGTGCATTATGGGCAGAGAAACAAAAAAGGTTGACTGTGAAAAGAGACAGTTTCTCCCCTACTGCACTGATTTCTATTGTTTTGCTTTATTCAAGCGTGCTGGAGGCGTTCTAGTATGTTTGATATGTCAGCAAATCGAACCCAGCGGCGAGGAGTGACAGACGCGCAGCGCAAAGCCTATTCAAGTCGGCGAGATCCTGTGGGGAAGATGATAGCTTCACTTGCTGCAACTTTGCAATTAAACTTTACTGTCTTATGCTGGATAAACAATACAGCACAAATATCATACCTATGGAAATAACACTCTTTGCTATCATTAAACACCAAGTTTCACTAAATTAGTATTTAATATCATAACATGTACAGTAAACTTAACATACGTATGACTTATTTAGTTACTGCCCTAACGCCGCCTTAAACATTGGTTAAGACATGATTTCTATTCAACCGAAAATCGTTAAGACTAACGGCTCATTAACCATGCCATTAGCTTAAACATATCGCTAACTTCATTGCGTTAATTTTTTAAACCATACACTAGAAAATAAAATGGCACATTTTTGGATACAGAGACCATTTTTGGTATATGTAGCGGTTCCTCCTTGGTAGGCCCCCACTACGTTGAAGATAATGGATGCTGTGTTACGTACCTGTAGGTCGTCTTGATGCCCGTACTCTTGTGATGAATCTCGACGTTCTCATAGACTGGAATCTGATGATCGTGTATCTGTATTCTTGTGTGTGTTGGTATGCTGTAATTATTATTTTATAATTGTGTCACGGCTGCTGCATTTTGTGTCGGAGAACAATTTGTCTTGTCAGGGTTAGGTTATGTTATTAGGTTATGTTATATTATGTTATTACATTAGTTATGTTAACTAATTTGCACACACGTGGTCTGTTAATTATTTCACTTGTATTTTAGATATACCAAATGTAAATATTCTCAGTTCACTATCACCTTTGTTATGTTAAAATATGTATAACTGATAGACTTTAAATACGTAGCTTTAGCGTCTATTTAGAGACGAGCTTATACACTACCTTCTGCTCGAACACTGACAAGCTTATGTTAGCGTTCCCTCCAACCGTTTTCTTAGCGTACGTATTTGAATTATAAGCATGTATCATTGTACCTGATTGTGCTACTATCCAATAACATCCAATATATATATTTACAGACCTCCATCGTCTTAATTATGAATCCACATGCTTACATAGTTACTACTGCATTTTCATAATTTTATATTACTGGTTATGTAGCTAACAATGGCCTTTCCCTCTCATATCATATTCTATATGTTATAACGTTACATACTTGTTCTACCATGTGTACATTATGAATATATGTTTTTAACATCATCTTAATTATTATACTACAATATTAGTAAAGAAAATGCATAACACATAAAACTTAGAACAAAATATTAACTAAAGAAATTATTAACGTGTTGATGCTGAGAAGCTGTGAATTAGATGCCTTATTACATTAATGAGTTATGGTATTAGTTTGTTCGTGGCTAGTACTGTATGTTGCTTCATATACCGAGTAACTAAATGCTGTGGCACTACAGCCCGCGAAGGGCTTGGACCTGGCCTCACGTCCACTTACGCACGGCACAGGCAAGCGATCACCCAACCGATCCGGGCAAGTGATGCCTATCGCAGCTCCTCACTTTCCTCACGATGCTGAGTGGGTACCGGTCCTACACTTTAGATTTAAAATCTACCCTCCTTGGGTGGGATCGAGCCCTGGCGCCTGTAGCTGGAAGCCAAAGCCCCACAGCGCAATACTCTTACACTGCGCAGTACTTTTCACTGCAAATATCTCTGAAATAAAAATAGGTAGGAATAGAAAAGCGACTTTGGCAGGCATAAACGTAGAGAAGGGGCTCAGAAAAGTAAGTGATATAGGCTACTCAACAATGTAAGCAAATATGATTTGAACATAAACTTGTGATTTTTAAATGGAAATTCCGTATTGTTTATGACGCAATAATTGATAACCTGGAAAATAACTTCAAGAATAGTGGTTGTTGCATCGCAGTAGGTCAATTAATCCCATGAAACTATGTCAAGTTGACGTTTAAGATACAACGAAAGAGGCAAACCTTTATTAATTTTCCTTTCTTTGTGACTGGAAAACCTGTGTTAATCCTAGCACAGTTCTTAACAGCGAAAAGAACACCTATTAAGAACAGCTTTTCTCGTATTCAATTTAAAATTTCTCTACATGCAATTGAACTATTCAATGCAACAAACGCCATTCTTAATGTTAATTGCCATGTTATCATCTGCATAACCAATAATACAAGCTGTGTAATTAAAAACACAAGTTTATCTAGAAAATCATATTTATTTATATTTTTGAATGGTTTATATCATCTACCTTAATGAGCCCCTCCCCTGCCATCATGTCCGTGAAAGTCGTTTTTCAATTCGTATTTTGGTTTCAGATATATTTACTTTGGAAGCTTTTGGTGACTCGCACTGTGAGGCAGTATTTTTAACACTTAAATGATTTCAGTCTAATTATATAATATGTAAATTCAATAATGTGTGTACATAATAATTTGTAAAATGTATGTAACAGTCATTGCATATGCTTATATTATTGTATCCATGTGTAATAATGTTATGTGAATATATTACGTAATTTAATAATGTAGGAGCTGTGAGAATAATAGGTTAAAAGTTGCTAACAATGAGATAACAATGAGGTAACCTTAAGGCAATAATGAATTTGAAAGTTCAACAATACTACTTGTGATTCTTGGAAGCAATAGTGTAATTTTAGTGACAGTTTATAAAAATAGCCAATCAACAACCAGAAAAAGCTTTAGTTAAATGAAGGTATTCTATTGGATTAGGAATAGCCAATCAGAGACTTGAAATACAGAAATTTACAAGTTTAGGCAGTTGAAATCAATTCAGTTGCCTGCAGACAGTATTTGTAACCGGATGCGAGATGCGTCCTCGAGAGATTTAATACGTATTTTGTGTGAGACAAAAATAGTGTACGTATTAAAAACGCAAGTATTTAATAAAAACATCTCACAGCTCTCTCTCTCTCTCTCTGTATCAGTGAAGTGTTATTTAAATCGTGTCAAGCATTACTAAAAAGGAGTGAAGTAAAATTATAATCTGTGTAAGCCCACATCCTTAAGTCGCACCACAACCCTGCCAAGACATCCATGTCTCTAAAATAAATACTGACGCAGCCGAGGCAAACATAAATGTATAATATTTTAAGAAACAGTTAAATTACAAAGTTAATGTTTTTTTAAGCTTGGGGCAAAGGCCACCTGAAAGTACATTTGTGGCGAAGGCTACCGGAAACTGTTTACTATACGTGTGGTTGCAACTACTACAAGTCCGGCTCCCCAATAGTTGAAATATAATACAAATCCTTCAATACGAGCTACTTAAAATTGACGCCCAAAGCGTGTTGCAAATAAGTTACAGCAAAAAACCTTCTTCACCTGTATATTGAAGCAGAGCGATTTATGGCGAAAACCATGTTTTACATAATTCTAATTTTGAGAGCAATTATTATGATGAATTCTCAGCGTTTAATTTTTATAAAATAATAGTAATAGAAACCGAAAGTATAAATGAGTAATCTCTGAAATCCATAAAAGTGGTTCAGAATTGTGTAGTTCCAATTCAAAGCTACATTTCCTAAATATATGTATAGTTTTTCAGAAGCTACATACCCTACAAACCTGAAACCAGAAATTGTTAAATATCCTGGAGTATTATTACATATTTGAGTGTTATGGATTTATGAATATCTAATAACTGTAAGCCAAAATTAATTTTCTTCAGAGAGAAAACACGAAGTAAAAAAGTGAAATTTTTCTACCAGCTAAGATTCTCTAGTTCAGTGGTATGAAAGAGAATATCATAATATGCTGTAAAGTTCACAACCGTCAGCTCAAAAAGTTACAGAAAAATCAGCTTCAGTTGCCAAAATCTTTGGGTATATTTCCACTTTTTTATTTTAATGTATTGATTTTTGACTAACCATTATGCATATGAAGGTTGAAGTTCGCAAACAGCATTACTACAGTAATATTTTTGTATTGGTCTATTACTTACACCCAAAATTATTTATGTTTCCAAGATTCAATGGATGTACCGTTGTTATACATTCCATTGAACTCACGAGATTTGCAGCACTTGAAAATATCTACATAGAATGCTTAAAAATAAAATAAATTTGTGTGTGTACAAGAACGTTTATACCATCATTGAGTCTTTATGAGCAACAGGTGATTATTGAAGCTTCCCTATTGCTGACGACAGCGAGAATGTTTAACGGTTGAATGGCCCTTAAGCTCGACATTGCTTTATGTTATCACGGCCTCTGTATCTTTTTTGCAACCATGACGTTCTTAGCCTTGTGTCCTGGACATAAATTCGTTTTCAAAAATGCTTGCTTTATTAACAAGTTTATTTTGATCATTTTCAATCCAACGAATTTCTAACTGTGAAGCAAGTGTAACTTTTTGGGCTCCTAATGAATGCTAGATGCTAAACATCAGTTTCAACCTAGTTGAGGAAAATAAATAGTGACTTTGCAATACATTACAATAAATTACTGTAGCATCTCTACTCAAATAATTGGAAGCGTTCTCGGTTATGTATTATATACAGTGGCGTCTTGCATTGAGTTTGACCTAATCACAAGAACGACACCTGCTGAGTTTCTCTCACCATAGTGGTCACGGTGAAGGGACAACAAAGGTATCCCTACAGTGCGGCACGCCTCAGCAGATGAATAAGTGTCATGCCCATTGAAATAACTCATTTTTATTCTACATAATGGCAATATCATAATGGCTTTTTCCCAGGAATTTCTGTTTCAGTTTTGGAAATTCACGATATTCCTCACAGAGGAGTTGGCTTCGAATACTGAAAAACTCTAGCACCTGTAATATCTCCAATGTAACTGGGGTAGGCTTGGTGGAATACTAGCAGGGAGCTGTTCGAGTTGAGTTGCACTCGGCTGCGGAGTGGCCAGCAATTTTTATTATAGACTGAGGATATTGCTCAATAATCTTTATGGCGGGGATAGGTCCTCCTAAAACTCCCAGCGACTGTCAATACACCTCATTTGCCAACTGCCAATGACATGCAAGAGTGGCGTATTCACTTCCAGTCGTTCAGGCGGTGTGCTACCTTAAATGTTGTGTACCGACGTATTTAAACAATTCACGAGGTGTAATGAACCAAGCCTCTGGGTAAGTACGTACCTCAGTTGTTCTTCCTCAATCCTTTTTCTCAAAGAAACAAAACCAAATGAATACTACTATACGTTTAATTCCTTTCAAAGTTAAGAAATGTAATACTGCTTTATTTGTTCATAGTGCTATAGTATAACAACTTAGTGAAATCCCTCGATCTACGGACTGCGTGAGTATTCAGGAGGGATAAATCGGTCCCACTCTGTCTTGACTTTTGCCTTTAGCTACTAAGTTATCCAATGAGGTATCTTAAAGAGGAAGTGGGATGATACGCGGGAAACAAGTGTCACGTCACTGTTGTGAACACAGTAATTTTATAGTATAAACAAATTTAATAGGATCTTGTTTACATTGTGATATCTCAAAAACTAAAATCCTTATTCCAGTTCTGTAAGAGGAATGTTAAAGAGTACAGTTTCGAGATGATGATTGCGTGTGATTGGTCTCCTGTAAAAAATTAAAGCCGCTAGTTTTCTTTGTAAAACTTAAATTCAAATAATTTGTATTATGAAAATCAATCAGCGAGGAACTTTTTTCCTTGAAGAGATAGATGGGGAGTGAAGGTTATGAAATACCCTAAAAATTGTGAGTTAACTTTTGGAAGATATCCCATGATAATACCGCATGTATGTGAAATGCTGTCGCTAGTTATATGCAAACATTTGTTTTCACACCCGCTGCACCTTGCTCTTTGCATGGCCTATCACAGCAATCTACGAACTCAGCATTTTTGTTGCAATGTCCCTATGTCTTTAGCTCTGCCGCTACCGTTGGATAGTGGTGTGAGTAAGTGCTAAAGGATTTTGTGAGAGCAAAATCAAATAAAACACGGGCTGGGCGAATTTATGGCGTATGGTGCTTAAGCAGCGACTCAGAGGCATGCCCGCCGTGGGCAGTTACGTAAGGGGCAATACATGACCAGGCGAGTTAGCCCTCCCAAGGCTTTTTCTAATTTGCTGAACTATAATAATGCTTATTGGGATGCTGAAAGTGCCGTAAGACTTAGCTATTCTTCTAACTTGTCTTTAGGAAGCTACAGAGTGCTATACCACTAAAATTACATTATTTGGGTTTTGTACATACTACGTGTCAACGGGAATAGTTTCAGTTACACAGAGACACCATGTAACTGCAACCCAGAGACACTAACTGAAATGTATTATTGGGACTGAATAAATCTGGTATAAAATATCAAACAATTTGAAGTATGTGGATTACACAATTTTAACGCATCAAATACATCTGAGGATATATCTGTCGAGCGCTATCTTTCTTTGGACGTAATATATGATTATGTTCTGTTATTCCCTCTTGACATCTGTGTGCTGTGTACTGTCTTTCCTTGAAATAAGCTTTGCTAGAGACCCTAACCCTATTTTGAGCGTTATTTTGGGCCTAGTTAGCATTTTGTATTTCGCTATCAATTTACACAATGAGTTCCCTTTTGTCTGTGTTGATTTACTGATAATACTGCTAGATTTGCTGAATCTTATGTCTCCTGTTGGTTTTCTGGGAATTCAGGATGGAATAAATAGGACGTGCACCGTACAATGCAAATAAAATAAGCATGTAGTCTAGACGGGGCTGTCGCGCAGAAAACAGAAGAGGATAATGAGATTTATTTCCTGAGGAAAACAACTGAGTAATCTGGTTAAGGTATTAATTTATATATTTTAAAAGTTTTGAAGTCTGAGTGAGTATAATTTGAATAAAGTATAGATCAGCATGTTTTAGCTGATTATTATATTTCGCTCCTTATTTGTCCAATTATTTTAGTTTGAAACACCTTACTGAAGTTCCAGCATCAGTGATACAGGCAAAAGACGTGGTGTCTTCTCTTAGAAACAAATTGATCCTAATACATTCTGATTTGTGTTTCACAGTGCGGAACAATAGTTTTTGGCCCATTAAAAATAAAGCAGCATTGAAAACACAGCTGATAACGAGATGGTGATAACTTTAAAGGCGAAGCTGTAACGCTCTGCTTCAGTGCATGCAAAAAGCTCTATACATGATATCTGTAGGCTGTCATTACGGTGGTAGTTATGAATAATAAGCAGAGACTACGCCAAGAGAAAATAATATAATGGATAACTACCTTGCAGGTCTAATTTAGTAACGTCAGGTATAACAACGTAAACAGAATAAACAAAAATAATGACAATATAGAACACAGCTGTATAGTAGGGCACAATATAAATGACCTGCCACAACCGCGTTGCAGGACGAAAATCCCATAAACCCAATGCGCCATGATTCAAGACGCAAATGCCAACGTCTGCTTCGTAGATCTTGAGTAATCTGCAACGACCTTAACTTAATTAGTATCATTACAATAGTCTTAGAGCATCTAGTATAGCACAGTCAAGGCTGTATAAGCACTTCGACATTTTTGTGCACATTGTTACATTTTTTAAAAATAGAACAATTGTTTTACATGTTGGCTTCAAGAATATATCACTAAATGCAATTGGAATGTTTAATGAATTTTTTGCAAGGTTCCAGTCCGAACATTTAAAGAGATACTGTCATAAAAAAACTTCCTAATGGCGCTTGATCTGCTATATTTTCACTGCTGCAGAAGGCTAGAAATATAGAGCAGATTTCTGCTTAATGCGAGCAATGTATCTACTATTCTGCAACAAATATATTACGCTAAAACGTCGTCGTTGTTTCTAACGCTCCCTATATGGCCTATGACCTTCGGGGATACCTCATTCCATCAAGCGATAACTGGACCCATTTCTGAGGTGGAGACACCCAGCGGGCTGAATACGTTGCCTCCGATGGTAGGGTTATGTTGTGGTTGGCGGTGGGGTGAGAGGACATACAGCTTTTGCCGTGGACTCCGAACCACGTTGGGCCTTGGGGATACTAACATGAACAACCACCCCAGAACTGGGATTCGAATCCCGGAACGAGAACCACTCAGTACGAGAGCCGAAAAGAAACCACTGCGCTAGCCAGGCGCCCTAAACGCTAAAACGTTGAAATTGCTATTTTCCTCATTTTTAGGTTAGAATATTAATGCTTATGTATAGTAACCTCCTGATATTGGTATTAATACCGCTGGTATCAGTTTAGCGGTGTTTATTATTGAACGATTTTTGAGAAAAATTTTATTTTCCTTCAAAATGTGTGTTTTCCCACAGGCCTGAAAAAGGTTGGACCATATTTTTGACCTACATATTATTAGCAGAAGAGCCATAATTTCAATTTTAAATGAATACAAAATCTACAATAACTCGCCGAGGAATCAGAAGAATAAAATTGAATCAAACCAGAGTCAGCAATCATGCTTCCTTTTATACCTGAGCTGAGTGGGGGGATTCTAGAGGTTTCTACACGTTTCCCGATATGAATTTTGGAAAGTCGATAACCTGTGACTACCTGTTCTTCCTCTTTACAACCAAATACACGCCAACCGTCGCCGAAACCACTCCCGTCCAAGGCAAGATAACCTTTCCAAGGCGCCTGCCCTAATATTCTGTTTTGTTAAGCTATGTTCAGTGCTTTTCAAATTCAATAACGGCATAAAACTTTACTCATACATGTTTAAAATGCATACATTATTAGAAAACTACTTCAGAAATGAATTACATTACATAATCGGTAATTACAAACATTAAATTCATTTGAGATTTTATGAAGTAATTGAACTTTACCATAGATTCTGCAGATTAATTGAATAAAAGTCAGTACAGAAATAGTTCAATCATGATAGCAGTGTTTTCTTTTAATTGCTATGATCCATTATAATATAGTTGTGTAGGGTTCTACAAGAATCTTTCAAGAAGTGTTATCATAACTTGAAACTTCTCTAGTCTGTTCTTGGAAGCCAAATAGCCATTTTCTACTTAAGAATGTATATAAGTGCACTTGGATATTTGTTAGAAATGTTCTATGGGTAATACACATGAAGCCATAGGAAGTTCTACGTATTAAAGCCAGGACATAAGGAAATGAAGCTGAACTAATACTGGACTTTACGAAGGGTTTCTGGAATGAAATTAGGACAAGAGTGGAGGATATTGAAAAGCAAGAAATTATGAGTAGTTTTCAAGGAAAAAAGGTCATTAATAGATAATAGATCTTTAAAAACGGAATGGGGAAAAGAAAGATACATCGAAGTACACCACAAAGAGGCCAGAATAGGGTATGCATGGGCGAGGACAGGTGTAATGAATTTAAGTGGTCTAACAGGGTGAAGGAAGGGGGAGAGATGTACGAAATGTAATGGATTACCTGACAATTGGCATTATATTCTGGAATGTGAGGACACGAATAAAGGAAGAGAGAATTTAATACTAGAGAAATGGAAAATTTTACCAATAGAGCTGAAGGTTGAGGAAGATTTTTAATACAAGATCAAATGAATATATGGAGAAAGCGGGAAAACATTTAGAAAAAATTAGGTTATAGTGGTTAAAAGAAACGTGAAGCAAATTGGAGAAAATACGGAAAAAGGGTAACAAGGCAAAAAAGTAAATAGTGGAAAAGTACACTTCACCATTATATATACAACAGAATGTTAAATATAAGGGGAAGAGAAATAATAAGCAACTCAATTTTATTGTAAACATTGTATAAATTGCATGTAAGTTCAAAGTAGACAATAAATCATTCATTCATTCAACCATCCCATCTCTCGTATGGTCTGTTGCCGTTTGCAAACAGCACTCACCAGACCGTGTTTACTTGCCCGTCAGTGAATCGCGGCCGCTGTTTACATTCTTTATATTGACAATGGTTTAAGTTTAGATAACTTGAAGCCAACTGATCAAGAATTTTTATGTCTTCTTATTTACATCTGTCTTAACCTGAGTTTTCGCTATAAACCTAAGGGCTTAGGGTCCCATTAAACACTTCAAATCTCCAGAAGTGGTGAATAATAATAATAATAATAATAATAATAATAATAATAATAATAATAATAATAATAATAATAGATGGAATGATACTCCAATGAGCTAAGGGTCCATTTAGCTGAGAATTATCGGACGCTTGTCTTATGAGGGTAAGGGAAAACTCTGGCAAAGCCCTATACAGGCAACTCATCACAACCGAGATTGCAACTCGTATCCTCTAGGCTGGAAAATACATATACAGGGATATTCAAAAAGAAGGAACAGACTTTAATATTTATTTCCAATGAACGACAATAGATGGCTACAAATGCGATACATTACTGAATCGCAGAACAGACTGAACTTCTGTTGTGTTAGAAGCAGTTGGTTGGAGCTAGTCAGAAGACAACGTGGTGCCGGTGTCTCGTTTTCTTGTGTTTCTCAGGAGTTAATCTACTATAAATATGGCAAACAACCAGAAGTCTGGTTTCGCAGCTGATGCACAAAGAAAGATCAACAGCAAGTACAGTGATGAACTGGCACAAGAAATTCTGGAGTGGATTAAAGTGATCACCAATGAGGACTTGAATGTTTCTGGAGATATGGACAGCTTCTATGAGATCCTCAAGGATGGCACGCTGCTGTACGGGTTGGTAAACTGCATTAAACCAGGTAGTGCAAAGAAGATAAATGAGAGTACAATGGCATTCAAGTGTATGGAGAACATTAATGTATTCCTGGAAGCTGTCAGAGGCCTTGGTGAACCACCACAAGAAACATTCCAGACTGTGGACCTTTGGGAAAGCCAGAACCTGAACTCTGTTGTGATTTGCCTTCAGTCTCTTGGAAGAAAGGCACATAATTAAGGGTGCCAACCAGAGTGGCATAAATTTTGAAAATACCAGACACATGTAATTTGACAGTTGGCTACTGCCTTTTCATGTACCACTCTTCTTGTCTATACCTGTTTCATTTTAGCAAATGGATTTGTGAGAAAACATTGGTGTAATGCACAGTTCTGTCTCAAAAGAACATCTCCTATTGTGTTCACATGGTAACAAAATTGTTTTATATTGGATTTGCATTTATTTTCTATCAAGCATTCAGCAGCAATACAAATTGGATGAATGAATGTGGTGCATGGCAAAGCCAGTTACTTTCTAGAGAAGTATGAATGACAAAACATAGACTCTTAATAAGATATATTAGAAGTGACTCTTATTTCTGACTGCAGAAATTTCTCTTGTGCCAATGGTTAATATATGGTGGAGAAATAGAATTATTAACTACTGACAAGAAGTTTAATATATTAAGTATTTTGTATGACTTTTTTGCAAGAAATGTAATTCATTTCTTAGAAAACCTTGCTGTATCTTCTGTTGCTTGAAAATCTGTATCTCTAGTACATTCCTTAAATATTAGAGAAATAGCTGCTAATTCTCTGAAGTTTGTTGAAAGGTCGTGTTTCATTAACAGTTTTAACTGTATAGTCTATAATTCTTGCAGACATCCAGACCTATTTTAATCAAGATTGTTGAGAAAACTTAAAGTATGTTGGATATAAAAGTGAAATATTTTACTATGAATGTAGGTTACACACATTTCTCGAATTACTTTCTTTGGCTTGTATAATTTATGAAAATTTAAAATAAAAGTTCTAAATTGTAAAAAGAAGCGAAATTTAAAACAGAAAAACATAAAAAATAAATAAAAATAGAGAAAGTTCAAAATTTTACTTTGTGTGCTCAAAGTGAGCACATTTGTTATGTGCTTTTCCGTTTGCATACGCAACCATCTTCTACGAATTTATTGTATCAATTGTAATTTTTTTATGACGAGGCGGCTCGTTGTTGAACTTACAATGAAATGCACGCTGCAGTGAAACAATGGGTTTGAGAAAAATTTTATTTTCCTTCAAAATGTGTGTTTTCCCACAGGCCTGAAAAAGGTTGTACCATATTTTTGACCTACATATTATTAGCAGAAGAGCCATAATTTCAATTTTAAATGAATAAAAAATCTAGAATAACTCGCCAAGGAAACAGAAGAATAAAATTGAATCAAACCGGAGCCAGCACTCATGCTTCCTTTTATACCTAAGCTGAGTGGGGGGATTCTAGAGGTTTCTACACGCTTCCCGATATGAATTTTGGAAAGTTGATAACCTGTGACTACCTGTTCTTCCTCTTTACAACCAAATACACGCCAGCCGTCCAAGGTAGGATAACCGGTCCAAGGCGCCTGCCCTAATATTCTGTTTTGTTAAGCAGAAAACGACTTTTCCTCTGGCGTCGCCATTTTCTCGTAAACAAACACTGCGCCACTGTAGACACTGAATAGAACTAATAGGTGAGGCTTAAAACTTCGAACTTTCCTCTATTTAATGATGTGTCGTATGTGTCGCTATCCATTGTGGTTCATTAAAAATGAATATTTAAAATCTGTTCCTTCTTTTTTAATAACCCTATACTTTCTCCACAAGCAGAGTTGGGTACAGCTTATACTGGTGCAAAGCACAATCGTTCAAACAGATTAATCATTCTATATTTATTGCTCCTGGTGTAGAATATTCTAATGTTGGTAAAAAACTACGAATCTCCAAACTACTTTAGCAAACAAATAAAGGAAAATTAGAAGTACGATTCACTGATTTCTCTCGGCCTTGTAAACTTGTAGCCAGCACTGTTGCTCGACGCCAGCTTCTAAATGCGAAAATACCATTGTGAGGTATATTCTCCACGGGTACGTCTGTGCTGTCGACGCGTTCACTGTTTTTGTTTTACTAATGTATGCTAGAGGCTGAAAGGGCGACGTTTCAGAGACTGTGAAAATGCCATGAAAGCGCTGTTCGAGATTTACAAGGCGTTGTAGGACATACCTGCTCACTCGAGCATAGCTTCCTGTCCTCTAAACCTACGGGACTATTTAGGGTATCGCGAGGAGCAGCGCCCTAGTATAAATGCGAAAAACTTGCCCAGAGTTTAAGCAGTAGTTTCAAGAAAAATAAAATATATTTATTAATATTATAAAACATTTGCGATACAATATAAAATTATTAAATGCAGACTCAATTGTTACCAACTTGTTATTAGAATGATGTCAGAATCCCAAATTCTGAAATCAATTACAATCCTCAAGGGAAAGAAATAAGGGATACACGAGAATATGCTGTCTCAAGTAATGGACCTTAATCGAGAGGAAGAAGAAAATACAGATGAAGAAGATTAATATTCTAGGCTTCCCATAGCATGAGGCAGTATTTTTTATCCCTTAACTGCTATCAATTTAATTATATAATATAAAAATAATAGCCCGCCTACAAGCAATCAGTAATTCCTATAAAGTGTATATCACAGTCATTGTATTACGTTTATTTATTGTATATATGTGTAAAATATTATGTGAATGTATTTCTTAGTTTAGAAACGTAGGAGCTGTAAGGGTAGAAGCAAGCTGTTTTCTGTAGCAAACAGTGTCATAAAGTGGAAAGCAGAAGGTGACTAACAATGAATTGTAACCTTGGAAAGAACAATAAGTAAGAAAGCTAAGGAAGGCTATCAACAGTCGATGGAAAAATACTGATGTAACGTCAAAAAAAGTTTGTAAATAGTCAGTTGGGTGCAAAAAGCCAATCAAAATCAAACCAACAGTGTTCTGCTAGAGTAGGCTTAGCCAATCAGAAAATAGAAAGATTAAATTTAAAATTTTAACCTGTGGACGCTAAGAGGCAGCGTACCCAAGCCAAGTCAGTTCAGTAGATGAAGCTCAGAGTGTGCAGATGTGAAATTTTAGTGCAGTGCTTTAAAAATGTAGTTAGATACAGATAATTACTACAACCGTAAAATGCATTTCATTGTATATTCGCAGAGATATAAATTTGTGTGACTTATAATTTCTTTAATGCGAATATAGAACTTAAGAAATTCTTTGTAAAATGTAGTTCGTTAGCACACATATAGAACGTAATATCTTACAGCTCCATACGTAAATATTTCAGTAATTTGTTATAATTTGATATATTATTCAACTGTCTTCAAGAAGTAATAAAGAAGTGAGAATTTAATCTATAACTTGTGTAAAGCGTGTAAAACTATTCTACAGCCGTACCACCATTGTAGAGACTTGCTCTACCAGATATAACGGACGCAGCCAAGGCTAAATATTACATAAAAAATCATAATTAACACAAAATCAAAATGATCCAAGTACAGAAGACGTATCCAGTATGGTTTCTAGTTATAGATTTTTGTATTTTGGCAGAAGTACATTGTTGATAGTGTTAGTCATATGTCTACACATACTTTTAGGCGAAAATGCAGTTATGAAACCTAATTTCCGTTTTAGCTTACACTTCAATGCATGTTTCTTTAATATGTAACAATGAACACTGCATCCGGTCGAAACTTGGATTCCGTGCAGGTTGCGAGATTAACTGGTCGATGTGGTGTTCTTGTCAGAAATGGAAAGTGTTTTGGCCCAAAGTAATTTGGCGTTAAATTTTGAGCGCTCGACCTTTTGCTGGGCACATAGAAGGAACATAAGAGTAGAAGAAGCTGCGACTTCACAAAGACTTCTCTGGTGAGTGCATCAAAGCGCCAAGCACAAACGTGACTGCTCAAAACTTCAGAAGCTCGGAAATGAAGCCTACTATCTTAGTCAGCTAACCTTGGAATCCGAACGAAATCCCAGATTCGAACGAGCTCAGCGTTTCTTGTAAGTTCACCTTAAACTACATGCTTCCACATTTGGAGTTAAATGAGAAAATTGACACAGATTTTTTTCTAGCAAACAAAAATAGTCTTAGAGTGTTTTTAGTACTTAAATAATCGACATATTGAATTAAGTAATCTGGAAATTCTATTCTATCTTTGAAATTTATAGTATTAGAATTAAGTCCACTAACTTCAGAATACAGTATTTAGAATGCATTATTAAAACTGTCATAATATTTCAAAGGATTAAATGTTGAAATCGCTCAGAATAAAAGACTGTCCTGCAGCCAGTGTTAAAGTGTGAATATATTTAATTGTTTCTTTTGTGTAGCATTCTTTAACTTCTTTGCTCATATCTGGGGCTTTGACTTTAGAAACGACTATGGTGTTGTTGCTCGCTGAACTGTAGTTTCTTGACCTTGGTTTTGTCAGTTTTAACTATTAAACACACTCATATGCACTCTTCCATTCATACTAAGATGATCCTAGTTAAATAAAAATTATCTGTCGCAGCCGGTAATGGAATCCTGGACCTCTGAGTTGAGAAGCCAGAGCGCTGAACATTCAGCTGTAGAGGCAGTATCGGTTAAAATACTTTTAAAAGTAGTACTGATCAGCTTTAAAATGCTTTGATAATTCACTAAAATTATGTGTATCTCCCTATTATCTTGACAGCACAATGGAAACATTTATCTAATGCTAGTCGTCCTCCGTGGTGTAGTGGTTACCATGCTAGCCTCTAGTTCCCGAGGTCACGGGTTCAAGCCCGGCGGAGGGCGATGGATTCTTTCGGGAGTAAAAGTCCTTAGCATGGCTTCCTTCGGAAGGGAAATAAAGCCGGTGGTCCCGTGTGGTAGATTTACGGCACGTAAAGAGCCCTCTGAGCAAAATTTCCGGTCTTTCACGCCCAATATACGAGAATGAGATGCTAAGGACCACAAGCAGTCAAAGAGCGTCCATAAATAAAAGAAAACTCAATCAACTCCTGATATAAAAACCACATACAGATTCTATATTTATGCGGATGTTCGACCCATACTCCACCTTCAATCAGGTATTAAACAACGCCTGCCACATGACACTGGCATTAGTTTATTAAATACGCAGACTTAGTCCTTCAGAAAACGCCAATGGGGCAAGATTTCAGGAGTTTGGGGGAACAGAGAGTGGTCCACCTTCTCTCCCTACCTATCATCCGGGAAATAGCTTGCAGCTGCGCTGAGAAACGGTGTGGGATACCATCCAAAGTTAAATTTACGCCGAAATTGTCTTTGCAAATGCTCCACAGGTTTCGTTTCAGCAGCTATACCAGCTTCTTTTGTCATAAGCACGAAATATAGAACTCTTCCATGATTGTGAAACGGATGAGTTGGACATGTGGTCCATTTTCCTTTCTCCCTTGACCTAATTTCAGCATTCATCTTTCCTTGTTTATATTTCATTTTGGTCCAACTATTGCCCCAAAGTAGTACAAAGATGCCTGAAAACTATTTGTAGTGCCCTTGATGCCACCCCATTGCATAATGCAGTCTTCATCTCAATCAGGAATTACAGAATTCCATCTAGTTGTTTATTCTTACACTTTCTACTTAAGTTTGGTTCAGTTTTGGTTCCAACTAAAAAACTTGGTTTCCTTTAAAACATTGATCTGCTACACATCTACGCCTTACTATGAATGATGACTCTAAAACGCACTTAATCGCATAATTAAAAAATAATCACGATTCTTTCAATTCGTTGTACCAGTAATTTTAAATTAATTACTCTAAGTTATATGGATTCAGCATAATGGTTGACTATTATTGGTCTCTGAAAATAGGGAAGAAGCCTTATGGGAAACTGTGGCAACTGGTATGACGAACAATCAGTACTTGAATTTTTTTACTTTGAATTGTTAATTTTGAATTAAAACATGAAACACAACCTGTAAGTGTGAGTAGGAATTACATAATTAAATAATAATAAACATTTAGGTAAATATCAAGAGCTGATTTTCTTATTCTTAAGAAAACATGACAGAGAAAAAGTTATAAATAATTTCCCAAAATTTTTAAAAGCAGATTTGTCTAATTAGACATTTTATTACTTTTTTACTTCCTCTACCACGTACATAATAGGTAGAGAAGGTAGTGCATCCCACCCAAAAATTCGATACCGAGATTTCACCGGAAATACATATTTTGAAGCCCACTTAATCCAAAAAAAGCATTTTTAGTAAAATGTCCCTATGTATGTCTGTGAACAGCATAATTCAAAAACGAAAAGCCAGATAAATACCAAACTTGATATATAGATTCAGCATCTTCCAAAGATGTGACAGAAAGATTTTTAAGAAAATACCCGCACCTCAAAGTACCCTTTACATGTCACATTCTTCGAAAACTTTTATTTTCTAAAAAATGGCTCAAAAGGTTTTGAATAAATTACCATATATTAAACATATTTACATGGCAAATAAAATGTATATCCCTAATTTTCTGGGAACAGCGTGTTAAGTCCCCTTCATTTAGAAGCAATTTTTTATAATCTTATATAACTGATAAACGTAACGATAGACGAAAATGTACTACACAAAGATTTAGATATCTTTAAAACACACCATTTATTCCACATAAGGTTTTTTGTGACATAAGCCATTTCTGAGATTAGTAATGCTTCAATTGTTCATTACTTCGCCATTCTCTTGAAGCCCTGTGAACATTCAGTTGTTTCTCATGATTGCAGGGAAACAGTGTGGAATTTTAATGCCAGCGTAGAGCGTCCAGTTCATAAACATTTGACTATAGCTGTTCTCTTTGTATCTACAACAAAATGTATAATGTAGCAGTTTCTGCACAGGTTTATTTGATTAAAATGTAGTAGATAGAAAAATAAGCTTTAGGAATAAGTTTTTGCACCCACTAAAACACGATAAAGGACAGAGAAAGTCATGTGAATGTATCACATCAGAATTTTATCTCTTACAAAACAAGGTATGCTGACGACGTAATGTGTGTAGCAAGCAGAATGTTTCAATACATAATATATTAGTACAACCAAATCTGCAGTTTTAAGCATTAGTTGCCATAGTCAAGCATACCATATTTTGGAACTGAGAGAACATAGCAATTTCTCAAATTCTGGAACTGAAGCACTTATGTTTTACAGAACTTGATCCTAAATCTCTGCTTATTCTTGAGCGTTTTCGGTTGCTATAAATGTTTATTTATTGCAAATAAGTCTCAAAGGAAATAATGGACCAAGTCTTAGAAATTCATATTAATGAACGCATTGCATTTTATATAAAAAGTCCTAATTTCCAAATAAATACCTCCAATGGACGAATAGCTTTTCCTATATTCCGAACCTAAAACAGTCAGCCATTAGTTCATTTCTGTTAATAAGTAATGTTTTACCTTCAAGCCTACATTAAGATAGTTTGGAGGTTAGGAATTCCGTTCAAGGTGTGCGAGTATAGAAGAACAAATCCTCCTTTATCGCTTTATCAGTGTAAGGTCAGTCCCTGCTCCAAAATCGAGAGCAGGCTTGTCTTTGGATAACCAGCGTCCCATGAAGACTCCCCGCTGCTGGGAACATGACTTTGAGAAGACTGAATTTAACTGCCTCGGTTTTAACGTAGTTACCCATCGCAACTGCCAGTCCATTAGGGTCCTTAAGGCTTGGAGTCCTTTTAGCTCCTCAGCTGATGAATGTTAAAAGCAATGAACAAACTAAGCTAGAAAGACCTTGCTGTGCTAAAATTCCTCCAATCGTAACTTTTCTGAACATTAAATTGTCAAAACGAGACACTGTACAGAGTTTTTGCATGCGTTGCAGTTTTCCACTAAATTCTCTAACAATTTACATATGGATACTTCATAAGGTCATCATACCCAGCGGGTTGGCTCAGACGGTAAAGTCTGTGGTCCGCATTCGGGAGGTCCCAATTTCGATGCTGGAGTGGTCTGTCATCCCCGAATTTCCTGTCCCTCCATTTCGTTCCATTAATCATTTCATTCATCCTTCACCCCGTTTGAACTATTTCGGGGTTGAAAGCGCCAGCGATGGTGTTTCGGTGCAGCGTGGCAGGGGAAAAATATGCTTTGTGTGAACTTTCTCCGTCCCTCGGCCTTCGGCTGGTTGCTGGGGTATAAGGACCACCCCCGGGGGGGGGGAGCTTTGGCACTGTGTGGGGCGAGATGCCCGGTCATTGCTGTGCCGTCACTTGGTTCTGGCCGCCTGGTGTCTCCCTTCACCTTATTCCTCCCTCCCGGAGGCGCTCCCTCGTGGGGCGTCGGTACAATATCCGGATTCACTAGGTCAGTAAAATTTACTTTGATTTATGGACGCTCTTTAACTGCTATGGTCCTTAGTGTCCCTTTCTATATTGTGTGTGAAAGACCAAGAATGTTTCTCACGGGTCTCTTTATCAGGCTTGAGGTTCTTTTACGTGCCGTAAATCTACGACACGAGACCACCGGCTTACTTCTCTTCCGAAGGAAGCCATGCTAAGAATTTTTACGCCCGAAAAAAATACATCGCCCTCCGCCGGGTTTGAACCTGCGACCTCGGGAACTAGAGGCTAGCATGGTAACCACTAAACTACGGAGGACGACACATTAGATCGGTGCCGAATCCCCTCCGCTTCGCAATCCAATCCAATACCTCATCACACAATATACAATATTTTACAACCAGTTCTACGTCATTTATAGGTAAATTTCGTATCTGCACTCTATTGCTGATTTACATGAATGCCTTTAACCTATATAGGTTTATGGAAAAAACCGTCTACACCCTATCTTATCCGTGAATTAACTCTTTTCTAAGAACAATATAACATGTATACATGTATATTTAATTCGGGTATGAAAAGGTGAAACAATGTAATTACTTTAACCACTGATCTCTTTAAGCTATTAGTCAATTTCACCTTGATTATTTTATATTTATTTATTTGTGCTAAATATAACCGGCGTTCAGCCGTGTTTCTTTACCAGTCATATTCGTGACTTACACCACCATTCTTATACTTACTGATTAGTTTACTTCTTAATTCCTTAATTCTAGTTTGCTATAATTTTATATTTTTCTATTTGTCTCTATTCGCTGTCCAGATTCATTTATTCTTCATTTTAAATATTGCCCTACTTTCCTATTATCTTTGTGAACTATTTCAATTATAGCTATATTTCTAGTGCTCTCATATCAAACCATTTCTTGTTAATAAACTCTGTTCTCCAAATTTCATTTCTTTACTTCTAAATGTGTTGTGTTCGACTCTTCACTTACACACATGTACGACCTTGAGTTTGTGGAACACCCTTCCTTAAGTCTTTAAACCTCCATTCTCTTGCTCTTATCCATGCAACATTTTCTCGTTCCTCTTTATTTGTCTAGTCTTTGTATTTTTCCCTTCCCCATGTACTCTTCATCTATGTATAGAACACCAAAGATCTCATTTCAGCTACGTCTTCAATTGTTTCTTGTATTTCCGTATCCATAAATCTCTTTCCTGCCATTTTCCAGAGGTTATTCACATTATTTTGCTTTCTGGTCCATATTTCGCCTAATACAGTACTTTCCAAGTTATTTGGAAGACTATTTACCCATTCATTGTTCTTTAAGCTTTTATCTTACTATTCTAGACACTACTTTAACAAATTTCTTTCTTCTAATTTAACAATTCTGAACCAATATTTCAGTGCTGTTTCCATAATCTCTTTCTTACTTGCCACTCTGACCATTTCCATTTGAGCTATATTTCTAACATTTGCATTTGGTAACCCAAGCATTTCTCTACAGAATATTCTATGCACCTCATTTGTGCTTTCCCATACTTATATACCACATAGCATTTTTGCCTCAACCACCATATTACATACTTTTTCTAGTATTTAGTGTTTATATAAGACACTGTATATTTGCAACCAACAAGAATGTAGCACCAGGCATGAGCAACGTAAAATTGAGCTTTTATCATTTATAGACGCTCTTTAACAGCTGTGTTCCTTAGCCTCCCATTCTGTTTTGGGCGTGAAAGACCAGAAATTTTGCTTGAGGCCTCTTTATCAGGATTGAGGTTCTTTTACGTGCCGTAAATCTACGACACGGGACCACCGGCTTTACTTCCCTTCCGAAGGAAGCCATGCTAAGGATTTTTACGCCCAAAAAAAAATCCATCGCCCACCGCCGGACTTGAACCCGCGACCTCGAGAACTAGGGGCTAGCATAATAACCACTACACCACGGAAGACGACATGAGCAACGTAGCTAACACTTCTCACCCGCGCTGAGATGTGCATGTAATCTAACTTTACAGGCGCTGTTAAAGTTGGACAATTGAGAATTTCATTAATCTACAATCTAGTGAGCAAAACAAGGATAAAGGGCACCTGCGATATTAAGGTACGCCTACCTTTCGTTAGCAAAAATAAAACATCTGTTTGCACACATGCTCCATGCGTATGTTTACATTCATGGCTTCGTATCTTTTTTGCCTAAAGCGCACTGTACCGACGCCGGGAGTAGAGAGCGCAGCTTCCCACACCCAGCCCTCCGCGCGGTCGGCAAAGTACTTAAAACTTTCTAAACTTTTACAACGGTAATATTTAGAAATGTTGTAGAAGAGCTTGTTGACGTACGGGAACCCACTTTCTTTTAGCGGTTATTGCTCTAATTAAGCGGCAACATCCCCAGGTGTTTTCTGCTAACACTTCATACTTGCGTCTCATTCTCTTATCTAACACTGATCCATTGTTTTAATCTTGGGCACTGGTTTACGAATCGTAGATCTGAGAGATAGATGAAGCTTCAGAAAACGTTACTGAAACGTTACACAGCTCTAAGCAACAGATTCATTCCTTCCCTACAATGTTACAACAAATAAACATGTTTTATTCATAAAAACACATGAATGAAAATAATAATAGCACAGAATGTGGAATTATTCCGAAGATAAACAAGCGGTGGCCATCTTTATCAGTGGCGCTATACGTCTTTGGTTGCTGGTGTGTAGCCGCGACGTGCCGGCTTCGCACACGGCCCGTGCGCGGGGTAAAATAAAATGAAGGCTCGATACACACGCTTAAGGCCGTATTTGACTTTGTTAGAGATACTACAAAATGGTGCTATGTTAGAGGCAAATACACTGAGTCTCAGGTGTCCTATACCAATTAGTAGATTCCAAAGTTTCAGCCCCGATATGCTCCTAAACCAACGTGTCAATTATCTCGCGTTTCCAAACGATTCTACGCACGCGTCTTAACTCGATTCAGTTATCTTCGTAAGTAAAACTCGGTACCGTAGCATACACCGTCAACGACCCAACTCGGTCCCGTAGCATACTTTGTCAACAACCCAACTCGGTCCCATAGCATACTTTGTCAACAGCCCAACTCGGTCCCGTAGCATACTTTGTCAACAACCCAACTCGGTCCCGTAGCATACTTTGTCAACAGCCCAACTCGGTCCCATAGCATACTTTGTCAACAACCCAACTCGGTCCCGTAGCATACTTTGCCAACAATCCAACTCGGTCCCGTAGCTTACTTTGTCAACAGTCCAACTCGGTCCCGTAGCTTACTTTGTCAACAGTCCAACTCGGTCCCGTAGCATACTTTGTCAACAATCCAACTCGGTCCCGTAGCATACTTTGTCAACAGTCCAACTCGGTCCCGTAGCATACTTTGCCAACAATCCAACTCGGTCCCGTAGCATACTTTGCCAACAATCCAACTCGGTCCCGTAGCTTACTTTGTCAACAGTCCAACTCGGTCCCGTAGCTTACTTTGTCAACAGTCCAACTCGGTCCCGTAGCATACTTTGTCAACAATCCAACTCGGTCCCGTAGCATACTTTGTCAACAGTCCAACTCGGTCCCGTAGCATACTCTTTTAACAACCCAACTCGGTCCCGTAGCTTACTCCTTCACAACCCAACTAGGTCCCGTTTATTATAGTACGAAAATGTAATAATACTCTGAGCATAGTGAGGTGTAAGTGGTGTGACATCTCTGTTACGGAAAATCGATAGCGGCACTAAGCACCAATACTTTGTTGTAACACAAATATCGCTGGTAGCTCTTACAAAAGAACAAACATTGTTACAGATAACGTATTTTGACATTTTTCAAAATCTTTCATTTGATTAGAATTATAATTTTGTAATAATACATCGATTTGTCAACTACTTTATGTGTGGAGTTTGCAAAATTGTTATATACATCTAATAGAGCAATATATTTATATAGCTTCTGATTCTGTGATTAAAATCGGTTTTGGTGAAACTGCAATATCGCTATATAGGTCTACTTAAAGTCCCAAATCTTTTAAAATGGGAATGTAATTATGAACTAGATTGAGATTAATTTCCTACAGAACCGAGTTAGGTTGTTTACATTTTGGAAAACGGGACCGACTAAGATTCGAAAGTAGAAAATGGAACCGAGATGGGCTTCACCGAATTCTTCATACATGTAACCCCTACACGGCTCTGTTATGTTTCTAAAGTTCTGCTATAAGTAGTTTATTAGTGCTAAATCATATTATCTATTGATTATCTTCACAAGACGGAGGCTGGAAGCAGTGTTTCCAACTCAAAGAAAATGTCCCTAGTTTTAAAGAGAACAAACATTATAGGGAAGTAGAAAATATTAGTTACATTTTCTTAAACTAACTTTTGAGCATACTTTGCTTGTAAGTTCTCATAATTTATAAACACAAAATTCATGTTAGGGTATATTTTAAATTGTAAATAGATTCAAATAAGTAGCTGCTAAGTTACTCATTCTGGAAGTAAATATTATATTCGGCTTATTTATATCGCACAACATTATGGAAGATAAATTAAGATCAAAAGTTTACAGATAAGGACAACTTGCTCTTCTGTTTAAATAAAATTAACTAAAATTCTCAATTTTTCCAGTGAGTATTATTGTCCCTGCAGAACAAACACAAATAGAGAGGACACTTTAATTTCAGTTTTTACACCAATATTTCTGAAGCTTTGAGGCACGGAAATGGCACTTTGTATCAAAAGACTCATTTATAATGTTTTCTTATAGCTTAAGTAAATTTAAATGTGTATAATGCGATATTATTACAGCTAAGACAAATATCCTTTGGCTTACAATATGTGCACGCAGCGATTTTGTATCGACAGTACGGCGAGGGAAATGCGGTGCCACAGGTAACCTGGAACTGTAAACAGTAGCATCAGGGGTAAAAAAGAACACAAACACAGAGCACCCAGAGAGCAACTCTGCCATACCAGTAACGCAAGCGAACTATGACTGTCGACTGCATAGGCCTGAGTCCGTGTTTTCAGTATGATGTCACGTGCACTAGACAGAGTGGTAGTTATGTTGATTCCTCGCTCAATGGATATTTATCCTAGCTCTACATATTATATAACGGTGTACATTATTTGATACTAAATGTTATATCAGGTTTATATATGGTTTAGATTAAAACGCTCAATAAACAGTATAGTTTGCTATAAGAAGTAATAATTAATTCAGTTTGTATCAGTTATAGTATTGTATCTTTAAAAATTGTTGTAGATTATACATATTATGTGTATATATTTACTGTAGAACCTTTAAATAGCGACTAACGCTGCTTAAGTTTACGCGACCACCTAGTGACCTTCCGGAAGTTTAAGGTGGGAGAAAAAGGCCATACATAGTGTTTCCCATTACAGTCACACAATGTTCTCATCGCAGCGTCTTCCTCGCTGAAAAAAATTTAAAAGTCCCCTATTTGCCATCAGCAAACATGATGAGCGTTACGTAATATTTTCTAAGAAATATCCTCCTTCCTGATTTCTAATCGTATTCACTTTAAAGAGGTTTGGGTTCTAAATAGTATTTTCTTTCAATTAAATAGTAAACCTAAGCTAGCTATGTCACATTAGGTAGATAGGCGAGCGTTACAAAAATATTACTAGCAGAATTTACTTTTATTCAATCATTAACAATGAACATCACGATAGTACACACATTCTGTGACTATTTTATACAAATAACAAATGAAATTATGCCATTAATATTATCATGAAACAAATTAGCTTGCACCATTCTATACGGTGCTGTAATTCATAGGGGCTTTAGATTTAATTTTCGGAAACATCAATTTTCTTTAAAAGTTCACTTTAACTCTCTCCCTCGTTTATACAGAGAGCCTACATACATAATGCCACATAAAGCCGGTAAATTATGTAAATTAACAATTTAAATCCTGCATTAATTTTCGGTTGTGATAGATCAAAGGGTACAGCAAACAATATATTGCTGACTAGTTTACAATAACGTTTCATAAAGGGGATGAACAAGCTTATACTGAATACATTGGAGGCTGATGAACTTGGAACAATCAATTAATTAATTACACAAAGCGTATTGTGTTAGTTTGTACAGAGAACTGGATACTTTGTAAGGAACGTTGGTGGAATAAGCCATTTAAACGTGTGAGGTCTAAAGTAAATTACTTCAAATACGCTGATGACCATGTATCTGAATGTTTATGATTGTAGAGTCAGGAACCCTACTGAACAAACCTTGCTTGGTGATAGCTAATTTCTCCTTAGCTGCAGCAGTGGAGATAAACAAAAACAGAATGAGAAAATTATCAAGATACTAACTTACATGAACGCTTTATTAAATATTGCTGCAGTTATATATATACAGCTCTGGAAGACATATAATAAAGGGCACGTTATTTAAAAGTACTGCAATGGAAATCTGAAGGCGGCTGTCTTGTATCTTAAAATAACGTTCAAAAATGGCTATGTATATGGCAGGGATGAAAGATGGTAGGTATTACAAGGGGCTAGAACTACAAAACGTTAAACATTTCTCCTATTTAGGATTAATGTTTAATATGAGAGGAAAATGGAACAAACATCTATCAGTAACTAGCTATAAAGCACGAGGGCAGTTAAATGAATTATTACGTACCCTCTCGCAGATACCGGGTGTACCGGTAGATACATTAGAAAAGGATGTATAACTCTATGATAAGGTCCATTTTGTTATACGGAAGTGAAATCTGGGGATGGGAAAGAGCAGAGCATTAAATAAAACACAGGTAGCATTTTGGAAAAGAGTTCTTGGAGTTTCACAAGGCATATCCAATTCGGGGGTATTGAGGGAGGTGGGATGTTATGAAGACACGATACACTGCAAAATAAGAGCAGTGAAGTACTGGCTGAGGCTGATGCAGGGGGATAACACCAAACTACGATCCAAATGTTATAAATACCAGCGAGAAAACCTGTCTCCTAAGTTTTGGGCAGCTGATTTGGAAAGGGGTTTGAGGAGAATAGGAATGGGGTCAGTATGGCAAAGAGCTGAAACAAATGACAAAAACATAATGAAAGGTGTCAGAAGAAGACTAAGAGACATCAACCAACAGGAAATAGAATCGGATTGTAAAATTAAACCTTCTCTAATCTAGCAAATGAAATAAAATTGAACTGGGCTAAAGAGGCATATATACTTAACTTAGGAAGAAAGAAAGGATCAGGAATGGCATGGTTTAGACTGGGGGGCTGGAGGGCACAGAAAATGACTGACGATTCTGGCAGGAGAATCTGCCCATTCTGCGATTTGGATGAGGACTGGGTACATATTTTGGCGGAACGCGCACAGTGGGAGAACCAGCGAACGATTCAACTCAAAAAAAAATTCTTAAGTCCCTCAAGAAAGAGATTGGCATGTTGGGAGCTACTGGCTGACCAGAGGAAATGGCAAAACATGGGCAATTTTATGGCTAAAGTGCGCGAAGCTAGGTCAAATTTGTTCAGTTAGACAAAGGTAATTTATCTCTATTTTCCTTTTTCTTGTTCCTTTTTGTTTTGTTTTCTTTTTCTGTTATTTATTTTGTCACCCTACTTGTATCTTAAATATGCATGTACGGTCAATGGCCCATGGACTAAATACTTATGTAATAACGTCAATAATTTGAAACCAATAAATATACCTCATCTATCTATCTAGTTTTAGAATTGTTTAAGTACCAAGAATTCAATGTGTTTAAATGCATTCTTCGAAACACACATAATATACAATTCCTCTCTTTCTATAATGTTAGTTTTGATGAGATAGCTCGAATTTAACCAAAATGCATTGGAATTCCTTTATTTACGCTAATACTCCAGCTTTAAAATAAACCTCAGGGCAATTTGACAAAAGATAAGCAAATCGCACTCTGTTTCGGTATATATGACTAACGTGTTCCCAACCAGTGATACAGTTGCTCTGTGGGCCCACATCTCTTGATCTTTTGACATGATTAATCGACTCCATGAATCGAATGTCTCGGAACAACACGCTGAGCTATTTTTCCGGGATAACTTCAAGTACCTGTGGGTTTTGAGTTAACATACAACCAAAATAATAGACTTCCATTATTACTCGTTCGTTCTGACGGATGCGGTTTTTGCCGTTGTACATATTAGTCATTTACCACGGGGAAACAGCGAAATGGCTTGATCCACACAATTATGCTAGGAAGTCATTGACTATAACTGAGGTTTTTATGCAAAACAAGATATTTTCACTCTGTTAAAATATATACAAAGAGAAAACTATTTACAATGGGGACACAAAGTCACCGGCAATGATTTCAAAATAGAGGTAGTATTTTTAACACTTAAATGATTTTAGTCAAATTAAATAATATGTAAATTCAATAACAGCCCGCCTTGAAGCAATATGTATGTAATAATTTGTAAAATGTATGTAACAGTCATTGCATATGCTTATATTATTGTAAACATGTTCAATAATGTTATGTGAATACACTACGTAATTTAATAATGTAGGAGCTGTGAGAATAATAAGTTTAAAGTTGCCAACAATGAGGTAACAATGAGGTAACCTTGAGGCATTAATGAATAAGGAAGTTTAAATGCTACTAGTCATTATTAGAGCAGCAATAATGTAAATTTTGAGACAGTTTAAAAATAGCCAATCAACAACCAGAAAAAGCTTTAGTTAAATGAAAATATTCTATTGGAGTAGGATTAGCCAATCAGAAACTGAAAAGGAGAACATTTTACAAGTTTAGACGGTTGAAATCAATTCAGTTACCTTCAAACAGTGCTCATAACTGGATGCGTTGCTTGTGCGTCCTCAAGATATTTAATATGTATTCATGTGAGACGAAAATAGTATACGTGTTAAAAAGTGCAAGTATTAAATAAAATAATCTCACAGCTCTCGATATCAGTGAAGTGCTATTTAATTTGTGTCAAGGATTAATAAAAAGGAGTGAATTAAAACTTAAAATCTGTGTAGATCTACGTTCTTATCGCATCACGCTCCGCCAAGATATCCATGTCTATAAAATAATACTGACGCAGCCGAGGCAAACATAAATATTAAATATTTAAAGAAATAGTTTAATTACAAAGTTAATATTCTTTTAAACTTGGGACAAAGGCCACCTGAAAATACATTTGGGGTGAAGGCTACCGGAAACTGTTTACAATACGTGCGGTTGCAACTACAAGTTCGGCGCCCCAACCGTTGAACTATAATACAACTTCTTCAAATTGGCGTCCATACGTGGAGCTAATTTAAACAACTACTTCAAATTGACGCCCAAAGCGTGGTGCAAATAACTTAACAAACCACCTACTTCAAATTGACGTCTATACGTGGAGCTAACAAAAAACTTTCTCAAAATAAACCGAAAATATTTTAATGAATTCACTAGCAAACAAACCATATTAAGTGAAATTTATGTTTACACCTTTAGCTTCCGTTAAGGACACTTGGATCAAAACATTATTTTTTGTTTTTGTTGTAATCAATTAAAAATGGTATAAGGTACATACCTATGTTTTTTTTTTTTGTTATTTGGACCTTTAATGGGCCCTTATGGTCGAGAGCTGTTATAGTATATTGGCATGTAATAATGTGCTCGCCTTGTTTTTTGCCATTTCTCGTAAGTTTTATTATTTAAACTTCTGGTACACCTTTCTCAAAACATATTTAACTTAGAAGTGTGATTTTTTGTGGTTGTACAGAATGTTTAGCTGAACTTAGTACGTTAAAGATTTTGATCCTATTTTACATGATTTCCACAAAAAAATTATAAGTATAAAAATTACACCAAAAAGTATATTATTGTGACTATTTTTTAAGATTAAATTAGACTCTCAAATAGACAAATAGTTAACCGTTTATCTTAAACTACTTATAAAAAGTTCTAATAAAAATTGGCAGAGTTCTTAACTTTATTTTAAGCGAAAAGTGTACTATAAATAAATGTAATATGTTTTTAGAAGTTATTTTAAGATCTTTAAATATTTTTATAATTAAACGATTTAAGGCTAGTTAAACATTCTTGATATCAGTATACTCAAAATAACCTTTTTAATAAGCGGTAAAAAGTTCATTGTCCTAGATGGCGTATTTCTAGAGAAAACTGACTTTCTTTGAATTGGGAAAAAGCCTGCGATCTCTACCAAGTGTGCTTAACGACTAAAGTCTTATCAGCGCCGCCGCAACTTTATAACTACACTTCTTTTGCTGCTAATTGATCCACAGACATGAGGCTGTAGCATTTAAGCACCCTTCTGGACCGGCATCTAAGCTCTGGGAACAGAAAACCAATGCTCAACCAAATGTGACCCAGGGTGACATTCTCCGTGTATCCTTCCAAACAGTTTTCTAATTCCTTCTAAACAGCATAATCAGAACATGTTGTTAAACAGATATCTCAAAGTAATGAACACTACAATTTCTAATATGTCCTCAAGGCAACTACAGTCGGATCATCCACCCTGGAAGAATAAAATACCTCCCATTGATATAGATTTAAACAAGCATAATCGGATAAATACCAACCAACTAATCTACCAGCAGTTATTTAAAGAAAAGCTAGAAAAATGCACATCCAAACTCTGCATCTATGCGTATGGTTCTAAAACTGAAAAAGGCAATGGATGTGCTGTGATATGTGGAGATATCACTCTCCAATACAAATTACCATCCTTGTTCTCTATATATAGTTGTGAATTATATTCTATTAAAAAGGCACTAGAATACGCTCTGGAAACTGCACATAGGGACTCTTACATAATTATCAGTGACTCTCTATCAGCCTTAAACGCAATAGTATAGTAAACGAAATACATAATCTTGTTACCATCCTTTATAACTTAGAAAAGTCACTCAATTTCATGTGGATACCATCTCATAAAAACATACCCGGTGATGAAAGAACAGCAAACAAGCTACAGAACTACCAACACAAGATACTGATATCGAAATACCTCTCCAGGATTCAGTCACACATTTTAAGAAGAAAATACACAAAGAATGGCTGACCAGCTGGATGAACAACTCTACAAGTAAACTTCACGATGTACGTGGAACTTCAACTCAAGAATATCCAATAAGACAGCTACAGCGGCGAAACCAGATTGTAATATCCCGACTACGAATTGGGCATACTAAACTCACAAACTCTGATTTGTTAAATAGAAGCTCCCCACCAATTTGTGAAACATGTAAAACAGCATTAACAGTAGTACATATTATACTAACATGTCCAAAATTTGAAAATCAACGTAGTCAGGTTGGTATCCCCAGAAATATTTCTGCAGCACTCAATGATGCAACTTTCATCCAGAAAGTAATTGTTTTTCTTAAATTAATTAATATCCATCAATACATTTAACCAAATTGTAACCTGTATGTATACATAATGTGTAAGCATTAAACTGTAATCCAATAATGTAAACAACTGTACATGAAAGGTCGTGATGAAACCTAGGAAGGTTAAAACGACCCTAAATAAAACGAGTAGGGCTCGAAGAAGCCAGGTGGTAATCTGTTGATGAATATCACGTAGCTTGTCTGATTCATATTATGTGATCATACGCTGCAAGTGATACAACTATTTAGGCTATCCGTAATGAACGTAAAGGCAACACGGTATCCAATTTAAGCGTTGGCTTTCCCTAGTAATTAAATCATAAATGGGTCACATGTTTCAGAAGCTAATGTGTCGTGAAGTCTGCGTATATGCCTGGGAACTACGACGCTCTACTTTTTTGCTGTGTTCAACCTCATGCTCGCTAACGCATGCAGTCAGATCAGTCTAGCAATAAAACGAATTAACTAGGGATGGCACCTCGATACCTCCATACTCTAGATACTCTGTGGTGACGAAGTATGTCTAATACTTTGAGATAAACCTTCGATACTTTTTCGATACTTTTAAATGTTTAAGTTTTGCATTATTGAAAGTTGTTATGTTTAATTTTATGCTAGATAAGAACGAAAAGAGTTGAGATTTCACATTATTGCCTCGCATTTGTCCCCAAACAGTTTCTGGACTATCGTTCTTGATAGATCTTGACTGCGTTTTCTGTGGGCGAAAGAATACAATATTCCATAGACGCTTGTGTCTAAAAGAAAACGTGCAAAACAATGAGTACAGGTACTGGTGTAAGATGCAGGTTAACTGAGATGTGAATGAAGCTGATTTGCTGACGCACTAAATGGCGTTTCTGCAATAGCCTGGCTTGGTCACTCACTCGCAACCATTACATTTATAACCTTCTGCAGTGACCCAAATCTGTGAATTTAGCAGAGGCAACTCAGAATTAAGACGTGAGATAATACAGCGCATGGAGATATGTTATTTTTAGTTGTTTGAGTTACATGAAACATATATATTAGTTTATATTTTCAAGATTGCAGAATAAAGAAATTTTCTCTGGATAGAAAGTTCTTTAGAATAAAGGTTTTAGCATAAAATATAATTCCATAAAAAGGGAAGCAATGAAATTATTAATATTATTATTATAATTGCTGTTGTTGTTAGCCTTGACTAACAATAGGGGATATATAATCTGTGGAATGGTCAAGATAAAGTAATTACTGCCAATTGGAGAAAGTCAAACAGGAACAATTTCCGAATTAGCATACAATACAAAATTGGTTACATGTATTTACACACAGAAAACTACTAACAAGAACACAATTCAGTGAACAAGCTATCGCCTTTACAGTTTTTTATAAAGTGGGTATCGAGTATAGAGAAACAGTGATATCGTCCCATCACTAAAACTAACAGTCCAAAGCATGTTGTGTGTTTGTGAACAGGCATACTACTTTAGGGGATTGAAAGCCCTTCTCGATATCGTGGTTTATTACATCGTTATCAATATTTGTAATGAAAGTATTGGCAATTATAAGCTTATCAATTAGGATAACTGCTGAAATTCTCTGTATGATTAAGGGAATACTTCACTAAAAATGCTATTTTCTAAAGTTTTCATTCAATTTGGGTGAACATTTTTCTTCAGTTTATTTTACGTAAACAAAAACGATTTTAAATTTCGTTTAGATATTATCTTTAATTTTCAAAATATTGAGTTTAAAAAATGAGTTTTGTGAGTTTTTAAATTTTTTAAATGGGAACCTACAATTATTATCAAATTAAATTGACCCTAAAGTGACCATCACAACGTCCTCCAAATAATACACGACTAATGGCATTTACTTTTCCCCATAATATCAAGCAACTTTTATTCAAGACACTTCTTTCTACAGCGCTTAGTTTTGGTGATATTGTACAGTCTCAACTTAAATGGTCCATCCTGTATATCTTGCTTTGGAATTAAACGGTACCTAAGAATTACTATCTTTGTTGCAAAAATCCCAAGTGGCCGGATTTATTTAATATTTTGTTTATGCATTACAGTCAACATATACTTTGTTTAATACCAATTAATGCTTTCAAATAACTCTGCATTATATCGAAAACGCCTATGTAACCAAATATTTCTGTGAGTACTTGTAGTAGCATGGTACTGGGCGCGTTTTAAACCTTAATCTAGGTACATACTAATGAACTCGATTATCTGCTCGGAACTTAACTTATTTGTTATAAAAATTCATCTAATTTACACCTATATTGCACGTTTTAAAATTATGAATTAAATGGTACAAGCTATCATTCATACTATACAAAATGTACGTGTCACAGTAAAGACTGTAATTGTAATAGACGGCTATTTGGTATATTCTATGTGGCATGACTACATAATCCATTTTGGGTATAGACGCGCCTCAAATTGGTGTCACCTGTCACTGGTTTAATTGCGTAGTCTCGTCGTTTTACTTTTGACGTTTAGATTTTGCATCCATTTGATAAATCACTTTATTCAGAGGATCATGCGAATATACGTAGTTGACAGGATCGTCAAGAAAGATTATGTAGCTCTGAAGGGGAGAGTGATGCAGTTTTTCAATGAATTCCAATATGAGGTACCCTTAAGGAGACAAAAACGAGGATTTTTTCGCTAATTTTTCACTTTCTTGCGTGAAATGCCTCAAAGTTTACGCTATATATACTGTCATTGTTTTTTTTCTGTATAACAACTTTTAATACTAAGTGGCCATTTTTATAATCCTTAAATATGAAGTATAAGACTCTTTACTTCAACCTCAGATACATAATATATTCCATGGAGAACCGACGAAAGAAACATGAAAGGACAGCGTATGATACAGGTCTATTTTGACATCAGTATCTAACGTTAAATTCTTAAGATTAGACTTTCCACTTCCTTTTCTTTGAAATTTTCAATATGGCTACGAATATATGCAAGTGATGAAATTACTTTGCTATTAATATGGCAAAATTTGTATAACTTGCACGTGTTAATGTAAAATATAGGCGGCGCCGTGGCTAAGCATAGGATAGTTAAATTATATTCGAACCCACTCGCGGCCTCTCTCTACTGCGCGAGACAGCCATCAGTCGCCGGCGAAATTACGCTGGCAAAGGCGGACTAAAATTCTTACCTTATAATAGACGCTGCAAATGTTGACCTTCTGCTCTCAAACATGCAGCATATCTCGTGTAAATATTCCAGCTCACTCTCCGAAGCTCATCAGCAGGAATTCTTGTGATGAAACGCCTCATTATGATCAGAAAATTGAAGTGTGGTGTGCGATAAGTGCTAGAAGAATAATAGTGCCAATATTCTTTGATGAAACAATAAATGCAGAGGGATGTCAGAGGTTAATTCTGAGGCCATTTTGTAATCGCTTGACAGAAGAAGAGAAATCGTATGCTTGGTTCCAGCAAGATTCTGCAGATTCTGATGACAGAATAATTAGTATTGATTTGTGGCCCCCTCGTTCTCCTGACCTAACGACTTGTGATTTTTATTTATGGGGTTCTTTAAAAGACGAAGTGTATTCTTCCAATCCTCGCACACTGCAGGAACTTAGAGAAAACATTGTGCAAGGAATGACAAGGATTCCTTAGTTAAACAAGACAAATATTACATTATACAAAATGACTATTTACATGGTGTTCACATTGTACACATATATCATTTATATATCAAATTAAACACTAAATAAATTAGCACATAATAAAATGAATTCGGGCACGTTCTGTCTCACTATAGGAAACCAAAAGCATCGACACGTTTCTGTACACTCCCAAAACGGTTGATAGCAAGCTACCGTTTAGTGCATTTCAAGGACACCCGTTCGTATTCCGTACCTAAAGCACCATCTCTATTGTAACAAGAGTTATGAATGGTGGTCAGTGTCAGACTGTCTTTGCTAATGTCCAAGTGTGTTTTCATTAAGTTAGAAATGTTTTCGGTGCGTTTAGTGAATGATAAGTTGTTAAGTAAATATTTACAAAGCAGTTTTCAAATTCCGGATTACCGTTTCAGGATACAGTTAACAAATTTACTAAATAAATTTCGTGGGTCTGGTTCTGTTCATACTGCAGTGGTAGACCCCGATTATTTCTTTTTGGGTGCTACAAATTCAACCGTGTACAAACATAATCCGAAAACAATAGATGAACTGAAACTAGCAATAATAAATTACAGTAATTCAGGGACAAACGAAACTTAAATCAAAGTGTTTAACAATAAAATTAAACGTGCGAATATGTCCCTTGATTATCATGGGGGATATTTTCAAAATCTTTGGTTTGGCCGGTTCTCGTATAGCTTTGAGGCTCTGCCAAACTTGAGGTCGCGGGTTCGAGTCCCGTCATGCGTGTTTGTGTTATGTATGTGTATATCTGTAACAGTAATTGCAGTAATAAGCGGTAAATAGTAAAACAGAGAAAACACGGTAATAATAAATCGGGAAAAACAATGGAACATGTTTTAAAAATCGTGGCTTTTGTTTGTTTTCTCTTTCTAATGCCTGTTCATTCCAAACAGTCCACCATTGCAGCATCACAAATGCGTGGAGTCGTGGTTGTCACCACATTTCCATATCTCGCTTATTTCACCGCTGCGGAGGGAATTAAAAATCACACTGTATGAATCCGAAAGTAACTGGCGGAGACTGACTCCCTGTAGTACTGCCCTCTATCACAAATGTACACCATTGTATGTTTTACACGAGCTGCACAACACGCAGTATTAGGCCTTGACGTATACCAAGCTCATTTGTGCCGTTCCTTTTATTCCATTTATTATTTCGAAAGATCTTTGACGGTTGCCAGGTCGACAAATAAGAAGAAAAAACATCTTATGTTTATTAGCGTGACATTGGGAAAGAAAATTGGAAGCAGAAAGCAAAGACGTTCTTGGAATGGGGGAAACCTTGGTTCCCGAGGTGGGCGCGTGCATGCGGCAATAAGCTATCTCAGATTGCAAACGAGTTTTATTATTGAATCTCCCTCACAGGAGATGATTTTGCAAAATGGAGAACAAGTGTGTATGTGCGCGCTCTTCTCCATTTCCTTATGGGTAGGATAAAGGCTTCCAGTTCCTTTACCTCATTCGACATCTCCTTTGCATGTAGAAGTAGATGTAATAAAGAAAAGTGGATACAGATGAAAAGTTTTCGTCCTCGGGCGTAGTTTATTAAGAATCGATGATACAATATACAAACATGTAAAGAAAAATGTATTAAATGTCGAGAGGAATCAAGTCAGTTTATCTTTTTTATTTCAGACCTGAAGTTATGGTTCTCACTTAAGAGAAGATTACATGATTTTGCTTAAGGATAGTCGTCAAGCCTGAAATACAAAATATAACATTTTTTACACTTAGTGAAACTATGACTGATTCTGTATAAATTTGTTTTGGTTCTTGAAATATTCATGAATTTAGCATTTTAAACACATGTATTTAAACTATTGTTTTCTTTATGCTCTAGAGACTACCTTTCCAATTTAAATCACGTTTTGTCGTCCTCCGTGGTGTAGTGGTTGCCATGCTAGGCTCTAGTCCCAGAGGTCGCGGGTTCAAACCTGTTTTTCAGAATCTACCAGGTCTGTCTGCATGAAATCGTTACTGTATACAGTACTCCGCTAACATGGTAGTATAGAATACCAAAAATTAAATTAAATTAAGTTTTATTTATGGACGCTCTTTAACTACTATGGTCCTCAGCGTCCCATTCTGTATTGGGCGTGAAAGACCGGTAATTTTGCTCAGAGGCCTCTTTATCAGGCTTGAGGTTCCTTTACGTGCCGTAAATCTACGACACGCGATCACCGGCTTTACTTCCCTTCCGAAGGAAGACATGCCAAATAATTTTACGCCCGAAAAAAAAAATCGATCGCCCTCCACCGGGTTTGAACCCGCGACCTCGGGAACTAGAGACTAGCATGGTACCACTAGTTCACGGAGGACGACTGCCTTCGGAATATGGATTACCTTTGATTTAGTTTGGTTTAATAGTTTATTGTTAAAACTATAGAAAAGAGTGTTTTTTTCTTAAGTTTGGAAGCTCATTGACTTCTCGTCATTATTCTCTTGAAAGAACATACTTCAAACTGTAGCCACACAAAGTCTAGTTTTGGGGAAATAAATGGTCAATATTACACAAAAGTGCTTATCCGTAGAATTCATTACTTATTACTTTTCACTGCCCTGACGTCCTCCGTGGTGTAGTGGTGACCATACTAGCCTCCAGTTCACGAGGTCGCGGATTCAAACTCGGCGGAGGGCAATGGGTCCTTTTGGTCGTAAAAATCCTTAGCATGGCTTCCTTTGAAAGGGAAGTAAAGCCGGTGGTCCCGTGTCGTAGATTTACGGCACATAAAAGAACCTCAAGCCTGATAAATGTATAATGGACCACAACAGTTAAAGAGCGTCCATAAATTAACCGCAATTTCAATTTTTCACAGTGTCTTTATGGAGTTCCTGAGATAATTCATCAGCTTAAGAGCGTTTAGCACCTATGTTATAGGACTTCTAATCTCTGTTGATGTTCCTTTTTCCTAACATTCTAAAAATGCCTTTTCCTTTCTGGACTCAGTGGAACTCAAAATGTGTGTTTGCTGTGAAGTTCCGATAACGAATTTTTGTGCAAAATGAATATTCCCATTGGCTTAAGTAGGGGACAAATAAAGTCAAAGTAATGTTTTAGTACCATACAATGAGACTCGCTTCTTTCATTTTACAACTCAAGGAAAAGCTGCATTGATACATTTGCCTACAGCAGAGTTGAACCTTAAATCCTCTTGTGCAATAACGTTCCACCATAAATCCAAGATTTTGTGTATTGTTATTCGTCCAACTGAATGAAAACAAGCAAACACACCTAAGGCGGCCTCTTACCTTAACCCTTGGAAAAATCTGCAACAGCACGGTGCCATCAAGAGTTCAAAACAAACTGCTGGAGGACACACATATCCTGCATGTTCGATGAAGGAAAACACAAAATCTTTCCTAAACTCTGCTCTGAGATAAAATGGAAGAAATGTTACAGAATCGCGTACGCCACGTTTCCAACAGTTTGATATTCTTTTCCTCTGAACTTTATTTGTGAAAAGGATTTGTCCTAACACAGCCTGTGAAGGCACATTAAACTAATGTTAGGTATTGCTAGGTTCAGGATTAGTTTTCATCATTGCAATGTATCATAAACAGGAAGTTTACGCTTTTTTCAAATTGAAATAAATAGTAAGCATACTTCAGTGTTCTATTTACCTCTCAGAATGTCAAGCCTAGGGCTACTGGGATTAATTTCGGAATTCTAGTTCATACTCTTGAATGTAATTATTAATCTTGGTCGACAAAGTAGTGAATTTGTCTTCTATTTATGTGATGTTTTGAAAAATTACAACCATCGCGTTACTATCTAATGCTAATTAAGAAAAATATCATTTATGTTTGGTGGTAGGATTTTGGGAATAATGGTAAACATTTTTCTCGTAGAACAGGAATGCTAGAAATTATTTTTCTCTACATCCTGTCCTGGCTTACATGCGGCAATGCATATGGGGAAGTTCAGGCTTTTGGGCACTTAATTGATTATATCAACAACTTGAAGAGAAACGACCATCGAAATCCAAACCTAGCTATTTTAAGGTATTTACGTTTCCGTTTCACTGCTATCCTAAATGTAATGAAGTTCATTTTATTTAAGGCAATTTCTCTGCATAGAGAAGGGAGCGGTTTATATACTTCCTGTAATTTCTTATTTGATATTATTAATAAATATCTTGCTGTTTATTGAGGAAGGAATTGCAGATATATACACCAAAGGAATAAATTTATGGAACGACTCAAAAAAATTGAGTTTTATTTATGGACGCTCTTTAACTGCTGTGATCCCTAGCGTCCCATTCTTTATTTGGCGTGAAAGACCGGTAATTTTGCTCAGAGGCTTCTTTATCAGGTTCGAGGATCTTTTACGTGCTGTAAATCTACGACACGGGACCACCGCTTCCCTTCCGAAGGAAGCTATGCTAAGGATTTTTACATGCGAAAAAATCCATCGCCCTCCGCCAGGTTTGAAGAAGGGGCGACTCTTGGATCTACTTTCAGAGCACCCTACACACGTTGACATACCTGTCCTGTTGTGTACTTCGACTAGAAACACCGTCTCGAGGTAGATTAAAGTGTTTCCATGCTATTCATAAGTCACCTGGTTCAATTCCCTGTGTGTGCGAGTAATTTTTGTTTCTTTCTTGAATAACATTACATTTGGTTATTTCAGAGAACTGGGACTAGTGTTTATTCCTTTAAAGTTGTACAACCAATATCTCTCAACTTTTGTGGCATTTACTACACTTCGTGTTGCCTTAAACTGTACATATTTTACCTGCAACAAAACAACCACTGGAAATTAACTCAACATTTCAGTAATTTTACTTTTATTTTCCTCCGAGTTCCTGTTAATTTCTGTTTTACTGATTGCGTTTACGTTTTACAAACACAAAAACAACCATGCCCGAGGCGGGACTCGAACCCGCAACCCCCTACGCCAGGTCACTTAAGCCAGCGCGGCCATAGAGATCGCCGTTTTCAACATCACGTTGCATCTCACTTGACATTTCTAATATTGTTCATTGTTAAAGGGCCGTCCGCAGCATTCATTTTCACAAACCTATGAGACTTCGCAATTTTTATTAAACTTTAGTGTTGGCTTTAACGGTGAGAAAACACCGTAAGTGGTGTCCAGGTGCTCTTGGCTACACTTGGTATCCCCAGATGCACACTGCAAGATGCCAAAAGAAAGATATCATCATGGCATTAAACGTGAAATATCAGCAATTGTCGTCCAAGTTACAGGTGATCAGGAATATGTTTGACACATTCCAGGTGTGTGACAATTATACCTTGCCGGTAGTTAACCACACCTCGATCCATCACGTGACGATAGTCACACTAACCACTACACCATTGAGAAGCATCAGCCCGCCTCTTCCGCTAGCGGTAGATAAAGCAATAGTGCAACCTTCATATCGCAGTTGTAATAACAATAAACTGAACCTATTCAGTTCCTCCTGGTGAAGTGCAGTGAATGATTTTAAATCACTTAAGACGATACCTGTAATCAGGGTTCGGCCTTTACGCGTAAAAAAGGTTATCTATATTTACGTAAATACGCGTAAATAACGCTTAATTAACGTAATAAATGTAAAATACCTAAAATACTCCACACTTTATTCTTTGTACAGTTCATACTTACATTCAGGAACTGCAGCCTATCGGTTTAAAAGTCTAGTTAAAATACTGTCCATTAGCTGTTAACAGCTTACTTAATAAATAGTGTTGTGAGCTGTGATGTAAGAAAGTGTAATGAAAGGTTACCATTGATGCATCATGCTGTAAACAGAAGTTGAGTCATGAAGTCACATTGCAGTGACTGTGATACGGATCCGAACATTTGTTTCTCTTCAGAAACAAGAAAGAGTAACCCAAGCTATTTTCGAAATAATCTAGAACCTTCTTAATAACCTTTTTCTTCCTTAGAAGCTTTGAGGCAGTGTTTTTAACACTGAAATAATTTCAGTCTAATTATATAATATATAAATTCAATAACAGCCCGCCTTAAAGCAGTATGTGTATGTAACAATATATATATATATATATATATATATATATAAACTGTATATTACAGGCATTGTATATGTTTATATTATTGTATCCATGTGTAATAATGTTATGTGAATGTATTACGTAATTTAATAATGTAGGAGCTCTGAGAATAATAGGTTAAAAGTTGCTAACAATGAGGTAACCTTGAGGCAATAATGAATTTGAAAGTTTAAAAGCTACTAGTCATTATTGGAGCAACAATAATGTAAATTTGGAGACAGTTTCAAAAATAGCCAATCAACAACCAGAAAAAAGCTTTAGTTAAATGAAGCTATTCTATTGGAGTAGGAATAGTCAATCAGAGACTTGAAATACAGAAATTTACAAGCTTAGACGGTTGAAGTCAGTTCAGTTGGTTGCAGACAGCGTTACTAACCAGACGCAAAAAGTGTCCTCAAGAAATATAATATGTATTGGTGTGAGACGAAAAATAAGCTTACGTGTTAAAAAGTTTAATTAATTAATAAAAAAGTATCTCACAGCTCTCTATATCACTGAAGTGCTATTTAAATCGTATCAAGCATTAATAAAAGGACTGAAGTAAAGTTATAATCTGTGTAAGCCTACATTCTTGTCGCATTACAACTCTGCTAACAGAAACGTGTCTCTAACAATAATACTGACGTAGCCGAGGCAAACATAAATATTTAATACTTAAACAAACAGTCAAATTACAAAGTTAATATTTTAAAAAAACTTGGGGCGAAGGCTACCGGAAACTGTTTACCATACGTGCGGTTGCAACTACTTCAAGTTCGGCTCCCCAACAGTTGAAATATAATACAACTCCTTCAATACAAACTAGTTCAAATTAACGCCCAAAGCGTGGTGCTAATAAATAACGTAACAAACAATACTTCTCAAATTGGCTTCCATACGTGGAGTTAAAACAAATTACTTTATCAAATTGGTGCCCAAAACGTGGGGCTAAATAAAACTACCTTGTCAGCTTGCACAATTAAGTGTCGGAGAGGAGAAAAATCCAAAAGCTTCTTTCCGGGGACTTATAGATACAAGCTGCCTTAAACGAATAGACCCAGTGTTTTAGCGGATCTTAACAAGAATTAATGTTTTCTTTGTTGACAAATTTATAATTATGATTAAAGGTTTCAACGAATTCACAATGCATACGGTGAACTTAATTTTGTCCATGTGAAAGTCGAAAGTAAACGCTGTGCTAAATATTGCTTCTGTGAAGTGATTCTTAAAACATAGAAAAATAAACACCTTAAAGCTCATAGAAGAGGCTATAATAAACCCATTCTGCATCAAACAAGTCAGTCAAGGATATTGTGGAGGTACTCTTAGCACATAATAAACTTTTTGGTAGCAACATTCTACTTACTGTTGCGGGAAGCAAGTATTATGAGGGCAGGCTGCAGAAATTGCGCCCATCCTACCACCTGTTTGGATTTGTCCCAGATTGTATATGGTAAATGACTAAAGCATGGTTGAACAGACCTTTTGTATGTCAGAGCGTTAATGATCTTAAAAGGAATTAAGTAATTGAAGTTCAGATTGCCAAAGTCAATAAACGTTAGTTTTTTTTTCTTCATGTAGAAAATGGTTTTCTACATTATATATTTTATATGCAAATTACGCGTAAAATGCGTAAAGGTAATTTACTCGCTGAACAGTTCCTGCTATAGGGGAGAGTTTGATAACGAAATCAGTGTCAACATCTGAGTATGCGCACACTGTCCCGCAACTGGACTTATATATACGAGGGCGGATTGAAAAGTAACGCACAATAATTTTTTTTTACAAAAAAGTTTAATAGTTAAACAACAAAAAAAAATTGCAAATGAACTTGCACCTTTTACCTACTTTTCGACATAGTCACCAAGTTTCTCAACACATTTCTCCCATCGTGATACCAGTTTCAATATGTCCTGTTCGTAGAAGTCCGTTTCCTTGGAGTATAGCCATCTGCGGACTGCTGATTTCACTTCCGCATCTGTCGCAAAGCGTTGGCCGGCCAGGAATTTTTTCATGGAACCAAACAGACGCAAGTCCGACAGTGCAAGGTTCGGACTGTATGGTGGATGCTGGAGCACCTCCCAACCCAAATTGGTGATTTTCTGACAAACAGCAGCAGCACAATGGGGGCGAGCATTGTCATGAAGAATTTTGACATTGTCAGCATTCATATTGTGGTGTTTGTCACGAAGGGCACGACGCAACTTCACCAAAGTTTTCATGTAGGCTGCAGCATTCACGATGGTCCCGTGTTCAGCAAAGTCCACCAATACAACACCATGCAGATCCCAGAACACCGTCACAAGCACTTTCCTAACAGAGTGAGTCTCTTTGAATTTTTTCTCCACTGGGGAACCAGCATGTTTCCATTTCATACTTGCCTGCTTGGTTTCGGGCCAGTGACGATTCCTTTCAGAAAGTCATGCCCTTCTGCGGTGTGCCGCATTAGGTGACCCAAGCTCGTCATCATTCGCTGGCCCTTGTTTACGAAATTTCTACGTGTCATGAACACTGCACCATAGGAAATGTTGAACTGTTGCGATAAGGTTCCAGTTGCACACACCGGTCGCTCAAAATTTCCGACTCAATGCCTCTGACATTCTGTGGGGTTGCAGGTGTTACCGGCCTCTCGGAGGTGGCGAATCACTAAGGTTCACACGGCCCTCTAGGAAGAATGCACACCACCTGGAGACATTGCTACGGTACATAAAATCATCCCCATACACGCCACGCACGTCCCTGTGAATATCACTCGGTTTATGCCCTTTGACCCACAAATATCGAACCACACCTCTCTGATCTTCACACGTGGACGACAGTAACATGCGCGCCATCTTTGTTGCGTAGTTTACGGTCCTCTCGCTACAGCTGCACATGAAACAAAAAATACCCTCTGTAGTGAAAACTTCATATTATATCCGTGTGAAATTGCAACGTCCCAGCTGTAATACCAAGGCAGAAAAAAATTATTGTGCTTTACTTTTCGATCCGCCCTCGTATCAAATGATTTTTAAAGTATACGGATTTTGAAGTATTGCAGTAATATTTGTACATGTCCTTACATTTTAACACAATTTTACTGCAGAAAAATGTTACATATGTGTTTTGATTATCGTTTTTTCACATAGCCCTGCATAGTCATTGAGTTAGACGTTTGTATTGGATTTGAAGAATGTAATTCCGCGGCCGGGATTGAAACACATATCTTCCATTCCCTAATCCAATGCTCATGGAGAGATACCCGTACAACATTAAGCCTACATTAACTTACGCAGCCAGCGCTACTTTTAATTATAGCTTTTATGGAGAACAGCCACAAGAAATGTGGCTCTAATGGTAAGATTTTATCTGGAAACTCATTTAATTTCTCTTATATATGACCAGGATTATATACGCTCCCGGAGCTTGACAGCAGATGATCTTTAACTCGTGCGTAAAAACATTTGTTTTCAAGATTAAAACAGAAAACTTGAAGCATTTAATTAACATGTAAAGGATAATAAGTTGGTTATCATCAGCATATGATGTTGATGATGTATTTCAGTTCTGTTTTAACACCACAACGCTGAAGCTACCCTGACAGAACACGATTTATTCACAAATCAACTCGTTTAGCTTAAATGCAACAGCTATATTAACTTTTTGCCTGGAAGGTAACCAACAAGCCAGCAGCAGTAGATATATGGTTTATGCAGATAAACATAGAGAAACAAAAAATCAAAACCTTTCTACATTGTTTTACTTCAGAAGAGAAATCATGCTTCTTGAAGCGTAAACATCAGTGCTTTTCTGTCACTTGAGGCAGAGCAGAAACGTTTCATTATACGTTGAATACATGTCCAACTTCTGATGTACTTGATATTCCCACATTCGAGGGTTGCAACTGTTTACATAAAAATATTACATGATTAAATATCTGCGTAGAACGGAGCTACTGGGGCATGCTGACTATTCCGTTCCCTAGGTATTCGATATTCTAATAACTTACTTCGATAAAGTACTGGTAACATTTTAAACATGGATGCTCCTGGGAGTGATGATCACGTTTTCCATTTAAGTCCATCAACGCTAATAGCTTAAAGCACACTGGTGCTTTGCTACATAGAAAAAATGAGTTTCGTTTTATTCTTGTTCTATAAATACGCTTCTAACCAGTTACTTAATATTGCATATAATTGCGATGTGGCTCCGTAGTAGCGTATGAGCCTCGTATGCGGCAGGTACAGGTATCGGTTCCCGTTTGGTCGGTCACTCTTAACATTGTTTTTTTGCGGTTTTCCCTGTTTGGTAAGCGAATACTGGGATAAGATGTCGTCGAAGGATCAGTCGAGTGGACAGCGGTTGAGGCGTATGGCGGTGGAATTTGCTTTGTGAAAGCGTCTGAGCTGGTGTTCGGTTTGGGATGGGCCCTCAGAGAGACCTCTATGTAAGTTTTATTTATGGATGCTCTTTAACTACTATGGCTCTTAACGTCCCATTCTATATTGGGGGTGAAAGACCGGTAATTTTGCTCAGAGGCCTCTTTTATCAGGCTTGAGGTTCTTTTACGTGCCGTAAATCTACAACACAGGACCACCGGCTTTACTTCCCTTCTGAAGAAAGCCCTGCTAAGGTGTTTTACACCCGGAAAGGTCCATCGCCCCGTGATCTCGGGAACCAGAACTACAACCACGTGTCATATTCGCTTTCACTTCTTCAAATTATATTCATCTTAGATGGTTTTTGGATATATGTATACATACTCTACACAAACTAATTCGGTGTCGTTATACCAGAAGATGAGGCAGTATTTGTAACACTTAAATAACTTTAGTCAAATTATATAATAAAAATATAATAACAGCCGCCTTAAAGCAATATGTATATGTAACAATATATAAAAAGTGTATATTACAGTCATTTTATATGTTTATATTATTGTATACATGTGTAATCATGTTATCTGAATGTATTACGTAATTTAATAATGTAGGAGCTGTGAGAATAATAGGTTAAAAGTTGCTAACAATGAGGTAACAATGAGGCAATAATGAGTAAGAAAGTGTAATAATGCTACTAGTCATTCTTGGAGCAACAATAATGTAATTTTTATGACAGTTTATAAAATAGCCAATCAACAACCAGAAAAAAGTTTAAGTTAAATAAAAGTATTCTATTGGATTAGGAATAGCCAATCAGAGACTTGAAATACAGAAATTTACAAATTTAAGCGGTAGAAATCAAGTCAGTTGGTTGTAGACAGTGTTCCTAACCGGACGCGAGGTGCGTCTTCGAGAAATTTAATACGTATTCGTGTGAGACGAAAATAGTTTACGTGTTAAAAAATGCAAGTAATTAATAAAAGAATCTCACAGCTCTCTATATCAGTGAAGGGTTATTTAAATTGTGTCAAGGATTAATAAATGTAGTGAAGTAAAAATTATAATCTGTTTAAGCTTACATTCTTAGCTGCACTACTTCCTGCATAGAAATCCATGTTTCTAACAATATTACTGACGCAGCTGAGGCAAACATAAATATATAATATTTAAAGAAACAGTCAAAAAATTACAAATTACATTTTTGGGGGGCAAAGGCCACCGGAAAGTTCATTTGGGGCGAAGGCTAACAGAAACTTTTTACCGTACGTGCGGTTGCAACTACTTCAAGTTCGGCTCCCCAACAGTTGAAATACAATACAACTCCTACTTCAAAATTGGCTTTCCATACGTGAAGCAACAACCTACTTTAAAGATTTTCTCATTTCTAATGGTGTTCTTTGGGTTATTTATTTGGAATAATTTTAACCGCAATTCTGAGTTATACCATATAATTAACATCGGGTAATGTGTCCGCCCGCAGCAGTACAGCTCAATTGAGGCATGAAACGGTTGTCTGAAAGTCGACAGTAAAATCTATTTAGTCTAAGTTATTAATAAACGCTTAAAAACTAAAAGTAACCCATTCATCCTTGTCACACAAGCGGATGCTGAAAGTGTCTACCTCTATTCTTCGTATGTTTCTGAAATATACTTACGAAATTGAGCATCCGTATCTAACACTGATCGTTAAACAAATTTCATCACAAAAAACTATAAATTTGAAACTTTATTATTGAGAATTTACAAATATATTACTTTTCGAGATTTTATTTCTATCGATAACCATGCTACTTTATTGAAATATTTATTTTACTCAACCATCTGTAGCATACAAGTTGCAAATAAATGTAAAACTCCTGCTAGGGTTCCAGCTATACATCTTCAGCTTTCGTTATCAACGCACTCACAAACTGAACTATCGTGACATCCCTGACAGCACCTTGAAATTCTACAATTTGATTCCGTACTTCACAGAAACCTCAAAGAACACCACAAACATTAAGATAATAATTATACATTAGACAACTCGAACTAAATGCAGCTTCTATGTTCCTTCCTGGCTTCAAAGTGAAATTGAAAATATATACAGCGGTCGCCATTTTAGTTCTTGTATGGTATTATACACTTACTGTGTGCACACTGTAGTTTGTGTAATGTTTAAAAGATGCTATGGGGACATTTACGCTTGTATGGTGAAAAAGTAGCCCAATCCCCTAGGTGACAATGATGATGTTTATTCCATGAGGTTTCCACATTTACGTAACACCAGACTCCACCCAGCCTCGCCATAACTCGCTTGAAACAAAAATGAACCAGTGAGTGAGTGGCTATTCGGTTTGAAACAAAGAAGAGGTCGATAATAACCTCTCTTAATGAATTCTGCTGCGTTTGGTGTAAATAACAAGAGGCAGGCAACTCAGTACAATCTAGACTAGAGGCTCGACTTTGTAGAGGAAAGGGATGGTGAGAAATGAGTTCTCTATCGTTAAAATGCACAGTGACTACACTACTTATGTCAGAAGCTTCCTCTGAATTATACAGGGAATCCAACTCTACAATTTTTCCGACATAAAATAGGGATACAACGCTGCAAGGGCTGTTGAATTGTGTAACGTAACTTGAAGGATTGAATCCCGTTGGTGGAAAAAATATCAAGAATGAGATTTATTTCGATCTATTTGTTAATTTCTGTATGTAATTTTGTATTTAAGCATTCAGATACCAGCAAGGTGGAGATGGTGTCGGCGGTTAACAGTTAGCTTAATAAAGCTAATAATATTAATATAAAAATTATTATTAACATTGACAAAATCCTGGCAGAGTTGCGCTAGCCCATCTTTCGGGATGAGGTAAATAACTTGAAATAAGTGGTTAGAATTATACAAAAGGGAAGTGTGAAAGGGTGACACTCAGAGAAGACGGAGTTACGTATTTCATTACCAACCAAAACCACTCCATTCCTGTACAGGCAACTTTTCCACATATAAGTGTACATGAATCAATAGGAGCAACAAAATAAATGTTTTTATACTGTAAGCTGAAGATACACAAAAACTGGTGAATACGACTGTAGGATGCTTATATAGCTTTATATTAGATGACATTTTTAAATTATGAAATACAGCTTCTGAATCAAAAGGCTTCTTGCGCTGTCTAATTCTTAATTTGTGATGAGAAAGCCTAATTCGTCTTACTATCTGTTGAGTGATGTTTTAGCTAGGAGTGGGGTGCCCTTCCAAGTAAGTAGGAGTTTAGCTACTGGAAGGAAGTAGAATTTACTTGGTCGGAGGCAAGTGAGGGGTAAAGACGCGCGATAATGAGAGACTGTTGGCTGTTTTCCACTGTACGCGTCCGCGCGGAAGGAGTTCAGCATACTGTGTACCCCTCCCACCATCTAAAACTTTACCTGAGGATAAGCTACTAGCTAAAACGTCACTAGGTAAATAGTATGATGGGTAGGGCGCTCATAAATATGAATTTATTTCAGCTCCAGTGTTTATTACTTGTATAAAGCATAACAATCCTCAAAGACGACTGTTAATGTGGATTCTTTTCTACCGAAAATTTCATACATAAAATTCATTATTTATATATAAAATAATGTTTGAAACTCTTATTTACAATTTGCAGTAATATGGTTTAAGTATATAATATTTTCTTTGCTTAAGGCTCACAGAAATTTCGTTTTGTATCTCCAATACTCCGGCATTTCTAAATAAGAAAAATACTAAATTTCAGAAAGTTAGGTTAAAATAATTAAATGAAATTAACTTATGCACCAATGCTGTAAAATATTCATAAAAGATTAGCTTAGATCTACATATGCTATATATAGTGACGCAACAGCTATGTCTCAAGGTTATCGAGAGGTCGGCGCCGAGCGGTCCGAGTAAACAACGATAAAGGCCGCTCGCCAGGTAAACACCTGGCGCACTCTCGGCAGATAATTAAAACCTTCTACCCCCCTACTCCGGAAAATGTGTCTAAATAGTTGTAGAACAGTCGAGAACTTGTGAAAGGATTCCACTAACTACATAAGCAAGCGCTCTCGCGGGAGTGACTCAGTCGAGTTGAATGAGCGAGTCGAGTGTGAGTTAAGTTGAGTTGCGTAGGTTGAGCGAGCGAGTTGGTGACGGCTGCTGTAACGTGCAACGAGTGCTACTGCGGAGCGACGGTTGTGGAGGTCTTGTGTTCGACTCCCGAGTGAAGTAACTGTCCGGTGTGAAGAGACTACGTCACGAAGGAAGTGAAGTCACCGAGAATTGAACCAGTTCACCTTAGTGAAGTAAACTCCCAGTGAAGGTGAACTACATAAAAACGAAACAGTGACAGATAAGAACTTAAAACGGTTACAGTGAGAGCAGAGAGTTAGTGACAGTTGAAAATAAAACGTGACAAAGTCGCAATATGGAGTATGATTCAGGATTTTGTAAGACTACAGTTTTAAATTTTATAAAATGTATTTCTCTAGTTCCACTGAGGCACGTTTGATACCTTTAAGCGAGTCCTTTATATGGGTTCACATTTCAAGGGTATAAATGGTTTATATTTTAAAACCATCACCCAAGATGTTAGTCATACGAATAATTAAAGGTTATCAACATTCCTGGTTTGTGGGATTTAATATTTTCTATAGCATCCCAGATCTCCGATATTCTTACGCAGAAGAGTGCGCCAGGAGATCTATATTAAGAAATTGGTTTATGAATACACCCTCCTTCATAAAGATTTTGGCCTGGAGACCACAGAATTTTAATTTGTGGCAACTACGCCGTAATAATTGCGTCTCGAAAAGACGTATACAGTCTTTACAATCCTCCCTCAACAAGTGCCTTCTGTATGCGCAGGGCTCTGCGGGGGGAAAAGATTTAAAATTCTGAACCGTATTCCCATCTTTTTGGATTCCGAAGGCGGACTGCGCTCAGTGACCCGGACAAACCTTCATTGGTGTAATGAAACATTCCTGGTGACTGCTTCTCATTCCATTCCTGCTTACAAAGACGCCACAAGGAAACCAAATGCATTCCAGACAGGATTTAAGTTTATTGCATTTAGATACTCTTGTATAACAGATGTGACAAACTGTATATGGAAGAAACGCTTGTACATTTTGGCAAATGATAATACAAGTAAGGTATCAACAATTAAATGATCGCGTGAGGTCAAAAGTAGTACAAAGTTTTGGACTTTTAGATACAGATGCGTTTAGAATTTGTGACGTAAAATCTCAGAAATAATATACAATTAATTGTTACGGAAATACATAAAATTAATTATTTTGCAAGCCCTACTTAGCATACATGTCTTGTAATATCTTTTAGGTACGTTTTCAATTCTGGGGTACCAACTAGTCAACCGCAAGTACAAATTACGGATTTGTATATAAGAGTTCGAATCGTTTAGACTCATTACTGAGAAAATAAACACAAACATTTTCTATATGAAGAGTAATTTGGGGTGAGAGGGAATATTTCTTTATAATATTCGTGTCGTAACCTTGAAAGATGAACTTATGTACCAACATCGGTTTTTATGAGCCTTTTTGTTTTTGAGTTATGCCGTTCAGACACAAACCCACACACACATACAAATCGTTTTATAAAACAAATTCTTCTTCTGGGTTCAGGGGTGTTAAAGCGTATATTTCTTGGTGAAATCTCGATATCGAATATTTTGGTACAATGCAACACCTTTGTCTACCATAGGTAGGTAAGGGTCAATAAGACAAAATCTGAACCTTCGTATAATAATCTGCTTATATAAACGACTTTAATAAAATACAAAGTTTATCAGTTTTCACAGTTAATTCCCTTTATATTTGAAATTAAGTCAAAGAAAGTACTCCAAGATAAAACTCTGGTTCTCCAGGATGGAAGTTTTGCGGGCGGCTGGTGGCCCACAGAAGTATAACGGGTGTTACTCATAATTCTCAGATGACTTCTGAGTCGGAACAGGCCATAGGGCCTACCTTAATTTATTTCACTTCGTTAGTTACATAAATTAATTCTCATATAAGTTCTATAATACATAATGTTATCTCCACACATTACCCTTTACGTATCATTTTCACTAAGTTGCTGCATTACTAAGGGCCCGCAAACATCCAACACCATGGTTGTTGAATCATTGGGTCCTATGTAATTTATGATTCACCAATATACATTTTCTTTATATTCCTTATTTCTAATTTTTCTCAACCATTTATTTATCACTACGCCTAAATATTTTCCTATTTCAAGTAAACTTTCCTTGGATTTAACTCTTAACAACCTTTTACCTATAATTTCATTTGGTAATCTACATTAATTGTTTCTTTGTAATTTTTTCCTCATATTCATTGTTCCTTCACTTTCTAACATTAAATGCCACTAATTGTTAAATTTGCTATTACATAATGGGCATTTGCCTTCATTTTCTCCTTCTCCTATGCCTTTTAACCTCACCACCCCTGACCTAGCCCATGCAAAGTCCTCTCTTGCTATTTTATTACAAACATCAGCATAGTTTTCTCCTTCCCATGTCCTTTTAATCTCTGTATATACATATAATGATCTCTTTGAATTAAAACTAGCAATTATTTCCTGTCTTTCCATATCTTCAATCCTCAATCTAACTCTTTTCCAACATCCCTTCTCACGTGATTGCCTATATCTCCAAATATCCCCACACCCATTTCATTGAGAATTGCTTCTAGGCGCTTGTACCAAATATCCTCTTTATTTAGTAGGGCCTACCTTAAAGTAGATGATGATTATGCCGCTGTTGCTTCTGTAATAATGACTTACATTTTTTAATAATTACAATGAAAATAAACCTGAGTCTGAAAGTGCACAAATATTTTATGACAGTTACATAATACAGTGGAATATACTATACCCCGTGACTGAAAGTTCGTCACGTGACAGCTTCCTGAGGGCAGAGTAGGTGTTACATCTAAAGTTATGCTTCGCCCCGAAGGTACTTTTAAGGGTGCAAAAAGTCGGCGGATACTATTGTGTATGCTTCAACTTCTAACATCTTTAATATCTAATACATGAAAATTACGTTTAAAATTTCTTGAAGCACTGAAAACACTACGCAAGACTATATCCAAATACACGTGATTAGTGATCTTCCACGTTGGCTATCAGGCCTATGCTAAGTTAACCCGCGAAGCTCGTGTGCCACATATTTAGCATGTATAGCGTGCTACAACACTTGTAGCACGTTAACACGCCACAAGCACAGGTTTCATGCAAGCATTAAAAAAAATTGTGCAAAAATTACCCAGGTTTTTATTCAATTTCCGTGGAAACGAGAAGAGTAGCAGAAAGCAAACATAAATGTTTGTGTTTTATGTTCTAACAGGTACTGAAAAATAGCATTTAATTTTCTTTCTCACTTTACTGTCAAAAATTAGCTCTTTAAATCAGCGTGCCCTAACCCTTTCATTCTCTTAAAAGGCATGAAGAATACTTGCAGCAGAATATTTTTATGAATGCTGTATAAGCAACACATTTGTGGTGATGCTTACACTGGTGCGTGAATAAAAGGATATTTTTTTGAAATCTTTGCTCCCGAGGCACTTCCTGTTATGATGACAGAGTATGGGGTTTCTTTGATCTGGGCTAGGAAGCTTTTCTGAACCGTTTCACGTACGCGCTTCTGATGAAGTACTAGGAAGGCCGGAAGTGGTAAATCGGCAACCAAACCTTTGCCTCTCTGCTGACTTTGGGGTCCTAAGCCAAAGGTAGTTACGAGCGACGCTTTTGGAATTCATCATTCTCAGCGGCAATATAGAGAAGGCATACATTCTTCCTACGTATGATCTACGCGTAGTATTTCTGGCACAATGACGAGTGTGTATTAGCATTAGTTGATCAGAAAGGCCCAAATGCTAGATATAAGCAGCTGTAAATCCTTTTTTTTTAACTTTGCTTCATATGCACACATCTCAAATTCGTGTTTACGTTTCCACCTCCATAGCACTTGAATGGGACAACAGACCACAAAATAGCGTTTAATTAAAGTTTCTGTTGTGTCATTAGTGAAAAAATCCCTACCACATCGGCGTCTGTTACTATGATGTGGGTTAAGCCGTTGGTTGCGAGCATCTGCTTCAAATTTGTATATAATTTAAGGTCACCTGCTCTGTTAATTAGCTTTATGAGGTCGTCATCACGTAGTTCGTTCTGCTTTGTCTCGTGCGGCAGCTACTCTTGTGGTATCCATATGCGTTCTTTATCTTAGAGTATGCCTGAGTGTATTTTGAAAGGATAACACCAGTTTAGTTAGCTTTTGAGCAGAGTCGCCGACTGTTGAATTTGCGAATTGATTACTTCTATAGCAATTATTAAGCGAAGCGTCAGTTGCCATAAGTCGCAGAAATGTTATTCGGTAAAATCCCCCTCAATAGCCGCTAAATCTTACTCACTCAAGCGCGTCACTAGACGCTACACTACTTAAAATAAAGCTCACATTCACAAGGGTCATCACACGAGTAAGTCGCAGAATTAAGTAAATAAGTGACTCCGATCTAGAATGCACGCTCTTTTCCTAACTTAAGCTCCGACTCCTATCACTACCCCTACCAACGTCCCTTCTCTTGCGGTTCAATCTTAAAACTCTAAGTATGCCTATCTGATACCGTTTCTATGCAAAACTTCCCCAATTTTCAGAATCTCATTCCCCTTTCTAATTTACAGAATTCTTGCCTAGGTGACTTTGCAAACGTACTGAACCCAATCTCTAACTACATTGCGGAAACTTTTATACTAACGCGTTCGCTAATCGGCTGTCACTAGTGACTTTTTCTCTGGACAAATCTGTTACGCAAGTTTATTACATTATACATGGATTTCATATACGGAAACTGTTTACTGCAATTATTTCTTTATCATACTATCATTTCTTCATTTAATTATTTATATCTTCCCCTCAATAATTACGGTACCATGGGTTAAAACATACCACAGAATTTCTTCTTCGCCGGTTTCTTAAAGGCTTGGTATGTTACATATTTAAATGACTACATCTGGATTTTCACTTTGCAGTTTTGTTAGTTTAAAAACAACCAGACACAACGACCCAAAGTCATTAGGCTGAGTTGGGTCAAGTGAAGGTGAATAATTCGATAGTGGTCTTGCTTATTATAAGTCAAATTTTAATTATATGAGATGTAACACTCTCATCACTAAGGTATATTATTAATAGGCTTAAATACATATATGATATTTAATAAGGAATTCCTTCATATTGCAGTTGTTTTCCTATCAATGACATGACTAAGATTGCAGAATAATTCTATACAGGGAGTAAGTTGAAGGAAAGCTTAGTATGCACACAAAATTCCGAAAATGTTTCACCAACATTGCGAAAACGTGAGCCAATTTATAATTACTTTTAAGAAAACGTAGACTAATATTATACACATTTCTCACGTGTAAAACAAAAACCGGTTCTGCTAACCATAAACACATTGCTATCTCTAAAGGGTAATCAAACAAGCGGGATGGCTCAGGCGGCAACGCTTGTGGCCCGCATTCTGGAGGTCGTGGGTTCGATTACCGCAACCGACCTTTCTAACCCATGGATTTTTTCGGGGTTTCCTCGGGTCGTTAGGCGAATGCTGGGAAGGTTCATTACATCCCCCGAATTCCCTGTCCCTCCATTTCACCTCCATTCTCATTTCACTTCACCCTGCATCTGCTTGGTCGTTTCAGGGTTGCAAGTGTCGGCGGGAGTCTCGGTGTTGCATTGCGGGGGGAAAGGATGATCTCTAGAACCCTCGTCCCCCGTAATTTCGGCGGTCTCCGAGCCCGGGGCCCCTCATGGGACGTGCAAGCCCGCAGGGGGGTAGGGGAGTCGGTTGTACCAGCTGGTTTCAACCTGGAAAATGTAGGGACCCTGCCGTGTCTACTGATCCGGCCGCCCTCTGTCTCCTCTCCTCCCACCTCACCTCTCCCTCCCGGGGGCTCCCCGTCAGTCCTAGTCCAAGGGATATTCACTAAAATTAAAATCGCTAAAAACTTTAGTTTTGAATTTATTGCTTGTTTTTTAAGCAATGTCAAAGGGCGTACTGATTGCACCATGATTTTACTGGCATCTTTTAAGGCAGTAAAACCTTTGATAGGTCGTTTTGGAGGACTTATGAAGATAATTTTAGGGTCAATTAATTTTTTTTAATGGGGACCTACAATTAGGGTCAAATTAAATTGACCCTAAAATGAACATCTTAATCTCCTCCAAATAAAACACGACTAATGGCATTTGCTCTCCCCCATAATATCAAGCAACTTTTATGAAAGACATTTCTTTCCACAACGCTTAGTTTTAGAGATATTGTACAGTTTCGACTTAAATGATCCAGCCTGTATAATGATTTTACCCGCAAGATATTCCCTGAAATAACGAAATTTCTTTTAACCGCTATAGGTTTGTGGAATGTGGTATTTGAGTAGTTTAGCCTAGGGTGTATGGCATTTATTCGAGATTCACGATTTCAGCTGTTCATGTTGGCTAGCGGCAGAGAGCAATACATATTAACTAAACATTTTGTTAGTTTCTCAAAATGTTTATGAGAAGTTAAATTTAAATCTAGTACTGAATGTGAACCGTTTTTATTTAAGTTTATTATATAGATAAGGTATCCTCAGTTATGTGAAATGATGAATGTTATTACACAAACACATAGTGCATGCATCATTGTCCTTACTTGCATATTTAAGAGACCAGTTAAAGTGACAGAAAAGAAAGAAAAAGCAATAGAGGTAAATTGCCCCTGACTAACTGAACAAATTGATCTGGTTTCGTGGATTTTAGCCAGGAAATTGCCCATGTTTTGCTAGTTCCTCTGGTCAGCCAGTAGATCCCAACATGCCAATCTTCTTATAGCTGGACTTAAGAATTATATGCGATTTTAATTTTCGCTGGCTCTCCCACTTTACACATTCAGCCAAAATATGTATGTATGTGCCCAGTCTTCATCCCCACCACAAAATGGTCAGATTCTACTCCAGCCTTCTATTCTAAACCATGCCATTCCTGATCTTTCCTTTCTTTCTGAGACAAGTGTGTATGCCTCTTTACACAAATTAAATTTTATTGAATTTGCTAGAGGCGGCGCCGTGACCGAGCGGTTAGACCGCTCGCCTCCCACCGAGGCGGACCGGGTTCAATCCCAGGGACCTGCATGTGGGATTTGTGGTAGACGAAGCGGCGTCTGGGCGGGTTTTCTCCGGGTTCTCCGGTTTCCCCCGCCATTCATTCCACCAACTGCACCATCATCACCTTTCTTTTCATCCATTTCACCAACATTTCGCTTCATCTACTTCCTTCATCCCATACCAGGCATCGGGCTGATCACCCATCCTGGATGTTCTGTCTGATCCTCGACGGGCCTCTGAATGTTCTGTCTGATCCTCGACGGGCCTCTGACCCCAGGCGCCCGCCTGTAAGTCCTGGGGGGTGTAAGTCCTACATAAGAGGAGGGTAAACAGATAATGAATGAATGAATTTGCTAGAGTTACAGAATTCTTAGTTTTACAATCCGATTCAATTACCTGTCAGCTGATGTCTACTAGTCTTCCTTTGGCACATTTCCATGTTTTTGTCATTTGTTTCGCCTCTTTGTCATACTGACGCCATGCCTATTTTCCTCAAAGTTCTTTCCAACTCAGCTGCCCAAAACCTATGACGCAGGTTTTCTCGCTGGTCTCAGTAAAACATTTGGAGCGTAGTGTGGAATTATCTCCCTGCATCACTCTCAGCCAGTACTTCACTGCTCATAGTTTACAGTGTACCGTGTCTTCATTACATTCCAATTCCCTGAATACCCCAGAATTTGACGTGCCTTCTCAAATCCCAAGAACTCTTTTCCAAAATGCTACCTGCGTTTTCTTTACGTGCTCTGCTCTTTCCCGTCCCAAAATTTGACTTCTATAAACAAAATTGGCATATACATAGGGTTATACATATTTTATATTATATATAGGGTAGTTAATTTATATTCGAACCCATTCGCGGCCTCTGTCTACTGCGCCAGACAACCGGCAGTCGCCGGGGAAATTACGCCGGCAGAGGCGGACTCAAATCCTTACCTTAAAATAGATGCTGGAAATGTTGAACTTCTATTCTCCAACAGGCAGCATATCTCGTGTAAATATTCTCGCTCACTCTCCGAAGCTCAGTAGCAGGAATTCTTGTGATTACTTGCACAATGTTTTCTCTAAGTTCCTGTAGTGTGCGAGGATTGGATCGATACACTTTGTCTTTTAAAGAACCCCATACATAAAAATCACAACTCGTTAGGTAAGGAGAACGAGGGGTCACAAATTAACACTAATTATTCTGTCATCAAACACCTCTCTTATTGCATGATTCTGCAACAGCACATACGGCTGGCGAATCATTACATGCAATCTTTATAGAATAATTAGTGTTGATTTGTGGCCCCTGGTTCTCCTGACCTAACGAGTTGTGAATTTTATTTATGGGTTCTTTAAAAGACAAAGTGTATCCTTCCAATCCTCGCATACTACAGGAACCTAGAGAAAATATTATGCAAGAAATCACAAGAATTCCTGCTGCTGAGCTTCGGAGAGTGAACGAGAATATTTACACGAGATGTGCTACCTGTTTGAGAGCAGAAGGTCAACATTTCCAGCATCTATTATAAGGTAAGGATTTCAGTCCGCGTCTGCCGGCGTAATATCCCCGGCGACTGCCGGCTGTCTCGCGCAATAGAGAGAGGCCGCGAATGGGTTCGAATATAATTTAACTACTCTATATACGAGGGATGTTTTTAAAGTATGGTCCGTTATGCAATAAAATAAGAGCTACAATATATTTTGGTTACCTCATTATTTCATTCCATTGTATATACCTTAAGTTTCCTTTCCACATAGTTTTCACAGTCAATTAAATTCTCATTCTGGTGAGGAATAAATTTTAGTGGCTCTTCTTAATTGAAGTTCGCCGCCAAACCATAAAAGAATTGTACAGTTTCTGAGACGCATTTTTCTTGTCTAAGTTTCCGTGGCAGAAGAAACTCCGTCATTGGAATCGTTGGTTTCAGGAGGGGGATTCAAACTAGTGATCCGGAAGTCAGATCTTTTATCACAGAGTAGCTCCAAGAAAACAATTGCGAATCTGCAAGTTAGTGTGATGTTAGTCAAAAACAGACGACTCATTATTTATGTCCTTCAAAAAGCTTTCGTACATGTCCCGCAAATTTATTCCTAAGAGATTCCCACAGGTCATTTACAATACAGAAAAATTTTACTCCAGAAACAGCTACACGTTTCCTAGATGGATTGGCGGCGGAAGTCTGTGACGAGGTCCTAAAAATAATTATACTATGATAAGACAAATGCTCGAAATGCATTGATAACTGGTAGAAAATTAGTGTAAGGTTTGAAGACTTGAGTAAACAATAACTATGGAAAAATGTTTAGTAGTTAGTAATTTATTGCAAACCGGACCTTACTTTTAAAATACCCCTCGTATATCTAACGGTACATTAGGGATCTACGTGAGAGTACGCAATGGTTCATTTAACTGTCATCTGGCTTATACTAATTGGTGACTGAGAGATATTCATTCTAGTTTCACTCATATTAAACATTACTCCTAAATAAGAGAAATGTGTACCATTTTGTATATCCTGCCCCTTGTAAACACCATTTTAATCCCTTCCATACACATAAACATTCTTAAGGCCACTTTTTTCGTTTTGCTAATTTTTACCACCATACTCTACGGTTTACAATACTCTTTCAACCTACTAATACCCTTCTGCAAGCCTTCTATCCTTATTGGCAGAAGTGTCATGTCATTGAGTATAAAGGATAGGAATGCAGACATAGTCTACTTCCCAGACGTTCATCCCCTCTGCTGTTAACACATCTGCTATATTCTCTATCAATAAGTTGAACAACACGTGTGATAAAATGCACCCTTGACGAACGCCTCTGATGGTTGACTTAGATTGAGTTGTTATATTTTATTTTAATACTGAGATTTACCCTGTTGTAAATTTGCATCAGAGCTTTCATCATTTTACAGGAGAGTGAGTTTACCAGTCTTTTCTAAGGGTTAACATTCTGATATAAAGCTTTCTATGTAACACCGAAGCGCGATAAAACATGCCATTGGGAACATTGTCGACGCTGTAACAATTAAGACAGTATAAACAGACATGGTGGCGCATACGTTGAATTCCCTTCAATGCCTAATTACATGCTTCTCCAAAGGGTGAAGGTGAGGTAAAGGGAACGTCACATACCGCTCTGACAACATCTTGCCGAGATCAATAGGATTTAGTTCACGGCATTTCAGACTCGTCAACCGTTATTGTGTCTTAATGGCACAACAGAACCGCGTTTCTATTAATGCAAAAGTATCATGGCCTTGGTGCATTGGAATGACACACGACTCGAGCTGACAGAAGTGATATTACTAAGCTTATTCGTGCAAAATGTACGCTGTTTCTTAATCCAATTTCTACATCCATGCAAAGCTCGAATATGATAACTTCTCCTCTTTGAAAATTTATGAAATCTCAACGGGTAAAAGCGTTGCTTGTGGACAGAGTTTTACTAATAATAAAAACACACTACTTGCTTTTATTAAAGTAATTCGTACATCAATATTTTAGTACACTAAACTTAACTTCTGTCACGGTGTATTTCACAATGTTATATATTTTCATATATGACAATGCTTTTCAAAATTCTGAACAGAACTTATGGCCCGACCAAGGAAGCTCTTCTATCTAATCTTTACCAAGAAACATTACAAAAAGGTTTATAAACCTCTACATGATCTAAGGAAACACTTTTTATCCAAAATTTTGCACCAAACAAGCATGCCATTCATTTACATCAATCTGTATGACATTCCTAGGTAAAACGGCTATTGTTTGCCTATGAGAAGATTTTCAGGGATTTAGTGATTTTGTGTCTCAAAATTCCACACAATTCATTATACAGATACTTGAAGTCTGAACTAGATATTGGTCAGTCATCATAGATGACCAATCTGGCATTTGTTCTTACCTATAGATCAGAGGCATCTGCTCTGCTTGGAATAATTGATGCTGGTTTTGGAACATTGTTTGTTTAATGGACTTCATAGACGTTCAATGTACATTAGTCTTAAACACAAATGTAATTCATTTATAGGTCTCAGGAAAGAAAACTCCTAAAAACATCATTAGTGCTACATTTCTATCATGCTGAACACTTGGAGACACCTAGAGTGTTTCAACATGACTGTGAACAAAAACTCAACGTTTTAACTATTTGATTTCTCTTTTACACATAAAGTGCATTTTGACACTATAATTGTTGGCGAACCAGTATTGAAGTACCGCATCTCTCCGGCCCAATCTTCTTGTAGTTGAGGGATGAGTGAATGGCCTTTACGGATCTCATATTGTCTACAATTAATCAGGTTCAGGTATACTAACCTCAGATTAACATCAAAAGGTTTCAATGTGATATAATTTTTTTGTATTCTTGTGATATTTATACAATCCAGGACACCCGACTCTCTCTCTCAATGATCACTCCGCGCTGTAACTACAGAGAAAGAAAGTACTGATGGAAAATGCTTGCCTCAACTAAAAAGTGTCAGACCTCTCTTGAAAAAAGTAAAGAAACGAACAAGGGTAACTTTGGTGATAGAACTTATAGTCCCTGTAGGTATTTGCATGGTAAACGTATTACGTGTACTCACTGTCTCCTCCACTATAGCCAAAATGTTCATAGTAGTTGATAGAATCTTTACATTTGCTACTGCTGTGTCTTTCATTGCGTGATTGTCAATATTTGTCACTCTTGTAATCCAGTTTGTATACACCTGTTATAGTTAATGATTCTCACCCATGTCATATTTGTTCGATACACATCGCAAGAGCAGTTAATGACAGCAATGGTAATAGTAATTCACACCAATAAAATACATAGTAAGTCTCAAATTAAGAGAACTGATTCCTCGTAAAACTCATGCAGAGCCTCTTCATAGTGATAGAGGTACACAAACAGTAATGTAGTAATGATGCCACCCTGAATGATTATGTCGAACAATATAAATTGTATGCCGATCCAGTTCTTGAACACAAATTTTACGTGTGTAGCGGTTCAAGTTGTTTTAATTAAAATATCAGGGGATGCCTCTCAATATACATAATCATCTATATACTGAAGCATTTGCAGAAGTGCAAACTCAAGTGTAAGGAATCGTTCCGATAAAATGAGTAATGGTTTATGTTGGTAGGGAAATACTAAACCAGCTCTGGCATGCCCAGTCCCACTCCCTACCTGGTTCTAGCACTCCACTAAATTGTTTTCTTACTCCCCCCTTTTCCTTCGCTCCTGAGCCTGAAACCGACTTGTGTTCATAGGTTAATTTTTTTGAATGCCAGACTTTTGACCTCAAACCAATACGAGACGGACTCATCTAGGGGTTGGTGTAGGCAGTCATAGCAAAGCATTCCTTCCAAACTTAGATGAAATGGTTCCGTACTCCTTAGATTTCGCCGCTCACCTAGGTCTGACCTTTGTTCATAGGATAATGCGTGTTTGTCGGACTTAATTCAAACCAATAAAAGATTGGCTCACCCAGGACTGGCGTGAAACACGCATGATAAGGAGTTCCTGCCAAAGTTAAATAAAGAAAAACGCCATAGCATCGACAAATTCTCGTACACTCGAGTGTACCTGTGCGAGTTATTTGAGCAGTATGCGCAGTCGCCGAGATCTACTAATGATCCCAAACAATTTTATTGTTTAAAAGCCGTAATGCTTCTCAAATATGTACTATAGCATTCACAATTTTAATATGGTTACTTCCTGACTACACGAAAAGCACCACATTATATCGATTTGGTGACACTTTTGGGATACTTAGCTCTACAAATTTTGCATTCAAACTGATGACATGACGTCGTTTATTATGTTAACGTTGCGTCGGACACGTTCTCTCTATTGTTTCGAAGACTGCGCCGTTGGTGGCAGTCCCGGGTTCGATGCTCACTCGGGCTGGAGTCGAACGCGGTGTAGTGGTAGAGATAGAAGTAATGCTAAAATTCACTGTACCTGTTTTCTCCATCAGACGTGGCTTCGTCTTGTGGTTCTGGCTGGTTGATTTAATCTCGCTGCCTGGCTAGTTGGTTCTCAGCGGTGATGTTAGCATGGACGCTGCCTATCATGATTGTTAATAAGCTCGTCGATCTCAGTGGTGGTACTAGGAGCTCAGAAGGGAATTTACTACTCACTGTAATGTTTGATTTATGGCTATTTATTGTTACTTCCTCACTCTAACACTACATAATGTTCCTGTTCACTTATCACCATTTGCGCGCCAATTTCCTTTAACGGAGTATCGTGGATTCCTGGTCAGTATCTAAAAGTGAACTGTTTTCAACTGTTCAACTGTGTAATCTAAAAGTCAACTGTGAACTGCCTTGTTTTCCAGCAATCGAGAACAGGTCGCCCAGGTTCACCTGGGCGGAATATAATCGCCACAGTACCTAGCCACGTATGCGGCTTTACCTGTGCGATATAGAAGGATAAACTGCCTTGTTTTGGGGTGAATCTCAACTATTTAAAGACCACAATCTCCCACCTAAAGTTTTGGTATCGAATTTCTTATTGGTCAGTTTGTATACATCATGTGACCTTTCTCTTGGGCTTCTCTTGGTAAACTGCTGTTCTGTGTTATATTTGCCTCGCTCCATACTTCCGGAGCGGAAACAAATAGAGTCATAAAACCTTACCCTAGACTAACACAAAAGATCCCGTTTCGCTGCACATGCGAACAGCATATTTCTACTCTAACTGCAGATTTCAAGACATTCTAAACTTAGTTAAACAGGAATATTATGTACACGATAAATATTACATTATACACAAAATTACTATTTACATGGTTTTCACATTGTAGACATATATCATTTACATATCAAATTATACACTGAAAACTTTAGCACATAATAAGATTACTTCGGGCACATTCTGTCTCAACGTCTATATATTGGCTGAGTGGAACGCATTCCAGATATTATATAGTAACGAGCATTCATCATTGTAGCCGTGGTCATTACCTATTTCTCCTAAGGTGGAAACTCCTTTGTCGAAGTGGAATACCTATTTTACTTCTGCATCTTGTGATGGAACTTAGGTGTAATGGAAGTTTTTGTTCTTTGTTGCTCAAAAGAAATTTACTCGCAAAGTTTTAAAAGAAAGTTTAGCAGAATCCAGAAGAATGCTCATAACTGCAGTTAAAATACCTCTATTAAAGGTAGGGATGAACTTGTACGCGGACGAGTTTATTTTTTAGAATGGTGGACTCCAGAGCGAGGAAAATGGAGAGAAAGAAAGAAAATGTGGTGTGCTTTATACGAGGCTTCAAACAATCGTGAATGCAGAGAGCCAGTCGGAAGTGACATAGAGAGGGTGGAGTGGAAGAGTGAAGAGGCAAGGAGGAAGGAGAAGATAGAGAGGCCGGAGTGAGTGGTTCAAGTTGGAATGCCTTGAGAAGTTGGCGGGTGAGGGACTCAATGGAATGTACGCTCCCTAATATAAGGCAAGTCTAATGCACTGGAGGCCACGCAACGTTCATCATTTTGACCACGCTTTCAAGAGCCTTTGAGCACACAAATCTACCTGCTAAAGGCTCTTTTGGCACAGCCGCTTGCTAGCAAATCGATGCTATAGGAGAGTGTATGGCCGAGTGGCGAAATAAGCTGCATCTAAACCTGCGTCAAAATTGTACCTTAGTCTTTAAAGTCGTGTTTGTGTAAGTCGGAAACGTGAATTTAGTTTTCAAAGCTTTCAGTGCGAAATCATATTGGGTCAAAAATTGTACATTACTAATAAACAATGAACCACTAAACGCTCGAGCTACCGGGAATGTGAAAACAATTGTTAATTTCTACACCTACAGTGTCAGGATATAAAAATCCTTGTATTGATTTTGTTCGTCATAGGTTTATTAGCCAGAAAGTGAACAACATTAAGTTGTTACAATGGTTAATTACTAAGCAGGATGGCTCAGGCGGTTACGTCTGTGACCCGCATTCAGAAGGTCCCGGAAGCGATCCCTGGCGACCATGGGTTTTTGTGGTTTCCCCGGGTCGCCAGGCGAAAGTTGGGGTGGTTCATCTTCCTTCCTTTCATTTCCTGTACCCATCTTCTTCCTTGTCATCTGTTTCAGGTTTGTAGGACCAGGCGACGGTGATCGGCGGGTTGCGGCTGGGCGGTGGCTTGTGCTCTGTAAAGATTCTTCCCTGGCGTCGCTGCGGTACCGCTCAGTTAGGTCTCTCCTCAACGTGGGGCTCCACTCCGGGGGGAGTTGGTGGTTTGTGGGCAGGGAGCGTGCGGTGTTGGATGCGTTCTATCTGGAAACGTTAGGGACCATGCCCATGTTTGCGCCTGTCGGCATCCGGATCTGGTCACCCTTCGGGTCTCTCCCCTCATCCTTCCCTCCCAGGGGTCACGTTGGAAGCAAAAAGGACCGACTGGACTGGTGCGGTGCTCTGCCCCGGTTCCGCCCCCCCCGTGATACGTACCTTTTACAATGGTTAATTACTTTGTATTCTACAACTTAAATGTTGTATTCACTTGAATTGTTTAATTGTCTAAACTATTACATGAAGATTGTAGCTATATCATGAGATATGTGTTATCTCAATCCAGAGGTGTAACTAGGGGAGTTGGGTTTGGAACACTCCTTTGCTAAAAACAATTTAAAAATTAATAGCAAAAGCAGCTTCGTTAAAATAATAGCAGCTTTCTAGGTTGGTGGGAACGAGATACTTCCTAATTTTATCACTGGTAGCGCTATATTTACGCCGCATGTCTTGAGAAAAATTGTTTAAAAATAGATCCCTATACGTAACTCCCCCTTAATATTTTTCTCGCTCGCTACGTTGCTGTCTCAGTCTACAATGACATCGTAGAGGTGTAGCTGAAAATTCGCTTTTGTTGGACATCATATATTGTAGGTGTAAACCCTTACTCTAACACAGGTATGGGCAACCCTTCTCATTTGCCGTTTGCAACACACAAGCAGTCATCTAATTCAGTGGTGCAACACTGTCTAACGCAATTATAAGATGCATTCCAAAGTAATTGATAGGACATTTAGGGAAGGATGGGCTCTTTCATACCTTGTAGCATACAAAGATGCGAAAATGTACTGTGTGAGTACGTATGTACTCGTGTATACATGTAATTAATCGTCTTTTTTTAAAGAGATCTATATTTTTTTGTGCAGTACGTTTTGGTCTATCTCTTAATACTTACCAGTTACACAAGATGATACAAAGTTCCTTCCGAGTGAAGAGGACCTCACAGGCTATTCCCAGAAAATTATAGATACGCATTCTATTTGTCATCTAAATGTCTTTAATATTTTAATCAAAATCGTTAGAGCCATGTTTTAGAAAATAAAAAATTTGTAAAAATGTTCCATAGTTTGGTGTGAGGGATTTTCTTGAAAATCTTTGTGTCGTATCTTTGAAAGGTATTGAACTTAAATACCAAGTTTAGTAATTATCCAAAGTTTCATTTTTGAGTTATGCTGTTCACAGACACACACACACACACACACACGCACGTTTTTCTAAACTTTATCAATACTTTATCAACTGCTACGTACGTGGTAAGGAAATTAAAAAGCATGGGCTAGTACCCCTTGGCTGAAATTATTCAGTCAACAACTTCAATTTAAGCAATTTATTTATTTATTTACTGTAAAAGCTGCAAGTACTGAGTATTGTTTGTTAATTTTTCCTGTAAGTTTATAAACGATATTATATTCATTTGTTCCCTTTGTTAACAAGTGGGAGATATTTTCAGTTTCAGACCTTTATTGTATGGATAATAATGAATATTTCAATTGATTTTATTGTGTCATTTGATGCATACCTAGAATTTTAATAAGTATGCATTTATAGCTTTTCAAAATTAAGAATCGCATTACGCCACTGCTCGGATTGAGGGGTAGCTACGTTACGTCACGATACCCCTCCCTCCTGGATGTGACGCGCTCGCCAATACCTGCTCTAACACATAAAAATCATTTATTTATAGAAGCAGAAATCGAGGTAATAATGGTTGTTAACAATTTCAAATGTACACTCATTTTCGCTAAAATTGTGAGTATTTGATGCCCCAAAGTGCGCATTGTAAATCACAGATGTAGTGGTACGCTTCAGCATCAGGGGAAGACAACGCGAAGCGGAATCGTTGAGTATAAAAAGACTCAGTATAGGTTTGTCCTGCGCTGTGGCGCAGTGGGCTGGAGTGTGATGCTCTGCTTCCCCTTAAGGAATACGTCCGGGTTCGATCCCGCACAGGGGGTTACGGTTTTAAGTCACGGCAACTACTCAGCATAATGAGGAAAGTGAGGAGCTGCGGTAGTCAGCGGTCCTGGTCTCCTGAGCCAACTTTCCGGCTGGGGGAAGCGTGATGCTTGTTACATCACCTCCCCGTATAGGTTAGATGATCGCGCGCCTCTGCGGTGCGGAAATGGGCGTGAGGCCGGCATTCGCAGGTGCGGGCTGTAATACCACAAGATTTATTCTTTTGTAGTTAGGGTTTGTTGCCACTTCAATTATTTACAGTTACTGCAAATCTCTAGTCCCTTTGAAGTCCGTATCCACTCAGTTTTAATTCTAGCCTAGCTGAGGCAGGATCCTTAACAAAAATAGTATCGTCGACTATGTGACATTGCATCCTTGAATGCTTTGTTTAACCTTTACGCTACTGCATACTTCCTGCAACCACGAACTGCTAATTTAGCTGCGCCAACATTGTCCACTGTCAAATGCGTTCCGCGCAAGCGCACCAATAGGGACCGAACGCATTAAGTAACCGCAAACTGCTTTAGAGAGTTGTGGGGAACGCAGATAGCAGGCTGCCGCAAATAACAATAGTTAGACTGTTGTCACGTTTCTAAACTTGTCGCTGCACTACACTATGGAAATAATTATACAGATGTGGAGAAACAATGTACAGGAAATTATAGAGTAGAAAGGGAGTATCAAACTAAGCATTTTGAGGTGTTAGGACCGTGGGATCACAGATGCAGTATAATAACATGAGCGCTGCATGAACACAATTGAAATCTGACTTTACGAAACATCTTGATTTGCCAGTCAAAATGAAATGTAGCTCACACATTAGGTGTGTGTTCGTAATGTCTCAACTAGTGAGTACTGGTACACAATGAGAAACTAACCAACTGTGCTGTACGGTATCATCCAGTAGACTTTATAACACAAATGCGGCATTCAACATCAGACCCACCTAGTGACGCCGACAAGTACTGTACAAGAGTGTGTTTTGTTTACATCTGACACGCCACAAACAGGTTTCACAAACGGGAACTCTAAAACCGCCTGTACGCGATCAAATTTTTGTCACATTCAATACTTTATAAGACCTTTCAAGAGTTGTCACACCTTTACACTTTTCTTGTCAAATTGCTTCCAATACTTTTAAACTCTTTGAAAGTCTTGAAAGCAAATAAGGACATGCTCTACACGATCAAAGATTTGACAACGATTTGGTGGCTTTAGCCAATGAAATGCGAGTATTCACAGTGCGTCACGAAATCTGCAACATGACTGAAAGCGAAAAGTAAACAAAAATGGCTACCCGGCCAAGGCATGTTGAATGCGAATTGATTAGGTTATACATAAGCTGGTCATGCCCGTATGTCTAGGACTCTCTGGATTACCACAAGATGAAGCAGATGAAGGCATATGAAGAAATAATTTCCAGGCAGACTTCCGAACTAAGTATACATTAATACAATGTTATATAGTGTGGCTAACCTATCAGTTGGTGTTATTTCCATTGTATTCCATAATCGTAATGTGATTTCATTGGTAATAATACGTGAAAGTGCAACATAATATTGGTATAGAACAGTATTTCATTTTAAACTGTTATACCGTGACGCAAATAGTAAATTGCTTTGTGCGTGATAAATTATTTATTAATGTGTTCTGAAGGGTTTCAGTTTGAAAAAAGACAACTTGTAATTACACATTTATGACATTGTGAAGTCTTGTCCAATCTTGGCACGTATTGAAAAAATGTTTGACAATTTTTCTTGTAAACTCTTGAATTGAAATAAAAAAGTTTGATCGTGTACAAGGGGCTTAACATGATGGATTTAATTTTGATGCATGTAGCTCAGTAAAAACGCTTCTTACTACCCGTTGTTCCTATTCTCAAAATGCTTATTTTGGTAGCCCCTGTTACTCTACAATTTTCTTCACAATTTTTTTTTTTTGCATTCAGTACATGTTTTCTATTTAATATTTATTGAAGCTTCGCCAAACAGGTATACGAATTACACGTTTACTGTCGTAATCAATGACACTAAATTGTAATCCCAAATCTGAACTTTCTGCTTTAGGGTTTACTGAAATCATAATAGGGTTCACAATTTCCATAGTTGGGTAGTGATTCTATGGTCCTCTACGGCTAACTGTGTCGAATGCACTATCAAATCACGCAATTTATTAATACTATTTCTCTGAAGCGTGTTTATAGATTTTAATTTTCATTTGATACGAAACCTATTCTATGGAATTTGAACAACAATACTATGCTAATAGCCTGCAAAACTTTTGTTTTGTTTTTGTCGCAATTAGGCTTAGTAGCTGTAATTTTGACTTGATTATACGTTAGAGGATATGCTAATTTTTTCTCTCTTCTCTCTCTCTCCATTAAAGAAGAAGATTTAACATTTTAATAATTTTCGAAAAGGAAAAAGTGTTACAAATGAAATTTAGAAGTGTTATAAGCGGATAAAATTATGCAAATTTTATGTGAAAAATCGAGAGCCTAATGAACAGGACTGCTTTACTTACAATAACCTTTCTCCATCCTTGCATTAGAATTAACTTCGTACTTATCACGAATAACATTATTTGTTCAATGTTTCCAAAACTTTTATGTTGAAAAAGGCAGAATTAATTGAGTTCAACGAGCTGAATTCTCTCAGCACTAAGACATGTAGATACATTTTCACATAAATATATACAACTTTTAAAACTTAAACTCAATGAATTAAATGAACCTCACATTCTCTGACTCTGACTCTCTCTCTCTCTCTCTCTCTCTCTCTCTCTCTCTCTCTCTCTCTCTCTCTCTACAGCTTCTTTGCGGAGCATTGTTGAATCAACATTGTAAGCGAAAATATCAAAGGTCATTATGGAAGAGAGCATTTTGAGTCAACGATACGAGGCAATGTTCATACAGGCATTGGTTGTTTCTGTAAGAAGAGCTGTACTGAACCCCAAACTAAACATTTAATTTTATGCTTATTTGCAGATATTCGATTAACAGAATGTTCCAGTTTCCGTCCAAACAGTATGAAAACATACCAGGGATATGGCAGTTTGAATGTGAAATTTGCAGCTTATGATTATGGAGCACACTTACAATAAATGTGAAGGATATCTAAGTTTATAGGTTTCTGTCAAGGTGGAATTGACGTTTTCACCTATAGAAGCAATGGATATATATGGTTTAAAACTACAGGAAACAAACATCGTCAACTATTTATTAGAAAACCATGTAAGAAAAGAACTAAAAGCTTACGTAAATACAACAGACTTCAACTAAGAACAATTATTGCATTTCTCACTCGACAGCTCCTGTGAAAAAGCATCTTAACACGATGGGAGTGTTTCAGAGTAACTTAGACTCCAGATTACGCAAGAAACAAACTGAAATAGCCCAGCACATATATGCTCCTATGAGCTTTGGCTCACAGGAGATATATTGCTTCGGGAAAACGCTTTAAAACCAGAAGAAATTGAAACCCTATCTGTTATGAGACTGTATTCCTTGGTAAAGGATGCAGGTATAATGAATTGGGCCAAGGTTGAAGTGCATTCGGAGCAATGACAGAAATCTGTGTCGTATAAGACAAGACAGATAGCTCCTGAATTAGAAATTCGTATTTCTATACTGTCACAGACCAACAACGATCTGGCACGAGACCACACTGCCTCTGCTCTGCGCTGCTACCCCCAACAGTCTCCAGCATTTCCACAGCGTTAAATACTACTTGTCTTCTTTACACTTATCGATAAGCATGCCAGCTCTGTCGAATGTTCTAGTTTCCGAGGTCGCGGGTTCAAACCCGGCAGAGGCAAAACTTGTTATAGCTTCCTTCGGAAGGGAAGTAAAGCCGGTGGTCCCGTGTCGTAGATTTACGTCACGTAAAAGAACTCAAGCCTGATAAAGTGGCCTCTGAGTAAAATTTACGGTCTTTCACACCCAATATAGAATGGGACGCTACGAAAAATAGCAATTAAAGAGTGTCTATAAATAAAACTCAATCTAATCTAATTTAATTTAATTTCTGCCGAATGTTGTCGTGGATACTGTCAACCCTATGTAAATGCAGGGTGGGAAAATCGAATATATAACACGTAATTCTACAATTGCTACCAGATAGTGAAATCCAAACGCATATCCATTTTCAATATAAGACCGAAGTCATAAACATTTCCAGTACATTCTCTACAACAGTAAGGATAAATGACATTATCTGCAAAACTACCTGCATCTCGACAGCTTTCAGCTCTATCCTACACAGAGACTGGTTGTTATATTATAACCAAGTCCATTGCTTCTAAAGGTGAAAACGTCAATTCCACCTTGACAGAAACCTATAAACCTAGATATCCTTCACATTTATTGTAAGTGTGCTCCATAATCATCAGCTGCAAATTTCACTTTCAAACTGCCGTATCCCTGGTATGTTTTCATACTGTTTGGAGGGAAACTGGAACATTCTGTTAATCGAATATCTGCAAATAAGCATAAAATTAAATGTTTAGTTTGGGATTCAGTACAGCTCTTCTTACAGAAACAACCAATGCCTGTATGAACATTGCCTCGTATCGTTGACTCAAAATGCTCTCTTCCATAATGACCTTTGATACTTTCGCTTACAATGTTGATTCAACAATACTCCGCAAAGAAGCTGTAGAGAGAGACAGTCAGAGAAGTGAGTTTCATTTAATTCATTGAGTTTAAGTTTTAAAAGTTACATATATTTATGATGAAAATGTACATGTCTTAGTGCTGAAAGAATTCAGCTCGTGAACTCAATTAAGTCTGCCTTTTTCAGCATAAAAGTTATGGAAACATTGAACAAATAATGTTATTCGTGAAAAGTACGAAGCTAATTCTAATGCAAGGATGGAGGAAGGTTATTGTAAGAAAGCAGTCCTGTTCATTAGGCTCTCGACTTTTCACATAAAGTTTGCTTAATTTTATCAGCTTATAACACTTCTAAATTTCATATGTAAAACTTTTTCCTTTTCGAAAATTATTAAAATGTTTTACCTTCTTCTTCTTTAATGGTTTACCCTCCTCTTTGTAGCACTTACACCCCAAAGGACTTACAAGCCCGCCGAGGAGCAGGCAAACATTTGGATCATAACATATCCAGGATGGGAGATCAGCCCAATGCCTTGCGTCAGTAGCCTGTCGAGGAGCAAGCAAACCCTGGTCCATAGCATATCCAGGATGGGTGTAAGCCAGTATCTTGGATCAGTAGCCTGTCGAGGAGGTTCTTCGGGAGGTAGGATGCTGGGAAGATGCTGTATTTGCTAAACTAAACGTAGTTAGGTACTGGCTGCGAATAATTAAAGGCGATCAAACAACTCTGAGAGCAATATGTTATCGTCATCAAATAAACAACATAGGGCACCCAAAATGGTGGGCGGCGGGGTTGCAACGCGAATTATCAAAAATTGGCTTAAATGATATCTGGCAAAGGGGTAATGAAAATACACACCGTGCTGTAAGAAAGGTCAAAAGACGACTATGCGATATAAACAGGCAGAAAATCGAATCTGAATGTAGACAAAGATCAACATTGGAGCTACAAAATGAAATAAAAACTAGGTGGGGTAAGGAAACATATATTTTGGAATTGAGTATAAAACAGAGGACTGGAATAGCATGGCTTAGGTTGGGAGGGTGGAAAGCTCGCAAGATTGTTGATAACGATGGCAGGAGGATTTGTCCATTATGCGGGGAACAAGAAGACTGGACGCATATTTTGGCAGCATGCGTGCAGACGGAGGGTATTAGGAAAAAACTATTACCGGAAGTATTTTTGGCTTCCAACAGACGGAGGACAGCATGCTGGGACATGATTCTAAACAGCCAAAACTGGCCAAGCTTGGGCACATACTTAATGGAAGTACGTGTACTAAGAGATAAGGTGTTTATGTAATTTTTCTTTAAACATATGTGGTGCTTGAGTACTTGTGCGCGACTGTGTGTGTGTGTTTGAATGTGTGATTCAGTGTGTTTTTTTTTCAATTTTATATGTATGTATGTATATAGTGCGGTGATTGTAAAAAAATAGTTGTTTTCTGGTTGATACTGCAAGTCACGTATACAGACCAGGTATTTATCTAGAGAGCATGTACGGTCTTATGACCCATGCGACTGTGTTATGCAATTAATGTAATACTAAATACTTAATAAATACCACCACTACCACTACCTGTCGAGGAGCAATCAAACATTTGGATCATAGCATATCCAGGATGGGTGATCAGCCCAATGCCTTGGGTCAGTAGCCTGCTGAGGAGCAAGCAAACTCTGGTTCATAGCATATCCAGGATGGGAGGTCGCCCAATGCCTTGCGTCAATAGCCTGTCAAGGAGCAAGCAAACATTTGGATCATAGCATATCCAGGATGGGAGATAAGCCCAATGCCTTGCGTCAGTAGCCTGTCGAGGAGCAAGCAAACCCTGGTCCATAGCATATCCAGGATGGGTGTAAGCCAGTGCCTTGGGTCAGTAGCCTGTCGAGGAGCAAGCAAACTCTGGATCATAGCATATCCAGGATGGGTGATCTGCACAACACTTTGGGTCAGTAGCCTGCTGAGGAGCAAGCAAGTTCTAGATCATATCATATCCAGAATGGGTGATCAGCCCAATGCCTTGCGTCAATAGCCTGTCGAGGAGCAAGCAAACTATAGATCATAGCAGACCCGGGATAAGTGATCAGCCGAATGCCTTGGGTCAGTAGCCTAGCCTGTAGAGGAGCAAGCAAACTCTGGATCATAGCATATCCAGGATTGGTGTAAGCCAGCACCTTGGGTCAGTAGCCTGTCAAGGAGAGAGCAAACTCTGGATCATAGCATATCCAGGATGGGTGTAATCCAGTGCCTTGGGTGAATAGCCTGTCGAGGAGCAAGCAAACTCTGGATCATAGCTTTTCCAGGATGGGTGTAAGCAAGTGCCTTGGGTCAGTAGCCTGTCGAGGAGCAAGCAAACTCTGGATCATAGCATATCGGGGATGGGTTATCAGCCCAATGTCTGGTATGGCGTGAAGAAGAAGGAAATCAAATGTAGTTTTGAAAGGAATGGTGGGAAAATTCATGGATCAAATTATCCAACCCAGCATTTGCCTAGCGACCGAGAAAAAACGCAAAAAACCTTACGGCCAGGTTTGTCGTCCCCGGAGGTTTGAATCCGGAACCTTCCGAATTCTAGTCGCATACGTTACCGCGGCTCCACCTCGGTCAGTATTTAAATGTTTAGTAAACTACGAAAATCATAATGCTTTAAAGAATAGTTAGAAACTGCTGTTGTGATGGGTCAATAGCAGACCAGGTTTAAGCTCCAAAGGTCCAGAGCTTTGTATCCTGCGGTTCCACTACAGGAATGAAGGTAACGCCCAGCTTCTCAGTTCCTACAGTAATCTGAATTGTACTTCTTATGAATTTAGCACCGAGGAAATTTGTCACTGTAAATGTTAGCATTTGAATAGCGCTGTGTACGGTAAATTGTGATGAGAAATATCAATGCAGAAATCCCTCCTCAGGGGAGAAATACAGATGTCCCTGAAATACAATCACATTAGCTCACATTTACTTCCATACTTGTTATGTTCTACTGTCAAAATACTTACCCAACTCATAAACCTCCGTTATTATGACGTAACCGAGCGGAATGGCTCAGGCGGTCTGTGGCCCACTTTTTGAAGTCGTGGGTTCGATTTCCGTGGCCGATCTTCCTGACCCATAGATTTTTTCGGGGCTTTCCCGGGTTGCCAAGCGAGTGCTGGGAAGGACCATTAATGCCCCGAATTTCCTGCCCCTCCATTTCATCTCATTTCACTTCACCTTTTATCTGCTTGGTTTCTTTCAGGGTGGCAAGTATCGGCGGGAGGTCTCGGTGTGTGCAGTGCATGCTCTGATGTACCTTTGCCCTCCGGACTGCTAGCGGTCTCCGGGTCCTCCCCAGGGAATGTGTAAGCCCACGGGTGGAGGGGAGCCGGGGAGTTCTAATCTGTATGTGGTAGGGATCCTATTCTCTGCCTGTCGTGCCTCGTGATCCGGCCGCCCTCTGTCTCCTCTCACCTCATCCCTACCTCCCTGGGGCGCCCCGTCAGGGGTATAGGTACAAAAGACCTGCATAAGTCGAGGTGTTTATTCCCCCTCCGTTTCTAGCCCTATACTACCCTATTATGACGTAGTTGAATGAATGAAGCCTGTTGTGTCCCCGTAAGGGCAAAGGCCTCCCTGTAGAGGGGTTAAGCTCTTTTATATATCTCTCACGGTGAATACTCCGTTAGAAGCTACACTAATTAAAGAGCATTGCTGTATTTCGTCACAGATAATTAAAACCCAGTGCAACATAGTATTCTACTTGCAGTTCTGTTTGTCCTACAAGTGAAGTCATAAGTGCTACAGGAATTAACGTAGCGATGTTTAGTGCTTTTCTTTTCCCTGCTACCACAAACGCAAATGAAGGAAGGGAAGCAAAATCTTTACAAAACCTTTCGTGAAAGTAAACGCTTCAAACAATTCTGTTATAGCGTCCATGAACGGATGTGGGCTAGGCAGTGAATAGCATCCCATCACCGTGGCCAAGCAGAGCTGTTGCCCCTAGGAACAGATGAGAAGAGAGTAGCCTGATCTAATAGCGGCAAGCGCAGCACAGCGGGGACGCTAAAGATTTCAGATTGAACCTCCCCTGCTGCCTCTTTCATATCCCTCCATTCTCGTGGACAGATTCGGGCACGAGGTTCCATGCCAAGTAAGAAACGGTTCTCTCTTCAAAGCACATTTAAGCATACGTCACACACCAACATCAAATGCCCATCGCATCTGACCTTGCAGCCTCAACTACCAGTGCCATTTTGCTATTTGCAGTCGAGTGCATGAAAACGTGCCGACATAGATCAGAAATTATCATAAGAAAACCGTAGGAAAATACAGCAACAGCTATTCCTCTATAAAATAGTTAACGGTATTGTAAATAATAAGGGATTTCTACCACACACAAAGTTAAACACTGGAATTTCAAACCTTAGGTTGCATTCCTTATTTTATTTATAATAAATCAAAGACATGAATTCATCAAACTCTGCGCTTATAAAGATGGTAGCACAGTACAGCAAACTTATATAACCTATGGTTTGGACTTTAGCAGTTCGTATCACAAATAAAGTAGCAGCTTCTGAATGTATTTGTATAGTTTGTTTCTAGGTGTACATTATTTGGTAAGCCGTTAATGTAATGCAATGCCACTGTGTAATTAATTTGCATCAGGAATGTGAAATGTCGTAATATGAGGCAGTATTTTTAACACTTAAATGATTTCAGTCTAATTATATAATATATATATATAAATTCAATAACAGCCCGCCTTAAAGCAATATGTGTATGTAACAATATATAAAAAGTGTATATTACAGCCATTGCAAATATTTATATTATTGTATACATGTGTAATAACGTTATGTAAATGTATTGCGTAATTTAATAATGTAGGAGCTGTGAGAAAAATAGGTTAAAAGTTGCTAACAATGAGGTAACCCTGAGGCAATAATGAATTTGAAAGTTTAACAATACTACTTGTGATTTGTATAGTTTTAGTGACAGTTCATAAAATAGCCAATCAACAACCAGTAAAAGCTTTAGTTAAATGAAGGTATTCTATTGGACTAGGATTATACAATCAGGAACTAAAATGAAGCAAAATTTACAAATACAGAAGTCAGTTGCTTGTAGACAGCGCTCATAGCTAGACGCTTTGGTTGTAGACAGTGTTACTAACCAGACGAGAGACACGTCCTCGAGAAGTTTAATATGTATTCAGCGTGAGACGAAAATAGTTTACGTATTTAAAACGTGCAAGTATTTAATAAAAGAATCTTACAGCTCTCCTTATCAGTGAAGTGTTATATAAATCGTGTCAAGAATTAATAAATGGAGTGAAGAAAAAATTATAATCTGCGTAAGCCTACATTCTTCAGCCGCACCACGCCTTGCAAAGAAATCCATGTCTCTAACAATAATACTGACGCAGCCGAGGCAAACATAAATATATAATATTTAAAGAAACAGTCAAATTACAAAGTTAATATTTTTAAATTTGGGACGAAAACTACTGGATACCATACGTGCGGTTGCAACTACTTCAAGTTCGGCTCCCCAACAGTTGAACTACAATACAGCTCCTACTTCAAATTGGCTTTCCATACGTGAAGCAACAACTTACTTGAAATTGGCTCCCAAAGCGTGGGGCAAATAACAATACAACAAAATAACTACTTCAAATACTTATGTATTGTGGGTTTCTGTTATTATATATTTTATCTAAAAGCGTACATAATTATATTTTTACTATTATAGGTCTCAATTACTCCATATTTAGTTATTTCATATACATTTCAATTTCAATTTCTATATAAACCGTTTTTTTTTAATTTCTTCTTATATGCAAACCAATGTGTAAATTGTTATATCTTTCAACAGTTTTCCTATTTTTCTTTCATTATGCACATTTTGTATTTTATATTTTATGCATTTATATTTTTTAATTTATATATTCAATGTAATTCACTGCCTGTCTGGAGCGATGCCCCTAGCAGTAAATTAAAATAAATAATTAGATATAATACGCAGTGGTTTATGATGTTGGTAACCCCTTACCTAGTTCCAACACTTGGCTTAACGCTTTTCTTACTACCCCCTTTCCTGCGCTCCTCAGCCTGAAACTGACCTGTGTTCATAGGTTAACGTTTAAGTGTTGGACATTTGACATCGGACCAATACGAGGCGGATTTATATAGGGGCTGCGCATGTGTCGAACTTAAATTAAAACTAATAAGAAATTGACTCCCCAGTACATAAACGTAACCTTCTGGAACTAAAATGTGTTACACACAAATGATGCATCACGTGGTTTTAAATACCGCACATGTTTGCATTTGTATCCCATCTGAAAACGAAAGCCGAGCCTCGACTGTAATGAGGAAGGTTAGAATATCAAGAATAGGATGTTTAGAATCCCCAAGACCTGTTTAAAGTTTAGATTAAAATCTTAAAGTCACAGTAAACAGAGATAGGTATTCTTCTGTTGGTTTATCATCATAGACTAGTTAATCTAATGAGATTTTAGTATGAAAACAAAATCATTACACTGAGTTATTCATTTTACGCATCCCCTAGTTATTAAGTTGGTTCTGGTACGAAAATATGGTTCTGGTGGATGCGAAACTTGTTGAAATAAGCGTAAAATCTTCAGCAGAACTTTAACAAGTGCAGCAAAAAACACATCACGCATTAGGCGTACACGTATGGGGTTGGCGGGATTGATTAAACTCGGGCCTTTTGTGTTGCTCACTCGGAAAGTGGAATGCCGTCACATATTGACGCCAGAGTGTTCCAACAAGCGTAAGAAGTGGATGTTATAATGCTTATTTTCTGTTGTTTCCAACGCTTTGCTTTACGTCTCGAGGGGTTCAAATGGTGTAATTAAAAGCAAGAAACGTTTAAGAATGTAAGTGCTTTGAGCCTGAACAAACCAGAATGCGTTAAGGGTGCAGCCCGTATCTAGGTTGGATGACGTTAAATAAAAGCGTTTCGAACATATTATACCAATGTTATCTATAAGAACTGCCAGGAAAAAACGTTTCCATTTGAGCAATGTATACAGTTATACCACAAAAATTCGTTTATTGCTTTGCGTCGGGTAGTAAACATTCTGCATATGTGTACTAATCATTTTAGGTATAGAGATAGCTTGGTTCAATGTGAGATTATTATTATTATTATTATTATTATTATTATTATTATTATTATTATTATTATTATTATTATTATTATTATTATTATTATTATTATTATTATTATGTAGGTTACTTAAAAAAGGCGAGGAAAAGACTGGAAGATATAGAAATGCAAATTATGTTCAGTGAGATTGCCGAAGAGAGCTCATTAGTTTGTTATAGGCCAATGAAAAATACATGGGATGGGGAAAAATATATAGACATAGTAAATAAAGAAGAGACAGAATCTATTGCATGGGTAAGAACCGGAGCATGGAGGCTAAGCGGGTTAAGACAGCGTATTCCTCAGAACCAATGTCCGATATGTGGTGGTAATGAAGACATTGAACACATAGTATTTAAGTGCCAAGGAACAGAAAATTGGAGAAAAGAATTTTTTAATAAGAAGTGGTTAAAGGGGGATGGAAATACGCTTATGATCGAAATGATGTTCAAGGACGCTAGAAGCATTGGACAGTTTTTGTATAAAGTAAAAAATAAATGGCTTTGAACAGTGGATAGAGAAAAGTAAGAGGTAGTGTATCTTACTTTGAATGGAAAACTATAGTGAATGTGTGATGGTTAAGCAATCAAAAAGTTAAAAGTGGAAAAACAAGTGGAAATGGGACATGAAAAACTGAAAAAACAAGATAATTTATTGATGAGAAATTGTAAAATGTAAATAATCTGTAGTGATTGTCTACAGAATGCGTTGACGGGAAATTGTAAAATGTAAATAAACTGTAGTGATTGTCTACTGAATGAGTGGCCAGGGTCAAAGTGCAGTACACAATCAAATTGTAAAAATCTTAGCACAATAAATGATACAAACTACTTCGAGAGTATATCAGCTTGATTGATCTTTCGAAATTTTGTCCCAAACAAGTACATTTTTCTAAAGGATTTGTTTAGGTATATCAAGGTTGCATACTGGTGGCAGTAGTATGTACGAAGCCACTGTGACATGCTGTAAGCCTGTAGTCTCTGTATTGAAGGATCATGTATCACGTACTGTATGGTTCAAAAGTGGGTGTCATTTATTCCTTTTAAGGTGGGTCATATATAGCTCTGTAAATAGTATTAGTAAAAATTAATGACAATTGCCAGTTACATTTGTTGCCTGCTATAGAATTAATGAAGCTATTTAAATGTATGTATATTAAGAACTGACAGGAAATGCTATGCATTACAAATCGAATAGAACAAAATGATGAGACGAACAAAGGTACAAGCCTAGTGAAAGTTAAAATAACTGTTCTTGTCTATAAATATAATGTTAGCATTATAACGGTAGGGAGGTATTCGGTTTTGTACAAAATTACACCTGATTTGTTTCATTTTGTATATAATATGTCTTTATTTTATTTTAAATGATCTGTATTCTATGTAATATTTATGTATATATGTAACTCTATTGTACATTTCCTTGACACTCATATAGTATGTCTCTATTTTATTTCAAATATTCTATATTCTGTGTAATATTTATGTTTATATATAAATTTTGTACATTTCCTTTACCCCAAGTTTAAAAAAAATATTAACATTGTAATTTGACTGTTTCTTTAAATATTATATATTTATGTTTGTTCTCGGCTGCGTCAGTATTATTGTTAGAGACATGGATGTCTTGGCAGGGTGGTGGTGCGACTAAGAATGTAGGCTTACACAGATTATAATTTTACTTCACTCCTTTTATTAATACTTGACACGATTTAAATAACACTTCACTGATATAGACAGCTGTGAGATTCTTTAATTAATTACTTGCACTTTATTACACGTAAAACTATTTTCGTCTCATACGAATACGTATTAAATCTCTTGAGGACACTTTTTGCGTCTGGTTAGTAACGCTGTCTGCAACCAACTGAACTGATTTCAACCGCCTAAACTTGTAAATTTCTGTATTTCAAGTCTCTGATTGGCTATTCCTAATCCAATAGAACACCTTCATTTAACTTAAGCTTTTTCTGGTTGTTTATTGGCTATTTTTATAAACTGTCACTAAAATTACATTACTGCTTCCAAGAATCACAAGTAACATTTAAACTTTCTAATTCATTATTGCCTCAAGGTTACCTCATTGTTAGCAACTTTTAACCCATTATTCTCACAGCTCCTACGTTATTAAATTACGTAATATATTCACATTACATTATTACGCATGGATACAATAATACAAACATATACAATGACTGTTATATACACTTTTTATATATTGTTACATACACATATTGCTTTAAGGCGGGCTGTTATTGAATTTATATATTATATAATTAGACTGAAATCATTTAAGTGTTAAAAATACTGCCTCACATTTAAGTTGAGAGTTGAGTAAATGTCATTAGGAGTTTTTTGTTTGGAGGAAATATGGTCATTTTAGGGTCAATGTAATTTTTATAAGTGGGAGCCTACATTTTGTATGTTGTTTTCTCACTAGAAAATGGTTTATAAAAAGCTGTTTATTTTTTTATGAGGAATAAGGAAACAAAGTAAAAAATGTTGGTTCCCAATTACGAAACGTAACTTGACCCTCAAATGACCATCCATGAATGGTTCAACCATTCATTGCGCTCTTCGTACACAGCCTTTCAGAATTGTTTTTATTATTCACGTTGGTGTTGTAAGAACAATTACAAAGTGCTTTATACAAATGTTTTTTTTTATGAGGAGTGAGAAAACAACATAGAAATGTAGGTTCCAATATAAAAAGAATTAAATTGACCCTAAAATGACCATCACAACGTCCTCCAAATAAAACACGAGTAATGAAATTTACTTTCCTCCACAATATCAAGCAACTTTTATTCAAGTCATTCCTTTCTACAGCGCATAGTTCTGGAGATATTATACAGTCTCATCTTAAATGGTCCAGCATGTATATAAACAGACTGACGCTTTCATGTCGCAAGTTCCTGTCCACATTATTTCGTTTTCTCAGTCACACACACATAAAATTATCCATTAATGAACAGAATTTTAAAAGCCCTTCAAAAACTTGCAAGACTTAATGAGCGTCCCGTTTATTGAGCGCGTCAAGTATTCTCAAACTCAAAGAATGTCGCATTACGCATGTCTAAAGGGGAAGATTTACACGAAAAAGCTAAGAAAATATATCGCCATTCTGAGAACCAAGACGTTCCACTGGAAGAATGGATTTTGTTCCAAAAAGTATTTCTATAACAATGCCCTCTCGAAGTTTTAATTACGATTTTTAGACTTATTTTGAGAAAAATCAATAGTTTTCCAAATCCTGTAAATCCTGTCTGACTAATAAGGTATAGGATGATGTAGCATAACAATTTATTGCCATTACCAGACGCACTGATGTGCTGTTTTGCTGCTACCAGACGTAGCATTATTGGGTTTCCTTAGTTATATTTCGGCTTAACAGTCTCTCCTTTCGGTACGGATCGCGCCAAAGGCAGAGAGCTGTTTGAAATTGTCTGGTATGACGTCAGCCATGTCTGACTTTGGCTAGACACGGTTGGTGGGGAAAAGATAGCGTCACTCGAGTGTTTGTGGTCGATGGGACCAGACGTGTGTGGCCGGTCTACGATCTGTAGCATCTCGCTCCATCCTGTTTCCTTTGTTAATCACGTAGAGAAGCCAAACGTTTTTGTGAATAAATCCCAGGTAATGTGTGCTATGTAATCTTTCAATGGGATATAAAACCCACACCCCATGTGCGTGTTGGTGTGACCTAAATTAATCATTTTCTGGTAACCTTTTTCGCCTTCACCCCAACATGCAACAATATGCAACTGACGGGGACACCTCGCGCACTATGGCCCACGGGAGATCTGTAGCGGCTACCTCACCCAGGAGGAAGGGATTAAGTGCAGGAATCACAGGAGGCTACAGGCCGCAGGCAGGCCACAGAGACGTGCGGAAGTTCCTAGAAGTTAGTGGCTCGAAGACCCGTCTCACTACTGTAGCTGTCCAGAGAGAGCGATGAACAAGCCATGAAACCTAGAAGCACACCTAAAATATGAGAAGGAAACGGAACGAAAGAGAAACGATGTAGATAAGAAAGCGCTTCAGCATTCGCCTACCGACCAGGGAAAACCACAAAAAACTCAGTCAGATGGGTGGTCAATGGGAATCGAACGTGATACCTCCCCAATGCAGGCCTCACACGGAAGCATTTCCCTTGGTTGTCTGAATTAAAAAAAATATTTAAAACCTGGAGGCATCAAATGATTCACTTTTGGCAATAACTCGAAATCGAGTTTTGATTTCGTGGTACAATCTCTTCGTAACACTGAGTTGTGCAATTTCATAACATGGTTGAGGTATATCTCTCTCCGTCTGCACCCACGAAACAATTCAAGAGCCGCTGCGCTTACAATGGCTTATGTTCGTAATGGAGTGTTAAAATGCCTTTGTTTCCGCCTTTATCTGCTTCTAGCAGTTCCCCTTAGTTTAGTGCAATCCGCTCTTACCTTTTGTTCGAAATAAGCGAATACAAGCATAACGGACTAATGAGTTCAATACGGTTGAAACGTCCAGCTTTATAGTTCGATAGATGAAACTTTAACTAATATTAGAAATTAGTAATATATCTTTATTTGATTCTGCTTTATTTTGCCAAAAAGTGAGTGAATGCGAATGGTTCGATCTGATATATACCTCAGCGCGAAATGTTTCTTTTCTTTATTGTGATGAACGCGATTGGATATTAAGCTGAAAATTTAAATATGACCACACTCAGAAGTTTCAGTAACATATTGCATTTATTATTATTATTATAATTATTATTATTATTATTATTATTATTATTATTATTATTACTACTATTACAGGTGTAGCTGAGAGGGATTGGCTTTCCATTAAAGAAAGCATTGTATTTTATTTAATTTCACTTCATTTATCTGTTTTGGAATCTAAATAAATATGTGACAACATGTACCAAAGAATTCTAACTTGTTTGAACTACAACAGAATGACTATATGAAAGTAAGCTAAATAATAGTAGTAATAACAATAGTTTCCTGTGGCATTTTTCAGGCACCTGACAATAAATAGAAAGTTTCAGCATCGTTGCTTTCCCAAATAAGAACTTACACGATATCAGAAGATCTAAAGCATACATATTGAAGTATGGACTATACAGGATGTTCACATAACCGATTATTTAGCGTGGAATTAAAATGTGTTATTTGCAGCTGCTTAAGTATGTCGGTTGTCTGTAAGCTTATTTTAGAATTCAGATACCAAATACATATACCTATTGTAGGTCCTTTTAATAATCAAAAAGGAATTATGTTACACTGAATTTTAACCGGGCAGTATAATTATGGTGTATCACCTTCAGAAGAATTCTGTAAAAAAAACTGAAACGTCCAGAATTACAAATACTTAAGATACTTAAATCATCAGATAGAAATTTATGAGGAACTAACGCGCATGTTACTGTCGTCCACGTGTGAAGTGCAGAGAGGTGTGGTTCGATATTTGTGGGCCAAAGGGCATAAGCCGAGTGATATTCACAGGGATATGCGTGGCGTGTATGGGAATGATTGTATGGACCGTAGCAATGTCTCCAGGTGGTGTGCATTCTTCCTAGAGGGCCGTGTGAACCTTAGTGATTCGCCACGCTCCGGAAGGCCGGTAACAGCTCTGCAACCACTGTGAATGCTGCAGCCTACATGAAAACTTTGGTGAAGTTGCGTCGTGCCCTTCGTGACAAACACCACAACATGAATGCTGACGATGTCAGAATCCTTCATGACAATGCTCGCCCTCATGTTGCTGCTGCTGTTCGTCAGGAAATCACCAATTTTGGTTGGAGATGCTACAGCATTCACCATACCGTCCGGACCTTGCACCGTCGGACTTTCATCTGTTTGGTCCTATGGAGAAATGGCTGGCCAACGCTTTGCGACGTGCCGAAGTGAAATCAGCAGTCCGCAGATGGCTATACTCCAAGGAAACGGACCTCTACGAACAGGGTATATTGAAACCGGTATCAGATGGGAGAAATGTGTTGAGAAACTTAGTGACTATGTCGAAAAGTAGGTAAAAGGTGTAAGTTATCTGTGTGTTTTTTTAACTATTACACTTTTTTGTAAAAACGTTAATGTGTGTTACTTTTCGATCCGCCCTAGTATAATAGCATAGGATAAACCAGTAGTAGTTTATCAACATAAGGTATGAGATATAGTTTTACTCAGCAGCCCTTTCAGCACTGTCTTTTCCAATAAGCGCGATAACTTTCATTGTGTGCATATTCACTTCATAAAAGAACACGTATTTTGCAAAGCGGCGCCTTAAAGTGCGTATTACACTGCTAGAAACAGTCTTTTGTTCATAGATTAATGTTGCTTAACCTGCATCTACTTCAAACCAACTAGAGATTGGCTCATCAAGGAGTAGGTCCATATGCCAAATGATAGGAAGAGATGCTATAGGATACCAGTTGCATCAACATAATTCCTAACCTCGAGCTTGCGCACATGATTTTGTCTGAAACTTATTTCACTTTCAGCTCTACTGCATCGTTGTATGCTTTTTGGTATAAACCGCAACTGTTTTAAATTAATATTAGGGTTTTAATATATTGCGGGTCATATTACATACTTTAGAAACTAACCTAGTAGCTAGGGGGAGTACTGTATTTCAACAAAAAAATTGATGCCGTGATTGCATCATAATTGCATGTTTTGAGGCCCCCTGAATCTAAAGAAAAGCAATTTTAGAAAAAGGTCTGTACTTTGTAATGTATGTATTATGTACGTACAGTTACTCAATAAAGTATCCATCTGCACTTTAAAAAATTCTAACAGCCAAATTAATGGAGAGAAAAGTCTAATTCTTTGGACATAAAGATCAAATGGTAATACAGTATATTTTGGCAGTTTTCCATTTTATGGTTTATATAAGTTTTGAAAAGTATTCCAAAATTGCAAATGCATAGAGCATTTTTTGTGCATACATTCACACACTTTCATCGACATGTGGCTTAAACTGATGGAGAAATAAATTCGTGAATTCGTAAAAAGTGAACCAAAAATGAGGAATTAAGGTAAAACCGTTGAAAATTCCGAACTTTGTCATTTTATTCCTCCATCAAATAAAACCCTATTTTCACTGCGAAATCAAGTAATACACAAAAAATGTTGCTCTACTCAATGTTTGTAAGATAATTTTGAAAACACCACGTGGAAAAAAGTTACATTTTTGGCATTTTTTTCAAAAATTTATAAAACGATCTGAAAAACCGCCAAAACACGTAAACTGCATTACCGTTTGAACTTTATGTCAAAAAATAATTAGACATTTCTCTCCATTAATTTGGATATTAAAATTTCTTAAAGTGCAGACGAATACTTTATTGAGTAACTGCATGTCTCTGTGTTCCTGTGAACAGCATAACTCGAAAATGAAACGGCAGACAAAAACTAAACTTGGTATTTCATTTCAGTTTCTTCCAAAGATGCGACACGAAGATTTTCAATAAAACTGCTCCCCAAAGTACCCATTGAAAAAAAAATCTGATGTTTTCTTTTCTTTCTTTCTTTTTCTTTGGGAAAAAAATGTTCTAACAATTGTAATTAAAATACAGCACGTTTAAGGTATTTATATGGCAAATCAAATGTCTATCTTGAATTTTCTGGGAACCACCTTTGAAGTTCTCTTTACAGGGAAGAAATTCTGCTTAGTTTAGTAAACGGATTAAACCATAAGAGATAGACAAAAATTACTAATCTAAAACATAGATCTCTTTAAAACACGAAACCTATTTCAAATAACTTTTCTGTGGCATTAGCCACTTCCAAAATATTCGTTATTGTTTGTTGGAATTATTCAATACTTTTGGAATATTTAAAAGTGCTGTCTCTATTCTGTTGTTCCTCTAGATGTCATAGAAAGGGTATGCATTTTCAAGGCCAGCTTATAGCGGTTCGCTTCTAAGCATCTGATTATCGATTCGGTTTCCTCTTTTATCACCTGCAACGAAACGTGTGTTGAAACTATTTCTTCAAATGTTTATGTAGATAAACATGATGTAGATAGAAAATAGCTTTTCAAAGAATGGCTTGTAGCAGATATATAAAAAAAATCTGATGCGTTACACTCACATGACTTTCTCTACTCTTGTACAAACTATTTTTACAAACACTTATTCTCCATCTAATTTATGTTAATCGAGATAAACATTTGTAAATGTTGTTGCTAATTTTTTGGTAGATGCAAAGGGAATATGGTAAGCTTTAAACGATAGTCAAACCTTTTAAGAGCTGGTTGCTATGTGGATGATTTCATTCTCTTTACATCTCCAGGATATAAAAAACGAATAACGAATTCCCATTTGAGAAGAAGCATAAGTATTAGAAAATTCAAACAAATATCGAGAAATATCTAGGAAATGGTCCACTCCACAAAAAAGTATATGACATAAATTGTGTGTTTTAACGAGAACTACATTTTTTGTGTAGAAACGTTTTGTCTATCTCTTACGGTTTACCAGTTATGCAAAAGCTATTCAAAATGAAGAGTACTTTGGGGGACTTTTCCAGAAAATTCAAGATATGCATTTCATTTGTCATAAAAATATCTTAAATATAGTATATTCTTGTCAAAATCGTTGGAGACATTTTTGAGAAAATAAAAATTTTCGAGAAATGTTCTATCTAAAGGGTAGTCTGAGGTGGGGGAATTTTCTTAAAAATCATTGTGTCGCATCTTTGAAAGATACTGAATCTAAATACCAAGTTTAGTATTTATCCGACTTTTTGTTTTTGAGTTATGCTGTTGACAGACACACATACACACACACATGCACACACACACACACACACACACACACACACACGCACACACACGGACCCCTACTTACTATACGTAGTGTAGAAAGTAATAAACAGTAGTGGGTGGAGAAAGTCATGTTGATGTAACGCATCAGACATTTTTAGTGAGAGTTGAAGGAAGTCGTTTAGTGTGATACTAACGGTCATTCAGTGCCTTACTGAAATCTAACATGGTATATTTATTTTCACACCAGCAAGGCAGTGGTTGCGCTTCCTGTTTGGCCGAGATCCCAGAAGTGGATGCCACATGAAAGAGCAAATTGCCTCGGCAGATGCTGCAGCTCCAGACCCACGAGAAAGTTGGAGACAGACGTGACATCCCCCACCCCTTCTACATCCAATTTCTTTTTCTATTGTGGAAGCAAGAAGAGACAGAAAGGCAAAATTAAGGGCCAGAAGAAATGTTCTTGAAGAATGAAATGCATTGTGCCTTTCCCCCTTTTCATAATAATCAATCGCAACGATGGAAACAGTTATATTTAACGACTGAGTGAAAAATAGATATCTTTTACTGGTGCGATTTTATTCACGCCGCACCAGTGACGCTTCTGTTGAACTTAGGTTATTTAATGAACATTATTATATATTTTACCAATGTAGAGTAACTTCCCTACCAAACTTGTACAGTCGAGTGCACGGAAACGTGCCGAAGTTTTCCTATCACGTTTCTTTATATTGGCACAAAATCATCACCCGTGTTCAACACCAGCCTTAGGTGAGCCATCTCTCATCTGTTTTAATTCATGTCTGACATACATGTATTAGCGTATGAACAAAGGTCAGCCTAGGTGAACGTCGAAAGGGGAGAAGCGGAAATATTTCACATGAGTGGCTGGAAAGCATGTCTCACAACGACCGTCCACACCAGCCCCTGGATGTGTACGTCTCATATTGGTTTGATGTTAAATGTCTGGCACTCAAATATTAGCACAAACGTGGAGATTGGTAGAACCAGGTAAGGGGCTGGGCGTGTCATTGGCTGTTTAGCATCTCCTTACTAACATTCGCATTATATTGGCACGATTCCATGCGTAAATGATTAAGAATGAGTTAATAGATTTTGATACCATGTTTTTAGGAAGGAACTTCAACATTTCCGAATTAGTTCTTTTTCTTTAATTTTACACATATCACATTTGCGTATTGCATCTAAATTCAATATCGAAAATTCAACGAAAATACACATTTTGTGTTCAAAAGGAAACAATTTCATGTTTATTTACTTACACTTTAACAAACTTACGTTTGTAGAAATTTTATAAGAATTTAAGTCACCTTTTTAGAAGGATTCAGTCGGAGCTTTCATTATGCATCCCAAAACTTGAAGTTAATACGGTACACCTAAAAGTATTTACCTAACCCAATGCTAAAAATGGTAAAACTCGTATATTTTGTGGTACATGTATTATTAATTTGAACCACAAAAATCCCCTGAAAAACATCATAATTTGAAAAAAATAACAAAAAAAAAAAAAAAAAGAAACAAGATGCAATAACCTTTCCATCGATAAAAAAAAATCTCTTTCTGTTTGACTTAAACATTTTAGTGTTATTATGCGTTAAGATATACAAATAAAAAGGCTGCATTTTATTGAGAAGAAATTCGTAATTTAAGCTTAGAATTTATTGATTGTAACGGGAGTTAAAAACCTTCTAAATCATGGGCTCAATATGATACATTCCAAAGGGCTGTAATACTATACAGTTTAGAGCTAATCCGATACATTTTATTTAACTAGTTGGTAACGTCTTTTTACTTACATTACTTGCTGTATAAAAATAACATGAACTTGTGCATGACGATAAATATAAAAGAACTAGAGAAATAATTCCCCAGAAAAGAAAATATTACATAAAGCTAAAGAAATGACAGAGAGATAAAACATACACTTAGGTTATCTGTAGATTTCCCGGTTGTATTGCACTAAATGAAGAATAACTTTAAAAGTGTTCTTTGGTCTTAAACTTAAAAAGAGTAGGTAATTATATTATTTGGAACTTTTTAGTTGCAGCTTAGAAAAATAAAATAGGAGAGTTCAAATTCAACATCTTCAATTTTTTTGATATAACAGTAATATAAATTTGACTTAATTTATTTAAATTCTTTCAGGGTTTTCAGTTATACGCAAACAATTACTCATACTTCTGTTGGGGACACAAAAAAGGTTAAACAACTCTTAGCAATACATTAGCCCCTGGTTGTATCACAATAACGTCCCCATTTTTCTATTGTTAAATCATTGAGCTATTATGACATCGCTTTAACCCCATTGTAGTATCATAATAGCTGCATTTCAAACAGCTAATATGATACAGAAGTTTAATTATATTTTTTTTAATTAGGGCATTAACCTTCAAGAGTTTGAGATGCAAATGTAGTTGATTCCTGAGGCAGTATTTTTAACATTTTAAATGATTTCAGTGTAATTATATAATATATAAATTCAATAACAGCCCGCCTTAAAGCAATGTGTGTATGTAACAAGATATAAAAAGTGTGTATTACAGTCATTGTATATGTTTATATTATTGTATACATGTTTAATAATGTTATGTGAATGTATTACGTCATTTAATAATGTAGGAGCTGTGAGAATAATAGGTTAAAAGTTGCTAACAGTGAGGTAACAATGAGGTAACCTTGAGGCAATAATGAATTTGAAATATTAAATGCTACTGGTAATTCTTGGAAGCAATAATGTAATTTTTGAGACAGTTCATAGATTAGCCAATCAACAACCAGAAAAAAGCTTTAGTTAAATGAAGGTATTCTATTGTAGTAGGATTAGCCAATCAGAAACTGAAACATAGCAAAATTTACAAATCTAGAAGTCAGTTGCTTGTAGACAGTGTTCCTAACCTGACGTGAGATGCGTCCTCGAGAAATTTAATACGTATTTTGTGTGAGACAAAAATAGTTTACGTGTTAAAAAGTGCAAGTAATTAATAAAAAACAAATCTCACAGCTCTCTCCTCTCTCTCTCTCTCTCTCTCTGTCTATATATATATATATATATATATATATGGGTGTGTGTGTGTTAAGCATTACTAAAAGGAGTGAAGTAAAATTATAATCCGTGTAAGCCTACATTCTTCAGTCGCACCACTTCCTGCTAAGACATTCATGTCTTTAAAAATAAATACTGACGCAGCCGAGGCAAACAAAAATATATAATATTTAAAGAAACAGTCAAATTACAAAGTTAATATTTTTTTAAACATTTGGGGCGAAGGCTACCGGAAACTTTTTACCATACGTGCGGTTGCAACTACTTCAAGTTCGGCTCCCCAAAAGTCGAAATATAATACATCTTCAAACTGGCTTTGCAAACGTGGGGCAGAAACTACCTACTTCATTCCTCCCCTTAATAAACGTTTTCTGTTATGGGCTTTAATTTAGGGTTATATAAAAAAAGAAAATATAATTCAGGGACTTCCACATCATTATATACTGTTAATGAAAAACTTAACCTCGGGTCAAGATGGAAAAATATGTAAAACGAACTAGCATACCTTCTGAAGAAGAACTGTTGCCCAAAATATAACAAATTATTGTTTTAATAGTGTTTTAATGTGTTTGTTTTTATAATTCGACAACCCAGTTAATTTTATAGTTATATAAAATTAAAACAAGAAAACTGTGAGTTGGTCCGGGTTAGCCAAGTTTCGTTTAAGTTAATTTGTACCGGATAACGTAAACGTCAAAAGATTCGTCAAAGAAAAACTGTAAAGAGAATTCTATAATTACATGGAGGAGACCTTAAGTGAAACGCCAAAACATAAAAGCACACACATTTAATTGTTATTTTTTTCTGTTCTTGTGTGTATGTTTCTTTAAAGGTATATAAAGATTAAATTATATCTTATGTCGTGTCGCAGTTCTTAGATGACTTGTGTTATCTTATTTGTTGGGCGCTTATTGTTTAATTATTTTTTTTAAATTTGGGTTCTTTGTCCTCCGGCTAGCTATTATAACTCAGTCGAGCACGTGTCTCTAAGCAGGGTGTGTAAACGGAAAGGAGTTGTTGCTAAAAGATAACACTTATAAAAAAAATCTGAATCTAGACTTTTATTGCCTTCACACTTAATTAATAATTCACATATTTAATCTTTATACACGCCTGACTGAAACTGTAATATTTCCGAATGTAACTACAGTCATTTTAGTTGCCGCGCACCAATTACTTCATGTACTTTACATTTTTGTAACTACTTTGCGACGTGCACCTCGTGAGTGATTCTTCAGAACTGTGCGACACTTCCTTATGACTTGAGAATGTAAACTCCTTCACCTAAACATTATATAGTTGCTATTGGTTACCAAATTGCGCCAACTTTAGCGTCTGTTTTGGTCAGCTAATCACTACTACTAAAATATATGCTCTAGGGAAAATATTTCCTCCATTTCTAAAAAAGGCACGCTGCCCTGACGTAAATTTCGGCTTTCTCTTGTTAGTGAAAAATAACTCACCCCCTCGGTTTATTGTTACCCACTTCTATTGTCAGTTTCAGTTAGGCCGTGCAAACTTATTTCCTAACAATCCTTATGGCTAACAATCATCTAAAATCATGTACATACAATAATATTAATTTATACTACAATCACTTTGGCATTCATAATAAGAATGTTCCAATGCATTTCTCCTTCTTGGTAGCTGCAGCTATATAAGCACCTCTAGTGTTTCTGATAATACTGAAGCTCAAGTCTTTCTTTTAACACTTCCCAAATTTTCTACTTTTGTTTCGTAAACCCTGCGTTTGATATAGCCACGCAAGAAGACATCCAAGGAAGCTAAAACGGGCGATATCACTGGCCATGGTATGCAACCACATGATATATCTGTCTTTCAGGGTATACACTGTTGAGGTATTCTCTAACTGCTCTGGAATAATGAGGCGGTACACCACAGTGCTGAAACCAGTGGTTTACAGCTAACTGAAGTGGGACCTCTTCTACTAGGTCCTTTAGATTTAGCTCGGCTTGCAGGAATTGCAAATAAAGCTGACCACTAAGCCTAGAGGACAAATAAACCGGTCCTAAAGATTTCTGCTAGAATACCGCACCACAAGCTAATTTCCCACTATGTATGCGTGTGGTCCGTTCTTACCAGTGTGGTTTCTCCGGACTTCACTCACGGAAATTTTGTTCGCATAGGATTCATTCGCGAAATAATATTATCTCCCATAAACCCTACATGACTTAGGAGTCTTCTGCAAATCGAAAGCTGGTGTTGTCGCAGTTCTCATGGCTCGTGTTATCTTATTTACTGGACGCCTCTTGTTTTATTATTTTTAAATTTGGGTTCATTGTCCTCCGGCTAGCTATTATAACTCAGTCGAGCAAGTATCTCTAAGCAGGGCGTGTAAACGGAAAAGAGCTGTTGCTAAAAGATAACACTGATAAAAAAATTGTTTCTACACCTTTATTGCCGTCACACTTAATTAATAATTCGCATATTTAATCTTTATACATGCCTGACTGAAACTGTGATATTTCTTAATGTAACTACAGTCGTTATAGTTGCCGCGCACCAATTACTTCGCGTACTTTACATTTTTGTAACTAATTCTGCGACGTGCACCTCGTGAGAGATTCTTCAGAACTGTGCGAAACTTGCTTATGGCTCGAGAATATATACTCCTTCACCTCGAATTGCCTAAACATTATAATAGAGCTGCTATTGGTTACCAAATCGCACCCACTTTAGCGTCTGTTTTGGTCAGCCAATCACTACTACTAACATATATACTCTAGGGAAGATATTCCCTGCATTTCTAAAACGGGCATGCTACCCTGACGTCATTTGTTTATCTCTTCTTAATGATAAACAACTCACCCCTTCGGTTTATTGTTACCCACTTCTATTGTCAGTTTCAGTTAGGCCGTGTAAACTTTAACAATACTTATGGCTAACAAACATCTAAAATCCTGTACATACAATAATATTAATTTACACTACAATCACTTTGGCATTCACAGCATGTTATGATATAAAATATTGCTTCAGTGTTCGCAATTGTTCCCATAAAGCTGTTGATTTGTATTCGAGTCTTTGATATGCCTACTTCAGCTGTAGCTCTTCCATGTACTAATAGCATTGAGAAAAATAAATTATTATACTAGTAATAATTATGATGGGTAAATAATCATTAGGCGTACCAAAATACACCAAATGTTGACACTAATTTATCCTAACTACTACGTTATTTTAGCTTTAGCTCCCCTTATGTGGAATTTTCTTTGATATACTGTATAATATTCTGTGAAAACTTAGGATTGCCGAGAGACGTATTTAAACAACACGTTATATCTGCCATCTTTCTGCTCAGAATACGGTTGCAAGTCAAACGTCACGTAGAAGAACGGTCAGAATACCTCCTTCGAGCCTTAGCTTGACATCGATGCCTTTCTCCATAACCTTATCGGTGAAGTCTTGTTGATGAACATCCACAAGTTACCTATTGGACTAACAAAGCGACACTGTCGCTTCTAATCCAAACGAAACTTCCAAGACACGAAGAAAACTAGATAAGATGCCCATGTGTTATCTCTCAAGTTTCGCAAACATCCTGAGGATCGATGAATTGTGAGTCGCATTGTCCTACTGTAGCCCGGGGCATATGCAAAACAACTTTCACTTGTGACATAGGTTGGAGAGCCTTGGGATAATCTAGTATTGCCATGAGGTATATACAGGATGGACCATTTAAGTTGAGACTGTACAATATCTCCAAAACTAAGCGTTGTAGAAAGAAATGTCTTGAATAAAAGTGGTTTGATATTATGCGGGAAAGTAAATGTCATTAGTCGTGTTTTGTTTGGAGGACGTTATGATACTAATTTTAGGGTCATATTTGTCACAAAATGCCAGAATCGTTTTCAAAAATGTTCTAGGCATACTTTTCAGTACTTGTTCTGGATGTGTCGCTACAAACTGTGAAGACGTTATTATGGTATACACCTATAACGTATGTGTGCTAAATTACCATGTGCAGGAATAATAATTCAGTAATAAGTGATTCATGCCGTTTAAATGTATGTTAGCTTCTTTTTGCCCTGTCGTCCTCCGTGGTGTACTGGTTACCATTTAAAAAAATTAAATTTACACTAAAATGACCATCATAACGTCCTCCAAACAAAACACGACTAATGGGATTTACTTTCCCCCATAATATCAAGCAACTTTTATCCAAGATACTTCTTTCTACAACGCTTAGTTTTGGAGATATTGTACAGTTTCATCTTAAATGATCCACACTGTGTATGTATGTAATGTATGTATTTGTGTATGTATATGTGTGTATGTATGTATGGTATGCATGTATATTGGTATGCGAGAAACAAGACTGGTACCCTAATATAAGCATTTGTTTGCTGCAATAATTAATTTTTATTACAGAAACAAATGGCAGCTTGTTTTGACTCTTGTTTATAGCATTTCTGACAGGCACTAGCAGCAACCAAGAGCTAAAATGAAATATAACCTCATCCTCCCTTCGTGAAACCAATTTCAAGTATTCAAAAGTTGAGCTTACGACCCATGTTTATTAACGCTTCTTTTTAAGTTGATGTAAAGAATCTGTCAGCAGAGTTTATCCCAGAATTTTGTTACACTCAGTACATCGAAATAAGGATACTCATGAGGAGTGTTGTGACATTCGTCATGTATAATTCAGCCAACAAAAGTTAAGCATAATATCGTTGAGTACTCCTAAAGCGATTAAAATTTCAAGAGAGGTGCGCTAGTAAGTTAAATTATAATGGAGTCTTCTGTACCAATACATTTCCATTGTGCTGACAATGAAAGCTTTACGCTGGACGATAAGGAGGGACTTGTTAATCTGAACAAGACAGGCCTTCTTTTATTTAATGACTAATTGGGACATTTTCGTCTCTGAAAGCATTTATACTAAATGAGATATTGTAAGTGCTTTGAAAGGCAAATTTCTGGCCGACATTTCGTGGGACTCCAAATGACATTGGCCCTGCGGACCTTAATGTAAGTTTCTTGGCTACAACCACGATGTTGAAAAGAAGCATTGACGGGATAAAGCGCTTGTGGAAAGTATTGAATGAATGTTCTTTCTTTATAGATTATTACTTTAAAAATATTTCCAAAGCAAAATTCTTCAAAATAAAAACAAACGCACCACTAATGTAGAAAATGTGTAAAACTGTTAAAAAGCGAAACTTGGCCAACGTGATAGAAAAAAAAAGAATCCCAGTTTTAAAATCTATGTATATATATACATGCTTCTCTCTCAAGAATAACTAGAGTGCTTTACATAAAACTTTATACCTAATATACTTTAGGTATCACTTAGAGTGATACTATTACTGATATGCTATAATTTTTTCTTAAAGGGATTTAAAAATAATGAATATGTGAATTGCTTTCGAAATTTTGAAGAACACATAGCAAAACTTATAAGCATAATGTTTCTCACAAGTTTTGTTGCTTACAATTTCAAAAAGTGAATACTTAAGAACTTATACTAATATTCAGTTAGCAAGTTTTATACAGGGTAACAAAAACTTCGTTTACAACGTTTCTAGGATCCTGAAGCTTAAAGCTGCTAAGATTATTCCGCAAACTCCTGGCATTTTTTAGTGTATTAGACAATCAATAGTACGCAGGAATCGTTAAAGGAAAGCTCAGTTTTACCAACATCCATAATCAACATTTGTTCACATATGAAAAGAACGAGTTTCTTTTGTTTTGTTTTGTTTTATACGGTAAAGCATATGTTTCATTTTATTTCCTCTGTCATCCCTGAAACGTAGCAAATGAGTCTTCTGGCATTTTGTATATCCAATTGCTTTGACGTATAATTTTAGGCAGTATTTTTAACACTTAAATGATTTCAGTCTAATTATATAATATAAAGTCAATAACAGCCCGCCTTAAAGCAAAATGTGTATGTAACAATATATAAAAAGTGTACATTACAGTCATTGTAAATGTTTATATTATTGTATACATGTGTAATAATGTTATGTGAATGTATTACGTAATTTAATAATGTAGGAGCTGTGAGAATAATAGGTTAACATTTGCTAACAATGAGGTAACAATGAGATAACCTTGAGGCAATAATGAATTTGAAAGTTTAATGCTAGTAGTCATTATTGGAGCAACAATAATGTAAATTTTGAGACAGTTTATAAAACAACGAAATAACTACTTCAAATTCTGGATACTTGATTGTTATTTTCCGGTCACAGTGGGAAACAGCATACTTCTGAACGCATAAGAAGTATAGGGAACAGGCAATTAGGTTTTAATGCTTCACTAAATCTCAGTAAAAAAGTCTCATTACACTGCCTCTCTTCTTCTGGTTATTGTTGTCCTAAACTATCTATATACAGGCTTATTCAAAAAGAAGAAACAGATTTTATATATTTATTTCTAATGAACGACAATAGATAGCGACACATACGAAACATCATTGAATAGAGGAAAGTTCAAAGTTTTAAGCCCCACCTATTAGTTCTATTCAATGCATACAGCGGTGCTGTGTTTGTTTACGAGAAAATGGCGACAACACAGGAAAAGTCGTTTTGTGTGCTGCATTATGCGAAGAGTGAATCCATTGTTTCATTGCAGCGTGCATTTCGTTGTAAGTTCAACAACGAGCCGCCTCGTCATAAAAATTTACAATTGATACAATAAATTCGTAGATGATGGTTGTGTATGCAAACGGAAAAGCACTGGTCGTCCTCGCATAACAAATGGTGCTCATTTTGAACACATAAAATAAAATTTTGAACTTTTCTCTATTCAGTGATGTATCGCACGTGTCACCATCTATTGTCGTTCATTAGAAATAAATATCTAAAGTTTGTTCCTTCTTTTTGAAATACCCTGTATTTTGCTTAGCTACTTTTTATCTCGGGTCGGGTCGTGAGATTTGAATAAAGACCCGTATTAATGGTTGTCTGGATTTATTCCACTTGAATAAACAACAATAATGAAACTGCTAATCAGTTACAGGTTGTACTTGTCCGGACCACTTTGCAGTTTCCGAAATTACATATTATTTCCCATTAACTACCACCTTGTCAAGATCGAAGTTGAACCTACATCTGAGTTCACGTGTGTCCCACCCAGACCACTTGAAATGGACCTCTTGGAGGATCAGAATTGGGAGAATGTTTCTCGGAACTGGTCACCCTTTTTACTCTGCAAGCACACACTAATATTTCTGCTGTATTACCTACATATAGGTATTTTCTCATTGGTTACCGTAATTGGCGTCTTATAAAACAAAACCATTCATGCATCTTCCTTTAGCAAAACTTTAGCACTTTGTAAATTCCGAATTATCTCTGTCTCTTTCTAATATCACCTACCTCACCCACTCGTCACTATTTCTCCTCACCCCTGTGGTCTCTGGTCAGTTATTTAGCCTGTTCCTTGTGATAGGTTTTTCCCAGCTGCCCTGTGCTGTCCGGCTAATTACCTTTCTCTTTCTGCCAGTTTTCTGTAACAGGTTTGCCTCTCATAAGATTCAGTTCTGCATGTGTACATACTATTCTTATATTATACTAACTATTTACATATTTATTTACTATTTCTATCTGGTTTTCATTTTCTACTGCTTTTTAACTAATCTCTCTTTTGTTCTATCACTATTTCCTACTTTGATATGTTTCTTCCTAAGATTATTCTTATTTCCTCTAATACTTTTTATACAATATATTTTCCTATATTCAACAAGTGTTTCCCCACAGCTGATAGGATACGAATCTTCGCAGTTAGCGCAATAATACGAGTGAAGCTACCAGAATTAATATATTTGCGATTTTATAGTCCTAAGTCAAGAAACTCTTAGTAATACAGAGCAGTATAGCATTCCACATAGAACATGTCGTACTGAAGTTTACAGCCCGTGATGAACGCAAACAGTTTGATGCTAAACATACATTTTACACTTTGCTTTTATCCACTCCTGCATGGCATGTAAATGAAATAAGGATGATGATCAAAGCGTCAGGGTACCTTGTCCATTAACACACTTTTCTACGTGACGGTCTCTGTTGCTAAATCGAGTGATTTCCAAACCCATCAAGCGGAATAACTCCAAAGTGGTTTGTCAACAACGACTGCGAACTGGAGCGCTGCAGAACAGAGAGAATTATTTCGGATGCGAGTGGCGAAAGCCAGAAGTTGATAAGGACAGGGTCTGAAGTTTTAATTGGAATGGCTCGAGTCTTTAGGTCTTTCCTGCGTTTCCCGTAGAGAGGCTTTCATTTCTGAATCTTCACTGGGAACTAGAGTGTTTCCCCGAAACCATTTTCAGCACCAAACTTTTGGGTCAGTTCCAGCCGTAGACTAATTTCGATACGTTTCGACCTTCAACCACCTTAAAATACATGCTTAGACCTGTAATTTAAACCAGCTGTAATTTTTATTACATAATTGACAATTTTATATAAAATGGAAAAAAATTTAAACCAATGTTGGTACTTTTTCCTATAGTTCACGTTTAGCCGTGAAGTCATTTCAGTACATTTTGGACCTTAGGTGGATTATGTTTAAACTCCATTTCCGGATGTTCTAGATTTAAGCTCAATTTTCATTGTAAGCTCACGTGTATATATTTTAGAGATCAAATTTGTTTATTTTCAACTAATTGTTGATACTTTTGGATTTTAGACTAAATGCAATTTGTAAAAGATTTTAACATGTGGGTTTTAAATTATCTGAGAAAACCTTAAAATATACAGACTTCAGTTGAACGACTTGAAAACTTTACTACGCTATGGTAATGTAATATGAAGGCAGTAATACAAAATTTAAATTATCTATAAACTTTTGTTCTTGATTTAATATATTTTTATACGTTAACCAAAAATGCTCCACGTGACAAACGCTTTGTTTTAACCTACTCAGAATTTTGTTTTGAACCCATTCTGTATTTTGTTATCTTAATCAAACTTTGATAAAAAATTAACATGTTTCAATTACATAGATTTTTTTATTTCATTATCAAACTATGAAAACGTTTTAAAAAGCATAAATTAAATATACACTTTAAAAAACGGCAATTGAGTGTTTTAATAAGCATTTCTGATATTTTACTGAAAATTAAAAGCTAATTGGCTAAAAAATAATGACACGTTGAGCATTCCAAGTAATTTACAAATGTTAAGAAAGCAGTTTTGAGAAAAACAACGTTTAGAATTTGAACGTAAATTACAGTACTATGCTTAGGAGGACTTAATTGGTCGTACATAATTTTAAATATTATCGAAATTAGTCAATCAAAACGTTAAATGAGAGTATAGCGTGCAAACGTAAAAAACAAGTTTTTTCAATTTTTTTCAAGATTTTTTTTTTCCAATTTCACAGCTCATTGCCTTAAATACATGTTTTATTTTCCAATAATTTAATCTTTTCAGACTCCGGGGTTTCTGAAAAAAAATCTCATAAAAACTCAGGCAAAATTTTAGGACAAATATAATCCAAATACAAGTACTTTTAAATGTCAATTATTGCGTGTAAGATTAAAGAGAATAAACATAGTTTTCTTTGTGTATTACTGCTAGAAATTTTACGGGAATGCGGAATTTATTCTTTTTTATTGGCTATATTCACGCTCCTATTTCATATAAAAGGATTTTATAAATCTGTGACTGTATTTGGAGCCTTTTAGTATTTTTCCCTTGCTTCATCGTCATTAATAGATACTTTTAGATAAAGTCAATGCATTTATTAAAAAAATGTTCAATATGTCTATGCTCTGTATGTATAAATATTTTGTCTTTTAATTCTTATAATTTATTGTGCGTATACTTGCTCTATTCAAATAAATTCTAGATGTCTATAAACATTTCTTTGAATATTTAGTGATTTCAGATTTTATGACTGATATGAACTATTGCACACAGGACAAAAAGTGAGTCACTCCAGATCCTAGGAGTTGATTGCAGAACTTCGTAGACACTCGTAAAAACTGTGTTCAAAACGCGACTTTAAAGTTCCTTGTCGGTGAATACTAGATCACTCCTAAGGAACTGGAAAGAAAATCTATGCTAGAGTTACCGTAACCGAGCACTTTGCAATTTACTGACCTTGATAGTTAAATAAATAATTAAATAAATGCCAAGGAGCAATTGTCATCATCTGAAAGCAAAAGTCGCATGTATAAACCCTCAGTACGTACTGCTGAAGTCAATCTTCGGTGCGTAGATAAAATCAAATTCCTACGTAACTTGAACGAGAAGCTACAATTACCAGACTTATTCAAATTTGCCCATTTGCCATCCTTTGTCCTTTGTACATCTGCAGGGAAATTCGAGCGCAACTCTTTGTTTCATTTGAATAGATTTCAAATCTGGCGAACATGAAGGATAGCCATCACATAAGCTGCCTCTCTGAGAGTCAATTGGAAACCACTAGACATGTGTGACAGAATGATTTTCGTGCAGAAATTTAATAATTGCATCATCCTTGTAGAGGGAATCGGAATGTGCTGATGTATGACCTTAACTTGCTCCGTGTTTCGTATATTGCCATGCTTCCACTATACACCTACACCATCCCTTGAAGCCACAGGTGCACGAGAGCAACGAAATTAACTGTTCTTCAACACATTCCGTGTGTAAGCTAAAATTGGAAACGTAGAATCAGACTAAAAAATTCAATGCCATATCCAGGATTTGAATCACTGATATTCGGCTTACCGTGCCACTACTCTGACCATAGAGTTACATGGAAACATACCGCACGTCAATAAACTCTCCAATTGACTAATTTTTCCTGTTAAATCACAGGGCGTTCGCAAATTCATTTTGAGATAGCGTACCCCAATTGCGACTACATTTCGTGAGTACTTTATACCTCGGTCTTCATTGCTAGGTCACTCAATGCTGGTATTGATATTTTCAGTCTGATTCTACCTTTCCAATGAGGAAATTACTTAGTCACTTACCTGGGACTCTTTTGGAGTAGAGGCAGTCACTTTTGATTTGCGTATAGAAGAAAATGTCACCTTGTCTGAGAATATCATGTTACTCCAGTTACAGTTGGTATTTTCCTCTGTAAACGCAAGTTGAAACAATATGTGTTCGTCTGTCACATGTTCCTTAATCTTGCGAGGAGTCCTGCATCATTTATACGCCGCAGAGCTTTCGAGCCTATTCAGGGAATTGCGAGTTTGCTTTCATTTCTGAAGCAGATTGGAAAGGATTCCTTTCTGCTTCAAGAGTCAAATCTGCATTTTGGTCACGAGTGAACGGTAATCTTGTTTCTGAACAACGGCAATAGCGTTTAACCCTTCCCCATGTAATTTCACCCACCTCTGGGTTGGATATGCAGGGACACCAACACTACTTGCAGCCTCACAGACAGAAAAACCTGCAACATTCATTACTGCTGATAGTGACTAACATGTTCCTACGTCCTTTTGTGCGCTTCGTGATCAAACTAGGTATCATTAACCGGGAACAAACCTGTTAGAGTATGTTGCTTTCGTGTGCGACAATTTGGAATAAGTTATGACAAACTCTGAAGGGCTAATAGCAATAATAACCATAATAATAGTAAGCTTTATAGTATATTAAGATTACAACTTTTAAAGGATCCATAACTGACAAAACAACCAGGAGCAGATAACATCTTTCCAGAATTTCTGAAATATCTAGGTATCAAAGCAAGAACCTTTCTCCTATCAATTTATCATAAGTTCTGAAGAAAAAATATAAGCCTTCCAACGGAATGGATAAAGCATATGGTAATACCAATCCTCAAAACAGAAAAGCCAAACGCTGACATTAATTCATATAGACCAATCTCGTTTAAATTCATATTAGCCAAAACTTTTGATAGGATGCTTACCTCCATACTAAAATATTACTTAGAATCCCAAGAAATAATTGCAGAAGAACAATCAGGATTCAGAAACAACATGTCCACAACCAACTCATTTATGAAATTAGTACAAGATATCAAGTTAGGCTTTAACAGAAACAAAGCTCTTTAATAGTATTTATGAACTTCCAAGGAGCCTATGACATGGTTTGGAGAAGTAAGCTCATAATTAAATTATAAATTTATGGGATCGGAGGAAAAATGATAACCTGGATCAAAAGATTCTGGCACAAAACTGGACGAAAACATTTTGGAACGAGGCAGAGTCAAGCTACAATCTAAACAAATTAAGTTTCCCAAAAGGTACCGTTAGCAGTAGTATAGTCTTTAACGTTTACATAAATGACCTTGTGGAAGTTTTTAAAAAACATTGAACATGTAAATGTAAGTATGTTTGCAGACTATATGGCAATATGGACCAATTCAAAAAAATTCTCATAGCCAGAAATGCAAACTTGAGCATACTATGAACAAAGCACTGGAGGCCCTCCAAACATGGACTGGCATGAACAATATCAAAACTTGTTTATCAGTTCTTTTCATTACGACATAAGAATCCAAATTTCAACTTAAAGGTCGGAAATACAACACCCCATAGGAGTACCAGTACTAAATATCTAGGTGTAGTTTTGAACAACAAGCTGAACTTCACGGACCATGTAAACGCAACCAAAGAGAAAGTGGAAAAAAGGCCACCAATTATGAAAAGAGTGGCAGAAGATAAATGGAGATGTATCCAAAATACACTAAATAGAACATAACAGGTATGTGAAACCTATAATCAGATATGGTAGTGAAATTCTGATCTCCGTTACGTGAGGAAACTGGAAATTCTAGAAAAAAAAACTCAGAATAAAACCCTTTGTATAATAACCGGTGCGGTCAAAACTACAACTATCACGGCCCTCTATAACACGCTAAAGAAACAAGCAGCTTGTACATTATCAAACTTAAGTCATCGCTTAGAGCATTCTGAACCAGAAATCACCCGCCAAGTAGTCTAAAAACGCAAATATCACTCATTGAGGCGTGTAAAAAGATGATAAACGACCTAGATGCCAATGTACCTATGGCCAGCATTAAAAAACTAGTCAACCCACCGAACTACGTGGATATAATACATCAGTTGACGACTGATGGTATCGACAAGAAAGATACCCCAGACATGGTCTAAAAAGCTAACACGTTAAAATTATTAAGCGAAAAATATCCAGAGCCAGAGTGGATTAGAAGTTATACTGATGGATCGCAAACTAATCACACTGCTGGAGCGGGTGTGTACTGCAAACTATTCTCCAAATACATCCCTATCGGGACGTACATGGCCAACTTTGACGCAGTAGTACATGGAATGAGTTGATAATCCCATATACAAGATAAATATTTTCATAAAAAGCTGTACTATTGAGTGACTCTACAGCAGCTATGGTTACCTTCACATGTAGCGATACGTGGAAATATATAGTTGATGTACTGGCCAAAAAGGAACACAAATACAAATTCATCAACACCTGTCTCATAAAATTTTTTTCACACATAGAAACATTATGCAAATCTGTCAAACAGAGTCAATAAATAAACCAATACTGGAAAGGTGGGGAAAATATACAAGATAGATGTGAATCACTCAGTAATAAACCAAGAAATGAAGCTGTGGTCCACTTCAAATTGAGAATCGACCATAACTGACTGGCTAAATTCTTGAATAGGATAGATATACATCAATCAGATGGATGCCCCATCTGTAATAATGAGTTCAAACTACCTTGTAATTTGCACTGTTCTAGATCTATACTCTCAAAGTCAAGGTATAACATTTTTAAATTGTATTGGAATACCAAAAATGGTATGTAACATCAATATAGTATACATAAAATGTAACACCATGAAATCATATTGTGTATCTTTTGTATTATTAATTTGAACCTGACTATACTTCTTACCGAACTCTGTATTATCCTTTATTTGTCCGTTTAAAGTACTATTACAAATTTTGTAACTTACTATGACTTTTGGATTTTGAAATTTACTATAGGTAGTAAGATGCCTGAACGTAAAGGATTCAATTCCAATAAAACCATTTGCAACAACAGATTACAAATTGTTGTGTATGAAAGTGATATTTAATAATGTATTATAATCTTAAAAGGATTTAATACAAAATATTAGGTGACAGCGACGAACTTTCGACAATAACCTCACCTAACAGGTGCTTTATGCCTAACGAAAAAGTGCCTTTATCGCATTTCATATAAGAACTGCTTCTGTGTCTGCACAAGTGGACGGCGTGTTGTGAACCAAGCACTATGTCAAGTAAGACTTACGGGAATTTTGTGTTGAAGAAATGTCTCCTTTATTTTTTGCTTACTTTTCTTGTTTCTTTGTCTAATGGTGTACATATTGTTACATGTTGGGGTAAAGGCCGAAAAGGTTACCAGAAAATGATTAATTTAGGTCACCCCAACACGCACATGGGGGTACAACTCGCTGGCAGCAAAATGACCGATACCTTGGTGTGTAATTTTAAGAGAAAGCCGTGGGTTTTTGTATTACATTGAAAGATTACATAGCACACATTACCTTGGATTTATTCACAAAAACGTTTGCCTTCTCTACATAGTTAACAAAGGAAACAGAATGAAGGGAGATGCCACAGACCGTAGAACGGTCACACACGACTGGTTTCAACGATCACTTACTCTCGAGCGACGCTATCTTGCCCCCACCAACCGTGTCTAACCAAAGCCGGGCACGGCTGACGTCATACCAGACAATTTTAAACAGATATTTCCCTTTGGCGTGGTCCACGCTAAAAGGAAAGACCGTCAAGCCGAAACATAACTGAGGAGACCCAATAATGCTACGTCTGGTAGCAACAATACAGCACAACGGTGCGTCTGGTAATGGCAATAAAATTAATATGCCACATATTAATATGCTTTACATGAAAAATATGACACTAATTTCAAAATTTTCCTTATCAAACTAAGTACGTAAATAGGATGTATTTAGGTTTACTTTCTGAAATTTTGCGAAGCACGTTCAAACATAGCTTCTTCCTCAATCTATTCTATAATCTCTAGCATTTATTTAATGAAATCCTAGTTTTATGTTTTCGCTTTTGCTATATTTCTCACAAAATGTTTTAGTAATATACTTTATAAAGTTGTAGCAGTCATGGATAATTCTCTGTGATGCGTTTCACTATGTTTTGCTTTGATAATAATTGGTTGGACTTTGCCTTCACCCATGTTCATTTTGTCTCCATGCATTTATTAGTTAATAGTAGTTCACAAATTGGTTGTTTAAAATATTTCACTTTACGGTTTTTCATAATGGACACGTTACTTTTGTAGTCCTCATTTATCAGTATATATCGAAACTGTATTTATTTTAAATTCTGATTTGCAAGCGAAGTATGAATGCACATAATTATTTTCTAGACAGAAATAGTGTACGTTAATCATTTGCGATTTTTATTTTATCGTATTAATATCGTGACTTATATTTCCGGAATTCACGATACAAACTAACTAGAATGTTAAAAATGTAGTAGGTGTTTATGGTCTCCTATTTTCTTTTCCCTCCTCCCTCTTAATCCCAAGTTATTCAGCTTTTCTTTAAACAGTCTCTTAACAACTGCAAAAAATTTCTTTAAAACAGCACCCTAAGTTTCATTTTGAGTTAATGTCAGAAATGCTATTAATTCCTAAATATCCGTTGCAGTAGCCATGTAAGGCAGAAGCGGTCAATAAGTGTTGTACCCACAGCTCAAATTTGTCCAAAATTGCCAAAAGTAAACTAAAAAGTCTTTTATGTCTAAAAACACTTCGAAACTTCAATTAACTATTATTTTTATTCTCGGAGCCTCTTAAAAACCTCCACATGACCATTTAAATGTCCAGGAGTACACTACCCATATTCAGTAATTATTTTTAATGCCTTTTTACCCAATTTTATTTTTCTTACACATTCACGCATTAAAATGCTCCACACGATATAATTTGCGCCAATATTGTTTGAATTTTCAGCAGAAGCTCAGAGAGAACGAATCAAAAACGCTGGAAAATGGTTATTTTCGTTCCATTCATATACCACCCTTAACATCTAATGGAACAATTGACCGCAATATTATGATAATCTTTGAGTTTTGTTGTAAACATTAACTTCACACATCCACTTGCACTTTCACTCACGCTTCCAGACTGGGAAATAATCTTGGCCGAGGAGAATTTCCTATCCTCAAGCCGGCAATCGAAACCGGGATCCCTGGCTTTGGAGGTTAGCATGCTAACAACCAGATCACAGAAGCAGTCGCTAATAATTGTGCTACACTTTTAAACTGCTTAACGTATGACAGGGGTAAATTGTGTAAAAAGAAATATATATATAAACATATATGCTGGGTTATTAAATAGAAAGAACAGACTTTAAATAAGTATTTCTAATGAACGACAATGGATGGCGAGGCATGCGATACATCACTGAAAAGAGAAAAGTTCAGAATTTTATTTTATGTGTTCAAAATGAGCACCATTTGTTATGCGAGGACGACCTGTGTTTGCATACGCAACCATCATCTACGAATTTATTGTATCAATTGTAAATGTTTTATGACGAGGCGGCTCGTTGTTGAACTTATAACGAAATTCACGCTGCAACGAAACAATGGATTCATTCTTTGAATAATGCAGCACACAAAACGACTTTTCCTGTGGCGTCGCCATTTTCTCGTAAACAAACACTGCACCGCTGTAGGCACTGAATGGGACTAATAGGTTGGGATTAAAACTTTGAACTTTCCTCTATTCAATGATGTGTCGTATGTGTCGCTATCTATTGTCGTTCATTAAAAATGAATATTTAAAATGTGTTCCTTCTTTCTGAATAACCCTTTATATCAAATTAAGATTTTTTCCTGACACAACCGCAAGAGTGACAACATTTCTATATAGCAATTTTGTGTATTAATATCTAAATAATGTGCTGGTATTTTTTCTTTTTCAAATTTATGGTTTGTGCACCCTGATTTATTAGCATAACAAAAATTACCAAAAAAGCATTTTTGTCTAAACAACTATTAAATATATCACTTTTGGGTACCCTTAAAGAGTGCACTGCGCTTCTGCCTCTCTCATGTGTCCCTATTTTCTACTGTTACTGCTTTGAATGACGTGACACAACCCCCATCTCATGCCCCACAGATCCGTAATCAATGTCAGGGGGCGACTTGCACGCAGCTGTTTTTAACTCTCCTCGCTCGAAAAATTGTAACATGGATTAAATTAGGCCACTACGGGCTGCCAGTTCATTTGCAGCATTGTTGATTCATTTCATTTGTCAACTTGAAGGCTCCTGGCACTAGGTATTCGTCATTAAACTTTAAAATATACGCATACATTCCCAACGAACTTGCCAGGAGAACGAATTACTATGTATATAAACAGTGCAACAAAAAAGAAACGTAATGAACCTCAGGGACCAACATCATAGTCCCTGTTGTCTGTGGAGGAAGCGGATTTGGGTTAGGTTTCTAGTGGTGGAATAAGATAATTGTCATACCGGGAGATGATTTACACGGTGCACTTAGGGGATTAGTTGAGGAGCAAATACAAAATAGTGGCTCACAAATTTGAAGGAGCACGCATGCGCGACTGGGAGGAATTGTACTGTTGAAGGTTCCATGCGGATGCAGGCAGAGCATGCGTCGGTCGCGCGGGTCTTGCCCACCAGGGATTCATTCCTAGTAAATACCAGAGATGTGACGATAAGTCCATAAAGGTATAAACATTGGTATTTAATCGGTCAGCATTATTACATGCAGTAACGATAATAGCGTCAGATACAGAAATTAAAGTAGATAAGATAGAATCGAAACCTGCCTCTTAGAGACCTTTCTGTAATAATAAACATGAGAAATAGGTTTATTAAAGGGAATTAAATGTAAATAAGTTCATTTGGGGTGCCCTTGTAGCTCAGTCGGTAGAGCACCTGATTGATGTGTGAGGGGTCCCGGATTGGATTCCCGGATGGGGTGGGAATTTTCCTCTAGCCAAGATAACTCCCTATCCTCCACAGACTTTGGAAGTATAACTGAAAGTGTAAATGTGCGTTTGATCTAATGTATAAAACAAAAAACACAAAAGAAAATCAGAAATCCAATGACAAACTATACGAGTTAACACCATTGCCGATAGGCAATGCTATTCCAAAGGTACAAAGAGCGCCAAAATGAAAATCTCACTGCACCTCGCGTCTATGTCACATTATTTATCGTTGTTCGTGGCCCTGCGAAGCCATGGCCATTTCATTAGTTGTTTTAGCACACGGTGCAAGGGTGCGCACTTCTTCTGCTAAACAGTTACACCAATAACCTCAACCATCCTTACAAACTGGCGTAGAAACGAATATATGTTTACGCTCTCGATCGTAATGGCTAAAAGAGAAAGAGGTAGAGTGAGTGCATTCAATTTGGCTTACAGACCTCTTATGTGATTGGTAGCCCATACCTTATCGGCTAGTGCAGGACACGCCTTTCAAAGGGTTATAAGCTAAGGGGAAAGCTTGGTAAGCGCCCAGATTATCGAAATGTAGAATGTGTAGTGTGAGAAGATTTTCAGGGGGTGCAAATTAAAGCTTGAATGACATTAATTAAATACATAGCAAGGCAGCATTTTATAACCAAAAATAAAAGGAACTGTATTCTCACAGTGATATCAATGCTTGTTGCAGCAGAGAAGCAAATATAACTAAATAATAAATAAATAAATAAATAAAGCAGCACGTTTTCCCTCTAATTCAAACTATATTTGGTTACTATACTTTTGCTAACATATTGCTGATCATAGGAATACAACAGGATTATAGACAAAAATATAACCCAATTTTATTGCCATAATATGTATATCATATTCATGTAAACCATATACATATTTATCTCTAGTTTCTAAACATGATCAATCAATTATAACAAAAGACAGCAACACCTGATATTCACCGGCGTATACAAGTTGTAGACAATTAGGAGTATGGAAGGGTAGAATCAGACTGTAAAATTCAGTGCCATATCCGAGATTTAAACCACGTATCTTCGGCCTACCAACCATCCGAGCTGTAATGGTACCATATCGGTACGCTTCATAGACTAATTAATATTGGTTGTGTTAATAATGGTTAACTATATAGATTGCGACTAAAAATACTTAGATATTGTAAATTGTCATTGGGGTATGTTATCCCAAAATTAATTTAAGAACATCCTTCTGGTTTATCATAAAAACTATGGGTTATTTGGAGAATTGTTTTCGTGCCGGCATGTTGCCATGGTAACTCAGAAGATTAGAGCAGGGACACGGTAGGCTGAAGGTTTTGGTTTAAATCCCGGCTATTACATTTCATTTTTCCCAACTTTAACCCACACACGTCATCTGTGGAAAAACAATTAATTAAAATTAGGAATATGTTCGACACGTTTAAGATGAATAAAAATGATATGCATCCGCTTGCGAATCGATTCCTTAACCTTATTGCACCATCGAGGACCTCGGGCTTATCAAACTGTACTAGCACCCTATAAAGAAATTTAATTCCAGCGGAGTAGCCCTATGTTTGGATAATGGCCGTATTGCGCCTCTAGTGATAATAAAAAGAACCTATTTATTTCTTCCTGTAGAGCTGCAGTCAATTCGTTTAGAATGCGCCATGATAACATTCATAATAGGGGAGATTTCAATGACGAATGAGGCTCCGCAGCGAGCTCCATTGCTTTTTCCGGTTTTCTTATACTGTACACACACCATTTTAGGTGATCTATCGTGTTCTCAGATGCTTCGCTTTGAGGACTATCCAAAATAGGCAAGGGGAGCAAATACGTGGATAGGATGATAATTGTTGAAATAAAAATATTTTAGGGTCAAATTGGTGAATAATTTCGTGAATTCTTTCCGTTAAATAAATACTATCCTATAGGGTTAACGATACCAATTAATGTGAAGGTCCCCACAATGCCCAGTTGTTCCGATCTTCCCACTTTCCTGTCTGCCCATGTGCTGTTTCACTGTCAGGTCTGAGTAACCGAGCATTTCGGCTGCTAATGGCTTCTAGAATTAAATTAATTGGGTAAAATAGCCACAAATACAGCTTAATTTATTCTTCAATATTCTATTACGTACTATAGACAAGGAAGATTTCAATTATGTTGGTGAAGTTACAAACACTGCTTGATTTTGAAGTGTACTGCGTTAGGGAATACAACAATTACCTTTCCCAGCACTAAGTGGATAGATAAGGTGTCTTTATTGGTGCCAAATTATGAAAGTTGTTACACAAATACTAAATACGTGGGGCATTGACCATACACGCACATTTAAGACACAAGTTAAATGTGAAGAAAAGGAAAAGAGAAAATTGTCTCTGATTAGCTGAACAAATTTGAACTGGCTTCGCGCTCTTTAGCCAGGAATTGCCGATGTTTTGCCAGTTCGTTTGGTTAGATCCCAACATGTCAATCTCCTTTAACTGGACTTATGAATTTTTAAGTGAATTTAATTTTTCTCATTGTGCACATTCCACCAACATGCCTACCCCGCCTTCATTCCCACCACAAAACGAACATAATCTCCTGCCACAATCGTCAGTCATTTTATCTGCACTCCAGCTGTCGACCTAAACCATAACATCCTTGAAGTTTTCTTTCTTCCTAAGGCAAGTATATATTCCTCTTTACCCCAATGCAATTTTATTTCATTGGCTAGGGTTTGAGAAGGCTTAAGTTTACCATCCACTCAATTTCCTGTTTGCTGATATCTATGACTTTTCTTTTGATAGTTTTCCATATGTTTTCATTGTTTGGCAGTCAAAACTAGCCTTATTCCCTCCAAAAGAGAATTGAAAACACTGCAGCCAAAGAAACATTAAATTACATTTCAGAATACAACTTTAAGGTTATCGTGGGAGACTCTGGATAGGTTGGATATATTTCTCCCTTATTATTGCAGTTTTAAATGGAGCTTATGTGTAGGTGAATTCAGTATGAAGGTACGCTAGAAAGTACTTAGTGTTTCAGCTTTAGCATCAATTGCAGCTTATCTCTCTCAGTTTAAGAAGTTGTGTGTTGTCAAAAGCTAAAGTAAGTGCAACGGAAAATAAAGCGTGCTTGGGTAGAGCTCAGTCAATTGTTCCTTCTCAGTGGCAAAGTGAAATTTGAGCGAAGAGATCATGGGTGTGGCAACATCAGGGCGAACACCTGTTTCCTCCTTCCTGTAGTTAATGAGGGTCCACTCGAGTGTCTGATAATAGTCTTCCCTAATAAGCACCTGAAGTACTAGAACACAAAAGTAAGAGGATGACCAAAATTCTAACAAGGGAAACAGAATGATAGATCTAAGGTAGCTACAGAGTGTAATCCTAACCCATGCAAACTCTATTATTGCAGTAAGGCTTATCTGTGGCTAATATGATACTTAGGATAGAATATAGCTATATGGCATCTTTACACTAACAGTATTTCCATAAGGTATGGTTCTCCTGTGCTGTACAGATTCATTGATCGACCAAGGTCAACGGCATTATTGTATTTGAACGCAGCGGATTGTTTACCCTATGACCAACAATTTAGATTCGAGCTCAAGGCTGTGTTTTGTAAATGTCATAATGGTACAAACAAAATTTAGTAATTCAGCTGATTTCACAGAGCAGGTAAAAACACTCGCTTTTCACGTTACCCTTCAAAATGTCCACAGTGCATCAATCTACCCAAAATTCAAATAAGAGCCTGGTGTTTGACAACAGTGGCAATAGACGACACGATTCTTCAAACCACGAACTTGCATTTGAGCACGATTGGTCATTCTCTAGCAAATATGGCTTTGAATAGAGGGAAGTCAATCGGCATAAATCACTCACTGCCAAACCTTCTTGTGGTGATGGTCTGTTTTTTGGTGTTTTGCGATGTAGGGTTTGAGTCGGGTTTTAACTCATTTTATCACGTATTTGCTCATTTGTTTGGGACACTGGGAACCACTTATCCTCATTACGCCACTGAATTGGAAAATATGACTTGGCTGTGACCAAGATGTTTAAAAACACTGAATGGTTAATAACATCGCAAATGGATTTTTGTTACAAATGAGCTGATGTAGGAAAAAAGAAGTACCATACATTCCTAGACGTTATATTAGATAATGTAAAAATATAAGATACTTGGGAAAATCTAAACATACAATAACAAATGTTTCGGTAACATGTAACGCTACGAAAAAAATATTCGCACAAGTTGTGTATTATAATCAGTTTATGAGGTAGTATTTTTAACACTTAAATGATTTCAGTCTAATTAAATAATATGTAAATTCAATAACAGCCCGCCTTGAAGCAATATGTATGTAATAATTTGTAAAATGTATGTAACAGTCATTGCATATGCTTATATTATTGTATCCATGTGTAATAATGTTATGTGAATATATTACGTAATTTAATAACGTAGGAGCTGCGAGAAATAGGTTTAAAGTTGCTAACAATGAGCTAACAATGAGGTAACCTTGAGGCAATAATGACTAAGGAAGTTTAAATGCTACTAGTCATTATTAGAACAGCAATAATGTAAATTTTGAGACAGTTTAAAAAAATAGCCAATCAACAACCAGAAAAAGCTTAAGTTAAATGAAGGTATTCTATTGGACTAGGATTAGCCAATCAGAGACTTGAAATACAGAAATTTACAAATTTAAGAGGTGGAAAACAGTTCAGTTGCCTCCAAACAGTGCTCATAACCAGATGTGTTACTTCTAGACAGTGCTCATAACCAGACGCGAGATGTGTCCTCGAGAAATTAAACACGTATTCGTGTGAGACGAAAATAGTTTACGTGTTAATAAGTGCAAGTATTAAATAAAATAATCTCACAGATTTCTATATCGGTGAAGTTCTATTTAATTTTTGTCAAGGATTAATAAAAAGGAGTGAATTAAAACTAAAAATCTGTGTAAGCCTACATTCTTGTCGCATCACGCCCTGACAAGATATCCATGTCTCTAAAATAATACTGACGCAGCCGAGGCAAAAATAAATATTAAATATTTAAAGAAACAGTTTAATTACAAAGTTAATATTTTTTTAAACTTGGGGCAAAGGCCACCTGAAAATACATTTGGGGCGAAGATAATCGGAAACTGATTACCATATGTGCAGTTGCAACTACTACAAGTTCGGCTCCCCAACAGTAGAACTACAATACAACTCCTACTAAAGAAAATAACCTACTACATTTTGCAGTTTTCTTGCAATAGGTTATTCCGCCTCTGCCGCCCAACATCTCTCTCTCTCTCTCTCTCTCTCTCTCTCTCTCTCTCTCTCTCTCTCTCTCTAAAAAGTACATCATAACAGGTTATTCACAGAAAGATACAGTATCCGTACCTGATGCTAATATTTCAAACATATGATAAAATGATAATAGAGCGTGGGGCCTTCATATTCGCGGAATTATTAATTTATCCCAGATTACATCACTAGCTGTTATCAGAAAATGTGTCAGAGGTAATCTGGGATGTTAGGCTCGATCTGCAACATCAAACCCCGGGATAAAATCGAGAATCGGGAATATTGTTCTCCAACAGCCGTTCATTCTGCGATAGGGATGCAATAAAGCTGTTATAGTGGGATGTACAACGCACAGGGATTTCGATACCCTTCCTTGCTTTATCTCCAAATAAAATACGCCGGTTGTAATCGATTTTCAAGAGGTTCTCCAAAAAAGGTAATAAATACCAACAATAAACCCAACCGGCACTTCCGTGTGCAAAATGAAGTATAGCAACACGATGTCTACTTATTAAACTTTACTTCCCTTCCGAAGAAAGCCATACTAAGGACTTTTACGATCGAAAAGCTAGCCTGGTACCCCTAGACCACGGAGGATGACATATGCCGTACATGCGAAGGTAAGTAAAAGGATGCCTTAGTTGTATTTTGCCGCTGTGTTTAGGGAACATTTAATTTGTTGCTTTTTTATTTTACTTATTACACTCTCAGAATATCTACTAGCCACCTGCCTGTTTTATTAGCTGTATTGCTAAGCCCACTGTCTTAAAATAGCTACATACGTTCAATACTAATTTGTGTTACCCGTCAGCTTGTTTATACTGTGCCCCCTAAGGGTACCTGTATGCATTTAAATATCCCACTAAACCTGTAAGAACACAAGTATGGCAATACTTGTGTGAGCAACATCAAAAACATCTTTAAACTATCAACAGATACACAGCCCCTCATTGCCTTATGTTCAATGCCACTGCTGAGTCAACAGCAAATTGTTTTCGTGAAAATCCTTGAAATCAATGGGTCTATCTGAAGTTATTTCAACTAACCCTTAATAAATATTTTTCTGTATTGGATGTTCGTTGTACCGCCAATAACAAAAACCGCCAAGTTAGCTCACTTTTTGTGTCAAAATTGTTCACAAATATGTGATAAATGAATTATAACTCGCTGCTTATAGAGTATCAGACCCACGTTAACTTAAATATTAACTTTAAACATAAAAAGCCCATAAATACACTTTTGGTGTAATTCAGTCATTGGCATGACATGCAGCAAAAAGTTATACCCACTTTTGTTTTTTAGTTACGTGGAAATTATTGTATTTAAGTACGTATTTATTGAAGGACAATTCTCTACAGGATTTACCGTTTTAAATTACGATAGTGCACTTAGACTAAAGCTGTCAACAGCGTGTGAGTAAAGAAGGAATAGGGAAAAGGCAAAATACATGCAGAGTGGAGGTGGAATACTGGCGATACTATTTTGAAGTACATAAGTCCTGGTTGGGGCTGGAGTATAAACAACAGTACATTGCTTCAAGTAAAACATAATGAAAAATAACATATCGAAACCCTTGGTGCATCACTTAAAATAGCCGAGCTAACCAGACAAGATATATTGATAGACGGGCAGTGTAAGGTAATGAAGGCCACTGCAAACAGAAATGGTGTAATACAATTTTCCGTTGTTACGATGAAGTAACAGATCGTTATCACATCACGCAAACAACGCCCTCATCCTGCCGGCGTCTGCAGCAACAAGGTCGCCGTCTACGAGTATGTGCCTGCCGCAGTTACCTAGCAATTACACTGTGAAAAGTGGTCATTACGAACTTTGCTTTTCATCTTGTGTAACCTTAGTTTTAAATAAAAAGCCGTTTTGCTTTTGCGTAATTTCCAGTAAAGCTTGACTGTGACATGTTAAATCTCCCAACTCTATATTGCGACTTTGTTCGCTATTTCTCAAATCTCTCTTTAATTCTATGTTCTCTCTGCGTTCTATCAATGCCACGAACTCAGCCTCTTTTCGCTCACTAGCGTGTCGAACCTAGGACTGGCCTTCTGTCCTCACGTAGACAATTGATACTCGCACACGACAAATAACTCACTGAGGAAACAACAAAACAGAACTGAGTATAAACCTGCTGGGCAGCGATCACTCCAGTGATTCCACCAAGCCAACCCGCGTCCCGATAGAAGTTTCGGACAGTTCGGTAGGTTGAGAGTACTTCCCCCTCCCTCTAATTAACTAACCAACCATCCACACTCAAGTCGCCGCTGTAATCACGCCCTGTGTTCCGACTGTGCAGCTACTGTGCCCATCCCATTTAATTTACGAAGCGACCTCGCATGAAATTTCTACATTACATACTGTGCGCCTGTCGTTCACCTTCCATGCTGTCGGGTATCGATCCTAGGAGTTATTTTACTAGTAACAGGAGTACATAGGAACATAGTAGGATACGGTAGGATATATGGAAATGTCCAGTGCGCGCTGCTTGCTCGTTCTTTGCCGTTCTCTCACAGGTTAAAAGGCTATCCTTCTAGCTGTGCTTACTATATCTGGAACAGGAAGGTATAGCGGAGGATGACCTCCAGCAGGAAAACAGATGGTGCACGTTCGGCTATGTGGAAGTGATCCCGGCAGAATAAGGCGAGGATATAGCAGTGAGAAATGCAGTACGCATATGGAAACTAGCCCTAAATCTCATCTTCCTGCACTTGTTCTGTAGAAATACTTATGTTCATTGTGTAAATATGCATTAGTAAGTTGTTGAAAGATTTCCTTATCAAATATACTGTCGAGTTTTGCATATAGAACTGTGTGAACTATTTTTAATTGGCACTCATTAGGTTACAAATTCCGGATTAAGCAACTCGTATACGTGCAGTTCAATCAAGACACTATAATAGCACTATATTTTGCTTTATGTATGGTTAACACTAACTAAGTTTAAACTGTAGCGGGAAACAGTCGTTGGGCGACATTTGTAACGGGAAATCGATGATCCTTGGGTCGTTGTTGCCTGTTGCAGTGTTCCTCTTCCTCGGCTATTGGTGCTCGTCGGTTGTTGAGTATTCCATTCCCAACTATCTCTAATTGTTAAATCTCAGGTTCTAGTGAGTGAGGCAAGTTAAAAATACACTGCGAGTTTCCCTTAATCAATGAAGTTTATTTCACACTTTGAATAGTTATGGGCGGCTAGCTTTTCCCATTATTGTTATAATCCCACCACTTTAAGTTAGTCAGGAGCCTAGCTATATTGACACGCACCCCACTCTTGTGCACCCACGTGCATCTGTAGCACCTCGTGTTGACGTGACTTCTCGATGAGTTAGATTTAGAATAAGAGCGCGCTCTGAGGCTTTGTCTGCCCTTTTATACGGGAGCCTAGTGACGCTCACCTCCGCGTTTGAAAATGTAACGACGTTTCCTATTGGCCTTCAGGCCGCGTTACCCTGACATGTATGAGAATTTTTGGGTTCAGATTCGTGCGCTTGGGTGCCATCATGTAGCGTGGTACCGCTCGGTGACAGGTACGGTCTTTATGATTTCTTGGAATTCTTGCTAGCTCACCCGTGTCTTACAATCAGCTCTGTACAAATGTTATATGTTGAATATTTTAACATAACCAAACGTTTCCCAAAAGGTAGCTAAGTGTTTGTTGCAACACTCTCATAACCAATAAAAGTTTGTTTCCTCTTCATCCTGTTATTTTTAATTGTTCACAATTGTGTGCTAGAGAATTGAAAAGCCATCTAGTGAGGCTCTTCGGTTTTATAATGAGCTCTAGGTATATAATACCTTTTGAAATACCCTTCAGGAGCATCTCGAAAAAAAATTTATAACGTGAAAGCGTGGCACCAAGTAGATAGTTCAAAGCGTCTCGTAAGCTATACTCCTCACAGCGTAGCGATCCAGGAGCGCCTAGCGATCAGGCCAACCATTGTAAGGAAAACATTGTAAGCAAATGCATATCTATGAGCACCAAAGCTTAGTGAACTCTCCAAGTACTGCATCATGATTAATCTACCTCTAGGAACTCTTAGGGGACATGCTGTATTAAACTTTTACCTGAGAGGTGTGAGGCAGTATTTTTAACACTTAAATGATTTCAGTCAAATTATATAATATGTAAATTAAATAACAGCCCACAATATGTGCATGTAATAATTATGTAATAGTCATTGCATATGCTTATATTATTGTAAACATGTTCAATAATGTTATGTGAATGTATTACGTACTTTAATAATGTAGGAGCTGTGAGAATAATAGGTTTAAAGTTGCTAACAATGAGGTAACAATGAGGTAACCTTGAGGCAATAATGAGTAAGGAAGTTTAAATGCTACTAATCATTATTAGAGCAGCAATAATGTAAATTTTTGAGACAGTTTAGTAAAATAGCCAATCAACAACCAGAAAAAGCTTTAGTTAAATGAAGGTATTCTATTGGACTAGTATTAGCCAATCAGAGACTTGAAATACAGAAATTTACAAGTTTAGACGGTTGAAATCAAGTTAGTTGCCTCCAAATAGTGCTCATAACCAGACGTGTTGCTTCTAGACAGTGCTCATAACCAGACGCAAGATGTGTCCTCGAGAAATTAATTTCGTATTTGTATGAGACGAAAATAGTTTACGTGTTAAAAATTGCAAGTATTAAATAAAAGAAATATCACAGCTCTTGATATCAGTGAAGTACTATTTAATTTGTGTCAAGGATTAATAAAAAGGAGTGAATTAAAAATTATAATCTTTGTAAGGCTACGTTCTTCCATGCCTCTAACAATAACAATAATACTGTTGCAGCCGAGGCAAACATAAATATAATATCTATAGAACCAGTCAAATTATAAAGCTAATATTTTTAAACTTGGGGCGAAGACCACCGGAAACTGTTTACTATACGTGCGGTTGCAACGAATTCAGCTCCGCAACAGTTGAAATTTAATACATCTTCTTCAAACTGGCTTTCAATACGTAAAGACAATATCTACTTCAAATTGGCTCCCAAAGCGTGGTGCTAATAAATAACGTAAAATAACTTCTTCAGGTGCTGACTCTAACCCGCCTACCTTATTTATACCATGTTAAATGCTTTCCTCGCGCTGTGAGACCGCATACATATACATCGACAACGTTTATCGACAGAGACAAGTAATGTTTGTACAAAATGTATATAAACATGGACATTAATTGTGTAATTAGCAAAATACAAAAAGATATTCGTATCCAAAATAAAAACTAAACCCTGCGGATAAAGTCACAAAAGCAGACCATTCAAAGGATACACAGTACATTTCAGAGCACACATATGTTACAATGGAAGAAGAAGCCGTACAAAATCTTAGACGATGATCGCGAAGGAAGAGCGTTACGGCAGATATATGCAGTCGAGTGCATGGAATCGTGCCGATACTGGTGAATGTTGATAAGAAAATACTAAACGGCGTCTGCCACGCGCATCCCAATCCCTTTTGGTACTAGCACTCCCCTCAATTTTTGTCTTACTTCCTCCTTTAGCTTCGTTCCTGACTTGTCCTCATAAGTTAATGTTTGCATGCCAGACTTTTTAACACCAAACCAATATGAGACGGTGAAACGGCAACTCTAGGCCGAGCCCAAGAACTATAATTACAGATAACTTATTAATTAACTTTTAGTGATGTTAAATCGTATTATGTAAATATCTTTTTCTCATACTGCTTGTATATTTTAAGAAGGGTGATTTAACATTATGTATCTATCTAGGTTATTAATATTAGTAGAGTTATAAATGGTTTAATGTAAATAATTTAAGCGCTATGTTAAAATACTGTCCACGAGGGAAAGTTTTAGCTACAGGAATAGTGCTTTCGAAGGCAGAAAACCTAGTTTTATTACCTCTCTCCGGTCGCTGTGCTATTATTCCTACAGCGAGGGTGTAGAGCCTTTGTCCCATTATTTGATAATTCGCCGTGACCAAGTGAGTGAGAAAGACAACCTTAACGGTAAATGTAGGAAAAGCCGCGATTTATATTAAAATTGGACCAATGAGATCCCTGAAAGTTTATTCGAAATAGTTAGACGCGTCGAGTCGCGCTAAAAATGGACCAATAGGAAAGGAAGCAGCCTCAGAAGCCTGAGACTATAAATGGATCTGTTTGGAGAAAATTCGGGGCAGTTTATGTCATGTGTGGTCAGGGAGAGATGCTGCAGGATGTGTGAGATATCGCGCCAAAAAGGGAATCAAGTCAAATTTGTCATGTCAGCTTAGTATTGCATTTTATTCGAGAGTTTTCGTAATGTGTGGTCAGGGAGAGATGCTGCAGGATGTGTGAGATATCGCGCCAAAACAGGGAATCAAAAATAGTTTTAGCAACACACCTAAGATCCGCTACTCTGAAAGCGACAATAAGAATAGTTATATTTCGTGACATATCCACGCCATAGTCTAACAGCGGTGGACAGTATTTTACAGCGGCAATACCAGTTTTGTATACTACGAGTGTTAAATTAAATAAAAAGAAACGGCAGTGTCATCTTTTCATAAACAAAGCAAGTCTATGTCTTCCTATATCACCACCCGAGATCTACGTTTTCCTTTACCGAGGATAAGTCCATGCTCCCATATAATTTAAGGAAAATTACTGCAGCTAGCCGAGGATAAATTGAAGAACCAACACGCTGAGAACTTCTGGAAGCAACGGGAGAAGCATCAAGGTAAGCTACAGCAACGGATGAGGAGGTGATCGCCGCAAACTGGCGCCATAACGTGGAGCTCGAAGGGAAGACCAGCTCGAAGGGAAGAACGACACGAACGGAGGACTAGGAAACAACGAACAGACAAGAATCTTCAGAGGAAAGGGGCACAGCAGAACAAAATTACAACGCGAACTTCTAGTCTACCTACGTGGGACAACAAAACAGCTGAGAACATCTCTTCTAGAACTTCACCAGGATTCGAACCCGGAACGCATCAGTTAACATTGAAAAAAAATACAGGTTAGAACTTTTATTCAAAAACAAACAAAAAGGCATGCAGAGTAGTGACTCAGTTTTGTGAACACATGTTATTGAGAGGGGGTAAAGTCATTACTAGGGAGGTAGAACTTGCTAACGGAACCATGAGTAGGTCAAGGGAAGATTTGGAAGAACTGAATGGGGAGGCTATTGTCAGCATAACAACAGATGGAGAAAATATGGGTGCAGCTGAAGTAGAAGTTAGGGAAAGGCAATCACCGATTGAGCAGGTCATTGACGCAGGTCAAAACCAGCTGCTAATATTGCTTCAACATTTGAGCACAAAGATAGATGAGCAGAGTAAGGAGTCAAAAAGAAATTTGAGTGAACAAATTAAAAATTTAGAAGGGAAATTAAATGAGCTGAGTAAGGAGTCAAAAAGAAATTTGAGTGAACAAAATAAAAATTTGGAAGGGAAATTAAATGAGCAGAGTATACAGATAGGTGAATATGTCAGAGAGGAAAACAGGAAGATGAGAGGGGAATTAGCTCAGGAGATGAGGGAATATTTAGGTGAACAGGTCACCCGATTACAAAGTCAATTGGACTCCAAATTCAGTCAGCAAGGGATGGTAGTGCAAGAAATTCAGGCAGGACAACTATGTCTAAGAAACGATGTAGAAAAACTAAGGAAGGATGTAGAAACAGAATTAAGTGTTACCAGCTTAGCCATAAAGGAGCAATTGGATGATGACTTAAGAGCTGTAAATGTTTCTTTAGAAAAAAAACAAAGTACATTAGAATCTAACATTCAAAGGGAGTGCAGAGAATTTAGAACAGTGTTAGAAAAGGATCAGGGAAAGATGAATGAACTTTCGTCAAAAATGACTGAACAGCTCTCAAATCATCATGAAATTGTGAAGAGGGTGGAAGAGCATGAAAATTGTGTAAAGGAGTTAAAACGCTCTATTGGTAGACTAGGGATAAGTGTGAGACAGAGTGATGATAGCTCACCCAGTGAAACTAGCACCACTTTTAGGGAGGTAAATGGAGGCCAAAGTCCAGCTGCCGACCCATATAATTTTAATTCAGGGCACCAATGTACATCTAACCATGCAAGTAATGCAAACTACCATTTATTAAATGAGATAGGGGTACCTACTTTCGAGGAAAATTCGGCTGATAATCCTAAACAATACCTAAATGACCTTGAGGAGTATTTCCGTTTGAAGCAGATTCCGGACGAGCTAAAGATGTTAATCGTTCGTAAAGGTTTACGTCAAAGGGTTCTCCAATGGGTAAGATTGACTTTGGGGGAGAATAATAATTTTGAATATTTCAGAAGGGCATTTTTGAATAAGTACTGGAGTACTAATACTCAGAACCAGGTGAGATCTATCCTAGTTAATGGCAAGTACGATGAACGCGGAAACCTAAGCATGGTAGATTATTTGCTAACTAAAGCACAGAGTAGTAGACTAATCGAGCCACCCATAAGCGAGAGGGATTTCATTAATATGATTGTACCACATTATCCAGAACGTATACACCATTACCTACTCATTGCGAAGCCAAATTCTATTCCCGAATTGATTGAGTTGGTATCATCATTCGAGACAAGTAGTAGGAACCACGTACAAAACTATACAGTTCGAACATTACCGGATAATTCAAGGAATGCGAATTGGAGAGGAAACGCGAGAGGGAACTATAACCCCAGAGAGAGATACTGGAACGACGTACCTCAATCCGGGAACAGAAACTGTCAAAATAACCGTTTCAGGAGGGAAGGTGATAACCAATATCACATAAATGCTATACAAACCAGACCAAGATATAGTGGCCGTTTTAATTATAGGAGAGGCAGAAACAATGAAAACAGATCCAGAGAACATTATTTTTCTGACCGAGGGGAAAGTGATGTAGGAGAAAGGTATGACGAAAATTATCCAGAAAGAAACGAAAGGAGAGAGAGACATTCCCGGGGACATTTTAGAGGAAGCAGAGGAAACTATAGGCAAATGCAGAGAGAGGGAAATGTGGAAGAGACTAGCGGAGCACCAAATAGTGTCGATAACCCGGAAAACTAAGACAGGATCCATTCAAGAGCTCGGAGCGGATTCTAAGCGCGCAAAATTCTCAAATAAACAGAAAATGTGAAACAGGGCTCAAAAATGAATTTATACTGGGAGAACTGATAACTACTATTCAAAATCACTCGGAAAAGGATCTGACAGATTCCCCTAGCATAAAAGTAGTATTATTGGATGAAGAATATAACGCTTTAATAGACTCTGGAGCCAATGTGAGTGTATGCAGCCTGAGGTTATATCAGAACCTGGTAAATAAAGGAATTAAGCTAATGACATTACCCATAAGGAACACGGTATGCCGGGTAGCAGTTAACAAAGAGGTTACCCGAATAAAAATGCAAGTAATGTTGAACATGAAAATAGGAGAAGAAAATTTTGAGTTTATTTTTCTGGTAATCAATAATTTGATTTGTGATATTTTGATTGGGTGTGACGTTTTGTTTGAATTAAGAGCTAGGGTTGATTTTGCTGATAAAGTTTTGAAAATAGAGAAGAACAGAAAACTATTAGAAATCCCTTTTGTAGAGGGTATGAAGCAGGATACTTATAACAAAACCCAAGGAGAAGAAGATATAGCCGAAGAAAGATTTTTCGTACAATTATTACAAACAGGTAGGAGTGAGAAATTAATTGCTATAGTACAAGGGGAAGAAACCGATGAGATGCATGCGTTCGCTGACAGGTTTTACAACGGGTATACGGAGCACAATGAGAAAGATTATGGTTACGCCCGAAATAAAGAATTCCAAGATACCGGCAGCCAGGTAGAAGAAGTAGAGGAGAAAGTGACCCTTGCCGAGAACCTCACAGAGACACAAAGGCATCTATTAAGGCGAATGTTACAAGAAAACAAAGCGGTATTTTCGGACGTCCCAGGCAAGTGCAAAGCATACAAACACAGTTTTAAGGTACAAGATATTGCACCCTTCACACACAAGTATCGGGATATTCCGATTGCATTAAGGGAGAGAGCCAAACAAGTGATCGATAAAATGTTGAGAGACCAAATAATACAAAAGTCAAATTCTCCATATAGCAGTCCATTATGTTGGGTGACGAAACGCAATGGCGAACTTAGAATGACGATAGATGGTCGAAAGATAAATAAACACACTCAACCAGACAGATTTCGGAGCGAAAGTGTAGAAAAATTGCTGTCAAAAATAACCAAAGGCAAGTATTTCTCCACCATTGATTTAACGGCGTCATACTGGCAGATTGAGCTTCACGAGGATGTTAGAAAGTATACTTCTTTTTTATTTTTTGGGAAACAGTTCGAATTTTTGAGAATGCCTTTTGGTATGCTTACGTCATGTAGTGGACTATTAAGAGCCATCGATAAAATATTTGGCGACTCAGCCGACGAATTTTTGATCCAATATATCGACGATTTTCTAATAGTTGATGAAAATTTTGATGAGCATATTAAACATGTGGATTATGTGCTTAGAAAGCTGAGAGAAAACGGTATGACGGTGAACATTAATAAATCCAAATTTTGCATCCGTGAGGTGGAATTTCTAGGCTATGTAATTAATGATAGAGGAATGAAGCCAAACGAAGAAAGAGTAGCGGCTGTGAGAAGAATACCAGCGCCCAAGAGTGTTAAGCAGGTTAGGTCCTTTCTTGGAGTGCTAAATTATCAAAGCAAATTTATCCTGAGGTACGCCGCAGAAATAGCGCCTTTGCGCGAATTACTTAAAAAGAAAGTGCGATGGAAATGGGACGAGGTACACCAGAAAGCTTTTGAAAAGATAAAAGAACTATTTGCGAAATCAATTCTACTAGAGAGACCCAAGGACAACCTACCATATGTAATTTACGTGGATGCTTCAGGTCACGGATATGGGTGTGTCCTAGCCCAATCAGATGAGGAAAATCAACTGCACGTGATAAGTACCGCTTCAAGAGGTTTAAGTCAAATAGAGAAAAATGCTTCGGTCACCGAATTAGAGATCTGTGCTGTGTATTACGCACTACAGAAATTTAGATCATATATATATCTACAGAAGGTTATTATATACACAGATCATGTGAGTCTTTCATTTATGAAACGTTGTCGGCTTACGAGTACTAAATTATCTAGGTACATCCATGAGATTCTTTCGTATGATGTTGAGGTGAAACACATTCCAGGAAAAACAAATGTTTTTAGCGATTTGCTGTCTAGGTTACATAACAACAGTGAAATACCGGAGAGAATAGAACGCCCTAAAAATGAAGTAACATTAATGAGTATTGAAATACCCTTGAGTAAAGGATTGATAAAAGAATTAAAAGGAATAGGGGACCAGCAGCGACGAGATGAGAAGTTAAATAAATTAATAAAAAAGGCCCCAGAAATAGATGAAAATATCAAGGGAAACATAGGGTTAAAAGGGGGCGTGGTATATAAACTACATGGCAGTGAAATACAGAAATGGAAGACATATATACCTAAGAACATGGAGAATGAACTCATAAGCACGTTCCATCAAGCTCTAGCACATTCTGGCTCAGAACGCACCGCTTTAATGATCCAAGAAAACCTGTATATTCCAAAATTACACCATAAAGTAAGGAGAATAATTTCGACATGCTTACAATGTCAAAAAGCAAAGCCACTGAATATACAATACGAATACGAGACAAACTCAATACTAAGAGAAAAACCAGGAATGTTAGTGACCTTGGACTGTCATGGTGAGATGCCTCGTAGTAAATTTGGATTTAGGTATATAATAGTGTTAATAGATGTATTTTCAAAATTTGTGAAAATTTACCCAGTCCGGAAGATTACAAGTGAAACATGCCTAAGGAAGATAATGAAGTCGTATGTTCCACAATTTGGAAAGATGAAGGCAATTTTATGTGATAATGCTTCAATATTTACCAGCAGAAAATTTGTAGACACCTTAAAAGAAAACGAAATCACGTTGTATCATTGCTCAAAATACCACCCACAAAGCAATCCCTGCGAAAGAATAATACGGGACATTTCGGTTTATTTGAGAATTTTGGCCAATAAAAAACACAGTGATTGGGCAAATCACTATCAGCGCATCGAAAGTATTTTAAATGAAAGTGTGAGCCCTACTACCGGTTATAAGCCCATCGAGCTGATGAAGGGGAAATTAATGGAAACACTCGAAGGGGAATTACCACAGACACTAGAAGCTAAAGATCCGAAAGCACTAACGGAAGAAGAGATGTTTAAGAAAGCTTTTGAAAGAATGGCCAATAAGGCGCAGAAAAGAAAAGAAAAGTTTAAGAAGAAGAAACGAAAACACTGGTTGATCAAATTGGGAGACTTAGTATTGGTACGGGACAAGAAAAAGTCTAGCATTCTGAACAAAAGGTATCATAGAATGGAAAATTTATTTAAAGGTCCATACCGGGTGATTAACATTTTTGGCTCGGATACATTTGAGTTACAAGAAATAAAGAATTCCAAGATCGTAGGGAGATACCATAAACAGTTGCTCAAACCGTACAAATGTTTAGAGAATGAGAAGGGTGAAGAATATAATGAAAAGAATCAGGTTAGTTTTACTCGAAATGAGGTAACACCCCTGTGAACAAATAGTAAAGGTAATACACCCGATAAATAAGGATGTAAAGAAATAAATAAAGGCATAATAATTATGTACCAATATGTATGTAAATAGATTTAATTTTAGAACTTAAATTGGGTATTAGAGTATTTGTATGCGTCACAAGTTATTCGTGTGCGGGAAATGTATTGTGTATAAGAATGTCTCTCGGAAACCTGTTTTTAAAGGGAGAGTGTAGAGTGAATGACCCAAATATAAACATCACCGGTTTGTCAGAGCCCTTGTGAAGGAGCAGGTATAGCGAAGGGTCTCTGTCAACAAAACAAACGAACAAAGGCCATAATCAGAGGAATTATTCTGTAAAAGAAAATTGTATCAAGTGTTGAAAAATTTATTCTTTTCCAGAACAGGGCAATTTGAAACGGCAACTCTAGGCCGAGCCCAAGAACTATAATTACAGATAACTTATTAATTAACTTTTAGTGATGTTAAATCGTATTATGTAAATATCTTTTTCTCATACTGCTTGTATATTTTAAGAAGGGTGATTTAACATTATGTATCTATCTAGGTTATTAATATTAGTAGAGTTATAAATGGTTTAATGTAAATAATTTAAGCGCTATGTTAAAATACTGTCCACGAGGGAAAGTTTTAGCTACAGGAATAGTGCTTTCGAAGGCAGAAAACCTAGTTTTATTACCTCTCTCCGGTCGCTGTGCTATTATTCCTACAGCGAGGGTGTAGAGCCTTTGTCCCATTATTTGATAATTCGCCGTGACCAAGTGAGTGAGAAAGACAACCTTAACGGTAAATGTAGGAAAAGCCGCGATTTATATTAAAATTGGACCAATGAGATCCCTGAAAGTTTATTCGAAATAGTTAGACGCGTCGAGTCGCGCTAAAAATGGACCAATAGGAAAGGAAGCAGCCTCAGAAGCCTGAGACTATAAATGGATCTGTTTGGAGAAAATTCGGGGCAGTTTATGTCATGTGTGGTCAGGGAGAGATGCTGCAGGATGTGTGAGATATCGCGCCAAAAAGGGAATCAAGTCAAATTTGTCATGTCAGCTTAGTATTGCATTTTATTCGAGAGTTTTCGTAATGTGTGGTCAGGGAGAGATGCTGCAGGATGTGTGAGATATCGCGCCAAAACAGGGAATCAAAAATAGTTTTAGCAACACACCTAAGATCCGCTACTCTGAAAGCGACAATAAGAATAGTTATATTTCGTGACATATCCACGCCATAGTCTAACAGCGGTGGACAGTATTTTACAGCGGCAATACCAGTTTTGTATACTACGAGTGTTAAATTAAATAAAAAGAAACGGCAGTGTCATCTTTTCATAAACAAAGCAAGTCTATGTCTTCCTATATCACCACCCGAGATCTACGTTTTCCTTTACCGAGGATAAGTCCATGCTCCCATATAATTTAAGGAAAATTACTGCAGCTAGCCGAGGATAAATTGAAGAACCAACACGCTGAGAACTTCTGGAAGCAACGGGAGAAGCATCAAGGTAAGCTACAGCAACGGATGAGGAGGTGATCGCCGCAACGGACTCCAGTGACTGGTGTAGATAGTCCTTGCGAAGCATGCCTTCCAGCCACTCAGGTGAAATGTATTCTTACTCCTCCCCTTTCGTCGCCTACCTAGGCCTGACCTTTGTGCATAGACTAATGCATGTGTCGGACTTGAATTCAAACCAATAACTCAGGACTCGTGTGCAATAGGAGGCTCAGCCAACATTAGATAAATAAAAACACTAAAGGAAACCAAAAGTATTGACACGTTTCCCTGGGATAGACTTTACCTCTTTAACAACAAAAGATTTATGCTTTTATTACTTCAAATCCATAATTATTCACCCTGTAAGGGAGTTCCATAAACTTGTTCTTTCTCATATAATCGTTTGCAGTCCAGACCACACATTCATACATGGACACACCGAAAAGGATTTTCGACTTCACAGCGCTTCATCCCTGGTAAACAGTATTTCGACTGTGTACAAAATTGCAGCAAAAACGCTAATCCTGTGCACATCACTGTAAAAAACAATTAACAAAATCCACTCAATGGGGAAATAACTTCGACCACAATGTATGCACTTTCTATATATGAAGCTGCTGCAGTTATTGAAGTGACAGTTTTGAAACAATTGGTTCCCACCTTTCATGCATTTATCTATTTGTAACAAAATATATAAACAAGCAATGTACATAATGTCCCTTAAACAAACTATCCACAGGAAACAATGTCGAGAGAAGACTGCGGTTAATTAAAACAATTATATTTATGTGGATATGTGCTAAGTACATTTAATGTATACGCCCTTGTATACGAAGTATGTTCTATCCAAATCATAACCAACTGAAACAGAATCTTATGAATATCTGCATATTGTTTTATTTTAGTATACCAGGTGGCCCAACCGCGCCGTATTTTTCGTAAGCAGATAACCCATCGTGCGTCAAATGAGCTGCAGAACTCAACGACGCAATTCCAAGTAAACACAGTTCAGTGGGGATCTTGCGCATTGGCGCCCTAAAACCTGCTGCTGCTGCTGCTGCTCTCAGAAAGATCCATATGGATACACGGAGACTGTTGGGATAGCGTATCAATCAACAGGGGCAAAATTTCGAACACCTATTCGATGAGCGAAGTCATTATAACAGTACCGTTAGATGACAATACTAATAATAACGATAACATTTATAATAGCAAGCAAAAATGGCAATGAAACACTGCGTGCTCTCATGTTTGTTTGCCTATAGTCCACATGTTAGAGAAGAACAGCGTAGACACAATGAAAAATATCTTTGGGCGGATACGGATAGGTTAAACGCAGACATTTTAACCATTTGTTAGTCTAAAAAGTGAATATATTCCCTCGAAAATAAAACCTGTGTAACTGAGGTGGAAAATATTCTAAGACCTTTTCGGTCTGTTTTTGTTTATTATCACGGACAGTGCACTCTAGCGCAAGCCTCAATAAGCGCGATCCGCTCATCGTCTTTGTTGTTAAGCAAGAGTTGTAGAACGAAGCACGGCGGCCCCGTAGCTTAGTCGATAGAATATCTGCTTGCTGTGCAAGGGGTCCCGAGTTCGATTCCCGGATGGGGTGGGAATTTTTCTGTAGCGAAGATCTTTCCCTATCCTCCCGATAGTCTGGAATGTGTGTGCGAACTAATGATTAAAGCTTAAAGTTTACTGGAAACCCAAAGAGAAGTGAATACGAGTTAACACCATTGCCTATAGGCAATAATATGTTCCAAGGGAAAGACCGCCCGTAAGACCATTGTAGTTATATGGAACTTAAAATTAAAAAAATCATAAATCTCGCTCATGCTAATTCCCCAGTTACCCACTGAGCTGTGTTTACTTGAAATTGACCCGTTGAGATCTTTAACTCTTTTAACGCACACGAAGTAATATCTACACACCTGAAATACGGCACAGGAAGGTCACCTGGTATACGTATATCTACCGCTGCATTCCTTATAATTAAAAAATCCAACTAAATTTTTGTCTCCGGCTCTTTTGCAAAATATACTATTTTAACCACTGAATGAGTTACTATAATATTTTCCTTTCTACCACTTCTTATCAGTTGATTCCTTCCTGCACCTACAATATTCAAATAAAATATACATACATTTCTCCTCTTCAGACTTCACCTCAAACATCTTATCCCTCATGTGCCTATCCACAGCCAAGCTAAGCGTTGTTATTGATTACTTTTATGCTTAATAACGTCTCTGTCGAACTCAACTTCAGTTTGTTTATAGAATATAAATTATCTTCTTTCCGTCGTATATTATAACGTTTGATGTCTATAGTATTCATTCTGGTCCTGTCTACTTTCCTAATCCTTCGTCATTGTCCCCTAGTTGGATTTTTCCAAATTAATCGTTCTTTAACTAATCAATCTAAGTCTAGTACCCTGTTCCACTCTTGCATGTATATATTCTTTCAAAAAGTTCCCCCCAGGCAAAGTATTAAAGGCGAACGAATGTTTACACTACATCCATCGCTTCTCCTGCGGCACCTTTAAAGTTATTTTATAAAATAGTGTTAACATTCCCTCTCAAGTTTTCCTGCCTCCCTTCTGCTGCACATTTCCACCTGGATTTTACTAATACAGCGATGTCAAGTCCAGCATTCGGAGCCAACTACGCCAACTATATTGTAACCACATGGTATACATAACGAGTTTAAATGATAAGCTACGCCAGAACGCTTTTTGAATGTTTTTGTAGATATACAGTGGAAGGTCGCGTTCAAAAGGGAATGTATAAAAACGTAAACTACGGTCTTGAATAGAAATATATGGGTGTTTCTTTATAGGTGTTAGTCCTGGTGCCACTGTTTCTTCGTTGAAACGCGCGTTGCGATATTCAACAATCCCAGGTCCTAGAGGTTCTTCCTAATACGATTTTTGCAACGACTAAAGGCGTTTTTGGACGTTATTATTTAAATGAGGCGACTATTTGGAATGGAACCCGTGTTCGATTCTTGATAAGGTGTTCGTCGTCCACTCAACCTGGTGAGGTCCTTAGGGACCAATTGAGTAGCTGCTTGATGGAGAAGTAGCTGCTCCAAATGGCGAAGTTGGGCTACCATGATCACAGGTTATCCACATTACTGTACTCTGCCCAAGATGTAATTATGAATGGAGGGAAAGTATGCAGAGGCCGTGTGGTAGACCTGGCCCACTAAGGCTATCATGCAACGGTCTTAATCCAATTAATATTTCAATCTGGCAATAAAATCAAGGGATTAGAACAGGGACGACTTTATATTCATATCACGCTTCAATTCTGTTTCCTTTCGTTAATAAACCACCTTTAGTATCAACGGTTTTTATTTTGGAATACTTCGTCATTGGCAATAATATTCACTTGTTTATAGAGGTTTTAGCCTTTGGATTTATTAAGGGACCCGGGGATTGGGTTTTGAAAGTTCTAAAACTTTTATTGGGTTCTCTTCATTTTCGGCACTGTACCAGGTGGCCCAAACAAGCCGTCCTTTGCAGTATTATATTTTCCACATACATAGGTGCAAAAGACGTTTCTGCATCACTGATGTTCAAAGGGTCAGTGTCGGTACAAAACGAAAGGTCACTGAGGTAGTGCTAATGTCTGCATGTGTTTACGTGGCAGTTCCGTACTGATAAGCGTCGCGTGGTCAGCTGCATGCTTTTCGAGCCAGGTCATTCAGATAAAAAGGTAACGTTCACCAATAATGAACACACGGAGGTTCGAAGCCTGTGTTCTGAACATTTTCAGACGCGGTATCTGTCTTCTGCGCACTTTTTTGACGTCTACATATGATATTAAGAAATAATGGATCATTCCAGGTACAACCTGTTGTGGAAAGACCTATCTGCGATGATCTAATGTTTCCCGGAATGTAACCTTAGAGGTGCTTACATCAATACGTCCACCAAGGTGTGCATGTTTATGCACCTTTAAAGATGCATAAATATAATAACATAGAATTTTGTTTAATTGTATTAACTTTGTGTTACCAATTGGCTATTAAACAACCGATAATACATACACATACTCACACAAGTACTGTCACATTTAAAAACCGGACCCTGGGATACCATAAAATGTTTTTGTTTAAAGATAACGTTCTGGAGCCCAGCCGGGAATCGAACCCGGAACACCTCATATAGCAGGCAGTTGCTCTACTGAATGAGCTCTTGGACCAGAAATAGCAGTTAACGTGTTCGTTTTCATGCATCGGTCTTTCATTTAGCGGTCTCCTCTCTGCTTGTATGGGGTCCCCTTTGCAGTTCTGCCTAGGCAAACCTTTAGACTCCGCGCTATCCGGGATAAACATACTTCAACGAAGACGGCTTGTGTGGGCCACCTGGTATATAACGAAACATACAAACTATGACATGACATGTTGGATAATTACATAAAACAGGGGAAAGAATCACATCGCTACTGAACATTTTACTAACCATGTGTTCTGCTGTTCACCACATGCATATAGCTATATGAAAATGAAATATTCGTGTCGGCTACAAACACAAAATAAATAATAAAACACATTGTGTAACATATATAATAATAATTGAGTGTATTTTAAGGGGCCTTGTAAAGAGAAATTCTTATTCAGATATAAGAAGTAGCCATTTAGGAATTCTTAAACATTCGTTAAAACCGTTTCTATCATGTTTCTACTATCACGGCTGGGTATATCTACCCCGTTTCCCTTACCTAAACGCTTGGAAAAGCCAGATCGACCCCCATAGTGGCATTAATATACACAGAAGGTAGAACAAATAGTAAACCAGAGAAGCTAATGTCTAGTATTTATTGGTATTGTACAAAAAATCCCAATTTACCTAAGATGGCGACGACGTCACATCTGGTCCTGGAGCACTTCTGCAGTCAACATTCCATGACGTCACACAATACAAAGAGAACTCAGAACCGAAGAACCGTAGTTTAAAAATGGGGTTGACCCAAGTGATATAAATAACCAATTATATTTGAGCTTCAAGGTAGTGGATTTACAAGACACACCCATGAGGACAAAGGTGTCCTAAATTCTAACTCTGGAATGCAAACTTAACAAAAAAACAACTGTAAGAGAATCAGCAATTACTGGCTTTGTTAAATGTTCTAACACTAAAAAATAATTTCCAGTGGGTTAGGCTCCAGGGTCTAACCTATGGCATTGTAACCGTAGGTTATTTTGATAAACTGTTACAAAATATACTATACATACTGCATTGTAAACAAAATAAACTATCATTAAAAATGAATTAGTTATAAGGATTAGTTCAACCAGCATGTCTGTCTAGAACTTCATTAAAATGTTGTGCCTGTCAGTGAACCGGAAAGCGAATGTGGTATATCAGGTATTTGTTACCTCTCTAAGATGTGATCTAATTGTTTACTTAACCCAATGCTTTCGGAACCTATGCGTTCTTAGCGTTCTATTTCTTGTTCACTGATGTGTGTCTACGAGACGACTTTTGAATGTTTAAAAGAAACTACTGAATAATTTTCCAGGTTTCCCCCTTTGTGGTATGTGAAATATTACACGTAACTCAGACATATTTAGATGTCATTTTAACGGATTTTTAATTACTAAGACGAAGCACTCCTACATCAAACTTTTATAGCGCTACAAATGGAATGAATATTGAATATATGGAAAAGGTAGCAGATGGAACGAGCATGAAATGGAACATAACGCGTAAATTACTTCCGCAGATCTGTCTCCCACTATTGAGAGGGGTGTGCGAAGCCTGTCGCTACCCAGCCATAGTGATTAGAGATTAATGCACCCTCCATACCGTCATTAATGAACAGAGACGAAGCCAGTCTTCCTTCCTATCACATTCGGAGAAAAGAGGGATTTTAGTAATCCGAGAAAATTCTGAACATTATGCATCGTCCTAGATACCTATCCCGATAACGGATCCCTGTAAATCCTCGTAACATTTCCTCAAGGATTTAATGGGGTAATTAAACGACTGCTTTCGTTTTAGAGGTAGGAAAAGATAACTTAACCGTTATTTTCGAACGGTTCTGAGGATGGGACAATAACCATAGCTTCATTTATACAGTCCCAAAATAACACTCTTCCACTGACGCGATCGTTGTAATATTTTATGACCATTTCCAAAAGTAACTTTATTATTACAGAAAATACATTGCGTTACAATATACGGTTACACTTGCGTATAAGACGCGAGACTTTTGAACATGCTTCCAAGTTCTACTAGAGAACAAAAAGTCCTCCGGCCAAAAAGATAATTATACTACTATTGCGTTCTTGCGAGACACATGCAGAAGGTGATTTCCTGATAGGTCTTTTGGAACAAAATTATAATAATTGACGTCATAGAAACTGTAGCGGTTCCTCTGGTTGAAGCCCTCTGCTGCAGTGGTCTTGTCTCCGGCTATTGCTGCTCGTCGGCTGCTGTAGATGAGGCAAATTAAAGTACACTGCATTTCCCTTAATAATGTGGTTTATTACCCAATAAATATTTATGGACGTCTAGCTTTTCCATTTATAACAATTCCCAACATTATAATAAATTAGGAGCCTAAACTAACACGCGCATTTGTCGTTCAGAGAGTAACTCTGTGTGTCGACGAGATTCTATAAGAAGAGAGAGAGAATTTGGGGCTTTCTTCCCCTTTTTATACCTAAGCCTAGTGACGCTTACCTCTGCGCCTCAAAAGTAACGGCATTTCTAATTGGTCCTCAGACCGCGTTACCTTATTATATATGAGAATATTCTGCTCCAAAAGATTTCGCACACGCGTTCTATGACGCGTCAGGAAGCGCATTTAATATCTCTGTCCCTTTCCTTTCTCTATCTGTCTACCAGTTCCCTGCTCATTAGGTTGGTTAAAGGTGGGCTCTACCTACACTATATTCACTCTTAGGTTGATCCGCGGCAAAACAAACCCACGTGGTCAGTACACCGTGTTGCAACACGGTAGCAATGCGCCCAGGAAAGTAGTCCCATGCTAATCTCTGAATTTTTAGAATGCATTTATCCTTAAATAGTATAATATTCGATACAAATACCTAAGGTTTTATTTAACGCTGATTTATACCGTAAAACAGAGCTACAAGTCCATGGTGCAATTTGTATGAGTCACCTGACATCCGGGTAGGCGCAGAATATTGTTTACAGCCAGAAACGAGCAGTTGTGTTTAGTATCATGGAGGACAGTGAATTCGCTCTTGTGTTTTCGTCGAATTACGTAAAGCATTAGCCGCGCAAACCATTGACTAGTGGTGAAAAAACAATAGTGTTGAATCTTTATTATAAGTTATGTGGGAAATATCGAACACTTTCCGCGAAAGAAATGGCGAAATTAACTTCTGAGTTCACGGGTGTTTCGAGCACAAATATAAACAGTGCTTGTGCAGAAAAATCTGAAACGAGAAACGTGGTTACACCCGGAATAAAAAAGATAAAGAAAGCATATGAAATACGCGATGCAAGATTGTAGTGATCTTGAGAAGAATGCAATTCGCGTAACAGTGCACAATTTCTTTTTTAAAATGAGCCGCCAACAGTTAATAAAGTGCCGCTTCCAGAGAGCGAATAAATTAGGTTATCGCATACCTGTTACTTTATTTTTCGCTCATTTATTTTAGAATAACTATTATTATATATGCAAACGTTTGTTTTGTTACAACTATCAATCTTATCATCTTTAATCCTAATCAGAATATGCTAGTCACCGCACATGGTCTGAAAGTGTGACAGTATTTCTAGTGCGAATGGCGGAAGGATACCTTATAACGGTGCACTGGTCACCTGGGGTTTGTTTTGACGCGGATCAACCTAAGAATGAATACAGTATAGAATTATCTTTTACCTGGAATTAGCTAGCTCGCCTGTTCCTTACTTATCTAAGTTACACTCTGCTTTGTACAATTGTTGGTTGTTAAATATTCTAACATATTTCTTGGTGAATTATATCATTATGTTCAATTCTTGTTTAATATTGATTTATATGTCTATGTGTATGTGTGTATATATGTGTGGTATATCCCCTTTCGAAACTGATGCAAGACATTTACTATGAATACAGATGATAATGACGTGAATTTATTTAATGTGAGCTAAGTGAGCAGTAAAACTAACAGTATTTATATGTTACGTGGTATTGTTGTTAACAGCATGGTGGAATCATAGTAATTCCACCATGGTTAACAGTGCGTTGCAAGTTGGCGTGTGCATGCTGAATTAAGAATAGAATGGGGAGAAGGAAGGAGGGGAGTATCTTTTGCCACTTGGCAATATCCATTACGTAACGAAAACTCACGACTTGATGCGAAAGAACCCGAATCAGTCAAGTAGCAGTCGCCCAAGAGTACCTTGCGATTACTGGTTATATGTAAACAGTGAAATACTTGACTGTTTTTGGAACGACTATTTGGAACTGGATTGGTAAACACTTCCACTGAGACATAACACCTTTTCTCACCTCTATTGTGCTTATGTTTGTTCAAAGTTAATTCTAATCTGGAAATAATGTAGTTTTGAATGTGGAATATTACTCATGTGTTACCCTTCACACACTAATGTTATCCAGACAATATTTAACTGTAATATCCACTATTAGAAACCTCTGATAATATGCCACAATAGTGTTGAACACAAAAAAATATATTTAACACTACCAAATAAAGTTTTTTCATCATCACATTGTACCAAAAGTTTCTCATTCAGAACTTATTTTAGATGCCAGAAAATCTATTGATTGGGTTTGCCGTATTAAAGGTGTCTTTATGGTCATATGCTATTACTCTGGTCCGAGAATGAATTCAAAACTTTGGGCATATAATTCAAACAACCCAGGAGGAAAAAGTGTATGTACAACGAATACAACTGAAGCTTTCATGAGGTGCTGTAGTATTGTGGTACCCATAACATCACACTTAACTAAAGCCTTTGAAGTTATGCAGAACTGTAACACAATTGTTAGAAGGCAAATATACCACATACCCACTTCCCGAATGAACGCTATATAACAGCGAATAATTCACAAAATTACTAATTCGCAACCAGCTTGTTTACGAGCGATAAAGATACCATAGGCTTCGCGTGGATCGTGGAAGGAGAACCTAAGATTCTCGATCTCTTTCAGATGTTTCCATCCCCCTGGTATGCATTAAAGCAAGTTATGTGAACATTAAGGTGAAAGGAACGTATTTCTCGGTCGTTTTCCTCCCTTTGCTAGCATAGAGCATGTTCACCTTGTGAAACATAAATGTTGTGAAGAATGAGGAAGGCGAATAAATGTGTTTTATATGCTGAAAGGGATCCAGAAGTAGCTCTGAAGATAAAAGAAGCAGAATCAGGAGAAAGTAAATTATGTCTGCTCAAAGAAGAGGAAAACTTGGAAGAAATTGATACAGTTCTAGATGATGTTGAAAGAATGAACACCGACAAAGTGATTGATGAAGTGGAGTTGTATAGACCCACGTACAGAAGCAGAAATGATGCGATGTGATGCTGGAAGCAATAGAGCAAGCAGACATCAGAACCAAATACTTCTATCTGTATCTTGCGCTGTCACAATGAGTTCTAAGAGTGAAATTCCCTTCAACAAGAAATTCCTCGCGCTAAAGTGAAACAAGGAAATCGGCTAGGTAACTGTAGTCAGGAATAAGGGGAGGTTAAAAGCGTTATCCCTCTAATGCTAAATTTTCTAAATTCATCACCTAGTATCTCAGGAAATATTAAATATATCACACTAGGATATAGATTCTAAGATACACATTCATGCATTCTAAGTTTGCTGGTCTACTTTTACACAACAAGGAGGAAAGGATTATTTTTCCTAATTGTATCATCTTTTGATTAAAATTTATAAGAAATTATTTTTCAACAGATAACCTACCTCATTATTAACACCAAAGTAGAATGTTACTGAATTTTATAAATACATTAAGTATAAATAATATTGTCTAAAAATTGTTTAGCTCTAACGTACTCTACATAAGAACTACAATTTATTTACATTCAAGTACACAATATAAGTATGTATTTATGACGTAATCTACATCCTAAAGTAGAATAACTTTCTTTAAGCTGGTCTAGCTCACTATAGGGTCTACAGATTGAGATCTTATGTTATGTTAGATCCACAACAGTATTTAGAGGTATCTTTATCATATTAAAATTTGATATATCCTTAATAGTTTCTAAGAAAAAGGTCATTTATGTCTAAAAATACCAGTTAATAAAGCTGTTTAAAGCAAAAATGGAGAAAGCACTCATACGAGGGCTGATCAATAAAGACTGAGACTGATTTTTTTTTTTCACAGATATTTATTACTCCATTTCAATGTTGTCCGGCTATTTTTCAAAGTAGTCCCCTCCTACTTGAATGCACTTTTTATACCGTCTCTGCCAGTCCTCGAACACATGGTACAGGCCATTCTTTGTCAGGTCTTTGAGAATCGCCTCACTTTTCTTCAGCACTGCTTCAGTGCTCTCAAATCGAATGCCCCGGAGCTTTGCCTTTAGTAATGGGAATAAAAAGAAATCACAGGTGACAAGATCTGGGCTATAAGGCGGATGCGTACACAGGTAATGTTGAATTTAGCCAAAAATGCCTGGATTTGATTGGCGACGTGAGGCCGCGCGTTGTTGTGATGAAGTCGCCACCCATTCCGATGAAATTCTGGTCGTTTCCTTGCAATGTGCTTCCTCAGTGTAGCCAATACTGACGTGCAATCCGCTGCTGTAATAGTAGTGAAAGGAGGGACAACAATCACAGCAGCTGTGTTGATGTTGACTTCAGTCATAATGGAAGCCGAAACACCAGGCCCACCATGTTTAGCCCAGAAGACTCGCCCTTCTTTGAAGTCCTTGAACCACCTAAACACTGTTGCACGATGTATGCATCTTCATCGTATGCTTGCTTCAGCTTTTCGAAAGTTTCAGAGGCTGTATGATTTAAACGAAAGCGCTGTATTGCTCCTCTCGTGTCACCTCCATTTTGTGGTATGCGAAATTCAAGTAGGGTCAACAATATACAGCATTACTACCAACCTACCAATACGAGAGTGCTGCCGCCTATGGACATTATACATGAAACCCCGTTCTTTTCAAATATTTATAGTAGAGACAGGAAACTATCAAGAACGCTTCAGGAAAAAATCAGTCTCAGTCTTTATTGATCAGCCCTCGTATAATGTTAAAAAAAAAAGCATATGGCTTGAGCACACAGAAGCTACCATATTAACAGTAGTACCAATTTGTATAGCAAAACTTCCCCATGAGATGGCCTGAAGTTTACCTCTCTACTCCAATGTGTGTAGCCTTTAGAATTTCTTTTCTGTGAAGCGGTGCAGAATTCACAATATAAAATGCCAGTTGTAGTACCAGTTTTAAAAAAATACATTTAAAATATAGGTATTGTGCCTACATTAATTAGAGGAAATTCCAATTAACAGGACTACAGGACAACACAAAAACACTAAAAATTTCAACCTTTGGCACTTTTCATAATTAGTCTCCCCTTAAAACTTGACATTCAAATGTGTATGCCCATATTGTAAAAAGACAACAGTTTATACAATGACCACTGCTCTGACTTTAGTCCAGAACAAATCAAATGTATTTCTTCTAATAATATGTCTATTACTCCTCTTGTTTCCACATAATTATCGTCAAAACGTAGAATATTTCTGAGTACTGAGTAGTAATACTCTTAAGAATAATGTGAATGTGACGGGGTGGAATCCTGTCCTTGCCATATCTAAACTTACTGCAAGTATCAGGCCAAACCTTCTACTATGCAGACTAGTATTTTCAATGACTATTAAGTGTTCCAGGAGTATGAAATATATAATATAATTTATAGAAATACTGTCTCTGTAACTGATGCGCAATTCTTTTAATATTCTTAAAACAGTCCAATGGGATATGCCGATAGTGCAAGCTATACCACGGCTTCTACTTCTAGAATCTTCTTCCACTAATTGAAGGATTTCTTCTTCTTGTGCAACATTTATATCTTTCACTCTCCTCTAAGAAATATTTGAAAAAGTATTTATGCTTCATAAAATATTTTTAAAATAGAGTTAATATTACGCAATTTTCGCTTTTTTCCAAAAAACTACTTTAAAAACAGCAAAACTGCACAAAGGTTTTTGTTCTATTGTGTGTATACAGACTTCTGCTTTAATTTGAAGTAATTTTGTATATTGTCTTTTTATTATTCTGGTTTCGCTTGAGAATTTCTCAAGTTTCTGTGCTATGCTTTAGCCCATATTAACTTTAAAAAATACGCCATTTATTTTCTGCATTTTTATTTCACTATCAGTCCTTCACAAACGTTATTTTAATTTTACAATAACGTTATGTCAAAAGACACTTATCAGTTATAAGATTTTCTGCAAAATGCAATAAAATGCTAAATTGCAAATATACAAACGCTACACAACGCTAAATGTAGAAATTAAAATGCTAAATTCCTTATTTCAAAATGCTAAAAATCAGCACCCCTAATTATTATATACGTGTATAAAATTGCTTAGTTTCTGATAGAATGAAAAACGATTGTTTAAATATTTAGAGAGAAGAATATGAATTTTCAATGTTTACTTTACTTTATAATGCATCTTTATAGCAGTTTCATCCTTCTAGCAGAGAATTATTCCTGAGAAATATGCACCTTTGTATTGCAAAATGTTGTTTGAGTAGCATAGGATAAAGTTTACAGCATAATATTGCGTGGCAAACTAATGCATATTTTCATATATGTCAGTAGGCTGGAATACAGATATCGGGCAATTGACATAATGTAAAATAACAGGATCCAAAACAAGGTGTGAAAATATCGAATTTTCCCCCCTATCGTTGATCTACATCCATAATACAATAACACGGTTTAACAAACTTTCATTTTGCTATAGTAGAGGTGGGAACAGAATTGTATTTGCCAACATATCACAGTATAACAAGCTCTTAGTTATGCTGCTACAGTCTGTAATAATTCCAACATTATTCATATTCTCTAACTGCTCATAATTTCCCGAATTTTACTTTCAATACTCATTCGTTGGTTTGTAGAGTAAGTGTAGTGTGTATAAATATAAAGCTGAGCTAAAACTGCACTGCTATAAATGACACCTGCGTTAGCTAAAAACCTATGAGGGAAGAAAATACACTTTCTCTATTTGTTACATATAATTTTAATTTCATATCCCTCACTGGTACTGAGACATGTATTAGAAATATATCCCAAGGTCGTGGATCCAAGTGTGCTTAAAAGCGACAGCCTCATGTCAGTCGACTTACTAGTATTAAAAGAACTCCTGCGGGGCGAAATTCCGACACACCGGCGCCGCTGATATGATCCTGGCAATTGACAGTGTCGTTAACAAACAAAGTATTTATTTATTAGAGACATAGTTTAGACGCATCGTGTTAAAGAGATCCATTATTGGAAGGGGCACATCAGCTTTGCACATATTTTACATTATTTTCAAAAGTATGTTTGCCGGATATTTTGCATAATAATCTTGATTTGATTTGAGCTTTATTTATGGGCGCTCTTTAACTCCTATGGTTCTTAGCGTCCCATTCTACATTGAGCGTGAAAGAGCGGAAAGTTGGCTCAGAGGCCTATTTATCAGGCTTGAGATCCTTTTACGGCCTTAAATCTACGACACGGACCACGGGAATTACTTTCCTTCTGAAGGAAACCATGCTTAGGAACTTTACACACGAAAATATCCCTCCGCCGGGTTTCAACCCGCAGCCTCGGGAACTAGAGGCTAGCATGGTACCCCCAGATCACGGAGGACGACATAATAATGTTTAGAAAATATAAGTAGGTACTTATAAAATCGAAAACAATATGCGCCCTATGATGGTGAAACATGTAGATTTTCTCTCGCTTTTTACAAACCTGTTCCATGCTGCCCTCTGAGGTAATTTGGTGTGACGGAAGTCGAGGTGACGTGGTTTGGCTCAGTCACAGGAAATGTTGTGAAGTGGTCAATGGGTTCAGGTTTTGGCGGTGGTTCGTTTGCTATATATGTGAGCATGGATCTCTCTGAAAGATCGTAAAGAAGACCGCCATTGTTGACATTCACAATTGCTGTATGACTGGTGTGACGAAAGTTGAGGTGACATGGACTGGCTCAGTCACAGGAAATGTTATGGAGTGGCCACTGGGTTCAGGTGTTTGGCGGTGGTTCGTTTGCTATATAAAGGGTAGTTAAATTATTTTCGAACACACTCGCGGCATCTCTCTACTGCGCGAGACAGCCGGCAGTCGCCGGGGAAATTACGCGGTCAGAGGCGGACTAAAATCCTGACCTTATAATAGATGCTGGAAATGTTCACCTTCTGCTCTCAAACAGGCAGCATATCTCGTGTAAACATTCTCGCTCACTCTCCGAAGCTCAGCAGCAGGAATTCCTGTGATTTCTTGCACAATGTTTTCTCTAAGTTCCAGTAGTGTGCGAGGATTGGAACGATACACTTTGTCTTTTAAAGAACCGCATAATTAAAAAGCACAACTCGTTACGTCAGGAGCACGAAGGGCCATAAATCAACACTAATTATTCTGTCATCAAACACCTCTCTTATTGCATGTAATGATTCGGCAACCGCATGTGCTGTTACAGAGTCTTGCTGTAACCAATCATACGATTTCTCTTCTTCTGTTAAGCGATTGCAAAATGACCTCAGAATTAACCTTTGATATCGCTCTGCATTTATTGTTTCATCAAAGAATATGGGCCCTATTATTCTTCTAGCACTTATCGCACACCACACTCCAATTTTCTGATCATAATGAGGCGTTTCATTACATTTCCAGCATTAAAATTTCCAGCATCTATTATAAGGTAAGGATTTTAGTCCGCCTCTGCCGGCTGTCTCGCGAAGTAGAGACAGGCCGCAAGTGGGTTCGAATATAATTTAAATACCCTATATGTGAGCATGTATCTTTCTGAGGGGTGGTAAAGTAGAAGCCCGCTGTTGTCATTCACTGTTGCTTATTTACCTATCGTCGTTCTTCTTGCACTATTGCCACCAAACACACACGCAAGCATTCCAACTCCAGCCTCCGATTCGGCAAATACTTCTATTTGGCTCATCGTGACCCTTATGGTGTCCCCCACAAAGTAGATTCCTGCGTACAGTCACGAAACGGAAGCAATTATCGCAATAATGTCCCTTATTGAACCCTCAAACTGATTTTCTCCTCAAAACTTACGTTTCCAATTTGCCCGCTCTAGAAACACGTGAGATAGAACTTCCCTTTAATTCAGCACTGAACTTCGCTGATTTCCTATTATACAGAATTTAGAATCACAATGTACGGCTAAAATTTCACTTAACTTACAGTATCAAATAACGCGGGGATGGGGGAGCGCGGACTATTTAGATAACTGTACGCGAGAGGAAATAAGTGGTTTGGCGAGGCTAAGATTGGGCGCCTGGAAAGGCAACAAATTAACTGATGACATCGGAGTGAAAATATGTCCACTCTGTGGTGAAAGGGAAACATGAAATCATATTTTGGCCGAGTGCAAGGAAACGGAATCGCTAAGAAAATAATATTTACCACAGTTTCTGGGGTCCGGTAGGGGAACGGAGTCATGCTTGGATGTAATGTTGGACGCGAGCTATCATAAAATGGGCTCTTTTTGTCTAAGATTCGGCAAAGGAGGTTAATTGCCCTGGAGAACGGTAGAGGGGTGGGCGGTACATAAGAGCGAGTTCTTAAGGGTCGGAGCAATGTATTTATTTGTAACATATTGTAATTCATGCTTATTATTATTATTATTTCGTTTTTTCTTCCTTCATTATGTTAGTTCATAGAACATACTAGTACATACTTATGTATGTATAGTGAGTATATATTTAGTATTATACACACAGTGTTAGATTATAGGGACAGGAAAATAATGCACAACTGTTAAAGTATTTCTACTACTACTACTACTACTACTACTACTACTACTACTACTACTACTACTACTACTACTACTACTACTACTACTACTACTACTTCCTATTCGTTACTTACTGAATTTATATTTCTAACTTCGGCCTTACATTAAAAGAAGATTGAACTTTAACTTTTATGACTGTCCAGTCTTACATAGCAGGTAAATGGTCTTTCTCGTTCCCATAGTTTGGACTATAAAGGTACCGAAAACACTCCATAACGGGACCACTAACTAAAGTCGTACGTTCATTGCGCTACTTCCCTTTGTACCGTTCTTTCCCTCAGGGTGGTTTTATATTGTATTATCTAAGTTTATATTATATACGAGGGCGGATCGAAAAGTAACGCACAATAATTTTTTTCTGCCTTGGTATTGCAGCTGGAATGTTGCAATTTCACACAGATATAGTTTAAAGTTTTCAATACACAGGGTATTTTTTCTTTCATGTGCAGCTCTATCGAGAGAAGCGTGAACTACGCAACAAATATGGCGCACATGTTACTGTCGTCCACGTATGAAGAGCAGAGAGGTGTGGTTCGATATTTGTGGGCCAAAGGGCATAAACCAAGTGATATTCACAGGGACATGCGTGGCGTGTATGGTGATGATTGTATGGAACGTAGCAATGTCTCCAGGTGGTGTGCATTCTTCCTAGAGTGCCTTGTGAACCTTAATGATTCGCCACGCTTCCAGGACACTGGTAACAGCTGCAACCCCGCAGAATGTCAGAGGCATTGAGGTGGCAATTTTGAACGACCGTCGTGTGCAACTGCGAACCTTATCGCAACAGTTCAACATTTCCTATGGGATCACCTAACGCGGTACACCGCAGAAGGGCATGGCCTTCTGAAAGGAATCGTCACTGGTGATGAGTTGTGGGCATACCACTACGCGCCCGTAACCAAGCAGGCAGGTATGGCGTGGAAACATGCTGATTCCCCAGTGACGAAAAAATGCAAAGTGACTCAATCTGCTAGGAAAGTGCTTGTGAGGGTGTTCTGGGATATGCATGGTGTTGTATTGGCGGACTTTGCGGAACAGGGACTACTGTGAATGCTGCAGCCTACATGATAGCTTTGATGAAGTTGCGTCGTGCCTTCGTGACAAACGCTACAACACGAATGCGGACGATGTCAAAATTCTTCATGACAATGTTCGCTCCCATGTTGCTGCTGTTCGTCATAAAATCACCAAATTTGGTTGGGATGTGCTCCAGCATCCATCATACAGTCCGGACCTTGCACCGTCGGACTTTCATCTGTTTGGTCCCATGAAGAAATTCCTTGCCGGCCAACGCTTTGCGACAGATGCAGAAGTGAAATCCAAAGTCCACAGATAACTATACTTCAAGGAAACGGACTTCTAGGAACAGGGCATATTGAAACTGGTATCACGATGGGAGAAATGTGTTGAGAAACTTGGTGGTTATGTCGAAAAGTATGTAAAAGGTGTAAGTTCATTTGTGACTTTTGTTGTGGTTTTAACCATTAATCTTTTATGTAAAAAAAATTATTGTGCGTTACTTTTCGATCCACCCTCTATATAAATATTTTCGTAAATGTGCTATTTATAATCTTTATATACATATTAATGTTATTACGATCATGTTACACATTACGCGGAGCGTCCTGCCTCACAGATCTGCCTCTGAGGCACTTCAGAAACTGTTTAATGTCTGCTACGTTATCCTATCTCCTTTAAGTTCGGCAACGTAAACCCTCTTCTGATATTAATCTCTTCCAATTAGGGTACACTTGCGAAAAGCATACTATCTCATTCCGTAGGAGTACGATGTTAAGGGGCATCATATAACGCTACTTGGTATCAGATGCCACATTTTGTCCTAGGCTTCTATTTTATTCACCGCTATGCAACATAATACGTTGAAGTTTTTAGATTAAGTGTAAAAACTGTTCTTTCAAATGGTATATAAGAAATAAAAGCACGTTTTATGCTCAATCCTTTAAAAGTCTTGAGACTACAATATCCCAAGCAGCGTACGTTTTTATTGTTGTTTCTGCCTACTTTATAGCGTGTTATTCGGTCACATGTTTGAATGAAAACACGGCTTTGCAGCCATAGCGACCTTTCCAAAACCATTAGATGATTGCCTGCAATTTTAGTCATTTAAGCGTAATATAACAAAGTTTTCACACGATCTGCATTAATGAAAGTGTTAAACGATAAAGTATTAAAGGGATAGCCCCTACAAAAGTAAATAAGAACCTTTGCTGTCAGGGCCTTCTAAGGAGATACTAAACCTGGTCTCTCTGGCTGAGTGTGTAAGTGCCTACACATTCCCTCGATCACAGCAAAAGAATTTAGTAGATATTCACTGATTCATCACACATGTGAAGGGCTAACATACTCAAAGAGAACACGTATTTAGCCACCTATTCTGTACAACCTTCCCTCCTATGAACATAAAAAATGAAGCTTGAATTTGGTAGCGTATGTGTAATGCGTTCCAAATATATGCATTCATCAGATTATTTCCTCCGTAAATTAAAACTGAGTTTCATTTATGGACGCTCTTTAACCACCGAGATGCTTAGCGCCCCATTCTATATTGGTTGTGAAAGACCGGAAATTTTGCTCAGAGGCCTCTTTATGAGGCTTGAGGTTCTTACATGTGCCTTAAATCTACGACACGGGACTACCGACTTTACTTCCCTTCCAAAGGAAGCCATGCTAAGAATGTTTACTCCCGAAAACACCCATCGATCCCGGGTTCGAACCCGCAACCTCTGGAACTAGAGGCTAGCATGGTACCCCTAGACCACGGAGGATGACATAAACCGCATTTTTGGAATATTCATTTCGGAGGAACCTTAATGTAATGCTTTCAAACATTTGTATTTTGACTGGAGAATTGCTATGAATATGTCTAAGTTTTCACCAAATTATTCTTCATTCAACGCCACTCATCGAACAAAACGACTTTGCGGTAAGCTGTGAGGCTCGCATTCGCGGGCTCCCGGGTTCAAATCCCGTTGGACCAGCCACCCTGAAATTCTTTCGTGGTTTTTCCAGGTCGATAAAATCAACATGAATTTCCTGTCTACCATTTCGTGACCCCATTATTTCCTTTCATCTGTTTTACCATCATATATTTCAGGATTGGTGTCGTTAGGTATCGTTAGGGACCCCGCCCCTGCTAGAGCGCATCGTCTCCAGATCTGGTCTCCTGAGATGGCGTACGTGCCATGCTGAGGTCCGGTGGCTGGAGGCCCACTCCGTCTGATTATCGTATGTTTATCCTACCGTATGTCGCTCTTAAATTTTATTTCCTTTGCATTTGTAACCTTGTATTGTTATTGCATTTATATCTTCTTCGTAATAATAATAATAATAATAATAATAATAATAATACTTAATGTAAAAGAAATTCTGTTTACCAAAACTAAAAAAATTGCCTTTACAGACCACGTTTTTTTTACCAGAGTATCGTAAAAGAATGTATAAACATAACGGTAGCTGTGAACAAAACTTGTAAAAACTTCCTTCATGCTTAAAATTGGAATACAATAATAAATCGTAGACAGAAATGTTTGGAATTCGATAGCTATCATTTAGTTGTGAGAAAAAATATTTCTATCCAAATGTCTCCCAAACTATTATCTTAATTCTCAATGCATTTATAACCATTTACGCGTTATTAAACTGTTTTAAAATAAATAATTTTAATAAATCTGTAGATATTATTAAGGGAACTCAAAGGATTTGCTAGTAAATTCTCTTTTGCAGGCTGTACTTCACGTATTATTACCTCTACATAGTTCAAAGTCTTCATTTCCATCTGCCATCAAAGAGAGGCGATGCACATTCTATTTGTACACTAAACCACGAAATGTGGAAAGCTGCTTTAATGTTTCGCCCTTAGAGATCACTAAAGTTTGCGTCACCAAAGTTTAAGTCTGTGCGGCGGTCAGCGTAGTGCCATATATGTGGAAGTTTCTCAAGAATTGTTCATGAGCTGTTAATTTGTGTCGGGAAACTTACCTCATTTCTCCGGAAAGGATTCTGTGTGTAATTTTTATAGATTCAGTCAGTAACTAATACCACTACACAAACGGACAATATTGCCTCTCCCAAGATGTCTTAAAGTTAATTGTAGTGCATAGGAAACAGTGCACAGCAGTTCATAATGTTCAAAATTGGAAATATTCAAATGACTGAGCATGGCTGCTAAAGCATAATACGAGGCGAGTACCATTCTAAAATTATGTCGCTGCAGTCGCGATTTTGAGCACGCGCGATCGCTTCCTCCATTCATTAGGAAGGCAGACGAAGCTTGAGCGATTGTCACTTTGTGTTTTCCTGTTGTTAGAGCGTTTCGAAATGTTCAAAATACAGCCCAGCCGGCTGTGAAGTAAGATCAGTGATTCTTTGTTACGCCGGCAAACATTCATCGCCAATTGTGTGAGGTTTATGGTGAAACAATATTTAGTGACAAGGCCCGGCCACACACAGCCAAACAAACTCAAGATCTGATCGCATCATTTGGTTGGGAACAATTAGACCACCTCTCCCTACAGCCCGGATTTGGCACCAAGCGATTTTTATGTGTGTCTTCATCTGCAGAAATTCCTTGGTGGAAAAAACATTTCAACGACGATAATGTTGGAAACAAAAAGTGCAGACTTGGCTTTCATCACACGGCATCATTATTTTACAAGACATCCAAAAAGTGGTTTCCCGTTACAAGTGCCTGAGTAACGGCGGTAGCTAGGTGGAGATGTAGTGTAAAACAAGGAGTAATAATAAAGTATTTGGAGAATAATCTGTTATTTTCTAAAAAATTATCGGTACTTACTTTAAAAACGTGCCTCGTAAATGCAAATTTTTGCAGGCGAAACAAGTTGCTGTCTTCCGAACAGGAAATGTTTGCAATTGCTGAGATCAAGAGCTGTTGATCACGTTCCGACACCAAAACAAGAAAAAGTCATGAGCAAACAAATACCAGTTCTGTTGTGATAATATTAGTAAAAGTAATATTGTTTCGTTTCCTTTACATAATTAATTTCTTGAGTTAAAATGTAGTTATTATAATTCGCTGGTTTTTAAATACAGCTCCAAAGGATAATCTGGTTTATTGCCCTCTCAGGCTGGAGCACAATTACAATCTTGTCAAGGTTAACATAGAATCTAAATGTAGACAAAGATCAATATTGGAGGAATTAATTGTTCTTTCACACAAGCCGTGTGTTGGACAGGGCAAGAAAGTAGAACCAGATGCCTGAAAAATTCAATGTCATAGCCGGGATTTGAACCGCGGATCTCCCGGTCTCCTTCCGGTTGCTATAACCACTGAGCTACCATGGCAACATGCCGATTCGACATTAAATGCTCCAACTGATTCGCATTTTTCCCGGTAAACCACAAGGAGATCTCAAGTTGTATTGAGATGTCATACCCCAATGGCGACTTACATTCTTTGTAAGTACTTAAGTCCCGGGCTTTATAGTTTCAACCACTATTAGGTGAATTAATGGAGTTAATTGTTCTTTCACACAAGCCGTGTGTTGGACAGGGTTGAAAAGGTGGAATCAGATGCCTGAAAAATGGAGCTACAAAATGAAAGAAGGGTGGGGAAGGAAACATATATTTTGGAATTGGGTATAAAACAGAGGACGGGAATAACATAGCTTAGGTTGGGAGGGTGGAAAGATCTCAAGATTGTTGACGATGATGGCAGGAGGATTTGCCCATTATGCGGGAATAGGAAGACTGGACGCATATTTTGGCAGCATGCGTGCAGACGGACGGTGTTAGGAAACAAATATTACCAGAAGTACTTTTGGCTTCCAACAGACGTAGGACAGCATGCTGGGACTTGATTCTAAACAGCCAAGCTTGGGCACATACTTAATGGAAGTACGTGTACTAAGAGATAAGGTGTTTGTGTACATTTTCTTTAAATATATGTGGTAGTTGAGCATTTGTGTACGTCAGTGAGTGTGTGTGTGTGTGTGTGTGTGTGTGTGTGTGTGTGTATGAATCCGAATAATTTTCATTTTATGTGTATGTATATAGTGTTATGAGTATAAAATAGTTGTTTTCTGGTCGATTCTGCAAGTCAATTTTACAGACCAGGTATTTTTCTAGAGAGCATTTACGTCCTTATGACCCATGCGATTGTGTTACGTAATTAATGTAATGCTAACTACCTAATAAATACTACTACCACCACTACTACTACTTTTTATATGTATTTGCAACTCGTACGCTTAATAAAACGGTTATTTTACATTAATGACACAATGCTTAACTATAGAGTGACCCGTCGTTTTAGTTTCTGCTAGTGTGCAGTCAAGGATTCGCGCATTGGCTCACCAGGATCGTAACCTAAGAAGAAGTTGGAGACAGACATTTTATGAAACGGATGCGCTAGTGCATCACTACTCGCGTTATAGGTTAAAAGGTTAACCAATCCGAAGGCGCGATCTTGCATCATAGTTTAGCGCTAGGCACTTGCCAGATTTCTAATAACAGCACTGCGAGCCTGGTTAACCGGCTGAAGCCTACCTAGCGGCTGGTCCTCCCCTCGTAGAACGTGCCTGCGTATAAATCCAGTGAATATACGAAACATAATCAAGTTTGAGCTACATATTCAGTTCACGCGAGCAGTCCCGTGACAAAAAGCTGCACGACTACTCTCATCCGCTTCAAATAATCTGCAGTTTCAGAAAACTGAAACAAGTGTTAACATCAGCTGGCTAACTTAAGTTCCATATACGAGGGCTGATCAATAAAAACTGAGACTGATTTTTTTCACAGATATTTATTACTCCATTTCAATGTTGACATGATCTTTTTCAAAGTAGTCCCTTCCTAACTGAATGCACTTTTATAGCGTCTCTGCCAGTCCTCGAACACATGGTGCAGGCCATTCTTTGCCAGGTCTTTGAGAATCGCCTTACTTTTCTTTAGCACTGCTTCAGTGCTCTCAAATCGAATGCCCCGGAGCTTTGCCTTTAGTAATGGGAATAAAAAGAAATCACAGGGGGTAAGACCGGGGCTTTAAGGCGGATGCGGCACACAGGTAATGTTGAATTTAGTCAAAAATTCCTGGACTTGATTTGCGACGTGAGGCCGCGCGTTGTCGTGATGAAGTCGCCACCCATTCCGATGATGTTCTGGACGTTTCCTTGTAATGTGCTTCCTCAGTGTAGCCAATACTGACGTGTAGTAGCTGCTGTAACAGTAGGTGAGGGGGGCGGGAACTGCATGCTGGTAAATCATTACATTCCGAAACACCTTGCTTAGCACAGAGAACTCGCCCTTCTTTGAAGTCCTTGAACCACCTAAACACCGTTGCACGAGATAGTTCATCTTCACCGTATGCTTGCTTCAGCTTTTCGAAAGTTTCAAGGCTGTATGATTTAAACGAAAATAAAATTTTATTGCTCTGTATTGCTCCTCTCGTGTCACCTCCATTTTGTGGTATGCGAAACTCAAGTAGGGTCAACAATATACAGCATTACTACCAACCTACCGTTACGAGAGTGCTGTCGCTTATGGACATTATACATGAAACCCTGCTCTTTTCAAGTATTTGTGGTGGAGACATAAAACTATCAAGGAAACTACAGAAAAAAATCAGTCTCAATCTTTATTGATCAGCCCTCGTATGATACGCAGATGTTCTGCCCTCTATATTTCGATTCCAGAGAAAGAGGGTACGAGTGGAAATCGAACCTCGATACCATATTTGAGAATCAGCCACTTTATCGACTGAAACAAATATACAAGCAAGACTCAATTTCATGACTGTCAAGTATACAATGAATTATTAATTTACACTTTCTGACTTTCAGATATAGGTTAATCGTATTTTAATATAAATTCATCCATACAAGATTTTGAAAGAACGCGAGATTACCAAAAGTTGAGGGGAATGCGATGAAAATGTATCTTCGTAAGCTCATATTCTCGTCAATCTGTCGCTCTCTGTTTATCGTTGTTTTGTATGTTATAAGGAAGCAGGGAGCACATTTTAATCAGTGACTGAAATGAATTATGTTCCGCTATCCACTGTGCTTCAGGCCTTTGAAGTATACATATAACCAGGCAACGGAATTTCAGAGCATCGAACTCAACAGAAAAGGATATTAATCGAAGTGGTGCTGGACTGTAGAGAATGACATCGCAATTCTTGCCTCCCCTCTTCTTTCTGACCTTACATATCAGTTATCTAGACCTCCTTTATTTCCACTCAGGGTGCACTTCAGTAGATGCTATAGTTCTAGTGAAGATACATAACTTAAAGCCAGCTACATCTATACAAAAGTATTACGTTTAAGGAACTTCAACAATTGAAACAAAACTACGCGAAATAGGTAATATAGTAGAGTAGATTAGTTGCCAAGAGGATTTAGGCACCGAAGCACATACGAGGCCTCTTCTACATACCTCCAGAATGAAGGTATGATGCGAAGGACACAGAGGGCAAGCAGATCTGGAGCGGCAGGCTCGGACGCAAGTGAGGTCCCTAACGTTTCCAGTTGTGAGATCCGGACGCTGGCGGAATCATCCACACAAGCCTCCCTCCCCAAGGACGAAGTTCGTCACATCCCTGCCACCAGGACAGACAGTTACTTAAAGGAAATTCCATCGCCACACGCCGCGGCCTCTACTCGCTTGATCATCCACACAAGCCTCCCTCCCCAAGGACGAAGTTCGTCACATCCCTGCCACCAGGACAGACAGTTACTTAAAGGAAATTCCATCGCCACACGCCGCGGCCTCTACTCGCTTGATCATCCACACAAGCCTCCCTCCCCAAGGACGAAGTTCGTCACATCCCTTCCACCAGGACAGACAGTTACTTAAAGGAAATTCCACAGACACACGCCGCGGCCTCTACCCGCCTGATCTTCCACACAAGCCCCCCGCCCCCAAGGACGAAGTTCGTCACATCCCTGCCACCAGGACAGACAGTTACTTAAAGGAAATTCCACACACACACGCCGCGGCCTCTACTCGCTTGATCTTCCACACAAGCCCCCCGCCCCCAAGGACGAAGTTCGTCACATCCCTGCCACCAGGACAGACAGTTACTTAAAGGAAATTCCACAGACACACGCCGCGGCCTCTACTCGCTTGATCTTCCACACAAGCCTCCTTCCCCAAGGACGAAGTTCGTCACATCCCTTCCACCAGGACAGACAGTTACTTAAACGAAATTCCATCGCCACACGCCGCAGCCTCTACTCGCTTGATCTTCCACACAAGCCCCCCTCCCCAAGGACGGAGTTGGTTACACCCCTGCCACCAGGACAGACGGTTACTGAAAGCAAATTCCACCGCTACAAAATTGATGCTATAAGACTGTATTTTTTTAGTGCATGTCCAGTAAACCTTGGGAGGAAAAATTAACAATGGTTGCGATTAAATTTGTCCTTTTTTTACAAAAAATATATGTTCAGACACAACTAAATCTCTTGAATTCTGAGTATACACTTCATATTAAAATGTTTGTCCATTTGTAGTCAAGGCATTGGATATAAAATTCTCTAAACACGTCATTTTAGTAAAAAGTGAGTAACGTACCGAAAAATTGCATACTTCGTAAAGGCTAGTCCAACCATGCCACCTTGTAACATTCGGTTCATTCTCCTCCTTTCTCCCTCCAACTTCGTACGTGTGGGGGTGGTCGAAACTTACGCAACACAGTGCTAATAGAATACATTTCCTTGGAGGGTAGGCAAGTCGAACAACAAAACAAGAATGTGTGTTAAACCACGTGTCATCACCAGTGATAACTCTGGACTGGTTCATATTATTTCATTAAGTAAAGCTGAATTTTATGTTTTTTCCCTGAAGGTTTAAAAAGTGGAATATACACATCTATTCCAAAGAGACAATAGAGGTATCACTTCTTTGAAAGGTTCAACAACACGCAAATGGACTGCGTTTTCTAGCACTTTCTATAGCTATACACCTTTTTTCAGGCCATATTCATTTCATTTGCCTGGTTATGTGGGCAATACCCAAGAGAACAGTGTTTATACAGCTATAACAACGATGTTAATGTTAGCTATATTACAATATATACAGGTTGCTCCTCTGAGGTGACTCTGTATTTTCTTAATAGACTGTATATAATTACTCTTAAGGAGAGTAGCAACGCCCCCGGGATATCTCCCCCTGCCACCTCTCACTTCTGAACCACTATAAACACCTTGGAATTCACTTATGTCCACAGTTTCATTGTTTTTAGCCAAGTCTCTGCTAACCCAATTATATCCAAGTTATTTATCAAGTTCAAAAATTGACCACTAGCCAGTTTTGCCCTCAAACCTTCGACATTCCAAAACCCCACTGACAGCTGGGCATCTTCATTCTATTTGTTTGTTGATGTCTTACCTTCTACTCCTAGTGAGCTGGTTCTCCATATCCTTTGTGATCTACGGGCTGGTTGCACTGACCCCTCCCTCCTGCTGACGTTGGCTTTGTCTTTGTCGTCTGGCTGACCTGGACTCCGCTACTTGCTGTCCCTTCCAGTAAGCGTATTGCCATGCTGCCTTCTGAGTCTCGGTGCTCTGCAGATATGCCAACCTTCTCTCCTTGAACTTCTGCTATCTTCTTGTCGATTTCCTCCAACTCTGCTTTGGTTCTTATTCGCCCCTTTATTAAGAGTTTGTCAAATTTAATTACTGCATGACAACCCTGGATTTTTGCATTTACCATATGGCGATGAAGAAATTCTCGTTCTCGACGAATCTTCTCACTGAAATCCTCTCTTATAAAAACTCCTGTACCTTTAAGATACTTGCTGTCTCGGAGAATAGCGGATTTGCATTTATACGACAGGAGCTTACATACAATTGGCCGCCTGTTGCCTGCTTTACCGACACGGTGCGCTCTTTCAATATCGTCAGGCCTGAGATGAACTCCAATCTGGGCCACAACGTCTAGCACCTTGTTCTCCGTGATGTTCCAACTTTCATTTTCTTCTTCCGGTAGTCCATATATAACAATAGTTATCTTGACTAGTTTTCTAAGTAGTCCACCTTGCCCTCCAGCCACTACCTATCTCACTCGCGGGAAATGTCAATAGTGGGACAGCATGTAAATAATGCCACTTCATAAATCCTGCACTGCAAAATGGATTTTGTATTCTTCCTTTGCATAAATGTTGCTTAACACGGGCATGAGCCTGAGGGTTTCGGCATTAGGTTTAGCCCAAGAAGGGAAGACATAGTGATACATAGGTCCACCTAGGTAATATATCACTATAATAGGTACTTGTCACTTTCCAACTCGATTTTCGGCTGAAGCCGGTATTTCAAACCAAACGGCCTGCTTGCCCATTTGAAAAGTTTCCTTACTGATTGCGGATCAAAAGCAGTGGACATCACTGGCCATGATATTGGCCAGCATATCAGTATCAGAGGTTTCGTGGGCTCGAATCTTCGTAGCGGTGCTACCAAGGACGTAGTGGGCCCATGCAAAATAGACGGAAATTTGCATGCGCGGATACTGACGGGACTTCGGTATCACTGCACCAGACACATGTTTTACATTTATATGAAGAAAGTGTAAAAATGAAATTTTTATTTCCGTTTTTCATTTATTTTATTTATATAAAAATCACAAGAAAAACCGAAATATGTACCAATAAGCATAGAGAGTGATTCAAAGTTTATCCCTTTCAAGCCAAAAAGCTTTAGACAGCTTCCAAGAACTAATTTATATAATAAGCACAACTGACGCCGTTGGTTTGGAAAGGTTAGTTATAAAACAACACAGTAACTGGGACAGTGTCTTCACCAAGGCCATAGCTCAGTTAATTGAATTGCTGGAAAGTGGCGGCTGAATGAATACGTCAAATTGAAGTTAAACTCACGAAAATGTACCATCCTTATCAGCAGGAAAGCAAAGGGATCTCATTTCTGTTATATTGGTGAAGTTTAAGCTTCTTTCATTTCTGTGCTAAGCATCAGAAGGTAATCAGAATGGAATATAATAGAATAGAAGTAAGCAGCGGGTTGGAGTTTGGTAGGCTTCTTGCACGACAGCCAATGACTCTTTGCACAACCCCTTACCTGGCATTAGAGATCTAGCTCTGTGACATTTATGAGTGCTTGACCAGGAATAACAGCTTAGCAGCTACGTGTCTCTGAATAATGTTTTCTTAGAATCTCCTTTATAAATCACCGATAGCTGCAGATGTTGTCCGAACCCGCCGTGAGCGACCAACAAACTAGAATATCTCTTTGGTCTATGTGGACGAATCATTTGTTGAGAGCATAACTGGGTTCCTTAATTATCACTTTACCTATATTTTGTCCAGGGAATTTCAAATCCTTTGCTATGCTGTATTTTTTTGCCCCAAGAATTAACTCTGGATATAAGCATGGCTTTAAAAACACCAGGGTTCTGGATTAGAAGACTTTATTTAAATACCGATTTTAGTTAGATAGCTTTTGCAACAGTAATTTGAAATTTCGACCCTCAACAACATTTTTGACTTTCTTGAAGATAAGTTTTGCATGGTGCATAACTTTCACTACAAAACTTGAATATACTTAACAACACATGCGTGGGCTCTGTTCCATCGTCTCCTTAAGAGTTCTCCCTGTTTGTAGGTAGATAATTGTTTGTTAATAATCAGCTCTTTGAACTCTGGTTCATTCAAGCAACCAGTTGTAATTGCTTCGGGCATGCTCCCTGTAAAAGTAAAGTGTTAATTACGGATAATAAAGTCTCTAACATAAACTAACAGTTGGTGAATAGTAGTTTCACCACGGACGAACCCACATATTTAAAATGAGTGTGCAAACGGTACTACTTAGAAAATAATCTTAGCATTATTATTTAAAGTATGGTTACAAAAGAATTTTAGGTCCTGAAATATACAATTTTAACTCATTTTATTTCTCTAACTTATAAGAAACTGAAAAGGTCTAGGTGTATTAACAAATTGAAACCGAAGCCTATTTTAAACATTGCACGATATACAATAAAAGAATGGATGCCTTTCATTCTTGCTCATTTTTCTAACTGAAGGCATAGCTAAATAAGAAACCATAAAGTTTTAGTCCTGAGATAAGTGTCTGCAAAGATGTTCTCCTCTAAGAGAGTAACTGAAAGCGTTTCTCAAGCAAAAACCCTAATTGGCTGAAACTTTAAAATTTGATAAACTGAAACTTGAAACCTAAGCCTTAAAGGTTGAATAAGACGTGATAGTTAATATAGGGTTCTTAGAAAATGTGCAATTCAACATTTTATAGATGTTTCGTCGCGGTGGTGCACCACATCACTTTGCTGTTGCAGTTCAATATTATCTATGGACTATGGAGAGGCAGGGTTAGACCAATTTCGTAACCGCCATGATCGTTGGATTTAATTCCATTTGGTCGTACTGTTGCATGCGGATTCTGATGCAAAAGTGGCTGAAAAGACACCGAATATAACGAGTATTAGTATTATTATATAACGACAGCAACAGCTACTGTCCATTCCAAACCAGAGTTCCCTCTGATGTAAAAAGAAGCACGTGCTTCTGCTGGTCACAAACCCAAGAACACACTCTTACGCCAACGTAAATAGTTCCTTAATACAGGTATTCTATTATGAAATATTGGAGCAGGAAAGGTATAGAACTGCACATTTTATTACGGTTATCATAAGAACTCATCGTTAAAGGTAATGGATATATACTAGCTGTTAAGAGATTACAAAATATGATTTTCGTCTGCTATTGCGCTAACGCCGAGAGCATCTTGCTTGTTAATACCAACCGTATGCATGACTGCCACTCTGTTACATACACAAGAAATGCAGCAATGAATTCCCAGAGGTGCTATCTGAGTACCGAATAAACACTTTGCGTAATACGGATATATGATAAGCGAACGGTCATTCATAATACCCTAACACACACACACACATAGAGACCGCTTTGAAACCTATTTACAGAACATTTTAACTGTCAATTTGTTTATGATTACGACATATGATACCAGAGGAGGGTACCCAAATTTTTTTACAGTGCCACAAATCTAAATTAAGATTGTTTTTCTCAAAGTTAACCATGTTTAATGACTTTAATGTTTACCCCCTTAATATAATATGTAGTTGTACAATAAACTTATTTTTTGGTGTGAGCCTTACTTCAGTTTCTTCCAATATATTTTTTTTCCAATTTAGGTCTTTCCTCTATTTTTTTACATTTGGGTTCCACTAAAGAATTAACTCAACTTTGCAGATACATTAAATGAACATGTGACTATATTGTGTTTCCAGTGCTAATTCACCGTAATATTTAAAAATATCATCATTTATATTCTTAAAAGCTTGAATAATTTTTTAACATTCATCGTATCGTCTTTAAAGATATAACCATTTGTTTTGAAAGGACTCAGTCGTATCTTGAAGCAGTACGTTTTGAGTAGTTAAATAAAATTACAATCATAGGTAGAATAAATATCAATAGCAGTAAGGACAGTGTTAAATAAAACTGGAAAGCGAGTGTGGCTATAAATTTTTCGAAGGGTTAAGAGAGAGACAAGGCCATCAGCTGCCGGAAACGGGTGGTTTTTCCCTCCATTGTTAAGTATCCCGTTAGGTTGCTGGAACGCAGAGGTGTAGGAAAGGGTCAATGTTCACCAAAAGACAAATAGCCTTAGGCATCCAATGAAAGAAGCTAGAAATCAGGTGATAGTGGAATGGGGAGATATAGAACGTTTGAAGTAGAGAAACAGAAAGGTTTAGAATACACACTTGGCCGTGGTGGCTCCTTGGAGATGTTTGTTAGAAAATGTGTAGAAGATTTTAGAATACACACTTGGCAGTAGTAGTTCCTCGGAGATGTTTGTAACAAAAGTGTCGGCGGATAGGCGCGATGATATGAAACGTAACAAATAGGAAATGCGCGCGTGTGTGTCGAAGAAATAGCAGGAATCAGATGTTAAAACGGTGACGGTAAATAAACGAGCAGGAAAACAAACAGTCGTATTCACCACTAACCCGAGATCCAAGATCCATGCAAAGAACCCTGAGCTAGTACCGAACCCGGGACCATTCCTACAAATCCTGTACCGTCAAATAGCCACATACCACCGCAAATAGGCGAAATACTCCAGCAAATTGGCTTCCTAACGTGGGGCCCACGATCGACAACCAGAAAGACTGCACCAATCTGTGGCACAGAAAAACTAAGTTTCCAGATATGGGTTCATATTCAAACTATCTATTTGGTCTCCTCTAACAGTCCTAGGAATTATAATGAAAATTTTCTAAACTACTTGTATATCGACTGGGTTTCACGGGGCAGACTGAAAATCATTATAGGAGTAATGTAATATTGCATTCGGCAAATAATGAGAAACTGGCAATTCCAAATATGAGTCACTTTGTGAAGCTGTGATGCAATTCCAGCAGGATAATAAACCTGTCTGATACACAGAGAAGTTTTGGATATGGTTCTCGAAGAGAATGGATGCATGTGTGATAAATCGATCTCGGTTTTAATCCAATCGATAGCATATAGGCATGTTGACGAGCATGATATGCCTCTGGCTCGAGGGAGGCGTGGGAGAAAATTTCTTCCCATCGGCAGTGCTGGTGCCTTTGGCCCTGTCCCTGCCCCAAAAATAAGGGGTACTTGAAGCCTGATGATGGGTACATGCAGCGCCAAATTTGAACATTTTCTTCGATACATTGTATACGTTTTGTTATACCTGCTCAAGTAATAACATTGACCCCTCCACTGCTATTGGCTGTCAAAGGAATGAGGTCAGCGGAGTAAATATGTTGTTTCAAAGATTTATTCTCAGGGTTTAACATACCTTGTTAAGTAAATTAACCTAAGCTGATATTCGAACTCGAGCCCTCCGATTCGCTGCTGCCATTTAGTATTAACACAGTGTTTTAGTAACTCTAGAATATATAAATGTTCTAAAGATAACAATATTCAAAGCTAAACAATACAGTTGGGCACAATGGTTTTAAAAACTATATGGACATAAAACACATTGTAAATGAATTTTAAAAAATCATTCTGCCATACGCGGGCTCGCATTTAATTGAGTTAATATTGTGCTGATATAATTAATAGCGTAAACTGAAACGTTTGAAAGTATACCATAATAAAAGCAAAAAAAATCCAGTAAATATGGGTCTGCAAACCAGCCGTGTGCGAGATTTATTACTGCGAATGCTACATGAATTACTAACATGAATTATTTGAGGATGTTCCCCTTGAGCAGCTTCAGAGTATGTAGTACATGCATGATGGAGCACTGACACATTTTGCTGCTACTGTAAGAAGACATCTAACATGGAGATATGGTTCAAGATGGATAGGTCGAGGAGGGCCTGTACCTTGGCCCCCACGATCACTGATCTCAATCCTTTGGATTTTTCTGTATAGGGTCACCTAAAAAGTGTAGTGTACAGCACTCCCGTTGATACCGTTGAAGTACTAGAGGAGAGAATTGTACGTGCTTGTCAAGAATTGCGATATGACCCGGGGGTGTTTGAAAGAATTCGAAACTCACTGTAGAGACGTGTGCAGTATTCCATCCAGATGCAAGGACGACACTCTGAACACCTCATTTAACAGGGAAGAGTGTACCGTATTAATAACATACACTATGTGATCAAAAGTATCCGGACACCCCACAAACATACATTTTTCATCTGAGGTGCATTGTGCTGCCATCTACTGCCTAATACTCATTATCCGCGACCTCAGTAGTCATTATACATCGTGAAACAGCAGAATGGGACGCTCCGTGGAACTCACGGACTTCGAACGTGGTCAGGTGATTAGGTGTTTCTTGTGTCAGAAGTCTGTACGCGAGATTTTCACACTCCTAAACATGCCTAGGTCCACTGTTTCTGATGTGATAGTGAAGTGGAAACGTGAAAGGACATGTACAGCACAAAAGCGTACAGGCCGACCTCGTCTGTTGATTGACAGACACCGCCGACATTTGAAGAGGGTCGTAAAGAGTAATAGGCAGACATCTATCCAGACGATCACACAGGAATTCCAAACTGCATCAGGATCCACTCCAAGTACTATGATAGTTAGGCGTGAGGTGAGAAACCTTGGATTCCATGGTCGAGCGGCTGCTCATAAGCCACACATCACGCAGGAAAATGCCAAACGACGGCTCGCTTGGTGTAAGGAGCGTCAACATTACTTGTTTGAACAGTGGCAAAACGTTGTGTGGAGTGACAAATCACGGTACACAATGTGGCAATCCGATGGCAGGGTGTGTGTATGGCGAATGCTCGGTGAACGTCATCTGCTAGCATGTGTAGTGCCAACAGTGAAATTCGGAGGTGGTGGTGTTATGGTGTGGTCGTGGTTTTCCTGGAGGGGGTTTGCACCCCTTGTTGTTTTGCATGGCACGATAACAGCGCAGACCTACATTGATATTTTAAGCACCTTCTTCCTTCCCACTGTTTAAGAGCAATTCGGGGATTGCGATTACATCTTTCAACATGATCGAGCACCTGTTCATACTGCACGGGCTGTGACGAAGTGGTTACACGACAATAACATCCCTGTAATGAACTGGCCTACACAGAGTCCTGACTTGAATCCTATAGAACACCTTTGGGATGTTTTGGAACGCCGACTTCGTGCCAGGCCTCACCGACCTACATCGATACCTCTCCTCAGTTCCGCACTCCGTGAAGAATGGGCTGGCATTCTCCAAGAAACCTTCCAGCAGCTGATTGAAAGTATTCCTGCGAGAGTGAACGCTGTCATCAAGGCTAAGGGTGGGCCAACACCATATTGACTTCCAGCATTACCGATGGAGTACGTCACGAACTTGTACGTCATTTTCAGCCAGGTGTCCAGATACTTTTGATCACTTAGTGTATAACATACTAAAGAAGAATTCTATTCCTCGTTAAGTTTAACTGTAGTGTTTGCACATCTAAGGGCCCCATATTTTCATAGCATTTTAAATTCTGGTTGCTACAAAAATGCCACACAACGCTGGTCTGTCCGAATTTCAAATAAACCTGTTCAAGCAGAACTAAAGCCGGGGTTGAGTATTTTCTACTTTTGAGACTCTTCATTGGCATAAAATACTGTTTTTTGACGATTGTAAATACTACAAATAGTACTTACACGAACATGAAATTTGTTTTACTAACAGCTGTTAAGTATGGTGGTTCAGTAGCAAGATCACCAACATTAAACTTGCTGGTGCGCTGATGATCAGTTATACATGCCTGGTTTTTAACTATAAAAACGTTCAGTAACTTACATTTCATACTTAGCTGCTGTATGAACTAAATTGCAGATAAACAAATATTAACAAGGAGACCCAGGTAAGATTTAAATGATAAAATTCAGTTATCTAAAATGTTAGAGGATTTAATATATTCATGTACATACATGCACAAAATGGACAAACATGCAGGTGGGTTAGGTTATCACTACTGATTACTGGAAATTCAACTTTTCACCATGACAGCATGCACTGGAAGTGGGTCAAGATATACTATCGGAGAAAAAATAACTAAACGGTTGATACCCAGAAAATTGACCAGTATAAGCCTCAAAGCTTTTACACGCAGCTTTATATTGAAACATTAAAATTATTCCTGAATTAGTTATAACTAGGGCTAGGATTTTTAGGTTTTAACCTATATTTTTCCTCGCTATTTAATTAACACATTTCAAGATATGTATTCCTTTCACACTTCCTGGAGCAGAATATGCGAATTTCATTATACATAAAAAAAACAACCTAAAGAGCCTTTTTTTTTCTTTTTCAAAATGAAGAATGTTGTTTTCGGATTGAAACTCATTGTACATTTTTTCCACCACTTATACCTAGCAGATAGTTCAAGCTACCACCGTTAAACGCAGCACACGTGACGTGGTGACACCTGGATGAGCTGAGGAGGTCAGGAGGAACGTAATCTGCGTAACGAGATCGCCTCCAATCGTTCACCAAAAGTACAACAGAGTACGTTTCTAATGTAATTATTGTATAGTGAAACAATGCCTAATCACATTTATTGAAAAAGTGGATCCCTGCAGATACACACTTCACCTTTGTTGGTGACAGACAGTGCTGCCTACATGTTGAAGGCCAGTGGAGGGGGGTTCGTACAGTCCTTTCACCTGACCATGCTACTTGTTACATGCTTGGTCCACGGCCTGCACCGCCTTGCGGAGGAGATTAGAAGCCACTTCGATGACGTGAACAGGCTGATATCTTTGGTCAGGAAGGTTTTCTTAAAAGCCCCAACACGTATGCAATTGTTCAAAGAGAAAATACCAGCAACCCCTCTTTCACATGAGCCGATGCTTCCCGCTGGGGAACTTGGCTGTCTGCTGCCATTTACTATGCCGAGCGCTTAAAAGATATTAAAAATGCCGTCAATGAATTGGATGAAACCGAAGCTTCCTGCATTGCCAAGGCTAAGAAATCACTCCAATGCCCCACTCTTGCCGCTTTGCTTACATATATTAAGACACATTTTTGTTTTATACCAGAAGCTATTCTCCGGTTGGAAAATACAACTTTACCACCGAAACATGCTCTATATATCATTAGCAATGTTTCCAGTAAAGAAATACCTAGATCAGTTGCATGTTCAACGAAGTTGCAGAAGATTCTTCAACGAAATCCTGATTTTGAAGATATGAAAATCATCAATTCAGTATTTAGGGGAGAAAATATACGGGAAAACTACCCCTAAAACCTGAAGCACAGGCATCTATGTTCTACGCTCCAGTGACATCATGTTCTGTTGAAAGAACCTTTTCTTCATACAAGAATGTGTTAAGCGATAATAAGAAATGGTTTACGCCAGAAAATTTGAGAATGTATGTAACTATCTAAGACAAGCCAAAATATAAATCTTACAATTGAGTACCAGAAAAGCAAATTTATTGATATCTGTATAGATCCACGAAGTAAAACATAAAAAAAAAATATTTTAATCAAGAAAAACCTAAAATGAAGGTTTATTCCACCTAAAAATCCGGGCCCTAGTAATAACGTAGTTTACCAGCAATATTTCCCTTTTATGAAACAGTTACGGTGTTTGGCCTCTTGCTGGGGGCGCTTTAGGTAATTCTGAAAATACATTTGCTAGCCATGAGATCTCTGAGACACCGCCTGTCTCGATATCACCTTCAGACTTTTATTTACACTACCCTCTCTTCTCGAATTCCTTCATTACCCCATATGTATCGCTTACTTCTCAGAGTCTGTGAAGAAAAATCGTTTTCTTAGCGTTCTCTCTCGCACACGTGTATTATTACCTAAGTTTACTTCAATGAGCTGTCTCATGAATAACAATTTGTGAACGTCCCGGAACATCAAAAAGCTTACTCAAGAATTATTAGACCATGTAATGGCAATTATGAACAACTTACTTCGGAATGGTTATATGAGAATATCAGTGAGGTGGAAGATGTTAATAATGTCAACGGAAGATGCAGAGAAGGAAGATGAAAGGTTGAAGTAACGAGCAACCTGTCGTTTAGGCCCATCTGCTAAGAAGTTATAAGTGTTGCATATGTGACAAAACTGTAGAGTGTGCAAAGAAGATCTGTAGTGAATTTATTGAGGCAAAATAATTGTAAATCTCACTCATAAAACAGCTTATACCAGGTGGCCCAGCCGCGCCGTATTTCATGTATGTTAAAAGAGTTGCAGAACTAAACGGGGTAATTCCAAGTGAACAAAGTTCAGTTGGGAACTGGCGAATTAGCGTGAGCGAGGTCTTTTTTTTTAAGTTCCATTTATACCCCGCCTTTAACTACATTGGTCTTATCGGTGACCTTTCCTTTGGAACTTATTATTGCCTATAGGTAATGCTGTTAACTCGTATTCGTATGTCTTTGGGTTTCTAGTAAACATTTGGCTTTAATTATTAGATCACACATTCACATTTGAGAAAGGAGTATTTTATTGTAGGAGTTGTATCGTAGTTCTTATGTTGGGGAGCCGAACTTGTAGTAGTTGCAACCGCACGTATGGTAAACAGTTTCCGGTAGCCTTCGCCCCAAATGTACTTTCAGGTGGCCTTTGCCCCAAGTTTAAAAATATTAACTTTGTAATTTGACTGTCTCTTTAAATATTATATATTTATGTTTGCCTCGGCTGCGTCTTGGCAGGGCGTGATGCGACAAGAATGTAGGCTTACACAGACTTTAAGTTTTAATTCACTCCTTTTTATTAATCCTTGACACAAATTAAATAGCACTTCGCTGATATCGAGAGCTGTGAGATTCTTTTATTTAATACTTGCACTTTTTAACACGTATACTATTTTCGTCTCACACGAATACGTAATTAATTTCTCGAGGACACATCTCGCGTCTGGTTATGAGCACTGTCTAGAAGCAACTGGACTGTTTTCCACCGCCTAAATTTGTAGATTTCTGTATTTTAGGTCTCTGATTGGCTAATCTTAGTCCAATATAATACCTTCATTTAACTTGAATTTTTTCTGGTTGTTTATTGGCTATTTTTTTAAACTGTCTCAAAAATTTACATTATTGCTGCTCTAATAATGACTAGTAGCATTTAAACTTCCTAACTTATTATTGCCTCAAGGTTACCTCATTGTTAGCAACTTTAAACCTATTTTTCTCACAGTTCCTACATTATGAAATTACGTAATGTATTCACATAACATTATTGAACATGTTTACAATAATATAAGCATATGCAATGACTGTTACATACATTTTACAAATTATTACATACACATATTACTTCAAGGCGGGCTGTTATTGAATTTACATATTATATAATTAGACTGAAATTATTTAAGTGTTAAAAACACTGCGTCACACTCTCATTCATAATTCCAGACTCTGGGGAGGATAGGGAATAACCTTGGGTAGAGAAAAATTCGCACCTCCCAGCCGGGAATCGAACCCGGGACCCATCGCAAAGCAGACAGCTGTTCCACCGACTGAGCCGAGCTTCGTTCTACTCCTCTTACTTATCAGCAAAGACGATGAGCGGATCGCGCTCATTGAGAGACACTTCCCAGGCTTGCAATAGAGTGCATAATCCGTGATAATATACAACAATAGAATATTTTCCCTTTCAGTTATACAGTCATTATTTTCGACGGAATAGATACACTTTTTAGATTGATAAATAATGAAAATGTCTTTATTTGACGTATCGGTATCCGCCCATAGCTGTTTACGCTATTGTTGTTTAACATTACGGGCTATAAGCGACAAACACGAGAACACGCAGTGTTTCACTGCCAATTTTTCCTTTCTATTATAAATGTTATTGTTACTATTATTATTATTATTATTATTATCACTATCAGCTAACGGTAGTGTTATGCTGACTTCTCTCAATGAATAGGTGTTCGAATTTTTGCCCCTGTTGATTGATACGATGTTCCAACCGTCTCCGTGTATCCATATGGACGTTTCTAAGAGCCGCTGGTGTAGTAGTAGTGGTGGTGGTGGTGGTGGTGGTGGTGATGGTGGCGGCGGCGGCGGCGGTTTCGGTGGCGGTAGATGATTCTTAGGGCTCTAATGCGCCAGTTCCCCACTGACCTGTGCTCACTTGGAATTGCCCCGTTGAGTTCTGGAACTCTTTTAACGCACGAAGGGTCATCTGCACACGTCAAATACGGCGTGGTTGGGCCACCTGATATAAACCATTGCAATTTTGAACACAACTGAGTTTCTAAAAACAAAAAGTAGCGATAGATATTAAAAATGTATAAATCTCCTTAACACAATTGTGTAAAACTGATATTGGTTGGCTCGTAGCTCAGTCGATAGGGCACTGTACACTCAATTGCAAACCTGGGAAATGCCTCTCAATGAGCGCGATCCGCTCGTCTTGCTGATTAGCGAGAGGAGTACAACGAAGCTCGGCTGACCCCGTAGCTCCTGATGGTAGACAGACGGGTACATGTGATCATAGTTTGTTTATAATTCTATGTCCGAAACGAAAAGGGGGTGACTAGGTAAACAAACCGTAGACTCCACGATAAGCAATGGATGTTGCGTTCATTTGTTAAAGAGTTTATTTACTAGTCATTTCATCAACTATTACATGTTTACGGTATTATTCTGTTTAGTAGTTTCTTACCTTACAATATTCATTTGTGTGTCAATCGTCAAGTGGGAATGAAAAATGGTGGCCTTGTACGCAAATGTAGATTACATCGAACTGCCTCTCATCTATGGAGAGATCCCCAATGAATGCCAGAGAGATCAGCCGGCTCCATCAACAACGTTAATCGAACAAGCGTCACCCAGCCCACACCAAGTTTCCAAGATTGGAGAGATGTTTAAGTGAAACGGGCTTACGCCCTAACAAAGACCCTTGTGGATGTCCGCGGACAGCGTACACAGGAGTTTGAACTCTTACCTCGAGTTTGACATCACATAACTAGGAGACACAAATAATGTATGGTAATTAACAGTATTTCAGTTTACTTTTTTTTTTAACTTTTTCTCATATTCCGTGATCCATATTGTCTATGTCCTCCATAAGCATGTAAACAAAACGTTTCTGGAATGGGAACAAAATATGATAACACCGTCCAGTCAAGCTGCCACTGAGCGTTGTAGCATATATTTATTTACGCCCTGTATTAATCATCTGGAAGTAAGTGCCAGATAAAAAACAATGAACGCAGCTAACAGAGGATTTACGGCAGAAAAGTTGAGAGCATCGCGGTAGATTTCCAGCCCCAGAGATTGAAAATAAAATAAAAATATAAAACTGGAGTGCTGACCCAGGATTTTTAGCTGGCGTGCAGGAAATCCCTTCTTCCTGCGTGCAAAGCTATGAGGGTAGGAGGCCAAGGGCGGAAGTGAAGTCCGGCACATTTTGAGCTCGTGTCAGATAGATGGAGGAAGTGTTGGCAAAGAGTAGCGGCGCCCAATCTTCCCGACGCCCAAGCTACCATTGTTCGCACTGGATGTTTACTGCGCAGACAAAGCTTTCCGGGTGCTATCCTGTATCATAAATCTCTAGCTATAAGAAAAGTTGTAGGGAGGTTTTACTGTCACACGCTACGGAAGCCAGGAAAGCACCTTAAAAAGACCGTGCCAATGTAGAGATACAGAAAACATCATTCTTTTCAAATGCTTTTAAACGCAGATTCGCCGATTTATAGTGGCCACTGTGTTGCCTCTTGGAATGTTGCACTATTTATTTTATTCGTGTGTTGAAAAATCTGTCCCAAAGTAACGATTCGATTAGGTATATGAGGTACCAAAACCTGATCTTCCGAAGTTATGATTGTAGTTTAATTAATGTTTTCAAGTGTCCTGATACTCCTCACGAGGAATGAGGATGTGTATATCAGGGATTTAAACATTCTAAAAAAGACGTTTGCATCGAAAATTCCTACGATTGTTCGTTCCATGATTTTTTTTTCACATGACCCTCAGTATAGAAGGAAATAACCGCTAAACCTTTGTCACTTCCCAAAATCTCTGATCCATAGACCATTTTTGCTTTAACTACAGCTTTGTAATCCCTTTCCAACCATTTAATTTGTATATCTGGTATTTTCTTTAAGCATATTCTTATCACTGATATTAAGCAGAATAACCTAGGTGGTCTCAAACTGTTAGAGATAGACAGTCTTTGAAGAGACTGTTGATATGTGTCATTCAAATGTGGCATTTCGCGCAAACTTCTCCGAGAGTTCGATACCATCTAACCGTTCCACAAAGTCTGTGGACACGTTCTTAATCTACAGCTAAGAAAATTAGATCACGTGACCGGATATTTCCATTCTCTCCAACTTCCTATATTACATTTCTTGTACACTTGCGGATTTTCTGATGCGTTCTGTTTGTGTAGCTCTTCACTCTACAGAATTTTGCATGAGTTGCTGCTCTTTAGCATATCGTCCTTGAGTAACAGGTCTATCATGATGGTTGGTGTAAATAATTTGTTCGACGATGGTGTTTTGTCATCCACTTCCTGTTCATGCTGTCATGGTTGAAAGTTGAATTCCCTACATTCAGTGTAAGGAATGTTTTGCCTATTTTACTGTACGTATGTGCATGGACTATATTAAATCCTCTAGCTGTTGATATATTGATTGTTGCAGACATGGGTTATAATCACATTTGATGGTTATTCTTACTTGGGTCTTTAGTTCCTTTTTATATGTTAATATTTACTTCATGCAGCAGCTAAGTGGCGACTACAAGTTATTAATGTTTTAAGGTCAACAACCAGGCTGGATAATCGATCACTAGTTCACCACCAAAGATTATATGTCTACCTATTGGATAATCTCGTAATTTGAAATTGCTCGACTTCGTGTTTTCAAACTCTTCCTTGATCACCTACTGCACTTGTATCACAATATACCACTGTAGAGAGCGAAGCAATGTGCCAGCAGTGAATGCCATAAATTGAAATTAGGGCACTTGATGCTGATTTTTCAACAAAATTTAAAACATAGTAGCTGTATAAGTATTCAGTTTTGTGAGTATTGCTGACTGTGGCCGAGAATTTTATTCTGCTCTTGGCCGCAGAATTTAAAATTAATCGTCGGTTGTACTAAACAATAAAGAAGCAGCTTATACCAGTGGTAAACAAGCTTCATTGTTCGAATATAAATTGTACCCACATTCTGAATTGGAGCGGTACAAAATATCGTTATATCATAAAGTGTAACATTTTTATTTTCCTGAAGGGTGAGTGGGGATGCTATTCTCACTTCGTTGGGTTTGGCTATGGTCTGTCTTTCGCAACGTAGTTCGATCATTTGTTTCTTTTATACTTACCGGTAAGCCTACTTATGCTGCTGTAGCTTTGGCGTCTTAAGATACGAAGACTGTTCCATCCCCGATAACGTCATGCGAATTTTGTGCTGGAAGGTCTGGTACGGGGTGTCCTTGAGGGCCAATTGAGATTAATGGTTCCTGGTCTGGCAAACCGCGCGTAAGCCGCTAGTCACATGCCATTCCCAATAAAACCGTCCGCCCATGAAGTCCTGTATGGAGGTAGAGCATGCAGGGATCGTAGATTGGCGAAAGCCGTTGTAGCAACGAGTAGATTTAATGGCAGGTGTAAACTACACAACTAATACATGATTCTAGTACATCCATGGAATGCCTTGGAAGAGTTTGTTTCTTCTGTGAGACTTTCTACAAGTTTATGTGTGAGAATGTTCAAATCAGAGGTAAATTTGGTGATATGAATACGATGTGCAATTCCCTCCAACAGCTCGGTTTTAAAACAACTTAAGCCTCCCCATTTACCCCTTTAGGCTGAAAGTTACTAAAATCTTCCATGTTGGTAATACAGTGCAGAAAATATCCTCTAATGTTCATATTCAGCGAAGCGGATTTTAAATTCGGTGACATGAATACATCCCCCAAGTTTTTAAAATGTTTGTAAATGTGTTATAGCATATGTTCGTCCGAAAGAACAGTGCTTTTCAATGGTGAAAGAACTACCAAAATCGGTTAAGTGATTTCCCAGAAACACCCCTACACACAAAACAAAACTCAAAAGTACTCTGTGTAATATTACTTTAGTTTACGTACCTTAGTGATTTAGAATTTCAATCTCTGCATTGCATTATTCACATGGACTACATTATTTAAGAAATCTGATATGTCACACTCACCTGACTTTCTCTACTCCTGTACAAACAATTTTTACAAACGTTTATTCTCCATATACTTCATGTTAATCGATATAAACATTTGCAGAAACTATCTAATTGCTAATTTTATTGTAGGTGCAATAGGAATATGGTTGGCTTTAAGCAATAGTCAAATCTTTTAAGAGGTGGTTGTTATGTGGAGCATTCCGTTCTCTTTGCATGTCCAGGACATAAAAAAACGAATAACGAATTCCATTTGAGAAAAAGTATAAGCATTGGAAAATTCAAACAAATAAGGAATATCTCGGAAATGGTTCACTCCACACAAAACATTGTGTGTTTCAACGCGATCTAGATTTTTTGTGTAGAAAACGTTTGTCTATCTCTTATGGTTTACCAGTTATGCAAAAGCTATTCAGAATGAAGAGGACTTTTGGGAACATTTTCAGAAAATTCAAGATATACATTTCATTTGTCATAAAAAATCTTAAACATATGACATTTTAATCAAAATCGTTGTGGCTATTTTTGAGAAAAACAAAATTTTCGAAAAATATTCCATGTAAGGGTAGCCTGGGGTAGGTGGATTTTCTTGAAAATCTTCGTGTCGCATCTTTGAAAGATACTGAACCCAAATACCAAGTTTGGTATTTATCCTACTTTTGGTTTTTCAGTTATGCTGTTCACAGACACACATTCACACAGGTTATGTGCATTCTCTTTGCATGTCCAGGACATAAAAAAAGAATAACGAATTCCCATTTGAGAAAAAGTATAAGTATTGGAAAATTCAAACGAATAACAAGGAATATCTTGGAAATGGTTCACTCCACAAAAAATTTGTGTATGATATGAATTGTGTGTTTTAACGAGATCTACATATTTTGTGTAGAAAACGTTTGTCTATCTCTTGTGGTTTACTAGTTATGCAAAAGCCATTCAAAATGGACAGGACGTTTGGGGACAATCCGAGAAAATTCAAGATATAAATTTCATTTGTCATAAAAATATCTTAAGTATATGATATTTTAATCAAAATCGTTACAGCCATTTTTGAGAAAATCACAATGGGTAGTCTGGGTGAGGGATTTTCTTGAAAATCTTCGTGTCGCATCTTTGAAAGATACTGAACCTAAATACGAAGTTTGGTATTTATCCGACTTTTTGTTTTTGAGTTATGTTGTTCAAAGGCACACATCCACACATACACACACACGGAAGTTTTTCTAAAAATGTTTTTTTATTCAGGGCCCTCAAAACATGTATTTCTGGTGAAATCTCGGTATCGAATTTTTGGGTGGACTACAGTACTTCCGCTACTTACTATACGTAGTAGAGAAATTAATGCCATTAAAGCATAAGCTTACAACCATTGTGTAGTAATATAGCCCCGATAGAAGCATACAAACAGAATAGGAGATACAGCATGAAAGGTAATTAATTCATGGAAAGGTTTAACATAAGAAGCGCTTTAATGGAGACACACCTTACTTGGAAAGAACGATAATTGTTAAGTGCAAAGAACAAACTAGTTTAATATACCGAAGTTTTTGAAAGAAAAAATGTGGAACACAGTAATAGTATCAGGAAATATTTTAATTTAGTCATTTTTTATTCATATATATTGCAAAATAATTTTAGTAGGTTGCTGTCTATTATCCGAATCAGGAATCAGGCACAAACAGCACAACGGAATACAATAATAAAAAAGTCTTTTTATCTTCCTTCCTGAAGCTAATTTATAATCGCAGCTTTGCATCTCACATTAGCAATTCATAAAACGTTTGCTTGAAATAACCTTCCAAGCTGAATATAGCTTTGCTTAACAAATGGAAATTAATATCTTCAATTTTTGATCTTAAATGTTTTATTATATACTGATTGTTTAACATAAGGATTAGTTTCAAGTGACCTTAAGATAGAGTGCACCATAGAAGTTTAATTGAAAGCATGAACGTGAATAAATCATAATATCAAAGCAGCCTAATCAGAAGCCTCCCCAAGATGCGGAATGTAATAAAGGATTGGGAGAAATACTAGCATTGCTAGCATTCGACAATATTCACAAGGAGTTCCAATTCGTCAGGCCAATAAAACGTTCATGGCTGTTATAACTAAAGCCACGGTGTATGTCAACTAAAATCTACAAAGATAATAAAGGGATTTAAGTCTAAGAGTTTTTGCATATATAGCCCCTTAGGCTTTGTTATTTGAATGTATTTAAGGCCATCTCTGGATGTTTTCGTAAAGCCAGGAATTAACTTTTAATCAGATTATTTCTCCATTGTGGCTGTTACACTTTTGGACTTCTCTTTATCCTCTCTGATGAATGGCCTTTGTGCTAAAACGGGAATATAATGCGGAGAAAAATATTTTTCTTACGTAGGTGAAGAAGCGGTGGTTATTTATACCGCATAAACAGGGTCATCAACAATTTTAGAACATTCTACTAAGCTCCAAATCCAGGCGATCAGCCCAGGGTTGACTGTCGATAGTGTGATAGGAATACCGTGTCTAAATGTGCTGTACGTTCCGAGATTTCAACCAATCCCAATGCTGGTAAATATTAAAATGACTAAAGGATAATAAGACTTTGATAATTTTTATGTCAAAGCTCGTATTCAGCCTGTTAGAGGTTACTATTTATGGTAATGTTAAACTATAGCAAGCAACGCATGGGGAGAGAAATTATTATTCGCCCTTAGTCTCCAGAAACTGATATCATTCTGCCGAAAAGGGAACTATTCAAGAAACTCAGGAAAACGCAACATAAGCAATAGAAGCATATACAAATGGAGCAAATCACAGGAGTAGTAGCAGCTGCAGTAACATTGCAACAAGAGATTCTCATTTGCAAATTAAAGCACAGATTACATTAAAAATGTTTAAATAAACAAGCAGAGCAGATCGCCATCTGGATAGCTCTATAGGAACTTCAAGGAATGGAGATCTACTCAATGAAGGAAGAATATTACACTCTATCTCAGATAAGAACGATCCTGCTATAAACAACAATGTAGCGGACTCAACCCGCCACCTTTTTGACATACATGTGTGCAAATAAATTTTGCAACACTAGATGCAGTAACGCCAACTTCTTGACAATAAATCGAGTATGATATGGAGAGTAACTTATTAACTCCATGTGTTACAGAGTTAATATTATCGTGTATTAGTATAAGATTATGCTCGGTCTCTCTCTCTCTCTCTCTTAAGCATCAAAAAACAATCATTTGCCTCTCGCCACTTCTTAAGGTTTGTTTTATTTCCGCAGACTGACAGGCCTGGTCTGATGTGCTGCACTCTTATGACTTTCTCTACTCTTGTAAAACTATTTTTATAAACGATTATTCTCCATCTTCTACATGTTAATCGAGATAAACATTTGCAGAAACTATCGTATTGTTAATTTTCTTATAGGTGCAGGGGGAATATGGTAGGCTTTAAGCGATAGTTAAAATTTTTAAGAGCTGGTTGCTATGTGGATCATTCTATGCTCTTTGCATGCCCAAGACAAAAAACACGAATAACGAATTCCCATTTGAGACAAAGTATAAGTATTGGAAAATTCAAACAAATAACAAGAATATCTCGGAAATGGTTCACTCGACAAAAAAATGTATAGAACATAAATTGTGTGTTTTAACGAGATCTACATTTTTTGTGTACAAATATTTTATCTATTTCTTACGGTTTACCAGTTATGTAAAAGCCATTCACAATAAAGAGAACTTTTGGGGACATTTCCAGAAAATTCAAGATGTACATTTCATTTGTCATACAAATATCTTAAACATATGATATTTTAATCAAAATCGTTGTGGCCATTTTTGAGAAAATCAAAATTTTATAAAAATGTTCCATGTAAAGGGTAGTCTGAGGTAGAGGAGACTTTTTTAAAAATCTTCGTGTCACATCTTTGAAACATACTGAACCTAAATACTAAGTTTGATATTTATCCGATATTTCGTTTTTGAGTTATGCTGTTCACATCTACACAGACACACACGCACGGACCTTTTTCTAAAAATGCCTTTTTTGGAATCAGGGGGCCTCAAAACATTTATTTTCGGCGAAATCTCGATATCGAGTTTTTGGGTGGAATGCAATACTTCCCCCATGCACTTCCCTCCACCAATCAGTGGCCTAAGAGCGTTCCGTGCCACTGTCTCTATCTCTCTCTTTCTTCCCTCCCAAATGTTTACAAGAGGATCATTCTTGGTTGAGATTATAGACGTATATACTGACAGTAATATCTCGTACATTATTCTTAATGAAGGAAAACGGGGAGAAATCAACGGATTAATAAATAGCAATCACATTGCCGTTATTGTGTTAACGTCGCTGGACAGATCACTTCAGCCAGGCGAAGGCCCATATTAGTATCACTTGTAACGTACTGGCTGATAGATAACTAAAGAAGGTTCTGCAGGAGAAGAAATAATACACAACAATATCCCGAAAACTACCATCAAATCAAAATTCCCAGTAACGCCAGAATTCACAGCCATTGTGTCAGGACTCGAAAAAACCAAATTATATTTGCATTGATTCCAGATCATGAATGATCCAGTGTGTATGTGCAACAGAGAACAACAGACAATCATCTCATTTACGAATGTGCATAGAGTATCGAAGATCGATTCTCATAAATAAATAATACAAAATGGAGGTACTTGGTTTGTCAGTAATCAAGAATTCATATCCCATCATCTATGAAATTTTGGTATTTATATTAAATACATGAATATCTGGGACACTGTGTCCTAGATGTAAAGGTGTATTTGTTAGTAAATTTGTGATTTTTTACTGCTGCTATTTAATAATGGAAGAAAACTGTGATTTCTATGAACATGGGAAGTAAGAAATGTAAGGAGAGAAAGACTATTGTTAGGATGACGTGTTCGGAAATAAAGATTAACTTAATGTCACGTGTCCTAAGACCAGGATCTAATTGCCGAATGAAGTATTTCCAAGTTGTGCCAAACCATATCAGAAACTCAGTGCTTTGTAAGTTTAATATTATGACCGACAAGAACATAGCGGGGTTCACATTTGTGTAATTTAATATCTGTTCTTGCTGTAGCTCGGTGTCGCAATACAAAACCAGAAGGAGAGATAAGAGTTAATGAAGCAATATTTAAATATAGAGTACGTGGAATTGTAGATGATAACCAAGTTATAAGCGAGCTGTGTTTGCAAGAATTCATGCATCGAATCTGAAAATATTACTGGAAAGTCCTGTAAATGATTTGAAGAAAAGTAGAGTTAGCCCGAAGAATAAGCAAGGAAGGCGCAAAAACCAATCTTGGAAAATTCAAGAGAATATGTTAGACCTCATTCACAACCACATTATTTTTCTCCTTCACGAATAACCACTATGGTTTAAAAGATTCCAAAACAATGTACTTATCCCAAGATGTCAGCACAAAGATGTTCAGAATGTTTAAGGAAACGAATGAAGGCGTTTACCGTTTACCGTCAGCTGTTTTATACGGACCTCGAAAGCTTCGGCTCACTTCGGTATCCGTCGTAGTCAGTCGACTGTTGCTATGATGAAAACAGTACTGTTGTTTTCGTATAAAGAAAAGGAAAGAGACTTTTGTTTTTAATGTAAAACCAACGCAACATTTGCGGCTGATAAGCCTGTCATCTACTAATCATGCAAAGATACTTTAATAAAAGCAAAGTGAGTAATTGTAATTTTATTAACATGTAAATAAACCCCTAGTCTCCTCACATTTGTGTTTTTATAAGCAGCTTCCTCACGCAGCGAGTGTAATATTTCATTATCTGAAGCCCCCTTTTAATTGATGTGCACGGCCCGAGTATTGGTCCGTGACAATACGATAAATACAAAAACATTTCTGGGAAAATGTTAACATAAATTTTGGTTATTCCTGCGTTGATACGATTGTAACGAATGCAACTCAAAAGGAAGCAGAATCACTTTACAAAGGTAAAAGGAAGAACACAAAGGCAAGGAAGAAGGTAAGAAAGGCGGTTACGTAGAAACAATATTCTTTGATTACGGTCGAGATTTACTTCCGCATAACATTTCAACGAATGGCGTATATTACAGGAGACAGCTGTCGTTGTATGTTTCTAACATTACAGCTGGATCCTATTCTGAAAGTTATTTTACTTGTACTCATAATTGACTGGAAAGAAAGAACGAGATGACTATGTTCACTCATTCGTGATTTCTTCTATAATAATCTGTCACTGGTTGTGAAGGAGTTGCATATATTTTGTGAAGGATGCGGGAAAAAGGACAAAAAGAATACGATGCTCCGTTTCTCGCATTATCCTGTTCATTGTGACGAGCGCTTTATAAAAGTAACTCTTAACTTTCCAATAATAATTAATGCATATAGTCTTCTAGATTGTGACAGGCACATGACTTCAATATACAAAATCCTAAGAGTCCAGGAAACAACTTTGAAACAGCTTGTTGGAATCCACCATCCTTCATGGTGTTTCTTACAGATGCAGCAAGTAAAATGAAGAAAAAACGGGGCAACGTATTTTTCTGAAGTGGACGGAACACCTGACACCATTGTATGCCAAGAGAACTGTTCTGTTCCAAGAGAGCAATCCGAGACATCATGCTTCAGGAAGATGATCTCAAGTTTCGGGCCAAGTGCGATGGTGAATGGGAGACAGTGAGAATCTCACATCGACTGCGACGCTTGGTGCCTGATGTAGAATTTACTTTACCTGGGGCCGGCTATGATGCTAAATTTTGTCTGTATAGTCCTGGAAACATATATTTATATTTTTCCCACTTTTGAATAATTCTTAATGATTAAGAACCCCTACCAGTGAGTTCAGCAAAGTATTGTAAGTAACAAATGCTGACAAAGTTTTTTGGATCGGACCCATAAGCCCATTTTCAAAATCTCCAATATAAGTGAAAAATGCTGTGGAAAAACAGAATGCCAGAAGTTATTGCTACACTTGTTTTGATGTATTCAAGTAAAACACATTATTGTTCGTTATTATAAGAATATAACTAGCAATGTGTTTGGAAAGAAAAATCAAATTTAATCATTTTGATAATCGAGCAAGTTAAAAATATTTTAATATGGATTCCTTTACTAAACTTTACTTGGATTCTTCAGTAGGGTAAAATAAAGGGGATATGTCCACGAGACTAAGCCCCTTATATTTTATAGGAAACAATTTCCACTTTTGTTCCTTTTTTAAATTAAGACAGTTTATAGAAACGTTTTTGTTCATTTTTACTTTCTCTACTACGTATCTAGTAGGTAGATGAAGTATTGTATACCAAAGTTCTATATCGATATTTTACCGGAAATGTACTTTTCGAGGCCCGCTGAATCCAAAAATGCATTTTTAGAAAAAGGTCCGTGTGTGAACAGCATAATTAGAAAAACGAAATGTTGAATAAATATCAAACGTTGCAATTTAACCCTAGTACCTTTCAACGATGCGACACGAAGATTTTAAGAAAATCCTCCCACACCAAACTACCCTTTCCGTGGTAGCATATATAATTTCTATTTTCACAAACATTCCTCTAACGATTTTGTTTAAAATGCCATATATTTAAGATATTTACAGACAAATAAAATGTATATATATATATATATATATATTGCATTTTCTGGGAATAGCCTGCAAGGCCTCTTCATTCTGAAGTAATTTTTATAATTTTATATAACTGGCAATCTATAAAAAATACACAAACATTTTCTATACAGATAATGTGGACATCTTTAAAGCACACAATTTATTTTAAGTTATTTCTGTGGCATCATCTATTTCCGGATATCCGTTGTTATGGGTATGAATTTCGCAATACTTTGTCATGTTTTGAAGCTTGTTTTTCACGATGTCATGGAGAGTATGTAATTTCAAGGCCAGCATATAACGAATCGCTTTTAAACATTGACTACCGCTTCCATTTCCTATATTCCTCTTGCATATACAGCAAAATGGTATAGAAACTATTTCTGCAAGGTTAACTGTTTACATGAAGAATAGTGTGTATAAACTATATAAAAATAAAGGATAATGGTTAGAGAAAGTCATGAGAATGTAACACAGATTTTTCTTTATAAATATAATTATTTGAAGGTTTTCCTAAACCTTCAACTGAAAAAGCATTAGATTACACTAATCGTAATAAAGTTACTAGGTTTCATATGCTTTAAAATACTCATCTGAAAGATTATAAAAGTTGGACCTCTTCCCTTTATTTTTCCCAACCTCGTGTCATTTGCTGAGCTGGTGGAACGCTCTAATGTTCGCGGCACGGGGGCTCGGCTCGGGCTGAAAAAACATACAGCTTAAACACCGTCGCGAGCATTTCTCTCTTCAATTCTAGTAGCGAGCACCTCGCGACAAGCACTCGTTCACTCGTATAAGTATGTTAGAAGCTTAGGATTTCGAAATGTCGATATCAAGGCAAGAACATATGACGTAAAACAGTCCCCCTCTATTCATTCTGATATAAACAATTCTGTGAACTCGACTGTTAATGCACACAAATTCTACTACTAATAGCTTATCCTAAAGATTTATGTAATCGAGATGAGGCTTAACTGTTTGGTTGAGAAAATGTAGCTTTGTCAGCTTGGCAGTTAGTTACAACCTCCATAACCAGCAGGTGTACCACTCATAGTTTTAACATCCGGAGTGTTCTTTAAGCATCTTAAGAGTCTGTAACGGTTTTACGTTCCTCTTGTGTAGGTAAATTGGGCTGCTTTATGAAAATACATCCTGAGTTTCCCACTATGCCCTACGGGACACCTTTTTAATTAAATTTTAAAATAGCCAAACTTGCTAAAGACGGCCGTTTTACAAGACTTTCAAGTAGACGTCACGTAGTCTTTATTCCTGTCTCATAACTAGTTGGTAAATTTGACTAGATGGTTGAGTCCTAGCAGGAGTCCGAAATTAGAGAAAGTTTTCTTGAAAAATTAATTTCACCGCGTATGGGGCCCTCATCCTCCTCCGTTACATCGATCTTTCGGCTCTGTTTCGATCAGATAGTACTTGATGTACATTGCCATAATCTTAAGATGTAAGCTTTGAGCTTGCTTTCATCCGCGTTACCCTTAGGCACGACAGCAATTTGCTTATTACCGCTGATGTATATACAGCATCAAAGCCACAAGACTTGGTATCAGAGGCAGAAATGCCCTGGGGTATGCTTGAGTTGAGCATGGCAAGAAATGTACTCGAGTATGTGTACTAGCAGTGATTTAACCGTTTATCGTTATGTGAGTGAAAGGTGGTTTTCTTAAGGATTTATGCTCCAAAGCTAGAACACCTTACGTAATGTTGACTTTGTATCTACCTATTAATTAATGGTTTTTGGTTATATTGTGGATCAGTAATGTGTTCAGTCTCACCAAAGGGTGATCTACACAGATAGATTTAACATTCGAATATGAGACACACTAATAAATCTAAACAGAGTGGAAGAAATCCAAATGACTGAGACTGCACAAAAATTCTTGACATCTGATAGACAAAGGTTTGTTCACCAAACCCACACTGTTCCTTAAATATCTAATATTTTAAAACGAACGAAATGAGTGAAAAACCTGTGTACGAGGTATATTCAAACTATATGACACTTTGTATGGTAAGAATTCATAATCTAGTCGTGTCAACAACGATTAGTCATTAAAGAGACTTCCATGCACACTAATTATTTTTTATTCCTTCATAAGAGCACACATCGTATTAGCAACGACCGGAATATGAAATTGTGTAACATATATTTGTCTTGTTCTTTGATTAAGCAGCCATATTTTAGACAGCAAAGAATATTTATTATCCAGCAATAACATACAATATATGAAGTTTTTGTCTAAATATGTAGGTATGTGCAGAATGATAACGGATAGAGAAAGACCTATAATTATTAAATATCTGATTTTTACTTTCTCTACTACCTGCGTATAGGATAGGATAGGACTAGAAGCGGAGGGGAACCTCGACCTCCAGTACTTTCGTACAAAGAGCGCCAAAGAAAATCTCACTGCACCTCGCGTAGCCATTTCATTGGTTGCTTTAGGTCACAGTGCAAGGGTGCGCCACTCCTTCTGCTAAGTAGTTACACCAATAACCACAACAAAGGCTACAAAATGGCGTAGAAACAAAATATACGTTTACGCTCTTGATCGTATTGGCTAAAAGAGAAAGTGGTAGAGTGGGTGCATTCAGTTTTTCATACAAACCTCTTATAGTGATAGGTAGCCATACCTTATTGGCTAGTGCAGGACCCACCTTTGAAAGGGTTAAAAGCTAAGGGGAAAACTTGATGAGCGCCCAGGTTAGCGAAATGTAGAATGTGCAGTGTGAGAAGATTTTCAAATCAAAGCTTGAATGGTATTCATTAAACACATAGCAAGGCAGCACTTTATAACAAAAAATAAACAGAACTGTATTCTCAAAGTCATATCAATGCTTGTTACTGCAGAGAAGCAAACATAACCAAATAATAAATAAGTAAAGCAGCATGGCTTCGCTCTAATTCAAACTATAATTGGTTAATATATCTTTATAACATATTGCTGATCATAGGAATACACAGAATTATAGACAAAATTATAACCCAATTTTATTGCTGTATTCCGTAAACCATATACATATTTATCTCTAGTTTCTAAGCATGATCAGTCAATTATAACAAAAGAGTACTTTACATTTAGTAAACGAATATCATCATCTGCGGATGTTTTACGGGGAGTGCCTACTTTCTGACGAGTATGTAGACCGTCTTCCCCACTTTACTGGAATATTTTTATCCAGTAATTTACTATAAAACACTTTTATGCACTGCCGTTACAATTGCTGTAGCAGTGTGACCAGCCTCCCACATACCCATGATACGTCCATGAGTAATTTCGCTAGTATACGGCATGACTGCTTCTGAGACAATAAACATGTTTTGGTTTCAATAACACCAGAAAAATCAAAGGCATCAACCTCCCCTCTCTTCCCACTTATTGCTGTGTTATCAAGCCACCACACTCTGCGATAGGTAAGGTGAAGGACACGCCTCAAAAGACCCCAGAAAACGATACAAAATCCGCCAAAGATTTTGTTTGGTGCTCTGATGAGGCGAACCCGGGAGAGAGGGATGAGGTAAGAGGAGACAGAGGGCGGCCGGACCAGAAGGCACGACAGGCAGAGGGCAGAGTTCCTATCATTTACGGATTTGGACTCTCCGGTTGGTGGCTGGTGCAGGCGGCGCCCCTTCCCCCTGTGGACTTACACATACCCTAGGGGAGCCCGGGTCTCGAAGACCGCTCGTAGTCCGGGGGACGAAGATTTACTCAGAACAACATTTTCCCCTGCCAAGCACACTCCGAGACCTCCCACCGACACTTGCAACCCTAAAAGAAACCAAGCAGATAAGAGGTGAAGTGACATGAGAATGAAGATGAAATGGAGGGACAGGAAATTCGGAGGATTAATGATCCTTCACAGCATTCGCCTGGCGAGCCGAGGAAACCCCAGAAAATAAACAATGGATCAGGAACATCGGCCACGGGAATCGAACCCACGACCTCTGTGTCTGTGTGAGCATTATAAATCAAAAACAAAATGTCAGGTAAACACCAAACTTGGTATTTAAGTTTAACAGCTTCCAAGGATGCGATACCAAGATTTTTAAGAAAATAGTCTACCCCATACTGCCCTTTACGAGAAAAATGCTTCGTTATTTTTTATTCTCTCAAAATGGATCTAACGATTTTGATTACAATGCTGTATTTTTAAGATATCTGCATAGTTATTAAATGTATATGTTTAATTTGCTGTGAACAGCCTATAGGCTTCTCTTCATTCGGAATGAATTGTGTAATTTTGTATAACTGGTAAATCATAAGAAATACACAAAAGCTTACTAGACGAAAAATGTAGTGTCGATAAACACACAATTTGTGTCAAATAAAGTTTTTGTGTCATTAACCATTTCTGGTAATTCTTTGTTATTGTTTGGAATATTTCATTACTTTTCACACATTTATGAAACGATAGGTCACCTTAACTCTGTTTCTTTTTATAATGCAAAGAGTGGAATTTCAAAGCCGCATAAAGCGACCCGCTGTTTAGAGACTTGGCTATGGCTTCAGTGGCGTGCATCGCTATTATACCAAAGACGTAATTTATAATAAATTTATTTCTGAAAACGTTTAACTCTATTAACGTGAAGTAAATACAAAAATCAGTTTTGTAAAAATATAATGTAGAGGATATATAACAATAAATTATAATGAGTGGGGGAAGTCATGTTAATGTCGTTTCTAACGCTCCCCCTATGGCCTATGACCTTCGGGGATACCTCATTCCATCAAGCAATGACTGGACCCATTTCTGAGGAGGAGACACCCAGCGGGCGGAATGAGGATGGCGATGGAATGAGAGGACCCACAGCTTTGGGTCTTGGGTCACGGGATACTTCACATGAGCAAGTCAGAGGTGTAGGCTTGGCTAGGGCCGATTTAAAATCGCCACCTCAGAGGCGGGAATCGAACCCGGACCCTAGCACGAGAGCCCGAAACGAAATCACTGCGCTACCCCGGCGTCCCTTCATGGCAGTGTAACACATCAGATTCTTTTCGTGTAACTAAAGCTTCTATCATTTAGTTCTCCAAACGTCCTCGGCACTCTGAGACTGCTACTAATTATCTCAAGAAAACATGAGATCTTTTTCACGGAGCACAGATCTCTCAGCATTTTGCATACGAAAGTTGATACATCACTTGTCTGACGGTGAGTTTACTCGTTCTATGTTAGCTGTAGTAGTCGTGCCTTAGGTGGCGTAACGAAGACGTAGTTATATAAACACTAATTTGCAAGAGTTCTCATATTTCTCTAAGAGAAAAGCTTTTTCACTTTTGTGCATACCATCCAGTACAACTGACGTGTCTTTTGTTTAAATTTAATTCAATGCGATTCAATAATGAAGTTGGAAAAATGTTAAATGAAAGACTTGGGTATTACGCACAAATTGGTACGGACCTGCTCCTCCCTCTAGTTCCTCGTCGTCTTCTTTCTGATGTGGGTGGTGAATTGCTGTAAAATATTGCCCTTCTATATTGACCTATACTTTTAACTCTTATCTCAGGAGTGGTTACAGGAGACTAAGTTCACTATAACTGTAATTTATTTTCACACTCGTTTGCAGCTAGCCATGAATTCTATACCACAACTATTTGACTGGGTTATGGGCGCCTATCTATCAACCTGTACCTCCCACCTTATGTTGTTTTCTAAATTGTTAACAGCTTCTTCACACCCTCGGCCATCTAAATGGCATGAAGCTCACTCCCAAGGAAATTGTATGTAGTCTTCCGGTTGCTGGGGCTCCGCTTTATCTATACACGCCGCTAAAAACGCTACTTTTCCTGCCGTATCTTAAAGCAATATTGTGATTGTCTGATCACATTAGTGTCGTATGAGAACATGTGTTCTATCTTCCACGCTTCTGTTCCATGACGGATTCGGACTTTCGTTTCTGTCCCGGCGTCTCTATCTCCTTTCAAACTCTGCTCCTCTCTCTCAATCCAGCGTCTCTGCTGGTCATATTTAGCCGATTCTCTGTGTTTTGTGCAGGTCTGGAGATACCTCCGTCTGGTATCGTGTGACTTTAGGTACCTAAGTTACAAAGCTTCCTTTAGATTTATCATATAACATATTTTACACTTATATATTGTCAACCATAATGCTGATATTTACATTGATGCATCAGTATTCCTGCTACAAGATATATCGCAACTCTCGCGACTCTCCTACTTTTATTTGCCTGTAGCTTTAGTTATAAATTTCGAAATGACGGTCCTCTATATCTAGACGTACTTCAAAATTTTCTTCTAATTGTAGAATGCATTCAATTAACAATAAGTTTAAACTCTGCAGACACATACTAATTTGAATTTAGAGGGAATAACCCAATCAGTTCTATTAAAACAGCGTATAATGCTCCCAATTTACAACAGTTTGAAAGTTCTGAATTAAATAACTGTTAAGCATATTTTTCAGCTAACGGTTCTCAGGAGAAAAGATGCAACGCATGCAGTTAAGATCACAAAACCTAGCAACTCAGGCTGCCTCAGCTTATGTATACTCAATCAATTCATACTTATAAGAGTTGCATCAAGCGTGGTAAATTCAATATTGCTACATGCTGTGTAGAGGCCTAAACGTTCACATGAAAAATTAAATTAATTTATAGTACCCAGCATGTACGAGGGCTGATCAATAAAGACTGAGACTGATTTTTTTTTCACAGATATTTATTACTCCATTTCAATGTTGACATGATCTTTTTCAAAGTAGTCCCCTCCCAACTGAATGCACTTTTTATAGCGTCTCTGCCAGTCCTCGAACACATGATGCAGGCCATTCTTTGTCAGGTCTTTGAGAATCGTCTCACTTTTCTTTAGCACTGCTTCAGTGCTCTCAAATCGAATGCCCCGGAGTTTTGCCTTTAGTAATGGGAATAAAAAGAAATCACAGGGGGTAAGACCGGGGCTTTAAGGCGGAAGCGTCACACAGGTAATGTTGAATTTAGCCAAAAATTCCTGGACTTGATTTGCGACGTGAGGCCGCGCGTTGTCGTGATGAAGTCGCCACCCAATCCGATGATGTTCTGGACGTTTCCTTGTAATGTGCTTTCTCAGTGTAGCCAATACTGACGTGTAGTAGCTGCTGTAACAGTAGGTGAGGGGGGAACTGCATGCTGGTAAATCATTCCATTCCGAAACACCAGGCCCACCTTGCTTAGCACAGAGGACTCGCCCTTCTTTGAAGTCCTTGAACCACCTAAACACCGTTGCACGAGGTAGTGCATCTTCACCGTATGCTTGCTTCAGCTTTTCGAAAGTTTCAAGGCTGTATGATTTAAACGAAAATAAAATGTTATTGCGCTGTATTGCTCCTCTCGTGTCACCTCCATTTTGTGGTATGCGAAATTCAAGTAGGGTCAGCAATATACAGCATTACTACCAACCTACCGTTACGAGAGTGCTGTCGCTTATGGACATTATACATGAAACCCTGCTCTTTTCAAGTATTTGTGGTAGAGACTTAAAACTATCAAGGAAACTACAGAAAAAAATCAGTCTCAGTCTTTATTGATCAGCCCTCGTACATTGAGGGGACATATACTCACTTGACAGCAAAGAGCCGAAACGTGTTGTGGAGTTTAAGAGAAAGGCGTGGGTTTCACTGTGCAAAATCCATAACATAAATCTACTTACACATTCCTGCATTTATTCCTCAACCGTTTGGGGTTACTGCATTATTAAGAAAATGAAAGGTGAGGGGAGATGTTCACCGATCCAAAGACCGGCTTGCACAGCGATCCCCTCCTCACGAGTACTCAGTAAGACTGACGCTATATCCCCACCACTCGTGGCTAGCAAAACTACCAGCCAGGAAAGACGTCACCCCAGTCAACATCAAAGCGTCTTCCGGCTGGCGGGATCAGTGCCCAGGAGGAAGGGGTGTCTGCGGTCGAAACTGACTGATAGACGAAAACAACAATATGTCTGGTAATGACAATGGAACTGCCAAATTATTAATAACATATCTTGTGTTAATTTCTTTTTATGGGCAAATATTTCCAATGTAGATCTTTATCAGGCTTTTCAAGGCGTGTTATTTGTAATGCCCTATATTATATTTTGCTAATAATGTAAGCTAGAACATATAACGTATAACGTAATGATAGATTTATGTAACTTTGAAGCAAGTTTTGCATAGTTTGTTGTCCACTAATAATTTGGGGTTGAAACAGTTATACATAAATTTAATAAACAGAATTAAAATTTATATTGCCCGTTTTGTTACATGATTGTTCTTTAGTGAGATTAACAGGCAGAATTACTGTTACATGCATGAACCGCATTAGCTTTTTATACAGCTTTCATTTGTACAAAATCTCTGGGTGAAAATAATTATTTTGTTACGAAGCAATGTAAATACACTTTCTCCTCCGGCAGTTGTCGTAAACATGCTGCTCTGAAATACGCAAATTGTCATAAGCAGGGAATTCGTGTTTCAATGCAAATACATGTAGCTTTACGTTCAAACATGCGAGTGCGACCGGGGGAAAAAATTGCCCATTTAATGTATCTCATCTGTATGTTACGTAATCAAACGCATTATATTCACACAGGGCGGAAGGAAACAACACAGAGTTGATTACACAAGAGGCTGATTCCTCCTAAGAAATGAAAGAAACGGGACCAGATTTAGTTTTTCTACGATTACTTTTTACTGGTTGATGTTGGAGTGGATTTGGGCTTCCATGTTGATGCCACATCAACATAGACTGAAAGTATAAAAAAGTATATTTTTTCAATAATTTTCTTTACTCAGGAATATATACTCTCTTATAGTGTTAAACCTACAATATAGATACGTTGTATACAGGGTGGAAGGTATTTAGATCTCACTTTTAAACCACGAATAGAATTCCCTGAAAAGAAGAAAGCAGTTGTCAAAAATTAGACGATTTTAATACAATAGCTGATAACACTGTTCGCCCTAGGCAGATGTAGAGCACATGTGCCCTACTATGAAACACAGGGTAGCATTGCTCAGCTATGAAGTAAAGAGCTTCAATTCCGGGTAAACACTGGCAGTGTGCCAACCATCTCTACCGGTAGACCAGGAGAAAGCTTTCCTGCAAAAGGATTCAATGCATAATTGGAAATATCTCTCACGTTGCATTGTAACAGAATTTACGGTACGCTCTAGAATTTAATAACAAATGAATTAAATAAGTAATTGAAGTTAAAGTATCATGGTGTAAAGCAAAAGTTCAGTTCAAGAAGCTTTTGATGAAAAGTTTACAAGAAATGTAAATGAAATAAACACTGATACAAAATAAAAGCCTTGTTTCGCTCTCATTTTACAGTACTTCTATTAGGGAATAAGTTAATAAGGAACTGCAATCTGCAAGACAAAATATGTGTTCAAGTTTAATATTTTTGAATTTATCATACTGGTAACTCAAGTGAATCATTTACATAAGTTGCAAAACTGCACTTACCTTTGGGTATACTCCTTCCCGTCTGCCCAAAGATTACTGTGAAAACCGAAATGACTACATTTTACACAATACACTAAATCTCCGTTAGTGTCTGCTGCGTGATTACTAGTTTCTGGAGCAGTGTGTTTGAAGCTGGTTATCGAGACCCAGGAGAAATAATAATAATAATAATAATAATAATAATAATATACTATCGAACATAACGACGAAAATGTGCTGAATTCATATTAGGAATGGGTTTTGTAGGAAAGACAGGAAAACAAGTTTGTTGTCCTCCAAGGATGTATCTACCTGTGATGGGCAAACAACAAGCCTACCGGAAGTTTCGCTTTGTATTCTGGCTCGGACGGGCCGTTTACAACGGTTTCAAAGCTTAGCAGGGTCAGGAAGTATACGTGCCTTATCTACGATCTAAGAATATTCGTGGGAAGATTTTAAAACTCAAAATAAGCTGTAAGAAGCAGATGTGAAAGTTGTCAAGTGGGGGTAGCCAATAAAAAAAATCATGAAACAAAATGATAGCCAATCAAAAGATCGCGTATGCATCACATGATACGTTTGAACTTAAAACGGAACGAAACATAAGAAAGGTGGGGGAAAACTCTAAGTTTGGCGAAAGGCGTGAAAGAGGAAAAGAAACGCCGAGACACATTCCGGTACAAACTAACCACGAGGACGGTCGACGAAACAAAATTAGAAGAAAATAATCAGAAAATTTATAGTGCAAAAATGAAGTTGTGAAATCTAGGCAATTCGAGGGCTAGTCGGCGAAACACATAAGTAGCGACTTCGAAAGTGATAAGAATAACAGTGGTTTCGACGACGAAGGTGGCGGGTCGACCAGATAGGAATCTTCGTAACAAAATAAAGAAATAACTCAAACTTCGCCGGCAGTATTATTAATATCATCAAGGCAGTGTCACCACCCCTGAAAACAAGAACCTCAGCTCTACCAAAAACAAATTCCAAATCCCTGCCATCCAACCATCGAACCCGGGACTCTGAGTCCCCTGAAGCAACTGCCAGGAACAACACAGATGTGTCAGAGGTCAGCGTTATGTTGATAAGTCCTGTTCATAGCTTACAATTATTAACTTGGGATACTGGACACGATCGTAATCTTAAGGTGATCATTTGCAGCCCATTTATAACATGTTCATAAAACAACTCATTGGGGAAGCTATTATTCTATTATTAGTTTGCCATTCTTGCTGCAGAAAACATTATCCTGTATCAAGAATATGTGGAAGGTGTATGCGGACATCTTTTCCGATGTAAATAAGCCATTTCTCGTGAATGTTTTGAACAGGATGTAGACTTTCTCCTAGACAATTTAATTTCACCGACTCTAGCTACCCTTTCAGCTCTGCATCTTTCATCTGTATATATTATTATAATAATCTGCGAAAGCCTTTATAGTTGACTTTCTGAGTGCTGCGCTTTCTCGCCCAGATACTTTCACTTTGGTGCAATGTACTTCTGCTGTTATCTACTGTGAGTACTACCGCGCACCGTGGCTTAGGTTATAGAAGTGATGGTTACCCGCACGTATTGTTCGCAGAGCTATGACGTATTCATGTGGTCATGAGTTGTCCAAACTACAACGTTTGGTTACCTTGTAACATGCCATTGCGACTGCCGTCAGTGAAATAAGGGGAAATGCTTCATAATACAGAACGAAAGAGATGAGGCAAGGCGACAGTGTGACGTCATTAGCTAATAAGAGACTAAGTTGGGCTTCATTGGGTTATAGGATAGAATAGTCAAACGGATAGAGGTCCCAGCCACTGGAGCTCAGCAGCACACGTAGACCATCTCAGTAGGCCTATTATGTCTCATGTTACCTCTGGGAGGAAGGAACGAAGATGATGCCCGAAGGGTGAACAGATCTTGACGACGGTGTGCGTCCTTAACGATTCCAGAGTGGCATCAATCCAGACGCCTACGAGTCTCCTAGGACGGGGGACCAGTCGCTCTTCCAAGTTCCAAAAAAAATTCCTTTACACAGCAGTTGCCGTCGCCTGGTCCTGAAACCTAGAAACATATGAAGGTGAAACAGATAAAAGGAAATGATAGGGATTGTAAATGATGGACAGGAAATTCGTGGTAAAGGAGAAACCACACCAAAATTCACCTACCAACCTGGGAAAATCACGAAAATACCCAAGGTCCGGATGGTCGGCCTAACGGAACTCTAACCTGGGACCTCCCGGATGCGAGTCTCACCCCTTACTGATGAGCCATTTCCCTCAGTTGATTACGTTTGTAGCGTTTTACCGCTACTTTGTTGTGTTACTCTTACCTCTGCGTCGTTGTAGGGTGAAGTCTTCAGGACTCGAGATCGCCGATGTCAGTCAGGAAGCACTTATGGACGTCGCATCTCAGGGTCAACTGTCGGAAAGTCGGTCTGAAATTCCCTACTGTTATTGTCAGGGTAGGATTGCGGGAGGGTGACACTAGGATATTATTCTTGAATAAAACGTTTTCACTTCCTCACTAAAACGCATATTCCTGCCAGAAAACCTGCAAGATTCTTGTTCTTTTCTACCCCGTACGGTTCTTATATAAGAATATTTTCACCCTTTGGTCCATTAACGTTTTGCTCCGGCTAATTATTTATTATTTAAGGCGCTCTATCACCGTTCTTTTGATTCCCGCGAACTTGAATTCATTACTTGCGGCGTATTAAGTTATTTATTATCTTGGATAAAATAATTTCAACTACAATCTAACACTCTATATAATTATTCCACACGCATTACTTTATGATTGCATTGTGGTGCGGCACTTCGTAAATTTTGGAACTTTTATCCTTTTCTTTTCTTTTTTTGACTCAACGTGATGCGTGTTTCCTTACCGGAGAATCATGGCAGACTGTCCCAAAACCACGCTCGCATTCCCATATCTCAACAACTGCTCTCCTCCAAATTTTATGCATGTCACTGCGTATTCCTATGTTTCTATTGGTTCTCGTACTTATTCTCTCCGTTTAATGGTTGCCAGGTTGAAAATTTAAAGCTTAACTGTAGGAAATGTCCGTTGTCTCATAGCGTCTGTTTGCTTGAAAACTTGTCTCGCACCCACGAAATACAAAAGAAGGTTTCGATTTTTATGGTCCCACTCTCGGAAAACATAATGGACAGTCTAAAACGAAGCTACTCTTATTCTTGCCTAAATCTTGCAGTTTTTATGCAATTACGCCTTTATTTATTTTACAATATTATGGAAACTTAAAACATATTTACAGCTTATGAAGGGCTTTCGATTGATACAATTTTTAATCCTATGGCTTTAAAATTTTGGAAATTTATTAAATTGAATATTAATTAATTATTAATAATTTCTAAAATATAATTATTATAGAGTTCGTTTTTATGTGCTCTTAATCGGCGGAAATATCGCTGCAGGTTATGCACGTGACAAGCGAACTGAGCCAGTGTCCGGAGATGTCAGACATAGTACAGCACGAAAATGCTGCCTTAGAATCTTCAATGGCAAATTGTTCGAAACGTGTTATTTTTGGTTGTGGAGAAAAAGTCGATTAAGTTTCTTTTGAACATTACGTAACCTTAGGAACTATTTTATACTGAAAAATACCGCAGAGTAATGACGTGATAAATATCCCATACGAACAAACTTTTTACACAAATGTAAGGCTGAAATTAAAAAAACCTTACCATAACAGCTCTCTCAATATACTATGAGAATCATCCCTTAAGCTTGTGATATCTATACTTATTGCAACCTGTATGCCCTCTTATGGTGTTTAACGTACAATCTGGGCAATTTGTAACATATGTGATTCTTTTATAGAGCACGGAATATCAGAAGTCAGGACAAAATTCTAACACAAATGTCTTCCGTTGTGTGTGAGTACATTTTCGCCCGACTTTACTTGAGGTATGGGAAAAAAGAATGGTCTAAGAGAAACTTCTAAAGTCAGTTGTATTGGGAAATGAATACCATCCTGGAGAAAAATATTTTTATCGTGGTATATAATTTACTGTTTATGAATGTGTAAGTTTCTAATTTGTTAAATAGATTTAAATTTATTTTTAATTATTTTATGATAATCTTCATGCATATTCCGCAATGAAGCAAATTCGTAGAGAATAACAAACTCTGGAGGACTCCGAATTAATTTGCATTTTCATTACATTCATCACAACTAACCCAAGTTGAGGGCTTTAGAGTATAAAGAGCAACCTGGTTTTGCTGTTTCTTGTTTTATATATTAGCGCCCGTTCTTACAGCGCACGACACAACAGACGATGGACACTGACAATACACGAAATGAAAATATGATAGAAAAGGAAATTTGGGATGGAAACGTTCCAGGACTAAGTACCTCCCTGGTACTTTCCAGTTATGAGGACTGAGAAAAACCGAGAACTGAATAGACCCCAGGAGGAAGGGATGAAGTGAAGGAACCATAGGAGACTACAGGTCACAGAGACGCGAGGAAGTCCCTAACATTCCCAAGTTCGAAAACCTGGCCCACTGCCTGAGCTGCCTAGAGAGGACGATGAACGACCCGACGACCAAGCAGCCCTCTAGTGTCCACGAGGAGACTCTTTCCTTGAGCATGCATCCGCGCCATCTTTCCGGCACTGACATCGGCCACGAAACCTAGAAGCACAAATAAATAAATAAAAACTGAATATACAATCCTGGCACCTTGGTTACTACACCCGGAAATACATTTATTCTCGCAAATACATTTATATTTTAGACTACATCAAATTTTTTTTCAAATAAAATAACTACAAAGTACACAATGTCTACAAAATAATAATATAATAATAAATAAAAATAAAATAAAAATAGAACTTATTAGATTAGAGTAAAGGCGTAAAAAAAACTTAATTACAATTCTAAATTCTACCTACACTTGCTGGAAACCAGCAAAGTTAGCAACTGGTAACCAGCTACTATCTACTCCTATTTAACTACATTCACTGAAAACCAGCGAAAATGTACTGGTAGCCAGCACAAAACCTTCTACTAAACTACTAATCATTTTAATAAGCTTATTTATATTTATATTTTATTTAAAATTTTCCTAAATTAAATTTCTTTTTATAAAGTTAAAGTTTTCTATTTATAACATTCCATTTTTCTCACAGTAATTGTTTAATTTATGGTAATGCAATATTTTATTTAATTCATTTATATCTTTATTTATGCAATGTGCTTATTTGTTTATTTAATTGCATTATAGCATTTTTAATCTCCATGTTAATTTTCTATTTTCTCCCTTTTAATTCAATTTATATATAAATTTTTAAATTTTATCACTGTATATTGAACCTTTACCTCTTTTAACCAAACACTAAACCTTCTTTCCTCGTTCTTCTATCACTAAACATCTACTCACTTTACCCCACAACATTTCACTTTCCTCACATCCCCCATTTTATTCTAACACCAACTCCACCTCCAACCTAGAAGCATACCTGAAAGATGAGAAGAAAACAATGAAAGGGAAATGATGGTGGAGAAGAAACCACCCCAGCATTCGCCTGTCGACAGGGGAGACCACGAAAAACCCATATTTCAGAGTGGGTGGTCGCCGGCTATCGAATCCGGATCTGCCGAATGCTAGTCGCACACGTTATCGCGGCAAAACCTCGCTGGGCTCGTGAGTGCATGTCTTAATTATCTGTTTCTGCTGTGAGAGGTCCCTGTTTCATTCTCTGAAATGGTTTAATCTAGTGATATAAGACCCCTATCCCGACAATGTTAAATTTGCTAACTTCATGGCCCACCATTTCAGGACCTATTTAAGATATCAGACCGAAACGTTTACAGGATGTTGCTGCTTGACTTCTGAGTTCATTGATTTACGTTATGCAATAATGTGTTTATTACGAAACATAGGATTTTTCTTAATTGGACTTTTTTTATTAAAGTGCATTAGTAATTTCTTTAAATATAACTAACCAACTTATTAGTCCCAAAATAGATCAGTAATAGCATTGAGATTTTGTTTTATTATATCAAAATTTAATTTAGCTATATTCTTAAGAGAACGGGTCATTTATGTAAAAAAGTGTCACTCTAAGAAAAAACTGTTCAAAGTAAAAATGGAGGGGAAAAAACTCATTTACAAACAAACATCTCACCTTTGTTGGACATATGGAAGATACCATATTTAAAAGTGGTACCAATTTGAAGAGCAAACCTTCCCTTAAAAATGAGCTAAACTCTACATCCCTATTCCAAAGTGTACAGGAGCTTTTGTATATTATCTGTGAAGTACCTAGTGCTAAATTGAGAGTACAAAGTGGCAGCTACAGTACCGTGTTTAAAGACATATTTTAAATAGTTATGCCTACAATTATAAAATTCATATGAAATTAAACAGGAAATTCCAATTTATAAAACCACTAAAAGTTAAAATGTCATTCTTTGGTAATTTATATTAGTGAGTCTCTTCTTGGGAAGAAGGTAGAAGCTGTATAGATAAAAGTATAACTGAACATAACTACAGTAAAACCCTTCGAGTAATGGTTCCTGTGGTGCGCACCAGCTTGTAATTCTTCTCATGTTGGAAGGTCTGGAACTAGGTGCACTTAGCCTCGTGAAGCGGTTGGGAATAACTGATAAGCTACTTGATTCAGAAGTAGTGACTACTGATCTAGGGAACGGAATGTACTTACCATGTATCACCCCTCTAGACGTAGACAGAGGACACAGAGGTCCTGGAATGGACTTGGGCCTCGTGGGCTGTCGCGCAAGGAGGGACAACTTTATTTTTCTGCAAATTTCTTTCTTAGCTACCACATCCAATTGAACTATAATACAGGATGATTTATGAAGAACTGACACATTTATTTCTTTGTTTCAAAACGAGTACAACTTATTATACCTTAAATGTAGAGGAACTTTGGGAGATTATTTACCTCTATAGCAAATGTTGAAAATGTCCTCCATCCTGCATAAGGCACAATTCAACACGTCATTCCATGTTACTGGCCACTCGTTGGAGGACTCTGTTGTCACTAGCTTGAATCTCCTATGTAATATTGTGCTTCAGATCGTCCAATGTCTGGGGACGTGTGGCATAAACCCTGTCTTTTAAGTAACCCCATAGAAAGAAGTCCGGCGATGTCAAATCCGGAGATCTCGGTGGCCACAGCTTCTTGGAAATTATCCGGTCGTCAAAGAAACTTGCAATTAGTGCCATGGATACATTTCATGTATGGCATGTAGCGCCGTCCTGCTGGAAATATCCTTGATTCATCTCTACAGTGCTCAGCAAACTCCATGAAAATCCGTTGGTACTCTGCAGTGTTCACATTGTTTTTAAAAACAAGTTGGTCCCACTATTCTCTGTGCGGATATTGCGCACCAAACTCCGATTTAAACGGGTGCATAGGTGCTTCGTGAATAACATGTGGATTTTCTCTGGCCCAATAGCGAGTTATTCGAGTTCACATAGCCGGATAAATGGAACCATGCTTCATCTGTGAACCATGTGATGGACAATATGACAGAATTTTGCACAATGAACGCCTGAAACCAATGACAATAATTCAGCCGTCTATCCTTATCTGGTTCCTGTAACTGATGGACAACCGTAATCCTATACGGCTTTAGACCTGCACTTTTCAAAGCTCTCTGACACATTGAGTAGCTGTATCCTGTCTCCTGCGACAAACGTCTTAATGATTTTTTGGGTGACTGATCCAGTCGTGCTCTTACGTCAACAACAACCGTGGGAAGCCTGGATGAACGAGTGTTGTCTTTTTCACTCACCAGAGATCCAGTTGTTTCCAATTTGTTTACCAGTCCCAGAATTATGTTTCTTTTGGTGAGGATTCCGTACACCAAATTCTCTCTGGTATGCCCTTTGAGTATCTGTAATTGAATTCGTAATCCAGTATTGCTTTACAAGGAAGAATCGTTCATGTAATGTGTACTCCATTTTCACGTTGATTAGAACAAAATCTCAAAAAGAGTTGCCGACAATAAAGCTAACAATTAAGAATAAAATATGAACATCTGCGCATCTAGTGACAGGCAATCGAAACTCCAGAACATTCTGCTTAATTTGGTGCTAAAATTGGGGCACTGGGTGAATTTCGAACAGAATAATTAAAGAAAGAAATGTGTCAGTTCTTCATAAATCACCTTGTACTTTACCCGCAGAATGCCGTTGTTGTAATGCGTTGCATTCATTGAGGTAGGTTAGTTTCCAATGAGAGGTTCCAACAGCTGCTTATATTACAAACTGACACACTTTTAAAACATGCTATATTCTAGCTTTTGTTGAAACGATGGTCTAGGGTTTGTATTTCTTGCTTTTGTGGCAATTTATTCACAGAATATAATTCTTCCTATCTTATAACACACTTGGTTGTATTTTAATAACAACCTTGAGATATTTGCAGCTTGCTTTATCGTATGGAGAGAGGTATTTGTACAAAAAGAAATATCCCACAACTTCAAAGCTTTGAGAATGCAACTTTCATTTTATCCAAGCACATTTATGTGGTTGCGAGCTTGCCTCAGGGTAATTCATTCTATCTCCATAAACGTTATTTATTTTTACTGAATATTCTACTTTCTTATTTTATTTAATCTTCCAGCAATCTAGATTGCTTTGGAAGGCATTGCTGCAGTGACATACGCTTTGTTAAGCTTTTAAGTATCGTATAAATCTGCATCTACCTGAGCTTTATTCTGTAGTCTATATTCCCAAGGTACACTAGAGGCGAGTAGTAATGTGCGGGATGTGATTATATCGCGTTTCTTATCATTTCCTTCATTCGTAATCTTCTAGTCTACCTTACTCTGACAACGTATCAAACCAGTAAGTATAAAGGTCATTTGTTTACGTTTCGCCAATGCATTGGCTAATTAAGAAATGCTTAAGGGAATCAATCACCTTTCATGGGTGCATCCCGTCACTGGTATTGAGAAGATGGGCGTAGTCTGTCTCTTTCATCTACACATGAGTTTGTGTGATATTTAATATCATTTTATTTTATAAGTTTCAGTATTCTAATGACGCAGATCACATTACCTGATCACAGAATAAGTAAAACAATAAGTGAAATAAATAAATAAGCGATAGTTCAAAAGCCCAAAAGTTACAAAAGCAGCCTGGACTGCGTATTGTTAAATCATTATTTAATGTCTTCTAAAAGAACAGAATATAAAAAAGAAAGAATGAATAATTCAATATGTAAACAATAAATTTAAAGAAGTATCCAAGAGAGTTCCGGGGTTAAAATTTTCATATAATCTTTAGGTGTAAACATGCAGATAAAAGACGTTGTTAAAGCTTTTCTATGTACAGTAAACCTCCATTCATATCCTCTGATCAAAATTCCTAGGAGAGGCGTTGTAGGGCATACTTACACGTGCTCGAAAATCCATTATTCCATATTACATATACAGTGTTTTTTCCAATTTAGTTGTATTAAATGAAAATAAATTAAAATTTAAAAATTAAAATTAAAATAAATTTGAGATGTACAATTTGGTTTAAAATTTATAAGAATTTTAATTTTAAATTGTTTTATTATTATTTTGATTAAAGTAAATTTGGTATATTGTAAAAATTAAATAAACTTTTAAACTATTGATTTTATTATAATTTTTATAAATTTCTGTAAAATTATTTAATTTCAAAGTTACTTTTACAGGATTTAGATACATAACTTTAATCAAAAATGTAACGTTTACTAAACAATTTTATAATTGTATTTATTATTATATTACATTCTTTTTTAATTAATCTGTACAATTATTGTATTTAAAATTTGAAATGCTTTTGAGATTCATTAAATTACATAGTCTGATAATATAAGACCTGGTTTAAGGAATTAGATGCTATGGTTTAGTATTACAGATTTTATTAATTATTATTATTATTAATATTATTATTATTATTATTATTATTATTATTATTATTATTATTATTATTATTATTATTATTATTTGTCGCCAGTTCGGTGACAGTATCCCAGTATCTCTGATCATTTGTTCCGTATTCCATAACACTCGCCTACTGAAGCCCAGAATGCCACACTTCTGCTGCGCTCCACACAGCTGGTTACTAAAACGAAATAACGACAGTCAGTGTTCCACCAGGTATGCATTTAAAGCGTCACGTCGTTCAGTCGAATAGCAGCAACTAAATTCGCATCAATTCACCTAAGCTTTCACCAGAATTTCCAAAACTTGTAAGTCAATTGGGGGAAGGCTAAGGAAGTTAGACGTTTTCCGGGGTTTCATGTCCTTTTGCGTGAATATCACAGGATTTTTCATCAGTTATTTGAAATAATCGGGTATGTACGAAATTACAATTTTAGGGGGAATGAGGAAAGTTTACCTTAAAAATCTTCTATGCATTGTACAATAATTTCATAAAGAATCGGGGAGATTAATGACATTAATTCGTCATTCAAGTTTAAAAAGCTATATGTGCAAATTCGGGCAGCTAACTGGATTTAGAATATTAATTATAGGAATATATACCATTAATGTAGACATACGAAGATAAGTTAAACAAAACTTATAACGTAAAAATGACAAAAAAAAAAAAATACAAATTTCACGAGCTCTGAAGATAAGTACGCAATACGCAGTTGCTTGTCCTACAACAATATCCGTATTCGGAGAGGTTCCGGGTTCTAACTCCGAAGACCGTCCGCTCTGATCCATGGGGTTTTTTCGGGTCGTCAGCCAAATTTCCTGTCCCTCCATTTCGTTCCATTAATCATTTCATTCATCCTTCAGCCCGTTAGATCTGTTTCAGAGTTGTAAGTGTCGGCGATGGTGTTTCGGTGCAGCGTGGCAGGGGAAAAGGATGCTCTCTGTGAACTTTCTCCGTCCCTCGGCCTTCGGCTGGTTGCCGGGGTAAGGAAGGGTTTGGACCTTCTGTGGAACGGGGTCCCCGGTCTTCCGACGTGTCTCGATGTGGAAAATGTAGGGACCCTACCATTGCTGCGCCGTCACTCCTGGTCCCGATCGCCCGGTGTTTCCCTTCACCTCATACCTCCCTCGGTGCCGATTCCGCTCTGCTTCATAATCCAATCCAATCCTACAATATTATACCCACACACAACAATATGCGTAAGTGTAGATAGATAACTACGTACATTCATACACATAGGGGAAAGGTCCCTAATTTGAACCACCTCTTAAATTGAACCGCTCCGACATTTTCCAAACTGTTCGCCAAAGCACAGCTCAGAATGCAAAGTCAACAACTCCAAGCATTCATGCTGTACACGCTACGCTTCTGCTAGGATTATGGTGCCATTCAGTTGTATGAAGTGTTGTGTGTTTTGGTGCTTCAGAAGTAATGTTTGACTCATCTAGCTAAGCTTATACGACCAATTAGGTAAGTTTGAGATGATCTATATATATTACATGTTATGAAGTGTTTATTTAGCAACAATATTCATGCATACGTTTTTTCAAGCAGCGTCTCTCCTTGTCGCATAGATGCTAAAACTTCCAAAATGGCGTGGCTCGTAAATTGAACCACTGTTTGAACCCTATATTGAACTGGTCCAATTTAGGAAACCTATTGAAGTTCTAGGATTGCTCAACTGCGAATAGTATATCGTGTGAATAAATATCTACATAATATGCTAAGTTAAAAAAAATCATGTTAAAGACAGTGAATGACATGAACATGTGAATTGCGACTTGTCTGAAATGATGGACATGATCCAGTGTGTGAGGTGTAGCATATGGCTTCACCAAAAGTGTGCAAAATTTAGTGCCAAGAAGAAAGCGTTTTATTGTGAGGACTGTATATAATTGGACTCTTTTGTATGAGAGTAAAAATTAGTAAAACCTCCATATTTGCAAATAATACCTATTCCAAAACCAAGTGATAGTGATTATATAAAAATTGAAAATGTTCAAGGAAATTGCCATTCTTATTACAATTTTGGACTCTACTTTTGTTGCTGATAGCATATTTGTTTTGAATGTACAATAAAATATGTGTACTTTGTATTAATAAAAATACTTTTAAACTTAAAAGTATGTAGTTCATTTTAGGACACGGGTGGTTCAATATAAGGACCACGTTCCTAATTCGAACCGATTTACACCATCTCACTTTTTAAAAGTTATTTAATTGGTAATTGTATTAATTTTAAATTGTGTTGAGGACATTCATAGCGCAAGTATTTGTCACTTTAACGCTGGTGTTTCTGAAAATTTTGATTTGAAATTATAATTATTATTTACTATTTAGGCTCAAGTGGTTCAATATAGGGACCTTTCCCCTACATATGTACATTTACACATACATACATACATACATACATACATACATACATGCATACATATACGCATACATAAATACATATAATCTAAAAACTTATAAAACCTAGTGCAAAACATATACATAATTCATTAGGCAACTGTATACAGGTTACCATTTAAGCTGAGACGTTACAATATCTCCAAAACTAAGCGTTGTAGAAAGAAATATCGATAATAAAAGTTGCTTGTTACTTTGGGTGGAAAGTAAATGCCATTAGTGATGTTTTATTTGGAGAACGTTATGGCGGTCATTTTAGGGTAAATTTGAATTTTTTAAATGGAAGCCTACATTTTGTCCGATCCTAAAATGACCATGATAACGTCTTCCAAACAAAACACGACTAATGGCATTTACTTCCCCCATAATATCAAGCAACTTTTATTCAAGACATTTCTTTCTACAACGCTTAGTTTTGGAGATATTGTACAGTCTCAACTTAAATGGTCCACCCTGTATATCCACAACTGTTCTTCATTTCAGTTCATTACATAAATTGCACTTGTGATTTAATGGTCACTAATGAAAGACTTGTAACATTTAATTTGTGTTTTTGCTTTTAGACTATGCATTCCATTATAGAGTTATTTATTGACTGTATGATTAACTAAATTAGAAAAAGCATTTAACAAACTCCAACAAAGGATAACGAAGTGCGCATACAAGCTCAAAAGTACCACTTGTCATTATTGGTGGATGCAGGAATAGAGTTTATAAAAGGCTATATGGCCATTTAATTTCTGAATGGTCATATTGTAGACACACAAGGATGCGTACGCAGTGCTATGGCTGATATAAAATGATGCTAAATCATATTTTCTTTACTTCAATGGAAATGACAGAATAAGGTGATGGCTATGCAGTCGTGTTATTATTGTTTTTCATTTTTAGTTATTCGTGTTTGAATACGTTGCACAGTACCTTAAATAATTCCCTTCTTTTACGTAGTTGGAAATTGTATATCAACCGATTTCTTTTCGCGAATAGCGAAATTTGTAAGGTAAATTAAGACAGTACCAGTTCTAAGGATCTTCCATCCTTTCTGTACCGTCGTATGTTAGGGACCAATTTGGCTATCTATCTATAAGCCTGCTTATTTAGGACTATTGGTGAGGTTGGTATTAAGCCCTTAGTTTTCACAAGAATTGTATGGTGTTTCTTAACGCTACCCTAACCAAGCGTTCCTTAGCATGGCTTCCTTCGGAAGGGAAGTAAAGCCGGTGGTCCCGTGTCATAGATTTACGGCACGTAAAAGAACCTCAAGCCTGATAAAGAGGCCTCTGAGCAAAATATCCGGTCTTTCATGCCCAATATAGAATGAGACGCTAAGAACCATTGAGTTAAGGAGCGTGGCTTGCATTCGGCAGGTACCGGGTTCGATTTCCGTTGACCGCGCACTCTTACCTTTTTTTGTGGTTTTCCCTGGTAGGTAGGTGAATGCTGGAGTAGTTTCTAATCTACGACATTGTATGTATGTAATAAAAAGGAGAGGGAAGCGATTGCACGCTTCCAGCAAGGGGTTTGGAAATTAAGGGGCAAAGTGGAAACGTTATGAAAGGCATATGCCCACTCTGTGGGGACAACAAACTGTGCATATTCTGATGGAATGTACAGGAACCAAAGACTGGAGGAGAAAACTAATCAAAGAAAAATGGTTAAGATACAATAAAACTGTAGTGATTAACAAACTTCTCTTCCATGCCGTTTCGTTCCGATGTTTCAGTTGTTTCTAGGTTTCTTGGTGTATGACGGTGCCGGGCAGATGATCCGGATGCTTGTTCTAAGGAAAAACGTTCCCCGTAGACACTAGGGGGCTACCTGGTTGAACGGGTTATTCATCGCCCTCTCTGGGGAGCTCCAGTAGTGGGACGGGTTTCGGACCAGGAACTGTTACCTCTACGCGTCTGTAGCCTCCTATGGTTCCTTCATTGCATGCCTTCCTTAAGGGGGTGGTGGGGATTTGAAGTAGATAACGCAACTTTAAATCGATTTTTCCCATTTCACTTTGTTCTTCAATTTATTGATTTATTGTTAGAGCTACTATCTCACGTGGGTTGCAGTGCGCGAGGTTTCGGGCTTCTTTATATACCCTATACCTTATAACCCCTCCCTAAAATGTAAAGGTTAAGAAATTTTAAATATCAAAGATCTATAAAGACAAGCGTAAAAAATGCAAAGTTTAAACCGCACTTCCTTCGCTCAGAAAGTATGAATAAGCGACACTGAGAATGCCACAGTTACGCTAACCATGGCAATTTTTTAAGGAAATCACTAAACGCAATTTGGTAATGAAGCTGTAATTTAATGTGAATACAGTATTCCTGCAACTTGGAGTTTAACAATCCTGCAATTACCGCAATTTATAGGGGTTAGTCCCACGATATCGCAAAGAACTAATACTGACTTCCAGGTTTAACCTTTGGCCATTGTTACCCATTGAGTATCCGACAGTTTTTAAAGTCGAGCACAAAGCCGTCAACCTCACTTTGGTAGCATTACGCCAATTCACCCTCTTCCCTGTCATTAAATGTACGCCTGAATGACCCAAGCAAGCAAAACCAAAGCCTTTTTCTTAGAGTGGATTCTTTTACATGTAGCATTTAGACCGCCTTTCTTTTGGACCTCGATCGATAAGTCGCAGTGCTTTTTCCGTTTCTTCCATTTAGCGACCCTTGTTTGACAATGTGCACACCCTGACCTTACTGTATTTCTTAGGGTTTTGATTCTTATTAATGCCAGCCTAATCTCGCGTAAGTAGCATCATTACCTGTCTCGGTTTTTTCTATACCTCTACCTTGTTTATTGGTTTTAAGATCCCCTCTCGGAAGTATTCCGCAAAAATAATTAGATGGTATAGCTACCGCGGTATCGCTGATACTTGGTCAAGTATGAGAGATACTGGAAAGAAAATTCATATAGGCTCCCCTGTTGGGAGAGAGAGAAGTACCATGTTACATGGTTCATAAAATTACTCTACCTTTACCATCCAACACTGCTATAATGAATCATCGCCCTTACAGTTGCAGGAAATATGCGGACAAGTTTGTACACAGAGCCCATGATTCTTATGACTATACTGGGTGAATCACTGGTCCCTTTGTGTTCTTAACTTTGTAATTCACAGTTTATACAAACCTAGCCACTCTTATCAAAAGGCTTCTTATTATACCGGTTAATTCAAAAAGAAGAAACAAACTTTAAATATTTATTTCTAATGAACGACAATAGATGGCGACACATGCGATACATTACTGAATAGGGAAAAGTTCCAAATTTTATTTTATTGTTCAAAATGAGTGCCATTTGTTATGCGAGGACGACCAGTGATTTCCCGTTTACATACGCAATCATCTTCTACAAATGTACTGTATCAATTGTAAATTTTTATAACGAGGCGGCTCGTTGTTGAACTTACAACGAAATGCAATGAAACAATAGATTCACTCTTTGCATAATGCAGCACACAAAAGACTTTTCCTGTGGCGTCGCCATTTTCTCGTAAAAAAGACAGCGCCGCTGTAGGCACTGAATGGGACTAATAGGTTGGAGAAATAATTGTTCTTTCACACAAGCCATGTGTTGGACAGGGTTGGAAAGGTAGAATCAGATGACTGAAAAATTCAATGCCATAGCCGGGATTTGAACCACGGATCTCCCGGTCTCCGTCCGGTTGCTCTAACCACTGAGCTACCATGGCAACATGCCGACACGACATCAAATTCTCCAGCTGATTGGCATTTTTCCCGGTAAACCGTAAACCCTATTGAGATGTCATGCCCCAATGGCGACTTACATTCATCGTAAGTTCTTTAAGTCCCGGGCTTCATAGTTGCAACCACTATTAGGTTGGGCTTAAAACTTTGAAACATTCCTCTATTCATTAATGTGTTGTATGTGCCGCTATCTATTGTCGTTCATTAAAAATTAATATTTATAATCTGTTCCTTCTCTCTGAATAACCCTTTATATTTATTCATTCCTATGCCTAAGCAGGATTAGCTTTCCAATGCTGTATAACGCAAAGGAGCTGTGGTGGACTTAAAAGCTTGGCGTGGATCTGAAGACACCTTGTTCATGTGCAAGAATATTTTAGTGCCCTGACAATATAATGTGGATTTAAAAGTCGCTGGTTTGCACTGGTGCCGGAGATTTGTGCATTCTGTGCGTTTTTAAATACTTCCCACTACAGTGGGAAACACACGTAAACGCAAATACAGACCATATTCATGTAATTATTAAACGAATTGTTGTAAGCTATGCTAAAAATCAGTAACTATAAATTTGTTCTGACTGCGTTGTAAGCGCCGTGCAGATCTAGAACGGTGTAAGGGCTGAGTCCTCAAGGCTCCCTTAAACGCTCCTTTGTGTATTAGCTAGCATAGAAGGGTGCTCCTTTCTATTTCCTTCCATATGTATAGACGTTGGAGACTCTATACTTGTCCTTCGCAATTAGGTTTGATATTTCTTAAGACCCTGAGCAAGACATTTAGTGACTTTACATACGATGTTAGTGCCATATTCTAACCCTTGCAGTCACTTCAGAGCACAGAATAAAATGTCAATGGTACTATTCAGCCACTTTTAAGCCTGATGCTTTAGCTGTTTCCCACAAACATATTATTCTATTGAAGCTTTGCACCTACTAATAAACGACAGGCGGTAGAGAAATTTATGTTAATGTAAAACATCAAATCTTTTAACCAATGAATTCTCCTTCGCCTAGTTTTGATACATAAACGCCACTTCTGAAATTCGACTTCTACCATTTTGCAAAGACAGTTCGCTATTAAGCAACTTTTTCTAGTGCGACTAAATTTAACACGCAGTACAGCTTTTAATACTTCATTAAATGAAAATGTTTAGTTTACTGTTGATAAACTGCAAACTGCAATAACTAGACAATCCTTCAACGGCAGAAAGATAATTGCAAGCAAAGCAGAAAGGGTTTAACCCAGAATGCCATTATATACGTCTAAAAGTTATATCTTTGCTCTGTTGTAATTGACCCCTTGGTGTTTTAAGTAAGCAAAAAGATGTGTTAATCTAGGATACTGTTATATCCGTCCCAAAGTTATATCTTTGCAGTATTGTATCTGACTCTCCGGCATTTTAAGTTCTTGTTTAATTGAAATTGAGCTTTATTTATGGACGCTCTTTAACTATTATGATTCTTAGCGTTCTATTCTATATTGGGCGTGAAAGATCGAAAATGTTGCTAGGAGGCCCCTTTATCAGTCTTAAAGTTCTTTTACGTGCCGTAAATCTACGACACGGTATCATCGGCTTTACTCCCCTTCTTAAGAAAGCCATGCTAAGGGCATTTACATCCGAAAGAATCCACCACCCTCCGCCGGGTTTCAAACCGCGACCTTGTGTTAAATTCTTGTGACAATGTACGTGGCATGCATAACCTGTTTGGACACTACATACTAAATCCTGTTTGTCAAAGACAAAATAAGACGTTAGTTTCAAATAAATGATGGCCACTGGATCATAAATACAAAACTCACATTTAATAAACATCGGAGACTCGTATATGCGTTGTATGATATACAGCCCTGTATGCATGTCTACATTTACTGTATTGAACGATACGCACTTTTATTACTTGATGGCCTGTTTTATTGCTCTTTCCGTAGCTGTTATGGCTTTTAGGTCTTTGCCCAAAACAAAACTACAGAGACCGTGTGACGGAAGAAGAAGAGAACGGGTTTCCCATCCTGTCAAAACTATCCTTTTCACCACCAGGGAGGTTTTACTACGCTTTTCTCACATACATGTGAAGCTTTCTGGAATATTCAATGGCAGAAACATGCAGAAGTAACCAGGTTTCTTTTCGGCAGTCCCCTGAAAAGTCGACTATAGTTCAGCAACTTAGAAAAAATCCTTGGGAGAGGTAACTCACCTTATCAAGTATTCCCCCGCTCTGTTTTGGGCGGCGGGCATGCCTTGGAGTCCTGCTTAAGCACCAGAGGCCGTGTTTTATTTTATTTAATTCTCACAAAAACTGTGAAGAGAAGACTAAAGACACAAGAGCATTGCAACAAAAATGCTGTGTTTGTAGATTGCTGCGACAGGCCACACAAAGAGCAAGGTGTAGCGAGTGTAAAAACATGTTTGCATATAACTAGCGATAGCATTTCACATGCAATGCGGTATTATCATAGGATATATTCTAAAAGTTAATTTACACTTTTGAGGGTATTTCATAGCCTTCGCTCCCCCATCTATATCTTAAAGGAAAAAAGTCCTCACTGATTGATTTTCATAATACAATTTGTTTCAATTGAAACCTTACAAAGAAAACTAGCAGCTTAATTTTTTTGCACGGAGACCAACTATACATCATCATCTTGAAACTGTGCTCTTTAACATACCTCTTACAGAACCGGAATAAGGATTTTAGTTTTTGAGTTATCACGATTAAAACAAGTTCCTATTCAATTTTTCCTACACTGTAAAATAGCTGTGTTCACAACAGTGCCGTGACACTTGTCTCCAGCGTATCAGCCCACTTGCTCTTTAAGACACCTCATTGGATAACTCAGTAGCTAAAGGCAGAATACAAGTAGAGTGGGGGCGATTTATCCCTCTTAATACTCGTGCCGTCCGTAGACCGAGGGATTTTACGAAGTTATTATACTAAAATATGCTACTAGGTTGGTGTTTTACTTACCCGGCTTCTTTGTTAACAAGTAAGCTGTTATTTGCAATACATAATTATCTATAACACTTTTTGTGGAAGGTGAAAATCCTAAGGCAAACGGTGTTTCCCTCGTGTATTACGAGCTATATGCCACTTTGCCGTGGTGGATTTTGGAACGATATGAGGACGTAATGATGTAACGTCGATAATAGCAACAGCCTGCGGTACCTTCGTCGTTCAGGCTAGAGGGGCTTATTCTTAAAGTGGCTGAGGTAATCACTTATTGTTGTGAGTACCGCTTTAGAACAGGTAAACGGCAAACCTGTGTACTTCATTTCTCGGCTTCGTACGCAGCTGTTTATAATCTTGTGGAAGGTTCTGCTCCCGCTTCCTCTCGCCCCACTCCGCGTGCTTCATTATTCTCGTAGCATCGTGTACACTATGTCAGTGCTTTAGGAATATATGCAGAGAGCAGCATAACGTATGAGGGGAAACTGCCACGTTAGAAATCTATATCTGATGACAGATTTCATTTTATCGCGCTATTGAACTGTTTATTATTTCCCATAATAATGAAGCAAGCATAATCGCAGGCTGATTTTGAATGCCTAGATTAATTTTACGTATTGAAAGGTTTACGATGTTTCTACTCTCTGAAAACCGGAATATATACACTTTGTGAATAATTCCTTAATCCCTCAACAGCTGAAATAAATGTCATGATAAATTTAAGTTTCTTTTATATCCACAGCTTTGCTGGCTTTTCAAAATCATCGACATTTACATTCTGAGTGCGCAAAGTTCTGTAATATTTATGATGCGATTTTGAAGCTCTCAATTGTTGATTCCCGGCTTTGTGTTAATGCCGGAATTGACATTGTAGAGATAGAAGTAATCATCAGTATGCGTTTAGATTGTTAGAAACTAATGAAGGACCACAAATGCCAAAAGGGGTGGTTTTAGTGCACTAACTCTATATCAAGATGACGTAAACTGCCAACCATCTCTCTAGCAACGCAGTGACTAAGTAAGATAAAGCCCTGTCTCAAAGGCCAGGGTATATCAATGAATTTTTTAACCAGACAGGCATATTCGCTTTATACAGTGACCCAGTGAACTATGAACCGCTGCGCGGTGTTTTTCCACTGGGCATGTGGACACGCGTTTCCCGCTGCTGCTGCAATCAAGCTCACGCTACTGACGCTGACTTTGCTCTACTATGCAGAAATGCGTTGACCATGATACGGTTTAGTATAGTTGTTACTAATTATGTATTATTGTGTACTGTATTTAGTCACAATTATGACTCAATATATGTTTACAATTGTGCAGCATGTATTTATGAATGATTTGTATGTGTTAACACAGCCAACTCGTCAAGAGTGATGAATAGTTTCTTAAAGAGGTACCAAAATTTTCTGACAATGACGTTGGCCAGTTTCAGCACTTCCTTTCATAACGCTGTTAAGGAAAGCCTTTAAATATATTTATGGAAATTGTATGGCTGCATCAGCGTCACTCTATAATAGACACATACGGCCACGTGCTCCGCCACCGTGAACCGGAAAAACACCGCGCAGCCGGTTCATAGTTCATTGGGTCACTCTGTACTTCAGTAGATACTGAAAATTAGATACAAAAATCTGTGAAAATACGTATATGTGTTTGATCATTGATTTGATATTAGCTCTTTTTTTTTACTTTGTTCAGCATTTTACCCAACTCTTCCTACAATGCCATCAATGAATATTTGAAAAGCGCAAAAATAACATAATGAACGCAACGGCGTATTAAACTGAATGCGAAGTATGCAGTTCATTCTCTGGCAGGAGAGAATGTTATGAAACATCCATGCAGATATTAATGACATACGTGCGTATACACATACCTAATGTAACTTGTTCTAATCGGGTATGCAATGCCCAAAATGCATGTCAGGGTTTAATGAATATAGGCATAAAGAAGTGTGCATAACTTAGAAATCGAATTACGGTCGCGGGATTCTATGCATACGCTTCCAACCAGAGGCACTAAGTTGAAAGGGTAGATTAAATGGCACAAACTGCCGAAAACTGACGCTTTTAGTTTTTGTCTAGTCCTATTAATTGGAATTTCCTCTTTAATTTGGTGTATGTTTTATCATTATAAGTACTATACTTAATTGTTTTTTAAAAATGTAACTGCATCTGTCATTCTGCACTATGAATTCTACGCCACTTCACAGAAAAATAATTGTAACTTCTGTAGACTTTGGAGTAGAGTGGTAAACTTTATCCCGTCTTTTAGGGGACTTTTTGCTCTACAAATTTGTACTACTATTAATAATGGCAGCTTCTGTGTTCTCAAGGCTTGTGGTCTCTTTCCTTGAGGCAGTATTTTTAACACTTATATGATTTCAGTCTAATTATATAATATATAAATTCAATAACAGCCCGCCTTAAAGCAATATGTGTCTGTAACAATATATAAAAAGTGTATATTACAGTCATTGTAAATGTTTATATTATGTACATGTTCAATAATGTTATCTGAATGTATTACGTAATTTAATAATGTAGGAGCTGTGAGAATAATAGGTTAAAAGTTGCTAACAATGAGGTAACCTTGAGTCAATAATGAGTAAGAAAGTTTAACGTACTACTTGTGATTCTTGGAGTAACAATAATGTAATTTTTGTGACAGTTTATAAAATAGCCAATCAAAAACCAGAAAAAGCCTAAGTTAAATGAGGGTATTCTATTGAATTAGGAATAGCCAATCAGAAATTGGAAATATAGCAAAATTTGCAAATCTAGAAGTCAGTTGCTTGTAGACAGTGCTCATAACTGGACGTGTTGCTAGCAGTCAGTGTCACTAATCAGACGCGAGATGCATCCTCGAGAAATTTAATACGTATTTTGTGTGAGAAAATAGTTAACATGTTTAAAAAGTGCAAGTAATTAACAATCTCACAGCTCTCTATATCAGTGAAGTGTTATTTAAATCGTGCCAAGCATTAATAAATGGAGCGAAGAAAAACTTAAAATCTGTGTAAGCCTACATTCTTCAGTCGCACCACACCCTGCTAAGACATCCATGTCTTAAAAAAAATACTGACGCAACCGAGGCAAACATAAATATATAATATTTAAGGAAACAGTCAAAATTACAAAGTTAAATAAGTTTTTTAAACTTTTTGGGGGGGGCAAAGGCCACCGGAAAGTACATTTAGGCGAAGGCTACCGGAAAGCGGGTACTATACGTGCGGTTGTAACCAACTTCAAGTTCGGCTCCCCAAACATAAGAAGTATAATACAACTTCTTCAATACAAACCACCTTCTCAAATTGGCTCCCAAAGCGTGGGGCAAATAACAATAGCGTAAAAATAATCTTCTCATCCTTGCAAGCATTTGTGAGTTTGTTTTCTATATTTTGTCTCTGAACAGCTTTTTCTGTGATTTAAATTTTCTGGTATAAACGCCCCGTTTTATCAGAAGCTACTGAAGAAAGCTAAATTCAATTTTAGGGTAATAACACAACCTCTGGGTCTTGTTTGGTGTTAATAAGATGGTTGGTTATTTTTTAAAGAATAATGCCAATAAATTTTAAATAAAAGATGGTAAACTGAGAAAAAATACCTATCTTCCTTAATAAATAAACCTATTGTATAAAAGTAGATCACAAGAGATGCATCTACCTCCTATATAGCTTGAGATAATGGGTCATGAATTAATTTAACATTGGCGACAAAATGTTTTTAATCTCCTCATAGCTCAAGTGTTTATACGGTGCGTATTCTCTCTACTTCTGTGCCCATAATTCCATTGTGTACCCTTGGATTACGATTTACAACATTCCTTGAACGTTTCATCAAGTATACATTGCATTATCTGTTGCTTCCATCACAATATTCACATTCATTACAACAGCGAGCGATAGGTCTATGCATCTGGAATGTCTGTAGCTACTGCTTCTAAGATCTGGCTCCATTTATACAGAAGGAGGGGTTTACGTACTACAATATAATTAGCACAGACAGTAATATGGACCTAATAAACACTAGAATGTTACAATGCTGCATGCCTACACTTGTGGTGACGGTCTGCACATCGCAAGCTGGGATGGTATTCCAAAATAAAAGAAAACATGTATTGCCAATTAGTGCTCACGAAGAGGCTACTGAACGGATTTTCTCCGTCTCCCCAATTCCCTATGCCATTCATTCTGCTAAGCACTTCACCTTTCTACATCCTCATTTCAGTAATCGTCCTATTGTTCGCGTAAACAGGCTGTCTTATATTGGCGAAATATATAAAACGCCCTCCATCTGATACCTTAGAAGATCCTTTAAAGACCGGCAGTGCAATATCTTAACATATCGTTATTGTGTTTCTGTGGGATAACCATATGGTCAATTGGCCTAATGGTTAGCCAGAATGAGCCGCCCTGCTTGGTGAAGACCTTTGTTTGAAAGGACAGGTAACCCCTGAAAGGGGATATATTATACATATATAGAGGAATTGTACATATGGAAGGGGAACCACAATTATAAGAATTGTACAGTAATAATTTAATTCACTAACATGTTAAAATATTCAACATCTAACATTTGTACAGAGCTGATTGTAAGAAACGGGCGAGCTAGCAAAAATTCCAGGAAAACATAAAGAGCGTACCTTTCACCAAGCCAACAGGCAGGGAACTGGTAACGGTACGTAGAAATAGAAAGAGACAGATAGAGGAAAGAAAGAGACGGAGATATGGAACTAGCTTCACAACGCTCCAAGATGGCTCTTAAGCGCACGGATCTGAAGCCACACATTCTCATACATGTTAAGGTAACGCGGTCTGAGGGCCAATAGGAAACGTCGTTATATTTTAAACGCAGAGGTGAGCGTCACTAGGCTCCCGTATATAAGGACAGACAGGGCCTCAGAGCCCACCCTCTCTCTCTCTATCACTGATCTTCTAGAATTGTCGTCGGCACGAGGTGCTACAGATGCACGTGGGTGCACAAGGGTGGGAGTGCGTGTGCAGATAGCTAGGCTCCTGACTAATTTAAAGTGGTGGGATTATAATAATGGGAAAATCTAGCCGCCCATAATTATTTCAATAGTGAATAAACTTTATTTATTAAGGGAAAATTGCAGTGTATTTCTTAAAATTGCCTCACCCATAATAACCTGAGAATTAATAATTAGATATAATTAGGAATGGAATACGCAACAACCGACGAGCACCAATAGCTGAGGAAGAACGTTGCAGAAGACCACAACAACCCTGGAACGACGATTTCGCGCTACAAGCAGCGCAGAGCACCGTTTCCCGCTACAAATGGTACCCAACGACTATTTCCTGCTACACCCCCTTAGCTCATCTGCATATCCATTTCATAGCTTGCTTCATTTTATACGCAGTTTAAGTATCCTTTATGCATAAATCTCGAATAGCTAATATAAAATAGCCATTAACATTTGAAAATATACAAACAAACTTTTATTAGTTACCAAAATTCAGAAACTTAAGAGAAATAAACTACAAACCCTGTGGCATAGCTGACCTTTCTTATGTGCAACAGATACGTCAGGTAAAATGTGTAGAGAGAATCTGACATGCCTAATATTGAAGGTAGGAGGCGGATAGGCAAATGTTTAGTCACTAAAGGAAATTCAAACTACTGTAAGACCTTGGCAGTTGCTTCTTTCTGCACTGGATGACAAAGGTACTGTGCCAACCGAATGCCACACCATCAAAATCCAGACAAATAGGACCGTCAACCACCGCATCTCCTTGGATTAGTCGCAGTTACTCCGTTGTCACTGTCCCATTGATGCAGCATACATGTAATATGGAAACGATTAAGGTGCGGAGGAGGACTTCGGCACAGAAGTACATAGCAGGCCTGTTGTACAAAGAGAGGCAAAGAATATATCACTGCACCTTGCGTATATGTCACATTATTTATCGTTGTACGTGGCCTTGCGAAACCATTGCCGTGGTTGCTTTAGGTCACGGTGCAAGGGTGCGCCACTCCTTCTGCTAAATAGTTGCACCAATAATCATAACAAAGGTTACAAAATTGCATAGGAACGAAATATATGTTTACGCTTTCGATCGTATTGGCTAAAACAGAAAGAGGTAGAGTGAGTGCATTTACTTTGTCATACAGACCTCTTATCGTGATGGGTAGCCATAACTTATCCGCTAGTGTAGGACAAGCCTTTGAAGGGGTTAAAAGCTAAAGGGAAAACTTGATGAGCGCCCAGGTTAGCGAAATGTAGAATGTGTAGTGTGAAAAGATTTACAGGGGGTGCAAATTAAAGCTTGAATGGTATCCAGTAAATACATAGCAAGGCAGCACTTTATAACAAAAACAAACAGAACTGTATTCTCACAGTAATATCAATGGTTGTTGCTGCATAGAAGTAAACATAACTAAATAATAAATAAATAAAGTAGTTTGTTTTCCCTCTAATTCAAAATATAGTTTTTTAATATACCTTTACTAACATATTGCTGATCATAGGAATACAACAGGATTATAGACAAAAATATAACCCAATTTTATTGCCATAATATGTATGTCATATTCGGTAAACCATATACATATGTATCTCTAGTTTCTAAACAAGATCGTCAATTATAACAAGAATAATTTGCATTTAGTAAACCAACATCATCATCATCTTCGGATGTTTTACGGGGAGTGACCAGTTTCTGACGAGTATGTAGGCCGTATTCCCCACTTTCCTGGAGTATTTTTATCCAGTAATTTACAATAAAAACACTTTTATGCACTGCAACCAGCCTCCCACATACACATATGTCCACGAATAATTTCGCTAGTATACGGCATGACTGGTTCTGAGACAATAAACATGTTTTGGTTTCGGTAACACCAGAAAAAGCAAAGCCATCAACCTCCCCTCTTTTCGCCCTTATTGCTGTGTTATCAAGCCACCACGCTCTGCGATAGGTAAGGTAAAGGACACGCCTCAAAAGACCCCAGAAGACGACACAAAATCCGCCGAAGATTTCCATTGGCGCTCTGTGTACCTCCTGAACTTCTGAAAGAAAGCGGTGAAGCGGGGGAGACACAGGGCGGCAGACTCGGATGCAGGCGGAGTCCCCAAAGTCTATAGGTGTGAGGTCCCGACACCAGCACCGAGAGGGATGTTTCCGCGATAACGTGTGAGGCTCGCGCTCACGAGGTCCCGGGTTCGATTCCCAGGCCGCTCACTTTGACCATGGATTTTTCGTGGATTTCCCCGGTTGGCAAAGGTGAATGCTGGAGTGGTGTATTCTACCATGGCTTTCTCTCTCCTCATTTCCTCTTATTTCACTTCCCTTTCATGTTTTAGGTTGATTCTGAAGCTGTGGTTCGGTCGGTGTCGGGCAGATGGTGTAGAGGGTTGCGCTTTGGAAATGTTTCCGCGGTCCCACTGAAGGGACATTTCCGAGTGGCCTTCCCGCGGCCGAGTGGTTAAGACTGGAACTGTTAGGGAACTCTGCGCGTCTCTGTTTACTTGCGCCAGCATCGCAAGTGTTCACTAGTCCAGGCCAGTCCCGACGCCAGCGGGACCACCCACGTAAGCCTCCCTATTCTCACAAAGGAGAGATAACGCACCAGACACCAGGACAGACAGCTACTCAAAGCAAATTCCACCTCCAGATATCTCACTACGGCGTCCAGTTCTCACCATGCCATGGAAATAAAACAACAGGAAGTGGAGGACTGAAAATTCGTGGCCGCAAAGAAACCACCACAGCATTCGCCTACTGCGAAATAGCCCAAGACCCATCCAAAGGGAATCGAATCTTGGACATACCGAATGCGAGCCACGTTATTGCAGAGCCAAGTTGCCTGACCCTTACTTGCTATTCTTCCTCTTACAAACTCGACAGCATTGCTTCCACAACCACTTTCTACTAGTACTAACAGACAGCGTAAGGGTATTAAGTATTTCTATCATAAATAAACCTATCACTGACAGTGGAAATGGTATCTTCCAACTGCTTAATGCGCAACATGCTTAGCTAGCGTGTTACTGTATCAACCGGCCAAGGAATGTGTTTGTCTAGCGAGTGGCAGCACAGTCGCAGGCTTGCGTCATGAAAACCAACTCCCCAGAACTGGTTCCGTATGTTCAGGTCGGTGTAACAGGATGCAGCATAGTAATGTAATTTTTCATTTTGTTATGTCTTTATGTTCTTCTTCTCTCTTAAAATCATCATATCCCGAAAAACGGAAATTAAATTTGATCACCATAAAATATTGCTGATTTATCAACAAATGTTGACCTGCACCCGTTAGAAGCAATGTCGACATACTTTCTTCTCCCTTCCTCTCTGCTAGCTAATGTTTTCATTTATCCTTCCACAAATGGCAGAAATACCCTATCCTTGGATACCTAATACGTCTACCTATGCAAGTGCTCTTAAAGTCAGCCTTCTGATTATTTACTATCTTCCTGTTTGATTAAAGAAGTATTTGTAACTTACTTTTATGGTTAGAATAAACATTGTTGGTTCTGAATCTTTATCAAAAGTAATTAAAATGACTATTTTATGGGATTCAAGATTCATGTTTAGGTATGGTAAGAAACCTCTGTTTCCATATATTTACGAAGGATATTTTTAAAGCATAGTCCCTTATTAGTAAAATAAGGACTACGAGGGGTGTCCAGAAAGTAACCTCCGTTTTGAAATAAACATGAAACCGGTATACATAGAAAAGTTTTATTATATAATCTGAAAACTACAGCTTTTCTCCATTTTTCTACATAGTCTCCAAACAGATTCAAGCAGGTGTCTTACCTTTTCACAGTCTTTGAAATACCCTCTGCATAAAATGCTGCCGCCGGTGAACTAAGCCAACCTGTCACGACATTTTGAAGCTCTTCGTCATTGCCAAAGCGTTGAGCTGCAAGCTACTTTTTCATGTAGGGGAACAGATGGAAGTCGCTAGGGTCAAGTCCGGGCTGTACGGGGGATGGTCATAAACGTCCCATTTGAACTTGGTCAAAAGTTCATTTGTGTTGTTTGCTGTGTGAGGGCGAGCATCGTCATGCAAAAACACAACACCAGATGTCAGAAGACCACGACGCTTGTTTCGCACTTCACACTTGGCGGAATTTGTTATTTCGGCGTTCATGTTGTTAGGTTATAACTAGCAAACACGCGACAGTACGATGCTCCACCTTGCACAGCTGAAAGCGTACTGACCCACTGCGCACGCTGATGTCGAAATGGCGGCGCTACCTCTAGTACTTCTCGTGCTATGCATGAACGGAGATTACTTTCTGGACAGCCCTTGTACTTAATATTTTGGTAAACTAATTTTTTATTCCATTGCATATACCTTAAGGTATTCTTTCCACATAGTTTTTACAGTCAATTAAACGCTTATTCTGGCTTAGAATAAGTTTTAGTAGCTCCTCGTAATAGAAGTTCACCATCAATCCACAAAATAGCTAGTGGTCCGGAATTCAGTACTTTTATCACAGAGTAGCTGCAACAGAACAATTGTGAATCTGCAAGTTAGTGTGATGTTAGCCAAAAACAAACGACTCATAATTTATGTCCTTCAACAAGCTTTCGTACATGTATCACAAATGTTCCTTAAGAGATTATCACAACTCATTTTCAACACAGAAACTCCAGAAATAGCTACACGTTTCCTAGATGGACTGGCGGGGAACGTCTGTGACGATGTTTTAAAAAACGTTCGAAAAACATTGATAACTGGTGGAAAAGTAGTGCTAGGTTTGAAGGTTTGCATAAAAAATAAACTAGCCAAAAATATTTAACAGTTCATGCTTTATTGTAAAACGGATCTTACTTTTAAAATGCCCCTCGTAAACCTTATTTATCTTCTTCATCCATACTGTTCTATTATCGATCAATGACCGTCAGTGATGGCTGCCACCATGGTCTAGCTCCTGGCGAAAGAACGGGACAAAGGCTGAGATCTGAATACATTACATCGCATTCTTTCAAGCGCTGTCAGTGTACGGGCAAACACCATAGAGGGTGATCAAAGGCAATGTCTCTCTGGAAGGAGATGTAAACACTGTAGAGATTCACAGGCAATCAATGGCATGCTTGGGCAGCGTTTACCACCACAGGAAAGCATACTCAGCTGGGTGGAATGCCGGAAAAAGTCGCGTATCAGCAGAGCAGGGTTTAGGATCTTCCTGACGTCGCACACCGGGGCCATTTAAAGGAAAATCTTGCAGAAAGTCTCAAAATCAAATCACGGAATTACTTTTAAAGTATTCCTTTCTCACAAGTTAAAGGCCAGCTGTCTGAACTTGGGACGTTACACTGACGCGATCCACTAAGCGGAAAGTGCTGTGTTTACATTTGTCATCTGTTCTATGTTCAACTAGGTAACAGTAACTGGCATGGAGTCTTCACCCGGAGGTATGCAGTTTAATAGTATACTTCTGAGTCGTATATTTAAGGATAAAACTTCGAAATTATAAAAAGAAGATCTGTGTATTCCTTTAGGATTAAAATCTGATTCACAATTACATTCTTATGATTTCAATAAATTCCGGGCACGTCCGGGCTATAATTTTAACTTTTTCTGATGCTGAAATTAATTATCTTTTGAAAAAATCAATAAAAGCTTACGAAAGTTGCAAATTTCCGTCAGAGAGTAATTTCCTTAAAGCCTGTCGCAGCCTACTATTTTCACATATTTAACTAAATCTGTAATTTTTCTTCAGGACCTGCTGTCGTGAAATTTTCTTAGCAAGGCGGGCTCTGTATGATGTAATACGAAATTCTGGAAGGAAGAAAAATAAAATAAATTCTACGTATTTAAAGAATTTAGAAAAAACACATTAAATGCCCGGAAAATCTAAATTTAAATCTAGATTTAAATAAGAGGCTATCTTATTTTATATCAATTTCAAAAAAGTGACAGGAGTCCTGCAAAAAAAAAGCCTTTCTGCAAAGGAATAGAACATGGCTGGATACATCTATCACCTTCCCGAACTACTCGGCTTCCAATGCCGAAAGAAAGAAAATTGGTCGACCACAAAAACAATTCCGAAACACTACTGAAAGGTCGAAGCGTCAGAAAACAACGTCTGCGGCTCCAGCATTCTCTGAAGAGCTTTCATATGCTGTTGCAAATGAGTCTTCGTTCTTTTCGCCATTTAGAAGCTTCTAAGGTTGTTAAAATGTTACAATGACTTCACCAAAACGAGCTCCAAAATACAGGACTGCACATAAGCAGTTAAAAATTCACAGCACCCGAGAACTTCCAGTAACCGAGGCCTTTCCTATGTTTGTTAACGCTAATCTTACAATAATTAGAAAAAAAATTGTTTCGATTTCCTTCTTACAAGAAAATTCGATTTGTCAAAACGGAGTGTTATCCTGAAAAAGAAGCTGTTAGTGTCACCGAAACTTCTGCCAAAATAAAATTACAAGCTATGTTGAATCTCACAACTTCAAGAACTGTGAAAGCACAAAAACATGTTTTAATGGATCAAGTACTAGAAAAACTGAAGAAATTGTGTTTAATTAGAATGGGGATTTTATGGATCCAATCAATCAGTGTATAAGCAGAGGTTTACCACATACCCGGAAGCAACTGATGCAAATATGTCCATTTTATCTCCAGTGCCCTTGCGACTGACTTGGCTGTAGAAAAGTCTGGGACAAATGAGGAAAAATTGATTTGGCAGAATATAAAGTGTTCATCTAATAGATTTTGTAGGCCCATCAGATTTCAGTTTGCATAAGAGACTGCTGATTTTTTGAAAATCTGAAAGAACCCATTCAGATAATCAAATTATGGACTTGCAAGCAACAAAATACACTTTCAATAACATAGTTATTGAGATAAGTCACGAACTAGGTACTACTCACAATTTTTTCTAAGAACTTTCTAAGGACTTTCTTCTAAGAACTTTAATCATACTTGAAAGGTTTCAAATGCTGAAGCAAGTAGTAAAGATCTAGGATTTAGTTTATCGGTGCTCCATGTATGGAGAAGGATTTAGATTGCATTTGTACACTTTTCATATAAAGTACCTATGAAAAAGTGGCAAGCGCGGGGACAAATAAATAAACAACTAGTTGCCGAGACAAAAAAAAAGAAAATGCAGGTGTAGTTCAGAAATGAAATGCGTCTATTCATCGACAAACCTAAGCCTGGGTATAGAAGCACTAGTGATGGCAACACCGCAAGGCGCTTCTTTTCTCATCCAGAAAAATCATCAACGATTATAGGTGTTAGCGTTGTGATAATTAATATTTTTAATGTTATACCTTCAACAATATCTACTGGACACGTCATAGCAACTGACCAATTTAGATGATATGCTTTATTTTTAGACTTATACCCTAAGTAGCCAATGCCACCGACCGTTCACAAGATCTTGATTCTTGGTCCTGGAGTAATTTCCATTGCTTTGCTTTCTATTGTACAATAAGGCGAAGGAGCACAAGAAGCCATCAATAAAGTTTTCAAAAGACATAGAGAAAGTTTCACAACAAAAATTTCCAGAGAAAAGACGAATTAAGATGTACTTAATAGGCTCTTGATTGCATCTCACCCATACATTTCTAGCATGGAAAAATTACACACAACAAGAAAGACAACTTTTGATAAAGGAGTGTTAGATATATCACTGCCACTAAACATTAGCTAGTTATAAAAATGAGTCAAGAATAGTGGTTCAGATTCTGACTGAAGACATGAATTTGTAGTTTTAGTTGAGTACTTATACAAAAATAAGCTATTATTTTGGTTTGCACATATTATGATTTCTACCAATTGGATAAAAATAGTTTTGCCAAATTTTCCCTCTTTTGGCATCACTGTGCGCCGTATCCTCCCAAATATGTTCCCATCGGCTTATCACCTTCCTGGAACTTTAAAAGAAAGCACAGCGAGGGCTTTATTTCGACGAGTTTTAAAAACCTGGATGCAGTTGTCCAGTACTGGGTACGACATGTTCTGAAAAAATAAATTCTAGGGAACAGAAAACCTTCTACATACGCGAAATGAGTGTATATATGTCAAAGGGAATTTAACTAGAAGTTGCGACTTTCTTCCAAGGTGTAAATTATTTAATTATTTGGGGAAAAATAAAGTGTAAATCAATACAGTACTCACTTCATGTTTTACTTAACTTTATAAACAGGCCTATTAATATTTGCTTTTGTGTACTACTTAATTTTTGGTTTCGTACATTGTCGAACGCTGCTGTCGCTGCTACCAGTAGTGAAAGATTCAGTATAACAGTACCACATTTCTAAAACACAGAGTGTTTCAAAAATAGTAGGCATAAATTCAGGTATGCATTCCCAATATGTAGATAATAAAAAAATCCATTACAACATGTGTCCGGAAATAATTTTTGAGTTATGGCCTTGAAAACAGTGATATTCACCGCAACGTTTTTCCTCCTGCAGGCAGTTGCCGTGAGAGAAGATATTAACAGTGAACAAGATAGTTTCTATAAGAGTTGTATTATATTTCAACTGTTGGGGAGCCGAACTTGAAATTCGTTGCAATCGCACATATAGTACCCGGTTTCCGGTAGCCTTTGCCCCAAGTTTAAAAACATATTAACTTTGTAATTAAACTGTTTCTTGAAGTATTAAAATATTTATGTTTGCCTCGGCTGCTTCAGTATTATTTTAGAGACATGGAAGTCTTGGCAGGGCGTAATGCGACAAGAATGTATGCTTACACAGATTTTAAGTCTTAATTCACTCCTTTTTATTAATCCTTGACACAAATTAAATAGCACTTCGCTGATATCGAGAGCTGTGAGATTCTTTTATTTAATACTTGCACTTTTTAACAAGTATACTATTTTTCGTCTCACACGAATACGTAATTAATTTCTCGAGGACACATTTCGCATCCAGTTACAAACACTGTCCGCAGGCAACTGACTAGATTTTAACCGTCTAAACTTGTAAATTTCTGTATTTCACGTCTCTGATTGGCTATTTTTACTCCAATAGAATACTTGCATCTAACTAAAGCTTTTTTCTGATTGTTGATTGGCTATTTTTATAAACTTTCACTAGAATTACATTAATGCTTCCAAGAATCACAAATAGTATTGTTAAACTCTCAAACTCATTATTGAGTTACCTCATTGTTGGTAACGTTTAACTTTATTATTCTCACAGCTCCTACATTATTAAATTACGTAATATATTCACATAACATTATTACACATGGATACAATAATGTAAGCATATGCAATGACTGTTACATGCATTTTACAAATTATTACATACACATATTGTTTCAAGACAGGCTGTTATTGAATTTACTTATTATATAAATTGACTGAAATCATTTAAGTGTTAAAAATACTGCCTCAACAGGACACTTTGACTGTTAATTCTTAGGCGAAGGTTACATTAAGTGTTGTGTTTGACGTTCGACTGAGCGATAATCACGAGCTGGCAGAAATGCACTTCATGTACGTTAAGGCGGACGGCAGTGTTACGCTGGCTCGCTGTTTGTATCAAGAGAGCACAGCGAAGATGTCCAAATCGGAAGACATTTGAACTAATTGCTTAGCCGCCACGCTCACCTGATTTGAACCCTGTTGATTTCTAATTGTGAGGTCATTTAAACGCGTTGGCATATTCGTCTCCGGTGCCTAAATCCCTTCAGGTTGAGAGGAAGTACGCAGTAGTCCTGGAATTTGGGGTCGTGAGACGTGATGGGAGGCCTGTATTCAAGCTGCGGTGGACACTAAACAGCTGCAAAGAAAACTTCCTGCGGTAAGAAACACGTTTCGGTGAATATCACTGTTTTGAAGGCCATAGCTCAGAAACCAAGCGTACCCGGACACATGTTTCAATGGACTGTTTTTGTTGTCAACATATGGGAATGCATACCTGAAATTATGCCCTCTATGTTTGAAACATCATGGATATTAAAATATGTGTATGAATGATGTAATGTCGTCCTCCGTGGTCTAGTGGTACCATGCTAGCACGTAGTTCCCGAGGTCGCAGGTTCAAAACCGATGAAGGGCGTAAATTTTTGAGCGTAAAAATACGTAGCATAGCTTCCTTCGGAAGGGAAGTAAAGCGGGTGGTCCCGTGTCGTAGATTTACGGCACGTAAAAGAACCTCAAGCCTGATAAAGAGGTCTCTGAGCAAAATTTACAATATATAATGGAATATTCCAATATACAATCTGATATAAAATGGGATGCTAAGGACCATAGTAGTTAAAGAGCGTCTCAGTTTTTATTTAATGATGTAATTTTTAAAAATAAACATTTGAAAGACCCTCTTAATGGTCTCTTATTACTTGCGGCAGTGTTTAAGGATACAGAAACTCTGGAAAATTTAAATTACAGGACACAAGCTACATGGTTTCATCATATGCCACCAGCGTACGTGGGCTGAAACAAGTTAAGGTTGTCCATGCTCCTAAAGCCTGCGGGATATCTTAGAGTTGGAGCGGCCAATTCCAAGCTCACCAGCGAACTTTCCTTGTTAGCGAGTTGTAGAGTCAGCGTCAAATTACTTTAATGTAAAGTTCGGAATAAAGTGTTCCCCCCAATGCTCCTTAACATATAGAGTACCCTTCCTACAAATTACGATCGATATGATCGTAATCATGACAGCTTGAGATTCAATCATGCTTCCTCTGTCACAGGTTCCTTTCATATTCCCTGTACCATTATCTCATCAGCATTTGCAGCAAGCTAGAAAGTAAAAGTTGTTTAATGGGCACATAATGCGTTTAATTCACCATATTTACGCCTTTGCCTTACAAAAGTTTGCGAGCTGGCAAACCGTTCAAAGGATATTTGCATCGCGTCAACTCTTGTCAAGCATGAATTCGCTAGTCAGAGGCAGTTTTATCTTGATGCTACCTCCTGAAATCTTAAAGCTAACCTTACAGTACTCCATTCCGGATTTCATTTCTTGTTTTCCTTTCCTCAAGAATTCTGCTTTAAGCGTATAAAATGAAATTTAAATACTTATTTGGCAACTGCGTAGTGCAATATCTTCTAAAACCGTAATACCAAATGTTTCTCTTGAATGACTCGATCACCAGGTCGCTACCCCAACTATTTGCTGAGCGAATCCTTTCGGGTCCTCCGCTTCTTTCCTATAAAATCCTAACGATGCGAAAAATATGAATATGTTAAACTTACCTTTAGTTGAAAAAGGTGTTAGAAATAATGCCCCTCGGCGTCTTCACAACCCTGGCAGCTGTTGAACACCACTGAAAACTCGATGAGAAGACACTGTCTTCTAATTCGTTGAGGGTATGGAAATTTATTGCATAAACTTGAGTTTTGAACATTTCCCACAGATTATAGCCAGTTACTTCCTGTGTCATCAAAAACACGTAATCCGAGGCTGTGATTTTCTTTGACTTTTTCTACGACAGTCCATAATTGACTATTTTTTCCTGGGTTAGAACTGTTGACTATCTATGATCGTTTTTGCCTAGCATGGATCTAGTATGCTTAAATTTTTCTAGCAGACATTAAATTGTTGATAGATTAGGAATGGTGACAGCAGGGAATTTCTGTTTAAGTTTAAGCTACATTTGACTCCGTCAAAACTTAACAAAAAGAAACGCTGTTTTGTAGTTTGCAATAACCACACGTAGTAAACACAATGGGTCATATGAATAAAAAACAAGTATTTTCTCGAAGTTAGTACTCATGGGTATGAACACTTTCTGTGATTACATACTCAGCTCAATGAGAACATACTCGTTTTCATAAGAATAAAAGCCTACTACCTCACTAGAGTATATACTCATCCCCACAGCTATGTTGTTCACTTAAATGTAAGTCTACACTCGTGTTATCTACAGTCTTTAATCATATACTAGCTTTGTTGATTGTGTGGTGTTGTGTAATTTGGCATTTGAATCAGAGGAGTAAATTTTTGTTGTATTTGGTTCTGTCCTATCAAAATTGCTCAGGAATTATCCTGTGTTGCATACCAAGTTTCAGCAGAAATGTTAGAGAAATATAAAGTACTTCAAGAAATGAAAAATTAATTGAAGCAAGACACACAAAAGCATAGCTGTAAATTAAATTAGCAAAACAATAAGTGAAATGAAATAGTTAAGCCTATTATCAATAAATCAAGGAAAAAGAAAATATTTACAGATTCTAAAGTCATAATTATAAGGTAACGATGCAGATTCAAATCAGACTGTTTCTATAATCCTGGGATGTTTACACTTTTCTACGAAACAGTTTTGTTATAAGTAACCTAACTTCTTATGCAACTGAAGTTTCGGGTTAGGATTTTACATAATAAGCTTAATTAATAAATCTGACTTTCAATGATACCCCTAGGCTATGTTTTCATGAAGCAATACAGGATTTTGAAACACCTTGAATGGCCATGGAAATGTTAGAATACCAATAAATAAAATGGTTATAAGCAAAAAGCAAGGAATATCGTGGACTAAAAAGTCATAGCTCATGAGGTGCTCGATGAAGTGCTCCGACTGGTTTTAGAATCCCAGGATATTTACACCATTTAGGTATACTATGAAACACTTTTCTTATAAAGTTATGAGTAGGTATCTGGATTTTGAAGTCAACACTTTACATAGTAAGGTTAATTATTAAAGCTGACTTTCAATATTAGTTCTAGGTTATGTGTTTCTGAAACAATGTAGGATTTTGAAACTTCTTTAATGCCTATGGCTATGTTTCTAACGTTTCCATGAGTACTATATAGTTCATAAATTGTGCCATTCTCTTCATATTTAGCTTTAAGTACAAAAAAAATCAGATGTGTTACACTCACATGACTTTCTCTACTCTTGTATAAACTATTTTTACAAACTCTTATTCTCCAGCTATTTCATATTAATCGAGATAAACATTTGCAGAAACGATCTTTTGACATGCAAAGAAAATTACATTTTACACATAGCGAATAAGTATTGAAAAATTTAAGGGAATATCTCGAAAACGGTTCACTCAACAACAAAAAATGTATATGAGATAAATTGTGTATTTTAACGCGATCTACATTTTTTGTGTAGTAAAATTTTGTCTATCTCTTATGGTTTACCAGTTATGCAAAAGTCGTTCACAATGAAGAATACTTTTGGAGACCTTCCCAGAAAATTCGAGATAACATTTCATTGGGCATGAAAATATCTTAAACATATGATATTTTAATCAAAATCGTTAGAGCCATTTTTGAGAAAATTAAAATTTTCGAAATATGTTCCATGTAAGGGGTAATCTGGGGTGGGGGGATTTTCTTGAAAACTTTCGTGTCGCATCTCTGGAAGATACTGAACCTAAATACTAAGTTTGGTGTTTATCCGACTTTTCGTTTCTGAGTTATGCTGTTCACAGACACACAATAGACACACACACGGACATGTTTCCAAATATGCTGTTTTTGGAGTCAGTGGGTCTCAGAATATATATTTCCGGTGAAATCTCGGTATCGAATTTTTGGGTGGAATACAATAATTCCCCTACTTACTATACGTAGTAGAGAAAGTAAAAACATACTTAGAAGTGAGTGTGCATCTAGTCATGCTCAACATGAGAGGAGAATGAACTCATAAAACTGAGAACATACTAGCTTTTATTCATACCAAACATGAGTACATACTCTTGTGAGATGGATGACTGAGTATGTTCTACTTTGCTTCCATTACTTGAGTATGTTCTCAAAATAAAGTAGATACTCGAAAGGTTTTATTCTTATCAAACTGAGTATTTACTTGAAAAAGTGAAGCATATACTGTGTACTCATTTTCATTTATATAATCCAATAGATAGCTACACATAACGTTACTCCCAGCAAATGCCGTTACCCTCTGTAGGCACATGGACTATACCACTAGAGAGCGAGGTCATTCAATCCGATACCTACTGTGAGTCAAACTCGGCAGCCGCCAGTCACACCATTCAAGATAAGCTTGGCATTTCTTGTACAATGTTATGTTAGGGGGTTGAAGGGTAGCAAGTAATGATATCATATTTAATATCGAAAGCGAGCGACGATGGTGATACATTCATTGAGGTTTATCTGCCGCATGTCAGAGTAGACAGGTATATATGAGACTTGCAGTTTTCTAACGCTCAGCCTCTTAGAGGTACACCAGTGACGACTTATGCAATGTAGGAAATATATTTCTGTTTATCAGATTTCCTCGCTTGATTCTTGGTATACGCGCTCGGGGTTATAACTCAGTGCAATATGGTTCTCTAGCGCTGTCAGCATTTAGGTTTGGATGATACAATTGGGGAAAATACCCAATTTTTCCCCAATTCCTCACGTCTTAGCGTCTGGTCCTTGTCCCTTTGGACGATTAACCTTTAAAATGCAAACGTTGAGTGGCTATGTGGATTATACCTCTAGAACGTAATGACGTTAGCTTAACTTACGATGACTAAAATTAAAGATGTTTAGTATTGGATAGTGGTTTATTATCCCGAGAGTGAAACATTCCCTACCATCTTAAGCAGGGATGCCCAACCTTACAGAGAGAGGGGATAAAGGGAGTTTCCCTTTCCACTCATTTCCACTCGTGTTGCCAAGGACTGAAACTTGATTGGTTTAGGTTGTCAATCTCTTCAAATATGGTAGGTGGGATGAACTATGGACTTTGAACTGTAGCTCTTAAGAAAACAGGTTGGGCTTCACTGATCTTAAGCTTTATTCCTTAATGTCCACGTCAGGGGTTGGTTTTCACAAAACATGAATATTTATAGCTTTAATGGTCGGATTCAGGCACGCCAACTCTTACCTGTGATATTTTTTCTCTGTGTTTACTCGTTAGAGGAAATTAATTTCAAAAAGAATTTCGAAATGTGTAAACGTTTTTATTATCTGATTCTTGGTAACAAATATAATTTTATGGAATACAAAGTAAAGCTTTTAGCAACACTGTAAGCTGCGGGGTAGCAAAGTCATCTTTATTTAAGGGGATATTAAACAACCTATTCCGCAATGTTAAATCTGCTAAATTCACGACCCATTATATCAGAAACTATTTAAGACAATCCAATTGAAATATTTATTTCAATGTAGATCCAATAAGGTTGTTATTCATTTTTGCAAGTGCAGAAATAACGTAATAAGTAGATAACAATGATGATTATGATGGTGGTGGTAATAATGAACAAATGACACAAAGATAATGAAGGAAAAAGCTAAAATAATGCTTAAACATGCAAATTAAAGCCAGGAATGGATACAACAAAAGACTGACCATGGGTATCATGGCAATGGGCCACCTGTGCTCATCTGTTTTTCTGGTCACAGCAATAGTATGACACTATTCCCGTAATCATCACAATAATTCTGATTTCTGCAGTATTTCTTAACATGTTCTCTCTCCCACATACACACAGGAGTGTACACCTTGAGGATAATCCCCTCCACTCCTCTCTATACCTTGTACTACATAAGATATTTTAACTATGTCCGCATTCATTCAGGTATGATGTACCACATTTACATGGTCTCTCAGTACGTTATTCATATTCTAAAACTTTCAACAACCACTTCTGTAATGATATCTGTCTTATGTGGCATTTATTGTTCTTCTTTATTAAAAAGGTAGAGAATTTGGGCTGTAGTCTCCTGCAGGGATTTTCTGAATAGTGCCATCTTTTGATTACAATTTATCAGCAACCATTGTTTAATAACCAACCATATATTAACACTAAAGTAAATCCGCAACAGTACGTAGGTGTTTCATATCATCCTAAATTTAGTTTAACTATATACAATAGTTTCTGAGAAACGGAAAGATTATATCAGAAAATGTCATTTTTCAAAGCAAAAATGGAAAAGCCACTCTTGCTTATATTTTGCAAGAAAAGAAACTACGTGGCTTGAGTACACAGAAGCAGACATTCTTAACAGTAATATCAATTGATGTAGTTAAACATACCCTAAGGACGGGCTAAAGTTTACCACTCAATTCCAAAATGTGTACCAGTTATTATTTTTTATCTCAAGGAGAGTGTTAGAAACCTATTGAACCTTGCTGATAGGGATAGGGAGGGGGAAGCAATTGGTACATTTTTACAAACGGTTATGCAGCTCAGATCGCAGATCGGAGTGTAAGGAAGAGGGTCAAGGGTGAGAGGGGGAGGGTTAGTGGCATAGGGGCGGGTATTTGCTTTGTAAACAATAGCGTGTGCTTGTGAAGAAGTTCTTTTTTTCTCTTCTTCTGTTTTGTTGTTAGTTATCTGTTTTTGTTCTTTTCGTTTCATTTCTTGTAAATATGATTAACTTTAAAGTTCAGTGTGATGAATGTAATCTGAAAATATGAACTACAGTGTATTGTATAAGCACGTACAGTCTATCTGATCCGTGCGAGTATGAGTTTGGACATGTAAAGCGTTTAAGACCACCTTTTTCTGTGAAGTGGTGCAGAATTCACAGTACATCATGGAAGATGCTGTATCATTTTAAAAAATATATTTAAAATATTAGTAATGTGCCTACAATTATAATGTTTAAACCAAATTAAAGAGGACATTTCAATTAATAAGACTGCACAAGAAACTAAAAATACTATTTTTCGGCAATTTTTACCGTTTAGTATCCCCTTAATTTTAACGGTGTTATGCAATTTTCTTGTTGCCTTTTCAGCAAACTTACAAGTAGTAGTAGTGGTATTTATTAAGTACTTAGTATTACATTAATTGCATAACACAATCGCATGAGTCGTAAGACCGTTCATGCTCTCTAGAAAAAATACCTGGTCTGTAAACTTGACTTGCGGAATCGATAAGAAAACAACTATTTTATAATCATCACACTATATACATATAAAATGCAAAAATACTCTGAATCACACACACAAGTACTCAAATACCACATACATTTAAAGAAAATTTACACACCTTATCTCTTAGTACACGTACTCCCATTAAGTATGTGCCCAAGCTTGGCCAGTTTTGGCTGTTTAGAATCAAGTCCCAGCATGCTGTCCTCCGTCTGTTGGAAGCCAAAAATACTTCCGGTAATAATTGTTTTCTAATATCCTCCGTCTGCACGCATGCTGCCAAAATATGCGTTCAGTCTTCCTGTTCTCCGCATAAAGGGCAAATCCTCCTACCATCATCGTCATCAACAATCTTGCGAGCTTTCCACCCTCCCAACCTAAGCCATGCTACTCCCGTCCTCTGTTTTATACCTAATTCCAAAATATATGTTTCCTTACCCCACCCAGTTTTTATTTCATTTTGTAGCTCCAATTTTGATCTTTGTCTACATTCAGATTCTATTTCCTGCCTGTTTATATCACATAGTCGTCTTTTGACTTTTTTCGCGACACTGTGCGTATTTTCATTACCCCTTTGCGAGATATTGTTTAAGCCAATTTGTGATAATTCCCGTTAGCAAGCTTACAAAGTACCTACGGTCAAATATAAATTCATGCTCCTACTTCAATGAACAGCATCACAAATAGTTCTCAAGACTGCTGCATACATAAATATTTGCAAAAATGTTTAGAGTGGGGTTGCCGCTTGGAGAGGTCTCGAGGTTTGCCTACCGTCCAAGGAACTTGTATTCTATTAGGAATGTGTCGCCGTAAAGTTCGACCACTACTAACACACGAAATTGGAGGGAGAAAGGAGGAGAATAGCATCGAGTGTCGCAACGGCATGACTGGTATAGAGCTTGCCACACACCAAGTTTTACTACCCTTGGCAGTTGGTTTATCTGCGTGTGTGGAACTCCTCCAGATGCTCACGTGTGGAAAATAGGTACTTTTTAACTAAGTTTAACCTTTGCGCTGCTTTTAGCAATAGTGATGTGGCTTGGTGATAATGTTCCTCACATTCCATTGTAAATTAATAAGAGTTTGTGAAAACGGAGGCCAACACTTTCATGTAACTCCGTAGTAACACCAACTCTGTGAATAGTGGTAATTGCCCAAGAGTTCACGAAGTTCTAGAGGTAGACAGTTCGTGGCTTCCGTTCACCTCAAAAGTTTACTCTGTTCAGAGTGTGGATTCGAGCTCTCCTGGGTTTGGATTCCTAAAATCATTGCAATTCTCCTACTATGTTATTTCTGCTGAAAGATCTAAAGAGAACTGTGGTTCTGGCATGCAAAATAGAAAGTAATAAAAATTATAGCGGATTAAAGTGCTTCTTTTGCGTAGCACTCAAACTCTTTAACAGACTTTACTGTTAGTAACTTAAGGCGGGAAATAATTTAGAATGCATGCGCTACCGCCTAATCCTAATTACAACACTAATGCTGTGGAATGTAAAAGTTTATTGAGATAAACCTAAAGGTTATAAAATATTCCTTAAGTTTGGAATTCTCAGGTGAATTTCATAGGAATATGTTAGCTGTTGGCACAAAAAAAATATATATATAAAAAAAATAAATAAAATAATAATGAAAAAAATATAGTCTGCGTCCTAATATCCTGGCACCTAGATTCTAAACCAGGACTTATAAATCATTAACTTAATTTTGTTTTACATAAACTTGTGTCTATCCCTTCTTAAATTTTGCAGATAGCTACTACCCTAAATCTAACTACTAAGATTAACTATTAACCAGATCTACAAGTCACTGAAGGTGACTTTTTATTTCCCACTACAACTATCATTATAGCAGACTATTGAATTCATTTTATTCAATTTATTTAACTTAACTTGTGTTACTTTAACGTCTCCATTTATATTCTACCCTGTTGGCACATGAGCATTTCCCAAGTCTGTGATTTTACAGTGCTTGTCTTAATTTAGCATCATCTGCATACCACAGTGGGGGGTTATAAGTGTCAGCTATTTAGAAGTAGTTTCTAAGGACAGATATGAATGATCACAATTAAGTTTTATTCGTATGCTTCATTCTTTTATTCTTATTTCAGACAAATGTTTTTCGGTTTTAACTTATTCATTGTGAAAGAGCAATAAAATGTACAAAACTCGTAGAAAATACTTATGGAATTAAACGCCACTACCAAATTTAATATCACTCCCGAAATGCAATAATATAAGCGACCTGTTCTGGAAAATCAGCTTATATTTTACCGCGGATCAATACCCCTCCAGCGCGAATACTCTTTCCCACCTGCAGCGAAATATTGAAATTGTGTTCTATTTATGGACGCTCTTTAACTGCTGTGGTCCTTAGCGTCCTATTCTATATTGGGCGTGAAAGACCGGTAATTCTGCTCAGAGGCCTCTTTATCAGGCTTGAGATTCTTTAACGTACCACAAATCTACGACACGGGACCACCGGCTTTACTTCCCTTCCGAAGGAAGCCATGCCAAGGATTTTTATGTCCGAAAAAATCCGTCGTCCTCCACCGAGTTTGAACCCGCGACTACAGGAACTAGAGGCTAGCATGGTAACCACCACACCGCGGAAGACGAAGTACACGGTTATCAAGTATCCCTTTTTTTCCCAAATGCGATTTCCTACAAATCTATTAAAAACAGAAAAAGTATAACCTTTTATGAATTCTCAAATTATCTGTTTATTAAAGGATGGCATGTACATTTTCTGTTTCGTAAAATAGTTTACATAGAAAAACAAAACAATTAACCGTTTCTTTTAGATTATAAAGTTAGGAGTGTTAAATACGCGAATAATAATTCACTTAAATATAAATTTGGAAAAGCAGAAAAATTTTATGTGTCACTTATTTAGGCATTTATGGTTAATGCTAATATTAAGATTAGTAAAACCAATTTGTCCTGGAAATCGAGAAGTATATAAAACAGCTCATAGATAATTGAAAATCAACCGCTGACAAACTACAAAATCAAGATTCCTAAGCTGCAACAGCAGTTACGCGTACGGCAATATTTTTCAAAAATATTATATTTAACATAGGTACCTATCACCTTATAGAAATATACAATTTACTAGCCAAGTTGTATAATTTCATATTAGATGTGAAACAGTTTCATCCTCTTATTAAATCACTGATGACTATACTTATATCATACATCCGAAAAGACTCCCTAAAACTCTGCAGACGATTGCATAAACATCTGTTTATGAAAACATATGCAATGTTTTCTAACATTACTACCGTGCCTTCATTTTCCTTTTCCCCGGACACGTGTCAGACCGGCAACCGGGAGCACATAGTGCAGCGGCCCACACCCTAGCTTGGCATCTATAGGCGAAGTACTATACATGTAGTTACCTTTTTCAAAGAAGATTTTCTAAATGTTCCGCGGTTTTTCGACGCTTTGCTACAACATTAGTATTGAATACCCTCCTCTATAACTTTTTACAGTACGAAAGTTTTGTTGAAATGTATTATTCCAACAATAATTTTATCGAAATTAATGCTCAGAATTAGACAGTTTGTGTATCCCAGGGATCCGCATGTGGGATTTGTGGTGGACAAAGCGGAGTCTGGGCGGGTTTTCTCCGGTTTCCCCCGCCATTCATTCCACCAACTGCTCCATCATCACCTTTCCTTTCATCTATTTCGCCATCATTTCGTTTCATCTACTTCCTTCATCCCATTCCAGGCATTGGACTGATCACCCATCCTGGTTCTTCTGTCTGCTCCATGAGTGCGTGCTCCTCGACGGGCCTCTGACCCCAGGCACCCGCCTGTAAGTCCTGGGGGGTGTAAGTCCTACATAAGATGAGGTTAAACAGAGAATGAATGAATGTGTATACAATCTGTATCAAAGGGAGTTACTTTAGTTATATATTTGTATTCATAGAATATTTCAGGATACAATTAATGTACACAGTTTGTTTCACTAAGGACTAGTAAGGCACCATTAATTGATTCCGTAGTTATTGTCATAAATTTGCGTTTCTTACCATTGCACTGCAGACTTATAACGACAAATCGCCAGGATTACTGCAATTATTCAACGTTTTCAAATGAACATCGCTTTTTGCCTACATATGCAAGTAATAAACTTAAATAAGGTCTGCAAATGCATTACTAAGTATTTTGACTTCTTACTGTTGACTATCATTACAAGATCTTCTTTATTTATTTAAATTGAAATTCTACAACAGATGTCCAGCGGTGGAAACCTTGAATCATAAGATAGTTGATTGCGCCTTCGTGCGCTCTATTTGGGATTAGTTGTCTGAAAGAATCTGTGTCATCTGTTGTGGGCTACAGGTGTCCCAACTGCAAAATTATCTGATCCTGAAATTCCATTATGGTGATAAGAAGCTAACGGATACATTGACTTGGATAATCTAGAATTTGGAAACGAGGCAAATCTGCAGACCTCGGATCTCTTGCATTTACAGAGACTCTAGGTGCTAGAATGCAATCAGCCATTGTACAGTAGAGTGGAAAAAAAGAATATTCTCTAAAAATTGTTTGTCTCCCCTTTCTTTTTCTGAATAATTTGGTATCCAGAAAATAAGTGTGGTATACGTTAATTTCTTTCGTTTTTCTTTCTCTGTTTTCTCTTCTATGTTTTAGTTTTCCCAAAATTATGAACAAAAAGTTATAATAAGCCTTAAAATAACAGAATATTCATTCCTATAGCCATCTAACAATGTAATACTATATGGAATTTTACATTTTTATTTAAATACACTAAAAAGAGGGCAAACATAGTAAACAACATAAAAGAAGAGTCATCCTCCGTGGTGCAGTGGTTACCATGCTAGCCTCTAGTTCCCGAGGTCGCAGGTTCAAACCCGGCGGAGGGCGATGGATTTTTTTTGGGCGTAAAGTAAAGCCGGTGGTCCCGTGTCGTAGATTTACGGCACGTAAAAGAACCTAAAGCCTGATAAAGAGGCCTCTGAGCAAAATTTCCGGTCGTTCACGCCCAATATAGAATAGGATGCTTAGGACCACATCAGTTAAACAGTGTCCATAAATAAAAAAAAAGGTAAAAGAAGGAAATCGAAGACCCTTATTCTGGAAATTAAAGCGTATTGACGCGTCACATTAAACTGTACTTCAGTAGCACGTCTAGCAGAGACTCGATTTGCGGCACAGAACTCCCTAACCTCTGAACACTAAAATCCCTTACAGCCTATACATCTGTTCAACTTTAAAGGAACGCAACGTCGAATCGTTTTAATTTATGTTCCTCTTTCGCTAGACATCAGAAGAAAGGACGACAGTGAAATATTATTTCAGCAGAGAAATTCTTTCAAGATGCAAATTTAATATTATTTTCCTTTACTTTTATTTTAAACGAATCCCAGTTACTTATCTAATTACTTAGACACCTTTGAAATAAATTTCTCAGAACCTTTTTTCTTCGCTTTTTCCGTCTTTTTAACTTTATTCGGCATTAATCGCTCGAATGCCTCGCAGAAAGAAGCGTCAGAAAGGGGACAAAGAAAAGTGTGTCAAAAGAATGTCGTAGCTAGAGTTAATGGAAGCTTGAACGAAAGATAGGCAAGGAAGAACATGGTAAATAGCATCGTGAAGCCTTGTGGGTATATAGAAACTTCAGTCTTCACGTCATGCTGGATACTTCAATGAATTGAAAATAACGAAACGTAAGAAAAGATGCCCTGGAAGCAGAGAGACACAACATAACACAACTAGGAAATCAATGAAGAATCCAATGCTGTATTACCTCACTGAAATGAACACTTCCCGAGTTGACTAGAAACTTTCTTAACTCAATCAACTATTATAGAAAGAGAAAAATTAAAAACATCTACTTTAGAGTTGATTAATAATGCCCTTTCTTATTTCAATTTATGAAACAATCATGTTTATGAACAATGAAGTATAATAAAAACAGGTCAACTAACTGTTTGTCCTTTTAAATACTTTTTCAGAAAATCATATTCTATAATTTACTCCACATTTAGTAACCATGGTGTGTATAGTGAAATTAGAATGTCCTTCCCTATTCATACATGATAAAATACTTTCGCTACCGCTTACCTATGGTAGGTAGAAGTATTGTATAATGTGGCGGGAGTTCAGATTAGCTCCCGTACCTCCTGGGTCTCCGATGTTTTCCTGACGTTCTTGCCGGCTGCCAGTCGAAGAGCTGAGAAAAGAATTCCTATCCTATCGTAGTTGAAGAATAACTCTGGAATTTTGTGGATGAAGGTAAAATAATAACTGATTTTCCCATAACCTCGATTTATTGAAGAAAGTTATATCTATTCAGGCGGCTAGTAATTTTCCCTTATGAAATGCTTATTAAATTTTATAGCTTAAATCTTCCCGCTATCATCTTATGTTATTCTGTGGACCTAGCTAATTCGTCACACGATCTTCCCATCCACATACACGGCATCTTCCACCTGGTTGCACCATTTAATTACATCACTGATTCTATAAACGGTTGCTACGGCAGTGGCACGCAAACTTATGCCAAGAGAGTAACTGAGAGAATCGTGTAAACTCGGGGTTTCCCTCCCTATTTACCTGCTTTCCTATGACGCCAGCATTCGCGTCTTTATTTGTTACAATTTCCATTGGTTCTTGAGTAGCGTTACCTGGCACGCTATGACAATAAAATGTGCCAAATTTCCGGTCACGCGTCCTGCTGACTTATTAGACAAAACCCTATGTCTCTGTCCTTCTCTTAAGCGCATGTTTCCTTTTCTATTTTACCAACTCCCTCGATTTCCGGCAAATGGACCACTGTTCCTGTCTCTTTCTATTCTCTGCCCTCTCTTTCTATTTTCTGACGTTTTAATCTGTGCACGTTAGCACGCGTGTTAATAGACTTTCACCTCTTGTTTGCTAGCTCGCCTGTTCTAATTACAGCTATGTTAAATTTTGGAGTCACATTTTAAATTATTCCCAATATTTTAAAATTGCTTCTTAATCCTATTTCCAATATTTTGTATGCTGTTATTTCCTATGCTAATTTGGTATCGGGTATGTCCCTTTACAACAAAAAGCAATGGACCACACCACCAAAGCTCGTAAGAAAATATAGGACTGTTGTACCCTACCCAAAATTCTGCACCGAAATTTAATTGAAAAGACACAATTTGAAGTTTTACGGAGCAGAAAAAAAACCGTACCAAATAATTATATCTAAAGAAAACGGTGTGTGTGTGTGTGTTTGTGTGTGTGTGTGTGTGTGTGTGTGTGTGTGTGTGTGTAGATTAATCCTCTCCTAAAAAGGGAAAACTCAGAAAATCGTTAGTGCTTAAGTCAAGTGTCATTAATTGATACAAGAGTTTTATAAAATTCCGATTTCCCAATTAACACGTTGCATGGTAAATTAAAATTGTACATTTATTTTCTAAAGTGCTCGTATGTTTTATCCCATATTAACATACATTTTCTGTGGAGTAACCAAATCCGTTTCTACTCCATAGCTTTCTCAACGAAAAGTCAAAGCCTTCTCAAAATGCTCCTTTATGGCTCCAAAGTGCTCGTATTCTAATATCCAGGCCTGGAAAGTCATTTTTAGTCTTTGAGTAACTGGAATCAGAAGGTATATTATAGCATATGTCTGTCGGGAAAACCAGTGCTTTGTATTGATGAAAGAACTATCAAAATAGTTTGAGTTGTACCCAGTTTGTCCCTATATACACACATTTACACATAAATTGCCCCACTTTATAATGTACGGTTATTCAAAAAGAAGGAACAGACTTCAAATATTTAGTTATAATGATCAACAATACATATCGACACATGCAATACATCACTGAATAGAGAAAGGTTCAAAATTTAATTTATGTGCTCAAAATGAGCATCGTTTGTTAAACGAGGAACACCAGTGGCGTCGTCATTTTCTCGTAAACAAACACAGCGTCGCTGTAGGCACCGAATGGAACTAATAGGTGGGGTTAAAACTTTGAACTTTCCTCTAATGAATGATGTGTCATATGTGTCGCTATCTATTGTCGTTCATTTAAAATGAATATTTAAAATATGTTCCTTCTTTTTGAATATCTCTGTATTAGTAGACAGTATGCATTGATTATTTACAGGAATATTTTGAATTTCAATTAATTATATTCAGAAACACACTTCTTTTGTACACTGCATGTTTAGATAAGACGTGTACGTTTTACTAGGATGCAGCAATCTCTAAATGAAGATTTTCAATTCGTGCTATTGTGACAGAAAAATGTAGGTGAAATGATTTGCTCTTCCCGATGCAGCAGAAGCTCCTTACAATTCCTTTCTGTTAAAGCAATTTACAGCAGATTTACAGTAAGGCAACAAATCATTGAGAATTAAAAAGTAATGAATTCTATTACAGAGAAGAGCTCCTTTGAGAATACCTCCATGAGTAAGGGCATTCGCCAGTCAGCCGGAAAGAAGTGCCTTTTCTTCTCGCCCTTTACCAGCAGGAAGTGTGAGAAATAACGCAACAAAATACTGCGTTTGACAGCTCACAATTTGTGAGCATTTTGTATATATTGTGTCGTGTATAGTGCACAACGTTGAGACATGTTTGTCCTGCCGTTATTCAGGGTAGTCGTGCAAAAAGGATATGGGTGCCATTTACACTTTCCGTACAGAGCGACGAGTTTGATTCCAATGAAACTTTCGAATCACTCATAGTTAATACTTACGTCCGATTCGTGATTATTTCGATAGTCGATGAGAGATTAAATCAATAAAGAAAGGATGTGATATACGTACAGTTGTCTATCAATAGGACACTGTAATGATTAAATGAAGGGAAGCACAATAGATCATAGGTGGTCGCATTGCATACGTCATTTATTGCCCTCTCTATCTTTTAAATTAATAATAAATTTAAAAAAGTAGCTAATAAAATTCAATACGCGATAATCTCATCGACTGATATATACAAGGGATATCCAGAAAGTAAAAAACAATTGCACATCACGCTCGATGCCACCACAATTGCTTGCACGCTAGTTACTCCACTTTAGTGTTAGTCGAGTTCCGTTGCTTTGAGGTCACTCCTGTCTGTTCTACAGCATATCCAAATGGCGGCGCCAATTGAAAATCCCGCCAAGTGTGAAGTGCGTAGTGTGATTCATTTTTGAGAAATTTATAGGCAAATAATGCAAATGTATGGCGATAATGCAATGAACGAGTCTTCAGTGAGAAAATGGTGCATAATGTTTAACCAAGGAAGAACCAGTGTGCACGAGGAAGACCGTTGTGGAAGTCCATCACTCATTACGGATGAGTTGAAAGCAAATGTTGATGAAAGAATTCAGGATGTTTACGTGTTTCCGAAAGTAAGACTTTTTGGTTGGAAAAGAGTTTCCAACCGATAAAGACCTGAAAGAGGTAGTGACAGTCTTTAGCGGTAGAAGAGTATAACATCGGCATTAAAAAACTGGACCACGTGCGGTTGGGTCTCGTATGTGTGTGTGTTCGTAATAAAGTTTATAGGTAGTGATCTGTGATTTTTAATTAATTATGATTTAATTTAAAATTATGCCTCGGCTGCGTGAGTTGTATCTGGTAGAGCAAGTCTGTCTTAACAAGGGTGGTACGGCTCTAGAATAGTTTCACACATTTTTCACAAGTTATAGTTTTAAATTCTCACTTTATTACTTCTTGTAGGCAGTTGAATAATATATCAAATAATAACAAATTACTGAAGTATTTACGTATGGAGCGTTAAGATATTAAGTTCTATATGTGTGCTAACGAACTGCAGTTTACAAAGAATTTCTTAAGTTCTTTATTCGCGTTAAAAAAATTACAAATCATACAAATTTATATCTGTACAAATACATAATGAAATTATTTTACGGTTGTAGTAATTATCTGTTCCTAACTACATTTGTAAAGGTAAAAAAATATATATCTTCTCCGCTTTGCACTAAAATTTCACATCTGCACATTCTGAGCTTCATCTACTGAACTGAATTGGCTTGGGTACGCTACCTCTTAGCGTCTACAGCTTAACATTTTGAATTTAATGTTCCTATTTTCTGATTCGCTAAGTCTACTCTAGCCGAACACTTTTGGTTTGGCTTTCATTGACCTTTTGCACTCAAGTGACTATTTACAAACGTTACATCAGTATTTTTCCATCGACTGTTGTTAGCCTTCCTTAGCTTTCTAACTTATTGTGCTGCCAAGGTTACAACTTATTGTTAGCCATCCTCTGCTTTCCACTTTATGACACAGTTTGCTACAGAACAACAGCTTGCTTCTACCCTCACAGCTCCCACGTTTCTAAACTAAGAAGTACTTTCACATAATATTTTACACATATATACAATAAATATACATAACACAATGGCTGTTATATACACTTTATTACAATTACTGATCGCTTATAGGCGGGCTATTATTTTTATATTATATAATTAAATTGATAGCAGTTAAGGCATAAAAAATACTTCCTCACACGTTACAATAAATGCCTTGACAGCAATGGCGAGTGCATTGAGAAATAGAGTGAGGTACTGTATCTTTATAAATAAAGTTTTGTGTGGATATCTTTCGTTATTATTTAGTTATACCAAATCGTACTCTACTTTCTGGATGTCACTCGTACTTACGTTATAGCACACGTCTCATTAATAATCGACTAGGTAATCGATTTCCACTTAAATGTGTAAATTTTAGTCCAATGTGGCTTTACCAATCGAATGGATATGTCTAATGAAATAAACAGAATGATATTTTAAACTATGATATACCGCAATTATGTATTCTACAATACTATGTTATCGTGTACGGTTGCCTAACATTTTGAACGTTCTATTGTGTAGTATTGCCATTTGTCAGCGAGTAAAGACAATAGGACCATTAAAAGGTGCAATACTAACACTATAGGTAGGGCCAGGTTTTTTGTTTATTTAAAAAAAATCGTGAAAACTATTTGAAATGTATTTATAATTTAAAATATGGCCGAAATGTCGTGAAAATCTCGTGGTAATTTTTAATGTCATAGACAATGGATCTCATTGTCGCAGCTGCGGCGTGATGCTTTTTGAAATGCGGTTGGAGACAAGCTTACAGCCGTTGTTATCGATTGTTGATCACGTGCTCTGGTTACGGTCGCATTTCCGTCAGTTTATTTCTGTTGTTAGTTTCCACGCGGTCAATTAAATAAATTGAGTTTTATTTATGAATGCTCTTTAACTGCTGTGGTCCTTAGCGTCCCATTCTATATTGGGCGTGAAAGACCGGTAATTTTGCTCAGAGGCCTCTTTATCAGGTTTGAGATTCTCTTACGTGCCGTAAATATACGACACGGGACCTCCGGCTTTACTATCCTTCCGAAGGAAGCCATGCTAAGGATTGTTTTGGGGCTGCACAGCACCCAGGTGTACTACCGACTGAGCTACGGGGTCAGCCGAGCTTTTTTCTACCCCTCTTGCTCATCAGCAAAACGCGCTTCTTGAGAGACACTTCCCAGGCTTGCAATATATTGTACAGTCCGTGATGATTGACAAAAACAGACCACTCACTTACAGGTACTTTATTTTTGAGGGAATAAACTAACTTTTTACTTTATTTGACCTATCCGTATCCGCCCATAGCTATTTTTTAAATTGTGTTTATGCTGTCCTTGTTTAACATTATGGACTATAAGCAACAAACATAACAGTACGCAGTGTTTCACTGCCATTTTTTCGCTTGCTATTATATATGTAATTACTACTATTATTATTAATATTATCATTATTATTATTAACATCATATAACGGCACTGTTATGCTGACTTCGCTCATTGAATAGGTGTTCGAAATTTTGGCCCTGTTGATTGATAGGATGTTGCAACCATCTCCGTGTATCCATATGGACGTTTCTGAGAACCGCTGGTGTAGTGTGCGGTGGTATGTCCGTCGGTTTTATTCTAGACCCACGCTGGGCGGCCAATTTGCGGTGGTACTTCCTTCGGGCGCCAATTTGCTGTAGTATTTCGCCTATTTGCGGTGGTATGTGGCTATTTGACGGCACGGGATTTGTAGGAATGGTCCCGGGTTCGGTACTAGTTAAGGGATTTTGCATGAATCTTGGATTTCGTGTTAGTGGTGAATACGACTGTTTTGTTTTCCTGCTATTACTTCGACACACACGCGCGCATTTCCTTATTGCTACGTGTCATATCATCACACCTATCCGCCGACACATTTTCTAAGAACCATCTCCAGGGAACTACCACAACCAAGTGTATCTTATAAACTCTCCTGTTTCTCTATTTCAAATTTTCTATCTCCCCATTCCACTATCACCTGATTTCTAACTTCTTTCATGGGATGCCTAAAGCTATCTGGCTTTTGGCGAACATTGACCCTTTTCTACACATCTGCGTTCCAGCAACCTAACGGGACACTTAACAATAGAGGGAAAAATCACCCGTTTCCGACCGCTGATGACACCGTCTAACCCTTCTCATTTAATAACATTCGCTTCCCAGTCTTTTTCAATACTATTCCTAGTGTTATTGATGTTTATTTTCCCTATGATTATAATTTTATTTAGCTACTTAAAATATACTGCTTCAAGTGGTAGTGGTAGTAGTAGGTTTTTGGGCGCTAATGCACCAGTTCCCCACTGTCCTGTGTTTACTTGGAATTACCCCGCCGAGTTCTGCAACTCTTTTAACGCACAAAGTGATATCTGCAAACGTCAAATACGCCGCGGTTGGGCCACTTGGTATAATAGCTAGACAATACATTATATTAATTCGACTATATTAACTTGGCAATATTCCATGACTCCACCTGACTGAAGTCTGAACATATATCTGCCAGTTAGTTTTAAGAACATAAAGACTGAATGTTGTACAGAATTACAGTCATTAAGAATTGCTGTCGAGGTGTGAGGTTCATGGATGAGAAAGGCTTCCCTTCCCTAATCTGCAGCCCACCGGTAGCTATATGGGCTATTTCAAATCATAACTTTTTGTCTAAGCCTTCTATTCCCTTAAAATTCCTTACTCACCGGAATGCAACTATTAGTAACAGAACAATTGTTCTGTTTCAGTAAATACTGTTATCTCAACCGATTAATAATGTAATGTATAGAAATATAAAGGTTCTCCTAAACATTACAAAACAAAGTATTGTTTTCAATTGTTGTCAAAGTGGAGTGCTGCAGCTGCCGCTTCTGCATACGATGTCTCCCCATGTCTATGACTAATAATATTACTGCTTGCACCGTTACGTGTAACTGAGTCTAGCCAAGCCAAGCTATTAGTAGTGCATATGCGATAAATCTAGTTTATAGCAGGAGGGGTAACGTCAGTGCCCGCATACTTATTTCATCGCATTTGTGTTCGCTGAAAGTAAGATTTGGATTGTTCGATGTGCGAGAACACATTAATAGATTAAGCAGAGACCTTAACTCACCGTAAGCGGTCTAGCAGCCAACTAGAAAGGATAGAAGCACTTGCTATTTTCGACATGCAGAGTAAAGTAAAGGGAAACTAGATTGTAGATATAATTATATACTTGTGTACATACGTCATATTGTTTACTCCGAGATTTTGTGAGTTCTGTAGAGAGGTAGAAAAAGAGAACCGTTGGGAAAATAGAATGGTTGAAAACAATTACCATAGATCCAGATATGCAGGGTGTTTATGAAGAACCGACACATTTATTTCTAATTGTTGCTAGCGACAACGTTTTATACCAGAAACGCAGAGGAATTTTGGGAGATCATTTATCTCTATAGCAAATGTTGAAAATGTCCTCTATTCTGCATAAGGCACAACTTAACGCGTCCTTTCATTTTACTGGCCACTCGTTGGAGGACTCTGTTGTGAATAGCTTGAATCTCCTGTGTAATGTTGTGCTTCAGATCGTCCAATGTCTGGGGACGTGTGGTATAAACCCTGTCTTTTAAGTAACCCTATAGAAAGAAGTCCAGCTATGTCAAATACGGAGATCTCAGTGGCCACAGGTTCTTGGAAATTATCCGGTCGTCAAAGAACTTGCAATTAGTGCCATGGATTCATTTGATGTATGGCATGTAGTGCCGTCCTGCTGAAAATATCCTTGACTCAGCTCTACATTGCCTAGCTGCTAAGCAAACTCCATCAAAATCCGTCGGTACTCTGCAGTGTTCACGTTGTTTTCAAAAATAAAAAAAAAATGGTCCCACTATTCTCTGTGCGGATATTGCGCACCAAACTCCGATTTTAACCGGTTCATAGGTGGTTCATGAATAACATGTGGATTTTCGCTTGCCAATAGCGTGAGTTATTTGAGTTCACATAGCCGGATAAATGGAACCATGCTTCATCTGTGAACCATGTTATGGACAATATGGCAGAATTTTTCACAATGAACGCCTGAAACCAATGACAATAATTCAGTCATCTATCCTTATCTGGTTCCTGTAACTGATGGACAACCGTAATCCTATACGGCTTTAGGCCTGCACTTTTCAAAGCTCTCTGACACACTGAGTAGCTGTATCCTGTCTTCTGCGACAAACCTCTTAATGATTTTTGGGTGACTGATCCAGTCGTGCTCTTACGTTAACAACAACCGTGGGAAGCCTGGATGAACGAGTTTTGTCTTTTTCACTCAGTTGTTTCCAATTTCTTTACCAGTCCCAGAATTGTGTTTCTTTGGGGAGGATTCCGAACACCAAATTCTCTCTGGTAAGCCCTTTAGGTATCTGTAACATAACTTTTTACATGAACAGTGTAATATATGCGGAAACCTGTGAATTGATGTAACAGAAGTTATATGACTATTACACATACTTTCTCTTTTCTCTACATGTTTAGAATACAATAATAAATTTTGCCAATACTGTTTTAACATCCTCTACATGCACTATAACCAGCACGGGTATTCGAGGTCGTTTAGGTTCAAACTCGTGAACGAGAGGTCTGTTATTCAAATCCCGCCAGGATCGGCCTCCGTGACCGAGTTGGTTTCCAAGTTTTACTGGGTCCTCATAACAAGGCCCGATAAGTCCCTAAACTTAGGACTGGAACGTTTCCTTCAGAAATTTCCTTTCATGTATCACCAGTGCCCACCCCCTGTGGTAACGAGTGTGATAAGAACGGGCATTAAACACTATTATGCATTAAGAGATGAACTTACTAGTTTCGAGATTTAGCTAATTTTATTCATCACACCTGCTGTAAAATAAAGTTTATTCTTAGTGAAGCATGTATGGAGTGTTGTATAGATAACGTTTCCAATAAAGAATGTTGTCGAACGCAAAGAGACAACCTCATCCTAGACTTTTGAACTGCCCCTGTTGTGTCATTTTGTTTGATTTCATTGCCGGATTTTATTTGCGAGACATCAGTTGAAACGGAAGCGGATCTTGCGACCCAGGGAGATTCTGTTGCAACAGAAGGGGAACCTGAATATAATTCGGCAGTCGTCGCACGCCTCGCACAGTTCATGTCCTGCCAATGAAACATCGGCGTCAATGGAAGCATTTCCGAGTCTCTTGTACCACCACATGGCATAGACATGCATATTTGTAGGAGGTGGATAAGCACTGTGTAGAATAGTGATTACTGTTTATTGATGTTTTCAAACTCAGACGCTCGGGGAGTTTAGTAACTACCACCATAAACAAAAAACGTTTTTCAGTCGCGACCATTTTTCATTACTGCGGCTTGTTTCCATTCCACTGGGTCACTCCAATGACGTAAATTAACACTAGCACAAAATGTGGAGCAAAAGTGGTATTATCACTACATACATAAGAGGAATCCACAATCAAACCATTCAGGCAATACAAAGAATGTAACTAACAGCAATCATGAGCCACTGGCGAGCACGTACACACTATCTGTAAACCCCAGCATATTGTACGGGGATGAGGATGGCTTGTAACCTGCGACGTCACTGCGCAAAGTCCAGTAACAGGCCTGGCTGTAATGCTTAGAAAGTCCATGCGTGCTCATAAGGATAGCATGTGGCATGATTATCTCTTAAGATTATGTCAGAGGTAACATTGCCCAAGAAATTCCTTCCCTTAGCCAATGACTGTACGTCTTTACAGTTATATTACAACTCCATGTAGAGTCGGAATACACGGTTGCCATAGTTGTCCCATCTACTGTTTAATATCCCAGTCCGTTTCCTTGACATGGACGTTTGACAGAGAGATTTATGTATGAAGAGACAAGCAGCGTTTGAGCCTGATGTTAATGTAATGAGCGCAGCAAAAACTGTTCACCACAATTTTAGTAACGTTTAACACCCATTCTTACTACATACGGTAGCACAGGCGCTGCAAATTGATAATATATGAAATGAAACGATAATTGGGAAAAGAAATTTGGGAAGGAAGTTTTCCAGGCTTGCGTTTAGGTATTTTCAGTTGTAAGGATCGAGGAAAGCCTGAAAAAAATCTCAGCCAGGGAGGATGCAGGATTTGAACCGCAGACGTGCCTTAACGGCATCCGCTACCAGTGTCGGTATGCTCACCGCGATGCCACTATCATCTCCGTTATAGCGTCCCCATGCACAAAGGGAAGAGGAATTGGTAATATAGTGACCTCAAGGTTTAGGTTATCAGTCGACTCCACTCTTGTTCTATATCTTAGAGCTTGAGTCTATCTATAATACGCGCAATATAAATGCTTCAAATGAAAATATAACACCAGGAGAAAACAACTGCTTGATAATCGTGCGAAAGTGTTTATTCAAACCATCTTGATTGTGTTTGAAGTCCCACGAATTATGGTCATAAATCTATGTGCTCTTAGAGATGAAAATGAATATTCTAGTAAAATAACTATGTAAAAGGAGGGGAGTGACTATGAAAAAGAGTATATGCAATTAGTACAATGCGGAAATGTTAACCTCAATGTTCATTGTCTTGCAAATAATCTAGTCCAGAACGCTTTTGTTGGACCTCTTTACCACCAAAACCTAAATCTCTCTCCCTTTCTTGCAGTTATATTCATGTAGGTACTGGTATTTAAAACGAGGGAATTTTAATATTCCGGGTAGCTTACGTTGTACATTCTGTTTAAACCAGAATAATGACCCTAACCAAAAGGTGTATTTTGCATACCTCCGCGATTTAAATGGATGATTCATTAAGTAAAATAAAAAAAAACATGTTTCTTTCACGTCAGGTTCGAGAGCTATGGACACATTTATGAGCTTAAATATTCAAAATTCACAATCGTAATATAATCATGTAGGCAAACATAGGGACGCCACGAGGTGCATACTTATTTGCATGATGTCCTAACCCCATGTAGCAAGCCGGAGACAATTACTACCCGTGGAGTGTGTTACACCGACCTACAAATAAATCTGAAAGCGTGTAGTTTGTTTAACACAACTTTACATTTAAAGGCAGATGAAAATAATGTTGGGAACGAATCTACCACAAGTTAAACAAAGGTCAGATGCACTGCAATATGAGCTAGTTCTTTGCATTTTACATACTTAATAAATTTACTTCAATATGAAGCGAAGAAGCTTGTCTCTGAAAGTGCACCAAAAGAAAAATAAGCTTCACAACATGTCAGTATTAACTACACTTTTTTTAAGTTCCCTTGTTTACCCAGTTTATTGTTACTGTGTTTTATTGTATTCTTTACCGCTTATTACCGCAATTACACAACACACAGACACACCCATGCCCATGGCGGGACTCGAACCCGTGACCCTCAGCTTGGCGGAGCGCCGAAGCTATACACTTCAGCGACCACGGCTACGAGGGCCGGCACACTAAAACATGAATGTGGAATGAAACAAACACGTGGCTGAAACCCCTCTGTTAAGCATAATCGCTGCATCTAATCCTGTGTTCCATAAGAAAGAAGTTGGAACTTTCATAATCTGTGCAGAAAATCCAATACGTGGAGTTTTACTTGTTGGAATGACTGACGGTGGAAGGAACGACAAATTTATAATCCTAAAAGCCGTACTTTATACCTTTTTTCATTTATGTTTCTTCACATAGGTTCTATTTACATATATATTGTTTTAATAATTTACTTGATCTTGGAGAGGGCATTGAAGTATTGCTATAGAATTCTACACCTAGAAGAAAATAATATAATAAGACAATGTCTAGATTTTCAAGAAAAAAGTTTAAAAAATACAGGGTGGTTGTATAGTTTGAAGAATATTCTAGAATCAAACGGTCTAGGAGAGATTTGTGGAAGAGGGAGAATAATTAAATTTTTGGTGAGAAGAAAGAAGAAGGCTAGAGGATATGGAAATAAAAAAATGTTTATTGAAATATCAGAAGAGTATTTTTTATTAGATTATAAAATATTGAAGTCAATATGGGAAGGAAGCAGTATGTAGAAAGTAACAGGCAAGGAAACAAGAGAAAGTATAGCATGGGTAAGATCAGGTGTGTAGAGGTTAAAAACAATGAGAATGGGAATAACACAAAATATGTGGAGAGCAGGACAATATAGAGTCACTAACAAGTGGAGGGAGGAACAGATAAGGGACAAATGGTTAAAAGTTGACCCGAAAATTGCAGTGAAGGGAATATTTATGAAGAATTATGAGAATGTTGGAGTGTTTATGAACAAAGTGAGAAGCAAATGGTTATGGACAGTGAAAAGAAACAATTAGATCATAATATACTAGTTAGTAATTAGAAGTAAGAATAAAGATGTAAATGTTATAAGTTCTCATGAATGGGAGAGGCAATGAGCCTGGGTTGAATGCCAATCCCACTTGTGTCTTCTATTAGGCTAAACACAATAAATACATAAGTAAAAGAATTTGATCTTCACTATCATCATATCTTCATCAAGCATAATACCTTACTATCATATTGCAAAGAGGAGGAACATTAACTCTGTACCTAAAATACATTACACCATGAGAACTTATGATTTTCGAAGGCTACACCCAATCACCAGAGTTTACACCAAAAGGAAAGAACATAAATAGATCTCTCTGTATTTAAACTATATTCGTCCATGCGAACTTATGATTTTGAAGACTACGCCCAAACATCATTAGATATACACCTTTATTTCATTGAACGTAAAAGTATAGTTGGCTATTGTGATTTGGATCGAACAACTGTGAAGATTATGTGATTTACAGGCATGGAAGACATTTTTTGGCCTTAAGTAGATTATCATAAACTAGAGGTTGATCTCAGCCCATAATGACTGGCATTTTACTTGAACATCCGCATCCTTACTCTGTCCTTGTTTCCTGCCACATCCCGAGCAGACGCTGTTCCATATTCATGACGATTAATCCACCGAGGCCGAAGATCTAAACATTCGTAGAACTGCCTTTGTGTGGAAGACGAAATTTACACAACAACAGAGAACAATGTCAAGTGTTTAAACTTTTCTCAGACATTTCGCAACATGCCGAGGCTATACCCGTGCGGTACTCAACAACTTCAAAATTCATTAGACATTTACATATAGCTTTAAACCCAAAATGTTTAATATTTCTTAAGTATTACACGGATATATTTCCACGTATACCACAGGAAATCTAAGTTCGAGATTGATTTTGATAAATTGACGCTCCAGTGGGTATAGTAAATATTATTAAATGTTTAGGTCCAAATCAACTGTAATAGAATAAAATAAGTAAACTAATTTATTGAGCTATTAATTATTCGCATCGAAAAATACAACCATTGAAAGCTAACTAATGACTAGACATCGGATTTGTAAGTGTCGTAGATTTACGGCACGTAAAAGAACCTCAAGCCTCTGAGCAAAATTACCGGTCTTTCACGCCCAATATAGAATGGGACGCTAAGGACCACAGCAGTTAAAGAGCGTCCATAAATAAAACTCAATTTAATTTGTCGGATTTGTATGCAAATGCATATTTACTTTGTGTTTACTTATGATATGGAATTAAGTTTTGCAATATGTTTCATGTTCTGTGCTTGAATGTAAAGTTTTATAGTGCACACAATTGCGTATTTTGGATGTTGCTGTATATTTCGTCATTTTCCCATGCATTGAGCATATAATACGTATATTTTTTAAATTTACAAATTAATATTTAAACACATTGGTGACAAAATAATAAGTCCTTAATATGGAGACACCATATGGAGGTTCAGAGTAAACTTGAACGTACTGCTTCAGAGAACGCAGGGAAATTAAGTAGTACATTGTGCAGTGTTCTAAGAAAGAAATTCTGACATTAAAGTTGTGTTTTCTGTGGATACATATCTTCAAAATGAAAACGTAGTGCTTCCTGAAGAAATTTTCTGAGAGTTAGTAAGTGATTTCAGATTTCACCCAATAACATCTGTAGAAGTGGAAAGAGCCTTCTCAGCTTACAAACTTGTGTTAACCGATAAACGTCTTAAACTTACACCCGAGTATATGGAGAAAATGATCATTGTATACTGCTAATCAAATTACAGCGACCGGAATGATCTCTAAGGAAGAATTTACATTGTAAGTACCAAAAAGTATAATCTTGATTGATTGGTAAAGTCTGGGAGACAAAACAAGATGGTCTGATCCATTTTGACCACACTGGAGCCAACGATTTATTGTGAGTATCTCTCCCAGATGTGCTAGTTCAGCCAACTTGTTCTTTTAAAAAGTTTCAGAAGTCCCTCAGCTGGATGCTTATTGCATACTATTACTTTGGTGTCTGAACTCCCTAAAAGGCTGCGTCGTCTGTTTTATAATGCATCGCATTGGAATATAAGATGCAGGGCAGCTTCATCTTCTCTGTTACATATCCTAAACTTTGGGGTCCCTTTCTCAATCCCCATTGTGTACAGGTATTTCTTCAATTTCCATGGCCAGTCATTAGACTCATCATTAGTTTCATGTGCTTCCTGTCCAGTTTCAGCATTGCAGTACTTCTGTTTGAACATGGTGTGGGCATCTTAAGCTTGCTATGTCTTTGTTTATGGACCTTTAATCAATAATCTGTATACTGTCTATGAATCCAGGTTAGCAGTTTGGTTCTTATGGTCCTCTTAGTAATACCCAAGACAGGCCCAGGCTCTACAAACGGGAGTTATGGCCCCTGCCTTAGCTAGTTTATCTACTTAGTGTATAAGCTTAAAGTTAACAATTTTAGTGCATCATAAGTGTATATTTGCGAAATTATGGAACATATTTTAAAGATTTAGACGACATAAACGCATACATATTTTAGATACTTTTAGTGCATACAAACCCGATGTCAACTAATGACCCCTAGAACAAATAAAACAATCGTTATTGTTAGGAAATAAATTCAAAGTGTCCTTCACTCTTAAATACTACATTCATCCCACTGAAAGCAGTGACATAGGTTATAAAATTCCAAATAGAATTTGAATACTTACTGTACTTAGTCTTTTACTCTAAACCTAGCATAAATTATACATTGGTTTTAGTTTACTATCCTGAGCAGAAGATCCATATCATATAAATGAAAGAATGAACGGTCATAGAGGAATAAACACATGGGTCGAAATCCCAGAAACTCCCTAATAACCGCCTAAAGACAGAAGAAAACTCTATTACAAACTTCAGTCAGACAACTTGATTCAACTGGGAATCAACCATCGTCTCGATGCTAAGGGACAAGAAGCATGCCTCTCCGTTGCCGCGATGTGTATAAAAAACGTGACTTTAATGATCCCATAAATAAAGGCTAGCGGATATAAATTAATGTCTTTTATCCTTCCTTTTCGTTCTTCTGTCAAGTTTATCATTTTAGTATACCTAGCGACTTGCCTCAGGTAGTGGCATCTGAAGCTCGCTTTCGAAGGTCCAAAACTTGATTTGAACGGTCATCCGACCTAAGGTTTTCCTATTGATGGTTAGGCAAATGTTGGGGGGGGGATTATTTTGTCTTCCTCCATTCCCACTCATTTCTGTGTCCTCTTCAGGTTGCAAGTTCAGGCGTAGTGGACAGTAGAGTGTGGTGTATGTTAACTTTTACAATATGGTATCGGAGCGCTCTACACCAACTGAATGAGGTTTTGGGGTAACTTGAAGTTTGAATATTGAATGTGGTTAGGGACCCCCCCTACGGTTTTGCCTGTCGCCATGAGATCTATTCGTGTCATTGACCTTGGCATCCATATTATAAATGTAACTTCTGCACTCCATTGGATTTCAATTACTGCGCATTCCATATCACTGAGCCAAAACATGATCCTGCAGTCTGAACAGCCAGAAAGTACAAAAGATAGCAAGGGTAGCAAATATATTTTGGGACCAATGCTGTTCATCCAGCATTAACGCTATCTGCAGAACCTATCCATGAGCATTTAGGGTAGCGAGGGGGTTACAGGTCTGAAAGTTTATCTGGTTAGGGATCCCGCCTGCATTTTGCCTGTCGCCACCAGATCTATCCGCCCATCAAAGGTTATTCCTGGAATTGGCCTTAATATCCATGTTAATGCAAATTTTTCACTACATCTACAAAGCCCAAAAGGTAATAAAGGTGGGAAGCATATTTGGAAATTACGGTGTGAATTAATAACCTTATATATCGGGATTTAAAGTGCCGTTTGCTTCTTTCTACAATCAAAGGACTACATTCGTAATTTTTGAGAGGAAAGCAATTCCTTAAGTCTCTACTATCTTTGTTTTTAACCAATTCTTTGTTGAGTTTTGCTTTAATTAAATCCTTCACAAATTAAGACTACAGTAAAATGTAACAAAAGCCTTTTCACCAATGTGTTTTCACAAAAATAGTGGCATTTGTCACTTGACATTTGCATTATTTGCGAAAACGCAATACATATACCTAAAGCTACGTAAAATTCATGGGGATAAACACTGGTATATTCAGGCAAGTAAAATCCTCTAATTCATCTCCCAAAACCCTTACCCGAGGGACATACACATATTTCAACTCACCCCAGTAACGCAGTGCGATTACTGTTCCCCTATTCCAACGTCCCGTTGCTGGTCCTGGATTACACTGAACTTTCCAAGAAGTCTGTAACCAAAACTGTTAAATTCTCAGTATTCTGTTGTCAGGGCATGTGTCAACTAGGTGAAAGGTAGAAACTGCGGATCGGCTATTGCTTGTTTGGTTTGCTTAAGGGTATTCGATACTGATATTTTAACAAAATTTTAAAAATAATCACTATTACATTATTCTTGAAAAATGCTTAAGCTTAATAGAATTAGTATCCAAATGTGGTTTGCCTTTTTATTCATTAAAACGCTCGAAGGCGAAGTTTAAATGCATGGGCCCAGGTGTGTGCAAATAGACAGTGAAGTTTCCAAATTTCATTTTCTCGTAATCCTGCTTCCTTATGTTTCTGCAACTTTAAATGGGCTTTTGTCACTACGAACGTTTCGTTTAGTTACTTCCAGGTTTACAAAATACGTTCTTTGAAAGCTAATAAAGAGGTATAAAGAACCATCTTTTCATATCAACTATAGTTTTGGATTTAGTGTTTTAACAACTTAATGTTGTTTGGAATCAATTGTTCTTCCACGCAAGCCGTGTATTGGACAGGATTGGAAAGGTAGAATCAGACGATTGAAAATTTTAATGTCATAGTCGGCATTTGAACCACGGATCTCCCCGTCTCCCTCCGGTTGCTCTAACCACTGAGCTACCATGGCAACATGCCGGCACAGCACTAAATTTTCCAACTGATTCGCATGTTGTTTGATTTTTAGCAAAATGAAGTCGGTTGTTTATGACCTTATACGTCCTCACAATATCATATAACTTTCCCCTTTTCATATTTAGTTTCCACTGAATATTTTCAAATATCGACTGGTATAGACAATTAATTCTCTCCTCCCTGATATCGATGTGGCTCATAGCTGGTTTGACTGGCTGTTATAATGATGTTTCCTGCTCAAGAGCCCTAAGAGGAGAACACTTCAGGGTTTGAATAATAACACTTCGGATAACATAATCTAAGTGAGGCGTGCCCATGACATGAATGACCTACACTACACTACACTACCTTTCGCAGGCAGAAAAATTTGAGAATCTACAGGTAGCTAGTATGAATTAGTGGCAGGTCCACCTTTGAACCAAGGTATGAGCCTCCATCAGAGGGGCTGGGTGTCTTATCAGATGCAGCCTGGTATCGCCCGTACTACCGCCACTGGTATGAAAGCTTGGCATGCCTGATTTAAACAGGCTTGCTCAGGAGAGTGTATGATTGTTTACTGAAACACAAGTTAGTTCACAAATAGGTATAGGACTATACTTAAACTAGGTATAATGTATCTAACAATGGTGTTTATTACCATGCTGCAGAAAGGGTAATTCAAAAATATGCACGCTGTTAGTCTTGAGATACCTTCCTTAAAGGCAACATGCTTTGCTGCAAGTACTTTTGTTTTATAGTTTATAGTTAAGTTCACTGTTGGGGTTAATTTAAATATAATTATTGTTCTTTCACTCTGAGAATGTATAAGCCAAAGGTTGGATAAATTCCAAGACCACGGTCTTAAATTTCGCACAGTTAATCGCAGGAGAGAAATTATGCACTAAACTCAGTTATACAGTGCTGGCCACATAAATTGGTCCATGATTATTGCTCAAATCGACGTTCAGTAGTTATATTCCTATCATTACGTTGGTTACACAACCACCATTAAGCTCGAAGTTTGCCATCTTCCAGCTTGTTACCATTGGAAAGGGTTATGTTTTCGAAGTACCAATGAAGTATGTGGTGTGTACAGGACAGGGAAAAGGGTGCGGCTGTTGGTTTCTTCGACTTAATGGTTAGCTGTGTCACCTTAATCTACTTATTCAAGAAAATTGCCTTATTGACCCCAGGACACAAGTGGTTGATTTAATTAGCAAGAATCGAGTGCTACAAGATCTGTACGAGTGCATTGAATACCGCAAAGAAGAGCATCCAGCTGGTGGGTTGATGTCAGGAATGGAATAGAACTTGAAAATACAATTAGTGAAGAGCCCAGATATGAAACCGCGAGGAAATTCGTGGACGCAAATGCAAAAGCCATGAACAGGTCTTTGGGCCAAATAAGGCGCAGTACAAATGGTGAAATTTGAACACGATCTATATAAATGTTTGAAAGATAGCTCGCTGTAATCCTGGTGAAGCAATCAAAAGGAAATATTTTGAAAATCAGCCCAACGATACAAGTAATGCAGCAAGGCCGCATATAAACTCTAACCACTATATCAGGATTTGGGGCCAGCAATGGAGAAAATACAATTCAAACCCTTCGATAGCTGCTAAAGAAAGGCAATAAAGTTCTCGTTTTACCCATATGTCTTCTTTTTCAGCTGCACCAAGTATCCGAGTAGTATGAACGTGAATTGAAGCATTCTTCCTGAAAGGAATGTCCACAATTCAAACTGGATTAGGGAAGAAGTGAGTAGAAGTATTCCAGAAGAAATGTGGAATCGTTTTCGGTTCAATAATCCTTCTATGCCTCTAGTAGATTCAGCGAATATGTTTTGATACTCCAAGTTCTCCGAAATGTACTGTCGCTACAACTGGGAAGCATGGGATTACATCAACGATAAAGAGTGTGACTGATAAGGCAGCCATACCATTAGACGCTTTCAGCACGCGAAAATATAAAAAAAAAACTCTTTGTGCTTTAATTATGTATATTGAACTTAACATCTCTCTATATATTTATGCTAGATTCCCTACCCTGAATGTTGCCTGGGTAGGGTTATTGGACGAAAATTCTTAGAAGTACGAACAACAGTCATTTATGCATTACTTCAGCCATTATTTAGCTCATTTCATTTGTGATTCTAAGAAGTCTAAATTGATGCAAATGTAAAAGTAAGAAACGCTTTTGGAAAAATATAAGATATGGCTTTTACCAACAGATAAAACAATCCGAACTAATTTCATTCCTTCTCGCGCCGAATATGAGACGTCGACAGCCTAATAAGTCTCAGCAACTGGAACGACATACTCGGAGAGAATTTCTACCACTTATACAGCAGACATTGAAGGATTGGTGCCCAGCTGGGAGCATACGTCAGCAGCCAAAAAAACAATCTATCCCCTCTTTGAACACCACTGTGAGTAATGCGATATTCACAGAGTCTGTAATTTGCTCTCTGTTCTTCAAGTAAGACATAGACGGCATAGTTCTGTTCTTCTATTGTGGAAGCGGATCCTATGTCTTCTCTTTCCTTCCGCCCCTTCTTCTGTCGGAACTGTGTCCTTGTTATACAAGCAGTAGGAGTAGAGATTAAAACATTGTATTTCCAATGGGCATCTTAATATCATTTTTGCGTCATTTTACATTATTTTTAACAAAAATGATTTAACTCACAAAACTATATTTTAAGTACCTACTACAGTAAAGCACCCATGCACCTTGGACCACCAGTTACACTCGAGGGCGCTGCAATCCTTCCATCAGAGAGGTTAACTACTATTACGTAAATGATAAGAGTGAACTTTTCACTAATGGAACTTAAACACGTCAGATGGTAAACAGCATATGGATATTTAGGACCAAATAGGAGTTCTCTGTTTAATACACAACGTACTTGCATATCAATTGCAGCTTCTATCGTGTCGCAAGGGTAATCTCAAATATTGAAAGAATGTACTCCTGATATAAACCAACAAAGCGTGAAATAGTTTCTCTTTCCTCTGAGAAGACCAACATTTTTACAGTTATCTTCAGAATTCTTTTATTAATAAGTATCAGCGTAATTTAGGGCCACAGAAAATGCCGCAGATTAGAACAAAACAGCCGTAAGATCCATGAATACACCAATATTGCGCTATAAACTATAAAAATTTCAAATTTATAGTTTTAGTCCTTTTCATGTAAATGTTAATCAGCATAAATTTTAAAAGAAAGTTATGTGTTTGTATATTACGTAGAAAACATGTTTTAGCACTTATTGTATTTAGGGCAGCGCTATATGTACGTTTTCGTTAAAATATAAATATATTATAACTTCTTGGGTTAAATGTGGTACTTCTCCTTAGATATTCGGCAAAGAAGTTACAAATAAACAGACTAAAACAATAAATATATTTTTGAGTTTGGAATTCTGTCTTTCTGCCTCCACTATAACTGAATACATTTAACGTAATTCGCAAGTAGTTGTACGGTGTTGCCTATAGTCTGAAGGAAAGTCCAAGTGACACGCCCGGTATATTGAAGTTCAAATAAACATTCCAGAGAGCCGTACACCATGTGACGGTCGTCGTCTCATATCACGTAACTTGACAAACTGCTGTCACCTCTTAACATCTCTAACCCTGCTATTTGCTCCCCTCGAAAGTAAAATGGGCACAACGGTGGCTTAAAGACCATCTCACACGAAAATATGTTTTATGCTTCCCTTGAATACATCTCTCCGTATAAACAAGGCAGCATTTTTGACCATAAATATAAGCCTTCTCTTTCATACCCATGCGTTAGAAAATCTTATGTCGAGTAAGGGCTATAAATAATATACGAGCAGAAAATCTCACCTGTGATAAGAGTACACGTCGTAGGGTTATAAAAGCTCCTGCGTATTTCTACATTCGTGTTGTTTAGGTACTGACCAGATGAGCAGCTATGAACCGTCAACGTGAAGGGGACAAAATGGGAGGTCGAAACAACATACTTAGGCAATAATGGCGGTCTCACATGAAGGAGTCCTCTGAAAACGCGAATGTATTAACAAGGCATTACTTTTTGGAGAACGAAGTCATATATGAAGAAAATGACAGAGCAGCTTTGTTTGAGTGTATAACCAAGATAAAGCTTATTGTTTTTACAGAGTCTTTTGAGCCAGTGGAAAATTCGCGTGGCCGACAAGTAGCTAGAACAAAGCACAGTCACTCGAAGCCGAAATGGCCGCGTGCCAGCGCTCTTTACCTTTCCCTTTCCACTGGCTCAAAAGACTCTGAACACAGAATACAAACCCCGTTCGTACCATATAGGTTGTTAGAAACATTCTGGTATTTTAAGATAGAAATCGTCAAATCAATATACAACATCTATAAATATGCCTCCGAAATTAACGTCTTCCAAGGCAGTGAAACGTTTTTGTTCATAGTAGATACTGGATTTTGTTTACAACTCTGACCCTATAGTAAAAGTTTGCGGTGTGACACAGAATAGCTCACAGATTAATGTTTTTAAATTACAAAAAGAAATGTGTTAACAAAGTATAAATAAACAAATACCAGTAAGTACCTATGGATTTTACCAAAAGTACAAATGATTTCGGTAAATAATCACGCAGATATTATTATAATAAGGACAATATGGTCCTGTAGCTGTTTGGGGATCTTGTATTGTTGTCTCCATTGTACAAATATTTTGGTACTGTGCCCATGGCTCCGAATAATAGGCCAGGACCACCATGTTGCAAATGTTATATCAGGCACTGACGAATGGATTTGTTGGTTCAGATATGATCTTCCTTTTTTCATTCACTTCTGCTGGCTGATTTAAGGACGTCTTAAACCTGATTGTAGGATCTAAGATCTCGGCTGAACCTTTCTTCCTGTCGATAGCACCTGTATCAACGGTTACTGCCGCAGTCAGCCATACAGTGCACTTCTTCATGGACTTCCAGTCCTGTGTTTCGTAATGCATTTATGACCAGTGTTTTTACAGTGTTGCGACGCTTTATTCGTAGCAGTTCTCCCTGGAGACAATAATTCCCGAGTACATGAGGTAAGGTTTCTATCTCACTGTAGTGGCTTGCATCCGTAGAACGTCCCGGAAGGGAACATACTGGAGTCACCATAGATGTCATTTTGCACATGTCACGCCATTCCGAGCTGGATAATCCATCTCGTTTAGGGACCCAAGAGTTGGCTGATGGAACTTCACCAAAAATTGGCACTCTCTTCCTTTCTGTGGGTATGAGCACCGTGTTTCAAATTCCTGACGTCTTAGTTTCTCCTTAATTTGACGGAACTTATGAAGGAGTCCGCCGGTATCTGTAACTCTGTAAGGCAACGAGTTCTTATGGTTGCGAAATTGCGAACAACATTTATATGTCCATCATCTAGGTTTTCAAGCTTGGTGTTTATTGACTTCCATTGATGGTAACAACATGAACAGAGGTTTACCTATTGTATTCCAGCTATCTGAAAGCCATAAGCAAGGAGTGGACAAATCGGCATGCCTGGGATAGATGAATACATTCAAGATCAAAAACACGCAGTAACAAAAATTTCACGACTAGTGTACAGTTGCACCCCTCTTCGTATAAGAAGAGTTAAAGGTTTAAACAATTAAAATCCTGTATAAAGATTTCAAATCTAGTCGATCTATCACTGTAACATCACTCGTTTACCAGTGCCCAGTTAACATAGAGGCAGAGCTCCAAGCGAGAATGGTAATAGTTGGGGATATCAGCCATTGAACAGTTTGCATTACATTTACATTGTTTATTTCCTATAGTTCATTGTACATTAACTTCACATTCATACGCACTATTTCCGCAGGCACTCTGTATTTAACATTAAGGCATTAGAATGTACTTGAAAACATTCAAGAGACTAAATGGCAAACATTGCCAAAACATTACATTTTTGTTTTTATGGAGCCTTATTAATTAGAATTTCGTCTTTAATTTGAAATGTGGTTTTTATTTTGGGCACAATTCATATTTTTAAATCTAGTATATCATCTGCCTTTTTGTACTGTTAATTTTGCACCACTTCACAGAAAAAATCTTAGGTCCTACACACTTTGGAGTAGAATGACAACCTTAGCCGATCTGTTAGGGGAAGTTCTGTTCTATAAATTGGTACCACTGATAAGTATAGCAGCTTATGTGTGATCAAGTCATGCGGTTTCTTCCTTTGTAAATATACGCGTTTGTTTTCTCCACTTTTCCTTTGAACAGCTTTTTCTGTTAACGAGATTTTCTGGTATAAATTACCCTTTTTCGATAAATTATTGTAGATAACTGTATTGCATTTTAGGATGATACCACCAACATCTAATTGCTGTTATGGATCTGCTAATATGGTTTATTATATTTTTTAAAAAATAATTGGTGATAAACAATAGCTCTATAATTAAGAAAATAATCTTATCCTGCTTAAATAAAGAACGTATTGTATAAAAGTGCATCAATGAACTTAGAAGGTATTCATCTACATCCTGTGAAAATGTGAAAATAGGACTTCTAATCTTCCCTTGAAATACTGAGGATGAAAGCTTAAGTAAACATATCACTTCTGAATATCACGTGTTTTATAAACTAGGACAGGATGTGTATGGGGATATGTTCCGCGTAAAATGTTGCTGAAAATAACTGGATTTTATAACTAGGTTTTCATTCCTTTTATGTTATTCAAAGTAATTTTTATTTTTGGAATGTTAAGCGAATATACATATTATACCGAATCCCCACATTCGGACGCGTTGAGCGTGTAATATAGCAGAATAAAAAGCGTAAAATCAGACAAGCGATGATTATTATGGCAATGACGTAACATTTTTGCTACCCAGCGCACATGATCCACGAATTGCACAATTTTAGCAAACATCAAAGGGTACGTTTTGCAAGTGAGGACATGTTTTTGCTCATATTATTCTCATGAGCAATGTAATCGTCAGCTGAAATCGGCCTTTTGAGTAATAAAGGTCGCTCAGTTCGATACGGAGAGAAATCATGAAACGCGGAGGGAAAAAGCACATTTAAAACCGTAGCAATAAAAATGTAACGATAAAGGCATGATTAAGGGGTGGGTTGCATTTTATGATCATGTGCTGATACGGTTCGACGTCTCATGCAGTAGGAAACAGTAGTATTCAGTGCATTTCATGGCAGCTTGTATGTGAACCAATGGCATTTAGCACCAATAATTTGGTGCTGACAACTTTAAATCCATGTTCCTCCAGCCTGGAATATAACGCACTCAAAGATAGCAATGGAATCCTTTATTCATTGTATGTGCGTGTATGAATTAACTTTTGATATTTGGACGATCGTAATGTTAGGGAAGAACGTGGTTACCTTATAAAATAAGTAAATAAAATATGATTCACGTTAAATAAACACTTGCAGTAACTTTTATCAACTAAACCACGTATATCTTAGTAAAATATTACCATTATCATCTACTTCACGTAGGCATATTGAGCCATATAGGCCAGTTACGTTTTCAACAAATATTGCTTTTTTATGTATTTATGGACGCTCTATAACTGCTGTGGTCCTTAGCATCCCATTCTATATTGGGCGTGAAAGACCAGTAATTTTGCTCACAGGTCTTTTGATCAGGCTTGAGGCTCTTTTACGTGCCCTAAATCTACGACACGGGACCACCGGCTTTACTTCCTTCCCGAAGGAAACCACACTAAGGATTTTTACGCCCGAAAAATCCATCGCCCTCCACTGGGTTTGAACCCACGACCTCGGGAAGTAGAGGCTAGCATGGCAACCACTACATCGCGGAAGACGACGACCATCTTTATCTTGGTCACTTAAGTTTCTATTTCCGATTGGTTTGTACTTCTTTGTTCGTTTTGGTATTCTATTGCTACCAATTCTATTTAAATGATTACATCTTTCATTTTCATTCTATTATTTTATCATTTATATTCTCTATATTTAAATAACTTACATCCTCGCTTTAATTCGTTCTATTGATTTTATGCCTTCTACATTTCTGAAAGAATCTCATTCATGGTCCTTATAAACTACAGGAGCTCAATAATATAAACCTAAAATTGGAGGCGTCCTCCGTGGTGTAGTGGTTACCCCGAGGTCGCGGGTTCAAACCCGGCGGAGGGCGATGGATTTTTTCGCGCATAAAAATCCTTAGCATGGCTCCCTTCGGAAGGGAGGTAAAGCCGGTGATCACGTGTCGTAGATTTCGGCACGTATAAGAACCCCAAGTCTGATAAAGAGGCCTCTGAGCAAAATTACCGGTCTTTCACTCCCAATATAGAATGGGACGCTAAGGACCATAGTAGTTAAAGAGCATCCATAAATAAAGCTCAATTTTAATTTCTAAAATTGGAAGTGAAATGGCCATACGCCCTTAATCTTAGGACGTTTTTTCTGCCACGTTTATCGTATGTTGCGCCAAAAGGAAATATTAATTTTTGAGGAAGTAGCGAATGCCATACATTCGAGATAATTCTTGGCTGCTATGTTTATTTACTCAGCAGCACCAGAAGTTCTGACAGGTAAAAAATAAAACATGCGCCTTCAGAACTACTTCGATCCATAGTATTTCTACGGTTCCTGTCGAGTGTGTGTGACACCGGTCATGGACCCAGCTGGCGAATTTGAACATGTGGAAAATTGATCCTATCTAGTCTTTCAACGTATTCAGGGGAACATGATCTAATGTGCGGGAGTACGTTATCGTATGTTCTAAAACATAACTGCCCGGTGTATCTACATTCCTGGAATAGAAAAAATATATACATATAAATAAAAAGCCACCACAGTCATATTCTAGTGTTTATCCCAAATCTACGTACAAATATCGTGCGACATTTATTTTGCCTATGTTAAACTGGCATTAGAACATTACTTTACATAAGCTATACGCAGACTAAGGATGTCTTACTTGCCATTAGCGGTTTTGGTGTAAATTGTTTTATATCTCTATAGGATTTTTTATTTCCATCGTTAAGCCTATCTTAGCTTTATAGCATATAAGTAGGAGAGCAATGTTAATTAATGCCTGTCTCTGTGGTCTGGTGGTAGCATGCTAGCTTCAAAATTCAGAAGTCCCGGGTTCGATTCTTCCCAATGGGAGAGTAGGAATTTTTCTTTATAAGTGAGGACAAATATGTGTGTGAGTTGAATTTTTAGAAAGATACCCCAAAGTTAAAGCCCAAAAAGCGAACGTTTTTGCCAATGGGAAATTGTTCCAAAGGCAAAGCCGTCGATATGACCTTAGACGTTAAAGGCAACATATAAATGGAACAAAGTTTATGTGGTGTACATTGTAATATGGCGGTACTGTATAAAGTGACCACATGATGTAGCGGGAAAACGTTGTTCCTCTGGTTGATGCCCTCTGCTGCAGTGTCTGGTCTCCGGCTATTGCTGCTCGTCGGCTGCTGATTTCTCCATTCCTAATAAATTACCTATATAACTAATTTCACGGGTCTCAGGGTTTTCATAAGTGAAACAAATTAAATGACACTTCACTTCCCTTAAAAATTTGGTTTATTATGAAATAAATACTTATGGATGGCTAGCTTTTCCCATTATAACAATCCCCACCATAATAATAATTAAGAGCCTAAACTAACTGCACACGCTTCCCACCCAAATGCACACACACGTGCATCCGTCGTCCAGAGGGTATCACTGTGTGTAGACGAGATTCTATAAGAGAGTTAACAATTGGGGCTTTCTTTCCCCTTTTATACCTAAGCCTAGTGACGCCCACCTTTGCGCCTCAAAATGTAACGACATTTCTAATTGGTCCTCAGACCGCGTTACCTTATTGTGTATGAAAACATTCTGCTCCAAAGTTTTTCACATACGTGCCCCAGTGACGCATCCGGAAGCAGATTCAATATCTCTGTCTCTTTCCTTTCTATAGCTGTCTCTTTTTATTTCTCCTTATTGCTTCCAGTTCCTTGCTCATTAGTTTGATGAAAGGTGGGTTCTACCTAGAATTATCTAGTTTTAGAGCACATTTACTGTCGACGATGTGATTGCATCGAGTGGTTCGAAGTATTTGATATATTTGCTTCGATCACATCGAAAAAAATGAATATTTTTAGCCAAAGATATATCGAATAATTCATTCATTCATTATCTGTTTACCCTCCTCTTATGTAGGACTTACACCCCCCAGGACTTACAGACGGGTGCCTGGGGTCAGAGGCCCGTCGAGGAGCAGACACTCATGGATCAGACAGAACATCCAGGATGGGTGATCAGCCCGATGCCTGGTATGGGATGAAGGAAGTAGATGAAGCGAAATGTAGGCGAAATGGATGAAAGGAAAGGTGATGATGGAGCAGTTGGTGGAATGAATGGCGGGGGAAACCGGAGATCCCGGAGAAAACCCGCCCAGACGCCGCTTCGTCCACCACAAATCCCACATGCAGGTTCCTGGGATCGAACCCGGTCCGCCTCGGTGGGAGGCGAGCGGTCTAACCACTCGGCCACGGCGCCGCCATATATCGAATAAGATTATTTTAAATTATCCATACAGCTCGATATTTCTTACACTATAGAATATCTCCATTGCGTTTTCCTCCCTAATGTTTTACACAAATGTTTTATAATTATTACTTTGTAATCATTATTTTTATCCAATCTCCATGAGAGAACCGCAATATATTTAAATGGCTTCGAACAGTCTCGGCTACTTTCGAGTTTTTATAATGGAAGAGAGAGAAATGCAAGCATCTCCCCTCTTTCTACTGCCGGGAAAGAGTTCAATTTTGAACTCCAATTAAAAATAATATCCCAATTAAGTAAGACTTACCAAATATACTGTCAATCATCGATTGCCCGAGTAAAATAACCTCGCTTAGTGTTTCTGTTTATAATAAAATCTCAAGTAGGTGAAGCACACGTGAAGTATTTTCTAAATCTATACGAGTTATGTTTAATAGATCCGTAGACACTAGAGGGCTGATGAGTAGATCGTGCTCTCATCGTTCATCGTGCTCTCTAAGTAACTCCAACACTGGGACGGGTCTTCGAGCCTGGAGCTGTTAGGGACCTCCGCGCGACTCTATGGCCCTTCTGCCTGTGGCCTATAGCCTCTTGTTGTTCCTTCACTTAATTCATTCCTCCTGAGGGATGACAGCCACAATAGATCTGTTTAGACAGATAAGCTGTCTTTATTGATTTAAAATTATTAAATTTATTACATAACTACATAGTGTATGGACCATTGACCGTACATGCATATATAAGATACAAAGTAAGGTGACAAAAGAAAAATAAACAAAAAACAAAAAAGAAAATAGAAATGAATTGCCTCGGACTAACTGAACAAATCTTATGTACTTGGCTCCGCGCATTTTAGCCAAGAAATTGTCCACGTTTTGCCAGTTCCTCTTGACAGCCAGTAGATGCCAACATGCCAATCTCCTTCTAGCAAGACTTAAGAACTTTTCTTTGAGTTCAATTGTTCACTGGTTCTCCCACTGTGCACATTCCACCAAAATATGTACCCATTCTTCATCCAAACCACAGAGTGGGGAGATTCTCCTGCCAGAATCGTCAGTCATTTTCTTGCCCTCCAGCCTCCCAGTCTAAACCATGCCATTCTTGATCTTTTCTTTATTCCTAAGTTAAGCACGTGTATATGCCTCTTTACCCCAATTCAATTTATTCCTATTTCAAGAATTAGAAAAGATTTAGTTTTATGAACGGATTCCATTTCCTGTCGGCTGATGTCTATTAGTCTTCCTTTGACACCTTCCCATATATTTGAAGAGCTGAAACAAACGATAAGTTTGTTTCAACTCTTTGCCATACTGACCCTATCCTTATTCTCCTCAAACCTTTTTCCAAATCAACTGTCTGGAACTTAGGAGGCAGATTTTCTCTGTGGTATTTACAACATTTGGGCCGTAGTGTGGAATTATCTCCCTGCGTCAGCCTCAGCCAGTACTTTACTGCTCTTATTTTACAGTGTATTGTCTCTTCATGACATCCCCCCTCCCCCAGTTGTATAACCTAACCTATATTTGATGGAAATACTTGATATTCAATGCTTTAGGTAAGTTTTAAGGATGCTTCTCCAAAAAGCATAACAATTTACTCTTCGGTATTTTGTTTCCTTTATTATTCGAACAGAAACAATAAGTCAACTACAATACACAGACAATAAGCAAAGGGACAGACAAATGCTGATGGTCAATGAATCAGGCAGCAACATTAAAATTGCCGACAAGACACCGATTTTGGAGAACGTATCGGATACTAAGAAAAATCCGCTGAATTTTTATGTTAATGTAAGCAATCTATTTTTTTCATCCGAGTGTGTTTAAAGTCTTGCTAATTTCATATTCTGTCACTGAAGTGTGTAATTTTTAATTTCTGCCCAATAAAAATCCACTACATCTAGTGTAAAAATCCAAGTTTGAACAAATGAATAGCAACAAATAATAAATCAACAAAAATGCTAATTTAGAACGACATTTCAGATATATCGATACATTTTTTCTATATGCTAATATAAGTATGTTTGGTAGAATATATTGAATATGAATATATAGATATTTGTATCCCTACGTGGAATACAGCATGTAAACCTCAGATATGATACACCGAGAAAAGGCATAGTTGCTGCAGTTGCGTTTAGCGCATTCTATAAACAGTGCGTAAACACAAAGGTATGGTAAGTATATATGCTATTAGATAATAGCTTTGCCTATAAATAACCTAATTACCAGTGGAATTAATTGTGTGTTGGACAAGGTTGGAAAGGTAAAATTAGATAATTGAAAAATTCAATGCCATAGCCGGGATTTCAACCACAGATCTCCCGGTCTCCGTCCGGTTGCTCTAACCACTGAGCTACCATGGCAACTTGCCGGCATGACATTAAATTCTCCAACTGATTCGCATTTTTCCCGGTAACCCACAAGGAGATCTCAAACTGTATTGAGATGATATGCCACAATGGCGACTTACAGTGTTGTAAGTACTTTTTCCACCAATTGACCTAATAGTGTTGAAACTATGAAGCCCGGGTCTATGGTAGCTCAGTGATTAGAGATCGGGAGATCCGTGGTTCAATCCCGACTATGGCATTGAATTTTTCAGTTATCTGATTCTAACTCTCCAACCTTATTACCAAGCTACAATTTTCAGTTCTATTTATCAAATAACTAAACAATTAGATTACAGTCTGTCGAAATATTTGCTTGTAAACCAGAGCAAAATAACACCAGGAAAGAAATACACACACACATATATAATATAATATAATGTGTGTGTGTGTGTGTGTAGTATAACTGTAATGAACAAGTATGAAAATAAATACATAAACTGAAGGGGTTGTAATACAACAATACCAGAAATAATAGGTTGTCTTTTAAATTATCATAACTATGATTTTAAGAATAGGTTTTAGAATGGCAAAAAGATTCCAACACTGTGCCAAGGCTAGGTTTATTGTGCCTACTAAACTCCGGGAGGAAGGAGTGAGGCAGGAGAGAGTGCGAAGATCGATCACATCTGGTGGAGGCAGGCGCAGCGGGGTCCCTAAAGTTTTCAGATTGAATAATCTCGGCCACCCCTTTGATGCCTCTTTTATCCTCACGGCTAGGTTCAACCAGAAGATTCCACCTCAGGGAATAAACCGTTCTCTCCTCAAGGCACATTCACGCAATACGTCGCACACCACCGTCCTTTCCGCTGGTCCTGCAACCCTGAAAATGAAGAGGAGGAAATGGTCAGGAAAATTCCTGGTAGTATATATTACACTCCAGCATTCACCTACCGACCTGGGAAACCCACCGAAAACCCCAAGGTGAGGGTAGCCGCACCAACAGGAACTGAACCTGAAGCTAGTCCTACACGCCTGAGCCATCGCTCTCTGATGTTATGTCTGAAACTGTGTTTCATCCTCTACCAGATACGGCCTATACTTTGTATATTCATTTTGTCTGTCTTAACGATGTATACACAGAAACATGTGCACTATCCACTCGTCACCGAATGCGTTGTACGTCTACCGTGTTACTGTAATGGTTACCCTGTCTCGCTACGTCTACAGCCCTTAACCTATAGCCGTGTATTTGCAACTGCTAGGAGGCATGGTAACCAAATTAAATTACCTTTCTCTTTCTCAGGTCTCGGGTCTTTGTACGAATGAGGTTCCTCATCACGATATTTACACTACTCATTTACTATAGTGCATAGCCTAGGGGAACAAGTTTTCAGCACCCATGTGCTTTTCTACCCTTGTAGTTAATAAACTAGTGGGACAGGAAAGGCATGTGCAGCCATGGGGATCTGCGATTATTGTATTTGTAAGTGTAGCCTGAAACTATTTGACAATAAAAGTCCCTCTATTACTGTTACCACTATACTTTTACTACTAATAATCATATTACTATCATTACAACTACTACTATTATTACTACAACTATTGTTACTATGGTTATTAATACTATTATTACCACTATTATACGTACTATTACTATTACTGCTACTATTATTGCCGCTATTACACGTACTATTACTATTACTGCTACTATTATTACCCCTATTACACGTGCTATTACTGTTACTATTATTGCCGCTATTACACGTACTATTACTATTACTGCTAATATTATTGCCGCTATTACACGTACTATTACTATTAATGCTACTATTATTTACCCTATTACACGTACTATTACTATTAATGCTACTATTATTACCACTATTACACGTACTATTACTATTACTGCTACTATTATTACCCCTATTACACGTACTATTACTATTAATGCTACTATTATTACCACTATTACACGTACTATTACTATTACTGCTACTATTATTACCACTATTACACGTACTATTACTATTACTGCTACTATTATTACCACTATTACACGTACTATTACTATTAATGCTACTATTATTGCCGCTATTACACGTACTATTACTATTACTGCTACTATTATTACCCCTATTACACGTGCTATTACTGTTACTATTATTGCCGCTATTACACGTACTATTACTATTACTGCTAATATTATTGCCGCTATTACACGTACTATTACTATTAATGCTACTATTATTTACCCTATTACACGTACTATTACTATTAATGCTACTATTATTACCACTATTACACGTACTATTACTATTACTGCTACTATTATTGCCGCTATTACACGTACTATTACTATTACTGCTACTATTATTACCACTATTACACGTACTATTACTATTACTGTTACTATTATTGCCGCTATTACACGTACTATTACTATTACTGCTACTATTATTACCACTATTACACGTACTATTACTATTACTGTTACTATTATTGCCGCTATTACACGTACTATTACTATTACTGCTACTATTATTGCCGCTATTACACGTACTATTACTATTACTGCTACTATTATTGCCGCTATTACACGTACTATTACTATTATTGCTACTATTATTACCACTATTACACGTACTATTACTATTACTGCTAATATTATTGCCGCTATTACACGTACTATTACTATTAATGCTACTATTATTTACCCTATTACACGTACTATTACTGCTACTATTATTACCACTATTACACGTACTATTACTGCTACTATTATTACCGCTATTACACGTACTATTACTATTACTGCTACTATTATTACCACTATTACAGGTACTATTACTATTACTCCTACTATTATTGCCGCTATTACACGTACTATTACTATTACTGCTACTATTATTACCACTATTACACGTACTATTACTGCTACTATTATTACCACTATTACACGTACTATTACTGCTACTATTATTACCACTATTACACGTACTATTACTGCTACTATTATTACCGCTATTACACGTACTATTACTGCTACTATTATTACCACTATTACACGTACTATTACTGCTACTATTATTACCACTATTACACGTACTATTACTGCTACTATTATTACCACTATTACACGTACTATTACTGCTACTATTATTACCACTATTACACGTACTATTACTGCTACTATTATTACCGCTATTACACGTACTATTACTATTACTGCTACTATTATTACCACTATTACAGGTACTATTACTATTACTCCTACTATTATTGCCGCTATTACACGTTCTATTACTATTACTGCTACTATTATTACCCCTATTACACGTACTATTACTGCTACTATTATTACCACTATTACACGTACTATTACTGCTACTATTATTACCGCTATTACACGTACTATTACTATTACTGCTACTATTATTACCACTATTACAGGTACTATTACTATTACTCCTACTATTATTGCCGCTATTACACGTACTGTTACTATTACTACTACTATTGTTACTATCACTATTAATGTGTTCACTATTACTACCACTACTAGTACTAATACTACTGTTACTACTACCACTACTGTTATTAATATTACTATTATTACTACAATTACTACTACTTAATCACTATTACCACTATTGGTAGATACTGCTATTATCAGTATTACTACTACTGCTGTTACTATTACTACTATTATTGTTATCACAACTATTATTACTAATGCCCTTACTATTATTATTATTACTAGTGCTGTTATTACCACTATTACACGTACTATTACTCTTACTATTGTTACTATTAATATGATCACTAATACTAACATTGCTATGACTATTTCTATTAGAATTACTAGTACTACTATTACCACTATTGCTAGTACTAATATAGATTTAATTCATTTTGTGGAATTATATAAGAATTAAATTCAATATTAGTGAAATCTGAATATTCAATACTTCAGTAGTACTATTACCACTACTGTTACTAATATTACTATTATTACTACAATTACTACTACTTTATTGCTATTGTCACTATTAGTAGGTACTACCATTATCACTATTAATACTATTATTATTACTACTATTACCCACAACTATTATTACTGCTAATACTACTACCATTATTTTTATTACTGCTGCTATTATTATTACCTACTATTAATACTACTAGTACTATTATTATTGCTATTACAATGACTAATGCTGTTACTACTTCTACTAATACGACTAATGCTACCACTATTACTCCTACCATTACTACCACGAATAATCCTCCTCCTCCTCCTCCTCCTACTACTACTACTACTACTACTACTACTACTACTACTACTACTACTACTACTACTATTGGGGCAGGCTTGTAAGGCCTCAAAGTGTTCATATTTTAAGACATATAATGAATAACACAAATATACAGAAATCATAGATGTTTAATTTTCTTTCTTTTGTTTCTAGTGGTGGTGCAAGAATACGAGGCACGTGTTTACGACTCGCAAGTGCTTCCTGGAAACACAGCAGTCTTTAGATGTCACGTGCCAAGTTTCGTTAGAGATTTCCTCACCGTTACATCCTGGCTTCAGGATCATAGCTTCAATATTTATCCCACAACAGAAGGCGGTAAGTATGAGTTCTTTCACTTCCATTGGCACATAAGATGAATAATTATTGGTCCATCAGAATACAGTATGTTTTATACATAGCAGTTCTATATAGGTATATGTTTGCCTGAACTAAACCTAACAAGAAGGTTGTCCACTCAGGCATCTGTAGAGTGAACAGAAATTGTTCTAGGGCACAATGTTAGAGAATCGTATGGACAAATTGTTAGTGCTTTGATGGTATATATTGTTACATGCTGGTAGATGGTCTAAAAGTTTACATGAAAATTAAATTAATTTTGAGTACCCAGCACGCACATTGAGGGGACGTATACTTACTTGGCTGCGGAGGAGCGATACGTGGTGTGGAGGTTAAGAGGAAGCCGTGGGGTTTTACTACACAAAAACCATAACACAAATCTACTCACACATTCCTAGATTTATTTCCCAACCGTTTGGGGTTCCTACATTATTAAACATGGAAGGTGGGAGGAGATGCCCACCGATCCAAAACCCGGCTTGCACACGCGGTCCGTTCCTTACGGAATCCTAACTGACTGACGCTATCCCCACTACTCTTGCTAGCCAAGTTACCAGCCAAGAGTGACGTAAACAACCATGTGTCTGGTAATGACAATGTAGAACAATAATGTAACCCCTAAATTATTAATACGCCGCAATATCAGAATCTGAGGTATAACACTGCAATGTTTTATTCTCCCTTCAAATACATCAGCTGGCAAATTTGTCACTGGGGTAAAACACCAGAGCTTGCAGGACGTGTGTATGAACAAAGCTACATTTTAAGCAACGTAAAGAACTATAGAATCAGGTATTCGGCCATGGCGAATTTATTTGCGTCACAGCTATCATGCTGAAGGACACAACCGATCACAGTGATCATTTGTCTTTAATTAGTAAAATGTCTAATATCCAGAACGGAAGAAGCCGCTTTGCCCCTTTCTTTCTAAAACCAGGAAAGGTGTTTGATTTTTCAATGAGTGCAAATATTTGTTTGTGTTCTTAACAATAATGTTTTCCAAACCAGATGTACACTTGACATGGTATCCTTACAGAATAAAAACACAAGAGGGTTACAAGGTAGGCACTACGTAAATGTTAGCGATGACCACAATGCGTTAAATTAAATTGAGATTTATTTATGGACGCTCTTTAACTGCTGTGGTCCTTAGCGTCCCATTCTATATTAGGCGTGAAAGACCGGTAATTTTGCTCGGAGGCCTCTTTATCAGGTTTGAGGTTCTTTTACGTGCTGTAAATCTACGACACAGGACCACCGGCTTTACTTCCCTTCCGAAGGAAGCCATGCCAAGGATTTTACGTCCGAAAGAATTCACCACCCTCCGCCAGGTTTGAACCCGCGACCTCGGGAACTAGAGGCTAGCATGGTAACCACTACACCACGGAGGACGACTTACAATGTGTTGTTCTAGTACCATAGATATATTGTTTTTAATGCAACAATCCCAATCACTACCCTAAACAGAAATACATGGGTTAAAGTTAGAAATGTATTTTCCACGATATTAATGCACAAACTATTCTCTAGCTACCTTCGCTGGACAGCTGTCTATGTTTCGTTATTATTTATTCGGATTATGTTGAAAGATCGTAGTGATTTCTGTATGGCATTCCACTGGAGTGTTTCCAACTTGTTGGATTAATTGAACTGGGCTAGTAGGTTCCCCCGGTTTGGCACCACTTGACTTTTTGAGCGAGGAAAGATAAAGCTAAAAGTTGTCGCTTACAAGAACATAACCATACCAGAAGAAACGAAATATCGCACTAAGCTGTTGAAGCGATATTTCCAGAGACATAAAAAGTAAAAATTAGTATCAATCGTCATAGAGTTATGTTCAATTTATTAATATCAGACTCAGAGTATTGCGAATTATATCAGTAGAAAGTCCTTAAAGAATACTACATGTGTTTTAAGTTTCGTAAATATTACCCAATAAAGAGCGCCACTATCGTAATTTGTTTCATGCAAGCTTCCCAATAGAAAATAAAACAAAGCGTCAGTTGTGATTCTATTATAAAGATTCAAACGCGAGAGTAAGCTTACACGTCATTCCTTTGTATTCGCACGGTTATTCCCCTAAGTATAAGAATAACGTGGCGTATTGTAACGAACTAAGCGAGCAAACGTTGAAGTTCAAAAGTTCAAAACCTAGCCAATAAAAGAAGGATAAGGTCTAACTAAAGCAAAGTAGCCAATAATAAAGTAGGCAGATTTGACTCCGAGGAAAATATAATGAAGGCTTCACCTTAGGATATATACCGTGACCCAAACAAACCGTCCTTTGCAGTTTAACGTTTCCGGCATACATAGGTGCAAAAGAAATTGTCGCATCACTGCTGTTCAAAGGGGCAGTGCACGTACAAAGCGAAAGGTCACTGAGGTAGTATTGTTGTCTGCAGGTGTTTACATTGTAGTTTCGTACTGATAAGCGTCGCGTGGTTCGCCTGCATGCAGTTTGAGCCAGGTCATTCAGACAAAAAGGTAATGTTCACCAATAACGACACACAGATATGGTTACGATCTGTGCTCAGACGCACCAAAATACAGCTGAGGCTCGAAGGCTGTGTTCTGAACATTTTCAGACGCGGCATCTGTCTTCTGCGCACTTTTTATTTTTATTTATTTTTTTATACATGCAGAGATGATATTAAGAAAAGTTGGGTAATTCCAAGGAGAACGTTGGCCTGAGAGACCGTTACATCAATTCGTCCACCAAGGCAGGCATCTTTTTGCACATGCTTATTATGAATAATGCACTAATAGCAAATAATTTAATTCTAACTCACCTTTAAAGGCACATAAGTATAATAAAAATAGAATTTCCTTTAATCTTGTTTACTTTGCGGCACCAATTGGTGCCATATAGTTGTACTGAGTGTAGTCTGACTGTCATACATCTAAATTACTTAACACGTGTGCTCAGGTTTGCGTCAAGCGAAAATCCTGAATTCTTGTTAATGGACGAATTGGTTATTAAATAACCGATAATACCCCCCCCCCAAACGCACATACACATAGGTACTCTCACGTTCAAACACCACGCCCTGGACATAACGTGAAAAGTTTTAGTTTAAAGACAACTTTCTGGTGCCCAGCCGGGAATTGAACCCGGAACACATATTGTAGGCAGTTTCTCTACCGAAGGAGCTCTGGGACCAGTAATGGCAGCTACGGTGTGCGTTTTTAAGCACTGGACTTTCATTTAGCGGTCTCCTCTCTGTCAGTATGTATGGAGTCCCCTTGGCAGTTCTGCTTAGGCAAAGCTTTTGGCATCCACGCTATCCGGTATAAACTAACTTCAACCATGACGGCTTGTGTGGGCCACCTGGAATATATATATATATATAGTGTATCAGCGAGATTCGAGACTTACTCTGGTAATTCTGCTTCTTGATGACGCATGCTGCGCGAGATAAGAAAATGTGACGCATTTATGTGTTATTATCCGAAGTCACTGCGGAATAGAAAGAAAGTATCGGTTGTCAGCTACATATAGAAAAGAATATAGTGCGACAAGAGTATACTACATCAGCGACGATCAGTAATCTTCTCGAAGGAAATAAACTTGAACTATGAGAAAGGTTATTGTCTTTATTGAAGGATGAGTTGTATCGTGTTTCAACTGTCGGGGAGCCGAACTTGTAGTAGTTGCAACCGCACGTATATTACCCGCTTTCCTGTAGTCTTCGCCCCAAATGTACTTTCAGGTGGCCTTTGCCCCAACTTTAAAAAAAATATATTAACTTTATAATTTAACTGTTTCTTTAAATATTATACATTTATGTTTTCCTCGGCTGCGTCAGTATTATTGTTAGAGACACGTTTCTCTTAGCAGGGTTGTGGTACGACTAAGAATGTTGGCTTACACAGATTATAATTTTACTTCACTCCTTTTATTAATACTTGATACGATTTAAATAACACTTCACTGATATAGAGAGCTGTGAGGTTCTTTAATTAATTATTTGCACTTTTTAACACGTAAAACTATTTTCGTCTCACACGAATACGTATTAAATTTCTTGAGGACACTTTTTGCTTCTGGTTAGTAACGCTGTCTGCAACCAATTGAACTGATTTCAACCGCCTAAACTTGAAAATTTCTGTATTTCAAGTATCTGATTGGTTATTCCTAATCCAATAGAATACCTTCATTTAACTAAATCTTTTTCTGGTTGTTGATTGGCTATTTTTATAAACTGTCACTAAAATTACATTATTGCTTCCAAGAATCACAAGTAACGTTTAAACTTTCTAATTCTTTATTGCCTCAAGGTTACCTCATTGTTACCTCATTGTTAGCAACTTTGAACCTATTATTCTCACAGCTCCTACATTATTAAATTACGTAATATATTCACATAACATTATTACACATGGATACAATAATACAAAAATATACAATGACTGTTCTATATACTTTTTATATATTGTTACATACACATATTGCTTTAAGGTGGGCTGTTATTGAATTTATATATTATATAATTAGACTGAAATCATTTAAGTGATAAAAATACTGCCTCAACTACGTAAAGCCAGATCGCGCGTCTAAAGAACGGTCGACACGCAGCCGGAAAGTAACTGGTGCCGAAGCACAGTAACAGTCACGTTGGCCGGGAACAAAAGGTAATTAGTAATCAGTTTACGCAAAAGAGCGTGTCTGGCAGATGCTGATGCAGTAGACGAACCAATTAAACTGAATCTTGCAGGAACAAAGTACCGGGATCGGTGTTGGAATAGTTCAGTGAGTGTTATTTCTTCAAGTGCAGCTACAAATCACCTGCAGTCCCAAAATTTCCTTCCCACGCCCATCATCTCCATATACAACAAAGGACAATATCTCGACGAGAAGGACAGACCCTGAGAACAACGCATCCGTGTCCAAGACAACGAGGAGGTCAAGTGGACACCTCCAGAGCCAGACGCTCAACCCACAATCACTCACGTCAGCGACATAGGCTGCTACATGATACGTGCACATGCTACACAGTCTGTGCTGAAACTTTTTCCGAAAATCTACATTAATATGTGCTCCATAACCGTCCTAGAAACGTTAATAAAATTCTAATTCTAGTCAATAAGCATTGTTTCATTTAAAAATTAACATAGCGTTAATCATTTTCTATGACTGCTGAAATCTCTGCATTTTTTCGTATCTTGCTGTGTTTTTATTCTGCAGAAGCAGCGCATTAAATACACATCTCCCTTTGTAAATATTCGGGGCGATGTTTTTGGGTGATTCACGCAGTATTTTCATGTAAGTGCAGAAACACCTTAACTAATTACTACCACCAGGGTTACCCATATAAAATACCACAAATACACGTGTATCTTTGGGTAGCATTTTGATTATCTTTTTCTATCTAGGACAGGATAGAACTAGAAGCGGTGGTCCCGTGTCGTAGATTAACGGCACGTAAAGAACCTCAAGCCTGATAAAGGGGCTTCTGAGTAAAATTACCGGTCTTTCACGCCCCATATAGAATGGGATACTAAGAACCACAACAGTTAACGAGCGTCCATAAATAAAACTCAATTTAATTTATTTTTTGAAGCCGAAGGGGAGTTGTAACCTCGACCTACGCAGATCTTTTGGGCCTATGCCCCTGACGGCTGAGGTGGGAGGAGACAGAGGGCGGCCGGAGCAGGAGGCACGGCAGGCACGGGGCAGAGTCCCTATCACTTACAGATTTGAGCTCCCCGGTGCTGGCCGGTGCAACCGGCCCCCTTTCTCCCTGTGAACTTACACATCCCATGCGGTTCTGGGACCCAGAGACCGCTTGCAGTCCGGGGGACGAAGGTTTCCTCAGAGCATCTTTGCCTCTGGCATGCACACACCGAGACCTCCTGCCGACACTTGCAGCCCTGAAAGAAACAAAACAGATGAGAGGTGAACTGAAATGAGAATGGAGATGAAATATAGGGACAGGGAATTCGGGGGATGTAATGGTCCTTCTCAGCATTCGCCTGGTGATCCGGCAAAACCCCCGAAAAAAATCATGGGTCAGGAAGGTCGGCGGTGATCGAACCGAGGTCCTCCCGAATGCGGGTTACAGACGTTACTGCCTGAGCCATCTCCAAGGTCGCGGGATCAAACGTGGCGGAGGGCGATGGATTTTTTTCGGGCGTCCCGTGTCGTAGATTTACGGTATGTAAAAGAACCTCAAGCCTGATAAGGAGGCCTGTGAGCAAAATTAGAATATAGAATAGGACGCTAAAGACTATAGTAGTTACGGAATGTCCATAAATAAAACCTCGATTTATATTTATTTTTTCCGCTAGGTGTATTTGTCTATCTAAATTCATTCATTCATTATCTGTTTACCCTCCTCTTGTTTAGGACTTACACCCCCAGGACTTACAAGCAGGCGCCTGGGATTGAACCCGGGCCCCCTTGGTGGGAGGCGAGCGGTCTAACCGCCTTGTCTATCTAAATAACTTCATAAAATATGAGAATACAGATAATCATAAAATAACAAATATAGGTCAGTAAGTAATTTGAAAATAACAAAATAATTAATCTTTTCAAGTGGTGTTAATTAAATAAATGGCCGTATTGATTCTATGTGCTGGCTACTGTTCAGTAAAGGAACAGGATAAGTTATGCCCGTGTCAAACACTTTGAATTTACTACTCGCCCACATTCAACCATACGCCCAAACTAACCAGCTGGGTTACACTCGCTTTATCTATTTCTTCGAACGTGAAATTAAATTGTAACAAAAATGTTGTCGACTCTGTGTTGGAAACCTTACCTCCCAGGGGAATATTGTTTCAAATTAAACAAAAATTCAGTCTCCAGTGACTGAAGTTATGCAACATTCGGCGTATTTCAGCCCTGCTACTTTTCGAGAGCTACGGCATCCACTAGGGAAAGAAAGATAAAAGCATTTAAGTCGTTAGATTGTTGCAGACAACGGAGTGAAATGGCTCCGTGGTAACGTGTAACGCTCGCATTCGGGAGGTCCCAGGTTCGATTCCCGTCGACCGCTCACTCTGACGTTAGGTTTTTCGTGGTTTTCCCTGATTGCTGGAGTGGTTCTAGGTTTCGTGGCGTATGGTGGTACCTGACAGTTGGCACGGATGCTTGCTAAAGAGGGCTGCTTGGTCCACGGGCCGTTCATTGGCCTCTCTAGGCAATGGGTCGCAATGGGTCGGGTCTTCGAGCGGCCTGTCTGCCTACGGCATGTACCCTCCTGTGGTTTCTTCACTTCATCCTTTCCTCCTGGGGTGTTAACCACAATAGATGTTTCTAGGTTGCAGTGAGCAAGGTGTCCCGCTCCGTTGTATAACCCATACCTATTGTAGACAGGTGGTGACTGGGAATGACAGTTTCGCGCTTAGAAAGAACATCGACGTGCAGTAACTACCAGAGAATTGCTGCAAAGTATGCATAACATTTTTAGGGCATCAAAGTGACACTTAAAATTCTGGAGTTTATTTTAATGTCAGCCTCTCTTCAGAAAAGACTATTAGCCAATCCCTCTTGGAAAAACGTTTGTTTATTCAACTGTCATTGAAAACGTTGAAACTCATTACACAGAGTAAGCTATTCAACGCTCATCGAAGACAATCCTCCTAGCATATTGCAGCATTAAGGTACGTCTCTCATCAGACAACATTCTCCATTGGGAAAAAGATGTAGATACTGAAAGGGTAAGAGAGGCTTCGTAACTGTGTGGAATCCGTGTGATATTTTTCACCAAACTTTTCTAATCCAGTTCGCTCCACACCTAGAGGGAAAAAGCCAAACACATTTTACGAGCTATGGGCTGTCAAAATGTAGTACGAATGCGGTGGAAAGGAAGATACTAGGTCACAAACTACCCTTCTATATGAAGAAGTTGGAAGGAAAGAGACAGACTAACACGTCATAGCTTTCCAAATAAAGAGCGTCCCTTGAGATGGGACAGAATGAACGCATCTCAAGAGAAAACCCAAAGGTTCAGTTTTACTCAATGTTCTTCCTGGGTTTTGGTAATATTCATGTAATACTTAAAAACATGGGACGCTGGTGCTCAATTTCCATTTATTAGCACAAAAGGTGAGTGAAAAGGCATCACTTTTAATAACTTCTAGAAGCTACTCTGAAATTAAGAAAAAGTTTATATTTCTTAAACGTAACAAATGGAAGTATATTTTGTACTTTTAACGCAACCATCTCGAAATTTGTGCTGTTTTAGTGTAAAAATATTATACACCATGTTACATGGATAATGTACAACTTATAAATAGCGATACAGAAGTCTTTAATTTGCTGTTAAAAGTAACTTATTTCTAACAAAGGAATGTATTCAGGCTATAAAACTAAGAAAAGCTTCCATAAAAGTTACCCTTTTATTAAAATAGGACGAGGCGTTTTATTTGTTGAATTGTACTACGTAGTTATGTTTCTGTACAAAAATTCTAATGTTCCCTTCGTAGGGGAAGGGAATAATCGATTGCATTGGTCACTGGAACGTTAATACATTCTTTAGTAATTTAGATCTCCTGAACTTCAAAACCTCACCATAAACGATCTCCATTCCTCAGAATGTGTGCCCATTTGTGCTTTTAGTGTTACACGTTGGCACCTAAAATGGTTTCTAAAAATTGTATATAAATAATTTCAGTCCCCAACACTTTAAAGTCTTTCATAACGACAATAATATAATACGTAATATTTTGTCATAGCTAAGAGTGTATGATATCGTTATAAAAAGACCATTTTTCATATTTAAGGAGCCCGAAGTCTCCATTGTAAAACTATTTGCACTATAATACACGAGGGTTTTTTTAAAGTAAGAACCGATTGCCCAAAGTGTTCGCGCAGGGTGTCAGGTAACGCCGATCCAAGGTCAGCCATTCTCGGCCGTCCCCCACTACTCTGCCAGTAAGTTTCAACTCTATCTGTGTTGGTTGTTGTGCTGCATTATTTTCCGCCATGTCAATTAATAATCCCGCCGATTGTGAGGTGGTTCCGTCATTCGGTTTTTAAATGCAGAAAAGGTCCGTCCTTCTGAAATTTATTGACGAAGTGTTGCAATATAAGGGGAAGGTGTGATGAATGACGGAAATGTGCGTGACTGTTCGATGAAGGAAGGACGAACATTCATGATGAGGATCGATCTGGGTGGCCTGCTGTCATGAGTGAAAAGTTGACACAAAAAGTTGATGAGACGTTTCATGAAAACAGGCACTTCACTATTGAAAGCTTCATCAACATTTCTCTCAAGTTTTAAGTTCAGTAATTTATGCAGCTGTCGCTGACAAACATCAATACAAAAAATGTGTGCAAGATGGACTGGTGGCAGAGTTCTGTGATGACGGTATCCAAAAGCTGGTGCCACGACGAAACAAGTGTTTAGACATTAATGGCGACTATGTAGAAAAATAAAATAACGTTAATATTTTCATTTTCTATAAAAGTTATGTTCATAAATAAAATATTTCGTGCGCTATAACAAAACAAAAATCTGATGCGTTACACTCATATGACTTTCTCTACTCTTGTACAAACTATTTTTACAAACGCTTATTCTCCATATGCTTCATGTTAATCGAGATATCGAGATATCTTATTAGAAATAAGATATCTTATTGCTAATATTTTGTAGATACAAAGGGAATTGGTAGGTTTTAAGCTATAGTCAAATATCTTAAGAGCTGGTTGCTATGTGGAGTATTCCATTCTCTTTGCCTTACCAGGACAAAAAATGAATAACGGTATTGGAAAATTTAAGGGAATAACAACCCATATCTCGAAAATGGTTCACTCAACAAAAAAATGTATATGACATGAATTGTGTATTTTAACGCGATCTGCATTTTTGTGTAGTAAAATTTTGTCTATCTCTTATGGTTTACCATTTATACAAAAGTCGTTCACAATAAAGAATACTTTTGGAGACATTCACAGAAAATTCGAGATATACATATTTGTCATGAAAATCTCTTAAACATATGATATTTTAATCAAAATCGTTAGAGCCATTTTTGAGAAAATCAAAATTTTCGAAAAATGTTCCATGTAAAGGGTAATCTGGGGTGGAGGGATTTTCTTGAAAACCTTTGTGTCGCATCTCTGGAAGATACTGAACCTAAATACCAAGTTTGGTGTTTATCCGACTGTTCGTTTCTGAGTTATGCTGTTCACAGACACACGGACGTTTCCAAAAATGCTTATTTTGGATTCAGGGTGTCTCAAAAGATATATTTCCGGTAAAATCTCGGTATCGAATTTTTGGGTGGAATACAATACTTCCCCTACTTACTACACGTAGCAGAGAAAGTAAAAAGTGGCCCTCGTACTATGGCCCAAATATTCAATTTTACGCCAATCAATACAAATCTTACCTCAATCTTTAAACCATAAAACTGTATAAGTGATCATTTCTGTGAGGATACTGGTTTTTAAATGTAAAATCAAGTTACACTTGAATGTTTCACACCATCCAGGACTTCACAAGTGAATGGAGTTTTGTCTCTCTGTAATCTGCCAAGTTTAATGATCCGTACTCCAAGTTACATATCCTTTTAGTGATAGAAACTCATCGAAAGCGTTCATTAAATATTTTTTCTACACGTTGCAGTGACACTCATAACCTAGTTCATGAAGAGAGAAGCCAGTAAAATTATGTACGTGAGTAGATGCTATTCATTAATGCCTTCAGGCATAAGAAGTTCTATTCTCCAAAAGCACTGAAGTGTTCCAGTTGCACTTTTCGTCCACTTACATAAAGCATATGAAACTTTCATTTATATTTAGAACATTTTGCACAGAAGCTATAGCTCACAAAACGTGGCTATTTCAAGGTCCTAACAGCCCACAAATGTAATCCAATGCTTGATGCGCAAAGAAATAGTGGGGCCCGATATAAAGAATGGAAAACAAAGGTTTGGCCAAAATAGTATAGGAATGAGGATTGTCATTCACTAGTCAGTTCGGGGTTTACGCAGAAAAAGAGGCTGCGTCAGGTAGCCGTATGAGAAATGTTCAGCTTTGTCACTAAATACTCTGAAGGAAGGAATCCCATTGGTTCTGGTATGGAAGAATCTTGAAGCTGCAGTAACCAGATGAAAAAAAAAACTGACTTGAATACAGAATTTAGGTGCAAGAAATAGGTGAATCACAAGTTAAAATTCAGAGAACTTAAATGCAACTTTCCTTAAAAATTACCATTGCCCACAACTTAAGCACCTTCATAAAAATCTTCGCAACGTTATCTAGAAACAAGGTGGGAAATTCCAAACAGGATACCAGGAAAGGTGGAGTAGCAGCATAAAGAGGACATCTCTTGGATGATAAAATACAGGTTAACAGGAGGTGGGAAAATAACTATTCTTCAGTAAAATTGTTCCAAAATGGTAAGTCAAATACGTCCACAAGTACCAAAGTAACAGCAATTAATCGTGACGCAGTGTGTATGGCCGAAGGTTATCGGGAGGTCGGCGCCGGACAGTCGAAGATAAACAACGATATGTACCGTTCGCCAGCGTAAACACCGGGCGCGCTATTGGCATATAACCAGAACCTTCTGAAAGTTTCTTCCGCCCTCCTCCAGAACGTGTGTCGAAATAGTTCTCTGGAAGATTTCGCTGCTTACAAAAGCGAGCTTTCTCTCGAGTTCAGTTGAGTTGCGTCAGCCAATGAATGAGCGAGTTGACGGATGAGTTTCCCCTGCGATATCAAGTGCGATTCTCCAAGCGAGTTTGTGGCGTGCAGCGAGCTCTACTACGCAGCGAGGGATTGTGGAGGTCTTGTGATCGACTCCCCATCGAGGCTACGCTACGAGGGAAGTGAAGTGACGGAGAATTGAATTAGTTCACCTTAGTGAAATTATAGTGAGCTAAATGAACTCCCAGTGAAGTTGAACTAGATAAGAGAGAGAGAGAGAGAGAGAGAGAGAGAGAGAGTGACAGTGGAAAAACTGGACAAAGCCACTATATATTTGGTCCACCGTTATTCAGCACTCTGGTACTTTCGCATCAAGGAAGACCAGACTTCCCACCTTTCTTCTCTACCTTTCGTTGTATACGAAAATTCGTAACGTACTGCTAACAAGAATACATCTATACACTTAAAAATGTCCTTATATACCATCTAAATTTGTTACTGTTGTAAGTTTGTTAACAATTTGAACTGGTTATAAACACAGTCGAATAGTCGGGTTAGTACAGAGTTGGAGACTGATATTTTGGAACTATAACTGGACCTGTGGTTATCCTTTGGAACTGTTCAGTTCATGGAATTAGGGAACAAAGCGGGGTTTTAGTGAATACATTCTGAGGCAGTATTTTTAACGCTAAAATGATTTCAGTCTAATTATATAATATATAAATTCAATAACAGCCCGCCTTAAAGCAATATGTGTATGTAACAATATATAAAAAGTGTATATTACAGTCATTATATATGTTTATATTATTGTATCCATGTTGAATAATGTTATATGAATGTATTACGTAATTTAACAACGTAGGAGCTGTGAGAATAATAGGTTAAAAGTTGCTAACAATGAGGTAACAATGAGGTAAACTTGAGGCAATAATGAATTAGAAAGTTTAATAATACTACTTGTGATTCTTGGGAGCAAAAATGTAAATTTTGAGGCAGTTTAAAAATAGCCAATCAACAACCAGAAAACGCTTTCGTAAAATGAAGGTATTCTATTGGATTAGGAATAGCCAATCAGAGACTTGAAATACAGAAATTTACAAGTTTAGGCGGTTGAAATCAATTCAGTGCCTGCAGATAATGTTTGTAACCGGATGCGTGATGCGTCCTCGAGAAAGTTTATACGTATTTTGTGTGAGACAAAAATAGTTTACGTGCTAAAAAGTGCAAGTATTTAATAAAAACATCTCACAGCTCTCTATCAGTGAAGTGTTATTTAAATCGTGTCAAGCATTAATAAAAGGAGTGAAGTAAAATTATAATCTGTGTAAGCCTACATTCTTAAGTCGTACCACAACCCTGCCAAGACATCCATGTTTCTAAAATAACTACTGACGCAGTCGAGGCAAACATAAATATATAATATCTAAAGAAACAGTCAAATTACAAAGTTAATATTTTTTAATCTTAAGTCGAAGGCTACCGGAAACTGTTTACTATACGTGCGGTTGCAACTACTACAAGTTCGGTTCCCCAATATAACCATACAACTCCTGCAATACAACTTAATTCAAATTGACGCCCAAAGCGTGGTACAAATAACGTAAAGATACCATCTTCTTCAAATCAGCCTTCCATACGTAGCAGCAACATACAACAAAACACCTACTTCAAATTGGCTTTCCATACGTGGGGCTAATGAAATTATCTTCTTCAATTCCTTATTTTTAAGTTAATGTTATACGTTTCCTATTTTGACCTCGTACAAATTTTAAGTGTGCTACAATACTGATAAATACAACTGTCGATCCACATAAATAAAATGCCAGTTAGAGAAACTGGGTCTTTTGGAAAATAAGTATTTAGTTTTTAGTTTTTAGTCTGTTGAAGTTGAATGATAACGCTTTCTGAAATCCTAAAAACTCTAAAATACCTCATTTCCCATATATGTATTATATTTTACGTTATGTGAGGATAATTGCAGGAGAGAGGTAGCGACATAAAGGAAATTTTGACAAACCATAGCTTTTCAGGGTATTGCAGTGTTTGCTTTACGGACCTCCACAGGAAATGTGACGTAATATTAGTCCTATCTGTTTGTAGACAGCACAGAAGTTAACTGTGCCTGAAACCAGTTTTCCCTTTTACGCATTGAAGCTGGACTGCTTTCTCAATTATCTCAAAGCTTGGGCATATGGCTTAATATGGCTTTCCCCTCGCGGGTTCAAACCCGGCGGAGGACGATGGAATTTTTCGGCGTAAAAATTCTTAGCTGGCCTCCTTCGGAAGGGAAGTAAAGCCGGTGGTCCCGTGTCGTACATTTACGGTACATAAAAGAACCTCAAACCTGATAAAGAGGCCTATGAGCAAAATTACCGGTCTTTCACGCCCAATATAGAATAGGACGCTAAGAACCATAGCAGTTAAAGAACATCTATAAATAAAAAATTCAATTTCAATTTTCCCTCGTGTTTTATAATGTCAAGTTCCTCCTACACGAACTGAGCGACATGATTCCGCAGTGACGCGTGAGGCTCGCATTCGGAAGGCCCTGGGTTCGATTCCCCTTGACCGGTCACACTGGCCATAAGTTTCTTCGTGGTTTCCCGGGGTCGGTTGGCGAATGCTGGAGTGTTTCTCCTTCTACAACGAATTCCCTGTCCCCATAATTTACATTCATCTGTTTCACCTCATCGTTTCAGGGTCGTAGGATCGGGCGACAGCGACTGGTGTGTTGCGGCAGGACGGTGGAATATGCGCTGTAGAAGGATTTCTGCTTGACACTTGGCAGGACTGCTGGGGCCCCCTTCCTTCCTGGGGCTATATGATTTCCGGGACCCCCCCCCTAGGTTGCTGGTGGCTAAGGTAGAGCTAGACAGTGTCAAAATTGTCGTCATGTTGGAATCGTTAGTGACCCCGTCCTTGCTAGTGCACATCGCCGTCCAGATCTGGTCGCCCTTCAGGTCTCTCCAAGGGCCGACTACGGCCTACGTGTGCTGTGCTCTATTTATTAGAGGTCCCTCCGTATGACTACTCCTAAATCCTAATTTACAAAAACTAAGAGTTTGGTAATCTGCAATTAGGCTTTGCCATACTATGGAAAGTTTATTTGTTAAAACATAGTTATATATGCATGTGGTAAAGTGTTTTCATTACTAAATTCAAAGTAAAAATAGGAAAATTAGCAGTTTTGCGGATTTTCTTAATATGCAAGGTGCAAGGGTATAAATCTTATGCTTTAAACCAGAGATAAATCCCAATGAGCACCCTGAAATAGTTTGTGAATACTTTCTTTCTGTCGTTCATACACTTGTAGAAGAACGCTTTGAAATGCAGAGACGCTTGGCAATAGCGAGCTTTGCTTTTCAGGTGGGTGTGAAAATCATGCTTGATGGGTAAGATCACGCCCGCCGCAGAGTAGTATGCACCTTCAATACCCGATACCGCTTCGTATCGATTACTCTATTGCTGAAATTATATTGGTGTTTCTTTGCTATATAGTGTAAAAATCAAATTGGAGTAGTACTTTAAAACTATCAGATACAGCGTATCCCAGGTGCTATCGAAGTGTTTATTGAAAGAAAATAAAAGTAAAGCGGATAGTTTTACTTGATTTAAGGAAATACAATAAAGTACAGTAAGTTATTTTATTTGAACATTTAATCTACTATACTAAGAACTTAATTGTATTATTTTTATTTAAAATTCCAATAAATGAAATAAAAACTACCTTTGTAACGATGTGTATACCGAAGATATGAATGCATGATGGCGTGTGGGCAAGTGAGGCGTGAGTGTGGTCAGTTATTCAGGCAGTTGTTGCAACATTGAAACTGTTATGTCAGTATAAATACCAAATTTTGGCGAAAGCTGCTTAAGGAAGAAAATTAAAATAAAATAATTGTAAATTGTTGCTGTGGTATCATATACTCCATTGAGACTTGTCCTAATCGACCCGTGTATGAATTACAATGCGACGAAAAGTGGATAAAGCTTTTCTATTAATGAAATAAGCGTTCAGTGACTAAAATGGTTTTACAATTTTTCATTCGTATCTGTACAAAGAATCACCTAAGAGGAAAATAGCTATATTCCTTCCACTTGGTATACTCTCAAGTTAGCAAACTTTATTTTTCTTCCTTTAATAATTACAGGCTTTTAGCAACTAATAGTATTGAGTACATAATAAATTCCTAAAAAGAAAATGAGGAAATTCGTGTATAAAAGGAATAAATAGGTACTAAGAAAAATGCGTACAAGAGCTGAGATACATAATAGAAATGCTGTAAGTTAATAACACAAATACACTCTAAGAATTAAAAAAAAAGTTCATTAGAAGAGCAGATGTTATAAAAATCACGGTTTGTACACACGTTTTCTGGAAATAGGAAGAGACGCTTTTATGCTGCTATTACTGTGTTAGTAAATTGTTTTTGTTTAGACCGAAGGTTTTATAAAATTCAAAAATTCTAGGATAGTTCCAAGAGCCACATTAATTCGGTTACAGCAATGCATTTCAGGTGATATATTCCAACTTTGAACACGAACATTTGCAGAAGATGTAGCTTCTGGAAAGAGTTCTTTATTTTCATTTTCAAAAATAATATCTGAAGTTTTCAGATTCATGAGGCAGATCCTGAAGGAGCGCAAAAACCTCGTATTCTTTATATGAATACTCTTGAAGATTATCTGTTCACGTGCTTCCTACATTCAGAAAATTAATACATACACGAAAGGGATAAAAATACAAAGGCATTTTCTCTGTCAGTTATTAATTTTTAAAATTGATATAGATTTTAATACACTAACAGCAAATAGCTGTTTTTCAAGGAAAATGTAAGAACATTTGTTGACGCATAACAAAATAGGCATGGTTCTATAAATTATGTTAGTATAGCTTTTGGGTATATTATCTGCATGAGTTATAATACATGACTAAAATGTGTCGAATCTTTTATGGTGGAATATGCCATTCTTCAGAAAGGAATTAAGCAGATTATTATTATTATTATTATTATTATTATTATTATTATTATTATTATTATTATTATTCTCTTTAAAAGTCTCAAAAGTAGAGCAAATTTTACTTTATAACAGATGAACACACACTTATACAGCATGAAAAGGGTATCGGTGTATTGGTTTTAAGAGAGAATTTTTCATACTATGGGTAACAAAAACATCAAAGATTACTTTCCCTGAATAAATGGTTAGGCGACACAGAAATAGAGTATGGTTAATGCTTGAAAACAATATCTGGGAAGGACTTCCGGTACTTTTATATTTTTCATTATGATAGAATTTAAGTTCACTAACATATCAACATGTAATTCAGGATTATACGACACAGCGAGTTTTGCAAGTAATACTTTATTCCTTTTCTGTAACTTCCTCTGTTAAAAGCAACAATAGACTTACCTATAAATGGGATTCCGAATAAGACACAGAATTTTTCATCTAAGTCCTTAATCAGAGAAAATCTCGGTTAACACTGTTAGTATCTGCGCCTATATAGTGGTTTATTTTTAAAAGTAGTTTAACGTCTCTCTTAATTTCAGATACGATGAATGACACTATTATCGTGAATGAATGCTCAAGAGCCCGAGACATATAGGACCAAGTGTTTCTCGACGTTTTGTCTAAGAATAAATAAAATTTTAAAAAGAAACGCATTATCCTAGTTCGAACTCAGATCCTCAGAATTACTAGGTTCTCTTAAAATCAACACGCCCATACTCCTTGTAGCCTTTATCCTGATATTGAAACATGTCGTAGTCGTTTCTAACACTCCCCACATGGCCTATGACCTTCGGGGGATACCTCATTCCACCAAGCGATGACTAGACCCATTTCTGAGGTGGAGGCACCCATCGGACGGAATCCTTTGCCCCCGATGTAGGGTGACGATGAGAATGGCGGTGGAATGTTAGGACCTAGAGCTTTTACCGTACACTCCGAACCACGTTGGGCTTTGGGGATACTTCACATGAGCAAGTCAGTTAGGGCCGACTTAAAATCGCCACCCCAGAGCTGGGAATCGAACCCAGACCTCAGTACGAGAGCCGGAAACGAAACCACTGCGCTACCCATATTGAAAAAATGTTCTAAGAATAATTATACTTTCCCTTTATAATTTTCGAACTCTGGTTGTAAGGGTGGTTTTAGATTTACGAAATCTTTCTATAAAATGTTTATTTTTACTATATGAAACAATATGCCGATAGAAACATGCTTTAGAGGCCTCAAAAATTCCTGAAAGTATATTTCTGTATCTCCTAACAATAACTAGACGGTAATGTATTATTATGCTCGACCATGCTAAAATGTAGTATTTATACAACTGCTAGCAGTGCTTTAATGGGCCTCATTAAAGTAGACCTGTTCATTAAAGTATTGGTATTCGACCAATCAGAAGTGGCCACGTAACATTGTGAAAGCGCAAGTATCGATTATTCTGCGTAGTACGTCTCACAACGCTAGCAACTTTGTTTGACACAGGTGCTACAAGGTCATTGTATTGTAACCATAGATATAGGAACGATTGTAACACAACACTAAAACCAGAAACGAATACTTACGAAACCTTTAATTTAGATACTTGGTCGAGCATAAACAGTCGTATGAAACTTGATTATAATAGTGATTAAAACGCTCGTATGATAATTATTATCCTCGCTTCTCTTCGCTCGCTCGGTTAATAATAATAATAATAATAATAATAATAATAATAATAATAATAATAATAATAATAATACTCGCGTTTTAATTACTACAATTATAGTCTCGTTGCATAATATACTGTTATGTAAATACAAAGAAAGTTTGTGTTTTAAAAATTAAATTGTATGAAATGAAAACATGATCGTACTTTGAAGAAGTGATTACGTTCTCTACGCTTCTGGTATACAAACTCTTGTCGTTCTGGACTGATAAGAAGGAATGCATTTCGAAGCAGATGCCGCTATTCGCTTCGAGTTTGTTCATTTGTCTGAAAAGCTACATATTTTGGAATAATTCCTTACGGATCCTCCCATCAGCATTGCACAGCGAACCTCAATTTTTTCTTTACATCCAAACTTTCTGGGAGAGAAAATCAACAGTGACATTATGTAAACACGGGCCCTCAGCTCTCATTGTGTGACATGGCAGAAATAATGTTCAACGACAAGTCTAATGGTTTTTAATTTGAGACCGAGTGTGTGTTTGGAAGCCAAAATAACTTGGTGAGAAAACAATTTTCCTCCGTGCTTTAGAGAAAGGCTTCATCCTTTGTTTCGAGCTGCAAAGGAAAGGACGAGAACAGAAAGCTATAACAGAAAAACTCAGTCGTATGCCGTAGAAGTGCAGGCAGCTGCGCTGAAGCATTGGGTTAGATCAACAGGAAACTTCCAGGAAATAAAGTGTTATTCCATTTTCCTGAACGCGAAGAGCGTGTCTGTAGTTATTTAGTGTATAAAGGAGCGTAGTACTCATTCTTCATGGAAATGGAAAACAGACTTTCAGGTAGCATTCTTTCTTGCTACTCGATGCCATTATTTTGATAAAGACCATAATGGAAAAAATGAATTACTAGACACTTATTGAATGTCTCGCCTTTTCGATTTGGTGTTCTCAAGAATATGCAGCTTCTCCTTTTTAACATACCAGTCCATTAATATACCACTAAATCCCATCTTCTTGCACTAATTTCTTCTTAATAATTAGTTATGGTATTGGCATAACTGAAGGCTTCTTTACGGAAACATGTAAGTCAAACAGGCCGTCAAACAGATTTTATAAATATATTGATACAGTATACTGGGTTATTCAAAAAGAAGGAACAGATTTTAAATATTCATTTTTGATGAACGACAATAGATAGCGACACATACGACACATTATTAAATACAGTAAAGTTTAAAGTTTTAAGTCCCACCTATTAGTTCCATTCAGTTCCTACGAGAAAATGGCGACGCCACAGGAAAGGTCATTTTGTGTGCTGCATTATGCAAAGAGTAAATCCATTGTTTTATTGCAGCGTGTATTTCGTTGTAAGTTCAACAACAAGCATCCTCGGCATAAAAAATTACAATTGATACAACAAATTCGTAGAAGATGGTTGCGTATGCAAACGAAAAGCACTGGTCGTCCTCACATAACAAATAGTGCTCATTTTGAACACATAAAATAAAATTTTGAACTTTTCTCTATGGAGTGATGTATCGCATGTGTCGCTATCTATTGTCGTTCATTAGAAATAAATATTTAAAGTCTGTTCCTTCTTTTTGAATAACCCTGTATATTATAATTAAGTAAATGCACCACCTGATATTTATAAAGTATCAACATACTGTAGTAAACTTTACTTACCTTAACAATTATAAACTGAAATAAAAGATTTATTTCTTGCAATACAGATTTTGATAATGTTTATTTCAAAAAGCTTCTACTTCAAATACAACATTTTGATTTAAATCTGTGAACTTTCTATCAGTTAAAAACAAGTATGATCTTAAACTTAATGAAGACTTTCAAGCTTCTAGGTCTGCTAGTTCTTGAGAAATATATTCCTAAATATGAAAAATGAATTTGAGGAAAATAAAATATCAACATATATTTAAACACCACAATAATTCAAATAGAATAATGAAGCTCGCACTATGCATTCACTGAAGAGTATTTAACATGTCTGCAAAATTTCTCTTAGATATCTTTTATAGTTCCTGTTCAAATATGATTTTATGTAATGTCTTGTAAATGTGACCAAATGATGTCTCTTTAGGTACATGTTCCTACAATGTAACTTATTTGTTATGATTAAATTGTACTTAATTAATTTCAGGACTATAGCACTAATATTCCCACAGCAGCTATAGCAAGTGGTCTATTTGACCTTTATAATTCTTGAGATATGAAGCACTGAAAGCCGTGTAGCAGATTTTGAAGAATTCTCATTAAAAAGGTCGTTAGATAAAAGATCATATAGCGTCTATGAAAATGAAGGCATTTCGTTTCTTTGTTATTATGAAAGGAGATCCTTCCGATGGTTGTTCCGTTAAGATGTGCTCTTGTGTCTGTAAATGAAAGAAGGTCGTTCAGGGGTCCGTTTAATGGTGTTTGACGCCCGCTCTTATTACTACGGCGCCGCAGGCGGTGGGCATGGATGGTGCATGAAATGAAAGGAAGGAAACGTTCCAAGTCTAATTTTAGGGTAATTCCCCGGCATTTGCCAGTTGTGAGGGCTGAAGAAAATCTGGAGAAAACTCAGTCATGGAGCACGGTTGGTGGATTTGAACCACAGACCTCCCGTTCACAACCCTGTGCCATAACAACCTCGGCTACCCTTACCGGCCCTTCAAGAGTCATTAGCAAGTTTCACTATGGCGTAAATTTTACGTATTGTGTATTTTTGGAATAATCTTACGTTTCAAAGCAATTTAATCTAGAAAAAGCATGTAATATGAGAATGGGGTTGAGGTAAATACTATGTGGTCAGTCAGAAGAAGATAAGATAGAAACATAATTCGACATAACTCTAAACAAATTAATGAAAAAACTACTTACCAATGGCAGCCCTATAAGTGGCGTTAAGTTGCATAAAATACGAGGGCTGATCAATAAAGACTGAGACTGGTTTTTTCCTGTAGCTTTCTTGAGAGTTTCCTGTCTCTACCATGAATATTTGAAAATAGCGGGGTTTCATGTATAATGTCCATAGGCAGCAGCACTCTTGTATCAGTAGGTTGGTAGTAATGCTGTATATTGTTGACCCTACTTGAATTTCGCATACCACTCGACACGAGAGAAGCAATAAAATTTTGTTTTCGTTTAAATAATACAGCCTCTGAAACTTTGAAAAAGCTGAAGCAAGCATACGGTGAAGATGCACTAGTGCAACAGTGTTTAGGTGGTTCAAGGACTTCAAAGAAGGGCGAGTCCTCTGTGCTAAGCAAGGTGGGTCTGGTGCTTCGGCTTCTGCTATGACTGAAGTCAACATCAACACAGCTGCTGTGATTGTTGTTCTTCCTCACACTACTGCTACAGCAGCGTACTACACGCCAGTATTGGCTACACTGAGGGAGCACATTGCAAGGAAACATCCAGAACTTCATCAGAATGGGTTGCGACTTCATCACAACAACGCAAATCAAGTCCAGGAATTCAACATCACCTGCGTACTGCATCCGCCTTATAACTCCAATCTTGCCCCCTGTGATTTCTTTTTTATTCCCATCACTAAAGGCAAAGCTCCGGAGCATTCGATTTGAGAACACTGAAGCGTGCTGAGGAAAAGTGAGGCGATTCTCAAAGTCCTGACAAAGAATGGCCTGCACCATGTGTTCATGGACTGGCAGAGGCGCTATAAAAAGTGCATTCAAGTAGGAGGGGGCTACTTTGAAAAAGATCATGTCAACATTGAAATGGAGTAATAAATACTGTGAAAAAAAATTAGTCCCAGTCTTTATTGATCAGCCCTCGTACGTTTGGGACTTGCGTAATTTTGTGAACATCAGCTGGAGGAGATAACAATCATAGACTGGATGTATCTTCACATTATTATGAATAGAAAGATCGCACATGAAGTGTAAAATACAATTACTGTATTCCGATGGTAAGTTCTGAGTGTCAACTAACTCAGATATAGGAATATTTGTTTCACGCCCAACATAGAATGCAGAAACAAAAGAAAATGTAGCAGCAATCAGTGACCATCATTTATCGTGCAATCCCTAATGTAAGGGTTACTTAGGCTATTCCATCTATAAGCCGCGTATTTGATATTAACCAATAAGGTTTATCACTGCCTCAGATATGGTCGTTTATCTTATAATATGTTTGCAAGGAAGCGGTTTTATCGGATTAAACGTCAGCTAGTTACAGAACCGTAGAAGTATCAGTATGCAGTGTTCTTTTTTATTGTTCCCCTGTTTTTTCCGATTTATGATTACGGTGTTTTTCCTTTTAACCACTTATTACCGCAATCGTGGCCATGGCTATGAGGGCCAGCATGTTTAATAACCTACGTCATCCAACTTGACATGGTTCACACTGGTATACAGAAGCACGCTAACACAACCTCGCTGAAGCCATATCTGTAGATAAATCAACAGCACCATTCATTAAGTGTGGAGAAATTACTAAAACCTACTACCTCAATATCTACTTCGGTTTCCACTATGGAAAATCAATGGATTCCTTCAACGTTGAAACTTGTGTCTTTAAACAATACACATTCAAATAGTGTCAACTTCCAAACAAATAATAATCTTAAAAAAATGCGACTTTATTGTGTTATGATTTTAGATTATCTTAATTTTGAGTCTATTCTTTCATTCCCACTGTTTGTAGCAACATTTAGTATTCCATACAAGGCATTCAATGAATGTGTATGCCGCGATCTAACAGTTGATGATGATTTTGTTTTAAACAACACAAGTGAAAAAATCTGATGTGTTACACTCACATGACTTTCTCTACTCTTGTACAAGCTATTTTTACAAACCTTATTCTCCATATGCTTCATGTTAATCGAGATATCGAGATGTTAATCTTATTGCTAATTTTCTTGTAGATGCAAGGGGAATTGGTAGGCTTTAAGCGATAGTCAAATATTTTAAGGGCTGGTTGCTATGTGGAGTATTCCATTCTCTTTGCATTACCAGGACCAAAAAAAATGAATAACGAATTTCCATTTGAGAAAAAACATAAGTATTGGAAAATTTAAGTGAATAACAAGCAATATCTTGAAAATGGTTCACTCAACAACAAAAATGTATATGACATAAATTGTTTATTTTAACGCGATCTACATTTTTTGTGTAGTAAACGTTTGTCTATCTCTTATGGTTTACCAGTTATGCAAAAGTCATTCACAATGAAGAATACTTTTGAGACATTCCCAGAAAATTCGAGATGTACATTTCATTTGCCATGAAAATATCTTAAGCGTATGATATTTTAATCAAAATCGTTAGAGCCAATTTTGAGAAAATTAAAATTTTCGAAAAATGTTCCATGTAAAGGGTAATCTGGGGTGGGGGAATTTTCTTGAAAACGTTCGTGTCGCATCTCTGGAAGATACTGAACTAAATGCCAAGTTTAGTGTTTATCTGACTGTTCGTTTTTGAGTTATGCTGTTCACAGACACACACACACACACACGGACATGTTTCCAAAAATGCTTTTATTGGATTCAGGGGGTCTCAAAACATACATTTCCGGTGAAATCTCGGTATCGAATATTTGGGCGGAATACAATACTTCCCCTACTTACTATACGTAGTAGAGAAAGTAAAAAGTAATTGTTATTTATATGTGCTACATTTTGTTCATGGAATAGTCATAATAAACCCCATTCAGGTTACGAGGTTCATCAGATAAATTCATGATCTTTAATGAGATTACCTATGATAAACCAAAAAATATAATTACGATTTGGAATATCATGCGTTGCTCATTTTAGCCAGGATTCTGAGACACACTAGGATGTAATGCGTTTTGAATGGCTATGATAAAAGTGTGCCCGGCTAGTGAGACTTCTTGCACTTAGAGTTATTTCAGAAATCAATCGTCTCCACCTTAAAATAAAATCTAGCTGCCAAGTTAACAGAGAAAAATTTAGTTCTTAACATGCAGAAAGAACAAACCATATTACAATTTCGTGTTTTGGGATTTTCAAGTTTTTTAATGTATTAGTTTAATATCTTTTTAAAAAATGCACCTATTTCTTTCAATTTGTTGCTGTGTAATATTTACAAAAGCATTTTACATACACGTGGGTATTATACTTTAAACTGAAATATAAATGGTTTTTTATATGTCGGAGGGAAAATTTAAAGGTCAGGAATTCTCAAAGCTTTTACTCACCTTCTTTATTAACCCCTCATATTTTAAGATTTCACAAATTTTATTTTATCGGAGCTGGGTAGTTAATGGGCTACTTCAAATGCTCAGAATATAGAAAATCCTAAGCCTGTGTATTCTTCACACTTCTTTAGATAATTATATGAAATTTTGCCATAATATAAAGATAATTAAAATTCTGTTAATGCATACAGTAGGAAATAATAACTTTACATGCTAATGTTTTAAATTGTTTTTTCATTGACTTTGCATTAAATTTTTATTTACGTTTTACTCATTAGGTGCCGTTTCTAAGAAACCGACTTATGGCTGACGTTCAGTAAATTTTAACGCCTCAATTTTTACGACTTCACAAATATATTTCTTCCCTAGTTTAAATTACAAGTCAATGATATTGTGAGGTGTTATATAAATTAATTTTCTACTAAATATGTATAAAATAATTTTAAATGCATAAAGATTAAAAAAAGAGGCTTAAATTGTCTGTTATTACAAAAGCAACAAAATTAGAAATATAGAAATCCGCCGGAACAGAAACTGTGATATTGTTTCCTTTTTCTGAATTTTAAAAATTAAAACTATTACCTCATTAAATTGGAGACAAATACTTTCTTTAGTCACTGTATACCTGTCACGGTCTTGTTAATGAGACGCAAGTGGAAGGAAAAGAGAAGGTTACAAAATAGAGTGGCAAGGAAGTGTATTGTCAACTGTAAAAACATAATCTTACTTGAACATAGCATTTAAATATTGAAAGTACACAGAAGTATTATAGTGGTCTTTCTCGATTAATATTTCAAATGTTTGCTATTCCACCTCTCTCATCCGGTTCATCCGGTATAATGCACTATGCCGGTAAATACACATTTTCTTAAACTCGATGTAACTTCAAACACTGTATTTATAGCTGTTACTAATAAAACCACAGATATCTTATCATTTATTTATTCCTTGCTTTATCTCTAAGGTTTCTAAAGAATTATTTGGAAGTCTGTGGTCTTTGTTTTACATAATGCGCAAATCCGTTGGCTGGTAACATAATATGCTGATGCAATGACATGATATCGAACTCCATAATGAAGCTTTTCTTTATCCTTATTTGGAGTGAGAAACTTCTGAATGCGGCCAAGCGTGTAGGTAAAGAACCGTGCCTCAGTTTCTAAGGAAGTTGCCGGGGAAAGAGAAAGGAAATCTGAAACCCACTCGGAAGATAAATGGGTATCCACTTCAGTATTGAGTAAATCCCTGCAGACGAAAAAAGAAAAGCAACAAGTAAAGAAACTGGGGATTTCGGAGTTATTCCACAGAGCAGGAAAAATGCTCTGAATACAAAAATCATTTTGATTAAGGTAAACATTTCACTAGACGGAAAACAAAGTACTTCTGTCTTGGAAGAACACGCATAACAGTTAGGTTAATACTCAAGAAATACGTTCCCCAGAACGTAGAAACGTTTAACTAGAACCAAAGGACTGGCTAGGAATATAAATGTGCAGCAGTAAAGTCAGGACTGAAATCTAAAAACATTCTTCGTTCTCTCTTGGCAGCATCTTATGTTCAGGATGTTTTCTGCTATATACTTCACGATAATTTGAGGAGCTACAATAAATAGCGATCTGCAAGTAGTAAATCAACATTCTGACTAGGAGAGGTATGATACTGACCGCATAATTACCCCATATCCGAGCGAATGTGGGCGTGAATGGGCTGGTATTCGGGTTGATAGGCCGACAAGGGCGTTGCAAATATCTCTGAAACAAAAATAGGTTTTGAAGAACGACTTTCACAGGCATGAAGGTAGGGAAGGGGCTCATTAAACTCGTTGATATAAGTTGGGAAGGTATAATCAGACGACTGAAAAATGCAATGCGATAGCCGAGATTTGAACCACGGATCTCCCGCATTCGCTGATAGCCCTAACCAACTGAGCTTCCATGGCAACATGCCGGCAGGACATTAAATTCTCCAATTGACTCGCATTTTTCCCGGTAAACCACAAGGAGATCTCAAATTGTTTTGAGACGACAAAGTCCAATGGCGACTTGCAATGCCGTAAGTGCTTTAAGTTCCAAAACTTAAATTAAATTGAGTTTTATTTATGGACGCTACTTAACTGCTATGGTTCTCAGCGTCCTATTCTATATTGGGCGTGAAAGACGCAAGTTTTGCTCAGAGGCCTCCTTATCAGGCTTGAGGTTCCTTTGCGTGCCATAAATCTACGACACGGGACAACCGGCTTTAGTTCCCTTCCGAAGGAAGTCATGCTAAGGATGTTTTGTCGCAGTTCTCAATGGCTAGTGTTATCTTATTTGTTGAGCGCCTCTTGTTTTATTATTTTAAATTTGGGTTCTTTGTCCTCCGGCTAGCTATTACAACTCAGTCGAGCAAGTGTCTCTAAGCAGGGCATGTAAATGGAAAGGAGTTGTTGCTAAAAGATAACACTGATAAAATAATTTATTTCTACACCTTTATTGCCGCCACACTTAATTAATAATTCACATATTTAATCTTTATACATGCCTGACTGAAACTGGGATATTTCCGAATGTAACTACAGTCGTTTTAGTTGCCGCATACCAATTACTTCGCGTACTTCACATTTTGTAACTAACTTTGCGACGTGTACCTCGCGAGAGATTCTTCCAAACTGCGCGATACTTGCTTATGGCTCGAGAATATGTAATCCTTCACCCCGAATTGCCTAAACATTATAATAGAGCTGCTATTGGTTACCAAATCGCGCTCACTTTAGCGTCTGTTTTGGTCAGCCAATCACTGCTACTAACATATATACTCGGAAGATATTCCCTCCATTTCTAAAAAAAGACACGCTACTCTGACGTCATTTGTTTGTCTCTTCTTAATGATAAACAACTCACCCCCTCGGTTTAATGTTACCCACTTTTATTGTCAGTTTCAGTGAGGCCGTGTAAACTTATTTCCTAACAATACTTATGGCTAACAAACATTTAAAATTCTGTACATACAATAATATTAATTTACACTACAATCACTCTGGCATTCACAGTGTTATGATATAAAATATTGCCTCAGTTTATGCCCAAAAATATCCATCGCCTTCCCCGGGTTTGAACCTGCGACCTCAGGAACTAGAGAACTTAAAGCCCGGGCTTCATGTTTGAGCCTCCATTAGGTCAATTAATGAAATTGACCCGGCTATGGTATTAAATTTTTCAGTCTTGATTCTACATTTCCAACCTAGTCTATACACGACTTGTGTGGAAGAACAATCAATTCCACTCGTTGATATAGTTAATTAAAAATGTAAACAAATATGAGTTTCAACATAAACTCGTCTTTTTTAAACGGAAGTGCTATATTGTTTTGACGCAATTGATAACATGGAAAATAGCATTAAGAATGGCGTTTGTTGTATCGCAATAGGTTAATTACAGCTCGAGAAATCGCAATGTGAAGTTCACGCTTGAGATACAACGAAACACACATCAATTGCACATTCTGAGGTAGAACTACGTCGTTGAGTCTCAAAGCGCGAACTTCACGTTGCAGTTAATCACGATGTAATTGAAGTATTACAACATAACAAACGCTGTTCTTAATGATGTTTTACCGCTATCAATTGTGCGTGAAATAACACAGAATTAACAGTCACAAAAAAGTAAAACAATAAAGGTTTACATCTTCCGTTTTATCTCAAACGTCAAATTCACTTTAAGATTTCTCGCGTATTAATGACCTATTAAGAGGCAACAACGCTGACGCCTCTTAATTTATTTTTATGTTATAATGTTATACATTGCATCACAAATAATAAAAGTCTTTCATAAATAACAAGTTTGTGTTTGTAGGGGAACATAACCCGACAGCGCGAGCAAAGCAAATAACAGGAACCAATAATTGATATAGGAATATAACCAATAATGTAATATAATAGTGTAAAAACTCGTATCATAAACTGTAGGCATATGTAAGGAAACATAGTAATTAGCCGGAAGCGAGTTTAAAATTCCACCAATAAACACACGCTAATGTACACAGGATTAGGCAGAATTGCGTTGAGCTGAGAGAGAGATCCAAGGAGCGACAAGAACGGAGATAGGGGAAAATTCCAGGAAAGTCAAGGGAGTTGTATAAGAAGCCAGCCATTACAAAGAGAAACAAGAGTTGTGAGTGAGACAGAGATAGTGGGTTTTACCCAAGGAGTCAGACAGAAGCTTGACTTTTAAAATTGGACGATTTTGTTCCCATATCATGCCAAGTAAACCACCAATAAGAGTAGAGATTAGGAAAAGGGCGCGAATGTTAGCGTCGTAGCAGCTGGGTATAAAACAAAAGGTTGGCTATAGATTTCAACACTTATTCAGCCACTCTCAATCTTACTCCTTGAAATATCTCATGTGAGCTAACTCGTGTGCGTGTGGATGAGATAACGTGTGACGTGGATAGCTAGATCCACTGTAACATCCAAAGTAGTGGGAAGATGTAAAGTACAGTATATAAATTGCTTAATTATTACTCAAAGGGGAAGAGTAGCTAGCTGCTTCGATAATTAATTTATTTTGTTAGAATAAATCAAATCGTTAAAGGAATTTCATTAATTGCCTTCGCCCACAATATCCTGTGATTCGTCAAAGATAGTTAGCTATGATAGGCATTTATTCTCAGTTCTACCGACTGGCAGCCCAAGCAGAGAACTTCTGAGAACTTCCACCTTGAAACATCATACAGGTGATAGTACGCGTATACGTGGGAGCGCTACAACCCCGCCCACTGCATGTTGAAAATAATATGGGCTATACTTTTTTAATTACCTATATAATCTATTTGAATGAGTCCCTCCCCTACGTTCATGCTTGTGAAAGACGTTTTTCAATTCATATTTTTCGTAAGAGATATTTGTGATGGAAGCTTTAGGTAACTCTGTATGATAAAGCCGATTTTGTTGTATGGAAGTGAAATTTGTGAATGGGAAAGAGCAGAGCACGTCATCAAAACGCAGGTAGAATTTTGAAAAAGAGTTTTTTTCTCTTTTTCTCTGAAACTACAAGGTCTATCGGCATACAAATTTTACCATATAGTACAAATAATTCCATGATCATGTGGAATTGCTTTAGTTGAAGTTACTCAAATACGTAATTTTTTAAAAAAATAAAATGTCTGAAATTTTATTAAAAGTTTTAAAGGTTTAGAAAAAAAATCATTTTTTTTCAATTAGTATTTTAACATCAAAACAAATCAGTTTACTTTTCTCAGAAGGAATGAGTAAACAACATGTGAGAATATCACATTTCTAACTGGGTTCAGTGAAAACGGGTCATTAACATTCCTTATTTAACATTAGTTAGATAGGGCTTGATACTCCCCTTAAACCATATTCTGCCACCTGGGACACATTTTACTTTGACATCATTTTGTGTTATTTAATACCTCATAGAACCTTATATGTTTTACAAACTGAGTTATCTCCCAAAGTAAATGAGGTTTCAGATACAGTGGTCGTCTCAGAAGGTATATGTCTTTGTATGTGATAAGTGCAAATCTTATTTTGCCATTTCAATGCATTTTCAATCACAAAGCTTGACCCTTTAAAAGTTTATTGGTTGTATTTAATGAGAGATTACTAATGGAGCTCTTCCAATACTGTGATATGCCGTATTTAGTGCTTTAACATAGAACCTGATAGATAGTGTTTGCGGTTTTCTATGATTTCAAAATTACACAGATGTGGATTTTTTTTTAGACCAAAGTAGGTTTCTGTAAGGATAGTTGCACTTTCTATGCTTTAATATATTATTTATAATTCAAATTAAATTAATGATGTATGTTTATAACTTTCTTCGTCATTAACAAATGAATATACATATATGTGTGTTCTATCATAAATTTAACACCTTTTGTTTATGTTTATGACGAGTTTCCCTCCGGTGGATTATCAACACTCCTCAAATCTGAGCAGTTTAAAACGTATCAGCAAGCTCTACTAGCACTTGACTAATATTAGCTCAATAGCTGATTATTTTCAAAAGTTCCTGACCAGTTCTCTTTTCTAACGACTTCGAAATTTATTCCTCCATCCATCTTATTTTACATGGTGTTGTTTCCGCACGCTGAATATGAGTATTTATTGCTTAATCTTAATTTTCTGCCTGATTTTATCATTTATAACGTATATATTTAAAATTTTAATGGGTAGAGAAGGTCGTATGAGTGTGGCACATCCGATTTTTGTACTGTGTAAACAGCAAACAATCTAATTCTCTTTCTGTTTATACATTCCTCAATTACTTTCGTTTACGTATATTACACAATTGTGCTTTATTAACTAGTTGCCTTAACCAGAATTGCATTAATTTATTTGTAGGGGCTAGCTTTTGAAAGTCGTAAGTACCCTACAATTTTCACTCGTACCTAAATCGTAAGTGTCCAAAATGTTTGTCCAGATTGGTCAGTGATGCAATTTTGTACATAAGGAGTTCAAAAATGAGTAGAAATGACTTTTTGTAGTTTTAATGTATCTAAGATTTTCACTAAGTTCTATAGCTCAAGTGCACAGATGAATAACCTGAATGGACAAGGATTATACCTTAGTCTGTAAGGGGTTGAAAATAAAAGCTAAATGTAATTTTAAAAAATTTCGAGAAACTATAAGACTAGTTTTGGGAAGCCGTAAGATGACATGACTTTTTCCAAGTCTTATAGTATACAATATTTTGACCAAATGTGTAGGAAATACGGTAGAGGTAGTTTTTGAGAGTCTACAGTTTTCATTGGGGCACATAGCTTAAGTGTACAAAATTTTGCCTAAATAGGCCAAAGAGTTGTATGTTATGGGTTGAAAATAGGAATTAAAATACGCGTAGCGGACGCTTTTGAAAGTTTTAGGGTAACTCGTCATTTTTGTCACACTCATGTGGTCCAAGTTTGTCAAAATCATATCAAAATACTCCATAATAACAAATTTCAGCAAAACCACAAGGGAATTTGGTGACATGAACACGCGCCGGCCCTCGTAGCCGTGGTCGCTGTAGTGTATAGCTCCGGCGCACCGCCAAGCTGAGGGTCGCGGGTTCGAGTCCCACCATGGGCATGGGTTTTTGTGTGTGTCTATGTGTTGCGTAATTGTGGTGATAAGCGGTAGTAAAAACACAGTATAAACTGGGTAAATAAAGGGAACTAAAAAAAAGGAAACAATACTCCCCCGCTATTAACGCAATTTTAAAACACTTTATACCTCCCCATTTGCCCCTTTGAGCTGGAGGTCAATAAAACTCTGTCGTGTTCACAATAAAGTACTTAAGCTACCCTTTGATATTCATTCCCCCAAACGGGATTGAAGTAGATGACTGAATAAGAAACACCCTAATTCCTGCCGTTTTAAACTTTTTGCAAATATTTTGTAGCCTATGTTCTTCCAAAACCATAATTTTTTTCAGTGGCAAAGGTTTTGTCATTGTCAAAACAGTTTGAGTAGTTTCCAAAATTACCCTGCACACACATACACACACAATAAAAAATCAATTTTCTCAACACACACACATATTTTCTCTATAACATTAATATATATATATATATATATATATATATAAAATTATACTTTTATAAAAGTAAATTGCACTAATAATGTTCTTCCGCCTTTTAATTTTTCTACGTTACTCAGAAGCAACAAACGTTGAGTAAATTCACTCCTCGCCTCAAAGCAGAGCGGGCGGATAGAGAAGTTGGACTCGTGGGTAGACGTCTGATGACACAAACTTCAGTAGACATGATAAACCGCTGGGTAGAGAGGGCGATAAAGGAAGTTTTCACCACTATTTAACACTTTACTACGTAGTGAGCTGTTCCATATTTATATACGTGGGTCGTCCAATAAGTAAGTTTCCCCATTTTATAAAAAAACATTAGACACAATTGATCATGTTGAATTAATTTTATTTATATTGTACAGTACTTCTGTTACTTTTCTACACAGTCAACATGTTTTTCCAAGCATTTTTGCGGACGTGACACACGTGGTACAACAGTGGCTTGGAAAAACTTGTGCCACGTCCCCAAAAATGATTGGAAAAACATGTTGACTATGTATAAAAGTAACAGAATGATTGTACAATATAAGTAAAACTAATTCAACATGATCAATTGTGTGTATTTTTTTTAATTGGGAAACTTACTTATTGGACGCCCCTCGTAGCATCTAAAACTTCCGCATCGCTGCAGCGTCAATATTTTTTGTATTTAGCTACACAGGCAGCATATTAAATCTGAAACCCGAAATGGAGCATTTCTCTAATTTTCTTCTATATCCCTGGTTTACAATCAAGTGCAAGTTTTAAATTCCTGAAGAATGCATTCAGCAGCATGCTAAATCAAGTGTAACACAGACGGGGGAAAAACTACCCAGAAATGCCTCTACACTGTATAATGTCCTTTGCCAGCAATACGTAAAGTAGCTGTTGGCGTATTCCCGCCTAGTAATTGCTAGTGTTATCGCTGCACTTCATTTACATGCTGCAGAATATACAGCATCCGGAACACATTTACCAAAGCTACAACGAAAGTTTATGTTTGTATTCCTTTTCTTAATCACCGCCAGCTTAAATTATTGGACATTCGCGTTCAACACAACACCTAACAGAGATAAGTATTGTGCTTCCATGTCTTTTTAACTCCTTTCCGGCCTCTTCCGCAAGCTAATTTCAGAATGATACTATGTAAAGATATCAAACTTACTTTAGCGTTACAAGACGCATTCACACATTGAAGAAGTCTATAATGGAACTCTCCCCAAGTAATACTGCACAAAATTCGTATTTCAGCTGCAGTAAAGCAAAATCTTGTGACAGTAACTAGGAAATTTTACGTGGCTTATAAAACTCAAAACCGCAGTCACTTAAACCAGCGGATCCCAAAATGTGGTCCTCTCCAGGGGAGAGCGCGCGTGATTCAAAGGTATATTGCAGTTATTGTAAACTAGCTGCCTTCCCGAGTTACACAAGTAACTTTTTAAATTAGATTTTTTTTACTTAAGAATTATCTACCATGCAGGAGTTTTCCTACAACTCATTCATAATTCAACTTTTCCATAAACCCCTATGCTCTGCATCTTTATCTGTTAGTCGTCTAGATGCCATGCTTCTTCGTGCTACATCTATTGAGGCAGTATTTTTAACATTTAAATGATTTCAGTCAAATCAGCCCACCTTAAAGCAATATGAATATGTAACAATATATAAAAAGTGTGTTTTACAATCATTGTATATGTTTATATTATTGTATAAATGTAAGAATGTTATGTGAATGTATCACGTAATTTAATAATGTAGGAGCTTTGAGAAATACGTTAAAAGTTGCTAACAATGAGGTAACCTTGACGCAATAATGCTTTTGAGAGTTTAATAATGTTACTTGTGATTCTTGGAAGCAATAATGTAAATTTCGAGACAGTTTAAAAATAGTCAATCAACAACCAGAAAAAGCTTTAGTTAAATGAAGGCATTCTATTGGATTAGGAATACCCAATCAGAGACTTGAAATACAGAAATTTACAGGTTTAGGCGGTTGAAATCAATTCAGTTGGTTGCAGACAGCGTTACTAACCAGACGCAAAATGTGTCCTCAAGAAATTTAATACGTATTCGTGTGAGACGAAAATAGTTTTACGTGTTAAAAAGTGCAAGTAATTAATTAAAGAATCTCACAGCTCTCTATATCAGTGAAGCGTAATTTAAATCGTATCAAGTATTAATAAAAAGGTGTGAAGTAAAATTATATCTGTGTAAACCTACATTCTTAGTCGCACCACAACCCTGCCAAGACATCCATGTCTCGAACAAAAATACTGACGCAGCCGAGGCAAACATAAATATATAATATTTAAAGAAACAGTCAAATTACAAAGTTAATATTTTTTTAAACTTGGGGTAAAGGCTACCTGAAAGTACACTTGGGGCGAAGGCTACCGGAAACTGGGTACCATGCGTGCGGTTGTAAACAAACTTCAAGTTCGGCTCCCAACAGTTGAAATATATTACAACTCCTTCAATACAAACTACATCAAATTGGCGCACAAAGCGTGATGCAAATAACGTAACAAACCACCTACTTCACCATCCATCCATTGTTCCCGTGGTCTTCCCCGTCCTTTGTTTCCTTCGAGTTCGCATTCTAGTACCATTCTTACTATTCTATCGTTTCTCATCCTTTTTACATGGTCAAATCGTTTTAATCTTCTCTCTTCTATTGTTTCCAAAACATTCTTTTTTAATCCATTATTTTCCAAATTTTTCTATTTCTAACTTTATCCCTACGAATTAATTTAATTCATCTCCCCCTTTTCTTTATTAAATTATTGTACGATGATCTAAATTTTTATTGTAAATTCCCCCCTTTACCCCTTTAATTGCGTACAGACGGCTATTCCTTTAAGGATACTAATTCCGTGATATTCACGCAAAAGGATGCGAGACATCGGCGGAACGTCTGACATCCTTAACCTCCTCCGTTCAGTCTTCCAAGTTCTGGAAATTCTGCATGGCCTGTAAGTACCCTTCGACTACGGTATATTCATTGATCGGAATGGTCGAGTAACTTGTTAATTACAGTAGGAGAAATTTTAAATCTCTATACCTTAATAACATAAAATTACACAGTTTCCACATATATAACAAAATAGAGGTGAAGCTGTTGAGGACGCCGGCCCTCGTAGTCGTGGTTGCTAGAGTGTATAGTTCCGGCGCTCCACCAAGCTGAGGGTCGTGGGTTCGAGTCCCGCCTTGGGCATGGGTGTTTGTGTTGTGTAATTGCGCTGATAAGTGGTAACGAAAACAGTAAAAACACAGTATAAAATGGTAAAACAAAGGAGCTTTAAAAAATGAGATGTAGATTCCAGGCTCCCAGGCTTTTGGAAAGGACAGTCTGCGACCATCGACAAAAACAAACCTCTCAGATGTTAATTAAAAAATATCGAATCACCGACTTCTAATGCTAACAATTTTCTCTCTTTATACGATTTTACAGAGAGAGCCAAAAAACTGCGAACCGGCTGCGGTGTTTTTCCTGTCCGCCTCCTCGACGCTCGTTGCCGTCTGCCGCTATCCTAGAAAGACACGGATGAAACCATAAAACGTTTTTAAAACTTCTTTTAAAGGCTTATCTTATCAACTTTATGAAAGGAGATGCTGAAACTGGCCACCGTTGTCCATACATTTTGGCACCTCTTAGGAAACTATCCATCACTTGTAGTTCACGTTGAGAAATGCTGGAAATTTCCTGGCGGATATTTTGTTTTAATTCTTTCAGGGTGTGTGGGTTTGTCTTGTGCACTTTGTTTTAAGTTACCCCAAAAATAGAAATCCCAAGGGGTCAGGTCGGGGGACCGAGGGGGCCACAAATCTCTACTAATAATTCTGTCCTCAAACGCATTTTCAATTGTTCTCATCGAATTGTTTGCCGTATAAGCTGTTGCAGAGTCTTGTTGAAAAACGGCAAAATCACGCTCCCTGGCTGTTAATTCTCTAAAAAAGGGGCTAAATTATGTTCACGTATGTACGGGTGTGGAAACATGATAACGCACTGCTGCTATAAACTAGGTCACGCTGTTGACATGGTTTTGCTCTGCAGCGTGAAGTGCAGTATTGAGTTGATGGTGATGTGATGCAGTTCGGCTATTACGAGTTATTTATTATTTTGTCCTGTACTTAGTCACAAAGTATATTATAACTCAGTATATGTTTTCTACTACACAGCGTGTACTTATTTATGATTCGTATGTGTTAACTCGGTCAGCTCGCCAAGTGAAAGTACGTTTTGCAGAAAGATTTCCAGGTGTAAAAGTTCCAGGCCGTACAACAATTCATGAACTTTAAAGTAAATTTCAGGCCACAGGAAGTATTCAGGCTAAGGAATCTAAAAGACGGCGAAGGAGTTATAGGGCCAATTTTTTTCGAGTCAATAGTTGAAGCCCGTGCTTAGGCGAAAACAATTTTGCCCTCTGTTTTTAAAGAATTAACAGACAGGGAGCGTGATTTTGCCTTTTTTCAACAAGACTTTGCAACAGCTCATACGGTCAATATTTCGATGAGAACAATTGAAAGTGTGTTTGAGGACAGAATTATTAGTAGAGATTTGTGGCCCCCTCAGTCACCGGTTCTGTTCTATCTCTGGTGTAGCTTAAAACATAAAGTGTACAAGACAAACCCACACACTAGAAGAATTAAAACAAATGTGTGTTTGTAATTGTAACTTAATGCTTTCCTTGTTTGAATGTTTAATAGTAATCATTTGCTTCATAGACCGCAAAAGTCTTGTAACACACTTCAGTATACTTGTTACTTTCCTTAATATTAAAGCCTTCAGGGTGGAAATTAATTTTACTTCTGGTGTAAAAAGAATAAATGCATATGTTTTAACTACCATGTTGTTTTTGACAAGTGAAAGAGATTAAAAACAAAAAATGACTAACAAGAGTGAGAATAGTTCAGTCTTGTATATTTTAAGGCACCAACCTAAGAAATTTGGAAACTATTTCTTCGGCAATTATTTTTTTATTTTAAATGCATATTTTTTATATTCTATAGCAAACTTCTAAATTTTCAGATGAATTGCTTGAGTGGTTGCTGAGAAAAAAAGAGTATATTGTGCTTATATACTGTCATTTGAATGACCTACAGTTGCTATACAGTTTTCAAACATTTGGCACCAAATTTCATTGTTGTGTTCCAAACATATATTTCTTACAAACTTAACAGATGCTTTGCATGTAAACATGAAGTGCTTTAGAAAACAAATTCAGCAGCTTTTTCGCTTTTTAATTGACAAAATTATTTCTAAGAACATGCACTACGTTATTTTTGCTTTCCATAAATTTCCAGAGAAATATTTTGTCATTTTAAAAGAAGAAATTAATTTACTTTTAAGGGTAGAGAGAGGATTAGAGGCTTTCAAACAGTACTCCTGTGTTTGTCTAACACTTTAATTGTTTTAGTGTCTTTTAAAGGTACTAACATTTATACCTACACAAAATCTCTATTTTGCAGTACTTTCCACAAGTTACATATATTAATTTGTTTTGAGAAATTTTCACGTTAAAACTTCATTCATTATGTTTCTTCGCATGAAACAGATAAATGCGCGTGTTAACATTTCACAGTATACCATCGAGAGGGATATTTTTGCAAAATTTCGCTAATTGATTACTACAAGAGCTATTTCTAACCCAGGCAGAGAAATTTCTGAACTACTCTGGATCTCAGAACGTGCTTCGAGTGGTTAGCCAATAGAATAACGCGAACCAGGAAGCGTAATGCAGAGCCATCTAATTTCTTTCCAAGCCCAAGAAATTCCTTGAAAGTTGATGTCTTGATGGAGCAAAATATCTGTTTCTACGGAAGAACGAATCCAAGATGTCAAGAACTTTTCATGAAACATTTCATTCTCACAATTAGATACTGCTTTTCTTTCATAATGTGGCCACTGCACGGCGGCTCGCGCGCCGGCCGCTATATCTAGGACTTCCGCCTGAACAGATATAACATCCCCGCAACCGCCTCACATTCTCATAGTTTCAGTTACAATTGCAATAATAATAAGCTTATTCTTTATTATAAGAGATGTTGAAAATGCTTCCCTTTTCTATGCACACATTTCTGGCATCTTCTCAGGAAATATTAATTTACACTCGAGACTTGATATTCAAAATTGTGTGAATTACTCGCTGGATGTTTTGTTTTAGTTCTTCTGATATAAGGGGTTTTTTTTTGGCATCTATTTTTCTTGATTATCCGACTGAGATAAATTTCTGTAATTGGATTTTGCAAAATGCCAGTGTTAGAGTAAATTATTTACCCATGCTTAACATTCTTCTTGACGAAGCATGATTTCATTTACATGGTTACGTTCTGTCGGAAAATAACAAACACTGAAGCACGGAGAAACCCGATTTTACACACGAGATTTCCTTGCATGACGCGAAAATTGGTGTGTGGTGTGCAGTGAATGCATACAGAATAATAGGACCTATAGTTTCTCAACAAGCAATAAATGCAGAAATGTAAAGGTAAAGGTACATATCACGGAGGGGCCCCCGGAATCGGGGCAGAGCACCGCAAGCAGGCAGTCGGACCACTGTGCTTCCAACGTGACCCCTGGGAGGGAAGGATGCGGGGAGAGACCCGAAGGGCGACCAGATCCGACGGAAGCAAGCCTGGACGGGATCCCTAAAGATTCCAGATAGAACGCATCCGAAGCCGCACGGTCCCTGCCCACAAGCGATCAACCACAGGGTCCCCGGGAGCGTAGCCTCACGCTGAGAAGAGACCTAACTGAGCGGTATCGCAGCAATGCCAAGGAAGAAACCTTAACGGAGTGCAAGCCACCGCCCAGCCGCAACCCGCCGAAAACGGTCCTACAACCCTGAAGCTGATGACAAGGAAGATGGTGGGTACAGGAAACGAGAGGAAGGAGAGTCGTGGTAGATGAACCACCCCAGCATTCGCCTGGCGACCCGAGGAAACCACGAAAAACCCATGGGCCAGAGTGGGGGTAGCCAGGGATCGATCCTGGGACCTCCCGAATGCGGGTCACAGACGTAACTGCCTGAGCCATCCCGCTCGGTAATGCAGAGATGGAAGGACTTACATTTTTTAACAGCTGCCCGAGGTTGAATGTCTGTCTGGTTTTTTTCTGTAAGACTCTGCTACCGCGCATTTGGCGAGTCATTAAATTTAATTCAGGAAACTTTTGAAGACGGGATGATTAGTGAAGGATTATGGCCCTCAAGATCACCTAATTTAACTGTATGCGATTTTCATCTATGAGAAACTTGAACAATAAAGTGTATGCAAAAAAAAAGAAAAAAAAAAAAGAAACATACATTGGAAGCACTAAAAGAAAACATTAGGCGAGAAAATCATTCAATTTCAGATACTGAAATCCCGAGTGTGAATGAAAATTTTCTGAGAAGATGCCAGTAACATGTAGGAGAAGGAAAATACTTCCAGCATATCTTATGATAAGGTATGTGTAATTGTAACTGTAACAATAAGAACGCGAATATTACCTATAACTGTTTCAACGGGAGTCCAAGCTGTAGCGGCGGCGCGCGAACAGCCGTGCGGTGGCCACAGTGTTAAAGAAAAACACTGTGTTTCTTAATATCCATCGTCCTTCATTGCTATATAATGGAAAGTGGGCATTGGTAGGAAGACTTTTTTTGAAACAGCAGGCGAAACATCCTCCTTAGAAAAAGGAATGCATTCTAATAGAACTTGTGACATCGGTCGAGCAGAGGGCAGTTTTACCCCTCTCGGCCATCCCTATTCTTTACAAGTCATTAAACCCAATCAATCACGTCAGGATACAAACAATCCGTTGTCCTTCTGGCGCAGCGTCTCTTATACAATCAATGTTACTTTACCCTGCCGCATTAACAAGGCAGTAGCTTGTACCTTAAAGTGATAAATTAACTTGACACAAATAAAATATATCGATATTTAAAACTGCTTACGCATAGCAAGAAACTGAAAATGTGTAGCTTGCTTCCCAGAGGTAGCAAATATAAGACATCTAATGCTACAGGTAATACAAATTGCTCATAGTTTTAAAAAATCTGATGTGATACATTCACATGACTTTCTCTACCCTCTATCGTTTATTAGTGAGTATACAGACTATTCATACTAAAGCTTATTTCTATATCTACTACGTTTTAATTAAAATAAACCTTTGCAGAAATAGCTGCATTACACATTTCGTTAGGATACAAAGAGAACAGCGATAGTTGAATATTTACAAACTGGACACTATATACTGGCCTTAAAATTCCACACTGTTTCCATGCAATTGCGAGAAAATTAATGTTCAAATGACTTTAAGAGAATGACCAAGAAATGGACAATTCGAACCTTTATTAACGGATATCTCAGAAATGGCTTATGCCAAAAAAAACGCTTTTGAAATAAATTGTGTGTTTTAAGGAGATCTACATTTTTTGTGTTGTACGTTTTCGTCTATCGCTTAACGTTCACCAGCCATATAAGATTATATAAAATTCCTTCCAAATAAAGAGGACTTCAAAGGCTATTACCAGAAAATTCAAGACATACACGTTATTTCTGATGTAAATATCTTTAATACATGGTATTTCGATAAAAATCTTTGGAGTCATTTTTTAGAAAATCAAAATTTTCGAAAAGTGTTCCATGTATAGGTAGTTGGGGTGGAGGGTTTTCTTAAAATCTTTGTCTCGCATCCTTGGAAGATACGGAACTTAAATGCTAAGTTTGGTACTTATCCGACGTTTCGTTTTTTAGTATATGCTGAGTAGGTTATATAAGACAGACCTGGCGCAGTTTTTTGCGTTTATATGGGAAAGGATAGGGAAAACGAGGGTAGATGCTAGGCTAGGAGAGCATCCAAGGAGGAAAAATGCGTTTATATGGGCGAGATAGGGAATACCAGGGCTGATGCTAGGCTAGACAGTGGTAGGAGGGGGAGTGCGCTTTATATGAGAAAGATAGGGAATACGAGGGGAGGTGCTAGGCTAGACAGAGGCTGAGTAGAGTATAGTTTATATGAGAGGTATAGGAAAACGAGGGGAGGTGTTAGGCTAGACAGAGGCTGAGTAATGTATGGTTTATATGAGTGGCATAGGAAAACGAGGAGAGGAGTTAGACTAGGCAGAGATCAAGAAGTAGAGTATGGTTTATATGAAAGGTATAGGAAAACGAGAGAGGCGTTAGGCTAGACAGAGTTGAAGGGTAGAGCATGTCTTGTATATGAGAAGGGTAGGGAACAGGAGCAGGGGTGTTAGGCTAGACAGAGGTCAAGAAGTAGAGTAGGGTTTATATGAAAGGTATAGGAAAACGAGGAGGGGTGTTAGGCTAGACAGAGTTGAAGGGCAGAGCACGTCTTGTATATGAGAGGGGTAGGGAACAGGAGCAGGGGTGTTAGGCTAGACAGAGGTCAAGAAGTAGAGTATGGTTTATATGAAAGGTATAGGAAAACGAGGAGGGGTGTTAGGCTAGACAGAGTTGAAGGGCAGAGTATGTCCTTTATATGAGAGAGGTTAGGAACAGGAGGAGGGGGGTTAGGTTAGGAGAATTGAGTATGTGTTTATAAGGAGAGACGAGAAAACGGAGAGAGATCCTATGCTAGGATAGACAGGTGTTAAAGTTAGGTTAGATAGGAAACCAAGGAGTGATACTCAGCTAGAGGGGGAGGCAGGAGGAATGCGCCTTATGAGAGGTAGGGGATACTGGGAGAAATGCTAGGGAAGACAGAGACTGAAGGTATGTAGGGTGTTTTTCCAGAAGGGAAGAGTAAGAATTTCAGAGGTATTTAGAGCACAATATAACTATTTTAGAACACACTTAGAAGCTTTTTAGGCACATGCTTAGATAACTTTGCAGGTATTCTGATGATGTTTTAATGCGGTAGAATAGCCATTTGACATCCTCTTACTGGCTTTAAAATATTTTTAGCCATAGATACAGATACGTGTTTTAGGGTATTGGTGTAAGCATTTTACCCAGTGTACTAGGAATTGTGGAGCATTTTAGAGTTCATTTAGAGACATTTTAAGCACAGGTAAAGATATTTTTTTGATATGAACAAGGCTTTCAGGACATTCTGGTATGAGGCAGGGAAATTTTAGATGTTTCAGCAGCATTTAGGGAACTGGAGCAGGTAGATTCAGGGTATTCATATAGGCTTCAGAATATTTCGAGGTGTTTTATGATGCTTTTAAGGTATTTTGACAATTTTCAATACGTTTTCAAAGCTCGTGCTAGAAGTGTTTGGGGCTCTTTAAAGGTATTTTAGGTTATGGATGGGGCATAGGCGCAGACCATTAAGAGTTCCTGAAGAGACTTTTGGAAAGTGTAGTGGCTGTTTTATAGGCTTTTGGAAAGAGTAGCGGGTGTTTTATCGGCTTTTGGAAAGTGCAATGGCTATTTTATCGGCTTTTGGAAAGTGTAGTGGCTGTTTTATAGGCTTTGGAAAGAGTAGCGGCTGTTTTATAGGCTTTTGAATAAGTGTAATGGCTGTTTTGTCGGCTTTGGATAAGTGTAGTGACTGTTTAGTGGCTTTTGGTAAATGTAGTGGCTGTTTTTATGAGGGCTTTTGGGAAATGGTTTTCAGGCATTCTCTCTTGTTTATAGAGTTTTTCTCTTGTATTACACAGGTCTTATGATCTATAACCATTTCTAACGTTTTTACAGTCATATCGGATCCTTTTATAGTCTTCTCAATATTCTAATGCTACCATGTATGAAAGTATGTAGAGATGCCTTTTATAACCCGACCTTAAGCTCTGATAGTGATATTATTGTTTTTATTCAGCTTTTCTGTTTTTGTATGGTTAATTGTTGGCTAGGTGTATCGTCTTTACCAGTTAATTGATGCTTTATTAGATAAGGATTGTAAGGGTAGGTGCCTCTCCCCTTTTATCTAGGCTTGAGACTAGCACTAGGATTTGCTCCTAATGGCAGGGTTACCGCCTCCCTTCAACATTCTTATTTTTTATTTATTCTTAGGTGTCTGCTAGATGTATACACAGTACATGGCAAACTTCCACTTTTTAAAGTTGTAGACTCACGAGAAAATTATCATCTAAGGATTAGATTCTCTTAGGCACTGCTTGTAATGCTGCAATGGCCATATGCATATGTCGTTATTCCATCCTCAGCAACGACTCTTTTATCGTCGTATGGAGTCAATGCAATTTTATTCACTTGCACTGTGGTAACAGCATGTTTTCGTGACAGGATCAGATTCATGGGTGTCCTTATTATTTCTCTGGCTTTAAGACAGTCTGTATAACTGTCGAATGTGATATGCTGCTTAATAGCGCCACGTTTTATACCTTTAATCTTTTTTATGATTGAGCCGTGGATATCTAGCGCATACATCTTAGGTCGCAGTCCGACAAAGCGTTGGATGATTTTACCATTAGCCTCATCTTTAAATTTTCCAAGCACTTTCTTGTTTAGAGCTGAATAGCATATATGGTTTGTAGGATAATCAGCCGTATCCAGATGCTCAAGAAAACGTAGCTTGTCCTTGTACACATCTTCAGTTGTAACTTGATGGATGAATGAATCAGTGTCCATATACATCAGCTTCAGGTTTTCAACTCCATAATGCGGTAACAACACATCATAATGATAGTGATACATTAATGTCTTGGAGATGTCCAACACACTCATTCCAATGTATATAGGCTTGTTGAAGACGATCTGTCGGGAGGCCATATGCACAGCAGCTAGATTGGTAGCATATATTGTTCGATCGATAAACGTAGGCTTTGCAATTAACTTTTCCAGAGTCTTCTCGTTTGCCACCAACCGTATATCCACACGATTACGAAGGTTCTCCATTGTTTTTCACAAACATAGCATTGTTGAACAGTTTGTAGAGATCCTTCTCAAAATCATTTGCAGCCTTTTGTCGTAGTCTATTGTTAAATTCCACATACGGTTTTAACCACTGTGACTGTCGGAATTGTAGCACACGATGGATTTTTGTTAGTCGTAGTCCATGACTAAGAGCTTGCTTCAAAGCCATGTAATGCACTACATACTTCTTTCGTAATCCAAGGTGAGGAATTAACTTCTTTGTAGTAGACTCCTTTGGTTTCAGACACTCAGGCAGGAATGGTAAATCATTATGCAGATCATGGAGTTCAGCAGGATACTCGATGTCAACTTCTAATATGTATCCATGAGGATCATCTTCTTCTAGTCTTTGTAAGTTTATTTCTTCAGGTGAAACCCACTGAAATCCACCAAAAGGAAGAGCGTGACACATTGCCCACCCATATTGGTTATTAGCGTCCTCATATGTGATGAATTGGGTTGGTCTCGACGGATCAAACTTTTCCATGTAAGTGTTATTAGCCTCTGCATACCGATGGGACACTTGGCATAAACCTCCTCTTATGCCGGATTCCACCATGAGTAGTTGGTCATAATCCTGTAACAGTTCCAGTTCGATTCCAGTATACAGTAACATGGCGTCCCATGTAAGTCCTGGAGAGGTGAAATAATGTGCTGGATCAACTTTGTGCGTTTTGAGAGTTTGCTCTCTGAATGTCTCAAAGACATCAGCTAGAAGAAGAACATCAGATATTAAGTAGAGGTCGCTGTATTCACCCAGGTTTCTCACATTGAACAGTCTCCATACATTTGTAGCATGTTCGTAGTCAGCATCACTAATTTCTTCTTCATTCAGTTTATTGTAGAAGCAATTCTTAGGAGGCAGACAGGTTTCGTTCAAGACGTTCCATGAAGTGACGTAATCATAGGGAAATACACCCTTACGTGTCATCAACTTCATCTTGTCTTCTCCGAAGTACTTCAATGTCTCAGGATACGATGTTAGATTTTTTACCAGCTTATCCAAGCTTGTACTCAGGAACCGAAAACTATCTACAAAACGGAGCTTTATATCTCCTACATACTTGGAGAATGAGATATAGCTTTCTTCAGAGCTAGGAATTACCTCCACACGGTCACTTGTACATCCCAACTCCTTAACAATGAAGTGTGAGTCATACCCACTGAGGTTGTGCATGAAGACTGGAATATATTTAGGCGTTTTACAGGCTAAATTGCATTCATTATGAAGACTTCCCCGATATTCACCACTGATGTGATCATGATCGCGTACTTTATAGTTCTCTTCAGTAAAGGGTTTTCCACACAAGTAGCATACTATAGAAGACTCAAAATCCTTTTGCTGTTGATCTGTAAGTTTCAGGGGCATGACAGATTTGTATATATTATTAATCTCCTTTGCAAGGAATGACAGGTATTCCATAAACTTCTGAGCAGCATCATAACCACGATATACATAGGGTTGCTTAGGAAGACCTGTTTCCAGATGTTCAACGCTGGTTGATGGTTTAACGTAAACACAGAAGCTCATTGCTGTATGCTCTTGATAAGGGGTTGTATAAGAAGTTTCAGGACTGGGTACGCATGTATGACATGGAGCGAGAATGCTTTCAAAGTCTGCATAGATGACGTAAGGTAGTTTCAACATCCTTTCAAAATTTTTAAACTGTACAATTGATTTCTCCTTTGTAGGCATAACTACCCTTGCAACACCATGCTGATTACAGATGGATGCATGTTCTTGCAGCTTTTCCAGTCCACTTCGTCCATACTGATTGTCAAAGTGAGTAAACCACCGCTTACAGGTATATATCACTCCTTCATGCTTAGTTTTCTGACGTCGAACGAGCTTCTCAAAATTCTTGATATATACATAGTGATGTTTTCCACTACTGTCACTCAATAGTAGGAGGTCACGATGGTCAGGTAGCTCAGTGTCAGCAACCTTTATCGGATACACTTCATGCTTCTCATCCAGACCGAAAACGTTGATAGACATCCTATTAAGCTTCTCAAATTTAGGTATTTGAGAAAGTGGAGTAGGATAGGAAACGCAGCTGAAGTCGTACTTATCTTGAAGCTGTTTGTATTTACTCACACGCTGTGCATCCTTCTCAATGAATTTGGCTAGTACAGAATATATGAAGCATAGCTCATCAGTTAAATTCTGAATGTTAATGCAGGCTTTCCTTGCTTCAATAGATGGCGGTAGTGCTATGTAGCTGCTTCCTCGTAAGGGTTTGTACTTGTTAATACGAAGGCGCACCCCTTCCACAGCAAGCAGAGCCCAGCTGCTTCCCTTTAATTGTGACTCCTCCATTTCAGTAACCAACTTCTTCATTTTCGTTTCCAGCATAGAGTCCAGATCCGTTTCTAAGAAAGCAGCTTGATTCCGTGTTTTAAATGTTTTGTCACAGGTTTCTTCGATACTGTTTACAAATCGGCACTCAACCAGCAGATTAATTTTCACACTCTTGTGAATACCAAGCTCTTTATGCACTGCCTGGATTATTCGTTGTTTGGCCTCATGCAGGTACATATTCAAGTCCTTAGATGAATCGCATCGTATAAAATACGATTTCAATCGTCCTTCGAACGCTGTCTCGTATTCTTTCATGTCACAGTCCTCCATTGTGGATAATATGTGATGTTTGGTAGGCTCCAATCTGCTTTTCTTCTGAGGACTGCTTATTTCACATACGTCTTCGTGCCGCTGTCCCTTGTAACCATCATTAAAGGTTACATTACAATGTTTACATTTGAAGAGCTTCTTGCAGTTCATCTCGTGTCTTCTCTTGTCATAACTTCGGAGGAATTCCTTTCTACATTTAATACAAGCGTATCCAGTAGCGCTTGGAATAATATCCTTATACGCTGAGTTATTCATCTTTATTCTTGATGCAATAACGTATTAATCCTTCTTCAAGGGAAATGTAGACCTTTTTGCCTTGATAACACTTTAGAAAGCTGATTATTCTTGGAGAGAACACGATGTTAACACCGCAAGACTAATTAGCGCAATGAAGTCCAGTGTCCGCGGTCACCCTATTTATAGAGGTAGCACGAACCTTTTAGATCAATTATATACTGAATTTAAATAATAAAACGATGATTAAGCGTCTAAACTCTTATATCTCAATACGTTACACAGGTATTCGGACGTTTCCGTAGGTGTTCGAACATGTTCGTGTGTTTGGAGAGGTGCTCGAATGTGTTGTGTATGTCTGCGTATGTATCTGTGTGTGTGTGTGTATGTGTTTTGAACTGTCTCGGGGTGTGCGTGTCTGTGTGTGTGTGTGCGTGTGTGTGTGGGCGTGTGTGTCTGTGTGTATGAGTCTGTGTGTTTATGTCTGTGTATGTGTGTGTGTCTGTGTGTCTGTGTGTGTGTATGTCTATGTGCGTCTGTGTGTATGTTTATGCGTGTGTGTTTTGAACTGTCTCGGGCTGTGTATGTATGCGTGTGTGTGTGTGTATGTCCGTGGGTGTGTGTCTGCGTGTGTGTGTGTGTATGAGTCTGTGTGTTTATGTCTGTGTATGTGTGTGTGCGGGTGGGGGGTGCTGATCAAGAAGAAGAAAGGAATAAAGTAGAAAGGAAGAAGGAAAGAGAGAAAGAAGAAAAAAAAGAAAGAAAATTAAGAATTTTAATTCAGACCTAAGGATACTTAAGTATACTTATAAATATATATGGGTTAAACACTTTTTATTCCAGCCGTATATGTCTCCTAGTTTAATATTTATGAACCATTAAATTTTTATAAAGATTCGAACAAGGACCATAGGTTACCTAAGTACATATCACGGTTTAACACAGATAATGAATTACATCTAATAAATACATTTTTGATCCGTCCATACAACTCCCTTAGTTTAATAGCTATTGATCATTAAATATTTTGCTCTAAGATAATAGTAAAAAATTAATCCTTAAATAGCTTGATTACAATTATTTTCTAATGATACCTGAAAAGTCTTTCACTAAGCCTCTTAGTGCTATAAACTTATTCTGATTTTACCATATTTGCCTAAGTCTTTTAACTCATTAAGAATTAACCATTTAGGTTTTACCGATTCGAGGTCGGATATGAACTTCGGACTCCTAAATAGTTGTTCAGAGAATCTATCCACTGCTATCAATTTAATGTAATTTGTTCGAAGAGTCTAGCTGCCCTACTTCGGGAATAATGAAACATCAAAGTTTAAAACTCTGGCGAGACTTGAACTCAGGTCCCTAGAGATATCTTTCCGTAACTAATCAATCCGTAACCTGAGTTCAAGTCTCGCCAGAGTTTTAAACTTTGATGTTTCATTATTCCCGAAGTAGGGCAGCTAGATTCTTCGAACAAATTACATTAAATTGATAGCAGTGGATAGATTCTCTGAACAACTATTTAGGAGTCCGAAGTTCATATCCGACCTCGAATCGGTAAAACCTAAATGGTTAATTCTTAATGAGTTAAAAGACTTAGGCAAATATGGTAAAATCAGAATAAGTTTATAGCACTAAGAGGCTTAGTGAAAGACTTTTCAGGTATCATTAGAAAATAATTGTAATCAAGCTATTTAAGGATTAATTTTTTACTATTATCTTAGAGCAAAATATTTAATGATCAATAGCTATTAAACTAAGGGAGTTGTATGGACGGATCAAAAATGTATTTATTAGATGTAATTCATTATCTGTGTTAAACCGTGATATGTACTTAGGTAACCTATGGTCCTTGTTCGAATCTTTATAAAAATTTAATGGTTCATAAATATTAAACTAGGAGACATATACGGCTGGAATAAAAAGTGTTTAACCCATATATATTTATAAGTATACATAAGTATCCTTAGGTCTGAATTAAAATTCTTAATTTTCTTTCTTTTTTTCTTCTTTCTCTCTTTCCTTCTTCCTTTCTACTTTATTCCTTTCTTCTTCTTGATCAGCACCCCCCCACCCGCACACACACACACATACACAGACATAAACACACAGACTCATACACACACACACACGCAGACACACACCCACGGACATACACACACACACACGCATACATACACAGCCCGAGACAGTTCAAAACACACACGCATAAACATACACACAGACGCACATAGACATACACACACAGACACACAGACACACACACACATACACAGACATAAACACACAGACTCATACACACAGACACACACGCCCACACACACGCACACACACACACACAGACACGCACACCCCGAGACAGTTCAAAACACATACACACACACACACATATACATACGCAGACATACACAACACATTCGAGCACCTCTCCAAACACACGAACATGTTCGAACACCTACGGAAACGTCCGAATACCTGTGTAACGTATTGAGATATAAGAGTTTAGACGCTTAATCATCGTTTTATTATTTAAATTCAGTATATAATTGATCTAAAAGGTTCGTGCTACCTCTATAAATAGGGTGACCGCGGACACTGGACTTCATTGCGCTAATTAGTCTTGCGGTGTTAACATCGTGTTCTCTCCAAGAATAATCAGCTTTCTAAAGTGTTATCAAGGCAAAAAGGTCTACATTTCCCTTGAAGAAGGATTAATACGTTATTGCATCAAGAATAAAGATGAATAACTCAGCGTATAAGGATATTATTCCAAGCGCTACTGGATACGCTTGTATTAAATGTAGAAAGGAATTCCTCCGAAGTTATGACAAGAGAAGACACGAGATGAACTGCAAGAAGCTCTTCAAATGTAAACATTGTAATGTAACCTTTAATGATGGTTACAAGGGACAGCGGCACGAAGACGTATGTGAAATAAGCAGTCCTCAGAAGAAAAGCAGATTGGAGCCTACCAAACATCACATATTATCCACAATGGAGGACTGTGACATGAAAGAATACGAGACAGCGTTCGAAGGACGATTGAAATCGTATTTTATACGATGCGATTCATCTAAGGACTTGAATATGTACCTGCATGAGGCCAAACAACGAATAATCCAGGCAGTGCATAAAGAGCTTGGTATTCACAAGAGTGTGAAAATTAATCTGCTGGTTGAGTGCCGATTTGTAAACAGTATCGGAGAAACCTGTGACAAAACATTTAAAACACGGAATCAAGCTGCTTTCTTAGAAACGGATCTGGACTCTATGCTGGAAACGAAAATGAAGAAGTTGGTTACTGAAATGGAGGAGTCACAATTAAAGGGAAGCAGCTGGGCTCTGCTTGCTGTGGAAGGGGTGCGCCTTCGTATTAACAAGTACAAACCCTTACGAGGAAGCAGCTACATAGCACTACCGCCATCTATTGAAGCAAGGAAAGCCTGCATTAACATTCAGAATTTAACTGATGAGCTATGCTTCATATATTCTGTACTAGCCAAATTCATTGAGAAGGATGCACAGCGTGTGAGTAAATACAAACAGCTTCAAGATAAGTACGACTTCAGCTGCGTTTCCTATCCTACTCCACTTTCTCAAATACCTAAATTTGAGAAGCTTAATAGGATGTCTATCAACGTTTTCGGTCTGGATGAGAAGCATGAAGTGTATCCGATAAAGGTTGCTGACACTGAGCTACCTGACCATCGTGACCTCCTACTATTGAGTGACAGTAGTGGAAAACATCACTATGTATATATCAAGAATTTTGAGAAGCTCGTTCGACGTCAGAAAACTAAGCATGAAGGAGTGATATATACCTGTAAGCGGTGGTTTACTCACTTTGACAATCAGTATGGACGAAGTGGACTGGAAAAGCTGCAAGAACATGCATCCATCTGTAATCAGCATGGTGTTGCAAGGGTAGTTATGCCTACAAAGGAGAAATCAATTGTACAGTTTAAAAATTTTGAAAGGATGTTGAAACTACCTTACGTCATCTATGCAGACTTTGAAAGCATTCTCGCTCCATGTCATACATGCGTACCCAGTCCTGAAACTTCTTATACAACCCCTTATCAAGAGCATACAGCAATGAGCTTCTGTGTTTACGTTAAACCATCAACCAGCGTTGAACATCTGGAAACAGGTCTTCCTAAGCAACCCTATGTATATCGTGGTTATGATGCTGCTCAGAAGTTTATGGAATACCTGTCATTCCTTGCAAAGGAGATTAATAATATATACAAATCTGTCATGCCCCTGAAACTTACAGATCAACAGCAAAAGGATTTTGAGTCTTCTATAGTATGCTACTTGTGTGGAAAACCCTTTACTGAAGAGAACTATAAAGTACGCGATCATGATCACATCAGTGGTGAATATCGGGGAAGTCTTCATAATGAATGCAATTTAGCCTGTAAAACGCCTAAATATATTCCAGTCTTCATGCACAACCTCAGTGGGTATGACTCACACTTCATTGTTAAGGAGTTGGGATGTACAAGTGACCGTGTGGAGGTAATTCCTAGCTCTGAAGAAAGCTATATCTCATTCTCCAAGTATGTAGGAGATATAAAGCTCCGTTTTGTAGATAGTTTTCGGTTCCTGAGTACAAGCTTGGATAAGCTGGTAAAAAATCTAACATCGTATCCTGAGACATTGAAGTACTTCGGAGAAGACAAGATGAAGTTGATGACACGTAAGGGTGTATTTCCCTATGATTACGTCACTTCATGGAACGTCTTGAACGAAACCTGTCTGCCTCCTAAGAATTGCTTCTACAATAAACTGAATGAAGAAGAAATTAGTGATGCTGACTACGAACATGCTACAAATGTATGGAGACTGTTCAATGTGAGAAACCTGGGTGAATACAGCGACCTCTACTTAATATCTGATGTTCTTCTTCTAGCTGATGTCTTTGAGACATTCAGAGAGCAAACTCTCAAAACGCACAAAGTTGATCCAGCACATTATTTCACCTCTCCAGGACTTACATGGGACGCCATGTTACTGTATACTGGAATCGAACTGGAACTGTTACAGGATTATGACCAACTACTCATGGTGGAATCCGGCATAAGAGGAGGTTTATGCCAAGTGTCCCATCGGTATGCAGAGGCTAATAACACTTACATGGAAAAGTTTGATCCGTCGAGACCAACCCAATTCATCACATATGAGGACGCTAATAACCAATATGGGTGGGCAATGTGTCACGCTCTTCCTTTTGGTGGATTTCAGTGGGTTTCACCTGAAGAAATAAACTTACAAAGACTAGAAGAAGATGATCCTCATGGATACATATTAGAAGTTGACATCGAGTATCCTGCTGAACTCCATGATCTGCATAATGATTTACCATTCCTGCCTGAGTGTCTGAAACCAAAGGAGTCTACTACAAAGAAGTTAATTCCTCACCTTGGATTACGAAAGAAGTATGTAGTGCATTACATGGCTTTGAAGCAAGCTCTTAGTCATGGACTACGACTAACAAAAATCCATCGTGTGCTACAATTCCGACAGTCACAGTGGTTAAAACCGTATGTGGAATTTAACAATAGACTACGACAAAAGGCTGCAAATGATTTTGAGAAGGATCTCTACAAACTGTTCAACAATGCTATGTTTGTGAAAAACAATGGAGAACCTTCGTAATCGTGTGGATATACGGTTGGTGGCAAACGAGAAGACTCTGGAAAAGTTAATTGCAAAGCCTACGTTTATCGATCGAACAATATATGCTACCAATCTAGCTGCTGTGCATATGGCCTCCCGACAGATCGTCTTCAACAAGCCTATATACATTGGAATGAGTGTGTTGGACATCTCCAAGACATTAATGTATCACTATCATTATGATGTGTTGTTACCGCATTATGGAGTTGAAAACCTGAAGCTGATGTATATGGACACTGATTCATTCATCCATCAAGTTACAACTGAAGATGTGTACAAGGACAAGCTACGTTTTCTTGAGCATCTGGATACGGCTGATTATCCTACAAACCATATATGCTATTCAGCTCTAAACAAGAAAGTGCTTGGAAAATTTAAAGATGAGGCTAATGGTAAAATCATCCAACGCTTTGTCGGACTGCGACCTAAGATGTATGCGCTAGATATCCACGGCTCAATCATAAAAAAGATTAAAGGTATAAAACGTGGCGCTATTAAGCAGCATATCACATTCGACAGTTATACAGACTGTCTTAAAGCCAGAGAAATAATAAGGACACCCATGAATCTGATCCTGTCACGAAAACATGCTGTTACCACAGTGCAAGTGAATAAAATTGCATTGACTCCATACGACGATAAAAGAGTCGTTGCTGAGGATGGAATAACGACATATGCATATGGCCATTGCAGCATTACAAGCAGTGCCTAAGAGAATCTAATCCTTAGATGATAATTTTCTCGTGAGTCTACAACTTTAAAAAGTGGAAGTTTGCCATGTACTGTGTATACATCTAGCAGACACCTAAGAATAAATAAAAAATAAGAATGTTGAAGGGAGGCGGTAACCCTGCCATTAGGAGCAAATCCTAGTGCTAGTCTCAAGCCTAGATAAAAGGGGAGAGGCACCTACCCTTACAATCCTTATCTAATAAAGCATCAATTAACTGGTAAAGACGATACACCTAGCCAACAATTAACCATACAAAAACAGAAAAGCTGAATAAAAACAATAATATCACTATCAGAGCTTAAGGTCGGGTTATAAAAGGCATCTCTACATACTTTCATACATGGTAGCATTAGAATATTGAGAAGACTATAAAAGGATCCGATATGACTGTAAAAACGTTAGAAATGGTTATAGATCATAAGACCTGTGTAATACAAGAGAAAAACTCTATAAACAAGAGAGAATGCCTGAAAACCATTTCCCAAAAGCCCTCATAAAAACAGCCACTACATTTACCAAAAGCCACTAAACAGTCACTACACTTATCCAAAGCCGACAAAACAGCCATTACACTTATTCAAAAGCCTATAAAACAGCCGCTACTCTTTCCAAAGCCTATAAAACAGCCACTACACTTTCCAAAAGCCGATAAAATAGCCATTGCACTTTCCAAAAGCCGATAAAACACCCGCTACTCTTTCCAAAAGCCTATAAAACAGCCACTACACTTTCCAAAAGTCTCTTCAGGAACTCTTAATGGTCTGCGCCTATGCCCCATCCATAACCTAAAATACCTTTAAAGAGCCCCAAACACTTCTAGCACGAGCTTTGAAAACGTATTGAAAATTGTCAAAATACCTTAAAAGCATCATAAAACACCTCGAAATATTCTGAAGCCTATATGAATACCCTGAATCTACCTGCTCCAGTTCCCTAAATGCTGCTGAAACATCTAAAATTTCCCTGCCTCATACCAGAATGTCCTGAAAGCCTTGTTCATATCAAAAAAATATCTTTACCTGTGCTTAAAATGTCTCTAAATGAACTCTAAAATGCTCCACAATTCCTAGTACACTGGGTAAAATGCTTACACCAATACCCTAAAACACGTATCTGTATCTATGGCTAAAAATATTTTAAAGCCAGTAAGAGGATGTCAAATGGCTATTCTACCGCATTAAAACATCATCAGAATACCTGCAAAGTTATCTAAGCATGTGCCTAAAAAGCTTCTAAGTGTGTTCTAAAATAGTTATATTGTGCTCTAAATACCTCTGAAATTCTTACTCTTCCCTTCTGGAAAAACACCCTACATACCTTCAGTCTCTGTCTTCCCTAGCATTTCTCCCAGTATCCCCTACCTCTCATAAGGCGCATTCCTCCTGCCTCCCCCTCTAGCTGAGTATCACTCCTTGGTTTCCTATCTAACCTAACTTTAACACCTGTCTATCCTAGCATAGGATCTCTCTCCGTTTTCTCGTCTCTCCTTATAAACACATACTCAATTCTCCTAACCTAACCCCCCTCCTCCTGTTCCTAACCTCTCTCATATAAAGGACATACTCTGCCCTTCAACTCTGTCTAGCCTAACACCCCTCCTCGTTTTCCTATACCTTTCATATAAACCATACTCTACTTCTTGACCTCTGTCTAGCCTAACACCCCTGCTCCTGTTCCCTACCCCTCTCATATACAAGACGTGCTCTGCCCTTCAACTCTGTCTAGCCTAACACCCCTCCTCGTTTTCCTATACCTTTCATATAAACCCTACTCTACTTCTTGACCTCTGTCTAGCCTAACACCCCTGCTCCTGTTCCCTACCCCTCTCATATACAAGACATGCTCTACCCTTCAACTCTGTCTAGCCTAACGCCTCTCTCGTTTTCCTATACCTTTCATATAAACCATACTCTACTTCTTGATCTCTGCCTAGTCTAACTCCTCTCCTCGTTTTCCTATGCCACTCATATAAACCATACATTACTCAGCCTCTGTCTAGCCTAACACCTCCCCTCGTTTTCCTATACCTCTCATATAAACTATACTCTACTCAGCCTCTGTCTAGCCTAGCACCTCCCCTCGTATTCCCTATCTTTCTCATATAAAGCGCACTCCCCCTCCTACCACTGTCTAGCCTAGCATCAGCCCTGGTATTCCCTATCTCGCCCATATAAACGCATTTTTCCTCCTTGGATGCTCTCCTAGCCTAGCATCTACCCTCGTTTTCCCTATCCTTTCCCATATAAACGCAAAAAACTGCGCCAGGTCTGTCTTATATAACCTACTATGCTGTTCACAGACACACACACGAGGACCTTTTCTTAAAATACTTTTTTTGGATTCAGTACCTCAAAACATATATTTTCGGTGAAATCTCTACATCGAATTTTCGAGTGGGTACAATACTTCCCCTACTTACTATACTTTGAAGAAGTTATTTTGTTGTATTGTTATCTGCCCCACGCTTTGGGAGCCAATTTGAAGAAGTTGTATTGTATTTCGACTGTTGGGGAGCCGAACTTGAAGTAGTTGCAACCGCACGTATGGTAAATTTTTTCCGGTAGCCTTCGCCCCAAATGCACTTTCCGGTGGCCTTTGCCCCAAAAATGTTTAAAAAATATTAACGTTTTAATTTTGGACTGTTTCTTTAAATATTATATATTTATGTTTGCCTCGGCTGCGTCAGTATTTATATGTTATTTAGAGACATGAATGTCTTGGCAGGGAGTGGTGCAACTGAAGAATGTAGGCTTACACAGATTCTAATTTTACTTCACTCCTTTTATTAATGCTTGACACGATTTAAATAACACTTCACTGATATAGAGAGAGCTGCGATATTTTTTATTAATTATCTGCACTTTTTAACACGTAAACTATTTTTTTCTCACACTGAATAGGTATTAAACTTCCCGAGGACGCATCTCGCGTCCGGTTAGGAACACTGTCTACAAGTAACTGACTTCTGATTTTTTTGCTTCATTTTAGTTTCTGATTGGCTAATCCTAATCCAATAGAATACCTTCATTTAACTAAAGCTTTTTGTGGTTTTTGATTGGCTATTCTATAAACTGTCACAAAAATTACATTATTGTTTCCAAGAATTACAAGTAGCATTGTTAAACTTTCAAATTCATTATTGCCTCAAGGTTACCTCATTGTTACCTCATTGCTAGCAACTTTTGACCTATTTCTCACAGCTCCTACATTATTAAATTACGTAATACATTCACATAACATTATTAAACACGTATACAATAATATAAACATATATAATGACCGTAATATACACTTTTTATATCTTGTTACATGCACATACTGCTTTAAGGCGGGCTGTTATTGAATTTATATATTATATAATTTGACTGAAATGATTTAAGTTTTAAAAATACTGCCTCAACTTACTAGAGAAAGTAAAAATATTATATACTGTTCTGGCTGCATGCCATTATTCTTCGTGTATGGTCAATCAAATTTAGGCATATATTTAAGATATTTGACACGTTTGCAAGTAGTTATTAATGGCTTTAGTTTAGATTTGGTACATTTTGGCAACAAAATAGATGGTGGTACATAGTGGCATGAAATAATTCAGTATTATGAATTGTGAACACAAAAATTAATTACCATCACCGTAAAATGAAATACATTACTAATCATTATTCATTTTAGAACATGTAGCCTGTGTTTTCTTTTTAAGCATAATAATGAACCTCAATATTATCCACATCCAATGATCTAACAACAGACTCAGAATGTAAAATATTGTTGTAAAATGGGAGTTTGTTAATATTTCAATAGGTTATGGATATTAACAAAGCCTTCAAATCATTCTTTAGCCTCTAACACTTGTTTACAAGCAGTCTTCGCACATCTAGTATAGATTAACATTAAATAATATACAGGTTGGTCCATTTAAGTTGAGACTGTACAATATCTCCTAAACTAAGCATTGTAGAAAGAAATGTTTTGAATAAAAGTTGCTTGATATTATGGGGGAAAGTAAATGCTATTAGTCGTGTTTTGTTTTGAGGACGTTATGATGATCATATTAGGGTCGATTTAATTTTTTAAATGGAAATATACAATTAGGGTCAATTTAAAGTGACCCTAAAATGAATGGGGCTACACAAGAACTATTTACTTCTCTGTAAATTTAATACACTATTAAACATTATTTGTTTCAAACATGTAAAATTAAATTAAAGTTAGTGTTATTTATGGACGCTCTTTAACTGCTCTGGTCCTTAGCGTCCCAGTCTATATTGGGCGTGAAAGGCCGGTAATTTTGCTCAGAGGCCTCTTTATCAGCCTTGAGGTTCTTTTACGTGCCGTAAATCTACGACACGGGACCACCGGCTTTGCTTCCCTTCCGAAGGAAGCCACGCTAAGAATTTTTACGCCCGAAAAAATCCACCCCCCTCCGCCGGGTTTGAACCCGCGATCTCGGCAACTAGAAGCTAGCATGGTAACCACTACACCACGGAGGACGACTTTTCAAACATGTAGCCTATGTGTACTGTTCTAATCATAATAATGCACATGAATATTAATGTTATCAAAATCGATAACCAATAGGGAATCTATTCAAATGTGAAATGTTTTGGCATAAAACTCATCATGGACTTGATATTTTCTGCCGTAAAATGTAATATGAGTGATCTCTGGAGACAGAATTTGGTACATTTTTTGGAGAAATTTTACATCCTAGAGATAGCTAGGTGAATAATAGGAGCTTTTTGGGGCTTTGCAAATACGAGCATTTTCCCTAGCATTTTCAAAGTGCTCAAGAACCCCCCTTCGCCGCCTCATTGGACACCCAGGCCGTGAAGCTGTAGGTACAAGTGTTCCCCAACAAGCGGCACCACGCTTCTAGAAAATTTCAAGTCGGGAAAGCTCTTCACAACAGTCATGACATCCATACGCGAAACACACCTTATTCTTTCCATATACCCCCCCAGAGAAGGGCACTATGGGAATGATGAAACGTCACGAAGGTTGGTGTTCAACGTGACACATCGGAGAAAACCGCATTAAAACCCTTGAGTAGGCTGACTGGCGCCGGGCTTTAAAATTCAGAATTTTCCAAATGTGACCCATGAACGTTACCACCTAAACCATACAAAAACCATTCTTCCGTGGTCACTGTTTAATACAGTACTTAATCGCGGCACTGCAGCTGAGAGACGGTGTGGTTTGTATTAATCTATTTTTAAACGTGTCAAGCTCAGCCTACTGACGTGTGCTGCAGGCCTGCTGTACATGACACTCCAAATATACCCATATTATTGCACCGTAGTTTGTTGCCACAACTCTGTGACGGTGCTGTCAGTTGCCATGTTCTATCCCTTTCCAGCTATTGGTTAAGTTGGCCACGTCATCTTATTTTTAAACAAATTGGCATGTCTTCAGAGCATTGGGGCACAGCGAAGCTGTAGCTGACCGTTCACAGCGTTTCGCTTTTACGATTGCTCTAGTCGCTTTCCATTAACAAGGTCGATAGACATGCAGAAGGAACAATATAGCTGTACACTCTGCTTCTTCCTTAAACTTAAGCTTACTCGGCACGTTCATTTCCGTGCGAATTCATCACAAACTGTTAATAAAAAACACGTTATATTGTGGCGTATTAATAATTTAGGGTAGTTCATTGTCATTATCAGACATACTGTTGTATTCGTTTTGCTAGCCACGAGTGGTAGGGATAGCGTCTGTTTTAAGATTACGTGAGAAGCGGATCGCGTGCGCAAGCCGGCTTTTGGATCGGTGGATATCTCTTCTCACCTTTCATATTTAATAATGTAGGAACCCCAAACGGTTGGGAAATTAATCCAGGAATGTGTAAGTAGATTTGTGTTATGGATTTTGTACAGTGAAAAACCCACGCCTCCCTCTTCATATGAACTTTTAGACCTCTACCCAGCATGTAGCAATATCTAATACTCCTCTATAGTAAATGTTGCTCATGTAACTTACCATACAGAAAGTCATATGCATCATCATCTTCATCGTCGTCTTTCTGATTTTAATAAATTTAAGTCGGTCGTTATAATAATAGAAACAAAACAAGGACAAGAATATTACATACGTTCTACATAGCAATTATATCTGACTGACTGGAAGATTTGTTATGGGTGTCATTCTTATTTCTGCGTCTATAAGGGTATCAGCTTTCCCATTCATAAACCATATATCCATGAAGGTAAATATAAAAGCGAGTATGCTATACTGGAGTATTACGAGGGGCACTATTTATATTTTGAGCCTTTGCAACCATGAACGTTGTAGGTGCCATCTGACGTTTCCAATGGAAAGTTTGACATTTTTGACCATAATCTACTTCAAACGTTTTGTCAATAGAGCGTCATTTGTTTTGTTTACACTAACTTGAAAATTGTGTGTCAATAAAAACATGGAATTAACTCGTGAAAATGTTCGTGCAATGATTTATTACGACTTTCGATGTGGATTATCAAGACAAGAGTGCATCGATCAACTAACTTCCACATTTGGCGACGAAGCTCCATCCTTTACCACTGTGAAACGCTGGTATAACGAATTTAATCCGGACCGCCGTTCGTTCAATGATGAAGTTCGTGAAGGTCGTCCAAAATCAGTTGTTGTGCCAGAAAACATTGATGCTGTGCAAAAAATAATAATGAAAGATCGTCATGCGACATATTGTGAGATTGAGGCAACTCTAGGCATTAGTTCTACCAGCATATATAAAATATTGCATGATTATTTAGCCGTGTAAAAGGTTTGCTCTCGTTGGATCCCACATAATTTGACGCAATCTCAAAAAGATGCTCGTGTCGATTGGTGTACAAAAATGCTCAAGAAATACAATGGCGGTGCCTCAAAAGACGTATATAAGATTGTAACAGGTGATGAATCATGGATCTATGCGTATGAGCCGGAACGTAAACAGCAGCCGACTGTATGGGTGTTTCAAGATGAAGCAAATCCAATAAAAGTTGTTCGCACTCGAAGCACTTCGAAGAAAATGATCACCTGCTTTTTCAGCAAAACTGGCCATGTGGCAACAGTGCCTTTAGAGGAACGTAAAACGGTCAATGCTGAATGGTACACAACCATTTGTTTGCCGGAGGTCTTCGGTGAAGTAAGGAACACCAACAAGAACCGTAGGATCGTTCTTCATCAAGACAATGCGAGCGCACACACATCTCGTCTAACAACAGAGTATTTGAAGGCTCAAATATCCAATTGATGGGTTATCCACCATACAGTCCTGATTTGGCACCAAATGACTTCTTTTTGTTCTCGAACATCAAGAATAAATTGCGTGGACAACGATTTTCGTTGGCAGAAGAAGCCGTTGATGCCTTCAAAAACCATGTTTTGGAGGTGTCTCAAGAAGACTGGAATAAATGCTTTGACAAGTGGTTCAAACGGATGCAAAAGTATATTGATCATAAACGAGAATATTTTTAAAAACAATAAAGCAGTTTTAAACATAAATTACTTGGTTTTAATTATTAGGCTCAAAATACAAATAGTGCCCCTCGTGTTATTAAGTCTGTAACATTGGGGACTGATTGAGTGAAAAGAAGCCCTTTCAGGTTACATGCTCCCTTGTTGCAGTGCCTATGTATGCATCCCAATATCCAGGAGTGAACCATTTGATATACACCGCACTATGTCAACATTTTTTTCCGGCCCCGAAGATTACAAATCTAATTATTAACATCATCACACTGTTGTATGTATTTATTACAACTGAGTAATATAATGACGATCCTGGGTTATATGTTAGTATACGTCATATTAACCTGTAGCTTGCATTAAGTGTGTGTCTGGATATGCTAACTGGTTTAAGCTTAAATATTTGGACACCTGGAAATGAAGTTGGAAGTAAACAGTAAAAACAGCCTGAGTGAATTGATAAAATAGGGCTCTAGGGCTTATTAGGTTAAAGCTTTCAAAAGATAATCATACATTTCTTATGAAAGGATCCTACAGTATCATTGAACTATGGGAGATGTGCACTTTAGTGAAGTGGTGATGTTCTATGGGACAGATAGAATTTAGAGCAGCCGTTAAGAAAAATTATCTTTTGCTCAACTAATCCTTATGTCCAAGGACAACCACAACCATACTTCTAATATTGCCCATTAATACAGAAAAAAATGAAATAATCTAGTATACAGAGTAAATCACCTAAAACTTGTACCGCAAATATTTCGGAAATGGAAAGTGCTATTGATGTGCAGTTTTCACAGCATTGATTGTTAGTCAGGAGCTCGTACATTTAGCCTATAAACAGATTTTAATAATACTGAGAAAGTGTATTTTTTGAGCAAACATACAATTTTTTAAATGGAACAATGCCTAGTTACATCAACAGAATAAAGGTAGGGTAAATTAGAATGTTAATAGTCTTTGTTGCAGGATTCTAGTGCAAGTGGTTTACGAGGAATCGTATTTTGAAAAGTTTCCACCCCGACATTTGTTTGTCCCATTCAACCTGCTTAGTTGCTAGGTACGATGTTGTTATGTTTGTTTGCATTGTGTTTTCTGTTCATTGATTGTATTGCGACTTTCTGGTCAGTTAGTTTGTGACAGTTCAAGCAGTAAGTCGTGAGTGGAAGATGGGGTTTACTAATGCAGAAAAAGCCGACATGCTCATGGTGTATGGAGAGTGTAGGAAGAATGTAGTTTGTTCCTGTGAGGTGTATGCGGAAACGTATCCCAATAGACGTCAACCATCTCGGCAATTATTTATCAACCTCTTCAACCAATTACGTCAAAGTGGTACTGTAACACCTAGAAAATCTAACAGACACAAACAAGTGACTGGAGAAGAGGCGGAAATTAATGTTTTGGTTGCCGTTGCAGTAGATAAGCAAATTAGTTCCCGCACAATCGCACTTGGAAGTGGCATAAGTCAGGCAAGTGTACTGCGCATTCTCCATCGACATAGGTTACACCCCCATCACATCTCTCTCCATCAAGAACTGCATGGAAACGGTTTTGAGAATCGTGTTAAACTTTGTACATGGGCATTAAGACATGATACTCCAGATTCATCATGTATCTTGTTTAGTGATGAGGCAACATTTACTAATCATTGCCAGGTAAACCGCGGAAACATGCACTGTTGGTCTGTTGACAATCCCCGTTGGCTTCGTCAGGTGGAACGTCAGCATCCATGGAGTTTAAACGTGTGGTGTGGGATAGTGAACCATCAGCTCATAGGCCCTTTATTCATAGAAGGAACAATGAACTCGCACAAGTATCGCAGCCTCCTGACAGACCATCTGCCACAGATGCTAGAAGACGTTCCTTGGCAGACTAGGAGGAACCTGTGGTACCATCATGATGGCTGTCCAGCCCATAGTGCACGAAGTACTACAGCTTGTCTTAAGGATTGTTTCCAACTCGTTGGATTGGACGAAGAGGACCTGTACCTTGGCCGGCCCGTTCACCGGATCTGACCCCTTTAGACTTTTTTTCTGTGGGGACGGCTGAAAGACGCTGTCTACAAGGATGTACCTACTACACCAGACGATATGAAACGATGTATTACTGCTGCTACTCTGAAATTTCCGCTGAAATGCTAGAACGTGTGCAGCAGTCTTTCCATAGCAGACTGGAAGCGTGTATTGAAGCTGCCGGTGGTCATTTTGACAACAAACGTTGAAGGGCTATTTCTCCTTACTTGTAAGAATCCACAGAAATATTGTAATTCCGTTTTGTTTTTCTTTAGTTTGTGCTACCACAGGTTGTACAAGTGTCGGTTCGTAATACATTCAAAATAAGATTTCTCGTAAATCAGTTGCACTAGAATCTTGCAACAAACGCCACTGACATTCTACTTTACCTTACCTTTATTCTGTTGATGTAACTAGGCATTTTTCCATTTAAAAATATTATGTTTGCTCAAAAAATACACTTTCTCATTATTATTATTGTTATTATTATTATTATTATTATTATTATTATTATTATTATTATTATTATTATTATTATTATTATTATTAAAATCTGTTTATAGGTTAAACGTACGAGCCCCTAACCACCAATCAATGCTGTGTAAACTGCACATCAATAGCACTTTCCATTTCCGAAATATTTGCGGTGCATGTTTTAGGTTATTCACCCTGTATAAGCACCAGTCGGCGATTTATATTGCAAGCTTTTGTTTCAATGTTTTTAATATTTGATATTTCTTCGACACTCCATTCCCTTCTCCCGCCAAAAAGCAAACATACCAAACAATACACATTGTTATGAATGTAACTGCCAGTTAAGCAATTAAATTTACTGTGCCAGGATGTTTGAAATGTCCGTTTTTGGTTCTTTTCCTGGAAGACAATGCCAAGCTTAGGAATTGGTCTTTTGCCTTTAAGTTCACGCTTTTTCTCATAAGATAAAGCCGAAAACTGAAGTTTAATAAGTAATCCATTAAATCGATGGAATTGTCCATATTTATAAATTCATAAATAAAACACGCACGATGAAAACCATACACAGGTTTACGTAAAATTAACACTTTACTGCATTGCACGGTTGCACGCACATAATGCTGGTTCACCAATAACTGAGGAATGAAATGTTTATGTTACACTGGCTTCCCTACTCTTGTCTCCAACCTATTGTCCTGTTTCCGGACCTTGGAGAAAGCAGATACACAGAGACTAAACCCCTCATTAAACGCGTAAAGTCTCTGCTGCTGCCTGTGTGCCCTTAATGCACAATAAAATATAGGCATGTCTTCCTACAACGAGAGGTCGAAATTTAGTGGGAAAAGCTGTATAAGTCCACTCTTGATGAGACTTGCACTCGCTCAGCCATCCCAGTCTCAACTCGATTTGCTGCTGCATCATGAGATTTCGAACCTGCCTAAGTACGCAGCACTACAATGTGACACTTAGCTGTAGGGGTTGGGGTAAGCAGCGAAGCAACGGTGAAGGTGATTGTATTAATTAGTTTTCATCACTTGTTTGAGACTGTCTTTATTTAATTTTAAAAATTTACTTAGTTTCTTGGCAAGTTATTTAGGTAGACTCAGTCTCAAAGTCTAGCCTTACGCTACGCCACTGGTGGGGAGGTTACACAGCGCTGCGTATTCGCGTACAAAAGCTTGTTGTGGCAGCTACTCAATACGGAGGGAATTGTCAGCAAGGCAAGCGAACACAACAGGAAGCAATGTGCATATGTGTGTTAGTAGAGCTGCCATTTCAATGTTATATTAAAGGCTTCCCATTTTAATGCGTAAGATCGCGTTTTGTTAAGGGTTACAAAGACCCATACGGAGGAACCCTGAATGGAGGCTTACACTCCGCTTGATTAAACTAGGGGAAATATCAACATATAGCAAGTCAGTAATGCTATACGAGTGCTAAAGATATTGATGTAGCTGAAAGAGGCATCAGGGTGATGGGTGAAACCTCCAACAGTACAGAAATGGAAGTGGATTGGGAAAAGGACCAGAGCTGGACAACGCCAGAAGTAATTCCGAATATTTTTAAGAGATGAGAACATCCCAGTGTTGCATTTTTGTCAGTGATATGTTTATAAGACTCTTGCTAAACACCCAAAAGCACATGCAGGAATCCATCCATTCCCCTAGAAAATCCACCAAAGAATTACACTGGTCCATTACCGTATGTTGAACTGGTCAAGTACCCATTCGTTCTGTCCTGAAAGCCCACATGCCCTCAAATGGATTATTATTTTCGCTGTAAAATGACTTGCATCTTCTCTTCTATGTAATAATTTACATACACTCACTTTATTCACACCTTAAAAGTGGTTTCTTACGGGAAATGCTGAGCTTTTCTTATTAATTTGTCCAACTCCTACAGGGAAGTAGAACAACTAATTAATTATATTTCAAATATTAGAATGAGATAGTTCTGTCATTAAACCCCAGCTTTACTTGATCACTTATCGTAGTCTTTTACGTTTGTAAGGATTTGGACCATTAAATGGAATTTTTCACATATCTATATACTATCAGTAACACATTTATAGGAATGTTATTAAATAAATTTTGATTTCATGAACAATGTAAAAATGAAAACTGAGCTGATGAAGGAAGGTTTTTATAGCTGATGTTAGAATAAAGATAAATAAAAGACAATCTGTAAATAAACGGGGTTTGAAATAAAGCCGTGCATAGACGAGGAGAAAACATAACATTATGACTAAAGTATTTCATACATTCTCCTCTTCAAGCTACAATGAACTTTATGTTGAATATTCAAATGAATCTAATAATAATTGAGACATCTTAATCTGCAATCAATTATGCATTCATGCTGTGGTTGTTCGCACCAACTGACCCGGGGCTTATTTGGGCAGGAGAATTTGGGTTTTCCAATTCGACCAACTTGAGTGTGTATTACCTGATGAAGCGCCAGGCGGTTGGAATCTTTAATAGGTCTGAATTTATCCCAAGTACGGCGAATGTTTATGAACTCTCATTTACCGACTCTTCTGTCATGGTATTAATCTCCCGATTTGGACATGAAGGTTCAATAATTAAATATGGACTCTTCTATTTCCTGAATACTAGTGGCTTCTCCTAGGACTTCACACGTACCGGACGAAACCTGTATTTTGGAGTAGTAAGACAAGGTGCTGATAGCTGCGTCTTGTCGGACATTGCCTCTTTTGTATTGACAGACAAGGGGTAATTAGAGGGTGAAATGTGCGGTGAATACAGAGATGTTTGAGGATAGTGTATCCAAGTTTCGGTAGTTTTGCCTTAGTCGGTGAAGACACAGGGATCCTGGTCTATTCCTGTAACAAGACGTGTTCCACCATTTCTGTCGCTGTCCTTGCTGAATCTAAACATACTGATGCTGATCATAACGCCTGAAGGTATTGATTTATTTCGCAATAAAAGTCCGGTTAAGAGCTGTTTCATGTACAGAATACTTAAAATACTAGGTGTTTACTAAAACCGTATAAAAGTTTGTTTTTGACACTGATCTCTGTATTCTGCATTGCTGCTACATACAAAGACAGTGTATCAGTCAAATAAATCCTGTATGATTATAGGAATCGCTCTTTAACAAATCCAACACACTGGTAGTAAATATAACCCGAAACATGACACCTGTAATTTGAAAAACTCTGAACTTCCGAGCGACAAAAGACCATTATGGCGATTATATTAACATTTTGTTTCTTTTACCCTAATGTGAAAAATATTCCATTCATATGAACGCTCAGTTTTATCCCAACTGATCTGAAAGCAAAGATTCAAGACTATAGATTCTATAAGTAATGAAAAACACGGATAAGTCAACCAAGTATCTCTATCCAAAAACTAGCCTTAATTTCTCAAGAACGTGTGGACACAGAAACTCGCAGGTATGAAGAATTACATATTCGTGTTTTGCGACCTCTTCAACATCCAAAATCAAGACCACTATCCATAAACATCCAGGCAGTTTTACTTCCCAACCCCAAAAAATCTGATGTGTTACACTCACACGACTTTCTCTACTCTTTTACAAACTATTTTTACAAACCCTTATTCTCCATCTACTTCATGTTAATCGAGATAAACATTTGCAGACTCTATCTTATTGCTAATTTTCTTGTAGATGTAAGGGGAATATATATTTACAAGGGCAATATAGAAATACAGTAGCCTTTAAGCACATACATATCTCTTAATAGCTGGTTGCTATGTGCAGCACTATTCCCTTTGCCACAGATTAATACTCTTTGCATATCCAAAACAAAACAATGAATAACGAATTCCCATTTGAGAAAATAAGTATTGAAAAATTTAAGGGAATAACAAGCAATATCTCGAAAATGGTTCACTCAACAACAAAAATGTATATGACTTAAATTGTGTATTTTAACGCGATCTACATCTTTTGTGTAGTAACATTTTGTCTATCTCTTATGGTTTACCAGTTTACCAAAAGTCGTTCACAATGAAGAATACTTTTGGAGACATTCCCAGAAAATTCAAGATATACATTTTATTTGTCATGAAAATATCTTAAACATATGATCTTTTAATCAAAGTTGTTAGAGCCATTTTTGAGAAAATTAAAATTTTCGAAAAATGTTCCATGTAAAGGGTACTCTGTGGTGGGAGGATTTTCTTGAAAACCTTCGTGTCGCATCTCTGGAAGATACTGAACCTAAATACCAAGTTTGGTGTTTATCCGACCGTTCGTTTCTGAGTTATGTTGTTCACAGACAGACACACAGACAGACACGGACATGTTTCCAAAAATGCTTTTTTTTGGATTCAGGGGATCTCAAAACTTGTATTTCCGGTGAAATCTCGGTATCGAATTTTTGGGTGGAATACAATACTTCCCCTACTTACTATACGTAGTAGAGAAAGTAAAAAGAGATTATAGTTGTTTTAATACAAATTCTTCTCCGCAAAATAAAACTGAATAAATGCTTTCGTTCTAAAAGAGGTGAAATAGGGTCACAATTTCGGAACACCGAGTACTCTAGGATGCATAAAATGAAGTTGTCAAAAACTCAGTCGAAAACAAATACAGTTGACAGAGAATGGCTACAAAAAAGAATGGCGTTCAACTCATCCAGAACGGTGTCTTTGAATCCGTTTATTTAAAAGCACATTTAGTTTCATAATAATATTATTATTCCCGTGGTAAATTCTAGTTAAGGGCATTGGTCAAGGGAGAGCAGTTTTGTGGCATACATACACAGTGTTAACGATATGAAGTAATGCTCCTGTAAAGTGGTTTTCACATTAAGGGTGCTTGGGGTCTAATTATTAATCCGGGCACGTTTTATACACACTAGAACCGAGTGCTATAGTCCAGGGACCATAGCCAAATTTCCCAGAATAATATACTCTGTGGTTCAGTGTATTATCGTTCCAGTTCATTTATGATAACCGAAAGCCACACAAAACAACGTAGTAAATAGGCTTTAGTCAAAATATATGTTAAAATTATACATGATATAGCATATAAAGCTATCAAATTCAAAATTTTCCTTTCCAGCTGAAGCGTTTATCGGAAATGGTTTTGGCACAAGATATAATATACAAGTGTAATAAAAATATCCAGCATAAATAATATGGCGGCAAATCATATTTAATTTTAATACGATAAATGTTTAATGTTACAGAAGTGGAGATGGCTAGTTTTAGTACAAACAGCATGCTGTATTACGTTAAATTTTCATATTTGGAATGTATTTGCATTGATGGAAGAGGATCACGTTTACAAATTCTGTTTTTACTTTTAAGTTGGCTGCCTCCTCATAAATTGCTGCAACATCTACTTTAAATTCTAACACAAGAGTAACATTACCTTAATTTAAACTCCCGGAAGGTATAATTAGTCAAGATTTGCATAAACATCATATTAGCAGACAGAAACTGCAAGAAAAGCTGAATCATAAATTTATTTATTTTTATTGCTTTATTTGTTTTGTTTATTTTATGTGGCAAACTTTGCACTTTAAAGCTCCATATGCTTGTGATTTAAGAGTGCTCGACTGGTTAGATATTTGCAAAGCAAAAAAATAATATATTATATACGGTGTGTATCAAAATATCTGGTAAAGTTCATATAAACATATGGTCAAATTTCCTTAGTTCCTGAGTAACAATCATCTTTTTTGGTGTGCATAATAACTGTAAGGATAAGGCTTCACTAATTAATTTAGTTTATAACTCCGGCTATCTGCTGACATCCTTGCTCTGTTCGCTGACAAAGGATTTCCACGTTAGGAGTAGGTCTGGAATACACAATGACCTTTAAATGGTAGAAATCTATTGGATTCAGGTCGAGAGAACCAGCAGGCCATGCTGTCAGCCCCTCAAGACCTATCCATTTGTTTGGGAATGGCTGATATAACATTTTTCTAGCATCAAGAGTAGATTGAGGTGATGCCCCATAATGCATGAACCACATTCACTGAATTAAACTTCTTCCAACTAAACATTTAAACAATTTGGTAAAAAGTCGCAATGTGATACTGCTGTCAATGTTTCAGGTAAAATGAAAGGGCCGATTAATGCAATACCAATTATTCCAGGCCAAAAATTAATTCTGAATTGCTGTTTGTGTCTTATTTCTAAAACTTCTATGGGATTTTCATCAGCCCATACATGAGTATTGTAAAAGTTGTATAGGGGATAGGGGGCAAGTTGGCACAAATTTTATGTTTTATTTTTTATTTTTATTACAGCAACATTTCAGGTAATCTTGACATGGTACTGTTCTATAAATTTCTTTAACAGTATCTATTCATAGTTATGTCATTGTTTTACAGCCACTTAAAGTTAATGTTTTTTAACTTTTCAAACCATTGCGTAGTGAGTCAACTTACCCCACCTAGGAGGCAGGTTGACACAGGATGTGGGGTAAGTTGACTGCATGTTGTTTAAATGGAAAATATACGTTTTAAATAGTTTATCAAAAGCAAATATCATGGTCAGTTCAAATATATAATTACAGATTCACCATAGTAAAAACCTAACACAGTGAAAGGGGATATACTACACACACACATATAAAGGGTAGTTAAATTATATTCGAACCCACTCGTGGCCTCTCACTACTGCGCGAGACAGCCGGCAGTCCTCGGGGAAATTACGCCGGCAGAGACGGACTAAAATCCTTACCTCATAATAGATGCTGGAAATGTTGACCTTCTGCTCTCAAATAGGCATATCTCAAACATATCTCGTGTAAATATTCTCATAATAATATAATTCAGCAAGAAAGCCATGTTACAGAAGCCATGTAGGTAGAAGTCCACCACCTTTCACCAAGCTAATGAGCACGGGACTTGGAGGAATAACGAGAAATAGAAAGAAACATATATACGAATGAAAGAGACAGAAACATTGGATTTGTTTCCTAACGCGTCACTGGGACGCGTATGCGAAGAGTTTTGGAACAGAATATTTTCATACATGGTAAAGTAACGCGGTCCGATGACCAATTAGAAATGTTGTTACATTTTAAGGCGCGATGGTGAGCGTCACTAGGTTTCGGTATGAAAGGGGGAAGCAGGCCCCAGACTTTCACTCTCCTACACACTCTATTACATACTCCGTTACGTGATATTCCACGGGGTGGAAGGCGACGGATGCACGTATGAGTATGTGGGTGGGGAAGCGTGTGCAGCTAGATTAGGCTCCTAATTTACTATTATGGTGGAAATTGTTATAAGTATCATAGATGAGAAAAGTTAGCCGCCCATAAGTATTTCATTTTATAATAAATCACAATTTAAGGAAATAGCAGTGTATTTTAATTTTGCCTCACCTACGAAAACCCTGAGATCAGTGAAATTAGTTAGATAGGTAATTTATTAGGAATGGAGAAATCATGAGCCGCTGAGCAGAGGTAGCCGGAGACCAGAACACTGCAGCAGAGAGCTTCAACCCAAAGGAGATACAGGGTAACTTTTTTAAACATATCAACACGTCCTTAAAGAACGATATAACGTCCAGAGTTAACTAAACACTTAAATACAATAATAAAACGAAACACTGCACACAAATTAATCGCAGATGTCCAAAAAAAACAATTTAAACACACAAACTGCTTGTTACTATTTTTGTGCTAACCTGTCCCCTTTTTCTTGTGCCAACTTGCCCCTGGTCAACTTGTTTGGGTAAATTGCCTTATCTCTGCCCGCATTAGCGACTGAAGTGGTCTTACGCTTGCTCTAACGTAATGCTACCAACATCGAATAATGCCACCGAAGCCGGTAAGATACTCAGCCTCAAGGCGTAGCCGAGAGATTGAGGGCCCTCAGCCTCAAAGCGTAGCCGAGGGATGTTTTTTAGAAGGAGAGGAGTGTAGCCGAGGGATCTGCGCGTCTAAAACTCGAATAATTCACGTTCGCAGAAACAACAGCACATCGCATATTTAGTGCATTTCACTTTTTATTTAGGTTGGCAGTATCCACTTTGCCTGTGATTTATCGGAAAAATGGCCACGTTTGTTGTGTTGCTCACGCGATTTGCCTATATAAGTAAAACACGTAAAACAGGTGAGCAGGTGGGTACCAGATATAGAAGAGACCACATCATGTTCTAAACTCACTCCTAAGGTAATTCATTTCATTATTTCTCACTTCCTTATACCTAATATAGGTGGGCAGAGATAGGGTAATTCCGGGAGAGATGGACCACTGGTAGAGATGGACCAGTTAATTATTTCTCGAACCAGCCAGTAGAGAGAGTTAGTTGTAGTGTCGCCTGCTAATGGCAGATGTGAATGTGTGACAGTGTTGTTTTCGTCCTGATTTGTTGAAGCATTTCACTTTATATACCGCATAATTAAAATCAGGTATGTACATTTTTTTTCACTATTTATATAGTTAGGTAGTATACACAGTATTTGATATCATACTTTTACCAAAGTTTCTTAGGAAGTGTAAAACAAGTAAATGTACCCTCATGGCGTGTTCTGGGGACGCTGTCCCCAAGCGAAGCAAAATGACAGGCTGGTCCATCTCTCCCTGACAATCGGGAGAGTTGGACCAGGTCCTCACGGGAGAGATGGACCGTAGCTTTTATAACTTTAATGTTTATTCAATCCTTTTTTGGTAAAGCGTTAGTGGTTATAGTGTAATATATAAACAAACATTTGTCTGCTTATTGACTATTGACATAGATATATACATATACATGTATATATAGTGTGAGTATCGATAAATCGTTTATAAAAGGAGAAATAGAGATAGATGCCTTATTTATTATTATTATTATCATTATTTTCAGAGGAATGCCAACCACCTACAAAAGGAAACAGGGCTCTACAAGAGGATGTTGGAGTGTAGACCACTTACAGAAGGCTGTGGATGCAGTAAAAAAGCAACTTATGGGAATCAACGAAGCTGCTAGATATTTCAAATTATTTACCTTTGACTGATGCTTCAAGTTCCACACTGATCAGTCCTCAAACTTATGATTTCTTGGCAGTTCCTGGGACCTACTAAATGGAAAATAATTCCCCTAATGAAAGTCAGGTAGACAAGGAGACCCAAATACCAACACCAAGTAAACTCCTTAATGATATTTCCCCAATAGCAACTTTGAAGAAGAAAGCTACTCTAAGTGGTAATGCAGCAAGTGTTTCCAAGATACCGAATTCAAAGGAGAATGTTAACCCTTGGAAGTCTAAGAAGAGTAGAGCTAATGGAAAATCTAATGTGTCTAAAACTAAGAGGCCAAGAACCAGAAGAAGAGGGAGCGACAATTCTGATTCCGAAGAGTCCCTAAACGATGATGATGTATGCAATGACAGTGACGGTGATCTTGAAGAGTGGAATGAAAATGAATGTGCTGGGTGCGGAGAGGACTACAACGCAACCAAAAGCAATGAAGACTGGATCCAATACCCAATGTGTTCCCATTGGCTTCATGAGAACTGCACCAAATACGGCATCAAGTGCGACTTATGTGGGAGGAGAGAGTAAATCTAAAAAACATATTCCAAAATGAACTCAGTAAAACAACAAATGTTTGTTCTACATGATAAATGATTTACAATATACCAATAAGCACTAATTACGAATGTATCATTTAATTCTCCTCCTATTTTATGCAGGTCCATCTCTCCCGTATACCATGGTCCATCTAACCCGAGTACTGCGGGTTAGATGGACCACTTGTGTAATTTTTTTGTTCATAATTCACAAGTCTGTTAATACGTATTTTGGATGTATACAGCTATATATGGTTTATTGATGACACCAAAATCATAAGGTACTACTACTTTAACCACTTTTATTAAAAATAAAAGAAATATGGGAAATTCAGAAAAGGGGGTCCATCTCTCCCGGAATTACCCTATGACAATTTTGCCACTTGTTTTAATGGAAGCAGATAATCAATCAAGAATAAGGAATTTAAATACTTAAAATACCAAGGAACAAAGCATTTAAATGCAGTTTCAAACAAAATATTTAGAAGCCATTTAATATTGAATATGTACCCAGGAAAAAAAATTCCCCAGGAAGTGAATATTTACTAACCTCGCGGGAAAAACAACTTCATGGCTTCCTTCCACTACAACTTGTCACAAAGGGTTGTCGCTTCCGTGGGACGTGCATTTGGAGACAAGGAATAGTTAGTCTGCATTCTGCTGCAATGTTTTGACTCAGGACTGAAATAAGAGCCATGTGCCATTCTGTCCCCCTCGCCTCTACTCCCTTTCTTATAAACTTGGCTTCATGGGTGAAGATCATAGCAGAGAGAAAATGTTGATCCTGAAAACAAGATCAGAGTGAGCGGACGACGGGAATCTAACCCGAGACCCCTCGAATGTGACCCTAGCACATTACCTCGGAGTCAACTCGCTAGATAAATAAGAAGTGGAACAAGCTTGTATGGGAATATTTTGCTGACTAATTATGAGAATATATTATGAATATAGAAAATCGTGTTTATTAAAGTACAATTTGTATCTCCTATTTACTCATGTTGGAAGCCTTAAGCAGTGCTCTCCTCTGTTTTCCAGCTTGCTGAGCTTTTGTCACTCATATCCTCCACAACTTGTATGTGTTATTTTGCCTGTGAGAGGTTGTAGATATTTTTCGTCTAATATTCAGCATTACATTTTCATGCGTAGTTCAGTGCTATTTGAAATACTTTTTCCTACCACTTACTTTGTAACTATCTGTGCACGTTATCGTTGTCAACGTTATTTCGTTGATTAAGCTGTCTGAATGTGAAACGTGAAAGCCAGACAAAAGCTGTTCCAACTCGTAAATCGTAAACTGTCAATCAAACATGGCTGAGGTATAAATTTCACGTTAAAGCAGGGAGCACATTATCTCCGCTCTGCTCCGCTCAGTAGACTCAGGGGATATAGGGCTGAAATGTCTGGGTTTTGGTGAATAGTTTTAGTTTTTTTGTTTTCATACATAAGAGGTACTTCGAAGTTTTCATTTTCGTTTGATGACTACGTATATTTTTATAATCCTAGAGGTTGCATTTATAGCAGAGTATATTCCCCTTTGCCCCCTTCCTGGATGTGTGTGTGTGTGTGTGTGTGTGTTATAATATATATATGTATAAATATATATATATATTAGGGATGGGACCTCGATAACTCCATACCCTCGATACTTGGTGGTTTCGAAGTATGTCTAATACAGAGAGAACCAAAAGACTATGAACCGGCTGCGCGGTGTTTCCCTGTCCTCGTCCTCGGCCCTCGTTGCCGTCTGCCGCTGTCATAGAAAGGCGCGGATGAAACCATACAACATTTTTAAAACTACTTTTAAAGGCCTTGCTTACCAACTTTATGAAAGCAAATGCTGAAGCTGGCCACCGTTGTCCCTACATTTTTGGTACCTCTTTAAGAATTTATCCATCCCTCTCCGTAGTTCATGTTGAGAAATGCTGGAAATTTCCTGGCAAATATTTTGTTTTTAATTCTTCCAGGGTGTGTGGGTTTGTCTTGTACACTTTATGTTTTAAGTTACCCCAGAGATAGAAATCGCAGGGGGTTAGGTCGGGGAACCGAGGGGGTCACAAATCTCTACTAATAATTCTGTCCTCAAACACACTTTCAATTGTGTTCATCGAAATATTGGCCGAATGAGCTGTTGCAGAGTCTTGTTTAAAAAAGGCAAAATCACGCTGCCTGTCTGTTAATTCTTTAAAAACATGGGGCAACATTGTATTCACGTATGCACGGACTTCAACTATTGACCCTATAACTATTTCGCCGTCTTTTAGATTTCTTAGCCTGAACACTTCCTGTGGCCTGAAATTTATTGTGAAGTTCAGGAATTGTTGTACGACCTGGAACTTTTACACCTGGAAATCCTTCTGCAAATCGTACTTTCACTTGGCGAGCTGACTGAGTTAACACATACAAATCATAAATAAATACACGCTGTGCAGTAGAAAACACATACTAAGCTATAGATTTTGTGACTAAGTACAGGACAAAATAATAAATAATTCGTAATAACTGAGCTACATCACATCACCGTCAACTCAATACTGCACTTCACACTGCAGAGCAAAACAATGTCAACATCGTGACCTTGCTTATAGCAACAGTGCGTTATCATATTTCCACACGTCCAGTGGAAAAACACCGCGCAGCCAGTAATATTGTTCATGAAGTACCCCTTCATAACGAAAAAATTGGTGTATGGTGTGCCGTGAGCGGAGAAAGAGTTATAGGGACAATTTTTTCCGAGTCAACAGTTGACGCCCGTACATATGAGAATACAATGTTGCCCCCTGTTTATAGAGAATTAACAGACAGGGAGCGTGATTTTGCCTTTTTTCAACGAGACTCTTCAACAGCTCATACGGCCAATATTTCGATTAGAATAATTGAAAGCGTGTTTGAGGACAGAATTATTAGTAGAGATTTGTGGCCCCCTCCGTCCCCCGACCTAACCCCCAGCGATTTCTATCTCTGGGGTAACTTAAAACATAAAGCTTACAAGACAAACCCGCAAAACCTGGAAGAATTAAAACAAAGTATCCGCCAGGAAATTTCCAGCATTTCTCAACGTGATAGGTTCCTAAAGAGATGCCAAAAATGTATGGACAACGACGGTGACCAGTTTCAGCATCTCCTTTCATAAAGTTGGCAAGTAAAGACTTTAAAAGTAGTTTTCAAAATGTATGGTTTCATCCGCGCCTTTCTATGAAAGCGGCAGACGGCAACCAGTGGCCGAGGACGCGGAGACGGAAAACACCGCGCAGCCGGTTCGTAGTCTTTTGGCTCACTCTGTACTTTGAAATAAACCTTCGATACTTTTAATTTTTTAAGTTTTGCATTATTAGAAGTTGTTGCGTTTAACTTTATGCTATGTACAGAATGAAATGATTTGAGACTTTTTCACATAACTGCCCCGTAACTGTCCCCAAAGGGTTGCTGGACTATAGTTCTTTATAGACCGTGACTGCGTTGTTGCATTCAACAATCCATAGACCCTTGTGTCTAAATGAAGACATACAAAACAATGGGGGAAGGAGTAGAGGAACTCATGTAATATGCAGCGCTGTCACCCTTAGTGCATCAGTTGATCTAGCTGACGCACTAAATCACGTTTCTGCGATAGCCTGGCTTGGTGACTCATTCTCAGCCATTGCATTTACCTACTCCGGTGACCAACTTGTGAATCCAGCAGAAACAAATCAGAACTTAAGACGCGAGATAATACAGCGCATCATGCAAATATTTGCTGTTTCCTTCCATCTGTTAGTTTGTGTTTACGTGAGCCACACTCGAGTCACGAGCGTAGCTTACAGGTATACCGTACGACTAATTTCCGTAGTATGGATAGAAAACACTTTAAAAGGAAGTTTTCAGCACAAAAAATGGATACATAAAAAGCGAAGCAAAGAAATTATGATGATTTTTTTATTATTATTATTATTATTATTATTATTATTATTATTAGCCTTGACTAACAATAGGGATATATTATAACCTGTGGCATTATCAGGATAAAAAATTGCTGCCCATTGCAAAATCTCAAACAGGAACAAAAGTTAGTACACAATACAAAATTGGTTACATGCGTTTATACACACAAAACTAATTTTTAGTTAACGAGCTATCGCCTTTACAGTTTTTTTATTAAGTGAGTATTGATATCATGGCGGCGCCGTGGCCGAGTGGTTAGACCGCTCGCCTCCCACCGAGGCGGCCCGGGTTCAATCCCAGGGACCTGCACGTGGGATTTGTGGTGGACGAAGCGGCGTCTGGGCGGGTTTACTCCGGGTTCTCCGGTTTCCCCCGCCATTCATTCCACCAACTGCTCAATCATCACCTTTCCTTTCATCCATTTCACCATCATTTGGTTTCATCTACTTCCTTCCTCCCATCGGGCTGATCACCCATCCTGGATATTCTGTCTGAACCATGAGTGTCTGCTGCTCGATGGGCCTCTGACCCCAGGCACCCGCTCGTAAGTCCTGGGGGGTGTAAGTCCTACATAAGAGGAGGGTAAACAAATAATGAATGAATGAGTATTGATATCGAGATCGAGAAATAGTGGTATAATCACATCACTGATATTTATTACACCCAAACGTTTAAAACTCATAAGGAATGACAAAATGAAGAAGCAGATATTATCAATGAGGAGAGGAGGAAGTATGAAGGAGTAAAATAATTCCGTTTTTGTGGAATGCTCGTAGTGATGCAGTCTTGTACTCACTGTATCAAACATTTAAGATATGTTCACTCAAGTGTAAGCAATGTTTACTTCCCTGGGTTTTTAATGCGATAAACTTATTAACTGATGTTTCACATATTAATATTACTTCTTGACTTCAAGAATTAGACATTCCATCTGTTTCGTAAGTTAATTTTCCAAATTCATGCAAACATACAGAATTTAGATCTTTTATGGATGTTGTACTCTTATAAGGTCATTTGAATGTAAAATGCTAAAATATATAATATTTTCATTTGGCCAAAATATGTTTTGTTATTATTAAACAATAATACTCATATTGTGTGCATTTTAAACAAAAAAATGTAAGTCTCATATGTAACGTTTATTTCCCGCCAAACTAGTAGAATTTATCTGTAAGTTTATTAATGTACTACTAAAGGTGTTAATTTTTAAAAAAATAATTGTATAGGTGGAGCAATATCTCAAAGTAGTAAAATAATTAATATCTTGGGAACTAATTTAAAAATACACATAAAATTTGGTGCAGTAAAATTTCAAATGAGAGGAACTGAACTTGTGGGTTTAATGCGTATAGATATAGACGCATAAAGAAATGGGTGAACGGACTGCTTCATGCAAACGCACCTAAAAGCCGTACAAATGCTTTTTGGTCGAGAGGTGTGTTACAAGATGTTTTAGAAGCCACCAAACACAATTCCGGTGTGTATGCCTAAGTTGCAACGAAATGTTTTTTCTTGTTGTTTTTGCCCTGAGCTTACTCGAGTGGAGAGACGGCAAATGTTGGCATACACTCTAAATTGGGGCAGAGTCAAGTGTTCTTGGCATGTGTACTGTGTATATTCCTAGATTGCATGTCACGAAGATTAACGTCCATAACTAATGTGGCGCGTACGCTACCAGCAATGCAAGGTTATTAAAAATAAGAAGTTGTGTGCGACTTCCAGGTTAGGCAAACGCATTCAGTATATTTCAGAAAAGCCGCCTTTATATCGGACGCATTTGTTGCGACTGTTAACTTATGCTGCTGCACTAGTCAAGACTAAATCTCAACCTGCTCGCATCTAATGATGGGTATAGCCCTAGGATGTGAGGCCGTCTCCTATCACACTAACCGGGGGGGGGGGTGAAAGAAAACTGCTGGGTCCGATCCCCAATGCTCGTTGTGAGGTCCCCCGATAGTGGCTTCTGCTTCTTCGCCTTACCCCGGCGATATGCTGGCACGAATCTGCTTAGTAATTCTAGATTTTGTTGATTTACTAGCTGTTATTAGTTGGTAGAGCATGAGACTCTTAATCTCAGGGTCGTGGATTGGTGCCTCACGTTGGGCGCCAAAAGTATGAGGCCGTCTCCTATCACACTAACCGGGCGAAAAGAAAACTGCTGAACCCGATCCACGATGCTCGTTTAGAGGGTCCCGAGGGTGGCTTATGCTTCTTCGCCTGTCTCCGACGATATGCTGGCACGAATCTGCTTAGTAATTCTAGATTTTGTTACCAGTTGTTGTTGCCCTGGCTATTTCTTTGGAGTGCTCAGCGGTGAAGGATGTACTCTGCTTGCGGTAGATATATGCCATCAAGCGGGAATTAGATCTCAGGCGTTCAGCTTCTGGAGAAGGTGAATGATATAAATTAGGAAAGTCAATATCACTGAATTTATTGTCAATAAAAATTACCACGAGTATCGGACGTTTATAACATAACACATAAATTCATATTTAACTCTGGTTCATTATAAAGTTACCCTGGTACCGTTACATTATTTTCAAAAGGTTACAGACAAACATTGGAGGGAGATGCTCCACACTCACACGGACCACGCAACACACAACCACACACTCCGAAGATATACACTAGACTGACGCCACGCTACTAGACTAAACCACGCTATCAGACAAAGAGACTCGTCCCTCAACTTGCCTTCATCCCCCTGACTAGGAGGTGGAGGGAAATGTCGTGTCCGACAAGAATGCAGGCACAAACGAAATAATTAGTTCAAAATTACATTCTACACAGCAATAATGTGCCCGACGCCACAATGCACATACACATACGCTACCATATCCCCTCGCAAGATCGAACAAAATATTGCAGGCATCTTAGACCATAAACTGAACAAAATTCTACCGAAAACGCACTTTCTAACATGGTTAAGCGAGCCTAGCCAGGGGCATGGAAGCAAAATACATGAATATAAAAATATTAATAACTAACAAGATGACAATAAAGGAATTCACATACATATACCAAATAAATTACAATAATACACTGCCTAAGTAGATATTAATTTTGAGGTGATAGGTAGTTCCTGAATCAGATGCAGTACCTGTAGTCTCAAGGTTATGGTGGCGCTTTTAAAGCATTATGATTGTTTATTTTATTTGGAGTTGGGTTCCATTTTGTATTCCATTATTTACACAGAAAAGTGCCCATTATTTCCTGCATTTTATACAGAGATTGTTATGTTTAAGTCTGCCAATAAGACTACCAGTTCTGCTGAATGTTAACATAGTTACTATTAGCTTAAGATGGTTTTGCTAAGTGTGTCCTGTTTTTTCCCACCCTGATGGAAAGTAGTCTTGAAGAATTAGTGCTTACATCCGCATTCTTTTATCAACAATGGAGAGCTTGAGCCAGCGAAACCGGCCACACACCGAAATTGCATCCTTTAAGCGAATTCACGATAAAGCAAACCCAAATACTATTCATTTCATCCGTACGATACTTCTCTTAAAACATGCCCTTGGGAGCAAAAAGGTGACCCATATAGGAAAGAAGGGATTTAAGTTTGTATTAAAATGTGTAGCCCCGCACACACCAGACGTTACCTTTCTACCTCCCTTTTTGCACACTTCTGACCACCTGACTGACAAGTTGCTTACATCCTAAAAGATGTGCAGACTGTAGCACTGCCATGTTCTTGCTAGTGAAGTACTGTTGAATTAATAGTAATAATAATAATAATAATAATAATAATAATAATAATAATAATAATGGCACTATTAATAAGCCTGACGTTAGTAGCCTATTTATTTAACAATGCGTTTGACTACTAGAGCTATAAAAGTGTCATTATGTAATAATAATAATAATAATAATAGTAATAACGGCACTATTAGTAAGTCTGGCGTTAGCAGCCTATTTATTTAACAATGCGTTTGACTCCTGGAGCCATAAAAGTGTCATTAATATTATTATTATTATTATTATCATTATTATTATTATTAGCAGTGTTCACGCAACCAAATAGTTCATTTTCCTACCAACCAAGAGGGTAGAGGGAGAGGAAGACCCCTATCCAGATGGCAGTACCAACCAGTCTTAACAGCTTGAATTAGGAATAGACCAGAATGCCAAATTATTGAATAATAATAATAATAATAATAATAATAATAATAATAATCAGATGACTGAAAAATTCAATGCCATAGCCGGCATTTGAACCACGGATCTCCTGGTCTCCGTCCGGTTGCTCTAACCACTGAGCTACCATGGCAACATGCCCTAACGACATTAAATTCTCCAACTGATTCGCATTTTTCCCGGTAAACCACAAGGAGATCTCAAATTGTATTGAGATGTCACACCCCAATGGCGACTTACATTTTTTGTAAGTACTTAAGTCCCGGGCTTTATAGTTGCAACCACTATTAGGTAAATTAATGTCGAGTCAGCATGTTGCCATGGTAGCTCAGTGGTTAGAGCAACCGGACGGAGACCGGGAGATCCGTGATTCAAATCCCGGCCTATGGCATTGAATTTTTCAGTTGTCCGATTCTACCTTTCCAACCCTGTCCAACACACGGCTTGTGTGAAAGAACAATTAATTACAATAATAATAATAATAATAATAATAATAATAATAATAATAATAATGTTGTAGTTCTTATTGTGCCTGTACATAAATGCTTATGGACAAAAGTAATATTGAAATTGATAAATACATTAAAATAATGCCCACTTGGCAGGAATCATTTTATAATCTTCATTTTCATGTCCACTTCAGAGGAATCGTTTGACATATAAGTTAGAATTGTTGTGCATTTCAGCGCTGCTGGGAACTCATTTGCCACCTACCCCATCCCTGTAGAAGGTCGAGTCACTAGTAATATTACACTGGTCTAGCCATCTCTACTTGTTTACTCGAATCACAGTAGAATTAATTAAGAAAGGCTATTTCGGACCCCTCCCCCTTCGTTCACGTAGAGTATAACATCGCTCATGGGTTCATTTTTGTTTTGGGGGAATATTTGAAGTCAATAATAGACTAGTACGGGCTGGTGTTGGTTAGATAACTAATACTATTGCAATCTAGGAGAATGGGCCAGTTTTTCTGCCCCCAAGTGTGTCTTAATTTTAAACTGTTGTAGAAAAATTAATGTAAATATATTATTTAAAATTAAGAAATGTATCTCAGAAATCTCTAGAAAATATTTTAAAGCTGCATATGACTCATTTTCTTTAAGCATGTTTTTAGCTCCCTAATTAGAAGCCCCGGGTAATACCTTTTATAAAAACTAAAGTCTAGTGGCAGCAAAGTTTGGTACGCTGCGAGTTTGGTAATTATGCTTTGAGCACTACACCTGTTGTGCAAAGGAAGAGGTCACACAACCGTGCACAATGAGGGTTACTAATCCCTGCTAATAGAATCCTAATTCGTACCTCTGCAGCCGCGAGAGGAGGGTTTAGCCTGGAAGCGAGGCTCACTTGCGGGCAAGAGTATTGTATGATGAGTATACTCAACAACCAAACAAAAAAACGACATAACGCTGTGCATCGCCTTCCTGTGTCTCTCATTCAACTTTTCATACGTTAAACATATGAAACACTAGCAGAAACCGCAGCTCCGCTCGCCATATTCCATTAAATATGGAGATTTTTCTCTTCTCTCCCTCTATTACTTGTTTTAATTCCCTTTTTCACCTCTAAACCTTTATCTCCCACATCTCTGTCTTTTCTCCTGCTCTCTAGCCTCCCTCAGTCTCTCTTTCCACGCTCTCCTAATCTCTCCTCTTCAATGGTCTCACCTCCCTATGTGCAACTTACATGGCATATGTTTTTAAAACCGTTGTAAACCTGCTTTCCTGGTTTTAATAGGCATTGAAACATTAAAAAGAAGTTTCACAGTACACTAATGTACCTATTCCTTACGCTTGCAATGCAATCGGCTCTACATTGTTATGTACACGAATGCTGTTGGATAAAAATTGTTATAACTGATCAAGGGGACAAGGTACTCTGAAATGGTAAAAACTCACATTTTTTGTTTTATGCACCAATAAAATCTCTATTAATTCCAGTTTCAGAAATTATGTATATACTTTTTGGGGGTTATGTGGTTTTTAAGACACTTAAATATCATTTAAATGCTAGTCTGCATTCCTTTAAAGCTGTCTTGCAACGCCCCTTTTTAGAACATTTTGTATCTTTCAACAACGACTATATCATGCCCAGCGAGCAGTTCAGCAATTCACAAAAGAGGCCAGGACCAAGAGAAGGCAATCAGAAAAGCTGAAGCAATCCAGGAATGAAGGTGCAGATGATTATGATCCTGGAATGTACTGAAGTGTGTCAGAATTTTAATGTTCAAACTTTTAAGTTCAGTTTTCTCAAAACAACGTTTTTGGAACTTATGTACCTTTTTCTCAGAAAGTATGAGAGGTAGAGAGCTGAAATTTTTAAATTTCTAGTGAACTGGTATACACAACTATAATTGAGGTTCAGAAGGTGACTGATTATACTAAGAACAAGCATGCAAAAGTGTGATTATGTATTGGAAGTAGCATCAGAGAAAAAGGTACATGAATTCACATGTTTTAAGATTAAAGTTTATTATTTTTCTGCTGAATGAAATAATTTTTATGGACTCAACTACATAAGCTATCAATGCAAAAAACCTCTTGAAATAATTGTCATGCTTTATAAAATAATTCATAAAAATTTCAGAAAAACCATTGAGAACTTTAAGAGCACTGGTAATTTAACGCATTTAAGGTGTAACTTCCATGTGTTCGGACTACCTTATCCCCTTAAATATTCTCCCTACCAAATGTTGTAAATAACACAGTTTGTCCAAAAAGATATGCATATAAGAAATAGTTTCCAATAAACTGAAAATAAGCCAGATACTTTGATTTTGCATTCATTTGAGAGGGAAAGTAATTAAAATTCACTATAAGCTATTTTATATGTGTCGTAAAAGGTACGTCATAATACTATATCCATTTTCATAACAATCCACTTGGCCATTCTTGACACACACAAACGCGCACATGCACATACAAATTTTAAAATGCAGTTCTTTGTTTCTAGGTAGGCCATTATACTCGTCGGTATAAATTATTAACTCCAAATCTTAGATTACCAAACATTTCAGATGCACTTTTATTATATATAGACAGGTACTAAACCTTTACTTTTACTAAACTGAGGCAAATGTAATAAGTGTTAAGAAATCTCGTTTCGAAAAACTCAAAAAATAACAAGTTTAAGCATTATTAAATTCATACTCATTGTTTTTAATTTACATTTTGTGGCAAATTTATAGATAAAATACAGCAATATAGCATTTGGAAAATATATACAGATGATTCAATGTCGGCGTTTACTATATTTTCCTACAAAATCAATGTTCATATTATGAATATGAAAACTTTTCCACTCAATTAAATAGCTATTTGGAATTTTAATGTACAGCAATACGTAATTGGCACCAAAAATATATTTATCTTTGATATGCACGACTCGCCTAGCTATAAGCCACCGTGCATGTATAGCACAATGTATTGTAAAGAAAATAAAGGTTTTGATATTAATTTATGAAAGCTGCAAAGTTTGCCCTGTAGAAAAACGTTGAGTTTTTAGCCGCATCCTAGTGCTGCGGTAGCATTGCTGCTCGCGATGTGAGGTGACACGCGTTCAATTCTCGGTACCACGAATGGGATTTTTATCACATTTGGGAGGCTTGATAGGGGTACACTCAGCCTCGCGAGGTCCTTAGGATCGATTGGGGGGAGGGGGCTCTAGTCGTGCAAACCATATGCGGGGGAGGCGACATGCTGATCATATACATCTCCATTACTGCTCTCTCCTATGCATGCAGCTGCAGTAGCTTGGCCCAATCATTCTTTTGTGCCACGGAATTAGTTTTAATTTGACATCGTTTATATGCATTCATACATAACATAAATTAGAAATCTACATCACTTGATCAAAACGAAGGCGGTTGCTTAACTTAAAGCGTTGTATTTTTACACTAAAAGCTTAATAAGGATAGGATAGGATAGGATAGGATAGGATAGGATAGGACTAGGAGCGGAGAGGGATTTAGCACCTCGGCCTACTTAGATCCTATGTACCTAGGCCCCTGATGGGCCGTCCCCGCGAGGGAGGGATCAGGGGAGACACTGCGGCCGGACCAGGGTGCACGACAGATACCAGATGGCAGCTGGTGCAGCCGGCTCCCTCCTGTGAGCATATACATCCCCTGGGGGCCCGGTACCCCTATTCCAGAGACGAAGGCTTACTCAGAGCATGCCAAGACCTCCAGCCGGCACTTACAACCCTGAAACAGACCATGCAAATGAAAGGTGAAGTGAAATAAGAATGGAGGTGAAATGGAGGGACAGAAAATTCGGGGGATGTGATGATCCTTCCCAGTATTCGCTTAGCGACCCGGGGAAATTCCCGATAAAACCCATAGTTCAGAAAACTCGGCCGCAGGATCCGAACTCACGAACTCCCGAATGCGGGCCGCAGACGTTACCGCCTCAGCCATCCCGCTCGGTTAAAATATACTCGTAATATTTTCCTATTTAACCTTTACATATCTTGAAAGATTGATCATAAAGATTAGTGTTAAATAAGAAATAAATGTAATTCTCTACACGAAAGGGAAATGCCTCCAGTATGCAATTAGGTTTTCCACGGTAGAGCCTTTAGAAATCAAATATATGTCATTTGCATGCATTCACTTCTGTGTACGCACTTCACTGATTTTACTTCCGTCCAGTTTTCTGGTATTAATTTAGCACATGTAGCTGTCTTTCTACGTTATATAGGGTATACACAGCCTCGTGAAGTCATTGAGTAACAGCTGAGGAATTACCTGGCACCGAGTGAGAGGGCTTCGCGGTAACGTGTCAGCCACTCTGACCATAGTTGTTTCTTTGGTTTTCCCAAGTCATTAAGTGAATGCTGGTGTGGTTCCCCTTCTACCACAAATTTCCTGTCAATTATTTCCTATCCACCTGTTTCGTTGAGACGGGACGATGGAATTTGTGCCGTGTAATAATTTCTCCCTGGCACTGACTGACCATCTAGGTCCCCTTCCTTGGAGCGGTTCGTTTCATTCCGGGACTCCCAGGTTGAAAATAGCTAAGGCAGGACCGTCGGCGTCAGGATTGGTGCCATTCTGGAATCGTTAGGAACCCCGACCTCTCTAGTTCGTATCGTCGTCCGAATCTGATCATCCTAGTCGCGATGGCTCTGGCCTCGTAAAACCATCCATAATTGAACGAACGGAGGTGGCGTGCTGAGTACGTTACTCCAATACTTCAGCCCTGTGTACATGGAGGCAGAGCGTGCAGCGGCCATGACCCACTCAGGCTATTACGTCACCGAATTGGTTATGTATTGTAATGAGCTTAGCATCGGACGGTAAATATAAGGAAGGATGTGCCAAGAGTTCCTATCCTGTAATTTATCATAGATAACTTAATACTTGCAATGCACAGCATCGTTGCATTTCATTGAAAAAATATTAAGGGGCACTAAATCATAGCCATAACATTTTTCTGTTGTTGCAATGTTTGTGATAATTTTACTTTACGTGTTTTATAGTTTATGATAGCGTTCTACAAATTTGAAAAAATGTAGAGAAGGTATTTTTTTGAAAACGCTTTAATTCAGAATTCTGGGAATAATAAAAAAACGGAGGTGCTTTACAGTAGAGATATACAAACATTTGGCTTTGTCGTTAATAAGAGACTCGTGAAGATACATTTTTTTTTAAATAAAACTATTAAAATATACATAAGTTCTATAAGAAGTACTCCATCTTAAAAGCCATGCTCAGATGTTTAGGAGTAAAGTACACGAAGTAAAATTCTTGACAAGACTGGCTAGTAGTGGAATGGGATATGCTTTCCTAATGACTCTACTAGTTGTTTTGGCCATGATAGAGATTAGCGTTTTTTAATTTCTCTTCCCTGTACAAGTATCGTACGTTAAACAATTTGAAGTGTTATACCAGCTCTTATTAATGATATACATTAGAGGCAGGAAATAAACAACGTAGCCGTTAATTTGAAACGGTTACAAGGTTTGGTGTGAGTATTTTAGTAACCGATCCTGATCGGTATATGATGCGAGACCTTGGAACCGTCCCCGCTTCCAAGTTCCAATAGAGCGCAACGTCTTCGGGAAATCACATTTAATATTGAGCTTTTGGAATACACATGATAAAAGCAATTATCCGAGATGTTCGTTTAACAATAATTAGCGTCATGGAAACGTATGCAATGATGATGAAGACGAATGTAAATTATTTTAGTACAAGCTAATCCAGCACTAATTATAAGTATTTATATGCTACGTGACATATGTACTGTTGTTAACAACAGATCGTGTTTTCACTCACGCATGCTGAATGTAGAACTGGAAGGGGAGAGGAATGGAGGGGAGCATCGTCTTGCCAGATCATTGCAGACGGACAACCGCGATGATACGAAAGATTCCAAGATACTCAATTAACAGTGGAACAAGAGTACTTCCTGTTAGGGTTGCGCGTCAATACTTGTTGTACTTGACTCTTATTTTGGAAGTTATTTTGAACTTAATATTTTCTGAAACTGGAACTGTCGGAACGGTTACTGAAAAATAACCGTATATATCACCTCTAAAATGCATGCATATATATAGTATCATTATACACTAGGCAACTGAAACATAACTACAAAATCACAGAAACCAAACACTATTATTTACACATTTATGTATACAACACAATTGTTTTTATTTTCATAAAACATTCTAAATGAATACAATTTGTTTTTTCGGTGCTCAAGTTGGATACATCGCTGGCTCAGTATTACAAGGTTGTATGTAATAGCACGTAACAAGAGTTTGAAATTTCAGATTATGAGTGAGCAGTGTGTTGATATTATCCGGCCATTATTTTGTTTATCTCCTAAACAAATATATAAATATACATTATACATACTATTAACTTCATAATATTATTATTTTTGAAGAAGTTATTTAATGTTATATTTCTACATACAGCCTTTTAACACAAACCATAATGTATAATTGAAACAACAAAGTTGTATGTAAGCATTCTGCATTAATACTCTGAGGTAATACTATAGGATTATAGAGGATAAGTAGGTAAAACAAAGAATTTGTTCATGTTATATATATTTATTGCATAGGAAATATAACGCTTTTTGCTTTAATTTTTATCAAGTACAGTCTATAAAATAACAAATTTACTCAAGAAATTTACCGAAAAATAATCAGCTCTGCTTTCAATATTGATTTCACTTAATAATCATAATAATAATAATAATAATAATAATAATAATAGTTCATATTGTGACCCAAAGACAACATGTAATCATATTTTAATAATACCAGTTTTAATTTATATAATAGGTTGACACAAAGTGAAGAATAATAAAAAATAACATCTGAACAAGCTGACTCAAATAACCTACTTAGGAATTCTGTTCTTAGTAATGCTTGAAAATAATATTTTACAGCATTATCATAATACAATCACTAATTTTTAGTAATGTGAAGTGAACATACATAGTACAATAGCTTCCCCATCCTTATAAAATTTTACAGAACTAAAGAATAACACAGCTATTCGTTCAGAAAATAAAAAAACAGCTTTCAATAGTGTTGGTTTAACTAAATGTGCTAAATTGATAACACAAAATATGCAAATGAAATATAATATACAATTATCATTCCCATTCTGAACAAAAATGCTTTTATTTCTTACATTTTCTCTTGCACACATTCTCTTTGGCTTCTTCTTAATAAGGCTTCAAAGAAAGACTTATCAACTTCAGGAATAAACTTCAGCATTGCCTTGAAAGACTTAATCTTGTTTGGTGGGATTGTTGTTAAGATTTTGGCTGGTTTTGGTATTGGTATTTCACCAAGTTCTGTGGACTTTCTTGAAATGATTGATAAATATTTCAAATTAACGCTAATATATTCTTTCTCGCTGTGACTGTAAGCATGTGAGTGACTGAGGGAATTTAAGAGATGTCATTTTTATAAATGGCACACTTTTATAATTGAAAAGCTTGGAGCAAACTTGAAAGTTATAAAAGTCATGGGTTTGCATCTGCAAAATGTTGTATGGTTTCCTTTTACAGGCTGTTTTGAGTAGGCGCAACAGGCAAACTGGTGAATAAAACCCTCTTTTTGATAAACTTCTTTCTAGGCAGCTGTGAACAGAGTCAATTTCCAGGAGTACAGAATTTCATAGTTATGTTTTGGATGCTTGCTAGCTTGCTTCTCACACTTAATAAACCTTTATATTATTTTAGGGAATGTATATTTACCATATACATACAACTTTGTCAATTCATACACGCAAACACTTTATTACTATAGGGTTCTAAGTATACGTAGAACTATGAAACTCTCAGAGACGAACAAAATCCACATACCAAATATAAAACAGCTGTTATGTTTATACCAACAAGTGCTGTCACCTTCTGATAATATTATGAAGTACAGCTCAAATCATACAACCATTTTAGCAGTAAAACTTAAATTTCCGAATTTTCCTGACATATAACCTTGTAATATTTGAGAAAGGTTTATTTTAGAAGGAGTATTGTATCGTATTTCAACTGTTGGGGAGCCGAACTTGTAGTAGTTGCAACCGCACGTATAACAAACAGTCTCCGGTAACCTTCGACCCAAATGTACTTTCAGGTGGCCTTTGCCCCAAGTTTAAAAAAATATTAACTTTGTAATTTAACTATTTCTTTAAATATTATACATTTATGTTTGCCTCGGCTGCGTCAGTATTATTGTTAGAGACATGGATGTCTTGGCAGGGTTGTGGTGCGACTAAGAATGTAGGTTTACACAGATTATAATTTTACTTCACTCCTTTTTATTAATACTTGATGCGATTTAAATAACACTTCACTGATATAGAGAGCTGTGAGATTCTTTAATTAATTACTTGCACTTTTTAACACGTAAAACTATTTTCGTTTCACATGAATACGTACTCGTATTAAATCTCTTGAGGACACTTTTTGCGTCTGGTTAGTAACGCTGTCTGCAACCAACTGAACTGATTTCAACCGCCTAAACTTGTAAATTTCTGTATTTCAAGTCTCTGATTGGCTATTCCTAATCCAATAGAACACCTTCATTTAAATAAAGCTTTTTCTGGTTGTTGATTGGCTATTTTTATAAACTGTTACTAAAATTACATTATTGTTGCTCCAATAATGACTAGTAGCATTTAAACTTTCAAATTCATTTTTGCCTCAAGGTTACCTCATTGTTAGCAACTTTTAACCTATTATTCTCACAGCTCCTGCATTATTAAATTACGAAATATATTCAAATAACATTATTACACATGGATACAATAATACAAACATATACAATGACTGTAATATATACGTTTTATATATTGTTACATACACATATTGCTTTAAGGCGGGCTGTTATTGAATTTATATATTATATAATTAGACTGAAATCATTTAAGTGTTAAAAATACTGCCTCATATTGAGCCAGCAATATGTATATGCATTTCAATTCTTTTTCATCATACACTACCTATGGCTGTAGAATTGCCAGCTACAAAAGCAGGAATTACTAAAATTTGGAACTAAACTGTTTTGAAAGAAATAGAGATTGAAAAAGGAAATATCTTAACCGGAATCCGAGCAGCTCCCCTCCCGCACACATTTAGAATTACTTTTTTTTAAACACACTGTGATAAATAAAAGCACCGGTTAACTCGTAATAAACGTTTTTATTGCGCGAAATATGTTACAAACCTCGTTTTGCAGCTCTGACAATTTGTTCGTAACTCGCTCGCAACTATTTCGCAACTCGCTCACATCTATTTTCTGCCTTCCTTTTATAGCTCTCTTTTGTTAGGGAGACACATCAATGCAACGTTTCAGAATATAACAGAATGCCGATTGCGAACTTTCTCGAAGAGTAGCGAGTAGCCTCTTCCAAGTTTGCCGGACACTTCCATACGAGTTTGCTTTCTCTAATCTCCCGCGCTCCAAGCTTTCATCGATGCCTTGACCGACGTATCACGAGGATTTGGTCACAATATTTTGGATATGACATTGCAAAAAATAGCTTTATGACATTATTTACTTAAAAATGTACACAAAACGATTTTGTTTTTCATTTTCTTCGGATTTTTGGTTTGAACGTCCCCTTAACTTGCATCATATCTTGAAGACTATTTAATGAAAACTAAAGGCATTATGCACACCATATGCACTTTTTTGCGCAATTTAATATCTAATCGTCATACGCCATCTTAGGGATAAACTTAGTGAGCTACTCATGACAGGAGTAAAGGTGTGCAAATATAAATTAGAAATGCCTACTAAATGGATAGAAAGAATGTATGAAGCATTGGTAGAAGCAAGAATGCTATATGCAGTAGAAATGTGGGGGGATCTGAATTAAGCAGAAAAATAGACCATTGCTACAGAACGTTCTGTAAAGAGCTATTGGGGTTAACAAGATCAGCACCAGGGGAAGTAGCATTAGTGGAATTAGGAAGAACAAGAAGAAAGGGAGTGATACTGGAAAGGATACTAAAATTTTGGTTTAGAATGCCTGAGAAAAGATAAAGAGGAAATGTTAAAGATATGCATGGAACAACAAAAGAGTATGAAAAATAAAAATAGCTGGTGGACAGGGGTAGAAAAAATTATGGAGAAGATAGGAATGGGAGATATTTGGAGTACACGAGAAAGAAATAGCAATGGCTTCTGGATAACAGTAAGAAACAGAGTGGAGGACATAGAAAGACAAGAGATTTGGGGAAGCTTAGAGAATAAAAAGTCACTAGGGTTCTATAGATTAGTAAAAAGGAAATGGTGAAGAGAAGGGTATGTGGATTATTGTAATAGAGCAGAAAAAGAAGCGTTTGCATAGATGAGAACAGAATCAATGTATCTGAGAGGCTGAGAGGTAAAAAAACCGGAATTTGTGAATTATGCGGAGGCAGTGAAAGCACAGAGCATTATATGACAGAATGTAAAGAATTAGCAGAATGGAGACAAGAAGTATGGGAAGAAAAATGGGAAAAAATGGATAGAAAAATAGTAGTAATTAAAATGCTAACGAGAAAAGAAGAAAAGCAAATTAAGAATATGGGGGAGTTCTTAAAGAAAGTAAAAGAGAAATGGATTAGAAAAGTAAGAGAGATAAGAAAGGCAGAAAGGCAAATGGAGGAAGGTGAGGATGGGCAATAGGGATTAAAGGTAGCAAGGGATGCTCGGATGAGCCAGAAAGCCGGGGTGCCATGCAAAAAGAGCAGCATAGCTGGCAAGGAAATGTGTACATAGGTTAGGTTAGTTTATAAGCGGAATATTTTTAAAAGAATTGCGTAAAACAATGTACAAATAAAGTATCTATCTATCTAGTGAGCCACTCTGTATAACTTTAATAACGTTTTGTTGCGGGTGTGGTTAGGGAATACAAATATATGCAGCGTGTTATGTAGATGAATTGAACAGCTACCCAGACAAGGAAGAGCAAAGTGGCAGGTAGTTCTCGCCGCAGCACCTGGAACGGTCTCCCCGGCCTCTCAGGGAACTGACCGACCGCTTTACCGCTGGGACTAGTATTAGAGTGATGCAATAGTGTACAGGTGAATTACTTTTCCAGATTAAAACTGCATGGAAAACAGAAACTGTCGCTGCAATTCCCCAGGCTGGGAAAGTACTCTCCTGATTAAACTTGCAATCTTTAAATTCGTGCTCCTTAAGGAATTGGATTTATACCTATATAAAAGTGAACTCTAGAAAATGTATCTCAGAATTGACTTTAGCAAATAACTGCATTCTGTTCACATTGTAAACCTATAAGAATCTACATCATTCGTGTTCACAATGTGAACCTATAAGTATCTACATCATTCATGTTCACAATGTGAACCTATAAGAATCTACATCATTCGTGTTCACAATGTAAACCTTTAAGAATGTACATCATTCGTGTTCACAGTGTAAACCTATAAGAATCTACAACCTTCGTGCTCACAATGTAAACCTTTAAGAATCTACATCATTCGTGTTCACAATGTAAACCTATAAGAATCTACATCACTCGTGTTCACAGTGTAAACCTATAAGTATCTACATCACTCGTGTTCAGAATGTAAACCAATAAGAATCTACATCACTCGTGTTCACAATGTAAACCTATAAGAATCTACATCACTCGTGTTCACAATGTAAACATATAAGAATCTACATCACTCGTGTTCACAATGTAAACCTATAAGAATCTACATCACTCGTGTTCACAATGTAAACCTATAAGAATCTACATCACTCGTGTTCACAATGTAAACATATAAGAATCTACAGCATTCGTGCTCACAGTGTAAACCTATAAGAATCTACATCACTCGTGTTCACAATGTAAACCTATAAGAATCTACATCATTCGTGTTCACAATGTAAACCTATAAGAATCTACATCACTCGTGTTCACAATGTAAACCTATAAGAATCTACATCATTCGTGTTCACAGTGTAAACATATAAGAATCTACATCACTCGTGTTCACAGTGTAAACATATAAGAATCTACAGCATTCGTGTTCACAGTGTAAACATATAAGAATCTACATCACTCGTGTTCACAACGTAAACCTTTAAGAATCTACAGCATTCGTGCTCACAGTGTAAACCTATAAGAATCTACAGCATTCGTGTTCACAATGTAAACCTATAAGAATCTACATCACTCGTGTTCACAATGTAAACCTATAAGAATCTACAGCATTCGTGCTCACAATGTAAACCTATAAGAATGTACATCATTCGTGCTCACAGTGTAAACCTATAAGAATCTACAGCATTCGTGTTCACAGTGTAAACCTATAAGAATCTACAGCATTCGTGTTCACAGTGTAAACCTATAAGAATCTACATCACTCGTGTTCACAATGTAAACCTATAAGAATCTACATCACTCGTGTTCACAATGTAAACCTATAAGAATCTACAGCATTCGTGTTCACAATGTAAACCTATAAGAATCTACAGCATTCGTGTTCACAATGTAAACCTATAAGAATCTACAGCATTCGTGTTCACATTGTAAACCTATAAGAATCTACAGCATTCGTGTTCACAATGTAAACCTTTAAGAATCTACATCATTCGTGTTCACAATGTAAACCTATAAGAATCTACATCATTCGTGCTCACAATGTAAACCTATAAGAATCTACATCATTCGTGCTCACAGTGTAAACCTATAAGAATCTACATCACTCGTGTTCACAGTGTAAACATATAAGAATCTACAGCATTCGTGTTCACAGTGTAAACCTATAAGAATCTACAGCATTCGTGTTCACAGTGTAAACATATAAGAATCTACATCACTCGTGTTCACAGTGTAAACATATAAGAATCTACAGCATTCGTGCTCACAGTGTAAACATATAAGAATCTACATCACTCGTGTTCACAATGTAAACCTATAAGAATCTACATCACTCGTGTTCACAATGTAAACATATAAGAATCTACAGCATTCGTGTTCACAGTGTAAACATATAAGAATCTACAGCATTCGTGTTCACAATGTAAACATATAAGAATCTACAGCATTCGTGTTCACAATGTAAACATATAAGAATCTACAGCATTCGTGTTCACAGTGTAAACATATAAGAATCTACATCACTCGTGTTCACAGTGTAAACCTATAAGAATCTACAGCATTCGTGTTCACAGTGTAAACATATAAGAATCTACATCACTCGTGTTCACAGTGTAAACATATAAGAATCTACAGCATTCGTGTTCACAGTGTAAACATATAAGAATCTACAGCATTCGTGTTCACAGTGTAAACATATAAGAATCTACAGCATTCGTGTTCACAGCGTAAACATATAAGAATCTACAGCATTTGTGTTCACAGTGTAAACATATAAGAATCTACATCACTCGTGTTCACAGTGTAAACATATAAGAATCTACAGCATTCGTGTTCACAGTGTAAACATATAAGAATCTACGTCACTCGTGTTCACAATGTAAACATATAAGAATATACATCACTCGTGTTCACAATGTAAACATATAAGAATCTACATCACTCGTGCTCACAGTGTAAACATATAAGAATCTACAGCATTCGTGTTCACAATGTAAACCTTTAAGAATCTACATCACTCGTGTTCACAATGTAAACATATAAGAATCTATATCACTCGTGTTCACAATGTAAACCTATAAGAATCTACATCACTCGTGTTCACAGTGTAAACCTATAAGAATCTACAGCATTCGTGTTCACAATGTAAACCTATAAGAATCTACATCATTCGTGTTCACAATGTAAACCTTTAAGAATCTACATCACTCGTGTTCACAATGTAAACATATAAGAATCTACATCGCTCGTGTTCACAGTGTAAACCTATAAGAATCTACAGCATTCGTGTTCACAATGTAAACCTATAAGAATCTACAGCATTCGTGCTCACAGTGTAAACCTATAAGAATCTACAGCATTCGTGCTCACAGTGTAAACATATAAGAATCTACATCACTCGTGTTCACAATGTAAACCTATAAGATTCCACATCACTCGTGTTCACAATGTAAACCTATAGGAATCTATAGCATTCGTGTTCACAATGTACACCTATAAGAATCTACAGCATTCGTGTTCACAATGTAAACCTTTAAGAATCTACATCATTCGTGTTCACAATGTAAACCTTTAAGAATCTACATCATTCGTGTTCACAATGTAAACCTATAAGAATCTACAGCATTCGTGCTCACATTGTAAACCTTTAAGAATCTACATCATTCGTGTTCACAATGTAAACCTATAAGAATCTACATCATTCGTGTTCACAATGTAAACCTATAAGAATCTACATCATTCGTGTTCACAATGTAAACCTTTAAGAATCTACATCATTCGTGTTCAGAGTGTAAATCTATAAGAATCTACATCAGTCGTGTTCACAATGTAAACCTATAAGAATCTACATCATTCGTGTTCACAATGTAAACCTTTAAGAATCTACATCATTCGTGTTCAGAGTGTAAACCTATAGGAATCTACATCACTCTTGTTCACAATGTAAACCTATAAGAATCTACATCATTCGTGTTCAGAGTGTAAACCTATAAGAATCTACATCATTCGTGTTCACAATGTAAACCTTTTCGACTCTACAGAATTCGTGTTCACAATGTAAACCTTTTCGACTCTACAGCATTCGTGTTCACAATGTAAACCTTTTCGACTCTACAGCATTCGTGTTCACAATGTAAACCTATAAGAATCTACATCATTCGTGTTCACAATGTAAACCTTTTCGACTCTACAGCATTCGTGTTCACAATGTAAACCTATAAGAATCTACATAATTCATGTTCACAGTGAACATCTTTTAAGACTCTACGTCAGTTTAAACTTCTCTTGCTGTTTTCATTAATGCTGTTAAACGAGTTAGCTTTAAAGGAAGCAGTGATTTTATAACTAAGCATAATCGTGTGTTGTGCGATAACTGTGATCTCCAAGTCACAGTAAATTGCATGTGCGTTAAACAAATTTACGACTTGCTGTAACATGAGCTCTTTCAGTGTTCTTAATTGTAGCAGAACTGAATAAACTACTTGCAATGTTTATTTTAGCTCCAAATGAATATAAAATGTGTCGGCTAAGCATTATCCTTACTAACATAATATTCCGTGTTATAACTGTTTAATGTGTGACGGTTAAAAATTAAGCATCCGCGAAATTGAAATTGAGTTATATTTATCGACGCACTTTAACTACTGTGGTTCTTAGCGTCCCATTTCATATTGGGCGTGAAAGACCGGTAATTTTGCTCGTAGGCCTCTTTATCAGGCTTGAGATTCTTTTACGTGCCGTAAATCTACGACATGAGATCACCGGATTTACTTCCCTTTTGAAGGAAGCCACGTAAAGGATCTTAATTTTACTTCATGAAGTGAATTTTCTTTCCCATATTTAAGTTAAGGGTAAAGGGCAACTCGACCATCTAACCATCTGACAGATAGTTTAGCATGAATCTAGATACTGACAATCCTGTTAAAATAAGCACACATGCGAAACGTAATAAAAGAAACTGGAAAATGGGCTCGAAATGAAATACTATAAGCCATGGAAAGTAAAGTTTTAAGTGGAGGGAGAAAGTTATGCTAGCCTGAAGTACTGCATCAGATTGTATTTACAATTTAAACATTAAACTTGTGTGTTGTATTTATCCTCAAGTTACAGAAGATGCTTTAAGAGGTACGATGTGACTGTTGCACAGTTTTGAGCGTTAGTATTGCGGAATGGTTACTCTCGCCGAGGGGTTAATGATTTCATCATATTACTACTTCATTGCCAATGGGTTTTTCCTGGGGCAGGTTGTGTTCCAAAGTCGAAGACTTGAACACAAAACAGAGTACGTTTTGTTACTGTATGTAATTGCAATTGCACTAGCATTATTATCATTATTATTATTATCATCATCATTATTACTATTATTATTAGTATTAATAAGGTTCCTGTGCTTGTTCGTTGTAGTAGCTGTACTACCTTATGAAATGTTACAATCAGGCAAAGAAATCTTTCAGCATTAAAGCCAGGACGAAAGGAAATGAAGTTGAACTGTAATTAGACTTTACACAGTGATGTCGCGCGCTACAAATCACCCCATCCCTCGTACAGTTTGTTGGCGCTTGCAGAACAGCATTCCCCAGACCGTGTTTACCTGCCCGTGAGTGACTCGTGGTCGTTGTTGTTTACATTCTTTTTACTGACAATGTTTCGAGTATAGATAACTTGAGGCCAACTGTTGACAAATTCCTATGCCTGCTGTAACTGTGCCACAACTCCTCCTCCTCCTCCTCCTCTTCCTCCTCCTCCTCCTCCTCCTCCTCCTACTACTACTACTACTACTACCACTATTAATAATAATAATAATAATCGGCTTTCATCTTAAGGCTTAATCTTATAAACAGCAGGTAAAGACTAATTCAGGCTTTAATGTGATCAGCATCTCATTCAGCCAGCTGGAAATACTTTGCCTGCCGGCATCGATTGCTGCTAATTTGCATTTCTACCGTAAGGCGTCTTTGGAACTGAGGCGGCGGATCTAGCCTTGACATCATTGCCACGAGATACTAAAGCTTGCAGTTGTACAAGATGAAAACGACAGTGAAGCAGAATAATTATAGTGTAAATGGCATAACATATATATTAGGCAAAATAGTTTTGCATGAAAGGGGTCTCATACTTGGATGATGATGATGATGATGATATGCGGTTTAAGGGCGCTAAACTGCTGCGGTCATCAGCGCCCTTACAATGAGTAAAATATAAGGTCAAAATATAAAAGACAGGTAAAAAACCGCATAATTAAAAAACGGGACACAAACCCGCGATGTCAAAAAAGTTAAAAATAACAATAGAATAACAATAACAACAATAACAATAAAAACAATAACAATAATAACAATAACAAGAATAACAATAAATATATCTGAAAAACCAACACACCAAAATCATGGTCACTAAAAGAATAAAACGTGTCAAGAACTGTAGAATGCAAGGAACATGAGCGCCTTATGTCAGGGGAGAAGGGCCCCATTAAAACTAACAATATAAAATCAAACAGCTAAAAGGCGCTCAGCGCATCAAATGCGACGGCTAAAACCAATGTCAGTGATAAAACGTAAAAGACATTCTACACCATGCGCGTCGTCTGCCAACACGTTGGCTAGGCCAACAGGCAGACCCACGCGAACGCGCAGTGGAGCTAAAACTTGACACTCGGTTAAAATGTGACGGACCGTTAAGGGCACGTCACACTGACCACACAGAGGTGCGGGATCACCACTTAACAGGTATCTATGACTAAAAAGGCAATGTCCGATACGAAGGCGTGTTAAAAGTACCTCTTCCCGACGAGAAGCACGGGAAGAGGTAGCCCAGACCAGCGGAAGAGGTTTAACCTCCCGCAACTTGTTCCCCCGGAGGGCCGTCCACTCATCGCGCCAGCGCGAGAGGATGCGGCGACGTAAAATAACACACGAATCTGTCGAGGGAACAACAGAAGTAAAAAATCTGGGTAATAAAATCGCCGATTTCGCAGCGGCGTCGGCCGACTCATTCCCTGAGATACCCACATGACCTGGAATCCACATAAAAGAGACGCTGATGCCAGAGGCACCTAGCGAATGGAGCAGGTCATGAATGCGCTGTACGAGGGGGTGGTAAGAGTACAGCGCGTTAATACTCTGAAGGGCACTCAGAGAGTCCGAACAAACACAACGCCGTAAGACATGCCGCTGAATGTATAAAACACATTGATAGATACTAAAAGGTTCGGCGGTATAAATCGAACATTGCCCGGGTAAACGAAAAGTAAAACTATGCGCACCTAAAACAAAGGCACATCCTACTCCAACATCAGTCTTAGACCCATCAGTATAAATAAAATGACAGTCTCCGAATGTTGCCTGAAGTTCTAAAAATGCGGATCTAAGGACTGAAGCAGGGGTCTCATTCTTCGGCATCGACGTTAGCCCAAGGTGGATGTGGGCCTCAGCGCGCGACCATGGAGGAAAGCGCGTTTCCCCTCGGGTAAGGGCCGGCGCTGGCGTAACGTCCAAATGCCGAAGTAGCAGTCGAAATCGAACCCCTGGAGGGAGCAATGCAGAGGAGCTAACGAAATGTTGGCGATCAAGCGAATCCTCGTAAAATACATCGAAGGACGGGTGGTTAGGCAAGCTTGAGAGTCGACAAGCATAGCTGCACAAAAGCATCTCACGCCGGAAGGACAGCGGAGTCTCTGCAGCTTCTGCGTACAGACTGGGTACAGGGCTAGTTGGAAAGGCCCCTGTAGCGACTCTTATGCCACGATGGTGAATGGCATTCAATCGACGTAACACAGATGGACGTGCCGACGAATAAACAATACACCCGTAATCAAGCTTGGATCGGACCAAAGAGCGATAAAGGCGAAGAAGGACGGTCCAATCAGCTCCCCAGGATGTGCCACTTAAAACACGTAAAATATTAAGAGAACGGTCACACTTTGCTTTTAAAAAGGAAACGTGCGAGGTCCAACACAACTTCCTGTCAAAAATCAACCCCAAAAATTTCGCCTCGTCTGCAAACGGAAGTATCCCTGACCCAAGATGGAGAGAGGGCGGAGGGAAATACTTCCGGCGCCAAAAGTTGATGCAGACGGATTTCTCGGCGGAGAAATTAAAGCCGTTGGCGTTACTCCAGGCGTAGAGACGGTCGATACAGCTCTGGAGACGGCGTTCGAGTAGACAGGTCCGCCGTGAACTACAATAAATAGCGAAATCGTCAACAAAAAGGGACGATGAAATGCCAGGTGGAATACAATCAACAATGGGGTTGATAGCAATCGCAAAAAGTGTGACACTGAGTACAGAGCCCTGCGGTACTCCGTTCTCTTGAATAAAACGACGAGATAAAACCGAGCCCACACGTACACGAAAGACGCGGTCCGTCATAAACTCCCGAAGAAATATGGGAAGACGACCGCGGATATTCCAATCGTGAAGTGTACGTAAAATGCCGCCCCTCCAACAAGTGTCATAAGCTTTCTCCAGGTCAAAAAATACAGCCACGGTTTGACACTTTCTCAGAAATCCATTCATAATATGCATCGACAAGGACACCAGATGGTCGACGGTAGAGCGATAGCGACGAAACCCGCACTGAGCGTTCGCTAGAAGTTTCTGAGACTCAAGCCACCATGTCAACCGCCCGTTGATCATGCGCTCCATCACCTTGCAAATGCAACTGGTGAGGGAGATAGGGCGGTAGCTGGAAGGTAGTTGGCGATCCTTCCCAGGCTTAAGTATAGGGACAATGGTGGCTTCGCGCCAAACGGAAGGAAAAATGCCGTTTTGCCAAATACGGTTATAGACCTGTAAGAGAAAGAGTTTACTGTCGGCTGAAAGGTTCTTTAACATCAGGACATGAATGCCGTCCGGCCCAGGAGCGGAGTGCCGAGAGAAATGAAGAGCGTGCTCCAGCTCCCTCATTGTGAATAGTTCGTTATAGCATTCATCATTAGCAGACCGAAAAGTATATGATGCGGAATCCAGCCGGTCTTTAATAGAGCGAAAGCCGGCGGAATAATGGTCTGAACTGGAAACCGCCTCAAAGGCAGCACCCAGAGTGTTAGCGATGGCACCCGGATCCACTATGGTGGCATTAGAAACCTGAAGGCCAGAAACAGTACAATGTGACACTTTACCTGAGAAGCGACGAAGTTTATCCCAAACAACGGATGAAGGCGTAAAACGATTAAAAGACTCGACAAAACGAGCCCAAGATGCCTTCTTGCTATCCTGAATAATGCGACGAGCCCTGGCGCGCGATTGTTTAAAAGTCACCAAATTATCATGTGTAGGGTGTCGCCGAAACACCCTAAGTGCAGTCCTACGGGCACGAACGGCGTCCCGACAATCTTCGTTCCACCACGGAACAGGTGGCCGCCGAGGTTGGGAGGATGAACGGGGAATTGCGCGTTCGGCAGCAGAGAAAATAGTAGACGTAAGATACTGCACTAGTTGGTTAATGTCGGTGAAGAGCTGGTCGTCAAAATGCACGAGGCTGGAATACAAGCTCCAGTCGGCTTTTGCGAATATCCAGGTAGGTACTCTGGAATGCTGTACGTGGTGCGACAGAAGAGAAACGATGCAGGGGTAATGGTCGCTGGAGTAGGTGTCAGCGACGACGTTCCACTGAAGACGATGAGCAAGCTGGAGGGAACAAATGGCAAGGTCCAGGTGAGAGAATGTACCAGAAGAATCAGAAATAAAAGTAGGTGCACCGGTATTGAGGATGGAAAGATTGAACTGATAAAAAATGTCGGAAAGAAGAGTACCCCTCGCACAAGCCCTTGGCGAACCCCATAGTGGGTGATGGGCATTAAAATCTCCCAACAGAAGAAAGGGTGTTGGGAGAGCGGACAGGAGAGCTCGAATGTCCGCGGGAGCGAGGGGAGACGATGGAAGTGAATACACAGAGCAAACAGAAAACAAAAAGCCGGGTAAGTGAAGACGAACGGCAACAGCTTGCAAGTCAGATGTAAGTGTAACAGGTGTAAAATGAACGTCGTTACGCACTAACAACATGACACCTCCATGAGCAGGAGTACCCTCCTCCGGTTCGAGGTCGTAGCGAACCGGAGTATATCCTCGGAGATCAAAAGGATCGTGAGGGCGAAGCTTAGTCTCCTGCAAACATACGACCATAGGCGAATGGGAACGCAATAAAAGTTGTAGTTCCGCCCTATGCGATCGTACACCACGTACATTCCAGATCAGGATAGCCATTAAGAAAAAGGGGATAAACTGTCTATTTAGAAGGGCGGCTTAAAATTACCTTTTGTTCAACCTTTGGGCTCGGGCTTTTTGTATGGAGTTGGTCAGACTCCATAGCTTCCTCGGAGGGAGGGCCCACGCGCTCAGTGCCAGAAACCGATTCAAGCGCCGTGAATCGGTTCTGGGTGGCGATGGGTGAGGGGTGCCGCTGAGCGCGGCTTGTCCCAGGACCTTCCTGGGACAGCGACCTCCGAGGAGGAGAAGGTGAACTTTTGTTACCACGCGCACGCGGAGGGTCTTTCAATAAATCTTCCCTACGTAGTTTCTGCTTGGGCTTCTTTTCAGCGGCTTGCGACTTCATTGACTTTGGACCAGGTTTATAGGGCTTGGTAACAGTAGCTTTAATAGACGGCCGGATGGTAGTGGCGGTTAATCCAGTCAAGGTCCAGGTCTGAGTTTCGGCATCTACTCGTGGTACTGGCGAGGCAACAACAGAACTAAATGTGCCAGATCGCAGGAGTGAAGGTTGGCGCGCATGGAAACGCCTCCGGGCTTCAGCGAAGGAGAGTTTTTCCTTTACCCGGATCTCCTGGATCGCCTTCTCGTCCAAATACCGCGGACAGTCGGCAAACGAAGCAGAATGTGACCCTTTACAATTAACGCAGACGGGGGCTGTTGAACAGGCACCTTCGTGTGAGGGCTGGCTACATGATGCACAGATGTTAACGGCACTCTTACATGAGACTTGCTTATGCCCAAAACGTTGGCATTTAAAACAACGCAGAGGTCTAGGAATATAAGGCCTCACAGAAATCCGTTCGTACCCTGCGGAAATGCTCGTGGGCAGATCGACGCCATCAAATGTAATAAACAGGGTACGAGTAGGTACCAATACGCCGTCGCGTTTGGCCTGCACTCGATGGACCGCTGTCACCTTCTGGTCTGCAAGATATTCTACCAGGTCCTCGTCCGATATACCATCGAGGCTATGGGTGGTAATGACGCCTCGACAGGAATTCAATGTGCGGTGCTTCTCCACACGGATGGGATAGCCGTGGAGAAGCGTAGCGCGCAACAAGGTCTTACTTTGCTGATCGGATTTCGTTTGGGCTAATAAGGAACCATTCCGTAGACGAGTGCAGGACTGTACCGCACCAGCAATAGCATCAATGCCCTTTTGAATGATGAAAGGGTTCACCTTCTCAAAACTTTGTCCATCTTCGGTTCGTGAAATGACCAAGTAACAACCAGTTGTCGGTGGTGTCACTTCTGTTACATAAACTTTTCGGCGCTTGTTAGTATTAATGGAGGAAGGGTGCTCCATAGCGAAATAAATCCTCCACCATTGCAACCGTCTCCGACCTCGGGCTCTGACTTCTCGGGCGTTACCCCGGCTTGGGTGAGTGGCCTATCTATACCAGACTCACCCCAGGGTCACACCTCCCAGAACATAGACAGAGGGACCCAATCGCCGTCAGAAGTCAGCAGCTCATGCAATGGCCCCCCCCCGCGGGACTGCAGTTGAACAGCGGATACGAACACAAACCCTACATGACGACCCCGGGTGGTGGGGATGACGCCATTACTCACTCACCCAGCTGCGCACCCCGTGCGCGGGTATCCGTCAGGCTGTGTCCACGGAGGATTTAAATAAAAAGATAAAAGAAACTAAAACTGCTTGGGCGTTTCGCACTCAAGGTAGGCCGGCGGGGAAGAAAAAGAGAGATATGCGAATGTCGTGGTGCGAAATGGCCGGAAAGTGATAAGGGAAGAAAGAAACGATGGTGAGGTGCGGTATGGATGGAATGCAAAGAACGCACGAGAGCCTACCTTGTGTCCACCGGTCACTTGAAGAACCCATCTCGACCGGATGGGGGTGAGGGGATGAATGTGGCGATGATTGGCTCGGGAACCCCCGGGTGCGCCAAAAACCCGTACTCACATAAGGTGAGCCCCTGAGGGGCTCATACTTGGACAATACTATAGCGTCCCCTGGGGCTGTTGGCCCCGGAGGTGACTTACAACGGGGGGTGTATTCTCAGAAGGTAGGGTGGATCGATGCCGGGATGGGGGTACCATAGGAAGTTAAATGAGACCCGAGGTTTGTACAAAAATTAGTGACTACATTCTTGGATACTTTAACATAACGTCGGGGCCCCTCGGTAGAGGGGTCATACGCGCAAGAACTTAGACTTAACCACACATCTCTTACCTGGGAACCTCTGATTTGACTTGCTGTGACACTGTTAAATGTTAACTATTTGGGTTGGGGCATCGGGGTCTTGACGAGTGAGGTTTCGGCGTCGTGGCGTGTTGAAGAAGATTGAGAGGGATGACCCAGATTCGTGGTCAATATATACTTATCCATGAACTGAGTAAGCGATCTGGTGTCCTATGAGCCAATGCATCCTATAATTCCACAACTTTTGACACTTCTTGAAATCTAACGCAATCCCCGGACCGCGGCCGCTACAATATTTAGTTTTGTAGGGGTAGTGGTGCATTAAACTTTAAGAGAAGATCAAGTTATAACTGATATACTGGACAACCTAAGTTCATTTCAGTGCTATTCTGTTGATGAAATACAGTAGATGCAGATTACTATAGAGTAGGAAATAAGCATTTTGAGGATAAGAAGGGTTCGCAGAAGGTTTTTCGCAGCGCTATAGGCGTCAACATTAAATCCATTATGTTAAAAGTCTCCGATTGTGAAACCTATTTGTGGCGTGTCAGATGTAAACAAGACGCATTCTTGTACAGTACTAGTCACCGTCTCTAGGTGTGTCTGATGTTCAATGCAGCATGTATTGTGAAGCCTAATGGATGGTACGGTAATACCGAACACTCCTCTTATTCATACAAAGAGTACAGTACTCGCAAGTAATGGTTAGATTCTTATTGTATACCAGTGCTCATTAGTTGAGACAGTGCGTACACACTTGTCGTGTGAGTTACATTTCATTTTAAAAGTCCGATGTCAGTTATGTTCATGCATTGATCCTGTTATTATACTACATCTAGGACCCAAAGCTCCTAACCTCAAAATGTTTAGTTTGGTACTGGTTTTCTATTCTATAATTTTCTGCGTATTGTTTTTCCACAACCTGTATATTGCGGTGGTGTTCGTGTGTGTGTGTGTGTAATAATAAAGCTTATATGTAATGAATTTTTATTTTTTTATTAAGTATGATTTTTTTTAATTTATGCCTTGACTGCGTCAGTTATATCTGGTAGAGCAAGTATCTCTTAACAAGGGGGGTACGGCTGCAGAATAGTTTCACACACTTTACACAAATTATAGTTCTAAATGTTTACTTCTTTATTAATTCTTCAAGAAGTTGAATAATATATCAAATAACAGTTTAATGAAGTATTTACGTATGGAGCTATAAGATATTACGTTCTATATGTGTGCTGACGAACTACATTTTACAAAGAATTTCTTAAGTTCTTTATTCGTAAGTAGTAATAGTCCCGGATGAGCCAATTGGATTAACGATAATCCTGCCGCTAGGGGCGCTAGTGTCGCTGCGAGCGACGGCGGCAAGTTTGAAAAGCGCCATGAGCGGAAGGATTATCGTTATTGCAATTGGCTCATCCGGGACTGTTTTCTTTATTTATAATTTGAATACAGTACATTGGATAAAGATATGTATACATAGTTTAGATTAACATGATGTATTATTTGCTTAACATATGAATACATAGTTTGAGAATAACATAATGGATTATTTGATTACAGGAGATTAACATATGAATACAATAAATGGACAATATAAGAAATATTAGGAGAAAAAAAAGCACATTAAAATTCATAGTTTGTTGAGGCACTAGGACACACAGATTTCGCGCACAACAATGATTTTAAAGTACGTGGTGCACTTTGAGTCCTCGTCATCGCTGCTGCTGCTATCGACGGTAAATTGGTGGATAGGTTTGGTGATGCAGGTGACGAGCAGGTGAGAGAAACTTTCGTTGACGAACTCGGTGAAGGTTGGTATATAGATGGGGATGGTAAATTCGTTGTAATGGCTGGTTGAGAAGCATCCTGTGGATGTGACTTTGTTGGTTAGAGCAGGAATGTTGCTGTTGCCGAGGTATATGATGCATAGTGCGTCTTGTTGATGCTGGTGCACTTTGGTAGGTACGCATTTGACGTGGACGGCGTGAGCCCCTTGGACGTCGAGTGTGATGGTGACAACTCTGCTGCTGCGGAAATAGGAGTTGGAGATGCAGAGGATACGGATAGGTGAAGCTGCGTTGAGAATGAGTTGTAGGTTAAGATTGTTCCCCACGGGGACGGGATAGGTTTCGTCGGACATTATTTAGGGTTATATGGGGAGAACGTGACGATGTGACGTTTGAAACCGCTGCGTAGTTTTTCCTCGCCTGCGTATATGATGCAGAATGAGGTAGAGTTGAGTTTGTTAATGAGTTCTGGAGAGGCTTTTGCAAATCTTGTTGGTAGGAAAACTTCTGTGTCGTTGTCGAGTTTGGCGACGAGCTTTGTACCGTGAACGGTGTCGATTGTTTTGACGCCGACGACACGATACGGTACGTGCTGTTCAAGTGTAGATACGCTGAGAGTGTCGGCGCTGCGGGAAAGTTCTTCTAGCTCTTTAAGGGCGTCCTGTGACATTATGACGGCACAGATGGCAGTTTTTGATAAACGGGAGAGGACCGTCTATATGAGTGGTTTGATGAGGAAGGTTGTAGTGTTGTTTACACCTGCGATAAGGTGCGCAAACTACCTGTGCGTCTGTGGGAAGTTGGTTCCACACAAGGTCGACGTCGCTTGAGGGATAGCGTTCCAAGATGTATATGCCGTTCTGCAGCAGCACTTGGCGTTCCCTGGGCAGTAGCAGGTGGATTCTTCGTCCGTTATCGAGATACCGAAAGAGCACGATGAAGCAGTTCATGTGGTGTTTCTAGCGGAGTACCTTCGAAGGAATTGTTGAATTTGCTTGTTGAGATGATCGAGGTCTTCGTAGAAACCGAGTTGACACTGCGTGCACAGGCGGGTGAAACGGTGCCTAAGTTCGCAGCTGCACGTTTGGTGAAAGCAAAACGAGCAGTGGAAGTCTTTACACGTCGGTCCTGGCATTCCCCCACGGCTGGCTAGCACCGAATGAAGGGGAAAAGAATGCGCGTGCATAAATATAACCCAACTGCCGGAAGCAGGAAATCACTGGTGGGGGAAAAGTTCGTTGGAGATTTACCACATCAGGGGAAGCACTGGTGGGGGAAAAGTTGGTTGGAGAATTACCACATCAGGGGGAAGCAGTGGTGGGGGAAACGTTCGTTGGAGGTTGACTAGATCCGCCGGAAGCGCTTAGCGATTATTGCACAACATCCGCAGGAAAAACACTGTGTCCGTTGATTTAACGGTTTTCCTCTTGGAGGAGAGCTCTGTTTTGAACGGTGCTGAACATGCAAACGACCACATTAGGGGGAAGCACTGGTGGGGGAAAAGTTCGTTGGAGAATTACCATATCAGGGGAAGCACTGGTGGGGGAAACGTTCGTTGGAGGTTCACTACATCCGCCGGAAGCGCTTATCGATTATTGCACAACATCCGCAGGAAAAACACTGTGTCCGTTGATTTAACAGTTTTGGTCTTGGAGGAGAACTCTGTTTTGAACGGTGCTGAACATGCAAACGCCGTGAATGTGATCGGGTATGATATAGGGTGATTCGCGACCCAAATGCGCCGCTAAGCACGTGCCGTAGCACATGGGGTTTTCGTTTAACATTTGCTGCATTTTGTCTGTGGAAATGTATTGCTGTTCGTAGAAAACGATGTATAAACCTCTTGCGGGCACAAATTGGAACCACTGATATTGTGCGCCTTCTTTATCTGCTTTGAAATGGATATCGTTGAAGCACATGTTAGATAGCACAAAATGAATTTTGGTTTCGCAGCTGTGAACTCTGGTGGAGACGGATTTTCCGTCGTAGGTGCTGTCGACGAAGCGAAGTGCATAAGGTGTATTTTTATGGGGGTGACCGTCCACCTCGTAGTTTTTAAACACCTTACTGTCATGGTAGTACACCGACAGGTAATTTCTGTACCCCATGATGCGGGAGCGAAGGGCGCGAGATGTTTGGGTGAGGTGCGGTTGGAACGCTGGTAGAAATACATGCACACTAAGGACTATTTTGTGAGATGCGCAGTGCGAAATGGGTGTTGAGGAAATGATGAACCTCGAGGAATGTTCTAAAATTGGCGCACCGTATGTACTTGGTGAACTGCGTGAAATTCATGTTATGTAAGGGAACGTTGGAGGCATGGTTGTGAAGCATGTACTTGTGGTATGCCATGATTTGATTTTGCACGTCCGTCTCTTCCTTCTTTTTGTGATACATGATGTCGGTAATGATGCGCTGCAGGGCATGCAACACGTGCCATTCTTGTTGGTTGAGCATTACGGATGCGCCTTGCGGGTCTTTGAAAACGAGCTTTAGCTTTCCGAACACAAACCTAACACGATGATGACGCTGTCGCTGAACTGAAATTGCTGTAGACGTCCCTGTGCGTCATTCAAGCGTTTGTGAATGATGGGGATGGCTTCGACGACTTTGTGCCACTGCGAGGAACTCATGACGACTGCGTTGTACTGTCCACATTTGGCAATGGTGACGACGAGATGGTGCGGCGGTTGGGGGGAGAATCCCACACTGACGAATTTAGTTTGTTGCGGGTTGAGGAAGTAGATATCCGCCAGAGGACCCACAACTGCACTGTATTGGAACTGTGCTGGCGGAGCAGGGCTGTCGGGATGCTGTTGGAGGTCGAAGATGGGTAGTTTCCTTTTTTCCCCGGGTTTCGAGGTGGTCGGGGTTTGACATCCGGTTATACTGGAACACACAAAACAATAATAATAATGTGAGGGATAGAGAGATAAACGGGATAGAAAAAAGCAAGCTAATACATAGGTGCGGACCTACCTGGTGGGCGTGCTGCATTGCAGCATGACTGTATCCGCGTGCTGCATGGTACACTCTGAATGAGGCGAGCGGCACCGTGACGTTGCTTTTTATATGAGCAGGAGCGTCTTCTGAAAGCACGTGCAAGAGAATGGATTAGGTTAGATGTGATGAATAGTGACACACACACACACACACACACACACACACACACGTACTCACCTTCAAGGGTTGACAAGTTTGCTGAGCGTCAGAGCACTTTGCGCGGCATGCGTCTTTGTACGTTTTGCGAATGACGACATCATTATGCGCGTGATTGCTGACGTGAAATTTTGAGAAGAATTTATGCTTAGGTAAGCCGGAGCAGCGGTGGGTGAGGTAGGCGATGACGTAATGACCGCAAGTGGTGCTGTCGAAACCTTGCAGCCTTCTGGCGTTGGTGGACCAACGCGTCCCGCAGACCGAATTTAAGAACCGGAGAAAATGGGGCGAAAGCGGTCCTATGCCGTAACTGTCAAAATATTCTCCATGCGAGTTTTTGTCCACAAAGATGCAAACCCAGTGTTGCCCGGATTGGTGCTGGGGTCGGTGTTAGCCACTAGCGCCAAGGGAGGCGTTCGAATGCCGTGAAGTACGGGTAGTTTATCGCAGGGATAGACGCCTAAAAAGTGAGAGCGCGTAGAGGGGCATGTCGATAGAAACCGTTGAATTTGAAAGGTGTTCATGATACCAGAATGGATCGGTTGGCGTCGATTTCGACCGTGCGATGTATTTCCGCTAGCAGCAGAAGAATGACCGGTTCTGTCAATTTATCGGCAAAACCGATGCTTATAGAGACGGTTCCGTGGCGCTGACCCGAGATGTCAGACTCGTTAGCGCTCATGTCTGCAGTGAGATCGAAAACCATTATCGTATACCCTTGCGGGTAGGTTTCTCTGGAGATGGAGTGTCCCTCGTCCTTGAAATGAATGCCTAGGCCGTCCTGCAGGGTTTGAAAGCATTGCAAATAGTGTCCCTTTGTAAAGTCGGGTTGCAGAGGTTGGGAGGGAACGGGTTGTCCGTTCACGTAGAGCTGAAAGAAGTTCATTTTAAAATGTTTCAAGTTGTACGGATTTGAGTTAAAATGGCCTGAATAGGCCTTGTCGGTGACCATGGCTACTACCACTCTCCTGGGAACTTGCCCTACGCACACGTCGCTAAACGTCATTGCCCTGGACTCCTTTGGGATGCTGAGAGCGTGAAAGCTGACGTCCTTGAGATGGTACTTTGCGTTGCCCTTTGCGAGCACGGCCTGATGCGCGAGCTTTATGGTCGGCGAGGGCCGCACCGATTTTAAGCGCAACGTGGCAGACACGATGTCGGCGTACCCCTTAAAGGTATCTACGTCGGAAAACAGATAAAACTGGGGAGAGGCGGGAGTGAGCTTGACGGTCATGCTAACGTTGTTCAAAAGCAGCTTATCCTGTCTAAACAGAGCGTTGGACAGAGGACCGATGAGCTGTACGACGTTGCTCCCTTTGGTAAACCCCTGACGCCACTGAAAACCCGCATTGGCGATAAAAGTGTCCATGATGCCTGCCGTGTCCTTTCTCCAGAGGGTGGATTCTAGTTTGGTGTACATGGCATCTTCGGAGTAATTGAGAAGCGTCTCGAGGTAGGTTCTATAGGGGCAACCGGCTTGCGGCATGGAGACGATGACGTTATTGAGGGTTACCTCCACCTGTTGAAACAGGGAATTTAAGGCGTTGTTGACCAGAGTGGCGTTAGCGTCAGCGTTTAAGGCCTCTCCTTTGTCATCTACAATGCGCACCATGAGTTCGAGTACGACGTAGGTCAAGTCTAGGTAATCGTCCGCATTTCCGGAATAATGAAATGTGATGGGGGCATTTTTCATTAAAGTGTTTTGAGGGTTTAGGTATAGGAACCGTGACTCCTCGATGCTCATCTGAACCGGCACCTTTGTAAAGAGGTCCAGTTCGGAACTCATGTGGACGGCCGCGTCTGCCATTACGAAAATATGTCTTGCACCTTACGCCTACCGCGTTTCAGCTTCGACTGCTTACTCTTTTTGGATTTGCTCGGTTTTATTCACTTGAGGCGCCTGGCGCCGGAACCGAGCATGGCATCGAGCTTTTCGTCGGCTTTTCGCTTTAAATTGTATGCGGACTCCTTCAGCCTCCGTTGGAGCGCTTGCTTAGGCGCTGCTTCCTTCACAGTCACATCGGACAGAACGTGAGCGCCCGCCTTTAAGGCCTCCTTTCCGACTGCTTTTGCTCCGCTCTTTAAAAACGGTAGCAACCTTCTGACGAGTCCTCCGAGGGCTGAAAAGAGACCGCTGCCTCTTTGGTAGCGCTTGCCCCTGTAGAGACTAAAATCGCGATTGTGGAACGCGCCGCCGGTCTGATTGAGGTAGTACCGCGTTACGGCGTGCACGTCCATTACGCCTGTTTCGGACGAAAAGCGAGAACTATAGTAGAGGAAAATCCGTCGGCGAATGGCAAGAGATCGCCGTAACCGTTCCTTAAATCTATGTTGACCGTCTTGAAGTCTTGCTGAATCAAGGGTACCCAATTTTGGGGAAAAAACGTCTTTTCGTCGCTCATGTAAGTGTTGTTGCTTCTTTCGTATTCCACGGCCGCGCTCTGTATGACTTGGGCGAAGGTGTCGCCCACGACTTGCGGGGTCACTAGATTACAATAGATGAACATTTCGTAAGGAAACCCCATATAAGGATCTACGGGGTGTTTAGCAGCTTTTACGAGAATGACGTTGACGTAGGGCTCGAAACTCAACATTTTTGCCATAGCGGGCGTTAAGAGCAAATAGTGGATGCGGTGTAGAGGTCCCGGAGGGTCCTCCGATTTTGAAACGTCTCGTTTGGGTCTGACGGAACGAGCCGCCGCGTGTTTCTGCTGCCCCGAAGCCCGGGGCTTCGGTTTCGGCTTGGGTCTCTGGTGGGGCGCATCGTTGAGAGCTTCGTATTCGCCGACCGCGTACGGTACGGCCGTGCGCGCGACATTTTCCACAAACCCGTCGAACGGAATGTCGGGTAGTGGTTCGGGATGGGCGACGGCGGCATTCACGCCCACCGTCTGCTTGCGCTCGTCGAAGAGGAAGAAGTTTTCCACGTGCAAGTGTTCGAGTAGAACGGCGTTGACGAGGTTCACCAAGTCTTTGGGATTGTGCACGATGCCTTGCGGCATTTGCAAACTGAATTTGGAATGCGTGGGGAGGAGCGTCATGGTGTACTTGGTGCCCACCAGACGGGCATCGTCTGGCGAAAGGTTATAAAATTTCACCGGATACCTGACCTTTTGCAGGGCGACCTCCCATTCTTCCTGCAGAACGATTCTATCGGGCAAGATGTTAGAAAATCTGGCCGTGGTGTTGTCGGTAAAGTGTTCCATGGAAGCGTTGCTCACGAGAGTGATTGAGAAGGGCTTGGTCTTAATCATGTCGAATCGATGGTCGAAGCCAGAACCCACGAGTTAAACTTTGCCGGATACCCCTTCCACTTTACCAAGACCTGCTTGTGGCGCCCTCGGCCCTTGGTCTGTAAAACGCGTTCGATCTTAAACGTCCGAGGTAGCGCGACCTTTTGTAGCTCCTCGGTGTAAATGTGCCGTCTATGGCTTCTCCGGCCAGATCCTTCAACTTATATACCACTGGCCGACCACGCACCACCTCGGCTATCCGAAATATTTCGTCCGTCCAATTCTGCTCGTAGCCCTTGTCGAATTTCATTTTTTCTTTAGAGATGCGCACGTGATCGCCCACGGAAAATGTGGGTTTCCCTGCGCGAGGTAGGGTCCTATTTCCGTAGAAATTGCGGTACACTCGTAAAATGTTAGATTCGTTCACGTCCTTCGGAGCCATTTTTATGGACCTGTGATGCGAGCTATTGTACGACTCGAGTAAGGCCGGAAGGACTTCTAGGTATCTGTAACTGTTTTTGTGCGTGAAATACCTCCACATCTTGGTTTTTAAGGTGCGGTTGAAGCGCTCCACGACGCTGGCTTTAACGTTATTTTTGGTTGTGTAATGTTTCACGTCGTGTTTCTTCAGAAAGTCGCGAAAAGTCTTGTTGGTAAACTCGGTTCCCTTGTCCGTTTGGAGGACCCTGGGGACGCGTTGGGAGAATATGGAGCGAAACGCTTGCGCAACCTCGGTACCCAGCTTCGATTTCAGGGGTACGGCCCAAGCATATTTGGAAAATACGTCGATAACGGTCAGAATGTACACGTAAGGTTTGTTATGTTCCCTCACGCTGTTCATGACGTTTAGATCGGCCGCCCAAAGATCGTCCATATTCGTCACGTGATAACATCTGGTGGGGAACCGCTTTCTGACCGGTTTGTGCAGAGTGTAACTGTCCTGGGTTTGAAGGAAGGACTCGATGTTCGCCTTAGACGCACCCGTGGCCTTTCGAAGGGTCTTGACCGTACCCAAACCGGCATAGTGTTCCGGTTTGGCATAGTATCGCCTTAGCGCCTTCCATTCCTTCATGCTTTACTTGTTCAGGGGTTGCCAGACGCGTTTATGAAATTGGTACGACGCGGAAGGCGATTTCGATTTCTTTTTCGGAGTGGCAGGGTTTGCCCTCTTCTTTTTGCGAGGCGAGAGGAAGTTGACCTTTATGGTTCGGGGTTCGACCTCCTGCTTCACTGGCACGCTTTCGTGCACGTCTTCGTAATCGTCGTCGCCGAGGAAGGGCTTTCTGACTTGTGCCACGAGATCGAGGTAGTTGTCCAATTTATGCTTTACGAGCCGCCACTTTTCGTCGGCAGAGAGCTTGGCGCTCTGCAGGTTCTGAATTTCTTTAGCCAATCTGGATATGGTGTGGTCTATAGCGTGAAGCTTATCGACGGTCTTCGGTTGCGGTGCAACCAGGATCTGCTTGCCGTACTTCATCCTGTTAATTTCGACACTAGCGAAGCCAAGACGGGTAGGAGAAATGCCGGCAAAAAACCTCCTTTTTGAACCAAGATGCTCTTCTTCTTCAGAGAAACCCGTTTATCCGTCAACTTCCTCCAAGAAGCCTTGTGCTTCTTTAGGCGACCCAAGCACTTTGCGGGAAGTTGCACGTGACCTCTGCACACGTTGAGCATACATTCGCTAATGGCCTTGATCAGATCGCCATCGGCATTTTTAACAACTTTTTGCGCAGAGGGGCCTTCGCCTTGGCCAGAGCCGTCAAATTACCGTGCTGTCTCGCTATGCGAGGACTGGTCAGCGTCGCAAGCCTTAACCTACCTCTAGCCATGCTTGCGCGATAATGACGTTCGCTCCGAAAGCGGTACTTTTTATTTAGACTCAATGGCCTCAGTTGGGTAAGACTCTGCCGGGATAATAAAGAACGAAACGAACCCGAGTCCTCTCGGCGGTCTCAGTTGGGTAAGAAATAAGAGAGGTTTTCCCCCGGCAGCACGCCGGTTCGATACCTGTATCGGGCGGGCGTGTACTGAGTGCAGTCCAACACGAGATACCCGTGAGGGCGTTCGGTGGCCTTCTCGAAGGCCTCCAAGAGAAACCTAGAGTTCCTGGGTTCGATCTGCTAGCACAGTCTCTCGATCTGCATCTTGTCCCGGTTGTTCTTGAAGACCACGACGTAGTTTGCATTCAGAGAGATGTTGCGATATTTCTGACCCTGCGGAAACACGTTCTGCAGGATGTAGACGATGCCGAAGCGCTTGTTATGGGAGCCTCTGGTGAAAAAATTGGACACGTCCTTCCCGCCCCCCTCCAGCATCAGATCGTCGAGGACGACGAGGTCGTTCTCGCCCACCGAAGCAAGTTCGGGTATGCCCGCGTGGGTCTCGCAACGCAGAGCCGAGGTTTCGAGTCTCGGCGAATACTCCGGAGGGTGGCACCACAGCACCCTCCTGGGGCGCACGTCGAACATCCGGTGCGCGTGGCGTAACATGTTTTTCACGAAGGTCGAATTGCCGCGGCGCGACGGCCCCGCCACGAGCATCGTGCTGGGAAACTCGAATCGCCCCAGGTCTCGGGGACCGGGCATCGTATCCTCAGGGGCGCCCGGTTCGAAATGACTTTGGCGCGGCTGTAGACGTCTCATTTATGCGTTCCTCTTGAACCCGTAGGGATAGGAATCGTGATCGCCGCCGAGAACGCGCTTGTTGACCACCATCCTAAACGTCTTCGAGCTGGGTTCGGTGACGACCGTCCAAGACGGTTTCCGCGAAATCTGCGTGCCCGCCAGCTTCACCGCAAGGTCGTTGTCCCTGAGCACCACGTCGCGAATCACCTCGACGTTCACCAGCTCCAGGTTGCCCGATTTGAGCGTGATCCCCTTCAGCTCTCACACCGAGAAGGTCTTGCCCGTCTCGGGGCAAACGATCTCCATGCAGTATCTCTTGGGCCCCGTGGAGGCGAACCGGGCTATGTAAGAGCCCCTCCCGTACTTCTCCAGCTCGTCCGTCATGTCCCCCAGGAGGCGTCCAACGGACGGCATCCAGTAACCCGGAGCGGCGGCGACGACGACGGAATCGGTGTCGAAGTAGCAGACCCGTTCTCCCAGCCTCTTGAGGTAGGAGTAGAGCACCAGGCGCGCGTGAGCCGTGGTGTAGGCCGCCAGGACGGCGTTGGCGCCGGGGTTGACCTTGCGGCACTGCTCGCAGTACCTCCACACCGCGTACATGATCCGGTCGGTGACGGGCACGTAGGTCTGCACTTCCACGCCCGGGTCGTTGAGCAGCTCCAGGAGGCGGTCGTACCCGTCCACCAGCTCGCACGTGGGGAGGTTGTCCCTCTGCCCCAGTTTGCCCCAGAAGCTGTTGAGCATCAGCTTGGCCAGCTCCCGCCTGCCGGGGTAGGTGGCGACGGCCTGGGGATCCAGGGCGACGCCTTCGTGCTCGAAGAATTGCTCCACGTACTGCTGCTTTGCGGCAGGTTCGTCGCATTCCGAGGGCCAGCCGGAGGCTTCGGTCTTGATCTTCAAGAACTGATTCACGTAGTCCTCGAAGAGACCCTTGGCTCCGGTGGTCGGTTCGTGCCGCACCACGTCGTACTCCCACATCTCGTGGACCCGGAGGAGGCGGTACCCCTCCTCCAGGGCGACCTTCATCTCGTCGATCACCCAGGTACCCGACAACGCCCTCTCGCGCTCTCCGTGGTGGCACTCGTCTTGGTTCTCCGCCTCCGCACAAGCGCGGGATAGCGGGAACATGAGCTTGCCGCCGATGCGCGCCGGTAGCACTGGGTGGTACAGGTGTTGCGGCGGTAGAACCTCGCACTTCACCAACCCGCCCCCCACGTCTTCCAAGCGCGGGAATCGATCCACGTGGATCTTGGGGTGGCCCGCGGTGTAGGGTTTCGTCTTGTTCACGTACGGGTACAGGCTGCATACGTCGTAGTAGTAGATCTTGCTATCCCCCTTCGCCTCGCAGTACGTCTTGGTGCAGTTGGTGCGACCTCCGTAGAAGGCGTCTCTGGGGTTCAGGGGTTCCGGTACCGGAAAGTCCCTTGCGTGGCGCGCGAGGTCCTGGTTGGCCTTCATCGCGGCGTTGAATTTGCACTCCCACATTTCCACCACGGCGTAGCCGGCGGCCTTGATCTTGGCCGTGACCTTCTCTGTGCTCTCTAACCTGGAGGCCATGGTTTCGTGTCCTGAGTTGTATATCACCGCATGGCGATTGTGAAAGCACCGCCTGCAGCCGTGGAAAAAGTACGCGGTTTTTTCAGCCTCTCTGTACCCGTCCACCTTGTGCCCCACGATTTTAACTTCGCGTCCTCGCATGGCGTGCTGGATGACGATGCGGTTTTGCATCTCTAGCCAAGTTAGCCATATGCATGCTGCGCGAGACTGCCGGTCCGCTAGTCGATACCCTCCCGCTGGCAAGAGGGCAATTTTTTTAAGCGGCATGAAGCGCTTTCTACACACGCACATGCACGCCTGCGCGATGGTGACGCATTCTCTGAACGGGTCTATTCCGTTCTCGTCCAAGAATTCCCTTCTGAATTTGGAAACTCCCTGACTGAGAAGAAATACGTCCATCTTGCAATACGCCACCATTTCCGCCCTCATGTCGAAGACGTTCCCGGAGGACGCCTTTTCTTCGTGCCACTGCTCGAAGGCTTTCCGACCCTCCGCCGACATGCCCTCCGGACAGTAATGCCTTTTGTCGGGAATCGAACCCACGTACTGCTCGTTTTCCTTCGTGTTAAACAGGTACGGGAAATAACCTTTGCATTCCTTCAATCCGAAGGTCTTGGAAAAGCGGGAGAGTGGCATGGGTATGAAGTTGAGCGAGTCTAGAAATGTGACGTCACCGTACCTCATCCTGTAGATCTTGCTCCCGTTCATGATGAGCTCCGGCACCCAGTCTAAGTGCACCACCATGTACTTTAATAAAAACTGCCCGTCGTAAGCTCTGAGGTTATGCGCCACGAGGTAGACGTCCCAGGCTTCGAACCTCGCCTGCGCGATGTGTTCGAAAAGCTGCTTCACGGGCTCGTCCATAAACACCCATTCTTTGCAACCGCATTCGGTACAGTATGCCGTCTTGTGGCGTTCGTCGATGCAGAGCGGACAGGCTTGGTACAACACGCACAAGTTAGGTACATGCTCGTATGTGTCCTTTTTGCCGGTATATGGAATGTTTTGCGTGCATTCAAAGTCGATAAACATAAACACGTACCGGTTTCTTTTGTTCTTTGAGGCATACGGCTGCATATAGCACATGTGGCTAGAATTCACGTGAGTCTTGCAATGATAGCAGTACTTTTCCCCGCACTCGTGCGCGGTTTTTCTGTACCTCGCATTCACGAGCTTATTGCAAGACGTGCACACCTTTTCTACATCGCACACCGACAGCGCCTTTGGGTAAAAACGCCTTTCTTTGTGTGGTTTGCAAAGCATGTCGGTCCCTTAAAATCTCTGTTGCACTCGGCGCAGCGTATGTAGGCGTCAAATCGCGCATCGCACTGCTGATGGCATTTAGCACACCTGGCGTCGCACCTATGAAATTCTTTTTTGTGTGCCGAGGGATGATGACACTGGCGGCAATACCATTTGCATTTAAAGCACTTGTGAAGGTTCACGATAGCATTAAAGTGCCCGGCGTGGAGCATGACGTCGATGTATTTATCGCATTTCTTATCCGACGCGTACAGCACGTGCTTCCCCGTATGATCGCCAAACACCGTCACAGCGTAGCCCTTTAACGCAGTGTCAAAGCGTCTGACGTCATCTATCGTGCAGCTGTCGTGGCCTTGACCGATGCTCGCACACAAGGCTACGGCCTTCGATTTTTGCAGATAGTCGGAGCGCGTCATCGTTTTATATTTGACGTCGCGATCCACTTTGGCTTTAACTACAACAATGGCTCTTGCTAAACACAAGTTGTCTTTGTTGGCTATTTCGACAATGCCCTTATTGTCCCTACAGGCATCGCAAGGTTGGTGGCACGAACCCGAGACCTCCTTGGTCCACACAAACGTTACATGAAGAGGTCCGCTTAGCAAGAATTGTTGGTTACTTTGCATTACTTTTTCGATGCTTCGAACAATCACATCCGCACTCAATTGCTCTACGCGCCTCACGCTCATATTAAAGGCATTAGACGCCTCCTTTTCGTCTGTTATGGATATGCCTAAATATCCGGGTTCGTTTTCTAACAGGTTCTGTATCGCAAAGTTTAGAATATAGTTAAACAAATGCGATACCCATTGCTCCGGGTTAACATCTCTGGGGACAGGGTTTACGGTAATTTGCGACTCTGTAAAGCCGGAAAAAAGCCTTGACAGCGTCCTCTGCTTGTGCCCTATAATTTCGAACGTAGGCTGCAAGGTGTCATCGCGACTTACCCCGGGTTGCGGCTCCATCTTATCGGCCTAATGCACCGATCGCTCTTTGCCTGCAAAGTGCTGCTGCTATTTTGTTTTTATTTTAAACTATTTTTCGTCAAATAGAACGATTTTATAGAAAAATCCACTATCGCTCCCGTTTCTCACTACGGCCGGTTGCTCTTGGCACCGGGGTTTTATAAGCTCGCTTATCACAACCGCAGTTTCAGCATGCGCGTCGAGTTAAATGCCTCATTAAAAATCCTGACGCCTTATTTCGCCACACTTTGTCAAGTTGTAAACGCAGTCATTTCCGGTCACCATTCACCGCTGCACTTTTCCCTACCATCGACCACGGTTTCTCACGGTCATGTTTCAGTTATGGCGTATTTTGCAACACACGCGTCAGCATAATGTATCACACATCAGCACACGGTCTTTTCACGTAGTGCTGCACATGAGAATGCTTCATTTTACTGTTTTCTCCGATACTAAAGTGAGCAGAACTGTAACGCTTGCTACATGATGTTAATAGTGGTTCAGCTTGCACCCCCACTAGTGCAATATTTAAAACTATGAGTGTCGTGTGTAGTGTTTTTGTGTTGTGCCGTGCATACGTGTTATGTAAAATGTAAGAATTAAATAGAATCAGCAGATACTTCCTTTCTAAGGAGTAACACCAACTGCAGAATAAAAAATTCTCAAGTGTTACATTCGTATGACCTCTACCCTCTATCTCTTATAGGTGAGTACGAAAAAATCTCAGTATTTTTGGTATATGAAGGCTTATTATGACGTGAAACAACCATTTATATGATTTTTTCGAAGTTTGAAAGAAGTGAAGTAAACGCGATTTTACACTCACTAGGGGCTAGAAAATCGATTTTCTTGACTTTTTGAATACTCAGTATTTTTGGTATATAGAGGCTTATTATGAGGTGATACATTCATTTATATGATTTTTAAGCAGTTTGAAAGAAGTGAAGTAAACGCGATTTTACACTCGCTAGGGGCTAGAAAATCGATTTTCTTGACTTTTTAAAAACTCAATATTCTTGGTATATAGAGGCTTATTATGAGGTGATACATCCATTTATATGAATTTTAAGCAGTTTGAAAGAAGTGAAGTAAACGCGATTTTACACTCGCTAGGGGCTAGAAAATCGAATTTCTTGACTTTTTAAAAACTCAGTATTCTTGGTATATATAGGCTTATTATAACGTGAAACAACCATTTATATGATTTTTTCGAAGTTTGAAATAAGTGAAGTAAACGCGATTTTACACTCACTAGGGGCTAGAAAATCGATTTTCTTGACTTTTTGAATACTCAGTATTTTTGGTATATAGAGGCTTATTATGAGGTGATACATTCATTTATATGATTTTTAAGCAGTTTGAAAGAAGTGAAGTAAACGCGATTTTACACTCGCTAGGGGCTAGAAAATCGATTTTCTTGACTTTTTAAAAACTCAATATTCCTGGTATATAGAGGCTTATTATGAGGTGATACATCCATTTATATGAATTTTAAGCAGTTTGAAAGAAGTGAAGCAAACGCGATTTTACACTCACTAGCAGCTAGAAAATCGAATTTCTTGACTTTTTAAGAATTCAGTATTCTTGGTATATATAGGCTTATTATAACGTGAAACAACCATTTATATGATTTTTAAGCAGTTTGAAAAAGAAGTGAAGTAAACACGATTTTACACTCACTAGGGGCTAGAAAATCGATTTTCTTGATTTTTTGAATACTCAGTATTTTTGGTATATAGAGGCTTATTATGAGGTGGTACATTCATTTATATGATTTTTAAGCAGTTTGAAAGAAGTGAAGTAAACGCGATTTTACACTCACTAGGGGCTAGAAAATCCATTTTGTTGACTTTTTAAAAACTCAGTATTTTTGGTATATAGAGGCTTATTATGAGGTGATACATTCATTTATATGATTTTTAAGCAGTTTGAAAGAAGTGAAGTAAACGCGATTTTACACTCACTAGGGGCTAGAAAATCGATTTTCTTGACTTTTTAAAAACTCAAAATTCTTGGTATATAGAGGCTTATTATGAGGTGATACATCCATTTATATGAATTTTAAGCAGTTTGAAAGAAGTGAAGTAAACGCGATTTTACACTCACTAGGAGCTAGAAAATCGAATTTCTTGACTTTTTAAAAACTCAGTATTCTTGGTATATATAGGCTTATTATAACGTGAAACAACCATTTATATGATTTTTAAGCAGTTTGAAAGAAGTGAAGTAAACGCAATTTTACACTCACTAGGGGCTAGAAAATCGTTTGCACTGCACACTTTTGTGTTAAAATATATATACATTTTCAATTTTGTCATTGTGTAGATTTTGTTTGTTAAATTTTTTATACGCTACTATTATAGTGTGTGTGTGTGCGCGAGTATGTGCCTAGTATCCGTCCGCCGACAAGCAAAAACTTCATCATTTGCCTACCGGGCATGGACAACCACGAAAAACCTGAAAAACCTCGAAAATTAGAAAGGGCTTCGTCAACCACTACAGCAAACGCCTACCAACCAGGGAAAACCTATGAAAAAGCAGAAAGAGCTTGCATTCGTTTACCAACCACAGAAAACCCCGAAAAACTAGTTATTTTTTTGTAAAAAAAAGAAAAAAAAGAAAAAAAGAAAAAGACGGATAATATAAGTATGGCAACTGTAACGAGTGTGTGTGTGTATGTGTGTGTGCGAGTATGTGCCTAGTATCCATGCGCCAACAAGGGAAAACTTCATCATTTGCCTACCGGGCAGGGACAACCACGTAAATTAGAAAGGCCTTCGTCAACCACTACAGCAAACGCCTACCAACCAGGGAAAACCTATGAAAAAGCAGAAAGAGCTTGCATTGGTCTACCAACCAGAGAAATCCCCGAAAAACTAGTTATTTTTAAAAAAAAATAAAAAATAAATAAAATAAAATAAAAAACATTAAAAAATAAAAAAATTAAATAAAATAAAAAAATAAAAAAAATAAAATAGAAACAAACAAATATAATAAAATAAAATAAAAAAAATAAAAAAAATTAAAAAAAAACCCATAATATAAGTATGGCAACTGTAACGGTTTACGGCAAACGCGCGCGCCGCGCAATGCGTCACGCCGGGCAATATTTTTCAAGTTATCGCGCAGTTTGCAGCTCTTTCATCGCAGCGGGCCTATCGCCACGCACATCGGCTGCTGATTACCACTCTTGCGTCTGCCATATTGACCACTAACCTCAAATCCCCCCGTTCTTCACTTCTTGTCTCCGCCATCTTGTTTAGTTCCCATTTTCGCCACCGCGTCTCATATCGCCCCATCTCTCTATCCACTCAAGAAAACTACCATCCAACGTTCAAAAATTGCTGATGAGTTCTGAAGAGGCTTTTGCAAATCTTGTTGGTAGCAAAACTTACCTTTCCCATCACCTCCAACATACCCCACTCCCACACCTTTTTCTTTCTACCAATCATAATCTCTCTTATTCTTACCAATCAAAAACTTTCAGTTGTTCCTTTCCACCAATAACATCACTTCTTATCCCCACCAATCACAACTTCACACGTCACTTTCTGTTATACTTTGTATCCCTCGTTCGCCATCTTTTCCCTCTTTCAGTCCCGACCTCCGCACAGACAACACCTCGCCGCTCCTCACATCTCCGAACCAGATTGCCGGCAAGAACAGATCTCGTTCATTCACACCTCCACGGTTCACTCGACAGTAGCTACTGTCAACACCTACGTCGTACACTTTTTTGACCGCTTTCGACCGGCTATGAGAACCCTGCTCCTACGTACGCTAGCGACCATTACGATGGTCCAGTACCAGGTTTTTGGTATAGTTAAATTACGTCTGTGCAAAGGGCGTCTGTACCGCTTTAAAAAACCTAGGTATATCAGTGCGTAGTGATGTTGGTTGATCTTAAAGCTGGTTAAGCATTTTCAAAAACAGTGTGCTTTTATTTTTCTCGCGTCGCGTGAAGCTGCTGCGCTTTTGGTGACGCATCAACACCAGTAACAGGTAAGTACCACACGCATAATTATTTTTCGGGCCTGCTTGGCGTAGCAATATATCCTTTGGTGTTTTGGTACTGTAACCTCAAATCTCCCTACCCTCCTCTTGCGTCCGCCATCTTGTTTAGTTCTCACCGCATCTCCTTGTCGCCGACCCTCCGCCATTTTTAGTTCCCACTATTTTAACCTCAAAATCTGCTCTTCTAAGCTCTTGCTACCGCCATCTTCTTTTAGTTCCCATTCTCACCACCGCGTCTCCTTGCCCCCACCTCTTGCAACCGCCATGTTCACCACTAACCTCGAAATTTCCTCGTCCTTAAACCTCTTGTCTCAACCATCTTGTTTAGTTCCCATTTTCGCCACCGCATCTCATATCGCCCCATCTCTCTATCCACTCAACAAAACCACTATCCAACGTTCAAAAATTGCTGATGAGTTCTCGACAGGCTTTTGCAAATCTTGTTGCTTGCAAAACTTACCCTTCCCATCACCTCCAACATACACCACTCCCTCACCTTTTTCTTTCCACCAATCATAATCTCTCTTATTCTTACCAATCAACAACTTTCATTTGTTCCTTTCCACCAATAACATCACTTCTTATCCCCACCAATCACAACTTCACACGTCACTTTCTGTTATACTTTTTATCCCTCGCTCGCCATCTTTTCCCTCTTTCAGTCCCGACCTCCGCACAGACAACACCTCGCCGCTCCTCACATCTCCGAACCAGATTGCCGGCAGGAACAGATCTCGTTCATTCACACCTCCACGGTTCACTCGACAGTAGCTACTGTCAACACCTACGTCGTGCACTTTTTTGACCGCTTTCGACCGGCTATGAGAACCCTGCTCCTACGTACGCTAGCGACCATTACGATGGTCCAGTACCAGGTTTTAGTATAGTTAAATTACGTCTGTGCAAAGGGCGTCTGTACCGCTTTAAAAAACCTAGGTATATCAGTGCGTAGTGATGTTGGTTGATCTTAAAGTTGGTTAAGCATTTTCAAAAACAGTTTGCTTTTATTTTTTTCGCGTCGCGTGAAGCTGCTGCGCTTTTGGTGACGCATCAACACCAGTAACAGGTAAGTACCACACGCATAATTATTTTTCGAGCCTGCTTGGCGTAGCAATATATCCTTTGGTGTTTTGGTACTGTAACCTCAAATCTCCCTACCCTCCTCTTGCGTCCGCCATCTTGTTTAGTTCTCACCGCATCTCCTTGTCGCCGACCCTCCGCCATTTTTAGTTCCCACTATTTTAACCTCAAAATCTGCTCTTCTAAGCTCTTGCTACCGCCATCTTCTTTTAGTTCCCATTCTCACCACCGCGTCTCCTTGCCCCCACCTCTTGCAACCGCCATGTTCACCACTAACCTCGAAATTTCCTCGTCCTTAAACCTCTTGTCTCAACCATCTTGTTTAGTTCCCATTTTCACCACCGCATCTCATATCGCCCCATCTCTCTATCTACTCAACAAAACCACCATCCAACGTTCAAAAATTGCTGATGAGTTCTCCACAGGCTTTTGCAAATCTTGTTGCTAGCAAAACTTACCTTTCCCATCACCTCCAACATACCCCACTCCCACACCTTTTTCTTTCCACCAATCATAATCTCTCTTATTCTTACCAATCAACAACTCTCATTTGTTCCTTTCCACCAATAACATCACTTCTTATTCCCACCAATCACAACTTCACACGTCACTTTCTGTTATACTTTTTATCCCTCGCTCCCCATCTTTTCCCTCTTTCAGTCCCGACCTCCGGACACACAACACCTCGCCACCCCGCTCCGCTCCATCACGTGTCCTCCATACTCTTTTATCTTCCTTCCTTCTTCTTCCACCCGAATTAACGAACCAAGCACATTTCGTCTTATTTTTACCAATCAAAACACTCCACGTCACTTCCTCTTTTTCCTTCATCTTTCCCTAATCAATTCTTTTTAACTCGTCCTGGATGAACCAATTGCAATAACGATAATCCTTCCGCTCAGGGCGCTTTTCAAACTTGCCGCCGCCGTCGCACGCAGCGACACTAGCGACACTAGCGCCCCTAACGGCAGGATTATCGTTAATCCAATTGGCTCATCCGGGACTATTACTACTTTCGCATTAATAAAAATTATAAATCATACAAATTTACATCTCTACGAATACACAATGAAATGTATTTTACGGTCGTAGTAATTATCTGTTCCTAACTACATTTTTAAAGCACTGCACTAAAATTTAACATCTGCACACTCTGAGCTTCATCTACTGAACTGACTTGGCTTGGGTAGCTACCTCTTAGCGTCCACAGCTTAAAATTTTAAATTTAATCTTTCTATTTGCTGATTGGCTAAGCCTACCCTGGCAGAACACTGTTGGTTTGACTTTGATTGCCTTTTTGCACCGACGTGGTTATTTACAAACGATTTGACGTTACATCAGTATCTTTCCATCGATTGTTGGTAGCCTTCCTTAGCTTTCTAAGTTATTGTTCTGCGAAGGTTACAACTTATTGTTAGCCACCCTCTGCTTTCCACTTTATGACACTGTTTGCTACAGAAAACAGCCTGCTTCTACCCTCACAGCTCCTACGTTTCTAAACTAAGAAATACATTCACATAATATTTTAGGCATATATACAATAATTAAACATAATACAATGGCTGTAATATACACTTTATAGCAATTACTGATTGCTTATAGGCGGGCTTTTGTTTTTATATTGTATAATTAAATTGATAGCGTTAAGCGCTAAAGAATGTTGCCTCAATATCAAACAGAGAGAAAATGAGATACCTTGCAGGTACCCTAGAAAAGTTAAAAATAGGACGATCACTTAGTGAATGCAGATTACCGAGAAATTTCTGAAGCTAATAAATATTATTATTTATATGAATTTAGTTAATTAAGGCTGAGAATTCCAGCACTAAGCCTTTTATTATTTAAAATGTGGTATAGAGAGCACACTATGGTCTTCGTGCCAATGGACGTAGGGAGCACGGTTCATGGCCATGTGCACCATCCTCGTTAAACCAACCTTCAGGGACCTTCAGCTTACCACGGTAAAAACTTGACTGGGGTAATCATCACATAGCGGCGCACCAATGTTCACCCAGTTTAGGTGACCGTGGTTACCTGGCAGACGCTCACCTTTGTTGAGCGCACCGTTCATTGCAGGTAAACTCTACTGAGCGCACCCGGATGTCGTCTGTTTTTTCACTTGTTCTACCTCTTTGCTGAAGCGCATGCATGTAATTCAGCGTGCAATGGCGGAAAGCAAAAGCAGGCCCAAGTTTCTCTATTACGTTATTAAATTTAATGTGTAATTCTTATAAAAACATAGAAAGTACAGAGATAGAAGCAATAACTTTAAAATGGACACGTGGGAAAAGTTGCCCTTACAACTGATTAGAAAAATGTGCTGAATTTTACACATCTTTTTTTTACTTTTCTGTCCACACTGACTAAATTCCAGTTAGTTTAGTCGATATTCACATACTGAAAGACAGGCAGAAAATAGAAAGAAATATATATATTATTCTCAAATAAGATTTGAACACGGAACATCCAGAATAGCAGGAATACACACTAACCCGACACCACGGTGATGATTTCAAATTTTAGACTTCGGCACTGACCTTTTCAGGTCCCCGGATTCCAGTATCTGTGCAATTAAGTGCATAATATTCTTGAAAATGTACTGTGAGGCAGTATTTTTAACATTTTAATGATTTCAGTTTAATTATATGATATATAAATTCAATAACAGCCCGCCTTAAAGCAATATGTGTATGTAACAATATATAAAAAGTGTATATTACAGTCATTGTATATGTTTATATTATTGTACACATGTGTAATAATGTTATGTGAATGTATTACGTAAGTTAATAACGTAGGAGCTGTGAGAATAATAGGTTAAAAGTTGCTAACAATGAGGTAACAATGAGGTAACCTTGAGGCAATAATAAATTTGGAAGTTTAACAATACTACTTGTAATTCTTGGAAACAATAATGTAAGTTTTGAGACAGTCTATAAAATATCCAATCAACAACCAGAAAAAAGCTTAAGTTAAATGAAGGTATTCTATTGGATTAGGAATAGCCAATCACAGACTTGAAATACAGAAATTTACAAATTTAGGCGGTAGAAATCCAGTCAACTGCTTGTAGACAGTGCTCATAACTGGACGCGTTGGTTGTAGGCAGACGCGAGACACGTCCTAAAAAATGTAATACGTATTCAGTGTGCGACGAAAATGTTAAAAAGTGCAATTAATTAAAAAAAAAGAATCTCACAGCCCTTTATATCAGTGAAGTGTTATTTAAATCGTGTTAAGAATTAATAAAAGTTAGTGAAGTAAACATTATAATCTGTGTAAGCCCACATTCTTCAGTCGCACCACAACCCTGCAAAGAGAAGCATGTCTCTAACAATAATACTGACGCAGCCGAGGCAAACATAAATATATAATATTTAACGAGACAGTACAAATTATAAAGTTCATATTTTTTAATCTTGGGGCGAAAGCTACCGGAAACTTTTTACCATACGTGCGGTTGCAACTACTTCAAGTTCGGCTCCCCAACAGTTGAATTATAACACAACTTTTACTTCAACTAATTGCACTAAGTCCATTCATTACTCCCCTTATTTCTGCCTTGTTCTTAGAGTTATGCTTCAACTGATATAATTATGATATGCAACGCCGTGATTGTGTGGATTTTCGTTACGTCTTGGGTCAGGATATTTAAGGCACCTGTCGCAAAAACAAAAAAAGAAAATAAAAAGCATTAAGAATTACAAAGAACATTAGAGTAATTTTATCAGGATGTATTCATTGGTGAAAATGGAATGTATCTATTTGTTGGGAATTCTAACCCATACTGTTCCGTCATTTTAACATTTCAGCGCATGTAAAGTTGGAAATAATCAGCGAAAACCGGCCGTTCATGGCCGGTCAGATTTAACCGCGGTAAAATCCTCGATAAAGTTTTACCGGCGTCAATGCACTACAAATGGCCGTTCACCGCGGTAGAGTCAATATTTTACCACGGTAAAATCTTGATCGAGAATAGTTCACACGGCCATCAGAGTAACATACTCGGGGTTTCCTAACCTCTTGATTTAAGGATTGCCATTTTAGGCAGTCGAAAACTATTCTATTTCAGCAATAACACTACCGAAAGGTACGCAACTACAAAGAGCACACTTAGCAGATTGTTTTGAGAAGTGTTCTTTTGATGCAGGCGAACTGAACACTCGACGCGTTACTCACATTCATACCTTGTTTACCTCATCTTTTCATTAGAAGTAGCTCCTTTATCGATGTTTTAATATACGATATATAGGCAGCCTCTAACGGAACAGTAGCTTCAAGTTTTTCAATCTCCTGGAATTACGGTTCCTTAGTAGATGTGTTAGATACATAGGATTACACTGATATTAGCGGCATTATTGGGATGAAATGTTTACACATCCGTGCACTAAATGGTCCAATAGAGGACTCTATTAGATAATGCGAATAGGAAGCCATTTCCTGCTAGAAATAATTAAATCAAGCTTAAGGTTTAGAACCTTCTATTTTCAATAAACAACTTTTTATAAGCGTAACAACGAAAATATTTTGATTTTCCGTATTCATTATTCGGTGACTTCTCTCTCTTTCTCTGGTATATGTCTGCTATTTCTGCTCAGATCGGCCTTTTTAAACTTCAACCCGCGCTTTCGGAAAGCTTGCGAAAGAATCATTTAGTCCCCTCTAATTTTGTGTGCAAGAGCTAACTAATTCTAAGCGACAATACAAGCATTTCAAACCACGTTAAAAATGTTTCGCTTCTGCTGGACGAGAAAGTTATATCAATGTTCTAACTCTTCGCTCGAGTGCATTTCTAATAACCTAACATCTATTGGCTAAGAAAATGTCTGCTTAGGACTAGGAATAGGAGCAGAGGGGGACTTAGTACCTCGACCTACAAAGATCTTTTGTGCCTAGATCCTTTATGACGAGTGAGGTGAGAGGAGACAGGGCTGCCGGACCAGGAAGCACGATACGGCAGAGGGCAGGGTCCCTACCTGGCAGCTGGTATAATCGGCATCACCCCCCTCTGCAGGCTTGCAAATCCCACTGGGGGGCCCGGGACTTGAAGACCATCCCCATTCCGGGAACAAAGTGCAACAGAGAGCATCCTTTTCGCCTTCCATGCAACGCCGAGACTCCCGCCGACACTTGCAACCCTGAAACGGACAAGCAGATGAAAGGTGAAGTGAAATGAGAATGGGGGTGAAATAAAGGGACGGGAAATTCAGGGGATGTAATGAATCTTCCCAGCATTCGCCTAGCTGCCTGGGGAAACACCCGAAAAAACCAATGGGTGAGGAAGGTTAGCCGCGGGAATCGAACCCACGACCTCCCGAATGCGGGCCACAGTCATTGCCGCCTGAGCCATCCCAAATAAGTTCAAATCCATCAAAGATTTTTAAACTAATTATAACATGAAATTCAAGTCCATGGTCCTTTACAAGAAAATAATCTTCAAAAAATGAAAATCAAGTCTCGCGTGAAATGCCCCAATGATGCAGGTTTGGAAAGTTGAAAGTTTTAAATTGCGCATATGGTTCATCAAAAACTTTGAATCAAGGATTACATTTTGTGTAACATTAAAAACTAATAGCTTGCGCGGCACTTTTAATTATTCAAAAATCTATCGCGTACTAAATTATTAAAACACTGAATTCATATCTATGCTGAATATGAAGAAAAGGCTACCTCATTATCCTTAAAAGAATGTATACTGAAAATCTGAAAGCAAATGAACAACATTCGCGTAATGTGAGCATTTTAAATTCTCAAAATGTTAAGAAAACATGATTACGAAAAAGTACTATTTTAGAAATCACGCGTTATTTCCATAGATGTAAGCACTTTGCATTTGGGCACTTAAATGAGCAGAGGCAAAACCGAAATCGTATTCTGATTTTACAATCTTTAAGATTTTTTCTAATAAAATTGTTAAAAAAATTTTTTCTACGAAATTTGTCAAAAACTCAGCAGACAACTTTTGTACACATATTTAACTGTATAGTTTCTCATGTTAAAATGAATAATAGCATTCTGCACCACTAAAGAGCGGTTCGATATGGCGTCCACCAGATTCGTTTGATACACTCTACCTAGAAATATGTTTTAGCAAAGTTTGGTTCCACTGAATCTCGTATGCAACGGACTCTTAATACAGTCCCGCAGGAAAACGCAGAGTGGAGCTAAATCCATGCAATTCAACCATCTCAATGACCCATTAGTCCCCAAATCATAGGATAAGCTCTCGAATGGAAAACGAAAAAATGAGCAGGTGCACCGCCGTGTTGAAACCACGTTTATTGACGAATTTTGAATTGCAAATCTTCCAAAAACTCGCCCATCAGAAGTGCATACATGAAATAGGTGTAGCTCCACTCAAAACGCTTCAACTCGAATCCTCTTCAATTACTAGAGGAGTTTGTACTGGAAGTTTCTGAAAACTGTGTTAAAAATATGGTTTTATTCTGGTGTATACTTAGTAACTACCTTAAAACATGCTTTACCTATCTTTATATTTTATTAACATTGCTTCATTCTACACTTACTAGTCGGACACGATATGAATGCGTGTTGTGGAAAGAGGAACTAAACGGTTACAAAACAAGTTGGCGGGGTATCGAAAGGACAGCCAGGTAAAGAAAACATCCGCAGTTCCAAGTTACATTTACTAGCGAAGCTGAGGCCTGCACATGTAGTACCGTTTTCATTTGCGGCTATACTAGTCGGCAACGATATGAGGGCGTGTGGTGGGAAGAGGAACTAAACGGCTACGAAACAAGTGGGCGGGGCATCGGAAGGACAGTCAGGTAAAGAAACCTTCCGCAATTACAAGTTACATTTACTAGCTAGGTTGAGGCCTGCAAATGTAGTACTGTCTTTATTGTGCTACTGTACATTTCCATGTAGTCCTCCGTGATGTAGTGGTTACCATGCTAGCCTCTAGTCCCTGATGTCGCGGGTTCAAACCCGGCGGAGGGCGATGGATGTTTTCGGGCGTAAAAATCCTTAGCGTGGGAAGGGAAGTAAAGCCGGTGGTCCCGTGTCTAGATTTACGGCACGTAAAACAACCTCAAGCTTGATAAAGAGACCTCAGCAAAATTTCCTGTTCTTTCACGCCCAATATAGAATGTGACGCTAAGGATCACAGCAGTTAAAGAGCGTCCATAAATAAAACTCAATTTAATTATTTTTATAGATTTCCCTAACGCCTGGCCCCTCGCTCCCCTCTGATGCCTGGCCTTAATTGTCAAAAAAACACCCTGGTACCCTCCACCAAGTGCGTATTCATATCGTGGCCGACTAGTACGTTTTCCTATCCATGCCCCTCGCTCCACTTTGATTCCCTAGCCTTGATTGTCAAAACACAGTGGTGCCCTCCACCAAGTGCATTCATATCGTGGCCGACTAGTACATGAAAATGTATAGAATGAAACGCTAATAATCACAGCAGTTAAATAGCGTCCATAAATAAAGAAACTAAATTTAATTTATTCCTATGAAGTTCTAACTAATTAAATGATGAATTTTAACTTTGTGGCCGGAACAGGTTATCAAATAACTGTGATTTACAGAGAAAAAATTCTGAACAAAATTGTGAAATTAAAACTATTAACAAAACATAAAAATATTACGTTATCTTAATATTAAATTTTAAAAATTGAAATATATGTATATTGGAAGCTGTTCCATATTTTCTGGTAATAGTCTCATCTAACAGTATATACGTATTGTCTGTCAGTTATTTTATTTTTGTTCAAGGAGAAAATATGCTCCAGATATCAAAATATATAATGATATTCTAATGGTTATGGATTTAACTTCTGTGTACTTCTCCAAAGGATTAAATACCGGTACACCCTTCAAATGCCACAAAACGCTCTTCAGTCATTTACTCATAATTTCCTCAAAATCCAATGATCGCTTCTGTTTATACTTAAAATTTCCTGACAACTGTTTAACAAAAGAGACGCAAATAACGGTGTAATAGTATTGTTCATGATCAATTTCCACAAGAAAACTCGGTAATGATGGTCTATTGGAAGGAAAATTAATTAGGATTATACTTTTTTTAGTTTTAGTAGTAAATATTTTGGGAGCAAATCTAATTAAGTTATTCCTAAATGCATTCCCTATAATGAAGTCGAATAAGGAATTATACGTGGTTCAGTTTTAATTACAGTCGAACTAATTAATGTATCATGAAACTTCGCTTTTCATGACAGTTGGAAATGATGGATCATCAATTTTGATTAAGCTTGTTTCTCATGTCTCCATGAAACAACATAATGAGCGGAAAGGTATGTTTTAAGTGACTTTCCATGTGATAACATTAATAATAATGCTACTGATTAAAAGCAGAAGTTAACCAAATTTACTGTAACTTTCCCGCAAAGGAACATTATGGTCGACTTTGTTAATAGACACACGCTTCTTGAAGTTAACAGAGTGTATTAAAAGAAAGGGAACTAAGTGGGTGCTCCCAGATGCTACAAGACCACGCTCGTATATTGGCATCTATAAAGTACGCCGAGCAGGATGGCTTCACGGTAAAGTGTGACGCTCGCATTCGGTAGGTTCCGGGTTCGACTCCCCTCGACCGCCCACTTTAACTTTGTGTCTTTCATGGTTTTCATGGTCGGTAGGCGAATGCTGGTGTGATTTCTCGTTACCACGATTTCCTTTCCATCGTTACCGTTTCATGTTATAAGTGTGCTTCTAGGTTTCGTGGCGTATAGCGGTGCCGGACAGATGGCGCGGGTACTTGCTCAAAAGAAAAAAATACTCCCCATGACACTAGAGGGCTGGTAGATCAACAGGTCATTCATCGCCCTCTCTAAGTAACTCCAACAATGGGAGGGGTTTTCGAGCTTGGAACTGTTAAGGACTTCCGCGCGTCTCTATGAACTCCCTAACTGTGACCTTTAGCCTCCTGTGGTTCCTGCACTATATCCCTTCCTCCTGGGGGGTAGCCACAATAGGTATATGTATCTCGCAGTGCGTGATGTCTCCCCTCCGCTGTATAACCTACACCTATATACAACGTATAGTCTAGTGCACGGAAACGTGCCGATACTTCTGGTATCCTATGGTGTTTTTTCTTTATTTATTGTTGGCAGAAACTCCTTATCATCGGTGTTCCACACGACCTCTGGATAAGCCAAATTCCTACTGGTTTGAATTCAAGTCCGACACATGCACTACCACATGAACAAAGATAAGGCCTAAGTGAGCAGCGAAAGGGGACGAGAAGGAAACATTTGCCTGAGTAACTGGAAGACATGTTTCACAACGACGGTCCACTCCAGCCGATGAATGAGTCCGTCTCTTATTGGTTTGATGTCAACAGTATGACACTCAAGCATTAACCTAAAAGCACAGATCGGTTTCAGGCTCAGGAGCGAAGTAAAAGTGGAGTGCTAGAACCAGGTAAGGGATAGGGCCTGGACATGGCAGAGACGTTATTTCTGTACCAACATAAACCACTGCGTACTATATCGGCACGATTCCATGCACTCGACTGTATGACATCGCATGATTGCCATTTGTTAGTCAGTAGTGACAGAAGAAATCGTGGGAAAGGAAGACAGTTCAAGGAATACTATATTACAATTATAGTTCTCGTGTGAATGTGTTTGTTCTCGTTGGGAATAGTTTATTAGGTTCTCCAAACAAACAATCGGGACAGAAACAGGTTGATTATAAGTATTCTAACATTTAGATATTATATTAAAGCCTTAGTGAATTCATTCTTCATTGTTTTAGCTTTATATTAAAACGGCAACAATTCAAAGATAAAATTCCGTCTACAGGTGCCTAAAAATATATATATACAGGCCTTCTAAAAGGCAGAAATAATATTACATGAATTAAAGTATTTTACAAAACAAGACAGAAACTAAAAATAACCATTTCAGAGACAGTTTTCCCTGTACAATACTCTATGGCCATGAGAATGTCATAAAGGGTGACAATGAAAGTATCAGCTACTTTATACCGAAACTTACTTGAAAATTCTTGTTCTCCAACCCCAAGAAGAGGAAAACAAAGAATAATGGTTGACATGTTCACCACGCGCAGAAGCGTCAAAAGACTATATCCCTACTGCAAGGTTAAACCGCTCTTCCCTCCACTTTTCGAAATCATATGCGCCCTCTCTAAAAACATATTAAGGGTACTCGGTAATTAAATTCGTAGTTTCTAAGCATATTAACCGACTTATGTGTAAACTTCGTCACAGATTTATTCAACATAATTATAATAGAAAATTAATTTTCATAGTCATATGTACGTTCATAAAGTAAACAATTTTCAAAAATTTAGAATTGAGTCGTATGTAAAAATACTCGAGAGATAAAAGTTTGTCAGCTTTAAATTTTTAAACCTTGCATATTATTCCTCAAATAAAGTTCTTGTTATTCCTCAATAAAAGTCAAATTTTGTGTAATGTTACCTACCACTTTTCCTAGAAAAAAGTAAAGAGGTATGCAACACTTTTAGTTTATAAAACTCCCAAACGTGTTATACTGTTAAAACCATAAATCCAAAAGTGTGTTTGATATCAGAAAATGATTCTTTATTTCACTTCATTCACTATTGTGAAACTACACTGAAAACTTAAAAGAAACTGAGCTAACATTGATTAATGAGGAACACTTTAAATTTACAAAAATACAAGAAAACACAAGAACAAAATCTTTTGAACATGTCGTTATCTATTTTCACACACCTGCAGACGTCAATTTAAAGGTCACGCTTGGGCATATAAATGGCTAGAACTGCAAAAGTAAAATCGAATTCAGTTTCTACATTGTTTGAGAATTTTTCTTAAGATCATTATTAGCATTTTTCTAAAATTTTGTTACAATTTCATTTAATAGTTGTAGCGGTTCCCCGTTGTAGATAGATAATATTGCCGCTACTTCGTAGGGGGTCGTCTTCAGGAATCGATTTCACCGATGTCAGCAGGAAGCACGTCGTCGTCGACGTTGTCGTACCTCAGGGTCATCTGTCGGCGAATCGATCTGAAATTCCCCACTGTAATTATGTCAGGGTAGGATACGGAAGTGGTGACACCAGGATACTGTCTTGAAGAAAACACTGTTTTTACTTTTCTCACTCTTCAATCTTTATGCTAGAAATTCTGCAAGATTCTCTGGTATTCCCTAACACGTGTGATTCTTTTAACACTGTCTTCCCACTATTGTCTCTTGGTCCACTAAAGTTTGCTCCGGCTAGTTATTTAATATCTCGGTGCTCTATCACTGTTCTTTAGATTCGCGCGAACTTGAAGTAGTCACTTGATAAACGCTAACTCAGTTATGGGCTTGGATATAATTATATTGACGAATACCGTTATCACATTATTAAATATTTCACCTATATCACTTTATAATTGCATAATTGCGTGGCACTTAGCAAATTTTGGAGCTTAGCATCCTTTTCTAACTCGGAGTACTGCGTGTTCACTTAGCGAAGAGTCATGACAAAGTGTATGAAATCCACGCTTACGTTTACATATATCAACTTACTACTCTTCTCCGGATTTTTGTACATGCAACCATATCTTCCTATCTTCTCATTGGTTCTAACAATTATAGTGTATCTTTATTGGTTCTCCGGTTGAAAATTCGAAGCTTAAACGGTAAGAAAAGCCCGTTGCCTACCGCGTCTACTGTCTCTTAAAATTAGGTACTTCCCCTCGAAGTACAAAGAAACGATAGATTTTTATGGCCCCATGCTCCGAAAAATACAAGCGCAACTGCTCTGTTTCGCCTAAATCTTGCAGATTTTGCTACACAATTACGCCTTTATTTATTGGACAATATTAATGAAACTTAAAACATATACACACCTTTTGAGGGGCTCTTGATTGATGTAGTGTTTAATCCAATTACTTTAAAATTGTAGAAACTTATCAAATTGCTTGGTAATTAATCATTAATAATTCATAAACTATAATTATTTAAGAATTCCTTTTTGTGTAGGAGTGATGAGACATAAATATCGACATAGTACACGTAAATATTGAGATATTTTCTAATATTATAATAGCTTTATGGGTTTATTTACATGTCTGAAGATATATTTAATACTACCTAAAGATAGCATACCATTGTAGATTTCCAGCATTCCTTCGGAAAATTGATACTATAGAGCACTGTGTTGAGATCGACAAATTGAAATCGATGTTGGAATTATTACTCCCTAAACCTCGCAGCGTAACGGTCACACCAAAGCGCATCTTCTGAAAGCAGTCTTTTGAAGTGCGAAGAGGAAAGAGGACGGCGATAAACGATAGTGGAAGGGTGAGAGTTTGGGCGTGACTAGGGGGAACCGAGAAAGGTCCCGAGATACTTGGGATTAGAGCGTGGAAAATCAATTAGCAAAGGAAAGAGAGAAGAGCACTGCCGGAGCTAGACCCTCCACTTGCTCAGGAATGTTCATCTTTTCTTTCCCAGTTCACAGTTTGCTTTGCAAAGTTACTAGCATAGTTAGCCCTGTCAGATGTCTGCGTCAAAATGAACGCTTGATCCCTAATATAGCCTTAGGGTAATAGTCAAACCGGTTACCAAAATCTAACCAAATTTGTTTTACAAAGTTTCATGCCCTTACTACAAGTAGCTAGTGTACACGAAAAGTTAAGCGCAAGTGCATTCTTAAAGACGCCAAAACTAGTTCATTAAGTCTCGAGAAACTATAAGAAACCCTGGCTCATGGTATATAGTACTTCTTAGAACAAAGGCATATGTGATACACTTGAGTATATGTAAATGTGTTGATATCGGAAACAGTGTTAATAATGGGATGCTAAAATGCCTCTACCCCTCCCTTATCTTGCTCTAGCAACTCCTTAAGGCACACATTGACCCCTTGTTTGCATTTTAGGTATCAACTGATGAGATTCATACGGCTAAGCTCGAATTTTAAAACCTTATACAGCCAAATGTGGTTATAACGAATTTCTGGGGACTTTGAAATTCATTTCGTTGTATTGTAATTTCATTAAATCGGCTATTTAATATGTTTATCCTAAAAGGGCCAAAATTACAACTTTTAAATCTAATATAATACTGTATCTAACGAAACTGTAATTGTTCAATAAGTTAAGAAAAGTAAAAAAACATCGTTCAGTTGGTCGTATATTCATTAAGGGGAACTTATTTTCGCTATCCTGAGATTTTGGTTGTACCGACGTTCGTATAATTGAAATAATAACGCTTATGGAGATATAGAAGGGATTTCAGTTTTTCGTTTAACTTAAATATTCGTTATAGTAGCGTTCGTTAAAACGGTATTGACCGCCGAGAAACGTTATCAACTTTCATAATTAATAATATATTTTTGTTTAATTGCCCAATAACACATAAGCACGAATTTTCAGTCCGTTTCATGTTGTGAAAATTTATCTTAAATATTCTTTTAGGTAAAACCTAGAAAATATTAGGCTGTAAAATTAAACATGTCAGTTCTTATTTGGAACTGATTGTTGGTTTATAAAACCGCAAATACAACCACAAAAATTATAAAAGTAAATTATGCTGTAATACAGTTTTCATAAAATACATAAACATAATTACCAGGGATGTAAGAAAGGGGCAAAAGGTTTTCGCGAAAATTATAGTGTATTTTAATTTAACTTTTTTCGTTTAGATAACGTTTTCCTAACGACAATAATAATACGCTGCTTATTCAGTTAAGACCCAAATATATTGCTGCGGGGAGACAACGTGTCTGCAGTAAACCTCGGAGAGCATTTTAAAACACAGGCAATGTGAATTAATGCGAATGTTTCCCTCTGTCACATTAATTTTCTTTTCTAAGGAATGATAAATAGAAAGTTCTCTCATTTGTGCGGTATTAGTTTCGTTGTTTACATACAATCATGCTATGTATACTTTGTATTGCCTGTTTTGTAAAGGGTTAGCTCGTCCTATACAGTGGGAAAGGGAAAGGTACGTATCACGGAGGGGCCTTCGGAACCGGGTAAGAAGGACATGACGGGAGAGACCCAAAGGGCGACCAGATCCGGAAGCCGACAGGCGCAAGCATGGACGGGGTCCCTAACGTTTCCAGATAGAACGCATCCTATGCGGCACGGTCCCTGCCCACAAGCCACCAACCTCCAGAGTCCCCAGGAGCGGAGTCCTACAGTGAGGAGAGCTAACTGAGCGGTACCGCAGCGACACCAGGGAAGAAACCTTTACAGAGCGCAAGCCACCGCCCAGCCGCAACCCGCCGAACACCGTCGCCTGGTCCTACAACCCTGACACAGATGACAAGGAATATGATAGGTACAGGAAATGAGAGGAGGGAGAATCGTGGTAGAAGATGAACCACCCTGGCGACCACGAAAAAGTTATGAGCCAGAGTCGACGGTCGCCGGGGATCGAACCCGGGACCTCCCGAATGCGGGCTACAGACGTGACCGCCTGAGCCATCCTGCTCGGTCGTCCTACACAGTACTCAAGAGAAACGTTGGGAGAAAAGCCAAATATATCGGATTTTTATACATCGACCTCAGTGTTGCTTTCCTTTCGTGCGGTTATTTTTGTATAGTATCAGTTGTCTGCCTTTGAATGTTTGGAGTATTCTGGGGCTGCTACTGCTAGAGCACTGGTGCAAAATATTTACAAAAGGTGAAGAATAGCGGAGCTATAGGTTGCTCTTCCACATTCCATCCACAGACTGTTGCATCATCATGTTACGTAAATAAGCGGGTGGCGATTTGCTACCTCTGAATATACATAGGTTTGTAGAGTTTATGAATGACGTCAACTGCTTTCTAACGTAGTACACAGTTGTGCTTCGGTTCCGGACGCCTGTACCGTAGTATTGCTGTTTTCTAAATAAACATACTCCACATGGTAACACATCAGTCATGAAGTTCAATATCGGAAGGCAACCTCGAAGGTGAAGAAATCCAAACTAGCTGCAGGTTAAGTGACTTCAGTAGCGCTAGTGTTTCCAGTAGGTTAAATAAAGTGTTAGAAGAGAAACCACCGCAGCAATCGCCTTGCCAACCAGGGAAAACAACGAAAAACTCTTGGTCAGTGTGGCCGGCCCCGGAACCGAAGCCAGAACCGCCGAAGGCGAGCCTCGCACGTTACCTCGTTTACATCTTTGTTTAATCTATATACAATCAAATCAAATACGGGGCCTAGTTGAACCGTATCAACTGGCATCACTATTCGTGAGAGTGTTACGCTCAAAGTCCAATAATTCTCTTGATGGTGAATATATACTACACATATGTTAGATAACTACCGGCAGTGGTTGCAAACAAAGCGCAAAGGGAATATAGAAGCAGAAGTTTTTACTTTCAGGTTGGTACGACCTCCTTCAACACGTGAAGAGAGGCAAAAGAAGATTACTTTTTAGTCTGAACACGTGCATCAGAAGGAGCAATAACCCAGCTGCTTGTCAACCAGCTCCAAAAGAGAACAAATGTTATAGACCAGACTCGGTGAAGTATCTGAGAAGCTGGTTCTTGAGGAGCTTAGGTTACTAATATTTAAAATACTGGTTTCTAAGCTACTTGCTTTAGTAAAGTTTGCTAAAAATAGAAAAAGAGTCCAAATAATTGACTTGGATTGTGGCAAGGAACTTTTTTCAACGATGTTAATGACGTAATAATGAAAGGAGTTGTAAGGAAATGATTATATTAAGCACGAAGCATTTAGAAAAAGCATTAAAATGCTGTGAAAATTTTTCTGGTAGTTATGACGTGTAATTAAAATAAATGGCTAATATTAAATTTAAATGTTTGTAGGATTGTGATTATTCAATACGCTAAAGGCGTTTCTATTGCAATCATAAGCTCCTAACTATAATGTCTTTCAGCATCATCCATGGTCTTGAGGACCTTCAGAATAGGTTTGTTAAATTATACTTTTGAACAAAACAGTACAGGCTTTTTCTCATTTTTTTCAATGTACACTGCAGCATTGGAACCGTACGCTAACTGTTGCAGATTTTCATTTAGGAAACTAAACGCTTTATTTTTAAGTCTCGCGCTTTAATTCATGGTATCGTTTATCAAAACAGCGTGGTTTTGATCTGACAAACTATTTAGTTCCTTTAATTATGAGCAAGGATCTGCCGCTGCAGTTTATGAAACCTAAGGAAGAGAACTTCCTCCGTCTATGCAGTCTACAGATCTGCTGAGAGCAGCGCCTCTGGCAGCATGCTAATGTACAATTAGAGTGGTTCCCGTACTTTGTTTTTTGGATTTCTTAGTAGAGCAGACTGTTGTATTTATTGGCATTAACATTTTACACGTTCAAACGCATACATCGCACGGGTCAGATAGACCGTACGTGCTAAAATATACTCTAGTCCTATGTTTCAGTCTATATTTATCACAATGTACTTTAAAGTTAATATATTTTATAAGAATTGGAAAGAAACTAATAACAAAATGCATAGAAACAAAACAGAAGTAAAATAAAAAAATAATTTGTTCATAAGCATACGCTGTTGTTTACAAAAAATGCCCGCCCCTAAGTCACTAACCCTCTCCCTACCACCCTTGTCCCTCTTCATAACAATCCGATCTGAGCTGCATAACCTTTATTAAAAATGTACCAGTCACCTCCATCTCCCCCTCCCAACGTAAATAACAAGTTAGGTAGTCCATGATAAACATTAAACTGCATTAAATTCGGGATATATTTTAAAAAAATCGATTGATTAATTAATAAAAAAAACATTTATTGACTCAAAGAACGAAAAATGGATCTGCTTGCTTTAACAAGTTGCCACATGACGCACCTTATCTTATCAATACATTGTATGTTATACATCGCATAATTTCATTTTATAAAACGCATTCTATGTATTTTATACAGTTTAATATTAAAAAGCAAAACACACTCGCATAGGCGATTAATTATTCTTTATATAGGTCCATGTTATATAAATGTTATGATAAATAGTTGACACCGAATCTCTAACTATATCGGCCGTTATAGATAGTAAAACAATAAAGATAAACATGAATTTTATACCCTACTTAAAAGAAAACTAAGTAATTTTCCAAGAAAGTAATATTGCACAATATACTTGTGTATAATATCTTCAAGTTAAAGTACTTGTATACTATAAACTCTTGACTTATTATTGGTCACAAATAATCCTGAGTTGGTATATTATTATTATTATTATTATTATTATTATTATTATTATTATTATTATTATTATTATTATTATTATTATTACAGTTATTATTATTAAATAACCTTCTCTCAATAATTGGCTGCGGTGTCTTTTCTTCGCCCTGGCATGGTTGAATTCTAGCCGGTTTCTTAAGCTGTGCTGCCGGTGAGAACTAGCTATGTCAGTTCGTGGAGGGGAGAGTGGCAAGGAGGACGTTAAAAGTCTGTCCCAATCTAAATAGGCCGGGACGTCTAGAGGCTGGCCTTCATTTAAAAATTTGGTGAACAGAGGAAAATCACAACGCTTCATCTACTATAATTATGAACTTTCCCTAATTTTAAAACAATTTATTTTCCATATTATGAGGCAGTATTTTTAACACTTAAATGATTTCAGTCTAATTATATAATATATAAATACAATAACAGCCCACCTTAAAGCAATTAGTGTATGTAACAATATATAAAAAGTCATTGTATATATTTATATTATTGTATACGTGTGTAATAATGTTATCTGAATGTATTACGTAATTTAATAATGTAGGAGCTGTGCGAATAATAGGTTAAGACTTACTAACAATGAGGTAACCTTGAGACAATAATGAATTTGAAAGTTTAACAATACTACTTGTAATTCTTGGAAGCAATAATGTAATTTTCGTGACAGTTTATAAAATAGCCAATCAACAACCAGAAAAAGCTTTAGTAAAATGAAGGTATTCTACTGAACTAGGATTAGCCAGAAAGAGACTTGAAATACAGAAATTTACAAATTTAGGCGGTAGAAATCAAGTCAGTTGCTTGTAGACAGCGCTCATAACTGGACGCGTTGATTGTAGACAGCGCTCATAACTGGACGCGTTGGTTGTAGACAGTGTTCCTAACCGGACGCAAGATGTGTCCTCGAGAAATTTAATATGTATTCGTGCGAGAAAAAAATAGTTTACGTGTTAAAAAAGTGCAAGTAGTTAATAAAACAATCTCACAGCTCTCTCTCTATATATCAGTGAAGTGTTATTTAAATAGTGTCAAGTATTAACAAAAGGAGTGAAATAAAAATTATAATCTGTGTAAGCCTACATTCTTCAGTCGCACCACCTCCGTGCTAAGACATTCATGTCTCTAAAAAATATAAATACTGACGCAGCCGAGGCAAACATAAATATATAATATTTAAAGAAACAGTCAAAATTACAAAGTTAATATCTTTTTAAACATTTGGGGCAAAGGCCACCGGAAAATACATTTAGGGCGAAGCCTACCGGAAACTTTTTACTATACGTGCGGTTGCTACTACTTCAAGTTCGGCTCCCCAACAGTCGAAATATAATACATCATCTTCAAACTGACTTTCCATACGTAGCAGCAACAAACCTTCTTAAAAGTGGCTCCCAAAGCGTGGGGCAAATAATACTACAATACAAACCTTCTTCAATTAAACTATATTCGTTCACTTATTGTAACATTCCACTGTTCCTTCTCTCCATAACCTTGACTAGCCCAAAGGACACAGGTTCAACGAGGACTTGGAAAGGAAGAGCAGTAAGTTGACATTCAGCCGGTTAGCCGAGCCCGCAGGCCTGTTAGTAGTAGCAGGCTGGGTGATACGATATTATGCCATCTGTTTGCTTAACTCTATATGGCGTCGTGAGAAGTCACGCTCAGAACATAGCTTCTCCAAATCTCTTGTCTCCATTCTGTCGATAGGATACTGTCCTGGAGAGCTAATGTGCCAAACAGTGGACACTGTATAAGGAAATTTTTTCTGTCGTTGTCTCCTTAGTCCTCCATTGATAAGTTTCAATTGCTCACATGTGTTTAACAACACTCTCATACACTCGTACGCCCATAGCGTGATGCAGCAGTGCAGTATTTTGCTGTACTCAATGAAAGCACCAATATTTCCCGAAACACATCAAATTATAGTGGCCGAGCAACTCCAGTGTGACACGTAATTAACTTACTTTCCATTATTGGCTAACCACGAATCACCTGTTTGTATTCAATAAGCTGTTTTAACAGCATGTTTAAATCAAGTTGTCTATGGCACGTAAACCTACGATTCACCTTTGAAAAAAGGTTCATTATTGGAAATAAAGAATGGAATGGGAACTACTGCAGCAAACGATTCATCACAGTTCTTCTCGAGCCTGTCCATTACGCCAACTCTATGGTTAATTTCACATAAGAAACAAAAAGAATATGCTGTGTTACATTTGCAACACTTTCTCTACCCAATGTCGTTTATTTTTATACAGCTTCTACAAAGTAACCTTGCAAAAGCTTCTTCTACTTCAAGTTTATTGAGATAAACGTTTGCATAAAGAGTTTCCTTAAACATTTCCTTATAGGTACAAAGGTAACTGCGATAGTCAAATGTTTAACAATGATCCCTATATACTGGTCTTAAAATCCCGTTCTACTTCCATGAAACCGCGAGACAGAGCTGAATATCGACATCGTTTAAAAATGACAAAAGTTTTAAAAATTCAAACCAAAATTAACTGATATCTCGGAAATGGATGATGCCACAGAAAACTTATTTGAAGTAAATTGTGTGTTTTAAAGAGATTCACATTTTTCTTGTTGATAAGTTTTGTCTATCTTTATGGTTTATCCGCTATACAAAATTATACAAAATTATTTCTAAATGAAGAAGTCTCTGATCAAAAAATTTAATATAAACCTTATTTGTCATGTAAATATCTAAAAAAAATGTACATTATACACAAGAACCTCGTTTATCAGGACTAGGTGGGACCGGAGGTAATCCGGATTAACGAAAATCCGGATAATCTGAAAATATTCTACTAAATGCAAAATCTCTAATATTGTGGCATAATAATTTCATTGTTATCACCAGACGCACTGCTGTGCTGTATTGTTGCTACCAGGCGTAGCATTTCTGGGTCTCCTTAGATATCTTTCAGCTTAACGGTCTCTCCTTCCGGTGCGGATCACGCCAAAGGAAGAGATCTGTTTGAAATTGTCTGATGTGACGTCAGCCCTGTCTGGCTTTGGCTAGACACGGTTGGTGGAAGCAAGTTAGCGTCGCTCGAGTGAAAGTGGTCGCTGGGACCGGACGTGTGTGACCGGTCTACGGTCTGTAGCATCTCCATCCTGTTTCCTTTGTTAATTATGTAGAGAAGCCAAACGTTTTTGTGAATAAATCCCAGGTAATGTGTGTTATGTAATCTTTCAATGTAATATAAAACCCACGCCTTCCCTTAAATTCTACACACCAAGGTCCCGGACGTTTTGCTGCCAGCGAGTTGCGCTCCCCAATGTGCGTGTTGGTGTGACCTAAATTAATCATTTTCTGATAACCTTTTTGGCCTTCACCCTCACATGTAACATTTTGCACTACAATACACACACACATCGTATGCACTTTGGCACTAACAAGAAATACTTTTCTGGCACTTTAATTCTGTATTTACTGTAGTCTACTCACGTTTAATTACTGAAACATGTAGTGTGTAAGTTTATTTTGTTTAAAACGTATGTGGCGTTTAAGAGCAGCACGATCGCGTAGACGTTTCGCTAACATCAGTTCGGCTGGAGGTGTTTCCGACTGACGTTCTAGGTAAACCATTCAGCTGTGTCCTTGCCTCCGCATGAGGCATTATTTTACTCACGCACACTCAAAACACAGGAACAAAAGAACAATACCGGCACAGCTTCTTAACTTTGTAATGAACAGATCCAGACTGAACGTAGTAACGTAGGTGGAAGCGTGGGACCGGCGATCTCTATGCTACCTGCGTGCCAATATAACAACTGTACATATACCTTACCGTACCAGCTGTATACCGCATATTTTCATGTTAAAAAAAGGAAAATAAAAAGTGAATCCGGATAAACCGGACATCCGGATTAATGAAAACCGAAAAAACGAGGTTCTTGTGTATTAATCAAAATTCTTAGGGCCATTTTTGAGAAAATAAAAAAAAACAAAAAAATGTTCCATGTAATGGGTAGTTTGGGGTGCGGGATTTTCTTGAATATTGTCGTGTTGCATCTTTCGAAAATGCTCGATTTAACCAAGTTTAGTTAGTATCTGTCCGAGTTTTTATTTTTGAGTTATGCTGTCCACACACACACACACACACACACACACACACACACACAGCCCGCATGCGTTGATATTTTTCGAAAAATGTTTTTCCTTCGGATTCAGGGGCTTCAAAACATGTGTTTCCAGTGCAATCTCGATATCCAATTTTTAGTGCAATTCAGTAACTTCTATAAGGTACGTGGCAGACAAAATAATTATAGTCTATAATAATGATACGCTCATTAAGCTTCTTTCACGTTTCTTAAAAAATTACTCCGGACAAGGAAACAGACAAGAAAAAGGATTTACAATCCCTAAAACTACCTTTTTTACTTTCTCTACCGCTTTCATATTGGTGGGTAGATGAAGTGTTGAAATCCATACAAAAGCTTAATATCGAAATTTCAATGAGGGTACACGTTTTTAAGTCCACTGAATAAAAAAAAGGGTTTTCAGTGTGTGTGTGAGAGAGAGAGAGAGAGAGAGAGTGAGAGAGAGAAGGCAATAATTCAAAAACGAAAATTCGGATAAATCTATATTTCATACTTCAGTTACAGCCCGTTTAAGAATACCAGACGAAGATTCTCGAAACAACAAAGTGACCTTTACATGAAAAAATGTTAGTATTTTTTTCATAAAGAAGACAAGCGTTTTAATTAAACTGACATCGTTTGAAATAACTGCATTACAAATTAATTATGCATCTTGATTTTCCGCCGAAGTTCCTTCATTCTTGTGCAATTTTACATTATTCCATATAATTAGGAAACCATAGGGAGGCTAAAATTTGCTTTAGGAAAAATTTAGGCATTTCCAAGATATCCGCTATTGCTTTTAATTTTGCAGTATTTTAAGCAAAGTGCCGTTCTTTTGTTTCTCCTGGACCCACTCAAAGACAAGGTAAAATCAAGACAAACATATACAGAATAGTTGACGCTCGTACGAGCCTCCTGTATTCGTTGTTTATGGCACCAAAATGTGTGCTGAAACCGTTTCTGCCAAAACTGCCATTGATTTCAGGAAGAAAATTGAGAGTAGGCGTTTGAGATGGAAAAATAAATAATAATGGATAAGAATCGTATGATTGTAACATCCAATATTTTATTTTCAGTTTTTCGCATTTAGGAGTGACTAAAATGGATTCCATTTTGTAAATATTGTCGTGATTTGAGTTCGTTTCATTGGTATTTTCCATCTGGCACATGCATTTTGTTTGCTATAGTGGGGAGCACAGACGAAGGCAGGTGAGTGCAGATTGTGCAGTAGCATTGTTCTGAGTGACGTAGCCTGCCAGAGCATTGCGAGCGATAATGAAAGAAAGAGACAGTGTATTATCTCTCTCTCTCTCTCTTTGCAGAGTGGCTTTCCCCCATCCGCCTTAGTGTGTGCTCCCCGACTCTAGTAGGTACGGCGGAAACGCATTTCAGAACAGAACTATGTTTCTGACCTAAAAATCTTGTTTATGTAGCCAAAAACAGCGCTATTCCCTGTGAAGTGTTCTTCTTCAGATGAAAAATTAAATTAAATTGGTTTTTATTTAGGACGCTCTTTAACTGCTGTGGTCCTTAGCGTCCCATTCTATATTGGGTATGAAAGACCAGTAATTTTGCTCAGAGGCCTCTTTATTAGGCTTGAGGTTCTTTTACGTGCCGTAAGTCTACGACATGGGATCACCGGGTTTACTTCCCTCCCGAAGGAAGCCATGCTAAGGATTTTTACGCCCGAAAAAATCCATCGCCCTCCGCCGGGTTTGAACCCGCGACCTCGGAAAACTAGAGCCTCTTCATGGTAACCTCCTTTAGATGCACTGTTCTCCAGAGCTGGTCCAGAAAGATACATTAGAAATTTCTAGTTTACCTTTAGATTGAAATCACCGTGCTGCATTCGTTAGAAATTCATTACTTTTGCCTCGGGTTCTGTTAGAAAGGTTTACAGAGCAACGTTTTTACATATTTAAGATATTAGTTGGGAGCTAGCATGGGACGATAACTCATTAGCTGTGACAGGACTGGACAATGGCAGAGTTACTTTTTTATGATTTTCTTTGTTGATAGGTCGTGCATTGCGCAAAATAATTAACAATAACGAGGAAAATATGACACTTCCATGAAGCTCACCAAATCACACGCTTGTTGGTTTGACATCTGCCTCTGATCCGTGATACAGGACCTCGCCAATAATATGGGTGTTTCCACTTTACCATATGATGTCTCTTCAATTAGTTCCATTCATATCAAACCGCGGCGCGCATGTGCTAGCCCCGTTTCAGCGCATTTCCAATCAAGTCACCCTTCTTTTCGCTTTAATTCAATTAAACATTACACCGTTAAAACACATTAATGCTTTCAGTCCGTCCGTGATATATCAAACATATAGACGTTGAACTAGTAACCTTTCCAATGCCTTCTATATTCGTTAAAACTGCCATTACCTGTCATCAATCATATTAACCGGATATTGGCGTAACTATATTAAACACATGAGCTGGTTTTACGGTTTGTATTATTTTTAACCCGCTGCTAGGGAAGCATCACTACTGAGTTTACCCATAATGATCCGGGGAGAATCTTTATATTTATATTATTAAGATAGCCTCAGAAAAAATCGATGAATGGGTATTTTAAGGGGACATACCCGATAACAAATAAGCATAGAAATAACAGAATACAAATATTGGAAATAGGATTAAGAATCAATCTTAAAATATTGATAATAATTTAAAATATGAATCTGCTTGTAACATAGCTGCAATTAGAACAGGAAAGCTAGCAAACGAGAGGTGAAAGTCCATTAAAACGCGTGCTAATATGCACGCGGTTCAGGCTAAACCGTCAGAAAATAGGAACAGAGGGCAGAGAATGGAAATACACAGAAACAATGGTCCATTTCCTGGAACTCGAGGGAGTTGGTAAAATAGAAACGCGTGACTTCAGAAATTTCGCAAGTTTTATTGTTAAAGCGTGCCATGTAACGCTACTCAAGAACCAATGGAAATTGTTGTAACAAATAAACGCGCGAATTCTGGCGTCATAGCAAAGCAGATAAATAGGGAGGGAAGCCACGAGTTTACATGATTCTCCCAGATGCTCTCTTAGCGTTAGTTTGCGGCTACTACCATAGCAACCGATGTTAGAATCAGTGATGTAATTAAATTGTGAAACCAGGTAGAAGATGCTGCGCATGTGGGTGAGAAAATCGTGTGACGAATTAGCTAGGTTAACAGAGTAACATAAAATGATACCGGGAAGGTTTGAGCTATAGATTTAATAAGCACTTCATAAGGGAAAATTGCTAGCCGCCTAAATAGACGTAATTCTTCAATAAATCAAGCTTATGGGAAAATCAGGTATTATTTTGCCTTCACCTACAAGATCTTAGAGTTATTCTCCAACTAGATAGGATACGAATTCTTCTGTTAGCTCTCCGACTGGCAGCCGACAAGAACGTCAAGAAAACAACGGAGATCCAGGAGGTGCGGGAGCCAACGTGAACTCCCGCTATAGTATCGAAAATAACAAGTGACTCAATGTTCTGCAAATACGCCGTTGCTCATGATGTCCTGAAAAAGCTACAGATGTTAATGCCATACATGAAAATATACAGCTCTTCCGAAATTCCCCTTACAAACTTTTAGGACTTGTAGAGGGGACTGAATACATCATGTTTTGAATAGGAACCCACGTCCATTTGAAAACAGGTGTTCAAAACGACCACACTTGTTAAAGTACTTTGGTTAAGCGTGACTCAGTACATCGCTTTTCTTACAGTTCAATTCATTAGGTAACACTACGAGGGGCACTATTTATATTTTGAGCCTAATAACTAAAACAAAGTAATTTCTAATGAAGCCTGCTTTATTGTTTTTCAAAATATTCTCCACTTTTGCATTTATTCCAGTCTTCTTGAGACACCTCCAAAAATGGTTTTTGAAGGCATGAACGGCTTCTTCTGCTAACGAAAATCTTTGTCCACGCAAATTATTCTTGATGTTCGGGAACAAAAACAAGTCATTGGGTGCCAAATCAGGACTGTATGGCGGATGACCCATCAATTCTATTTTTTGAGCCTTCAAATACTCTCTTGTTAGACGAGATGTGTGTGCGCTCGCATTGTCTTGATGAAGAACGATCCTACGGTTCTTGTTGATTTACCTTACTTCACCGAAGACTTCCGGCAAACAAATGGTTGTGTATCATTCGGAATTGACCGTTTTACGTTCCTCTAAAGGCACTGTTGCCACATGGCCAGTTTTGCTGAAAAAGCAGTCGACCATTTTCTTCGAAGTGCTTCGAGTGCGAACAACTTTTGTTGGATTTGCTTCATCTTGAAACACCCATACAGTCGACTGCTATTTACGTTCCGGCTCATACGCATAAATCCATGATTCGTCACCTGTTACAATCTTATATACGTCTTTTGAGGCACCGCCATTGTATTTCTTGAGCATTTTTGTACACCAATCGACACGAGCATCTTTTTGAGATTACGTCAAATTATGTGGGATCCAACGAGAGCAAACCTTCTTCACGGCTAAATAATCATGCAATATTTTATATATGCTGGTAGAACTAATGCCTAGGGTAGCCTCAATCTCACAATATGTCACATGACGATCTTTCATTATTAGTTTTTTCACAGCATCAATGTTTTATGGCACAACAACTGATTTTGGACGACCTTCACGAACTTCATCATTGAGCGAACGGCGGCCAGGATTAAATTCGTTATACCAGCGTTTCACAGTGGCAAATGTCGCCAAATGTGGAAGTTAGTTGATCGATGCACTCTTGTCTTGATAATCCACGTCGAAAGTCGTAATAAATCATTGCACGAACATTTTCACGAGTTAATTCCATGTTTTTGTTGACACACAATTTTCAAGTTAGTGTAAACAAAACAAATGACGCTCTATTGACAAAATGTTTGAAGTAGATTATGGTCAAAAAATGTCAAACTTTCCATTGGAAACGTCAGATGGCAGCTACAACATTCAGGGTTGCCAAGGCTCAAAATATAAGCACTGCCTCTCGTACTAAAGAAATAAACAGGAAACTTAATAAATGTTCACAAACACTTTTGTTTACAGTTAAATTAACAGTTTGTTTTTGTCTTCCTCACAGGATAATTACCATTCTGATTCACTACAACCCATTAAGAAATAACACTTAAGAAACAAAAAGCAAGTTTAATCATGTTTCACAAACGCTTTTGTTTACAGTTAAACTGAACAATCGGTACTTCTCTTCTCACAGTATGGTTGGCATTCTGATCCACTACAACTCCGGTTCGTTGTGACCACCACTGAAGTTGTTGCTCACATTATACCTGTGAATGATGTAAAGTCTCTCCATCACTCCCGGTATTTCTGCAATTTTGTTTTTTGCAGCGACCAAAATTGGTGCCAACATTTCTTTCTCTGAATCTACGGGGCTCAAACCAGGGTAGCGGTCAAATGGCAGCTGCTCGTCTGACGTAAACACCGCTCCTCGTGACTAGCCGGTTACATACCAGGCAAACCGATTTGAAATTGTTGTAGCACAGAAGTGGTGCGTTTACGGACATGGGTTCCTATTCAAAACATGATCTATTCAGTACCCTCTACAAGTCCTAAAAGTTTATAAGGGGAATTTCCAAACACCCTATATAGGTTAACATCTCTTATGAAAGTTTTCTTAGAATTCAGATGTAATTGAAATACTAATATCAATATTTAAATTAGGAATTGTGTGAAATTAATGGAAGTAATGCATCTCTAGCTCTCTGCCATCTTACCTGAGCCATGCACGAGTGGTTTAAAGTTAATCCTTATTTTCTGTTAAACTATTATTCACACATCTTTTACTTTCGATGTTTCAACCCAAAACTCGAACACTGCCTTAATAAGATTTTCCAGTGTATCTGGGAAAGCTATTCGGACATAAGCTGCACGCAGTAATCCATTATTGTCCTTGAATATGTACAGTAGGTGCATGGAATCTTACAGCTATAATGTGCAGTGGTTTATGTTGGTAACAAAATACTGTCACGCCCAGGTCCCACCTGGTTCTGGCACTACACCTAATGTTTGTCTTACTCCCACCTTTTCCTTCGTTCCTGAGCCTGAAATCGACCTGTGTCCATAGGTTAAGGTTTGAGCGCCAGACTTTTGACATCTAACCAATATGAGACGGATTATCCAGGGGCTGCTATGGAATGTCGCTGCAAAGTATATCTTTCAGCCGCTCATAGAAATGTCTCCGTGCTCCTCCCCTTTCGCCGCTCACCTGGCCCTAACCTTTTTTCATGGGCTAATGTGTGTTTTTCCGACTTGAACTCAAACCAATAAGAGATTGTTTGGCTCACTCAGGGCTGGTGTGGAACACAGATGATAGGAGATTCTGTCAACATTAAATAAAGAAAAACAGTATAGAAACCCGGAAGCATCAGGACGTGGTCATTGTGGCCAATTTTTATTCCCCTCAAGAGTAGCATCTATTCACATTAACAAATCACACCGTGCTATTTATCGAGGTCAACAAGCAACCACAGGTTCACATAAACCCTGGATGAGTGTAACCATCAACAAGAAAATATGAAAACAATTAGCAAACGATACAACCGTTTATCTGCGTACAAACAGAGCTAAGGTACTGATAAGAAAACTAGGGCTCGATGATGGTTGTTTGACACTTTTATAGCTTTTGCAGCACCTACTTCATAAGTAGGGCTTGTCTTCTTAATTACTGGTATTTGGTACTATTTAGAGGCTTTTTAGCATACTTATATCGCTGCTGTAGTTGGAACACCTTATCAGCAGCAGCAAAAGGATTCTTATCCAATACATTGTGGATTGGGCCTTGATCGTGACGTAAGTTTATTTAGCCTTATCCAAATGAAAGCCTGGATGCTTACTGCCTCTTGTGTAAAAAAGCATATAGCGGGGAAGGGAGGGGAGAGAACCGTTGGAAAAGTGGGGAGTATTCGGAGGAAGACGGTGAAGAAAACATGATATTATCTCCGCATGGAAGTATATTGGTGCTCCAGAAAGAAATGCAGAAATCAGTGGAGGGAATCAAACTCAGAAGTAAAAAAAGTTTAGAGAAGTTTACACCTTTTCGTAACAGAACGGGATCGCAATAGCGGTCAACAAGGAGATTGGGATTTTGGAATTGTGAAGGCCAAACCGGCTGCTTCACAATTTCACAATCCTGGGCTGTAACATCTTTTATAGCAAGACATAGAAACTTAAAAGGATAAATATTCGAACGTAGAAACTATAATAATGGGTGATTTCAAAGTAAGAATAGAGGAAAGTGATAAGCAGAGAAATCAACTAAAATTATTAGAGAAAATAATGTGAATAAAATATGGAAGGGTATAAAATCAACGTACAAAAAAGATGAACTTAAATCTAATGTAGACCAAAAGGGCGGGAGAAGAGAAGATACACAACGTATTATATTTTAACGCAAAGAAAGAGAGATTAGGAGAACAGAAAGTTTATGGTATGGAATGAATAGGAATAAAGAGATATATACAATTTTAGACAAAAACTGTAAAAATGTGGGTAAATACTTAGAGAAAGTAAAAATAAATAAATAATAAAAAATAAATAAATGGATACGGACGGTTAAAAGAGGAAAAATAATGTAAATATAAATAAATATAAGAATAACTAATTGTATTAACATGTAATAGTATTTTACATGACTGCCCATCTTAATGGCCAGGGCCAAATAGAGAAGGCAGTCTAATAATAACTTAATGCTCATAAATTAATATATCATTATTATTGATATAACCAAAGGAGGGGAGATGACTATAAATGGCCAGAGCCAGAAGCAGTCACTCTCAATACGATGCAACTATCGTGGCACTCAATAAATATTACCGTACACTACTGCCTCTTGAGAACTTCGCCGGGATCATGGTACTGGCAACATTGACCTCACGGGGCACCTAACTTTATTTCATGAATATCATATCCGGATGTTTCGCCCAATAAAACATTAGGTCATGGCATCTGTGAGAAGATAAACAGTTTATCCTTTTTTCATTAACAAGCCCTCAATCATAGTTTTGTGCCCAAGGGCAGAGCAGTTGCTACAAACCCACTCTCCACCTTTTTTGGCTTTCCTCTCCGCATCCGCATATCGAGTTTATCTGAATGCTTGTCATCTAACATACTCTTTCTAACCACCACTCCTTGTTAGCAGTCAAACCCTTCTTGTACACAATGCCCCAGTCAATTTCAACACTGTTCCTCCCTCGCTCACATTGGTCCGTCCATTTCAAACTTTCCGTTCTTCTCCAAAACCATATTTCAAATACTTATAGTCGTTTTTCCTCACTTTGTCGGAAGTGAAAGTTTCTGCACTACATAATACTAGGGAACCAAAGCCATTCACTGGTATCTTCTTTAGTTTTCTTTCTTCAGAGGTCCACAAAAAATGTTTATTAAAATATCTTGTAATGTCTTCTGACTTCCTGGCACAGGTAATGCTATACGTTATGATACATCTAAGTATCTGTCCATGTCTACTTGCAGCACTATATCATTTTGAGTTCATAAGTGTAACTTTTTTGCTTTTCCTTCGATAATGTTTGCTTTTGCATTTTGTCCTTGCATCTCACTGATAACTTATTGTTGTAAATGATATTATTGCATAACAACAATTATTTGGTCCTATTAGTTAAAAGGTATCGTTGCCGAGAGGGATGGCTCAGGCGGTAACGTCTGCGGCCCACATTCCGGAGATCGTGGGTTAGATTCCCGCGGCCGACCTTCCTGACCCATGGGTTGTTTTCGGGGTTCCATGAGTCGCTTGGCGAAAGCTGGGAAGGTTTCCTGTCCCTCCATTTAACCTCCATTCTCATTTCACTTCACCTTTCATCTGCTTGGTTTGTTTCAGGGTTGAAAGTGTCGGCGAGGGTCTCGGCAATGCATGGCGGGCGAAAAATGGTTCTGTATTTAACCCTTCGTCCCCGGAATGGGGACGGTCTCCGAGTCCCGGGCTCCCCAGTGGGATGTGCAAGCTCACCTCTCCCTCCCGGGGCACCCCGTCAGGGGCTTAGGCACAAAAGGTCTTGTAGATCCAGGTGCTAAGCCCCCCCGTACCTAGTCCTGCTCCTCCTAAAAAGAATCGTTGAATAAATAGACTATTGCCGTCAGCCTTCTTTATATTATCATACTTATTATTACCTTAACGTCACAAGTTAAGGTCGAACACAGTCGGTCTGGATGGTGCAGTTCGTTAGGCGTTGGCCTTCTGATCCCAAGGTCGCGGATGCTTTTTAAGTATGCTTAAAAGCAACAGCCCCATGTCAGTAGATTAACTAGCATGTAAAAGAACTCCTGCGGAAGGAAATCCCAGCTGCGACGATCACCTCCTCATCCGTTGCTGTAGCTTACCTTGATGCTTCTCCCGTTGCTTCCAGAAGTTCTCAGCGTGTTGGTTCTTCAATTTATCCTCGGCTAGCTGCAGTAATTTTCCTTAAATTATATGGGAGCATGGACTTATCCTCGGTAAAGGAAAACGTAGATCTCGGGTGGTGATATAGGAAGACATAGACTTGCTTTGTTTATGAAAAGATGACACTGCCGTTTCTTTTTATTTAATTTAACACTCGTAGTATACAAAACTGGTATTGCCGCTGTAAAATACTGTCCACCGCTGTTAGACTATGGCGTGGATATGTCACGAAATATAACTATTCTTATTGTCGCTTTCAGAGTAGCGGATCTTAGGTGTGTTGCTAAAACTATTTTGATTCCCTGTTTTGGCGCGATATCTCACACATCCTGCAGCATCTCTCCCTGACCACACATGACATAAACTGCCCCGAATTTTCTCCGAACAGATCCATTTATAGTCTCAGGCTCCTGAGGCTGCTTCCTTTCCTATTGGTCCATTTTTAGCGCGACTCGACGCGTCTAACTATTTCGAATAAACTTTCAGGGATCTCATTGGTCCAATTTTAATATAAATCGCGGCTTTTCCTACATTTACCGTTAAGGTTGTCTTTCTCACTCACTTGGTCACGGCGAATTATCAAATAATGGGACAAAGGCTCTACACCCTCGCTGTAGGAATAATAGCACAGCGACCGGAGAGAGGTAATAAAACTAGGTTTTCTGCCTTCGAAAGCACTATTCCTGTAGCTAAAACTTTCCCTCGTGGACAGTATTTTAACATAGCGCTTAAATTATTTACATTAAACCATTTATAACTCTACTAATATTAATAACCTAGATAGATACATAATGTTAAATCACCCTTCTTAAAATATACCAGCAGTATGAGAAAAAGATATTTACATAATACGATTTAACATCACTAAAAGTTAATTAATAAGTTATCTGTAATTATAGTTCTTGGGCTCGGCCTAGAGTTGCCGTTTCAAATTGCCCTGTTCTGGAAAAGAATAAATTTTTCAACACTTGATACAATTTTCTTTTACAGAATAATTCCTCTGATTATGGCCTTTGTTCGTTTGTTTTGTTGACCGAGACCCTTCGCTATACCTGCTCCTTCACAAGGGCTCTGACAAACCGGTGATGTTTATATTTGGGTCATTCACTCTACACTCTCCCTTTAAAAACAGGTTTCCGAGAGACATTCTTATACACAATACATTTCCCGCACACGAATAACTTGTGACGCATACAAATACTCTAATACCCAATTTAAGTTCTAAAATTAAATCTATTTACATACATATTGGTACATAATTATTATGCCTTTATTTATTTCTTTACATCCTTATTTATCGGGTGTATTACCTTTACTATTTGTTCACAGGGGTGTTACCTCATTTCGAGTAAAACTAACCTGATTCTTTTCATTATATTCTTCACCCTTCTCATTCTCTAAACATTTGTACGGTTTGAGCAACTGTTTATGGTATCTCCCTACGATCTTGGAATTCTTTATTTCTTGTAACTCAAATGTATCCGAGCCAAAAATGTTAATCACCCGGTATGGACCTTTAAATAAATTTTCCATTCTATGATACCTTTTGTTCAGAATGCTAGACTTTTTCTTGTCCCGTACCAATACTAAGTCTCCCAATTTGATCAACCAGTGTTTTCGTTTCTTCTTCTTAAACTTTTCTTTTCTTTTCTGCGCCTTATTGGCCATTCTTTCAAAAGCTTTCTTAAACATCTCTTCTTCCGTTAGTGCTTTCGGATCTTTAGCTTCTAGTGTCTGTGGTAATTCCCCTTCGAGTGTTTCCATTAATTTCCCCTTCATCAGCTCGAGGGCTTATAACCGGTAGTAGGGCTCACACTTTCATTTAAAATACTTTCGATGCGCTGATAGTGATTTGCCCAATCACTGTGTTTTTTATTGGCCAAAATTCTCAAATAAACCGAAATGTCCCGTATTATTCTTTCGCAGGGATTGCTTTGTGGGTGGTATTTTGAGCAATGATACAACGTGATTTCGTTTTCTTTTAAGGTGTCTACAAATTTTCTGCTGGTAAATATTGAAGCATTATCACATAAAATTGCCTTCATCTTTCCAAATTGTGGAACATACGACTTCATTATCTTCCTTAGGCATGTTTCACTTGTAATCTTCCGGACTGGGTAAATTTTCACAAATTTTGAAAATACATCTATTAACACTATTATATACCTAAATCCAAATTTACTACGGGGCATCTCACCATGACAGTCCAAGGTCACTAACATTCCTGGTTTTTCTCTTAGTATTGAGTTTGTCTCGTATTCGTATTGTATATTCAGTGGCTTTGCTTTTTGACATTGTAAGCATGTCGAAATTATTCTCCTTACTTTATGGTGTAATTTTGGAATATACAGGTTTTCTTGGATCATTAAAGCGGTGCGTTCTGAGCCAGAATGTGCTAGAGCTTGATGGAACGTGCTTATGAGTTCATTCTCCATGTTCTTAGGTATATATGTCTTCCATTTCTGTATTTCACTGCCATGTAGTTTATATAACACGCCCCCTTTTAACCCTATGTTTCCCTTGATATTTTCATCTATTTCTGGGGCCTTTTTTATTAATTTATTTAACTTCTCATCTCGTCGCTGCTGGTCCCCTATTCCTTTTAATTCTTTTATCAATCCTTTACTCAAGGGTATTTCAATACTCATTAATGTTACTTCATTTTTAGGGCGTTCTATTCTCTCCGGTATTTCACTGTTGTTATGTAACCTAGACAGCAAATCGCTAAAAACATTTGTTTTTCCTGGAATGTGTTTCACCTCAACATCATACGAAAGAATCTCATGGATGTACCTAGATAATTTAGTACTCGTAAGCCGACAACGTTTCATAAATGAAAGACTCACATGATCTGTGTATATAATAACCTTCTGTAGATATATATATGATCTAAATTTCTGTAGTGCGTAATACACAGCACAGATCTCTAATTCGGTGACCGAAGCATTTTTCTCTATTTGACTTAAACCTCTTGAAGCGGTACTTATCACGTGCAGTTGATTTTCCTCATCTGATTGGGCTAGGACACACCCATATCCGTGACCTGAAGCATCCACGTAAATTACATATGGTAGGTTGTCCTTGGGTCTCTCTAGTAGAATTGATTTCGCAAATAGTTCTTTTATCTTTTCAAAAGCTTTCTGGTGTACCTCGTCCCATTTCCATCGCACTTTCTTTTTAAGTAATTCGCGCAAAGGCGCTATTTCTGCGGCGTACCTCAGGATAAATTTGCTTTGATAATTTAGCACTCCAAGAAAGGACCTAACCTGCTTAACACTCTTGGGCGCTGGTATTCTTCTCACAGCCGCTACTCTTTCTTCGTTTGGCTTCATTCCTCTATCATTAATTACATAGCCTAGAAATTCCACCTCACGGATGCAAAATTTGGATTTATTAATGTTCACCGTCATACCGTTTTCTCTCAGCTTTCTAAGCACATAATTCACATGTTTAATATGCTCATCAAAATTTTCATCAACTATTAGAAAATCGTCGATATATTGGATCAAAAATTCGTCGGCTGAGTCGCCAAATATTTTATCGATGGCTCTTAATAGTCCACTACATGACGTAAGCATACCAAAAGGCATTCTCAAAAATTCGAACTGTTTCCCAAAAAATAAAAAAGAAGTATACTTTCTAACATCCTCGTGAAGCTCAATCTGCCAGTATGACGCCGTTAAATCAATAGTGGAGAAATACTTGCCTTTGGTTATTTTTGACAGCAATTTTTCTACACTTTCGCTCCGAAATCTGTCTGGTTGTGTATATTTATTTATCCTTCGAGCATCTATTGTCATCCTAAGTTCGCCATTGCGTTTCGTCACCCAACATAATGGACTGCTGTACGGAAAATTTGACGTTTGTATTATTCGGTCTCTCAACATCTTATCGATCACCTGTTTGGCTCTCTCCCTTAATGCAATCGGAATATCCCGATACTTGTGTGTGAAGGGTGCAATATCTTGTACCTTAAAACTGTGTTTGTATGCTTTGCACTTGCCTGGGACGTCCGAAAATACCGCTTTGTTTTCTTGTAACATTCGCCTTAATAGATGCCTTTGTGTCTCTGTGAGGTTCTCGGCAAGGGTCACTTTCTCCTCTACTGCTTCTACCTGGCTGCCGGTATCTTGGAATTCTTTATTTCGGGCGTAACCATAATCTTTCTCATTGTGCTCCGTATACCCGTTGTAAAACCTGTCAGCGAACGCATGCATCTCATCGGTTTCTTCCCCTTGTACTATAGCAATTAATTTCTCACTCCTACCTGTTTGTAATAATTGTACGAAAAATCTTTCTTCGGCTATATCTTCTTCTCCTTGGGTTTTGTTATAAGTATCCTGCTTCATACCCTCTACAAAAGGGATTTCTAATGTTTTTCTGTTCTTCTCTATTTTCAAAACTTTATCAGCAAAATCAACCCTAGCTCTTAATTCAAACAAAACGTCACACCCAATCAAAATGTCACAAATCAAATTATTGATTACCAGAAAAATAAACTCAAAATTTTCTTCTCCTATTTTCATGTTCAACATTACTTGCATTTTTATTCGGGTAACCTCTTTGTTAACTGCTACCCGGCATACCGTGTTCCTTATGGGTAATGTCATTAGCTTAATTCCTTTATTTACCAGGTTCTGATATAACCTCAGGCTGCATACACTCACATTGGCTCCAGAGTCTATTAAAGCGTTATATTCTTCATCCAATAATACTACCTTTATGCTAGGGGAATCTGTCAGATCCTTTTCCGAGTGATTTTGAATAGTAGTTATCAGTTCTCCCAGTATAAATTCATTTTTGAGCCCTGTTTCACATTTTCTGTTTATTTGAGAATTTTGCGCGCTTAGAATCCGCTCCGAGCTCTTGAATGGATCCTGTCTTAGTTTTCCGGGTTATCGACACTATTTGGTGCTCCGCTAGTCTCTTCCACATTTCCCTCTCTCTGCATTTGCCTATAGTTTCCTCTGCTTCCTCTAAAATGTCCCCGGGAATGTCTCTCTCTCCTTTCGTTTCTTTCTGGATAATTTTCGTCATACCTTTCTCCTACATCACTTTCCCCTCGGTCAGAAAAATAATGTTCTCTGGATCTGTTTTCATTGTTTCTGCCTCTCCTATAATTAAAACGGCCACTATATCTTGGTCTGGTTTGTATAGCATTTATGTGATATTGGTTATCACCTTCCCTCCTGAAACGGTTATTTTGACAGTTTCTGTTCCCGGATTGAGGTACGTCGTTCCAGTATCTCTCTCTGGGGTTATAGTTCCCTCTCGCGTTTCCTCTCCAATTCGCATTCCTTGAATTATCCGGTAATGTTCGAACTGTATAGTTTTGTACGTGGTTCCTACTACTTGTCTCGAATGATGATACCAACTCAATCAATTCGGGAATAGAATTTGGCTTCGCAATGAGTAGGTAATGGTGTATACGTTCTGGATAATGTGGTACAATCATATTAATGAAATCCCTCTCGCTTATGGGTGGCTCGATTAGTCTACTACTCTGTGCTTTAGTTAGCAAATAATCTACCATGCTTAGGTTTCCGCGTTCATCGTACTTGCCATTAACTAGGATAGATCTCACCTGGTTCTGAGTATTAGTACTCCAGTACTTATTCAAAAAGGCCCTTCTGAAATATTCAAAATTATTATTCTCCCCCAAAGTCAATCTTACCCATTGGAGAACCCTTTGACGTAAACCTTTACGAACGATTAACATCTTTAGCTCGTCCGGAATCTGCTTCAAACGGAAATACTCCTCAAGGTCATTTAGGTATTGTTTAGGATTATCAGCCGAATTTTCCTCGAAAGTAGGTACCCCTATCTCATTTAATAAATGGTAGTTTGCATTACTTGCATGGTTAGATGTACATTGGTGCCCTGAATTAAAATTATATGGGTCGGCAGCTGGACTTTGGCCTCCATTTACCTCCCTAAAAGTGGTGCTAGTTTCACTGGGTGAGCTATCATCACTCTGTCTCACACTTATCCCTAGTCTACCAATAGAGCGTTTTAACTCCTTTACACAATTTTCATGCTCTTCCACCCTCTTCACAATTTCATGATGATTTGAGAGCTGTTCAGTCATTTTTGACGAAAGTTCATTCATCTTTCCCTGATCCTTTTCTAACACTATTCTAAATTCTTTGAACTCCCTTTGAATGTTAGATTCTAAGGTACTTTGTTTTTTCTCTAAAGAAACATTTACAGCTCTTAAGTCATCATCCAATTGTTCCTTTATGGCTAAGCTGGTAACACTTAATTCTGTTTCTACATCCTTCCTTAGTTTTTCTACATCGTTTCTTAGACATAGTTGTCCTGCCTGAATTTCTTGCACTACCATCCCTTGCTGACTGAATTTGGAGTCCAATTGACTTTGTAATCGGGTGACCTGTTCACCTAAATATTCCCTCATCTCCTGAGCTAATTCCCCTCTCATCTTCCTGTTTTCCTCTCTGACATATTCACCTATCTGTATACTCTGCTCATTTAATTTCCCTTCCAAATTTTTATTTTGTTCACTCAAATTTCTTTTTGACTCCTTACTCAGCTCATTTAATTTCCCTTCTAAATTGTTAATTTGTTCACTCAAATTTCTTTTTGACTCCTTACTCTGCTCATCTATCTTTGCGCTCAAATGTTGAAGCAATATTAGCAGCTGGTTTTGACCTGCGTCAATGACCTGCTCAATCGGTGATTGCCTTTCCCTAACTTCTACTTCAGCTGCACCCATATTTTCTCCATCTGTTGTTATGCTGACAATAGCCTCCCCATTCAGTTCTTCCAAATCTTCCCTTGACCTACTCATGGTTCCGTTAGCAAGTTCTACCTCCCTAGTAATGACTTTACCCCCTCTCAATAACATGTGTTCACAAAACTGAGTCACTACTCTGCATGCCTTTTTGTTTGTTTTTGAATAAAAGTTCTAACCTGTATTTTTTTTCAATGTTAACTGATGCGTTCCGGGTTCGAATCCTGGTGAAGTTCTAGAAGCGATGTTCTCAGCTGTTTTGTTGTCCCACGTAGGTAGACTAGAAGTTCGCGTTGTAATTTTTGTTCTGCTGTGCCCCTTTCCTCTGAAGATTCTTCGTCTGTTCGTTGTTTCCTAGTCCTCCGTTCGTGTCGTTCTTCCCTTCGAGCTCCACGTTATGGCGCCAGTTTGCGGCGATCACCTCCTCATCCGTTGCTGTAGCTTACCTTGATGCTTCTCCCGTTGCTTCCAGAAGTTCTCAGCGTGTTGGTTCTTCAATTTATCCTCGGCTAGCTGCAGTAATTTTCCTTAAATTATATGGGAGCATGGACTTATCCTCGGTAAAGGAAAACGTAGATCTCGGGTGGTGATATAGGAAGACATAGACTTGCTTTGTTTATGAAAAGATGACACTGCCGTTTCTTTTTATTTAATTTAACACTCGTAGTATACAAAACTGGTATTGCCGCTGTAAAATACTGTCCACCGCTGTTAGACTATGGCGTGGATATGTCACGAAATATAACTATTCTTATTGTCGCTTTCAGAGTAGCGGATCTTAGGTGTGTTGCTAAAACTATTTTGATTCCCTGTTTTGGCGCGATATCTCACACATCCTGCAGCATCTCTCCCTGACCACACATGACATAAACTGCCCCGAATTTTCTCCGAACAGATCCATTTATAGTCTCAGGCTCCTGAGGCTGCTTCCTTTCCTATTGGTCCATTTTTAGCGCGACTCGACGCGTCTAACTATTTCGAATAAACTTTCAGGGATCTCATTGGTCCAATTTTAATATAAATCGCGGCTTTTCCTACATTTACCGTTAAGGTTGTCTTTCTCACTCACTTGGTCACGGCGAATTATCAAATAATGGGACAAAGGCTCTACACCCTCGCTGTAGGAATAATAGCACAGCGACCGGAGAGAGGTAATAAAACTAGGTTTTCTGCCTTCGAAAGCACTATTCCTGTAGCTAAAACTTTCCCTCGTGGACAGTATTTTAACATAGCGCTTAAATTATTTACATTAAACCATTTATAACTCTACTAATATTAATAACCTAGATAGATACATAATGTTAAATCACCCTTCTTAAAATATACCAGCAGTATGAGAAAAAGATATTTACATAATACGATTTAACATCACTAAAAGTTAATTAATAAGTTATCTGTAATTATAGTTCTTGGGCTCGGCCTAGAGTTGCCGTTTCACAGCACACCGGCGGTGCTGATATGATCCTGGCAATTGACAGCGTCGTTAACAAACAAAGTATTATTAGCAAGAACACAGAGCTCATTGACAGCACTGAGCTCCGCCCAGCTTTTGTTGAGACCTAGGCAACTTGTCAGTGAAGTGACAAGGATTATGCAAGAGGGGAAGCAGAAAGATGACGCTTCACATTTGAGTACCAGTTTAAATCTTCTCGTTCATATATGGGCCACTTTTACTGCACCCCAATGTAAGGGTAGTGGCAATGAGCTTCGCAAACAAATTGCAATAGACGAATCAGGAGTAGATGAAAGAGAGTGGCTGCATTTTAACTTTCTCTGCCACCTACCTATAGTACAAAAGTTCCATCTCGAGACCACCGGAAATACAAGTTTTGAGGCCCCTTGAATCTAAACATTTTTTTAAAAAGGTCCGTGTGTACATGTTTATGTGTGTGAACAGCATAATTCAAACACAAAATGGCGGATAAATACCAAAATTGGTATTTAAGTTCAGTATCTTCTAAATTTGTGCCACGAAGATTTTAAAAAGCATCCCCCACAGCAAACTACCCCATACATGAAATTTACTATAAATGTTTGATTTTCTAAAATCATGGCTCTAATGATTTTAATTAAAATGTCTTATGTTTAAGACATTTACGTGACAAATAAGATGTTTATCTTGAAAATAGCCTGTGAAGGCATTCTATATAGTTTCATATAATTGGTAAACCATAGGATATAGATAAAACTTACTACACAAAAAATGTGCATCTTTTAAAACACACAATGTTTATGAAATGTGTGGCATTAGCCATTTCCGATATATCGGTTATTAATGATTGGAATTGCTCAATATTTCGCCATTTTTAAAGTCCTGTTGATTTTCAGTTGTTTCTCACGATTGCATGGAAAGAGTATGGAATTGTAAGGCAGCGTATACCGTCCAGCTCTTAAACGTTTGATTATCGCTGTTCCCTTTGTATCTGTAACGAAAAGTGTAATGTAGCCGTTTCCGGAAAGGTTTATCCCGATTAAAATGAAGTAGATAGCAAACTAAACTTTCCTAAGAATAATTTGGGCACCCACTAGTAAACGATAGGGGCGGAGAAAGTTATATGCGTGTAACACATATTTTATTTAGAGAACCTCAAAACATGTATTTCGATGACATCTCGATATCGAATTTTTGGGTTGAATACAATATTTCCTCTTACCTACTATAGGTACGTGACAGAGCATGTAATAAACTATATTTTCAGAGAATGTCATGTGAATGTAACACATATTATTATGCAGGGGACTTCAAAACATGTATTTCGGGGACATCTCGGTATCTAATTTTTGGGTGGAATACAATACTTCCTCTTACCTTCTATAGGTAGGTGACACAGAAGTAATAAACTATAGTTGGTAGAGAAAGTCATGTGAATGTAACACATATTTTTATTTAGGGTACTTCAAAACGTGTATTTTGGTGACATTTCGCTATCGAATGTTTGGGTGGAATACAATACTGCCTCTTACCTACTATAGGTAGGTGACAGAGCATGTAATAAACGATAGTTGGCAGAGAAAGTCATGTGAATGTAACATATTTTATTTTTGGGTCCTCAAAACATGCATTTGCGTGACATTTCGATATCGAATTTTTGGGTGGAATACAGTACTGCCTCTTACCTACTATAGGTAGGCGACAGACCATGTAATAAACGATAGTTGGCAGAGAAAGTCATGTGAATGTAACACATATTTTTATGCAGGGACTTCAAAACATGTAGTTCGGTGACATCTCGGTATCGAATTTTTGGGTGGAAAATAATACTTCCTCTTATTTACTATACTAGGTGACAGAGCTTGGTAGAGAAAGTCATGTGAATGTAACTCATAGTTTTATTTAAGGGACTTCAAAACATGTATTTCGGTGTCATTTCGATATCGAATTTTTGGGTGGAATACAATACTTCCTCTTACCTTCTATAGGTAGGTGACACAGAAGTAATAAACTATAGTTGGTAGAGAAAGTCATGTGAATGTAACACATATTTTTATTTAGGGTACTTCAAAACGTGTATTTTGGTGACATTTCGCTATCGAATGTTTGGGTGGAATACAATACTGCCTCTTACCTACTATAGGTAGGTGACAGAGCATGTAATAAACGATAGTTGGCAGAGAAAGTCATGTGAATGTAACATATTTTATTTTTGGGTCCTCAAAACATGCATTTGCGTGACATTTCGATATCGAATTTTTGGGTGGAATACAGTACTGCCTCTTACCTACTATAGGTAGGCGACAGACCATGTAATAAACGATAGTTGGCAGAGAAAGTCATGTGAATGTAACACATATTTTTATGCAGGGACTTCAAAACATGTAGTTCGGTGACATCTCGGTATCGAATTTTTGGGTGGAAAATAATACTTCCTCTTATTTACTATACTAGGTGACAGAGCTTGGTAGAGAAAGTCATGTGAATGTAACTCATAGTTTTATTTAAGGGACTTCAAAACATGTATTTCGGTGCCATTTCGATATCGAATTTTTGGGTGGAATACAATACTTGCTCTTACCTACTATAGGTAGGTGACAGAGCAAGTAATTAACGGTAGTTGGTAGGGAAAGTCATGTGAATGTAACACATAGTTTTATTTAGGGGACTTCAAAACATGTATTTCCGTGACGTCTCGGTATCGAATTTTTGGGTGGAAAATAATACTTCCTCTTACCTACCATAGTAGGTGACAGAGCAAGTAATAAACGATAGTTGGTAGAGAAAGTCACACATTTTTAATTAGGGGACTTCAAAACATGTATTTCAGTGACATCTCGGTATCGATTTTTTGGGTGGAAAATAATACTTCCTCTTACCTTCTATAGGTAGGTGACACAGAAAGTAATAAACGATAGTTGGTAGAGAAAGTCATGTGAATGTAACACATATTTTATTTATGGGTCCTCAAAACATGCATTTGCGTGACATTTCGAAATCGAATTTTTGGGTGGAATACAGTACTGCCTCTTACCTACTATAGGTAGGTGACAGAGCATGTAATAAACGATAGTTGGCAGAGAAAGTCATGTGAATGTAACACATATTTTTATGCAGGGGACTTCAAAACATGTATTTCGGTGACATCTCGGTATCGAATTTTTGGGTGGAAAATAATACTTCCTCTTATCTACTATAGTAGGTGACAGAGCAAGTAATAAACGGTAGTTGGTAGGGAAACTCATGTGAATGTAACACATAGTTTTATTTAGAGGACTTCAAAACATGTATTTCGGTGACATCTCGGTATCGATTTTTTGGTTGGAAAATAATACTTCCTCTTACCTTCTATAGGTAGGTGACACAGAAAGTAATAAACGATAGTTGGTAGAGAAAGTCATGTGAATGTAACACATATTTTATTTATGGGTCCTCAAAACATGCATTTGCGTGACATTTCGAAATCGAATTTTTGGGTGGAATACAGTACTGCCTCTTACCTACTATAGGTAGGTGACAGAGCATGTGATAAACGATAGTTGGCAGAGAAAGTCATGTGAATGTAACACATTTTTATGCAGGGGACTTCAAAACATGTATTTCGGTGACGTCTCGGTATCGAATTTTTGGGTGGAGAATAATACTTCCTCTTAACTACCATAGTAGGTGACAGAGCAAGTAATAAACGATAGTTGGCAGAGAAAATCATGTGAATGTAACACATTTTTATGCAGGGGACTTCAAAACATGTATTTCGGCGACATCTCATATCGAATTTTTTGTTGAAATACAATACCTACTAGAATAAACGATAGTTGGTAGAGAAACTCATGTGAATGTGATATTTTTCTCGTCATCTTCCTAAACCTTTTTACATTAGTGATCAGTATAGCATATAGACGGGCAGATATGCTCCGCATCATTACCTCCCATAACTACGAGAAGGGGCTGGAATCATGCACTGCAGGGAACATGTGGTAATAGTTAATTATCTCCCGACTATCACTTCACCGAGTGTACAACAGAGCTTGTCTACTTCACAGATGCCAAACATGTGATGCTGCCTAGTGGGGAACTACATGTCATAAGTGTTGATGCAACCGATAGCCGCAGTAGCTATCGCTGTCGCACCTTGCATCGCCTCACAGGCCGAACACAGGAGAGTGCTACAGCTGGCCGAATACTACTTGCTGGTAAGTATAGCTATACAATACTTTCTTGTGTAAATGTTCTAATTTCTGCAATACCTAATCAATATGCATTTATAATTTTACGATGTACAACCCAAGATTAGTTTTTAATATCTTATTACTTTTCTCCAATTCTTGCCTGTTGGACCATAAATCTTCCTCAATTTCCCAATCCATCACTGTCCCTCTAATTCCTTGAATCCACGTACTATGCGGTCTTTCTTTTCTCCTCCTTCCCGGTGGCGTCCAATTCCATTACCCTTTTGGGTAATCTTCCATCTTCCATTCTTTTAGCATGCCCATACCATTCTAATTGTTTCTGTTGAATAAAATCTAAAATTGAACAATTCCCTTTTTTTCTATAACCTCATTTCGAATCTTTTCTCTTTTACACATCCTAGCAGATGTTCTCCAATAATCCATTTCTGTTGAAAATTTTCTTTTTAACTGATAGATCAGAGTCTACACGTTGGAGAATAGGTTATAATACTTCTAATTATTGTTTTAAAAATTGTAGTTTTAGTTTCTTTTGAGACCTGTTTATCCCATAGCATACTTTCCTGAGTTTATCTTTGATCATCTTTCCTTTTCTTGTTTCCCATCTTATGTAATCTTTACTCCCAGGTATTTATATTCCCCTATGTGTTTAATTATCCCCATTTCGTCTTCCAGTACCAAATCTTGATGAACATCTCCAAGGCCATATATTTGGATTTATCAATTTCCTTCATATTCTTGGGCCAGAATTAGCTGATCTTCCGCAAATTGCTGGAGTATATTGTTGAGTCATCATCTATGGAATACCCATATTTTACACTTATTTTTCCAACCTTCTATAGCTTTTTCTGTGTAAATTTTATATAACGTAGGAGATACACAGCATCCCTGTCTTAATCCTTTATTAACATAAAATCCGCTTGGCAAATAATAATAATAATAATAATAATAATAATAATAGCTACTCAATAAGTTTCTAAAACACCAACGATTGTTCTCACAAGAAATGGCGCGAAATCTGATATCAAAGGGCCGAAGAAAAAATAATTTGAGGGGATGTGGATGCCACGGAGGGTCAAAAATGCAATATCTGCTTCGTGTGTTAAGTGGCGTGTCTCTAACGCTTTAATGAAAACAATTTTTTTTCAAATATTTTAGAACTTCAGATGTCAATCCAAATGTCCCTTTAACTTCAAAAAATACGTACTTCCCTTCAGAAAGTCTCGATCGTTTCCAATTATTTGCATTTTTTAAAAATATTTTTCCTGACCTCAATATTTGGAGTTAAATTTCTGACATTCCTCGTGTAGTTAATATCCTTAGCTATAAACAAACGAAATTACTTATCAACACGCATACAAGCTCTTAGAAATTTAATTTAAATTCGGGCATTGTGGTTTTGGCGGTCACTTTTTGATACCACCTTCGAGGTCAATAGTTTTAGGTATGACAATCAACCTCATGCTTGTGTCAGTTTGTTCACATGGAAAGCACTTGCTGATTTTGTTATGGATACTCTCATGCTTTATTCATCTTCTAACCGTTATAACAGCCTTCGTAAGGTGTCGTTTATTTACAGCCTATGTAAAAAGAAACGCATAAAGTTATAACTAGACGTTATTATTTCGTTAATTATTATATCACATTTTATTGACGTTTAGACTTATCGCGGTTATCAGACAAGCTTGAGGATTACCACTGTTAAAGTTATGATGATTATGCGGTTATTAACCTCAGTTTTGAAACATGTTTATATGAATGAAGAGAACAAAGTGCTCTGAAATGACTGAAAATTACTATTCGGGATTTGATATAAAAATTCTCTAAAGTTACTAATTTAAGCACACACACTTATAAGCACTTAAATTCCTTTCCGAATACAAGATATTTCATAAATATCCTTCTACCAAAGACTATCAAATCAAGTTTTCTTAAAACTGCCTTTTTGTGAAACTTGGTCAAAATTTTGAAAAAATTTAAAAATTAGTTTTTATGTACAAAGATACTTTGAATCTCTAGCTTCAGTTACATAGTATAGCTTTTGCTCTCAAAGTCTTTTAAAGCTTCAATATGCGACCATTTAAATGCCCTTGAGAAGATGGTCTAATGGTTTGTGTTTACTTCCAATGCCTTTTCCTCAACTGATTTTTCTTGCACGTTTGTGCAACAAAAATGTTCTATACGATGTAGTTGTGACAATGTTGTTCAAATTTCCAGCAGAAACTCAGAAAGAATGACCTTAAATCCTGGCATATGATTTTTGTTACACTTTAAAATTGCTCAAGATATAATACACTTAATTCGCCCACTCAGGATAAATTATTGCAATAATTGTATTTAAAGACTTAACTATTTTTTTCTGAAACAGCTAGAAAAGTGAACAAATTTCTGTATGACAGTTTTGTGCATTAGTATTTAAATGTAGTAGTGTTTTTCCGTTTTCAAAATTACGATGTCTGCATCGTGTACAACACCTGATTAATTAATACAGCAAAAGCAAAATGATTTTTTCTAAAAACTATTAGTGTTATCTGCATGCAATTTAAAACATACTTACAGTTGTAGTAGAACAGCACGTGATAAAATTGTGAAAACATTTAGATTAAAAACTGCAAGATTTAGAAATTTCACCTATAGGTTCTCTCAAATACCCAATTCACACACTTTCAATTAAAAATATGAAAATTATATAATAATTAGTGGTTCCATTACGCAAAATCTATGACAGCTTGAAAATTTCATTCTTCCAAAAGCGTTCTTTTTCCTTTCTTTCAGATACACAGATATAGATATAGATACTATTCTTATTGATAAAGCAGCTAACCATAATAATATCATCCATGAAAAAATTTAAATTCGACTTTGGTTAGTTTCCAAAATAAAAGCACATTAATTCACCCATATTTTCAAGAAACGTTTAGGTGATTGTTTCCTATATGTTATAAATTGACATCAATTAGATATGCAAGTTAAAATCCAAAATGAAGAACAAAAAGGGTATCCAAACTGGTGCATACATGTTATAAAACCCCCATCAGTATTTCGCAAACATCCGTTTTCTTCTAGCATTACTGAAGGGTAAAGATGGGTGCAGTGCGTGGTAATAAAGTAATTAAGCCATTGCTACACGTGGCATAAGACAATATATAGGCTGTAACAAAAATCTACGGCACAAATTGCAGGATACATTCCTCACACGTAGACGAAGAAATTATGTTATAGGAACATAGGTCTGGAAACGCTTTGTTTCCATGTTACAACTCATTTTCTCCAACTCATTAATCATGGGAAACACACGAGAATAGAACGTACCAGCATATCACATGCAACTCTTTCTCACAGGAGATGTTCAATTAGACCTCCGTGAGCATTGATACATGTATCAACCCGCCGTTGTAATGAATCCCGGATGCGCTGATGTATCCCTGGAGTATTGCGTATTGGAGACTCTGAACATCTGGTGCTGGGGTTCGATACACAAGAGGTTTCAAAGGCACCCACAAGAAAAAGTCCAGTGGGTTTTAGGTCCGGGGAGTGTGGAAGCTAGGCTATTGGTTCACCTCTACGTATCCATGTCACCGAATCTGTTATTTAGAAGCCATTAACACTAAAATGGGGAGGTGCTCCATCTGCATGAAGTACGTGTTTTGTCGCACATCTGCTAACAGATCAGGTAGTACATACTCTATGAAATTATGGTAACTTTGTCCGTTGAGCCTGGGTGGAAGAACGTGAGGCTCTACCAAATAGTCACCAACAATGCCGGCCCAAACATTGACAGAAAATCTTTGTTGATAACTTGCTTCAACAGTTGCGTGAGGATTGACGTCAGCCCATACAAGCCAATTGTGATAATTTACAATCTGATCTCGTTGAAACGACGTCTCGTCCGTGAACAGCACCGGGTCGACACTTTGTTGCCTAAACCATTCGCCGAAGCGTACCCGTGCCGGAAAATCAGCTGCTGATAGTGCCTGCACACACTGTAAATGGACCTCGTGTAACTCTCGCCAAACGGTCATGTGGTCAACATTCATTGTTGCAGCTACTCGTCTTGTACTGTCACTAGGGTCGTTGTCAACTGCCTAAAGAATTGCCGCCTCTCGTTGCGGTGTTCTCGTCCTCTAGGCCTCCCCCAGTCGCCAGTATCAGGCTGAAATAGCCCATGTTCCCTAAGATGATATCAATGGCTTCAAACGTTTTCCTGTCGGGGCACCTTCGTCCTAGAAATCTGTCCCGGTACAAATGTTGAGCGCAAGCGCCATTGCCGTCTGCCAATCCAAACATCAAGGGCATCTGTCATCTCTGCATTTGTGCACACTGTCATTGCACGAGCCAAGTCTGTGATCAACTCTACTAGTACGTAGTTACCCGTGTGCTTACCAAGGTCGTACTGCTCACTGGAACAGTTGATGTTACCTGTAAACAAGCAATGACGTAAGTCGCATGGCAACAGGGACATATAAAACAAAACACTGGCGGTGCACCTACGATAATGACAACGTAACCAGACGTAACCAAGAGTGCATGTGCCCCATGATTCTAGCGTTCTGTTCGTGTGTGTTTCCCTTGATTAATGAGTTGGATAAAATGAGTTGTAACATGGAAAAAAAGCGTTTCCAGACCATTGTTCACATAACATAATTTCTTCGTCTGCGTGTGAGAAATGTGTCCTGTAATTTATGTCTAAATTTTTGTTACACCCTATATGTAAATAACAACAGAATCATGCCATCTTGAATAGCAAAATCTGCACAAGTATCGTATAATTGAATACCTATATATTTCCCTTGGCCGACCATCCTAACCGATGGGATTTGGGGGGTTTCTCCGGGCCGCTAGCGAATGCTGGGAAGAATCATTAAGCCCCCCGAATTTCCTGTCCCTCCATTTCTCCTCCATTCTCATTTCACTTTAACTTCCATCCGCTTGGTCTCTTTCAGGATTGTACGCGTCGGCAGGTGGTCTTGGCGTGTGCATGGCAGGGGAAAAGGATGCTCTCTGGAAACCTAGTCCCTCGGAATGGGGCGGTCTCCGGTTTCCGGGCCCCCCAGGGTGTGTGTAAGTCCACAGGAGGGAGGGAAGCCTGCTGCACCAGTGCCCATCCGGGGAGTTTAAATCTGTAAATGGTAGGGACCCTGCCCTCTGCCTGTCGTGTCCCCTGGTCCGGTCGCCCTCTGTCTCCTCTCACCTCATCCCTCCCTCGCGGGGGCGCCCCGTCCGGGACATAGGTACAAAAGATCTTTGTAGGTCTACTGCTAAATCCCCCTCCGTTGAATCCCGATCCTATATGTGTTGTTTTTCCGGCTATGCTGTTGAGGTTCTTCCTTCTTTATGAAGGTTTTGTTGAGTTTGATTCTTCGAAACCAAAGTGTTGTTCTATATGTAACGTAAGGGGTGTAATGTAAATAGTGTTATATTTGCTGACAGAAAGTGCTTCTGGTAAATATCCTACATAATGCAATTAGTGTTCGGCAGGCCATAACTGAGTTCCGCATTTCAGGACCTGGTATATTGTGAAATCGGTAGTATACAAATGCCTGTGGTAACAGAGTACACACCTAGCAGAACGCAAGAGGAAGGGCAGCTGCTGTACTCAGCTCTGCTAAAGCTTAGAAAACTGTTTTTCACAACAAACTAATTACTAATCACCAGCATAGAAATTCTTCAGCAGTTGGCTTCAAGTCATCTACATTGACACCATTATGTCAATACAAAGAATGTACGCAACAGCGTCCACGAGTCACTGGCGAGCAGGCAAACACGGTCTGGTGAGTGCTGTCTGCAAACGCCAAAAGAATGTACGAGAGAAGGGAGGTGGTTTGTAACCTGCAACGTCACTGCCTTAAGTCCTTTAGCAGTTTAACTTAATTTCCTTTCATCCTGGCTTTAATGGTTAGAAATTCCAATTCCTGCTAATTACATAAATTTGTTCTCAGTTACTGCCGAGAGCATTTATATTTAAATCTTCAACTTTTTGCATATACACCTGATCAACATTCACCGCTTATACAACTGAAATTTATTCCTTTAAAAAATTTAATTTTGCGCTATAGCTGCGACGGGTTATTGGAATACTTGATAAGCAAGTAAAAAAGTACCATTAATAGGTAATGAAATAAGAGTAATTCATCCTCTAAATACCGTCGCTCTTACAGCATCTGCATTGCCAAGGTAACGCTGTCTCAATTACGCAGCACTAGCTACTTGTGTCCACAAACATGGAAAAGTTTAACGCGATAATGAAGCTTACTGCAGGGATTAAAGGGAAATTGAGGTGAAAATAACATATTCTATAGTATTGCAGGTAGAATGCTGAAACTTAGTTTACTTGTTCATTAAATTAATGCAAACATTCCTAAGTATGTTGGCTCGGTTCTATGCATAATGTGTTTTATTAAATTTGTTAGGCATATATTTTTAATGTTTATAAAATGTTAGGTCTCTCTACACCTACAAAGAATATTTGAGGAGCAAACAATCAAAAGGCAATTTATCCACCAAATCACTATTTCAAAAAACGAAGAAAACTGATTTCTCCTTAATTATGAATAATATGGGAACCGTGCCAGAAAATATAGATTTATATGATCGTCTATGTAACGTATTACATGCCACCACAAGTCTGGAACTTTAAATTTTGGACAAAAAACCATGTGATAGAAACAGAAAGGGAGAAAGTTATTTTTTGCTTGAATATAATTTAATTGTTAATGTGCTCATGTAATGGAATTATGACAATAACACTGTTCAAATGATGACATCTACATCACTCTCCAGGCAATTACAACTCACATTTTTATTCTCTAGACCAACACGATTGTATAAAACTGCCTTTTATTGTTTGTCAGAGTCTTTTGAGACAGTGGAAGGGGAAGATAAGACATCGCGCGGCCGGTGCGGCAGTTATCACAAAGAGCCGCTACACTAGCCGACGTGGGCACCAGTAACCGGTTTTCTACCTTCCCCTTCTACTGTCTCAAAAACTCTGAACAAAGGATACCTAGAAAAATAAACATTTGTTCTTCATCACCTGGTTTATCTGGTGAGCTCTCCCAGTCCCCAAATTCAGCTGCAAGTAATTTTACTTCTGCTCCTTTCTCATTAGAAATTGGACGATTCAATGGAACATTCACTAGGACTCCATCCAATTCTACTTCATTTTAATTAAACCAGTCACTTTTTATTTCAATTATATAAACGAAAGAGAACCAAACTTCAGCCGCTAAAACCTAAAAGAATAAGCATAAATAAAATGGCTGAACAATCAGGAATCAGATTGGGTGAAAGTGATTGGCTGAATTACCTTTCACTTGAAAACAGGCTATGGAGGAAATACTTTTTGATTGAAACTTGTCATTTTCAATGTTCAATTTAAATGGGTCAAAACAAGCTTTTAGATGAAACAAGTGTCAACAGGATGGGCATAAAGAAGACAAATGCAATGATATATGTAACTAAACTTTTTGAGAAAATACCTTTTGAATGTTTGCTCGTAATTTTAGTCTGAAAACTTAGCTTCCCATACCAGGTAGCCCAACGGCGCCGTATTTCACGTGTGTAGATATCCCTTTGAGGGTTAAAAGAGTTGCAGAACTCAACGGGGCAATTCCATGTAAACACAGGTCAGTGGGGAACTGGCGCATTAGTGTGAAAGATCTTCGTTCTATTCCTCTTGCTTATCAGCAAAGACAATTTAGTGGATCACGCTCATTGAGAGGCAGTTCTCAGGCTTGCACTAGAGTGTGCAGTCCGTGATAATAGACAAAAACATTGTAAACAGACCGAAAAGGTCTTAGAATGTTTTCCACTTCAGTTACAGAGACTTTATTTTCGAGGGAATATACTGACTCTTTAGATTGACAAATGATTAAAATTTCTATATTCGATCTATCAGTATCCGCTTATACTTATCGTTTTAATTATATTTATGCTGTTCTTATATAACATTACGGACTATACAGTAGAGTTAAATAAAAGCGTTAAAGCGCTGTAACGAAAACTATGCAAACAGAAAAGCACGTAGGTTTTCACTGAGATTTGTTAGCTTGCTTGCTATTATTATTACTATTATTATTACCATCATCTAACTGTATTGTTGTGTTGATTTCACTCATAGAATAGGTGTTGGAAATTTTGCCCCTCTTGATTCATACAATGTTCTCACCGTCTCCGTGTATCCATGTGTACTTTTTGAAAACCGCTTGTATGACAGACTCACATGCTTCAACAATCCTTTGATATAACACATCTACATTGAGGGCATCTGTTTGAAACAAACATTCTTGATGTGACTCCAAACGAATAAAATCTAATGCAGTTATATCAGCAGATAAGGAGCTATCTTGGCCGATCCAGCGTCCAGGGCACTCTTGGCCCAAATGGATCCTGACAGGTTCGTAATAGTGAGGTGGGTTGTAACGCCAGTCGTACTGGAACCTCATCAAGAGGAAAATTTTGTTTTATCCAAGACATGTTGAATCAAAAACTTGTTGTTCAATGGAGACACTCGTTTACCGACGACATGTTGAACTCAACGTGTTGAATCAACATGTGTTGTTTGTTGTCGAGGCAGCGGAGTCCCGCCTTAAACTCTTTACAGGGGTATAAAAACCATATTCTGTCAACCTCAGGAATGTCAGATCCATAAAAGTATTTCTGAAACATATTTTAAGTTTGAACAGAATAAAATGAGGTATCTATGCAATAGAAAGTATGGAGCATATTAAAAGAATTGTAGTATTTGAAAACTTTTTCTGTAGTGTTAAGTGTCTTTAAAGAAACAAACCATTTCATTATGAAGCATCGCAGTACATTTGTGATGTACCCTTCTGCAATAGACTCCTTAGAGACATTAGTTGTGAGCGAGGTCACTTTTGTGAGAGTGTCATCCAGTTCATCCCCTCAGTATTGGTGATAAAACAGCACTGCCAGCGCATCTTTGAAGGTCTCATGCACATGTTTAATCTCTAAAGCACGTGTGAGAATCAGACTCGAATCACAACGCGAAGAGTCGCATAAAGCGCAAAATAAACACAAGCGTGTAGCGCAGAGGAAGGATGCACATTATAAATACTAAATTTTGGAATAACATGCACCAAAGCGCTGAAGGAAAGTTGTTCACTCTATGTAATAAGATAAAACATCTGTGTTATTCACATGACCTTCTCTACCCTCTATCGTTTATTAGTGGGTACAAAAGTCGTTCTTATGAAAACTCTCTATTTCATTTTAATCGAGAAAAAGCTTTGCAGAAATAGCTACAGTAAACATTTCGTTAGGAAACAAAGACAACAGCGATAGTCAAATAATTAAGAACTAGATGCTATATCTTCTTCTTCTTTCTCTGTTTAACCTCCTCTTATGTAGGACATACACCCCCCAGGACTTACAGGCGGGTGCCTGGGGTTAGAGGCCCGTCGAGGAGCAGACACTCATGGATCAGACAGAATATCCAGGATGGGTGATCAGCCCGATGCTTGGTATGGGAGGAAGGAAGGAAGGAAGTAGATGAAACGAAATGATGGTGAAATGGATGAAAGGAAACGTGATGATGGAGCAGTTGGTGGAATGAATGGCGGGGGAAACCGGAAAACCCGGAGAAAACCCGCCCAGACGCCGCTTTGTCCACCACAAATCCCACATGCGGGTCGCTGAGATTGAACCTGGTCCGCCTCAGTGAGAGGCGAGCGGTCTAACCACTCGACCACGGCGCCGCCCAACTGGATGCTATATGCTCATTAAAATTCCATACCCTTTCCATGCAATCCCGAGAAACAACTTAAAATCTACAGGGCTTCAAAAGAATGGCAAAGTATTGAACAATCCCAACCATTAATACCGAATATCTCGAAAATGTTTTACGCCACATTTGTTCTTCAAATAAACTGTGAATTATAAAGAGATCTACAATCTTTGTGTAGTACGTTTACGTCTATCGCTTAACGTTTACCAGATAAACAAGATTATACAAAATCCCTTCGGAATGAAGAGTACTTCACAGACTATTTCCAGAAAATTAAAGATAAATATTTTATTTGTCATATAAATATTTTAATATATGATATTTTAATCAAAATTATTACTCATTTTTGAGAAAATAAAAATTTCGAAAAATGTTACATGTAAAGAGTACTTTAGGGTTGGGGGATTTTCTTGAAAATGTTCGTGTCGCATTTTTGGAAGATGCTGAACTTAAATACCAAGCTACCGAGAGGGATGGCTCAGGCGACAACGTCTGTGGCCCGCATTCGGGACGTCGTGGGTTCGATTCCCGCGGCAGACCTTCCTGACCCATGAATTTCTTTCGGGGTTTCCCCGGGTCGCTAGGCATATGCTCCGAAGCTTCATTACATCCCCCAAACTTCCTGTCCCTCCATTTCACCTCCATTCTCATTTCACTACACCTTTCATCTCCTTGCCTGTTTCAGGGTTGCAAGTGTCGGCGGGAGTCTCGGCATTGCATGGTAGGAGAAAAGGATGCTCTTTGTAACACTTCGTCCCCGGAATCGGGGTGGTCTCCAAGTCCCCTGTCGTGCTTTCTGGTCCGGCCGCCCTCTATTTCCTCACAACTCACCCCTCCTTCCCGCGGGCGCCCCGTCAGGGGCTTAGGCACAAAGGATCTTCATAAGTCGAAGTGCTAAGTCCACCTTCGGTCCTAGTCCTAAATACCAAGTTGGTGTTTATCCGAATTTTGGTCTTTGAGCTATCCTCTTCACAAATACACACATACACAATCACGGGCCCTATTCTATTTTTTTCTTTTTTATTTTGGGGCTTCATAACATCTATTTCCAGCAAAAACTCGATATCTTGATATCGAAGTTTTGGGTGGAATGCAATACCTTCTCCGCCTACTATACAGGGTGGACCATTTAAGTTCACACTGTATAATATCTCCAACACCAAGCGTTGTAGAAACAAATGCCTTTAATAAGCGTTACTTGATATTAGAGGGGAAAGTACATGCCATTAGTCGTGTTTTGTTTGGAGGAAGTTATGATGGTCATTTTAGGGGCAATTTATTTTTTTAAATGGGAACCTACAATTAGGGTCAAATTAAATTGACCTTACAATCACCATCACAACGTCCTCCAAATAAAACACGACTAATGTCATATACTTCCCCCCATAATATCAAGCAGCTTTTAATAAAGACATTTCTTTCTACAACGCTTAGTTTTGGAGATACTGTAGTCTAAACTTAAATGGTTCATTCTGTATACAATATACGCAAGTAGAGAAAGTAAAATAACAATAATAATAATTAATAATACTTAATAATTTTATACGTTACACGCATATGACTATTCTGCCCACCCTTTCACAAACTGTTCGTATAAAGGCTTATTTTTCTATTACATTCATTTTAATCGAGGTAAACGTTTGTAGAAAATATTTCATTACATTTTTAGTTGTAGTTACCTGAGGGATACAGACGGCTAAAACAATACTCAAAGTGGTTTGTTATGTGCTGGCTTTGATATGATTTCCTTCGCATGACGAGAAACAAAGGAATGCTAGCTTAGTACTTCAAATCTATAAATATTTGAAAATCCAAACCAACAATAAGGAATATGTTGGAAATGACACTGTGACCTAAGATGCCTGTTGTCGTCCGTGGTATTGTGGTTAACATGTTAGCCTCTAGTTCCTGAGGTCGCGGGTTCAAACCCGGCGGAGGGCGCTGGATGCTTTCGGGCTTAAAAATCCTTAACATGGCTTCCTTCGGAAGGGAAGTAAAGCCGATGATTTCGTGTCATAGATTTATAGCACATAAAAGAACCTCAAGCCTCTTAAAGGGGCCTCTGAGCAAAATTACCGTCTTTCATCCCAATATAGAATGGGGCGCTTATGACAGCAGTTAAACAGCGTCCATAAATAAAACTTGATTGCGAGCACAGGACCCGACCTGGCACAACACTGGCTTGGAAAAACTTGTGTCACGTCCCCAAAAATGCTTGGAAAAACATGCTGACTATATAGAAAAGTAACAGAAGGATTGTACAATATAAATAAAATTAATTCAACATGATCAAATATGTGTAATGTTTTTTTTTATAAAATAGGGAAGCTTATTTATTGGACGACTCTCGTAGTATTTAAGTGTAGCGATTTCGGATACCCAATGCCATGAAGTGTTTGGCAGAGAATTCTTGGATATACCGATGATTATAAATGCCAGTGTTGCCCTGGACCAGGCGATTTATTCACATGTCTTCCGCCACACACACACAGGATTCTCATACTAGGCAGAACAATGTTTCTCAGGGCGGCCAGTTCTTTGAGATGCCTAGACTATTCTCCCAGGTCCAACTCTGTGCTTCCGTATATTGTTCCGCCCTTTCATCTGGCTGCTGGCACCACGTAAGAATGTTAGGGAAATAGGAGTTGTCTTTCCCAGACCTACAGTAACACGAGATGCTTCTTTCTTTCTCTCCGCTAGAGCAGCGTCTAATTTAATGTAAACACGGCGTTGCTTACACAACACGCAGCTGGTTCAATCTGTAGTGTGTTTACACCCCTGACAATCACCGTGCCTCTTTCCCTGGCTCGACATTACCGCGAGTAATGTTACAGACAAAGATTCGGCCGTACACTTACATGCAAAACATTTTCCCTGTTCAGATGACCTTCAGCTCCATAAGATTCCTGCAAAGACCTGATATTTCTCTCCTCCAAACTACATTGTTCCTTTGACGTTGACCTTTGCCGCATCTGTGTTGTTTCTTGCTGTTACTTCGAGGAGACTCGGAGTCCCGTGTTCGATTGTTGGGTGGCAGGGATTAGGAACTTTTTCTGGTAGAGCTGAGGCTCTGGTTTTCATGGGTGGTGACACTGCCTTGATGATATTGATAATGCTGTCGGCGAAGTTTGAGTTATTATTCCTTTATTTTGTTAAGAAGATTCCTATCTGGTCAACCTGCCACCTTCGTCGTCAAAATCACTGTTATTGTTGTCATAAATTTCGCGAAGTCGCTACTTATATGTTCCTCCGACTAGCTCTCGAATTGCCTAGATTTCGACACTTCATTTACACACTTCAAATTTTCCTGATTTTCTTCTTTTTTTGTTTCATCAACCGTCCTCGTGGTTAGTTTTTATCCGACTGTGCGCTCGGCGTATCTTTTCTTTCTTCACGCCTTTCGCCAAACCTAGAATTTTCCCCCACCCTTCTTATGTTTCGTTCCGTTTTGAGTTCAAACGTATCATGTGATGTATACACGATGTTTTATTGGCTATAATTTTTGTTTCATGATTCTATTATTGGCTATCCCCACTTAGATAACCTTCACGTCTGCTTCTTACAACTTATTTTGAGTTTAAAATCTTCCCACAAATATTCTTAGATCGGATATAAAACACGTATGCTTTCCGACCCTGCTAAAGCTTTGAGACCATTGTTAACTTCACGTCCGAGACAAAGTACAAAAGCGAAACTTCCGGTAGACTTCTTGGCGCCGATAGCAGGTATGTGCCATCTACCTTCCTTTCGAGGAAAACAAAAATTGTTTTTCTGCCTTTTCAACAAAGCCCGTTCCTAGTATGAATTTTCAGAGCGGGTGTCTTTATTTTTATACATGATTCTCTTTATACCCTTTATCTCGTTGTTCAGCATTATTTGTCGTGATGTTTGATCATGCTTTTCTCGTTTTGTTGTCTATTTACGGTTTTGATCGTCTTATATCATTATTATTATTATTGTTTTTCTCTCCTGGGTCTCAATAACCGGCTTTACCTTCTATAGCTTAACTAATAGTCAAATATCAAGGTACTTAGAGGAAACACAGCATATTTGCTGTAACTGGAGGCACATAAGTTGAAAAAATGCAAGAGCACAAAATAGAGCGGTGTGAAGGATATCCATGCTGATTGTCAGCTTCACAAGGATCTTGAATCGCTTATCATACAGCATAATGTTTCAATGTATGTTATATCTCATCGGCAATTATCTAACCTTTGGAATCGACTGACTGGTTTTCCTGTTAACTACACCCAACGACTCCAACTACACAATTACTGATCTATCTTCATCCTCTCTCTGATCGATTCATTCTGTTAAAGTCTGTTTCTAGTACTCTAGACTGGGCATTGTCAAGATTATTTTTATCCAAGACAATTCAAACAGCATACTGATCGTGGTACTCGAAATAAACTCGTATAACTTTGCTTTATATACAGAGTGAATCACCTAAAACCTGCACCGCAAATATTTCGGAAATGGAAAGTGCTATTGACGTGCAGTTTTCATAGCATTGATTGGTAGTGAGGGGCTCGTACATTTAACTTATAAACAGATTTTAATAATACTGAGAAAGTGTATTTTTTTAACAAACATACAAATTTTTAAATGGAACAATGCCTAGTTACTTCAACAGAATAAAGATAGAGTAAATTAGAATGTCAGTGGTCTTTCTAGCAGGATTCTAGTGCAACTGGTTTACGAGAAATCGTATTTTGAAGAGCTTCCACCCCGACAATCGTTTGTCCCATTCAACCTGCTTAGTTGCTAGGTACGATGTTGCTATGTTTGTTCGCATTCTGTTTTCTGTTCATTGATTGCATTGCGACTTTCTGGTCAGTTAGTTTGTGACAGTTCAAGCAGTAACTCGTGAGTGGAAGATGGGGTTTACTAATGCAGAAAAAGCCGACATGCTCCTGTACGGTGTATGCGGAAACGTATCCCAATAGACGTCAACCATCTCGGCAATTATTTATCAACCTCTTCAACCAATTACGTGAAAGTGGTATTGTAACACCTAGAAAACGTAGAAGCAAACAAGTGACTGCAGAAGAGGCAGAAATTAATGTTTTGGCTGTCGTTGCAGTAGATCGGCAAATTAGTTCCCGCATAATCGCACGTGGAAGTGGCATAAGTCAGGCAAGTGTACTGCGCATTCTCCATCGACATAGGTTCCATCCCTATCACATCTCTGTCTATCAAGAGCTGCATGGAAACGATTTTGAGAATCGCGTTAACTTTTGTACATGGGCATTACGACATGATACTCCAGATTCATCATGTATCTTGTTTAGTAATGAGGCAACATTTACTAATCATGGCCAGGTAAACCGCAGAAACATGCACTATTGGTCTGTTGACAATCCCCGTTGGCTTCGTCAGGTGGAACGTCAGCATCCATGGAGTTTAAACCTGTGGTGTGGGATAGTGAACCATCAGCTCATAGGCCCTTTTTTCATAGAAGGAACAATGAACACGCACAAGTATCGCAGCCTCCTGACAGACCATCTGCCACAGATGCTAGAAGACATTCCTTTGCAGACTAGGAGGAACCTGTGGTACCAACATGACGGCTGTCCAGCCCATAGTGCACGAAGTACTACAGCTTGTCTTAACGGATTGTTTCCAAATCGTTGGATTGGACGAAGAGGACCTGTACCTTGGCCGGCCCGTTCACCGGATCTGACCCCTTTAGACTTTTTCTGTGGGGAAGGCTGAAATACACTGTCTACAAGGATGTACGAACTACACCAGACGATATGAAGCGACGTATTACTGCTGCTTGCTCTGGTATTTCCGCTGAAATCCTACAACGTGTGCAGCAGTCTTTCCATAGCAGACTGGAAGCTGCCAGTGGTTATTTTGAACATAACCTTTGAAGGGCAATGTTCTCTGTACTTGTAAGAATCCACAGAAATATTCTAACTCCCTTTTGTTTTTCTTTAGTTTGTGCTACCACAGGTTGTACAAGTGTCGGTACGTAAAAGTTTCAAAATAAGATTTCTCGTAAACCACTTGCACTATAATCTTGCAACAAACGCCACTGACATTCTAATTTACCCTACCTTTATTCTGTTGATGTAACTAGAGATTGTTCAATTTAAAAAATTGTATGTTTGCTCAAAAAATACACTTTCTCAGTATTATTAAAAATCTGTTTATAGGCTAAATGTACGAACCTCTGTCTACCAATCAATGCTGTGAAAACTGCACATCAATATCACTTTCCATTTACGAAATATTTGCAGTGCAAGTTTTAGGTTTATTCACCCTGTATATTTCAATAATACTGAGGGATAGTTTAATTGCAGTATTTCAAAAGCACTTGTCTAGTTAAAATATAGAAAGAACCCTCGATGAAAATTTAATCACGGTTATATTCAATGTAATAGCCTGATTAAATTGTTTATCGAATAGAATTGCTGAAAGCAGGTGGAACAACTTTGTAATGAGAGGGGAGTGTTTGGTATTTCAGTATCTACTGAAACTACTGCACTCTCTAATAGGCAAGGCTTTCTGGTAAATGTACCTTTCAGAGGGAGAGAAAAATTACACCCCAAACAGCAGGAGCACCACCACAAAATATATTCTCTTTCATGCATGGAAACAAGTGCCCTGTTACGCCATAGGTATTGTTCCTTCTTTTAACTTGGAGCATTTGTCAATGGAACACAATATACTAGTGACCTAGGCCAAACTGTTTTTGAGATATTAACTGTTTCACTTGTTATGAATCACGTTTGGGCTGCTAACACAGAATACCCCTTGTACTAAACAGTTCAATATATCTATACTAAAGGCTTATTCTGAACTTAAAATACAAGCATAAAGAAATTGTTATGCAGGCACTGTTCAATTTTATTCGGTGCTACAAAAGTTGTTTTTTGTATGTGAGTTATTATTTTTTTTTCAATTTTACCTACCCCTGTTAAGGAAAATATTTAAGCAGTTACACTAAAAATTAATTATTTTTAAAAACAGTAAAATGTTTAGCTCCTTAATGTTTGAACCTCTTGAAAAGTTCAAGGATTTAAATTAAAGCCGTAGACTTAATGTATATTGAAGAGCGAAAAGTGATGGGAACAAAGGAGCTGAGAGGGTTGGACGTAATGTTGTAATGGTACCTTATAAATGCCCGTTGAAGCTTTAAAATGAGAAAAACAAAAATAATGTAATATGAAGGTATAAAGTATAAGATTAATAAATTGCAAATAAATCTACATTTGTAACCAATAGTTTTCTTCTGTTTATTACAAAATGGTTTTCTGTGATTCCTTTTCCTATAGAAGTGAACATTTAAGAGTTGCCTCACCTTCTCTGCTGATAATACGTAAACAATGTTACAATTATACGTCAAGTCACGAGAAGAGCTTGGAAAGGATTTTAAAGATCAACTACCGAAAGAATTGCAGCAGGGCGTTTACCATTTACAAAAAGAAAACAGAACGAAAGCAACAGGTTGTCGTTAGAATCGTATACTTGGGAATCTTAGGAAAAAATTCCCCAGAGTATCTAACTACCACGAAAGTTACTGTGAATCGCTTAAGTACTCTGGCAATGTTCGAAATGCTATAATTGAATACGTCCTATGAGATATGGACTAATATTTTGGGTTTTAATAGTTCCAAGTCACTGGACCTAAGCACAGTAATCGTGAAAATGTCAATCTCTTCATATTAATTTATAATTGGCTGTTAAAGAATAAGACAAAGCTGATAAGAGCCAAAGAAATCGATACATATCTGGTACAAAAAGAAAGAGCAATATAAAAATATACCATACTTCCTTCCCTAATAGAGGGCTATCCCAGAAGTACCCGACATTACAAAGAAAACACAAAAAGTTTGGGAAAAAAGTCGTTATTTCACTACATAGCGATGTTCAATATCTTCGATGCCCTGTTTATAGTGAGTTCTGCAAAATATCCATCAACTGCAAACTCCACCTCCTCATTGTTGGCAAATCTTTTACCACCAAGCCATTTCTTCAATTTGGAAACAGAAAATAATCAAAGGAGCCTAAGTCTGGCGAATAGGGTGCATGAGGAAGCGATTCGAACTTTAACTCATTGATTTGGACCATGGCGATAATGGATGTGTGAACTGGTGCATTGTCTTGATGAAACAGAACTTTCTTTTTCGCTAAATGTGGCATGAGGGAGATAAACACAATTTACTTAGTATAAAAGTACGATTGATTTCCAATCAAAAAGTCTATATTTAATTAGAATAAATAATTAAAATTTTAATTTTTATCTCGTCTATCATCATACTAATCACCCTAATAATCTGTTCTTGCTTGATATCATCATCCAAACGATGCAATAAGTTTGCATAATACTCGCCATTGATTGCTTTAACTTTTTGAAGATATCAATGAAAATGCTCCCACGCGCATCCCAAAAAACTGACGTCATGAGCTTGCCTGCAGTTGGAACTGTCTTCGCCTTCTTTGGAGCCGATTTTCCCCTTTCAATCCACTGTTTCGACTGTTCCTTCGTCTCAGGTGTGAAGTGATGGACCCAAGTTTCATCCATGGTTATGAATCGACGCAAAATCTCGGCTTTATTGTAGCGAAACATCGCCAAACACTCGACTGAAACATCCTCACGACGCTGCTTTTGTTCCATTGTGAGTAAACGCGGCACCCATCTTGCGCACAGCTTTCTCATGTCTAAATTTTCAGTTAGTATGCGATGTAACAGCACTTTTTGAAATGCGTACAATGTCTGCTAGCTCGCGCACTTTCAGTCGACGGTCATCCAATACCATTTTGTGGATTTTCTTCACAATTTCTGGTGTGGTCACCTCATTTGGTCGACCACTGCGATGTTCGTCTTGGCAGCTCATACGGCCTTGCTTAAACTCTGCCACCCAATATTTTACTGTTGCAAAGGAAGGAGCAGACTCCCCCAGAGTAGAATGTATCTCAGCTTTAATATTAGTTGGACTAAGACCTTTCAAATGAAAGTACTGAATCACATAACGATGGCCAACTTTATCCAGGTTAACAAATTCGCTGAGAGATATCACTATTAATGGCTGCCAAACAATTACTAAACAACGTAGCATCGTCAAAATTCAAACTTAAGCTTTATACGGGTGGACTTTTTACCATAGTCATTTGTTGGAAGCAACAACCGCTATATATAGGTCAGGTCGGGTACTTCTGGGACAGTCCTCGTAGCTTCAGGAAAAGTGAATAAAACGTATGACCCAGTTTTCCTCATAGCATGATGAGTACCTATTAGACTATCGTTTCGTATTCTGAGGCTTAGAGTGTTTGACTTCTAAGAAGTGGTACAAATTAAAATAGTCTCCTTTCAAGAACGTATGGAGAACAGAGTAACAAAAACTTATTGTAAAACGTATACTAACTTTCGTAGTTACAGAGGCACTAACGTCACGCAATGTAAACCGTGCATTTGAAAATTTGAGATATGCGACTCTGCTAGAAGTCAGCATGAGCTCGGGTTTAAATAGGAAATAAATGCTTGTGGGGCCCGGCCTTATAGAAGCATCAAAATATTGATTTATGGAGTTATTTTGCTCCGTGTGTTATGCTAATTTTCCAAACAAATTCATATTACATTTAGGCTCAGTATAACATGATTATTCCAAATTTATTTGGAATTGTTCACTATTTTGCTCAAACCGGCCAGATTTAAAAATTTCTATCACTGTAGACCTCTTAACTTCTGCTCGTTGCAAAGACAGAATTCCATCTCGTCACAATCAAAAAAATAACCAAGAGATATACTAATGCTCAACACTTCAGCATTATTTTGTGAGGTGAATAGAACAAGAAGAAAATTAAACTACAAGAGGTTTTTATAGCCACCCTGGAATAATAGAATTGTCCGGTTGCTGCGCGTTTTCACAATATAGACAGAAATATGTGAATGGTTAGATTATTAATTTATGACCATACGAACATTCATATGATTACACAAGCGTAAAGCCTTTGTCCACTTTATCATAAAGAATTACCCATTGAAAGTTGCTTCCACACATTGCAACACTAGTTTTCGACACTTATATATAACCACGAAAAAGGGAAAATTTCGGCATAGCATTTTAAGTTAGAATGAAGATTTCATTTCACCGCTTTTATCTATGCTCCTTACGTAGATAACTCTATTGAATAATGAAGGTTATGGATATTAATACAAACTAATGAAAATAACCAATACAGTCCAGTCTCTTGAACAGTCTTTGTAACATACTTGAAAAATACTTCTAAACATACAGAACTAACAACGATATTCAACTACAGTAAATTCTACCCACAAGTGGAGCTGTTTAATTTCCTGTAACGGGATAGGTTTATACGAGGTAAAACGAATGCACGAAATGAGTATACAAATGAGTTCGGGGAGTTGAAGTACTAATCTATCTGAATATTAGCCCCAAGGAGCTAATATGTCTCGCCGGCAGCTTGACTTGATCGAAACACAAAACTGGTTAAGAGAGGCAAGAATTCCACTGCTACACCAATTTATAGCTAATTAAGTACTTATTATGTCAATGTAATCATCGTTATTTTACATTGCGTATACACATTCTTTTGCTAAGTGCACCGACGTTTGGACATTGTTCAGCATGACGATTTACCAAGTCTGCATCAGTCCATTTACATCAAATAATATGTTTTTCTGGCACAAAGCGTTCTATATCGGAATGTAACGCATGGATGAAGTACTTGTGTCGTGATGCTGGTCTCCTGGGAAAGAACAACCGCGCACAACTTTCCATTTCTCACTTTCACAAAAACAGTAAAGCTCAGATTAATATTTGTATTCGTGAAAACAGTGATACATAAGCTACACTAAACCTAAAGCTTTGTTGGTATACAACCAGCCACTAAAGCCGCGGCCAAAATAGTGTATAGTTGCCTAAACGGTCATAACTACAGAAAAACCAACAGCTACAGAGATATCTAAAAACATAACTGCAGAAACACCCCTATCACAGAAGCAGCTACATGCACAGCAGTGTAAACACCAATCGCCGCAGAAGCAGCCACATCTGCAGCCACAGAAACATCACAGCCGAAGCAGCAAAGGAATCCAGAACCGCAGACTCTGAGACACCACAGAAATACCTGCAGTGATATCCACATTCAAACCGTAGCGCAGAGACATCCACAGAAATAGCAACAACCTTAGACGCAGAAATGTTCACAGCCACAGAAATATTAACAGTAACATCCTCAGCCGTAGCTGCACAGACATCCACAGCAACAGAAACATCCACAATCGTATCCGCAGAAACATCCACAGCCATAGCCGCAAAGGTATCCGGTGCAGCATAAACCGCCACAGCTGTAAACAAAGGAATATTTGCAGCCATAGAAATATCACAGCCGTAGCCGCAGATATATCCAGAGCCACAGAAACCGCTCCTATCCCTAGCCACAGAGTCATTCATAGCCACAGAAATATTCACAGCATCATCCACAACCGTAGCGCAGGGACATTCAAAGCTATAGAAACATCTACAGCAGCAGAAATGTCACAGCCGTAGCCGCAAAGGAATCCAGAACCGCATACTCTGAGATAATGATATCCACAGAAGTACCTGCAGTGATATCCACATTCACAACCCTAGCGCAGAGACATCCACAGAGACATCAACAACCTTAGACGCAGAAATGTTCACAGTCACAGAAATATTAACAGTAACATCCTCAGCCATTGCTGCAGAGGCATCCTCAGCAACACAAACGTCCACAATCGTATCCGCAGAAACATCCACAGCCGAATCGCAGAGGTATCCGGCGCACCGTAAACATCCACAACTGCAAACAAAGGAATATTCACAGCCGTAGCCGCAGATATATCCAGAGCCACAGAAACCGTGCCTATCCCTAGCCACAGAGGCATTCACAGCCACAGAAATATTCACAGCATCATCCACAATCGTAGCTGGAGACGATCTACAGTCGCAGAAACATCCATAGCTGTAGTCGCAGAGGCATCCAGGTAGCAGAAACATCCACAACTGTAGACGCAGGGAGATTCACATCCATAGAAATAACCATAGCCGTAGCGCAGAGGTAACGAGAGTCACAGAAGCATCCACAGTCGTAGCCCCAGAGGCATTCATGAAGCCCTAGCCTCAGAGGTATCCACAGACACAAACATCCACAGCTATAGAGGTATCCACAACCGCAGGCAGAGACACATAGAGAGGCATTCCTGAAACATTATAGTCAAGGATACGTCCATAAGAGTATAAAACATATTTATGACTGTACCGCCAAAGCACCCACAACCACAGAAAATTCTACAGGTGCACAAATTATTACAATGGCAGCAACATCAATAGTCACACAAACATCCTAAACCGCATATTTACTCCTGAAAAACACACCAAAAAACCGCAGTTGCAAAAACATTCAATCATCGCTCTAGTGATAGAGTAATTATTAACATTCAACGTTTAAATAATGAAAAGTTTACAGTTTCTTTCATCGTATTTTATTCCTAAAGGCAACGCTCAGTTTTGACACAATAAAGCTTATATCAGATATAGTCACATTTTGGATAATTGTACTGATGCTGTAGTAAAATATGTCTTATAAAATTCAACGATGAGAAAACTGAGAAATGAAGGCGTGTTTTTAAAGTAAAATCTGTTTCAATATTTTGCCGCTGCAGTCGTAATTTTGAGCATGCCCGATCATTTTCTTCATTCATTAGGAGGCCAGACGCAGCTGTGAGTGATCGTCACTTTACGTTTTACTATTGTTAGAGCGTTTCAAAATGTTCAAATCAATCGAACGGCCCGTCGACTGCAAAGTCAGATCAGTGATTCGTTTTTTGAATGCGAGAAATGTTACGCCAACAAACATTCATCGCCAATTGTGTGAGGTTTATAGGGAAACAATAATGAGTGACAGTAATGACGCACAGCCAAACAAGCTCGAGATCTTATTGCATCATTTGGTTGGGAACAATTCGACCACCCTCCTTACAGTCCGATTTGGCACCAAGCGATTTTTATTGTTCCTTCATCTGAAGAAATTCCTTGGTGGAAAGAATTTCAACGACGATAGAGTTGTGAAACAAGGAGTACAGACTTGTTTTTCATCACGGGCGGCATCATTCTTTGACGAAGGCATACAAAAACAAGTGTCTAAATAATGACGGCGATATTTGGAGAAGAAGTGTAAGGTGGGGGCAATGAATAATAATAAATTAATTGTTCTTCCACACGAGTCGTTGGACAAGATGGAATAGTAGAATCAGGCGACTGAAAAATTCAATGCCATAGCCAGGATTTGAACCACGGATCTCCAGGTTTTCGTCCGGTTGCTCTAACTACTGAGCTACCATGGCAACATGCCGGTACGACACTAAATTTTCCATCTGATTTGCATTTTTCCCGGTAAATCAAAAGGAGATCTCAAATTGTATTGAGATGACATACCCCAATAGCGACTTACAATGTTGTAAGTCCTTTAAGTCCCGGGCTTCATAGTTACAACCACTATTAGGTCAACTAATGGAATTAGTTGTTCTTCCACATGAGCCGTGTGTTGAACAAGGTTGGAAAGGTAGAATTAGGCAACTGAAAAATTCAATGCCATAGCCGATATTTGAACCACTGATCTCCCGGTCTTGGTCCGGTTTGGAAATTAATATTCCGTTATTTTTTAAAAAATTATCCGTACTTACTTTTAAAACTCGTCTCGTATATAAACAACTCCAATTTTCTGAATGGAACTGGCCTACTAAAAATTGATTTTAGAGGCCTACGAGATAAATAATATTTATGAACGATTATAACTGTAAACCTAAATGAAGGTGTGGGATAAATGTTTAAAAAGGGAACCTGTGAAAACTAGTACAAGAGGTAATCGACTACTTACAATTAGCTTTACAATAAACAGTTTGTGATGAATTACATTTGCATTACGAAGTGTAAAGAACACGTCAAGATATTGGAAGTTCAAGTTGTACCTCTGACCCTTAATTTTCTTAAGTTATCCAGTGCTTCTTGCAGAATTGTTCCTCTGGGTGTAAACATGCCCGTTACCTCTTAAAATATTTACTTTATATTTATCGCTCAAAGTTTGGCATCGTAGCTCGTAAATTGTTTTCTTTCTAAATTCACATTAAGCGTTGGTAACACTTTCACTTAAAAATGTATAGCAGGATTTGTAACAAGAAGCGGTTGGTTAACATGGCTATACACAATAAGTGAATGAATTCTACTATGCCTATCACACCAAAGACACTAAAGTGTTATTAATCATAAGGTTTTCCTATTTTTCATTAGATGGACCTTACTTTTGAAACTGTGCTACAAAATGGAACTAAACACTTTCACGGAGTTCTCAGAAGTGGGTTAATTTACTGGCACCAAGAAAAACGTAAATGCTCAGGAGAAGATAATCCGATGAAGCAAAATCCGCAAATGTAGAAGATGCCGGTGTGCCTATCTTTGATTATACAACCCGCTTATTCTTATCGCAGGGCTGCAAACGTGAGAACATAATACATGCTTATATAACCTACTTTTGAAACATCCAGAAATCTTCGCAGTATTTTGACGCCAAAGAACCTAGTAAGACTTAACTCCATGCAGCATATAACCGCTGATCTACAGCTACAAAAATTTCCCTGAAAATTTCCTACGTTATTCAATGAAAATTTAGTTACGGGCAATTTTGTTTGTTAAACATTATACAGGACGTCCACGAATTCGCACACTAGCTCTCCAGGTTCTGTTCTAGAGTAAATCGAATGCGAGAGAATATCTTCTTGCTGAAACTGTTCGCACGTTACAACCACAGGATGTTAACCAATCAGAAGCCGTCAATTTTACGCGAGGTACTTCTCTGTATGTTGCCGATGTTTACATCCAGGCTTGGCTAACTGGTTGAAGGCCGGTCTTTTTGCTCTGCCACGCAGTCCTCCCTATAAGCTCCCTCCCTAAGGTGAGTCGAACTCATTGAGCATGTAGAACTTGCAAGTAATATGTAGCAATTATGCAAGTGTACATAGCAGTGCTATTTATTGAATGCGATACTACAACCACATACTTATATTAGCTCTATATGAATACTACAGTCTATAACCCTTTATCCTGCATTTTACTGATGGGACCAAACCACTATTTCTCGATACTCGATACCGATACTTATTTTTGAGCACCGATATTCGGTACTCATTATATAAAAAGCTCGTAAAGGCGATAGCTTCTTTACTGAATTATGTTCTTATTAATAGTTTTCTGTATATAAACGAGTGTCATCAATTTTTATTGTATGCTAGTTCCGAAATTGTTCCTGTTTGACCTTCTCCGATTGACAGCAATTTTTTTATCTTGATAATGCCTCAGGTTATGTGTCCCTTATTGTTAGTCAAGGCTAATAATAATATTATTATTATGTAAATATAATAATAATATTATGTAACTATAATAATAATAATATGTAACTATAACAATAATATTATGTAACTATAATAATATTATGTAACAATAATAATATGTAACTATAATAAGATTATGTAATTATAATAATATTTTTATGTAACTATATTTTGTGCTAAAAGTTTTCTTTTACAGGATTTTATATCCATATTATGGAAATTAGTCACACGGTATACCTGTAAGCTATGCTCGTGACACGAAATTGACTTTTGTAAACACAAACTAACAGATGGAAGGAAAGAACAAATATTTCCATGCGCTGTATTATCTCACGTCTTAAGTTCTGATTTGTTTCTGCTGGAATCACAGATTGGTCACGGACTAGGTAAATGACATGGCTGAGAGTGAGTCACCAAGCCAGGCTATTGCAGAAACGTGATTTAGTGCGTCAACTAAATTAGCTTCATTCACAACTCAGTTAACGCTGTATGTTACATGAGTACATGGACGGACGGACGGTTGGATGGGTGGGTTGATGGATGGATGGATAATTTATTAGTCTTTAGAATACAAGTATTTGTGCCGTCTTCAGTAAACGACCTGTTCATATACTATCAATTCAAATCTAAATCAGCATCGTCTTAGAACAAAGTAAGTTGCATATTTACGCTATAAAACTCATTTATACTATATATAGGATTCGCCCTCAATAACAGCCGACCCTGCTCTTGAATGCCTGACGTGAAAGATTTCTTATATGTGTAGGTATGTTGTTAAAAAGCTTTAATAATGAAGTGTGATAAAAACTACTTATACTTTATTTACTCTTGTGTGTGTGTGTGTGTGTGTGTGTGTGTGTGTGTGTAGTTAAGGTTCGAATTGCTTCCTCATGCACCCTATTCGCCAGACTTAACACTTTGCAGTTGATGGCTATTTAGCAGACCTCGACGGTTCTCACTATAAACAGGGTATGGAAGCTATTGAACATCGCTGGGAAAAGTGTATTGAGCTGAAAGGAGACTATGTAGAGAAATAAAGATTTTTTTCCCAAAATTTTTGTTTTCTTTGTTAGGTCGGGTACTTCTGTGACAGCCCTCGTATTATTCTCACAGCCCTCTATTACAATATAAAAAGTCTTGACGCAGAAGCATGGTTACCCCATAATAAAAGTCCGTAAATCAGATGACTGAATATAACCATAATAGGTTGCAATAAGTGATTCAATGGTTATGTTATTTTTAAGTATTCTTAAGATAAACAAGCCCTTACTTTCTTAGCAACATGTGCAATATGGCTAAGAGCACAAACTTGAATCAAGGTACAAGCCTAAGAATTTTGGTGATTTGTTTGCATATGAATTAATTGTCCTTAAATTAAAGTATAATATCTCAGTTTTGTATCACTTAAAATTAAATTATTGTAATTAACCACGTTTGAACACAATTACTTAATTCATTGAATTTAGTATTCAATAAGTCAGTACTAGCATTAATGATATTGACAGCCAAATCGTCAGCAAACATACATATATATCTCATAACAGGAATTACGAATAAAATTGGGGAGATCGTTAATATATATTAAAACAGTATAGGCCCCAAAGTTGACCCTTGAGGTACTCCATGTTTCAAGAGTTTAAAAGAAGAAACTTTATTCTAATTTAAAAACACAACGTGATATCTATCGCTAAGATAAAAAAATAAAAGACCTACACTAGTGTCATTAAATCCGTAAAAATTTAGTTTATGTTGAAGAGTTATGTGGAAAACTGTGTCAAGAGCTTTCGTAAAATCAAAAAATCGACTGTAGGCGAAATTATCAGGCTCAAAACCCTAGAGGAAACGTTTTTAAATTAGTGTGATTGCATCTGTAGTACTGAGAGACGTTCCGTATTGATGCTTAGTTAAAGCTTTTTCCTCGAAATACTTACAAATATGTTTATTAAATAAAACCTCATCAGCTTTTGACATAGCGGGTATTATGCATACGCACCTACAGTTTCCATAGTCTGTTTTGTTACCTTTTTTAAAAAAGGTAGACATAAGGTGTAAAAGTTTCAAAAAGTTCAGTAGAATACTTTGGCTTTTGGATAATTCACAGGTCAGTCCCCTTAAAGATCTATAAAGCTTATATTAGTAGGTAATATGTTAGTTTTGCCTGCCAATTAAGAATATAAGGAGAAAGCACATTCAATATGAGCTGGTTATTACGTTTACTATCATCCGATGGTTTATATTCTTATAAAGAAACAGTTATATATCTTAAGTGTATCTGCCAAGCGTTCCTTCTGCTGGCTTCATTTTCACTTCTCTTTCTCAAAGGGACCTGAGGCTGTCTCCTGGAAGCAGAACCAATTTGAGAACTCCGTCGCTTATGTTCTTGACGCGTGGGACTGTCTTAGTTTGAGAGACGCTTTTGCTTCTGCAAACTCTAATGAATGTGCTGCTGTAAAAGAGAAAATATGCCCGTTCAATTTGTTCTCGCTTTCTTTCACAACACCCAGCTCTCTTGTTGTGTTTTTTTTAGATTCCATTGCATATTCAGCTCCGTCCTTATCTGGAACCACAAAAGGCGAGATTTGGTAGCTCACTGGGGACTTTCAGTTCAATTTCTACCCAGGAAATTAATAAGTTGACATTGTTTATGTTTCAATACTTGGAAAAGTGAAGGAATATCATAAATGACAGCAATACATCTATCTATACTCTCCAGAGAAAATCGTTATTCCCTACTCGTGAAATGCTGTGAAGATATGAAAATAACTTTTGATATGTTTTTCGTCGTTTTCCCCAAAATGTTTACTACTCGATATCCCTGAACATCCGGGGCCAAACAATTCAAAGTAGCAAATAAACAAACAAAAAAATCTGATGTGTTAAACTCACATAACTTTCTCTACTCTTGTACAAACTATTTTTACAAACGCTTATTCTCCATGTGCTTCATGTTAATCTAGATATGAGATGTTAATCTTATTTCTAATTTTCTTGTAGGTGCAAGGGGAATAAGGTAGGCTTTAAGCGACAGTCAAATATTTTAAGAGCTGGTTACTATGTGGAGTATTCCATTCTCTTTGCATTACCAGGACAAAAAAATGAATAACGAATTCCCATTTGAGAAAAAGTATTGGAAAATTTAAGGGAATAACAAGCAATATCTTGAAAATGGTTCACTCAACAACAAAAATGTATATGACATAAATTGTGTATTTTACCGCGATCTACGTTTTTTGTGTATTAAAATTTTGTCTATCTCTTATGGTTTACCAGTTATGCAAACGTCGTTCACAATGAACACTTTTGGAGACATTCCCAGAAAATTCAAGATATACATTTTATTTGTCATGAAAGTATCTTAAATATGTGATATTTTAATCAAAATCGTTAGAGCCATTTTTGAGAAAATTAAAATTTTCGAAAAATGTTCCATGTAAAGGGTATTCTGGGGTGGGGGAATTTTCTTGAAAACGTTCGTGTCGCATCTCTGGAAGATATTGAACCTAAATACCAAGTTTGGTGTTTATCCGACTGTTCGTTTTTGAGTTATGCTGTTCACACACACACACGCGCGGACATGTTTCCCCTACTTACTATACGTAGTAGAAAAAGTAAAATATATGGAGATCAAGTTTCCAATCCTTGCCTTATCCACATCAAAGTACGTGAGAAAACAAGAAGTTACGCGCATTACACTGGTACGTTTTTAGTTTGAAAAATAGCTGTATTATTTTAGGTTTATAAAAACAATTAAGAAGTATAGGAAACTTTTATACTTACCATTTCATTATTTTTCACTTTAAAATTTGGATAAGGCGAGTTGTGAAACAAAACAATGGATAAGGAAATCTCCGGCACAACAAACATTGGAAAGACAACTTTTGGAACTATTTTAATTCAAAACAACGACCATTCTAAGTATCACAATAATTTCAGCCACTAAAATAATGCATATGTAATAGCATTACGAGATTATGAAATACAGGAGTAACGTTACAGAAAATAATTATTTTCTCTCTTCGTATTTTCAAGTCTAGTTTGTCCTCTTCATCAGGATATTCTTCCTCGTTTATTTCATTAGTATCCTGATATCTTTCACAAGGTTTATATACAGTTTCTTTGAAATAATTTAAGTAATCTTGTCCTGGCCACCAAAGTGATGATCGAAAAGGCGGCCCACATTAAGGTTCCGATTTACAATTACCTTGCCTCCTTTTACCCTCAGAGGGGTTCCTTTACCCTTCTTGCATGCACTCTTGATTGATAATTTAGTTCACTTTTACTTCTACTTTTTTTTAAACAAAGCTTATTTTGAGGTGTGGAGAATACGGAGTTGCAGCTGCCCCTTGGCTTCGGGTGAAATGCAAAGTCATGCAACAATGCTATGTTCTAAAATATTTCGACAATGGGAGTACGAAAAAGCAAGTCATATACTACAAAAATTACAAGAAAGGAAAAATAAATAAATAAAATAACGCTACAAGAAAACACCATTTCATGAAAAACGTGAGCGTAGAATCTCAAGTATAAACAACCCTCAAAACAACGGTAAACCGTGTTATGATGCACTGTTGTGTCCTACCACCCACATATTATCCAAATAACAGTTAAAAAGGATAATCAAGTACAACGCCCTAACAAAAACCAGCTGAAGTTCCTCTCTAGAAAGGTTCGCCAGTGCTTCACCTACTGTCGATAAGGCAAGGTTTGAGAAGATAATATGTCAGAATCACATACAAAACGTTTAAAGATTAGACCAGTTTTGATTCACTAACACAGGCAAAGTTAGAAACTGTTTGGAACATTTATAGCTTTGGATAAGGCTGATTTGAAATAATATAGTATTTTTAAACAAAGAACTGGATAGGAAAAAGCAACATTTTGTAACTCGTATGCCAGCTCATATAGGGGTTCCAACAGGGATACAAAAAATGTCGTCCTCCGTGGTGTAGTGGTTACCATGCCAGCATCTAGTTCCCGAGGTCGCGGGTTCAAACCGGGCGGCGATGGATTTTTTCGGGCGTAAAAATCCCTAGCATGGCTTCCTTCGGAAGGGAAATAAAGCCGGTGGTCCCGTGTCGTAGATTTACGGCACGTAAAAGAACTACAAGCCTGATAAAGAGGCCCCTGAGCAAAATTACCGGTCCTTCACGCCCAATATAGAATGGGGCGCTAAGTACCACAGCAGTTAAAGAGCGTCCATAAATATAAAAAATATGACACAAAAAATTAAACTTTGAACATAATTGAAAGCTATTAAAGAGATGCACTTCGCAAATGACAAAAGTAATGAGAACTTCACATTTTTTTATATTTTGTGTTTAATCTCTAGAGACCTGAGATGAAATTCAGACATTATATATATGCTTAATGATTTTCTCTGGGTCGAAATGTAACAAATTACAAAATTTGGAAGGGTCTTTTTGACTGGTCTAAAATGAGGTTTAGAAATCTATAAATGTTCTGTGGATCAATGTGTGTTATTAAGGACCAAAATAACACAATATTCAAGAGATCAAATGTTGTTTTAATTTTTAGGGTGCTTCAAAGGGGTTTTGGGGGTTTATCATATACAATACATAGGGTTTGTATCAAGGTTTTACGGTTTTTAATTTTACCATCGATACACCGCTGATAGAGATAGAAAAAAATATAACTCTTAAGTGCAGAATATATCAATATGATACAACCGGCAGTCATGACTTTGACTCTCCCACAGAGCCAAAAAAAAAAAATACGAAATCCGATCATATATGAGGCTGGAGGTTAAATTGTTCCTTGGGGGTATATTTGAAGAATGACACAGATCAATATAAGCTTTCCTAATGCTCTTAACTCTTCGTCTGGCAGGCATTTTAACACAGTTTGTTAGTAATGTGGATTGGTTAGTTCCAACTTTAGAGGTTTTTCTCAAATATTCTATATATCGTACCACACAAACCGTTCCATCTTCAATTATTTAGTTGCAGGCATGATTTGTTTGTGCATGTTCTAAAACGTAACTCAGTTAAGTTGAGTAGCGGCTTGAAAAAAATCGTGATTACAAAACTTTCAACTTCACAATAACTGTTTCACAAATCAATTTGTTCTTCTATGAATATTTTGAAAATTATAATGGTGCAAAACCTCAGTAGTGGAATAAACAATAAGCAGTAAACAACTGAGTCAATATATTTAAAACTAAAGGAGCTAAAGCATTTAAAAGTAAGTGAATCAAGTAAGGCTAAAAAGGGCATAATTGTCAAACAATAAGAAAGATAGACTTAATATTGCAGTGAGATAACATAGCGAAATATTCCAATAAGTCTGCAAGATCTTACTTCTATCATTTGTAGTTCAAAACATTTTATGTCTAGGAATAAGCTCTTCTTAACCACAAGCCCAAATAAAAATATTAAACCACATATCCTCTTTTTTGGGTTGGGGATCCTAAAGAAAAATATTTAAATTCCTGTACTATATTATCCCCTAAAAAGGGGCCTATTTTAATACCACTACGAGGCTTAAATGATACGACTTAACATTTCAGTGTTGTCCTCCGTGGTGTAGTGGTTATCATGCTAGCCTCTAGTCGCGGGTTCAAACCCGGCGGCGGGCGATGGATTTTTTCGGGCGTAAAAATCCTTAGCATGGCTGCCTTCGAAAGGGAAGTAAAGCGTAAAAGAACCTCAAGCCTGATAAAGAGCCTCTGAGCAAAATTACCGGTATTTCACGCCCAATATAGAATGGGACGCTAGAGCCCACAGCAGTTAAAGAGCGTTCATAAATAAAAGCTCAATTTTTTTTAACAACTCAATAACTTTTAAAATAGGAGATACAGAGACTATTGTAGTACAGACCAGGATTTTTAGTGATGTTTATTGCCCGTTCTTACTACATACGGCCCACAGGCGGTGGATGCTTGTTATATGTGAGCTGAAGTGATAATTAGCATAGGAAGTTTGGAAAGGAAACGTTCCAGACCTGAGTTTGGGGTACTTCCCTCCCAGAATTTGGCAGTTGGAGGACTGAAGAAAACCTGAAAAAATCCTCACTTACAGGAAATTTGGTCCTGACAGGATTTGAACCGCACACCTCACGTTCAAGATTCTGTGCTTTGCCTACCTCGACTACTCGTTTTGGTATGCAGGTTCTAGTGTGAGGTACAAATATTATTATTATTATTAAGTTAAAGCAGTCTTATTTTCCTAAACGTTGACTGAACACTACTTTAAACCTATTTTAAACTGAATATGAAGCTTGCTCTTATTTTGCCCCCTCCCAAAGTTGGGTTCAAAATTAGTCCATAACAAGAATCGCGTGGTATTAGTGCTTAGCCTAAGTACAAGCAAGCTGTGTGTGTAGAAAAATAGACAATTTTGAATGAACTGGAGAAAATTTAGAGTATACATTCAGAAAATTAAACTTCAGAAATAAATTCTTGCCCAAAGACAATGAAATATCATTAGGGAGCTTGGAGCACAGAAAGGAGAGGGAAATGTTCCTCTTCCCCTTCAGCCCAGCACTCATTCAAAAACACTGTGAGGGACATTATTCGCTGTCCGGCGATACCCCTCCTCCTCTGTCTTGAGATCAATAATCGAGGACATTAAAGGACGTCAGGGTAACGGGAATTACTGAGATACCTAATGAATCTCCAGCAGGTTATTTAAAGCCGAGCAACGTGGACCCAGAGGTTTCCTTTTTCGAAAAATCCCCAGAGACAAATGTGCCTGCGTCAGCTATAGCCAACGAATTCAAACTGCCACTGCCGGTGGAATTTCAGCAAGACGTTTATATCTACCAGAGCCAGGGCAAGCGAGCGACTCATCCGGTTGCAATTGAATGCTAGCCCCGCATCACATTTAAAGTGATGGGCTAACAAATGGGCCCGGAAAAACTGCGCATTCGGAATAGAATTGCTGGCAGCCAGTTCATGAACCTCACAGCGACAGGTTACAAAGCACTTGCTGAAATTGAAAAAAAGCATGTCATATTCCAACCCTGACCTTGTTCAAGAAAGAAAACGAGCACATACATATAGACATGTGCAAGTAAATAGGGAAATATTGTGTTTCTAGGGAATAAATTTGCTATAGACAGTTGAAAACAAAGCCATTTTTCACGGAGGTAACACCACCACCCTCGTTCGTTTCCTTTACAGGCGCACAGTTAGTACCTGAAAGTCTAGATAACTCAATTGATTCAAATAATTTTGCCCATCGATTAAGTAGCATGCTAGGTGAACGTTTATAGACACCTGTACCCATTTTAAAGGTGTGGCATATCTGAACAAAGCCAGGAAACATTTACAGGGAGGTTATTCAGATTGTGTGCCGTAGGAACGCGTACACGCATTGGGGAACCGAGGCGAAAACGACAGGCAAGAGACGGCATTTCCGCGCAAAAACTAATGTGTTTTTAATGAAAGCATAGATGATATTGAAAACTTATTGATCTCCCTCAACAGCAACACATTCCAAACATCTGTGTATGAAAATCCTTTGAACATCGATAAGCTCCTCAGATATGATTCTGGCAATTTTTCCTACAATATTTTGTTTTAGATCTGCTATTGTATGTGGATTATTCTTATATAGCGTGGCTTATCTGAAAATACACTGAAGACAGGAAATATTTACAGGAAGGTTATTCGGGTTGTGGGCCGGAGAAACAAGGACATGCACTGAGGAATGGAGGCGGCAACGACGGGTAAGAGACAGACAGCATCTCTGCGCATAAAGTAATGGGATTTTACTGAAAGCATAAAATGATATTGAAGCCTGATATCGATTACCACCAACCAGTGTTACATAATGCGATGAAAATTATCTCCCTTCCAGCATTTGCGTATGAAATTCCCATAAATACCCCTAAAATACGCAATTGTGATTCTGGCAATTTCTTCTGCAATATTTTCTTTCATATATTTTATTGTATGCGGCTTATTCCTATGCACCTTTGGTTTTGGGTTTCTCCAGAAATAAAAATCACAGAGCGAGATCGGGGGTACAAGAGGACCACAACCCAGTACTGATAATTCTGTCCTAAAAATCTCTCTTTAATCAAACAAAGTAATTCGTAAGCGAATAATTTCCCTGTATATTCCTGGTTATAAATGATATATCAGTGTATCTATTACTGTAATCGGAGTATATGCAGACATTTCGCTAAGAATGTTTTCATTCAGATTTGCATTAATTTGAGAGAAAAAGTATATGTTCTATGAAGAATGCCAGTATTTTCGTACCCTTTTCTCAGAAACCACTTAAGCAGAGAAACTTGATTTTCGTTACACACATGGACATTCTGTTTCATGCCACTAAAGTAGAACTGATATAGCGTTGACTGTGATTTCCTTCCTCGCCGAAGAAAATTAATTGTCACCTAAAATTTCAAGACACAATGGTTAATATTTAAAAATATAGACTAAAAGATGTCCAGTTCGGAACATTTATCATATCTTAGATACGTATAGAATAGTTCTGTTTCCTAACGTTTATAATTGTTTTAGGATAGAATTTTGCCCAAGTTTGATCAATGTCGTGCATGCTAACGCTTTCCCCACAGTGATGGGTTTTAGGGTCTGTGACCACATAATGCCTGATACGGACATTTGGGTGCAAAAATGTGGCTCTTTCCCCTTTATCGCAATATTATTGTTTATTCCACAATGTTTCACATTTATCTAACATTAGTTTCCACCCAGCCTTATCACTTTTGTGATTGACTTGAAACAAATTTCAAGAAACAAAAATGAAACATATTCAATATGAAACGAATGTAGGGGTTAGAAATAGAGGCTCTGATTGGCGTAAACAACTAGAGGTAAGAAAGGTAGAATCAGACAGACTGAAAAATGCAATACCATAGCCGGGATTTGAATCACGGATCTCCCGGTCTCAGTCCGGTTGCTCTAACCACTGAGCTACCATGGCAACATGCCAGTACGACATTTTCAGTTGTCTGATTCTACCTTTCTTACCTTGTACAACACACAGCTTGTGTGGAAGAACAATTAATTTCCATAATTGACCTAATAGTGGTCGAAACCATGAAGCCCGGGACTTAAAGTACTTACGGCATTGTACGTCGCCATTGGGGTATTTCATCTCAATATAATTTGAAATCTCCTTGTGGTTTACCGAGAAACGTGCGAATCAATTGGGGAATTTAATGCCGTACCGGCATGTTGCCATGGTAGCTTAGTGGTTAGAGCAACCGGACGTAGACCGGGAGATCCGTGGTTCAAATCCCGGCTATGGCATTGGATTTTTCAGTTGTCTGTCCAACACACGGCGTGTAGAAGAACAATTAATTCCAACTAGAGGTAAGCTAGCCCAGTATAATGTGATTAGGGAGCACATCTTGTAGAGGGAGGGGCGGGTGAGGAATGAGTTATCTGTAGCGTATAACAGCCACAATTCTTGTGAAGAAGACATAGAAGCGAAGCCTAATATTACTGTCGCCATTGGACAGGAAAGTAGTGGTGCCACGTCCGTCGACACACCTCAAAGAACCAAATCCCGTTAGTGCAAAAATTCTTAGGAAAATGGTTAATATTTCTTTGTATTTGTCAATTTCAATAACAAGTTCGGTCCATAAGCATTTATATATCAATAATAATAGCAATAATAATAAAGATAATGAATAATGTATTTTTCGTAACAGCAATGATATGGTCCAATAGTCAAAAGGCGTCATTAAATAAATGAGTTATTATTATTATTATTATTATTATTATTATTACTAATTTAACACTACACATCTAGCAATAAATAGACACTCTGCTTACCTTTTAGGATGAAATACATCTTTAAAACAACGAGTCCTGTGCATAATGTGAGAATCTGGAAGCAAAATGGCGGCTGGAAAGGGTTCCTAAGAAATGAGATAAAAATTATGTTTTTTTTTCTATAAGTTTGAAAATATCCTGTGCCAGAACGCATTCAAAATATAATTTCATTTTATTACATCATCCCTTGATGCTTACTTATTTTCATAAGTGACAAAAAATGTAAGTTTATAGAAAATTGCTAGTATTAACGGCGATGTTTTTGGTAAAATCAGGTTGTTACCCTCCAGTTTTCTTAAATATTTATAGAAACACATACTTCACCAATGAACGGCAATGCTGAAAAGTAAACCTTGCAGCCGTTTCCTGTTTCATCATGTTCCCTCAAGTCAGGGACGGTGCTCGCCTCCCCCGCTCAGAAGTACCTGCGTCATGAACTGAAATTTTGATGATTATATTTATGGTTATCAGGAAGCGGGAGAAGCAATTAAGCGCACATGAAGGCCTCCGGGAGGAAGGACTGAGGCGAAGGTCGGCAAAGGCGACCAGATCCGGGGTGGCAGGTTCGAGCCAGGCGGGGTCCCTAACATTTCCGCATATTTCTAACGCCGGCTGGACCTCCCACAAAGGCTCACCTCTCCCGCGGAGAAATCCCTCTGGGGACCCGTAACACACCGAAAGCCGGGGTAACAGTTCCTGAGAGCACACCCCACCGTCACACTATCTTGTCCTTCGACCCTGACAGGAAATGGAGGACAGGACGGCAATATAATCCACCCCAGCATTCACCTACCAAAATGGGAAAATCGCTAAAAAATTCCAAGGTCAGAGTGGCCACCCAACGGGAATCGACCCCGGAACCGCCCGAATACAAGGCTCATATGCTCATCTCGCTCGGTATAATAATATTTTACTGAATGACTGATCTTTTACTGCCTGCTCTGCTTTAGAGGACTGTCAACTCATTTGAAAATAAAGAAGAAAAGAAATAAATAAAGAATGAAGTTCTGTTCCTAAACTTTTGTAATATAAGGAAATACAACGTGCACTAAAATCAAACAGCACTTCACTGAAGTTATCCAGAACACAAAACTACAGATCTCAACTATGGAGAACGTTTGCCGTATAAGGAAAATAGAGGATTTGCCGCTTAGGAATTTCCTATTATACAGGACGGGAGAATATGCAATTAAAATACTTCGAATATTAAGAGAGAATAATGCGATGAGCTAATATATCTAGAAAATATTTCAGTACGTGAAAGTTATTTTCATATGCACAAAATGTTAATCGAAATATGCTATGAACCAAATATTATGAAATTTTCCACCGAATTATCATCCAAGCTAATTTCTAAGGTTTCTAGAAACATTCTTGTGGCGCATTTATAACGAAAGCTATTAAATGTTCGAACCACCTCATTCCCTATAAAAATTAAATTTGTAAAGCAGTTGTCATGATTATCTAATAGGTAGAACATAGACAAATGTGTTTTATAAAGTACAAATTATATATTTGGAAACATCGAAAACTACCTGGCATACAATAACTATGGCAACAAATTATCTGTTCAGCATGAAAGAATGAAGCGAAACCATGGAGTGCAGATTTAGGTTCCAACCTAAGTATAATTCTACTCTCTTCTGTTTCACCTAAAATGTCAAATAATTACATAGCTTCAGAAGCTCATATTTACACTGCACTACATCTGCACATATTTTCGGCTTCCAATATCTGGGTTTGAAGATGAGCCCCTCGCAATACAATGTGTAGTTTCCCGGGCAGATTAATAATTAAAACATTGTTCAAATAACTTCACTTAATTCATCTCACTTCCCAGACACATTTATGCAAAAAGTTCACAACGCCTTACCTCAAATGTGTAAACAATTTATGTCTTAAATACGAGTACAACCGACGGGCGTGTGCAACTGCGAACCTTATCGCAACAGTTCAACATTTCCTATGGTGCAGTGTACGATATTGTTCATGACACGTTGAAATTTCGTAAAGTTAGTGCTCGCTGGGTGCCTAAGAACCTGACAAACAACCACATGGGCCAGCGAATGATGAGCTTGGGTCACCTAACACGGTACACCGCAGAAGGGCATGACTTTCTGAAAGGAATCATCACTGGTGATGAGTTGTCATACCAATACACGCCCGAAACCAAGCAGAGAAGTATGGATTGCAAAAATGCTGGTTCCCAAGTGAAGAAAAAATTCAAAGTCACTCAATCTGCTAGGAAAGTGCTTGTGACGGTGTTCTGGGATATGCATGGTGTTGTATTGGTGGACTTTGCTGAACACGGAATCACTGTGAATGCTGCAGCCTACATAAAAACTTTGGTGAAGTTGCGTCGTGCCCTTCGTGACAAACGCCACATGAATGCTGACGATGCCAAAATTCTTCATGACAATGCTCGTTGCTGCCGCTGTTCGTCAGAAAATCACCAAATTTGGTTGGGAGGTGCTCCAGCATCCACCATACAGTCCGGACCTTGCACCGTCGGACTTTCATCTGTTTGGTTCCATGAAGAAATTCCTGGCCGGCCAACGCTTTGCGACACATGCGGAAGTGAAATCAGCAGTCCGCAGATGGCTATACTCCAAGGAAACGAGCTTCTACGAACAGAGCATATTGAAACTGGTATCACGATGGGAGAAATGTGTTGAGAAACTTGGTGACTATGTCGAAAAGTAGGTAAAAGGTGTAAGTTCATTTGTGATTTTTTTGTTGTTGTTTTAAATATTAAATTATTGTGCGTTACTTTTCGATCCGTCCTCGTAGTTGTAAAGTATACTCAGTTCCTGAGAGTTAAAGTTAAAAGGTTAGTAACTTAGTTGAGAAAAATGTGTTACGCATTTTAATTCTATATTAGATCGGTACATTCTCTGTTCAATGACGTTTTAGCTAGTGGAGGCGGGGTGATTGATCTCTCAGGTAAAGCTTTAGCTGGTGGGAGCGGTACACACTATGCTGAACTCCTGCCTCGCGTGACACGTACAGTGGAAAACAGCCAACAGTCTTTCACTATCGCACGTCTTTACTTTTCACTTGCTTCTTACAAAGTAAACACTACCTCCTTCCAGTAGCAACCCCTACCTGCTTGGAAGGGCTCCCCCATCCATTAGCTAAAATGTCACTGAGCAGACAGTACTCATTTGTATTTTATTTCCTACTTCCTTGGGAAGGGAAGTAAAGTCGGTGATCCCGTGTCGTAGATTTACGGCGCGTAAAAGAACCTCAAGCCTGATAAAGAAGCCTCTGAGCAAAATTGCCGGTCTTTCACGCCCAATATAGAATGGGACGCTAAGGATCACAGAGTTAAAGAGCGTCCATATATAAAACTCAATGTTTAGACGGTAACATACGTAGACAGTCATATTTAAAACTCTCATGTAAGACCTACAATTCCCACCTAGCACTTCACCCACCACCAAACTTGAAGGAGAAAGCATATTTCGCTCGCTGGAGGTCGCTTATTTACATCATATCTCCAAAAACTCATTCCCCTCCTCTGGTTGTTGAACATGCTTGTGTTTACACAATGAGTGAACAATGCCCCCTTCCTATGTGCCTCGACTAGCGCAATACAGTGCTCAGAGAATTCCTAATTTAATTGGTTTTTGGTAACCATGCCCTTGACATTACACATTCATAGTTATGCCATTAAGTTTAAGGAGAGATTAAAAGCCTTTTGGCGCCAATGTTAAATCGCATAATTCTTAAACTATTTAAGATATCAGACTAAAATGTTTACAGGATGTAGATGCATTCTTTCTAAATACACTGATCTACTTTTAACTAACAAGCTTGTTTATTAAGAAAATAGGACATTTTCTTAAGTATACTACATTTTTATTAAAATTTATCAGGATTTTAACAACCAACCATGTTATTATTAATGCTAAAGTAAGTCCACAACAGCACTTATAGGTGCATTATAAACTCAACATTTTATTTAAACATGTTCAATAGTTTTTGAGAAAACGGGCCATTTATACCACTAAATGTCTTTCACAGAAATAGCTGTCGAAATTAAAACTGGAGAAAACAAGCTCACATGTAATTGCAAATAAAGAAAGTACATGGACTGAGCCAATAGAAGCTGCCATGTTTAACAGTAGTACCAATTTGTGACACAAAACTTCACCTAAAATACGGTCTAAAGTTTAACTGTATACTTCAAAGTGTGTTATGAATTTTGTTTCAATGGACTGGTTTAGAGTTTATAGAATGGCAGATACAGCACTATTTATAAAAAAATATGTTTAAAATATAATCTTACAGTGATATATGTATATACAGGCTTATTCAAAAAGAAGAAACAGATTTTAAATATTTATTTCTAATGAACGACAATATATGGCGACACATGCGATACATCACTGAATAGAGAAAAGCTCAAAATTTTATTTTGTGTGTTTAAAATGAGCGCCATCTGTTATGCGAGGACGACCAGTGCTTTTCCGTTTGCATACGCAACCATCTTCTACAAGTTTATTGTACCAATTGTATATTTTTTATGACGAGGCGGCTCGTTGTTGAACTTACAGCGAAATGCAAGCTGCAATGAAACAATGGATTAACGCTTTGCAAAACTCAGCACACAAAACGACTTTTCCTGTGGCGTCACCATTTTCTGTAAACAAACACAGCGCCGCTGTAGGCACTGAATGTAAACAATAGGTTGGACTTAAAACTTTGAACTTTTCTCTATTCAATTATGTTTCGTATGTGTCGCTACCTATTGTCGTTCATTAAAAATGAAAATTTAAAATCTGTTCCTTCTTTTTGAATAACCCTGTATAATTAAAATATATATATATATATATATATATATATATATATATATATATATAATTAAGAGTAATTTCAATTAACAAGACTCCAAAAAAAATTCAATTTTTAGCAGTTTTTGCATTTTAATTTCCCCTTGAGAGAAGAGGTTTTATTAAATAGAATTTTAGATGTGTATCTTTAAAAGATTCTCGTTTTTATTTACAGAGCCAAAAGGCCCAGTAGCTCCTCGTCTTACTGACAAGAGCCAGCCTGTTGTGAGTGGTCGTAGAGGAGAAGATGTTGTGTTGCCATGTGTCGCTCAAGGATACCCACCACCTAAATACTGGTAAGATTCATATTTACTTGGTAGTTTAATAGGCTTACCTATTCACCTGTTCTAAAATGGCCAGTAAGTTTTATGGTAAATTACGAACCTGTCCTATAAGTAGAATCCAGTTGATTGTCACACACGCATGTAGTCAAACCACTGATGTACTGTATTAGAAGCTGGCTATGACCTTTGTAACTGCCACTCGCACAAAAATTAAGTGACAAAAGAATGGATCCCTCAGCGCTTAGCCAACTCAATTACGTGTGACGTAAAACCGCTTCTCGATTCGTTGGTAAAGGCTGCGGAGAGATGCCTTACAATCACGTAGGTACAATGTATAACATAAAATGTTACATACTGGGGTGAGGGCCAAAAGGTTTTCAACAAATTGTTAAATTTTAATCACCCCAACATGCACATTGGGAGAAGTAGCTGCAGAGGCAGCGAGAGGACCAGAACTTTTAATATCATATTCCAGTGCAGGCGTGGGATATTTATAACAAAATACACGGAATTCACAGTAATCGCATTAACTGTGGTTCATTCAATAAAAACACGGTGTCCCTACTTCGCACACAAGAAGGTTAAGAAAGAAATGAGGGGAGATGCTACACACACAAGGCTACATTCACAATCTTCACACATAACCGCACTCACTCGACTCTCAATCCAAAGTGACGCTAACACAACACAAAGAAACGTAATGCTAACCTATTCCCCCTCTCCAACCCTTGCTAGACCTGCTAGCTCGGACTGGAGAGCGTCATGCCAAAACGAACTTCAAAACCCAAAGCCGAAAGAATTACCCCAACAATGCTGTCATCAATACGACGCAATAATGTGTCTGGCATGACAATAGCTACTAATTACCTAATACGCCACAATATTCTCCTTTCTCCGCTAGTCCTTTCATAACAGTAACTTTGCCTTTACCCTTGCCTCACCTGCTATACTTCTTTCCGAGATTCTCTCTCTGAACCGCGAGCAAGAAGACACTCTGACGAAACAGGGCATCTAGTTGACTGAAAGGCTTGTGTGCCTGTTTCACGCAAAGGAGTCACAGTACAAAGTGCATGTTGTTAGCACCACTGGCTCCAAAAGAGATTCGAGACATTATCAGAATCTCTTACTTAAAGGCCAGAATTGCAATAAAACGGCATAATCCTATGGCTTCAGCTTTACGTCTTCACCTTTTTATGTCAGTGTACTGGCAGTGCCTACGCCACACAGTGCAGTTCCCTCTGTACCAGAAACCAGGACATCATGTAGCTGTTGTAATCTGCCGGAGTTTAATTAGAGGTTTGATTAGCATGGCTAAAATTAAGTAAAGAATACGCTTTTTAGTATCTAAGCCATTTTAGTAACAATTTAGCAGAAATGTATGAAGCTATAAGAGTCAAATGCTACGTCTGGTAATTACGTTGCGTATTATATAATTAGTAGCAAATATACAGGAAAGGTAAGAGAGAAATGGTGAAGGAAGGTCATTTAAGTAAAAGAGGATTTTAATAACTGAATTTAAGAACAGAAGAGAATTTACTATAGCTTGCAGAAAATACTTAAGAAACATCATGAGAAATGATATAGATTTGTCAGTTAGTGAAAGAAGGATGAAATTAAGTTAGAGAGGGAATAGGATTAGTTATTTTGCATTAGTTAAGCAGGATTCGTATACACCAATAACCAGGGTGTTAGTGTGTATAAGGTCCAAAGGAACAAACAACTCTTTAAGGATAGAAATTAGTTGAAGGTGTCTAACGAAAAAAGAAGGAAAGTTTATTATTGTATAAATGTAGCAGATATTGTATGTGATTAATGACAATAAATTTCATTTCATGTAATTAGTACTTCAAACAACTACATCCAGTCTTCGTGTATTTCTAAACCTGGCAATTTATGGGTTGTGGGTATATTGTCTCTAGTTCCGAAATAGGAAAAGGAAGTATTAGGTCATCATTTATAATACAAATTTAATAACTTAATCTTCCTTTTCTTCCGTTTAAGGGCACTCGGTATTGAAATTACTTATTTCCACAAATTTCAACCAATTTATTTAAACTTTTATCGCAGATTTGTTCAACCTAATTATAATTGAAAATTAATTTTCGTGGTTATATGTACCTACCTAACTTTAAACAAATGAAAATGAAATCATATATGAAATGCCCCATGTGATGCGAATTTGAACATTATAAGCTTTATTCCATGTTTGAATATAGCTATTTATAGTCGAAGATTCAATTTTATGTAATAATTCTTTCTAAAACATATAATAAGGTAGGTAATAATTTTCATTTCCTAAATAATCATGTATTGAATTATTAAAACCCCAAATCCAAAACTATACCTTATTTTAAGGGAATAAGGGAGTCTGAACACATGGAAATTACGCCTTAAGTGTGTTAAATTACCACTGCTCTTATTAGGCTTTGGTGTTTTTGACATTTTTATGAATTATTCTATAAATCATGAGAATTATTTCAAGTGGTTGTTTGCATTAAAAGCTTACGCAGTTGAGCCCATAAAAACGATTTCATTCAGCAGAAAAATAATAAAATTTACTCTTAAAACATGTAAATTCATGTATGTTTTTCTCTAATACTACTTGCAGTACAGAATCACACGTTTGCATGTTTTTCTTAGTATAATAAGCTATTTTCTGAACCTCAACTACTTAGGTATGTATATCAGTTCACTAGAAATTGAAAATAATCTTATTTGTAAAATCAAAAAAGTAAAAATGTGGAAAATTTGCAATGTTGTTGCTGTCTTAATATCACTAATATACATTATAGAATTATTATTGTGGTTCAGAAAGTTTAACTATGTGTTGTATACATGTACTGAAAATTTCAGCTCTCTACCTGTCATACATTCCGAGAAAACGGTGCATAAGTATCCAAAAATGTTGTTTTGAGAAAACTGAATTTAAAGTTTGAACATTAAAATTCTGACACACTTCAGTACATTCCAGGGTCATAATCATCTGCACCTTCATCCTGGATTACTTCAGCTTTTTTGATTGCCTTCTCTTGGTCCTGGCCCCTTTCGTTAATTGCTGAACTGCTCGCTGGGCATGATATAGTCATTTGTTGTTGAAAGATACAAAAATGTACTAAAACGCCCCGTTGCATGGCTGCTTTAAAGGAATGCAAATTAGTATTTAAATATCTTAAAACCTGTTAACCTCCAAAAAGTATATATTTTCTGAAAATGGAAATAATAGAGATTTTATTAGCGCCTAAAACAAAAAATGTGATTTTTTACCATTTCAGAGTACCTTGTCCCCATAAGAAAAGGATCAATGGAAACATGTTAAAGCTTCAAAAATATAAGAAAACAACATAAAATTTCACACGCTGTTTGTACAGACCTGTGCTGTTCCATTTAAACGTCGTGTTTGAATATTTAAATGACCAAGTCGAAACTGATGCCTTATTTCCCATGCTTGAGGATTTTGTCGATGGATTGTTTTTCAATGTTTAGTTATAAATTCAGTATCGAACATCCTTAAAGAAGCCATCTTACAACCAAGTTCACTGTGCGAACTTTCGTCGACCAGGAATAACAGCACCGTGTATATTTGTCAGGTAAATTTGAAAGCAAGTTCATGAAAACCCCTTCCCTTTAGTCAGGAATTAAAATGCTTATTTGGAATGGAGTACGTGACTTCACTAGGTATTCGCTTTATATAAGCTTTCAATACTGACACTGCGTTAAAAGGCTCCACCTAATTATTGAAGTCGGTTTCTCTTAGAGTGTATTGGTTGTATATAGGAGGTTGAATGTAGCGATAGTTCGTCAGCAATATCAATAAAGCTATCAGAGAAGCTATTCTATTACCAAGCGCTGTCCTGTTATATTGCTGTTACGTGCTATGTATACTGCATCATCCATTAGCTGGGGAACCCGCCATTGGTTTCTATTGCACGGCCCATGTTGCTGGTTTGCCTCTTACGTGGAACATTAGTTGCGATTTAGTGCGGTGTACTTAACCTTCCTTTGCGTTCCTACAAAATTAACACTCAGGGGGCGTCTTAAGATGTTTATAGCTCAGCACTGAACATAGACTTAGCAGTGTTTCTCTAGGCAGTAGCCTTATTCTCAAAACTTCAATGCAGGAAACAATAGCAATATGGCCACATCATTGATTTCTCGGTGTTTAAAGTCGTCCCTTATGGTTAGTTTTATAATAGTTATATTAGTAAACATTAGCCTATTACATACAGTTTTTACATAAAGAATATTTTATATGTGGTTATTTAAACTTTAAATTAAAAGTAAATACATGCAAAGTTCCCTTAAAATGAATGGTGGGTGAACATCAAACCCCAGTCTGTTAATTAAAATTACTGCTCACGAAAGATAAATAAACAAATCCAAAACGAAATTGAAACAGATTTTATTTCTGTGTTTCTCTAATGCAATAGATAGACAGACAGACAGACAGATAGATAAGGTATCTTTATTAGTTTCAAATTATTGAAGTTATTACACAAGTAATTAGTGCATGGATCATTGACAGTACATGCATATTTAAGATACAAGGTATGGTGACAAAAGAACAGAAAAAGATACAAAACAAAAAACTCACGAAAAACGGAAAATACAGATAAATTATCTTTGACTAACTGTACAAATCTGGCCTAGCTTCGCGCACTTTAGCCAAGAAATTGCTCATGTTTTGCCAGTTCCTCTGGTCAGCCAATAGATCCCAACATGCCAGTCTAGCAGGACTTAAGAAGTTTTCTTTGAGTTTAACTGTTCGTTGGTTCTCCCACCGTGCGCATTCCCCAAAATATGTACCCAGTCTTCATTCAAACCACAGAATGGGCAGATTCTCCTGCCAGAATCGTCTTAATAAAGTAGGAGAGGTAGGTATAATGACGTGCATAAAATGAGCGTATTTATTTAAACAACAGTATGCACACATTGGTGTCTATCATCGCACGGGTCCACAGAACGTACGTACTGTTATAATACACAGAATAAAAAACAATATTTAAAAAATAAGGCAAATGAAACGCAGCAGTTTATGTTGGTAATGGAAATCTTAGTCTCGCGCTCTGCCAGCATGAATTTCCTCTGTTTCTTGAGCATAAATCCAGCCACTGGTTTGGCAGCGTACTTTACCTCCCCCAAAATATCGCCCAACTTCCTAAGGTTAACATTACAAGTAGTAGTCCATGCTCTCACTAGAGGAGTATTGTTAAGGCAATGCTGCTTTGAATTTTGAAGAAAAAATAATATATAATTTTATATAATATACTTTATATTATATTATATTATTTATACACTACAATATATAATGAAAACGTAGAAAGAAGGACGAAAGTTACCAGCTGTTTTTTTCGTTTAATACACTTAAATCTTATATTTTCATTCTACTCTACCATTTTCTTAATTTTGGTTTTTTTATTGCCGTTCAGTGGTAGCAATAACTTTAGCTCCCGTCTTCATGTCGCTGATCATATAATTATGCTGTATCTGTCGTCCAGTTTAACTTCACATGCACGTAAATCTTCACCTCTTCCTCTACACAGAAGGCAGAATTATGTCTTATTAGTTAGGCTTTCCTTGTGCACCAATCGTAGCGAAATACTTCCACAGAGGTGGTATCCGAACCACCCCTTCATTTCCCATCGATTATAACGTTCATTGGTTCACTTTTGTGTCCTGAATCGTTTTTCAGCAACCGCGGGCTCACTTTCGCTCCACATGTCAGGGCAAAGGTCGGCCTCGGCCACACCGCTCTCAGGCAGCTGTACCTGTATTTCGTTCAACCATGCCTACACACCTCAAACTACGCCTATATCAGGCGATTATCCCGCCTCTGATTCTGTATGGCTGCGAGGTCTGGGGATCGGTGGCAGCGATCACCATCCGCAGGCTGCAGCCTGTCCAGAACAGGGCGCTTCGCATGATCTATGATACCGGGCGTAGATTCCCGTCACATATCCTACACACCCACTCCGGTCTCCCATACATCGTGGATGTGGTGCGGGAGAGAACCCAAACCATACTTACTTACCATACCAACCAGCTGGTGCACTCCCTGGGTCGCTATGACCACAGGGCACCAAGACGACGAAAAACTACCGGTTACCAAAGGAGACCTTGGGCCCCCGAGATTAAAGGCTACCACTTCCACCCATCACAAGTTCCCCCAAGTTAAGCAGTATCGGACTTGGTCACTAGATGGATGCGTGACCGTCTAGCGGTGACCCGCCCACCTGCTACCTTGGATGTTCCATAAACCAAATTCCATCCTGCTTCGCTGCCATGCCAGCCTGCTTAGCTTGGCGCCAAAGTTAAGCAACATTGAGCTTGAACACCACTTGGACGAATGACCGCCCAGGTGGGATCGCCGACACCCAATTGCAGAGCAGAAAGCTGAACTCCGCTCATTGACAACAAGCAAAAACTTGCCGCATTTGCTGCTAGGTACTGTGGCGATTTACATCCCGCACAGGTAAACCTGGGCGACCTGCTCCCGATTGCTGGATTGCTGGTTACTCACATAGAGTACTAATGCCGGTTGGGCGAAGTCAAAGGTTGGTTACCTAAAGTGGAAACCTTACGGAAGGAAAAACACTAATGCAACCCATTGGAATGCACCACTTATTTAGACACAAGAGAATACACACTAAAAATCTGCTCCGCTTTGATGTAGCTGCAAAGATCTGCTTCTTCATGTCCAGTACACTCACTGTGACTACACATTTTACATATAACACTTGTTTGTAGGTGTAGGAAATATGTTAAAATATTACATTAACAGAATCAAAGTAAAAATGTTCTGGAAGAAAGACACATATTTTTAAAACGTTTGACCTAACCTTAAGCTGTCATTTTGCTAGAATCTGCCGCAAATGGAAACAAATGACGAACGGTATTCACTGCATAAAAATTCGTTTAAGCACGGAGGCTTAATTTAACGATTATCACATAGGGCGAGATAATTAGGCTCTAAATCAAGCCGCGATTGGTTGATATCAAAGGTGTTCAACGCTATTCGTCCATATTGTGTTTACGTCAATAATCTTAGTACTTATCTTCGAAGTTTGCCACCTGAAGAGTTACTAATTCACAAGAATGTATTCATACTGAGCAAAATAATATAAGGGTAATATTCTGTGTAAGTAAAAGAAATCTGATGTAGTACATTCACATGATTTTGTCTATTCACTATCGAATATATTTACATATCTTCTACAAACTATTCTTATTAAAGCTTGAGTTTAACTTTAAGTATCATTACACATTTCTAGGGAGATAAAGGAAATCGAATCGATGAGATGCTAAAACTGGCCTTGGAATTCCATATTCTATCCATGGCATCACGAGAAACAAGTGAATAGCGATATCACTCTTAAAAATCTGGTGTGTTACATTCACATGGCCTTCTCTACCCTCTGTCATTTATTAATGGGCGTAAAAACTATTCTTACGAAAGCTTATTTTTCTTTATCTAGTTTTATCATTATATTTTAATCCAAATAAACCTTTGCAGAAATAGCTACATTACACATTTCGTTATAGATACAAAGGGAACAACAAACACTGGCCTTAAAATGCCACACTCTTTCCATGCAACCGCGAGAAACAACAAAATGTCGACAGGACTTTAAAAGAATGACAAAAAATTCAACAATTCAAACCATTAATAACGGATATCCTGGAAATGGCTGATAACACAAAAAGAGTTATTTGAAATAAACTGTTGCTTTAAAGAGATTTGCATTTTTTGTGCAGTGCATTTTTGTGTATCGCTTAACGTTACAAGATTATGCAAATGTCCTTCCGAATGAAAAGGACTTCACAGACTATTTCCAGAAAATTCAAGACATACATTTTGTCATGTAAATATCTTTAATATAGTAGGTATTTTAATCAAATCGTTAGAACCTTTTTTTAGAAAATAAAAAATTTGAAAAATCTTCCACTTATAGGGTAGTTGGGGTGGGGATTTTCTTGAAAATATTCGTGTCTCATCTTTGGAAGATTGGATTGGATTGGGAAGCGGAGGGGATTCGGCACCAATCCAAGAATGAGGATATTGTGCCGATGCCCTAGGAGGGGTGACCCCGAGGAGGAGGGATGAGGTGAAGGGAGACACCGGGCAGCCGGAACCAGGAGTGACGGCACAGCAACAACAAGGTACCTACAGTTTCCAGATTGAGACACCCCGCAGCCGGAACCCGCCCTACACAGGTTCGAACGCTCCCTTCCAGGTCCTTACACCCCAGTAACCAGCCGAAGGACGGAGAAAGTTCTTAGAGAGCATCCTTTTCCCCTCCCACGCTGCACCGAAACCCCATCGCCGACACTTCCAAACCTGAAACAGACCAAACGGGGTGACGGATGAATGAAATGGAGGAACAGGAAATTCGGGGGATAAAAGAAACCACTCCAGCATTCGCCTGACGACCCGGAAAATACCCCGAAAACATCCATGGGTCAGAGTGGGCGGTCGTCGGGAATCGAACCTTAGAGCTCTCGAATGGGAGCCGAGTTATTAATCATCTTAATAATCTTCATAAAATTACAATTAAATCCACTTTTAAATTACTTATAATAATTATGCATAATAAATAAAATTTATTGTAGTCCATTTAAAAATATAAAACAAAATATTATCAACATTAAAATGTTTTAATAGTTTATATGAAAACATTGGTCTTGTAAGCCAAAAATAATAACAAGTTTTTCAAACTTCAAAGGAAAGAAAACCTTAGATTCTAAATATATTGCACTTTTTTCTGCCAAAATAGTTCTATTAATAAAATCTCTAAATAAAAAGTTATTTTAAATACTTGGTCCTCTCGTACTAAAATATTTAATTAAATTAAAGATAGAAACCAACCGAAGTAAAGGTATAAAAATTGATAAATTTCCTATAACAGGAATATCTTGTAAGTTAAATATATTTTCAACAGAATCTTCTCTTAAATACTTTGTTATTCAAGTTATTGCTTCATCTACTCTCCTTTTTTTAATTATTTTAAAAATTAATACCCATGAAATATTTTATTTAAAAAAAACCAGAATCTGAAATATTTTAATTATAATTCCAGTTTTAATAAAAATTGCATCTGCACCTTTTCGCCACAGACGTTACCGCCTGAGCCATCCCGCTCGGTATCTTTGGAAGATACTGAACTTAAATACCAAGTTTGATATTCATTCGACTCTTCGGTTTTGAGTTATGCTGTTCACAGTCACACACGCGCACAGAGAGGTAGACACACATGGACCTTTTTTAAATGCTTGTTCGGATTCAAGGTCCTTCAAAACATGTATTTCCGGTGAAATCTCGGTACTGAATTTTTGGGTGGAATGCAGTAATTCCTCTACCTAGTAGGTACCTGGTAGATAAAGTAAAAAAGCTCTCAAAATGCCAGATGGATTAGCAATTGCCACTGCATCAGTTACATCTAGAACACAAACAACATTTGCCTGCTAGTGTTCAGATCAGCGATACAGTTGATTAGGAAATGGATAGCTGATGCATTAATTTATTACACCGTTTATTCACGCCTCACAGCTCCAAATGCTTTAATCGGATATTACGCATATTAGCGAGTCGCAGATTGTGGCACCCGTATGATTATTGTGTGCTTAAGCACACCATTGTATTAGGAAAAGAGGAATGTGGCTATTTACACGGCGTAATCTTTCAATAGCAACAGAATTTCCCTTTCCTACCAAATGTATATACATGCCTTAATTTTAACACCTGAGCTTCAGCACAACTTTTTCCACGGACTGAAAACAGCTATTCCCTCAATTTACTGCCTCAGGTTAACATGGGACCTATCAACTCTTGAATGTAAGGGAATAAATAGCGGTGAGAGGATGAAATTTGGTGAAAATGTCCTTACGATTCCTTATATTTTGTCTATACCTACATGTCATACATTTAACTCTAAACCGATTGATTTAATCACTCCTATAAGTCATTTAAGTATATAATCCATTTCAAAAGTCATCTGATACCTGAATTATGATGTAGTTATTTTGTTGTATTGTAATTTTTACGTTATTTGCTCCACGCTTTGGGAGCTAATTTGAAGTAGGTTGTTGCTTCAGTATGGAAAGCCGATTTGAAGTAGGAGTTGTATTGTAGTTCAACTGTTGGGGAGCCGAACTTGAAGTAGTTGCAACCGTACGTATGGTAAAAGGTTTCCGGTAGCCTTCGCCCCAAATGTACTTTCCGGTGGCCTTTGCCCCAAGTTTAAAAAATATTAACTTTGTAATTTTGACTGTTTCTTTAAACATTATATATTTATGTTTGCCTCGGCTGCGTCAGTATTTTTGTTAGAGACATGGATGTCTTAGCAGGGAGGTGGTGCGACTGAAGAATGTAGGCTTACACAGATTATAATTTTTAATTCACTTCCTTTTATTAATTCTTGAGACGATTTTAATAACACTTTACTGATATAGAAAGCTGTGAGATTCTGTTGTTATTTACCTGCACTTTTTAACACGTAAACTATTTTCGTCTCACACGAATACGTATTAAATTTCTCGAGGACGTGTCTCGCGTCCGATTAGGAACACTGTCTACTACTGTCCATTCCAAACCAGAGTTCCCTCTGATGTAAACAGAAGCACGTGCTTCGGCTTGTCACGAACTCAAGAATATACTCTAACGCCAACGTAAATAGTTCCTTAATACATGTATTGTATTATGAAATATTAGAGCAGGAAAGGTATAGAACTGCACATTTTTATTGCGGTTATCATAAGAACTCGTCGTTAAATGTAATGGATATATACTAGCTGTTAAGAGATTACAAAATATGATTTTCGCCTGCTATTGCGCTAACGCCGAGAGCATCTTGCTTGTTAATACCAACTAAATGCACGACTGCCACTCTCTTACATATACAAGAAATGGAGCATTGAATTCCCAGAGGTGCTATCTGAGTACCGAATAAACACTTTGCGTAACACAGGATATATGATAAGCGAACAGTCATTCATAATACGCTAACACACATATGCTCAGCTCAGGTCAAATCTTGTGATTTAGTCAGTTGGTATTTGAGCTCACATGGCAGAGGAAGGTGCGTGTACTGCGAATAAACTGTTCAAACACAGAAGCGGGAAACAGTTAAAAAGTGGCTAAAAACAAACAATACTTCATATATTCAACTCACTATTACAAAAATACCCGACACATGCATTAGTGCATATTACGAAACTAATATCGGATTTTACAGGCGTTTAAGTGAGAAATGTAACGAAAGCGAGCATGGAATATAAACAGACATAATACAACATAGAAGAGGATAAAATTTGGGAACTTGTTTTAAGTGCGACAGTGCTGTGGAATTGTGGATAAGCTTGTCATTATTTTGGAAATTAGTTCTGATTCTGATATGGCAGCTGAGTCATTTCGGAGGATTCGGATTTGGGTGTTGCACTTTTGCCCGAGGATTGTGATTAAGTAAGTAAAATGTTCATTGCCGCATACTTATAAAATCGAATGTTACCTCAGGTTGCATTTTGAACTATGATTCTCACGCAGGGAGCCTTTTTATAGATTTAAATAGTGTTCAACAAGCACGTGGAAGGGGAACAAGCAGCCATTATGGGCGGGGATTGGGAACTACTTTCGCGCGAATAATACAAAGAGTTTGATTTCAGTGAAAGGCACTCTGGTTTGGAATGGGTAGTAGCAACGCGTCCAGTTATGAGCGCTGTCTACAAGCAACTGACTTGATTTCTACCGCCTAAATTTGTAAATTTCTATATTTCAATTTCTGATTGGCTAATCCTACTCCAATAGAATACCTTCATTTAACTAAAGCTTTTTCTGGTTGTTGATTGGCTATTTATAAACTGTTACAATAATTACATTATTGCTTCCAAGAATCACAAGTGGTATTGTTAAACTTTCAAATTCAGTATTGCCTCAAGGTTAACTCATTGTTACCTCATTGTTAGCAACGTTTAACCTATTATTTTCACAGTTCCTACATTATTAAATTACGCAATACATTCGCATAACACTATTGAACATGTATACAATAATATAAACATTTACAATGACTGTAATATACATTTTTTTATATATTGTTACATATACATATTGGTTTAAGGCGGGCTGTTATTGAATTTATATTACATAATTAGACTGAAATCATTTAAGTGTTAAAAATGCTGCCTCAATTATTAACTTTTATGATTAATAATTTTATAAAGATATGATAGAGATATACATAAATAATTGCCATAAATAGTTTCCGTATACTGAATCAATGCATAATGGAAGAGAAACGGTTACAATTTTGTAAGGGAATAAGGAAATCATTACCACGCAAATTACGTGTTACGGAACAGCAATTAGTTAGAAGTCCGAGTAGCTAAGGTAATTAGGTTCTGGGGAACTCAGTCAACAATAAACCCATTTGCTCAACTCAATACGTTAAGTAATCAAAAAGGTGTGTAGAAGTGCATGTAGATCAGCTCTGAAAGTTAGAAAGGGAAGGGATTCTTAGAATTTGGCTAGTGAAAGAGTAAAAGTTGTGTTTCTGATGTGAAACGTAGGACAACGAATAATGTAGAAAGTTTGTTGGGGTAGTTGTAAAGTAGGCGGAACTTAAGTTAATAAAAGAGCGTATATTTAAAAAATTAGCGTCTTTCTTTCGTATACAGTCTCTACGTGATCGGCAGTCCATAGCGCCTAAAGACCACGAACGGTTCTCACGTACCTAGTGGTAGCCGGAGGGGTAATCCCATTAGCATTTCAGTGATTCACGGCAGCTTACGGTACTCATTCTTATTACGGAGACAGCTATTTTAAACCGTAAATTTGATACTTCAGAAGTTAGCAGCTATAGTAATTCAACGTCCAAGAAAAAGAATCAGTTTAATGCTTCATCCTCAAACGGTCGGCAGCTCGCTTCAATTGCTCAAGTATTAGGTAACATTAAATTTCTCGGTCAATTTAACTGGTGTTGTCTATCCTCAACCTACCCACTCGTAACCCTTGAGAAAGATTTCATCGCTCAGCACTGTAGCAGCCGGCAGCAGATTCATCAGCAGATATTGCAAACATCAAACTGCCGCATGTATGGTACGTCGTCACACTTCAAACTTTAAAGTGTTATAAATATTGTAAAATTTGAGATAGGAAATAAATAATAATCTCATATTGTTGATCAAGCATCGCGCTTTGGTTTTCATTTGTTTCCTTTTACATTTCATACATATTATAGTTTCCATTTTATTGAATAAAATACTAATGATTTGTAATTTGGAAGACATGGCTCTATCATTAAATGTTGGAATACAGTTGGTCCAATGCTCTTAGTAAAACAGTAGGAGTATTTTTCAGGATCTAAGACAGTTTAGAACTTAACGATTTTTATTTTGTCCACATTCTAGTCTTAATTATGGTGTTTAAGGACAAAGCTTGAACAGATCTTTGGCCACCGATCAATCAGTTGACACTTTCCAAAAATATGGCCTCTTCAATAACCGGATCTCCACCAGGCCGACTTTTTGTTGGGGTTACCTTAAAAAAAGAGTTTTCCTGGCATATCCAGCAACCCCATCACTACTGAAGAGTGCCATATCACAAGAAATTGCCAATATTCCAAGGCATTGTCTGTAAAATGATGAGCAAGGTGTTGCAGAAAGAACGGACATATTCCCAATGTTTTGTAAAAGTCAAACCCTACTGTTTTCCCAAAATAATGATGTTTGTATTTCCTTACAATCTTAAATTTTATATTTATGATACTTCAAATTTCCAAGTGACTTTCGAAAACACTGTATTGTAGCAATGTTTCAAACATTTTAAAGCATTGCTTTTTTTTTCGTTGTTTTCCTTTATTTGTTATATAAAGTCTTCCAAACGTGACAGTTTCTATGGAGTTTTAATTAAATCTTATGAGTATTTTCAGAATCTTAATTAAAACATTGGTGTGTTTAGACTTTTGATAATATATTTTTAAATAGTACATGCAAACTAATTACTATATACATTAAAAAACAAAGTAACATTCTTAAAAATTATTAATTCAGAAAAATCTAAGCACTATTTTGTAAACAAGCAGCCTCTTCTTTGGGAAAATGTTCAGGAATTAAAACTTAAAAAGTTAACATCCTTGAAACATTTTAAAGTATACTGGAAACTAAATAAAAATTAATGTTATTCAAGACAGTACATAAAATGTTGCATGTTATAGTCTATTAGACAAGGAGCTCACAATATTAGTAAATTATGATACCAGTGGTAAAAGTAGGGTTTTATTTCGTAATCATACGAGCAAAATAAAATCAATTTTAATACGTGTTCCATATATTACTCGAATTTGTAATATATAAATAATATTATATTGTCCTGAAACTAATAGAGGTCACGTATTGAACGCGGTTCTTGAAACACGAGAAATGGCACTAAATAGCGAGGTTTCAGATATTTTGATGTTTTGTTGATTAACTGGTAGTAATTTTCAATTAAATTGCTTTGTCTTACACTAGCCAATGAAGTGATTAAATGCAATGTCATGTTGCTTTCTGGATTTTTTGGGTAAGTACCTCTAGTGTTATTCTTTCTGCTGCTTCTGTAATTTCACCTGAATTTCTTGAATTTCTTCCGAATTCATAATTTCCGCCATTTAATCTTTATGTAGGTTATACTAGATAAAAGAATAACGTTTAGATCAAAGAAAGTAGAAGGCTTATAGTATAACGTATAGGTTAACTCTACAACGAAGTGCGATAAACTGAACAGATAGTGCGACGGCCATGAGAAATTAATCATGCAAAAAGACATAATGAAAAGTAAAATCTAATAAAACCAAGACAGTTATTAAACGTGTGTAAATACAAAGGGTAATTGCCGTGTGACTGGACTTGAAACCAAAGTTGGTCAAAATGAAGATTATCGCGTTAATGCGATAACCTAAAGCTTTTAGCCATGTGTTCTACTTTTAGGCCATGCTGTCTAAAAAATTATTTAAAAATGTTTGCCTCAAGTAGGATGTTAAAGATCTCAAATGCTGTTAAGCATAAAATGCACACACATGGTTTTTAAAATAATTGTCACACAATAATACCTGTTTAATTCCTTGGATTAGACAAGTGGCGTGCACTGAATTAATGGTATATGACTACATGTTTTTTTGTGTCTTTCAAATCTCAGGATCCTGTGTGTCTATATCCTTATACCACTTTGTTTTTGCATTCTAACTACATGCTGTGTAGTTAGAACTACATTGTAATTAATTTTATATCCTAATTTCCTATGAGACAAATAAATATTGTTTTAATCAGAATCATTAGTCATTTTAAACAATAACCGAATCAGACAAAACTATCTCTACACCTCATCAGGATGTAATCAGAACAAGAGTTAAACTGCAAGAACATTGGCGTCGTAAACGGTTATCAAAGAACCCAACATCACAAATGTTTGAAATAGTGCAAAAATCAAGGGTTCAGTATTGATCAGTTGCCTCAAGAGGTCAGAACAAATTCTAATTTCCCGTCTGATAGGCCATTCTAGGCTCTCACATTCCCACCTACTTGCTAAGAGTGAACCACTCCAATGTACAAATAGTGTAAAACGTCGTGACAGTCCCCCACTCCTAAAGCATAGATGCACAATAGCACTGATCAGCCCACTTGCATAATAAGAGAGGTGGGGGTCAGCGGCTGCCTGCAAGTTCTGACATTACTTCTAAACCGTATTCACTCTTAGGTTGATCCGCGTCAAAACAAACCCCAGATGACCAGTGCACCTTTATAATGTATCCTTCCGCCATTTGCACTAGAAATACTGTATCACTTTCAGACCATGTGCGGTGATTAGCATATTATGTTTAGGGTTAAAGATCATAAGGATGATAGTTGTAACAAAACAAACATTTGCACATATAATAATAGTTAATTCTAAAATAAATGAGCGAAAAATAAAGTAATGGGTATGCGATAACTTAATTTATTCGCTCTCTGGAAGCGGCATTTATTAACTGTTGGCGGCTCATTTTAAAAAAGAAATTTTGCACTGTTACGCGAATTGCATTCTTCTCAAGATCACTACATTCTTGCATCGCGTATTTCATATGCTTTCTTTTTCTTTTTTATTCCGGGTGTAACCACTTTTCTCGTTTCAGATTTTTCTACACAAGCACTGTTTATACTTATACTCGAAACACTGGTGAACTCAGAAGTTAATTTCACCATTTCTTTCGCGGAAAGTGTTGGATATTTCTCACATAACTGATAATAAAGATTCAACACTATTGTTTTTTCACCACTAGTAAATGGTTTGCGCTGCTAATGCTTTACGTAATTCGACGAAAACACTAGAGCGAATTCACCGTCCTCCATGATACTAAACACAACTGCTGGTTTCTGGCTGTAAACAATATTCTGCGCCTACCCAGATGTCAGGTGACTCATACGAATTGAATCATGGGACTCGTAGCTCTGTTTTACGGTATAAATCAGCGTTAAATAAAACCTTACGTATTTGTATAGAATATTATACTATTTAAGGATAAATGCATTCTAAAAATTCAGAGATTAGCATGGGACTACTTTCCTGGGCGCATTGCTACCGTGTTGCAACACGATGCACTGACCGCGTGGGTTTGTTTTGCCGCGGATCAACCTAAGAGTGAATACAGAGTAGTCCCTTGCTCCCCCGTCACTCTCACTACTTCGCATTTCTCCTCGCTTGCGCATATGGACTGTTACGACGTTTTACACAAGCTATACACAATGGTGCATAAAAGGTGGTTCATTCCCCTAGATCGCTATAATGGTCTTCACTTCGTAAGGCTTACATTTTCAAGTAACCAACCTCTGACTCCACCTAGCCGCTATCAGTTCTCTTTGTGACTGGCCTGAAAAACAATCCAGAGGCACAAAAACGAACCAAAGGGGTGGTTCGGATACCATCTCTATGAGAGTTTCGCTACGATTGTTACACAAGGAAGCGATAAACCAATACGTCATAATTCGACCTTCTAAGGAAGAGGTGTCGTTAAACGGAATGGCAGCTATGCCATTTATGCGAGAGCTTTAATCAGCGACATGGAGAATGAGATAGATGGTATGTTTACGTCATTTTGCACCACACTTTATGCGTCAATTTGAAGTTGTTAATTTGTTACGTTATTTTGCCCCACGTTCTGGCGCCAACTTGAAGAAGATATTGTTTTTACGTTGTTTGCTGCTACGTATGAAAAGCCGATTTGAAGTAGTTTGTATTGAAGGAGTTGTATTATATTTCAACTGTTGGGGAACCGAATTTGTAGTAGTTGCAACCGCACGTATAGTAACAGTTCCCGGTAGCCTTCGCCCCAAATGTATTTTCAGGTGGCCTTTAAATATTAACTTTGTAATTTGACTGTTTCTTTAGATATTATATATTTATGTTTGCCTCGGCTGCGTCAGTATTATTGTTAGAGACATGGAAGTCTTTGCAGGGCGTGATGCGACAAGAATGTAGGCTTACGCAGATTTTAAGTTTTAATTCACTCCTTTTTATTAATCCTTGACACAAATTAAATAGGTAGCACTTCACTGATATAGAGAGCTGTGAGATTCTTTTTATTAATTAATTACACTTTTAACCACGTAAAACTATTTTTCGTCTCACACGAATACATATTAAATCTCTCGAGGACGCATCTTGCATCCGGTTACTATCACTGTCTGCAGGCAACTGACTAGATTTCAACCGTCTAAACTTGTAAATTTCTGTATTTCCAGTCTCTGATTGGCTAATCCCACTCCAATAGAATACCTGCATTTAACTAAAGTTTTTTCTGGTTGTTGATTGGCTATTTTTATAAACTGTCACTAAAATTACATTAATGCTTCCAAGAATCACAAATAACATTTAAACTCTCAAACTCATTATTGCCTCAAGGTTACCTCATTGTTACCTCATCGTTAACAACGTTTAACTTATTATTCTCACAGCTCCTACATTATTAAATTACTTAATAAATTCACATAACACTATTACACACGGATACAATAATATAAGCATATGCAATGACTGTTACATACATTTTACAAATTATTACATACACATATTGCTTCAAGGCGGGCCGTTATTGAACTTACACATTATATAACCAGACTGAAATCATTCAAGTGATAAAAATACTGCCTCAAGAAGAAGGTTAATTTGTTGCCGCTACTAAACGCCTATAAGAAAACTTGCATTACAAAACACGATAGTGTAGCATGAAAATATAAGGTTTAAGTTGTAATGTCACTCTTCGGCGGTTTGGCCTTACTCTGAGGAGGTAAAGTACCCTTCCAGTCTGGTGGCTAGAATTATAATGAAAAAACAGAGGTGGTCATGCTGGTAGTGGTGGGGCTAGATTTTGCCAGTACCAACATAAAGAGCTCCGTGCCATTATGGGTAGAGGCAAGGAAATGTGGTGAAATAAAATGAACAAAAATTTTTGGAATAAAATGCTCAGAGTGGTAAAATAAAATACCCATGGCGATGAAATAAAAAAAATTAAAGGTGGAGTAAGTATTGCTTTTCTATTGACATAAACGTAATTACAATTATCTTAAAAAACGATCACACACAAATAAGTGCAATAAGATTTATCTAAAAGTGTCATCAAAAGTACAAACACAGCATTGTTTCTACATTTTCTGGACGTAAATGTTTTCGCCTATCTGACAATAAGTTTGTATATGCCGAAAATCCTCTCTCACTATCCATATTTGTAATTGTAATCCATACTGCCTTCAAGCAGCGGCTTCAAAAATCAGGATATTCCTGAATCAGCCCCTTCAGTAATGGAGGTTCCACGTCCTGCTTCACATCAACTATATTTGCGTAATGCTGCAATGCATTCTTTCAGAAATGCATTTTTAGAGAGGCACTTTAGATGTGGAATCTAACTCACGTGTGACATACGCTCATTAGATACTGTTGCTTCCAGTAAATTGGATAAATGAAAAACCGAACATTTGAGCGAAAGATTTTTCCTGAAGGAACTTCTGCCAACAGCTTCTCCAGCTTTTCGATGCTGCGTTTGGCTAATTTCATCACTCGAGCGTCTACCCTGCTTCTTCAGCTTACGTAGGGCTAAGGATGTTACCTCTCCAGACAGCTGCACTTTACCAAGCAAAGCCACAAGCTTGTGCGCTGTAGGATATTGACACCCCTCCAAAAGTTGAGTAATCTCAGAAATTGTGCAGCAATTCTCTTTCTGTCATCATTTGAAAGATCTTTAAAGTAGCTGACTTCCGGATTAGAGTCAGTCAGTTGCTTGAAGTACTCGAGGAGATAGCTGAAGTATTCCCCAACATCCAGGATAGATTATATCCATGAACCCCACCGAATCAACACAGGAATAGGAAATATCTTTGCTTCTTTAGCACTACCATGTTTATGTTTCAAAAAGATACTGGTGTTTCCTCTTCCTAGCATTCTTAAAGACTGCCTTAACCATAGAGTGCACTAATAAACAACTAAACAATAAAAACTTGACATCGTCTGCAGCATTTCGCTACATTTCGCGTTTTAAAGTATATTTCGTAAAATAAAAACATTTCACGATATTTCGTGGCTTCAACTTAAAAAAAAAAGTTTATGTCGTACAAATATGTGATTTTGATAACGTTAAACCTGTCACTTGAAAATTTCGCGGTTATCGTTAATACTAGAAATCCGGGCCTCTACTTATAGGTCAGATGTTATGCAGAACGTATACACACTGTGTAGCGACTTGCCCGCTACTTCGCAGTTGTTCTCGTCTTTGCGCCGTTATATGTGTAGTCTTCAAGGACTCGAAACAGCCGATATCAATCAGGAAGCACTTGTCTTATCTCAGGTTCAACTGTCGGCGAATCGGCCTGAAGTTCCCTACTGTTATTGTCAGGGTAGGATTGCGGGAGTGATGACACCAGGATATTGTCTTGAAAGAAACACTGTTTTCACTTTTCTCACTCTTTAATCTAGAAATCCTGCAAGATTCATTGGTATTTCCTAACACGTGTGATTCTTTTAACACTGTCTTCCCACCATTGTCTCTTGGAACACTAAAGTTTGCTCCGGCTAGTTATTTAATATCTCGGTGCTCTATCACCGTTCTTTAGATTCGCGCGAACTTAAAGCAGTCACTTGTCTAACATTAACTCGTTTATGAGCTTGGATATAATTATATCCAAGAATACCGTTAGCACATTATATAAATACTTCACCTACATCACTTTATAATTGCACTTAGCAAATTTCGGAACTTAGCGTCCTTTTCTGACACAGAGTGCTACGTGTTACCTTAACGAAGAATTATGACAAACTGTGTTAAATCCAGGCTCGCGTTCACATATATCAGTCAGTGCTTGCCTCCAAATTTTGCATATGTCACTGCGTCTTCCTATCTTTCCATTGGTTCTCACACCTATTCTCTACGTTTATTAGTTCTCTGGTTGAAAATTCAAAGCCTAACTGTAAGAAAAGTCCTTTTCCTCATAGCGTCTGTTTACTCTTAAAACTCGCCTCATCCCCACGAAATACAAAAGAAGGTTTCGATTTTTATGGCCCCACGCTGGGAAAATATAATGGACAGTCTGAAACGAAGCTACTCTTATTTTGCCTAAATCTTGCAGTTTTTCTTAGGCAATTACGCCTTTATTTATTTAACATGTATGTTGAAACTTAAAACATATTTACAGCTTTGAAGGGCTTTCGATTGATAGAGTATTGAATCATATTACTTTAAAATTATGGAAAATTATCAAATTGCATGTTAATTTATTATCAATAATTCCTAAATTATAATTATTACAGAGTTCCTTTTCGTGCATGTGTAATTAGGCGGAAATATCGCTACAACTGTAACATGAGACAAACTATCAGACATATAAGTGAACGCCCGCTATATTCCAAATACAGGGAGCTACACAACCTTTCCTCAGATTTATACGGAGCTTTGTCGATAACCCAGCAACACAAGGAACCTCATGAGCTTCACGAAATCCACTGATTCATTAAAAATACCTAATGGAACAAGAGCAAGGCTTCTATCACCATAGATGTAAACTAGTTAGTCAGAAAGAGTAACACCACTATGAATTAACTAACTGTAAATATTTCATCAACATTTGTATATTTCGCTTTACAACCAAATTGAAATTTTAAAATTGTTGTATTTTTTGTATATTTCTGTGTATGAAAAACAAGAATTATTTTCATACACACTCATGTACCTCATTTATGTCTATCGTAATGAAACCTCTGTAGTCAAGCGACTTAAAATAAAACATTAAAACAAAGGAGAGCTAAACGCGTGTATTTTCAGTGAAATCTCGATATAAAACGTTTAATCTAATGCAGCACTTCCGCTATCAGGTAAAAACAGTGGGATAGAGCTGTCACTGGTGGTGGCGGTGGTCCCATATCTGGGCATACCTTCATTCAAGTCAGCAAAACTTGGAAAGGTGGAAAGTTAGAATCACACTGAAAAATTCAATACCACAGCCGGATATGAACTACGGATCTTCTGCTTACCGTCTCGCTGCTCTAACCAACTGATCTACCGTGACAACATGCCTATGCAGCATTAAATTCCCCAACTGACTGGCTTTTTTTCCGGTAAACCACAAGGAGATCTGAAACTCATGTTTGAGATGGCATACCTCAATGGCGAGTACAACGTGCGAGTACTTTTATAGTTTAATTAATGGAAACATGCGAGTCAGTTGGGGAATTTAACGTCGTGCCGGCATGTTACCATGGTAGATCAGTTGGTTGGAATAGCTGTATGGAACCCGGAAGATCCATGGTTCAAATCCTGGCTTGGCATTGAATTTTTCAATCTGATTCTACCTTTCCAACCTTATCATACACACGGATTGTGTGAAAGAACAATTAATTACCACTTATTGGCCTAATGGTTGGTTAAACCATCGTGGTTCTGCTATGATTCAAAGTTTAGCTTGTAAGTCCTTGAGTTCCCGAGGTCGCGGGAAACTGGCGGGGGGCGATGGATTTTTTCGGGCATAGCATGGCTTCCTTCGGAAGGGAAGTAAAGCCGGTGGTCCCGTGTCGTAGATTTACGGCACGTAAAAGAACCTCAAACCTGATAAAGAGGCCTCTGAACAAAATTTCCGTCTTTCACGCCCAATACAGAACGGGACGTTAAGAACAACAGCAGTTAAAGAGCGTCCATAAATAAAACTCAATTTTGTAAGTCCTTGGGGTGTAAGTCCTACAAAGAGGAGGTTAATTGGTTAAAGAAGAAGAATTTTCTAATGAAGCTGCGACCTCAGTGTGATAATATTTCTTCTTGAATAACAAGATGGCGTGTAATATTTGGAGGAATGAATGAAAAAGTGTAAGGATATCAAAGTAAAATAGAACAATGCATACATAATCACACAAAAGTAAAAATGTTCTATTATAAATCAGCAATGTTTAATAATTGTATAATAAAATGTATCATTTTATCGATTGTTGAAGGAAATATAAACGCTGCAGTGATTTTACTCACAAAACCGTTTCTTGAATATTGTCACTACCTTAGGGGTTGTGACTGGGGAACGTAGCTTAGAGGTGAAGGTAGATGGTAGAACAAATAACTCGCAATGTTTCCTGGTGGCCCATTTTATTATATTAACTAGAACATGATGATGCTGGGCTTCAGTTCCCAGCTTTGGGTCTTGGAGAGACCAGTTATGTGTTTAACAAATCCAGTCCTGAAGGAACTTAACATTCAGACTTGAAATGACTGAAAACTCAACACATTATATCACTGTATACTGATGTGATCTTTAGTTATTAGATAAAATATTGTGAGTTCCTCTAATGGTATCTTACCTCGGAGAGTTGTCAGGTATTGTTGCAGGTCCAATAACATGGGCTGCTAACAAGTTCAGAATGAGAACGACCCCCCAGCAAGGGTCTGCAGCTCCTTATAAGAAAGTCACTGCCTAGGGGTGTCTCTACAATCATGCCATGACCATTACCAAGTACGTGGGCTCAGAATTTCCTAAGGATCATGTGATCCATCGGGTGATGCGCAGAAAGGCACGTATTCCTAAGGAAATGATGGCATGGTGAAATCCCTTTGAAATGTCAAGGGAAGTGGCAGACCACGGTTTCCTGTTATAAGTTAGCTTCAACTACAATCCCAAGTCAAGAATGTTTATGAAATATAAAAATGACCAAATGTGTTTAAATGTAAGAGTTTGCCTAATATAGTGAAGTATCAAATCTCCGACAAATTATCTTGCTGCCTGCAACTGTATACGCGACAATATGAATGTCTCAGTAGATATTTTTAACAGTAGGTACTAAACGCCCGTTCTTACTACATACTGCACCACAGGCGGTGACACTGGTGATACATGCAATAAAATGATAAGTAGGAAAGGAAGTTTGGAAAAAAAGTTCAGCCTATGTTTAGGATACCTCCTGGTTTTGCCAGTTATGAGGACTGAGGAAAACCTGGGCCACTCAGTCAGGGACGACGGTCCTTGCGGAGTTTGAACAGCACACCCGCCGTTCACGTTCTGTAGTTCTCCAGCAGTAAGAACTACCGCAGGTAGAATCCCACACAAGAAAATGTGAACGTTTATTACACATGTGATAATACAATTTTGAATTGCACAGGATTCTTTCATTTTAAGACATTTGTGTTCACACAGTGCTCCTCTTGGTTTTGGAAATATATATGAAATTAATAAACACTCTTAAATGAAAACCCCGTTCAAAAATACACTTTAATATTGTGTAGTAGGCCTTAAACTAAACATTAATTTACTTGTACAACTGTACACAGGGAATAAAATTGGAAACGAGATAATTTTAATTAACACATATTTTAGTTTGACCATTATGCCAGCAAAGCCATGCAATGCCTCTAATTCCCGTGGTCGCGGATTCAAACCCGGCGGAGGGCGATGGATTTTTTCAGGCGTAAAAATTCTTAGCATGGCTTCCTTCGGAAGGGAAGTAAAGCCGGTGGTCAGGTGTCTTAGATTTACGGCACGTAATAGAACCTCAAGCCTGATAAAGAGGCCTCTGAGCAAACTTATCGGTCTTTCACGCCCAATATAGAATGGGACGTTAAGGACCACTGCAGTTAAAGAGCGTCCATAAATAAAACTCAATTTAATTTACCAGAAGAGTTTGCATGTTTTTATTTATAGAATATTGTGACTTTGTCCGGTTTTTCAACTGTCACTCTCTCATTTCTCACTGTCGCTGTTCTACGTTCTTATCTAGTTCATCTTCACTGGAAGTGCTCCTCACTAAGATGAAGTAGTTCAACTTTCCGCCACTTCACTTTCTTCTTCTTTCGGACGGTTCACTCGCCGGGGAGTCGAACACAAGACATCCATTCTCTCGCTCCGCAGTAGCACTCGCTTCACGTCACACCTGCTCGCTCACTAACTGTCCGACACAAACTCAACTAACTCACCGACTGAGACTCAACTGACCCAGATTCCGGAAGTGCCCTCGCCACGATGTACTCGAATGTTCTAGAACTGTTTTAACACACTTTCTGGAAGAGTGGGGGAGGAGGCTTCCATAAATTTCTAGTTATCTGCCGATAGCACACCCGGTGCTTCCGCTGGCGAGCGGTCGTTATCTTGTTTACTCCGACTGCCCGGCGCCGACCTCCGGATAACCTTGGGACACAGCCGCTGCGCCCCAGTATCTTGAAAATGAACGCCGAGTAGTACAGTGTACTGCAAACGTAGTACCAGCGAATGCTTCCAATATTTTCCGAATCAAAATTAAATAGAGTATTATTTATGGACACTTTTTAACTACTATGGTCCTTAGCGTGCCATTCTATATTGGGCGTGATATACTGGTAATTTTGCTCAGAGGCCGTTTTCTCAGGCTTGAGGTTCTTTTACGTGCCGTAAAACTTCCCTTCCTAAGGAAGCCATGCTAAGGATTTTTTCGCCCGATTTGAGGACTTTCTTCCCGGCTGCTGTCCATTCTTCCTTTTTTTCTTCATGTTAATAACAAGCATTCTAAATTTGCACAAATTCAGTTATACATATCCATGAGCATGGAGTGAAATCTTTCCTTCCTATTCTCTGAGATTTCACCTGCTACACAGTGTAATCCTAATTCCTTTTCCTTCTTGATTAACCTCGTTACCGAGTTTACTAATGGAAACCAATGACCAACGCCACCCGGAGTATATAGATTGTAGACCGTATTGAGCCGCATGGGAAGTTTATTCTTGGAAACGGAAATTGCTACTTAAAAGCACCGCACATGCATGGGTTTCTCAGTAAAACCTGTACGCTCACAACACCCAGTACAGTGCACTTTAAAAGGGTCACTGTTCGCATTGCAATTTATATATAATTAACTTGGTAGCTTTAAGAATATACTTGCATAAAAGTAAACATTATCACATCTGCACTTAGGCGCAGGAACAGTTGTGCATTCCCTTATATCGGAAATGTGTTATTTCTTGCATAAGGTTTCCACTTTCAACCAACCAACACTGATTTCCACATTACTCTATGACTGGCTCAAAATAAAAGTCAAGTTAAAATATGAACCAATGTGTTATATTATCCTCGGTGTGAAAGGAAATAGCGGTAAAAAAATAACCTATCTTAATTAATCCTACTCTGAATCCCGTAAGCAAGTAGAAATGGCCAGCAAAGTTAAAGTGGACATATAAGGCAATATTAAACCATAATTGTACATATTAATATAATTCACCAAGAAAGATGTTACAATATTTAACAACCAAGAATTGTACAAAAGCAGATTGTAACTTAGATAAGTAAGGGACGGGCGAGCTAGCTAATTCCAGGTAAAAGATAATTCTAGGTAGAGCCCACCTTTCACCAAGCTAATGAGCAGGTAACGTAAGCAATAAGGAGAAATAGAAAGGGATAGATATAGAAAGGAAAGAGCTAGAGATATTGAATCTGCTTCTGCACGCGTCACTGGGACGCGTATGCGAAATCTTTTGTAGCAGAATATTCTCATACATAATAAGGTAACGCGGTCTGAAGATCAATTAGAAATGTCGTTACATTTTGAGGCGCGAAGGCGAGCGTCATTAGGCTTAGGTATAAAAAGAGAAAGAAAGCCCCAGATTTTCACTCTCTTATAGAATCTCGTCGACACACAGTGATACTCTCTGGACGATGGATGCACGTGTGAGCATATGGGTGGGAAGCGTGTGCAGTTAGACTAGGCTCCTAATTATTATTTTGGTGGGAATTGTTATAATTTGAAGTAGATAGTTCACGTTATTTGCACCACGCTTTGGGTGTCAATTTGAAGTAGGTTGTATTGAAGGAGTTGTATTATATTTCAGCCGTTGGGGAGCCGAACTTCAAGTTCGTTGCAACCGCACGTATATTACCCGCTTTCCGGTAGCCTTCGCCAAATGTACTTTCCGTGGTCGTTGCCCCCCAAAAATGTTTAAAAAGATATTAACTTTGTAATTTGACTGTTTCTTTAAATATTATATATTTATGTTTGCCTTGGCTGCGTCAGTATTATTGTTAGAGACATGTTTCTCTTTGCAGAGTTGTGGTGCGACTGAAGAATGTAGGCTTACACAGATTATAATTTTACTTCACTCCTTTTATTAATGCTTGACACGATTTAACTAACACTTCACAGATAGAGAGAGAGAGCTGTGTTTTTATTAATTACTTGCACTTTTTAACACGTAAAACTATTTTCGTCTCACACGAATACATATTAAATTTCTCGAGGACGTGTCTCACGTCCGGTTAGGTACACTGTCTACAACCAACTGAATTGATTTCTACCGCCTAAATTCGTAAATTTCTGTATTTCAAGTCTCTGATTGGCTAATCCTACTCCAATAGAACACCTTCATTTAACTAAAGCTTTTTCGGTTGTTGATTGGCTATTTGTTTATAAACTGTCACAAAATTTACATTATTGTTGCTCCAATGATGACTAGTAGCATTATTACACTTTCTTACTCATTATTGCCTCAAGGTTACCTCATTGTTACCTCATTGTTAGCAACTTTTAACCTATTATTCTCACAGCTCCTACATTATTAAATTACGTAATACATTCACATAACATTATTGAACATGTATACAATAATATAAACATTTACAATGACTGTAATATACACTTTATATATATTATTACATACACATATTGCTTTAAGTTGGACTGTTAAAAATACTGCCTCAAATGGGAAAAGCTAGCCGCCCATAATTATTTATTTGATAATAAACCACATCTTTAAGGGAAGTGCAGTTTATTTTAATTTGTCTCACCTACGAAAACCCTGAGACCCGTGAAATTAGTTAGATAGGTAATTGATTAGGAATGGAGAATACAGCAGCCGACAAGCAGCAATAGCCGGAGACAAGAACACTGCAGCAGAGGGCATTTACCAGAGGAACAACGTTTTCCTGCTACAAATGATGCACAACGTTTTCCCGCTACAAAGTGTAATGTGATTATTATCCGTACAAACAAAAAGGAATCTGAGGCGGAGCTAGATAACGCTGGTAAAAGTCACTCAGTCAATAGCGCTAGAGCGAGGTTGACCAGTTCAAGCGGCGCGCGGTCTTGCTGTAGCCTACGGTTTCTAGTTTACTACTTTTTTGGTCTGCGATTGTCGGTGCATCTATGTCTTCCTCCGTCATCACGCTAACAACATCATCAATAAACAAATTAAAGAGTAACGGAGATAGTATACAACCCTGTTTAACCCCCCTCTGCGCTATGTTACATTCTGATGTATTGTGCTGATCGGTCTTTATAACAAACTTAACTTCTTTATACATTGCCCTAAGTGCTCTAATCATTTTCCCTGAAAGTCCTTTACGTGTTAATTTCTCCCAGAGAGCACTGCGTTCTACAGTATCAAATGCCATTTTAAAATCTACAAATACAGTATATACCTTACCACATTTATTTCTCAAATTGTCATCAATTATTGTTTTCAGAACAAAGACATTGTCAATAGTCGAGAAACCTTCCCTAAATCCTGCCTGAAATTTAGAAATCCTATGATGTGTCTTAGCCCAACACTTAATTATTTCATATAAGATTCTACTGTAAATTTTTCCAAATATAGAGAGCAGCGAGATACCCCTGTAATTTCCTGGAATGCTGTAACTCCCTTTGCCCTTGTAAAGAGGTTGGATAATGGCGGTTTTCCATGTTTCCGGATATTCTCCGCCTTCAAATATTTTATTGAAGCTTTTTCTATAGAAATCTACCATTTTATTAACTTCTAGCGAGATCTTGAAAAACTCACGGTCTTATGACCCATGTGACTGTGTTATGCAATTAATGTAATAATAAATACTTAATAAATACCACCACTACTACTACTACTACTACTACTACTACTACTACTACTACTACTACTACTACTACTACTACTACTACTACTACTACTTTACTATTGCGCTGTTAAAAGTTGTTAAGTACTCATTTATAGTATTATAGTTGAGCAGGGCTAAATTTTTTAAATCAATCTGTCCAAAACCATGTCTATACGATATTTGGTTCTTTAGTTATGTTTCAAAGTAGATATTTATAAGGGTTGCTGAAAGATATTGACCGTTGTACACCACCATCAGCAATGTTGTGTTTACGTTAGATCTGTTTGCAAGAACGAATAGCAGTTGAGTTCCGAGATTAGCGTAGTGAATATGTGTCAACCTCAGTTCTTAATTTGTTGCTTGTAATTTACCTTTTAGACAGTGTATTTACACGTGAAAGTATTCTTTATATGTAGGCTTAAAGTTTTAAAGTTAGTGTTATAAGTGTAGTGGTTTTAATTAAGTGTTTAACAATGATGAAAGCATGCCTGCTGAACTCCGCGCCAAGTGATCGGGGTAAATGCTACACTGGCCGTATTTTGCTTCACGTTGTGTGCCTCGTCACACTCACAAACCATCTGCCAACGCAGCGCTCCTTCTAGCGCTTCATTGGCTTACTTCAAATCTCTTCTCATTTCGTACGGATAATAGCGACTCGATCTTGTACAGGGAGCAGTGAGTGAGAAATGTAGCGTTGAAAGTACAATAGTCATAATATTGTCACACGTTTCTTCTGATGTAGACAAGGCCTAAAATTATTACTGCTATCGTATCATTGCCAAGAGGATATTATTTCGATGTATTCGTCAATTTCAACAGTTACTTTAATCAATAATTATGTTATAGCTGCATTATTATAACTATTATTATTTATTATCATCGTTATAGCATAATAAGGCTGATGTGGACCCAGAAATCCAAAACGTCGTTGAATAAATGGACTCTCATCTCTGTCACATTAGTGTTATCGGTATTTTTAAGCTAATGGAGCGCAACAGACAGGTCATCGGCAGTGTCACGCTACGCCCACCTTTGGCTTGACGTACGCACTAGTCATTCACTAGAATTATGCAAGAAGGGTGGTAAAAGGTAAAGGCATGGACGATGCGGCGGTCCGTGTGGAATGTGACATGAGCAGTAGAGAGCGGAGGTAGAGGCGGAGGTGTAGGTCGTGATATCTCTTCTTTTTGGAACAATGAGGTCTTGATGTCAGCGTGTGGGTGTTGAAAACAAAACTCCTTGGTTTCGCCTTCAGGATAAATATTCAGTTTATTGCCGTCACTTAGATATCTCCAACCACTCTTGATCTTGCCACAAAACCGTTCATTTCTCGCGGACGCCTAAATTTATCTGTACTTTGACCACTCAAGCGCACTTACTCGAGCTTCCACCTGACACTATGTCTATTCTGTCGTATTATTCTACAGCACACAGTTAGCACACGCACTTAGTTACGACGCGTAACAGTTAGTCATTGCACGACGGTGAAATTTTATAAGACCCAGGCGGCAGTTGTTAGCCAGTCGCAGAGACGGCGTTCCGACTCTCGAAGTTATTTTGCGAGTGATCTTCACGCTTTTTCGGAGCTTCTTTCATGACCGATATTTGCCCCACGCTTTCCTGATCATGTGATTTCCATTTTATTTCCTATACGTCATTTCAAATACACTGAAAAATTATTATTGTTGGTTCACCAATTACACTCCTCCCACTTTGATTTTGGACAGTTGGATTCTCAGAACTTTCCCATGCCTTCACGGAGATTTCATGATAAGACACGTACATTTCGACGCCCAATTTTATTGCTATAATTCTCATAACTGCCCTTCACTCACGTATCTTGTAATTCAGAAATCCTATGTTTCCCGACAGACTGGCGACAGTTTTAGCCTGAGGCGAGGTCTCTATTGTCACCATTCGGAAATCTGGTTTACTGCTCTTTTGTCCACAAGGTCAAGAAATTGACCTAACGAGAACTAAGCTCGCCGTCTTTCGTGTCTCTTGCTAAGAATATAAGAATACCTATAAATATCATACTGTTGAAATGTCTGGTATTTTAGGGTGATACTTATTACATTTGATCCCTTAACGCATGTTTGATTGATCAGTTGCTGACATGCAATTGGTCAGCTGCAAAGAACGGAGGGGCCCCGAAACCGGGGCAGAGTACTGCAAGTAGGCCACAAAAGTCCTTTTTTCTCCCACCATGAACCCTTGAGAGGGAGGAATGAAGGGAGAGAACCGAAAGGCGACCAGATCCGGATGACGATGGACGCAAGCATAGACGGGGTCCCTAGCGTTTCCAGATCGAACACATCCTCCACGCTTGGGCCCACCCACAATCCCCTAATCCAGGGAGTCCCCCAAAAGGGCGCCCACCCGAGAGTACCCGTAAGCGGGCCCTAACTTAACAGCTCCGCGATGACGCCAGGGAAGAAACCTCTAAGAGTACACATCCACCGCCCAGCCGCAACCCGCCGAACTCGGGAACTCCCGAATGCGAGTCGCACACGTTACCGCGGCGCTACCATCTCGCTCGGTAGTCTTCCTCCATGGCGTAGTGGTTACCATGCTAGCCTCTAGTTCCCAAGGCCTCGGGTTCAACTCCGGCGGAGGGCATTGAATTTTTTCGGGCGTAAAAATTCTTAGCGGGCCTTCCTTCGGAAGGGAAGTAAAGCCTGTGGTCCCATGTCGTAGATTTACGGCACGTAAAAGAACCTCAAGCCTGATAAAGAGGCCTCTAAACAAAATTACCGATCTTTCACGCGTCCAATATAGAATGGGACGCTAAGAACCATAGCAGTTAAAGAGCGTCCAAAAATAAAATTCAATTACAATTTTGCTCGGTAAGAAGGGAGGTAGAAAGGTGATGCTTTGAGAGGGCGGAGCTACACATTCCAGTGCCATCCTAAATCCCCTCGTTTTTATATGGGCCACTTTTTCTGCTTCCAAGTGTACGTACGTGATTAACAGGTGACATTTCTGTAAACGGGAGTACCATTTCTTTTCCTGAGCAGACAGAAGGTAAACCTATTATTCCCATGCGAAGAATTAGATAAGTTACTCCCTTAGTCCCTTCCTCAAAGAGAATCAAAGGATTTAAATCTTGATTCTCAGCAAGTGCTAATGCTATTGAGCGCTTTTCAGATATGAAGCTGACTAAGACGGCAGCAAAATCCTTAGTGTTAAATGAATAAAAACAAAGAAAAGACCAGCATCGCGAAGGATCCTTGAATGCTTAATTTTTTCTTTGCTGCTCCTTTAATCTTCAGATTTAAATCTGCCGTTTTATACTCCACTTTACAGCCTCTTCATTATAACATTTTCTTCTGTCTAGAAGACGTAAGGTTTTAAGTTGCTGTCTTCTCAAACAAAGAATGTCAGCGAGTAAAAAAATGCAGGAAATAAACCATTAATGTTGTAGCTCACATAAATTGAACACACTGACATAATCTCCAGGAGAGAAATATTTTCTGTAATGTCAGGCATTTGGTGGAGGTATTCTTTAACCATATAAACTTTCGATACAGAAAGACCAATGAACAATAAACCAACTTGCAGTGCTTGGACGTCATCAAACGTGGCAATCAGACTGTTTTCAAAGACATTACTCAGCATGTTTATAAAAGGGGGCACTAAAATCGGTCGTCATGTATGCTAATATTCCGTGTATGAGCTTAGAAGGTAATTTTCGGAAAAGTCTGATGTGTTACAGTCACACACATTCCCTATCCATTACAAATTCTTCCTTTTTTTAGTATTAACATCCGTTCCTACCACAGACGGCGCCACAGGCGGCGAACATTGATGATACATAAATGAAATGATAACTGGAAAATGAAATTTGGGAAGGAAACGTTCCAGGGCTAAGTTTAGGATACCTATCCGGCATTTGCCAGTTATGAGGAGTGGTACTAGCGGGATTTAAACTGCAGACCTCCGTCCATGACTCCGTGCCTTAACGACCTCCTACCCGTGTCGGTAACCTTTCCTGTATCCATGTTACGCTATTCACGATATAGTTTTGCCTAGAAATGATTTACAAATACATATAAGTGCTTAGTTACATACAACATGCCTAAATATAGTTAGAAACACAGGATCGTAATGAAGGAAAAGAAAAAGGAAGAATCGCAAACTTTCAAGTACGTTCCGACAGATGATATATTTAGATTTGAAACCTGCAGTATGAAATATTTTGAAAACGGTTAATGTTAACTTTTACGTTTAGGTATATTTTATGGTTTTCTAGTGGCACAAAATTACATAAAATAATACAAAATATAATCAGAGCGAAGGAACTTCACACAATATTCCCCAAAAAATTCGGGGTATGCGTTTTATTTGTCATGTAATTTAATAAAAATCATTTTACCGTTTTAAAAAAATAGAACACAATGAACATTTTCCTATGTGAAAGGTAGTTTGAACTGTGGGAAATTTCATACAAACCTTTCTGTCGCATCATTGGAATATTTTGCACTAAAATCTACCTTTTCTCCCTGCCTCCCTTCCCCCACACAATTGCACACACACGCACACGCATTTTTTTTCTAAAAATACTTTCGTTGGTTCTGAGAACTTCAAAACATGTATTTCCGGTGAAATCTCGATATGAAAATGTTGGGTGTAATACAAAAATTCCTCTATCCACCGTAGATGCGCGCCAGAGAATTTAAAAATGCAAGATAAACCGGTAAGTTATTTCTCTAAAAATGACGTAAAACTGTGTTCATGGGGGACACAAAAAAAATAATTATCTTCTCATGATGCAGCATAAACCAACCTTTTTGTCTTTAAACTAGACAGGTTTAGTTAACATACATGGATCTTAAATAAATATACATTTTACAGCAGAAAGCACATACTGAACCACGGTTCACTTTGCGATGAAATATAGAACGAAACACACCACTGGTAATACCTTAATTCAGTGGTGGCGAAAGCGCGACTCGCGAGTCACTGTGACTCGCAGGCGTAACTCCTTTTCTAGCCGTCTATTCATTTGTTTTCCATGTGCTGCTGAGTAGTGTAGTACGTGTTGCATATTTGGTGACTCGCGGAAGGCAGGCGTTTTCGCCACCCTTGTTTAATTGAACCAAACACCCTCTAATAAAAATACGGGAGTGTCGGTAATTCTGTATGTTCCCGATGATGCTCTCTAGCGATATAGTGTGCTCAGATCCCCAAAACGAGCAATAGTGATCCATTTTGCCGTGCTTAATATGATATTTTGTTAATTAATGCACAATAAACATGGCAGGATTTAATATGTGTAGTTTTCAATAGTTATGATATTAACAACTGCTGCAAGTTGCACTAAGGTAATCGTAAATCTTCTACTCTCTTATTTGCTGTTTTTGACGTATTTTAGCTCCCCTTGCTGCAGCATGCCATTGTTGAAAGACACAGGAGTGAATCATAGATTCACGGACATTTTTACCATCCTCATACATGTTATTTAACGTTGCAGCTGCCAAGATGGGTACAGAAATATAAGCGACGTAATTTGGGTATAACCTTGTAAACGTTTGATCCGATCGCCTGAATAAAATCTACGTGTGTGCTAAAACTACAGTTCAAAATGCTGCGTAACTGGTCCATCCGGGATAAACGGTACACATAAAATACAGGTGTAAGTGTTACAGAGCTCGGTGGTAAATAGTTATATACCATGTGACCATAGTTTGTTTATAAGTCCATGTTCAGAAACTGTTTGTTTACGGGCTAGAGCCTCCAAAATGGGAAAGGGGAATAACTACAGGTGTAACAAAAATGCACTGCACAAATTTCAGGACAGATTCCTCACACGTAGACGAAGAAATTATATTATATGAACATGGGTCTGGAAACGCTTTGTTACCATGTTACAACTCATTTTCTCCAACTCACTAATCGCGGGAAACACACAAGAATAGAACTACCAGCATACCACATGCAAATCTTTCTCACAGGAGATGTTCAATATGTTTACGTGCATCAACCCGCCGTCGTAGTGAATCCCGGATGCGCTGATGTATCCCTGGAGTATTGCGTATGGTTTCGTAGCCTTCCATAATACGGCACGGAGATTTTAAACATCTGGTACTCGTGTAACTCTCGCCAGACAGTCATGTGGTCAACATTCATTGTTGTAGCCACTTGTCTTGTACTGACACTAGGGTCGTCGTCAACTGCCTGAAGAATTGCGGTGTTCTCGTCCTTCTAGGCCTCCACCGGTCGCGAGTATCAGGCTGAAATGCCCCATGTTCCCTAAGACGACGATCAATGGCTTCAAACGTGTTCCTGTTGAGGCACCTTCGTCCTGGAAATCTCTCCCGATACAAACGTTGAGCGCAAGCGCCATTGCCGTCTACTAATCTATACATCAAATGCCATCTCTGCATTTGTTTAAACTTTCATTGTAACAGCCAAGTCTGTGATCAACTCTACTAGTACGTAGTAACCCGTGTGCTTGCCAAGGTCGTACTGCTCACTGGAACAGTTGATGTTACCTGTAAACAAGCAATGACGTAAGTCGCATGGCAACAGGGACATATAAAATAAAACACTGGCGGTGCACCTACGATAATGACACCGTAACCAGACGTAGCCAAGAGTGCATGTTCCCCATTTCTAGCGTTCTGTTCGTGTGTGTTTCCCATGATTAATGAGTTGGATAAACTGAGTTGTAACATGGAAAAACAGCGTTTTCAGACCATTGTTCACATAACATAATTTCTTCGTCTGCGTGTGAGGAATGTGTCCTGCAATTTGTGCCGTACACTTTTGTTACATCCTGTATAGGTAAACAAACTCCGTGACAAACAGTAGACATCACATTCATTAGTTAAGGGTTTTTACCAATGGTACTGCATTACTTGTTGCGTTGTGCACAGCAGTCCTTCTACAGCCAACGGAAGTGTTCGCGGTATTATTCTGTTTAGTAGTGTAATATAATCGGCGCAACAGTTCTTGACACGTGAAAATCTTAATGAGAGCTATGATGCGAGTTGCTTACCAGATCAGGTGGTGACCGGTCGACTGCATGCTGCAGGAGTGCGTGGGACAGCCATCGTCAAATATCCACAACGGTTATGCACTGTGTTGCGCTGATAAACTTAGTTATATACAGTATATTAAAATCCACGCTGTAAAAAGCGCTTAATATAAAAAACGCTGTCAATCATTGCCTCCAATTCTTCCACATCTAACAACCCTTCCTCTTCTGCGGAATCACTCACATTATTGCCGTCATCACTGCTGTCACTACTTTCTGCACCATTATCCTGGATGAGAATTATTTCTATTTGATTTTCTGCAATTCCGTATTTTTCGGAATAATGATTCTTAATTTATTCAGCATGTCGCCATACATTTTCCCATTCTGGCTTTCCAATTTCAGCAAATTGCTGGCGTTATAACTGCTCCACATATTTTAATTTAAAAGTGATATTTCTGCATGCCACCCATTTTTTGATATCAGCCCAGCTTAATTCGATTGGGTTTAGATCTGGGCGTTACGATGACAGTCTAAGTACATTATGGCGATGTTGTATTACTATCTGGTCAAGTATGTATGACTTCTGAAGCTGTTTGTTGGCTTTAATTAAGTTAAATAGCTTTGTTTTACTCATGCTTTCATCTAAAGCTTTATTATGTCTAAGTAACCAAGCTCTCATTTCTTCTTTCAAGGAAGTTGAGGTAGGTGGTTTGTGAATTTGAGTGTTGACGCATTGTGAAGCATTGTCGATGACCAGAACAGACCCAGCAGGCATATTAGGTATCAACATGGCGTTGATTCACTTCATGTAATTTTCTGTATTCATTTCTTGATGAAAATCTCCTGTTGTTTGTTGCGACTTGTAAAAGAAGGGCATTTGGAACGAAGCCGATCATTCCAACAGCACGAACGATAATAAGTATTTGCCCTTTGGCAACAGGTGCCTGCAAACCTAATTCGCTATCGTCACTCCAACTTTTAGATGCTGTAGGACTGCTGTGTATGTATGACTCATCTTCATACATTATAGTATGTTTCTGAAATTTGTAGCACCACCTTGAAAATTGATGCTGATATAAGTACATATAAAATTATAGTCATTTGGAAAGGTAGAATCAGACTGAAAAATTCAATGCCATAGCCAGGATTTGAACCACGGATCTTAGGCTTTCCGTGCCGTTGCTCTAACCGACTAAGCTATCATGGCAACATTTACTTTTTATTTTTATTTTTTTTATTTTATTATTATTTTTTATTTTATTTATTTATTTTGCTTTTCTGTTAGAACTCTTCTATTTGATTTCGGTTTCTTCCATTTGAACCCTAAATCTTTAATAATTTTTCTGAGATTTGTAGCACGACCTTGAAAGTTTCTGCTGTCTTTCAGCTGGATGAGCAATCTGCTTATTGTTAGCACAGTTTTTTCTTCCACATAGGAATTGTGAATCGTGCGCCGAATGACGCATTCGAAGTCGTCTATTTCTGTAATACGTTTAGGGACCTTATGTTTCTTCCCAGGTGTGTCAAATGGTACTCTTTCATCCATATGTTTTTTTCTCTTATCTTTGAGAACTCTGGAAACGGAACTCGGTGAAACACCAGTTGCTTTGACTACTCTTTCTTTCACTCTATTAAGGCTTTTGTGGAACTCGGATATAATTTCTTCCTTTATCTCTGCTTCTTGCTTCATGAAGTCGATGACATTTGCAATTATTTCCCTACTTTGACTATGTAACACCTTACAACTTAACTTTGTAAACATAGGAGCCATGGTTATAAATATAACAAATATAAAATAAGTACTATTTAGATACTGCAGCTCTCTTTAAAATTACAACCAGATGCAGACACTTTCTATGCAGGTTGTATGTGTTACGCACTGTGAGTAAGCAAAGGTACTATATCGCTTTCGTTGATAAAGCTAAACATAAACCATTCCTAGGCTCGGCAGCTGGGTTGGCAATCAAGGTCACGATTCCAGAAGTTTTGCGCGAGTAATACCTTTTAGTACACATTTGTGTGCCTATGATCAAAAGAGAATGAACAATGGCGGTCTTGTACACAAATTCAGAATATACCGAGAGGTTTCTCACCTATGGGGAAGCCCGAACGAATGCAAGAGAGGTTAAACGACTCTACCAACAACGTTACCCCAACGGGCGTCTCCCAACACACACCACGTTTCCAAGATAGGAGGGGCGTTTAAGTGAAACAGGCCCAAGAGTTTGGTATCACATAACCTGTCGATGCACAAACTGTTTCATATGTTTACTGCCCGACGGAGGGCGATGGATTTTTTCGGGCGTAAAAATCCTTAGCATGGCTTCCTTTGGAAGGGAAGTAAAGCTGGTGGTAGATTTACGGCACGTAAAGGAACCTCAAGCCTGATAAAGAGGCCTTCTGAGCAAAATTTCTGGTCTTTAACGCCCAATATAGAATGGGACACTAAGAACCATAGCAGTTAAAGAATGTCCATAAATAAAAAAAAATAAAAAATCCATACAGTATTTCAGTTTTTTTTTCTTCCCTATTATTTATGATCCGTACTGCCAACGCCCACCGTATCTCAGAGACCCTAGCACATAAACATGGTTTTATTAACAAAATATGATCACATAGTGTCTATCTACCTACTACCGAGTCACTATGCAGTTCATCTGATTTTACAACAGAAGGATCTCTCTGAATTGCAAGGAATTTTAAACAATGATTTTTACTTTTTGTCCTCCACTCTGCCGCTATCACTTTTTAATTAAACTCCATACCTTGTTAGACAAGGTGATCCACATTGCCATTAGTAAATTCAATAGCTCGGCTTCTAATCTGTTTCTATGGCCCCTCCTACAGGTGGCTACGTGCTAGATAGATATCACAGTGGATATGGAGCAAACACGTTAAGAAAAGCCTGTAACTAAACACCCAAAACCTTCCCTAATTCCCCGGAATTGATATCACGTTGCAGCATTAATGGAATACTACTGTCAGGCTGTTAGTCCTACAACTACTGGTTGAAATGCGTTTTAACGCTTACGAACGCTAAAATGGTATCTGATGCTGAAAAAATTACGGTAGGAGATAAATGTGCTTCGTGCAACTGCCCACATACTGCTCGAAAAATCATTCAGTAATTGTTTCTATACGGAAAAGGTGACGATTCATCTAGTTTCCTTATATAATGTCAGAATCTCTCATCAATTATTATCAAATCCAGCCTCTTATTGGTTTTAATGAAATCCCGATATCCAAACTTTAACCTGTTAAAGAACTAAAGAGAGGAAGAAAGAAAGAGGGAAAGAGAGAGAGAGAAAGAAGGAAAGGAGGAAGGAAAGAGAGGAGGAGAGAAAGAAAGAAAGAGTTTCTATTTATGGGCCCTCTTTAACTACAACGGTTCTTAGCGCCCCATTCTATATTGCGCGTGAAAGGCCGGAAATTTTGCTCAGAGGCTTCTTTATCAGGCTTGAGGTTCTTTAACGCGCCGTAAATCTACACGGGACCACCGGCTTTACTTCCCTTCCGAAGGAAGCCATCCTAAGGATTTTTACGCCCGAAAAAATACATCGCCCTCCGCCGGGTTTGAACCCTGTTAACACTTAACCTTAATCTGTTAAGCCAACGTATCTATGAAATGTGGCAAAAAAGTGAAACCTTTCATCTTTGTTTTTGGATCGCGGGTTCGAGTCCCGCCATGAGCATGGGTGTATGTGTGTAGTGTAACGGAGGTAATAAGCGGTAACGAAAACAGTAAAAACACAGTATCATAAACTGGGTAAAACAAGGGAACTTTAAAAAAAATCGTTACACAATTGGTTGTTTATTATAAACATTTTAAAGCCACAAATGGCTATTTCCTTGTTCCTTTACCATTTAGGCTAATCATATAGTGAATTTTAAACTCCCATTTTTTCAATTCCTTTTTTTTTTCAACATTTTGCATTATTCCAAATGCTCCTTGGACCAGACCTTATGATTTATTAGCTTGAAAGTTTTGGGAGAAGTTTAGGAATTACACATTTAAAAATATTGTGTACTACTTAAAACATATGAAATAGTTCAGCTGAAACTAATTATTTTCCATAACTCACATTGAAAAGGTTGAAACATTCAATAAAATGTATACAAACATCTTTTCTCTTAAACTAATTAAAATTAAGGAATACCTACACAACAATTTATTTATGTTTGTATAACAAGAACAATAATAATAATAATAATAATAATAGTAATAATAATAATAATAGTAATAATAATAATAGTCCTGTGGTGGCACAGCCCATAAAGTGCCTTGACTTGCCAACCCAACTGCCGGCCTCACGCTCACGTACGCACGGCAGAGATGGACGATCATCCAATCGATACAGAGAGGTGATGTGGCCAGTATCACGCATCCCTCAGCCAGAATGTTGGCCTCCGTGGACGAAATCGCTGTCTATCGCAGCTCTACACTTCCCTCATGATGTTAAAAATTAAATTGAGTTTTATTTATGAACGCTCTTTAACTTCTGTGGTTCTTAGCGTCCCATTCTATATTGGGCGTGAAAGACCGGTAAGTTGGCTCAGAGGTCTCCTTATCAGGCTTGAGGTTCTTTTACGTGCCGTAAATCTACGACACGGGACCACCGGCTTTACTTCCCTTCCAAAGGAAGCCATGCTAAGAGTTTTTACGCCCAAAAAAAAATTCATCGCCCTCCCCGGGTTTGAACCCGCGACGTCGGGAACTAGAGGCTACCATGGTATCCACGGAGGATGACCCCACCATAGGTGGGATCGAGCCCAGCGCATTCCGTGGCCAGGAATCAGAACTCCACGCTCTAGCCCACAGCGCCACGGAGGACTTTTATATTTGTATACTAAGCTCAAATTAAAAATTTGTGAGCGATTCGATAAATCGTAGAGTTCGAGGAACATTTCATGTTACCAAACCAAAATGTGACTTTATGAATAAAACGTAATATATTAGCAACGGTTTGATATGGCTCTTTAAAATGTTTTGTGCATTATATTTTGTTTTATATTCCAAGTATATGGTTAAAAAGTCAAAACAATCAGAGTAAAACTGTGGGTTTTGGAATTTTAACAGATATATATTGCCTTAATAAATGCTAATTCTAAGTGAAGAAAACTTCATTATGAGTAGCTGGAGGGCGCTGTTCTCTACACTAATACATGTGCTTTACGAAGTGGATTTGGAAAGCAAAACAAGAGTTATTTAACTTGTTGGGAAAAGCTACAATGCTGCTGGGGCCACTAAGCAACATGGCATACCTTATAAGATATTGAATAAATTCAGGTTATTATCTATAGAAAACATATAAAAGATTGAGCTTATCGAAATATTACTTGCCTCAGGATAAACTCTTATAACAATATTTTTGTTATTGTCATTTGTTAAAACTGTATTTGTTAAAACCCCTTGTGTATGCTTTTTTTCAATTATCTCGATTTTAAAACAATTATAAGAAATAAATTTAAAATAAATAAAGAATACATATTTTTTCACCCAAAACATTTCCTTTTCTATTATGTCTCTCGTTATTATATTTCTGTATTTTACGAATTCCTTTTTATGTGCTTTAATTTGGCTTAGTTGTTTCCTCTCTTACAAGGCAATAAAACTACTTCAAATATGTGAAGTAATGTTTAATTTTATAGCGCGATATTTAATAAGTTTCATTCCAATGTAAGCATTTCGCATTACACAGAAGTGTATAAATATTTGCATTAACTGAATCTCTGCTAAGCTATAAAGCATATAATTGAATAGAGAAAAATCATCAACTCCTAATATTCATTAAGTTTTCTCAGCCTATCAGTATTTAAATATCCAGCTTTTAGCTACCTTGACCACATTAGTCCATATGAAACCTGTATCTGCCTACCGCAAACGAATGGCCTGCCAATCAACAAGTGAATTCCTAAAACCAGGTGTGATAGAAACATTTTAATATTGTTACAAACTGGGGGAGGGCATAAATGTTTGATAATCACATTCCGGTGCAGGCGTGGGGTATTTATAACAAATTACACAGATCTCACATTATTCACATTACCTGTGGTTCATTCAATATAACAAATGGTGTCCCTACATCATCACACAAAAGAGATAAAGTTAGAATTGAGGGGGGATGCCTCACACACGAACTACATTTACCTCTTTCACACACAAACTCACACACCAGACTCTCAGAACAGACTGACGACTCGCACACAAAAAGATTAACGCTAAAACTATTCACTCTCTCTCCCCACCTCCGGCTATGCTCGCCCGCTAGAGGTGGCAAATTGTCATGCCAGATGGAACTTCAAACCCAAAGCCGAAAGAAATACTAAAATTACTCCAACAATGCTGTCGCCAATGCGACGCAATAACGTGTATGGCATGATAATACCTGCTAATACCTACTAATACGACACAATATTACATCACCAGCATAAACCATTGCTTCTTATATCGCCATGTTATTGTGCATTCGTGTCTACTTGTCCAGGTTTTAAGTAGGTCCATATCTGTTGAATAAGCAGTGTGTTATGCTTAAGGCGATATATCATGCATTTTCTTCTTTTCCCCCCAATAGTTTATACATCTATTCCATGTGTACTAGTTGGCCACGATATGAGTGCGTCCGGTGGCAAGACGAACTAAACAGTTACTGAACAAGCGACGGGGCACGGTAAGGACGGTCACGAGAACATTCGCAATTCTGAGTTGCGAGGCATGCAAAATGTAGTACTGTTTTCCTTGTGCAAATGTACATTTCCCTATCGCCTTGCCCCTCACTCCCCTCTGATCCCTAATCTGGTATTGTCAACAAAACACTGGCGCCCTCCTCCAAGCGAACTCATATCGTGACCGACTAGTATTCAATTTTCACAATTTAAATGTGTATATGAAACGAAAAAATATTGCCATTTAATTATTAATGTCTCAGAATTACCCCATAATACTTGGTGAAGCTTTAAACCTTTATTCCCTCTTTGGCTTATTCCCCAATATTTTCTCATTGTATAAAGCTTTAATACTGAAATGTCCAAATATTTAGAAGAATGTTAAATTACGCGTTATTAAAAATCCGACTGCAATTCGCAATTTTTTTTCTATTCACCGTTATTTGCTCTCACTGATATTCTACAAGTTTTAATAAAAATCGTATGTTTCTGTATACCTATAATTAATACCAGCAAGAAATGGTTTCAAGTGTAATACCACGGTAATATACAAATTGTGTATTCCGCAAAAGACTGAGACGGCAGTTTTTGAAACTTTAAGCCGACGTGCATTATGTAACTGCGAGATTATGAGAGACGAAAGAACGATCACTTAGCATTTCTAGGTGCGCTGCTTCAAACGTTGGGACGTTTCTACCTACGACATTTGATACTTCGGAAATAGTTAATGTCAGAAACGATTTTATTCTACATAATCAGTGAAAACTAAGCACACCATACGCTTCACATTAGTACGTTTTTGTCCATATAATATAAAGTATACCCCTTCTCGCTCCCCAGATAGTCTGCAAGTTTTATTTGTGGGATGGCTGAAGGGCAAACTGTACAAAACAAATCCTCACACATTGCAAGAAACAAAAAAATTCTACGAAGTAAAATCAGAAACGTTACAGCGTCCGAACTAATCCGTATCATTCTAAACGTATTTACTAGTGCTATGTTTGTTTAGTCGAGAGAGGACGACATTCCCAGAATTTTCTATAAGGTAATATCTATACGTAGTTTTAAGAAACGAATTCAGAGTAACAAGGCGACGGTTGTGGCATGTACAGAAGCGGAGGGAGCTATTATATTCTTGAAGCACTGTATTTTGTTCTCTATGGCAGAATTTCAAACGCATGATATTTTAATCAAAATAATTAGAACCATTTATAATTATTATAAAGGCATTTATCCTATATTTCATTGCTGAGTTAGGCGCAGGGGCTTTCTAAAAGGTGAACATCTTGTAAGCTTATTTAAATAAATAGTACACCTTTAAATTGATAATTATTTTCATCAAGGTAAATATCCAGGCGTATAGTCCCTTTGTATACCAGTTACCTCTATAGTGAAACATATTTTGAGGCAGTATTTTTAACACTTAAATAATATCAGTCTAATTATATAATATACAATATAATAACAGCCCACCTTAAAGCAATATCTGTATACTACAATAATATATAAAATGTATGTAACAGTCATTGTATTATGTTTATATTATTATGTACATGTATAATAATGTTATGTGAATGTATTACGTAATTTAACAATGTAGGAGCTGTGAGAATAGAAGCCGAAGATTGCTAACAATGAGGTAACCTTGAGGCATTAATGAAACGGAAAGTTTAATAATACTACTAATAATTCCTGGAACAATAATGGAATATTTAAAACAGTTTATAAATAGCCAATCAAAAACTAGAAAAGCTTTAAGATAAATAAAAGTATTCTATTGAAGTAAAATTAGCCAATCAAAGACTTGAAATATAGTAAAAGTATAAATTTAGGCGGTAGACGGCAGACGATAGAGGACAGCGTACCCAGCCGGACGCTACTAAACAGCGTTCCCGAGCAGTTCGATACGTATTCAGCGTAAGATGTAAAAGTTTATTACGGCCAGAATAATATAAAGTTTACGTGTTAAAAAGTACAAGTAACAATAATCTCACAGCTCTACAGTAGGATATATCAGTGAAGTGTTATTTAATCGTGTGAAGGATTAATAAAAGGAGTGAAGTAAAAATTATAATTTGTGTAAGCCTTCATTCTTTAGCCAAACCACCCCCTGCTAAGAGATACGTGTTTCTGAAAATTAATACTGACGCAGCCGAGGCAAGCATAAATATAATATTTAAAGAAACATTAAAATACAAATTTGATTTTTTAAAAGTGGAGCGAAGGCCACCGGAAAAGTGAAAAGTGGGGCGAAGCTCACCAGAAACTTTGTATCGTACGTGGGGCGAACACTCCAAGAAATATATCTACCATACGTGAGGTTACAACCACTTTAATTTACAGCCATTATTTTTATAACTAACAGGTGAAAAGAGTTGTTTGAGAAATGAATGCAAAAATTAAAATTCTGCTTGTAGCATACGGTGGGTTCAGTTAAGAAGTCAGCAATTCTGAACGAGACAGAATTTTTATTTATTTTCCCAAATGTTGTAATTTAGATGAACTCAGAAAAAAATTTCGGTAGAACAAGGTTGATATTTTCAGAGTTTAAATTCTCACCAAAAATGAACAGAAGAAAGGGCTGCAAAGAGGAGTCTGTATGCCACAAAATGAAATCTGAATTTCACACGCGCGTGCGCAAGCACGCGCTTAGAAGCATACCATCTCCACTGGCATGGAGAGGGTATTATATCGTTAATTCGTTAGACTATATTTAAAAAGAAATAACGATAATAATATAAAAAAGACTTCACTGCGATGACATAACTGACAGCGTAACACTCGTGACATCTGAATTCGAGAAGTTCAAGTTTCCTGTCAGGTTAACAAAGGGTTTGAAAGAATAGGAGAGAGAACTGATTGAGGGAGTATATATCAACTAGAGAGAATTCAGTTAACAAGAAAGTCGTTGTCACAATGTCTTCGTTTGCTTTAGGAGTTTTTCAATAAAAGTGTACCCTTAATACGCTTTCAGAAACTTCATTTTATATTAACAGACAATGATACCTACTTAATTAGTTTCTCGCTTTTTACCTTCCTTACCGCTACCTACAGGTAGACAGATAAGTATTGCATTTGGTACTGCGATTTCATTGGACTTCACAATTTTGAGCTCTTCTAAATACAAAACGAAGCATTTTAGAAAAACTCGTGAGAAAGAAACAGCGTAACTCCAGAACGGTACACATCCTGTTTGTTCTACCCTGCGCTTCCAGAAGTCAATTGGAGTTATATCAGTATTCAGCAGATCTTTTCTCATTGAGCTGTGTATATAATCACAGAAAGTTTTTACACTCATGAGTACGAACTTTGAGAAAGTACTTGATTTTTATTCATATGACCGATTATGACACCATTATTTTATGTATTAAAGCTTAATTATAGATTTCTGCAAATATTCTGAGGTCTAGATAAGTCACTGGAATAAATTCTCGTTCTAAACTATAAGGGTCATTCAAATGAAACCCGGTCACTTGTGTAAAGTAACGGAAACGATTTTATTAACTAAAAAATAGTCGCCAAAACTGTTGGCACATTTATCCCATTGCGACACTAGCCGGTCGATTCCATCTTTGAAAAAGCTAGTAGGCTGCTGTCGGATTCAGGCCTGGACCCATTCACACACTTCGTCGTCCGTTGTGAATATGTCCGCGAATAGCTTGTTTTAGAGGTCCATAAACATGAAAGTCACACGGTGAAAGGTGTGGACTGTACGGTGGATGTTCCAGCTTTTTCCATCGAAACTGTTGCAATGTCGTCTTCACCACATTGGCAGTGTGTGGGCGGGCATTATCATGCAGGAGAATAACGCCATTGTACAACATGCCTGGGCGTTTCGACTTGATGGCTCGTCTAAGGTTCTGTAAAGTGGCTTGATAACGCTGGGCATTGATGGTGGTTCCAGGTTCCAGGAACTCGACAAGTAGTGGGCCCTTGTGGTCAAAAAAGGACATCATGACCTTACCAGAACTGGTGTGCACGGCCTTTGATTTATTTGGAGGTGGTGAAGTCGCATGTTTCCACTGCTTGCTCTGACGCTTGCTTTCCGGTTCTTAATGGTGACACCATGTTTCGTCACCAGTGACAATATGCGACAGAAAGCCGTATTCCCCCTCATGATAACGTGGCAGATGACTCAAAGACAGCGCTGTTTGGCGGTCAGTTGGTGGGGAATCCACTGCGCACAAACTTTTCGAAATTTCAAGTGTTTATGCATTATGTTGTAAATGGTGCCCACGCTAACACCCAGCAACCGATGGATCTCGTCCACGGTGATTCTGTGGTTCCCCAAGACCAAAGCATTCACTTCCGCAATCATTTCAGGTGTGATGACACGATGAGCCTGTCCAGGACGAGCATCGTCTTCCAGTAACTCGTGCCCTTCAAGGAATCTTTTGCTCCATTCCACCACACTTGAACGACGTAGACTGCACTCACCGTACACAGCCTTCATCCGTCGATACATTTCACGGCCTCCAACTCCCTCCACCCCTAAAAATCCAATCACTCCTCGTTGTTCCTGCTTACTCGCCATCAAGTTCAGTAGTGGACGATAATTCGTGTGACCACCTTCTCTTCGGCGTGAAACCACACTGTCGCTATGCAACGTCAAACGTTGCGCACGCTGCAGTCGCTCTACCAATAGATGGTGCCACCATACACGCATTTACATGGTGCCACTTTACGTGTAATGCAAAGTTAGACGCACTGACCAGGTTTCATTTGAATGCCCCTTATATAACATATATAGGTGCATTTTGTCTTAAACGCGTTGACTTTGCTGTATTATCATAAGATTATTTTACGCATGTCTGTGAGCCGGTCGGCATTATGGCACAAATTTCAGTAAATGCAGTTTCGTATACGGACTAATTAGTGCAATATTTAGTTCGCAGTTTAAGCATAAAACATCGCCTAGGTACTTTAAATAGCAAACTTTTGGAGAACTCCACATTTTTGCGCTATATCTCCTGTAGGAGAAATAATAAGATAAAAACTTATCTTATGCACCTTATCTTATGCACAATGTGCAGTAAAAACCAGGGATAAGCATTAGAGACACGTATACTAGTTGTATGCTGTAAATGGAAGTCAACCTTTCCCTGAAATTCTTTTCGGAAATATTGCGCTTTAACTTTTGCTCTCCGTAATGTTACTGTTTGTTATATAAATGTGCAAAATTATATATTAATTTATTTTGATCGCAATAAAGGAATATTAGTTAACCAAAGTTAATTTCATGAATAGATTCGCAATTTTGCTAAGATAGGGACACGCACCAATTACTTGCATATTTCATTAGACGTCGTTGTTAATGACTGTCATCCGCAACCTTTCGCGTTGATAAATGGCCTCCATGCTGCCTGCTCGTTTGCTATCCAGCAGAGTTAAAACGAATTCCATGTAATGCACGGGGCCAGGATTTACTGCCATTAATACTCTTCAAAATACCAGCAAACAGGTCATTTAAAGCGCTAAAGTAGCCACTGGAATGGCAGAGTTAAACTACGGTCTTTAAAATTGCGTTCTATTTGTCTATTCAGTTTCAATCCAGATTAGCAGCTGCATACTTAGATCTCTGTGCCAATGTAAACGTGATTAAAACAAGGCTCTTACTGATACTCAGCATCATTTATATAATGGTCTAACAATAGTGGAAGGAAGAAAATATTTGGGTAAAATGAGTGGCGTCTTATCCAAACAATAATTATAATCTATAATTATAAACTATCTTGTGGGTCATCGACACTGAAGTTAAAAAAGCTATTTTGTTGTATTGTTATTTTTACGTTGTTATTTTGCCTCACGCTTTGGGAGCCAATTTGCAGAAGTTTTTGTATTGAAGGAGTTGAATTTTATTTCGACTGTTGGGGAGCCGAACTTGAAGTAGTTGCAACCGCACGTATGGTTAAAAGTTCCCGGTAGCCTTCGCCCCAAATGTACTTTCCGGTGGCCTTTGCCCCAACTTAAAAATATTAACTTTGTAATTTGACTGTTTCTTTAAATATTATATACTTATGTTTGCCTCGGCTGCGTCAGTATTTATTTTTAGAGACATGAATGTCTTAGCAGGGATGGTGCGACTGAAGAATGTAAGGCTTACACAGATTATAATTTTTACTTCACTCCTTTTATTAATGCTTGACACGATTTAAATAACACTTCACTGATATAGAGAGAGAGCTGTGAGATTTTTTTTATTAATTATTTGCACTTTTTAACACGTAAACTATTTTCGTCTCACACGAATACGTATTAAATTTCTCGAGGACGCATCTCGCGTCCGGTTAGGAACACTGTCTACAACCAACTGGTCCCTTTATGAGCGCTGTCTACAAGCAACTGAACTCTGAATTTGTAAATTTTGCTATATTTCAGTTTCTGATTGGCTAATCCTAGTCCAATAGAATACCTTCATTTAACTAAAGCTTTTTCTGGTTGTTGATTGGCTATTTTATAAACTGTTACAAAAATTACATATATGCTTCCAAGAATTACAAGTAGTATTGTTAAACTTTCAAATTCATTATTGCCTCAAGGTTACCTAATTGTTACCTCATTATTAGCAGCTTTTAACCTATTTTTCTCACAGCTCCTACATTATTAAATTACGTAATACATTCACATAACATTATTACACATGTATACAATAATATAAACATACACAATGACTGTAATATACACTTTTTATATATTGTTACATACACATATTGCTTTAAGGCGGGCTGTTATTGAATTTATATATTATATAATTAGACTGAAATCATTTAAGTGTTAAAAATACTGCCTCAAAGTTAGGATTCTATCATAAAGTTAACAAAAACTTAAATTTTGCCGAAGATTTTTTAGAAAATGAATTGATAAAAATGTCTAATAAAATTAAATTTCTTGGAATGCGGGTTGATAGTAACCTTGACTGGGGAATACACATTGATGTTCTATCTAAAAAATTATCCCAAAATGTTTTGCATTATATACCCTTAAACTTCAGTTAATCTTGACGTACTTAAAATGGTATACTTTGCGTATTTCCATAGTCATTTATTCATAATATTTTGAAGAAAGTCCAGTTATAAAAATAGAATCTTTTTAATACAAAAAGGGCAATCAGAATAATGTTAAACCTTTGTAGCAACACAACCTGCTAACCTTACTTCATACTATTAAATATCTTGACTGTTCCTTCGCTATACATTTTTGAAACTCTAGTAACAACGTATAAGCAGCAAAATAGTTTTAACACAAATGCTGATATTCATGACTATAATACAAGAAATAAATCAAAACTGCACATTACAGGCCATAAAAGAGCCCCATATTAAAAAGTGTATATTATAATCGCATTTAGTTGCTTAATACACTCCCCACATATTTAAAAAAGTTACACCCCTAACATTCTTAAAAAAATTTGGAAAATTCCTAATACAGGGTTGTTTTTATTCAGTGAAGTAATATCTAGAAATGGCCTAGTTTGTTATCTTTCTTGAGGAATATACTATGTTTACAATTCCAAAATTTAGTTTAGGTACCTACTCATGTAATAAATTAGGATTTCTGTATTTGTGTATTACATCTAATTAGACCTGTTCTTTTTGTACTAATAATTGTACTGTTGACGAAGCCAATATTTCTGTATTGAAATCAAACGGTGAATACAATTGAAATTTGAGAAAAAAATGTAAATGAAGAGCAACACCTAACCCATAGATGGGCAGATCCCCTCTAAACGTGTTAAAATAACTTTGATGTGGGGTTTATGTTTCCATATTAAAAACTTCAATAAGGATTTGTTGAAAGGTACGAAACATACGTAACAGTCCTCGGTCAATCTCCAAGCATTTATCTAAAAATTGGTGATTTGTAGTGCAGTATTTGACAATGTTGCACAAGAGAGGCCACATGCGGTAGGTCACGAACTAAACAGGTAAAACCTTGCAGACTACTCGATAAAGCGTCTCTTCTTGTTTGGGTTAGAGAAAGACTTGTGAGAACGAAGTGTTTACATCTTTCATTTACACTGATGAACAAATTAATGAGAAATATTACGCAAAATGTATGCGGCAACACAAAATAAATGTTCATGTTTGAGATTAACGACAATAAAGTAAGAAAATGACGCTTTTTTGGCAAATAATCCTTGAAAATACACTTTACTTTTGACATTTTCTTTTTCCACTGATCAAACATTTGCTGTGGAAAAAAAGATAAAGCATGGCTAAGCCCTTATATTAGTACCTGGCTCACGTGATGTAACACCTACCTCTCGGTAATTCCAAATCCCTTTCACTAAGGCACCGAAATATAAGCTAAAATAGACCGGATTTCTTCACAAAGAAATATATATTTTCTCGCTACCCCTTATTGTATTTGCAACAGAATCCTGTTTCTAGAATATTACATAGAATTTCTGTCCTCTCTCTTGGCATAAGGGATTACACAAACTGCGTCTTAATTGAAGAATGGTCATTCAATTGGATCTTTCTAGCAGATTTATTTGATAAAGTTTAAATTGCAGCTTTAGTTTCTAGTAAATTGTTTTTAACTGGTACCGATTTGAGAAGACTTCTGTATTTGAGATTTTTTACGCAACCCTCAGAAGAACTTGTGCATGCAACTCTCTTATCAACTACTTCGACTCGCTTACAGTCATCTGCTTTATAAAGGTTTTGTGATACCAGATATGCTACATGAAAATTACAATTGTGTTGATAATTCGACTGTAAAGTGTGCAAAACTTTTGAATTAAAAATGTAGAGAAAAAAATTGTAAAATTCTTCTGAAGTACCCATAGACGTAAGTGCGTTTTAATATTCCAAGCCATTGTAAGTCGTTTTCCGTGGTGTAGTGGTTACCATACTAAGCCCTATTTCCCAAGGTCACGGATTCAAACCCGGCGGTGGGCGATGGAATTTTTCGGGCGTAAAATTCCTTAGCATGGCTTCCTTTGTAACAGAAGTAAAGCGGGTGGTCCCGTGTCGTAGATTTGCGGCACGTAAAAGAACCTCAAGCCCAATAAAGAGGCCTCTGAGCAAAATTTCCGCCCAATATAGAATGGGACGCTAAGGATTACAGCAGTTAAAGATCGTTCATTAATGAAACTCAATTTAGTTTAATTTTTAAGCCGTTGTGGCACAAGGACGTGATGAAATTCTGACAAAGTATTTTTACGGTGAATCTAGTGTCAGAATAAAAACTACATCTAAAGTCCATTCAGTATGTCATGTAGAATGTTACTCCTTCAGCTATGAACATGTATTTTCTTTCCATCCAGTCAATCCGTACTTGTGTTTTCACTACCGAATGAAGGTACGGAAAAGAGGAAACTGCCAAGAGTCTCCCATACCGAGAATGACAATTCCTACACACCCATACCGAATTAAACTATTAATGATTTACAGAATTCAAATCAAATTATGCTCAAATACTCTGAGAAGACGTAACGGCTCACGGGCATAACAAACAACTAGCTGGAACAAACGAAAGTCCACTTTTAACCAAACGGTACATAACAGCATGTCCCTTCACAAAGGAACTGGGTGTGCTGTAGCACGCCACTGAGGCATCACCCGTGCTACTGCCAACAGTTGATATATCTGGCTTAGCATTAGCAAAGGGAAGGGAAATCTTGTGTATATACTTTTCATATTTCTGAAATTACTTTCAGTAGATTGCATGCAACTGTTAAGTGTGGAAATAATTTCTCATCTGGCTCTTACGAGCTACATGAAATAATCCTGGAGACGCTCGTCAAAAGCAATTAAAATTACAAAGCGAAACATAACAGCTAACAGTGAAGAGAGATTCGTGTGCACCTTTGAGTGCTCGGTTTTGCACAACGTTAAACTGTCTGGACAGACCCCGCCCAGCGATACTCCATTCTCCAGTACGTTCTCGATCATAGTACAGCTTCCTAACCTCATGTGAAAGTCCATACACCGCAAACAGAACACTTTAAATTAGTTCCGCAGTTAAATGGTTTCCCAGTTAAACCGTACAGCTTGAAAGTGATATTCTCTGGGCACATTAATTATAAATTAGATGGCTTCTTATATGAAATGGTCCGATGCGTAAACTGATATTGCCGCAGCGTAGCGACTGGAGGAAGCAAGGCGCTAGTTGGGAAGGCATGCGTCGAGATTTTTCTCACTCTAGTTAGTCCATAGAAACCAGGGGCTTCTCACTCAGAAGTAGAAGTTCCTGGTCAAGAAAATTGAACATAACAGCCCAGGAGTCTACATATCAAAACATATATCTCATGTCGTCTTTCCATAAGAGCCTGTTTGGACGGAGACAGTGGATGCAAAGTTTGTGTGGTCAGTTTTGGCTCACCTCAGGCCAACGTACTAGCAAGTAGCGTAGCTGTCAGAGGTGTTTAACGAGGAAGAATGCGTTGTCCTCCGTGGACTAGTGGGAGGCCGATGGATTTTTTTCGGGCGTAAAAAACCTTAGCATGGCTTCCTTCGGTGGTCCCGTGTCGTAGATTTACGGCACGTAAAAGAACCTAAAGCCTGATAAGAGGCCTCTGAGCAAAATTTCCGGTCTTTCACGCCCAATATGGAATGAGACGCTAAGGATCATAGTAGTTAAAGAGCGTCCATAATTAAAACTAAATTTAATTTAATTTGAAGTAAGAATGGAAAAGTTGAGTGGGAAATTATGTAATTGTATCTCTAAAATTGAACTGCACTCTATATAGCGTGTGCAAACCCATGTTTCTCATAGAAGTATTATACATTCTGTACTACTTCTTCAATATGGGAACTTTATTGTCTGTCTATGCTAGGCATAGAAGGGTATTCACTCGAACATAAAATTCATAATCATATAAACTGTTAAATCATATGATAAGCTTTTAAAAGCACTATTTAAACGGACAATGGCGGGATAGTGAGAATTTAGCGTACTTAGGCTTACCATTCAGGTTTTAAGATGCGTATTCGAACATGTTTTCGTAAAACATTTCTCCTTGACAACTCCGTTTGCTCGCTGTAAACGTTTGCTAGAATATATGTTTCTTGCCGTTTATAGGAGTTTGTATCAACACATACGTTAAAGCCTGGTATCTCCCCTCCATTTCTCAAAGATGTATTCATTGGTGTTCAGGAAGAGAACATTTGTCTAAATACATTTTATTGTTGGTTTTAATCACATTAAATGTGTATCAATTTTACAAGAATATGCATACACGTAACACCATTTATATAAGGTGAGATAAACCAGCTACTAAAGTGTTTTGGTAGTTTTTTACGACTTGTAGCTCCCAAAATAGTGTTACATACTGGGGTTAGGACCAAAAGGTTTCCAGCTAAAAGTATTAAATTTTAATTACCCCAGCATGCACATTGGGAGACGTAGCTGCAGAGACAGCGAGAGGACCAGAACTTTGAACATCACATTCCAGAGCAGGCGTGGGATATTTATAATAAAATACACAGAATTCACATTAATCACATTAACTGTGGTTTATTCAATAAAATCACGGTGCCCTTATATCCCACACAAAAGAGATAAAGAAAGAAATGAGGAGAGATACTACACACACGAGCCACACTCACACTTCCCACATACAAACCGCACTCACTCGACTCTCAAGCCAAATTGACGCTAACACAACACAAAGAAAAGTAACTCTCACCTATTCCCCTCTCCAACCCTCGCTAGATCAGGTAGCTCGGACTGGAGAGCGTCATGCCAAACGAACTTCAAAACCCAAAGCCGAAAGAATTACCCCAACAAAGCTGTCTCCAATACGACGCAATAATGTGTCTGGCATGACAATAGCTACTAATTACCTAATATGCCACAATATTACCTTCTTAGATTGTCAGTGGCGTGAATTGTTTGCAAAATTTCGCCCAATTAAAAACTTATTGAAAAGTGCTATTCAAACCTATTATGCAACAGAGATAATAACCAAGAGCCAAAGTGACTATTTAAACTGAATCAAGTGTTCTTAAGTGTAATGCTGTGTTATAAATTAATTTAAAAGCATCTTCAGGATGCCTTAGCTTTTATCCCCTACTTTCACATGCTCTGTAAAGCATTAATGATCAGGATGTTCGAGCAGTTAATTAAACAGATCTCAGCTGCTTAAAAATTCCTTGAATAAATATCTAAACCTATCGATAAGTTTAGATTGCAAATGTTCTTAAACTAATGTTTTACCTGGAGTTTGTGTACATATATATTATACAGTTTATCAGGGCAAACAGAGAATTTAAAAGCATGCTGTAAAGTGTATATTAGTTTATTTCCTTGTGTGTTTTAAGTCGTAGGTACAGCGTTTATTAGCCTACATTTAGTACATTTCAAATATTTGCAGTAATATCAATGCTATTTAATTTGATACGTACTTAAATCAAATTTATAGTTGTAATGAAATGATTTTGTTTGTTTAAACGACCCCATATTTCCCCTTAACACGTTTTATCCAGTTTTCTTATTTAACTGTTGCATCAAAATGTAGTTTGTGTCATAAACACCGATTCCTTGAATATTACCTTATGGTTTCACCGAAATCATTCTAATACATATCAACAACATAAGCCAATGTCTTAAGATGCTTCTTCAGAATAAGTTTCTATATAAGTTTACCTAAGCTTTGGAATACTATTTTTTTAAGTGAAATTAATTGTATCAACGCAAAGAGTCTAGACGTCCATTTACTTATTATAGCCGCACTTATAAGACTAACACGCGTAATATCTTATTCACAGCCAGTTATCGCTTAACAGCAGGTATGTCAAGGTTGCATCCTGGTGGCTGTTGCATGGTAGCACGCTACAAGACATTCGCTACTACTGCCGGAGGTTAATATTCTACGTACTTTCAAAAGTGGACTGTAATTTGTTTCCAATATCTATCTTGTGCATTAATGAATTGCCCATACTACCAAAGCCACTACAGATAATGGTAGCACTGACCTTAATATACCCCTAGCTTAGGGCTTGGAGCACTGCACATAACCTTCCTGCAATAAAATACGACGACAGTCCCAGAAGTACCCCACCTGACGTATATATAGCGGTTGTTGTTTCAAACAAATGGTGGAAAGTACCACCCTTATAAAGCTTAAGTTTGAAGTTTGAGGATACTAAGTTGTTTAGTAATTGTTTGGCAGCCATTAATAGTGAACTCTCTCAGCGAATTTGTAAACATGGATAAAACTGGCCATCGTTATGTGATACAATACTTTCGTTTGAAAGGTCTTAGTCTAACTAATATTAAAGCTGGGCTACATTCTACTCTGGGGGGAGTCTGCTCCTTCGTTTACAACAGTAAAATATTGGGTGGCAGAGTTTAAGCGAGGCCGTACGAGCTGCCAAGACGAGCATCGCAGTGGTCGACCAAATGAGGTGACCACGCCAGAAATTGTGAAGAAAATCCACAAAATGGTATTGGATGATCGTTGACTGAAAGTGTGCGGGCTAGCAGACATCGTAGTCATTTCAAAAAGTGCTGTACATCGCATACTAACTTAAATTTAGACATGAGAAAGCTATGCGCAAAATGGGTGCCGTATTTACTCACAATGGAACAAAAGCAGCGTAGTGAGGATGATTCAGTCGAGTGTTTGGCGATGTTTCGTTGCAATAAAGCCGAGTTTTTGCGCCGATTCATAAACATGAATGAAACATGGGTCCATCACTTCACACCTGAGACGACGGAACAGTCAAAATAGTGGATTGAAAGGGGAGAATCGGCTCCAGAGAAGGCGAAAACAGTTCCATCTGTACGCTAGGTCATGGCGTCAGTTTTTTGGGATGCGCGTGCGATAATTTTCATTGATTAGCTTCAAAAAGGAAAAGCAATTATTGTCGAGTATTATGCGAACTTGTTGCGGCGTTTGGATGATGAAATCAAGCAAAAGCGGCTGCATTTAGCGAGAAAGAAGGTTCTGTTTCATGAAGACAATGCACCAGTTCACACATCCATTATCGCCATGGCCAAATTCAATAAGTTAAAGTTTGAATTGCTTCCTCATGCACCCTATTCGCCAGACTTAGGCCCCTCTGATTATTTTCTGTTTCCAAAGTTGAAGAAATGGCTTGGTGGTAAAAGATTTGCCAACAATGAAGAGGTGGAACTTGCATTTGATGGCTATTATGCAGAATTCGACGGTTCTCGCTATAAACAGGGTATCGAAGGTATTGAATATCGCTGGGAAAAGTGTATCGAGCTGAAACGTGACTATGTCGAGAAATAAATATGTTTTTTTCCCAAAATGTTTGTGTTCTCTTTGTTAGGTCGGGTACTTCTGGCACAGCCCTCGTTACTGATATTACATTAATTTCGCACATTTTTCAATAGTTCACTCCGCTGACTTCCACTGAGGCAGAACAAAAAGTAGCAACAGTTCACCCGACAAAGACTAGTTTAGAAGTGAAGAAAACGCAGCGTTTGAGGCGCTGAGTTAACATAAGAAGCGCGGCAATAGTATCATTTTACCTCCATGTAAACTATAGGTATACATTTCTGATAGTTTTATATGTATGACGAAAATATGCGTGGAAAACGAGCAACAAAAATAACTAGTAAAAACTTGAAGATGGTTTTTGTTGTTTGTTTTCCTAGAAGTTGTACCTCTCCCTAATACAAGATTTATCTGGTAGCGGGTTTCCTTTCTGCCTGCAGTTTGGCAGCGAAGTAACAGCTACTGAAGTGCACTTTTCTCCTCTTTCATCTCGTTTAGACAAGCAGACAAGGTAGACTTGGTTTTCAGGCGATTTCCTTTAAGCCCTGGATTCTTTAAGGTGCTTAAGAAAATGTGTTTCACATTGGAATCTATCGATATTGGCAAGAGACTTCGCGTCTCTTCTACCTACGTATGCGACGCTCGCTTGCGCTGAGCAGCACAAATGATGCTTTTAAGAAATGAACTTCTCACGATGTAGCCTGTTACAACGACAGCAAAAAGTAAAACACTAATGGGATTCATTGGTGTAGAATGACTGCAAAAGTGTGCTTACAAGGGCTGTCCCAGCAGTACCCGACGTAACAAAGAAAACACAAAATTTTGGTAAAAAAACATCCTTATTTCTCTAGATAGCCTCCTTTCAGTTCGATACACTTTTCCCAGTAATGTTTAATCTCTTATAGTGAGCTTATAGTAAGAACCGTCGAGTTCTGCAAAATAGCCATCAACTGCAATCTCCACCTCTCCATTGCTGGCAAATCTTTTACCACCAAGCCATTTCTTGAACTTCGAAACATAAAATAATCAGAGAGGGCTAAATCTGGCGAATAAGGTGCATGAGGAAGCAATTAGAACTTTAACTCATTGAATTTGGCCATGGCGATAATGGATGTGTAAACTGGTGCATTGTCTTGATGAAACAGAACGTTCTTTTTCGCTAAATGCGGCTGTTTTTGCTTGATTTCATAATTCAAACGTTACAATAGGTTTGCATAATACTTGCCAGTGATTGTTTTTCCTTTTTGAAGATAATCAATGAAAATTATCCCAGGCGCATCCCAAAAAATTGACGCCATGACCTTGCCTGCAGATGGAACTGTCTTTGCCTTCTTTGGAGCTGATTTTCCCCTTTCAATCCACTGTTTTGACTGTTCCTTCGTCTCAGATGTGAAGTGATGGACCCACGTTTCATCCATGGTTAGGAATAGAGTAAAAAACTCGGCTTTATTGCAGCGAAAGATTGCCAAACACTTGACTGAAACATCCTCCGACGCTGTTTTTGTTCCATTGTGAGTAAACGCGGCACCCATCTTGTGCACAGCTTTCTCATGTCTAAATTTTCAGTCAGTATGCAATGTACAACACTTTTTGAAATGCCTACGATGTCTGCTAGCTCGCACACTTTCAGTCGACGGTCATCCAATACATTTTGTGGATTTTCTTCACAATTTCTGGCGTGGTCACCTCATTTGGTCGACCACTGTGATGTTCGTCTTGGCAGCTCGTACTTAACCTCTACCACCACCCAATATTTTACTGTTGTAAACGAAGGAGCAGACCCGCCAGAGTAGAATCTAGCTCAGCTTTAATATTAGTTGGATAAGATCTTTCAAATGAAAGTATGGTATCACATAGCGATGACCTGTTTTATCCAGGTTTACAAATTTTCTGAGAGCGTTCACTATTGATGGCTGCCAAACAATTACTAAACAATTTAGCATTGTCAAACTTCAAACCTAAGCTTTATAAAGTTGCTATTTTCTACCACAGTCATTTGTTTGAAATAACAACCGCTATCTATACGTCAGGTCGGGTACTTCTGGGACTGCCCTCGTACATCCCTTATAGGCAGCAATAAGACAACATTCAGCGAATATCATCAGTTTAAATATATAGAGGTGGGAGCTGACGTTCTAAGGAACTGTATGTGCCTATATAATGCAGTGGCTAGCAACTAGTTATGGTTATCAGGAACCGAAGGAGGATTCGGTACTTAGGCGCACAGTGGCCCATTATGTTTCTGGAAACCTCCAGCAGGAAGGGGTAAAGCGAACGATATAGAGGGCGACCAGACCCGGGGCTATAGGATCGAACATACACGGGGTCCCTAATGTCTCCAGATGTTGCATCCTTACGCCGACGGGACCATCACAGGCTAACCTATCCCCATAGAGAGATCTCCCTGTGGGCTGATCACATACTGAACCCAGGGCAGACAGTTCTACAAAGCAAGCTCCACTTGCATACACCCCACCCGCGGTCCACTGGCCTGTTCCATCGGCCCTGAAACATGATAAGGAAATCAAATGAAAGGAAACTGGGGACAGGAAAATTCGCAACATTGTGTAATCCACCACAGAATTCGCCTACTAGCCAGGGAAAATGCTGAAAAAACAACGGGAATGGAGTCGTCCTCCGTGGTTACCATGCTAGCCTCTAGTTTCCGAGGTCGCGGGTTCAAACCCGGCGGAGGGCGATGAATTTTTTCGGGCGTAAAAATCCTTAGCATGACTTGCTTCGAAAGGGAAGTAAAGCCGGTGGTCCCGTGTCGGAGATTTACGGCACGTAAAAGAACCTCAAGCCAAGAGGCCTCTGAGCAAAATTACCGGTCTTTCATGCCCAATATAAAATGAGATGCTAAGGACCACAGCAGCTAAAGAGCGTCCATAAATAAAACTCAATTTAATTTTAACGGGAATGGAAACCGGGACCTCCCGAATGCGAGCCTCACACGTTACTGCGGAGACATCTCAGTCGGTAAGCAGCTTGATAACGTACTCATCTGATTTTTAGAACCGCTGGATGTTGCGACAATTTTGAAGCCGTTTACCTTACCTGCTTTGTTGTTGAGCTCCCCGATGCCGTCTCGTAGCTCGTTCTGTTGTCTCGTGCGCCAGCTGCTCTAGTGGTATAGCTATGAGATCTTTTTCTCAGGGTACGCTGGGCGTAGTCAAAGGATAACGCCAGTTTAATTGACTGAGAGCTGCAGCGAGTTGACAACCGCTTGAAGACACAGAATGAAACTCAGTATGAATTGTAGCACTCGAAACTATAACAATACTTATTATACCTGCTAACTTCTGTAGTATCAGTTTCACAGTCTGAAATAACTGTTTCTGCAATAAAATAAAACTAGAAGCGTAACTTGCCGTGAGTCACTAAAATGCTTACCGGCAAAACCCCTCGTGGCTACCGCTAAGTAACTGATAACCCAGCGCGGTCTTAGATGCTACAAACTGCCGATCACCGTAAATAAATGTAAGCCCCAAAAACTGTATACAAAGAAAAGTAAGGTATGACGCTAATTTTAGTAATAAATGCTCTTTTATTACTTAAGCTCCGCCTACTTTAGAACTACTCCACCAACGTTCCTTCATTACACGTTTCCAGTATTTAGAAACTTCTACAAATACCTATGTGACACTGTATAGTAGGCGGTACCTCCCCGATTCTAAGAATTTCCTGTATCTTTCTCTTTTACAGAATTTCTGTCTACGTGACATTGGAAACCTACTGAACGTAACCTAAACTGCATTCCAAGAATCTTTATGTCTAACACGTTCGCTACTTAGCTATTGCAAATGACTTTGCTCGTTAATTTACCTTTTACTTTCTGGACAAGTCTTTCAACTCAAACTTATTATGTTATACATGATTTAATATACGGAAATTATTTATTACAATTATTTCTGTATCTTACTATTATTTCTTTATTTAATTATTGATATATTCCTGTCAATAATTACGGTATCAAGCTGGTTAATAACGGCTGTTCACAGTAACCAGAAGCGGGAACTATAACGAAAACCACAAAGTTAAAGTGTGAGTGTCCAAAATTAACGGGAAGCTTAGCGGAGCCCGGGAACGGAAACTGGTTACGTGTTCAAGTTTCAATTTTTCCGTTCCCGGGAGGAACACCATATTAGATTCGTATTGTGCTTAGGTTGTGAACTATAACCGTTGATAGAATTCTCTCTAGTCACAGCTTAGAAAAGCAATACCGGAACAACAAACGACAGTAAAGAACACACACTTCAGTATACTAATGTATACAAGATTAATCAGAAGCGGTCGGCATTTTAGAAAATGTTTACTGTATCAATTTATATGCTAATTAACACGCATTATGTTGCGTGAACTGCAAACAAGTGAAACAAATATAATTGGTCAGTTCCAAACAAATGCAATGCCATGCGCTAAATCACTTTCCGCGTTTCTATTGATATTGTCATGGATAGCCATTTCCGTTCCTGGGATATTGTGAACCAGTCGTTCACCACTCTTTGCCTTCCGTTCTGGTTCTCGTTCCCGGTTCATTGTGAACCAGGTTTAAGGATAAAAATATCATCAGAAAGGAAAAGGAATACACTTCAAATAAGCAAATTAAATATAATTGTACCTTGCATTGAATCTATCAGCGTAAACCTAATGTGATATAGGGGAGAAGATTAATATTTCTCATTTTTATTTCTATCAGCATGTTATGTAGTACATTTTCAAATATGAAACTGTAGTGTTTATATTTCCTCCTTTCATAATATAAGATGTTTTACCTTTAAACAAGGATGAATAACACCGTTGTTGGTGAAATACTCGTCCCTTGTAGCGATTCAGGCATGATTCCTTCTCTGGCGAGGAACTAATGAAGGGTTAGTTAGTAAGTCCACTTGTAAATGAGCTCAACTACTATGCCACCGAACACTCGACCCTCCTTGGGATTCACGGCTTCTCAATTGGGGCACTTTTGGCCAGCTCTGGTGTACGTATTCGTAATTATGTAGTATTGATGAACGTATTCTCCGTAGAATGTTTACTTTAGAAGCGTAACAGGAGAAGCAGCGGAGATCGATGAAGTACGTGATCAACTGATCAACCCAGTTCAAGCAAATGGACGTTGCTCGTCCCTTGCATCTCGTTGTAACCCACGTGATGTCGCGGATTTGTGCGAGTGAGACGCATGGATTTATCTCGCATCTGTATACTCAGCGTGTACTGAGATAACGAACCGTAGTGGGCAAGCTCTCCACCATATCGGAAGGTTAAGTCATTGGGTAAGGTTTTTAATAAGGACCCCAGGATTTCATACAAACTTTAATAGATTAGAAACAACGAAATTAACTTTCCATGATAATTATTTGTTCTTTCAACAAGCCGTGTCTAGGCTAAAGTTAGAAATGTAGACTCAAAATGAAAAGTTCAGTACCATAGTCTGGATTTGAACCACGGATCTTCAGCTTACCGTGCCACTGATTGATTGACCTAATAGTGGTTTACTATGGATCCCGGGACGTAAAGTATAGGGTGTCTCATAAGTTGGTTCGTTTTTCGTTACATTTCAATCACTAAGAACGCCTGGGAACACACCTTACCCGCAACACAGCCACAAAAGCGTAGTTGCCGAACTTTCTGTTTACAAACTTTAAACACAAGGTCGTTCAAAAGATAAATAACTACGGCAGTTAGGTTTTGTAAACAAACTATTTATTTCCTGCTGTATACACCATTATTGTCGACAATATATTGCCATTTCTCTGCAAGCTTTTAAATTCCATTTCTCCAAAATGTGGGGGTTTTCCGGTTGATGAACGCTTCTAGGTTCAGTCTACAGTCCTCCAGGGAAGTGAGGCGCTTACCATTCAGGAAATTCTGCAGGGAACGGAATACATGAAAGCCGGATGGGGCAATGTCTGGAGAATACGGCGGTTGGGGTAACACATCCCACTCAAAATTACGCATTTTTGACTGGTCACCATAGAGGTATGTGGTCTGGCGTTGTCGTGGTGAAAGACGACATCGTTCCCCAATTCCGGTCTTTTCTCTTCAATCGCCTTGAGACGATCCAACTGAGAACAGTATTTCCCTGAATTGATAATTTCATTATTCGGAAGAAGTTCGTAATACAGGATTCCTTTGCAATTCCACTAAATTCATAGTATAACCTTTCTCGGATGCCGACCTATACAATCCACTTCTCATCTCCAGTTACCAGTCGTTCCAGGAATGGATCATTCTGATTGCGTCTCAATAAGGAGTCACAGATGGAAACGCGCTGAATAAAATCCGCTTCACTCAGTCCGTGAGGAGCCCATACATCGCGAATATTACGTAACCCGGTTTCTTCAAGTTCCTGGCTACAGTAGCACGAGCTAAATTGAACTCCAATGTCAACACCCGAGTTGTCATTCGTGGATTGTTGACTCATTTCATGAATTCTTTCCACGTTCGTAATCACTGGCCGTCCAGATCGAGGTTTGTCTTTTAGGGAGAAATTCTCAGCTCAAAATCGACTAAACTACTTTTGGCATGCTCGCTTCGTTACTGCATCTTCCCCGTAGACAGCACAAATTTTCTGCCGGCATTGTGATGCGGTTTTACCCTTATGATAGTAAAACAGCATAAGATGTCGGAAATTTTCGTTTTTGCTTTCCATAGTTTGTAAACACAAGTTCACGCTGTTCCACCCAACGTCAGTCACAAATACACATTGACATATCCAATAGCGAGTCTGGTTGTTGATCTCTAAGTCGTAGGGGTTGTTAGGCAACTAGGATAATTTGAGTGTACAGAGGGTTCAGGGTTTTCAGGCGCTATAGATGGAACTTGGTGAGCAAACCGAACGAACTTATGAGACGACCCAATACTTGCGGCATTGTAAGTCGCATTGAATAATGTTATCTCGTAATGAATTTCAGACCATCTTGAGGTTTAGCGGGAAAAATGTGAGTCAGTTGGGGATTTTCATGTTGTACAGGCTGTCGTCGTGGTAACTCATTTGGTTAGAGCAGCGGGATGGTAAGCAGAAAATTGGTGATTCAAATTCCGCGTATGCCATTGAATTTTTCAGTCTTCCACCTTTCCAAAGTTAACTTTCGTTTATATATGACACGAAAGAGAAAATGTTCAAAACATTTCGTTGAATTATTATAACGAACTAAACTAAAGACTGTTTTCGTTGCAAATTTGCCATGATAACTACTAACATTTCAGAACCGAAAAACTGAAATGGTAAAATAAATTGTATATTCTATATTTCCCTTCCAGGCGTGACAAATGATGTTACATAAATGTTTTGAGTAGCTGCTCACGTTGACTGCACTACGGTATATAAAACTGGTTTACTCCTATGTACTAGGTTATACAATACACACACTTTGTTATAGGGCAGGTAACTTGAAAGAACTGCATTCCAAGATTACAAGCCTAGTAATGAGTTTTAAAACACCGAAGATTTTCTTGGAAAGCATGTACAAAGGTTTTGGCTATGCTTTTTTAAAGAACACATTCAGTTAACATCAATATAACTTCGCTTGGGTAAATGGAGTCGCCAAGGATGAATTCTCGACCCGTTACATTTTTATTGTTAAGCTGAATTTATTTGCTGAACACTTATGGAATTTGCTTCGGATTAATATATACATAAAGTTTCAGCTAATATGGTACAGTAGTGTAAAAGTATGACGTTTGGTGAATAAGGGCAAAAGAAATCCAGATATTTGTTTGAACTTCCTCCATATTCCTCGTTCAATGGACGCGAAAACTAACTTGTTTAAATTAACTTGCATCCGTCCAGTGATAAACGTAACGCAGATATTCACAGTAGAAAAAGGGGGGAGGAGAATAGTACCAACGCTGGTGTTTGAACACGTGTGATCAAAACTCATTTCATGAGCCTCCACTCGGCAAGTCCTTCTGTGATATGGAGGAAATCGTCCAGAAATTAGGATGTTTAGTTTAACCATGTAAAGTGTGTGCTTTGAGACAGACGATTAAAACAATTGAAAAAACTCACTGCCCCGTCTCTCTCCTGGCTTTTAATATAGAAGCATATAAACGTATAGGCTAAATTACCTTAGTGTTGCATCTTTTAGCCATTTATTTATATGCGTTTGTAGGATTAAAGCGATGAACAACCATCCAGAATGCATTCCGGATATCTGGATTGCACACATCAATAATCTCCCAAAATAACAGAAATCCAAATTTGCATTAGTACCATTATCTGAGTTACTTTGAAAAAGTAAAGCCAGGATCATAGATAGTTACATTACAATATAACAGTTGCAAGTACGTCTATTATGCGAGACCTTGGAACCGTCTCTGCTTCCAAGTCCCTTCAGAAATCTTCCGGTCAATCAGATTTAATCATCCTAGAGTTCTTGTAATACACACGCGAAAGTCAATTACCCGAGATGTCGCTTTGGAATATTGTGGCGTGTATGTGTGTGTGTGTGCATTGTCACGCCAGACACATTATTGCGTCGTTGATGACAGTATTGTTGGGATAATTCTTTCGGCTGGGGTTTTGAAGTTTCGCCTGGCGTGACGACTCGCCACCTTCTAGCTGGTGACCCCCAGCTAGCGGTGGAGAGTGGGGAAAGTGAGCGTTACTTCTTTGTGTTGTGTGGTTAGCGTTACTTCTTTGTGTTGTGTGGTTAGCGTCACTATGGTCTGAGTGTTGGGTCTGTAAGGTTGTATGTGGAATCGTGGGAATGTAGTTTCGTGTGTGTAGCATCTCTCTTCAATTTCTTCCTTTTATCTTTTGTGTGTGATGTAGAGACACCGTGCTTATACTGAATAAACCACAGGTAATGTGATTAATGCGAAATTCTGTGTATTTGTTATAACTATCCCACGCCTGCTCTGGAATGTGATGTTTAAGATTCTGGTCCTCTTGCTACCTCTGCAGCTATGCCTCTCAATGTATATGCTGTGGTAACTAAAACCTAATATCTAACTGCAAACATTTTGGCCTCACCCCAGTATATAACAATACATAATCACTAGCATCATAGGAAAGGAAGGGAAGCATGGTCTTTCAATACTGTGTGTGAATGGAATAAAGAATCGATTTAGGTGAAGAACCAAAGTTACGCAAGTAACAGTGAACCAATAACGGTTGGCGTAAATCCTCGCGGTCATACTTGACTTAGTATGGAACGGTTATTGGAAACTAGTACTTTTTGGAACTGAAGCAGCCGGAACAATTACTGAAAATAAATATTTTCCAGCCTCTAATTACGTTTAAAACGCCACTGTATATAAACCCTTTATAAACACCTTAATGTTTCATGCAGTCAACTGTATTTGTCAAAATTTAACCTTCAAAGATCACTTCAGTGCACCATGTGTATAATTAAATTCCTGGTTTTTCATACATAACAAATATAGATCCACAACGATCACAGCTGACATACATGATAAAAACGCAAACAAAATACAAATGATTGTGCTGTCTTAGTACCTACTTGATTATTTATCTTAAATACTATTCATTAAAACTATTGGGTCGTTAAGTGCCAGATTTCTATCAGTACGCGCACTACAATCAATCTGGTTTGCCAAGGTTTTCCATCCAGCTATACATCCACCCCAGAAATGTGGTAATACAGCCTTTCGCAAAGCAAAGTGTTATACCGGCAGGGTGGCATTACTCCTGCCACCTGTCACCGTCAAGCTAGAGTGTTTACGTTTTTCTTAGCCTGAAGAAGGCTTTTAGTCCTATATACAGGATGACTCGCCTAAAACTTGCACCGCAAATATTTCGGAAATGGATAATGCTATTGATGTGCAGTTTTCACAGTATTGATTGGTAGTCAAGGGCTCGTACATTTAGTCTATAAACATATTTTAATAATACTGAGAAAGTGTATTTTTTGAGCAAACATACAATTTTTAAATGGAACAATGCCTAGTTACATCAACAGAATAAAGGTAGGGTAAATTAGAAAGTTAATGGTCTTTTTTGCAGGATTCTAGTACAAGTGGTTTACAATCGTATTTTGAATAGTTTCCACCCCGACAATTGTTTGTCCCATTCAACCTGCTTAGTTGCTAAGTATGATGTTGTTACGTTTGTTTGCATTGTTTTCTGTTCATTGATTGCACTGCGACTTTCTGGTCAGTTAGTTTGTGACAGTTCAAGCAGTAAGTCGTGAGTGGAAGATCGGGTTTACTAATGACGAAAAAGCCGACATGCTCATGGTGTATGGAGAGTGTAGGAAGAATGCAGTTCGTTCCTGTACGTTGTATGCGGAAACGTATCCCAATAGACGTCAACCATCTCGGCAATTATTTATCAACCTCTTCAACCAATTACGTGAAAGTGGTACCGTAACACCTAGAAAACGTAACATACACAAACAAGTGACTGGAGAAGAGGCAGAAATTAATGTTTTGGCTGCCCTTGCAGTAGATCCGCAAATTAGTTCCCGCACAATCGCACGTGGAAGTGGCATAAGTCAGGCTAGTGTACTGTGCATTCTCCATCGACATAGGTTCCATCCCTATCACATCTCTCTCCATCAAGAGTTGCATGGAAACGATTTTGAGAATCGTGTTAACTTTTGTACATGGGATTAAGACATGCTACTACAGATTCATCATGTATCTTGTTTAGTGACGAGACAACATTTACTAAATCATGGCCAGGTAAAACGCAGAAACATGCACTATTGGTCTGTTGACAAAAACCCCGTTGGCTTCGTCAGGTGGAACGTCAGCGTTCATGGAGTTTAAACGTGTGGTGTGGGATAGTGAACCATCAGCTCATAGGCCCTTTGTTCATAGAAGGAACAATGAACTTACATAAGTATCGCTGCCTCCTGACAGACCATTTGCCACAGATGCTAGAAGACATTCCTTTGCAGACTAGGAGGAACCTGTGGTACCAACATGATGGCTGTCCAGCCTATGGTGCAGAAGTATTACAGCTTGTCTTAACGGATTGTTTCCAAGTCGTTGGGCTAGACGAAGAGGACCTGTACTTTGGCCGACCCGTTCACCGGATCTGATCCCTTTAGATTTTTTTTCTGTGAGGAAGGCTGAAAGACGCGGTCTAAAAGGATGTACCAGCTACACCAGACGATATGAAACGACCTATTACTGCTGCCTGCTCTGAAATTTCCGCTGAAATGCTAGAAGGTGTGCAGCAGTCTTTCCATAGCAGACTGGAAGCGTGTATTAAAGCTGCCTTTGGAGGGCTATGTTCTCTTAATTGTAAGAATCTACAGAAGCATTGTAATTCCCTTTTGTTTTTCTTTAGTTTGTGTCACCACAGGTTGTACAAGTGTCGGTTCGTATTAGTTTCAAAATATGATTTCTCGTAAACCACTTGCACTGGAATCTTGCAACAAACGCCACTGACATTCTAATTTACCCTACCTTTTTTCTGTTGATGTAACTAGGCATTGTTCCATTTAAAAAAATGCATATTTTCTTAAAAAATACACTTTCTCGGTGTTATTCAAATCTGTTTATAGGTTAAATGTACGAGCCCCTGACTACCAATCAATGCTGTGAAAACTGCACATCAATAGCACTTTCAATTTCCGAAATATTTGCGGTGCAAGTTTTAGGTGATTCACCCTGCGATTTTTATCCGCGTTTTTATTGTATACGTCAGCTATTTATTGTGATGGTTCTAGATCTGTATATATTGTTTTCCAGCCTTGGGTTATAGGGCTGTAAAACTAAGGGTACATATCACGGAGGGGCCCCCGGAACTGTGGCAGAGCACCGCACGCAGGCCAGTCGGCCCATTGTGCTTCCACGTGACCCTGGGAGGGAAGGATGAGGTGAGAGACCCGAAGGGTGACCACATCCGGATGCCGACGGGCGCAAACATGGACGGGGTCCCTAGCTTTTCCAGATAGAACGCATTCGACACCGCACATTCCCTGCCCACAAGCCACCAACTTCCAGGAGCCCCGCGTTGAAGAGAGACCTAACTGAGCGACGCCAGGGAAGAAACCTTTACAGAGCGGAAGCCACCGCCCAGCCGCAACCCTCCGAACACTGTCGCCTGGCCCTACAACCTTAAAACAGATGACAAGGAAGATGATGGGTTCAGGAAATGAGAGAAAGGAGTGTCTTGTTAGAAGATGAACCACCCCAAAATTCGCTGGCGACCCGGGGAAACCACGAAAAACCCATGGGTCAAAGTGGACGGTCTCCAGGGATTGATCCCGGGTCCTCCCGAATGCGGACCACAGACGCAACCGCCTGAATCATTCCGCTCAGTTTTATAGGGCTATACATATCAAGGTGGTTGGGTGTGTGTACACTATGTAGTCGATCACGATATGAGTGCGTACTGTGGGAAGAGGAATTAAACGGTTGCGAAACAAGTGGGCGGGGCATCGGAAGGACAGTCAGGTAAAGAAGACATCCATAGTACCGGGTTGCATTTACTAGCGAGGCTGAGGCCTGCAAATGTATTACTGTTTCATTGTGCGACTGCACATTCCCCTACCACACTGCCCCTCACTCCTCTCTGGCCCCTAGCCTTGATTGTCAACAAAAAACAGTGGCGCCTTCCTCCAAGCGCATTCATAACGTGGCCGACTAGTATACACAAAAAGCCGGTTAAATAGTAACACACTTTATTTATTACGCGAAATCCGTTACAAGCCTCGCTTTGCATCACTGACTTACAAATCGCTCGCAACTCGCTAGTAACTACGAGGCGCATTTTTAAAGTAAGTACCGATAATAATTTTTTAAAAAATAATAGAATATTATTTCCTAAATACTTTATTATCATTAATTACCTTATACCTTATACTACTTTTCCACATAGTCACTGCGTTATTCAGTCAGTTGTCGTAACGGGAAACCAGTTTTTGTATGCCTTCGTCAAAGAATGGTGCCGCCTGTGACGAAAGCCAAATGTACACTTCTTATTTCACATCATCGTCGTTGAAATGTTTTCCACCAAGGAAGCTCTTCAGATGAAGAAACATGAAAATCGCTCGGTGGTCGAATTGTTCCCAATGCGATCAGATCTTGAGTTTGACTGTGTGTGGGCGGGCATTGTCACTCATTGTTTCTCCATAAACCTGACACAATTGCTGGCGTAATATTTCTTGCATTCAAAAAACGAATCCCTGATCCTACTTCACAGTTCGCGGGATGTTCGATTGTTTTGAACATTCAAAAATGCTCTAACAACAGAAAAACACAAAGTGGCGATCGCTCACAGCTGCTTTTGGCTTATTAATGAATGAAGTGATCGCGCATGCTCAAAATAGCGACTACAGCGCTGCAGCAGCAAAATGTTGATACTACTTTCCCTAAAAACACGCCTCATATTTCTAACTCACTCTAATTCTCAAATCTATTTCTTCTCGTCTTTTTATAGTCCCCTGTTGCTAGAGAGATACACTAATGCAATGTTCCAGAATTTATCGGATTGTAGATGAACTTTTTCAAAGAGTAGCCAACCGAACCCTTATATACAGGGTTATTCAAAAAGAAGAAACAGACTTTAAATATTGATTTCTAATTAACGATAATAGATGGCGATACACGCGATACATCACTGAATAGAGGATAGTTCAAAATTTTATTTTGTGTGTTCATAGTGAGCACCAGCAGTGCTTTTCCGTTTACATACGCAACCATCTTCTACGAATTTATTGTATCAATTGTAAATTTTTTATGACGAGGTGGTTCTTTGTTGAACTTACAACGAAATTCACGCTGCAATGAAACAATGGATTACTCTTTGCATACTGCAGCACACAAAACGACTTTTCCTGCGGCGTTGCCATTTCTTCGCAACGCCCCTGTAGGCACTTAATGGAACTAATATGTGGGTGCTCAAAACTTTGAACTTTCATCTATTCAATGATGTGTCGCATGTGTTGCTATCTATTGTCGTTCATTAGAAATAAATATTTAAAATCTGTTCCTTCTTTTTGAATAATTTATATACAGTTTGGTCTCCTCTTCTTTCTCTCCTTTTTCCTCCTCCTCGAAGCAACACTCGAAATCCCTACCCTCCACGCCACGAAGCACTAGAAGGATACGTGGCCACTGGGACCGCTTTTAACTATTGCCTACAAACCACTAATGGAACGAGTGACATCGCTGCTTCGCTCTTTCTATCGAGGCAACAGTAGTTTAAAGGCTGAATGTCGTTTGATATTTACGGGAGTAGTGTACCTACTGAGAAAAACGCATACGTCGATTCCTCTTCTATAACCAACATGTTTGTACAGCTCGCAACGCTAGCTGCACATGCAATGTATTCTCAGCTCTCGTGATGCCGCGGAACTAGATGTGGGAGAGAGACGTAAAATAACCGCCTATTCAGTGCTTGTTTGCGGTCCTTATAGCAACCGCGAGCTGGGAACACGTCCATGCAGTTACCATTTACGTACGTGCATAGTCGGTTTTAGATAAAGGAAATTACAAACAGCATAAAGATAAGGGTTAAAAGCTTGGTTTCGATTTAAAACACGACTTTTTCCCCTTGCTGTTGTCGGTTTCCCCTCGAAAATGGAAGGAGTGGGTGAAAAAATAAACTCGCAAAATGAGTGAAAATTGAGTACCAATTTGACACAATGATAATGCGTAATTTGAGTCTCAAGGTCTTTGAATGCTGTGTAACACCCGCTCTTACTTCATACGGCACCACAGACGGCGACACTGATGAATCATGAAATGAAATGATAATTTGGAAAGGAAATGTTCTTGGCCTAACTTTAGTTTACCTCCCTGCATTTACCAGTTATGAGGTCTGAGGAAAACCTGGAATAAACCTCAATCAGGGGCTCTCAAAGTCTGTTTTGCAACAGCAGAACTATTGTACAGTCATGGTCCAATTCTCCTGGCGTTATCCCTTACAAGTATCTCTAGGATTACTGTCACAAGCAGAAATATGAAAATTCATAAAACAATATAATACAAATAGATGTGCTCCTACCAAACACGGAGATTTAATCCATGTATTGCTAGTATAAATTGCTGTTCTAATCTAATAACCTCACCTAACAACAGAAAAACCTTCTAAGCTGTGTTCTTAAGGAACATATATGCAATAAAATAGGTCCGTTAGCTTATTGACGAATATATTAAAATGATACGATGAATGTTGTTATACAGAACTGCACTACCCTCAATATACTTTAAGTAAAGTATACAGGGTGGACCATTTAAGTTGAGGCTGTACAATGTCTCCAAAACTAAACGTTGTAGAAAGAAATGCCTTGAATAAAACCTGCTTGATATTATGGGAGAAAGTAATTGCCATTAGTCGTGCTTTATTTGGAGAACGTTGTGATGGTCATTTTAGGGTCAATTTAAATTGACCTTAATCGTAGAATCCCATTTAAAATTGGCCCTAAAACAGCCATCACAATGTCCTCCAAATAAAACACGACTAATGACATTTACTTTCCCCATAATATCAAGCAACATTTATTCAAGACATTTCTTTCCATAACTTAGTTTTGGCGGTACTGTACAGTCTCAACTTAAGTGGTCCATTCTGTATATGACTCTTCAAAGATGTAATAATTAATGTTTCTGTGCACTCAAACAACTAAGAAACAGACTTGTGCCTATTTTTATTTTTCCAAAGCTGGCCACAGGATAGTCTCCGGGGTCACATGATTATAATGAGCAAGCCACATTATCATTGCTTGTGGCTCAATGCAAACAATCGCAAGGTCGCCGGCTACTGCAGGTGGAGTGTTTACTAGGGAGAATGTATTCGCTTGCTCGTTCGGAGATGGACAAGTTACATTCATTTCCTACTTACCTGATGGAATGCTGGAGAGGAATGGAGCCTGAACTTATCACTAAAGAAGTGCTATTCCAAATTTGATGTCTCTTATTACCCTGAACATTTTTATACTTTTGCATAAAGCTATATGATTATGTTTTATCGATAATGATGCATGGCTTAGTTTCCTTATAATGGTTTAAATAATATTTCTTGCTAGTTAATCACAGAATGTGAATGCCTCAAACGTCTAAAAGCTTGAAACTATTTTGGTTATGTCTCAAGTAACATTCTAAATTATATTTACTGTAAATTTATTACGTATTTACATTATTTTAGTAAGCAAAGCTTTGTTAAATGTTGAAGAGGTGGAATAATAAATTTTATTACAATGTTTCGTATTTAAAATATTTTACTTATAACAGTTGAGGTTTCTAAAACGTTATATTTTTATGGAATGTGCATACCTTATTAGTCAGCAAATTCTGCAAAAGTTAATTATACCTTGTTTTAAAACAGTCGTACATGCCATGCCTTTAATAAACTCGTTTCCAAAACGTTCACTTGTAAATTTCCTGTCCACCATTTGCTTGAAGTTCAACTTAAGACACCTCAACCCAGGCACTGAGACGCTTAAGCCGGCCTCTTGCTTTGTTTACGTCGAGCCACCATCAACGAGGATGACTATGCATTTTCTTCCTCATATTTTCACTCTGTTCAGGTGTTATGGGTCATGTTGCATAAAGCCTAAAATCAAGCAAGATCCAAATCTTTTTTTGAATTTTATTGTTACCGCTTCGATTTCTGCATGAATTTAAATGACATTTTAAGGTATTGCACCAAAAAGAAAATGTCTCTACTATGTACATGTAAGTTAATTTTTTAAAATACCGCAGATAAAAAGGGGTGGAAAAAATCGTGCAGTTTTCCAAGAACCCAGGCGACTGCCCACTCTGATCCATGGGTTTTTTCGCTGGTTTTCCCGGTCGTCAGGCGAATGCCGGAGTGGTTTCTTTCATCCCCCGAATTTCCTTTACTTCCATTTTGTTCCATCAATCATTTCATTCATCCTTTACCACGTTTGGTGATTTTGAGGGTATAAAGTGTCGGTGATGGTGTTTCGGTGCAGCGTGGCAGTGAAAAAGGATGCTCTCTGTGAACTTTCTCCTTCCCTCGGTCTTCGGCTGGTTGCCGGGGATAAGGACCGCCCCTTGGGGAGTCTTGGACCCTGTGTGGGGCGGGACCCCCGGTCTGTCTGTCCGACTACCGAGGCGTCTCAATCTGGTAATTGTAGGGAATCTGTCATTGCTGTTCAGCCACACATGGTTCCGGCCGCCCACTGTTTCCTTTCTCCCCATCCCTCTCTCCCAGGACACTCCCTCGTGGGACATCGGTACAATATCCTCATTCTTGCATCGGTGCCGAATCCCCTCTGGTTTACAATCCCATACGAACATTTATTTAACAAATACGTTTAATGCATAACATTATTAAAAGTTTATGAATGTTTGCTGCACAACAATTCCATTGCATTTGACAGCACACCACTGGGCGATCAAACACTGTGTTTATGCTGCGAAGTCTTATTGCAATACAATTTTCTGTGGCTAGAGTAATGCCATATTCGTTACGTACTATTATTTTTACTGCATCTTGACTAAAGCAATACTTTCACAGGAAAGCAAAGAAAATGCACACCTTCTGTCCATTCCAATAACTTCTGTGCGACTGCAGTTTATATCCATTCACTGCTCCATTAATACAGTTTACGGCATTCAATCGACTGCGAGAAAACTCCTTCCACTAACCAAACTAGGTATATCCAGAGGAGTTCAGGTTAGGTAAACAGTTGAAAGAAAATAGCGATGGTATTTGTTACAAGAGCTTATCCGCCAAATCGCAAATTTTTCACGAGAGATAAAACGTTGTTTTTATCGTTGTCCGTCCGTAATATTAAATTCAAATTGGGAACTAGTAGTGTTTATAGGAATAAAAAATAGATTCGCCATGTATTACACATGAAATATGCACAGTTTTATTAATGTGGTTCCTAAGATGTTTTATTGGACAGGATACATCTTGCTATTTTATCTTGTCATGCAAGACACACTCACTGATCATAAAAAAAAACAAATTAATTGTTGTAAAGTTTATATCACTATTCATAATTCCGTTGTTTGTCTTTTTATCTATGGATGCTCTTTGACTGCTGTGGCCCTTAACGTCCCATTCTAGGGTAAATCATCCAGTTATTGGCACTTTAAGCACACTGTTTATGAAAAATTCAAATTTCTTCCATTTATTTTCATATATTTTATACAAAAAAAATCCCACACTGTTTGAAAGAGTGAAAAAAAATATTTTTGATAAAACTCACGGGGATAATTAGAAAAAAAAATTAAAATTTCATAAGAAAATCCCAGTTATTGGCACAGTTTTTTCAGTTATTGGCACAGTTGAAAATTGAGTACAGCGTTTACATTAAAGATTACATTTGAACACATAGGCTCTCATGACTAACTCAATGTATTGTTATAACCAAACAATGGCAGAAACTTAATAATAATTTTTATTATTTAGTTAATTAATTTCAATAAGAGTTCTGATGCTAGACCTATGTAACACTAACTAGGTTTATTACAACATAATTGTTATTTTAAAAACTGATTTCGTCAATTTCACCATCAGTGTCGTCCTCAATAGGAAAATAATCATGACACAAGAAGAGGTCTTCATCTGAACTATCCGGAATATGATATTGATGTTCCTTAGGGATGCACTGTTCATGGAACAATTTTTTTTATAGCTACTGCATTCGAAACCTTTCTTTTCAGATCCTACAGTACGAGTACATTTAAAATACATTCCATGAATAAAGCGCCCTCTGCTAGTAGAATGCTCGAAAATAGGAGTTGAAGTCGGCTGTTGTAGCACAAAATTTTCAGAGAGAAACTTCTTTGCCACCTTTGGGTTTTTGTTGCTCGTGCTTGTAGCAATCCTTTTTACCCATTCCTGCTCTTGATTTCTGTTGCTCTTTCATTATCTTTTTTCTTTCTTCTTTCCTCTTTCCTTTTCTTGTTTTCTCTGTTAGCCTCTTCCTTAAGTTTCTCTTTTACGTCACTCATCTCTTTCCACTTCCCTGAAGTCAAAACAAATGGAACTCTTTCGATATTTCTCTTTCCCTTCCTCTTTGGTGTATGGGGCCAAATGAGAATTTGGTGTAGGCTATTATCCTTAGTGGGTGTTATTAGTACATTATCTCCAGAACTAACTGCTTGGTCATTGTAATTTTCATTGAACAGAAGCTCAATATTATCTGCAGAACCTTTGTCCTCATTTTCAGAACTATGCTGTGTATTAGTTGCTTGTTCTTCAGCATTCGGTTCACTGTTTTGTTCAATTTGATTTGCATTTGCATCTTGATAATGCTCATTGAGCCTGTAGAGGACAAAGAATTCCTCCCCATGTTCTTTATCTTCCACTATTTTCTTTATGTTTCTAAATTTTTCAATTCTTCTCTCTCCCATAATTTTGCAGAAATCGTCATATGGAAGTGGTTTTATTTCTGAGCTTCTGGTATTCGCATCAGTGCTGGGAACATTTTTGTCAATACGCTTTGAAACATCCATTGCATCGGCATTCCATGGATACAGACCGATTGCTCTAAATCTATTCTTAAGTGAGCATTTCAAGTCAATGTTCTGCAGCATGGTTTCAAGGATAGGTGCAAAACCTTCCTTTGTCACAGCCTTATTCGGGGTTTGTGCTCTCCATGCAAGTACAGCATCTTTCCACTTGCTCTTTACAGGTCTGAAGGCCGCCACATCAGCTGACTGGAGAATCCGTGTTGAATTTGGATAGAGAGCTATGAGGATGATCTTTAGTTCCTTGCACAACTCACTAAGGTGATACGTAAGATGAGTTTTGTGACCATCTACGAAACAGAATAACTGGAAGTGGAATGCTGTTTTGAACAAGATAGGGGCAAATAAAATACATTTCCAATAAATTTAAAAAATTCTTCCGATTTCATCCAGCCATTGTCGCTGCGACCAATACCCCAATTTTTGAGAACCTTGCAAATAATATCCTGTGGAATTCTATGAAGTGGGTAAATAATCATGGGCGGACATGTCTTATCAGACGCTGAGAATGTGCACATCACAGTAAGAGTTGCTTTTGCTTGACCATGCTCCACTTCATACACATTCTTACATCCTGTGGGTGCCAAAACGAGGGTTTTCTTTGGACATAACATGAAGTTTGTTTCATCGCCATTGAAAACCCTTTCAGAATCTGACAGGACATCAAAAACATTTTCTTCTTTCAGGATATCTTCAACTGTCTTGAACCATCCGCGAATATTTTCTTCACTTACGCAAGCACTAATAGCAGTAGCACCTTCTGCTGTCCTACATGCGACTTCAGGGTGTCTGCGCAGGAAACTGTGGTACAAAGAGCGCCAAAGAAAATCTCACTGCACCTCGCGTCTATGTCACGTTATTTATCATTTTACCTAGCCTTGCAAAGCCATGGCCATTTCATTGGTTGCTGTAGGCCATGGTGCGAGGGTGCGCCACTCCTTCTGCTAAATAGTTGCACCAATAAACACAAAAAGGTTAAAAAATGGCGTAGAAGCGAAATATATGTTTACGCTCTCCATCGTATTGGCTAAAAGAGAAAGAGGTAAGAGTGAGTGCACTCAATTTGTCATACAGACCTCTAATCGTGATTGGTAACCCATACCTTATCGGCAAGTGCAGGATACGCCTTTGAAAGGGTTAAAAAAAAGTTAAGGGGAAAACTTGATGAGCGCCCAGGTTAGCGAAATGTATAATGTGTAGTGTGAGAATGTTTTCAGGGGGTGCAAATTAAAGTTTGAATGTAATTCTTAAACATATAGCAAGGCAGCACTTTATAACAAAAAATAAATAGAACTGTATTCTCACAGTAGCACCAATGCTTGTTGGTGCATAGAAGCAAGCACAACTAAATAACAAATAAATAAAGCAGCATATTTTCTCTATAATTTAAAGTATAATTAATTAATACACCTTTACTAACATATTGGTGATCATAGGAATACAACAGGATTGTAGACAAAAATATAACCCAATTTTATTACCATAATATATATGTCATATTCAGTAAGTCGTATACATATACCTACATATTTATCTCTACTTTCTAAACATGTTCAGTCAATTACAAAAAAAGAGTAATTTGCATTTAGTAAACGAATATCATCATCTGCGGATGTTTTACGGGGAGTGCCGACTTTCTGACGAGTATGTAGACCGTCTTCCCCACTTTCCTGGAATATTTTTATGCAGTAATTTACTAAAAACACTTTTATGCACTGCCGTTGCAGTTGCCGTAACAGTGCGACCAGTCTCCCACATACCCACGATACTCCACGAATAATTTCGCCAGTATACGGCATGACTAGTTTGAGACAATAAACATGTTTTGGTTTCAATAACACCAGAAAAAGCAAAGGCATCATCTCCCCTCTTTTCCCCCTTATTGCCTTGTTATCAAGCCACCACGCTCTGCGATAGGTAAAGTGAAGGACACGCTTCAAAAGACCCCAGAAAATGTTACAGTCCGCCGAAGATTTTCTTTGTCGCTCTGTGTACATATTTCAGTGTTTTCTGAACCATTATTGATATCAGCACACCTCAAAATAAAAAAATTACAACAACACTTTCGCGAATGGTTTTTTATAATTAAAATGCACAATATGTGTTCTGCTAGTGCTAACGATGTCTCGTTAAAATCTGTGCCTGCCAATCACCGATTATTTCATTTGGGCCCATTCCGTCCTTGACCTTAAACGTGGTAGCATCGCGGCGAGGATTCGAACCTAGATAATCTTCGGCATTGAAACCCCGACCAGTGTTGTTATTGCTTTAGCCAAATGAGGTACGAATGCTACATGAGGTAAACAAGTTTCAAAGGGCATAAGTATCCGCCGTAGGCCGTCGGGTTTCAAATATCTGTTTCACACAAAAATAAAACGAGCTGGAAAGGTTACAAAATTAATGCCTGTATTATCTAATGTATTGAAACAAGTACAGAATTTTAATGAATTGTTCTCTAATGCACAAGTGCATTGTTATTGTATTGTACAGAATTCGATCTCAAACTGAGGGTATTCGATAATGAATTAGTTAATTTTTATAAATTTCACCCAGTTTAGTCGAAACCTTTACCAAACATATATTCAACATAATTACAGCAGAAAACAAATGTTTATGCTCCTATGTACCAAGTTTCCAAGAAAATAGTTTTCAAATGAAAATCGAGTCGTGTGTAAAATGCTCCATGTAATGAAAATTTGAAAATGTTCAACTCTGCATATTATTCCTCAAATATAGTTCATTTAATCATTAACTATTATAATTTTCAAAAGATAAATGTTTATTAAGTTATTAAAATCCTAAATCCAAAAGTATGCTTGATATAAAGAAAAGGTTCTTTAGATCCCTTCATCCATTATCAAAGAACGTCTACTGAAATTGCATCATGAGGAATATTCTAAGGTGGCGAAAATGTAATAAAAAGATTACATAACATCGAGTCTTAAAACTTCATGCGCTCTTTGCACACACTTGCGCACATTGCGTTTGAGCATTTAAATGACTAGAAGGGCAAAATGCAATTGGATCCTGGTTCTACATTGAGGATGTTTCTAGAAAATTTAAAATTGTTATAGATACACAGTGACGCAGCTGTGGGCTTCAGTTATCGCATGTAAGGCGCCGACCAACCGATCGTCACCCAGCGGAAACATCAGAAGTGCTATTGAGAGATAACGTGATTGTTCTGGAACATTTCTCCCCTCCTCCCGAATATTCTAGAACTGTCTCGTAAACTCCAGCGGCTATAAAACGAGCTTGCTCGCGATGAGCCAGTTGGTGAGTGTGTGTGTGTGTGTGCGTGCGCGCGCGTGTGTGCATGCGTGCAATTTGGTACAAATTCAATATCGATTACCTTTAACGTGTGGATATTTTGTTATGAGGACACACAGTCTCCCTGGTATATCTACAAGCTAAACCCATCAATCCTGTGCACACAACGCAATTCCCTGCCACTAATCCACTACGACAGAGCGTTGCGCAGTGCATGTCTTGTTTGTTTCGCTCTGCAGCAAGAGTAAGTCAGTTGGAGTCGTGTCAATATTCAGCGGAGCTAGCACACTTATCGACAAACTTAAACAAAGCAAGGAAATCAGCATGCAGTCATAAATCCCGCGGAAAGCATTCTACATATACTGAATATGGTGGGTGCGTTGCAACAGTGAAAGAGTTATGTAAAACAATCACTTTTGCTGAGACTTAGAATTTGGATTAGGATTATCACCTGGAGGGGTCTCCAGTCACTGGAGCACAGCACCGCACGTAGGCCATAGCAGGCCTCTTGTGCTTCCAATGTGACCCATGGGAGAAAGGATGAAGGGGAGCCCGAAAGGTGCCCAGATCCGTAAGACGATGCGCGTTAGCAAGAACGGAGTCCCTCGCGACCCCAGAATAACACCAATCCTGACACCAGCACGATCCCGGTGGTCCCGGAATGAAACGAGCCACTCCCGAGAAGGGACCCAAGCCGGCCAGCCCAGCGCCAGGGAGAAATCTTTACACAGCTCAAATTCCACCGTCCCGACGCAACACACCAATTGCCGTCGCCTGGTTTTACAACCCTGAAACAGATGAAGATGAAAGGAAATAATGGGGACAGGAAATGATGAACAGTGAATTTGTTGTAGCAGAGGAACCACCCCAGTATTCGCCTACCGACCTGGCGAAGCCGCGAAAAAAGTCCAAGGTCGAAGTGGTCTGTTCAACGGGAATGGAATCCGGGTCCTACCGAATGCGAACCTCACAACTTACTGCGGAGCCATCTCTTTCCATTTTGATCAGACTTACAGAAGACCTATTTCTACCCTATAATTGTATAAAGGGACCCGGTAGGCAAAACTGGGTTTTCAGTATATATATATATATATATATATATATATATATATATATATATTTCGTATCGTTATTCTTTCAAATTTTATAAGGGAATTAGGATTGTCTTGCATTTTGTTGGTGTGTCCCTTCAAATCTGAGGTTGTGACAAAACGAAAATAATCCTCATTTTCAAAGTTACTGCGTATACTTCTGGTGGGATTTGCTGTCGGAGTTTTTGTAGTATCAGCATTGAAGAATGGCTGTACCAATTATCAATTATGAGGCATAGGAATCCTTAAGCAGTTGACTTCAAGTTGACTACACTCAAACCATTATCATTAGAAAGAACGTCAACACCAGTGGACAAGGGTGATTGACAGCAGATAAAACGCGGCCTGTTGAGTGGCTGAGTGCTGTCTGCAAACGCCAGCAGACTGTACGAGGAATGTGGGTGGTTTGTTATCTGTGACATCACTGTGCAAAGTCCAGTAACACTTCAACCAAATTTCCTTTCGTCCTGGCTTTAATGTTTTGAAAATTCCTATGCCTGCCAATTACCATGGCTGCTCCTATAAACAAAGGGAAACACGTGTTTTTCGTTTGTACTGAAGTGGAAAAAGTAAACATTTCATTTAATGCGCAGTAGTATTGGGTGACCAAGCGGGATGCCTCAGGCGGTAACGTCTGTGATCCACATTTGGGAGGTCCCGGGTTCAAATCTCCGGGGCCGATCAATCTGACCGAAGGTTTTTACGCGGTTTCCTCGGTCATTGGGCTAATGTTAGGTTGGACACTTTGATCCGCGAATTTTCCTGCTATCCCTTTTCTCACTACATTTCATTTTCACCGCCACAGGCATTGGGCTGATCACCCATCTGGATATATGATTTAGAGTTTGCTTGCTCCTCGACAGGCCACTGACTCAAGGTATGGTTTGTAAGTCCTATTAAGAGGAGGATAATCCGTTAAAGAAGAAGAAGTGTTGAATGAAAATCATTTGTTTGTGTTATAATTATGCCACGACACAGTAATAGAATCTGTAAGAAATGAAAGAGCGCGGTAAAACCGTGTGAACAGAACGTTTTCTTATGCGATTAGCGATTAGAGTTGTTATCCTAATGTTTTTAGGAACGGAAGGCTTCTTTTAAGTTCTCTATATTCAAACTACAACAAAGGTCAGCGCGGCAGCCACAATGGGCTGAAGTCTCGCCTCTCTTCCCATATACAACAATGCGGACTGGTTGCACTATCTTATAAAAAGCAAAATAAAATACAAAAGTGATACACAGAAGGACAACAATACACTTGTGCACAACTTACGTATTGTCTGTATTAAAAATATTACTTTATTTAGGTATGTGTTAACGCTAGTTTTACAAATTAATGATGTAAGATAAAAGAATCCTGCGCTGCATGTACGCGATTTGCAATGACACTCATGTGCCCACTGTTTAAACCGTAGGATAAAATAACAATTTAGAAATGCTTCGTGGCATTATGATAACTATTAGCAAACCTTTATTAATTACAGAAGCGGTACGAAGAAAATACTGTGACACTTTTGTTATTCGCAAGGAAATCTACCAACGTGCTATCCTTCAATTTAGCCGAATTTGGAATATATTAAAATAGGTTATGAAATTATATTAAAGAAAGTGTTTTTTTCAACAGAAAATTAGGCGACTTTCTGCTCTGCTGGTGGTGAAATTAGTTATGAAAGTTGCACATTTTTATGTAAGATTTTTGTTTATTACTATAGATCCGTTTTAAAAATTCTCATGCAATATCAGGACAAAAGTTGCAGAATATTACACAATTTTTTAGAATTACCAAAACCATGGAAAATCAATAACTCTAAGAAAAATGTGTACTGGATTTCTTGTAAAACAATACCAAATTAGTATTTCAAACAAGCATAAGAGTAAAATGCCATTTTTTGGTTTTTTTTAAACTGAAACAGTGAGTTAACACTTGACGATACTGTGATGTTCAACGTTTTTGTTTTGTTTTCTAATTGTTCCATATCCCGACCATATCGGGGGCCTATTACCTTTGGAACATATAACATATATATTTTAAAATATTTTTCAGCCTGGTATTGCAACATTACATACTTGAAGAGATTTGTACAAATTAAATGCTTACTGAACACAGTTCAGAAAAGTGATACTAATTATTAAATAAGTTTTTAAAATACGCACAATAATATTGCGTATTACCACAGTTAAATAGGTTAGATCTGAAAGCATGCTGAAAACGTTAATAAACTAATCTAGTTGGACATATTTAACTTCATGCAACTTTTGGCTATAAAAAAATAAGAAGAGTAGAAAATGTCATTTTACTGCCATATATATGGAAGTTAATGTATTCATGCTTTTCCAGTTTTGACTGCAGTGAAAATGTGAGCATAGTCGATGCTAGCACTGATAAACTGTATAAAGAAACCTGTGCCACTATTGTTTATACTAATAATCATGAAACAAATAAATAAACTATAAAACTGGTTCCATTTTCAGTAGAATTCTTGAACAAAACTGATAGAAGTCAAATAGGTTGGTATTAGAATCAGAAATAAAAGTATTAGGTTGAAAGTACATTGCTGTTTATAATACACTGAAATTTTAAATGTTGCATCCCAGAAGCACAAAACGATCGAAAGTGCGTAATATAAAGATTTAATCACTCGTAAAATCCAGTACTAAACAAATGTTTTTAAATAAATACGGAACGGTACTTGCTTCACAAAGTCTTGCATCTCCTCCAGGAATCCAGTGTTTTCCACTGATTTTGGCCAACCAAATCCTTCTCTCCAAGACGGTGATCTATATAATTTAATAGCCTTTTGTGCCCCCGTAGTGCACTCGAAGCACAGCACTCTGGCATTGTCACTCATTAATCAGCTTCGACACAGCAATATCCTTATGTTGTTATTGAGGTAACCAGCCCGAGATTGCGCGCACAGTACGTGATTATGTCTGCGGCAATCGGCAGGCCGTATTGGCGGCATTCAGAAGATAAATCAGTTGCTATACTTTCTGTATCGAGAACTTTATCCTTTTTAGCCTTGAGCGATCCTAGCGGCAGTAATTGCAAATACTTCTAGTGATGACTGTTGCCAACAGAGGTTGCCATAACACAACTTTATCCTTATCTAGGTATTTTATTGTGCAAAATATATTAAATGTCTGGCATTATGACGAAGCATACTTATTTTCACATCAAAGAGTAATGTGTTTTATTTAGACAAACGCTATAACCCCAACAGTAGTTTTAAATTCGTTTTAGGTGTATTTTGTGTTACTGAGAATTGGAACGTTAGTGTTCGTTGTTACTTTAAATGCGGAGTTTCATTGCTTATGCATTTGCCCGCCTGGAGCACTATCAACGCTATTGTTACATCTAGTGCTGCAGGAGGGCGCACAAATTACCCAATCACAATAAAATGTAAGCCAGAAGTAGCATTAGTGCAAGACTTTGCACTTATGTTATTTAGTGGAAGCATTTGCATAGTCACGCAATGCGTTGTGCAAGAGCTGGCAAACTAAACTTTAAGCTTGCTCAACAGCAGCCGATCGCGATGCGAGAATTTACGCCGTCTATTGTATGTACCATTTATTTCCAGGCATATTTTTCTTAAATGGGTTAGGACGATTATTTTGTTTCATGAATTCCGTAACACTCATTTGGATGTCTTCCTTTCTTCTTGGGAACTCCTTCCGGGCACATTAAAAAATCTACCTATGAAATAAATAAAAATGATAACTTTTGTAGCTTCATATCATGCTATGATTTTTTAATACAAAACTGAAAAAAAATAATTAATTAAAAATATAACCAAGAAAAATATTGAATTTAAAAGAATTTATGGAATATATAAATTAATTATTGTAAAATAATATTTAGACTCTATTTTTAAAAAAAACATTGAATTTTTAATAAAAGCTTTTAAATGCAATTTTAGAGGGGTAAATTTTACAAATTTATATTTTTGTTTTAGTAAAAAAATTAATTTTTATTATCTAAGCTTTTGCTACACACCGAACTAAAATGCTTTCTTCTTTTTCACTCAGTACCGCAGCAGGTCCATGTGCGGTTTTGGAAACCTATCACTACAACGGAATTGTAAGGATGACCTCGACACACCATGCAGTTTTGCTGCAGTCTTAAATGTCATACCTTTTTCTGACTGCATCAACAGCAACATCAAGATCTCCTTTATTATATTTGTGTGTCTGATGACGGCCATATTGTGTGAAACTCGTGTCTAGCAACAAATTTAACAATATATCAGAAATGTACTTGGAAAACTTATTATTGCTGCCAATAATTGGCACATATGTTTTCAGTAATTAGCACCAGTGCCAATAACTGGTTTCGCTCATTTTTAAACCCTAATATTTCAAATAGTAGAATACAAGATTGTTAGGCACAATTTAAGGTTTATTTAAAACATATTAACGTTAATTCTTGATTTTCCAGTTCTTGGCACCTCTTGCCCATAATTGGAATACATACATAATTGGCGCAACTCAAACAAAGTTTACATTGAAGTTAGGAACCTCATATTTCACTGAACAACTCCACAAGGCTTGCTGATAGCCACTATTTATATATCAGTGTTTTAGATAATATGTATACTTGACAAATAATGATATAGTGAAACTATATCCTTAACTTACCTCTAAGAAAAGGCGCGAAAATTCAAAAACATGCACACAACTTTACATCTTGGGAGGTAGTCATGAAACAAATGCTGATTTATAGCGGGAACCAGTCAACATCGTCTAAGAAGAAACTTGAGGTGCAAAATATGCATCGAACAGTATTGCCAACTTAGTACAATGCTTAATATCCATATCTTAATAACACTGTGACAATAACTGGTGTGGTGCCAATAATAGGACTCTCTACCCTATATTGGGCGTGAAAGACCGGTATTTTTGCTCAGAGGCCCCTTTATCAGGCTTGAGGTTCTTTTGCGTGCAGTAAATCTACAACATGGAACCACCGACTTTACTTTCCTCCAAAGGAAGACATGCTAAGGATTTTTACGCCCAAAAAAATCCATTGCCCTCGCCGGTTACACCCACGATCTCGGGAACTAGAGGCTAGCATAGTAACCACTACGCCACGGAGGACGACATTCCGTTGTAGTTAATTTAAACAGTATTACACCATAATTATTTTCAACGTAATATAACCATTTCAAAATCATGTATTGAAATAAAGCAAAAACGTTGAATATTTTATCTCCCATTGCTAAGAATTGGAACCGAAATAAATATCTTAGCAGCCATCAATTTCATCTTAAGAGCCAGAATTGTTAACTTATGAGCCACTTGGGAACACAAAATACGATAACAAGTTGGGAACTGGGCAAGTGTTAAAATGATTTGTCGGTCACTAAAATAATATTTTAAACAGTTAAGCTAAAATGTAAACATTGTTTTCTCTATGACTGTTAAAGAGCCGCTTAAAATGTTTTGCCAGGATGTGCGCCTAGGTTTTCTGCATTCATTACGATCTAGAGCGCACTGCTCAAAAAAATTATGGGTAAGATGTTTTGCCGGTTATCCATCGATATATCCTGCGACGTCCAACACATTGAGAGAGCCATATTGAATTGCTTTAGTGTTCGAAATATACTGTCTGTTCAGTGACGTTTTAACAAGGGGGAGGGATGCGTATCTCTCAGGTAAAGCTTCAGCTGGTGGGAGGGTACACAGCATGCTGAACTCGTGCCGCCCTTACTCTTACAGTGGAAGAAAACAGCCAACAGACTTTTACAATCGCGCGTCTTTACCCCTCACTTGCCACTATCTCTTACCTGCTTGGAAGGCACCTGCACCCTGTAGCTAAAACGTCGTTGAACAGACAGTATTTCTTAAATGGTATCACAAGATGCTTACAGCACATCGAAATAAAAATTAAAAGTTCGTTTGAGGAGTAATTTAGTAATTTCAAAACGTTGCGTAATATAATACGTAGATAAAATAAGATAACATCGGATGCATTTACAGTACTTAATCATTATTAATGCTTTATTTACTGCATCTCCATGCAAATGTTCTCTTAAAACCCTCTACAGTTCTTAAGCATATAACTTTTCTTTGCTTTGCTTTTACCAATACTCGCATTTACTATCCCTTATTGTAAATGTCCTAATCGTGGTTTCTAAATGCTAAAATCTTGAACCATTACTGTTAGATCATCTGTAAAATGACAAAATTCCTCGTTAGCAAATTAATTAACTTGTGATGTTTCGCTGTTAGGCAATAACTAATCAATTTTGCCAAATAATTACGTTTGACTATCGATGCCTATAAGGATCGATGCGAAATTGACTCTACTGTTAATACAAACACCACTAGAAGCTTAATATGCACATCATGCGCCAATGGCAACGATTCTGCCAATGGGATTAAATTTGAACCTAGAGATTCTTGTTTGTTTATGACCTATGCGGTATCTAGTACGCAGTTGTTTAAATACGTAAGGTTATACAGAGAGACTCACTAGTGTTTCGCCTCCGATAGCGATCGATACGGGTAGCCGAGGTCGTTAGGCACGAACTTGTGATCGGGAGGTCTGCGGTTCAAATACCGCCAGCACCGTCCTGCCTAAGATTATGGTTCCTTTCCAGGTTTTCATTAGTCCTCATAACTGACAAATGCCCACGAGGTACCATAAACTTAGGCCTGGAATGTTTCCTTCCCAAATTTCCTTTCCCTGTTATCATTTCATGTATCGTCAGTGCTGCCTGTCACCGCCTGTGGTGCTGTGTGTGGTAGAAGGGACGTTAAACACTACTAAAAATTTAAGTAAAACAAAACTTTGATAGCCTCTTGAATATTAGGGTGTATACAAAACAACAGTTAGATATTAAAGGTACCAGGAAGAAGAAACATGATTCGCATAATATAATGTAATAATGAATACCTTGGTGTAACGATTTCATCACAGATGCGCGTTGTGAGCTCCACTGAAAGCTACAAAATTATTCTTAAATACTGTCTGTTCAGCAACACTTTAGCTAGAGGGTGGAGTGTCCTTCCAAGCAGGTGGGGGTTTAAGTAATGGAACGAAGTAGTGTTTACATGGTCTAAAGCCGGTGAGGGGTATAGACGCGCGACAGAGGAAAGACTACTCACTGCTTTCCACTGTATGCGTACCGCGCATCACGAGTTCAGCATAATGTGTACCCTTTCCACCAACTAAAACTTTAGCTGAGAGATGAGCCACCTATCCCCCTAGCTAATACGTCACTGAACAACAGTAAAGATCCGCATGGGTACTTATGTATGAGAGCTTAACTCAAAGAAAGAAAAGTGGCATAAATGCTAAAGTTCATATTTAAGTTTCACATCGTTTAAGGATGCAAGACAAAAGATTTTACGACATTCTATCAACCCAAACAACCCTTTGCAGGAAAAATTTTCGCTAGTTTTATTGCATCAAAAGCTGCCCTAACTACTCTCTTAAAGCATCAAACGTTTAAAACATAATAATGGCAGAATATATGTATTTTTTGAATTTTTACATAAATAGCCTATGAAGTTCTGTTCATTCTTACGGAACTGTATATAACCGGAAAAAATAGGAAATTTAATTAACATTTCTCCGCAAAACACGACATTCTCATTTAAACATGTTATATAGCTTATTAGTTTGTTTCTCATGAGCTCATACACAGTAACTTGGCTAGCATTATCACATCAACCTACACTTTAAACAGCTCATTGTTGTCTCAATCTTCTGTATACCTATAATCAAATGATCGTTATCGAAAACTTGCCCACTTTTTTTTTAAAATTTCCCTTTTTACCCAGTTTATGAGCACTGCGTTTTACTGTTTACTTTACCACTTATTACCGCACAACACACACACACAAGCACCCATACCCATGGCGGGACTTGAACCCGCGACCCTCAACTTGGCAGAGCGCCGAAGCTATACGCTCCAGCGACCACGGCTACGAGGGCCGTCACGTTAAACTATTTATTGAAAATATTTATTAGAATTAATTGGTTCTTTTTGTATTAGAAATGTTAATGTTACACTGAACTTAAAAGATAATGAACAGAGAAACTCGTGCAACGGTTACACATAAGATGTTTTTAAACGTGTTAATTGTAATTCTATAGTGAAATAACAAACAATAATGGCTTCCTTGCATCTTTGAAACGTTAGATATTTAAGCTTTCGTGTTTATCCTATTTTTTTCTGAGTTAGGCTTTTCAAATAAACAAACTAGCCCGCAATTATTTTGGGGGAGAATTCAGGTATCCCAAAATGTTCGTCAGAGGGACTTAAAAATAGAACGAGCAATTCAAAGCAACTTTTTGTGGTATACAAGGAATGCGCTAACAGAATTCCAATCAATAAACATTTGACCAGCTGTGAATTCCCACATCTCACATGTTTTTAAAAATAGATAATGCACTTTTTCATATCGTGTAGCACAATAAGCGCTTATTATAAAACGTACTTGCCAGCTCATTAATAGATATTACTATACCGTTTATACCACGAGCATGTAGGTACTGAAAGTTATGGGGTGTCCGTCTCAAGCCGTGCATAATTAATTTAGCCAGCCCACACACAACCATCAAAGTAAAATAAATCCATAGATTAAATATTTACTCTTATTTTAGGACCTAAAGCCCTAACTGAAGTCCTCTATAGCCATATGAGGGACAAGCAAATAAAAGCGAGTCAGACATAAAAAATTTCATCAAATATGGGGTAGTTAAATTATATTCGAACCCACTCGCGGCCTTTCTCTACTGCGCGAGACAGCCGGCAGAGGCGGACTAAAATCCATACCTTATAATAGATGCTGGAAATGTTGACCTTCTGATCTCAAACAGGCAGCATATCTCGTGTAAATATTCTCGCTCACTCTCCGAAGCTCAGCAGCAGGAATTCTTGTGATTGGTGCCGCTTTGGAGCGTTCGCTGAAAAAACTAGCGCAGCAAACAGGTGTATCTCGATCTTCTGCGAGAAATGCTACACGTCTGTTGAAACTGAAGCCCTATCGCTACACACGAGTGCAAGCCAAATGATCCCGCTAAACGTGTGAATTATTGTAAATGGTTTTTCCAATCCGTAGAAAGAGGTTTCATTGGCCCACAGCTTTTGTTTTTCATTGATGAATCTTGGTTTCATCTAAGTGGACGTGTGAATACTCACAACAGCCGATACTGGGCTTCAGAAAAACCTCTGCTACTGGATGAAACGCCTCATTATGGTCAGGAAATTGGAGTGTGCGATAAGTGCTAGAAGAATAACAGGGCTCATATTCTTTGATGAAATAATAAATGTAGAGCGATATCAGAGGTTAATTCTGAGGCCATTTTGCAATCGCTTGACAGAAGAAGAGAAATCGTATGGTTGGTTCCAGCAAGATTCTACAACAGCACATACGGCTGCCGAATCATTACATGCAATAAGAGAGGTGTTTGATGACAATAATTAGTGTTGATTTGTGGCCCCATCGTTCTCCTGACCTAACGAGTTGTGATTTTTATTTATGGGGTTCTTTAAAAGACAAAGTGTATCGTTCCAATTCTCGTTCACTACAGGAACTTAGAGAAAACATTGTGCAAGAAATCACAAGAATTCCTGCTGCTGAGCTTCGGAGTGAACGAGAATATTTACACGAAGTATGCTGCCTGTTTGAGAGCAGAAGGTCAACATTTCCAGCATCTATTATAAGGTAAGGATTTTAGTCCACCTGTGCCGGCGTCATTTTCCCGGCGATTGCTGGCTGTCTCGCGCAGTAGAGAGAGGCCACGAGTGGGTTCGAATATAATTTAACTACCCTATATTTGTTAGCAAAAAAGATCATCTCCATATTTATTTATTCATATGCCGCTCTTATAAAGGAATACCACTTTCAATTACGTAAATGCTTGTAGGCTTCTAACGGATTTACGTCTCAACAACTCGCATACGCCCACGCTGAGTTCAAGTCAACGTCTACGATTTATTTTATTAGAAAAAAATGCATAGAAAAATATTTGGGAATTGGGAAGGGTTTTGGAATGTTTCTCCTGCCCAAATGTCGAATTTACTATGGTCCCATCAAATAAAGCAATAAAAAAAGACACGTAGGAGTACTTCACAAGATTTCAGTCGACTCAAAGGAAGCTGGTATTCAAGCTGCCGGCTGCTGCAGAGTGAGATCATGAATGCCTCGGTGTTCCTCCAATCAGATGCAACTACTCTGTAGTCTGGCTGTCGCCCTTATGATTTGTTCACAAGGGCGAAGACTAGACTACAGAGTATTGTGACGGTTATAATTTTATATTAACAGACTTTTTATGAACATGAGTTTATACAGTTTGAAATGTTCAGGACAGGCGTGGTTTACACAACTACAGGAAATTGTCTTTAAGTTTCTTCCTAGCCATTGCCCGGATGTTGATGTAAGCAGAGATCAGGTAGCATACAGTTTAGAGGAAAAGTTCACCTTTTGTCTGATACACGTGGAAATAAAGTAAATTCTGCTGACAGGCACATCGTCAGCTTTTAGTATGGAAACGATGCAATATTCGGTGGGTATTTAAACAGATGGCTTTTGACAGTCTCTTCTTGACCAACCACGTGCCTAGCAGGAATCTCGTATAGTAGTGCATATGGAACACAAAGCTCTGTGCGGACTTGTAAATTTGACACTGAGAAAACAGAATTTCTTTGGGCGTAAGGATTACTTGCAAATGTAACTTTGATTGTTAAACCCTCTTGTCAGATAATTCTATTTCCATATAAACTATTTACTTTCTCTTCCACGTACCTAGTAGGTAGGGAAAGTATTGCATTTTACTAAAAGCTTTAACATTGAGGTTTCACCTGAAATACATGTTTTGCGGTCCCCCGATTAAAAACATTTTTAGAAAAAGCTTCGTCTGTGTGCGCCTGTGTGTGTCTGTTAACAGAATGACTCAAAAACGAAATGTTGGGTAAATACCATACTTGGTGTTTAAATTCAACACCTTCTAAGGATGCGCCACGAACATTTTCAAGAAAATCCCCTCATTCCTAATTACACTGTATAAAGAACATTTTTATTTTCTCAAAAATGGCTCAAACTATTTTTACTAATATACAATAAATTTAACATATTTTCATGACAGTAAAATGTATATCTTAAATTTTCTAGGAATAGCCTGTGAAGCCCTCCGCATTCGGAAGGAATTTTATATAATTTTTGTGTAACTGGTAAACGTTTAGAAATAGACAAAACATACTACACAAAAATGCAGATCTTTTTAAAACACACAATTTATTTCAAATAAGTTTTTTGTGGCGTTAGCCATCTCCTAGATATTTATTATTGGTTCGAATTTTTCAATACCTTTATCATTTTTAAGTTCTGTATTTATTCAGCTGTTTCTCGCGATATCACGGAAAGAGTATGGAATTTCAAGGACATAGTATAGCGACCCGGCCTTTAAACATCTGATTATCGATTCGGTCTCCTCTACCCCCCATTGTACTGACAACGAAATGTGCAATAAAACTTTCTGCAAAAGTTTTTCTGGATTAACTTGAAGTAGACAAAGGAATAAGTTTTCATAAAAATAGTTTGTAGTAGCTATATAAACATATAACTAACGATATTGGGTAGAAAAAGTCATGTAAATGTAACACATCACATTTTGTAAAGTAGAATCATATTGCAAAAATCAGTTATCCAATCTTCAGCCATACGTAGGCAGTGTGAAGAAAAAGTCATTACTCACAGAAATTGTTTCCTTGAAGAGAATCGGTATTTTTTAACTGGTTTTCGATCCAAGGTCACTGGGCAGCAAATTTTTCAATTGCCCTTTTTGTTTTTTATAGGACTGTGAACACCGGCAGACTTTCCCCTTCAAAATTATATGCGCAAACATTTTAGCCCTTTGAACGTTGTTTAACATTGCAGTGTATGTTTTTTAGATATCGCCTTCTAATCTTTAAATGCAATTTCCCGTAACCTTTATTACCTTCTCTACTACGTATAGTAAGTAGGGAAAGTATTGCATTCCACCCAAAAATTCTATATCGAGACTTCACCGGAAATACATGTCTTGAGGCCACCCAAACCCAAAACCCTTTTTTAGAAAAAGGTCCGTGTATGTGTTTGTGTGTCTGTGTATCTTTGAACAGCATAATTCAAAAACGAAAATCTGATAAATACCAAGCTTGGTATTTATGTTCATCAAAGATGCGACACGAAGGTTTTCAGAAAAATCCCCCACTCCAGACTACCTTTACATCGAACATTTTTCGAAAATTTTTATTTTTTCAATAATGACTAACGATTTTGATTAAACTATCATATATTTAAGATATTTTCATGACAAGTAAAATGTATATCTTGAATTTTCTGGGAATGTCCACAAACGTCCTCTTCATTCTGAATGGCTTTTGCATAACGGGTAAACCGTAAGAGATAGATAAAATTCTTCTGCATAGAAAATGCAGAGCTCGTTAAAAAAAAAGTTTGTCATACATTTTTTGTCGAGTGAACCATTTCCGAGATATTCCTTGTTATTTGTTTGAATTTTCCAATACTTATATTTTTAATCAAAAGGGAATTTATTATTCGTTTTTCTTTTTTATGTCCTAGCCATGTAAAGAGAATGGAATATTCCACTTAGCAACCAGCTCTTAAAATATTTAACTATCGCTTAAAGCCTACCATATTCCCTTGCACCTACAAGAAAATTAGCAATAAGATAGTTTATTTCGAATAACATGAAGTAGATGGAGAATAAGCGTCTATAAACATAGTTTGCACAAGAGTAGAGAAAGTCAAGCGAGTGCAGCACATCAGATTTTTGGAAATTGTTACTTCAGATTTAAAAAGTATTATGTTTAATGTATATTCTTCGGTAAGAGATTCTATATGCTGAATTATAAATAAGTTTAATATTATATGAATTTGCTAATTTTAGAAATGAGTGGTTCGTGAGACTTTTAGACAAGGTCTTTTTGGTTACATCATTAAATAGGAGAAAGATAAAAACAAAACGAGAGACTTGACTGAAAATTGCTGCATAGGAGCATACCTGTATCAAACTCTGTACTGAATTTTTTGGAAAATAGCAATGCCATGGTCACTTTTGAATAGAAGCCCGAAAACGTGAATTGTTTTCTCCTTGATCATTGAATACATATTTAATGTTAGTTAAATTCTGTAAAAAGAAAAATAACAGAGGTACACAGTCTTGGATTGGATTGGATTGGATTGTAAAGCGGAGGGGATTCGGCACCGATCCACTAAATCCGGATGTTGTACCTACGCCTCTACAAGGGGGCGCTCCCGGGAGGAAGGAAGGAATGGGGTAAAGGGAGACACCTGGCGGCCAGAACCAGGAGTGACGGCACAGCAATGACAGGATCCCTACAATCTCCAGGTATAAACGCCCCGGCAGACGGATAGGCAGACTGGGGAGTCCAACGACCCCGCCGGGGGCAGTCCTTATACCCCAGTAACCATTTGAATGCCGTGAGATGGAGAAAGTTAACAGAGAGCATCCTTTTTCCCTGCTACGCTGCACCGAAACACCAGCGACGACACTTCCAACCACGAAACAGACCAAACGGGGGTGGAGGATGAATTAAATTATTAATGGAACAAAATGGAGGGACAGGAAATTCAAGGGGTGAAAAAATCACCCCAGCAATACCTGACGACCGGGGAAATCTCCGAAACAAACCCGTAGGTCAAAGTGGGCGGTTGCCGGGAATCGATCGCGAGGCCTCCCAAACGCGGACCACAGACGTTACCGCCTGAGCCATCCTTCTCGGTTACACAGCCTTAGTGCTCATATTACTTCATAGTACCCTTAACGCTTTTAGATCCGATTTATTTTCGATCAAATCGGTTTTGAAATACTGCAGCATATCGCAGATATTTTACCCATATGCGATAATAATATCTGATTTCGGGCTTACAGCTCAGTTGACTAAATCGCCGACCGGGATTTCAGTGTCAGAGGTTACTTCGGTTCGAACCCTTGATGCAATACTATCAAGTCTCTAATAAAGCACGGGGTGGGCCCAGGTGAAGCAAACGGTGACTGGTACACGTAGATGTTGACAGGATTTCGGTAGCACTGTGATGGATAATAACGTATTATGCATTTTAATTAAGAAACATATCAATGACAGGTTTTAGTTTCATTTTGGTTTATTTGCAGTAATATCACTATCAATAAATTTAAGTAAATCATCTAAACAAATAACGGTAAAGGTAGAGAATAGTAGAGAGTTAAAAGTTGCAACTTTATCTTGTCTTGTTGCAAGTTGATTTTAAAGTCTGCGCTTTTTACTATGGACAAGCGATCTGAAAGGGTGAACGTGTGTTTGTCTTACACATTGTAGTAACATTATTTGTTTGTTTGTTAGCCCCACGTTGTGAAGCCAAATATGCGGTGGTATTATTAATGTTTGTAATTGAAAATGCTAGTGTTTATTTGCCGCACGTATAAAAGACAATTTATCGCGGTCACTTCGTGTTATCTTTTGCTGAGCGCCTGTTATTGTATTTAATTTTGGGTTCACTGTCCTCCGGCTAGCTATAATTTCTCGGTCAAGCACTTATCTTATACAGGTGTGTAAACGGAAAGGAGTTTTTATCCAAAGATAACACTGATAAAAGAATTTGTTTTAAACTTTTATTGTCGTAACACATTATTCACTTTCACATATTAATCTTGACACTCGCCAAACTGAAACTGTTATAATAACTTATTTACTGCACATTATTAATTCGCGTACTTCAACTTTTTGTGTAATTAACTTTACGACACGAGAGATTTTTCACAAATTTGCTACACGTAACCTTGATGAACTTCGTGCGATGCATACTCCATGAATGCCTCCGTTGAACTACGTGAAACTTGACCCTGACACTGAATTTATACTTCCTCGCCCCAATATGCCTAAAGATTATAACCGAGCTGCTATTGGTTAATAAAACGCGCCAACATTAGCGTCTATATTTATATCCAATGAAAATTACGAAAACATATGCTCTGGGGAAAATGTTCCAGCAAATTCTAAGAAAAACACGCCACTCTGACGTCATTTGCTCGTCTCTAATAATGATAAACAGCTCACCGCCCTCGCTACATTATTGCACGCTATTATTGTCAGTTTCAGTAAGGCCGTATAAACCCACTTCTCGACAATACTTACAATCAACAAACATCTCAAATCAATGTCACACAACAATGCATATTCATACTACAATCACTCTGACATTTACATAATTTGTGATACAGATTACTGCGTCAACATATGTGAGCATTTGACTCTGAAATGACTCAAGATATTACTATTTTCTTAATTTTTCAGGTGGTTCAGAAAACACGACGCGGACTTGGTGGAGCACATGCACATGAGCATAGGAGAACGACGTTCTTTGTTGGGTGGATCCTTGCTGATGCGTGGCATTCAGACTGAAGATGCCAGCGTGTACTCCTGTGTTGCTAACAGTTCGGCCGGGTCTGTGAGCCAAGAGATACGAGTTCGTGTCTTGCCTGAGCTCACGGCACATATTGTGCCTGCAAGTCTTCAAGTGGACTCTGGAGCACCGGCGGAGTTCCTCTGCGTCACTTCAGCTCATCATGTTCGTATTCTCTGTCAAACAAACAATTTTGAGATGAAAGGGAGTCTCGGGAAATTTGGCAGTAAACTCTGTTAATTTTTCAGAAGTACCCCTTACTTTAACAATTGCAAATTCTCTATCCAATTAACTCGGTATATAATTTCAAGTTTTCTGTTGATTAAAGCGGTGTTTACTTAAATGGCGCTTTATTACGAACTATTGCATTAATAATATATCTAAAAAGCACACTTGAGTTTCAACAATAGTGCACTAATTGGCTTCTTGTAGTTTAATTTTGCTTCCCTTGGTACAAAAAAACAATAACAATATGTCTTCCAAGGGTATTTCTCATTCCTGGAAGATGTAAACCGTTTTCACCTTGACTAAAAAGTTGGAAAGAACAGTAACACAGTTATTCTAGTTTACTCTATTTGCCAAATTAACCTAGTCTTCCCAAATTATCTGCTTATAACTGTTGTATATGTTTGTTGTATTCTGTGTGTTCCTTATATAATCTTAGATGATTTGAGGGATCTAAACTAAACTTCTTCTTATATATCTTAGTCAATCCTGGGTGAAAATATGATTATCTATCGATATACGAACCCTTGGTGCCAGAATGGCGGAGAGATTCAAGTGAAGTAATAGTAATTACACACAGCATCCAGGATTATCCCAATTTCCAATATTCCTTCAAATTTTTTTATAGGTTTTCCATGCATTAAGGGAATGGACCAAAGGTATTCCAAAATATTTTATTATTCCAGGTATTTTAGAATATTCCAGAACTCGTGGAACATTTTTGGAAGCATTCTAGAATGAAAAAATATAGTTCGTTCCTGGACTTTCTGGAATTTAACGAAATAATCCATAACCTTCTGGAACCTTCCAAGTCCTACCCCAAAAATGTTTAAGGACAGCTGCTGTGAGGACATAATCAGTTTATTTTTATTTCAATTAGGATTGCAAGATCCAAGTGGCATTGTGTATCCTTGCTACCTGTGAGTGTCCACTCACGTGTACAGAAAGTGGCCCATTCCCCTAAAATGTTTTTCCATCCGTTAGGTTTCCCCTTCAGGTAACCAAATTTTGACTCCACCCAGCCGGTATCAGTTCTCTATGTGATTGGCCTTAAAAATAGTTCAGGAGCATAAAAACTAACCAATAAACGATGTTTATAACCTGCGTGAAATGGAGGGATGGTTCGGATACCATCTCTATGAAAGAGTTTCGCTACGATTGGTACACGAGGAAAGGCTAAACAAATACAACACTTCGCCCTTTTAGAGGAAGGTGTGAAGAATTGTTTGCAGTGTCGTTAAGCTATGCGATATATACTACATTTATATATTTGAGAGCTTTCATCAGCGATATCAAGGTTAAATTATTGCCGCTACTAAACGCCAATAAGAAAACGGTAGTGAAGCATGAAAATATAAAGTTTAAGTTTTAGTGCTACCCTTCGGCAGTTTGGGGAGGTTAAGTACCCTACCATGCCCGTATCCAGAAAAAAATTTTGGGGAGGGTTTTCCACAAGTAGATCTAATCTTAGCAGTACCCCACAGTAGGATATATAGGAGAGATCGAGCGCAGTTTTTTGCGTTTATATGGGAAAGGATAGGGAAAACGAGGCTAGATGCGACGGTTCAAGGAGGAAAATGCGTTTATATGGGCGAGATAGGGAATACGAGGACTGACGCTAGGCTAGACAGTGGTAGGAGGCGGAGTGCGCTTTATATGAGAAAGATAGGGAATACGAGGGGAGGTGCTAGGCTAGACAGAGACTGAGTAGAGTATAGTTTATATGAGAGGTATAGGAAAACGAGGGGAGGTGTTAGACTAGACAGAGGCTTGAAACGTAGTGCATGGTTTATATGAGTGGTATAGGAAAACGAGGAGAGGAGTTAGACTAGACAGAGATCGAGGAGCAGAGTATGGTTTATGTGAGAGATATAGGAAAACGAGGAAAGGTGTTAGGCTAGACAGAAGTCGAGGAGTAGAGTATGGTTTATATGAGAGGTATAGGAACAGGAGAAGAGGTGTTAGGCTAGACAGGTAGTGTAGCAGTAGGAATATGGACTTATATACAGGAGAGATAGGGAATACCAGGGCTGATGCTAGGCTAGTCAGATGCTAAAGGAGGGAGGGATATGCTTTATACGAGAGAGATAGGGAATACAAGGAAAGATGCTATACTAAACAGGACTTGAAGGGTAGAATATGAGCGATTAGCGAACCGAGGAGAGGTGCTAGTATAGGAGTTTTTAATGATGGAGTAGGCGTTTATATGCGAGAGATAGGGAATACGAGGGTCGATGCTAGGCTAGACAGTGGTAGGAGGGGGAGTGCGCTTTATATGAGAAAGATAGGGAATACGAGGGGAGGTGCTAGTCTAGACATGGTTTGAGGATTAGAGTATACGTTTATATAGGAGGTATAGGAAAACGAGGGGAGGTGTTAGGCTAGACAGATGCTGAGTAATGTATGGTTTATATGAGTGGTATAGGAAAACGAGGAGAGGAGTTAGACTAGACAGAGGTCGAGGAGCAGAGTATGGTTTATGTGAGAGTCATGGGTAAACGAGAGAGGCGTTAGGCTAGACAGAGCTAGAGGAATAGAGTATGGTTTATATGAGAGGTATAGGAACAGGAGAAGAGGTGTTAGGCTAGACAGGTAGTGTAGCAGTAGGAATATGGACTTATATACAGGAGAGATAGGGAATAGGAGGGCTAGACTTGAAAGCGACTTTAGACGTGAACTTAGTGGAAAACTGTTTCATGTCAATGTTAGAACGCTAATTCTAGACATGCCCATCACGTAACCTATTCAGGGAAAAGGTGACTCGTTCAGGGGAAAAAGGTGACTGCTCAGGGAAAAAGGAGGCCCACAAAGGGAAAAAGTTGACTAGCAAAGGGAAAAACGTGACCAGCAAAGGGAAAAATGTCACCACAAAGGGAAAAAAGGCGACCACCAAAGGGAAAAAGGTGACCTGCAACGGGTAAAGCTAACCCACTAACACTAACAGGTAAGTAATTCAGGTAGTATCACAGGAGGCTAGATTCCAGGGTTGGGTATAGCATAGTTTCATATTTCAAGGTAATTCAGAGGGTATCGTAGGTATTTAGGATAATTCAAGTAACATAGGTGTTTAGAGTAATTAAGCAAGCAGTACAGGAGGGTAGGTTCCAGGGGTTGGTTATAACCTAGCTTCGTATTTCACAGATAGTTCAGGTAATATCGTAAGTATTTGAGGTAATCGACAGAGCTTCACAGATATTATTGATAATTTCGATCAGAGATTTGTATCACAGCTATTTAAGGTAAATGCAGATGATTCAGGTTGTATCAATGGTATTTGAGTCATTTTAACAGGTAATTCAGATAGCATCACAGGTGCTCGTGCTAATTTAGAGCAGGAATTCGTATCAGAGCTAGTTAAGGTAATTTCACATGATTCGGGTAGTATCACAGGTATTTAAATCATTTTCATAGCCAATTCAGCTAGTATCGTGAGCATTTAAGCTAATTCAGCTAGTATCACAGGAGGCTAGATTCCAGAGGCTAACTGCATCATAGCTATGCATGATTTCACAGCTAATTCAGCTAGTATCGTAGGTATTTAGGCTAATTCAGGTAGTATCACAGGAGACTAGATTCCAGGGTTGGGTATAGCATAGTTTCATATTTCAAGGTAATTCAGAGGGTATCGTAGGTATTTAGGATAATTCAAGTAACATAGATGCTTAGAGTAATTAAGCAAGCATTACAGGAGGGTAGGTTCCAGGGGTTGGTTATAGCCTAGTTTCGTATTTTACAGATAGTTCAGGTAATATCATAAGTATTTGGATAATCAGCATAGTTTCACAGATGCTCGTAATAATTTCGATCAGAGATTTTGTATCACGGCTATTTAAGGTAAATGCAGCTGATTCAGGTTGTATCAATGGTATTTGAGTCATTTTAATAGGCAATTCTGATAGTATCACAGGTGCTCGTACTAATTTAGAGCAGGAATTCGTATCTGAGCTATTTAATGTAATTTCACACGATTCGGGTAGTATCACAGGTATTTAAGTCATTTTAACAGGCAATTCAACTAGTATCACAGGTACTCATGGTAATATAGAGAGTAATTCGATTATAAAACTTTTCTCATCCAACGTTACAACAATTTATATACTTTTTTCTAAATCTTACAAACTTATTATATGTTAAACACTTATTGTACAATGCGGAGAGGGATAAACTGCATATTGGTTCACAAATTGAAAAGCTTTACGTCAACATACCTTTATTTTAGTTCGTTATAGATGTCTCTCCCCTTTTATCTAGGCTTGAGACTAGCACTAGGATTGCTCCTAATGGCAGGGTTACCACCTTCCCTTCCATCTTCTTCTTTCTTCATCAGGCGCCAGCTATCTGCATATACAGCACACAGATACCTTCTTTTTTAAGATTGTAGACTCACTAGAAAATCTTTATCTTTAACTTACATTCTTTTAAGCACTGTTTGTAATGGCGTAATGTCCATACGCATATGTTGTTATCCCGTCCTCAGCAATAATTCTTTTATCATCAAACGGAGTCAATGCAATTTTATTCACTTGTACTGTAGCAAGGGCATGCTTTCGTGATAGGATCAGATTCATAGGTGTTCTGATGATTTCACTGGTTTTAAGACAGTCTGTATAGCTGTCAAACGAAATGTACTGCTTAATAGCGCTACGTTTTATACCTTTAATCTTTTTTATCATTGACCCTTGAATATCTAAGGCATACATCTTAGGACGTAGTCCAACAAAGCGTAGGATGATTTTGCTATTAGCCTCATCTTTAAATTTTCCCAATACCTTCTTGTTCTGAGTAGAGTAACATATATGGTTGGCAGGGTAATCAGCTGTATCGAGATGTTCAAGAAAACGTAGCTTGTCCTGGTACACATCTTCAGTTGTTACACGATGAATGAACGAATCAGTGTCCATATACATAAGCTTCAGGTTTTCAGCTCCATAATAAGGCAACAAAACGTCGTAATGATAGTTATACATTAATGTCTTGGAGATGTCCAACACACTCATACCAATGTATATAGGCTTGTTGAATACAATCTGACGAGAGGCCATATGTACAGCAGCTAGATTATCAGCATATATCGTCCTGTCGATAAACGTAGGCTTGGCGATCAGCTTCTCTAGAGTTTTTTCATTGGTCACCAGTCGTATATCCATACGATTACGCAGGTTCTCCATAGTTTTTCCAAACATAGCGTTGTTAAAGAGTTTGTAGAGATCCTTCTCGAAATCATTTGCAGCTTGTTGTCGTAGCCTGTTGTTAAATTCCACATAAGGTTTCAACCACTGAGACTGTCGGAATTGTAGCACACGATGGATTTTTGTTAGTCGTAGTCCATGACTAAGAGCTTGCTTCAAAGCCATGTAATGCACTACATACTTCTTTCGAGGTCCAAGATGAGGTATCAGTTTCTTTGTAGATGATTCCAATGGTTTCATACACTCTGGCAGGAAAGGTAGATCGTTGTGTAGATCGTGAAGTTCCGCAGGATACTCGATGTCGACTTCTAATATGTACCCATGAGGATCATCTTCTTGTAGTGTTTCTAAGTTGATTTCTTCAGGTGACACCCACTGAAATCCACCAAAAGGAAGGGCGTGACACATTGCCCACCCATATTGGTTATTTGCGTCCTCGTATGTGATAAATTGGGTTGGTCTCGTCGGATCAAACTTCTCCATATAAGTGTTATTAGCCTCAGCATACCGATGAGAAACTTGGCATAAACCTCCTCTTATACCTGATTCCACCATGAGTAGTTGATCATAATCTTGTAACAGTTCCAGCTTAATTCCAGTATACAGCAACATGGCGTCCCATGTAAGACCTGGAGAGGTAAAATAATGGGCAGGATCAACTTTGTGTGTTTTAAGGGTTTGCTCTCTGAACGTCTCAAAGACGTCAGCTAGAAGAAGTACATCCGAAGTTAAGTAGAGATCGCTGTACTCTCCCAGGTTTCTCACATTAAACAGCTCCCATACATTTCTAGCATGATCGTAGTCAGCATCAGTAATTTCTTCTTCATTTAATCTATTGTAGAAGGAGTCCTTAGGAGGCAAGCAGCTCTCGTTCAGGGCATCCCATGACGTAACAAAATCATATGGAAATACACCCTTACGGGTCATCAACTTCAATTTGTCTTCTCCAAAGTACTTTAGCGTTTCAGGATACGAGGTTAGATTTTTTACCAACTTATCCAAGCTTGTACTGAGGAATCGGAAGCTATCCACAAATCGAAGCTTTATATCTCCTACATACTTGGTGAATGAGATATAGCTTTCTTCAGAGTTAGGAATTACCTCCACACGTTCACTTGTACAACCCAGCTCCTTAACAATGAAATGAGAGTCATATCCGCTAAGGTTATGCATGAAGACTGGTATATATTTAGGTGTTTTACAGGCTAAATTACATTCATTATGAAGACTTCCACGATATTCACCGCTGATGTGATCATGGTCGCGTACTTTATAGTTCTCTTCTGTAAAGGGTTTTCTACACAAGTAGCATGTCGTAGAAGACTCGAAATCCTTTTGCTGTTGATCCGTAAGTTTCAGAGGCTTAGCAGATTTGTATATATTACCAATCATTTTTGCAAGAGATGTAAGGTACAGCATAAACGTCTGAGCAGCATCAGCACCACGATACACATAGGGATGCTTAGGAAGATCAGTTTCGAGATGTTCAACACTGGATGTAGGTTTCACGTAAACACAGAAGCTCATTGGTGTGTGCTCTTGATAAGGTGTTGTATAGGAAGTTTCAGGATTGGGTGTACACGTATGGCATGGAGTGAGAATACTCTCAAAATCCGCATAGATGACATAAGGTACTTTCAGCATCCTCTCAACATTTTTAAACTGTACAATTGATTTCTCCTTGGTAGGCATAACTACCCTTGCAACACCATGTTGAATACAGACGGCTGCATGTTCTTGTAGTTTTTCCTGTCCACTTCGTCCATATCGATCATCAAAATGTGTAAAGCAGCGCTTACAAGTATAAACCCGTCCATTATGGTTAGTTTTCTGGCGTCGAACGAGTTTCTCAAAATTCCTTATATACACGTAGTGATGTTTTCCACTGCTATCATTCAATAGTAGCAGGTCGCGATGTTCAGGTAGTTCAATATCAGCAACCTTTATCGGATACACTTCATGCTTCTCATCCAACCCGAAAACGTTAATAGACATATTGTTAAACTTCTCAAATTTAGGTATTTGAGAAAGTGGAGTAGGGTAGGAAACACAGCTGAAGTCGTACTTGTCTTGAAGTTGTTTGTATTTGCTCACACGTTGCGCATCCTTCCCTATGAATTTAGCTAATATAGAGTACATGAAACATTTATCGTCGGTAAAGTTCTGAATGTTTATACACGCTTCTTTAGCTCCGACAGATGACGGTAGTGGTATGTAGCTACTTCCTCGTAACGGGTTGTACTTGTTGATACGAAGTCGAACTCCTTCCACAGCAAGCAAAGCCCAGCTGCTACCCTTAAGCTGAGACTCCTCCATTTCAGTCACCAATTTCTTGAATTTCACTTCCATCGTTGACTCCAGATTAGTTTCCAGGAAAACAGCTTGATTCCGTGTTTTAAATGTTTTGTCACAGGTTTCTCCAATACTGTTAACAAATCGACACTCAGCCAGCAGATTAATTTTAACACTCTTATGAATGCTAAGCTCTTTATGCACAGCCTGGATTATACGTTGTTTTGCCTCTTGCAGATACATATTTAGGTCCTTAGCTGATTCGCATCGTATAAAATACGATTTCAATCGTCCTTCGAACGAAGTTTCGTATTCTTTCATATCACAGTCCTCCATTGTTGACAGTAACTGATGTTTAGTTGGCTCCAATCTTCTTTTCTTCTGAGGGCTGCTTATTTCACATATATCTTCGTGTCGCTGTCCCTTATAACAATCTTTGAAGGTTACATTACAATGTTTACATTTGAAGAGCTTCTTGCAGCTCATCTCGTGTCTTCTCTTGTCATAACCTCGGAGGAACTTCTTCCCACATTTTCCGCATGCATATCCAGTAGCGCTTGGAATAATATCCTTATACGCTGAGTTATTCATCTTTATTCTTGATGTAATAACGTATTAATCACTGATCAATGAAATGTAGACCTCTTCACCTTGACACCCCTTTAGAAAGCTGATTATTCTTGGAGAGAACACGATGTTAACACCTCAAGACTAATTAGCACAATGAAGTCCAATGCCCTAGATCACCATATTTATAGAGGGAGCACGAACCTTTTAGATCAATCATAAACTCGCTCCATAACCACCTGTATATGATCGCTCAACGTGTACTAACCCCCCAGCCATATAACCTCAAGTCTAGAGACAGGATGTTTATGACGTCACACCCAGAGACAGGATGTCTGGCAGCATCAAACACGTTTAAACTCGTCTCATAACTACCTGCTTATGCTGTCACACCAGCAAGAGAAGTATTCCCACACGCTCATTCAGACATATATTTCAAATTCAAGCCCACCACCACCATCACCACCTATTGTACCAAGGTTAATTCAAGCTGTATTATCACAATACTTAAAAGTAAAAGCTTAAAAGGAAACCTAGAAGATTTTCCCCCTTATTTACTTAATTATTTCATGTTTTTATTCCCTTTTCAATTCTTCCTTTCCATCTTCTCACACAAAGACCATTACATTTCACTACAATCATGAGAAAAGCAATTTTTCCAGAGTTACACAGATTCTAAGCTTCTAAATCGAACCCGGTAATACTTTTAATAAATGTATTTTAGCTCCCCAATATCAGCATCTACCATTTAATCTTTACTCGAACCTGATATGATCCATAAGCTTGAGATATATGAAATCACCCTTCGGGATTCGATCTGAGTACTTTAAAGTAATATTTGTCACGATAACGATATTTAAGGACTAGATACTCTTGTTTGCGTTTACCTTGACATGTTTATCTAGATTAAATTACGAGTTATTAAATTTTTGCAAGTAAATTTCATTGAATCGGTATTCGAACCCAGAACACCAGGAACAAGATAATTTATAATATTAGTCTGACATGTTAAACAAAGTTGTATGCAGTTACATCATCGATCTAAGTGATATATTCTAGTGTACAGAGGAAAATTAAGAAAGTCATTAAAAATCGGGAATCGAACCAAGCACAACTGATTGGCAATTATATACAGCATTAATCACCCAGTACAGAACCTATCAATCATGCTTTGCTGCACTCCTCTACCTCACTTAGTTCCCGAGATAATGAAAATTTTAAAATTAAGGATCGAACCCAGGACGTCAGGTATCTAATTACACATTTACAAGATACTACCTAATAACATAAACGCAATAAAGTTTATTTGGCGTCTTTATCTTAATTGGTTTAGGAGTTATTAAATTTATAAGTAAATTCCATCGAATCAGTATTCGAACCCAGAACACCAAGAACAAAATAATTTATAATATGAGTTTGGTATGCTTAAAGGTGCTGTATGTAGTTACAGCATCAATCTAACTGATATTTTCTAGAGTATAGAGTAAAATTAAGGAAGTCATTAAAAAATCGGGATTCGAACTAGAGACAACCGATTAAAAATTATATACAGTATTAATTACACATTATAACAGCTATCAAACATGCTTTGGTCCATTCCTCTAGCTTTCTTAGTTTCCGAGATAATAAAGTTTTTAAAATTAAGGATCGAACCCAGGACACCAGATACCAAAATATACACCCACAAGAAACTACCTAATGACATTAATGTAATAAAGTTTATTTGGCGTTTTTATCTTAATTAGTCTCCGAGTTATTAGAAGATGAATTTGCATTCACTCCTAGGATTCGAACCCAGGCATCCCGGTCAACTTGGAACAAGGTCCTAATGACGCGGCGCATTCCAAAGAATTGATTAGTTGTTATCCCATTGCTGTATCTGTTTTCATTCAGGAGATATAAGCGATTAAACAGTAGAAATAGAATACCGGTTTGAGCGCACAGAGAGATGCCGACATCTGATAAAGTTCTTTGATCTATGCCGGCAAGCTCCGCCCATTCTATTTCTACTGTTTAATCGCTTATATCTCCTGAATGAAAACAGATACAGCAATGGGATAAAAACTAATCAATTCTTTGGAATGCGCCGCGTCATTAGGACCTTGTTCCAGGTTGACCGGGATGCCTGGGTTCGAATCCTAGGAGTGAATGCAAATTCATCTTCTAATAACTCGGAGACTAATTAAGATAAAAACGCCAAATAAACTTTATTACATTAATGTCATTAGGTAGTTTCTTGTGGGTGTATATTTTGGTATCTGGTGTCCTGGGTTCGATCCTTAATTTTAAAAACTTTATTATCTCGGAAACTAAGAAAGCTAGAGGAATGGACCAAAGCATGTTTGATAGCTGTTATAATGTGTAATTAATACTGTATATAATTTTTAATCGGTTGTCTCTAGTTCGAATCCCGATTTTTTAATGACTTCCTTAATTTTACTCTATACTCTAGAAAATATCAGTTAGATTGATGCTGTAACTACATACAGCACCTTTAAGCATACCAAACTCATATTATAAATTATTTTGTTCTTGGTGTTCTGGGTTCGAATACTGATTCGATGGAATTTACTTATAAATTTAATAACTCCTAAACCAATTAAGATAAAGACGCCAAATAAACTTTATTGCGTTTATGTTATTAGGTAGTATCTTGTAAATGTGTAATTAGATACCTGACGTCCTGGGTTCGATCCTTAATTTTAAAATTTTCATTATCTCGGGAACTAAGTGAGGTAGAGGAGTGCAGCAAAGCATGATTGATAGGTTCTGTACTGGGTGATTAATGCTGTATATAATTGCCAATCAGTTGTGCTTGGTTCGATTCCCGATTTTTAATGACTTTCTTAATTTTCCTCTGTACACTAGAATATATCACTTAGATCGATGATGTAACTGCATACAACTTTGTTTAACATGTCAGACTAATATTATAAATTATCTTGTTCCTGGTGTTCTGGGTTCGAATACCGATTCAATGAAATTTACTTGCAAAAATTTAATAACTCGTAATTTAATCTAGATAAACATGTCAAGGTAAACGCAAACAAGAGTATCTAGTCCTTAAATATCGTTATCGTGACAAATATTACTTTAAAGTACTCAGATCGAATCCCGAAGGGTGATTTCATATATCTCAAGCTTATGGATCATATCAGGTTCGAGTAAAGATTAAATGGTAGATGCTGATATTGGGGAGCTAAAATACATTTATTAAAAGTATTACCGGGTTCGATTTAGAAGCTTAGAATCTGTGTAACTCTGGAAAAATTGCTTTTCTCATGATTGTAGTGAAATGTAATGGTCTTTGTGTGAGAAGATGGAAAGGAAGAATTGAAAAGGGAATAAAAACATGAAATAATTAAGTAAATAAGGGGGAAAATCTTCTAGGTTTCCTTTTAAGCTTTTACTTTTAAGTATTGTGATAATACAGCTTGAATTAACCTTGGTACAATAGGTGGTGATGGTGGTGGTGGGCTTGAATTTGAAATATATGTCTGAATGAGCGTGTGGGAATACTTCTCTTGCTGGTGTGACAGCATAAGCAGGTAGTTATGAGACGAGTTTAAACGTGTTTGATGCTGCCAGACATCCTGTCTCTGGGTGTGACGTCATAAACATCCTGTCTCTAGACTTGAGGTTATATGGCTGGGGGGTTAGTACACGTTGAGCGATCATATACAGGTGGTTATGGAGCGAGTTTATGATTGATCTAAAAGGTTCGTGCTCCCTCTATAAATATGGTGATCTAGGGCATTGGACTTCATTGTGCTAATTAGTCTTGAGGTGTTAACATCGTGTTCTCTCCAAGAATAATCAGCTTTCTAAAGGGGTGTCAAGGTGAAGAGGTCTACATTTCATTGATCAGTGATTAATACGTTATTACATCAAGAATAAAGATGAATAACTCAGCGTATAAGGATATTATTCCAAGCGCTACTGGATATGCATGCGGAAAATGTGGGAAGAAGTTCCTCCGAGGTTATGACAAGAGAAGACACGAGATGAGCTGCAAGAAGCTCTTCAAATGTAAACATTGTAATGTAACCTTCAAAGATTGTTATAAGGGACAGCGACACGAAGATATATGTGAAATAAGCAGCCCTCAGAAGAAAAGAAGATTGGAGCCAACTAAACATCAGTTACTGTCAACAATGGAGGACTGTGATATGAAAGAATACGAAACTTCGTTCGAAGGACGATTGAAATCGTATTTTATACGATGCGAATCAGCTAAGGACCTAAATATGTATCTGCAAGAGGCAAAACAACGTATAATCCAGGCTGTGCATAAAGAGCTTAGCATTCATAAGAGTGTTAAAATTAATCTGCTGGCTGAGTGTCGATTTGTTAACAGTATTGGAGAAACCTGTGACAAAACATTTAAAACACGGAATCAAGCTGTTTTCCTGGAAACTAATCTGGAGTCAACGATGGAAGTGAAATTCAAGAAATTGGTGACTGAAATGGAGGAGTCTCAGCTTAAGGGTAGCAGCTGGGCTTTGCTTGCTGTGGAAGGAGTTCGACTTCGTATCAACAAGTACAACCCGTTACGAGGAAGTAGCTACATACCACTACCGTCATCTGTCGGAGCTAAAGAAGCGTGTATAAACATTCAGAACTTTACCGACGATAAATGTTTCATGTACTCTATATTAGCTAAATTCATAGGGAAGGATGCGCAACGTGTGAGCAAATACAAACAACTTCAAGACAAGTACGACTTCAGCTGTGTTTCCTACCCTACTCCACTTTCTCAAATACCTAAATTTGAGAAGTTTAACAATATGTCTATTAACGTTTTCGGGTTGGATGAGAAGCATGAAGTGTATCCGATAAAGGTTGCTGATATTGAACTACCTGAACATCGCGACCTGCTACTATTGAATGATAGCAGTGGAAAACATCACTACGTGTATATAAGGAATTTTGAGAAACTCGTTCGACGCCAGAAAACTAACCATAATGGACGGGTTTATACTTGTAAGCGCTGCTTTACACATTTTGATGATCGATATGGACGAAGTGGACAGGAAAAACTACAAGAACATGCAGCCGTCTGTATTCAACATGGTGTTGCAAGGGTAGTTATGCCTACCAAGGAGAAATCAATTGTACAGTTTAAAAATGTTGAGAGGATGCTGAAAGTACCTTATGTCATCTATGCGGATTTTGAGAGTATTCTCACTCCATGCCATACGTGTACACCCAATCCTGAAACTTCCTATACAACACCTTATCAAGAGCACACACCAATGAGCTTCTGTGTTTACGTGAAACCTACATCCAGTGTTGAACATCTCGAAACTGATCTTCCTAAGCATCCCTATGTGTATCGTGGTGCTGATGCTGCTCAGACGTTTATGCTGTACCTTACATCTCTTGCAAAAATGATTGGTAATATATACAAATCTGCTAAGCCTCTGAAACTTACGGATCAACAGCAAAAGGATTTCGAGTCTTCTACGACATGCTACTTGTGTAGAAAACCCTTTACAGAAGAGAACTATAAAGTACGCGACCATGATCACATCAGCGGTGAATATCGTGGAAGTCTTCATAATGAATGTAATTTAGCCTGTAAAACACCTAAATATATACCAGTCTTCATGCATAACCTTAGCGGATATGACTCTCATTTCATTGTTAAGGAGCTGGGTTGTACAAGTGAACGTGTGGAGGTAATTCCTAACTCTGAAGAAAGCTATATCTCATTCACCAAGTATGTAGGAGATATAAAGCTTCGATTTGTGGATAGCTTCCGATTCCTCAGTACAAGCTTGGATAAGTTGGTAAAAAATCTAACCTCGTATCCTGAAACGCTAAAGTACTTTGGAGAAGACAAATTGAAGTTGATGACCCGTAAGGGTGTATTTCCATATGATTTTGTTACGTCATGGGATGCCCTGAACGAGAGCTGCTTGCCTCCTAAGGACTCCTTCTACAATAGATTAAATGAAGAAGAAATTACTGATGCTGACTACGATCATGCTAGAAATGTATGGGAGCTGTTTAATGTGAGAAACCTGGGAGAGTACAGCGATCTCTACTTAACTTCGGATGTACTTCTTCTAGCTGACGTCTTTGAGACGTTCAGAGAGCAAACCCTTAAAACACACAAAGTTGATCCTGCCCATTATTTTACCTCTCCAGGTCTTACATGGGACGCCATGTTGCTGTATACTGGAATTAAGCTGGAACTGTTACAAGATTATGATCAACTACTCATGGTGGAATCAGGTATAAGAGGAGGTTTATGCCAAGTTTCTCATCGGTATGCTGAGGCTAATAACACTTATATGGAGAAGTTTGATCCGACGAGACCAACCCAATTTATCACATACGAGGACGCAAATAACCAATATGGGTGGGCAATGTGTCACGCCCTTCCTTTTGGTGGATTTCAGTGGGTGTCACCTGAAGAAATCAACTTAGAAACACTACAAGAAGATGATCCTCATGGGTACATATTAGAAGTCGACATCGAGTATCCTGCGGAACTTCACGATCTACACAACGATCTACCTTTCCTGCCAGAGTGTATGAAACCATTGGAATCATCTACAAAGAAACTGATACCTCATCTTGGACCTCGAAAGAAGTATGTAGTGCATTACATGGCTTTGAAGCAAGCTCTTAGTCATGGACTACGACTAACAAAAATCCATCGTGTGCTACAATTCCGACAGTCTCAGTGGTTGAAACCTTATGTGGAATTTAACAACAGGCTACGACAACAAGCTGCAAATGATTTCGAGAAGGATCTCTACAAACTCTTTAACAACGCTATGTTTGGAAAAACTATGGAGAACCTGCGTAATCGTATGGATATACGACTGGTGACCAATGAAAAAACTCTAGAGAAGCTGATCGCCAAGCCTACGTTTATCGACAGGACGATATATGCTGATAATCTAGCTGCTGTACATATGGCCTCTCGTCAGATTGTATTCAACAAGCCTATATACATTGGTATGAGTGTGTTGGACATCTCCAAGACATTAATGTATAACTATCATTACGACGTTTTGTTGCCTTATTATGGAGCTGAAAACCTGAAGCTTATGTATATGGACACTGATTCGTTCATTCATCGTGTAACAACTGAAGATGTGTACCAGGACAAGCTACGTTTTCTTGAACATCTCGATACAGCTGATTACCCTGCCAACCATATATGTTACTCTACTCAGAACAAGAAGGTATTGGGAAAATTTAAAGATGAGGCTAATAGCAAAATCATCCTACGCTTTGTTGGACTACGTCCTAAGATGTATGCCTTAGATATTCAAGGGTCAATGATAAAAAAGATTAAAGGTATAAAACGTAGCGCTATTAAGCAGTACATTTCGTTTGACAGCTATACAGACTGTCTTAAAACCAGTGAAATCATCAGAACACCTATGAATCTGATCCTATCACGAAAGCATGCCCTTGCTACAGTACAAGTGAATAAAATTGCATTGACTCCGTTTGATGATAAAAGAATTATTGCTGAGGACGGGATAACAACATATGCGTATGGACATTACGCCATTACAAACAGTGCTTAAAAGAATGTAAGTTAAAGATAAAGATTTTCTAGTGAGTCTACAATCTTAAAAAAGAAGGTATCTGTGTGCTGTATATGCAGATAGCTGGCGCCTGATGAAGAAAGAAGAAGATGGAAGGGAAGGTGGTAACCCTGCCATTAGGAGCAATCCTAGTGCTAGTCTCAAGCCTAGATAAAAGGGGAGAGACATCTATAACGAACTAAAATAAAGGTATGTTGACGTAAAGCTTTTCAATTTGTGAACCAATATGCAGTTTATCCCTCTCCGCATTGTACAATAAGTGTTTAACATATAATAAGTTTGTAAGATTTAGAAAAAAGTATATAAATTGTTGTATCGTTGGATGAGAAAAGTTTTATAATCGAATTACTCTCTATATTACCATGAGTACCTGTGATACTAGTTGAATTGCCTGTTAAAATGACTTAAATACCTGTGATACTACCCGAATCGTGTGAAATTACATTAAATAGCTCAGATACGAATTCCTGCTCTAAATTAGTACGAGCACCTGTGATACTATCAGAATTGCCTATTAAAATGACTCAAATACCATTGATACAACCTGAATCAGCTGCATTTACCTTAAATAGCCGTGATACAAAATCTCTGATCGAAATTATTACGAGCATCTGTGAAACTATGCTGATTATCCAAATACTTATGATATTACCTGAACTATCTGTAAAATACGAAACTAGGCTATAACCAACCCCTGGAACCTACCCTCCTGTAATGCTTGCTTAATTACTCTAAGCATCTATGTTACTTGAATTATCCTAAATACCTACGATACCCTCTGAATTACCTTGAAATATGAAACTATGCTATACCCAACCCTGGAATCTAGTCTCCTGTGATACTACCTGAATTAGCCTAAATACCTACGATACTAGCTGAATTAGCTGTGAAATCATGCATAGCTATGATGCAGTTAGCCTCTGGAATCTAGCCTCCTGTGATACTAGCTGAATTAGCTTAAATGCTCACGATACTAGCTGAATTGGCTATGAAAATGATTTAAATACCTGTGATACTACCCGAATCATGTGAAATTACCTTAACTAGCTCTGATACGAATTCCTGCTCTAAATTAGCACGAGCACCTGTGATGCTATCTGAATTACCTGTTAAAATGACTCAAATACCATTGATACAACCTGAATCATCTGCATTTACCTTAAATAGCTGTGATACAAATCTCTGATCGAAATTATCAATAATATCTGTGAAGCTCTGTCGATTACCTCAAATACTTACGATATTACCTGAACTATCTGTGAAATACGAAGCTAGGTTATAACCAACCCCTGGAACCTACCCTCCTGTACTGCTTGCTTAATTACTCTAAACACCTATGTTACTTGAATTATCCTAAATACCTACGATACCCTCTGAATTACCTTGAAATATGAAACTATGCTATACCCAACCCTGGAATCTAGCCTCCTGTGATACTACCTGAATTACTTACCTGTTAGTGTTAGTGGGTTAGCTTTACCCGTTGCAGGTCACCTTTTTCCCTTTGGTGGTCGCCTTTTTTCCCTTTGTGGTGACATTTTTCCCTTTGCTGGTCACGTTTTTCCCTTTGCTAGTCAACTTTTTCCCTTTGTGGGCCTCCTTTTTCCCTGAGCAGTCACCTTTTTCCCCTGAACGAGTCACCTTTTCCCTGAATAGGTTACGTGATGGGCATGTCTAGAATTAGCGTTCTAACATTGACATGAAACAGTTTTCCACTAAGTTCACGTCTAAAGTCGCTTTCAAGTCTAGCCCTCCTATTCCCTATCTCTCCTGTATATAAGTCCATATTCCTACTGCTACACTACCTGTCTAGCCTAACACCTCTTCTCCTGTTCCTATACCTCTCATATAAACCATACTCTATTCCTCTAGCTCTGTCTAGCCTAACGCCTCTCTCGTTTACCCATGACTCTCACATAAACCATACTCTGCTCCTCGACCTCTGTCTAGTCTAACTCCTCTCCTCGTTTTCCTATACCACTCATATAAACCATACATTACTCAGCATCTGTCTAGCCTAACACCTCCCCTCGTTTTCCTATACCTCCTATATAAACGTATACTCTAATCCTCAAACCATGTCTAGACTAGCACCTCCCCTCGTATTCCCTATCTTTCTCATATAAAGCGCACTCCCCCTCCTACCACTGTCTAGCCTAGCATCGACCCTCGTATTCCCTATCTCTCGCATATAAACGCCTACTCCATCATTAAAAACTCCTATACTAGCACCTCTCCTCGGTTCGCTAATCGCTCATATTCTACCCTTCAAGTCCTGTTTAGTATAGCATCTTTCCTTGTATTCCCTATCTCTCTCGTATAAAGCATATCCCTCCCTCCTTTAGCATCTGACTAGCCTAGCATCAGCCCTGGTATTCCCTATCTCTCCTGTATATAAGTCCATATTCCTACTGCTACACTACCTGTCTAGCCTAACACCTCTTCTCCTGTTCCTATACCTCTCATATAAACCATACTCTACTCCTCGACTTCTGTCTAGCCTAACATCTTTCCTCGTTTTCCTATATCTCTCACATAAACCATACTCTGCTCCTCGACCTCTGTCTAGTCTAACTCCTCTCCTCGTTTTCCTATACCACTCATATAAACCATGCACTACGTTTCAAGCCTCTGTCTAGTCTAACACCTCCCCTCGTTTTCCTATACCTCTCATATAAACTATACTCTACTCAGTCTCTGTCTAGCCTAGCACCTCCCCTCGTATTCCCTATCTTTCTCATATAAAGCGCACTCCGCCTCCTACCACTGTCTAGCCTAGCGTCAGTCCTCGTATTCCCTATCTCGCCCATATAAACGCATTTTCCTCCTTGAACCGTCGCATCTAGCCTCGTTTTCCCTATCCTTTCCCATATAAACGCAAAAAACTGCGCTCGATCTCTCCTATATATCCTACTCCCCACACAGTTACCATGTACCTACTCCGTAGTATATGGACGTTACATGGATAAGGAAATTGCTTGGAGACATTTTATAGACAAGAAAAACTCACCAGAATGAGGATATTCCACCTTACAGCACAAAACATGGAGACTGCTTTAAAAACCGGAATGTATGATCACCTTAGCTATATAAGTCGACGATATTAAGTTTCCCCTTTTCTTGTAAATGTGCTACTAGCAATAGACCTATTGTTATCTAACGCCATTTATCCATATTGGTTTGCTATGAATTTAAATAAATAAAATTGTCAGAAGTTTCGGGGGGGATTTGAACCCTAGAAACCCCCCTCTAAATACGGCCCTGTACCCTACAAATCTACCGAGCAGGATGGCTCAGGCTGTTACGTCTGTGGCCTGCATTCGGGAGGTCCGGGATTGATGCCCGGCGACCGCCAACTCTGGCCCATGGGTTTTTCGTGGTTTCCCCAGATCGCCAGGCGAATGCTGGAATAAAATTAAATTAAATTGAGTTTTATTTATGGACGCTCTTTAACTGCTGTGGTCCTTAGACTCCCATTCTATATTGGATGTGAAAGACCGGTAATTTTGCTCAGAGGCCTCTTTATCAGCCTTGAGGTTCTTTTACGGGCTTTACTTCCCTTCCGAAGGAAGCCATGCTAAGGATTTTTACGCCCGAAAAAATGCATCGCCCTCCGCCGTGTTTGAACCCGCAACCTCGGGAACTAGCATGGTAACCACTACTCCACGGAGGACGACAAATACTGGGGTGGTTCATCTTCTATCACGACGGTTCCTCCTCTTATTTCCTGTACCTATCATCTTCCTTGTCATCTGTTTCAGGGTTGTAGGACCAGGCGACGGTGTTGGGCGGGTTGCGGCTGGGCGATGACTTGCGCTCTGTAAAGGTTCTTCCCCGGCGTCGCTACGGTACCGCTCAGTTAGGCCTCTCCTCAGCGTGGGGCTCCGCTCCGGGGGACTCTTGAGGTTGGTGGCTTGTGAGCAGGGACCGTGCGGCGTTGGATGCGTTCTAACTGCGAGCGTTAGGGACCCCGCCCATGTTTGCGCCCGTCGGTATCCGGATCTGGTCGCCCTTCGGGTCTCTCCCCTCATCCTTCCCTCCGAGGAGTTACGTTGGAAGCACAATGGGCCCTGCGTGCGGTGCTCTGCCCCGGATCCGGGGCCCCCTCCGTGATACGTACCTTTACCTTCTTCTTCTCCTACTTTACGGTTTTCGGCCGTTTTAGCCTGTTCCGGCTCCAAAATCTTGTTGTGTCATCTCTTGTTTCGGTCGTCCTGGGTTTCTGTATCATTGGGGTCTGTAATTATATGTTGCTTGGGGTATCCTATTTAATGACATTTTTTCTAAATGTTGTTTCCAGTTAGTTCTATATTCTATTGTTACTTTATTTAATTCTTCTATTTTTAACTTTTGCCTTATTTCGTTGTTTGGTTTTTTATCCAGTCTTGTGTATCCTGCTATAGGTCTGAGAAATCTCAGCTGTCTATCCTTCTTTTATTTTCTGCTGTCACTGTCCATGTTTCAGACCCATAAGTTACTGTAGGGATGGCCATTGCTTTATACATTTTTATTATTGAATCCTTTCTAATTTTATTTGTTAGTGTTCTCTTTATAATTCCCGTTATGTAATTAAATTTATTTAACTTTTTATTAAGGTCTATTTCAGACACGTATGTTATTCCACCTTCTAGAAAATTAAATATTGACACTTGTTCTATGCTTTTGTTTTCTATAATTATTTTAGACCTTTAAATGCCATAACTTTAGTGTTTTCAGTTGAAATTTCCATGCTATATGTTTTTGATTTTAAATTTAGTTTGTATGTCATCCTTTGAAGTTCCTCTTCACTTTTCGCTATTAATATCTGGTCATCCGCGAAGACCATTGTCTTTACTGTTCTTGACCCCAAATTAATCCCTCCTACTGTTTGTTGCTTCCATGTTCTAATCATGTCGTCAAAATATAGATTAAAAAGAGTGGTTGATATTGGCATATGTATATCAGTCCGGCATTTATTTTGGAGTATAGGAGTTAATTTTTTTTTGACGTGGATGGGTTACCAGCACTTTGCACAACTTCTAATCCTTAGAAGTAGGAGTTTGTCTTCCGAGTTTCCTTCTCCTAGTCATGTTACCTTCGGGGCTATTGAGTCACGGCTACCCAGGTTTGTCCTCCGAGTTCCTTCTCCTAGTCATGTTACCTTCGGGGCTATTGAGTCACGGCTACCCAGGTTTGTCCTCCGAGTTCCTTCTCCTAGTCATGTTACCTTCGGGGCTATTGAGTCATGGCTACCCAGGTTTGTCCTCCGAGTTCCTTCTCCTAGTCATGTTACCTTCGGGGCTATTGAGTCACGGCTACCCAGGTTTGTCCTCCGAGTTCCTTCTCCTAGTCATGTTACCTTCGGGGCTATTGAGTCACGGCTACCCAGGTTTGTCTTCCGAGTTCCTTCTCCTAGTCATGTTACCTTCGGGGCTATTGAGTCACGGCTACCCAGGTTTGTCCTCCGAGTTCCTTCTCCTAGTCATGTTACCTTCGGGGCTATTGAGTCACGGCTACCCAGGTTTGTCCTCCGAGTTCCTTCTCCTAGTCATGTTACCTTCGGGGCTATTGAGTCACGGCTACCCAGGTTTGTCTTCCGAGTTTCCTTCTCCTAGTCATGTTACCTTCGGGGCTATTGAGTCACGGCTACCCAGGTTTGTCCTCCGAGTTCCTTCTCCTAGTCATGTTACCTTTGGGGCTAGAGTCATGGCTACCCAGGTTTGTCCTCCGAGTTTCCTTCTCCTAGTCATGTTACCTTCGGGGCTATTGAGTCACGGCTACCCAGGTTTGTCCTCCGAGTTCCTTCTCCTAGTCATGTTACCTTCGGGGCTATTGAGTCACGGCTACCCAGGTTTGTCCTCCGAGTTCCTTCTCCTAGTCATGTTACCTTTGGGGCTAGAGTCATGGCTACCCAGATTTGTCCTCCGAGTTTCCTTCTCCTAGTCATGTTACCTTCGGGGCTATTGAGTCACGGCTACCCAGGTTTGTCCTCCGAGTTCCTTCTCCTAGTCATGTTACCTTCGGGGCTATTGAGTCACGGCTACCCAGGTTTGTCCTCCGAGTTTCCTTCTCCTAGTCATGTTACCTTCGGGGCTATTGAGTCACGGCTACCCAGGTTTGTCCTCCGAGTTCCTTCTGCTAGATGTGTTGCTGACCTAAGCTGACGAGTCACATCCACCCGTTGTGAACCACTTGTCTTCCCGTTAGTTGGGTAACCCAACTACCCTTTACAGCTGTCTGGATCATCAGGTACTGATCCCTCTCACCGCGACAAGGTGCGGTGTAGGGGACCTTTACCCTACAAATCTAGTGGCTAGAATGATATACTCGAAAAACAGAGTTGGTCACGCTGGTGGGGAAGGGGCTAGATTTTGTCAGTGCCAACATAAACACCTCCGTTTCATTAAGGGCCACATTTTATGCACGTCAGTATACCTGTTTTGTAGACCTAAACATTTCACTTCATAACTGGTGCTCCTGTATTTCTCGCATTACCCACATGGCGCCACTAGTCACACTATATTCCGAGATTTTCAGTCGCCGTGCAACAAGTGTTGTTTATGCTCTCTTATTCTGTTTGTGCAGCGTTAGCATGCAAGTGCTGAAAAACAATAACTTAATTACAATGGTTTACTGCCGTGTTCAGTTATACAGTGGTAAGAAAGGGAAATAAAAGGGTGTTTTTCTACATGATACCTGAGTGATCAAACACTGAGAGGAAGGTGGTTAGCAGATATTTCCCTTCAGGATGACTGAAGAGCGTGAATTTTATTTTTCATTCAACGTAGTTAGCAGACCAAGTAAGCGGATTACTCCAAAATTAGAAACGCGTCGAATAATATGCGTTAACTGACTATTTTAAATCATGGTAGCAGACCCTCCAGGACCACTAAACTCCCCATTGTTTGCAATAAACATTTGACAGAACATAAATACAGACAACACTCAAAAATAAAACTGCTTGAGATAGATACATCTCTTGGATTTGCAGAATACCCGAAATATAAATCAAAATAATTTAAAAACAGAGGGGCGTTAAAGAAAAGGACGCCTTGAAAATGAGATCATGTAAAATATAAAATAAAAATTAAAACGCTGTTGAGGGCGAAAGTGGCCTTATTAACGAAATAAATATAACAGTTAATTATTACGTTCATAAGAATGAAACAGGAATGCTGACTGATATTTTGCCATCCATATTTAATTGTAAATAAAAAAACAGCAAATTAAGTGCTTACAAAAATGTAATGAGTTACATAAACAAACCATTTTACGTGTTAAACCAATGCTATGGAGAAATAGAAATGTTAATTAAACGACATCAAGGAAAATTTTAAAAATATATATTAATAAAGCAGAACAGCTGTGAAGGAAGGTGATATAAAGGCATAGTTTATAAAATAAATCAAAGTAAATCAATTTTTTTCAGTACAAGCGTGCATTCTTATTGTAAATGAATTAGATTTCATCAGATATGTTGGCGAAAAAAGCAACGAGAGTGTATTTACTAGAGGGACAGCTGCTGTATTGTTGATCTTCAGAATTTAGGTTCCGTTTACAAGCCTGAGTAACCTGTTGTTATGCCTCTAGAAATCTAACGATAGTCGCCAAGTGTGTTGAAATCCCTAAGCTAAAAGAATATTTGAGAAATACCTACTAAGAAAGGCATTATATCTTCAAGGAAACACATAATCCATGTTTTCATTACCTTTCTATTGCAAGGCTCCATTTTTTAAAATATGGATGCTAGTTTACAATGGAATTAACCTGCGCCGTCAATGGAGATACTTACCTGAGGATGCTCCAGGAGAAAGCTTTTCCCACTTATTGAGACCTGATGGCCATTATCCCGCTTATTTTCAACAGGATGGTGCTCTAGCCCATTACAGTTTACAGGTTCGCAATTGGCTGGACACGCAATTTCTAGGACATTGGATAGGTCGCCGAGGGCCAGTAGAGTGGCTCCCAAGAAGTCCGGATTTGACACCTCCTGATTTTTTGCTGTGGGATCATTTGAAAGCTATAGTCTATGCTGTGAAAATACGATCCCTGGATCATCTGAAACGACGTATCTTGGAGCGCTGTGCTTCCATTCCCGACATCTTTAGCAGTGTGATGGATGATTGGAGAAAGAGTTTCGAGTTGTGCATAATAAGACAAGGGCAACACATTGAACAAATCACCCTGTTGTGGGTGTTGGGAGAGGTTGTGTATGGGCTGCTCTGTTGTGATTGGCTGTTGTCTTGGCCAATGTGAAGGAGTTGTGAGTCGAGAATACACGTCTGGTTTACCTTAAATCTTCTTCTCTGTTGAAGTTATTGGGATGGCTATGCATTTTTATTGTTTCTCCCATCCAGACATATTTAAGTAACGTAGGGTTTTAAAACGACGGCCAAAGACGAGTTGTGTCCACCCCAGGTGAATACAGTTTCAAAAAAGCACATTTTAAAGTATGGAACTTTTTTTTACCGGAGTGGTTAAAACAACACTTCATTCCTTCCTCAACAGAGGTTATTTATCCAAAATAAAAAATAGTTAGAAAATTGTTGTTACAGATTTATTGTACTTACAAATTCGCCGTCAAAGAAGAATGGACCAATTATTCCACATGCCACACCACACCATAAGGCGTTCGGCACCTCGTTCCCTTGATGCATCGACCAGTTATGGTTGGTGACCAGTATCGCGTGTTTTGCTTATTCACTTCTCCGATAATGTAAAAATTGCCCTCGTTGTTACAGAGAATAGCGGTAAGAAACTCGTCATCCGTTGCACATTGTTGCACTGCCCATTCGCAAAACTCTTGGCTCCGATTCGGATCGTCCTCTGTTAATTTCTGTAACACTTGCAGTTTGTGTGGGTGCCATTTGTTGTGCAGTATGTGCTGGATGCTGCTTTCGAGATGCCTGTCCCTGCTGGCATTCAGAGATTCGACTTCTTAGGACTTTTCGAAAACGATGCCAGGACATTGCACACTGTCTTCTCCTCAGATACTCTCCTCGATGGTCCACTACGCGGTTTGTCTGCGACGGACCCCGTCTCAGTGAATGTTTTAATTAATTTACCCACACAACTGTGTGTAATTGGGGCTCGTTCTGGGTGCAAAACATCACTTTTTCACGGGCAACCTCTCCGTAACAGAGGATGGGATGAAGTGAAGGACACAGAGGGTCACAAGATCCGGGGCGGCAGACTCGAACACAGGTGGGATCCCTAATGTTTGCAAGCGGGACACCCCACAGACCTACCTCTCCCCATGGAGAGGTCTCTGTGAGGGCCCGTCCTACAGCGAATACCAGGGCAGACAGTTCCACCAAGCAAACTCCACCACCACACGCCTCACCCACGTCCACTCGCCTGATCCTTCGACCCTGAGACATGATAACAAGCAGAATCACTTGAATACGCTCCTCTGTACTCAAAGACATCGCTCAAGTGATGTGTGAACAAAGAACAAATATTGTAAATAACTCCCCTATGGTTCCAGACTTATGGGACATCCTGTAGATTAGCGTTCCTTGCCAAATGAACTCTCAGTCGCCAGCCGTTCCCGCCATTCTTCTGAAGATGTCCTCCTCAGTTGAGAACGAAACGTCAAGTTTTACCAATTTTATTCTTCGACCACGGCCTCCAAGCCCGGAAGACAGTTATGTTTAACCAATAACCTCGGTCGTGAAAGCCTACGTTCATATATAGTTTGTTACTGGGTTTCGTGACTTTGCATGCGGAAAAATAGGCCACGCCACCATGCTGCTTCCCAAACTTCCAATTGAACTCTTCAGACATATATTGCAAATGAAGAAAACTCAAGTTCTAGTTTAAATGTGGAATTGTTTATGCATGAAGTTTAAATCAAATTTGAAAAAGAAAAACACGGTGTTGGTGACAATATTTCTATTAGAAAGTCCTTGAATGTAGGGAGCTCTTGTTTGTGGATTATGTGCTGACAAATATTAAGATTAATAATTAATAAAAAGCTTATATGGTTATCAGGAAGCGGAGAAGGATTTCGGCACTTAACTGCACAGTCGTCTATTGAACTTCTGGATCCCTCCAGGAGGAAGGGATGAAGTGAAGGACACAGAGGGTCACAAGATCCGGGGCGGCAGACTCGAACACAGGTGGCATCTCTAATGTTTGCAAGCGGGACACCCCACAGACCTACCTCTCCCCATGGAGAGGTCTCTGTGAGGGCACGTCCTACAGCGAATACCAAGGCAGACAGTTCCACCAAGCAAACTCCACCGCTACACGCCTCACCCGCGTCCAATCGCCTGATCCTTCCTCCCTGAGACATAATAAGTAAATGAAATGACAGGAAATGGGTGCAGGAAAATTCGTGGTATTGTAATTCATGCCAGCATTCGCCTACCAACCAGTGAAAACCGCGAAAACCCCCAAGATTAGAATGGCCGGTACAACGTGAATTGAAGTCGGGGACCTGCCGAATGCGGGCCTTATACGTTATCGCAGAGCCATCTCGCTCAGTAGAAAGGTTTAATAATAATTCAAGTTATTTATAATATTTATATTTCGCTGCCTCAATGTTACAAACTTTTCTGACTCTCACATTAACCAAACGCATCACATCATCTTTTAGAAACGCCAGTGACTCGTCAGTGCTTATTTCCAGAAGAGTAAAACCTTGTTTTAATTATGTCGTAGATCAAAACACAGTCATCCACTTCTGTTTTGAGATTGGCCGCTCGAATGGGGGCTGAACAAAACTAATACTCTGCCAAGAGAAATGCCCCAACATTTGTGGCAGCCTCTTGTAAAGGGGCTCTCCCTACTGGCCTAGAAAGAGAGAGAGGAGGGAGGGAGAGAGTGGCAGTGGGGTCAGAGGAGAGAACGTGAGAAACAGGGGAGAGAAAAGAGTGAAAGGGGAAGGAGAAACAGCGTGTGGAAGATGGAAGGAGAGAAAATGACAATATCGTGGTCTGCTGTTCATACTAAAGAGCAAAAATAAAACTGATATACAAACATTTTCTGGACTAATACCGTAAATGAACCCCATCAAGGAATTCATGAAAGCCCTGACTGGGCGGTTCATTTCTCAACTGCTTATCTCTATTTTAGTGTGGGAGGTAGTCATCAGCAGGTCCATTTTGGCAAAGGGAAACCACAAAGGGCGATTAACATGATTGGGAGACAGCTGTACAAGTGTTTCCTGGTCATCCTTTGTGCTCACGGAGTTCCTTCATTTAACATGGCCACAGAGGATTTGCTCCTTTTGGTGAACGCATTTCGTTAATCCTACGAAATCTCAAAGACAGAAAAGCTTGTAAAAATAAATCCGCTGGGGCAAAACAGGAGGAAGAAGTCTAATATGTAAGTATCTTAACAGGGATGGGCTTAACCTAGAGAGAATGTTACCAGTGTATGAAACTGCTATAGCGAGAGAACGAAAATACTAAAACAAAATCCTTAAGAGGAGGTTAAACAATGAAAACGCCTACATCTCGTATTCACATAACATCACCTATGAATCCATTGAACTAATATTTAACACATCTTTGGAGATCTTCCCGTAGGTATTTTATATTTCCTATACAAGTATCATTCAGAATATTTTAAAAGACTTGTTATGTTTTTTCTTCCGGAACCGAAAATAGTAATATTTTTTATTTTATTTTTTCTTCAGAAAGTACTAACTTAACGAAACTTTGTACCGATATTTACTGTAAGGTGCCAATTAAGTTGAATAAATTCATTTCTTTGTGTTCTAAATATCTAATTAATTGTGATTAGAAATGTTTAAAAATGTAATAATTTTATTGTGCTTGTTTTTAGAAGTATACTTTTAATTTTTATTTTAATTAAGTTAAGAGGTTTCAAAAATTAAAACTAAATTCTTGTAATATGTGTGGAAAAAAATTCTCACCGTTTACCATGCTAGTTTATCAGAAAATATAATTGCTTTTATTCCGAAAAGTAGTATGATAAAGGGTGGGACAGATAAAAAGTGGCCCTATCCCGTGATATTTCTGTTGTGTATTAGCATAAATTTCTGTTAAAACTGGTCGTTAAAATTGAAGCGAGCTACAGTACAGTCGGGTACAAAAAAAGTGACCATATGAGGGACCGCGGTTTAAGTTGGCAATCAATAATTAACACGCCTCTGCCGCGCCTTCCATCGCTCATTCGGCTACAGAGGTTAACGCTTGAATGCCGAACCAATAAGAGCCGGACTCATTCAGGGACTAGTATGGATAGTGTTTGGGAGGCATATTGTTTTAACCATTCAGGTGACATATATCGATTCTCCACCCTTTTCATCGCCCAGCTGGGCCTGTCCTTTCTTCATAGGGTAACGCTAGCGAATCGGGCTTCAGCTAAAACCAATCAGAGGATGGTTCATCTAAGTCAGACGCGGTGCACAAATGATCAGGAGATTCTGTGTCAGCATTCAAGAATAGAAAATACTAAAAGTAATCAAAAGCATCGGCACAGTATTTTGCACTCGACTGAACAACAATGGACAATTTTATGCAATATGAATAATCGATAGTTGGCATATTTGGCGCAGATAAAGGTGGCCCGTGTAAGTATAGAGGAAATACAGACAAACGCATTTCTGAAATGGACTCGCCATTTATTGAGATGTTGAAAGTGGCCCCCTGCAGATACACCCAGTGTAAAGTTCCGATATCGATAGCGGCAACTTCACGGCTGATGTCTTTCAGTTCCTGTATTGTCTGTGGATTTGCTTCAAAGCCCTTGCTCTTCAAATATCCCCACAGGAAAAAATTACACTTGTTAGATCCGGGGAACGTAGTGGCCACAAAGTTTTGCTAACAGTTCTTTCCGCAGAGAAGACATCGTGGACTCGTTCGTTAATCGTACCTGTTTTTACATATGCTTCCACAATTTGAATTCTTTCTTTCATTTAGAAAGTCATTTTCCAGAATAGAGCATAATAAACTGAAATGCTGACAGAAGAAAGCCAATTATCGATTAGACACAAGAATGCTAATTATCGATTATTCATATTGCAAAAAGTTGCCCATTGTTGTACAGTAGCTCGATTCAGTTTTAGAGACCAATTTTAACAAAAATTTATGTTAATATACAGCGGAAATATTGCATTTGCATTCAAACGGGAGACGATCGACGTTTATCTGCGCCACCACTACAGTAAAGCTATTATAGTAATTTTAACTATCCTCATAGAGGAAATATAAAGACCTATGGGTCTGTAAAGCTTCATAACATTTGTCTAAGTGGTTTCTGAGATACGGTGATTTGATTGATAGCTGACAGCTTTTGGTCATTTCTGTTTTTAAACCTATCCTTAATTAGTTTTAAAATGTTATAAGGGGCGTTCTAAAGCTTCCCGATCTGACCAAGAAAGCACAACATTTCAGAGAAACGTTTTTTCTAATATAAGTCACTTTGTAAATCAATAAATTTAAGCCTGCAACGTTTTAAATGTTTAATACCCTCAGTAAAATAAGATTTATCCAACTAAGCAAAATAAGCGTTTGTTTCATCTTCAATCTCATCATTTGATGTGAATCTTCGTCAGCCAGTCATTTCTCCAAGTTTGGGAAGAAAACGCAATCGCTAGGAGGCAAACCCGGCGAATATCATGTGGAATTACTTGGAAGTTGAGTCAGTATATTTAACACTTAAATGGTAGCAGTCTAATTAGATAATATAAAATAACAGCCCACCTTAAAAGCAATATGTGTATGTAATAATACAAAAAGTGTATGTAACAGCCATTGCATTATGTTTATATTATTATGTACAGGTATAATAATGTTATGTGAAGGTATTACGTAGTTTTAACAATGTAGGAGCTGTGAGAATAGAAGCAAGCTGCTTTCCGTAGAAAAAACAGAATTATAAAGTAGAAGCCAAAAGTTGCTAACTATGAGGTAACCTTGAGGAACAATAAATTAGAAAGTTTAATAAAGGCTACTAATAATTCTTGGAACAATAATGTAAGATTTAAAACAGTTTATAAATAGCCAATCAAAAACTAGAAAAAGCTTAAGTTAAATAAAAGTATTCTATTTGAGTAGGCTTAGCCAATCAGAGACTTGAAATAGAGCAAATGTGCAAATTCAGGCAGGAGACGCTACAAGATTGCGTACCCGAGCAGTCAATACGTGTTCAATGTGAGACATAAAACTTCATTGCGGTGAGAATAATATAAAGTTTATGTGTTAAAAAGTGCAATTAAACAACAATCTCACAGCTCTATAGTAGCATACATCAGTAAAGTGTTATTTAATCGTGTGAAGGATTAATAAACAAAGTACAACACAATTATAAATGGTGTAAACCTTGTTCTTTAGCCACACCAGCCCTGCTAAGCGATACGTGTTCTGAAAATTACTACTGACGCAGCCGAGGCATACATATATAATATTTAAATAAACATTAAAATAAAAAGTTAAATTTTTTTAACGTGGGGCGAAGACCACCGGAAAAGTGAACGTGGGGCGATGGTCACCGGAAATTTTGTACCGTACGTGCGGCGAACACTCCTAGAAACAATCTCCCGCAATACGTGGTGTAACCACAACAATTTAAACAACTTCAAGTTTGGCTTCCATACGTGGGACAAATAAACACCCTCAAGTTGAAGGTCATGCAGAGTATGTAGTAACAATCCCAGACATGTGTGAAGGTGCATTATCCTGATGAAAGATAACTTTATTTTTCGCAAGGTGTGGAGGTTTAGCCTGAATAGCATTCTTCAGTTGGTCCAGCAGTGAAAAGTAAGACTCCCCGGATACGGTTCTGCCCTTCTGGAGGTAGTCTATGAGCACTACGCCTTCAGAATATCACAAAACAGTAGCCGTGACCTTTCCTGTAGATTGAAAACCATATTTGCTTTCTTTGATGCATTTTCACCTGTTGCCGCCCACTGTTTGGACTGCTCCTTCGTCTCTTGCGTGTAGTGATGAATCCAAGTCTCATTCTACTGTTCTAAAACGTCGTAGAAGCTCACTGTAATTGCGTTTAAACAACTTTCAACACTCTTGAGAAGTGTTCATTCGAGTGCTTTTATTTTTATCCATTGTTAACAAACGCAGCACCCATCGTGCGGAAAGTTTTTTCAAAACTTTAAATGTAGTGAACACGGCCTATTGAGGTCGTTGTAATATCAGCCAACTCGCGTACGTTCAGTCGGGGCAGTGTGAATTTGTGTCAGGGTCTCCATTTTGAATGGATGTACGACCACGCTTAAATTCAGCAGCCCACTCTTTAACCACTGAAACGAAGGGAAGGAATCTTTTAATGTCGAATATAGCTCCGTTTGTGTTTCTGTTGGGATTAAATCCTTTAAAACGAAGTAATTTATCACAGTTTGTATTTCAGTTTTATCCATTTTGAAGAAAATGCTAACGCTAGTTTGTTTACACGACCGTCACAAGCAAGTGACTACACTTAAGCGTCTCAAGGACAATACTCAGCAACCAGCATAGTAATTTGGCAATCTTCACGACATCCCTGGGTCAGACCGAGGGCTTTTATAACGTCCCTCGACTTCAGGAATCAATATTTTTTCTATTTTAAATGCCTAAAAAAATAATGCACATTTAAATACTCATAACCAGAGCAATCCTTCCTCAGCACAGGATCAGAAAACCAAATTTTGCATTGAAAATCAACAAGAAAACCTATCCTGCAAATAAATAAGCTCGTTGTTCCTACCTTTTCTCTGCTACTTGCTTCACGCAACCAGCAATCGCGCGGTGCTGACTCGGTTGTGCCGACTTTGGTCGCTCCATGCTGCGATTTGAGGCCCCACTCTTCTTATATCAAGTTGCCTCGTTTACGTTTGCTAGTATGCCTGCTACCTCAGTTACCTTGTGCACGGCGTAATCGTCCTGCCTTGCATTCACAGAAATTTAGCATGAATCAAGTCAATATTAGCAGAGCTGGTATTCTTATAAAAAGAAACAAGTCATATTTTTCATTTTCCAGGCAATAAGAAAACTAAAATAAACTTTGGTACAAGGAAACATGTATACACGTTATACGTTTGAAAATTGCCCCCTAAATCTGTAGAAAAATATTTGAGATCATATAAGTGTGTTCTTTCTCTTCAATAAAAAGGTTATTAAGGCTCAAAACCATCTTTTCACTTATGCTCAAGAACTGACTTACTCCCTTTTACCCTGAGCAATCCATTATACATATGAACAAGAGTACTTTATTGCGAAAATAGCGAAGTGCTAACTCAAAATAAAAGCCAAAAAAAAGGATCAAAGACAGTACAAGCGAAGGAAACAAATAGAACCGCAGCTGACAACCATGAAAGAAGACAAAGCACCACGACCAATAAACCGTTCGTTAGCAATAAGACTAGAGAGTTCTCGCGAACAGGTATATCGATCCTTAGCGATGAAGGAACGGAATTCGTACAAGCGATACACCAGCCGTTAGCTACCAAAGGTTAACTAAACCGATTGCAACACAACATTAGTGACGTTTCAAAATTCTCTAGCAAGAAATTACACCTTTCACAAATTCTACAGAACATCACGAATATTCTACATCAATCTTAACTTCTATTACGGAGGGAACTCGGCACCGATCCAGAGTGGATGCTGTACCTACGCTCCACGATGGGGCGTCCCCGGAAGGAAGGATGAGGCGAAAGGAAACACCGGCGGCCAGATCCAGGAGCGTCGGTACAGCAATAACAGGGTCCCTAAGCTTCCGGAGGCAGATGGACAAGCAGATCTCGCCCACACAGAGGGAGGTCCAACGTCCTTCAAGGGGATTCAAATACCCCGGCAGTCAGTCGAAAACCGAGGGACGGAGAGAGTTTACACAAAGCATCCATCTAAACATTTAATACTTGACTTGGAAAGATCATCCCAGTTCATGTCGGACTTTTGGGCAATGAACATGTGGATCAATTAGCAAAGAAAGGTGCAATACAACAAATAAAACCTGTAGAACAAATAGAAATAAATAAACAATTAAATAACATTAAACAACATTTCAAAAGACAGCAGAGACTTGATGAAGAAGATAAATTAAAAGATAAAGATTATAAGAATATTAAATATACAGTTGATATACAAAACGTGCCAAGGAAGACTGCAGTGGCCTTGTTTAGGATGGCAACTGGCCACGATTGCCTCGCAGAACACCTCTACAAGATACGATGCCTACCTACACCCAAGTGCACTCTCTGTGAAGAAGATGTCATCCTGAACAAACAGCATCTCGCCAAATTCAAAGGCCTTAAAAGTGATAACTTACAGACTTTATATTGGGAAGCCAGAGGGAAAATGATGCAGATCAATTAATCCCTAATGCCATTGGTGAACAACAACAACATTTAATACTTGAAGGAATAATTTTTCCTTGAGTATTCTCAAATGTCGATAAAAAGGAGCTTTGTGTTTATCAAAGTTTCCTGGAATACATCTCCAATTTTTCTTCAAACCTGTAAAGTATAAAACACCTTTGGTAATAGTAACTTAAGTGCCACCAATAGCGGTGTTTTATGAAAGTAACTTAATATCTTTCTTTTTTCTCACATACCTAGAAAATTTGGTTTGGTGTGCCACCTAACAGAAAACAGAAACTATCCAAAAAGTTAGAAACTTAAAAATGTTTAGCATAATAAAGCTTTGGAAAATATGAAGAGTTCTCCTCATTAGCTACGAAAGCTTAACACAATTATTATTAAAGATTAAGCTCACTTCCACGCTGTGATCTGTATATTGTGATTTATGAAAATGCCTGGCTTCATAAGGCTAGTAGGTGCAGAGATTATCGAAATGCCAGTTCTTACTGGTTTCGGTCTGAATGTCACTTCCGCCTCCGTTGCGGTCTTTTTCAGCTTTGGAATAGTCTATTAAGAGGCATTGTTGAGGGGTCACAATGCAGATTTTTGTTAAAACTTTAACGGGGAAGACCATCAGCCTAGAGGTCGAGGCTTCTGATACCATTGAAAATGTGAAGGCCAAGATTCAGGATAAGGAAGATATTCCTCCTGATCAACAGCGTCTGAGTTTTGCTGGGAAGCAACTTGAAGATGGCAGAATGCTTTCTGATTACAATATCCAGAAGAAATCCACATTGCACCTGGTGCTTCGCTTGAGGAGTGGTGCTAAGAAGCGCAAGAAGAAGAACTACTCTACTCCAAAGAAGAAGAAGGTCAAGCTTGCTGTGCTCAAATACTATAAGGTTGATGAAAATGGAAAGATCCATCGTCTTAGGCGAGAGAGCCCATCTGAACAGTGTGGATCTGGAGTGTTTATGGCTGCAATGGAAGATAGGCATTACTGTGGGAAATGTGGTTACACACTTGTGTTTAATAAGCCAGATGACAAGTAATTGAACTCTGTAAATGTTTTCAAAAATATATTTCTAAAATCTGAAGAAGAAAAAACCGTTCAGAAATTTCATTTTTTCGGGAACCAAATAAAAATTTGTGAAATATACTACAGGACAAACTAATTCAAAGTTTTTCACGAATAACTTGAAGAAGGTGGTTTGTTACTTTATTTGCACCACGCTTTGGGCGTCAATTTGAATATGTTTTGTTGTATTGTTTATTTATTTAGCTCCACGTATGGTCGCCAATTAGAAGTACGTATTTTGTTGTTTACGTTGTTTGCTGCTACGTATGAAAAGCCGATTTGAAGTGTTCGTATTGAAGGAGTTGTATTATATTTCAACTGTTGGGGAACCGAACTTGTAGTAGTTGCAATCGCACGTATAGTAAACAGTTTCCGGTAGCCTTCGCCCCAAATGTAGTTTAGGTGGCCTTTGTCCCAAGTTTAAAAAATATTAACTTTGTAATTAAACTGTTTCTTTAGATATTATATATTTATGTTTGCCTCGGCTGCGTCAGTATTATTGTTAGAGACATGGAAGTCTTGGCAGGGCGTGATGCGACAAGAATGTAGGCTTGCGCAGATTTTAAGTTTTAATTCACTCCTTTTTATTAATCCTTGACACAAATTAAATAGCACTTCACTGATATAGAGAGCAGTGAGATTCTTTTTATTAATTAATTACACTTTTTATCACGTAAAACTATTTTTCGTCTCACACGAATACATATTATACTTTTTTCGAGGACACTTTTTGCGTCTGGTTAGTAACGCTGTTTGCAGGCAACTGACCAGATTTCAACCGTCGAAACTTGTAAATTTCTGTGTTTCAAGTCTCTGATTGACTAATCCCACTCCAATAGAATACCTGCATTCAACTAAAATTGTTTCTGGTTGTTGATTGGCCATTTTTAAACTGTCACTAAAATTACATTGTTGCTTCCAAGAATCACAAATAACATTTAAACTCTCAAACTCATTATTGCCTCAAGGTTACCTCATTGTTAGCAACGTTTAACTTATTATTCTCACAGCTCTTACATGATTAAATTACGTAATATATTTACATAACATTATTATACATGGATACAATAATATAAGCATATGCAATGACTGTTACATACATTTTACGAATTATTACATACACATATTACTTCAAGGCGGGCTGTTATTGAATTTACATATTATATATTTTGACTGAAAAATATTTAAGTGTTAAAAATACTGCCTCAAACTTTATAGTAAATTTGTAGTGAAGTAATGTTTAGAATATTTAAAACTATCTGCAGTATCTAAGATTCCATTTAATATAAGTGACAAAGTTATGGATTCAATTTCAGCGTTTCCGGGCTCCCTTCATTTTCCTTTCGTCTTTGGGTCCCAACTATAGCTTAAGTAAACAGCCTGTCAATCACATGCACGAAATCGAAATGTCAAGAAAAGGGGCTGTTTTTGGATCAGAGAACATGATCACCTATCTGTATGTCTCACGCCAAATTCTTCAATGCAATAGTGTACTAAAGTTGCTCTGAATATTTTCTTACAGGTGTTATTGCACACATAAGTACAAAATTATAGTATGAAAAAAGTTACAAGAAGTCTCGGTTTAAGAGCATGATTTAATTAAGTATATTTATACCATGTTTGGCACTTTGCAAAAACTAAATGTAAATACGTCATTCTACCCAGTTTTGGAAAGACCATATAAAAGTAACACATGTGTTGGCAATGTATATCACCGTATTATAAATATAATTTATATGTGTCTTATTCAATTCTACTGTGCTCACTAAAGTCACATTTTTGCATGTTATAACTCAATATCAAAAGCCATACTAATGTAAATTCTAACGCTGATAGCCCTAACCTCCGTTTGTCAAGAAAATTGAAACATAGGCTTGTATTGAAGCTATACTGCTGCATGTGAAAATTGTTCTTCCGTTTTGCTTTGATCGCTTCATTGAAATGCCACACCTGCACTTTCAAGACTGACTAGCTGCGCTCTCGGGTCATTAGAAAGAATTTGTTGTTCACATATTGCAAATCCTTAAGCAACTATTTTAAGACGCTGTTGATGGAAAGCATTGGAATGTATTCACTGCTTTGATATATAACTGTTTTTGCTTCTATTTCATTGATATTTTTCTTCTTCTTGCTACCAAAACTCTTCTCTTAAAACCATCATTACTGAAATGTCTCTTGGTGGTAGCAAAGCGTTTGTGATGAAAGGTTTATATTCTAGGCAAGTTGTCGTGTGTTCTGAGCATTTAGGTCAAGTGTATCCTTTGTTATTCATTCAACCTGTTGATTATAGTTGGGCTACCGGCGTTGGCTGCTGCTATTAGCATTTCTGCCATAGCGTGTCACATTGGTAGAGGGATAGTTGATTGGAACCTCGACATCAGTGCCAAGCGTCTCATCTTCAAGGAACAACTAAAAGGTAGACCTAAAAGGAAATGAAAACTTGGATACTTATGCATGGAGAACTGCACGAGATGTTTTTAACCCAGTCTTCGTAAAGGTGGACGATTTGTAATGTGTGTTGTATAGTTCGATCTCAAAGTATAAGATGGCATGCTTTTTTAACTCTAGAATGGGCGCTTATTCGAATTTTTATAGAAACTCCTTCATTAGCTTGCATCTATGGACAATTGAATAAAAATATCACTTTCCATCATTTCCATCATTCAGCACTTATCATTAGTGAAACTTCTTGTGCAAACGGAGATACCAGGAGCAAATAAAGTCAAACCATTTGTCTTAATACCCACAGGGGATTGATACAATAATCTCTTTCCTCCTTTTCACCTCACTTCAACTACAGTGTGGTCTAAGTACCTCTACAGTGGAGATTTGGGAATGTGGTGGTAACCCTAACTCCATACATTTGTGATTCTACAGTGGTGGACTGTTTGGAATGAACTTGGAGACAGCCGTATAAAGAGAGTACAAATAAATCAAAATCAACATTAACTTCATAACATTCATAGAAGATGATGAAAATGTCCCCCATTCTGTTGAAGGCACAGATTCACAAGTTTAATTCTGCATACTTTGATTAAAGTTTATTGTCAATAAATTAGTGTAATACCTTATGTATTGTCACTTTCATTTCATCTATTGTTTACGGATTATCTTTATACACTATTGACTTTGCAGCAACCTAAAAGAAATAATCGATGTCTACCACCTCCTGCAGCGTCAGAACAGATCATTCTCACAAAATGTATTTATTAAATTGTAAAGAGTATACCGAAAAGATAATCTTGTATTTGAAAACTGCTCTCTAAATGTTTGTTTCACCTTTTCTGTGTATTTACCACCTTCTCTAAAAACATTCTCGCTAAACAGACAAATTGTTTAACAGAAAACTTTTCAATTTAACTTGAAAACACGCTTGCACACTGGCAGAGACAGCCTGACACTGACTATGATTCACAACCCTTGTCACAATAGGGATTATGCTTTAGATACGGAAAGCGACCGCCGTGTCCTTGACAGGCGCTAAACAGTAGTAGCTACCAACCGTTTTGGGAGTGTACTGAAGGCTTTTGACCTGCGGTACTGTGGAGGGACTAAACGAACATACTGTATTATTTTTTACACACACAGTGATTACAATCAAATATATTTATAGTGCCATAGTGATATAAAATGTATTATTTTAGGTGGTGTGGCTCAAAGATGGCCAAAGGGTGCTAAGAGCAGAAGAAGAAGATGGAGCTCGACTTACCATCTCGGAGGTTCAGAGAGAGGACCAAGGAATGTACCAGTGTATAGCATCTAGTGAAGGGGAGAATGTACAAGCTACTGCAGAGCTGCGACTTGGAGGTAAATTCACTTCTTGGTTTCTCACTTTGGACCTTGACCCGATTAAAAATATAAGATACCTTAACAAGACGTGGCTTTAGTAATCTGTATTTTAATTTGAGCTTAGTATACAAACTTAAAGAAGTTTTAGTGCAGGCATTTCTTAATTTTCATTAGTTTAACAGAAGAACTGTGTATACATGTTATTGAATTTGTTCAACTTTTCAATGTGAATTATGGAAAATAATTAATTTCAACTATTTAATATTCTTAACTGTGCTCAACAAATTTTAAATCCGTAATTCTTAAACCTCTCCTGAAAATGTCAAGCTTATGAGTTATAAACTGTGGTCCAAGCAGCATTTTGAGTAATGAAAAATACTAAAAAAACAGGAATTAATAAAAATAGGGTTAATGCTGTACTTTACCTAAATGGTAAAGGACAGAAAAAACAGTAATTTGGGTTTTAAAGTTGTTTATATTAAAAAAACAATTTTAGTATGAAAATGCAACTTAAGTATAGTAAAGATGCAAAAAAGATCAAAAAGTTTCACATTTTTTACCAAATTTCACAGCTACATTGCCTTATTGAGTATGTGGTGTGCATTCCTCCAACCTCCCCACAGGGATGCATCTTTCGCCCATGAAATATGAAGGGATTATTTTTCTGCTACTCAAATTTGTCAAAAGTCCTCCTTAGTAATAGAGGTAACCACAGCTATAGCACAAGCTTGTGCAAAGCAGCTTCTATTAATAACTACTGTAAGTGAGATTCTACAAGTAAGTTTCATATATAACATATTCATCATAGGAATGTGCGTGCGTTGTCAGTGTTATCGGTTGACTTTCGTAGCCAGCTATCGACAAAACAACTTGGAAGCTAGGATTACGTGTCGATAGTGTTCAATCTCCATAACGTAGAAGAAAGTAAAGTTCATGCGTTATCTATAGTCTATTGTCAATTTGTAGATATATCTTCATTAAAGTAGCAGTTAAATAGAAGGGAACTTGTAATTTTCTTTCTTGAAAGTTGCACGCTCTAACCTCACATAGTAAAATATGCTGTGTATTCATTTGCGGTTGTATAAACACACGCACTGATGATAAACAAATGACGCCTTTGACCCCAAAAAGAAGAAATAACATGTATTGTGACGTTTGGAGGTTTTTAAGGGATTATTATAATGTATTTGGGGGAGTTATATATTCAGTGGTTTGCAGTATTGACGGTTGTAACATAGGGATTAGAAGGGGAGATAGCAGGTATATACTGGCACACTGAGGTATCTTTTCCTCTTTCCGGGAGCTGTCGTGGGATAATTAAATGGGTGAGCACACGCACCCCTTCTTCCGACCACCAGGTATTGATTTTGCATTTGTCTTTTTATAATAAATTAGCTTAATTGTTCTATTGAATCCGCGTTAACTTCTTGAAGAAGTTTACCCCTTTCGTTGCTGTTCATCAAGTATGTACTATAAAACATGAATAGTTAGCTATGCTTCCCATGTCCGATCTGTAATACTATGTAAAGTCTCCGGTACCTTACACTATCATCTGAATTTGCTTGAGATCGCGACAGTATTTTGCATGAAGCAGCAGGTTATTCATAGAAATTAATTGTGGAGTTATAATAGATCCGGCATACTATAAAAAGGTGTTGATCACCTGTAATGATCAGGCACAGTAGTTTCTAAACATTAAAGCCAAGACGAAAGGAAATGAAGATGAACTGTTATTGGACTTTAGTGAGTGACGTAGCAGGTTATAAACCGCCCCATCCCTCGTACAGTCTGTTTGCATCTGTAGATAGCGCTCAAAAGATAGTGTTTACCAGCCCGTCAGTGTCTCATGGTCCCTGTTGTTTACAGCCTTTGTACTGACAATGGTTTCAGTGTAGATAACTTGAACTCAGCTGTTTAAGAGATCCTATGCCTGGTAAGGATACATTTTTTCTCGTTGTAGCTAATGTGTATAAGTTTTATTTTTAATAAATGTCTGACTTTAAATGTTGACACATTAATTGTAAATGCGCTTTTTAATGGTTTCTTACATATCATAAAAGCTATGATCTAGTACTTACTAATAATTTCTAATACAGGGTGGCGCAGATAAAAGTGGCCCGTATCCCGTTTGAATGAAAATGCGATATTTCCGTTGTATATTAATATAAATTTCTGTTAAAATTGGTCGTTAAAATTGAATCGAGCTACAGTACAACAATGGGCAGTTTTATGCAATATGAATAATCGATAGTTGGCATAGTTAGCGCAGATAAATGTGGCCCGTGTAAGTATAGAATAAATACAGACAAACGTATTGCTGAAATGGACTCGCCATTTATTGGGATGTTGAAAGGGCTCCCTGTAGCATCAATACACAGCTGTGCACGTCTAACCATATTCAGATACACCCGGCGTAAAGTTCCGATATCGATAGCGGCAACTTCGCGGCTGATGTTATCCAGTGCTCCACAAATGTATTGTAGATGCCCGTATAAACTGCAGTGTCTACAGTCGTATCAAAGAAAATGGGGCCAACAATCCTGGAGGCTGACACCGCACACCATACTTCAACCTCTTCATCATGCAGTGGTGTTTCGTGGATGATATGGGGGTTTACAGTGAAGAATTTATGTTTGTTGTATTGTTATTTGCCCCACGCTTTGGGAGCCAATTTGAGGTAGTTCTTATTTTAGGAGGAGGTGTATTGTATTTCGACTGTAGGGGAACAAAACTTGAAGTAGTAGCAACCACACGTATGGTAAAAAGTTTCCGGTAGCCTTCGCCCCAAGTTTAAAAATATTAACTTTGTAATTTTTGACTGTTTCTTTAAATATTATATATTATGTTTGCCACGGCTGCATCAGTATTTATATTTTTTTAGAGACATGAATGTCTTAGCAGGGAGTGGTGCGACTGAAGAATGTAGGTTTACACAGATTATAATTTTACTTCACTCCTTTTATTAATGCTTGATAACGATTTAAATAACACTTCACTGATATAGAGAGCTGTGAGATTTTTTTATTAATTACCTGCACTTTTTAACCTGTACGAATACGTATTAAATTTCTCGAGGACCCATCTCACGTCCAGTTATGAACGCTGTCTACAAGCAACTGACTTCTGAATTTGTAAATTTTGCTCCATTGTAATTTTATAAACTGTCACAAAAATTACATTATTGCTTCCAAGAATCACAAGTAGCATTATTAAACTTTCAAATTCATTATTGCCTCAAGGTTACCTCATTGTTAGCAACTTTTAACCTATTATTCTCACAGCTCCTACATTATTAAATTACGTAATACATTCACATAACATTACACATGCATAGAATAATATAAACATGTACAATGACTGTAATTTACACTTTTTATATATTGTTACATACACATATTGCTTTAAGGCGGGCTGTTATTGAATTTATATTATATAATTAGACTGAAATCATTTAAATGTTAAAAATACTGCCTCAACAGTAGCCCAGTATCTACACCTATCTATGTGTGTTGATGTAGCCTGACAAACGAAACAATGCCACGTTATGGAGAGAATGTCTGGACGTGGAATAAGAAAACCTTGAAACCATCGACAATAACGCATTCGTATTTCATGATCTGCTTCTTTCAGTTGCTGCACCATATGCACTCTGTATGGTCGTAATCCCGTTTTCCTCGCAGCTCTTGACATGGGCCATATGAATAGCCAGTCTCCTGGCTCAATCGACGCAACAATTTCTTTGGAGAGTTGACTAAGCGTCTTCGAACATTATCAACAGACTCTACACTCAATGATGATCTATGTTTTCCACTCTCACTGGCGAGTACACCAGTTGCCTCCAGCTTTCTTACTAGCAATAAAATTGTTGCCTTTGTTGGAACATCACGCACATTGAATTCTGTTCGAAATTCCCGTTGTGGTGTTATCAATGAATTTGTCTTCCAATACATTTTCATAATAAAAACACGCACTCAAGGCGAGTACTGCATGTTTCTGTTACGACTGTAAACTAAAGTCTGTCAACAATGTTCGTAATTGCCAAAATAGTCAACAAATGGCAGTGGTACTGATTCTCCCAGAGCCACTTAGATCATTAAAACAAACTTCACATTCCTACGAGCTTTCAGAGAGAAATTCTGGCCCGTTGAAGTAGTTCAGGTTTATGTGGATCGCACTGTATAACGCTAAAATACTTCACCATATTGAACATTTTATCACAAGCATTATGGAGGGGGCCTCTCTGAAGGGACTAAAAGTGGAAGAAGGCTAATTTATGGGAAAGGACACAAGACCCTAGCAATAAAATTCCGAAGGTCTTTCTTAAACTCTCCTCCCCAAACACAGCATTATTCTTGTTTATCGCATAAACTCCGGAGAATCAAATCCCTAGCTCTGAAATTAATACAAATTTAATTGCAACGTATGGTTTAGAATATTTTAACAAATATATTATTTGTAGAAATGCCACCAGCATTGTTTAATTTCAGATGGGCTGAACTTCTGCTTTAGAAATTTGGAGGAAATGAAGAAAACAAAACTTGTGAAACAAGTTCAAACCAGCGAGAATAATAAATAAGTCAGTCCTTTAAATGAAATTGGGCTGTATATTTCTTGTTTTGTAGCCTTTAGATCCTTCTTCGCCAGATAACTCCATAGAAATTTAAACTCTTCTCCGAAACATTTAATGGTTTTCCTTAAAGAAGCACTTCTTGTCCGTTGCCAATACATCTTAATCTACTCTTTTCTTTGTTATTACGCCCTTAGCTTCCCTTCTGAACTGCAATCATCAACCGTTTCCAGACATTCCAGACCTTATCTATCCGTGCATGAGAGTGACTAGACTTGCCAAACATTTTTAATTACTTGCAGTTATACCTTTTAAGTTTAAAGTTTGTGTGTGCCAAGTCCTTTCTTGTTCAACGTCTTTCTTCCTCGTGTCATTAAACTTTTCCTCGGTTTATGAGCCTCTGTCTAAATTTGAGCATCATAGTTTACGGTGGACATTTTAACTGCGGTAAAATGTCGAAGTTCATTAAATATACTTTTTGGGGACATCGTTTGCGAGGTTTATGATCATTTCCTCTCTTACTAACAGATCCAGCGGTTCGAAAACCCAAATGAATAACGGACGTTATTCCCCGGGGCGATAAAAATAAAATGTTTCTTGGCTTTTTCTTTCGCGTTAGTTTAGTGAACAGAAAACTGAAAATGGGGATTGGTGGCTTTGAAGATATATCACGATTTTGCACAGGAGACTGCTTAGTGACAAACGGATAGTCCTTCCTCGTCTCTGTAATTGGATCTACGTGCATCTGCTCAGCATTTCCCTTCTCTCTCTCTATCTCTCCCTCCCTCTCTCACCTCTCACTCGCTCCCTTGTGACGCCATTTGCTTTCCTTATCCCTTTCTAAAGGTCTCCTTTCATCTTACATTCAGTGTGGGATTTACAATATTGCATGTGTCTGGGATTCCCAGAAGCTCTGCAAAATGCCAGATTGTTTTTCCTTGTTCAGTGTGACCCTGTTGCAATTTCACCGTCCACTGGTGTATTTCAAACAGCAGAATGTTTGGGTATAAACTCGCTTCAATTGCTTTCAGAGATATATTTCCTACTGGAGAGCTTTACCATTGAATCTTTCAACCTTCATTTGATCTGGAGTTATCAATGTCACCATTTATTTGTTAAATCTTGTATTTAAAAACTAAAATTCAATCCTGTGCAATTCTAAGATATTCTATAGATCCTTATTTACGACGTTCTGCTGCAACAAATTATAACTAATGGAGTTAATTGTTCTTTCATACAAGCCGTGTGTTGGACAGGGTTGGAAAGGTAGAATCATATGACTGAAAAATTCAATGCCATAGCCGGGATTTGAGGCACGGATCTCCCGGTCTCCGTCCGATTGCTCTAACCACTGAGCTACCAAGGCAACATGCCGGCACGCCATTAAATTCTCCAGCTGACTCGTACTTAAGTACTTACAAAGAATGTAAGTCGCCATTGGGGTATGGCATCTCAATACAATTTGGGATCTCCTTGTGGTTTACCGGGAAAAATGCGAATCAGCTGGAGAATTTAATGGCGTGCGGGCATGTTGCCATGGTAGCTCAGTGGTTAGAGCAACCGGACGGAGACCGGGAGATCCGTGGTTCAAATCACGGCTATGGCATTGAATTTTTCAGTCGACTGATTCTACCTTTCCAAATGATAACTAATTTTACTTATCTCGAAATTGTCTGTCTTTTATATGGTCAAAAATTCTCAGGCAGAAGTAGGATGCCCACACAAAGCACTGAAATGGAACAATCAAAGATTTGAATTCTTTATTGAATATGTCGCAATCTGACTTTGTGGTATGCAAGTAGCCTTCGGTGTTCTAACGTAGACATTTCAAATTCGTTTCTTGGCTGGAGTTTGCTATTTCCATCCTTTTCCTTGACCTCATAAGATGATGTTGGGTAGCTCTCAGCTCATTGGACCCCAGGCTCATTTGAGCATCATTCCACGCTTTTCATTCTCCATCTCTGCAGAACTGGGCTATTAAAAGGCATATTAAACACCTGCAAAGAATGATTGACGTCATCCATAACCGAATATATCCGAATCTAGGCTAAAGATTTTCAAGCTTCAGTAGCTACAACAAAATTGGATTGGGATTTGATGTGAATTTATTTGTAAACATAGTTTGAACACATAAGTTGTTGAAATTCGCTAAAACATATTGAAATCACGTAAATCCATATAAAGAACAGGTGCTAATAAACCAACCCCGCTATCTATCGCATGCTGCCTGAATGAGCTTTTTATTTGACATTTTCCATCTATTCTAAGCATGATTACCACATACTGTTAGTGCTTTAGTCCGTGCTCATTTTCGCTTTCATTTCATTAATTCGTTCATCGTCTCTTATTACCTCTCCGGTCTAAAGACGGCAAACTTTATAATGACAGAAACAAGTGAAAGTAAATAAAAAATGAAAAAAAAAACCACTTTCTTCCTTTGAGTTTACCGAATGCTAAGAGGAGCTATATCAGTAATCAGCAGAGCTAGCATACTTATCGACAAATATAAGAGACACGTAATCTATTACGTGAGATAAAACTGTAGTCCAAAATATTGTCCTTATTTTCCATTTTCAACGTAATGTAATTGATACTATGATGGGTTAGCAAAATAATTTAGTCTAAGCATATAAAATAGTCTATTTGGCATCTTAATTAGAATGAATATTTAAGAAGTTATACAAATGTTTCGTTACTGTTATTCGGTAAGTGAATTTGGTTACTACGAGAAACAGTAAACCTAGCGCTGACCTCACCCAAGGCACAACTTTATTTTCTGTTGAACCCCTTTACATAAGTTTAACTCCCAGAAAGGCCCTATAAAATTCAGCTTATTAGCATTTCTCAAAACATTACATATGTATACACGCAGAGAGGAGAGAAGAGGGAGAGAGAGGTTAGAGTTGGTGTAGGAGAGAGAGAGGGGGGAGATAGAGAGGAATCTTCTCATTCAACGCAGTATCATAAGTACAACTGTGAGGTCCGTTAGTATCTGTGTAAAATGTACAAAAACGGTCATCTTATTATACAGGGTGGACCATTTAAGTTGAGACTGTACAATATCTCCAAAACTAATTTAAATTGACCCTAATCGTAGGTTCCCATTTAAAAAAATTAAAATGTCCCTAAAATGACCATCATAACATCCTCCAAACAAAACACGACCAATGGCATTTACTTTCCCCATAATATCAAGCAACTTTTATTAAAGACATTTCTTTCTACAACGCTTAGCTTTGGAGATATGCACAGTCTCAACTTAAATGATCCACCCTGTATAAATAGCGAAATGCAAAATGATATCCATATCCGAAACAAAGGCCAGGAGTCCAAAGTCATGAACACAGATCCTTCAAATGACAGACAGTATATTCCAGAGCACACAGATATCCCCTTAAAGGAAGAAATTGTATGAAGCAGCAGTTGGTGAACATGAAAGAAATGAGCACTTCGACAATTTCCTTCGTAGTAGTAAAAGGGTTAAGCATATATAGGTAAATAGCAAGTTATAACTCATATTAAAATAAGTATTATACTTTTTAAAGTAGAAGAAACCGGCATGTTAAACTTATATTAGTTTTGTTACAAAAGCACCATTTTAAATGCACTTTAATAAAAGGGCTGTCCTAGAAGTACCCGACCTAACAAAGAAAACACAACAATTTTGGGAAAAAACATCTTTATTTCTCTACATAGTCTCCTTTCAGCTCGATACACTTTTCCCAGCGATGTTCAATAGCTTCGATACCCTGTTTATAGTGAGAACTGTCGAATTCTGCAAAATAGCCATCAACTGCACACTCCACCTCTTCATTGTTGGCAAATCTTTTACCACCAAGCCATTTCTTCAACTTTGGAAACAGAAAATAACCAGAGGGGGCTAAGTCTAACGAATAGGATGCATGAGGAAGCAATTCGAACTTTAACTCATTGATTTTGGCCATGGCGATAATGGATGTGTGAACTGGTGCATTGTCTTGATGAAACAGAACTTTCTTTTCGCTAAATGCGGCCGTTTTTGCTTGATTTCATTACTCAAATGCTGCAATAAGTTCTCATAATACTCACCATTGATTGCTTTTCTTTTATGAAGATGTTAATAAAAAGTATCCCATGCGCATCCTAAAAAACTGATGCCATGACCTTGCCTGCAGATAGAACTGTCTTCGCCTTCTTTGGAGCCGATTCTCCCCTTTCAATCCACTGTTTTGACTCTTCCTTCGTCTCAGGTGTGAAGTGATGGACCCATGCTTCTTCCACTGTTGTGAATCGACGTAAAAACTCGGCTTTATTGCAGCGAAACATCACCAAACACTCGACTGAAACATCCTCACGACGCTGTTTTTGTTCCATTGTGAGTAAACGCCGCACCCATCTTGCGCAGTTTTCTCATGTCTAAATTTTAGTTAGTATGCGATGTACAGCACTTTTTGAAATGCCTACGATGTCTGCTAGCTCGCGCACTTTCAGTCGACGATCATCCAATACCATTTTGTGGATTTTCTTCACAATTTCTGGCGTGGTTCACCTCATTTGGTCGACCACTGCGATGCTCGTCTTGGCAACTCGTACGGCCTCGCTTAAACTCTGCCACCCAATATTTTACTGTTGTAAATGAAGGAGCAGACTGCCCCAGAGTAGAATCTAGCTCAGCTTTAATATTAGTTGGACTAAGACCTTTCAAATGAAAGTATTGTATCACATAACGATGGCCAGTTTTATCCATGTTTACAAATTCGCTGAGAGAGTTCACTATTAATGGCTGCCAAATAATTGCTAAACAACGTAGGATCGTCAAACTTCAAACTTAAGCTTTATAAGGGTGGTACTTTCTACCATAGTCATTTGTTTGAAACAACAAGCGCTATATATACGTCAGGTCGGGTACTTCTGGGACTGCACTCGTAGCATTCGCTTGATTCGCGTGGTTGGACTCGCCTGCGGGCTGACTCAAGAGGGTATTGCCGGCGGTATGCAACCTCTTCAGAGAACGGCACTCCAAAAGCGTAATGGCTTAATGAAGAGCAATGCAATTGTCCAATCAGTGTATGACAGCATTACGAACGTCTTTTTGAGGACAATAATTGTTCGGTTTTTTCACTCTCAAATCCATGATACTGTCGAGAGGTTGTAGAGTGATCAAGCAATACTTGACTAGAAGCAGATAATAAAAGAATGGATGCTCTCAAAACAGGCTAACCATCAACTTTGTTTAAAATAAACCTGATGTGATACACTCACATGTTTTCTCTACCCTCTATTGTTTATTAGTGGGTATACAAACTAGTCTTACTAAAACTTATTTTTCTACTTAATTTTTATCCAGATAAACCTTTGCAGAAATAGCTACATTACACATTTCGTTCTAGAACAAAGGGAACGGCGATAGTCAAATGTTTAAGAACTGGACGCTATGTGCTGGCCTTAAAATTCCATATTGTTACCATGACATCGCGAGAAACAACTTAATGTTAACAGGAATTTAAAACATTGACCAAGTAATGAACAATTCGAATCGTTAATAACGGATATCCCAGAAATGGCTTATGCCACAAATAAGTTATTTAAAATAAACTGTGTGTTGTAAACAGATCTACATTTTTGAGTGCTACGGTTTTCATCCGTCGCTTAACGTTTACCAGTTATACCACATTTTACAAAACTCCTCCCGAATGAAGAGGACTGCATAGGTTATTCTCAGAAAATTTAAGATATACATTGTATTTGTCATGTACATATTTTTAATATGTGATATTTTAATCAAAATCGTTAGAGACATTTTTAAAAAATAAACAATGTCGAAAAATGTTCCATGTAAAGGGTAGTTGGTGTAGGGGTATTTTCTTGAAAATCTTTGTATCACATCTTTGGAAGATACTGAACTTAAATACCAAGTTTGGTATCTATCCGAATTTTAGTTTTTGAGTTTTCTGTTCACAGACACACACACATAGACCTTTTTCAAAAGATTGCTTTTCCTGAATTCAGGGGGCCTCAAAACGTGTATTTCCGGTGAAATCTCGGTATCGGATTTTTGGATGGAATGCAATAGGGTAACCTCGGGTGAGTCGGAACAGGAAGTGAATAGGAACATTTTTGAGAAATGTGCACGAGGAATCTGTGACAATCAGATGTATCAGAATACTGAAAACTGTCGTCCTGTCTGGGTTCGTTTTCTGCAGATCGAAAGAAAAAGAGCAGCAGTTAAAGATAAGAAGGCGATTTCTTACTTCTAATACTTTATTTTGGTGTGAAGAGTGTGTTAATTAACTCTTAGTCTGATTATGGATTAGTTTGTGCTCAGTGATAAAGTAGATAGATAAGGTATCTTTATTAGTTTCAAATTATTGAAGTTATTACACAAGTATTTGTGCTGGGTCATTGACCGTACATGCATATTTAAGATACGAGGTATGGTGCTAAAACAAATAACAGAAAAAGAAACAAAAAACCAGAAAAAGGAAAATGGAGATAAAGTGCCTTTGACTAACTGAACAAATCTGACCTAACTTCTCGCACTTTAGCCAAGAAATTGCCCATGCTTTGCCAGTTCCTCTGGTCTGCCAGTAGATCCCAACATGCCAATCTCCTTCTAGCAGGACTTAAGAATTTTTCTTTGAGTTTAATTGTTCGCTGGTTCTCCCATTGTACACATTCCGTCAAAATATGTACCCAGTCCTCATCCAAATCACAGAATGGGCAGATTCTCCTGTCAGAATCGTCAGTCATTTTCTATGCCCTCCACCCCCGCAGTCTAAACCATGCCATTCCTGATCTTTCCTTTCTTCCTAAGCCAAGTATATATGCCTCTTTCATCAGAGAAGAGTTTAAGACAGTCTCCTGTTTGTCGACACTAGATAAACTGTCTCCAACCTATAAAAAAATCAAACACTACATTTCGGATGTATAGGGGCACTGAATTGTGGCTGAATCGGGACTAAACTGTATTCACTCTTAGGTTGATCCACACCAAAACAAAACCTAAGGTGACCAGTGCACCCCTTTCGCCATTCGCGGCAGAAATACTATCATATTTTCACGACCATGTGACGAGTACAGGCAAAGAGAACATGGTCCGACAACATAAACGGTGACTAGCATACTCTGTTAAGGTTGAAGGTGATAAGATTGATAGTTGCAACAAAATAAATGTTTGCACATATAATAATAGTCAATTCTAAAAGAAACGAGCCAAAAAGAAGGTAACAGGTATGCGATATTTTACATTGGTTCGCTCTCTGGAAGCGGCACTTTATCAACTGTTTGGCGGCTTATTTTTAAAAAAGAAATTCTGTATTGTTACGTAATTTGCATTCTTGTTCCATTCTTGCATCGCGTATATCACACGCTTTCTGTTTTTCCCCGCGTGTAACCACTTTCCCGTTTCAGATTTTTCTTAACGAGCACTGTTTATACTTGTACTCGAAACACCGATGAACTCATAAGTTAATTTCACCACTTCTTTCTCGGGAAGTGTTAGATATTTCTCACATAACTTACAATAAACTTCCAACCCTATTGTTTTTTCACCACTAGTCAATGATTTGCCCGCTTATGCTTTAGGTAAGTCGACGAAAACGCAAGAGCAAATCACCGTCCGCCATGATACTAAACAGAAACTGCTGGTTTCTGGCTGTAAACGATATTGTGCGCATAACCGGATGTCAGGTACTTATCTGAATTGCCTGTTGGGACTTGTAGCTCTGTCTAACGGAGAATATTATACCATTTAAGGATAAATTCATTCTAAAATCTAGATTAATAGCATGGGACTACTTTCCTGCACGCATTGCTACAGTGTTGTACCACGGTGCACTGGTCACGTGCGTTTGTTTTGGCGTGGATCATCCTAAGAGTGAATGCAGTTTACACATTTTGCCTATCTATATATCCCAGACTTGTTCGATGGGCGACATGTCAGGCAAAGGTGCAGGCCAGGGAAGCAATGGTACCCGTCACTCTTCGAAGAAGGCTTGTACATTCCTCGCAATATGTGACCGGGCATTGTTCTGTTAAAATCTGGCCTATGAAGATGCCTGAAGCAGGTGGAGTACCTCAGGCTCTACAACCACCGTTAGGTACCAGTTGCTGTTCAAAGTGTCCTCAATTCGTAGGAGGCGAGATCGGTTGTTGTAACCAATGGCGCCCCAAACCATCACACCTGGTGTTTGTCCGCTATGCCGCTCAGCAATGCAGCCCTCCAGGTTGCGCTCACCATGGCACCGCCGGACACTATGCGGCCATCACTGTAGGATACGTTGAAGCGGGACTCGTCCCAAAAGACTAGATTTTGCCACTCAGCATCCTACGTGCCCATTGCAGTCGGAGGAGCTTGTGGTTTCTGGACAATGGAAACCGACGTAATGGCATGCATGCAACCAGTCCAACCTGAGCAGACGGCGACGAACCGTTGATACAGACAAGTTCACACCTGTTGCAGTGCTCCAGCGTCGAGCCAACAGTATAGATGAAGCTGTACGGTCCGTTATGGCCATGCGGACAAGATGACGTCATCCCGTGCTGTGGTCATGTTCCGTGGTCCAGTACCCGCTCTTCGCCGCGTACGACCTTCTTCTATCCACTGCTTCCACTCACGCATAACTGTCGTAACAGCATGCCCTGTACGAGCCGAAATGTCACGGTATGACAAACTCGCTTCCCAGAGACCGATCATTCTGCCATATTCGAACTCACTCACATGACGATATGGCTCCCTTTGACGTCGACGAGGCATACTGGCACTCACTTTATTGTTTCCACCTTGTTTGACAGCTCTACACTGACTACACTGCGCGCAACACTGACGTTGTCGAACCGACACGAGAGGGCTCTGCTCGGCCTACGTGTACCCCATCTCTCTGCAAACCTAATCACTTATTGCTTGTACACTGTTCTACACTTCCACCAAGTTTGGAGTTAATCGGGAAATTCTTTCTTGGTGCTGCAATTTTCACAAACGGCAGTGTGAAAATTGCAGCGGCACTTACTTTAAACACACGTCTCGTAAATACAGTAATAAATGGCTATTATTACAAATAATGGTACTCGAAAGCTGTCTCAATTCATTTTTACTCTTAAGGGTAAATAGGGACATACAGTACTGCAACAAAAGTTTCACTACACTCTCTGTGTCTTTTCCAAAAACAAGCTGCACTGTGATTTGTGCTAGGGATTGTGTAAAACTATGAAATAGAACAAATTTAAGTTCTATTGAAATTAGAACCAATATTTGTAATTTTTCATGTTTTGTCCCGATTCACCCGAGCTTACCCTACTTCCTCTGCCTACTATGTACGTGGTAGAAAAATTAAAAACAAGTTAAGTTATTCGATCTACTGCAAAAACTGCAATGCACCCTCTCTGAGTTCAGCTAACCTTAAAGAGGTCTGTGTGATGAGACACAAAGCTTGCAACTTTATCACAGTTTATTGGTAACATGCTGTTTGGTTTTGGTATAGCAAACTTAACAGTTTAGACAGGAGACGGCAGATGGCGTAATTGTATCAGATGGCTGTATATTGCTATTTTATTCCCATATATGCTATAATCTATAGGCGATTTCTTTTATTGGTATTTCAAAAGGTTGATTGTTCTCTGTTCTGATAAAATGATGGTTACCCCATTTTTAAAGCACCCTAATGCTTAGTATTAATCAGAGGAAAAAGTCTGGGCCGGTCCACCGCTGCTATGCAGGAAGATTAAGCTAGAAGTCCCCCGGTAATTGCAGACTCATAACAAACCCTAATTTTACAGAAAGTATAATAAATTCTAAAAGTTCAAATTATTACTTCCAGTGATTTTGTTTCACTACAAATAAATAATTCACAACTTCGTAATATATAAGTATTTTCTTAACGATAGTCAACAAACTCTGAAAAACTTTAACAACGTACGTGATTCTTTCAATTGCAAATTAGTACATTCTTCCCACACACAAATCGCCAGTTACTCGGAGACGGACGGCATAGCAACGTGTTTTAATATTTACCGAACCTGCAAGCGAGTTTTAGACGGCCTGTCTGAGCTTCGATTTACCTTAAATGTCACGTACAGGTCTTAAGCAACCGGTAAAAACAAATAATTGCATTTCAGTCAGCGTTTACGGAAGTTTACTTTGGCATTTATTAGGAAACAGGAGAAGGATGTTTTTTCCAACGCTTTCCTTACCTTGTTTTATAAAAGCAGAAGTATGGTTCCGAAAAGGGAAGCTCTGATCACAAATACAACTATTATAGTAGCACTTGATATTTCAGAACGTTGTCATATACAGTTTTTTATTGTATAAATCCGTCTCCATCAACATAAAACACCCACTTTCCTGTACTCTACTACGACAAATATATAAGTATGGTGAGCCCAAGATGGCTCCCTTCCTTTACCTTAATTTCTTTGCAAAAGCTTAATACAGCACAGCGAATATGTTAAATATATGGCAGGTCCTAGTTCCCATTAGTATCAACTGGAATGAGCATAAAATATTTCAGGTGAACATTCCTGTTAGATAAACATGCGATATGTTTTTGTTTCCATGTTGCTTATGTATAGAGATTGCATACTGTAGATAACTCCCCTCCAGTCAAATTAATCGCTCCTCGCATTCACATGTTATATCGAAGTAACTGGGCGGGATGGCTCGGCAGTTGCGGCCCGCATTCAGGAGTCGTGGATTCGATTCCCGTGGCCGACCTTCCTGACCCATGGGTTTTTTCGGGGGTTTCCCCGGGCCGCTAGGCGAATGTTGGGAAGTATCATTACAGTTCCCGAATTTCCTGTCCCTCCATTTCATTTCACTATTCATTTCATTCATCCTTCACCCCGTCTGGTCTGTTTCAGGGTTGGAAGTGTCGGCGATGGAGTTTAGTTGCAGCGTGGCAGGGAAAAAGGATGCTCTCTGTGAACCTTCTCCGTCCCTCGGCCTTCGGCTGGTTGCCGGGGTATAAGGACCGCCCCCGGCGGGGGCGTTGGACCCCATGTAGGGCGGGGTCCCCGTGCTGCCTGTCCGTCTGCTGGGGCGTTTATATTTGGAACTTTTAGGGACCCTGACATCTGCTGTGCCGTCCCACCTAGTTCCAGCCACCCGGTGTCTCCCTTCACCTCATCCCTTCCTCCCGGGGGCGCACCCTTTTGGGGGACGTACGGTACAATGTGCGGACTCCCTGGATCAGTGTCGCAATTCCCTCCCAGTTCCCGAGGTCGCGAGTTCGAACCCGGCGGAGGGCGATAGATGTTTTCGGGCGTAAAAATCCTTAACATGGCTTCCTTCGGAAGGGAAATAAAGCCGGTGTCCCCGTGTCGTAGATTCACGGCACATAAAAGAACCTCTACCCAGTCATTACTGTTATTCATTACCTCTTATTTACACACACACACACACACACAAACACCCTGCCCATGGCGGGACTCGTACCCGCAGCCCTCAGCTTGGCGGGACGTCGAAGCTACACACTCCAGCGACCATGGCTACGAGGGCCGGTACTTCTCATTCCATTCCATCCATATACCGAAATAAAGCATTGCTGTTTTATCTCTTACTTCCTAAAACCAAGTCCGTTTCCTTGCACTCAGAGCAGAGTGAAACTTGGAAACAGTCCACTTGGCAGAAGGTTAAGTGTGAAGGTGTACGCAGCGTTTAAATAGTGACGGTAACGTAATGAGCGCGGCGGTAATGCATCGTTTAATATGAAACCGTACCCGGCATAAACTAATGTGTTTTGTAAGCAAATATATTTTAATAAAATGGGTAGCGTAATGCCACCAGCACTCAACTAATAGGTTTTGATCCTCAATAACGCCTCGATTTTCTTTGTTTGAACGTTAATGAACTTCTGCGTGTGAGCTTTTATTTGTGTTAACAAATGTATCTCTTTAAATGCATTTTCAACATGGAAAACATAGGAATGGGCAATACTGCATTATCCACTCAACTGGCTGTGATAACCAATAAAACTCCAATGAAGCAGCGAAGGACATTTCTAGGCTGTGAATATAGCATGTTAATGAATTTCAGTGGTTTAATCTATTTCAGCATGTTTGTTTCTGAATGCTGTAGCTGAACCCAATGCCCAATGTGTCTGAGAAGCGCGTTGTGGGAAAAATGGGAGCCTTCCGGGATGTGTAAATTAATGACAACAAACCGAGTTGATAAGGAATAAATTCATCTCCTTGCTAGAAGGTAGCAAAATGCTGTGTAAACCGGTTTAAATTCGACTGAGGAGAGTCGATATGGCGAAGACAAATATTCAGATCAAATACTCGCAAATTAACCGGTTACCCCTCACACAGGCATAAGTCAACTAAATGCTCTATGACGTCAGCAAGCTAGTCTCTTCTTGCTCTCAGCTAGGAACTCAGAAGTGTAGGACAGTTATGCAAGGGGAAAGGCAAAGTTACTGTTAGCGAAGGATTAACGGGTTGAATGTATATTCTACTCTGCAGCTACAGGATTGCAGGACACAAAGTCTACGTATGCTTCCCTTTCCTCCGCACACCTTGAATACAAGTCCCCGGAACGAACTTACGTCACACTACGTCACACAATTAAGTTAGCTGGGTTTACCATATGCCTTAGAAATCGCGAATAACACCAGGGGCGCAAGCCTTTTTCCAGTATAAACAACACTGATAGGTAGAAGTAAGTTACTTGTTTATATTTAAATCAATATCTTATTTGGTTTTGTGTTATTCAGTGTGCACTGTATTTATTATATTACTACGTTTTACGATTAATACGTAAAAGTTGAAGCTTTAAGCAGTAACCAAAGAAGAAACACCGTAATATATATATTATATATATAATGTTAAAAACGTTATGTACATCTGTCTTATGTGTAAAAAGTAATTAAATATTTCAAATACTAACAAATATAGAACTGCATGCAGTCAGTAATAAAATATTTAGGAATAGGTCTACATATAGATTTTCTACTCTTTCAAAACCTACGTATTTTATTATTATAATCATATAGGTACTATCTGATTCATTTTAAACTTTTTAAATTTGAGATAAATATATAATTCTTGGTAATTAATAACTGGTTTTCAATACAAACCATGTAATGAAAATCGTCATTTTGTTGTTCTTGATAATATTGCAGAGTTTACTGTGAATCTCCAAGTACACATTAAGGGCTCCCCGTTTTCTCTTTCCAATATTCGTTTGCATAACTGACTCGAATATTCTATCAGCCGGTAAAATTTGTCACTCGCGAGACATAAGGGTTTAGCGTTTTGCCTACAGAACACGGCGCTTACCAGCCGATTAGCACAGGATTTTAATTCTTACTGACGCGCATCTGGCAAACAGATTTATCATTTATTATTACTAAAACTGTGCAAATTTCAAGTATTGGTGTTCAACAAATAAACAAACACAATTTTAAATCCGATATCGCTTTTATTTTGTTTTAATGTTCTAAAAATGTTTAGTAATTCGCTGAAGAATTGTTTATAATTAAAGCGTTGTAAAATTATGCATAAAGAAATGCAATAAAACTATCGTATTTTATCTGGAATGCATGCTTTATTAAAGTTTATTGGATATTTTGAGGTATGAATCCCGTGTTTTGTATTTTCCTCATATATCCGCTCGCTATAAATGCTTATGATTTAAGTAAATTTAAGATTATTTAAACGAGCGATAAAAGTGACTTGTGTCTACAAAGCTTCATATCAGTATGTATTTACGTTTTGCGGTATTAATTTATATAATTTTATTAAAATAAATACGTATCTGTATCCAAATGATGCTGATCTACAAGTGCCATCCTGTTAAAATGGCATGCCTTATACCTTTTTAACAAGAGCTCTGGTGGAAATTTTCATGTTGTGCGGTTTTCTCTAAAATCATACATTTTATCTTAGAAAAACAAAAAATTCTGAAAAATAGACCATAATTATGCAAACTATTTGTAAATATAAACCTAGGTTTATATCAAATTTCTAATCAGACTTTTATTACACATACATTGAGGTTTTTGTGCAACCCTTTGAACCTCTCTATTTTTTACGCAGAAGATAGATTTTCAAAATGGAAAAATAACAAGAAAGCTAACCTTGAGAAAAATAGCTATAAAGCTCTTCCTACAGAGCTATTTAAAAGTTCGGTGTAATGTTTACTCCAAAATTATAAAATCTTTTTTTAAATATAAACAGCTGATTGAAACTTCGGTTCACCGTTAAGTGTAGAAACTATCAAAATCCAGCTTTGTTTAATCGTAATTTCTTTGAAATGTATACAGTATACAGGCAATTTAGAGAATAAAACCATTTATGTAAGATCTCATCTTCAATTTTGTAAAATTTAATTTTACGCTCATGCAAAATGCTCAACGCGATTAATAAGTTAAAATAATTTCCTTAAAGTTACACGTAGGTGAAAACTGAACGAAAAGCTTTAAGAGTCAATTTTTATAAGTGTGCTATTAAGAGTGGATCATTTAGTTCCGTAATCGGTATTTAGTGTCTACTACCGAAGATAAGAAATAATTTTACGCGAATTTTTTAAAATATGCCTGTGCACAAAGCCAGAGGCCACTGAGCAAAATTATGACCTTTGACGCCCAATATAGAATGGGACGCTAAGGACCACAGCAGTTAAATAGCGTCCATAAATAAAACTCACTTTAAGCTAGCCCTTTAGAATTTCAAAGCTGTTTATCTCCCTTTCTGTTTCTCTACATACTTAGGCGTTCAAAATGCTCCACGTGTAGCAATTTTTGTTCGGTTTCCTTCAAATTTTGTAGAGAAACACCCAAAACTATGATATAAAAATTTTGGGAGATATTTTTCTTTATCGGTTATCATTGAAGGTATATTAACTAGAATATCTAATTTAAAAAATTGAAATTAGTGAAAAATATTGTTTCTCATAAGTTAATAAGCTTCTCTAAAAACTAAATCATCAATAAAAAATATGTTTCCAATATTTTTTCTTAAATAAACTTTATGGCAAAACAGATATTTATGTTATTATTTTTTTTCATCGTATGGGTCATTTTTGTTTACCATTAAAATAGTTAATTTAACACTTAATAACTTGAAAACTGATGGAGATATTGCAAAGAAATTTTGTACAAATGCTAATGATTTGGTGTGTTTTTATGAGATAAATTTCAAAAACGTATGTTAGTAAATGTAGAATTTGGAACGTTCACCTATGTGTACCCTTAAAGTTTAATGCAGAATTCATCACATTTAAATGCAGATAATGTTGTAAACCTTTTTCCCCAAAGACGCGAGATATATTAGTTTTCCTCCTCACAAGTAATATTTTACCGGTTTGGGCAAATCTTTCAAAAAACAAAGATCGTAAAAACAATGAAGTTACAAGCGATTATGCGAAGTCTCTTTTCTTTATATATATATATATATATATATTATTTAGATTTGGAAACAATTTAAAGTTTTGTTAACAATTTATAAGCTGTAAAATGTGAATACATCCGAGAAAACTAAGTTGATGCATTTAGGTGTACTTAATTGGACAAGGACGCTTTCAAAGTAGTTAAAACTGTACCTATTTATAAAAAAGGTAATAAATATTGCATGATCACTATAGACCAATAAATTTAATATCTACAGTATCAAAAGTCCTTGCAGCTCTTTTAAACGATAAATTATATAAAGATTTCGAGGATAATTATTTAACCAATGTCAGCATTGGTTTCAGGGCTTCCCATAGTATAACAGATGTAATAACATTTTTGCCAAAAATTTCTTTAACAGTCTTTAAATGGGCAATTATGCACATAAGCGTTTTTTTTGACCTTACAAAAGCATTTGACACTCTTTCACATACGATTTTAATTAACAAACTCGAGATTTATGCCTAAATGATATAACGGTTGCTTTCATTTCTTCATACCTCACCAATAGATATCAGTCTGTATTCTTTAATTGCAAAATTCCGAATTTAAATTACTGATGTATGGAGTGCCCCAAGGCTCCGTCCATGATCCCATATTGTTTTTCATATATGTTTATGACCATCCCTGTTAATGCCCTGATCAAGATGAGTGTATATATGTTTGCAGATGACTTAGCCATCATAAATAAAAACAAGAATGTATTAAATGAGAAATTAGAACATGTAACAGTACAAATGAGTTGTGTAGTGCTAATAATTTAGTAATTAATAATTATAACAATAATAATAACTGAAAATATTAACTTCAGTCTTAGCAGAAGTAATCCTATGTCAGAAAATTCAATGCGATTTCTAGGTATTCATCTTACAATTAAACGCTGTTTATGATTGCATTGTCACATAAATGCCATTGCAAAGAAAATAAGCAAAATTATGTTTATGTTAAGAGTGTTTAAGAGCATTATATAAAAAAATTGACTTTTAGTTGTATATTACTGTCATATATTTTCTGTTTAAACTATGGGGTGTTATTATGGGGCAATCATGCTTCGACTCACTCTCTTTTATTCCGCAGAAAAAGTTGTAACATCAAAATCACACTGTAAACCACTCCATTTGCTTAGGTATAGTAACCTTACCACCAATGTTTGTTCTGACCTGTCTCCTTTATGTTAGAAGTAATATCGATCAAGTCCAACCGTTCATGTTTATCCTACATGTAGAAACTCTGGTTTTACATAAACAAATGCAAGTATAGTGTAAACCCAAATAGATTTCTAATAGTATACTTATTTTTTTTTCTATTCGGCAGTTTCCTCTTCCTGAATTTAAGAGAAGGATCCTATGAGCATTGATTTTTAACCCTCTTTATAAAGTTGACGTGTTTTATGAAATTAATATATAATGCATGATTTTAATATGTTTATGAGGATACCATAAATTATATTTATGTCGACGTTATAAATAAATGAACTATGAACAGGGTCCAAACCTTAAAGATGCTTCGATATTTTTCAAAGGTTGTGCCATAATGTCACAGATGCCTCTCCTTAGTCTCCGAAATATCGTAAGTACAAGAATGGATGGAATCTCTAGAGCAAATATCGTGCCTCCGAGAAATTCCAATATAAGCAACCGTGTCTCTCTCTCTCTGTTTCAGCTTCCCGTCCACAGCTGCTGTATCGTTTTATTGAACAGACGCTTCAACCTGGACCTGACGTATCACTCAAGTGCATAGCTGCGGGACAACCAACACCGCAAATCTACTGGCGCCTAGATGGCTTCCCTCTGCCACAGAACGATAGGTGCACTTTTTATGTTTCAGCTTTTAATGGAGTTTTAATTTGTATTTTCAACACTATTTTCTCTTAGTTTATTTCTATTCAGTACAAAATACTTCAACTACCTAATTTCAGAGTCCTCCAAATCCCAAACTCCAATATGGTACTCTCACACGACTTTCTGTAACCATTACTACTCATACCGTACATTTTACACTATCCATATAAAAAAAAAGAATTCTTCTATCCAGTTTACTTTAACGACAAAAAACATTTGCTTAGAAAATGATTTCAAATAAGGCTAAAGATATCTAGTTATATTTATTTCTCCATGTTTGTACGTATATGATAGTTAATTGTTTAAAAATCTGATTTGTTACATTCACTTGACTTTCACTGTCCACTAACGTTTGTCTTTTCTAGCTTGTACAAACCATTCTTACAAAAATTTTCTGTCTACTTTCTGTAAATTGAGACAAATATTTGCAGAAATAGATATTCAGATTATCATACCTGGTCGCTGTGTGCTGGCCTTGAAATTCCATACTCATTCCACAACACAGCGAGAAACAACTGAATAGTGACAGCAATTCAAAACACTATTGAGTAATTCAAGCCAATAATAACGGATATCTCGGAAATGGCTGATGCCAAAGGAAACGTTACTTGAAATAATTTCTGTTTTAAAAAGATTTACACCTTTTATGTACTAAGTTTACACGTTATACAAAATTATGCGAAGCTCCTTCCGAATGAAGAGGACTTCATAGGTTATTCTCAGAAAATTCAAGATATACGTTTTATTTTTTCATCTGAATATCTTATACTATGATATTTTAATCAATAACATTAGAGCAATTTATGAGAAAATAAAAAATAACGAAAAAATTTCCATGTAAAGGGTAGTTTGAAATAGGGCGATTTTCTTGAAAATGTTCGTATCGCATCTTTAAGAAGATACTGAACTTAAATAACGAACTTTGGTATTTATCCTTTGTTTCATGAAAGAGCTAAGTTGTTCAAACACACACAGACGTTTTTCTAAAACTGCTTTTTATGTATTTCCGGTGAAACCTCTATCTCGATTTTTGGGTAGAATGCAATACTTTCTCCGGCTGATGTCACAATGGCATATGTTAATGAGTAGTACAGTTTTTATGCAGCAAAGTTTTTGGTGCATTTCTTATGGCTCCAAATCGTATAACATATACAGCAGTCAATAAGTCTTAAGAGCGCTTCACTGTTATACACATAAACATTCAAATGAGGCATTTTGTTTAGTATTATCAAACGCGGGACATTTTAAACAAAACTTTAATGTTTTTTAAAATAAATAATTTTCTTTCCTAAAAAGGTTTGCTTGGGGTGATTGGCCTTACACCCTTGAAGGATGCTGTTTGACTCAATAACTAAGTTTGGTATTTATCTAACATTTCGTTATTAAGTTATGCTGTACACATGCACATAAATGCAGCGCGTGCGCGCTTTTATTGGAAAGGTGTAGTAATTATTATTTCTATTAATGAGCAAAAAGGCTTGCTGTTTTTCGATATTACTGTTGTTTTAATACAAACATAAATAAAAATAACAAGTAAAATATTAAGCAAAAAACGAGTATAACGAAATAAGAATGCATCCTTCTTACACTTTTATGACCAAATGACTAAATTCTTAGCGTGATTTGTCTTGAAACTCGCTAAAATTATTAAGAAGGAATAAATCTGTATTCATAGCCGTCAAAATCAAACTACTGTATTTCTTCATGAGCTTACTATTTACTTCAATATCACTGGCAAAGAATGTCGTCCTCCGTGGTGTAGTCGTTACCATGCTAGCCTCTAGTTCCCGAGGTCGCGGGTACAAATCCGGCGGAAGGCGATGGGAGTAAAACTCCTTAGCATGGCTTCCTTTGGAAGAGAAGTAAAGCCGGTAGTCCCGTGTCGTAAATTTACGGCACGTAAAAGAACCTCAAGCCTGATAAAGAGGCCTATGAGCAAAATTTTCTGTCTTTCACGCCCAATATAGAATGGGACGATGAGGACCACAGCAGTTAAAGAGCGCCCGTAAATAAAACTCAATTGAATGTAATTTAACTGAAGGTTTCAACCGCAGTACTAGTAGTTCTGGCACCACCCGCAAGGTTGTGTCGTCCTCCGTGGTGTAATGGTTACCATGCTAGCCTCTAGTACACGAGATCGCGGGTTCAAACCCGGCGATTTTTTTTCAGGCGTAAACATCCTTAGCATGGCTTCCTTCGGAAGGGAAGTAAAACCGGTGGTCCCGTGTCGTAGATTTACGGCACGTAAAAGAACCTCAAGCCTGATAAAGAAACCTATGAGCAACATTTCCGGTCTGTCACGCCCAATATAGAATGCGACGCTAAGGAACACAGCAGTTAAAGAGCGTCCATAAATAAAACTCTATTTAATTTTATTTAATTTAATTTAACCGAAGGTTTCAACCTCAGCACTAGTAGTACTGGCACCACCCGCCAGGTTGTGTTGTCCTCCCTGGTGTAGTGATTACCATGCTATCCTCTAGTACCCGAGGTCGCGGATTCAAACCCAGCGGAGGGCGATAGATTTTTTCGGGCGTAAAAATCCTTAGCATGGCATCCTTCGGAAGGGAAGTAAAGCCGGTGGCCACGTGTCGTAGATTTACGACACGTAAAAGAACCTTAAGCCTGATAAAGAGGCCTCTGAACAAAATTATCGGTCTTTCACGCCCAATATAGAATGGGACGCTAAGGACCACATCAGTTAGAGAGCGTCCATAAATAGAACTCAATTCGTTCCCGCTAGGTTGCGGTCTCAACACAATGTGCACGATTACAAGGGTGTCGGATAGCTATGAATAAATTTAATCCTCAAGAAATGGCAGTATGCTTAGGTAAAGTCTTGAAATATGCAGTGTACATAGGAAGGGCTCGAACAATGAAAGTTGGAATACAACAGCTGTAATGTATTTGACTTTTAATCATTGTCAATGTGATTGAAATCAATGTTCCTTTTTCTGCTTTAGGTTTGTAATTGGCCAGTATGTAACAGTAGCAGGGGACGTTATCAGCCATGTGAACATAAGTAAAGTTGCTGTGGAAGATGGAGGCACCTACGAGTGTACGGCTGAGAATCGCGTGGGTCGCACTTCCCACAAAGCGCCTCTCAGGATTTATGGTAAGCATTAAATGTGTACTAGCATATGTATAATGGCACATTCTGAAGTCTTTATCCAGCGTACAGTAAGTTTCAATGAGTCCCAAAAAGAGGAAGTAGAAATCCATTCAAAGCTTTGTCTACTGGGGTTGCCATGCTTCCCAGATATTTTAAATAGCCACGATGGACATCTCAAAATTATCTTTAAAATGCTTTAAGTAAGCTTTTCAACATTGGACAAATACTAATGGAATAAAAAATAAATGAAACGTTTGTTACAAAGAATTGGAACCTCTTGACTCAGCACTACCATCAAAGTAGATAGATAGATAAGGTATCATTATTAGTTTCAAATTATTGAAGTTATTACACAAGTTTTTAGTGCATGGGTCATTGACCGTACATGCATATATAAGATACAAGGTATGGTGACAAAATAAACAACAGAAAAGGATAACAAAATAAAAAACAAGAAAAAGTAAAATAGAAATAAGTTACCTTTGACTAACTGAACAGATTTGACCTAGCTTCGCGCACTTTAGCCAAGAAACTGCCCATGTTTTGCCAGTTCTTCTGGTCAGCAAGTAGCTCCCAACACCAATCTCCTTCTAGAAGGACTTGAGAATTTTTTCTTTGAGTTCTATTGTTCGCTGGTTCTCCCACTGTGCACATTCCGCCAAAATATGTACCCAGTCCTCATGTAAATCACAGAATGGGCAGATTCTCCTGCCAGAATCGTCAGTCATTTTCTGTGCTCTCCAACCCCCCAGTCTAAACCATGCCATTCCTGATCTTTCCTTTCTTCTAGGTTAAGTATATATGCCTCTTTACCCCAATTCAATATAATTTCATTTGCTAGACTTAGAGAAGGTTTAATTTTACAATCCGATTCTATTTTCTGTTGTTTGATATCTCTTAGTCTATTTTTGACATCTTTCCATATGCTTTTGTCATTTGCTTCAGCTCTTTGCCATACTGACCCCATTCCTATTCTCCTCAAACCCTTTTCCAAATCAGCTGCCCAAAACTTAGGAGACAGGTTTTCTCGCTGGTATTTATAACATTTGGACCGTAGTGTGGAATTATCTCCCTGCATCAGCCTCAGCCAGTAGGACTTCACTGCTCTTATTTTACAGTGTATTGTGTTTTCATAACATCCCACCTCCCTCAATAATTCCGATTTTGATGTGCCTTGTGAAACTCCAAGAACTCTTTTCCAAAATGCCATCTGCATTTCATTTACATGTTCTGCTCTTTCCCATCCGCAAATTTCACTTCCGTATAATAAAATCGGCCTTATCATAGAGTTATACACATTTTCTAATGTATCTACCGATACATCAACAACGGTAAATGTAAAGAAGCAAAGAAAAAAAGCGGAAATAGCTCTTAAGGTGTATAGAAGAGAGGGTACTGAGGAAAAGCGTCTTTCGTATACCCAAATTAGAAGGCAGTATAAACATATATTAGTAAGTGTAAAGGCGGAATGGTAAAACCGTCAAAGTAAGCCCCTTAATAGCGACCGTACCATTTTTATAAACAGTCTTGTCCTCCGTTCTGGTCACTTTCCACAAAACGCGCCTCAGACGGAAGAAGCCGCCGACCCTTGAGGACCGCGCAAGCGCAGACTTTACACCCATGTTATTTAATGGAAGCATTCACATAGATACACCTACGCGCTACGTAACGCAAAAGATTGCAAACTCCAACCTTTATGCTTCCGTTGCGTGCATAGAGGAAGAATTCTGCATTTCTTTCTCCATGCAATGGACAGTACACGATCGTGATCGAGGTTTTACGCCATCTGCTGGTAACCCTTGCATTTGGTCGTGCCACACCATTTTAAATGTTGACGCCAGACGTTGTTCTGTTGTTTGCTTGGTTCAACATCCTTTTATGCCCTATTTAGGCCCGGTTTCACAGTTTAAGCTCAAGCTCCTAATCGAGCTTAAGCTACAATGGAGTTTTACAGAACGTAGTTGAAGCGATACGCTGAGCTTATCCTTGGCTTGGATTAAACTGTACTGAACTGTGGTTTAAGCTAAGGAGTAGGAGACGGTATTAGTAATGAGGAAATGCAAATTATTTTAAAGGCTGGTTCACAACCGCCTGAGAACGGGAAGCCATGCAGCATGCAAGATATTGGTTCACAGCAGCCCGGTAACGAGAACGGGAATGCATAACGATGATCATATCGATCACAAAGTGAAAGTCGATTTTGCGTTTTGGGATTTCATTTGTTTTCAATTGACCAATGATATTTTTTTTCACCTGCTTCCAATTTAAGCAACATAACGCGGGTTAGCCAACGTCAAAATTCGATAGAGTAAACATTATCTAAATGCATATTCATTACATTTCTGATCCCTCTAGTTGTGCCAAGCTTTCATTCCTTTATTTAATGGCATATATTAAATTTGTTTATTGTTCTCTTTTAATTTTGCTGTTGTTTGTAGCTTTTGCCATTGTTTTTGAGGTAATAACCAGTTTTGAGTTACATATACACAAACTACACATACCCTTTCACCAATGGAACCAATGCTCGTTAGTTTTGCGGGTCAGGATCTGAGGTTAGGAAGCACATTAATGGCCGTGTGCACCATCCTCGCTAAACAAACCCTTCAGGGACCTTCAGCTTACCGCGGTGAGAATTTGACCGGGGTGATCATCACACAGCGGTGCACCGCAGGTTAGGTGACCGTGGTTATCTGGCAGGCGCTCATCTTAGCTGAGCGCACCGTTCATTGCGGGTAAGCTCTACTGAACTCACCCGGATGTACATCATGTCTGTTTTTCACTTGCTCTACCTCTTTGCTGAAGCACATGCATGTAGTTCAGCGTGCAACTGAGGGGAGCAAAAGCAGACCCACGTTTCTCTATTACGTTATTAAATTTAATACCAATTCTTAAGAAAAGATACAAAGTACAGAGATAGAAGTAATAAATTTAAGATGGACACGTGGGAAAAGCTGGCCTTACAATTGATTAAAAAATATGCTCAATTATTATAGATGTTTTTTCTTTCTTTCCACACTGACTAAATTCCAAGTAGCTCAGCCGATATTCACTGAAAGACAGGCAGAAAAAAGAAACAATAAAAAGACATTATTCTCTAACAAGATTTGAATCCACGTCATCTTGAATAAGAGGCGTACACGCTACCGCGACACCACAATGACGACTTCTGATTTTAGACTTCGGTTCAGGTTACCAGATTCCTATATCTGTGCAATATACTGAAAATGTACTAATTGCACTAAATCCCTTTATTTCTGCCTTGTTCTTGGAACTATGCTTCAACTATATAATTTTGATATGTAACGCCGTGATTGCGTGTATTTTCGTTACGTCTTGGGTCAGGATATTTAAGGCACCTGTCGCACAAATAGGCCTTAAAGCATTAAAAATTACAATGTACATTAAAGTAGCTGAAAAATTCAATGCCATAGCCGGGATTTGAAGCACGGATCTCCCGGTCTCCGTCCGCTTGCTCTAACCACTGAGCTACCATGGGAACATGCCGGAACGCCATTAAATTCTCCAGCTGACTCGCATTTTTCCCGGTAAACCACAAGGAAATCTCAAATTGTATTGAGATGCCATACCCCAATGGCGACTTACATTCTTTGTAAGTACTTAAGTACGAGTCAGCTGGAGAATTTAATGGCGTGCCGCCATGTTGCCTTGGTAGCTCAGTGGTTAGAGCAACCGGACGGAGACCGGGAGATCCGTGCTTCAAATCCCGGCTATGGCATTGAATTTTTCAGTCATCTGATTCTACCTTTCCAACCCTGTCCAACACACGGCTTGTGTGAAAGAACAATTAATTACATTAAAGTAACTTTATCGGGATGAATTCATTGGAGTGTATCTATTCGATGGGAATTCTAACCTATACCGTTCCGCCATAAATTTCAGCATAAGTAAAGTTTGAAATAATTGAAGAAAACCGGCCGTTCATGGCCGGTCAGATTTAATCGCGGTAAAATACTCGATAAACTTTTACCGGCGTCGACGCACCACAAATAAAGTCCATATTTTACCACGGTAAAATCTTGATCGAGAATGGTGCACACGGCCATTACTGATAATTTCTTCTAGATTAATGTTTCCAGCTTGCGACTATAGAGATCACTACCGGCTGTTTTATGTCACGGCCGCCTAGAATAACCTCTAGAGTGAAGAATCTAATATGCACAGTATGGATCTAATAAGCCATGCCCGGGAACGAGCACGAGAAAGTTAAAACTTGGGCAATCTTCTTTCCCGTTCCCGAGGCCCGGGAAAGCTTCCCGTCTATTGTGAACACTCCCATTTGAATGCACGTATTTTAACTTCCTCGTTCTCGTTCTGGTTACCGTTCTCATTGGTTGTGAACCAGCCTTAACCCATATACATAACATAAGACGATCTAGAATGTTTATAATACGTCCAAATCATTTTCATGTATGGTATGATCGAGAAATCTACGAGAGATTGCGATTAAGCGAATAGCCAGCAATGTTGGTACTAGAAATTATTGATGATACAGTTGAACATAAAACCGATTGGTAAGGAGCAAACCTTAATTTGGCATGCCCTTAATTTTCAATTTATACCTCATACTTTTATCGTATACATTACCGTCACATCTATACCGTATTGCTTTATACTTCAGTAACAAAGTCCTCTCGTCAGAAACAATGCTTCTCTTAACATTGAGGTGATATGCAAGTGGAAGCATGCTAATTGCAGCTGGAGATTTTTCCGTCATATCAAAACTTACAGTATGCAAAACTATCAAAATGTTTCACACCATTCTAATCCACCCTTTATACACCAGTTTTTTCCCGAGTTTTGTTTTTCATCTGCATAGTTCGTACTCTGTTTCCTGATTATACTGCTTCATAATTTCTAGGAGAATACTGACTTCTTGAGAAGTAAAGTTCCAAGTTTGACTCTGATTTTTCGGTAATTTTAACTTTATGTTACTGGGTAACCTACAAAAGCTTATTATGGGAACAGCTCGTCATAAACAAATGATGGGAATTCATCAAGCGTTACCAACTTTACTCTTCCGTGGAATTGTTGAGTTCAGTAAAGCCGAGCTTGGTCTATGCTGTGAAACTTGCAAAGCTTAAACTGTAAAAACGGCTCCTATAACATAACGGCTGTATGAATTTTCATAATGAATATTACTGGCTATGTTATTTAGTTCGAAACTTGCGTTACGCTCGTTAGATTTTTGGATATCTAGAAACCCGTGCCAATTTCTTGCGTTACACCTACGGTCCACTATGAATGGCCTTACCTGAAAGCTGCCCTTATCACCATTTTGGAACTGTTCGGAAACTTTTCATTGGGATTACTGCAACCATTTCGGAGATATTTTCAAACGTTTTTAGTTTTGCAAGTTGCTGTATATTATTATTATTATTATTATTATTATTATTATTATTATTGTTGTTGTTGTTGGTAGTTTTATATGCTTATGCGTACAGCTGTTCAAAATGTATGCTTTCAACAAAACGCACAAATGACCTCAAGTTTTTTTGATTATCTCATAATTATTTAATCGCCAATTTTTTACATTTTTAACTATCGCCTTGAAGACACTGCGCTTCTGGTTTAATAATGCACATCCCATAGGAGATGATCTACCATTTGAACTCCGTCATCACAAAGACATCCTTTTAAACTGGATGAAATGTAATAAAAGGGCCGAAAAAGTGTAAGAATGTAATAATTATAAAAGATCGAAGCGCTTATATTAAAGCAAAATTTCAAACATCTAATAATATAAAAAACATGTAAAAATGCCGGAACGTGCATAATAATGTGGGAACTAGAAACAACATTTGGTGGAGTTTAAAGGGTGAAAGTTGTAAAATACTTTCAAAAAGTATTTAGAAAGAAACCGTTCTCACTACTAAAGAGTTTCCACAATATGTAATTCGTATATTAAGTTAAGATGAAAATATAATAGGAATGTTTGCCATTCACTGACTCCTAATGTATCTTCAAAGACAGCATTGTTTTATTCGACGTCCCAGTGTAGGCGTTGGACGACAAACCTCAGTCCCTACATGCGTCCAGCGAGGTTCCAGGTCCTGTAGGCATACCGGACCGTACTTCTAAGTGTGGAGGGGAGGTTTGAAGAAAAAATACTGCCTCCCCTCATGCCAGAACGAGATGACGTGCGTGTTGCCAAAGGAAGCAGGCGTAGGCAGGAGTAGATCGAAAACTGTACACGTTGCATAGAAAGAGACGGAGAGTAAGGAGAAGAGGGTGATTGAGGGGGGTGTAGGAGATGGAGAGAAGAATGAGAAGGAAGGACGTTGAGTGGAAGACAGGGAAAAAAGGGAGAGAAAAGAATGACGCGAGTGGGGCTGCGAGATTTGCTAGTACGATATAGAGGTAACAAAGATATAGAAGGCTTCCATTTTCATTTTTGTATTATTATTTTAGTAGTGTTTAACGCCTGTTCTTACTTCATACAGCCCCGCAGGTGATGGATACTGATGATACGTGAAACGAAATGATAATTGGAAAAGAAAGTTTGGAAAGGAAACGTTCCAGGCCTAAGTTTAGGATATATTAGGACTGAGGAATACCTGGAGAAAACCCCTGTCAGGACTCCTGGTGAGATTTGAATCGTAGACCTCCAGTTCACAATTCCGTGCCTTAACGGCCTGGGCTACCTGTCTTGGTTAATAATCAATTAATTTTCAATAGCTTTTCATCAGGATTCACAGATGTATTGCTTTAAAACCGGTATTCGTTTGCGTTGGTACTTTAATTTTCGTTCATCACAAAACCAACAACTTGTGCTGTGAAGCTTTTCAACCCCACTTTGTTCAAATATCGTAGGTTTCATTTTGTTGTTCCATTGATGTAGTAATATTTTCCATAGGAAAACAATGGATAAATCTCAGATCATATGTGTTGTTAGATATAAAATAGGGCCTTGTGCGAATTGTCAGCAGCTTATTTCTGTTCCTTGTTACAGGATTCCCCATAATTCGGAAGATGCCCCCGATTTCTGCCGTGGCTGGAGAATTGCTGATTGTCACTTGTCCTGCTGCAGGATTCCCAATACATACAATTACATGGGAGAAAGGTAAGTAATTACGGCGCTAACAAACACAAACGGTTTCAGCGCTGTCTCCTGCAGAGCAATCAGATAATAACATTAGATTCACCTGAATGAAAACGGGGTCAAGGTTGTTATCAACAAACTAAAGGGAATAGACTGACAGTTCTCTGTTTTATTCCGATTTCCGCTCACATTTACTATAGCACAGATAGATTGCGAATGCTATTAAAGCCAGCTGCTTTGTTAGATCGTAATGAAGCATAGCTTCATTCGCTTTAGGACTGTGAAAGCGTTTTCTCGTCATACCTCTAGCCATTGAATGCACAAGTTAAAGGTTTGTACTACCAAACTATCCTGTCAGACCGATGACGCCATTCTTTTTGGGGAGGGAGGTGAAGTTACATTGAAAACATCGAGCGTGTCTTGGCGTATTCTTACACTGCTGGTTTCGGAGAAAATAGACACTTATTCAAAGTTCGAATCAACCACTCTGATGAGGATGGGATAGTATAAGGGAATATTTTATGTGATAATCGACCATTTTGACTAAAGGTGTGTTTTTTCCTGGATGCTGGTATGAATTCATAAGCATTGCAAATTTTCCCGTCTCGTATTCCCTCTTAACCCAATGCCTTCTTAATCTTACAGGATCACAAGACCAAACGGTGGTGTGCGTCGTATGGCGGAGAACGCACTTCAGGAATAAAACCTATCTTGGCACCGGAACCTCTTGCCCGAACCTGTCCATGAAGATGGAGGGGGCGTTGTAAGGGTACTCTGTCGGAACGTGTTATCTAGAAATATTAAGGACCCAAGCGCTGTGCCTGCGGTCATCAGATCTAGTCAATCTTAGTAATCCGTTACCCCATCTCTCCCTCCTGATGGTCATGTAGGCGCAATGGACCAACTACTGGCCGCAGTGTTAAGATCCCCTCCCATTAACCAACCTATACCAATGGTTCAAGAGGAAAGAATTGATACCTGGCAGGGAAGATATATTTTCTTCGTTAGCCAAAAGTCCTTCTTCATTATGTCTAATTCACAATGACCCGACACTGGTGGCACGATATGAACGACGCCCGACACGGTATAGCATTTCCAAATCTACTGCTCACAGTGGAGCGACACTGGTGGCACGATATGAACGACGCCCGACACGGTATAGCATTTCCAAATCTACTGCTCACAGTGGAGCGACACTGGTGGCACGATATGAACGACGCCCGACACGGTATAGCATTTCCAAATCTACTGCTCACAGTGGAGCGACACTGGCGGAACGATATGAACGACGCCCGACACGGTATAGCATTTCCAAATCTACTGCTCACAGTGGAGCGACACTGGTGGCACGATATGAACGACGCCCGACACGGTATAGCATTTCCAAATCTACCGCTCACAGTGGAGCGACACTGGTGGCACGATATGAACGACGCCCGACACGGTATAGCATTTCCAAATCTACTGCTCACAGTGGAGCGACACTGGTGGCACGATATGAACGACGTCCGACACGGTATAGCATTTCCAAATCTACCGCTCACAGTGGAGCGACACTGGCGGAACGATATGAACGATACCCTTAAATTGAGTTTTTTATTTATGGACGCTCTTTAATTGATGTGGTCCTTAGCGTCCCATTCTATATTGGGCGTGAAAGACCGGAAATTTAGCTCAGAGGCCTCTTTATCAGGCTTGAGGTTCTTTTACGTACAGTAAATCTACGACGCGGGACCACCGGCTTTACTTCCCTTCGCAAACAAGCCATGCTAAGAATTTTTACGCCGAAACTTAAGTAAGTGTCCAAGGCCTACCCGGAACCGAAACGCTTCTTCTAATGCCCAGGGGAAAGCGTCAACCGAATGACCCTCCCTCCCATGGGGTTTTCCATTAGACCAATACCTGATTGCTTAAAAAGCCGCCCCCCCCCGCTTGCGCAGGGACGGAAGTGGATACGCCACTTACACGCGTCAACCTCAGGGGGTAAGACTACCAATAACCCTCGGTAGGGGCGACAGTGATCTGGTACCGTCTACCAGCTCTCCAGCTTGGTGCCGGAGGACATTAAGGCGTCTCACAGCCTCCTAGACCTAGCACAGATGCACCCAATCAAGCCTGATAAAGAGGCCTCTGAGCAAAATTGCCGGTTTTCACGCCCAACATAGAATGGGACTCTAAAAACCACAGCAGTTCAAGAGCATACACAAATACAACGCTATTTTATTTGATGTAACAAATCACCATTGGTATCGGGAACCACAACCCGCCGAATCCAACTCAATCCGAACAACTCCCTTTCGGGAGAGGCTCAGATGTTCGGCCCGGTGTACTTCTAGTACGCCAAAAGTACCACAATTACTAGGGGTACGCAGCGCCCGCACCAAGACAGCAGAACTGGTCGGGGAACCTACCCACAGGAAACTGGCAGCACGATAATGCGGAACCCGACACGATATTGCATCTAAAACCATAGTGTTCACAATGTAGCCACACTCGCGGCACGATATAGCAACACCCGACACGATATTGCATCTAAAACTCTAGTGTTCACAATGTAGCGAAACTCGCTGCACGATATAGAAACACACGACACGATATTGCATCTCAAACTCTAGTGTTCACAATGTAGCGACACTCGCGGCACGATATAGCGACACCCGACACGATATTGCAGCTCAAACTCTAGTGTTCACCGTGAAGCGACACTGGCGGCACCATACAAACGACACCCGACACGCTATTGCATCTCAAACTCTAGTGTTCACAATGAAGCGACACTGGTGGCACGATATGAGCGACTTCCGACACGATATTGCATCTCAAAATCTAGTGTTTACAATGAAGCGACACTGGCGGCAAGATATGAGCGACACCCGACACGATATTGCATCTCAAACACAAGTGTTCTCAAAGAAGCGACACAGGCGACACGATATAGCGATACCCGACACGATATTGCATCTCAAACTCTAGTGATCACAATGAAGCGACACTGGCGGCACGATATGAACGACACCCGACACGATATTGCATCTCAAACTCTAGTAATCACAATGAAACGACACTGGCGGCACGCTATGAGCACTGGCGGCACGATATGAGCGACACCCGACACGATATTGCATCTAAAACTCTAGTGTTCACAATGCAGCGAAACTCGCGGAACGACATAGCGTCACCCGTAACGATATTGCATCTCCGACTCTAGTGTACACAATGTAGCGACACTCGCGGAACGATACAGCGACACCCGACACTATATTGCATCTCAAATTCTTTTTCACAATGTAGCGCCACTAGTGGCACGATATAGAGACACCCGACACGATATTGCATCTCAAACTATAGTGTTAACAATGGAGTGACACTGGCGGCACGATATGACCGACACCCGACACGATATTGCATCTCAAATTCTAGTGTTCACCATGAAGCGACACTGGCGGCACGATAAAAACGACACCCGACACGGTATTGCATCTCAAACCCTAGTGTTCACAATGAAGCGACACTGGCGGCACGATATGAGTGAAACGCGACACGATATTGCATCTCAAACTCCAGTGTTCTCAATGAAGCGAAACTGGCGGCACGATATAGCGATACCCGACACGATATTGCATCTCAAGCTCCAGTGTTCACAATGAAGCGACACTTGCGGCACGATATGAGCGACACCCGACACGATATTGCATTTCAAACTCTAGTGTTCATAATGTAGTGACACTGGCGGAACGATATGAGCGAAACGTGACACGATATTGCATCTCAAACTCTAGTGATCACAAAGAAGAGAAACTGGCGGCACGATATGAACGACACCCGACGCGATATTACATCTCAAACTCTAGTGTTCACAATATAGCGACACTGGCGGCACGATATAGCGACACCCGACACGATTATGCATCTCAAATTCCAGTGTTCACAATGAAGCAATACTGGCGGCACGATATAGCGACACCCGACACGATATTGCATCTCAAATTCTAGTGTTCACAATGTAGCGAAACTCGCGGCACGACATAACGACACCCGACAGGATATTGCATCTCAAACTCTAGTGTTCACAATGTACTGACACTGGCGGCACGATATGAGCGACACCCGACACGATATTGTATCTCAAACTCTAGTGTTCACAATGAAGCGAAACTAGCGGCACCGAAATATGACACGCGACACAATATTCCAGCACAAACTCTACTGTTCACAATGAAGCGTCACTGGCGGCACGATATGAGCGACACCCGAAACGATATTGCATCTCATACTCTAGTGTTCATAATGAAGCGACACTGGCAGCACGATATAAGTGACACCCGACACGATATTGCATCTCAAACTCTAGTGTTCACAATGAAGCGTCACTGGCAGCACTTTATAGCGACACCCGACAAGATATTGCATCTCAAACTCTAGTGTTCACAATGTAGCGACACTCGCGGCACGATATAACAACACCCGACACGATATTGCATGTAAAACTCTAGTGTTCACAATGTAGCGACACTCCGGAACTATATAGCGTCACCCGAAAAGATATTGCATCTCAGACTCTAGTGTTCACAATGTAGCGAAATCGCGGCACGATATACAAACACCCGACACCATATTGCATCTCAAACTCTAGTGTTCACAATGTAGCGACACTCGCGGCACGATATAGCGACACCCGACACGATATTGCATCTCAAATTCTTTTTCTCAATGTAACGACACTCGCGGCAAGGTATAGCGACACCCGACACGATATTGCATCTCAAACTCTAGTGTTCACAGTGGAGTGACACTGGCAGCACGTTATGAGCGATACCCGACACGATATTGCATCTCAAACTCAAATGTTTACCATTAAGCGACACTGGCGGCACGACATGAACGACACCCGACAAGATATTGCATCTCAAACTTCAGTGTTCACAATGAAGCGACACTGGCGGTAAGATATGAGCGACAACCGACACCATATTGCATCTCAAACTCGAGTGTTCACAATGTAGTGACACTAGCGGCACGATATGAGCGACACCGTACACGATATTGCATCTCAAACTCTAGTGTTCACAAAGAAGCGAAACTGCCAGCACGATATGAACAACACCCGACACGATATTGCATCTCAAACTCTAGTGTTCACAATGTAGTGACCCTGGCGGCACGATATAGCGACACCCTACACGATATTGCATCTCAAACTCTAGTGTTCTAAATGAAGCGAAACTGGCGGCAAAATATGAATGACACGTGACACGATATTGCATCTGAAACTTTAGAGTTCAAAATGAAGCGAAGATGAAGTCACGATATGAGCGACACCCGACACGATATTGCATCTCAATCTCTAGTGATCATAATGAAGCGACACTGGCGGCACGATATAGCGATACCCGACACGATATTGCATCTCAAACTCTAGTGATCACAATGAAGCGACACTGGCGGCACGATATGAACGACACCCGACACGATATTGCATCTCAAACTCTAGTAATCACAATGAAACGACACTGGCGGCACGCTATGAGCACTGGCGGCACGATATGAGCGACACCCGACACGATATTGCATCTAAAACTCTAGTGTTCACAATGCAGCGAAACTCGCGGAACGATATAGCGTCACCCGTAACGATATTGCATCTCCGACTCCAGTGTACACAATGTAGCGACACTCGCGGAACGATACAGCGACACCCGACACTATATTGCATCTCAAATTCTTTTTCACAATGTAGCGCCACTAGTGGCACGATATAGAGACACCCGACACGATATTGCATCTCAAACTATAGTGTTAACAATGGAGTGACACTGGCGGACGATATGACCGACACCCGACACGATATTGCATCTCAAATTCTAGTGTTCACCATGAAGCGACACTGGCGGCACGATAAAAACGACACCCGACACGATATTGCATCTCAAACCCTAGTGTTCACAATGAAGCAACACTGGCGGCACGATATGAGTGAAACGCGACACGATATTGCATCTCAAACTCCAGTGTTCACAATGAAGCGTTACTGGCGGCACGATATAGCGACAACCGACAAGATATTGCATCTCAAACTCTAGTGTTTACAATGTAGCGACACTCGCGGCAAGATATAGCGACAACCGACACGATATTGCATCTCAAATTCTAGTGTTCACCATGAAGCGACACTGGCGGCACGATAAAAACGACACCCGACACGATATTGCATCTCAATCTCTAGTGATCATAATGAAGCGACACTGGCGGCACGATATAAGTGACACCCGACACGATATTGCATCTCAAACTCTAGTGTTCACAATGAAGCGTTACTGGCGGCACGATATAGCGACAACCGACAAGATATTGCATCTCAAACTCTAGTGTTTACAATGTAGCGACACTCGCGGCAAGATATAGCGACAACCGACACGACATTGCATCTCAAACTCTAGTGTTCACAATGTAGTGACACTGGCGGTACGATATGAGCGACACCCGACACGATATTGCATCTCCAACGCTAGTGTTCACAAAGAAGCGAAACTGGCGGCACGATATCAACGACACCCGACACGATATTGCAACTCATACTCTAGTGTTCACAATGCAGCGACACTCGCGGCACGATATTGCGTCACCAGAGAGGATATTGCATCTCAAACTACAGTGTTCACAATGTAGCGACACTCGCGGCACGATATAGCCACACCCGACAAGATATTGCATCTCAAACTCTAGTGTTCACATTGTAGCGAAACTCGCGGCAGGATATGAGCGACACCCGACACGATATTGCATCTCAATCTGTAGTGTTAATAATGAAGCGACACTGGCAGCACGATATAAGTGACATCCGACACAATATTGCATCTCAAACTCTAGTGTTCACAACGTAGCGACACTCACGGCACGATATAGCGACACCAGACACGATATTGCATCTCAAACTCTAGTGTTCACAACGAAGCGAACAGGCGGCACGAAATGAATGACACGCGACACGATATTCCATCTCAAACTCTAGTTTTCACAACGAAGCGACAGTCGCGGCACGATATGAACGACACCGGACACGATATTGCATCTCAAATATAGTGTTCACAACGTAGCGACACTGGCGACACAATACAGCGACACTCGACACGATATTGCATCTCAAACTCTAGTGTTCACAATGTAGCGAAACTCGCGTCACGATATATCGAAAACGGACACGATATTGCATCTCAAACGCTAGTGTTCATAATGTACTGACACTGGCGGCACGATAAGAGCGACACCCGACACGATATTGTATCTCAAACTGTAGTGTTCACAAAGAAGCGAAACTGGCGGCACGATATGAATGACACGCGATACGTTTTTACATCTCAAACTCTAGTGTTCACAATGAAGCGACACTCGCGGCACGATATGAGCAACACTTGACAAGATATTGCATCTCAAACGCTAGTATTCACAATGTTGCGACACTGGCGCCACAATACAGCGACACTCGACACGATATTGCATCTCAAACTCTAGTGTTCACACCGAAGCGACACTGGCGTCACGATATAGCGACACCGACATCATATTGCATCTCAAACCCTAAGGTTCACAATACAGCGACACTGGCGGCAGGATATGATGACACCTGACACGATATTGCATTTCAAACTCTAGTGTACACAATGAAGGGAAACTGGCGGCACGGTATGAGCGACAACCGACACGATATTGCATCTCAATCTCTAGTTTTCATAATGAAGCGACACTGGCGGCACGATAGGTGTGACACCCGACACGATATTGCATCTCATACTCAGTTGTTAACAATGAATCGTCACTGGCGGCACGATATTGTAACTCAAACTCTAGTGTTCACAATGTAGTGACACTAGCGGCACGATATGAGCGACACCCGACAGGATATTGCATCTCTAATTCTTGTTCACAATGTAGCGACGCTCGCGGCACGATATAGCGACACCCTAAACGATATTGCATCTCAAACTCTAGTGTTCCCAATGGAGGAACACTAACGGCACGATATGAGCGACACCCGACACGATATTGCATCTCAAACTCTAGTGTGCAACAATGCAGCGACACTGGCGCCACAATACAGCGACACTCGACACGATATGGCATCTCAAACTCTAGTGCTCACACCGAAGGGACACTGGCGTCACGATATAGCGACACCGACATCATATTGCATCTTAAACCCTAAGGTTCACAATGTAGCGACACTGGTGGCAGGATATGATGACACCTGACACGATATTGTATCTCAAACTCTAGTGTTCACAATGAAGCGTCACTGGCGGCACGATATAGCGACACCCGACAAGATATTGCATCTCAAAGTCTAGTGCTCGGAATGTAGCAAAACTCGCGGCACGATATAGCGACACCCACCACGATATTGCATTTAAAATTCTAGTGTTCACAATGAAGCGAATCTGGCGGCACGATACGATCGACACCCGAAAAAATGTTGCATCTCAAACTCTAGTGTTCACAATTTAGCGGCCCTGGCGGCAAAATACAGCGACACTCGACACGATATTGCATCTCAAACTCCAGTGTTCAAAATGTAGCGACACTCCGGTATGATATAATGACATCCGACACGATATTCTATCTCAAACTGTAGTTTTCACAATGTAGCGAAACTCGCGGCACGATATAGCGACATCCGACACAATATTGTATCTCAAACTCTAGTGTTCACAATGTACTGACACTAGCGGCACGGTATGAGCGACACCCTACACGATATTGTATCTCAAACTCTAGCGTTCACAATGAAGCGAAACTGGCGGCACATATAGGTGACACCGACATCATATTGCATCTGAAACCCTAAGGTTCACAATGTAGCAACACTTGCGGCAGGATATGATGACACCTGACACGATATTGCATTTCAAACTCTAGTGTACACAATGAAGGGAAACTGGCGGCACGGTATGAGCGACAACCGACACGATATTGCATCTCAATCTCTAGTTTTCATAATGAAGCGACACTGGCGGCACGATAGGTGTGACACCCGACACGATATTGCATCTCATACTCAGGTGTTAACAATGAAGCGTCACTGGCGGCACGAGATTGTAACTCAAACTCTAGTGTTCACAATGTAGTGACACTAGCGGCACGATATGAGCGACACCCGACAGGATATTGCATCTCTAATTCTTGTTCACAATGTAGCGACGCTCGCGGCACGATATGAGCGACACCTGACACGATAATGCATCTCAATCTCTAGTGTTCATAATGAAGCGACACTGGCGGCACGGTAAAAGTGACACGCGACACGATATTGCATCTCAAACTCTAGTGTTCCCAATGAAGCGTCACTTGCGGCACGATATAGCGACACCCGACAAGACATTGCATCTCAAACTCTAGTGCTCACAATGTAGCGAAACTCGCGGCACGATATAGCGACACCCAACACGATATTTCATCTCAAACCCTAGTGTTCACAACGTAGTCATACTGGGGGCACGATATGAGCGACATCCGACACGATATTGCATCTCAAACTCTAGTGTTTACAATGTAGTGACACTGGCGGCACGATATGAGCGACACCCGACAGGATATTGCATCTCAAATTCTTGTTTACAATGTAGCGAATCTCGGGGCACGATATAGCGACACCCGACTCCATATTGCATCTCAAACTCTAGTTTTCACAATGAAGCGTCACTGGCGGCACGATATAGCGACACTCGACAAGATATTGCATCTCAAATTTTAGTGTTCACAATGAAGCAAATCTGGCGGCACGATACGATCGACACCCGACAAAATATTGCATCTCAAACTTTAGTGTTCACAATTTAGCGGCCCTGGCGGCACAATACAGCGACACTCGACACGATATTACATCTCAAACTCCAGTGTTCAAAATGTAGCGACACTCGCGGTATCATATAATGACATCCGACACGATATTCTATCTCAAACTGTAGTGTTCACAATGTAGCGAAACTCGCGGCACGATATAGCGACACCGGACACAATATTGTATCTCAAACTCTACTGTTCACAATGTACTGAGACTAGCGGCACGGTATGAGCGACACCCTACACGATATTGTGTCTCAAACTCTAGCGTTCACAATGAAGGGAAACTGGCGGCACATATAGATGACACGCGACAGGCTATTGCTTCTCAAACTCTAGTGTTCACAATGAAACGACACTGGCGGCACGATATGAGCGACACCCGACACGATAATGCATCTCAATCTCTAGTTTTCATAATGAAGCGATACAGGTGGCACGGTAAATGTGACACGCGACAAGATATTGCATCTCAAACTCTAGTGTTCCCAATGAAGCGTCACTTGCGGCACGATATAGCGACACCCGACAAGACATTGGATCTCAAACTCTAGTGCTCACAATGTAGCGACACTCGCGGCACGATATAGCGACACCCAACACGATATTTCATCTCAAACCCTAGTGTTCACAATGTAGTGACACTGGGGGCACGATATGAGCGACACCCAACACGATATTGCATCTCAAACTCTAGTGATCACAAAGAAGGGAAACTGGCGACACGATATGAAGGATACCCGACACGACATTGCATCTCAAACTCTAGTGTTCACAATGTAGTGTCACTGGCGGCACGATATGAGCGACACCCGACAGGATATTGCATCTCAAATTCTTGTTTACAATGTAGCGACTCTCGGGGCACGATATAGCGACACCCGACACGATATTGCATCTCAAACTTTAGTGTTCACAATGGAGTGAAACTGGCGGCACGATATGAGCGACACCGGACACGATATTGCATCTCAAACTCTAGTGTTCACAACGAAGCGATATTGGCGGCACGATATGAACGACACCCGACACGCTGATGCATCTCAAACTCTAGTGTTCACGATGAAGCGATACTGGCGGCACGATATGAGCGACACCCGACACGATATTGCATCTCAAACGCTAGTGTTCACAATGAAGCGACACTGGCGGTACGATGTGAACGACACCTGACACGATATTGCATCTCAAACTCTAATGTTCACAATGTAGCGACACTGGCTGCACGATATAGAGACACCTGACACGACACTGCATCTCAGACTCTAGTGTTCACAATGTAGCGACACTTGCGGCTCGATATGAACGACACCCGACACAATATTCCATCTCAAACTCTAGTGTTCACAATGAAGCGACACTCGCGACACGATATAGCGTCACCAGACAGGATATTGCATCTCAAACTCCAGTGTTCAAAATGTAGTGACACTCGCGGCACGATATAGCGACACCCGACACGATATTGCATCTCAAACTCCAGTTTTCACAATGCACCGAAACTGGCGGCATCATACATAGCGATACCCGACACGTTATTACATCTCAAACTCTAGTGTTCCCAATGTACTGACACTGGCGGCACGATATGAGTGGCACCCGATATGTTATTGTATCTCAAACTGTAGTGTTCTAAATGAAACGAAACTGGCGGCACAATATGAATGACACGTGACCCGATATTGCATCTCAAACTTTAGAGTTCAAAATGAAGCGAAGATGAAGGCACGATATGAGCGACACCCAACACGATATTGCATCTCAATCTCTAGTGATCATAATGAAGCGACACTGGCGGCACGATATAGCGACAACCGACAAGATATTGCATCTCAAATTCTTGTTCACAATGTAGCGACGCTCGCGGCACGATATAGCGACACCCTACACGATATTGCATCTCAAACTCTAGTGTTCACAATGGAGGAACTCTGGCGGCACGATATGAGTGACACCCGACGCGATATTGCATCTCAAACTCTAGTGTTCACAATGCAGCGACACTGGCGGCATGATATGAGCGATACCCGACACGATATTGCATCTCTAACTCTAGTGTGCACAATAAGGCGACACTGGCGGCACGATATGAGCGACACCCGACACGGTATTGCATCTCAAACCCTATTGTTCTCAATGAAGCGACACTGGCGGCACGATATAGCGATACCCGACACGATATTGCATGTCAAACTCTAGTGTTCACAATGAAGCGACACTGGCGGCACGATTAGATCGACACCCGACACGACATTGCATCTCAAACTACAGTGTTCACAATGAAGCGACACTGGCGGCACGATATGAGCGACACCCTACACGATATTGCATCTCAAACTCTAGTGTTCACAATATAGTGACAATAGCGGCACGATATAAGCGACACCCGACACGATATTGCATCTCAAACTCTAGTGTTCACAATATGGCTTCACTGGCGGTGCGACATAAACGACACCTCACACGATATTGCGCCTCAGAATCTAGTGTTCATAATGTAGCGACACTAGCGGCACGATATAAAAGACACCTGTAACGATAATTCCTCTCAGAATCTAGAGTTCACAATGTAGCGACACTGGCGGCACGATATCAACGACATCTGACACGATATTGTATCTCAAACTATAGTGTTCAAATTGTAGCGACATTTGCGGCACGATATAAACGACACCTTGACGGTATTGCACACCAGAATCTAGTGTTCAGAATGCAGCGAAACTGGCCCCACAATAGAGCGAAACTCTACACGATATTGCATCTCAAACTCTAGTGTTCACAACGATGCGACACTGGCGTCATGATATAGCGACACCCGACAAAATTTTGAATCTCAAACTCCAGTGTTCACAATGTAGTGACACTGGCGGCACGATATGAGCGACAACCGACACGATATTGCATCTCAAACTGCAGTGTTCACAATATAGCGAAACTCGCGGCACGATATAGCAACACCCGACAAGATGTTGCATCTCAAACTCTAGTGTTCACAATGCAGCGAAACTCGCGTCACGATATATCGACAACCGACACGATATTGCATCTCAAACTCTAGTGTTCATAATGTACTGACACTGGCGGCACGATATGAGCGACTCCCGACACGATATTGTATCTCAAACTCTAGTGTTTACAATGAAGCGAAACTGGCGGCACGATATGAATGACATGCGACACGTTTTTGCATCTCAAACTCTAGTGTTCACAATGAAGCGACACTGGCGGCACGATATTAGCAACACTTGACAAGATATTGCATCTCAAACGCTAGTGTTCACAATGTTGCGACACTGGCGCCACAATACATCGACACTCGACACGATATTGAATCTCAAACTCTAGTGTTTACACCGAAGCGACACTGGCGTCACGATATAGCGACACTCACATCATATTGCATCTCAAACCCTAAGGTTCACAATGTAGCGACACTGGCAGCAGGATATGATGACACCTGACACGATATTGCATATCAATCTCTAGTATTCATAATGAAGCGACACTGGCGGCACGATAGGTGTGACACCCGAGACGATATTGCATTTCATACTCAGGTGTTAACAATGAAGCGTCACTAGCGGCACGATATTGTATCTCAAACTCTAGCGTTCAAAATGTAGTGAATCAGCGGCACGATATGAGCGAGACCCGACAGGATATTGCATCTCTAGTTCTTGGTCACAATGTAGCTACGCTCGCGGCACGATATAGCGACACCCTACACGATATTGCATCTCAAACTCTAGTGTTCACAATGGAGGAACACTGGCGGCACGACATGAGCGACACCCGACACGAATTTGCATCTCAAACTCTAGTGTGCAACAATGCAGCGACACTGGTGCCACAATACAGCGACTCTCGACACGATATTACATCTCAAACTCTAGTGTTCACACCGAAGCGACACTGGCGTCGCGATATAGCTACACCGACATCATATTGCATCTTTAACCCTAAGGTTCACAATGTAGCGATACTGTCGGCAGGATATGATGACACCTGACACGAAATTGTATCTCAAACTCTAGTGTTCACAATGATGCGTCACTGCCGGCACGATATAGCGACACCCGACAAGATATTGCATCTCAAACTCTAGTGTTCGGAATGTAGCAAACCTCGCGGCACTATATAGCGACACCCAACACAATATTGCATCTCAAATTCTAGTGTTCACAATGAAGCGAATCTGGCGTCACGATACGATCGACACCCGACAAAATATTGCATCTCAAACTCTAGTTTTCACAATTTAACGGCCCTGGCGGCACAATACAGCGACACTCGACACGATATTGCATCTAAAACTCCAGTGTTCAAAATGTAGCGACACTCTCGTTATGATATAAATACATCCGACACGATATTCTATCTCAAACTGTAGTGTTCACAATGTAGCGAAACTCGCGGCACGATATATCGACACCCGACACAATATTGTATCTCAAACTCTAGTGTTCACAATGTACGGACAATAGCGGCACGGTATGAGCGACACCCTACACGAGATTGTATCTCAAACTCTAGCGTTCACAATGAAGCGAAACTGGCGGCACATATAGATGACACGCGACAGGATATTGCATCTCAAACTCTAGTGTTCACAATGAAACCACACTGGCGGCACGATATGAGCGACAGCTGACACGATAATGCATCTCAATCTCTAGTGTTCATAATGAAGCGACACTTGCGGCACGGTAAAAGTGACACGCGACACGATATTGCATCTCAAACTAGTGTTCCCAATGAAGCGTCACTTGCGGCACGATATATTGACACCCGACAAGACATTGCATCTCAAACTCTAGGGCTCACAATGTAGCGACACTCGCGGCACGATATAGCGACACCCAACACGATATTTCATCTCAAACCCTAGTGTTCACAATGTAGTGACACTGGGGGCACGATATGAGCGACATCCGACACGATAATGCATCTCAATCTCTAGTGTTCATAATGAAGCGACACTGGCGGCACGGTAAACGTGACACGCGACACGATATTGCATCTCAAACCCTAGTGTTCCCAATAAAGCGTCACTTGCGGCACGATATAGCAACACCCGACAAGATATTGCATCTCAAACTCTAGTGCACACAATGTAGCGACACTCGCGGCACGATATAGCGACACCCAACACGATATTTCATCACAAACCCTAGAGTTCACAATGTAAAGACACTGGGGGCACGATATGAGCAACAACCGACTCAAAATTCCATCTCAAACTGTAGTGTTCACAATGAAGCGACACGATATAGCGTCACCAGACAGGATATTGCATCTCAAACTCCAGTGTTCAAAATGTAGCGACACTCGCGACACGATATAGCGACACCCGACACGATATTGCATCTCAAACTCTAGTTTTCACAATGCAGCGAAACTGGCGGCACGATATAGCGACACCCGACAGGATATTGCATCTCAAACTCTAGTGTTCCCAATGTACTGACACTAGCGGCACGATATGAGTGTCACCCGACATGATATTGTATCTCAAACTCTAGTGTTCTAAATGAAATGAACCTGGTGGCACAATATGAATGACACGTGACACGATATTGCATCTCAAACTTTAGAGTTCAAAATGAAGCGAAGATGAAGGCACGAAATGAGCGACACCCGACACGATATTGCATCTCAATCTCTAGTGATCATAATGAAGCGACACTGGCGGCACGATTAAGCGACAACCGACAAGATATTGCATCTCAAACTCTAGTATTTACAACGTAGCGACACTCGTGGCAAGATATAGCGACACCCGACACGATATTGCATCTCCAACGCTAGTGTTCACAAATAAGCGAAACTGGCGGCACGATATCAACGACACCCGACACGATATTGCATCTCATACTCTAGTGTTCACAATGCAGCGACACTCGCGGCACATTAAATCTTCACCAGACAGGATATTGCATCTCAAAGTACAGTGTTGACAATGTAGCGACACTCGCGGCACGATATAGCCACTCCCGACAAGATATTGCATCTCAATCTCTAGTGTTCACAATGTAGCGAAACTCGCGGCATGATATGAGCGACACCCGACACGATATTGTATCTCAAACTCTAGTGTTCATAATGAAGTGAAACTGGCGGCACGATATGAATGACACGCGACACGATATTGAATCTCAGACACTAGTGTTCAAAATGAAGCGACACTGGCGGCACGATATGAATAACATCCGAACGATATTGCATCTCAATCTGTAGTGTTAATAATTAAGCGAGACTGGCAGCACGATATAAGTGACACCCGACACAATATTGCATCTCAATCTCTAGTGTACACTAAGAAGCGAACTGGCGGCACGATATGAATGACACGCGACACGATATTCCATCTCAGACTCGAGTTTTCACAGCGAAGCGACACTCGCGGTTCGATATGAACGACACCGGAAACGATATTGCATCTCAAACTCTAGTGTTCACAATGAAGCGAAACTGGCGGCACGATATGAGCGATACCGGACAAGATATTGCATCTCAAACTCTAGTGTTCACAATGTAGCGACACTGGTGACACAATACAGCGACACTCGACACGATATTGCATTTCAAACCGTATTGTTCACAATGTAGCGAAACTCGCGGCACGATATAGCAACACCCGACACGATATTGCATCTCAAGCTCTAGTAATCACAATGTAGCGAAACTCGCGTCACGATATATCGACACCCGAAACGATATTGCATCTCAAACTCTAGTGTTCATAATGTACTGACACTGGCGGCACGATATGAGCGACACCCGACACGATATTGTATCTCAAACTCCAGTGTTCACAATGAAGCGAAACTGGCGGCACGATATGAATGACACGCGACACGATATTGCATCTCAAACTCTAGTTTTTACAATGAAGAGACACTGGCGGCACGATATGAGCAACACCCGACAAGATATTGCATCTCAAACGCTAGTGTTCACAATGTATCGACACTGGCGCCACAATACAACGACACTCGACACGATATTGCATCTCAAACTCTAGTGTTCACACCGAAGCGACACTAGCGTCACGACATAGTGACACCGACATCATATTGCATCTCAAACCCTAAGGTTCACAATGTAGCGACACTGGCGGCAGGACATGATGACACCTGACACGATATTGCATTTCAAACTCTAGTGTACACAATGAAGGGAAACTGGCGGCACGATATCAATTACACGCGACACTATATTGTATTTAAAACCCTAGTTTTCACAATGTAGCGACACTGGCGGCACGGTATGAGCGACACCCGACACGATATTGCATCTCAATCTCTAGTATTCATAATGATGCGACCCTGGCGGCACGATAGGTGTGACACCCGACACGATATTACATCTCAAACTCAGGTGTTAACAATTAAGCGTCACTGGCGGCACGATATTGTATCTCAAACTCTAGTATTCACAATGTAGCGACACTCGCGGCACGATATAGCGACACCCGACACGATATTGCATCTCAAGCGCTAGTGTTCCCAATGTAGTGACACTAGCGGCACGATATGAGCAACACCCGACAGGATATTGTATCTCAAATTCTTGTTCACAATGTAGCGACGCTTGCGGCACGATTAAGCGACAACCGACAAGATATTGCATCTCAAACTCTAGTATTTACAACGTAGCGACACTCGTGGCAAGATATAGCGACACCCGACACGACATTTCATCTCAAACTCTAGTGTTCATAATGAAGTGAAACTGGCGGCACGATATGAATGACACGCGACACGATATTGCATCTCAGACTCTAGTGTTCAAAATGAAGCGACACTGGCGGCACGATATGAGCGACACCCGAACGATATTGCATCTCAATCTGTAGTGTTAATAATGAAGCGACACTGGCAGCACGATATAAGTGACACCCGACACGATATTGCAGCTGAAACTCTATTGTTCACAATGTAGCGACACTCACGGCACGATATAGGGACACCAGACACCATAATGCATCTCAAACTCTAGTGTTCACAAAGAAGCGAACTGGCGGCACGATATGAATGACACGCGACACGATATTCCATCTCAAACTCTAGTTTTCACAACGAAGCGACACTCGCGGTACGATATGAACGACACCGGACACTATATTGCATCTCAAACTGTAGTGTCCACAATGAAGCGAAACTGGCGGCACTATATGAGCGACACCGGACAAGATATTGCATCTCAAACTCCAGTGTTCACAATGTAGCGACACTGGCGGCACGATATAGCGACATCCGACACGATATTCCATCTCAAACTGTAGTGTTCACAATGTAGCGAAACTCGCGGCACGATATAGGGACACCCGACACGATATTGCATCTCAAACTCTACTGTACACAATGTAGTGACACTGGCGGCACGATTTAGCGACACCCGACACGATATTGCATCTCAAATTCTAGTGTTCACAATGTAGTTGACACGGGCGGCACGATATGAACGACACCTGACACGATATTCCATCCCAGTATCTAGTGTTCACAATGTAGCGACAATGGCGGCACAACATGAACGACATCTCGCACGATATTGCACCTCAGAATCTAGTGTTCATAATGTAGCGACACTGGCGGCACGGTATGAGCGACACCCGACACGATATTGCATCTCAATCTCTAGTATTCATAATGAAGCGACACTGGCGGCACGATAGGTGTGACACCCGACACGATATTGCATCTCATACGCAGGTGTTAACAATGAAGCGTCACTGGCGGCACGATATTGTATCTCAAACTCTAGTGTTCACAATGTAGCGACACTCGCGGCACGATATAGCGACACCCGACACGATATTGTATCTCAAATTCTTGTTCACAATGTAGCGACGCTCGCGGCACGATATAGCGACACCCTACACGATATTGCATCTCAAACTCTACTGTTCACAATGAAGCTACACTGGCGGCACGATATGAGCGACACCCGACACGGTATTGCATCTCAAACCTTAGTGTTCTCAATGAAGCGACACTGGCGGCACGATATAGCGATACCCGACACGATATTGCATGTCAAACTCTAGTGTGCGCAATGAAGCGACACTGGCGGCACGATTAGTTCGACACCCGACAGGACATTGCATCTCAAACTACAGTGTTCACAATGAAGCGACACTGTCGGCACGATATGAGCGACACCCTACACGATATTGCATCTCAAACTCTAGTGTTCACAATATAGTGACAATAGCGGCACGATATGAGCAACACCCGACACGATATTGCATCTCAAACTCTAGTGTTCATAATGTACTGACACTGGCGGCACGATAGGAGCGACACCCCACACGAAATTGTATCTCAAACCCTGGTGTTTGCAATGAAGCGAAACTGGCGGCACGATACGAATGACACGCGACACGATATTGAATCTCAAACTCTAGTGTTCACATTGAAACGACACTGGCGGCACGATATGAGCGACACCCTACACGATATTGCATCTCAAACTCTACTGTTCACAATGAAGCTACACTGGCAGCACGATTTGAGCGACAACCGCCACGATATTGCAACTCAAACTCTAGTGTTCACAACGAAACGAAACTGGCGGCACGATATGAATGACACGCGACACGATATTGCATCTCAAACTCTAGTTTTCACAATGTAGCGTCACTGTCGGCACGATATGAATGACATCTTTTACGATATTGCATCTCAAACTCTAGTGTTCACAATGTAGCGACACTGGCGGCACGATATGAATGACACCTGACACGATATTGTAGTTCAGAATCTAGAGTTCACAATGTAGCGACACTGGCTTCACGATATGAATGACACCTGACACGATATTGCATCTCAAACTCTAGTGTTCACAATGTAGCGACACTGGCGGCACGATATGAATGACACCTTTTACGATATTGCATCTCAAACTCTAGTGTTCACAATGTAGCGTCACTGTCGGCACGATATGAATGACATCTTTTACGATATTGCATCTCAAACTCTAGTGTTCACAATGTAGCGACACTGGCGGCACGATATGAATGACACCTGACACGATATTGCATCTCAAACTCTAGTGTTCACAATGTAGCGACACTGGCGGCACGATATGAATGACACCTGACACGATATTGTATCTCAGAATCTAGAGTTCACAATGTAGCGACACTGGCTTCACGATATGAATGACACCTGACACGATATTGCATCTCAGAATCTAGTGTTCACACTGAGGCGACACATTTTGATGCTACCGAGCGAACCTCTAGCGAAACGCGCACCTTTACGTTATACTTTTGTATGCACTTGAACTCAATTTATAAAACTAGGGCTAACTTAATATTTCTGCTGAAAAACAATGCGTTTACCTGCTGGTTGATGCCATCTTAACAAGAGCACGCAATCCAGTTCTTCGGATGCCTCCATTCCGCGCATGAAAGTTAACTCCAATTCAACCTTCGTCACACGGATTTTGTTGCGTCCATGATGAATTCCAATTGGTCAATTGTCTTATCGCTCATGTCGATCCATTGCAAATTGGGCATAAGAGGGAAATATCTTCTATACCCCATTTAATTGGAAATCTACAAGTATATCTGTTAAAAACTTGGTCTTAGGCCTTACTCGTAAATAGGATACGTCACGCAGCTTAAGTAATTTTCAAAGTTGGTATCTGGTGTGCAATATGCATTGAAGCTGCGCTCTCAGCTTTTCCGTTCACAGCTGATGGCACCAGTGATTAGTTTGTTGCTAATAAACACTCATGAAGTGAAAGTAATTCAGTATTCCTCGCCCAAAGAGATGTTGGTACTGTCTGAATCCATTTTCCATGCATTGCTAAGACCTACTTATGAAATTAACCGTTTCTTACTTACCGCTTCAGTTTGGTACCCCTAAAACATGCTATGTTTCTTTCTTGGGCGCCTAACGTGGGACCACGCTGCTAAACTACGTATGTTGTAAAACTTGGTATATGAATTAACTTAACGTGTGTTGCCGATATTGTACCTTTTCTTTAGAGAAACGTCACCCCAATACTGTTTGTAGTTACTTAATGCAGAATAACGTCAAAAATGTGTCTATGCCATCATTACAAACCGATTTAGATACGATAATAATTATTGTCTGGCCTACTCGCTCTTCAGACCTAAATGTATGCGTTAATTTCTTTAAGAAGTACTCAATGAGAATCTTCATGCAAGCTATCCGCATACACTTGAGGAATTAAATGAAAATATTTGGTATGTATTTTAGAATATTTTGACTACAGAAATTCGAGTGTTCTAGAATGCATTCGCCAGATCAAGGCTTATTTAAAAGTAGATGACATTATTTCTAATACTTTTATAACTTAAGTTAAGGTTGATACATAAATTCATTCTCCTTATTGTGCGCATTAATCACGGAAGAAACGTGGGCTAATCTTCCGCTAGTGCAAGGTGAAATGCGGAAGTTGTAGCCCCGTTATCTCACATACAATAATGCCCAATTCACAATAAAGCGACACTGGCGACGCGACATTAGCGACAAGGCGATTCACTAATAGGAATTCAGCACAAATGCAACAAAATCCGTGCCACGGAAAGTCGAATTGTTAAAATACAAACCTTTTGGAAAATGCATTCTTTCCGGAAGAAATACGAAGGCGGATCGAAAAGTAACGCACAATAATTGTTTACAAAATGTTTAATAGTTAAAACAACAACAAAATCACAAATGAACTTACACCTTTTACCTACTTTTCGGCATAGTCACCAAGTTTCTCAACACATTTCTCCCATCATGGTACCAGTTTCAATATGGCCTGTTCGTAGAAGTTCGTTTCCTTGGAGTATAGCCATCTGCGGGCTGCTGATTTCACTTCCGCATCTGTCGCAAAGCGTTGGCCGGCCAGGAATTTCTTCATAGGACCAAACAGATGAAAGTTCGACGGTGCAAGGTCCGAACTGTATGGTGGATGCTGGAGCACCTCCCAACCATTCATGTTGTGGCTTTTGTCACGAAGGGCAAGACGCAACTTCACCAAAGTTTTCATGTAGGCTGCAGCATTCACAGTGGTCCCGTGTTCAGCAAAGCCCACCAATACAACACCATGCATATCCCAGAGCACCGTCATAAGCACTTTCCAAGCAGATTGAGTCACTTTGAATTTCTTCACTGGGGAACCAGCATATATCCACTCCATACATGCCTGCTTGGTTTCGGGCGTGTAATGGTATGCCCACGGCTCATCACCAGTGACGATTCCTTTCAGAAAGTCATGCCCTTCTGCAGTGTACCGCGTTAGATGATCCAAGCTCGTCATCATTCGCTGGCCCTTGTGGTTGTCTGTCAGGTTCTTAGGCACCCAGCGAGCACTAACTTTACGAAATTTCAACGTGTCATGAACAATATCGTACACTGCACCATAGGAAATGTTGAACTGTTGCGATAAGGTTCGCAGTTGCACACAATTGCCGGTCGTTCGAAATTGCCGCCTCTATGCCTCTGACATTCTGCGGAGTTGCAGCTGTTACCGGCCTCCCGGAGCGTGGCGAATCACTAAGGTTCACACCGCCCTCTAGGAAGAATGCACACCACCTGGAGACATTGCTACGGTACATACAACCATTCCCATACACGCCACGCATGTCCCTGTGAATATCATTCGGTTTATGCCCTTTGGCCCACAAATATCGAACCACACCTCTCTGCTCTTCACACGTGGACGACAGCAACATGCGCGCCATCTTTGTTCGTAGTTAACGCTTCTCTCGCTAGAGCTGCACATGAAACAAAAATACCCTCTGTGGTGAAAACTTCAAACTATATCTGTGTGAAATTGCAACATTCCAGCTGCAATACCAAGGCAGAAAAATGATTGTGCGTTACTTTTCGATCCGCCCTCGTAATAACTTACCCCGAGTTGTATGAGTTGAATTCAAATGCACACAAAAAATACAACGTAAAAGTGTGTGCTTTCGCCCGAGCTTCGCGCGGCAATGTTAAATTCTGTCGCCTCATTGTTGACATTAAATTTTGAGGAGCAATATCGTATCTCATGTCGCGTCGCCAGTATCGCTCGATTGTGAATTGGGCACGAACCTGGTAACATCATAAAATCTTAGATGAAGTTGCTGATGACACCATTGGCCGTATAAGTAGCAGGAGAAACGAAGCTCCGGGAGAAAGGCTATCCGATGCCATTCATCCATCACGAATTGCACCTCGATTTCTGGAGAAGATTCCGTAACACTCATTTGTAGTTATCAGTAGACTGCGTGATGGCTACAAATGCTGGTGCGTCAGTTCTCTCGGCAGGCCGGCAGATGCCACAATATGCAAGTACAAATTTATACTTTGGTCAGAGTCTTTTGAGACAGGGAAGGGGGAAATAGGGACGTTGCTGGCCGCACCAGTAGCTATCGCAAAGCTCCCACACGTAACAGGACTGGGCACGAGCAACCTGTTTTCTACCTTCCCCTTTCACTGTCTCATGACCAAAATATAGTTGAAAGCCCCGCATCACCTAAATAACTGTTAAAGCAAGTGGTTCAGGAAGATCAAATTCCTTGTGTGCGACTGCGGATAGCCGTACACTGAGAGCTCGAAAATTGTGCTGCCGACTTTTTTAGACTTCCAGTTTAACCGGAGTAACTGCAAATCTCTTATTTTAAGCGGAATACTCGATATATTTATATTTTCGAATAACGGATAATATATAATTTCCAACAACAATCATGGCGGACTCATGAGGGATCGAGCATGCCACCGCCCAGGGCAGCGGGTTTTAGGGGCGCCAAAGTCTTAAAACACGAACAAGATATTTGAAAATAGGACGGAATTATAAATCATTCTTAAATTCTTACGATTTTCTGGAGATTTCTTGTTATAAAACTGATGACAAGTGAAACACCAAAGTTTGTCACTTTGGATGTGATCTTCATTAATGATTATCGTCAAAACATTACGTGCGCGGCAGGTGTTCAACAATAAGCATCACATTTATAAACGTCATCCTCCGTGGTCCATGCTAGCCTCTAGTTACCGGGTTCAAACCCGGCGGAGGGCGATTTTTTTCGGCGTAAAAATCCTTAGCATGGCTTCCTTCGGAAGGGAAGTAAAGCCGGTGGTTCCGTGTCGTAGATTTACGCACGTAAAAGAACATCAAGCCTGATAAAGAGGCCTCTGAGCAAACCTTCCGCCCAATATACAGGATGTATCTTTATTGGTGTCATATATTTGGGGGACGTGTTCCTGACATCAAAACAGTAAAAAACGTTCATATGAACACAGGTCTGAAAATCATTTATTTCAGAGTTACAACACAAAATCGAAAGTTACAAAAATTGCTCGAAGTGGCTTCCTCTTGCTTCGGTGCATGTAGTAAGCCTAGGTTCCATGCTCTGGCGTACTCTGTTGAAAGTTCCTGATGTGTTTCATATTTGGCCAAATCCAGTTTGGATACGTCCTCTCAAAATATCAACATCAGGTACAGGAGTCGCATAAACCAAGGACTTCAAATGTCCCCAGACGAAGAAATTAGACGATCGAGCAGGCCATGAAATGGGTCCCCCTCGACCAATCCATCTTTGCGGAAATCGATCATTCAAAAACTTACGAACTATCATACTGAAATGAGCTGGAGCACCATCGTATAAAAACCACATTCGTCGGATTATGTCCAGAGGCACATTATCAGTTAAGTGATGCAACTCATTTCTGAGAAACTGGAGATAGGTTTGTCCATTCAGACGCGGAGGGAAGAAGTAGGGACCAATAAGATGATCATGAATGATTCCACCCCAAACGTTGAGAGATAACCTCTGTTTATGGTTGTCCTGTCGTACTTCATTAGGATTTTCAAATGCCCAGTTATGAGTGTTATGAAAATTGAAGATGCCGTCGCGAGTAAAACCAGCCTCATCCGTGAATAAGATACAGGCTAGGAAATTGATGAACACAGCGCACTGCTGTAACATGCGTTGACAGAAACGTCTTCTTGGCTCAAAGTCCGCCTCATTTAATCCTTGCACACGTTGAAGGTGATACGGGTACAGAACATTATCATGCAGAATTCTCCAGATAGTCATAGGACTAACTCTTTCTCTTACAGTCATACGTCTTGTGTTTTGTGATGGGCCTGCATCCACAGCACGAAGAACTCGTTCTTCAAGCTCAATGCCTCGTACCGCTCTTGGTCTCCCAACATCACTCAAATGCGCCATTCTCCCTCAAGCGTTGGTGAATTCGTGCGAATGTTCTTGCACACGGTAACGGCCTTTCAGGGTACCTTTCTGCATAAAGATCACGTGCTCGTGCTGCATTGCCGTCTGCACGGCTATACGTGTAGTGTATATCCGTCTGTCCACTCATGGAATACATCTTCTTTGACCTATAACAACGAAACGGTTGCTTTTTAGACCCATGTACTATGAACTTTTTTACTGTTTTGATGTCAGGAACACGTCCCCCAAATATATAACACTAATAAAGATACAGCTGTAAAATGGGATGCTAAGAACCATAGTAGTTAAAGAGAGTCCATAAATAAAACTCAATTTAATTTTAACGTTTATAAACAGGAGGGTTTCAAGCCACTGTAGTTTTATTCCTATCTCTTGGTGGGGGGAGGGTGATAGCCGCAATAGATCTATCGTAGGTCGGACTACGCGAGGTGTTCCCCTTCGCTAAATTACCTTATGATAAAGATGATTATTAACCAGTGTAGTTGACCGTCGAGTATGTTTTCATTTTATGCATTGTTTTTAATATTTTAATCTCCTGGTGAAGGGATAAACTCGAAATATTAGACATTTTAGTGTGACTTTGCCGTGTTTTATCTGTCGCTCAGAACAATTTTGTTCTCTCACCACATAATGCATCTCTTCTTGAGCTTTATTGACCACACATGCAAATGCGTGTGTGTGTATACACGTTAATGTATATATGTATACGTTACATGAGAATAAATAGTCATGAAGGACTGACATTGCGGATGAAACTTAGTTTATGTCGGAAAATGTGAGGGGGGCGGCATTTACAGTTATCGCACGGAACAGCAAAACTCTTAGAGCCGGCTGTTAAATCTAAATTGATTGTTTTATTTATGGACGCTCTTTAACTACTATGGTTCTTAGCGTCCCATTGTATATCGGACATGGAAGACCGGAAATTTTGCTGAGGTCTCTTTATCAGGCTTAAGGTTCTTTTACGTGCCGTAAATCTACGACACGAGATCGCCGACTTTACTTCCCTTCCGCCATCCTCCGCCGGGTTTGAATCCATTATCTCGGGAACTAAGTCTAGCATGATACCACTAGACCACGGAGGACGACGAGCCGGCAGTGATAATAATGTGTATCATTAGGCAGGTATATGTCGTACTCAGATATACTGGAACTTTAATTATGCAGCCGAATGTTGGCCAACTGCTGGTTCTCAGCTTTATTTCTGATGCCAAATGATCACATGTCTGGATGAATCTACGTTGGTTCAAATAAGGGCTTAATTAGGTTCCAGTAATTAATGTGGTTTGAAATATCAGGCCTGAGTAGTTACAAGTTAAGGCTTGCAATTGATAAAAACAAATAAAATAAAACTTGTATGTTTATGAGAGTAAGAGCTTACAATATAGCATCTTGGAAAATATTCAAATGCAACTAACATTATACGAGGGCTGTCCAGAAAGTAACCTCCGTTCATGCATAGCACGAGAAGTAGTGGGGGTAGCGCCGCCATTTCGACATCAGCGTGCGCAGTGGCTCAGTGCGCTTCTAGCTGTGCAAGGTGGAGCATCGTACTGTCGCGTGTTTGCTAGTTATAACCTAATAACATGGGCGCCGAAATATCAATTCCTGCCAAGTGTGAAGTGTGAAAAAGCTAAGAAGAGCAATCCAAAACAAGCGCCGTGGTCTTCTGACATCTGGTGTTGTGTTTTTGTATGACAATGCTCGCCCTCACACAGAAAACAACACAATTAATGAACTTTTGCCCAAGTTCAAATGGGACTTTTTTTACCATACCCCGTATAGCCCGGACTTGGCCACTAGCGACTTCCATCTGTTCCCGTACATGAAAAAATGGCTTGTAGCTCAGCACTTTGGCAATGACCAAGAGCTTCAAAACACCGTGAACAGGTTGGGTTAGTTCGCTGGCGGCAGAATTTTATACAGAGGGTATATCAAAGACTGTGAAAAGGTATGACAAGTGCTTGAATCTGTTTGGAGACCATGTAGAAAAATAGAGAAAAACTGTAGTTTTTCAGGTGTATATAATAAAACTATTGTATGTATACAGGTTTCATGCTTATTTCAAAACGGAGGTTACTTTCTGGACAGCCCTCATATTTACTTTTTAATAAGTATATCTAACAGTGCTATTATATTTACGAAGGTTTATTTACATATACTTATCATTGAAAAAAATAAAATACGTAATATAGTTGAAAATTTCTATTGCCAGATAATATTCACTTAAACCTTTACTGTTTATTTTAATGACAGACGGGCGTGCACTACCTGTGAATCACAGACAAACAGTGCATTCTAATGGAACATTAATGGTTCGAAATGTACAACAGCGTGCTGATCAAGGCACATACACTTGCCAGGCTCGTAACAGACAGGGGCAGTCTGATCGTGGTAGTGTGGACATTACTGTCATGGGTAAGTCTTGCATCATTATTCCTGATAACACCTAAGATGTTATTTTAATTTTATGTTGGTGATATTGTATGACTCATTTTTACAAGCGCTTGCAGAAAGCTCTCCCGAAGGTGTACGAACACCACGCTTCCAAAGCGAATGTCGTGACCTCTGCCATGCTGATTGCTGAGGCTTGAAACTAAACTAAGATGGAAGTCAGCTGATAAAATAGCAATGCCGAAAATATAAAAATAAAGCAGAATTTTCGTATCAACGAGCAATTGTGTAAATGTAGGAGTTTATAGTGATACCTTATTTAATATTGAGTACCAAATAACGCGCATTCGATGTTTAAAACTGGAACATGACCTGAAAACCTAGTAAGGTAGAAGACAGGTTAAGAATCGAAAGTTTAGTTGGTTTTAATGAAGAATTGAAATATATATATATAGCGAAAACAAGCTAACCTTAAATATAAACTATACTTAGTATGTTAAGGTGTTAAAATGTGTGTTTGTGCTATTTAGTGTTGAAATGTGTTCGAATTAGGGACTGTATTTCGAAAAGTTTATTTTTATGGATTGCACACTAATATCGTAAAACGAACAAGAGAACTCATGCTCAAAGGTTATGTCTGATACCTATTTCAATTTTGAATGTGATGTAATGATAATAGTTTGGGATCCATAGTTTGATTTTGGATGTGTATTAGTGTTGTGCTCAAACACTATTTCCTGCTGTTATACCAAATAAATAAATTAGGACACAATACTCTTTTCATTGCAAAATAACTTAAAGCATTTCATAAACAGAAAATTCTCCATATGTACTGTATATCTTTGGGAATTTTTTGTCAATCTGGGTAACTCGGTTAAGCACTGGCCTTGGAAGCACAAATAGTTACATAAAACTTTTGTGTTACCACATTATTGCTGAATGATTTCTACATATCGAAATGTCAGCTACCATATTTATGACAAAACACCCAACTTAAATTATATAAATGTATAATATGTATTGCATGGCAAAATATCTGCTGAAATAGTTATTCTTTTAAGTATCCACTTTATTTACATACACCTCATTTGTGAAGTCATAGTGGGAGCTGCCTTGTAAAACAACTTCTTGGTTTCATTACTTGATAGTATTGAGTAATGCTATCTCTGTTGTAAATGTTGTCTCATATTCACACTTCTAATTGGACAGCACTATGGCCTCTCACAAAAAAGCCTGGATTCAATCCTAGGGATCAGAGGTGGGATTTTGTGGTAGATAAAATGGCACTTAGAATGAATGTTCTCTGGTTTTCCCCACCATAATTCCATCAATTGCACCATCATCATTGTCATCCCCCCTCCCACCAGTCTCCAATCTCTGTAAACCTGTGAAGTTAAAAGGGACATTAAAATTAAAAATACTATGGAGGACAGAGAGCAATACTAATGAACGAGTGTCTCATCCAGCCACCCAAATTTATAAACTAGCATGTGCTGTTACATTCTTTCTGCAGTCAACATATGAAAAAAACAATTAATACTGGCACACTAAACTACATGTTAAAGTGATTGACAATTATGAAGGGTGGGTGTGATATGGTTAAACACAAAGAGACATTGTTATTATTTAGAGACATTGCATTCACATTCATATTTAATAATACTGTATAATACATTTGTATGGTATTTTAAGGAACATGTGCCTACATTAATATACATTTGAATGGCCTACCCAATTAAAATGTCCATTAAATTCTAACCTCTTGAATGTCTGTTATTACAATCTATTGGAATGATCTTATAGGTAATTGCACTTAGTCACTTATGCATACACAAGGCCAGTTCTAGTTAATAAAACTTACAGTTATTGAATAGAAAATACACTTTGATTCCTTTTCCTGGGAAAGGTTCTATATAGTACATTTGGTATAACACAGTGGAGGTCCTACAGCACATGGGAACCTTAAATTTTTTGACAGGTCATATGGGAAAAAAACAAATTGAGCCCATACAGTGATGTTTGTTTGTTTGTGTTTGTTCATTTGGCTCCACTGTGAGCAATGCTCAGGGAAATTGAACACATCATACAATTATGAAGTATACAGAGTAAGTACGAATATACCCAAAGCCAAGAACAGTCTTTGGGGGGGGGATGCTCCCCTCCCCATCATGCATTATCTAAGAGAGAAAAATTTGTAAACCATCACCATTTCAACAGTAAACTTCTCGACACGCATTACAGTAGGACAACAATAGCAAATAAGTGTTAATCACCATCACATGCAATCTGCCCTACAATAAATTGCTTACATGAGGTTGATACTATTATGATGATTAATTCACTTTGAATAAGCTCGAAATTATAACTTTATACTTATGTTATGCTTAAATTTCAATTTTCCATGTAATTTCTATTACCTTGAAGATATGTTTGAGAAAGACATCACTTGAAACGAGAAATTCTCATTATTACTGCATGGGTATTATTTGGGAAGACAGTATACAGGGTAGAAGGTACTGCTTGAACTGTACGTTAAGCATGGATTCTATATAATGAGTAGTGTAAATATGTCCAATACAATTTTTGTCATTAAACCTACAAAAATGAAACATAGTGATGTTCCTTGTGCCTGTGTCTATTAGCCATTTTATTACAGTTCAAGCAATACCTTTCACCCTGTATAAGAAAACATTTAGAAGATGGTGGAGTTTGCATATACATAGCACATTATAACATATAAAACTGGGATGCAACAGATCCATCTATCCCATTGACTAACAATTATACAATCACTGTGTGCTACCGGTATTCCTACTACTTTCTATCCAGCAATAGTATTTACATGGTAGCTTAAGTATTTAAAGTCCAATATCAAACCTGCTATGTCTGTAGAGACTGGCACTGTAGCAAGATGACAATATCACAAAAGATATGTCAGGAATGGGGAGGAGTATAATGGTTATTTTGGGTGGGGAATTTTCTTGAAAATCTTTGTGTTGCATCTTTGGAAGGTACTGAACTTCAACCGATTTGTACTATGTATGTACAAATTCATGCTTTGAAACGCATGGCTTTATGTATTCACTTTCAATTGCCAGTTGAAATGCGCGCGCCAACATCCCACGTTACGTATTTGACCACAGCCAATGGGAGCAAAATGTGCCGGAATGGACTACCTTCCCCCTTGAACTGGAAGATCGTTCCCTTTCGTTCATTTTCGGCATTCGGTCGTACTTCGTTGGGCAACTTCGGGGAGCTATCTGCAAGCGCTAGTCTAATTTTTCTATAAGATATACTACAGAAGATGGGAACTAAAGCTATATGTCCTATATGTCAGTTGGTAAAGTTGCAAAATATCAATTTTATTGTAGCAGTACAGCAGGGATACATATAACCCATTTAGATAGTGGTAACATATTTCTCATGACCTAAAAGAAATGCTCAAAGTGGCCTCCTTCCTTTTCTATGCAAAATTGACTCTTCAAAGCACTAAAGCACTATTATTATGATCCTGTTTCCACCACATCTGCAGTAAAACACACACTGCTATGTAGATAGTTTTTAATTTGCTATGTTGCCAATAACATGAACAACAAACAACAAGTGCTAAAAACAACATACACATCATCAACATCAACCTAACCTCACAATTTCAAATCTCAAACAAGTTATGGGAACCACTGCTCTAGTCAAGTAAAATAACTACTATGCTAGCCAATTGAGCACCAACATACTGCTAGTGCCAACTGACATATGGGCCACCTAGTATATTAACATAGGTTTATGTTGAATTCTCTTATCAGGCATTGTTTTGGAAACAGATTATGATAGTATGATTAAGCCATTTAATTTTACATTTTTCAATGCATGCACCATGAACAAGTATTTTACAAACTTATTTTCATACAAATTCTCTAAAATCTTTGGAGAAGCTGTCAATGGCAATAGATGACAAACTCTGAATTTATCTTATGTCATACAGCTTTCAGTAATGATGCACATTGTTGTTTGTAAAGCAAATTTAATAACCTATTTGAGAAAATTACCAGATTAAAATCTCTTAAGTAGGTACTCCACTTAGTTACAAAAATATTTAAAACGAATGTATTTCACATTTTATTTATTTTTCTGTATTCCTCCAGTGCAACATTAAGTATTAGCATATTACCTTGATTACAGTCATGATCCTAATAAAACATTCAATACCAGAGTACAGCCCATTGCTGTAGTTTTTTCATTGCTGTTGAAGGATAATTGCATAAATGTGTTTATACATAATAATAGTGTTGAAATATCATACTTATTAATGTATATTAGAAATCTGTTGACAGTTTTCCTATTTCTTTGACAAATGGAATGAAACAAATCTGGTTTATTTTCTTCCAAGTTTTATAAACATTAAAATGCCACCTAATAAATGACATTTTAAGGGACAATTTTCCCATGTGTGTTCTATTTCTCTGCTAACGTATCACCTGTTTTCACAATTCAAAACCTTATTCCAGTGGTATAACTTAATTTAATTTTTCTATTATGATTGTTATTTTCTTTTTACTTCGATATTTGGTTTCAATTTATATTTTACTGTTCCTCATCTCTTAAATTGCAATTTTTAATTTTAAAAAAAATATAATTATATAAGTGAACTCCAATTCTTTTAAAACAGTGTAGCTTTAACACCTCTCCTTTTAGAAATATTCATGGTGGTAGTTTTAATGTGATTTGCTTGGTGTTAAGAATGGCCAGCACAAATAAAGGGCATTGAATGAAAATGTATAATGCTTAATAACAGAACTGATATATCTTAAAATTACTTGCACCTTTTATGGTTCTTGATACATAACTGCAGTACAAAGCTCACCTTCTCAACATAGTTATCAGAAAAATAATTATTACCTCAAAATTTAATCAAAAAGTTTTTGGACTCTATGCATTTTTATCTTATTAGGCCCAGAAAATCTCATAAGCATTAAAAAATATCAAAAATATTGCATTTGGTCAAATGTCAATACAGTAATCAGTTTACGTCATGTTATGCATATTTTGAAAAGTGAGTAGTTACTTTTCATTTGTCACTTTTTCTTAAAACTGTGAATACAGTTTTATGTAAATTTTTCCTTAAGTAATTGTCGGGCTAGAACTTAGTCTCACTGGAGCTATTTTGCATGTTAGTAAACTAATATGAGACTTGTATTTAAGCATTCTACTGGGACAGGATTGGATCTGCACTTGCAGCAGAGAAAGCTAGTGTTCAACCAATTGTGCCACCAGGGCTGAAGTAAATCTGCTTGATTCACTATGCATATTTCACTACAGAGAATAAATTATTCTACATTGAATATTGTTCAATCTCCAACCTAACAGTTATATTCTTGATAACAACAGATCAATTCCTTACTAATTACTATCAAAGTAATGGGGAATGTGTAATAAAACACATTTTGTCTGTAGATAGATTGAGCAATGTGCATATTTTGTTTCAATGCTCATCAAATCTTATAGTATGTGCTGTGATTAATTACGTATTTCTCCATCAAGTATTCATTCATGCAAAAACAATAAGCAAGTGCTGTAAGCTATAACTGTTGTAAGCTATGTAGCTAGATAAACGTTTTGTAGCTTGTATTCTCTTAAGCAAAACAACACTATTAATGAATAACTTCTGTCTTTCAGACGACTTCTTTGAAAACCAAATTATGATTGCCATTTTGCTGCAACAAAATTTGGAATGTTGGTTATACAAAGAATCAACTTTGTACCAGCTGTACTTATATTAATACTCTTCAAATGTATTCAGGCAGTACTGAAAAATATAGTCTTCTTATTTAACCTTGTTTATTTAAAATATATTATTATTACAATCTAAAGTATGTAATTGCACCAAAACTGCATTGATGAAGAGGAGTAGAAGAGATGTTTGTACAATTAGAGTACTTCTTTACTTTAAATGAGTTAATAATCCAAATTGCTTGCAAAAACCCTACTACTTAACCATTATAGGATTTATTTGTTTTCTTTTTCAAATTGTGCAATGTAACCGTATCTCGTGAAAATCCTAAAAATTAAAAATTTGTAAAGCCGTTAGAAGGTGCTATCAAAATATTCTTTGAAAACTTGGTCTCCTTTTGAAACAGATATGATAGTATTTGGCTTAAATAATTTTGTACATAGGATTCTATAGACATTATCTGTATATTGAATAAATTTGTTCAACAGTACATAATTATGATCAAGAGTGAAAATTCTATAAAGGTTGTTAATGTTTTAATATTATGGCCATATTTAATGAAAATGAAATATTCAGAACCATAAGGAGAAATTACAGCAATAGCATTCCCAAAGTATATTGGCTTTTAAAACTGAATTCTATATAAATAGTAACACAAGGATGTAATTCTCCATTGCAAACAGACAAAAATAATTTTTTCTCTAGCTTTCTAGAAAACTCAGAGTTTTTCATTTTTAATGAGAGAGTATGTTTGTTAATCCTGAAGGGAAGTCATTCAATAACAGGTATTTATTTTATTTCAAAATTTGTACAGACTTCTGTATAAAAAATGGTTCTTTAGTAGTACAGCATAAAGGTATCATGATCATTCTAATATTGACTTGCACCATAGTACAATAATTAAGCAGTGTTTATTTGTCTATGAATTTCGGAATATTTCACTCTTGTCGACTACAAAAAATAAACAAAATTTTGCTGTGCTTCTATGGTGCAAGTTATAATTATAGCTGCCATGTTGAATGAGCTACTGTGCGGACACATACTGCTCAGTTGTGATGATGCTTTTATGACATATTGCCTGGAAACTATTTACTTTGGACCCAGAAACCAATGTTTTGTTTCTGTGCATAAATCTCCCTGGAATTTATAACAAACAACCTGCAAGCTAATAACTTCTTGTTGTCCATTTATAATCATAAGCTCTGTGTTTACAAAGTTTCTGATTATTTTGATCCAGTCTATTGATGGTTCTCAAGCAACTGCCTGCAAAGAAATGTGAAAAAGCTCAAGACTGTGTAATGTAAATTCTTTTAAATAGTCTTATGAAACTCATTAACATAATCCAAGTTGAAGGAGTCAAGTAACCTGTGCCTCCTTCCAGAGCCACCCAGCATTTATCCATTTTCCATTGAGAGTGGTGTCCGGTTGGGTGAACGGTTGGGGTTACAATGCTTGGTGACAAAAGGGGATCCTCCTCTTACAATCCATTGGCTCAAGGATGAAGATGAAGTGCTGAGTTTGGAGCTGCCTGCATTGACAGTAACCAGCCTGGGTGAATTCAGTAGCACATTGTTGATAGAGCAGCTGAGCACAGCACATGGTGGACGCTACACATGCCAGGCTAGCAACCGTGCAGCCACTACCTCACATTCAGCAGTGTTAGCAGTCAATGGTACCAATCTCAGTCTGTCAGCCATGTTCTTGGTTGTTCAGCACATAGCACCTCGCAGCACAGTCACTTTTACATGGACTGCCTCCTACCTCACCTTACCAACTAGACCTTTACTAAAATTAGAAACACAACATAAGTTTAAATGAGTAGGTTTGGTGGATTTCTTTGGCGTTGCAAAGACACCAAAATAAAACATTTCATCATGCTATTGAACACAGAAGTATGAAAATCATGAAACTTCATGGGATATAATTAAGAAAAATATAAGAAGCTTTTGTTTCATTTTAATATTGTAATTATTAACAATATATTTGTCATTGTTGTATAATAAAAATAAGAGCAAAAGATATTCCTAAAATAATATATACCTTAGAAGCAGCTCTACCCTTGAGTTGTATGGTCCCATGACTTTCCAGTTACAAATTAAATATATCAAATTTTATTTAATTTTGAATTCCATGTTCTTCAAATCACAGGCTGTTTCCTTTACTCCCTGTTGTGGACTGGCACTATGGCAATGTGGCAACATAGAGTAAATCAAAAATCCATTATGAACTTCTTGTTTACTATGAATACTCTTTAGGTAATCACTGGCAATACAGAATGTGGAATAGTGTTTCCTTCTTACTGACAGCCTTCAGTTACAGACTCTCCAAAAATATCACCTTTGCCACTTTAAGATGCAATTTTATAGGTATTACACTGCAGAAAAACAAACGTTTGGTTTAGTAAGGTGCCTAATATGAACATGCTCTAACAAATTGCACAATTGAATAGATAAGGTGCTGCAACATAATTTTGAGTCTGATGGGAATCAGATTGCCACACTAAAATTGTGTGATATAATCATCAAAAAAATCAAAGTTAGATTTGTATTTTCTGCCCCTTGTGTGCAATTAAGTTATTTTTACCAAGAGTTTCCACATAATATGCTCTAAATTTCCAGAAAGCCATTTGCACACTACAATTAAATCATACCTGAAGTAAATATATCTAAACTGCAAACTAAATTGGATGCATTGAACACTCATGAGGACCTTCAGTGCAAATCAACTGCTATATTTTTTGTCATTTAGATAGAAAATAATATCCCATGCATGTTTTTCGAATATGTCTGCACGGCACGAAGCAGGTGGTTACAGGGATGAGAACTAGAAGGCTAACTGTCCACCTTTCTATATGAGAGCAGCAGTTAGACTGGATGGTACCCTAATGCCATCTGCATGGCAGAAGATCCAGTTGCTATGCAACTGTGTGCATGTGACGAAGCAGGTGGTTACAGGGATGAGACCTAGAAGGTTAACTGTTCACACATCGATCTAAGGGTTATCCACTAACAGATTCATCAGGATATGACCAAGCGACGTAAAATAAATAGAGTAATAATAATATGTAACAATCATGACATCACAGCAGCAACTAATATGACAACTATACCAACCAACTGTGTTTCTAAGCTTTGAATTGTGTTAAAAACGTTATGAGAAATATAGTGAGACAAGCAAACCCAAATGTGATGGTGATATTTCTTTATTGCAATGATATAAGATATCAGATACAACAATAAACTGCAGCTTGTTACCACAAAAGTTCTATCTCAAATAATACTTAACTCTTGTTAAAGTACATGCAAAAAATATATATTGTAGAGTGTTCGTAAAAATTATGCTATGGCATAAATGCATTGCATATTCAACAAGAATGATAAAAGAGCTATACATTCAAGTCAGCATTTAAAGAATTTGTTGGCTTTGAAAAGACTGTGCCAGTTCTCCAGTGATAGATCTCTCAATGAAGATTTTATCTGCATTGTGCACAAACAGAGATGGAAAGGTTGAGCATTGGGCAGTCATGAGGTTTTAGAAAATGTCACGATCTTCTCTGGCTCATAAAACGGTTAGTGTCCACACAAATATTAGGTACCTAACTACACAAAATTGGAAAGTATACTATAAAATAATAGTTTTCTTTATTGTTTAAGCATTCAATGCTCTTTATAAATTATCAGATATTTTATGGCTGTTTAAATGCCTTATGTATTTCTCTTTTTAAATATGTAATCATTTTATAATGTTGTTTCTCCTAAAGCTATAACTTGCCATTCAATACAATTGCTGTTAGCAATTTTATTCTTTATTTTATAAATTTCTGCATCCAGTGAAGAAATTGTCTCTCATGGTAATCTCTAACATGACCATTATAGCACAATGCTGCAAATTACTCCATTTTTGGTAAGCTAGAAACTGCAGTCCAATTTCTAAAACATACCTAGTTTCTCTACTATATGCCTCTATTAAGCAGAGGAAGCATTTCACCCAAAAATTTTATAACAATACTTCACCAGAAATACATACTTCAAGGCTCCCTGAATAAACAAATAAAAAAAACTTTTTTAGAAAAAGGTGTGTGTGTGTGTGCGCACATGCTAGAGAGAGGGTGAGAGAGAACAGCATAACTCGAAAACGAAATGTTTTCAAGAAAATCCCTCCACCCAAAACAAGCTTTTACATGGAAAAGTTTTAAAAAATTTTGATTTTCTCAAAAATGGTTCTAATGATTTTGATTAAAATACCATGTGTTTAAGATATTTTTATGACAAATAAAATGTATGTTTTGAATTTTATGGAAATAGCCTGTGAAGTCCTCTTTATCTTTAATGAATTCTTTATAACTTATAAACCATAAGAGATAGACAAAAGCTTACTACATAAAAAATGAAGATGTCATTAAATCACATACCATTTTTTGGGGCATTAACCATTTTCAAGATATTCCTTATTATTGATTTGAATTGTCAAATACTTCAACCTGTTCTTAAAATATTTGACTGGTTTTTGAGCATAAGTAATGCATTTGATTATTCCCCTTGTGGATAGAAGACTAAGCTTTCACAAGAATAGTTACTTGAAGAACAAGCAGAGAAAATCATGTGAAAGTTACACATCAGATATTTCTTTATATCTTAGGTTATAAGTTGGAAGGATGAGGCATGGAGCAGTCAGCATAGCACTCTGCACAATATCCTTTTTTGCTTTCCTTGGCCCTCCATATTACCCTTTAATGCACACTGCACTTATGCACCAGAGCACTCTTGCACCATTGCACTCTTGCACATTACAGTGCCCCCTGTGATTACACCGTTCGCTTTCCCGAAGCTGGCTGAAGGAGCCAGAGTCCAAGTGGCATGCACAGTGCACCGAGGGGATTTGCCTCTCAATCTCACATGGCTGAAAAACTGGGAACCTCTACCAGGTCACATCAACATCACCGCATTCAACACTTACTCTAGCATTGTGTCAATGAACGATGTGAGGCGAGGTGACAGCGGCAACTACACATGTGTGGCTCGTAATCCAGCCAGAGCTACATCACATACAGCACTCCTCACTATCAGCGGTAAACTTAATCCCCTTCCTTCCTTTGAATCAAAACTGGCCCTTATCCCAATTTGATGTTGTATGATTGCCAGTCACTTGCACAGCACATATTTTAAGTCGGAGAGAAATTAAGTAGTAGCATGTCTCTCAAAATGCTATTCTTATAATGTGCTAAAAATACTTTCTTTGCTGCTTATAAGTTATCTTTGCTCATAATAAAATGCTAGAATTTAAAGTTTTGTTTCGAGAGAAAAAACAAAATATGCCTGTTATTTAATTGATTGTGTCTTGAAGAAGAAAAGTAACTTTCTTTAACCATTTACTCAGAAGTGGTGTTCGTTTTTACTTTTCCTTTTTTGCATTCTTGATTTGCACATTATAAGAACTGAACTTATCAAAACAATTGTTGCTTCTCTGGCCTCAGCTTTGTATTCTACATGTGTTGTCTAAAATTTTGTTAACAACTGGAGTATAAGTTGTATAGAAGTATGAAACTCCATGTTATGAAAGCAAGAAATAAAAGAAATAACTTCATTTACTTATTCACCACATTAGGGACTAAGATTCCCTGTACAAATTCTAAATTAGAATAATGGGAAGCTCTTGTACAAGTTTGCTGCATTAAATATGCAAGTAATCTAAATATTCTCCAAAATTATCTACATGATTTATAAAATTAACATGTATTGAAACTTTCATTGTATGAATCCCAGAAATTTTTCATGTCATGACGAATATTGATTATTTACATTACCTAAATTACCTAATATAGGTTTATTCATAAGTCCCTCTGATATTTTAAACACTGACAGTGCAAAAACTATGACAGACACAGCAAGAGAGATGGAGAGTATCCCTGAGTTTGAATAATAAGTACAATGGTATATTTGTAGAGTTAGCCACTATGTGCAGTCAATATTGAAAATAAACATGGCAGCATTCAGAAGTGACTAGAGAGTGTATCAAATTGGCTAAATATGAATTGGTGTGACAGTTCAGTGATGATTTCATGCAGAATATCACTCTACAGGACCTACACATAAAAAAATTCATATGTGGTTCAAGAAATTCTACATGACTGGTTGATTTGCAATTCAAGCCATTGAACCTGTGAAAGAATTAATTGCTAGGAGCCTTAAGAAGTCAACAAAATAAAACGGTTGGAAATTACAGATATCATGTTAAATGTCTGGTGTACTGCATGCAGATGTTTGCAAATGAAAGCATACTGGTTTCACCTGTTATTGGAACCAGAACTCCAAGATCTTGATTAATCTAATCTTCTCTATATATTTTCAAGAGCATTTTTTGAATAAAATTATTTTTAGTGACACAGTTGCTTTCTATGTATCTCACAATGTATGGAATTTTGGGCATACAAAATCCTGACATATGGTGGACCACATTCATGATTCTCATCTTTGTGGTATGGGGTTAGCATGTCTGCCTCACAACCCAGAGGTCCTGAGTTAGAATCTCTGTTGGGATGACAACTGGATAAGTTTTCTCTAGCTTTTTTCTTATCCTCCTAAGAGAGGAGTAACTCTCAACTCAGTGGATGCCAGGCTCATTTGAGTATTAATCCAGTCATTTTATCCACCGCTTTTGCAGAACTGATTTGTTAAAAGGGACATTAAGCAGTTCCAATTTCTTCATCTAAGTCAATGAGCCATTTTCATCTGCAGAAGGAACTGTTTGATTACTACCACCATTACAAGAATATAGGAAGGACTTCAGTTTGCATCAACAGAATCAGGCTCCACCACATTTTCAATTGAGCTGCCCAAAATCATCAAAATGCTGAATTTACATGTCAGTGGATTAGATGTATTACTCAAGATGACTCTGCTCTTCTTCTATGGCTTCCACAGTCATATGACCCATGACTTTTTTGTGTGTAGTTATATCAAAGATCATGTGTGCATGTATACCATTCTGCTGAATTGGCAGAAAGTATCACATATAGGTACATCTTTCTGTATTAACCAAGTACCTAATGTTGAAATGTATGCCATGAATTGAAATACAGGTTTGATGTCTACCACATTAATAAGGTTGCACATATCAAACATGTATAAGACACTTACGATGTGATCTTTTAGTCCTAGTAAGCTATTATTTAATGCCTTTCAAGGTCACAGTGGTTGCATTCCATGCCCAAAGCACCATCCATATTCTAACAAGGGTTCTGAATGATGGTCAGTGTCAGCATCTCTGCCAGTGTGCAAGTGTGTTTTAATATTAATTAAATTGAAAATGTTTTCATTTGAACAGCATGTGTTTCAGTGGAGAATTGTTTTAGAGAAAGTGGTAAATATTCAGAAAAAGTGAAACAAAAATTTATGTATCAGTTTCCAAATTCCAGATTACCATTTTGGAATACTGTTTATGATTTAATAAATAAAGTTCGTGGAATGGTTCTGTTCATGATGCTACAAGAAGTGGTAGACTCCAATTATTTCTTTTGTGGAACTGTGTAACATTGTAATTTGTGTATAAAGATAATCAAAAAACAATAGATGAACTGAAATTGGCACTAGATAATAAATTACACTAATTCAGTAACAAAAGAAACTTTAATCAAAGCATTTTATGTTAAACATGTGAATCTATGCCTTCAACAGAAATGGGGACATTTTCAACATCTTCTGTGAACGGGTAATTTAATTATAATTTATCTTTTTTTTTTACTCTCTCTCTCTTTCTAATGTTTTCTGCAAATTCATTCCAACTGGTCCACCACTGTAGCATCACAAATGCATGGAGTCGGAGTTACCACCACATATCTCACTTATTCCACCACTGTAGAGGGACTTTAAGATCACACTGTATGTAATACACATGGAGAGCTTCTGTATTTGTTGATATGAGTAGCTTTTCTGTGTTTGTCACTAACAATGTTACATTCACTAGTAGGACTTTTGAATAACCCTGTATTTAAATGTCTATATTCTATTGCTGGAGACACAGAATTTCTGTCAAAGCTTCCTTTATTAATATAGCTTCCACAGCAGCCAATAAAGCCAGCAAGGACTAAAACTGAAGGTGCAGATGTAATTGAATTTACTAACGTAAGCATGTTTATTATTTTAAAGATATATGTTCCAAATGTTATCCTTGCTTACATTTACTAAAAGTTCTTTTAATTGTTCAAATTATACTCCAGTTTATGTTGTTACAGTAGCTCATGGAGGATGTTGCATTTTGTTCTCTGGTTCATGTTTTAGATTTAAGTTTTAAGGTTAAAAGTTTGCTTCTTTCTTAACAGATGTGCAAGACTGTTAAATGTCTTCTCTTTATTCTATATTTTGCTGTTTTCTTCCTTACTTTTCAAAATTTCTTAGTGTACCTTCAAATAAGTTCAAAATGCATATACTGAACTTAATAGAGGCCAGAGTTAATGAAATACTGTATTTTTTGCTAATATTTCTCATAAAATTAATAAATATTCACAAACATATATTCTTTAAAATGCATTCATCTTTATTCAGTTTATAATAGCGTGTGATATGGCAGTGTTATATTTATAAAATAATATGGCTATTACAGTGCCACCAGAATGGGTGATAGAGCCAAAAGATACAAGCGTAATCGCAGGACAAACAGTGGCTCTACACTGCCAAGCAGATGGATTTCCACAGCCAACTATAACATGGAGAAAAGGTCAAGGTACAACATTTCATATTTGAGCTTAAACTTAGCAAAGAAAACATTATATAATTTCTAAACAATTTTAAATATATCTTGTGAGTTTAAGAAGACAGAAGAAAGAAATCAATAGTTTTAAAAATTGTAGTTCTTGGGTATTGTGTGTTGACTACAAAGGTTTAAAATTGTACCACTGAATGATTTGAAAAGTCATTAAAATTGTTAAAAGTGACATAATTACCTAAAACCTATCTAAACTTTATTGTGTTCTCAAAACAGAGGGGAATTTAATTCTTTCTTCTTGGTCTCAGTTCTGTAGCAATTGTATTGTAGAGTAGAAAATCCCTTAGTTTTGTGGAGTTTCCATGCTAGAAGGGAGTGATATCAACTTATGTTGTAATATCGCACAATTCTTTGAAAACTTTTGGTAATTTTCTGTAAATTTTGCTGCAGTTAACAGCAACTCTCACACTGGTAATATATTTTTAGTGGAATTCTTGAAAGTAAGATGCTTGTTGTGTTGATGCTGATGCACTATGAATCCCTTCTTGCAGCCACTTTTATTTTACACAACTTATTTGGTAATTTTCTAGCATAAGAAGCATATAACCATTTTGGAAACAATTTCTTTTGAATAGTATACCCTTTATTCCAGCAGTTTTGAAGTGCACTTTTGATGCAAATGATACAGGTTTTGATTCTAAACAGAAAGAAAAAAAATTAAACAAAATGAAAGAATATTGCCACCGTGACAAATTAAAATTAAAAATAATGAAAAGTAAAAGATATTCTCATGATTGTAATTTTTCTGATGTATACATATATCGTGGCAATCAAATTGAAATAAAAGTCATTATTTTTAATAATAAAATTATTAACATAGTAGGTGTGTTAATTCTATTATACAAAATTCTGTAAATGGGAAAGGTAACAGAAGTGTTTAATGGTCAGAAAAGTAGAATTCTAGAAGAGTGTGGAAATGTACGAGCGCTGATCAACAAAGACTGAGACTGATTTTGTCCTGTAGCTTCCATGATAGTTTCGTATCTGTAACATAAATATTTGAAAAGAGCGGGTTTTTATGTGTAATGTTGGTAGACAGCAGCACTTTCATATTGGTAGGTTGGTAGTAATGCTCTATTTTGTAGAACCTACATGCATTTCGCATACTAGACAATGGAGGTGACGCGAGAGGAGCAGTACAGCACAATCAAATTCTGTTTTCGTTTAAACCATACAGCCACCGAAACTTATGAAAAGCTGAAGCAAGCGTACAATGAAGATGCACTACCTCGTGCAACAGTGTTTAGGTGGTTCAAGGACTTCAAAGAAGGCCGACTTGTCAGTGTTAAGCAAGGTGGGCCTGGTGTTTCGGCTTCTGCTGTGACTGAAGTCAACATCAACACAGCTGCTGTGATTGTCCAAGAGGATCGGCGTATAACATTACGTAACCTCAGTGAAGTGTTGAGAATTTCATATGGCAGTGTGTTTACAATTATGCATGACCCATCTCCATATGACCCGAGTTTGTGCTCGTTGGATGCCACATCTGTTGACTCCCAAACAAAAGGCTGTGCGAATGGAGACAAGCTGTGAGGTGCTGCGTCTCTTTGCTGATGGAGGGGATGCATTTTTTAAATCGATTATCACCGGTGATGAGTCATGGCTGCATCATTATGATCCTGAAGGGAAACAAGACAGCACAGTTTGGAAATCGCCAGTTTCTCCAACACCAAAAAAGGCAAAAGTGGTTCCATCTGCAGGGAAAGTGATGGTGATCACATTTTTTGACTGTAATGGAATGATTTACCAGCATGCAGTTCCCCCTCACACTACTGTTACAGCAGCATACTACACGTCAGTATTGGCCACACTGAGGAAGCACATTGCAAAGAAACGACCAGAGCTTTCTCGGACTGGGTGGCAACTTCATCATGACAATGCACGGCCTCACATTGCAAATCAAGTCATGCAGTTTCTGGCTCTATTCAACATTACCTGTGTACCACATCCACCTTATAGCCCCGATCTTGCACCCTGTGACTTTTTTTTATTCCCATCACTAAAGGCAAAGCTTAGGGGTATTCGATTTGAGAACTCTGAAGCAGTGCTCAAGAAAAGTGAGGCAATTCTCAAGGACCGACAAAGAATGGTCTGCAGCATGTGTTCAAGGACTGGCAGAGACGCTATAAAAAGTGCATTGAAGTAGGAGGGGACTACTTTGAAAAATATCATGTAGACATTGAATTGGAGTAGTAAACATCTGTGAAAAAAAATCAGTCTCAGTCTCTGTTGATCAGCTCTCGTACATAACCTATAATGGCGCACAAATGGAACCAGCTAGAAGCACCATCATTCATGGTTTAAAAGCAAGTAGAAGCTAACATTATATTCAAAGCCACAAATATATAGGTCAATGCATTACTCTAAAATAATGTTGGTCCAAGAAAAAGTAAAGCAACACTCAAAATTACTATCAGTGCTAAGGACTCAAAACCATTAACTGAATTTATAAAGCAGGTGAGCTTTACAATCAGGTGTCCATGACCATAGTTTTATTGTAAGTTAATCACAATTAAAAGATATGTCAATAAAATTTGTACTTTAGTTATAATTACACAACAAATCTGACACTTCTGTTTTTTTTCACTTATTAATGATTAAAAATTGGGATGCTGAGACAAATACTGCAAAGCATATGTGGGAAAAGTGTATCATTTTTATGAGATACAAATGGAGCATTTTTAAGAATAATATCATATTAATTCATTTATAGATAACAACAATATGAAACAAACTTAAAATTTTGCAGTGAGGCAAAATGATCATTCAGAACTGTACCTAATCATTTAAACAAGAAAGTTAAGAGAAAAAAATCAAAGTCCTACTACATGGTTTCTTCTAATTTTTCTTTTACCTAACAACCTAGGTAAGCAGGCAACACAGTATGACACCCTTGAAGGCCCACTTAAGAATGGTACGTTAATTATTCCTAATGTAAAGGAAGAAGATGAAGGTTTCTACATGTGCGAAGCAAATAATGGAATTGGAGCCAGTTTAAGTGCAGTTGTGTTCCTTAAAGTCAATGGTAAGTGTAGTTAAAATCAGAGTTTACTTTATATACCTTTTAGTAAAATTTCCTTTTAAAAAAAATGGCAAATGAATCATATACAACAGAACAGTATGTATTTTGCAGCTCTTCCTCGCTTTGTGTTACCTCTCCGTCATGAGACAGTGAAACGAGGTGAAACAGCAACATTTTTATGTGAGGCTGAAGGAGATCTTCCAATGCAAATCATTTGGAGGCGCAATGGTGCCCGTATTACTCATGACAGTAATAGAAGGTAAGAACTAAATGAAGTGCCAATTTTTAGATAAACTAAACAATTTGTTCCTTAAATACACTGCATTTTGCTTATATGTATAATAAAAAGTAAAATTAATATTTTTAAATGTGCACGTTAAATTAAGAAAATCTTGGCGCCATTGCAAAAATAACTCTTGAGGGTACTCGGCTGTCAAATGAGTGACACATGCACATATGTGCAAGATTTCTAACTCTCCTGTATTATTGGGAAAGCAACAGTCACTGTTTGGACACCACAGCAGAAAGTATTTTGTATGTTATCATTCCTTCAGAAATGAACTTTGTGTGTGAAGTACAGGGAGAGCCAAAAGACTACGAACCAGCTGTGCAGTGTTTTACCTGTCTGTGTCCTCAGTGCTTGTTGCCGCCTGCCGCTATCATAGAAAAGTACGGATGAAACCATACAACATTTTTAAAACTACTTTTAAAGGCTTTACTTAACAACTGTATGAAAGTGTGTTTGAGGACAGAATTATTAGTAGAGATTTGGGGCCCCCTCGTCCCCCGACCTAACCCCCTGTGATTTCTATCTCTGGGGTAACTTAAAACAAAGTGTACAACACAAACCCACACAAACTGGAAGAATTAAAACAAACTATCAGCCAGGAATTTGCCAGCATTTCTCAACATGAACTACGCCGAGTGATGGATAGTTTCCTAAAGAGGTGCCAAAAATGTATGGACGATGACGGTGGCCAGTTTCAGCATCTCCTTTCATAAAGTTGGTAAGTAAAACCTTTAAAAGTAGATTTAAAAATGTTGCACAGTTTCATCTGCACCTTTCTATGATAGTGGCAGATGGCAACGAGCACCAAGGACGCGGACAAGAAAAACACTGCACAGCCTGTTCATATTTTTTTGGCTCTCTCTGTAGAATATGCATTGCTCTGGTGGGTTATACTCATGATGGAAGTGATGATACACATGTATTACAGATTTCAGTTCTACAGGCAATAACACATGAAACATCTTTTAGTGAGTATCTATATGGTGGCTGATGCTTTTGTAATAATGTATGTAGGATGTACAGAAATCTTTCCATTCATGTATGCTGGCATGGATAAAATGTGACCCATAATGGATCAGAACTGTTTATGTTGGTACTAACAAAATCTAGCCTCACCCCTACCAGCGTGACCACCTGTGCTTTTCAAGCATAATTCCAGCCACAAGATTGCAGGGAACCTCCCACAAAGAATACCCAAAATGCTGAAACATAACACCACAACTTAAACCTAATATATTCATGCTACACTACTGTTTTCTTAATGCCGCTTTTCTTATTGCCGTTTAGTAGCAGCAACAACTTTAACCTTTGTCTCCATGTCGCTGAGAAAAGTTCTCATATGTGTAAATGGCATAGCTGTCATCCAGTTTAAACACACGTGCAATAATTCATCACTTCCTCTAGAAGGCCAAATTATACATAATTGGTTTAGTCTTTCCTTGTGTACCAATCGTAGTAAAACTCTTTTACAGAGGTGGTGTCTGAATCACCCCTTCATTCCACATAGATTATAAACATTGTTCATTGGTTAGTTTTATGTCCCTGCATTGTTTTTCAGGCCAGCCACATAGAGAACTGATACCACCTGAGTGGAGTCAAAAGTTGGTTACCTGAAGGTGGAAGCCTTACGGAACGAAAAATACTATGTCGATCTAGAAGAATTGGCCACTTTTTATGCACAACAGTGTAATGCATGACTCTACTGTCATAAACTTTCTGTTTGAATTAATTATGTTTACTTTATCATGCATATAATTGGAACACATTATAAACAATAAATAAATTTGTTGGCCTTATGATAAAAATAAATTAAATAAATACAATATTATTAGGCGACAACTAATGTACTAAGCAATCATTAGTTACTGTATATATTGTAAAAAGTATAACGAAACATGTAGCATAACTGTAAATACATGCAGAGAAAATGTAGGAGGGCTTGATAGGTTCTGAGGAAAGGAAGGGATGTTAAATACAAAGGTGAGGGTGAGTGTTGATTGGATATACTTGGTAAGTAGTAGGAAGAAACAGAATACTTGGAAAATTAAAGTTGGAGGAACAACATTGTAATATAAGGTATAGATAGACGGAAAGATATTGAATTGTTAGTCCACTGAGAGATGGCACAGGTAGGAATTGATTTGCCACAAATGGACACAAAATGCACACACAGGTTCAGAAGATGAAGAAATGCTAATTACTCATTGTTTTTAAATTGGTACATTATAAACGTATGCAGGACAGCAAGAATCTTCAGGACAGAGGCATAAACATTGATGTCAGACTGAGGCAAGGGAAAAGTTTTTTTGAAGTGATGCCTGCAGTGTCATGCAGTAACCATTCAGATAACCAGAATACTGAATATTATAAGTTTTAAGTAAACAATATTAAATCAAGGAACAGGCTTACCCTAATAAAAATCAAAACTGGTAATAATTTAAACTGAAAGAATAGGTCCCGAAATAGTTAGACCTAATATCAATTTATGTTTAATAATTTACTATAAGAAAAATTTTATAGAAAAGAACTAATTTCTGGATTCACACTCACCTTGACTTGACACTTTGGTAGGTTATCCCCTTTTCTTGTGAGTAAGAACGCACAGAAAACAGCTGGGACAAAAGCCATTTTATACCACATGTAGACATTGTTCTATATTATATTACTAGAAACTACCTGGTACCTTCACAGTTCACACCCTTTCATGGGGAAAACAACACTGTACTGTTATTGATACACTCCAAAATTCTCTGTCTCTTCTCTCCTAAGCTAACTTCAGTTGGAGCAGGAAAAGCACACACCCTGTGACCTACAGAGGTGCACACCCAAGTCTCTTGCAGCCCAATTGATGTGGAAGGGACATTGTTTTGACTTGGTTTACAATATTCTATCAATAATATAATGTATTAGTTCTACGTGTTTCAAAGAAATGTGACTATTTATCTATATATTATATAATAGCTGTGTGATTATAATGAATAATATATTATTAATAAATTTTAACATTCCCTATCTCCATGGCCAAACTGTTAGTGTGCTGACCTTCATACAAACATTTCCTGGGTTCCGTTCCCATAGTTATTGCAGTTATTGTTACCAAAGCAGTGCTTTGGCTGTTTCCTCTGAATACACACTACTACCTGGCTGAAGAGCAGGAGTAAGGAAACCATCCTGTGATTCATTTCGACAAACTAATTATCAGTGAGAGACAGTAGAGAAGTGGATGGGACATCCTTGCTCCTATTCTTATAAAAAAATAAGAAGAAGAAGAAATATTGTCCTTGGTATGGGTATGTTATTAGCAGGCAGAGGGGCTTTACTAAGTAAAGAGAGCAATCCTGTTACTGCACGGGATATAGGTGACCTCAGATGTGACAAGACACACTCCTCCACTCACCCAACAGATGATTTCATTGTGGTTGTTCATTTATTTGCTGCATACACACCAGTGGAGAACTGTGGCAGTATTCCTAAAGCAAAGAAGAGTTTATACATCAAAATTAGAATCATTTGTGGAGGAAAGTGGCAGAGAACACTTCAGCACAAATGGTAAAACCATCAGATGCAACATAGAGCTCAAAAGACATTTAAAACATTGTGTTAAACAACACTGTAATTCATTGAATTACGAGGGACATGCAACATTATTATAAAGGAAAAATGAGGAAAGTGGACCTTCAGTACCCTCAGCCTCAAACTACAAATCGGAATTTTTCGAGGATCTGTTTCATACCTAATAAGAGTGGATATTGCTTTAAAAAATTTACAGATTACAACATGCTTGTTAGTAGCTTTCATAAACAATTTGGATGCTAGTAGTAGCTAAACATACATTTCTTTTTCCTTTTAATACTCCTTAATCCTGGTCTACCTTCAAAGTAGCGTGCATGGCCTACAACTGTATATCATATTTTGTTTACAGAGAGCACTGCAAGGTCACAAGCACTTCCAACTTCCCTCACCACCAACCCTGGGTGTGTTCCTAACTTGATGGTTTACTTACTAAAACCCTTCTGCCTGGCTATTAGCTATGCTGCATATTTCATAATTGTATGATGTGTTCAATGTCCCAGAGTGTTGCTCACTACAGGACCAAATGAACAAGCATAAACAAAATGTTCTGATATATTCTACTATTTCATATATATGATGTTAATAATGCTTATAGCCTGTTTTCTTGATAACAGGTTTCATTTGAAAGAAAGTTCCTTGGATATATCAGCTGTGTCACAGCTTACAATCCATCATACTACCACTGAAGATTCTGGAAAATATGTTTGCATTGCATCTAATCCTTTTGGAAAAGATGAGACAGTGGTGCAGCTCTCTGTTCAAGGTACGTTCTATCATAATAATTGAATGGAAAATATATATATATATATATATATATATATATATATATATATATATATACACAAAATATTTCTCTAACAAAATGTATGTCTTACCTCAATTACAAGCAGAACAAAGGAATGTTTGGCATATTAAGAGAAGATTAAAATCTCTATCCTGCCAATGTTAAATGTGCTAAATTCATAATCCATTATCTCAGAAATATTTAAGATATCAGACTGAAAGTTTTACATAAAGTATATGCATACCTTCTAATCTTACTGATCTGTTTTTATCCAATATGCTTGCTTATTAAGGAAGATAGGATTATTTTTTTAATTATACCATCTTTTGATTAAAATTTATGAGCAATTATTCTTTTAAGAAATATCCAACCATGTTACTAACACCAAAGCAAATCTACAACAGTATTTGGAGGTTGTTTTTATCATCTTAAAATTTAATGTAGCTATCTTAATAGTTTCTGAGAAAATGGGTCATTTATACCAAAAAGTGTCATTCACAGAAAATGCTACTCAAAGCAAAAATAAGAAAATAAACTCACATATATTTGCAAAAAGAAACCACATGACTTGAGCACATAGAAGCTTCCATATGTAATTTGAGTACCAATTTGTAGAGCGAAACTTCCCCATAAAGATGGGCTAAAGTTTACATCTGTACTCCATAGTATATAGGAGTTATGATCTTTTTTCAGTGAAATGGTGCAGAATTCACAGTTTTAAATAACAGATGCCATTTAAAATATAAATATTGTGCCTAAAATGATAAAATATATATCAAATTAAAGAGGACATTCCAATTTATAAGATTGCATAATAAACTAAAGGCGTCAGTTTTTGGCAACTTTTGCCGTTTAGTCTTCCCTTAAGTTTGTTCATATTTGCAGTCATTTTATGGCCCTGCATCTCAAAGTAGTGTAGGATGAAGGGAGAGAGAGAGGGCCCAAGCATGAGTACCTACTGTATTCTAGCTCACTTGATATTATTAAGCATTCTCTCTCAGCAATATTTAACATAAAATTAAATGTAAGGCATATTAATATATTATAAGTGAGACTTGTTAAATACTTTTGTAGATGTTCCTGAGCCGCCAACAGACTTAAGAGTAATAGAATGTAGAAGCAGAGAAGTTAAACTAGCATGGAATGAACCTCCAGATGGAAATAGCCCTATAACACACTATTCTGTAGTTTCAACACGAGACCTTGGTGAGTATATTTTACAGTGGTGCAAATCATTGTTACTACTCAGATAAGATTTTTTCAAAGTCATAGCACAAAACTAGCTTTAAAATACAGCTCTTGAAGAGTGGCAATATTATAGTTCTAAAAATATATCGCTTATAGAAGAGTGCAAAGGTAAACAAAATATAACCCTTGTTGGTCGGAATGCAGGCATAACTGCAAGCATCCAGAAGTAAGATAAACTTAGTTATCAACTAAATATTTGTGGCTGGATCTATCTAATACTTTGTACAATCATTGTTAGATGTTAGCAGTATACAAGAATGCCATTTGTAGCCAGTTTTAACATGTTTATTCCCAAACACAATTTTATGTGCTTGTACATGCGCATGTTTGAGTAGTTACACCTTTTTAGAGTTTGCTGAATGATATGTGAAGATGTCATCGAAACAAACACTGACAGATAGTGAAGTAATGTTAATATTCAATGGATTTAATGACGATTCTTCTACTTTGAGTTATTTGGCTCAGAAGAAGAAGAAAACTATATAGCAGCTGCTCCACAGCAAGCTAGGTGCAAGAACAACTCAAAGTGACTTGAGTGATGACAGTGACAAGTGTCCAAATTTGCATGCCTTTATCAATACCAGTACTTTAATTGACAAGTCCATTTCCATCCAATAATTGTTTCAAACTTCATCACACAAAGAAAACCAACTTAAAGTGAACTTGTGACCATGTAATAACAATATTTATATGTATATAACTTTCAGCACATAAACTGTTCTTGTACCCATATTACACCATATTAAATATAATGTGCATGAATATGAGGTGGTATCCAGAATATTTGAGACTGGTGCTGCCATTTTGACAGTAGTTGCAGTAGAGTTTTGTACTGCTAGGTGACAACTCTAGCACATCTGGTGAGTGAGTGTTTAAAGTTTCCTGCAGCTGGGTAGATGTGTTGAGATTCTATTAGTACTTTTCATGATGCTCTGTGTGTAGTGTGTGGCAATTTTACAATGGATCTAATATTAGAACAGAGAGTGAGCATCAAATTCTTTGAAAATCTCAGGAAAAATGCTATGGAGGCCTTTGTAATGATTCAACAAGTGTTTTGGGGACAAAGCATGAGCCATACACGTGTGTTTGAGTAGCATGCTTGGTTCAGGGCCAGCCGTACAGCTATTGAAGATGATGCTCTCACCGGTAGGCCCGTCAGCTGCTGAAGCTGCATTCTCTTTGATACCAAGGGGATTGTCCACAAAGAATTTGTCCCACCAAATCAAACAGTGAATTCCACATGTGACTTTTGTGATAGCTCCATGAAAATATGCAGAGATGACAGCCCGAATTTTGGCGACAAGGGAACTGGCTGTTGCATCACAATAATGCACCCTATCGCAATTCCTTGTTCATCAGGAGCTGTTTGACAAAAAACAACATGACGGTTGTCTCCCACCTACCATACTTGCCTCATTTGACACCCTGCAACTTCGCTCTATTCCCCAAACTGAAAGTCAAGTTGAAAGGACGTCGATTTGACACAATTGAGAGGTTTCAAGAAGAAACCCTGTCTGCTAAACACCCTCAAAGAACATGACTTCCAGGATGCATTTGGAAAATGGCAGAAATGCTGGGACTGGTATATACATGTGGAAGGAAACTACTTCGAGAGTGGTGGTGGTCATTAGTCACAAAGTAGGTTTTTGACCAGATGGCAGCACCAGTCCTAAATATTTTGGATACCACCTCGCAAGTGTAAATAACAAAATGTTTTCAATTTCAACGCTAGTTTATTCTCAGCATTGTTAACAAACCCAAAAAAATTTTTTTACTCTTCTAAAATATTTGTAACTTTTTAGAATCAAATTTACACACTCATACAGTTATCCAAATGATATGAAATATGCAAATCTGCTAAAGCAGTTCATCTAGAATAAGGGACCTGCCGGTGCGAGAGTCAGGAATCAGTACTGCCTCTCTGCATTCTTAGTTTTTTTCAGCAGGAATGGTCATAGTCCTATTGTTGCAGCAATAAAACAGTACATATTACCTTCAGAAGATCAAAGCATTTTTGATGGTTTGATAATTACAGTTGGCTGATAGCTGCATGAAGAAAAGGGGTGCTTATTATTTTACAAGTGAAGTTACAATGATGCTTGCATTCTTTATGTCACATCAGGAGCATAAGAATTAAAATCATTATTTTTACCATCTCCAGGCGTAAAACAAAAAATAAAACTATGTATGGCTGAAATGTGAGATACTCTATATAAAATCCTTGTAGTACTTACTATATAGATCACCAGGACTCACATTTTAGGTGCTAAAAACTTGAGAAATATTTATTTTTTATGTGCTGAAAATATAAGATATAAAGTATAATTGTTTTATTGTGCTAAGAGATTTACAATTTGATTGTCTACTGAACTTTGACCCTGGCCACTCATTCTGTAGACAATCACTACATTTTATCTACATTTTACAATTTCCCGTCAATAAATTATCTTGCTTCAGTTTTTCATGCTGCATTTCCACTTGTTTTTCACTTGTCACTTATTGATTGTTTTACCATCACACATTCACCATAGCTTTCCATTCAAAGTAAGATACACTACCTCTTATTTTTCTCTATCCACTGTCCAAAGCCATTTATTTTTGACTTTACACAAAAACTGTCCAATGCTCCTAGCGTCCTTGCATATCATTTCGATTATCCCCCTTCAACCACTTTGTTTTAATAAATTCTCTTCTCCAATTTTCTGTTCCTTGGCACTTAAATACTGTGTGTTCAATTCCTTCATTACCACCACATATCGGACATTGGTTTTGAGGAATACCCTGATTTAACCCTCTTAGCCTCCATGCTCTGGTTCTTACCCATGCAATAGATTCTCTCTCTTCTTTATTTACTATGTCTATATATTTTTTCCCTACCCCATGTATTTTTCATTGTCCTATATCAAACCAATGAGCTCTTTTCGGCATCTCACTGAACATGTTTTGTATTTCTAAATCTTCCAATCTTTTCTTGCCTTTTTCCAAAAATTTTTCACGTTATTTTCTCTCCTTCTCCACATGTCTCCTAACCCATTTTTCTCCAAAATGTTCCATAAAGTACTTACCCATCCATCATTCATCAAACTTTTCTCTTGGTATTCTATACATTGTTTTAACACATTACTTTTTCCTAAATTTAAAGTTTTAAACCAAAATTGGTGCGACAGATTTGGAGAAAACGTTGTGAAGCATGTGTGTTGGTGAAGGGTGTGCATTTTGAACAATTTCCTTAAACACCAAAAAGAAGTTCAAATTGTCAAAGCTCTTTCCATTATCTTCCCCGTAGTCGCCACCCTGCCCATCTCTAATTGTGCTACCTGTCTTACAATTGCCTTTGGTAACCCTAGTATTTCTCTACAAAACATCCTGTGCAACTCATCTATACTTTCCCATTCTCTATCTAATCCCCATATTTCTATACCACACATCATTTTTGCCTCCACAACCATCTCATAAACTTTTTCCAGCCATTTAACATTTATATTAGGTACTTTATATTTGCAGCTTCTAATTGCTGCCATCGCCCCTTTACCATTTGCCAATGCAAACTTCTAAAAAATATGTTCCAGAAATGAAAATATTTGGTAGCATCTGAATGCTCAGTTAATATAAATATATATGGTACTCACTAGACATGATTCATGAAGGGATCACTAAGTATTGAACACTGAGTGGGATGGCTCAGGCAAACATTTGTGGCCCACATTCGAGAAATCCCAAGCTCGATCCCTGGTGACCACCCACTCTGACCCATGGGTTTTTTCGAGGGTTTTCCTGAGTCATCAGACAAATGTGGTTTCTTACATCCCCCAAATTTCCTGTCTCTCCATTTCATTCCATTAATCATTTCATTCATTCTTCACCCCATTTGATCTACTTCAGGGTTGGAAGTGTTAGTGATGGTGTTTTGGTGCAGCATGGCAAGAAAAAAAGGATGCTCTCTGTGAACTTTCTTCATCCCTCAGTCTTCGGCTGGTTTTCCAGGTATAAAGACCACCCCTTGTTGGGGGATTGGACCCTGTGTTGAATGGGGTCCTCAGTCTGCCTGTCCGACTGCCAGGGCATCTTCATCTGGAAACTGTAGGGGCCCTGTCATTGCTCTGCCACCACTTCTGGTTGCAGCCACCCAGTGTCACTCTTCACCTCATCCCTTCCTCCCAGGGGCACTCCCTCATGGGGCATCAGTACAATATCCACATTTCTGGATCAGTGCCAAATCCCCTCCACTTCAGAATCCAACCCAAGTATTGAAGAGTTTCAGTATATGGCAACATACTTACTCAAATAATTGTCCATCCTGAATAACTGACGATTGTCACAAAGAAGTGGCTTGAATTTGGAAAATGACTGCCCGTATCACAAGAAGTATGTATGGCACAATTATAGCATGGAATGTCATTCACATCAACATTTTCTTTATATTGCCCATTCAACAGATTTGAAATTTTACACATTATGTTAAATCCACTATTATTTTCATACACTTCCTTGTATTTTCCTTGTATAGTTTGTGCTGCAGGACCAGAAAGAATATTCAGATCTTTCTCCACATCCCAAACCACTTTAACTTCTTCTCTCAAAAGAATCCCTACTGATTCAAGTTTCTTTATGGAATCACACAGAGGAAACACAGATTTACAGAAATGTGTGCCAAGTAATTTCTTAACACTGTGTCACTTAAAAGTTCTTGAAGAATTTTAATTGAACTTGCATCTTTACTATTTAGCTCATTTATGACAGCAGAAAAACAGGAGTATGGAAATTCCTCACTCTGATCTATCGAGTCATGGAAGGTAAACTTAATGTAAATCCAATGTAAAATTCTAAGCTGTACTTGTTAAATTATTTTATATTTGTAATTGGACATGTCCTTTAAATGTCCTTTAAATGTATTTAAAAGGATGATAATAAAGGTCACATGTGGCTAGTGGTTATTGTGTGGATTCCTTCCTGGTTGTGAAGTGGGATGTTTATATTTTCTTTCATCTGGAGAGATACTATAGCTAACATATCAATTCTTGCACTTTTTAATAAGAAATGTGGCATCTAGTCTATGTAATTGAACATTCAATAGGTTGGATGGTGACTTGTTAAAAGCTATTCTTAAAAACAACCTGCTTTTATGTGATTTTTATGTGATTTATTATGTGTTTTTATGTTAAAATCTAAAATTTATGTTCCGGTGTGAATATCAAGAACATTAAATTTGGTTTGAAGTTTATATTACAATGCAAACAAAATATGCATTTACCTAATAAAAGTGTTCCCTACAGATCACCTTGCTTCTTCTATTGTACACTAACTCTAAATTAAGCAGAAATGTATAAATCCCATTTCAGATAGTTGGCCTGATACAAATATTGAGTTTGGGCATGAGCGACAACAAATACCACCTGAGTCCTGGATGAGAATAAAGGATCTCCATCCAGCTACAACTTACTACTTTCGTGTCATTGCAAACAATCAGCTTGGTGCAGGTTCACCCAGTCATCCTGTGAGCGTCACCACTGAGCCTGAGAAGCCATCAGGACCACCACGTAACCTAGTGGTTGCTGCATTAAGCCCCACCTCTGTACAAGCTACGTGGGATCCTCCTGATCCCAAGGAACACAATGGCCCAATAATTGGTTATTATGTGGGCTATATGCAATTAGGGTAAATAATTTGTATTTAATCATTACCTGTAATGTATAATATGAAGAATACAAAAAACAGTTTATATACCAAATTGTTTGAACATCAATCCGCTTGTCTGTCCAATATTTAGTTTTTTCATTATTCTAATTGCTTTCTTTCTTTTCTATTTTTACTTTTTTTTGTATAATTTGAAAAGCTTTTTCATTTCTATCGCTGTGATATTTCCCCATAACATTATCCCATATTTTATGTATATACTCATATTTTAGTATATAAAAAAAACAGTACATCCAAATTATAAAATCCTGTCTTTTTCGTGGTCTTTACAAAATAAAAATCATATTCTATCTTAAACTGAGTGTAGTACACTAGGTACATATTGTGACTTTGTCCAGTTTTTCAACTGTCACTTCTCTTAGTTCTCACTGTCATTGTTTTGACCTGGTTCAACTTTCACTGGAGGTTTCACTTAGTTCACACAGTCACTTCACTTTTTGGAGCTAGTTCCATTTCCCTGTCACTTCATTTTCCTTCTTTATATAGCCTCTTCTTCTGGACATATCACCTGCTGGAGAGTCAACCACAAGACTTCTACAATCTCTTGCTCCACAGTAGCACTTGCTGCATGTCACAGCAGTCATCACCAACTCACACTTGATGTCACAGCAGAAACAGGTTCACCAACTCGCTTGCTAATTGACTCAACTTGTAAGAATGCTCGCTTATATAGCCAATGGAATCTTCCACAGAACATTCCAGAACTATCTGGGCACATGTTCTGGATGGGAAGGGAAAAAAAGTTCTGGTTATCTGTCGATAGCACTTCCAGTGTTTATGCTGGTGAGCACCACTTAACTTTGACTGTCTGGTGCCGACCTCCTGATATCCTTGAGGCATACTGCTGTGTCACAATATAAATGAATTAAGGATTCTCAAAAAGACCAATAAAATGTAGGTGCAGCAAAATCAAGAACCCCTTTAACAGTGCATGAGTTAAACAGCTATGAGTGAAACAATATGTTTAAACACCAAATGCTCATTTTTATACCTAAAGGTTAAAAGAATTCTCTTAAATTCACAGTGCAAACCAAACACAATACATAACTGATCATGCACCTAAACCACTACATTAAAAATAAACCACTATATACATAATTATTTTTAAACAAAGTGCTTATTGTATTGTACATATACTTCAATTGTTTTTTAAAAAAACTTAATTTTTCCCTTTTTTTCCCAAAACCAGTTTGGTTTAGGAAATTCAATGTTGCTAATGCTTCATGAGCAGAACATTTGTAGTGATTGCTTCATCCTTTCAACATCTGAATTGTTGTAAAAGCACCTGGTGAATTGCCATTTGTTGGTTTTTGTCCTTCTTGAATAAAGCAGAACATCAAATTAAATTAAATTGAGTTTTATTTATGGATGCTCTTTAATTGCTGTGGTCCTTAGCATCCCATTCTATGCTGGGCATGAAAGACCAGTAATTTTGCTCAGAGGTCTCTTTAGCAGGCTTGAGGTTCTTTTACGTGCCATAAATCCGCAACACGGGACCACCGGCTTTACTTCCCTTCCAAAGGAAGCCATGCTAAAGATTTTTATACCCGAAAAAAAATCCATTGTCAAATCACCGGATTTGAACCCATGACCTCAGGAACTAGAGGCTAGCATGGTAACCACTATACCACATCAAATTTCTGAGACTCTATTGTATGTAGTATTTCATTCTCTGAACTTCAGGACCATGTAAGTCTGCTTATAATCCTTTGTATACAGGTAATGAAGAAGCATACATTTTATTAATGTATTACATTTTTAAAGTATTAATTTTGTATACTAATTAAATAAAAAACATTGTAGAACCTATAGAAAAGCTAATGGTCTACAGGTGTATTAATTAAATGAAGTTTTATTGTAAAGCAAAATTTAGTTTTGCTGTGCTGAGAAATTATTAACAAGCAATTCTTATAGTTCTCAAAATTTGTGGTAGAATAGAAACCACCCCGGTATTCACTTACCAACCAGGTAAAACTGTGAAAAACCCATGGTCAGAATGCCTGGTCTCAGGAATCGAATCCAGGACCTCCCAAATGTGTGCCTTGCATATTACCATGGAGCCATCTCGCTCAGTGGGATAATGATTATCATGCGATAGAGGAGATTCTTTCTCTAAATCAATATTTTTCAACCTCCTGAAGCAGAATGTGTAGTTGCCTCTTTTTCCCATCATCTCCAATATCTGCTCTTAATTCTGCTGCCAGCTACTCCAATGGTAGAGCTATGAGTATTTTCCCTCAGAATATGTGTGGATGTATTGTGAAGGACAACACTGGTTTAAATTGACTGAAAAATTTATTGTGCACTAATATTTGAGTTCTTGAAGGGAGTTGCCAACCATTTGAAATAAAAAAATAGACATTCTGAATTGTAGCACTCGAAATCATAACACTTGAATCATTATACCTGTTAACTTCTGCAGGATCAGTTTTAAGGTTGGAAATAACTATTTCCGCAATAAAATAAACTAGATATGTAACTCGCACTGAGTTACTAAAATTTTGACCAGCAAGATCCCTCACACGTCAGTACCGCTAATGATACCAGAGAGAGTAATTAATGTGTGCACAACTGTTTGCACCAATGTTGATACATACCAGTCCCAGTACCAGAGAAGAGAGTAACTGTCAGATCTAGATGCATGAACATTTATTAATATTAGCTCCGCCTACCTTAGAATTAGTCCCACCAACATTCTAACTTACACGTTGCCAAATCTCAAAACTCTTATTATTCGAATGTGACATTGTTACAAGGGGTTTAGCTAAAATTCTCAGAAATACCTTCATCTCTCTAATTTCCAGAATTGGCCTACGTGCTTGTTGAAGAGTACTGCAGTCTTAACCTAACTGCCTTCCAGGACTTTTAACACTAATGCGTTTTGTATTCTGCTGTCACTAATGATTTTGCTTAACCTGATTCCTAATTACCTCTATCTTTCTGGACAAAACCCTCAACTCAAACTTGTTGCAGTATATGCTGATTTAATATACAGGAATTATTTATTGAAATTATTTCTCTATCTTACTATTATTTCTTTATTTAATTATTTACATCTGCCCATCAATAATTATAGTATAACTCAATTGCATAACTGGCACAAGACTTGTGGACATGCCTTAGCAGCTCTTCCTCACCCCATTGCTTACTGCATATGCTATTTGTCAATAACTTTTTATTAATATATCTGACCTTACAAATAAAAGCTTACTATCTGACACAGAATAACTCACAATTTTTTTCTGTTAAAATACACAATCAAGGGTTATAGTGATTGGAATGAAAACAAATGGTTAAAAGAAGAAAATAAAATTGGATTAATTGGATTTAAAAGAAAAATTATAGGAAAATTGTGATTTTCTCTTTCATTCATTTTCAATGCTATGTTTACCATGTAGATGGTTTTAGAAGATAGCCACAGAGTATTTTATAATGGGCACAACAATGTCATTCTGTAACTGTTTGGAGAGCTTAGACCTCTGTCTCCATTGAACAAATAATTTTGTAATATGATCCTATCTCCAAAAAACAAACCAGTGATCTCCATGTAACAGATGACATACAGAAGAACCGAATGGTTGGCCCATAAATGTCCTTCTTTTCCTTATTCAATTCTGGTGGTTGGTTTGAAGACATCTCAAATTTGATTCTGGGAACTAAGATCTCAATTGATTCTTTTTTCCTGTCAATAGCAATAATGTATTTTTCATTATAATCAGCTATGCAATGTGGTTCTTCATAGACTTTAACCCTGAGTTATGCAGTGCATTAGCAAGCATTGTCCTTATGATGTTATGGTGCTTAAATCGCAGCAGCTCCTACTGAGGATAATTACCAAGCATGTGAGTATGACTTCTATCTCATGAAATGCCTGTAATGGCTTGTGTCTGTGGAACTAGCTCATTTTTCAAAAAATTATATATTGCAACTGTGTGCCAACCACATCTGTAGCACTGTTGCAAGACCATGTTCATACCATATTATGTTTTACAGTAAACCCTTGTACCATGCCTCTCTGTGGGAGCCTTTAGGTGTAGAAGGGTGAACAGATTTATAATTACTGAACATCTGTTTTATTAACAAACATTTTCTGCTCCATTTTAAGGATGGGAACAGAAGATCGCTATAATTATACAACAGTAACAGAGGAAGATTCTCTTAGCTGGATCCTAGATGGTCTTCAGAGCTACACAAAATATAAAGTGGTTGTGCAGGCATTTAACAATGTGGGACCAGGCCCACCCAGTCCAGGAGCGATAGTTACTACAGCAGAAGCAGGTAAGTTCATTATACAAGTATCTACACAAGACTCTGTGGCAGTATTTACAGGAGTTTACAACACTTTTGTATTCAGTGATGACTGCTTTGGTTACTGAGAAGATACAGGTACTCTTATAAAAAACACATTAGCAGTTTCCTAAAATAACATAGGGTACAGTCAAGTGCATGGAGTTGTGCCAAAATAATCTGCAGTGGTTTATGTTGGTAAGAAAATATTATACTGCCTCTGCCATGTCCAGCCACCACATTTTAACTGGTTCTAGTACTCCACGTAATGTTTGCCTTACGGCCTCCTTTTCCTTCACTCCTGAGACTGAAACTGGCCTGTATTTATAGGTTTGAGTGCCATACTTTTGATATCAAAACAATACAAGACAGCCTCAGCCAGATGCTGATGTGGCAATGGTAGCTAAGCATGCTTTCCAGCCACTCAGGTGTAACGTTTCTGTAACCCTCCCCTTTTTCGCTGCTCACATAGGCCTGACCGTTCCTAAGCTAAGGCATATGTGTTGGGCTTGAATTCACACCAATTAGAGACTGGCTTACCTAGGCTGGTAAGGAACACAGATAATGAGATTCTGCAAACTTTAAATAAAGAAACACTCTATAGGAAACCAGAAGTATCAGCACACTTCTGTGTCTTGACTGTGCACACAGTGGGGCTCATCATCTGTTTTAGTGAGGGTGTAAATTTTAATGTGGTCCTCTTTCTCTCCCTCTCTCCCCCCTCTCCCTCTCCCTCCCTCACTCCCTCCCCTCCCTCTCTCTCTCTCTCTCTCTCTCTCTGGTAAATGTTGCAATCAAACAGATCAGGTCAAACAATGGATGAAAGTATCAAATGACACACAAACGAGTTTAGGGATCTAAACCGCGAAAGCATCCTGATATTCATTCCAAGGACTGAGAAACAGCACTGAATAAAATCATCCTGGCAGTTTGGCCAAAATGGGACTTGAACTCAGGTGATCAACACAGGATGGAAGAATATTACGCTTCTTAGTGTTTGAAACTTTCCATTCTATGTTTTGTTTACATGTAAATAGTTGTTGTATCTCATTTTTGATCTTGAATTGTAGTAGTATAAATGAATGAACATAAATTTCCTCCTAAAAGACAGGAAAATACTTGCATGTACCTATATAAGCAGAAATGCCATCATAGCTCATATCACCGCATATAAAAGTCATGCTATCAATATTATACAATGCAACAGTGATGGTACAGTGAACACAGAACGCTCAGAAATTGTATTTGTTTTAAACATATGGCAGGTTTAATTGTCAATCTAGTGTAATTTTCTGAAAAACAGGAGATAAAAGCTCTTGAATAAATCAAGACAGGAGGTGGTTTAAATACTCCACAGAATATGCAAGTTGTTATGTAATACAGGAAAGTTGGCAACTCTAGACTATTCCTCAGTAAAACAGTTGACCATTCTTATTTATTATATTCTTTTATGAAATTTGTACATCTTGTAACTGCAGCAGTATAGCATTTTTGCTGCATGCAGGTAGGAGACTCATGAATGTGATTTTAATATTTCACACCATGGCTATCAATAAAGCCCACAAACAGGGTTACAGCACAAAAGCTCAAGTATACTTTATACATAAGTTCAGTGTTAAGTAATACAGATTTATTTTCCATTAATTCAAAAACTGTAAGGCATTTGCAGAGAATTGTTTTATTCTCTGAACAATGAACCATTTTTCCAGAATACAATGTAATTTCTACAGATTTATATGATTAATATTTGTACAATAATAACTACTAAATTTTCAGCTAAAATATACAAGGTATTATTCTATTTTTTTGAATTACATGGGCATTCAAACCCATGTCTGCCAAAATCTGAAAATAAATGAATTAGTAAAATATAAATAATTCAGCACATCTATATAAACACAGCGACTCAAAATTACAAATAATCACCAGCATTTAAATAAATGTGAGGTTTTAAATATGTTCTACATTTTAACATATTTTTTTAAACTGTACGTAAAAAGCAGTAAATATTTTAACTATTAATATTATATTTAAATGCTTCCCTCAGATTTTATGAGAGTTTTAAACCAGATGTACACACACTGATGTTCAGATACATACCAGGTGGAAGGGAACTTACATTCTTTCCAATAGTGCTTCATAGAGGTCTTATAAACAAAAAAAGTATTATGGCATTTTGTTCTTTGCTCAGCCATTTTCAAAAAAAACAAATAGGTTTTGTTCGAAATTAGATGTTTAATTCAATGAGAATGTATGAAGATAATAGTTTGTTACTTGTAAGATGAGTAGAGTAACCTATTTCTGACATAGTTTAAGTAGTAACTATGTGACATCATATAGGGTTTTTAAATAATTAATCACATCAAAGGGTATTCTGAACACCTTTTTGCAGATGTAATGTGGCTGTAGAACTCGGCAACATTGCAAACAGGTCAAGGTAGGTCATGCAATCTGAACCGGCTTCCAGACATAGGTAAACAAAGCATAGCCTACCACACTCCTATCCTTTACCTGAAGGGTAACTAGTAGTTCTGCTTTCCACATGTCCCTTAATCCAAACAAACATGACGAAAGGGCGATGTAATGTTTTGGCAAAATAACAAGTAAAATGGAAGGAATGCTTTCAGTGTCCAATAAGAGCCTAACAATATAGTTATTTTGTGTTTACGTGTCAGAAAAATGGTTTGGTTGATTATATTACAGCAGTATCAATTGCAAGACATATTTAGTTTAATGTTGAATGAGCTGATAAAGATATCCTTAGGTTGTGAGTTTAGGTTACAAAATGCATCACTGGAAGATTCAAATGCATTATATTAGGAGGTAGCAGATATAAATAATTTGTTTGTTTACGCTCACGAGACAAGTGCCATTGTGAAAGCAAAAGTGAAACCTGTTTACAAGGTGTCCTCCAACCGGTTTTGAAAGTGAAAGTGACACCCCAACTCTGCAACATTGCCAGCATGTCTGTTTTATGTTCTCAAAAAATCTGGAATATCTCTGCAAGAAGTGGACATAGAAAAAAATTGAAGTTACAAAACGTATTCCAAATAATGAAATCTGTAAATGTCTTAACTTAATGTAATAACTTCCCTTCCACCTGGTATGTATAGCTTATAGCATTATTGTATTTATTTCATTAAATATACCGCCTTTGTTTTGATCTCATTGCAGCTCCTTCTGCTCCACCACAAGATATTCGATGTGGTTCTTCCACAGCCAGAAGCTTACATTTATCATGGTCCCCACCACCACTTACTGCAAGAAATGGGGTTATAACTGGTTATCGTATCAAGTATAAAAGTTTGTGTAAACCTTCTGGTGAGTACTCCCTATATAGCACTTTCTAGACCACACTTTTAGCTAAGTCAAGAATTGTTAAAGAATCACAACCTTTATGATACAATGTTGTTTTGCTGCTTGAACTGATAGGAAATTTACAACAGCCACTTAGGGATAATTATGTCACCATACATCAGTAGTTGTAATCATAAATTATATATGCCAGATAAAATTTTAAAATAAAAATTATTTATATGCTCATAGAATAAACATTCACATTGCCAAAAATAATTTTTAAAACCAGTTTCAGTTATGTCACATCTAGTTTACCTCTGTTTATATGAGTAATGTTCCAAAAATTGTAATTTTATTTACAAATGAAAGGCATACAATTGATCTCATAATTTGGGATGTGCAAATGCAAACACTGAATTACTATCTGTATGGTTTGGACAGGTTGTAGTTGGCTCTTGTCATGATTGTAGTCTCTCATTCTACAACCCTATATTTGATATTCGCCCAGAAAATTTATAAAATAAATTCTTAGTAGTGAAGAAAATATATTGGAGGGATGCAATACTAAATTTTAAGTTCTGCAAAATTCCATTACTACTGCAGGTGCAAATTTGGAGCTTACTCCATAAATGACAAAAACAGAGAAAAATTCACATCTTTTCTTTTTTGATTTAAATTGTTCCTGATGTATTAGAAACATACTAAAAAAATCATTTAAAGTTCCTCTATCACTCTAAGACCTCATCTGGCAGCCATTTTAATGCCATTTATTAGTATCTGGTTTGGTTAGCTGTGATTTTAAAGCTATTTTTCTCAGATATAATGTTTTTTACATTTTGCATCACAAAAAAAGCTTCAAAATATACAAATATTAAGTTACAAGCAACATTTTTTGTGAATGTTCTTAAAACCATAGAGTTTATTTTGTATCCAAAAATAACTCTATTAAGTTTAAAAGTAGCTATAAAAAAACTATAATTATCAGTAATTAGGAAAAAAATATAATATATATGCAATCATTTAATTTTTCTACGCCTTTCAATATTTTGAAACCTGTAATACTCTAAAGTTGTAGTAATGACATAAAGCATATGCAGTAAAGATCTTAATCTGTATATATAAAATTAAAGGAATTGAAACATTTGAAAATAAGTGAATAAAATGACAGCAAAAAGAGGCATATATGTATGAAACTATAAGAGGCACAGGCATGAAATTTCACTGAGATAACATAATTATGACATGTCTGCAAAGAATTACACCTCTGACTTTAGTAGTTCCAGAAACAGCAAATTTAGGTATGCCCCCTTAATAATAATTTTTAAATTAAAAGACAAGGTGGTGAGTAATCTTTCATCCAGTATAATCTTTGTCAGGACAAATTAACAGAGAAAAATGTTTCTGGAGTTCTAATTCACTTCAAAAAGGTCAAAATTGGATACCTCTATACACAATTATTTCATTCACTCTGTTCATCATACCAAAAGATTGGCAGCTGGCAGACTGTTGAACTATTCCTCCTCCCAATAAAATTAATTAAATATATATCCAGCTTTTAGAGACCAAGCTTACATAGAGATGACATTCAGGCATCATGAATAATGTCTGTAAAACACCTATGTAAAAGCATAGCCTCGGATATATCATAACTTACTTAAGCATGCCAAAATTTTCAGTACCTTTTAGGATGGTAGTTCATATGTGATGCAGATTTACTCAAACAAGTGATCATTATCAATAAATTCTCTGTCAAAAGTTTTTAAAATACATTTCCTTACCCACCAAGTTCTTCAATATAATCCACCATTGAGCCTATGAATTAACATAGCAAAAATTGCCAAAAATGAAGAAGCCAGCATTTTTTTCTACTTTCAAATGTTCTCTTAATTTCTTTGTATTGGTAATAATAATAATCCCATGGCGATACAGCCCATTAAGGGCCTAGACCTGCTAACCTGTCGGCCTCACATCCACATACACACGGCAGAGGTGGGCAATCATCTAACCAATACAGGGAAGTGATGTTGCCAGCATCACGCACACCCCAGTGAGAATGTTGGCCTCACTGGCTGCGGTCACTGCTTATTGCAGCTCCTCACTTTCCTCACAATGCTGAGGGGAACCAGTTCTACACTCGGAACTTAAAATCCACACCCCCATGGGTGAACCCAGGCACATTCCGTGGTCAGGAACCAGAACTTCATGCTGTAACTCACAGCGCCATGATGCAGGACTCTTTGTGTTGGTATATTGTTTAATATGTGTATAGTGCTTTAGATGCTGCCTTTGATATAGTTTGAGTGGTTAAATATTTCACAAGTAGCAGCTTTTTCTAAAACTTACCTATTAACATTTGGAGCAAACATCCATCTGCACTTAAATTCTTCAAGTATTATAAACTAAACTACTCAGTAAATGAGTAAACTATTTTACTCATACAGATAAATGAGATAAAATAGAGCTTTGCTGGATTGCTCCAAGTTGAAATATTTTCATAATTAAAGTGGCATTCCTTACTTTTATTTGCAGTATATTTAAAAGGTTTAACAACTCAAATTCACTTAAAAAAAATCTAAACTTAACTCTTGTGCTGAAAAGAAAATAAATTTTGGGGAAATGCTGCAACAAGAGCAAATTCAAAAGAGTTATTATAAGACAATGAGTTAACCTACACAGACATAGTTTCCAGATAAAATTAATGATAGTGCAAGTATTATTTTACACCCTCTATTTATGGAATATCTTTTGGATATTGCCTCCTCAATGAGATACTCAACTGTCAGTAATACCAGATAAACAAAGGTTGCTTTTTTAATTCACAAATTAATATGTAAAATGTTCACTTAACATTACTATTTTCATAATTTATCTTTATCATATCATTGTAGATTTCAGGTCCATAGATAATGCAGCTGAAACAGAAGTCAGTCAGCTTACTACTGTACTAATGGACCTGGAAAAATACTGCAATTATTCACTACAACTAGCAGCTATGACAATTGTAGGTATAGGACCATGGAGTGACCATTTTATTTGTCTTACTGCAGAAGATGGTAAGTTAAAAGTTGTGGATGCATATGAGGAAAGAATAAAAGCTGGTTCACAATAACCCTAGAACAGAAACCAGAATGGAAACAAGAATGGGAAACAAAACAGCATACAACAGTTTGGTTCACAATACCCAGAAATGAGAACAAGAATGCATATTGATAGTAAAGTGGAAAGTCAATTTTGTGCATTGGGACATTATTTGTTTGTAACTGATCAATGATATTTTTTCGCCTGCTTCCAACTAAGTGTAGGTTAGCGAACATCAAAATTTGATAAAGTAAGCATTTTGTAAGTGCAGATCCATTACTATTTCTGATTCCTCTAGTCGTATAAGCTTCATTTTTATTGATAGCATACATTAAAGTTATTTGTTATTCTTTATTGTTCCTTGTTAATTGTACCAGTTTTTGTTGTTCTTTGTAGTTTTCGCTATTATTTTTTGAGGCAATAGCCAGTTCTGGGTTGCATTTAAACAAACCACAGATGATGTTTTTGCTAGAAGAGCCAATGCTCAATGAGTCTGAGGGAGTCAGGATCTGTGGTCAGGATGCACATTTGCTAAGATTTCTTCCAGTTTCGTTTTCCCAGCTTGCAACTAGAGAGAACTTTAGCAACTGTTTCATGTCATGGCTTCCTTGAATAATTTCTACAATGAAGAGTGTAATATCCACAATATGGATCTAATATGCCATATCCAGGAATGAGAATTTGAAAGTTAAAAGTTTACCAAGTCTTCTTTCCCATTCTGAGGACCAAGGAAGCTTCCCATTAATTATGAATGCTCACTTTATAATCCACATATTTTAACTTTGTCATTATTTTTCTGGTTTCCATTCTTGGTTATTTGAACCAGTCTTAATGAATAGTATATTAATTTTAAAGATAAACTGGAAAAGAAAATTAAAACCAATTTATACATCATTGTTAGAACTAGAAAACTTGTGTGCCAGCTTAATTAGAGAAGCTATTTGGTTTTAATAAGGAATAATATTAAAAGAGATTAAGAGAGAAGATTTATAACCAAAATGTATGTTGCAATAAATTAGGATCGAATGAAATAACAGAGGAAACAGGTCAGAAAAGGGCACTCAGACGAAGTTGCAATTAAGCCCTGTATTTTTTCCAAGGGAGGATCACAGATCATATTTGTTGATGCATGCCTAATTTTGGTATCATGCACTATCCCTTTTGTACATCAGGTCCCTTCTCTGTCTCTAATTTCAAAATTATGTCAAGCAGGTGTATAATGTAGTAGGGGAATTTGAAAGATACTGTAATGCTTGGGAAAATCTCATTTTCAGGCATATCGTGACATCTGAAGAGAATTTAACTGGAGCACTAAAATATCTCATTTTGCTTCAAAATTTCTGCCCTCTGTTCATGCTTCAAGCTTTTTCTGATATGTACTGGTTACACTGTTTACATCTCTGTGCATATCTATACTGACCACTTTTAGATGGAAGTGCATGCCATAAGGCTTATGAGGCAGTTTGTTAACAAATAACTGTTGATGGGTAAAGACAACAACTACAGGAAGTATTGTTGGTCAATATTTCAACACAGTAGGTATTATACAAGGGCAATCCCAGAAGTACCCAACCTGACGTATATATAGCGGTTGTTTCAAACAAATGCCTATGGTAGAAAGTACCACTCTTATAAAGCTTAAGTTTGAAGTTCGACTATGCTACATTGTTTAGTAATTGTTTGGCAGCCATGAATAGTGAACTCTCTCAGCAAATTTGTAAACATGGATAAAACTGGCCATCGTTATGTGATACAAGGTCTTAGTCCAACTAATATTAAAGCTGAGCTAGATTCTACTCTGGGGGAGTCTGCTCCTTTGTTTACAACAGTAAAATATTGGGTGGCATAGTTTAAGCGAGGCCGTACGAGCTGCCAAGACAAACATTGCAGTGGTCGACCAAATGAGGTGACAGCTAGTAGACATCATAGGCATTTCAAAAAGCACTGTACATCGCATACTAACTGAAAATTTAGACATGAGAAAACTGTATGCAAGATGGGTGCCACGTTTACTCACAATGGAACAAAATCATCATCGTGAGAATGTTTCAGTCGAGTGTTTGGCAATGTTTCACTTACAATAAAGCTGAGTTTTTGCATCGATTCATAACCATGAATGAAACATGGCTCCATCGCTTCACAAAACAGTGGATTGAAAGGGGAGAATCGGCTCCAAAGAAGGTGAAGGCAGTTCCATCTGCAGGCAAGGTCATGGCATCAGTTTTTTAGGATGTACATGGGATAATTTTCATTGATTATCTTCAAAAAGGAAATGTAATCAATGGTGAGTATTATGCAAACTTATTGCAGCGTTTGAATGATAAAATCAAGCAAAAACGGCTACATTTAGCGAAAAAGAAAGTTCTGTTTCATTAAGATAATGCACCAGTTCACACATCCATTATCGCCATAGCCAAAATCAATAAGTTAAAGTTCGAATTGCTTCCTCATGCACCCTATTCGCCAGACTTAGCCCTCTCTGATTATTTTCTGTTTCCAAAGTTGAAGAAATGGCTTGGTGGTAAAAGATTTTCCAATAATGAGGAGACGGAGTTTGCAGTTGATGGTTATTTTGCACAACTCAACAGTTCTCACTATAAACAGGGTATCAAAGCTATTGAACATTGCTGGGAAAAGAGTATCAGGCTGAAAGGAGACTATGTAGAGAAATAAAGATGTTTTTTCCCAACATTTTTGTTTTCTTTGTTAGGTTGGTATTTCTGGGACAGCCCTCGTAAGATACCTGACTGCTGACTTAGTCATCACATTACAAATCCTTGAAATTACAAGTTGAATAGACTTCTTTAGTAAGAACACCATTTATGGACCTCTATGCAATGACTGGGACATAGCATAAAACAGTTTCTTTAAGACTAGTATTTACATGGCATAGAAATAAATTAAAACAGTTACAAAGAGAAATTATTTTTCTTTCTGAAAATACTCCATGCATTAATTAAAACCCCTGTTATTTGATATTAATGATTTCTATTAAACTTTTGCTTGATCATTTCTCAATTATCTTGTTTGATCATTGTATGCATTAATTGATCAATGTATGCAATAATATTATGTTTTGAAACCATCAAATATTGTGAAATGTAGCAGAAACACAAACTGAACATATGAACAAATAGTGAAATATACACCTTAACTGCTGTGAAATTGAAATTTTTTACCGTATAATATAATTTTGATCCAATGTGTCGATATGATTTGATTATATAATGATGGATAACATCACACTCTTGAAGACAGTCATAAGTCATTTGGTAATTGCTTGGTGTAACACTTGTACTGCATACTTAATCTGTGGCATAAATTAGTGTGTAAGGGAGTAAGTCAGCAATTGGTGAATATTCTAAAAGCACTGTATTTTGAGAACACCTTCTGTGTAAGGGTGGAGACAGGCTGTGTAACAAACGAAATTCCACAAAAGAAAGGCCTTCGGCAAGGATGTAAGCTAAGTCCAGTTTTATTTAATTTATACAAATCATGTTCAGTGAGATTGCCGAAAAGAGCTCATTAGTTTATTATAGGCCAATGAAAAATACATGGGGTAGGGAAAAATATATAGACATAGTAAATAAAGAAGAGAGAGAATCTATTGCATGGTTAAGAACCGGAGCATGGAGGCTAAAAGGGTTAAGACAGGGTATTCCTCAGAACCAATGTCCGATATGTGGTGGTAATGAAGACATTGAACACATAGTATTTAAGTGCCAAGGAACAGAAAATTGGGAAAAGAATTTTTTAATAAGAAGTGGTTGAAGGGGGATAGAAATACACTTATAATTGAAATGATATGCAAGGACGCTAGAAGCATTGGGCAGTTTTTGTGTAAAGTAAAAAATAAATGGCTTTGGAAAGTGGAAAGAGAAAAGTAAGAGGTAGTGCATCTTACTTTGAATGGAAAACTATAGTGAATGTGTTAATTTAGTGACAAGAGATTGTAAAATGTAAATAAACTGTAGTGATTGTCTACTGAATAAGTGACCAGGGTCAAAATGCAGTAGACAATCTAATTTGTAAAGCTCTTAGCACAATAAATAAATACAATATAAATACAATACAACTACTGATAAACTAGTAGAAATGGTCCCACTATAATATGTGGCTTATTTTGGTTTCTTTTTTCTTGTGATTTATGTGTTATTACTGTATATTCAGGGTTCATAAAAAATGTATATACAGTTAATTGAATATAAATGTTTTATTGTATGTTAGTACAGAACTTTATTATATATCACAGGTTTAATACAAGCTTCCTGCCCCTGTTCAGTTACTTTCAGTTCTCAAAATGGCTGCCATTAGTAGCCAAACACATATAAAAATGGTAAAGGTTGTTTGAACAACATTGGTCAATGTGTCCAAGAGGATTTCTGCACAGGCTGCTGTAATTTCTTGATAAAGTGCTTCCAATATAGGTGATTTCATGATATTCAGCATCCTTCAAGTCTCCCAAAAGTGAAAGTCTAGAGGTGTGAAATCTGGTGGATGTGCTGGGAACTCAAATGCACCTCTTTGTCCTATTCACTGTCCCTGCATATTCTCACCCAGAAAGCCCGGACGCCTCATTGGAGAAGAACTCACTATCTCCATAATGTGCAAATTGCAGGTTCAAACCCAGCGGAGGGCAATGGATTTTTTTCAGGCGTAAAAATCCTTAGCAGGGCTTCCTTCGGAAGGGATGTAAAGCCAGTGGTCCTGTGCCATAGATTTACGGCACATAAAAGGACCTCAAGCCTGATAAAGAGGACTCTGAGCAAAATTACTGGTCTTTCATGCCCAATATAGAATGGGATGATAAGGACCACAGCAGTTAAAGAGCATCCATAAATAGAACTCAATTTTCATAGCTGGCAAAATAGATGTGCTTAGCATTTCTAGATACCAGGTACTAGTAACTCCACTTAAAAGAAGAAGGGTCCTTTTAAACCCCTAGATGAAGGTCCACAACAGACATTCACCATTGGTATATTTACTACCTTGTCAACATAAATGTGTGAATTTTCTGGTGCCCAGTAAACACAACTATGATGACTAATGTTCTGTAAAGTTTGAATCGGACCACACAATCTTCATCTCAAACTCTTCATCCTCATTTATCATATGCTGAAACCATTCACAAAACTCCATTCCACAATCAGGTTTGTCCTCGTTTAATGCATGTAGTTACCTTAGCATGCACACGTTCCACTCAGCAGCTTTCAGGATGCATTGTACACTTGCATTATTAATCCTTGTCTTACAAGCACATTGTATAGCAGAATTCTGAGGCAACATTGCAAAGTTTTCTAAGATCATAGCCAAAGAAGCAGGACTTGTGCACATCACAAATGGTACCATGCATCTCAAACTTATTACAAAGCCCTGTAATTGCCAAGCATGTTGGAGGTTGTGTTGCATACTATGCCTCCATGCACGTTGAACTACAGCAACATTTTCAAACTTGAACCATCACTTTATAATGAGCTTCCATTCCCCAAACATCAAGCATGCCCCAGCCATTTTGATTTACTATCATATTCACATGCTAGTCATAAAAGCCATATGGGTACCAACATCTGTTGAGAAAACACCATTCCTCAGACAAACCAATGCAATTCTGAAAACAATGTGCAGTTCCATCTGCTAAAATGTACATATATACATGTTTTGATGGACCCTATATATAAGATTCTGCATTTTGTTTTTCATGATTAGGACAGGACATGAGTTGAAACCAAACTACTAATTATAGTTGGCATATACATGAAATACAAATATGCAATCACAGTTTTGTGGTGGATAACAGACTACTTTAGATGAAAAGAATTAATACAAAGGGTGTAACTGCTTGTCTAGGGTAAAACATAGAACATATTTTTATTGAATGGTGATGAACCTGTAATTATTTTTATAAAAATATGGCTAATTTTAGGGTAGTATTCTTTTGTTACATAGTGAAATGGTAATTTTCACTGCAAAAAAGACAGGTGTATATAGATTTAAAGTATAAAAATGATTGTTTAAGATATAACATTTTATTCTAATTTTAAAAATTTTTTGTTATATTTTTGTACAAGAACATTTGTAGTAGTTCATGTTTCTAAATGGTTAGATTTATAAGCTATGTTAGTGTTACTTTTGTTGACTTCCGTGTATTCAGTTCAGTAATCATAATAACTGAATTAACCATAACAATTACTGCTATTAATATAATTATCATTACTATTTATTAACAGTGCCAGAAGCTCCAGCTGCTGCCAGAGTGGCCCTCAGCTCCCCACGTTTAGCTGTAATAGGCTGGGCACCACCTTCTAGATCAAATGGCATTTTGAAGAAATACAATGTTTATGAAAGAGAGATTCGTAATGGTCTACCAAAAGACCCAATCCGCCATACTGTTTTACCACCAACTACATACTATGAAGCAGGACAACTAAGAGAAAAGAGCTCATATGAATGGTGGGTAACAGCAGTGACTCGCATTGGAGAGGGTCCAAGCACCCCAGTTATGGGTCTTTCACCTAGTTCTAGGGGTAAGTTCTTATTAATCCTTTACTTACTTTGTAAGTATTAGTATAATATGAAGAGCTACAAGCAGGTTATTTAACTTGGGATAGATATGACTTGACAGATTATGCAGCGAGTAGTGAATATCTCTAGCATATAATCTCATATAATGCATGAGCACTGCACAGTGTCAAAATTGAAACCTAGAAGGACAAAGTTACATTCCTGCACTCTTAGAAACCTATCACTTCTATAGCAATTTGCTAATGACTGTTTCACACTGCAGATTCACACTAGTGTAAGCCTGATATCATTCTTCCATATGGAATTTGTATTTCTCTAGTATCAGCTTTCTTATGCCTTAAGTCATTTTGAGAGCAAATGTGAAATACTGTGTATTAGTTTTTTATTTTTTTTATGACACCCAAAGTTGAAATAGAGAACCAAAGATATATTTCACTTATTTTACTTTCTGGTGTATTATTTACAGTAGTTTCTTATTCTCTTTAACCCTAGACAGGTGGCACATGTACGTCTTGCATTAGTGGTGGCGTGGGGTCACTCGCGACCCCAGGAATAAAATGATGGTTGTAAGTGGGCTGAATTAATACTTTTGTTTAATTATTGCTTACATATACCAAGTAATACATAATGTATTAAAATAACTGTTGGTTGTACAAATACTACTTTAAAAACTAAAACAAAAACGTTGAAATGAAAGTTACCTTGTTAAATCACAGCAAGTTGGCTGATGCGCAGCACAAAATTAATTTAAATGTTTACTTCACTCGTAATCATAGTGTATCACAGTTAATGTGTTTTTTTCCTTCATCTCAACAGTAAGAACATATGTTGTTACTCATAATTCACACACAGCTCCTACACACGACCACACTATGGTCTTTGCACACCTGCTGCTTGCATTTTACATGCGCAAGTCTTGTCTTTCTGTCTGCAGTTCTTGGGCACACGTTACACCTAATTCTTTTCTTCACTGGGAATTCTTGTTCTTGATTTTCTGGTTGTGCTGCATTTATAAAATGCTGTATTTTATCAAGCAATAAAATTTGGCATTGTTGTGATGTTTGCCCTATGCTGCATATGTACATGCACCAGACTGAGTGCAAGTTTTCTCAAATAGCCGTCTCGTTTCATGCAGTCCAGTATTAGCCTGGGCAACAATTTGAGAATTTATTCCGCTGATGTTTAGCATGAAGTAAAATATTGTTAGAGGCCTTTTCCTAGATGCAGAATATGAACCACACATCTGATCCACCGTATCTATACCTCCTTTGGTTTCATTATAAAATTTAATGACTTCAGGTTTTTTTTTGCCTCGCCAGAATTGTTGTCAATTGCTTGTTGTGATGCATTATTAACAAAGCAAGAACCACTTTACCTTTTTTGGGAATATTCGACACCAACGTTCCCTCTCCAAAAGCAAATGTGCTTGTATACTCTTCCTTATTTTTTGTACTAAGGAATTCTGGTGGAATTTCTTTCTTACTCTTCCTCAGTGTACCAACAACTGTAAGACTGTGAGCTCTCAGCAACTCTTCAGCCAATGGGATGCTAGTAAACTAATTGTCCACTGTGATGTTACACCCAGTCTCGGTAATGGGTTCAATCAGGCTTTTGACAATGTCACCAGAAGAATTGCTGACATGGTATGGACCCTCTGGTTGTTTTCCGGCATATATTTCTATCTTCAGTGTATAATACATGCGAGCATCAACCAAACAAAATACTTTAATGCTTTATTTTGCAGGTTTATTACGCATAAACTGACAAAAAGAACATCTTCCTCGGAATCCTACTAAACTTTCATTGATTGTGCAGTATTCACCAACTGAATAATTACTCATACAGTTGTACACAAACATTTCAAATAATTCTCTAATTGGTGCCAATTTGTCATTTTTTCCTCTCTTCCCTGTCACGTTTGTCATCGAATCTGAGGCATCTGAGCAGAAACTTGAACCTTTGTTGCGACATAACACAAGGAAATAATTCAACTCCAGTTCCATCTGTAGCCCATAGATCTTCTGTGTTCAGGGGGGAAGACTTTAGAATTCCAGCAAGGAAGAGTAAGACGAACAAAGCTTTCATTTCCAGTATGTTTGTAGGATTTGCATTCCTCTCTCTGCTGTAGTTTTCCTTTATCCTTTGAATTTCCGCATTGGTAAATGTGATGATACTTTGAAGCATATCATCGGTAAAAACCATATCCCAGGCCTCTATAGGAGATTTTGCATTTTTAGCTGCAGATTTTATACCTCGTAAGTGAGTCACTATATTGTGGGAGCAAATACATGAATTTTGAGGAGGCTGAACCATTTTCCATGCCGTAACTGGATCTTTCCCATAAATATTGCACATTCTTTGTGGTAGCGGAATGTCGTCATCGCTCATATGTGCTTCCTCTTCTGCACTTTGCCCACTTTCACTATTTGAAGTTCATCTTCGGTTTTGATGCCTTCACCAACTAATGCTTCCTCTTCTTCCACTTCCCTTATTAGGACTAATAACCTTGCTTGATGTTCCTCGTAACTCATATTGAGATATAAAAACAGCACTTTGTTAAAGACTAAAAAATACGTATATTTTATAACCACAACTTCTCGAAAGTTCAGCTGAAAACATACTGTAACTACAGAAACCATATGCAGATGAGACACATGACAGGCAACGGGAGAGGTGGCATGGGGTATTTCCTGCCCTCCTTTCAGCCAAAGAACACAAATAGCCTATATTCTAGGAAATTATGACCTGTATTCCAATACTAATGACCTCTAACAAAAGCTAAGGAATGCAGCGAAAGGTAAGGGAAAGGCAGGGTTCAGGTATCCGAAAATATTATATACAACTTGCAAATAAAACTGACTGGGGTCAGAAAATACTCCGCGCCACCTCTCTAGGGTTAACCACCTATATTCAGAGTATGTGTTGTTAATGATTGATTCATAATACGCTTTTTACCTAGATATCTGGTATATCATATCAGTCCACATCACATTCTGCTTCATATTAGAATTTAGTGAAAGGCTTCTAGTTTATGATCAGTATAAATTTGTTTGGAACTTTTTACAATTTACTTCATTATTTTACATTTTAGAGAATAATGTAAAAACAGTTTAAGTTTTATTAAATTATTAAGTTAATACATGTATTGGACTGCCCACTGTAATTGCCCCTGGCCACTAAGGTGGAAAGTCCACATAGGTAGCAATTACATATTAGTACAATGATATTTAATTTTTATATTTATATTCTTAAATTTATTGTTTCTTTCCTCTTTTAACAGTCTATTTCCATTTGCTTTTTGCTTTCTCTAAATAATACACCATGTTCTTACAGTTTTTGTCTAAAATGTTATTTATATCAGTATTCCCAATCATTCTATACCATACACTTTCTTTTCTTCAAATCTCTGCTTCCCTGCATTCAAAAATAATGTGTTGTATATCTTGTCTTCCCCCCACATAATGGGTGTTCGCCTTGCAGATAGTCTTTCAGCCTCCATACTCCTACTCTTAGCCATGCTATCCTCCCTCTTTCTTCTTTATTGGTGTTATATATACACCTCTGTCTTTCCCAATGATTTTTCATTGCAATATACATATAATACGAATGAGATCTTCTCAGTTATCGGATTGAATAATTTTTGTATCTCAATATCTTTGAATCTTTTAATTTTCTCCAAAAACCATTGTTGCTTGTTTCTCTTTTTCTCTAAACATCGCATCTCCCATATCATTATTTTCTAAATTATTTCTTAGTTCATTTATCCAGCCCTTGCTTTGTAGATGAGTTTCTTGGTATTTTAAACATTGTTTTAACAAACTTTTTTCATTAAAATTCAAGATCCTGTACCAATATTTCAAGGCCTTTCCATAACCAATCCTTTTCTTGTTACTCATCTCATTTCGATTTGAGCCATTTCATTAGCCATTGCTATTAGCAACACAAGAAATTCCTTACAAAATATCCTATGTACTAGGTACACAACTTGCCACCCATTTTCAAGTCCACATATTTCTATACTATATAATATCCAAGCCTCAACCACTGAATTGTATACCCTTTCCAAGCATTTCTCCTCCATCTCTGGCATTTTAAATAAACGTCATCTAACAGCCATCATTGCTGTTTCGCTTTTGTGGGAGCTGATCTCTTTTGTTTCTCTCATTTACTTCCTGCATCTAATTTGATTCCTAAGTAAGTGCAATCTAGCTCCACTTTATGTTCATTTCTTCCTTTTTTCCATTTCTGATGTTTACTCAATTTTCCTCCTTTTTTAAATACTAAAATTTGTGTTTTCTTTTAATTTACATCGATGTGCCTATTCTGTACAGAGCATACTTATTTCTTGTAAAGACAATTTTTAACCATTTACTGTAATGGACACCACTATTAAGTCATCTGCAAAGAGCAGACCAAGTATCTGTATATTATTTATTATGGGCAACAAATTGTTAATGTTGTTAATATTTTGTAACACAGGGTGGATCATTCAAGTTGAGACTGTACAATGTCTCCAAAACTAAGCATTGTAAAAGAAATGTCTAATAAAAGTTGCTTAATATTATGGGGGAAAGTAAAGCCACTAGTTGTGTTTTGTTTGGAGGATGTTGTGATAGTCATTTTAGGGTTAATTTAATATTTTTAAATGGGAACCTACATTTTGTATGTTGTTTTCTTATTCCTCATAAAAAACTAAATAACTTTTGTATAATTGTTCTTACCAACTTAAATAACAATGAAAATTCTGAATGGCTGTGTATGAAGAGTGCAATGAACGGTTGGACCCATTCAACATAGTGCAGCATAATAACAGTGGACAAGAAGGCAATGAGACATTGACACAGCCTTTCAAAATTTTCGTTGTTATTTACATTGGTGTAAGAACAATTGCAAAGTGCTTTATTACAAATGTTATTTAGTTTCTTATGAGGAGTGAGAAAACAACATAAAAAAGGTAGGTTCCCATTAAAAGAAATTAAATTGACCTTAAAATGACCATCATAACATCCTCCAAATAAAACACAACTAATGGCATTTACTTCCGCCCATAATATCAAGCAACTTTTATTCAAGGCATTTTTCTTTCTACAATGCTTAGGTTTGGAGATATTTTACAGTCTCAACTTAAATGGTCCACCTTATATATCATCAATAAATAAATTACATAAAATTGGGCTTAACTTGCATCCTTGTCTTAGTCTGAAAACAGTTATCATGTGCCTACAACTATTTCAGAAACTGGTTATGAAGATTATGTCAAAAGCAGAGCTTTCTGTCTTCATTGGGATTAAATTAGGGATATAAAACTGCTCTGAGGAGGTAACTCAATACTAGAAGAAGATTTAAGGAATTTTATGGATAATTTAAAATCATTTCTACTGGTTGCTGAAGGAGATAACATTTTCACAAATGATCTACAGTGCTGGATCAACTCAAAATAGAAAACTCATACTACTCCATCTACTTTGAAGATCAGAAGACCTCTTTCGAATGTAGCAACAAATCAAAATGGGGAAAAAGTCTGTCCCTAGTCCCTATACAACCAAAATAAAAGAACTGATTCGTGCTGGATAGATATCATAACTAAAAAAAATTATGTTGCAAAAATTATTAGTGAAAATCTTAAATATGCACAGAGAACTGTCGGAATTGCCCCCCTCCCAAAAAAAAGCACACAAGTTAACAGCTGCATTAAAATCTCTGCCATTTACTACCAGCAAAGAGGTGCTATTGTTCATGTTATAAAACATGAAATGCCATGTAACAACATGCAAATAGAAGTAAGCAGACAAATTAAAATATGTTTCCTCATTACCATACCATTAAAGAAAAAGGGAAATGAGGAAAAGAAATGCTATCTGCCAAACAAATTAGTAACAACAGAGATATATATCTCCCACAGTAACACTGCAGTCATAGATTGATCATGTGATTGAATGCCTTGCATTAGTGCAAAATGTTCTGGCAATTTCTGACAAATATACGTTATATTTATGTGATGATGTGGTTTTTCAAGTGAATATTGTTTATACAGAAAATTTCACATGATGTCTCCCTTAACTCTAATCTATCTTTAGTGTTGATTGTTCCTTTACAATAGTTATATTCTATGCAAATACTTAGGTGGCAATGACAAGAAAATTCTCTGACAGATCCCATGACTTTGCTGAACTCCAAAAATTATTATTTGAAAAGGATTCCACTGAATTAGTTAGGAGAAAGATTCAGAATTGAAAGCAAAAGCATTACTCTCAAACCACCAAGCAATTTATATCGGTAGGAACACAAGAGACTTATCAGCAGCAATTAATGACAATGGTGGATTGAAAAGTTTGTAATGCTATCACAGGCACATCAGCACAAATGTGTTATGCATCTGGTGCTGGCGTTTACAAAATTAATAAGTGTACATGTTCTATAGAAAGCTACAAATTTGGGCTGTCTACCCTGGATCCAAGTTTTTAAATGTCTGTTACAATTGCCCACAAAGTGAAATTAAAAGGTTGCAAGAAAGTTTGACTGAATATAAGGTGAGCATAGAAAAATAAAGTGATAATAAATAAATTTAGATTAGAGAAGGGCCTCTATTGTTCAACCAAGATCTCAGTGTAACAGGACTTCAAATGATTATAATATTGCTCACCATTCTTTCATAGATCCATATCTATCCTCATAAATTACACATATGGACAAGAGTTAAGGAGGCAGTTTCCTATAATTTTGTGTGCACTTTCTTCTTGATTTGCTGCAGGTTTTGAAAAATGCACATACGATACAACAAGACTACCTCAATCTTTATGCTTAGCATTTTATGCAGTTACTGTACATAAAGTATTAATCATTCCTCAGACATAATTGATTTCTGAGTAATACCCATCAGACAATTATCAGGTCTCAAGGAACAAGAAACAAAGATTTGAAAATGTCTCTCACTTGACACTCACGGAAATTTTCTTGAAAATATACAACTGCTGGTATCTTTGGATACAGTTATAGTAAGAAAGCAACATTTTCAAGCAGGAAGGAAGAAATTGCCCAATGAATGCTATTGCTACTGAAGGAACCTGAAATATCAGCAATAAACAACAAAAGACAACTTTGATGACTTTGATGAGTGTCCAACTGAAGTATACACTACTTGATATCGTAGACTACTGTCTTCTTCCACTGAAGGTAAACAGAGTGAAAATTGTTTTATTTGCCAATTACTGCATGCACTAAATTCAACTTCTTGTTGTAAATAATTTATTGCATGTGTATAAAGCTGTAGCTTGGAAAGAGTTCTTTAATATTATTTTGAATAAAGTAAACAATTTATCTATGCAACTTTCATGCTAACTTATAGTTTACATATTAAACATAATTTTGTTCCCCTAGATTTCAATTTTTACCAATTGTGCATTGTACTGCTATATGCAAAATAAGCAAGAAACAGAAGTCTGTGCATCTGGTCCTTTGCTGAGGCTTTCTCCATGCAGATTTGTTCATGTTTCAGTACTATCAAATATTTTTAATTTACTAACTTTCTCTAATTTACTAACTTGTTCTACATTAAACAGTACAAAACAGTAATAAATTATAGTATAAAACCTTTTCATTGTTGCTATTTTGACATTAATTTTTCATTGACAACCAATCACAAAATCATAAGTTCTGCATCAGGGTTAAAAACATTAAATGCAGCAAATGAAATAAAAATACTGGGTGTATCATAATTAATAGCACAAACCAAAACAGTTGAAAGCATATGATAACAGAGGCAAAAAAGCTCCAGTAAACATGGGTCCCCAAATAAACTATGCGCGAGATTTATTATTGCAAATGTTTGGTTATGAGCCACCACCTATGTCCTTAGTTGTGCTTCACTCGTTGCACACTTAGAAGTGGTTTGCGATGTGCTCTTGTTTACAACACTAAACATTGCCACTAGGTGGACTTGTAACCATACCGTACACGACAGACAATGAGTACAGTACACAGTCGAAACAGTCAGATCACTTGTCTGAACAGTGTCAGGTATGCTGAACTTTACGTAGTCAAAATGGAACCATACAGCAACAAAGAGTATGCAGACATGCATTTCATGTATGGTTTGGCTAACAGCAATGCATAGGAGGCTGTATGTTTGTACAGCAAAAGATACCCTGATCAAAGACACCAGAAAGTCACACATTTACAAGGATCCATCAGCGCCTAAGAGAACAGGGTAGTTTCATATGTGGCAGGGGAGCAGGAAAGCCTGCACGTATTATGCCTGAAGTTGAGGAGATGGTGCTAGACACAGTACAAATCTCTCTAGGAACTTCAACGAGAAGAATTGCCACACAAGGGCCTGTACTAAACCACAGTAGAGTATGGAAAATTTTAAATCGCAATGCACTGTACCCTTGCCACTTCAAAGAGTTTGTTGTCTCAGTGAACAGGACTTTGGTCCCAGAAGGAGTTTTTGTCAGTGGATGCAACAACAGGCTGTAGTCAACCCTCATTTTACACATAACATGTTATTTACTGATGAAGTAGGGTTCACATGTAATGGTATTTTTAATTACACATGTATGGTGCAAAGTGAACTCACATGCTGTTCATGAGTCACCACATCAGCATTTCTCTTTGAATGCATTGTTAGGGGTACTAAGTGATCAACTCACAGGGCCAAACATTCTTTCATCAATGGACAGAGCTACCTTCTATTTCTGCGGTGGAATCTTCCAGAATTTCTTGAGGATGTTCCCCTTGAGCAACGTCAGAGTATGTGGTACATGCATGAAGGAGTACCAGCACATTTTTCTGCTACTGTAAGAATACATCTAACATGGAGATATGGTCCAAGATGGATAGGTCGAGGAGGGCCTGTACCTTGGCCTCCTCAATCATCTGATCTCAATCCTTTGGATTTTGCTGTATGGGGTCACCTCAAAAGTGTAGTGTACATCACTCCTGTTGATACGGTTGAAGTACTGGAGCAAAGAATTGTACATGTTTATCAAGAATTCCAAGATGATCCGAGAGTGTTTGAAAGAATTTTAAACTCACTGCAGAGACGAGTGCAGTATTGCATTCAGGTGCAAGGACAATACTTTGAACACCTCCTTTAACAGGAACAGTGTACAGTATTAATAACCTGTAACACACTAAATTAGAATTGTATTCCTTGTTAAGTTCAACTATTGAATTGCTAGGTAACTTAAAATGGCAAATAAATGAAAAGTCTACTTTTAAAATTCATTTGTACTTATTAGGACAATGTTTCTTAATGAAGTCAGTGGTGGCTCAGAACCACACATTCAGAATAATAAATATCGTACATAGTTTGTTTGTGGACTCGTGTTTACTGGAGCTTTCTTGCTTCTGGTACATATATTTTTAACCGTTTTGGTTTGTGCTATTAATTATGATACATCTGTATATAGAGTGTTTATAAAGTTTCAATACATTTTTGTAAAAAACAGTTATTAGGTATTGTAACAAACCTAGGGGTTCTGTGCTAATGTTAACTGTCAGGGATAGCTCCAATGGTTCAACTATCGCCAAGGTTTTGATAGGAAAGGGAGAATGAATAAAGTATGTCCCATTACTTACAATTATTATGCATTAGTGAGAGATCTTAGTCTAAATGGAGATCATACCACAAGTCTTGAAGGTCTTGAGGACACTAGATTAAGTATTCACAATTAAGGTGTCAGAAGTTACGATGAGCATCATTTCAGTCTTCTGAGTAAAGTCAGGGACAGTAACTTGGATACAGTCACCTTATATACCTTTTATTCACAGATCATATGTTCTGCTTTCTGAACTTCCATAGCTCTCAGCCAATGTTTGGAATGTGGCAGTTGCTCTGCCTAATTTAACTAGACCAAAGGCTCGCTACAATATGAACCCATAGACTAAACAACACTCTTAATGTATAGTAACACTTAATCCACCATAATTCTCTCTTGCTGACATTTCACATGACCACTGTGCAGTTTCACAGATAGCGCCCAATGATGCAGCACTGCATGAAGCATCTTTTCTAGCTTTGTAGATGTGATGCTGAGCATTGCATTACATTCCTTTAGGTGGGCAATGTAGTTAAACTTTATCCTCATGTAAAAATGCTGAGATGTGGGAGATCCAGAGAAGGTAGAGCCCAAATGCATTGTGATTCCCATTTAATCCACCTAAGTGGAAAAGTGGCACCCAGAAACCTGTGAATAATCTGTTTTAAATGAGACAGGTTCCATCCTATTAGAAAACCACCATTTTTAAGATGCTAACCTGCTCCAGTTGTGGATGAAGGAAGATATCTTGCATATAGCTAAATAAGCCAGACAACTTCCTGTAGGTATTAATGTAAAAAATTAAATATACTCAGTCTCCCTTGTATATTCTGTGAACAATACCATTTATATATATATATATATATATATATCAGTAACACAATAAATACAAATTATGCTATAAATAATTACGATACTAGAGGAAATGGTAATTATATTGTCAATGGGCATGATTAAAGCTAGATTACATAAGACAAAAGCTATTTATCAAACTTCCTTCTGGCCTAAAAATATTGTATATTTGTATTTGTATTTATTCATTGTCTGTTGAGGTTACAAAAACCTATTAGGTATTGTCAGTGATATGAATCTTTATAAGATAGGCTTTGTCAAACATTTAAAATCAAAATAACAACATTATTAGAACCGAGTGGGATGGCTCAGGTGGTAATGTCTGTGGCCCACATTCGGGAGGTCCCGAGTTCAAATACTGTGGGCTGACCGATCTGACTAAAGTTTCTTCATGATTTCCCTCAGCTGCCAAGGTAAATACCAGATTGGATATTTAATACCATGACCCAAAGTTCCACCTTAAGTCTAAAACATTAGTAAAAATGAAAAATGGGTGGTAATAGCGAATGCTGTGCCATCTAGCTACAGACAATGAAAGCAGGTAGACTGGATGGCACCCTAATACCATCTGCATGGCACAAAGCAGAAGACCCGGTTGCTATGCGCCAGTGTCTCTGTGGACACGTGACAAAGCAAGATGGCATAGTTACAGGGATGAGACCTAGAAGGCTAACTGCCTGCCTTTCTATATGAAGGCGGCAGTTGGACTGGACGGCACCCTAATGCCATCCGCATGGCACAAAGCAGAAGATCCAGCTGCTATGTGCTAGGGTCTCTGTGGACATGAACGAAGTGGGTGCTTACAGGGATGAGACCTAGAAGGCTAACTGCCTGCCTTTCTATATGAAGGCGGCAGTTGGACTGGACGGCACCCTAATGCCATCCGCATGGCACAAAGCAGAAGATCCAGCTGCTATGTGCTAGGGTCTCTGTGGACATGAACGAAGTGGGTGCTTACAGGGATGAGACCTAGAAGGCTAACTGCCTGCCTTTCTATATGAAGGTGGCAGTTGGACTGGACGGCACCCTAATGCCATCCGCATGGCACAAAGCAGAAGATCTAGCTGCTATACGCTAGGGTCTCTGTGGACACGAACGAAGCAGGTGGTTACAGGGATGAGACCTAGAAAATTAACTGTCCACCTTTCTATATGGGGGCAGCAGTTAGACTGGATGGCACCCTAATGCCATCTGCACTGCACGAAGCAGAAGATCCAGTTGCTATGTGCTAGGGTCTCTGTGGACACAACGAAGTGGGTAGTTACAGGGATGAGACCTAGAAGGCTAACTGTCTACCACACCTTGATCTAAGAGTTACCCACTAACAGATCCGTTGTGATATGACCTTGTAGTTAAAGCAGTGTAAAATAAATAGAGTAATAATAATAATAACACTATTAGAAATAAATGAAAGTACAAAATAACAGTACAAACTGCTAAGTTTAAATCTAGATTAATCAAACTTTTGTTAAATAGAGCATATTGCACTGTTGATGAGTGTCTTGAGGACCTTTTTAACAATGTCAAATGACATCTTTATTTTCATTGTGTCTGTTATGTGTGTGTTATGGGTTTATGAGTTTGTCTGTGTGAGAGAGAGGGACAGAGTACCTAACAAGGTTCATAAACATGTACACTGCCTTTGCATTTTATATTATGTTATAGTAAGCAATAAAATGTTAATATAACATATTGAGATACAAGTTGCCTGTCACTGTGGGTTCTATAAAGGACATCAACTCCACTGCCCATCTAAAGGAGCATATCCAAAATGTGGTCATCAGAAATACACTGCAATGTTAGGAAAGGTGTCTCATGCAACAGTGCATTACTGGGAGTTGTGTGTGGAATTGCAATACAGTGGTCATTTGGAATGTGGCTGAAAGACAACTGTGATGGATCATGCGTTACTCTGTCTTAAGGATTCGGAGCTTTGGTTCAAATTTAAAACTGTTTCTTTCAAAGATATACCAGAACTTTAGGAACGATCTGTGTTATTTATGAAGTAGAAACATAAATGTACCTAGAATTCAGTTACAAATGTACTTATAAAGAATAATTAATTATTTCTGGCCAATATTTACCTATATAGCCTATTTTATGTACATGCTTGTTTGTGACATGAACAATAATTGATTTTCTTACAGTTCCTGCAGCAATTTTATCTTTTCCAACCACTGTGTCAGCGCCATGGAAGACAGATGTAGCATTCCATTGCAGAGTTGTGGGAAATCCAAGACCAGATGTACATTGGACTTTCAATGGAAACAATGTTCAGATGGGGAAGCAAATGAATACTCTTTCTAATGGCACTTTGATACTTAAAAATATATCATTATTGAATGCTGGAAATTACTCTTGCAATGTGCGTAATATTCATCATGCAGAGTCAGTAATTCACACACTTAGAGTTCTAGGTGAGTACATGCTACCTGCAAGTAGTTAATTATTAATTATGAGTGTGTGTGTGTACATGTGTGTGTGAGAGATAGCTGCATCCTTGGAATCACCCCTACTATAATGCTTCCAAGTTCCAATAAGAAGCAACACCCACTTGAAATCTTCGAACCAATCAGATTTAACTATGCTATCAAGATCTTACAATACACATGCAAAAGGAATGGAACAGAAACGTATAAAAGTAACATGGTTAACATAAGAACAAAAATGCCAGACAATTTATCAGACAATTCAGCAAACTAACTAGATATAAGAATAAAGTTCAATCCTTCCTAGAACAACCCACCTTCAGTTCAGTCAATAAACTGAATGATGAGACATGAAGAAATTTATATTGTGACTTGGTCAAGTTTTTCAACTATCACGTTTTACTCAATTCTCACTGTCACTGTTTCGTTTTTCAATATCACTTTTTCATTCTTATGTAGTTCACCTTCACTAGGATTTCACTTCACCAGTGTCACCTCACTAAGGTGAACTAGTTCAATTCTCCGTCACTTCACTTCCTTCGACACACCAGATGGTTCTCTTCACACCAGATGGTTCACTTCACTCGGGAGTCGAACACGAGATCTCCACAACCATTGCTCTGTAGTAGCACTCGCTGCACATCACAGAAGCCATCACCAACTCACTTGGAGAATTGCTCTTGATGTTGCACAGGAAACTCACTTGCTCAACTCATAGTCAACTCGACTCACATTCAATATGCACTCACCTCGCACTGACTCCACTCTGTCGCACTCTCACTTTCAACTCACGACTGCCTGATTTCCCACAACAGCTCTCACTTATATAGGCAGTGGAATCTTCCACAGAAGGTTCTCGAAAGTTCTAGAGCTATTTCAACACACTTTCTGGAGAAAGGGGGGATAAAGCTTCCAGAAAGCTCTAGCTGTCTCCTGATAGTGTGCCCGGTGTTTACGCTGTCAAGCGACTGTTATCTTGTTTACTCGGCGCCGACCTCTTGATAACCTTAGGCCTAGCCACTGCATCAGAATATTATATTGTTTAATATGTATACAAAACCACTGTAAATAGTATTTGCAAATTTTACGCATCCTAACATATGTTTTGCATATGTTTTAATTTGCTTACATATTTGAGAAGCATATTGTACATGATGCTCATATCGTCAGTTTAATTATTTCATTTTTAAATCTTAAGTGTCTGGTGTTTCATATGATTTTATTGAATTAACTAACAAAGCCATGAACCTGTATTTAAAAATTTAAAATGGCAAAAAAAGGCACACTGATAATTAAATTGATGCTGAATAAATTATATTCAACAGATAAACAGCTTTATGTTACATAAACATTTAACATTTCTACCCATGCCTGTACCCAGAAAAAAATTTCAGGGAGGGTTTTCCACAAGTAGATTTAAACTTAACAGTACCCCACACAGTTACCATGTACCTACTCCATAGTATACGGACGTTACATGGATAAGAAAATTGCTTGGAGACATTATATAGAAAAGGAAAACTCACCAGAATGAGCATATCCTTCCACCTTACAGCACAAAACTTGGAGACTGCTTCGAAAACCAGAATGTATGGTAACCTTACCTATGTAAGGTGACGATATTAAGTTTCCCTTTTTCTTGTAAATGTGCTACTAGCAATCGACCTACTGTTATGTAACGACATTTTCCCTTATTGGTTTGCTATGAATTTAAATAAATCAAACTGTCAGAAGTTTTGGGGGGGATTTGAACCCTAAAACCCCCCCTCTAAATACGGCCCTGTTCCTGTCAATCTCTGTGGTTTTGTGGTAGCATGTCTGCCCTCCAACCTAGTTCTAAGTTAAAATCTATGTTACAATAAGTGTTTTCTGGCATTTTCCTCTTATCCTTATAAGACTAAAAATGGCTAGAAAGCAGGACCAAATTTGAAAAACTCAGTGCCATAGACGGAATTCAAATCATGGATCTTTGACTATCCGCATCAGTACTTTTACCACTTGAGCTATCATGGTAAGATATATATACATCCGTTAAATCCTCTCATCTGATCCAAGTATCCTGGAAAATGTGCATACAGGTATCTCACCATGATAGCTCAAGCAGTAAGAGCACTGAGAGCCAAAGATCCATGGCTTGAGTTCCCAGCGAAGGCATTGAGTTTTTCCAGTCTGGTCCAGCTTTCCAACTTAGAGTCTACACATGGATGTTGTGAAAGAACAACTATCACAATATAATTAACAAAAATAGCTCTTCACTCAGTGGACTTGGAGCTTATTTGAGCATCATTTCACCCATTTTATCACAATCGCTGCAAACCTGCAGTGTTAAAATAGATGTTAAACACTTAAAACCAAACAAAACGTTTTCCTTACTACCTAAGTCTTTCAAAGTCATAAATGGTTTTAATTAATTTTACAAATGAGCAAAAACTATTTTACAACCTAAAGTTAAATTTTTAGGGCAAAGGGAAACAGAAGAATTTTCATCAATAAACTTTCTCTGACTAAGAATCACATCCAGCTTCACCAGAAAAGAATGAATAATTTTTTTTATGAAACCTGTGTGACAGAATCATATTTCAGAAGGAAGAAAAACACTTCAATGTAGGTACATCATAATATTTTTTATGTGATGGTCTCAAAATGTAGCTCCAAGGATTCTCTCAGAAGATTTTTGAAAGTGTAGCTTCAAAAGCAGAATTTAATGATACTATAACTCCAGAACAACAAAGTGTTACACATAAGAGGTTTCATGAAAACAGAGATGATACGTTAAAATGTACCAGATGATAATGTGCCATATCCAATTTTTAGAGGAACGCACAATTATATTTGGAATGAAGCATTTTTTGCTCATTGCATGGTGAAATTTTAATGAAAACATTTTACGTGAATCTGCAACAGTATACTTTGATATTTCTTCAATCTCAAGCTCAATTTAGGGCAACAATTTGTTTAATTGTAGGATGCAAATTAAAAGCTATTTTCTATAATAGTTTCCATTTCAAGTCAGTTGGATACCAGCTCAGGATGGAAAATATGTCTATTATGATAGCATTGGTATTTTTTTCAATTCAACATCTCTTTCTGTGATTATAAACATATGCTTGTTTCTAGCTTCTGTTATATGACAAATATATCATTTATTCATGATTTTAAAGCAAATGAAGTTATAATTACTGTTTTTACATGATAAATATTTTAAGTTTCAGTAGTACATGACAATTAAACATGGTTTAGCACTTATTTGTGCATATAAATACAAAAACTTATGAACTTTAAAACTGAACCTATTGAGATGTACTGCTTATATATAAGAACATAGAGAAAGGTTGTTGCAGCTAAAAGCCAGAATTCAGACTTCTGAGGCTAATGTAATTTTACTTTGCAGTTCCACCATCTCCTCCTAAACTAGAGGTGGTAGCAGCAGGATGGAACAACATAACCCTTCAGTGGCGTGCTCCAAGTGAATCGGGGATGTTGGATCTTAAAGGTTATATTCTGCACTACAGACCTGTTGAAACACGAAAAGAAGACTGGCTGGAGAAGCAGCTGCCATGGCATACTCAGTCACAAGCACTTAATCGTTTGAAATGTGGAACACTATATCAATTCACAATTGCAGCTCGCAACCTGGTTGGTGTTGGAGAACAAAGTTCTATTTTAGAAGTGCAAACACTTGGTGATGAACCAAGAGCTCCTCCTACTTCTCATGCTGTATCGAGCTCTCCACATGCCCTTACTTTACACCTAGAAAGATGGAATAATGGGGGCTGTCCAATAACACATTTTGTACTTGAACGTCGTACGACGGAACAAAACTGGAGTATAGGTACTAGTATTTCATGATAACTTTCATAATGACAACTAATTCTGATTTCATTCTTGTGAAAGAATATAACTGGAAAGTGCAGCATTAATTACTGGTATGAACATCTATGTAGAGCTATATATATTGATTAGGTTAGTTAAAACAATACAACTTTTGAGCTGCATACCTACTGCAAAGAGCAATAGCAAATTGCTAAAGTTTTATCCAAATTAATTAAAAGGAATCAACACAGTGAAGCAATTAAATACATTTATAAAATGTTTGAGCCACATTTTTACACACACTATCCAGCCTCACTTACCACCATTTCTCAGTACAAGTTTTGAAGGCCATTGCTCCCATCATCAGCTGCTGTCAACATGCATTATATTAAGCAATTCTTTTGCTGCTGTGGTGACTTAATACGGCTAAATGTTACAAATCAGTATTGTTATTAAATATATTAATTACTTATATAGCAGCCAGAGGTAAGCCATTAACAAGAAATAGTGTATCAGCCTTCCAAATGTTATTGAAACCTGAGCATTTTTAAGCAGTTCCTGCAATAGCGAGTATGTCCATATTCAAATATTTATCTTAAAGAAATCTTTACCAACACAACTAGCCAAGGTCATTAAGGCACAACTCATGAATGGGAGGTCTGTGGTTAAAATCCCACCATGACCACCCTCCCTGACTGAGGTATTTTCCAGGTTTTCCTCAGTCCTCATAACTGGCAAATGCTGAGGAGGTACCCTAAACTTTGGCCTGGAATGTTTCCTTCCAAACCTCTTTTCCCACTTATCATTTCATTCATGTATCACCAGTGTCACTGCCTGTGGCACCAGGAATGGGTGAAATAAGAATGGGTGTTAAACAGTACTAAAATAAAAATGAAATGAATTTTTTCAATGTGCATTTAATTGTGGAAGTAAATGGCCTTTTGGTACTATAAGAAATATGCATAAATGTCAAATTAGAGCTGAAACACGTTTTATGCCAGTTGTGAAACTTTATATTTGGTGGGCATGATCATTTTTGCATTTAACTTTCTCGTAGTATTCAAATAGACAGGTTATAAACAGAGATATATCCTTTTAGTTACAGAACATGCACCGCCAATGGCAAGTTACACAATTTCAGGCCTAGAACCAGCAACATTTTACAATCTAAGAGTAACAGCTCATAATGAGAAAGGTCCAACCATGACTATCATCAAGGCTTCAACACTGACAGCCAAAGGAGGTATGCTCTCTTTTTTATAAGCAGGTGGTTAATAAAGATTTCAGTTAAAAAGTTTGCAGAAAACTCTTAACAAATTAAAATAGTGTCATGATACATGTAACAATATGACAAATTTAGAAGCTCATAGTGAAATTGTTTATAATCTAGAATGGTTTAATGAAGATTTTTCCCTCAGCAGCTATTAAAAATTAAGTCCAAATCTATTTAAGCAGTTGATAATGCTGCTTCTTAATCATTCAAAAACATCCTGATATTACTTTGCTTATTTTAATTTTGGGGTTCAATGTGAGAGCGGAAATAATACAATGCTGCCATTTTAAGGTGAGGCCACAGACTGTGTAGTGCACTATACTGAGTGACCTTGGTATTATTCTGATGAGCAACTGTGGTGCATGATGCGTTCAAGGTTATCTTAATCAGATGTGTTTCAGCCGCTGCTTTGTGTTGTGTGCTGTAAAAAGAGGGTTGACATTGTGCATCTCAAAGATGAAAGTTTATTCAAGACATCTGTGTTGTGTGTGATTTGCTTAAGAGTTAGTGCCTTGTTATTAGTCCACTGCAATGCCTGCTGACAATTCATGCTTGAACAATAAATTTTTATGTACAATAAATATGTAAACACCAAATGATATAGACAGGCGTGTAGACAATTTCAAGAGAAATTTCTGGTATTCAAGCTCCAAGTAGAGAAACACATCTGATTAATAAGTTTAGGACAACAGGATTGCTAAACGCTAAATCTAAAAAGCAAAAACGAAATGTTCTAATGGAGGAAAAAATTGACAAAATTGGCACATCTGTTTGTGGGAAACCCTACAAAAATGTTTTATAAGAACAATCCCCACACCATACACAAACTTAAGAACAATATAAAAAACAGAAGTTATGAACATTATGCCAGAAGAATTTCTGTGTGTGAATGGAAATTTCATTCAGAGATGCCAGGAATGTCTTCATGCAGTTGGACACCACTTCCACTACTACTCAATTATAATGCATGTTACCATCACTCATGAGTAAATAACATGGGAGTTATGGAACGAAAAATCCCCAGTGTAATAGACACTGTGCAGAACATGCATATGCGCGATCTGCAGCCTCACCATAAAAGATCGCACTGTATTAAAACCTGCTATAATAATGTATTTAAACATAAATCTGAAATGTCAATGATTTAATTAGAATAAAGGATCTTCCCCAGTTTCTGTTAAAAATTAGGTGCATATTTGGATTTTCTAACCTAATAATATATTGCCATGCATTCTGCTGCATTCTAACCACCTCAAACTTTCTTTTAGGTGTGAATGTTGGATTAGATGATGTCAGCTTAGAAGCTGGACCTGCTGAGCAACAATTTTACATGTATCTTCGTGTAAGCTTACCAATTTCTATCAGCATTTTAGCCTTAATTTTAACCTTTACTACGGTTGCAGTTTGTCTGAAAAGAAGTAAGTATAGTCAGTTACATAGTTTTTAATACATATATTTATTATATTAGTGTAAACTTAAACATTAAAGTACTATTATTAAAGTGCCAGATTTATTTTATGTTAATACTCATATTCAGATATAGATAACAGATAACTATTAATCACTCTTTTAGGTCTAATTCTAGTTAAAGCTCATTGTCTGAGTAAAAATTTACCCCAAATTATATCTTAACTTTTAAAAGCTCACATTCCAAATAGTTGTAGAAAACAGTAACTTCTGTGCCATTTTTTATCATAAGATTTAATGTATTATTTCAAGTGTTTTCAATTTCTTTTATTAAGGACAGCTGATGAAATCAAGCATATCATCATACATATAAAAGTCACTGGTCCAGATAACCAATCGATAACCCGATAGGGTAGTCGAACATCCAGACATATCCTGCATTTTAATCACTTTGTGAACATCATGCTAGCCATTTTATAAACCTAGAAATGTCTTTTTACTCATATATTTCAAACCATATTCACTTTAAAGAATAAGAATTTAAAAACACCCATCATTAAAATGTACATCATGGACCCAGGCTGGATATTTTGATTAATACAGGAAAATCATTTCAATAGTTTCTAATCATTGATTCATAAGAAATTTTGCTAGTTGGGTTATTTTTTAACCTGATGACTTATATTTGAATGTTGATTTTATGTTTAGAGCCAGCTGTCTGCACTGAAGTAAATATACCTTCAAGTGATGGAGCTGTACCCATTAAATCTGATTATTACAGTGTTCTGCAGACAACAAACAGCAAGCAACCAGAGTGTGATCCTCAACTTTCTGGTGCAGTCATTGCAACAGATGAAATGCATGGTGAATGTTTATAGTTCAAACATTAGCAGTGCATAAATACTGCCTCATTAATATTCATATATAAGGAAGACGTAATTGAGTTTAAAAATTAAAACAAAAACTCATGAATCAAATAAAGAATTAAATATTGTGGGTTACAACAAGTAACTTATTTTTATGTGATTAATTTCACTTCAGCATCACCATAAAATGGTCATCACAGTTGCATAGTTTTCAAATTTTATTGATAAGCTACACTTTTGTGCCAAAGATCATCCTTAGGGCTTAAACTTCTTGTGGGCATTCATACACAAAAAATAAATATATAAATAAATAAATAAATAAATAAAATAATAATACAAAAATCAATACTTGTTTTCTGCTGTTGACTATTGGTAAATGAGGAATACTTTCTCACTTCTGAAACTATCTATTATATACCGAGTGAAAACATTCTAAAGGATGTCTGCTTCTAAAGTAATGCTTTGTTCTGCTCAATTTGTTATATTATTTTAATTCTAAATGGAAAGTTATATTTTTCTCATTATATTGTATTCCTACTGCTCTAGTAGGAATGCATTGCATTATCTGGTACCTATGTTAATTTATCAGAGTCCACAAAACTTATAAAGTTGAGTTCTAAAAGCTTCTTTTCTGTTACTCAACATATTTAAATGAACTGCTCCATTAATTGCTTATGTAACCAGTGATAGTAACAGAACTTTCAAACTGGAAGTGGGAGGCTCTGGGGAGCGCACAAAGAAAATAAGAGGTCATGTATTTGGAGGGGAGATACAGAATAGCTTCAGCCATTTTGCATGCACGAAAAAGCAACCACTAGTACCATATATATATAGGGTAGTTAAATAATATTCAAACCCACTCGTGGCCCCTCTCTACTGCGCAAGACAGCCGGCACAGGCGGACTAAAATCCTTACCTTATAAAAGATGTTGGAAATGTTGACCTTGTGCTCTCAAACAGGCAGCATATCTCGTGTAAATATTCTCGCTCACTCTCCGAAGCTCAGCAGCAGGAATTCTTGAGATTTCTTGCACAATGTTTTCTCTAAGTTCCTGTAGTGTGCGAGGATTGGAACGATACACTTTGTCTTTTAAAGAACCCCATAAATAAAAATCACAACTCATTAGGTCAGGAGAATGAGGGGACCACAAGTCAACACTAATTATTCTGTCATCAAACACCTCGCTTATTGCATGTAATGATTCAGCAGCTGTATCTGCTGTTGCAGAATCTTGCTGGAACCAACCATACGATTTCTCTTCTTCTGTCAAGCATTGCAAAATGGCCTCAGAATTAACCTCTGATATAACAAATCTTCTATCATCTTGGGTAGTAAGATGATTTGGGGGGTCTCTTTTATAAACAGTAACATTTTAGTACATGGTTAAAACTGATGAATGCCTCAGAATTAGGACAATAAACAGTAATGATAATGCTGATGATGGCAATGACAAAGATGTTGATAATAAACATCATTATCCTCATAATCATAACCATAATCATCATTTGTGGCACTACTACTATTATTTTTGTGTTTCTCAAAGCGTTCAATACTTAATTTTGTCAGGAGCTCATTGATGCTGTGGTTATAGATGCTCTTTTTTCTACACAAATAAAAAACTTGTTTTAGCACTGTCTTTTAAAGCTTGGTTTGATACATTAGAATAAGGCAAACATAAGCAAGAAGATTAAATTAAGGAACTTATGCTAGGAGGGAAAGTGTAGAACATTTGAAATATTCCCTCACCTGTCAGGATCTCAGGTTCTTACAGAAGATCTGAGTGCATTAAGAAATGAATAAAACTCCACAGTATGAAGGATAACTACTTTAAGCTAATGTTAGTGGCTGCAAAATTTAAATCTAATTTGAACACATTAATTTTACAGACTATGATGAAGATATTTATCCATATGCAACATTTCAAGCATGGAAACCTGCTGGACAAGTGTCAAGTCAACGAGGATTCCAGACTTTTGTGTACCAAGGATCAGATTCACCTGGAGTAAACAGCTATGCAACTAGAGATGTGAGTAAGGAGCAAGAGTGAAAACAGTTCACTAAAAGAGAAGGAAAGCCTGATTTTCTACAGTTAATCCTTAGCATAGTTTTCTATGTGTGAATCTTTTATCTATTTTTATATTCATTTATAGAAATTGCACCTGCATCATCTTTAGTTTTAATATTTCTCCCAATGTAGCAAGTAAATTGAAACTGACCTCAAAGAATGTTATGCATGAAAATTTGAACACACTAAGATCAATGAATAATATTGTAGGTATATCATTCAATGGAAATGCTGACACACAAAGTAAGTCAGTTGTCAAATGACAGAATAACTCTTTCTGAAAGGTTTGAACGTAGAAGCATTGCATCAAAGTTGCATACCTGAAAAACTTACTTTGTTTGAATGTGAAACTACCTTTTTTATCTCTCCTTTACGTAGAGCTGACACATAATACACAGCTTTCTTTGAGAGTAGGCTAAAAGTTATAAATAGCAGTCATTAATGCATCTAAGTGTCCTGTTTCTGTTTTTAGTGATATTTCCACTAGAAGGTTTACTTATATACAGACAGGCTAGTTCAGATCAGTCTAACAAAGATCTTGGATGATTTTGAGTACAAGTATTTCGTTTTTGTTTTTTTAGTTCTTATAAGGAGCAAAGTTCTGCTTGAAGAAAATGTTAAACTTTTGAAAACGAATATCCTATCGCTGTTATTATGCTGCAGAATCTTATAATTTTAAGAACTACAATGCGAGAAAATTAAAACATTCCATTCACAAGCTGGCCACATACATCTTGCAAGCATCTTGCGCTGCAAACCAACAATACCATAAATAAATAAGAAATAAATAATTTTATAGTCATTGAACTTGGCAGCAATAGACAACATCAAAGTCCTTACAATGAAATAGTTACAAGTAATATTACATAACTAGTCTTATTATAAATACAGAGTATGTACAAAATTGAAAGTACAATGTAATAGAAAGTAATACAGGTTAAAAGCTAAACACTGCGTTGTGCACCACAAGGTCCTAATATGTAATAACCAAGAAAAAAACAATAGTACTGAAATGTATTTTTTATATTTCAAAATATTCTTTAAAGGATAAAAGGCATAGCAACAAGCCAGTCATACAGTTTATGGCTAAAGGTTGCTGCAGAACATTGACTTAAGTCTAAAGATAGCTTATTATACGTTTTAGAACCAAGTAGTTCAAAACTCTTGTTGTAGTCAATCTGCAATATGGAACATCAATATGTTGGCATGATCTGGTATATAGGAATGTATATCTGGTCTATTTTATAATTCTGATGAAAGGCTTTTAATATGCAATAACACATTGGAAATATATAGATTTATTACTGTCATTATTTTTAGTTTAATAAATAATGGTTTACAGTAAGCTAGCTTTGATCCATCTGACATTATTTGATTATCATTTTTTCTGCAATAAGAGTATATCAGAAACTTGTGAGCTATTACCCCAAAGTAAAATACCATACGTTATAATGCTCTGGAAAAAGTAAAATATGCTGATCGTATATATGCTTCAGGTACATACATTTTCAGGTTTCTAATAAAATGTATAACTCTAGAGAGTTTGGATTTATGTGATCAATATGTGGTGACAGAATAATTTATTGTCTATTATAACTGCTAGGAATTTTACATTATCCGAATTATTATTTAAAGGGGAATTAAAAATCATGTATTGTGTTTTGTTCTCATTAAGTAGGAAACCATTTGCTGTGAACCATTTATCAGCTTGGTTCAGTGTGTTTTCTGCTATAGATTTAAGCAGCTGAAAATCTTTACTTGTATTAAGAAAAGCAGTATCATCAGCGTACAGAATCAAGTGTGAGACTACAAAAGGATGGAAGATCATTAATAATTAATAAAAGTAATAAAGGTCCAATAATTTAACCCTATGGAACACCATAAATTATCTCAGCCATTTTTATCTCTCTTTTCCTAAACAAACCACCTGCTTTTGATTCATAAGGTAAGATCTAAGAAGTTTTATACCAGAATTTTTTTACTCCATAGAATTTTAATTTGTTAAATAGATGGGTGTGGTCTACACATCAGATGTCTTGCTTAGGTCACAGAAAGTGGCCTGTGCATACTTTTTTATTTCAAAAGCTGTAAGAAGTTTTCGAATTAATGAGACTATAACGCCGATGATCGATTTCCCTTTCTGAAACCAAACTGTGATTCAATAATTATATTATTAAATTTAAAATAATTATATAATTGAGCATACATGAGCAATTCAAGCACTTTTGAAAATATAGAAACTAGCGATATGGGGCGGTAACTAGCTGTGAGGTTTTTGTCTCCCTTTTTGTAAATAGGAATAACTCTGGACACTTTTAATATATCTGGGAATACTCCCTTGGCAAGACATTCATTTAAACCAAAAGTAAGTGGTACTACAGTACAATCTATAACCTTTTTAGTATATTGTTTGACAAGCCAAATATATCAGTGCTATTCAATAGCTTGAATCTGCTCACTGTGCTTAGTACTACTTCTGGAGTCAGTTCTGAGAAAACAAACTTTCAGTGATTATGTCTCATATTATAATCTTTTATTAAATCCATTGCAGATTCGTCAGGATGCCTAATGTTATCTCTAATTTCCTCAACCGGTTTTATGAAAAATTTATTAAAAACATCAAGGGCAATGTCTATAACATCCTCTTTATGATCTCTGGCAACAGAATTGGACTCCACACTAACATTTCAGTTTCAAACTTAGGCACTACAAATTAAATAAATTGATTCTCTATTCACTTTCAGTAGATGTTGCATATACTACCTATTCTATGCAACATATTATCTGCATCTTCTTAAGAAATCACAGTTTTGCATCCATAAGTTCTTCTGCAACAATGTACCTAATTTCTGTTTGAACACTTTTCATCACAGAACCTCCTGCTTAAAATTATTAACTAGGCAAGTGTTGTTTTTTTATGGAACAGGGGGTTAGGCTATCTACATCCATATTTCGTTGTGCTACAGGATTCCTTGCAACTTGGGCATGCTTTCAAATGAAAAAGTCTTCTTTTTTTGTCCACTCTGCCTGCTTGGCCATCATATTTAAGTGAACTTTGTATCACCAGACTTCCTGCTTTCTCTACACATCTAACTCTGCTATGAGGTATCAAGCAGTCTGCTGTTTCTGAGTAACAGAGGAAAATTTAGAAATAGAAGGACGCAGAATATTATTAGATACAGAATATAAAACTTATTACAGTATTACCAGTATTGTTTATTAAATAATAAAAAATAAGGTATAGTTAGATCTCTGTATTATTTATAAGAAACTAGATACTATAAATAAACAAAATAATACACTGAAATTTTTTACTGTTTATAAGGTGAAAATAAAAATTATAAATAAAGAAGTGTGTAGGTATAAGAATATACAGACAGGAATAAACTTATGATATTCTAACATACTAAAATTATTGAAAAAATATTGAAAACATTAGAAAGGAACTTATTATACTATGAGATTCACTTACATAGCCTGTGTCTCCACCATTTTCTGTCAATACTGCATAAAACCCAGTCCACCCATTACTCTTTGACCTCCTGTATCTGCTTCAATTTACACACACTTTACTCACTATGAGTTAATACATCACAGCGACCATAGTCTGTTGATCACCAACAGGGAAAAGGCAATTTAAACTATAAGCACTCTCTTTGTAGTGTTATAACAACAAGATTTGCTCTGCATATTGTTGAGAAGTTTTAATACATGAACTAACTGTTGAGTAAACATGCTGGCTTGTTAACATTAGTATACACACTGGCAAGTGATTACCTCATTAGTGCATAACATAACACTTTATTAACCTAAATTATGCCTGACTCACATTTGATCTGTTTACTGCTGGAGACATCTTGCAACTGTGCCAGTGCAGGTAAGCATCCAGTTTGTGAATCAGAAATTTTAAACATGCCTTACAGTGCTGATGTCTACATTTTTTGTACAACAAATTAGGGGTGTGAAATTGTGGTAATAGTGTTTTTATTAATTTTTTTTCTAAAAAACAAAATGGTTTATATTACAGTATTTATATACTGTGTTATCTGATGGTTTTAAATGTTGAACAGAATAGACTGAAAAATTAAATAGATAGAATTTGGGCAGGTGTCTGTGAAAGCGTGATGTGATTTTATTTGCAAAATACCTAAATAGTGATTGGATAGATCTTAAACTAACAGTCTGATGAAAGTGAAGCAAATTTGAGCTAATGGAGAGTATACATGAAGTGCCTTGTTGGAATGGCTATAATTCTCATAACTTTGCTTTTATTATTTTCTTACAAAACAGAAAAACAGAGATGGGTTAAAATGTACAAAACTGTCACATTTCTCTTAAAATTAATCCTTTCCTTTGCTTTAGTCCTTTGTCACATACAACAATTTTAAGCTTTAATGCTTTAGATGGAGTAGTTTTGAACAAATGCATATTTAATGTAGAGCTTTTGAGATTATCATTTAGCTAAATGTGTATAGACTATAATATAAATATGAAAACATTTTAAAACATCAGTGATAATCAGGAGTTATTAAATATTCTTATGTGAAGCAGCATTTGATATACTGTAGCAAGAAATGACCATCATTATGATCTTGTAGTAGAATTGCCTCCTGCACAGTTGGAGAACGGGGCTCAATCCTCAATACTAACAGGGGATTCTTCTTAATTTGGTAGGTCTGAAAATAGGGTGCATTCACTGTGAAATCTTTGGGGACTAGCTGAGGAATTAATTTATTGTGCGGTCAGGTCTAGAAAAATATGCATAATTGGCCAATGAATTGGGATTGCTGACTATTTGCAACCCCAAATAATGTCTACCAATAAGGTTTCTATGTGAACGGAGGCAGAGGTTGCAGGAGATATGTGAACTTGGACATTTCAGGCTATCACATTGTTTGGTAGAGAAGGAAAGAGATGTATGTGAAGGAAACATATGCTTTATTCCAGAATCTTAAACCACTTAAACCATTTAAGTTGCATATCTTAATTTCCGACAGAAGTAAATGGTTTTATAACATGCCAAATAATTGCAACAAGAGAAATGCTGCAATCCTGAAGGGTTTTGCAGTTCATGTGAAAATTGGATTCTAAAAGGCAGAAAGAAAGAGAGAAAGAAAATAAGAGAAATTTAATTAATGCATTTTTGTTGTTTCTTTAAGAGTTAAATGCATACAATAACTGAAAATATTATACTGTCATAAAGAAGAAATAGAAGTTATAAATGAACAACAACATTTAAATACTGAAATGCTTAAAATGTACATTTTATAGTAGAAAACAGTGCAAATAAAGAAATTCTTTTTAATTAGAAAACCCAAATGCAAGCACTGAAAGATCACACAACTTGGGTTAGAAGTCTAAGAATGCCAAAACATTGCCTGGCAACTCCTCTCTTAATGGAGCATTCATTACTATTTATTACATATTCATTCATGACTGATTATGCTAATGACTGAATTATATAAAGTAAAAGTAAACGAGATATTCTAAAGAATAAAGCCAGCATATAATCTATATTACAAAGTGTTCAGAAAAAATATTTAGGTCAAGGAGAGCTCAAATGGTTTAGTAAGGCAAACAATTACAATCACAAGCAAGGATCTTGCTGGCCTTTTAAAGTGAAGTATTTAGAAACAGAGCATTAAATTAAAATTCAGCAATAAATCCATATAAGCGATATATTTTCTTAATTCTTCCAATTTTTCTGTTTTTCTATTTGTTTTAAAGCTTTTCCTGTATAATCTATTTTCTTAATTCTTAGATACAAACATTACGTAGAACATCATTTTGAAGAATATCCATAGTTGAGATGAGTATACCTTTTTTGGACAATTTGCTTCTTATAGTGGGAAAAATTAACTACAGCATTCCCAATAAATAATTAAATCAAGCATTTTGCGAACAATAGATACTTCAAATATAAAATATGCTAAAAGACACCTATAAATATTTAAAGTAAATTAAAATTATCTGTGAAACAGAAACTCTATAGTTCTCTTGGACACTGCAGATATGTTTGAGTCTTACATTTAATAGGCAAGTAGCTTGTCAACCTGTTCTGATGTGGGCAATATGTACAGTTCACACTTTATGTTCTATAATATGCAGAAAGAAGTTTCATTAATGAGGTAGCTAGAGCCATAATCACCACCCTGTTAGAGTAACCTGAAGTGTGTAATTTTTTTTTTTTTTGGACATATTGTTCATTATACAAATTTAAAGTGATAAAGTGAAATACTTACTAAGGAGATAACCGTGCAAATTGCATTTGAGAAACAATTCCATAGATGTAATTGCATGAATATGCACAGCAGACTGATTATCTAAATGCGAGAGTGGTCAGCTTTACTTACGCTTTGAGGAACATTTATCCAAAAAAGTGACATAGTTGCTATATAATCATTGCTGGTTGCTGCAAAAAATATTTGAGAAAGCTTGAAATGTAATGATACTAAATTGTGAATCATAGCTCAATATGTCTCCCTGAAGAGATGGACATCCTAGAAGCTTGATCTGCACTATAGTTTAAAAAAATAAACCTTAACTAGGGCTTAAAATCCCTGTAGATTACAGCTGAAAAGTTTTGCAAAACTATATTATTACTTTGATTTAAATAGGCTAGAAATTCACCTAGTTTATGCAGTTATTTTGTGTTGTTTCAACTTCTATAGGTATTAAATGGTTGTATTGATCCTCATACCTTGTTGCAAGTTTATGGAGAAAGTAAGATTTAAATGGATTTCAAAAGATTGCGCACATTCAGTGTAAATAATATCTTTAAACTCATTTTTTTGGATGACGTGAGACTAATTAGTGAGACTAATAAAATAAAATTGTTTTAAAGTGTTATTTATGTATTTATTTTAATAGTTATATCTAAATTTTCTATACTACACCAAATGGAATAGGAAATGCGTATATCAGATACCAAAATTGCAATCTTATCTATTCTGTTTGAGCACTCACCCTTAAGCAATAAGGCGAGGTACACAAAGTGGTTGATAAATTTGAAATCAGTAAAAATAAGGTACCAATGGAATCACGTGGCAAAAAGAGTTCCATGGTAGGAACACCAGCACAATCCAGATAATAGTCTTTCCTCCAACCAAGTTTACACAGGGATTGAACCCAAATCATTTTGGTGGATCTAGTTAATTCCATGATGTGATCTACCATGTGGCATTTATATACTCGTACATAAAAGCAGCAGCTAAAAGATTAAGGAAACGTTTTCTGTGTTAGAGATTGTTTAATTTTAAAAGAATTGGAACTTTCATACAGTAAAGCAAATAATTAAATTATGGAAAATGGATCAATGTTAAGCACTCACATTGCTCCACTTACCAAATTACTGGCAGGACCTGTTTTGAGGACCTATTGCACCATTTTCAGCTGTTAGTGGACTAACTGGTTATCCCCAATTTTCTTCTTCTTCTTCCCTGGGTAACTGTAGCATCATCTGGTGTTGGGTTGGTGAATTTGGGGATTAAACTATCATCTGCTGGAATTTCAAAGTTCATAATTTGATGTTCAAAACCCTTAATATATGTTATTTCCCATAAGCTTAGTTCTATGGGGTTATGCACTGATGTTAGCAGCTTGACTTTTTTTGTTCTATGTTGTGATTTTCTTTTCAGAGGAACACTTCAGAAATATCAGACACAAACAGTTAGATAAATCTGCCATAACCAATAACTTCTGGGAAGAAAATCACAATATGAAACAATAAATCAAGCAGCTAGAATCAGTACATAACCTCATAGAACTGAGCTTTTGGGAAAGAACATATATCAAAAGCTTGTAACTGGAATTATGAATTTTTAAACTCCAGCAGACAATAGTTTAATCTCTAAATTCACCAACCTCACACCAAATGATGCTAAAGTTACCCATGGAAGAAGTAGATCATGCAATCATCGGTTAGTCAACCAGCAGCCAAAAATGGGTACAATAAGTCCTCAAAATATGTCCTGCCAGCAATTTCTAAGTGGAGCAATATAGTGCTTAATGTCAATTCATTTTCCATAATTTAGTAATTGTTTATTCAAAAAGGCAGATTAAAAAACAATTATATAGAATGACAGTCATTTACCCTCAGATATATCATACATGATACACACATGTATCTTTTACTGTCCAGATCTTAATCAGTAGGATGTTGCAACTGTCTCCAAAAAGGATTTTTTTTTAATTTGTGTATCTTCTAAACAACATCACTATTAGCAATCCTAAGAATTAAGTTTTAGGCTGTCAAAATCATATGCTGGCTGAAGCAATACACACTGTGTTTGTGCCACATTTACATGATTTTGTAAAGGTATATGTTGATTTCTGAACTATTTAGCATCTTCAAATATTCTCTATAATCATTGATTCTTAATATATTGTTCTGAATTTACCAGTCTGTTATTAAAAAGAGAAAAATCTGTAATCTCATCTATCAGAGGCAACTTTCTATCAACCCATAACAGTTGCAGAACTGAACACTATAATTTTCTAAGTTGTTTTTTTAATCGTTTTCGGTCACATTAACAATTTAAGTCTTATCGCAACCATACAAGTACAATGCACAGTAACAATGACAATAATGAGTCACAATATAAATATACAAAATTATACAAAAGATAAATATATGTTGTGAATGCCCTCTATCAAAACATTTTTCTCATCATAGTACAAAACTTTGGTACCTACAAGCTTTTCAAAGACATTCTATGTTCAAGACGCCTATCACCATTTGTCTGGCTCATCTTTTTTAAGTAGCTGGAATAAATTTTCCTGAAGATAAAATATATTTCAGTGGATTCATGAATTTGAAGCCTTTATTTTCTTAAACCTACTCACAGTCTTGCTGATCACATATATTATGAGTGATTCTTTACTTTGTAGAGCTCTTCAAATGGTACTATGCTTTACAGATACAATGATAATTCCAGATGACAACAATGTCTATAACAAATATATAATTCCCTTCCCTTTCTTTGTATAGGTTCTTCACTCCAGGATTAAACTAATTTAGTCGCATACATGCATGCAAGCATGCAACCACAGGCACTCACATACACATACACATAAACATATAGAGAAAAAAATGCTATATTCAAAAGTCTATAAATTCTGTTATTAATTATTGTATCTCTGTGATGCAAAACAGATAGAGGGAGACTATTCACATGTACGTCCATCACTACGCTCAGACACGGAAGATTATGACTCTCCTGGTTCAGATTCAGATGCACGCACAGAGGATAAGCCTGTGAATTTGCAGTCATCCTATCTGCATAGCAACATCAGACACAGTAAGAACATTTACATTTAATAACTATCAGAATGTCCTGTAGCGCAGTATCTACAGGTGTTAACTTAACACATATATTGCAGTAATTGCTTGAAAGTAGATTATAAACATATCAGGATTACAGTGAATTAATATTGCTTCAGTTACAAAGCACATGTCTGCAGAATATAAGATTATATATAACTACCCCAATCAGCCATTCTTATCCTATAGTAGGAGGTACATAAAATAAATTAATTGGCAAATGCCTGTACTAGCCTATCCAAAATGACAACTTAAGAACATATAACTAACAAATAAGTAAATAAACAATGTGATGCCCTCTATACTAAACACATGAGGGTTGCTATTTATTTTCTATACTCCAAGAGTATTTTAGAAATTATTATATACAATTGCAAAGAGCATGTTTGCATTAGTCAGTGTTGCAGCGAGAGCGCATGGCTTCCATTCATGTAGCTGTAAGCAAATGCTTTAAATGTGCTTTCAGTTATTCCAGATGTAAAAATATGCTTATTCCTCAGCCAAAAGAGCCAGGACTACCCTGCCACAGCAAATGGGGTCCGAAGTCTTATTCTAATACCTGCTAATTATTAATAAGCAAAGGAACAGGCTACAAATGGAATTATTTTGTTTATTAATTTGTGTTATTACTTTTGTTTATTCATTTTACCAACTACCAAAGCAGTACAGAGGTGCTGGAACAAAGAAAATATTGAGAGGGGGTTCAATAGCTAAGTATTAAAATTACAAAATTATTACTGTAATTATCCATCAAATACATTTTATTTAATGTATTCTATTCAATAATACAAAATATTAGGTATTTTCAAAAATAATTAAGCATTTCGTATTGTCCAAAGTTTAAAATTGGAATGAATGTGCCTTTTATTTGGGATATTAAATGTTTTGATAGTTAACATTTAACACTAATATGTTATGTGTAGGCTTATATATTATATATCTTAAGTGTGTCAATGACACATTAGTGGACTGGTCATAACCAAAACAAGATAATTGCATTCCCAAAATGTACTTATCCTGAAGTTTTTTTTTTTTTTTTTTTTTTTTTTTTTGTTTTTTTTTTTTATGGACACTCTTTTTAACTGTTGTGGTCCTTAGTGTCCCATTCTATATTGGGCATGAAAGACCGGTAATTTTTGCTCAGAGGCCTCTTTATCAGGCTTGAGGTTCTTTTACGTGCTGTAAATCTACGACACAGGACCACTGGCTTTACTTCCCTTCCAAAGGATTTTTACGCCCGAAAAGAAATCCATCGCCCTCTGCCGGGTTTGAACCCACAACCTTGGGAACTAGAGGCTAGCATGGTAACCACTACACCACGGAGGACGACATCCTGAAGATAATTATCCTGTTTGCACCAGAGAGTATTTACTCTCTGATTTGTACTAATGCAGTGAAAATGATAAAAGAATGAAGCTATAACAAAACAACTGAGGGATCTCAGCACCCCCTCCTGAATATCTTGGGGAAGGGACAGAGAGCCTTAGCTCCCAGGCTCGAGTGACTCTGGAGCAGTACAAGTTAAGTGGCTGCCAGCTGCACACTGAGATGATACAGGAATAAGAGAAACAGCAGATTATTTCACTTTGCTGTGCTAAACATTTATAAGAATGCATGCCTACATGAGCACTTACTGAGGAGAACCTACAATCAGTTCACTAAGTTTAATGTGCAGATAGAGAGTAATGAAACTTTGGGGTAGATATCTTGCTGCAGACTATTTCTTGCCTTGGCTAACTTTTTCAGTACTACAAAAACGTGTAGGTATATTAGTGAGAAAGTAAGGATTTTTCTCGATTTTCTTCCCTTTCTCACATGGACTGATTGATAGTGTCTGTATCCAAAGAAGACATGTACAGAGCAATAAATACCTTGAATAACTTCTGCAAACTCCATCTGTGTTTTCATAAGATTTGAAATATAAATGTAAATGTATCCCTGTTAGCTGAACAAATGTTAGCTGTTACTCTGTGTATCATTCTATACATTGCTGATACTATCAGAGCTTTTATAAAGTGGAGCATGCATTATATTATCATCTTAAATTTCCATTTGGGATGTGCAACCAGCCCCACTGTGTTGGAATCTCCCTTGAAGCTGCAAACATAAATCTAAATTGAGAGTATTTTATCATTATAAAGTTTATTAAAAATATATTTGTTTTTATTTATCTATTTTTTTGGCAATATTATTTATGTTTTTTAAAATTCCATTTTAAAAATTTTTGCTTGGACTGATTGAATGTTTGAATTACTGTCATTAAAAATTTTGGGACTCTACTGTTAACTTTAGTGACTTGACAATAATGAATTAACAGTCTTCTGATTTGTTCATGAGTTGCGCTATTTCCATCCAAATATTCCATTTTTATATGTTTGAAATTGTCATGATATTTCAAAAAAGGCCAGAATTTGAAGGGAGAAGAATAAAATACATAAGATTTTCTGATGATATGACACTGCTAGCAGAAGTGAAAAAGATCCTAAGGTACCTAATACTAATGCGGACAAATAACAATGGTTAGGAGTATAGAATGAGGATAAATGCAAATAAACAGAAAGACTATAAAAGTGAATAAGGTATACCCGTGTATTCAAAATGTTGAGCAAATTGACATTTTAGATGCTTGGGAGTACCATAAGTAGTAACATAAGCTGCTGATAAGAAGTACAACAGAGAATAGTAATTGCAAAGGAAACTTTTAACGAAATAGGTAACATTTCCTTTGGATCCTGGAAGATGCTTCACTATAGTAACAAAGTGAGGAAAATGCTGAAAGCATTTTAAATGCAGATAAGGAGCAGAAGAGAAAATAAACAGTCAATGAACAGACAAAATAAATTTTGAGACCATTTTAGAAAGAGTGGGCAAAGGAACAACAATACTGAAACCAATCAAGAAGAGGAAAATAAATTGTCTGGGACAATGGATTAGAAGAAACTACTTTCTAATACATGCCTTTATGCCTTTGAAGAAATTGTTAGTATGAAAAAGGTTCAGGGCATAAGAGGATACTTGGTGATAAACAATATTAAGCCCTTTTCCATCAGCCAATTAAATGATAATATAATAATTTTTATATTGCCAGTGGAGATCTGTTCAGCTATCAGACATAGCCCTGTACAAAATAATTACCAATTACATTATAAATTTGTAAATAGTATATTATAGGTTACATCTTTCTCAAGTACTTATTCATAAAAATATTCTCACTCTCACATCTCATATCAAGAAACGAAAACCTATAATAATCAAAACTACAGAACTTTCATGTAAAAATTATCCCACACATGTGGTGTTTTGATTCTCTGTGGCTTTGAGCAGTGCTTCCTAATCTTTCTCTATTAGTCGCACAAAGCACATTATCAGTCCGATTTTTTATGAGGTGACAGTAGATGCAGAAAGGTACAGAAGAGACATTTTTTGGCAACTTACAGAAGAAGAGAGCTCCTATTGGTAGTTTCAACAGGAATCTTGAAACTGCTCATACAGCATCAGAGTCCATGAATAAAATTAAGGATAAGTTTGAAAAAAGGGTGATTAGTACTGGTGTATGGCCCTCTTGCTCACCAGATTTAACAGTGTCCCTCTTGATCATCAGATTTAACAGTATGTGTTAAATGCTGTGGGTTTTACCTGTGGGGTTGCATGAAGGACAGAATTTTTAAAACAATCCCTCACATATTGGAGAAAATAAAGGAAAATACCACAAATGAAATCAGAAACATTGCAGTGGCCAAACTTAAATGAGCCAATCTGAATGTGTTTTACCGATACAATGCAGCTGAAGAGGAAAACATTCCCACCATTTTCCATATGAGATAGGATTTTCTACACAATATTAGGAGTGAAATTAAAGTATATTCTCGGGTGGCTGTAACATGCCTGGCTGCTGAGAATCAAAACACAGCATGCTCAGGATAGCTTTTACTTGAAAGCTCTGTATAATCTATTGGGAAACACTATGCAATTATATGTTACTCTTGTACTTTTAATTCCAAACTTATTTTTAATTTTTCATAGTATTTAACATAACATATACTTTAGTTCATTTATTTCCATTACTTTATGCATTAGAGTTTCTAGACAAATGCACATGAGCCCCCATTGATTACATGGTATAAAACATATCTTAGACTATAAAATTCATGTTAAACTTATTTTAAAGCAAAATAAGCAATAAATCAGTATAAACGGATTGATATTATAAATGCATCAAGAAGTGTTTTATTACTGAACCATAAAATTACATTAAATATTCAGTCTGTGAAGAATGTAACATACAGTAGACATTCAGAACCTATTCAATTAGATGTAGATATAATTAACTATATCCTAAATACAGCAAGATAAAAAAAGTCTTCATGTCTTCCAACAGCACATAGAGATTAGCAGAACCAATTCATCCATAATGTGTGGAAGGCAGCAAGTGCTGGCAGGATCATTCCATCCATAATGGTGAAGAGATTAACATAAATAGTTAATCTGCAAAGACAAAGTGGGAAGAATGGAGGAGTGAAGCACCTACATCATGCAGGAAACTGATTGATTTAATGAAATATTTAATGGGCTAAGCACCAATACAGGAAAACAATGATGTTTGGGGTGAAATTATCTATAGCATAATGCAAAACATGACAAGTGCATCTTCTTTCAGAGTTCATTTTAAATGTTTTAAAATGCTCTTGTCTTGCTGATCACTGCATACGCAACTGGCATAGTAGTAGTTGAGATGACCTTGAAGGTTTACCAGGAGACTTTAATCAGATGAGAAGATGTAATGCATGTACAGACATATTACCATGGTAGCTCAGGTGGTAAAAGCATAGGCATGGAGAGGCAAAAATCCATGATTTGAGTCCCAGCCATGGTATTTGAATTTTTCAAATCTGATTCAGCTTTCCAACTTAATGCCTACACACAACCAGTGTGATTGAAAGTTATCAAACATAAATTAAGCATAAATAATTTTTCACTTAGTGCCCTATGTACTTCACCCCTTTATTTGATGTCTCATATCTTTTCATAATCTTGGAGTAATGCAATTAATACTACATCGGTTAGCAATTTAGGTATAGTACGATTAGCATTTAAATTGAAACAACCTGATTTAGCCTCACAAGGAAAGTTCTGTAAAAGGAATAAAGATGGATCTACTATTGTCCACTACTTAGAATGGCATTTAATTCATTAGCATGTATCTTATCCATCATAAAACTTGTCTCCACAAAAAGCCACAGAATTGCCAAGACACTATCCAATGTGATTTGGTGGGTGCAGTCACATTTAATATAAAGACTTTATCCCAAGCTGTTCAACAAAGCTGATAAGTGGCCAAATGAAGATGGAGACTGACTTGTATCATGGTAAATGGAACCCTGCAAAGTAAGCACTCATCTGAAGACAGTTCTATAAATTGCATTTTGTAAGTCTTCTGAATTTTTATATGAGAGAGCTTAAATAAGTAGGTAATAGGAAATAATAAATATACACACTATTATAGATCTAAATAACAGAAGACAAAACTGTATGCATCAACTGCTGTTCATCAGTTAAAGATTTTACACTGATGTCTTTACTTCATTATGATGAACTTATCTTCCTCAAAAGGGGAACGAAACACAAAAATGAATATTTCATTAACCACATTAGTTTATTTGTTGTCAGGAATATATAACAATGCATGCAGTTTCACCATCCCAAGGTGAATAGTTATGGCCTATTGTTGAGTAGACACGTGATGTCATGAGTGCCACACTGCACACAGACAAGACATACGCAGCATAGGTGTTTTAAATTACTAACAAGTTTACGTGTTAATTTTACTAGAAGTTCATAACTTCTCTGAATAACAAAGAGTAGAGCTAAAGCTAGCCAATCACTTTTCATAATCCAGTCAATACCTACTAGATGATAAAACAGCAGTCCAAAATCTGCTGTGAAAATGAGTGAACCTGGTATCCGATCTTATCAGTTGAGCCAAAAAAGAATAATTTTGAAGATTTACACTATTCTGACAGCGATCCCAAGACAGTTAGTGTGAACACTGAAACCCTGCTGGTTCTAGCCATTGGTAGAAGTGTAAGGAAGTATAACTATGAATAATAGCGAGGAAAGTGTGTGTTGCTCGGACTATGAAAACACAAAATTGGTGATGGGTGATTAATTCTGTATCACAAAACATCCTAATTTTCACAAATTAGTTATAGATCATGATGTTTAGAATATTGTGAGGCATAACTTAGCACTAAAAACAAACAGTTGACTAAAAAGAAATTACTCAACACCAACAATCCTGCTAATAAGACCTGGCAATATTCCTGCTACAAACAATATTATTTACAGCATAAATCAATTCATGGACTGCTATTGGACACAGAAAAAGAGTTTTCATATGATCATGTGTGGTGCTTAGTATTAGAAATGGTTTTCCAGAACCCAGCAAAGTATATGTAGGCTTCAAACTTCACTAATAAGCACACAAATTAAAAGGAAGTTTTAAATTCAATCATCATCATCATCATCATCATCATCATCATTATTATTATTATTATTATTATTATTATTATTATTATTATTATTATTATTATTTAAAATTGTACAGCCTGTCTTTGACCAACCTTCTTATGTTGATTGAAAATGTGAGAAGTGCTTCAATTGTAGTAACTCTAATGGAGCTCGAAGCATGGGAGCTATATCCTTTGGTAGGGACAGATCAATTGCTGCATCTGGTAATGGATCCACACAATGCATGTGCAGAGACTTTTTTATTTCATGCATATCAGCAGTTTCCATTCTTCGTTAGATTCTTCATATTCATTTTTCATGATCCAAGACCTAGATGCTTTGGAGTACTGAGATTTGACACCAGTCTTTTTTTTATTTATTTACATTGAAATTGTGATCTAACACTGCTATCATGGATCTAAGTTGAAGGCCATTATATGAAAAATGTGTTTTTTTGGAGCATAACTCAGGTGAAGACTGTGGTAACTTTCTAAACTGCCAGTATGTATATAATGTTGAATATGAGCCAAATCTTTTAAGAAGGTGCTATCCAAAATAATTTTCTTCAGAGCATGATAGGCATTTGATTTGCTTTTAATCCATAAATTATTTCTTTGGTCTTCTTCCAACAATTCATCATGTTCACAAGATTTCCATTCATCATTTTCTAGCCATTTATGTTCATTTTTATATGATGAAGAATTGATGTGAATTTTTCAATTAACATGGTATCATTCTCTTTACAGTTATGCACAGCCCACCATAAATATTTATTTATACTGGCTTTCCATGTCATCAGCTCTGGGTATTTTTTTCTACCATTTTAATTTTTTTCATTATACTTTTAGACAAATAACATACACTATGTGATCAAAAGTATCCAGACACCCCACAAACATACGTTTTTCATCTTAGGTGCATTGTGCTGCCACCTACTGCCTGGTACTCATTATCCATGAACTCAGTAGTCATTAGACATTGTGAAACAGCAGAATGGGATGCTCAGTGGAACTCATGGACTTCAAACGTGGTCAGGTGATTGGGTGTCACTTGTGTCAGAAGTCTGTATGCGAGATTTCCACACTCCTAAACATCCCTAGGTCCACTGTTTCTGATGTGATAGTGAAGTGGAAACATGAAGGGACATGTACAGCACAAAAGCGTACAGGCCAACCTCATCTGTTGACTGACAGAGACCGCCGACATTTGAAGAGGGTCGTAAAGAGTAATAGGCAGACATCTATCCAGACCATCACACAGGAATTCCAAACTACATCAGGATCCACTCCAAGTACTATGACAGTTATGCGTGAGGTGAGAAACCTTGGATTCCATGGTCGAGCGGCTGCTCATAAGCCACACATCATGCAGGAAAATGCCAAACAATGCCTCGCTTGGTGTAAGGAGTGTCAACATTACATGATTGAACAGTAGCAAAACGTTGTGTGGAGTGAAGAATCACGTTACATAATGTGGCGATCCGATGGCATGGTGTGGGTATGGCGAAAGCCCGGTGAACGTCATCTGCCAGCATGTGTAGTGCCAAAAGTGAAATTCGGAGGCGGTGGTGTTATGGTGTGGTCATGTTTTTCCTGGAGGGGGCTTGCACCCCTTGTTGTTTTGCATGGCATGAACACAGTGCAGACCTACATTGATATTTTAAGCACCTTCTTGCTTCCCACTGTTGAAGAGGAATTCGGGGATGACGATTGCATCTTTCAACACAATCGAGCACCTGTTCATACTGCACGGGCTGTGATGGAGTGGTTACACGACAATAACATCCCTGTAATGGACTGGCCTGCACAGAGTCCTGACTTGAATCTTATAGAACACCTTTGGGATGTTTTGGAATGCCGACTTTGTGCCAGGGCTCACCGACCTACATCGATACCTCTCCTCAGTTCCGCACTCTGTGAAGAATGGGCTGACATTCCCCAAGAAACCTTCCAGTACCTGTTTGAAAGTATGCCTGTGAGAGTGAACGCTGTCATCAAGGCTAAGGGTGGGCCAACACCATATTGACTTCCAACATTACCAATGGAGGGCGCCACGAACTTGTACGTCATTTTCAGTCAGGTGTCCGGATACTTTTGATCACGTACTGTATGTCAAATTCATGTTCAACTTCAGGATACTGAGTTTCTAACAGATATCTTACACCTTTATGTCTGTCAGAGAAACAAACTTCAACTCCACACATTTCCTGTTCTGTAAGCTTAGTCATTATGTCACAAGCAGCCTTTTCCAAATCGCCTTTCACCGTATCTCTTTAAATAAGTTCAAAATCAATAATTTAATTTAATTATTTAAATTTAAATCCATGAAAGAATGGACTAAACATTTGGCTGAAAATCCTGGGGAGTCACACTACTCATCCCCTGCCAACCATATAGATATACCACAACCTTTTAATGAATTCAAGTTATTTTTTCTTTCTTGAACACAAAATGCTCTAACAACTGGTGCTGCCATGTTTTGAATGGTTTATAAAATGCATGCCTTGAAAACATTGCCAAACCCAGTAATTTGGAGGACTTAAATTGCTGAAACAATATACCAAATAATAATAATAATAATAATAATAATAATAATAATAATAATAATAATAATAATAATAATAATAATAATAATAATAATAAAGAACTTGCTATTAAAGCATTTCCTCCCAGTTTCTTTCCTGGTAAATTTTGTGAGTTCCAAGTGAATATATTACTGCAATAACACTCCATTTTAACACATGGCATTGTCCCTTTAATGTAATGAGAAATTGTTTTGACTTCATTTCTACATAAAACACATGCCTTGAAAACTAAAAGTAGAGATGTCCAAACAACAATGAAATATTCCGCTGTAGCTTCATTTCCATGTATGATGAAAGTGTCTCCTTCTTCCTCATTATCATTTGTATCATTTGTATCAGGTTCATAGATACTTTCAGGTTCCAACAATATATATTTCCTTATGATTTCAGTACCCAGTTCACATTGTAGTTCTGAATTCTTGGTTTTTTCATCACCTTGTATTCTAATTCTCTTTCACTATTTTTATCATCATCACCTTTGTTGTCTTATTGCAAGTAACACTATCACATAGCTCAGAAACTAGGCTTTTATGACTTCTATCCTCATATCATTCTGTTCTTGTCATTTGCTCTTGGATGAAGATGGTGAAGAATCGGTTGTCTTACTAGAACTTGATATGTGGAAATTGTTGTTTTTCCTTATAGTAGGAATAGTTCCAGGTTTTAATAAAGGCCCTCTGAAATTTTCATCCAGCATAAGCTGCTTTTTTAATAACTGTGCCTATTTATAATCTTCCATTTGGAAAGGCGTGAAAATGAGTTTCCTTGTGTGTTTCCCTTCTCTCATTACAGCCATATTGCAACATTGAGTCATTTTGTTGTTCACAATATTACGTTGTTTGTATAATACTAAACTGACCCAGTAACACCATCACCAAAACACCACCACACAGTACACTACTCTTGAACTTAAATACCAACAAGAACAATTTTTGAAAACGTATTACTGCATATGCAGCAATGACTGGCTTGTGCTCTCCCAACTGCTTCCAGAGCGCAACTGGCTCTGATGACATAAGGTGGTTCTTATTTCTCTTGCACAGCGATAACGGTTGGTGGAGTAAGAAAGCAATCTTACCACTGCATTTTACAGGTCATATCCTTCAATTAGGAAGAAATATGATTTTTGTGTTTCGTTTCCCTTTAACAGAGGGGACTCGGCACCTGTCTAGAGGGGATATTATACCTAAAGAGAGCATCTCTGGGAGGAAGGATGAGGTGAGAGGAGACACCAGGTGGCCAGAACCAGAGCAATGGTTCAGCAATGACAGGGTCCCTAAGTTTCCAGAACTCAACACTCCAGCAGATGGACAGGCAGATTGAGGACCCAACACCCCTGAAGGGGGAGCCAGTCGAAAGCCAAGGGACAGGGAGAATTCACAGAGAGCATCCTTTTCCCCTGCCATGTTGCACCGAAACACCATCACCGATACGCATCCAACCCTGGAAGAGGCCAATGGGATGAAGGAAGAATGAAATGATGAATGGATAGAAATGGAGGGACAGGAAATTCAGGGGCTGAAAGAAACCACTCAAGCATTAGTCTGATGAACCGGGAACCCCCCCCCAAAAAAAAAATATGGGTCAGAGTGAGCAGTTGCCAGGGATCAAACCCGGGACCTCCCGATGCCAGCCACAGATGTTGCTGCCTGAGCCATGATAAACTTATAGAACACAGTTCTTGGTATTGGTATTGTACTGCAATTAGATCTTCTGCTGAAGGCGCATTCCTGTGTTGAAATATACCTACCTATTTAGTAAAGCTAATGCACATTTTAAGATGTTCTAGATGGAAAGCATTTATTTATCACCTTAAGTGTATAACCAACTAATAGTCAGTCCATTGCTGTGGCTGATGTGGTTCTGGGCTCTGTACCTGGCTAATATTTATCTAATAAGGTCTGGGCTTTTCCTCTTCTAACAAAATAAACACCAGATATCCTTAGGTGGAAGCTTCTTTATGAGCTTAACAGAAATAATTAGCCCTTTTTATTATAGAGATTTTTATTAAAACAAAAACAAAACCAATATCTACCAAAACTTTTAAAATATCATTATATTTTAAACACAGCATTCATTCTATAAGTAATTCAATGTTTCATGTTAATAAAATTGGGAGAATATGGATTTATAAATGTTTGAATTATGACCTATAAGCACTCTTAATCACTGTACACATACAGCACACACAACTTGGTCCACACTAAACCCAAAGACCTAAACTTTTCTTCAGGTAAGTAAACAACCTGGTGGTTCAGTAGAGATTTGGTGAAATGATTTTTCTGCTGACACTGCAATAAGAGTTCTTTAGAAACTTCTATTTATTTTCTTTTTCTGTGGAAAACAGTACCTACCAATTGGGACACTGGCTGAAAAAAATATATGCCTATTTAGTATTTACAAAAAAACTATTAGGCAATAAGGAGCAGATATGCAAAAATTTTGAGTCTAAATTTGCTGCTGGATATGTTCTATTATAGCCTGCCTGTACTGTCATATTTACATGAATTTTCTATTTCCAGGAAAAATGGCAATAATGGCATAATGGCTTTGTATTTTTTTTTATTTGCAATTTTGTGTCAAAAAATGAGGGCCAAGCAAAATACCTAGTGACCTCTCTTTGTTAAAGCTTCTAATTTTATTTTCTTTGCTTTGTGTGTCATTGTTTTAGTTATAAGTTACTATTATTATATTCTTAATGACTGAACAACAAAATATTTCGATATTTTCCTTAAGTTGCACATTATATTAAACCATTGTATACATGTGCTATAAATATGCATGTTAAAATAATTCTTAAATGAAAAATACAATGAGATGCCCATTTGTTCTCCATTTGTAGTAATTTTATTCTTAACAAATTATGCTTACTATAAAAGAATATATTTCAGCATAATTACATGTGCAATATAATGTAATTAGCTTAAAATGCAAATTGAAGAAAGAATATTAGAAAAAATAGATATGCTTTTTGATGCCATTAAAAATTGTATTATATATATTTACAAACATGCCAAAACCTCCTCACTGTTATGTGCTATAAGGAGATTAGTATTATCACTTAAGACTAAAACAACCACTCTAAGGACTAAACTGATGTACTGTGATGCAGAAATTTTATAATGCTTAATAGTGAAAGCATCTGCTGAAGTATAAGCAGCAAAAATCCCGAAAATTTTGGAAATAATTTATCTTTAAACAGTAAGTCTGTATCTAAAGCTTATTCACTGATATTGGTGCTTAAATTTTGTAAAGATAGAAAATTTTACAAATTTAAATTAATTGCTCTGCACTATGCTTACAAAATCTCTAGTGCAGAAACCCTGCTGTGTAAAACATATTGGATTCCAATTTTTTAAGCAAGTTTGGGAAAGAAGTATTTATATATTTTTCAATAGAAAATGGTTTTTATGTGAATACTGAACTTGTATGAAGAGTGAAAAAGAAAAAGAGAAAACAAAATTATCTCATAATTTAACAGTGAATGTTGTCCATTTCTGCAACTCCAGCTAATTAGTTCAAAGTTTATTAACAGAAGAGCTTAAAATCTGAGGCCCAATAGTGTTACCTTGTTTCGAACACTAGTTCAAGCTTAATAATTTACTACATTACTTGCCCATGTATTATTTAGGTCGCCTTGTGAGTATGCTGGAGTCATCAACCTCTAATGAAGCTTCTCCCACTCCAGATCGTAGAATCCAGCCTAATAAATGCCGAATGAAGTAAGTTTTATTTTATATGTGCTTGTATATATTTAAATAAACAGATAGTAACAAGGAAGTGTGAAATGAAATTAATCCATTGTATCAACAGCTCTACAATTAGATTTTAACAAAGGCTGTCTCCAAGTTACAAGTTTAGGAAAAGAAAAAGTTAAAATTAAACATCCAAAATTGAACAAGCAAATAAAAATGCAAAAATAAAACGGGAAACCAAACTGAAAATAACTCTGCTAGAACTGCATCACTATTATTTTTGGTTCTTAACAGAGTTCTGATAGTTTTACCAAAGAATAAAGACATACAGAGGGTTGTTCACGATCTATGGTAACAATATCAGACAAGCACAATAGCTCCACTCTGAAACATGTGGAACCAAATGAAAGTTCAGCAGTATGAGTGTATCACTGTGTTTTCTCAGTTGTGTGCTGTTGTTCTTGCTGCATCAAATGGCGTAAAAAAATAGAACCATTCGATAAGGGTACATTATTGCCCTTTCTGAGGCAAAATACTTGTATTCTAAGATTATTAAGCAGTGCAAGAGGCATGGTTTTACCATATCAAAGAAAGTGATCTCATGTGCACTCAACAAAAAAGATAAGGCCACATCAGGACTTATTCCAAAGAGCAAGAAACAGGGAAATCCATGACCAGCCATCAGTCACACTTTGGAGATAATTTGGAAGGTGAAGGCCCATGCCTCTGGACCAAATCCTGCAACTCAGAGGGCCATTGCACTGTAATTAGGGATCTCTGTTACTACTGTGAACACCATAACCAACCAGGATTTGAATCTAGAAAAGTGCCATAAGAGCCAAAGATATAAGCTGTTGCCTAAACACATTGCAGTACGTGCCACTAACAGAGAAAGCTGTATGAACGATACCTAGCTGGTGAAAAGTAGATGTTTGTTGTCTTTTTAGATGGGGATATGTTTATCTAAGTGATTGCAGCAAACCCTGGGCTATATATTGCCGACCAAGGGGAGAAAAAAAATTTGAAAGATGGTATAAGAAAACTAATGAAAATTTCCCCAATGGTTTCATAGTAATAGAAAGGTACAGTTACAATGGCAAATTAAACATTCATCGTGTACATAAAAATGTGAAAATCAACTCAGCATATTATCAGACTAATGCCCTGATATCAATTTGTGCATTTGGGTTACTGCATTTGCATCAATGGTGTTTTGTGCATTTGGGTTACGGAAAGGAGCCCTTGGAAGCAGATGGCTGCAAACTTTGGATGGTCTCAGGAAAGCTGCCAGGAGAAATGGAATAAACTGGACATCCCTGTATTTCATATCAGTTTTCTCTAGTGGAAGCTGTGCTGCAGATTGATAGCTCAAGCTAAAGGCTGCCAGATAGAACATTACTGGTGGTGAAGGCGTGGTTTTGCATAAGGTAAGGGGATCTTAAGTTTCTTACCATGGATTGCAAACAACCCTCTGTATTTTTATTTTCCAGTCAAAGGTACTGTTGTAAGATGACCACTTGAGAGATTATAGCAACCATCTCAATTTGGTAAAATGTTTGCATAGGACCAATTTTCCATGAATGGAATAACTGGAGTAACTGGCACATAACTTGGCGGGTCAGGCAGGATGTACAATGGCATCTAAAGATGACGTCAACCAAGTCTACCAATAACATTCAGTGTGCTGTTGGCTCTTGTACAGTAAAAGCTGTGTCACTGATTAAACTTTGAAGTGCTTTTTTGAGTGTATTGATAGTGTGTATGTTAAGAGTTAATAGTTAAACATATAGTACTTAGTATAAATAATGGAAGAACAGAAAAAGAAGCAGCAAGTTTTGCACAAGCAAGCGAGGGATATAATACACAAGGTGCATTCCTAATTCAAGAAAGAAGCGTCTGCTGGCGAGCCATTATGCAGCATTACCAAATGTGGTGAACGCACGCTGAGGCTTGTAGCATAAGCATGTTCCTTCGAAAAGTTTTAGAATTTTATGACACAGGAGAATTCCTTACAGCAAAAAAGCTAACATCAGAAATGCATGAAGCAACAAGATATAAGGGAGGTGAAACGTACATGTTAAGAATTTTGAGGCCTTTGGGATTTAAATATAACAAATGCAATGATAGCAGAAAATGTATCAAGGAAAGAAGCAATATTGCTGCACCTGAGTAAGGATTTTGAGAACCATGAATGAGATATGTTTACTATCTCAACAAAACATGGATCATGTATATAAAATGTGCAAATTGACAGTGTGGTGTTATTTAAACAAATAAGTAATAAACAGAAAATTCACAATATAATTGTGTAAGCAGGTACACTATGTACATTTATAGAAGGCGAATACATAACAATTTTATAAATAACATAAGCTAAAGCGTGTTACATAACTGTGTATGCTATTTTCACGATGAATGGATTTAGGAATGAATCTTATACATTTTATTTTCTTTTTACTCCCTTGTCTCTTAACTGCACTTCATTATATGAATTTCACATTTATATGTAACTGAAAACAACTTTTACTGTAAGAAACTAAACACAAATAAGGTTTAAGATGTGAGGATTGATAACCAATGTACTTTATACATACAGGTATTATAATACATTGCATTAGGCTAAACATAATTATGGGTATAATTGTTTTACCCATTGAAGTACATATGCTTCCTGCCATTTATTGTGTATGTAACAAAGAAAGAATGTGTATTTTTTATTTATTTATTTATTCAGAAAGAAAACTTTCAGCTTTCCCAAAAGTAGGGGCTGCCAAACAGACAAAGCTTAATACTTTTACAAATTATTACATAAAAACAAGAATAGCACAAGAAGACAAAACATGATTATCACTGAAATAAATTCCAATACAGAATGCTTCTCAAATATTGGAAAGGAAGTAATACGAATCAAACAAAATTTGAGCATTTATGAAATAGGTACTTGGAATGCTCTTATATCTGCCTTACAGTATATATTGTTGTTGATATATTTGTTTATTTATTTATATTAAGGAAGTTGCGCCTGCTTGCAATTAGTTTACTTTATATTGTTAAAGGAAAGTTTGCTGTAACTACAGATGACATGCGCAGCAGATTGGCAACTATGCAGCAATAGCTCTGTCTCTCTCTCTGCGCAACCAAGTGCCAAGTTAGTTGCCAGTCACTGTAGTGCATATTGTAGATAATAAAATTACAAAGCATAGGTAATGCTTTGGTTACCTTGTATATCTATGAAGGAAATGTTTAAAATCTGTATTACATAAATCTGAAATACAAGCAACAAGAAAGTCTTCCCAAGCACAATGAATACAGCAGCTACTGAAGAATTACTCCTTTTACAAAATCTGAGTTAGAAGGCAAATACTTTTTTAATTTTTTGTTTTACATAAACGTTTGGAACTTCTTAAATTAATTTAGTGAGATTTAACCAATATTTGGATGAAATCAAAGATAAATACAAACTTAGCTCCATCCCAGACCACTGAATACGTATTTCTGCAAGCACCACTCTGAGAGCAGCAGTATCATTTTGCATATGAGCCCAAAACTGCATAAAGTCTAATGAACTCTTGAACTCTAATGAATGATGAACTCCAAACAATTTAGCGAATGGCGACATAAAAAAGCAAGTAGGAACATGGAACAATTTAAAGAAACTTGAAAGAAAGTATGTTTACCATGTGGAATAAATGCTTTATTGTATGTAGTACCTCATTTACAACAAATTACTTCTTTATAGGAATTTCCTAGGAAATATGGATTGCTGACATTGCGTGCAAAGAATTATGAAAAATTATTCTTATTACAGCTACTTCCCTAGTTTAAATATGTGTATTTGTCATTCATTTTTTAATACAAAACATATCATAGGTAAAAATATTATTTAAATATGTGTACAATAATCTTGTGTTGATATAAGTCTAGGCAGCATAAGCCCAGCTTAGCTAGCCCGTTATCAAAAGCCTGAAAAAGCTTCCTACTTAACTGTACTTAACCTCATTCTAGTATGCTGGTAAGCCATACCAGCTTCATTGCCATGGAGTGGCTTGATGCTGTAAATAGCCAAAGTCTGCTGTTGCCCTGCAAGCCCAGAGGGAAACAGATAATCCTTGTAATGTATGAGAACACTTCCTGCTTGCCTGTACTCAAGTTTTACCCACTTATGAGGGTGGTCTCACAAGCTTAATCACTGGAGTGGCTTTGGTGATGTACCCAACTCTGCCTTGCCTTGCTAACCAACAGGGAAACAGACAGTCATGGTTAAGCCTGAGAAGTCTTGCTGTTTATCTTTACAGTTTATACATAAGACTCTAAATTCAGTGAATGTAATTTACTTCTATAGATGAATACAAGAAGGTCTACTGGAGAAGAATTTGATATGTTAAAAGTACTAGTCTTAGCAGCAGCTAAGTACTTTCCATTTTAACCTACTGACAGAAAGGTACCCTTAATCTGTCAAAAGGTTTTCAGTAATTTTAAAGGAGTACAATAAAATGTTCAAACATATTAAGTTTACATTAGATACTGTTATCCAAAAAAAATAAACTACAGAATTCACAGTGAATGTAATGTTTGTGACAAACTATCACCTCAGTATATCTATATAATAAGCATGTAAAGTCTTTGACCAACAGTATGCTACTATTTGCTGTTTAGTAGAAAATGTTTCAATTTTAAAATTGTGTGCTACACTTGCTCTATGAACTTATAAACTCAGCTAGTTTAATAACTTTGAAGCATGCTTAGGGATATCTCAGAAACACGCTGGATCCATACCATAAATTATCAGTTTCTCTTTGGTGAAGGAGTTCATACATATATATTGCAACATGTAAACAGATACAATAGTAACCTAACAAGTACAGAAAAGTTAAGATAAAGCTATGTATCTGAAAAGGAAAATGCCAAGAGCATTGAAAAAATAAACAAACAGAATAGGCAGCAATAAGTGAGAAATTTTCAGAATTGTTTTGCAGTACCCCTATAATGGAATTGAATTGTCTGCCAGGAGGATAGACCTTCTAAGACCATGAAATGCATCCTATTTGAAACAAAAGCAGCTATTTGCAGACTTTGACTTTTAAAGTACATATTTTAGTTTGAAGCAATAGGACTGACATATCACATTAGAATTAATACTCTACTAGTGGAGACATGAAGGAATGTTTTATGTTCTGCATGTCATTAAGAGCCTGCAATGACTAAGCTTCAGAATGTTAAGCTGTATTAAATGAATACATATATGATAAAGTGTAATTTAAAACAAGCACCTTGCAACACTTAACTCTATTTGCAGAAGAGTGTCCAATTAAAGGAATATAATAATAAGATATGATTAAGAAAGCTATTCATTGGTCAATTCTAAGATTCAGCTTATTATTACTGGCAGATCCAAGTGATTACTTGAAAATGAAATTTGTAAAGAGACAGATATAGGAAATCTTATTGACAGAAGGGATTTATATACATATATCACAATACTACAATGTGCACTTTCTTTCTCAGTAATACAAAATTTAAATTTAAAAGAAGAATTATCTATGTACTGAATGTGAAGCTTTGGAAGATCTGCTAAACAAAATAAAAAGGTTATATCTTTAAAAGCATATCACATATTTATGCAACTTAATTTCAAATGAGCTTAAAAAATATATCTGTTGATATTACTTGAAGCAATAAACCGTTGGTATCTTAGTAGAAATGGAGCACACAGAAAATACAGACAAATACTGCATAAGTATCATAGAATATTTATGAATAGTTCTAACTGCAATAAACAAAAGAACTTTATTTACTGTAAACATACCTTATCCCTTTTAAAAATTCAAATATAGGTAATTTAAAATATTGATTATTCATGTGTGAGTAAAATAATTTGGTAGACAAGAAGTGCTGGGGGAGGGGGTCATTTATATGGCAATATTTAGGAAAAAAAGTACCTAAACCTGATCATACAATAAGTACAGCATTAGTGAATTATTAAAAAAACTGACATTCTCCATCACTAACCTAATTTAACTTAAATTTTCAAAGTTCCTGTGTTGAGGAAAGCATAAAAATTCAGTTATTAGATTTAAGTCAGCTGCTTAAATATGGAACAGTTAATCGGCAGAGAATATGTAGACAATGTAGAGGATGTATTGGCCAAAATCCTTAATGTCAAAGATGGAAAATTTAGAGAGCCAAAAATTATGCTGTAGCATAGACATTCTGGAAGAAGACTTATTAATGCAGCAAAATGGTTAAATAGAATTTATTAGAATCCAGTTTAAATCTGTAGAGGAACCATTATCAAAACAACATTCTTGTTGGTACTTTATATTGCTGTAGCCTTGACTTTATACCACAGAGTTAAAATATAGTATACTTCTGGTGCCATCTTGGTTTGTAACATAATGGCTTCAGCTAAAAACAAGTAGACAGAGAGGTAATTACAATTAATATGAAAGGAAGGATTTGTTTGAAAGCTTTTCTTAAATTCTAAATTCAATTGATGCTGAGATAATTCAAAATTTAACATCTATGAAAGCATATTAAGGATTTATTGAAGCAATTAAATATAATATAGGTACTACTTTTCACTGTAGTGCCTGTGTAAGCAAGAAACACATATCAAGAAACCAGAATTGAATGCAAAAGAAGAATGAAGAATTTCAGTTAATGGTTATTATGTATTTTAAGATGTGGCCATTCACCCAGAAACCATCTTAGCTATTTAAGTCAACTTTAATTACATTAATAGGTGACAGAAAGTTACCAAATGAAGATATAAAAAAAGGAACTACCTACGACTTATATATATCCAAAATGTTTAATCTTCTAAATAGTTACACTGTTATTAAGCTAGAAATATGGAAACCAAGAATATTATAATGTTAAATATTTTCTTTGTTACGGGTTGAAAGAACACCATGGAAAGTAGTAGCATTACAGCATTTAACTCTTACTGAAACTACATAGGAATAAACATATCTGCAATGCACATTAAAATACAGCAATAGAATTTAAAATTTCAATATATGCATATATCTTAAAAGCTGGGTAGGAACCATAATTTCAATGTCCAATAATTATTATGGTATTTGTGTCAATATGTTTTCCCAGAAGCTATTAATTTCCTAACTTTATCCATTAATAAATAACTGAGGTTTGCTTTAAATGCTAGGTTGTAGCACCTCTGTATGGTTATTTTGTAGAAATTAGGTATTCACTTATTTTGTAAATGTCATTCATTTGTTCATTAATTTGCTCATTCATTTCTTTTCACTTTCAAGAACAAAGTTTAGGTGTTTGTGGGTTTAAAAAATAATAATCTTAAAGCTAAGAATAAAAGATTCCACGACATTCAAAAGTTTAGTGATATTTTACTTTCTTGCTGCCTCTTTCATTAAATATTATGTATATTTTTAACTCTTATCACTCATTTAATCTTTATAATACTATGCAATAACTGTAATTGATTCTTAAATATGCCTTTTTGTTAATATTTGCTGGGTACATTATTATTTCAAATATGAAAGATGTACTATAATGTAGATACAAAGAAGCCATAATCGTTAGGTTTCTGTATATCAGCTAAGAGGAAGATTTCATAGCTGATTACAGACATGACTAAGTAATGAGAAATTTATATGAACCCTAACAATCTTTTAGTAGCCCTCACAATCACATTATTGAAAAGGCTAAGAAAACTAGAAGCAGAAACACAACAGAGATGACAGCAATGGATAAATTATAAAATATGTCTCCTTTTAAAGTGAAATAGTACAAGGAATAAACAAATAAAATATTACTTCTGTCAAATTCAGCTGTTTAAATGGTGAATATGAATAAGGAATTATTAACGAGGTAGTTTTGAGCTTGAAAATACTGAAATGATTCACTCATTCTTTGATCTTACCTAAAATATGTTTCAAGAGTTGATACCCATGCCATCAACTAGAATCACCTGTTGGATGCTGATGGGAAGTACTTGTTCGGATAATCAAAATAACACTACTAATGACTTGAAAAACCTGAATTCAAATTTTCTTCTAAAACCATCTAAAAATTCAATAGTGTGCCATATTCACAATACTAAGGATTCAGCATCAAACACATTAGGAAAATATATGAATCAAATTAGAAGTCTTTGAAGATAGCTGTTGAGAAAACTGGCAAATATGTACAATAGAAGCAGAATGTCTATAAACAGTGGCTGCCAATTCAAAGTGATGATACACAGAATACAAGATAAAAAAAACTATTGCAAAGAATCTGATTTAGGTACAGGTCATACATAGATTCCTAGAAGTTTATTATTATGGGTGATGACTGAATCAGCTGCTGGACAATGCTCCATTCTATCAATAAGACTCAAGACTATCCTGGCAGGATATCAAGAGGGGAAAAACGTATGTGTAGCCAGTGAGTTTTCAAATCAGCTAAATAAACTAGGTAAATATAACTGTTTTTTATTATTATATGTTAATAGTATTATGACTATTATCTGAAGTAAACTGTTTATATAAAACTAACCGAACTGTGCAGACACTTCATTGAAATATATCACAATTGTATTGGTAGCACTAACATTCAGCTTATTTATGACACATAATTTTTAAATATTGATATTTAATGCACTAAAGCTTTATACAGAATATTTATCTGAAAAAAGAAAGAAATAGTGCAGCTTTAACAGTAGTTGATACTGACATAGTCATGATTAAGGGTACTAACAGTAATACAATTTACCTCAAGAAGTAAAAAGATCATAATTAAAGGAACTATAAATACTACACAAAGCAAAACAGCTTGACAGGGAGACCGGTATGTATTCACAAATGAAGCATAACTCTCAATTATCACTCAAAAGCAAACAAATAATAATTGCACATTATTTTGAGAATTCTGTAGTAGGTAAAGAGTGGGGAGGCATAGCTTCAACAGTGCTGTCATAATATTTGAGTTACATAGACTACTGTTTCACTTTAGGGGTAAAATGGACATGAATTCATCACATATTGTAAAATATACTGCTGCCAACAACTTCAAGGCCAATTGCAAGATATACACTTGCCATTCATTAGTTAAATACTGTCAATAAGTAATGAAGATCATATTGAAAATTAATACCAAATGGAACTTCACACTTGACTTCACCATTATTATGAATTATCTTTGAACATGTTTTGAAGATGTCTTCCTCCATCATCAATGAGTTTCCTGGTGCAAATGTAAATGTCACTTTTGACCAGATATATTTGAAGATGATGTCATTTTCGTTTGAGAAGCTGAAATTTATTAGCCGATTCCTGTTTTTCTGTATTAATGATGTTTCTCAAATGGTCAATTTAATAGGGTTTTGAATCATTTTTAGTAATTTTGTTTCATTTTGCACATTATGATTTGTTTCACAAAAATGATATGCTACTGCTGATTTTTCTGTTTCTTTGTATTTCATGAGTCTCTGGTGCATCTTATGCCTCAGGCCAAAGCTTTCTTTTGTTTTTTAGGGGAGCCAAAATAAGTATGAGTAAGAGTACCCTTAGAGATGTTGGAGGATCCAGAGACCCTTGCACCTCGACCAGAAGAGGTCTTTTGTGCTGTCCCTTATACCCAGTATGGGAATGTTGTACCCCGGAAGGGGAACTCGCGGGCACAAATACTCATGCCCTTGGCGGGAATCAAACCCGCAACCCTTTGCGCCACAGAGTGTTGAAGTCAAATGCTCCTATGCTGGGCCTCCTTGCCATTGTAACCTTTTTTTTTTTTACAGTTTATCTCATATACACCTGCATTTTCTTAAAATGAATTCTGTCTTTAATATTTGTCCTAATTAGGTTCTTTGGATTGTGTTTATCAATGGGTGCCACAGTTATTTTAAATTTGTCCAAGATTTTCTGAAACTTCTCATGTGCCCAGGGGTAGTGCCATAATCAGGGATTGGCAAGAGTATAATTTTCGAGCACAATTAAACAGCGTGTAATGTGCAGGCATAAATGAAATTTAATTAACAACTAATAAAATGTGTCAAATTTTACACAAATCAATCAACCCTGTATTTTCAATTTACAATCATGACTGAAGTAATGTTCCTGTTATTATATTTATTGTATAATTTATCATAATTATTTATTATATATATTACAATATTATTTTATATTTATTAAATAGTTTGCAGTATTTATTATTATTATTCCATGAAACATTGCTGCCTGTGATGCGAAGGGACTTGGGTTCAATTTCCAGTACTGACATGGAAACTTTTCCCTTGCTGGGGGCCTGGTAAAGGATGCACTCAAGTCCTTGAGACCAATTTTGAGGAGCCACTTTACATAAATAATGGTGGCTGAGGTCCTGGAATACACATGTAGTAAGCGGCATGTTGATGGCATACTGCCTTATTGACCATGCTGCACCTATTACTGCACTCAGCCCAGGATATCCTGGGTATGGGTGGATGGAAGGAGGCAGAGTTTGCAGCTGCCATGCTATTGTAACATTATCCATAAATGACGAAGTGGGCATTTATTTATTGTTACTACTATTACTGCTGCTGCATCCTGATTAATTGTGCTATTCTGGGCATCTCAAAATTTTGGACTAAATAATGTGATTAATTATTTCGTTTTTATTTTTATTTTCCCTTTGCATGGAATAATTTTTGTTATTTTTCTATTTACTCAAAAATGGTGCTAATGGTTTTGATAAACATATCACATGTTTAAGATACTTACATGACAAATAAAATGTTATGTTGAATGTGATAAACTAATTTTTCTTCCTCTTTACTTTCAAGCCCGAGCCCAAAAAACATTTTTCAAATTAAGCCTGAACACAGCCCACGGATTGAGCAAAGCCTAGGCCCAAGGTCTTGGCCCAAGCCAGTGTAAGCCTCTATGGAGAATCACTACTTTGCCTCAAGGCAGAGCCAGTCTTACAGACCTCATATAAAAAGGAAGCTCATTCTTGTGAAGAAAATACTCAGCTGGTAGAGCAAGGAGACAGCTCAAACTGGACAAGTGCTGGCAAATCAAAAAAACCGCAGGCGGCTTCCATGGTTTTCTGAATTACATATTTGATTTCTTCCACTAGTAATATACATATCTTTCATCATTGGGTATTATTAATGAAATTAAAGCTAAATATATTCAATCAATTTTTTCTTCTTCCCCAGCAAGTTTTCTTCACACTTCAAATGCTCTATTTGTTGAGCCAGGAGAAGAGAAGCAATTATTAAATCTGTCACAACTTGCTCTTCTAATTTACTATCCAAATTATCATAAGCATCTAAATGACTTAGCATATACCTGGAATAGTTTTATTCTTGAAATTTTGTTTGGTCCTTGTTATAAGTCCTTCCTTATTCCCTCTCTCCCTTCCTCCCTCTACACATTATATGACATGTACATACTCTGTCACCTTCTTCTGGAAATCAAACTTTCAAGGGTGCAACTAATGATTCCCAAAGTTGATTACTCTTACCAACATTGTATAATTGGTGTCATTATTTGTTTCATTGGAACTTATGAAATAAAGGAATAGGTACTTTATTTGACAAGTTCAAATGAAACAATTACCTATATAATCACAGTAAATACACCAGGTGAGTCACCTAAAGCTTCCACTCTGAATCAAAATTACGAATTGTAAAAGGACTTTCATGGGCACAAAGGCAGGGAAGGGGCTCATTAAAGTAAATGATATAGGCCATTAAAAAATGTAAGCAAATATAATTCTCCTTATAAATTATGTATATTTAAATGGAAACCCTATTACTTTTTATGCAATTAATAACATGGAAAATAACTTTAAGAATTGCATTTGTTGCATCATGCTAGGTCAATTACATCCCAAGAAATTGCAATCTGAAGTTGATGCTTGAGATATAACAAAATGCACATCAGTTGCATATTCTGAGATTCAACCGTGTCATTGAGTGTGAAGCATGAACTTCACAAGGTGATTGACTTATTACAATGCAAAAAAGGTTGTTCTTAATTTTATTTTCACTGTTATAAATTATACTGGAAATAACATAGGATTTCCAGTTACAAAAAAGGAAAATAAAAGGTTTACCTGTTTCATTGTATCTCAAGCAACTTCACATTACAATTTCTTGGGATGTAATTGACCTATTGTGATGGAACAAATTTCATTCTATGTTATTTTCCATTTTATCAATTGCATAAAAAATAATATAAGGTTTCCATTCAAAAAGTCACAGGTTTATATTGAAAGTCACCATTGTTTACATTTTAATGCCCTATATCATCTACTTTAATGAGCCCCTCACCTACCTTCATGCCTGTGAAAGCGGCTTTTCAATTCCTGTTTTTGTTTCAGAGATATTTGTGTGATAGTTTTATGTCACTCATGCTGTATAATGGTAGGAAAAGCAACAGTAGAAGCCTGCTTGTCCAAAACAGTGGGTGCAGAGAAAATTTGGGTCAGCAATTGTTCAAATCATACTGGTTTGTTATTATAAATATTCTACACTCCTTAACATATTCTATTTAAAATAATCTGATAACATGCTTTAAATGTTTCCTTTCTTTTTCGTAACACTTTCTTATTGCTGCATCTTGTTACACATTTCTGTCTGCTCACATCCACATTCAAGATGCTAACAAAGATTTGCACACTTTGGTGCAAGAATTTCAAACTGCAGGTAAATAATGGTTCTCACTGAATTAAATAAAGGCATCTTTGCTTAATAAAGTAGCACTCAAAGCTCAGATGAGTGACCTAATAAGGGTACAATCTTGTTCTACTCCACTATAGAAGGATTGTCTGTTGGCCATTAGTACAGGATGTCCATTAGCATATATTTGCACAAACAAGGAGGGGTATCAAACATTTTCACAATAAATATGTTCTGCCTTGCAGGGCCTTATTTAGGATCTATAGACCCCTAGGCTGAACCTGTGGTTCAGGGCCTACTGAAAATTCTAGGTATGGAATACCCTATGGGGGGAATTTTTTTTTGAAAAATTAAGCAGCAAAAATTGCATTTAACTGCAATTCTATAACTAACCCCCGCCCACCAAAATGTAAGTTTTTTATTAAATTGTAGAAAATTTGACTATGCAGTATTTAGAGGTTAATACATTCATGAGTTAAAAATTAAAAGAACCAAAAATCATTAAGGTATTCAACACAATTTATTATTATTGCTATGAACAACTAGCTATATTAAGAAATAAACACAAAATTAAGATTCATGTCTATGTTCCAAATATGCAAAAACAAATATTTCAATTTTAAATAAACAAGTTATGCAAGTGCAAGTTAAAAAGAAATGTAACAACAAGCAAATTTTACTTATATTTTATCCAAATACAGTACTTTTCCAAACAATCAGATTTAAAATACAAATGTCAAATAATTCCATAGGCTGATGGGTTTGTGGCTACACTTCATACTAACGAAGCTACTTACAATATCTTCATAACTTAGCTGTCTTAAAATATAATTTACAATGATGCAGAGCCAAAACGTTGAGCCTATGTTCAAACATGCAGGTTCAATCCTTGTATTTGATCAACTTCAGTTTTGAAAATGACCTTTCTCCAGTGCTGTTTGTAACCATAAGTAACAGGTAAATTCTTAGAATGGCTTTGATATTAGGAAAACAATCTTTAACGTTTTTTCTATGAGGACTTTATACACTATGTGATCAAAAGTATCCGGACACCTGGCTGAAAATGATGTACAAGTTTGTGGCACCATCCATCGGTAATACTGGAAGTCAATATGGTATTGGCCCACCTTTAGCCTTGATGACAGCGTTCACTCTCACAGGCATACTTTCAATCAGGTGCTGGAAGGTTTCTTGGGGAATGGCAGCCCATTCTTCACAGAGTGCGGAACTGAGGAGAGGTAAATGTTTATGAAGGCTTCCACGTCCGGTGTCCATTATTGTTCTAGGCTCTTCCGGTGTAGGTCGCATCATAAAGGCGTTGGTTGCCGACGTTTCACAGGTCATGTGGCCTGCTTCTACTTGGGCTATGTGCGAAGAAATCAGCTGTGCATCTTAATTTATACTTGTTATGCTCCACCCACAATCATTTCTATTGGTGATGGGAGGGCCAGTGACGTCATTGGTTAAAAGAGGGTGCCAGATAGAGCTCAAAGCTCTTCCGTTGTTGGAACATAAAAATAATTTGAATCCAGGACTACCTTTACTCACTGCTGGTGCTATCACCAAGGTGGACATGTTGGCATGCCAGGTAATAAGGCTGCCAAGACTGCTATTTTATCTTCCAGGTGGTTTAGCTGTTGTGTTCCTTGTAACAGTTTTGGTGTTGTGTTACAGTCTATTGTGCTGGAGCAATGACTGGGCTGGAATTCAAAGAAACAAGTTTCAGAAGATTAAGGCTCTCCCTATCACCTGGAGCACCTCCTCACTTGCCTCCCATCACAAGGAAGTGATCTTAGTGAAATTGCATCCTGGGTAGTGCTGTCACAGTCACTTATCTTCTGATTCTGCACCTCTTTGGGCTCACTGTAATGAGCCATTGACTATGCAACATGTTTTAATCCAGTGTCTGTTTTTAGCTTGGTTACATGTGTCCTTGGAATTGTCAGCTTTTAGCTCGGTTATGTGTGTCCTTGGGATCATCAGCAACCAATTCCCAGGTGCTGGTTGATACTTTAAGTGTTGTAGATCACATTCTCCTTTTTATTCATCACATCAGTATGAGCCCATGTGTAATCTGTAATTTTACCATTTTAAATTTTGTTACTATGGCATCTATCTTAACTTGCAATTTTCAGCTTTTTTGTGATTTAGACAATCACAAATGGATGTGATGGTTTGCCAGTGTTTTAGGTATATGTTCCGCAGTTACTAACACCATTTTAGCCAAGTTTTATGTTGTGTTTATGTTTTAGAATGCAGGATTATACCTGATTTTTTTTATTCCTATGGTTTTATGAGGGCACTAATGAATGACCTCAGCAGTTCAGCACTCTGAATTCCCACTACTATTAATACTACTACTACTACTCTTAGCCCCTATAAAGTTTGCACTTCCCAGTAGTACACTTCTTCTAAACACAGGTTATGTGTAGATACTTTAACCACATGGTTAGACACTGCACTCCTATATCCACTACAACTACTACATTAGCACATGATATGGAGCTCTTCTTCTGCACACCCGAGAGGCCTTCCTAGAACTATTACCCACTTCTCCATAAATTAAAAGTCATAATTACTACTTCCTTACTGTGTATTGTATCACTGACACAAACATGTTTGCTGTTCAGTAGGTAACTCAGAAAAGTATGATTTCTCTGCAAGCCTGTGTTTCCTCCTGAAATGAACTCAAGATGGCCAACACAACTTCCTTTCCCACTGCCAGGTGTGAGGCACATGGCACATTTGTACTCCAGGATTGCAAGGTTTCACTTATAAATTACATTTTAAGTAACATTTCAAAATTAAATTTTGGTTAAATGCTTTGAATTGCTGTACAAAATTGTCCATGCAGCATTTAGGTACCTGTAACTTGCATCATATCAACCCTTCTATGTGGCTGCCAGATCTGGACATTCAAAAAAGGACAGATACAGAAGATCCAAATAAATCAATGGACAATGGAAAGGAAAATACTATGCATTAGTATCAAAGACATTGAAAAATGATAAGATATGGAAAAGCAGTTCAGAAGATGCAGCCATCACAGCACAGAAGATCAAATGGAGATGGGGAGGGCATGTAAGCAGGATGCAGCCAGACAAGGTGGGCCTATGCCACTATGGTATGGGACCTGAGGCCAGGAAAAAGAAGCAAAGAGTATCTGCCACAAAGATGGGATCAGGACTCAATGAAGTGATGTGTGTGCAGTGGTCTATAACAATAACAGAAAGGACAAGGTGGAAAGAGATACTAACAGGAATAGAGTAAATAAAGTGAAGCAAATAAATAAGATAAAATTGGACAAAAATGCAAATATGTGCAGTGAACTGACTGATACTGGACTATAGGAGACAACAAAATTAGAAGTATATTTAACTAAATGAAATAAGGTTATAGGAATACACCGAGAACAAAACTCACAGGGAATGGCTCATCCTGTGAGTTCCCAAGTCCTCTTACTATAAAGGTAAGGGGCCCTTTCCCATACCATGAGGACCGAAAACTCTTGAGTACCTATGGTTTTTACCAATATCTTTAATTGTTGACAAATTCGGTATTGTTCTTATAGTTTTTAATGCACACCACTGTCTATAACATAAATTGCACAAAGGAGTTATTAAGGGATTAAGAATTTGAATCTGGAAAACTTGCTTTAGCCATTTTAGTATTGTTGTATCATTACACATTACAAGAAAAAAGAACTACACTTATCAGTCTATAATTACAAATTTCCAATGCACTGGGACACATAATCACCAGCGTTAAGTCAGCCAAGTAAGCCGAGCAAGGAACAGAGTCAACAGAGATCAACAACCACTGCACATGCACTGTACACCATTCCTCACTAATGTTCCTTATACCTGACCTTCTATGCATATAATCAGGAAAGATATTGGAAAGGCACTGTAAACAGAGAGCAGTCAGTGGAGCATAACAAGTGGACAGTGGTAAAACTGCTATTAGTAATGTGTTATTGTTTAATAAATATAAATACTATTTATAGACAGTAGATGTTATGTTTATTAATCTGGGAATGCCAGGTGTATGAAAGTTCTCTGAAGCTATGCTATTGAAATTTACTCTTCCAAATGGAAGGGCTATTGGTTCATAAATCTGCTCTCTAGTTTACTTTTAGATAGTTTCTTATCTCTTGAAATGTTATATAACCCATTTTACAAAAAGCTTCTGTTTCAATTTTACAAGCTCAGTAGTAGGAAAATAATTGTCTCCTTAGCTTGGTGGTAGCACAGCTGCTTACCAAGCGGGAGACCCGGGTTTGATTCCCAGTACCAGCATGGAGATTTTTTGCTGCTTGGAGACCTGGCCCGGGGTGCATTCAACCTCGTTAGGTCCCTGAGGGACCCTTGAGGAGCTACTTGATTGAAAAGTAGTGGCTCCAGGATAAGTAGGCTGCATATACCAGCCAGGAGGGACCTGGGGTGTTGACCACGTCCCACCCTCCAGTACTGCACCCCACTCATAACATGGGCAGAGGTGGGGGATGCAGCAGCCAGGCAGCAGGCCTTGCCCCGGCAATGGGCTGTTGCACCACGGAGTTTAGTTTAGTTAGTAGCAAAATGGTTATTACTTACCTTTAGTATTAGGTACTTATTTCATTATATAGCATCTTGCTGTCCTGTTGTTATTGGGAAACTAACAAGGTTTATTTCATACTTTATATTGTGATATTTTGCCGTAAATTTTAAATGCCACTAAATTATCCATAATTATAACATGGAATTCTGTATTCAAAATATCTGTCTCTTGCTTGCATTTGCATGGAAATTTATATTTATCCTTCTTTCCACTAAAGGAACTTTTTTTTTAAACTCTAATTTGGAAATGTGATAGTAGAATAGTCTTTTTGCAAGGTTTCTGGAGCATGACTCTACCATATGAAAACATTTCTTCTATTTAAAACTTGTGAATAATCCTAAAGTAGATATGTTCATCCCATAATTGATTTCATTTTATACTTTTTTATGAAATACCTACTCACAAATTTAGTAGATTTTTGCTCTTTTGCTTTTTGTAAGCAAATGAAAATATTTCATTTCTTAGTATGCATTTATCAAAAGAATTCTATTTTGGTTTCCTTAGAACTTAGTTTTTGTAAGCATTTAGTAATTTCTTCCTCATTTGTCTTGCAGAATATTTTTGTTTACATTTTTTAGACTGAAAGTCTCTATCCTATTCTACATCCACTTATTTTTCACCTTCATTTAATAATGTATTTCAGACATGCAGGTGATTGGCCCCATGTATCCTAGCCTGATGGGGGAATGCGTCTTTACACTACCAGGTATGACCTCAATGCTTCAAAAGCTCTAGGTGGTGTTGTGGAATTTAACCTCCCAAGACCTGTCATTTACGTGAGTATCCCTCCTCCTTTTTCCACACATTTGTGGGGCCCACCAAAATGGAGTAGTTTAACTTCTCACAATCATATTGGAGAATACTCTTTGACTATTGTTCAATAGTTACACAGGTCAACAAAACTCTCATAAAAAATTCTTAAAAAGATTATGTATACTAGATTTATAATTTTTTGGGTGCTAAATTCAAAACTGATTTCAGATTTTGTTTATCATATATAATTTTTTACCATTGGCACTTTAAGTAGGTCATGGGTGTTACTGAGCTATCTGGAAAAGGTGAGAAAGTTAAAAATATATTGTGTCAAGTATTATACACATTTTATCAGAACTATTAGACTGCCATAGTTAACAATTTACCCTTACTCATATATGCTATTCTGGCTACTTCTCTTATGGATAATATTGTATTTATTGCTTTTCCTGTTGAGATGCCTGAAGCTTCATGCTGTAGCACCCAGTACTAACCCCACATCATATTATTGTCATACTACCAGTGATATCTTCTTTCCATATCTTTAGCATCCTGATAGAAATGCTCTCTGATGGAAACCTACTCTTTGCTCTTGATCTCACTTCAACAGAGTGTTGACACTTTCAATTAGAAAAGCTTGAATAATGCATACAAAAATTGAATGCTTAAATTCATTAACCCTTTGCAGCTCCCATTTAAAGCATTAACACATGGCCAGGAAGATTGCATTTTTTAAATGGATGTTTAAATTCAATTGCCTTTAGAAGAAACTATGCCCTCCCTTAAAAAAATACATCACACAAAATAAACTAAGACATACAAATTAAATTCTTTTTGCATTTTATTCCTAAGTGTTTAAAGCATGCATTGTCCAACTCATCTAATTTTGCACTGTCACATTTCGCTGCTGATGGTACTCTATAAAACATTCCACACATTGCAATGGAAGATCACATTGTCTGCATTTATAAGTTGTCTGTTTCTCCCTTCCAGATGGAGCTCCTCTCTTTTTTTTCACTATACAAAACACTGAGATTTTCTCAAATTAATGAAAAAGACTAGGGGATCCAGTTCCAGTAGGCAAACTTCTTTTCTTTCCTGCACACTTGTGAGATGTAAATGTTCTTCTAAGCTGATGATGCACCAAGTTCCTCATGAAGATCAGTTGCCTTACACCATAAGCTGCACACACTGGTTATTCTGTGAGGTCATTTAGAATGAATGACATTGAGTACAAAGTGTAATATATGCAAAATCTTAGCACAGTTATAACTGATGCCCCCATCTTCACTTGTTTCCAAGTTGTCCAACATCCGTTGTCTGCCAATATTGTCTTCATTTTCATCCTACTGTTTTTCTTCTTTTTTGGATGAAAATGGTGTGAAATTGCTATCAGTGCTTTTGTAAAATTTCTGCATCTGTTAGACCTTTATGGGATGCATGGGATGTAGAAGCCATTGTCTCAAGCTAATCTGAGTGGCCAGGAAACTTCTGATATTTGACACTAAATATGTATGCCTTGTATCAGCATTTTGCAAGAATGTTTAAGTGATTGCATTACATCAGACTTCAACCGGGTGTTGTTCCATTCTCCACTGCTAAACACACATGTAAGCAAGAGCATTCTGGAACATTTAGGCCATCAGGGAACATTTAAAAATCAAGCACTTTAAAACATTAGGCCAGCAAAGGGTTAAGCATGCCCTAAGCATTGAAATTATTAAGTACAGTAACACTCTTATTTTACACTTCTGTGGGGGATGCTTACAGAAGATGTAAACTTTAGGAAAGTGTTAAATCCAGGAATTGTAATTGGATAGCATACAAAAAAAAATTTCATATAAATATACAAAGTACAATAATATAAGATGGGTCAGAATATTGACAGAGTTAACAAATACCAATAACTACATAAAACAAGAAACAATTAATTATAAATAAATCATGGCTGTGGATTAAAATATTATTTCTGTAAGTATGCAATATGTCATACATTATATTATATTGAACAGTATAGTAAACATATTCTAGGTTAACATTAAAAAGGGAATAAGCGAAAACACTTGATGACAGAATATAATAAATAAATTTAATCACTAAGATTAGCACAACTGCACGTGTACAACATAACTTGCTGAGAGCTCCCCATTGACAGAATGGGATAAAACAAACACACAACCAGAACAGGGCTGGGTCAGGGGAGGGGAGGGGGGGTTGAGCCATGACACCTCCAGGGCAGCAAAAATCTTAAAACATGAAGATATGTGTAAATATGGTGGGATTACAAAGCATTGCTTAAAATCTAGCTACCTTCTGGAGACTTTTTGTCATAACACTAATGACATATGATGCCCCAGAGTGATTTGGATGTGACCCTCATTGATTATCATTGTCAAAACATCCCGTGCACATCAGGTTTCGACAATATGCATCACGTTTATAAACAGGAGTGTTTCATCAAGTCACTAGCTTTAGTTTATTTGCTTACATTGGTGTCTCATGAATCTCTCAGATCAGTTATCATCCTAGTGACATCCTGAAAGTCACTGTTTGTGCGTTCATTTACTTCTTGTATTGTTAGCCTGCTTTGTTAGTAACTACTGCTTTTAACTCCAGGGAAACTCAATTGGACAACTTGGAATTAAATGCAATAGGAAGTCACATCTAAGGCTACTACACACGAAATGAGCATGCTACTACACACAAAGTTATTTCTTCACTTCACTTAAAGAGACAGAGCTATTTCAAGGAAGCTTTAGCTCTTTGAATAAGGTCCTTCACAATCTTGGATTTGAGTTCAAGATAATAAATAAGAGAATAATAATACTTGAAAGATACGATATTGTATCCCTAAGAGCATTATTTTTAAGATAAATAAAAAATAAGAATTTGAGGGAAATGGTATGGTTGGCTAAAATGTTATTAAACACTGGTCATGCCTATCATAGGGCTGGACTGATGACAGAATTGAAATCTCCATAAAATCACCAGCAGGGCTTTATTATTGTCTATGCTGGAACATCTCAATTTTTTTATCGCCACCTACTGCTCATCAATTCATGAAGATTTGGGGATTACTATGAAGACATTAATCATGACTATTTCTACAGATGGTTTAAGAATCAATTATTCCTTAACATCCTGTGTTATTGTTATAGACAGTGCCCCTTACCGCATGGCCCAAATAGATAAGCACACACTAACAGTAACACTAAAGTAAAAATGGTAGATTGGCTCACTCACATAATGTGGCATGTAACATTACAGTGGAATAAGGGAACTTATTAACTTCTGTTACTCATAACAAAAACAAGCCCAAGCCAAAATATGTTGTGTATTATTAACTGGTGCAGTCGACCATTAAGTGTGTTTTCATTTTGTGTGTGGTTTTAGACTTTTGGTCTGATAGAAAGGGTAAACCCGAAATATTGAACATTTTTATTGTATGACTTTGCATGTTTCATCTTTCACTCAGAAGAATCTCGTTCTTTCACCTCATGTATCTCTCCTTGAGTTTTATTTATTTATTACCCCTGCAAATAAATAAATAAATAAATATATCTACTTTGTGTGAGAATAAGTAGTCATGGAGGACTGACATTGCAGATAAACATTAGTTATGCCTGAAAGCATTAGGGGAGTGGCACTTGCAATTATTGTATGGGGCAGCAAACTCCTGGAGCCAGCCCAGGAGTTTTTTAATAGTTTTAATAACTGATAATACTGTATTGTCCATTCTACTATCTATGTTAAAACATTTGCCATCTGGCTTCATGTCAAAAAGTTGATATTGGTATGAATAGCATTTTTGCCACTTTTTCCTCTTTTATTTTCCATTGATGTCTAAAGCATTGTTTGCAATTTCGTGAAAGTTGATACACAAAGTATTTTAATGGTTTAAAACTTAAAGTATAGTTACAATGAAAATTATAGTTAGCAGAAGAAGACAGAATTATAAAGTACCTATTTGCATATAATGAAATTCCATAATTAGATATACGAGTATATGCAGAAATAATAAAATATACTTCTAGTAATAAATTGCTAGGCCTGCAAGTAAAATAATTGTATAGGTCTACAACCTTCTGCCTCATGTGATTTATGTTGAAAATATTATCTTTAGGCTCTTCTGACTGAAACATGTAAAATTAGATCTGTGCGATGAACAAATTTCTGTAATAATGAGAGAAGAAAACAAAAATAGAATTATTGCCCAGTTCCACAGTCCTGCATGCCTTAAAATACCTTTTTGGAGACTTACATTGTTTATTCTTCACCTATATAGATGTTCACCCTGATTTAGGCACCTGTGTTCATAAACTAATATGCTTAAGTAGATTTTACTCCCTTATTACTGAAAAACATGGTGCATATCTTTGTGGGCTTATCCTCAGCTGTAAGATTCTATCAGAGATGCCTGTAGCTACTTCCTGTGTATTTGGAGACTGGTGATCTCATGAACAGACTGCAGTCACTATTATCAGGATATTTCCAAAACTCACAAAATGTGGCCACAGATGTTCCAACGATCAATCCGAAGCTGAGAGCAATAGTCCTCAAAACATGTTGTGAGTTTTCAGTAATTAAGAGAATTAGTGTTATAAAATTGACATCAATGTGTTACTTGATCTTACAACTTCAACATTACCAGCTATGAAGTTAAAATTGTTTATTTATATTCATATAAATATGAACAGAACAATTCTGAAGGCCTTACCTTTTCTACCTCCCGCTTCCCTGTCCCCATCTTGTTCTGTATTCAGTATGATATGTGAGATCGTTAGAAGATGTAATGCAAAGATTTTACTTAATTATTTACTAGGTGCTTATATATGGGGTGCTTAAAATACTCATTCAAATTAATACAGGTGATAGAGAACATCAAAACAAATATATTTCGATAAGGAACATATGGTCCCTGATGGCAATTTCTGATGCTAGGGATGATTTATGCGGAAGGTAGTTTAGCAAGCTAGTTATAGCAGTGGCACTCACAGGAACTGCTTGAATGCATGACCATTGGCCTGTATGCATGCAGTATATCATCGGACCATTGATTGCCGTGTCTGAAGACTCCTGGCATGTCTGCAATGGTACCAGCAGTGACAGCAATTCTAGCGACAAGGTCTTCTTCTGTTTCCACATCAGTTTCATACACCAGCTGCTTCATATGCCCTCAGAGAAAGAAATCCAGACACGTGAGGTCAGGTGACCTGAGTGGCCAGGACACAGGGCCACCTCAGCCGATCCATCGATTCCCAAATGGCTCTCAGATGATTCCTCGCAGCAATGCTGAAATGGGCTGGTGCCCCATCGTGCTGGAAGTACATCCTTTGTCTAACATTCAGAAGTACATCCTCCAGCAGTTCTGGCAACACATGTTCCACGAAGATGCGATAGCTCTGTCCTTTGAGGCAGAATGGAAGAATGTATGGTCCAATCAACCTATCACTGAGAATGCCATGTTTCCAAGCAGACCTCAGAGCCAACCATTCGTACACAGAGCAGGTTTGAAGGTCAGTACACATTCCCAGTCAGCGACACTGACACAACCATTTACGTCAGCACCACTCACAAACAGTTCCCTAACATTACAAGTTGACTTCAGAGACCATATGTTCCTCATCAAAATATATTTGTTTTGATGCTCTCTACAACTTGTATTAATTTGAAGGGGTAGTTTTGGAGCATTCTGTATATATATATTTTCTTTCTTTCCATGAGATTGGAGTAATGACTTGATAAAATACATATTTTTAACTTTTCACAAAAAGTTATTTCCAATCTTGTGGAACTTAATGACATTGGCAGAGCTTTAAACATGGGTAACACCCTGCTAGAAGAAAAATTAAGATGATGTTAAAACATATCTTGATTTTCAATAACCTTTGTTACAGTGTTTTTAAATATTTATTTGCTGAGGTACTATAATTAAAAAACAAGCAATGTGCATCTATTTTCATTAGCTCTTTGTTAACTGGCTATATTATTGCATTATGAGCAGTTAGCTGTTGTCTCAGTTTTCTGCTTGTAGCAAGGTGTATGTTACCTAATTAAAATACTATTTTTATGAAGATATTTATCAAGAATGCCATAATGTTTTTATTATAGGAACGGTCCATTGTAATTCATGATGGCCATGGTCCATAGTACCATGGTATCACTACCAAGTGATAGGGGTAAAGAAAGTCATGTGGCTCTTAGCATCAGATTTTTCAAATTCCTTTCAGTAATTTCAATGAATGTAGAATAAAACACAGTAAAGCAAATGTAAATCATTAGAAATTATTTAACAATCAACTTACACACTATTGCTTGAATTGCATACAAGTGCTTACCTAGGACATGTTTTGTGGGCATTCATCCACATCCTCAACAATATCAACTGACTGCTTAGTAATTTTTGGCAAATTCCTTAGGGTACATGTTTGGTGCATCTCAAGGCAAGGATAAATGGGTTCTTTCTGTATTGTTTCCTGCCAATATTTTTCCCCATTTCCAAATTATACTTGCATCATTATATATGGGTGTTAACTAAAGGCACTAGTTTCTTGATTTTGAATATGATGGGCGTTCTGCCTAAGAAGGTGATTAGGCTAGTTCAGTAACAGTCACAACTTGCCCAAGGGTTTACTAATGTGGTGCTGCAGTAGTTTGTCATTGCCTTCCAATTCTTCACTTAAAATGGTTGAGACCATTGCTAGAATGTTATACTATATAATTCACGTGTAACTCCATCTCTTAGCTGATAGTCCAAAAACCTTGATTTTTATAACTATTCTTGATCTGCATACATAGTAAGTCAAAATTGTCAGTGGCAGCTAAACATAAAGGACTTGAGGATCCAATAAATAAAAGCAGGAAAGGAAGGGTAATTTCTGGCATTATAGCAAAATACATTTCTGCACTTCCTGATTTGGTTTCCACATTTCATAAAATATTTTTGCAACATTTTTATATGGAGTAATGTGAATGTTTTCACTTCAGAGTGTATTTTAGACTCTACCAGGTTGTTGATATTTGTGTTTCTAGGTACTGTTAGAGGAGAAATGTGCAGAGGAAAATTCTTGATTGTAGATGAGGGGTATTGCATGATAAGAAAAGTTTAGTAGAATCTGAGGCATTTTGCTACTGATTCTCCTCCTGGCAGTCTGTTTCATATGAAGTAATTAGCTTTACTACTGCCACACACATAAATGTGAAAAAGTCCAATATAAAGTATAACTTTTGATTGATTTTGAATGAAGTTCAGATATTAGGTTATAGTAGAATTTAAAATACACACTGTTTATTTTAGTTAAAACATTATAAAGAAAAAAATAATTCTCTGTTACAGTAAATTATATTAAAATCCTTGGCGACCGCTACATTACATACTCACACACTTATGTCTCTAACTCACTAAAGTGGTTGCAACTATGAGCTACTTGAGCTTAGTTCCAACCAGTGGTTTCAGTGTTTTGAGCCTTTCTTTATGGTGGCTGTTATACAATTTAAATATGTACATTCTAATGTTAAAGTAATCATTATGCACAAATGCTGCTGTAATAATCTGTGATCTGTGTAATCAACATTACTGGCTCACTCGGTTTCAGCCTATTACTGTAAATGATAGTAAAGCAATGAAGAAATGCACCCCCTTGTAGGAGCAGAAAGAAAGCCTGATTGTTTTTGCCTACAAAAGTGTTTCTATTCTAAATCTGAGTACATGTTGCATAAGATAGAATGTTAGGAAGAGTATTTTGCCAAAACATAGACTTAGATATCTATGTCATATGCTGAAACACAATTATTTATTTATTAAAATATTTGTGTATTTATTTATTTTATAAAAAATAAACAACAGAAAATTTCATAAATTAAAATGAACTTATTGAAACTAATTCAAAGTAAGCGGGGATTAAGTTGATAAACACGCACAAGTTTACACTCAGCACACTTTTATGCAATTAATGTTTCATAGGCTGTTGTCTACATCATCAGCTGCTATTGGCTGGTTCAACAGTGGATCCTTCATGGTTAAATGAAGTTTCTCTGGTGGTAGTTTGAATAATTTCAAATAAGAGTTCATTTCCATTGAAATTTCATAGTTCATTCAATTATCATGTTTGTTTATGAAGAGCTTCTGTAATGCATGCAGTTCTTTCACGTTTCTCAGTGCCATTAACAATCTAATTTCTTATTTATGTTATGAACTATTTTCCAAAAATGGATAGCTACCATTAATTTATATGTATGTTCATATTTTATATTTTGCAGCCTTACATTTAAGCTTCTCTTTTTCTGATGTGCATCTTGTCACATTTAGATCATTAATTTGGAGTACTTTCTGCTTTTCTTATGCTAATGATTGTCTATTTTGTTTGATTTTATAAAATTTTCTATGATTAATCCATTTTGTGATGCCAACATTATAGTGCATTTTCTTAAGAATTTTTTAAAATAATGCATTGATATTGGAAGATATGTGAATTATTTGTGTACATGGTGTTGCAGGATGCCCTTAGTGTTTTGTGTTTGATTGCAAATCTATTCTTGGGAAAAACAAAGATCTCTCTGTTCATTAATTTCCTTTTGGTAAAAGGTCACTCAGCGACTCATAACCTAGGAACTTAAAATTGCTGGAAAGAGCTTCAAACCTTCTAAAGCAAGTGTAATATGTTCAGAGCATTTCACACTAGATGATTTTGATACATTCAATAAATCATAGCATAATAAAAGAGTAATGTTTAGGTATCATTGAAAACAATAGTTATCTCCACTCTTTATGAAAGGCAAAATCTTTCAACTTACCTAAACCTAAACATATAAAATGCTAGTACTAAACTTAAGAAAAAAGTTAAAGATTAAAAACAGAAGCACTATTAACAGTGAAGTATTCATCATGATGGTAGATTGAGTCACACTTTTTTACACTCACCTTCACCAATTGAAAGTTATATAAAACAGAAACGTTTTTGAGGGCATTCATCCTCATCATCAGCAACTGGGTGACTCATTAGGAAAAAAGATTGTCAAGGCAGTGGCTAGTACAAGTAAAAATAATCTTGAATCCTTCCTGGATGTTGCATAAAATACTTCTGAATGTATCAAAAACAATGTATGCATCCTGTCTTAAATGATTTGCAACCCCCTACATCTAGTCAGCAAAGTAAATGCAATGTCAAACAATGATGGACAATAATACTCTTATCATGGTTTTTTTACTTTCATTCATTCCAACAGCATTCCAAAATAGGACTAAGAAGTGCTCTTCTTTTAACTGTTTTGGCTTGGGAAGCATGCCTATGTTATAGTATATTTAGCGTTACCCAGGGAACACCATGTGGAGGCGGACTACGTTATTCCCCTACATTGTTATATACAGATGGATCCCTCATCAAAAAAAAAAAATGCTGGTGCAGGAGTATACTGTAAACATTTTGCACAGTATCTAACATTAGATGAAACGTCAAACCACTATGATGGAGAATTAATGGCTATAAAAGCAGCATTACAGAACATTTTATATAGACCATACATAAAACAAAAAAATATTCATCTTATCAGACTCAAAATCAGCCACAGATGGAATACTAAATTACAATAATAAAACAACAAGAAATATTAAAGAAATAAGAAGCCTAATTAAAGCAGTTGAAACTAGAAATTATGTCACTCTACAATGGATCCCAGCTCATGTCGGACTTTTGGGCAATGAACATGTGGATCAATTACCAAAGAAAGGTGCAATACAACAAATAAAACCTGTAGGACAAATAGAAATAAACAAACAATTAAATAACATTAAACTACATTTCAAAAGACAGCAGAGAATTGATGAAGAAGATAAATTAAAAGATAAAGATTTTAAGAATATTAAAGATAGAGCTGATATACTTAAAATGCCAAGGAAGACTGCAGTGGCCTTATTTAGGATGGCAACTGGCCACAATTGCCTCGCAGAACACCTCTACAAGATACGATGCCTACCTACACTCAGGTGCACTCTCTGTGAAGAACATGTCATCCTGAACAAACAACATCTCGCCAAATGCAAAGGCTTAAAAGTGATATCTTACAGACTTTATATTGGGAAGCCAGAGGAAAAATGATGCAGATCAATTAATCCCCAGTGCCATTGGTGAACAACAACAACATAATACTCTTATACTAATTCAGCTTGTTTACCATGCTGTCATTTTTGCTTGCAAATATTTCTTCACATCTGAACTACAGATAATCTTATGCAGAAGGAAGGTAATATGAATGTGAGGGAATTGAAACCAAATTGTTTCAAATCCAACAATAGTGAAAATAATGAGTCGGGTATTAGCAAAGAATTGCCATTCCATAAAAAAATTACTATAACAGGCAGAAGTAACAATATTTAAATGGTGTTAACACAGGAATTATATTCCTATGGTAACTGATATCAAAAGTGTGTGTTGTTATAAACTCCAGAATATAAAGAAAATTAAAGGATGTATAAACTGTTTTACTTGTTCATTCGTTCAATAAACTGATTCCTGATACAAAAGTACTTAATGTAACACAATACAGCATGGTAATAAACAGCAATAGTTCTAAAAAAATCATGACAACTCCAGGATAAGCTGAATCCTGAAATGTTGAGATTCAGGACACATAAACAATTTTGGGATTTGAATTAATTCATGGATAGCAACTGGTCATAAAAATCCTATTGTTATAACATCTTTTATAGTGAGTAGAATTAAAAACAGTATCCCTGAACCTGCAGGTATTTATCATGGGTTTATAGCTACCAAGGATGTTCTATCTCCCTAAGTTACTGTTTATTTAGAAAGATGAATAAATAATAACAATTAATGATACGTTAACAAAATTTCACTCCCCTATTTTGCTTTATCGAAGCATCATATTTTTGCTTCACATAGTTGCATCGAGTTTGGCCAAAAATAGCATTCTTATAATTTCCCCTACCACCCAAGGGCATCCACACTTTGTGAACACATGCTATTTCCTCATTTCTGTTGAAATTATTTTCATGCCTATATATCTCGATGGCTTACTTGGCATGGTAATGGACCATACTATCAAGTACCTTGAGTTAATTAAACTTAATGTCATCGCTGAATCTAATCTTGAGTTTTATTACTGCTCTGTTCTATACTAGCCTCATTTCATTTTTAAAAACAGAGTGACTCAGAGATAAGTCATCAAAGTTTTAAATTCATACTAAAAGTGATATAGTATGTATTTTGTATCATTATTTAGAGCAATAAGTTTTCAAACATGAAATGTAATAAAGATTCTATGGAAAAGTTTTAACTAAAAAATGGAAAATTGCATCTGCAAAATTGTACTTGAATATATCACCAAGGTACTGTATGAAAGGGATAAGATTGTGATAATTGGAAATGCCTATACATACACTTACACATTAAACTTATTCCTTAATGCTATTATGTTGAGTTTTAAAGTCAAATTTCATAGCCCTCTCCTGTAAAATAAGAGTGAAAGTAGAGAAAATCCTTTTGTACTACCCACTATTTCATTCTAGAGCTTTAGAGATAATCAATTTTTCATTGTGCCTGTTTACTTTTGGTCAGCTTCTAAAAATGATTATCAATTTGATTATTTGTGTTAAAGTTATCTTGCCCACATAGGTGAAGTCCATTCTGCATATAACATCTTCCAATTTTTGTACTGTATACAGACTTAATATTCTCTAAATAACTAGTAGGTATACTTGCTGGCATCTTTTTAATTTCAAGACTTGCAAAAAGAAAAAGAAAGAAAAAAAAAAAAAGGATAATGATAATGTCTAAAGGATATTGCGATAACCACACTTGCAGAACTTAAAGCGGTTTCAGAATATATTTGGTTGGTAAATGTACCTATATACTACATTATTTGGGACACACCCCATAACCATACCACTGTCATTTTTACTCACACTTCTATGCTAGGAATGGATATTTTGTATAATTTCATTAAACTGTATTTTGAGTCTAAAGCTACCTTCTGAGCTTTCATTATTTTCCTTTGTCTGATTATTATTACTACTTCTCAACCATCTTTTCTTGTACCCTCTTCCTTAATTATCCTTTTTATGCATTTTCAATTTAAGTTCTTATTCAATACTTCAACCATTTTGTTTAGCAGAATAACTTCAGGCTACTTCAGCTTGAGAACAGCACTAACCCCTTAAATTAAAAGCCGAAGATATATCAAGTTTTTAGATTATGTAAAAAGCTAAAACCCTGTATATTTTTGGGCATTCTCCCAATTTCTTGTAAATAAAAATAAACCCCAATTTTAGACATTCTTTCACATAGAGTTACATTACTGCCCACTACATTGTAACACAAGTCGTGGCTCCCTGGTGCCACCATAGGGTTACAGCTGGCTCCAAGAGAAGTGACTTCATACTTTTGCTTTATGTTTAGTGTGTTCTCATTATTTGACTGATTCAATCTGCATAATGGACAGTGATGAAGCATATTATTTTGAGTTTAGTTGCTCTGATAGTGATATTCCTGACAGTTACAGCGACAGAAAAACTTCAGGGAAACATGTGCGTAGAATGTGATGTAGCACTGTGCATACCGTGCTTCAAAGCATTTCACGCAGCAACAAACATTTCAAAAAAAAATGTTTAAGGAACATTTAGAATGCTTCAGAGAGTATTATGCAACATTCAATTTCAGTAATAAAAAGATTTAAAAATTTTTAACCAACTTGTGCAAAATAATTATTCAGTTAAAACAAATCTAATTTGATAAGTCCATAACATTCAAAATGAAGTGAAAGGCAAACCATATTCACAGTGCAGCAGATATTAAGGTTGATTGAAATATCTTTTTTTAAACCAACCAGTTTTGCAATACATGTGATTAGTTTAGCAATTCCCTTACATTTATGTTAGGGTATAGATATTGCTTCAAATTTTAGATCCATAACTGCCATCATGATGCTAATTAAAGATCATGCCTTGCACTGATCGATTTTGGGAATGAGGATTCTCCTTGCTGAGTGTTGTGAGACCAGCAGCCAAAATCTCAAGAATCTCACAATATCTCTTAAGTCATAGTGAATAGTGCTGCATTCTGCACATAAGTATGCAAATCATGTGCTGTAAACACCTCCTTCTCAAAGTGCAGAACTAAAGGTGTTTTAAAGGACTGCAATGAGAAACACATTATTAGAATTCCTTTTCTTTGGAACAAGAATCTTTGACTTCTCATTTATGTGAATATTAACATCTGCTTCTTGCAAATAAAGTAAAAGACAATAAAATTCAGATTAGAAATTCTTCCAAGAAACCAAGTATTATTTGCAGTTAAATACTGTGTGTGGTTATTCCTTTGAGTTATGCTTTCTGTAATTTTGTTAATAAAATCCTTGTCGTAATTACAAGATTATAATATTATAGAATTTTGCTTAAGATACAAACAATATAAAATATGCCTAATGTATTAACTGTGAGTGGAAGGTCAAACTGCTTCCCAACTCATCTAGCTGACCTAATCACAGCATTTTATATCATTTTACAGTGTACTACATGTTAATCTTCTCAAGAGATCAGTCAGATTTCTTTTTCACAGCAATGAAAAGTTCTGTCTTCTCCAAACATGCACTCTCACCTCCCATCTGGTGCTAAACTATTATGAGACAATTTTCTCATACATATTTGACTAAGAGAATCCTGCTAGATAGAGATCTAATTTCTATCTATTAGGTAATTTCAATTCATTAATTACTAAAAGACTATACAGAATTTATGAAGCCCTTGTTGAGAATGCCATGAAGTAGAAAACAGTTGATACTCCACAGGGAATGCATGTAGAAACAAAAGCCCGTTAGTTGCTTTTACTTCACAGAGAATGAGCATTAAAAAGAAGAAGGCCAGTTGCATTTTATTCCAAGCACTATACATGAAGGTCATGAGCAAACAGAAGACATCTTAAAAAGTGACAATCGGTCATGTTTATAATGGTAAGAGTCATATGTTATATTTATTTCTTTAATTGCCATTTATAAATGCTGATGTGTGTAATGAAACAGTGTCAAAACATCTGAATAAGCTTTATTCTAATTCTAATTCTATACATGTATGCACTGAAGTTTCTGGATGCCAAAACCTTCTAATAAACTTTATGTAAAACATTTTTGCTTTATTTCCTTTGTACTTACAAATCCAGTTTGTTAGCAGGGCATGCTAAATAACTGCTATAGAGTAAATTGCTAACATTAGAAATCAGTGAACCAATACTTTATAACTAACACCTGAGATTATTTTTTTTCTCATTGGTCACAGACTGTGTCTTTTCCAAGGACTTGGTGGCCTGGGAGTGAGGAATCTTCATATTCACCAGCTTCACCTCTACTTCATTGTATATGTTGAGTGTTCCTGCATTATGTGATAGCTGTGTAGCTTTTATGTTATTAAATAATGATAGGACCCAAAAGAAGGTACAAAGGTTTAAAATTTCACCTATTGTAAATATCTAAAAAAATTACTTGACCATTCTGACTGATAATTGCTCCACCACCAAAGACTAAGTATAGGCTGTGCAGCATTTCTAGACTTGGAAAATGTTGGGAGGAGGTTAAGTTACTAAAAGCAAGTTACACTATGTGATCATAGTGTCCCGACACCCCACAAACATACGTTTATCATCTTAGGTGCATTGTGCTGCCACCTACTGCCTGGTACTCATTATCCGCGACCTCAGTAGTCATTAGACATCGTGAAACAGCAGAATGGGATGCTCCGTGGAACTCGCAGACTTCAAACGTGGTCAGGTGATTGGGTGTCACTTGTGTCAGAAGTCTGTACGCGAGATTTCCACACTCCTAAACATCCCTAGGTCTACTGTTTCTGATATGATAGTGAAGTGGAAATGTGAAGGGACATGTACAGCACAAAAGCGTACAGGCTGACCTCGTCTGTTGACTGACAGAGATTCCCGACGTTTGAACAGGGTCGTAAACAGTAATAGGCAGACATCTATCCAGACCATCACACAGGAATTCCAAACTGCATCAGGATCCACTCCAAGTACTATGACAGTTAGGCATGAGGTGAGAAACCTTGGATTCCATGGTTGAGTGGCTGCTCATAAGCCACACATCATGCAGGAAAATGCTAAACGATGCCTCGCTTGGTGTAAAGAGCGTCAACATTACCAATTGAACAGTGGCAAAACATTGTGTGGAGTGACGAATCATGGTACACAATGTGGCGATCCGATGGCAGGGTGTGGGTATGTCCGAATGCCGGGTAAATGTCATCTGCCAGCGTGTGTAGTGCCAACAGTGAAATTCAGAGGTGGTGGTGTTATGGTGTGATCGTGTTTTTCCTGGAGGGGGCTTGCACCCTTTTGTTTTGCATGGCACGATTACAGTGCAGACCTACATTGATATTTTAAGCACCTTCTTGCTTCCCACTGTTGAAGAGCAATTCGGGGATGGCGATTGCATCTTTCAACATGATCGAGCACCTGTTCATACTGCACGGGCTGTGTCGGAGTGGTTACACGACAGTAACATCCTTGTAATGGACTGGCCTGCACAGAGTCCTGACTTGAATCCTATAGAACACCTTAGGGATGTTTTGGAATGCCGACGTTGTGCCAGACCTCACTGACCTACATCGATACCTCTCCTCAGTTCCGCACTCTGTGAAGAATGGGCTGCCATTCCCCAAGAAACTTTCCAGCACCGAGGGAATGCTGTCATCAAGGCTAAGGGTGGGCCAACACCATATTGACTTCCAGCATTACTGATGGAGGGCGCCACGAACTTGTAAGTCATTTTCAGCCAGGTGTTTGGATACTTTTGATCACATAGTGTATGTGCTATAAAAAGTTTTGTACCAGGTCCGTGCTCAAGTTCAAAACATCAAATGTACAGAAATATATACATAGTTTCCTACCAGGTCCGTGTCCATACCTGTCACATTAAATATAAGTTGCCACATGGCCGAAAAATCATGCGAACCAATGCAATTTTAGTTTCATCCTGGCACTATAAATATGGAGATCCAGACTTCCACTTTCATCAGTTTTTCCTGACGAAGATGATGAACACCTTCAAAATGTTGGTTTCAAACCATCAACTTACCTAGGTAGAAGCCTGAGAAAATTTAGTTATTATGCCATCAGGAAAGCTTCACCTTTTATTTTAATGTATCCTGTATTTCATAAAAATAATCTAGTAAACCCTATTTTCATATCACATAACAGTGTTTGTAATTCTGACTTCATTAGCCTCCAAGTTGTTTATGATTGAGCCAGATTATAGTTGTCATTTATTAACAATGCTGTCAAGTTGAAACTTCCACATAAAAGACATAGAGTGTGTGTGTTATGTAACCAGAGTATGTGTATTACTTATATAATTTACATCAGAAAATAATGCTGAATGCTATTGTGGCTGTTACTAGCTTTCTGCAAATCAGCATGGGACAATTAGGTCATGTAAGGTGGTGTCTGGTGCATGACCTGTATGTACTGCTCTGGATTCATAGAAAGCCAATATGTGCTATTTTGGTATTCAGCAGAGCTAGCAAGCTTATCAACAAAATGTGAATGAGAGAAGTAGTACAGAATATTGGGGTGGAGGATGTCTATGTACATTCTGAAAACTTGACAGTCCTAAATAAGGACTTACAGATTCTTATCCAATGCTACAGCAACTGCTAAAATAACAACTGGAAGTACAAGTAGCCAGAGGAGGTATTTAGAATCTGATAAAAAACATGTTGCTCCAAAACTTATTAATTATTTTATTGTAAATTTCATGGTGTGATATTTAATTTATCCATTTAGAAATATTTTAAGATGTTGATTTTATTTTACAGAAGCCACTCACCTAAAAAGAAGTTTAGCAGTAAAGGAGGTGAAACTAAAGAAACAGCATTTACTTTTCCTTCTGCAACACCTAATCGTACGCCAACTAGAACTCCATCTCAGCTGCGTAATGAAGAGTTAAGTGAGGCAGAATGTGATCGTGGGTCACCATTCAGAACTCCCTTGCACTACAGAGTATAAATATGACATTCATACCACTAAACAGTGGCCTCGCAAAAGAGTGAGAGTTTTGAGAAAAAAGTGAAAAAAGGTCAATGACAGGTGTTTCTGTCAGAATTGGTTCAACAAACTTGAGAAAGTAGATAGTTTGTATGTTAGACTGGCCCCAGAGTATATATTTGTGAAATGCCCTTTAAAATATGCCATGTGAAATAATATTCAAAGTACCAAAGATTGGCATACTATAATGTCAAGATGTCATGTATATACATATATAAAATATTTTATATTCTGTACATTACAGTGGACAATACATATGTGTCAAAGCACAATAAATCAAAAGTGATCTTAAGATACTACTTTGAGCATCATATGTATTTTATGCTGCTTAAGCAGTAATGTTACTTTCTGAAATACATTCTGAAAGCTCAGGTGCAAACCATTAGTGTTTTGTATGTATCTATTTTTAATTTTACTTTTACAAACTTGGTTGAATAGAGCGCTAAACAGCTTAAACTAGCAGTTGTCCACTAGTATCAACTGATATTATTTCTGTCATATAAAATAGTTATAACATGTGACCAAATGGTATAGTTCATGTAGAATACTTGTTTGGTATAGCTTTAAGATAACATACTTGTTCCTAAAATACATTTCCTAAAATATAATTTCTAGAAAGTCATCTGTTTGGTGTTCCAATGTGAGTGCCCTGAGTTCAAAGAGGTATGTTCTAAATGTTTTTCATGTTTATTTAGTTTGAAGGATGTTGTTGCATGATTTCAATGTTGAGTAATCAAAAAGCATGTTTCATTGTTCAATTGATGTTTTACTGAAATGTTTAAGGCTTCTATTTCTGAATTCATTAATCCTCGTAAAATGTACATTTAATATTACTTTAATTTATCTTAATATTATTAAATCCATTTATGCTCAACAAAACTAGTCTGCAAATGTGATTTTCACTATGTACTTCTCATTTCAATTTATGTGAAGAATGTGTCTATATTTATGAAATTGAGAAGTACACTTCAGCAAGCTGAAAAATACCTTTATTGCCAAACCATTCGTTTTACTTTGTGTTATGTGGCATGTTTGCCATTTGCCTTTAAGTCTTTTATAAACCTATTTTTTAATTTTGTTTCTGTTCAAACAATGTAATGGTTAATTATATGATTTCTGATACAAAAAACATGATTCTTTTATTCTACTCTTTGCAGCCTTCTATCCTGTCTGTACCGAAACCTTTTTGAGATTAAATAAACATAAATATAGTCATTATGATGTGGGCAGAATATGTACAGCGAACTCCACCCTTTTAAATCCTTCAGTTATAGAGAAAAACACATTCAATTAAATGCCCACTGTAAGTTGTAGATAAAACTTCTACTCCAACATATGCAAGTACTATTTGGGACATTTAGAAATAGCTGGAGTGGTGGCACTGTAATTGTGTTTACATTCAAGCAGCCTATACTCAACAGGAATAGTTGCCACATTGGCCGCAAGTAAACAATGCTAAAGATATATCTCAAGTAGTATGTTCACAGATCTTTCAAATTAGGCAAATGGCTATTTGATAGGTTTGTTTTAATATTCTCTACTTAATGAACCTGAAGTTCGATTACATTCACTGATGTTTGTCAAAACAGGCTTTCAAATACAGAAAACTCACTTTTTTGTGAACAATGTTTGTTCTACATACTACATACCACCAAGCTTTGTCTTGTTATCAATGAAATGTCTTACCTATATTTCAACCTGAGTAACATCATTACTCAAATTCTGTTTCATTCACTTATAATACACCTTTCTATAACACAAATTGGATATACTTGCACGTGGTATGAAAATATAGTATGAAATACGTTTTGTTTTTGAAAATTCTTTTCCCTTCCTGTTCCTGGTTCAAGCGTGTTTATGATCACGGACCGGAATTTGGCAGAATGCCTTTTTAATGTGTTAAATCTATCCAATTTGAAAGTGAATCTCGATTTTGTGATTGAAACACCACAGTTTTATGTTGCCTTTTTTTATATAAATGCCTATTTGCCAAAATAATTGCCTTTTTTATTATTATTCATTCCTTTATTATTAAAATTGCCTACATGTGTATTTATTTCTGTAACCACTAATATTAATATGACTGCGCCAAAAATGTTATTTATTGCCTTCCAGTCAGTTCATATTCTCACGAGTGTTGCCGTAAAAAGAGGTAATAGTAGGTAAAGTTCTTAATTATCTCTTGTGTTTACTTGGCTTCCTATTGGATCATGCCTCCTTCAAAAGCAACGACTGCCGGAGCTGAACGTGGTTTCATTATTGTTCTAAATTTCTCTTTCTTTCAGTTTTATTTGTGATGTAGTTTGAAAATTTATGGACGCTCTTTAACTACTATGGTCCTTGGGGTGAAAGACCGAAAATTTTGCTCAGAGGCCTCTTTATCAGGCTTGAGGTTCTTTTATGTGCCGTAAATTTACAACACGGGACCACTGGCTTTACTTCCCTTCGAAGGAAGCCATGCTAAGGATTTTTACACCCAAAAAAATCCATCGCCCTCTGCCAGGTTTGAACCCGCAACCTCGGGAATTAGAGGCTAGCATGATAACCACTACACCATGGAGAACGACATTGTGATGTAGTGCTAAGCAGCTAGTAACATGCCAAAAGTGTTCCTTTAAGCAGTAAATTGCAAAGTTACATTAATACTTTCGGATTCAACGTATTTTCTACTAACGGTAAAATACTTTTGTGCAAAATATGCAAGCAGCCAGTAAACTACAAACACAAATATTTCATTTCTCAACATATCAGTACAGCCAAACACAAAAGTACACTTTTCAAGGCTACTAGGAAGAAGATTTCTTTGCTTCGAATGGTATTTGCAACATTGAGTCGAAAATTGTAATTTGCATTCAACTTCTGTAAAGCTTTTATTGATGCTGGAATGCCTTTATGGAAACTACAGAATCTTATATTAAGATAGCTTCTGGAGTGCCCAATGAGTCAAGTTTGCAAAAATGTTACTTAAGTGAATGTTACAATGATGTAATGAAAATCATTAAAGATGAACTAAAAAATAAAGATTCAGATTCCAATCAATGAGTCAACTGATCCTACAGGTCATTTTATTGCCAATGTCATTGTTGGACCATTAGATCCTTCAGAAGGTGAATCAATAAAAGCATTCCTGCTTACAACAGTGTGTGTGGAAAAAGTTAACAATTCAACTATCACACAGTTATTTACCAATTCATTACAGTTACTATGGCCTGAAGAAATTCAATACCACAATGTATTACTTTTCATCTCAGATGCTGCACCATATATGAAAAAGGCTGGGACAACTTTAAAAGTGCTATTTCCAAACATGCTTCACGTGACTTGCATAGCACATGGTTTTCATAGGGTGTCAGAAGAGATATGAAGCTTGTTTCCAGATGTCGACAAATTGATTTCCAATATTAAGATCTTTGTGAAAGCCCCATCAAGGATTCAGACATTTAAAGGCATTGCACCAGATATACCTCTCCCCCTGAACCTATCATAACGAGATGGGGGACATGGATTTCAGCAGCAGTTTACTACGCTTCAAATTTCCCTGAGTATAACTAAGGTGATCGCTGCTCTGGAGAAGCATCTTTAATTGTAGCAGCAAAGAAACTTCTTGAATCTTTGGAAGTAGAGAAATTGTTTACCTTTCATTGCAGCCAAGTTCGGTTCCCTGCCATGAGTGATCTGCCAGCTTCAAGAAAGAGGGCAGCCTTTGACGAAGTCAGTGAAAATTGTGGATGATGCAGTGCAAAGATTGGTGTGGCCAGAAAAATGGGGTTCATTAGTTAGGGAAAAGTATAAAATGTGTTTTTGAAAAACTGATTACTGACAAATTTAGAAACATTTCAAACATTCTACAAGGTGACAATTCTATTGCAGTAGAAATGGACCCTACAATAGTTCAATGTTTTAGATTTTCTCCAATTACCTCTGAAGATGTTGAGAGGTCATTTTCTCAGATGAAAAATGTATTACCTGACTCAACAGGACTCCAGAAATTTTAAAAAAACATTTGGTTGTCATGTGCAAACAATAAGCATTTTGTTTTAAAGTTACTTTAAAAATATAATACATGATGTTAACATAAATATGCTGATTGTGCGATTGTCTGAATAGTGCAATCTAGTAAATAAATAGGCATAATGTAAGGTTTTTCTATATTGCCTTTTATTGCCTATTTTAGCTATACCTGCCTATTTTAATCATGTATAATGCCTAAAACTTCCCGTCTCTGTTTATGATGAATGTCAAGACAATAGATATTTATTGCAGTTCATCAACGAACACTAAATGCAACATGTAGTTTCCCAAAAAAATCTGAAACTGAATGGAGCCAAAATGAAAAGCTGGAAGGTAGTCATTGATAAAAAAAATAGTCAAGAGGAGGATGCACTTCAAGAAAGAAACAAGCCCATATAGTATGGAATGAATGTTAAAAAAAAAAAAACTTAAAATTTCATTGCATACAGCACGTAACTATACATTAAAGCTACACATAAAGTATCATGTTCATCAGGCCTTTTGTGTCATCCTCCTACTATACAAAGGTATAGCAGAAATGTTATGCTTCTTATGTAATTATAAATTGCAGTTCAGATTTAAATGGATATTGCATAAACTGAAGCAAATATAAGATATAAGACATTTAAAACTAATGCCAGGATGAGAGAAATGTGTTGAGAGGGTTGACTCATATGTTGAAAAGCAACTAAAAGATGTAGCTTCATTGTGGATCATGAATTATTTTGTTTTACCTATTAGAAAAAAAAATGCATTACTTAATCATTTACCCTTGCAGTTGGTTTCCATATTAACACATGAGTATAGGCCCAGCATATCAGGGAATGCATACTTGCCAATGTCCTGAAATTGAAACCTGTAAAACTTTCGCTCACCCAGCAAAGTGTAATAATTCTGCAATGACATGAAATTTAGAATGTGCAAAATGTTCAGTGCAGTAATGTACAAAAATTACATGCAAATTTCATTTTATAAGAATCATTGAAGGCCTGGTAGTACTGCTCCTCTCACACATGCTGAAATTCTTCCTGATAATACAGATCATTATAGCAAAGAACATCACTTCCTAGGCTATACACAGATTTCAAGTCCATATTTTACACTTCATAGCATTAACTATACACAAAGCCTGTAACAAAAATTGGGAAACATAACCTGCAGCCATGAAATGCAGATGAGAGAAATAATTTTGCAAGGGAGGGTTGAGATTACAAGTCATGTCATCGATTACCGAATGATCATGCCCATTTACTGCTCATTGGTTACTGCTGGTTGGTTGCTAGTGATATAATCAAATTTTAAATCCACAAAACAAAGTACACATGCATTGCATTTTGCTGCAGCCCAGTGAAGGGGGGAGTATCATGAAGGATAGATGGACAGGTAAGATCTAGCATAGCACTATATTAGCATGGCAAATTCAACCTTAAGTTAGTGAGAAGTCTTACATTATCATAGAAATAAATATAACATGCTATAGAAACTTATGTTTTGTCATGTCCGTAGCAAAAATCTGTAACACGTGGAATGAGCCCAAAAAAACCATCCATTGCCATAGTTGTAAAAACAAACCAATTCCTGTGAATTTTATAGTCAAACCACAAAAGCTGGCAAGTGTGGAGAATGTATGCTCTTCTGACCATTTCATTTTTGTTTCTTGTACAAAATAACAGTTATAGGAAACTGTACCAATGTATTGTTTTTTTCCTTGACTGTGCCATCAGCTTTAGAGAAAGCATCTGATACCCAGGCTGGTGAATTTCAACATCTCCTTGAAACCCACGATCTCCTATATATCTTTAGAAAAAGTTGCACCCTTTGATCACTGCTAAGAGCTCCTCAGCAGGTTTAAGCTGTTTATCAAATCAATCCAAATTTTCCCCTTTTAAATTTATACGATTGTTTATATCTTTTCACATTTGAATACCCGTGCTTTAGGTTCCCAAATTAATTTGTAGTCAAGTGTACAGAAACGTGCTGATGCGTATGATTTCCTATAGTGTTTTTCTTTATTTAATGTTGACAGAATCCCTTTATTATCTATGTTCCACACCAGACTTGGGGGTGAGCTAAACTCTTATTGGTTTGAATTCAAGTCCAACATGCATACAATTAGCCTATGAATGAAGGTCAGGTCCAGGTGAGTGAAGAAAGGGGAGAAGTACGGAAACATTTCACCTGAGTGGCTGGAAGGCATACTTTTGCTTTTCAACAACAGTCCACACGAGCCTCTGAAAGTGTGTCTCTTGTATGGGCTTGATGCTAGAAATTTGGCACTCAAACATTATGAACACAGGGTAGTTTCAGGATCAGGAGCAAAGGAAAAGGGGGAGTAAGACAAACATTAAGTGGAGTGCTAGAACCAAGTAAGGGGGTAAGTGCTGGACATGACAGAAGAGGTTTAGTATTTCCTTACCAACATAAACACTGCACATTACATCGGCACAGTTCCATGCACTCGATTGTATGTTCACTCACAATTTATTTTCCACCTGAGTTGTGTGGTTAGAGGATGTTAAAGGAGAGTATTAACAACAACATTAATAAGCAAATATTGTATTTTCAACTGAATTTATACAAAATTTGTGACATTCTCAATTATTTTTCCTTAATCTTATGAATCTAGCCTAGGTTATCAGATCCTTATAATGACACATTATATTCACAGAAATATGCAATCATTGTAATTTTATTAGTACAACAATTATATTTACAATTATTTTAAGCGTACTGATACTTCTCACCAGAATTGCAGAGTATATTTAAATGAATTTTGATATTCAGTTACAATAGTGATAATTTAATACTAAACTATTCTGCAGGTTCTTTAAGCTAGGATTTGACGATGATAAAGCATCTAGCCCCTGGTTACTGCAATGGAGATGTGAATACTTTTACTGATGCCACAGTTCAACTGCCTCTACCCCTTCCCTCTGCTGTATTACAGTATACAAGTCTCCTAGCTTATTAACCACAGATCACAGCAATGTTTGTGTTAAGTGGACTTAAAGCACTTCACTCTCAATGAAGTTCCCCTAAGTACTATATTTATGCAGATAACCCTGTCTTTAGTATCAAATTAGCCATTTCATGCAAAAGAAAAAAATGTGTATTTCATGTTCTAGGTACCCTATACGAACCATGGCTAATATTCAGTTAGCATAGTAATGAGTGCAAGAAACATTTTGTTGGGATGAAGCACCCATGTTTTAATATTTGTTTGCTATACATAAACATCTAGACAAAATTTCAATGAATAACTATACAGAATGAAACTATATGATGAAATGAGTCAAAATAAACAATCTTATAGCTTCACTAATTTAGGTTATCTCCAGCACCCAGATTTTGATGATTTAAAAATTTTTGAAAAATTGCCTATAAAATCAACCTAAAATTTTAAAAAGTGTCCTAAAACCGAGATTTATTTAATAATCCTGTGATGTTACAGCCCATTTGGGGCCTGGGCCTACTAACCCAACTTGCCAGCCTCATGTCCACTTACAGCAGAGGTGGACGATTATAGAACGAAATGATGGTTAAGTGCATACCAAAGATATTTTGCTCTTATTACTGGACCTTGTATCTTTAGGCTCTTATAAACCAATTTTATGCAGCTAAAATAGGCTTAAAATTATCAAAATACACATTAAAGATACAGTTTTAAGCACCTAAAAATACAGTTTCCACAAACTGTCTGATTTTATGCATATGAAATGTATTTCTAGGGCCAAATTCACAGTCACCGTTGCTTATATGAAAAGGAGATGCTTATGCAATAAGTATTTCCTTTAGATAAGGAAATGTTATTACCATTTGGTATACATACACGATACTTATATGTTCAATGCTAAGCACTTTATTTCCAAAGCACATGTAGGAACATGGTTCAGCTGTTTCACAGTCACTTGGATGCACGAAGGAATGTGTAAACAAGCATGTTACACAGTCAGCCACCATTTCCATATTATTTGTTGTTTTGTTCACAACAGCAGCTGAGCACATAGTAAAAGTTTGCAAGTTCTGCAAGCACATTTATTAATTAGTACAAGCTAATACTTGCTCTTATGTGTTTTGGGCAATTTATGGCTTATTTGATTTTTACAGGGGAACAAAAAAGTACTGAATACAGCTACTACCCTGTTTCACCTAAAAATTGCACCAATTATAACTTATGGATTAGAGATTATATGGGAATACCTGGAAGATATAAAGAAAGTCAAAGCAAACTTCCTCAAAAAAACACTAAGTCTATCTAAGTATACACCCTCACAACTCACATACTTGGTAGCTAAAGAGCAATTCTTCATAGGGGTAATTTGACTAGACCTGCTTTTACCATAAACTGAAGCCTGCAAGGAACTACTATAAGAACTTAACAAGAAGAAACAAGAGATATGGCCGGATTTCTTCTTCACCGATGCGATGCTCTACAGGGATTGGACGCAAGCCAGGTATGACCGACATACCATGACAAGATTTACAGTACATGGTTTTCATCACCAGATATGCCAGATAGAATAGTTCCACAAGCTGGAAAACAAGCGCAAAGGCAAAATATGTGGGTCAAACTTGCAGACTTTTGTAAAACCTAGAATGAACCAAGAAACATGCTCATTGTGTGCTATTATTTCTATTATTAAAAAAGTACTGAACAGGGAGTTTTAATTTGTTTTGGTTATGAACTATTTAGAAGACAGTGCTTCCACAGTAATTTATGATAAATGCGTCTTCAAAACTACTGCAAAGTAAATTGTCGCTTACACTTATCAAAGAGAAGTTATGTGAATGGTTAACCCTCATCTAAAACATATGCAACATTCTCGCTTTATAGCAAACTGCTGGAAAAGCAATTAAACTGAAAGCATGCATAAAAGGAAACTGTAATGATAAAGTACACAACTGACAGCAAAGTGAAATTGAGGCCTTATTATATTTCGTGTTAATGCAATCTGCATAACATTGCTGCTTTTAGGTTAGTTCACACTCAAACTAATAGTATTCTCACAATAAAACTGCACAATTTAAAGGTGAAATCAGGCTTCACTATTTTAGACTGAAATATTATGCAATGCAAATGTGAAACAACAAAAGTACATGCATGGCGAAATATGAAGTTTTATAAATGTCCATGCCTTAAAACCTAACCTTTCACAGGTACAAGCAACTGCAAGTGGGTATTCAGTACCATGCATTTAGTGAAGCAAACTCGTCATTTAAACTGATAATCGCTCATTTCCTGAGAATTAGAAAACATCCTTGATGTACTTTTTGGGTACTCGGAGAAAGTTTGGAGCGTAGAATTCCACATATTCTGCAAAATCATCTGTCATGTTGATATGATGAGCTGTTTGGGATAAAAGTCATTGCTTAAACCTACAGCTATGCAGTCTTAAGTAAAGACTTTTAAAATGGAAAGAGTAGACTATGAAATGAAAATCCATAAAAGAAAATGCTTAAGAATAAGCTTAAAATAAGCAGTGACTAAGAATTCAGCCCCACTTTCTAAAATTACAATAAATTTTAAACTGCAATTAATGCACATTAGAGACACAGTAACAAAAACAGTCAAATAGTAAAATTATTGACTAAAAACACTTTTTATGCCTTAAATTATGAATTTATGGTTGATAATACATGTGAGCTTATAAAGTTGTAAAAAGACACACTCAAAACTTATTGACTAGATCACTCAATGCAAATATACCCATACACAACATATTATTGCAACTTAAATGCTCTAGAGTTGTTATGGACACCCCCCAAAATGATATTTGCAAAACACAATATATTGTTAAAAACAGCAGTGTAAAATAACTGTTTGAAATGCAGTTGAAAAAGCAACAAAGAAAAGCTTATAAGTTCAACAGTATCATTGGGAGATGGATACTTTAAGAGATGGGATTAATTTCTTGGAAAGTGTCAGGAAATGATGAGAAACCTACCACTGAACCTTCATGCTCTTTGGAAGGGATTTCTGTCAACTGCAGTCATTGACCAATACTAAAGGATGACAAAGACAGCTACAGAGGGCAAGTATTCTTTCCTTTCTAAAAAAACAAGTGCCTGATAAGTGGACAGCATAAAGAACATGGACTCCACCTATTAGTCCTAAATTGAAACAGTCCTTTTCCAAGAATTTCTCAATCCTTCAATCTATGTATTACAAAGTCTTTGAAACAAACCAACCCCATAATATTGAAGTCTGCTGCATGAAAAAAATATGAATAACACAATACAAATAATAAAATAGGTACTTTAAGATTCTAAAACCTTAAGATAGGTCTCAGTGGTTTAGGCATCACAAAACCCCTTCCATATGTTTATACTTTATATAAAACATGAATGTATTTAACTGGTTTTAATTTATTTGTAATATACAAAATAGCTATTAAGCTTACTTTTTACCAAGATGTGAGTTAAGGGTCAACACATCTTTCTAGCAAGTAAACAAGCATCTGAGATCTGTCTGATGCACTGTACATCAGAGGAATGTACAGTGCTTGGAAGGAAAATATATTGTAACAGATCCAGCTTCACCCAGCGGCAGGTGGCACTGTGTTCTTCAGTGCTCGCCAGCAATTAGCTGGAGATGGAGAGGGAACACGGCACTCTCCCCAACGTAAATACAAGAAACACTCCATCAGTCAAAGTTAGTCAGTAAACTTGTACTGATGATGCAACATAAATTGCTATTCTCTGAGTTGTGATGTACAAGTGCTGCTCGGTGTGCGATTAGTAAGGTCTTGTGTTCAATACTCCAGTGAGTGAAGAAGAGGGTCTTTGCATGTGATTTACTTCACTGCTACATGCAAAAAGAAGTGACAGTAAAGTCTGAACTAAGTTATATTAGTAAGGTGAAATGTCATTGAAAACTGAATTAAGTCACAAGGTCCTAAAATTTATATCTGTGACATCAGCATTTTGCCCAAGGCTAAAAGACAGAAAAGTATCATCCATCTCAATATGCCATGAAAGACTTACCGTTTGAATACACAGTCTCAAATCTGTAGATCAATATTTACATAAATATCACATACTGTCAATCTACTGAGGCCTATTACCTCACAAATGTCTACATATAAGGGAAGGAGCAAGAGGAATTTTGCATTAACAAGCGAAAAAAAATGCTCACTCATTACTGAACTCTCTGCAATACTGTTGAAGTAAAAAATTGATATGTGATGCAAAACACCTTGTTTGGCACAATAAAGTTTTGGTGCAATATCACTGAGTCACATGGTTAGCAACCACCTCATCCCTTCTTCACTCCCCCACATAATTTTCTGAAAAATAAAAGACAGAGAGGTATCAATATACAGATGTAAATGATACACATGCAATACTTTTATACCATCATAAAAGTCTGACACATTCATATTGTATGACATAGAAAGTCAATGGTTATTATAATTAATATTCTTCTTCCACACAAACCTTGTATAGGCTAAAGTAGGAAAGTTAGAAACAGACTGTAAAATTAAATGCCATAGCCGGGATTTGAACCACAGATCTTCCGCTATGGCACTGAATTTTCCAGTCTGATTCTACCTTTCTAAATTTTTTCTATATCAGTATAACCTTTATTTTCTTTTCTTCTTTCCCTCAAATTTTAAACAAGTGTTCCAGCCTTTTTCTTGCCTTCATTAAACATTAAAAATTTCAATGCAAATGGATGAAAGGATTTCCTTAGGAATTAAATGCTACTAGCAAAATTTAGTATAATTCCTATAATGGCTAACAAAAGCCACTCACATTGTACAACAACACAGGTAGCTGACGTCATTAAAGCACAGACTCATGAATGGGAGGTCTGCAGTTCAAAACCTGCCAGGACCATCCTCCCTGAGATATGTTCCAAATTTTCCTCAGTCCTCATAACTGACAAATGTCGGGGAGGTACCCTAAACTTAAGACTGGAATATTTCCTTCCCAAAATTCCTTTACCATCATTTCATATATCACCACCGTCACAACCTGTGGTGCCATGTAAAGCAAGAGTAGACATTAAAAACTATTAAAAAATAAAGAAAAAGAAAATACACATTCTACTGTGAGGTAGGTATCATTTATTTGTGACGGAAAATGCACTTTCATCAAATATCTCCTCTTTCCAAAATGCAATTTCAATAGATTTATGAAAGATAGAAAAAAGACATTCAAAAACTGTTTCAGTGTACTTACCAAGATCTTACTTTAGTTTAAAAGGTCAACACACCCACAACCCTTGCAACCAATGTATGAAATGGACAAGAGAGGTTTAATGTGCATCTTTTGATGAAAGGTATGGGAGCTCAGTGGAAGAATGCTGGTAAAGAAAACTGATGGTGGTTTGATTGCCTGCCATGGTTACTCAACTTTTCAGGTCTGATTTAGCCTTCTATCAAACAGCTTTTAAAAAACTGAAAAAAGTACAAACACAAAATGAGTACAAACTTTTCGTGGTGGTAGGGAGGTCCAAACCAGTATTTTAGTACCTCCCCTAGGAGCCACAGGACCTTGTAGTTGGTGGGGAGGCTTCCGTGTACCAGTGATTTACTAAGCTGTGCTGGTAGAGGTACTCATGGCAGAGAGGTTCGTAATGAGGTACCAGACTAAGAAGTGGCTCAACAGAAAATCCAACCCAAAGGGTCTCCCAGTTGGAGAACCTTGAGGGACTCCCAGCTGGAGGACCTTCCAGGGGCTCTGGTCCACCCAATCCAAGGTGGGAATGCATCGTGCCGAGGGATGAATGGCACTGGGGTGGTAGAAAATGCAGTGTCGTGAACGATCTCTTCAGGGCACCAGGCGACACCCTGAAGTAATTAGCCTTCCCAATATATACAGGGCTCTGTATTGGGTGACTTTTATTTCCCTGGTACTCGTGGGACCAATATGGACCAAAATAAAATAAATATCACCAAGGCGGGTGAGAGAGACTCTCCAGTTGAGAGAAATCTCTCACCTGACAAAGAAAAGTCAAGTGACAGAGACTCTCCAGCAGAGAGAAATCTGTCACTAGATAAACAAATGGGTGCAACAGCATCTGGAATTAATAGAATGCACCTGGACACTAAGAAGTTGTCAGGGGCAGCTAGAAGAAGAATAAAAAAAGCTAAGAAAATGAGTGAGGGCACAGGCAATGTAAACCCACATAGTAAAGGGGTGGAGGTCCGTACTGATCCAGGGACTTCTAAAAGAACCAGGACAAGTGTGGATACTCCTCCTTCGGATAAAGCCAAACCTGTTAAGAGGCCTGAACCTGGTGTCACTTACACGGAAGCTTTGGCCGCTTTCAAGATGGCAATTGTGGAAGAGTCCTATCCTGAGAGAAAGCTGATTGGGGAGGACATTCGACCCATTCAGGCTGAGATTCTGAGGAAGATAGATGAGGCGCCAACCAGTGAATCTCTACCTAAACTCAGGTCCTTTTCTCTACAGGATGGGGCTCTGATATATTATTGTGATGATGAGCAGTCATGTAACTGGCTCCAAAAACATATTCAGGGAGCTAAAATCAAGGAGAGATTAGTTCTCAAAGTAGTAGATCCAAAAGATCTACCTAAGCCAGTCAAGGTGGCCCTTAAGACTCGGGACATTACAACTGATGATCCTAAGGTGCTGCTAAGACGCATTCAAAGATTAAACCAGGAGCTGAATATAGAGCACTGGAAAATCATTGATAAGCAGGCAGACTCCTCTGGTCAACGCCTAATCCTAATGGTGGATCAAGAGTCTGCTACGAAGATAAAGGAGCTTGGCATGTCGGCCTATACCGGGGTAGACAGGGCCCTTTTTAAGATCCTGTCTGACCCGGAGGGGAAGGCAGTAGCAGACAAAGCGAAGAAGGCAGGCAGCGATGGCGGAGACAGTCCGGAGACGATGATAGGGGACTCTGGAGGATCCGCATCGGGTACTGCTTAAGGTAAGCGTTGTGGGTTAATGCAATTATGAAAATAGTTCAAATTAACTTGCAGCACTGTAAGGCAGCTTCAGCCATTCTCAGTAAGAGACTTGTTGAAGACAATGTTGATATTGCTCTCATACAGGAACCTTGCTCTTCACAGAGGTTCAATTAGAGGGATCAGTTGTACTAAGGGCACTATATATAGACCTAGTAATAATAATCCAAGATCATGTATTTATGCTAAGAATTGGATAAACGCATTGCTTCTTACTGAGCACTGTTCTAGGGATGTAACTACAATCCAAACAATAGTGGAGGAGGCAGGAGAGAGAAGAGTTTTAATACTCTCTTCCGTCTACCTCCCTTACGAAGACTCTGATCCACCATCGATAGCGGTGAGGGACCTTGTGACCCACTGCGGAGAGAATGGAAAGGAGTTAATCCTGGGGGTTGATGCCAATGCACACCACACACTGTGGGGGAGCACTGATATCAATCACAGAGGAGAAAAGTTAATGGAGTACTTGGTGAGTACAAACCTTAATATTCTAAATCGAGGTAATGAACCAACCTTTGTAACTTTGCGAAGGGAGGAAGTCATTGACATAACGATAGGGACTAATATTATTGAGAACCTAATTTCAAGTTGGCGTGTATCATCGGAGATCACTCTCTCTGATCATAGATGCATATGCTTCAATATTAAAGCACAAGTCACTCTACCAGTGATTTACAGAAATCCGAGGAAAACTGACTGGGACGGTTATAGACGAGATCTATCAGCATTGACATCGGGTATCTCAAGGAACATTCGTTCGATATTGGATGTGGAGTTTGCCGTTGATGAAATACAACGGTCAATTCTCCTATCCTATTATCAAAATTGTCAGCCTAAGGTAGCTTACTCGCCAAGGCTTGTGCCTTGGTGGACTAAAGAGTTAAGCAGACTTAGGAAGAAAGCAAGGAAATTATTTACACTTGCAAAAAGAACTGGTGATTGGGATTCATATAGACAAGCCCTCACCAATTATAACAAAGAAATACGTAAAGCCAAAAGGATTTCGTGGAGGGAGTACTGCCAGGGGATGGAGAATGTTCCCAGCAGTGCAAGATTCATGAAACATATGGCAAAGGGTGTTAAAAAAATTGTGAGCACTATTAAACTGCCTGATGGCACGTACACACAGTCTGGTTCTGAGACGCTCCTGCAACTTGCGAGGGCTCACTTTCCAGACTTTAAGGTAGACAATGACAGCAATTCTGTGAAGGGGCAACCAAATCTGGACCATCTTTCTTTGGACAGAGAGGATTGGAACCTAATCAGGAGCGTAGTCAATGTCACTAAAATACGATGGGCTGTTAAGTCGTTCGGACCATATAAATCGGCAGGCCCAGATTTAATCATCCCTGCATTTCTACAATATGGTATTGATTCAGTTCAATCCCTACTTTGTGGTATTTTTAGAGTTTGTCTAGCTTATGGATATATACCCATGGCTTGGAGACAAACAAAGGTGGTGTTTATACCTAAACCAGGGCGTCCTAGTTACGCCCAGGCTAAGGCTTATCGCCCTATAAGTCTCTCCTCTTTTATGCTTAAAACTTTGGAGAGGTTAGTGGATAGGCACATTAGGGATTACGTTTTAATGGAACATCCATTAAACAAGTACCAATTTGCCTACCAAACAGGGAAATCAACGGAAGCAGCACTTCATCAAGTGGTCTCGACTATTAAGAAGGCGCTTAATACCAGAGAAATAGCCATTGGTGCTTTTCTTGATATTGAAGGTGCGTTTGACACGACATCTTGTGATGTCGTGACAAACGCCCTCTATGGACACGATGTACCTTCACTTCTTTGTGAGTGGATACGTTTTGTCTTACAACATAGGAAGATAACCATGAATCTATGTGGGGAGACGCTGGATGTGTCCACGGAGAGGGGCTGCCCGCAGGGGGGTGTTTTATCACCCCTGCTATGGAACCTTGTAGTGGACACACTTCTTTGCGCACTCAATAGTGATGGTTACTTCACAGTAGGTTTTGCAGATGATATTGCAATAATCATAAGAGGTAAATTTCCTCACACAGTTTCTCAAGTGCTACAAATGGCGCTTGAGAAAGTGGAAGCTTGGTGCAAGATGAATAATCTAACTGTTAATCCAAGCAAAACAGTAGTGGTACCCTTCACCAGGAGAAGGGGGCCTGATTTAACCAGACTCTCTCTCTTTGGTGAGGTAGTGCCCTATTCAACACAAGTTAAATATCTTGGGCTTGTTTTAGACAAGAAATTAACTTGGAAACATCATATGGAATTATGTATTACCAAAGCCTACAGAGTCTTTTGGACATGTAGAGGTATGCTTGGCAAGACATGGGGTCTGAAACCTAGCATAGTGTATTGGATATACACTGCTATGGTGAGACCTATATTCTCTTATACCGCACTGATGTGGTGGCCTAGAGTTAATTTAAAGGTGTGCAGAAAGGAACTCTGTAAATTACAGAGGACCTTCTGCATTTCAATTATGGGAGCCTTCAAAACTACTCCAACTGCGGCTATGGAGATGCTGATTGGGCTCACACCTCTCCACTTATGGATGAAGGCAGAAGCCATGATCGCGTATCACCGTATTTGTCGCCAAACCAAAGTGTCTAACACTGGACATATTAATCATCTCAAGCTTCCTTGGGATAAGAATGTACAACAGATACTCAACATGGGGACTGACATTCTTGAAACAAGATTCAAGTTTGATTTGAAATTTACGGTATCCTATCCACAGCGGAGTGAATGGGAAAGACTGGTAAAACCTCATAATAACAAAGGCCCAATCTGGTATACTGATGGTTCTAGAACCAAATCGGGAACGGGGGCTGGGCTTTACGGTAATGGTACCAAGATTTCTTATAGTCTTGGTACCTTAGCTACAGTTTTCCAGGCTGAGGTTTATGCAATCCTAGCCAGTGTCATGGAAAGCATTAAAAGGAGATATAAGAATAGAAGTGTTCTTATCCTCTCAGACAGTCAAGCTGCTCTTAAAGCACTTGAATCACCATCAATAAAATCAAAGCTCGTCTCAGAATGCCGGGAATCCTTAATGGCACTGGCTGAACACAATAAGGTCCAACTTATGTGGGTGCCAGGACATATAGGTATACCAGGCAATGAGAAAGCAGATGAAGCAGCCAAGATTGGCAGTGAAATCCCATTTTTTGGTCCGGAGCCTGTACTGGGAGTGTCCTACAGACCAGTGAAACAGGCTATTAAGTGCTGGGCTCAAGCAGAACACAAGAAATACTGGAACTCCATTGAGGGTTGCAGACATTCCAAGTTGTTCATTACAGACCTGGATAACAGCTGGGCAAAATACTTGCGCGGTTTAGTAGAAGAAGACTTGCATGGGCAACAGGATTCATTACAGGACACTGTGCCCTAAAGTTTAATCTATACAGAATGGGATTGTTTAACAACCCTATCTGTAGTAGATGTCTAGAAGGAGATGAGACTGTTACTCATCTACTATGTGATTGCCCTGCTCTTGCGAGTCAAAGAGCAAGTATTTTTGGCAGTCACTTTCCAAAGATAGATGAACTATCGAAAGCCTCAGTTAGCAGTCTGGTTAAGTTCATATCGAGCAACAGACTACTTAACTGATGAAAGGGGGGATGCGCAATAGATCTTAAGGTCGCAGTGCTTGGGCATAAAACCCACCCCTTCTCAAACTAGAACTAGAACTAGTATTTTAGTACAATGAACTTAGGGTCCGAAGTACTTTGTTGTGTGTTAAAACACAATATTGCACAGTACAAGGCCCTTGAGTCTGCACTGTGTTTGCATGATAAGCTGTGCTACTTTGTATACTTTTTTATTTTACATTTTGACTTACCTCTCATCCCCTTTCTGTTAACACGGTTCGTAGTAAACAATTGAAGGGGGAGGAAAGACACAAGACCCCTCCTACATTTGTCTTCACAGCCTCTTCATTTAGTTTTACCTGGCCAAAATCTACTGACATGCATCTTGGATGTGGTGCTACTGGCACAATGACTGGAGCTCAAATGATTTATGCGCAGCACTTCCCAAACAGAAATATACCAAATTCAGGGATATTTCTTGGGATTGATAATATAACTAATCATGCATGGGTAGGAGACCATGGGTTCCTACACCAGAGTTAAAAGAGGAGGTGCTGGAGTAGTTTAACAACAGACCTTCAACAAGCACGCAAGCTGTGGCATGAGGTCTTCAGGTTAGTAAGAGCATTATTTGGAACAGTTCACCAGGATCAACATCCTTTCAAACTTGTGAAAGTTCAGGAATTTGGGAAGATGACTTTCCTCTTCAAGGTGCATCTTTCCAGTGGTACATGTAGCTGTGACTGGAAATTCCAGATTTCCCTGCCATTGTGTTGTAGACAGACAAGGCCAATTTACTCACAAGGGTATTTTCAACAGTAGAAACAGTCATGTGCGGGCACACATTGAACCTTGTGCAACACACGTGTGCATTTCAACACAGATTTGCAGTAAATGTTTTGGCAGAAATTGTAACAATACTTTTTTGGGTCCTTATCTGCACCTCTCGCCTAATAGGGCAAAAGTACCACAATTTTTTCTGAAAAGTGCTGCTCTCGGAATTCTTGGAAGAAATTCCTCTCAACTTATGCTGTAGGTTATGGCCCCAGCACGAAGGTGCCCCTCCCTACTTCACACACATCACCTGAGATTTCCTCAATGGAAGATTTTCGGGTTAGTGAATTGGTCGAGATGGACCCGTTCCATGGCACCGAGCTCCCCAGACCTTACACCACTGGATTTCTTTCTGTGAGGACACATGAAATCACTTGTCAACGAGACTCCAGTGAACACAGAAGCAGAGCTTGCAGCAAGGATTGTGGTAGCAGGCATGGAAATCAGGGAGCAGCCAAATGTATTACTTAGAGAGTTCATCAGTCCGTGATGAGACACACACAGAGCTGTGCAACCAGGTCAATGGGCCAATATTCCCAACAATTGCTGTAAAACAAATGTAATAGATTTGATTTTTTTTTTTGCAATTAACATAACGAACAACAAGTTGCGTTCAACAATTTGCAGTGCAATTCACTATTTACAGCCATAAAAATGCATTTTCTTCTCAAGGTTCATTGTATTAAAATACTTGTATGAATGTTCCACACCATCACTGAAAAACCTGCAGTCATTTTGTGGGCATACTATGTAAATAGTAAGGCCAAACATTTCTATTTTATCAATTAGAATCATCACAACATCCATATGCAGTTTTAAAATAATTAAAATATTTATACAAAGCCAATAAGGTAGTTTAAACGTAATGTCACTGATCATCATTCTCTTCTAAGCCCTGATTGAAATTCCAGGTTGGTCAAGCTGCTTAACTGCAGTTTTTATTCAGGAATTTTCTGCAGTCATTGGGAATGTCTCAGAGTTCATTTGCATATTCCTTTCATGTTTTCATTAATGTCCAATATAACCGGTTGCTTAAAACACATTATGACATTAGGCTTTCCAAAAAGAAAATTGCATCAAATTCAAGAATTGTGGATAAGAGAAATTTTCCACATTTCTGGTGTAATGTTGGGACATTGCTTTGCATGGCTGAATAGAATCAGTGATTTGTATGTTCAAAGGTATCAAGCCTAATTTACAGACATGGCATATTAATATATTTTAGATTTCTCACAAGAATCCACATATTGATATATCTTACTTTTGTGGTATGTCTCCACATTTATGGCATTTTGTTGACTCCTGTGCACAGATCAGTTATTTCCTTCTCATCTTCATGAGCATTGTCAGATGGATACTTAACACCATTCTGTAATATCAAATAAATAGAAAAAAAATCATTTAAGCTTCTCATCCTACACAGTTTATACAATAATTTAAAAATATTACATAATTTTCCCTCTTTATGATCAGTAACCATATTTTGCACCAAGGTGTCTCAGGAGATTGCAAAGCAATAGAATGGACTATACGACAGGCATATAAAATAGAGAGACTGCATGAAGAAAGCAACTCAATTCCAAAAGGGAAACTATTTTAACATGTCATGTTATGAGTTTCTAAATTGACTACCAAGTTATTTGAAACAGCATTCACTCTTTGGTTACAATACACTTTCTTTCCATTTCAATAGTATCTTTGCTCTAAACACTTCTGAGATGGAGAACATTGGTGCATTTGAGCTAATTATTTTCTTTCCCATGTAGATAGAAAAGATACGTAAGCTTTTGATATTGGTTTAACAATTTTTGGTTACTTAAACCCCTCCTGGGGAACACAAGGAAAGCTTTCATGAGTTCTATACCAGCCAGTGACTGGGTAAACACATCATCATCAGCATGTAGGGCTGCATTCGTATCCACTGATCAATTGCATTTCCATGGCAGGACCATTGCATGAGCTAATAACTCCCAATGGTGACTGGGTCCCTGTCTTTACACTGAGAGGTGTGATCCTGGGGTGACATTAGAATAGGCTCTGTGCCCTGACCCTGTCTCATACAGTGTTAACTTTACATTATCTTCCTGTAAATGTCAAAAATTTTGGGTAAAAACTGTGTTGCACTGTTTGCTGCAGTAGTAGATACTACAATACAGAGGAAAATATGAAATGTTATACTTTTCCATCACGACCTGATGAAATGGGTTTGAAAAGATGGTGGATATTGGTAGTAATCGCGAGGAGGAAGTATTTGTGATTCAACTATTTTAATAAAATACACATTAACATTTCAGAAAATTATCTTAACTATGAATGTTACAAATAGGTTAAAAATTACATGCTAATTATACCAATGCAGTTCTTGTGAAGCAAGCTACATTAGGTGTATTTTTAAAACACACATATAAACATAATATAATAGCATGTTATATTATAGCATAAGTTTAATGACAGCCAATATTATAACATTATAATTACAAGGTAGGCCTCTACACAACAAGAACAGAAACACAATCAATACAGAAATAATTATTTACATATGCATAATCATATTATAAATACAGAAATGCTGCATATACCTGAAAATAAGCCGCACAATTGGTTCAAGTTGTAATGCGAAAAGTTAGGGCACGGCTTATATTTATTTCCCAATTAACACTGATCAGGTTGATGATACAACATTGCTATGTGCATCCGTTGAATGTTGCACTCAAAGAGTGAAACTGCATAGCATGTTTCAAACAATTCCAAATGAGCTTTTATTTTACATTTATATCTAAAACTCACATTGCACTTGCATTTAGCTACTTGTAATAGTGTAGGAAGTAAAATTGTTGCAACCTAATTTCTTTGAATTCCTAAAAGTATAAAGGTTTGGTTCTCTGTGTAAATTAACAAATCATAAACACCAAGCCCACAACAGTATATAAACAGTTAACACTGATTGAAATATGTACGATTCTGTTTTAGTTCCAAATTTTCTTATGAATTTTTATAATATAGGGACATTAATCTCCTTATTCTCAATGGGTTTGTTTTTACACGAAATAAGGCATTTTAATTTCTAGTGCCCTTTCTGGATTTTCATCAACCATTACATCCCATCAGGATGAGCACATCAAGGATGAGTGAGATGTATGGCAAGACCACAAGCAGAAACTGTTCTATCATATAAATTAGCATATTCAGCAAGTGCAGCAGGGTTTTCTAATTTACACAAGAACCTCGTTTATCCAGCCCTCAATCTGGATCTCCAGTTTATCCAGATTAATTTTTTGTTTCCTTTTCCTTTTTTTAAAATGAAAATGTGCAGTATACAGTTGGTACAGTACAGTATACACACAGTTGTTGGCACCACAGGTAGCATAGAGATCACCAGTCCCACACTTCCAGCTACCATTACTATGGTCAGTATGGATCTGTTCCTTACAGAGTTAAGAAGAAGTAGCAGTATTGTTCTTTTGTTCCTGTGTTTTGAGTGCATGTGAGTGAAATAATGCCTCATGTGGAGGCACTGGAAAAACTTAATGGTTTACCTAGAACGTCAGCCAGAAACAATTCCAGCTGAACTGTTGTTAGTGAAACGTCTACGTGATTGTGCTGCTCTCCAACGCCACACACGTTTGAAACAAAAGAAACTTACACACTACATATTTCAGCAAATAAATATAGAGTTTTACTGCAAAAAGTGTTTCCTGTTAGTGCCAAAGTGCATAAAGGTTTGTATATTGTAGTATATATTACAGGTTTTGCATTTAGTAGAATATTTCCGGATTTTCGGTAATCCAGATTACCACTGGTCCCACCTAGTCGGGATAAACGGGGTTCTTGTGTATTTCCAAATATGACATTCCTAAGACCCCTACCAAGAAGAAATTTAGGGCTGAAAAGGGTATTTACCACTTCTAACATTTTTATTTTATGGTTTTAATTAAATGTACTCTAAATTCTTTTTCTTCCTTTCTGAAAGCTAGAGGCCAGATTTAGCTTCACATAATGTTTATATTTCTATTAATTACCAGAAATAGGAATTCTTAAGCAGTTGGCTTCAAGCAAATGCAAAACAAGAGAGGCAAAGGGTCAGACAGACAGATAAAAATGAGTGAGCTCCCTTTGCAAATGCTGAAAGAAAGCAGAGGATGGGAGGAGGTGGTGGTTTGTTATTTACAACCCTCGTCTGTAGTCCAGTGACAGTTCAATCGTATTTCCTTCCATTCTGGCTTTAGTGCTTAGAAATTCCTATGCCTGCTAATTGCAATAGATTGTAAAAAGAATCATTTGATAACGGAGAATGATTACCAGTCCCTTATTATAGGCAAGTGATTCCTGTTTCGTTAATAATATTACGATTGCCTTCTTATATCCAACATTGCCAACAATAACTATTACATTTGTTATTAAATGTTCCATCAACCCATTGGCAACTTTAAGTGATTCTGATTTTTTCTAATTTATGATTTTTGAGGTCTGCAGGGGTTCTCAGTTCAGGAATTTCAATTGCTTCAAAATCAAGCCTTGGCCTGTTTTTGGGAAAAGGTTCTTCTAATCTCTCTCCCTTGCTATATTTCTCTTTTCCCACATTTCAGACATGGTTTCGAGATCATTCACACAGTTAATCAAGTCCATGAAGTGACACTTTATGACAGCAGAAATGTGTTTACATTTTCCTGATGGTCCTGCAGGATATTCACAGGAACAATTAATGCCTCTCTAGTAGTATTAACCTATGATAACATATCAAAGAATAGGTTTAAACAGCACCTACTGACAAGTCAGCATTGTTTAATGTATATATGAGCATAATCGCCACATAAACAATTACTAGGGACCCCAGATTGTTGGTAAATAAAATAATGTAATATCGGTGTAAAAATATTATAGTGAGCGGTGTTTTGGGCGGTAAATAAAACTGCTTAACGGTGTTATCTCATGCAAAAAAAAAGGGAAAAAACAAAAACACAGTTTAAACTATTTTACTGTGGAACAAAGGGCACCTTACATGTAACTTCAAAAAAGAGGAGCATGAAAATATTTACATAGCATACATTTCGACTGATTTACTTTGTTAGAGACAAAGCCACCATAAGTTCGGTGTTCTCTGGCTTAAGATTTGTTCTTAAGTTTGTCATGATGTTCCCATATGCACAGAAAAGTCTTTCACTGTCCACATTGGACATGGGTACCCACAATAGTTTCATACACTTCTCACTGAAACACAAGTGGTCACATTGAAGTCCAGAAAGTAAATCCATATGTTCACTTCAGCAGCATCATCTAATTTCTCACACACTATGTTCTTCAGAGCAGCATTTCCCTCCTCGAATGTCTTCTCTGGCAAGTCTCGCAGAAAAGGTAACATTCTTCTTGCTTTTTCTATAGTTATATCAGTAGATGCCTCATTTGATACTATTTTTCGTACATCAAACAATTTACCTGCAGAATGAATAATATCAGCAGCTGGATCAGCTGACATTAAGGAATTCAGCTTGGTAACTGACTTTATGCCCAATTGCTTGAACTGACTGATAACATAAGACTTCTTGAGGGTTGGCAGTCTCTGAAGAAGACTAAGTTTTCTCCCCAAACGAGCCCTCAGCTACTATTGTGAAGCCATTTGATATATCTTTAAGCTTGCTATATAGTTTATGAACAAATCGATATTTAGATCCCTCCAGCACTTCAATAAGGCAAATGGTGTCTTTGCAGTGTTCAAGAAGGAAAGATGCCTGGCAGTTTATTATATTTTGAGACCGCATTGAAATACCACTGTGGAATCAGTTTGAATTCCCGCATGCCGCAAAACTAAACTGACCTGGCAATGTCTTGCCAACTCCACCGTCAGCTGAATTGCGCATGCGCTAGCTTAATTTGAAACGTGGCTCCATCGGCATAATTCCTTTTCTTTTTCAGAGCAGAAGGTAAACAGACTCCTTGCGCTAAATTGTAACGTAATTTAAAGAATATAACTTGACTCCAAACGAATCTTTCAGTATAGCGGACACAAAATATACCTAGACATGTGTTCACATTATGGCAACGTTGCGAGACAGCAACAATTTTCGTGCGAGGGGTACAGGAAACGGAGACAGTGATTGGTAGAAGAGGCTGTCTACTGTCAGAATTGACTTGAACCAGACTTAGAAATTCATGTATTATTTAACGATACTTTTGCGACAGTCTTTTCCAGCCGGCATGAAATGGGGTGATGCAAGCACGAATCGTTAAAATACGGCATTAGAGAAGAATTGCAGGTAGTATTGTAATTTAAATCCAAAGAATAATTTGAGTGAAATGAGAAATCCGTCACTGATGCGGTGTTGCCGAGTTCCGATAAACATGGCATTCCTTTTGTTGTGCATGCGATAGGTGAAGAGTGAAGGGGACGGGGTAGTCGAAGCAGTACTGATGTTTGCCGAAGCTCTGGTTAAATCACAGTGCAGTTTGGTGTTCTGTGCCGTGCAGCACATAACACCGTGCAGCATGGCCGTAGCGAATGACAATATACGTATCTGTAAATGATTGATAAGCCAAATATCTGATCGTTTATGTGAAAAGGAGAGACAAACGCCAAAAAAAGGAGAGAGAAAAAGTTCGGGTTATTTTGCACATTTTTTTTTCATAACGGTGTTATTTCGCGTTTTCGCGATATAGAACTAATGTCGTGTTATTTTGCGACTCAGAATGGATATATATGTGGAATTTAAAAATAATTGATTAAAGGTTTTCCTTATTGTTAATTTTCGGCCAATTGCGCGAATTAACTACTCGCGAAAAGTCGGGGTCCCTAACAATTACATTACCTTCACTGTTACATCATGGGGTTACTGATATTTGTCTAATTGTACGAGGATCGTCTCAAAAGTAAGTTAAACTACTTTTTTTTTAAACTAACAAAACGTTCAGACATTTCAAAAAGGGTATATTTTGAAAGCTACATTTAATAGTTATTTTTCTACATAATCTCAACACATTTTTGGTACTGTGATAAATTTTTTAATCCACTGTCAAACCATTCTCCTGCCAAATTGGCTAGCCATCTTTCTACTTATTGTTTTAATCTCATTTGCAAAGTGTCTTCCCCTTGAGATGTTACTTCAGCTGCAGAAGAAGGTGTTAGTCACTTAGTGCAAGGTCAGGAGAGTAAGGTGGATGACCAATAACAACCCATCAAAACTTCTCAAACAGGGATTGAGTCTCACGAGCAGCGTGTGGATGAGAGTTACCGTGGAACAAAAAAACTGTTTTGCTAAACTTCCCCTCCTTTTGTTTTGAATCACCCTCCTGAGGTTTCTCACCACCTCACAATAGCAAGCAGCTCTGATCATGGTCCCACAAGGCAGGTAATACATTCCACTCCCTTGGAATCCCAGAAGACCGTTGCCATTATCTTGCCAGCCGATTCCACAACTTTCACCTTTTTTTACATCGGCTCATCCTTTCCATTCCACACCATACTCTTGTCTTTTGGATTTGGGCTCCAGTGATGGATCCATGTCTTATCCCTGGTCATTATTCAGTCGAATAAACCATCTCCCTTATCCTCAAAAAATTGAAAACATTGCAATGCAGTGTCAACTCTTTGCTCTTTGTGTTGTTCTGAAAGCATGCCAAAAAAGCCCACCTTGCACACACTTTTGATAGACACAGAACCTCAAAAATAATCCTGTAAAGCAGCACAGCTTATTTCAATATTTGGAGGAAGTTGAAAAAGAATTTCATCAAGGGTAACGCACCGATCGGTGTCCATGAGCCTTCAGACCTTGTTAACAATATTCATTGTTCTCCCTTCAATGAACGATTGACATTAATGAGAAACCACTGGCCTTGACATAACATCTTTATCATACACACTGCACAACTAATTACGAATTTTAGTCGCACTTTTATTTTTTGATATAAAAAACCAGATAACAGCACAAACTTTGCAATCGGCGGTAGGAGCAACTGGAGTCCCTATGGTTGCTGGCGCATGACTGGCCAAGCAGTAAAGGTAGACACACAAGAATTTTAGTGCTGCCACTACAACCAGGTAAAAGTTCCCTGTGACTCCCAGACATTTCCCATCTACCACATGGATTAAAAAAAAAAAATAGTGTAACTTACCTTTGAGATGTTACTCATATTTGCAGTTATTACCTACACTGTTATTACTTCCTGTGAATAGCTTCTCTAGTGAATTTAATACCTTGCCATTTTCTGTAAGTAGACAGCCTTTCTTGAAAGAATTTGACCGGTTGTACAAAATGCTTTGAAATGCCAGTTGTTATTAAATTGGCTATGGTAACACACAGTGAGATGATATTCGCGTAGTAACCTTAAAAAATTTACAATTTTTGCCATCCACAGCGCAATTCTCACTTTGGTCCATGGAGCCTATAAATAAACCACTCACCCAAACCAGGGTAATGCCTGGAGAGCTAAGAGCCCAAGGTCGAATACAGTTACAATAATGGAGTATTTTGCCCATCATGGAGGATGGTTCCAGTGATTTCGGTTTCTGGAATGGTTTCAATAACATGATTTCAGGTTTTACACACGGTTTTGAGCCCAAAAGTGTGATGCAATACCAGTGTTCTCTGAAACATGTTCTTTTAGTTTTTCTGAAGTATAATTTATCAACATTTTCACAATGAATTTGATACAGTCCTTACGTTTTCTTTGGAGGTATGCAATCAATTTTTCTTGATTTTATTAAGTTCTTGACATTGTAATTGTTGTTTGGTGGCAGGGTGGTGCTGTGGTTTTTAAATATATGAGAGTGGATTGGAAAGTAATGCACAATAATTGTTTTTACAAAACGTTTAATAGGTACCATTACAAACAAACGAACTGACATCTTTTGTCTATTTTTCCACATAGTCGCTAACTTTCTCAACACATTTCTCTCATCGTGATACCAGTTTCATAATACCATGTACATAGAAGTCCATTCAGTTGGAGTATAGCCATCTGCAGACCGCTGTTTTCAGTTCTGCATCTGACGCAAAGCGTTGATCAGCTAGGAGTTTCTTCATGGAACCAAACAAATGAAAGTATGATGGTGCCAGGTCTGGACTGTATGGTGGATGCTGGAGAACCTCCCAACCAAATTTGTTGATTTTCTCACGAAAAGCAGTAGCAATAATATGGGAGTGAGTAATGTCATGAAGTTTGGCATTGTCAGCATTAATGTTACGGCATTTGTCACAAAGGGCACGACACAACTTTACCAAAGCTTTAATGTAGGCTGCAGCATCACAGTGGTCCCATGTTCAGCAAATTCCGCCAAAAAAACACCATTCATATCCGAGAATACTGTCACAAGCACTTTATGAGCAGATGGAGTCACTTTGAATTTTTTCTTTACTGGGGAAGCAGTATGTTTCCGCTCCATAGAGGCCTGTTTTATTTTGGGTGTGTAGTGGTATGCCCATGACTCATCCATCACCATTGATGATTCCCTTCAGAAAGTCATGCCCTTCTGCAGCATAAGCTTGTCATCAATCGCTGGCTCTTGTGGTCGTCTGTCAGGTTCTTAGGCACTAACTTTATGAAACTTCAATGTGTCATGCACAATATCGTACACCGCACTGTATGAAATATTGAACTGCTGAGATAATGTTTGCAGTTGTATCCGTCGTCTTTGAAGAAGGCACACACCTGAAGACATTGCTACAGTCCATACAGTTGTCTCCATACACGCCACGCATGTCCCTGTGAATTTCACTCGGGTTATGCCCTCTCTCACAAAAATCGCATACACCTCACTGCACTTCAAAAGTGGATGACAGTAACATGCACACCATCTTTTTGTTTCATAGTTCTTGCTTCTCTCGCAAGAGCTACACATGAGAACAAAATAGCGTGTGTAGTGAAAGCTTCAAGCTATATCTTGGTGAAACTTCAATATCCCAGCCGCAATACCAATGCAGAAAAAAATTGTGCATTGCTTTCCGATCCACCCTCATATTTTTAAATTTTTTTAAAGGAACCCGGGTGGTATATGTTGACTCCACATAAGCACACAATGTCAGAAATTTGTAAACAAATCTATTCATAAATAAATATTATTATTATTATTAATATATTAATAATAATAATGATAATGATAATGATAATAATAATGATAATGATAATAATAATAATAATAATAATAAGAAGAAGAAGAAGAAGAAGAAGAAGAAGAAGAAGAAGAAGAAGAAGAAGAAGAAGAAGAAGAAGAAGAAGAAGAAGAAGATTTGCTTCAATGTGAGAGATTTCATCATAATTATACCTTTATTTTTATTTGTTATTTCCAATGTGGTATTATTTAACATATAAATTTCTTAGACAGCAGAGATATTCCAAATCATAAGTTACACAGTTTTTCTTGCACATCCGTGCTAAATAAAACATATATAGATGCTTTTCCTTCCCCTCTTAGCTAGAAATGCATAGATGCACGTAGCCTTACCTCTGGATTTTTTGCTAGCTTTACTTCTGGTGCTGACTCTAAGGCTGAATCTGACACTTCATTTCCTAGTGGTTTCATTTTCCTTGATCTCTTAGGAAAAGGCTTATCATCAAATTGTGGCTTCTGTAACAAAAGCAAGATCGCAAAATGCACATAGTGTTAAATTTCAGTGGTGTTCATTTTGTAGCACAAATAATGCAGTAGCATTGGTAAACTTTATTATTTGAGATATTTTGGGAAATAATCCTAAATATCTCATATTTTATGAGGTTCTCCATTAAACTACCCATTATTTTAGGGAGATTTCAACCAAATTTTAAATATTTCAGGTACTTTCCTCAAACTCTTAGTTATATAATTTAAACCACACCAATATCATCATTCCCTTAAAAACTCTAAATTTCTAAGAACCCTCCATATAAATTACCCTCGACTGTGTAATGACTGAAAACAAGTCCCAAATTTTCTTCAAACTCATATATACAAAATTTCAACATGGAGTGGCTTGAATATATATTGTGCATTTTTAATTGGCTTACTGTATAAATCACCCTTAATTTTGTGCTGGTTTCAACCAAATTTGAAATTTATTGACAAAATTTACTTTTAACTCCCACAAAAAATTTCCACCATGTATACAGCAGTTTATGCACACAGAGATACAAAGTGGTAAAGCCATCCTATACTTGCTGCCAAAGAAGAAAGGGATTGACATTTCGCAGGGAGAGGTGACGTTCACTTGTATTGGATAACCACGAAGATGATTTTAAACAGTGCGTGTACAAGAAGAAGACAGCAATTATAGTCAGAGATTCCATGTTGGAAATCGCATAAACAAAGAAGCATCAGTCTACCGTCATTCAGGAGCCCAAATACATCATATTGAGAAGATGCTGTATGAGAATCTGGGATGACCCAAATGTTGTGGTTACACTCGCTGGAATCAACAATATACAGAAAAATGTCAACCAGGATGAAATACGGAAAGATGTCGACCAGGACGAAATCCTGGAGGAGATGAATAAGATGGTAACCACAGGAAACATGCTTATTTCATATGCATAAGCAGAGTTCTACAGTACTGGGATCAAGACCAGCAATACATCGGCACAGGTAATGACAGTCTTGACTGTGTGTGAAGAGCAAATAGTTGTACCTTTATTGACACAAATTCTGGATCAGCAATAGGAATTTGGGTAGAGCTGGGCTAAATCTAAATAGACAGGGAGTAGTTAAGCTTGACACTGTGATGAATAGAGCTATAATCCAGCTCATACTAAAAAACTCACAGTACAGTACTTTTGTATAAATTCTTATCAGGTAATAAACTCACAAGAGATAACAGAGCAGGTATCAATACTGAATGCAATAAGTCTAACAAATGTAAAGTTAAATCAAAACAAGGCAAGGGTAATAACAGTCCAAAACATTATGATAATCTGGCATTTAAGCATAATTTACTACACATGCTCCATCAAAATGTACAAAGTATACAAAAAAAATTGTTGGATATGGAAGTACTGCCACAAGATAGACTAAAACATATACACATACTATGCATGAATGAGCACTGGTTAACTGAAAATGAGATCATTGAGCTCTAACTACCAAAGATAATAAATGTATTTAGCAGGAAAAAAATGAAAAATGGTAGACGTGTAATGCTAATTAAGAATTCTTTGAAAGCCAAACCTGTCTCAACTTTTGATGCTCTCAGTACTGAAGAGCACTTTGAAGCTAACATCACAGAATTAGAAAATAAAATTGTAACTATTTGTATTTTTAGGAATCCATCTAGTGATTCAAACATTCTCTTCCAAAATTTGGATCAAATTTTAAATTATCAAAAAGCTAAGAAAAGTATAATATTGCTGGAGGACAAATTTTGATTATCTAGTACACAGTACTGACAAAACTAACTTCCTTACCCTGTTGAATGCCTACGGTCTCAGGCGAATGACTGAAGTACCAACAAGAATCACTAATCATTCAGAAAGCTCAATAGATCAAACAGCCATTAGCAGAGATCTAACTAGCTTTGATGTTGATATATTTGAAACTGGAATATCTGAACACTTTGCCCAAACAATTACACTTAACCTACAACAAAAAAGAACAAAGATGACCCGGGTGTGATGTACAAAACTATGCACCTACAAGGTCCAGAAAACCTTAAATACTTCCAGTATCTACTCAAAAAAGAATGATGGGAAGAAGCTTATCTGGAGAAAACAACAGAGAGAATAAGTGATAAAATCAACTGTAGCTTTAAACACTACTATAATCAAGCCTTTCCAATTGTTAAAGTCAAACTAAAATATGTAACTAGGCAACCAAAGGTATGATGATGTCATGCAATAAACAGAGATTTCTAAAAGTTGAAAAGAAAAATTCCCCACAGGAGCTCAGAACATACTATAATGATTACAAAAAAATATACAAAGGAACTATCCAGGCTACCTAAAGGTTATACAACTCAAAAAAAAAATTAGCAATTCTGCAAATAAACATAACCAAATGTGGAACATAATTAAACAAAAAACCAATACAACATTATTCTCCATAAATAGCTTTGAACTCCAACACGGGGATAGCATTATAAAGAATCCCAAACAAATAGTAGACACTTTTAATGATTACTTTGTAGAAATAACAAAAAACAGAAAATTCAAACCAAGCTAATGGAATTGATAATAGCAACTTTGAGTCTGAGAACACTAAATCATTATTTCTTGAACATAACTGAAAATGAAATATTAACCATAATTATTACAATGAAGAACAAGAAATCTGAAGCAGTAGATGGAATTTCCAATTATGTCATTAAAACTTGTGGCATGTGCTTAAGCAAACCTCTTTATTACTTAATAAATCAATCCTTAGAGCAAGGTGTGTTTCCTCAAAATCTGAAAGTAGCAAAAATAGAACCAATTTATAAAAAAGCAATCACCAAGAGGTCAATAACTATATTCTATAGCACTGTTATCTGTATTCTCAAAAACTCTGGAAAAAGTAGTGTACAAAGATTAATACACTTCCTTAAAAAATTTAATGCAATTGCAACTGTCAATTTGGCTTCCAAAGCAAAAACTCCGCTAACATGGCAATAATGAACTTCACTAATAGTGTTTATGATATGCTGGATAATAGTGAACTAGGAGTGGGGCTATTCTTAGACCTAACCAAAACTTTTGATATGGTGATCATGACACACTTCCTTAGCAAATTGTATAAATGTGAAGTCAGAGGTTTAGGACCTAATTGATTCCAATTATACCTAGAAAATAGGAAACAATTAGTAGAAATAGCATGTGTTAACCCAGAAAAAATGGAGGTAATGACCAAAACCTCCAAAGCTAGAGAAATAAAAACTGAAGTTCCTCAAGGATTCCTTAGTCCCTTATTATTTCTAATTTATATCAATGTATCCAAAAAGTGATCAAGCGGTTTAGATCATGCTTTTTGCTGATGATACAAGCATTTTATTGCGGGAATAGATAAAAACCATGTTACGGAAAATGTTACATATACCATTAGCAAGGTATTAAACTGGTTCAAAAAATAAGTTAGTTAAAATAAAAATTATTTTCCGGACTTGTGGACCATGGTGCATTGGAAATTCCTCCAGATGTTTCATCCGAAGCTGCATCAGACATCATCAATGGCATAGCCGAAGTATCCTTGTACTAGACTCGGCGGCAACTGATGTGGGCCGTTTCGGTTTCACGGGCTTTATATGCTTGCCCCGGATGGGCGGAGCTTGTTGCTGGCTGGTCTGCTGCCTTCTGATTGGCTCCGTGACTGTGTGGACTGGACTGCAGTGGGGACTGCTTTCAATGACTATAACAGGTGCAGGCTAGTGATCACTCTGGCTGAGGTCGTTGGGGACATATGATCCTGGCCTTGTTTCAGGTCAGACTTCTTACACACGTTACTTAGTGTTGGGTACCAAGCTTTATTTACAGTCTTTTTGCCATATATCAAAGGTATCACTGACCACATTGGAAAGATTCTCAAACAACACAACGTTCAGGCCATCTACAAATCCACACAACAGATACACAATATGTTACGATTAGCTAAGGATCCAAAAGAGCCACTCTCTTCTGCAAGTGTTTACAGAATTCCATGCTCGTGTGGCTCCATATAAATATATATATAGGGACCACTCAACGCACGATAAACACGCATATTGCCGAGCACAAGGGATGCTGCCATCTGGAACAGCCAGAAAAATCTGCCGTTGCGGAACATGCCTTACTGGCACAAGGGGAACATGTCATACAATATGCAGACACAACTATTCTGACCTCTACCATTCATTATTATGCTCATCTAAATCGTGAAGCCATAGAAATTTACAAGCATAAGGACAACTTCATCAGAAAAGAAGAAACTAAATGCTTAAATAAAGCTTGGTACCCAACACTAAGCAACGTGCGTAAGAAGCCCAATCTGAAACAAGGCCAGGATCATACATCCCCAACGGCCTAAGCCAGAGTGAACACCAGCCCGCCCGCACCTGTTATAGTCATTGAAAGCAGTCCCAACTGCAGTCCAGCCCACACAGTCGCTGAGCCAATCAGGAGGCAGCAGACCAGCCAGCAACAAGCTCTGCCCATCCGGGGCAAGCATATAAAGCCCATGAAACCGAAACGGCCCACATCAGTCGCTGCCAAGACTAGTACAAGGATACTTCGAACATGCTACTGATGATGTCCGACACAGCTTCGGATGAAACATCTAGCAGAATTTCCAATACCATGGCCCACAAGCCCAGAAAATCATTTTTATTTTAATGACACCAGCTGTGAAAGCCTACATAGTTCCAATAAGTTAGCTGTTAATGAAGAAAAAACTACCTATCAATCTCCAACATAAAAATCATGGGATAAATGAGAAACCTAATATTAATTTTGGAACTCAGACATTAACAGGGAAACTGAAACCAAATTTCTAGGTCTCTGGATTGACCATTACTTAAGTTAGAACTTGCAGACTGAAAACTTGGCAGTCAAACCAAGCAAAGCAAGATTCTGTCATCAAGTGTTGGATAATTTACTAATAATACATTATTTTGCATACTTTCATTCCGAAATATTATATGGTGTAATATTATGGGGAAATGCAGTAAACAGTGATATAATATTCAAATTACAAAAGAGAGCAATAAGAGTAACAGTTGACATTAAAAATATAGAAAGCTGCAGAGAACATTTCAGAAGACTAAACCTTGCCGCTTTTTAAATAAAGAACTATTATTACATATAAATAACAACCTGGGATATTTAATTACACATGTTGAAGTACATGATCACAATACATGTAATAAAAATAAATTACATATCGATCTTCATAAAACCACTGCATTTGAAAAATCCTTTAAGTTCACTGGAGTAAAGTTATGCAATAATCTACCAGCATAAGAAATACGCAAATGTTTACTAAATAACAACTTCTACTCAATTAAAGAATACATGGAATGCTGTGGAGAAAATAAATAGGAGTATTTGCAAATCACACTGTCTCATAAAAATATTATGCTTTGGTAACTGTATTTAATACTAAGCTTTCTTTATCATGCTGCTGTAAAACGAACTTCACTGAGGCATATGCATTGGTCCTGTATGCAAGAGAACGATGCTAAGACAGCAGAGAAATGAAGCAGAATTGCGATATATTCTTAGGGCAGCGTCCACCATGTTGGAGTAAATTGCTTCAGAAGTAACATTTACTAAAGAAGTTCATACTACGGAAGTAGGTTACTATGGGAGCAATTTACTCTGCAAGTAACGGAGAGCTCAATTACAATTTACTCGTTTAGTTACAACTACGAAAGTAAGAGCTCATTACTCTCGCAGGTATTGTTTTGATTGCACGATTTACTTGATGCGATCATGGATAAGGTTATGCGTGATAGGAAAACGTCAGCAAGAGAGATAAATGTTTGTTGGTAGAGATAAAGAAAATTCACTTAAACAATTGGGTGTAAAAAACGAGTTATAAAGATGCTGGAAAGTCGTGTCGGACGAGTTTAATGCTTCGAGCGATGGGAAACGTACTGAAGAGCAGCTTAAAATTCTGGAAGCAATGTTTGTAATCTTCAGTTTGCATCACAGATGTTTCCAATTTCGGAAAAGTTCACTATATTCATGGATGGGCACAAAATAGTAACATGCATGCAGTCAATTCCGCCCACAATGTGTGGGAAATCTGTGAAAGTGAAGAAGAATTGCCTTTTATTTTCTGAACACTCATGTATATTTATATGTGTAGGTACCTTGCTCTTAACCATAAAAGTGCTCTAATAACACAATGAAATACATGCCCAGCAGATGCATGGTGATCATTTATTTATAAGATCACCCGTAATGCCAGCATTATGATGAACTTTACTTAACGTGACATGAAGTTAAGAAATGCTGGTAAACTAAAGGTCCAATTGGCATGCACTTAACGTAATGGGAATGATTGTGATTGATTGTTCTTTTATTACTTCAAGTTAGAGCTTCACACCGTGTGGTTCTAATTACCATGTGACATCAAACTTAACGTAACTGGAAGGAAAAAATTTGACATTGCCAAAATCTTAAGATGCGTCGTGTTGTCAATCCTAAATATCTCCATTTAATACAGTGTTAGACTGTCATGTTACATTAAATTCATAGTAATACTGGCTTAAGTATCTGAAATGTTCTGGTACAAAACATTCATAGGATGCATAATAATAATTGCAGTTTGGGTTATAGAGCTGAATTTCTGTCTGAGTTTTGTTATAAATGTTCTCCAAGTAGGTTCAAAAGGCATGTAAAAGATTCTCTCCTAATACCAAAACGTTTGTTGAACTCTCTCTCTATATTTAAGTATCATACGGTTCTTGCATACCACTATCATATTCCCACTGTTTTGTTTCGTCGAGATCAATGTAACCTAAGTAATTGCTGTTTTCTTCATCAAGATCATCAATGTAATCTACGTAATCCATGAACACATCAAAAATATCTTCCTCCAAATATGACACAGATTCTAGTTCAATCGACAGGTTAGTTACTCCATCCAGATCGTGAGAGTGAATTCTAACCTATGTTTGTGTTCTATTTAATTCCGTAGTAACATACTACACAACAGTGCTCTCCAACATTTACTTTTGCAGTAATATAATCTGGGAGTATCTGAAAGGAGTAAAATGCTTCGGAAGTAGTTTACGCTTGTATTGAAGTCACCGAGTGTTGACTTGAATAGTAGTTTACTATGAAAGTAGAGTTTACACCCTAAGGGCGGCGTGCACCATGTTGGAGTAAATTACTTCGGAAGTAACATTTACTAAAGAAGTCCCAACTACGAAAGTAGGTTACTAAGGGAGCAATTTACTCTGAAAGTAACGGTGAGCTCAATTACAATTTACTCTTTTAGTTACAACTACGGAAGTAAGAGCTCATTACTCCCGAAGGTATTGTTTTGTTTGTGCGATTTACTTGATGCAATCATGAATAAGGTTATGTGCGATAGGAAAAGGGGAGAAACGTCAGCGAAAGAGATAAATGTTTGTTGGTAGAGATAAAGAAAACCCATTTAAACAATATGAGTGTAAAAAAACGTGCAATAACCTGCATTACGTTGTAAGCCAGTGAGATACCACCAACACTCGCAACGTGCGTTCCTAATTACTTTTTATTTTAGGTTTGTTAGTTTTTCTTACGTTTCTAATTTACGGGAGGTGAAGTTAGGGCTAGGTTTTTTTTTTTTTTTTTTTTTTTTTTTTTTAAATATAAGCTTCGGTTCCTGATTCACGGGAGGTTACTTTGATTAAAGTTTTCAATGAAGACCCAAGTAATGTAATAAAGCCAAAACGTGTTTATAAACATGCTGGAAGAGAAATGATGGAAAGTCGTGATTGACGAGTTTAATAATTCTAGCGACGGGAAACGTACTGAAGCAGCAGCTTTAAATTCTAGAAACAATGTTTCTAATCTTCATTTTTCATCGCATCACTTGCGTGTTGATAGAGAAATACCCTTTCTGATTTCGGAAAAGTTCACCATATTCACGGATGGGTACAAAATAGTAACATGTGTGCAGACACAATGTGTCGGAAATCTGTGAAAGTGAAGAAGAATTGCCTTTTATTTTCTTAACACTTGCATATATTTATATGTTTAGGTACCTTGCTCTTAACCTCAAAAGCGCTCTAACAATGCAGTGAAATACACGGCCAGCAGACGCATGGTGAACGTTTATTTATAAGATTGCCTGCAATACCGGGATTACGATGAACTTTACTTAAAGTGACATGAAAATGCTGAAAAACTAAAGGTATAATTTCGCATGCACTTAACGTAATGGAAATGACTCTTGCTTCATAGTTCTTTTATTACTTTGAGCTAGTACCGATTGATTCTAATTAGCATGCGAAATCAAACTTGACGTAAAGTTTGATGCCAAACTTTTAAGTTACATCCCGTTAAGCCAATACTAATTATCTCCATTTAATATAGTTTAAGACTGTCACATTACGCTAAATTCATCGTAATGCCGGCTCAAGCTTCTGAAATATTCCGGTATGAAACATTCATAGGACGCATAACAATAATTGCAATTTGGATTATAAAGCTGAATTTGTGTCCGAGTTTTGTTGAAATGTTCTCCGAGCAGGTTCAAAAGGCGTGTATAAGATTATTTCCTAATACCGAAATGTTCATTGAACTCTCTCTCTCTCTCTCTCTCTCTCTCTCTCTCTCTCTGTATAAGTATCATATGGTTCTCGCATAGCACTATCGCATTCCCATTGATTTTTTCCGTCGAGATCATCAATGTAACCTAAGTAATCACTGTTTTCTTCATCGAGAGCATCAATGTAATCTAAGTAATACATAAACACGTCAAAAATATCTTCTTCCAAATACAATATGGTATTCTAGTTCAATCGACAGGTTAGTTACTCCATCCAGTTCGTGAGAGTAAATTCTAACCTATAGTTGTGCTCTATTTAATTCCATAGTAACATACTACATGATGGTGCTCTCCGACATTTACTTCTGCAGTAACTTAATCTGGGAGTATTGAAAGGAGTAAAATTCTTCAGAAGTAGTTTACTCTCGCATGGAAGTCACCGAGTGTTGACTTGAATAGTAGTTTACTACGAAAGTAAAGCTTACTCCAGGTTGGTGCACGCCGCCCTTAGAGTTGTAATTTTTGCGAAAACTTTCCTTTTTTGTATGTACCTTCTGCATATCTTGGAGATTCCCATATCATATGTGATCAGTGGAAGATAAATTCAACTCAATATAGAGAAAAAGGAAAACGAGAATGGAAGGAAGAACAAGAAGAATCACTAGCATACTCAAATCTCCACTCAGCAAGACATGTAAATATGAGATTACTTAGGCACTTAGTACAAAGCTATTTGACCTTATGTTTCACAATAAAGTGCACTAAGTGATATACTGACAATGTTGAGAGCACTGTGTTTAATCATATGATTCAGTCTGCTTCCCCACACAAAACACATCTACAGGATGGTAAAATGGCTACCTTGAGGAGATGAGCAGCCAATCATTTCCAGTGATTGTTCTTACAACTGCATACTTGCCAACTTCTGAAATTTAAACCCATAAAACTTTCCCTCGTCCACCAAAGTATAATAGTTTTACGATAACTTGAAATATGGAATATGTAAAATGTTCAGTGCAGTAGATGTACAAAAATAACATGTAAAATAAATGGGAATTCCATTTTATAAGAATCTTTGAAGACCGGTGGTACTACTACTTTCTGTCACACATGTTGAAATTATTCCCAATACCACAGTAAAGATCACCACTTCCTAGGTTATATACAGATTTCTAGTAGTCCATATTTTATGCTTCACAACATGAACCATAAACAAAAACTGTCACAAAAAATGAGAAACTCATATCCCGCAGTCACAGAATGAGAATAATGTAAACAACTTATAATTTTTGCCTTTAAAACTCACATCATACATTACTGAATATTGGCACCCATTTACAGCTGACTACTAAAGGTAACTAGTGGTGCAATAAAGTTTTAAATTTTCATGCTATGCATTTTGTTGCAGCCCAGTGAAGGGGAACTAGGACCGTGATGTATAGATGTGCGGATAGTGTCTGGTCTATCACAGGACTGTATATCAATTAACAGACTGCATTCACTTTGTAATCTTAGATTATAATCTAGTGCAATATAATTTAATGCTTTGTCATGTCTGTGGTGAAAATCTTTAATAATTTGAATATCCCCACAAAGCCGAAAAAATTCCTCCTTTGCCATAAAGATGTAAAAAGGCCTCCACTCCTGTACATTTTACAGGCAAACCATAACAGTTGGCAAGTATACAAATGTAGCAGTGCTTTTCCATGGCTGATCTGGAATCAACTTTATCTCAGACACAAGTTTATACCATTTCTCTTTTGAGCTTCGCTGTCCAAATTCTAGATTCCATCTTTGCATGATTAAGTGTAATTTAATAGCATGGAATGAGGCTTTGATGTTGATGTATTGATTTCCACAATGTGAGGCAATCCATTGATATCTGATTTCCTTCCCCACGTAAAGACATTTTACTGAAAAATGGATTTCAGTAACCTGAGTTGATAGCAAAAAATTAAGCATTACCAATGCTTGTATTGCTGAAGTGGAGTCACTAAGCAATAATCCATTATTAAAACTGATTATACAAGTCAGTAATTGTTTCAAGGGAGTATTTATAGTTTCTAACCATTCGTCAAAGCTTGTCTGAAATGTCATGAAAAACCAATTACAACACAAGCATATCTTCCAAATCTGTGCTTGTTCCTATTCTATTTCATACTTTTATACAACTTTAGCAAGCATCCTTCCAAAAATAACACAATATGTCTACACAATTAGTTTGCACATGTCTCTGTTACCTCTGCATATGCTGAACTATAAGTAGTTGTTACTGAAAACATTTTTCTGGCGCCGACTTCTCGAGTTCTTTTTCCATCTCCTGGAGTAGATGGCATGCTTAATAAATTCTGGAAAAGTAACAAGAAAAACTAGAATTAACACTTCAGAAGAGATTTCCATATACCATTGCATGATTTAACATGTTCTGAAAATAGTACAGTTACCTTCAAATGCAGAGTTGGTCAACATAATTAAATCACTGCAAGAATAGTTACCAAAAATAACTGAACATTTCTAGATACACCTACTACAAGAAATGTGGAGGGGAAAAAAGAATAAAATGAGGTTCATCTTCTTTTTTTGGTTTGTTGATAGAATTAAATGCCCACTCTTACTACGTACATCACCACAGCAGCGACACTGAAGTGAAATGATAATTGGGAAAGGAAATGCCCCAAGCCTAAGATGAGGTACCTTCCTAGCATTTGTCAGTTATGAGAACTGTGGAAAACCTGGAAAAAAACCCATCAGGAAAGATGGACCTTGTGGGATTTGAACCACAGACCCCTGTTCATGAGTATAAGTATATATACTTATTAAAAGTATACAACTTATTCGTTTAAAAACTTTTGGTATCATTAATACATCTTAATTCATAAGGTAACTTGTTAAACTGTTTAACATCTAAAACAAACCTTTACTTATACGAGTAAGTCTGTGTTTAAGAATAATTAAGTCAAACTTATTTCTTACATTATGATCATGTAAATTGTTTGCTAAAATTTGTTCCCTATAATTACTATGTAAAATCAGTAAATTAGCTAAGACCATAAAGGCCAAAAAAAAAAAGAGTTAAAATTCCAAGTTCTTTAAAAATAGATCTACAGTGTTCATAAGGGTCACATCCTTTTTTTGTAATATAAATACATCCTTAGCACCAGTGCTATTACCCCATATTAAACTTCTAATGGAATTATAAGAATCCATAATAGGCATTTAACAAAGCATTCTTGGAAATTAGTGTCCGTTGTCTTAACACAAATAACATCTTAGACAATTTTAAACAAAGATAGCCAGTATGATGTTTCCAAGAAAGTTTACTGTCAAAATGGAATCCCAGTAAATTAGCTGTTAAATCATTGTTAACATTACACACACTAAAAACAAAAGTCTGAGTCTCATTAAGATTTAGGCTTAAGTCATTAGCATTAAACTAGTCAGATATATTTTTTAAAGTATCAACCATATTATTATAAAATGCCTTCAAAATTGTAGTATTGTCAGCATATGCAATTATTCTATCAGTTATAGCAACTTGATAGATAATTTATAGAAATTATAAAGAAAACTGGAACCCTCAGGGACACCAATATTGACTGTCTTAGAAGAACCATGATTCCATTTACTTCCACAAACTGCAGCCTATTTGAAAGATAAGATTTAATTAAGGCTATTTCTTTCCGTTTTATCCCATAAAACATTAATTTACGTAAAATAATATCATATGGTAAACAGCCAAAAGCTTTACTAAGGTTGCACATGCAAATGACAGCAGTTTTCTTTTCCTCTAATACATTTAATACCCAGTTAATTATTTGTTCCATTGCTAAGGAAGTAGATTTTCCAACTATAAAATCAAACTGTCCATCAAACAATAGATCATGTTCTTTAAAGTAAACAGACAATTGCTTAATCATGACACTTTCAAACACTTTTGACAAAATGGGAACCAAAGATGCAGGCAAAGTTAGCAACAATACATGTATCACCTTTCTTATCTACAGGAACAACCTTAGATATCTTAAGTACGTCTGGAAACTGACCTTGTTCAAGACACTGCTTTATAATAAACACTATTGGTTCCAAGATAACATTTATAATACATTTAGTAAGAAAGTTAGGAAATCCATAGTAATCCTGACTTTTAGAATTACTCAAATTCATAATAGATTCATAAACCTCCATACGAGTTACGTTTCTCCGATTAAAAATGGTATTAGTGCACACAGTACTATATAAATATTGCTCAGCAGAAATAACAGGCTCATCTATATTATCTTTGATATCATTTATAGACTGAATAAAAAACTACTTAAGCCCTCTGTAGTGGCAGAAAGAGCATTAAAGTTTTTCTTTCCAGCTTCTTTATTAACTATATTTCATGCTTTTTTCTTTTTACATTTATTGTTGGAATTATTAACTAAACACTCATTATATGTAATCCTAGATTGTTTTAAATTAAAGTTATACCTATTTCTTTTATCACTGTATAACTTTTTAATCTGTGAATCCCCAGAACTTTTACTAAGCTCATACAAAAGCCAAACATGGTTATGACACACAATTCATTGGTAATTTGCAGTTTACTCGTCTTTTCTCTTTCTGTTTAACTTTAACAAATTTTAAACATTCATTACAAAATTCTAATAAAATGAACAAAAATTTGTTAAAATTCATAATTGAATCACAGTAAATTAAAACCGAGCTTCAGTCAATATCAGGTATAATTTTTATAAAACTGCAAATTTTATAATGAGAAATAATTCTAACTCTTTTGAAAATTGAAGCATTTTTAGTAGTATTACATGGAGTTTAACATTTGTGAATATTTCCACAATAGTAACTTGCTAGATACTAATTATTTAAAATATAATATCTGATTTTCATTCCTTAACCAATGTTCATATAAAACTATAATAGCATATTTTCTATTCTGAATATAAGCATCAAGTTCAAACATTTTGTTTCTTAAACACTGAATATTCAGATGAAGCACACTTTAATACTCTGTATTTAGTGCATTATTACTATTTACAGTATTAGTCCTCATCTGTTGACAACCATTTGACAGACTTGAAAAAATAACTTATACATGTGTTGTTTGGTCAAATTTTTGGTAGTGGTGGTATTTATTAAGTATTTAGTATTACATTAATTGCATAACACAGTCACATGGGTCATAAGACCGTACATGCTCTCTAGAAAAATACCTGGTCTGTATACGCGACTTGCAGTATCGACCAGAAAACAACTATTTGGTAAAATTTTTGCATTTAGAGCAGTATCCGTATGTTCATTTAAATCAGTTTTAAAGGAGGAATAAAAGTTCTAGATTCTTAGAAGTTAATTTGCTGCACTTTGCTATCGGCACAATAGGTCTCAAGTACTCCATCAAATGTTCAATTTAAGTTTCTGATGCCAGTCAATAGACATGTAAAGAAATGATCAGCCTGAAAGTTTCAGCCTTGGAACAGTCTGAAGTTTCATCTTATTAGTTTCACTGCTTACCTTCTTTCCAACAACTGTAGAACAATGCATCTTTTTACATTTAACTATTTCTAACCACGTTTCTGTATGCAAGGGCTGACAGTCTCCTCTTGCTTTGCCATCTTGCCAATTAGAAGCCAAATTAACACGCAAAACTGAACTCATTTGAACTAGTCTTAGTACCTTTAACTCTCAGCTGATGTCTATCATTTATCATGGATTGGGTGATAGAGAAAAACACCTGTTTCCAATTTGTTGCTTTTGATTTAATCATTTAATTATACCTCCTGAATCTGGTTTTAACCTATAGAAATGTGCACAAGTCTTAGAATGTGCTAACAATGTTTGTTACTTTTAGAGAAATTTTGTAGCTTAAAGAAACCACTAAGTCTTATGTAAACCAACTGTTCAAGGAAATAATTCTGTCCATATCCTGTTTCATCTAACATTTGCAAACTGTGCAGTTTTAGAAAACATTTATTAGTTTGAGACGGAAGTTACAGGGATGTTGGATATAATTTATTTCTTCTTATTGGGAAACAAAGTGAGGTTTATCTTAAACCATATTAAGTACTTCAAATTGAATTTCCAATACTTTAGCTTCAGTAATTCATAATTAAATTATGGAGCATGTTTTAGAGACTGTTGTCTCCACCTTCAGAACACACTCACTGCCACGTTTGTTTGTAGATAACATTTTTTTGGTTAGACATACTGTTCAATATAATCATCTCATCACACAATACATACAACCAAAAAAGTGTCATCTACAAATTTGAGGAGGAAACACTGCAGTAAGTCTAGGCTGAAGTTGGAGGTAACAGTCTCCAAAACATGTTCCATAAGTTTATTATAAATAATACTGAAGTTAGAGTATCAAAAATTCAATTTTAAATACTTAATATGTCAGTTATAACTCATATAATTCAGGATTGCTGTGTAATATGACATTTACAAAGCTACAAAGAATATTTTCATCATTGTCATCCTTATTTGGCAATATTTTCTGGGGCATCAGGATTTATAAATATGGTAAAACTCAAGTTACAAAAGTAATTTATCAACCCAAAATTATAATAAAGTTGTAATACAGAGCAAAATGCTATGTGAATCAAACAAACTGGAATTTTCTTATAGCAACTCCAATACTACACAAATTGGCTTATGGCCATTATTGAGTATATTGGTGGGGGGTGTTTGCTCCCTCTAGCAAACACTTGCACCAAGCTTATTTTACACAAGTACAATGAGGGAACAAGAAGTGCAACATCTGTTGCGCAATGCATTATCATCAAGTTTCTTGCTAACAAAGGCATAAAACCAGACGAAATATTGAGAATACTCCAGACACAGTGCAGGGAAGTAACAATTTCTAAGACTCATGTGTATGATTGGCATAAAAATTTTGTGTTAGGAAGGGAAACTGAAGAAAACTATCCTCACCAACGATGGCCATGGACAAGTGTTACCATAGAAAACATTCTGCTGTTCATAACTGTAATGAAGATAATTATTTCAGAAGTGTCAGTAGCAGCAGTAGGAATAAGCTATGGGAGTGCACATTCCATCGTTCATTATGACCTTGAGTGTTGAAAAATGTGACAGGTGGGTTCCTCCATCTCCTTACTCAAGAAAAAAAAGCAAGTTCATCTGCAAGTTTACCAAAGGCTCCTGGCTTCTTATGAGAAGGGGAGGATTTTTCGCTCCATATTGTCACTTGTGATAAAACATGGGTTCGCCATTATAGTCCTGAATCAAAAACAGTGAGCATGGAATCGAGCAAGAAAGGAAGAACTGCACCAGTCAGGGCCAAAAGATGCTTATCAGCTAGAAAAGTGCTTATTAGTGTTTTTTTGGGAAAAACACTAGAAAAGCGCTTGCTAGTGCTTTTTGAGAAAAACAGCAGGAGCTTCACTGGACACCCTTGTAACACCTTCCTTATAGACCAGATTTATCCGCCCCGCGATTATCGTTTGTTTGGGCCACTTAAAAGAGGCATTGGGAGGACAGCACTTGGATGAATCAAGTGCAGTTGTGCGCAACTGGCTGTGCACCCATCCCAAGCTTTTTTTTGAAGAAGGAATATAGAAACTGCCAATTTGTTGACAAAAGTACCTTTTAACATCAGGAGATTATGTAGAAAAATTGTATATCATTTTTGTATGCTTTGTTACCACATTAAATTCATATTTTACAAATTTCATTTAATATTTGATTCACCTAATATGTGCAAACATTTTGAAGAGAAGTTTTGAATGGTTTTAGCCTTCTAAACTGTTGCATTCAATATATTATAGCACATCAAGAACCTCCATCAGGAACCAGTCAAACAGTTAAAACAAGTTGGCTGGGATATTGAATGGGAAATGGTTTGTATAGAGAGGCCAGGATCGGACCTGCAACCTTGGGCACAGAAAGTCACTGTTCACTCAGCAGTTTAACTTAACGCATTTAAGTACTTACAGCAGACAGGGATTCATTACAAGATGGTGACTGTAACTCCTTGATCTCAGATGCAAGTTCGTCCAGCAGTTCCTTGTCATCTGAACCTGAAGCTAAATCACTTGATACCATATTCTGTATTTCCACGAAGGAAGTGTTATCATATATTAAGGCTTCTCTTTGCAATGCTTTGTTTCCAGAAACAGGCTGAAATTCAAAATGTATTGTGGAATTATTCAAATCAGAAAAGTAACACTGAAAGCATTAAGACACATTTCCTAAAAATAACATACAACTATACTCAGACCTCAACATCTACTGTTTCTGCAGCACATGATTTAACCAACCCTGTACAAAATGTTTGGAAACATCCCCTTAAGTAAAAAGGCTTTATCTGCACACAGTAATTTTACTGGACAGCAGTAAAAGTTTATGCTTCCTCTACAGTGAAAGCTAAGTGCACGAATTTACTTAAACTCAAATCATTTCTATTGTTAACAGGCAGTTATAAGTGATAAACATTTCCCTGAAAAAGTATTTTAACTTATGGAGTAATTTTTACACCATCCCCCCCTTTTCTGCCAAATTCATCTGTCAGTTTAGAGTAGTGGTTTCCAAGCTTTCACTAATGGCACCCGCTTTATAAACTCTGCAATTCCCAAGCACCCCTTATGCCAATTACAAATATTTTTTCTCAAGGGGCTTGTGTTTGAGAATGAGGTACGACAAACAAAAGGGTTTCAAAATTCATAATGTTAAAGTAACAAATTTTGACAGAAACTGAAGGCTGTATGCCTGAAACAAGAATATAAATGGATACATAAAATAATATGTTGAAAAAGTATCAATACCATCTTGCTGGCTGTGAAAAGAAGTTTAAATGAACATGTAGTTAAATTCAGTCACGTTAAAATAGTGGAAACTTTTATAAACCAATCTCAATACTACTGCACAAGAACAATTCTTGTTGCACATAATAGTGACTTTGCTTTAACCTTATTCTCTTATCCAGAAGAAATGTTGTATTATTGCTCCACTCATAGAAGCAAACTTGATGCAAACACATGACATCTTTAACTATCCTGCAATACACGGGAAACCAAAGCACACCATACCACTCGACTGAAGTATCCTCAGGATGCTGCTTTTGTTCCATTGTGAGTAAACGTGGCACCCATCTTGCGCACAGGATTCTCATGTCTAAATTTTCAGTTAGTATGCAATGTACAGCACCTTTTGAAATGCCTATGATGTCTGCTAGCTCGCATACTTTCAGTCGGCGGTCATCCAATACCATTTTGTGGATTTTCTTAACAATTTTTGGCGTGGTCACCTCATTTGGTCGACCACAGCGATGTTCGTCTTGGCAGCTTTAACTCTGCCACCCAATGTTTTACTGTTGTAAACGAAGGAGCAGACTCCCCCAGAGTAGAGTCTAGCTCAGCTTTAGTATTAGTTGGACTAAGACCTTTCAAATGAAAGTATTGTATCACATAACGATGGCCAATTTTAACCATGTTTACAAATTCGCTGAGAGAGTTCACTATTAATAGATGCCAAACAATTACTAAACAACATAGCATCATCAAATTTCAAACTTAAGCTTTATAAGGGTAGTACTTTCTACCATAGTCATTTGTTTGAAACAACAACCGCTATACATACGTCAGGTCGGGTACTTCTGGAACTGCCCTCATAGACATAAGCCAGAATTAGAAAAAAGCAGATGACTTTACTAAGAGTTGTATTTGTAGGAAAACGCAAAAGTTTTTCTTTAATAAGGAACCGCCAACGTTAGTCTTAAATTCTGTTAACAATGATCCTACATTGCCTACATTTGAGTGATCTACCTTTCATAAATGTTTGCTAGAAATTGGATTTAAGTTTGTGAGGAGAAATAAAGTGACTATAATTATTGAGAGAGGATATCGTATGATGGAGACCCAGATTTTACACCTCTCCCGATAGTGTGCAGCTACAGATTAATGTTTTATTTTAATTATCCTGTATTTAATTTCAAATCAGCCTTTATTTCAGTGTTTATTATTATTATTATTATTATTATTATTATTATTATTATTATTATTATTATTATTAAATATTAACATTAATCTAATTATTCAAAAATATACTGTTCTATTGCATTATAAATATGAGACATGTGTCCACTGAGCATTTGCTTGTTTTGTGTTTGCTCTTCACAGCTGATACAAACACAGGGTAATGCGAAGGGATACAAAATGTTTTGTTGACATCAAGTGTGGTTCTAAGGCTGGGGGTGCTATAAATAAAACTAAAAGCAAAATTTGTGCTTATGGCACCAGTAGTAAATATAATTTCTGTATGCTACATATGGAATGTAACATCAAGACAATAATTAATAGTGACCTTCACATTAGTCGGGTACACTTGTTGAGTAAGTTACAAGCAATAATAAGCAAACCAGATAACATTTTTAGGAAATAGTTAAAAGAAAAAAAACATTAAACAATCCTTTGAATTCCATATATGAATTTGTTTGTAATTAAAAATCAATCTGTACAAAGTTAATTAATTGTTCTTCCAGGCATGCTATGTGTAAGCTAAAGATAGAAAGAAGCTCAGGACTTAATTTTATGTCACAATTGGGGTATGTTATCTCAAAATGAAATTGAGAACACCTTATGGTCTACAGGAAAAAGTAGGAATCAGTTGGAGAATTTAATGTCATACTGGCATGTTGCCAGGGTAGCTCATTTCATTACAGCAATGGCACAGAAAGCCCTAGGTCCATGGTTCAAATCCTGGCTATGGCATTGAATTTTTCAATCTGATTCTACCTTTCCAATGTAAAAAGTTGTTTATACCATGCGAATTGTTAGAAAACTTGCATCAAATTTAAAATTAAGTTACAGTTACTCAAAGTGGCAGGTATCAATGGTACAGTTTCCAAGTTTGTGGTTAACAGGATAAACTTTTCCAGACATTTTGGATGAAGCTGTGGCATTCATCTCTAGTGACGCATTCATAGATTCCTTCCCAGGAGCTCAGAGGCAATTGCTGCTGTGCCTTTTTGTGCTGGTTTACATGTGTCATGGGGACAAATGCATTCTGATCAGTCCAACTGAAGATGTGGGCTGTCTTCCTCTTGTCCAATGCCTGAACTAGCGCTTCTCAGTGACTTCGTTTTTGTCTTCTGGAGTATGATATCTATGCCATATATTATAAAGTCTCAATGCTTCCTACTTCCTATTGAAAACATCTATGTTTGTAGATTTCAATAGCCTCTTGATGCAGACAAGTGGGATAATGTGATAAGGTGAACAGGATTTCTGTATTGTTGTATCTGATTATGTATTCATCTTCCACCAACAGTGTGCATTTAGTAGTAGTTGATTTGTAGGTTAGATCCAGTCGACAGTTTCCTTATGTTCAGATAGTCAGGTGTTAGCATTTATGTGCATATGTATACAGAGCCACAGGAGCATGATATCCTGTAGATTCCACATGGAAGTGAGCACCTTGACAACTGAAAAACTGCACTAAGCTGTGGCTTAAAGCTGTTTCAATATTATGTTGTTTTAGAATTTTGCCAATGTATTCCGTGACATTTTTTAAGTAGTGGAAGAGTTTACCCTGTTAGATCATGGCCCACAAACCTGGAAACTGTACTGTACTACAGTAACATTTATTAATATTACTAATGCAAAAGAGAATTCTATTTTCAGACATACAGAAATATTACATAAATAACCGCGATGTTAGTTTAATTCAACTGAACTGGTTTATAACTCCAACAGGAATTAAAATTGTAGAACATACAAACAATATACTCTAGTGCAACTGAAACTTGAGGTTGGTTCACAATAACCCAAGAATGGAAACCAGAACGGAAATGAGAACAGGAAGCAAAACAGCATACAACATTTTGGTTCACAATGCCCCAGGAAGGAGAATGGGAATGCATATGCCCACATCGATAGCAAAGTGAAAAGTTGATTTTGCACATTGGGACCTCATTTGTTTGTAACTGACCAAAGATATATTTTCACCTGCTTCCAATTCAGCCAACAGCAGGTTAGCCAACATCAAAATTTGATAGAGTAAACGTTTTCTAAATGCAGATCCATTACTATTTCCAATTACGCGGATAATCTTATGGTCAGGGCTATAACGGTAATTGGGTTACAGAAAGCAATCAACGAAATACATGAATTCTGCAAAGAATAGGGAATTAAAGTAAATATAAATAAATCAAAAGTTATTGTATTTAAAAGACGAAATAAATTAAAAAAAGAACAGAAATGGCAGATGGGGGGCTTAAAGTTAGAACTGAGTTTGATTATTTGGGGGTGAGGATGAGCAGTAATGGTGAATGGGAGGCGCATAGCAGGAAGGTTATGGCTAAAGGAAGGGCAGCAATGACAGGGGTAAGGATGTGCAAATACAAATTAGAAATGCCAACTAAATGGATAGAAAGAATGTATGAGGCATTGGTAGAAGCAAGAATGCTATATGCAGTTAAAATTTGGGGGGGGGGGGGGGGAATCTGAATTAAGCAGAAAAATAGACCAGAGCTATAAAACATTCTGTAAAGAGCTATTGGGAGCTATTGGGGTTACCAAGATCAGCACCAGGGGAAGTAGCATTAGTGGAATTAGGAAGAACAAGAAGAAAGGGAGTGATACTGGAAAGGATATTGAAATTTTGGTTTAAATTCCTGAAAAAAGATGAAGGAGAAATTTTAAAGATATGTATAAAACAACAAAAGAGTATGAAAAATAAAAATAGCTGGTGGACAGGGGTAGAAAAAATTATGGAGAAGATACGAATGGGAGATACTTGGAGAGCAGGAGAAAGAAATAGCAATGGCTTCTAGAAAACAGTAAGAAACAGAGTGGAGGACATAGAAAGACAAGAGATCTGGGGAAGCTTAGAGAATAAAAAATCACTAGACTTCTATAGATTAGTAAAAAGGAAATGGGGAAGAGAAGGGTATGTGGATTATTGTAATAGAGCTGAAAAAGCAGTGTTTGCATGGATGAGAACAGGATAAATGTACCTGAGAGGGCTAAGAGGCAAAAAATGCAGAATTTGTGAACTATGCAGATGTAGTGAAAGCACAGAGCATTATATGACAGAATACAAAGAATTAGCAGAATGGAGACAAAACGTATGGGAGGAAAAATGGGAAAAAAATGGATGGAAAAACAGTAGCAATTAAAATGTTGACAAGAAGGCAAAAATAAGAATATGGGGGAGTTCTTAAAGAAAGTAAAGGAGAAATGGATGGATCATAGGTGATTAAGGGTAGCAAGGGCTGCTCAGCTGAGCGATAGGCCAGGGTGTCAGGTAAAATGAGCAGTATAGGTAGACAAGAAAATTTGTACATAGGTTAGGTTTGTTTACAAGTGGAATATTGTAAAAAGGATTGTGTATAAAAGATGTACAAACAAAGTTTATTCTATTCTATTCTACTATTTCCAATTCCTTTAGACATGCCAAGCATCATTCTTTTATTAATAGCATACATTTAAGTTGTTTGTTGTTAATTCCTAATAGTTTTTGCTGCTGTTTTCTTAAGGCAATAGTCAGTTCTGAGTTGCACATAAACAAACTACAGATAACGTTTTCACTAAAAGAACCAAAGCTCAATGGATCTTAGTATGTCAGGATGCACATTTGTTGGAATTTCTTCCAGTTTCATTTTCCCAGTTTGTGACTACAGAGCACTCTAGCAGCTCTTTTTCTATTCACAGCACCGTGAATAATTTCTACAGTGAAGAGTCTAATATGCACAATATGGATCTAATATGCCATCCATCTAATTTGACCAAGTCTTCTTTCTCATTCCCGGGACCTGGGAAAGCTTCCCATTAATTGTGAACACTCACATTATAATAAATGTATTTCAACTTTGCCATTATCATTGTGGTTTCTGTTCTCCATTATTGTGAAATGCTTTTTAGACAGCTGGAACTAAAACTACAACTTTTAACACAAGATACACAAATTAAAAGTTGTACTTTATCACGCTAGTACGATAAAATTTTTATGCCACTCCTTGTGACCAACTTTGGTTTCACATCCCATCACATGACAATTACACTTTGTATTTGCACTTGTTTAATAAACTGACTTGGTTTGATTAGATTAGCTTTTATATTTTATTATGTCTAATAATTTATAAAATGGCAGCAGGTATGAATACGGATGAAATTGAATTCCAAGAGCCAAACAAAATTCTGGAAGCTGCCAAAGAGTAACGTCGGAATTGCTATAAAAAAAAATTCAGAAAACAGTAAGATATAGCACATAATCGCTTCATTGATTGGTGTAAGGTAAGCACTGTTAGCAAATCAACACACGTCTGTTGATCTCGCTCTAGGTGCCTTTCTCTTACTTGCATATGGGCTTCGAATTAATATAGTATTTTATTGTTATTTTACAAATTTCAGGACTGTCTAAAAAATAGTGTATGCCACACATGATAAAAGTTACTTTATTTTGCTTGTAGGACTGCTACACTCAGTCTACAACTTCATTTCACAAACATTCCTACTCACAAAATAAAATCCTACTTTTAACACTTGTATCATAAATAACTATAAGGCTTCCTCTATATCTCTAAACTGCGGGCGGGCAGGTAGGCAGATAGATACTTTATTCATCACATGCATTTACATAATTTGGGCAAAAGCACAGTAAACTGGTGACTCGTCAATTTAACAGAATTTTGTCTAATTAAAACATTACAGAAAATATGATGAAAAATTTATAAAAGCATTCATACATACAAACGTATATACAAAAATATTTACATTATTAATCTGGTTGAACTAAAAATTATTAGATTTTATTTATGTTTATATGGTCCTAGAGACCGCCATCCACTTTTACTGAATAGTATGCTTTTTCTGTGAGGATCCCTTTCAATGTATTGAGAAACACATTTTTGTCTTTTATTTCTCTATCTTTTTGTGACAATTTATCATAAATTTTACTCCAGAATAGAAAGGACTCTTCAAATAATTACCTGTATAGAGCTATTAAATTAAACCTCCATTATCATAACTCTGTACAGCCTCTTGCTCCTTTCTTAAACTCCTTATCTGCTTATCCCTTATTCTTCCTAAAATTCTCACATTTTATTGACTTTTTTTCTACCTTATGCTCACCAATGTTTAAATTACTATTATATCTTGTTGCATTTTATCTTGTTTTCATCTCAGATGGTATTCCTCTTATCTTTTTCTATTCCCTATGCAACCCTCCCTTCAAACTACATTTATATCAATATACTAAAAATGGCACTATTCTGAAAAAATATGAAGCATTGTCTCAAAACAATGACAGAACAAAGCGTTAAAGCCTTTTTTAGTAGTCTTTAATGCCCATTCTTGCTGCATATAACACCTGATGCAGCAGACACTGATGACAAATGAAATAGTAATTGTGAAAGGAAATGTTCCAGGCTAAGGTTTAGGGTACCTTTCCAGCATTTGCTAGTTTTGAGGACTGAGTAAAACCTAGGAAAAAACCTCAGTTAGGGAAGACACTCTTGGCAGGATTTGAACCAAAGACCTGTTCACATTCACAAGTCTGTGGCTTAATGACCTCATCTTCTGCAAAGGTAATAAATAAATAATTAAAAAAGAAAAAAGTGCCCTGAAAAACTCAGACATGTGAAGATTACCTAGTTTTAAAGAGCACTACAAACAGTGGATTTTTTTACATGTAGAACTTGGAATATAAATAAAATATCAATAAAGTTGTTAAAACAAATTTCCTCATCACTAGAACTATCTGGGAGAAAATATTAATTGTCAACAATGCACATCATTTCATAAATTTTTAAATTCTGCAAACAAATAGTTTGCTAGAGCTTTGTTACCCTGCCAATAGATGGCAGCAGGATCCAACCCAGCTAGGAGAGGAGGAAGAAGAAAGAAGAAGGAACATTCTTCAGTCACCTCACTACTGATAAGAAATGCCCTCAAAAATGTTCCAGTTTTAAAAACTTAGTAAGTAATGGTTTGTGTAAAGATAGTGTGACTCATTCCAAATTGAACATTTTTAGTTTACCGCACAGCAGAAGAAAAAACCTTAAGTGGTTATAATTCTAGTCTAAGAGAGTCCTCAAATGGAATATCACCATAGATATTTACCTGTAATAATGCTGTTTTTCTCTGTTGGATTGTAACTGGATCAGATGTTGATTCTTTATACTCGTTACTCCTTTCTACAGTCTGAAACATTATCATTTGCATGTAAGTCCATGTTTAGTGCTGAAAATTAAATAATTTTTACCACACTACTTAGCTAAAAAGGTATTAGATGTTTTAGTTTCTTTCCTTCTTTGCTTATTTACAACAATAACTGAAAATTACTCAAATTTATTTACCATTTGATTTCAATACAGAAATATTGGCTTCATTTGAATACACTTATTAATACAAAAAGAACAGGTCTAATTAGATGTAATACTCAAATATAGAAATCCTAATTATTACACGAGTAGGTACCTAAAACACACACACTCTCTCACTTTCTCCTTCTCTCCCCGAAATGTCAATCCATTTCTTCTTTGACAGCGAGTTAGTCTTAAAATGAACATTTTAGCAGATTTGTAACACTTATACATCAGTTACTTAACATCCATTCAGAATGTGTTCTGAAAACCCTTGCATTCAACATCAGCTTTTTTGTCAACTGCTGGTATTGCTTGTACTTCTCCCTGGTGTAGGATGAATAAATCTTCTTAGTAGACATCACCAGGCAGAGTTTCAAAGCTCATCATTCTGTCCTTGCTCTTCCAGATGTGTATATTTTCCCATGCTGCTAGTTCTGTTGCACCTGTTGTGTGTTTTAATAGCTTCAGATTTTCTTGGATGTCATGGTGTTCCTGCCAAAAATCATGTTACTGCAGATTCTATTCCTGTTTCATTCTTATATTTCTGAAATGTTCCTTTGTTTCTAGGTTTGTTTTTGGGTTTCCTATGTAAATTTTGTTACAGACCTTGCATTCAATTTGATATATTCCTTATCCTTTAACTGGAGCAATGTCATCCTTCAGTTTTGAGTTTATTAGGTTTTTTTTATGGAATGGTTGTTCCTTGTGCCAGGATGATAGCATGTTCTTTGAAAATTCTTCTGCATTTTTTTAAAATCTTATTTTCTTCTGCAATTATGGAGAGGCAGCTGTTCTCTTTGAGTTGCTTACTTATTTTGGCCTTATGTACTTCCTTGTGGGCTAGTTGGCTGCTGAAAGCATTTGCTTCTGCATTCTTTATGATTGTTTTTAGCTCTTTGTTATATTCCTCTTTGTTTAAAGATATGTATTCTAACCTGTTTTGCGAGACTGTTTATTACTGTGTGCTGGTGTGTTACTGGGTTATAACTATTGTAACTGATATAATTATCGGAGTTGGTTTTCTGTGTATTTCAAATCTTTATTACCTTCTTCGCTATCTTGCTTACTAATTTTCCTGAGCCTTCTAGGTCTTACTTTACCTAAATAATTTGCTATTTGATTTATGTTCTTTTTTGATTTTACACATCTTTTTCCCCATAATTTTGCTTGGTAAATTGAACCACCTTTTCATTTCTAGCTTCTCCCTAAGAATTTTGCTTTCTTTGCATTCTAGCAATACAAGCCAATTATTCTCCTTTTGGCTGCAAGTGAGCATTTTTCTAAACTCCCCCTTACTCGTAGCCCTTTCAACTTCATAACCAACTTCATAACCATGCAAAGCCTTCTCCTGCTGCTTTGTTACACTGTTTAACACAATCTTATCCACTCTACACATTTTCAATTCTCTGTATACACTCAATGAAGTTCTGAAATTAAAACTGACAATTATTGCTTGCCCTTTCAATACTTTCAATTCTTAATTCTATTTCTTTCTAGAAACCAATTTCTAGTGAACCTCTAGCTCACCAAATTTCTCTAAAATCGACCTTTTCCAAAATTTTCTCAATCCTATTGAACCAAGTTTCTTCCTAATATTTCTTGAGAGATAATGATGTAAGCTATTTTGCTCATCTAAATTTCTAATTCTAACCACTATTTCAACATTCTTTGAAAAATTTTCCCTTTGATATCTGTTCTTCCCAATTCTGCTTCTGCATTGCATGAAGCTCTGGGCAAGACAAAATTTGATTAGAAAAGTTCCTATGAATCATGTTCACATTTGCCTGCCCTTCCTTAGACCCCATTCCTTTAAAGCTTTCGACAAGCAGCATTGGACTAGTATTTTCTTTTTTTTTATAATCATTGGTATGAAAATTACATATCAATGAGTAGGGACCCCGACTTTTTGCGAGTAGTTAATTCGCGTAATTGGCCGAAAATTAACAATAAGGAAAACCTTTAATCAATTATTTTTAAATTGCACATATATATCCATTCTGAGTCGCGAAATAACGCGACATTAGTTCTATATCGCGAAAACGCGAAATAACACCATTATGAAAAAAAATGTGCAAAAAAACCGAAATTTTTCTCTCTCTCTCCTTTTTTTTGGCATTTGTCTCTCCTTTTCACATAAACGATCAGATATTTGGCTTATCAATCATTTACGGATACGTGTATTGTCATTCGCTATGGCCATGCTGCACGGCACAGAATACCAAACTGCACTGTGATTTAACCAGAGCTTCGGCAAACATCGGTACTGCTTCGACTACCCTGTTCCCTTCACTCTTCACCTATCGCATGCACAACAAAAGGAATGCCATGTTTATCAGAACTCGGCAACACCGCATCAGTGACGGATTTCTCATTTCACTCAAATTATTCTTTGGATTTAAATGACAATACTACCTGCAATTCTTCTCTAATGCCGTATTTTAACGATTCGTGCTTGCATCGTCCCATTTCATGCCGGCTGGAAAAGACTGTCGCAAAAGTATCGTTAAATAATGCATGAATTTCTAAGTCTGGTTCAAGTCAATTCTGACAGTAGACAGCCTCTTCTACCAATCACTGTCACCGTTTCCTGTACCCCTCGCACGAAAATTGTTGCTGTCTCGCGACGTTGCCATAATGTAAATGCATGTCTAGGTATATTTTGTGTCCGCTATACTGAAAGATTCGTTTGGAGTCAAGTTATATTCTTTAAATTACGTTACAATTTAGCGCAAGGAGTCTGTTTACCTTCTGCTCTGAAAAAGAAAAGGAATTATGCCGATGGAGCCACGTTTCAAATTAAGCTAGTGCATCCACAATTCAGCTGGCAGTGGAGTTGGCAACGTGCCGTTCGCGCAAGACATTGCCAGGTCAGTTTAGTTTTGCGGCACATGGGAATTCAAACTGATTCCACAGTAGTATTTCAATGCGGTCTCAAAATATAATAAACTGCCAGGCATCTTTCCTTCTTGAACACTGCAAAGACACCATTTGCCTTATTGAAGTGCTTGAGGGATCTAAATATCCATTTGTTCATAAACTATATAGCAAACTTAAAGATATATCAAATGGCTTCACAATAGTAGCTGAGGGCTCGTTTGGAGAGAAAACTTCAAGTCTTCTTCAGACTGCCAACCCTCAAGAAGTCTTATGTTATCAGTCAGTTCAAGCAATTGGGCATAAAGTCAGTTACCAAGCTGAATTCCTTAATGTCAGCTGATCCAGCTGCTGATATTATTCATTCTGCAGGTAAATTGTTTGATGTACGAAAAATAGTATCAAATGAGGCATCTACTGATATAACTATAGAAAAAGCAAGAAGAATGTTACCTTTTCTGCGAGAATTGCCAGAGAAGACATTCAAGGAGGGATATGCTGCTCTGAAGAACATAGTGTGTGAGAAATTAGATGATGCTGCTGAAGTGAACATACTGGATTTACTTTCTGGACTTCAATGTGATCACTTGTGTTTCAGTGAGACGTGTATGTAACTACTGTGGGTACCCATGTCCAATGTGGACAGTGAAAGACTTTTCACTGCATATGGGAACATCATGACAAACTTAAGAACAAATCTTAAGCCAGAGAACACCGAACTTATGGTGGCTCTGTCTCTAACAAAGTAAATCAGTCGAAATGTATACTATGTAAATATTTTCATGCTCCTCTTTTTTGAAGTTACATGTAAGGTGCCCTTTGTTCCACAGTAAAATAGTTTAAACTGTGTTTTTGTTTTTTCCCTTTTTTTGGACGAGATAGCACCGTTAAGCAGTTTTATTTACCGCCCAAAACACCGCTCACTATAATATTTTTACACCGATATTACATTATTTTATTTACCGACAATCTGGGGTCTCTATCAATGAGTCAAAATTGTATTACTACAAATGTATTCTGTAAACTTTATTTATATGTTAGTTACCACCAAATTTGTATATGTACTGCACTGGGTAGAGCTTTAGCTCATTAAGAGAAAATTGTGAAATAAATAAGTAGTGCAAGTTAAAATCTATCGCCACTAAAGAGGTTAGTTTAAGGGCAGGTTACTTTACAAAATGACACTTGCTTTGCATATGGTTTTCATGTACTAATGTATACAATTTGAAAAAATCTATACATTTTAAAACTGGAAATAAAATGTTTCTGGCAATTGTTTATAGAGGTGTGCGTGCGCGTACGTGTGCGTGTGTGTCTGCATGCGTGCAGCATAATTCAAAATCTTCTAAAATATGCAACATGAATATTTAAAATAAAATCCCCAACCTCAAATTACCCTTTACATAAAAAAATGTTTCATTTTATAAAAAATGGCTCTAACAATTTTGATTAAAATGCCATATATATATATATATATATATATAGATAGGATATTAACATGAAAAGAAAATGTATATCTTGGATTTTCTGAGAATAGCCTGTGAAGTCCTTTCATTTGGAAGGAATATTACATAACTGGTTAACCATAAAAGATAGATAAAAATGTATTAGACGACACAATTTATTTCAAATAATTTATTTTAGGGCATTAGCCATTTCCGAGATACACTACGTGATCAAAAGTATCTGGACACCTGGCTGAAAATGACGTACAAGTTCGTGGCGCCCTCCATCGGTAATGCTGGAAGTCAATATGGTGTTGGCCCATCCTTAGCCTTGATGACAGCACTCACTCTCGCAGGCATACTTTAAATCAGGTGCTGGAAGGTTTCTTGGGGAATGGCAGCCCATTCTTCACGGAATGCGGAACTGAGGAGAGGTATCAATGTAGGTCAGTGAGGCCTGGCACAAAGTCGGCGTTCCAAAACATCCCAAAGGTGTTCTATAGGATTCAAGTCAGGACTCTGTGCAGGCCAGTCCATTACAGGGATGTTATTGTCGTGTAACCACTCTGCCACAGCCCGTGCAGTATGAACAGGTGCTCGATCGTGTTGAAAGATGCAATCGCCATCCCCAAATTGCTCTTCAACAGTGGGAAGCTAGAAGGTGCTTAAAATATGAATGTAGGTCTGCACTGTGATCGTGCCATGCAAAACAACAAAGGGTGCAAGCCCTCTCCAGGAAAAACATGACCACACCATTACACGACCACCTCCAAATTTCACTGTAGGCACTACACATGCTGGCAGATGACGTTCACCGGGCATTCGCCATACCCACATCCTGCCTTCGGATCGCCACATTGTGTACCATGATTCGTCACTCCACACAACGTTTTGGCAATGTTCAGTCGTGTAATGTTGATGCTCCTTACACCAAGCGAGGCATCGTTTGGCATTTTCCTGCGTGATGTGTGGCATATGAGCAGCCTCTCAACCATGGAATACAAGGTTTCTTATCTCACGCCTAACTGTCATAGTACTTGGAGTGGATCCTGATGCAGTTTGGAATTCCTGTGTGATGGTCTGAATAGATGTCTGTCTATTACTCTTTACGACCCTCTTCAAATGTCGGCGGCCTCTGTCAGTCAACAGACGAGGTCGGCCTGTACGCTTTTGTGCTGTACATGTCCCTTCACGTTTCCACTTCACTATCACATCAGAAACGGTGGACCTAGGGATGTTTAGGAGTGTGGAAATCTCGCGTACAGACTTCTGACACAAGTGACACCCAATCACCTTACCACGTTTGAAGTCTGTGAGTTCCATGGAGCATCCCATTCTGCTGTTTCCCGATGTCTAATGACTACTGAGGTCGCAGATAATGAGTACCACGCAGCAGGTGGCAGCACAATGCCCCTAAGATGAAAAATGTATGTTTGTGGGGTGTCCGGATACTTTTGATCACATAGTGTATGTGATGTTATTTTGAATTTTTCATTACTCTTGTCATTTTTTAAGTGCTGTCACATTCAGCTGTTACTCATGTCATGGAAAAAGTATGGAATTTTTTTTTATTTATTTATTTTTTTTTTAACTACTGTAGCCACTGCTATGAAATTTGGAATTTACAATGTCCTTCACCATACACAACTCAGAGGTAGTTTGTTTATATTTACATGTGTTCAACCTTAGCATTGACTGTCTACAAATGCTTTGAAGGTCAAAAAAATGTGTCTGCTCAGTCATCACTAGTCTAACTTGAACCTGGCATATTTAACTTGAATGAATGCGATAACTTCAGATTGCATTTAGCAAACTAACTTGGTGTGGAAATCAAACAGACCAAAAATCTAGGAAATATAAGCCTTACTGTACTATCAACCATGGTATTGTACCTAACTTCCAGATATTAAACATTTTCAAACAAACCTTGCACAGGCAATCTGTACAGTTCCGATACTCAAGCTTTGTCGATCCTAAACTCTACTCCAAGAATAAAAATACATATGGAAGCACTTTCTAATTTTACTCAGAATAATGGTTAAAATGGCTGCTTAAAGTGTCATAACAACCTGGGTGGCACAGTTGGTTGAGTGCTGGCTTTTTATGCCCGAATTGTGGGTTCAATCCCAATGCAAGATAACAGCACATAAGCGAGCATAAAGGATGGTTCACAATAAGCCGAGAATGGAAATCAGAATGTAAATGAGAACAGGAAGCAAAACAGCATACAACATTTTGGTTCATAATACCCATGGAACGAGAAGGGGTATGCATATTGATGTGAAGTGGAAAGTCAATTACAGAGACATCATTTGTTTGCAACTGACCAATGATATTTTTAACCTACTTTCAATTCAGTCAACATAATGCAGGTTAGCTAATGTCAAAGTTCAACATAATGCAGGTTAGCTAATGTCAAGTTCTATAAACACTTTCTAGTGCAGATGCATAATTATTTCCGATTCCTCTAGTTGTACCACAGATTAGTATGTTGTACCAAGTGTCATTCCTTCATTAATAGCATACAATAAAATTATTTGTTAATCTTTGTTAAGTTCTACTGGTTTTTGCTGGTTTGTTTTTAGACAATAGCCAGTTTTGAGTTGTACATAAAACTATAGATGACACTTTCGCTCGAAGAACCAATACTCAATGTATCTGAGGGACAGGATGCACATTTACTGGAATATCTTCTGGTTTCATTTTCCCTGCTTGTGGCTAGAGAGAGCTCTAACAGCTGTTTCATGTCACAGGCACCTTGAAAAATTTCTACAGTGAAGAGTCTAATATACTTAATATGGATCTAATATGCCATACCCAAAATTGAGAATGAGGAATTTAAAATTTGACCAAATCTTCTTTCCCATTCTCACAACCCAGGAAAACTTCCCATTCATTGTGAACACTCACATTATAACACATGTATTTTAATTTTGTTCCTCTTGTTCTGGCTTCCATACTCGGTTATTGTGAACCAGCCCTAAATGCTGGTTTGACTGCCTCATGTCAGTAGATTTATTGGCATATAAAAGAAACCCTTCAGGACAAAATTTTGAAACACCAACAATGCTTATCTGACCCTGACATTGCTAACATCACTAAATAAACTTAATCATCATTGTCGTCAGACAAACCAATTAGGCATGCCAGGCAGTATATATAATCCAGCTATTGTTTACTGCTCTTGCTCTTCTTGAAAGTGCTATACCAGCCAAGACAGTAAGTATTACCCACACTTTTCACACATTAAACTTTCTCTTAGTTAGTACTGACTGTATGAAACAAGAATCCCTTTGAATAACCTATACCCACCTTAACTCCTTGCCCTCAAGCAATGAAATATGTACATACTGCAAAGAAACTAGGTGTGTGATTCATCTTACTTTATTATTTAATCATGAAAACAATATACATTTAGATCTCCCAAAAACTAATAGTGACTATCAATTTTATCAATGCAAGTTATACTATCAGAGAAGTATTAGTAACAGTAAAGATTGAAAACAGATTGATACATAAGTTTACTAAAGCATAGCTATCCATCCTCACTAATTTATTCATCTGCATAATAATCCATTCTTCACTTGTTAAATACTCTTCTGGACCAGAACTTTTAAGCCACATCACAAGAATCTTCAATAAAATAATATCATCCACAATGCTTAGCTCTACCAATTCCTTAAGCAACTGTACTACAGAAACACTTAATGGGGAGACTAAACAGTGAAAATTGCAAATTTTTAATTCTTTTTGCAGTCTTGTTAATTCAAATCTTCTCTTTAATTTCACTCATATTTTATCATTTTAGGCATAATACTTATTTTAAATCTATTTAAAAATGGTACTTCATATGTCATTTTGTACTGTACATTCTGTGCCACTTCACAATTAAAAACTATCATTACTACACACTTTGGAATAGAGAGGTAAACTTTAGGGGAAGTTTTGATCTAAAAATTGGTACTACTGTTAAATATGGCAGCTTCTGTTGTTCAAACCATGTAATTTATTTCTTAGCAAGTATATGAGAGTTTGTTTTCTCCATTTTGGCCATGAACAGCTCTTTCTCTGATTTACATTTTCTAGCGTAAATAATCTACTTTATCTGAAACTATTGAAGATAGTTAAATTAAATTGTCATTATAAAAACATCCTCTAAGTGCTGTTGTGGATCTACTTTGGTGTTATCAAGATGGTTGGCTATTTAAAAAAAATCTGATAAGTTTTAATCAGAACATGGTATTACTGAGAAAAAATTCTACCTTAATACGCAAACTTATTGGATAAAAGTAGATCACTGAACATAGAAGGCATTTATCTATATCCTGTAAAAATCTCAGTCTGATATCTTAAACAGTTTCCGAGATAATGAGTCATGAATTTAGTAAATGTAACATTGGCAGGATGTAGCTTTAATCTTCCCTTAAGTCCTTGCTTGGTATTCTATAAATCTTTGAAGTGGGATACCATGTTAAATTTTGCATCAAAGTGCTCTTCTTATATGGGATAATCCAAAATAACAAATCTTGGAATTACATACAATAAAATAGTGAATTTTTTATTGAAAAATGTATTACCTTTGGATGTGATTCTTCACTATCCAACTCCAGATGATTTCCATTAGGCTCAACGATTTCTAGAAACCATTCCATCAGCTTTGGGGCAAGAAAAGAAGCATAATCAATTTCTGCACAAAAAATTGCAATAGCTTGACAACTACTTCAGATAAACAACATGAAGGATATAGGGGGCAAAACGGGGAATGTCAATTAAAAAAAACTGAAACTGAGTTAACCACATGGTTTGTTAGGTACCTCATAAGCCTTTAAAACACCAATAAAGGAGGCAATGAAGGTCACAGTTCCAAGGAATTAACATTCTTACTTTTGATAAGATGCAGTTATCAGATTTTAACAAGGTTTCCTTTGAAAACATCCTTTCTTGATATTTCCCCTTCTTTCCCATACATTCATATGCTTATAAAATCTGATCATATAAAAAATAGTATTCTAAATGGCTATTTGTAATGTAGAACTATGCGATTGAAGAAAAATAAAAATAAGGAGGGAGGATGAACATGAAGAAGAGGACAGAGGAAGAGTAGGAGGGAAGAGGAGAAGGTGATGTTAACATAATTTATGCATTATATTCAAAACTGGAATCTAACTAGCGTGTTTCACACCTACTGATACTTAGTGTTGCTTGTTTACCTTTCTTTGGGTCATAGTGCCCCTTGAATATTATGTATTTTCTTTGAAAATAGTTCAACTCTGCATTCAATGAATCACCCCATTGTTAACTACATTATTTATTCTTAAGGAGTTAATTATGTTGAACCAGCTGGATGCAGTGACATACTTCACCCATATGGGCTGCTAACAATAAATGATAGCTTACAATGAATACTGGTATTTTAAGAAATATTTACCTTAAATTCTAGTCCTAAGTGGTGCAGTCCCTATGGTACACTCTACAGATGATAGCACCAAATATATCTCCAAAGATAAAAATATTAACAAATTTTAATTAATTTAATCTAAAATTATACAACATACTTCTTTCCTTAATGTGTTATATTTATAACCAGGTAAGAATATTTTACTATTAAAAATATCCTTTGGATTTGAGATCAAAAATATTAAATTAATTTTAATACACTGTGATAAAGTAAATTACAGACAGTTTTCTGATTAAAATAAGATCAGGTCTTTGTATTCTATGTATTTATGTTTATTGGTGGAATTTACTATCATATGCATGTTTCCAAACAAGAATATGAAAACCTGTGCTCTGAAAGTTGCCATGCATGTCTTAGTCCCTTGTTTGAATATCAAATTTAAGCTGTAATGAAAGAAAGAACAAGCAAGTATTGACATAGCATGTGAAAGTCATTTATTTATTTCACTGAATGTAAAATTGTGTTACATCACTAAAATCAGAGGTAGGCAGTATCGAAAATACATGTATTTGAAATACATATTTTTGATACATTTTGTATTGAAAATACATGTTTTTGTATTTTGTATTTGAGAACAATATGAAAATACAATGATTGCTGATTTTTCAGTCGCAAATTATGTTGGCAGCATGTTTGATGCATGCGCTTCAAATTTCAACTTCCTGTTTGCATATGGTCTCGTAAGTTCTAGGTTCGGGATTGGCTTGACGTCATTCTTCTTTGGCTTGGACTACATAAGGTATGCAGTGAGAAGAGGTTAAAGGGCAACTTTTTTGGTTTAATTTCCTTAATGGCCATGAGTGCGATAAGTGAAGGGAAATGTGTGATACTAGATAGAAAACACTTTTCCGTAAGAGGCGAAAACTATGGAAAAGTGAGAGGAAGATGTGAACTTAGTTACTCAGAAAAAGTTACACATATAAGTGGTTCTTATAGTGCAACGACAAACTTTAAGACACATTTAAAGGTAAGCAAAGTGTTTAAAATGAATGCAAAATGTCACTAAATACTGTTAGTTATTATTAATATTGGTTTTCTTGTATTAATTTCATTCATGTTTTCAGCGTGTTTATCTTGGGAAATCGAAAGCATTTGAGGAATACAAAATTGAATGGTCAGGTTCGGCAGTTTGCCGAAAAAGTAAAAGAAAAATAAATGAGGAAAGTGAGCAAGGACCAAAATTTAAGCAAACAAATCTCTCACAAATGCTAAAAAATAAGTGCAGTAAGAACTGTCAGACCAAATTTGATGGCTTAGTGGTGAAGTTTGTCGTAAATGGTATACTACCATTATCTATTGTGGAGGATCCAGATTTTGTAAGTTTAGGTTACTGTGATTCTGCTCAATATAATAACCTACAGTGGAGTATTATTGGAATAAGTTGCTTAATATATGATTACTTAGGGGTCAATAAGCTGCAATTTAAATTGCACCTAAATGCCCAACTTGACAACGCTTTTTCCATTATTATTATTATTATTATTATTATTATTATTATTATTATTATTATTATTATTATTATTATTATAATAAGGTGCAATTGCTATTTTTGCTATGATAAATATAGCTTTTAATATATGCATTTTGACTTCATACAATTAGTGGAGAGTAAGATGATGACATTTACACACAATTCAAAAGTTTTGTTAATTACAGAAATGGGGTTTGGAGTTAAATGATATCCCATCGAACCGTACGACGCAAAATTGACGATATTCAAACCAAAATTATATATGATATAAAGCAGCAGTTCAGGCTCAAATCCAGCAGAGGGTGATGGATTTTTTCAGGTGTAAAAATCCCTAGCATAGCTTCCTTTGGAAGGGAAGTAAAGCCGGTGGTCCCATGTCATAGATTTACCGCACGTAAAAGAACCTCAAGCCTGATAGAGGCCTCTGAGCAAAACTTCTGATCTTTCACGCCCAATATAGAATGGGACGCTAAGGACCACAGCAGTTAAAGAGCATCCATAAATAAAACTCAATTAAATTTTTTTTAAAGCTACTCAGTATTTATGCAATACAGCAGATATTTGGTTTACAAAGACACGCAGCTTTCTAGGAGCTACAGCACACTTGGTAAGATTAATTTAATATTAGGCTATGGTACAGAATCATTGGAACAGGAGTAGAATACTGCCACATGAACCTAAGCCACAAAATGTGTTTATAACTATGTCAGCCCACATTTTTGTGTGATCAACAGAAGTACTCAGATTAACAGGCTTTTAATGCATTTTATACAACAGCTATGAAAAGAAAATGAGTAGAGAAAGTCATGTGATTGCACCCACATAAGGATTTATAAAATAACATTGGTTTCTGGGGAAAAAAGCTCACTTTTTAAAAAAATTGGCAGTTACTCAAAAGCAACTTCAATTTTGTATGCCTACAATATTTGAATATTCCTTTTACAGATTAATGAAGAAACATATGAAAGAAATTCTGCTGTATTAGCCTGTAAGGGTTTCCTGGAGCACACACCTTTGACAAAATTGCAGAAATGTTAAGATGATATGAACAGCCATTTTGGGCAGATAATGGCTCCAACTTTGTGAAAGGTTTTAAAGAAGTTGGTGTTTATTTGAATTATGAATGAATATGGTAAAATTAAACTAAAACAGAGCTTTACACACAGTGAAATGATCACAATTATAATTATTGCTTTGTGAATCGAATAAACATTTCACTCACTCCATTCTGAAATAGGATATTATAAAGTCACACTTTGCAATACTCTAGAAATAATTAAATCATACACTATGGGTGGCGTGCACCATATTGGAGTAAATTGCTTTGGAAGTAATGTTTACTAAAGAAGTCCCCACTTTGGAACTAGGTTACTATGGGAGCAATTTTCTCTGAAAGTAACGTTGGAGAGCTCAATTATAATTTACTCTTTTAGTTACGACTACGGAAGTAAGAGCTCATTACTCCCGAAGGTATTGTTTTGTTTACGCGATTTAATTGATGCAATCATGAATAAGGTTATATGCGATAGGAAAAGGGGAGAAACGTCAGCGAAAGAGATAATTGCTTGTTGGTAGAAATAAAGAAAATCCTTTTAAACAATACGAGTGTAAAAAAACGTGCGATAACCTGCATTACGTTGGTCTTCAAAGCCAGTGAGATAGCGCCAACACTCACAACATGCATTCCTAACTACTTTGTACTTTAGGTTTATTAGTTTCTTACAATTCTGATTTACGGGAGGTTAGGTTAGGGTTAGGTTTCTTTTTAATATAAGGTTAGGTTCCTGATTACGAGAGGTTACTTTTATTAACACTTTCAATGAAGACCCAAGTAATGCAAAAAAGCCAAAACGTGTCATAAAGATGCTGAAAGAGAAATGCTGGAAAGTTGTGATTGGCAAGTTTAATAATTCCAGTGGCGAGAAACGTACTGAAGAGCAGCTTAAAATTCTGGAAACAATGTTTCTAATCTTCATTTTGCATCACAGATCACTTGCGTATTGATAGAGAAATACCCTTTCTGATTTCGAAATAGTTCACCACATTCACGGATGGGTACAAAATAGTAACATGCATGCAGTCAATTCCACACACAATGCGTGGGAAATCTATGAAAGTGAAGAAGAATTGTCCTTCATTTTCTTAACATTCGTGTATATTTATATGTGTAGGTACCTTGCTCTTAACCTCAAAAGTGCTCTAACAACACAGTGAAATACACGGCCAGCAGACGTGTGGTGAACGTTTATATATAAGATCGCCTGTAATATCGGGATTACGATGAACTTTGCTTAACGTGACATGAAAATGTTGGTAAACTAAAGGTATAATTGACATGCACTTAACGTAATGGGACTGACTCTCGATTCATAGTTCTTTTATTACTTCGAGCTAGTACCGATTGATTCTAATTACCATGTGAAATCAAACTTGACATAACGGGAGGGAAAAGTTTGATGCCAAACTTTTAAGTTATATCGCATTAAGTCAATTGTAAATATCTCCATTTTAATACAGTGTAAGACTGTCACATTACATTAAATTCATCGTAATGCCGGCTCAAGCTTCTGAAATATTCCAGTACGAAACACTCATAGGACGCATAACAATAATTGCAATTTGGATTATATAGCTGCATTTGTGTCTGAGTTTTGTTGAAATGTTCTCCAAGCAGGTTCGAAAGGCATGTATAAGATTCTTTCCTAATACCGAAATGTTCATTGAATTCTCTCATATGGTTCTTGCATAGCACTATCGCATTTCCGTTGGTTTTTTTTTTCCATCGAGATCAATGTAACCTAAGTAATCGCTGTTTTCTTCATCGAGATCATCAATGTTATCTAAGTAATCCATGAACACGTCAAAAATATCTTCCTCCAAATATGATACGGTATTCTAGTTCAATCGACAGGTTTGTTACTCCATCCTGGTCGCAAGAGCAAATTCTAACCTATATTTGTGCTCTATTTAATTCCGTAGTAACATACTACACGATGGTGCTCTCCGACGTTTACTTCTACGGTAATTTAATCTGGGAGTATCTGAAAAGAGTAAAATTCTTTGGAAGTAGTTTACTCTCACATGGAAGTCGCTGAGTGTCGACTTGAATAGTAGTTCACTATGAAAGTAAAGCTTACTCCAGGTTGGTGCACACCACCCTGTGTGTCGGATAAACATCCAATGCTGCTACATCCCAAGAATCAATGCAATGAGGTGTTATCCGATTGGCTTATTACATTAATTTGCTTCCTTTTCTTGCTGTCTTCCACTTTTAATGGCTCATGTGCATGCTTCCATGCAGGATATTCTGGTCATTTTGTTTACATAGCTCAGACATCTTTTTAACACAGTTTGGCTTTTGTGCATTACTTGGGTCCTCATTGAAAACGTTAAATAATAACAACTTTATTGCAGTAAATAGACTCTTACAAGAGCATCTGACACTGTCAATTATAGCTATACAATACAATTTACTTAATAATATTTACATATTTAACTTCTTGTGAATCAGGAACCTAAGTTTATATATATATAACCCTAACCTAACCTCCCATAAATCAGAAACGTAAAAAACTAATAAACCTAAAATAAAAAGTAATTAGGAACACACGTTATGAGTGTTGGCAGTATCTCACTTTGAACTTTGAAGACCAACGTAATGCAGGTTATAGCACATTTTGTATACTCATATTGTTTAAATGGATTTTCTTTATTTCTACCAACAAACATTTATCTCTTTCGGTGGCGTTTCTCCCCTTTTCCTATCGCACATAACCTTATTCATGATTGCATCAAGTAAATCGTGCAAACAAAACAATACCTTCGGGAGTAATTAGCTCTTATACAGAGAGAGAGAAAGTTCAATGAACATTTTGGTATTAGGAAAGAATCTTATACACACCTTTTGAACCTGCTCAGAGAACATTTCAACATAACTCGGACACAAATTCATCTCTATAATCCAAATTGCAATTATTGTTATGCGTCCTATGAGTGTTTTGTATCGAAATATTTCAGAAGCTTGAGCCGGCATTACGATGAATTTAACGTAGTGTGACAATCTTACACTGTATTAAATGGAGATATTTAAAATTGACTTAACGCGATGTAACTTAAAAGTTTGGCAATGCCAAACTTATTCTTTCCATCAAGTTTGATTTCACATGGTAATTAGAATCTATCGGTACTAGCTCAGCTCAAAGTAATAAAAGAAATATGAATCAAAAGTCATTCCCATTACGTTAAGTGCATGCCAATTATGCCTTTAGTTTACCGGCATTTTCATGTCACGTTAAGTAAAGTTCATCGTAACCCCGATATTACAGGCGATAATATCAATAAACGTTCACCACACGTCTGCTGGTGGTGTATTTCATTGCGTTGTTAGAACACTTTTGAGGTTAAGAACAAGGTACCTACACATATAAATATACACGAGTGTTAAGAAAATAAAAGGCAATTCTTCTTCACTTTCACAGATTTCCCACACATTTGTGTGTGGAATTGACTGCACGCATGTTACTATTTTGTACCCATCTGTGAATATGGTGAACTTTTCCGAAAGCAGAACGGGTATTTCTCTATTAACACGCAAGTGATCTGCGATGCAAAATAAAGATTACAAACATTGTTTCCTGAATTTTAAGCTGCTCTTCAGTACGTTTCCTGTCGCTAGAATTATTAAACTCGTCCAACACGACTCCAGCATCATTATAACACATTTTGCCTTTTGTGCATTACTTGGGTCTTCATTGAAAACGTTAATAAAAGTAACCTCCCGTAAATCAGGAACCTAAGCTTATATTAAAAACAAAAAATAAACCTAACCCTATCATAACCTCCCGTAAATCACAAACTTAAAAAACTAATAAACCTAAAATAAAAAGTAATTAGGAATGCACGTTGCGAGTGTTGGCGGTATCTCACTGGATTTGAAGATCAATGTAATGCAGGTTATCGCACGCTTTTTACACTCTTGTTTAAATGGATTTTCTTTATTTCTACCAACAAACATTTATCGTTTTCACTGACGTTTCTCCCCTTTTCCTATCGCACATAATCTTATTCATGATTGCATCAAGTAAATCGCACAAACAAAACAATACCTTCAAGAGTAATGAGCTCTTACTTCCGTAGTCTTAACTAAAAGAGTAAATTGTAATTGAGCTCTCCAACGTTACTTTCAGGGTAAATTGCTCCCGTAGTAACCTACTTCCGTAGTGGGGACTTCTTTAGTAAACGTTACTTCCAAAGCAATTTACTCCAACATGGTGCATGCCACCCATTGTGTATCTAAAAGGATATGTAGCTATTTTCAACCGTTAGCTGTGGCATTAGACCGCATTCAAGGCGATAACGTGTTATCTAACAAGTTGCTGCCTACAATTTTTACACTAAAAAGGTAGTTAAAAGATTTGGAATTATCAAATTTTAGGTATTGTGAGCCTCTCCTCCTTGGTATTAAGAATAGTCTTCAGGTGAGGTTTTCAAATAACTTTGCGCAGTCAATGAGCCCATAATAGCTGCCTCAACACATCCCTTCTTCAAATTGAAATGGCTGCCTGTAGACAACAATGAAGACAGCAAGAAGGGGATACAAGACATTGTGATGCGTGCTGCAAAGCAATTTAATTGTACACCATCTGGGAATGACGATGAATCCATGGATGATGGTTTTCTTTTGACGATTCAAAAATACCTGATGGCAACCAGGCAAGCAATGCCACAGAGTTGGAGGTTATGCAATTTTTTCAAGATAAATCAAAGCACCTAGGAATGCTGCCGGCATACCCAGCTGTGCGAAAGTTGTTCTTAAAAGAGTAAATGAGCATAACATCCAATGGCCCTGTGGAAAAGCTGTTTTCTTTTGCAGGGTTTATCACATTCCCAGGAGACAAGCTTTAAGTGATGAACTGTTTAAGAAATTGGTTTTCCTCAAAGGAAATTCTGAGTTGCAGCAATAATTGCATGCTCGGTAACAATGCATGTAAAGCCCACAAGTTTAAATTACCGTAGTAATGTCATGATACATCATATTGTTTTAGCAGGTTCTGCCACCATAGTTATATGTAAGCTAAGTCTGAATTAACATGACTAAGTTTTAAAAGTAGCATAAAATCTCTCGCATTTCTCCAGCACATTTTCACTTAGCTAAGTTCCTATTTAATAAGAATGCATCTTCACTGAGATTTACTTCAAATTTTTCGTAGCCTAACTGGAAACTGAAGCCTTATTGGTTAGTCCTTATGTTAGGGGCATGTCAGTAGAAAGGATTTATATAAAACAGAAGAGGAGAAAATAATTCATATGCAGCAAACTATACTCGGCGCCAATCAAGAAGGTGAATGACATTTCGCGGAGAGAGAGAGGCGACATTGCCACTCATCGCGACCACGTGGAAGCGTGTTAGAACTGTGTTGAAGGCGACTGGGTTGCGCCTGCATGTAGAGCGGGTATTATTTATATTCGTATACAAAGACAATTGTAAAATAATGAATCTACGTGCAGAGGATAGAACATGCAAGAATATATCAGTGTAAAGTTCTGCGTTAACAGAAGAGGCATACCTGTGAAATATTGATGCTTATTCTAATGGAAAAATGCCACTGATTTCCGAATCGCTTGCATCGCTGTTGTTGTTGCTGCTGCTGCTCGTTTGATAGACAATGTTGCCACCGCCAACGTCGTCGTCATTATCTGAATAGCTCCTAGAATTCCCCACGGAAATGACAAGCTGTTCTATAGTTTCTTCCAAAACTCCTTCATTTTCCCAAGCTGCACTTATTACGCCCTTTGTATGAGTCACCGCTTTTTTCCAGGTTTCAGCTTTTACTGCTGTTAGTGCCTCTTCTTTAAGCTTTATTACTGACGACACAATGAAACCTTTATTGTTCCGCCCAACATAACCCTTTATTTCCCAAATTAATTAAATCAGGTTAAAATGGCAATGATAAGGGGGAAGCCTAACTATTTTGTGACATTGTTCTGCAGCAATGCCGACGACTACATAACTTGGAAACCGCTGTTTGTTTGCTTTCACAAGTTCCAGTAGCTCACTTTTCTTCAGTCCCTCCTTCACCGGTATAGTGGGGCGAATCAAGCCACTGAATTACTTTCTCCTCAACTTCTCCTCTTCGAAATATTCTCTCACAGAGCATATTATTTCCTGCACCTGTCCTTTAATTGGGATACCTTTACAAATGCAGTTTTATTCAGTTCCCGAGTGCGCTCAGTTTTTCGTTTAGCTGCGCTATCTTTGTCACTATTTTTGGACATTGTTAAATATCCATTAAACGTGTTAACATAATTATAAATGCTCACCAACACATGCACGCACAAATACACGAACTCACTGCTGAAATGAGTGTTCAAAGAATAACAGACGACATTCTTACCCCTTCCATTTTGTATAGTTTTTAAACACATTTTAGTTCAGGTGCTTCTTTAAAAAAACAGCCATATATTTTACATACATTCATACATATTAAATACATAGAAATAATCTTCCATGTGTTTCAAATAGTCAAATGATCAAATAATAGTTACCTGCTCCTTTGTAGTATTTCTAGGAAATGCTATTGGCTCCATTTTCCTTGGCTTAAGATACTTTACAAAGTATTCCAGTTCTTCTCTGGAGCAGTGAGATGCATAACAAACACGTATGAGTACTTGGTTCATTTCTTCTTGAATGATGCTTTCCTACAAGATGCAAAAGATAGGATACAGGTTTATTTGCTTGGTCTGATATGCTAAACTATTCAAGTTTAACATCCACTTTTGGCATATGTATAAAAGTACATTAAAAATGCTCAGAAGGGAATTATATTGTATTTTCAAAGGCAAAAAGCAGAGCAGAGCTTTACAAAAAAATAAGTTAAATGGACCTCCAAATACTTATACAATTTCTGTACAATTTATATGCACTTTACTGCTGAGGCAAGATAATGAAATGTGAGCATAAGTCATAATTATTTTGGTAACCAGAATATAGAAGCAGGGTTTAATATTCCTCCTCAGTAATTTAATTTTTAGTCAAACACATGCTCCACTCTACACTAATTTTGGTATCTTTCCTAATGCATGTTTAATGAACAGTTGTAAGATACCAAAATTAGTGGAGCATTGAATAGATTCACTGCACTGAAGTCAAATTAATGTCCCCTCAACAAATTCCTCTTCATTATTTGATAGTAATGAGTATGATTAGCACAAAACATCCGTATAAAACTCAGGAATATGTAAATACTATCACAACTTAACTAAGGTCCTCCAACATACAGAACTACAGGGTGAGCTAAAAAACTATGAACCGCCTGCGCAGGGTTTTTTCCTGTCCGAGTCCAATGATGGATACTTTCCTAAAAAGGTGCCAAAAATGTATGGATGATGGTGGCCAGTTTCAGCATTTCCTTTCATAAAGTTGGTAAGTAAAGCCTTTAAACATAGTTTTAAAAATGTTGTATGGTTTCATCCATGCCTTTCTATGATAGCAGCAGACGGCGAGCGCTGAGGACGCGGACAGGAAAAACACTGTGCAGGCGGTTCGTAGTTTTTTGGCTCACCCAGTAGTATGGTAATACATAATATTTGCAAAAGGTAATGTAAGTTGAAAAAAGCTAGGGTATCACCAGTTCTTAGTGCTTACCAAGTGGTTTGATGAGGTTTGGACCTAATTTCATTGGAACATAAAAATTAATTTACCTTCACTCAAACCTTGTATGTAAATCCTCTTCCATTGTTCTGTTGCCTTTGAATACTTTTGAGTAAATGAATTTTCTGTTTAATATCATAGCTTCCTTCCGAAAAATTATAAGCTGCTATAGATGCATGATCTGTGTTCCCCATATCTGATGTCCAAGTTTTATCAGAATTAATAATTTAAGAGATTTATATCTAGTAACTTGTGTGAAGGATAATAGTTTTTATTTTGCATTGGAAGAAAAACACAATTTCAACTTTAACAAACTGCCAGTAAAGGTATCTCAACCATTTCAACAGGAAAAGGTAACACCCATTACTAAAACAATCTGATGTGTCACATTCACTAATAGTTTGTACACACTATTCTGCATAGGATGAGTCTCCCCTGGCGGTGGTTGCTGGAATGCGGAAGGTTTATTAGTCAAAATTAATAAAGGGGAATTGGCTCAAGTGTGGATGTGAGGTGATCTATAGCAATGGTGAAAACTTGATTAACCAAAAACACAGTGATATACATGGAGGGTTATGAGTAGGGCTATGATATTTATGACCTAAAAATCACCATAATATGCACAAAAGAATATGCTGTTATGACCAAACATTTACCAAAATATGCACAATAACATAATAAATATGACCTAACAATATTAAAATGAGGTAAAATTTCTACTGTAAAATAAATTAGTAAGTCAATTTTGATAATGAACTATTTATTTGAGAATAAAATGCACATGAGAAGCAAGCTAAACTATGCAATTTGACATTCCAGTATGATTTTTATTAACATTATAGGAACATAGTTAACCTATGTGCTTTTTACATCCTCATTCTACTTCATATAAGCTCTGAGTTGCAATACACAATGAAGACCTTGTGCAAATTTTCAAATGAAAAAGATTTCCTATTGTCAGCCAACAAAACCTTGTACTTCGAAAAACTCCTTTCTACTTCAGCTGCACAAGAGGAGCATATTTAAAATGAACAATATCATTTGAATCTAAATCTGAATGATTAAGAGAGAACTTTTCACCCAAGAAAATCATTGAAATGGAACACAGTGTATGATACTCTTCATTTTTTTCTAACACCTTTTCCATTTTCATTGACAGTTCTTTTCCCATTTTACCACAAACACCCTCTAATTTATTCACAACTTTTTTCACTTGTTCTATCTCCTTCACTAGTGGCACTTCTGATTCCTCCAAAGCAGTTATGACAGCAGGAATAAATCCAAAATTTGATTTTATGTATGAAAGTTTGCCTGAAATTTCACCATTAGACATTGATTCTTGAGCTAGTCCAATTGAAGTAGCTTCACTGCTATTGAATGAATCAATGATGCTTTTCACAACGTTGAAGTTCTGGCAGTACTAGTTGCAGGCATCAATCCAGGATCTCCATCTTGTAAAATGGGAGATGGTGCAAGGGAATGTCTGGAGCAAACAACTTAAATGCTGAACACGTGAAGGGCCTTTCAAAAATACCTTTTTGACACACCCAATAAATTTGTCAACGTCACTGAATTTACTACTAACTCCTCTGCAACTCGGTGGAAGGCATGAGCTAAACAAGTCACATGCACCATTTTACTGTACAATGCTTTTACAAAATCGGCAACTTTCACCATATAAGGTGCAGCATCCGTTGCGAAGAGAAGTACATTGCCACGCTTAACACCTTTGGGCCATATGGCACCCATAGATCAGTTGAACAACTTAGAAATGGTGGAAAAATTTACTTTTTCTAAATGTTCACAGTTTATTAGAAACTTTTCGCCTGGACCATCTTCTTTCAAAGTTCCCACAATGACATTTGCAATATATCTTCCCATAGAGGATGTAGTTTCATCAATTGATACCCAAATTTCTTTTATTTACGAGCTGTTGTCTGATTTGTTGTATTGTTTTTTCGTAGCTTTGGCTACGAAGGAAGTTTGCCTGTGTATTTTTCTAAGAATTCACGAAATTTTGGATGGTTTGGTTTACTTAAGGGAATATCAGCACAAAGGAAAGCTGTACAAAGTTCTTCGCAGAATGGTGAATAAGACTGGCGAGATTCCTCTAGGAGCATTTGCTGTAGTGTTTTTTCATTTTCAATCCGTTGTACTCCACGTTTGTGTTTATCTGTTGCCACATGCTGCTGAACATTAAATGACTTCTCCGCAGTTACTCTTACATCGCACAGTTTACAATAGAGTATTTTACCATCACTTGAAAATACTTTCTCACCATATTGAGACACAAACTTTTTTAGTTTTACTTGAACATTTTGCTTCACTTTAGGCATTTTTTCTGAACTGAACCGTACTGCACATGCTTACGACTTCAATAAGACTGAATAACACAATGAGTGAATAAGACACTTGTCTGCAGTCCAGAGTCCAGAATGACTTAATCAGCTACCTGCTCATAGAGTAACAATAGCTTACACAAACTCACTGATGCATAAGGGTGAAGTCCATATTGTGAATTCAAAGGAAACAGGGAAGGAAGGTAGATATTTGCCATTTTCCAGGAAACAAAATGAGGTGCGCAATTCTGGGAAATGTAACACGGAATAAATAAATTGCATGAGAAAGTTCTTTTCTTCTTGAAACAGCGAAAATATGACAAATATGACCATTTACTTACTAAAATATGCTCTATCAGAGAGAAATGGCCATATATGCAAAAATATGACTTAACAAACTAGGTTAATTCATTTCGTTGTTTCATAAGAAGCATTTATATGTATTTAAGGAGCATGTCAGTCCTACCAAAAAATATATGCCCTATCATAAAAATCCTAGCCCTAGTTATGAGTATTTTGGAAAACACTGAGCGAAAAAGAAAAACAAAAGGCAGGGTACCAGGGGGAATAGAAGTGTTTATTAGAAGGGACAGGAACTTAGAACAAAGGAAATAAAGCATACAGGAAATAAAGCGGAAAGAAATATCTGTTATTAACCTATATACTACAAACTACTGCTATACTGTCCCTGGCCTTGAGCACTATTATGTCACCACGTATATAAAAATCAAAACTCTATTTCCTTCTCATTACTTATTTATTATAAGTTAATATACGTTTTTCCAGTGCTGCCCAAAAAGGACGGAACAATTCCTAATGATGCATGAACTAGGAGATAGCAGTGGCCAGAATTATTTACATTTTGGAATTAATCGCTCTTCCACACAAGCCGTGTGTTGATAAACTTTAAAAGGTAGAATCACACAACTGAAAAATTCAATGCCATTGCCAGCATTTGAACCACAGATCTTCCGGTTTCCATCCAGTTGCTCTAACCATTGAGCTCCATGGCAACATGCCGGTACATTAAATTCCTAATGCTAGTTCTCCTAAAGCATCAATATGCATTTCTTAGCATTTCCTTCTAACAGGAAACCTGAATATAATAATGTTTCCTTCTTACAGTGAACCTAGATATAATATTGCAATTACAAATATTGAATTACATTCATTTCCTGAATGACCGGGATCACAACCCACTAACATAATCTTTCAATGTCTTATTACTGCTTTGTTACATTTAAAATTAATTGTCATACACTACCACTGTTTCTAACGTAACCCGTATTTCCGTACAGGCTGGCCTTGAATCAGTTATTAGTAACAATATTCATCCTACCTGGTGACAAAATACCAAACATCAAACCTGCGCTGCATGTAAAGTACAGAGTTTTCTCACACTGTGAGAAATTTCTGACAGCACGAACTGCTGCCCACAGGAAGACAACACACACTTGTAGTGAACAAGTCAACTGATGCCCACCACAACCAACACTCAGACTGCATAGGCAGGAACTACACTCTATATTGGAAGTGATAAATCCAACTAGTAGAGAAGATGATGGGCCAACTGACTTAACCACTTCAGTCGAAAATGTAGGAGTCCAGCACCACCAACAAGCATGCCCAATCTGGTCCCATTTGACGCTTACTGCACTTCTTCCATAATGTGAGCGAATACTTTCCATGACACGTGATCCTACATTGTCCATTTAAGTGAAATCACTTGTGAGATGTATAACTATTTCAAGCCACTCAGAAGTAATAATAACTGTTTCTGCGATCCATAAACTTTCACTTTGAGAAGTCACTCGTAGGAAGAAATTAACTTTTCTGATGCTTATATGGCTACTCGCATCCACATCTCAGAGCAAACTTCCATTACGAGACCAAACGTGCATTATCCGGAATCGACCATAAAGAACCATCTATGACAACACAAATACCATGATTACTGCTCAAAGCCTCACGGCTACTGCGTGAATGACAGCTGCACCTCAATGAATCACTCACTGCATGAATGACAGCTAGTCTGCCTCCCTCCGCCTAACACTATTATCAACCCCTCACTGAACATACCCGCTTACGTCATTCTCTGACATGCAGGTATCTCCTGTTGATTCTTATCAACATTTGCTCTCTTTTGATTATTCCGCCCAATGGGAAATAGTAAATCCTCCCCTGATTTGTCTAGTTTTGTTACAATCCTTGGAAAGTACTGAACTAAAATATGAAGTTTGGTACTTATCCAATTTCATTCTCACCCTCCCTCTCTCTCAGACCGTTTCGTAAAAAAAAAAAAAAAAAAAATGCCTTTTATGGATTCAGGGCCTCAAAACACACATTTCTTGTGAAATCTATATATTAATTTTTTGGGGTAGAATGCAATACTTCCTCTACCTCTAGGTACATATGTGGCAGAGAAAATAAACATTAAGAGCATTAGGCTCAAATATTACCTTTATTTATTTTGTGCTTCAAAGTAAAAAATATCCATATTTATATTTTTCACTAAATCCTTCCCTGTTGTTTCCATTACTAATCTTACTTTATTTTGTCATTATAGCTGACTACAGAAATGGGCAAAATATACTTTCCTGAATGGTTATTATGGCATTAATCAATCATTCTTCTAACACAAGATCTGCTGTTGCTACTGGCTAGCACCATGGGAACATCAATGTTATGCATAAATAGATACAAATTATTCTTTCATAATATTTGTGCACCCTTAATGCTAAAGCTCTCCCTTCATGTCAGTTCTGTGAAGAATGAAGATCTATAAAATTGTGGAAATCTAAGAAGCAAATGATTATAAGAACTAAAACATCAGGCAAGAAATTCACTGAATTTCAGATACTGAACTCTTGAGTGTAAATCTTCCTGAGAAGATGCCAGAAATGCGTGGATAGAGAGGCACATTTCTAACATCTCTTATGATAGGGCATGTTCTTATTATCATCATAATTGTAACTGTAACTATGAGAATGAGAGGCAGTTGAAGGGATAGTATAACTGTTTTGGCATTAAGTCTGAGCTAAAAGAAAGGCACTGTAATACAGTATGTTCCACACATTTAAACTCTATTTCAGTTTCAAATGTGGATCATTACGTTTTTCAAATTTTAATAAACAAGCCATTTGCAAAGCCATGTTGATGCAGTTATGCAATTTTCAGCAGTTGTAATTAGCCTAAAAAAAAACTTGAATTTAATCTAAAGCATGTCCATAGTAAATGTAACAAAAATGCAAAAGATATAAGCCCAACTCGTAAAACAATAGAGCCACTTATGTTTGGTCTGTGAAAACTATGTGCTAGGATAATTAAACAGTGAATGTTGATGCTTCCCCCCCTCCAAGTCCATAATGTGAGCAAAATTAGTGTATTATAATGCATATAATCCCACTCGAATACCTTTACTGTAAATATTCTTAAGTCAGGATTAAAACCACATATCTATACAGCTTCAAAATTGTAACACTACCAAACTGGCATTAACATTAAAATCTTGACATTCTATTTAAAAATGGAACCACTTTGCAAATTGCCACAGCATTCTAATAGGCACAAGTTTGAAGAAAAAATACATGTGCTGAGAAAAAGATGAGACATAATAAAATCACTGTATTTTACGATATATTACGGAAGTACATTTTTTGTCTTTTTCCACAAAACCTAGATGGAACTGTAATATTTCCTGAAATACTGAACATATGAAGTTCGGAAATTGTAATGTAAGTCATGCATTTTTGCATAGTACTGGAAAAAATTGGGCACATTCTGAGAGCCGGAAATATCGGATCACCATTTTGTTTTCAAGTATGGTTCAAATGGATTAATGTAGCTAGTATGTTGTTCTACATCTCCTGTGTAAGTAGAGCACAACAAACTAAGATGATGTGGCTCAGAGGTAGGTGTATGCAACAAATGCTGAGGAATAAATACATGTAAGTAATGGCAGGAATCATTAACTATGTATTACAATTAATTCAACTTCATAAAAAGAACAAATTGCATACAACAGTGTTTTATTTAAACATTTTTTTATATGTAACTATTATAAGCAACCTAATTTATAAACCTTTTTAAGATAACAATTTAGCCAAAACTGGACAACTCCGTACATGTTTTTTTAAACCGTTTCCTAGTATTTCTTCTTTTCTTAGGTACAATATTTTATGCTTGGTTCCAGTCTCACATGTAAAAATTTACAAACAATTTCTTTCTTGATGAGAACACAAAACAAGTAGCTCACGCGCATGATACTGTAATGAAAACAACAAAGCATTCTCTAGAAGAATGTAAAGAATTATTATATTAAATAATGTAATTATACCATTAATACTGTTATAAACATTATAAATGTATCACCATGCTTGCCCCTCTCCTCACTAAAATAGCTAAATTATTGCTACTTATGAAGGTACCGAGACATGCCTATAACAGAAGTGCACTTCGTGTTTATATATTTAAGTTGGTATTACAGTATTTATGTATTTTTGCAAGAGTTGTCCTTTTAACTACTTCCACCTTTTATTTTACATCATAATATAGGGTTTCTTTGCTGGATATATACTATCTATCTATATATATATATATAGCCAAAAGACTACGAACTGGCTGCGCTGTGTTTTTCCTGCCTGCATCCTTGGCACTCGTTGCCGTCTGCCACTAACATAGAAAGGCACGAATGAAACCATATAATATTTTTAAAACTACTTTTAAAGGCTTTACTCAACTTTATGAAAGTGTGTTTGAGGACAGAATCATTAGTAGAGATTTGTGGCTCCCCTCAGTCCCCCGACCTGCAATTTCTATCTCTGGGGTAACTTAAAACAAAGTGTACAAGACAAACCCACACACCCTGGAAGATTTAAAACAAAATATCCGTCAGGAAATTGCCAGCATTTCTCAACGTGAACTACGGCGAGTGATGGAGAGTTTCCTAAAGAGGTGCCAAAAATGTATGGACAACGACGGTGGCCAGTTTCAGCATCTCCTTTTATAAAGTTGGTAAGTAAAGCCTTTAAAAGTAGTTTTAAAAATGTTGTATAGTTTCATCCGCACCTTTTTATGATAGCGGCAGACAGCAATGAACGCCGAGGACGCAGACAGGAAAAGCACCATGCAGCTGGTTTGTAGTCTTTTGGCTCTCTCTGTGTATGTATGTATATATATGCCTAATTTGTAATGAACCTATATTTTTGAATGAATCAATCGCTACCAATGTTGTGCTTCCACATGATCAAAGCTATTATTTATGCACTTTACATGCTCAATTATTTTTTCCAGCACTGTGCATTTCCAATCTGTTTCATGTCCTGAAGATATTTATTCCCATTATGTATTGCAAGGAGAAGTGTAGAATTAGCCTGCAATTAAACCCTATTTCTTCTAAGCTTACTTTGCATGTCAACATACCAAACTGTGTTACTTCACATCCACGTTATCCTGACCCTGACACACTAAAGTGCACATTTCCTAACATATGGTGACCATGGAACCTGTTGTAATGGTTACCATGCTAGCCTCTACTGTCCATTCCAAACCAGAGTGCCTTTCACTGGAAACAAACTCTTTGTATTATCCGCGCGAAAGTAGTTCGCAATCCCCGCCCATAATGGCTGCTTGTTCCCCTCCCACGTGCTTGTTGAACACTATTTAATCTATAAAAAGGCGCCCTGCATGAGAATCATAGTTCAAAATGCAACCTGAGGTAACAATAGATTTTATAAGTATGCGGCAATGAACATTTTACTTACATTAATCACAATCCTTGGGCAAGAGTGCAACACCCAAATCCGAATCCTCCGAAGATGACTCAGCTGCCATATCAGAATCAGAACTACTCTCCAAAATAATGACAAGCTTATCCACAATTCCACAGCACTGTCGCATTTAAAACAAGTTCCCACATTTTATCCTCTTTATGTTGTATTATGTCCGTTTATATTCCCTGCTCACTTTCGTTACACTTCTCACTGAAACGCCTATAAAATCCGATATTAGTTTCGTAATATGCAATAATGCAAGTGTCAGGTGTTTTTGTAATAGTGAGTTGAATATTATGAAGTATTGTTTGTTTTTAGCCACTTTTTAACTTTCCCGCTTCTGTGTTTGAACAGTTTATTCGCACTACACGCACCTTCTCTGCCATGTGAACTCAAATACCAACTGACTAAATCACAAGATTTGACCTGAGCTGAGCATATGTGTGTTAGTGTATTATAAATGACTGTTCACTTATCATATATCCTGTGTTACGCAAAGTGTTTATTTGGTACTCAGATAGCACCTCTGGGAATTCATTGCTGCATTTCTTGTGTATGTAAGAGAGTGGCAGTCGTGCATTTGGTTGGTATTAACAAGCAAGATAATCTCGGCGTTAGCGCAATAGCAGGCAAAAATCATATTTTGTAATCTCTTAACAGCTAGTATATATCCATTACCTTTAACGTGTTCTTATGATAACCGCAATAAAATGTGCAGTTCTATACCTTTTCTGTTCTAATATTTCATAATACAATACATGTATTAAGGAACTATTTACGTTGGCGTAAGAGTGTATTCTTGGGTTCGTGACAAGCCGAAGCACGTGCTTCTGTTTACATCAGAGGGAACTCTGGTTTGGAATGGACAGTAGTTCCTAAGGTTGCAGGTCAAACCCAGCAGAGGGCGATGGATTTTTTCAGGCGTAAAAATCCTTAGCTTGGCTTCCATCAGAAGGGAGGTAAACCTGGTGGTCCCGTGTCGTAGATTTACAGCATGTAAAAGAATTTCAAGCCTGATAGAGAGACCTTTGAGCAAAATTACTGGTCTCTCATGCCCAATATAGAATGGGATGCTAAGGACCACAGCAGTTAAATAGCGTCCATAAATAAAACTCAATGTAATTGTTTACCATGGAACCAATGGACTATAAAGCTACGACTGAATTGTAAAAATATCTACTCATACAAATGAAGTGTCAGAAGCTGCAATTGCAAAGTATTATTAAATAGTATTTAACTTAGTTACAGAGTGCTGACTAGTGGCTCAATTCCTTCCATATCAGAGTATGATTCCATGATGTCAGGTTCGCTATTGAAAGACTTTCCAGTTGTTTTAATTTTCTTTTTAGATTTCTCTACATTGCTAACACTTACACCCATAAATTCAGATACGAGCTCCTCAATTTATCATATTGTTAAAAATTGTATTTCTTTCCAAAAGGACATTAAAAATGTGTAACAAGATTTTTTTCTCGCCATTAGATAAGAGTTTCCACTTACAATGTTTGAGGTCAAAGGTTCCTGCAGATTACGCCATTATGCAGCATTTATATATGAAATATAGAAAAATCACACTCTTTCAGTCATCAGTGAATAACTGTTAGTGTTAATACACTTCAGTTTTACACTCAACTGAGGTATTATACTCGCTGCCAAAGAAGAAAAGGATTGACATTTCGCAGTTATTGCGACCACGTGGAGAGTGTATTAGAATTATGTGTACGAAGGCGATTGGGTTGCACCTGCATTGTAGGGCGGGTATTATTTATGTTTGTATATGAAGACAATTATAAAATAATGAATCTACACGCAAAGGATAGAAAATGCAAGAATACATCAGTGTAAAGATCTGCGTTAACAAAAGAGACATACCTGTGAAATATTGATACTTATTCTAATGGGAAAATTCAGCTGATTCTCTCACAGAGCATATTATTTCTCATGTTTATCTTTTAATTGGGATTCCTTTACTACATACAGTTTTATTCGGTTACCAGGTACACTCAGTTTTTTGTTTGGCTGTCTTGTCACTATTTTTGGATATTGCTAAATATCCATTAAAAGTATTAACACAATTGCAAATGCCCACAACACACGCACAGACACATGGACTCGAACACATGTAAACACAAAGCAAATAACCGTACAAATAGGATGATGTAAAATAACTTGTCAGTACACAGGCAATCTTTAAACTGATGCAAATACATTGCAAGCTGTGGCTAAGGAAGGCATTGTTTATAACTGCATCGAGAGCAGAAGATAAGATGTGCAGTTCATGTTACTGCAATGATCGATCGCCAGGCACGTCATGCTAATCACATGTTACAATAACAGCAACAAGGTTTTGGCATCTATTGTTGCTATAGAAACGTCTGGGTTCTAACTGGTCCTTCTAATCATTGCTATGACAACACTATGACATATCTATCCCCTCCCATTCAGTCTTTCCGCCACGTAGTTAGTAACTGTCAATCCCTTTCTTGATTGGTGCCGACTAATTTGTGGTCAAGCATGGAGTAGTAAACAACCTGAGTAATCTAATCAAAGGGCACATGCGCCTTCTGCTACACAAGTCAAATTTAAACATAAGAAGTAACCTCCCACATGTTTCACAGTACTGTGTCGTTAATGTAAAAATGAGTCAATGCCTCCACATACTAATTTCATGCACGTGCTTGCATTTTCTTGTGATTCTTCAATATATGAAGACACTACTATTTTAAACACAGAACTAATTTCTACTGTAATAAGCAGTTATGCATCCAGCAACCATTAAGAGAAGACCAGATGCACATGCTTTAATTTACATGCGGAGTAAAGGAGTAAAATATGGGGAAACTGAGTATAGTAACAATTATATCCGCTATGTATTTTGATGAAACTATGCTGGCAATTTAAGCAGTCACAAAACTTGTTAATAAGGAATGCTTTGATGAATGGATGCAGGCAAAGATTATGAAAGAATAAAAAAAATATACATATAAATGTGTTCCCATTACATACCAGTGTTGTTTCTAGGCCTACTGTGCAGCAGTTCAAGGGTAGTTCTTATTCCTTCACATGGAAAATCAATACCATGTCTTGCTAGTAGTTGGATATGCTACTCTACTGAAGTATACCAACCCTAAAAGAAATACACATCTTTCCAAAAAACATTTTGTAAACATATAATAATGAAACAATACAACTCATGTTGACACAACATAATGAGTTGATGAGGACCTCAAATGATTTATACTACATCTTACACTCTAAAAAATGTTACAACTTTGGCCATTCCAGCAAAACATTTTTCACATTTGCAACAACCATATTATTAGCTTTGTTTTGCAACCAATGATTTTACTGATTTGCAGCATACATCACAAAATCCTTCAAAGTTTCAGGAGGGGGAAAGAATTTCTCTTACCAATGTACCATCGTATTGAACTGAATCAAACCACAGGCATGAAGGTCGAATAATCTTTGATTTAAACCATCCATTTCTGCACAGCAGTAGACAAGACTTTTCATAGTTTATTTCATATGTTCTTTGCTGAAAATAAAGGAAATTCACATAAACATTGGATACATAATATAGTGTATAACAGAAGAACTAGAAAGTGATGTGTTTATCATTAAACGATGATGAGTTGGTCTTAAAAACAATAACATTACTAAAAGTTTTAAACTTATCTGAACATGTTTCAGAGATGGTTCATCTCCATCAGGCATTATCTGACTGGCTATATTTGTTGTCTGTTGGTTGCAGATGATGTCCTATAATTGAGATGAGCTTCTGGATTGAATTTTTTGGTGGCAAATCAAAATTCAAAGTGTGTGTCCCATTTTTATGATTAGAATTATCACTTGAATGTCAAGCTCAGCTATATATCTGGCTGGTTTAAATAAGTTAATACTTGGCATAATTTCATGGTTGGCCAATCAGAAGTAATGCGTTACTGCAGATTTTTCTATTTGTATTTTAGACAGCATATTCCTTAATCTGGTTTCTGTCTCTTTTGGTTTTGCAAATTTAGAACTTATTGCAATAAATGATAATACAAGATTGGTGTAGCAAAAATAAATTTTTGGACGGAAATGCATGGATAAGGTAACAGGATTTAAGTAGGGATGAATTACATCTAAATAGAAAAGGGACTGGGAAATTTGGTAGGCTATTGAATAGGTTGATATATAACATTACCTCAAAAAACTAGACTGTGTTTATAGCAGTAGGTTTAAGAAATGAGAGAAATTGGTAAAATCCAAGCTTGCTATCAAAGCTAATTGTAGAAGAGAACAGCAGATATGTATAGGTCCTTCTGAATACAATTTCCTGATAAGATCTTATCAGGAGGGTGTTAATGAAGGTAGTGATATACATGTAAGGGGAACTGGAAACATGCCACCTGTTTCAGATTTAAACCATAACCAAAATTTAAGTAAACAAAATAAGCTTTGTAAAAATTCTTTTAAACCAAACACTGTTTTTAAAAACAAAATTATTTTATATCATCAAACCATTCAATGTGCTAGAAACAAAAAGGTAAATTTGGAAGTACTCATTAGCAGTAAATTAAATAATGTAGACATTATTGGATTAACAGAACACTGGCTGAAAGATCATGAAACTGAATTTTATACCTTGCAGGGTTTTCACTGGGTAGTTATTATTGTAGGAAGGAGAAGAAAAAGGGAGGGGATCTTGTATTTTTGTGAAAGACAATGTCAAATTTAAAAGGTTCAATTATTTCAATGATTTGGTATGTGATGAACACTTTGAAATATGTATGATAGAGCTATTGGAGCAGAATGTAATTGTTGCATGCATATATAGGAATCCGAGAAGTTGTGTTAAGAAATTAATAGAGGGGTTACAAACAGTTATGGAATTCTTTCAGAAAAAACAAAAAAACATGTTAATAATTGGTGACTTAAATATTAATTTTCTTATAGAGAATTTAAATAAGCAGAAACTAACATTATTACTGCTTACGTATGGAATGAAAGCAGTAGTAATCACTGGTACTAGAATCTTAAATGTAGCCCAAACTGCAATAGAACAATTAATACTAAATTCCTACTTCACAGACTACACTGTAGAAATCATAGATAGTGCTATTTCTGATCATAGCAGGCAAAAATTTACAGTTACAATAAATTGCCAAAAAGCAGAAAAAATAAAGAAAAAGCAATATGTATACCAGTATAAAAGGTGTACAAGTAGTGACAATATACACTATTTGCAATATCTACTGTTAAAAGAAAAGTGGGAAAATGTTTTCTCTCAGGAAAATGTAAATGCTGCTACTGTCTGTTTTGAAAATACATTTAATCATTATGCAAATATTGCCTTGCCACTAAAATGGGTCAAACTAAACAATAGCAAAAGCGCTAGTTGGCTCACTAAAGGGATACGCATATCAAGTAACAAGCTGAGACATTTAAGTAAATTAACAAAGGGGTTAAAGGCAACAGATTCTTTTTGGTTATACTTTCAGAAATATAAACAGGCTTACAATAAAATTATTAAAAATGCAAAAGTCTTTATAATGATAATTTAATTGCAAATTCGGAAAACAAATCAAAGACTGTATGGAATATAATCAATCAGGAAACGCATGTACAAAAGAAAGAATATCAAAATTTGAATTTGATACACAATGATCAAATTATATCAGATCCTTTTCAAATAGCAGAGGTCTTTAATACTTATTTTGTGGAAGTAGCAAACACATTAGTCAATGGTTGTTCAACTAAAACTCATCAAACTACAACCACAGGGGAAAATTTCTAGCCATCTATTTTTCACTCACCAGTAACGGAAAGTGAACTATTATCAGCAATAAAAAAATATGAAAAATAAAAAAAATCATATGGGTTAGATGGCTAATCTAATTTTTTATTAAAAGCATACTCAAACATTCTTGCAAAGCCACTAAGTTTTTTAATTAATTTATCAATGAGTAAAGGCTGCTTTCTGGATAGCTTTAAAACTGTAAAAATAAAACCAATGTTTAAAAAAGGGTCAAAATTTTAAGCTAAAAATTATAGACCAATTTCTCTTCTATCTGTTTTTTTCAGAAGTGCCAGAGAAAGTTATTTACAAGAGAATGACAAATTTTATCACTAAATTTAATATCCTTTCTTCATTTCAACATGGATTCCAAAAGGGGAAATCAACTACTACAGCATTAATTCAGTTTTGCAATGAAACTTACATGAAATTAGACAATTCTGAGCATTGTATTGGCATATTTCTTGATTTATCAAAGGCTTTTGATCTTGTAGATCATGAAATTCTTCTTAAAGAATTATTTAAATATGGAATTAGAGGGGGTAGCTTACAATTGGCTTAGCTCATATCTTACGCATAGAAAGCAAGTAGTTGAAGTAGAATATTATGATAATCAAAAGGAGGTGAAATCGGTTTTATCAAATGAACAGTTGAATGCGGAGTCCCACAAGGCTCAGTTTTAGGTCCCATGTTGTTTCTCCTGTATATAAATGATGCAGATATCAATCAGAATAAAAATATAAAATTCTCTTTATTTGCAGACGACACTAGTATTTTAATTTCTGATAATAATGTAGGAAACTAAAAGCAAATATTAGTTCTGGAATGTCCTATACTCTCTTTGTTTAAAGAAAATTGTCTTTCAGTAAATACAGGAAAATGCATAGCTGTTGGTTTCCATAAAAAAAAAAACCAACAAATTACATTGCCCAACTATACAATTCGAGGACAAAGCTACAGAATATGCTGATAAAACAAAATTTCTTGGAGTTTGGGTTGATAGGAATTTAAGCTGGAATGCTCATGTTAATGAATTAGTAAAGTGACTTAGTTAGATGTGTTTCCAAATTAAAATGCTCAGCCAGTCAATAAGTAAGTATACACTTAAGATAATGTATTACTCAAATTTTCATTCCCTTTTGTCATATGGGATAGTTCTATGGGGATCTAGTAGCGAGGCAATAAAATTAATTAAATTACAAAAAAAGGAATTATAATCATGCATAATTTACCCTATACCACTAGCTATAAACCATACTTCAAGGAATTAAACATTTTGCCACTACTGTGCTGTACTTATTCAAGGTTATTGTACAAAGACAAATGTGCATTGAAACACTTGCTGTTAATTCAGACTTTCACAAGTATGATACAAGGAATAAGTCAAAATTACATATTACACCCCTAACTCTAAATTTTTTGAGAATAAGTTTTACTATAAAGGCACGCACTTGTATAATAAATTACCTGCTAAATTAAAGAACATGAAATCTTTTCAATGTTTCAAGAAATGTTTATGAGATTTCCTTATGACAAATTGTTACTATTCAGTTGATGAATTTCTGTATTTTTAGGTTAACTGCTAGCATTTGTAATACTGTAAAATTGTACATAGTAATCTTATACATTGCAATTTTATATTGAATTTTTTATCCGACATGTATTTTATGTTTGTTTATTCAATTTGTTTTGACGTATCCGACAACATGTATTTATTAATTACAGATGGAAAAAAAAAGGGGAAAAAAATCGAAGGAATTCACATTACCCTTTAACTACCATCAGTTCAGCAAAATTAAAAAAAAAGGATTTATCAACTTAGTGTACAAAACTTGCTATTAGAAACCTGAAATACCCATGTCTGAGCACACAAAATCAGCTGTGTACAAAATTCAGCATTCAGACTGCAGTAAGTTCTACATTGGCAAAACCAAACAAGATGCACAAAATAGACTTACAGAACACATGAGATGTGTGAAATGCAAACAGACAGAAAAACCTGCAGTAGCGCATAACTTCTGGTCTGTCAACCATGAAACTGTGCCAAATTTTAAACTATTGAAACCAGACAAATATACAGCCAAGCTCATGACATGGGGGGGAAATTCTAATCACTAAAAATAGGAGACACTCTTTGAATTTTGGTTTGCCACCAGAAAATTCTCTCTGGAAGTTCATCTCTCAACCAAAGGATGCCACTGCATATAACCAATCTAAAGGGCCTTTGTTTGAACACTGGGCCATATTACATGCAATTGCATGCCCTGCACTGCATTGCATTATTTCTAACCGATTTGTTTCCCCTACAATTTCCCTCCTCTCCGTGTGCCAGCTAATCAGTTGGCGCAAAGTATGTGCTGTACAGAAGTTGATATGTTGTGAGACCACATGTTTCACTGTTACAGTGTGCTAGTTCTATCATAATGCCAAAAAGTCTGTATACTTAAGCACAGAATCTTCATATATTATTCAAGTGCAACAACAAACCTTTGTAGATAAGTGAAATGACAATTTATATACAGATTCCCGCTGTTTGGGCGCCACAGAGAGAAACAGTTTGTAATCTTGTGAACAGATTTAGGAAAGTGGGATGTATTCTTGATAAGAAACCAAAAGTAAATTGCCATGTTCTTACAGAGGGAAAATTTTGATGACATCGAAGAAAAGCTAGAATGAAGTCCAAAGAAATGTCTGAGAAAGCTTGCACAGTAATCAACAATTTCACAAACTTCGGCTTGGAATGCAACTAAACTTTTAAAATTAAAAGCCTACAAGTTAACTGTAGTTCAGGAATCAGTCACATGATAATGTGAGTAGAATTAATTTCTGCAATAGGGTGTGGATAATGTTAATGATAGCTCTATTGAGTCACTTTTTTATGGCGAAGCGTGGTTTTATTTACATGGCCATGAAGAATTAATGTGTTAATGCAAATTTTCTTGAAAGGTGTGAGAAACATGTGGCGACATAAGGATACTTTCCAACACCTTCCATGATGAAAATATATGATTATTGTAGTTTAGTTTGCATGAGAAATCTATGCACTTCAATTTATGGGGCTATTAATTTCCAACTCCACCAGCAAACAGCATGCTTCCTGGTGCCAAGAAAATTCCTGTTAGGCTGGCCATGCATTCAAATGAGGGCAACATACAATAACAGCCCGCAGATATAGCCAGTTAGGTAATTGCCAATGTTGAGACAAACCATCTCTGAAACGTGTTCAAGTAAGTTTAAAACTTTTAGTGATGTTGTTGTTTCTATTACTGACTCATTGTTTAATATTGGACAAATAATTAATTAACCAAGTTATAGGTAGCACAAGGGTCCATTGCAACACTCTGACTTAAAGCTTCCAAATATTATTATAGTAGAATCATGATGTGAGAATAAAAGCGAGTCACAGCACGCATAACCGAGTAATGCCACATTGAAGGGAACTCTGAGGAAATGTCATTCTCTTTACATGAAATTAAAATTTCTTATTGTTTAGTAAAGCATTTAAGGACAACAAAATGGAATTATATCATGTCTGGGATAATTAAAACAGAGAAACTAATGATGTACTAACACAGGCATGTATTCTTGTACTCTCTGGATCATTTGTAACATAACTACTGATCTCTGGAATCTGCATATAAACCCAATATGCAGCTTCATTCACGTGAATCTTGGTGCCAAATCTTTTGGCTATCTCCACCAACAATGCTTCCGATCCAAATCGAGCTTGAAACAAGAAGAAAATTACATAAAGTTTAGAAAATGTCCAAGGAATACAAAATAAGCTGAATCATATGACTGCACATATACACATGCAATAAATCCACTGATTTAGCATAAGTAACAGTGAGATATGTGACAGGATTTCAAAAACAAAATTTTTAGAGTAAATGACTCCGAGTGAAACAAAATGAAAGTATTCATATTACATGAAAAACCTTGAAAGGTGCTCTTTATTCTCTTTATTTTTCAGATTGTGGGCATGCAAATGCAGTCATTTTCTATTATTTTATAACCTTTTTTTTTATTGATTTCATGTTAGAAAATATGTTTGTATTAATCATTTTTAAAAAACACATGACATTGAAAAATAATTGAAATTTGCATAAAGCTGATATGTCAAAGAATTTCAAACTAATTTTTATGCTAAGACTGAGTTTGACTGAAATTTAAAGTAACAGATGCTTTAAAGAAGGTATTAAAAATACAACATAATCACTAGGTGTACAGTATTATCACATCTAACCTTACAAGAATCACATTTACCATGTAACACAATATCTTACAAATAAACATAAGCAGGTGTATAAAACTTGCAAAGTTTAAAATATAAATAAACACTCTTATTTTTAGTTTTTTTACAGTCTTTCTAAAAAAGGGGAAGCAAATAATGTGATACTGAGATTTCAATGGAAATGCAATGTTTTGAGAGAGAATATGCAAGGGTGGGTATATTTATTCATGTTTACTAAGCTCATTACAAGGATTACTGAGTTGGAGCTAACCCATGTTCTATATCAAGTCATGCAAAATAGTAAATGAAATACTTTTCCCATCTTATATTGCTACCATTACAGCTGTAAGTTTAAACTCTTATTATAATTGTAATATATAAAATTCTACAAACTTATTATACGAGTGTGGAATCTGAAGCAATACACAATAATTTTTCCCACGTTGTTATACCTAGGATTGTGACATTTTGCAGACATATAGTTTGAAGTTTGCACTAGAAATGTAACATTTGATTAAGTATAGATCTTGTGTTAGAAGCAAGAACTACATCCAAAGATGGTGCACATGTTATTGTTGCAACTTGTGAAAAACAAAGAGATGTAGTTAATTTTTTGTGGGCAAAAGGACAAAACCGGAGTGAAATACACATGAAAATGTTGGACATATATGGAGATTACTTTTTGGACCATAGCAATGCCTCCAGCAGGCACACATTCTCTGGAAGATACCACGTGAACCTTGTTAACTTGCCACATTTCGGACATAACAACTGCAACTCAATGGAATGTCACAGACATTGAGAATGCAATCCTGAACGACTGGTGTATCCATATGCAAACCTTATAGAGTTGTTCAACATTTCTTATGATATAATGTACGACAATGTGCATGAAGTACTGAACTTCCATAAAGTTAGTGTGTCCCCTAGATACGAAGAAACTGACAGATGGCCAGATTAGGCAGGCAAATGATGCCATGCTTCGACCACTTGCCATTACACTGCAGAAGCCAAGGTTGGTGATGAGCACTGCACATACCACTACACGCTTGAAACAAAACAACCCTCAATGGAGTGGAAACATCCCAATTACCCGGCAATAAGAAATTCAAAGTTACATAAAAATCTGCAAATAAATTTCTAGTCATTGTATTCTGGGATATGCATGGAATTCTGTTGGTGAAATTTCTTATGCAATGGAACACTGTGAATGCTGCTTTGTAAGAAATAACATTGGTGCAGCGGCATCGTGCCTTTCATGATAAATGCAACACTACAAGTGTCACAATGCTCCATGACGATGCTCACCATGTTGTGGCTTCTGCCCACGGCAAAATGGTGAAATTTGGTTGGGAGGTGCTCCAGTACCCATCATACACTCTGGACCTTGTATCCTCAGACTTTCATTTGTTTGGCCCAATGAAGTAATTCCTAGGCGGCCAATGTTTCAATTCCAATGATGAAGTGTGAACAGCTGTGCTGAGCTGGCTATACTCCCAAATGATTGACTTCTAGGAACAGGGTATATTAAAATGAGTGCTATGATGCGAGAAATGTGTTGAGAGACGTGGTTCCTTTGTTTACAGGTAGCTACAGGATGAGACTTCATTGTGCGTAAGTTATTTTGTCTTAACTATTAAATTTTTTTTAAAAAAGTTGTGCGTTTGCTAATGATCCATCCTCATGCATACACATTTACAATCTATTTCTTCTTGACTACTCCATTAAATTAAATGGGGAGGGAGGTGTGTGTGTGTGTGTGTGTGTGTGTGTGTGTGTGTGTGTGTGCGTGCGTGCGTGTGTGTGTGTTTAAAAAAAAATTGAGTTTTATTTATGGACGCTCCTTAACTACTATGGTTCTTAGCGTCCCATTCTATATTGGGCGTGAAACACCTGTAATTTTGCTCAGAGGCCTCTTTATCAGGTTTGAGGTTCTTTTACGTGCCGTAAATCTACGACACGGGACCACCGGCTTTACTTCCCTTCCGAAGGAAGCCGTGCTAACGATTTTTACGCCCGAAAAAATCCATCGCCCTCCGCCGGGTTTGAACCCGCGACCTTGGGAACTAGAGGCTAGCACGGTACCACTAGTCCACGGAGGACGACATTTGTGTGTGTGTGTGTGTGTGTGTGTGAGAGAGAGAGAGAGAGAGAAAGAACAAAAAGATCAGTTGTATATCATACACCACACTCCACATTTAAATGTACATCTGGAATTTTCTCAAAAGACATATGTCTTCACTGTCATTAAGCTTTACATAGTTGGGGAACCATTAGGGGTAGACATAAACTTAGTACAAGAAAACAATGTGGAATTAATTGTTCTTTCACATAAGCCGTGTGTTGGACAGGGCTGGAAAGGTAGAATCAGATGACTGAAAAATTCAATGCCTTAGCCGGGATTTGAACCACGGATCTCCCGGTCTCTGTCCCGTTGCTCTAACCACTGAGCTACCATGGCAACATGCCGACACGACATTAAATTCTCCAGCTGATTCGCATTTTTCCCGGTAAACCACAAGGAGATCTCAAATTGTATTGAGATGCCATACCCCAATGGCGACTTACATTCATTGTAAGTACTTTAAGTCCCGGGCTTTATAGTTGCAACCACTATTAGGCTTGTGTGAAAGAACAATTAATTCAATTAATTGACCTAATAGTGGTTGCAACTATAAAGCCCAGGACTTAAAGTACTTACTATGAATGTAAGTCGCTATTGGGGTATGGCATCTCAATACAATTTGAGATCTCCTTGTGGTTTACCGGGAAAAATGCGAATCAGCTGGAGAATTTAATGTCGTGTCGGCATGTTGCCATGGTAGCTCAGTGGTTAGAGCAATCGGACGGAGACCGGGAGATCCATGGTTCAAATCCCAGCTATGGCATTGAATTTTTCAGTCATCTGATTCTACCTTTCCAATGTGGAGTTGATTTTAATATACTATTTATGTGACATACAATTTTGTTGCAGCATTAGCCATGTATGAAATATTCACTGCCATATGTATGTTTTAGGTTTAATATACCATTTATGTTACATGTTTGAAAAAATTTGTGACTATACTTTCCTCCAGTGAGTTTTTATTAACAAATACTGACTTATGATATGAACAAATAAGTTTGTTCCAAGACTTGCACCTAACCAAGTCCATAATACTAATTTTAAGCAGCTTCTAGGTAAGCATTTATCATGATTAACACAAAGAGGGTTAGAAGGTTTAGCTTTCATAGAACACATAAATAATACCTTTGAACTGGGAGTTTTCAAATGTCCCAATAACCTACAAGAAGCCATGGAATTTCCCTCACAATCTTATCCAAATTGAAATCCACATGAGAAATTAGTAAAAGATTAAAAAGCTAGTCTTATAATTACCTGGTTTTTCGATGCAGAATGTATTAGGTTTATTTTCCTCGTCAACATAATAATAATTAATAACTGAACATACAGCATCAGTGCTGTCTTTTCTTAAAGGAAATTTTACATGTTTGCCATCAACAAAAGTTGTATCTAAATACATTTTGTAGATAGGTCTTGGTATGCCACATTTTTGGTGCAGCTGAGAGAGTTTAGCCACATCAGTTTTACAAAGACGGAAGTCACCAGTGTACAAAATAGGACTCTCTGCTCCATTTGTTTCAAATAGGAACCTAAAATAATAGTAAAGTACATTTAATTTAATTTTGTAAAGCTTTACTTGATACAGAACTACAGAGCCTTCATTTGGACAGAGAGCCTTATTACATAGAATCACTTATCCTGCATTGCACTGTTTCTAACTGGTTCTTTTACCTCTCCAATTTCCCTCCTTACCATGTGCCAGCTAATCAGTTGGCATGAAGTCTTTGTACACGGTTGATATGTTGCAAGGCCATGCGTTATAGTGATGCTATAATGCCAAGATGTCCATATACTTTAGCAAAGAGAATCTTTATGTACGATTCCAATGTGAGAACAAACTCTTGTAGAGAAGTGAGATGGCAATTTATAGACAGATTCCCTGTTGTTGGTGTGCCTCACAGAGAAAAGGTCATATCACGTGAATACATATTTAGGGAAGCAGGATCTATTCTTGATAAGAATCTGAAATTAAATCACTGTGATCTTAGAGGAAAAACTCAAATGACATCAGAAAAATGTTAAATCAAGTCCAAAGAACTCTCTGAGAAAGCTTGGCTTAGAATGTCACTAAATTAAAACCCAATAAGATAACTATAAATCAGGATTTGCAACCACGTAATAATGTGGGTAGAGTTAATTTCTGCAATTGGATCTTGGCTAATTTAATGATTGCTCTAATGACTTGCACTTTTTTTTATGGACAAAGCCTGGTTTTATTTACATGGCCATGTAGAATTAATGAGTGTTAATGCAAATTTCATTGAAAGGTAATCTTTTATTGGATTACTGTTTTTATAGCATTGATGAGTATTTCAAACGGATGTAACAACTGATTACAATTAAGTAGGATTACAACTAATATATTTTTGTAAATTGTATAATGTAAAATACTGTTATTTCATATTGTAAATATTGTTATATATCATAATACTCTTAAGCATATGTTGACAATTCTATATCATGTATTCATGATCTACAGATGTAATAAAATTGAATTGAATTGAGATGTGAGGCGATATAAGAACATCATTTCCAACATCTATGACAAAGGTATATGGTTATTTAGTTATAATTTGCATGAGAAATCTATGCATTTGAATTTAAGGGGCCATGAACATCCGACTTGTTGGCAAATGGCATGTTTCCCAGTGGCAAGAAAATTCCCATTAGGCCGACCATATATACAAGTGAAGGCTCTTACATTCATTGATCTCATTTTAAATTAAATGAAACATGACCATTTGAAGCCCTGAGAATATTAATAATTAAACCAAATTAGTTTTTGGAGTAAAACCTTATTGCAGCATGAACCATGCAGTCTGAGAACTGCAATTTTACTTACATTACAGCACCTGGGCAATGTCCAGTAGGAACTAAAGTAACACAGAGTTGTGCTTCTTTACCAGAGTTATCCTTTGAAGGAACTGAAATCATGTAGCTCTGTCCAACATTCAAAACCAACACCCTCTCAGATATGTCATCAAAATGTGTCTTCTCCATGATACACTTAGTTAATGCAGTGCAATAAAGGTAATTCTTATTTTGTTTTATGTGGTGGTGGAATTCCTCTGATGACAAACCGATGATATGATCTGAAAGAGTTTTAAAAAAGTAATGAATTAGCTTTTAGCTTTAAATACCATTGTAAAAGAGTATTGGATTTCATTAAAAATTGTGATTATGGGGGAACTGACTCTCATTTCCTAAATAGAGGCAGATTCTCTTGAGGCAATGAATTTCAGAATTTATATCAGAAAATAAATAAAATTCAATTATGGTAAATGAATTGACATTAAGCACTCATATTGTTTCGTTACTATATTACTGGCAGGGCATGTTTTGAGGACCTATCCCCATTTTCAGCTTCTGGTCGACTAAACTGTTTCCCTAATCTTCTTCTTTACTAGGTATCTGTAGCATCATCTTGTGCGGGGTTGGTGAATTTACAGAAAAAGCACACATGCCGACAACCATATCAAAGCAAACAGTTTCACCCTTAGACCACAAACACACTGCAATCAGCAGTCTAACTCACAGATTTATAAATATGTCATTAAACAAGCAGGAATATGAGAAAGAACACAGATGCATAAACACTGCTGAAGATAATGGATACAAAACTGAACTAGTTAAGAAGAAAATTAAAAAAGTTCAAGAAGCAGAAACAGCTCAAAGAAATAACTACACTAATCCCCAAAAAGGATAACCTAACTTTTAGAAAATCATATATAACCCCTGAAAACTTCACAAATTCCAAAAGATCTTTAAAGAATTCAACAAAGTCCTATCACCACAAAATGAATACAACTTAAAAACATGCTGAAATCAGAACACACAGACAGAATCCCACCAGAAATGAAACCATCATATATAAAATAGACTGTTTAGATTACAAAAAAGATACACTGGATAAACATAGGAACAAGACTAAAAGAACAATTCAGAAATATCACATGGCAACAGATAAATCAGCCATAGCCAATCACTTCTGAGATGAAAATCCACAGTTTAGTAAAAAAAAAGGTAAGGCTGCTAAAATCTGTCCATAACCCCTTAGAACTGAACTTATGGGAAAGAACATGTATCAAAAGCTACGGACATTGAATTATAATCTTCAAAATTCCAGCAGATGATAGTTTAATGACTAAATTCAAGAAGATGACCAGGGAATCACTGGTTATTCATCCAGCAGCCAAAAATAGGGACAATAGGTCCTTGAAATATGCCCTGCCAGTAATTTGGTAAGTGGAACAATACGAGTGCTTAGTGTTGAATCATTTTCCAAATTTAATTATCTGCTTCACTGTGTGCAAGTTCCAATGATTTTAAACTTAAAGTTGAAAATATAACACCAACTTAACTGGTGATATATTTATACATCCTCAATTAAGTACATCATGAGCAATACATGGCATATAGCCATGACATGGTGTACAAAATGGCACTTCTCCATCTCCCCCCATTCTCCAATATGCTCTTGCTTTTGCCCTCTGTGCGAGTTCCTCTGAAATGGCTGCCTAACCTGCTTAACTGAATGTCACACTTAAATAATGTCACTAATTCAAAATGGCTAACGGAAAGCTCCATTAAATGTTATTAACCTGTGTATTTTGCAAGTTTATGTTATTTAAATCTTTAAAATATACTATAATTGCTACAACTTTCGGTTTTCACAAAGCTATCCCTAGCAATAGGAGTTTAAATAATGGATCTGAGTATGACAACTGCAGCCATGACAATGAGCTAAATAAGGCAAAAATACACAATAAAGGTAATTTTGATTCAGAATAAAAACCACCCTAATCTCCACTTCTCTGCTTTATTGGACTGCAATTGATTAAAACTTGATACACTAAAATGAAGAGTTAATTTCTATTATCTCAATTACACAATAACTCTACATATATGATCCAAAACAACCACTAATGGGTTATATTACTCAGATCCTTTTCTTATAAGTGCAACAAGGTTCATGAAAAATTTGCAAGAATTACTGATATGCAAAGGTGCAGGTATGTACGCACACACTGGTGCATAAAAGACCCTGGAAACATATAATTGCAATACAACATGTATTTAACCAACAACCTCTGACAGCAAATTACTAACTTGGAAGTCTACATAAACTATTTCTTACTAAAGAAGAAGAATTTCTCAACTCTTGAGCTTAACATGTAACAGTAACATGGAATGATATGACAGTACATAAATACATACATTATAAACCTCTTTCATGATATTGGGCCTGAGTGATATTGGTTGCCTGGCATATACATCTAATGTGTTTATAACCTTTAATTGCAATATTATTTCTTGCACAAATGATTTAAATAAATTCTGGCCATGCTTATTTCTAAAAGCTCTATTTTGCATGATGCAGCTTGAAGCATGGGAAATGACATTTGGGCGCACATGTACAATCACCAAAAACCACATTAGTTTCCCTGCGTATTTCCCATTTGTAGAATATCATACACTTCTGAAACACAATTTTTTTTCATATTCTGGGATCCTTTTGAGCATGTGTTTTCCCAATAGTCTGTAGGTAACAGGTGGTTTTGGTTTTCTATCCCACATGTAAAGACTTCTGATTTTAATAGTCTGGAATCAGGCTGTGACCCACTGATATGTGGAATTCCAGATGTCATTTTTTGTATTGATTCAGAAATCTTGAAATTACCAAAAAGTTGTATATGATGTCCAGTATGTAAAAAATTAATGCTTGAGCTGTGACGGAACATATATACATATTGTATACATATTATATGCATATTGTAGACATAGTGATTTACATGTGTAAATGTTTTTGCTATAAAATTGTTTAGATATTTTAGTTATAAGAAACTGAATGTAAGTCTAAAGCTGGCACTAGTGGTGCCACCAGTCTGACTTCCTGGACACGCCTCCTTCAAAAGGATACAAGGGTGGACGAAACAAGTGGGGTGAGAAACATGACACACTCCAGATGGCTCGAAAATTCATTGACTTGGGGGTGTGAGATTCCAGAGGTTTCCAAAGATGTGTGCTGATGTGAGCCAATAAGCATAGATGAAACAGATTTGAAATATACAAATGAGCAAATGAGATTCAATGTATCTAAGCACCCAGGAAAAATAGCGTCTGTAAGCGTTTTGGCTAGTTTTTGTATAAAAGGGAGTACGAGGATGAAACTGGGGGCATTCTCAAAATTAACATTCTGCTTGCTTCATGTAACTCATCCACTTATAACAGGATGTGTATAGGAAAGAATGAGGCGTGTTAAGGGTCTGACGAGTGGCAAAGGTGTCGCATTTCTAATAAAGTGTAAACAGTTAGTAAAGCAGTGTATAAGCCAAGTTCAACACAGCTATTAAAGTCAAGAGTCATTTAATAAAGCCAAGTGTCAGTAATCAGTGTCCATTCATTCACCTGCACGACCACACCTGAGATAGGAGCATATAGCCGAGGGCAACGGAGACTACATCTTGGCAGAAAAACCCATCCACACAGACATATGTGACCGGAGAATACAACATACATCCGCTATAGAGCTTAAGTTTTTCAGAAAAAAAGCATTATGCCTGAAATTCCTGATCTGCTAGACTGACACTGCTCAATACTTTTTTCTTGTGCAACATCAAGCTTGAAAATTGTCATTTTATAATAGACAATTGAACAGCTCTTTTCCAAGTCACTTAGAATGTGTCAAACTGAGCTTTATATCTTATGGCATTTAGGTGAAGGGCTATTTGTATGTTTAATATGTACAACCAATTTCTGCAAAATGTTACAATGAAGGAAGTGTGGCCCATCATACAAAAATATACTATGCAGAAAATGCAACATTTATACAAGCATAGACAGAAATTGCTGTTCAAGGTTAGTATGTTGCTTCAATTTTATTGACCTCCTAAAAGCTTTAAGTGTTTCAATTATATGGATCTCAATGTTTTAATTTGAATCAGAATATTCTGTTGTCCTGAGTTCTAATAAACCTATACTGAAACGTTACTCATGCTTAAAATTTTTTGTGGCTTGTGACTCCAATTGTATCTGTTTAAAATCCACAGAAATAAAAATACATAGAATTATGAGTTTAATACAAAATATTGTACAATTGGAATTTTCTTCCAACACTTAAGTTTGATGAATTATTTTCAAAATCAGCCTAAGTATGCTGATTTGCATTAGCTTTGGAAAAAAAAAACTTATATAAGCATAAATATTTTGGAAAACATTTTTGGCTATTTTGCTTTTAGGTGGTCTTCATTGAAAACTCTGAAAAAAGCAAGAAGGAATGGAGTAAATTACCTTAAGAGTGAGTTTATAAGTAGATGTGATCTCGTCAATACCTGGTGCCCACCTACCTGCCCGCCCGTTTTAGGCGTTTTACTTTTATAGGAAAATTGCGATATGAACACAACAAACGTAGCCATCTTCCCACTAAAGCAGACGCTGAATGGGAAATGCCAACCTAAATAAGTGAAATCCGCAAAATAAGGAATTTCTGCAAACGTGAATCATTCGAGTTTTAGACGCACAGATCCCTCGGCTACGCTTTGAGGCTGAGGGCCCTCAATCCCTTGGCTACGCCTTGAGGCTGAGTATCTTACCGGCTTTGGCGGCATTAGTTATTCATAGTTTGCCAGCATTGCATTAGAGCTAGAGAATGACATAGAGTGACATCTGTAGGACATATAAGACATCACTTCCATCGCTGTTGAAGACCACCTAAAAGCAACTTACCCAAGTTTTTTTTATAAATATTGCTATTTATATTACACTGAAAATATTAATGTATGATAAAAATATTGCAAATTTTTGTCACAGATTAAAAAATCAATTTCTCCAAAAATCTGATTCCTGACCTTGTAAGTCTTGGAAAAGAGCACTTTTATTGATATTCTTATACTGATTACCAGATTCTTGCAGCCAAATTAGATAAAGCTATCTTGCCAAGCATTGCACGTTGGTCAAAGATGAGACTTAACAATATTCATCCATTTTGACTAAACTGAGGAGAAAACTGAAATTATATGCTGCTAAAACTTAGTTCAGCATTTTCTGCTTAAGAAATCTAAACAATCCTCTTTTCAGAATGCCTCAATGGCAGAAGTCTTTACCCACTTTCACTCTTTTTTTTTACCGTTTTTACCATGCACATAGTAGGTAGAAAAGGTATTGCATTCCACCCAAAAGTTTGATATCAAGATTTTGCCATAAATATATGTTTTGAGGTACTCCGAATCCAAACAAAGCATTTTTAGAAAAAGGTCTGTGTGTATATGTCTGTCTGTGAACAGCATAACTCATAAATGAAAAGTCGAATAAGTACCAGACTTAGTCCCACCTAGAACCTGCATAACCTTGAACATGGGGACTTCTGTGTATCTGCAATCCTGTGGGCTGTACTGAAAGAGTTACTCATGCCAGGGTGGCCACAGGGAGATGCCAGATGAAGTGGCTTACCTTTAGCCCAACCCTAAGGTGTTATGTGTTTCCATGCCAATGGGGTGCATGGCACATAGGAAATGTGTTCCAAACAGAGCCTCTGAGATACCTGACAACCTCTCAGGGTATGTAATCTTACCCAGGCATGCAGGGGTCTGTCTGGGCAGACCTGAGTTATCTCCAGCTAATCCTGGGAACAATAGTAATTATAAATTCCACTAAACTGGAGGGCTCCTTATCAGGGGACCTTGAGAGTTTCAAAACTAAAGTTGAGCCCTTAGAAGGGAACCCTGTTACCAAAACTAAAGTAAAGGAGACAGGAACTGCAACTCCCAGAGATGTGGAGAAGCAGACCCTTTACCCAAAGAGGAGGGGAAAGAGGACTAGGCTACTGGCCAGGATCATGGGGGGAGCTGGTGTCCCTAGAAATAGGGACCATGCAGAAGCCACAACTAGGCTGGGGCTTAGTCCTTTTGGAACCCTCAGTGTTCAAGTAGGGCAGATTAAGCTATAGTGATTTCATTCATTCAGGCTAACCTGCAACACAATATTATCGCCTCGCAAGTTCTCTTGAATAATGTAACAAGGTATGAAATAGATGTCGCCATGATACAAGAACCCTGGCTTCAGCAGGGTCTTATCATGGGGCTAAATATAAAAGGTTTTACTATCTTCAGTGCTTTGAAGTAAAACCTAGAGCATGTGTCCTTACAAGACTCAGCAATACCTGGGCCCTACCAGAATTTCTTACCAAAGACTTGGCAAAAGTCCTAGTGAAGTATGAGGAGGGCAGAAATCCACATCAGGTGGTAGTCTGCTCAGCCATTTTCCATATGACTCCGAGGAATCACCACGTCCTAAGGAGCTCAAAGACCTTGTGACTTATTGTAAGGATAGAAACCTCAACCTGCTGATTGGCTGTGACTATGATGCCATCATAGAGTTTGGGGTATCACGGACATCAATGGGAGAGGAGGAAAGTTGCTCGAGTATTTGAGTTCTACAGACCTCAAGATTGCGAAGCAAGTGGACATACTGACTTTTGTGAATTATCAAAGGGAGGAGGTCCTAGACTTGTCACTAATGTCCTTTGGGATACTAGAGGAAATTAAAGACTGGAGTGTTTGTTTGGAACTTTCCATGTCCGACCATAGACATATACACTTTGGTCTGGAGGGAAAAGGAAAAGACCACCTGTACAGGAACCCTAGGAGGACCAATTTGGACTCCTTTAGAAGGGACCTGGAAAGTGGGCTGAGGAATGCACGCCAGATAAAGCTAAGAAATGTAGAGGACCTGGAGAGGTATATGGTGTTTTTCACTAACACCCTCGTGCCCTCCTATGAAAGGAACTACCCCCTCATACACGAGGTTTGGCCTAAAGATAAATTCAGCTGGAATTCTTTTTTAAGATCCATCAGGAAAAAGACACGAAGGCTATACAATATATAGGGCCAACAAGTGTCAGGCAAGTTAGAACTCCTATAGGGAGTCCCAAAGAACTTAAAAAAAAGAAATCAGGAAGGCCTCGAAGGAATCTTAGAACCTCTTCTGTGGTAAAATACAGAAGCAGTCAAGTGCTGCTTGCTTGCAAGAACTGCTGGTCTCATTAGAGCACCCCTCTGGTGCTATGACACAGTCAGAGGGGAAGAGCGAGGCTGTTGCTTGAGACCCACTTTCTGGAGACTTGCATCATAAATCAAGAACCAAACTCAGGTGGGGCACACCGGCCTTCACGAGACAGCTGGATAGTAGCCACCAGATTGTTGCTTTTAAAAAACTTAAATGGGTCATTTACACTTTTGAGCCCAATAAAAGCTCAGTGTAGATGGGGTCTTCCCAGCTCCCAGCTCTCCTACAGGAGGGCTAGATCGTTTCATCCCACTTAGTGAGAATATTCAGGGCCTGTCTGGCTACAAGGCATGTTTTTCGTCTCTGGAGGCAGGCCAAAGTGGTGTTTATACCCAAGTTGATTAGGCAATCCTATCATAGCCTAGGGATTTTTGTCCTATCAGTCTGACATCCTTTCTGTTAAAGGCTCTGGAAAGACTGGTAGATAGTCATTTGAGGGATGGGGTATCAGTGGACAGACCCATACACCCTCATCAATATGCCTACTGGCCAGGTAAATCTATGGATACGGCACTTCATTAGCTTGTGGTGAGGCTGGAGAGGGCACTGGACTGTGGGGAGCTCACCATGGCAGTTTTCCTGGATAATGAAGGTGCCTTTAATAATATGACTTTACGCACCATTTGGGAATGTCTGGAAAGCAGGGGAGTCAGTCCGGTAGCCACAGACTGGATTATGACCTCCTTGGTAGGCCACAGGTTGTGACAATCCTGAGGAGTGAGCCCTTGAGGGTAACAGTGCCCCAAGGCTGCCCACAAGGGGGTGTTTTGTCACTTACCCTGTGGTGTCTGGTGGCAGATGTACTGCTGGAGAAACTTGAAAGGAGGGGGGATTTAAGCTCAAAGCTATGCTGATGACATATGCCTTATTGCATGTGGAAAATTCCTGAACACTGTTTTGGAGCTTATACAGGGCTCCCTACAGGCTCTAGAGGAATGGTGTAGGGAAATGGACTTGTCCATTAATCTGGACAAGACTGAAATAATGATCTTCACAAGGAGGAGGAGGAAGAGGCTGCCAGATTCTGTAGAGCCCCACCTGTTTGAGAAGTTGAAGCTTTCCGGTGCATTTAAGTATCTAGGAGTCATTCTGGATGTGTGACTAACCTGGAAATTACAATAGAGATTCTGGTGGACCTTCCTCCTTTGCATTTGTTGCAAAGGAGGTACCTAAGATGAGTGTGCACGGCCTCTGGACTGTAGGGGGGTGGTGTTTTAAGCTAACCCACAAAGGGCACTCAATGATCCCTTCTGGATTACAAGAGAAATGTCCTATACCCAGGTGATCCGGGATTTGATGGGAACTAAATATAACCTAAGGCCATCCAATACTGTGATGATACCTTCCAAGGAAGAGTCGGACCCAGAGACTGGGTCTCTCCTGAAGGTAGAGGGCAGGATGTGGTTTGCGGATGGTTCCCGCCTTGGGACAGGACAGGGGCTGGGGCCCTAGAACCAGGTTGTCATTCCTTTTGGTTGAGTTATCACTGTTTTCCAGGCTAAGGTCTATGTGACCTTAGCCTGCACTATGCATATTTATACTATGCTATGTGGACAAGTGGATGTGTATTCTGCTCAGATAGTATGGCAGCTTTGAAAGCCCTTAGGGCTGTTAAAACCATATCCAGATTGGTGTGGCAATGCCAGAGGTTGTTGAATAGATTATGTACCAGCTGCGCAGTTACACTTCTTTGGGTTTCTGGGCACGCTGGTATTAAAGGAAAGAATTTGCAAAGAGGGGATCGGGGCTCGATTTTATTAGACCTGAGCCCTTCTGCAGAGTGTCGTCAGCTAATAACATCAAGTATGAGATAACCCAGCTCATGGCGAGAGCTCATCTTGAGATCTGGAGTAAGCAAACTACTGCCAGGCAGGCCAATGATCTGATATCAGGGCCTAGCCAGAAATGAGTTTCTCCTGAATTTGACCAGAGTTAAGCTCAGAGGGGTTGTGGGCTATCTTATGGGCCACAACGCTCTGCGCAGACATCAATACATAATGAGTCTTACACAAGATCCTGTATGTGGAAATATGCAAGGGATTTTGAGACCTCACAGCATATACTATGCAAATGCAAAGGTTTTTCTTGGCATAGGCATGTATCCTGAACGTCCTTCTTGGAACCTGAGGAGATAAGAAGGGCAGATATCAAGGATGTGATCCCTTTTATAGATCACTGAACTTGAGCAATGCCTAAAATATGAGGCATAATGGACTCCAGAGCTTGCGTGCATACTCAGTTATCATCAATATCACCAAAATTAGTATTTAAGTTCAGTATCTTTCAAGGATGTGACATGAAGATTTTCAAGAAAATCCCACCATCCCCAACTACCCTTTACAGGAATATTTTTAAAAGATTTTGATTAAAATATCACATATTAAAAAATTTACATGATAAATTAAATGTATATCTTGAATTCTCTGGGAATAGCCTGTGATGTCTTCAATTGGAAGGAATTTTGTAGTAATCTTGCATAACTGGTAAACATTAAGTGATAGATGAAAACATATTACACAAAAAAAGTAGATCTCTTTTAAAACACACAATTTACTTCAAATAAGCTTTTTTGTGGCATAAGCCATTTCCGAGATATCGGTTATTAATGGTTCAAACTGTTCATTACTTGGTCATTCTCTTCAAGTTCTGTCAACATTCAGTTGTTTCTTGCAACTGTATGGAAACAGTATGGAATTTTATGACTAGCATATAGCGTCCAGTTCTTAACCCTCCGTCAGTCGCTAGGGGCCAGAGAGACCCCTGGCATTATATAAATGTTATAATTTTCGAACGAACGCACCTATGCAATTGCCTGACTAGGACATCTAACATTACACCTTTGGCGATTATTTGCTGCAGCGATAACCTTATCTGTTTATTTGTTTGGCTGGAGGAATGAATAATCAGCAGTTACGTGTCGCACAGGTCAACCAGGCCCCGCGCGCCTGCTCTCGTTACATATTGTTGACAGATTTGTTTCTTATTAGCTTTTGTGCAATATTGCTTTGCTATGCAAGGAACTGTTACTGCTTCGTCATGAATACGAGTAAAAGGTACGGTCTACAAAATCCCAAGGATTTGGAAGAAGTACATCGTCTACTTTGCAATGATGATGCCTTGCCCGTGGATGACAACTTATATGAATCAGATGACTCTGATTCAGAAGATAAACTCGAAACGAGATCTTTAGATTCAGAAACTGACCATGAAGATGAAGAGGAAGACGATGAAAGCAGCTTGTGTGATAGCATGTATTTTATAGGTAACATCATATGCGTATCATAGTAATTCTTCTTCTTTTCTTCTTCTTCTTCTTCTTCTTCTTCTTCTTCTTGTTATTATTATTATTATTATTATTATTATTATTATTATTATTATTATTATTATTATTATTATTACTGACAATATTTTCTATTGTTATTTACAGGAAGAGATGGAACAAAATGGAAAAAAACACCTTTGAAAATGACACAGACAAGGGCTCACAATATATTGACCAAACTTCCTGGTGTGGTAGGAGCTGCCAAAAATGCGAAAACGGAAATTGATTGTTGGAACCTTTTTGTTACCGAAGATATAGTTGATTTGATTGTTTAAAGCTTAAATACTTACATTAGTAGTGTGCAGCACAAATTTGATCGTGAAAGAGACAGCAGGCCTACAGATGTAATAGAAATAAGAGCTTTCCTAGGCTTATTGTACCTGGCAGGAATTTTTCGTGGTGGACGCCAGAATATTCACGATTTTTGGAGAACCGATGACCTTGGAATTCCTCTATTCCGAATGGCTATGTCTGAAAAACGATTCAGTTTTCTAATACGCTGTATTCGCTTTGATGACAAAAGCTCAAGACTGGAACGACGAAGATTGGATAAATTGGCTGCTGTTAGAGAAATGTTTACATTGTTTCTGAACAACTGTCAGAACCATTATTCTCTTGGACAAAATGTAACTGTCGACGAACAGTTGCCGGCATTTCGTGGTCGATGTGGTTTTCGACAATATATACCATCCAAGCCAAACAAGTATGGCATAAAGATATTCTGTTTGAGTGATGCAAAACTGTTTTATACAACTAACATGGAGATTTATTGTGGACAGCAGCCGGATGGACCATATTTGCAAACTAACTCGGCAGAGGCAGTAGTGCTGAGACTAACTGAACCAATCTCTGGCATTGGACGAAACGTTACTGCAGATAATTGGTTTACCAGTGTATCGCTGGTGAATGAATTGCGCAAAAGACAACTTTCTTTCGTCGGTACAGTGCGAAAGAACAAAAAAGAGTTACCCACTAATTTTACTTCTCCAAAAGATCGCAGACAGTACGAAAGCATATTTGGCTTCACAAAAAATGAAACGCTTGTTTCATATGTTCCAAAAAAGGGTAAAACAGTAGTTTTGCTCTCAAGTCTACATGTTTCATCCACACAGTTATCAGAAGGTGCTGAGAAAAAGCATGAAATAATCCTGCATTACAACGACACTAAATCTGGAGTTGATGTAGTAGATAAATTGTGTGCTACATACAATGTAGCCAGAACAACGAGAAGGTGGCCCATGGTAATTTTTTACCATATCTTGAACATTGCCGGTATCAATTCTAGGGTTAACTTCCTTGGAAACCAAAATAAATATTCCACAAGGCAAGAGTATTTGAAAGCACTATCTTTAGCTTTACTGTTGCAACAGCTACAAAGGAGAGCAACAGCATCAAATCTACCCGGTGATTTGAAAGGCCTTTTGACAAAATATAAACCTGAAGAATCCGGCGTAGATGAATTGTCAAATACACCACTAAGCACATTGAAAAGGAAACGATGTGAACCTTGCAACATAGACAAAATGACTTGCAAAACTAAATATGCATGTGGGAAATGCAACATCCCCGTGTTTGAGTAAACATGCTAAAATTATTTGCGAAAGTTGCTTAGTCGGGGAAAACACGGGTGAGATAGTAGATGATTCTGAGTAACTGAACATTTGAAATTACAAGTTGTATGTATACCTGGAAATGACAATGTATTTCTTTATACTTACTGTAATACAATTTATAACGTATATGTGCTCATATTTTAGCTTGTATTTTTATGTTGTAAGACAATACCTATTAATGAAAGCCTTGTACGCTTAATCTAAATAAAGGTAAAAACAGGAAAAAAAAGAAAATAAACGAAATAAAACAAAAATACAAACAATAACAACAAAAATATAGCGCGGGTCTACTAGGCCCTGCGCGACTAACGGCGTTCTACCAAAGCGCGCGCCTGACGGAGGGTTACACATTTGACTATCGCTGTTCTCTTTGTATCTATAACAAAATGTGTAATGCAGCTATTTCTGCAAAGGTTTATTTAGATTAAAACATAGTAGATAGAAAAATAAGCTTTAGTAAGAATAGTTTGTATACCCACTTATAAATGATAGAGGGTAGAGAAAGTTATGTGAATGTATCACATCAGACTTTTAACATATGGAATAATTTTTGTAATTTTGCACACAGTAAAACGTATTTATATTACAAAAACAAATTATGAACAGTATGGGGTTTTTCACTCCTATAAATTTCATTTAAAAACCTTAAATTCTCACTTTTACAGAAGAGTACATATTATATTTATTCCTAAACAATCTTGCTAATAAGTAGATGGCTTTACAAAAAGCTTTGATCAGCATGACTTTAATACCAGGGGATTTGGTTAGTGAATGATCAGATGTTACTTTTCTGCGACACTTTGTGACAATATCCCATTTTGCTTGAAACAATTAGAAAATAGCATTAAATTTTGTAAACAGGTGTTAAAATGATTCTTGAGCATTACCAAACTTCCATAAAAATTAAACCACCATCACCACAAAAAACTGTCGACTTTATGCTCTAGTTGTGTCCCGCACAACGATCCCACAACGATGACGATGATGTCGTATATTTCCAACAGATATCACTCTATGCAAAACACTAGCTCAACAGATGTCACTCTATGTCAGACGCTTGACTAACACAATACTGCCAACATATGAATAATTGATGCCACCAAAGCGCCGCAACTACGACCACAGGGCGTAGCCGAGGGATATTATATAACCTTAGGTTTATGAATTCACGGAAGATTAAGTTTACGTTACGTGTTTTTTATTTATATAACCTTACGTTTCTGAATTCACGGAAGTTTAGGTTACTTTTCTTTTAATATAAGCTTAGGCTTCTCATTTACTTTTATACATTAACCTTATTTAAATTTGTTACCAGTGGTTACATCAAAGCACGCGAGCGAATGCTGTTGCTATTACTAAAAATAAAATTGTAACCCCAATTATTCATGTAAGATGAAATTTATGTGATCCGTAATATATTCCTCATCCAATGTGAGAATAAATACAAAGAAAAAATATTGAAGCACCATTGGCATGAAGAGTTCGTAAAAATCATCCGTAATTTACGTCTCGACAAGCTCGCGTGCATTCTTAAGCTTACGTTTCTGGTTCACGGGAGGTTAGGTTAGATTTAGTTTTTTTTTATATGAGCTTGTTTTACTTAGTTACCAGTGGTTACATCAAAGCACATGAGCGAAGCGAGCGTGCATTCCTAAGTTTACGCTTCTGGTTCACGGGAGGTTAGGTTATGATTACTTCTTTTTATATAAGCTTACGTTTCTGAATTCAGGGAAGGTTAGCCTTAGGTTAGGGTTTTTTTTTTTATGTAAGCTTGCGTTTACTATCTACCACTGTTACGGTAAAGCAACTTCTTTATTACACTGTTATTACAATGGAAATAACCTCTTAATAAAATATACTTTGACAAAAACTATTACAAACTTAAAACTTTGGTGCATATTCTTTTGCTGCTTTCAATTAGAGCATGGTGCAGCCAGTCTTTGAATGTGTTACGTTTTCTCAGCGGGAATAACACATGAAGAAAAACAAGAAGAAAAAAATACTAACAACAGCGCATGGCATTTCTGGTGGATTTTCATTTAGGTTGGCAGTTCCCACTATATATCTTCAACGAAAAAATGGCTACGTTTGTTTAGTTTCGTACGCGATTCGCCTATATAACTATAACACCATTGAGGGGCGGGTAGGTGGGCACAAGCTATTGAACAGATCACATCTACTTCTAGATTCACTCACAAGGTAAATTATTTGCTTTTCTTTGGCTAATTTAATCTACTTCGACGGGACACAACTAGAGTATAACTGCCAAAACTGTCTTGTAGCCTATGGTGTGAGAGTCAAAACTCTACTGTTCCATATTCTAAGTTTCTCTATGTGTGATGGTCACAGCCCTAGTGTTAGGTTTTTACAACGGACCTTTCCCATCCCTGGCTACAGGTTGTCAAAACAAGGCCAATTTTTGTTAATATCCAAACTCCGTATAAAATGGATATGACTCATAATAATTAAATTTTGATTCAGAAATAAAACCTCTAAACGGTGGTGATTTACAACTTATTATTCTTTGCTCAGAGTCTTTTGAGACAGTGGATATAGGGAAGCTAGAAACCGGTTGCTTATGCCCAGGTCAGCTACGTATGGCGGCTCTTTGTCATAGCTGCTGGACCGGCCTTGCAACGTCCTTATCTCACCCTGCTACTGTCTCAAAAGACTCTGAACAAACAATACTACATTCTCCTGTGATTTACATTATACATGACATTTTTTGTAACTACAATAGATAAATGATGATGGCTGTATGTTTTGAGTATTGTGTGTTATGGACTCAAGTCTTACATGCTCCATGTCATGTTCAAAATCCTCAAGCATTGCACACTGTGGGATTCCACTTGAAACAAAAACAAACCCTTGTTAACTACTACGACAAATATATTATCAGTCTATGCAAATATACCTTTTACCATTGTCTAAGAATAAATCATAACAGGTATAAAGTTACAAACACTACAATAATTAGGTCAGGTACTTGAGTGGACAGACACAATAACTTAAAATAGCATTCGCTGCGAATAAAATTTAAATTTAAAAAATGAAGCTTGAAGACCAAGGGTAACATATAAGATCATTATCACCACAACAGAGCTAAAACTGTCGGTAAAGGACAACGAAAAAATGATCAAGAATGACGTCATAGTGATATTGTCATGAACTCCAGTGATTGAATGTAATAAACTAACATGATTTTGTGACTATGCTAACCTGAGCTTCGCAAGGAAACGTTATACAGAGGAAACCTTTTTAATGCAAATTCATCTGGAAATTACAAGACCAACATTTAAGTAGACATTACTGTCTACATTATAAATCGAACGTAAGTTTATGTACAATAATTATAAAATATACACTTGCACTCAAATGTCTATCTAGCTAATTGTAGTGGTAGTTTACTACATTCGTAATGTGTAATACTGAGAGTATTCCAGTAGTTTTCCTGTAAAATAACCTTTTCCTTACTGTGTTAAGCATAAGTACAGGAGCGAACTTCTTACGTACTTATGAAATATTCTTGTGAATATACCTGCATGACAGTGACTCAAAAAGTACGTCGTGGCATTAAAGTTTTCAAAATAATCAACTGAAATATCAGGCACTTCTCTGATAACCCCATTAAACGAAGGTATCTTGCAGAAATCTCTCATTTTCCCTCTATTAACCGCCATCGCTTTGAACACATGTAAGTTATGCAATATGCAAATTGTGCATGTATGCAATGCCAACCTGTATATTGCTTTGGCAGGTTGCAACACTCCGCGGTATGGCCAGCACTGCCAACTATTAAGAGTCGAAAACACGGATATGAAGAGTACATGACCACAACGCACAATGGTCCAGAATGACGATTAGAACAATCCAAATAAAAGTTGATTCACCGTCAAACTTAAAAGACAATGGTTTTGTCATCTATCTTAATCTAAGTTTAAGCTATACGTTCATATTTCTAATAGTTGGGTATAATAAATGAGTTTTCTTAAATGTATGTGTATGGCTAATATCACAAATATGACCTATTTATTACAATATAACAGGGCCGGCACCCGGCTCCAGGAATATGTTGCACGGGCGATAATTGCAAGTGCCGTCCCTCTCATGCTTTCAGATATAATTAATTTTTATCAGCAATGTCAGTCCTCCATGACTACTTATTCTCACACAAAGTAAATGTATTTATTATTTACTTATTTATTTGCTTGCTTGTAGGGATAATCAATAAATAAAACTTAAAAACAGATACATGTGATGAAAGTACGTACTAGATTGTTCTGAGTGAACGATTAAATATGCAAACACGCACAATAAAAATGTGCAATATTTCAGGTTTACCCCCTCAACTGGAGATTAAATACTAAAAACACGCACAAAATGAAAACATACTTGACACTGCACTGGATTGTAATCCGCAATATGTTTGGGCCTTGGCTTGTTTTCATTTATGAATAACAGAAGTTAATAAGTTCCCCTTATTTCATTTAATGTTACATGCCACATTATGCTAGTGAGTCACTCTACCATTTCTACGTTGTTATTGTTAGTGTGCGCTTAACTATTTGGACCGTGTGATATAGGGCATCTGTAGAAATGATCATAGTTGCCTTCGTGGTAATCCCCAGATCTCGAATTGAAGAGTACAGATGCACCATCAGAAGAAGGCGAGCGAGAGGAATGTGCTACGTAAACATTTTCTACTATTCCCATCATGTTTATGCTTACTAGCATCATATAAAATATACGGTGTTGTCAGATAACTCATCCATGGCTTCACTTTGCACCATAACGCGTGTTAGCAGCGAGAGCCAAATAATGAGTAATATTTATTTATTTATTTATTTATTAACACTTCCCTCAATTAAGGTCTGCGATATGGACAAAGTATACCTATACAATTAACAAATTTAAATTGACAACAATAATGACGATTTATAGTTAACATATCAAAATAATGAAAATCAACTTAAAAAAGAAATATTACAGCAGTTACCGTCAAGTATCACATTTGGCAGCATGGGTAATTCACATGCACATATTTCGTAGTAACAAACTGACTACGTGAGCAGATAAACAGTCCAATCTCCCTCTCGCACCTCAGGCCTCTCCGGCTTATTGGTGGTCCAACAGTGGGTGACTATAATAAATGAGACATTCCATCATGGGGAATAATGAAGTCCTTCGGGTGGCCTCAAGAGCTTTCATTTCTGTCACCAGTCCAGCCCTTTATTGCGATATGGCCGTGTTTAACCACATTTCAGCCTACCTTACTATTTGCCTCAAATTCTTATTTTGTACTTATCTTAAAATTAATGCTCTTAGGGCTACAGTATCGCTATTTCGAGTATTATTTTTCTCTTATTTATTGTCTTGAACTCAAATCCGAGATCATGGAGGACCTTGTTCAAAGATCTAAGGCTTCCCTGAAATAGCTCTGCTTCTTTAAGTAAAGAAATAGGTTTGCGTGTTGTAGTCTGTTCACTTCAGGTGTACCCATAGATATGCCTTCTTATTGCATTTAATTCAGTGTTATCCAATTGAGTTTTTTCTGGAGTTAAAAACAGTAGTTACAAACAAAGTGGACTAACAACACAAGAAATAACTAAATGCACAAACAGGACTTTCAAGATACCACTAGCGCGATAACTGACCTGAGAGGTTCATAAATCACCAATGTAAGCAAATAAAATAAAGCTGGTGGCTTTGGCTTGAAACACTCCTGTTATAAACGTCATGTTTATTGTTAAACACCTGATGCATACGCCATATTTTAACGAGATCATCAATGAGGATCCCGTACAAATCACACTGGAGCTTCATTCGTCACCAGTTTCAAAACAAAAAATCTCCAGATAGTCGCTAGATTTTAAGCATGATTTGTAATTCCGTCATGTTTTTACATATCTTATTCAAGTTTTAAGCTTTTGCCGTCCTGGGCGGTGGCACCGCTCGAGCCCCCTTGAGTTGACCTTAATTATTAACCCTAAAATTGTCAAAGGATAAACAATTTATTTACAAAACGAATAAACTCTGTGCATTTCAAATAAACCACAAATTACGATAACAATCTCATTTTTGACAATATAAATACATGCAAATAATATTAAACTAATATGAAATGACAACCGTAAGGCGTTGCGTGATATTTACTCCTGCCAGTTATTGTTAAATACTAAAGAAAGACAAGAAATATTTCTGGATGACATGCCTACGCACTAGGTACAAGTAAACTCCCATTTTACATGCAGAAAGTCCATATTTTGATCGTTATGAATCCCTCGGTTCCCCAAATAGACGTAACTACCAGAACTATGAAGTCATACTGGGCTGTTACACAGAACCTGACCAAGCTCCTCCATATGACTGTAACAGGTGTTCGAACCAATGACCTGCTGGCGGGTGTATTCCCTTAGTATATCATCATCAGTCCAACCCAAAATGGCCGATGTGATACACTACAATGATGCAGTCCCTAAGCTTTTGATGAGTCATTGCTCGCTCCCGGTACATACATAATAAGTTATAAAGGTTGTTCCATAAGAAAAAGTCTAATTGCGTTGAATCGGTTGAGGTTGCTGGCCAAGCTGTTGATCCATTCCTCCGATTTACCCCTCTAGGTAGGTGTCATCGAGGAGACGTTACCCGACAGATCGAATGAAAAGATGCCCCATCGTGTTAGTATTACACGGTACCTACCTCATCGATTAGAGTAGCTAGCTCTTGTTGAAAGTGGAAGTAACGATATCCAGGGAGTAGGCCATCATTAAAAAATGTTGGCCCCGAGAGTATACCAGTCCAAAATGCTGATGTCCATTGGACTTGCAAGGCAGCCTCCCGCATCCAATGAAAGTTCAGAGTCCTCCAATAATGCATGTTGTATCAATTTACGCGGCACGTGCGGTGGAATCTTCGTCTGTGAATAACAAAGTTAAGTTTCGATCTTGTTAGTTTTATTAAATGACCCACCTAGCGAACGCCACTCTCTGCCCACGATCCGGCTACTGCAGCTTTTGGTGTATTTGTATAGTAAGGTTGGAAATTGGCATTAAGCAGTGCTCTCCATGGAAGATTAGCTGATACTGAAACGTCTTTGAATGTCCACCATACTAGAATGCAGAAGCTGATTGGCATAGGCAACTACAAGCTCTGTCTGCCTGCAGTTGTAGACATCGAGGTCAACGAGAAATACAGGCTATGGTGCGAGAAAGTTATGTGATCAACTTAGTACTAGCGAGCCAAGTGCTTGTAGACGTGAAGAGTAAATTCATTGCGCATATTGCTTGGAAATAAATAAATAAATGCCTATGTATAGGCATACCGCAATATTAATTATTGGTGTATGTAATGAATAAAACATGTACGCATCTGTATTACTGCATTGCAGTTCAGTAATGTAATAGTTTGGAGTAGATGTGCTAATTTATCGTTTTAAGAGCAGCTTGGCTTCAATGCGTGGAGAACACGTGGAGAGGTATGGTTTCACCCATTTGTTCTTTATTAGTATTTTCTAGTTATATATGTCATAAATATATTAAGTAAGTACTATATACAGTTAATGAAATATAACGTGCTGCTCTTTATAGCGACCACGCTTTCAGTGTGCCATAATCTGTAAGCAGAATGCCTCGCTGCTGTAGTGTGGAGGGCTGTAGGTCGAATTACAAAACAGAAACCGAGGTTGTCTTCACTTCCTAAGGGTGATACTTTAAGAGCAATAGTTCAAGGAAGATATCTACTGACTTCACAGGATTAAAGAAGCCTATTGTGTGTATTAAACATTCTGCAGACTCTGGCGTTATGAGGATTGACAAATGTACTGTAAAGGGTAGCTGTAAGAATTTTCCAGAAAAAATGCCCAAACTGAAGGATGGAGCTGTGCCTTGCATTTCACCAAATATCTAACCAATGAAAAAACCGAAGGAAGAAGGCTTGCAAATGTTGAGGAGGAACAGTTTAACAGGCAATTTAAGAAAGTTTAATTTCTCATCAGAACTTAATCAAGGCAAAACAAATTACTTTTCTCGATGATGTGGTATCCTGTTACTAAAAGAATTTGGCTGGAAGTGGGTGGACTATAAAGTTTAGCGGTGAAATGGTCTATTTGCTTCTTATTTAAGTAAACGGTGATCCAGGGTCTTTAATTACAGCCTCAATAATTATTCAATCTGAACTTGTGAAAAATCTGTTAGCAGTGAATTTATTACAGTAAAGTTACATTTGTTACAATTAGTGGATGTGCTGGAAGACCTGATGAACTATGTCAAGTGTAAAAGTAGTGAACTAATTAATTCTGCAATGAGCAATGACTTGATGGAGACATTTTCAGATCTAATTAATGCCAGTGACAGCAATACAGAAACTCTTGAGTTCATTAAAGAACAATTGCATTCGTGGAAAACCTCTGCCAATAATGGACGTTACTATGGCCACACATTGATATTTGCTTCCTCTCTTTTTTGCATTCCCCATCAGCAAACATTTCTTTGTATAATGGTAATATATAGTGTCCACTTCGCCTAGAAACATCAGAAAATTGATTGCTAAACTTTATATCACAGAATGGAATATTGAAGGCAATATTAATTACCTGAAAAGTAAGCTAAACTTATTGAAAGATCGTGAATTTTTAATTCATTTGCATGTAGATGAGATTTATATAAATATTCGGCTTAAATTTTAAAGCCGGAATAGCTTTGGGGCTAGCCATGACAATCCCTTGAATGTAGCAAAAACACCACCAATGTGCATGTTGTCTGGAATCACTTCAAGATACAAAGCTGTAGCCTCTGTTGTTCTAGTGAGTAATATGTCAGGTGAAGAGCTGTATAATCTCCTTCTGATAGCCATTCAAGACACAGAAAAACTTTGTTTCAAAATAGTTGCTGTAACATCTGATAATAACTATGTAAGTAGGAAGGCCTTTGAATACTTTTCACCACGTTCCACTACAGAACCAGAAGTTCCTCATCCAGTAGATGGTACTAGGAAGCTGTTTTGTGTATTTAATGCCGTGCATATAATTAAATGCATTAGGAATGACTGGATTAGTAGCAGGAATAACAGTCGATGCCTAACATACGCAGAGTTTTAAGAAAATTAATCTTTTTTGCCAAGCTAAGTTCGAGCAATGTGATACTTTCTATAAAAAAATTAAAACAAAGTCTTGTGAAATATGGTCATATCGTGTACCCTTCTTCATAGAAAAACAAAATGTAAGCCGTGCGCCTGCCATTTTTGATAAAAAGAATATAGCTGCATTACAGCCTGTGTTAAAAGATAATGAATGCTTTTCTGGATCTGAAGGAACATGCACGTTTTTAAAAATAATCTGTAAATGGTGGAAGATAGTGAATGTGAAAAGTGCATTTGAAGATCAGCGATTCAGAGATGAGTACTGGGAACCAGTCCGAGACAGTGGCGTCTACAGATTCAGTTTTTACAGAGGCTATCTGGCTAAAAGCATGGAGGAGTAGAGTAGACAGGCTAAGAGTCTCTTTATTCTGAAACTTTCGGCATTTATAATAAGTGTGGATACATTCATTCTAATGATACCTTATATATTTACTTTGTACAAGGTAGATTATTTACTACTCAGTAGATTCCAAAATGATGTCCTTGAAGGTAGATTTGGATATTATAGATAGCTGTGTGGCTGAGACTATCACATAAGCTATTTGCAATGTTTGAGAGTGAGAGAAAACTCAGATTTAAGTCTGTTATTCTGTTGGCTATTGAAATATCTCTCCAAATACTTTATTGCCTTGTGATGAAGTAGCGTTCCTGTGGATATAATCCCTTTTACTTCCATTTTGAGACGTGATTTTTCTGTAGCCTATGTACGAGAAGAACTGCTTCGAGTTTTGAGTTACGTAGCAGGTTACAAAGCAAGGCGTGAATTGATGCAGCAGAAATGTGAAACGCGTGCTTCATGGATGCAGCATGATAAAACAGTGGATGTAGAAACGCCAGTTGCCTGTGATTTAATTGAAGCACTGGATAGGTGCAAGCTGAAGTTGCTAACATACATTTCTTTGTCAAGTGTATGTATTGCTTGGTTTGTGCCAGAAATTATTCCTGGTGAATTTTAGAATGATTTTTAGCTTGTAAAAATATACTAGTGATTTTAAAGGAGCTGTGTACAGGTCTGCTGCAGTGTTATGTAAATGACTGCAATCTTGTAATGGCTGTATATGTGGAAGAAACATGTTTGTGTTCAGGGAGGAAGCGTAAGGGGTAGACGGGGTAGGCAACGTCTACCCAAGCTATCCTGTGAATGAAAAGCTATTTAATGTCATTGCTTTATTACACCATTTTATTACTCTTGGCGTTATACAGCTTCAGTATATCTCCCTCTTAGCAAGTCTTCAACTGTCTTTAGGAATTTACACGTCTCTGATACGAACATAAAATGCGAGAGTGCTGCGGCAGACGTACGCTCAGCTGTGTATTTTGCCAGGGTTTGTGAATGAGGGAAACAGACAGGTCATCTGACCACGGTAGCTGTTAAACCGTGTTTTTCTATAGTCATATTTCACCGCCCAATAGACAGACTGGCCTCTGTCTCCTTTTATTGTGATTGGTTGTGGAACTTAAATTCTGTTGGAGTCGGGTGCATATATAGTTACCAGAATGCCCGAATGGTCCCTACAATTTTACTTTCTGTCTGTCCGAGGAATGTCCTACATGGTCGAATGTTTAATATTCTTTAGTTTCAAATTCATTAGGAACTGGAGGATTACAAAAATGTTTGTTGAAAGTAGTGGAATTGCTTTTCTATTCCTGCACACATCACTAATGTTCAGAGAGTGTTTTTGTACACTTCCGTGTATCTACTCGGCAGATACACGAAAGAAAGAAACAGGTCATTGATTGACTCAGTCAAAGTTATTATTCTTGTAAAATATAACTTTAAGCATTCAAGTTATATATAAAGTCAAGATCATATGTCAAAGCCAGATATTTTGTATAAAATATGTCATTCGCGGAAGTATAATAATTGTTAAAGCTCTTTATCAATGCTGTTACTGTTTTTATCACATGAACGCTTAAGAAAATATAAAATTTATGTGTTTATATTTGAGCACTAATTTAGATTTGGAGTTTAATTTTCCGCGTTCAACATTATTATGCAGCGTCCTACATTTTTGTGTAATGTCCTACATATTGGACTACTAGTGTCCTACATTTCATTAAAAGAATCTTGTAACCCTAACTAATTTGCTACCTCTAAAGCATATTTTAGCGATTAGTTCAAACCGTTTGATTAAACTTTAAAGCTCATTATAAACACAATTATATAGCGCTGCGTAAATGAGAGGCATTAAAGGCCTATTAATAAACTGTAACTTAAGCTCTGTGGTCGTGCTCGCTGGGGCGAGCAGTCGATTCATCGGAAAAAGTTTTGTCCCGAAACAGGAGGAGGAGAAGGAAAAGAAGAGGGAGTCTAGCCTATTATTTAGTTCACACTTCGCCAGCGAACATTATACATTTTATAACACAAGAAAACAAAGGATATGCGGGCGATACATCGAGCTGCGCTAAGCTGAGGACTAGGGCTAATAGCTGATGGCTCCCAGCTGGAACAACTAGGAAATATCAATGTTAAGAAAACTTCTCCCTATTAAACTGAGCCTTCTTAACGTAGTGAATGCTTTATATAACCACTTTAAAGAAAAGATTCTGTGTTTTAACAAAATAAAATGGAACAGTGTTTCAGTATTTACTAGATATATTAGAATCTGATACAAAAATAATATATTACCATTTAGATATTACTCAATACGAACCAGTATCTGAAACAGTATTAGTGACCAACGAATACGAACCCCCATCAGAAGGATGTACTTCACCTTCATCAAAACAGGAATCAACACCAGAAGGTCCACAAAACACAGAAAAACATAGAGTACAAGGTCGTTGGAAGAAAAAAGAAAGGTTATAAACACATGGTTGAGTTCAAGGATGAGGAAGTCAAAGCAAATATTTCCTTACCTATCGTGGAACTTCATGAAAAACAGATATCCCGATTGCAGCATGAGACGCAGCTGCACCGTTTCAAGGAAGATATTGCAAAAGCGGATTCTATTGAAAAGGCAGTTTCTGGTTTAATAGTCCCAGATAAATATAAGCAGTTGTACGAGTTGGTGTATACGAAATTTACGGAAGCTTGCGCAAACAACTTGATAGTGCACGATATGAACTTACAAAAATGGGCCCGCGAACAAGCCAAATCACTTGGTATACCTTTGTCAGCAAGTGCAACACAGGTATAGAATTTCAAGCACAATATTCACATATAATCACGAAAACTTATGCAGTTTCTCACAAGATAAGAAGAAGATGATGAAACTGCTAACACCATACTGCATTCCTGGAGAGAAGAGACAATGCTGTGTATAGAACAGTATGGTGCTGAGAATGTCTATAATGCAGATCAATCTTGTATCAATAAAGAAACACTTAGATCGCCGTGGTAAGAAGATAGCATGTGGTGTTACACAATTACAAAGAGCAGAGACACATTCATTCACAATTATGTCAACTATATCATACGCGGAACATCTCCGCTCCTGTCTGTTTATCGTGCTGTAGAAGTCAACTCCACCAAGTCAAACTGCCCATCAGAGTATGTTTAAAGCCCCTAATTTAACTGCGCAGCGGTCGAAATCTGGAAAAATGACAAAAGGCCTTTTCCGTATATTTCTGGAGTTGACATTTTTACCCCACACTGATCCATCGAACTGCTTACTGTTGGATTCCTGGGCGCCTGATAAAGACAATAATTTAATATATAAAGTACTTTCATTAAATAAGTTTGAACCTGAAAAGTTAAAAGTCGAAATCATAGCAGCAACAAAAAAAACCAAAAACTTCTGTTGAATTATTAGACAGGCATTTTTTCGAATGTTCAAAACAATATATCGACATACCTGATTTCGTTGTGTTAAATAATATTGATGAACTTGCAAACAGCGTAACAGTATTCTGAAACGCATGTCATTGATCTAAATCAAGAATGTTCATCGCGCTTCCGTTTGTCACATAGACATAGGTGGAAACTAGCAGGTTTGATTAGCACGAATGAAAGTTTTGAAAGCACCGCAGACTGTTGTATTAGGAAAGGAATTGTTACTTTCTAATTCCTTATGGAGGACAACAATAATTGTGATCAGCTTTCTCTACTCAAATGTAGCTGGTGCAAGAAGCTACTGTGTTTTGAACATTTTTTTCATAATTTCCATTATCATTTAGGGGAGATTGAATATGTTGAATGGGATTAAACAGGACTGCCACAATATTGGTGAGTACGTAATTGCTTAATCAGTATATACTCATACATGTAGTGTTTAAATGTTTACCTTGAATACTTTTATCCCTAATGGGATTACAATACAACCGTAGGTTAGTATTTATGCTTTAATTTTTTTATAACTTGTCACTTTCTGTTCTGTCCTTGTCTACCAGTGGGGTGAGAAAAGCCCATTAAACTAACTTTCGGCTTTAAATGTCCGTCTCCTCACACCCTCTTTTTCTTACCAAAATCAGTTGCCTGCTTGACAGTGAAAGTAACAGTGATGATTTGCGACTGTGATAGAAGTGAATTCTGATTTTTTGTAAGAGTAGGTGATAAATTAGCAGTGTTATCAAACAAATTCGCGAAATGTTGTTAGATTTTGTGAATGTTGCGTTTACTGTTTTGATTGTGTTAGTAATATTTATTGCCGCTGTTGGAAAGAAAGGAAAACCTATAAAATCAGATGGCAAAGAAGTGATAGTTCATGTGCATAGATACTTTAGCGATGAATGTGAAGCCTTGAAATGCGGAAAACAACAGTTTCGGTGACGAGTATAATCGAAAGAACTGCTGTAGCTACAGGTGTATTTTCTCGTACTGTTAAAAGGGTTCTAAAGGTACAAAATACAGCACAAGCAGGCGATAGCCTTTTGGAGACCCCCGGGGAAAAAACGTCCCAATAGAGTATCCAAAAAGACAGCGATCGACTCGTTTTGTGCCGCGGCTATTAGAAGAATGATTTATTCGTTGTGTAGGACGGATTTTCTACCTAGTTTAGAAGATATAAATAAGGCATTAAAAGAAACAACCTGTTCGATGGAAGCTTAAGTACTCTAAGAAATGTTTTGAGGAAAATAAATTTCAGATTTGTAAAAAACGCAAACGGGATAAAATTCTTAACGGAAAGACTCCCCATTGTTTTGAAACGGTATAAATGTTTACGGACAATAAAACAATTGAGATCCACTAGTTGAACAATTATTTACCTCGATGAAACTTGGATTAATGTTAACCACACTAAAAGTAAAGTTTGCATTTGCGAAGGAAACGAATTAAATTTCCCTCTTCGAACTCCTATAGGAAAAGGTCAGCGCTTTATAGCTATACATGCAGGATGTTCAGCAGGTTTCATTCCCAACGACTTCCTGAGTTTTAAATCGAAATCTAGCATAGACTACCACAAAGAAATGGACAGTAAAGCTTTTAAGGACTGGTTTGTTAACCAGTTATTGCCAAACATTCCCTCCAACAGTATCATTGATCTCGATAATGCTTCCTATCACTCCATAGAAATAAACAAGGCTCCTACTTCGGCATCCCTTAAATCAGAAACGTAATCCTGGTTGCGTAATAACAACATGGAATTTGATCCATACTCTACCAAAGTTGTATTATATAGGGTGAATCACCTAAAACTTGCACCGAAAATATTTCGGAAATGGAAAGTGCTTTTGATGTGCAGTTTTCACGGCATTGATTGGTAGTCAGGGGCTTAGCCTATAAACAGATTTTAATAATACTGAGAAAGTGTATTTTTTGTGCAAGCATACAATTTTTTAAATGGAACAATGCCTAGTTTCATCAACAGAACAAAGGTAGGCTAGATTAGATAGTCAATGGTCTTTGTTGCAGGATTCTAGTGCAAGTGATTTACGAGGATTCTTATTTTGAAGCTTTTACGCACCGATACTTGTACAACAAACTTGTAGCACAAACTAAAGAAAAACAAAACGGAATTACAATACCTCTATGGATTCTTACAAGTAAAGAGAACATAGCCCTTCAAAGGTTGTGTTCAAAATGACCACCGGCAGCTTTAATACACGCTTGCAGTCTGCTATGGAAAGACTGCTGCGCACGTTCTAGCATTCCAGCGGAAATTTCAGAGCAGGCAGCAGTAATACGTCGTTTCATATCATCTGGTGTAGTTGGTACATCCTTGTAGACAGTGTCTTTCAGCCTTCCCCACAGAAAAAAAAGTCTAAAGGGGTCAGATCCGGTGAACGGGCTGGCCAAGGTACAGATCCTCTTCGTCCAATGCAACGATTTGGAAACAATCCGTTAAGATAAGCTGTAATACTTCGTGCACTATGGGCTGGACAGCCATCATGTTGGTGCCACAGGTTCCTCCTAGTCTGCAAAGGAACGTCTTCTAGCATCTGTGGCAGATGGTCTGTCAGGAGGCTGCGATACTTGTGCGAGTTCATTATTCCTTCCATGAACAAAGGGCCTATGAGCTGGTGGTTCACTATCCCACACCACACGTTTAAACTCCATGGACCCTGTCGTTTCACCTGACGAAGCCAACGGGGAATGTCAACACACCAATAGTGCATATTTCTGTGGTTTACCTGGCCATGATTAATAAATGTTGCCTCATCATTAAACAAGATACATGATGAATCTGGAGTATCATGTCTTAATGCCCATGTACAAAAGTTAACACGATTCTCCAAATCGTTTGCATGCAGCTCTTGATGGAGAGAGATGTGATAGGGATGAAACCTATGTCGATGGAGAATGCGCAGTACACTTGCCTGACTTATGCCACTTCCACGTGCGATTGTGCAGGAACTAATGTGTGGATCTACTGCAACGGCAGCCAAAATATTAATTTCTGCCTCTTCTCCAGTCACTTGTTTGTGTCTGTTACGTTTTCCAAGGTTTTAAAATACCACTTTCACGTAATTGGTTGAAGACGTTGATAAATAAATGCCGAAATGGTTAAGGTCTATTGGGTTACGTTTCCGCATACACCATACAGGAACGAACTGCATTCTTCCTACACTCTCCATACACCATGAGCATGTCGGCTTTTTCTGCATTAGTAAATCCCACCTTCCACTCATGACTTACTGCTTGAACTGTCACAGACTAACTGACCGCAAAGTCGCAATGCAATCAATGAACAGAAAACGCAATGCAAACAAACATAACAACATCGTACCTAGCAACTATGCAGGTTGAATGGGACAAACAATTGTCGGGGTGGAAACTTTTCAAAATACGATTTCTCGTAAACCACTTGCACTAGAATCCTGCAACAAAGACCATTGACATTCTAATTTACCCCAACTTTATTCTGTTGATGTAACTAGGCGTTGTTCCATTTAAAACATTGTATGTTTGCTAAAAAAAAGTACACTTTCTCAGTATTATTAAAATCTGTTTATAGGTTAAATGTGCTTGCCTCTGACTACCAATCAATGCTGTGAAAACTGAACATCAATAGCACTTTCCGTTTCCGAAATATGTGCGGTGCAAGTTTTAGGTGATTCACCCTGTATGAACTTATAAAGCTGAAAAAAATCGTCGAAAACTTTATGAAATAGATTACATAGCAGAAGAGCATGGTCATACCGTCGTACGATTACCGCCGTACCATTGCGACTTAAACGCTATAGATCTGATATGGGCCCAGATAAAAAAGCGATGTTGCAAAGCACAATATATTTATTAAGAGTAGCCATGTAAAGAAATTGTTTGATTGTGAAGAGCAAAAAAGGGTCAATGGGAAACTGGAAAAAAGCGTGCAAACATGTAAAAAAACTTGATCAGTTATTTTTTTATTTTTTGTTTTTTGTTTTGTGACAAGGACGGTTTAACAGCTGAGATTTGTGGTCGATTTGTAATAAATTTAGAAGACTCAGACTGTGATTTGGAGAATCATTTGGAAATATTCAATATAGAAAGGAGGAGGTATACTAATCACCAAAGGGCCAGGAATCCGCCACTGGCACTTCTTGTTCGTTCGAAGGAATTTCTGTACTACCCTAGTCGACCGACCGACCCCGAAGGATAACAGAGACAGCTAGAGTGGGCGAGAATTCTCTATCTACAAAACGAGTGACTACTTAAAGTCCATATACTATAATTGCGTCTTTAAAACACGTATAAATTAATTACAAGTTTTGTGTTACGGCGTTATGATTTAAAAGCAATTAATACGTAGTTTAACAGGCGTACAGCGTCCACAAGGTTCACCTTACTCCGTCAGTGTTCTCTCTCTCTCGCCCGCCTCTTCCTATTACACCGCGCCAGCAGTTCAAGAGACTTTCACTGACACTGGCGACCCCCACCCACACATATTTACCGCCCTGTAACTCATATGCACGATAGGATGTAATATTCGAGAGTTTTACATACATAAGTGTGCTCTTTCGAATGGTGTATAAATCGGTTTGAAGTTTTCTTAACATTGATTGATATTTTGTAAGTTCGTCACGTGACCTCTAATTTTCGCTTGCGTTAGACAGACGATTGCTTGATTACGAATGCCGGCGGAGAGAGCCGAATTACGTCGACCGGCTGTGGTGATGTCCGTGCATCTGCGTATGTTTTACGCATTGTTTCAAAACACACTGACAACGCGCTATGGTGTAAAATTGATTCCACATTATGTCAACTGCCCTATTATAATTGTTCATTGTTGGCGTTCCTCATGCCACATTTCTATTTGTAGTTTGCCCTCATTAAATCACACAATTTATTTCAAATAACTTCTTTGTAGCATCATCCATTTCCGAGATATCCATTAATATTGGTTTGAATTGATCAATACTTTATAATTCTTTTAAAGTGTTGTCAGGATTCACTTGTTGCGATGTTATGGAAAGACTATGAGATTTTAAATCCAGCCTATAGTGAGCCGCTTTTAAACAGCTGACTATGGATTCAGTTTCTTCTATTGCATTTTTAACTACAACCACAATAAGCTTTATTTACTTTATCTACAACATACATAGTAGGTAGAGAAGGTATTGCATTCCACCTAAAAGTTCGATACCGAAATTTCACCGGAAGCACATGCTTTGAGGGCCCTTTAACCCAAAAGAAGCTCTTTTTTTATTTATTTTTAGAAAAAGGTCCTTGTGTGTGTGTGTGTGTGTGTGTGTGTGTGTGTGAACAGTAGGTATGTATAACTCAAAGACGAAAAGTCGGATAAATATCAAACTTGCTATTTAGGTTTAGTACCTTCTAAAGATGTGACACGAAGATTTTCAAGAAACCCCACTCCCAAACTATCACATACATGGAACATTTTTCGAAATGTTTGATTTTCTAAAAAAGTGACTAACGATTTTGACTAAAATACCATACATTAAAGATATGTACATGACAACTAAAATATATATCTTGAATTTTTCTGGAAATAGCCTGTGAAACCCTCTTCAATTGAAATGAATTGTATAATCTTGTATAACTGATAAACGTTAAACTACACAATAAAGGCAGACATTTTAAAGCAGATTTATTTCAAATAGTTTTTTTGTGGCATAAGGCATTTCCAAGATATCCGTTATTAATGGTTCGAATTGTTCAATACTAGCCACTCTAAGTCCTGTCGATTTACAGCTATTTCTCGCGATGTCATGGAAAGAGTATGGAATTTTAAAGCCAGCAATAGCATCCAGTTCTAAAACATTTGACCATTGCTATTCCCTTTGTATCTATAACGAAATGCGTAATGCATCTATTTCCGGCAAGGTTTATCTCGATTAAAATGAAGTAGATAGGAAAATAAACTTTTGTAAGAATAATTTGAATACCTATTAATAAGCGCTAGAGGGTAGAGAAAGTTACATAAATGTAACATCGATTTTTAGAAGAAGGTCCGTTGGGTGTGTATGTGTGTGTGTGTGTGTGTGTGTGTGTGTGAGAGAGAGAGAGAGAGAGAGAGAGAGAGAGAGAGAGAGAACAGCATATCTCAAAAACGAAAAGTCGGATAAATACCAAAGTACTGTCGATTTTCAGTTGCTTCTAGCGATTGCATAGAAACTATTGATTTTAAGCCTAGCACATAGCGTCCAGTTTTTAATCGTTTTGACTATCGCTGTCTTTTTGTTTTTATGACGAAATGTGTAATACCTATATAAATATAGTTACTTCTGCAAAGGTTTGTCTCGATTAAAATTAAGTAGATAAGCTTTCGTAAGAATAGTTTTATACCCATTAGTAAATGGTAGAGGGTAGAAAAAGTCATGTGAATGAGATGCATAAGATCTGGTTTTTCTCTTTTTCTAAACACTGAGCAGCTCTAAGCTCTCTGAACCCTTGGCTCACTTAATTACTCATTAATGATACTCATCTCATTCACTGGCATGTAAAAAAGGGAACTACCTGTTCACTGGACCTTTATCTACATTTTTTTTTAATAGAGAACACCTCAAAATAATAGTGTATTTCCAATAAAAATCTTCATGTATATGCAATACCATTCATCGGTTCAGTTATTCGGCTCTCTCCACCAGGATACGTAATGAAGCAAAGTATTTTTCGTCGGCCTCGATAGACATAGACCTAAACTTGGACTTGCATTTCTGCTAGGAGAGCAAGTAACGAACACTTTGATAAGCGAATATAGTATTGCTCAAGGAGAAGGCTATTAATGACATTTTCCGCTTTTTAATTATTTTTGATCTCTTAATGATAAGAAGGAAGCACCTTTCAAAAGAGTTCCAGTTGTACATCATCAACTTAACAATTCAGAAAGAATACCGTCGGTGACCCTGAGGTCTCATAAACATGTTTGTACTGTAAAAATCGTAGAAAATGTCTTAAATCAAAGTTGCAGCTTGCAAACTTATTAAACTCTTTATATATTTAACACGCGTATACAATTTGTGCTTAAAATGTCAAGAGCTCGTTTTTGATGCAGTACGGATCTTGAAGTAAAGGCTGTCCATTTCAAACAGCTTCTAACAGGCCGCTTTTAGGGCACTATAGAGAAATTTCGGGCACTTAACTTGACTCGTGGCTGATGGCTGCCACTGGCAATATGGCGAGCAACTCTGAAATGAAGCTTGACAATAACTTGTTTACTGTTGATGTGTAGGACAGCTGATATAGAAAACGAATAAGTGGAAAGGTAACGTTTGTTTATTTTTTTATTGTAGATCCTATTGAAGGATAAGGTACGTTTAACATGTGTAATACATCAGGTCATTACTTAAATCAATCACAGGTTGCATAATTAAGATGACGCTATATACCTGCAATTCACCCGCTCCCGCATCGCCATACTAAATGATTGAGGAACAGGCTTTCATACACACTACTAAATTGCGACACAGTTCAAGAGTACAACTGCCTTTATCTCTGACACGTTCATTGCCCATTCTACTACATCCAGAAAAAGACAAGGCAACAGATGGAGCAACAGTTGCTGTGTTTCTAAGTCATTCTTGGGGACTTTTAAAATATTCTCCAATTTGAGATATGCTTATGATTCGAAACGCATTGGAACTTCGTTTTTATGCTATCGATATATATATATTAATATGCTGATTGTTTATTTCATAACACTAGTTTTTATATTAGAATTTAGCCAGCTCACAAAATATGGCTCCTACATATATACATGTTATATAGCTATGGGAGGATTTAATTTGTAATGATTTTTCTATTGATACAGTACCTTTTCTGAATCCAAGTAGATCTTTTACCAGAATATATTTCAAAATTTCTGTACATTTTATTGAACATTACTTTTCCAAAATCCCTTATAAAGATCACACCACAGGGTTAATAAGTGCTAAGTTTTCCAAAGAAGGGGCAGTCAGATTTGGTGTGTCCCAAGACTCAATTGTGGGACCAATCCTGTTTTCTGTATACATTCAAGATTTATATTTTTCCCAATGTTAACTTCTTATCCTGATATTTTTCATTGCATCTTACTGATTATAAGTTTACGCCAACTTTATTTTTCTTTAATAATAGGAAAATTTCATGTTCTGTGTTTAATTATAAATAAGAATTTCAAAAAGTAGAGATACTTAAGTGTAATGGGGTGAGCGAGATTCCTATGGAGGCAGTATATACATAAGGAAAAGTAGTGTAAGCATGTGTAACATGGTCAGGGAAAATTAGGAAAGTTATCTTAAAAGTCTGGGAATTTTATTTTCTTATTTCTTTGGGAACCAAATTGGTTTGTATCATAATTGTGTATTGCTGTTTATTCATGTTGTCCAAGCTTAGCTCATAAGTATTGGTTAAATAACCAATCCTCTGGAAGTTATATTCTGAAGTGTTTTGGTTTCACATGGATCTTCAAACTCTTGATAGACTTACTTTGTAAAGTTTTGAGACTTTACGTTGCATATCTTTGCAAAAGGCATTGGATTTTGCTATATAAATCTTGTAAACAGTCTGAACATGTAATCATGAAGTACTGAAGTTGTTAATTAACTGTTCCTTTACACGTGCTGTGTGTAGGATAAGGTTGGGAATTCAGAGTCAGGTTGAAAAATTCAATGCCATAGCCAGGATTTGAACCATGAGTCTTCGGTCTTCCATGTCATTACTCTAAACAACAGAGCTACTATGGCAACATGCCAACACAACATTCAATACCCCAACTGACTTGCATTTTTCCTGTTAAATTATAAGACATTCTGTATTGATTTGACCTATAGTTAACTATGAAGCCCGGGACTTGAAGTACTTAAGTGATTATAAGTTGCCATTGGAGTATGTTACTTCAAAATTAATTTGAGAATATCTTGTGGTTTGCCAGGGAAAATGTGAGTCAGTTGAGGAATTTGATGTTTTTCCGGTATGTTCCAGTATTTCAGGTGTTAGATCAATGGCACAGGAAGCCAAATATCCATGGTACAAATCTCACTATAGCACTGATTTTTTTAGTCTGATTCTACCTACCCAAGATATTAATCACATGTGATTTTTCAAGAGGAAACTGATGAAATAAGAATTATAGCTAAACATACAATACTTAAGTCGCCCTGCAACAATTGCTATTTTAAGAGCTTCAGTAATTTCTCTGTATGTGCATACTGCTTGGCATTCAGCTAGCAAACTGACAAGTAATGGAAGTCATGTCACAACATGTGACACCATGATGGATATCTTTTGAAATAATGCTCCGAAACTATATATTGTATTTCTTTATACATGACTTATCTTTTCAGTTTTATATGTTTTTATACCATAATGCTCCATTAGGCTTTTCAGGATATCAAAGCCTTTACTTTCATGCAGAATAAATTATTTTTTATTATTTTACATGGAACCTAGGTTCTAATGCCGGAATTAAGTAGCCTAAATGAACAGAAACTTAATGCCTTGAGAATTAATATTTGTTTTCATTTTCTTTTCTTTTAGTTTTGCAGAGAATGTCTGGATCTCAGCATCCGTTCCCTTCAGGGTACTCTGGTGCTCAACAACCTCCTATGCGAAATCAGTTCGGAAATGGTCCTCAAATGGGTTTGATGCCAACAGCTCAGCCAACAGGTATGAGATAGCAGTGTAGCTGTTGAAAAAGAAAGGGGTAAATATAAACTGCAGGACACAAGCCTTATGGTAGTATACTCGTAGCAATGTAACTATAAAATGTGATGTATACTTGGTAGTAATGCATCGTGATATTGGCAGCATCAGTAGGTTTCTATGCTAATATTAGTGTAATGAAAAATATTTGTTGTTTTTCCTGAGAAGGGCAGTAATTGGGCTGAAAATATTGTGTATACTTTGTGTTAGTTCATACATATTACTTAATTTCCAAAACCCTCTGGTTCATAGTTGTGTGGATGGTGATACTTAGTTATCTGCCTACTAAGCTAAAATGCTGTATATACAGCATTGGCCATGGGAAATAGTACAAAATAAAAATTGTTACTGCCAAAAAGTATGCACAGCTATGTAACATTTATTTATGGTTCAGAGATGTAGATATTGTTCCATTATACATACACTCTATTTCTTGAATAAAACATGCACATGGTCGCCATTGGCATCAATTGTTTGTTGTAGGCAGTTTCAGAAGCTCCTCATAACATGCTGAATTATTTCATAAATTCAGCATGTTATTCCCCAATTTTTTCTCTGCTTGCCATTTTCAATTCTTTTATAGTGTGTAGTTGCCAGGAAAACACCTACTTGGAGATAACCCAAAGAAAAAGATCTGGAGCTGTCAGATCTTGTGACTGCACTGGGCCGTGGGATATCTCCAAATCTTGAGATCAGTCTGTTTGGGAAGAATTTATACCGTGTTGTCATCATTTGGGCTATAGGAGCTGTAGCTCCATCTTTTGGAAAATGTATTCAAGTGATTAGTTCTTAGATCTGGAATGAAGAACTGTTCAGTTGCATTACAATACTGTTCAGCATTGACAGCACTTCCATGATCATCAAAAAAATATGGCCCACAATGCCGACTGAAACTCCAATAGTACTATTGGATGACTGAGTGTTTCACAGGCATTGTGGGTTTGGTCTGCATAGTAACAGATTTTGTTTATTATTTGTTTATGAACTATCCATTTAGATAGAAGTTCACTTTGACATAACCAGAGAACAAGGAATTGTCTCATCTGGTGTAATATTCATTTTAAAATTGTGCAGAATTGCAATCTTCTTTGCTTATCTACTACCCTCAGCTAACGACGACGACGAGCTGTTGGCAAGCCAAGTTTTAGCCTGAGTGAATTTTTGCTGTGCGCCCACCCTCATCAGGGTTTAACCACAGGGTGATTATTTTCAGAAGAAAAATGATGGTTAAGGATGACGGTTTTGTTGTAGGTAGTAATGAAAGAAGGGAGGAAGCATGTAGCTCCTTGAGCTGCCTGTTAGGATGTTAGGATTACTATGGAGTTCAGCTTTAGCGGCTGTTGATGTAACTCCATGCCATGCGGGGAACCCGATGACGCCGAAGACGGCAATTTCTAGGGTTGTAATCCCCAAGTGATCTGACCAGGATACTCTGATGGTTTGGTAAACTGGCGTAAAAACCGTCAGCTATTGAGACACTTACAGTTTATATGGATGGAACTTCAAATCCATCTTAACAGTTCTGTGCATGGAGGTGCAGGATAATCACAGGACAAACTGATTGTTTTGGACTTTGCTGCAGAGCTGCCTGGACACACTGTATATTTTCAGATGTATGAACTGTTTATGTAGGACAATACGTTTCATATTGACAATCAAACTAGCACTCCTCAACTGGTTTATCCACCTGGATATTGTTCTTCTGTCTGACATGAAAATGACAGCTTTCCCCAAGTCCGCAGTTCATGTTGTACACCAATAATGCTGTTTTCATGAGCATGCGCTTCTACAGCACAAACTTTAGGCTCCATTAACCAATACTCCACTGCAAACTTAATTCCAATTATTATGTGTGCTTCATGTCGAAAGAAAGAATCATGCTAGCATGCAGTGTTGACAGCAGAGCAGCCAATCACAAATGTTCTGTTTCCCATGGCCAACTCTGTACTTATATCCTTTATCCTGGATTAAGACCCGTTTCATCAACCTTGTACTGCCCTAAAGACTCCTTATATAAATTGAAAGATTTTGTTTCACCACACATTACTATGATTAATGCATACATTAACATTGTCTTAACATTGTCATTAACTTGAGCCATATTAATGGCATAAATTTACTTAGTGATGCCTTTACTTAGAAAACAACATTGCTGCAGAAATTGTGTATTTGGAGTTACAGCATTTCAGTAGTCAGCATTTCATTCATCTAAAAGATTTATTGAAGAAATTAATTACTAAATCTCATGAAAGTCAAGTTGTATAACAAAATGGTGTGAATGTTTGCACAAGAAGTTGAAAATAGGGCAGAATACCCCACATAGGAAAAATATTCATTTATACCATTTTCAGTCTTTTGAATTGTATGTTCTTGTGGTACAGTTTGCATAACTTATCACTGCTAAGCCAAGGTTCAGTTCCCAACTGGTTCAATAAGCTTTTTGTATGTTGTTGTTATGATTATTATTAATAAATTAACTACTTAGCTGCTCTCAGGATAGTTGCTGGTTGTCATGCTGTTTGATTAAACTGTTAGAACTTTTCTGACTCTTATCTTTAGAAATAAAGTTATATTGTATTGGGATTAATGGCCATCATTGAAGAAAGTAAGCTTCCCTTTTGACTGGCTGACATTCTTGGAGGTCTAACAAACTAAGAAATAACAGGTGTACAGATCATAACGACAACTCATATTTATTTAATGGCGGATGGGATGTGAATTGTTCTGGAAGAAGGGAGATGGAAAGCAGAGCCTGTTCCGATTGCCTGGAGCATGCAGTGTTTCACCCTCGTTAAACTGTTTATAGATTTTGAAGATTGCAAAACTGGAAGCCAAATGTTGTTTAATCAAATAATTTCCTTATGAAGGGAGTACTCACTTTCGTATCAAGTGTTCAAATCATCTGAAAGAATCAGAGATTTTAAATTGGAAACTATGGACATTATGTTAATTTTAATGGTGTAGTATTGTTTGCTAAAGTGTCCTTAAAGGAGACCATGTCGTCCTCCATGGTGTAGTGGTTACCATGCTAGCTTCTAGATCCCGAGGTTGCGGGTTCAAACCTCGCGGAGAATGAAGGATTTTTTCGGGCGTAAAAATTCTTATCATGGCTTCCTTCAGAAGGGAAGTAAAGCTGGTGGTCCCATGTCGTAGATTTATGGCACGTAAAGGAACCTCAAGCCTGATAAAGAGGCCTCTGAGCAAAATTAAAGGTCTTTCACGCCCAATATAGAATAGGACCATAGTAGTTACGGAGCGTCCATAAATAAAACTCAGTTCTTCTCTTAGAGGAGACCATGGATGTAATTGAGGATATGTTCCACCACTTATAGTTGAACTGTTTACATGTTGACTAACAAGGAACTATTTCTTATGGAACAAAGAATTTTATGAGGAGAGAGAGGATGTGTCCATGGGCACTCACTTTAGTCCGGTTGTATGCAAATAATGGAACAGGGGAGTTTGAATGTGAAATTTTAGAAATATCATTCTAGAAGCCTGCAAACTGGCTGTGATATGTAGATGATACTTTTATCCTATGGAAGCGTGATTAAGACAAATTCATTCCTTTCCTGGGCATCTCAGTGTACAGCATAGTAATAGCCAGTTTATGATGGAGCTGATAGAAAATAATCAGTTGGTACTCCTGGAGTTACTAGTTACCAGGATCAATAATTGCCTCTCCTACAAGATTCACAGAAAGCTGACACACACAGATGGATATCTCGACAAAATCCCCAAGCACCATCTGGCTCCTAGGTCTGTTACTTTTTATTCTCTACATAAACATCCCAGATGACAAAATCATTATCTATGCAGATGATATGACAATCATAAGGCTGGCTCACATAACCCAAAAACAGTAACCAAAATGGAAATGAGAGTGGGAAGCAATACAGCTTTTGCAAGCTTTTGCTTCACAATAGCCTGGTAACAAGAATGGGAATGCATATTGATGATCATATCGATTGGAATTCATTTGTTTTTAGTTGACCAATATTTTTTCACATGCTTCCAATTCAGCCAACATAATGCGGCTTAGCCAATGTCAAAATTCAACAGAGTAAAGATTGTCTAAATGCAGATCCATTACATTTCTGATTCCTCTAGTTGTACCAAGCTTTCATTCCTATATTTAATGGCATACATTAAAATTGTTTGTTGTTCTTTGTTAATTTTTACTGGTTTTTTACTGTGTTTGTAGTTTTGCTATTGTTTTTGAGGCAATAGCCAGTTTTAAGTTGGGTATAAACAAATTACAGATGACCCTTTCACTAGAAGAACCAACGCTCAATGGATCTGTAGTTGTCAGGATCTGAGGTTAAGATGCACATATGCTAGAATATCTTCCAATTTCATGTTTCCAGCTTGCGATTAGAGAGAGCTCTAGTGGCTGTTTAATGTCACGGCCACTTAGAATAATCTCTATAGTGAAGAGTCTAATATGCTGGGAATGAGAATGAGAAAGCTAAAACTTGGCCAAGTCTTCTTTCCCGTTCCTGGGCCTGGGAAAACTTCCCGTCAGTTGTGAACACTTCCATTAAATTACATGCATTTCAACTTTGTTGTTCTCGTTGTGGTTACCATTTGGTTGTTGTGAACCAACCTATAAACACTAGGTAGCTCAAGATTTAAACTCAGTACTCTGTATGGTAATGCTGGGAAAACAAATTATATGATAACCCTGTTGCAACGAACTAGGAATGTTAAAAATATAAAAACAAATGTGGAGGAAAAAGAACTAAAAGAGATAAGTAATGCAAATTCTCTGGATATAACACTATAAAACCTTAATTTGGGATAAACATATTGAAAACTGTCCAAATAAAATCAGCTCTGCATTGTACATCCTAAAAGCATTGGCTAAGCTAGTCAATATACATACTGCAAAGTCTGTTTTTTATGGCTTAATTTACCCTCTATTATTATGTGATGTAGCAATATGTGGATGTAGTGCAGGAAATGGACAACCAGAATTTTCGTTTTACAGAAAAGAGCAATCAGGATAATTTTGGGCCTAAAACAAACTGCTTTTAGAGAGAAATATGAAAAGAACTAAAGATTTTAACCCTATATTGCCATATAGCTGAGGTAATAATGCTTTTAAGGGGCAAGTCTACAATTTTATTTTCAAAACAAAAAACTAGATACATTGTGTGCTTTTTGTGTACTGTCTGTAGTGTTGTAAAATATTTAATGTATTATTTGTTGATAATATATTACATATTGACGTGTTTGTATAAAACTATATATTAATACCTGTATTATAAACTTCACATTGTACATAGTTATACTTGATGTCTATTGCTGTAAAGTTTAATTATTATTATTATCATCATCATCATCATCATCATCATCACATAATTACCAGACTAAAAGGCAATAATTTTCGTTCATAGACACATAGGATTGTTCTATACAAGACCAAACCCACTTTTGTACCATATTATCTTTTTTATAAATTGCTAGAACAGATAAAATCATACAGGAGATCAATAAATTTAAAAGAGAGCTTAAGAAATTCTCTTAGAAAATGAAAAGGCCTATATACACTATTTATCAAGAAGTAATTGGGCACTTGTCCATAATGTTTGTTTGGTAGTTGTCTCCCCATTAGAACCTCATAGTGCTACCTCTTGCATCTTTAACAGCAGCCACCTTGACCAGGATGCTCTCTACTAGTGTGTGCAGGACATCCAGTGGAATGCATAGCCATTCTTGCAACCATTTTGAGAGTTGGGCAATGGACTTTGGCCATTCCCCCCGAAACCTAATTCGGCTGTCCAGTTTGTTCCGAAGATGTTCTTTTGGGTTTAAGTCAGAACTCTGGGTGAGCCAATCCAATCGGTGAACATTGTTGACTTCATACCCCTGCATAGTAGCTGCTGAAGCATGGCATCTAGCATTGTCATCCTGGAAGTAATAAGGGTTCATACCATGCAAATGCCACAATGTTGGAAACATTTCATTATCCAGAATGTTGTAACAGGCCTCTTTGTTCATCCTGTAATGGGCTAACACCAGCGCTACCATGCCGAAGTGTGAGAAACAGTCCCACACCATCACTACCAAATTTCCTGGTTGGCAGAAGCCATTCCCAGGTAGATGCCATGCCTGTGCATCAAACCCAAATAATTTGAATCTGAACTCATCACTCCACAGAACCAATTTCCACAGCCCCAGTGTCTGATGGTCCAAACACCACCCAAGTCTCCCAGCTTTATTGTCTTTCATCATATGAGACTTATGCACTGCTGCTCTTCCAGATTATCCGAGTTGTTGGGCCTCTCTCTGCATTGTTCCAATGGAAACAGATGCTTCTCTTGCTGCCAGATAGTAGCCATCGGCTGTACATTGTTTTTGACAACTTCACATTGCAGTGTTCTGCGATTTGTCTCCATCAAAATTTTAGGGCACCCAGAACACTCAGTATTGGCACAATACCCATCAACTTCCACTTATGCTTTTGTTGATTTGGGCCTGTATAACTTGACTATAATCATCCTGCTCAGTGAGGTGGCAGCCCATAATTCTGTCCCTTACTGAAAACCAATTGCTCTGTTGGTTCTTGATCTCAGATTGATACCTCAGTTGAGTGTAAAGCTGAAGTGCATTAACATTAACTGTTACTCACTGACAACTGAAATTGTGTGAGTTTTCTGTGTATTAAAACAACTGGAAAGTTGTATTTCTGATAGTTCAGCTTTCAGACAGAATATAGAAAGACACATTGACAATGTAAGGAAAAATTGCTGTGTTCTTTCCAAAATAATTGATTGTATTAAGTTCTGCGGTGAGTGGAAAGGGAAAATATAATTATTTTTGAAAAATTGTATTTTGAGTAAATTGAAATGGCTCAAATAATTTATGTAAATATACAAATAAAGAATATAGAAGTACCTTAGCATGTAAAGTACATCAAAGTCAAGTCAACAACAAAAAATTAAGAATACTCACAAGGTTTCAAATTTCTGCACAAAAGCACTAGCATGCTACACCCTTTTCATGCTCTGTGACTATTTGGTAGCTGTTGCTGGGATAGTAAATCAGCAGACTTATGGAGTTGGAATGCAACCAAATCCTCAACCAGCTCTTGCACAGCAACAGCAGCAAAATGAGCAACTCCAGATCCAACAGCAGCAGCAAATGCAGCAACAGCTGCAGCAACAAGTGCAACAGTTACAACAGGTAATTCACTGTAAATATTTTTAATACTTGTTTTATAATTATTCATTAATAAACTATTGAAACCTCCATAATGTATTTCACTATAACTGTACATGTACTTGTTGGAAGATTGCACTGAAAGTTTTGAGAATGGACAACAATGAGTTGTGTCATGCCACTGCAGGTTTTGTTAACTTTAGATTGAAATTTAGATAGCAACATGTGGAAACCTGAGTGTGCTCAGCACTTTTGTATATAAGTCATTCCATGTCAAGTCACACAAATGTTTACAAAATTTGGCCATCATATCTACAATTCAGTTCAAATTGTGTTTATGGATTACAAAAGCAAAGTGAATTATATTTTAAATTATATTTTTTTTAAATTGCAATACAGTGGAATCTCGTTAGCATGTTCCTCATTAACACGTTTTCCCGTTTATTACGTTGAATTATAAAAGTCCTGGTACCAAATCACCAAATGTAATAAATAACGTTTGCTTAGTGCATTTTCCCGATCCCGCTTACTACGTTTGAAGTTTGACGTCCTCATTTGCTGTTTTGGCCAATCCTTGGTCGGTCCAGTGGGAGTAGGCACTTAACATGTTCAAAGTTTGACGTCCTCATTTGCTACTTTGGTCAATCCTTGGTCACGGGCTGGATACCAGCAGCAATCACATGCATGTATGTAAATATTTGTGTGACATGATTTATGCGGACGGGATAGAGAATGCTTTACCTTGGCATGGTAAATGATAGTTTCTACTGTTGAGTGTTGACCAAACATACGTAGATTGTATTTTAACTTTTCATTTGCAATGAAAAAAAGAAAGTGTAGTAAATAACCAACACTGAAAAACTGAAAATCCTTGAAGTAGATCACAATCCAAATATGAAACATGTGGATATAGTGCAGAAGTTAAACATTCCTCCGTCAATCTTAAATACGACTGTTAGCAAATCTAAATTGATTGAAACTGCTTTTAAAGAAGGGAAAAATACTAAAACAAAACTTTCCTCTTGGAAAATAGGATCAGAAGAGGATCGGAACGAAATTTGTTGCATGGAAACACCTACCGCATTCAAATCGTATTGAATATGCCAAAGATACTATCGTCTATTGTACTCGTAACACGATGCATGCTCATAATTTTGTTTTCTTTTTTTAGCAGAAATTGTTATCACATGTGTAATAAGACACACAGCAAAGCCACTATTGTCGCTTCCATAATTTGCAATTCATTTTCTCAAAAACATTCATAACCTCAAAAATCCAAGTTGACCAACATAAAAGCTTGAATTATTTATTCTCAGGTTTTGTGTATCCAAATCCATTTGAACACGTATTGAATTTAACATGGAAACACGGATCATATTCAGATGAAATTGTACTCGAAATATACTTCAATTGCCCATGGAGACGTAGTAATTATTAAATTTTATGGCTATTTTGCTTATAGGTGGTCTTCATTGAAAACACTGAAAAAAGGAAGAAGGAATTGAGTAAATTACCTTAAGAGTGAGTTTATAAGTAGATGTGATCTCATCAATGCCTGGTGCTCACCTGCCCGCCTGTTTTAGGTGTTTTACTTTTATAGGAAAATTGCGATATGAACACAACAAACGTAGCCATCTTCCCGCTAAAACAGACGCTGAATGGGAAGTGCCAACCTAAATAAGAAGTGAAATCTGCGAAATAAGGAATTTCTGCAAATGTGAATCATTTGAGTTTCAGACGCGCAGAGTCCCTCGGCTACGCCCTGTCGTTGCTTCGCAGTTGTGGCAACTGCTAAACTCCTCTCCTTCTAAAAAACATCCCTTGGCTATGCTTTGAGGCTGAGGGTCCTCAATCCCTGAGCTACGCCTTGAGGCTGAGTATCTTACTAGCTTTGGCGGCATTAGTTATTCATATGTTGCCAGCATTGTGTTAGAGCTAGAGAATGACATAGAGTGACATCTGTAGGACATATAAGACATCACTTCTATCGCTGTTGAAGACCACCTAAAAGCAACTTGCCCGATTTGATTACATAACTATGTTCTTAAATTGCAGATTTTGTATTTTCGTTAACACGTTTTCCCACCTACGTCCAAATCCTTTGGTCCCTGCAAAAACGTACAAACGTGATTCTACTGTATTTTAAAAACTATTGCGCAATCCAATTTGTGAAAAGCGGCACACCTCTCTACTTTTAAATTAGTATATCTCACTTGTGATAAGTGATAAAATTAAGTTATAAAGAGCAATGCAAAGCTTAATATGTAATCTTTTATTTAATATCTATTATAATTCATATAATTAATTATTTACATCAATTTTTAAAATCCAAACATTTAAAAACTATATATCTGTGTTAACCTGCAGGTTTAAATTTCTATAAAAATTATAAATTCCATATAGTTTTTTGTATATATTTGCATAAAACAAAGATGGGATCCTGTTTACTTCATTTTAAATAAAATAACTTAGAAAGCAGTGCTGCATAGCGGGATTTCAGCATGGCGTGGCTGGAGAATAGCAGCAGCAGACTGTCATTGGATGCTTTGTCAATTGTTCACAGCACTTTAGTTGCACTGGTTTATTCACATGTAACTGTTAAATTTGGCATACAGTTGAGAAACATTCAAACTTTCTATTTTATCCTATGAGAGGCAACTTAACTACAGTTTAAGTGCTCACTTTTTTCCCTTCAGGCTCAAATGAATACCATCTGGCTATTATTGTATTATTGGTTGATGGAATAAATGAATTTAGCTCTAAGGTATCAGGGATCACTTTCACATTCCTGTATCTTATCTCAAAATGGTCATTATGTTCAAAACCACTTCTGGATTATTCATGGCATTGGTACTTTGTAGCACACAATCACTGTTAGCAGTGGGTTATACTTTGGGAATTTTTTTCGACATACGTTATATAGCTTTACATCTGGTGACAAAGTTAAGTTCACCATTTTTAACTTTGTAAGCATATTGCAGGTAAATAAGCTTAATTATTTCTGCCTTGTGTTATGCTTGGAAACATCAAATGGATTTAAGCAATAGTCATAGCTCTATTTCTTCAGTTCACTCATTATGCACTTTCACAAACCACAGAGCTAAAAATAAACTTCTAATGCAAAAAGGTGAACACAAAGTAACATTTAAAATGAAACAGTGGATAGAGACTTCATAGACTATCAGATTCCAGTTGCTAAGTTACGCCAAACACCGGAAGTGATAGCCTACCATGTTTGTACTGCGTAATACATTAGCTGGCATGCTGCTGCGGTGTGAAGCTCTCAGTGAGCAGTCTCTATGTTCTAAAATCCTTTTTGATAACACAAATAAGCTGTTTAAAAGCATACTTCTAAGGAAGATCCCATCCTCATATTAACAGGTTTAAAACAAAATATATCACAGATTCCTTCTGTATTTTTTCCAGATTTTAATATTATGGGGTTAAATATGATATTGCAATTTAAAATTATGATTATTTTGACACTCAACCACTTATGACCACTTAAAAAAGTGATAATTTTTTTTTATTTGAATAAATAGTATTTTGAATAAGGAAAACCACAATGTTTTTATCTACAAAACAACATATTCTTATCCCTGAGCAATCTGTATTTCGAGAATAAATTTCCTTTGTGCACGTATAAGAAAAATGTTAAGTATGCTGTAAATCCTAAAATAATTTGATTTTCTGCAAAATATAAAATACGTGTCCATTTATTTTATGTGTGGAACACGTAAACTAAAATTCAGAGAAAGGGATGTTTTATGTGTGTTCGGTTTGATGTGGAATGACTCATATGCGAGATGCTAGAATAGGTGTCACTGTGATTTCCTGACTTAAGTTAGTTTAGGGGAGAAATAATATCTTGAAAGATTACATCTTCTATTTGGGGACCTTTGTCCTTCGCAATCAACTACAGAGCTTTCACATAAAAACTATTTGGCACATTCAGTGTTTTGATTCTTGGTGGCTGTAAATGGTACTTCCCACTCTTTCTCCTACAAGTCTCCCCTCCTATCCTTGAACATCACTTCAAAGCAGTGTGGTAGTTGAGTTTTGCCGAGGTGGGACAGTTGATGCTAGAGCTGTGCATTTTTGTTTGTAAATTTTATCACAAGTATGAGTCAGCTTGCTGTATTCATGCAGAAATTCATTTCCATTTGCTTGGTCAGTTGCCTCCTTCCAGAAAAGCAATCCACATTATTGCAAATAAATTTGATTTTAATGCATCAGTGCAGAACAAAAAAATACATATGGAAACGTGCAATTGACGTACAATATCCTTATCAGGGGGTGAACTAGACGAAATTGATGCAGACGAATTTACAAAATCACTCCAGAAATTGGCAACAAAATTATTAAATCTCATACCAAACAAGTATGCATACATCCATTGTTTAAAACAATGTGACCCATTGGCAAGAATGCATTATTGTGAGGGTGGTGGTGGTTGGTTGGTTGGTTGGTTGGTTTTTTTTGTCCTCCCTTCCCATATTTGTGAATGAAGGTTTAATGGACCCAACACTGCTGTTCTTTTAAGACAAGGCCTGCTTTTGCCTGAATAACCATGTGGACAATCAAAACATGTGCTACTGGTGTACCAAAATCCACATGTTTCCTCTTTATGATAGGAAAGCTGGAGATTGGTTTGCTCTTACCACAGGTGTATTACACTGTTCTACACACAAAATATTATGGAAATGAAATGAGCTAAACTTTGTTAATTCAGTGCCATGGAATTCAAAACTGATGTTAAAATCTGCATGTTAGCTCTTGTTTTCGAATTGCAGCCATTACTTGTAATTACACTATATTTTTTTTTTTTGTAAAATATCAAGTCCCATGTATAAGCAGTTGCCTGCTCTGCCTGAGCGTGTCATCATTCTCACAGGATGGTATCGTCATGTGATCAGGTACATCCCCCACACATGTTCATCACGTGTTGAGTAGCTTTGCGGCCAGATAAGAGTATTATGCCTAGTATTATAAATGGGAAAGTGGTCGTGTTTGGACATGTCTCGAAGTGCTTTTGTGATAATTGTGTTGTGATACTTCCAGCTGGCAATCTACTGTGTTTTTAATATATTTGCATGAGAAATAAAATGTACATCTTGAATTTCCTGTGAATAGTCTGTGAAGTCTTCATCATTTAGAAGGAGTTTTGTATAATCTTTATAACTGGTAAACCATAAGAGATGCATAAAAACTACTACACAAAATATGTGGATCTTTTTAAAACACACAGTTTATTTAAAATAACCTATTTTGTGGCATCAGCCATTTCAAATATATCCATTATTATTGGTTTGAATTTTTCAATACTTGGGTCATTTTTGGAAATTCTGTTACCATACAGTTGTTTATTGTGGTGTCATGGAAAGAGTATGTAATTTGAACACCAGCATATAATGAGCAACCTGCTTTTAAACATTTGACTGTTGCTTCAGTCTCCTGTGTTCTCTTGTATGCACCTGCAACAAAATGTTTAATGAAACTTTTTCTACAAATGTTCATGTCAATTAACATGAAGTAGTTAGAAAAATAAGCTTTCTTAAAAATAGTTTGTAAAAGCTATGCAAAAATAAACAATAGTGGGTAGAGAAAGTCATGTGAATGTAACACATAATTTTAAACACTTCTTTGCATTCATTTTCAAAACTTTCAGAGCAAACCCTGTGTATTAGTTAAGTATGTAATGCAGCAGCTCCTGTGCCAGATCCATGAATTTATAATGGGATAATGAGCTCTGAATGAGCTACTCATAAGCCACCCATCTTTATGTGTTAAGAGTCAGTATTTTTCCACAAACATAAAGGAGCACTAATAGAAGAATACAAGACAAATGCCATTTTAAGGAATCAAGAGCATGTAAATTATTCTGAAAGTTTGTGCAATATCATAAGTAGGTACCCCGACTTTTCGCAAAATTGGCCGAAAATTAAGAATAAGGAAAACCTTTAATCAATTATTTTTAAATTCCACATATATATCCATTCTGAGTCGTGAAATAACGCGACATTAGTTCTATATCGCGAAAATGCGAAATAACACCGTTATGAAAAAAAATGTGCAAAATAACCCGAAATTTTTCTCTCTCTCTCTCTCTCTGTTTTTTTGGCGTTTGTCTCTCCTTTTCACATAAAAAATCAGATATTTGGCTTATCAATCATTTACGGATACGTGTATTGTCATTCGCTACAGCCATGCTGCACAGTGTTGTGTGCTGCATGGCACAGAACACCAAACTGCACTGTGATTTAACCAGAGCTTCGGCAAACATCGGTACTGCTTAGACTACCCCGTCCCCTTCACTCTTCACCTATCGCATGCACAACAAAAGGAATGCCATGTTTATCAGAACTTGGCAACACCGCACCAGTGACGGATTTCTCATTTCACTCAAATTATTCTTTGGATTTAAATGACAATACTACCTGCAATTCTTCTCTAATGCCGTATTTTAACGATTCGTGCTTGCATCGCCCCATTTCATGCCGGCTGGAAAAGACTGTCGCAAAAGTATCGTTAAATAATGCATGAATTTCTAAGTCTGGTTGAAGTCAATTCTGACAGTAGACAGCCTCTTCTACCAATCACTGTCTCTATTTCCTGTACCCCTCGCATGAAAATTGTTGCTGTCTGGCGACGTTGCCATAATGTGAATGCATGTCTAGGTATATTTTGTGTCCGCTATACTGAAAGATTCGTTTGGAGTCAAGTTATATTCTTTAAATTACGTTACAATTTAGCGCAAGGAGTCTGTTTACCTTCTGCTCTGAAAAAGAAAAGGAATTATGCCGATGGAGCCACGTTTCAAATTAAGCTAGCGCATGCACAATTCAGCTGACGGTGGAGTTGGCAACGTGCCGTTCGCGCGCCGTACAGACAGCATGTGCAAGACGTTGCCAGGTCAGTTTAGTTTAGCGGCACGCGGGAATTCAAACCGATTCCACAGTAGTATTTCAGTGCGGTCTCAAAATATAATAAACTGCCAGGCATCTTTCCTTCTTGAACACTGCAAAGACACCATTTGCCTTATTGAAGTGCTGGAGGGATCTAAATATCCATTTGTTCATAAACTATATAGCAAACTTAAAGATATATCAAATGGCTTCACAATAGTAGCTGAGGGCTCGTTTGGGGAGAAAACTTCAAGTCTTCTTCAGAGACTGCCAACCCTCAAGAAGTCTTATGTTATCAGTCAGTTCAAGCAATTGGGCATAAAGTCAGTTACCAAGCTGAATTCCTTAATGTCAGCTGATCCAGCTGCTGATATTATTCATTCTGCAGGTAAATTGTTTATGTACGAAAAATAGTATCAAATGAGGCGTCTACTGATATAACTATAGAAAAAGCAAGAAGAATGTTACCTTTTCTGCGAGACTTGCCAGAGAAGACATTCGAGGAGGGATATGCTGCTCTGAAGAACATAGTGTGTGAGAAATTAGATGATGCTGCTGAAGTGAACATATGGATTTACTTTCTGGACTTCAATGTGATCACTTGTGTTTCAGTGAGAAGTGTATGAAACTATTGTGGGTACCCATGTCCAATGTGGACAGTGAAAGACTTTTCTGTGCATATGGGAATATCATGACAAACTTAAGAACAAATCTTAAGCGAGAGAACACCGAACTTATGGTGGCTTTGTCTCTAACAAAGTAAATCAGTCAAAATGTATACTATGTAAATACTTTCATGCTCCTCTTTTTTAAGTTACATGTAAGGTGCCCTTTGTTCCACAGTAAAATAGTTTAAACTGTGTTTTTGTTTTTTCCCTTTTTTTTGCATGAGATAACACCGTTAAGCAGTTTTAACTTTAGAACAAATCTTAAGCCAGAGAACACCGAACTTATGGTGGCTTTGTCTCTAACAAAGTAAATCAGTCGAAATGTATACTATGTAAATATTTTCATGCTCCTCTTTTTTAAGTTACATGTAAGGTGCGCTTTGTTCCTCAGTAAAATAGTTTAAACTGTGTTTTTGTTTTTTCCCTTTTTTTTGCATGAGATAAAACCGTTAAGCAGTTTTATTTACTGCCCAAAACACTGCTCACTATAATATTTTTACACTGATATTACATTATTTTGTTTACCGACAATCTGGGGTCCCTAATCATAAGGTCATGCAAAAAAAATTGTCATCAGTTATAGTAGCTGTTTACATTTTTTTTTTATTACATACACAGTTAATATTAGACCAGACTGTGCAATGGCCATGTACTGAGTTACACACTTAGTATCTAAAGTACTTAAAATTGAGTTTTATTTATGGACGCTCTTTAACTACTATGGTCCTTAGCGTCCCATTCTATATTGGGCGTGAAAGACCGGAAATTTTGCTCAGAGGCCTCTTTATCAGGCTTGAGGTTCTTTTACGTGCCATAAATCTACGACACGGGAGCACCGGCTTTACTTCCCTTCCAAAGGAAGTCATGCTAAGGATTTTTACGCCTGAAAAAGTCCATCGTCTTCCACCGGGTTTGAACCCACGACCTCTGAAGTACTTATACACAGCCAGCAAATCACAGGTATTTTAGCTGAAGTACGTATAATCGGCGCAACAGTTCTAGACACGTGAAAATCTTAATGAGAGCTATGATGCGAGTTGCTTACCACATCAGGTGGTGACCGATCGATTGCATGCTGCAGGTGTGCGTGGGACAGTCATCGTCAAATATCCACAACGGTTATGCACTGTGTTGCGCTGATAAACTTAGTTATATACAGTATATTAAAATCCACGCTGTAAAAAGCGCTTAATATAAAAAACGCTGTCAATCATTGCCTCCAATTCTTCCACATCTAACAACCCTTCCTCTTCTGCGGAATCACTCACATTATTGCCGTCATCACTGCTGTCACTACTTTCTGCACCATTATCCTGGATGAGAATTATTTCTATTTGATTTTCTGCAATTCCGTATTTATCGGAATAATGATTCTTAATTTATTCAGCATGTCGCCATACATTTTCCCATTCTGGCCTTCCAATTTCAGCAAATTGCTGGCGTTATAACTGCTCCACATATTTTAATTTAAAAGTGATATTTCTGCATGCCACCCATTTTTTGATATCGGCCCAGATTAATTCGATTGGGTTTAGATCTGGGCGATACGATGACAGTCTAAGTACATTATGGCGATGTTGTATTACTATCTGGTCAAGTATGTATGACTTCTGAAGCTGTTTGTTGGCTTTAATTAAGTTATATAGCTTTGTTTTACTCATGCTTTCATCTAAAGCTTTATTATGTCTAAGTAACCAAGCTCTCATTTCTTCTTTCAAGGAAGTTGAGGTAGGTGGTTTGTGAATTTGAGTGTTGACGCATTGTGAAGCATTGTCGATGACCAGAACAGACCCAGCAGGCATATTAGGTATCAACATGGCATTGATTCACTTCATGTAATTTTCTGTATTCATTTCTTGATGAAAATCTCCTGTTGTTTGTTGCGACTTGTAAAAGAAGGGCATTTGGAACGAAGCCGATCATTCCAACAGCACGAACGATAATAAGTATTTGCCCTTTGGCAACAGGTGCCTGCAAACCTAATTCGCTATCGTCACTCCAACTTTTAGATGCTGTAGGACTGCTGTGTATGTATGACTCAGCTTCATACATTATAGTATTTTTCTGAAATTTGTAGCACCACCTTGAAAATTGAAGCTGATATAAGTACATATAAAATTATAGTCATTTGGAAAGGTAGAATCAGACTGAAAAATTCAATGCCATAGCCAGGATTTGAACCACGGATCTTAGGCTTTCCGTGCCGTTGCTCTAACCGACTAAGCTATCATGGCAACATTTACTTTTTATTTTTATTTTTTTTATTTTATTATTATTTTTTTATTTTATTTATTTATTTTGCTTTTCTGTTAGAACTCTTCTATTTGATTTCGGTTTCTTCCATTTGAATCCTAAATCTTTAATAATTTTTCTGAGATTTGTAGCACCACCTTGAAAGTTTCTGCTGTCTTTCAGCTGGATGAGCAATCTGCTTATTGTTAGCACAGTTTTTTCTTCCACATAGGAATTGTGAATCGTGCGCCGAATGACGCATTCGAAATCGTCTATTTCTGTAATACGTTTAGGGACCTTATGTTTCTTCCCAGGTATGTCAAATGGTACTCTTTCATCCATATGTTTTTTTCTCTTATCTTTGAGAACTCTGGAAACGGAACTCGGTGAAACACCAGTTGCTGTAACTACTCTTTCTTTCACTCTCATAAGGCTTTTGTGGAACTCGGATATAATTTCTTCCTTCATCTCTGCTTCTTGCTTCATGAAGTCGATGACATTTGCAATTATTTCCCTACTTTGACTATGTAACACCTTACCACTTAACTTTGAAAATATAGGAGCCATGGTTATAAATATAACAAATATAAAATAAGTACTATTTAGATACTGCAGCTCTCTTTAAAATTACAACCAGATGCAGAGACTTTCTATGCAGACTGTATGTGTTACGCACTGTGAGTAAGCAAAGGTATTATATCGCTTTCGTTGATAAAGCTAAACATAAACCATTCCTAGGCTCGGCAGCTGGGATGGCAATCAAGGTCACGATTCCAGAAGTTTTGCGCGAGTAATACAAAACCTTTATAAACATTATAAACTTTATGCTTGGCTTGCTTGCATCATAGTAGTATTTGAAAATGATGAGCTGGATTGCAAACACATTCATTGTATCTCTGAATATCTAGTTTCTCTTCAGCCAACAAACAACATTGTATTTATTTAAAGGTGAGTCGGAATTGTTACACTAAGATCACTTAAGTTTAACTTTAAATAAATTCAATACACATCACTGTTTCTAGCTTCTAACGTAACATTGTTGTACTTTTTTTTCCCCTCCAACAGACAATATACACTTTATTCATTAGCATACTTGCCAACGTTTATGGTTTGCTCCTAAAATGTATGAAGATAGAGGCCATTTTACAACTTTATGGCAAAGGACGCAGTTTTATGGTTTTGTGGGCAGATTCAAAGTGTTACAGATTCTCACCACAGACATTACAAAGCATTAAATTCTATTGCATTATATTGTAACTTAAGATTACAGACTGAGTGTACCACACTAATTGGCTTATCTGTGTGTCTATCCATCATGATCATGGTCCCCCTTCACTAGGCTGGAACAAAATTACATATCATACAGATTTAAAATTTCATTGCACTAATAGTGACCTCTTAGTAACTGATCAGCAGTAAATGGGCACAAACATTCAGTAATGGACAATGTGAATTGTAAAGTCAACTCCCTTACCGAAATTGTTTCTCTCATTCGTGTAAATAACTGTGGAATATAAGTTTCCCATTTTTGTGAGAGTTTTTGTTTATAGTTCATGTTATAGAAACAAAAAATATGGACTATAAATCTGTGTGTAGGCTAGGAAGGGGTGCTCTTCATTTTAATGCCTGTTTATTGCGATATGAAAAAGAATTTCAGCATGTGTGACAGAAAGAAGCAACTATGTCTTCAAGGATTCTTATGAAACAGAATTTCTATTTATTTTACATGTAATGTTTGTACGTTTACTGCATTGAATATTTTATGCATTCTAAATTCCATGTCATCATAAAAGTGTTATGCTTTGCTGGAAAAGGGAGAGTTTCTCAGGTTTGAATTTCAGGAAGTTGGCAAGTATGCATTAGATTATGAATTGCTGCCCTGCTGGAAATTATAACACCTGGAAACTTAGGATGGAATGATATCTGTCACTTTCTTACAGAAGAGATTTTCACATGTGTCATACAGAAAAATACACTGTTATAAAGTATACTCAACCATAAAAATAACCTATCACCAACACATAACACAGCTTTCTCTTAATGAATACCAAACTTCCCTTGCAAACTCATCTGGAAAACTTGTGCATTATTTGCGTGAACTTGGGAATTAACCTAGGGGTAGTTGTGACAACTGTCACTAATTCTAAGGTCAGTGCTCATTCAATCTACTCTTGACTTCATATTCATAGTATAAGGAACAGTATACACCTGTAAACATGTTACATATAGACATACATCAGGTGTATACAAAGGTTGTTTGTTAACATGTTGTATTGACATTCATGTATTAATCTATAGAATAATAGGCCTTTTTACATAGGTATTTTAACAGCACTTTTGAAGGATACCACTTAGGTTATAAGGAAGTGCATTAGAAAAACATTCAAAATAAAACTCCATTTTGGTAGTAATATACTGTGGAAACTGGCCTATTTGTATATTTAGGAAAGAAAAAAGAAGTCAATGAAAAGGTATTTAGAAACATTTACTATTGAATGCGCTTGAGTCAGAAGGAAAAAGAAAATACCATACATTTTATATAACTAACTTGCTACACTGAACCAGAATGTGTAATAAAATTTTAAACAGCAAATACAAATATTTTAAAAAATTACAAATCATAAAACTTTAAAATTGGTTAACTTATAAGAAACAGTTGTGCAAAGCTTTTTAGTAGTAATGTTTAAGAGAAAGATCTCTCTTTGTACACGAGAGCATAGTTATGAGAAAAACTGGTTTGAATTGTCCCATGAGCTTGCATTTAAATTTAGGTCCTAACATTATAAAGCATTTTTAACCATGTAGCAGGGTATGTGGATACATTAATATAAGAATTTTCTTGAAGAGAGAACTTCAAAGAATTTATTTGAATAAAATGAAAGTGTGTCATTGTTGAGGATTCACACTTCACAGCTATCATAATTTTTCTATTTGAAATATCCTTGATGTTCTTCTGTCACATCATGGTTTGTGTACCATTTTATAACTCTTCATTTTTCTTAAGACTGAGAATCTTAGATTGCATATTCAGTTCTTAACGAGTTGTTTTTCTTTATAGAAACCAATGGATAAATTTAACTGTTTTTATATCTGTACTGCACAGCAACAACAGCCAGCATCTCAACAATCCACTCCTCAGCCACAACCAAATCCATCACAGCAGCAACAGCAACAGTCAGCAAACAAAGAATTTAATACTGCATCTTTATGTCGCTTTGGTCAAGAAACAGTTCAGGATATTGTTTCCAGAGCCTTGGAAGTTTTCTCAGGACTTAAAACAATTCAAGTAAGTTTTTATAAAATAAATACTATTGTCTTATTTACAATGAAATTTATTTTTATCCCAGCCCCGATTCTTAATTCTCCTTTTCATGTGCACACTAGTCATTTGGTCTTCATGAGACAAGTTGGTGGTGAAACTTTTATGTGTATTATTTCCCTTCTGCAAAGGTTAGCACTGGGTGGCTTTTTATGCTAGTGGGTGGTTAAGTAAGTGCAGACACAGGTTAAATATGAGACCCACTGTGTGGCTTGCACCAAGCTGGAGTAAGCTCTACTTTTGTAGTAAACTACTATTCAAGTCAACATTCGGCGACTTCCATACGAGAGTAAACTACTTCCAAAGAATTTTACTCCTTTCAGATACTCCCAGATTAAATTACCGCAGAAGTAAATGTCAAAGAGCACCGTCATGTAGTATGTTACTATGGAATTAAATAGAGCACAAATATAGGTTAGAATTTACTCTTGTGACCTGGATGGAGTAACTAACCTGTCGATTGAACTAGAATACCGTATCATATTTGGAGGAAGATATTTTTGACGTGTTCATGGATTATTTAGATTACATTGATGATCTCGATGAAGAAAACAGCGATTACTTAGGTTTCATTGCTGATCTCAATGGAAAAAACAACGGGAATGTGATAGTGGTATGCGAGAACCATATGATACTTATACAGAGAGAGAAAGTTCATTGAACATTTCAGTATTAGGAAAGAATCTTAAACACACCTTTTGAACCTGCTTGGAGAACATTTCAATAAAACTCGAACACAAATTCAGTTCTATAATGGCCGTCCTCTGTGGTGTAGTGGTTACCATGCTAGCCTTTAGTTTCCAAGGTTGCGGGTTCAAACCCGACGGAGGGCGATGGATTTTTTTCAGGCGTAAAATCCTTAGCATGGCTTCCCTTGGAAGGGAAGTAAAGCCGTGGTCCCGTGTCGTAGATTTATGGCACAAAAAGAACCTCAAGCTTGATAAAGAGGCCTCTGAGCAAAATTATTGGTCTTTCACGCCCAATATAGAATGAGACGCTAAGGACCACAGCAGTTAAAGAGCGCCCATAAATAAAACTCCATTTTCAGCTCTATAATCCAAACTGCAATTATTGTTATGCATCCTATGAGTGTTTCGTACCAGAATATTTCAGATGCTTGAACCAGCATTACGATGAATTTAACGTAATGTGATAGTCTTACACTGTATTGAATGAAGATATTTAGAATTGATTTAACGTGATGTAACTTAAAAGTTTGGCAATGTCAAACTTTTCCTTCCCGTTATGTCAAGCTTGATTTCACATGGTAATTAGAACCAATCGGCACTAGCTTGAAGTAATAAAATCAAGAGTCATTCCCATTACGTTAAGTGCATGCCAATTATACCTTTAGTTTACCAGCATTTCCATGTCACGTTAAGTAAAGTTCATTGTAATCCCGGTATTACAGGCAATCTTATAAATAAATGTTCACCACGCGTTTGCTGGTCGTGTATTTCATTGTGATGTTAGAGCGCTTTTGAGGTTAAGAACAAGGTACCTACACACACAAAAATACACGCGAGCATTCAGAAAATAAAAGGCAATTCTTCTTCACTTTTACAGATTTCCCAATTGTGTGTGGAATTGACTGCACACATGTTACTATTTTGTGCCCATCCATGAATATGGTGAACGTTTCCGAAATCAGAAAGAGTATTTCTTCATCAAGGGCGGCGCCGTGGCCGAGTGGTTAGACCACTCGCCTCCCACCAAGGCAGACCGGGTTCAATCCCAGGGACCTGCATGTGGGATTTGTGGTGGACAAAGCGGCGTCTGGGCGGGTTTTATCCGGGTTCTCCGGTTTTCCCCGCCATTCATTCCACCAACTGTTCCATCATCACCTTTCCTTTCATCCATTTCACCAACATTTCGCTTCATCTACTTCCTTCATCCCATACCAGGCATCGGGCTGATCACCCATCCTGGATGTTCTGTCTGATCCATGAGTGTCTGCTCCTCAACGGGCCTCTGACCCCAGGCACCCGCCTATAAGTCCTGGCGGGTGTAAGTCCTACATGAGAGGAGGGTAAACAGATAATGAATGAATGGATGAATTTCTCCATCAACACTAAAGTGATCTGTGATGCAAAATGAAGATTAGAAACATTGTTTCCAGAATTTTAAGCTGCTGCTCTTCAACATATTTCCCATTGCTCAAATTATTAAACTCGTTAATCATGACTTTCCAGCATCTTTATAACACATTTTTTACACTCATATTGTTTAAATGAATTTTCTTTATCTCTACCAACAAACATTTATCTGTTTCGCTGACGTTTCTCCCCTTTTCCTATTGCACATAACGTTATTCATGATCGCATCATGTAAATTGTGCAAACAAAACAATACCTCCTGGAGTAATGAGCTCTTACTTCCGTAATCATAACTAAAAGAGTAAATTGTAATTCAGCTCTCCAGCATTACTTCCGGAGTAAATTGCTCCCATAGTAACCTACTTCTGTAGTGGGGACTTCTTTAGTAAACATTACTTCCAAAGCAATTTACTCCAACTTGGTGCACGCTGCTCTTAGTGTTTTTTTTCCTCCGTTGTCATTGAAGATGAAATAATAGGAAAACAGTGCAGGAACCCATAGCATAAGGCTAATAATCTGTGGAACAGGAGGTGATATTTGTGAGCGGCCATATAGAGTTTATTCCTCTTTTGTGACATTGATCTTTATGGGGGTTCATTAAGGCCTATCTTGACGATGTTAAAATTGCCCTTATTCACATTTTTTTTCTCAGTAACTATTAAGGTAGGAAGCCAAAATTTTTACTATATATTCTTGGAGACCTTTATAAACTTTAAATGGGAGCATTTTTAAAATGGTTTCCTGAATTTTGAAATATAAGTTTTTAAACAAAATTGAATTTTTTAATCAATATTTTTTATTTTTGAAACTAATAGAGTAATTAAGAAACCCTTGTGTTAAAAGTCTCTAATAAATGTAGGGAACATGTAGTAAAAATTTCATTCTTCTACTTATTATAGGGGCTGAGAAAAAGGAGCATAAGTGTGAAAAATTGTAGTTTTCAGGAAGTTGCTGTTAAAGTGGGAAAACATTTATAATCATACCTTAATGCATTCCTGCACCATTAAGTTGGATCATCTGGCTCCTCCTCTCACTGATACAAGTCCTCAAGCTTCTTTTTGGCTCTGAGGGTTGATTGCATGGCCTTTCTTCTTATTTCCTCTAACATTTTCTCTCTGTTGATCCTTATTTGGTCCAAGGTTATAACAGAGATACAATTAAAACCAATTTCATTACTTGACACTTAACAATGTTTTGCCTATTGAATCATGCTGCTGCCTCATAAACCCCAAAATGTAGTGTGTTCATCCGTATAAATACATTTTTTGGAAGACAAGTCCAAATTACATTATGTAATGATTCATTGGGGTTTTGTGTTCCACCATGAAGACACTTATAAGTTCTGGGTCAGCTAAGTCTTTAAATATTTGTTTCATCTCAATCACGCAGGGAGAAGGAAGATGAAAGTGTACTTTATGATCATATTCTTTTTCATGTTCCTTTGCTTTCAAATATTTTCACCAGGTTATATCACAAAGTCCATGTTGAGGCCCATTTGATGAAAGCCTCAAACAGCTTTCCCCATGCTATGAAGGCCTCTAACGTTTCTTCTGATTGCCAATTCATAATATGTTTGAATTTTAAGAATGTCAATGTCAGTAACTCGCTTTGCACCACCAAATGGTTTGCCATCACTTAAAATTTTCACATATAAACTTATTTTTAAATTTCTTACTCTCATTCCCATTCTCTTCTGTACATGACCTATGCACTCTTTAACTTTTTAATGTTTTATGTCTTTCCCATATGGCTGTTCATTCTGAACAGCTTTTTAAGACTTTGTATCTCCATCTCCCAAATATCCAACATACCTTACATTGTATTGTGGCACTTAGTGCTTGAAAAAAACAACAGAAGATTTTTATATTGTCATTAAGCTTAGTTAGCAATAGACATCAGATAATTACAATGGTATGTACATCAGATAAGGATACAATAATTGGTTAAAATGATATGACAAATAATAGTATAACTACGTATTAGTCATATAGAAAAGTGAAAGATACATGTTTTATACAACTGAAAAATTACAGTAATATACAACAGTAATGATTCTTGGTTACAAATGTATAAATGCATATTGGTCATTCGGTAATCTTGCTGCCAGCCAATCTTTAGTACGTCACAGTACACAGAGAACCTCTGCAAATGAAAAATCACTAAAATTCTGCCAAATGTGTATTACAGAATAGAAGTGTTGTTGGCAATACGTAAGCCATGCCACTGAGAGGAAGAAGAAGGCAGGAGAAGCCATTTTCATGGAACACATAACCTTAAAGAACTGTTAAATCATAACCTCGTGCAATTCTGCGACAGGTAAATAACCTTAAAATGTGAACACATTTTGTAATGGGATTACATCATTGCTAATGAAATAAACTTAAGCTAATGCACGTACCACATAACTATTAAATCATAACCTCGTGCAATTCTGCAATAGCTAAATAACCTATGGGAATACAGGTTTTTCTTATATCGGGATTACATAATTTCTGATGAACTAAACTTAAGCTAATGCATGTATCACATAACTATTAAATCATAACCTTGCTTTTGTGACGTACATAACATCCTGGAATAGGTAAATAACCTTAATCTGTGAATACATTTTGTAATATATGTCTATTCAACCATCATGCAGTTTCATGTGCTAGCGTGATTGACAAACGGTATGCTTTAAATATCCCATATTAAATACCAATAGGAACATGAGAAACTCACTTGACCGAAATACTACAAACTAAAGATGTGTATCTCAAGGTGTCCCGCGATTCAGGGGAAGCTGCCTATGGTTAAATAGATTGGTTCACAGAAGAGGTGTTCACTGTTATAAAGAAATGCAAAGATAGAAAAGCATGTGGGCATGATGGGATTTTTAACAAGCACATAAAACAGCTGGCATCAAAACTGACAAATACAATTACAAGTCTTCTCAACCTTTGCCTACAACAAGGAAGTATACCAGGAAATTGGAGGAAAGCCATTGTAAAAATGTTGTATAAAGGGAAAGGAGATGCAGGGAACCCCAACAACTACAGAGGAATTGCTTTACAATGCACTCTTTTCAAAATTCTGACAGAACTAATTATAGAAAGACTAACTAGAAAAGTAGAAGACCACATACTCGAAGAACAATTTGGGTTTAGGAAAGGAAGATCCACGTTACAAGCAGTCCAATGCCTGCAAAATGATATTGAAGAAACACTGTCAAGACCCAGAGGGAAACTACATACCATATTCGTCGACTTCAGTAAAGCATTTGACATCAACAGATACATTCTGATGGAAGAACTGGGATTGATGATCGTAATGATGATCATACAGAATTATCAGGAATATCCTCAGTGACAACTATATTGAAATAAATGATATCACACAATCAAGGCCAATAAGACAAAATATTGGAGTCCTACAGGAGACCGCCTGAGTCTGCTACTTTTCATATTGGTGATGGCTGACGTCACAAAAGCAGCAATATTGGAGGATGTTAAAGTATATATATTATACACTGATGATATGGTTATTGTCTCATCATCACAAGATAACCTACAGAACTCTTACAACCTCCTAGTGGAATGGGCAAAAAGGAACAAACGCACTGTAAATAAAAACAAGACCATCTCCATGTCATTCAGAATGAAACAGGCACCCTTCTATCTCACAAGTCCAGACCTTTAAAGAAGGGCTAAACACATCCATAAAACTATTCCACATCAAGATGTCAGCTATCGCTGCTTATGGACTTGAAAATACACTACTGCTCAAAAGTTTTTGAACAGTCTGTTTTACTGCAATTAACAAGTGTATAACGCCAAACAAAGCCAATGTCATATTATAAATGGTAGAAATCCATGGAGACATAATTGAAATTTATTATGCTACCTTTTGTTTGTAAATTACGTGCATTTTGAAAATGTAGCATTTGTTGGTCCTTATAGGAACAATTACCCTAATGTTGTTTTGGATGTCATTGTGCATCTGTGATTCCCTAGATGTCGTTCACAGACATCTATACATAGGTATTGGCTGCGAACAGCATTTCAGTGCTTCATAAGCAGGTGAATGGTACACATTGTTATTGTGCAGTTGAAAAGTCTGAAATGGGTAAAAGAAGGGAGCTTTCAGCAGAAAAACGTGCTGCAATAGTCAGCTTACATAAAGCAGGCAACACCATGCGTCAAATTGCCACACAAGAACACGTTTCCTTGGGAAGTGTCCATTACACTGTAAAGAGGTATGTAACTACAAATAGCAATAAGGATCGTTATCAAAAGGGGAGGCCTAGGGTGACCTCGAAAAGTGAGGATAAACATTTAATAGTGACCAGCAAACATGCTTGTTTCAAAACAGCACCTATGCTGACAGCAGAACTGAACCAGTGGAGGGATGAATCTGTGGGTGTTTCTACAGCGAAGAGACGACTTCAGGATGCACATCTGCGGCAAAGAAACCCCTGTTGAGAGCTGTCAATAAACGGAAAAGATTACAATGGGCCAAGCGACATGTAAGCTGGACTGTTGATCAGTGGAAAAAGGTATTATTTACTGATGAATCTAAGTTTGCGCTATTTGGCTCAAAACGTCACCAGTTTGTTCGACATGCAAAAGGTGAACTCATGGCACCTCAGTGCATATCCCCTACAGTCAAGCATGGAGGTGGTTTGGTGCTGGTATGGGGTTGTTTTGGTGGCAATAGGACAGGCAATATTGTGAAAATAGAAGGAATTATGAAGAAGGAGCATTATCACAATATTCTCCAACGCCATGCCAAGCCATCTGGGATGCGGTTAATTGGCAAGGGGTTTATTCTGCAGCAGGACAATGATACCAAGCATATATCTATACTCTGTAGAAGATACGTTGAACGATTGGAAGAGACACAATCTTGAAGAACATGGTTTGGCCCCCTGACTGCAATCCTATTGAACTACTTTGGGATCATGTGGACAGAGAGGTAAGAAAGAAAGAATCCACTAATGTAAATGTATTGTGGAGTCATGTGCAAAACATATGGAGGGATATTTCTGAAGATACACTGGCACACTTAATAGAAAGAATGCCCAGAGTTTGTGAAGCTGTAATTAAAGCAAGGGGAGGTTACTTTGAAGAAAGCAAAATCTAACATGTATTGCTGACTTTCATTAAATATACTGTTGTGACTACAAATTATGTCTTTTTTATTCCATTGTTTCAATAAATCCTAAAAATGAGGTCTCTTCAAAAACTTTTGAATGGTAGTGTATATGGGCACAGCTTACAAAGAAGCAAATGATGGAGATAAAAGAAATCAAAGCAACATACCTTAAGGAAACAATGTGCCTCTCAAAACATACATCATCTCGTCTGGTGTATATTCTGGCTAGAGAGCAATTCTACATAGAGGGCCTCAGACTAAGGCTGCTTCTCCCAAACACGAAAGCCTTTGAAGAATTGATGCAGAGCTACTACAAAAGAAGAGTGGAAATATGGAGCAATTTCTACGGCACAGATGCTGTGGTCTCCTAGAACTGGATGCAAAGCAACTGTGAACTATGGCATATTGTGACCAGATTCGCAGTACATGGTTTTCACTACCTAATTTATGTAGATACAAAATACCATCAATAAGGTTAAAAATACAAATACAAAACATGTGGGAAAGTGTGATAGATATGTCATGAGTTGCGAACAAAGACAAGAATCCCTCACAAAACGCTGCTCACAGTGAGAATGAAAGTGACTCTTAAATGCACATTGTGTGCTTTTTTACATTCATAGAATATCCCGCATTAGAAAATTAATTTCAGCAAATTATTGGGGATTAAAAGAGAATTGCAAATGCACAATAACTATTAATATGTTCTAGTTTGCATAAAATCAAAATCATATGCCCCCTTTTACCTCTGCATTTTAATTGACTGCAATCTTGTGACTTTACCCCCTACGATCCGTTTCAGTTCCACTTCAGGTCCTTTCTGCAAACACAAGTTCCCTTTTTACGTCACTTCCATTCCTCTATGGAATTCAGACTTGTATTCCTTCTTGCCAACCCACTTATCTTCCTCGGGAATTTCATTCTCTATCATTGGTATGGTTTAGTGGCGTAACATAGGAAAGGGAGAAGCTGGCATCAAGATTACCAGTCATTCAGTAAAATCAATTAAAAAATACATGCTACATACAACTGAAAAATACAAAAACATACAATAGTACCAACTGATTTAGATTAAAAGCAATACATTTAGTAAAATTACATTTTGTTTTCAAAGTATTCCTGAATGTAATAATAAGGGTTAACAAGCAATCTGTCATAAAGTCTGCATTTAAAGCTTGTATATGGTAATTGAATTAAATGAATTGGTAAAGCATTGTACAATCTTATACTTTACACTTCAAAACCATTGAGTGATTTGGACAGTCTATGATATGGTATATCAATTTGGTTGTTATTCCTGGTATTATAACTGTGTATATCCTGTCTATATTGGTATTTGGATAAGTTATCCTTGGCACCCTCAACTTCCATCCCTCCACTTATCCCTTGGTAATTGGCAATGTAATCATTTCCATGGATTGTTGTAACTTATTCTTGCACCTGCAGAACTTATTCTTTATAGCCAGATCTACAACCTTACTGTATCCACTCGGGTAGCTCCTATCTATGAAGAAAATCCGCACTTTTGGTAGGTATCATCTACAGCAATAGTTATGTCTCTGCTCTCTGAATTATATTCCACACCTTCCTCAATAGCCTTTTTCATGCTTTCCCTACATACATCTTCAACAGCAGAACCAAGAACAATTGTACAATTACATAATTTGTAAACTGGGTTAGAGGTTTAGGTAGATTCATTATTCCATAGAAAATTTTTGCTGCTGTTGGACCTGTGGACCTCTTAGACCATAAACTAAACATAAGTTAATGTCATACAATATTAGTGTTTTGTCTTGGTTATGGAATTCTTTTGTTTCTGAGTTCATGAAATCAGGCTTTCTGTCATACATATTACAATTAAATGTCATTTTACTTGCTAAACCAACATTTTTTTCCCCCACAGATATTGTAATAGACTAAGACAGGTTTTACAACAAGCAAATTCATTTAGTGTAGCTTGTAATAAATATATATTTACTATTTCATACAGAAAATCACTGCATTCATCTGTTTTCATTATTTCATATTGTTCTAATAAAGGTTTCAGCTTTTTATGGGATGAACTATGTCCAGAAGCATGAGCTTCATTTATGCTCAGGTTAGGGGTAACATTCCGAATTTTAGGGTTAACAGATTTTAGCTTACCCACTTTTCTTCTCTTCTTAAACACTTTTGTGCTTCTTGGCATGTTGTTGTTTAAAAAATAATAAAAAAACAGCAGCAGGAAGAAACAGCACAACCACACAAAAACAACAGAATTATTACAAATCTGGTACCATGTGCTTCATTCACAAAAAATGTAAACAAACAGGTTCCATGTTGAAGCAGGGCTACCAAATACTATCTAAATCAAAGGAGGAAAGAAATATCCCTCTATACTGAAGATTTTAGCCAGATATCTCTAATAGAAAGAAAGCTACAGCATAATAAAGTTTTTCATTTTTTCTGTCAGTTCACTGCCATTTTGATACATGCAGCATATTATTAAAAATATAAATATAGTTTTAAATAATGTAAAACATAGTAAATGTAATATATAATTTTAATCGTTAAACTCCAAAGAACAAGAATAAATAAAAAACACAATTTTTAAAATGTTGACATTTTTGGCTTCTTCTGCAAAGGAACCAACCCCCTTATAGGCATATATTGCACATTAATATTTATGCATAGCATTTTACATTGTTTTCCACTTTCATATGCGCTCAAAACAGCAGAATTAAAAGCTGGGTTATCTTTTTTGTTTTCATGATAAAAATAGATGTCATAAAAGGATTTTGAAATTGCAAAAATGTTCCTTAACGGTGTGATGATGTTAAGATTTCATGAAGAAAGAAAGAGAGAAATAAAGAAAGATGAAGAAAGGATTTATATAATTAACTTAAACCAGTCATGTGATGTTGTGACACTCTTTATCATCCTCCTTCATTCTCCCTCTAATTTCATGTGTTGGGGAGGTCAGACTTTATGACAACACAGTGCTAATAGAATAGAAGCTTCTTGGATGGTAGGCAAACTGAAGAGCAAAATGGGGATGGGTTAAATCTTATGTTCTGTCCAGTCATAATCCTGATTTAAACATTTGAATTATATGTATTGTTTTTCAAATTATTATGTGACCTTACTTTATGTAGTGATTTGAAAGTGGACTTTCTGGGAGTGTGACAGTAACTGTAAGGAGGTAGTAGAAAATATTGAAGAAATTAGAGTAATTCATATTGTTGCATATTCGCACGAAAGTCATAGATTCAGTTAACTTTATGTTTACATTTGCATCATATGATTTGCATTTGTAATATGAGCAGTATCAAAGCAAAATGCGCTAATTCTATCTGTGGACAGAATTCATTTTGAAGTGAATTTGCTCCATTTCCACACTGCTGAGTCAGTCTTTCTGATCTGTTTGTTGCAAATAACATATATCGCATCTCAAAACACTTTGGAAATATAGTGCTTGGTTCAGAAAGTGCTGAATCCACTTAGATAAATGGAGTAAAATTCACTCTTGATAAAGAATCTGTTTGTGTGACACATGTATAAATTTACTGATAACCGTGTTGTATACTTTGTAACCTGTTGATATTAAGTAATCCAAAGAATACATGATATAACCAGTTAACTTAATCCAAGGTACAGTAATTGAATTTATTATACTTTTAACAGCAATCTTGCTGAACTTAAAAGGTACAGAATGTTAGAAGTTATATGTAATACAGATACAAGTTATCAAAGGATGTCCAAGAGTTCCTCCATACTTTATAAAGTACTTCTTATTGGTAAATCCTTCAACTAGTGTCACTTTCAAGCTACAGGACTACTATACCTGTTTGCTTTGCTTATGTCTAAATGCAATTTTGGCTGATTTAAAAATAATTTATTTTGACTAAACCAGGTTTCACTTTCTTAGTTACAGTACTTTTACCATTTCCCTCCATAATAATATTTGTATCCTTTGCAGACATGTTATGGTGCATATAAATACTCCAGATACACATTTATAAAATGTAGGAATAAAATTGGTCCTGAGATTTAACCAGAAGTATCCATTTTTAATATTTTATAATCTTCATAAACAATTTTGTCCAGCATGTGTACTGTTTTTTGTAAATCTATTAGTTATTTGCAATTATGTAAATGCAATTCAAACCAATCATTTTCATTACTCCATATTCCACTGAAGTTTAAAGCATCCTATGTTGAACCATGTCAGATGCTTCTATCAAACCTAGAAATAAGCCATTACATTCTTCTCCTTTGTCAGTAGTATCAAGAATTTTTTGATTATGACATAAAGCTAATTGCTGTATTAATGTATGATCAAATATAACATTTTTGCCATTTTTTTATTAGTTTTCTGAGACTTTTCTTAGTGGAATTGTTCATAAAAACTGAGTTGTAAATACTTTTCATTGTACAAATACATAGTATTAGATAAAAAAAGAAAATCTGGTAATGATATTTAGAGAGGAAGCTTTGCCACACTATTAACTACAAAAGTGCCAGCATGTTTAGGAGAAACAGCAACTATTCCTCTATATTGAAAATTTGTTTTTTATGGAACAAGTACATTTTGATTCAGTGCTGTTCATATGTAGATACCTATAAAAATCTGTTAAGTTTCATATTGTCAGAAAGTAACTAGTATTAAATCTTTGTTGAGCAGCAAGCCAAAAAAATCCTAGGAGCATGAAAATAATGTAGTAAAGAGGTAAATTATTTAAATTCCAAAATGCTATCATGCAATTCAACAATATATTGAGAGAGAGAAATGGGATGGGATGTGATATTAGATACAAACAATAAATTTCACTCAAGGTGCATCATTGCTCTTCTGTATTCATTTTATGTATGTTAAAGCAAACTGAAAAAAATGTTAACTTTCAATTGAAGTTGCTATTATGCTTAATCAGATTTATAATTTATTTTGCTTTTAAAATGAGCTGCATATTAAGAAAACTAGAAGTAGCCTGCAAGACATTTGTGTCTGTAAACTTGAAAACACTTCTGTAATAAATGAACCTGGAATTGGAATAGAAGTTAAGTGCATAGGGATTCTGGATAGAATTTAATACCACTTAAAAAGGTTCTCACAGTTTGTTACATTTTGTGCTGCAAACAGAAACCTTAGGAGAGAAAAAACATGCAGTTATGTGAGCAGTAATTCTAATAAGTATGTAGATATAGCACACATGTATTTTGTAAACATTACATTAATAACTTGTGCAGGTAAGGTGGGTGTTGGCAGGAGAGTGAGAGGAAGGGAGGTAGCAAATATACCCCCGCCGCTGTATCTGGTTGGGAATAGTTACATCCAGCAACAGAGCCGATTCTAGTTCCAGTTCCACTTTGTCATCGACCATCCGGAATGCTGCCTTGTGATTGGCTTAGGAAGTCAAACTTTTGAAGCTTTTCATCTGTTTTTTTGCGAGTGTACCAACTTAAACGCTAGCTGTCAAGTGCAACGTTACAGCAGCGGGGGTATAGCTCTCTCTTTTGTGCACCCATTAGTCTTCAGGTATTACACACCAGACAGAAACTTAAAGAGTTACTTGTGGCTCAAGGTTATGCATATTATACGAATATCATCACAGTAAAAAGAAATGACATTTTTGTATTCCATAACACACAAAAGTGAAATGAAAACCAATATGAACAGCAAATGGTGCTTCCATAAATCACTGTGGGTTTTAGCAATACAGTAGAGCCCCAGTATTTCGAGGTTCCGTTAATATTAGCTGGTCTTAAGAAAATTACAATTTTGCATAAAACTAGAGTGAAATCCCGTTTTTGTACGTTGTCTGCATGTACGTGTTACCTACTTCTGAATGTGTTACATTTTGAACTTTCTTTCAATTTTCCATGTACAATACAGGTAAAACTGTTACACTTAGGGTTTTCGTTCATAATGCACAGAAATAACCTTGGCCTCAGACTGCTAATGCATTTTTATTACAGATGGACAGGCACCATTAGGTTTCGAGGAGTGCACTTGCTCTTTCTTTGTTGACCCTTCACTAATTGGGACCACCTGACAATCAGTTGCACAGTGCATACCATCCATATTATTACCCCTATTATTGTCCTTACTCAGCGACAGTGGTCATTAAAATATGCTTAAGTAAAAATACACATTTTACAACATTGGCTGATTGTTTTTGTATGTGATGATTATGCAGTAACATCTGTACTGTAGTGAGCCCACCTGTGTCATGTTAATTTTAGTGTTGTATGTATGTACATATGTAACTGTGTGTTTCTTAATGTTTTAATTCATACATTACAATGAGTGGTAAGAGTAAGAGAAAATTTGTGGCATTGAATGTGAAACTGGAGGCTTTGATTCATGGTCTGAAATAAAGGTGGAGATGCAAAACAAAAGTCTTGGAACCAGATTTTGCGGAATAAAATGGATACCAACAGTACAGACGAAGATGATTTACCACTGGCAGAACTGATGCAAAAGCTTATTGGATGTGAAAATGCGAATGCGAGTGAGGTTTCAGAATGGATGAACAGTGATGAAGTTTGAAGTGACGATATCGCAATTGTTGAAATGGTTAGTGAGCCCACTGAAGATGATGGTGACGAGGAATTGCCTGGAGAAATTGTACCAGTGATCACTCACACTGAGGGTTTGGCAATGCTAGATGTGGCATTGCGTTATATTGAGCAGCAAGCGGAAGCTACTCCAACTGACACCATGCTTCTTAGAAGATGGCGTGGCATTGCTGCTAAAGAACGAGGTTCTATATTAAAACAAAGGACTTTGGATGATTTCTTTAAAATGTAACATATTTTTGCAACTTGGAAATGTGTGCCCATATGTGTACATACAGGCAGAGCCAAAAACTACGAACCTGCTGCGCTGTGTTTTTCCTGTCTGTGTCCTTGGCACTTGTTGCCGTCTGCCACTATCATAGAAAGGCACGGATGAAACCATACAACATTTTTAAAACTACTTTTAAAGGCTTTACTTAACAACTTTATGAAAGTGTGTTTGAGGACAGAATTATTAGTAGAGATTTGTGGCTCCCCTCGGTCCCCCGACCTAACCCCTTGCGATTTCTATCTCTGGGGTAACTTAAAACAAAGTGTACAAGACAAACCCACACACCCTGGAAGAATTAAAACAAAATATCCGCCAGGAAATGGCCAGCATTTCTCAACGCGAACTACGGCAAGTGATGGATAGTTTCCTAAGGAGGTATGGACACTGTATGGACACGACAGTGGCCACCAGTTTCAGCATCTCCTTTCATAAAGTTGGTAATTAACACCTTTAAAAGTAGTTTTAAAAATCTTGTATGGTTTCACCGCGCTTCTCTATGATAGCGGTAGACGGCAATAAGTGCCGAGGATGCGGACAGGAAAAACACAACGCAGCCAATTCGTAGTTTTTTGGCTCTCTCTGTGTAACACAGGCTCATATATACTAAATTGTTTTTTTATTTATTTTTTTAACCATTATTGTGCTCATTAAACGTTTATTCATGATTTACCCATTGATTTAGTGATATTTCCGTATAATCCGGGTTTTTTGTAATTCGAGGTAGCCTCAGCCCCAATTAGCTTGAATTACCGGGGCTGTACTGTATATCTCTTATATTAATATTATCTGTTCTTGAATGTTGGGTCAGGTCATACATCATAGCCAAACGTACTTATTGTATATTTCCTTCCAGATCATATAGCTGGCAATTCTGATTTCTGGAAAACATTTTGCTACTCTGGTTGCTGTTTCATTATTTTTGTTCTTACAACAGTCCAGGATAGTCTGAGCATGTGCATTAAAAGATGTCAGACTAGTGGTGCATTCCAACAAAATCTGCTTAGCATACTGTATTCAGGCATGCCAACGAACTTCTGACCTGCAACTGATGCTAAACCATGCATGTTTGTTAGGAATCACGAACCTTACAACACATGAACAGACTATTAGAGACAGGTGTGTGGGAATGAACCTAATAGGTTTATTACATCATAAGTTTGTGCCATCACCATAACAAGCAACAGGATTGACTAGCAAGTTTAAGTTATGGTAGCTGGTAGCTATAGGAAGTGTAAACATGATAAAATAGACATGATGCTAGTACCTCTTGTATAGCATTTCTTTCCTGCAATAGTCAGTTTAGAATGTTTTTAAGTTATCTTCATGAAATACATTTTAGTACTGTTAAAATTCAGGAGAGTGGTTATCCTCAATAGCTTGTGGCTGTTGTGAGGTAAACTCAGTAAATCTACAGCAAAATGCATATCCGTAGGGTACTGCCATTTGCTGTGTACTAATTCTGATGGACTCTGATTGGATCAGAAATTTATTGAAATACTTCAATTCAGAACACAAATGCAGTCCAAGTTTTTTAATGTACATGCTTAGACAAGCAGAGGCTGATCATCAGATGTACTGATGCCTATGCCATATGTGGAGATCGTGGTAATCCTTGATGAAATGGCACGTCTATTTAAAATTTTGATGAAATGGAAGCAAAGCTGGTCTTTCAGACCAAAAGAAATGCAAATTTGCATGGTTTTATAAAACCTGTGCTAATCAATTTATTTGTATAAAAACCATATAATTTGTGCAAAAATTTACGTTGTTGCAATTCAAAAAAATCCTATGTTAATATTATGTTAAGACTTGTTATTTTGAGGTAAATATCCCTTAAAGGGGAATGTAACACAAAAATGAATATTTCATTCACCACATTAGTTTATTTGTCGTCAGGAATAAATAACAATACACAAAGTTTCACCATCCCAAGTTGAATGGTTATCAGGTTATTGCCTGTTGTTGAGTTGACGCGTGACATCAAGAGAGCTACACAGCATCCAGACCAGACGTATGCAGCATAGGTGTTTTAAATGACTAACAAGCTCATGTGTTAATTTCCCTAGAAGTTCATAACTTCTCTGAATAATAAAAGAGCAGAGCTAAAGCTAGTCAATCACTTTTAATACCTACTAGGTGATAAACAGTAATTCAACATCTGCTTTGAAAATGAGTGAAGGTGGTGTCTGACCTTATCAGTTTGAACAAAAAATGAGCGATTTTGAAGATTTACGTCATTCTGACAGTGATTCTGAGACAGTGTGAACAGCGAAAATGTGCTGGTTCTATCCATTGTTGTAATTGTAAGGAATGTATACTCATGAATAATGAAGAGGAAAGTGTGTGTTGCTTGGATTATGAAAACACAAAATTGGTGAAGGGTGATTTTGTCTGCATCACAAAGCATCTTAGTTTTCACAAATTAGTTGCAGATCGTGATGGTTTTAATATTGTGAGGCATAACTTAGCATTAAAAACAAAAATTAGAGCTAAAAAGAAATTACTCACTGCCAACAATCCTGCTAATAAGACCTGGCGATATTCCTACTACAAACAGTTTACTGGATTAATTCATGGAGTGCTATTGGACACAGAAAAAGAGTTGTCATACCATCATGTGTAGTGCTTAATATTAGAAATGCTTTTCCAGAACACACTGGAATATATATAGCTTCAAACTTTACTAATAAACACACAAATTAAAAATAGTAAATTCAACCATTATGATGATTCTTCTTCAAAATTGTATAACATGTCTGTGACCAGCCTTCTTATGTTCACTGAAAACGTGAGAAGTGCTTGAATCGTAGTAACTCTAATGGAGGTTGAAGCATAGGAGCTATATTCTTTGGTAGTGTCAGATCAATTGCTGCATCTGGTAATGGGTCCACACAGTGTGCATGCAGAGATTCTTTTATTTCATGCATTATGAACCGTTTTCATTTTTCATTAGATTCCTCATATTTATTTTTCATGATCCAAGACCCAGATGCTTTGGAATACTGAGTTTTGACACCAGTGTTTTTTTTATTTGTATTGAAATTGTGATCTAGTGCTGCTATCATGGACCTAAGTTGAAGGCCATTATATGAAAAACGTATTCTTTTCGGAGCATATCTGAGACGAAGACTGTGATAACTTTCTAAGCTTTCAGTAGGTATATAATGTTGAATATGAGCCAAATCTTTTAAGAATGTACTATCAAAATAATTTTCTTCAGAGCATAATAGGCGCTTGATTCACCTTTAATCCATAATTTATTTCTTTGGTCTTCTTCCAACAGCTATTATGTTCACAAGATTTCCATTCACCATTTTCTAGCCATTTATGCTCATTTTTTATATATGAAGAATTTATGTAAATTTTTCAATTAATATGGTACCATTCTCATTACAGTTTTGTGGCTATTTATACTGGCTTTCCATGCCATCAGCTCTGGGTATGTTTTTCTATCATTTTAATTTTTTTCATTCAACTTTTAGACAAATGCCATATGTCAAATTCATGCTCAACTTCCGGATACTGAGGTTTTTAATAGGTATCTTACACCTTTATGTCTGTCGGAGAGAAAAACTTCAACTCTACACATTTCCTCTTTTAGTCATTATGTTGTCACAAGCAGCCTTTTCCAAATTGCCTTTAGCCATATCTCTTTGAACAAGTTCAAAATTAATAATTTTGTGGGAATTTAAATCCATGACAGAATAGACTAAATATTTGGCTGAAAATCCTGGGGAGTCAATACTGCCCATCCCCTGCCAACCATTAGGTATACCATAACCATTTAATGAATTTAAGTTCTTTTTTCTTTTCTGAACCTTTTAATAAAGACCGTCTGAAATTTTCCTCCAGCATAAGCTGCTTTTTAAATAACTGTGTCTGTTTATAATCTGTATCTTTAAAATAGAAGGATTATAAACAAGCACTGGGACCAGGCAAAAAATCTTTTCTTTTGCAAAATTCTACCCATATCCTATATCTTTTGGGAGATCTGTCTCTGCCTGGAAATGTGAAAATGACTTCTCTTGTGTGTTTCCCTTCTCACATTACAGTCATATGCACAACATTGGGGCAGTTTATTTTTCACAATATTGTGTTTGTATAATACTAAACTGACTCAGTAACACCATTACCAAAACACCACCACTAAGTACACTACTCTTGAACTTAAATACCAACAAGAGCAATTTATGAAAACGTATTACTACACATGTAGCAAGACTGACTTATGATCTCCCAACTGCTTCCAGCGCACGACTGACTCTGATGACGTATAAGGTGGTTATTATTTTGCTTGCACAACGATAATGGTGTGGCGGAGTAAGAAAACAAACTTACCATTGCATTTTACAGGTCATATCCTCCATTTAGGAAGAAACATGATTTTTGTGTTTTGTTCCCCTTTAAGCAGATTCATTGCTGCTACCAGTTAAATTATTCCATTCATGTCTCAGAAGACCTGGCAAATAAAAAATGGAACACACTCCATATTCTGCATGTTGTTTAATCTATTCACGATTTTTACCGCACAAATTAAGCCAGGAGAAGCAGTTCATCAAGCTTCCACTCTTGCTATAGCATTTTATATTTAAATTCTTGCTAAAGTTGTACAGTTCAACTGTTTTCAAACATTGATGTTTATATAGTCTTTTCAAATATTGTTTATTATTTGCAGCCACCCAATGGAACAAGCCAAGGTTTAAATACCAGCAATGAGAAGAAGGCCAAAGTTCAAGAGCAGCTGAGAACCATTCGCTTGCTGTTCAAGAGATTGAGACTGATTTATGAAAAGTGCAATGAGAACTGTCAGGGAATGGAATATACACATATTGAGGTAAGAAATAGACACTGATAATCAATACAAAAATGGGTGATTCTAAGCATTTTCACAATGCACTTATTGTTTATCCTGCAAACTGAGGTCCCTCCTCAAACAGAGGATTAAACTTGTTTGACTGAAGGCTATTTATTATGTGTGAGTACACAATCAGGGCTCTTCTGGTTAAGAAGAGTGTTACTGTTACTCTTAAGGCTAACAATGAGCCCTGAACAACTTTGGCAATATTTAATATTCTGTAACTGTGTAGGTTATGGCAACGGATGTTGGCTTCCATGCTGTTAAGCACCTGAAGCAACTAATCACAAATTCATATGTTTTGGATGCGTGTTTCTTTTCCCAACGCTCATTGCGGCAGTATCAAATACATCAGATTGCTATTACTGTGTTCCTGTTCTGTGCAGTTGGAGATGGAGTAGAAACATGTGGTTAAAACTACACCAGAGCAATACAGAATTTACATAGAATACGTTAAGAACAATCCTGTAATGAAAGCTGGGAGGCTCACACCAATTAATGATCCTAAAGATTTGGAAGTCAAATCGGAAGAACTGGTGAAGGTGTTGAACAGTGTGGAATGGGCAGCAGAAGGTTGCGAAATGATGGTAAGTAACTGTAAGTTTAATATATTTTATTGCACATTTTAAGAATTTGTTTGTATTTGCATTCTTAAATGTGGTTCTACATATTGTTAGTCAGTGGAATGCATTCCTAAAACAATTGTTGCAAGAATGCTTGACCATGTGGTAACCAACAAATCGCAAGAACAGCATGTCCATATTATACATTGCATAAATTGAAAGCTAATGTAATAAAATGTTGCTCAAACAACAAGCAAGTGCTGCATTCAACATTATTAGTCATAGAATGTATTTCTAAAATAATGTATGTGAAAATGTTTGATCACATGGTAACCAACATGCGCATCGCAAAAGCAAGTAGCCATGTAATGTATTTGCATAAATTGAAAGCTGACGTATTAAGTGTTGCTTAAATCACAAACAAATCCTTCATACAGCATTATTGCTTAATAGAATATATTTCTAAAATAATAGATGCAAAAATGTTTGATCGCATGGTACCCAACCTACACATCGCAAAAGCACCATTGCCGTATAATACATTACATAAATCTTATGGAAATGCATTTCAAATCAGTAATAAGTGGTTCATCATTCACTGTTTGTGAATCACATGTATTCATTGCATACTGTTTATGCTAATTTCTAAAGTATCTCATTCACTTTTGTACTTCATTGTTGTAACTTCAAAATTTTTCCACTGTTAGTTACCTATTGTTTTAAAAACTTTAGATTAACTTCTCAAAGTGTAGCTACCTTTTAGTTTTTATGCCTGCCATCAAGTACACAATTGTTCAGTGCAATACTGCTCAACAAGATGCCAGTTAACAAATTTCTGTAAATGTCTCTGTATGTTTTAGGTATTTATAAAATGGAAACATGCAGTTAAATGCAAAGCAAGACTTTTGCATATTGAGCAACAGAAGACCGCTGGTGGCCCTTCAAATGCAAAGCCGCTCACAGACATTGAAAGTGAGCTGCTTTCATTAATCAGAGAGATAATAATCCTTGAATTAGAAGAAGTCTCAGAGAGCATTGATTTAACTGTGAGTATCAATTTACATCTTGTGTTTTAGCATGATGCAAATACTAGAAGGAAGCTTTCATGTTACACCACATCATTGTGGTGAATCAGTTAAAATCTTGGCAGAGTTTTGTATCCATTAATTATAACCTTATGTTGCAAGAAAAGTTTTAGAAGTGATGACACATACACAAATTCACCAAATTAAGTATTTACCTTAGAACTAGTTTCAAGGAATCTCTCCCTCAAAACTAGTTCTGATACTTAATTCAGTGAATTTTTATATTTGTGACTGCTTCTATAGAAATTTTATGCTATCATTTCACTCTGTCTTCCAGTTTAAAAGAAATTTACGTTGGAATTCCTTAAGACTGTTGCATGAACTAGCAGTCTAAGCTTCTCTCAAGTGACGGAAAACAGAAACTATAAATCAATAAAGTGCAGGATGGGGGTGTAGGCATTAAATAACTTAGTTCATAAATGTAGTTTTTGAAAAAATCACATGCTGCATCGGCACATATATATTTCAACTTCAGCAAATGTATATTAGACGTAATAATCATCTTTTGGAGTTTCTAGATTTTTTTTTTTTCATGGTACCTATATATTATTTATTTTTATATCTGCAAGGAGCGCACACTACACAGTTTTGTAAATCATACGAGATTTACAATTCACACTTTTAAGTTATAAAATAAAGCTTTCTTCTTCGTGTTGAGGAAATCATCACATTTTCCTAGTGCTAAGTGAAATAAAAGACGTAAGGTATATCTCAATGATTACATGGTATGAATAAAAGGCCCTGATGATTCCAGTTATAAAAGAATTTTCATACTTTCATTTACACATATCCAACTGTTGAGAGATGCCTTTTTATAGCTTTTTCTTAAACTAATTAAACAGCTGGTGCTATTTTCTCATGATATACAAATTTTCTGTGGGCTCTCTTGAAATAAGCAGAACATTCTTTTCCAGCATTAGGATTTTCCTGATGTTGCAATATGTGGCAGCTCCAAAAGATACAACATGCTAACAAAGTACCATAAAGGAATGTTTAATTTAAATCAAAAGCAATACACAACAGAATTGCAAAACCAAAATATGCGAACAAATGGGGAAGGTTCTGCAGTTTGTGAAAACACTGAAGAATACAAAGTACGCATTGCCTTTTGACTGTCATAAAATGCTGAACATAGTAAAGCTTTCATGGTTAACAAATAAGCGTTTAAAACTTTTTTGTACTACCGACTTATGTATGTACTTGCTCATCACTGAACCAGTATTGAGTGATTGGATAAGTGTCTTCTGTTTTGAGTTGTAAGTTCTATTCTCTGAATTGAGGCAAAAATAAACAACGTTATAATAAACATTCAAATGAATGTAATGCAACAGCATTGTAAACATGCTTATGCACAACAAAATTTATGGTTACTCTGAGTATAGCTTGAAATTTTACCTAACAACTTACTGCAAAATAATTAATCATTATTATTATTGTTATTATTGTTGTTGTTGTCTTTGTTCTTGTTTGCTGTTCACTTATCAGTCAATCACGTGTGCATCCTACAACACCAGCCAGAGGAGGAAGGTGTGCTTCAACCCCAGTCTTCAGCACCACTGCGTAGACATGTTCCTGAGTCTACAGGCAGGAGGTAAGGAAAGGACAGGTTATATTACATATAATCTGCTTCTGCTGCAGTGCAAACTACTTTTATGAATGAAGCTAGCACCAGTTATTGGGTGCAAAATGTCTGTAATGTGGTATAACTTTAAACACCTTAGTTTTGCATTAGTGATGTGTTCAACTCACTCAATGGGAACTACTTCCTTCACTCTGTTTTCAGAGTTGTTCCAAGGAAGCAGTTCTACTCCGTCCCAAGGAAGTATTTCCTTTGGAAGTACTTTTAAAACAATTTCTAATAGTGTAAGCTTGATGTAATTCCAAAATGTATTATAATCCTCATAGATCCAATTTCAACAGTTAAAAGGTAAAAATATGTTAAACTGCTGAAATTAACAAACATTCTCTTTCACTGAACATGCTTTAGTAATGTGTTAAACAGCTTAACAAATGCTTAAGTTTAGAAAATGGCTGCCACAAATAAGCTGCACATGAAGTTCCACATTTGAAACTTTTAAATGTCCTTACTAGCCTATAAACAGTTTTAGCTGCAATGCATTTTAAAATATTTGAGAGGAAAACATTTTGGAAAATAAGCTTGAAAACTGGTGTTAAATAAGGTTACCAATGAAGCAGAAAAGTTAGAAAACTGTACGAACAGAAACTTGTCTTAACTATGCTGTTTGTTTCAGATTTTAAGCCATTGGCTCTTTTCATTTAATGTTTGGCAACATTGATGAAATTAGTTATGCTATTCCCAAGATCTTAAGGATTGCACAAGATTTGCATCAAAAAGAGAAAACCTCCAAGGACACACTTTCCATAGCTCTTGCCTCCATAGCAGGTCACTAGCCATTCTCCTATATGTTAACAAAGTGCATATCTCTTCAGCTGATAACAGGAATATTTGCAAATTATGAGTTGTTTCTATCAAATGTATACATTTCCTAGGGTTAAGCATGCAATGTAGGTAAAACTCAACCTTCTTATATTAAAATCCAGGACCGCTTTTCTTTTTGGGATTTGAGAATTCTAACCCAGATCAACACATGAGATCTGTGTTTTTCAAAAGTCACATTGAAGGCACCCTGTTTTACAGATAGTTGAATAAGTAACATTTTGTTTCACTGAAGTAGCTACTTCATTAAATGCCCTATTGACGAGTACTAAGGAAGCCAGGCATGTCTACAAAGACTGCTCACCTCATATTGCTATATTCTTCATTGTGTTTCAGAACTTATATTGATAATACTTTATTTACAATTTTAAAATAAATATGATCATTATAATGAATCACTGCTTCTGTTTTGTTACAGAACCAGACAGTATGAGAGGTATGAAAGCAATCCTGGAGGCTTTTAGAAATCAGTAACAACAAACTAAAGATGCTTGAGATAAAATGAATAAAGCTTCCAGGACATCAGCAGAAGCTTGGCCAAAATGGCTAAAGCACAGATGATGATTACAAAAGCATTGTAAAAGTGCATATAAATAAATGAATAAATCAGTATTTGAAAAGTATTTTGCATTTTTTTATTCCTGTGTATGCGTGTGTGTATGCACGTGATACATTAAAGTACTCCATTTGTTGATGCCTTACAAAAAGTGCTTTCTGATCACACTTCCTCTAACATGTCTTCTAAAACTGCATCCCGGTCTTGTTCATTTGCAGCTGGAGAACAAATGAAACTACTAATTTGTGGAACAGCCACCATAGCAAAAACTGCATTTTTAGGTGCCATATGGTCATTGAAAATGACAAGTCTCTCTTGTGAAGTTGCCTACAAAACAGAACTGAAACACTTGCATGCATTTTTAAATGCTCTATTGCTAAAGTCTTCCACATGGCAAAAGCAACCTTTCTAATCCACCATCAATATAAAACTTATGACCAGACTGGGATTCATGCTATGACAGTTGCCTGCAACTTTCTATTTTCTGCTTAGCATGTCTTTTAGAAAAGCTAGCATAGACTTGTTAACAGGACCAACTAATTGATATGCTTGTTTGTTATGGGTAACTACTTTAACCTTAGTTTTTAAATTTGCTACAAAGACCAGCTACTTCAAAATACCAGTGACCATAGTTGGAGTGTATTTTCTTTACTTGTTGGTAGCTTCTACTGTTGGTTACTCACCATCATATGTATGAGTGCATTAAGTAACCACCTCTGCACATTTCACAGAAGTATAAACTATAAGTATAAACTCTACCAAATTAGAGGAATTGTTTCCTGTAGAAAAAAATTAAAATAATATTTCACAAAAATATTTGTGTATTACTAGGGTATGCATTTATCAGAATCATATATTTTAGTGTAGCATAACTTTGTAAACTCATAATTGAATGGATGCTTGCAAAAACGGGCTAACCATCATTTTATCAGAACAAAGAAAGTCAACCTTTGCAAATGTTACTAAAACAAATCACCCATAGATTCTAGCATACTTAGGAATAAAATAGCAATACAGTTGTCTTACATATTTACACCATCTGCATGGCCTTCTGTGTAAATTGCCAAGTCTAATTTTGCTATAACAAAACACAATGGCATGTTTTCAATAACTGTCATACAATGACAACCTTTGTGTCTCATCACACAGATTTCTTAAGTTTAGCCAAATTCAGAGAGAATGTATTGAAGTTTCTGCAGTGTATTGAAGCATGTAATTCTTTTTTTTTTAAATTAATAATAGCCTGTTTTTGTGAGCACCTGTTCAATTGTACTTTTGTGAAATACATCTCACAAGGTAAACAGTGCTCAAGAAAATTCATGGTCGTCCTCCGTGGTGTAGTGGTTACCATGCTAGCCTCTAGTTCCCGAGGTCGCGAGTTCAAACCTGATGGAGGGCGATGAATTTTTTTCAGGCGTAAAAATCCTTAGCATGGTTTCCTTCGGAAGGGAGGTAAAACCAGTGGTCCCATGTCATAGATTTATGGCACGTAAAAGAACCTCAAGCCTGATAAAGAGGCCTCTGAGCAAAATTACCAATCTTTCACGCCCAATATAGAATGGGATGCTAAGGACCATAGTAGTTAAAGAGAGTTGATAAATAAATTCATGGATGTTATTAAACAGCAATTCTAAGAGAACTTGTAGGTTAATAACAAAGCAGAAGAGAAAACAAAATGGTTGTAAGCTGTATTATTTTGACAATGCTAGCAACTACAAGGAAGTCAGCATAAGTCACCTTATTTCCAAATTTTATGCACAAGAGTTCTTTAAGATGCCAATAAATCTACTGACAGGAGGTTAGCACATTTAAACATACCCTTAAAGATTGTGATTGAAGCTGTAACATTGGTGAGAGAAGGCAGTACCATTCAGGCAGAACAAAGAAACAAAGTTACAAAGTTAAGAAAATGGACTGGGAGGGGGAGATGAATTTGTTGTTTTTGCAACCCTTCTATTGGTGGCACACTTGTGGACAAAAAAAAAATTATGTCTTGAATGCCAAATTTTTCTAAGTCCTACACAATACAGCACCTTGTTAACACCATATGCAACACAGTTGTGTAGCATTGTGTAGCAGCTGCAGCAGCAGCAAGTTGTATGTTGTTACTAAATATGCTACCTTCCACGTGTCTTCTCTGCAGTGCTGTGGCAAAGCATAAGGTACTCTTGTGGTTAAGACTGCAGGTTCACTTCTCGCATTTAGCAAACACTTTTTTTTTTCCTATTAATAATGTTTAATCAGCACATAGAGGCTACTTATTTTTCAATATACTGCATTTCATGCACAGCATTCAGTAAAGTTAATAATAGGACAGTTATTATAATACTTCTTTAAGGGTTTATTCTACCTAACTGCAATATGCTGCACATGAAACCATGTGATGCACAGAAGGGTGCGTAAATGCATCAGGCCCAAACCGGTTATCTTTCAGTGAATGGCACGGCATTTGACAGTGGCAGAATGGGCATACAAAGACATAGCCATAAGGAAGTCTCTCCTTGTACTAGTCCTTGTAGCAGGCTTTTCTGCTTGTGAAGCTCTTGTTGGAGTCCCTGCAACTACACTGCAGAGGTGGGTGAGATTATTCAGGGAAGGGATTAAATGCTGTTATCCTGGTTCAGGAAGAAGACATGTATCCACTCCTGAAATGGATGCAGCTTTAATTGCGGTAGCAGAGAAGAATCCTTTCAAACTGCTTCTGAAATGAAGGCACATTCATAATATCCTGGATCAGCTCGAACAGCTCTGCAACATGTAGACGATGCAGGATGTCTTGCACGAAAGGCACTTAAAAAGCAACATTGACAGATGATCACAGATTGTTTTGCCTCGCTTTTGCAGAGGAAAATGCCAACCACGACTGGAATAACATGATATTTTCAGATGAGGTGACATTTTCTTCCACACATAAGGAAAGGTGATTGTCTACCATTCAAAGAGGTCCCGATATGATGCAAAATACATGGCTTCACAATTTCATCAAGGTTGCATATCTGTATCTTGTTGGGGCTGTATATCAAGGAATGGTCTAGGTGTGTTGTGGCACATTGATGATACACTGAACAGTGTGCAATACATGGTAATAATTAAGAATATTTTGATTCTCTCTGTGAGGACGAGATATCCTGATGAAATAGTTGAATTCATACAGGATGATCATCCTGTCCTCACAAGTTGAAAGATTTCAAATTGGTTCTCAGAGATGCAGGATGTCAGAGTGATAGACTGCCTCGCTGTTCACCGGATTTTAACCCTATTGAAAATGTGTGCTGAGGTGAAAAGGGAGCTGCACTCGAATTTCCCTGCAGATGTGCAAAAGACAAAAGATGTCTTCTGGGCACAAATTCAAAAAGCCTGGGATGTAATAGCTTCTCGTCCTTATGCAGATGACACACCACAGCTGTATGCTGGAATAAAACAGTAGAAGGATTAAATACTACCATAAACAATACCACCTCCTGTTTGCTGAATTATTTCAAATCGATAAATCTACTATGCAGCATGCAAAAAACTAAAGTGATGCAATTCAATAAAAATGATGGTAAAATATCACTAAAAGTCGATGATGATAATAATAATATTCTGGATGTAAAATCACATAAATTTTTAGGTCTTATTGTTGATAACAAGCTAACATGGGCTGAGCATATTGAACATATATGTGGTAAAATTAGTAAAACAGTGTATCTACTCAGATATTTCAACAATCATAGTGATGGTAACATGTTGAAACTAATATACTATGGATGTTTTTATCCACACATACTCTATGCGATTGAAATCTGGGGTGCTGCTGCAAAAATGCATATGGATAAATTACTTATATACCAAAAGAAATGCATCAGAATCATGTTTAACCTAAAACCAAGGGAATCGTGTAGGGAAACCTTTGTTAACAATAAATTGCTTACTATTTACTCTCTATGTATATAGAACAATAATGTATGTAATAGATAAGTACAAACCAATTAAAAACAACCAAATCCATAAACATAATACAAGAGGAAACTTGGACTACTTTAGGCATAGTGTAAAAAAAAGTGTATCTTTAAAGAATTTATATATTTCTGGAATCACACTATTTAATAAATTACCAGTGGAAATCAAATCTGTACTTGATGTTTCTAAACAGCAATTCGAAACGAAATTGAGGGTGTATCTAATAAACGAATGTCTGTATGATTTAAAGGATTTGTAAAGATGTAATTGTTTTGACATGCCCAAAATCAGATGTATGAAAAAACTGGATGAAATAAATTATTTATTATTATTATTATTATTATTATTATTATTATCATCATCATCATCATCATCATCATCATCATCATCATCATCATCATCATCTATGTTATTGCAAGGATTTAATTTCATCTATGCCCCAAAGATTGAGAGCAGTTATACATGCTGAGGGTTCATACACCCGATATTAATTTTGTTTATTTTTCATGTTTGAGTTTAGAAGGCAATAGTTTATTTGCATTTATTTCTTTAGTTACTTAAAAAGAGTGTTTTAGTAGAATTTTGTTTCTGTGTGCATAGATATGCCTAAAACTTCAAATGCATAGAGTTATATTAATGCAATATTATATTCTACACATCTAGTCATAAAGTTAACAACATAAAAAATAATAACTAATGTGAGATTTGAACTGAGGAACTTATGAGCACAAGCAGTGTCTTAACCTCTCAGCCACTGTAACATTGTTCCGTGCTCTGTTTTCAGTAGCTTATAAGGTGGCCATTGCCTCACAGGTGCAGACCATTCTGCAGTTCCTGGATGTACGTTGTGAACACAGCTGTTATGAAGGTACATGCCTTTCGATCTACACATGGAATCCAGAAATGACTATTTTTTCGTCCACGGGTGTACAATTCTTATTCTCTACAGGAAATGTGAGACTGAGATTGGAAGGTTTTATTGAAATATTCTTTAGTTTTAACTTTCTGCAGTTCTGAGAAATATTCCTCTACTTCCGAACATTTTTAAATGTCATTGAAATTGCACTTAAAAGTTTCAGTAGTATATCCTGAAAGAGAAAAATGTGCACTATGTTGCTGTTGATCAGTTACACAGTAGTGAATTCAACTACTTGCTCTTGTGAAGTACATTGACACAATTACGAATTCCTAAATTAAACAAACAATTTGTCACCAGCAGCACAACCATTATGCAGTATTTACGCAATGTGCAAACTCCTGTGCTTAGAATGAAAAGGACCTGTGACATATCTGTATCTTGTTCCTTTTCTTCAAGTTCCTCTAAACATTGCTCCCATGGAACATTTCTTGTTGCAAGAAATTGTGCAACACAGCACATGCATTTTTACACATCCTGCCATAAGAGCAGGGTAGTGCAGCACTCTGTCTTTCAGGAGACACCTTAAGTGGCCTTTTAGCACCCCAATGCATCTCTCTACACAGTTTCTTACATTTCTTAGAGAGGTGCTAGGGCGATCCTCTGGTGACCCTGGCTCTGCATTGAAGACTTGAGTTCAACAGTAGAGGTGTCAATCGAACAAGTTTTGATTATTAATTTGTACCATTCATGCCTTCAAACACAAATGAGCTTGTATGTATGGGCAAGTTCAGTATACAAGAACCTGAACTGTGTCTTGTTCCCAGTCCATTCCATTTGGTATACTAAACAAGTATGTGTATCATTTCCTTTTCAAATGCCCAGTGTGACCAGACTCAAAGGGAAGGCTCAGTCTGTTTGCTTCAGTGGCATTGGTGCAGTATGGTGTCTATGCACAACCTGAGTTCAGATGATATTCTAGTATGGAGTTGAGCAGTACAAGTGAAAATGTTTTCTTAGAATTAAATAAAGGAATTTATCAGAACATAAAACCAGAAGAAGCAATCTGTGGGAGCGTTTTGGGATTATTGTCAAGAAAAGTACATAATAATAATATTAAAAGTGTGGTTTTATTTTTATAGTATTTCGATTTTATAGTTAGTGTTTGAAAATTAAGGTGCTCTCAAGTATCACATTACAATTTATTTTTAGGGTTGTTAATTTGTATCTTGCTAAAACAAAGTGCAATTTTAAGTACAACCATTGTATATAGCATTAAAGTAAAGCTACATTGAGTTAACTAACCTTAATTTGTGTTAAAGGTTGGTAGTAGCATAATTTACATTAATGACAGTTGTGCAATTTCTGGAGTTTAAAGAATAATAATCATTTCATTTATTATATTACATATAATTTGTAATGTATAATTAACTAAATGTTTTTACACATGACTAAGTTGTTTTGTTTTTTCCTGTTGCAGAAATTCTGAATGAATCATATATAAACCTTGTACGACATTCCTTTTGGAATATATTTTAATATATATTTTGTTTAGGGGTTATGACAGAATAGAATGTGACAAAATGGAATTTGTGCAACATGTAGTAAAAGAAGTTTTGACCGTAACAGTAGTTATAGGGTTGTCTCATAAGTTTGTTCGTTTTTCGTTATGTTTCAATCACTAAGAACGCCTGGGAACACACCTCATCCACAGCACAGCTACAGCAGCGTAGTTGCCAAACTTTCTGTTTACAAACTTTAAACACAAGTCGTTCAAAAGATAAATAACTACAGCAGTTAGCTTTTGTAAACAAGCTATTTATTTCCTGCAGTATACACCATTATTGTCGACAAAATATTACCATTTCTCTGGAAGCTTATAAATTCCATTTCTCCAAAATGTGGGGGTTTTCAGGTTGATGAACTCTTCAAGGTTCAGTCTGCAGTCCCCCAAGGAACTGAGGCATTTGCCATTCAGGAAATTCTGCAGGGAATGGAATAGATGAAAGTCGGATGGGGCAATGCTTGGAGAATACGGTGGTTGGGGTAACACATCCCACTCAATATTACGTAACTTTCGACGAGTCACCATAGAAGTATGTGGTCTGGCATTGTCGTGGTGAAAGACATCATTTCCCAATTCCGGTCTTTTCTCTTCAATGGCTGCCTTGAGACGATCCATTTGAGAACAGTATTTCTCGTAATTGATAGTTTCATTATTTGGAAGAAGTTCATAATACAGGATTCCTTTGCAATCCCACCAAAAGCATAGTATAACCTTTCTCAGATGCAGCCCTGGTTTAGGAACCGATAGTGGTTGCTGCCCTTTCTTGCGCCATCATTTACACTTTCTGGCGCTGTTGTACACAATCCACTTCTCATCTCCAGTTACTAGCCCTTCCAGTAAAGGATCATTCTGATTGCGTCTCAATAAGCAGTCACAGATGGAAATGCGCTGAATCAAATTCACTTCACTCAGTTCGTGAGGAACCCGTACATCGCGAATATTTACGTAACCCAGTTTTTTCAAGTTCCCGGCTACAGTAGCATGAGCTAAATTGAGCTGCAATGCCAACACCCGAGTTGTCATTCGTGGATTGTTGACTATCGTTTCATGAATTCTTTCCTTGTCCGTAACCATTGGCCGTCCAAATTGAGGTTTGTCTTTTAGGGAGAAATTCCCAGCTCGAAATCAACTAAACCACTTTTGACATGCTCGATTCGTTACTGCATCTTCCCTGTAGATAGCACAAATTTTCTGCCAGAATTGTAAGACGGTTTTACCCTTATGATAGTAAAACAGCATAAGATGTCGGAAATGTTCGTTTTTGCTTTCCATAGTTTGTAAACACAAGTTCACGCTGTTCCATCTGTCAGTCACAAACACACACTAACATATCTTATAGCGAATCTGGTTGTTGACCTCTAAGTCATAGCGGTCGTTAAGCAACTATGATAACTTGAGTTACAGAGGGTTCAGGATTTTCAGGCACTATAGATGGAACTTGCGAGCAAAACGAACGAACTTATGAGAGAACCCAATAGAAACAAAGTTGAAAACACAGTAATATGGCATATGCCCATTTCCCATAAGAGGGCATATGAACCAGAAGCTTGACCAAGTTCGGTGTATTCATTATTGCTTTTTGAATGAGTTGGGCTTGAAGAAATGAGTGAGTCTCATTATGTACCATATGAAATGAACAAATAAAATGTATGTCCTTGACAGCTCTAGTCAACATTCAAGACTCATTAGGATATCCTGAGTCACTTGATGACATGCAGGACTACATTGATGATAAACATCACTTCTCAGATTTTATAAATGCTGAGCATTACTGTTAACAAATGTGTGCGCTCACACTTGCCATATAACATTTGCCATTTGCCATTGGCCTTTATCTATTTGTTTCAGCAATTATTGCTATTTACATGGAAACGATCAGGAGCCTTCTTACCTATGGACTTTTTTCCCTTTATTTGGTTTGCCCATTGTCTTTTTCACTGCTATTTAAGTTCATGGTTTCTTGGCCCATGAATGTTTGAACCATGCAGAGGTTTGCCCATAATTTTAATGTATATACCGTTATTGTATCACAAGAATTTTTGAGATGATTATACAAACATTTTATACTTTTATTGGCTCACAAGAATTGTGAGATGGATATACAAAAAATTTATACCTTTATTATACCACAAGAACTTGAGAGATGTTTATAGTAAAAAGTTCAGCCAGAATCATCACTCTCCATGTGCTCCTCCAAGTCTTTGTTCAGAACTTTAGTTTGTAAGATATTGCCTTTAGATACTATGTCATTCTTATCATCTTCATGCTTTCCATCTATATAGTCAATCTAATATTGTTTGAGGTATTTTTTCTTAATAGGCTTCCTAATATTTACATGCCCTCCTTTGAGCTGGACAATTTGATTTTATTTGATTTTCATCTTTTTACCTTTTCATATGTGATCTAAGAATTTCCACAGTAATGCATGATGAATGTCAATTAGTTTTAGAACTTTGAATGACAACCTTCAACAACATTGTTCATACACTGTTTGGAGAGTACATGTTCATATGTGTTCGAGACATCAGGAGGGGATCATGGCATCACTTGCCGACAGTGTCCTCTTGCAGGTAGTCCTTGCACAGGGTGGTGCTGAGCCAACTGACACATTTTAAACTTGAATATTGTACCGGCGCAATAACTTATATTGGTTGGGAACTGGAAGAAGTAAGAACACCATGTTATATGGTCAGTCGTAATGGAGCATTGGAGCAGAGAACATTGTGTTACCTCAGTTCGTAGTTATTACTAAACTAAGTCTGACAGAAGTGCAACGATTTTTAGATGACACTTTAATGTTCGTCGACTTGGTAAAGTTCCATCTCGGAATACCATATTGGCTTGGGTGAAGAATTTTGAAGAGACTGGTAGTGCGTTGGATGTGCAACATAGAGCTCCAGAAGCAGTGTAAACTCTCGAGAACATTGAGAGAGTGGGGGAAGCTTTTCAACGCGGTCCTTGACGATTGGTGTGCCAGCAATCTTACATGATAGACGTCAGTCGAAAAAGCTTATTCTGAATGTTTAAGGATATGAAATTTCATCCTTACAAATTGCAAGTTGTTCAATAACTTAATCCCAGAGACAAGGAAGTACAAATTAATTTCTGCACTGATATGATGGAATTTCTCCGCGAAAATCTCGACTTTTGAGTAACTTGTTTATGTTTGATGAAGCCCATTTTCATCTTTTGGACTTTGTCAACAAACAGAATATGCGATACTGGTCTCCAGTGAACCCTCAAGAGCTGCATGAAATGCTCTTGCACTCTCCCAAGGTGATAGTTCGGTGTGCAATAGGTGTTTTTGGGATTGTAGGCCCATATTTTTTCCAAAATAACAATGAAGAAACACTCAACAGTTGATTCACAATGTTATGTCACTATGATGCAAAACTTTGTTGAACCTTCCTTCCAAAAACTTGGCAATGCCCGAAGGACCTTTATTTTCAGCAAGATAGTGCAACAGCACACACTGCACAAGCGAGTATGACCGTTGTTCGTAGACTGTTCGGAAGGGTCATCTCTTGTTTTGGAGACATCCCTTGGCCTGCTTGATCACCCGATCTTGCTGTCCCAGATTTTTTTCTATGGGGATTTTTGAAGAATCATGTGTTCAAGAATCTCATTCAGAACATTCGAGAACTTAAACAAGCCATCGTTGATGAAGTTGTGTCTATGGACAACAACCTGCAGAGGTGAGCATTCAGCAACTTCAATAGCATTTACAAGAATGCATCAATTTAAATGGACATCTTTCTGACACTATTTACAAGAAATAAACTTTTGAATGTTGAATGCCGTGTGTCAGTGTATTTATAGACTACACCAGTTTCTTTTTTAATGTTTCCATTCGATAATATATGGCCGTTTGAAAAGTATCAGTCAGGTTAGCACCACCCTAATGTAACCTTGATGTATTGTGCAGGATCATGCACAGCATCCTCAATTATACTGAATAACTGATCACAGACCACCTCAGTGTCTACCAGCGATATGAAAGGTAGTGCAAGGAGAATTTGTACTGAATGCTTTATGTCTTGATTCTCTGTGTATGGAACTTTCAGGTTACACTTTGTCATGGCATACCTCCAAATTTTCTTTTTATAATGAAACAGACATTTTTGCACGTGGGTTGCAGGAAATACTTGTCTAACTGCGTTCATTGGACGCAGGTTCAAAGTTGGTGAGTATGATTGGTGGTCTGAGTTCTCTATGGACTCTTGCTGTTGAGGCAGGCACTAATTGGTGTAGAATGGCTGTGTACATTTAATTTCTCCTCACATTAAGGGCATATGCTATTGGGAATATTATATTCTTATATAATACTTTGGTATGTGTACAACCTCCAGACAAGATTTACAAAATGCATTAAACCATCTGACATTGCAGATTCATGACAATGAACTAAAAATAAATCTTCAAAAGACAGCAGCAATGATGTTCAGGAAAGGTGGAAGACAAGCCATGAAAGATGCTGTGTATCTTGAAAATAAATCAATAAATTTTACAAACAGCTTCAAATACTTAGGGATAATGTTATAGATGACAAGAAACACATTCATGCTATATGTGAAGGAAAAAGTAATTGCTACTATCAGAGCAATGCAAGACATCCAGAACTTATGCCAACTCTCAATAGAAACAGCCATCTCACTCTACAAAGCAAAAATCACCCCAACAGTCATATATAAACTGGAATTAATATGAGAGAAACTAAATAAAAGAAACCTTCCTGAAAAAAAATCTTACGTATCTCAAAATATTCACCCTCACAACTTGCATATGAGCTCTCGAGGGTAACATTCTGCTTAGAAGACCTACGCTATAAATCAGGATTACTACTGCCATCTACACCTGCATATCAAAGTGTGATTCAGGAATGAGAAGAAACAGGTATGGAGCAAGTTTTACAGCACCACCGCCATGATGACAAATGGAGGGGATCATATGAATTCTGACATACAGTGACCCGCTTTGCCATCCAATAATTTCACCACAAGATTTGTTAAACAAAAAGCTTCCACCAATCAGATGTAAATTGTGTTTGTGAACTGTGTGAAAAGATATGCAACAGATATCATGCATATTGGTGTTTCCGGAGAACAATCTCACTAACAGAGTTTTATAGTGAGTGACTCACTTATATACTTTGCACATTGTGCACATTTCCTCTATATTATTATTATTATTATTATTATTATTATTATTATTATTATTATTATTATTATTATTATTATTATTATTATTATGGTATGTGTACAACTGTCCAAATTGTAGTGGGACAGTTTCAAACACCATTGTGAAGATAATACTGCTTGTTGTCATGTCCCATAAAGCATTATCCGTACAGAATTAAAGTATAGGTTTGCATCTTATACCACATAATTGAATAGTAAAAACCTTGTATTGTTGCATCCTAGGGGGGTATAATTGTAATGTATGCTAAGGTCCAAGGCAATGGAAGACAGTTTTTATTTTTGTAAATGACTCTAATAACCTAACTTTTTTCAGGCAAAGCCATTGAAGCTTTGTCTTCTACTATAATGGCTATTCCAGCTCTGTGTATACCAGCTGGAGGTTCATTAGGTGCTTCTTCTGCCCTCTGTTGAATTCCACACACAACGTCCTGTGCAGCAATTGTGCTTTATTTTTGTAGGATCCTACAAAGATAATAATATTTCTATTATTTCCATAACAGTAATAAATAATTTATTTTATATTTCATAAACCTTTAACTCATTAAACAATAAAAACATAATTAAATTCAATATCATTGATGTCCAATAGTTTTTAAAATTATTGTAGGATTAGAATTTTCATCAATTAATTAAAGAATATGAAGAGAGGGTAAAATAATAAAAATTAAAACTATAGCTGGTAATATTGTTCTATGGATTTCTAAATATTGACCATATCATGGTTGTTGTCATCATTATTAGTTTCAAAATTGCAGAACATAAGAGATATGTGATAAAAAGTATGTACAGTTCCATGTACGCTCACTGACTGTATTTATAATTTGCACATCCAGACTATGATACCCTTTCCTGTCAATAAATAAATTTGCAAAATATATTTCATGGTGCATTGTGCCATTGATAACTCCAGGAAATTAAACTTCTCTGCAAATTGCTATTTTGATCATTTGAGTAACATTACAAAACATTGAAATAATTTTTTCTTCGTCACTACAAAAATTAAGAGAGAATAAAACACAGACATATAAAACCACAGTAATTATACCTCTATTTGATTCTATTTGTATGTTCATTATTCACAGGGAACTTGATGTACTGCTGCATGAAATTACTGTTCAAAACATTTGTTACCTCAGTAATTGCCCTGCTTGTAGGTGGCCGACTAAGGCCAAGGGAATAGTTCTGGTTAAAAGATAGCTAAGCTGCCTTGGCTATAAAAGTGCAGAGCTGACAAAAAGTATGATTTTTGTTTTGTTTAAACCCCTATTGTTACTATGTACATATGGCACCACAGACAGTGGACACTGATGATACATTAAATTAAATGATCACTTAAACCCCTCTGTATCACTCACCTTCTTTGCCTGCAAAAGGAATTGATCATAGGTTGCTTCATGGTACATACATAATTACCATATAATCACCAACCTTTTATTGTTTTTATTTAAAAGTAATCTATACACAAAGCTGCTACTTTTTTCCTGGTAATTTTTTATTTTGGGTGATTAACGTCTTATATAAAATACAGTTAAAACTTTTGTTTTTTATTTATCAGGTTTGATGTAAAATGCTCTGTTGCAAAGCAATGCAACCAATGCTTTCTGTGAACTAACACAGTGAAATTAAAAGTGATTTGCATTTCATATTTTCTTTGTAATAATCTCCAACCAGTATTGAAATGAAATACGGGTTCAGGTGGATCCCAAATATGCTTTTCTACATTTAGCTTAAAAGAAATCACTTTGCACATTTTGCTAAAAATTTGGTAATTGTTTATTTTTGTATCAACTGATGCAGTGGAGTGAAAGCCATAGGTTTTAAGACTTTCTTTACCCAGGCCAAGATTTTGAGGGCTAAATGGCAGAAAATTAAATGTAGGAACTTGATTACACAGATAATTTTGGGGAAAAAATTTATATTACAAAATAGCAAACATTTCTTCAGTATGAAAGGTTAGTGGTATGTGCAGCAGGGGGTAATTTGATGCTGCTGTGATATAAATGTAAACAAATATGACAATTTCTTTACTACTGCCATGTTAATCCCCTATTCCTCTGTTATGTAAGAAAAGTAACTTGTCAAAAGTTAGGTTAGGAAACTCTTTACATATTTCTCATCCAAGCCTACAGTCCAAGGATCTAGGGTTTCACTTTACGACATATGAAATAACCTTTTTGTGTTACCTACCACTTGCAGTTTTCTTCATTCCTATGAGCTTCGAGATCAAGAAGCACTAAAACTGCATGCATTTTTCAGCCAGTGGTAGCAGTAACAACACTGTCTCAGCTCTTGGTATCATTAATCATAATTTCCTTCCTCTCAACAAAATGATGTTGCTGTTATGACATTACAGAATACCAAATGGCACTTAGCAATTGGTTAGTAACTTTAATAAGTTGTTAAACTTTAACCAGGTGTTACAGAATAGGTTTGAATGTTCAGTCCACACATGTATACATTTATGTAATTCCATATGAAACCCAATGTGTTCCCATTATCATAGTCTTTAAAATTTGTCTTCTTTTTTTCTTTGGTCCTGGAGCACTAATGTGGTTCTCTTAAAACATTTTTTGTCCCTGCTTCCATCTGTTAATCTTTCATTTTACCACATCACTCAGAATATGCAGTATAAATATAGACTAGTTATTGTTAGTATTTTAGAATTTTTAAACAGAGGCATGAAAATAATCCTGTTTATTAGCATTTGATTAACTGTTTATGCATTTTAAAAACTAAACTATTATTCTATAACATATTGAGTGTACTTAGTTGTGTTCTTGACTTTTTTTTCTTCAACTATACTTTCCCTCCCTCTATAAAGTTTTCTCTGGGAAACCATTAACTTTCTGTTCTTTATTATCTTGAGATGAAGCTGAGACTTGTCACCAAGGGGAATTCTACAGATATAAACAATTCAAATTTGCCAAAGAATGTAATTTATACACATATTTTAAAGTAGTTGGTTTGGCAACAGAATTAGTTGCCTCATGCTCACAGGATGTTCACAATGAACAAATGGTTTCACAAAGCCAACATATTTTTCATTATTATTCATTTAGTTCCCTTTATAATACTCCATTACTTTTAGTTATGTATAAATATAAAGAAGCCACTGATTAGGGCACTTTTTATGAAAATATTAAAAAATGTAAACCTAATGTTTATTATTTATTTTGTTATCACTGCAATAGCACTATTTATATAAGTGAATAATGTATATATGCAGTTAGCAATAATATAAATGTTTATAAAATTAATTTGTTTAACTCAGTGAATGCTGTAAATAAATTTAAAAAACTGGCACTTAATTTTCATTTTACAGTAAAGAAAATAATTTTACTTGATTCACATGGCACATTTTTTCAAATTATTATCCAACCTGTGTATAGTTTTGTCATTCCTGAATTGTCTTTGGAACAAGAAATGTAAACAGTCTATCCTTTTGCATCTTCGCTGATCCTGCATAAAGTAGTCATTAAAATCTCTAAACTGGTGGAAAGATAGTTACTAGGATTATGATCTAAGCATTTGAGCAAATGCCAGTAGCTATATAAAATTCACTAAAGCATTTTATTAATATTACTGCTGTGCAATTCTTAATTGTTACTTTCGCTTTACAGAGCCTTATTCCATTAAAAGAAGAATGGGATATGAAATCAGATGAGAAAAAGACATCTGAATCTTATCGTGTTGTGTGTGAAGAGAATAAGGAGATAATGGAGGTAAGTGCTGCTCATGTACATATATTTAAGTACAGTGCTGGAAGAAATTAGAAGATGCTCTGAAGACTTGAAATGTTATACTGCAATCTCTTTCTGTGTGTTGTTTATACAGAATGTAAGTGTTGAGTAAGCCACTGGTCTACATCTTTATAAACAGAACACATGAATATATGTATGATGTAGCTCAGAGCTCAAGCATAATTTTTTTGAATATGATATGGGTTCAAATCATATTATCCACATTTGCTTTCTCTTCCACTGTGATGATCAATTCCTCTAACGGATGGGTGCAGCTTGTGTATTGGCACACTTTGTTGCCACAACAGCATGCATCTCCTTATTCTCTGCTTTCACTGTGGCATAACTTCCACTTAGATATTTCAATTCTGCTACCTTTCTGGGTAAAGGTGTTTGCAATGCTGCTTTGTAAGTTTTGCACTCATATACACAGTCCAGTCCAATCCAATCAGATGGTGGCAGGGTGAGTACAGCCCAAGTGAGAGTTGATAAGCTTACCTATCTATGATGGGTTTAACCGTGTGTTAAATGGGATGGGAATTGCAGAATGATGGGTGAAATTAAGGTAGGGGGAGTGAAAGGAGCAATATTACTCCTCATTGGCTGCTGCATATACAGATATGTACAATTTTCAGTTATAGGTTATACCTTAGGTATTTATTCTCATTTATCAGCTGTAGGAATTATACAAAATTCATGGCATTGTCAAAAATGCAAGTATTTGCAAGATAAAAGCATTAAATATATTAATAATTATAAAATAAATAAGCATAAGTTACCTTTTGCGATTGGAATGAAGGCATAACTGCAGGTCAGATAATCTTAGTTACCAACTGAGCATTTGTGACTAGATCTATGAAATGTTTTGCACAATCATTGTTAGATGTCGGCAGTATGCAAGGATGCCATTCATAGCCAGTTAAAACATTTTTAAGGTAGATTCCCAGCCACAGGTTTATGTGGTTGTACGTGTGTGCATGCGTGTGTGCTTGCACGCGTGCGCGCTTGTGCATGCTTTTTTTTCCTCCACTTTTGTAGAGTTTTTTCACATTATCAAAGATAGCATTGAAATAAACACTAACAGATAGTGAAATAATGTCCATGTTCAATTAATTTAGAGATGATTCTTCTAATTTTGAGTTAGACTAAGAAGAAGAAGAAATATAGAATCTGCTCCATAGCAAGCTAATGTACATACTGTTACTGGTACTTTAATTGACAAGCCCATTTCCATCTAGATAAGTGTTTCAAACTTTTCCATACAAAGAAAACCTACTTAGAGAAAACCAGTTAATGTGTAATACCAATGTTTATATATTTATGTATTTAGCTTTCAGCACATAGACTTTTTTCACCCAGCATCTTATGGAATTATTTTCAGAATCAGCATAAAAACTGGTATGATCACGTACATTTACATAATATTAGTTATGATGTGCATAAATAAGTGTAAATAGCATTAATATTTTCAATTTTGTAACCAGTTTTTAACTTTGTTAAATCTGGCCCAAACTACTACTACTACACAGGAGGGATGAAAAGTAGCATCTTGAAGATAACAAGAGCTTGCTTTCTTGCTTTCTTTCTTTCTTTCTTTCTTTCTTTCTTTCTTTCTTTCTTTCTTTCTTTCTTTCTTTCTTTCTTTCTTTCTCTTTCTTTCTTTCTTTCTTTCTTTCTTTCTCTCTCTCTCTTTCTTTCTTTCTTTCTTTCTTTCTTTCTTTCTCTCTCTCTCTCTCTCTCTCTCTCTCTCTTTCTTTCTTTCTTTCTTTCTTTCTTTCTCTCTCTCTTTCTTTCTTTCTTTCTTTCTTTCTCTCTCTCTTTCTTTCTTTCTTTCTTTCTTTCTCTCTCTCTCTCTCTCCTTCTTTCTTTCTTTCTTTCTAATTTTCATAGTAGCATATTAAATACTGTGTATTAAAATCAGTACCTTGAATATTGACAAGGCCTGTTTCCCTTAATGACCTTCCTCTTTCTTGCTTTTTCGTCACATTTATAGATTTATGCTTGGTACTATTTATTATCGATTGTGATCATATACCACTCTTCTTGTCTTACAGCAATCCTTCACTCCATTTTAAACAATGGCAGTGGTTAAGGATAAAGTGCTCCTGTTCTCATTTTAAGTGATTTCTGTTGAATACAGATATTTTGTAACAGACATTCTTGTTTCTAACAATTGGCAGAATTGAACTCATTATAAAATATATTAAAGAAGTGTAAGAACGTAGGTTTTCACGGCCGGTGTCACAATTATAACTAATATGATTTTCCGGGCTGTTATGCCGTGGTCTGCTGAAGAAAGATTTCCCAGACGTTTCGTCCACAACTGCGGTGGACATCTTCAGTGGCGCGGACGAAGTCTTCTGGTGAAAGTATCGCAGCGTCTGAATCAGACGCTGCGATACTTTCACCAGAAGACTTCGTCCGCGCCACTGAAGATGTCCACCGCAGTTGTGGACGAAACGTCTGGGAAATCTTTCTTCAGCAGACCACGGCATAACAGCCCGGAAAATCATATTAGTTATATTAAAGAAGTGTTACAAATAGTGATGTGAACCTTTAAAATTAAAAAATCCTTTGAAACTTTACTTATTTTGAATCTTGCACAATGTGGCTTGACTGCCATGCTGTCACTTTTAAGCATAAATCCTTATTCAGTTATGAATTTTTTCAGAGAAAAAAAGCTGTTATTATTAATGCTACTTTTTTGTGTCAAGATAAACCTTAGTTTGGTCCATTGTTTCACAGTTTCAAAATAAAGAAATTTTCCCAAGTTAAAAGTTTGTTGTAACCATGTTGTATTTTAGAAATTGCTATGGTCAACTGTTTAAAAAACAGGTTGGCATTATGGCAATCTTGACATTCTCTTTGGATCAGCTAAGAGAAACAAATGTACAATCACTTAACAGTTAAAAGTGAACTGCTTAAAACTTTGGAAAATGTAAAAGCTTTGGAAAAGTAGTGAGAATGATTATTTCTACAGAAAATTTTTATTTGGCAAAAACTGCATGCACTAACGAGCTTACTTTTTATTTCCCTATTTGCCCTTTATAGTTTTGTAGTCATAAGAAAATTTGATAAGGATGAAGAGGAAATTCAAGGTATACATTTTATCCTTAATACCAATTTATCAGATTTGTTTTCTAACTTATTCATTAAGGAAACATAAAAACGTGTGTGATGAAACAATTTGAATATTAAGTTTTTGGATGAAGTGCTGTACCTTCTGTAATCTTAAGTACCCCCCAAAAAAAAAAAATTACATTTCAGTACTTCAACCCTGTTTCTCTGATCATTGCTCACAGTACACTTTGTAATCCTGGAATAATTAATAATAATTAACATTGCATAGATATGCTCAGTATTACTCTTTAATTTATAAATATCACCAATCAATTAGGCAGCTTATTATTCCTAAATAAAACATCTTGAAAATACCTGATTTTCAGTATCCCAGCTGATAAGTTTATGGTCATTGTAGAGATCTTGAGATTTACTGAAATATTTAAGCAACTGAAGAGATTTGGGAAAATATGATGGTTTTCTCCTAGGTGTCAAGTCTTTTTTACTTTCCTTGCCATCTCCTTATAGTAGATAAGAGAAAGTATAGCATTCAACCCAAAGCTTTGATATCAAGATTTCACCATAAAAACACATGCTTTGATGCAGCATGAATCCAAAAAGAGCATCTTTAGAAAAAAGGCCCATGTGTGGGTGGTAGGGAGGGAGAGCGAGACTGAAATGAAATGTTCGATAGATACCAAACTTGGTATTTAAGTTCAGTATCTTTCAAAGATGTGCTCAAAGATTTTCAAGAAAATCCCCTGATCCCAAACCATCCTTTACATGGGAAAACTTTTTATTTTCTAAAAAGTGACTGTAATAATTTTGATTAAAATACCATATGTTTAAGATATTTACATGACAAATAAAATGTATGCCTTGAATTTTCCAGGGAAGAGGCTGTGAATTCTCTTTGTTAGGAAGGAATTTTGTGTAACAAGTAACTCATATGAGATAGAGAAAGCTGTACTACACTAAAAATGTAGATCTCTTTAAATCACACATTATTAAAATAAGTTTTTTTGTTGCATCAGCCATTTCTAAGATATCCGTCATTATTGGTTTGAATTTTTCAATACTTTTGTCATTTTTTAAAGTGCTATCATATTCAGTTGTTTGTTGCAATGTCATGGAAAGAATAGGGAATTTTAAGGCCATCGTATAGACATGCACTATTTAATAGATTTAATTTCCTGTATCCCCCTCTCCCTATAACGAAATGTGTAATGATACTTTCTGCAACGGTTTATCTTGATTAACATGAAGTAGATAGAAAAATAAGTTTTCATAAGAGTGTTTTGTAGAAGCTATATAAAGTCAGTGATACTGGACAGAGAAAGTTATGTGAGTGTAACACATTCAGGCTTACATTTATATGGTGAGCTCAAAACTTCTGTTTTCATACTCTCACTTTTTACCATAGTAGCCAAAAACAGTACTCCCTTATCATAAATAGATTTCCGTGAGTACTGCATAAGATTAAGAGCCAGATTCATAGCCGAACCTTAAGTATGAACTGAAGCCTATAAGTTGTAAGCACTCACTCATGAAGAATGAAAGCTTAAATGTGTTTGTAATTCATAGATGGCACTTAAAGGCCATGTTATCTGTGAACAATGATAACTGTAGAAGACATGGCAACATGTAAAGAGCTATGATGCCATTTCCATTCTCGCATGCTATTGGTCATTTGGCGACGAACACATGTCGACTGCTGCTAATTTGAAGTACACTTCCTGTTTGTATGTTTGTTTGATGCTGCAGGAGTAACACATGTGTGATTTTCGAGGTCTTTTTTGCTTTTCCAAAATACCTAAAGGAAAAAACTTCAGAGAAGCTGAAAAGCAAAATTTAGCGAATCTGGTGCTGCAGCACTAAGATGTTATAGAAAACAAACAGATGGATGCAGTGGCTTTGCACAAGAAGAAAGCAACGTGGGAGAAGATTCAATTAGAATTTAACTTTAATGCCGAGAACAACTTGGTAAGTATTTAGTTGCAAACTGTATCTAGTTTTCTATTCTGTACATCTTTATAGAAAATCGCAAAACAAAGCAATGCTTCTCAAAGTTACAGTTTCATTAAAACAAATAACTATGTTGAATATCTTTGAAAATCGTTTGTAAGAAATGCAACCACTATGCTTGCTGTATGAAACTGTTGTATGCTCTTACAGCAAGTAGTTAATATGGGTGATTTCAGGCAAATGAGAATGATAGACATTTCAGGGAAATAGTAATATGAAAATAGCAATGACTTTATTCATGTATGCTACTTCTTTTGCATTAAAGGCAGAGTAGCAAATGCTGACTTAATAATTTGGCAAAAAAAGTAAGTTCCTGAATGTGAGCTTCACTTGTCTTTTCTAGTCTTCCTTCCATTACTTTCCATTCAGCTGCATTGAAATGCTTTATATACATGGAGGAAATTCCATTGTATTACTAAATTCCTTAATATGTTTTTGGTTATGAGAACAATTTTATGAATCAGATTTTAATCTATGTCAGCATGTATCTGTGATTCCTGCTAATATTATTAGTAAAACTTTAAACAGAAGCATTTTAAAAACCATTTATTTATTGCGATTGAGATTATGGCAGTTGTTTTGTCATTTTGAGTTGCTTTTACCAAGGATTAGACATACTGTAATGCTTGTAATATGTATGTTTCAGAATAATGTGTCACAGCTGAAAAAGCTGTGGGAAAACTTGAAGTTCTACAGGAAGACAGAACTGGCAGCAGAGAGAAGAGCTGCAATGCAGACAGGTTGTGGCCCTCCTCTGGCAATCCGGAGCTGGATTCAGTCTGCAGCATCGATATAGAGATTAAAGATGCTGTAGACAATTCAGTTTTGCTGAATCCAGAAGGATTCTTTGTAATGGATAATGTCCTTCATCAAAGTCCAGGTAAGAATGAAAGTGGACTGTTATCAGTAGTTGTGTAAACAGTGACAAAATTGCAGTGATTGTAGAATGTGCCATTGCATTTATGCTTCTCTTACAATCAGTTTGATCAGTTGTCCAAAACACATAAAATAATACACATATAGAGTGTATTAATCAAGACTTGGGTATTTCCTTTATACATGGACTGCAAAATTTAAATTGTTGGAAGAAAAGTCACTTTGGATAATTACAGATATTGAATAAATTATTGTGGAGATGGCTACTTATTTTGCTCAGGAGAATTCCTTTGGGATAGTATTATTAAGGGCTTTGTCATCATAATATCTTGACACTTTCTCTCTACGTGAAAGTAAGTTTGTTTCCTTTTTCCTACAGGAGGCACTATAGTCATCTGCCACCAATGTAGAGGACAGAAGAGATGGCCCACATAATGAAGGTAAGAGGCTACCAAAGAAACACTTGCAGATAATTTTATACATCTCAGTTGCTGTTTTATTTCATTTAAATGTTTTCCTGTTTTATTGTTACACAAGCTGCTGCCAGTACTGATACCATGGAGACTTGCAAAACTCCCAAAAGCAGTGAAGGTATCTTTCCGTCATAACTTCCATCTTTTATATTTTGAATTTACAGTGCAAGTGCATTAGTATCACCCCATATTAATATGATCCAAGTTCTATAGCGCAGGATATTTGAATTATACAGATGTTAAAATATTGTGGTGGGTTTTAAGTACGAACAGACTTTCTTGTACAGTACTGACTAACGTATAACATATAATTGGTAATATAATGTGATAATCTTCCTTATCCAGCTCCTCTGGCTAGTTTACACTTCTGCCAGTAGGTGGAAAACTTTGTGCCTCTCATTGTTGATGGAACTGAAGAGCTGCCAACATTTGAGTGAAAAACATGCAGTAAAACGACAGGATCCAGTGGTTTCGGAATATAGCTAGGTTAGGTTTTGACACTTAGCTTGATGTGAGTATATGAAAGAGATGACAGGGTTCTGTGGTATTGGAATTTAATGCAGTGTTGGATTATGATGCCTAGATTAATGTGATATGAACAGGATTCAAATAACCTGTTCTTGCAGATTACATTTGGATTGGCAGTCTCTTCTGCAATAGTAACAAAATGGAGTCCTTTGTTGATATTCTGCAATGATTTTGCTACAAAAGAAAGTGTCTTAAAAGGGTGGGAGGGTGGCTTCCAGGCTTTCCAAATGTTCACATCTCCTAAACCTCTAATTTAGCTATTTTCATTGCATTTGTCTCCATTTCTTACAGTTTTTTGGGGATGGGGAATGTAGCAGTGCAGCTGTATGTCATATGTTTTTATGTCTCAGCAGAGGCTTATAGTTGTCCTGGGGAAGGTTCTGTAAGATACCATACTGTAATTTGGAAGGTCAGACATGGGCTTACCAATGTACAATAGCCATGGATTTGGATATGAGGTAGGCTTTATGGGGTGATGGGACTGCATGTATGTGATGATCAAGAGCAATATTTCTTCATACTGCATAAAATAACAATTGAGGTTTCTGTTGGGACCTCTATGTTTACATTAAGTTATGAAAATTGAAATATAGTTAACAGTACATCATTCCAAAGCATCCAAAACAATCTGATTTGTGATATTCACATGTCCTTGCCTATCCACCATTGTTTATATCTGTTTTATAAGATGTTATTAGATGATATTACTCTTTTTATCTACTTCCTGTTAATTAGATAAACATTTTTAGAAGTAGTTTCATTATACATCTTGCTGTAGATACAAGAGGGATACAGGAAACAAGTATATCATAGAACCTAGCATCACTGTTTGTTTTCTTTAAAATACTATACAGTTTGCATGACATTACAAGAAAAGACTGTTGACAGCACTTGAAAGTCCTGTTGTGTTGCATTCAGGTGATTTTCTTTACTGATTCTTCTATAAACTATTGTACAAAAGCATTTTTTCCTTGCAATTTAACTTTGTAAATCTGTTTACCTACTGTAGGAAATGCAGGGTACTAGCTTCCAGTGCTGCCTCTTTAGTATCATGTAGTTCTTAGCATTAAGCCCTTTGACATTATGGATGGAACCTTTCTGCCATAATGCAATAGGAAGCTGTGAAGAGTTGTTTGTAATGTTGCTGTGTTTCAGTACTAGTTGATTTACGTCTAACGGAAGAGGTGTGATATGTTAGCCATTACCTACATCATTTGCATGTTTAAAACTTTGCCATTTCACAGCTTATTTATAGGCCAACATTCCCCTTTAACAGAATTTGAACACTTCTTGTCAAAACTATATGCAGAAGCAACGTTTGCATTTCTAACAGATACCAGTAGACTGTCAGCAGCTTCCTGTATATGCCTGCACACATGTGTGTTAAAACCATTTGCAATGAATATTTGTTACAGGAAGCACATAGAAAAATAAGCTTTTGTAAGATTAATTTGCAGAAACATTTATGAAAATAAATTATAATTCATTGTATGGTACCACTACAAATTATGCTTATCTCAATATACAATTCTCATTGGAGTGATGTTTAGTTTCCTTTACACTCATCAGAAGAATAGTTGTTTTCAAGAAACAGTAACAGTAACGTACATACTTAGGCCGGCGTCATAACTAATAAATGAATTACAACTATCCGGGCTTGACTGAAAGAACACGAGCGTCACAGCAGATTGGGACAAACAGAAAAATCATCCGTGGCGGAACACTCGCTATTACTCGGCCATGACATCAGCTTCAAAGAAACCGAAGTTTTATCTTCAACTACAAACTACCATGCTTGACTACAGAGGGAGGTCATTGAAATATATAAACACAAAAACAATTTTAACCGGAAAGAAGAAGCTCTCTGTGTGCATAAAGCCTGGACATCTATCTTGGAGAAACAGATACATAGAAATAACAGACATAATAATACCTCGCCAAACCCACCCACTCCCAGAGACGCGAGCCAATCACTGCACAGGACCTCACAGTAAGCCCTGCCCACCCCCACTATATAAGAGCGCCATCCTCCAGTCTCCACATTCAGCATGTGTGTGAGAGCGAGTGTGTGCGTGTGTATGTGTGTGTGTACATATGTATATAATGAAAAAAAAAAATGTGTGTTTTCAAAACAAATTAGAAAACAAAAACTGAAAAAGACTACACACAAAAACTGTTCTCGGTGGCCTAAGACTGGCCACCGCATGGGTTTTTCCTTAAAAAAAAAGTAAACATAGTCGAATGCTAATGAGTAAATTGTAACCCAGATGTAAATATAAGCCTGTCAGCCGGGCCTAATGTACCGGCACCAGGTAACTTTTATTAATAAATAACCTTAACCTTAACCTCCACATTCAGACTCCGACCACCACAGACACTGAATCACTTCACCCTGAAGATGCCAAGCGCTGTACTTGGCGAAACGTCGGTATCCACGATGCCTTCTAGACCATGGCCTACAAGCTCGGATAGTTGTAATTCATTTATTAGTAACAGTAACCTTACCCTAACACAGAATTTTTGCTGTGTTACATAAGCACCAAAAAGGACTTGTATACACTGCTATAATTTGCAGAATGAGTGGAAAATAAACATCTCCACCTTTGCATAGTCACAGCTGTACGTGTCCATAGAGATTCATGGCAAACTTGCAGAATCGTGGAATGGTAAACTGTGAGGGAATAACAGTTTAGCTTGCAGAGTCACAGAAATAAACTGACTACCTTGTATTTTGAGCAGCATAATTAAGCAGTTAGTCGTACTGTTATCAAAAGAAGTAAATGTTAAAGAAAAACTAATAATTTGACTTGATATTTTACTAATATACAACTTCTTTTTCAGGACCTAAAAGAAAATCCAGATTCACAGCCTTTGCTGGTGAGGCTGAGCTAAGAATAGAAAAGGCCAAATTCTTGTTACAATTGGAAAAAAGATATAGGGGAGATGGAAAGAAGAGGAGCTCTTCGTTGTGAGCTGCTGCAGATGCAGGTGGAAAATGCTCGCAAGGAAGAGCAGGAACGTGCTTATCGAGAGGCAAGCATGTTGAGATGCAGCTGCAGACCATTTACAATGAACAGCAATTTCTCAAGGAGAAGAGAGAACTTGAGATTTTAAAAAAGAAAGTACAGAGTAATGTATAAAGTATATATATTTAAAGTAATAAAACTATTACATTAGTGGTGAAAATGTCTCTGAATGAAGTTTTGCCTTATGACATTACCTCTCATGTTTTCCACTGCAGGTGTCGCTGGTACATCTATTATCTCTCTTCCTCCCTCAACCTCTTTCCTTTCCCACATATCACCTGCTTTGATACCAATATTGTGCAAAACTGCACAAGCAGTGATGCTTCTTGTTAATGTTATGCGCAATGTTTTGCAGTTCAAAATACACAAGCATGGGAAGCACCTTTTCCAATTGCTCTTTCCACAATGCTTCTTGTAGCTTTATGGGCACGATTATATTGAGCCTCAGCAACATTGTTTGGCTGTGGAACAGGTGTATAGACAGTGTCTCTGAGGATAGCTACTAACAGGCCAGGTAAATGCCCTTCACTCAATCGTACCCTAACAGCACTACTGTAAAAACTTCTACTCTCATGAGCAGAACCTGGTCATCTTACCACAATATCCAGTATTTCCTCCTTCGGGCCAGCAACAATTTGCACATTTATTGAAAAGAGGGCTTTGCAGTTCCTAAAAACCTCAGCATTAGCTCCTCCTGGGCTTTTTATGGGTATGTGTGTGCCATCAATAGCACCAATTACCCCAGAGAAGCAGGCTTTACGAAAGAGTTCTGTGTTCAAGTCATTTAAATTCTCAGGAAACCATATGCACCTCTTGATTTGCCTGGTTAATGCTGCCACCTCTGATGTGATGCAGCAGACAGTTGACTGGCTAACATCATATAAGTCTGCACACCAACTGAAAAACAAAAAAAATTAAACGTGTTAATGGTTTGCATGTAGAATTGTAATCACCATACTTCAGCACTGAATTATGAAAATTTTTTGTTTTAATAATTCTTGCAATCTTGGGACTGCAAGTTGACTGCTGTGTACTGTATAAACAACTGAGCTAACCCTTGTACCGTTGCTGAGTCTTAAAATCTGAAAGTTAAACATACACTCCATCAAGAGAATAGTTCACCTGAATGCAGCAAGTTCTATTCTGTTAGTCCCCAGCATTGCAAGTCTGGTTTTAACAAAAGCAGACAATGATACAAGAGCAGGCCAAACTAACAGTTAGAGGTGTAAAGTATAATTTGATGACATGTTGAACTGAATTATGTAAATTTTTACATTTATACACAAACTTTATCATTGTACAAGTGAAATGCATGAGGAGCACACTTTGGACCTGATATTCTAGAAATTGACGGAGACCGGGAGATCCGTGGTTCAAATCCCGGCTATGGCATTGAATTTTTCAGTCATCTGATTCTACCTTTCCAACCCTGTCCAACACACGGCTTGTGTGAAAGAACAATTAATTCCATTCTAGAAATTGTTTAAAAAATATGGTACTAAGTACAAAAATGAAAGAAAGGAAAAAAAGTTTCATTCATGAGCAATACAAGGAAGGCAGTTGCTCACGGGCAGAAAAGTACCCCACAGTAGGAGTTATTAATTTGTTTTGGTTAGGATTTATGTTGACCCTGCGCTCATAGTAATTTTTAATTAGAATTTGTGTACAGAGATACTGCAGTGCAATTTGTTTCTTGCATTTCTCAAAGAGAAGTTATGTGAACCATTAAAACTTTCATCCAAAACATATACAACAAACTCTCTTTATAGCACTCCTGCTGGAAATGATTAAACTGAGATCTACATTAAAGGACGAAGTATACCAATGACAGTAAGGTCAATTTTTTTGTTCAGGGCAAAGCATCAGTGAAATTTGATAAAATAAAATGTAAAAAATTGTTATATATTGATATTTTTAAAAATTTTTATTATACTTACAATTTGCCCTTTCATGCTGCATAAATAATTTTTGAATATCAACTGTTTTAAATCAGATTTATTTAAGGGCCTAAACTCCAGTTATTTAATTCCTTTCCAGCACTTTTACTATTCAAAATGCCACTTATACCACAGTTTATAATTCATTAACTTGAAATTTTCAGGAATTAAAGATTTAAAATGTGTTGTGCACTAGTTAAAAAATATTAAACAGTTCAGTTGAAATTACTTTCCATAACTCGCATTGAAAAATTCAATAAAATGCTTTTTTCTTAAACTAAGTAAAATTAAGAAATGTTTGCACAAAAATTTCTTTAAGTTTGTACACTAAGCTCAAATTTGGGAGCAATATGATACACCTTAAGTCCAAGGAGCAACTCATATTACTCTATCACAACGTGATTAATTATGAATTTAAAATAATAACAATGTTAAAAATAATATCAATGGCTTGACATGGCTTGTTAAAATTTTGTGTGCACTATGTTATATATTCTTGTATATGGTAAAGAAAATCAAAGAAATCAGATGAAAACTGCAGATTTTTGGATTTTCATAGGTACATTGCTGCTTGTAAGTTGAACTAATAGTATTCTCACTATAAAACCACACAGTTATAAGGCGGAATGAGGCTTCACTATTTTAGACAGATATTACGCAGAGCAAATATGGAACAACAAAAGTACATGCACAGCGAAATTTGCAGTGTTTCAAACATCTACAGCACAAAATGCAATTTGCCCATGTAACATGAGAAGCTAGGTGAAAATGCTCTCACTTAATAACTAACTTCAAGAGAAGGCACTGATGTTATAACTTAGCATAGAAGCCTTGTTACAGTGTACATTCAAACATGTGAAAATAAAAGAAATAGAAGTTGCTTGTGGCTGTGAGAGGTTAGGCTTTAATATAAAGAGAAAAAATAACCTTTCTTAGTTACTAATAAGAGGTATACCATCAATAGAGAAGTGAAACTTTATTATATTTTGTTTTAATGTATTCTCCACAACAAAGTTACCACTTCCATGCTTACTATAAAACTGTCTAAAATGTTAATGTGAAATGAATGAGACTTAACTGTATTTTATATGAAGGTATTATGTGCAAGAAAATCACTTCTTGTAGCTGGAAAGGTTAGTTCATACCCAAGGGATAAATGAATAGCACTTTAACTGTTCTTTGTAAAACTGCATAATTTTTACATGAGGTGAGGCGTTATTACACTGGTGTACAAAACCTAAGGACGAGATAGGTAAAGTAACATAACAAATGAACTACTTGGTGGAAGTAGATGAAGGTGCGGGAGCATGTTGCCAGAGGTCTCTCACACGCACACGAAAGCTGGACATCACATGGCATGAGTGTAGCGAGCCTATAGTGCCAAATGGGTCTGGTCCCGCAACACGGGGCAATTGACGAAACAGGGCAAGACTGTGTGTAGCAATTAACGAGCTCTTATGGTGCACTGTAGTGGTGTTCTTCATTGCAACATGGCCTTTAGACACCATTTGGATGACTTCACATGGGAAAGAATCATTGGGAAACTGGAAGAAGGGTGAAGTGTGACGAGTGTTGCTCAGGAGTTTGGAATTGCTCACAGCATTGTTTCACGTGCATGGGGGAACCTTCCAAACCACAGGCATTGCTGTCCCAAGGAGAGGTGGTGGTCGACCATGCTCGACTACAGCAGGAGATGACCACTACATTGTGCAACAGGCAAGAAGGGATCCATGCCAAACAGCGGGTGCATTTGCAACCACATTTAACAGGGCAGCTAGGCACGCAATCTCACGATACACTGTGGCACCGGGACTACACAGAAGTGATCTCTTTGCCTGATGGCCAGTATGCAATGCCAGTCAGCGGCACCATTTGCGATGGTTCCAAGAGCATTAAAACTGGACCAACGAGGAATGGGGTCGCGTGCTCTTCTCGGATGAGAGCAGATTCAGTTAAGTAGTGATTCTCGACGTACTCTCATCTGGTGAGAGGTGGGAATGCTTAATGAACCCAGGAACATCCTTGAACATGATCGTTTTGGTAGACTGGGTGTTACAGTTTGGGGAGGCATAATGTTGCATGGATGCACCGACCTCCAAATCTTTGAACACGGTATGCTCACTGGTCAACGTTATTGTGATACTGTACTCCTTCCCCATGTGTGTCTTTTCAGGGGTGCAGTCAGCCCTGACTTCATTTTTATGGATGACAATGCGTGACCGCATCGAACATCACAGGTGGATGATCTCATGGAATGAGAGGATATTCGGTGAATGGACTGGTCCGCCTGTTCCCCCGATTTAAATCCCATTGAACATGTGTGGGATGCTTTGGGGAGACGCATTGCAGCACATCCACATGCACCAACGACCATCCAACAGTTGTCAACAGCGCTGGTGGAGGAATGGAATGCCCTACCACAAGAACTGCTTACCAACCTTGTGGCCAGCATGGGAGCACGATGCAGAGCATACATTGCTGTCCGTGGTGATCATACACCCTTTTAAGCACCATGTATCTGTTTCTGTAAATCTAGAGAGCCATCATATGTCGTATTGACTTTAGTGTAGGTTGTGGTCTATGAATAAAAGTGGCATTTCTGTTCGTCTCATTGCATATTTCATTTAGTTGCCTACTGTAGCATACCGTAGCAGTTCCCTTTATGTATGATTCAAGTTTCATCGAGCTATGTTACTTAGCAGTGTCACAGCATGCGAAGATTACTTTCGTCCTTAGGTTTTGCACACCAGTGTATTTTACATTCAAATATGGTGCGTTTGCTTATTGTAGGTAATTCCTGAGTGGAAATCCCATGAAGGGTTTGCTAATAACAATTACAACAAACAAAACCACAATTAGAGGCAGTTGGCAATTAGCTTCATTATACTAATAATGATTCACGAGCAGACAGTTAACGGAAGTAAGAGCATAATGATTCACAAGCCTACAATTAATGGCAGAGTGAAATTAGGATAATATTGTTTTTGTATGCACATTGCTAACTCATTTTGTGCAGAGGCTTGTTTAAAAATAGGGAAATAATAGGTTAGGAGTTATTGGTTAACAACATATTTGACATGCTAGTTCCGGTGTTATAGATTAGGTTTTGAAGTGCTGATAATTGCAGATAAAACTGTATACAATATTCTCACCTGGAATGACGATGTTGCGTAGAACCTCAGAGCCATCGGCATTTTCATCAGTGGTGAAATGGGTAGTCCTCTCTTGCTTGCTACTTGATGTTCCAGCAATGCACTAGTACATTTTGCACCACATCTTTGCTAAAGCGAAACCTCCTCTTAAACTGCTTCAAGCATGAAACTCAACATATTCTGCAAATTCTTGATCCTCCATTTTTATGTATGGTATCAGTTGATTAAGTAAGACACTCATGTGCTACTCAAGTAAGCAAGCAGGCTCCCTTAAAAAGCCCTCAAGTGGCGACTGAGAATTGAAATGTAATACTTAAGGACCACTTGCACTTGAGTACTGACTATGAATCTGGCCCTAAATATCCAAAATATAGATAATAAAATCGTTAAAGTGCCATGCCGCTTTTAGTAGGTAAAGGACGTAACAAAATCTCTTCTGCACTTCTCTGCGTGCTCCATTCCACCAAACTAGTCCACTCACACTTTAGAAATCGTGCAAGTATTGAGTGATGGCCAGTGTTATGGAGTCCTGAAGGTAAACATTTACCATGTTGCAACATTGTTTACCTTAGGCATTTTTAGATATAAAAGGAGATTCCATCTGTTGGACCTTATTTTAATCTAAGTTAATTTTCCTTTTTGTTACACTTAATTCCAATGTTTTTTATTGTCTACTTCTCTGCATTATATGCTAATTGTCCAGTTTTTTTTTTTTTACTTCACAATTTTCTTTTCTGTCTCAGACACCTATATCCTCATCTTTCTATTATTAGAAATGTTCTCTTTCTAATGGCTCCATGATTTGTTTGCACCTCCTCAATTCTCTCTGGACCTTTTTTAACCATGAAGTAATCATCATGGCACCCTTTTCCTTATGTTTTTATCTGTTTCCTAAATTTCTTTGTACTTCATGTTATCTTTATTTCCCATTTCATGTACCATTGCGTCATCAGATTACACTAGACAAAAGGGTAACATCCATCATCCCAGTGCAAAGATTTCTTGCTTCCAGAAAGGTGTATATTATGAGACCATAAAAATATTTAATGCTCTCCCTAATGATCTTAAGGGAAAAGTTAACAATTTCAATGTCTTTAAAACTGCTGTTAAAGAGTACCTATGCTCAAAAGCATATTATTCTGTACAAGATTATCTGAATGACAAATTACCCTGATGATAATACATATATAGCTCAGTAAGTAGTATTAGTAAATATTAATGACAATTGCCAATTACATTTGATGCCTGCTCTAGAAATAATGAAGCTATTTAAATGTATGTATATTAAGAACTGACAGTAAATCCTATACATTACAAATCAAATAGAATAAAATGATCAGACGAACAAAAGGTACAAGCCTAGTGAAAGTTAAAATAACTGTTCTTGTCTATAAATATAATGGTAGCGAGGTATTTATTTTGCACAAAATTACACCTGCTTTGTTTCATTTTGTATATAATAGTGTTTATTTTATTTTAAATGTTCTGTATTCTATGTAATATTTATGTATGTATGTTAACTATATTGTACATTTCCTTGACATGCATATAGTATGTCTTTATTTTATTTTAAATGTTCTATATTCTGTGTAATATTTATGTTTATATGTAATTATTGTACATTTCGTTGACATGTTCTATGTTCGCAAGCCTTTATGGCTGCTAGTGAACTCTCAGAATGCAATCTAATCTAATCGAATCTAATCTAATCTTCTTTCAATTAACTGTATAATGCATCTTGCTAGCTTCCATCCAAATTTGAGTCTAGATTCCTACAAAAAATTCCTTTTCATCTATTTACCACCAATAATTTTTTAAAGGTCCTTTCCTGCCCCATATCAATTTCTTCTTCATCTACTTGTCTTACAGTTTGAAATTTTGCAATTAAAGGGAAATGGTCAGTACCATAACCTTAAAATTGACAAAATTCAGTACCTGAATTGCTTATACATATGGTCGATTGCATTTTACCCATTTTGGTGCATAGTAATAAGTGGTAATTGAAGCAAGATAGTAAGTGTCAAATGTTTTACTCTTATTTTTATCAGTTTCCTTCAATAAAAATTGAAGTGAAACACTGAGTCACAAGGTTGGTCTTTAAAATTTTCTGGTTTTTACCAGTCATCTCTATAGTAACTATCTCCAATGAAACCCTGATCTTGATCTATAATTGGGGTCACCAAATTATTTTATGAAACATAGGACATACTGTTCCATGTAGGACATAAGATAAATTCAATAACCAAGTAAAAATCCAACTAAATATCTACAATATAGGCCTACATACATTTTATACTGCCATAAAATATTCAAACTGTTTGAATCAAACACAAATAACACTATCAATTAACTTCATGTTTTCATCAATTGTGCTTTTCTGAAGATATGATCTTAGGCAAAATATCAGGTTTGTTTAGCATGAAATTCTTCACAACCTAAGGTTTTAAAATCATATTTCACTACAACAATACCTTTGACAGAGTCAGTTGATAAGTTTCTTTTGTATGTCCATCGTGCAAATATCAAAGAAAAACCCTCTCAACATTAGCATTGTGTGCAGGAGTAGAAAAAATGTACTGAAATAGTTTCAGAAGTTCAGAATGACAGTGTTTATGCTCACTAGCATTTAAATAACACCCACTTATTGCAAGATAGATGTTGAAGGACTGAACTATACTGTTTCACTTTTTTGCATTTTGGTGTGCACATATTACAACTTAACAATTCCCAAGACTAGGTAGCTTTTTTCTTGCTTTTGCTCACTCCAGCATGATCCAGTGGGCCATTGCACTTTTGCAACATTATCTATGATATCAAAGACTACCTAGGTAGATCTTTGATCACAGCCATGTTGCTATGGTAAATCTGCTAATTTCATATTTTTCCAAGTTGCTGATCTACTTAAAAGTAACAAGTTGTGAATTTTTGAAAAATATAGGACATTCATAAAAGTTTTAGATGTAGTTGCACATATTGTACAAATTTCACTAGTCAGCTGACAATGAGGGAGACATTCATTGATACTAATTCTGAGGTAAATACCTAATTTGTATATGTGCAACCACATCCAAAACTTTTATGGAGTCGTTTCACTGTGTCCTCCAAATTACAAAGGAGATTCCTAAGATTTTAGGAATTCCTCCCATATGCCAGACAGAAGGTTAAAATTTAGAACATATCCAGAAATTCTGGATGTCTGGTAGTGCTATCCATAATAATACAGTTCTAGTTTTTTCTCCTCTCTTACAGCAAGTGGTTCTAAAGAATAGACACCTGAAGGAGATAATTGATCATCTGAGGAGAATTATTTGGGAGATAAACACCATGTTGACAATGAGGAGATCATAAAATAACTAAGTAAGTATAGTCTTTCCAACATAAATAGTAAGTACAATCTTTGCAAATACCCTCTTAAAGTTTAATTCCCCCCCCCCCACCCCCCTTGATGTCAAAACTTATGATTTTTTTTTTTAGATGCGAGTTCTAAATTTTTCGGATCAAGACTCTTGTACCTGTTTTTCCCTGCAGTCTGGACAGTTTTGGAATTTCTTGTAATTCTTTGTTTGGTAAAATTTTTTTTCAGATTTTATAATTATGAGATGTCTTAATCATATCAAATCAGTGTGTGGTGGGCTCCATCTCAGAATTGCAGAAATTGATGATAAAGTAATAAACTTCATACTGATATAAGCAAAACTGTATGCCTCAGCAACTCTGTCCAAAGTTCTATTTGTAACTTGGTAGTCAATGAGGGTAATTCAATTTAGGGTTGTCATTAATTCAGAACTTTGTTGAACAGTGCATAATATAAACTTTCTGACTGACAAATTAAGTTGTTTATGCTGCACTGTAACGTTACTAGCTAAAGTATGCAACTTACGCTAAAACTAGCATATTTTGTCTATGTGTATTTGTTATTGGCATATGGTATCCCCTCTGAAGATCTTACAATAAAGGTGTTAAGGTGTTTAAATTACAAAAATTGCAAGGCTAATTAAACAAGTCAGTCAACATACTCCAAGCAAACTACTTTTCTCAGATTTAAGGATATCTACCTCTACCATATATTTAAACTTTAGAGACAGTTTCATTCGTACATTAACACAAACATATTTTTAAACTAACAATGATTATCATTCATGGAGAAAGATTAATGCCAATCTATCTTCAACCACACAGAACTGAATTTAATTTATTTGCGCATCTCAGTGTATATAGCTTTTTATGCAGTATTTGTTCCTATATACCTAGCTTAAACTATGTAAAATTATCTGGTTACTCTGTGCTACCTCAGCTTGCATGGTGCCTGGACCTTTTAGGTTGCTGAGTAGCCCTTTGTCCAACCCCAACCTTTTATATTGTTTCGTCCCCCTCTTGTCCTGGTTATTCGTCTTTTCTTATATCCCTTATTTTTCTTTTGCTTTCTACAAAAACTCACCCATGTTTTTAATTTTCTATTCCTCTTTCCCTGCTAACATTTTTATGGTTACCATTTTATCATCCAATTTATTTCACTTTTTCTCCCACACTTTTTTCCTCCACAGCGTTAATTCTTTACATTTTATCAGATAATGTACTATCTTTTCACTTCCACCACACAATTCACAGGTTCCTTTTTCACTTCCTCTTATCCCTCTTAGGAACATTGCCCCCGTTCTCTTCCATGTGAATCCTTCTTTTTCCTACCTATTACAGTGGTCAGTGTACGCTTCTCTTTCCCAATTTTTTTTTATTGTTCTATAGAAAGTTAATGATTTCTTATTTTCTAAGCTTCCCCATATCCCTTGTCTTTCTATGTCTTCTGTTCTGCTCCATACTAATTTCCTGACATTTTCATTGTTTCTTTCTTCTAATTTCCACATGTCTCCCATTCCTATTCTCTCCATAGTTTTCTCTATCCCTGCTCACCAGCTGTTTGTGCTTGCCAAACTCTTTTGCTGCTTCATGCATATCTTTAAAATTTCACCCCTTCTTTTATCACACATCTGAACCAAATTTTTATGACACTTTCCATAATTATTCCTTCTTGTTCTTCCTATTTCTACTAAAACTACCTCTCTTGGTGCTGATCTTGATAACCCTAATACTTCTTTGCAAAACATTATGTGTAGCTGAACTACATTCTTAATTCTACTAATGTCTCATACATTCTCTCTAGCTTTTAGTTGACAATTCTAGTTTATTTTTACATATTCTTATTCCTGACATTGTAGCCCTTCCTTTTGCTTCTGTTTGCCTACTATGAGCCTCCCATTCTCCATTTTCCATTTTTGCTCATCCTTACGCTTTAGTAGTTCCTTGGCCACTTCCAGCTTTTGCCTATCCAAATATCATTTTTCATCTTTTCTTAAATTTGTTTCCTTTTTTTGAAAAGCATAACTTTTGTCTTGTTTGTATTTATTTTAATTCTCCATTCTTCAGAAAAGTTTTATATTTAGTTTATTGCCCTTTGTAGCCCAGTTACCATTATGGTCATACGCATATAGAAATCCTGGTATCTCTTTATCTGCTATTGCAGGACAGCTTATTTCCTTTCACTCTTTCCATTATATTGTCTATAAATACATTAAATAAAATGGGACTCAATTTGTATCCTTGTCTTAATTCTAGTTTCCCTTCAGTCATTTAATTTTTTTCGTATAAAAAAAGTTTACTTCTTTATACATTTTCCAACTTCTTTTATGAAATTGTCACTTATCCAAGGCTTCTCTGTATATTGTATTGAATGCTTTTTACAAAATGGGCAAGAAACATATATAGCTTCCCTTTTTTTTTATCCACATATTTGTTGATTATTATCTTTATTATGAATACATTATTAATAGAGTCAACTGAAAAATTCAATGTCACAGCAGGGATTTGAACACAGTTCTCCCGCTTTCCGTGCGGTTGCTCTAACCATTGAGCTACTGTGACAACATGCCAGTGGGACATTGAATTCCCCAATTGACTCAAGTTTTGTTCCCAGACTGGCCACCAAGGCATTTCACTCGAGATGACAATCTCAGTGGCGACCTGCAATCGCAAGTACTTCAGTGCTGGGTATTTACGTGTTTCTTAAGGTTTTACTTTATTATTAGATATATAATTAATTGAAATTAATCATACTTTTTACAGACCTTAGCCGGTCTGGGCAAGTTATTATTCCTTTCCTAAAGCTTGCTTGAAATTCAGGCAATTTCTATTGTTCTGCCCATTCTTTTAACCTTTCCACTAATATTCCTGTGTAAATTTTTCATAATATAGATAGCAGACTTATTCCCTTGAAACTCTCTGGTTTGCTTGCTCCTCCCTTCCCTTTATAAATTGGTACTACCATATTTATTTTCCAACTTTCTGACATCTTTACTTTCCTTAATTTTGTTCAACTTTTGTGATTATTTTTGTACAATTTTGTGTTTCACCATACATTTTCCAAAATTCTCCTGGAATTCCATATGGTCCCATTGCCCTGTCAGTGTTCTTTATTTGCTGTTGTACTTCCAATGTTGTAATTTGCACATCAAGTTTATCGTTTATTATTACTCTTTGTGCTGTCTCTCTTAAATCTAGTTTTCCCATTTTTCCTTCCCCAATAAATTTCTTGAAATATCTTAGCCATTCATGTGGTGTAATTTTGTTTTTTGTCTCTCCTTTCTTGTTAATCCTTCTCACTATTTCCTATATTTTTTACTATCTTTTCCTTCTATGGCTCCCTTTAGTTTTTTTCTATATCTTTGTGCCATTCTTTTCTCTTTGCCTCTAGTAGGCACTCGTTACCCCATTTGCTGATCATTGGGTTTTGTCTATCAGATTCTTCTTCCAATCTCCTCCACATGATAAAATCTTTGAATACCTCTCCTTTTGCCACGCTACATTCTTCATCTAACCTCCCTTATTTATTTGCATTTTCCCTGTTTTACTTCCATTGCTGTCTCTGCTCTTGTTACCAGTAATGCTTTTCCTGGAGTTTGCTCCTTACTGGCTATCTCTATCCCACATTCCACAATTTGTCCTGCCTTAAAGTTTAAGCTTTGCAAAGAAACCTCCCTATGTTCATCCTTCCATTTAAATAATTTCATTCCCTTTATCTGCATTGTCTCTTTCTCTTCTACCTGTTGGTCAGCTGTACTTACAGTATGAATGCATGAATGAATTTATTTATTTGTACAACTTCCTTTATATAACTTTCACAATTTTTCATTTGTCTAACCTAAACTATGTACAATTTAATTAATCTTGTTGCTACCTCATCTTGCATGGCACCCAGGCCATTTTTCTGCTTAGTAGTTCTTGTTGTCCCTTCCCCTTTATCTTAATTATTCTCCCCTCTGTGTTCTCTTCTTGTACTCCTTACTTTCCTTGCCCATTTTTCTTTTGCTTTCTGTAGCAACTCACCTATACTTCTAATCTTCCTTTCTTCTTTTGCCATTAACATTTTAATAGCTACAATTTTCCCCTCTATTTGTTCCCATTTTCCTCCCAAACCTTTTTTTTCCATAATGCTAACTCCTTACGTTCCATCATGTAATGGTTATACTTTCTTTCTCACCACACATTTCACATATTCCTTTATCTCTACCTCTTATCCCTCTTAGAAATATTGTTCCTGTTCTCATCCAAGCTATCCCTTCTTTTTCTTGTCTGTTACAGTAATCTATATATGGTTCTTGCCCATGTTTCTTTTTATTTGTTTATAAAATTGTAATGATTTCTTGTTTTCTAAACTTCCCCATATCCCTTGCCTTTCTATGTCATCTATTCTGCTTTTTACCAGTTCACCTACATCACTTTAATTCCTTGCTTCTAGCTTCTTTATGTCTCCCATTTCTATTTTCCCCATAATTCTTCCTATCCTTGCCCACCAACTGTTTGTGCTCTCTGAGCTTTTTTTTCTGCTTCATGCATAACTTTAAGATTTCTCCCTCTTCTTTAACCAAACATTTATACCAGAATTTTATTGTTCTCTCCATTATTATCCCTTTTCTTCTTGTTTTTCCTAGTTCTTCTAAAGCTACTTTTCTTACCACTGATCTTGGTAACCCTAACAGTTCTTTACAGAAAATTGTGTACATATGATCTACCTTTTCGCTTACTTCTGTGCCCCCCCCCAGATATCTACTGCATAAAGCATTCTTGATTCCACTAGAGCCTGGTACATTCTTTCCAGCCACTTGGTTGTCATTTCTAGTTTGTATTTACATATTCTTATTCCAGTCATTGCAGCCCTCCCTTTTGCTTCTATTTTTCTACTATGTGCCTTCCATTCCCCTTCACTTACAGTAAAGCATTGATTGCCTGATTACTGATCAACTGAAACATCGGTTAACCAAAAGTGTCCCAATTGGCAATTTCAAATTGCGTGGGTGCCATGTAGTTGTGATTGAGGAAAAAACGATTCAGCAACTGTATAAAGAAATTGATTTGAAGAATGCTGTGTACATGGCAGCTGAAGCTTGGCCTACTATCAAGGGCACTACACTAGCAAAAGTTTGGAATAAACTCCTTCCATCAGAGGAGTCTAACACTGGACCTGAAGAGCCACCAAATAGCCACTTTGTATCAGAACTGGCTGGGCTGATTAAAGAATCTTGAGGATTTCAAGAATGCAGCCTGGAAAACATTTAAAACTGGCTCGAATGTGATGTTGATGACTATCAAATATTGACGGAGAATGAAATCATAGCCAGTGTCATTGATGACCAAGACACTTGCAACAAGGAAGAGCCTAGCTACGATGACACCCATGCTGAAAAAGTACCATCCAGTGAGGAAGCTTTATAATGCCTTGAGATGGATATCAAGTGGTTACAACAACAACAATGTGATGCTTTCCAATTACTGTCTTTAAACATTTGCAAGATTTAGCACCCCCCCCTATAAAAAAGTCTCAGCTCTGAAGTCCTCCAAAAAAGAAACAAAAGATGGACTTTTTCCCTTTACTATAGGCCTATTTTAATTGCTATTTTGAACTTGTCAAACTAGGCTAGTCAGTTCTCTGTGTTATTTGTAAGATGTGTGATACAAAATATACATGCACAGTTGTGTTTAATATCAGTGTTTGTTTCATATTGCTCCTATGACATCTGGTACAATTTGTTTCCATAAATGATCGCTTATCCGAAAAATCAGTTATCCGAATACCCCACCGTCCCCAATTGTTTCGGATAATCTATGCACTACAGCAGAGGTGGCGAAAACGTGACTCGCGAGTCATTTTGACTCGCAGGCGCACGTTCCCTCTATGCAACCGTCTGTTTGATTTTCACATGCTGTTGAGTGATGCAGTGCATGTTACATATTTAGTGACTCGTGGAAGGAAGTCGTTTTCGCCACTACAGTATTTCTAAAATTAGTGGGAAATAGATCCTACTGATTATTTCATTCTTTACTTAAAAGTTTATAATTTTTTCTTCCAAATTCTTGCTACATACTGTATAGTCTACCACACCTTGTGTATTTGCATTTGTAAATGTAAACTCCCCTTCCTTGTCTTATCCCATTGCCCCATTAATATAATATGTCGTCCTCCGTGGACTAGTGGTACCGTGCTAGCCTCTAGTTAGGGCGATGGATTTTTTTCAGGCGTAAAAATCCTTAGCATGGCTTCCTTTAGAAGGGAAGTAAAGCCGATGGTCCCGTGTCGTAGATTTACGGCACGTAAAAGAACCTCAAGCATGATAAGGAGGCCTCTGAGCAAAATTATCAGTCTTTCACGCCCAATATAGAATGGGACGCTAAGGACCATAGTAGTTAAAGAGCGTCCATAAAAAAAAACAACATTAATATTAGTATGTTGTATACTTCACAGAATTCCAACAGCTTTTTCCCTTCTCTGTTGCTTATTCTACCCCTGCTTTTTCTTGGCCTTATCTCTCTCCTCTCCTCCTATATATTCCTTTCCTGGTAATTTTCCTTTTTCTTTCACTACTCTAGCATTAAAATCCCCCATCACAACATGTTCTGTCAGGGACCTTTTTTCTAATTTCTTCCTTGTCGTCTTCCAAGCTATTATGGAATTTGTTGCCACAAAAATTTGATGCTTCTGGTGGATTATACACTACTTCTGTCCCTATTCTTATACATACTTACTTTGTTTATTTGTTTAACTAATACCCATAATACTTTGCTTTCTTTTCCCATATCAATGTTAATTTCTTTATCTTTTTTCACAAAAGTACCAAGTCTATCTGATGCTCTACATTAATCATGACTTTTGCTTCCATTCTTCTTTAGAAACTTAAAATCCTTAACCTCTAATGTTTCTTTTCTCTCTCTGTCTCTGCTGCTCCTATTATATCCAAACACACTTTATATTTCACCAATATTTAACTTGCTCTTTAACCTTTCCACATTCCAAAACATCAGATTTATCCCCCTTCCATATTTAATTTTTGGTTGTTTCGGAAATTTGAATTTCTCTACCATTTTTCTGTACCTTGTCCTAGGAGTAATTTCACTTTCTTTTTCCCCTCCTCTAATTTGAATGATATTGCATTCTTACACCAAAACTATTTTCAGCCCCCTTTCTCTTGCTAATTTCTCTGCTGCTTTTAGGCCATCTCCAGGCATTACTTCACCACTTAGGTTTTGCCTTTTTCCCCTCCCAACACTGTCACTTCCCAATTGCTTATCTTCCCTCCAGCCACCTCCCCTCCTTCTTCTTCCCCCAATCTCTTGCTCGTTTTGATCCTTATTGCTTACCTTCCTCCTCGCCTGCCGCTTCACTTCTTCTTGGCCTTCTCTTATTGGTTCTTTTTGATTCTACTCCCCTCTTGTTTCATGTTCTGCTTCTTGTGTCCTTTCCTCGCTTCTTCAACTTTTGTTCCCTTGAGTTTTCTCATATTCCTTAGTATTTCCCATTTTATGCCCATCGTTGTCAATATTACTAATATTGGTCTCATCTTTCTCTCTCTTCTCCCTATTCTATGTATGTTCTCAATTTCACATTCATATAGTTAGTTCCTAATTTCTGCCCTATAATCTCATTTACTATTTCTTTCAGTCTTCTGTTTTAGTCCTCTCTTACTCCGAATATTATGCAATTCTTCGTACATTGTTCTGCTTCATATTTTTACTTTCTTTACCATGTACCTAGTAGGTAGAGAAGTATTGAATTCCTACCAAAAATTTGATACCAAGATTTCACCGGAAATACATGTTTTGAGGGCCCTGAATACAAAAAAGGCATTTTTCAGAAAAGGTCTGTCTGTGTATGCGAGTGCGTGCATGCAAGTGAGAGGAGATAAAGAACAGCATAACTCAAAAACAAAAAGTCAAATAGACACAAAACTTGGTGTTTGAGTTCAAATCCTTCCAAAGGTACAAGAAGATGATTGTCAAGAAACTCCCCCCACCCCAAACTACTCTTTACATGCAAGATTTTTTGAAATTTTTGATTTTCTAAAAAATTGCTCTAACGATTTTGATTAAAATACCATATATTAAACATATTTACATGACAAATAAAATGTATATCCTGAATTTTCTGCGAACCTTTGAAGTCCACTTCATTTGGAAGGAATTTTGTATAATTATGTATAACTTATAAACATTAAGCGATAGACAAAAACGTACTGCACAAGAAATGTAGACCTCTTTAAAACACATAATTTATTTCCAATTACATTTTTCGTGGCATTCGCCATTTCCAAGATATCCATTATTAATGGTTCGAATTGTTCGATACCTAGCCATTCTTTTGAAGTCCTATCAATTTTCAATTGTTTCTCACTATGTCATAGAAAAAGTACGGAATTTTAAGGCCAGCGCATAGTGTCCAGTACTAAAACATTTTACTATCGCTATTCCCTTTGCATCTATAACAAAATGTGTAATACAGCTATTTCTGGGAAAAAAGTTTATCTTGATTAAAATGAAGTAGATAGGAAAATAAACTTTTGTAAGCATAATTTGTATAGCCACTAATAAATGATAGAGGTTAGAGAAAGTCATGTGAATGTAACCCATCAGATTTTTTTGTGTTATGACGATTTTTTTTCTACATTCATCTAGCTGTTGTTTTAGCTCTTCTCTTTGTACCTTCATCGCTTCTTTTAATTGTTCCGTGTTTCTGTCCATTCCATCCCCTAGCTGTTTTTTTGATTGGTTTTTGATTGGTTTATTAATAAATGTGGCCTGGTGCCGGTACAAGTGGCCCGGATTACAGGCAAAAATTTACATTACATACAACTATCTTAATTTCTATGAGATTAATTTTTAAGTAATAAAAAAAAACCCATACGGCAACCATCCATAAGTTGCCGAGAACAGTTTTTCTCGGTATATAACTGAGTTTTTTTTTTCTTGTTGGTTTAGAATTTTTTTTTTTCACTATTTACAATTAACTCACACACACACACACACATACACACACACGCACACCCACACACACACACACACACACACACACCTGGCCATGCTTTACACGTCCAGGTCAGCACACGATTTTACTATTCACAAAAACTATACACTGCACTATTTACATATTGACAGCCCGCAGTTTGGCTGTGCGGCAGCGTGAATATTGGCGGTGCTTCTGAGGCGAATGATGGGGCCTCTGCCGTAAGGGGTTTTGCCTGGGGCCTTGTGTGCAGGGCGCGCGCAGGGGGCGAGCCGACTGTAATCTAAAATTGTCTTATTCTGGCATGTTTTCGGTGCTTTGGCTCGCCCCTGCCAATACCGGAGATGAGGTTGTTTGAGTGGATTCTGATGCACGCCCATGCAGAGGATGCTCGTTTTGTTATTAAATCAGGGATGGTGGGAATGTTTGCCTCTCTGTGAAGGGTTCGGATGCTGGTAAGGATGGGAGTTCGCAGGACTTTTCTGAGGGAAAGGTTTTGGAGGGTTTGAAGTTGTTTTTGAGCGGTGTTGGAGGCGTTGGCCCAGGCTACGCAGGCGTAGAGAACCACCGACAAAATAAAAGATTTATACAAGACTAATTTAGACTTAAGTGCTAGTTGTTTGCTGCGAAAGATGGGGGCGCATAACTTTAGTCACTGCCGCCCTTTGTTGGCGGTGTCTTTCAAGTGGGTGGACCACCGCAGCGTGCGGTCCATTGTGACGCCAAGGTACTTGATATGCTGACGGCAGTGCAACCTTTGACCACCGACCGTTAGGTCCATGGCCGGGAGGCGCAGCTTCCGAGTAAAATAGATCAGCTGGCACTTGTTAGCATTAATTTCTATTTTCCAATCATGAAGCCATGAGAGGAAGCGGTCAATGTACCGCTGCATTTCTAGAAGACCGAAACGTGGATTTTTGTGGTGATTGTAGATGGCAGTGTCGTCAGCATACATGGCCACTTTGCATTTGGCGTCCACCGGGAAGTCGTTGGTGTAGAGTATATACAAGAAGGGGGACATGATTGCCCCTTGGGGGACGCCAGCCTGCATAACACGCTCCCGAGATGAGGAGCGGCCCACTTGGATGTAGAAGCGCCGGTTTTCTAAATAATTTTGAAGCAAATACATGTAATTCCGAAGACCGGGAAAGTTGTGGTGCAGTTTATAAAGAAGGCCATTGTGCCAGCACCGGTCGAATGCGGCTTCTACGTCCAAAAATAACGCCAACGTTGAAGCCCCATTGTTGAATTGCTCGGTTATGTCATCTGTGAGGCATAATAATTGTAATTCAGTAGAATGACCTTTTCTAAAACCAAACTGAGATTTTGACAAATCATGAGTTTCCGAAACTTGTTTTTTGAGTCGACAAAGTATAATTTTCTCGAGCAATTTTCCAATAGTAGACAGGAGACTAATGGGGCGGTAGTTTTGAGGTTGCCTGGTGCTTTTCCCTTGCTTCGGTAGCATAATTACCTTGGCTCGTTTCCAAGTGTCGGGGAAATGGTTATGCCGCAAACAGGCGTTGAAAATCTTGGTGAGTTGCACCAGGGCTTTTCTCGGGAGATGCTTGAGTTCCTCATTAGTCACCCTGTCCGGGCCGGCGGCTTTCCCATTAGGCAATTGCCTAATGAGCTTGTACACTTCCTGCGGCGTGATATGGGTCAGCTGTTGCTCTTGCTTCTGCGCCACCCAGTTTTGTACCCATGACAGTACCTCCTGTTCTTTCTCGGGGTTCGTGGTTGGGTTATCACAAAATCTGTCTTGGAGACAGTCGGCGAACACCTCGGCTTTCTCCTCACCGGAGAAGTGCAGGCCGAGGGGAGTGGAAAGCGCCTCAGTGCTTGAGTTGACGCTAGAGGAGACCTTAAATGCCCTTAGTAATTTCCATAAAGAATTGTCCGAATGTGTGGTACTTAACATTTTATTTTCCCACTGTACAATTTTGTTCAGTTGAATTTGTTGCCGAATAGTGTTGCGTAGCCATTTTGCTGCAACTTTGTATTCGGGCTGGCGGGTAAGCCGCCAAAGTCTCGACAGGCGCCGCCTCCTAGCAATGAGCTGCTCCACCTCCGGGTACGTGCAGAAACTGGGTGGACTTGTGGTGTACGTGGTAGCGTTTCTTTTGGCCGTGCGTAGCGAGGCAGTGAAGTTTTCAATGGCGGCATTAATGTCTGCCTCGCTGTAGTATGACAGCTTAGGCTGAGCCATCCTGTGCATTTCTAACGTAAATCGCTGCCAATCTGTCTCTGCTCTCCGCGGCGGACCGCTCCAACCGTCCGTGACTGCGCCGCAAATCTCAAAATGCACAGGTAAATGGTCAGAGTCTAAGCTGTGATACACTGTGATATTTTGTGAAAGAGCCGCATTTTTTGTCAGCACGAAGTCCAAAATTTCAGGATCAAAGTGACCTGTTTTATGCCAAAAGGTGGGTTCTGGGGGGAAGTGAACCTCAATGTCGTCATTTTCAGTTATAAGTTCCACCAGGAGATTTCCAGCCGCGTTTGCTCAGCGGCAATGCCACCAAGGGTGCCGAGCGTTGAAATCTCCTGCAATTATAACATGCTCCTCTAAATCGAGGATCTGTTCGAGGTCTCGAAGCAATATTAGGGATTGAGGGGGCCGGTAGAGCGCTACCAACATCACCGTTGTATGTTTTATACGAATTTTGAGAGCCGTGCACTCTAACACTGCCGAGGCTGGCAGCGTGACAGGAGCATAAGCAACAGTGTTTCTGAGCAAAATGGCGGTGCCACCCCCCTGTCTGCCAAGTCTGTCATTCTGAAAAATTTGATAACCCCTGAGCTTGAATGTATGCTCCTGTTTTAATTTTGTTTCGCAAATAAATGCGACATCAATTTTGTTTCGCCGCAGGTAGTTTTCAAGTTCGTGCTGCTGCCGGTGGATGCCGTCGGCATTTCACAGGAGCGCGCGAGTTAAAGTTGTACCTCCCCTTACAGTAGCCATTTAATCTAAGATATTTGAAAGAAAACACATGATTGCCTCTAACTTATCCCAGGTGCCTGTGCAGCCTTTGAATTTGGTAATAAATGGCTTCACTTTTGGCAAGAGTGCCGGGAGATTGAAAGTTTTAAACAATTCAAGGAGTTCTTTAAACCCACCCAGGTCACCGGTGGGCTCCTGGGAGGGGGGGGCTTCAGAGGGGGGACCATTTTGTGGTGGCGTGATTGCCTTTTGCCCCTTTGCGGCGCTCGCAAACGAGACGCCTTGTTTAACCAGAGCCGGGTGGACAATGGGTTTTGGCCCTGGTTGAGCACCTGGGGAGCTCCTGGCCAAAGATGCCAGTTGACGGCGGTGACGTTCGTGTCGAAACGTCTCACAACCGCGATAGCTTGCAGGATGCGTCTCCCCACAGTTTGCACAGTGGGGTACGACGTCCTGCGTGGCCTTTTTGGGGCAGTCAGCTAGGCGGTGGAGGTCACCGCAGAGGACGCACCGGGAGGTCATGTTGCACATCCTGTAGGTGTGCCCGAGTTGTTGGCAATTATAACATTGCGTGATATGGTTGTTACTTTTCATAACCTCCACGGTGACCATCATGTGGCACACCTCGCGTTCCTGCAGTAATTTTTGATTGTCGGTGGTTCGGTTGAGGGACACTTGAAAGTTTGGCAGAGGCCTGCCGCGTGATTTTAGCTGACGTACCTGGACGCTGGTGTACCCCTTGGCTTCGAGGCTCTCCTTGACAAAGTCCTCCTCCAGGTCCTCGGGGAGGCGCTTGATTATGTAGCGAAGGGGCTGGTCACCTCTCGGGGTAAAGCTGAAGTTCTCTACACCGGCGTCCTTGAGGCGCTGCATGGTGAGCTGCACGTCTTGCTTCCTCTTGAGGAAGAGTTTAAGGCAATTCCTTGTTGTCTGGAGGGTGAACTGGCCTGCTGGGAGGGTGCTCCTCAGCAGGTGCAGCACTTTGGTGGCCTGCCGGCAATCCGGGATGATGATGCGCGGCGGCTTTTGTTCTGTAGGAATACTAGTGTTTGAGGATGTGGTTGTGGCGGATGTGCTTGGTTTGGATGTGGAAGAGGTGGAGGAGGAGGAGGATGGTTTTGTTGAAGCTTGCGGTTTCGTTGTTGCTGGCCGCTGTGATTTAGGTGAAGGTGGAGGGGGGAGAGGAGCCTTCTTGGGCGCGTCGTGGACGTCTGCCTCGTCGTCACTGGAGACCTCGGTCTCCGAGAGCGCTGCGAATCGGTTGGATGTCGCTAGTGGTGGCTGGGGAAGGTGGCCTGTTTTATTCTTTTTCTTTCCCATAGTTGGACGGGGGCGCTCGACATCCGAGTCGCTTTCTCTGCTGCTTCCTTGGTGTATGGGGCGTTTGCGCGCCGGTACGGCACGCCATCCTTCTCCCAGCTTAACCAACTGCCGCTTTTTTGCGGTGTGCTCGAGATAGCAGAAACCGAGGTCTCTGGCTATCTGGGTGCGCTTTGCTCCATCTTCTATTTCGGAAAAGGCCTCTTCGTAGTACAGGATTTCCCTGTGTAGGTCTTTGACCTCCTTCTCCAGCTTCTCGATCTGTTTAGCCTTTAACTCTTCCTCGTCTGCGTCCAAGTCCATGCATGCAGCGCTGGTGGATGGCTGCTGGTTGTCCAATCTCGGTTGAGTGGGTGGGGCGTAGCATCTGGCCGGCTGCGCTCCAGCGGCTATATAAGTATGTGGCTGACCGCCTGAGGCGCTTAGTTCCTTGCCGGCTGGCGAGCACGACACATCAGCTGGCAGTGCGGCTGACGCCATCTTGATGCCGCGGTCAATGCACCCAGCCGCAAGTACTCCTGGGAGCAGACTGCCCTGCGTGGGGACGCGCTTGTTGCGTGCAACAAGGGCCCACGGCCGCGCGTCCCACGCTAAGTACTGGCAGAATTTACTGTTTCACAGAGAATCTAGCCCACATACATTGACACAGCACTTCACACGATACACTTATAGTATATATACAGCACAGATCACTTATTTGCACATATTCACAGGAATAAAACACTTGCAGAGAAAAGTTTATACGCCAGCGCGTTTAGTTTTGCGATTTTGTTTCACTAGTGCTACACGAGTGTAGTACTCATATTTCCCGTAACCAATGAATAATTATTCAAGTATTAAAGGATATTTTTGAGTCACAGAATTTCACCGATGCGTGACGTGGTGTTTACTCAACGGTGTCTATCACTCGAGTCCTACCTCTGATCTCCCACCGATCTAGCTGTTTTTCCATTCCTTCCAGCAGTTTTAGCACCTGCTTCCATTCTGCTGTTCTTGTATTCTGTTCCTTTCCTCTGATAATAATTAATAAGATCACTATTATTAGTGCTATACATATTTGTACCATTATGTTTATTGCACTATGTTTTCTTATTTTTACAATTTTGAACCTTGCGATTCTGTATTTCTATTTCCATCTTCTCTCTTATTTGCTCTGTACACACACGTCTGTCTCCTCTTGCTTTTAGCACTAGACTGCCAGGTCCCAATTACACAGACTAAGCAGGAGCTTAAATTTTGTTTCCCATAAAGGTGTAAATTTATATGATAAGCTCCCTGAGGATATCAATATCCCACAGAGTAAATTATTTAAGAGAAGGTGTTGAATGTCTTACTTTTAAATGATGTTTTATTCAGTTGACATCTATTAATACATATTTTTAATTAGTTTTTGCATTTTCTGCACGTACCATGTTATTAAATGGTATTCTTAAGTTATTCTATTATTAAAGTATGTAGGCTTTCACAGCTGGAGTCAGTATGACTAAGGAGGTCTTCTGGGCTGTATGACCATGGTCAAAGAAGAGTTCCTTCTTCCAGACGTTTCATCTGCAACTATACCAGACATTTTCAGTGGTGGTGCCTAAGTCTCACAGTGTAGATTTTAATAGCTTCCAGCTTTTTATAGTGGTAGGTGGGAGAGTGCTTGCTTCTGATTGGTTTGCTTCAGTGCTCACTGCTTCCTGACTGGTCAGGTGAAGGAGTGGGCTGGCATTTGTGAGGTCTGTGTTGAATGACTACAATGGCAGGATTAGTTTCATGGTGGTTTGTAAATGATGCCCTGTAACCAAATCTTGCTAATTTTAATCCTTCTTTTTTCCTAATAAAATGATCTGTATGTAAGTGAGTTTCTATAGCCCTCTGAATTTATAAAAAGTGCAAAAATGCTCGGCTGCCTGGTCCATACTAAATAGATAGCACAAGATAGCAATTGATATTTTTTTTCCAGCAGCAACAATCAGAGCTATGTTCTAACTTTCTCCATTATGTACTAATTAGAAAAGGTTCTTTCTACTGCTGCCAACATTAACCTTGTACCTTATAAATTTTTTCCTCATACAGAGATTAAATTAGTGGTTATCATGTATCACATCCCGGTAAGATAATCATTTACATACAATTTAAAAATCTCTTCTAAATAATAAATGTCATTCTAAGCAAAATTGTATTATATTTACAAAAATAATAGTTTTAATTTCTTTTCTTTTTCTACTACTTACCTATAAAAAGTAGTAGTAGTAGTAGTAGTATTGTATTCCACAAAAATTTTTACATAAACATTTCACTGGAAATATACATTTTGAATAAATAAAAAAAAGAGCTTTTTAGATATAGATCCATCTGTATGTATGTGTGTGTGTGCGCGTGTGTGTGTCTGTGTCTGTTCTGTGTGTGTGCGCGTGCATGTGCATGTACGTGCATTATAACTCAAAAACAAAAAGTTGGTATAATACTGAACTTGGTGTTCAATTTCAGCATCTTCCAAGGATGCAACATGAAGACATAACTACCCTTTTCATGGAAAATTTTTCATTTTATGCTTTCTCAAAAATGGCTCTAATGATTTTTATTAAATACCATATGAAGAGCTCACGGAAACAACGGACTAAGTCACATTTTGTAAATTTTTCAGGAGAGCAAATTTAAGCTTTCAGGATTATAAAAAATACTCAAACCGCACCAATTCAGTGTAACCAAAATAGTTATGATCCCAAATTTAATTCTTGTAAAGAAAGTACATTAGAAATATATAAGAAATTAAGATTATTATGTTCAAAAAGACAAAACATGCAAACTAAGAATACCTTTGCCGTGGAAAGAACATGCTAAGTCCATCACTTTTTGGTAGGCTTCCAAGTCTACTGGTATCCAGGCTCCATTATGAGTGGTCCTGTGTTTGAACAGCTTATCTTCCTTCACGACCAGAGCTTCTCTGAGCAGTTGTGTTTTGAAAGAACATTTCGGTTTGTAACAGTCTTTCAAAAAGGTTGTCAATTGCGTATAATCTCTTGTTGAACAGGTATGACTTTCTAAAGGCTTGGATTAACTCTTGCAGTTTCAAAAGCATTAACCCAGTCTTTTGGTAACTCTGCAATAGTTTTCTTTTTTATCAATCCAAAGTTCTTATCACATTCCATATAAGAGTGTCGTCTTATTTGAAATACTATTTCGACACTAATCTCTTAATGGTATGAACAATATAGTGAAGGTATAGGAACACTGCATAGTTCTTATTCTGTCCCAAGCACGAATCACAGAATATTACAAGAACCTTTACTTTTGGATGAAGGATTTCACTCACATAATTGAGCAAAAAACTAATAACTTCATTCGCTCCATTATTCTCTACATCTTCAGTGTAAGTGTAAAATATTGCATCATTGTCAGACATTTGATGAATGTTGAAGCTGTAAAACGATAACTTATGCTTGTAATAAACATTACTAGTGCTTATATTTAGCAAGGGTAGGTTTTTTTTGATAGTTCATGCAGATTACTTCATTTTCCCTAATATTTTTACTTTCTTCCCTCATTTTTCACTTTTTTGAATAAAATGTAACATCCCTTAGCTTATGAATCTAGTTTTCCATACCAATTACTTTAATTTTATTTGTAATTTGTATCTTTTCTTTTTCAGAGACATTCTGTGAAAGCTTTGCATTCAAACCTTTTAATTCAGCTTGAAATTTGTCACGTGTTGAGCAGGTATTGGTACGCGGGTACCTAATTGATAAGTTAAATTTGCTGTTAAATTTTCTGTATGTCTCATAAGCAACAGGAAGTTCAGAGTATATATCCTTATATAACTAATAGCATTTTGTTATTGATAGTTCTTCTGGAAGTTAAATTTTGTTTGTCTTTCCCTTGCCATAGTGGCTCTTTTTTCCCTTAAATGCACCTATGTGGTTTATAAAGGCTTCCTCCTATTCTTTAGACATTTACAGTTAGCTTGAGTGCCTCTTTTATCCCTGGGAGATATTCCAGTATCTTTCATACTTGATTGTATAGTCTGCAATCTGCACTTTGTTATTCCATGCAAAGCAATGAAAGCGTTTCGTCAAACAGGAATTTCACTCATGGTGTCATTTCATTTGATTCTTACTATGTATCAGAAAGGGCAATTTCTGGCATTGGAATCATCATGCCTAGGTCTTCTATGAGCATTTAATGCCACTGAGATTAAGCTGGTTAAATAAGAAGATTGATCATTCCAGTTACCTAACAAGTTAAATTTCTGGATAAGCTCTTCTCTTTCATGGAGTTTGATTTGCTTGAAACACTCAAATAATGAGCATTTGCAGTCACTGCCTAACACATGAGACATTTACTCATTGTAGCATAACTTGTTTACTTTTTAGCTGATTAATTAACAGATGGCTTCTCACCTTCATCTTCTGACGATCCACACGTTTTAAACATCCTAAAAGGATCATACTACTGCCAGACTTCAAACTAAACACTATTACAATAAAGAAAAAGCACAGTAAAAAATTTAACCTCAACTGATCAGTATGTAATCACAACTCAACTGACTTAACGGATGTAATGTAAACATCCTTGTAACAAAATCTTTCTGGACTTGCCCCATTCTTTCTGTGAGAGGACTGACTTGGAACGTTCTTTCCATTACCACTTAAAGTCAAAACCTCTGTATCTTGGTGACTTGCCCTGTTATTTGAAAGTTATTTTAGCTGCCCTGTAGTACTGATGGCTGACTACCAGAATGTGCCATAAACTCATTTCCTAATAAAATAGACATGCCCCATTTTTTTCCATGGGTTCTTCATATGTTTAAGATATCTGCATGACAAATGAAATGTATATCTTGAGTTTTCTGTGAATAGCTTGTGAATTCCTTTTCATTGTGAATGAATTTTGTATAGCTTGTAAACTGTAAGAGAGAGAAAAAACTTATTACACAAAAAATGTAGATTTCGTTAAAACACACAATATATGTCAAACACAGTTTTTGTGGCATTAAGCATTTTTGAGATATGCATTTCCATGGGGAATTCAAATCGATTTGAGTACACTTTCTGTATTGAATACTGCATGGAAACACGGATCTGGATCGTATTGAGATCATTTAGAACCTTGGATCTGATCCTCTTAGAAAGTAGGATCGGATTGAAATTTGTTGCATGGAAACACCTACCATATTGGAATTGTTTTGAATATGCCAAAGAGTGCTATCCTATACTCGTAACACACTGCATGCTCGTCATTTTGTTTTTATTAGTGGAAATCGTTAATCACATGTGTAATAAAGCACACATCAAAGTAACTTTTATCGCTTCCATAATTTGCAATTTATTTTTCTCAAAAACATTCACTAGCCGTAAACTCGCTTAAAATATACAGAAAAACAAATTAACATATGTTTAACAGGTTCGGCAATCTAAATCCAACTTGACCAACATAAAAGCTTGAATTATTTTATTCTCGAACTTTGTGTATCCAAATTGTTCTCAATATGTATTGAATTTAACATGGAAACACGGATAGTATTCAGTATGGAATTGGACTCAAATCGATTTCAATTCCCCATGGAAACATAGTGTCCTTATTGTTGGTTTAAATTGTCAAATACTTCATACTCTTTTCAACTGCTAAAATGCTATTTGTTTGTTTCTCACAATCATGCAAAGGGAATGGAATTTCGAATACTTTGCATAGTGGACGACTTTTAAAAGACTTGACTATCACTTAAGCCTACTGTATTCCCCTTGTACCTACAACAAAATGTGTAATAAAACCATTTCTGCAAATAGTTTATCCTGATTAACATGAAGTAGATAGAAGAATAAGCTCTTGTGAGAATAATTTGTGTAAGAGTGGGTAGAGGTGGTCATGTAAATGTTACACAGATTTTGTTTTTTAAATGTACCCCAAAGCATGTAAAGTGGCTGTGGAAGTGCATTTGTGGTGTCACTGCATGTGTCACTGTCACATTTCACAGCATGCAAAACTTGCTAAAAGTTTTAAAAGATGGGAAACATGCATATATGTTATTTGTAACATATTTACGTGCGTTTTGACTTACTATTTACTTATGCATATGTCTCTTCATTTTAAGCATTTTAAAATAGTTTGTAAGTTTTGGGAGTCATCAAGTTTGAGTGTGTATACATTTGACATTAGGAATTAAGGCTGATTCACAATAAAATGGAATGGCAAACAGAACAAGAATGAAAAGCAAAGAGACATAAGTTTGGTTCACAATGCACCAGGAACAGAAATGAGAATGCTTATAAATAGCAACCTGGAAAGTTTATTATGCACATTGGGATGTCATTTGTTTGTGACTGACCAATGACATGTTTTCAGCTGCTTGCAATTCAACCAACATAATGCAGGTTAACCAAGTTATACATATGATGCAATAAGTATTTTCTAAAAGCATGCTATTAATATTTCTGATTCCTCTTGTAAAAGTATAATGCTCTTACGTTTGTAATAAATGACATGCATTAAAGTTTGTTGTTCTAGCTGTTTTTGCTTGTTTGTTCTGGTTTTGTTTTCCAAGCTTGTGATTACACAGAGCTCTAGTGGCCGGTTTAGCTCATGGCCTTTTTGAACAATTTCTATCATTTAGACATCTATCCACAATATGAACTTTCATTTCCAGGCATATGTAAGGTTTCTGTTAATTCTGAATGCCCACATTGTAATATATGCATTTTATTTTTGTCATTTCCATTCCTGGTAATTGTGAACCAGACTTTGGATGGACATCGTATTTTAATGTGACGCTTACATATTTGAGTGCCTTTCACTTTTTATACACATATCCAAAGTAAAGTTCATGTTTGAATGTGCCCCATCACATTTTAAAATTACACTGTGTTGGTAAGCATAGGAACTTATACTATTTAGTTTTTCTGTTTGAGTTTATTTTCAATTCTAAAACATAACAATGTGGCTTTAATACTGTCATGCCAAATTGCATGATATTTTCATTATGTCTCTTCCAGTAAGATCTAGTAACTGTTCAACCTACACCCCTCTAACAACTTCAAAAGCAATGTAGGTGTTAAGGAGTCATTGAAACTTTGATGCAAATTGCATGGTTGCAAGTACTGGAGCACGAGATCTAAGTTATGCATAATGTTTGGTGTTATGCATGGAAAGGTGATTTTGTTTTAAGGAAAACAGGTGGTTTGACTTATTGATCATATAATTTAATAAACTTCTTTGTGGTTACACTCATTGCCTGACTAAAATATAGCCTATAACTCAGAGGTCGCAAAATGTCACAAATTCATGATGTAATACAGATACTACCCACCATGCACAAAGTGAAGATGGCGTGGGCGCAGTGAGATGGTAGAGGTGCCTCGTAATCATCACTACCATCACGCATACTGCATAATAGTATTCATAACAAAGAAATAACAAGAAAACGAAGGATTGAAACCTTATTAGGATATTACATTTTATCTGTATTCTTTTATTTTATTTCATTTTCTTTCCACTATGGCATAGTGACTAAACACTGAAAATTTGGGGTTGTCTCATAAGTAGCTAGTATTCATTGTGTATGAAGGCTGACATCAGTTAAACGTGTTCTTCTATTCAATTTGAATGGTTTAATTTAGAAAAAAACTCTTCACAGGTGTGCATAGAACTGTGCATAGCTGTGATTCTGGCAGCAAGTGATCGGAGATGTGGATATTTAGAGGAGTCAAATGTTTGAATGCATCTAAAGCAACACATTCCTTAAATTTACTTTTCATAAAAGTGTTGTTTTGGAGATCAGCAACCTCACATTACAACTCTAGTCTTACCTTCACAATGGGTTGTCAAAAGGATTTGCTAAAAGAGAGAAATCATTTTCCATGTTTGCGAAATCACAAAACATTTATCTGTAAGTTCTGTAAGTAAAAGTTCCAGGATATTGCATGCTTATGTATTCGAGAATCAGAAACGTTTGAAAGTGATTTCAGACAAGGAAAGTGATGAAACTCATGTTCTTTCAGTTGCACATTCCAAACATTTATCATCATGGAAAATTATTTCACCTCATCATACATGTTAACAATGTACTGATCATGACCTTGAAGTCAGCAGTTCAACTTGTTCAACTGTTTGAAAGTATTTGTTGTGAAAGCCAAATTGCTAATCCAAACTTCGTCTTCTAACTCCAAACTTGGTCTCCCTGAAAGATTAGCATATGTTGTATTCGCTATTTTGAATTATAGTGACAGTGATGAAATAACAAATTCCTTCTAGTAGAAGTTGCTGCTGCCACCATTCTTAATGAACAAGGCAATGGAACAGTGCAGCAAAGAAAGAAAGAAAGAAAGAAGAAAAAAAAAGCCAAAGCATTAACAACTTTCGATGCTCCAGAGGAGAAGACCTAATTTTGTTAATAGTCTTAACAACATCCTTTACTGTTTTTCATTTACAGTACCTCCTGATGTATAATGCAATGGAAAAAGCGTACGTTTTCAGGCATTTCTCAATAATTGCTTTGATCCCCCTACCAGACCCTTCTTTTCCCCAATCATTGCTGGAGCACCATCTGTTGCCACTGATACTACTAGTCTTTTCAAGTATAGATTCTTTTTTCTCACTGTATTTTTCAATGCTTAGAACAGTTCTCCCATTGTTTGCTCCTTAAGGGTTATAAGATTCAAAATATATTCATGTGCAGAAAGATTCCCATTTACCATGAATGAAGATTACTAACTGAGCCTTGTCATTTATGTCTGTTGTCGTATCTAGTGCAAGAGATTAGTTTAAAAGCTCATTAACTTTATTTTGAATATTGTTTTCAATTGCTTCTACAATTTTTAACAGTCTAGTCTTGACGGTGTTCAGAGACAAATGTATATTTTGAAAAGCATCTACTTGTTGAGAACATATTATTTTAGTGACATCACATAGAGAGGATTTTATGAACTGTCGGTCTGTAAAGGGCTTCACTTCTCTTCTGATTTTCCAAGCTTTTGAATCATAAAGATTAAAAACAGAAGCACTGTTAACCGTGAAGTATTCTTCATTATGGTAGATTGAGTCACACTTTTTGACACTCACCCAGTCGCTGACAATGAGGACGAATGCCCTTGAAAACGTTTCTGTTTTATATGACATTTAATTAGTAAAGGTGAGTGTCAAAAGGTGTGACTCAATCTACCATCATTTTGAATCATAGTTGGGGTTTGTACGAAGGTTGTTTGAAAAATTCTCGGAATGACATACTAAATAACAACTGACCTCAGCCAAAGTATTTTTATTTCTCATTGTCTCCCTGTACACTAATGCACTTGGTCCATCAATGTTCCAATGCCTTTATTCCATCTTGAAAATGAGATTCTTCCAGGCCTGCAAAATGCTCGTCAATTCTGACTATGAGTTCTTTATTTGAAGAGAATCTCCATCCAACAAGGAAATTTTTGAGCTTAGGGAAGAGATGGAAGTCTGATGGAGCCATATCAGGTGAATAAGGTGGGTGTGGCAACAATTCATACCTCTGTTCATGAATTTTTGCCATGGCGAGGACACATGTGTTTGGGCGTGCACTGTCTTGATGGTGGATGATGTTTATCATTGCTAAACCTGGCTTTTTTTTCATGTACTTTTTGCTGTAGATGGTCCAGGAGGTAGCATAGTATTCTCCCGTAATTGTTTGACCATTGGGAAGAGAATCTATCAACAGAATCCCTTTTGCATCCCAGAACACTAATGCCATGACTTTTCTGGCTGACGGTATTGTCTTTGCTTTCTTTGGTGGTGGAGAATCAGCATGTTTCCATTTGCTTTGACTGTTGCTTTGTCTCTGGGGTATAGTAGTGGACCCATGTCTCATCTGAGATCACATACCAATGCAAAAAAATCTTGTGTGTTTTTCTGAAAATGGGCCAAGCATTGTTCAACATTTGCACTCAGATGCATTTTTGATCCTGTGCTAACAGTCACTGCACACACCTACAAGATAATATTTTTATACCCAATTCCCCAGTCAAAATGTGATATGCCCTTTCAGATGATATCCCTAGAGCTTTAGCAATTTCTTGCACTTTGAGTTGGCAATCTTCTAAAACCATATGTACACTTTTGTAATAATTTCTGGGATGGTGACACATCTTGGCCTACCACTACGTGGATCATCTAAGCCCTTCTGACCAAATTTAAACTCATTGGTCCACTTGGCAACAGTTGAATATGAAGGAGCAGAGTCCTCCAGTGTGTTCTGAAAATTGGCATGATTTTCTCTCACTGCACACTGCATCTTAGTTTAAGATGGTCATACATCACAAAAGGTTTACAGCACTCCAATTCTATGAAGCAAACAACATAATGGTATGTCTACCTAGTCGTACAACTCATCACTGGATAGGACATTTTTTAAACCATTCAAGCCTACTGCAACAATGAATGTATGAACTTCATACACAACACAAAACGAGAAAGAAAGATCAACAACTTACTTTTGGGAGAATTTTCAAGTCATCATGGATGATGACAGCAATGCTAGTGAATGCTAAAAGTGGATTTCATTCTACAGGTGTCTGTCCAATTAATAAAAATGCAGTGGTTTAAAATCCATTTTTGCCCTCTGGTTCTAAGTCACACCACAAAAATCCATTGTCTAAAGAATGATTTGTACCTGAGTTAGCTCCAGCAAATTCAGTACAGGAAAAAAACCAATTTCTAAACCCTTCAGTCTCATTCCACAAGTAGTTGTCAACTCCATACAAGATGGCACCAAAACATTCAGACAGGAAGTAAACAGCAATTCTTCTGGCTTCTCCAGAAAATATTCTAGAGATTGCAAAAGAAAAGAAAACTGTTTCCTCAGCACAAAACATTAGGCAGGTCAATAAGCGACTGCGTAAACAGTCTATGTTATCATCAGAATCATCGGGAATCAGTGAAGATGATGATAATACATTTTGTGACTCTGCAAGATAAAACACAATGATCCCATATCCATCAAACTTGGTGACTGGATTCAGTGTCAAGGCAAGGGAAAAGAACGGTATTTTGAGAGATGTATTGCTGCAGTGGGTAAAAAGAAATTTACCTTTGGGAAATGTATTGTTCTTGAATTAAAATTTAACATTTCTAATGACCCTGTGTGCCTATCACCCGATTCATCCTACTTGAGGAAGGTGAATAGGATCATGAAGCACTATAATGAAACTAATTTTATAGAACTCTGGACAATATTTATGCATTCTTAAATAGTGAAATGTGTTCGTAGAAGACTGCTGTTTATAAGCATATAAAGTGATTGGAGTTTATATTAAAGACTTCTCTGCCATGAAGACTTTTCCAAGTTGTGACCTGATTCCCTCTACCTTACCCTAAACATAACGCATTTGCACATTTTCAAATATGTTACAGCACACCAAACAAAGTCTAGTAACGCAAAACAGTGAACATTGTCAGAAGTGGTAATGCTATGAAAAAGTTATTTGACACAAGTTACATATTTTAGTGAGGTCTATGACATTTCAGGTACGTTTTTCTTTATTCCTTTTGGTTGCTCAGTTATATAGTATTCATTGAGAATTAAGAGAATATCAGTGGCTATTTATAGAAAATTTAAGAAATACATTTATTCATCGTGCCAGTATCTAAACAAAAATGACATTTTAATCAAACTTGGTAAAGAAGCTTTCACAAACTAAACCACAAGGAAATCCTTTTCCATTTAAAGGCTTATTGTGACAAAATTTCATGTACATCTTCACCTTGCATCTGTGAAAGATGCAGGAATTAAAGTTTGGTATTTATCCATCTTTTCATTTTTGAGTTTATGCTGTTCACACACATCCACACGCATTTACATGACAGATTTACTTTCTCTACTACTTGCCTATAGTAAATAGAGGAAGTGTTGTATTCAGCTCAAAAATTCGATATTGAGATTTCATTGGGAAATTAACATTTTAAAGCTCCCTGAATTAAAAAAGAAAAAAGAATCATGAAAAGCACGTGTATGTGCACGAGAGAGAGGGAGGGAGAGAGAGAGAGAGAGAGATTTTGATTTGCTCAAATATGTCTACAAATATGTCAAATAATTCTTATGTGGAGCTAACCATTTGCAAGACTTTCCTTGTTATTGGTTTGAATTTTCAAATACCTAATACTTTTCTGAAATGAAAAGTCATTCATATTTGTTCTTGTGGTCATGCAAAGAGCATGGAATTTCAAAGCCATCACATAGCAACAGGTTCTTTAAAAAGTTGACTGTCACTTTACCTATTGTATTGTAAAACGAAATATGTAAGTAGTAGCTCAATTGGGATTCTGGATGCAAAGTAATTGCCATGACCTATTCATTTAGATCCAGAACCCCCATGGGGTTTCTGAATATAAAATAATTGATTATGCCCTAATGAAAAATATCTAGAATCCCTATGGGGTTCTGGATATAAATGCAGTATTTTTTTTTTACTTCGTCTAAGATGTGCATAGTAGGTATTGCATTCCACCCAAAAATTTGATACCGAGATTTCACCAGAAGTCTGTTTTGAGGCTCTCTGAATACAAAAATCCCATTTTTGGAGAAGATTCGTGGTCTGTGACCAGCATAACTCAAAAAGGAAAAGTAGGATAAATACCAAACTACGTATTTAAATTCAGTATCTTCTTAAAGATGGCGGCGCCGTGGCCGAGTGGTTAGACCGCTCGCCTCCAACCGAGGCGGCCCGGGTTCAATCCCAGGGACTTGCATGTGGGAATTGTGGTGGAAGAAGCGGCGTCTGGGCGGGTTTTCTCCGGTTTCCCCCGCCATTCATTCCACCAACTGCTCCATCATCACCTTTCCTTTCATCCATTTCACCAACATTTCGTTTCATCTACTTCCTTCATCCCATACCAGGCATCGGGCTGATCACCCATCCTGGATGCTCTATCTGATCCATGAGTGTCTGCTCCTCGACGGGCCTCTGACCCCAGGCACCCGCTTGTAAGTCCTGGGGTGTAAGTCCTACATAAGAGGAGGGTAAACAGATAATGAATGAATGAATCTTCTTAAAGATACGACATGAAGATTTGCAAGAAAATCCCCCACCCCAACTATCTTTACATGGAACATTTTTCGAAATTTTCGATTTTCTAAAAAATGGCCTAACGATTTTGATTAAAGTACCCTGTATTAAAGATATTTACATGACAAATAAAATGTATATTTTGAATTTTTTTGTGAATAAACTGTACGGTCCTCTTCATTCGGAAAGCACTTGTATAATCTTGTATAACTGGTAAATGTTAAGCAATAAACGAAAACGCTAAAAAAATGTGGATCTCTATAAAACAAACAGTTTACTTCAAATAGCATTTTTATGGCATAAGCCGTATCCTTTATTAATCGTTCGAATTGTTCAATACCTGGCCATTCTTTTCAAGTCCTGTCGATTTTCAGTTTTGTCTCGCGATTGCATGGAAAGAATATGGAATTTTAAGGCCAGCATATACCGCCCAGTTCTTAAACACTTGATTATCGTTGTTTCAATTGTATCTATAACGAAATGTGTAATGTAGCTATTTCTGCGAAGGTTTATCTCGATTATAATGAAGTGGATAGAAAAATAAGCTTTCGTAAGAATTATTTGCACACTCGCTAAATAAACAATAGAGGGTAGAGAAAGTCATGTGAATGTAACACAAGATTTTTTCTAATTATTACGTGGAATGTTAAAAAGGTGATGTTGGGCCTGGCGGAGATGCTGTGCGCCTCGAGAACCGTGATGGGTAAAAAAAAATGTAAGATCAATAGTATTGTTCCTAGAATTTCAGAAAACTTTTAAAAAATACATGTAATTAAATGGAGTAAGGTAGAATGGACTGCCTCCAGATTATTAGCTCTGTGTATTGGTTCGACCCCCGGTGTGATTAAAAAATGCAAGGTTGATATTATTGGTCGTAGAATTTCAGAAACGATTAAAAAAAAAGTACATGTAATTAAATGGATGAAGGTAGAATGGATCCCTTTCAAACAGAAATGCTGTTATCGCTTCGAGACCCGTGAATGTTAAAAACACAACTTTGAGACTATTATTCTAGAAATACGGAAACAACTTAAAAATATTTATAATCAAATGGAGTAAGGTAGAATTTACCTCTGCAGATTGGGATACTGTGTGTATCGTTTCGAGCCTCGCGATGGCTAAAAGAATGTAACATTGAAAGTATTAGTCGAATTTCGGAATAGAAGTTAAAAAAAATAATGTAATGAAATTGACATCGGTGGAATGGACCCGCTCCACATCGGGATGCTGGATAGTGTATCCGTTCAAACCCCGCGATGGGTAACTTCTGATCATTTAGAATCCCCGCGGGAGTTTCTAATACAGGGCGAGTTTTAAGTCCACCGACAAACTTGAAGGGGTGATTCCTGACTGGAAATGGAGCAAAAAAGTTCATATCACCTTGTGTCCGGAAATGCATAGTTTCCACGGTAAATGACACTGACGAGATTATCTCATAACTTGCAGTGTGCATTTTGTGTGTTGCAGATAGTGTGATTTAAGCAATGTAGAAGCACAATGGTCCAGTATTCCTTCCAAGGACAAGCCGAGATGATGTTCGTGTATTAAAAGTTAAAGTGAGTTTTATTTATGGACGCTCTTTAACTGCTGTGGTTCTTAGCGTCCTTTTCTATATTGGACGTGAAAGACCTGTAATTTTGCTCTATCAGGCTTGAGGTTCTTTTACGTGCTGTAAATCTACAACACGGGACCACCGGCTTTACGTCCCTTCCGAAGGAAGCCATGCTAAGGATCTTTACGCCCGAAAAAAATCCATCGCCCTCCGCCGGGTTTGAACCCGCGACCTCGGGAACTAGAGGCTAGCTGGTAACTACTACACCACGGATGACGACAATGTTCGTGTATGGTCAAGCAGGTGGAAACGGTTGAGAGGTAGCACGGATGTAACGAGCCACGTACCCTGACAGACAACACCACCCAGATCACAGAACATTTGGAGCCATTTTTCGGCGTTTGTGCGAGCATGGGTCCTTTGAGACAGACGAACGTTCAGGGCGGCCGCGGACTGTGCGTACATCAGATGTGGAGGAACATGTTCTCCACGATATTGAGAACAACCCTGGTACAAGCTCCAGGCAATTGGTCCCCAACATGGTGTAAGACAAGCGTTTATCTGTATCCTACATGACAACCGCTATTATCCTTAACACCTCCAACGTGTGCAGGGATTATCACTGGCAGATTTTCCTCCACGGGAGAGATTCTGTCGCTGTTTGTGCAACTGGCCATCACCATTATGGGATTTCTGTCTTTAGTCCTCTTCACCGATTAAATGACCTTTGGTAGAGATGGTATAATTGACCTGTGTAATCGTCATCTGTGGGGTACAGAAAATCCTCACGGAATGGTTGAAGCGTCTCATCAGCAGCGGTTCAGCATCAATGTTTGGGCAGGAATTATTGGCGGCCGCCTACTTGGAGCAGTTCTTCTTCCACAACACCTGAACCGAGAATCGTATCTGGATTTCCGGCAAAACACTCTGTCTCCATTTGGGGTGAACGTGCATTTGACAATACGACAGGCAATGTGGCTGCAGCACGATGTAGTGTCAGCCCACTTACGCATTAATGTTAATCTTCCCCAGATTTTGGATAGGATGTGAAGGCCCTGTTACAGTGTGTGCTCAATCACCGGACTTAAAGCCCGAGGATTTTTACTTGTGGGGCCATCTGAAAAGCATTGTGTATGGTGTTCCTGATGTTCCGACCCTTTAACAATGTGTTCAGGTAGCCTGTGATGATTTTCGGACACAGGCCGGAACATTCGAACGAGTGAGGCAATCCATGATGCGACGTGTGAAGGCATGCATTGCATCCCATGGAGGCCATTTTGAACATCTGTTGTGACGTGGGTGGGATTCAGACCATGTACTGTGTACCAGGGCTCTTTGATATTCTTCAGTGTCATCTACCGTGGAAACTACTCATTTCCGGACACAAGGTGATATGAACTTTTGTGCTCCATTTCAGTCAGGAATCACCCTCTGAAGTTTGTCGGTGGTCTTCAAACTCAACCTGTGTATAAGTATATGTGTACTGAATTCAATTAAGGTGAAATGGTGTGCGCGTGTGTCGGCTCGAGCTCCGATATGAGTAAAATATTTATTTGCTCATCTGGATACATATCTGTATATAAATGAATTCGATGAAGTGGAATGGACCCCCCCCCAGATTGGGATGCTGCATACACGCGTGTCGGTTCGATTCCGATAAAGAAAATCATCTTCGATGAGCAATTCTTGCAAGTTTGACAAGCACCTCCTCGTCTTGAATACAATTTTTGGATCGAATGGGCACCAATTCAAATTTGCTGTTGAGGATAAGTTCCTTGTGATCGTCGACGAATCTCAGAAGTATCGAATAGGAGATATATCATTGAAGCCTCTTGTTTGCAACGTGTACGATGTCGATGTCATCACTAGGGTAGATCCATCCAGCATTAGACGACTCGATTTCATTGGGCTGAGGGCTGCATAGCTACGCATAGAGGAAATGCCAGGATTTCTAGTTCTATCTGTAGTTGTTCCATTCAAGTCTAGGCGAACTTCATAAACATTAAAGTAACAGCATTAGTGGTAAGCTTAGCGATAGTAGGCTATACATTAGGTTTCAAGATAAATCCTTCAGTGAATAGATTAGGTAGAGTATACAAATTTTCAGCTTGACAAGGAACTCTAATCTCATCACTGGAATCTAGAGCTGATGTATTATATGGTAGAAATATATGCTGCTCCTCTTTTGTTATCTTGTCATCAAATTTAGATATTTCAGTTACGTTTAATGTATCCATTATAGAAACTTGATAACCCAAACTTTCCAGAAACTGTATTATACGATTTTAGCTCCTTGCTAGGCAAAGATAAGGTGCAAGTCAATCTTGATCAGAGAGATCTACAGGGTTGGGCAGATAAAACCGGCACGTGTTATCACATTGATTTGAAAAAAACTTCAAATGGAATTAAATGAATAAACGAATATGCCCTGTATTTACCATCAAAATATTTGTTGGACGTGCCCTCCACCTGTGACCACACTTCTGTGCGCGTCTTAATAGCTTAATAAAAACACGTGCCAATTCCTCATGGATGATAGTGTGGATGCAATTCCTGATATCATTGATAATATATATTATCAATGGAATGGGGATTCTGTTCGTACACTTCTTTTCAAGTACCCGCATAAATAAACGTAACATGTCGACAAATCTGGTGACCGAGGTGGCCATAAGCCTTTGCTTCTTCGGTGAACATCTGATGAATACGGATAAGTGACCTGTCAGATGTGTGATATGTTGCCCCATCTTGTAGAAAGAAGCAGTAATTACGCTCCTCTTCTGTTGGGAATAAATTTTATCCAAAAAGGTCAAGTAGACGTCTGTGGTATCGAAGAATATTTGACCCATAATGTGTTTTGCAGTCATGGCGTACCACACACAGATCTTTTGGTCGTGTAGAGGTTGCTCGAACAATAGGTTAGGATTTTGTGTCACCCAGTACACTGTTCTGGGAGTTTACATATCCCGATAGATGAAACCAAGCCTCATCACTCATGATAAACATCATCGGGACCATATGACCGACATCTGTAACCATGTTCAACAAACAGTGGCAGAAATTTACACGTTTGTCCCTATTGAGCTCCTTCACTTGTACAGCTGTCACTGGGTACGGTTTTAATTTCAAAGACTTTAGCACACGTCCGCAAACTCTCCTACTCCCATGAACCTGCTGAGCAAATCTCGTGGTAGACTTTCAAGGACTCATAGTCATCATTTCATTAATTCGTGCCATAAACTGAGGTGTCTGGACAGATGGCGTTCTGTTCCTTATTGCATTTGTAATAGATCCAGTCGTACACCATTTTTGCACCAAACCTTGAATGCTGCTTTTCTTTGGTACTGGGCGAAGCGGATATTTGCCTTTGAATAATTGTCGTGATTCCTTGGTAGAGCGGTCTTTATATACGCCTCTACAATGAATATTCCCTCTGCTGTTGAATAAGTCATGCGTATTTACTGTACAAAACAACTCTTTACAGCAGCATACGCAACAGTTTATAAATCATTGTCAATCATTTGTAAGAAGCAGCAGAAACAACAACAATTAAGCTAAGCATGCGGAAGAAAGGATAGCCAGCATAATTACAACAGTAAAACTAAACATGCTGAAGAAAGGATAGCCAACATAATTTCTTTTCAAATCATAAGGAATGAGATGGGGCCGGTTCATCTGCCCAACCCTGCGTTATACTTGTTATGCTGACGTTTACAATTTATACCCACTTCGCCTGATGCAAAGCCTTTTAGTTATAACCTCGTTTCTAAAGTAGATGATCTTGCTGTCCTGATCGATTACCCTTAAGAGCAATTTGATATATCAATTTGTGTCAATCACAGGCAGATATATAGGACTTGAAGGTTTTTGAGATATATGATAGCATGGAGGAACCGATGGAAAAACCCAAAGAATGCCCATTCTTTTCATGGATGAAAGAACCAGTTGCAATATTGCAGTCTATACGTATGATACATTAAATATGTTTACAAGATCAGACCCGCTCAGCACATCGCCATGCAGAATACGACTGTCATTGAAACCTAGAAGCGAGCGTACACTTCTAGGTTTAGAAAAGTATATTTCATAAGGACATTGAATCTCAGACTTCATTGTATTACCATTAGGACGCATGAAGAAGACACCACCATCCAATTCAATTTGCCCTTGAGAAATAGATTTATATCAATCTCATAGGTTGCGGTGGATTTTTCTATACTTGTAGGTTTTGTATTAAAAGTGTAATGAAATAGACTATTGCTCTTATTGATCTTTGGTATTGAATCTTTCAAAACTCCAGAGAGCAACCTGATAACTATATCTAGAATTAATTGTAGAGTTGGATTCAGACATGTAGAAATTATAGATTCTGTGCTACTCATAGTAACTATAACCCATTTTGACTAATAGACCGACACATTAACTTGCTTTTATACGAGAAATAACAAACATAGATGACTGCAAATGACAAATATGAAATTCCGATACCTCTGTTTATTGTACATTATCTTAACACTCTTCAGGTAGCTTTCAATCAGTTTAGGAGGTTTCAAGCTACTAAAACTATCAAAATAAAATGCTAAATTTCCTTCCTTCCGTATAGTGACCCAGTGCGTGCTGTCGTTGCACAAAGTATCTAAATGTACAGCTATTCTCTCATTGTTTAGTGGTTTTGAAGGAAGGAGTCAGTCATATAAACTCGTCTAAAATATGGTATCTTTAAGCGCTCTGCATACATTTCAATATCAATATTGCTTAGGAATATCTCTGGGATATTACAACCCCCTTTCCCTGTTTTTGAAGACTTCCCAAGTCCTTTGTCCTTCCTTTGTACAACATTAGCAAATTTCTGCATCATAACAGATATCAAACCTCTTGTTAAGAACTTGCGGTTGTCCCTTATCATTAGATTCCATTTGTTTTGTGTGTGTCAACATCTCAGTCAATTGTTTATCAGCGTCTTCTATTTATAGTAGTAGTAACGTGTGCAGCACCTCTGGCAGCAGCCCCATAGAGCAGAATTGGTGGGAATCAATGGCAAAAATCCACTTCTCACTATTTCTTCTTCTCCTCCTCCTACCAGCACCAATGGCAAGCTTAACGTTCGTGATGGACCTTACAAGTCTCAATGCTAACGAATCGTCTGCTGATTGAACCCTCCTCCAAGCCATCTCGGCCAGAACTCCATCGGCCAAACGTCTTGTAGTGGTACCGTTATCTCTACTGTAAGCAATGTCGTGCTCCTTGAAAGCTTCGTTGAATTGATTTATTCCAGAATACCCTCTCTGCAAACATTTCTGTAACTTAGTTCCTGGACCACAGTATTTGTAACTAGGAAAATTAGACTCAAATGGTAACGTATTAATTAACGAATTAATAATTCCAGAGCCTCGTTTAGAAGTAATCTTACCTCTCCTTGATGTCATTATAAGTATACTCATGATTGCAGGCATCTCTCAGATGTTTTATACGCTAGAGCTGTTAACATAAGGACGAGATGTTACCTCTACAGACCACATTATAAACTAAAAGATAAATACAGGTGACGAATGATTTATGAGTCCAGTTGAGTGATGGAGTTAGTACCGCAAAAGCGTGCACTTCTGATACAACTCTTGGACTTTGAAGGTGATATCAGAGAAGGAACGTCATGGAGATTTATTTCCAAGTAATGTCAGAGCACGTATTCTGGGAGTGCTGATAAAATAAATGTAGTGATGGATTTGCTAGTTCACGAGAATGGGCTTCGATTCGAATATATATATATATATATATATATATATATATATATATATATATAATGTAGTATATATTATAGTCTTTTCAGCAACCGAAATATCAAGTTCAAGGTGCTTGAGAGTATACGGGTAAACAGCTATGCAAATGGAGATGAGGTGGTACAACCTTCTTATGCAATGGAAGATCCAATCTTTATGTTTGATGATGTAATCAATGAAATGAAGGCAAGTTTGCTTCCTATTACAGTATAAGTAGACATCGAAATGTTGATTCTATTGTCCCGGTTTACCTTTGAGCGTTCGAAATATCGAATGCTAGAGGGAAATGTACGGCACTTATCATCCCGGCTTTCCGCGTTGCTCTTTTGTTTTGGTCGCCTTGGGCAGCTAGCGGAGAGAACTAGAGAGTTCGACTCAAGCGACCGGGTAGCGAAGGTGTTTACTTTTATTGTGTGGGTAACTGTGATATTACATGTACAGGTACGTTTTGTCGTCGGGGTTGAAACTATAAAGATTACTTGGTTCTTGTTGCAAATGCTTTTTACTTTCACAGTTTTTTTCAATACAGAGTGCTCGCTTTTAGCTACGAGCCATAAATGATTGTTACTTTTATAATCTGCGGGCTTATTTTACAATTTGCTGCGTATGTAAAGTGTGTTTGGAAACGGTGATAATGTGGGCAGACTGTTGTGGAAATTTGTTATGTTACGAGAAAACCAAGCTACAGGATATTTATTCCTGCTGCTGTTGACGTGAAGCGTATATTTAGATGAATTTTAGGTATATATGCCAGGTCTTTAGTAAGAAATTCCGATAGGGCTCAGGTATTACTGAGTCTCGTAATGACACATGCTCCAGATTTTGCTTCAGACAAGTCCCATGATACGATCCTATGAATCCAGGGTTCTGGTATCATGGCGATATCAATTTTATACCTCGCTACGTTACTCGAAAGAACTCGCGAGCCAGTAATACTGTGTTGCAAGTTAGCCTGAATGAACGAAATTATCTTGGTTTAACCTACCCCTATTTAAAACATTTCCCAAGAGTCCGGTTTTCGTAAGATTCCCGGGCCCTCTCCTGGGGTGTCTAGGAGGTAGGGGCTGCATCTCCAAATCTTCGGGAGTCACATTTCTCACGTTTTGTGCGCCTCGTGGGGCGGGGTGCCCTAATGGGGCCTCAGTCTCCATGCTTGTAGTTAGATCTATCCGGTGTCCTTAAACGAGGCGTCCGGTTTTAGATACAGGGCTGCTTCTCCACATCTTCGGGAGTTGCGGTTCCTGTAACATTTGACGAGTCTCGATGGCAAAGTTCTCTTTCGAGGGTCCAGCCACCTCAACTTCGGTATTAATGCCCTTGGGATTCCGTAATAAAGAGCCCTCCGGTTTAACGTGTTTACCACAGTTCCCACGATTGGCTAGGGAAAACTTAGGTCATCCCAGACAGAGCCCCGCATTCCTGGTTAAGATTGTGTACTCTAAGAGGTCGTCATGTATCTCAGAGGCTCCGTCAGCGACACATCTTCCTATGTACCATGCATCTCCTCAGCACGGATCGCATAACACCTTAGGGTTGGGGAGTTGGTTCGCGGTCTATTCGGTATTTGGAGACAGGCGTTACTCAGTGTGTCAGTAATTAACCGACGTCGGTGGCCAGGTGGCGGCCATCTGCCGACGCGCCCAGTACCCGCTCAAGGTCCAGGTTTAGGGTCTTGCGGGCTGTTAGGCCGCTCCAGAGCCCATCCCCTGGTGGAGGTTTTGTGGAGTAAAACCAACGAGCTTTCTCATTGAAAGTCTATTTATTCCTTGATAACAAACAACTATTTTCTGGAACAATACACAAGAGTGAATTTCTGTTTCTCCCCCGGCATGGCATTACAGGACAAAAAGTAGACAAAAATATGTTTGAACTGTTTGTATACTCCGCTAATCATAACTAGAGTTTGATTTCCTGTTTAAGTTTTGGAATTGGAATTTCCCCGACCTAAGTCATAGTAACCTTCAAACGAATCTTTTTTGGCATCTTAATAGTCAAATGTTTCAATGCCATTTCATGGAATACTAAAACAACATTTTCAGATTCCGGTGATATACCTGCTTTTAACTTCTGCAGCTCTAGCCAGTTAGATTTATTCCTGGGCCGACTTGAAGTTGCTGAACCAGGAACGCAATGACCTGGTTGGTAAATACATCTTCCGTAGGTAGCGATAACATTACGGGGCACAAAATACAGAGCTAGCGCAAAGTTCTCGTCATATTGTGAGTACCTCCTACCTTTGGGTTTCCTGTTCTGCGTTGTTGCAGCTGAGACATAAATCCATCCTTTTGCAAGGAACTGATGAGTTCAGCGGGACAATTTATCCTTTTTAAGCTCCTATTTTCTTTTTTTTAGCTGCCTCACTATCTGCTTATTCTTTCGAGATCAGCTTGTGGGAGTTTTTTCAATTTTCTTTGTAAAGTTATTTAAAATTCAAGCGCAATGGAGTGTTCTATCATCATTAAGACCTACAAGAAATAAAATTCTACTTGAAATGTTTCTTAGAAATCTGAATAATTACCACTGGTGGTAAATAATTACACAGGTAACATAGATAACAAAGACACTTTCTAAATGTTTTTGAGACAAACATTGGTCCTTAAGGACTTCATTTTCAGCACAGCATTCTGTATTAATTGCTGAACTTTCCTCTATTTTGCGTTGCTTTGGCAACTTTCGAATTGTGCATATTACGGAATTATTCTTTGCAAAAATAATGAAGGTGCAATAGGTTTCTTTATTATGTAAATAACATTAATGTAATAAGTAGCGGTCAGTGAAACTATAATGTGAATTTTTAAATGTTTACTTTCTAATGGCGATTTAAACGAACAAAACAAATACACCTACCCTTGGTTTGTGAAGTTCGTATTGCTACTTCTGTGGGGCGGAAGAAAAATGAGTTTTATTTATGGACGCTCTTTAACCACTATGCTTCGTAGAGTCCCATTCTATATTGAGTGTGAAAGACGGGAAATTTTGCTCAGAGGCCTCTTTATCAGGCTTGAAGTTCTTTGTGATCTGGAAGCATTTGGCACATATGCTTGCTGTACTGGGTATACATTTTTTCGGGTCCACATTTCTTATATATATCGTCGAAATTGGCTCTTCTACATTTATTAACCCATTGAGCACATTTGTAGTATTATTAACAGTTACCCAAACTAGAATGTATAATAATTTAAAATGTGTTAAACGTGCTTCAAAACAGACTATATGCATTTTACTTCAAACTATGTTATTTACCTTTCTCTTTCCTTAGGCAACCTGAAGAATGACATTACGTTTAGTTGCCAAACATAACTACTCAATTGTAAGCAGCACAAACAATAGCCGCTTTGTTACAGCTCATGATAGTGCATTATTGGAGATGGCGACAGACTATTTCAACGTGAAACATTATTGTGACAAAAGGGAACACATCAAATCAAACATATGCACTGGATCGTCCATTTATTGCTGCCTGAAGTGCATTTGTGGCGTGTTGGCCAGTTATTCCGCGACGTTTCCTGTATTGGCATAACAAGGTATTATATAATACTAACCATTACAGTACATAAGTAATGTAAAAATGCAGCCTTAGAACGTTTGATAAGGAGAGTAAAGAATATGATGTATGGAGACTTTTTAACTCAAGGATCATACAAATGGATAGATATTTTACGTGGAATCATCGCTAAATACAGCGATACTTGGCTCTCAACCATCGGCATGAAAACAAAGGAAGTGAAAAAAAATGACTTCGTTCTCACAGTGTATCATTACAATCAACCCAGGTGATAGAAGGTTCGGTGTTGCTGATCATGTAAGAATATCTAAACATAAAGGACACTTTGAGAAACTGGAGTACGGAAATATTTCAAGTTACTCAAGTGAAGCACACCAAACCAATTACCTACCTAATTAAGGGTACGGAGGGAAATAAAATTAAAGGTACCTGTTATGAATATAAACTTCTCAAGACGTATCCAAATACCTATCTTTTAGAGAGAGTTATGAGACAGAGAGGAAACAGGATTCTTGTGAAATTAGTAGGGTTTCCTAATACTGAATAGATCGATAAAAAGGATTTGGTTAAATAAAAAAATATTCATTTAACATTGCTTTTTTATTTCAAAACATTCCTAAAGCTGTATATAATAATTCCCAACATTCTTTACATATAAGTATGATAGCCAAAAAAGCAAAGACTTTATATAAAAACAATACGTTCAATATTCAAATAATCGTGAAATCCTTCTGTGTACAATATAAATTCCCTAAACCCATTTATTTATATTATTTACAGTCTCAAAATATAACAATTTTGAGGGTTTTCTTTATTGAAATGAGGACGAGGGAGCCAGGGTAGACAATATAAATCACTGTGATGTGATGGAATAATGGTCCTATGCGATCGTCGAATGAAAGGCTTCAAGCAATTTACGCTTGTCATCCCTTCCTGTAATCCAATTTTGTTAGTCTGAATGGTTGAAAGTTTGTTTTGTGCTCCGAAACGTAATTTGTTTTGCCAAAAAGTGTTTCGTAGCATCTATCAGACATTCGAAGTATTTCTGGAAATCTGTTGCTTGCAATCCACTCCATTCGCCTTCAAGACAGTCTGATCATTGTATCCATTGCTGTATAATTTCGATCGTAATTGTACACTCTCATGATCATACCCCAACTCATCTTTGAACCAGCTAATGACCTCCTTACTGGCGATCTTAATCCTATATATGAGGGTGGATCGAAAAGTAACGCACAATCATTTTTCTTTACACAAAGTTTAATGGTTAAAACAAAAAGAATCACAAATGAACTTACTCCTTTTACCTACTTTTCGATATACTCACAAAGTTTCTCAACACATTTCTCCCATCGTGATACCATTTCGATATGCCCTGTTCGTAGAAGTCCGTTTTCTTGTCGTGCTCCGTGGACTAGTGGTACCGTGCTAGCCTCTAGTTCCCAAGGTCGCGGGTTCAAACACGGCGGAGGGTAAAATCCTTAGCACGGCTTCCTTCGGAAGGGAAGTAAAGCCGGTGGTGCCGTGTCGTAAATTTACGGCACGTAAAAGAACCTAAAGCTGAGCAAAATTACCGGTCTTTCACACCCAATATAGAATGGGACGCTCAGGACCATAGTAGTTAAAGAGCATCCATAAATAAAACTCAATTTAATTTAATTTCCGTTTCCTTGGAGTATAGTCATCTGCGTACAGCTGATTTCACTTCCACATCTGTCGCAAAGCGTTGGCCGGCCAGGAATTTCTTCATGGGACCAAACAGATGAAAGTCCGACGGTGCAAGATCCGGATTGTATGGTGGATACTGGAGCACCTCCCCCAAATTTGGTGATTTTCTGACGGACAACAGCAGCAACATGGGGACGAGGATTGTCATGAAGAATTTTGACATCGCCAGCATTCATGTTGTGGCATTTGTGACGAAGGGCACTACGCAATTTCACCAAAGTTTTCATGTAGGCTGCAGCATTCACAGTGGTCCCGTGTTCAGCAAAGTCCACCAATACAACACTATGCATATCCCAGAACCGTCACAAGCACTTTCCTAGCAGATTGAGTCACTTTGAATTATTTCTTCACTGGGGAACCAGCATGTTTCCACTCCATACTTGCCTGCTTGGTTTCGGGCGTGTAGTGGTATGCCCACGACTCATCATCAGTGACGATTTCTTTCAGAAAGTCATGCTCTTCTGCGGTGTACCGCGTTAGTTGATCCAAGCTCGTCATCATTCGCTGGCCCTTGTGGTTGTCTGTTAGGTTCTTATGCACCCGGCGAGCATTAACTTTACAAATTTCAACGTGTCATGAACAATATCATACACTGCACCATAGGAAATGTTGTAGTGTTGCGATAAGATTCGCAGTTGCACACGCCGGTTCAAAACTGCCGCCACAATGCCTCTGACATTCTGCGGGGTTGCAGCTGTTACGGGCCTCCCGGAGCGTGGCGAATCACTAAGGTTCATACGGCCCTCTAGGAAGAATGGATGCACACCACCTGGAGACATTGCTACGGTCCATACAATCATCCCCATACACGCCACACATGTCCCTGTGAATATCACTCGGTTTATGCCCGTGGGCCCACAAACATCGAACCATACCTCGCTGCTCTTCATACGTGGACGACAGTAACATGCGCGTCATCTTTGTTGCGTAGTACACGCTTCTCTGGTTAGAGCTGCACATGAAACAAAAATACCCTCTGTAGTGAAAACTTCAAACTATATCTGTGTGAAATTGCAACATTCCAGCTGCAATACCAAGGCAGAAAGCAATTATTGTGCGTTACTTTTCGATCCGCCCTGGTATTATCCTCGGTATAATTTGATGCATCGAAATGTTTGGGATTGTTTTTGATGGATTTATAAGTGAATAATCTATACAGGAAGTGCGATTTTGAAAATCTAAAAATTGCATACCTAATATATATTAGCTTGTTCATGAAGATTTCCTCTCTAGCCAACTCTTATGCCAACAAGATCTTCACCAAAAATTATACTTCTTACAAACGGGACCTGCAGACAATTTCCGTGGTTGCTCCTAAGTATAAACAAGCTTAAAATCTCTGTAATTACGCACATTTTCAATGAGTTTTCCGTACACAGTGTTGTTTTTATATTTTTCATAGATTCTGACCAAGCTTTTAAATTTTCCTAGCTCGCTTCTCGGCATCATAGTCGATGAAGACCTTTAGCCATTCCGATTAGTTATGTGACACCACCCGAAAAATATTTCTTAGTGACAGCCCTAAATCGATGCACTGCAGCAAATTCCTATAATAAACGCATATTAACGTTTATTCTCTAACGTTGCTAGCAGTTTTGTTTTATTGGCCATCGGGTGGCACCTCACTCTTGGGATGGAGAGGTAGATCGTTATGACCGTCATGAAGACGAGCAGGATAGTCTAGATCTATCTTAGAACGTATCCTGTAGCCGAGTTTGTAGGGATTGCTTGCACCATATAAATTGTTGATGTCCAGGTATAATAAATAGTTCGATGGTTCAAATGGAGTGTAACCAGTCATGTATATGAGGTTGACCTCAGAGTATATCTTCGACACTGTGCATAACTCCGCTCGAATACCACCCTAAAAATTGTAGGGTATCGGGAACGGAAATTAAGTTAAGAAGCACCTTTGTCGTGTTTAGCATGCTGTCGAAGGCAAGCCCTGACAGTGTATAGTACCAACAGGTATCCAGATTGTACATATCCAAAGGCAAGTCTCTGAATTTCTCAAAGCCATCTGCTAAAAGCAGTGTACCAGTCTTTAGTTAAAGATCGGAATATTCCCCGAGATCCTTGATGTTGAAGGTCCTGCTCCTCTGAAGACGGTGAAGATCTTCAGAGATGTGTCGAAAAGCTCGATGGGTGGTAAAACCTGTTCCTTGAGCCTCCCGATATCATCCAGATAGGTACAGTGAAATATACCTTTGGTTACGAGTTCTAGGTTCGAATGCTCGGCATTAGGGATCTTGGAGTTGCCATCGCTTAGCATATCTGCCAAGCTGGATAACTTGTCATCGAGGATTTTATAGCTATCAAGGAACCTAACATACATGCTCTTGTACTTTTTAATGAAAGCCATACATCGTCCTGAGAATTAAGCTATGCATGATATAGATTCATTGTCATATGCCAGATATCGCACTAAATAGTGGCTGTCATAATTAAACAATGAAAAAAGGTATGATGTTGGGGTAACTTCCAATTTACATTGCATCTATTATGAGCAGCCCCTAGGAAAGCACGTGTAATATAAAAATGATTCCTCGCCATGTTATGTACATCAAACTCTCTCTTGCATCTATGACAATTGATTCACCCCTTATTGATTGAACATATGGAATGGTTCAATATTGGAATATATTGCAATGATCACATCAGCTACCGACTTCAGTTCCCTAAGGAAGCCTTCATTAATTTTCTCTAAAGAGCACGAATCTCGACAATGCCTCATTATGTCTACACTCGTATAACCTTTAATTATATGGATATAGCCTCATATTCTTGTATGGAGCGCATCCAAATCTGTGCGTTTGAGGGTTTGCAGGAGTAAACTCGCTTCAAAACTGACTATATCAGCTTAGATCATAAAAGGTACAGGAGCACTTTTTGAAAATGAATTAAATTTCAATATATTGCATTTTATATTGGTATTTTCAATACTTGTCACTTATTGTATTTCAATTGATACACTTTGAAGGCATCCTCATTACGACACCATGCCATTCAGGCCTCGCGTAGCCCTTTGTGCTTATTTACCTGACTTCTAATCAATTCATATTGGTTGTGAAGCAGTACTGCGCTTCGGCTCCTTGTTTAATCATGAGAAGATTCACATGCTTATATTTCCTCTGAGACGGATTGAGTATTGATGCAATGGTTGCATCTTGATTCAATGCAAAGCAGCTACAGATGCGTCAGGGTTTATTTTTTCAAAGAGTTTAATATGGTCTAAAGAGACAGGAAAAGAAATATCATTATAACTGAATTCGGCCAAAAGTAAATGTTTTGGATATGATGATGTTATACATCTATTAGCCTTTGCAGAACGTTTAAAGGCTAGCATACACCAAGCAATACAGTAGTTGTAGTCCTTGTTGTTCAGTGTTGCTGTCTTTGTTGATCGATTATGGAAGTTCGATGTAGCCAGAAGCGCAATGGGGATCATAAAGGCAGCCAGGATATACCAGACTGTGGATTACGTACAAAGATTTCGAGTTAGTTTGACTCTCAAACTTCGCCATGTTTTCCAAAATCTCATCACTAATTACTCGAAAGAGACCGTCAAATTTGGTTGTTTGTAAAATGTCGTATTTGAATTAAAATAGTATGTTTTCATTTCTTACTTTTTAGGTGTCTGGATTAAATATGAAACTTGCCAGGAGAAGCTCATTTTTTTTCCAGACATGCTTTTCTTTAGAGTGGATACAATCTCTTTAATTACAAGATCAAGTGATCTATTTATGAATTCGTATGGTTCCAGCATTCCTATCCTATTTTCAGTTCCACAAATAAAAATGCGACCTTTAAATGCCGATTGAAGTACCTTACATTCTAAAACACCGTGATCATTTGACGTAGCCTTTTTGGAATGGCAAAGATGATAATGCTGCTGATGATCTCTTTATCGTTGATACGTAGGCACACTACTTCACTTCACAAAGCATGCTAGGGGGAGTTGCTCGTGAAGCCAGTTCGAGCCACGTTCGGTGGGACCTAAGGCCTCCATTTGTTCTGGAAAATAGTTAATAAAACAGTATTAGACAGTGAAAAACGTATGAGCAAGTGCATGTCTAATGACTGGTTAATAATAATAATAATAATTATTATTATTATTATTATTATTACTATTATAGTGAAAAATAATCTTATTTATCCATGAGAAGTTTGAAAAAATATAATTTATGTCATTACTCACGTGGTATTTCATGAAGCGTTTCGTGCAGCGCAACTTTGTAGTTGGATTAAGCAATGTGCTTCGGCTCATGTGAAACATATAACATGCTACATTACGAATGCTTAGACTATTTTGAGCTTATCATGCACGTTTATTTCTTCCGAATTTGGGGTTTCCGTACTGCTCTATACTGCGCCATCATTCTGTAATATATAAAAGTTATATAGCTATATATATTTAGGCTATCTTTATTAGTTTTAGACAACAGGTTTCATTTTTAGCGCATAATACCACAACAGGTTCAAGGTTACGTTAGCGCTCTCGAATTTCCCCTCCTGTTCCTGCCCATGATATATCATGTAATAGGTGTCTGGTATTCCTTTCATGCTTTCGTTGCTTAGGCACCTGAATCTCTCCAGCGTGAACAGCTGTCCATCAATATTGACAACTACTTGCTCGCCATATTTTGTGGTCACCCTCTTCATTTCTCTTATAATATACAACTTCCCTTGGTCCAACTCGGAAAACTTCAGTTTACGCGCTTGGTTGATTCGATTTATTTGGCAATCACACTTTCTGTAAAAGAAAATATGGATTTAACAGTTATTTGCTAAACTCGTTTCATATTTTCTAAATACACATTACTTTCAGTAAATATACATTTTCCGACATATTTATAATCAAGACTGTTATAAGCACATTATCCATAATCTAAAGATTTAACTTCCTATTTATCAACTACTATTAAACAGTTTTCCTTATTTCTGAACCACTATTTTCATTTCAGACCCCAAAGTTAATTACCTCAGTGCTAAATGCTTATTTCCATTTGACTGGGGAGACCAAATATAGACTTACGACACATTTTGCTCCAGTGGCGGTTGAGTTCTCCAGAGAAGCGTTGGTTAACTGTGTGGAAGTATTCTATGTATCACCTGTTTTAATAGTATAGAGTTGGTGAAAGTTTTTTTACATGATTTCGAAGTTCATTCAGAAATACTTCAACCTTTAAGTGCCACGATTCGTGTGTAATGTTTTAATATAGTTAGTGTATGGTTTTTTTTTTCGCGTTTTCGCATTATTACGGCCGCATAATGCTTCAACCTTTAAGTGCCACGATTCGTGTGTAATGTTTTTAATATAGTTAGTGCATGTTTTTTTTCTCGCGTTTTCGCATTATTACGGCCGCATAATGCTAACTTTTTTCTTATTCTCAACGTGTTTGTTATTACTCTCGATAAGAAAGTATTACCAATATTGCTATAAGTGTTTCCCGGATCTCATGTATTAGTTACTCAACTTAAATAATATATGGGTTTTCAAAACGTGTGTCTAATAACCATTTCACTTTTGTTTACATGTCTCCATTTCTACAATCGTGATTTCGCTCTCATTACTTGTGTAATGTCGAGAAGCTATTTGTCGTATTTTATAAATTAATTTTCTATCGCATAAGTCAGTCACTCTCTGTCGGCTTGACGTTACACTTCTATGATTCGTGTGCAATGTGATAGTGTTAGCTTTTTACACATTGTTTCACAGTAGTGTGTGAGCCATTCTATTTTTTCTTGTTTTGAATGTGATTGCAATTTTTTTCGCAATAATAAAGTATTATCGCAAGTGTTATAACTGTTTCTAACATCTCATAGATCACACTGTACTTTCCCTTATTTTACAATGTGTAATTTGTCTCTCAATGTGCAACTGCATAGATTAATTTGACATCGCATAAATAAATTATTCTCATTGTAGGACGCAGATTTTGCGCACAGATGTGTTTAGGTTTTGTATTGTATACTATTTATTTTATTGTTGTTTCCACAGTTTGGGGTTCTTATTTGCTTTATTGGACATCTAAGTACGTATGTACGTATGTTAAGGATTTTTTAATGTGACTGTTTCATGCTTAGCAGCCTGTAGCATCTTTCTGTGTGTCAATACGAGTCTTGCGCTTAGACTCTTAAGCGTATAAATAGTATTATCATTTCCATATTGTGTTGTTTCTGTCCTAATAGCGTTTTCCGTTTGAGGCTATTTTTCTTACTTTATTTTCGAATGCTGGCGGGTTTCTGCAATGTATCTGTTCTTTGTGGAATATTTGGCAAATCTCATGCAAGATATGTCAAACATTCATTTTCTCATATCCGTTACTTTTACGAGTGATAATTGTTTCAGTGTTTCCCCGTTTTATTAGTGTATAATTCAGAATTCTCAAAATATTAATATTATAAATTTCTGTATTCGCTTTTTTAGAGTGATAGATTTACCGTTCTATGCGTGTAGCTGTGACTTAATGTTTTTTTTCATTCTAATAGATTAATAATTATAAATATACTTGCTGGTTTTTCCTCTCAATAATTAACTGAACATGCCGCTTTGACGACATAGAAATTTTTTTTCCATCGCATTAACATAGTCGATTGCGCCATATTGTTACAGACTTTGGTTTACCCGCTATGATGTTTCTTTTAGCCATAACGGGGCTCAAAAAGATGCACTATGGAGTGTCCCATTTGGAGAGCGTCAATTCCACCTTCGTCAAGTTCATTACATGTATTTTCAGAATTTTTCAGCACTCCCACGACCAATACATTCAAAAGTTACATTCTGACCCATCACGGGGCTCGAACCGATGCATATATAGTACCCCAATTTGAAGAGGGTCCGTTGTACCCTACTCCATTCAATTATATGCAAATCTAAAGCATTTTTCCGAAATTCTACGGCCAGTACTGTCAATGTTTCAGTTTTTACCCAACACAAGGTTCGAACCTATACAGTATGCAGCATCCCAATGTAGAGAGGGTCCATACTATCTTCGTCAATTTCATACATTTTTAATTTTTTTCTGAACTTCTACCTGCAATACTTTGAAAGTTACATTTTTTACCCATCACGGTGCACGAACCGATCATCATCAACAAACTGAAGGGGGTATATTCTGTCTTACTCCATTTAATTATATCTATTGTTAAACATGTTTCCGAAATTTTGCGACAAATACCTTCATTTGTACATTGTTTACCCATTACGGGGCTCGAACGGATACACAGCATCACAATCGGGAGGGATCCATTCCACCTTATTCCATTTAATTAGGTGTATTTTCTACTTTTTTACTAAATTCTACCCGTAATACTTTCAAAGTTACATTCTTTACCCATTTAGGGGTTCAAACCAATGGCCGCCGTGGGCGCACAACATTCCTCACCGGTCCAACATAATATTTTTCACATGCCACACAAATAAAAAATACCTTATTTATATCCACAAGCCCCATTGGGATTCTAGAAATCTTTAATTAGGGCGGGGGAATTATTTTACATCCAGAACCCCAATTATTCTACTACTAATGTGTACTGAAAGCTTAATTGTATGAAACAAGAAATAACTGGAATAATACGCTTTTGTAAGAGTATTTGCAGAAGAGTGAGTAAAGAAAGTCATGTGAATGCAACGAATAAATTTTTTATTTGGTGTGTAACAAGTGATGTCTTTCAAGTGAAAGCTCAAAATTGAATTTAGGGTGAAATGCAATTACTATAACCCTAGGTGAGCGCTAGAGAAAATGAATAGGCAAACGAATATTTCACAACGATACGTAATGTTCGAATATCGTAATGATAGATTAAACGTTATTTGATAAAATTGCGTATTTTAATGTGGTCTACTTATTCATATGGTAAGTATTTTTCTAGCTCTGGCTTTTTTTTAGGTGCACAGAATTCAGTAAGTAGGAATAGGACTTACAGGGCTATTTAGGAACAAAATTAATATGCAAGTATTTCAAACATAATTAATTTTAATCTAGCCTTTAGGGCCTTTTTAAGATCACAAAAATGTAGATTTATTTTTCTCATTTAAAGGATTTGTTTTGGGTGGAGGTAATTCCTTGACAATTTTCTGATTGAGGCTCTAATATATGCCCAACTCAAGCGTCAGTTTCGTTCTAACTGCCTTTGTGTTTAAGAACACGGACAGGAATCACTGGAATATCAATAAAAATCACAGCAAAAGAAATTGTGATGTCAGGTGGTGCTTTATTGTGAGTTTGAGGTCTTTTAACCGGCCGGCTCTTTTGCATTTTGAGGCTTTAGGATTTCTGGCTATGCTTGAGTCAGGTGAGAAGGTGTAATATGCCTACGGGCATCTTTCCATGGTAGCCCAGGAGTAGACGATCTGTACGGAAAGTTGATGATCCAATGTTCGAGTCCTGGACATGGGGCTGAATTTCTCCAAGTCTGATTCAACTTTCCAATTTGATATGTATTTACGGTGAAATATACCGAGGGAGATGGTTCCGCGGTAACGTGTGAGGCTCGCATACTGGAGGTTCCTGGTTCGATTCTCATTGGGCCGGTCACCCTGACCTTGAATTTTTTCGCGGTTTTCGCAGGTCAGCCGGCTAATACCGGGATGGATTATATAAGGCCGCGAATTTCTCTGTTCCCCATTTCCTATCATTTCATTTCCTTATGTTTCAGGTTGATGGATCACGCGAGTGGACGGCGGGCGAAGAGCGAGGCGTGTGGCGGTGGAGTTTGCTTTGAAGAACTGGTGTGCGACGTGTGGCGTGCTCCCAGAGAGATCTCTCCGTGGAGAGAGGTTGGCCTGTTGGGGGTCCCGCCGGCGTTACGGTGTAGCATCTGGAAACGTTAGGGACCCCGAGTCTTCCGCCTCGTACCTGGTCACACTGTATGTTCTTCGCTTCGCCCCTTCCTCGTGGAGGTTTCCTGAAGCAGAAAAGGTGACTCTGTGCTTAAGTGCCGAAGTCCTCCGTTGCCTGATTAGCATAGCGATGGACTAATACCACTGTCGAACAAGTAGCAGAGAAAGTGAAAATTAAACCGGTGTGAATGTGTACGAAGATTTGCACACTAAATGAAATCACAACCCCTTAAAGAGATATTGGACAAAATTGAAGAAGCGTTTTAATAGCGAACCACATTTTTGTAGCGAGCATTACGCAGTTTGTGTGTGTTTTTTCTTCCTTTCTTAATATTCTAAGTGCTTATGCAGAAACTTGCACACAGATCATTACCCAAAAAGATTCACAAGAAGCGGATTAAGATTATTAGTAAAGTGGAGAACGTTGCGCGTGTCAAATATTGACCTTAAATTTCTTGCAGGATTTGGGCTGCCACGCTCAAGTGTAAGTGATAAGGCAAATACGTCGTTGATTTTACTCTCTGTTTAGCATCTCCGTGTTTTGTGTACATCTATTACGAAACTTCGTCTCGTAACTTTTGTGCTAAACACGCGAGTGTGCATTTGGCTTCTAGGCGACCTGCAAGATATCAAAGAACCAGAGAGGGCAAAAGGCAATGCCCAACTTCAGTTCATTAATTAAGAAGACGTATCCTTAATGAACAAATACTCCGGTACCATCAGCCAAGTGCCACACATTGAGCAAGGTAAATCGCGAATAGTGTTACTCTTGAATACTGGGAGGCATACGTTGTGCCTGTCCGAACTTAAAGGAAACATTCCTCACATATACTGATGAAATTATATTGTATGAATACTGGTTTGAAAACGCTTTTTCCACAGCTTTGCTTAGACTGGTGATGCACATGCTATTCTGTTGTGTGGAATGCCCTTCAGAGCTGTCGTGTATGTTCTAACTAAACTGTATTCACTCTTAGATTGATCCGCACCAAAACAAAACCCAGGTAACCAGTGCACCGTTATAATGTATCCTTCCGCCATTCGCACCAGAAATACTGTCATATTTTCACGACCATTTGTGGTGAGTACACGCGGCATTAATGCAAAAAGTACAGAGCCCTTATTCGGATAGCTCAAACGGTGGCTAGTATACGAGGTACGTCCAGAGAGTAAGTTCCGTTTCAATTTCTCTCCACTGCAGCGCTGCGATCGCAGTTCCGCACATGCGCGGTTGACGCTCTGTATCAAGGAGAAGAAACGTGCGCCATTTTGAGATCGCTGTCAGCCACGTACGCTTTGTTGTGCTTGTTTACAATGTCGGTGTTGATTGAAAATCCCGCCGCTTGTGAAATCAGATCTGTGATTCGTTTTCTGAATGCTAGGAAAGTGAAACCAATTGAAATTTATCGGTAAATTTGCGAAGTTTACGGACAAAATGCGATGAGTGATTCAATGGTGAGAAGATGGGTCCGACAGTTCAATGAAGGACGTAGTGAAGTGCACGATGAAGAACGAAGTGGGCGTCCATCTTTGGTTACAGAAGAACTGGTTCACGCGATTGATGACAAGATCCAGGAAAACCGCAAGTTTACAACTAGTGCTCTCGCTATGGAATTTCCCCAAATCTCACGATCACTAATTCATGAAATTGTTACCGAAAAACTGAAATTTCGTAAACTTTGCTCTCGTTGGGTACCAAAGATTCTTACTGAGCAACACAAAACAAACCGGATGGATAGTGCACTTTAGTTTTTGATCCGTTATGATGAAGGCGGCGAAGAATTTCTGACACAGATAGTCACAGGAGATGAAACTTGGGTTTCTTACGACACCCCTGAAAGTAAGCGGCAATCAATGGAATGGAGGCACACTTCATCCCCAGCAAAGGTTAAGCCGAAACAAATCTTGACACCTCGAAAAATGATGTGCACAGTGTTCTGGGATTGGAAAGGCATCTTACTCATTGATTTCTTACCGCGTGGTCAAACAATCAAAGCAGATGTTTATTGCGAGACACTTAGGAAATTGCGCCGCGCAATACAGAATAAGCGCCGAGGATTGCTGTCAAAAGGTGTTGTTTTTCTTCACGACAACGCACGACCACACACTGCAAATGTGACGCAAAACCTCCTACAGGGATTTGGCTGGGACGTGTTTGACCATCCTCCGTACAGCCCTGACCTCGCTCCTAGCGACTTTCATCTGTTCTTACATCTCAAGTCTTTCCTTGGCGGTCAACACTTCAACAATGACGAAGAGCTGAAAGAAAATGTTTCCTACTGGTTGAAGACACAGGCGGCAAACTACTATGAAGAAGGTATACAAAAACTTGTGCCACGCTATGACAAATGCCTGCAAAATTTCGGCAGTTATGTGAAAAAGTAGTTTTAAGAGGTGTAGAATTTTGTGCAATAAATAATTTTTCTGTATCTGTACACAATTTAATTTTATTACCAAACGGAACTTACTTTCTGGACGCACCTCGTATTTTGTTAGGAGTTAAAGAAGATATGATTACAATTACAACAAAATAAGTTTGCACTTACAATAATAGTTAATTTTAAAAGAAACAGCGAAAAGAAAAGTAGCAGATATACGACAACCTACATTTATTCGCTCTTTGGAAGTGCACTTTATCAACTGATGGCGCCTCATTTAAAAAAAATGAATTTGTGCACTGTTACGCAAATTGCATTCTTCATAAAATCGTTACATTGTTGCATTGCGTATTTCACACGCTTTCTTTTTTTTTCCGGGTATAACGGTTTTACTGTTTCAGATTTTTCTTTACGAGCACTGTTTATACTTGTACTCGAAACACCGGTGAACTCAGAAGTTAGTTCCTCCAGTTCTTTCATCGTAAGTGTCGGATATTTCACACATAACTTATAATAAACATTCAATAATATTGTTTTTTTTCACCACTAGTCGATGGTTTGCCTGGCTTATGCTTTATGTAAGTCGACGAAGACGCGAGAGCAAATTCACCGTCCTCTATGATACTAAGCAGAAACTGCGGGTTTCACGCTGTAAATAGTATTCTGTGCATACTCGGATCAGGTAACATAGGAATTGCATGTTGGGACTTGTAGCTCTGTTTAACAGTACAAATCAGTGTTAATTAAGCTCTTAGGTATTTGTATAGAATATTATACCATTTAAGGATAAATATATTCTAAAATTTAGATTATTAGCATGGGACTACTGTCCTGCGCGCATTGCTACGGTGTCGTACTACGGTGCACTGGTCACGTGGGTTTGTTTTGGCGCGGATCAGTCTAAGAGTGAATACAGTTTAGGCTCACGGACAAATATCCCAGCTTTCTTAGGAATAGCTTATCTGTGCTGCTAGAGCAGCGATTATTAGAAAAATTGAAATAGAGTTTTATTTATGGACGCTCTTTAACTACTATGGTTCTTAGCGTCCCATTCTATATTGGGCGAGAAACACCGGTAATTTTGCTCAGAGGCCTCTTTATCAGGCTTGAGGTTCTTTTACGTGCCGTAAATCTACGACATGGGACCACCGGCTTTACTTCCCTTCCGAAGGAAGCCGTGCTAAGGATTTTTACGCCCGAAAAAATCCATCGCCCTCCGCCGAGTTTGAACCCGCGACCTTGGGAACCAGAGGCTAGCACGTTACCACAAGTCCACGGAGGACGACACGATTATTAGAAGTTATAATAAGAGAGCTGAATATAAGAAACACTATCTATTGCTTGTTTAGAGTGTTTTAAGACAGTGGAAGGGGAGATTTATTTTGAAAATGACTATATAAAGACGCAAAGAGCTAAAAAAATGACAAAAATGACCTAATAAATATGAATTTTCATAATCTGGGATTCATGATCAGGATTATGCACACGTTAGCAATGCCTATGACCCAAAATTAAAACAAAGATGATATCTCTGACATCTGATGAGATATCATCAAAATCCGGCCCTTAGTGGGGACAAACGATAAGCAATTAACATAATCTACTGCAATGAATTACTAAACGATTTCCGGTTGTTACGTGCATCCAACGGAAACCGGAAGGTTCTTGTTTCTTAAATGGCAATAGCGTAACTAATGTATAAATACAACAATAACAAGCAATTTCCCTAAATAACTAGTACCTTCAGCTCTTTCTTCACTTGAGTTATAAACAATCTTCGCATGTCAATGTTTATACATCAAAATCATTTAAGCGTTCTTTACAGGAACATATATTCCGCGAAATATGGTATTCCGTGTCTTTCAAATGTAGATAACGTGCCAATTATGATATAGATATTTGAGATGTCAATGGTACGACTTTGCTAGTAGCAGTGAACACATACAAGGAACGTTTGATACGCTAGTCTATCGCACTAAGATTAAAGAATGGCAACTAATGCTACCGTAGCTTTACGTTTAAGCTACATACACTGAACTGTTTCTGTGTGCTCTTTCATTAACGCTTCATTTATGCAAGCGATTCGTGTCGCGCGACAAATGCGTCAAGATCTGAAAGTACTTGGAGCTCAATGCAAGCACCTACACCGCGAGACGCGACAGTCGCACACGATTCTGTGTCGCGTGATGGTTTAGTTCGCGCAACGCACGCAGCAGTCACATGGCCTCCATATTTATGGGCCTGTGTTTATGAACGTCGCATTGCCATATTGTGAGCAAGACAGTCGAATCAGTGCTGCCACTTTGGGGTACCCTGGGCTGTAAATTTCACTTTTCAATGTGGTTTGTGTAGCGCGAACTGAAAGACGCGCGACGTGTTTTTTGAGTTCGCGCAACACAAATCTTGCCAGAATGCCGCGTCGCGCGGCATAAATGGTTCCATTAAACTCAAATGTAGTTTCAGATCGCGTCACACATGTCGCGCAGGGGAGAAAAGGACTTCGCGAGGACGGCACGGCAGCTATAACAAAGAGCCGCCACAAATTGCCGACGTGGGCACGAGCGAAGTTTTCTACTTTTCCCTTCCACTGTCTCAAAAGATGAACAATCAATATCTGAGAGCCGCGCCAAATTTCATAGTACCTACTCAAACTTGATAACAGCAGCAATATTCCATTTATGGACAAACACATTCATTACTGATTACTGTCATTGATTTTTGTATTAATAGTTAGCTGTTTTATATTATCATCATCATTGTTACGTAATTTTAAGATAACTTACAGGATGACCACCGCTGTGAAGTTGAAGATCGACTCTGCTTCTCTCCAGCACAATTTTGTAAATACGAGCTGGTTGGTTTGTGACAGATATACCCAGTAGATTTTCCAAGTTCATATTGGTGAGACGAGATCTATGTTTACCCATGATGAACTTTAGGCTTGCTGAAAGTAATTTCATAAATATATATTGATCCAAAAATCACAAAACTTTATATGCACACGACACTTAAGTTTTCGAAGTGTTTTTCCGGAACTGTCTTCCAAAACAGAATTTGTTTTTCGTTTCTCTTGAAAAATACCATCTAGTTCTGAATCCTGCTTGAGATCAATAAGTCCATTTTAAAAATTTATAATCTTAGGGCCAAACATTGACAACCCAGTTACTCTAATGCCATTACTGACCAGGCATTTTCGATTAGTGGAAATGGGTTTCGAAGCTTTCGAAAATCATTAAATCTCTCCCTGAAATCATGGCGTAGTACAGTGAGCATTCTACGAATGAAGAGTTGCAAATTTATTTCTCCCTTTGGGGTTTCTTTAATAAGATGTTAGAAGCATAGGAAACTAGTAAAATCATTATTACTCAGTTCTTCTGTATACACTTTAAATTTTTCTCCTAAAGAAAAAGGTTGTACTTGTCAGCTGAGTAATAAGTTTATTTGTACCGTGACTTTTAATTTGGACATCTTTCAGTATTCCTGTTATATCAGCCAGGAAGCCAACTTTTGACCACCATGAAAAACAGTCTAATTCAAGGCATTCTTTATCTCGTTCACTTAACGAGTTTATTTCTTGTCGGAGATTAAAAACTCGTTCCAAAACTCTTGCTTTACTCAACCACCTGACCTCATTGTGATAAATAACATCATCATACTGTTAATTAAGCTCTTTGGGTAATTCGAATTGCCTATGATTTAGTTCACGTGATCTAACGAAATTAACAATGTTAATTACTTTCTTCATTACAGATTTGAAAGTTTCGTCAAATTTAGCAGCAATATTTTCTTGATGTAAAATGCAATGGTAGGTATGTAATAAAAGGTCTCCATTTAAATATTTTCAACAGAAAAATGCATCCTGTATGACAATCAACCATTGAGATGCAACCATCAGTAACTATGATAGAAGTTTGTTCAGGTCAATTTTGTATTTGTCGAAAAATGAGTTAATTGCTTCAAAAAATCTATTCCGCGTGTCTGACGTATCATACACTATGTGATCAAAAGTATCCGGACACCCCCACAAACATACGTTTTTCATCTTAGTTGCATTGTGCTGTCACCTACTGCCTGGTACTCATTATCCGCGACCTCAGTAGTCATTAGACATCGTGAAACAGCAGAATGGGACGCTCCGTGAAACTCACGGACTTCGAACGTGGTCAGGTGATTGGGTGTCATTTGTGTCAGAAGTCTGTACGCGAGATTTCCACACTCCTAAAAATCCCTAGGTCCAATGTTTCTGATGTGATAGTGAGTGGAAACGTGAGGGGATATGTACAGCACAAAAGTGTACAGGCCGACCTCGTCTGTTGACTGACAGTGAACGCCGACATTTGAAGAGGGTCGTAAAGAGTAATAGGCAGACATCTATCCAGACCATCACACAGGAATTCCAAACTGCATCAGGATCCACTCCAAGTACTATGACAGTTATGCGTAAGGTGAGAAACCTTGGATTCTATGGTCGAGCGGCTGCTCATATGCCACACATCAGGCAGGAAAATGCCAAACGACGCCTCGCTTGGTGTAAGGAGCGTCAACATTACACGATTGAACAGTGGCAAAATGTTGTGTGGAGTGACGAATCACGGTACAGAATGTGGCGATCCGATGGCAGGGTGTGGGTATGGCGAATGCCCGGTGAACGTCATCGGCCAGCGTGTGTAGTGCCAACAGTGAAATTTGGAGGTGGTGGTGTTATGGTATGGTCGTGTTTTTCCTGGAGGGGGCTTGCACCCCCTGTTGTTTTGCGTGGCACGATCACAGCGCAGACCTACATTGATATTTTAAGCACCTTCTTGCTTCCCACGTTGAAGAGCAATTTGGAGTTGGCAATTGCATCTTTCAACACGATCGAGCACCTGTACATACTGCACGGGCTGTGGAGGAGTGGTTACACGACAATAACATCCCTGTAATGCACTGACCTGCACAGACTCGTGACTTGAATCCTATAGAACACCTTTGGTATGTTTTGGAACGCAGAGTTCGTGCCAGGCCTCACTGATCTACTTCGATACCTCTCCTCAGTTCAGCACTCCGTGAAGAATGGGCTGCCATTTCCTAAGAAACCTTCCAGCACCTGATTGAAAGTATACCTGCGAGAGTAAACGCTATCATCAAGGCTAAGGGTGGGCCAACACCATATTGACTTCCAGCATCACCGATGGAGGAGGCCACGAACTTGTACGTCATTTTCAGCCAGGTGTCCGGATACTTTTGATCACGTAGTGTAGGTATTACAGTTAAAATTATTTCTTTGCAATCCCTATCTTATTACATTTGACAAATAAAAGCTACTGAGAGGTGGACGAATCCAGAGCAAGGTTGAAATAGTCACATTCGCGAATTTCATCGAGAGTACAAAGCAACATATCTCCTGACATTTTGTTAACTCTCCAAACACAGGTAGAGTCCGAAAGTTTTTTGAATGTCACATTTTATCTGTTTTGAGGAAATAATGTATCACGTGACTAAAACACTCTGTAAAATCTCTGCATCCATAAATGTTTTCATTTTGCGTGCTAAAATTTCTGCTGGTTGATGCGATGTGTTCGTCAGTTTATTTTCACTTACGGTAGTAAACAATTTTTTGTTCAGACACTATTGACATGTTTAAGGTTTTTAGTTTTTCTTCTCTCAATTTAGAATCTTTAGGACACTTATTGCCAAATTAGAATACACGGTGTTATAATGCCTATTAAGATTAAATCGTTTATAAACTTGAACTGTGTCACGACATGATAAACCCATGGCATTGCCTTCCTTTTCAGCAAATATGAAGAAAAAAATCTTGAAAAGCTCTTCCTTCCTCTTCCAGTTTTCTCCTTTTTTCCTTTCGAAGAAACACCAGCCATTAATAAACACTGTACTGCAATAAACTTACCACTATCAATCAACTGTTCAAACGTCAACTGAATAGGAGTATAACAGTAACTGAGTATTCATAGAAACTAAGAAAAATGTGTGAAAGCTTCCGACAACAGTGAACAAATTTAAACGATCTGCCAAGTAAACGTATACCCCATCAAAACCAATGAAGCTGGACTTAGAAACTGAATATGTTGCACTACTAGGAATGATACAGGAATACCCAGTTTTGTAGAATTTCAATAAAGATACGAGGTACGTCCAGAAAGTAAGTTCCGTTTCAATTTCTCCCCGCTGCAGCGCTGCGATCGCAGTTCCGCACATGTGCGGTAGACGCTCTGTATCAAGGAGAAGAAACGTGGACCATTTTGAGATCGCTGTGAGCCACGTACGCTTTGTTGTGCTTGTTTACAATGTCGGTGTTGATTGAAAATCCCGCCGCTTGTGAAATCAGATCTGTGATTCGTTTTCTGAATGCTAGGAAAGTGAAATCAATTGAAATTTATCGGCAAATTTGCGAAGTTTACGGACCAAATGCGATGAGTAATTCAATGGTGAGAAGATGGGTCCGACAGTTCAATGAAGAACGTAGTGAAGTGCACGATGAAGAACGAAGTGGGCGTCCATCTTTGGTTACAGAAGAACTGGTTCACGCGATTGATGACAAGATCCAGGAAAACCGCAAGTTTACAATTAGTGCTCTCGCTATGGAATTTCCCCAAATCTCACGATCACTAATTCATGAAATTGTTACCGAAAAACTGAAATTTCGTAAACTTTGCTCTCGTTGTGTACCAAAGATTCTTACTGAGCAACACAAAACAAACCGGATGGGTAGTGCACTTCAGTTTTTGACCCGTTAATGAAGGCGGCGAAGAATTTCTGACACAGGTAGTCACAGGAGATGAAACTTAGGTTTCTTACGACACCCCTGAAAGTAAGCGGCAATCAATGGAATGGAGGCACACTTCATCCCCAGCAAAGGTTAAGCCGAAACAAATCTTGACACCTCGAAAAATGATGTGCACAGTGTTCTGGGGCTGGAAAGGCATCTTACTCATTGATTTCTTACCGCGTGGTCAAACAATCAAAGCAGATGTTTATTGCGAGACACTTAGGAAATTGCGCCGCGCAATTCAGAATAAGCGCCGAGGATTGCTGTCAAAAGGTGTTGTTTTTCTTCACGACAACGCACGACCACATACTGCAAATGTGACGCAAAACCTCCTACAGGGATTTGGCTGGGACGTGTTTGACCATCCTCCGTACAGCCCTGACCTCGCTCCTAGCGACTTTCATCTGTTCTTACATCTCAAGTCTTTCCTTGGCGGTCAACACTTCAACAATGACGAAGAGCTGAAAGAAACTGTTTCCAACTGGTTGAAGACAGGCGGCAAACTTCTATGAAGAAGGTATACAAAAACTTGTGCCACGCTATGACAAATGCCTGCAAAATTTCGGCAGTTATGTGGAAAAGTAGTTTAAGAGTTGTAGAATTTTGTGCAATAAATAATTTTTCTGTATCTATACGCAATTTAATTTTATTACCAAACGGAACTTACTTTCTGGACGTACCTCGTATTTTTATACTTAGAATTTAAATGTAACATGGACCATGGAGCTCTGTCTCATTTCAGTGACTAAATAAAAAGTTTCAGTATAGGCTGATAGCTAGGAGGATCCATTTCTTAATCTCCACTCTCCAGATATACATAGACTATACTTTTTATGAGGTCATTTGAATGCTCTTGTGTATGAAACCTCGATGGAAGACTATACGAGATTCTCCAGGGATACATCAGCGTATCCCGAATTCAGTGTAAAGACGGGTTAATGTATGTACCCGTGCTAATGGAGAGTACTTCGTATATTTGTTGTAAGACAATGTGTGTAGTGTACTATTTTCAGTTTCATAAATGCATTATCGCATCTTTTGTTCTAGTGTGTGTATTTATGTAAACATATTTGTAAAACATGAACGGAAATAAAGTGTTTATACACAACAATATTGTCATCCACCAAAATGAGGAATGTTACCGTAATAATTTGGACGTAAAACCTTGGGGTCCCACAAGCTAACGAGGAAAGGATTCGGGTTCCCACTCTAGAAATTGAGTTTAACTCACATAGAGTCACAGAGTAGATAACGAAGAGGTGACCAAGCAAGTAGTGCTTTCCTACTTTAAAGTACTACACCATTTGCAAGTGTCACCTACATGTATTTAATTTTTACAATTCTGAAACACTTGTAATATTGAGAACATATCTGCAAACGACACTCGTCATTGTTTCCACCAATGCAGAGCTTCATGAGAACTACATTCGAACAAAATATTTTGGATTTGACCTAAAAGAGCGAAACAGTATTAAGAATTCTTTTGCTAAATCAGTGGAAGCATAAACATAAATTTGCCGAATCATTGAGTATATAAATCTTTACCATAGCAATTTTTACGGACTTTAAGGAGTCTTTTAAGTTATAAACCTAACTTTTTAAATTTAGTTAGGGCTTATAGCTAAATTTTGAGAAATTTATTAGCTTTTTTAATTGGATGAAACTGAGTGCAGCTTTAGAAAAAAAAATATAGTGTGAAGTATAAGGAAAAGTTATACAATTTTTGTGCAGAAATTATAAAACCTATTTTGAGAAAAAATTTGGCAGGAAAGGAAAAAGAATCAATAAATGTAAGAAGCATAATAGTACCTAATGTAAAACGTTTCTGCTTAGAAAAACGTATACGATTAAAGCAACTAAAACAAAGTTTGAAATATGCGTATCCAAATATAAAAAGGACCAAACATTATTTTTCACAGCTTATAATTTGTCTATCATATAAATACTTTTCAGCTATAAGTTATGACCCATAGCTTAAATTACTCCCAAACGATACGTTATAAGATTATATAAATGTAACCAAATTCCTACTATAACTTTTTGTGTACTTGCTATTTAAAGCATACGCAACAAATTGATTTTCAGATTTCTGTTGATTCACGTTCAGTCCCCTTATGTTGATGCGAATTGTGCACTATCAATTTAAATCGAACTAATGTATTGGATTGTGGCTGTACAGATATTGCAAGCCAATAATGTGGTAACATAATTACTTCTCTTTCGAGTCTCCAACGAAGTTTGCTTTTCATTTCGAATTCAGAGTTTTCTGCATATAACGAGCCGCTAGCAAGAATACGATATTCTTTGTGGAAACCACGAGTATTTTGTTTGTGCGATTTCTTCGACGATTTTAATAGTAGCCTTAAACTTTGCTACTGTAAGATTATATCGCTCTAACTTCACTCTATTTCTTGAAAGTTGAACTTATTTCACTCTTTTTATTTTTTAGAAATTTGCCATTAACTGTGATATTTATAAATTGATAATGAAATGTAATTATTTGCATGTTGAATTCTTGAGTGGGAACCCGAAAACAGTTTTTTTTATTTTTTTATTTTTTTATTTTTCTATCGGCGGCGCCGTGGCCGAGTGGTTAGACCGCTCGCCTTCCACCGAGGCGGCCCGGGTTCAATCCCAGGGACCTGCATGTGGGATTTGTGGTGGACGAAGCGGCGTCTGGGCGGGTTTTCTCCGGTTTCCCCCGCCATTCATTCCACCAACTGCTCCATCATCACCTTTCCTTTCATCCATTTCGCCAACATTTCGTTTCATCTACTTCCTTCATCCCATACCAGGCATCGGGCTGATCACCCATCCTGGATGCTCTGTCTGATCCATGAGTGTCTGCTCCTCGACGGGCCTCTGACGCCAGGCACCCGCTTGTAAGTCCTGGGGGGTGTAAGTCCTACATAAGAGGAGGGTAAACAGATAATGAATGAATGAATGTATGCTACCTATCGATAGGGCAAGAGGAAGTATTGTACTTCATCACAAAAATTCGATGTCGAGATTTCACTGGAAATACATGTTTTGATGCTCGCTGAACCCTACAATTGTTTTTAGAAAAAAAGGTCCCCGTGTGTATGTGTGTGTGTGTGAGTATCATAACTAAAAAAACGAAATTTTGGATAAATACCAAGCTTGATATTTAAGTTCAGCATCTTCCAAAGATGTGACACGAATATTTTCAAGAAAATCCGCTCACCGAAAACTACCCCTTACATGCAACATAATTTTTGATTTTCTCAAAAATTGCTCTAACGATTTTGATTAAAATACCATATATTTAAAAAAAATTACATAGATTTTTAAAGCGCTGTCGCTATTCAGTTATTTCTCGTGAAGTCACGGAAAGACTATGTCATCTTAAGGCCAGCTCATAGCAGCTCGCTTTTAAAAAAATCTGACTCGATTCGGTTCCTCTAAGTTCTTGTACCTGCAAAGAAATGTGTAATGGAACTGTTTCTGCAGAGATTTATCTCGATCAACATGAAGTAGATGGAGTAACAAGCTTTCATAAGATAGGTGAGTAGAAGTTATATAAAATAAACAATAGTGTTTAGAGAAAGTCTTGTGAATCTAACTCGTCAGATATGTTTTTACGGGAAAATTTAGTACTCCCTCGCAAATTTGCAATAACTTATGCCCCCACGCTAGGTTTACATTCATAGACATAAATTGCATTAATACAACAATTAAAACACTGTATACTTTTTATCTTCGCCCATTCGCTTGCTGGTCCTGTGTTCGGCCTGAGCGAGGGCTGATCAAAGATATGCATCGAGCAAGCGAAGCATCACAGCCGCATAAAAAGTCCACGCCAGCATTCGCCTACCCACCCGGGGAAACCACGAAAAACTCATGGTCGGAGTAGTCGGTTCGACGGGAGTCGAACCTGGGACCTTCCAAATACGAGCCTCGCGCTATCGCGGCTCAATATATCTTAACATCAATGTTTTCTAATGAATACGCTAAGAACTTTCTTAAACCTTTTTCTCATAAAACCCTTTCCAGATTCTACACGTTCACGCCAAACCAGTTCTGTAAGATTCAGATAGTAATGGGATGCTGGCAGCCGCAAAATATTGTCTATGTTCTAAAGCTAACTAGTCTACCACAGAAGGTTTATTTCTTTTTTGTTTAGTTCTGATGGACATACAGACTTAAAGATGGTTTCCTATGCGTCTATGTTTACACCTTCAGAAACCGCAAGAATGCTGGCATGCGATCGCTTGGGCTCTGCCCTCCCCATTATCCCCTGCTACTCTCTTCAACATTATCGTGGTGACTGGTTTTCTTTGCTTCGCTTTGTTTTTCTACCTCCCGAACCAAGGAAACACGTCCTTCGTGTAACATACCCAACATCTGGCATGAAAAGTACTGTGAACCTCTTTCACTCGGATCGTGGCTGACTTGTACGCTCCTAAAGATTACTGAAAACAGAGTTGTGTGTTTTCTCTATTTTACTTAAAATCATCGGGGATAGAAGAAAGTATTGCGAAGCTAATTTTATTAGAAGTACGTCATCTGTAACCAGCGAAGAGGGGAAATCTGAATGTAGTTACATTCCTTATAGTGAGAGAACTAATTAAATATTAAGTTGTTATTTAAAATACATATACTTCCCCTCGCATCTATTCAAAGTCGTTTGCTTTAAAAGCAGAGACGTAGGTATAGTTACATTATGAATGCTTACAACGAATCTAACTCCTTTATGTTAGAAGCAGCCGCAACGAGTAAAGTCGAGTCCACACTGTTAACATATCAAAGTTAACATTCAACTTGTTAAATACCTTCAACATGTTGTAACTGTGAACCTTTAACATTCCATCCACAGCAGTTGACTTGTTAGGACAACAAAATGTCTCTTCTAAAGGCAAACTGGACTCTAGTGATGAGGATTTGGCTATTGCTATTTATATCTGTGCTTGCTATGTAATAAAAAGAAAAGTGGAAGATGATGAGTAAGCCCCGGATTCTTAGGTTCTGACCTATTTTATTCCTGACCTCCTACACTGCAAACTTCAGTTTATTCTAATGTTTTAGTTACCAACGAGTAATATACTTCAATTTTATAAAGCCTAAATTGACCTAATTTTACGTTAGGACCTAATAAAACCTATTTTTCGTGATAGAACCTAAAAGTGCCTAATTCGGTTATTTAAGCAAATAAGAGTAGATTTATGAATATAAAAGTATTTTTAAAATGAAGGGAGACCGTTCAAATAAGGAAACTATTAAATAATTAGATTATGAAATCTTGCGCAATACTTTACAATAATAAACTTTAATTAAACCGTCCGCCACAATAATAAAGTAATTAAACGTTCGCCGCCTTCAGTTATCATTTTCTAGCAATAGTGGAAAGAGGTGGTCAGTGGCACGCGGCATTTCTGAAACGTGTGATGTTTACATGCCGCAACAATAGGTAAAAACAGAGGCAAACATTTTAATAGCGCTGTTGAGTAGTATGCATCATTGCTTCTTCCGTTATAGGGAGTTTCTAACACGACATTTTTGAATTTGGTACTTTTAAATAAATACTAAAGTTACAGTTAATTTAACTTTTTACAATTTAAAGTTAGTGTTTTAAACAAAGTGCCCAATGATTTGCATGAATTTCTGTATATATATGCCAAGGATCCTATAAATTCCTAAATTCAACATATAAGATCCTATAAAATCCTAATACACTGATATACAGAACCTAATTTTAACTTTTTAGAACCTAAAAATCCGGGGCTTAGTGATGAGGCTCTATCTTGTTAATCGGCATAGGAGTGAAAATATTTTGAATGAGCAGCTTTGAATTCAACAATTTCTTGAGAACAAATCAAAGTGACTTAAATTTTTGTTTTGAGCGAGGTTTCTAACCTATAATTCGCAAAAAAGACACACTTGAGAGCAGCCATTCCAGCTGCCAGACTTGAGCCTTTTTTGCAATTCTCTAGCAAAATGCGGCTATTTTTATTGCCTCTGGAACAACAATAAATTGCACATAGCTTGGTCCATCCTTTTTATTGCATATGTTCCATAACAATAGCCTCAACAAAGATTTTATTAATGAAAGTGTCTTTTCTTTCGTTCATTCCATAACTTGACATGAAGCAAACAAAATCAAGGATACAAGCACAGAGCGAGTCAACACGGAACTACTGAACACAATAGCATGAAGTAATCAGAATTACGCCGTTGCCATGGTTACAGTCTGGAAACTTCCGAAGTTCACCCAATCACATGCACAGAGAGCGAGTTGACTTAACAAGTTTTCCATTAGAAGCGGAAAACACCCAACATGTTAAAAGTGCCAAGCACAACTCTTTCGGTTAACATGTTAAGTCAATTGTGCGATCGAAATTTGGCCAACATGCACGCTGTTAACATGCACTTGATAAGTTTTGTTGAATGTTAATCAGCGTGGACAGGGCTTAACATTGATTTTCCCCCACCTGATTGATGCTCGTGCTATTTTACTCAGTTTGTCAAATAAATAGCGGAAAATATATCCAGCGGTAGTGCGGTCACAAACAGGCTGCTGCTTCAGTTTATGGATTAGTTCGTAGCTTGTTCCAACTTTTCAATTTCGTTAGTGGTTTCAGTAGTCCTCTGGGATCTGTATTAGCGCATTTGTTCGAAAATTAAATAGTTTGGAGTTCAGCTTACATGCGAACATGCTTCTCTCTCTGTCTGTCTCTCTTTCTCCATATCTTTTATTTCTCTGTCCTTCGCTTCGGGAAGAGGAAATACTGCTTTCAACGCAAACACTCGATATCACGTTTTCACCAGAAATAAATGTTTTGCTTTTGCAGGAGCTGAAAGACAAGAAACATGAGTGGTAAGTACTTCACCTAACATGTTAATAAACACTTCATCTTCTTCCACGCGCTACGACTTCAAAATTGAATGCTTCTTTTATAGGCTTATCTGTCTGTAATATCCTTTATTTGGTTTCTTACTTCCGTCTTCTTCAGATGAATTCGTAATGTCTTTCCATTTTCTCTTATATCTGCTAAATGCCTAATAACGCAGTGTACTTAAAATACCCATCACTTATCAACTTAAAATAAAATAAAGATGATAATAGATTAGATTAGATTAGATTGTATTCTGTGAGTTCACTAGCAGCCATAAAGGCTTGTGAACATAGAACATGTCAAGGAAATGTACAAAAATTATATATAAACATAAATATTACATAGAATATGGAACATTTGAAATAAAATACAAATACTATATGCGTGTTAAGGAAATGTACAATAAAGTTACATATATACATAAATATTACATAGTATACAGAACATTTAAAATAAAATAAAGACATATTATATACAAAATGAAACAAATCAAGTGTAATTTTGTACAGAGTTGAATACCTCCTTACTGTTATAAGGTTAACATACGTATAGGCAAGAACAGTTATTTTAACATTCACTAGGATTTTACCTTTGTTCGTCTGATCATTTTGTTCTATTGGATTTGTAATGCATAGCATTTACTGTCAGTTCTTAATATACATACATTTAAATAGCTTCATTAATTCTAGAGCAGATATCAAATATGACTGGCAATTGTCATTAATATTTACTAATACTACTTACAGAGCCATATAAGTATTATCATTAGGATAATTTGTCATTCAGATAATCTTGTACAGAATAAGATGCTTTTGAGCATAGGTACTCTTTAACAGCAGTTTTAAAGACATTGAACACACTAACAATCCACAGCGGCCTTAATACAGCACGAGATAAAGTTATACACAATAAACTCATAAAATATGGCCTGTAATTTCATACAATATCACCGCAAGGTAGTCATGTAGACGATGTCCTATATCTCGCGCACTATGTAGCGATGGACGATACCACTATTTCTCGATATCGATTCCGATTTTTGAGTACCGATACTCAATACTCGATCCTCACTTTTAACAACCTGTAAAGGCGACAGCTTATTCACTGAATTATGTTCTTGTTAGTAGTTTTCTGTGTGTACACGCATGTAACCAATTTTTTATTGTATGCTAATTCCGAAACTGTTCCTGTTTGACATTCTTCAATTGGCACAAATTTTTTGTGATAATTCCACAGTTAATATGTCCCCTATTGTTAGCCAAGGCTAATAATAATAATAATTATTAAGCCCCCGATTTTTAGGTTCTAAAAAGTTAAAATTAGGTTCTGTATATCAGTGTATTAGGATTTTATAGGATCTTATATGTTGAATTTAGGAATTTATAGGATCCTTGGCATATATATACAGAAATTCATGCAAATCATTGGGCACTTTGTTTAAAACACTAACTTTAAATTGTAAAAAGTTAAATTAACTGTAACTTTAGTATTTATTTAAAAGTACCAAATTCAAAAATGTCGTGTTAGAAACTCCCTATAACGGAAGAAGCAATGATGCATACTACTCAACAGCGCTATTAAAATGTTTGCCTCTGTTTTTACCTATTGTTGCGGCATGTAAACATCACACGTTTCAGAAATGCCGCGTGCCACTGACCACCTCTTTCCACTATTGCTAGAAAATGATAACTGAAGGCTGCGAACGTTTTAATTACTTTATTATTGTGGCGGACGGTTTAATTAAAGTTTATTATTGTAAGGTATTGCGCAAGATTTCATAATCTAATTATTTAATAGTTTCCTTATTCGAATGGTCTCCATTCATTTTAAAAATACTTTTATATTCATAAATCTACTCTTATTTGCTTAAATAACCGAATTAGGCACTTTTAGGTTCTATCACGAAAAATAGGTTTTATTAGGTCCTAAGGTAAAATTAGGTCAATTTAGGCTCTATAAAATTGAAGTATATTACTCGTTGGTAACTAAAACATTAGAATAAACCGAAGTTTGCAGTGTAGGAGGTCAGGAATAAAATAGGTCAGAACCTAAGAATCCGGGGCTTAATAATTATAATAATAATAATAGTAATTGCTTTGTTTCCCTTTTATGTAACTATATTTTGTACTGAAAAATTTCTTTTAAAGAATTTTCTACCCATAGAAAAACAAATAGGTACTAGCAATTGTTTATTTTGCGATCTTGAAAATATAAACGAATATATATTTTTCATGAAACTCAAATAACTAAACATGGCAAATATGTCCATGCGCTGTATTGTCTCATGTGCTAAGTTCTGATTTGTTTCTGCTGTATTCACAGATTTTGGTACCAGAGTAGGTAAATGTATTGGCTGAGAGTGAGTCACCAAGCCAGACTATTGCAGAAACGTGCGTCAGCTAAATCAGTTCATTCAGAACTCGGCGCTGCATGTTACATGAGTACCTCTACTCCTTCCCCTATTGGTATGCATGTTTTCATTTAGACACAAAGTCTATGGAATGTTGCATTGATTCAACCACAGGAAGCGAAATCACGGCCTATCAAGAACTATAGTCCAGCAACTCTTTGGGGACACTTGCGAGGCAATAAGATGAAGTTTCGACTCCTTTCATTCCTTATCTAGCATAAATTTAAACGTAGTAATTTTCAATAATGTAGAACTTAAACATTTAAAAGAATCGAAAGAGTATGAATGTTTACCACGAAGTATTAGACATACTTCGATACCACGGAGTATCGGGGTGTCGACGGTATCGACATGTCATCCCTATTTCTAAATGTAGTTATTAAGTTGCAGCTTAAAAGGTTAACTCATTTAGTCCTGCATTGTCATCGGTGAACTTGGCTGGTCTGCACCAGACGTGGTTTGCGGAGGGTAGGAACAGTAGAAAGTTAACATTCAGCTGGTTAGCCGTGCCCGCAAGGGTGTTAGAAGCAGCAGTAGGCTTGCAAATGCCTAGTTCTTAGCTGTGATTAACTGTGATGTGATATTGCGCTTCTGATGTGTTAACCTTTTACAGCTAAAAATGAGAACTATTACATTTAGGACATACGTTTCTTAGTTGTTTTTTCTCGAATTTGTCCATAGAATACTATCTTGTAGGGCTAATGCGTGAATTCATGGACATCTACATTATAATTTTATTGGTTTTGAAGTATATAATATGATGGAAATATTTAAGCTGCCTTAAGAAAGAAATTTTCAACCTGGACATTTTTCAACCAAATTCAAATTATTATTGCAAACTTATGTCAGTAATACTATGTTATCAAGTTTTCGGTTTGTAATTCAAACGACATAATTGCTTACAGTCTTTATGTTTATAAACTGACATTTTGTGAGTAGCAATGGGAACCTATATAATTTAATTTTTTGCAGTTTTTTGTATTCAAATGTTTAGAATTTTAAACTTTTAAATTTTGTATTTCATCAAAACGTTTCCTTTGTTTACATATAAAAACCAGTTAATAGGATTACCGTATATAAACTAGAGCTATTTCTGTTGACTTTGCCTTTATGGACACATAATACCAAAGTTAAGTTATAAGGAGCATTTTTAATACGTAAATGTCAACAATAAACAAAAGTGACAATATTGCATGTAAATAATAATTAACATGTGCATAGGCCTGCCCCATGTGTTACTTATTCAGACCCCTTCCTCTCTCCTACAATTATTGTTTCAGTAATTTTCTGGCTCTTCTGCTCTCTTTAAGTTATTTCTGCTTCTAGTTTTTACTCCCTTTACCACATAACCATTAGAGAAGGTATTGCATTCCAACCAAAAATTCGATATCGACATTTCACCGACAATATATGCTCTGAGTCTTCTGGACCACTTTTAATCTTCCCAAAAATGGTTCAAATAATTTTTATTAAAATGCCATATATTGAACACATTTACATGACAAATAAAATATATATCTTAAGCTTCTGGGAATTGCCTGTGAAGTCCTCTTCATTCGAAAACATTTTTGTATAATTTTGTATAACTGGTAAACTTTAAGAGATAGACAAACACGTACTACACAAAACAATGCATATTTCTTTAAAACATAAAATTTATTTCAAACAAGTTTTTTGTGGCATCAGCCTTTTCTGAGATATCCATTATTATTATAGGTTTGAATCGTTCAGTACTTTGTCATTTTAAGTGCTGTCGGTATTCAGTTGTTTCTCGTGATGGGAAAGAGTATGGAATTTCAAGGTCAGAACATAACCACTATTACTTAAATATCTGACTATCAATTTTATTTCCTCTATCCCCCCTTGTAACTACAGCGAAATGGGTTGTAAAACTATTGCTGCAAGGATTTATCTCGATTAACATGAAGTGGATAGAAAAATAAACTTTCTTAAGAATAATTTGTAGAAGCTAAATAAATTTAAACGGTAGTGGACAGAGAAAGGCTTGTGAATGTAACAAATCATTATTTTAAATTTACAACATGGGGTAAAGGGCACTTACTGCATTTTCAAATAACACACCTAGGATTATCAAAATGGCCACAGGGAAGAACTAACGGCACTGCATGAAAGAGAAAACTTAGGAGTACTTTTTAAGACTGAAAATTAGAAAATTTAACTCCGTTGACGAAATATCACCCTGTGTTCCATTAACCCGTTTTTCCTTCCCTATTCTATGACCAAACCACTGAAAATACCATTTTCGAAAATTTTCAATCAGTTTCGCTGAAAAGTTCAGACATTTTGTCTGAAATAAACACTAAAGAGTTTTAAATTCCATTTCTATATAATTTTAAGGTTTCATATCGTTTCAAAGGTGAAGTTTATAGTCTTATGCCAAATATTCCACAAGATGAAATTTTAAAAACAATCATTGTAAATTTTCAGATTATTTAGCTTATCATAGTGCAGCAACATAATTTTTTTTAACTAGTTTTAGTTCAAGAGAAAATAATTTTAATGTATTTTTCTTTCTAATTCTACTTTCTTTTTTATTTAGCTTAGTCCTTTAGAAATCAATAATCAAAAACATAATTACTTTTGGGAACTGAACGAACAATTTCAGAGAAATTGCAAGAAAACTCAGCCACGTGGATGATTTTGAAAGAGCAAAACTGCTGAGACAAAGGTTTACAAAATAAAAATTTTAGCGTGAGAAGCATTTTTTGGTATTAGAGTCTTGCCCTGTTGCATATAAAAGTAAGCGTTCAAAATTTAAAACGGGTTCTGAGAGCATGGACTCTAGGTAATTTTGGGCACGCAATACAAATTTCCATTTTCCCAAAGTTTTCACCAAATTTCAGTGGTATACACCCTTACAAGCTCCTTTTTGGTATTAGATTTTTGCCCTGTTGCATATAAATGTAAGCATTCAAAATTTAAAACGGGTTCTGAAAGCATGGACTCTAGGTAATTTTGGGCACGCAATGCAAATTCCCATTTTCCCAAAGTTTTTACCAAATTTCAGTGGTGTACACCCTTACCAGCTCCTTTTTAGAGTAATATTGTGACTTAGATTAATTTTCACTGTTACGTCAATAACATGATTTAGTTTAGTTTTCACTGTCACTTCACTTTTCCTGGGATTTAGCGGTGCAATGAGACACGCGTAGCAGCTTTTTCTTCCTTCCGTTTCACTTGCTGGGGTGTCTGAATGCAAGCCTCTCTAATCGCTTGCAGTATCTGCATTTCACAGCTGTCGTCACAACCTCACTCGTAGAACGCATTGAGTTACCAGAGCTTTATGTCGCATCAGAAAATCATTCTAACTCACTGACTGACTCTAGGACACTTATATATCACTACAAGAGTTTCTGGAAGCTTATAGACTTATCTCGTTGCATCGCGAGCGCTTCTGAAATTTACGTCGGGGGGAGAGCGCTCCCCCTTATCTCTTCAACCGCCCAGTCGGTCGGTGCCATCCTTCTTATGAGCTCGCCACTTAGTTGCGTCACAGTATTCATTCATTCAGTTTATATTCCGCTCATTCGCCGTAAATCATGTACATTTAAATTTAGAATCTGAGCAAACGACAACGTATCCCTGAATGTTAAAGTCGTAAATTAAGGGTCAAGCGTTATGCCAGTGAGCCATACTGCGGCAGTCACCTCCTTCGTCCGTTGCTTTAGGCTTACCTTGATGCTTCTCCCGTTGGTTCCAGAAGTTCGCCGTGTGTTGGTTCTCTTCAATTTTATCCTCGGCTAGCTGCAGTAGTTTTCTTTAACCTATATAGGAGCATGGACTTATCCTCGGTAAAGGAAGCGTAGATCTCGGGTGGTGATATAGGAAGACATAGACGTGCTTTGTTTATGAAAAGATGACACTGCCGTTTATTTTTATTTCATTAACACTCGTAGTATACAACACTGGTATTGTCGCCGTAAAATACTGTCCACCGCTGTTAAAATGCGGCGCGGATATGACACGAAGTTTAAATATGCTTATTATCTCTTTACAGGTAGCGGATCTTAGGTGTGTTTCTAAAACTATCTTGATTCCCTGTTTGGCGCGATATCTCACACATCCTGCAGCATCTCTCCCTGACCACACATGACAAAAACTGTCGAACAAACTGCACTGCTAAACTGACATGACAAAACTGTCTTGCTAAAACTCCATGACAAAACTGTCTTGCTAAAACTGCTGACAAACTGCCCTGCTAAAAATCCATGATAAAACTCTCTTGCTAAAACTGCCTTGACAAAACTGCCTTGACCAAAACTGTCGACAAACTGTCTTGCTAAAACTGCCCTGCTAAAACTCCATGATAAAACTGTCTTGCTAAAACTGCCTTGACAAAACTGCCCCGAATTTGCTCCAAACAGATCCATTTATAGTCTCAGGCTTCTGAGGCTGCTTCCTTTCCTATTGGTCCATTTTTAGCGCCACTCGACGCGTCTAACTATTTTGAATAAACTTCCAGGGATCTCATTGGTCCAAGTTTAATATAAATCGCGGCTTTTCCCACATTTACCGTTAGGCTATCTGTCTCGCTCACTTGGTCACGGCAAATTATCAAATAAAGGGACAAAGGCGTTACACCCTCGCTGTAGGAATAATGGCACAGCGACCCAAAGACATGTCATAAACTAGGTTTTCTGCCTTCGAAGGCACTATTCCTGTAGCTAAAACATTTCGTCGTGGACAGTATTTTAACATAGCGCTTAAATTATTTACATTAAACCATTTATAACTCTACTAATATTAGTAACCTAGATAGATACATAACGTTAAATCACCCTTCTTAAAATATACAAGCCGTGTGAGAAAAAGATATTTACATAGTATGATTTAACATCAATAAAAGATAATTAATAAATTATCTATAATTACAGTTCTCGGGCCCGGCCTAGAGTTGCCGTTTCAAATTGCCCTGTTCTGGAAAAGAATAAATTTTTCAACACTTGATACAATTTTCTTTTCCAGAATAATTCCTCTGATTATGGTCTTTGTTGGTTTGCTTTGTTTACATAGACCCTTCGCTATACCTGTTCCTTCACAAGGGTTCTGCCAAACCAGTCGTGTTTACACTTGGGTCATTCACTCTTACACTTTGCTATGGTTGATCCCTCTCTCCTTTTAAAAACAGGTTTTCCGAGAGACATTCTTATGCACAATACACTTCACGCACACGAATAACTTGTGGTGGAGAGAAATACGCTAATACCCAAATTAAGTTCTAAAAATTGAATCTATTTACATACATACTGTTACATAATAATTATCACGTATTTAGTTATTTCCTTACATCTTTATTCATCGGGTGTATCACCTTTACTACTTGTTCATAGGGTTGCTACCTCATTTCGAGTAAAACTAATCTGATTATTTTCATTATATTCTTCACCCTTCTCATTCTCTAAACATTTTGTACGGTTTGAGCAACTGTTTATGATATCTCCCTACGATCTTGGAATTCTTTATTTCTTGTAACTCAAATGTATCCGAGCCAAAAATGTTAATCACCCGGTATGGACCTTTAAATAAACTTTCCATTCTATGATACCTCTTTTTTTTTGAATGCTAGACCTTTTTTTATACCAATACTAATTCTCCAAGTTCGATCAACCATTTCTTTCGCTTCTTTGTTTTAAATTCCTCCTTTCTTTTCTGCGCCCTCTTTGACATTCTTTCAAAAGCTTTCTTAAACGTCTCTTCTCCCGTTAGTGTTTTCGTATCTTTAGTTTCTAGTGTCTGTGTTAATTTCCCTTCAAGTGTTTCTATTAACTTCCCCTTCATCAGCTCAACTAATTTCCCCTCTAAACTCTCATTTTGTTCACTTAAGTTTCTTTCTAAGTCCTTACTCTGCTCATTTAATTTCCCTTCGAAATCCTTATTCTGTTCGCTCAGTTTTCTTTCTAAGTCCTTACTCTGCTCATTTGATTTCCCTTCTAAATTCTTATCTTGTTCCCTTACGATTCTTTCTAAGTCTTGACTCTGCTTACTTACGATTCTTTCTAAGTCCTCATTATGCTCATTTGATTCCCCTTCTAAATTCTTATCTTGTTCACTTACGACTCTTTCTAAGCCCTTACTCTGCTCATTTAATTCCCCTTCTAAATTCTTATTCTGTTTACTCAGTTTTCTTTCTAAATCCTTACTCTGCTTACTTACGATTCTTTCTAAGTCCTTATTATGCTCATTTGATTCCCCTTCTAAATTCTTATCTTGTTCCCTTACGACTCTTTCTAAGCCCTTACTCTGCTTACTTACGATTCTTTCTAAGCTCTTACTTTGCTCATTTACTATGCTTTCTAAGTTCTTACTATATTCACTTAAGATCTTACCCCGCTCATTTAACTTCCCCTCTAACCTCTTATTTTGTTCACTTAAGTCCTTACCCATCTCGTCTATCTTTGTGCTCAAATGTTGGAGGAATATCATCAACTGGTTCTGACCTGGGTCGATGACCTGCTCAATTGGTGATTGCCTTTCCAGCCTAACTTCTACCTCTGCTGCACCCATATTTTCTCCATCTGGTGTTATGCTGACAATAGCCTCCCCATTCAGTTCTTTCAAATCTTCCCTTGACCTACTCATGGTTCCGTTAGCAAGTTCTACCTCCCTAGTAATGACTTTACCCCCTCTCAATAACATGTGTTCACAAAACTGAGTCACTACTCTGCATGCCTTTTTGTTTGTTTTTGTATAAATGTTCTAACCTGTATTTTCTCCTACGTTAATTGATGGTTCCGGGTTCGAATCCTGGTGAATTTCTAGAAGCGATGTTCTCAGCTGTTTTGTTGTCCCACGTAGGTAGACTAGAAGTTCGCGTTGTAATTATGTTCTGCTGTGCCCCTTTCCTCTGAAGATTCTTCCTCTATTCGTTGTTTCCTAGTCCTCCGTTTGTGCTGGTCTTCCCTTCGAGCTGGTCTTCCCTTCGAGCCCCACGTTGGGTGCCAGTTTGCGGCAGTCACCTCCTTCGTCCGTTGCTTTAGGCTTACCTTGATGCTTCTACCGTTGGTTCCAGAAGTTCGCCGTGTATTGGTTCTCTTCAATTTTATCCTCGGCTAGCTGCAGTAGTTTTCTTTAACCTATATAGGAGCATGGACTTATCCTCGGTAAAGGAAGCGTAGATCTCGGGTGGTGATATAGGAAGACATAGACGTGCTTTGTTTATGAAAAGATGACACTGCCGTTTATTTTTATTTCATTAACACTCGTAGTATACAACACTGGTATTGTCGCCGTAAAATACTGTCCACCGCTGTTAAAATGCGGCGCGGATATGACACGAAGTTTAAATATGCTTATTATCTCTTTACAGGTAGCGGATCTTAGGTGTGTTTCTAAAACTATCTTGATTCCCTGTTTGGCGCGATATCTCACACATCCTGCAGCATCTCTCCCTGACCACACATGACAAAAACTGTCGAACAAACTACACTGCTAAACTGACATGACAAAACTGTCTTGCTAAAACTCCATGACAAAACTGTCTTGCTAAAACTGCTGACAAACTGCCCTGCTAAAAATCCATGATAAAACTCTCTTGCTAAAACTGCCTTGACAAAACTGCCTTGACCAAAACTGTCGACAAACTGTCTTGCTAAAACTGCCCTGCTAAAACTCCATGATAAAACTGTCTTGCTAAAACTGCCTTGACAAAACTGCCCCGAATTTGCTCCAAACAGATCCATTTATAGTCTCAGACTTCTGAGGCTGCTTCCTTTCCTATTGGTCCATTTTTAGCGCCACTCGACGCGTCTAACTATTTTGAATAAACTTCCAGGGATCTCATTGGTCCAAGTTTAATATAAATCGCGGCTTTTCCCACATTTATCGTTAGGCTATCTGTCTCGCTCACTTGGTCACGGCAAATTATCAAATAAAGGGACAAAGGCGTTACACCCTCGCTGTAGGAATAATGGCACAGCGACCCAAAGACATGTCATAAACTAGGTTTTCTGCCTTCGAAGGCACTATTCCTGTAGCTAAAACATTTCGTCGTGGACAGTATTTTAACATAGCGCTTAAATTATTTACATTAAACCATTTATAACTCTACTAATATTAGTAACCTAGATAGATACATAACGTTAAATCACCCTTCTTAAAATATACAAGCAGTGTGAGAAAAAGATATTTACATAGTATGATTTAACATCAATAAAAGTTAATTAATAAATTATCTATAATTACAGTTCTCGGGCCCGGGCTAGAGTTGCCGTTTCAATACGGCTAAAAAAATACTAGTTGCGGAAAAACAATGTGCAGAAAATTGTAGAGTAGTAGGACCGTACCAAATACACATTTTGAGAATAGTAATAAAGGGCCGCAGAAGCGTTTTTATTGTGCCACATGTGCCAACATTAAATCTGTCACATTAGAGTCTCTAATCATGAAACCTGTTGTGGCGTGCCAGATATAAACAAAACGCACCCTTTTACAGTACTAGTTATTGTCGCTAGATGTGTCTGATCGGTGCCAAATTTGTGTTGCGAAGCCTACTGGATGGTAAGGTAATGCCAAACGCTCGTCTTGTTCAATACAAAGAGTACAGTACAGTACAGTACACGCATGTAATGGTTAGTTTCTCATTGTGTACCAGTACTCATTAGTTGTGACAGTACGTACACACTTGTCGTGTGAGTTACATTTCATTTTGACTGGCAAATGAAGATGTTTCATTAGTCAGATGTCAGTTATGTTCATGCAGCGCTCCTATTATATACTAGGTACATCTACGACCCCTTGGTACTGCCATTCCACTCTATAATTTTTTTGCACAATGTTTTTCCGCATTTCCGTTATTAAAAACTCACTACCAATGATACGCTTTACGGTTTCCTGCTGAAGGAAAGAACACCTCAGTGATTTGTACTACGTTCCTAAGAACACTTGAAGAAAGATGAGGAAATGAAGTGCTTAGTAAAAGGAGATATTTTCTTTCATACTGAGAAACTTTGGGTAGGCAAGGTGGAAGGTAGAAGCTAGAAGCATGGATTTTTAAAATCTTCGGCGGATTTTGTATCGTTTTCTGGGGTCATTTGAGGCGTGTCCTTCACCTTACCTATCGCAGAGCGTGGTGGCTCGATAACACAGTAATAAGGGGGAAAGGTGCCTTTGACTTTTCTTGTATTATTGAAACCAAAACATGTTTATTGTCTCAGAACCAGTCATGCCGTATACTAGCGAAATTACTCGTGGACAAATCGTGGGTATGTGGGAGACTGGTCGCACTGTTTCAGCAATTGCAACCACAGTACATAAGTGGTTTTTATAGTAAATTACTGGATAAAAGTATTTCAGAAAAGTGGGGAAGACCGTCTACATACTCGTCAGAAAGTGGGCACTCCCCGTAGAACATCCGCAAATGATGATACTAGTTTACTAAATGTAAATTACTCTTTTGTTATAATTGACTGGTCATGTTTAGAAAGTAGAGATAAATGTGTATATGTATATGGTTTACCGAATATGACATACATATTGTGGCAATAAAATTGGGTCATATTTTTGTCTATAATCCTGTTGTATTCCTATGATCAGCAATATGTTAGTAAAGGTATATTAACGAATTGTAGTTTGAATTAGAGGGAAAACATGCTGCTTTATGTATTTATTATTTAGTTATATTAGCTTCTATGCAACAACAAGCATTGATACCACTGTGAGGATACAATTCTGTTTATTTTTTGTTATAAGGTATTGCTATGTATTTAATGAATACCATTCAAACTTTAATTTGAAAATCTTCTCACACTGCACGTTCTACATTTCGCTAACCTGGGCGCTCATCAAGTTTTCCCCTTAGCGTTTAACCCTTTCAAAGGCGTCTCCTTCACTAAGCAATAAGGTATGGGCTACCAATCACGATAAGAGGTCTGTATGACAAACTGAATCTACTCACTCTACCTCTTTCTCTTTTAGCCAATACGATCGAGAGCGTAAACATATATTTCGTTTCTACGCCATTTTGTAGCCGTTGTTGTGGTTATTGTTGCAACTATTTAACATAAGGACTGGCACATCCTTGCACCGTGGCCAAAGCAACCAATAAAATGGCCATAGCTTCGCAAGGCCACGTACAACAATAAATGAGACGTAGACGCGAGGTGCAGTGAGATTTTCTTTGGCGCTCTTTGTAGCTGTATCTATATAATAACGTTGTATGTTGTAAATGCTATTTTCTCTTAGACTATGGACAGCAACCTCCATTTTCTTCCTGGGACTAATTATAATGAGCTCTCCAGTGACCTCGTTGTCCAGAAAGCACAATGTAACACCCCTTTAGTATGCTCTGTGGTTTAGTTGGCCATCCGTTTTGTGATTCTGTCGCTAACATTAGCCGTGCTCATTGCTTGTTAAAATGAACAAGAGAGGGTAGCACTGCGGCAGTATAAACGTAGCGCATTGTGTAACAGCGTTTCAGAGATGATCCATGTCTTAGCTCGAAGCTGGCTTACTTAAGGTCTATGAACACTGGAATGCCTTTGGGATAGAGTAAGTTAGTGAGGAGATAAAGTAGATTTTAATGAACTCTGAATACAGAGGTGGAATTCCAGATTATCAGAGGCTGTTTGCAGTAGTGTTTTATTTTGGATACTCGGGCCTCGATAAAGCTTTCAAAATTGTAATTGAAACACAAGAATCACCTTTTTTATTGGTGCGAAAGAAGGTGGCAGGTAAAGGAAGGGAGGCATTTAAGTTGGTAATGAAATCTGTAACTCCGTTCTCTTCAAACGTCACCCTCCTGCTACTGGCCATTTCGGTGACAAGTTATTTAAGTCATCCCAAAGCGTGGCCGGAGGGTAACGCTGTCAGTGAGTTAATCTATGCTTTTGATAGTTGTGTGCCGTTAAGTTTATAATAATCATCATGATTAAATGAAAATGATAATCCATTAACTTAACGACGCTTTTTTACTACTAGCGTCATATCAGTGTCGTAATTATACAATAAGAATCATAACAAATACATTATTATTACGACGGGCGTCAAATAAGTAAGCTTCCCTATTTTATAAAAAACGTTACACACAATTTATCATGTTGAATTAATTTTATTTATATTGTACAATCCTTCTGTTACTTTTCTACTTAGTCAACACGTTTTTCCAAGCATTTTTGGGGACGTGACACAAGTTTTTCCAAGTCAGTGTTGTACCAGGTCGGGTCCTGTGCTCGCAACCAGCTGTTCACTGATTGGACTTGCTGTGCTTACCTTTGAGTTGGAGGAACATGTGAAAATCACTTTGGGCAAGCTCCGGTGAATACGGAGGATACGAGAAAGCTTCCAAGTTGAACCTTGACCCAGGCGGAGCTCAGAAGATTCAACTGGGAAGTTTTCTCGCATCTTCCATATTCACCAGATCTTTTCCCAAGTGATTTTCACATGTTGCCCTGACTCAAAGGTCATCATGGAGGTAAGCACTTTAACACCGTGACGAAGATCAATCAGAAGTGAACAAACAGCTGGTTACGAGCACAGGACCCGACCTGGTAAACACTGGCTTGGAAAAACTTGTGTCACGCCCTCAAAAATGCTTGGAAAAACATGTTGACTATATAGAAAAGTAACAAAAGAATTGTACAATATAAATAAAATTAATTCAACATGATCAATTGTGTGTAATATGTTTTATAAAATAGGGAAACTTACTTATTGGACGCTCCTCGTATTATTATTGTGATGTCTAAATTCTAATGGACCAAAGTAAGTATACAAATTGACAAATACATTGAAATAATAACCTCTTTCTATATAATTTTTATCCTACAAACGTGATTCGGTTCTTCGGGGTATGTCACACAGTTCATCAATCCTTGCAATGCTACAACCCTATTCTGTATGTAGGCGGCAATAACTTTAGGCTTTGTTTCCAAGTCTCAGTAGAAACGTTTGACATAAATATAGCGGCTGTTGCGCATTTTAAAGCCATAGATAACTCATTTTTCATCCACCCCTCCCTCCACAAGTTCGTGCAGCTAATCACGTTGTATTGAGCTAACCTGCCTCTATTTGTTTACACGAATCAGAGCAGAATTCATTAATGGAAGTTGTTTCTGAGGCCTACTTCGTTTCACATCGGATATATTATGGCTCATCGGTTTATATCGGTTTCTTAGAATTCATTTCAAGCAGTCTAGAGGGATGCTACAAGGGTTACATGAAATCAGCAGTTAGGAAAACTGTGGAAACCTTAGAGAAGAAAACACTATTGCGATCTAGGAGAATAGGCCACTAGTTTTGTACACAAATACATGGTTTGATTGCATTAGTATTTAAAACAGCGGTCTGCATATACACGCAACTAGTCCACAAAACATATCTCACTGAGAGCAACTATCCATTTTTAAAAACGAGAAAAGCCAATCATAGCCATGGGTATATTTTGGGTCAAATATGGCGAGAGCCCCTGGCATATTTGTGTAGTTTTGGCATAGGTATTTCTTTCTAAATACGCCTAAAAATGGGTCAGCATAGCTCAGACGACATATAGGTGTAGGTTATAGGATGTAATTACCGGAGGGGGACGCCTCGCCACTGGGACCAACTAGATCTATTGTGACTACACCCCAGGGAGGCAGGGATGAAGTGAAGAAGCCGCATGAGGTCGCAGGTCCGCAGGCAGACGGGATTACAGAGACGCATACAAGTCCCCATCATTACGAAACACCCGCTCTCGCCAGTAGACGGGAAGAGTCCTGCGAGAGGTCGACAAAGCAACTCTTGCAGGCAGGCCAACGCGTCCTGTCGTTGGCGCGGAGAAATCTTTCCAAAGCACAGGGACCATGCCATCTGTCTATAACCAGACGTACTACGGAACCCGGAGGCACTTCCTGAAAGATGAAAAGGAGAAAGATGAAATGACAGAAAATGAGGGAAAGCAGAAATTGTGGTAGAATACACCACCCCAGCATTCACCTAGGCGATCAGAGGAAACAAACGACGAAAAACCCCATGGCCAGAATGGGCGGCTACCGGGAATGGAACCCGGGTCCTCCCGAATACGGGTCACAGACGTTACCGCCTGAGCCATCCCGCTCGGCATATATAGATGTGCGTTATGCTTGTTCATTTATCAGCATTTAATTCAATGTGGGCGTGAAATACTTCTAAGAAAAAGTTAGACAGTGATGCATACTTGCAAGTAGCAGATGAGCAAACTGCTGAAATACTGAATTTTTAGCGCATTATGGTTGGGGAAATGTTTATTTTTCAGTAAAAATCTCGACCGTTCCAGTTAGAAACAATACTAGGTTTCTGATACCCGTACGTCCACGAATAATGACGCATAACCTTATAGTTATAGGCTATATAACGGAGGGGTATACCTTGCGCATTGCAACCTACATACACTATGTGATCAAAAGTATCCGGACACCCCCACAAACATACTTTTTCATCTTAGGTGCATTGTGTTGCCACCTACTGCCTGGTACTCATTATACGCGACCTCAGTAGTCATTAGACATCGTGAAACAGCAGAATGGGACGCTCCGTGGAACTCACGGACTTCGAACGTGGTCAGGTGATTGGGTGTCACTTGTGTCAGAAGTCTGTACGCGAGATTTCCACACTCCTAAACATCCCTAGGTCCACTGTTTCTGATGTGATAGTGAAGTGGAAACGTGAGGGGACATGTATAGCACAAAAGCGTACAGGCCGACCTCGTCTGTTGACTGACAGAGACCGCCGACATTTGAAGAGGGTCGTAAAGAGTAATAGGAGACATCTATCCAGACATCTATCCAGACCATCACACAGGAATTCCAAACTGCATCAGGATCCACTCCAAGTACTATGACAGTTAGGCGTGAGGTGAGAAACCTTGGATTCCATGGTCGAGCGGCTGCTCATCAGCCACACATCACGCAGGAAAATGCCAAACGACGCCTCGCTTGCTGTAAGCAGCGTCAACATTACACGGTTGAACAGTGGCAAAACGTTGTGTGAAGTGACGAATCACGGTACACAATGTGGCGATCCGATGGCAGGGTGTGGGTATGAGGAATGCCCGGTGAACGTCATCTGCCAGCGTGTGTAGTGCCAACAGTGAAATTTGGAGGTGGTGGTGTTATGGTATGGTCGTGTTTTTCCTGGAGGGAGCTTGCACCCCTAGTTGTTTTGCGTGGCACGATCATAGCGCAGACCTACATTGATGTTTTAAGCACCTTCTTGCTTCCCACTGTTGAAGAGCAATTCGGGGATGGTGGTTGCATTTTTCAACACGATCGAGCACCTGTTCATACTGCACGGGCTGTGGAGGAGTGGTTACACGACAATAACATCCCTGTAATGAACTGGCCTGCACAGAGTCCTGACTTGAATCCTATAGAACACCTTTGGGATGTTTTGGAACGCCGACTTCGTGCCAGGCCTCTCCGACCTGTCATCTATACCTCTCCTCAGTTCCGCACTCCGTGAAGAATGGGCTGCCATTCCCCAAGAAACCTTCCAGCACCTGATTGAAAGTATGCCTGCGAGAGTGAACGCTGTCATCAAGGCTAAGGGTGGGCCAACACTACATTGACTTCCAGCATTACCGATGGAGGGCGCCACGAACTTGTACGTCATTTTCAGCCAGGTATTCGGATACTTTTGATCACGTAGTGTAGTTTTATAGTAGCTACCACTCCCAGGAGGAAGGGATAAAGTGAATGAACACCAGGAGGCTACAGGCGTAGACAGACAGGCCACGGAGACGCGCGGAAGTTTCTAACAGTTCCAGACTCGAAGACCTGAAGATGCCAAGAGAGGGCGATGAGCGACCCGTCGAACAAGTAGCCCTCTTGTACTCTTTCCTTTGAGCGAGCACCCGTGCCATCTGTCTGACACCTACATACGCTACTAAAACCTGTGTCGTCCTCCGTGGTGTAGTGGTTAGCATGTTAGCCTCTAATTCCCGAGGTCGCGGGTTCAAACCAGGCGGAAGGCGATGGATTTTTTTGGGTGTAAAAATCCTTAGCATGATTCCCATCGGAAGGGAAGTAAAGCCGGTGGTCCGGTGTCGTAGATTTACGGCACGTAAATGAACCTCAACCTGATAAAGAGGCCTTTGAGCAAAATTACTGGTCTTTCATGCCAAATGCAAGAAGGGAACGCTAAGGACCACGGCAGTTAAAGAGCGTCCATAAATAAAACCAATTTGATTTAATTTTAACACCTGAAAGGTGAGAAGAAACTGGAATGAAAGGGAACTGATGGTTAGGAAATCGTAATAGATGAGAAACCATCCCAGCTTTCACCTACCGACCAGGGAAAGCCACAAAAAATAACGGTCAGAGTGGGCGGTCGGTGGGAAGCGAACCCGGGACTTCCCGAATGCGAGCCCCACAAGCTACTGCGGAATCATCTGGCTCAGTCGCATAACCTTAACACTCAAGGTCATTCTTACTTGCCCGACTCGGGCTCTTTCGCATTAAACCGTGATTCTTCGTTCCTCACGAATATTACCTAGCGGCAAGACGGTCCTGCGCTCCTTTCCTCTCACCCTTCCATCCAACATATACGCACAAATTCGTAAGGTACTGTTAACAACAGAATGATGCCATGTTACATCTACATACTTTATTATAATTATATTGACTTAAGTCACATTAAAGAGAAATTCACATATATCATCATTGATCATCATCAAGGGCCGGATTCTGATGACATGTCATCCTTTAGTTGTTGCATCATTGGCATTTCTAAGGTGTGCATAATTCTTTATCATGGGTACTAGATTATGAAAATGCATGTTTATTAGGCTAGTTTTAGTTACTTTATGCCGTTTTATAGCAATTTTTCCGATTTTACATCTTTATTTAGTCGCTTTTTTGCCCTTTGCGTCTTTAGTATGTTTCTTGCAATTACATGGAGTATATAAAGTTGCTTATATTATTGACATTTTACATATGGATAACTTTTCAAGCATCAGAAATATCACTATTCAACCGAGAAGTATAACTGGCGCAAAACTTCTGGAATCGTGGCCTTGATTGCTACCCCAGCTGCCGAGCCTAGGAATGGTTTATGTTTAGCTTAATCAACGAAAGCAAAATAATACCTTTCTTACTCACAGTGCGTAACACATACAGTCTGCATAGAAAGTATCCGCATTTTGTAATTTCAAAGAGATCAGTACGTAAATAGTGCTTATTTTATATTTGTGATATTTATAACCATGGCTCCTACGTTTTCAAAGTTAAATGGTAAGGTATTACATATTCAAAGCAGGGAAATAATTGCAAATGTCCTCGACTTCTTGCGGCAAGAAGCAGAGATGAAGGAAGAAAATATATGTTTACCCGAGTTCCACCTTAAGAGAGTGAAAGAAAGTGTAGCCTAAACAACTGTTGTTTCACTGAGTTCCGTTTCCAGATTTCTCAAAGATAATAAAAACCATATGGATGAAAGAGTACCATTTGACACACCTGTGAAGAAACATAAGGTCCCTAAACGTATTACAGAAATAGACGATTTCGACAAATGCGTCATTCGGTGCACGATTCACAATTTCTATGTGGAAGAAAAAACTGTGCCAACAATAAGCAGATTGCTCATCAATCTAATGATGTCATAAATGTTCAAGGTGGTGCTACAAGTCTCAAATCCCGGCTATGGCACTGAATTTTGCAGTCTGATACTAACTTTCCAAATGACTATAATTTTATATGTACTTATATCAGCATAAATTTTCAAGATGCTGCTACAAATCTCAGAAAAATTATAAAAGATTTAGGGTTTAAGTGGAAGAAACCGAAACCAAATAGAGTTCTAATAGAAAAGCACGACATACGATCTCAGCTGGAAGAGTACCTTACTCAGAGGTACAAATTAGAGGGTCAAACTATAATGTATGAAGATGAGTCGTACATACACAGCAGTCATACAACATCTAAAAGTTGAAGTGACGATAGCGAATTAGGTTTTCAGGCACCTGTTGCCAAAGGGCAAATACTTATTATCGTTCATGCTGTTCGTTCCAAATGCCCTTCTTTTACAAGGCGCAACAAAAACAGGAGATTTTCATCAAGAAATGAATACAGAAAATTACATGAAGTGGATCAACACCATGTTGATACCTAATATGCCTGCTGGGTCTATTCTGGTTATCGACAATGCTTCACAATGTGGTAACACTCAAATTGACAAACAACCTACCTCAAATTCCTTGAAAGAAGAAATCAAAACCTGGTTGCTTAGGCATAATATAGCTTTTGATGAAAGCATGAGTAAAACAAATATAACTTAGTTAAAGCCAACAAATCCCTTCAGAAGTCATAACTCATAGTACTTGGCCAGATATTAATACAACATCGCCATAATGTACTTAGACTGCCACCGTATCGCCCAGATCTAAACCCAATCGAATTAATCTGGGCTGATGTCAAAAACTGGGTGGCCTGCAGAAATATCACTTTTAAACTAAAAGATGTGGAGCAGTTATGTCGCCAGCGATTTGCAGAAATTGGAAGGCCAGAATGGGAAAATGTATATCGACATGCTGAATAAATTGAGAATCATTATTTCAAAAAATACGGAATTGCAGAAAATCAATTAGAAAAAAATTCTCATCCAGGATAATGGTGCAGAAAGTAGCGACAGCGGCATTGACGTGAGTGATTCCGCAGAAGAGGAAGGGCTGTCAGGTGTGGAAGAACTGGAGGCAGATGGTTGACAGTGTTTTTATATTAAGGGCATTTTACAGCGGTGGATTTAAATATACTGTATATAACTATAAGTTTATCGTGTAGTGCAGTGCATAACCGGTGTCCGAATATTTGACAATGACTGTCCCACGCACTCCTGCAGCATGCAGACTACCGGTCACCACCTGATCTGGTATGTAACTCGCTTCATAGCTGTCATTAAGATTTTCACGTGTCTAGAACTGTTGCGCCAGTTATAATAGTAACTTTGTATATCCTTTACACACATTCGTATTTAATCTGGAAAGGGTTCCTTGTGAGTGGAAGGGTGGCTACTATTAGGGGAACAGGTATAATTACTGTTATGAATTAAAGTCCCAAACTAGGGCTGTTTTCCATTTTCACCTTAATAGGTTCGTACAGTCAGGTTGCTATGTCCTTGTCTTTGTTATGTCTCACGGCTGTGAAGTCCTTTTCATTGACAATGATTTTTTTTATAATTTGAGAACTAAAAAGAGTTAATGTCACGGTTTTTTAAGACCTTCTTCCAACACAATTTCTTTAGTTTTCTTTTCCGATTCTTCAAAGAAGAACAAGTACCTCTATTTTGTTAATTTTCTAAATTGTCTGCTCAGTATTCTAATTCATATTTTTTCTGTTTGTATGTCAGTTATATCCATGTGTAAAATAATTTATAGTTTTATGTAAACTGATTTAATAGATTAAATACAAATCTCAGTTACCGAGCGGGATGGCTCAGGCGGTAACGTCTGTGACTCGCATTCGGGAGGTACCGGGTTCAAACCCCGTGGGCCGACCAATCTGACTGAGGGTTTTTTCATGGTTTCCCTCAGCGCAAAGGTAAACACCAGATTGGATATTTAATACAATGACACAAAGTTCCACCTTAAGTCTAAAACATTAGTAAAAATAAAAAATAGGTGGTAATAGCGAATGATGTGCCATTTATCCACAGACAATGAAAGCAGGTAGACTGGACGGCACTCTAATGCCATCTGTACGGCACGAAGCAGAAGATCCAGTTGCTATGCACTAGGGCCTCCGTGGACACGTGACGAAGCAAGATGGCATGATTACAGGGATGAGACGTAGAAGGCTAACTGTCCGCCTTTCTGTGAGAGGGCGGCGGTTGGACTGGACGGCACCCTAATGCCATCTGCACGGCACGGGACAGAAGATCCAGTTGCTGTGCACTAGGACACGACGAAGCGGATGGTTACAGGGATGAGACCTAGAAGGCTAACTGTCCGCCACACCTCGATCTAAGAGTTATCCACTAACGATCCGTCGCGATATGTCACTGTAGTTAAAGCGACGTAAAATAAATAGAGTAATAATAATAATCCCAGTTTTAGGTCATTTGTGTAATTATTATGCCATTTTTTTAAAAAACAGAGTCATTTTATAGGTAATTTTCCAAACATTTTGGGTCATCAAAATCTGGGACCTAATCATCACAGACACGGGTACTCGTGAGGCAGTGTTTTTAACACTTAAATGATTTCAGTCAAATTTTATAATATGTAAATTCAATAACAGCCCGCCTTGAAGCAATATGTGTGTGTAATACTTTGTAAAATGTATGTAACAGTTATTGCATATGCTTATATTATTGCATCCATGTGTAATAATGTTATGTGAATATATTACGTAATTTAATAATGTAGGAGCTGTGAGAATAATAAGTTAAAAATTGCTAACAATGAGGTAACCTTGAGTTAATAATAAGTAACAAAGTTTAACAGTACTACTTGTGATTCTTGGAGTAAAATAATGTAATTTTAGTGACAGTTTATAAAATAGCGAATCAACAACCAGAAAAAGCTTTAGTTACATGAAGGTATTCAATTGGAGTAGGATTAGCCAATCAGAAACTGAAAAGGAGAAAATTTTACAAATTTAGAGTTCAGTTGCCTGCAAACAGTGTTCCTAACCGGACGCGAGACACATCCTCGAGAGATTACGTATTCGTGTGAGACGAAAAAGAAGTTTACGTGTTAAAAAGTGCAAGTAATTCATAAAAGAATCTCATAGCTCCCTATATCAGTGAAGTGTTATTTTAAATCGTATCAAGTATTAATAAAATTAGTGAAGTAAAATTATAATCTGTATAAGCCTACATTCTTGTTGCATCACAACCCTGCTAAGAGAAACGTGTCTCTAACAATAATACTGACGCAGCCGAGGTAGACATAAATATATAATATTTAAAGAAACAGTCAAATTACAGAGTTAATATTTTTTTTAAACTTGGGGGAAAGGCCACCTGAAAGTACATTTGGGGCTAAGGCTACCGAAAAGCGGGTACTATACGTACGGTTGCAACTACTACAAGTTCGGCTCCCCAACAGTTGAAATATAATACAACTCCTTCTAAAATACTCCTTTCTCAATCGAAATTATTAATCCACGGACTCGTCAAAAGGAGGTCAGACAGGCCTTTTTCAGGTTTTCCTTAGTCCTCAAAACTGGCAAATGCCAGGGAGGTACCCTAAACTTAGGCCTGGAACATTTCTTTCCCGCTTATTTCATTGCATGTATCATCTGTGTCCACCGCCTGTGGTGCCATCTGTAGTAAGAATGGGCATTAAACACTACTCATCACCACCATCATCATGTCTTTCGCATGTGTGTTGCAGTAGCTGTACTTTTAGAACCGGTTAAAAAAGCACTCGAATGATTGCGTTAGCGAAAAGACAATTGACATTCTCACAATGGAGTTCGTAACATTATGCTGTTTGTTTAACATAGTGACGTGAACATTTCAAGCGTTTCCTTTAAGGTAAAATAATTGTTAACTGCATCGCCTCTGGAAACAATTAGCTCTTTCGTGGAGAACACAATGCCTTAAAGCGAGTAACGTATAAATATAACACTGACATTAAAGCAGTACGTTTTGAGTAGTTAAATAAAATTACAATCATAGGGAGAATAAATATCAATAACAGTAAGGATAGTGTTAAATAAAACTGGAAAGCGAGTGTGACTGTAAATTTGTCGAAGGGTTGAGTTAGAGACAAGGCCATCAGCAACCGGAAACGGGTGGTTTTTCCCTCTATTGTTAAGTGTCCCGTTAGGTTGCTGGAACGCAGACATGTAGAAAAGGGTCAATATTCGCCAAAAGCCAGATAGCCTTAGGCCTCCAATGAAAGAAGCTATAAATCAGGTGATAGTGGAATGGGGAGATATAGAACGTTTGAAACAGAGAAATAGGAGAGTATAGAATACACACTTGGCCGTGGTAGTTCCTTAGAGATGTTTGTTAGAAAATGTGTAGGAGAGTTTAGAATACACACTTGGCCGTGGTAGTTCCTGGGAGATGTTTGTCAGAAAAGTGTCAACGGATAGGCGCGATGATATGAAGCGTAACAAATAGGAAATGTGCGTGGGTGTGTGTCCAAGTAATAGCAGGAATAAAATGTTAAAAACGGTGACGGGAAATAAACGAGTAGGAAAACAAACAGTCGTATTCACCACTAACCCGAGATCCAAGATCCATGCAAAGAACCCTGAGCTAGTACCGAACCCGGGACCATTCCTACAAATCCTGTACCATAAAATAGCCACATACCACCGCAACATGCATATTTCCAACCTAGAGTCCGACAGAATTATAACAAAATATTAAAATAATGAAATTTCATTTACCTTCTTTAGATGTATTATAATAATAATAATAATTATAATTCCCCTACATACTTCACGGTTTTAGGCCATTTAGCCTGTTCCGGCTCCAAAATCTTGTTCTGTCCATCTCTTTTTTGGTCGTCCTGGGTTTCTGCATCCTTGGGGTCTGTAGTTATATGTTGCTTGGGGTATCCTATTTAATGACATTCTTTCTAAATGTTGTTTCCAGTTAGTTATATATTCTATTATTACTTTATTTAACTCTTCTATTTTTAACTTTTGCCTTATTTCGTTGTTTGGTTTTTTGTCCAGTCTTGTGTATCCTGCTATAGGTCTGAGGAATTTCATTTCAGCTGCCTGTATCCTCCTTTTATTTCCTGCTGTCACTGTCCATGTTTCAGACCCATAAGTTACTGTGGGAATGGCCATTGCTTTATACAGTTTTATTGTTGAATCTTTTTTAATTTTATTTTTTAGTGCTCTCTTTATGGTTCCTGTTATGTTATTGAATTTATTTAGTTTTTTATTAATGTCTATTTCAGATCCATATGTTATTTCACATCCTAGAAAATTGAATACTAACACTTGTTTTATACTTTTATTTTCTGTAATTGTTTTAGACCGGACCGAGTGAGTACCTTTAAATGCCATAACTTTTTTTTATTTTTTCAGTTGAAATTTCCATGCTTATGTTTTTGATATTAAATTTAGTTTGTATGTCATCCTTTGTAGTTACTCTTCACTTTTTGCTATTAATATCTGGTCTTCTGCTAAGACCATTGTCTTTACTGTTCTTGACCCCAAATTAATCCCTCCTACTGTTTGTTGCTTACATGATCTAATCACGTCGTCAAAATATAGATTAAAATAGTGGTTGATATTGGGCAACCTTGTCTAACACCTTTTAGAATTATTATGGTCTGTGTTTGTGTTGTCATATATGTATCAGTCCAGCATTTATTTTGGAGCATAGAAGTAAGATTTTTTGACGTGGATGGGTTACCAGCCCTTCGCACAACTTCTAATAAAAAAGTAATAATAATAATAATAATAATAAAACCAAGGGAAACTGCACAAGTACATGCTAAACCAAGAGCACCAAGTGGTTTGTGGTCTTCCCCAAAATCTTCAAGAGATGACACAGTGATAGACCTGCATTCGATCCTTCCATTCCTATTTCTGCACAATTCATGTTTAAAATTCATAGTACCTTCGCACAACCTTCTCTACCCATTTCAAATTCTTTGCTATTATAGCATTCATTACCGAGAAAGATGGCTTCGCGGTAAGGTGTAAGGCTCGCATTCAGGAGGTCCCCTGTTCGATTCCCAATGGCCACCCACTCTGACCATGAGTTTTTTGTGTTTTTCCCTGGTTGATAAAGGCGAATGCTGGAATGGTGTACTCGTATTCTATCACGGATTTCCTCTCTCCCCCATTTTCTCTCATTTGATTTCCCTTTCATGTTTCAGGTTGACTTCGAGGCTGTGGTTCGGTCGGTGTCGGGCAGATGGCACAGAGGCTTGCAAATTGGAACTTCTCGGCTCTGCTAGAGAGATGCCTGTAGAGGTTCTACTGCTGGGTCGTGTTTCCCCGGTCCCACTAGGGGAACGTCTCCTAGCGATCCTCCCGTGGCCGGGTGGTCAAGCCTAGAAATGTTAGGGAAATTTGCGCGTCTCTGTCGACTTGCGCTGGCCTCGCTCTGCAACTCTTACGTCTCTTGCGGTTCCCTCACCTCATGCGTTCCTTCCGGGGGTGTACGCACAAAAGATTCATTGGGGTCGAGGTGTTTGGTGGCCCCTTCGTTAATTAGTCCTATCCTATCCTAGCATTCATTAAAATCTTATTCTTCAATATCTCTTACGTTATTGGCCATACATTTCTGCGTGGAAATAATTTCAAATTAAGCAATTAGTATTTAGTTACGTATATGTGGAAACAACATTAAAACGAGTATCGGAAACACAAAGGAATAAATTGAGAAGCCGTAGTTATGGAGGAATTAATTTCTTCTCTATGGCCGTATTAACAAGCTGTTGCGGAGCAAAAAATGGGATAATGGGGAATTTAAAGCATCTTCCTTCATTTACCTACATTTGGATAATAGCTAACGCTACAAAAACAATTATTTAATACAATTAATTTTATATTTTAATGAGCTCTACCTTCTCTCTGACGTAAGCTTTTGTCTCCACCTCTTCTGTCTCCTTGTTATAAAAATTCAATCGGAATGAATTTGACTTCACAAGGTAATCAGAGAGAATTCAAGATGTACATTTTTTCGTTGTATCACTATATCATATGTCTGATATGTTTTATCAAAATCATTAGAGCCGTTATATGAGGAAATAAAAATGCTCAGAATTTTCAATTGGAGAATCGTCACGGGAGCTATTTTCATGTTGTGTATAGTTAATATATATAACGTCTAATTTTATTCAAAAAGTGTGGTTTGTTGATTTGCAACAACGTTTTAACTACATAATCACGAAGATAAGAATTAGGTTACAGGCAGATCATGGTATATTATTATTATTATTATTATTATTATTATTATTATTATTATTATTATTATTATTGGAATTAATTGTTCTTCCACACAAGCCGTGTGTTGGACAAGGTTGGAAAGGTAGAATCAGACGACTGAAAAAGTCAATGCCATCGCCGAGATTTGAACCACGGACCTTCCGGTCTCCGTCCGGTTGCTCTAACCGCTGAGGTACCATGGCAACATGCCGGTACGATATTAAACTCCCCAACTATTATTATTATTATTATTATTATTATTATCGTCATTTACAGGTTCTACCATTTTTCGGACTTATATTCGAGTTTATGCCAAATAGCTTTCACTTACTCTACCACGTTCTTCTGGGTAGAGGAAGTATCGTATTCCGTCCAAATATTCCATACCGAGACTTCATCGAAAATAAATGTTTTGAGGTCCCCATGAATCCAAAAAAGTCAATTTCGAAAAAGATCCGTGTCTGTATATACACATGCGCGCGCGCGTGTGAACAGCATACTAAAAAGTGAGATGTGGGATATATACCAAACTTGGTATTTAAGTTCAGTTTCTTCCAAAGATGAGACAAAGATTTTTAAGAATATCTCCGGGCCAAAACTACTCTTCACATGTAAACATTTTTATTGGGAAGATATTTTGTATAATTTTGTTTAACGGGCAAACAATAAGAGGTAGACAAAAAAAAAGACCATCTCTTTAAAGCGTACAATTTCTTTCAAATAAATTTTAGTGATTGGCCATTTCCACGATATCTGTTATTATTGGTTTAAATTTGTCAGTACTTTGACATTTTATAAGGTGCTGTCGTTATTCATTGATTTCTCGTGATCATTAAAAGAGTATGGAATTTTGAGGCCAGCATATAGAGGCTCACTTTTAAACATTTGACTATCGATTGGTTTCGTCTATTCCCCTTGTACGTTCAAGGAAAGGCGTAATGAAACTGTTTCTGTAAATGTTTTTCTGGATCAACATTAAGTAGATAGAAGAAATGATTTCCTAGGAATAGTTAGTAGAAGCTATATGAAAATAAGGATGATGGGTAATGAAAGTCATGTGAATGTACCACATGGGATTTTTTTCCTTTGTCCATAAAATATGAAACAGTAGTTTCTGCTTTAATTTAATTGATTAATATTGTCATGTTTTATACATCCATGAGAAGCACCCATGCGTGAAAAAAGGCTAAATTATTTTTAATATAGAGTCAACTGAAACATTCAACGTCATAGCCGGGATTTGAACACGGTTTAACCACTCTCCGTGCGGCTACTCTAACCATTGAGCTACTGTGACAACTTGCGGGTGGGACATTGAATTCTCCAATTGACTAAAGTTGTTTCCCAGACAGACCATTAGGCAGCTCACTCGAGATGACAATCTTAGAGGGACCTGCTATCGCAAGTACCTCAGTGCTGGTTGAATGGTTTTTTTTTTTTAAGGTTTTACGTTTTTATTATTATTATATACATCAATTAAACTTTTAATAGACCTTAGCCTGGTCTTGGCAAGTTTTTGATATAGAGTCAACTAAAAAATTCAACGCCACAGCCGAGATTTAAACACGGTTCTACCGCTCTCCGTGTGGTTACTCTAACCATTGAGCTAGTGTGACAACATACCGGTGGAACATTGACGGAGAGCGGTAAAACCGTGTTCAAATCCCGGCTGTGGCGTTGAATTTTTCATTTGACTCTATATTAAAAACTTGCCAAGACCAGGCTAAGGTCTATTAAAAGTTTAATTAATGTGTATAATAATAATAATAATAATAATAATAATAATAATAATAATAATAATAATAATAATAATAATAATAATAATAATAATAATAATGCTAAAATTTGCCAAAATTTATGAATGTGATTTTTAGTATTATTAAACCTGAGCAAGATGGCCCCGCGGTAACGTGTGCGACTCACATTCGGGAGGTTCCGTGTTACATCCCCGGCAACCGCCCACTTTATCCATGGGTTTTTCATGATTTCCCCGGGTCGGCAGGCGAATGCTGGGGTGGTTCTTCTACCACGACCTCCTGCCCCTCATTTCCTGTACCTATCATCCCCTTCATTGTCATCCGTTTCAGGGTTGCAGGTTCAGGCGACGGTGTTCGGCGGGTTGCGGCTGATCGGTGGATGTGCACCTTGTAGAGGTTCTTCCCCGGCGTTGTTACGGGACTGCTCAGTCAGGACCCGCCTCCGAGGGTCCTCAAACGGGGGGGAGAAGGACAGCCGGGGGTGTGGACGCTTGTGTGTGAGCCCGGGCGGCGTCTAACGCGTTCGAACTGGAAACGTTAGGGACCCCGTTCACGCTTGCGCCCTTTCATCCGCATCTGGTCGCCTTTCGGCTCTTTCCCCTCATCCCTCCCTCCCAGGGGTCACGGTAGAAGCAAAAAGGGCCGTTGTGGCCTATTTTTGGTTCTCTGCCCCGGTTGCGAGGGGGCCTTACGTTCGTTCGTACCTTTTACTGTTATTAAACACTACAAACCTTCTACTTTAGTTCTATGTAGCTTTTATAGCTTTACGACCTTTTAAAAAATTCCATATAGGGATTTAAATGTACGCCTGTAAGCCTAGTCGCCTATACAATTGTACTAACAACAAGTTTTGCCAATAAGGTGAATAAACCATTCAAGAGAGAGACCTCAGGAATCTTCAAATTCTAAATCAGCTGTAGAGGAGCAGAAAAAGCATAAGATGGGCCTGTATATGCAATAAGTGTTTTTAAATAGCATAAAGTCGGAAACAGTGTCATTTTAAACTCGCTTTTCTCGGATTTCCATTTGTCGGCACATTCCAATTGTTCCACATGATGTACTTTTCGATATAAATCAATGAACTTTTGTGTACCTCCTTGTCAATTACAGGATAGAAAATTCGAGATGAATTTTTGTTAACATGCTTAGCTGTGACGTTATTAAACAATAATATTCATATTGTGTAAAGTTTTGAAGTCTTGTGTTTAACATTTTTTTCTCCCATAGAATTAGGACAGTTAAAATTCATCTCTACCATTCATTAATATAGTATTAAAGGGTTTAGGTATAAAATATTAATTGTTTAAAAATACAACTGCCTTACATGAAGAAATTTTACAAAACAGTAAAAAAAGATGAAAAAATTAATATCTCATTAACTAATTTAAAAATATGCTCGAAAGTTTGTCTACATATTGTGACGCAGCGGCTATTGCCCAAGGTTATTTGGAGGTCGGCGCCAAGCGGTCCGGGTAAACAACGATAACGACCACTTGCCAGCGTAAACACCGGGCGAGTTATCGGTAGATAACTGGGAGTTTCTGGAAGGTTCTTCCCTCCACCCTCCTTCAAAAAGTGTATCAAAGTAGTTATAGAACGTTCGAGAACCTTGTGAAAAGATTCCACTGACTATATAAGCGAGCGTTCTCGCGCAGTCGAGTCAGTCGCGAGCCAGTTGCGGCGGCGACGAGAGTTGTTGAGTTCGTGCGCATCAAGTTACTAGTGGAGTGCGACATCAAGAGCGATTCTCTGAGCGAGTTGGTGACGGCTGTTGTGACGTGCAGCGAGTGCTACTGGAGCGACAGATTGTGGAGGTCTTGTGTTCGACTCCAGAGTGAAGTGAAGCGTCCGATGTGAAGAAACTATGTCACGAAGGAAGTGAAGTGAAAGTGTGAACGAATTGAACTAGATAAAACAAAACAGCGACAGATAAGAACTTAGAACAGTGACAGTGAGAACTGAGTGATAGTTGAAAAGCTGGACAAAGTCACGATATAATACATAAAACCTGATTAATGTATTCAAAATTCAAATGAATAGAATTGAAATTGTGGAAGTTTGAAATTTCACCGAAAGCTATCGTTAAGCGTTGCGGTTATACAATGAACTCTGTGGCTTGCCCCAGAGTGTGGAAAAGTCCTAGGGATCAATTAAAGCAATTTTCTTTACTCATTGTTAGTCGAGTGAATTATTTTTTATAACATTTGAAAAATATAGAGAAGGTTCGCTAATGACTCGCGTAATTCACGAGCAACAAATTTCGTTTATGAGGGAAATAACACGGCGCCGCAATGCTAAAGTGAAGAACCCTCCCCCAGAAAAACGGTAGTTTAACTCATCGTCTGATGGTAAACAATGTAGCCAAAGAAAACAAAACATAAAAAATAAGGTTATATTAATGTAGCAGAGAAAAGAAGCTATAAGGAACAAAATTAAAAATGTGGTCCATGCAATAGCTATCGTGATGTATAAGCTTGTATAGGAGTATTAAAGTGGGCACGCGGAAGGAACATTACTTAAATTTTTAAGGATATATTATTCAAACAGGGTTATTTAGAAAGGAGCACATTTCAGATTATTATTCAATGAAACCCAAAAGGTCAGAAACACATTCCACAATTTCAAATTTTAAAAAATCAGCATTAGAACTTACATTCAGTGGCATGATTAATTGCTGCGGCTTTATATAAAAATGGCGAGAACAGGAAACAAATGTTATGTACTTCAGTTTTCTGGGAATACATTGTTCCTGTGCAAATTACATCTGCAGTATATTCAACAAACAAACCCCTTATTATAAGAAAAAGAAAAATGTTAGGCACACAGAGAGCCAAAGAAAATCTTCGGCGCATTTTGTATCGTTTTCTGGGGTCTTTTGAGGCATGTCCTTCACCTTGCCTGTCGCAGAGCGTGGTGGCTTGATAAGACAGCAATAAGGGAGAAAAGAAGGGAGGTTGATGCCTTTGGTTTTTCTGGTGTTATTGAAATCAAAACATGTTTATTGTCTCAGAACCAGTCATGCCGTAGAGTAGCAAAATTACTCGTGGACTTATCGTGGGAATGGTCGCACTGTTACAGCAATTACAACGCTAGTGCATAGGTGTTTTTATAGTAAATTACTGGATAAAAATATTCCAGGAAAGTGGGGAAGTCGGTCTACATACTCGTCAGAAAGTAGGCACTCCCCGTAAAACATCCGCAAATGATGATACTAGTTTACTAAATGTAAATTACTCTTTTGTTATAACATGTTTAGAAAGTAGAGATATATGTGTATATGTATATGGTTTACCGAATATAATCCTGTTTTATTCCTATGATCAGCAATATGTTAGTAAAGGTATGTTAACCAATTATAGTTTGAATTAAAGGGAAACCATACTAGTTTATTTATTTATTATTTTGTTATGTTTGCTTTTCTGCAGCAACAAGCATTGATATCACTATAAGAGTACAATTCTGTTTACTTTTTTGTTATATAGTGCTGCTTCCTATGTATTTAATGAATACCACTTAAGCTTTAATTTGCACCCCCTGAGAATCTTCTCACACTAAACATTCTACATTTCGCCTAACCTGGGCGTTCATCAAGTTTTCCTCTTAGCTTTTAACCCTTTCAAAGGAGTATCCTGCACTAGCCGATAAAGTATGGGCTACCAATCACGATAAGAGGTCTGTATGACAAACTGAATGCACTCACTCTACCTCTTTCTCTTTTAGCCAATACGATCAAGAGCGTAAACATATATTTCGTTTCTACGTCATTTTGTAACCTTTGTTGTGCTTATTGGTGCAACTATTTAGCAGAAGGAGTGGCGCAGTCTTGCACCGTGGCCTAAAGCAACCAATGAAATGGCTATAGCCTCGCAAGGCCACGTACAACGATAAATAATGTGACATAGACGCGAGGTGCAGTGAGATTTTCTTTGGCGCTCTTTGTACAAGAGACCAACTAATTTGCACGTAGCAAGAAATGGAATACATTTTTGGTTTTCGTGTAAAAATAATGCTCTTGTTAAATGCATATAGCCACAATCACCATAGAACTCAAATTTTCTTCTATCCATTAATATGTAGAGTGCATTTGTGTGTTTTTCATATTCTTTGATATAAATATTTGAAATCTGCTCTTTTATGTGAATTAGCGTGTGTATTATAGGCGCCGTTAAGCATTGTTGCAATTAGCAACCAGACAAGCCGTTATGAGGAGCATACGGGCACTTGAAGAGAGTGAACGAATCTAGCTTTGCACTTTATAACAGATTTATAACATCTGATAATCTGCGGTGGTTTAAAACGTGCTTACTTACACTGTGACATGACATGACCAGGGTACGGAGAGGACATCTCGCACTTCGATTCAACGCATAGCCGGCCCTCGTAGCCGTGGTCGCTGGAGTGGTCGCTCCGGCGCTCCGCCAAGCTGAGGGTCGCGGGTTCGAATCCCGCCACGGGCATGGGTGTTTGTGTGTGTATGTGTGTTGCGGAAATAAGCGGTATGAAAACAGTAAAACACAGTAGCATAAACTGGGTACAATAAGAGAACTTAATAAAAAACACGCGGATCATTTGTGCTTATCACTCCCAGGAGGAACGGATGAGGTGAAAGAGCTGCAGGAGGCTATAGGTCGCAGGACGGGCCTGCCGAAACAGATACTCAGATGTACCCGATCACATCGACGCACGGCTCAGAGAAGGCTTTCCTCGGGCGGAACTGGGGAGAACTTGGCCCACCAAGGCGCAAGCATCCGCACCATATGTTCGATACCGACCGACACTGCACAGCCCCCAAGCCTGACTGAAACATGAAAGGGAATAGGAAATTACAGAAAATGACGAAAGGAAATTCATGGTAGAAGATAAACCAACTATAATTTGCCATGCCAACCAGGGAAAAGATAAAAACCCATGAACAGAGTGGCCGGCCAGGAATCGAACCCAGCACTTCCCGAATGCGAGCCTGGCACGTTATCGTGCAGCCACCTTGCTTGGTTAGTTACACTATATTTTAAGTTTTTCTGTACTGATGGGGGTGACTCTGGCTCAAGTTTGGGGAGTTCTTCCTTCGTATTCAGAATAGGGAGTAGCAGTCATACTAAGATTTTCCTCAGTAGCTTAGACAAAGGCTAGATTGAGTTCACCACATATTTCCATGGTCGTTTACCCTTATGTAAATTTAATTTCGTTAGAACTAACCCTTTGTTGGATTTTCAGAGTTTTGTCTATTCGGCAGTGAGATAGCCCAGGTGTGTATGCTGAAGAAGATGGTTTGTTAGCTCCACGTATGGAAGCCAATTTGAAGTTGTTTATTTTAACTCCTACTTTCAGCTTTGTTACGTTATTTATTAGCACCACGCTTTGGGCGTCAATTTGAAGTAGTTTGTATTGAAGGAGTTGTATCGTATTTCAACTGTTGGGGAGCCAAACTTGTAGTAGTTGCAACCGCACGTATAGTAAACAGTTTCCGGTAGCCTTCGCCCCAAATGTACTTTCAGGTGGCCTATGCCCCAAGTTTAAAAAATATTAACTTTGTAATTTGACTGTCTCTTTAAGTATTACATATTTATGTTTGCCTTGGCTGCGTCAGTATTATTGTTAGAGACACGTTTCTCTTAGCAGGGCGTGATGCGACAAGAATTTAGGCTTACACGGATTATAATTTTACTTCACTACATTTATTAATCCTTGACACAATTTAAATAACACTTCACTGATATAGAGAGCTGTGAGATTCTTTTTATTAAGTAATTACACTTTTTAACACGTAAACTTATTTTTCGTTTCACACGAATACATATTATATTTCTTGAGAACACTTTTTGCGTCTGGTTAGCAACTCTGTCTGCAGGCAACTGAACTCTAAATTTGTAAAATTTTCTCCTTTTCAGTTTCTGATTGGCTAATCCTACTCCAATAGAATGCCTTCATTTAACTAAAGCTTTTTCTGGTTGTTGATTGTCTATTTTATGAACTGTCACAAAAATTGCATTATTGTTGCTCCAAGCATGACTAGTATTATTGTTAAACTCTCAAACTCATTATTGCCTCAAGGTTACCTCATTGTTACCTGATTGTTAGCAACTTTTAACTTATTATTCTCACAGCTCCTACATTATTAAATTACGTAATACATTCATATAACATTATTGAACAGTATACAATAATATAAGCATATGCAATGACTGTTACATACATTTTACAAATTATTATATACACATATTGCTTCAAGACGGGCTGTTATTGAATTTACATATTATATAATTAGACTGAAATAATTTAAGTGTAAAAAATACTGCCTCAATGCTTTATGTAGATATTCTCCCTGATGTCTTTAGGAGTCAGCGTCAAGGTTTCTAGTTCCCGAGGTCGCGGATTCAAACCCGGCGAAGGGCGATAGATTTTTTCGGGCGCAAACATCCTTAACATGGCTTCCTTTGGAAGGGAAGTAAAGCCGGTGGTCCCGAGTCGTAGATTTACGGCACATAAAAGAACCTCAAGGCTGATAAAGAGGCCACTGAGAAAAATTACCGGTCTTTCACACCCAGTATACAATGGGACGCTAAGGACCACATCAGTTAAAGAGCGTCCATAAATAAAACTCAATTTAATTTTGCCAAGGTCTCGGGGCAGAGTCTAGTTCCGCCCTCTCTAAGCGGTGACGCAATGATTACTTTAACAGAGCTTGTGTTTGCACATCTTGAAGTATTATGGATCACCCTCGCCTTCATTGCCTAACTCTCATCGTCGTAACGGAGCCTGTGGTATCCTTCCACCTGACTCCGAGTAGGCACAATAGATTAGTGCTGGTCGTGAGATCGTATTCTCCATCTTTCTTTAACCTTATGATCTGTTGGTCGATAATAAGGAGCATATTTACCATCCTCCAAGTGAGTTTTACCTCCATTCAGCCATTTTTTCTTCAGAGTGTACCATTTATTTTGGCTACCTTTTTTAGGTGGTGAATTAGTATAACTAAGTTCATCGTCTGAAAACCCATTTTACTGGAATGTAGACAATGAAGTGAGAATTCGATTTCGAGTAAATGCTTTATATGTAGTTTGATTAAATGTACATATTCGCGTAGATAGCAGCCGAAAATGAAGAAGATTTACTATACCTACATAAGAAAAAGTGCTCAGCTCAGCTAAGGCTTTTATGCTCGACCATGCCAAAATGTAGTATTTATACGACCGGTAGCAGTACATTAATGGGCCTCATTAAATTACACCTGTTCATTAAAGTATTGGTATTCGACCAATCAGAAATGGCCACGTAACATTGTGAAAGCGCAAGTATCGATTATTCTGCGTAGTACGTCTCACAACGCTAGCAAGTTTGTTTGACACAGGTGCTACAAGGTCATTGTATTGTAACCATAGATAAAGGAATAACGATTGTAACACATCACTCAAACCAGTAACGAATACTTATGAAACCTTTAATTTAGATACATGATCCAGCATAAACAGTCGTATAAAACTTGACTATAATAGTGATTAAAACGCTCGTATGATAATTATTAACCTCGCTTCGCCTGCTCGGTTAATAACAATACTCGCGTTTTAATTATTACCATTATAGTCTCGTTGCATAATATACTATTATATGAAGTCACCGTAACATCATTTCCACTTTCAGAAATACCACGTATTATTTGTAAGGCCTTGTTTTTTTGTGTTTACGTTTGTAACTTAAAACCGAAACATCGAACTTTGTGGGTTGCGATATACTGTTATACTAAAAACTATTTAAAATCTCACTTCTCACTGTTAAGTACATTTTGGGACACGTTAAACGAAAATGTTAGCCAAATGTTAAATTTTAAACTTAGGCAAAAGAAAAGAAAGAAAGAAAGAAAGAAAGAAAGAATAAAAGATACAGCTATAAACATGTCAAGTGTTCAGTTTGCATTTTATTTACTGTGGTGCTGTATAGTGACGTCCTTGGGGAAATTAAAGTTCCTATACCACCGAGTCTAAGCTTGTGAAGCCTGTGACTGGCTATTAGGAATTGCTTAAGGCATCGCTGTGAAAATTTTACTGCATATAAAGTCAACATTCTCGAGTTTATTGAAGAATTTTTGTGAAGATATAGCAATTTCAAAATTATATTGAATTATTTAATGCACATATTTTAATTAGTACACTTATAATGATCATTTTTATGACAGACATACTATCTTTTACTAGTTCCGAGAATATTTTTTGAATTTGACTTATGTCCATAAAATATAATTTCCTACCACTTATAGTTCTTGAGAAAAACAGGGTATTTATACTATAAATGAAAATTCAAGTATAGAGCTGTATGGAAAGCTAATGTACAGGAGACCATTACTTAAAGCTGAATTTTAGATGTTTCGAATAAATCCACTTGCGTGAAAAATATATTAAACAGAAAACGTAAAATTATGTATAGTGTCAATAGAAACATTTTGCTCAATACCTCAATTTAATCTTCTCTTTACACAGTCTTGTTTGGTTTATACGAGGGCGGATCGAAAAGTAACGCACAATAATTTTTTAACAAAAAGTTTAATAGTTAAAAGAAAAAAATCACAAATGAACTTACACATTTTACCTACTTTTCGACACAGTCACCAAGTTCCTCAACACATTTCTCCCATCCTGATACCAGTTTCAATATGCCCTGTTCGTAGAAGTCCGTTTCCTTGGAGTATAGCCATCTGCGGACTGCTGATTTCACTTCCACATCTGTCACAAGGCGTTGCCCGGCCAGGAATTTCTTCATGGGACCGAACAGATGAAAGTCCGACGTGCAAGGTCCGGACTGTATGGTGGATGCTGGAGCACCTCCCAACCAAATTTGGTGATTTTCTGACGGACAGCAGCAACATGGGGAGGAGCATTGTCATGAAGAATTTTGACATCGTCAGCATTCATGTTGTGGCATTTGTCACGAAGGGCACGACGCAGCTTCACCAAAGTTTTCATGTAGGCTGCAGCATTCACAGTGGTCCCGTGTTCAGCAAAGTCCACTAATACAACACCATGCATATCCCAGAACACCGTACCAAGCACTTTCCTAGCAGATTGAGTCACTTTGAATTTTTTCTTCACTTGGGAACCAGCAGGTTTCCACTCCATACTTGCCTGTTTGGTTTCGGCGTGTAGTGGTATGCCCGCGATTCATCACCAGTGACGATTCCTTTCAGAAAGTCATGCTCTTCTGCGGTGTACCGCGTTAGGTGATCCAAGCTTGTCATCATTCACTGGCCCTTGTGGTTGTCTGTTAGGTTCATAGGCACCCGGCGAGCACTAACTTTACAAATTTCAACGTGTCATGAACAATATCGTACACCATAGGAAATGTTGTACTGTTGAGATAAGATTCGCAGTTGCACACGCCGGTTGTTCAAAATTGCCGCCTGAATGCCTCTGACATTCTGCGGGGTTACAGCTGTTACCGGCCTCCCGGAGCGTGGCGAATCACTAAGGTTCACACGACCTTCTAGGAAGAATGCACACCACCTGGAGACATTGCTACGGTCCATACAATCAGACCCATACACGCCACGCATGTCCCCGTGAATATCACTCGGTTTATGCCCTTGGGCTCACAAATATCGAACCACACCTCTCTGCTCTTCATACGTGGACGACAGTAACATGCGCGTCATCTTTGTTGCGTAGTTCGCGCTTCTCTGCACATGAAACAAAAATACCCTCTGTAGTGAAAACTTCAAACTATATCTGTGTGAAATTGCAACATTTCAGCTGCAATACCAAGGTAGAAAAAAATTATTGTGCGTTACTTTTCGATCCGCCCTCGTATTTATTCCGTTTCCTGGGTGTGTTCAGTACTCAATCTCCCAGTATCTAGGGAGCGTCAATGGCGAAATTTCTACTGGTAACTTAGTCTGTATTCTATATACAACCTGTCGAAACATTAGGCACATCTATGTGCTAGGAGCTGAAGGAAAGATAAGTCGAACATACTATGGCTACCACATTGAAGTGCGACGTCAGTTATCAACTACAGAGAGAACCAGAAGCAATGGGCAGAATTGCTGTGAACTCCGTTGAAACGTCACTCACGTCTTTATTGGTATTGGGAGTAGAGTGGAATAATGGTCCCCAAAGGAGCAAACAACTCTTCGAAGACAGAAGAGGCTTGGACTTCGTTTTGGTTCACAGAAGAAAGTTTTGAGGCAGATCTCATTAGGGAGCTCTTGGGACTGGGCACGTACATGGTATTGAGAAAACGGAGGAATAAACGCGCAGACAAAACAGGAGAAAGGAGTTCCTTATTCTCAGTGTACAAACACTTCCATTCAGATGAAAAATGACTTAAAGAATTGAGTCTTTAAAGAATTAGCTAATTTTAGTATTATCGTAATAGCCACTTTATACACGTACGTCCAGAAATAGTGGAAAACGTAAACAAAACTGCAGACATCCCTCTTTTCCTGAGACAAGGGTAACTTCAAATTACGTGAAGGGAACTAAGGCTCGATGGTGTTATAATGAGTGCAGCTTCGGGTATATTATAGGATAGGCACATTTTTGAAACAATAAAACTAAATGTATAAAAACATTAGTTAGGAATGTAATCACTTACGGAATAAAGTTTGTGTATTACTTCAAGGCTATGAATGAATGATTTATTGTCTACTTTGAACTTACATACAATTTATACAATGTTTACAATACAATGGAGTTATTTATTATTTCTCCTTCCTTATATTCAACATTTTGTTGTATATATAATGGGGAAGTATAATTTTCCACTATTTACTTTTTTGCCTTGTTACCCATTTTCCGTATCTTCTCCAATTTGCTTCACGTTTCTTTTAACCACTTTAACCTAAGTTTTCCTAAATATCTCCCTGCTTTCTCCATATATTCATTTGATCTTGTATTAAAAATCTTCCTAACTTTTAGCTCTATTGGTAAATTTTTCCGTTTCTCTAGTATTAAATTCTCTCTTCCTTTGTCCGTGTCCTCGCATTCCAGAATATAATGCCAATTAGCATGTAATCCATTACATTTAGTACATCTCTCCCCCTTCTTTTCCTTGTTAGACCACTTAAATTCATTACAACTGTCCTCGCCCATGCATACACCATGCTGGTCTCTTTGTGGCATACTTCGATGTATCTTTCGTTTCCCCATTCCGTTTTAAAATATTCATAATCTATTAATGACCTTTTATACCCTGAAACTACTTATAATTTCTTGCTTTTCAATATCCTCCACTCTTGTTCTAATTTATTTCCAGAAACTCTTACTTTTGTTACTTCTTTCTGCCCATGCTTCCCCCATTCCTATTTCTTGCATTGTTGTCTGTATCTTGTACATCCAAGTTTATTTTTTCCCCATTTTCTCCTGTACAACCAAGCATTGCTTTAGTATCTTATTTTCCTCTAATAGCTTCATTCTGAACAAGTATTTGATTGTTCTTTCTACTATTTTGCCTTTAGGTCCCACCCTCCCTAGTTCTGCTTGTGCTACTCCATTAGGCGAACTTGGTAATCCCAAGCTTATTTTTCAAAAATTCCTATGTATAGCATCTATATTTTCCCATCCTTTTTCCAGCCCCCATATCTCTGCTGCGTATAACACCCTTGCTTCCACCACTGTGCTATATATCCTTTCTAGCCACGCAATTTGCATTTCCGGTATTTTGTTCACACATGCTCTGACTGCCTGTATTGCTTGTTTCCCCTTTGCTAGTACTTTTTTTTTCTGTTCACCCCAATCCCCTGCACTATTGTGCCTTAATCCTAGATAGTCAATTGTTCTCACTACTTCCAGCTCCGTTCCTTCCCAATATCAATTTTCGGTCTTAGTTTATATCCTTTCTTAAAGATCTTGGTTTTCGTTATCTTTTTTCTCAACCCCCAATCTTTACAGTATTTGCCAATTGCTTCAATAGCTTTACCTAGCTCCACAACTGAGATGGAACCTGCCACTAGATCATCTGCAAACAATAATCCTGGTATTTTCTTATTATTGATGTCTGTACTTCAAGAGTAAGATATCAACTACAATCTACAGAAATGGAATTCTTAGAAAGTCTGTACGATGTTCAAAATTATATAAAATTAATATAGAAGGATGCGTTACCAAACTTCAGTGGATACGGGTAGACAAGGTCGTTAAGACACGGACTCGTGAATGGGAGCTTTCCGGTTCAAATCCCACCAGGACCGCCCTCGCTGTCTGAGATTTTTCCAGGTTTTCCCCAGTCCACATAACTGGCAACTCCCGGACAGGTACCCCAAACTTGTGCCTGGAACGTCTCCTTCCTTAATCTCCTTTCCCAATTTATCATTACATTTCATGAACAAACAGCACCAAAGAAAATCTTCAGCGGATTTTGTATCATTTTCTAGGATCTTTTGAGGCATGTCCTTCACCATACCTATCGCAGAGCACGGTGGCTTGATAACACAGCAATAAGGGGGTAAAGAGGGGAGGTTGATGCCTTTGCTTTTTCTGGTGTTATTGAAACCAAAACATGTTTATTGTCTGAGAACCAGTCATGCCGTATACTAGTGAAATTACTCATGGACGTATCGTGGGTATGTGGGAGGCTGGTCGCACTGTTACAGCAACTGCAACTCCAGTGCATAAAAGTGTTTTTATAGTAAATTACTGGATAAGAATATTCCAGGAAAGTGGGGAAGACGGTCTACTCGTCAGAAAGTGGCCACTCTCCGTAAAACATCCACAGATGATGATATTCGTTTACTAAATGGAAATTACTCTTTTGTTATAATTGACTCATCATGTTTAGAAACTAGAGATAAATGTGTATATGTATATGGTTTACCGAATGACATAACGTAACATAACTCAGTATTTCACTAATCGTTGTGCGGGATAGGTCATATTTTTATGAATTTTATGAAGCGAATTTGTTAAATAACGAGTGTCAAACATAACAAAAATACAGGAGTTTAGCGATCTGGTCATCGTTTGAATATCACATCCTTTGGATGGGCCTAACGTCATGAGAACATTTCTAAACTCTGTTAATTATACTGTCCAACAACTCTCTTCGTATGTTTTCGAGTTCAACATTCATTTGCCAGTAGGTGACCTTAACTTAGGCCTGGAGCGCTTCCTCCACAAATTTTGTTTCTCCAATTTAATATTAAAAATATCATCCGTTTTTACCGCGCTGGTCCGTATGCTGTAAGAACGGGCGTTAAACACTGCTAAAAATTCATTACTTATTCTGTGGGGCTTCCTAAGGGAAATGGTATGCATTACAAGACCTAATGGATTTATGAACTTATTAATTGTTGGCCGAAATGGTTTCAGTCTTTAAGATACCTTTTGTTGTAAACACTTAGAAGCATAAGGTTAAGACGACAGCCAAAAATGTTTAAAAGATGGGTCGCTATATGGTAGCCTTGATTTTATATACTCTTCGTAGAAACCCAGGAGAAAAAAAGACACGATCACAATTTCAGAAACCTATTGCCTAAAATATTGAAATATAAAAACAAACAGCTAGAAATATTCTTAAACAGCTACAGCTACCAAAAATTCTTCCACAGAAATTCCAAGTTTTAAGTATCTCTACATTTGTCTGTCTTGAGGCAGTATTTTTAACACTTAAATGATTTCAGTTAATTATATGACATATAAAGTCAATAACAGCCCGCCTTAAAGCAATATGTGTATGTAACAATATATAAAAAGTGTATATTACAGTCATTGTAAATGTTTATATTATTGTATACATGTGTAATAATGCTATGTGTATGTATTACGTAATTTAATAATGTAGGAGCTGTGAGAATAATAGGTTAAAAGTTGCTAACAATGAGGTACCCTTGAGGCAATAAAGAGCAAGAAAGTTAATAATGCTACTAGTCATTATTGGAGCAACAATAATGCATATTTTGTGACACTTTATAAAATAGCCAATTAACAACCAGAAAAAGTTTTAATTAATGAAGGTATTCTATTGGACTAGGATTAGCCAATCAGAGACTTGAGATACAGAAATTTACACATTTAGGCGCTAGAAATCAAGTCAGTTGCTAGCAGACAGTGTTACTAATCAGACGCGAGATGCGTCCTCGAGAAGTTTAATACATATTTTGTGTGAGAAAATAGTTTACGTGTTAAAAAGTGCAAGTAATTAATAAAAGAATCTCACAGCTCTATATCAGTGAAGTGTTATTTAAATCGTTTCAAGCATTAATAAATGGAGTGAAGAAAAACTTAAAATCTGTGTAAGCCTACATTCTTCAGTCGCACCGCAACCCTGCAAAGAGAAACATGTCTGAAACAATAATACTGACGCAGCCGAGGCAAACATAAATATATAATATCTAAAGAAACAGGCAAATTATAAAGCTAATATTTTTAAATTTGGGGCGAAGGCTACCGGAAACTTTTTACCATACGTGAGGTTGCAACTACTTCAAGTTCGGCTCCCCAACAGTTGAACTACAATACAACTCCTACTTAAAATTGGCTTTCCATATGTGAGGCAGAAACTAAGTACTTCAAATTGGCTCCCAAAGCGTGGGGCAAATAACAATACAACAAAACAACCTCTTCAGTCTTATAGTTTCTCAGTCATATAAAATTCTCCAAAATGCAATAAAAATGAAGAGGACTTCATAAGTTATATATAGAACATTCAAGATATACCTGCATTTGTTTAGCATACCAGTATCTCAAACATACGGCTTTTGGATTAAAATCGTTAAGAGCTGTTTTTGAGATAATAAAAAGGAAGGGAAAATTTTCCATATAAAATGTGGTTTGTGGTTGGGGAGAAAATTGCATTCTTTAAAGATACTGGACATAAATAGAAAGTTTGGTATTCATCCACCTTTTGGAGTTATGCTACTCTGTCTCTCTCTCTCTCTCTCTCCCTCATGGGCCTTTCTGTATAATGCTTTTATGGGGTTCGGGGACCTCTCAACGCGTATTTTCGGTGAAATTTCAATATTAAATTTTTGGTAGAATGCTATACTTCCTCTACATACCTAGGCAAGAGGTACAGAGATTAAAACAAACGATGTCTACGGGTGACTGATATTGGAAACTTCTAAAATCTAAAAATATGAGTAATATCGGATACCAAGCGAAAATAATTTTATATCCGTACTCCTGAAGGAAATAACATTTAAGTACCTTTACGTGTATTCAGCTCCCTGTCCAGCCATCACGTGAATCCATTACTACGTGTATCCTGAGGCAACATTATAGCACATGGTCATAAAATTTGGAGTATCATGCAGAGCTGGGAATGGTGTTTGGAACATTTAGCGGCTTAATGCCGGCATTTATTTTCATTCCCCTGTCAGCGTTATCTTTGAGCGAGCCGATGTACAGATAAAACGACTTTCCTCCAAGCTGTAAATCTCTTTGCGATCGGAACAACGTGGTGTGGTCATATTATGAGTTGATCACAGCTCCCGAATTGTGCATCTAGCTCCCATAGCGTTATCTTCCGTTCTCGCCCACTGAACTTCATAAAGATAAGGATACGAGGAATTCAAGCGCATTTCCAATGTGCGAATTATGCTTCAAATAGACATACAGAATGTTTTATGGCTATAAAATCTGAACAAAGTGTGGAAATAACTTGAAAATATAAACTCAGCTTTCAAGTGTGTACACTAAACTATGTTATTTTCTTTGAATGCGCTATAAATATATTATTTTTTCTAGATGTGCGTATTTTATTAACAGTTCAAGAACATATTTATAAAATATTCAGTTATTGAACCTTATACCCGATAAATGCCATTAGGATAATCGTGGCAGTAAATGTTTATTCTAAGAAACAGACAAAATAAACATTTCAGGAGTAATATATTATACGTTAACCTCTTTGCTGCCACATACTTTCCACAATCAACGGCGGGGAAGCGCTGACTTGGCCGCGTCGACCTTGTTCACTTACTGCGTTGTATTGACGAGATCATCCGTGAGATATGTGACACAATCCAAGAATCAAAGGTAGGGAGGGGTATTGATCGCCACAGTACCTATGTAGCCGCCTGAATGTGGCCTTACCTGTGCTATAATATAGTTTTAAATTGCAGAAGGAGCAACCGCAGTGTTATCTACCCGTACGTTTGAGTAGGGCTCGCTTTCCAGCATAAAATGTCCTAACATTGGCTGATACGTAGATGAGATCCCGTCAAAGCTGGAGTCGCAACTAAGGGAGCATAAGACATTAGAGGTCTGCAGGGACCGAAATTCTTAGGTTCGGCCCACCCACCTGCCCAGAACTGAACACAACAACAACAAGGATAATAACAACAATAATATCATCTCACGAATCTCTGCTGCCTGCGGTGCGAAGGGACTCGGGTTCGATTTCCAGGGGATGTTTTCTCCTGCTATGAGGTACAGTAGGGACAATAGTTCTGTGCCGGTGACCTACTTTCCTAGCGCACTGAAGAGAGTCTATTCCTAACGCAATACACACAGTGCCGTGAAAAAAGTCAAAAGACGACTATGTGATATAAACAGGCAGAAAATAGAGAGTCTGAATGTAGACAAAGGTCAACATTGGAGTTACAAAATAAAATAAAAACTACGTGGGGTAAGGAAACATATATTTTGAAAGTAGGTATAAAACAGAGGACGGGAATAGCATGGCTTAGGTTGGGAGGGTCGAAGATTGCTGATGATGATGGCAGGAGAATTTGCCCATTATGCGGGGAACAAGAAGACTGGACGCATATTTTGGCAGCATGCGTGCAGACGGAAAGTATTAGAAAAATATTATTACCGGAAGTATTTTTGGCTTCCAACAGACGGAGGGCAGCATGCTGGGACTTGATTCTAAACCGTCAAGACTTGCCAAGCTTGGGCACATACTTAATGGAAGTACGTGTACTAAGAGATAAGGTGTTTATGTAAATTTTTTAAAATATATGTGGTGCTTGAGCACTTGTGTGTGTATGTGTGTGTATGTGTTTCTGTGTGTGATTCAGAGGGTTTTTCAATTTTATATGTATGTATATAATGTGGTGATTATAAACATAGTTGTTTCTGGTCGATTCTAGAAGTCACGTATACAGACCAGGTATTTTTCTAGAGAGCATGTACGGTCTTATGACCCATGTGACTGTATTATGCAATTAATGTAATACTAAGCACTTAATAAATACTACTACTACTACTACTACTACTACAACAACTACTACTACAACTACTACTACTACTACAACTACTACTACTACTACAACTACTACTACTACTACTACTACTACAACTACTACAACTACTACTACAACTACTACTACTACTACTACTATTCCTAACGCCAGTTACTCTCATACAGGCAGCTGTCTGTCTGCTGGAAGACGTGGGACTTCACTGATACGACATAAACACACAACACCACATCACTGCATGACTGGTTTATTGTCACAATGTTCAGATTGCTCTATAAATCTTTTATATTTACACATTATACACAAACCTTGACATGCAAACGCATTGTCTTAAACTAGCAGGGGCTTTATTGGTGTGATAAACACTCTACACCAGAAATATCACCACCGTCGATTTCTTCTGCAACACTTTCCCTTTCATCTTCTTCAGATATTTCCCTTTCATCTTTTTCAGTCTTCTTCTCCTTCGCTGTCACTATATTCCCTAACTTGGATTACAAAATATTCTATGACATTTTCAAACAGGTCTTGTTGTTCTTCAATATATTTGTCTTCCTACTTAATAACGTGTTGACAGGCACTTTCCCAATTTTTCACTAACATGTTGTTAACTAAGCTTCCTAAATAACATAATCTAATTTAAAAGGGTGTTCTACCAAGCTACCCATTGCTTTATATCAGCCCAGATGAGTTCTACTCGATTAGGACACGATGAATAGGGCGGTAATCGGAGAACATTGTGTGCATGGCCTACAAACTATCAACATGCATTTTCGGAACAGGCTTTGGCCCTTACTTAGGTTGTAAAGCTCCAAGCTTAGCATCCTTTCATGGAATGGGTCAAGTCCTGCATCTTGTTTTGGTATGAGACGTTGGGGCCTTTTCCAACTGCGCACTATGGTACGGTGCGTTATCAACCACCAAACAGATCTGGGAGGCAAGTTAGGAATTGGTTTTTCCATTAGCCATTTTTTGTATTTTTCCCCATCATTTTATAGTATATTAACTTTTTTATTTTTACATAAAAATTCGCAGAAGGCAAGAACCTCCAACAAACACACCATAATATACAATATATTCAATCCAAGTTTAATTGCAGAAACACAGGGGCGTCATTTAGGGGAGCAGGGGGTCAATTGTCCCCTCTCCTTAAGTTACGAGAAATAATTAGGTTACATTATTGCTCTACCAAAAGAAAATTACGACATCTGTACTTTTATTGCAAATATTTCACATTTAAGAAATAAAATATTATTTTCTTTTTGGTCAAATATATCGTTAAAATCCACATGAAAAATCGGGAAAATGCTCTAAGCAATCTTGCCCCTCCCCATGCAGAAACTGAAATGACGCTCCTACAGAAACATACAGTAAATAATTTATAAACAGAAAGTTCAAGGTAGCATAAAGTCATAAACAGACGGCTGGCAAGAGAGATGCTACTCAAACTATTGCTGCCGCTAGACTGAACTGATTGCACTCACTGCGCATGCCCGAGAATTGGGGCTCGCTCACTGTCCAGATAACCAGTGCGCATCCAGACTTCACCGGCACAGAACCATCGTCTCTACTGTAAGGAAGCACTGAGGTTCTCGGGACTAATAGAAGAGCCACTTTACAGAAATGGTGGTGGCTGAGGTCCTGTAATCCGCATGTAGTAAGTGGCATGTTGAGGCATGCTGTCTTTTTGACCGCTTGTCGCCCTATTACTGCACCCTGTGCAGGATACTCTGGTTGTGGATGGACGGAGGGAGGTGAAGTTTGCAGCTGCCGTGCAGTTATAAACTTATCCGTTATTGACCTACGCGGGCATTGCTACTACATTACTACTACGCGGGCTATTACTACTATGTATGTGTGCATGCTGCGATGAATTGTGTTATTCTGGTCATCTCACCATGTAATAATTTACATGGAACAGTTTTCGTTATTTTTTATTTTCTTAAAATTGCACTGTTTTTAAACAAAGTACAAAAATGTTTTAAGATATTAACATCTTCTTCTTTCTCTGTTTAACCTCCTCTTATGTAGGACTTACACCCTCCAGTGCCTGGGGTCAGAGGCCCGTCGATGAGTAGACACTCGTGGATCAGACAGAATATACAGGATTGGTGATCAACCCGATGCCTGGTATGGGAGGAAGGAAGTAGATGAAATGAAATGATGGTGAAATGGATGAAAGGAAAGATGATGATGGAGCAGTTGGTGGAATGAATGGCGGGGAAAACCGGAGAACCCGGAGAAAACCCGCCCAGACGCTGCTTTATGCACCACAAATCCCACATGCGGTTCCCTGGGACTGAACTCGGGCCGCCTCGGTGAGCAGCAGCAGCTTATAAACCAACACATGGAAATAATACAGCAGCATCATTATCTACGCCAGATGCAACAGTATCTCATCCGTTTGAAGCATAATTTGGTCTCGCAGCAAAGACAGCACCATGAGATTTCAAATTACTTTCTGCTCTTGAGAGAGAAACGGCACTTATCATCAGATCACCTCGTTGTGTGCCATTTCCTCTACCCGTGCTTTCCTTGAATACCCACCACCAGCCGATCAGATTATTTTCATCTTTCATATATTTCTTATTCATATTTCACCTTCCCCTCAGTCGTCGCTCAGTTCCCATCCGAATCCCTACAAAGTAAGCGACTACCTTCTCATTTTTATCCTTTTACTTCGGTTTGGTTTCTCCACATTCGTTTTTATCCCTCCTTATAATTAGATATGGCTAAATTGGTGAAATACATGGAGAGGTGCGGTCAGCTCCTTTGGCCGATAATAGCATCTTCTTTATTCTCAACCATCAGTAATTTTGTATTGTTTGTGTAATTTTTTTACTAAAGGCCACAGTTGGCAACCATTCGGTTGGCCGGACCGAAAGCGGGTTACCACTAGCGACTCTAGCAAATGTTTCGGCTACTAGCTTAATCTCAACTTCCGGAAGTGCTTGTCGAGGGTCCTTACTACTCGCATGAATCAGTAATCACTGAAGCTTATGGTGCTGTGTACAAGGGCGAGATTACCGCCTATTTGAGAGAGTTAATATGTAGAAAAGCGACATGAGGCCGGAACAGGGGAATTCTTCTAATTCTTAAAGAGTTAGTGATGATGATGCTGACGATGATATATATAAACAAGGAGAAAGCAACAACAGGATCGACTCAATTTGTAATGAATTCATACGGTAAAGGAAAAAGAAGAATCGTGCATTTTTGGAGGTTTAACTTTTTACATTAAGCAGATCGACAGCTTTGGCCGAGCTGGTTAAAGTACGAATGTGTGAGTGGTTCTCGGTTCAAATTCCGCCAGGAGCATCTTCCCTGGCAGATTCTTTTACCAGATTTTCACCAGTCCCCAATAAGTGGCAAATGTCGGGGTGGTACCCTAAACTTAGGCCTGAAACACCTCCTTCCCAAAGCTCCTTTCCCAATTATCGTTTATTTTATTTCATGTATCACTGCTGCCACCGCTTGTGATGCCGTATGAAGGACGTTAAACACTATAAGAGTATACAAACAATATTTCAGAAGCGATTAATGCTACGAAAGAACTTATTTGACATAAATTCTATATTTTAATAAGGTGTGCGTATTTCTTGTTATAAGTTTCTCTTGTGCTCCCCAGTTCCATACAATTCAGTGTGAACAAAGTAGACTTAGCAGGTTTGTTTGCAGAAAGCTCAGGATACACATTTTATAATTATTTTAATCAAAATTGGTACATTTTAGAAAAACAAAACCCGACGAATCATTATCTATGTCAGGTGTTGTTTAGGGTGTGGAAAATATTTTTAAAACATTCACTTTGTACCCTTAAAAGGCTACTTGACAAACAACTTGGTGTTTAGCCGAATTCTGGTTTCTGAGTTGTGTGGTTCACACATGCGAATACTTTGGGTTTTAATAAATGGTGCTTTCAGATTCAGAGATCTCTAAACATGTATTACTAGTAAAACCTCGATATCGAATTTTTGGATTCGAATGGAATACTTACTCTAGTTGTGTAAAATGAAATAAGTGTTGAAGCCGAAATTATAAAGTCAATAACTATCATAATAATCTGGGAAGGATAGCGAAATAAAATAAATAATAAAACATTTAAAATCCGTGCATGTATTAAAAGGAGAAGCACTGGGAAAATTTTTGACTGTTAAAAGCGACAGAAAGGCCAGACAGGCACAGCTTAGCTAATTAGGGACCAGCCCCAGGTATAAAGGGTAAATCCGCTGAAGCCAGTTTCTCTTGGAATTAATGGGTGCAGTTGCACTGGCCAGGATGTGAAGGTCACTAGAAGCTTCATGGCACTCAGTTTTGGTGCGAAATGTTTAAGGGGAGAGAGGGGAAGTTAGGAGGTTTTTTCCTTGTATCGCGCGTGTGGTGAGAACATTCTCGCTGGGACGCTCGTGTGGTGAGGACACACTCTCGTTGGGGCCCTCTTGGGGTGCGGAACAATATTCTCTGTGTGTGAACTTGCAAGAGGATCGAACGATCAGCTGTAATTGATAATCTTCGGTCTTGGAAAAGACACAGTAACATCGTAAGAATTTAAAAGTGATCGGCAAATTTTAAGTCTTATTTTAATGGTGAATAAAAGTGTTCCAAGAAAGCGTTCATGTACACTCACGCATACCCAGTGATTAAGATTTCATGCTCGAGCAGCCGTGGCAAAGTATAAAACAAAATCTAGGAGGAGAAAAGCAGCAACCCTGAGGCAAAGGTATTGCTTCAGTGGTTGGAGGACGTAGCGTGTCTGCGTCAGTGTATAATCTTATATTTCCTTCTTGTGGCCTCATTCGACGTCTAGCTTCTTTCCCATTGTTGAATTTTGGCCTTACATCTTTAGTTAGAGTTAGACACTACATAACAGCATACTTAACTGCTCTTTTGTTATTCGGGCAGGGTTCGGTTTACTTCACTCATCACAGGTTTCATTGACATTTATCTATTTAAGGGCTTGATTTTGCGAAGTTGTTTCTTTCCTTACTGCATACACAGTCGATACTCTTGCGCGATGTTTATAATGTCGTTGCTACTGAGGGAGAGGGCTCCGCGATAACCTGTGAGCCTCGCATTCGGGAGGTCTAGAGTTCGATTCTTGTTGGGCCGGCCGCTCTGGTCTTGTTTTTTCGTGGCTTTCCCTGGATGGTAGGCTAATGATTAGGTGTATTACATAATGCCTCAAATTCTCCTTTCCTCCATTTCCTGTCATTTTATTTCCTTGTCATGTTCCAGGGTATAAGGATAAGGCGAGTGGACGGCGAAGTTTGCTTTGTGAACTCTCTGTCCTAAGGTTCAGTGTGTGACGGGCCCTCAGAGAGGCCTCTCCGTAAGGAGAGGTAGGCCTGTGTGGGGGTTCCGCCGATGTCAGGATGTAATATCCGGATACGTTAGGTACTTCGCCCTTGTGCGAGCCTGCCGCGCCTGATCTGGTCGATCTCTGTGTCCGCTTCTTACCTTCCTCCTGGAGGTTTCCAGAAGCTTAAGTGCAGCAATCCTCTTCCGCTTCCTGATAACCATAATCATGTAGTTACTAGAGCGATTCATGACATCACCCAAGCTGTCACGCAGTTAAAAAAATTGTTTTACTATGGTTTTTTGCGTAACATTCTATATTGGGCGTGAAAGAATGGACAGTTTGATCAGAGACCTCTTTATCAAGCATGAGGTTCTTTTACGTGCCGTAAATCTACGACACGGGACCACCGGCTTTACTTCCCTTCCGAAGGAAGCCATGCTAAGGATTTTTACGCCCGAAAAAATCCATCGCCCTTCGCCGGGTTTGAACACGCGACTTCGGGAACTAGGGGCTAGCATGGTAACCACTACTGTCATGACTGCCACTACGTACTGACAATACGTATTCTTAGGTGTGTTCTCAGTGGAGAACACTCTGAATGTTATCCGCGTTAACGCGTTATTGAAACCGCATGTTTATACTACTTGCCTGGTTTACACTTTCCGATAGCATTGTTAGGTCTACTGAATAATAACATGACTCCTATTGGCTCTCTGTGAATGGAGGGTGAGACAGACAATACAGATAAGGTGTAGTGCACGGTCTGTTATTTCTTCTTAGAGTTCGTAGAAAGCCAATGGGAACTGTGCCAATATTCTGCATAATTTACAGTATATCAGCAGATGTAAACGAAACATGTTATACCTGGACATAATAATATCACGGGTTGTTTGTTTTAAAAATAGCGAAACCCATAATCATATTGGCACAAACATATACAAAATTTTGAATAAAATGGAAAATAGATATTCTCCATGATGCATGCCATTAGTTTAAGGAAACATTTTGTAGGAATTAAGGCTAAATTACCTTTCTTGGACCCACCCAGAAAATGCTGAAGGAAGTAAGAAATAATGGAATGAATTACCTTGTAGAAGTAGATGTGATCTCGCCAATACCTGGTGTACCCCTACCCTCCCGTTTTAGGTGTTTTACTTTTATAGGGGAACTGCGATATGAACACAACAAACGTAGACATCTTCCCGCTAAAACAGACGCTGAATGGGAAGTGCCAACCTAAATAAGAAGTGAAATCCGCGAAGTAAGGAATTTCTGCAAACGTGAATCATTCGAGTTTTAGACGCGCAGATCCCTTGGCTACGCCCTGTCGCCGCAACTGCTACACTCCTCTTCCTATAAAAACATCCCTCGGCTACGCCTTGAGGCTGAGTATCTTACCGTCTTTGGCGGCATTAGTTATTCATATTTTGCCAGCATTACGTTAGAGCTAGAGAATGACATAGTGACATCTGTTGGACATACTAGACCACTTCCGTCGCTAATGAGGGCCCAAGAAAGGCAATTTATCGGGAATTGAATATATCGGTGCTAGATAGGTGTTAAAAACTGGACTTATATAATTGCGTAAAAAGGAATTCCTGTGCCAGGTAGCAATGAAAATCCAGAATGAGTGATGTAATCCACAACATGGAGACAACTAGAAATATATATTTGCAAACCCTACATAGCTCTTATTCGGAATTCATATTTTAAACCTACTAAGTTTTAAAAGGTTTATAAACTATAGGTGTTCAAGGAGGATACCTCGGCATCGCGACCTACAGAGATCTATTGTGCCTACCAACCCCCAGGAGGAAGGGATGAAGTGAAGGAGACATACCGGAGGCTACAGGCCGTGGGCAGACTTGCCCTAACATTTCCAAGCCCGCAGACTGTGTGTCACCGCCGGAGTCTCCGAGAGAGGGCGATGAATGACCCACCGGTCGAGCTGCCCTCTGGTGTCCACGGAATGTACTTTTTCCAGTGAGCATGCATCCGCGCCATCGGTCAGCCACCGCCATACACCACGAGACCTAGAAGCACACCTGAAAGTGGTTTAGTGATTACCATGCTTAGCCTAAAGTTCCTGAGGCCACGGGTTCAAACCCGACGGAGGGCGATGGATTTTTTTCGGGCGTAAAGATCCTTAGCATGGCTTCCTTCGGAAGGGAAGTAAAGCCGGGGTCCCGTGTCGTAGATTTACGGTGTCGCAGTTCTCTGGCTAGTGTTATCTTATTTGTTGAGCGTCTCTTGGTTTATTATTTTAAATTTCGGTTCATTGTCCTCCGGCTAGCTATTACAACTCAGTCGAGCAAGTGTCTCTATGCAGGGCGTGTAAACGGAAAGGAGTTGTTGCTAAAAGATAACACTGATAAAATAATTTGTTTCTACACTTTTATTGCCGTCACACTTAATTAATAATTCACATATTTAATCTTTATACATGCCTGACTGAAACTGTGATATTTCCGAATGTAACTACGGTCTTTTTAGTTGCCGCGTACCAATTACTTCGCGTAATTCACATTTTGTAACTAACTTTGCGACGTGTACCTCGCGAGAGATTCTTCAGGACTACGTGACGTGTACCTCGTGAGAGATTCTTCCGAACTGTGCGATACTTGCTTATGGCTCGAGAATATATACTCCTTCACCCCGAATTGCCTAAACATTATAATAGAGCTGCTATTGGTTACCAAATCGCGCCCACTTTAGCGTCTGTTTTGTCAGCCAATCACTGCTACTAACATATATACTCTAGGGAAGTTATTCCCTCCATTTCTAAAAAAACGACACGCTACCCTGACGTCATTTGTTTGTCTCTTCTTAGTGATAAACAACTCATCCCCTTGGTTTATTGTTACCCACTTCTATTGTCAGTTTCAGTGAGGCCGTGTAAACTTATTCACTAACAATACTTATGGCTAACAAACTTCTAAAATCCTGTACATAAAATAATATTAATTTACACTACAAACACTTTGGCATTCACAACATGTTAAGATATGAAATATTGCCTCAACGGCACGTAAAAGAACCTCAAGCCTGATAAAGGGACCTCTGAGCAAAATTACCGGTCTTTCACGCCCAATATAGAATGCGATGCTAAGAACCACAGCAGTTAAAGAGCGTCCATAAATAAAACTCAATTTCAATTTCAATACGCCTGAAAGATGAAAGAGAAACGACGGAAAGGATATCGTGGTAGAAAAGAAACCACCCCAGCATTCGTCTGTCGACCCTGGAGAAACCACGAAAAACCCGTGGGTTAGAGTGGGTGGCCCTCGGGGATCGAACCGACATCGTTTGCTACCTGAGCCACCCCGCTCGGTTCTAAAAGGTTTGATGATGAATAATTTTTAAAGTATCCTGCATTGAAACTCATTCTTGGCAACTTTTAAAATACACAATCGTATCTGTATGTACAAAAAAAAAACCTTGAATAAAACAGTTCCACAAAAATATATCTATTCGACATTATGAGATCTTCCCTGACGCTTCAGGAATGTATGGGTATTATAAACTTTTATTTTCCAGTTTTCATAACGCTTCTTTGAGACGCAACTTTTGGAAAATACATGCTTCTAGGGTAAAAGAAGACACCAAAACTACTTTGAAATGACTTAAGTATCGCAAAATGGTATTTACAGTCAATAATTCTGCGCAAAAAATGCAAATAATGTACAAGATGTGTTTTTAAAGTACGTACCGATTTTTTTAAAAAATAAAACTTTATTTTTCAAATACTTTATTATCATTCATTACCTTACATCTTACACTACTTCTCCACATACTCACCGCCGTATTCAGGCACTTGTAACGGTAAACCAGTTTTTGTATGCTTTCGTCAAAGAATGATGCCGCCTGTGATGAAAGCCAAGCCTGCACTTCATGTTTGACATCATCGTCGTTGAAATGCTTTCCACCAAGGAATTTCTTAATATGAAGAAACAGATGAAAATCGCTTGGTGCCAAATCCGGACTGTAGGGAGGGTGGTCGAATGGTTCACAACCAAATGATGCGATCAGATCTTGAGTTCGTTTGGCTGTATGTAGCCGGGCATTGTCACTCATTGTTGTTTCCCTATAAACCTCGCACAATTGGCGAGGAATGTTTGCTGATGTAAAATTTCTCACAATCAAAAAACGAATCATTGAGCTGATTTCACAGTCGGCGGGTCTTTCGATTGGTTTGAACATTTTGGCACGCTCTAACAACAGGAAAACACAAAGTGACGATCGCTCACAGCTTCGTCTGGCTTCCTTATGAATGGAAGAAGTGATCGCACATGCTCAAAATTGCGACTGCTGCGGCAAAATATTAAAACGGTACTTAGTTTAAAAGCACGCTTCGTATTACTTTGGGACTCCTGTCCATATCTTAGCTCATGTACGGTTACGAATCAAGGAAGCGGTTATATCAACATGAAGGTGTACCATTTATTGAACCCGTTCGCAAAGATTTTACCAGCATTTTCAGCAATCACTGGATTGGTCGTAGAGAGCATTGGACTGCAAGATTCGAGGCCTCGCTAAATTAGATCGTTTTCTCAGGAAGCTACATGAAATGTTTAATGAACGTTGTGTCCGAGAACTCTTGGACTGTTTGAGTTAGATCTGGTTACACGAACTGTTACAGTACAATTTGACCGCACACTAGCCTTTTTCCTGTGTCGATATGCGAAATTAAGTTTATATAACCCTACTTGCAAACAGGTAACATCGACTTTTGATGCCATGCTGATGTTGTTATAGCTGTTATAAGATCAATATCATGATCCTCACCTCCGTGGTGTGGAGCAACGTGTTTGTCTGACATACAAGAGGTCCCGAGTTCTAATGTCGGTCAGGGTGAATTACATAGATAGGGTTTTTTCTGTGGTTTTCCCTTATCCCGAGAAGACGAATGTTGGATATCTCTAATCTCTAGGTGGGCCTAGCCCATTAAGCATCATATCAATCATTTCATTCGTCTACCCAGTTAGAGGACGTTAAATTTAAAAAAGAATCTGATGTGTTACACTCTACTTTCTCTACTCTTGTACAAACTATTTTTACAAACTCTTATTCTCCATCTATTTCATATTAATCAAGATAAACATTTGCAGAAACGATCTTTTGACATGCAAAGAGAATTACATTTTACACATAGCGTCCAGTTCTAAAATTTTTTGACTATCGCTTAAGGCGTACTATGTTCTCCTTGTTTTGTATTTGCAAGGGAAATACAGAAATACACTAGCCTTTAAGCATAGACATATCTCTTAATAGCTGGTTGCTAGGTGCAGCACCATTCACTTTGCCACAGATTATTTCTCTTTGCATATCCAAAACAAAAAATGAATAACGAATTCCCATTTGAGAAAATTATTGAAAAGTTTAAGGGAATAACAAGAAATATCTCGAAAATGGTTCACTCAACAAAAAACAAATGCATATGACATAAATTGTGTATTTTAACGCGATATACTTTTTTGTGTAGTAAAATTTTGTCCATCTCTTATGGTTTGCCAGTTATGCAAAAGTCGTTCACAATGAAGAATACTTTTGGAGACATTCCCAGAAAATTCAAGATATGCATTTTATTTGTCATGAAAATATCTTAAACACATGATATTTTAATCAAAATCGTTAGAGCCATTTTTGAGAAAATTAGAATTTTCAAAAATGTTCCATGTAAAGGGTAATCTGGGGTGGGGGATTTTCTTGAAAACCCTCGTGTCGCATCTCTGGAAGATACTGAACCTAAATACCAAGTTTGGTGTTTATCCGACTGTTCGTTTCTGAGTTATGCTGTTCACAGACACACAGACACACACACGGACATGTTTCCAAAAATGCTTTTTTTTGGATTCAGGGGATCTCAAAACATACATTTCCGGTGAAATCTCGATATCGAATTTTTGGGTGGAATACAATACTTCCCCTACTTACTATACGTAGTAGAGAAAGTAAAAAAGATTGTAATACATTATTACAAAGATTGCTTTTTAGCGTAAATTATTTGTTTACGAACGAAAATGATTTCACACACCGAAATGGTTTATTTTGATTTCTTTGTAGTTTAATGTTGGAATTTCTGAACACCTCAAAACTCGCTCGCTTTTTGTGGGTTATTCAGTAGCAGCAATTCAAATAGGTACCCTGTTTACGGTTTGAAACCATACAGCATAACTGACCTTTATCTTACAGCGCATGCTATAAATGTCGACCCTCTGCTCGCGCTTGTTTCATTCCTTCAGAGCACATTACTAAAAAGGCGGTGTTGTTGGAGAATATTTTCAGTTTCTCCGCAGATATTTTTCTTAAGTTCCTCAGGAGCACGCGAAATAAATTTCTTACGCTGTATCTTCTAATTTTCTTCCCAAATAAAAATACATCGTTATAAATGACATTAAATGCCTTACGCAAGCCTAAAACGCAGCTCGTATGGGTCCGATGTTACCTGCACACTCATTGCTACCGAATGTGAACATGGGCCGGGAACCGTTTTTTTTTTGTTTGTTTTGTTTTGGGGGGGGGGTTCGGGAATAGGAAGGATTTGGCGTGGAGTAGAAAGGAGAAGTAAGGAAATGTATTGGGGTTCCGCTGCTGCAACCTCGTTAGTACGCGGCAGGATAACTGCCAGCTTATTGCGCTGGCAGTGGAGTAAGGAGTGTCCGGCTGACGACCATGACCAGGGCCCTGGCCGCCACCACGGGGAGTTACGTGATAGGAATTAGATGGGATGTGGCGTTGTTTAATGCATCATCTCAGTGGTTTTTGCGCGGCCTCCGGTAGGAGCCCTCAGGTTGTTGATAGTAGTTTGGTAGCATAGACGTTACGAAGCGAGTTTCCAGTGACGCCAATTGGACACTGATTCTCTCCTGCTCACTCTTCAGTCCGGAGAGGACAGAAGTCCACTCGTTCATTGTAGTGTGCAGGGATCGTAGAAGATCGGCATGACCTGACAACGTGTGCCGGAGCTCCTCCAGGGAATCTGTCGGAGCTGGCGGTGCTGTTGTCGGTGGCAGGCTGGCTATGGATTCCCCCAGGCCACTGACTGAGGTGTTGGTGTCGTCCAATCGCTGCAGGCAGCTGGTGGTGAATGAGTTGAGTGAGGATGACAAGGCTGCGGTGATGGTGTGTAGGTCTTGAAGTCCGGTTTCCAATGCGGCTACTCGGCGGAGGAGTCGGCGGAGATGATGATCGGTCTCGGCGGAGTTGGCGGCGGTGGTGAGTGTTGTAATGTGTTCTTCCTGTTGAGTCATGCGGGATCCAATGTTTAGGACCTCCGTGTGGAGATCCTGGACTGCATCTCGTAGGGTGGTGTCGATGATGGCCGGTGCTGGAGGTGGCGTTGTCGTCGGAGGAGCGGCTGGAGCAGTGTACGTGGTTTCAGGCGGTGGTGGTCGATGGCTTCGTGGGTAAAGTGGGTACTGCGCCTGCCCGGTGAAGTGGCCGTGGCCGTTGCAGGAGGCGCAGTACCGACGTCGGCGGCGGAGATCATGCCTGGTGCACTGTGTTGTCAAGCTCGGTGCACCGCAATAGTGGCACCGGGGTGTGCAGCGCAGGTTGTAGAGTCATGGCCGTAGCAGCATTCGTGTTCGAGACCTTGAGGGGAGAGGTCGTGTCAGGACGTTCCAAGTACACGCAGGTATAAACAAGTAGCGGCCATGGGGGTGGAGTTGATGGTTTACCGAGCAAGGATCGGAATGCGGACGGGTAGGGGATCGTGGATAGCAGGTAGTCAGGTATTAGGTAGGACGAACGTAACGTCCAAGTGTTATTTTATGGCGTTTGTTTTAGTAATTTTGCTCGTGATAGGAGGTGTTGAATTAAACCCAGGACCTGTGACTGATGAAGGATGTGGGAGCTGCAACAAAGCTTTAAGGACAGGACTACAATGCAGCAGCTGCGCGAAGTGGTACCATTTTGGCTGCCAAAAAATTAAGAGGGACCAGAACATCGAAGAAAACTGGGAATGTAAGGACTGCAGGGAAACGGAAACGGTCATCGCAAATCAGAAGAAACTGGAGAAGCTGCAAGAAGAAGCACGGGTGTTACGCGAGAAGCTCAAACGCGCGGAAGAGAAAATTCGGAAGTTAGAAGAAGAGAATAGCCAACTCAGGGAGCTCAGGAAAGAAAATGGACAAGAAAAGGGGAAACCATGTTTGATAGTCGGAGACTCTATTGTGAGAAATGCGGGAAACCCGAATGCAGAGGTAGCTTGCTATCCTGGCATAAGGACTGAAGGACTGCTGGGGGAAATCGAGAAAAAGCAAGAGGAGATGGTAGACAGCTATAAGACGATTGTATTGCACGTTGGGAGCAATGACCTGCGGAGAAGTGTAAACTACGTGATGGGAGACATGTACGACTTAGTTAAACGGACAAGGCAGCTATTTCCCTCAGCGAAGATCGTCGTTAGTGGAGTTTTGAGACGACGCGATGTCAACTGGAGGAAGATAATGCAGGTAAACGACTCGTATGCATGGGTAGCGGAGCGACTGGGCGCGAAGCTTCTGGACCCAAATTCGTGGATTGAAGACTGGGACTACGGACGGGACGGTGTGCACTTAAACCGAAGTGGATCTTCGAAGTTGACAGCTTTGTTCGGGAGGGTGACGACGTGGAGTGATGGCAGCAAGCGGCAGAAGCAACAGTGACAACAACCTCGGAGAAACGAAGATTCACAGGTAGGGGCTGGCTTTTTAAGGCTGTTACAGGTAAATTGCCGTAGTATTATGAATAAAGTTGTAGAGAGTTTTGGAATTTAATGGAGATATGTAATCCAAATGTAATTATAGGTACGGAGTCATGGCTAAATGTTGATATAAATGATGCGGAAGTTTTCAGCTCAGATTACAGGGTGTTTAGGAGGGACAGGGACGGAAGGGGAGGGGGAATTTTTATTTGCGCTAAGTCAGAGTTACAAAGCAAAGCGCTATGGGTAGAAGAGGATGTAGAGATTATGGCAATTGAAATTATTGATCAAAAAAACGAAGGTAATAATATAACAATAATAGCTTGCTACAGACCACCTAGCGAAACTAATCACAAAACGTTGCATAAATTAATAGAAAAAATCTCTTCCGTAAAGGGAAACGTTATTGTAGCAGGGGATGTAAATCTGCCAAATGTAAACTGGAAAGGTCAGTTAATAGGAGAAGAAGACCAAAATCTTGTTAATTTTCTGGTTTGGGAACAGGGGTTGTTGCAAGTCGTTAACACAAGTACTCGGCAATCAGCCTTACTAGATGTATTTTTATGCAGGCCTCAGTCTTTGTTTGCTGAATGTGAGGTCTTGCCAGGTATCAGTGACCACCATTGTGTGCAATTAGAAGTAAGCTGGGGGGGGACGATTGAACCGGTTTGAATTAGAACAAACATCAATTAGCTGGAATTTCCAGAAAGCGGACGGGGCTGCTATTCAGAATTTTCTACGCGAGCAATATTGGTCTTTCGTAAAATCTGCCACTAGTGTAAATGAAGCCTGGGCTAGTTTCAAAACACTTACTTCGGAAGCAATTATGAAACATGTACCTTTTAAAGTTATGAAAAATAACGCTAATCCAGAATTTTATACAAAACGTATTAGGTCACTTAAAAGGAAATCAAGGCGCGCGTATCATAAAAGGAGGAAATCAGAATGGCATTTTATTAAATTTAAAGAATTAACCAAGAATTTACAAAACGAAAAGTTGCAAGCGCAGGAGCGGTTCTTAGAACAAATTTTAAATAAGGAAAGTGACGGATGGAAAGCATTTTACAATTATGTGAGGAGACGCAGGGGTAATAAAGAAGGCATACCAGATTTCAAAGTTAACGGGACTGCCGTAATAAATGATAAGGAAAAGGCGAACATATTAAATGCACATTTTGTATCGGTCTTTCATCAAATGGATGATAGTCCTGAACGGGAAAATAGGAGTGGTGGAGAATCGCTATTTCAAATAATGGCGCCAAAATTTCGTAAAAGGATCAAGATGCTACAGAATCGAAAATCAAGAGGGCCGGACAACGTACCTACTGAAATATTAAAAATAGGGGGAGAAGCCATGATTCCCTACCTAATGCTCTTATTTAACATGTCAATTAACAACCGTGCACTACCGGAAGACTGGAAATCCGCTATTGTAGTTCCAATATACAAAGGGGGTAATAAAACAGAAATAAATAATTATCGGCCTGTCAGCCTAACGTCGGTAGTGTGTAAAGTAATGGAGCATCTAATTGCAGAATACATACGGGAGGAATTAGAAAACAAACAGTGGTTCAACAAAGCGCAACATGGGTTTAGATCCGGGTATTCATGTGAAAGTCAAACAACTTCATTAATTCAAGATTTGGCAGATGAGGTGGATGCAGGGGGAAGGACTGATGCAGTGGTGATAGATTTTTCTAAAGCTTTTGACGTAGTGCCACATAGTTTACTCATCCGGAAACTAGCAAATGCGGGACTTGATAATCGCGTTGTATTGTGGGTGGAACAATTTTTGAAAGGGAGGACGCAAAGAGTAAGAGTAGGTAGAGAACTGTCAGAAGGGGGGACCGTAAGTTCGGGCGTGCCCCAAGGCTCGGTACTGGGCCCGTTACTGTTTCTTATCTTTGTTAATGATATCCATATAAACATTAAATGCCAGATAAGACTGTTCGCAGACGATTGTATTATTTACAATAAGATTAGGAATTCCATGCATGAGACTGCTCTTCAGGACGACCTAAATGAAATCAGGCGGTGGGCCGAAGCAAACAAAATGACAATTAATGCTGGGAAAAGTAAGTCCATTGTTTTTAGCAGAACTAAGGGGAAGATTATACATAACTATCAAATGGGCGGGGAACCAATTCCACAGGTGGACAGCTGCAAATATTTGGGAGTGTGCTTGTCAAGTAATGCTGGATGGGGGGAACAGATAAATAGTACATCTAGGAAAGCGTGGAAAGCATTGCATTTCGTAATGAGAATACTGAAAAAGGGGAGCGCAAAGACCAGGGAACTAGCCTACAAATCGTTAGTGCGGCCGGTTATGGAATATGGAGTAGCATGTTGGGACCCATACAGAGTCAATCAGATTGATTCCTTAGAAAAAGTACAGAGAAGGGCTATAAAATTCATAAGGAGAGGTAAAGATTTTGGGTTTACAAAAGGTGAAGAGAATGAATGGGAACCGCTAAAAGTTAGGCGTAAAAACATAGATTAGTTGCGTTATTTAAAGCTTATACTGGTTCAAATGCTTGGGCGGATGTTAGAGAAAGGTTAGAGAATCCAGCACACTACGGTCGAAACGATCATCTGTTTAAAATTAGGGGTAGAAAGTGCAGAACCGACGTGGGAAAATTTTCTTTTGTTAATAGAACCATTGAGGAATGGAATGAATTGCCTGTAGCAGCCTTTCAGGGCTGTCCTCTGACCTTAAAGCAGTTCAGAAATAATATTAGCAGAATAAATGTTGGTTAATTAACTAGTGTACTCATTTCACAAACTATACTATTAAAGTTGACACTACCAGGTTGAAAATACTGGTAACTAAATATAAGGACCAATTGTAAATAGTTAAGTACCTCGAAAATAGTTACGTACTTTGTAAATTGTTAAGTACTTTGTAGATAGTTAAGTAAACTGAGAATAGTTAAGTAAATTGTGAATAGTTAAGTAAATTGTGAATAGTGAAGTAAATGGTGAATAGTTAAGTAATTGTGAATAGTTAAGTAAACTATAAATGGTTCAGTAATTAGGGATTTTAAAAGCTTCGTTAATATTTAAAATTAATCATTTTGTATTGTTAGTCTTGTTTATTATTATTATTATTATTATTATTATTATTATTATTATTATTATTATTATTATTGTAAGCTAGTCATGGTGATGTAAATTTTGTACGGTTTAATTCTGCCACCGGGAAGTACCCAATTGCAGAATAAATAAATACATACATACATACATCTGCGGCAAGGCTGGTGGCTTTCCGATCTGCTGGCCTCTACGCGAAGAACCTGCCCTAACAAGGGCAGGCCGGATCTTAAGGCAGCTTCACGGAGGCGGGAACCGACGGCGCGCTTGGGTGGCGCAGATAATTCCCAGAGCCCGTAGCGCTATTAATGGAGGACCTGTAATAATACACAAACGTTACGCATCAACATAGTGTACTGCCATTGGTATAGTTAACCACAAAATAGGGATTCTTATATACCTACATTTTTAAAGATTACCATGTATCTACAGCTTTGTCTGTATAGCAAAGAAAGAAGCATTGCACATTGTGATACAGCCACAGTAAACTAAATTATACGTATTTACATTAGAAAAGAATGGAACGTTTGAAACACAGATAAAGCAAAGGATGATGCTATTTCAAAAGTAGTGGATGAAGGAAGAACAATGCTAAATTTGAGCCGAAGAGGAAAATAAATTGACTGACACAATGGATGAGACAACAGTGCTTGCTATGAGATGCAATGGAAGATATGGTGAATCGAAAAAAGTTCTGGGAAGATAGAAATACCAGTTGGACTGTTCTAAGATAAGTGATTCATTTGCGAAGAAGCAGAGAAAAGCTAAAATGAGAGAAAAAGTTCATTAGGCTGCGTTTGTAATGAATAATGACTTACGCTTGAACAGAAAACAGGGATGGAATTATTTATCTGTATATGTTCGCATATAAGAGTCAGTATTTATAGTTATACAAAAAGCTTTCTGCATGAGCACTGCTATATCGGACTGCGTATATAATCTCTTTCTGTAATAGGAACATATACTTTAGAGAATTATATTAAAATAAATTGTCATCAACTAGTAACCTCCGTGTTTTCTCTGATAAATCTCTTCATGCAGTAGCAGAATGCATGCCTTAAGGGAAGATTAAATTCCCTCTCCCACCAATGTTAAATTTTCTAAATTTCAGAGCCTATTTACAATATCAGACTGAACATTTTACAGGATATACATGCATGACTTCTAAGTTCACTGATGCACTTCTATAGGATAATGTGCTTAATTAAGAAAGATGCCATTTTTTCTTAAATAGACATTTTTAACTCAACTTTATCAGGAATTATTTTTCAAAATAGAACTAAGCAAATTGTTAAAACCGAAGTAGGCCAGTAATAGAATAAAGTTGCTGCTTTTATCGTATCAAAATATAATTCAACTATCTTCATCAGTTCCTGAGAAAACGGGCCACTTACATCAGAAAATGTCATTCAGAGTAAAACCGGTTCAAAGTAAGAATGGAGAAAAAAATCGCGTACAGAATGTTTCCAGACCTCTGCGATATATTCTGAGGAACGATAGATCTCACTGAGGGGAACATTCTTTTATCAAGCAGCCACCATCCTCCGACGCATCGTTACGGAGTTGTTCACCCCTGTGAATCGGTAGGATAGGTTTGAGAGGCACAGCCAGTACACTTTGACTCTCTGTTTGTTTACAAACGCTGAATCAAGTGACATCGCCTCTTTCTTGTCCCTTACGTCTGGTTAGCCCAATTTAACTCAGTGTTTGTGAACAACAGCTCCACACATACCACCTCCCGAAAGTATGGGACTGGGCCGAACGACTCCGCACCTCGTGCTCAGTTTGTCCAGTGGTTTCTGCAACGAAGTATCGCAGATCCTGCATTTCCCGCGCACGTCTTGTTTACCGATGAGCAAGAACAGCCACATCTGGGATGTTGAGAACCCTCATGCAACGTTCATTAGACATCAACAAAAACATCTGGGCTGGAATCGTTGGTGATCATCTGCTGTGACCTTTCGTTTTGCTACACCGTTTGAGTTAAATTGGGCTGTGCGTCTCAGACCTACCAAACCTAAACAGACGTAAGGTACACAGAGCGCCAAAGAAAATCTACGGCGGATTTTGTATCGTTTTCTGGGGTCTTTTGAGACGTGTCCTTCACCTTACCTATCGCAGAGCGCGGTGGCTTGATAACACAGCAATAAGGGGGAAAAGAAGGGAGGTTGATGCCTTTGATTTTTCTGGTGTTAATAAACCAAAACATGTTTATTGTCTCAGAACCACTCATGCCGTATACTAGCAAAATTACTCGTGGACGTATCGTGGGTATGTGGGAGGCTAGTCGCACTGTTACAGCAATTGCAACGGCAGTGCATAAAATCGTTTTTATAGTAAATTACTGGATAAAAATATTCCAGGAAAGTGGGAAAGACGGTCTACATTCTCGTCAGAAAGTGGGCACTCCCCGTAAAACATCCGCAGATAATGATATTCGTTTACTAAATGTAAATTAATCTTTTGTTATACATATTTGACTGATCATGTTTAGAAACTAGAAATAAATATGTATATGTATATGGTTTACCGAATATGACATACATATTATGGCAATAAAATAGGGTTATATTTTTGTCTATAATCCTGTTATATTCCTATGATCAGCAATGTGTTAGTAAAGGTATATTAACCAATTATAGCTTGAATTAGAGGGAAATCATGCCAGTTTATTTATTTATTATTTAGTCATGTTTACTTCGATGCAGCAACAAGCATTGATATCACTGTGAGAATACTATTTTGTTTACTTTTTTGTTATATAGCTGCTTGCTATGTATTTCATGAATACCATTTAAACTTTAATTTGCACCCCTGAAAATCTTCTCACACTACACATTCTACAATTCGCTAACCTGGGCGCTCATCAGTTTTCTCCTTAGCTTTTAACCCCTTCAAAGTCGTGTCCTGCACTAGTCGATAAGGTATGGGCTACCAATCACGATAAGAGGTCTGTATGACAAACTGAATGCACTCACTCTACCTCTTTCTCTTTTAGCCAATATGATCGAGAGCGTAAACGTATATTTCGTTTCTACGCCGTTTTGTAACCTTTGTTGTGGTTATTGGTATAACTGTTTAGCAGAAGGAGTGGCGGACGCTTGCACCGTGGCCTAAAGCAACCAATGAAATGGCCATGGCTTCGCAAGGCCACGTACAACGATGCATAATGTGACATAGACGCGAGGTGCAGTGAGATTTCCTTTGGCGCTCTTTGTACAAGAAAGAGTCGATGCCACTTGATTCAGCGGTTGTAAACAAGTAGAGAGTCAAAGTGTACTGGCTGTGCCTCTCAAACCTATCCTACCGGATACGCTTCAGACAGGGGTGAATAACTCCGTAATGATGCGTCGGAGGATGCTTGTTGTTTGACAAAAAATGTTCCCCTTTGCGAGATCTATCGTTCTTCAGAGCTTGTCGCAGAGGCTTTAAAACATTTTGTATATGTTTACAGAGAAAGCAGCATTGCTGGGATATATCGACTCTAGCATATTTATAAGGGGTGGAAATTTGTAGAACAAACGTTCCCCTAAAAATGAGCTACAGTCCATCTCTACTCCAAAGAGTATTGGAGTTATGGTTGTTTTAAGAATGAATTCAAAATAGATGTATTGTGCCTACCGAGCGAGGTTGTGTCGCGTTAACGCATGCGACTCGCGTTTAGGAGATCCCGGGTTCAATCCCCGGCGACCAATTACGATTTTTTGTGGTTTTCCCTTGTCACCAGTTGTTTTTCTTCTTCAGGCATTAGACCTCACGATCTGTTGCGTCTCATTGGTCCGACCTTCTTTTTTGGGTCTTCCAACTCCTCTTTCCCCTCTCGGCTTGTACTTTAAAATCTTCTTCGGCATTCTTTCATTACCCATTCTATTAACGTGGTCGTCCCATGTCTGTCTATAATCAGCTATTTTATCATTTAATTCATATATTTCCAGACGAATACGAATGTCTTCATTGTATAATCTATCTTTTCCTAGACATCTTCTCAAAAATGTCAGCTCTACTGTTTGTATCCTACGTGTTTTCGTATCAAGGGTCCAAGTCTCACTGCCATATAATCCACATGGTACCGCCATTGTTTTGTAAAATTTCATATATGCATCCCTCCTGACCTTACCTTTTAATGTTCTTGTGATAGTCCCACACATGCGATTAAATTTTTCAATCTTCCGTTCTGCATCATCTCTCCAATATATGACAGGTGGCACCCTAGGAATTTGAAGGAGCTTATTTGTTTAATGCTTTGGTTCTGTATCACTAATTTACTCTAAGAGGAAATTTTCCTCGAAATGCCATTGTCTTGGTTTTTTGGACAGATATCTTTAAGTTATGTTCTCCAGTGATCTTTTGTAATTCGAAGAGTGATCTTTGTAAGATGTCTTCATTGTCAGATATAAGAACCTGATCATCTGTATATCATCTCTAAATTTTAAAGCATTCATTTCATGTTTCCACGGTGTTTTTTCTAATAGCACAAATTTTCCGGTCTATCACTCCCCATTATTTAATTTCACACTACTTTTCGGGGCTTGATTGGGTGGTTTGGTGGTGTGTGGTGCGAGGTGGATATGCGTTCTGTGACTGTCTCTTCCTCTTCTGGTACGGAACCAGGGCAGTTCGGATCTGTTCGTCAGGAGGAGCGCTGGGGGGGGTGACTTTAGAAGCGTTTACATCTGGAACTTTAGGGATCCCGAAATATCCACACCTGCCACTACTTGGTCCAGGGAACAACCCTTGGATCTTTAATTTCATCCCTTCCTCCCAGAGGTTGCATTCGGCACAATAGGCTTGTGACCGCACTGTTTATATCCTGCTCTTCCCTTTGTGAGAAAAAAGTATTGAATGATAAAATAATATCAAATTAAAGAAGAAACTCCAATTTATAACACAACAGAAAAAGCTAAACATGCCATTTTTTGGTAATTATCGCCATTTAATGTCCCCTTAACTGTATAGCCAAATTTACCGTGAGCCACAGGTCACAGCCATCAAGCTGAGAGCGCTAGAGACAGTTTGAATGTTGGGGATTCAAGGGAGCAGCTTTGGCACACGTGTCAGTTGGCACTATCCGGTCCCCTTGCTCATTCCCTTATTACGTATTCTGTTTTATCCCATGTGGCAATGACAATACTAGACGTGCACAAGCATGGACAATGTGCTTGTAGTTTGAGGGTTCGGTGTAAGTTTCAGTATACCTGCATTTATTATGCTCTCTGCTAGTTTTGTGATGCTGCATCTGACGATGTTTGTAATGGCTTATCATTCCCAACGTTATGCAAATTTGTTCGCACAAAGCTCGTTTACACAGGTGTAAATGAACCCAATACCCCTCCAGTTAAGCGCTAACTTGCATCTTAGGCTACAAACAGCTATGACGGCGCTAAGTTGGTTATGTGCATATTTACCTCTGTTTCTCTGTGAAGCAAATGCGCACATGTATCACGATATAATAAGCACTGCTTTTGCGAGTTTAGTGGTATTAGGATAAGCAGAAAAATCTTGTGTGTTATAGTTACAATAAGGAGAACTACAATTGTTGTAGGAAAAGAGCCACGATGTTTTCAGTCCTAGAATTTTAGAACCCAGTACTTAAACAGTCTCTTCTAGAAGGCTGAGTTATTTGTAATTGGCTTAGCCTTTTCTTGTGTACCAATCATAGCTAAACTCTTTCACAGAGGGGTATCCGTATCACCCTTTCATTCCACATAGATTATAAACATCGTTCATTGTATAACTTGAGTCCTTATATTGTTTTTCAGGCCAGTCACATAGAGAAATGATACCGGCTGGGTGGAGTCAAAAGTTCATTGCCTGAAGGTGGAAACCTTACGGAGGGAAAGACACTATGTCGATCTAGGGGAATGGGAAAATTTTTATGCACGGCAGTGTACATATTTCGCTTTCCTAAAGAATTAGCTGCCAGTTTTTGTATGCTGTCTGGTGGATACTTGTGGCCTTAGAAATGTGCTTTCTGATATCCAATAAACACAAGCATTTTCTAAAGTATATGGCGTTATTGGCCAGGATTTCAATGTCACAGGTTACCTACTCTGTATTCACTCTTAGGTTGATCCGCGCCAAAACAAAACCCAGGTGACCAGTGCACTGTTACAATGTATCCTTCCGCTATTCGCGTTAGAAATACCGTCATATTTTCACGACAATATGGCGAGGACTCGCGGCACATAATGCAAAGAGAATAGAGCCCTTATTCCGATAAGTTAAACAGTGACTAGCATGTTTTGTTAGGGTTAAAGGAAATAAGATTGACAGTTACAACAAAATAAAAGTTTGCACATATAATAGTTAGTTCTAAAAGAAACAGCGAAAAGAAAAGTAACAGGTATACGATAACATATTTATTCGCGGCCTAGAAACCACTTTAACAAACTGTTAGCGGCTCATTTTTAAAAAAACGAAATTGTCCACTGTTAGGCAAAGTGCATTCTTCACAAAATCGTTACATTCTTGTATCGTATATTTCACAGTTTTCTTTCTTCTTTTTTTCCGGGTGTAACACTTGCTGTTTCAGATTTTTCTTTATGAGCACTGTTTATACTTGTATTCGAAACACCGATGAACTCAGAAGTTAATTTCACCACTTCTTTCACTGGAAGTGTTGGACATTTCTCGCATGATTTATATAAAACATTCAACACTTCTTTTTTTTACCACTGGTTTGCTCGGATTAGGTTTTGTGTAAGTCGACGAAGACGGGAGAGTAAATTCACCGCCGTCCTCAATGATATTAATCAGACTGTCAGTTTCAGGCTGTAAACAATATTCTGCACATACTCGGATCCCGTGACTCATACGAATTGCATTACTTAACAGTATAAATCCTTGTTAATTAAACTCTTAGCTATTTGTATAAAATATTATAATTTAAGGATAAATTCATTCTAAAATTTAGATTATTAGCATGGGACTACTTTCCTGCGCGCATTGCTACCGCGTAGTACCACGGTGCACTGGTCACGGGTTTGTTTTGGCGCGGATCAACCTAAGAGTGAATACAGTTTAGGTTTGAATCCCTGCCGCGGTGTTACGAAGCCTGTGCTAAAGTGCGAGTGGGCACATCTAAAATAAAAACTGATTGGCTTGCGTGGATGCTGATGAAACTTTGATAAAACTATAGTAGAACACAAATTCTCAGTTATTACAAAAAATAAAAAAAAGTAAATTGTAAGAAAATTGTTATTTTTTGTTTTTATTCATTTTAGGCTGTGCCAACATAAATAAACTTCAAGAAAAATAAAAATACTTACAAGTAAAGCTCATTATCGAAAGTTATGCTGCCAAATGAACTTTTTACCAGACTTCTAACAACAAATATAAATAATGATGCCATATGACACCTTTGGGAAGGAACTTGATAACGATGATAGTAGAAAACTCGTAAGATCAAACTGTTTGTCGAGGTCTAACGTCGGTATGTGAAAACATATGAGTAGCTTTTGGGAAAAGTTCCTCTTCGAGTTTACCTACAAGCATATGTTTATTCTCTAGTCGACAGATTCAAGTGCTTAGCACTTAGGAAACCTGTTGTGGTCGGTCGTATTTACTCGAGAAACCTGCTTTCTTGTCAAACTCTCCTGCCTCTAGAAAACCTCTCCTAACTTTGCCCCACCGTACAACACAGAAAAAGTATAACTAGGAACCCTGCAGAAGATACGAGAATTTCAGAGGTACCTTCTTTAACATGCCTACAGTCTGTTTTACATTCCCTGCTCAGAATTTAGTGTTGTGTAATTAAAATGTGTATTGTCCCATCCAGGGCAACGATTTCCATGTTCACCCAGGAATATACTTTTCTGTTTTTATATCTTAGTAGGGTGAGTGAAATGAGTAACCGTTGTAGTAACCGAGCGAGGTGGTAGCATTCAGGCTCGCATCCCGGGTTCGATTCCGTTGGACCGGCATCGTGGTAGATATAATACCACGAATTTCTCTGCCCCTCATTTCCTTTTGTCTTGCTGGTGGCAGGCGCAGGCACGATCGTACGTGTTTGCGGGGTATGAGGTAAATGTGTTTTAAGGAGAGCACTGTTTCTTCTTCTGCCCGAACCTGTCTGTGAGGATAGGTATGGGTGTCGACGAGGCGGCCAGATATGTTACATCTGGAAACGTTAGGGACTCCGTTGCTCTGCGCCTGGCCGCCCTTCCTACTCTCTCGCATCATGCCTTCCTCACGGAGGTTTAGTAGACGGAATCGACCTAAACTTAGCCGCAAAGCTGAATTACCCCTCCGTTTCTAATCCCTATCCCTAACATTTTAGGGATGTAGAGCGAGCATGCTTCCTTAACCTTCGAAGCATTTGTGGGCTAACTAACAAACCAGCTCGTTGCTTATGATTAGAGACACCGCGGTGCAGGGTTGCCACGTTAGCCAGTTTCCCGCCAGATCTAGAGGTTTTGGCTACTATAGTCGGCGCCAATCAAGAAGGTGATTGACAGTTACTAAACCGTGGCGGAAAGCTTCAAATGAATGGGAGGGGATGGATACGTCTTAGCGGTCATATAGAAATGATTAGAGGACCAATTAGAACTAAGACGTTTCCATAGCAACGATAGACGCAACAACCTTGTTGCCAATACTGCAACAGTGATTAGCATGACATACCTGGCGAGCGACCGTTGCAGTAACATGAACTGCACGTCTTATCTTCTGCTGTCGCTGCAGTTATAAGCAATGCTTCCTTTAGCCACAGCTTAATGTATTTACATCAGTTTAGAGATTGCCTCTGTACTGAGAAGTTATTTTGCATCATCCTATTTGTACGGTTATTTGCTTTGTGTTTACGTGTGTTTGAGTCCGTGTATCTGTGCACGTGTTGTGAGCATTTGCAATTGATTTAACACTTATAATGGATATTTAACAATATCCAAAACTAGTGACAAAGACAGCGAGTCATACGAAAAACTGAGCGTACTCGGTGACGGAATAAAATGTATTTGGTAAAGGCATCCCAATTAAAGGACAAGCACGGGAAATAATATGCTCGGTGAGAGAATTAGCGACATTTTCCCATTAGAGTAAGTATCAATATTTAACAGGTCTCTTGATAACGCAGATCTTTACACTGATATATCCTTGCATGTTCTATCCTTTGCATGCAAATTCATTATTTTATAATTGTCTTCATATACGAATATAAATAATACCCGCCCTACAATGCAGATGCAACCCAGTCGCCTTCGTACACAATTCTAACGCGCTCTCCACGTGGTCGCGATAAGCGGCAACGTCGCCTCTCTCTCTCTCCGCGAAATGTCAATACCTTTCTTCTTTGGCAGCGAGTATGGTTTGCAACGAAAGATATTTTATTCCGCCTAGAGGAAACTAATAGGCAGTCATAACATCAGACATTTCTTCATCACAGTAGCTGTAGTAGGTGATTCGAAACTTAGACCGTCCAGTTTTATTTTAAACAACTGGACGAAGGAGAATGAAGTTCTGCCTTACAAATTCAAAAGCAACGATAACTGCATATTCGTATTGTATATACGTTTCGGGTAAACAGCACTGCAGTCCTCTGCAGTGAGTGCCTGAAACTGTTTTACCGTCACGGTAACGTTAAGGATGCACACACCGAGCGGGATGCCTCAGGCGGTTGCGTCTGTGGTCCGCATTCGGGGGGTCCCGGGATCGATCTCCGACGACCGCCCACTCTGGCCCATGGTTCCTGGCGAATGCTGGGGTGGTTCATCTACTACCATGACTCTCCTTCCTCTCATTTCCTGTACGCATCATCTTTTTTGCCATCTGTTTCAGAGTTGTATGACCAGGCGACGATGTTCGGCGGGTTGCGGCTGGGCGGTGGCTTGCGCTCAGTAAAGATTTCTTCCCTGGTGTTGCTGCGGTACCGCTCAGTTGTGTCTCCGCTTCGGGAACCCTTGATGTTGGTGGCTTGTAGGCAGGTACCGTGCGGAGTCGGATGCGTTCTATCTGGAAACGTTAGCGATCCCGTTCATGCTTGCGCCCGTCGGCATCCGGATCTGGTCGCGCTTCGGATCTCTCCTCTTAACTCTCTCGCCCAAGGGTCATGTTAGAAGCACAATGGGCCGACTGACCTGCGTGTGGTGTTCTGCCCCGGTTCCGTAGGCCACTCCGTGATACGTACCTTTACCTTTAAAGATGAACTCGCGCACGGGAGGTCTGCGGTTCAAATCCCGACACGATCGTCCTACCTGACTGAGGTTTCTTCCAGGTTTTCCTCAGTCCTCATAACTGGCAATATTCCCATCAGGAACAGGCCTGGAATGTTCCCCTCTCAAATTTCCTTTCTCAATAATTATCATTTCATTTCATGTATCACCAGTATCACCTCCTGTGTGGTCGTATGAAGAAAGGGTGGACTTTAAACATTATTGAGAAAAAAGAAAGAAATAGTCTGATTTTTAAAGACCGGGGATAATAATATACGTATATCTGAAATCTGGAGGTTTTCTTTAGAAAATTGCGGGTTTTCGAAGGCCATCTAGCGGGATTCTAATAGGAAGTTTTGGAAATCCTGCTGTAGTGCACAAACTGTTCTACGGTAGAAGTGGAATTAGGCATAATATTAATGTAGCAATTTTAAAAGCAAGCGTATTTATTTGACCTTCAAATTTTGCGGTCCCTCAGCGCTAGGGTACCACCAGGTTTTTAGTTTCTGGAATAAGATAAAATCTTCATAAGTGAATAGTTATGTAAATTGCGATCGATACACCTAAACTACGGTATATGGGGAAGAGGTTGACCATTTTGTGGGCAGATTTAAGGTATAGTAATTATTCAAAATGAAAGAAAAGAAAATGTTTATTTTTTGGGCTTAACAGGCTCCTTTCCACCTTTTCCAAACTTAGAACTGCGAAATCTATCCACTTGGGTTTGTCTTGTTACTATGTGTCCCTTGGATTTGTCCTTTTGTTCCACGCTTTACTTTACAGGATAGGCGAGGTGCGTAACTAATAAACTCCATTCCCGTGTTAAGTTTTTTTTCTTTTATTTAAAAAAAGAGGACGTTATACTTGTGATATACTCATTTACGTTGACGTTTCTTTGTTGTGGTCACAAACCAGTTTGGTATAGTTTGATCATTTCATATATATTAGGATATGGGTGATAGAAGTGAGAATTATATCGTGAATGGACACCCTGGCATGCATTAGTGGTTTATTTGAAATCTACTTAATCCACACATGGATTTAGTTTGGTGGAAGTGAAGTTTCATCTATGTAGTTTCCTACTACAGAGCCTTCATTTGGACTCGCAACCGGCTAACGGAAATTTTCTTGGCACCGCGAGGCGCATTGTTTGCCGGCGGTGAAGGATATTCATTGCCCCTTAAATTCAAGCACATAGACTTCCCCTGCGAATTATAACACCTGCAACAAAATAACTTCGTTATAGTAGATGTTGGAAATGATGTCCTGTAGCGCTACACTCTCTCACACCTTTTAAGAACATTTTCACTAACACTTATTAATTCATAATGCCCATGTAAATAATAACAATACTTCGTCCGTAAGAAAAATTAAACTGGGTTAGTAGAGCAATCATTAGTATATCCAACACCCAATTGCAGAGATTAACCCTACTCACATTATAGCGTGGTTGGAATTGCTGAACTACAGTTATCTTATACAAAGCGAGGGTGGCGGCCACGGTAACTGTGCTACTCGCATTCGGGAGGTCCCGGATTTGATCCCCGGTGATCGCCCACTCTGATCCATGGGTTTTTCGTGGTTTACTCGGGGTCAGCAAGCGAATACTGCGGGGCTTTCTTCTCGTCCACGATTTCCTTTCCCTTTCATTCCGTTTCCTTCTCATCTTTCAGGTGTGCTTCTAGGTTTCGTGGTGTAAGGCGGCGCCGGACAGATGGTACGGCTGCATGCCCAATGGAAAGAGTACTCCCCATGGACACCAGAGAGCTACTTAATTGGTTGGTCGTTCATCGCCTTGTCGGCGACTCCAGCAGTGGAACAGGTCTGCGAGCTTGGACTTCCGCGCGTCTCTGTAGCCTGTTCGCATATGGCCTGTAGCCTCCTGTGGTTCCTTCACCTCATCCCTTCCTCCTGAGGGGTGGTAGCCGCAATAGATCCATGCAGCTCGCAGCGCGCGAGGAGTGCTCCGTTGAATAACCTCAGCCCCTCTACGGTTATCTTATAGGGCTTCAACTTTAAGATTTAGTGGCAATCCAAGCCAAGATTTGCGAAATTTTTTATTCCTGTGCAAGCTTTCTCAGATATTTCTTTAGAATTTGTTCTATTTTTCTCTAATGCTATCGAGTTTTTCCTCTAAAAGGACACAGCAATTTACTTTGGGCTTCTTATCAAGAATAGACCCTGTTTCCCTAAACCTATTCACAATATTACGAACCGTTTCTCTGAAGCGCATGAAAATCGGTCTATAAGTCGCCGTTTCAATTCTCTACAGGGGTTTGTTGTCATATAGGAATCATACATGAAGATTCCCTGTGCTAAACTGTATGAATTTCTGGTATTATAACAGCACTAACACACCCTAACACTGAAACACGTGGTCTCACAACGTATCAATCCCCCTACTCTACTTGGCGTCAACTGACTAGCCAAGGGAAGTCGAGGGGAAACAATCGATTAGAAATAGCGTAGTGCAGGTCAAACTATTCCCCCTAATACGGCCATGCGTCGAAATGAAGGCTCTGGATATAAACTTCTGAGTGATGTTCCGATCAAGGGATTGAATTTCAGTCAAGTCGGATGTGAAAATTGGCCTGTTTCTTCAGCCGGAATGTTCTACGAGAGGCCGAATGGAAGTCGCAACCATTGCCCTATATCATTCTGTTTACAGAATTATTGTACATCGTTTACTGAAGCAAAGTTTTGTTGTAATATCTGAAATTGCGGTGAAACGGGTTTTGATCTGATGGAGGAAAAAATCTTAAAGTCTAGATTTATCAACGCTTTTATCAAACTTCCTAATTAACCCCTCAGCAAATGTATTTCTGTGTCAGTTAAAGTCATATATCGGTGACGTCAAATATTATACAAAAGAATATTTTACTAAATGCATATAAAATAATTTTGTAAACACGCACATGAAAAGTCAGTGCAATGTTCAAGAAATTATAAAAATAGAATGAGGAATCTGGGAAAAACTTCAGAGCATAAATATAGTTTATTCTTTTGCATATTAAAATGCGATTTTTCTATAAGTTTATTTGATTTTAGAGGTTTTTAAAGTACAGATGGTTACTTTCTGGAGTCCCCTGCTACCAAAATTGTGTTTTTTCAAGAACTTCAATATATTTTCGGATATATTAACCTCTGATTTGAGCTGATCGTCATAGTACGGTTGAGGTTAACTTACCTTGTACTGTAGTCTGTTTATATTGAAGGAGAGAGAGAGAGTCCAGATGTAAACAACGGGCGCGTGCCTGCAGTTCTCGTACAGACTGTATCAAAAGAGTGTGTATATTATGCTCTACATGACGACGTTAATGTTTTTATTCCATGTTATAGAACACTACATTTTAGATATATGTAAAGTGAATACTACATAGTCTGTGCATTGCGCTGGACAATACACGTAGAGACTGTCGTAGGTGAACGTTCTCCGTCTCTCGCTTAAACAAAAGATATATCGTGAGAGACTCCTTTCGACATCGCAAAATGTAGTAGAAGTATATGAATAATACACTATATCAGTGTCTGATATATTCCTTAGTCTATTTGCTGATCCTCATAGTAGGTTGAGGTTAACTTATCTTGTATTGTATGTTTATGTTGAAAGAGAGAGGGTGAGTCCAGATGTAAACAACGGGCGCGTGCCTGCAGTGCTCGTACAGGCTGTATCAAAAGAGTGCGTATACTATGCTGCACATGACGACTTTAATGTTTTTATTCCATGTTATAGAACACTAATTTTACATATATGTAAAGTGAATACTACATAGTCTGTGCATTGCGCTTTAAGATACACGGGGAGTTTGTCGAAAGTGAACGTTCTCAATCTCTCGCTTAAACGAACGCTATATCGTGAGAGACTCCTTTCGACATCGCAAAGGCAGGAGAAGTATATAAATAATACACTATATCACTGTCTGATATATTTCTTACTCTGCTTGCGAAACGAAACATCATGCCTACTACTATTTGTTTACCCTCCGTCTGTACCCAGGGGACACGTGCCAAGACATTATGCTCTCTATTTCGATAAGTTGAAATTACGGACCAGGTAACTCTAATCCGCCCTTTACGAGGGAGTAACTTTAACGTTTCAGGTTATGTTTGTACCAAAGTCTCCCTGAAGAGCCAAAGCCACCCCATTTTAAGGCAATAAAATGTAGTAAATACAGCTGTTTCTAAAATCCGAGTAATCCCCAAAAAGCTTTAATCCATATTTGCTGCACGTGAAAGTAATGACCGTCACCACTGAGCTAGCCTTGAACTTCATTTATACTTTCTAGTAAAGAAAGTATTATATTCCACCCAAAATTTCCAAACGAAGATTTCACTGAAAATAACGTTTTGAAATCCCCTAATTATAAAGAGTATTCTTAGTAAAAGATCCCCGGTTGAATGAAGAACATAACTAAAAATGAAATGTCTGACAAATACCAAACTTAATCTTTAAATTCAACGTCTTGTAAGGCTGTTTTTTATTTATCTATGAACGCTCTTTAACTACAATGGCCCTTAGCGTCCCATTCTATATTGGGCCTGAAACACCGGAAATTTTGCTCAGAGGCCTCTTTATCAGGCTTGAAGTTGTTTTATGTGCCGTAAATTACGAAACGGGACCACTGCCTTTACTTCCTTTCCGAAGGAAGCCATGCTAAAGACTTTTACGCCCGAAAAATTCCATCGTTTGAACCCGCGACCTCGGGAACCAGAGACTAGCATGGTATCCCTAGGCCATGCAAGCCTGTGACACGAAGATTTTCCAGAGAACACTTCCACACCAAGCTACCTTATACTTGAAACATTTTCCCTTGTGTTTAATCGTCTCAAGGGTGTTTAACGGTTTTGATTGAAGTGCTGTATATTTAATGTACATGCATGACAAATACAGACTGGGCCATTTAAGTTGGGACTGTACAATATCTCCAAAACTAAGCGTTGTGGAAAGAAATGTCTTGAATAAAGGTTGCTAATAATTTATTTAAAATAATTTAAATAAATTATTATTTAAATTAACCCTGATTGTAAGTTCCCATTTAAAAGCATTAAATTGACCCTAAAATGACCATTATAACGTCCTCCAAACAAAACACGACTAACGCCATTAGTTTCCCCCATAATATCAAGCAACTTTTATTAAAGATATTTCTTTCTGCAACCCTTAGTATGGAGATATTGTACAGCCTCAACTTAAATGGTCCACCCTGTATTCGTTGAATTTTCTGGGAATAGTTTGTTAACTCCCCTTCATTCTGAACGAGTTTTGTATACTTCTGTATAACTAGTAAAGCATAGCAAATAGACAAAATCTTACTACACAAATACGTAGATTGCGTTAAAATACACAATTACTTGGAATATAATTGTTGCGGCATTAATAATTTCCAAGATATTGGTTGTTATTGATTTGAATTTTCGACATTTTGTACTTTTTTGAAGTGCTGAGTCGTCATACATTCTTTTTCATTGTGTTGCAAAGAGTGGAATTTCAAAGCCAGATTTTTAAAGATGTGACTGTCGCTTCAGCTTCCTGCATCCCTCTTTAACTTAGAATGAAGTGTGTAAAGAAACCTTTTCTGCAACCTTTATCTCGATTAACATGGAAGTAGGTAGAAAAATACGTATTTGCAATAATGGTTTCTAGAAGAGTGTGTAGAAAAGTTATGTGAATGCAACACACCAGATTGCTTTTTGCTTATTGTATGTTTCTTGTAGTGAGCATTCCTTATTTAATATAAAATGTCACAAGGTTGATTATTTACTTCAAGCCCCCCTTGCATTTCTATGGCTCGCACTTTGTCTACCCCTGCACAGCTAACGTAACCCTTCCGATCGTCCTTCTCCCTCTTTTCTACTGGTAAAGCCCACAGCTTCATCCGGGGGCTGAAAGATTCCCTAGCGCCAACGGGTTAGCTTTGATATGCCTGCACCATGCTGAATACCTTCACCGCGAAAGTTATCGGATAACTTAAACGACGCAAGCAATGAATAGATGTATAAATGGAAACAGAGACACTATTGTATGACTAACGATATCCGATATCATAACATAAAGAATTTGCGCCATAGTCATAAATACAGATCTTAAAAAGACAGATGGTACATCCCAGAACACGCAGATGTCGTCACGCGATGGAAGAAATTAAACCATACTACAGTCAATGACGACATAGGAAACATTCGACAGCAGTGAAGGGGTTAAAATGAATAAAAAGTTTCGGAAACAACTAATGCAAGCAGATAGTTACAAATTACTCTCACGTTCACCTCGAGTCAGCGTTACCCCCTTGACACACCGACCAAGCGTTTTGGAAAAAGCATGCTTAATGCTAACATTGTTAAATTATTTTCGCTCTTCCTGGAAGTGCAGTAGTAGTAAACATTGCCACTGTTACATGTACTTAGTGATATTTCTGGTTGGTTTGCAGAGTAGAGCTGTGAGTGAGAGACAAATATGGGAATACCAATATATTTGGTTACGTTTAGTCGGTTAGGCAATCAAGTTCTGGATTCCCAATAAATGTTTGTTTTCTGTAGTAGTAGGTTTATATGGAGACTGCCTGGGCATTTCTTATTATTCTCTACGTACTTTTACCCAAAATTACTAAACTAATATTGAAAAATATTTTGAAGTATTCTAGTTAGTTCATTCTCAACTATAATATTTTCCCTTATTTTCCGTTCTTTATGTAAGGTTCCTTATAAAGCTCCAAGAAGACCACGTAGTCATAATTCTGAATCGGACAACAGAAGTATCAGACCTCTCTTGCATAAACCTATTCTGAAATTCCTGTGATAGAAGCAAGGTGCTGCCAGTTTTAAGTGCAGCATGCCAAAATCGAAACTGGAAGCCTTCAACGCCAACGCAGTATGCGATCCAGATTACCACCGCTTCATTAGAGGCGTCTTTCAATGTAGCGCACGGAGTTTGAAGAACTGGACGGAGCACCTGTCCCCACCCCTCGCGACATGGAATCTGGTAATCTAAGCCCGTCCTCACACCCCGCGCTACGATCTAGTAAGCAGTCAGGGCTGTCAAATGGAGCTAATTAATAGGAATATTAGTTCCTATAGCTTATGTGGAAGCTTTGGCGTTTGTTTTCGAGGGTTTGCAGTTAAAACTGCCAGTTATGTTTTGGGTATGGCCTCATCGCTTCTGTCACAGGGATTTCAGGGTGAGTTTCGGCATCAGGGGTCTGATACTTTCCTCGTCAGCGACACAAGTAGCTATTAGTGACCATTGGAAAAATCTAATGGATTGCAGCTTCCTACTTCCTGAGTACATGAGGATATTATCCGCTGACTAATATGGATTAAATGAAAATGAAGGGACTCGGGAAAAGGAATGAGGGTCACTAGCTCTGTACTGTAAGAGTTACAAAGTTTTGAGTTTAAAATCATCTAACCGTTACTTATTTGAACTTGAAAACGTATACATAGTACATTAAAGCATTCAAACCTTGATTAAATGCTACCGGGTTTGTCTTGAATGACGAGACTGACGGCCGCGGATCTGATTCAGTTTCATATACCCATAGAGCTGTTCGTGAAGTAAAATTAAGGCCACATAAAGTAACAGTGGTGTAAAGACTGGGAGATAGGGATAATGTTACAATATCTCGTTATTGCAACCAGCTTCTGTAGTCTGCTATGTTTTACCGAAGAAGCTTGGCTTGGCTATATCCATTGGATCACGTGAACACACAGAACAATAGATATTAGAGTTATGAAAACTCACAACATATACATCAGAAACTGTGACGCCGGGCTAGCGCAGTGCTTTCGTTTCCGGCTCTTGTGCTGAGGGTCTGGGGAACGATTCCCGGCTTTGGGGTGCCAATTTTTAATTCGGCTCTAACCACACCTTCACCTCTGATCATGTGAAGTATTCCCAAGTCCCAATGTGGTTCGGAGTCCACGGTAAAAGCTGTAGGCCCTCTCTTTTCACTGCCTTCCTCATCACGCTATCATCGGAAACAACGGATTCCGCGCGCTGGGTGCCTCCACCTCAGAAATGGGTCCAGTCATTGCATGGTGGAATGAGGTGTCTCCCGAAGGTCATGGGCCAAATGGGGAGCGTCGAGACGACGGCGACATTAGAACCATTACATGGTATAAACAGCGGAGGTTTGTGTGGATCAGTGCAATAAGAATTATTATTGGTTCCATTTTCTCTATTGAAACCATAAACTCTGATAGGTATGTGAACAGTTTACTGATTGCATTCCTTAGAGCGGGTTCTGTGAATTCGTTCAAAGTTGTGGTTGTAAGGATAATGATATGTGAATTCCTACAACAGCTTATACGGCCAATATTTCGAAGAGAGCAATTGATAGTGCGTTGAGGACAGAATTATTAGTAGAGATTTGGGGCCCCCTCGGTCCCCCGACTTAAACCCCTGCGATTTCTATCCCTAGGGTAACTTAAAACATAAAGTGTACAAGACAAACCCACACACCCTGGAACAATTAAAACAAAATATCTGACAGGAAATTGCCAGCATTTCTCAACGTGAGCTACGGGGAATGATGGATAGTTTCCTAAAGAGGTGCAAAAATGTATGAACAACGACGGTGGCCAGTTTCAGCATCTCTTTTCATAAAGTAAAGCCTTTAAAAGTAGTTTTTAAAATGTTGTATGTTTCATCCTGCCTTTCTATGATAACGGCAGACGGCAACGAGCGCCGAGGACGCGGACAGGGAAAACACCGCGCAACCGGTTCGTAGATCTATTGTGGTTAGCACCCCCAGGAGGAAAGGATGAAGTAAAGGAACCACAGGAGCCTACAGGCAAAAGAGACGCGCGGAAGTTCTAACAGTTCCAGAGTCGAGGACCGGTCCCACTGCTGGAACTGCCTTGAGAGGGCGTTGAAGGATCCGTCTACCAAGCGACCCTCTAGTGTTCACAGGGTTTAAACATGGCGTAGAATCGCATACATGATTTTTTCTGATTGTTAAACTCAGAGGTAAGTATGGAAAAGGACGATTAAGCTCGTTTTCGTAATTTTGCGCTGTCAGCGGTGTGTTGTGCTGTAAAATATCATGCCAAAGGATCAAAAGCTAATTTGTTTTCCCAGAATCGAGTTTCACACAAGTCGTAATCGAATCTATTTTCATCATTTTACTTGCAGCCAAGTTTGAAAAGTTTCCAGTTCTGTCAAATGACATTAACGGCAAACACCAACGGGATGCTGCGCGTCAGCAATGCTCCTCTTCGCCAAATCACAAAAGTAAACAGTTGAACATTTCCTTGTCCTGCACTCGGTGACTGGAATAAAAATCTGACGTGTTACATTCAATTACTTCTTTACCCACTATCGTTTATTTTTATATAGCGTCCACAAAGCATTCTTTAAAATTTTGCTAGGAAAGTAAGCTTATCTACCTCTTTTTAATCGAAATAAACATTTGCAGAATTAAGTTTCATTACACATTTCATTTTAGTTACAAGTGGGATAGAGGAAATAAAACCGATAGTCAAATGTTTAATAGCGGGTTGCTAATGCTGGCCTTGCAATTCCATACACTTTGCATGACCTCGCGAGAAACCAATGAAATGATGATCACGTCAAAAAATGGCAAAGTGTTGAAGTAAATTGTAGTTTTTAACAGATCTACATTTTTTCGTAGTATGCATTTGTCTGTCTTTTATGGCTTATCAGTTATACAACATTATATAAAATTCTTTGCAAATGAAGAGAAATTCACAGTCTTTTCCCAGAAAATTCAAGATATGCATTTTATTTATCATGTAAATATTTTCAATTTATGGTATTTTAGTCAAAATTACTATAGCTATTTTTGAGAAAATAAAAAAACAACGAAAACTTTCTATTTAAAGGATAGTTTGGAGTGAGGGGGACTATTTGAAAATTTCATGTCTTAGAATGTAGGATGTGTGTATCGGAGGGAGACACTCGCGCACTGCGACCATCTTGATCTATTGCGGCTACACCCTCCGGGAGGCAGGGATGGTGTGAAGGAACCGTAGTAGGTCCCAGGTCCGCAGGCAGGCAGGAACACAGAGACGCGTAGGAGTTGAAAGGGGAAAGGGGATAGAGCACACACATATATACCTATATGTACATATAAACATATAACTCAATATCAAACAAGAATTGTACATAGTAATATAATTCAGCAAGGAAGATGTTAGAATATTTAGCAGCCAAGAAATGTACAAAGCAGATTGTAACTTAAATAAGCAAGGGACGGGCGAGCTAGCTAATTCCAGGTAAAAGGTAATTCTAGGTAGTCCACCACTTTTCACCAAGCTAATGAGCAGGGAACTTGAAGCAATAACAAGAAATAGAAAGAGACAGATATAGAAAGGAAAGAGATAGATATATTGAATCTGCTTCCGGACGCGTCACTGGGGCGCGTGTGCGAAAAGTTTTGGAGCAGAATATTTCGTACATAATATGGTAACGCGGTTTGAGGTCCAATTAGAAATGTCGTTACATTTTAAGGCGCGAAGGTGAGCGTCACTAGGTTTGGGTATAAAAGGAGAAAGAAGGCCCCAGATTTTCACTCTCTTATAGAATCTCTTCGACACTCAGTGGTACTATATGGACGACGGATGCATGTGCATATGGGTAGGAAGCGTGTGCAGTTAGATTAGGAATTTTTAAAGATGGGAAAATATAGCCACCCATAACTATTTTATTCATCATAATTCACATTTTAAGGGAACTGCAGTGTATTTTAATTTGCCTCACCTACGAAAACCCTGAGATCAGTGAAATTAGTTAGATAGGTAATGGAATGGAGAAGTCATCAGCCGCTGACAGAGATAGCCAGAGACCAGGACACTGCAGCAGAGGGCATCAACCGAGTGGAGCAACGATTTCTCGCTACTAAGTCCGGTTTGAACACCCGCGCACCATTCGGTGACGAATCCCAAGAGTCGACGTAGCGACCCTAACAAGCGGTACAGCTCATTCTGGCGATCACGGGAGAAATCTTTCCAACGTGCACGCATCCACGCCATCTGCCCGCACCGCCAGCACCGCGGTGCCTTAAGGTATACCTAAAACGTGGAATGGAGATGAAATGAAAGGAACTGGGGAAAGGAGAAATCGTGGTAGAATACACCATCCCAGCATTCGCCTTGGCGACTAGAGAAAACCACGAAAAACCCCATGGTCAGAGTGGGCGGCCACCGTGAATCGAACCCAGGACCTCCCGAATACGAGCCTCACACGATACCGTGGAGCCATCTTACTCGGTAATTTCGTGTCGTATCTTTGGAAGATACTGAACTTAAATACCACGTTTGGTACTTATTGGACATACCGTTTTTGAGTTACGCTGTTGACACATTCGCGGACCTTTTTCCTTCTGTTTTCATTCAGGGTGCCTCAAAACATACATTTCCGGAAAAATCCTAATATAGATTTTTTTGAGTGAAATGCAATACTTCAATGACAAAGTATTGAAAACTTAAAACCAATAACAATGGATATTTGAAATGTCTGATGCCACAAAAATGTTATTTAAAATAATTTTTGTGATTCAAAAGGATCTACATTTTGTGTAGTAGTAAGTTTTTGTCTGTGTCTTATGGGTTACTCGTTATATAACATTATACAAAATTCCTTCCGAATGAGGACTTCACAGAAAATTGAAGCAGTTTTTTAAACTACGCACGTAATGTATGCCAAACTTGCGGGAGATTGTTTCTAGGAGTGTTCCTCTCACGTACGATACAAACTTTCCGGTGGCCTTCGCCCCACGTTCACTTTTCCGGTGTCCTTCGCCCCCACGTTTAAAAATCAACTTTGTATTTTAACGTTTATTTAAATATTATATATGTATGCCTCGGCTGCGTCAGTGGCAATTTTTAGAACATGTATCTCTTAGCAGGACTGGTGTGGCTGAATAATGAAGGCTTACACAAATTATACTTGTATTGTACTTTGTCTATTAATCCTTCATACGATTAAATAACACTTCACTGATGTATCCTACTGTAGAGCTGTGAGATTATTGTTATTTGTATTTTTAAACACCTAAACCTTATATTATTCTCTCACTGAACACGTACAAAATCTAACTGATTGGGTACGCTATCTTGTGGCGTCTGCCGCCTGAATTTGTAAATTTCCTCTTTTTCAAGTTTCTGATTGGCTAATCCTACTCCAATAAAATACTTTGATTTAACTTAAGCTTTTTCTAGTTGTTGATTGGCTATTTAAAAACTGTTTTAAATATTACTTTATTGTTCCAAGAATTATTAGTAGCCTTTATTAAACTTTATTGTTGTCTCAAGGTTACCTCATTGTTAACAACTTTCGGCTTCCACTTTATAATTCTGTTTACTACGAAAGGCAGCTTGCTTCTATTCCCACAGCTCCTACATTGTTAAATTACGTAATACATTCACATAACATTATTATACATGTACATAATAATATAAACATAATACAATGATTGTTACATACATTTTATATATTATATTATACACATATTGCTTTAAGGCGGGCTGTTTTTATATTGTATATTATATAATTAGACTGATATCATTTAAGTGTTAAAAATACTGCCTCAAAATTCAAGATGTAAGTTTTATTGGTTATGTACATATCTTAAATTGATATTTTTGTTGAAACTCGTACTAATTATTTTTGAGAAAATCTGAAACAACGAAATATTTCCCATGTAAAGGTTAGTATGGATCGGGGAATTTTCTTGAAAATCTTTATGTCCCATATTTGGAAGATACTAAACCTAAATTGGCATTTATCGGATGTTTCGTTTTTGAGTTATGCTCTTCGCACACACTCACACACGCACGTGTACGCACATTCACAAGTGGAGGTTTTCCTAAAACTGTTTTATTTATTGTGGGCCTCAAAACATGTATTTCACGTAAAATCTCGATACCGAATTGTTGGGTGAAATGCAATATTACCTATTCTACCTGTTAGGTACTGTAAAAGGATAAAAAGGGATTAGTCTATCATATCCCATTAATTTACATGCAATCTGCACACAGTAACCTAAAAATTTCCGGTAATTATCGATTTTGATTAATAATTTACACTAATGTGTATAAGGGCTGCCAAAATTCGCTTTAATTTGCGCTCGCGCGCGCGCGCGCGCGTGTAATATACTTGTTAATTTCTCCCGCAACCGAGCGGTGTCGTCCTCCGTTAACATCCTAGCCTCTAGTTCCCGAGGTCGCGTGTTCAAACCGGCGGAGGGCGATGGATTTTTTCGGGCGTAAGAATCCTTAGCATGGCTTCCTTCGGAAGGAAAGTACAGCCGGTGGTCCTGTGTCGTAGATTTACGGCACGTAAAAGAACCTCAAGTCTGATAAAGAGGCCTTTGAGCAAAATAACCGGTCTTTCTTGCTCAATATAGAATGGGACGCTAAGGACCACAGCAGTTAAAGAGCGTAGATACATTAAAAAAAAAGCGCAACCGAACGGGATGGCCCAGGCGGCAACGTCTGTGGCCCGCATTCGGGAGGTCGTAGGTTCGATCCCCGCGGCCGATCTTCCTGACCCATGAGTTTTTTCGGGGTTTCTCTGGGTGGCTAGGCGAATGCTGGGAAGGCTCATTAAGTCCCCCGAATTTCCTGTCCTTCGATTTCACCTCCATTCGCATTTCACTTCACCTTTCATCCGCTTGGTTTCTTTCTGGGTTGCAGGTGTCGGCGGGAGGTCTCGACATGTGCATGAAAGGGAAAAAGGATGCTCTGTGGAAACCTTCGTCCCCCGGATTGGGGACGGCCGCCCTCTGTTTGCTCTCACCTCATCCCTCCCTTCCGGGGGTGGCCCGCCCGGGGAATAGCCATAAAAGATCTGTTTAGGTCAAGGTGTTAAGTCCCACTCCACTTAGAATCCTAATCCTACTTTCTCACGCAAAAAACGGCAAAACTGATTGTGGTGAAACTTGGTATTTTGTTCACCAACTTAGAAAATAGACTATATGACATCTTAGTTACTTCCGCCAATAGCGGGGTTTCTAATGTGTAAAATAAAACAATTCGAAATATCTCGTTTATTGCTTAGCATTTAACAAATATTACAAAGCGAAAAGTAAACAATGTGTTGCGACAAATTTGTTAAGAACATTTCAGTAGCTACACTAAGTTTTTGTTCCTATTCCTATTACTAGTTTACGTAGAACACTATAGCTCCGGTTGAATAACAAGCATAAGGAGCAGATACTTTTACTTATGCTTTCATTTGAATTAATACCCTGGAAGAAGCAGTTGTATTGTCGATTTTTAAACTTCACATCACATCTAAGCTGTAAAAGTTAACGGTAAGGGTATGGCGAACGGAGGGACTCCGCTACCGGGGCAGAGCTCCGCAAGTAGGCTGCAATGGCACTTTTTGCTCCTACTGCGACCGCTGGGAGGGATGGATGAGGGGAGAGAGCCGAGATCTTACCAGATCCGGAAGACGACAGGCGCAAGCATGGACGCGGTCCCTAACGTTTCCAGATCGAACGCATCCGCCGCCGCCCAAAACCACCCACAATTCTCCAGACCCCCGGTGGTCCTCCTGGTGGGCCAACTCGGAGGCGGGTCCTAACTGAGCAGTCCCGCAGCGACGCCAAGGAAGAAACATCTACAAAGTGCACATCCACCGCCCAGCCGCAACTCGCCGAATACCGTCACCTGGTCCTACAACCCTGAAACAGATGACACGGAAGAAATCTCTACAAAGTGCAAATCTACCGCCCAGCCGCAACCCGCCGAACACCGCATTGTGGTCCTACAACCCTGAAACAGATGACACGGAAGAAATCTCTACAAAGTGCACATCCACCGCCCAGCCGCAACCCGCCGAACACGTCGCCTGGTCTTACAACCCTGAAACAGATGACAAGGTAGAAACCTCTACAAAGTGCACATCCACCGCCCAGCCGCAACCCGCCGAACGCCGTCGTCTGGTCCTATAGCCCTGAAACAGATGACAAGGAAGATGATGAGTACAGGAAATGAGGGGCAGGAAAGTTGTGATAGAAGAGGAACCACCCCAGCATTCGCTTCCGATCCGGGAATACCACGAAAAACCCATGAGTCATAGTTGCCGGTCGCTGAGGATTGAACCTGAGATCTCCTGAATGCGAGTCGCACACGTTACCATGGTGCCATCCCGCTGGGTACATCTGAGTTGTACTAAAAGTGTAAAGTATTTGATTTTTGGTTTTTGTTAGTAGGCTAGTAGGTTAGTAGGTTTAGTTTGTTAGTAGGTAACTGGAGTATAGTATTTTTTGTAGTTTTATTTTATTTTTATATTTTTATTCTTACCTATTTTTTATTCCCATTTATTTTATGTTACTTCATTTTATTTCTATTTTATTTTCCTTTACTTAGTTTTTAAGATATCTGAACAATGATTTTGTAATAGTGGATGTAAATTATGTTATTTAATACATATAAGAGTTTGGAAAACACGTCTTGGTTTAAGAAATTAGGTATCGGGATGGAGTATTTTCAGATTTTTATTTATTTATTTATTTACGTACTAAAGAAGGGCGAGGGAGTAAATTGACACTGATAATTATTTTTATAATAATAAAAGGGCTCCTATGGAATAAATACAATTTTTCAGTTAATAAGCCAGCATTTGGAATACTACCTCTAGAAGAATATTTTTCTTTCTAAAACGGGTAAAATGTAATATTCTTCTTAGAACTTTATGGTGGGTGATTGTTAAAACTTTATTCATGTGTGTAGGGCAAAAGTATACGTCATGTGCCTTATAAGTCCATGTGAAACACCTTGCCAATCTGTATTGTAATGAAAAGCGATGTGCAGTACCAATTTCATTGAATGAAAGGTAGAATCTGACTGAACAGATCAATGCTACAGCCGGGATTTGGACCACATACCTTCGGTGTAATATGTTGCTGCGATAACAACAAGCCGACACGATATTAAATTCCTCAACTGATTCACATTTATTCCCCTTCCACAAATTTCAGTCTAATTCTACCTTTACAACGTTAGCCTTCACTCAGCATGTGTGCAGGAACAATTGGTTATCATTGAGTGATCTAATGGTCTTTAACTATGGAGCTCGGGGCTCAAAGTACTTTTGCGGTACGTTATCTCAGAAATAATCCGTGGTGGTTTACCGAAAAAAATGTGAGTAATTGGGGAATTTAATATCGACCCCGCATGTTGAATGGTACTGTGTTTGACTCAGGAGTTTAGCTATGACCTTGTGGTTGACGTAAGCGAACTTGAGCGAATGCTGTATTGTTCTTCCCTCTCGCTTTATTGTTTTTCACCCTGTTCCTAAGGTACTTCTGCTTTCTTTCCCGGAACAATACATATTACGCGAAGTAGCATCAGTAATACATCATACTACCGAATCAAACACACCAATAAGTAAACCTGTAAAACCTCCATACATGTAAAACAATATAATTATGATCATACACACGTGAAACTGCACTTGTTGACAATAATTTTGAACTGCTTGTGTTACACTATTTGCATTGCAGGCAAGACGTTCCCTAGTCCACTGCAGGCTAGCAGTTCAAGGACAAAGCCATTCTTCTGAGTCAACCACATTAGCTCTCTTGGTTAGAGCAGCGGCATGGTAAACTGAGGATCCGTGGTTCAAATCCCGGCTATGGTATTGAATTTCTCAATCTGATTTTACCATTGCAGGCTTCAGCCTACACACAACATTGTATGGAAGAAAAATAAATTACCACTGGTTGACATAATAGTGGCTAACTATAAAGCCCGGGACTTAAAGTACATATGATATTGTAAGACATTGGGGTACGTTATCTCAGAAATTAATTTGAGAACACCATTAGGATTACCGGGAAAAATGTGTCAATTGGGGGATTTTTTGTTGTGCCCGCATGTTGGCATGTAGCTCTGTTGGTTAGAGCAGCGGCACAGTAAGCCAAAAGTTTGTGGTTCAATCCCGGCAATGGTATTGCATTTTTCAGTCTGATTCTACCATTGCAACTTCAGCTTACATACGGTATGCGTGGAAGAATAATTAATTAGCATTTACTGAAAGAAATTAAGCAGTTCAAATTGCCTTCACAATTCATTTGCTTATCCTGTTTTTTCTTTGACTAAATTTCATGGTATATAACTCTGCTCCGTATCTGTCAACTGTCGCGTGCACTACTTATCTCTCATTGGCTGCTGTCGTAGAATAGGTTGTTGTGCGACACAAACTAATTCCTTATTAAACATGGTAATTTATCTTACCATATTCGAAGAGAATTATCATATTTACATCTTCATAACCGTATGTTTCAAATATATTACTAAGAGAGTTAATGCATTGAAATCCAGGTAAATTTTTATCAACAAATAGGTAGGAGGATCCTTCGGTTTAAACCTGCCTCCCAGGATGATGAAAGCACGTTCATCTATCATGGCAGAGTGTTCCTATCTCTTTTATCGTCTGGCCTTGCATTGCACATGCTTTTTGTGATACATCGCTATTCAAAGCTGTGCATTAACCAATCAGTGGAAAGAGGAAGGAAAGGGAGCCCGGAAGAATACATGTAGGTGGGGGAAGTTATAAGAAACAGACTTTAATCTTCCAGAGCTCTAACGTAACTTTTAGCACAAGGTTCGCTAAGGACGACCGTACAAGCACTGTGTGCTCTGCCTCCACCCATATGGGTAGAAATCAGTGGGACAATGCATGCTATCGCCTCTAACCGCATATATTACATCTTTTGGACTCGGAGGTTGCTGCTCTTCAATCTAACAGGTCTTCGATATGCGACGGACCTCTTGGCTGCTCGTCGTATTTCTTCCTGGTGTGGGTGTTGATGATGTGCTGTAAGAAATTGTCCCTACAACACTTCTAAGTTGGCCTATACTCTTAACTTTTCTCTAGGGCGTGGTAACAGAGGAGGAAATAAAAGTTTAGGTTCACTTTAACTGTAATTTATTCACACTTATTCGCAGGTAGGCTGATTCTATCCCATAATCATATTACAGGGTTATAAGACCTATCTATTAATCTGTACCACCCACTCTACATATCTATCTTTCCTAAATTGCTAACAGCTTCTTCACACGCTCCGCCATCAAAGTGGCGTGAAGTTCACCTCCTGATGATATTGTAGAAGGTTGTGAAAATCTCGAGGCTCTGTCTTATTTATACACCCTGCAAATGACACTATTTTTCCCTTACCTATTTTAAAGCGCTACTTTGACTGGCTGATCATATTAGCGTCATATGAGAACATTTGCCCTCATATCTCTCCTTATGACGCGTCTGGACTGTCCATTTGTGTCCAAGACTCTCGCTATCTCTTTCTAACCTCTATCTATCTCTGTCACTTCAGCGTCTTTGCTAGTCATATCAGCCCTGTGCTGATGCAACCCCAGAGATGTCTCCGCCTGATACCTCTTGGCGCCATGCACCTGACTTTCACTTTCACGACTAGCTAGCCTCCATTACACTTAACATACACGTATTTACTCTTTTATAACATTATTTACATGAGTATCAATATTTACATTGATGTACCATTGTTCCCGCCACAAACAGGTCCTCGAGAACTTCACGAGGCCGAGTGCGCCCACTAGTCCTATGCACTACTCCATAACCAAAACGCTTAATTAGCGTCCATATAAGCTCTTATCCTCTTTTAGCCTTTGGGGCATATGTAGCTATTGCATGTAAAAAATAACATAAAACAAAGGCGTTCAAAGATTAATTTAAACGTTAAAACGGTTTGATGCTGAATGCAGTGTTTGGGGAAAAGGCTTTGAGGCGCCAATCTCGGCGCTCTACTTGAATGTTGCCTATACCCAACCGCTCTCTACAAATCAAACGCGGAACGCTGTTTTCTCCTTTTGCTTTTTTTCTCTGTGAAAGTGAAAACCTTCTGTTGATTTTTTCAGTTAGCGATAGCAAGTGCTACTGAGGTATCGTGTAGAAGCAAAGCGGCATAAAGCGAGGCTTGGAAAATAGATTATAGCATTCAGCTGAGGACTCGTAGATTAATGTAGCCAGCAAAATAAATAAGGCAACAAAAATAAATGACAAAGAAGTGACCAATGACATTTTTAGCTTTTTATGCAGTCTTATAAATCAGAACGTCCTCTTTATTTTGATATATATTTTATCATCGTAGGCACAATACTTATATCGGGCGTTAAAAAAAGTCTTCCATATTTTGAAAGGTCTAATATGGAGCAAAACAAAAAAAAAAGTCGAGTAAACATGGACTCTAAAATGCATACCTTAAAAGTTATGAGCACTTGTTCATCTTCGCTACTGTGAAACATCTTTTCTACTGCAAGCTCTTTGCTATTATCTACATACACCTACATCAGGAAGTAAACAAATGAGGACACATTACTCTGCTATTGTTTATGGATACAGCTACAGTAAACATCTGTAAGTGTTGTTACCGTAAACCGTATTTACAGTACTGGGTAAGTGCCAAGTGCAACTCATATTCTGATTAGTTCTGATGGAATCAGTTTGTGTTTTGATGAGTTTGTGAAATGATTTTAAATTGCAGTTTTTTCTTTAAATCTTTGGTTATACAACCCCCATTGATGATGCACAAACACTATAGGAAGGCGTTATCAATGTCTGCCAGAGCATCCGTAATCAACTTGGAGTGGTGAGAGTGCGTGATTCCCTAGGACGTCGGACAGAAGCATGTCTTACTATGAATGGGCGCCATATTGAGTACCTCCTTTAGCGATGGTTCACAAGTAGAGGTCGTATGTAATTGCAAGCAGATTACATTAGCAGCTTTGTTGTTTCACAGTAACACAGTAATGTATCCTCATGTGTTTACTGCAATCTTTAGGTAATACGTAATAGCAAAGAGCTTGCGGTAGAAGAGGTGTTTCACAGTAGTGAAGATGAACAAGTGCTCATAGCTAACGTATGCATTTTAGAGCTCATGTTTACTGGACATTTTTTTCTTGTTTTGGTCCATACTATCACATCTCAAAAATGAAATACGTTTCCTATAACATCCTGTATTTTAAATGCATTTCTTAAAATATGACGTGTTGTATTCAAATGACTTCCTCTATCGCTCTTCCATAAACTATCCTTACAAAAGCTTGTTATTCTATTTCTTGTTAATCCAGATAAACTTTCAGTTCACATTTCGCTATAGGTATAAGAACGATATAGTAGGTGAAGCGATATTCATGCTTTTAAAGACGTGCCACTATACGATGACCTTGCATGACCACGAGAAAAAAAATAATTGCGACTTCTCAGTTCAGAGAATTCAATTCAAACCAATAAGGAATACTTCAGAAATGGTTAACTCCACAGATATAATTTCATATAAGTTGTGTTTTACATTTTTTGTGTAGAAACATTTTGAATTACCGGTTATACAAAAGTCATTCAGAATGAAGAGGACTTCATGGGCTATTCCTATAAAATTCAACATATCGAGGGGATATAGTAAAGTTTTAATTATCACGTTTACAATTTTTTACAGAAAACTTATTTTTATTTGTAATTATTAACTCTTATATACATAGACACGATTCAGATATACACATTTCCCCAGTGTTTCTTGACCCTCCAAATACCGTTATTGTAGAAGTCTGCATTGCGCCTTAAACCACTCTTTCACTTCAAGAATGACATCATTTGTGTTGTCAAATCGGCGATCCCGTAATGGGTTTTTCATTTCTGGGAACAAGAAAAAGTCACTTGGTGCGAGATCTGGAGAATAAGACGGATGCTGCAGGACCTCAAAACCTCATGCCTTTGTTTTGTCAATTACAACTTGAGGTGAGTGAACTGATGTATTGTCAGCTAGGAGACGAACACCCCTGGAGAGCATAGAACGGCGTTTTTGAATCAGAGCATTTCGCAATTTGTCCAGAAGATTGCTGTAGTACCACTGATGGTTTTGTCATTTTCAAGGTAATCTGCGAGGATGGCTTCACGACAGTCCCAAAAAATGAGAACATAACCTTCCCTGCTGACTTTTGCATCTTTGCCTTTTTGGGGAGGAGGGGAATCATCATGCTTTTACTCCTTGCTGATGGTTTGGGTCTCTGGATCAAATTTATAGATCCAAGGTTCATCCTTGATTACCAGACGATCAAATAAATCCTCTTCATTCTGTCCCAACAGCATCAACAGCTGTCGTGAAAGGTCACGCCGTGTTTGTTTCTGGAAAGCGGTTAGCAAATGTGGAACCCATCATGCAGATACCTTAGACATGTGCAGTTCGTCATGCGTGATTTTCCATACACTATCATGACTGAGACCAGTTTGATTCATGAACATTTGGATGGTTGCTCGTCTGTCTTCCAGGATTAAACACTCCACTTTCTTCACTGTGGCCACATCGTCCGTCAATTATGGTCTTTCGGGTCTTGGCTCATCTGTGAGGAACATATGACCAGTATGGAAATTCCTTTTCCACCTCACAATAGTATCATAAAATGGACAATCATTTCCATAAACTGCTATCTTTACATTATAAATTTCCGGGCACTATTACCCTTAAAATGCAGGAACTTCAGTATATTGCGAGCCTCAATATTCTCCACCTTACACTTCAGGCACTTTTGGCTCTGCCTGTTTAAAAAAATAAAGGACACAATGAACTGATTTTTTAGCATCATGCACTTAGGGACCAATGATAACATTGACAAAATTTCATCAATAAGAACTTCCGGATGATAATTAGAACTTTACGATACCCCCTCGTACATTTCATTTGAACAAACGATAGAGGCCTTTTTGAAAAAATAAGAAATAGTGAACATGTTTCCATGTAAAGGGTCGTTTGTGAGGAAGTATTTTTTTGGAAATCTTCATGTCGCACCCTTTTAAGTTGCTGAACTTAAATACCAAGTTTGGTATTCAACCAACCTTGAATTAGCTGTTCACACCCACACCACATGCACACACGGACCTTTTTCTAAGAATTTTTTTACATTTAGCGAGTCTCAAAAGTGTATTTCCGGTTAATCTCGGTATCAATTTTTTTAGTGGAATACATTACTTCCTCTACTTACTATAGGTAATTAGGAGAGAAAGTAAAGAATGTTATCTTCTGTTTGCTCAAATCATCTGGTTTGTTTCTTTATAGATATATGCGAGTTTGTTTTCTCCAGATTTGCTTTTAACAGTTTTTTCTATGAATGACATTTTCGGGTGTAAATGACCCGCTTTCTCAGAATGTATTGAAGATAGCTAAATTAAATTTTAGGATGATAAAATAATCTCTAAAGACTATTGTAGATCTACTTCGGTGTTAACGTATGGTTGGTTATTTTTTAAAACAAATATTTCTGATAGCTTTTAATCAAAGGATTGCGTAATTGAAAAAAAATCCTATATACCTTAATATACAAACTTATTGGATGAAAGTGGATTAGAGAGCTTAGGCATAGGTCATGAATTTAGTAAAGGTAACTTTGGTTGTATATGGTTTATCCCCCTTTAATTATTAATATAGCCTTCCGCAATTAAAGTAGGTTAAGGCTGTATTATCACCGCGCTCATTACGTTAACGTCAGTGTTCAAATTTTGTTTATCTTTCTACATCTAAACCGTATGTTGAGTGCATTGCTCATGCACACGTTTCGTTCCACTCTTAGTTTAAGGAAACAACTGGTGTGTTAAGAAGTACGAAATAAAAATGTGACAAACGTACTCCGAATTCATGTGGAGTTGATATGTAACCGTTAACTAATTCATGCGGAATACTCGTATTTGCTAATGGGAGAAGTTTATTGGATGAAGGTATCTAAAGTGACACCAGCTCCAAGCATTCACCCGCCCGGAAATAGCAATATGTCGCACGTTAACATCATGAGCACGGTGATAACACTAGAGTTCTTTCGGCTTGCCTGCCACAATATCCATGTTCAGAATTACCCGCGTAATGTGTTGATGTTTGCATTGTGTGGAGTATCTGTGTTTACTGAATGTATATTTTCTTACTTTTTCTGATATACACTTCATTCTGATAATAACAAATCAGTGGTACAATTAATGCGAGTTCTAAAACAAAATCAACTAAGCATTCTTAACATTTTTAAGAATATAAAACCGCCAGAGGGAGTAAGCTATGTTCTTGAAAATCATTAATTGTAGGAAAATTGAGTTTTTATTTATGGACGCTCTTTAACTGCTGTGGTCTTTAGCGTCCCATTCTATATTGGGCGTGAAAGACCGGTAATTTTGCTCAGAGGCATCTTTATCAAGCTTGAGGTCTTTTACGTGCCGTAAATCTACGACACGGGACCGAAAAAAATCCAACGCCTTCCGCCGGGTTTGAGCCCGCTACCTTGGGAATTATAGGCTAGCATGGTGACCACTACTCCACGGAGGACGACATTAATTGTAGGCTTATACTCTTAGAGATGATAGAGTTGGCAGTTTTTTCAAGTTACCTGCCTGCTTGACGGAGTGCGGTTGTAGTCCAGTGGGTAAGTACTAGTGGTAGAGCCTGAGACTTGCATTCCGGAGCTCCCGGGTTCGATTCCCGTTGGATCACCCAACCTTTAGGTATTTTTGTGGTTTTCCCAGGTCTCTAGGCGAATGCTATAGTGGATTATGTACTACCATTAACTTTTATATCCCTAATTTCCTCTCATTTTGTTTCTTTTCTTCCAGAGTTTTAGGGTTAGGCGCGGTGGACGGTGGTGTGCGGTGTATATGCTTTAAGGAGAGAACTGGTATGGAACCTTCTGTATGAACCTGTCCATGAGGATGGGCATAGAATTGACGGTCGGGAATGCTCAATCTGGGAATGTTGGGGACCCCACGGTGCTGCGCCTGGCGCCATCAGGCCTGCCACCCTTGGTACCATCTTGTCCGGGAGGTTTAGTAGGTGCAATAGGCCTAGCCTTGCATGCAGTGCTGAAATCCTCCTCCACCTCTGATCCAAATGTAGAACTGGTTCGAATACTCTAGTGCAGTTAATTTCCAAAATAACAAAACATAAATCCTAGCTTACAACTTAATCAATAAATTAATTAAGCATAACTGATATTTACTTCTGAAGCCGAAAAGAATCAATCTTTAAATCCCTGGAACTGCTTAATAAAGATAAAGGCTAAATCCAATTTATCAATAAGAAATTCAGGTTTGTCTTATTCATGGCTCATTCGATTTCGTTTTTCTAGAAACAAAAATATCATTAGGATGCTGCAATATTTCTGCTCTGGTTGCTATTTTAATTTCTCACTGGAAAAGTCACAGTACATTATATTTTGATTGTGTATTGCTCCCTTGTTAGCTATTTACTTACTAACCTCCCATGTACCCGCAAAACCAGAGATAAATGCGTGACACGTACCCGCGAGAGCTATTTGCCTGTTGAAGTATTTATTCGCTCTTAAGTAGCTACACTATGCATAGTGCTCATGGTTTATGCGTGTCATCTCTAAAGATAAGCTTTCACAACAGGAAAACTGCAGCAAGACATGGCAAGTAGATGCTTTTCGTATATATTTGGGGAAGTATTACTTACGTGGGTAACATGAGTTGAAGTCAGTTCTGTAACACTCGCATAACCTCATTAAAATATCAAACATCCAAATTGCTCTTTGTCACTTCAAGCGCCGTGCACAGATTTGCTAGGATTCCCGTTCAACGTCGAACCACACGGGTCAGTCGTGAGGCACGCTTTGCAAACCGGTGCCTGCTTGACGCACAGTCGAGTGTACGGAAGCGTTCCGATGCTTCTGGTGAACTATGGTGTTTTTCTTTATCTAATGTTGGCAGAAATTCCTTATCATCTTTGTTCCAAACCAGCCCTGGGTGAGCCAATCTCTTATTGGCTTGAATTCAAATCCGACAAACACACATTAGTCTATGAACAATGGTCAGAACTAGGTGAGCGGCGAAATGGGACGAGTAAGGAAATATTTCACCTGAGTGGCTAGAAAGTATGCTTCGCAACGACGGTCCACACCATCACCTGGGTGAGTCCGTCTCGTGTTAGTATGATGTCAAATGTCTGGCACTCAAACATTGACTATGAACACAACTTGCTTTCAGACTCAGTAGCGAAGAAACGGGGGGAGAGAGTAATACAAATATTAAGTAGAGTGCTAGAGACAGGTAAGGCGTGGCAGAGGCTTACCAACATAAGCCACTGCATATTATATCGGCACGATTCCATGGACTCGACTTTACGTCATATAAACGTTATGTGCTTGCATTACTTCACAATTCGAAGCAGATAAATATTCGAAAATTCGTTTGAACTGCAACACTGCAGAAAGCTTGCAGTATATGATTTAAAGACAAACTAGCTATGGCTTACAGTATAGCTGAATACTGCAACATGCACTTAGTGTTGGGAGACAGTAGATGCCCTGTTATAGCCGCTAGGTTGTATGCGGCACATTATCGGAGACTTTGCCTCTGCGATCCACATGTCTCTAAATTTCTAAAACCAAGAATTCCGACAAGTACAGTCATCGTCGCCGATGGTGGCTCGACGTAAACAAAACAAGAATTCGGTTTATCCTTCACAATACCTGGATTCGTAGAATAAACTGGTGGGTTGAGATGTCTTACGCTGATGTTTCAACTATAGTGGCAAGGAGGTAATTTTATAAATGTATATTTTGGAGTCGGGTTTATGATTAAAGAATATAATGCACACGATTCGTATGAAACAATGCAGAGTAAGTTACAAACCTACTTCCTTAAATAACTTTTGTGAATTAGATAACTTCTACAGTATGTATTCTGTCTGAAGCAAAGTATTACGCGTTAGGAACCTCAAAAATTCAAACTAAAACATAATATCTACATTAACACGGAATCGAATCTCTTTAACCCTCTAATGTAGGGGAAAGGTCCCTAATTTGAACCGCCTCTTAAACTGAACCGCTCCGATGTTTTCCAAACTGTTTGAAAGATGGCACCATAATCCTAGCAGAAGCGTAGCGTGTACAGCTAAGAATGCTTGGAGTTGTTGACTTTGCATTCTGAGCTGTGGTTTCAGTTGTATGAAGTGTTGTGTGTTTTTGGTGCTTAAGAAGTAATATTTGACTCATCTAGCTAAGCTTATAAGACCAATTAGGCAAGTTTGAGATAATCTATATATATATTACATGTTATGAAGTGTTTATTTAGCAACAATATTCATGCACACGTTTTTTCAAGCAGCGTCTCTCCTTGTCACATATGCTAAAGCTTCCAAAATGGCGTGGCTCGTAAATTGAACCATGTTTGAACCTTATATTGAACTGGTCCAATTTAGGAAACCTATTAAAGTTCTAGGATTGCTCAAATGCGAATAGTATATCGTGTGAATAAATATCCACATAATATGCTAAGTTAAAAAAACTCATATTAAAAACAGTGGATGACATGAATATGTGAATTGTCTGAAATGCTGGACATGATCCAGTGTATGAGTTGTAGGATATGGCTTCCCCAAAAGTGTGCAAAAGCTAGTGCTAAGAAGAAAGTGTTTTATTGTGAAGACTGTGTATAATTGGACTCTTTTGTATGAGAGTAAAAATTAGTAAAAGCTCTATATTTGCAAATAATACCTATTCCAAAAACCAAGTGATTGCCATTATATAAAAATTCAAAATGTTCAAGGAAATTGCTATTCTTATCACAATTTTGGACTCTACTTTTTTTGCTGATAGATATTTGTTTTGAATGTACAATAAAATATGTGTATTTTGTATTAATAAAAATACTTTTAAACTTAAAAGTATGTGGTTCATTTTAAGACACGGGTGGTTCAATATAAGGACCACGTTCCTAATTTGAACCGATTTACACCATCTCACTTTTTAAATGTTATTTAATTGGTAATTGTATTAATTTTAAATTGTGTTGAGGATATTCATAGCGCAAGGATTTGTCACTTTAACGCTGGTGTTTCTGAAAATTTTGATTTGAAATTATAATGATTATTTACTATTTAGGCTCAAGTGGTTCAATATAGGGACCTTTCCCCTATAGCGTTGCCATTTGGCAACAAATATGTTTAGGCAAAGTTTTAGTATACCTTAACAGTGTTTTTGTTTATTTCATAGTATACTAACGTTTAGCAATAAAATTAAGCTATTTATAACTTTTTAAATGGTAAAAATATTAAATTTCTTCAATATTTTTTTTTAAATTTAAAGACGCAAAATCCATGCGACTGCAGTCAAATGTAATCCCGTCAGCATCCATGTGTGCCATTACATTGGTTATTTTAGGGCTTCGGACATGACTAGGTTAAGTTAACTTCTATTATACTGCTACTTTGTTTACAAGCGAGCGGAGAGGAGAGAGTCAGCAGTCTCGTGCGCTACTGAGTTTGTGCTGTGCCGAGTACTGTGTACGCTATAGGTAAATGTGGGAACAGAAGTAGGTATACGATTCTGTAGTAAACTTAGGCTTGTATTACAGTGTATAAATAAGACGAACAAAATAATAAATCAGAACTGTGGCAGATGAAATAATCAGTTTCATGTGTGATTTACATGCTTGAACAGCTATTGTAATGGATTACAATATATTTTCTGAATGTATCAAAAGCAAAACGTCTTCTCAAACTCAAAAAAGTTTATATCTTGAAAAGCTCCGTTCCACTTCACATGATGTTACTACTGTAAAACGAAACTGACGAACGTCACACGCCTCTGAGAAACACATGCACTTTCATTATTTAGGATAATGTTATTCTTAACATTAATAATATTATTAATGCCTAATAAGGCACATAATTGCATATCCTGGGTTTTTATCTAAAACACTCTTCAGTTTCTGCTGCGCTATTTCGCAGCAGAACATTTGTCTACTTCTGTAAAGTGTTGTGTTAAATTATCGACAAGTTTCAAGAACTCTGGTACTGCCATCTATGACAAAGGCAAATAAAATTTGCGTAAAGTAGACTCACAAGGAAATTTCACAGTTGTACATTTCTCCAGAAAGGTTTTAAAAACAGAATTTTGCAGCTTATTAAATTGGATATTTGTGCTTACCATCATGTCAGGTGAATCCCTGTAAGCTTCGGTTTGGCTACATGAGTTCGTGGTTTCTGATGTGGATAATATATCCTCACCACTTACTTCATTTATAGGAAGCAAGTAATATTTTAAGTGTTTTTTTTAGATTTACAGTGTCTTGCAATAAAAACCTTTTCCCTCCTTTGATTTCAATGTGACATACTTTACAAAATACATCTTCCCCTCTTACATCAAAATACTCGCGTCCATATTCATTTACAAGTAAGATACTCTTCTTACTGGTTGTTTTCGGTATGTTCTGTCAGCTATCAACGGCCGGACTTGTAACTTCAGAACAGGCTGTATATCTATAGTGTGACCATGAGAAGAAGGCAAGCGAGAGGAATGTGTAACATCAACACTTTCCTGCGTCCGTATCATATTTACGCTCGCCGTGTGGATACGATAAGAATGTTAGGAGGTATAAACTACTACACGATGTTGTCAAGTACTCACCCATGGCAAGAGCCAATGCGTTAACACCTATTACGGCGGTTGCTGTTCTACTAGTATCAGATCTGGCAGCATGGGTGGTTCATTTGCACACATAAACACATTTCGTAGTAAACGTAGTAAACAATCGACAGTACGTGAGCAGATAAACAGTTACAGAACCTCCCTCGCCCCTCAAGCCCCGCTCGCCTTCTTCTCGTTGTCCAACAGTACTTATCGCTTGCTTAGAGCGAATGACTGGCAGTGCTTGGGGAGAGGGAGGTCTCAGTGAAACCCTGTGCGCACGTAACTGTTTTTCAGTCACAAAACAGCAACCGTGTCCGAAGCCTAGTAATTTTACTTGGGCCCTCCCCGACCTTTGCCACAGGCACATTTGACTGCAGTCGCTGGGATTCGCGACCAACTCGCGACGTTTGGCTTTGAATGGATGGCCAGCCCATTTCGTATCGCTCTAACGATCACGACTATTCGAATCGTTTCAGTTGTGGTACCGGGGAAATGGATATAAAAGCCGGTTTAGAAGTTAGAGGAAGAGCGGCATATGTAGCAAAATAATTCATTCATTAGAGGGTTAATACTAACAAAACTTCAACTCTAAAGTATGTAAATCCATTTATAACAAATTTGCATTTTAAAGTTATTTAAGATGTACCGCAGTTTAAATAGTTTCAAGCGGATAAAGTTACTTTTAAATTTTCTTTTTAGTGTGTATAAGACGTTCAAATTATAGACAGTTAAATAGAATAGTAATTAATGTTATTTGAAAGCGAAGTAATAAGCTTCTGGGTAACGTGTGAGGCTCAAATTCGGGAGGTCCCAGCTTCAGTTCTTATTGACCGTTCTCCCTGATCTAGGGTTTTCCTGGTTTTCTTTGGTCGGTAAGCGATTGTGTCTTTCTGTCACGACTCCTCTCCCATGTTCACTTTAATTCTGTTTCCGGTTCAAGTTTCAGGTTGCTTTCGGGTTTCGCAGTGTGGGTTATATTGCTTCAAGGATAGAGTGTTCCCGGTGGACACCGGTGGGCTGGCTTGGTTGTATGGGTCGCGCATCGCCCACTCTAGGTGGTTCCGGCGGTGGGTCGGGTCTTCAAGTTGGAATTGCTAAGGACTTCTGCGCGTCGCTATGACATGTCTGCCTTCAGTTTGTAGCCTCCTGTGATTCCTTCGTTACATCTGTTCCTCCTAGTGGGTGGTAGCCGCAACAAATATGTATTGATCGCGTGTGCCAGTTGTTCCCCTCCGTTGTATATCCTGCAACGTCATTTGAATTACCGTAAAGCAGAGGTGGCGAAAACGTGACTCGCGAGTTATTTTGACTCGCAGGTGCACGTTCCCTCTCTCGAACCGTCACATGCTGCTGAGTGATGCAGTGCGTGTTGCATATTTGGTGACTCGCGGAAGGAAGGCGTTTTCGCCACCCTTGCCGTAAAGGAAACTAAAACGTGCATTATTATTGATAAAACATAATTTTGTAAGATTAGTGTACGCAAAAGTATACGGCATTTTCAAGGCAATTGGACAGCATTTTATTTGGAATTTCAGTAGAATAACTAGTATGTAAAAGAACTCTGCGGGACGAAATTCCGGCACACCGGCAGCGCTATGATCCTGACAGCGTCGTTAACAAACAAAATAATTTAAAACAGGACCCATTCCTATCCATTGGTTCATTCGGGCTTCTAGGAACCGGATCCTACTTCTACACTAATGAATGAGCCAGCGAAAACACTGTTCCTTGTAACCCCGCCCCCTGCAGCAGCCGGCGACCTTCTGTTTACATCGAACCACAATCGATGACAATGTCTGTACATGTCGCACACATCAGATGTGACAGTTAACTCCAAGTACTGAATGTTATAGATCGAAGTAATTATTGCCTCATTACTAATACTGATGGGAATACGACGCCGATTCCGATATCAAATGCTATGGCTACAACATCCTCTATAGTCCCCTTGCCTTCAAAACGGTATTTAGTATTCACCTTATATAAACAAATTAGGAATTGGTCCAGCGGGTCTTACCTCGCCTTGCCTACAGTGGGCGCGCATTTATATACCTATTTTATACCATTTCAATGTGTATATGTTTACCTTCTTCAACAGATTGCAGCGAATAAATGTGTTTGATCTACTGTATTTACTGAGGCCACCCGACGGTGTAAAAGCGTACAATCAGAAACCCTTTCAATGCCTGCGATCAGTTACTAGGATACGTACCAGACGGATGTATTGTGGTTCTTATGGGCGAGTCTATCATATTTTCTAGCTGTGTCGAGGGGTTTTCTAGTGATCCTGTTGTTAAAAGGGTCCCAACACGGAGCGTATTACAACTCTGAATGTAACATAATCTAACCTAGTGTTTTATGTACATTGTTCGTTGTTTTTCAAAAACAAATTTGCTTATCTTTCTTTTTTTTATATCACTTCTAATTTCGTATGGCTCAGTTTCCCAAATACTTCCTTCGATTGATCCAAAATAGTGTGTGAAACATCAACTACCACATCTGGACATCCCTCCATTATTTTATCTCTATGATGTAACTGTTTAATGGTATCCATTCTCGTATGGATGCTGAGGTAGTATTTTTAACACTTAAATAATTTCAGTCTAATTATATATATATATATATATATATATAATTCAATAACAGCCCGCCTTAAAGCAATATGTATATGTAACAATATATAAAAAGTTTATATTACAGTCATTATATATGTTTATATTATTGTATAGGTACATGTGTAATAATGTTATGTATTACATAATTTAATAATGTAGGAGCTGTGAGAATAATAGGTTAAACATTGCTAACAATGAGGTAACCTTGAGGCAATAATGAATTTGAAAGTTTAACAATACTACTTGTAATTCTTGGAAGCAGTAATGTAATTTTTGTAACAGTTTATAAATAGCCAATCAACAACCAGAAAAAGCTTTAGTTAAATGAAGGTATTCTATTGGACTAGGATTAGCCAATCAGAGACTTGAAATACAGAAATTTATAAATTTAGGCGGTAGAAATCAAGTCAGTTGCTTGCAGATAGTGTTCCTAACCGGACGCGAGATGTGTCCTCGAGACATTTAATACGTATTTTGTGTGAGAAAATAGTTTACATGTTTAAAAAGTGCAAGTATTTAATCAAGGAATCTTACAACTATCTATATCAGTGAAGTGTTATTTAAATCGTGTCAAGAATTAATAAAGAGGAGTGAATAAAAAATTAAAATCTGTGTAAGCCTACATTCTTCAGTCGCACCACGTCCCTGCTAAGACATTTCATGTCTCTAAAAAAAAGTATAAATACTGACGCAGTCGAGGCAAACATAAATATATAATATTTAAAGAAACGGTCAAATTACAAAGTTAATATTTTTAAATTTTTGGGACGAAGGCTACCGGGTACAATACGTGCGGTTGCAACTACTTCAAGTTCGGCTCCCCAACAGTTGAACTACAATACAACTCCTACAATAAAATAACCTCTTCAATGCCACAGATTGAATCGTGCTGCCTAAACTGAGCATCAAATCTCAAACATACAGGTTTTTAACTAGGAGATCTGCTGGTGTAAATGCTCTCGAAGATGTATGTTTTAGGTCTACATAAAACTTTTCTCTTCGAACTAACCTACATACAAATTGATAAATCAAATATTGTGATTGAAAGAATCGCCTATATAATATTTGCTTATCCTTATAGTCTGCACAAGTGCTTCGAGTGAATTAAATTGTGACACAAAACTCAGAGATATAAACTGAAAACCTGTTAGAATAATGCAATTTAGTTACGCTGAAAACAATTCTTCAAGTAAAGCAAGTAGAATTAGCCTATAGTCACATTATATGTGCCTAATTCCGTGCGCCTCCGTGGACAAGTGGTACCGTGCTAGCCTCTAGTTCAAACCCGGCGGAGGGTGATGGATTTTTTTTCGGGCGTAAAAATCTTTAGCATGGCTTCTTTCGGAAGGGAAGTAAAGCCGGTGGTCCCGCGTCTTAGATTTACGGCACGTAAAAGAACCTCAAGCCTGATAAAGAGGCCTCTGAACAAAATTACCAGTCTTTCACGCCCAATATAGAATGGGACGCTAAGGACCATGAAAAAATATTGTTGTTATTACGTTATTATTTTGCCCCACGTATGGACGTCAATTTGAAGTAGATATTGTCTTTAAGGAGTTGTATTATAGTTCAACTGTTGGGGAACCGAGCTTGAAATAGTTGCAACCGTACGTATAGTAAACAGTTTCCGGTAGCCTTCGCCCCAAATGTACTTTCAGGTGGCCTTTGCCCCAAGTTTAAAAAACAATATTAACTTTGTAATTTGACCGTTTCTTTATAAATTATATATTTATGTTTGCCTCGGCTGCGTCAGTATTATTATTATTATTATTATTATTATTATTATTATTATTATTATTATTATTAGAGACGCGTTTCTCTTAGCAGGATTGTGGTGCAACTGAAGAATGTAGGCTTACACAGATTATAATTTTACTTCACTACATTTATTAATCCTTGAAACAGTTTAAATGACACTTCACTGATAGAGAGAGAGCTGTGAGATGTTTTTATTAAATACTTTCACTTTTTAATACGTAAACTATTTTACGTCTCACACGAATACGTATTAAATCTCTCGAGGACGCATCGTGTATCCAGTTACAATCACTGTCTGCAGACAACTGAACCCTAAATTTGTAAAATTTTCTCCTTTTCAGTTTCTGATTGGCTAATCCTACTCCAATAGAATACCTTCATTTAACTAAAGCCTTTTCTGGTTATTGATTGGCTATTTTATAAACTGTCACTAAAACTACATTATTGTTACTCCAAGAATCACAAGTAGTACTGTTAAACTTTCTTACTCATTATTGCCTCAAGGTTACCTCATTGTTAGCAACTTTTAACTTATTACTCTCACAGCTCCTACATTATTAAATTACGTAATATATTCACATAACATTATTACACATGGTTACAATAATACAAACATATAAAATGACTATAATATACACTTTTTATATATTGTTACATACACATATTGCTTTAAGGCGGGCTTTTATTGTATTTATATTTATAATTAGACTGAAAATCATTTAAGTGCTAAAAATACTGCCTCAACCATAGTAGTTAAAGAGCGACCATAAATAAAATTAATTTAATTTCTGAGAAAAATTACCAGTCTTTCACGCCCAATATAGAATGGGACGCTAAGGACCATAGTAGTTAAAGAGGGTCCATAAATAGAACTCAATTTAATTTAATTTAACGGTTATCTAAGAATATATTTGATTTTAATGGAAGGAACATGGAAGTCTACTGAGCAAGCCTAGTTTTGGAGTATATAATTCAAATGCAGTAAGTCTGCTAAGATGGAAGCCAGAATCAGACTTGAAAAAATTTCATTATCGGAACTGAAACCACGGAACTTGGACTTATTTTATACGTAAAAAAACTGAGCTACCGTGATCGAATGCGCAGTGAAGTTCTCTTATATGATTTATACACTCCCGTATACCTGAAAAACGATCTTATTTACCCTGATGGCGACCTGCAATGCTGGAAAATAGTTTTTGGACTTCTAGTTATCCATATTAGGGCTATTAGGGTTACCATAAAATAACTTTAATAGTGTGGTCGAACAGAAGAGAGAAAATTAAAAGTACCTGCAGCACTTCAGAGTGCCTATAGGTACATCTCTTAACAACTAAGATCAGCTTAAAGGAAAGCCGTGCTATATCACATGAGAAGTCCGGATAGCTCAGTGTCAGAGCATCGACGTGGTAAACCGGAGATCTGTGACTTGAGTTCCAGCTTCGATATTGACGTTTTCAAATCTTATTCCAGTTTCCAAACTTAGGCCACACATTCCCAGTGCAAAAAGAGAGTTACTGAATCTTAAAGTGATTTACAGGGGGCAGTCTTTGGTATAAATAACGAAAACATCACTAAATGTTAGTCATAGACTATATTGCCCAAGAATGGCACTCTATAGACTGTAACACGCTACGAAACTGAGAATTCCTGTAATAGACTCAGGTTTGCCAAGAATTAGGAAATATATAAGAGATACATGCTTAGAAATACTGTCAGACTATATAACGCCAATTGAACATTTTATAAAAAAAATTCAGGGTCAGTATTTATCCTGAATGTTGGACAAATAAAGCTCTGGAAACTCCTGAGAAAGTTTTCATGTGGTTTAAGACGGCTCAAAGGAGAGCTGAGGAACAGGACCTGGTGTATATGACAAGACAAAGGTGCAAATAGTATTTTTCCTTCGGTGAATACGCTACTGCGTTTGAAACATAAATTTGTGCTATTCTTCACTGCACACATTAAAACATAAGGAGAGCTTACACTGGTAAACAGATCTTTATCTTCTCAGATAGCCACGGTGTACTTAAGGCTCTAAGTAGTCATAAGTAACGCCAGGACTGGTTTTAAACTGCCTAAACATGCTCACAAGCTTGGCAGAATAGAATGAAGTTCAACTCATCTGGGTGCCGGGTCATAGTGGCATAGAGGGAATTGAAAAAGCTTATGAACTTGCAAGACAAGGAGCAGCTTCACAATTTATTGGGCCAGAGCTGGCTCTAGAAACATCTCGATGTTTAATAAGAGAGGCTATTAAGGATTGGTCGAAAGTTTAACATCATAAAACCTGGCTTAAAACTCCAGGCAACAAACCTGGTAAACTATTTGTTAGACAACCGTGTAAGAAAAGAGCTAAAAGCTTACTTAAATGTAACAGACTTCAGCTGAGAACAATTATTGCATTCCTCACAGGACATGCCCCTGTGGAAAAGTATCTTAACACGATGGGAGTGTTTCAGGGTAACTTAGATTGCAGATTATGCAAGAAAAAAACTGAAAAATCCCAGTACATTATATGCTGCTGTCAGGCTTTATATTGCTTTTGGGAAACTGCTTTTAAAACCAGAAGAATTTGAAACCATATCCGTTATGAGACTGTAATCTTGGTAAAGGGAACAGGCATAATGAAATGGCTTTAAAACGATACAGGTAGCAATATAAGCACAAGGCTGCAGTGAGTCCGGAGCAGTGAGGAAAATAGGTATCATATAAGGTAAGACAAGATATTACCTCTAAATTAAAAAATGATATTGGTTGTTTTTGCAGCAGTTCTTTACCAGAAGATTCCGTTGTATTATATTTCACTTATTTGTTCCACCCACTTATTGATTGTACGATATACGTGTCCTACCTCTAGATGCTTTTGCTGTTAAAGTCGTAAAGCTTACACGAAGAGAATATTGCGTTCAAACATCTGCAGCCAAAAACACGTGGCAGAATATTCTCTTTGAAAATGCATTTTGGGATCTACAGTCAAATGCTTGTAGAGATCTACATAATGATGCCTTGATACGCATGTTATTCATCATAGTAGTAGATACAAACAGGTGAAGGTACCTATATATCACGGAAGGGCCCCCGAAACCGGGGCAGAGTACCGCACGTAGGTCAATGTTGCCCTTTATACTTCGAACGCGACTCCGGGATGGAGTCCCTAACGTTTCTACGAGAGTCGTCCAATAAGCAAGTTTCCCTATTTCATAAAAAACATTACACACAATTGATCATGGTGAATTAATTTTATTTTTATTGTACAATCGTTTTGCTTTTCTACATAGTCAACACGTTTTTCCAAACATTTTCGGGGACGTGACACAAATTTTTCCAAGCCAGTGTTGTACCAGGTCGGGCCCTGTGCTCGCAACCAGCTGTTCGCTGATTTGACTTCATCATCGGTGTTAAAAGTGCTTAACTTTGAGTTGGAGGAACATGTGAAGATCACTTGGGACAAGCTCCGGTGAATACGGAGGATACGAGAAAACTTCCAAGTTGAATCTTGACCCAGACGGAGCTCAGAAGATTCAATTGGAAGGTTTTCTCGCATCTTCCACATTCACCAGATCTTTTCCCAAGTGATTTTCACATATTCCCCTGACTCAAAGGTCATCTTGGAGGTAAGCACTTTAACACCGTGACGAAGATGAATCAGAAGTGAACCAGAAGTCGGGTCCTGCGCTCGTAACCAGCTTATTCCCATTTTCAGATTTTCCACACTATGTACCTTTCCGTTAAATGAATGAAGTTTTGTATACCTTCTTATAAATTTCGGGATAAAAAGTCATGAGAAGAAGCTTTGTTAACGTACTTAGTTATCATATTAAACAATAATAGCTACATGGTATAATTTTAAGAAAAGAATTTGGCTCATGTTTAATATTTATTTTCTTCCAAATTATTAGGATAGTTGAAAATTCATCTCTACAGTTTTTTTAATATACTATTAGTTTGATTATGGACCATTAATCTTTTTCATAAAATAACTGCTTCATGTGGAGCAAATTTAAAACAGTAGAAAGCAATTAAAATTTAATATCTTGGGAACTATTTCAAAATGTGCATGAAATTTGGTGTAGGTGTACATTATACATTAAACCCTAAATGCTGCATTAAAATTTTAAATATATTGAAGTGAAATCTTGGATATTCGAAGTTTCACAGATGGGTATCCTTAATACTCTTATCTACATAATTATTTTCTTGTCAGATCCATAGCTTGGGGCGAGCGCGTCTGCCTGCCATTCACCCTTAATCTCCGGCCGAGTAATGTAGCTGCACCTATCAGACGGCCAAGGCTGAGAAGCCGGCTACAAACCTGTCACGGCAGGGAAGAATCCTGCAGGTCCCCAAGACCACGGGTGGCATTGGATAAAGAGGTATTTTCTTGATCCGCTCTGAAAGCCTTACGTTAGTGTGGCGGTTATAAAAAATTAATACGATTTGTTTCTGAAAACTCCTGTTTTTTCGTAACTCAACAGTGTTTCTTATAAGACTAAATGATCAATGATTTTAATCGAAACTTAAAGAGTAAAATTATTTGGTTACGGATGTCTTTGATGTAGTAACGCATTCAGGCGGATAAATTCAGCACCTCTACAGGGAGATTTATGACCGAAATTTAAGGAATTTGCATTTTTAATGGTATCCTTATGCGTGTGTCACTTTAAATTAACGGAGGAAATATTTTGAAGGGACGTGCAACAGATTTAAAGAAATGCGGGGATGTTTATTTTCGTTTTACCGTGGGTTTTATTTTTCAACACTTTGTTTTGGGTAACCATGCTCAAAAAGGTAAACGTTTTCTAAGAGTGTATTAGAAAGTCAAAGGATTAAATTATTGAGTCCGCAAGTGCATTAAAATACTGCGATGTATTCAAATAGAATGGAAGGTTTAAAACTTTTTAGGCAAAACTTTCGCAGGATTTAGCAGAACTTGCGGAGATTATTAGGAAAGTGAGATTAAAACCTATACACAAGAATTGCTTATGTATCAAGTTAGTATTTTTAGAGTTGGTAGTACTTACCAGAACAAAAAGAAATAGAGAAATTACGGCTTAACTTAAGAGCTTTTAAGAAATAACATACTTCAAAATGCCTGTAATAACAACAGAATATCTTCTATATGTCGATAAGCGGATTTAATTTGAGGGTCCAGGGTACTAATCAAAACAAGAAAAGCGTCTGATATATGCTTACTACACTTTTGCAAAAACTGTGCTTTAAAAGTCGTTTGGTAAAACCAGAACAGAACACTATATAATTATTCTAAATGTCGATTCTTTGTTCATTTCTTATTATATAGCAGGATGCAGTATATAAACGGAAAATTTAATATCAGTACACAATTGCTATCATTTGTGTAATGGTTTCGATGAGATTTGTTACCTCTTCTTAGAACAGGTATCGACAAGCCGCGTGTCGCAGGGCCATGGAGGGGTACTGCGTTGTAACGTAGCTACCCTCTTTCGGAGCAGTGCCATAATGCGATTCTCAGCTCTGAAAAAGCTAGAAATGCTTATTTTATTATAATGCAAGGTGTGCATGAAATGAGAAAACAAAAACAAGAGCTTTATTCATTATTACTCATACAATAAACGTTTGAAATTCAAAATATCCTATACTTCTTATCAAATTAAGGAATTAAATATAATATCGCTTATAAACTTGCAGGGAAAATGAACAAACAATACTCAATACTTACAGATTTTACAGTAAATACATATAATCTTGCTTCAACTGACGTTGTAGGCTTACTAATTGGAGCCAAGGGTGCTATCGCAAGATTTTTTATGTCATTTTGTGCAAAATATAAATTAAGCAATTCCTTTATTAAAGCAGTGACCCTCAGTATTACTAAAGGTCACCAGCTATATTGAGAAAAAAAATAATTTGTATGGTACGTAAACTAATTTATTCGTATATACAAATTTGTTTGTTTTAGATAAGTGCCATTTCCATAATATATCTGTAGATCAAAATTATTTTCAGATACAGTACATTGCAGCATCTTTGTATGCTACAAAATATGAAGGAGCCCGTTTTTCCCTAAATGTCCGACCAACTATTGTGGAATGCACCTCGTAATTACGTACAGTAGTGTTCCAGCACTGGGTTAGAAGACTGCTTGTGTGTTGCAAACAGGAATCGAGAAGGGGAGGGGTCGAGGATACCATACCTGTCTTAGAACATTACCACTCTTTACATCCTGAAGGTTGGAGGTTAGAAGTGGTGGAGTATTTGAGCGCTGCGGCAAAGGGAACCTATTTCGGCTACTAAACCTCCGGAAGGAAGGGATGAAGCGAGAGAGCACAAAGGGTAGGCAGATCTGATGCCGTCAGGCGCAGCGGGGTCTTTAACGTTTTCAGGTTGAGCACTCCGAACGGCTCTTCGATGCCCCTATCCTCACGAAAAGGTTCGGGCAGAATGTTCCATGCCAGTAGCAACAGTTTTCTCCTTAAAGCGCATCCACCGCATGCCCCGCACACCATAGACAAGGGTGACGAAAATGCCACCAAATATGCAACACACACTACATCACCCAGCAGCATATGGAAAACAAATGAATAGACAGCTAGAAAACGAGTGGCGCCTGCGAGTCACACTGCCTCGCGAGTCCCATTTACGCCACCACTGATAGACAATCGCGCCAGGCTCTGCGACCCTGAAAGATGAAAGGTAATGAAATGAGAGGAAATTTGTGGTGGTATATGAGTAGAGTAGTATGGTGTATTTATTGGTCTTAAACATATTGTATATTGAGACTCATACATCGCACAGGTCAGATAGACCGTACGTGTTTATATGTACGATGATATACACTGATATTATATATATATATATATATATATATATATTCGTATGATATACACTGGAGTACGTATGTTTGAGTCTGTATTCGTCACACTGAACTTTAAGGTTAATGATATTTGATAAGAATTTAAAAAAAACCCAAAGAAATAGACAAAAAACGCATAAACAAACAAAACAAGATGTAGCGGGAAAACGTTTGTCCTCTTGGTTGATGCCCTCTGCTGCAGTGTCCTGATCTCCGGCTACCTCTGCTCAGCGGCTCATGATTTCTCCATTCCTAATAAATTACCTATCTAACTAGTTTCACTGATCTCAAGGTTTTCGTAAGTGAATAAAATACACTTCATTTCCCTTAACATGTGATTTGTTATCAATAAAATACTTATGGGTGGCTAGCTTTACCCATATTTAACAATTCCCACCGCAATAGTAAATTAAGAGCCTAATCTAACTGTACATGCTTCCCAACCCATATGCACACACGTGCATTCGTCGTCCAGAGTATAACTGAGTGTCGGCGTGATTGTATAAGAGACAGTGTATCAGAAAGTGAAAATCTGGGGCCTGCTTCCCCCTTTTATACCTAAACCTACTGACGCTCACCTTCGCGCCTTAAAATGTAACGACATCTCTAATTGGTCCTCACACCGCATTACCCTATTATGTATGAAAACATTCTGCTTCAAAACTTTTTGCACACCCGTCCCAGTGACGCGTCTGGAAGCAAACTCATTTTCTCCGTCGCTTTCCTTTCTATACCTGTCGCTTTCTATTTCTCGTTATTCCTTCAAGTTCCTTGCTCATTAGCTTGGTGAAAGGTGGTGGATTCTACCTAGAATTAGCTAGCGCGCCCGTATCTTACTTATCTAAGTTACAATCTGCTTTGTACATCTCTTGGCTGCTAAATATTCTAAAATCTTTCTTGCTGGATTATATTATTATGTACAGTTCTTGTTTGATATTGATTTATACGTATATATATATATATATATGTGTGTGTGTGTGGTATATCCCCTTTCAAGGAAAAAACATGCCCACGTACACACGCTATCGTTTGTAAACCAAACTCCATTCTCGTCCCTACAGCGCTAACCCTCTCCCTCCACTCTCTTCCCTCTTCCTTATACTCTGATCTAAGCTGCATCTTCTTTTGATAAAATGTACCATAGCTTTCCCTTTCCCTTCCAAACAGTAAGGTCCAACTATCTTGTAACATCTCCTTGAGTTAAGATAGAAACCTGGCAGATACCTTCGCCTCAACTGTTCTGTATTAGTAGAATGCGCCAGAATATGAACATTACGGGAAAATTACGAAATAACCCAAGGTCGGGATGGCCAGTCCAATGTGAATCCAACCTGCCGAATGCCAACCGCAGACGCCTCCGCCTGGTCCACACCCTGCTGTATAAATTGCTAAATGAAATACGGATGGTTGAACTAACAGATCCATTTTGTTAAACTCTGAAACAGCAATGTCTATAAACCACATTTACTACAGTAACCTCGGTTATACGTTTTCAAAAGGAGACAGTTGACTGCTTCTGTGTTCTGGTGGTTAGCATGCAGAGGTCCCGGTTTCGATTCCCGCATCGAGTGTGGAAATTTTTCTTTAGCCAGAATCATTCCCCTCCCTAGAGTTTGGAAGTATGAATGGTAGTGTGAATTTAACGCAATAACCAACAGTAATACCAACCCAAAAATTAACGCCACTGTAAGCGAGTGAAGATAATTGTTGACCAGCTATTGTTCTAAAGTTAAAAAAAACACCGATATGACCTTAGTCAAAGCCGGCATATAAATGCAACATTAAACAATCTGATGTATTACACTCACACGACTTTCCCTACTCTTGTACAAACTATTTATACAACGCTTATTCTCCATCTACTTCATGTTAATCGATATAAAAATTTGCAGAAACTATCTTATTCCTAAATTTCTTGTAGGTACAAGGGGAATATGGTAGGCTTTAAGCGATAGTCAAATCTTTTAAGAGCTGGTTGCTATGTGGAGCATTCCGTTCTCTTTGCATGTCCAGGACATAAAGAAAGGAATAAAGAATACCCATTTGAGAAAAGGTATAAGTATTGGAAAATTCAAACAAATAACAAGGAATGTCTCGGAAATGGTTCATACGCCAAAAAAGGTGTATATGACATAAATTGTTGTTTTAACGAGATCTACATTTTATGTGTAGTAAAATTTTCTCTAGCTCTTACGGTTTACCAGTTATGCAAGAGAGGACTTTTGGGGACATTCTCAGAAAATTAAGGATATATATTGCATTTGACATGAAAGTATCTTAAATATATGGTATTTTAATCAAAATCGTTACAGTAATTTTTGAGAAAATCAAAATTTTCGAAAAATGTTCCATGTAAAGGGTAGTCTGGGGTGCGGGGATTTTCTTGAAAATCTTCATGTTGCCATTTTGAAAGATACTGATCATAAATACCAAGTTTGGTATTTATCGGACTTTTCGTTTTTGAGTTATGCTGTTCACAGACACACACATAGATCTTTTTCTAAAAATAATTTTTTTATTCAGGGGGCCTCAAAACATGCACTTCCAGTGAAATCTCGATATCGCATTTTTGGGTGGGATGCAATACTTCCCCTACTTACTATACGTAGTAGAGAAAATAAAAAAGGGAGGCAGCTAATATAACGTGTAAAAGAGAAAACCTCAAAATTAATTTTCTTATAGAACTGAAATAGTTTTATCATATTATTACTAAAAATAGTTATGTATTATTTAATATAAGAAAGCAATAAATGAAACAAACATATAAGTATAACCATAATACATTATTTAGAGTACTACTCATATGCATTGATAATTCGAGCTAAAGAAAATAAATAAAAAAATATGATGTGTTACCCGCGCATGACTTTCCCTACTCCTGTAAAACTATTTTTACAAACGCTTATTCTCCATCTACTTCATGTTAATCGAGATAAACATTTGCAACAACTATATTATTGCTAATTTTCTTGTAGGTGCAAAGGGAATATGGCAGGCTGTAAGCGATAGTCAAATCTTTTAAGAGCTGGTTGCTATGTGGAGCATTCCATTCTCTTTGTCCAGACATAAAAAAATCTAATGTGTTGCACTCACATGACTTCTCTATTTTTACAAACGCTTATTCTCCAAGTACTTCATGTTAATCAAGATAACACTTCGCAGAAACGTATTGCTAATTTTCTTGTAGGTGCAAAGGGAATATGGCAGGCTGTAAGCGATAGTCAAATCTTTTAAGAGCTGGTTGCTATGTGGAACATTCCAGTCTCTTTGCATGTCTAGGACATAACAAAAGAAAACAAGCAAACAAATAACAAATTCCCATTTGAGGAAAAGTATAAGTATTGGAGAATTGAAACAAATTAACAAGAAATATCTCGGAAATGGTTCACTGGATAAAAAATGTATATGACAAAGTGTGTGTTTTAACGAGATCTACATATTTTGCGCTGTACAATTTTGTCTATCTCTTACGGTTTTCCAGTTATGCAAAAGTCATTCAAAATAAAGAGGACTTTTGGGAAATACCCAGAAAACTGGTGATATAAATTTCATTTGCCGTAAAAATGTCTTAAACATATGATATTATAATACAAATCGTTAGAGCCGTTTTTGAGAAAATCAAAATTTTTGAAAAATGTTGCTTGTAAAGGGTAGTCTGGTGTGGGGGGTCTTCTTTAAAATGTTCGTGTTGCACCTTTAAAAGACACTGAACCTAAATACCAAGTTTGGTATTTATCCGACTTTTGTTTTTGAGCTATGCTGTTGACAGACACACATACACACAGACCCTAAGACACACACATGAACCTTTTTATAAAAATGCTTTTTTTAGATTCAGGGGCCTCAAAACATGTATTTCTGGTGAAATCTCGATATTGAATTTTTGGGTGGAATGCAATACTTCCCCTATTTACTATACGTAGTAGAGATAGTGAAAAACGAATAACGAAATCCCATTTGAGAAAAAGTATAAGCATTGGAAAATTCAAGCAAATAACAAGGAATATTTCGGAAATGGTTCAGTGGATAAAAAATGTATGACATAAATTGTGTTTTAACGACATCTACATTTTTTGAGTAGTAAAATATTGTCTATCCCTTACGGTTTACCAGTTATGCAAAATTCGTTCGAAATGAAGAGGACTTTTGGGGACATTCTCAGAAAATTCAAGATATACATTTCATTTGACACGAAAGTGCCTTAAACATATGATATTTTAATCAAAATCGTTAGAGCTATTTTTGAGAAAATGAAAACTTTCTTAAAATGTTCCATGTAAAGGGTAGTGTGGGGTGGGGGGATTTTCCTGAAAATTTACGTGTCACATCTTTTAAAGAACCTGAACCTAAATACCAAGTTTGGTATTTATGCAACTTTTCGTTTTTGAGTTATATTGTTCACAGACACACACAGGACCTTTATCTAAAAATGCTTCTTTTTTATTTAGGGGGCCTTAAAACATGTATTTCCAGTGAAATCTCGATATCGAATTTTTGGGTTGAATGCAATACTTCCCCTACTTACTATACGTACTAGAGAAAGCAAAAAGGGAGGAAGCTAATATAAAGTATAAATGAGAAAACGTAAAAGTTAATTTTATTATAGAATTGAAATTGTTTCATCAGATTATTACTCAAAATAGTTATGTATTATTTAATATAAGAAAGCAATAAATGAAACAAACATAAATATAAATCTAATACATTATTTAGAGTACTCATATGCGAGCCAGTACTGATATTGATAATTCAAACTAAAAAAAAAAATATAAAAAAAATGAGAGTACTGCTCCTTTACACTGGTTTAAAACATTGTCAGTTCTTCTTTGATTTTTCCACACGCTCATACACTAGTTGATATATGCAGTAATCACAGAAATGCTGTCATCATTTAGGATTTGTATGATAGAAATCGTTCTGTAATTTATATAGTTTGCATTTTTTTTCTTTTTTCTCCCTTGTTTTACCCAGTTTATGATACTGTATTTTTACTGGTTTTTCGTTACCGCTTATTACCTCATTACACAACACACACATACACACACACACACCCATGCCAATGGCGGGACTCGAACCGGCGTCTCTCAGCTTGTCGGTGCGCCGAAGCTATACACTCCAGCGACCACGGCTACGAGGGCCGGCAGCATTGGCTCACTTGGAACACTCATTATTTAGGCCAACGTCATCACCAGTATACAACATTTATCTCAACATAGCAGAAACATCGTATAAATGAGTAGATAAATGAATGTGTTACGTCTCATGGGTCAAGAAAAATGTGTCATAGTTATGAGAAAACGTATAAGCGAAAACAAAGTATAACTGAGCTAAATATTAATGGACAAAGTTCGATGCCTAAAACTTTAACGTATATCTGCGAAGTGAATAAAGTATATAGAGGTTATGTTGTATAATAACGTTTTCATTATTATAGCTTTAAAGGTTTACCATTTCAATATTTCAGTTATGATCCACCTTAATCCTCGTAATCTGAGAAACCATCTGGGAACACAAGCTTGTTCTATAAGATTCTGAATCAGACTTCTGCACAGTCTTTCCTCTTTCTATGTTGTTTCCAGCAGTATAGAGAAAGTACAGTCATAACTGGGACTTTATGGCCCAGTCTCATCTTTAAACGGGGAGGGAGTCGCAAATAACCACGGTTTATATTCTAACATTCTAGCTCCTTGATAAGTGTGGCCAGCAAGAGGTAGGTTTTACAACCGGAGATTGGAGGGTTTGGCCTGGTCCACGAAGTTTTTATAACGCAGTCTCCCACAGTCGTTGCTGTCCCTGCATAGAACTGAGTCTAAATATTTGAGAGGTTTGACATTTCGAGGTTCTTGCAACGTGTTATTCTGGGAGATTCAACGTTTGCAATATTTCTGACTTTAGACAGGCATGTTAGTCCCTCAAAGTATTGGAATTATAAAGTATGTATTTTATTAGAAATTTAAGGGGACAAGGTATTCTGAAATGGTCAAAAATCACATTTTTCGTTTTAGGCACCAATAAAATAATTATTTCCAGTTTCAGAAAATATATACTTTTTGGGGGTTAAGAGGTTTTTAAGATATTGAAATGCCATTTAAATGCTAGTCTGCATTCCTTTAAAGCTGTCATGCAACGCCCTTTTTTAGAACATTTTTGTATCTTTCAACAACGAACGACTATATCATGTCCAACGAGCACTACGACAATTAACAAAAGAGGCCAGGACCAAGAGAAGGCAATAAAAACAGTTTCAGTAATCCAGGAATGAAGGTGCAGATGATTATAGCCCTGGAATATACTGAAGTGTGTCAGAATTTTAACGTTCAAACTTTAAATTCAGTTTTCTCAAAACAACATTTTTGGATACTTATGCACCTTTTTCTCAGAAAGTATGAAAGGTAGAGAGCTGAAATTTTCACTACATGTATACAACACATAGTTAAAGTTTCTGAATCACAATCATAATTTTATAATGTATATTAGTGATATTAAGAAAGCAACAACATTGCAAGTTTTTCACATATTTACTTTGCAATTAATTTTTTTTCAATTTCTAGTGAACTGATATATATGTATGTATATATATATATATATATATATATATAACTAAATAATTGAGGTTCAGAAGATAGCTGATTATACTAAGAACAAGCATGCAAAAGTGCGATTCTGTATTGCAAGTAGTATCAGAGAAAAAGGTACACGAATTCACATGTTTTAAGAGTAAATTTTATTATTTTTCTGCTGAATAAAATAATTTTTACGGACTCAACTACATAAGCTATCAATACAAACAACCATTTGAAATAATTGTCATACCTTACAGAGTAATTTATAAAAATTTCAGAAAAAACTATTTAGAACTTTAAGAGCAGTGTTTCCAAGGCCTTTTAGTTCTTAATTTAGTTCCTAAATGATGCATCGAAGGCCTCTTAGTCCAATTTAAGTAAGAAAAAAATAATCTGGCACGCTTTGGATGTATATCCTTTAGCTTACTGAAAATAATTTTTGTTATTGTTATTGAACAGACTGCACGTAAACTAAAATAGCTAAGTTCCCAAACGTAAGTCCCTCTAACGCGTATTCAAATGTTTAACCCTAACATTCATCTATACGCAATTGAAATTACAGATTTACTCAATTAATGGTAAAACGAAGGGATATATTAACCTCCGAATGGCTGGAAATTACAGATTATGTTTTTGTGAGTCGTGCCCAAAATAATATACTTACTTGAATTGCGCTAAGCCGAAGCTTGTTCCCAAATTTTGGATAATCCGAATCGAAAGTCAGCAAAGGAGAAACCTAGAGTACGTGAACATTTTTAATAAGTAACCGATAAATTCCGATAAATGACCATTCATGTAAAAAAAACATATAAAGTGGTACGAATGGGTGGATATATTTCAGCTCACTTTAAATAATTTTGTTGTTGTCATTGGACAAACTGTAAGCTAAGTTCACAAGCGTAATTCCCTAAGGCCCTGTAAAATGTCTTCAACTGTTTAAGGCTAACATTCCTCTATACTCTTCTTTAACAATTTACTGTATTTATGGTAAAACGTGATATTTGCTTGCAAACGGTTGAAGATTTCAGATTATGTTGTTGTGTCTGGTGCCTAAAAATAATATACTTGAACTGCTTTAAACCGAAGCCTGTTAAATCCCAATTTTCGGTCAATCAGAATCGAAAGTCGGTAAAAGAGGAACGCACACTCCGTGAACCTTTGTAATAAATAATCTCTAAACCCCTGTGTCCTACTTATTGAATTTTCTTCTTAAGATAGGATTAAATACAACGTATAGTTGCATTTGAAATATATGTGATTTTTATAAACGACACTTCCCAAAATACTTGCGGCTTTAAATTACTTTGACTTCATACAGTGTCATATTCACGGTATCGTGTTTACTAAATAGGTAATAATTATAGCAATAGCTTCGGTTACTCCAGATACCACTCTCACCGGGTTTACCTTTAATTACGCGACTGGCAGTCGCCGAGTCTGACTCGAAGCAGTTATCAGGTTGAATTACCCTGCTCTGAGGGAGCCTATCTCACACCCTACGTTGTTTGTCATGGTGTATAGTGAGTGTTATATAAAGCTATCCGTTGATTGTGTTTATTGTTTGTAGTTATCATGGCTCATGGCGTATACCACAGATTAGCGTGTGTTTACTTCTTTCGGAGTCACATTTAGACTGTCAGCTTGAATTTATACAGACATTCCTTAATGTCAAGTTCCTACAATTTCACAATTTATGAGTTGTTAGAAAAATATAAGCACGCCGGGTCCGTGTTGACAAAAAGAAACAGAGAGCCAGCAGCTCTAACCCAGGAAAAATCAGATGAGATGACAGATGTCGTAGGAAGAAGTCCAAGAAAATCGCTGCCGCATATTGTAACAACGTGTTTTTGGTGACAGATTACTATTGACTGGCTCTCCAGATCTAAAACTATGTGATTACTATGTATAGGAATAAACAAAGCCCAGACACTCGACGAATTAGTAGACAGTATTTCACGTGCGTTTTCCAATATTTCGCGTGCAGAAATTTGTCGTGTGTTCAATAATGTGTTTAAACAGGTGTCAGACTTATACAGGCGCAGAGGGGCATCGTTTCGAACATATTTAGTAACGAAAAGTAAGCGTAACATTTCATATTGTTTCGCATCGTTAGCATTATCCAAGCGAAAAACGACTGGCCAGCCCGCCTCTACTGCACGAACGGTTTTGCATAGCTGTACTGTGAGAGCGATGAGCTGTCAGTCGCGTCAGTCAAGAGAAAGCCGGTGCTGCTCACATCTTCTTCTACTGTGGCATCATAGTCCAATGTCGGGCCCTAATCTCCTCCACCTTCTTCCTCCGTCTTTCCATCCGAGGCGTCAGTCCAGGCTTCTCAACAATGTATTTTTTACAGATGTTGGGTCGACAGCCCTACGATCTAATCCCCAACTTGGAGGACCAGTTATACTCCCAGGCACCGGGTACCCATTTTAGTCGACTCTTACGACATACATGAGTTACAGTGGGACCATTCTTTTCACCCGGCCACCACACGGTTGTGTTCACATATTCATTTTACCTTAATCACTACAAAACTGTTTGCCTAGAAATGTTTTCAAATTAGACTATATGCACTTCACATTTATTCCTCTACGATCATATGTAAGATGCTGTTTATATCACAAGCCAGCTTTTGACCCCCAAAAGCTCATATGCAAAAAGGAGAATCGCTCACTTTCAAACGCAACTTCACATATGGGAACCTTATAGGCTTTAGCCTATAGGGAAACCTTAGACATAAAACATCGAATATCCCAGAAAGGAATAATGCTACGACAAAAAGTTACGTGATACCAATTGCATAGTTTAATTATTTTTACATTTTTATTTAAATAAGATTTTTTCTGTCTCATATGATTTCTAAGTTAAAAAATCAAACAGAAATGCAAAGAACTTTACATGGTAATCACAGAAAATTCAAAGTATACATGTCGTCATGCCAGTATCTCAAACATGTGATATTTTAATCAAAATTGTTGCAGCCATTTTACACTTGAGAAAATGGAAACATAAGAAACGTTTTTTTAATGTAAACGGTCCATTAGAGAGTGCAGCAGTATTTTTTTATCCCTTAACTGCTATCAATTTAATTATATAATATAAAAACAATAGCCCGCCTATAAGCGATCAGTAATTGCTATAAAGTGTATATTACAGCCACTGTATTATGTATATTTATTGTATATATCTGTAAAATATTATGTGAATGTATTTCTTAGTTTAGAAACGTAGGAGCTGTGAGAGTAGAAGCATGCTGTTTTCTGTAGCAAACAGCATCATAATATGAAAGCAGAGGGTGGCTAACAATAAGTTGTAATCTTGGCAGAACAATAAGTTAGACCTCCCCAGAGTCTGGAAGTATCAATGAGAGTATGAATGTGTGTATGATCTAATGATTAAAAACCAAGAGTTACACTAGTTAACACCATTGTCAATAGGCAATAAGTTCAAAAGGAAAGGCCGCCGATAAGACCAATGCAGTTAAAGGCGGGCTATAAATGGAACTACATAAAAAAGTTAGAAAGCTAAGGAAGGCTACCAACAGTCGATGCAAAAATACTGATGTAACGTCGAAAAGTTTGTAAATAGTCACGTGGGTGCAAAAAGGTCAATGGAAGTCAAACCAACAGTGTTCTGCTAGAGTAGGATTAGCCAATCAGAAAATAGAAACATTACATTTAAAATTTAAGCTGTGGACGCTAAGAGGCAGCGTACCCTAGCCAAGTCAGTTCAGTAGATGAAGCTCAGAATGTGCAGATGTGAAGTATTAGTGCAGTGCGGAGAAGATAAATTTTAACCTCTAAAAATGTAGTTAGGAACAGATAAATACTATAGCCGTAAAATACACAGCATTATATGTTCACAGAGAAATAAATTTGTGTGATTTATAATTTTTTTTAAGAAATTCCCTGTAAACTGTAGTTCGTCAGCACACATATAGAACGTAATATGTTACAGCTCTATACGTCAATACTTCAGTAATTTGTATTATTTGATATATTATTCAACTGCCTTCAGGAATTAATAAAGAAGTGTGAATTTAAAACTATAACTTGTAAAGTGTGTGAAACCATTCTACAGCCGTACCACCCTTGTTTAGAGATACTTGCTCTACCAGATATAACTGACTCGCCCGAGGCATAATTTAAATTAAAATCATAATTAATAAAAAATCACAAATCACTACATATAAACTTTATTACGAACACACACACACACACACACACACACACACACACACACACACACGAGACACTACCGCAAGAGGAGGGTTTCCTTGTCAGTATTCTCTTGCTAATCTTAAACGATGTCTGAAAGAAGTACGAAATAAATGCGGTACTTATAGTCTTTACACGCGCTCTCTCTCTCTCTCTCTCTCTCTCTCTCTCTCTCACACACACACACGCGCGCTAAAGTCGAAATCTGAGTGGAAGAAATAAAGTCGAAGGCTGAGTGCTGCTTGGGCGGCCTCGGCTTGTGAAGCTAAGATGAAATACGTACAAGTGAGTGTTTAGTTTCAATCCTAGCGATTCCTCGTATATCATCTTGTCACCTACGCTTTATCTATGTCACACAGCCGCGAGTTGGCTTACCCTGACCTGAACTTTAATACGCGATAATGAGGAGCTTCAGGAACGTCAAGGCCTTCTTTGGACTTCTAGATATAATTGTTTGCAGTTTAACTGCCTATTTTTGACATAGTATGTAGTCTTGTTAGGTTTTCCATCGCTCTACACTGGCAGAAGCAGAGCGAAATAAATGTTAATTCCAAAAGATTTATAGAGTAAATATAATATAAAAAGGTATACTGATTTGTTTTTCAATGTATTTTCTTTTTATTTGATATTGGTTGTATTTCTTCATAGAGTGTGTACAACTTATTGTAAGAGTGCGTGAGGGAATATTGCTTATTTATTTTTAAATTAAAGTATTCTGAAAAGAAAATCAGTCAAAGGAACAAATGAATATGCTCTTGTTGTTAATAGTCTGCTTTTCATCAATTTGTTATCGAGAAAGGTGAACTAGCTGTGATCCATCTACGAATGTAATTATAGAATTAAATAAACACAGAGAATCGTCAGTTTCTGGTAACCTCAAGAGGAACAGATTTCATCTCCAGGAACTGCAAGGAGTGGAATTTGAATTGCCCGCACATTATACTAATAATATTTTAAAACAACGTTTGGAGGTTCAGTGAAAGCTAAATAAAGAGGATACTTGGTACAAGCGCCTAGAAGCAATTCTCAATGAAATAGGGTGTGGGGATATTTGGAGATATAGGCAATCACGTGAGAAGGAATGTTGGAAAAGAGTTAGATTGAGGATTGAAGATATGGAAAGACGGGAAATAATTGGTAGTTTTAATTCAAAAAGATCATTATATGTATATACAGAGATTAAAAGGACATGGGAAAGAGAAAACTATGTTGATGTTTGTAATAAAATAGTAAGAGAGGGCTTTGCATGGGCTAGGTCAGGGGTGGTGAGGTTAAAAGGCATAGGAGAAGGAGAAAATGAAGGCAAATGCCATTATGTAATAGCAAATTTAATAATTATTGGCATTTAATGTTAGAATGTGAAGGAACAATGGATATGAGGAAAAGATTGCAAAGAAGCAATTGGTCTAGATTACCAAATGAAATTATAGGTAAAAGGATGTTAAGAGTTAAATCCAAGGAAAGTTTATTTGAAATAGGAAAATATTTAGGTGTAGTGAGAAATAAATGGCTGAAAAAAATTAGAAGTAGGGAATAGGAAGAAAATGTAGATTGTTGAATCATAAAATTAAATAGGACCCAATAACTCGACAACGATGGTGTTGGATGTTTGCGGGCCCTTAGTAATGCAGCAACTTAGTAAAAATTATATGTAAAGGGTAATGTGTAGAGATAAAATTATGTATTATAGAACTTATATGAGAATTAATTTATGTAACTAACGAAGTGAAATAAACTAACCATCTACTGCCGCGGGTGATCCAGTAGATTATGTGAGCTCTATACTTTACTATACATGTGCCAGAGTTCACAGGAATTCAATATAGGTACACTGATGGCTCTCGCATCTCCAAAAGCGAAACAATGCTGGGCTGTGCCTTTGTGGTTTATGAGGGTGATGATGAAATTCATACTAAGAAAATAAAACTAAAGGAATACTGTTCTTTGTTTCAAGTTGATGCTCTTATCCTCAGTGACTTACAAGCAGCGCTGCATTCCGTAAAGGTACGTATCACGAAGGGGCCCTGGAACCGGTGCAGGCCAGTCGGCCCATTGTGCCTTCAACGTGACTCCTGAGAGGGAGGGATGAGGGGAGACGCCCGAAGGGTGACCAGATCCGGATGCCGACGGGGGTAAGCATGGACGGGATCCATAACGTTTCCAGATAGAACACATCCGCCGCCGCACGGTCCGTGCCCACAAGCCACCAAACTCCAGGGTCCCCGGGAGCGGAGCCCCACGCTGAGGAAGGACTTAACTGAGCGGTACCGCAGCGACGCCAGGGAAGAAACCTTTACAGAGCGCAAGCCACCGCCCAGCCGCAACCTGCCGAACACCGTCGCCTCGTCCTTCAATCCTGAAACAGATGACAAGGAAGATGAGTACATGAAATGAGAGAAAGGAGAGTCGTGGTAGAAGACGACCCTCCCTCCCAGCATTTCCCTGGCAAGCCGGAGAAACCACGAAAAAAGCCATGGACCAGAGTGGACGGTCGCCAGGGATCGATCCCGGGACCTCCCGAACGTAACCGCCTGAGCCATCCCGCTCGGTATGAATTCCATAAACAGCTTATCAATAAGTGTGAAAGCGAATATATTGAACACATGTGTTTCGGGTGGGTGCAAGGACATTCTGGTATAAAAGGGAATGAAAGATTGGATCATTTGGCCAAACAAGCTTGTAATTCCACGCCCAATTTCTTTTGTCAAAAGAACCCTAAACGATGACATGCTCTCCCGTTGGAGTGAGCTATGTTTGGGAGGCAAAAATGGGTTATTAACAAAGCACCTAATGTTTCCAAATGTATATAGCGAGATGAGATGCAAATACGTAACGGGAAACTTTTATTTAACTCAAGTGCTTTCAGATCATTGTAAATTCAACGCCTACTTTGAAAGATTAAAAATTTCAACTCTAAACGGCTCACAGTAATTATGTTGTGAAGGGATTCAAACCATAGGACACTTTCTATTCAACTGTTCAGCTTTTGAGAGAATACGCTTTGAACTTCAATCACATTTGTTAACTTATAATAAGCGCTTTGAGAAATTATTATGTTGCATATTTTCTAAAAACGCTGCTCTATTCAGGTTTCAAAATTATTAATTACACATTTAAACGTTTATAATTTTATGTTTACTGTTTTTGGCTATTTTAACGTATGTATAATACAGAGTGAGCCAAAAGACTCCGAACCGCCTGCGCGGTGTTTTACCCGTCCGCGTCCTCGGCGCTCGTTGCCGTCTGCCGCTATCACAGAAAGGCACGGATGAAACCATACAGCATTTTTAAAACTACTTTTAAAGGCTTTACTTTCCAACTTTACGAAAGGAGATGCTGAAACTGGCCACCGTCGTTGTCCATACATTTTTGACACCTCTTTAGGAAACTATCCATCACTCGCCGTAGTTCACGCTGAGAAATTCTCTGGCGGATACTTTGTTTTAATTCTCCCAGGGTGTGTGGGTTTGTCTTGTGCACTTTATGTTTTAAGTTACCCCGGAGGGGTATTTTATGAGCAATATTACCGGCTGCGCAGTGTTTTTTCCACTGGGCGTGTGGAAATATGATAAAAATATGATAACGCACTGCTGCTATAAACAGTCACTCTGTTGTGGTTTTGCTTTGCAGTGTAAAGTGCAGTTCAGCAGTTGTGAGTTGACGGCGATGTGATGTGGTTCAGTTATTATGAGTTATTTATTATTTTGTCCTGTACTTAGCTACAAACTATATTATGGCTCAGTATATGTTTTCTACAGCACAGCGTGTATTTATTTATGATTTCTATGTGTTAACTCGGCCAGCTCGCCAAGTGAAAGTACGATTTACAGAAAGATTTCCAGGTGTAAAAGTTCCAGGCCGTACAACAATCCATGAAATTTACAATAAATTTCAGGCCACAGCAAGTGTGGATAAGAAATCTAAAAGACGGCGTTCGGTTCTTACCGAAGAAACATTAGACGACATCGGTCATCGTTTGGGAAATTCCCCCCAAAAATTCCATGATGGATAGTTTCCTAAAGGGGTGCCATAAATGTATGGACAACGACGGTGGCCAGTTTTAGCATTTACTTTCATAAAGTTGGTAAGTAAAGCCTTTAAAAGTAGTTTTAAAAATGTTGTATGGTTTCATCCGCGCCTTTCTACGATAGCGGCAGACGGTATTGAGCGCCGAGGACGCGGACAGGAAAAACACCGCGCAGGCGGTTCGGAGTCTTTTGGCTCAACCTGTATTATTAAACTCAACAAGGGGTCTTATATTTTAAACATTTGTAAGCTATTGTTAAGAACTGTACATATATCTTTATCTTTCCATATCTCTTTATGTTTATTTTGTATCAACTACTACCCTGATATGCCTCATGGTAGCATTTGGAGATTAAATGATAAATACAGAGAATCGAATTAATGCACGACATTGACACTTTTGTGATATATGAACGGTTTTACTCTCACAAAGGAAGTACTCCAATTGAACAGGCCCGATTTAATTCTAAATCGGTATATAGGTCGATAAAAACATGGTACAATTCATTCCACTAGCTTTTCTGCTGTCGCGAGATATCGTAATACAAAATTTGAATTGATATATGCCGCTCTAACACGCACTTCGACTCAGCTGTAGACTGTATCTGATGTTCATCCTATCATATTAATACTGTAGATCCTTTTGTAAGCTTTACAAATGGATTTTATATAGTTAGGAGCATCTTTATCATTAACCTTAGAGTTGAAAATGTAGATTTGAAAGAAACTGGTATGGACACAGCATTCTAGAACAGTCCAAACACTTCACCACCGCTGTATTTTCATCTTCATATTCACCACACGCACACGATGCTTAACGCAAGACATTGTTTCGAGAACATTTCGAATAGTTCGCCCCTGTTTTTCAGTAACGCATTAATACGTTTACCATGCATACATCAGAATTGAGGCAGTATTTTAACACCTGAGTAATGTTAATTGTAAAATATAATAAGTAAATTCAATAACAGCCCGTCTTGAAACAATATGTATGTAATAATTATTTTAATTGTATGTAACAGTCATTGCAAATGCTTATTTTTATTGTAAACATATTTTATTAATGTTATGTGAATACTTTATATATTCTAATAATGCAAGAACTGTGAGAATAGTAAATTTTAGGTTGCTAACAATGTATAATATTGAGTTAATTGTGGCAATAATGTGTTTGGAATTTGAAAATGTACTGGTCATGATTAGAACGGCGATGACGTAGTTTCAGTGACAGTTTTAAAATTAACCAATCAACAGCAAAGAAAAGTTTTAAGTTGAATGCAGAAATTCTATTGGACTAGAATTAGCCAATCAGAGACTTGCATTACCGAAGGTATGGGTTTTGACCGTTGAGGTTGTTCAGTTCCTGGCAAGACGTGGTAGTGTGTAAATGGAAAAATGTGTTATCTACGGGAGTTTAGTAAAAATAGATATACGCGTTAAGTGAGTGTATAAACGTTTCTCACAGTTCTTTTAAAAGTGTAGTGGTTTATAAGTATGTGCAAGAAGTTAAAATAAAAGTGAAAAATTTAAAAGTTTAATTCTGTTACGTCTGCAATAATTGTCATTAGCACACCCTGTATAAGAATCCTGACTCTAAATTAAGACTGACGCAGCCGAGGCAGATTTAAGCAATAATGTTGCGTAAGCATTAAATTCAAACCGACGCTCAAAACAACTATTAATACATAACAACTCTTAAAGTTTTGCGTAAACATTTATTACGCAACACTACGAACAGCAGCAAATCATCTTCAAATTAGCGCACATACATGGGACTAACTCAAAACAGCATCCACTCAAAAAGCAGCTGAAAGTAATACGTGAGCCAACCCACATACTTCAAAGTTGAAGAACCACACTTCTTCAAATTGACTACCATACGTGGGGCAGTTAAACATAAGCATTTGAAGAAAATTACTTCTTCAGCATATCTCTCTCTCTCTTTTTTTTAAAGAATGGCCGGATTTTTTTTAGTTCCCTTGTTTTACCCAGTTTATAATTACTGTGTTTACTGTTTTCTTTACCGCTATTACACACACCCATGCCAATGGCGGGACTCGAACCCGCGATACTCAGCTTGGCGGAGCGCCGAAGCTATACACTCCAGCGACCACGGCTACGAGGGCCGCTCTCTTAAGATTAGTGAACCGATCCGGTGCTACACAACAGAGTGAAACTTCTTTATAAAATCCATATCATATAGTTTTTGTGTTGGTTCCACGGCTAATCTTTTATTCCTGTAGAGTTCTTCCAGCTTTAGGATTACAATTTTGCACTGCCTAAAACAACATACGTCTAGGGGTAGCACGAATGTTGTTGTTTTTGGAGGAATGCTTTGAGTCACAATGCTCCTGTTGTGTAACGTCCTTGTTACTTCTCGTCCTTAGGATGGCATCACAGTCTATCCACTTCAATAATTCAAAAGAAGCAATGCGTCGTTTGTACCAACAGACGACCCGTGCTTATTCTGTACGCTTTACGTGTTAGCGCAATACTGGAAAAGTAGAAAGAAATCGGGCTTGTCCGGTTGAGGTGCTTCTCTTGCCAGAAAGCCTTCCTGTGCAAGGAAGTGAAGGGAATGTAGAGGTGATCCTCTTAGCAGGTATGTGCAAAGAATAAAAAACATACTGCTTTAGTCTGTGAACGCTTATTTCAGCAGAAAAGAAATTATTTTTTCGCACTACTTGACACATAATTCACATACGGGAGATTAAGGCAGTCTTATATAATAAAACAGCAACTAATGCACATTTTATCCTCACTTTATTCCCTAAGCCACAATTCCTCTTCACCACAATTCAGTATTTTTGTTTTGTACAAATCGCAATTTACGCTGAAGTTAAAACTCACATCAGCTAAATAACTGACCACACACACTCGTGGCTACTCTGGCTGGTTGGTATTATGCATTCATATCTTCAGCGTAAACATAGTTACCAACATTATACGTCGTTTTTAATTACTTTACTTGAATATTAAAATATAAAAAGGACAGGAAAGGTAGAATCAGACAACTGAAAAATTCAATGCCATTGCCGGGATTTGAACCACGGATCTTGCGCTCTCCTTCCGGTTGTTCTAACCACTGAGCTACCATGACAACATGTCGGTAGGACATTAAATTTCCCAACTGATCCACATGTTTCCCGGTAAACCACAAGGAGATCTCAAATTGTACTAAGATGACATACCCCAATGGCGACTTACAATGTTGCAAGTACTTTAAGTCCCGGGCTTCATAGTTTCAACCACTATTAGGTCAATTAATGGAATTAATTGTTCTTCCACACAAGCCGTGTCTTGGACAAGTTGGAAAGGTAGGAGATTGAAAAATTCAATGCCATAGCCGGGATTTGAACCGCGGATCTCCCGGTCTCCGTCTGGTTGCTCTAACCACTGAGCTACCATGGCACATGCCGGTAGGAAATTAAATTTCCCAACTGATTCACATGTTTCCCGGTAAACCACAAGGAGATCTCAAATTGTATTGAGATGACATACCCCAATGGCGACCTACATTGGGGTATGTCGTCTGATTCTACCTTTCCAACCCTGTCCAACACACGGCTTCTCTGGAAGAACAATTAAATCCATACATAGGATAGTTTAGTTGCTAGTTTCGTTGAATTTTTGTTTAAATAAAATTATATACTGCAATCCTCAAATGCTTTGGATAGCATATTTGGTTTTACTGTCTTCCTTAAACAAAAAGTACAAATTTTACTCCATTTTCACTGAATGCTTCGATAATCACCTGAATAGTTTATCCTATAGTTATAAACTATTACACCTATTTGGTTAATGCCTTCAACGTATAATAAGTAAACTTTTAGATTAACATATTTATTTGCTTTCATTGTTTCATTCAAACTTAAATGTGTTTCGGCTTTAGTTTCTTTCGTCAAGCTTTAAACATTTCATTGAAAATACACGACAAAGCTGTCTCGGAAATTAAATACGTACCACTGGCGAAGTTAATATCTTTTCTGTGTGCAGAAAGAATTCTCAGCGGCATCGGGAACTGAGCGTGCCAAGCGTGATTTTCCCACCTACCTTCAAGGGAAAAGCGCGCTGTTGTAAAACCTCTCTGCATTTCAGCGTTTTAATACAAATCTATGAAAGAATGTAAAAAGAAACCACAAACATTTTTAATCTACCCATAGAGTTCTATCTCTGGTTTAGAGGATGACAGCTATACTCCTTACCTTCCACCTGAATACCTCTAACCATATGTACACCTACATATTTCACAATTTGTTGTAATGATGAAAAGTTGAATCATTCATTCATTATCTGTTTACCCTCCTCTTATGTAGGACTTACAACCCCCAGGACTTATAAGCGGGTGTCTGGGGTCAGAGGCCCGTCGAGGAGCAGACACTCATGGATCAGACAGAGCATCCAGGATGGATGATCAGCCCATGCCTGGTAGGGGATGAAGGAAGTAGATGAAACGAAATGTTGGTGAAACGGATGAAAGGAAAGGTGATGATGGAGCAGTTGGTGGAATGAATGGCGGGGAAAACCGGAGAACCCGGAGAAAACCCGCCCAGACGCCGCTTCGTCCACCACAAATCCCACATGCAGGTCCCTGGGATTGAACTCGGGCCGCCTCGGTGGGAGGCGAGCGGTCTAACCACTCGGCCACGGTGCCGCCGAAAAGTTGAATCAGATTTTGAAAATTCCAGTGCAATGTCAGAGGCTCGAACCACCCATCCTCGGATTCCTATGCTACAGTCACCAAACACATTAAGTCCATAAATGTTTCTTATGGGCTTCATAAACGACAAATCTCCAAGGTGATCTGAAATACTTTGGGAGACATTAGCTTAAGGGCGATTTGCAATATTTCGGATCTTTTTAATTTCTAGGTTTTATGGTTAACCACACTGTTACGGAGGGGATAGCACAGGTGACAACGTCTGTGGCCCGCATTCGGGAGGTCACGAGTTCGATTTCCGGTGACCGCCCACTCGTGGTTTTCCTCTTGTCGCCTAGGCAAATGCCTGGGTGTTGTATTCTACCACGATTTCTCCTTTCGCCATTTCCTCTCTCCTTTTACATTTCAGGTGTATCTTCGGGTCATACGGTGCTGGCGGTTTTTGGACAGATGGCGTGGTTGCTTGCGCATTGGAAGATTTATCCTCGTGAACGCCAGGGTGCGTTGTCCCGTCCGGTAGTCGCATCGTCGCCCTCTCTCGGAATTCTTCGCCTCTACTGGGGTGACGTATTCTAACTGGAAATATTAGGGTTTTTGTGCGTCTCTGTTGGCCTGTCTGCCTAGGGACCTGCGACCTACTACGCCTCCTTCACCACAATAGCCACAATAGATTAAGCTGGTCGCAGTGGCGAGGTAACCCCCTCCGATAAACAACTATATCCTAACCACACTGTTAGATTAATTAATGTTTTGATAACTATTCTTTCATTAGTTTGAAACAATCTGTTTAAACTTTGGGCTGCCCAGAACTAACGTGAAAGAATGATCATTACATCTAGACGGCAATGATTTATTCTGCGCTATACATTCTTGCAAAGGTACAATCTACGCGTGTCATAATTCCTTTCGTACGTGGCTGCGGTTTAAACACAAGAAGTTAGGGAAGAACCTGGATAAAATGCGGGAATGCAAAACTGTATCTGGCCAGTCTTGAACCGCCAAGGGCGAACTTTTGTTGCTCAGGAAAGCTGGGTTTAACTGTGTCGGAATCAAAAGCTTACACTGCGATATGTTTGTGCACGGAATGATATGCCCACAAGGTCGCAGTGCGTTATCAGGGATAAAATAGCTTAGAAAGGTTAAGGCCATTTAGAGTCAGGTTTCTAAGTCAGGTAAAATAACGAGTAATAACAAGGTTATGTAGAGCTAGCTGTCTTACCGGGCATTACAGTGGTACATTCTATAAGTACGGGGTTGAAAATCAGATGGGTGGTTTTTGAAAGCCGTGAGTAGTCTGTAATTGTACCTGTATCTAAAGTATAAGTGTCCAAAGCTTTGTCCAGATTGGTCAAATAGTGACAATTTATACACAAGGGGTTGGAAAAATTTTAGTATGGATAGCGGTTAGAAGTTGTATGGTATTTTACTCGCCAATTTTTTTCGAGTCAACATTTGAAGCCCGTACATTTTGTGAATACAATTTTGCCCCCGTTTTTAGTGAATTAACAACCAGGGAGCGTGATTTTGCCTTTTTAAAACAAGACTCTGCAACAGATTATACCGCCAATATTTCGACGAGAAAAATTGAAAGTGTGTTTGAGGACAGAATTATTAGTACAGATTTGTGGCCCTTTCGGTCCCCCGATCTAACCCCCTGCGATTCCTATCTCTGGGGGTAACTTAAAACAAAGTATACAAGGCAAACCCACACACCCTGGAACAATTAAAACAAAATATCCGCCAGGAAATTGCCAGCATTTCTCAACGTGAACTAGGGCGAGTGATGGATAGTTCCCCAAAGAGATGCCAAAAATGTATAGACAACGGCGGTGGCCAGTTTCAGCATCTCTTTTCATAAAGTTGGTAAGTAAAGCCTTTAAAAGTAGTTTTAAAAATTTTGTATGGTTTCATCCGCGCCTTTCTATGATAGCATCAACGGCAACGTGCGCCGAAGGCGCGGACAGGAAAAACATCGCTCAGGCGGTTCGTAGTTTTTTGATTCTCCTTGTATAATCTCGCCAAGTTGTATAGTCCAACTGCATACATTTGTGCCCTGGTTGAACAAGCTGTATAGTTTTATTATAAAGGGTTGAAGGTAAAGTAAGGGTAGCTTTTAAAAATGTAGAGTAATATACAGGATGAATCATAACTACATCGACAAACGTTTAGAGGTTGTTCAGGGATACCTTCTGAGTATTTTGGTGTAAGGGAACTACAGTCTCCAGAGGCTCGTTACAGAGTAATTGCATTTCGTTTGGTTTCTTGCCCCAATTAGTGCACTGAAAATACAACACAACAGTGCAAATGCCGACGGTATGCGCTGTGTCTCTTGCTTGTAGACAAGAACACCCGATCTGGAAGGAAATGTAATACACGCGATTGGTGACAATCCTGCCGCTAGTAGTCGGCGCGTTGCACGAGCTCTGAACAGAAGCCAATCAACTGTTTTGAGAGTCGTACATGAACAACAATTGCACCCGTATCATCCACAGAATGCAGCCGTTGCCACCAGCGGACTTCCCGTTTCGAGTGAAGTTTACAAATTGGTTCCTACAGCAATGTGCAGAAAACCACAATTTTCCTGCCTTGGTGTTGTTTACAGATGAGGCCAAGTTTACAAGAGAGGGCATGTTCAACAGTAGGAATAGCCTTGTATGGGATTACGAAAATTCACAAGCACTGGTGTATTGATCCCATCAACAGCAGTATGCTGTGAATGTATGGGCTGGTATTGTCAACGATTTTGTGATTGGACCTTACATACTTCCTGATACACTGAACGGAGTCGTGTACAAAAAGTTCCTTCAACATATCCTCCCACAGTTCCTAGAAGATGTGCCGCTGAGAATTCGTCAGCTTATGTGGTTTCAACATGACGGGGCGCCGGCACACTTTGCACTCAATGTTAGGAACCACATTGATGTACAATTTGGACGACAATAGATTGGTCGCGGTGGTCCTCTTCCATGGCCAGCTCGGTCACCAGGCATGACACCGATGGACTTCTTCTTCTGGGGACATGTGAAGAGCCTAGTTTACGAGACTCTGGTCATACTCACATAGACTTGGTCGCTCACTCACTCTGCCGTGATCATGGCAGTCGACATTTTGAACAGTACCTGTAAGGGAACAGTTCTGCATTTGTTATCTACTGTACTGTACACTGGCAAATCAGATTGAACACACTGTGATAAAAGTGTATGTGTTTCGACTGTGCGATGTTGCATTACTCTGCGTTGTGTGTTGTACGTTTTGGTTATTGCATATTATACAGGTGAGTCACCTAAAACTTGCACTGCAAATATTTCGGAAATGGAAAGTGCTATTGATGTGCAGTTTTCACAGCATTAATTGGTAGGCAGGAGCATGTACATTTAGCCTATAAGCAGATTTTAATAATACTGAGAAAGTGTATTTTTTGAGCAAACATACAATTTTTTAAATAGAACAATGCCTAGTTACATCAATAGAATAAAGGTAGGGTAAATTAGAATGTCAGCGGCGTTTGTTGCAAGATTCTAGTGCAAGTGGTTTACGGAAAATCGTATTTTGAAAAGTTTTCACCCCGACAATTGTTTGTCCCATTCAACCTGCTTAGTTGCTAGGTACGATGTTGTTATGTTTGTTTCCATTGTGTTTTCTGTTCATTGATTGCATTGCATTTGTGGTGTAAGGTTTAGGTGATTCACCCTGTATAGGATTCTTCGCTGTTGTTAAGATATTTTCAGAGAAACAAGGGTGATTGTGGTAAGAAACCGAATAAATCATAATTACATTATTATTCTGTAACGAGCCACCGGAGACCGTAGTCCCTTATACCAAAATACTCAGAAGTATCCCTGAACAACCTCTAAAACGTTATTGTTGGGGTTCTGGTTCACCTTGTATAATTCAAAATAAAGATTAGGTGGTTTTAGGAAGTTGTAACATAACCTATTTTGTATAATTGTGCAGTATTTTTACCACATGATTTAAATAGTGCAGATTTCTACATACGAGTTTGAAAATATAGTAGAAGTAGTTTTTTAGAGTTGTAAGGTAGCTTATAATTTTCTCTGAGTCCTACGTTATAACAGTACAAATCTTTCATTTAGATAAGCCAAAGAATGTTGATTCGTATATTAGGGGTTGAGAATATAGATTGAATGTAAGAGTAGCTTATTATTGTAAGTTTTTAGAATCCAAATGTACCTGGTTTTGTCAAAAACATACCAAAAATATTACGAGGGGTATTTTAAAAGTAAGGTCCGGTTTGCAATAAATTACTAACTACTAAACATTTTTCAATAATTATGTTTTACTCAAGCCTTCAAACCTTACACTAATTTTCTACCAGTTATCAATGCATTTCGAGCATTTGTCTTATCTTAGCATAATTATTTTTAGGACCTCGTCACAGACTTCCGCCGCCAATCCATCTAGGAAACGTGTAGCTGTTTCTGGAGTAAAATTTTTCATGTATTGTAAATGAGCTGAGGGAATCTCTTAGGAATAAATTTGCAGGACATGTACGAAAGCTTTTTGAAGGACATAAATAACGAGTCGTCTGTTTTTGACTAACATCACACTAACTTGCAGATTCACAATTGTTTTCTTGCAGCTACTCTGTGATAAAAGATCTGACTTCCGGATCACTAGTTTGAATCCCCCTCCTGAAACCAACGATTCCAATAACGGAGTTTCTTATGCCACGGAATCTTAGACAAGAAAAATGCATCTCAGAAACTGTACAATTATTTTATGGATTGGCGGCGAACTTCTATTAAGAAGAGCTACTAAAATTTATTCCTCACCAGAATGAGAATTTAATTGACTGTGAAAACTATGTGGAAAGAAAACTTAAGGTATATACAATGGAATAAAATAATGAGTTAACCAAAATATTTTGTAGTTCTTATTTTATTGCATAACGGACCATACTTTAAAAACATCCCTCGTACTTAATAAAACTTAAGTGAAATATGATGGTAGTGTAATATGAACCATATACAACCTTCCCTAAACCCCTAAAATAACTAAACTTTAAAATATTTTAAGCCTCCGCATTTGCCTCTTTGTGCTCGAAGTCATTAAAAATATGCCATATTTCCAATAAAATGCCAAACGCAGCCTCTGTTATGCATATTAAACCAAACGGAATTGAAATTTAGGGACATGAAAAAGAAACTCCTAACTCTCCTTCAGTTTTCAAATTTTGTTGGAAACATTATATAGCGCTGACCATGGTTTCAATGGCGAAACACCCTATAATATTCATACAGATATAGATTATATTCTTGTAACCCTTATGCATCTTTCCATTACTCTTTAATTGCTTTATTTGAAGTATGCATCGAGAAGTAGTTTTGAAAGTTTCCTTATACCTGGAGTTGAAGCAAAATATACAAGGATGTGTGCTTCTGATTAAGCTATAAATTGTAAAAGTCTCCAGAAAGAAGACTATGCCCTCAACATTTTAGTTAAAAAAGGTGATTCACTGTTTCACATACTACGAATTTATATTTTGAAAATCCAAATTATTTTCTTGAAATAGAATTAAAATTGTAGTACAGCTTTGAAATACAACGTCAGACAGCTCCTTTACTGCTATTTATACTCATTTCTCTAAGTTTCTTTCTTGTTTCAGTATCAAATTATTATGTTAAATTTATGCTTTAATAGCACATAGGCACGTGGCTCTTGCATATTTCTATGTATTAATGTTGCAAAACAGGTTGTTTGTTTATTTTATTTTGATTATCATACATGAGGTAGGTATTTAACACCTGATTGAGGGGGTGTGGTTATGATAATCAGGAAGCAGAGGTGGATTTTGGTACTTAAGCGCACAGACGCCTATTGTACATCTGGAAACTTCCAGAAGGAAATGGTGAGGTGAAGGACACAGACGGGGTTTCTAACGTCTCCAGATATTAATGCCTGACGCCCACAGGTCTTCTTCTCTTCACGGAGAGGTCATCCACTCCGAACACCAGGGAAGAACAGTTCCACATATCAAACTCCACCGCCATACGTCTCGCCCGTCGTCCACTCGCCTGATCTTCGACCCTGAAACTTGGTAAGAGATCAAATACAGGAAACGGGGGACAGGAGAATTGGTGGCTTTTTTATAATCCAGCCCAGTATTCGCCTACCAACCACTGATAAAACCCAGGGGCAGAGTGCCCGACCCAAAGGGTAAAGGTGAAGGTAAAAGTCTATATCACGGAGGGGCACATGGAATCGGGACAGAGCACACAAGTAGGCCGTAGCGACCGTTTTTGCTTCCAACGTGACCGCTGGGAGGGACGGATGAGGGGAGAGACCCGAAAGACGACCAGACTCGGATGCCGACGAGCGCACGCATGTACGGGGTGCCTAACGTTTCCAAATTGAACACATCTGACGCCGCCCGATCCTGTCCACAAGCAAACAACACCCAGTGGTCCCGGCCCAACGGGAATCGAAACCGAATGCGAGGTTCACACGTTACCGCGAAGCCATCTCGCTGGGTTTGTAAGAGGTATAAATGTCATCCTCTTAAGAGGTGATTCTATGTGCAGAAATGTATGAAAATTTACATAACCATTTAGTATTTGATGTTTTAGTTCAGCAGAAAGATTAAGTTGCGCATTTTTCGTGGCACCTTAATTCAAATACGGAGCAATAAGGCTAGTCTTATTGAAGTATGTGATAAAACAGTAGATGATCTACATTTTTAGCTATCTTGAGTGCCAAGTTTTGATACAGTTTACCATGGGTTTGTGCGTGTGTATACGAGGGCTGATCAATAAAGACTGAGACTGATTTTTTTTCACAGATATTTATTACTCCATTTCAATGTTGACATGATCTTTTTCAAAGTAGTCCCCTCCTAACTGAATGCACTTTTTATAGCGTCTCTGCCAGTCCTCGAACACATGGTGCAGGCCATTCTTTGTCAGGTCTTTGAGAATCGCCTCATTTTCTTTAGCACTGCTTCAGTGCTCTCATATCGAATGCCCCGGAGCTTTGCCTTTAGTAATGGGAATAAAAAGAATTCACAGGGGGTAAGATCGGGGCTTTAAGGCGGATGCGGCACACAGGTAATGTCGAATTTAGCCAAAAATTCCTGGACTTGATTTGCGACGTGAGGCCGCGCGTTGTCGTGATGAAGTCGCCACCCATTCCGATGATGTTCTGGACGTTTCCTTGTAATGTGCTTCCTCAGTGTAGCCAATACTGACGTGTAGTAGCTGCTGTAACAGTAGTGTGAGGGGGGGGAACTGCATGCTGGTAAATCATTCCATTCCGAAACACCAGGCCCACCTTGCTTAGCACAGAGGACTCGCCCTTCTTTGAAGTCCTTGAACCACCTAAACACCGTTGCACGAGGTAGTGCATCTTCACCGTATGCTTGCTGCAGCTTTTCGAAAGTTTCAAGGCTGTATGATTTAAACGAAAATAAAATTTTATTGCGCTGTATTGCTCCTCTCGTGTCACCTCCATTTTGTGGTATGCGAAATTCAAGTAGGGTCAACAATATACAGCATTACTACCAACCTACCGTTACGAGAGTGCTGTCGCTTATGGACATTATACATGAAACCCTGCTCTTTTCAAGTATTCGTGGTAGAGACATAAAACTATCAAGGAAACTACAGAAAAAATCAGTCTGTCTTTATTGATCATCCCTCGTATGTTTGGTAATTTTTCGTGGCGGTTAAATCTGACAAATACGCGCCGAGTGCTTGTGCTACCATGACCTAGCTCTTGATCCAAACACTTTGGGTATCGGTCTTGCGGGAGGCGTGACTAATATTTTAGATTGTGTAGTGTTTCTTCTAGGTTAAAATATAAGCAGAATGATGCAATTTTAGTCTCTTCTATTAGGCAACTGTTTAAATGAAATCATTTTGATTTATTGTAATCGTATAAATTGCGACGTAAACACCAAGTTTTAGTTTATCTACCATGTAAATAGTAGATAGAGATGACATTGCATTTCAACAAAAAATTAGATACCGATATTTCAACCGAAATACATGCTTTGAACCCCTCTGATTCCAAAAGAAATTTTAGAAAATGTTGCATGTTTCTGTGTGTGTGAACAGCATAACTTAAAAACGAAAAATCGGATAAATAGCAATCTCAATATTTAACTTCAGTACCTCCGAAAATGCGACACGAATACTTTCAAGAAAATCCCCCAACCATAACTATCCTTTACATGAAGCATTTTTAGAATTTTTTTATTTTCTCAAAAATAGCTATAACGATTTTGATTAAAGTAACATGTATTAAAGGTATTTATTTGACAAATAAAATTTATATCTTGAATTTTCTGGGAATAGCCTATGTAGTCCCCTTTATCCGGAAGGAATGTTGTATAGTCTTGATAACTGGTATACGTTAAGCGATAGACGAAAACGCAATGCACAAAAATTGAAGATTTCTTTAAAACACGCCATTTATTTCAAATAACCTTTTTTTCGGCATAAACCATCACAGAGATATCCGTTATTAATTGTTCGAATTCTTCCACACTTAGTCATTCTCTCAAGTTCTGACGATTTTCAGTTGTTTCTCGCGATGGCATGGAAATGTGTAATGTAGTTATTTCTGCAAAGGTTTAATACTCTCTAATAAGCGACAGAGAGTAGATAAATTCATGTGAATGTAACAAATCAGAATTTTCTTTTATTTATTTTCGTTGAATGTTTGGGCACTCACCGAACGTTTTGCTTCTTTTTGTACCTGACAAATTAAAAACTACTGAACCCACGTACAAGTAAATGTTGAAATTAAAACATTTAATTTCCTTTTTTCTTCGTTCATACCTAAAGCAAGTGCTTCGGCTTAAGTTCCTTTTTTTAATTCGCTGCAAATGCACTAAAGAATTGCCATAAGACGAAATGCCACTAAAAACTCTAATGTGTTACACTCACATGACTTTCTCTACTCTTGTACAAACTATTTTTACAAACGCTTATTCTCCATCTACTTCATGTTAATCGAGATTAAACATTTGCAGACTCTTATCTTATTGCTAATTTTCTTGTAGATGTAAGGGGAATATATGTTTACAAGGGCAATATAGAAATGCAGTAGCCTTTAAGCACATACATATCTCTTAATAACTGGTTGCTAGCTACAGCACCATTCCCTTTGCCACAGATTAATACTCTTTGCATATCCAAGACAAAAAATGAGTAACGAATTCCCATTTGAGAAAATAAGTATTGAAAAATTTAAGGGAATAACAAGCAATATCTCGAAAATGGTTCACTCAACCAAACAAATGTATGACATAAATTGTGTATTTTTACACGATCTACATTTTTTGTGTAGTACAATTTTGTCTATCTCTTATGGTTTACCAGTTATGCAAAAGTCGTTCACAATGAAGAATACTTTTGGAGACATTCCCAGAAAATTCAAGATATACATTTTATTTGTCATAAAATATCTAAAACATATGATATGTTAATCAAAATCGTTAGAGCCATTTTTGAGAAAATTAAAATTTTCGGAAAATGTTCCATGTAAAGGGTAATCTGGGGTGGGGGATTTTCTTGAAAACCTTCGTGTCGCATCTCTGGAAGATACTGAACCTAAATACCAAGTTTGGTGTTTATCCGACTGTTCGTTTCTGAGTTATGCTGTTCACAGACAGACACACAGACAGACACAGACACACACACGGACATGTTTCCAAAAATGCTTTTTTTGGATTCAGGGGTTCTCAAAAAATGTATTTCCGGTAAAATCTCGGTATCGAATTTTTGGGTGGAATATAATACTTCCCCTACTTACTATACGTAGTAGAGAAGGTAAAAATTAATGCAATTCCCATAATGCAGTCCTAGCCGCTATCGGAATCTCTCTTGTAAGGCAAACGTGACCTTACTCCTCCAATGTGATCAGTCACTCACCTGCAGATTGAAGTGCATGGTTGCCAAATTTTTCTTTCAAAGGTGTTTATGAAGACCTGTGAAAGACAGGAGTGAAATTCTCAAACGTTCCCAATGTACTCATCGGGATTTCCCTCAGGTTTAAAATAAATAAAAACAACTAAACAACGTTTTCCACCAAATGAATAAAACGATACACAATTTATTGTGAAAATGAAGTAAAATTTGCGTTTAAAGTATTACTTTTCTTTAAAAAGTACGCTTAAGACTTGAAATTTTGAAATGTATAACCGCTGTCTGTACTTATTTTAGTGTCTTTTTATTATACATGACAGAAAAAACGTTAAACTTTGTAATGGACTGTTGTTGGAGAATGAACATTTTGGAGTGAATATTTCAGAAAGTAGTTGCTTGTATATTGCGGTCCAGCTTGGTAGAATAGTGTAAATTAAATTAAATCGGATTTTATTTATGGACGCTCTTTAACTGCTGGGTCCTTAGCGTCCCATTCTATATTGGACGTGAAAGATCGGAAATTTTGCTCAGAAGCCTTTTCATCAGGCTTGAGGTTCTTTTACGTGTCATAAATCTACGACACGGGACCACCGGCTTTACTTCCCTTCCGAAGGAAGCCATGCTAAGGATTTTTACGCCCAAACCCGCGACCTCGGGAACTAGAGGCTAGCATGGTAACCACTACATCACGGAGAACGACATAGAATACAGCGACATGAGTTTCTTTACTATACCAAAGTTTTAAATATACAAATTTGAAAGTATTTAAAACACTGCATGCCTGCCGTTGTCACGTTATTTCTTAGTTGTATGTTTTACTATTTCAGGTACGCTTACATAAAAATACTTCAGATAACTTACTAATTTTTACAGGTTAATTAAAATACGTTAATTCTATGCATACAGTTATTTTCTGTATAATACTTCAAAATTTACATTTTAAAAAATATATGTACATTTTTATATCCAGCTAGCTGTCTTACCCGGATTGCATTTATACATTCTAAGAGAACGGGGTTGAAAATAAGGATAGGGGTGATTTTTGCAATATGATAGGTGAACTATGTTGAAATATGAAAACATTTGCTTGTCGCAGGTCAGAAAAAGAAGATTGTCCAACAGCAAATTCTGGTTCGAACACGCAATGCCAAATAAACTTCGACTAGGATATTTTAAATACCCGCCAGATTTTTGGCGTTTCTGGTTGCATATGTAGCAAGGTACGTGTTTTTCTGCGCTCGAATATCGCAGCACCACAGCTCAGAAACAGTCAGTTTCCAGCGGCTCAGATTCAGTATGTGAATTAGTATCTAACAGAGCACTGGATTAATTACCGATGTTACTATCACTCGAAACCCTATCAAGTCATCGTCTGCTGACGAGGAGGGAACGGATTACTTGACATGTAGGCGTATTTCCTGGTCCTCAAGGGATATTGAGGGAGTTTAACAGTTCCAATTGCAACCGCGGACAGTCAAGAAGCTAACTGGAAGCATTACGTAAACCCTGATCTGCTTGATGTATTGTTGAAGCAATAATTGATTTGGGTTGCATGACAAGTGACTATCAGCTTAGATGACTGAACTGAAGGGATGGGAAGAGCTAATACATTCCAAAAGGTAATGAAACTAGATCATTAGGGGTTCTTGCATTACATGGAAAGGATATTTTCGTTATGCATTACCTCTGGCATTCTTTTAAATTCAGAGACGTTGCGGACGTCCTTTTGTGTACGTAAACATCAGGTATGATGTTATGGACATTGCTGTTAAAATAGTAAAATATACTTAGAATACATAAGCTATATACATTTTTTATGAGTGCACCAAATTTATATAACATAAGAACAATTTAAGATAGGTTAAAAATACTAACACAACATTCAAAATATTCATTAACATCATAAAACGGATTTTACAGCAGCCATTCAAATACCTCGTGCTTAACATTATTAAACATAACAATTCTTGCCCTCTGAGGCAGTTTGTTGAACAAAGACACAGCCATCTGATCAAACAAATTTATAGATTTTGTCAGTCTGACAGGATGTTATAACAAATGGTTATTTCCTGTGGAATAATTATGTAAGTGGGTTCAATTAACATAATTCCTGAGATTCTTCTTTACTCAAAACAGACAAAAATAAATATAAAAATTGACAACAGGTAAGACCTTCTCGCCTACAAATAAGGGTTTGCAGTGAGGATCGTAGAATGATCATCCGTAAAGCCATTTTTTGTAATTTAAGTACTCTGAATATACTAGAACTGTTGCTCCAGATACACATACCATATGTTACTACACTGAAAAATATGCTAATATGCATGCTTTAAATATACCAAGCAAGGTGGTGCCACTGTAACGTGTGCGACTTGCATTAGGGAGACCGCGGTTCGATCCCCGGCAACAACCTACTCTGACACATGCGCTTTTCGCGGTTTCCCCGGGTCGGCATGTGAATGCTGGGGTGGTTTCTTCTCTGCCACGATTTATTTTCTAATCATTCCGTTTCCTTCTCATCTTTCAGGTGTACTTTTAGGTTTCATGGCGTATGGCAGTGCCGGGCAGATGGTGCGTATGCACGCTCAAAGGAAAGAGTACTCCCCATTTACACTACAGGACTGCTTGGTCGTCGGGTTATTCAGCCCCCTCTCAAGGCAGCTCCAGCAGTGGGACGGATCTTCGAACTTGGAAATGTTATGGACTTGCGCGCATCTCTATGGCCTGTTTGCCTGCGGCTTATAGTCTCGTGGTTCCTTCACTTCATCCCTTCTTCCTGGGGGGTGGTAGCCGCAATGGATCTATGCAGATCGCAGTGCGCGAGCTGTCTCCCCTCCGTTGAGTAACCTATGCTAGAATTAGACTGAAAAGTTCAATGCCATAGTCGGGATTTGAACCACTGATCTTCGGCTTACCGTGACCCTGCTCTAAGCAACTGAGCTACATTGGCAACATGCTAGCGCGACATTAAATTTCCCAACTAACTCACATGTTTGAGAACAGCTCTAATGGCTTATCAGAAAAAATGCAAGTCAGATGGGGAACTTAATGTCATGCCATGGTAGCTCAGTTGGTTAGAGCAGCGGCACGGTAAACCGAAGACGCGTGGTTCAAGTCCTGTTTATGGCACTGACTTTTTCAGTCTGATTCTACCTTTCCAACTTTAGTCTACACATGGCAGATTTGAAAGCACAATTAATTAACTTGTATCATTTGTTTGAATAATATTGTCGCAGTCTCAAAAAAATTCAGATGATAGAGCGGGATTACCACGAATTTTATATTATTTCAGGATCGGACATGGAAGCGTAGCGTAACTTTGAGGCAATATTTTATATCATAACATTCTGTGAATGCCTGAGTGATTGTAGTGTAAATTAATATTATTGTATGTACATGATTTTAGATGTTTGTTAGCCATAAGGATTGTTAGGAAATAAGTTTGCATGGCCTAACTGAAACTGACAATAGAAGTGGGTAACAATAAACCGAGGGGGTGAGTTGTTTGTCACTAAGAAGAGAAAACCGAAATTGACGTCAGGGCAGCGTGCCTTTTTTAGAAATGGAGTGAATATCTTCCCTAGAGCATGTATGACCGTAGTAGTGATTGGCTGACCAAAACAGACGCTAAAGTTGGCGCAATTTAATAACCAATAGGAGCTTTATTATAATGTTTAGGCAATTCGGCACAGTTCGGCAGAATCTCTCACGAGGTGCACGTCGCAGAGTTAGTTACAAAAATCTAAAGTACGCGAAGTAATTGGTGCGCGGCAACTAAAATGACTGTAGTTACATTCGGAAATATCACAGTCTCAGTCAGGCGTGTATAAACATTAAATATGTGAATTATTAATTAAGCGTGACGGCAATAAAAGTCTAAATTCAGATGTTTTTTATCAGTGTTATCTTTTAGCAACAACTCCTTTCCGTTTACACACCCTGCTTAGAGACACGTGCTCGACTGAGTTATAATAGCTAGCCGGAGGACAAAGAACCCAAATTTAAAAAATAATTAAACAATAAGCGCACAACAAATAAGATAACACAAGTTATCTAAGAACTGCGACGACATTCATGTATTAATATCAAAAACTTCCTAACTTCTACATAATCAAGAAGGGAAGGGAAATTCCTTCAAGAACTTAACACCGATTCACAGAACAATTAGACACATTTATTCTAAAAAAAAAATGCAAATCAAGTACCTGGTCGAGAGAAAGTGAATGCTCACCCATGTTGACTGTTCCAAAACCATGCACGGAGTGAGGCAGAGGGTAGGTTGTTCGTTATTATGAATGTGATAACTCCTCCGTCATTGCCGACCCATGCTGCCAACTCCTGAATATATAACTCCCCCAAATATATTTATGTAAACTCCTAAAACCTGCTAAATGCCACAATGTGTATAGTTTACTATTTACAGAGATTTAAAGATAACCATTAGAATTTTGGCTGAATATAATGTTTTCGAATTTATTGCGACGCGCCCGAGAGCTGTCAAAAATTCGTAAAAAACATCAGTTTCGTTCATTCATAAACCTTATTGTCTGAAAGAGGGATGTGCATACGAGTGTGCTGATACTGAAATCAAGGAAATATCAACATAACAGAGGACTAAAATTTAAAAACCTAAATCACCTTTCTAGTATTGAATTTAATTATGCTTATGGTTTCTTTTTCATTGCTTATTAACACTTATATTGTTACTTGGGCTACACATATTAAGGAAATGCTTTGAAATATGCCTCAGTGGCACAATGTTTAGACTGCTATTTTTTTTTTTTTAGTTTGTAGTAATGCAAAATCGTCATTTGCTGCAAATTTACGCACAAAATCGATGGGGTCTCTCTGAAAAGGGGCCAAAGTTTCCTCAGAAATTTGTAGTTTAATTCGCTTTAGATCTGGTATCAGCAGTCGTGGCATCCATCTTGCAGATAATTTTTCATGTCCAACTCTTCCCTCAAACTGTGAAACACACGTTGAAATGCCTAAATATTCGAAATTCGGACACCTTCATTCGGCGAGTATGCAGAAGCATGTCGTGTAGTTTATTAATGATTTCTTTTATGCCAGATTTCGGTCTTCCACCGCGTGCGTCAACTTCCAAGCCTTCAGGGCCGCGTTTAAACCACATGGTCGAATTGGAAAGTGTTGAAAATGACGGTTCAGAGTCCTCCAGAGTGTTTTTCATATTAATATGAATTTATATTCCATCCACACGCGTTATTAACTACTTAATTAATTAAGTATTAATTACTTAATAACCCCACGATGTCCGAAATTTGCCATGTTTGTCGTATATATCGGTACTGATGTCTGCACCGCAGTAAACAGCTATGCCTACTATGATTCTTGAACAATCTATATGTTATGGCACAAATGTTTCCATGAAGGACGGTTGGTTTAGAAAACAAAACTGCTTCGGAGATGCTACTGTAATCTGCCGGTCATTCCAAGAAATTTTCAAATGGCCCTTCCAATAAAAAATAAACGTTATCACTGTAGGTTTGGAGGGAAATTAAGAAGTCAATGATTTTAGAAATAAAGACAAAACCTAAAAAGAAACATTTATATTTGTTTTATAAAGTGATTCATGCTTTATGTCAAAGCCATGTAAGTAGTTTATAAGAATGACACGTTTGAAACTCAAATTCTAAATTCTTTTACAAAACTTTGAAAATTGTAACACAAAAAATGATTTTCCTCTGGAACTGCTCAACGAATTGATCCGAAAATTCCGGATTTCTTTTATAGAAGCCGTTCACAAATATCTGGTAAAAATAAACTAATTGCCTAAAAAATACTCAATTTCCAAACTTCGCAGGCTTATGGTTTATGAATTTTATAATTCCTGTGACATCAAAACAAATTGTATGAGATTAAAATTGACATAGGAACTTCACTTGTATAGCAAATTAATCAGAATAACTATTTGTATATTAAAATGTGCTCCGTTGCACAAGTACAGTTAAGGGAAAAGTAAGTTGAAAAATATATGTTTAATTTCTAGTGTAAGAAGCGTATTATATTTTAAATTACATTTGATAAATGTTATTACCTCATAACAGACACAACTCCAATTTGGACGTGATTTTCTTAAATCGCCGTGCCGGTTAAAGAACTTAGCCTTACAACTTTATTGACCATTTTTCTAACGCACTCTATTCTTGCTGTTTGTTCATATTCAAAATCCAGGTTATTTGTACAAAAATAGAAACAAAAGTCCTAAAAATTTCTGTATTGAACTTTAAATTTTGCGCAATAAAACGTCGAATTAAAATTTTGTTATATTTCGAAAAATAATTTGCCTAACCATGTGCACTTGTTCATTTATTTCTGGTTTGTTGGGAGTAAATACTTTAATAAAGAATAAATTATTCACTATGTGAACATTTGCATCGGATAACTTTTTGGAGGTATTGAGAAATACCATTTTAAAGAACAAATTTGTATTTGAATGCCTATCAGAGTTGATACACAGTGATATTAATTAACAAAATGGATAACAATAATAAATTAAATAATAAAATAAAACATTACACACATCTTTCGTAGTTACAAGCGATCCCTTGAAAAAAATTAGATCTATAACTCTAATATTTCAGAACAGTTTTTTTTGCTGCTTTTTGGCAATTCATTCCCCTTTGAAAGCTTAAAAAAAGATAAAAAAAGAAGAGGTGCTTAAAATTACAGAGATTTGGAAAACTGAATATAAATTGGCAAGTCTTCTTCAGAATAGTTTGGAAAACAGTAGGAACATATCTATAAACGTACGGATATTTATATCCCTTCGATAGCGGTAGGGATGTAGTGACGGGTTTTATAAATTTATGGGATACATACGGGTTTTTAAAAATCTATAGGATAATAATTTATTGTAAATTATATTCGATATCGATATTGTTTATCGTTAACTAAGCAGCAGTTTCCTGCCAATTTGTCAATGTGCTTGGGTTTTATCCTTTGTTTCCTGTTTAAATATATACTAAGACCAAGAAATAGTTAGAACCTTCCAGAAATTAACTTAAAAACAAGACACCTCAATATTTTCTTACTGGCCTTTTTTTAAATAATTTATTTTTAGCCGATCAGCATACAAATGTTGCTTTACAGACTTTGGTTGAGATATTAGTTGAACATAATAAGGAGTTGTTGAGCTTGGCTGTTGGCTCCTTTTACATAATCGTATAGCATAAAAATATAAAATTATATACAATAACATAAAAATATACAGTTATGTGCAAAGAGCGCCAAAGAAAATCTCACTGCACCTCACCTCGTGTCTATGTCACATTATTTATGGTTGTACGTGGCCTTACCAAGCCATGGTCATTTCATTGGTTGCTTTAGGCCAGGGTGCAAGCTCTCCTTCTGCTAAATAGTTACACCAATAATCACAACAAAGGTTACAAAATGGCGTAGAAACGAAATATATGTTTACGCTCTCGATCGTATTGGCTAAAAGAGAAAGAGGTAGAGTGAGTGCATTCAGTTTGCCATACAGACCTCTTATCGTGATTGGTAGCCCATACCTTATCGGATAGTGCAGGAAACGCCTTTGAAAGGGTTAAAAGCTAAGGGGAAAACTTGATGAGCGCACAGGTTAGCGAAATTTAGAATGTGTAGTGGGAGATGATTTTCAGGGGTGCAAATTAAAGTTTGAATGGTATTCATTAAATACATAGGAAGGCAGAACTTTATAACAAAAATAAACAGAACTGTATTCCCACAGTGGTATCAATGCTTGTTGCTGCATAGGAGCAAACATAACTAATTAATAAATAAAGCAGCATGTTTTCCCTCTAATTCAAGCTATAATTGGTTAATATACCTTTACTAACACATTGTGCACCATAGGAATACAACAGGTTTATAGACAAAAATATAACTCAGTTTTGTTGCTATAATACGAGACCTCCCCTCTTTTCCGCCTTATTGCTGTGTTATCAAGCCACCACGCTCTGGATAGGCAAAGTGAAGGACACGCCTCAAAAGACCCCAGAAAATGAGACAAAATCCTCCGAAGATTTTCTTTGGCGCTGTTTGTACAACATAGTAATTTATGTACTGAATCAGAGAGTGAACAACTGTATGGTTAAAATATGGTGTTAAAGGTTGTGTGAAGTCACTGTCTTCGGAATCGCTGAGCAGATCTTGAGGAAGTTTTCTTATTAGTCTATTTATTTGACGTTTTCTGTTTCCAAAGTTATATGTGCGAGCTCCAGGTACTACTAAAGAAGGATTGTGAGAGGACTTTAATGTATTCCTGTAGTGGGAGAAGTCCAAGTTCCTGATGAAGTTGGCTATTTCTTACGAAACAATGAGCGTCTGTAGCTTTTCGTAGGAATTTGTTCTGGATGACTTGCAACCAATGAATGTGAGTATTTCTGCTGTGCTCCATACAGAAGCAACGTATAAAAGAAGTGGAGGTATTAGTGATTTATATAGTAGAATTGAGCATTCAAGTCCCAGCTTTGTATGCCTGTTAGTTAGAGGATGCAATTTTTTCAGCCTGGTGTTAGCAAGTATCGCTTTTTGAGATATGTGAGCATTCCAAGTTAGTTTTGTATCAAGTAATAAGCCAAGATACTTTATTGCGGTTTCATAAAGGAGCCAAAGAAGTTGTTTACTTAAAAGAGGTAATGAAGGTGGATCATGGAAGTGTTTTAAAGAGAACATTTTTTATTTGGTTTTATCGGTGTTTAATGTGATATGATAGTGAATCATTCAGTTAGAAGAGACAAAGATGCCTGTAGATGACTGATGGCTTTATTTAATTGCTATGAGAACAAAATATGACTCTATCATCTGCATACATAGCTGTAGAGATGAACGACATACTCGGGAGATCATAGTTGAATATATTAAAAAGAATTGGTGCTAAAATTGAGCCTTGGAGAACTCCAGCTGTGATTCATCGAGTAGTTGATATATAACCTTCAATGCGCACTAGAAATTGGCGATATGTTAGGAAGCTTTGACTTATCTTAATTAAATAATTATGAGTTCCAATTCTGTACGGCTTTAGCATTAAGCCATAATGCCAAACTGTGTCGAAAGCTTGTGCTACATCAAGCATGGAGTTGGAAAAGCTCATAATAAACGTACAAAATTAGGATTATGAATTCATGTGTTTAGTCTTCTTAATAAGAATAGCATCTGACAATTCTTAACAATAAAGTTTACTCTCAAGATGAAATGGAAGTAAATTAATTGTTTGCTCAGTTCTTACATCCACACAGAGGCCGAAAGCAATAATCTGAGTCCTATTACGCTTAAGCCATTAACACTAAACCAATCTGGCATTTCTTTTAGGGTATCATACACATCCACATTTTCATCAAAGGTGATATCTTCAGTGTATGCAATTATTATGTTGGGCATCGCTTCTGGTAGGTTATATATAAAAATTATGAACAGGAGAGGTCCCAAAAGGCCTGAGGAACGCTTATATTAGAGGAAGAACTATCTTAGAGGAAGATAGCTCCTGTTTACTTTACAAGCTTTGCCTATTCGAAAGACAAGGAGTAATTAATGTGACAGTCTTCCTTTCACTCAATACATTAATTTACTTAACTTAAAGCGCAGCTTCCTTGAATGCAGGCCCTTCACTGCGTCAGGCCTCATGTTCGTTACATCAGCTCCAGCATCCACAGTAGCACAAGGCACGGTTTACCAGCGCCCATCGTTTGCAGAGGTTCCCTAGGTCACTAGAGATTTTGAGGAAACCAGTGTCGACGTGCTTCCCGTCACGCCGTTCTTTCTGTTGGAGGTGTACACGGCATGAACATTTTCTAGAAGGTACTCCGGCTCACCATAGCTCCAATACACACAACTATACTGTGTGACGACGTTACTGTGTTGATTTTCTGTCGGTCTCACGGCAGATACTGCTGGTTTTGGTGGAAATTTTGGACGCCCCGTTCTCACCGCGGCCACCAGCACTTCAAGGATGATCTCGTATTTGTTCAGCATCGGGCGCTGTGTTATCTAAGCGTCGCGCACCCTATCAAGGAAAGAATATTCGCCCTCCTGGAACACTAAAGCACAAAATCAAGGACATTGTAATAACTATTTTAGCAAGCAAATAATTTGATGAAGGTAGTTTACTGCAAGTTATAAACACTGCTTCTTCCAATATGCCATACACAAAATATACTGTTTTGTAAATGCAGGTTAAAACTGATCACTTGTGAAAACCAGATGCCATTTTTGTTTGTGCCATTAAAATGCTCATTAATGAAGTTTATTAGCACAGCACAGTAATACCGGATAATTTCCCACCGTATTAATTCTGCAGGGCTCATGAAGCGCATATAGGACGCGAAAATAGACGAAGAAGGTGTTTAAGAATTCATTACCAACCAAATAAATTACAAGGGCTTTTAGGAACTTAAAATATTTCAGACTATGTAGCTTCGATATTTTCAAAGTTTGTGATTATACATGGCTGCTCAGTAACAAGTGTGTTGAAGCAACATAGAGTACCAGCCACGAACAAACCAACACAATAACTCATAATGTAATAATATATCTAATTCACAGCTTCTCAGCATCAACGCATTAATAATTTCTTTCTTTAATATTTTTGTCCTAAGTTTTACGTGTTGTGTATTTTCTTTGCTAATATTGTACGTATAATTATTAAGAATATGTTAAAGCACATATATTCATAATGTACGCATGGCAGAGAACAAGTATATAACGTTATAACATATAAAATATAATATGAGAGGGAAAGGCCATTGTTAGCTATATAACCAGTAATATAAAATTACGAGAAATGGAGTAGTATCTAGTAAGCATGTAACGAACCTTGGATTGATAATTAAGACGATGGAAGTCTGTAAACATATACATATATATGTAACATAAACGGTTATTGAATGTTATTGGATAGTAGCACCAATCAGGTACATTGATACATGCTTATAATTCAAACCCGTACGTTAAGAAGACGGTTGAAAGGAACGCTAACAGAAGCTTGTCAGTGTTCGAGCAGGAAGGTAGTGTTTAAGCTCGTCTCTAAATACACGCTAAAACTACGTATTTAAAGTCTAAAAGTTATACATATTTTAACATAACAAAGGTGGTAGTGAATTGTGACTACATGTGGTTTCTTCAAAATACAAGTAAAATAATTAACAGAATACGTGTGTGCAAAATATCTTAACCTTCTCCATACCCAACTCTGACAAGACACAAGTGCTTTCCGACACAAATACTGCAGCCGTGGGATAATTATAAAATAATAATTACAACATACTAACACACACAAGAATACAGATACACGATCATCAGATTCCAGTCTACGAGAACGTCGAGATACGTCACGAGAGTACGGGCATCAAGACGACCTACAGGTACGTAATACAGCATCCATCATCATCAACGTAGTGGGGGCCATACCAAGGAGGAACCGCTACATTGTTTTAAAATACATATTAACGTGGACTGAATAGTATGTGGCCGCTTTCCCCTGTTACATTCAGTCCACTTTTTTGTATTTAGAAAGTGTAAAACTCCTTAATAAAAAAAACAGTAAAATTCTGTTTTTTGAAATCTATGCTAGGATATCCTACTTACTAGAATATTTTGAACTATACATACAAAGTAAGTTCAGCGTAAAAGAATTTGAAATCCTTAGGGCGATCATTTTGCCCGTCTTCCGGTTCAATATCAGACATTTAGATGCCCTGTGTCACTCAATAGCGCAATCCAATGAAGGATAGGTACCTCTACAAGAAGCTTGACGAGAGGAAGTCCACTTTACTAGCAATAAGTCTCGCATTTCGTATGTCGCCTGCTTGGAACTGGGTCAACTGTAAATGCACTTCCGTTTCCGGTTGCTGTTTGTGACGCTCGGAGGTAATCGTGATGTAACTGGAAACTTACATAGCTGCATCGGACACTGCATCCGATAATTGCCTTTCTAGAAGAGGTATTTACGCAGTAGGAGCACCAGGGTATTAGATAACTGAGATAATTAAATCCATCATATATCCTATAGCTAAATATGGAATACCTAATGTTTTGCTTTTGTTTCGTGCTTTTTAACTGGGAGATTCTTCTCCCTCTGCTTCCTTCGTTCTCACTATTTTTTTTCCCTGTCTCTCATTCTTTCTTCCTCCAGCCCTCGTCTCTCCCCATTCATGCAATGTATATCTCGTGTGAGCTCTGAAAACAGGCTTTAAGAACAGTTGGTGGAGATCGCAGAGTATTGCTTTTACACAATTGAAAAAAGCCAGTTTTCTCTAGAATTACACCATCTAGGACAATGAACGCATTACTGCTTAATAAAGAAGGTTTTCTGAGTATACTGGTATCAAGATTGCCTAGCTAGCCTTAAATATTTTAATTATAAAAAGTATTTAAACATTGTAAAATAACTTATAAAAATGACTTTCGTTTATGGGTACACTTTTCTCCGAAAATAAATATAAGAACTCCGCCAATATTTCATTATGAGTTTTTATAACTATCCTAAGATAGCCGGTTAACTATTTGTCCATTTGAGGGTCTAATTTAATTTAAAAAGAATACTCACAGGAGAATGATTTTGTGTAATTTTTTATATTTATACCTTTTTCGTGGAAACCATGTAATTTAGAATAATAAACAACCACAAACATTTCAAATCCTAAGTGAAATAAATTTTGAGAAAAATGCACCTGAAGATTAAAAAATGCAACTTGCAGGAAATGGCAAAACACAACAAGGTGAGCGCATTGTTACATACCAATATACTATAACATCTCTGGACTATAAGAGCCCTTTAAAGGTCCAAATAACAAAAAGAGTTACATGGGTATTTTCCTTATGCCATTTATAATCCACATAAACCACAACAAAAATCAATGTTTTGAACCCAAATCTGTCGCAGTTCTCAGGGCTCATGTGATCTTATTTACTGGACGCCTCTTGTTTTATTATTTTAAATTTGGGTTCATTGTCCCCCGGCTAGCTGTTATAACTCAGTCGAGCAAGTATCTCTAAGCAGGGCGTGTAAACGGAAAGGTGTTGCTAAAAGACAACACTGATAAAAAATTTGTTTATACACCTTTATTGCCGTCACACTTAATTAATAATTCACATATTTAATCTTTATACACGCCTGACTGAAACTGTGATATTTCTGAATGTAACTACAGTCGTTATAGTTGCCGCGCACCAATTACTTCGCGTACTTTACATTTTTGTAACTAACTCTGTGACGTGCACCTCGTGAGAGATTCTTCAGAACTGCGTGTCGTGCACCTCGTGAGAGATTCTTCCGAACTGTGCGAAACTTGCTTATGGATCGAGAATATATACTCCTTCACCTCGAATTGCCTAAACATTATAATATAGCTCCTATTGGTTACCAAATTGCGCCCACTTTAGCGTCTGTTTTGGTCAGGCAATCACTACTGCTAACATATATACTCTAGGGAAGATATTCCCTTCATTTCAAAAAAAGGCACGCTACCCTGACGTCATTTGTTTATCTCTTCTTAGTGATAAACAACTCACCCCCTTGGTTTATTGTTACCCACTTTTATTGTCAGTTTCAGTGAGGGCGTGTAAACTTATTTCCTAACAATACTTATGGCTAACAAACATCGAAAATCCTGTACATAAAATAATATTAATTTACACTACAATTACTTTGGCATTCACAGCATGTTGTGATATAAAATACTGCCTCAAATCTCTACCAGGTGTCCTTAAAATTGCCTTTTCTAGGCCATGAGGCTCTTCATGCATGAATTATCAAGGAATATAAGAAAAGAATTATTACTTTAAAATTGCCGAATCTACATTAAATAATATGATTTCAGGCCCATCAATGTATATTATTATCTTTTGAACAAATTAGAACATGGTATTATATATGTACATTATGCATGTGAGGCTGTAATACAAATATGCAAAAAGTTTACAAAAGTGAAAAAATTGAGCAGCACGTATGTTACTTCATGTGGAGGTTCTCGATACATTCAGGGCGTGTTACATTTCTTGCACTTACATCTCGTTCTTCGTTTACATAATAACCGCTTCATGGAATCTTAAGTTAGCAATTGCTGTATTTAAAACAGCTGTGTGTTTCTTAGGTGGTGGGTTGGCAACAGCATCATTTCAAGGTCACTCGCTCTTCTTTTCATATTCATTATTAAGCAAAATAAATCTGAATTTCACAAAATAAAATTTATTGCCATTAATATCTCTATAAAGCATTTATACATTTACTAGTAAGATATTAACCATGCGGAAAACGCTTCAATTACCATTTCTTATTTTTGGACTAATGGAGCCAATGGGCAATGAACCATAGGTCCAGAAGGTCCATTATACCCATGTACATGATGACTAAATTGACCAGAAATATAAGTCATGGATTTTTCGTTTCTATTCCACATTTTAGCTTCATTTTCTTCCGCTTCTAATGTAGGTGGTACTTCATGTTAATCAGGAAGCAAAATTTCTTCTCCCATTTCCCTTATAACAGCTCTCAGAAGATGCTTCCTTTCAGAATCTGAAGGTGGTAGTAGTTTCAGAAGTAATTTCACAATCTCCTCCTTTGATAATTGATATTTCTGACCTTTACTAAATTGAAAATTTGTAATAATGTACCTGAAATACTCAAATAATTCTCATAAGCAAGAATAAAGATTATTAGATCGAAATACTATGGTGTAAAATTACGAATGGTTATATCACCTCAAAATCTTCAGCACACCTAAATGCATAATGTTATCATTTGTGTAAATCACTATTTTCCGATATTATTAATATTTTCATTAATTCATTTCAAATTATTTATGCATAGTAACTAATAATAGATACATACATTTCAAGCCCTTTTATAATATGAATTTTTATGTAAAATATGGTTCCAAACTTCTGCAACGTGGTACTTCCAATAAGGTGTTGCACACTCCTTCCTTCGAGATACACTACGTGATCAAAAGCATCCGCACACCTGGCTGAAAATGACGTACAAGTTCGTGGCGCCCTCCATCGGTAATGCTGGAAGCCACTATAGTGTTGGCCCACCCTTAGCCTTGATGACAGCGTTCACTCTCGCAGGCATACTCTCAATCAGGTGCTGGAAGGTATCTTGGGAAATGGCAGCCCATTCTTCACGGAGTGCGGAACTGAGGAGAGGTATCGATGTAGGTCGGTGAGGCCTGGCACGAAGTCGGCGTTCCAAAACATCCCAAAGGTGTTCTATAGGATTCAAGTCAGGACTCTGTACAGGCCAGTCTATTACAGGGGTGTTACTGTCGTGTAACCACTTCGCCACAGCCCGTGCAGTATGGACATGTGCTCGATCGTGTTGAAAGATGCAATCGCCATCCCCGAATTGCTCTTCAACAGTGGGAAGCAAGAAGGTGCTTAAAATATCAATGTAGATTTGCGCTGTGATCGTGCCACGCAAAACATCAAGGTGTGCAAGCCCCCTCCAGGAAAAACACGACCACACCATAACACCACCACCTCCGAATTTCACTGTTGGCACTACACACGCTGGCAGATGACGTTCACCGGGCATCGCCATACCCACACCCTGCCATCGGATCGCCACATTGTGTACCGTGATTCGTCACTCCACATAACGTTTTGACACTTGTTCAATCGTGTAATGTTGACGCTCCTTACACCAAGCGAGGCTTGTTTGGCATTTTCCTGCGCGATGTGTGGCTTATGAGCAGCCGGTCGACCATGAAATCCTAGTTTCTCACCTCACGCCTGTCATAGTACTTGGAGTGGATCCTGTTGCAGTTTGGAATTCCGGTGTGATGGTCTGGATAGATGTCTGCCTATTACTCTTTACGACGCTCTTTAACTGTCGGCGGTCTCTGTCAGTCAACAGACGAGGTCAGCCTGTACGCTTTTGTGCTCTATATGTCCCTTCACGTTTCCACTTCACTATCACATCAGAAACAATGGACCTAGGGATGTTAGGAGTGTGGAAATCTCGCGTACAGACTTCTGACACAAGTGACACACATTCACCTGACCACGTCCGAAGTCCGTGAGTTCCACGGAGCGTCCCATTCTGCTGTTTCACGATGTCTGATGACTACCGAGGTCGTGGATAACGAGTACCAGGTAGTAGGTGGCAGCACAATGCACCTAAGATGAAAAACGTATGTTTGTGGGGTGTCCGGATACTTTTGATCACATAGTGTATATTGCTTCATCCAGGGAGTCCTACACTCTTGTGCACTTTTGTAACAATACGCTCTGGTATCAAAAGTTCCCTTCATGCAGTCATGGGTGGTCCTAATGCCATACTGGTAAAATGAAAGAAAATCAAATCGTGTGTTATCATATGATACCTTCATGCATGAAGAGGTTAGTAACGATTTCAGAGATAAAGCCACCGATTCCATGGACTTATTTTGCATTTGAAACTGTGCTATTTCTCTAATAAACAACACACAGGATTCAAACTTATGCGTCAGTCCAGCTAGTTTATGTACACAAATAGCACTAACGAAAAATTAGAACAGTTCTGTTTAAGTATGTCATCCTTGTTGGAAAGATTAGTTTTGTAATTTCTATCAGGGAATATTCTAGAAAACTCCAAAACAAGTCAAAATTTTGATATTTTGACTTCGTATTCTGTTTTTTCTTGGGAAAATAATTGGAATGCCGTATAGAGTATTCCACATATTACACCTAATTCATGTTATACACCAGGTTTCATTGCAATTACTGCAGTCATTCCTGAGTGTACGTTAAGAAAAACACGTGCAGCTGCTTTCAGAGCACCCTACAGATAATAACATTCCTAGCCTTCTCTATATCTCGACTCGGATTAGCATATGGAGACAGACATGCACTCTGATGCGTATATAATTTTTCTTCTTAGTGACTGAGTGGATAAAACGTCATGAGGCAAGTAATTCAAATCCCTGTGAGCGCGAATGTTTGTTTCTTTTTGCGTAAACAACATTGAAATTGGTTGTTTCATGGTACTTGAAGTTAATGTTTAATTCGTTTAGAAATGGAACTATTACACTAGTCTGCATTTTCAAACTTTTTGTCAGATGATTTCTTAAATGTAGGTGTTCTTGAATTAAGTTTTATGTTGATTCCAGAAATAACTTCCGTTTTTTTCTATCACGTCAGGTTTTTACACAAAATAAGTAAAGTTTTGACAATTTTGCTAATGAGCGTAGAAAAGTATTCAAATACCATTTCACACAAGGTAAGTTTTTATTCAAGAAACATTTTAAGAATACTCTCAAGAACTCCCCTAATTTATTTCACGACTACATTTTAACAAAACAAGAAGCCAAAGTGTTTCATTTCATTTTTTTCAAACTTTCTCTTCTTTGACTTCCTTGCAGATCCTTGAAGATGACTGTCCCTCCTCAACATCTAACAGTAGTCGGCCATCATAGTTTGATTCCATCTCCCCTGGTACCTCCTCTCCATTTCCTTAATATCTTGGTGAAAACGTTCACCCTGCTCTTCACTATAATGTCCCAGATTTTCTGGAAGGTAGTCGATATGTGAATGCAGAAAATGCACCTTTACAGTCATGTTACAACCCATCTTCTTGAAATTTTCCAACATTGTTTCGACAATGGCATTATAATTAGGGTCTTTGTTATTGCCTAAGAAGTTTTCAGTAACTGGTCGGAAGGCGGTCCATGCTTCTATTTCTCTCTCATTCATTGTCTTCTCAAAATCTTCATCCTTTATCAATTTCTTTATTTGAGGACCAACAAAAATTCCAGCCTTTAATTTGTCTTGCGTAATGAAGGGAAATTTCTTGGAAAGGTCCATCCTGTGGTAGAGCCCTTACAAATTGCTTCATCAAGCCCAATTTTATGTTTAGTGGTGGAAGCAATATCTTTATATCTCTATATTTTTGAAGTGAAATTGTGAAAAAAACTGTACGTGATAGAAAAAACTAAAAGCAGTTCTGAAATCAGCATAAAAAATGAGTCAGAATTACTTATTAGTTTTCAGTCATCCGATATCATGCAGACTAGTGTTATCATATAACCTTTGTGGGCTTCTTTTAACAGGGAGATACATTTGTATTTCTCAAACAAAATCTAATAAAGCAAAAGCAAAACAATGGAAGCAGATTTAATCTATTATCGGCATTTTAAAAAAAAATATTTTCCCATTAACTGACGCCATTCCGGCTGTTACTGTGTTCAATTTTTGTTAGAAGACCACAGAATTCATTTTCCTAAATCTGCTACATTCTCCAGAGTTTTAGTTACGTTGACAGTAACCTTTTTTGTTTATCCTGAAGACGAAGTTGATGAACACTGAAACATCGGTTTAAAACCATACACTTACCTGGCTAGAAGCCCAAGAAAATTTAGAGCTAACCTTTATGTTATTTTAAGCTCCATAAAGTGTGCCCAGGTACACCTGAAAAGAGTAGCACTTATGAATTTCAGTCAAGTTGCAGGTGATTGTAAATATGTTCAATACATTTAAGACATAGGATGTGGAAAAACTATATGGAGAAAACTGTAGAGTAGAAAGGCAATACCGAAATAAGCATTTTGAGGTTAGGAACATGTGGTCGCAGATGCAGTATAACAACAGGAGCGCTGTATGAACATTATTGAAACCTCACTTTATGAAACATCTTCATTTGCCAGTCAACATGAAATGTAACTCTCACAAGTGTGTACGTACTGAAATTAAATTGAGTTTTATTTATGGACGCTCTTTAACTGCTGTGGTCCTTAGCGTTCCATTCTATATTGGGTGTGAAAAACCGTAGTTTTGCTCAGGGGCCTCTTTATCAAGCTTGAGATTCTTTTACGTGCCGTAAATCTATGACACGGGACCACCGGCTTTACTTTCCTTCCGAAGGACGCTAAGGATTTTTACGCCCGTGTGTACGTACTGTCTCAACTAATGAGCACTGGTACACAATGAGAAACTAACCAACTGTGTTTGTACTCTTTGTACTGAACAAGACGAGTATTCGTTATTGCCGTATCATCCAGTAGGCCCACAACAGAAATGTGGCATAGAACATCAGACACATCTAGCGACAGCGACTGGTATTGTGAAGCAGTACTTTTAACACATAAATAATTTCAGTCTAATTATATAATATGTAAATTCAATAACAGCCCGCCTTGAAGCAATATGTGTATGTAACAATTTGTAAAATGTATGTAACAGTCATTGCATATGCTTATATTATTGTATCCATGTGTAATAATGTTATGTGAATATATTACTTAATTTAATAATATAGGAGCTGTGAGGATAATAAGTTAAACGTTGCTAACAATGAGGTAACCTTGAGTCAATAATTGGTAAGAAATTTTAACAGTACTACTTGTGATTCTTGGAGTAACAATAATGCAATTTTAGTGACAGTTTATAAAAATGCCAATCAACAACCAGAAAAAGCTTTAGTTAAATGAAGGTATTCTATTGGAGTAGGATTAGCCAATCACAGACTTGAAATACAGAAATTTACAAGTGTAGACGGTTGAAATCAATTCAGTTGCCTCCAAACAGTGCTCATAACCAGATGTGTTGCTTCTAGACAGTGATCATAACCAGACGCGAGATGTGTCCTCGAGAAATTAATTACGTATTCGTGTCAGACGAAAATAGTATACGTGTTAAAAAGTGCAAGTATTAAATAAAAGAATCTCACAGCTCTCGATATCAGTGAAGTGCTATTTAATTTGTGTCAAGGATTAATAAAAAGGAGTGAATTGAAACTTAAAATCTGTGTAAGCCTACATTCGTAGTCGTATCACAACCCTGCCAAGACTTCCATGTCTCTAACAATAATACTGACGCAGCCGAGGCAAACATAAATATTTAATACTTAAAGAACCAAACAAATTACAGAGTTAATTTTTTTTAATCTTGGGGCAAAGGCCACCTGAAAATACATTTGGGGCGAAGGCTACCGGAAACTGTTTACTATACGTGCGGTTGCAACGAATAAGTTCGGCTTCCCAACAGTAGAAATATAATACAACTCCTATAACAAACAACTACTTCAGATTGACGCCCAAAGCGTGTTGCAAATAAAAAAAATACGTAACAAACTATGTTCTTCAATTTGGCGTCCATACGCGGGACAATAAAATATTTTTCTTCAACTGTAAAAGAATGCGTTTTGTTTACATCTGACACGCCAGAAACTAGTTTCACAATCGAGACAAATATGACGGATTTAATGTTGACGCATGTAAAGCAGTAAAAAAGCTTCTGCGATCCCTTATTTCCATCCTCAGAATACTTATTTTGGTACTCCCTTTCTACTCCACAATTTTTTGCACATTGTTTTTCCGCACCTAGTAGATTAAAATCGTATTTCTATGGAGGATAATCGAACCCCTATCTCCCACGCAAACTGTGTGCATACTAACTACTGTGCTATCCGAAACCATCATTATACCACCTTGTGCACTTGCTTCCATTTATGCTGTCACTGCAGCTTCGGGAGGCATTTTATCAATCTTCAGCGGGCGCGTACATAGCAGGGAGGGGTGTGTCTGGAGCGTTCTGCCTTTGTTGTTCGTCCAAGCAGTGATGTGAGTTAACTGTAGCTCACGCGATGTATAGAAATATTCTGGAGGTGCATCGGAAAGAATTATGGAATGTGGAAAGCGAATTTGCCATTTGAAGACACTGCTAGGGCAATGCCATGCAGCATTTGCATGGACAGATTATTAAAATAATGTGTCTTCTTTGAGAGTAAAAAGTATAATTTAGCTCAGTTTTACATTATACTGTCATGGAGAAATTGTGCAAAACAGTGTTTTATTTTTAGATTGGACACATGATTGCATTAATGTCAAGTAAATGTGACCTCACTGAGAGTAAAAAGTATAATGTATTTCAGTTTTACATGACGTTACCATTAAAATATTTTTCCGTGCAGATATTGAGCAAAATAAAGTTTTATTTAGTTATATATATATATTTAAACATGGTTATTATAAGTGATAACGAGTAACGTTAATGCTCAAAGTTATATATTCATATGTAAATAATGTAGAACTGTGCACATACGATAAAAAAGGATGTCACTGCATGCGCGTAAAGGTAAACAGATATACACACCTCCTCCTTTCTATCCATTCTATACCTGTGAAGAACAGTAGAATGCCACCAGAAGCAGTGGCGATCGCATGTATGGAAGCGAGTGTACTAGCATCATCTAGTGGAGCGGCCCAACTTTTATATCTCGGTTGTATTCTGCTTGTAATTACAATAAAGAGAAATATAAAAAGAGCGCACTCATTTCCTCCCGGCAAAATACAGCTATTTCCTTTGGAGTACGTTACGATTGCACTCGTAAAGCGGAGATTTCAGTAACAAAGTAAGCGGTATCGTCTTTAGTTGTATCTTGGCGTATGGCGTACGCAATGTCGTAAAAGGCGGACTTGTATATTTCAAGCAGAATTATTTCTTCCTCAAACTGTACACTCACGCATTCCTAGACACATATTTACGGATAGATATTTAAAAACTGTGGTTTTTAGCTTCAGAGTAACCTATTATATACATTCACATAAGTTGTATTCCAAAACTGAAAATAACCAGAACGATACAGGATAGTTTCATTATATTATGGGCTATTTCGGACGCAAATCATTGTTTGTATTATGTGGTATTACATTCCACTTTCCTAAACACTGTGACTTTGTCCAGTTTACCCAGTAACTCTTCACTGCCTACTTATGCGTAACGATGTAACGAACTACGCACTAAGCAGGCTCTTCTCTCCTTCAATCGCTCACTAGAGTGTCGAAAGCAGGACTACTCTTCTCTCTTCCGGTACTCACTGGAATGCTGAATACACGACTCCCCTTCTCTCGCTCTATCGCTCGGTGACGCTCGAAGAACCCGTTGAATAACAGCACATAGCATTGTAAATCACATCAACAACATCCATGGAGCAGCGACGAATTCACTCCTCTTTACACGCGCAGGAGCTTTGTGAAACTTCTTACGCCGCCGAGGTAAGGTCAGACCTCGAATTTTCGCCATTCTTCTCGTTAGCCTTCGAGTGGGAGCGCCTACCCCTGTCGCTCCAACCAATCATGCGCCGGCTAGCGCTGAAGGGCACGTATGCTGTCCAAGAAATGGAAGCCCGGCTTCGTCACAATACTGACATACGAATTACATTTAAAATGTTACGAAAACAGTGCAACACCTGCGTTTTTAAAATTTTTCTGTTGTGCGGAACATCGTAATATCTTAGGAAAATCCTTACAAAATGGCGATATTGAAAGGCAACAAACGTAGGAAACTGCAGTTATAAATATTCCGTAAAAATTAGGTTGAAGCATCCCGTTCATGGCACTGAATGAATACAGATTTGGTAGTTTCTGCACCCGAATAGTCTACATTGGCCAGATATATACTAGATCCATTCCTTTTGTATTTAGACTGACAAAATTGATATACCGGTTCTTCAGAGGAATGGGTTGTTCCAAGTAAGCATCTATGGGATAATATTACAATTTAGGTGAATAACAAAGGTTGCCTAATTTCAGTAATATGTATTGTTAACACTGACTTCAAGTCTTACGTGATAAAGTAACCTAACTAGCAAAGAGTTATAAACCACTCTCCTGTTATTAATGGTATTTTGTGTACCAGGGCATGATAATAATAATATCTATTGATGCAGTAATTTGTATCATAAATTATTTAAATGTAAAGAATGATTATAGTATGAATATGCATTTTTTGTGTGACATTGATTTGAGATGTTTGTTGATTGTAATTATTGTTGAGAAGTGGGTTTATACTGCCTTACTGAAACTGACAATAATAGCGTGCAATAATGCAGCGAGGGGGTGAGCTGTTTATCATTATTAGAGACGAGGAAGTTACGCAATGTTGGCGTTTTTCTTTAGAATTTGCTGGAACATTTTTCCCTAGAGCATATGTATTCATAATTTTCATTGGATATAAAAATAGACGCTAATGTTGGCGCGTTTTATTAGCCACTAGTAACTCAGTTATAATCTTTAGGCATATCGGGGCGTAGGAGTATAAAAAAGGGCTAGGTTAGAGGTAAAGTCCTTCAGTCCGTCAGTTCGTCGAAAACATTTGTACGTTACACGTCGCCTTCAGTCCAGCAGAAATATTTGTACAGTACACGTCGGTTATCGATTCGCAGGTTACGCGTAGCAGAGTTATGAAAAATCTTAAGTGTTGTAAAGTTAATTATACAAAAAGTTGAAGTACGCGAATTAAGAATGATCAGTAATGAAGTTATTATAACAGTTTCAGTTTGGCGAGTGTCAAGATCAAAGTGTAAATGTGATAGTGAATGTGTTCGACAATAAAAAGTGTAAAAGAAATTCTTTCATCAGTGTTATCTTTGGATAAAAGACTCCTTTCCGTTTACACAAGCTGTATAAAGAGAAGTGTTCGACCAAAAAGATCATAGCTAGCCGGAGGACAGTAAACCAAAATTAAATAAAATAACAGTAGCATTCTTTAAAACAAACACTAATACTGCCGCAAATTGCTAACACCAGATGGAGCTAACAAACCTAACAAAGAATCACGTCACAAAATGGCTTCACCACGTGGAGTAAACACACATACACAAACATTATAAGTAATACCGTCGCAAATTGGCTCCCAAACGTGGGGCTCAACAAAACAAATTAAATATAACTTAACAAGTATACCACTTCAAATTGGCACCCAGAACGTGGGGTAGAGTGACCAGGAAGGGGTAGAATGACCAGGAAAGGAGCAGAATGACCAGGAAGGAACAGAATAACCAGGAAGGAGCAGAATAACCAGGAAGGAGCAAAGGAACCAGGACGTGGAGCGAATGGAGCATTGAACTGAACTACAAGACGCAGATTCCAGAAACAACTACAGGGACGACAGATGACGCGGATGAGTGGACATCGTAATTCCAAGATTACAAGGCAACAGGGGAATTCAACTACAGGACACCAAGACGACGTAGATTCATCATAATACGACGCAGAAGCAACATATAATCTAGGAGAGAGGGGCAGAAAGCTGGACATCAAAGCAACATCAGCAGATAGCATCAGAAAAGTTAGAAAAGTGTTATGTTAATTCTAAAAAAGAGTGTAAAAAATTTAAATGTACCTTAGGAGCGGTAGGATAAAGAAAACAATGGCTACTAATAGTATTAAAGAAACAATGATGGAAGGGGATAGTGTAACAGTTAGCTGTAATTCAATACAGGTTACAGAAAATAGCTCAAACAATGTAGGATTTCAGGGAGGAAATGTTAGTGCGGAAAGTGAGAATAGAACAGCAGGAAATGTTAATTTTGATGCTAGTATGATGATGGAAATGCTGAGAAATTTGAGAGATCAATTAAGGGAAGATATGCAAAAGAATAATAGGGAATTAAGGGAAGATATTAATAAGAATAGTGGGAAATTAGAAAAACTAACTCAGAATAATGAGAAATTAGAACAAAAACTAACTCAGAATATGGAAAAGAATAATAGGGAATTAAGGGAAGATATTAGTAAGAGTTTAGAACAAAAACTAGATCAGAATAGAAAGAATTGAGGGAAGATATTGGTAAGAGCTTAGAACAAAACAGGGAAGAAATTGAAAAGAAATTCATGGAGCTAGATAGTAGTATGATGAGAATGAGAAATGAAAATAAGGAAATAATAGCAAGTGAGATAGGGGAAGTTTCAAAGAAAATGTCAGATATGAGCAGGGAAATAGGTAACAAAAAAGTGAGGTTAATACTAAAAGTGAACATGGTGATGTAGAATGTACAGAGTCAGGTAGTAGAATGAGTAACATTTCAAGTGAGATAACAGAGATGAAAGAGGTTATGAATGTAGATGTGAATCAGGCGCAAGTTAATTTCAGAGGGGAGATATCAGAAATACAGATGGAGTCAGTAATGCAAAGAAATAAATTGTACGAAGAAGTTAAAGTTTTGCCTGTAAATAATCAAAAGATAACTTCTGAAATTAACAAGTACCAAGATGTTCAAATTGAAAACTCCAATCCAACACAGTTTATTACAGATTTGTCAGAGCACTTTCAAAATAAAGAGATAGTAGAAGAATTGAAAATGACAGTTGTTAAAAGATGTGTAATTCAGAAAAATTCAGATTGGTTTCAAATTATATGAGGGGGAGAAATTTCATTTGAACCCTTTAAGAGGTTATCCATGAACAAATTTTTGAAGGTTAGGATACGGCTACGAGTAATGTTTAGCCACAGACAATTTGATCCAGGAGGGTAAATAGCAATGAGATGTAAAGTAAATGCTGGATAGTTAAAGATGACCTGCAAAGCAATGTAGTGGGATGTAAGAGGGTTAATTATATTTATAGATGTCATGAGAAAAGAGAAATAAATTTTGGACATAACTAAACGTTTAAAAGGAAAATAACATTTTCTTAGTTACTGTAACAGCATTTGAAATAAAACTTAATGTTATATTACAGTAAAAGTATGTAGATATAATTCCAAGAGTATTGTGAATATAAAGTACAAAACAACAAAAATGGGGTAAAAATAATTAAAACAAAATACTTATGTAGCAAACAGAAAAATGTGAAACAGTGTCTAGATTTAAGAGATGTAAATATATTTGTGTAGAGGGTGAATATTTTTGGTAAATATGTTTAATAATTACAAAAATTCTTGAATGCATAAATTTTGTCAACAATATAAGAGAGTAAACCATTTTGTAACAGTAATTTAATAATTCAGAGTACAGTATTTGCTATAAAAATTGTGATGTCAGATTAATGTCTAAACACATTAGACCAGAGCCAGTAAGTAGTGGCAAGATAAAGGAAAAACATATGTCGTGTGTTAAATACGTGTGAAGTTAAGTGAAAGTGATAGCCTGTGTTCCAAGATTTAGGAGACTAAAAACCCAATTATAAAATTTCCAAACAAGTTGTAAATATTTATAATTATGTTTCTAGTGGGGCATATGATGCAGTAATTTGTATCATACATTATTTAAATGTAAAGAATGATTATAGTATGAATATGCATTTTTTGTGTGACATTGATTTGAGATGTTTGTTGATTGTAATTATTGTTGAGAAGTGCGTTTATACTGCCTTACTGAAACTGACAATAATAGCGTGCAATAATGCAGCGAGGGGGTGAGCTGTTTATCATTATTAGAGACGAGGAAGTTACGTAATGTTGGCGCGTTTTTCTTTAGAATTTGCTGGAACATTTTTCCCTAGAGCATATGTATTCATTATTTTCATTGGATATAAAAATAGACGCTAATGTTGGCGCGTTTTATTAGCCACTAGTAACTCAGTTATAATCTTTAGGCATATCGGGGCGTAGGAGTATAAAAAAGGGCTAGGTTAGAGGTAAAGTCCTTCAGTCCGTCAGTTCGTCGAAAACATTTGTACGTTACACGTCGCCTTCAGTCCAGCAGAAATATTTGTACAGTACACGTCGGTTATCGATTCGCAGGTTACGCGTAGCAGAGTTATGAAAAATCTTAAGTGTTGTAAAGTTAATTATACAAAAAGTTGAAGTACGCGAATTAAGAATGATCAGTAATGAAGTTATTATAACAGTTTCAGTTTGGCGAGTGTCAAGATCAAAGTGTAAATGTGATAGTGAATGTGTTCGACAATAAAAAGTGTAAAACAAATTCTTTCATCAGTGTTAACTTTGGATAAAAGACTCCTTTCCGTTTACACAAGCTGTATAAAGAGAAGTGTTCGACCAAAAAGATCATAGCTAGCCGGAGGACAGTAAACCAAAATTAAATAAAATAACAGTAGCATTCTTTAAAACAAACACTAATACTGCCGCAAATTGCTAACACCAGATGGAGCTAACAAACCTAACAAAGAATCACGTCACAAAATGGCTTCACCACGTGGAGTAAACACAAATATACAAACAACATTAATAATACCGTCGCACTATGCGTGAATTGAAGAAAATTTGCGCTATGTAGATCAAAGTTTCTAACCTCAAACTGCAGAATATCATACTGACACTACTAGTTACCTTTTAGATACGGCAGCGTAGTGATCAATGTTAAGGGCATATTCAATATTTGGTTTCTTTCTTCTATTCATTTTCACAGATATTACACAAATATACATATCGTTAGCTGACTGCTACCTCTCATCACACAAAGAAGTGCATATGGGTAGTTGGAAAGAAGTGGAATATAAGACACTTCTTTGAAAATACCATTACCACTTTGAAGATTTAAATTTCGATTTAATGTGCAGTTTTATATAATTGTATTAAATCGATTGATAATAAAGCGAAACCTTGAGCTCAGTCTTGTATAAATCAACTAGAAAACAAACGGGTATCAGTTATTTTATGATTGACAGAAGTATTAATAACTGTGATGTTGTAATCATTATATAATATGGTGAAAGACAGTCGCCTTTCAGCTGAAGATGGCAGAAAGACGTCTCCCGAAGGCGCTACTCAGTAAAAAAATCAAGCGCAGATGTGATGTGGATTAAAAACGTAACGACTCACTATATTACATCATCAATTATTTTGTTTATAACCTTTCAGGGATGATATAGGGGGTAAATACAAAGGCTTCCCAGATGTGTCATTTAGAGGCGGCTGTAGAGCTACCAATTGGTTTTTGGACTCACGTTGCTTGAATGAGTATGGAACGTGAACAATTATTGTTTAGAGATATTGTTCCATTTAAATGAAGGCACAATCGATTCCGGCGTACTATCGACTGCCTGTTGCACTCAAAATTCTAAGACATTGTTGAAGTTACAGAGGTGAGACAAAATCCTGGTTTCAGCTAGCGCTCAATATTGATGAGAAAACGTACAGAAGAATTAGAGGATGCAAGTATTATTTTCAAGCTGTTTTTAAAAATACTATTTTATCGTGCAGTTTTACTTTGAATTGATTAAAGTGACAGACAGATTAGCCTTTAGCGGTTATTTAAATGACGATCTTAAATCAGGAATAATTCGTGACCGTTACCTATTATTTAATGTGCATTAGGACTACTAGATTTTAATAACCAAATAGGAACTAAAATATTACTCTTTGAAGTGATGCCAACCTTTTGCTCCGTTTAGGAAATCAGGCTTTTCAATTCATATGTTGTTTTAAACCTTGCAACCATCAAATGAATCTGAACCAAACTTTACTTGCGGATGAAATATGCGGTAATAAATATAAATCTAAAAAAACCCATTAAACGTTTTAGGCAAAATAAAATTATAAAAAGTAAAATAAAATATTACATAACATTGAATTTATTTGCATATATATGTACAAATGTATGTTGTAAATGGTTACTTGACACACATTTATTTGAAGCATATAAACAAGTGTGTTATGCCTAAAATGTCTAATTTAAACATCTGCAGATAAAACATTATTAAATTTCAATGGATAATTAGATTAAGGTGGTACCACATTAAGCCAATATATTCTCAAGAAGTGTGCAAACATTTCATACTTGTTATTTACTAGTTATTGTGATATGTGTAGAAATTCATATACAAAGCATATATTTTTACGGTCAGAAAAACAATATATTAAATGCGACACAAATTTAAAAAAAAATCTGTTGACGCCCATGATTCAGATTTGTTATTTTTTGATATCATTCGTACATTCTATGAACATGATATGATATAACCGATATAATTCTGCTCATTGAAAGCTGAGGCACGCTGATTCAATATGAATACCAATATTACTCGCCACTTCACGAAGTAGGACTTAATTTTCTTTTTCTCCAAGTAATTAGATTTTACCCTATAATCGATATCAATGCACAGCACACTGGGCAAAGCATCAGACTGCTATGATATTACGAATTCCTATGGGGCATTCATTGACGTAATATTGGCTACACGATTAATTAGTAGCATAGCAGTTAAGCGAAGCCATTTGAAATCAAGCACTAAGCGCAACAACATCATGCTTAATGATTACGTGCTGATTAGCACCTGTTCACACCACATAGAATTCTGATCACTGAAATTCGGGGTTGCAAAAGGCTCAAACGTGGACACTACTGCTCTTAAACTGCGAAATTGCCTAGCCATTTCCTTAATTATACTTTTAAAGGATAGGGGCGTAAGAGTATACTGATACTATTATAATTGTTATTATGACTTTTGTTTTTACACTCTGTAGTTGATAAGGTACGAGTACAAGAAGTGTATTTTAATCACTGTAATCGTTGGTTACACAGTATAAAAGCTCAGTGGAATGTTTTTTGAACCCTTAAAAACTACAAAACATTCAATTCTTCGAATTCCATTGTCCTTCAGATAAGTTAGCAGGTACACCATATACTGTAAACTTGAGCAGCTGTCAAAAGGTCTGAATAGCAATGGTCAAGCATTATCCGTGGAAGCGTGAAGAAGGAACTAAAGAAGAAATCATTGTGGAATGGACACACAGTGGCGAAACTCAAGTGTTGTGACAAACAGAGGAAAACAGATTGGAAGCACTTGAAATGTGCATATTGTCAGGAACGTGGCTGAGGAGATCCGTATTGTAATTATTATTTTATATTAATCGCCATTATTTTATTAACCTGTCACAAGTTTCTGAATTCATATAGAAACATATTTTATATTCTTAATTCTGCTAAAGTCTTAGTAAATTGTATATATGACAGGAAACAGTGGTTTGTCATTTCCTTTGACATTTCAAAGGGATGTTACTATGCCATCATTTCCTGAGGAGTACGTGTCTTTCTACAGGCTTTTAGCTGCACCTTAAACCGCGTTACGTCACATAGAATGTTCTAGAACATTGACGTAGCGAGTTATGATTGGCTGCTATATTTCAAATCCAGGGCGGTGGCAGACCATATTTGGTAATAGCTGCCAGGGTATTGAGCCCTCAGTCTCGACTCGGGGGACTTTAGTGTTGTAAATTGATCGGGACCGCTATGCCACCCGTCGTCGGTCATCTGACACCACTAACGGCTTGACGAAGTCGTGTCGAGTATTGGCTCTCCTCATCCACGACGAGACATGTTTCTCAAGGTAAGCCTTCTAAGATAAATTGATAATAATAATAATGTTAGCCAGTATCATCATCATCATCATCATCATCATCCCTGATAATGTAAACTCGACAATCACACTATAGAAATGTAACTTCTAGAATATAGTAGTTTCGCTAATCCAAGTTCTGAATTCTCTATCATCTGATTCCAGTTATTCCCACCTGTGTCCAACTTTAGTTGCGACAATATGGCGTAAAATTTAAGTTTCTGTCGACACATACTTAAATGTTCATTTTTCGTTTGTTTGTTCAATCTCGACGCCTCAATACTTAAAGGGATACCAATGCTTCTGTAGTACATTACGATACTTGGATTCTTATACTGTGATTTGAGTTCTGATTTCAGGATGTGTTTCTAATTTTTTTGACACGATATTACTGCCTGAGTTCGGCACGAGTTTTGGAATACATACTGCGATCCTGGAATTCCTTCTTCACGCCTACATAGAGCAACCATGTCTATAGATTTTCGAGTTTTCTTTCTTGAGATCCAAAGGTAACTACTATTTTTCTGTACATTCCTTTTACTTCTTAGTTTCGTGGAGTTACTTATCTATTCGGTGTACGTCATTACACCTTTCTATGGATTTTTTTTCTTGCGGATGTGACTCTTACCATATCCAGCGCTGGTTCAGTTAACTCTTTGTGATGTCATATTTTTTTTTAAGCAAAGATGACAGACTTTATTTCAAATGAATATATTTGGATATACTTAGAATTTGTCAGAGATTGCATTTCTACAATCGATTACTTTTGTCTATAGTTTACCCACAGAGTCTTATATATGGATAGTTGTTCTGATCTATTTTGATGATCTCTGACGCATTCTCAGTATATTATGCAGCAAACGACTTACTGTATTACAGTTTGAAATAATGAATGTATAAGTTTTCCCCCTTCTATGATGTACCAGTTACTGGATATTCTTATGTATACCTTAAACATAATGTAAATGGAAAATTACTACCTTATTGTTGCATTGTCATAATTTACTTTTTGTAAACAGCCTTTCTTAAACTTTTACGAACCATCTTACATTTTGGTGATTTATTTATTCAATGCTGGATATTTGTATTTAAAATAACAGTGTGTAATGCTTTGTGAAACACACATCCTACACATTATTATATTATTTAGCTACTCTCTTATTCTTTTGTGAATACAGTCGATAGTTGTCAGGGTGCAACTGTTCGTATGTTTTTTGAACTTTTAGTAAACAATTTAAACTTTTGGCATATCATTTGATTTTATCTAACTTTTATAGATTTTGTTGTTTTATTATGTAGCTTATGATGTTAGTAAAAACTATACTGCGTTTAGCAATTGTTTCCTTTGCACCCTTCCGGTCTACTCTACGGTATTCACAATATTCTTGAATTTCCTGACTTTTAATTAATATTGTTTTCACATATTGTACAGAGTTGACTATTTTAAGCCTTTGTAAAATTATTTTGTCAAGCTCATTTCACTGTACTAATGTAACGAAATTGATTTTATAAACCCAATGATTGTTTATTTATAATATTATTAATTTTCAGTCCAATTCTACTATCTGACTTTACTTTTGTTCACTATTAATTTTTACATTCTATAAATATTTTCTTTCCCTGTTTACAATTTCTTTGGCATATTTTAATGTACTGTATTTTCTGATATTCCCATTTTGAAGGTTCCCTATGTTATCTTTTGTTTGTTTCTGGAGCATCTAAATACTTTTTTTAACTTTGGTAGCACGAGTTTTTCAGTTTCTAACTTTTGGTTGCTGGCACTTGTTAGTGCCCGTTGCTTATTTTCTTAATTATTATATCGTTTCTCCTCCTGTGGATGACATTGCTCATCGTTTTATTTACTTAGATGTTTCACGCCTATTATTGCCAATTATAGTTTGCCAGTTACTAAGATACATTGTCCGTCCTTAATTACTATGATAAAAGCACCATTTGTATCCAACCTTCCCCCTTAAGATTTTTTTCCGTCCTTGGTATTCCTATTTTTCAGATTATCTAGAACATTCTATGTGACGTAACGCGGTTTAAGGTGCAGCTAAAAGCCTGTAGAAAGACACGTACTCCTCAGGAAATGATGGCACAGTAACATCCCTTTGAAATGTCAAAGGAAATGACAAACCACTGTTTCCTGTCATATATACAATTTACTAAGGCTTTAGCAGAATTAAGAATATAAAATATGTTTCTGTATGAATTCAGAAACTTGTGACAGGTTAATAAAATAATGGCGATTAATATAAAATAATTACAATACGGATCTCCTCAGTCACGTTCGTGACAATATGAAAAAGAAGAATATTGTCCAATAAACAAGTGAAATAAGCAAAGAAGATATTTTAGAAATAGTGGTGGAAGGAAGAATAGTGTTGAAATTGAACAGAACCAAGAACGAAAATGGCTGGCACAATGACTAAGAGGAAAATATCTGCTAGACAATATTACAATAATTTGTGGAGATGATGAGTAGAGCAGAAAAGATGCAAGGATGGAAGGTTCTGGGGTTGCAGTGAAGAACCTGTTCTTGAGAAGAGCATCATTTTAGCTTATAAGTGAAGTGCTAAAATCCTCACGGTAAGAACTTCTTGAAATTCGTGTGCAAAAAGCTATGTAGGCTAAGAATGCCATATTAATAAATGTAACTGCCGTTTTCAACTGTAAGACCTGTAAATCTAAGCCTAAATATATAAAAATGCAGTACTCGATGCAAATGCAGAACTATTTTGAAATGTAGTGGCATGCACTTGTTCTGCCACACGATGCACTCCTCTTGGCTTCCTACCAACGCTTCAAGTAGTCAGAACCGACCATTCGAGTCAATAAGTACAAAACTTCTTCCTTGCAGTTTAATTGAGCAATTCGATTCTCTTCACACATCTCAATTCATCGGCATGCTCACACAGTGGGCGGCACTCAGGTCGTGTCAAGAATGTCGGTCAGCTATCACGATTTCACGCACGCTTGCATGTCAGCAAGCTCACTAACGCTACTAACCGGGGTGCTCAAGTGGAACCCGGCCTATCTAATTTGTACGAATCCCTACTAACACTGAGCACCCCTCAGTGAACGATATTTGTCGCTAACAACATGTGCATGAGGAGATGATGTAGTCCCCGGGGATGATCGTCAACAATGGCAGCGGGAGTCGGGCCACCCCAAAAATAAAAAATAAACTAGCTGCAACTAATCGCTTTCTCAAGCAAAGTATCGAGTTAGGTTTTGGCACGACGTCTTTGATTCCTCCCCACGAGTTTAGCTGGTAGTGTTTTAATAACAATTACTCTGTTGTTAACACTTAGTCTCAGACATGGTTCTTATTTAGAAGCGTATAAATGAAAGTTTTCTTAGCATGTACTTGGGAACCCCGGCCATACCTTCTCCAAAAAAAGTCATAGGGTAGAGTCGTGGTTCTGATGAGTGGAATTAAAGCATAAGAAGTGGTAGATATACAGAATCCCAGTAGGAATACTCTCCTTATGGGGGCGGATTGATAAGTCAGTGACTTTTTAAAGAAAATAAAAACTTTTTACAAAAATCAGTTTTATTTCCCAACATAGTCCCCTTTCAATTCAATATACGTTGGCCAGCGTTTCTCCAATTTTTTAACCCTTCCAAAAGATATGATTTTTCGAAGTCTGCAAAATATGAGGTTGTTTCTGCCATGATGTGTTCACTAGACGTGAATTTCTTCCCGGCAAGCCAATTTTTCAGGTTTGCAAAGAGGAAGAAGTCGCTCGGAGCCAAATCTGGAGAATATGATGGGTGAGGTAGCAGTTTGTACCCCTGTTCCACAAATTTTGCCATGGCAATGGCTGAGTTGTGTGCGGGTGCATTATCCTCGTGAAAGAGAACGTTTTTCTTCACCAAATGGGGTCGTTTCTTTAACAATTCATTGTGAAACTGATCCGGCATAATATGAGCCTGTGATTGTTTTACCCCTTACCAGGTAGAGGATGTCTATCACCGCTTGTGAATCCCAAAAGACAGCTACCATAATTTTTCCTGCCGTCAGAATGGTTTTCGCTTTCTTTGGAGCAGGTTCGCCGAAGGAAATACACTGCTTTGATTGTTGTTTGGTTTGAGATTGGTAGTAATGGATCCAAGTTTCATCAACCGTAAGATAATGCCGCAAAAACTCATTTGGGTTGCGCTGGAACATGTGAAATGGTCACACGATTCCGCTTGTTCTCAACTGTGAGCAGTCGTAGCACCCATCTCGCGACAGCTTTCTCATACTCCAAAATTCGTGCAGAATGTTATACACCCGTTCACTTGAGATGTTTACGGTCTTGGCTATCTCACGGATTTTCACTCGGCGGTCTTCCAACACAATATCATGAACCTTTTTCACAATTTATTCTGCTGTCTTCCGAGTCTGAGTCAAGACTGTTGTGAGTCTTGATTTTGATGAGTGTAATTAAAGCATAAGAGATGATAAATATAGAGAATGCTAGTAGGAATACTCTCCTAACTGGCAGGAGATCACATTAGCAATATCTCAGCTGAAGTGACTGCGGTAGGAATACCTTATAAAGCTGATACCCAAGAAACGAAAAACATTTTGATTCATTTCCTAATAATTTAGAATTGTATTATTCTGTATTATTAAACCCTCCAATTCACTTGAATTTTTTATTATGACGCTTTTCAAGATGAAAATGGGAAAAACGTCATAGCCTAAGGTAAAATCAAATAAAATCCCTAGGTTAGTAACACGCATTACAGGTGTGATTAATGTTAAAACAAAGCATAACTTCAGAAATGATTATTTATTCCTATCATTTAACTTTAGGTCCTATCCCAACATTACCCGACATTAACGTTTTAATATTTTAAGATAGCATAAGATGTTAAAAGTTACTTCTAAATGTTCATACCATCCGACTCTCTCCCCATGTGCTTATTTCGTTTTGTCTGTTCAATTTCCTTCGAAGTACTTTGTGTAAAATTGTAAAATTATGCGAGGCTACAAAGAAACGTATCTAATTCTAAACGTTGCCATTATATCCTGAAAGGGAAAACATACGATACTCACGAGGGAAATGTTAAGCGTCCGTCGCGTGACAAAGACATACAAACTTGCGAGGATCAGTGTAAAAGACAGTAATGATTAAGCCGCAGTAACAAGAAAGTCTTCAAACTACTTCTGCGTAGGCTGTTTCTGGCTTTGAAAAACAATTTTACGTGTAGAAATTTTGTGGCTTTAACTGGCCTTAGAATCTGAATGAATTGGAATCCGGGGTCAAATGAGCCTGGAAATCTCCAGGTGCCTAGTGTTCACTATACACGCCAGAAAACTCCAGAGGAACATTATTCAGGACATATTTTAATCCTATATGGAATGCAACCACAACTCCTCGAATACAACCTGTACACAGCGCTTACAGCAAGAAGATGATCCAAATAGTAGTTACACATATTCTGTTATTTAATGTTCTATACTCAACTATGTCTTTGGTCACGAAAGTACACACAGTCTTCATATACGCCGTACGTACCTTTATTCAACGAGTACATCCAAATAAACGTTCTTCACTGAGTTTTATTCTCCAGCTGTTCTCTCCGGAATACTTTCTTCCAAAATTGCAACTTTTTCATCCATTTAGTGCCAACTAAAAACAAATTCAACGCACATTTATTCACTGTTGAATGTGTCCTTTTGGCAAGCAGTGGTTCGTTCTTTCGTCTTTATTCACAAAGGCGTTCAAAGAGATAGCATCTTGCACACACAACACGCATCACAAAAGTTCCCTCTTCTCTCCCTCTTATTTTATAAATGTTAGATGTTAAGCGGGAGCGAAAGGAAGAAACGAAAGAGGGCAATAAAGTAAAAGAACGCTTTCAAAAGAATCTTCTGGTGAAACTTCAAAGAGATCGAATTATGATGTACTTTAAAGGTGCTGTTTGTATGGCCTGGTTGAGGCTGACAGAGACACAAGGTGGGTGAGAGAAAGATATTTTGTGATCCCTTAATAAACCCTTCCCAAAGATTTTTGTGTATTTTCTTTTCCTCTCCACTTCCTAAACATTTATACTTCAATATCACCTATTCAACTACAGTTCTGTGGTCACCTGTTAGAACTAAACGAATAGCTTTTCTCAAAATAAAGCCTACAGCAAGGTATTAATCTTTTAGTAATTGATGTGAGTCTGCATTCAAAAGTATTATACAGAGAAGCGTGGTACAGTTTGTGTAAAACGCCGTGACAGTTCTCCACTCCTGAAGCATAGATGCGCAATAGCACTAACCAGCCCACTTGCATAATAACAGAGGTGGGGGGGGGTCAGTGTGGAACCTGTGGTTGTGATAATCACAATCACTTCTATCCCTTGCTCCCCTACCACTCTCACAACTTCTCATTTCTCCTCTCTTGCGCATATGGGGTGTCACGACATATTACACCAGCTGTAACTACTGTTTTTTTTGGGCTCAGTACAGCCTTCTTGCAGGAGTACGTACCTTATCAACGTATCATTTATATCCATGAGATGGGCAGTCTAAACCAAGGTGCTCGACAGTCTGTCCACATGAACAGATATGCCCGTTCGGAGAAGGAATATGAAAACTTTTAAATAGGCAATGTTTACATTTTCCATGTTCAGTCATGAATTGTGTTAATATGATGCCGGCCCTCGTAGCCGTGGTCGCTGGAATGCATAGCTCCGGCGCTCCGCCAAGCTGAGGGTCGCGGGTTCGAGTCCCGCCATGGGTATGGGTGTTTGTGTTGTGTCTATGTGTAGTGTAATTGCGGTGATAAAGGGTAACGAAAACAGTACAAACACAGTATAAACTGGGTAGAACAAGGGAAATTAAAAAAAAATACGAAAGAGGATTGAAATGTGAGGCAGTATTTGTAACACTTAAATAATTTCAGTCTAATTATATAATATGTAAATTCAATAACAGCCCGCCTTGAAGCAATAAGTGTATGTAACAATATATAAAAATGTATATCACAGTCATTGTATATGTTAATATTATCGTATACATGTTCAATAATGTTATGTGAATGTATTACGTAATTTAATAATGTAGGAGCTGTGAGAATAATAGGTTAAAAGTTGCTAACAATGAGGTAACAATGAGGTAACCTTGAGGCAATAATGAACTTGAAAGTTTAACAATACTACTTGTGATTCTTGTAAGCAATAATGTAATTTTAGTGACAGTTTATAACCAATAAACAACCAGAAAAATCTTTAGTTAAATGAAGGTATTCTATTGGAGCAGGATTAGCCAATCAGAAACTGAAAAGGAGAAAATTTTACAAATTTAGAGTACAGTTGCCTGTAGACAGTGTTAGTAACCGGATGCAAGATGCGTCCTCGAGAGATTTAATACGTATTCGTGTGAGACGAAAAATAGTTTTACGTGTTAAAAAGTGCAAGTATTTAAAATAAAAAATTCTCACAGCTCTCTCTCCATATCAGTGAAGTGTTATTTAAATCGTATCAAGCATTAATAAAAGGAGTGAAGTAAAATTATAATCTGTGTAAGCCTACATTCTTAAGTCGCACCACAACCCTGCTAAGAGAAACGTGTCTCTAACAATAATACTGACGCAGCCGAGGCAAACATAAATATATAATCTTTAAAGAAACAGTCAAATTACAAAGTTAATCTTTTTTAAATTTGGGACGAAGGCTATCGGGTACCATACGTGTGGTTGCAACTACTTCAAGTTCTGCTCCCCAACAGTTGAAATACAATACAATCCCAACTTAAAATTGGCTTTCCATACGTGGAGCTAACAATACATCTTCTTCAAATGTTTCACTGAACTGCGGGAAAGCACATCTTTCGCGTAACTGCGCAGTTGATACTATTTGTACAAAGCGTAGACCATTTATTTAACTATTCGACTCTCAGGGCCCTTTTACGTAAGAAGTAGGGCATCTAATGTTTTCAAATTCGATTTCAGATGACGCAACTATTTCACCAATTTCATAGGTTCTCTCATTTCCTGTATTTCCTACATGTGCACGAACCCATGCCAGGCATATATGTTTTTCATACATATAATCTACGTTCTAGTGGTACAGGGTTAGTATTAAACTTATCATTCAGTGCTGATTATAAGTCACAGAAAATATCACATTACACTTATCGACACTACACCGCACAGTCTTTTTCAATGCCAAGAGCTCTGCTTGAAAATCCGTGGATGTAACCGGAATTTTATAATTTTGGTTTGCTATCTGAGTATTAGATGCGTTCACAGCCAGAGCACTACCAACAGTTTTTGTTCTGTAGCAGATGTTCGTAAGCAGTCAATGTAAATATCGTAATCGCGATCAAACGGATAATTTGGATTGCAACAGTTCATAATAAATGGCAGGATGTCCTGCTGCCAGAAATTGCATCGAGTACACAACAGACTCTGGAATAAAACGTCCCTTTTTAGTGTTCACTATTTTAACTCCAAAAAAAGAAGAGGTTATATACCAGCCAAAATTAAAACTGCCTCTATGCGGATGGTACGATATGCCCTAATAATATCAAGAGCAATTCCATGTTGAATTTGGGTGAGTTTCTTTCGAACCCACTTTTTATTGGGAACATCGAATCCGGAACCAAATCGAATCGAACCTGGGATCCCCGAGTGTGAGTCTCACATGCTACCGTGGAGCTCCTTCGATCTACTTACCTATAGAAGAGGAACTATTAAATTTTACCCAAAAAATCTATAACGACAGTTCACTTCAAATACATGTTTTGAGATCCCTTGAATAAAAGAAACACTTAACTGCTGTGGTCCTTAGCGTCTCATTCTATATTGTGAAAAACCGATAATTTTGCTCTGAGGCCTCTTTATCAGGCTTGAGGTTCTTTTACTTGCCGTATATCTACGACACGGGACCAACGCCTTTACTTTCTTTCCGAAGAAAGCCATGCTAAGGATTTTTACGCTCGAACCGCCGGGTTTGAACCCGCGTCCTCAGGAACTAGACCACTACATCACGGAGGACATGAAAAGGTGGATGAATACCAAACTTGGTATTTATGTTCAGTATCTTCCAAAAATGCGACTCAAGGATTTTAAAGACACTATCCCACCCTAAATACCCATTACATGGAAATTATTTTTTTATTTTTTATTTTCTCAAAAATGGGTCATATTGATTTTGTTTAAAATACCACATGTTTAAGATACTTTCATGAGAAATACAATGTATATCTGGAATTTTCTGCGAATAGTATGTGAAGTTCTCCTCATTTTGAATGACTTTTACATAATTGGTAAGCCGTAAGAGATAGACACAAAAAATGTAGATCCCATTAAAGCACACCATGGATGCCAAATAAAATATTTTTCAGCATTAACCACTTCCGAGATATCCTTTGTTATTGGTTTCAATTTTTAAAATACTTAGGTGTACCTTTTTTTCAAGTAGTAAGTCGCTATTCGTTTTCTCGCGGTCATGCAAAGACAATGGAGTTTCAAAGTCATCACAAAGCGACCTTCTTTTTAAAGATGTGACCTTAGTCAGCGAGCGAGGTGTACCGCGGTAACGTGTGCGTATCGCAGATCCCCGGTTCGATCCTCGGCGACCGCCCACTCTGACCAAAGGGTTTTTCCTGGTTTCCCCGGGTCGACAGGCGAATTCTGGGGTGGTTTCTCATCTACCACGATAAGGTAGATGAGAAACCACTACTCTTTCCGTTTCCTTCTCATCTTTCAGGCGTGCTTCTTTCCTGCTGGTAGAAATATTAATAAATTAAAATTTTAGCAATTTAGTAAATAGGCAATAACTGGGTTTCAGTTATTGTGGATACTAGCTTTCAGTTTAAATAGTAATTTACTAATATTTTGTTGAATTATAGTTTAATTGTAACTTTATTTTAATTTATTTCATTTTATTGTGTTAGCAGCTAGTTAAATCTGTACAACAATATTGTATAAATTAATAAGTATAAAGGAAATAAATAGGAAATTTGGAATACACCCTTGGTGTAGATAACTAAATACGGACGGAGTATTACAGATTTTATTTTAATTTATTTTGTGCTTATAGGTTTCGTGGTGCATGGCGGTGCCGGACCGATGGCGCGGATGCTTGCCAAAGGAAAGAGTACTCCCCGTGGACACCAGAGGGCTGTTTGTTCTACGGATCGATGATCACCCTCTTTAGGCAGATCCGGCAGTGGGACGGTTCTTTGAGCTGGAACTGTTAGGGGCTTCCAAGCGTCTCTGTGGCACGCCTGTCTACGGCCTGTAATCTCCTTTCCATCCCTTCATCCCTTTCTCATGGGGAATGGTAGCCACAATAGAGCTTTTGTAGGTCGCAGTGCGCGAGGTGATTAAATTGAATTGAGTTTTATTTATGGCTGCTCTTTAACTGTTGTGGTCCTTAGCGTCCCATTCTACATTGGGCGTGAAAGACCGGAAATTTTGCTCAGAGACCTCTTTATCAGGCTTGAAGTTCTTTTACGTGCCGTAAATCTACGACACGGGACGACCGGCTTTACTTCCCTTCCGAAGGAAGCCGTACTAAGGATTTTTACGCCCGAAAAAATCCATCGCCCTCCGCCGGGTTTGAACCCGATGCGCGAGGTGTCCCCTCTACCTATACCTATCACTTAAGTCTGCTGTATCCTTCTTACACCTACAACTAAATGTAATTTTGTGTAAGACTAGTTTCTACAGAAGAGTTCTTTGAGAAAATCATGTGAATTCAACAGATCAGAGTTGTAAATTTGGTTTGCCATGCCGCATATATTGGAACTCGTAGTATTTATTGCATATCTTAGGAAACCTTGGAGTAATATCTAAGTATTCTCTCGTTTCAAACATTTTAGCACTCGTTAGATAATCAGAAAAAACACAGGATTCTACGGAGTTTATAAAAGCGGCTCATGTTTTCTTTAATCTAAATTGAAGTAGTATAAAACTACTTTTTCCTAAACATACGGGCTCTTTATTCATAAACTTTGAGGCAGAATTTTTAACACTTGAATGGTTTCAGTCAAATTATATAATATGTAAATTAAATAACAGCCCGCCTTGAAGCAATATGTATGTAATAATTTTTGAAATGTATATAATAGTAATTGCATATGCCAATATTGTTGTATCCATGTGTAATAATGTTATGTGAATGTATTACGTAATTTAATAATGTAGGAGCTGTGAGAATAATAAGTTAAACGTTGCTAATAATGAGATAACCTTGAGGCAATAATGAGTAAGGAAGTTTAAATGCTACTAGTCATTATTAGAGCAGCAATAATGTAAATTTTGACACAGTTTAAAAATAGCCATTCAACATCCAGATAAAGCTTTAGTTAAATGCAGGTATTCTATTGGAGTAGGTTTAGCCAATCAGAGACTTGAAATACAGAGATTAACAAGTTTAGACGGTTGAAATCTGTTTAGTTACCTGCAGACCGTGATAGTAACCAGATGCAAGATGCGTCCTCTAGAGAAATATAATACGTATTCGTGTGAGATGAAAAATAAGTATACGTGTTAAAAAGTACAAATAATTAATTAAAGAATTTCACAGCTCTCGATATCAGTCAAGTGCTATTTAATTTGTGTCAAGGATTAATAAAAAAAAGAGTGAATTAAAACTTAAAATCTGTATAAGCCTATATTCTTGTCGCATCACGCCCTGCCAAGACTTCCATGTCTCTAACAATAATACTGACGCAGCCGAGGCAAGCATAAATATTTAATACTTAAAGATACAGTAAAATTACAAAGTTAATATTTTTTTAAACTTGGGGCAAAGGCCACCTGAAAGTACATTTGGAGCGAAGGCTACCGGAAACTGTTTAAAATACGTGCGGTTGCGACTACTACAAGTTCGGTTCCCCAACAGCTGAAATATAATACATCATCTTCAAACTGACTTTCCATACGTAGCAGCAACAAACATTTTCTCAAATTGACGCCCAAAACCTGGTGCAAATAACGTAAAGATATAATAACCTTCTTCAAATTGGCTTCCATACGTGGAGCTAAATAAATAAATAACTCCAACAAAACACCTTCTTCAACTATAAAAGCAATGAGGCTAAAACTTTCCACTCTTACGGGTATGTAAGGTAATATTTTAAACGCACTGAAATTGCATTTTATGTTTTATTATAATAGATTTTAAAGTGCTGAAGGTTTGTGTCTTAAAAAGATAACCTAACATTTGAATTGAGCTTTGCCAAAGACAATATAGTAAACCTAAACTGAGGTACCATTAACAATTGAATTTTTTTAATTCAACGTCATGAAATGTAATGTCTTAAGGTGCAGTAAAATCCAATGATTCTGCTTGAAATAGTACCTAAAAAGTACAAACCAAAAAGTGTCGGTGTTTTGTTACTTTTGTTCCATTTTTTACTTTCTCAACTACGTATAGTTAGCAGGGGAAGTGTTGCATTCCAGCAAAAAATTCGATACCGAGATTTCACCGGAAATACATGTTTTGAGCCCCCTGAATACAAAAAGAGCATTTTTAGAATAAGGTCCACTGTATGTCTGTGAAAAGCATAACTCAAAAACGAAAAGTCGGATAAATACCAAACTTGGTATCTAGGTTCAGTATCTTTCAAAGATGCGACACGAAGATTTTCAAGAAAATGCCCCCAATTCAGACTACCCTTTACATGGAACATTTTTAGAAAAGTTTGATTTTCTCAAAAATGACTCTAACGATTTTGATTAAAAGATCACACGTTTAAGATATTTTCAAGACAAATAAGATGTATACGTTAAATATTCTGGGAATGTCCCCAAAAGTCCTCTTCATTCTGAATGGCTTTTTCATAACTGGTAAACCGTAAGAGATAAAAAAACTTTTTCTACATAAAAAACGTAGAGCTTGTTGAAACACGCAGTTTATGTCATACATTTTTTGTGGAGTGAACCATTTCCGAGATATTCGTGTTATTTGTTTGAATTTTCCAATACTTATAATTTTTCTCAAATGGTAATTCGTTATTCGTTTCTTTATGTCCTGGAGATGCAAAGAATATGGAATGCTCCACATAGTAACCAGCTCTTAAAAGATTTGACTATCGCTTAAACCCTGCTATATTCCCCTTGCACCTACAGAAAATTAGCAATAAGACTGTTAACATGAAGTAGATGGAGAATAAGCGTTTGTAAAAGTAGTTTGTACAAGAGTGGAGAAAGTCATGTGAGTGTAACACATTAGATTTTTGAAGTTAGTATTGTTTGTTACAGACTAACTGCCATATAATATAGAACACGAAATCTGTAAGAGAGATAGCTGTATCTATACTGATTTACGAAGAATAACCACAAATATGCATGTTTTCTTGGTTCAGTGAATGTTCCATTAAGCCACTAATTAAACAGCTACTCCCCTTAAAGAACATTCATCTACTCTGCTAGTCTATTTTCTCTCAGTATAATTTAGAGTGTTATAGAGAATTAATTAACTACTTTCTCATTAAGCGAGCCTATAAACTGCAGAAGCTGAAACTCACCTACTGTGGGAGAGAGAAAACGATTAGGATATTAATGGTAGAAAGATTTAAAATACAAAGTCTCTCATTTCAAGTATCTAGCTAAGAAAACGATGAGAAGTTTTTCGGATTGAAATTAGTGTATGCTGATTTTCAACATACAAGATTGATAGAATGCTGGCAGTACCGTTTCCCGGATAACTTGGGCCTCGTGACACAACACAGATACCACCGCAAAAGGATTATATCAAGAATACATATGTAGCTTCTATTTAGCCTTCACCCTTCCCATACACATAGTGCAGACAATGCTAACCATTCGGCAAAAACACAGGTGGTGCGACAAAAGACAGATTAATGATCTGCTAGGTCATCAGCAGATCGTGCTGCGCTGGAGATAAGAGCATCGACCTGAATCCAGCATAAAACGTTCGTTCGGAGTTCGTGCGCATTATGGAAGTGTTGGTTTTGATTTTCAAAGTAACTCTTTGACATAACAATATAATTCATATTATTGAAGCATCTCTTAGCACATAGAAGCAGCCTGTTCAACATTACAGGTTATAAGTAAAAAATGGATGTACTTTTAAATTTATTTAGCTTTAAGAAAGCATCGGCAACAGAAAATTATACATATACTGGATGAATCACCTAAAACTTGCACCGCAAATATTTCGGAAATGGAAAGTGCTATTGATGTGCAGTTTTCACAGCATTGATTGGTAGTCAGGGGCTCGTACATTTAGCCTATAAACAGATTTTAATAATACTGAGAAAGTGTATTTTTTGAGCAAACATACAATTTTTAAATGGAGCAATCCTGCAAATATCTGCGGTGCAAGTTTTAGGTGATTCACCTTATATATTCACTACTAAACTATTAACAGGGTTAGATAGAAATAAAATACTGCTTCTGGGAATATTTTGCGATTTGGTTGAGGCGTTTGACAACGTAGACCACAAACTTTTATGACTTCATTATATCTCTAAATTGGTTTCATTTATCCTAACTAATGAGAACCAAGACAGCTATAACCAATGGTTGTAATTATGAGAACTGGATTATTACTAAAGGTCTTCTTCAGGGTTCTATACTGAATCCGTTGTTATTTTAAGTATTTATTACCGACTCTATAACTTAGCAGGACGACAAAAGTGTAATTTTGGCAGATGATTCCAGTATACAGTCTGCAGTGTCACATGAACAACAAGCGGACTAGCTATTAAAGCTCTTGAAGAGCCTAATACTTGGTTTGATGCTAATAAACTTTCACTATACTATGATAAAACTGGCTTTATGCAATTCAGAAATGAGCATAAAAATAACCGAATTAAGAAATCAGCTGGGAAAAAGTGAAGAACTCATGATACCAAAACTTATCTCAGCATATTTTGCTTTAAGGAATCTGAACAATATTCTTAAGCAGAATAACTTGAGAGTACACTATATGTCTTATTTTCTCTCTGTTTTGAGCTAGGAAAGCATATTTTAGAATACTGCTGCACACATGACCTATCACTTGTAGGGGAACACCTACTGCATAGTTAATATGGACAATTGAATTTAAAGATTGTGATCACAGATATGTTAATAAATTATAAGGAAATCAATAACAGAAAACACATCAAAATGTGAAGTAATTAGGAAAGAGGAACAGATGTAAATAGTAGAAATATTGTAAATGGTATTGTAAATAGCATGTGATAAAAATATTATAATCTTATGTATAGAATATTGTAAAATAGACATTGGACAAGAAAAGTGAACTATCAAGATAAGTGTACCTTATTAGCACAGGGAGTTACTAAACGTAACAGCTTGTATAAAAGAGAGGACCGATGAGAGAAACAGAAAGAGATAGGTAGGAATTTCCAGATATGCCACTAGAAGCGTGACAGCAGAAAGCCGAGCGATTGAATTCTCGCACAACGTCACGTAAACCACGAATCAAAATAAATGTTACAATTATTGGCGCGAATATGCACGTCAGGGCGTTCTCATATAAAAGGGAACTTCTTCCAAACTGCCCACATTGTGATTCTGATTTCCAAGCAGCGAGATACTGAACCTACGACGCGCTGTAAAACGGTGGCGGAGATACCGTGTGATGACCACTGTTTAGCTACCCATTAATTATTAAACGTAGCGGGGAATCGAGGGAATGCTTTAAGAATACAGATAAGGTGCGAATATATACTCAAGGGAGCAAATAACTTGCTAGCCGTTTTATACTTCTAAAGCTGGACAAAAATCCAGCTAATTCGTAACCGAACACGTGGTTGTATCATTGTTCTTACCCACTCCTGAGATAAGAATCAATAGAGGCATGCTTAATTTGCAGTATCTTCAAGCACGAGACAGCAGCTGGCGGATTCCGAGTCTAAGACGTTACAAGACAAGGTGAGCACCCACGCTAAACTTAGCTTAACACAGAGCAGCCTCCCGACTCTGCCACAAAGCTATGACCTGGGAACGGAGGGGACACCTGGCACCCCAACCCAACGCAGATCTTTTATGCTTAGCATCCCAGGAGAAACGGATGCGTTGAAGAAACCGCAGGAGGCTATAGGTCGCAGTTAGGTCGGCCGACAAAGATGCGCAGAGGCCCCCAATGACTCCGCGCTTGATGACCCGGTCACACCTGCGAGCTGCTCATACAGGCTTTCCTCTGGCGGAACCGGGGAGAACTCGACCCACTGGAGGCGGCTCATAGAAGGCTCTGGCAGCGTCGAGAAGAACTTTTCAACGAGGAAGCATCTACGTCATCTGTTCGACACCGACCGACACTGCACACTCCCTAAGCCAAGTTAAAGCACGAAAAGGGAAGCAAAATGATAGGAAATGAAGATAGGAAATTGTGGCATAAGAGAAACCACCTCACAATTCGCCTTGTCAACCAGGGAAACCGCGAAGAACCCATGTGGCCGGCGGGCAGGAATCACGAAGTCCCGAATGCGAGCCTCGCACGTTACAGCGGAACCATATCACTCCAAGTTTGGTACTTATCCTACTTTTTGTTTTTGATCTAAGCCAGCGATGCCCAACCTTACAGAGAGAGGGGGAAGAGGGAGTTTCCTTCCCACGCATTTCCACTCGTGCTACCGAGGACTGAAACTTGATTGGTTAAGTTTGTCAGTCCGTTCAAATATAGTAGGTGGGGTGAACTGTTGACTTTGAACCTTAGCACTTAAAAGAAGAGGTTGGGCTTCACTGATCTAAACTGTTCCTACACACGCGCGCGCGCCCAGGTCCGTTTTCTAAATATTTTGTTTTCTATGCGGTTCAGTGTACAAACAGCACCAAAGAGAATCTTTTTTGGTGGATTTTGTATCGTTTTCTGGGGTCTTTTGAGGCGTGTCCATCACCTTACCTATCGCAGAGCGTGGTGGCTTGCTAACGCAGCAATAAGGGGGAAAAGAGCGGAGGTTGATGCCTTTGCTTTTTCTGGTGTTATTAAAGCAAAAACATGTTTATTGTCTCAGAACCAGTCATGCCGTATACTAGCGAAATTACTCGTGGACGTATCGTAGGTATATGGGAGGCTGGTCACACTGTTACAGAAATTGCTACTGCATTGCATAAAAGCGTTTTTATAGTAAATTACTGGATACAAATATTCCAGGAAAGTGGGGAAGACGGTCTACATACTCCTCAGAAAGTTGGCACTCCCCGTAAAACATACGCAGAAGAGGATATTCGTTTACTAAATTTAAAAATACTCTTTGGTTATAATTGATTAATCACAATTAGAAACTAAAGATAAATGTGTATATGTATATGGTTTACTGAATATGACATACATATTATGGCAATAAAATTGGGTTATATTTTTGTGTATAAACCTGTTTTATTCCCATGATCAACAATATGTTAGTAAAGTTATAGGTTAGTATATATGTTAGTAAAGGTAGTTTGAATTAGAGGGAAAACATACTGCTTTATTTATTTATTATTTAGTAATGTTTGCTTCTATGCAGCAACAAGCATTGATACCACTGTGAGAATACAGTTCTGTTTATTTTTTGTTATAAAGTTCTGCCTTGCTATGTATTTAACTAACACCATTCAAGCTTTAATTTGAAAATCTTCTCACACTGCACATTCTAAATTTCGCTAACCTGGGCGCTCATCAAGTTTTCCCCTTAGCTTTTAATCATTTCAAAGGCGTGTCTTACACTAGCCGATAAGATGTTGCTACCAATCACGATAAGGTTCTGTATGAAAAACTGAAAGCACTCACTCTACCTCTTTCTATTTTAGGCAGTACAGTCGTGAGCGTAAATATATATTTCATTTCTACGCCATTTTGTAACCTTTGTTGTGGTTATTGGAGCAACTATTTAGCAGAAGGACTGGCGCATCTTTGCATCGTGGTCTAAAGCAACTAATAAAAGTGGCCATGGCTTCTCAAGGCCACGTACAACGATAAATAATGTGACGTAGACGCGAGTTGCAGTGAGATTTTCTTTCTTGTTCAGTGTACTTACCTAAAAGCGAGTACTTCCGGTGAAATTTTTGTATGTAATTTTTTACACCTACAATCCAATACTTCTATCTACTGTTGAATGGTTGCAGAGAAAGTAAAATGGACTTAACATTTTACTAACCAATTTTGTAACTTGATCTGTGCTCTGAAGAATCTTTATGTTGAAAATCTCCTTTACCAAAGTATGCCAAACTCACATTTTGGCTCCAATTTGGATCATAGTGGTCTACATCCCTGAAATGGTTGCATTTCAGTTTAAACACCCTATACTTAGCAAACGCATTGTAGCAAACGTTTCGATTGCTGTGTTGCTCCAACATGGTGTTAACAAAGGTAACAGAGAAACAAAGCTCTAATTTCGTGATTATCCAGTAAGCCTGCAACAATGCTTAAATGGCAAATCTCTCCACAGTGGCGATACAAGAAAAGCTGTAATGTGTTGCAGCATCCACTGGAGCCCTTAACCTGACTTGTAATTACCATCCATCCGGATAATTCAGGCTTAGTTCAACAGGGTTTTCTTCAACATGGCAGCTGTCGTACATTTCTAAATGGGCAACATGGTATAGAGTTGGGAAATTGCAGAGAATGTGTTACTCAATATACCTCTATGTTTCCAACTACGGCAAATTTGAACCAATATTTCATTTGCGCATCTACAAAAAAATAATAATAAATTGAGTTTTATTTATGATCGCTCTTTAACTGCTGTGGTCCTTAGCGTCCCATTCTATATTGGGCGTGAAAGACTGGTAATTTTCTTCAGAGGCCTCTTTATCAGCCTTGTGTTCTTTTACTTCCCTTCTGAAGGATATTTACGCCCCAAAAAGAAAAAAACCCATCGCCCTCCGCCGCGTTTGAACCCGCGACCTCGAGGCTAGCATGGTACCACTACACCACGGAGGACGACAAAATCAATATTAAAATAAAGAATACATTTTTATATTTTCTCCAAGTTATGAGAAAAACGAGAAGGATAATACGACAAATTGTGAAAACTGCGACATCTCTCTCTCTCGGAAGGTTCGGGGTTCGATTCCCTTTGGGCCGGCCACTCTGATCTTGGGTATCTTTGCTGTTTTCCTGGTTGATAGGCAAATCCTGGGGTGAATTATATAATGCAGAACGTTTTCCTGTCTTTATATTGCAGGGTGAAGTAGTTGCAGCCCCACGTATGGTAGCCAAACTTGAAGGTGTTTTAGACTACACTCGTAATGGATGCCAATTTTGCGGGAGATTTTTGCTAGGAGTGTTCGCCCCACGTACAATAAAATCTTTCCGGTGGCCTTCGTCCCCACGTTTAAAATCAACATTGTATTTTAATGTTTATTTATTTATTATATATGTATACCTCGACTGCTTCATTAGTAATTTGTAAAGCACGTATCTCTTAGCAGGAATGATAAGGCTAAAGAATGAAGGCTTACAAAAATTATAATTGTATTGTACTTTGTTTATTAATCCTTCACACGATTAAATAACACTTCACTGATGCTACTGTAGAGCTGTGAAATTATTGTTAATTGTACTTTTTAACAGGTAAACTGTATATTATTCTCACCGCAATGAATTTTTATGTCTCACACTGAACCCGTACCGAACTGCTCGGGTACACAATCTTGTAGCGTCTACCGCTTGAATCTGTACATTTATTCTATTTCAAGTCTCTGATTGGCTATTTATAAGCTGTTTTAAATATTACACTATTGTTCCAAGAAGTATTAGTAGCCTTTATTAAAATTTCTAATTTATTGTTGTCTCAAAGTTACCTTTTTGTTAGCAACTTTCGACTTTTGCTTTGTAATTCTGTCTACTACGGAAAGCAGCTTGCTTCTATTCTCACAGCTCCTACATTGTTAAAACTACGTAACACATTCACATAACATTATTATGTATGTATATAATAGTATAAACATAATAAGTGACTGTAACATACACTTTATGTGTTATATTATACACATATTTCTTTAAGGCCGGCTGTTATTATATTTTATATTATATAATTAGACTGATATCATTTAATTGTTAAAAATACTGCCTCAAGGGTCAAAGGACCAGACCAGTGGACGGCGGACGAGACGTATGGGGTGGAGTTTGCTTTGTGGAACAGTCTGCCTCACGTTCGGTATAGCACGGGCCCTCAGAGAGATCTCCGTGGAGAGAGGTAGGTCTGTGGGGTGTCCTGCCAGCGTCAAGATGTAATATCTGGTGAAGTTACGGACCCCGCTTGTGTCCGAGCCTGCCGGCCCGGTTCTGATCATCTATCTATCCTTCGTATCACCCCTTCCTTTTGGAGGTTTACAGAAGCAGAATAGACATATGACTGTACTGCCAAAATCCTCCTCCGCTTCCTAATACCACAACCAAGCTGCGACATAAAGATTAAAACCAATAGTACATTATAGCATTTTCTTTCCAGAACTCTACTTGACCAGTGTTAGGGATTACGACCACCAGTTAGTGTTGATTTCAACTGAAACACCATCACACCTGTCTGATTTTACATACTCTCTCGTTATTTTTCTGGTAAAATATTAGTTACAGTTTTGCTAATGGATGTTATATCATTTGTCGAGTACATCTGTCGCCATCGACAACACTGCTACCACAGAATTTCATCATCGAGTGAGCAAGTTGATTAATTTCGTCTGCGTTGGATTATAATTCTATTAGTGGCGCTAACATGTTCGTATTTTCTACTCCCAATATGCAATGGTGATGAACATAATTGGCGATGCAGCTCTGATTCACATAAAACCAGCATAAAGTGAACTAAAACCTATAATTAGAATAACATCTGTCACAGAGGGCTGAAACGTAGGAATAAATTGCATATTCCTGGTTTCGGTAAACACATTTTTTTTAATTAAAATGAAGTTTGGTATTTTATGTTTCTTGATTCGTAAAACCTGATACCTGTATATGTATTACAACACATAGAAAATTAAGTTCCATGTTGGTTGGAATAGTAGTAAAAACTAATTGGAAGAATAGGTGATGATTAATAATTATTTGTATTACGTATGCTTTGTAATGTATTACAAACGCTTGTAATAACCCCAAATCCATTCAATACTGATTATGGTTTTTACCTCAATGAAATTGAATCGTGAATTTCAATAACCCAATCTGGCCAAATTTTTCACGGAATTAGTTTTCGTTAAAACAAAATTCTTCTTTAATACATCTGTCATTTAGTATAGTAACACATCATGTCCATGAATTCACATTGGCTTTATACAATATTGAAGTTTGGGCAAAGTGTAGAAACCCCACAAGTGCAGGACATGTGGGTTTTCTGAAGTTCATACAAAATGTGTTCGGAATAAAAGTAGTGAACATTATACATTTATAGAATATGTGGAACTGATAGTGTACTCAAATACTAACAACTGATGCGAGGTGAATGTGTATGAACAGTATTACTTATGAGTAGGGCCCGGATTTTTAGGTGCAATAAACCTTCATTTTGGGTTTCTTATGTGCATAAAATAGGTTTTTTTAAAGTTTTTCTTGATTAAAATATGTTTTTTTTTTGTTTTGCTTCGTGGGTTAATACAGGTATGAATAATTTTGATCTTCTGGTATTTAGTTGTAAGATTTATTTTTTGGCATTGCATTAGATACATTCTGAAATTTTCTGGTGTAAACGGTTTCCTATTATCACGTAACCCATTATTGTATGAAGAAAAGGTTCTTTCAACGGAAAATGACGTCATTGGAGCGTAGAACATAGATGCCCGTGCAGCAGGTTCTAGGGGTATTCTCCTGTATATTTTTTCTCGCTGCAATACTGAATAAATGATTTTCATATCTTCAAAAGCAGGATTTCGTTGAAAAATCTTCTGCAATTTCGAAGAGCATGCAATTCCCACAGGTCCAGGTATTTCTTTACTGGAAACATTGCCAATGATATCTAGAGCATCTTTCAATGGCAAAGTTGTAGCTTCTGGTATAAAATAAAAATGTGTCTTAATGTATGCAAGGGAAGCGGCAAGAGTGAGGCACTTGAGTGATTTCTTAGCCTTGACAATGCAGGAAGCTTCTGTTTCATCCAATTCGTTGACGACATTTTTAACGTCTTTTAAATGCTCGGCATAGTAAATGACAGCAGATAGCCAAGTACGCTCCTCCTGACCTATCAGCTGCATCAAGGTGTCACCACGTCACATGTGGTGTGTTTAACTGTAGTAACTAGCTAGTGTTTAACTGGCTATAAGTGGTGGAAATAATTTTACAATGAGTTTCAATCTGAAAATAAAATTCTTCATTTCGAAAAAGGAAAAACAGCTATTTAGGTTATTTTAGGTGTCAACCCCTCATTTAGGTTTTTTTAGGTGTAATGAAATTCGCATATTCTGCTCCAGGAAGTGTGAAACGAGTATATATCTTGAAATGTGTTAATTAAATACCGAGGAAAAATATAGGTTGAAACCTAAAAATCCGGGCCTACTTATGAGAAATGCATCAACTCTCTATCGCAGAAATGAAGTTGACTTTGAAGCAAGCATCAAGGGCACACCTCGAGACAAAAAACAACACTTCAGTATTACAGATTCTATAGAATTCGCGTATTCAAAGAACCATGTTGGAACTGTGAAAGCCAAAAAGTTCGTTGATGGTCTAGAACAGCATACACCATTGTTTTAATTATTTTTGTTGTTGTTATTATATAAATGAATTATACTTTTAATAGACCTTAGCAGGTTGCCGTTAAGTTTGTCATCTCGAGGGAGATGCCTTGGTAGGTATGTCTGGGAAAACAACTTGAGTCAATTGGGGAATTCAACCGGCATGCTGTCACAGTAGCTCAATGGTTAGAGCAACCGCACGGAGAGCGGGAGAACCGTGTTCAGATCCCGGCTGTGGCGTTGAATTTTTCAGTTGACTCTATATTAAAAACACACCATTGTACTGGCAGAATTGGGGGGAAAACATAGGTACCTACTCCACCTTCAAACAAAGCTTATTCTGAAGGAAGACTGCCAATAAATTCACAGAAAATAGAAGGCATAATCAAATCAAGGCCATATTTGCCTGATACTGTTGAAACGAAGACCTTTTATAATGAAATCTTTACTTGGCCTACCATTAAAGAAAACAATGAAACATTTCAGAATTCAGTTAAACAATCGGAAGATTCTTAACATATTTGTCTGTTATACAGAGGGTTGTTCGCAATCTTGGTAACAAACATAAGACCCCCTTACCTTATGAAAAACCACGCCTCCACCAGCAGTGATGTTCTATCTGGCAGCCTGCAGCTTCAGCTATCAATCAAATCAATGCTTCCAGGGAAACTTTACAGTAACCCAAATGCACAAAGCTCCATCACTGATGCAAAAGATGACTTAACACGGATGTTACTGAAAGGTATGGAATGTATTCTCATTTCTCTCTCTCTATGTTCTCCAAAAATTTGTAGGTTGAAACAGAATTGGCTTGATGCCAGACTTTATTTGCATCTGTACCATAGAAAGCAGGGATTTCTGTATAGAAAATTGGTATCAGGATGTTAGTCTGATAATATACCGAGTTGATTTTCACATCTTTATGTACACGACGAATGGTTAATTTGCCATTGCAACTGTACCTTGCTATTACCATAAAACCTTTGGGGAAAGTTTCGTTAGCTTCCATATACAAACTTTCAAATTTTGTTTCTCCCCTTGATCGGTAATATACAGCCCAGGGTTTGTTGCAGTCACTTAGATAAACATATGCCCCATCTAAAAAGACAACAAACATCCACTTTTCACCAGCTAGGTATCGTTCATACAGCTTTCTGCTCTTAGTGGCACGTTCTGCAATGTGTTTAGGCAACAGCTTATATCCCCGGATCTTATGGCACTTGTCTAGATTCAAATCCTGGTTGATTATGGTGTTCAGAGTAGTAACAGAGATCCCTAATTACAGTGCAATGGCCCTTTGAGTTGCAGGATTTGGTCCAGAGGCGTGGGCTTCACCTTTCAAATTATCTTCCTGATGCGACTGGTGGCCGGTCGTGTATGTCCCTGATTCTTGCCCTTTGGAATAAGTCCTGATGTGGCTTTACGTTTTTTGTTGAGTGCACATGAGATTACTTTCTTGGATATGGTAAAACCACGCCTCTTGCACTGTTTAATAATCTTAAAATAGAAGTATTTTGCATCGGAAACGGCAATAATGTACCCTTATCACAGTAGTTTTATTTTTTACGCCATTTGATGCAGCAAGAACAATAGCACACAACTAAACAAACACAGTGATACACTCATACTGCTGAACTTTCATTCGGTTCTACATGTTTCACCGCGGAGCTTTTGTGCTCGTCTGATATTGTTACCATATTTCGTGCACAACCCTTTGTATTAAAACTCCAGTAAAATGATGCTTGAAAAATGTTTTGCTGTATAATTTGTAGATAGTTTTATTACTTCCTCTACCACGTATATAGTGGCAGGGAAGGTATTGCATTCCACGCAAAAATTCGATTTCACCGGAAAAACACGTATTGAAGCCCCCTGGATCAAAAAAGCATTTTTACAAAAAGGTCCGTGTGTGTCTGTGAACAGCATAACTCAAAAACAAAAAGTTGGGTCTACACAAAACTTGGTATTTAAATTCAGTACCTTCTAGAGATGCAACACGAAGATTTTCAAGAAAACACCCCTACCCCAAACAACCCTTTACATGGAACATTTTCGAAATGTTTTATTTTCTAAAACATCGCTTTAACGATTTTGATTATAATACCATGTAAGTAGCTTATTTAGAAGAGATCTGGCGCAGTTTTTTGCGTTTATATGGGAAAGGATAGGGAAAACGAGGATGGATGCGGAGGAAAATGCGTTTATATGGGAGAGATAGGGAATACGGGGTCTGATGCTAGGCTAGACAGTGGAAGAAGGAGTGGGAATGAGCTTTATATGAGAGAGATAGGGAATATGAGGAGAGGTGCTAGGCTAGACAGATGCTGAAGGAGGGGAATATAGGCTTATACTGGAGAGATAGGGAATACGAGGGAAGGTGCTAAGATAAACGAATGTTAAAGGTGGAATGCGCTTATACAGGTGACATAGGGAATACGAGGAAAAAAAGCTAGGATAATCAGAGATCTAGTGTAGTATACGTTTATACGACGGAAGTAGGGAAACGTTGATAGATGTTAGGGAATCGTTAAAGAAACTGTAAACAAAGAACCGCATTATTCAAGAACTTTAACAACAAAAAGACAAGAGTATATATCGGTTGTAAAGTATTCGAGGAGGGCTCTTAGTGGAAAAACCTCCTCTTATGTAGGATTTACATCCCCCAGGACTTACAGGCGGGTGCCTGGGGTCAGAGGCCCGTCGAGGAGCAGACACTCATGGATTAGACAGAATATCCAGGATGGGTGATCAGTCCGATGGCTGGTATGTGAGGAAGGAAGTAAATGAAACGAAATGATGGTGAAATGGATGAAAGGAAAGGTGATGCTAGAGCAGTTGGTGGAATGAATGGCGGGGGAAACCGGAGAACCCGGAGAAAACCCGCCCAGACGCCGCTTTGTCCACCACAAATCCCACATGCGGGTCCCTGGGATTGAACCCGGGCCGCCTCGGTGAGAGGCGAGAGGTCTAGCCACTTGGCCACGGCGCCGTCTTATGTCTGGAATTCACTGAGCATAACCTGTGAAGTCCTCTTTATTCGGAAGGAATTTTATATAATATTGTATAATTGGTAAACGTTAAGGTATGGACGGAAACGTACTTTACAAAAAATGTAGGTGTCTTTAAAGCACACGATTTATTTCAAACAACCTTTCTGTACCATCAGTCTTTTCCGAGATATCCGTTATTAATAGTTCGAATTATTCAATACTTAGCCATTCTTTTAAACTCCTGTCAGCATTCAGTTGTTTCTGGCGATTCCAAATAGCAGTATAGAATTTTAAGGCAGCGTATAGCGTCCAGTTGTTAAACATTTGACTATCGCTGTTCCCTTTGTATCAATAACAAAATGTGTAATGTAGCCATTTCTGCAAAAGTTTATTGGATTTAAATGAAGTAAGACTAGTATGTGATGTAAGACTAGTTTGTACACCCACTAATAAAGATAGAAGGTAGCGAAAGTCATGTGAGTGTATCGCATCAGATGTTTAGTCCATTTTAATGAGCTTACTGCAGTCTAAAGACACAAATTTTGAGAGAATTTTTCTTGAATTTTAGAAACACCTCATGCGTTTTAACATTTTTTTTTTGCCAATAGCCATGAATGATAAAAACAATATATAATCAGAATCTTCTAGAACTGTCCCTTCTCCGCGTTCCAGAACATTCTAGAATGTTCTGTGAAGGATTCCGGCTGCTATATAAATGAGCATTCTCGCAAGTGAATTAGTAATTGAGATATTGAATGTGTTTCTGATTCGACAAAAAGTGCTGTTCTCAGAGCGAGTTTGTGACGACTGTTGTGACGTAAAGTGTGTGCAGCAGAGCAAGAGACTAAAGAGGTCTTATGTTTGGCTCCCTAGCGTGTGAAGCGGAGTATTACATTACGCCGCTACGTCGCGAAGAAAAGTGAAGTGACAAGGAAAACTGATTTAGTTCACGCTAGTGAAGCACATTGTGAACTAGGTGGTAACAGTGGAAGTTGAGGTAGATAACAGTGAAGTGGCAGTTAAATATCTTACAATATACTATGTATGGCAAAAGAATTTTCTTTGGAGAGTTTTCTGTTCTTAAATGAAACAGTTTTTTATAACTCTTGAAAACTTTTGTTCAAAGGACACGAAATTCACGATTGAATTGGAATTTACAATATTAGCATATTTAATGTATTTTTGTCTAGTTTAGTTTCAATTTGGCACCTATTTTCAAGACATTTCTAATATTATTTTTTAAAAATTGTATTTATGCACGGTGTCCCACAGATACAAACAGAACAGTAAAGTTTATACAATTTACCAATAAAAATTTGATGTGTTGCGCTTTGCATGACTTTCTCTACTCTTGTACAAACTATTTTTAGAAGCGCTTGTTCTCCATCTATTTCATGTTAATCGAGATAAACATTTGAGAATTTGTTAATTTTCTTGTAGGTGCAAGAGGAATATGGTAGGCTTTAAGCGACAGTCAAATCTTTTAAGAGTTGGTTGCTATGTGGAGCATTCCATTCTCTTTGCATGTCAAGGACATAAAAAAAAGAATAACTAATTCCCATTTGAGGAGAAGTATAAGTATAGGAAAATTAAAACAAATAACAAGGAATATCTCGGAAATGGTTCACTCGACATAAATTGTGTGTTTTAACGAGAAATACTATTTGTGCAGTAAAACTTTGTCTATCTCTTTCGGTTTTTCAGTCATGCATAAGTCATTCAGAATAGAGGACTTTCGGAGACATTCCCAGAAAATTAATGATATTTCATTTGCCATAAAATATCTTAAACATAGGATACTTTAATCAAAATCGTTAGAGCCATTTTTGAGAAAATAAAAATTTTCGAATCCATGTAAAGGGTAGCCTGGAGTGAGGGGATTTTCTTGAAAATCCTCGTGTCATATCTTTGAAATATACTGAACCTAAATGCCAAGTTTGGTATTTATCCGATTTTTCGTTTTTAAGTTATGCTGTTCACAGATACACAGACACTCACACGGACCTTTTTCTAAAAAATGATTCTTTTTAATTCAATGGGCCTCAAAACATGTATTTCCGGTAAAATCTCGGCAAGGAATTTTTGGATGGAATGCAATACTTCCCCTACTTTACGTAGTAGAGAAGGTAAAAATGAGTATAAAACAAGGTGAGTTTTTTATGTTCACTGCGCTGCTTAATGGCTTTCTATGCACAATGATTCGCAACACTACATAATACTGTACAACCATACAACAAACGAATGAGAACTTCGCCAGAATTCGACTCCCTTCCGCTTAGTTGAGAGTCCGGACGCCAACATTGCTTTTGTTGGTTTTGTAGCAAACAGAAACTACCGTCAATCACGGTTATAGCATTATCTTGTGCTTTCAACATTTTTATTACAAATCAGCTCAGTAGCATTTCTTTCCAACAGAAACCAAAATGAATCTAGATAAAGAGTAAGACAGTCCGCAACTGATGGTAACATTCTCTTCAAATAAAACTATCTAAACTCGCATTCAAATATTGTAATCATTGCCGATAAAAATGTTTTTAAGTGCTATAGAACTACGTTTTATTACCTGAAATTAATACTTTTCCATTATTTTCCAGGGCTTATTCTGTTGCTATATATTGACAATATATTTTTAGTGGCGTATTTAAGCCGGCGATTCGCTTTACTTCGGAGCCCTCAAGCGCACTTTGAGGCAGTATTCTTAACACTTAAATGATTTCAGTCAAATTATATAATATATAAATTCAATAACAGTCCGCCTTAAAGCAATATGTGTATGTAATATATATATAAAAAGTGTATATTACTGTATACTATTGTATACATGTTCAGTAATGTTGTATTAATGTATTACGTAATTTAATAATGTAGGAGCTGTGAGAAATAGGTCAAAAGTTGCTAACAAAGAGGTAACAATGAGGTAACCTTGAGGCAATAATGGGTTTGAGAGTTTAATAATGCTACTGGTCATTATTGGAGCAACAATAATAAATTTTGAGAAAGTTTATAAAATAGCCAATCAACAACCAGAAAAAGCTTTAGTTAAATGAAGGTATTCCATTGGACTAGAATTAGCCAATCAGAAACTGAAATACAGCAAAATTTTCAAATATAGAGTTCAGTTGCTTCTAGACAGCGCTCATAACTGGACGTGTTGCCTGCAAACAGTGTTCCTAACCAGACGCAAAAAGTGTCCTCAAGAAATATAATATGTATTCGTGTGAGACGAAAAATAAGTTTTACGTGTTAAAAAGTGCAAGTGTTTAATAATAAAAAGAATCTCACAGCTCTCTATATCAGTGAAGTGTTATTTAAATCGTATCAAGCATTAATAAAAGGAGTGAAGTAAAATTATAATCTGTAAGCCTACATTCTTAGTCACACCACAGCCCTGCTAAGAGAAACATGTCTCTAACAAAAATACTGACGTAGCCGAGGCAAACATAAATATTAAATATTTAAAGAAACAGTCAAATTACAAAGTTAATATTTTTAAAAACTTGGGGCAAAAGTCACCTGAAAGTACATTTGGGGCGAAGGCTACCGGAAACTGTTTACTATACGTGCGGTTGCAACTACTACAAGTTCGGCTCCCCAACAGTTGAAATATAATATAACTCCTTCAATACAAGCTACTTAAAATTGACGCCCAAAGCATGGTGCAAACAACGTAAAGACAATATCTACTTCAACTTTACGATACGCAAACCTTGAAGTAACAAACGCGTTAGCAGAAACCGAAAGTTTTCGTTTACGTGGCACCCTGGAGCTGCCGCAGCGGCATGCATGACACTTACGCCCGGCAGTCGAGGGGTATGTAGGTACATGGCACTGGATTACGTGCCGCCCGAAGTGGAAAACAAGGTTCCTTGTTAACAAAGCAGTTATGTATAGGTGCTAGTCGGCCACGATATGAGTGCGTTCGGTGGATTTTTACGCCCGAAGAAACCCATTGCACTCCGCCTTGTTTGAACCCTCTACCTCGGGAACTAGTTTAAGTGAACGTGCGCAGGTGTGTGTAACTAGCAAAAGCTTTAAAACTTTATTTTATTGCAATCTTATTTTTTACGCCTTTTTCTTTAAGGTATTCCTTATTATGCAATTTTGTTCAGTTTATTCAAAATTTTCAGCATTCTTTGAAGGTGGATTAAGAGGTCTAAAGTGCCTTTTCTTTACATCAAGCATAGTTTTTGATTTAGGATTTTAATAATTTAGTACCTGATTGAGTTTTAGAAACCTAAGTGCTACAAAATCTATTAATTTTTCCTAGAAAAATGTTAATTTGTACGGGATTTAATACTGGATTATGAAGAACTATATTTGAGAAATAACAAGAAAACCCATAACTTAAAGTATGTCACATGTTTATCGCTTGGGACAGTTTATATATAACAGGATTTTGATTTTGAATTTTGTTTTAATTTGCGTATTTAAGTGTACGAAAATTACTTTTCTGTTCTAATAATGTTAAACAAATCTGTGATTAAAATGTCAACTAAACCTGTTAAAACCTGTAGACATTAGCAGTTTCAGTACGTGGAAAGTTATACACTTTTATTGCAGAGTAAGTGACCAGTACCCCAGAAAGTGCCTACAGGAATGACGAGACCCAGCATCACAAAGAATTCATAAACTCTCTTTTTCAATGTTTAAGCTCAGCATGTTCCAAGGTAGTGCCACAAAGTCTTTCAGAAAATGCACCCCCCCTCCATAAACTAACCTTTACATGCAAAAAGGTTTCTTTTTATTTCCTCAAAAGCTCCCTTAATGATTCTGATTCAAACACCAAATGTTAAAGTGGAGTGCTCTCATAATGATTGAATTTTATATAATTGGAAAGCCATAAGAGATAGGAAAAAGCGTAAAGCTGATTTAAATACACAATTTTCGTTTAAAAACGTTTTTCGTAGGTTTAGCCTTTTTAAAAGTACACTATGTGATCAAAAGTATCCGGACACCCCACAAACATACGTTTTTCGTCTTAGCCAGGTGTCCGGATACTTTTGATCACGTAGTGTATGTTTATGTTTTGGGAGAGAGTAACTATGGAGAAACTGAGCTCCGAGCAGCGCACCAAACTGATTGAAACTTATTTTGAAAATCGACGTCCGTTGCTCTAAATGAAAGTCCCAGGAAAAGGCGTGGCCATAACAGTAACTGGGGATCGATATCGCAGGATGATCAGGGTGTTTTGAGATCACCTGTAGTGAATAATATGGGGTAAACATTCTGAGTAGAGTGGATAAGGGCTAGGTGCGTTGGGGTACTTAGCACCTCGACCTATAGGATCTTTTGTGCCTAAGCCCCTGACGGGGTTACCCGTGAGGGAGGGATGAAGTGAGAGGAGACAGCACGGCCGGACCAGGAGGCACAACAGTATCCCGACCTTTTGCAGATTGAAACTCCCCGGATGGTAGCTGGTGCAACCGTGCAGAAACGTGAAAAAAATTCCTGGTTGTAACACACAAGACAACGTCGCTGTTTTAAATACTTTTTCTTCCAGGGTCAGTCACATGATTGTCTTTTAGTTCTTGACAGAAAAACATTACCTTCTAAATTGGGTAACCTTCCCAAAATAGGGAACTTTCTCTTAGAAATTTTATACATTAACCATAACCATGCGTAATTTCTGCGTTACTCTATAAAAATAAGTGAGGAATTTTTCCGTTATTTACCACATACTTCAGTAAGCAGAGGAAGTATTGTATTCCATCCAAAAATTCGATATCGGTATTTTACCGAAAATACATTTTTGAGATCACCTTAACCCAAAAATGCATTTTTAGAAAAGGTAAATATACAGGGTGAACCATATCTCCAAAACTAAGCGTTGTAGAAAGAAATGTCTTGAATAAAAATGGCTTGATATTATGGGGGAAAGTAAATGCAGTTAGTCGTGTTTTGTTTGAAGGACGTTGTGATGGTCGTTTTAGGGTCAATTTAATTTTTTTAAATGGGAAATGTTTTAAATTTTCAAATACTTATAACATTTTTCAACTGGTAAGTCGCTATTTGTTATTTTTTTCCTCTGGTGTTTATGCAGAGAATATGGAATTTCAAAGCCATCATATAGGGACACACTGTTTAAGAATCTGACTATCGTTTTACCTGCGTTTCGTACAACGAAACGTGTAAATATGTAACGAAAATTTACCTGAATTAAATAGAAGTAGATAGGATAATAGCCTCTTGTAAGAATAGTTTATAGAAGAGAGAATAGAGAAAGTCATGTGAATGCAACATTTAAGATTTTTATTTAACTTTTACGGAGGGAATTAATTTTTCTCTCTCTTCTTTGGGGTCGTAAAAGTTTAAGGGTATGCATCCCCAGCGTTGCTCCACAAAGAGGAAAATAGGAGGATCAATCCGAAAGTAATAACTCCCATTTTTTGTGTTGCGTTTGTGTGTCCAAGCCAGATTTTGTTGGTGTAGTATTAATTGTTGAACTTTCCCGCTAGTGTCCTGTTAGTTGCGTTGTCCTGTGACATATAGCAGCAGCAGGGAGGGTTCCAAAACTGACATCGAGGTGCGTACAAAACAGAAATGTGTGATTGAATTTCTTACCGCTGAACAAAGTACGCCAATTGAAATCCATCGACGCTTGCTAAAGGTGTATGGAGATGATACAGTAGATGTGAGTAATGTGAGGCGGTGGGTACAGCGTTTCAAAAGTGGTGAAAAGGATGTGCAGGACAAGCCACGCTCTGGTCGACCCTGTTTGGTTGTCAGAGCAAATAATGAACAGCGTCTCGGCCAACTCATCCGTAATGATCGGTGCATTACGACCACGGAATTGTGTGTAGATTTGAATGTCGGCTGCAATGCCTTAGACAAGATGTTGAGCAATCTTAATTATCGCAAAGTGTGCGCAAGATGGCTTCCGCGGATGCCTTCACAAGACCAAAAAACTCATCGGATGGAAATTTTTCGGGACCTACTGGACCAATACGAGGTTGTAGGTGACAATTTTCTGAACACCATTATCACCGGAGATGAGACATGGTGTCATCACTAGGAGCCAGAACTAAACGGCAGTCCATGGAGTGGCGACATCCGACTTCTCCTACAAAGAAGAAGTTGAAGACACAGCCATCTGCAGACAAGGTGATGTGTACAATCTTCTGGGATAGGCGCAGTGTGGTTCTTTTGGATACCTTGGAACCTGGAGTAAATGTCAATTCCGAAAGCTATAAGACGACACTGACTAGGCTGAAAACCCGAATTTCCAGAGTTGGGCCAGAGAAGAAGACAAGCTTCTGCCCGAAGTATGATAATGCCAGGCCCCACACCAGTTTAGCGACCATGGAGCTCATTACCAAATTTGGCTGGACTGTCTTACCACATCCACCGTGCGGTCCTGATTTAGCACCTTCGGAATTTCATCTCTTTGGGTCTATGAAAGCTGCACTACATGGCCAAAATGTTCCATACTGAGATGCTGTTGTCACAGCTGTAAGACAGCGGCTAGCCTCAGCTGGTTCAGATTTTTACGAGTGTGTCAAGCAGGCTGTTGTTTATCGTTGGCAAAAGTGCACAACGAATGGTGGTAAGTATGTGAAAAATAATAGTATGTAGCTGAAATCTTGCTGTATTTAACTGTGTTATGTGCTTTCTGTATCTGCTGTAGTTGCCATGAAATTAAATAGGCATTACTTTCGAAATTATGTAATATGATAATCAAAGAGTACCGAGGTTAGGCAAAATGCGTTTTCTATTTGGATAGATATAATGAGTTAAATAGAGATAAATATGTTTCTGTAAATTTAGGGACGGTATCGCGGCTTTTATTTTGCCTTTTTTGCCTATTTTGGCTTTTGTTGCCTATTTTACGGTTTAAAGCCTTCTCTGACTGTTTTGGATGGTTATGGCTTTTTGCTGTGATTATGTACATATTTTAAAAATCACATAAAGAAATTCAATGTATGAAAGCGAAAATACGTTACTCAATAAATATGTATGTGAAGTGAATGTGTCATTTCATTATTTGTTTAAATTACTTCCTATAAATGCCTTTATTTGTTTTCAAGCAGTCAAAAACTTACCACCTCAAATGATTCAATTAAACCCTTCGAAAGAGAGGATTCCAAGAAAAGTGTTGTACTATAGGCCTAAAGGAAAAGGACATCCGGGACGACCAAGAAAACGATGGTCAGACACATTCTGAAGCCAGAACAGGCAACACTGCCTAATTCCTGGAGTGCAGAAGAAGAAAAATAAATAGCAGACCTATTAAACGAATGTAGGCAACTTACATGAAAGAGGCAGGAAAAGGCTTGAAAGTTCTCTCCCCGAAAATGCTCTATCTCGCATATCTAGTACACAGGGTAAGTTGGTTCCCAACACCAATATCTTCCTAATATCGCCCTCCCAATTGCGGGATTTTAAGAACGTGACATCAGATCCCTCTTTACCTCTACAGCCAGTTCTCAACAGAAGTAGAACCTGGATCTCTGAAGCCATATATTACAGCAACAATTTGGACAAGATATGTGATGCTCGATCAGAAGACGAAGCTACGTCAGTTTGCGAGGTAAAGAAGTTGTAAAATGAAGAACTCGGGAACGACCTGGCGTTTATAGCAGCACATTATATTGTGCTACCGGAAGCAATCTTGAAGTTGGAGAAAACAGGTGATATGCTAGTGTCATCCTCTTCAATTTTTGGAGAAAAAGGAAAAAGGTCAGTCAAAAGTGTAAACGTGTTATGAATGCTAATGTCGATCTAGAAACACTTGAAAATATTTGTGATGACCTGATAGGTGAAAGTTCTGTTCTAACTGATAGAAGTCTTCCTGAAATAGCTTGTTCTAAATATGCTCCAGTCACCTCAGTGGAAGTAGAACGTTCTTTTTCCATGATGAAAACGTTCTCTCTGACAGGCGACTAAGTTGACACCTTGAAAAAATATCTTGTTGTTGCTTGTAATCAGGAAAAGTAAGAGTAAGTACAGTATCTTAGATAGCCATTTTCATTAATAAAGAGTGGCTATATTATCTGTTTTCACTTTTAATATATACATATTTTAATTATATTGCTATTTTCAGCATTTTAAGTGCTTTTTTCTGTCCATTTTATCCAAAATAAATGTCTGAACTTCCAGGACCTAATGACAATTATTCATTCCTGTACTTTTAAGGATGAGCTATCCCTATTTATCTTCTGAGCAAGTTCTAAATCGCCTGCAACCTCCAGTTTGGGATCCACTGCTCAGTCTACAAGCAATGAAAGCACTACAGTAGTAAATAGAGCTTCCTTAGAGGTTTTATTGTCTTCAAATAAATAATTCCAGCACAGGAGTACGAGCACTGATGTCAAGAATGGATGATCAGGAAAAGTTTCGAACGCAGCGTTAGAGGGCATCTGTGACTGTTCATTTGCTGCTAAACGTGCTAATATGCACAACTGAAAACTCAAATTAAAGAACTCGTTCCTATGCTTCGCAGTTTGGCATAGTCTCGTGCTTTCACTGTTTGCAAACTTTACTATAAACTATAGGAAACAGTGAAGCACAGTTGCCGTGAGACAGCGCACTATGCAGACCAATTAACAAGGCAGCTTCGCGGGCTGCATACCTCCAGGCGCTCGAGATTTCCATGTCTGTTGTGAGAAACGTTGGCTAAATGTTATTATCTCACGCACGTGATAGCTGTGCTGAAAGCAACGAGAGAAATGCCATTGTTTTGTCAGCTATTGTAATATATGTCGGCGCTTTCTCAGCTGAAAAATTTAAACAATGAAATGAAAAAGTGACGACCGGTTTTCAACAATCCTTCATATAAAAATCTGATGTGTTACATTCACATGACTTTCACTACCCCGTCTTCAACAAACTATTCTTACAAAAGCCTATTTATTTACTTCATGTTAATCGAGACAAACATTTGTTGAAAAGGTTTTATTACATTTTTTTTTAAGTACAATGGGAATAGGGGCATACAGTAGGTTTAAGTGATAGATATTTTAAGAGCTGGTTGCTATGTAATGGCTTTGAAGTTCCGTTATTTTCGCCTAACCAGTAGAAAGAAAGGAATGTTTTACATTTGGGGAATATATAAGTATTTGTAAGTTCAAACCAATAAGAAGGAATATCTCGGAAATGGTTCACTCCAAAAAAATACAAACAAACTTTTATTTGACATTTATCGTGTACTTTAAGGAGATTTAAATTTTTTGTGTAGTAAGATTTTGCCTATCTCTTATGATTTACCCGTTATGCAAAAGCCATTCAGAATGAAGAAGACTTCAGATGATATTCCCAAAAAATTCAAAATATACATTTCATTTCTCATGAAGATATCTTTAACTCATGGTAGTTTAATCAAAATCATAATAACCATATTTTAGAAAATAAAAAATTGTTAAATATTTTCCATGTAAAGCGTAGTTTGAAGTGCGGAGATTTTCTTGAAAATCTTGTGTTGCAGCCCTAGAAAATGCCGAGCTTAAATACGAAATTCGATTTTTAAACGACTTTTCGTTTGGAGTTATGCTCGCAGAAAAAACACACACATATAGACAAACACACACTGACACACAGACACTCACACAGATACACACACCACACACACAGACACACACAGGCACACACACGCACACACAGATACACACAGACGCGTGTGGACACACACACACACACAGACACTCAGACAGACACACATACGGACACACACACAGACGAGCACAGACACTCACAGGCACACACACAGACACACACAGGCACCTACAGACACACACAGACACTCAAATAGACAGCCATACAGACACACACAGGCACATACAGACACACACACAGACATACAGACACACACACACAAACACATACATACACACAAACACTCACAGGCACACACAGGCAAAGGCAGACACACACAGACACATACAGACACGCACACAAACACATACAGACACACACAAACACTCACAGGCACACACAGGCAAAGGCAGACACACACAGACACTCAGACAGACACACACAGGCACACACAGGCACACACACACAAAGACACGCACAGACACATACAGGCACACACACAGACACATATAAGACACAGACAGGTAAAGAAAAGACACACACACAGACACTTAGACAGACACACACTGACACACACGGACACACACAGATACTCAAATAGACAGACATACAGACATACACAGGCACATACAGACACACTCACGGACACATACAGACACATACACAAACACATACAGACACACACAGGCACATACAGACACACACACGGACACATACAGACACATACACAAACACATACAGACACACACACACACAGACACTCAGACAGACACACACACAGGCACACACACAAAGACACGCACAGACACATACAGGCACACACCCACAGACACATACAAGACACACACAGGTAAAGAAAAGACACACACAGACACTCAGACAGACACACACACAGGCACACACACAAAGACACGCACAGACACATACAGGCACACACCCACAGACACATACAAGACACACACAGGTAAAGAAAAGACACACACAGACACTCAGACAGACACACACACAGGCACACACACACAAAGACACGCACAGACATATACAGACACACACACAGACACTCAGACAGACACACACACAGGCACACACACAAAGACACGCACAGACACATACAGGCACACACCCACAGACACATACAAGACACACACACAGACACTCAGACAGACACACACACAGGCACACACACAAAGACACGCACAGACACATACAGGCACACACCCACAGACACATACAGACACACACACAGACACTCAGACAGACACACACACAGGCACACACACAAAGACACGCACAGACACATACAGGCACACACCCACAGACACATACAAGACACACACAGGTAAAGAAAAGACACACACAGACACTCAGACAGACACACACACAGGCACACACACACAAAGACACGCACAGACACATACAGGCACACACCCACATACACATACAAGACACACACAGGTAAAGAAAAGACACACACAGACACTCAGCAGACACACACACAGACATACACGGACACATACAGATACACACAGACACTCAGACAGACACACACAGACACATACAGGCACACACAGACACACACAGATACACACAGATACTCAGGCAGACACAAAGACACATACAGACACACACAGACACACATACAGACACACACAGACACACACAGACACTCAGACAGACACACATACACACAAATACAGACACTCAGACAGACACACAGACAAGTACATACACATACACTCAGACAGACACACATAAAGACACACACAGACACTCAGACAGACACACACAGACATATACAGACAAACACATACACTCAAACAGACACACACATACAGACACTCAGACAGAAACACATACAGACACACACAGACACTCAGACAGACACACACTGCCAAACAGACACTCAGATAGACACACATACAGACACACACAGACACTCAGAAAGACACACATACACACAGACACTCAGAGAGACACACATACACACAGAGACTCAGAGAGACACACATACAGACACACACAGACACTCAGACAGACAAACATACAGACACACACAGGCACACACAGCCTCTCAGGCAGACACACATACAGACACACACAGACACTCAGCCAGACACATATACACACATTTTCTAAAACATTTTCATTTGCCAGTTAAATTAAATGTAACTCACTCGACAAGTGTATACGTACTGCCACAAATAATGAGTACTGGTACATAATGAGAAACTAACCATTAAATATTACTGTACTGTACCCTTTGTAGTGAACAAGACGAACATATTCGGCATTACCGTACCATCCAGTAGGCTTCGCAACACAAATATAACATTGAGCATCAGACGCCACAAACAGGTTTCACGATCGATTTAATGTTGACGTAAGCATCGCAGTAGAAAAGCTTGTTGCTATTGTTATGCACCGGGGGGAGGCCAAAAAAGGTTTGCAGCTAAAATATAAAATTTAGTTACCCCGACATAAACATTGGGGGGCGTAGCATCAGTGGCAACCCAATAGGACCAGGAACCTAGCTGCACAAAGCTAAAGCAGGCGTCGTGGGATATTTATAACATAACACATAAATTCACATTTAACTCTTGTTTATTATAAAGTTACCTTGGTGCCGTTACATTATTTCCAAAAGGTTACAGACACACATTGGAGGGGGATGCTCAACACTCACACGGACCACGCATTCCTACACACAACCACACACTCTGAAGAGATACACTAGACTGACGCTACTCACTGACCCACGGTATCAGACAAAGAGGCTCGTCCCTCATCTTGCCGCGCTGGACAAGAATTCGAAGTCACAAACGAAATAATTAGTTCAACAATGTCATTCTACACAGCAATAATGTGTCCGAAGCGACAATGCACACGCATACACTACACTATCCCCAAAATACTTATTTTGGTACCGCCTTTGAACTCCACAATTTAACGCACATTGTTTTTATGAATGCAGTATAATCCACCTCATCATTCATCTACAGACCTAGGAAAACCAAGAACTAGGAGTTTGAGTTTTTTTGTTATTTATGGATGCTCCTTAACTGCTGTCATCCGTAGCGTCCCATTCTATATTGAGCGTGAAAGATCGGTAATTATGCTCAAAGACCTCTTTATCAGGCTTGAGGTTCTTTTATGTGCTGTAGACCTACGACAGGGGACCACCGGCTTTACTTCCCTTCCGAAGGAAGCCATGCTAAGGATTTTTACGCCCGAAAGAAATCCATCGCCCTCCGCCGGGTTTGAGCCCGCGATCTCGGGAACTAGAGGCTAGCATGGTAACCACTACACCACGGAGGACGACAGTAGAACTATGAGCGGAGGTGGACTTAGGATCTCGACCTATGGAGATCTTTCGTGCCTAGATCTCTAACGCGGCGCCCCCGGGAGGAGTGAGGTGAGAGGAGAAAGAGGGAGGCCGGATCAGGAGACAAGACAGAGCCGAGGGTAGGGTCCCTACATTTTCTAGATTGAAACTCTCCGGTTGGCAGCTGGTACAACCGGCTTCCACCTGCGGACTTGCACATCCCAAAGCCCGGGTCTCGGAGACCGCCCCCAGTGTTCCAGAGAGTATCCTTTTCTCCTGCTATGCAACGCCGACACACTCCTACCGATACCCTGAAACAACCAAGCAGATGAAAGGTGAAGTGAAATGAGAATGGAGGTGAAATGGAGGGACAGGAAATTCGGGGGATTTAATTAACCTTCCCAGCATTCACCCAGCGACCCGTGGAAACCCCCGAATAAATCTATAGGTCAGGAAGGTCGACTGCGGGAATCGAACCTACGACTTCTCGAATGCGGACCACAGATGCTGCCGTCCGGAGTCACCCCGTTCGGTTTAAGCAAAACTTAAACGATCGAGGTAAACCTTTTTTGTGCAAAATTCGGGAATTCAGTAGGTCAACAGAAGGTGAGATGGATATTTTATTGCTCTTCGGCTCTCTAACGCACTGGGTTACCGCAGTGTTGTGGAGCCGACTGCAAATGACGGGAAGCAAGCGCTTAAATGGCTACACGAAGATATAAACCAATTTGCATTGTGGATATTAAAGTAATCCGTAACAAGCAGCTGAATCAATCAGACACTGCAGTAACAGTAAATTGGGGAGTAGTGTGACATTTGGATCAGTTTCCGAGCTTGAAAATCTGCCAACTGTTCCATTACGGGAGCCCTTGCTCTCAGTCGCGTGCTAATGCTATTAATCCGCACCACACTGCTCTTCCCACCCAAGCAAAACCTATAGCAACCGATGTCACAAGTGAAACGTTCTCCATTCCTCGACAGATGGGGAGTGGTCCATCCGCGTTCGTATTTGGGTTACAATATACCACCTCCAATTCATACTTTGTTGGTAGGAAAGTTTATAACATGAGACATTGCACTTCGAATAAATGTGCCCAGCATCTCATTGTGGAATTCAAAAAGTATACAGTAGCAATGGAGGAAGAAAGAGCAACTGCTATTCTGAAACATTGCAGAAAAATAACTCGTTACAAAATGAACTCATTCGCCTTCTCGCTCTGATTAAGGAACGGCGCTACTTCCCTAATAAATGTTTCTATTAACTGCCATCGCATTCGCTCCTGCTAACCTCTTCGCACGACAGACATAGTTTAAGAAACGATCTAGTGTTTAGACCTGCTTCAGACAGCGCGATTTTGACCCGTTTCCGCGCTTAGCCGCCAGTCCGCCTAAGATAACAAGTAATTGATGGAATTAATTGTTCGTTCACACAAGCCGTGTGTTGGACAGGGTTGGAAAGGTGGAATCAGATGACTGAAAAATTGAATGCCATAGCCGGGATTTGAACTACGGATCTCCTGGTCTCCGTCCGGTTTCTCTAACCACTGAGCCACCACGGCAACATGCCGACACGACATTAAATTCTCCAACTGATTCGCATTTTCCCCGGTAAACCACAAGTAAATCACAAATTGTATTGAGATGTCATACCCCAATGGCGACTTACATTCTTTGTAAGAACTTAAGTCTCGGGCTTTATAGTTACAACCACTATTAGGTCAATTAATGGAATTAATTATTCTTCCGCACAAGCCGTGTGTTGGACAGGGTTGGAAAGGTAGAATCAGATGACTGAAAAATTCAATGAAATAATTGTTCAAATACCAGGTGGCTCTACCGCGCCGTATTTGACGTGTACAGATAACCCTTTGTGCGTTAAAAGAGTTGCAGAACTCAACGGGGCAATTCTAAGCAAACACAGGTCAGGGGGAACTGGCGCATTAGCGTCCTAAAAACGCACTACTATTACTATTACTACTACTACTACTACTACTACTACTACTACTACTACTACTACTACTACTACTACTACTACTACTACACCAGCGGTTATGTCCATATGGATGCAAGGAGACGGTTGCAACATCGTATCAAGGGCAAAATTTCGAACAGGTATTTAATGAGGTATGTAAGCATAACAGTACCGTTAGATTATGATAATGATAATAGTAATAACAATAACAGTTAACATAGTAAGTGAAAAAGTGCCATGATACACCGCTACTCTCATGTTTGTTGCTTATAGCCCATAATGTTAGATAAAACAGCGTAAACACAGTTAAAAATAGCTATGAACGGATAAGAATAGATGAAATCAAGACGTTTTAATTATTTGTCAGTCTAAAAAGTGAGTGTATTCCCTCGAAAGTAAAACCTGTGTAACTGAAGTGGAAAATATTCTAAGACCTTTACGGTATATTTTTGTCTAACATCGCGGACTGTGTACACTCTATTGCAAGCCTGGGAACTGCCTCTCAATAAGCCGATCCGCTCTTTGTCTTTGCTGATGAAAACGAATAGGGAAAAGCTCGGCTGGCCCCGTGGGTGTCTGTAGAGCACCCGGGTTTAATTCCCGGTTGGGGAGTTGGAAATTTTCGCTGGCGAAGATTATTCCCTGCCCCCCCCCCAGAGTCTGGAAGTATGAGTGAGTGTGAACGTGTGTGTGTGATCTAATGATTAACGCCCAAAGTTTACTAGAAACCCAAAAGACAAGCGTATAGGAATTAACACCGTTGCCTATAAGCGATAATATATTCCAAGGGAAAGGCTGCCGATAAGATCATTGAAGTTAAAGGTGGGGTATAAATGGAATTTAAAAAAAGAAAAGAAGAAATGAAGCTCACTCGCGCTAATTTGCCAGTTCCCCACTGACCTGTGTTTACTTGAAATTGCCCTGTTGAGTTCTGCAACTATTTTAACGCACGAAGAGATGTCTAAACACATGAAATACGGCGCGGTTGGGCTACCTGATATAATCTATCAGATAGCACGGAGGCGGAAGAAATGATAGAGCGGAGGGTTTGCAGTGAGCCCCGGTCCCGCGACTGTGGTTAGTTGTGATTGGACATTAGCTTTTATACAAGTCATCACACACAGCGTGCCCATCACGCCCGTACCAGTAGACTCCCCCACTGCTAGGGTTTAGAAACATGAAAAAAGTTTATAATACAATATTGTATTGGGTTGTCTCATAAGTTCGTTCGGTTTGCTCGCAAGTTCCATCTTAGCGCCTGAAAACCCTGAACCCGCTGTACACTCAAGTTATCCTAGTTGCCTAACCACCCCTACGACTTAGCGAACAACAACCAGGCTCAGTATTTGTATGTCAGTGTGTATTTGTGACTGACGTTGGATAGAACAGCGTGAATTTGTGTTTAAAAACTATGGAAAGCAAAAAGGAACATTTCCGATAGCTTATGCTGTTTTACTATCGTAAGGGTAAAACCGCCTCACAATGCCGGCAGAAAATTTGTGCTGTCTACGGGGAAGATGCAGTAACGAAACGAGCATGTCAAAAGTGGTTTAGTCGATTTCGAGCTGGGAATTTCTCCCTAAAAGACTAATCTCGGTCTGGACGGCCAATGGTTACGGACGTGTAAAGAATTCATGAAACGACAGTCAACAATCGACGAATTACAACTCGGGTGTTGGCATTGGAGCTCAATTTAGCTCGTGCTACTGTAGCCAGGAAATTGACAATATATTGTCGATGATAATGGTGTATACTGCAGGAAATAAATAGTTTGTTTACAAAACCTAACTGCCGCAGTTATTTATCTTTTGAATGGCCTTGTGTTTAAAGCTTGTAAACGAAACGTTCGGCAACTACGCTATCGTAGCTATGCTGCGGGTGAGGTGTGTTCCCAGGCGTTCTTAGTGATTGAAACGTAACGAAAAGCGAACGAACTTATGAGACAACCCTATACAATCGAATATAACAGAAATGGTTGCACCTATTTTATATCGTCAGCGAAGCGTTTAGCAGGTTGTATGGAATCTCTCATTTTGCTGTTTTTCCGAAGGAGTTGCTTGTGTAACTTATGCAGAAGTTCATCAAAGGTAGATTTTGACACCCGATGGTGTTAAAACTTTACCACTGTCCATTCTCAAGTCATGAACAATGTGGCGAATACTTCCACCTGAATTCTCTGTCCCATTAGTGGATCCATCCGCAATCTCGGGCTTCGTTTCTTTTTACTTCAATGTAGAAGGTAAAGTAAACAAAGATGATGATGATGATTATGATCCAATTTTAATACCGACTTAAATACAGTGTTGAAAAAATGTCTGCTGGTAAGCCCGGAATAGGGGTTGCACGAGTTTTATTGTCTGTTCAGTCTTTTGATCCAGTGGAGAAGGAAAGGTAACAACCGCTGGCACGCGGCCAGTTCGGCTTCGTGTGGCTGTACTTGTTCCAGCTACTGTGCCGACCGCGCGAATTCATCTCCCCCTTCTACTGGCTCAAAAGACTCTGATAGACAATAATTACCGCTTCGGCGGAAGCGGACACACCTGAGATATTCACAGACGCGTTTTATTTCCGCGCCATCTGAAAGAAGCCTTACATCAGGCATGCTATTATGTAACACTCGGTATCATTCTCCTTTCTCCTTCCAAATTCCTGTGTTGGGGTGGACGGACGTTAATAATTGAGGAGAAGTTCCTTTGATGACGGTAGGCAAACATAAACAAAAAACAAAAGAGGTGGTTTGATTACACTTCGTGTACCCTCCAGTGTCTACCCTGGTTTATATAAAAATGTAAATAGCACTACGAGAATGAAACTTTAATAAGAATTAATACAAATAACGCTTTACGAAAATAAAACATTAGCATAGCTGATGGGGTTTCATTTACCCGTGTTCCGTTAAAAAATCACTGTTTCTGGCTGCTTCTGCGGCCAAGTGGTCAGCGTTCTGGTTTCTCAACCCAGAGGATCCAGATTTTTAGTATTTTTATTTATGGACGCTCTTTAACTACTATGGTCCTTAGCGTCCCATTCTATATTGGGCGTGAAAGACAGGTAATTTTACTCAGAGGTCTCTTTATCAGGCTTGAGGTTCTTTTACGTGCCGTAAATCCACGACACAAGACCACCGGCTTTACTTCCCTTCCAAAGGAAGCTATGCTAAGGGTTTTTGTGCCCGAAAAAATCCATCGCCCTCCGCTCGGTTTGAACCTCGGGAACTAGAGGCTAGCATGATAACCACTACACCACGGAGGAACGACATCCCCCACAGAGAAATAAATACTGTTTCCGCCCTACACGTCTATACTCACAGCTTATCCGGACTAGCCTCTTCGCTAAAACAGTATATCCTCAGGATCTACAATGATATTCTAGCGGTTTCTTGGCGGAACTCAAAACCTGTCTGAAGTAACCGCTTATGAAATGTACGCCTAAATGTAAGAAGGTCGGGATTACTGGTTCAAGAGCTTTCTTCAATGTAGATACTCATTATTGCAGACAAAATAATGTACTTTTCGATGCACTGCACTCCTAACAAATTCATCACGCTGGACCTCTAGCTCTTTACGTTTCGTAGATTTTTCCAGGTGTGATAACTTGCCTTTATTTAACCTTACACTACGTGCTGAACTAATATTTAGCGTCGAAACCAGTAAGCTCCGCTGTCAAGTTAACCATATACTTAATAGCTAACGCAGGATACCACTCACCCTGTTTGTGAAGCACGTTCAGAATAATTAGCTTCTCACCACTCGTTAAAGGTTCCCCTTTGCGATGTGTCACATACTCCACGATGTCTTATTATAACGGTCCCAACTTCCGGAATTTAACAGCAGAAGGCAACCTGGCATAGAGTATGCTCATTCTGTGTTATAATACACATAATAATTTTGCGCAATAATACCTTAAACCAAACTCTTTTACATAAAACAGATGAAATCCGGTAGTTTACATTACTACGCAGTGAACTGTTTTGTGATCTGTGTATCGTTTGGGATACGTCATCAGCCAATGTGTCGATATACTTACGTGTCGTTCTCTATGTTTACATTACAGCATATTTTAAGGCAAAATCCTTTTAGAAAATCCACTCAAGAAGAGCCCATAAATCTAACTGACACGCAAGCTAGTTTAGACAAGGGAACAAGAAAGGAAGACCAAGCCGGTCCTTCAATATTTAGCGTTGTCAACTTTTAGTTTTAACGAACAGTTAGGAGCCATTCACAATGAAAACTAAGCATTAACCTAATGACGTAAATCTTAACGCGAGATGTTGTCGCTCACAAAAAAAAAAAAAAAAAAAAAAAAAAAAAAAGGAAACATAAACAGTAGCCAATCACAAGAGAGCTGAAACAGCTGAGCTAATAAGGTGGCCTGCGAAGCGACCACCGACAGTACATACGACAAAAGAGGTTATGCACATATATCAAAATTAACAAGAGCTAGTCAGCTGGTTAAAGGACGTTAAACTAAAAGAAATAAATAATAATATAAAAAACGCCGTCCACCATCACAACTTGTTTTCTTGCGATTTTTATAGATATCCAACTGATTTTTCGCATAAAGCCGGTTAACGAGCCAACACATGGCGACAGAAAATCTTATGCAAGATAGCAGAATGATCACGTGATGAGAATCGCTCTCTGATTGGATAGCTTCTTATGTTTGATGTAGATTTAAACACGAAAACTTGGAGTTTGCAAACTACAATGTCTGCGTTATAAGTTTATGACCATTTTTATGTCAACCTCAGCCTATGTGAACGCGTGCATTAACATAACATGAAACAAGCTTCTACACTTACGTTAAGCTTGTGTAGTTTTATTAGAAATGGCCCCTTACTAAGGGGGCAGTCATAGACAAAGGAAGGGACGATGGATGAATAGCTCTATGGTGAAAGCGGCAGCAGTCGGAAATGCTTATCCCAAAGGCTCCTGTTACTCTGTGGTTAGTGGTGTGAGGTAAGGTTAGGGAACGATTAAAAGAGATCCATACATGAGTGGATTCCATAAAATCACCGATTGTAATTTTGATCAGAGTGGAAGGGAATGATGGAGGAGCCTTTATTGTTCATAACTGAAGATCTTCTGCCTCAGATGAGACTGGCAGCTGGTCTGATGATTGGCCACTGCGCTTTTAGGAAATATCTGCATACGGTAAGAATACATAAAATATCCATGAATTTTTGTAGTAAGTCTCCTGGATCCTATACTACATACACTCTTGAGACAAACCGTTTATGACGCGTGTGTAATAGATGTAATAGACCCAAAGTTATAGTTGTTAAAAGCTAGTCAGAAATTTAATGCTACGGACTTGCCAGTCATCTGTTAATAACACCCATACGGGCTGACCCAGCTACCTGGTTTAAAGGTTAACTTTCCGCTGTCCCTCTCCACCCTTCAAGTACCGCATTGACTTCAATTGCCTCTCCTGCTGTTATGATTACCGATGTAATCGTGACCACCTTGCCCTTTGCTAACATTCTCCCCAAAACCTTGCTGTTTGCAGATCCTTTATACCGTAATAGGCGTTTCCCACTCTTACTTAGGAGAAGAGCAGCAATGTAAATCTGGCTGACTTTGAAACAATCACTATAGAGTCTGAATACATGCGAATTTATTAATCTGATACCGTAATTTGAAAAGAGATGAAACCGTTATTAGCAGATTATATAAAGAATTATATTTAATTTCAACATTTTCAGGGGCAGAGGTATTTCAGTTACACATTGTACCAACTTTGCATCAGTATAACAATTGCCCCTTAAGTACCACGAGAGTGTGTGCTGTATCACGTATATTGATCTCTTATGGACGTTTTAATCCCAGCAGTGCATGCCAATAATTCTTGAAAACTTAATTTCTGAGCCATTCAGGGTTATCGTTCAAAGTTATGTATTTCGTGTTTAGGTTATAATTATTTTATGATTTTTTTATAATTTTGCCTTTTATGTACAACTTAGAGTATTCCCTTTAGTAATAATTATGTATTGGATTTTGTTAGGCTTTTTTAGAGCCTGTTGTATTTTTTACCTTGTCACTGGAAAACACTGTCCTTCCGAAAGAACAAGGGCTACAAGTTCTTTTCAAAATTTTTAAAACCGGAAGGTTTTAGGGGGCTTCATGTTCATGTCATTCAGTTTCAATTGCGCTGCGTTGAATATGAATATTAGAGGATATATTCGGCCTTTTATTACAAACATGGCAATAAAAGTTTGGGTTATTGAAGGGGTCCGTTGTATATTGCACTCATATCGCCAAATGTTCCTCTGGTTTTCTGAACTGTGTTATTAAGCAGTATTTTTGCTATGTTTTTGACGAAGCTTGGTGAACTTGGGTTTTCGAATCTCGTAAGATGTGAAACCACACTAAAATTCCAAACAAACCTCCATCGCCCCTATTTTCAATCCCAATTTTCAACCCCTAACGTAAAAATAAACACTCTTTGGTGAAGCCAGATCAAAAATGTACGCTTATACTATAAGACTTAAATAGACTGTCTTAAAATCTCAAATACTACTCCTACTATATTTTTAACACCTTATGTAGAAATCTGCTCTATTTAACTCACCTAGTCAAAATACTGTACAGTTATACTTAAGGACTTAGCTTAATTCATAGTTACAGTGCTCGGCCATCAGGACAAAAATTTGTGCACTTGAGCTATAGAACTTGGTGAAATTATAGGATAACTTACAACTTCAAATACCACCCATACTCATATTTTCAACCCCTTATATACAAATTTGCACCTTTTGACCAAGCTAGACACAAATTTTCATTTCACTTTAGTTAACTGAGCAGGATTGCTCAGGTGTTAACGTCTGTGGCATGAATCCGAGAGGTCCCTAGCTCAATTTGCGGTGACCGCGCACTCTGATCCATGGGTTTTTTTGGAGGTTTTCTCGGGTCGTTAGGCGAATGCTGGTGTGGCTTCTTTTATCACTCGAATTTCGTTCATCCATTTCGTTCCTTTAATCATTTCGTCCATCCTTCACCCCATTTGATCTGTTTCAGGGTTGGCAGTGTCGGCGATGGTGTTTCGGTGTAGTGTGGCAGGAAAAAGGATGCTCTCTGTGAACTTTCTCCGTCCCTCAGCCTTCGGCTGCTCGGCGTATAAGGACCACTCCTTGGGGGGCGTTAGACCCTGTGTGGAGCGGGGTTCCCGGTCAGCCGACCGACTGCCGAGGCGTCTTAATCTGAAAACTGTAAGGACTCTGTCATTCCTGTGCCGTCACTCCTGATTCCGGCCGCCCGGTATCTCCTTTTACCTCATACCTTCCTCTCTCCATCCATACACCCAGGGAGCGCCCCCTCGTGGGGCGTCGGTAAAACATCCTCGTTCTGGATCGGTGCCGATTCCCCTGCGCTTCACAGCCCAATCCAATCCAATACACTTTAGTTACGAGAAAAGTTGTAGGCTACGCGTGATTTTCAACACACACTCTTGTCCTTATTTTCAACCCCTTACTTACAAGATGTCGTCCTCCGTGGTCTAAGGGTACCATGTTCTAGTTCCCGTGGTCGCGGCTTCAAACCCGGCGGAGGTCGATGGATTTTTTTCGGGCGTAAAAGCCTCAGAATGACTTCCTTTAGAAGGGAAGTGAAGCCGGTGGTCCCGTGCCGTACATTTACGGCACGTGAAAGAAACTCAAGCCTGATAAAGAGGCCTCAGCAAAATTGCCGGTCTTTCACGCCCAATATAGAATGGGAGACGCTAAGGGCCACAGCAACTAAAGAGCGTCCATAAATAAACCTGAATTTCAATTTTTTTCTGCTCAATTCACTTAAATCATAATTATCACGGCTTATAAATTACGTTCAGTATTTTACACATTATTATTCTACTATACTGGAACTTATCTGGAGTTTGAGCTGATTTTTAAGAGAAAGTTCAAATAATATTTTCCGTATACTTATGAGCAATAAAGTGTTTTTAGCGTATTTTTTCAAATAACTTTTTGGAGTCATTAGTAACAAAATACAGGCTAACAAGGGAAGTACCACAAATCCACATGCCTAGTGTCTTTCTAAACAGCTGTATAGGTAGATTTTTGGTCGATAAAAATGTGATAAAAGACATTGCGCTAGCTTTTATGTTTCTGGCGAGATATTGTTACATCCTGGGGTGAGGGCCAAAAGATCTCCAGCAAATTATTAAATTTCGATCACCCCAACACGCACATGGGAGAGCGTAGCTCGCTAACGGCAAGAAGACCGGGACCTTGGTGTTTAGATTTAGATGAACGCGTGAGGTTTTAGATTATACAAAAACATTATATAACACACATTACCTGAAATTTATCGACAATGTTTGGCGACTCTACATTGTGCACTTAGGAAAACAGGATGGGGGAGATGCCCCGAAATCGAGGAATGACCACACACGCGAATTCCTGCTTCAACTGCTCGCACACAAGTGATGCTAACTCTATTCCATCCTCCAACCGTGTCTAGTCAAGTCAGCCAGGGTCGGCGTCATACCAGACCGGTTCCAAACAAAGCCTTCTCTCTGGCGTGTTCCGTGCCAAAGGAAGGAACATTGAGCCCAAAAAATAATCACCTAATGAATTTCGAACTGCCGCCACCCAACAGCCTTTGGAGGTTCATCAGCCCAGCACCAGAGAACACCACAAACCACACACTTCCCGAGACGATGACCCAATAATGCCATCGACAATACAACACAATAATGCGTCTGGTAATGATAATGCTTATTGATACGCCACAATATCGTGATTCGAAACTTGCACTTTTCAGCATTGAGCTAACAGTAAAGCGTACAGAATGGGTATGAGTCGTCTGATGTTACAAACTACGCATTGCTTCTTTTGGATTACTGGAATGAACAGACTGATGATGCCATCTTTAATAACGAGATGTAACAAGGATGTTACACAACACGAGAAATGTGACTCAAAATTTTCTTTAAAAAACAACAAGATTCGTGCAACCCCTAAACCTATAAACATTTTTAGACAGTGTAAAATTGTAATCCGAAGACTGGAATAACTCTTCAGAATAAAATATTACCTATGGAAGCTACGCAAAAGCTACTTGATATGGATTTAATAATGAAACTGCACTCCGATGTGTACCAACAGTAAAACGGGGCAGAGTTTTCGAAATGTCCTCGAAACAATCCTCCGGGTTATGCTTTATGTGTGTGGTGAAGATGTATGTGAAAATGCAGCGGTCGGGAAGTGTTTGTACTGTCCAGAATACTATAACCAGACCACTTTCTTTCAAATCCACGTTATCACCGGTAAGGTCATTGATAAAGATGGTGCTAACTGCATTATAACATCCATGCGTGAAGTATACAAAACAAAAAATTGAGTTTTATTTAAGCACGCTCTTTAACTACTATGGTTCTTAGTGTCCCACTCTACAGTGCTATTCAAAAAGAAGGAACGAAATTTAAATATTTATTTCTAATGAACGATTATAGATGGCGACACATGCGATACATCACTGAATAGAGAAAAGTTCAAAATTTATTTTATGTGTTCAAAATGAGCACCATTTGTTATGCGAGGACGACCAGTTGCATACGCAACCATCTTCTACGAATTAATTGTATCAATTGTAAATGTTTTATGTCTAGGTGGCTCGTTGTTGAACTTACAAACGAAATGCACGCTGCAATGAAACAATGGATTCACTCTCATAATGCAGCAAACGAAACAGCTTTTCCTGTGGCGTCGCCATTTTCTCGTAAACAATCACAGCGCCGCTGTAGGCACTGAATGGAACTAACAGGTGAGGCTTAAAACTTTGAACTTTCCTTATTAAATGATGTGTCGTATGTGTCGCTATCTATTGTCGTTCATTAAAAATGAATATTTAAAACCTGTTTCTTCTTTTTTAATAACCCTGTATATGGGGCGTGTAAGGCCGTAAATTTTGTTCAGAGGCCTGTTTATCAGGTTTGAGGTTCTTTTAACGTGCCGTAAATCTACGACACGGGACCACCGGCTTTACTTCCCTTTGGAAGGAAGCCCTGCTAAGTATTTTTACGCCCGAAAAATTCATCGCCTTCCGCCGGGTTTGAAACCGCGACTTCGGGATCTAGAGGCTAGGATGGTACATTTACAAACAAACCTATCGTCTACCGTGTTAATATGATAGGATGAACATCAGATATAGCTATAGCCAGAGCCGAGGTGCATGCCAGATCAACATACGTGAATTCAAATTTCGAATCACGATTTCTCGCGACAGCGAGAAGCTAGCGGCATTACTTTTACCACGTGTTTATTGACCAAAAATCTACTTATATAACGCTTTAGATAGTGCGCTTCTGTTGTAAGAATAACAATTTGTATGTCATCTATCGAAGAGATCTGCATTAAAACCAAGGTTCTGAGTAAACCTCGAGTTGAAGTGCGTGTCAAATGAGAAAAATATTGTTGAAATGGGTAACTCCATAACACCGTGACGCATCACACTTTCTTATCGCATCCTCCAAGAAGAAAGACACTTTCTCCCTACCTTGTAGTTTAGGGAAATCCCACCCAGGCTGGTATAAATTTAAGAGTAACCTAGTTTAATGACTCGCAGGTCTAAAATTCAACTTTTGCTACTACTTATAATTTTTTCAAGCTTATCCCTAAGTAACACACCATTAAGGCATGACAGCGATTGCAATTATGTCCGAATGATATGTATACTGACGTGCATAAAAATGACCCATAATGGAATACAGCTGCTTGTGTTAGTACTGACAAATCTAGCCTTACCCTCTGTACTTCGAGTGAGTACCATTAAGGCAATGCTTCATTGAATATTTGTGCAAAAATAATATATATCATAAAGATGTAGAAATAAAGACGAAAGTTAAAACGGTTTTCTTTTTTTCTGTTAATACACATAAATCTTGTACTTTCATGCTACACCACTGATTTCTTTATGGCGATTTTCTTTCTGCCGTTCGATGGTGGCAATAGCTTTAACCCTCGTCTTCATATCCTGATGAAAGCTTTTATACAGGATGTATCTTTATTGGTGTCATATATTTGGGGGACGTGTTCTTGACATCAAAACAGTAACAAAAGTTCATATGTACATGGATCTGAAAATTAACCGTTTCGTTGTTATAGGTAAATGATGTATTCCATGAGTAAACAGACGGATATGCACTACACGTATGGCCGTGCAGACGGCAATGCAGCACGAGCACGTGAAATTTATGCAGAAAGGTACCCTGACAGGCCGTTACCGTGTGCAAGAACATTCGCACGAATTCACCAACGCTTGAGGGAGAATGGCGCATTTGAGTGGAGTACTAGGGATGTTGGGAGACCAAGAGCGGTACGAGGCATTTAGCTTGAAGAACGAGTTCTTTGTGCTGTGGATGCAGACCCATCACAAAGCACAAGACATATTGCTATAAGGGAAAGAGACAGAAATATGACTATCTGGAGAATTCTGCATGAAAATCTTCTGTACCCGTATCACCTTCAACGTGTGCAAGGATTAAATGAAGCGGACTTTGAGCCAAGAAGACGTTTCTGTCAACACATGTTACAGCAGTGCGCTGTGTTCATCAATTTCCTAGCCTGTATCTTATTCACGGATGAGGCTGGTTTTACTCGCGACGACATCTTCAATTTTCATAACACTCATTACTGGGCATTTGAAAATCCTAATGAAGTACGACAGGACAACCATCAACAGAGGTTCTTTCTCAACGTTTGGGGTGGAATCATTCATGATCACCTTATTGGTCCCTATTTCTTCCCTCCGCGTCTGAATGGACAAACCTATCTCCAGTTTTTCAGAAATGAGTTGCATCACTTAACTGATAATGTGCCTCTGGAGATCATCCAACGAATGTGGTTTTTGCACGATGGTGCTCCAGTTCATTTCAGTATGATAATTTGTAAGTTTATGAATGATCGATTTCCGCAAAGATGTATTGGTCGAGGGGGATCCATTGCATGACCTGCTCGATCGCCTGATTTGTATCCAATAGATTTCTTCGTCTAGGGACATTTGAAGTCCTTGGTTTATGCGACTCCCGTACCTGATGTTGACATTTTGAGAGGACGTATCCAAACTGGATTTGAGCAAATACGAAACAGACCATGAATTTTCAACAGAGTACGCCAGAGCATGGAAGCAGGCTTACTGCATGCATTGAAGGAAGAGGAAGCCATTTCTAGCAATTTTTGTAACGTTCAATTTTGTGTTGCAACTCTGAAATAAATGATTTTCAGACCTATGTTCATCTGAACTTTTTTTTACTGTTTTGATGTCAGGAACACGTCCCCCAAATATATGACACCAATAAAGATACATCCTGTATAAATACTGTATCTGTTGTCCAGTTTAACGAAACATGCAGGTAATAAAATTGTACATCCCTTCCGTTATGTGGCACAATGGTTAAGTCTTTCCTTGCGTTAGCAGTTGTACCGAAGCACTTACATAGAGGCGGTATCGGAACTTCTCCTTCATTTCACATTGTCGTTCATTGGTTCGTTGTTATGTTCCTGTATTATTTTTCCGGCAGACACGTACAGAACTCATACCGACTGGGTGGAGTCAAAGGTTGGTTACCTGAAGGTGAAAACCTTAAGGAGAGAAAAGCATTATATTTATCTGGAGGAGTGATGATGAATGGCTTCTTAATGAGGCCTGCACGTAGGCTCTTAGAGCCCTTTGTACCTCATATTCTAGGCATTACTCAAGTTTGATTGTCCGAATGAAACGGTCCACGTACTTGATATCTGCCCCCCTTATCTCATAAGGTTCTAAAATTAAGGGCCTAAGGATACTTACCTTTTCATAGTAAAACCTTCGCGTTCACATAGCATTTGCTGTGAGGTCTCAAACTCCCTCGCACATTTTCGACATAAAGAGTGTAAGACCCATTATATATAAATGTTTGGATAGAGTGTTGTGGCCCATGAGATAGCCTACAACACCTCTAAGCTTAGATCTGATCAAATTCAGGAGAAACTCTCTCACTTTCCAGTTAGGCCCTAGTATCAATGCATGGGCCTTCCTAGCAGTGATTTACTTACTCCAAATTTCAAGACGAACCCTCGCCGCGGGCTGGGTTATCTCATACTTGACAGTTCTAGTCGACACACCACAGAAGGGCTCGGCCCAATAAAATCGAGCCCCGATCTCCTCTTTACAAGAGTGTCTGCCATCTCGTTTCCTTTAATGCCAGCGTGCCCAGGAACCCAAAGAGGTGTAACCGGACAGCTGGTACAGCCTATCCAACAGCCTCTGGCATTGCCACACGAATCTGGATATAAATCTAGAGGAGTGGGCCACTTTTTAATCACGGCAATGTACTACTCCAAAGTCAGAAAAAAATCTCATTGAACGTTCTGGCTTCTCAGCTTCAGTCATGGTAGGGTTTGCGCTTCGTGCTATTTTCAGAAATGCTCATAATACTTTTGAAAGATTCCGAAAGGCTACAATGTGGATAATCTACCAGAAGGCATTCTGATAATGCGAAACTAGTCTTGTAAAACTGATTTGCATGGCAGAAATTAGCCTTCCAATCAAACATTTAGGAAATGTACCACTGAACTTCATCAGCCGCCCGTATCGGTTGAATGATCACGCACCTCTGCCGTGTGGACGTGAGCGTGAGACCGGCAGTCCGGTTGACAGGTCAAGGCCCTTCATGGGCTCTAGCACTACTGGTTTATTATTATCGTTATTATTATTATTATTATTATTATTATTATTATTATTATTATTATTATTATTATTATTATTATTATTATTATTATTATCTCTGAATTTAATGGACTTTGTGAAAACGCACTTAGGATTACGCGTCCACAAGTAATATTTAACATTGTTTTTCCCTTTTAACATTGTAGATCTTTACCTTTATATATAACAAGGTGAAAGTTTGAAATTCAAAGTATTTCTATTTTAAATTTCGGGTTTTTGTAATCATCCCGCCCCACACTTTTGTGCGTTCAAAGTGTTCCACACGATCGAGTTTTCAAATAATTCTTTTCTTTAAATTTTCCATGCACATTCCCATAGGTCAAAAAATTAAAACTATCATAAAATGTTTATTTTGCAAAGGGTTTATGAGTTATAGAATTTTTGAGCCAAAAGAAGATAGAAAAAGTATGAATTTACTTAAATAGTTTTTAAAAATTATTTTCTTGTAATCTGAAACTACCACAAAACATATATATGATAAATGTGTGCGCTTGGATCAGATAAAGAACATGGATACTTAAAAGAAAAATTATTTTTAAGTTTCATTGTTTAGAAGATTTGGCAAATTACACTAATATTAGATTGAAAACTCAAACAGATGTCGAAACGAAATTTAAAACCATCGTTGTTTACGTAATACAAACTATAGATTTAAAATTTCAGCGAAATTGGTTGAAAACCTTAGAATATAACATTTTCAGTGGTGAATGTCCGTAAAGACACTATGAAGTGATACGGGTAATAAGGGCGTGTAATTTTAATGCGGCTTTCACTTTTGTTTCCTCAAAGCTACAATTAAACATACTGTATTCAGTGATTAAAGGGGAAATAAAGGTATGTTTTAGCAATGTTACGTACCTGTTAAAATTATTTTACTACATCTGTGCAACATTGGTCCGCACACACTTAAAATTTCTACTTAAAGTCCTTGGTTTGTTTTCAGCGCCTACTGTTGAATGATGCAGCACTTTACTTTCACAATTTGAATCTTAACACCCAAGAAACGGCTTTTAGTAAAATTATAAAGTGATAAAATTCTGATACAGAATAAAGGAATTTTATTTCCAAATAACGTGATGAGTTAGTAATACATATATGTTTGATACACAAAATTGAAATTTGGTTTTAAAATTTTAAACCTGTATTGCAGGGAAATTTCGTTGTAGATCATTAAACAACAATTTTTTTCAGGAACTACTCAAGAAATTGAGCTGAAAAATCCAGGTTTGTTACAGAATATATTATCACAAATATTTGGTATAAAAATAAAACTAATTCCCTAAGAATTAAGAATTTCCAAATTCTAGATGTTACTCCCCTAAGCATTAAATATTTCGCTGAATTTTTTAATTCATTTATTCAGAAAGAAAACTTCCAGCTTTCCCAAAAGTAGGAGCTGCCAAACAGACAAAGCTTAATACTTTAACAAATTATTATATAAAAACAATAATAGCACAAGAAGACAAAACATGATTATCACTGAAACAAATTCCAATTATGAGTAAAAGAAAACAGCGCAAAATTCTATTTTAGAGGGAAAATTACTAAAAGTGTGGCTGTTCTGCTGTTAGTCATACGGTACAGAATGAAATTAATTGGAATATAGATGATTTTGGAGAATTTTGATTGAACCTATAACAGCAAAAACTGCAATGTTGTACATAAAATTGGCCTTGAGACTGAACGTTTAGCAAAACTCAGCAAAGTGCCCCAATCATCAGTCCAATAACTTCAACGGATGATAAATTGTACTTCTCAAGGTAGTAGGGGATGGTAGGCTCGTAGATTCGACATTTTTCAGTGTGTACTTCAACTGGTTGTTCCTCATTCTGCTCCATTCTCACTGTTGGATCGATGATATATCCGGATGATGAGCCTGTTGGGATGGCTAGTATGTCAATCCGACGAGAGGATCCGTCTTGAGAGAGTCCATGCACTTCCTGAAATACTGTATGACCCTTTAGTTTTTAGGCTTCAACAATAGTGGATTTTATTTTATGATGCCAATAATCCGCAGTGTCTCTCCGAAAGGATAGGTGCCCAAAATGTGGCCAAGAATTATCACGAAAGAATTATCTTGGAAATTAAACGCCAACAGCGAAATTAATACATTATCGGTGAGAGAGTAGCAACTTCGCAGCGGCGTCGGAAAAGGAGTATGCATTCCTCCGCACCGGGCCTGACCTTACCCGTCAAGTATGGTTTCTCTACCCATGTGCAAGGGAAACCACACTGTTGCCAAACTCTCAGCATTTCAAAGCGTTTTTACTTTCTCTACGTACATAGTAGATAGCGAAGATATTGCATTCCACCCAAAACTTCGATACCGAGATTTCACTAAAAATACATGCTTTTAGGCTCTCTGAATCCCCAAAAAAGCATTTTTAGAAAAAGGTCCGTATGTGTGGTCCATCTGTGTGTCTGTGAACAGCATAACTCAAAAACGAAAAGTCGGATAAATACCAAGCATGGTATTTAGATTCAGCACCTTTCAAGGATGCGACACGAAGATTTACAAGATAATCCCCCCATCCCAGAGTACCCTTTACAAGGAAGGGCTTTCAAAATTTTTGTTTTTCTAAAAAATGGTTCTAACGATTTTGATTAAAATTCCATATATTATAGGTATTTACATTAAAAATAAAACATATGTTGAATTTTCTGGAAATAGCCCATTTAGTCCACCTGATTTGGAAGACATTTTGTATAATCTTGTAAAACTGGTAAACGCTAAGCGATAGACGAAAACTTACTATACAAAAAATGTAGAACTATTTAAAACACACAATTTACTTCAAATACGTTTTTGTGGCATAAGCCATTTCTGAGATATGTGTTATTAAAGGTTGGAAAGTCCTGTCAGCGTTCAGTTGTTTCTCGCGATTGCATTGAAACAGTATGGAATTTTAAGGCCAGCGCATAGCGTCTAGTTCTTAAAAAATTGACTATCGCTGTTCCCTTTGTATCTTTAACGATATATTTATTGCAGCTATTTTCGGAAAGTTTTATCTCGGTTAAAATGAAGAAGATAGGAAAATAAACTTTCGTAAGAATAATTTCTATATCCACTAAAACGCGCTAGAGGGTAGAGAAAGCATGTGAATGTAACATCAGATTTTTTTCTACAAACTTGAACTCCCATTCGTACTGAAAGAACACGTATATGCTATTTAATGGGTTTCAAATTTTGATTATTGAATTATTTAGGTATGCATGACGTCAAGAGCTTTACCTCGGTAATAAAATGAGTGTCAAACTCGTATTTGCTTGAAATATTTCAAATAGACTAAAACGTTGAGCGATACTAATGAATGTAGTATTGAAATTATGGTTGAATATTTGCAGGCCTGGGAAAGTTAACATAGCGAAAAAAATGATTACGCCATTCTGAATACGGCATACCTTAGACAATTTGAGGTATACATCGGGCTTCCGGAATATATATTTACAACTCGCACTAGGTTTTGGTGCCTCGACTAAGGCTGGTTCCCTTCCCCAATCACGGCAGTCTGCCTGCCTACCTGCTAGTTTGATGTTTGGTTTGCGATTAGCATAAGTCGCAAAATCGACCCGGTTCTTCACGAGCAGACAAATGGCTTTCTAAATCCACATTTTAATCAACCGAAGGAAGAAGAGAAATAAGATTCCACCACTGCTCATATAGTACAGGAGTCCATGAGTAACATTAGAGAAGCGTTTGTAGATGCAGTGATTAGGGTTGTTGTATTTGCCTCTCACTCCCGAGATCTAACAGTTTATGTCTTACTCGCGGGGTGGGCTTAGGGCAAAGTTTACAAAAAAAAACCTTAGATATACACTGGCAGAACTTAAGGAATACATACAAAATTAAATAAAAACATTTCGGTGGAGGAATTAAATTGTGTGAGTCGGAATATGTTTACCCTTTACAATGCTTCTTTAGCTGAGTGACGATGCCAATTTATAGCATTTGCTATAAGCTAAGATTTTATATGTAGTTTTAGAAAGGAAAATCAGAGTACAGTTACTGCAGGCTGTGGCACGTTCAACTGCCGAGACGCAAAACCTCACGCGAACGGTAAGCGGTAATTGTGCTGGACAGGTTTCAGCATTTGTACTTTCAATAATTCTGTGCAGTAGTGTTTAGCACCCGTTCTCGTTACATACAGCATTATGAACGGTGGACACTAAGGCTACAGGAAATGAAATTATATTTGGGAAAGGAAATTTGGGAAGGAAACGTTTCAGGCCTAAGGACGCCGGGGTAGTGCAGTGGTTTCTTTTCCGGCTCTCGTACTGAGGATCCAGGGTTCGATTCCCGGCTCTGAGGTGGCACTTTTAAGTAGGCCCTATCCACGCCTTCACCTCTGACTTTCTCATTTAAAGAACCCCCAAGGCCCAACGTGGCTCGACGTCCAATTTAAAAGCTTTAGGTCCCCTTATTCCACCACCATATTATCATCACCTTACCATCAGAGGCAAGAGATGCCTCCACCTCAGAAATGGATCCAGTCATTGCTTGGTGAAATGAGGTTACCCCGAAGTTCATAAGGCCATATAGGAGCGTTAGAGACGACGACGACGTTCCAGCCATAAGTTTAAGGCACTTCCCGGCGTTTGATATTTATAAGGACTAAGCAAACCTGGAAAAATCTCAGGGAGGACGGTCGTGGCGGTATTTGAAACGCGGACCTCCCGTTCCAGAGACCAAGTCTTAACGACCTCGGCCACTCGTGTGGTTCAATGACTCCGTTTTAGAAGGTACATACTTGCTTAGTAAATCATTGGCGAGATAAGGGTACACAAACTACCCTTAAACAACGAAAATGTTAAGGAATAATGTGTAAAAGTAGATTCTCAGATTTTACGCCAGCGTGATGAAGGAAATTATTCATTTGAAGTCTATTGCACCAGCCCGCTGCCACAAAGCATGCGTGCCTATACAGCTGCTGGATAAACGTTAAAGAGCGAAGTAGCATTACATGCTTCTGCCTAGTAACCATCATATTTAAACGTGTTCTTATTGTAAGTCTATTGATGTAATTCAGAATTACTGTTATTTAAATATTTTTCACCCTTTGCCACAGAATTCTCGAAAGCCTTTGATCATCCAACCGGTGTGCAAAGGTTGTTGAAAGGAGAGCTGGAAGCAATTTACTACATAATATAACGCTTTACTTGAAAAGACTTGCCTCGAAAGAGAAAATGTAGATTCGTAGTGTTTTAATGTTTCAAATATTTATTCTGCCATAAAAGGTGGATGATATTTTGCATGATATAGCGTTACTGAAGTGGATTAGATCGTTAGCTATGAGCACATCATCTTTAAAGTATAACTAGGGACCTGCGTTTGTCGTTTTATTTTTTGGTGGAAATGGGGATTATTTTTGGAGAATTTTGCATTATTTTTTCAGAATTTCGCGTTATTTTTACTAATTTTTATCGTCATATTTTGTGACTTTAAGGTACTTTTTCATGTAAATAAATTATTAAAGAACAATGTGGAGTTTTATCTTAAAAAACACACATATTTAGCATTCAATTATCACTGAAGAATGTATAATATGAAAGAAAAATACATATTATTTTTTCTAACTGGCAAAGGAGAACGTTATCCTACTTTCCTGTTGCAACCCAAGTCACTCAAAACTCCTGAGTAGCAAGAAAAGAAAATTTCACAGTCAACATTAGATACTGATACTACAATGACTGACTGCTAAGTCTCACCGTAATGGCCATAATGCCATTAAAGAAAAGTACATTATGTTGTGTTTTCTGTCACAGGAGAACATTGCCATAATGTTTGCATTTTCTTCTTTCATGTTGCAACGCAAGTCGCTCAAAACTCCCGAGCAGCATCAGTCAACATTAGCACATGGATACCACATTGACTGGAGAGCTCTGCCACTAAACTCAGGATGACTGTCAAGTAAACTACTCAGAACTTTCACAATATTTTTTATTCCATCTCGCAACATAATTTGATTGGTTTGCTCTTGAAGTTCACTGTAGCCCTTTGTGATCATTTTTAAAGCATGGACTAGACTTCACTTTCTTCGACATTACCGTTAATGATGAATACTGGACTAAACACTTCAAATACTGAATACAACTTATTAGCAGAGTCTTCAAACATCAGTAACTGCAATTTTGTAAACGCTAATGCTGCAGTGTTTTTCTAACGCCTAATATCTCCTTGAACATCTGCGCTTCTGACGCAATTTAGCTTCTCTTCTGTTTCACTATAAAAATTCCCTTCGTTTGCTACTTTGAAATTTTTCAACATTCTCCTGAGTTATCCATAAAGTGCAGGACTTGTTGGGTATGAAGATCCTTCTAGTTCAGTGATGTATTCCACTGAATCATTGGCATGTTCCTTGACGAATGTTGGCTCTGCTGAAATTATACTTACTTCATCATTCGTCAATGATTTCGTGAAATCGATACCAGCATTGCTGACTGAGTCCAGATCTTCTAACTGCACGAACTCATCACGAAGATGCTTCTCAACGTGGAAAACGGTCTCAAACCAAGTATTCCATCTTGTCAGCACTGGTACTGGAAAAATCGAACATACAGGTGCTTTCTCTTTCTCGTATTGAGAAACACAGCTTTAACCAGCTGCATTAAGTTTCGTCAGTTCTTTCGCGAATATGCATCCCACCAAATTTAGCCGGTGTGTCAAACACTGAAAGTGAACTGCATCCTCTCCGAGGAAGACAGTCAGGGAACTTAAGCACTTTGTCATGTGTTTTGCATTGTCGCTTACCAATCCGAAGATACTGTCGTAGTTAATAAAGTACTTCTGTACAGAATTAAGTATTGCCCTGCTGCATGGTTTTGCAACAGCTGCTTCCAGAATATGTACATCAGCAACATGCAACTCTTGCTCTGCTTTTGGTTCAAGAGGACGAAATAACACGACAAATACACATCGACTCAACCGATCTGTCGTTTCGTCACATAGTAACATAATCTTCTGGTCACAGACTGCGTCTTTCACTTGTTGATCTCTTTCATCTCTCAGCAGTGGAACATACTTCTTCCTTAGCAATCTAACTTGTGGCAAATTTCCAGCACCTATTAAAAAATGTTATTATTTTGCGCTTCAGAAACGGAGCTTTTATAACATTAATTTCTAACATGTTTTGCACTGTCGCTTACCAATCCGAAGATATTGTCGTAGTTAATAAAGTACTTCTGTACAGAATTAAGTATTGCCCTGCTGCATGGTTTTGCATCAGCTGCTTCCAGAATATGTACATCAGCAACATGCAACTGTTGCTCTATTTTTGGTTCAAGAGGACGAAATAACACGACAAATACTCATCGACCCAACCGATTATCGCTTCATCACAAAGTAACATAATCTTTTGGCCACAGACCTCATATTAAACATTACTCCTAAATAGGAGAAATGTTTAACATTTTGTATTTCTAGCCCCTTGTAATACCACCTTTCATCGCTGCCATACACATAATCATTTTGAAATCCATTGCTTTCGATTATTTATGTTTATCAGCAAACCCCATTTTTTACAACAGTGGTGGCGAAAACGAGACTCGCGAGGCAGTGTGACTCGCAGGTGCAACTACTTTTCTAGCCGTGTATTCATTTGTTTTCCATGTGCTGCTGAGTGGTGTAGTGCGTGTTGCATATTTGATGACTCGAGAGAGAAAGGCATTTTCGCCACCCTTGTTTTACAATATTCTTCCAAAAAATTAAACTGAAATTTTTCTTTTAAATTTACGAAAATAAATATAATCATCGAGAGAGTTCAATGAGATTAAACAATTTTATAATATATTTAGTACAAGTGAAGTTACTTAGAAGTATCTAACTTTTCCAAGTGTCCTGACCTCAGAACAAAGAGGAAAATCAGTTCAAGTCAAAAGCATGCCATCTAATGTAGTATATTCGCACAACTTTCTCTGCCCACCACCATTTACAATTATAATATTCTCTTCATATATAAACTGATTCCTCTAACCACTGGTTCACTATAGAAATATTAGCCTTGATGTTATTTCTAAATAGGCTATAGCAACTTAGTTACATTTATTCCTCCGAGGTTAGAAGGAAGGTGCTGAAACGACAATCAGGTGTTTATATCACCTATAGATATAAGCTCAGTTTGAAACTCAGATGGCGACCAGTCTATGCTTCAGCTCGAAAATACTTTGGAAAAGGTTTCAGCTACGAAAAAAGTTATTTAATGAACTGTTTATTTTAGCCAGGTGTTTATTTTCGCGTAGTGCATTTTGTTTATCTCTTTTAGTTTCCCGGCTATATAAATTCTAGTGAATATTAAACATACATTATAAGTTATTTGCAGAGAATTGAATGAAAATTACTACTCTTCTGTTAGTTTTACAACTAAACAGGCGTCAAAGGCAGAATTGTCTTAAAACCAATAGTTGGTGAAATTTAGATTTAAATTTAAAGTTATATTTCGTATAAGATTTTTGTAACATTTTGTAGAAAATAGACATTGCTAATACATATGTTATTAAAGCATTGGCCCTCCGTTTTCATTAAAGACTCACTAGTTATATTAAAAATAATTTGTATGGCGTGTAAATGTATTTCCTTCTGTACTGCTTATTTTGCTTATTTTAGTGTGGATCAATTCCATACACATTTATAAATTAAAATTATTTTAAAATATTTTATAGCAACAATTTTATGAGATTATTTTTATTATTCATAATCTCAATTGAGCATTTATATCTTTGTGTTGTTTGCATGTTCTGGCGTTTATCAAGATTTAAATTATATTATTTTTATAAGTTTTTTGAAAATTGTACCCATTTATCATAATTTTCATGTGTGGTATTTACTAAACTCTTTTGCATGCGTTTTATGGAGCTAATGTTTACTATCTATACTACGTAACAAAAACGACAGGAAGCTATCAACACGGTTTCCCAGGACAAACCGTATTTGTTACCGTTTCTAGGGTACTTCATGACATCATGACTTCATTTTATTGGATGGTGGTGTCACCTTGTAGGTGCTATCACGCCTTGTGCTGTGTATCGCACCAATAAGCACATCTATGCTAGTTCTGTTAACTCATTGGCAAATTACGATAAGCTATAGGTGAGGAATGGCGACCGATTTAGTCGATCTTTCGCGAGGTTAATTGCGAATGTACAGTAAATGTCTGTTTAGAAATGTACTTTCTGTCCTTTGTAACGTAGGCTCCATTTTTGGGCTTTATGTATACGATTTTGGATTTCAACATCCTTTACATTAAAGTATATGTACTTAAACGTAATTAAATTTTGCCGAAAATTTAGCTAGCTCTGTTAAAGTATATTGACGTAGCTACGACTGGCTTTCTGTGAATGCAAAATGGAAAAAATAAGAGTTCCACCTTGCATTCACAGAAAGTAAATAGGAGCCATATCAACGTTCAACAGAGCTAGCAGATTTATCGAAAAAATCTTAAATGAGCAATTATAGGTAATATAAGCGTTTGTTTTAAAATTTATTGCGTAGAAGGTATTCAGCACAGAACGAAAAATAGTCACCCGGCCGAATAAGCAACACGCGTCTATTGGGTGCGACAATTGTGATTTGGTCCGCCTTATCCGTACTACGTTATTTTTTTTTCCACTGAGCCTCTTCTTTCCTCCGGTCACGCGCTAACATACCAAACTCAGAATTCTCCTTCCTCTTCGCGTAGTGAACTGCTACTTAGTTACACGCTACAAGAACTCGCTGAGAAAACATGGGATCAGAACTTCATCGAACTCTGAGCTACCAGTCAGCCTTCTTGTTCATCCGAGCGGCGTCTTCTAGACAGTTCACACGAGGCCAAAAGGGAAGTAAATTCTAGAGATATTCCATATCCCGATTGGAGCTCCGAAGAGTGCGATAAGTTGAAATCATCTCTCCCTGCCCTTCTACAACGAAACACACGCCAGCCGGCGCCGAAACCACGCCCTGCAGAATGCAAGGCAAGCAGCTGGATGCGCTACAGTATATAGCCCTGAAAGGGTGAAATACGAGTTTCAAGAGGTATAAACTCACGTGTACCATTTCATAGCATCATTGATAAAGAGCTAAAAGTGTAATACAAAAATTAGTTGTTATTTGTTACATTCACATGACTTTCTCCACCCTCTATTACACTGGATAACAGCCAAAATGTTTCGGAAACAAAATGAGCGATCTCTAATTAATTTTTTCCGCAGATTACGAATATGACAATAAAAAGGGATGCGGTAGTCTGGTTTTCAGTGTGCAGCAAATGTCTGGTATTACTCGTTTCTGATAGAGCCTGAGCGGTTGCTCGGTTAAGGTCACAGCACACCCGTCACACAGGAGTGGTAGAGACAGATTTATGATCCTGGGGGCTTATGCTTGTTTGAAGGGATATATCATAACAGGCACCAAACTCATACAGGGGCTCGCGTGACAGACTTGGAGCATGGCGGATGATAAAAATTGCTGATGAAAATGGTTTGACAATCTGTCCCATTTACCAGGAGGAGGAGCAGGAGTAGGAGGAGGAGTCGTGGGTGCATATCTCGGCAAGGTATAGGGATAGGGAGGAATGGAGGGAAAAATATTTACCGTGATCCTTTATCACCTCGAATGGATGGTTAGGGTTTGTTGGACGCTACTGGCAGGCAGGGAAGGCGTGGAGGGAATAGGTAAATTTCTACTTAAGGCGAGACAGCTGAGATCTGATAAGGCTGATTTAGGAAAGGGGGCGTGCAAGAAGTGCTAAAGGTACCGACTAGGTATTGGAGCTTTATCTTTTGACGCTATTTTATGTCATTTGTCACTTATTGTTGGCGTGTTGTGTTTATTTATCTATCTTAACAGTTATTTGTTTAATGTAATAGTGCGTATTAATGAATAGTAATACAGTTTACCGTTGTTTTGTAGGTTGTTTATATTTTAGATGCTATATTTGAATGTCTTGCTTTTTTCTTGAAATGGTGTATTCTTGTAGCGGTGTCGTTTGTTTCCCTTTATTTTTGTCGTTTTCTGTCTTGTTTATTATTATGTGTATTATGTGTGGGATCAATGCATGTATATTTTTATTTAAATAAATACACCCATTCATTCCAGAGGTCATCCTGAGGGAAGCAAACTTAATATAGACATGACCACAGAAGCGCTTGAGCGAATACATACGTCGTAAGCAGTGAGAAGATTTAATAATACTATCTTTTCGGATACTCTGTTTAATTTCTTCGTTCTGTCGTCGATAAGGGCATCCGTTTAAGCTCTATAATCCTACCCCGAGATATATTCATGCATGGTACCTTCCCCAAATGAATCCTAACGTTCTTCTCTATTTTCTGGGGACAAAGTAATGCCAAGAAGTGGAGGAAAGCTCCTCCTGGTATCAGAGAGATACAGTGGAATCGCCTATCTAACAGAGAACCTCCCCTTGCTGGCAGCCCTGGTTTCAAATAACTCTCGAGGGTGCTTGGGATGGGCCGCTGGCGGAAAATGTGATAACGTAACTGTTACTGCTTAAGAAAAGGTATGAATCACGAGAATTCGAGATTAATTATCATATTGAATGAATAACTTAAGTCGATTTCTGAAAACTATATCTCCTGTCGCAATTCTACTAACATTGTTTTATGCATGACTTGCGTTGAACAACGTACCAGCCAGGTGTTTCATTGCGTTAAAGCGCTGCTTTCAGGAGAGATCCGTTCGACTACCCTTGGGACCGTCCTACTAACTGGATTATTTTCCACGGATTTTAGTCCTCGGCGGGCTGCCTTAGATCAATTCTCTATTAAAACTCCTTTATCTCGTACATCGCTACAGTTTGTGTTCTGGGGCATTTCTATAACTATACCAGGCTTCAGAAAATTCATTTATAAGTGTAATTTGTCATTCTTCCCCAAACTAGGCTGCTTATAGCCCAAACTTGGTCGCAATAAATCTTTCTTAGCAAAGTCTGGGATGTAAATAAATACCCTTAAAACAAATATAATTTATATTTATTTAATAACAGAAGAACCCGCAGCTCTACTCGTGTTATTGCGTTATATTCTGAGATTCTTCTCCTCTCTAACTATCCTTCCTTACCTCTTTCCTCCCCATCTCTGTCTTTCTTTCCTCTGCACTCTTCTCCTAACTCTTTGTCCTTGCTATTCCTCCCTTTTCTCCCTCTCTTCCTTTTCGCTCTCCCTATGTTATACTCTATATAAGATATTTGAATAAATAACAAATAATACAATTATAATAATTTAAATTCTTCATGAAGTTTGTTAATAATTAAATTAATTAATAAAGATTTATTAAATTTAATACCAATTTTTATAAATAATATATTCAAAGATAATAATTATAAAGTTTGGAGCATGAAATTATATTTTTTTATTTGGGTTGTGTAATAAATGAATATGAATTAGAATTTTATATTTAATTGATGAAAATGCGAATACAGCAGTTTTTATGTTTTTATTTCCCCTCAAACTTCCTCGACCCCTCTTCACCCCTCTGTGCAAATTTTATATGTGATATTTTGAAAACCAGCAATAAAACTATTTTAATGAAAATTAAATTAAAACATAATTAAAAGGTTTAAAGTGAGCAAACTTGTGGATTTTCCAATGTGTTTTGTGCCAACGGAATTTTACTGTTCCTCGTGGTAATCGGTTTTACGTACACAGATATAATTTTCCCCATTTGACTTTCGGGAAAAACGTGAAAATAATACATGCTAATATTATGAATAGAGAAAGTGTGTGTGTTCATGTGTGTGTGTGTGTGTGAGAGAGAGAGAGAGAGAGAGAGAGAGAGAGAGAGAGAGAGAGAGAGAGTTATTGGAGCGAGAGGCGCATATCGTGATCGTATCACTAAATTTTCCTCTGATTTCGCTGATTGTTGTTTCAAGGGATATTTTTGCTTTGATTTTGATAAAGCCTAGTACCCTTGTATTTTAGAATTTGGCAAAAGCGAAAAGCAACCCCACAGCTTTAAAGGACTTCTGCTACCCTTATTTTCAACCCCTAAGATACAAATCAACACTCTTGGGCTGTCTAGAGAGTAGTAGTAATGTTTAATGACCGTTCTTATGACATACGGATCGCAGGCTGCGACACTGGTGATGCACGCAATGAAATGATATTTGAGGAAGAAAGTTTGGGGAGAAAATGCTTCAGCCGGTACCTCCCAGACCTTTGCCAGTTATGAGAACTGAGGAAAACCTGAAGAAAACAAGACAGGGAGGACGGTCCTGGCGGCATTTGTACCGCAGAACTCTCGCTCACAATTCCCATGCTTTAACGACCTCGGCCAATTGTGTCGGTGTCCATCTAGCCAGAACCATGTTGAGGCAGTATTTTTAACACTTGAATAATTTCAATTAAATTATATAATATGTAAACACAATAACAGCCCGCCTTGAAGCAATATGTATGTAATAATTTATAATATGTATGTAACAGTCATTGCGTATGCTTATATTATTGTAAACATGTTCAATAATGTTATGTGAATGCATTATGTAATTTAATAATGTAAGAGCCGTGAGAATAATAAGTTTAAAGTTGCTAACAATGAGGTAACCTTGAGGCAATAATGAATTTGAAAAAGCTTTAGTAAGATGCAGGTATTCTATTGGACTAGGATTAGCCAATCAGAGACTTGAAATACAGAAGTTTACGGGTTTGGACGGTTGAAATATGTTCAGTAGCCTGCAGACCTTAATAGTAACTGGATGTGTTGCTTGTGCGTTCTCTAGAGAAATATTACGTATTCGTGTGAAACGAAAATTATGTATACGCGTTAACAAAGTGCAAGTATTAAATAAAAGAATATCACAGCTCTTGATATCAGTGTAGTGCTATTTAATTTGTGTCAAGGATTAATAAAAAGAAGTGAAGTTAAACTTAAAATCTGTGTAAGCCTACATTCTTGTCGCACCACGCCCTGATTAAGAGAAACGTGTCTCTAAAGTAATACTGACGCAGCCGAGGCAAACATAAACATAAATACTATCTATAGAAGCAGTTTAATAGCAAAGTAAATATTTTTATTTAAACTTGGAGGTTAACAACAAAAATACATATTAAAATCGGCTTTACATACGTAGCAGCATATTACGTAACAAACAATATCTTCTTCAAATTGACGCACAAAGCGTGGTGCAAACTCCTTCAACTCCAAAAACTTCAACAGTTAAATAATAACAACAGAACAACACCTTCTCTTCAAATTGGCACCCATACGTGGGGCACACTACTTCTCAAATTACACTTATACTATAGGACCCATGTACGTCGTAAACTACCTCAGAACTCTCAAAAGTCACCCTTACAAAATTTTCAACCCCTTATTTAGAAATCTGCACTGCTTAAACCTTCTGCTCAAAATATCGTACCGCTATATTATAGGACAACTGCCAGACAGGTAGCACAAATAGAGCTGGGTAGAGTGCCAAGCAAGGGAAAGATTATGGAAAGGGCATTGAACTTTTGGTATAGAATATTGAAATTGGAAGAAAGGAATTTGTTAAAACTGTGTTTAGTATATCAAGAGAAAAGTTTAAAGAATAAGGGATGGGTAGATTGCCTCAGAAATAATTTGGAAAGTAGTGGGTTAGGGGAAATATGGAGAAGAAGAGAAAACAATGTGAATAACTTCTGGAAGTTGGCAAGGAAAAGATTTGAGGACATAGAAATACAAAAAATATTTAGTGAGATAACTGACATGAGATCTTCAGTCTACTATATACCAATGAAAGACTCACGGGGAAGGGAAAAGTATATAGAAGTGACAAATAAAGAGGAGCGTGAAGATATCGTATGGCTGAAAGCAGGTGTATGGAGATTAAAAGGCTTAAAGAAAGGTGTTTCACAAAACCAGTGTCCTATATGTGGCGGAAAGGAGGATGTGGAACACATTTTATTTGAATGTAGGGGGACCGAAGTGTGGAGAAAAGAGTATATCAATAAGAAATGGTTTAAAATAGATAGAAATGTAGCGGTAGTTGACATGGTAAAAAAAGACAGTAAGAAAATGGGACAATTTTTATACAAAGTGAGAAATAAATGTATGTGGACAGTAAATAGACAAAATGGACTAACAAACTAGGATTAATAAATTATTGTAAAATATGAGTATGACTGGTACAGAGCCAGGGCTGAACACCGGACATATTCACTTGTATATTTTAGCATAAATAAATACATAAATAAATAAAATATTATAGGACGTGGCAAAGTTCATAGGTTATCTTACAACTTCTAAAAACCACCCAACTCTTACTGCTTGTCTAATCAGGACACAAATTTGTGCACTTGAGCTTTAGGACTTTGTGAAAGTTATAAGATACTTTAAAACATAAAAAACTAGCCTTCCTTATGTACAGATTTTCACCATTTAACCAATCTGGACGGACACGTGCGCTTTTGTACACTATTCACGACTTTCTGAAAACATCCCATGCTTATTTACAATCCCTTACTTGCAGAATGCAATGCCGGATAGGAGAACTAGTTATAGAGACCCGGCTAGCCGAGGTCGTTAAGGCATGAACTCGTGAATGGGAGGTATACGGATAGGAACGTTCTCCCTGACTGAGGTTTTCCCAGGTTTTCCTCAGTACACATAACTGACAAATGACGAGGAGGTACCCTAAACTTAGGCCTGGAACGTTTCCTTTCTAAATTTTCTGTTCTAGTTATCATTTCATTTCATGTATTATCAGACCCACCGCCTTTGATGCCGTATATAGTAAGAATGGGCGTTAAACACGACGACAGCTAATACATACAATGGAAACATTCCTGGTAGAAATTTAAGTCCCATGGACGTGGTGACAGTCCAGAAATATAGTAAACAGAATCTTTTGCAATAAAAGAAGGAATGCCCCTCGAATACTCACCGAGCTCTACAGTTAAAGTCTTGGGATATTTTATTCCTCAATCTTCCTTTACCACTGGAGTATCAACGAGTCCATTGCGTAAACAAAAGAAATTCGAACACCGTTCTCCCGCTATCCGTGCGTTTGCTCTAACCATTGAGCTACTATGACTACTTGCTCGGGGGTCATTGAATTCCCCAATTGACTCAAGTTTTTTCCCAGATAGACCACCAAGTCAGTTGACTCTATATTAAAAACTTGCCAAGACCAGGCGAAGGTCTGTAAAAAGTGTAATAGATTTCAATTAATTATACAGGGTGAATCACCTAAAACTTGCACCGCAAGTATTTCGGAAATGGAAAATGCTATTGATGTGCAGTTTTCACAGCATTGATTGGTAGTCAGGGGCTCGTACATTTAGCCTATAAACATATTTTAATAATACTGAGAAAATGTATTTTTTGAGTAAACATACAATTTTTAAATGGAACAATGCCTAGTTGCATCAACAGAATATAGGTAGGATAAATTAATACGTCATTGGTCTTTGTTGCAGGATTTCTAGTGCAAGAGGTTTACGAGAAATCGTATTTTGAAAAGTTTCAACTCTGACAATTATTTGTTCCATTCAACCTGCTTAGATGCAAGGTACGATGTTGTTATGTTTGTTTCCATTGTGTTTTCTGTTCATTGATTGCATTGCGGCTTTCTGGTCAGTTAGTTTGTGACAGTTCAGACAGTAAGTCGTGAGTGGACTAGTGCAGACTAGGAGGAACCTGTGGTACCAACATATTGGCTGTCCAGCCCATAGTGCACGAAGTATTACAGCTTGTCTTAACGGATTGTTTCCAAATCGTTGGATTGGACGAAGAGGACCTGTACCTTGGCCGGCCCGTTCACCGGATCTGACACCTTTAGACTTTTTTTCTGTGGAGAAGGCTGAAGGACACTCTCTACAAGGATGTACCAACTACACCAGAAGATATGAAACGACTGCTGCCTGCTCTGAAATTTCCTCTGAAATGTTAGAACGTGTGCAGCAGTCTTTACATAGCAGACTGGAAGCGTGTATTGAAGCTGCCGGTGGCCATTTTGAACACAACCTTTGAAGGGCTATGTTCTCCTTACTTGTAAGAATCCACAGAAGTATTGTAATTCCCTTTTGTATTTCTTTAGTTTGTGCTACCACAGGTTGTACAAGTGTCGGTGCGTAAAAGTTTCAAAATAAGATTTCTCGTAAACCACTTGCACTAGAATCTTGCAACAAACGCCATTGACATTCTAACTTACCCTACCTTAATTCTGTTGGTGTAATTGTTCCATATAAAAATTGTATATTTGCTAAAAAATACACTTTTTCAGTATTATTAAAATCTGTTTATAGACTAAATGTACGAGCCCCTGACTACCAATCAATGCTGTGAAAACTGCACATCAATAGCGCTTTCCATTTCCGAAATATTTGCGGTGCAAGTTTTAGGTGATTCAACCAGTATATAACTATAATAAAAATAAAGCTAGCTCTGAAACAATTCATAGTATTACCGTGTAAGGTTAGTTTTCAATTTTGTTTTATTAGTTTTATAAAAATGAGGTTGTATTTGCAGATATAACGTAAAATGTGACCTTTATAACCTTAACCTAAGTAAACACATGCAACGACACAAAATGTTTACACAGAAGCGTTTTCAGATCAACAAGTGAAATTTTGTTTAAAAAAGTGCCCGGTTTCTTTAACTACTTTAAACTGCAATAAATGAGGACTCGAAATGATTTAAACCTGTGCTTAAAAAGGAAACAGCAAACGTTCAGACGTACCTAACTACGGTGTTAATTCTTGTGGTGAAAGTTGGATACAAACTACTCTGGAGACAAAGTAGACACTATGTGGAGCTTGCATGAGGTTAGAGGACGCGGTCTCTTGTAGATAAGGCAGCTTTATGGAGGGTAAGACCTTCTCCACCCTCTACATCTCCTCTGCTTCCGCCTACCTTCATCCAACTCCGCCCTTCCTGCCGACATATTGTTGCTAACACAGAAAAGTAATTTGAAGAAGATTCAGGCTTCGGCGCTATCACAACTTACCACTGCTCCCTGCTTCAGCATACTATAATACCACCAGACTGCTTATCCCTTCAAACGTGAATATTACTGTAGTGATTAAAGTAAACACTGAAGTTTGAATGGGAACCAGGTTTATTAAGTGTGATACGTTAAACCAAACCATGCCGGAATTTGAATAAAATACAAATATATATACCAGGTGAGTCAGCTGCGCCTATTTATTTTTGAATTTATGCAACGTGCTAAGCGACATATGTGACTTACGCCTTTCTTGAATGCCTTCTAATGGCTGATTTGCGTAACACTTTATAGAGGAGGGATACATAACTCATTGCGTACGTGTTTTACGGGACAGAATGCAATCGCTATGTATGTCGATGCAAAAAACATCCCACCCTGACACTGGGAGCTGCGGTACCAATTTTAGCCAATTGTACAAACTTTTATTTTTAGCATACATCCATGCACCCCTTTGAAAACGCCCCTAAAGGAACAACCTATCACATGCATCGGTTGACAAAACCATTTGAAAACAAAATGGCAGATCTACGCAGTGCGACCAATTCGAATTAAGGCGTTAGTCAATGTACAGCCTTGTCAAAAAAACGCTAAGTATTAGGTAGATAATTTCTCTTATTTCACAAACTATGGCGTATTTCAGATCATACAGTAATTGCAATGACTGATGCAGTTTATTTGTTTGAATTAAAACTACCAAACCGAGCTCAAAACACTGTATGACGCTGCAAAAAGCGTGTAAAAATTCGAGATGGGGTCTGGTTCTGCGATTACTAATTCGTATAGGAACCTCAGCTCGCAACGTAGCATTTGCTGAATGGCATTATCATGGTTGCGTTAACACTCTGCCACTTTAATTCGGGTTCAAATCTTTCGGGTAAATTTCAAACATTTTATTACGTTTTGTTTTACCTCTTTGGGCCTACAATTTGATATTATGATACAAATAACATTTTTGATAACATTATAAGTGTGTAAAAATAGAATAATCGTCATGTTTTCCACCGCAAAGAACCGCAAAGCCCAAATCATATACGGTTACACTCATACGTGAAAAATGCAGGCAGATTACACCGCGCATGTTACAGCATGCAAGAAGGTCTCTCCGACAACGTACAAAAATGCACATTGATGAAGGGGGTCGTCATTTTTAACATTTACTTTCTTGATGAAATCCACGCTCTTTAACAATTTATTATTCTGTTTACCCGTGAACTTACCACATTTACAACTCCTTTGTCAACAGAAGTGAAACATAAGTTTAAACATGAAACAAAAGCTGTTATATTTAATATCGTCGATATGCGCCCAAAGAATGAAAGCTAACTACGTAACACGGTTTACAACACCAGATACGGTACAGATTTTTAGGGTAAACATGATACACAATTATCTAATTGTAATTCTTATGTCTTTGGCTAACAGGAGAGCCAGTAACACAAATAAATGAATTATTACACTAAAATACAGAAAATAAACACAAGGAGAATATAAAAAAATGAACAAAAACAATTTTCTATTTGTGCCAGATTCGAACCTCCGGAGCTAACTTTTGCATTACCAGATTCCGGCAGTGAAAACTTTCGGATAGAACCCACGTAGTTTATCCCACTCTTCGGGAAAATGTTCCTCTATCTCCTTGCAAGCTTTACATCCATGAAACGCCGTCTTTTTTTAAGACTTTCGCAGCTCTTTGGTTTTCTCATTCATGCCTTTAATCATTAATGGGGATTGTGTATAGTACCAAATAGAAGGGCATAGCTACAATAACAGTTTGCTTGCTAAAAGGGTCAAGGTTTTCACATTAGACTATAAACTGCTGTTTGTATAGATACGAATACCTAGGGGCAACTGACTCACTTGGTATATATGAGGTTCACCAAATAGTGCACGATCTCCCTAAACAAGCATTTTAGGGTCAAGCCTGAGATGAAAAAGTAAACGAAAGTATCTTGTAATATGAGTGTTCCTAACGTAGGAAGAAAAATGTTATTCAATAAGAAAGCGAGAATCCTACAGTACTCCAGTTCTGGGCCCCTGTAGGTTCCTGCTGTTGCAGAATGTAAGTATACATACAGTTGCTATACACTTGTTTGTAGAACACTGTTCTGGGTGTCTAATTTGAACACTTCTAAGATCAATCAATCAATCAATCAATCAATCATTTTTTTGTGTCTAAGGACAAGTACTTGTCTGCTAACCCAACTTTCTCAATTTTCCTATTTGTTTCCTCATACGAGCCATTGTCTTTCATCTGGTATCTTCTTCTACCCCGGAATCTTTATTGCCATTTACCCGCTCCTATAAGAAAGCAGTTTCTTCTCATCCGTTGTTCCAGCCAGTTTGTCTTTCCATTCATTTTCCTCGTCAGTTTCAACATCTTTCTTCCTTCGCTTGCTCTCCAAAACAGCTTAATTAGCTCCTTCTCCAAATGTAATTTAAAATATTTCGTCATTTTTCTTCCCTTCACTCGAACGTGAAAATTTTCTCAGTATGTAATCCTATACTTAAGAAAGCTTTTTACTAATCCCTTCCTTTGTTACTTCTTCTGGGCTCCACAGATGATATTTCTTTTTCTACTAAAACTTCCGTTGTCTTTGATATTCTCCGTTTTACTTGTTGACAGTTGCTATTCATTCCACATATCTAAAGGTGTTCACTCAGTTCATTTTCTAATCTCGAATTCCTAAGTGTATTTTATTTGCCTTTCTTCCAGTAATCACAATATTTGCATTTTACTTCACCTCACAATCTTAATGTTGCCATGTACCTCTATTATTAGGTCTCTTAAAATGGTTTTTTCTCCTACTACTAGCAATGCAATATAATTTAAAAAATCTTCTAAATTTTATTCTCCTCCCTTTTATCACACTCTTACCTTGTCCATTAAATTTTCCAGACAGAATTTGTTGAACAGGTTAGGTGATAAAAGACAGCCCTGTCGTACTCTTCTTCCTATTTTACTCCTCTCTGATGTATATTCTACTGCCCTGAGTTTATTTAATTCCTGATTTATAAATTACTTGGAAGCTCTACTCTCTTTTCAATCCATAACAATTTTCTTCAGATTGTCCTTAAGTTTCTCTCAGTCAATCTGTCAAATGCCTTTTCAAGATCCACAGATGATACATAATTTTCTAACTGTTATTTTTATCTAAGAAACGTTCACCGACTATTTATACCGCCCCAATCGTAACTGTAGCGCCTTTTATATTCCTGAACCTGAGGTGTTATGCCTGTATAATTGTAATACTTAAGTTGAGTAAACTGTAGCAAAGTGAGTTTCAAATTATTAACGCCAGTAAAGTCATTTCTTTTGATATATCATTATTATTGGTACTAATAGCTGAAATTTCTAATTTCTATACACTGCAACCAGTTTATCTGAAACCTTATCACAGATTTGTTCAGCGTAGTTATCATAAAAAAATAAATGTAGTGCTTCTCCTAAGCACCTAAATTTCCAAGAAAATAACTAAAAATGAAAACCCAGTCTCACTTGAAATATTCCACGTGATGACAACTTTAAAGGTTTAAACTTAAATTTTGTAGATTATTCCTCAAAGAGTTATTTGTAATCAAAGATTAAATTTTAGCTAATATTAAAACTCATCCTGGAAAAATAATAAGATATGTTACACTTTTAACACTCTCAAAATGTAGCCTGTATTAAATGAATGAATCCCTAAATCCAAAACCATACTTAATATAAAGAAAAGGATCGATCTTAATATATCTTCATAACTTTCAATGAATGTGTACTAAAAATGTGAAATAAATTGAACAAATGTTGCATAATGGGGAGCATTTTAAGGTGAGAAAATAAAATTACGAGAAAATAAAGCTTTAAAATTTCACACATTATTTGCATATACTTATGCAGGTCTATTTACATATACTTATGCACGTCTATTTACATGCTGCGTTTGGGAATTTGAATGAACAGAAAGGGATAACCGCAATTGGATCCCGATTCAACAATATTTGAAGATTTTTCCAGAATATTTTTAAATATTTTATTTTTTCTAAATTTTGTGGGAAATTCAGTATCAAGCACTCATAATATTCTTAACATTTCAGATCTATAGAGACGATGAATTAAGTGATGGTGATTAACGATAGCTGAAATGAGCCGTGGGTTCCTAGAGCTGAGAACTGTCCTATGCTTTGTCGTTGTAGGATAAAAGAAATCTCCAGAAAACCCCTTACCATACAACTCACACCAACTGAGGTCGAATTATTTTGAATCGAATCTTTTGAATTACTAGGCAGACACGCTACCTGTTATACCACAAACGTGGTCGGTCTTCGCGAGTTTCAGTCATGTTCATTAAGCAAGGTATCTGGCAGCTCCATTAGACTGTCCCTATTTCATGCACACCATTTGCCGCTAACAGTGAGCATTTATTCATGTGGCTAAGGGAATTTAGCCGCCGAAATTTCAAAACCCATACTGACCTTTTTATTTTGGACTCCTGTTCACTGCAATGCTTTTCACGTGGCTTTATATCTTTTCAGGTCAAACGTTATTTCCGATACGATGCTGTGTTACACTGAAATATTAATCATCGTGCTGGGGTGAGTTGCGATGAGAGAGAATTTTATTCTTGAATACGCCTCAATGAATTGTTCAGAAAAATCGTTACGTTCCATTGATTTGAGGCCATCTCTCATTCTGTACAAAACCTATATTTAGCTATCGCGGTAACAGCTACCTTTCGTGTATGCACAGAAAAAAATGTACAAGCAAACATTTCCGCAAAGCTATATCCATTTAGGAGGCCGCATGAGGCAACGTAGAACTAATCCTGCACAAAAAGAGTGCTTTTAAAACATTTTCATGATTTTGCATTAACACAAGTTGACGAGGGGCGTCCAATAAGCAAGTTTCCCTATTTTATAAAAAACATTACACACAATCGATCATGTTGAATTAATTTTATTTATATTGTACAATCCTTCTTTTACTTTTCTATATAGTCAACATGTTTTCCAAGAATTTTTGGGGACGTGACACAAGTTTTTCGAAGCCCGTGTTGTACCGGATCGGGTCCTGCGCTCACAACCAGCTGTTCGCTGAATTGACTTCATCAGTGTTAAAAGTGCTTACCTTTGAGTTGGAGGAACATGTGAAAATCACTTGGGGCAAGCTCCGGAGAATACGGAGGATACGAGAAAAGTTCCGAGTTGAATCTTGACCCAGGTAAGCTCAGAAGATTCAGCTGGGAGCTTTTCTCGCATCCTCCATATTCACCAGATATTTTCCCAAGTGATTTTCACATGTTCCCCTGACTCCAAGGTCATCATGGAGGTAAGCACTTTAACACCGTGACTAAGACCAATCAGAAGTGAACAGCTGGTTACGATCACAGGATCCGATTTCTGGTTGCGCTTGAGTAAAGGGTCTGTGAATATCCACCTCGGCCGGTTGCAGCGTGTGGTCATGCGGCAGCCGGCCAGGAGTTAGAAATAAGGCACTGTACATGTTTTGGCTATACCTCTCCACTACCTTCACTCCGTCTACCTGTTGCCAAGAATTAATGACTAGCGCTCAGGAATAGAAACATACACTGTTAACAAATAACTTGGTTAGTGACGACTCGTAATATATCTATAATTATTGCGCAGTCATAGAATTTGTGGATCTAAGTTTATTGGATTGTCGTATACTTTCAATTGTTTTAGTTCACGCTCAATTTTAGTACCCTCTGAATACAGGGTGAATCACGTAAAAGTTGCACCGCAAATATTTCGGAAATGGAAAGTGCTATTGATGTGCAGTTTTCACAGCATTGATTGGTAGTCAGGGGCTCGTACATTTAGCCTATAAACTGATTTTAATAATACTGAAAAAGTGTATTTTTTTTAGCAAACATACAGTTTTTAAATAGAACAATGCCTAGTTACATCAACAGAATAAAGGTAGGGTAAATTAGAATGTCAGTGGCGTTTTTTGTAAGGTTCTAGTGCAAGTGGTTTACGATAAATCTTATTTTGAAACGTTTACGCATCGACACTCGTACAACCTGTGGTAGCGCAAACTAAAGAAAAACAAAAGGGAATTACAATAACTCTGTGGACTCTTACAAGTAAAGAGAACATAGCCCTTCAAAGGTTGTGTTCAAAATGACCGACGTCAGCTTCAATACACGCTTTCAGTCTGCCATGGAAAGACTGCTGCAAACGTTCTAGCATTTCAGCGGAAATTTCAGAGCAGACAGCAGTAATGCGTCGTTTCATATCGTCTGGTGTAGTTGGTACAACCTTGTAGACAGTATTCCTTCAGCCTTCCCCACAAAAAAAAAGTCCAAAGGGGTCAGATCCGGTGAACGGGCCGGCCAGGGTACAGGTCCTCTTCGTCCAATCCAACGATTTGGAAACAATCCGTTAAGACAAGCTGTAGTACTTCGTGCACTATGGGCTGGACAGCCATCATGTTGGTACCACAGGTTCCTCCACAGGTTGAATGGGACAAACAATTGTCGGGGTGGAAAGTTTTCAAAATACGAATCCTGCAACAAAGACCATTGACATTCTAATTTACCTTACCTTTATTCTGTTGATGTAACTAGGCATTGTTCCATTTAAAAATTGTATGTTTTCTCAAAAAAATACACGTTCTCAGTATTATTAAAATCTGTTTATGCGCTAAATGTAAGAGCCCCTGACTACCAAACAATGCTGCGAAAACTTCACAGCAATAGCACTTTCCATTTCCGAAATATTTGCGGTGCAAGTTTTAGATGATTCACTCTGTATAGTGGCAGGTGATCTGTACAGACCCAAATGATATTTAATTCAACAAATATTTAAAAAAAAAGCGAAACAGATATTTTTATTAATAGAGTCCAACTACATTCACTTTTTCATTTACCGTCATTGTTTTAAAGGATTCGTTTATTTATGATTAGTTTTTATGAGAGCACGGAAAATTAATAACTGAACTTGGTGATAGAAATCTGTCAAAGTTTTGTTGTATGGTAAACATCCTGGAGACATAAACATAGGCGGATTTTAATATCCCTGCGCTTGTTAATTTAACTTTCCGCATAGTTTAGATACCGTATCTTTTAGACCGCGGGTCAATATAAATCATTTTCCTGTACCGACGTTCTTCCCTTCTTCGCTCACTGCTCGTGTTTACAGCTGCCAGATAATAGGGAATTCACATGGAATCGGAGCACCAAGGGAGTAGCTTCTATACTTTATCTATAGCCCTAAATGTCTAATTATTACGTTTCCTGTCGTCCTCCGTGGTGTATTGGTTACCATGCTAGCCTCTAGTTCCCGAGGTCGCGGGATCAAACCCGGCGGAGAGCGATGTATTTTTTTGGGCGTAAAAATCCTTAGCATGGCTTCCTTCGGAAGGGAAGTAAAGCCGGTGGTCCCGTGTCGTAGGATTTACGGCACGTAAAAGAACCTCAAGCCTGATAAAGAGGCCTTTGAGCAAAATTACCGATCTTTCACGCCCAATATAGAATGGGAAGCTAAGGATCATAGTAGTTAAAGACCATCCATAAATAAAACTCAATTTAATTTATCACATTTCTTTTCCAAGCAATTACACTTAACTGCGCTTGACAAAGAGGGTGAGAATACACATCATTATCTAGCACGTGAGATCAAACTGTTACTTCAGTTTTGGTCCCTGTCCAATGAGTTTTAAATCTAAATCAAAACATGACAAACAACAGGGAGGAAGGGAACAAGGTAGTCCTGACCTTTAGCGTTAGCTTAGTTGAGAATGAAGCTGATTTAGCTGACGCACCACATCGCATTGCTTCAGTCGCCTTGATTGGTAAGTGACTCGCTCTTAACCTTCACTTCTAAATTAAATTAAATTGAGAGTTATTTATGGACGCTCTTTAACTGCTGTGATCCTTAGAGTCCCATTCTATACTGGGCGTGAAAGACCGGTAATTTTGCTCAAAGGCCTCTCCATCAGGCTTGAGGGTCTTTTACGTGCCGTAAATCTACGACACAGGACCACCGGCTTTACTTCCATTCCGAAGGAAGCCATGCTAAGGATCTTTACGCCGGAAAGATTCCATCGCCCTAAGTCCGTGACCTCGGCAACTAGAAGCTAGCATGGTAACCACTACACCACGGGGAAAACAAATCAGAATTCCAGACGTGAGATAATTCAGCGTTTGAATATATTTGCTTTTCTCTTTGCGCTAGTTTGTGACTACGCAATGGTACACAGAATACACTCTCTACATAAGTGTAGCCCATATTGTGAAGCATACGGCTAGTTTGTTTTATTCAGTATTCTAGACTAGCAGGAACACCAGTCATATTAAATAATATATGAGTGAAGTGTGGAACTGTTTTAAAATTGACGCAGCTAATAGAACCAGAGATATTCAGAAAAAAATTTTCGTCCGGACAAAAATACACGAGTTTTCTGCCGCTGTCAGAGTTTTCCACCGTTGACATTTGAAAATGAGGACCAACGTGACTGTATGTCTATATTCGGTCCCGTAGTTTCAACGTCAGGCACATTAGATAACTAGTACATGCACTCGCATAGAACCCAAAATCTGACTAAATGTCTGTTATAGTTACTTTAACAAAAATTACATATAATCATCAGCTTTATTAAAATGAAACAAAACATCCAACCAACTATAGAATAAATACAGTCGCAGAATCAACATATGCAACAAAATGGATATAAATGTTGGTACGCTGAAACGTAAAAATAATGACGGAATTCAATGAACAAACTGCTACTTTTCGACTTTTTCAAGAAATTAAATTGAGTTTTATTTATGGACGCTCCTTAACTGCTGTGGTCCTTAGCGTCCCATTCTATATTGGGCGTGAAAGACGGGTCATTGTGCTCAGGGGCCTCTTTATCAGGCTTTACGTGCCGTAAATCTACGACACGGGACCCCCGGCTTTACTTCCCTTCGAAGGAAGCCGTGCTAAGGATTTTTACGCCCGAAAAATATCCATCGCCCTCCGCCGGGTTTCAACCCGCAACCTCGGGAACTGGAGGTTAGCATGGTAACCACTACACCACGGAGGACTACTTTTTTCAAGTGTGTTTCGAGTTTCTAAGATTATTTTTTCCCGACTATGGTGCCGTGGTCCATGGGCCTTTATAAAACCTAAAGTTTCGTTCGTGGCTGTGGTGGACAGCATCCGATTTTTAAAATTATTCTTTAGTGGTGTTTACGCCTGTTCTTACTCCATATGGCACCACAGGCGGTGGACACTTATGATACATGCAATGGAATGAATATATGGAAAGCTGATTTGGTAAAAAACGTTTCAGGTCTAAGTTTAGGGTGTCTAACGGGCATTTGCCAATTATGAGGTCTGAGAATAACCTGGAAAACACCTCAGTCAGGGAGGATGGTCCTGGCGGGATTTGGACCGCAGACCTCCGGTTCACGATTCCGTGCCTTAACACTTCGGATACCAGTGACGGTGGACTTTAAAAATACCGCAATGGTAGCGAATTTCGCGCTTGTGGAAGAGAATTGTTACACCAAACACCCGGCGCCTTTCACAAAAAATGTTACATGTTGGGTTGAAGGCCGAAAAGCTTACCAGAGATGGTTAATTTAGCTTCACCCCAACACGCACATGGAGGGGGAGGGCACAACTCGCTGGAAGCAAATGTCCGGGACCTTGGTGTGTAGATTAAAGGGAAGGCGTGGGTTTTATACTACACTACAAGATTACATAACCCACATTACCTTCACATACCTGGAATTTATTCACAAACGTTTGGTGACTCTACATAATGAACAGCATAAACAGGATGAAGGGAGATGCCACAACACCGTAGACCGGACACACACACGACTGGCCCCAACAACCGCTTCCACTAGAGTGACGCTCACTTGCCCCCACCAACCGTGTCTGGTCAAAGCCAAACAGGTTTGACGTCATACCAGACAATTTCAAACAGATCTTTCCCTTAGATGTGATCCACGCCGAAAGGAAAGACCGTCAAGCCGAAATATAACCAAGGAAACACAATAATGCTACGTCTGGTAGCAATAATACAGTACAACAGTGCGTCTGGTAATGACAATAAAATTAATATGCCACAGTATTTTAGAGTAAAAATCAGTACCGTATTCGTATTAACTCTTCATTTATTTGCATTTATCAGTACGGATATTGAAGTGAATAATCATTACGTGACTTCATGGTTTTCGTCACATACCATAGGCATCCTACATGAGTGTTCCTATACCATCCCTCTAGATTCTCTGAAAGTTTGTCGGTGAAATTCTGCAACAGCTATGTATATATGTGTATGCTTCTAGATACTCCCAAACCTTTTACTGCGACGGATGTGTTTAACATTTCATGTAGCTGCGGAAAGGTGCATGTAGGAACAAGAAAATGAAGCATAAATACATGAATTTCAGAACGTAAAAGAAACGGTCGTCAAGGGCAATTAGAAATATCTGCAGTAGCTGACCACGTGGTATCCCTAGATGAACGAGAAAACGAGGTTCTCTCCAAAGTGAAACATTACTATGCTACGAGGACAGTCCCAGAAGTACCCGGCGTGACGTATTATAGCAGTTGTTGTTTCAAACAAATGACTTTGGTATAAAGCACCACCCTTATGAAGCGTAAGTTTTAAGTTGACAATGCTACGTTGTTTAGTAATTGTTTGGCAGCCATTAATAGTGAACTCTCTCAGCGAATTTGTAAACATGGATAAAACTGGCTATCGTTATGTGATACAATACTTTCATTTGAAAGGTCTTAGTCCAACTAATATTAAAGCTGAGATAGATTCTACTCTGGGGGAGTCTGCTCCTTCGTTTATAACAGTAAAATATTGGGTGGCAGAGTTTAAGCGTGGCCGTACGAGCTGCCAAGACGAACATCGCAGTGGTCGACCAAATGAGGTGACCACGCCAGAAACTGTGAAGAAAATCCACAAAATTGTATTGGATGACCGTCGACTGAAAGTGCGCGAGCTAGCAGACATCATAGGCATTTCAAAAAGTGCTGTAATTTCGCACAATAACTGAAAATTTAGACATGAGAAAGCTGTGCGCAAGTTGGGTGCCGCGTTTACTCAATGGAACAAAAGCAGCGTCGTGAGGATGTTTCAGCAGAGTGTTTGGCGATGTTTCTCTGCAATAAAGCCGAGTTTTTGCGTTGATTCATAACCATGGATGAAACATGGGTCCATCACTTTACACCTGAGACGAAGGAACAGTCAAAACAGTGGATTGAAAGGGGAGAATTGGCTCCAAAGAAGGCGAAGACAGTTCCATCTGCAGACAAGGACATGGCGTCAGTTTTTGGAATGCGCGTGGGATAATTTTCATTGATTATCTTCAAAAAGGAAAATGGCGATCACTGGCGAGTGTTATGCAAACTTATTGCAGCGTTTGAATGATGAAATCAAACAAAACGGGCGCATTTAGCGAAAAAGAAAGTTCTGTTTCATCAAGACAATGCACCAGTTCACACATCCATTATCGCCATGGCCAAAATCAATGAGTTAAAGTTCGAATTGCTTCTTCATACACTCTGTTTGCCAGATTTAGCCCCCTCTGATTACTTTCTGTTTCTAAAGTTGAAGAAATGGCTTGGTAGTAACAGATTTTCCAACACTGAAGAGGTGGAGTTTACAGTTGATGGCTATTTTGCAGAACTCGACGGTTCTCACTATAAACAGGGTATCGAAGCTATTGAACATCGCTGGGAAAAGTGTATCGAGCTGAAAGGAGACTATGTAGAGAAATAAAGATTTTTTTCCAAATTTTTTGTGTTTTGTTTGTTAGGTCGGGCACTTCTGGGACATCCGTCGCAGACTTCATAGAGGAAGTAGTAGAAATATATACCACCACTATAACATAGATAACAAAGGACTGAAATTGGATTGTTCGTGGATTTCTGTAGTTATCAAACAGGTTTTCACGCCAAAAGTTAATGTTGACGTCCTTCCTCTCCCTCCGTTCCACAAGTTCCTGCGTTTTCGGCAACTTAATGAAGGATCTACACATATAAAGAAAAACAGATCCCGCCTTCATCAGTCCTTTGATGATGTCTGCCATAGTTACGGGCGAAACCTTAGATTTTACGAAAGCCAATGGGTTATGACATCAAACTCGAAAAATAATTTTAGAAACATGTAATCCGGCCGTGGAAGCCTACGCCATTATTGAGTATCGAGTATAAGTGCCCAAAATCAATATCGTTATCGCGTATCGAGAAAGAGTGGTATCATCCCAAATCTAGAGTACCTACAGCATTGCAATATTGCTTTCCCTTACTTCATAACTAAGGCTAGGATTTTTATGTAATATCAAAATGTAGAATATGTACATATTTATGTAATAATATTAGATAAAATATGTGCTATTATATAAAAAGTTTCAAATACTTAATATGTATTAAAATTAATTTAACTTTTTATATAAATGATGTGTTAAAGATTATATTACTTGAAGATTCCTCATTTTATTCATTATATTTTTGCAAAATAAAGTGTGGTACAATAATTAATTAATTAAGCATGTCCATATTATAGGAAACTTAAATAAATTCCATTATTATGAAAATTCAAAATTATTTTAATTTTCATAGTCACTGTTTAAACTATCTGTCCATTAAATATTACTTTGCAGAACCCAATGTATTTACTTCATTCTGAATTGTAATGAACAATCAGATACATCCCCAAGTTTTCCATTGTCATGGAATGTCACCGGTCAGAGAGGATGTTTTTGTATACAGAAAATGACCTCTCCCCGTCACAGGAAGTTGCTGGTGCAAATTTAAGTAGATTAAATTTTTTCAGGATAGATATCGTGTGGAGGATTCTCTTCTTCGCCGCTGAGCATCTTGCACACTGCAGTCAATGTCGAGAAGCTAGGGTTTTCTCCATAACAGACTCAAATTTCTGCATTACTTGTATAACAACAGTCCCTTCAACTTGGACTTTACATCTTCCACAATCTTCAATGATTCCTTCAATGATATGCCACGAGTTTCTAATATCAAAATACTGTCAGCAAAGAATCCAAAATTATCTTGGATATAAGGTAATTGGCACTGTATTTTAGAATCACTGAAACTGCTGGTTTACCTGGGAACGAATCTATCATAGACTTCACTCTTTAAAATATTCACTATACAAGCAGACAGCTTCGATCCACGTACCCCACCTAGCCAGGACAGGTTTAGGGGGCAATTTCACATTTGGCAATTGTTCTCTGTAGTCCAGCACACTTGTGGGGCTTTAACGAATACTTTCTTGGTGTTTGAAATAACTCTGTTCACTTGTGGATATTTACTTCGTACTTCTTCGGCGACATGTTGCAGTCCATGGACGAGACAGGCGAAATGGACCACTATTTGATAGCACGCACGTAAGTTCCCGGCCTTAGCATGCACGCTGCAGCATCAGAATAAAGAACAAGAGCTTGAACGCCTTTAGGCCACAACACTTTAAGTCCATAATTCACAAAAAGGAGCCACTGTTGCATGATTTGTGTGTTCCAACATTTTCGAAGAAATCAGAAAATGTGTAGGGGATTCTTCTCCATCCAGCTTACCAATCACAAGATTGGCAACATAGCGCCCTTTCACATCCGTAGTTTCATCGACAGCGATCCATATATGCTGCCCATATGACGTCCAGTAGCATAACGTAAGGGTAGACTTTGAGACTGAGTCTACCTAAATCATTTGCCAAGACACTAAGTAAATTTTTAAACATATAAATAAAGACAGCCTCAAACAGGTGAAGAAAAACTAATTAATACAATCACCTTCACCGCTGCTTACCCCAACGCCCCAATCCCTACTACTAACTATCAGATTGTAGTGCTGCGTGCTTAGGCAGCTTCGAAATCTCATGATGCGGCAGCAAAGTCGAGTAGAGACTGGGACGGCTGAACGAGTGCAAGTCTCGTCAAGAGTGGAGTTATGTAGCTTTTCCCACTAAATTTCACCTCTCGTAGGAAGACATGCCTATATTTTGTTGTGCATTAAGGGCACAAAGGCAGCAGCAGAGACTTAACACGTTTAATGAGGGGTTTAGTCTCTGTGTGCCTGCTCTCTCCAAGGTCCGGAAACAGGACAATAGGCAAGGGGGCAAGGGCAAGGCAGTGTAACACAAACATTTCATTCCTCAGTTATTGGTGAACCAGCATTATGTGCGTGCAACCGTGCCATGCAGTAAAGTGTTAATTTTACGTAAACCTGTGTATTGTTTTCATTGCGTGTTTTATTTATGATTTTAGAAATATGGACAATTCCACCGATTTAGTGGATTACTTATTAAAAACTCAGTCTTCGACTCTATTTTATGAGAAAAAGTGTGAACTTAAAGGCTAAAGACCAATTCCTAAAATTGGCATTGTCTTCCAGGAACAGAATAAAAACATTTCAAACATCCTGGTACAGTAAATTTAATTGGTTAACTGGCAGTTAGATTCATAACAAAGTGTGTTGCTTCGTATGTTTGCTTTTTGGCGGAGAAAAGGAATGAAGTGCATATCAAATATTAAAAACATTGAAAGAAAAGCTTGGAATGAAAATTGCCGACTGGAGCTTATATACAAGAAAATCTAAATGAGTACCTACATTGTTTTCAGGATTTACAATCATACAATGGTTTGTCAGCATTTTGTAAAGTTACACCTAACGCTATATTTTTATAATATAGTTTAGTTTAAAATGTATTCAGTCGATTTCGGCAATTAATAGTGATGCTAATGACTACTAAAACAACAACTAATAATAACAAGAATAATAACAATAATCGAATCGTAATGGAGAATTCACACTATTTTATGAAACATTAATGTATGGGAATTTGTGGATCATTTAAAAAATTCTAAATTCAGTTTTTAAAATCTAGTGTACCCAGAACACAGTAGCAAGCTACGCCACTGATGACGTAGCACGTATGCCAGCGCTTCCTCGTAACACAAATGAAGGTAGTTTTTTTCAGAGCGTAGAATGGTTAGGTATCCGCCTCCCGCAATACTTCTCTTAAAACGCGCGATATTTAGCTACCTGGAGTTTGTGCCATGGAATACTTGTAGCAACTATAGCAGTAGACATGTCATAGAAGAATGCATTCCTTGCACTTGCAGACTGTTACATTTCAGATAGGACTTGCTTTTTTGGTGTTTGTAGTGTTTTATCGCTAGTATGCATTGCGCTTCGCGCATGTTGGTCAAATTGTGACTTCACTGAACATGTAATCTTATTACAAGCCTGGCAGGGAATCACAGCTCCATCAGTAGTGAATGATACATCTATTGTGACGTACGACTTTAACTCCGATAATTTTGACGCCAAAGAAGGCGTCGCAAATGAAATTAAATTAAACCTGCAGTTGCCAAAGGGATACTAAACGTATGAACTCAAGAATAATTTGCTTCATTGACCTTGCACAAGAAAACTTAGCATGTTTTCTATTGTCACGGAAAAGACAGGCAACAATTGAAACGGTAATCTGTTGTCACGCGGGAATCCTTTATTACTGTCTCCTAAAGCTCCCTCTCTCAGCGACTCAAACGCAGAAAGCTTAGTTAACAAGTGGACGAAAAATTATTACGTATATACCTTTTTTGTTCTGTACAAAGATACATGATAATCCGCACACGAATAATCGGGAGATTACTGTATTTCAATTGCAAAAAATACTTTTTTTACAGTAAGAGGCAGAATATTGTGGCGTATTATTTGGGGGGCTACATTATTGTTCTACATTGTCATTACCAGACACATTGTTGTTTACATCACTCTTGGCTCCTCTCACCTTCCATTTTTAATAATTTAGGAACCCCAAACGGTTGGGAAATAAATCTAGGAATGTGTGAGTAGATTAGTGTTATGGATATTTTACAGTAAAAGACCACGCCTTCCTCTTATCCTCCACACCACGTTTCGGTCCTCCGCAACCAAATAAGTATACACCCCCTCAAAATACGTGCTGGGTATTCAAAGTTAATATAATTTTCATGTGAGCTTTTAGACCATCTATCCAGCATGAAACAATATGTAATTTTTACATAATCAAGGTATTATATGTAAAAAGTGGCATTAAACTCAAATATGTAGTGGTGGTAGTGGTGGTATTTATTAAGTATTTAGTATTACATTAATTGCATAACACAGTCGCATGGGTCATGAGACCGTACATGCTCTCTAGATAAATACCTGGTCTGTATACGTGACTTGCAGTGTCAACCAGAAAACAACTATTTTTTTTACAATCACCGCACTATATACATACATACATATAAAATTGAAAGAAACACACTGAATCACACACTCAAACACACACACACACACACAGTCGCGCACAAGTACTCAAGCACCAAATATGTTTAAAGAAAAATTACATAAACACCTTATCTCTTAGTACACGTACTTCCATTAAGTATGTGCCCAAGCTTGGCCAGTTTTGGCTGTTTAGAATCATGTCCCAGCATGCTGTCCTCCGACTGTTGGAAGCCAAAAATGCTTCCGGTAATAGTTTTTTCCTAATACCCTCCGTCTGCACGCATGCTGCCAAAATATGCGTCCAGTCTTCTTGTTCCCCGCATAATGGACAAATCCTCCTGCCATCGTCATCAACAATCTTGCGAGCTTTCCACCCTCCCAACCTAAGCCATGCTATTCCAGTCCTCTGTTTTATACTCAATTCCAAAATATATGTTTCCTTACCCCACCTAGTTTTTATTTCATTTTGTAGCTCCAATGTTGATCTTTGTCTACATTCAGATTCGATTTTCTGCCTGTTTATATCGCATAGTCGTCTTTTGACCTTTCTTACGGCACTGTGTGTATTTTCATTACCCCTTTGCCAGATATCATTTAAGCCAATTTTTGATAATTCGCGTTGCAACCCCGCCGCCCACCATTTTGGATGCCCTATGTTGTTTATTTGATGACGATAACATATTGCTCTCAGAGTTGTTTGATCGCCTTTAATTATTCGCAGCCAGTACCTAACTACGTTTAGTTTAGCAAATACAGCATCTTCCCAGCATCCTACCTCCCGAAGAACTCCGTAGTTTGAAGTACCCCTCCCCAACCCTAGGATGCGCTTCCAGAAATTGCATTGTATTTTATTTACATTATCCACCCTCTCCCATCCCCACACTTCACTGCCGTATAGTAATGAGGACCTAACCATTGCTTCATACATGGTCTGTAATGTTTTTACTGGCATATCTGGTACCCGTGTCAATATACTTAATACTTCAGAAAGTTGTCCAATCCCTTTGTGTTTTATAAACTCCATGTTCTTGTTCCATTTTCCGCCCATATCAAACCTTACTCCTAAGTAATCGAAGTGTTTAACATTTTGAATTTCTTCCTCCCCGTAGGTCCACTTTTCATGTTGGCCGTACACATATCCATTTTTAAAGGTGACTGTTTTAGTTTTAAGAATATTTACCTCCATACCCCATTGCCTACAGTATTGTCGAAGAGCGTTTAAACCAGACTGCAAACCTTTTATCGTTTTAGAAAGAACTACAATGTCATCCGCGTACAAAAGAATTGGTATTTTTTGGTCTGCGATTGTCGGTGCATCTATGTCTTCCTCCGTCATCACGCTAACAACATCATCAATAAACAAATTAAAAAGTAACGGAGATAGTATACAACCCTGTTTAACCCCCCTCTGCGCTATGTTACATTCTGATGTATTGTGCTGATCGGTCTTGATAACAAACTTAACTTCTTTATACATTGCCCTAAGTGCTCTAATCATTTTCCCCGAAAGTCCTTTACGTGTTAATTTCTCCCAGAGAGCACTGCGTTCTACAGTATCAAATGCCATTTTAAAATCTACAAATACAGTATATACCTTACCACCTTTATTTCTCAAATTGTCATCAATTATTGTTTTCAGAACAAAGACATTGTCAATAGTCGAGAAACCTTCCCTAAATCCTGCCTGAAATTTTGAAATCCTATGATGTGTCTTAGCCCAACACTTAATTCTTTCATATAAAATTCTACTGTAAATTTTTCCAAATATAGAGAGCAGCGAGATACCCCTGTAATTTCCTGGAATGCTGTAACTCCCTTTGCCCTTGTAAAGAGGTTGGATAATGGCGGTTTTCCATGCTTCCGGATATTCTCCGCCTTCAAATATTTTATTGAAGCTTTTTCTATAGAAATCTACCATTTTATTAACTTCTAGCGAGATCTTGAAAAACTCAGCTGACAAGCCCTCTATACCAGCTGCCTTCCCGTTTTTTAAACATTTTATTGCACGAACAACCTCTGCTGTGCTAATTTCATAATCAAGCATTTGCACAATTGGAGCCCCAGTCATTCCTTCAGCGGCCAAAGTATTTAATTGTATTCTAAACTCCCCTCCTTCATAGACTGTTTTAAAGTGCTTTATCCATTCTCCAGCCGGGATAGTTACCTGAATGGACCTTCGCCTTCGAATCTGTCTAATAACTTTCCACATGTCACCAATTTCCCCATTTTCGACTACTTGACGTACCTCTTCTGCCTTTGCGTCCTGCCAAGCCTCAAATATGTAACATATGTAACAGTAACAAGTGATTATATGATAGCAAGGTTCTAATTCATGGACATTTATCATTTTAGTTAAGTATAAGCAAAGGAAAGAATATGTATTTACATAGAAATTCTAGTTCTAATAATGGGTAAGACTGTTCACGATACAGAGCTTAAGAGGTTTCCTAATGGAGATGGGAACAAAGCCAGGAAGAAAACCATACATGTGCGAAGGGTAATCAAAAGATACTTCTTCAGAGGAGAGAAAGAATATATAACTAGAAATAACGATTTCTGGGGCAAAATCTTCAGTTGGGATGAGAAAAAAGAAAATATTTAATAACATCTATCACTATGTTAGGCGAATGAAAATGGGGAGAGAACTGGCTGTATGCCTCTGTTTAACTGGGATTTATAGATGACACAATAGAAGCTTATGTAAAGGGCCATTAGGCGGAAACATTGCTTGAAATTTTGGCCTTGAAAGTAATGGTTATACCGACAAAATAATAATTTTAGATGTACTGCGAAAATTGTTAAATCATGTAATCAATTTTGTACTTTAAGAGACATCAAAATGATTTACCTTAACAATTTTATAATGAACAAGTTTATGACCCGCAACTAAAATATCACAATGAAACTTTCCGTGAATAGTTACCTACACTTACACCCCTACTGATGCGCCCTTACTAGTATATTACTGTTAGCAGTTGGGATGAACCAAAATTACTTTTTGGTTGACCACACTATATTTCTCTGATTACATGTGACCTAACTGACCTGTGATGGCAGCCATAATGCTTCAGCGATTCATTATGAACTTACTCGGCGACGCTCGTAGCTCCCCTATCGCCCATACCTTTTAACACCTTCAAAGCAGCAGTCCCAAATTCAAACACTTCACTGGGATCCATTCCCCAGATAATGAAATATGTGTATTTAAAATAAAACAAATTTTGTTCATTGTAATTTTAATATTCGAATAAATTGAGTTCATTTCTTTTGCTTCAATATTTGTTACTTTCACGTTACCTGCAAAAAATCAATAAATACTACGTGGACTTAACAGTACTGCCATCTGTAGCGCTACTCACAAACTCGCTCAAAGTCTTGCCATAGTGTTGCCATCCGATCAGCATTTAATTAGACACAATTAACAAGGTTAGATCTTTTGTAAAAACTCAAAGTTTTGAAATTATAGTGTCGTCGATCAAAAACGGTCGTATGCAATTTGATTATAATGGTAAATAAGACGCTCGTATAAATATTCTGTAATTCATTACCACTCAATTCAATAACATAGTCGCATCTTAATTAATAGCATTATAGTGTTGTTGCTTAATATACTATTAGACATGCCTACATTTTTGTATACTTTAAGTGGGGTAATAAGTGACATTTCGGGAATTTTGTCGAATTGTACACTTTGGGACAGAATAACTGAGCGCTTCAAGTGTGTACTAAGTTGTTTGAGGCACTGAATTGTACTGTATATATTCTTTCTACTAAACATGGGGTCTTACAGCATTACAAAACCTGCAAGGTACCGTAATTATGTCATACATAAAGGATGTACATATTCTCCGCTAAAAAGCTTGCAAACATTTAAACCCTTTTTAGTTTTAACTAAATATACATACATTTAAAAATAAGCAGGATAAAAAAAGTTCCATTGCTAGAAGTTAGAAGCTTTTACTGCATGTTCTATAAACTATGTCAAGAAGAAAGCCTGCATTTTGCCTCATTAAACTTGCATTTTCCAAAATAAAAAGTGAAATGTGCGTAATTAAAAATAAATTCTTGAATGTTGCGTTTCGGATTTTCAAAAGTATTTGTTTATGTATTTATAGTTAAAATATTAAAAATTCAGCGCACAGAATCTTTCTAAACTTACCTCTCGTATTGTATAACAGGTTTCAGTAATTTTCTTGGAAAAAGTTTCATTTTCAATGGATAAATTTGTCAAAAAATAAATGCTATCTAATAGTTTCAAAACTGTTAGATCTATAAAAAAGAAAATTTTCTAAACTATTGTTTGTGACCACTAAATATACAGGGTTATTCAAAAAGAAGGAACAGACTCTACATATTTATTTGTAATGAACGACAATAGATGGCGACACATTCGATACAACACTGAATAGAGAAAAGTTCAAAATTTTATTTTGTGTTCAAAAGGAGCACCATTTGTTATGCGAGGACGTCCAGTGCTTTTCCATTTGCATACGCAACCATATTCTACGACTTTATTGTATCAATTGTAAAATTATGTTTTATCACGAGACGGCTCGTTGTTGAACTTACAACGAAATACACGCTACAATGAAACAATAGATTCACTCTTTCTATAATGCAGCACACAAAACTACTTTTCCTGTGGCGTCGCCATTTTATCGTAAAAAAACACAGTGCCGCTGTTGGCACTGAATAGAACTAATAGGTGTCACTTAAAACTTTGAGCTTTCCTCTATTCAATGATGTTTCGTATGTGTCGCTATCTATTGTCGTTCATTAAAAATTAGTATTTAAAATCCGTTCCTTCTTTTTGAATAACCCTGTACGTACAAGAATTAAACAATATGGTTTAAAAATGTAGAAAACTGAAAGTTTATTCACCACTACGTTAAAATCTTAAGGTATTGCTGAGTAATATCTCAGGCACTCTAGAACTATCTTATCAGCAATGCATCACGAGTAAATTTAAAACAACCAAAATCCAAGCACAAAGGGTTCTTGAGCAATTTCATTACATTAAAAACAATCATTCAATACTGAAGTTTAATAAATAACCGCAAATAACTGAACAGAAACTCTGATAATAAACTCTCTTAACGTATAGGGTACACAACGGAGGGAGACACCTCGTGCATTGCAACTTACGGGGGATCCATTGCACAGTTACGCTCCCCAGGATGAAGGGTAGAAGTAAAGGAGCCACAGGACGCAGCAGGCCGCAGGCTTTTATTTTGGGTAGTGGACGGGTGTAGGAAAGAAAATTTATGGAGAGCAAAGTTGATAGGAAAAGTCAGGAAAGGTGTTGGGGTTCCGCTGAGCACCCCCGATAGTAAGCGGACGGTAACTGCCAGCTTATTTCGCTGGCAGAGGGTGTAGAAATGTCCGGGAAACAGCCATGGCCGTGCCAGGGCTCTGACTGCTCCCCGGGGAGTGTCGGGATTGGGTAAGGAATTTTATTTAACTTTATTGATGAGTTGAGAATTGTTGAGCGGCCCCGAGAGGGGCACTCATTTGTCGGAAGGGTGTGGTACCATATATCATATGGCTCTGTAGTTATTGCATCAGTAGGCGTAGTTTTTCCTGACCACTCCTCAGGTCCGAGAGTACAGGAGTCCAATCGGCCGTCGTCGTGATCAGGGCTTTCACGAGTTCCGTGAGACCGTTCAGTGTGAGCTTAAGCCCCTCCAGGCAATCTGTTGGAGCTGGCGGTGTTGACGTCTGTGGCAGGCAGGCGATGGATTCGCCCAGGACACTGATGGCTGAGTCGGCGTTGTCGAATCGCTGCAGGCAGCAGGTGGTGAAGGTCTGGAAGGCAGATGAGAAGGCGGTGGTGATGGCGTGAAGGTCCTGGATAGAGGCTTCAACGGCGGTTGGTGTTCAGTGTTGGCAGAGTTGGCGGCGGTGATGGCGTGCGGATCTTGTAGTCCAGATTCGATGGCGGCTTGTCGGCGGAGATGATGTTCAGAGTTGGCGGTGGTGAGTGATGTGATGAGTTCTTCCTGTTGAGAGATGCGGGATCCGATGCTGAGGACTTCAGTGCGGAGATCCTGGACCGCATCTCGTAGGGTGGTGTCGATGATGGCCGGAGCTGGAGGTGGTGGTGGCGTCGGAGGAGCGGCTGGAGCTGTGTAGATGGTTTCAGGCGGTGGCGGTCGATGGCCTCTTGGGTATAGCGGGCAACTGACTTGATTTCTTCCGCCTAAATTTGTAAATTGTTGTATTTCAAGTCTCTGATTGGCTATTCCTAATCCAATAGAATACTTTTATTTAACTTAAGCTTTTCCTGGTTGTTAATTGGCTATTTATTAAACTGTCTCAAAATTTACATTATTGTTGCTCCAATAATGACTAGTAGCATTTAAACTTTCAAATTCATTATTGCCTCATGGATACCTCATTGTTGCCTCATTGTTAGCAACTTTTAACCCATTATTCTCACAGCTCCTATATTATTAAATTACGTAATACATTCACATAACATTATTGAACATGCATATAATAATATAAGCATTTACAATGACTGTAATATACATTTTTATACATTGTTACATACACAGATTGCTTTAAGGCGGGCTGTTATTGTATTTATATATTATAGAAATCATTTAAGTGTTAAAAATACTGCCTCAGGTGGCATGTTATGTTCAGATAGTGTAAAACAGTGAAATATTACAGGAAACTTGAATAAGCGTTAATTACGGTTGATTTATAAAATTTATACGTGCTCGTGTCCTAAACTTATTCAGTGATCCAGCTATATTGTTTACGATCCTAGATCTCCTTTACCGCTAGTTAGTGCTAGCATAGATGCTTTTATCTACCCTGAGAGAGAACCTAGCCCTGGCAAACCTATAAATCACGAACCAAAACATAATTTGACGGAGATTAGCTGCTGAAGCAAAAGCCACATCGCACCAGAGGAAGTTCGAGGCAGACGGGCATCGAACCGGAGACTCCGACGAGCCGAGCCAAACCATCCAGGCGACGCAGCTTGCTCCAAAGGTAAACAATAGGATATTACCGCCTTAGCCGATGCGAGCAACCCGTCGTCGTCAGCCGGTGACTCAGTGTGCGCTGGAGATTGGAGATCTATCTTGAGTTGGCGCTGATGTGTTTAGTTGAGGTGTGCTGCTTGGCCTTCATTGCGCGAGGTGTGTGCCGGTTGTACACCGTAGCGCACCGAGTTGAAGGGCAAAGTCCTTCATTTCTGTGTGTATGGCAGACAGAGCCGCGTGTAGTCCTTTGAATGAATCCTTGATGATGATGAGGTTGGCTGCTGTGATGTGAGCAATGTGAGATGTAGCGTCCGTTTCAGGTGGTTAAGCCCTTCCATTGGGCGGCGTCGGTGTTGTATTTAGAGGCTACCTGAGCGTTAGCTGGTGGCGGCGTAGGTCCATGATGCTGTCTGCTCCGGGTACAGGGGGTACAGTTAGCGTGCCCGGAGCAGGTGATGCAGAAGCGGCGACGACGGAGGTCATGCTTATAGCAGGTTGCAGTAAAAGAGCCTGTCTCGCAGTAGTGGCATTTTGGTGTGACGCCGCTGGCCTCCACTGAGTGCCCGAAAGCAGAACAGCGGCGGCAGGGCAACGGCCGTTTGCTTCGGCTAGCCTCAATGCGCAAGCGTTGGCATAGCAGAGGCAGGCTTGACATCAAGGCCGCTTGCACGACGGATACGGCGTCCAGGGGTAGATGTATCAGCGTAGTTGGCCCCCGGGCAAACGCGATTCGTGTGGCCCGTATGCCTGAGGGCCAGAGGTGTCGTGCTGCTTCTAGCACGAAGCGGGATGGAAGGTCTCTGGGTCCCCGCAATGCCTACATTGTAGCGGTGTTGCGTCGGCGGCGTCGCTGGTCGCTGGGAGCCCGGCTCCGAGCGGCGGCGATGGAGGGCCCTCCTCCTGTAAGTGGGTGGGGCCTGCGGTGACTGGCCGTTCGTCGGGCCGGCGTAGCGACGATGGCCCGAGAAGGCTTCCTATTCTTCTTTCTCATGGTATCGTAGGTGTAGAAGAGGTGACTCGAGTGGAAGTCCTCCAGCATCTCAGTTATTATCTGTTTCAGGGTTGTAGGACCAGACAACGGTGTTCAACGGGTTGCGGCCGGGCAATAGCTGCGCGCTTTGCAGAGGTTTCTTCCCTGTAGTCGTTGTTCAGCTAAGACCCGTCTTCGAGTGGGCCCCACCGGGGGGAAGCGCCGTTGTGTCTGTAGTATTATGGGTGGGCGCGGATGGCGTCGGATGCCTTTGATCTGAAAAAGTTAGGGACTATCGTCATTCTGATCTGGTCGCCCTTCTGGTTTCTACCCTCATCCCTCACTCCCAAGGCTCACGGTAGAAGCAAAAGGGCGGTTGCGGCTTACTTGTGGTACTCTGTCTCGATTGCGGGTGGCCCTTCGTATGTGCGTGACATTTTACGTACTAGTAGTAGGTAACAATATAAGGCAAATGTTTGGTCTGTAAGGCAAAACGTAGTCGTTTCCATTGCCAATTGAAATGAAGGGGAACGAAAAGGGCGATATTACAGAAGCTTTAGAATTTTACGTTTAAGGGGGATTTATAATGGAATCGATTATAAATACATACGTTTGAACACATTATTACGTGATTATTGCTAAGTAACATTATGGCACTGGTTCAGGAAAGACGTAATTACGCTCGATTTAGACCATCATAACAATATGCTTATAAAGCTAGGATTGCACTGATACTGGGATACAGGTATGGTAAGTGTATCGCTGGAGAATGAGTAAGAGTTTGAAAGCACAAGTCCAGTATTTTCTACTTCCATGATTCCCCAGTGTGCTTAACGCATGTGTATTGCAAGCAATTTTTTTTAGATGTTACTGAATAATAGAAACAGTACTTACCCCGAAAATAAAATAAATTACTACTAGCTCTTGAACATGATGTTACCAGTAGCAAGCTCACCTACATTAATATTTGTGACGAAGTGGCAATCCTCGCGTGAATATCTTCTTAGAAAAATAAAAAGCTTGCAGTCATGGTGACAGCTTGATGCTGCATGGATTAAACTGTAAGTACATTTTAACAAATGAAAAGGAAGTAAAGACCTGGCTAAAATTTCAATGATAAAATTCAACTATCAAATATGATTATATTCCATTTTTGCAATAATAAATGTATAAAAAATTAGAGGATCTAATATGGTTCATGCACATATGTGCAGTAAAGCAGACAAAACACGCAGGTAGGTTAGGTTACCAGCACTGAATGCAGGAAATTCAACTTTCCACCATTAAAGCTCAAACAGGGCGTGGATTAAATAATACTGTCGTCAGAAAAAGTATTGATTTTTATGTGTGTGACCGTTTTATGCAAATGCAACATTTTCGTTGTTATTCGTATACACGATCATAGGAAACGATGAGGTCCGACCTAGTAACAACTACATGATTATTCAAACAGAAGGAACAGATTTTAAATATTCATTTTTAATGAACGACAATAGATAGCGACACATAAGACACATCATTGAATAGAGGAAAGTTCAATATTTTAAGCCTCACCTACTAGTTCCATTTAGTGCCTAGCGGCGCTGTGTTTGTTTACGAGAAAATGGCGACGCCACAGGAAAAGTTATTTTGTTTGCTGCATTATGCAAAGAGTGAATGAATTGTTTCATTGCAGCGTGCATTTCGTTGTAAGTTCAACAACGAGCCGCCTCGTCATAAAAAATTTGCAATTTATACAATAAATTCGTAGAAGATGGTTGCGTATGCAAACGGAAAAGCACTGGTCGTCCTCGCATAACAAATAGTGCTCATTTTGAACACATAAAATAAAATGTTGGACTGTTCTCTATTCAGTGATGTATCGCATGTGTCGCCATCTATTGTCGTTTATTAGAAATAAATATTTAAAGTCTGTTCCTCCCTGTATAATGAACAAGTTCAGGTTTGGAAAGCTACAATCAAACGACTGAAAAATTCAATGCCATAGCCAGTATTTGAACAATGGATCTTCCAGTTTCCGTCCTGTTGCTCTAACCACTGAGCTACCGTGGAAATATGCCGGTAGGCCATTAAATTCTCCAGCTGACTCACACTTTTCCCTGTAAACCACAAGAAGATCTCAAATTGTATTGAGATGACATACCCCAACGGCGACTTGCAATGACATAATTACTTTTAAGTCCCGGACCTCATAGTTTTGCCTCTGTTAGGTCAATTAACACTAGGACGCCCAGCCTTTCCCTGCCCTCTGTATCGCCAGAGGGGTAATTTTGACCCCTACTATATAACACTAACATTTCTGTTCTATATTATTATTTCAAAATTGTATTGGTATTCAATTATCATATTTTAACTTTTTACATGATTAACATCCCAGTTTGATTTATATACACAACGTTGAATAAATATGCAACAAAACACAAATACATCAATTATTAAAAAATAAACACATTTCACTGAAACCCGTAAAATCCAAACAAGGGTAGTCAAATGAGGGAGTTGGCTTAGTTTTAAATGTATAGAAAAATTGAATTATTCATGTTTACAGCAATTTTAGCTAGTTCATACTTCTACTCAATTGATACAATTGTATTCAGTTTTCTTTGTGTTTTTTCCACAAAGCATCTTCTTACAAACAGTGCACTTGGAAGTAGTTTCATTACACTTGCAACATTTAAGAACATGATATTTACGATGTTTCTGTGCTATTTTCCCTTCATTTTCAACTCCGTTCTTTTCGTAATCGTCTTTTCTACGAATTGGGCGACTCTTGACATAGTCAGAGCTTAGTTGCTCTGCAAGTTGATGAGAATTTATATGTCGTATTAGATGATTCATGTTCTCTAATTGTCTGCGATATAAACTCTTCTTCTTAGTCGTCAGAAGAAAGTTTACTACCATCTGAATCATTCTCCAGAACTCGTTGTCACTCTGAAAGTAGCTCATCTTCAGTAAACAACGTTTCTGATACATTTAAATCTTCACCTCACTACCTTTGTAACACTGATTCTTGCAAGCAGAGCAGACCACATTATACATTATTTTTTATAACTATGCTTTATCGTTTTGATTATTATGCTTTATTATGCTTAATTTCTTTGTAATGCATTTATTTCATACAAATAAACTTAAATATCATCTTAAATGATTATTTTGTGACAGTAAAGGAAATTTGTCTTACAAAAATAACACAAAGTTTTACAAGAAGACCCTACAATAAGAAACAATGCTAAAGAATGAAAATCTAGTCTTCTATGTCACTCAATCTCTGTAACAAACTCTTGAGGTTGATTAATTGCAAGTTTTAAGTGAGATTCAAGATTTTCTTCCATCAGACACTACCGTTTAGAATTTAAAATCCAATTGAGCGTAGAAAAACTTCTCTCAACTGAAGCAGATGATGAAGGAATCATTACTGCCTTCAATACTAGCTTACTAGTGCAGGTATCTTATTCGAATGCTTGTGCCTGAAAGCAGCAATAGAAGACAAATTTTCTTCCTGTAACATTGCTGCATATGTTGATATTTCTTCCACTGGAACATCAATATTAGAGAAGCATTTCAGATCACCTGAAGTGAAGATGGAATAAATCTGCTCAGGAATGGCTAATGTTGAATCTAAATTCTGAACTTCCTTCCAGAAGCATTTTGCACAATGGCGTTCATTCATATATGTCTTAAGCTTTTACGTGCTACACCAGAACTTTGAAGCATATGAAGAAATTGATAGAATAAGCCAGGTCTGTGTTGTATCAGTATTACCTGATTTCAAAATCTGTATTTGTTTACAAATACCATCAGAGATTACAGGTATAGCTCTGAGTTGAAGTTGAAGGGTTTCATTTTCAACCAGTGGTTTTAAACTTGTTGCAGCAGCACTGCCTTTATCAGCGTTCAGACCGATCCAAAGTTTAACTGCATTGAAATTGATGTGATATTTTGCTGCCTTCAGCCATGTGCCCCAATGGGTAATTACTGGAACTAGAGGTAGGTCAAATGCTTCTGATTCTTTTAAGCAGTCTAGTAATCTCTCTCTTCTGGCTGGAGTTGTTACTAAAACAGTCTTAGCAGATGCAATGAATTCATTAGCAATTTTGAGTGAATATCTAACCTCTTCATCACAACATAGATGCAGTATATGAGTCCAACAGGTAGAATGTAAAAGCTGAGGTGCAAGTCCAGCCAATCGCCTGTCAGAAGAAATCATATATTTTCCACTGTCCGATATTAAAACAATGAAGTTAGACCTGAGAACACCAATAAGTTCTAGTGTGTCAAGTACTAAATCTACCATAACATCAGCACTGCAATGTTGTACAATTTGACTTTCACAAGACGAGGTTTCTCGTCCAAACCACCCAATATTTACCACCTTACGATCCCTTATATCTGTCGTTTCATCAACCACTAGATATACAGATTTTCCCTCACATTTTGACTTGGTTTTCCTGATCTTCTTCAGCACACTTGACGAGACATCTTCTCAGAATGGCTTCACTGGGAGTGGGTTTCATTCTAGCTGTTGCTAACCACTAACGAAGCTGTTCGTTGCTGAAGACGTGGAATGGAATACCAGCAGAAATGAATGCTTTGACCATTTCTTTCATATTATCCTTTGAACTTTCTATACGCTGCCATATTTGAGGTATAGTGCTAGTATGTATGCTGCTAGGACCTCCGGAAGTTGAACCATGTCCATAATTCTGTTTACGAGATGTATGTTTAAAACGTTCCATGTTCTTTTGCAAAATGGACTTGTTTTCAAAAGTAATGCACTCTGAACATAAGGTACATAAAAGTTTCCCCTTTTCGGTCACAAAATAATCTGTGGAAAATTCACGAACCCTTTGAATTGCACTTACAGCAATTTTTGGCATGCTGGTGTTCATTAGATGTCAACTGCTCTAATTCAGATTGTATACTGATCATAAAGCCGTTTAAATTCACGCACAAGATGTTCGTTGGCTGGCCCCATAGCTCAGCGTAGAGCACCTGGCTGTTGTGCTAGGGGTCCCGGGTTCGATTCCTGACTGGGGTGTGGGAAATTTTTCTCCAGCAAAGATTATCCCTTATCCTCCCCAGAGTCTGAAAGTATGAATGAGAGTGTGAATGTGTTTATGATCTAATCATTAAAAATCAAAAGTGCAAGAAACTCAACGACAAGAGCTACACGAGTTAACACCATTGCCAATAGGCAACAAATTCCTAAGAAAAGGCCGCCGATAAGACCAATGCAGTTAAAGGCCATAAATGGAAATAAAAAAAATAAAGATTCTCGTTGTTGAAATTCCTAGCTTTTCATTGTTGCTGGAAATATTGTAAGTTTCTGCATGGTATATATTGTTAGACTTTAAACAGGCAGATAATTTCCTAGAATTATGCTTTATATTACATATTGTGCTTTAAGCCTTATTTTTTAAAATTATGCTTTATTGTGCTTCAGACCCTTAGACTTCCAAAATATGTCCTGAGAAGAAATCACATGTCTAAAGTCTTGTTATGCTTTTTATGCTTATTAAGCTTTTGAGTTGCTCTGCTTGCCAGGGAATGACAAACACAAGTAAGTCGTATACTGAGCATTGTTGTTAGTTCATACCACAATAATATGAATAAAATTAAGTATTACATCATAAAAAATGGCCTCAATAAGAGAGTGCATCAAATAAACGGATTTTTGCAAGGAAATCACAAACATAAATCGTATTGAGTCAGTTGTTGTCCATTTATACCACAATAGTATGAATAAAAGTTAATTATTATTCATAACGTAAAATACTAAAGTATAGGAGTGCATGAAATAAACGTAAGGCATATCAATAAACAAAAATGTAGTATTAGCTTAAAGGGGTCAATATGACCATTCTGGACCTTAAAGGTAAAAACCTTCAAAACAGCATTACAGTTGTGCGAAATGCGCTACTTTTGAGTATAATGCAAATAGATTCTAAATGAACAAAACTCATAAAAGGAAAAGTTGTTCCACTCATTCTTTGAAACATGCCTATCACTTAAAAGCAAAAAGGGTCTTTTTGACCCCTCTAGACGTTCTAGTGTTAATGAATTAATTGTTCTTTGACCTAGCAACGTGCCATTCATGCTGCGATGGTAGTTCAGTGGTTAGGGAAACCGGGAGATCAGTGGTCCAAATCCGGCTATGGCACTGAATTTTTCTGTCGTCTGATTCTGCCTTTCCAACTACAACATGACTAGTGTGGAAGAACAATTAATTCAAGCAGGGTTTTGTTTTCTTTCTGGTGGTAACCGATCTACGTACACAAATAATAGTAATAAAAAGTTGGAATAACTTCTTAAAAATTTGTCCTATTGAAATTTTTAAATGACAAAGCATATGAAAACCATCAGATTCATAAACGTTAAGGTGATATTTTTAAATGAATCAATAATAAGCAAACTATTTAGATTGTTTTGATATTTTGCGCTCCGTTTGAACGCCAAATAAATTCAGAAAGTCTATTTACTAAATGAGACCTAAGGTATACCACATATCAAGTTTCATAAATTGGATTTTCCCATTCGTCAAAAGGCAACTACATGTATACACAGAAATAAACTAAAAATGCGAAGTTTAGCCTTAAGATGTCTCATTGTAATCTCATCTAATATTTATGGTTGCCAGTATTATCGTTCCGATTATAGCTTATTATATGATGTAGCAGAACCTGCATCTCTGCAAGCAAAAAATTGAGTTTTATTTATTTATGGACGCTCTTTAACTACTGTGGTTCTTAGCGTCCCATTCTATACTGGGAGTGAAAGATCGGTAGTTTTGCTCAGAGACCTCTTTATCAGGCTTGAGGTTCTTCTACGTGCCGTAAATGTACGGGCCCCAGACGCTAGCATGGTAACCACTACACCACGGAGGACGACGTTATTGCGTTACGTGAAGCGATTCTTCTCTCTCCTTCCCTCTTTCTCCCTTTACAGTCTTTGTTCTACTCCCCCTCATCATTTACACCCCTTTTCTGTGCAAATTATGTGTCATGGGGGTATTTGAAACCCGGTAATATAGCTACCTTTTCGGCAGTGTCAATAAAACTTATATCATGCTGCTTTCAGGGCAGCCAATTATACACGAATGTATCCATTATTCAATCAAAGTCAAAAATTACCAGAAAATGTTCTGTTACAAATTTATTAAAGGTACCTATAGTCCATTGTACAATGTTTTCCACTCCTACTTTCGTGTAAGTGAACTTTCTTTCCACTTAACCCCTTTGAAATAGATAGAGGTGATTTATCAGGACGTTTCATAAGGGAAGCGTGCGATACGCTTGTGGCATCGCACCTATAAGGTTCAAAATCAGCCACACGTAAACAGTGCCTACCAGACTTTCTCTGCATATGTCGGGAAAAAGAAGGAAAAAATGGCATTTCATTGGTTAGTGTTAGGAAACCGAGCGGGGTGGCGCCACGGTAACGTGTGCGACAGCACTCAGGAGGTCACGGGTTCGATTCCCGGCGACCGTCCACCCTGACTCATGGGCTTTTCGTGGTTTACCCGGGTCGGCGGTTGTATACTGGGGTAGTCAACTTCTACCACGACTCTCCTGCCACACATCTTCCTAGTCATTTGTTTCAGGGCTGTAGGACCAGGTGACGGTGTTCGACGGGTTGCGGCTGGACGCTGGATGTTGGTTCTGTAAAGGCTTCTTCCCTGGCGTCGTTATGGAACTGCTCAATAAGTCTCGCCTCGGGGGACCGCGGGGGTTTGGTGGGCCCGGGTGGCGATAGATGCATTCGATCTGAAAACGTTAGAGACACCGTTTCGCCCTTCGTCATCCGAATCTGGTCGCCCTTGGAGTCTCTCACTCTCATCCCTCTCTCCCAGGGGTCAGTAGAAGCAAAACGGGTCGTGGTGCCCTACCTACGTACTTTTCTCCGGTTGCGGGGTCCTATCCGTTCGTCCGTGGCTTTACCTTTGCGTTTAGGGATTAGAAGCTTAGGAGGACTTCGGCACCGCGGCCAAGGTTATGCGTATTGCGCCTACTAAACCTCCAGGTGAAGAGACCAGGCGATCTGATGGCGGCCGGCGCAGCGCAATGGGGCCCCTAATGTTTCCAGATTGAGCATCTCCAGATGCGCTCCGCCTATCCGTACAGCCGAACAGACAGGCTCAGGCAGAAGTTTCCGTGCCAGGGAAGAAACAGTTCTCCCTTTAAAGCATACCCACCGATAACGTCACACACAACCGCCCTGAAAGATGATAGGTAATGAAATTGAGAGGAAACGAGGAACAGGAAAATTCGCGGTAATATATAATCCACCCCAGCTTTCACCTACCGAGTTGGAGAAACCATGCCCAACGGGAATCCAAACCGGGACTTCACGCTACCACCTGAACCTCTCGGGTATTTTATTTGTTGCAGATATATAAAATGTTGCTTTGGCATCACCATGGCAAACAACTGCTTCGTGTGCTCTATCCAATCAACACCGTAATTATAAGGGAAGTCATTCTGAAAGGTTTAGAACGGACGTATTAATGGTTCAAACAGTAGAGCGCATTCTTTACCTTTTTCAGTTGTTTAAAAAGATAAATAAACTGATCGGGGTTCGATTTGCTCGGTCTTTTAGCACCTTAGTCTGAATATACACAATGTTCATGAATCGCCGTCCACTTTGTTCGAACAGGCAACGCAAATAACATCAGGGATGGTAAAACATCTTCATTATTTCATCATTACATTACGTAGACTACTTTCTTCTGTTGCAGTTATCTTATTCAAAAGTGTTCTGGGATTGCTATCGCTGTTACCGCGTACGAGGCAAGTGCATTTGGTGTACTGACATTTGGTTTTGATTGTTACAACGATCTAACCGATATACTGCTAGTGTATTATTAATTGTATACTTTCTATGTTATTACAATCTTTGCAATATGTATATTAACGATTGTTCCGTAATACACGGTTATTCAAAAAGAAGGAACAGGTTTTAAATATTCATTTTTAATCAACGGCAATATAGCAACACATACGATACATCATCGAATAGAGGAAAGTTCAAAGTTTTAAGCTTCCACCTATTAGTTGCATTTAGTGCCTACAGCGGCGCTGGGTTTGTTTACGAGAAAATGGCGATGCCACAGCAAAGTCGTTTTGTGTCATTGCAGCGTGCATTTCGTTGTAAGTTCAACAAGGAGCCGCCTCGTCAATAAAAATTTACAATTGATATAATAAATTCGTAGCAGGTGGTTGCGCATGCAAACAGAAAAGCACTGGTTGTCCTCGAGTAACAAATGGTGCTCATTTTGAACACATAAAATAAAATTTTGAACTATCCTCTATTCTGTGATGCATCGCATGTGTCGCCATCTATTTCCGTTCATTAGGTATTTAAGGCCTACTCCTTTTTTAATAACCCTGTATATTAAATAATAATAATAATAATAATAATAATAATAATAATAATAATAATACGTCAAGTCTGCTGCTTTGACCCATATATCCACAGCCGTGCTTTCTTATCGTAAGGTGGCGGGTTTCTAATGAAGACATTCTGAGTTCAAATCCCGCTCCGGTTTGTAGAGTTTTATAATCCGTAATACATACTGTACTTTACGTATACATGTATGTACATAATACAAATTGTACCATGCCTGAAATCGCTGCAACATACAACCAACATTACCGGCACTCCGGGTACAGCTAGGAGATTTAACTTCCAGAAGTGAACGGGGATTCGGGAACACCATGTATAATTTACGATACACCTATACCCTGAAACACCTGTGTTTCTTGCATTTGTCTCTACAGCTGATGTGTAGTGGTGACTTGCTACGTAAGTACAGGCATTTACAAAGTTATATTAAGCTCATTACGCGACCAGACTGGCACGGGAGCTGGTCAATAAGCAGTAATTGAAATAAAGGAAAAAAAGGTGAAGAAGGTTATTTATTTGCTACGTATGGAAAGTCAGTTTGAAGTAGGTGTTGTATTGTAGTTCTTATGTTGGGGAGCCGAACTTAAAGTTCGTTGCAACCGCACGTATAGTACCCGCTTTCCGGTAGCCTTCGCCCCAAATGTACTTTCCGGTGGCCTTTGCCCCCCAAAAATGTTTAAAAATATCAACTTTTTAATTTGACTGTTTCTTTAAATATTATATATATATATATATATATTTATGTTTGCTTCGGCTGCGTCAGTATTTATTTTTAGAGACATGAATGTCTTAGCAAGGAGTGGTGCGACTGAAGAATGTAGGCTTACACAGATTATAATTTTATTTCACTCCTTTTATTAATGCTTGACAGGATTTAAATAACACTTCCCTGATATAGAGAGAGAGCTGTGAGATTTTTTTATTAATTACTTGTACTTTTTAACACGTAAGCTATTTTTTGTCTCACACAAAATACATGTTATATTTCTCGAGGACACATCTCGCGTCCGATTAGGAACACTTTCTACAACCAACGCGTCCAGTTATGAGCACTGTCTACAAGCAACTGACTTCTAGATTTGTAAATTTTGCTATATTTCAGTTTCTGATTGGCTAATCGTACTCCAGTAGAATACTTTTATTTAATAATGCTTTTTCTGGTTGTTGATTGGCTATTTTATAAACCGTCACTAAAATTACATTATTGTTGCTCCAAGAATGACTAGTAGCATTAAGCTTTCAAATTCATTATTGCCTCAAGGCTACCTCATTGTTACCTCATTGTTAGCAACTTCCAACCTATCATTCTCACAGCTCCTACATTATTAAATTACGTAATAAATTCAGATAACATTATTACATGTATACAATAATATAAACATATACAATGACTGTAATATACACTTTATATATATTGTTACATACACATATTTCTTTAAGGCGGGCTGTTATTGAATTTATGTATTATATAATTTGACTGAAATCATCTAAGTGTTAAAAATACTGCCTCAAAGTCACATTTAGCTCTACTAACGTATAAACCATTCTATTAGTGATGAAAGGATTGCGTAAAATATACAAAAATATGGAAGCTTTCAGAGCTTCAGTTTGAACGTAATTTTCAATATTTCTAGCTTCATGCATTTATCAATTTTGTCTTTGATCTTGTAGTTACTGAAAGCAATAAACTAATCAACCAATTTAATTATTTTGAAGCAAAAGGGTTTCGTTGTTCAATTAGCCTTAATTTGCTGTTCGTGATGATGAAAAGTCTCTAATCGTCCCTCTCAAGGGAGCAGATCCCGAACCTGCGACGGCAGAGTCAGCAATTTCATCCGCTCTCTTCGGTAATCCCCTGCGATCACTAATACTGGAAAAGAGATATTTTTATGCCACCATCTCTCTTTCATTTCAATGTCTTACCGACTTTCCTCATTGATCATTTTATTTCAGTATTTACTGACGTCTTAGGGTGGCGTGCACCATGTTGGTGTAAATTACTTCGGAAGTAACGTTTACTATGAAAGAATGATTTATTGTCTGCTGGGAACTTACATGCAGTTTATACAGTGTTTACAATACAGTGGAACTGCTTATTATTTCTCTTTCCCTTATATTTAACATCCAGTTGTATATATAATGGGGAAGTATAATTTCCACTATTTACTTTTTTGGCTTGTTATCCTTTTTCCGTATCTTCTCCAATTTGCTTCGCGTTTCTTTTAACCACTTTAACCTATGTTTCCTAAATGTTTTCCCGCTTTCTCCATATATTCATTTGATCTTGTATTAAAAATCTTCCTAACCTTTAGCTCTATTGGCAAACTTTCCATTTCTCTAGTATTAAATTCTCTCTTCCTTTATCCGTGTCCTCGCATTCCAGGATATAATGGCAATTGTCATGTAATCCATTACATTTAGTACATCTCTCCCCACTTCTTCTCCCTGTTAGACCACTTAAATTCATTACACCTATCCTCACCCATGCATTCCCCATTTTGGTCTCTTTGTGGCATACTTTGATCTATCTTTCTTTTCCTCATTCCGTTTTAAAATATTTATAATCTATTAATTACAATTCTTTCCTTGAAACTACTTGAAACTGCATTTCTTGCCTTTCAATATCCTCCACTCCTGTTCTAATTTCTTTCCAGAAACCCTTGCTTTTGTGTTTCTTTCTACCCATGTTTCCCCCATTCCTATTTCTTCCAATGCTGTCTGTATCTTGTGCATCCAAGTTTCTTTTTTCCCCATTTTTTCTGTACAACCAAGCATTGCTTTAGTATCTCATTTTCCTCTAGTAGCCTTATTCTGAACCAGTATTTGATTGCCCTTTCTACCATTTTGCCTTTAGCTCCCACCCTCCCTAGTTCTGCTTGTGCTACTCCAGTGGGTGTACTTCTTGGTAATCCCAGGCTAATTTTGCAAAACTTCCTATGTATAGCACCTACACGTTTACTAAAGTAGTCTATATAACGAAAGTAGGTTACTACGGGAGTCATTTATTCCAAAAGTAACGTCGGATAACTCCGCTACAATTTACTCTTTCAGTTCTACTACAGAAGTAGATTTCATTACTGGTGGAGTATCTTCTGTTTTTTGCGCTTTACTTGAAGTGATCGTGGATAATGTTATGTGCGATAGGAAACGCGGAAAAAGCGTCAACAAAAGAGATAAATGTTCGTTCGTAGAGGTAACAAAACTTCATATAAGGAATTTAGTGTGCTAAATCACGAGGGTAATTCAGGAAGTAACGGCCGTTTGGCTTTACTAAATTAAAAAAAAAAATATATATATATATATGTTTCATTTAAAAAAGCATGTCACAAAATTGAAGCTTACTTTATATCTCCATATAATCACCTCCGTTATTTAAGCATTTGTCATCTCTGTCCATGAGCATGAGAATTCCCGTGTTGCAGTCGACTGCCGCCAGTCCATGATGCCAAAATGTTCGGACACAATTTTAGCAAGCAAAGAGTCAGAAATGTTTGGGAAAGAAATCTGTAACTCGTCTAGGGTTACGCGTGTGTCTTGCACGATTTTGTTGTTTACTCGATTCTTCAATTCATCTATGATGAGTTACGGACGTCGGACTTAAATTTAGTCATGCACATTTGATTCGTCCATTGCTAAACACTTGACATCGCTTTCTCCCATATCTTTCGTTCATTACTGTATTACCATAAAATTCCTTTAGGACGGTAAATCTCTGCATTCCTATCATTAAACTTCCAATACCTCTCATCTCACAGTATAACAGAGTTCATTTTGAACAATCACAGAGTGCACAATGAAAACAACTTGTTTAGACTGGCATTCACAAAACACCGAGAAAATATGTCGAGGAATCTTGGAGAGAAGCCGGATAGGGATCTGCGCAGCGAGAATGCGCAAACGGTCGTTACTTCCTGGATCACCCTCGTAGGATGTAAATATGCTGGATTAGAAGAGAAATGCCCGGAAGGTCGTGACGGACAAAGCGAGTTGCGGGAAATATACTGAAGAGCAGCTTAAAATTCTTTGAAAGGACCTAAATGCATAGGCTAAAAAGAAGAAAGCTACAGTTACACGAGAAAAATTTAAACCTGGCAGTAGTTCACATATAGCATACGTGAATGATGTTTCGAAAATAATAATGAAAGAATCTCCCAAATTTCGAAGGAATTTAGTTTGTAACGATGATGTAACAGTAGCAAATTTCGTGGACAGTAACGGGCATTGGAAAAATACTGCTGTTGGTATTTTAAAAAATGAATTGGGCCCAATTGTTGGATAATAACCCAGAATACTTCGGAGTATTATTACTGGAAGTTTAGATTATGTTTAGTAAATGTTTACTAGTTCTTATTATAGGCCGAAACAAAGGGTTATAACCACACTTTTGCTACTTCCAAAAACAAATAAGTTTAGGATTAAGTTAATAAAAGGGTATTAAATAGCTATAGAAGAGTATTAAAATTATCATTTCCAATCGTAGTAAAAGATACTATATTATGGGAATTTTACCTAAACAACTAAATATTGCATTCCTTGGCTTCCACGATTAACTAGCGTCTACGGAAATGTTTTGACAATACTTTAATACGCCGCCCTAAGTAATTCATGAACATGTCAAAACTTTTTCGCTTTTTGGCGATACGGTATTAGTTCAATGGACAAGTCAGTGAGTTGCTCTATCTACGTCGTGAGAGTAAATTCCAACGTATAAATACTAGTCGGCCACGATATGATTGCGCGCGGCAGGAAGAGGAACTAAACGGTTATGGAACAAGTGTCCAGGGCAGCGAAAGACCAGTCAGGTAAAGAAAACAGCCGCAGCTCCGAATTGTATTTACTAACGAGGCTAAGGCCTGCAAATGTAGTACTGTTTTCACTGTGCATATGTACATTGCCCTATCGCCTTGCCCCTCACTCTCATCTGATACCTAGCCTTGATGATGTTAGGCATTATCAGTAAAATCTGTGGCGCCCTCCTCCAAGCGCACTCATATCGTAGCCCACTAGTGTTCTCCTCTATTTACTTCCATAGTAACATATTACATCACGGTGCCCTTCGACATTTACTTCTGCAGTAATTTACTCAGTGAGTGGGAAGTAGTTTACTGTTCTATGGAAGTCGCCAAGTGTTGACTTCAATACTATTTTACTACCGAAGTAGAGCTTACTCTAGAGCCACTCCTAGTGCTGTAGGAATAGGATCACGTCAACATTTTTCTTTGCCTGCGGCTGTAGATGGCATCGCGAGTGTAACATGTTAATAGGAATTTGAAAATACGATACATGGAACAATGCCACTATTTCTCAACACTCGATGCCGTAATGCTTTCTAAAAAGGTCTATAGCTTGTTCACTGAATTATTATGTCATTACTTTTTGTTTTCCGTGTACAAGCTCCAATAACGAATTTTTGTATTATAAGTATGCTAATTCTGCCAGTTTTGCCGCGTTTCATTCTCCAACTGATAACAGTTTTATCCTGTTAATAAAACTACAGATTATGTATACCTTATTGTCAAAGCTTATGTGTTTATATTTTGGTCTAAATGTGAGCACCTTTCAATATTTTACCTGACGAAGTTTCAGGACTGTATACAGATGATTCACCTTACACTTGCACTGCAAATATATATGAAACAAAAATATGAATTGAAAAACGACCTTCACAGGCACAAAATCAGGGGAATGGCTTATTAAGGTAGATTACACAGGCCATTTAAAAATGTGAATATATATTATTTTCAACATAAACTTGTGACTCTCTAAACAGAAACCCCTTATTATATTGACGGAATTGATAACTTGGAAAATAAAATAAATAGCGATGGGACCTCAATACCGTCGATGCCTCGATACTCTCGATACTCGGGAGTATCGAAGTATGTTTAATACCTTGAGCTAATCCTTCGATACCTCTTCGATACTTTTAAATTTTTAAGTTTTGCATATTTGGAAGTTGTTACATTTAACTTTATGCTAGATAAAGAATGAAAGGAGTCGAGACCTCACATTATTGCCTCGCACGTTTCCTCAAAGAGCTTGCAGGTCCATAGTTCTTGATAGATCTTGACTGCGTTTCCTGTGGGTGATCGAACCACGGGAGTGGAGTTAAAGGGAACAATATAGAATGCGTGTGAATAAAGTTATTTAGCCATTGCGGCTTCTTTTATAGGCATTGGAAAACACGACCTGAGATAAATCCACCATTCCACCACGAACCTCCTGTATCTCTCCCTCTCCTTACCTCCGCGAAGAAGTTCCCATCCCAGCGCACATGATACTGCGTATCGAGTTTTACAAGTGGCAAGTTGTACTGTCCGTATGAGGCAAGGTCGCAGCGCTGCTATTCGCTAGTGCCTTGTTAGTGGACACGCCTCAAACGTCAGGAAGTTAAGAGCTGACAATACTTCAAAACAGTTCCACACTTAACTCATACTTTATTTAATATGATTGCTGTACATAATGTAGCAAACTGAGCGTTGCAAATACACAATGTGACGTAACTTGCGCGGAGAGTATGACCTGAATGTGAGACTTCAAGACAACAGACTGAAGGGAAAAAAGCCTGATGTGTTACATTCACATGACTTTCTCTACCCTGTATGGTTTTTTGAGGGTATGCAAGTTATTCTTACGAAAATTTATTTTAGCATATACTTTATTTTAATCCGGATAAACCTTTGAAGAAATAGCTACATTACACATTTCGTTAGGATACAAACAGAAGAGTGATAGTGAGCTATTTAAAAACTGGACGCTATATGCTGGCCTTAAAATTCCATACTGTTTCCATGAAATTGCCAGAAACAACTGAAAATCGATGGGACTTCAAACCTTTAATAACAGATATCTCGAAAATTGCTGATACCACAAAAAGCTATTTGAAATAAATTACGTGTTTTAAAGAGATCTAAATTTTTTGTGCAGTACGTTTTCGTCTATCGCTTAACGTTTACAAGTTATGCAAGATTATACAAAATTCCTTCCGAATAAAGAAGACTTCACAGACTATTTCCAGAAAATTCAAAATATACATTTTATTTGTCTTGTAAACATCTTTAATATATGGCATATTAATCAAAGTCGTTAGAGCCAGTTTTTAGAAAATTAAAGAATTTCGAAAAATGTTCCATCTAAAGGGTAGTTTTAGGTTGGGGAACTTCCTTTAAAACCTTCTTGTCGAAATTTTGGAAGGTACTGAACCTAAATAACAGGCTGGTATTTATCTGAATTTTCGTTTTTGAGCTATGCTGTTCACAGGAACATACACATACGTACGCACAAACACAGGCAGACACACATACCTACCTTTTCCTAAAAATACTTTTCTTGTATTCAGGGGCCTCAAAACATGTTTTTCCAGTGAAATCTCGACATACAATTTATGGGTGAAATGCAATACCTTCTTTACCTATTATGTCCGTGGTAGAGAAAGTCTTCTTCTTCTTCTTTATCTGTTTAGCCTCCCCATATGTAGGACTTACACCCCCCAGGACTTATAGGCGGGTGCCTGGGGTCAGAGGCCCGTCGAGGAGCAGACACTAAAGGATCAGACAGAATATCCAGGATGGGTGATCAGCCCGATGCCTGGTATGGGAGGAAGTTAGTAGATGAAACGAAATGATGGTGAAATGGATACAAGGAAAGGTGATGATGGAGCAGTAGGTGGAATGAATGGCGGGGGAAACTGGAGAACCCGGAGAAAACCCGCCCAGACGCCGCTTTGTCCACCACAAATCCCACATGCGGGTCCCTGGAATTGAACCCGGGCCGCCTCGGTGAGACGCGAACGGTCTAAACACTCGGGTGGTGGAGAAAGTACTAAATAAAAATCAAATGCTTATTACTTTAGGTCTCGAGTTCTGATTCGTTTCAGTCGCCATTTTTGGTAAGTAAAGGATAAGAGTGAGTCACTTATCACTCCAGGCGATTGAGAAGCAATGCGATGTGGTGCGTCACTGAACCAGCTTCATTCACAACTGAGTTAAGAGGAGACTAAATGGCGAAAACTTCCACAACAGTTACGTTTTTAATTTTTTTGTGCAGTCTTATTAATTGGTGTTTCTTCTTTAGCTTGATAATTACTTTATCATAGTAGGCACGATACCTACATTTTTAATACATACTTTTTAAAAATGGTACTGCATATGCTATTTTATATCGTGAATACTGCGCTACTTAGGAGAACAAATCATTAAAAACTTTGGTGTAGCGTAATAAACTTTACCCATCTTTTAGGGGAAATTGGCACTACTGCTACGTACGGCAGTATCTGTGTTCTGTAGCCATATGGTTTCATTGTTTGCAAATATATGAGAGTTTGTTTTCTCCGTTTTGCTTTGGACAGCTTTTTCTGCAAATGATACTTTATAGTATAAGTGATCCGTTCTCTCAAACTATTCAACATAGCCAAATTAAATTTTATGATGATGAAAACAATTAATTATTGTTGCTGTGGCTCCACTTTGGTGTTAATAATATGATTGGTTATTTAAAACAAATGCTGATATACTTTAATTAAAATATGACATAGTTAAGAAAATAATCCCATCTTCTTTAATAAATAAATTTACAATGTAAAAGCATACAAGTGTACTTAAGGCATGCATCTACATCCTGTAAGCATTTCAGGGGTCATGTCTGGGTCGTGTAGTTAGCAGATTTAACACTATCTAGGAGCGCTTTTAGTATCCCATAACGTAGGTTATATGAATATTTCTGCTCTTATATATTTTCCTTTAGATAGAACGGCCAATGGAATGCTACATTAATTCACATACAGGAAACGCAGTCATGGGCGAGTAGACAGAATGTTGAAAGAAGTAATACTTGACACTAGGCAAGAATATGAAGCCCAATCCGCGCTTTACTCCTTTCGTCCATGCCTAGCGCAAAGTTAAATGCAACAACTGCTAATAATGGTGTATCGAGCATAAATGCGAAAATTAAAAGTATAGAAATATCGAAAAAATATCTAAGATTTATTTCAAAGTATTACACATACGTCGATTCCACAGTATATCGAGAGTATCGCGGTATCGACAATATCGTGGCCTCATCCCTATGCTTAGCATTCCACTCATTTGATGCAACAGTGTGATAATTCAAAGCTTATTATTTTAAGACGTTTTTTAAAGTTTAAAAATACAGTGTGATAGTTTAGTCTCTCCACAGTACCGCGCCTCAGTACACTCCAAAAACGGTTGGTAGCAACGTACTGCTTAGTGCCTGTCAAGGACTAAAGCATCATCCGTATTGTAAAAGGGGTTGTGACTAATGGCCAGTGTCAGACTATCTCTGCCAGTGTGCAAGCGTGTTCTCATATAAGTTAATTCGAAAATGTTTTCGATTGAATAGCATTTGCTTTTAGTGGAGAATGGTTTTAGAGAAGGTGGTAAATATACAGAAACAAACACTTAGAGACTGGTTCCCAGATTCCAAATTACCGTTTCGGGATAGTGTTTGAAATTTAATAAATAAATTTAATGAGACTGGTCCTGTTCATGACACTGCAAGAAATGATAGACCCGATTGCCTCCTTTGGGGTGCTGCAAAGTCAACAGCGTAGAAAGATAATCCGAAAACAATAGATGAACTTATATTGCCAAAAATAAATTACAGTAATTCGGGAAAAGAGAAACTTTAATCAAAGTGCTTAGTAATAAAATTAAACGCGTGAATCTCTGCGTTCAACAAATGGTGGACATTTTCAACGTAAATGGATAAATTAGTTATACTTTCTATTTATTTGATTCCTCTTTGCTCTTTCTCCAAATTCTTTCCAAACAGTCCACCACTGTAATATTATAAATGCTTGCTTATTCTACCACTGCGGAGGGACTTAAAGATCACACTGTACTACATGTTTAAATGTGCACAAAGACTGCAAAATACAGCTTAATACCAGAGATTTTCGAATTATGTTATTAATAGTATTTAAAACAACATCAAAGCGAGTCATTCCATACCTATACTAAAAATGTCAAATTTCATGTTATGACACTGTTGCAGCAAATTAGAAATTTGTTCAGTGTATTTCACTCAGAGTCGTCGGTTGGTTGAGCCATGCTGCTTATGAATCAGAATGGCTGCCATATAGGAGTCGGAGCTTTTACTAGCACAGAAGTATAATGGTCAATTCCACAAATAACTTGTGATGACTTTCGCAGCATCTGACAAACTCACATACACCATTAGGGGTCAAAACGCGTCAGTCGAAGCGGTCGATACAGATTGCTATGTCAGCGTGCTAGCCCTTTGCTTTATTTTGTCATCATCGGTCATATCGATTTGTAAATGAGAAATTTACGGTGACAGTCGAGCAGTTATATGAAGTAGCTAGCAGTAAGAGCTACTGAGGCACGAGTCCCAAGTGCGGATGTGATTCCTTTTTGCTTTTTATTTTCTTCACGCAGTGTTCAACAAACACGTGATAATATAATTTCCAAGATAAAAGGCTAAATTAAACTTAAGGAATTTATACTCACAGATAAAAGTTCAGTATTTTTCCTTGTTTTCAAAATAAATATGAAATTAATAAATATTATTTAATAAAAACAAAATAAAAATGTGCATTAACCTAATATAAGCTTTTATTATTACTTCGCTCTTCGGGACATTCATTTTAAAAGCAAGATGATTAATTTACGTTTTTGCAATTCAGCATGAAAGTCTTAAAGTAAAATAATCTTGTCAATTAAAATATAGAACATTGTAAAATATTTTGACTGTCTGGTTTTTCTGCTGTCACTTTTCTCAGTTCTCACGTCACTGATTTGTTTTTATGTAGGGCAAACCACCCAGTTATTGGCACTTTAAACACACTGTTTATGAAGAATTCAAATTTCTTCCATTTATTTACATATCTTTTATACAAAAAATCCCACACTTTTTGAAAGAGTGAACGTATGTATTTTTGATAAAGCAGGGGTTTAAAACGCACATGGGTAATTAGGAAAAAAAATTAAAATGTCATAACAAAAATCCCAGTTATTGGCACAGTTTTTCTAGTTATTGACAACATAAATTCCAGTTATTGGCGTAGTTGAAAATTGAGTAAAGTGTTTAAATTAAGGATTACATTTTAACACATAGGCCCTCCTGACTAACTCAAAGTCTTGTTATTACAAAACAATGTCAGAAACCTAATAATAATTATTATTATTTAGTTAATTCATTTCAATAAGAGGTCTGATACTAGACCTATGGAACACTAACTAGGTTTATTACAAACATAATTGTTATTTTAAAAAGTGATTTCGTCAATTTCACCATCAGTGTCGTCCTCAATGGGAAAACAACCATGACACAAGAAGAGATCTTCATCTGAATTATCTGGAATATGATATTGATGTTGCTTAGGGATGCACTGTTCATGGTACAATTTTTACAGCTACTACATTAGAAACCTTTTTTTTCAGATCCCACAGTACGAGTACATTTAAATACATTCCATGAATAAAGCGCCCTCTGCTAGTAGAATGCTCGGAAATAGAAGTTGAAGTCGGCTGTAGTAGCACAAAATTTTCAGAGAGAAACTTCTTTGCCACCTTTGGGTTTTTGTTGCTCGTGTTTGTAGCAGTCCTTTTTTTACCCATTTCTGTTCTTTATTTCTGTTGTTCTTCTTTCATTATCTTATTCTTTCCTTTGTAGTCTCCTACTTAAGTTTCTCTTACGTCATGCACCTCTTTCTGCTTCCCTGAAGTCAAATCAAATGGAACTCTTTCGACATTTCTCTTTTCCTTCCTCTTTGCTGTATCTGGCCAAATGAGAATTTGGTGTAGGCTATTATCCTTAGCGGGTGTTATTAGTACATTATCTTCAGAACTAAGTGTTTGGTGATTGTTATTTTCATTGAGTAGTGATGGTGCAATAGACAGAAGCTCAATATTATCTGCAGAACCTTTGTCCTTATTTTCAGAACCACGCTCTGCGATGGGTAAAGTGAAGGACACGCCTCAAAGGACCCCAGAAAATGTTACAAAATCCACCGAAGATTTTCTTTGGCACTCTGTGTACATATTTCAGTGTTTTCTGAACCATTATTGATATCAGCACAGCTTAAAATAAAAAAATTAGGACAACACTTTCGCGAATGGTTTTTTATAATTAAATGCACAATATGCGTTCCGCTAGTGCTAACGAAGTCTCGTTAAAATCCTTGCATGCCAATCACCGCTTGTTTCATTTGGGCCCATTCCGTCCTTGACCTTAAACGTGGTAGAATCGCGGCGAGAATTCGAACCTAGGTAATCTTCGGCATTGAAAGCCCGACCAGTGTTGTTATTGCTTTAACCAAATGAGGTACCATAAGGTAACCAAGTTTCCAAGGGCATAAGTATCCGCCTAGGCCGGCGGGTATCAAATATCTGTTTCAGCCAAAAATAAAACGAGCTGGAAAGATTACAAAATTAGGGCCTGTATTATTTAATGTATTGAAACAAGAATAACATTTTAATGAATTGTTCTCTAATACACAAGTGCCGAGATATGTAAACCTGTTATAGTGTTGAACAGGATTCGATCCCAAACTGAGGGTATTCGGTAATGAAATAGTTAATTTTTATAAATTTCAGCCAGTTTAGTCTAAACCTTTACCAAACATATATTCAATACAGTTACAGCAGAAAACAAATGTTTATGCTCCTATGTACCAAGTTTCCAAGAAAATAGTTTTCAAATGAAAATCGAGTCGTGTGTAAAATGCTCCATGCAATGAAAATTTAAAAATGTTCAACGTTGCATATTATTCCTCAAACATAGTCCATTTAATCACTAACTATTATAATTTTCTAAAGATAAATGTTAATTAAATTATTAAAAACCTAAATCCAAAAGTATGCCTGATATAAAGAAAAGGTTCTTTAGATCCCTTCATCCACTATAAAAGAACGTCTACTGAAAATCTGAAATTGCATCATGAGGAATGTGTTAAGGTGGCGAAAATGTAAGAAAAAATTACATAAAATTGAGTCTTAAAACTTCATGCGCTCTTTGCACACACTTGCGCAGTGCATTTATACATTGCGTTTGAGCATTTAAATGACTAGAAGGGCAAAATGCAATTGGATCCTTGTTCTACATTCAGGATGTTTCTAGAATACTTAAAATCGTTATAGATATACAGTGACGCAGCTGTGGGCTTCAGTTATCGCATAGAAGGCGCCGACCGACCGATCGTCACCCAGCGCAAACATCAGAAGCGCTATTGAGAGATAACGGGATTGTTGTGGAACCTTTCTCCCCTCCTCCCGAATATTCTAGAACTGTCTCGTAAACTCCAGCGGCTATAAAACTGCTCGCAATGAGTCAGTTGGTGAGTGAGTGTATGCGAGTGTAATTTGGTCGAAATCCAATATCGCTAACCCTTAACGTGTGGATATTTTGCTATGAGGACACATAATCTCCTTGGTATACAAGCTAAACCCATCAATTCTGTGCACACAATGCAATGCCCTACCACTAATCCACTACGACAGAGCGTTGCGCAGTGCATATCTTGTTTGTTTCGCTCTGCAGCAAGAGTAAGTCAGTTGGAGTCGTGTCAATATTCAGCGGAGCTAGCACACTTATCGACAAACTTAAACAAAGCAAGGAAATCAGCATGCGGTCATAAATCCCGCATTCTACATATACTGAATATGGTGGGTGCGTTGCAGCAGTGAAAGAGTTAAGCAAAACAATCCCTTTTGCTGAGACATAGAATTTGAATTAGGTTTAGTCGCCCGGAGGGGCCTCCGGTTACTGGAGTACAGCACCGCACTAGGCCATAGCAGGCCCTTGTGCTTCCAATGTGACCCATGGGAGGAAGGATGAAGGGAGTCCCGAAAGGTGCCCAGATCCGTAAGACGATGCGTGTTAGCAAGAACAGAGTCCCTCGCGCCTCCAGAATAACACCAATCCAGACACTGGCACGATCTCGGTGGTCCCGGAATGAAACGAGCCTCTCCTGAGAAAGGACCCAAGTGGGTCAGCCCAGCGCCGGGGTGAAATCTTTGCACAGTCAAATTCCACCGTCCCGACGCAACGCACCAATCGCCGTCGCCTGGTCTTACAACCCTGAAACAGATGAAGATGAAAGGAGATAATGATGACCGGAAATTATGGACAGGGAATTTGTGATAGCAGAGAAGTCACCCCAGTATTCGCCTACCGACTTGGGGAAAACACGAAAAAATCCAAGGTCGAAGTGGTCTTTTCAACGGGAATGGAATCCGGGACCTACCGAATGCGAACCTCACAACTTACTGCGGAGCCATCTCTTTCCATTTTGATCAGACTTACAGAAGACCTATTTCTACCCTATAATTGTATAAGGGGACCCGGTAGGCAGTATAAAATACTATGTTCGTATCGTCATTCTTACAATTTTATAAGGGAATTAGGATTCTCTTGCATTTTGTTGGTGTGTCCCTTCAAATCTGAGGTTGTGTCAAAACGCAAATAATCCTAATTTTCAAAGTTACTGCGAATATTTCTGGTGGGATTTGCTGTCGGAATTTTTGCAGTATCAGCATTGAAAAATGGCTGTACTAATTATCAGTTATGAGGCATAGGAATCCTTAAGCTGTTGGCTTCAAGTTGACTACACTCAAACCATTATTATTAGAAAGAACGTCAACACCAATGGACAAGGGTGATTGACGGCAGAGAAAACCCGTCCTGTTGAGTGGCTGAGTGCTGTCTGCAAACGCCAGCAGACTGTACGAGGAATGTGGATGGTTTGTTATCTGTGACATCACTGCGCAAAGTCCAGTAGTCAACCTAATTTCCTTTCGTCCTGGCTTTAATGTTTGAAAATTTCTATGCCTGCTAATTACCATGGCTGCTCCTATAAACAAAGGGAAACACGTGTTTTTCGTTTGTACTGAAGTGGAAAAAGTAAAGATTTGATTTAATGTGAAGTAGTGTTGGGAGACCAAGCGGGATGCCTCAGGCGGCAACGTCTGTGATTCAAATTTGGGAAGTCCCGGGTTCAAATTCCCGGGGCCGACCAATCTGACCAAAGGTTTTTACGCGGTTTCCTCGGTCATTGGGCGAATGTTGGGTTGGACACTTTGATCCGCGCGCCTTCCTGCTATCCCTTTTATCACTACATTTCATTTTCACCGCCACACCAGGCATTGGGCTGATCACCCATCTGGATATATGATTTAGAGATTGTTTGCTCCTCGACAGGCCACTGACTCAAGGTATGGTTTGTAAATCCTATTAAGAGGAGGATAATCCGATAAAGAAGAAGTAGTGTTGAATGAAAATCATTTGTTTGTGTTATAATTATGCCACGACACAGTAATAGAATCTGTAAGAAATGAAAGGGCGCGGTAAAACCGTGTGAACAGAACGTTTTCTTATGCGATTAGCGATTAGAGTTGTTATCCTAATGTTTTTAGGAACGGAAGGCTTCTTTAAAGTTCTCTATATTCAAAGTACAACAAAGGTCAGCGCGGCAGCCACGTTGAGCTGAAGTCCCGCCTCTCTTCCCATATACAACAATGCGGGGACTGGTTGCACTATCTTATAAAAAGCAAAATAAAATACAGAAGTCCTACACAGGAGGACAACAATACACTTGTGCACAACTTACGTATTTCCTGTATTAAAATATTAATTTATTTAGGCATGTGTTAACGCTGTATTCGCAAATTAATGCTGTAAGGTAAAAGAATCCTGCGCTGCATGTACGCGATTTGCAATGACACTCATGTGCCCACTGTTTAAACCGTAGGATAAAATAACAATTTAGAAATGCTTCGTGGCATTATGATAACTATTAGCAAACCTTTATTAATTACAGAAGCGGTACGAAGAAAATACTGTGACACTTTTGGTATTCGAAGGAAATCTACCAACGTGCTATCCTTCAATTTAGCCGAACTTCGAATATACTAAAATAGGTTAAGAAATAATATTAAAGAAAGTGTTTTTTTCAACAGAAAATTAGGCGACTTTCTGCTCTGCTGGTGGAGAAATTAGTTACGAAAGTTGCACATTTTTATGTAAGATTTTTGCTTATTACTATAGATCCCTTTTAGAAATTCTCATGCAATATCAGGACAAAAGTTGCAGAATATTATACAAACTTGTAGAATTACCAAAAACATGGAAAATAATAACTCTAAGAAAAATGTATAATGGATTTCTTGTAAAAAAAACCAAACTAGTATTTCAAACAAGCATAAGAGTAAAATGCCATTTTTTGGTTTTTTTTTAAACTGAAACAGTGAGTTAACAACACTTGACGATACTGTGATGTTCATTTTTTTTGTTTTGTTTTCTAATTGTTCCATATCCCGACCATATCGGGGGCCTATTACCTTTGGAACATATAACATATATATTTTAAAATATTTTTCAGCCTGGTATTTCAACATTACATACTTGAAGAGATTTGTACAAATTAAATGCTTACTGAACACAGTTCAGAAAAGTGATACTAATTATTAAATAAATTTTTAAAATACGCACAATAATATTGCGTATTACCACAGTTAAATAGGTTAGATCTGAAAGCATGCTGAAAACGTTAATAAACTAATCTAGTTGGACATATTTAACTTCATGCAACTTTTGGCTATAAAAAAATAAGAAGAGTAGAAAATGTCATTTTACTGCCATATATATGGAAGTTAATGTATTCATGCTTTTCCAGTTTTGACTGCAGTGAAAATGTGAGCATAGTCGATGCTAGCACTGATAAACTGTATAAAGAAACCTGTGCCACTATTGTTTATACTAATAATCATGAAACAAATAAATAAACTATAAAACTGGTTACATTTTCAGTAAAATTCTTGAACAAAACTGATAGAAGTCAAATAGGTTGGTATTAGAATCAGAAATAAAAGTATTAGGTTGTAAGTACATTGCTGTTTATAATAGACTGAAATTTTAAATGTTGCATCCCAGAAGCACAAAACGATCGAAAGTGCGTAATATAAAGATTTAATCACTCGTAAAATCCAGTACTAAACAAATGTTTTTAAATAAATACGGAACGGTACTTGCTTCACAAAGTCTTGCATCTCCTCCAGGAATCCAATGCTTTCCACTGATTTTGGCCAACCAAATCCTTCTCTCCAAGACGGTGATCTATATAATTTAATAGCCTTTTGCCGTAGTGCACTCGAAAGCACAGCATTCTGGCATTGTCACTCATTAATCAGCTTCGACACAGCAATATCCTTATGTTGTTATTGAGGTAACCAGCCCGAGATTGCGCGCACAGCACGTGATTATCTCTGCGGCAATCGGCAGGCCGTATTGGCGGCATTCAGAAGATAAATCAGTTGCTATACTTTCTGTATCGAGAACTTTATCCTTTTTAGCCTTGAGCGATCCTAGCGGCAGTAATTGCAAATACTTCTAGTGATGACTGTTGCCAACAGAGGTTGCCATAACACAACTTTATCCTTATCTAGGTATTTTATTGTGCAAAATATATTAAATGTCTGGCATTATGACGAAGCATACTTATTTTCACATCAAAGAGTAATGTGTTTTATTTAGACAAACGCTATAACCCCAACAGTAGTTTTAAATTCGTTTTAGGTGTATTTTGTGTTACTGAGAATTGGAACGTTAGTGTTCGTTGTTACTTTAAATGCGAAGTTTCATTGCTTATGCATTTGCCCGCCTGGAGCACTACCAACGCTATTGTTACATCTAGTGCTGCAGGAGGGCGAACAAATTACCCAATCACAATAAAATGTAAGCCAGAAGTAGCATTAGTGCAAGACTTTGCACTTATGTTATTTAGTGGAAGCATTCGCATAGTCACGCAATGCGTTGTGCAAGAGCTGGCAAACTAAACTTTAAGCTTGCTCAACAGCAGCCGATCGCGATGCGAGAATTTACGCCGTCTATTGTATGTACCATTTATTTCCAGGCATATTTTTCTTAAATGGGTTAGGACGATTATTTTGTTTCATGAATTCCGTAACACTCATTTGGATGTCTTCCTTTCTTCTTGGGAACTCCTTCCGGGCACATTAAAAAATCTACCTATGAAATAAATAAAAATGATAACTTTTGTAGCTTCATATCATGCTATGAATTTTTAATACAAAACTGAAAAAAAATAATTAATTAAAAATATAACCAAGAAAAATATTGAATTTAAAAGAATTTATGGAATATATAAATTAATTATTGTAAAATAATATTTAGACTCACTATTTTTTAAAAAAAAAAACATTGAATTTTTAATAAAAGCTTTTAAATGCAATTTTAGAGGGGTAAATTTTACAAATTTATATTTTTGTTTTAGTAAAAAAATTAATTTTTATTATCTAAGCTTTTGCTACACACCGAACTAAAATGCTTTCTTCTTTTTCACTCAGTACCGCAGCAGGTCCATGTGCGGTTTTGGAAACCTATCACTACAACGGAATTGTAAGGATGACCTCGACACACCATGCAGTTTTGCTGCAGTCTTAAATGTCATACCTTTTTCTGACTGCATCAACAGCAACATCAAGATCTCCTTTATTATATTTGTGTGTCTGATGACGGCCATTTTGTGTGAAACTCGTGTCTAGCAACAAATTTAACAATATATCAGAAATGTACTTGGAAAACTTATTATTGCTGCCAATAATTGGCACATATGTTTTCAGTAATTAGCAGCAGTGCCAATAACTGGTTTCGCTCATTTTTAAACCCTAATATTTCAAATAGTAGAATACAAGATTGTTAGGCACAATTTGAGCCTTATTTAAAAAATATTAACGTTAATTCTTGATTTTTCCAATTTTTGGCACCTCTTGCCCATAATTGGAATACACACATAATTGTCACACCTCAAACAATGCTTACATTTAGGTTAGGAACCTCATATTTCACTGAACAACACCACAAGGCTTGCTGATAGCCAGTTTTTATATTTCAGTGTTTTAGATAATGTATATACTTGACAAATAATAATACAGTGAAACTGTATCTTTAACTTACCTCTAAGAAAATGCGCGAAAATTCAACAACATGCACACAACTTTACATCTGGGAGGTAGTCATGAAATAAATGCCGATTTATAGCGGGAACCAATCAACATCCTCTAAGAAGAAACTTGAGGTGCAAAATATGCATCGAACAGTATAGCCAACTTAGTACAGTGCTTAATATCCGTATTTTAATAACACTGTGCCAATAATAGTGCTCTCTACCCTAGTTCATCTTCACTTGCGTAACTTTGTCCACGGTGAACTAGTTCAATTCTCTATCACTTCATGACGCAGCATCTTGACGCCGGACGGTTCACTTCACTCGGGAGTCGGACACCAGACCTCCACAACCCGCCGCTCCGCAGTAGCACTCACTGCACGTCAGTCGTCACCAATTCGCTCGGAGAATCGCTCACTGATTGATTCACTTGAACGTCTCAACTACCCCACCGCAACTCCATTCGCACTGGCTACAACAGGCAAGACCACTGTCGCCACTGACTTCGCAAAGACTCGCCTTCGTGTCGCCGCGAGAGCGCTCGCTTATATACGGCTGCAGACTTCTAGGAAAGTCATGCTAAGCGTTCTGTAAAGCCCGAGAACAACCGAAGGATCCAGAACGATCACCTTTCGGCTAGAAGGTCCTCCTGCAATTGTTTACATCAGCTGGAAACTCTTCCCACAAATCTTCCGATTAGGGTTGCGTAGAAGGTCACGACATCGGAGGCTGGCTTCGCTACTATATTTATAACTAATTTCACTTGCAAAGGATTTTAATTACTAGATTCATTCGTTCGACCGCTCAGTCATCATGGTACACGGCTGGAAAGATATGCATTTTCCTGTTTATCACACATCCTGCAAATGAGAATTAAGTGGTGCACTGTGAAAGCAGCGTCAGCGAATGCTTCCAATATTTTTCGAACAGTACTTGCTTTCAAGCTCTTCATTTTATATCGGCATTAGGTTGTAAAGTCGAGGGCATGGAATCGTGCCGATATAATGAGCCACGCCCAGACCCGAACCCTTGCCTAATTCTAGCGCTCCACTTAATGTTTGTTTCACTCCTCCCTTTTCCTTCGTCCCTTAGTCTGAAACCGACCTGTTTTCATAGGACAATATTTGGGAGTCAGAACCTTTGACAACAAACCAGTAAGAAAGGGGCTCATCCAGGGGCGGTGTGGTCCGTCGTTGCGAAGCACGCCTTCCAGTCATTCAGGTGAGGCGTTTCTGTACTTCTCCCCTTTCGCCGCTCAACTAGACCTGACCTTTGTTCATAGACCAATGCGTGTGTTGTGTATCGACTTGAATTTAAACCAGTAAGAGATTGGCTCACACAGGGCTGGTGTGGAACACAGATAATAAGGAGTTTCTGCCAACATTAATTAAAGAAAAGCGCTATAGGAAACTGGTAGCATCGCTACGTTTCCGTGAACTCGGCTGTACATAACTAGCAGATAGAGGGAACAAATACTGTAGCGGCCTACTTCTGAGCCAAACAGTATGTAGTAGTATGACCTTCCAATAGAGGAGCTGCGGCTATCCACCGCGGTAACGCCCTTGCTACTGCCACCAGTGTGCAACCTTGGCATGCATGTTCTAGTGCTTAGCTTGGGCGTGCTGCTACCACGCGTTCACGTGCTGAGACGAAGCTTATGCATAATTCCCGTTTCATAAGTTCACTTGTTATTGATGGACACTGCACTTCATAGCTTCCAGAACATGCAGCTATTATTTTAAAAAAGAAGCCCTTGACACATGTACATGTTAGAACGTACTACTTCATTAATGTCATGATAAAATTGTTTGAATATAGTTAACAACAAAGTGTAATGTCGTTTTCTCCCCGAGTATGGGTTTGGAAAAAGGAAACGTATATCTGTTTTAACTCCATTTATAGTTAAATCTTCTAGTATTTTCAAAAAGCTTTTATAACATAGAATTCAGAGAAATATCATAAAAAATGAAACATTTACTTATCAGTTCTTCGTAAAAATCGACATTTAGGCACTGAAAATATTCATTTGAACCCTGTTTAAATTCTTTGATGACATAAAATTCAAATCTGAATTACTCTACAGAGGAGAATAACGGAAAGAAGAAAGGGTGAGTAAGGGTAGAGCTCACCTATCACTTTCTGTGGCAGGGAAATGTAAACCTATAAGTGAACAGCAAAAATAAACAGTTTTTAATTTACAGCACAAAGTGTAAGATGGTTAGCAAGTTACTGAACCCCAAACAGGTGTTTGGTTACGGTTATCGGGAAACGGAGGGGGATTTCGGTATTTAGCGCACAGTCTCCTATTGTGCTTCTGGAAACCTCCAGGAGGAATGGATGAAGCGAAAGACACAGAGAGCGACCAGATCAGGGAGGCAGGTTCAGACACAGGCAGAGTCCCTACTACATCCTGAAGCCGGCTAAACCCCCCTTCCAAAGGAATACCTCTCCCCACGGAGAAATCTCTGAGGACCCGTCTCGCACCGAATGCCATGGCAGACACTTCTTCAAAGCAAACTCCACCGCCATACGCCTCGCCCGTCGTCCACTCGCCTGATCATCGGCCGTGTAACATGATAAGAGAATTAAATTACAGGAAATGTGAGACAAGAAAATTCGCAATAGTATACAGGGTAGACCATTTAAGTTGAGACTATACAATATCTCCAAAACTAAGCGTTGTAGAAAGAAATGTCATGAATAAAATTTGCTTGATATTATGGGGGAAGTAAATGCCATTAGTCGTGTTTTATTTGAAGGACGTTGAGATAATCATTTAAGGGTCAATTTTAATTGACCCTAATTTGGTCCCCGTTTAAAATAATTAAATTGGCCCTTAAATAACAATCCTAACGTCCTTTAAACAAAACACGACTAATGGCATTTACTTTCCCCTATAATATCAAGCAACTTTTATCAAGGACATTTCTTTCTACGACGCTTAGTTTTGGAGATATTGTACAGTCTCAACTTAACTGGTCCATCCTTTTTAATCCATCACAGCATTCGCCTACCAACAGGAAAAACGACAAAGAAACCCAAGGTCAGAGTAACAGGCCCAACGGGACCTCCCGAGTAGAGCCTCCTCGCGGAGTTATCTCTCTCGGTAAACATGTAATGTAAGTTCATTGACTTCTGACCAAAAACGGGACATGAAGAATGCATAAATTTACAAACACAGCAAATATATTGAAAATCTTAAAATCGTGTTCAAAATAAAAGCTTTAGAGATAACTCGCGGGAATAAATAGCACCATTTTAACGAAAACACAACCGAGCGCGGTGGTACCGTGGCAACGTGTGAGACTTACATACGGGAGGTCCCGGGTTCGGTCCCCGGCGACTTCTCACTCTACCCCATGGGTTTTTCGTGGTTTCCCAGGCCCACAGGCGAATGCTGGGATAGCTTATCTTATACCACAACTTTCCTGTCCCTCATTTCCTGTACCTATCATATTTGTTTCAGGGTTGTAGGACCAGGCGACAGTGTTCGGCGAGTTGCGGCTGGACGGTGAATGTGCGCTCCGGGTGCTGTCGAGCAAGGGCCCCTTCGGGGGACCGGAGGTTAGGGGCTCGTGAGTGGGCCCGAGTGGAGTTCAATCTGGAAACATTAGAGACCCAGTCCATACTTGTGCCCGTCGTCATCCGGATCTGGTCGCCATTAAGGTCTCTCCGCTCATCACTCCCTCTCAGGGTTCAAAGTGGAAGCAAAAGGTGTCTGATGGCCTGCATTTGGTGCTCCGCCCCTCGGTTCGTCAGTACCTCTACCTTTAATAAAAACAAAAGACTATAAACGGTGTGGTCAGTCATGTGTGAATACTGATTGGCATGACTTAGTAAGTGGAAGGGGTGTAGATGTTATCCTCTTAGGAGGCTATTCTGAGTATAGAGATGAATGAAAACTTATAACATAATTTTACTGTATGAACGGCTTATTTCAGTAGAAAAGATGTTTTGTGCATCGTTTGCGGAATTATAATTCGCACACAAAAATATTACAGTAAGTCTTACTGAAGTGTGCAATGGAGCAATAGGTAACCCACAGTTATTTTATATTCACATTCTTTCCTTGTGTTATAGAACGGCTGGGGACACCTCGTATACTTAGAGCTACATAGATCTATTGTAGCTACCACTCTCTACGATAAGGGGACGAAGTGAAGGAACCACAGGAGGCTACAGACCACAGAGACACGCGGAAGTCGCTAACAGTGACAGACTTGAAGACTCGTTCCACTGTTGGAGCTGCTTAGGGAGGATGATGAACGATCCGTCGACCAAGCAGCCCTTTATTGTCCACTGGGAGTGCTCTTTCCTTTGAGAAGCATCTACGCTATACGTCACGGAACCTAGGAGCACACTTGAAAGATGAGAAGGAAATGGAATGAAAGAGAAATTATTGAAAGGAAATCGTGCTATATGAGAAACCATCCCAGTATTCGCCTACCGACCAGGGAAAACCATACAGTATTTTCCTTAATTTCCTCCTTTCGTTACAATATATACATCATAACAGCACCTGTATAAATAACCACAGTCACCCCTGACATTGCCCGCTTGGTATCAAGTATTCGCGCTTTCGAAATAAACACTAACAGGAGCCGTGGATTAGGGGTACCATGCTAGCCTCTAGTTCCCGGAGTCGCAGGTTCAAACCCCGCGGAGAACGATGGATTTTATGGGGCGTGTAAATCCTTAACATGGCTTCTTTCGTAAGGGAAGTAAGGCCGGTGGTAACCTGTCGTAGATTTACGGCACGTAAAATAACCTCAAGTCTGATAAAGAGGACCCTATGAGAAAAATTTCGAACTTTCACACCCAATATTGTTACATTTGCTTTAAGGCGGGCTGTTATAGAATTTTATATTATACAATTTGACTGAAATCATTTAATTGTTAAAAATACTGCCTCACTTTTGAGCATATAACATATATATTTTAAAATATTTTTCAGCCTGGTATTGCAACATTACATGCTTAAAGAGATTTTTGCAAATTAAATGCTTACTGAACACAGTTAAAAAAATAATACTAATTATAAAATAACTTTTTCAAAATACGCACAATGATATTGCGTATTAACACAGTTGAACAAAATAGATCTGAAAGCATGCTGAAAACGTTAATAAACTAATCTAGTTGAACATATTTAACTTCATGCAACTTTTGGCTATAAATATAAATATAAGAAGAATAGAAAATGTCATTTTAGTACCATATACATATGGAAGTTAATGTATTCATGCTGTTCCAGTTTTGACTGCAGTGAAAATGTGAGCATAGTCAATGTTAGCACTGATAAACTGTATAAAGAAACCTGTGCCACTATTGTTTATACTAATAATCATGAAACAAATAAATAAACTATAAAACTGGTTGCATTTTCAGTAAAATTCTTGAACAAAACTGATAGAAGTCAAATAGGTTGATATTAGAATCAGAAATAAAAGTATTAGGTTGTAAGTACATTGCTGTTTATAATACACTAAAATTTTATTTGTTGCATTCCAAAAGCACAAAACGGTCGAAAGTGTGTAATATAAAAATTTAATCACTCTTAAAACCAAGTACTAAACAAATGTTTTTAAATAAATACGGAACGGTACTTGCTTCACAAAGTCTTGCATTTCCTCCAGGAATCCAGTGCTTTCTAATGATCTTGGCCAACCAAATCCTTCTCTCCAAGACGGTGATCTATATAATTTAATAGCATTTTCTGCCTCCGTAGTGCACTCGAAAGCACAGCATTCTGACATTGTCACTCATTAATCAGCTTCGACATAGCCATATCCTTATGTTTTTATTGAGGTAACCAGCCCAAGATTGCGCGCATACCACGTGATTATCTCTCCGCCAATCAGTAGGCCGTATTGGCGGCATTCGGAAGATAAATCAGTTGCTATACTTTCTGTATCGAGAACTTTATCCTTTTTAGCCTTGAGCGATCCTAGCGGCAGTAGTTATAATACTTTTAGTGATGACTGTTGCCAACAGAGGTAGCCATAACACAACTTTATCCTAATCTAGGTATTTAATTATGCAAAATATATTAAATGTCTGGCATTATGACGAAGCATACTTAATTTCACATCAAGGAGTAACGGGTTTTGTTTAGACAAACGCTGTAACCCAAACCGTAGTTTTAAATTCGTTTTAGGTGTATTTTGTTGCTGAGAATTGGAACGTTAGCGTTCGTTGTTACTTTAAATGCAAGCTTCATGGCATAAGTATTCGTCCGCCTGAGAAACTACTAACGTTTTTACTACGTTTGATTTCTCAGGCAGAACATACAAGTACTCATTCACAATTAACTGTAAGCCAGAAAGTAGCATTAACGCAAGACTTTGCTCTCATGTTATTTACTGGAAGCATTCACATAGTCACGGCTTGCTCAACAGCAGCCGATCGCGATGCGAGATTTTACGCTGTCTATTGTATGTACCACATATTTCCAGGCTTATTTACCTTAAATGGGTTAGGACGATTCTTTTGTTTCATGAATTCCTTAACACTCATTTGGATGTCTTCCTTCCTTCTTGGGAACTCCTTCCAGGCACATTAAAAAATCCACCATTGAAATAAACAAATAAAAATGATAACTTTTGTAACTATAAATAAATAAAAATGATAACTTTTATAACTTCATATCATGCTATGAATTTTTAATACCATACTCACCAAAATAATTACTTAAAAATAAAACCAAGATAAATATTGAGTTTAAAAGAATTTATAGAATATAGAAACAAATTAGTTATTGCAAAATAATATTAGGCTCACTATTTTAAAATATCTTGAAATTTTTACAAAAGCTTTTAAATGCAATTTTAGAGGGGGTAAATTTTACTGAATTCAATTTTACAAATTTAGATTTTAGTTTTAGTAAAAAAATAAATGTTTATCATCTAAGCTTTTGCTACACACCGAACTAAAATGCTTTCTTCTTTTTCACTCAGTACCGCAGCAGGTCCATGTGCGGTTTTGGAAAACCTATCTCTACAACGGAATTGTAAAAATGACCTCGGCACACAATGCAGTTTTGCTGTAGTCTTAAATGTCATACCCTTTCTGACTGCATCAGCAGCAGCATTAAAGATCTTCTTTATTATATTTGTGTATCTGTTGACGGCCCATATTTGGGCGAAACTCGTGTCTAGTAACAAATTTAACAATAGATCAGAAATGTACTTGGAAAACTTATTATTGCTGCCAATAATTGGCACATATTTTTCGAGTAATTAGCACCAGTGCCAATAACTGGTTTCGCTCATTTTTAAACCCTAATAGTTGAATACAAGATTGTTAGGCACAATTTAAGGGTTATTTAAAACATATTAACGTTAGTTCTTGATTTTTTCCTGTTCTTGGCACCTCTTGCCTATAATTGGAATACACACATAATTGTCACACCTCAAACAATGCTTACATTGAGGTTAGGAACCTCATATTTCACTGAACAACTCCACAAGTCTTGCTGATAGCCAGTTTTTATATTTCAGTGTTTTAGATAATGTATATACTTGACAAATAATAATATAGTGAAAGTGTATCTTTAACTTACCTCTAAGAAAATGCGCGAAAATTCAACAACATGCACACAACTTTACATCTGGGAGGTAGTCATGAAACAAATGCCGATTTATAGTGGGAACCAATCAACATCCTCTAAGAAGAAACTTGAGGTGCAAAATATGCATCGAACAGTATTGCCAACTTGGTACAGTGTTTAATATCCGTATTTTAATAACACTGTGCCAATAACTAGTGGGTGCCAATAATAGTGCTCTCTACCCTAGTTCATCTTCACTTGCGTAACTTTGTCCAAGGTGAACTAGTTCAATTCTCTATCACTTCATGACGCAGCATCTTGACGCCGGACGGTTCACTTCACTCGGGAGTCGGACACCAGACCTCCACAACCCGCCGCTCCGCAGTAGCACTCACTGCACGTCAGTCGTCACCAATTCGCTCGGAGAATCGCACACTGATTGATTCACTTGAAAGTCTCAACTACCCCACCGCAACTCCATTCGCACTGGCTACAACAGGCAAGACCACTGTCGCCACTGACTTTGCAAAGACTCGCCTTCGTGTCGCCGCGAGAGCGCTCGCTTATATTCGGCTGCAGACTTCTCGGAAAGTCATGCTAAGCGTTCTGTAAAGCCCGAGAACAACCGAAGGATCCAGAACGATCACCTTTCGGCTAGAAAGTCCTCCTGCAATTGTTTACATCAGCTGGAAACTCTTCCCACAAATCTTCCGATTAGGGTTGGTTTGAAGGTCACACATCGGCGTCTGGCTTCGCTACTATATTTATAATTAATTTCACTTGCAAAGGATTTTAATTACTAGATTCATTAGTTCGACCGCTCAGCCATCATGGTACATGGCTGGAAAGATATGCCTCTTCCTGTTTATCACACATCCTGCAAATGAGAATTAAGTGGTGCACTGTGAAAGCAGCGTCAGCGAATGCTTCCAATATTTTTCGAACAGTACTTGCTTTCAAGCTCTTCATTTTATATCGGCATTAGATTTTACAGTCGCGTGCATGGAATCGCGCCGATATAATCAGCCACGCCCAGACCCGAACCCTTGTCTGATTCTAGCACTCCACTTAATGTTTGTTTCACTCCTCCCTTTTCCTTCGTCCCTAAGTCTGAAACCGACCTGTTTTCATAGGACAATATTTGGGAGTCAGAACCTTTGACAACAAACCAGTAAGAAAGGGGCTCATCCAGGGGCGGTGTGGTCCGTCGTTGCGAAGCACGCCTTCCAGTCATTCAGGTGAGGCATTTCTGTACTTCACCCCTTTCGCCACTCATCTAGACCTGACCTTTGTTCATAGACCAATGCGTGTGTTGTGTATCACGTGTTCGCGCTTTCGAAATAAACACGAACAGGACCCGTGGTCTAGATTACCATGCTAGCCTCTAGTTCCCGGAGTCACGGTTTCAAACCCCGCGGAGAACGATGGATTTTATGGGGTGTGTAAATCCTTAACATGGCTTCCTTCGGAAGGGAAGTAAGGCCGGTGGTCCCGTGTCGTATATTAACGGTGCGTAAAAGAACCTTAAGGCTGATAAAGAGGACTCTGAGAAAAATTTCGATCTTTCACACCCAATATTGTTTCAATTTGGGGTGAAGGCCGAAAACGTTACCAGAAAATGATCAATTTAGATTACCCCAACAATTAACACTTAAATGATTTCAGTCAAATTATATAATATGTAAATTTAATAACAGCTCGCCTTGAAGCAATAGGTATGTAATAATTTGTAAAATGTATGTAACAGTCATTGCATATGCTTATATTATTGTAAACATGTTCAATAATGATATGTGAATGCATTGCGTAATTTAATAGTGTAGGAACTGTTAGAATAATAAGTTAAAGGTTGCTAACAGTGAGGTAACCTTGAGGCAATAATGAGTTTATGAGTTTAAATGTTACTTGTTATTCTTGTAAGCAATAATGTGATTTTAGTGACAGTTATAAAATAGCCAATCAACAACTGGAGGGTTTTTTATTTAAATGAAGGTAATCTATTGGAGTAGGATTAGCCAATCAGAGACTTGAAATACAGAAATTTACAAGTTTAGACGGTTGAAATCTATTCAGTTGCCTGCAGACAGTTGTCATAACTGGATGCGTTGCTTGTGCGTCCTCTAGAGAAATATAATACGTATTCGTGTGAGACAAAAGAAATAAGTTTCTGTGTTAAAAGTGTAATTAGTTAATAAAAAAGTATCTCACAGCTCTCTATATCAGTGAAGTGCTGTTTAATTTGTGTCATGGATTAATAAAAAGGAGTGAATTAAAACTTAAAATCTGTGTAAGCCTACATTCTCGTCGCATCATGCCCTGCCAAGACTTCCATGTCTCTAACAATAATACTGATGCAGCCCAGGCAAACATAAATATAATATTTAAGAAACACTCAAATTACAAAGCTAATATTTTTAAAATTTGGGGCAAAGGCCACCTGAGAGTACATTTTGGGGCGAAGGCTACCGGAAACTGTTTACAATACGTGCGGTTGTAACTACTACAAGTTCGGCTCCCCAACAGTTGAAATATAATACAACTCCTTCAATACAAACTACTTGAAATTGACGCCCAAAGCGTGGTGCTAATAAATACATTAACAAAACATCTTCTTCAAACTGGCTTCCATACGTGGTGCAAACAACGTAACGAAACGATCTTCTTCAAATTGGCGTCCAGCGTGGGGCAGAAACTTATCAACTTCAAATTGGCGCCCAGCTGCGTGGAGCTCGAAGAGATAGGAACTGGCGACAACAACTGAAAACATCAACGAACTTCATAGAATTACCAGAATCGACGAAACTACAAGACTTCATCTCAGAACTTCAAAATCATCACCTTCATCCAAGGACAGCAACAATTCTTTCAGGAGTACAGGGCACGCAGTCAACAATTCAACAACAATCTACGTGGGAACACTGAGTATAAAGGTTTACTAACAGCCAAAATAAAAGAAAATTCCATTATACATTTATAATTGTCACACTAGTTTAGAATATATATTGTTATTAAGATAATTTCATGCTGTTAAGTAGCGGAAAATTAAAATTGAGCAATTCCAAACCATAAATAACAAAAGAAAATATACAAAATAAAATGGAAACCGAAAACAATGAAAATATGGAAGTAGGAGACGATAGGTCAGCCGTTACAGAATACAATGTAACTTTACAATCAGAGCTAGAGGTAACAAATAGGTTAGAAGTAGAAGAACAGTTATCTGTAAATTCACAGGTGGCGTAGAAAGAGATAGCAGTAGGATGCAAGGTCAATCACCAATATTAATTCAGCGAACAACAATAGAAAGAAATACTATCCGTCAAACATCTAGCAAACACGAGCAAGAAAACTTATCACAACAAAATATTATGTGGCTTCTAAAACAATAACTGAAATGAACAATAAGCTAACTGATAAGATAACTGAAAGTAATACAGAATTTGGAAAAGAGTTAAAATAAACTAGTACAGAGCTGAAAGTAGAATTAAGTAAAGAATTCAATAATAAGTTAACTGAAACTAGTACAAGGTTGAGTAATAAGTTAACTGAAACTTATACAGAGCTATCTAGTATAAAAAATGATCTAGCTGAACAAATAGAAAATTGTATGAAAGAAAGCTAAGCTGAAAGCAAGAGGTTAGAAATAAAACTAGAGCACTCTTCCAAAGCACTTCAGAAAGATATAGATTTAAAGGTAATAAAAGGTTGTAAGCAGCTTGCACAGAAATTGTCAAGTCATATTGATAAAAATGTAACTGAAATGGAGTTAAAACTTACTAATACTAAACAAGGTATTTGTTACAAGTTAGATAAACAGGGTGAAGAATTGAAAACAACGGTAGAAATTACAAATCAGATCTTGTACAAGTACAAATAGATTTAACAGGGGAAATAAATAAAATGCATGAAATGGCAAAACCAAATGCAGATGCAATAAAAAAAGCAAATACAGGGCAAGGACAAGTAAAGTTAATAATAGATGAAATTAAAGATAAAGTACAAGAAAGTAGTAAAGAAATAGATAAACTTAGAAACAGTTTTGCAAATTTAAGTACCAGTGTACCAAAGGTAAACGCAAATGTAACTAGTTCTGTAAATGCTAATCAAATGCATGACAATAATGCAAGTGCAGAAAGAAGTATATCACCTTTGTTAATTAATAATACAAGAGACGCTAATGCTTTTTTCCATAGCATCAGCCTCTCAAACACAAAGCAATAATGATGACACACATGTGCATGTACCAAATCAGATGTCAAATTATTATTCTGTGCTTAATGAATTACCATTAATTTTAATGCTTCCTCAAGTCCAGTACAATTTATTAATGATCTAGTAGAATATTTTAAATTGAAAAATGTGCCTGAAGCATTAAAAATGAACCTTGTTAGAAAATGCTTGGATAACAAAACCTTAGAATGGTTACATATGCCAGCAGATAGTGAAATGAATCTTGAAACATTTAGAACTTTAATTATGAATAAGTTTTGGAATACCACTGTGCAACATAAGATTAGGACAAGGCTAAAAGATCTATGGCACAAGAATAAAAAGAAAAAGAGAATAAAGTGTGTAGGTTATGTGCGGCAAAAAAAGTAAACAGTCTGTGGCACAAGAAGAAAAAGAAAATAAAGTATCTGGAACATAAAAGGGGAAAGCAATGTAATTTAAAAATGTAAAGTATTATTTAAAATAATATTTTTACTAAATGTAGCAAATTGTCAATATAACAAAGGAGAGTTTAGATAAAGAGAAGTAATAAAAAATCCATTGTTAGTAAGAAAAACATAAATAAATGTGAATAGCAACTGCATTTATATTGTATAAGGTATAAATTGATATGCCTAATTAAGTGTTAAATGTATAGCAAATAAAATGCTTAATAGTGGCTGTGATAGTGAATAAACAAACTTCACTCAGGTCATTGAAAACCAGATCATTGACCTCACACCAGGTCATTGACCTCAAAGTATCGAACCGGTAATTTTGCTCAGAGGCCTCGTTATCAGGCTTGAGGTTCTTTTACGTGCCGTAAATCTACGACAGGGGACCACCGGCTTTACTTCCCTTCCGAAGGAAGCCATGCTAAAGATTTTTACGCCCGAAAAAATCTATCGCCCTCCGCCGGTTTTGGACCTCGGGAACTAGAGGCTAGCATGGTAACCACTACACCATGAAGGATGACATCTTTAGGCAACGGATATTAGCTTGCTGAAGAAGGTATTCCTGGTGTCCTGCTACCAGTAAAGAGTGTTCTTTACACTTCAAAGGGAAATACTTTAAAAGAAATTGGAATACTGTGTCGCAGAAATTGCCTTTGGAATTTGCATTTTGCGAAACAGAAAGGCATGTTGTGACGCAGCAGGTATGGTCCAAGGTTATCGGGAGTTCGGCACCAGGCAGTCGGAGACATACAAAGATAAGTTGCGCTCTTGCCCGGCGTAAACATCAGAAGCGATATCGGCAGATAACTAGAATCTTCTGCAAGTTTCTTTTCCCCCGCCTCCAGAACGTGTGTCCAGATAATTCAAGAATCTTCTATGGAAGATTTCAGTGCCTAAATAAGCGAGCGTTCTGGTGAGAGGAGTCAGTCAATGGATGAGTAAGCGAGTTGGTAAGTGCGTTTCAAGTGCGATTCTCCGAACAAGTTGGTGACTACTGTTGTAACGTGTAGCGAGGGCTACTGCAGAAGGCTTGTGTGCGGCTCCCCAGCGAGTGAACCGTCCAACAGAAGGTGCTACGTCACGAGGAAGTGAAGTGCCGGGGAAATTGAACTAGTTCACATTGGTGAAGTGACAGTGGGAACTAAGTCCCAGTAAACATTGAACCAGATCAAAAAGTGACAGTGAGAACTAAGAGAAGTGACAGTTGTAAAAATGGACAAAGTCACAATAGATATAATATTCATTAGTTTAATTTTCAAATGCTATTTTAGGTAAAATTAGCAATGAAAATGAAATATTAAGACATAGTTACAATTAACATGTAACGGTTTAAGTCCACTCTTAATAAAAATGTATGCAGCATTACTAAAGATATACAGAAGATATATAACTACTTTATAATATTTACACTATACCTCTGCATATTTATACGGTAAAACTTTGGGTCTTTCATATCTTTTGTATTACAAAGGGAACGGCATTTGTTTGTTACCTATAACAGGAGTACATCAAAATGCTTTAATTCGGAACCTGTTAAGTACATTCGTAGACAAAAAAAATGAATAATGAATTTGAGAAAAAGTACAAGTATTGGAAAATTTAAGGGAATAACAAGCAATATCTCGAAAATGGTTCACTCAACAATAAAATATATATGACATAAATTGTGTATTTTAACGCGATCTACGTTTTTCGTATAGTAAAACTTTGTCTCTCTCTTATGGTTTACCAGTTATGCAAAAGTCGTTCACAATGAAGACTACTCATGGAGACATTCCCAGAAAATTCGAGATATACATTTCATTGTCATGAAAATATCTTAAACATATGATATTTTAATCAAAATCGTTAAAGCCATTTTTAAGAAAATTAAAATTTTCGAAAAATGTTCCATGTAAAGGGTAGTCTGGGGTGGGGGGATTTTCTTGAAAACCTTCGTGTCGCATCTCTGAAAGATACTGAACCTAAATACCAAGTTTGGTGTTTATCCGACTGTTCGTTTCCGAGTTATGCTGTTTACAGACACACACAGACACACACACACACACACAAACACACACACGGACATGTTTCCAAAAATGCTTTTTTTTGGATTCAGGGGGCCTCAAAACATGTATTTCCGGTGAAATCTCGATATCGTATTTTTTGGGTGGAATACAATGCTTCCCCTACTTACTATACGTAGTAGAGAAAGTACAAATAGTATGTCTGGAATGCCAAATTTTTCATAGTTCTACACGGCACAGCACCTTGTTTACACCATACGCAATACAGTTGTGTAGCCGCTGCAGCAAGTTGTACGGCATTATATGCTACCTTCCATGTGTCTTCTCTGTAGCGCTGTAGTAAAGTGAGGCTACTTCTGTAGTTAAGACCGCAGGTTCGCTTTTTGCACGTAACAAACACGTTTCTTTCCTTGTGTTAATATTTAATCAATACATAGTGACTCCTTATTTTCGGTATACTCCATTTTATACTTAGCGCTTAGTAAACTTCATAATAGAATAGTTATTAATAAGCCCCGAATTCTTAGGTTCTGACCTATTTTATTCCTGATCTCCTACACTCGGAATTTCGGTTTATTTTAATGTTTTAGTTACCAACGAGTAATATACTTCAATTTTATAGAGCCTAAATTGACCTAATTGTACGTTAGGACCTAATAAAACCTATTTTTCGTGATAGAACCTAAAAGTGCCTAATTCGGTTATTTAAGCAAATAAGAGTAGATTTATGAATATAAAAGTATTTGTAAAACGAAGGGAGACCGTTCGATTAAGGAAACTATTAAATAATTAGATTATGAAATCTTGCGCAATACCTTACAATAATAAACTTTAAATTAAACCGTCCGCCACAATAATAAAGTAATTAAAACGTTCGCCGCCTTCAGTTATCATTTTCTAGCTATAGTCGAAGGAGGTGGTCAGTGGCACGCGGCATTTCTGAAACGTGTGATGTTTACATGCCGCAACAATAGGGGAAAACTAGAGGCAAGCATTTTAATAGCGCTGTTGAGTAGTATGCATTATTGCTTCTTCCGTTATAGGGAGTTTCTAACACGACATTTTTTAATTTGGTACTTTCAAATACATACTAAAGTTAAACTTAATTTAACTTTTTACAATTTAAGGATAGTGTTTTAAACAAAGTGCCCAGTGACTTGCATGAATATATCCTATAAATTCCTAAATTCAACATATAAGATCCTATAAAATCCTAATACACTGATACATAGAACCTAATTTTAACTTTTTAGAACCTAAAAATCCGGGGCTTAGTTATTAATATACAAAATACGTGGCTCCACAATTTCATCATGGTCGCATATCTGTATGTTGTTGGACATCAAGGGACGGTCTAGGTGTGTTGTGGCAGCTTGACGATACACTGAACAGTGCTCAACACACAATAATACCTGAGAATATTTTGATTCCCTCTGTAGGATGAGATATCCTGATGGAATTGTTAAATTCGCACAGGATAATCATCCTGTCCACGTATGTTGAAAGGTTTAAAATTGGTTCTCAGAGAGGCAGGATATCAGAGTGATAGACTGGCCTCCCTGTTCACCAGATTTGAACCCTATTGAAAATGTGTGGGCTAAGGTGAAAAGGGAGCTGCACTCGAATTTCCCTGCAGATGCGCGAAGGACAAGGAATGGCTTCTGAGCACAAATTCAAGAAGCCTGTGATGTTGTAGCTTCTCGTCCACGTTACTACAGAAATTTAATTTCATCTATAACTCGAAAATTGAGGGCAGCTATACGTACTCAGGGCTGATGTACCCGATATTAATTTTGTTTATTTTTTATGTGTTTTAGTTTTAGAAGATAAGGTTTATTTGCATTTATTTCTTTAGTTGTTTAAAAAGACTGTTTTAGTAGAATTATGTTTTTGTGCGCATAGATAGGCCTAAAACTTAAAATGCTAAAGTTATATTAATGCAATATTATGTTCTACATATCTAGTCATAAAACCAACAGCATAAAAATAACAATAACTAGTGCGAGCTTTGAACCGAAGAGCTTATGAGCAAGCGGTGCCTACTTAACGTCTTGGCCCAACGAAACGTTGCTCCGTATTCTATTTTCAGCAGCTTATAAGCGTCACCAGCGAGAAACACCGTTACAAGGAAACCATTACCCTCACAAACAAATACCATTCTAAAATTCCTGCTTTTGCGTTGCGAACCAGCTATTACGAAGGTACACACATTGTAATTAAATTGAGTTCTATTTATGGACGCTCTTTAACTGCTGTGGGCCTTAGCGTCCCATTTTATATTGAGAGTGAATGACTCGTAATTTTGCTCAGAGGCCTGTTTATCAGGCTTGAGATTCTTTTACATACCGTAAATATACGACACGGGACCACCGTCTGTGCTTCCCTTCCGAAGGATGGCATGTTAACGAAGGTACACGAAGTCCTACGATCGCCACATGTAGTCTGGGGATTACTCATATTTTGTCCACGGGTGTACAGTCGGCGCAAACATATTAAAGGGAAGGGTGGGGATAACAGAGGGCAGAGATCAAGCGATCGCGTGGCTTATGATGTTTATCGGACTTTTATAAGGTGCAATCTAGCCTTGCGCTTTCTTTGCCTTGTCTAAAAAAATATACGAAGCCCATGGGAAGTAATGAGTTAATTAGCATCTGATAGAAGCAGAAGTTGAAAACACAGACCATTCACAAGATGATGAGCATGCTCATTTCATGGAGAAATGGTGCTAAAAATCGTATCAATAAAAGCATCTTTGTCTTTCTCCACGCAAATGGAGAATATTCTCCTTTTCTCAGCTCCCGTGCTGCTTGACCGCCTAGCAGTTCATTCTGGTGTGTGTGTGTGTGTGTGTGTGTGTGTGTGTGTGTGTGTGTGCGCGCGCGTGCGTTTGTTAAGGCGCGGTAATGTTAGAAATGATTGATTCTGCAATAGAACTTACTGCAAGTGAGATTTTGTAGGTATACTACAGTCGCATCCAATGTGTCAGAAATCAATACTAATCTGATAAGAGGCAAAAACGATCCATAGCTCTTGCTGAGTTAAGGAAAAATATGAGAGCAAGTTTGGAGCTGTTGTTTCAGAGGGACAGTTGTATAAAGAATTAACAAATGTGAAGACTCGTCGGATAGTAAACTGACAGGCAATACGCCAATTTTGCTAAATGACTGGGAGAAGAAGCTCTACAGTCTATCGGAGGGTGATAGCAATCCTTCTGTTAAAAAAGCTGCAAGTACGTAATTAAAATTGTTGTCTTTTAATGACGAACAAGACGACAACAAAAACAATTAATTAATGATAATCATACAAATCCCGTGCTTAGACAAATATAAAACATATCACTTTTATTTATTAGCAGCTGTGTGATCCATTTTTATATAAATAATTTCATACAGGGGCTGTAACATATGGTGGTGCCTTTCTTCGCGATGCGCTGGAAAATATACTCCCTCCTTTGTTTAAAGAAATGGTTTTCGCTACCCTACCGCCTCCATCGAAGCGCCGCCGAACCAGCTCGAGGAGTATACGAGGCCGAACAAGCAAAAACACCTGAGTACTGTTGGGTTACAGAGGCTAGTGTTGTTAAAAAAATTCACAGCCCTTAAAGAACAATATGAACTTGCTAAAGAAATGAGAAATCGTAGCTATGGTTAATAATGATAATATGTCAAGTTTTTATCCCACTTATTTTACTCTATAAACGTTGTTTTTTTGTTTTCTTTTCACAACGTAACAATTAAGCACACACTATAATGCGAAGTTTATTCTGATTATCTACTGTTAAAATTCAACTTTTTTCTAGTTTTTCAGCTCGATTTAAGATATATTAACATCAAATACCACTTTCTATTTTACTTTATACGCTTTTATTTACTTTATAAACAGACATTTACAACATTATACTATGTATTAACATAAAAAGCGTCCCTGAATAAACATAAATACGATACTTTGCCCCACAATTTAATTGTATTGTATTATTATTATTATTATTATTATTATTATTGCTGTCAATAATAGGAATAATAATGATAATAGTAGTAGTAAGAATAGCAGTAGTAGTAAGAGTAGTAGTAGTAGTAGAGTAGTAATAATAATAGTAGTAGAGCAGTAGTAGTAATAGTAGTAGAGTAGTAGTAATAGTACTAGAGTAGTAGTAATAGAGTAGTAGTAGTAATACTAGCAGGATAGTAGTAGTAGTAGTAGTAGCAATAGTAGTAGAGTAGTAGTAATAGTAGTAGAGTAGTAGTAATAGAGTAGTAGTAGAATAGTAGCAGGATAGTAGTAGAGTAGTAGTAGTAATAGTAGTAGAGTAGTAGCAGAGTAGTAGTAGCAATAGTAGTAGAGCAGTAGTAGTAATAGTAGTAGAGTAGTAGTAATAGAGTAGTAGTAGAATAGTAGCAAGATAGTAGTAGAGTAGTAGTAGTAATAGTAGTAGAGTAGTAGTAGAGTAGTAGTAGTAATAGTAGCAGGATAGTAGTAGCAATAGTAGTAGAGTAGTAGTAATGGTAGTAGAGTAGTAGTTATAGAGTAGTAGTTGTAATAGTAGCAGAATAGTAGTAGTAGCAATAGTAGTAGAGTAGTAGTAGTAATAGTAGTAGAGTAGTAGTAATAGAGTAGTAGTAATAGTAGCAGGATAGTAGTAGTAGCAATAGTAGTAGAGTAGTAGTAGTAATAGTAGCAGGATAGTAGTAGTAGCAATAGTAGTAGAGTAGTAGTAGTAGTAGTAGTAGTAGTAGTAGTAGTAGTAGTAGTAGTAGTAGTAGTAGTAGTAGTAGTAGTAGTAGTAGTAGTAGTAGAGTAGTAATTGAGTTGAAGTATTGCAATACAAGATAATTTAATGACCATTATGAATAATTCTGGCGATTCTTCTGCTTCTTCTCTCTTGCCCCCTCTTCTTCATTTGCTGACCCTTCTTCTGTGCTGGAAAGCCATCATCTTCATGATCGCCCGCAACCTCAAAATCTTCATCTCTTAAGTACACAGCACAATTATGCAGTACAAAGGAGAATAAAATTATAAAAGGCAATTTTCTTGTTTGAAGTCTAATTTTAAAACTAAGAATGGGGAATTTCTTTTTAGCTTGTCCAAAACATCGCTCAATTGCAACACAATTTCTAGTCAAGCAGTTGCTGTGGGCCCTTTCTTCTGGTATAGCAGGATCACGAAAAGGTGTCACAATTCTACACATGTCGTAATTCGACCATATGCGTGGATCATGAACAGACCCGGACCAAGAGACGTCCGCACCCGTGATTTCTTCCTTTACACTGCAGGTTGCTTGAACTTTGAAACTATGAACCCCTTTGGGATTATCATTCCCATGTTGGTGAGGTCCTGTAATTTGTATAGATATGCGTGCAGTCTACTACTCCCAGAGCATATGGAAAAGCAAAGCGCTGTTGCCATCGTTCGTTGCAATTTCCATTTGCGGTAAAATTGATGGAAACTTGATCCACAAGTGAGCCTTTCTTAATATTTTTTTCAACACACTATAAAGCGTAGTTCTGACTCACCCCAATGTCTTTGGCAACCCCGCTCTGAAACACTAGGTCACTTAAGTGTCTCAGGAATACTCTCATTTTCTGTGAGAGCTCTTTCTCTTGCTTCGTTGTTGTTGTTTTGCCCCAGGAAATGATCTGAAAGTAACTCTACATTCTCTTTTCAAATCTATAGAGAGCTCTGTAGACCTCCAATCTTGAATCTCTCCGTTCCTTACACACTTTCCTATGGAAATAATTGTTCTTTCACACGAGCCGTGTGTTGGACAGGGTTGGAAAGGTAGAATCAGACGACTGAAACATTCAATGCCATAGCCGGGATTTGAACCACGGATCTCCCGTCTCCGTCCGGTTGCTCTAACCACTGAGCTACCATGCCAACAATTATTTCCATTAATTGTCCTAATAGTGGTTGAAACTAAAAGCCCGGGACTTAAGTACTTACAAAGAATGTAAGTCGCCATTGGGGTATGACATCTCAATACAATTTGAGATCTCCTTGTGGTTTACCGGGAAAAATGCGAGTCAGTTGGAGAATTTAATGGCGTGCCGGCATGTTGCCATGGTAGCTCAGTGGTTAGAGCAACCGGACGGGGACCGGGAGATCCGTGGTTCAAATCCCGGCTATGGCATTGAATTTTTCAGTCGTCTGGTTCTACCTTTCCAACACTTTCCTATGTTGAATTACGTTCATAAATGCTACCATCACGCCAAACAACTTTACTGTGTGAAGTTGAGTCTTCTACTAAAAATAGGTGTCTTCAATTTCTTGGAGAAAAATTCTCAAAGGAAGGAGAATACACTAACTTTTAGCAAGGACTGAGTTTTCTCCGGGAAAACCCTTTGGAGAATATTCTTCAAGAGCAGCGAAGCCCAACCTGTTCTCTTAAGAGCTAAGGTTCACAGTCCATAGTTCACTCCACCTCCTATATTTGAAGAGATTGACAAGCTAAGCCAATCAAGCAAAAGTACTTGGCAGCACGAATAGAAATAAGTGGGAAGGGAAACTCCCTTCATCCCCTCTCTCTGCAAGATTGGGCATCCTTATTCAAGAGCACTGTCATACTTTTCCATTTTCTCGATTAGATTTTCGACTCTGCTCACCAGATAGGAGAACTCTGAACTTTATCGATATGTCCCATTATCTCTGCAGCTATAGCTTGATCAGAGCTAAACAAAAGTAAGATAAAGTTGTAGTGTAGAAACCGGCACATCATTCTGTCTGAAACTTACGGATCCGGTTGGGCCTGAATTTATACGTAACGTAAAATCTGGGCATGCCTTTAGGAGAAAAATCATCTTTAATGAAGTTAATGATTTGATAGCGAATTCAATAGCAAATATTAATTATAGGAGAGATTGGTCCAGTTATATCAGACATGCAAACAGCACAGATAGAATACTGAAATATGGAAAGTGTAGACTCTATCGTATCTCAGTAATCAGTAATGAAGAAGATATAGATTAGGAATAAGCATTATTGATCGAGATATACAACGCTTTTATTACGAATAAATACTGGAGTTTCGCAATATCAATGCAACATGGTTTATCACTTAATGATTTCCATAGTGAAGTAAACTGACAGGAAACGTAATAACAATGCCTTGAAAAGCTGAGTTTTATTTATGGACACTCTTTAGCTATTATGGTTCTTAGCGTCTCATTCTGTATTGGGCGTAAAAGAATGAACGTTTTGCTCAGAGATCTATTTATCAGGCTTGACGTTCTTTTACGTGCCGTAAATCTGCGACAGGGGACCACCGGCTTTACGTTCATTCCGAAGGAAGCCATACTAAGGACTTTTACACCCGAAACAAAAATCCTTTGCCATCCGCCAGGTTTGAACCCGCGACCTCGGGAATTAGAGGCCAGCATGGATAACATTGCCGTGTTTATCACACTTGCAACTTCTCGGTTTATAGTAGTCTACTATATTCTATCTCAGGCAAAAACGATCCAGTTGTGAACAACTAGGTGTTGTCATGTGTTTGACACCACTTGTGTGCACATAAGTTTGCAAAACTAGCTATAACAGCGCTAACTTCTTGACAGAGTAAACTCCTCGAGTTTACTAAGACAGTTGTCATTAACTTATTAAACCTATGTGTTACAGAATAAATATTATATATATATATATATATATATATATTATCGTGTAGTAGCATAGTGCCTCGCTTCGGATTTTTTCGCGAAACAATACGCGATCATTCGCCTCTCGCCATTTCTTAAGGTTTCGTAGAAGATGGTTGCGTATGCAAACGGAAAAGCACTGGTCGTCCTCGCATAGCAAATGGTGCTCATTTTGAACACATAAAATAAAACTTTGAACCTTTCTCTACTCAGTGATATATCGCATGTGTCGCCATCTATTGTCGTTCATTAGAAATAAATATTTAAAGTCTGTTCCTTCTTTTTAAATAACCCCATACTATCGTCTGTATCAGAACGAGAGCTTCTAAATACATAATTTTGACAAAAAATAACTACGTACCTACAGATGGTTTTGCTATAGTAAATAATAAGGAAATAGACTTAAAAAAATTCGACCCCAAATATTAGGGGAGATGTCGACCCCCGCTTCCCGCCATCTAAAGCACTGGATTTTGGAAACAGGAACGAGGAATATGGCATCTCTGATGATGACGATGTCTATTTCTATTAGGTGAGCTATGATCAACAATTCCCTATTTCTTTAATACTGTTCTCTATCTGAGCATATTATTAGGATATAATATTGTACTTTTTTAATGTGTTTGTACCGAACATCCTTAGGCATATTGTTTTTAGCGATTTAAACTTAAGCCACTTCTGACCATTTTAAGGATCAGTTGCAGCCACTTTTCTCCACTGGTTGTTGTCAACATTGTGTGCAGTATTTGAAATAAAGAGACCGTGAGATGAAGATAAAATAATTGCTGACACTCACGAAAATTGCTGGTACTGGTACTACAGAGTGAGCCAAAGGACTCCGAAACGCTCGCGCGGTGTTTTTCCTGTCCACGTCATTGGCACTCGATGTCGTCTGCCGCTATCATCGAAAGGCGCAGATGAAAGCATACAACATTTTTAAAACTACTTTTAAAGGCCTTACTTACCACTCGCCGTAGTTCACGTTGAGAAATTTTCTGGCGGATATTTTGTTTTAATTCTTCCAGGGTGTGTGGGTTTGTCCTGTACAGTACACTTTATGTTTTAAGTTACCCCTGAGGGGTATTTTATGAATAATATTACCGGCTGCGCGGTGGTTTTCCACTGTGCGTGTGGAAATATGATAAAAACATGATAACGCACTGCTGCTATAAACAAAGTCACCTGTGGTGGTTTTGCTCTGCAGTGTGAAGTGCAGTGTTGAGTTGACGGTGATGTGATGTAGTTCAGTTATTACGAGTTATTTATTATTTTGTCCTGTACTTAGTCACGAAGTATATTATGACTCAGTATATGTTTTCTACTGCACAGCGTGTATTTATTTATGATTCGCATGTGTTAACTTGGTCAGCACTCCAAGTGAGAGTACGATTTGCAGAAAGGTTTCCAGGTGTAAAAGTTGCAGGCCGTATACAACAATCCATGAACTTCACAGTAAATTTCAGGTCACAGGAAGTGTTCAGGCTAAGAAATGTAAAAGACGGCGTTCGGTTCTTACCGAAGAAACATTATACGACATCGGTCATCGTTTGGAAAATTTCCCCCAAAAATTCCCTGATGGATAGTTTCCTAAAGAGGTGCCAAAAATGTATGGACAACGACGGAGGCCAGTTTCAGCATTTCCTTTCAAAAAGTTGTTAAGTAAAGCCTTTAAAAGTAGTTTTAAAAATGTTGTGTGGTTTCATAGGCGGCTTTCTATGACAGCGGAAGACGGCAACGAGCGCCGAAGACGCGGACAGGAAAAACACCGCGCAGGCGGTTCTGAGTCTTTTGGCTCACCCTCTATTAAACAAAACACACGTCTAATACTGTGCTACTGTAAAGGGGAGGGAAATGGAAGGCAGAACCATATCAGGGGTACTCTCTAACTCCCAAGTGTACACAAACAAATGCGTGGTAAACACAAACATTTGTGCGAAAGCAAAGCAGCTGTATGGCTGATATTTGACAACCTTTATTCTCACAGCATGTTGGCTCATTTCACATACACAGAAAAGCTTTCGTACCTCGTGTTGAGAACAGTTAGATACATATGTATGAATGGAAGTTTGGTCGATGCTGGTTTTTGCCAATATCTGATAGTACCTGCCCCTGTTTTGTGCGCCATATCTTTAACATCCTGAACTTCACCCATCTTGTTTAACCATCCGTCTATTTTGTTTCCTTCTCTCTCGCCAATGCCTTTGTGTGTCATGGGCTGCGTTGGAACGTTTATTTTTCATGGTTTCAGCGTTCGGAATCGCCAGATATCCATAAATGATTTGGATTCGCTGAGGTAAATATAGAAAAGCGAATGTGATGCACCAGTCGAGTGTTTAAATTTAATATGAATTATACCAATGGACTGGAACCGTCCTAATTAGCGTTTGTAACAGCTATAATGCTCAAACAACAATACTCTTTATTACAGCCCCTATTACACCTCCTGTATGTTAATTAATCAAATGATCCTTTTATTTCCATTTACAAACAGTACCTGTGCATTGGTCCCCTCATTATGAGTTTGAAATAGGTATGGTATACATTCCACCACACCCAACCGGTTCTGGAATTAGGCCCATCAACCTCTTTTCAGGAACAAGCTTAATGCATATATTCACAGGATGTATTGTACTTCTTGGGAATAAACAAGTGTTTTGATTACATAATTGATGAAGCGCATGTTCTTATGTAATTTTGATTTCTGCTAGACAAGTAACATGTAACCGTAATTTGCGTCTTACTGTACTTGAACGTCATTGTGTTTATGCATCGACTGAAGATACACATCTTTTGTATTTGCCTCCACCAGCGTAATAGAATAGCATTTGCGCTCCCAACTTCTTTTTTTTTTCTTGTTTCTTTTTTCGAGTGGAGGAAAAATACTTTTACGTACTAACCCCATCTAAGATGAGAGTGTGGGACTCCACCGCGGCGTTGAGCCGACGCCATACCCACTAAAAAACCTCCACCGGAGAGAATTCATGGTAAGGTGAGGCAGTACCGCTCTTGCACCTGCGGATTCAAAGGAGAGGAAATGTTGGCTAGCCATAGGCTAAGACCAAGGTGTGGAAAGATGGCCGGACGCAACCATGACCGCAGCCATGGCGCTGCGTCCTATGATATTAGAGGTGTTGGACGTCACAAGCAGGCACTTGTGCGCGAGTCGTTGGATCTGAGCCAATGGCTGCGTCCTTTGAAGATATTTAAATCATGCATGTATAAGTACAGAATACACATTTCTATTAGTAACTATTGTGCTTAATCTATATTTGCTTGCTTATTATCTTATATTAGCATTTTAAGGTACATATATATTTAGGATTGATGTAAATATTTATAGAATTAATTTGCTCCGCCAGGTGGCGTCGTCTCTTGTCATTTAGTAGGAAGCTTAATTGTATTTGTTTGTAATTTTGTTTTTCGCCAACATGGCGTCGTCCTCAATGTCGTCCAAATCATTAACCATAAACATTTGCTGGGTCATATAGAGTGCACACCGGCGGGTAGTCTGCCTACAGTTGCAGGTGCGAGCCAGTGCCACTCGCGGGGAGGGGCATCCCCCGGGACCACCTTGACTCAGAGAGCAAGGACTTCGAGGGCACCAATTGTCACGTCGTGAAGCTGTAGTCATGGGAGCTATAATGGGTATCTTACTAGTGTGTCAAGGTATGCTTGAATGTCGATTTCGTGCTCCCCTAGGCCTAAGGTTCTGTCAAATAGTGACAGCGGTATTTTGTGCTTGTTGTGGTTGGTTTCATATGAAACTAGTTCTTGTATTAGTCTGTTTGTGTTGTTTTCCTTTCTTTTATAGAGGTTGAAGCTTAAGCTCTTAACGTATTCTTCAACTGAGTGTAATTTTAGTTCCTCATGTAGGAGATATGCCGGCGCTAGCGGCGGTTGTTTAGTAACTACTTCTGTAGTTTGGTACATCTCTTATACAGGATGTTTCAGGGCCTTTGCGACAACTATGAGGAACTATAGATCTCGCAGAGGGAAACGTTTTTTGTCAGGCAACCACCATCCTCCGACGAATCGCTACGGAGTTAATTCACCTCTGTTTGAAGCGTATCCGGTAGGATAGGTTTGAGAGGCACAGTCACAACACTTTGACTCTGTTTACAACCGTTGAATAAGTGTCATCGCCTCTTTCTTGTCCCTTACACCTGTTTAGGTTTGGTAGGTCTGAGACGCAAAGCTCAATTTAACTAAAAAAGAGTGGCAAAGCGAAAGGTCCCAGCAGATGATCACCAACGATTCCAGCCCAGATGTCTACGGAATACTTTTGTTGGTGACGTCTAACGAACCTTCATGAGGGTTCTCAACACGACAGATGTGGCTGTTCTTGCTGTTTCAGTATCCGTCTCGCGTGAAGCAGGCCTCGTCGGTGAACAAGACGAGCGCGGAAATGCAGGACCTGCGATACTGCGTTGCAGAAACCACTGGACCAGTGAACACGAGGTACAAAGTCGCTCTGTCCCGGTCCCTGTTCTTTCTGAAGGTGGTATGCGTGGAGATGTTCGCAAACATTGGGCTGTGCATCTCAGACCTACCAAACCTAACCAGACAAGGAAGAGGTGATGTCACTTGATTCAGCGGTTATGAAGAAACAGAGAGTCAAAGTGTATTGGCTGTGCCTCTCAAACCTATCCTACCGGATACGCTTCAAACAGGCGTGAATAACTCCGTAACGATGTGTCGGAGGACGGTAGTTGCCTGACAAAAATTGTTCCCCTCTGCGAGATCTCTTGTTCCTCTGAGTTTGTCGCAGAGCTCCTGAAAAATTCTGTATAGTGTGGTATTCTTCCTTTTATCTTAATTCTAGTTCCCGGGGTCGCCAGTTCAAACCCGGCGGAGGACGATGAATTTTTTCGGGTGTAAAAATCCTTAGAATAGCTTACTTCGGAAGAGAGGTAAAGCCGGTGGTCCTATGTCGTATATTTACGGCATGTAAAAGAGCCTCAAGCCTAATAAAGAGGCCTCTGAGCAAGATTACCAGTGTTTCACGCCCAATATAGAATGGGACGCTAAGGACCACAGCAGTTAAAGAGCTCCAGAAATAAAACTCAATTTAATTTTTTAGTTTACCTTGATCGGCGCAACAGAACAGTTTTTAGATAGTTAAAAACACGTATTTGTCTCGTCTAGCACAACAAAATAGACGTTGAGCACTTAACTTGTGTGGCACATATCTCTTTCGATTTGCCTTGGCCAGCACAAAAGAATAGCCTTCACGTTCCTGATTTGTATAGTTTGGTAGTTCATGCACGATTCTTAGTTATAGCAATCGTTATATTCACAGCCTTCTACACTGTCTTTCTCTGTGACTTTACAATTTAATGTACACGCTTGTACCACTATTTATTGTTTTTTTCTTTTAGAGTTTGTTTGCTGTACATTTAATAGAAGCGATGTTTGTTAATCTCCCAAAAGGTATAAATTTTAAAACGAAATTTGCTGGATTCTGTAACAAATACGGGCGATGTTGCATTCCTAGCTAAAAGTTAAGTTTACTTTGTTATGCATAAAAAACTCAAAAGTTCCTTCTCAGGCATATGTACTTAAAGCAAATAATATGAGCAGCTTGTGCCATGGAGGTTGCAGTGCTATCGTGTCTCCCATTACTGAATATGCTTTAAGATTATGTCACAAAATTCTATTTGATTTTCCGAGTGACAAAGAATTAGCTTTCATTAATGTAGCGTTTACATTGAAGGATGTTTCAGAAATCTCTCTTAATGAACGCTCCCTGATTTGTGTAACAAATGAAAGGTGACTAGACCAGTGTAACATTTTTATGGAATTGTGGACGGAGGGGTGAGAAATGAGCTGCATGCAGGCCTGAAATGCACAAAAGTTATAATATTCATGTCAAAAGATTTTCGTGTGAAATACACATGAAATAATGTCCGAAATTATTGCAGCCGTTTAAATTGTTGCCACACAGGTTGTGACTTCGATACTTTTGTCAATTTAAATAATTATTTTGGTTCATAAGCATTTAGATTCCAATATAATAATTAAGTAGAAGATAATAACAATGATGTTAATGATAATAACTTATTATTATAACCGTATTCAACTAGCAAGTTCTATATCATTGACAGTGTTCCATCCGCCCATCTCTTGGGATGATGTAAGCAACTTGTCAATTAAGTTGCTAGAATTACGTAGGGGAGACAGAAAGGTGGCTCTTGGTGAGGGTGGAGGCTACACATTTCAGTTCCAACTTAAATCCTCTCCTTAAGATATCCGCTGGCGCCTCCTTCACCCTTAGTGCGTTGAAGGAGGAAGGGGGCTATAGCTTGCCTGTTTAAGAACATGTAAATAGCTAGGAAACATTAATTTATATATTGATGTTTGCGGACTAAAATGCTAACGTCTCGAGAATTGACTATATTCAAGAGCATTTCCAAACAGACATTTGCTGTACATTTGCAATTAACCTCACGAAAGATCGACTAAATCGGTCGCCATTCCTCACCTACAGTTTTTCGTAATTTGCCAGTGAGTTAACAGAACAGATGTGCTTATTGGTGCGATACACAGCACAAGGCGTGATAGCACCTACAAGGTGACACCACCACCCAATAAAATGAAATCATGACTTCGTGAAGTATTCTAGAGACAGTAACAAATGCGGCTTGTCCAGGGAAGCCGTGTTAGTTTCTTCCTTTCGTTTCTGTACTAAAGACCATTCAAAACAACGAAGACATAAGTTTTGTTTGTGTAATCACTGAGAATAGAAATAAATGTAACAAAGGTTACTTGGATAGAATTTCATCATCTACTAGAGTCTACTTAGTAAACGCGAGTGCACTAAGCACTACCCACAACTAATGCCTGTCATAAATGGGTAATATCGTATTGCTCCGATGGTTAATTTGTCCCCTGACTCTTTTTCCAAGAAAGTCATTAGAGCTTTGAGATGCGCGAGGGGTTGCTAATTACCTTCTTAATAGGCACTGCTATTGCGCCGACGATCAAGACGTTCTCAGACTTCATCTTGCTTTTTATGCTGTGATTGCTAGTGAATATGTATTCTATGTAAAGCAAACGGAACCGCGAGTGGCGAATTATTGAAAATTTCAAATTTCAACGCGTATTTCTTCTCGGAGGTGGATAACGACGTGAATTACAGGCTTGTTGGGGAATATAATCACGATCCAAGCCAAAAAAATGCTAGGAAATATATTTCCAACAGATTACATATTTTTTGACTACTTAAATTAAACTTTCAGTAAAAATTAGCAATTGTTATAAGTTTAATATTCCCGTTTTTACTTCCTCTACATGGTAGGTAAGAGAGTACTGTAATCCAACCAAACGATGCACTGACCCTGCATTTTATAGCATTCGTCTCAAAAGAGATGCTTCAAATCCTGCTTCAAATGCTCAAAATGTTTGGCTAGAAATGATTTCAAATCAAGCTACATGAGTTTGCTATATTTATTTCTCCTTGCTCTTGCTTATGCAAGAAAGTCAGCTTGCATTCTCTACAGTTTTTACTGAAAATACACGTTTCGAGGTCCATGAATCAATTAAGCTCTACATCTTCTAAGGATGTGACACGGAGATATTCACGAAATTCCATCCACCCCAAACTACGTTTTACATGGAAGAATTTTGGTTATTTTTCATTTTGTTAAAAACGGATCTTAACGATTGTGATTAAAATACGAGGGACCATATGTTTGTGAATATTACAAAACTGCATTTAACTGAGAAACCATTAGAGATAGGCAAAAACATATTTAAGAAACAATATAGAGCTCATTGAAGTACATACCTTGCCCAAAATAGCTTTCTTCCTGTATCAACCGTTTTGGGAATATTTCTTGCTATAATACAATACGTGATTAAAATACGAGGGACTATATGTTTGTGAATATTACAAAACGGCATTTAAATGAGAAACCATTAGAGATAGGCAAAAACATATTTAAGAAACAATGTAGAGCTCATTGACGTACATACCATGCCCAAAATAGCTTTCTTCCTGTATCAACCGTTTTGGAAATATTTCATGCTATAATACATTTATATTTTGTCAAATTAAGTACATTTGACAACAATAGACTGACAATTCGTGACTTTCATGTTTTTATCTCCTGATCTTATGACAAAAACAGAGAGAGAGTGAGGGGGAGGAGAGGGAGAGTTGTAACACCTGACTGTCTTGTTTATGAGCATGTAGAAATTATTAATTCCGCTAAACTTGAAATCATTTCCACAAAAATATTTTATCGTAGTGAACATAAGGTAATAGAAGAGTTGCATTTTGTATGAATAGTAAATGCACGTGAAGTTGTAAGGAATAGGGAAAGTCATGTGAGTGTACCGCATTATATTTTTTTGTTTTTGATGAGATTATGCGGGTAGAAAAAACGATAATCGCATAATTTTAAAGGATATCTGTTCGGATATGCTTATATGTAGGAACTGTTAACATCTGATGCGAATTATGTATATAACCTTAGGAAAAACGTTATTTTTAACGTTTTATTGAGATTACATTTTTATATAATAAGTTGTTGCCTATTCCTTATAGTTTGAAGTTACATGAAATTCACGTAGAGTAAATATGGCTCTGTAGGCTATTCCTATAAAGTTCAAGATATACATTTTATTTCCCATTCTAATATTTGAAAAATTTTATGAGCCGTTTTTATGAAAAGCAATACGCAGGCAGCAGAGAACGTAAAAATGTCGCACTGTTATGCTGCATCGTAAGGAACATTTTAAGTGCCGAAAAATTCTGAAATACAATTTCTGAGAACATTGCTTTTAAGTTATGTATTTCCATAAACAGTATCACATGCAAACAGAAAACTTTGCAACAATTTTTTAAGAAATGCGCGATAGACGAGGAGTAGAGATTTCGAGAAATGTGCATATTCCCTACCACGTCTCTCAGCAACATCATCACAGATGTTTGGGATTGTTATTTCAAATTCATTGAGATAACAAATTGTTTTACACAAAACTGTGCCTAAAGAATAAGCATTAATATTAACTAAAACACATTGAATCTTTAACTATTTTCGCTAATTTCCCCTTGCATGTACTTTTATACGTTGGTATGCATTTACTTATATAACGCATAAAATTATTGCTTTGCACAAATATATTGTTATACGAGGGCGGATCGAAAAGTAACGCACAATAATTTTTTTCTGCCTTGGTATTGCAGCAGGAATGTTGCAATTTCACACAGATATAGCTTGAACGTTTCACTACTGAGGGTATTTTTTGTTTCATGTGCAGCTCTAGCGAGAGAAGCGTGAAATACGCAACAAGGTTGCCGCAGACAGACAACCACAAGGGCCAGCGAATGATGACGAGCTTGGATCACCTAACGCGGTACACCGCAGAAGGGCATGCCTTTCTGAAAGGAATCGTCACTGGCGATGAGTCGTGGACATACCATTACACGCCCGAAACCAAGCAGGCAAGTATGGAGTGCAAACATGCTGGTTCCCCAGTGAAGAAAAAATTCAAAGTGACTCAATCTGCTAGGAAAGTGCTTGTGGCGTTGTTCTGCGATATGCATGGTGTTGTATTGGTGGACTTTGTTGAACACGGGACCACTGTGAATGCTGCAACCTACATGCAAGCTTTGGTGAAGTTGCGTCGTGCCCTAGCTGACAAACGCCACAACATGAATGCTGACGTTGTCAAAATTCTTCAAGACAATGCTCGGCCCCATTTTGCTGCTGCTGTACGTCAGAAAATCACCAAATTTGGTTGGGATGTGCTCCAGCATCCACCATACATTCCGGACTTTGCACGTCGGACTTTCATCTGTTTGGTCCCATGAACAAATTCCTGGCCTGCCAACGCTTTGCGACTGGTATCACGATGGGATAAATGTGTTGAGAAACTTGGTTTTCCGCCCTCGTACTAATGCTTTGTGAAGGTTTGTTTAATCCTTTCCTTCCTTCCTTGTATCTGTGGTCTTAGTTGTCTAACCGGGTAATTTTCCCTTTAACTGCATTGATTGACAGCTCGTTGCAATGACCTTATTAGACGGGTCGCTAATGGAAAGTGACCATCGGCGCAATACGAATACAGCGTAATAAACTCATCTTCACGGCCCAGAAAGGCGAAACTTTCGATCTTGTCATTGTGGACCAATAGCAATCCTAATTTTAAGGAAGTAACAAACACATGTTGACTCCACGTGGAGTCTCAGTTGCCGAAGTTCCTAACTCCAGTCGTTCTGTTTCATTAGGTGCAAAAGTTCGCTGCGTGTGTCACGACGTGGAGATCGTGGAAGGAGAATTTAGGGTCATCTACAAATGCAACAGTAGATAACGTTCAGTCAGGTGAAAATAATGACCATGACAGTCGAGACAATAGTATATGTGGAATGTTTCTCATTTCACATGTTGGTTAGAAAGGGAAAGTCAGTCTAGAAAGATGGTGCTGTTAATAGGTAGGAACTCTGCAGAAGGGACCAAGGAGAGAAGGTCCTTCTCAACTGTTTGCACATGTAAATTTAAAAATGTAACGCCACAAAATCTCTATTTACTGCTCTAATTGTACTGAAAGTTCAGTAGTGCAGTGACGTAGCGTAAGTATAGACTTTGAGATTGCCAAGAAAATAAGTACATTTTTAAACATATAAATAAAGACAGCCTCAAACAAGTGAAGAAAAACTAATTAATACAGCCACTCTCACCGCTGCTTACCCGAACGCCCCAACCCCTACTACTACTACTTCGTGTCGGATTGTAGTGCTGCGTGCTTAGGCAGCTTCGAAATCTCATGATGCGGCAGCAAAGTCGAGTAGAGACTGGGATGGCTGAGCGAGTGCAAGTCTCGTCAAGAGTGGAGTTATATAGCTTTTTCCACTAAATTTCACCTCTCGTTGTAGGAAGACATGCCTATATTTTGTTGTGCATTAAGGGCACAAAGGCAGCAGCAGAGACTTAACACGTTTAATGAGGGGTTTAGTCTCTGTGTACCTGCTCTCTCCAAGGTCCGACAACAGGAGAATAAGGGTTGGAGGCAAGGGTAGCGCAAGGCAGTGTAACAAACATTTCATTCCTCAGTTATTGGCGAACCAGCATTATGTGCGTGCAGTGCAGTAAAGTGTTCATTTTACGTAAACCTGTGCATTGTTTTCATTGTGCGTGTTTTATTTTTTATTTTAGAAATATTGGCAATTCCATCGATTTAGTGGATTACTTATTAATAGCTCAGCAACAAAGGCAAGTTTTAGGAGTTATTAGAGTTACTTGGTGAACAATAATTTGAATGAGGTGTGCACAGAGACCACTAAATGATTGCGATTAGCGTTAACATTGCGTGTCAATACAGCCAACAGTGCGCGTAGTATGAGCACGCTTAAAAGAATTAAAACTTATTTGGGGAACTCTATGACAAACCAAAGACTCTCATGTTTAGCGTCATTAGCAATTGAAAAACAGTTAATGGAAATGTGTGGTGGCCATAATTTTAAAGAACGTGTGATTGACGTCTTCGCGGAGAAGAAAAATAACCGACTGCAGCTTATATACAAGAAAATCTAAGTGAGTACCTACATTGTTTTCATAATAGTAGTAGTAATAATAATAATAATAATAATAATAATAATAATAATAATAATAATAATAATAATAATAATAATAATAGAATCGATATGGAGGGTTCAAAGTATGGGAATTTGTGCATCATTTAAAAATTCTAAATTCAATTTTTAATATTAGTATATCAGAATAGTATCAAGCTACGCCACTGCAATAGTGGATTTGAACTGTAATTACCCAGCAGTGTTGCACTGCTCTAGTCAAGTGCAAAATTTCTCTCTATAGACTGGAGTTTTTATCAGATGTATTAGAGATGTGCAAATTCCGTAGTTACGAATAATCCTTTGTATAAAGCAATATGCTCCTTGTATTTTGGGATTTTCCACCACAGAGTTAAAGAAATAACATTCATTTCGCGCTTTAACGAAGGACTCTGTTTTCTCATTTACATACCTCATTGTCTAGTCCGGTTGTAAAATTAACATCATAAAGGTAAAGATGAGGCAGGGAAGGAATTTACTGAACACAAAGCCTAGTCAAAAGTGGGCTGAATTTTAAATGCAGAACGCATTTCCTGAAAGTGTTGGAGATGAAGAAATTTAGCCGCCGACCTTGCCACTCGAACCGGTTCCTCAACCATTACCAATAAAGGATCTGTAACAAAACATAACCTTTCCGAGACAGTTCTTCGTTTGACCACCTTGATTGAAATCTGCCTGCGAACGATGAAGTGGCACATTGAGCGTGCTACGACTTAAACCATATTTTGAAAGATTCATGTCCGTAATATAAAACAAACGATATGGATCAATCGCCTGCAATTTGGGCAGCGTAGAGACTCAAACAGATCCAGATATTCCGCAATGTGTTTTAAACTAAACTATAATTGCTCGAATTTTTGCATTATAATTTCAAGGTAAACTGCCAACACACCATCCACAAATTCTTTCTGCAGAATTTGGATGTCCTGTAAACAGTTGATTCGATACGTGGATGGATTTATAATACGACATTTTACCACGTGATTTCAGATGTTAGATTTAATTGTGAGAACTCCTTGGCAGTTCATAGATTCCTTTGAAACTCTTGGCCTCTGCAAAATTTACTATAATTTTATTTTGCAGGGATCCTTGCTGCTTATAATGAAGAAGATGGTTTGTTACGTTATTTGCACCACGCTTTGGGCGTCAATTTGAAGTAGTTTGTATTGAAGGAGTTGTATTATATTTCAACTGTTGGGGAGCCGAACTTGTAGTAGTTGCAACTGCACGTATGGTACCCGGTAGCCTTCGTCCAAAAAATTAAAAATATTAACTTTGTAGTTTGACTGTTTCTTTAAATATTATATATTTATGTTTGCCTCGGCTGCGTCAGTATTTTTGTTAGAGACACATTTCTCTTGGCAGGGTTGTGGTGCAACAAGAATGTAGCCTTACAGATTATAATTTTACTTCACTCCTTTTATTAATGCTTGATACGATTTAAATAACACTTCACTGATATAGAGAGCTGTGAGATTCTTTTTATTAATTAATTACACTTTTTAACACGTAAACTTATTTTTCGTCTCACACAAATACATATTATATTTCTTGAGGACACTTTTTGCGTCTAGTTAGTAACGCTGTCTGCAGGCAACTGAACTCTAAATTTGTAAAATTTTCTCCTTTTCAGTTTCTGATTGGCTAATCCTAATCCAATATAATACCTTCATTTAACTAAAGCTTTTACTGGCTGTGATTGGCTATTTTATAAACTGTCACTAAAATTACACTATTGCTTCCAAGAATCAGAAGTAGTATTGTTAAACTCTCAAACTCATTATTACCTCTAGGTTACCTCATTGTTAGCAACGTTTAACCTATTATTCTCACAGCGCCTACATTATTAAATTACGTAATACATTCACATAACATTACTAAACATGGATACAATAATATAAACATTTACAATGACTGTAATATACACTTTTTATGTATAGTTACATACACATATTGCTTTAACGCGGGCTGTTATTGCATTATATACTATATAATTGGACTGAAATCATTTAAGTGTTAAAAATACTGCCTCAATAAGTACCTCGTTTTAAATCCAAATTACTAATTCTACCAAGATGCTCTACCTCAGTGTCTACTAATTGCTTCCATTCAAGTGTGGAAATGAAACTAGGGCTGAATCTTAAGAAAACTGAATTTTGATATTCCTAATCTCGACTCATTTCGCAGCGAGAAAAGTCTCCCGAAAAAAATTCAACGTTTAAAAATCTGATGTGTTCTATATCCATCATCGTTTTTATATAACTTCTGCAGTCCAAAATCTGCACATCAATCTTAAGAAATACTATTTTTCTATCTACTTCATAGTGATGGAGATAAACCTTTGCAGAGATAGTTACATTACACAATTCCTTGTAAGTACAAGGGGAATAGAGGAGATAAAATCAATAATCAGATATTTAAAAGCCGGTTCGGCCTTGAAATTCCATACTCTTTTCATGACATCACGGGAAACGTTGACAGCACTTCAAAAGATGACAATAGTCGAACAATTCAAACCAAAAACAACGGATATTTTGGAAATGCCGATGCCAAAAGACATATTTAAAATAAATAGTGTGGTTTAAAGATTTCTACATTTTGGAGCAATACTTTTTGTCTATCTTTTAGGATTTACCGGTTAAACAAAATTATACACTCTCCACCAATTTGTGAAACATTTAAAACAGCATTAACGTAATACATGTTCAAGATTTGAAATGCCCAGAAATATTTCTGCAGCACTCAATGATGCAACTTACATCCAGAAAGTAATTATTTTTCTTAAATTAATTAATATCCAACAATACATTTAACCAAAATGTAACCTGTATGTGTACAAAATGTGTAAGTATTATACTGTAATCCAATAATGTAAACAACTGTACATGCAAGGTGGTGATAAAACCTAGGAAGGTTAAAACGACCCTAAATAAAACTTAAAAAAATAAATTATACAAAATTCCTTACGAATGAAGAGGACTTCACTGTTATTCCAAGAAAATTCAGGACATAGATTTAGTTTTACATGTAAGCATCTTAAATATAAATGGTATTTTAATCAAAATCCTTATAGACATTTTTGAGAATATATAAGGTTTCAAGAATGTAACATATAAGGAGTAGTTTGCCGTGAAGGATTTTCTTGAAAAGCTTCATGTCGCGACTTTGGAAGATACTGAAGCTAATTTTGGCATTCATCCGTCATTTCGTTTTTGATTTCTGCTTTTCGCACACAAACACACACCCTGGCGTTTTTATAAAAACGCTTGTTTCGGATTCAGGGGTCTCAAAACATGTATTTCGGGTGAAAGCTCGACTTCATATATTCGAGTGGAATACAATACTTCCTGTGTCTACTGGGTACGCGGCATAGAAAGTAAAGAGTCAAGCGGAATGACTCAGATAGTAACGTATTTGACCTGCCTCTAGTTCCCGAGGTCGCGGGTTCAAATCCGGCGGGGAGCGATGGATTTTTTCGGGCGTAAAAATCCTTAGCCTGGCTTACTTCGGAAGGAAAGTAAAACCGATGTCGTAGATTTACGGCACGTAAAACAACCTCAAGCCTGATAAAGAGGCCTCTGAGCAAAATTAACGGTCTTTCACGCCCAGTGTAGAATGGGACGCTAAGGACCACAGCAGTTAAAGAGCGTCCAGAAATAAAAGTTAATTTAATTTCATTTCTGTGGCCAGCATTCGGGAGGTCGTGGGTTCGATTCCCTGGCCCGACCTTCCAGACACATGGGCTTTTTCGGGGGTTTCCCCGGGTCGCTAGGCGAATTCTGGGAAGGATCATTACATCCCCCGAATTTCCTGTCCCTCCATTTCAGCTCCATTCTCAATTCACTTTACCATTCATCTGCTTGGTTGTTCACGTCTGAAAGTGTCGGCGGGAGTCTCGGTATTGTATGACAGGGGAAAAGAATGCTCTATACTACCCTTCGTCCCCCAAAATGTCCCGGGCCCCCCAGGGGATGTGTAAGTCCGCAGTTGCCATCCGGGGAGTTTCAATCTGTAAAAGGTAGGGATCCTGCCCTCTGCTCTGTCGTGTTCGTGGTCCGGCTGCCCTCTGTCTCCCTTCACCTCACCTCCCCCTCCGGCGAGTACCCTGTCAGGGCTTCAGGCAAAATATCTTGTAGATCGAGGTGCCAAACCCCCCTCAGGAGTTCGTCGTGGTCCTAGTCCTAAAAGGTCAAACCACGAAACCAGTCAGATTCTAATTTAGAATTCCATCCAATCAATATTTAATATTGGTCAGGATTTTCGTGGCCACCAAACTTAATAAAGCGAATACCTGAATGGCTGAATGGAATGACAATTCACATCACTACGTAATCAAATTGGGCTTCTGGATGAATGATAACGTTCCAGTGTTCTATTCATTTCCAAAAGGGGAATGTTGTAAACAGGGGAATAGTTCCTTTCTAAAATATCGCAGTCTTGAAATTTCGAGGGATATTGAAATCAAAGTTAAAACTGCTAGGCCTGCAACTGGCTGTTGCTCAGAGTACGGCGTATATGTGCATCACAGAGACGAGCATTCTTAATAAAGTTGACACTAAAACTAAATGTTAGAGGAGAAATAAAGAGTAGCGGCTTTGTTCCATAATTCGCTGATTAGTTTACGGCTATTATCATTGTTATTATTATTAGCAGAAGCTTTTGTATTAACGCATAAATGATTTATTGTCTACTTTGAACTTACATGTATTTATACAATGCTTACAATACAATGGAGTTACTTATTATTTCTCTTCCCCTTATATTTAACATTGTGTTGTATATATAATGGGGAAGTATAATTTTCCACTATTTACTTTTTTGCCTTGTTACCCTTTTTCCGTATCTTCTGCAATTTCCTTCACGTCTGTTTTAACCACTAATTTTTCCTAAATATTTTCCTGCTTTCTCCATATATGCATTTGACCTTGTATTACAAATTTTCCTTAGCTCTATTGGTACAATTTCCCATTTCTCTAGCATTAGATTCTCTCTTCCTTTATCCGTGTCCTCACATTCAAGAATATAATGCCAATTTTCATGAAATCTATTACATTCAGTACATTTCTCCCCCTTCTTCCCCCTGTTAGACCACTTAAATTCATTATGCTTGTTCTCGTCCATGCATACGCCATTCTGACCTCTTTGTGCCATACTTCGATGTATCTTTCTTTACCCCATTATGTTTTTCTTTCCAGAAACCCTTGCTTTTGTTGTTTCTTTCTGCTCATGTTTCCCCCATTCCCATTTCTTCCAATGTTGTTTGTACCTTGTGCATCTAAGTTTCTTTTTTGCCCATTTTTTCCTGTACAACCAAGCATTGCTTTAGAATCTCATTTTCTTCTAGTAGCTTTATTCTGAACCAGTGTTTGATTGCCTTTTCTACCATTTTGCCTTTAGCTCCAACCTCCCTAGTTCTGCTTGTACTACTCCACTCGGTGAACTTCTTAGTAATGCCAGGCTTATTTTGCAAAAACTCCTATGTATAGCATCTACATTTTCCCATCATTTTTCCAGCGCTCGTATCTCTGCTGCGCATTAAAATCCTTGCTTCTACCACTGTGCTGTATATCCGTTTTAGCCACGCAATTTGCATTTCTGGTATTTTGTTCTCACATGCTCTGATTGCTTGTATTGCTTGTTTCCCGTTTGCTAGTACTTTTTTCTTCTGTTCTCCACAATACCCTGCACTATTGAGCCTTACTCCTAGATAGTCAATTGTCCTCACTACTTGCAGCTCCGTTCCCTCCCAATATCACTTTTCGGTCTTTTTTAGTCTATATTCTTTCTTAAACACCATGATTTTCGATTTCGTTTTGTTTATTCTCAACCCCCAATTAAACTTTTATATTAGTTGAATTAGTTATCCCATTTTGTGAAAGCGCATTGTGAAAATATTTGACAATTTTCGTTACGTAAACAATAATGAAGCCAGGTTCTAAAGCATGCAAATGACACTGACTCAAAATAAAGCTTGTAAATGGTTTTCTTCGGTATTTTATCATGTTAAGAGCTTTCTAATATATCACAGCACGCAGTAATAGAGCTTGTTTGTGATTAAAGCGAAATGATGATCGGCTGAACTGTTCGTTTGAAAACAAACTTTGTATTGTAGTGTGACTGCGAAAAAGGAAATACGTTATTTCAAGCATTTTGCCCAGCAGGTGGAGTAGGTAGTTTTAATTATCTTGAAAGTCTTTTGGACTCCCTTTTCAGTGGAAGAGGAAACAGCGAAGCACAGTCGGCAATAATCCGCCCGTATTGGTGCGCAACATTTAGAAAGAGAAGAGGTTCCCTGCTGTTGCCATTTGCATATCCTCTTGGGGCTGTTATTCGTCACGTGGAGATGACATCATTGCCGGGCACACTTACTCTCACATGCTCGCCCATCTCCTTGTAGTCTGCTACAATGACGGACACAAAGTGCACCCTTTCTGTACCAGGCAGGCTCTGTGATGATTCAAAGAAAATAGTAAAGAGTAGAAAATGAAATATGCATCCCGACCAGGCTGTATTCTTTAATCTAGGTCAACGCCTATGACGCAAACTGCGGGCTAAATATAATTTGAATATAAACTGAAGGCTCTAGTTCCATACTGGCCTAATAAGGTAAAGATTTTGGTTCGGACAAGAATTTTTGGTGCAGAGACTTGCCTCACAATAGTGATAAAGGCCATAAAAAGGTTATTGTGTTACTTCGTTTCAGAGTTGCCAATTTAGTGGCTTTTCCGCCAGATGTAGAGGCTTTGCTACTGACTATAGGCCTATTAATCTACTACCAATCATTTCAAAGGCTTTAGAAATTATTCTAAATAAGTAATTAACACAACACTGATGAAAATATACTTTTCGAAAATTACCAGTTCTGTCTTAGATCTTCTCGTAGCACAATTGATGATCTAATCTCACTTATGACAAGGTACTTTCAATATCTTGAAAGACGTGAATAGCTGATAGTAGGTTTTTTGACCTAACCAAAGCCTTTGAATCTTTGTTTCATGAACTGAAAGGCATTGAATTACCATGGGTTTGGCAAATGCAGTGTGAACATTTTAAAGCTTACGTTTGTGATACATATCAGTCTCTTTACATAAGTGATAAATATTCTGATTTTGAACTGTTAATGCATGGTGTCCCTCAGGGTTCTGTATTTGGTCCTCTTTTACTTTCTCTACCACGTACATAGTGCATAGAGGAGGTATTAAATTCCGCCCAAATTCCTGAGATTTCACTGAAAATACATGTTTTTACGCCCCCTGGATTAAAATATTAGAAAATGATACGTTGTGCCTGTGTGTAGTGTGTGTACAGCATAGTTTAAAAACGAAAAGTCGGATAAATATCAAACTTCTATTTAAGTTCAGTATCTTCCAAAGATGCGACACCAAGATTTTCAAGAAAATCCTCTTAACCTAGCTACTCTTTACATGATACATTTTCGAAATGTCATAATAAAACAAGAATAGCTCTATTTTGAATATAACATCATGCATTAAAGATATTTACATGACTAATAAAATGTATATCTTGAATTTTTTGGGGAATAGCCATGACGTCCTCTTCATTCGGAAGGAATTTTGTATAACCTTATATAACTGGTATACGTTAAGCTATAAAGGAAAATATGCCAGACTAAAAGTGTAGGTCACTTTAAAACACACACTTTAATTCAAATTTTTGTGGCATAAGACATTTCCGATATTTACAACATGAATGGTTCGAATTGTTCAATACCTCTTTGTCGTCCTCCGTGGTGTAGTGGTCGTGAGTTTCCGAGGTCGTGAATTCCTTCGGAAGGGAAGTAAAGCGGGTGGTCCCGTGTCTAGATTTACGGCACGTAAAAGAACCTCAAGCGTGATAAAGAGGCCTCGGAGCCTGATAAAGAGGCCGATCTTTGACGTCCAATTTAGAATGGGACGCTAAGAACCATAGCAGTTAAAGAGCGTTCTAAATTTAAAAAAAAGTCGTCTTTCTTTTAAAGTCCTGTCGATTTTCAGTCGTTTCTCGCGATTGCATGGGAAGAGTATGGCATTTTAAGGCCAGCATATAGCGTCCAGTTCTTAAACATTTGATTATCGCTGTTCCCTTTGTATCTACAACGAAATGTGCAATGTAACTATTTATACAAAGGTTTATCTCGATTATAATGAAGTAAATACAAAATGCGTTTTTTTAAGAATAGTTTGTAAACCCATTAATAAAGAGAGGGTAGAGAAAGTCATGTGAATGTAATACATACGACTTTTTATATTTTTTATATTAGTGACCTTCCTCGTAACATTCCTGATGGCTGTCTAGAACCTTAATTGTATGCAGACGGCTTGGCAGTAAAACTTTCTGTCAACTCTGATGTCAGTTTTGCATGTTAAACTTTGTACTTAATGATAAAATTGACAAATGGTGCAAATATGACAGTCTTGTCCTCAATGCAGACAAAAAAGTCGACCTCACATTTAACATTAGCTGCTCTGTCTCTCCAACTGAAATATCGATTAAGTTTCTTGGCATTCAATTTGAGCCTGGTTTAGGCTGGTATTCACACATCAAACACATTGCTAATAAAATAAGCAGAGGTTTATTTATGCTATAAAAGTATGCTCTAGCCACTTTGAATGGTATATTATGGGATAAACAGGTCTCAAAAGAAACTATAACTACAATTTTTAAAATAATAGTTAGAAGTATTATAACCTATAGCTCCGACGTTTGGACTCTGAGCTATCAGTTGAAAAGAAAATTATTGGTAACAGAAATGGAGTATTAGAGGAGATCTGCTACGGTATCTAAAAGAGAAAAAATTAGAAATGAGATTGTAAAAGAAAATATGAGTGTTAAAAACTCAATTTTAGATTTTATTTAACAGAAACAATTAGAATGGTATGGGCATGCTAAAACAATGGAAGATGAAGGATTACCCAAAAGCATAATGGAGTGGACGCCACCGGGAAGGAGGAGAATAGGAAGACCACATAGCACGTGGATTCAAGGAATTAATGGGGCAATGATGGATTGAAAAATTGAGGAAGACTTATGGTGCAATAGCAAGAATGGAGAAAAGGATAAGAAGATGTTAAAAACTGTAGTCTTGGGAGACGGAAAAGTGTTTGTACATTGTAAAACCGGATATATATATTACGCTGCGAGGATAAAATGATATGTATCTCCTACCTTTATTGTTCATTTATTATGAATAATTCATAGCCATTTAGGTTATGGTGTTTCACAGGGGGCAATCATGCTTAGCCAGAAAAATACTTAATTGCAGAAGAAGGGCATCAGAATTTTGTGGTGTAACCCCCAGAACTCATTGTAGATCATTATTTAATACGCTGGGTATTTTAAGTGGACTTCATTGTTTGTGCTTGACTGCCTCTTTATTTGCCAAGCAAAATGCTCATAAATATACACTATGTTCTAAGGTTCATGACCACCACAGGAGAACTACTTTTAATGTCTACATTAATACCTCATACAAATATAGTAATATTCAAAATTATTGGAGGTAATTTCACTTAATTTATTTAACAGACTCTTTAATTCCTTTGAATCCTATAAGAAGTCAGTGAAACGCACTTTGCCGTCGATACTTTTAGTTGCCTCAATGAACCTTATGCTAATTCTATATTTTTTTACATTTCTTGTATTTGACGTGGTATAAATAGTACTTGATTTCTAGCAGCGTTTAAAATAAACATGTAACAGGTAATCGAAATTTTTCTGACAGTTTACAATTTTGGTAGAACAGTTGATGCTAATATATATAATGAGCTATCGTAAAATGATAAATCGCATTTTCAACTGAGGCAGTATTTTATATCACAACACTGTGAATGCCAGAGTGATTGTAGTGTAAATTAGCATTATTGTATGACAATGATTTGAGATGTTTGTTAATTATAAGCATTGTTAGGAAATAAGTTTACGCGGCCTCACTGAAACTGACAATAGGAGCGGGTAACAATGTAGCAAGGGTGTGAGTTGTTTATCAATTAGAAGAGGCAAACAAATGACGTCAGAGTAGCGCGCTTTCCTTTAGAAATGGAGGGAATATCTTCCCTAGAGCATATGTGTTTGTAATTTTGATTGGATAAAGAAATAGACGCTAATGTTGGCGCGCTTTATTAACCAATAGCAGCTCTGTAATAATCTTTAGGCATATCGGGGTGAGGGAGTATAAATTCTGAAGCCAGAGACGTTTAACAGAATCATTCACGAAGTTCACGTCGCGCAATTCTACAGAATCTCTCGCGTCGTAAAGTTAGTTAAAAATGTGAAATACGCGAATTAATAATGTGCGGCAAATAAGTGATTATGGTTACATTTGAAAATATAACAGTTTCAGTCGGGCGTGTATCAAGAGTAATTATGTGAAATTAATTAATTGTGACGGCAATAAAAGTGTAAAAACAAATTCTTTTATCAGTGTTATCTTTTAGGAACAACTCCTTCCCGTTTACCCACCCTGTTCAAGAGATTTACTCGACTGGATAATAATAGCTAGCCGGAGTACAAAGAACTCAAAATTAAAAATAGTAAAACAATAACAGGCGCTCAGCAAATAAGATAACACGAAAGATACCGCGACACAACATTGTGATGGAAATAGAGGAAGCAATTGTTATAAAACTTGATATATAGTTTACTTTAGGTCACACCATAAAATAGACTTTCCCACAAGGGTGAGTGAGTTTTAACGGAGTGCAAATTAAAAAATTAGAAATATCTCGCTTATTATTCAATTTCTGACAAACTACAAATAACCAAAGTATTTCTGACAAGTCTTTTAGTTTCAATATTTCGACAGGGAGAACGTTTAAGAAGTTATACTCATTTTATCGCTCATATAAGGGTTAACCGCTCACAGAAATCTTCAATAACATCCTTCAAACTGAGGAATTGCCAGAGCAGTGGAAAATAAGTAAATCATACTATTACACAAAAAAGGCGCCAAGGACGATCTAAATAGCTACAGATCCATCAGACTAATGTCCAACCGTTACAAATTCTTCTCAAAAATAACTACAAGAAGAATAACAAAGACTTTAGATGAAAGTCAACCGCCAGATAAAGCAGGCTTCTGCACAGGCTACAGCATGGTAGAGTATCTACAGACGGTCAAACAAATCATCGAAAAATCAAAGGAATTCAACCTACCCCTATGCCTAGCATTCATAGGTTACACAAAGGCATTTGACGCGGTAGAATACAGATATATAATACACGCAATAGAAAGGCAAGGAGTCGAGCCAAAATACACTCGGATACCAGCTAAACTCTACAGCATATCAAAAGCCAGTGTAGAAACGGAGCGAGAGGCACAAAAATTTAAAATAGAGGGAGGGGCGGCAAGGAGACCCAATTTCCCTGAAGTTGTTCACGCGCTTGCTGGAAGAGATATTCTGAGAATGAACTGGGGAAAAATACGGTATCGCAGTAAATGGCTACAGGCTCACAAAATTAAAATTTGCTGATGACGTTGTGCTATTCGCCAATAATGCCAAAGATCTGCAAAATATGTCCCAAGAGCTAAACAATTGCAGCAAAACAGCCAGCTTATAGATGAACATGAGCAAAACACAAGTTATGACAAATAGCCAAGACATACCAATCACAAATGACACTGAAGTACTACAGTATGTACCAGAATCCGTATACCTAAAACTGGTAAGAATGCAGAATAACATGAACGAAGAACTAAAACGCAGAATAGCAATGTGAATAGCATGGAAATATTTTTGGCCCTAAAATTCACTCTACTGGACAAGAAACTCAACTGGAAAATCAAAATCAAAACACTAGACTCCTGCATATTCCCTTCACTGATATACGAGGGCTGATCAATAAAGACTGAGACTGATTTTTTCCTGTAGCTTTCTTGAGAGTTTCCTGTCTCTACCATAAATATATGAAAAGAGTGGGGTTTCATGTATAATGTCCATAGACGGCAGCACTCTTGAATCGGTAGGTTGGTAGTAATGCTGTATATTGTTGACCCTACTTGAATTTCGCATTCCACTCGACAAGAGAGGAGCAATAAAATTTTGTTTTCGTTTAAATCATACAGCCTCTGAAACTTTGGAAAAGCTGAAGCAAGCATACGGTGAAGATGCACTATCTCGTGCAACAGTGTTTAGGTGGTTCAAAGACTTCAAAGTAGGGCGAGTCCTCTGTGCTAAGCAAGCCTGGGCCTGGTGCTTCGGCTTCTGCTATGACTGAAGTCAACATCAACACAGCTGCTGTGATTGTTGTTCTTCCTCACACTACTGTTACAGCAGCGTACTACACGCCAGTATTGGCTACACTGAGGGAGCACATTGCAAGGAAACATCTAGAACTTCATCAGAATGGGTGGCGACTTCATCACAACAACGCATGGCCTCACGCCGCAAATCAAGTCCAGGAATTCAACATCACCTGCGTACTGCAACCGCCTTATAACCCCAATCTTGCCCCCTGTGATTTCTTTTTTATTCCCATCACTAAAGGCAAAGCTCCGGGGCATTCGATTTGAGAGCACTGAAGCGTGCTGAGGAAAAATGAGGCGATTCTCAAAGACCTGACAAAGAATGGCCTGCACCATGTGTTCCAGGACTGGCAGAGACGCTATAAAAAGTGAATTCAAGTAGGAGGGGGCTACTTTGATAAAGATCATGTCAACATTGAAATGGATTAATAAATACTGTGAAAAGAAAATCAGTCTCAGTCTTTATTGATCAGCCCTCGTACTTGGAAACTTGGAATTTGACGGATACACAAAGGAAACGTATTCAAGTTTGCCAGAGAAAAATGGCGAGGAACGTGTTAGGACTGTCCCTCAAAGTCAGAGTGCTCAACACCAGGCTAAGGGAAACGACAAACCTGGAAGATGTATTCCAACGAGCCACCAATCTGAAGTGGAAGTGGAGAGGCGACGTGGCGAGGCTCCAGAACAACACATGGGCATACATTTCTACAGTGTGGATCCCGTACATCGGCAGAGACGACAAGGCAGACCTGGAACAAGATGGAACGACGCAAAGCAGTACGAGCACACTGGACCAGGACTGCACACAACCGCAGCAGCTGGAGAGACATCCGAAGAAGGCAGGGAGTACTAAACATAGCCACCTACGTCGGATGGGAATTAAGGGAGGAAGTGTGTGAAGTGAGGAACCCCAAACAAGATCATGGAGTGCCGATCGCAAAGAAGTCAGTGAACAATAGTGCGAATTGCGGAAGAAGGAACGCAACGAAAAACACCACTTATGCAGACTAGCTCCCCGCATCAGTAATATTGAGCTACCTCTCGCAAGAGGAGACCTTAGCCCTTCAGGGACAAATCGGCTGTTCATTCATTTAAGCCGGTTACCATGAGAAACAGCGTATAGCAAGCAAAAGGAAGTCGCCTAAGTTATTGTTAGTTACATATGTTTTAATTTTAATAATCATTTCGTAAGAAGCAGTCTTATTGCCGGTTTTCAAGTATGTCGTATTCAGAGGGAGAAGAGAGAGAACGAGAGTGGTACTGGGAGTGTAAACAAAGAGGGAGAAGTAGACGGACATAGATGGAGTGAGCGGGAGAGAAGGGGGAAGCAGAGTCAGAAAGTAAGAGAGGTAGAGAGACAGATAAGACTTCTCGTTTAACGGAATAACGTGGACAGAGTTGCGGGATTTGTTAGTTAATAATTAAATCGAGTATATATTTCATCACAGTATCTATAGTGCACTATGATATTCATATTTAGAAACTTAAATCATACAGATTAATAAAAAAGTATAATAACCTGTTCAGGTTAAGCTGTAATCTTAAACAGAGAATAGGTGGTTCTACTTTACAAATTCAAAGGCAACGGTGATTATATATCTGCCTTACGTACATGTTTTGGGGTAAACAGAGGTGCAATGTTCTGGAATGAGTAACTGAAAAGGATTTATTTTCAAAGCCCACTGTGATAATAATACACATTTTTTTCTTTGTTTGGTCCATACCTTCGTTTACTTACCCCCAGGCGAATTGAATGGTTACAGAAAGAAACGCTAAACGCTACAGAAATTCCGCGACATAGCGATTGAGCGTATATCGCTTGTAACCGAAACGGAATGACAGTACTTTTGTAAACATGTAGAGAGGGTAGAAAATGATTAATGGAAGAAGGAGGATATAGTGGAAAATGTCATCGAAACAGTGTTACTTCGCAGTGATTCTTCATTTTCCTCTTCCTCCTCCAGTGAAAGTGAGTGCAGCTTCGAACAGCTTGCTTCACCACTTGTTTGAGATAAGTGATCTTGTTTATGAGCTAAACGAGTGCATTAAATTGAATATCTTGTAACTTTTAAGTTTCACGATCATTTAGCGACTTTGCTTTAATCTAGCGAGAATACGTACTCCAAATTTCGCACTATTGTCATAAGCGTAACTGGAGAAACATGCCAGGGTAGATATCGCGGCGTAGGGAATTGTTTATTGAACTACTGAGGGATTGCACTCCTGCCAGGCACTTGAGCTGGTGAGCAGATAGTACTAGTCGGCCACGATATGAGTGCGCTTGGAGGTGGGTACCACAGTTTTTATTGACAATGCGTAACGTCAGGGCTTAGGGATCAGAAGGGAGTGATGGCGAAGGGGATAGGGGAACGTACAGTTGCACAATGAAAACAGTACTACATTTGCACGCCTCAGCCTTGCTAGTAAATGCAACTCGAAAAAGCGAATACTTTCTTTACTTGGCTGCCTTCCGATGCCCCGCCCATTTATTCCGTAATATTAGTTCCTCTTCCCGCCGAACGCACTCATATCTTGACCGACTGATACATATGAATTGTATAAGTCTATATCATACGCCGTTTGCTCCATAACAAAACTTAGAATAAGCGCAACAAATGAAGTTAAGAAATCCGGCAAGTACAAAAACTAACAGAAACGTAAAAAGTTCTGAGGTGTTACATCCACACGAGTTTCTTTGCCCCCTATCGTTTATGTTTATATAGTTTCTACAAAGCATTCTTACGAAAGTTTATTTTCTATCTTACTTCATATTAATCGAGATAAACCTTTGCAGAAATAGCTTCATTATACATTTCGTTGTAGGTACAAGAGGAGTAGAGAAAACTGTGTCGATAGTCAGATGTTTAAAAGTGAGTGGCCTTCAAATTCCATGCTATTTCCGCGAGAAGCAATTGAATAGCAGCAGCACCTTAAAAAGATTAGGTATTGACAAATTCAGACCAATAATAACGCATCCCAGAAATGCCTCTTGCCATAAAAAAGCGTATTTGAAATAAATCGTGTGTGTTAAAGATATCAACATTTGTTGTGTAGTAAGTTTTTGTACATTTCTTACCAGTTTTACAAAATCAATTCCGTATGAAGACGACGGCACATGCTGTTCACAGAAAATTGAACATTTTGTTTGTCAAAGTAAACATTTTAGTTTGGGGTGGGGGATATTCTTAAAAATATTCATATCGATCTTTGGAAGATACTGAACTTAAATACCAAATTTCATATTTATCCGAGTTTTCGTTTTTGAGTTAATCTGTTCACATATACACTCATATATTTTTCTAAAACTGCTTTTTGAAAACTTGTATTGAAATCTCGGTATTCAATTTCTGGGTGGAATGTAATACTTCCTCTGCGTACTAGGTTCATGCTGGAGAAACTAAAAATGGAAGCAAGGAATAATTACACTAAGGTTCTTATTTACAATTTTGAGCAAGATATAGGTACATAAATCTGACTTAAAATGGTAATTAGGGATGTTATCAAATCCTACAAACTTCATATGAAAAGCTTTTGATGCAAAAGGAGAATCCCAAGCCTGTTAGAATCTTTGTTTACGTGTTTTGGATCCATGTGTTGCCTCTCTCCTGTAAATGTCAGAAACACTTGAAATGCTCCCTGAATTCATCTACCTCGCAGTCGAAGTGGAACTTCTCTCCACAGGAAGTCTTACATCCCCACATTAAATGTTTTCTCGATATGTTGTAACTAAAACAACAGAACAATCACGAGCATCTGACGCCCTTCTATCGCTTTGAGATGCTTCGAAGTTTGGATGGCGGCCGAACTTTGTGAGTAATTTCAAGGTGTGTGTCTGACATTCGAGATAAACAAATAATAAGCACTCTAAGGTAATACTACAGAACATGCAGCTAGATAGATGTGTATAGGGTTGTCTCATAAGTTTGTTTGCTTTTCGTTACATATCAATCACTCAGAACGCCTGGAACACACTTCACCCGCAGCATAGCTACGACAGCGTAGTTGCCGAACGTTTCGTTTACAAACTTTAAGGTCGTTCAAAAGATAAATAACTACGGCAGTTAGGTTTTGCAAACAAACTATTTATTTCCTGCAGTATACACCATTATTGTCGACAATATATTGACAAGTTCCTGGCTACAGTAGCACGAGGTAAATTGAGCCCCAATGCCAACACCCGAGTAGTAATTCGTGGATTGTTGACTATCGTTTCAGGATTCTTTCCACGTCCGAAACCATTGGCCGTCCAGACCGAGGTTTGTCTTTTAGGGAGAAATTCACAGCTCGAAATCGACTAAACCACTTTTGACATGCTCGCTTCGCTACTGCATCTTCCATGTAGACAGCACAAATTTTCTGCCGGCATTGTGAGGCGGTTTTACCCTTACGATAGTAAAACAGCATAAGCTGTCGGAAATGTTCTTTTTTGCTTTCCATAGTTTGTAAACACAAGTTCACGCCGTTCTATCCAACGTCAGTCACAAATACACACTGACATATCCAATAGTGAGTCCGGTTGTTCTCTAAGTCGTGGGGGTGGTTAGGCAACTATGATAACTTGAGTGTACAGAGGGTTCAGAGTTTTCAGGCGCTATAGATGGAACTTGCGAGCAAAATGAACGAAATGATGAGACAACCCAATATTTTCTCATTGCAATATTAGATACATAACTTGCTATTGTATACAATCAGTTACAAAATATATCTAAGCAAACTTTAATCTTATTTATCTCTTCTCCAAAGATGCTTTTTCCACGAATTATCTGGAGAATTTAGTGTCGTGTCGGCATGTTGCCATGGTAGCTCAATGGTTAGAGCAAACGGACGTAGACTGGGAGATCCTTGGTTCAAATCCCGGCTTTGACATTGAATTTCTCAGTCGCTTGATTCTACCTTTCCAACCCTGTTCAACACACGGCTTGTGTGGAAGAACAATTAATTTCAATACCGATAGTATTTTTAAAAATAACAGAACATTATTTTCCATATACTTCATCATTCATTACCTTACACCTCACACTACTTATCCACATAGTCACTGGCATTATTCAGGCACTTATCGCAACGGGAAACTAGTTTATGTATGCGTTCGTCAAAGAATGATGCCGCTTGCGATGGGAGAAAGTCTGCACTTCTTGTTTGGCATCTCATCATCGTTGAAACGTTTTCCACCAAGGAAATCACTTCAAATGAAGAAACAGATGAAAATCGCTTGGTGCCAAATCCGGACTGTAGGGAGGGTGGTTGAACTGTCCCCAACCAAATGATGCGATCAGATCTTGAGTTTGTTTGGCTCTGTGTCTAACCCACTTCATCATTCCATCCTATTTATTGTTTCCCCATAAACCTCACGTAATTGACATGAATGTTTGCTGGCGTAACATTTCTCGCATTCAAAAAACCAATCCTTGACCTGACTCACAGTCAGCGGATCGTTCGATTGTTTTGAACATTTCGAAACGTTCTAACAACAGGAAAGCACTGAGCGACGATCGCTCACAGCTGCGTCTGGCTTCCTAATGAATGGAGGAAGTCATCGCGCATGCTCATAATCGTGGCTGCAGCGGCAAAATATTAAAACGGTACTCACTTTAAAAACACGCCGCCTCGTAATCTCGTTTATACCTATCTAGGATATTATTCCTCTATGATTGCCTCACCTTCCCGTTTATAATTCTTATCCATTTATCTCTAACTTTGCCCAAATAGTTCCCTACAATTTTTATGTTTTTCTTTTCTTTTACAATTAGAACATTGGTAATTAATATCCATGCCCGTTCTCGATATAACTTTGTTTTACTGCAGTAAACTATGTAATTCTGTGTTCATTTATCTAGACATTGGACATTTTAACAAATCCTTGTCGTGTCTTAAACATTTTAAATTCATAACTGCAGTTCTAACGGTTGCAACTTTCTACTCAGCCCATTTTATCACATATCCTTCCCCCATTCTATTTTTATCTCCCTGCACAGGCTCAGAGAACTCTTTTCTAATACACTACCGAATATTTTTTATCTTTCAGTATCCTCCAGTATTTAGTCTACCTTCTTCCAGAAACTACCGTTTTGATACTTCTTGCTAATCCACGAATTTCTCATCCATCTATTGCAGAACTTCCTGCACTCAAGAAACCATGATCCTTTCCACTTACGTTTCTCTGGACACTCTTCCAATTTGGTAATTCTAATATGTATTTCATAATTCTCATGATAATTTTGTATGCATTTAAGAACGGTTTAGACTACAGGCGTACACAGTAGTGTCTAAATACAATTTTATTAACATTTTCCATCTCAGCTTCCAAAATGTTGGTTACTTATTGCTGTATCTTGTTATGAAATTCATTAAATGTTCGTGGGTTTTAATAATCTGCATGTTAAAGTATGCTATAACCGAAACCAGGAAAACGTTCTTGAAATTTTCTCCAATACTGAATATTTAAAAAGACACAAAAAATGCAAAATATTTGTTGATTATTAAAATATTAAAACGCCACCTCCGCAACACATAAAATAAATGTATAAAATATACACAAAAAAACTTAATAAACTATAGCGAAGTAACCAATGATCTTACCACGCCTATGCGTGCCCTTGTTTGCCGGAAGAGCTACTAGGCACTGTGGTACACGATCCCGTAAGCGAGCGGAGGAAGATAAAATGTATGCACTGTATAATATTTTAATTGTTATTTGTTAATAAAACATTTCAAAGAGAATAAACGTTGCATTTGGTCTAAGTCGTCTTGTCGCACCTGGTGCCCAGAATTTCCACTATTACACTGCGCGCTTTTTGGTACCATTATTGTGTTATAACTAAGCATAGGAATTCTTAAGGAGTTGGCTTAATCTTATCTGCACCCAAACCATATATCATTAAAAAGAACGTAAACAACAGCGACCAAGGGTCACTGAAGGCCAGATAAGAACGGTCTGGTGAGTGCTGTCTGCAAACGCCATGAGACTATACGAAGGATGGGAGTGATTTGTTACCTGCGATATCCCTGCTTAAAGTCAATTAAACTTTATTTCCTTTCGCCCTGGCTTAATGCTTAGTAATTTACAAGCCTGTTATAAGTTATAACTAACAAACTATCGTGTTCTTAACTCGTTCTGATCCTATTGTATATCATTCTAATGACCGATTGCCAGGAACACGATAGGTTTGTAATGTGTAAACGGTAAACCGGATTCCTTTGTAAATTAAATAGGACACAGTTAGTGGTAATTTTATTTTACTGGCATAGCAAGGAAATAATGGAAGCATAGTTGGAGCATGGTGTCGCCAAACCACATTATACAGTCGGCCAAGCCATCAATGAAGGTTTTGAGAACGAGAGTTTTGAGAAAGCAAACCCTGTATGGTGCAGTGGGCCAAGCATTGAGGCTTTCACTGGCTACTCTTCGAGAAAGTTCACCATCCTGGAAACTTCTGGAACATCATATTAGTGTTGAAAGGTAGAATTAGACGACTGAAAACTCCAGTGTCATCGCCTGGATTTACCTTTCCGACCTTGTCCAACACACGGTATGTGTGAAAGAACAATTAATTCCATTAATTGGCCTAATACTGGTTGGAACTATGAAGCCCGGGACTTAAAGTACTTGCAGCATTGTAAGTCGCCATTGGGGTATGTCATCTCAATACAATTTGAGATCTCCTTGTGGTTTACAGGGAAAATTTAATCAGTTGGGGAATTCATGTCGTACCGGCATGTTGCCATGGTAGTTCAGTGGTTGAGCAACCGGACGGAAACCAGGAGATCCGTGGTTCAAATCCCGGCAATGGCAGTGAATTTTTCAGTCATCTAAATCTATCTTTCCAACCTTTTCCAACAAACGACTTGTGTAGAAGAGTAATTAATTCCATCGTATCAATGTGTCTCCCTAGAAACAGGGAGACAAACGGGAATAAATAAATATGAGTCAGTTACGAGATAGTTACAAGAGGATTCTTAGCATGGCTTCCTTCGGAAGGGAAGTAAAGCCGGTGGTCCGTGTGTAGATTTATGGCACGTAAAAGAACCTCAAGACTGATAAAGAGGCCTCTGAGCAAAATTAGCGGTCTTTCACGTCCAATATAGAATGGGACGCTAAGGACCACAACAGTTAAAGAGCATCCATAAATAAGACTCAATTAAATTTTTCAGTTACAAGCGGATTATGAGTAATTTTTATGCCAGAGCTACAAAGTGAGGCTTGTAACGTATTTTGTGTAATAAATAAAGTTTGTTATGAGTTAATACGTGCTTTTATTTGTCACAATAGACAGGTGAAAACGCTACGTTATGTTTATATCACATATCTGGTAACCTCAGCCTCCAAGAGGCACTTCTTCGAGAGAAATAGACGAGGAAATGGGAATAAATATCCTACACCAACACACTTATTGTTTTCCAAACGTATCCCCGACGTATTATGCTCTGTAAAATGGCCCTCGTTTTATGAAAATATACATTTAAAACACCAGAACCCAAGGCATAAAATTATGCGAACGCATCTGCAATGTAACGCACTGTGTACATTTAAGAAATAGTTGCTTTCTCTACCACGTTCTTATAGATAGAGAAATTTTTATATGTATTCCAACCAAAACTTCAATATACGAGTAGATTTTTCAGGCCCCTGTATCCAAAAAGAGCAATTTTAGAAAAATATGCTTGCGCATGCATATGTATACGTCTATGTACAGAATATCTAAAACAGAAGTGGTGGATGAACACCAAATCTGGTATTTAACTTCCAAATATGTAGCAGGAATATTTTATAGAAAATCACCCAACCCCAAACTATAGTTTACATTGAACATTTTTTGAAATTTTTTATTTTCACAAAATGTCCTTAACGATGTTGACTGAAATATCAAATATTTAAGATATTTACATAGAAAATAAAATTGATATCTTGAATTTTCTATGAATAGCCTCTGAAATCCTCTTCATTCAGAAAGAATTTTGTATAATTTTGGAAACCTTAAGAGATAGACAAAAACGTATTACACAAAAATTGTGCAACTGTTTAAAATACACAATTTATTTCAAATAATGTTTTTCTGGCATCACCCATTATCGAGATATACGTTATTATTGGTTTGAACTTTGCAATATTTTTGCCATTTTTCAAGATGATGTCGCTACTTACTCACTTCTGGCGATGTCATGCAAAGATTATGGAATTTAAAGGCCAATTTTTAAACATCGGGCTCGATTACGTTTCCTCTAGCAGCTTGTATCTACAAGGTTTGTGTCGTAGGGTTTGTGTGCAGAAGTTATATTAAAAATAAACGATAGCGGGTAGAGAATCATCTGCATGTAACGCATTAGTTTTTTTTTCTCTCTCTCTCTCTTCGGTCACGCAGATAGAAATGCTCTTCCATGCAAAACTTTTAACATCAAAACTTCTATGATTATTTGTGTTATGTCTTCGCGCTTTGTGCAAAAGAAGTTTCAAAAGGTGTGCTACAAGATGGCTCACGTGTTTCAGTGCTTCTAAAACAGCTTCCTAGATTGTTTACATTTGGGCTTCACATGTGTCATCCTGCTGGAGATAAGAGTTGTGAAATTACTGCGCCTACGAAAGTTAGCGTGCATCTGTCGGAGCAGGATTGTAAATTGCCAGCCACAATCGACTCCGCGACTGGCTTATGTTTTGTGGGTATGTACCTCACCGCAGTCTGCTAATAGTTTTCTTGAAACCGCGTCGTTGACATGAGAAAATTCACTTTCTCCGTTTAATATTTGCTGCACGCTGCAGTTGCGGTACGTCTGAGGTTTTTGTGTGATGCCGTCCTGGTCTCTTGCACCATAGGTCACTCCCTGGTATTGCATCGAACATCACGCTCCATTCCGGAAATTCTGCCCCGCCCCATAGTATTGCGGCTTGGCCTTCTCGTCGTCCTCTGGTGTAATGGTTACCATGTTAGACTCTAATTCCCGAGGTTGCGGACCATAAAAATCCTTAGTATGACTTCCTTTGGAAGGGAAGTAAACCCGGTGGTCACGTGTCGTAGATTTACGACACGTAAATGAACCTCAAGCCTGATAAAGAGGCCTCAGAGTAAAATTATCGCTCTTTCACGCCCAGTATACGAGGGGCGTCCAATGAGTAAGCCTCCCTATTTTATAAAAAGACATTACACACTGTTGATCATGCTGAATTAATTTTATTTATAATGTACAATCCTTCTGTTACTTTTCTACATAGTCAACATGTTTTTCCAAGCATTTTTGGGGACACAAGTTTTTACAAGCCAGTGCTGTACCAGATTGGGTCCTGTGCTTACAACCACCACATGATTTGACTTCATCATCAGTGTTAAAAGTGCTTACCTTTGAGATGGAAGAACAGGTGAAAATCACTTGGGGCAAGCTCCGGTGAATACGGAGGATACGAGAAAACTTCCAAGTTGAATCTTGACCCAGGCGGAGCTCAGAAGGTTTAACTGGGAAGTTTTCTCGCATCCTCCATATTCACCAGATCTTTTCTCAAGTGATTTTCATGTTCCTCCAACTCAAAGGTAAGCAATTTTAACACCTATGATGAAGTCAAATCAGTCACAGCTGGTTGCGAGTACAGGACCCGACCTGGTACAACACTGGCTTGGAAAAACATGTTCACTATGTAGAAAAGTAACAGAAGGATTGTACAATATAAATAAAATTATTTCAACATGATCAATTGTGTGTAATGTTTTTTTTTAAGATAGGGAAGCTTACTAATTGGACGTCCCACGTAGAATGGGACGCTAAGGACCACAGCAGTTAAAGAGCGGCCATAAATAAAACTCAATTGAATTTTGGCCTTTTCGATTTGTCAAGAACCGATACACTTACGTAGGTATAACAAGGTGAAAAGTGCAATCATTCTAGAAGTTAACAGCAACGTTGAAGGATCAGTTGAGATGAAAATCTCAAATGAATAAGAAGCCTGCGGCAGGTTTAAACCAGTGGTTCTCAAGCCTTCCCAGCTGGTACGGCCATTTGTAAGCTCTGCAAACACCATGCCCTTCATAAGATTATGTATCTATACATATAGATAGATATCTAGATAGATAGATAGGTAGGTAGGTAGGTAGGTAGGTAGGTAGGTAGGCAGGCAAGGTATGTTTATTGGTGTCAATTATTAAATTTATTACACAAACACATAGTGCATGTGTCATTGATCGTACATGCATAGGCATAACATACCTACAAGTTAAATATCGACAAAGTGAAGAAAAGAAAAACAGAAAGAAAACTAGAGATAAATTGAACCTGATTAACTGAACAGCTTATATCTGGCTTCGCGCGCTTTATCAGCAACTTGCCCATGTTTTGGTAGTCAGCGAGTAGATCCCAAAATGCCAGTCTTCCTTCTAGCTGGGCTTAAGAATTTTTCTGTGAATTTTCTCTGAGTTTTTCGCTGGTTCTCCCACTGTGTATATTCCTCCAGAATATGTACCCAGTCTTTATTTGCATTTTATGTGTTATGGCTTTTTCAATATTTTTCATTTTATTAATTTTATACTTTTCTCTGTATTTTTTGTACGCTATTTACAAATTTATTTTATATGAATAAACATGGTACAGCAAATTTTTGCTATAAACCTGAAATTGTGAAGAAAATGGGTTTTGTTTCGACAGATAAAGAATGCAAAAGTCAGGAATTATCGACGTACTGAACTTATTTGTTAAGGCCTCGATTTTTACTTCGCAAATTTATTTCCCCATAAGCTTAAATCATATGTTGGTAACATTGTTAGGTACAGTTAAAAATTTCTCCACTAAATGTATATAAAGATTTTGTAAACTGTAGCACATTTATCAACAAATATAAAACTATTAAAATGAAAGATCTGGAAAAAGTCAGAACACGTAAACTGCAATACCGTTGATTCTTTCTGATTATTAACATGAGAAATTTCTTTCCGTTAATTTGGCTGCTAGAATTGCTTAAAGTTAAGACGAATCTTTCTGGAGTCACTATACGTGCATGCACCCATAGTAACGACAACATTAAGAAAGATATTTTTGGCTTTAGACTAGTCTGCTTAATATCAGTTACTCATTCAAAATCGAAAATTACCAGAAAAAAATCACTTGTAGTTTTAATATATGTAGATACTAAAACATTATTATTAAAAATGCATTTTTAAAATCATATATACCCTATACCGGGTGGACCATTTAAGTTGAGACTACAATATCTCCAAAACTAAGCGTTGTAGAAAAAGTGTCTTGAATAAAAATTGCTTGATATTATGGGGGAAGGTAAATGCCACTAGACGTGTTTCATTTGGAGGACGTTGTGATGGTCATTTTAGGATCAATTAAATTTTTTTAAATGGGAACCTACCTCTTTTATGTTGTTTTATCACTCCTCATAAAAAAACCAAACAACAGTTGTATAAAGCACCTTGCAACTGTTCTTACACCAACATAAATACAACGAAAATTCTGAATGGCTGTGTACGAAGAGCGCAATGAATGGTTGGACCATCCATGGATGGTCATTTGAGGGTCAAGTTACGTTTCGTAATTGGGTACGAAGATTTTTTATTTTGTTTCCTTATTCCTCATCACAAAATAAACAAGTTTTTATAAACCATTTTCCAGTGAGAAAACAACATACAAAATGTAGCATCGCATTTAAAAAAATTAATGACCATCATAACATCCTCCAAACAAAATATGACTAAAGGCATTTACTTTCTACCATAATATTAAGCAACTTCTATTAAATACATTTCTTTCTGCAACGGTTAATTTTTAAGCTATTGTATAGTCTCAACTTAAATGATCCATCCTGTATATTTCTTTACCTACTGCTTAAAAAGACCTTCACACCCTCCGGTTTGAGAATCACTTGTTTAGACAAAATCTTTATCTCGTATACACATTGTAATTGGTATGGTTAACTACGATTAAACGAAACGATTACATTAATTTGGGTAACCTTAGTGAAAACGATAATTCTGTTTCGCTTCTTCAAGAATGATTATCATGTGTTCACCACAATGATTGTATCTAATAATCAAAATGAGGGACAATGAGTTGAGACGTAAGGCTGCGAATGCCGTTTCAGCAGGTGGCCCAACCTCGCCGTATTTGACGTATGCCGATAACCCTTCGTGCGTTAAAAGAGTTGCAGAACTAAACGGAGCAATTCAAAGTAAATACAGGTCAGTGGGAAATTGGCGCATTAGCTCCCTAAAACCAACCAACCGCCACCTCCCGATAAACTTGGGCCATAGCCATATTGTGACTTTATCCGGTGTTTACAAACTGTCTAAGACATTATCTAGTTCAAGTTCACTGATAGTTCACTTCACTAAGGTGAACTAGCCCAATTCTTCGTGACGCTGCCTCTTCACTTCCCTCTGGAGTCGAACACAAGTCCAACACAACCGTCGCTCCCTGATAACACTCGCTGCACGTCACAGAAACCTTCACCAACTCGCTCGGAGAATCTCTCTTGATGTCGTGCAGTCACTAACTCGCTCGCTGACTCAACTCACTCTGTCGCATTCGACTCGCTTACAACACGCGACTGACTAGACTGCGCGAGAACGTTCGGTTATATAGGCAGTTTTCAAACGCTCTAGAACTATTTCGACACACTTTCTAGAGGAGGGGGAGATAAAGCCTTCCAGAAGGTCTAGTTATCTCCCGGTGTTTACGCTGGCAAGCAGCAATTATCTTGTTTACTCGGACCGCTCGGTGCCGACCTCCGTATAACTTTGAGCCATACCGTTGCGTCAAAATATTAATGGCTTTAGTTTTTAGCATATTCATGCCATTCACACTAAAGCATTTTTAAAGGCCCAAACGCTATTCCAAAACCTTTTTTCCCTCATAAATTTAATACAAACTCGCTTTTCCAAAGTCCATTATACGCTACAATAGCGTTTTCCGTAATCTTCCTTATCTTACAGTGGTAACTGAACAGTACAATTGGAATTTCTGAAAAATCATTAAAATGGAAATATTTTCTTTTACCTTCTATCAAAAAGTATGCCATTAAAACCTGAAAGCTGCAAGACATTGAAAAATTGTATTCAAATATTTTGGTAAAAGATGGCAGAGCAATGCGAACCTCATCAGGTATGCCAACCTCATGATCAAACATCTCACCGAATATGAAGATGGCAATAAAGAAGAATAGGCTGAATACAGTGACGAAATTAGCCGAAGTACAGAATACACGAAAATTGGACCAGAATGCAAGTTTGACTTTTTGAGCACCTTTGTTTTTTTTTTAATTTTTAAAAATGAATTTCTGCAATATTTCTTAAGCTTTAAATTTAAGTTTATATATACTTTTTATAAATAAGCAAGTAAAATATTTGCATCAGAAGCTTCTCCATCAGTTTCCAAAAACATTATTGTTAGCTGAGACTATGGAATATGAGCATATCTAATATAAGGAAAATATTTGAATTTTAGCAATACTTGCTGACTATGTTATATTTAAAGTCCCATTTATGCTTCCATCATCCACAATGATGGCTTCAGAATTCTGTTTATCCAATATTGAACTCCAAAATAAACGTTGTCCTGTGAAAGTACACGTTTTTATTGTATGCAATAATGATGGTGTTTGACAAAAATATGTGAAAAAATATTTGCAGCTGGATGTACCACTCAGAAAATATATTAATCATACCTGAATCAATAAGAAAACCTTTTATAACTTCTCCTTAATATTCTGCTAAGATGGATAAGGTGAGTTTCGGAAAAGTGAGCTTCATTTATCATTAAATAATTGAATAATTTTAGCTTTTCGTATTTAGTTTCGATGGACTTAATATGTAGTGAATTATTATGAAGAAAATAATGCAACGTTACGATCATTATAAAATGATTTAAAAATGGCTCGTAGTAGCAAGTTAAAACCACCATTAACTTGCTCTTGTGGAATTTAGATACTTTACAATAGGAACCAGGTACAGAAAAAAAAAATTACAACCAAAAGTAATAAATATTCTGATTGTGACTAGCAAACATTATGTCTTGAGTTCAAGGGCTGCCAGGACAGAACGTTGATTAGAAACTATTAATACTATAAGTGTATAACAAATAGCCTTTAACCCAAAAACTGCAACACAAATTTCAGTTTGGTGAATCAGTCGAAAAGCAGAGCCTTCATTCCACCATAAGAAGACAGTTACCATTTTGAAAACTACATATTCTAATAATCAAAAACTAATAACTCTTAATTTCAGAGTAATTAAGAGATAGCCCTCTCATATACATATTTTTTTGTTTCTTTTGTTCTACAAAGTGAGGCTGAAGTATTTCTTTGAGTTTTAAGAACGGACTTTAATAATTTTCAATCACCATTCCTGGCGTTTAGGGGATCTACTGTGATTTTCTTTTAATAGCGTGTTTCGTCCAGCAGAATATACAAATATTGTAAAATCGTACAGATAATTGTGTAAATAATTTACTGTTTCAGTAACAGTGTGCAGAACTTCAGCAGGAAATAGGAAACTCTACTAGAAATTTTGAGACTGGAAGCCGCTCAGGGAGATATGAGCTCAAACATATGAAAGAGAATCTGAAGAATAGGCAATCCATATTGTAGATTTTGTTATTGTTTTCATGTTCACAATTGCTGTTTCTTTGGAACATATTTTAATAAGGAAAAGTGCATTGCTACGAGAATTATGTATGAATTGTCAAACTAATGAGTAATTTCTTATATTTTTTTCATTAAAAGAGTTTTTAGTTGATACCAATTCAGTTAGATGTATAATATAACAGTGCTGTTGTTCCGTGATTCCTTCCCCTCTTCCCTTTCTGCACAAAAGCTAATTCAAGGTCAGACATGAAGCTAACACCTTCCCTCTGTGCCATAAAGCAAGTATTAATGGCCCCTGGTATAGAGAGGAGCCTCGTGGTATTTTATCTCCACTTTAAGTGCCAATTTTGTATTACCTAGACTAACTGAAACTCTTTGGAAAGTATTTAAATTAGTGTTATTCAGACGAATCGGAATTATCTATAATAGTTTTTTATGGACTGGAAAGGAGAAGTTCCAAGAATTCATGAAACGGTCAATCGCTCAGCTCCGATCCATTTGCAATCTCTAGTATAGGCACAAATATCTTATTATTGCGTTTGCCAATCAAACCCAAGTACTAGGTTTTAATGAGCTGGTACAGATCAAATGTTTTTTTCTAGTGGTACTACCCTTGCGTGTAGAAGTTTTATGTTTTCCGAGAAGACGGATGAAATAAAATCAATGATGTTGGGAGGGAGCCGGCGACTGGCGATCATAACATATGCAACGTATTTGCCACCGTACAGCGTATTGAAAACTTCAAACCCTTCACTGAAAATGTTAAATGTCACGGCTTCAATTTAATATATTTTAAGTATATGTTATTGCTCTATATAGTGTGCATATAAGAGATTTATAAATCTCACTTAAGTACCTTTTAACATTTTCGAGATATTAATTTTCAAAAAGGCTTTCGCGAATCTTTTGCAAAGAGCTACTTATGATGAGAAATTGGAACAATCTGTATTATAAAATACATAGAGATAAATTTGTAAATGTCCCTTATTCTAAACGCTCAATATTTTTAGTATACTTCTAATAGTTTACTAGTAAAAATGATAAAGTATATCATTCCACCGTTAAACAAGAAATTCAGATACTTTTGAAAATATAGCTATAACCATGGAGCTATGTGGAGTTCCATAAAAAGTGTCTTTAAACTTCTCTGTTGACCTTTCAAGAATTTAGGCTGAAAATTTCAAACAGATTGGATGTACATTCCATCATGTGAAGCATTTTCAATGATTAAAATATGCCTAAACGTAGCTCGCCAGATACTAAGTGGAATGAAGCTATGCATTCTCTATCAACTCAGCAGAATTCTAATTATTTAAAACACGCTGAAGGGAAGTTAAAAGCATTTAATGGATAATGAATCTTCCAGTGTGTGTTAATAAAATTTATGTGTAATTAATTTTGAGTTTTTAATTAATTATGATTTTTTATTTAATATTAAGCCCCGGCTGCGTCAGTTGTACTTGGTAGAGCAAGCATCTCTTATCAAGTGTGGTATGGCTGCAGAATAGTTTCACACACATTACACAAATTATAGTTTTAAATTCACACTTCTTTATTACTTCTTCAAGGCAGTTGAATAATACACTGGTGTGCAAAACCCAAAGACGTAAGCAATCTTCGCTTGCTGTGACACTGCCAAGTAACATAGCTCGATGAAACTTGAATCATACATAGAGGGAACTGCTACGGTATGCTACAGTAGGCAACTAAACGAAATATGCAATGGGACGAACAGAAATGCCACTTTTATTCATAGACCATAAGCTGCACTAAAGTCAATGCGACATATGATGGCTGTATAGATTTACAGAAACAGATACATGGTGCTTAAAAGGGTGTATGATCACCACGGACGGCAATGCATGCTCTGCATCGTGCTCCCATGCTGACCACAAGGTTGGTAAGCAGTTCTTGTGGTAGGGCGTTCCATTCCTCGATCAGCGCTTTTGACAACTGTTGGATGGTCGTTGGTGCATGTGGATGTGCTGCAATGCGTCTCCCCAAAGCATCCCACACGTGTTCGATGGGATTTAAATCGGGGGAACAGGCAGGCCATTCCATTCACCGAATATCCTCCGTTCCAAGAGATCCTCCACCTGCGCTGTTCGGTGCGGTCGCGCATTGTCATCCATATAAATGATGTCAGGGCCGCCTGCACCCCTGAAAAGACGCAAATGGGGAAGGAGCACAGTATTACAATAACGTTGACCAGTGAGCGTACCATGTTCAAAGATTTGGAGTTCGGTGCATCCATGCAACATTATGCCTCCCCAAACCATACCACCCGGACCACCAAAACGATCATGTTCAAGGATGTTCCTGGGTTCATTACGTGTTCCCACCTCTCGCCAGATCAGGGTACGTCGAGAATCGCTACTTAGGCTGATTCTGCTCTCATCCGAGTACAGCGCTTGGCATCTTCAGGGTGAAGTGATTCAATGTCTGCTGTGGTCGGACCCCAAAAAGGCAGTTTTAATAAAAATTCTGCACATGGATTCTCTGTGTGTGCATGTGCGCGCGCTTGTATATTCAGGCTCCGACCACCGCAGACACTGAATCACTTCACCCTGAAGATGCCAAGCGCTGTACTTGGCGAAACGTCGGTATCCAATGCCTTCTAGACCGCGGCCTGCAAGCCCGGACAGTAGTAATTCAATTATTAGTCATGACGCCGCCCGTGAAAGCCTCAGTATGTTCATGTTTCAAATAAGTCTTTTTCTGGCATAAACCATTTATTAGATAGCCGTTGTTAATGATTCGAATTGTTCATTTCCTGGTCATGCTCTTAAAATCATGTCAACATTCAACTGCTTCTCGCGATTGCATGGAAGCAGTATAGAATTTTAAGACCGCATATAGCGTCCAGTTCTAAAACATTTGACTATCGCTGTTCTATTTGTGTCTATAACGAAATGTGTAATATAGCTATTTCTGCAAAGGTTTATTTAGATTAAAATGTAGTATATAGAAAAAATAAGCTTAGTGAGAATAGTTTGTATACCACTAATAAACGATAAAGAGTAAAGTCATGTGAATGTATCACATCAGATGTTTCTTTTTAAACCGTTAGCTAGCAGGTTTTATAGCTGTTAGAGCCATTCATGAACAGCATTTATGTGCTCATATCTTCAGGAATCTAAAAAGGTTTCTCTTATATACGTAGTTATATGTGCATTAGCATGATTCATGATATTTGTGCTGTTTGCTTTAATGTAGTCGCAGACATGTATTGCTATGTTAATGTACCTGACATTATCTAACAGCTTTCTCTTTAACCCTTCCCATGCCATGATTTGCAGTGAACATGATGTGAAGCCATTTCATTGACTGATAAGGTGGTAAACATTTTGAAGGTAGTGTTTCTATTCTGTAGGTGCACGATCTGTTTTTCCTAAACCACTCTGTTCATCTAGATGTATATGCTCTGCTATTTTACTCAATCTATTCGTTACTATTTTGAGAATATAATATTCCAACTTACATAGGCTTTCTAGTTTACGTAAACGCATTAGACACGGTCAACCGAACAAAAATTATGGAACATATTAATACAAAAATGTATTCCAGAGCACTTGGTTCTAATAATGCAGAGCATCTATGTATATAAACATAAAATCAGAGTTAAAATAAGTAATGTTACAAGTGAAACCACTAGAGATATCAGGAGGTGTAAGGCAGGGGTACTCTTTATCACCCATATAATTGTGAATGTATATATACATAATAGGAGGGCGTCATTGAACATGTTTATAAAATCAAGAAAGTATTAGTTTAAAAAATATAAATGATGATATTATTTTGCCAAATATTCCCCTTTAACATCACTACATTTTTGCATTTGATGAAACCAGTCCTAGCACTAATGCCACTCCTCCTGAGGTACTTCAGAAACCAGATTTTTATAATGTTTGAGAATAGAGTATCTTATTACGTTATTAACAACACGCTTTGGGCATCAATTTAAAGTAGGTTGTATTGAAGGACTTGTATTATATTTCAACTGTTGGAGAGCCGAACTTGTAGTAGTTGCAACTGCGCGTATAGTAAACAGTTTCCGGTAGCCTTCACCCCAAGTGTACTTTCAGGTGGCCTTTGCCCCAAGTTAAAAAATATTAACTTTGTAATTTGACTGTTTCTTTAAATATTATATATATGTTTGCCTCGGCTGCGTCAGTATTTGTTACAGACACGTTTCTCTTAGCAGAGCGTGATGCGACAAGAATGTAGGCTTACACAGACTATTATTTTACTTTACTCCTTTTATTAATACTTGATACGCTTTAAATAACCCTTCACTAATATAAAGAGGGAGCTGTGAGATGTTTTTATTAAATACTTGCACTTTTAACACGTAAACTATTTTGTCTCACTGAAAATATGCATAAAATCTCTCAAGGACGCATCACGCATCCGGTTACAATCACTGTCTGCAGGCAACTGACTTCTAGATTTGTAAATTTTGCTATATTTCAGTTTCTGAGTGGCTAGTCCTACTCCAATAGGATACCTTCATTTAACTAAAGCTTTTTCTGGTTGTTGATTGGCTATTTTATAAACTGTCACTAAAATTACATTATTGTTACTCCAAGAATCACAAGTAGCACTGTTAAACTTTCTTACTCATTATTGACTCAAGGTTACCTCATTGTTAGCAAATTTTAACTTATTCTCACAGCTCCTACATTATTATATTACGTAATATATTCACATAACATTATTACACATGGATACAATAATATAAGCATATGCAATGACTGTTACATACATTTTACAACTTATTACATACACATATTGCTTCAAGGCGGGCTGTTATTGAATTTACATATTATATAATTAGACTGAAATTATATAAGTGTTAAAAATACTGCCTCATGTTTCACTGCTTCATTTGATGATGGAAAGGTTATTCCACGCATTATATCTTTAATTTTTGGAAACACAAAAGTTACAATGTGCTAGGACAGGGCTGTATGGTGGAGGCTCCATGGTGCAGACCTTAAGGGCATCCAGATACTGAGTTGTTAGTTTTGCTGTATGCGACGATGCGTTGTCATGATGTAACGGTTTTTTTTCTTTTTGAGAGTTTTTCAGAACTTTACAGTAAAGAGACCAAGTGTACCAATCGGCAGTAACGGTATATCTATCTTCTAATGCTGTAGTAACAATATAGCCCTTTTAGAAAAAAAAACAATCTAGTAACCAACTTCTTACTAGCACTGCGAATTCGTCGGACTTTTGCAGGCTGAGGTTCTATTCGAAAGACCCTCTTAGCCAATTGACTTTTCATTTCAGGATCATAACAATAAATCCAAGATTCATCACCAGTAAAGATATTCCAAACCAAACCTGAAGTGCCGGAAGGAATTTTTCCAGATTTATCTCATACCAATTCCCAACGTCGCCCAAATAAATTCATAAGATGTCCGTTGATCTTCTTCAAGCATTGCTCGAACAGTGGCAATATTTTCATCAGTAACAGTAGTTCTTGGGCGTCCTTCACGAAATTCACCACTATGAAAGAGCCGATCTCATTTGAATTCGCTGTATCAATTATAAATTGTTGACTTAGATGGGGCTCCTTCGCCAAATGCATTTCTAAGCCATTCTTCACATTGTTTAAGCGTTAATGACAATTTAAAATTTAAAATATCATAGCCTGGAAATGATCTCTAGTCAAATTAACTTTTGTGTGAACACAAAATCTTTCAATTCTGATAATTAACAAACTATTAAAGTAAATCGAACATAGAGTAAATTGAAATCATGGTCGCTGTCAAATATAAAGAAAATTCATTTATTTTTAGAAACATGACATTTTAAAAATTTTCAGTATCGCCCTCGTAGCAATTTTGGAACAAAATCTAAAACTAATTTTACTATAAACAACACATTTCTCAATACCTTATTATTTGATGACGATCAGGTGGTTTTAACTGATGTAGAAGATAATTTACAACGTGCCTTATTCAGTTTAAGTACAATTGCTGCAGAATTTAACCAAACAATATCCACGACAAAAACAAAGGCCTTAAAGGAAATACACCATTAAGTGCAATAATAATATAATAATAATAACCAGTAGAATAATTGAATCAGTTCAGTTAATTAGAATACACTATTTCATATAGACATATTAGTGATATGAGGATACAACTCCCAAAACTTCCACAATTAATAAGGATAATTAAAAGAACTATCTGTAAAATGTAAGAAAATAGACTAAACTTAAGTTTCAAAAAGTAATGGCCATGGCAATATTGTTATAAGATCGAAAAGATGGGCCTCGATTACAGAACAATAAAGGAATATAGAAGCAGCTGAGATGACCGGTTGCAAGACGTAATTTACTGGATCATAGACGGAGTGTGGATAACAGGGAGGAGCTGAAAGTATCTTGTATCCTAGAAGTAATACAAAAATGACATGAACCTGTACTTAAAGTGGAGGTGAGCCGCTTAGTCCTGATTTTGTATTAACTATAAACCACAAGAAAGACGAAGCTTAGGCCGACCAAGAAGACGATGGCGTGACCAGTTCAATTAGTACTATGTGGAGGCGGAATAGGCCACATGGCCTAAACCGTGTTGTTATTGAACAAGATTATTATTATTCTGTTAGCATTTCAAAGCTGATAAATGTATTACACCGGGTGGTCTACCAGTCTGTTGTTTGGTTTTATGAAAACTGCGGTTAATCTTATGATTCTCATACGGTTTGGTACAGCGATATACGGAAGACACAGAAGTTACAAAACAACAATGATAATAACTTTCTATATTCGTATGTGAAAAACTGTAAACCTATTGATATTGTGACGCAGCGGCTATGGCTATAGGTCATCGGTAGGTCGGCGTCGGGAAGTTGGAGAAATAAACAGAGATAAGTAGACGCGGGAGCGCTCCCGTCCAGCATAAACACCAGAAGCGCTATCGACAGATAATCGGAATCTTCTGGAAGTTTCCCTTTTCCCCTCGTCCAGAGCATTCTAGAATATTCTGTTGACACTTCTAGCGGCTATATAAGTGAACGCCCTCGCGAGTCAGACAGTGAGTTAGGGAGTGTGTTTCTGGTATGACAAAAGCGAGTTTGCGACGACGTGCAATGAGTGTTGCTACTATAACAGGTTAGGAGGGTCTTGTGTTCGACTCCCCAGCGGGTGAGCCGTCCGAAAGAAGAGGCTATTTCGCACGTATTTCATTACATCTCTGCGTCACGAAGACAACTGCAGTCACAATGAAAGTTGAACTCGATCACACCAGTGAAGTGACAATGTTAACTAAGTGAAGTCACAATGGAAGTTGAACTAGATCACAGTAGTGCAGTTATAGTGAAAACTGGACATAGTCACAATATAATAATAGCCTTTTTATTATTGCTATATCTCTTATTTACTGCTCTATACTTATACCATAATTGGCCCAGGTTTCAACCCTGTTTTTGTATAAACTATGAATACCATTTTAGTAGACTATTCCTATCTTATAATGCGTATTTTATATTGACCAATAATGTTTAGCAATGGCTCGGGATCGACCAATTACAGTCGTTTATCCAGTAATAAGCTTGCAAGGATGCGGTTTTATCGGATTACATGTCAGCATGTTGCAGGGCCTTAATAGTATCAGTATGCAGCTATTAAACGGCTATGTCATCCAACTCGCCAGTCATCAATTCTGGAGAAATTACGAAATCCTACTATCTCAACATCCACTTCAGTTTCCATTACTGAGAATCCACCAGATTCCTTCAGAATTCAACTTTGAAAGTTGTGTTTTTAATCAATGCACATTCAGATAATGTAAATTTCCAAATAAATTATGTTATTGAAAATATGTGTATTGTGTTCTGTTTTGGAGATTAGCTTATTTCTCGTTCCCACTGTTGGTAGCATGAGTTACTACTCTAACTGTGACAGCTGTCACTATGGTGAGTTGATTTTAAGCAACACGAGTTAGTATTTGTATAATCTGTTACACTTTATTCATGGAATAGTCTTAATAAACTCCATTGGAGGTCACGAGTTATACCAGATAAATTTTCATCCTCTAGTGCGATTTCCTATGACAAAGTTACAGCAGGAAGCACGTGATCGTATTAAAGTCAGTTCCAAAATATTTGTCACTTGGAGAATTTGCAAGTTATTCTATATTTGTGTTCCATAAATGGACTTGTAAACATCTATGACTGGTTTGTAATTGTTCTTTCATAATAGCCGTGTGTAAATACTACATTGGAAAGTCGAATTACACTTCAAACATTCAATGCCACAGTCGGGACTGGAACCACGGATCTTCTCCACTCCGTGTCGACATTCTTATTGCTTGACCTACCGCAACGAGATACCCATAAGCGCATCAGTACGGCCATTCAGACACTCTAGAAGGCTTATGAATATTTGAATCAGGATGTGCACTGATCTTCACCGACGGTGGCTCGATGTAAACAAAACAAGAAGTCAGCTTATCCTTTTGAATGCCTGGGTGGGTTGAGGTGTCTTAACTTGAAGCTTCATGTGCAGTGGTGGACAGGTAATGTATAGGTGTAGGTCTTGGGTACCACTTTGCCATGAAAGGCAAGGCATGTACGACTCGTTTATAATAATGCAGAATAAAATACAAATCCACGTCGTTTAATAATTTTAGTAGCTCCGTTCAGCCACTCAGATATACCAGGTGGCGCAAACAAGCTGTCCTTTGCAAAATTATGCTTCCCGCATACGAGGTGCAAAAAAGTTGCCGCATCACTGCTGTTCAAAGAGACAGTGCAGGTACAAAGCGAAAGTTCACTGAGGTAGCGCTACTGCTTGCGGTGTTTACGTGTTAGTTTCGTACTAATAAGCGTCGTGTGATTGCCTCTTGCAGTTCGAGCCAGGTCCTTCAGACCAGAAGGTAACGTTCACCAATAACCAACACCAGATATGGTTACGATCTGTGCGGAGAAGCACCAAAAATCAGATGAGGCTCGAAGGTTGTGTTCTGAACATTTTCAGAGGTGGCACTGTCTTCTGTACACTTTTTTTTGGAAGTATAGAAATAATATTAAGAGATGATGGATCATTTCAGGTAGAACGTGGGCACATCAATTCGCCTACCAAGGCGGGCATGTTTTTGCCCACGCATATTATGAATAATGCATTGATAGAAAATAGTTTAATTCTAACGTACCTTTAAGGGCACATAAATATAATAAAAATAGAACTTTGTTTGATATTGTTAAATTTGCTGCACCAATTGATGCCATATAGTTTTAATGATTGTAGATTAACTGTCATGGAGCTATTACTTAACACGTCTGCTCAGGTTTGCGTCAAGCAACAATCCTGAATTCTTGTTAATAAGCGAATTGCTTATTAAATAACCGTTAACACTCCCCCACACACATACATAGGTACACTCACGTTCAAATACCAGCCTCTGGGCATACCGTGAAATGTTTTAAACAACTTTCTGGAGCCCAGCCGGGACTCGAACCCGGAACACTACACGAACAGCTGGTTACGAGCACAGGACCCGACTTCTGGTTCGCTTCTGATTCATCTTCGTCACGGTGTTAAAGTGCTTACCTCCATGATGACCTTTGAGTCAGGGGAACATGTGAAAATCACTTGGGAAAAGATCTGGTGTATGGAGGATGCGAGAAAACTTCCCAGTTGTATCTTCTGAGCTCCGCCTGGGTCAAGATTCAACTTGGAAGCTTTCTCGTATCCTCCGTATTCACCAGATCTTTTCCCAAGTGATTTTCACATGTTCTTCCAACTCAAAGGTAAGCACTTTTAACACCGATGATGAAGTCAAATCAGTGAACAGCTGGTTGCGAGCACAGGATCCGACCTGGTACAACACTGGCTTGGATAAACTTGTGTCACGTCCCCAAAAATGCTTGGAAAAGCATGTTGACTATGTAGGAAAGTAACAGAAGGATTGTACAATATAAATAAAATTAATTCAACATGATCAATTGCGTGTAATGTTTTTTATAGAATAGAGAAACTTACTTATTGGACGCCCCTCGTAATAAATGTAGAGAGATGGAGAAATGACACACAATTTTTAATAGCTGAACAATGTTGAATGTCAGGATGGATTTTTCCAACAAGATTCTGCTAACGTACATATAACTGATGAGTCATCATATATAATTCTGGAATTTTTTTTATTATAGTGTAATCAGTAAATGATTATGGCCCTAACGATCCCGTAATATAACTGTGTGCGATATTCATCTATTGGGGAGCTTGAAATACAAAGTGTATATAACAAACCCACATACATGCATTGGAAGAATAAAACACAACATCAGACGAGAAATTTACTCAGTTTTGGATATTGAACTCTGGATGTGAATGAAAATATTCTGAGAAGATGGCAGAAATATTTGGATAGAGAAAGACATTTCCAACATCTCTAATGATAGATGGATAACGGGGGGGGGTTATGTTGAAGTTTGTCGACCTTTTGCACGTCAGCCTAAAATGCTTATTGTGTAACCCCATATCTCTTATGATTAGCCGTGTGCTTATTATAAGTGAAGCGGTAACTGTAACTGCGAGAATGTGAGGCGGTTGCGGGGATATTATAACTGTTTCGGTGCGAGTTCGAGCTGCGGTGGCCAGCGCTCCAGCAGCCGTGTATTGGCCGCAGTGTGAGAGAAAAGCATTGTATTTCTGCAAACATTAACATGAAGAAGATAATATTTCTTGAAAATACTCTGTGGAGGCTATAAAATAAACGTTAGTAGGTAGAGAAAGTCATTTCAATGTAATATATCGCATTTTAAGCGCTATCGTAATTCAGCTGTTTCTCGTGATGTTATGGAAAAAGTGGCCGTCATTTAAATATCTGACTATTGCTTTACTTTCCTCTGTCCATAAAAAATAGCAGTTTTATTTATGGACGCTGTTTAACTGCTGTGGTCCTTAGCGTCCCATTCTATACTGGGCGTGAAAGACCGGTAATTTTGCTCAGAGGTCTCTTTATCAGACTTGAGGTTTTTTACTAGCCGTAAATCTACGACACGGAACCACCTGCTTTAAATGACGATGTCTGTACCTTGCATCAATTATCTCGCCCTGCATTAAATAGGAGCCGGCTAACATTCAGAAAAGCTAACAGGATTATGGGCTAGTGTAAACGAGACAAGTAATCAGCAAAGGGAAACTTGCATGTGAAGTCACGTTAGGGCGCATCTATACAAGGTTCACCCGAAAATCCACCCATTTCTTGAAGCTACACCTCGCATTTGTGCAAAGTGCGGCCGGTAATGCTGGTTGTATGTTGCAGGAGATTCAAGGTGGTACAAATTTTAATCAATTAGTGGCTCAGTATATACATGTATACGTAAAGTAGTATGTATTGCAGATATAAAGCTCTGCAGACGGAAGCGGGATTCGACCTCGGAACCTCTCCGTTAGAAACCCACAGTCCTAGCCACTCGTACACAAAATACAGCTGTGGATATGTAGCTCCAAGCAGCTATCTGACGGTTATCTTCAGATGTGCTTTGTGATGGACGGAACGTATTATTATGATTATTATTATTATTATTATTAACGGATCATTACCTTAGTATTCATATTATAAAGGTTATAATATTATATGAAATATGTATATCTAAAAGTAATAAAACACAAACAGTATGTCATTTAGTTCGGTGTAACAATCAATACTGGATGTTAGTACACCAAATACAATTAATTACTCGCACGTGGTGACGGTGTTAGCAATAACGGAATGCTTTTAATAAAATAACTGAAACAGAAGCAACTAGTCCTACGTCATGAATCCTTGATTTAATTTGAGTTCCTATTTGAACAAAGCCAATGGCGACTTGGGAACACCTTGTATTTTTTCTACTTTGAGAAAACAAGAAAGATAATATTGCATACTTTCTAACAAAATATTTTGAACACAAAACAGCTGCATATTGCTTGATGATTATATTCATTTCAATCCTTTATTTTAACATTAAACTGTACAAGTAATATGCATAGCCAATATTGAATATATTCCATATCGTATTAGATTGTCAGAAAAAAGCAGTTAACGTATATCTATATCTATAAGAACATTAAAATATTCATCACGTTATAAAATGGATTGTTTATTAGCCATATTTTAGCTTTGTTTTTAAAATTACCTATTTAGATTAAGAGATTCGATATTTTCAGCCAGTTTATTAAATTATTAATAGCAGTAATAACTTTACAGGAATTTGTCTCCAGCAGTCTACAAAAATGGAATAGCTAATGTTGTAGTTTTTGTGTTGTAGACACAACATAACTATCAATATTCTTCATTATATATATTTATATATATATAACATACAGTGTACATAAGGATTATACACAGTCATAATACCCTCTTAAATAAATATTGGTTTACAAGGAGTTCGAGCTGAAGACCTTGAGGATGATAATCTAATTACGACCGAGACTTCCACGGACACTCCAACAATACTACTACCACTGAAGATGTTTACCGCAGTGATAGACGAAACATCCGGGAAGAAGAAGACCAGTAGAGAGAAATTAAATTAAATTGAGTTTTATTTATGGACTCTCTTTAACTACTATGGTCCTTAGCGTCCCATTCTATATTGGGTATAAAAGACCGGTAATTTTGCTCAGAGGCCTCTTTTTCAGGCTTGAGGTTCTTTTACGTGCCGTAAATCTAGGACACTGGACCACAGGCTTTACTTCCCTTCCGAAGGAAGCCATGCTAAGGATTTTTACGCCAGAAAAAATCCATCGTCCCCCGCCGGGTTTGAACCCGTTGGGAACTAGTCCACGGAGGACGACCCAGTAGACGACGGCCTACAAGCCTGGGAAGTTCTATACCTATGTAATTGAATTACCTTTTTCTATAATAATAAAATATCGTTAAGGTTTAGCATTATTGCCATAAGATATAAGACCATATCTACAAACACTTTCAAATAGGGCATAGAGGCGTGTTTTTAAAGAGTACTGTTTTAATATTTTACCGCTGCAGCGCTGCAGTCGCGATTTTGAGCATGCGTGATCACTTTCTCCATTGATTAGGAAGCCAGACGCAGCTGTGAGCGATCGTCACTTTGCGTTTTCCTGTTGTTGGAGTTTCGAAATGTTCAAAACAATCCAACCAACCGGCGCTTGTGAAGTCAGATCAGTGATTCGTTTTTGAATGCTACAAATGTTACGCCAGCAAACATTCAGCGCTAATTGTGCGGGTTTATGGGGAAAGAATAATAAGTGAGTGACATGCCCGGGCAGACACAGCCAAACAAACTCAAGATCTAAGGGAATCATTTGGTTGGAAATAATTCGGCCACCCTCCCTACAGTCCGGATTTAGCACCAGGCAGTTTTCATCTGAAGAAGTTCCTTGGTGGAAAACATTTTAACGACGATGAAACAAGAAGTGCACACTTGGCTTATATTGTTTGACGAATGCATGCAAAAACTGGTTTCCCATTACAAGTGCCTTAATAACGGCAGTGACTATGTGGAGAAGTAGTGTAAGGTAGTGGAGAAGTAATGAAAGATAGTAAAGTAATTGGAAAATAATGTTATGTTATTTTTTAACAAAATATCGGTACTTACTTTAAAAACGTGCCTCTTAAATTTGTTTTAGATAATTGCACGCGAGCCCCTTACAGCCAATGTACGGTCTCATTGATGCCTCCTCATTCACCAATCAAAATCCGAATTAATCGATAGTTTTAAAGCGTGGCGCTCAAAAACTAATAACTGTTAGCTTTTTCCTTCTAAATTCATTTTTTAATCTTATAATCTCTATTCGATTCGACTAGGGATCTAGGAAGTTTATTCCCATACATTTTCTTGTTTCCTAATGGTGGTTGGCACAACCTATAAAAATGGCGAGATTTTGAGATTTGCGAATTCAAAACGGTGTAAGATCTAACGCCGCGTAATACGAGATGAAGCAGGTTATCCATGTCAATGATTATACTTAAAATAAAACAGGTAAATAAATAAATAAATAAATAAAAGGCGCCGTTCTCGCATTGTAATAATGTTACCGAATCCCTCTCCATCTTATATCTTAGGCAATTTAATTTAGCTTTCAAATTTATGCTTGTTGTCATTAGATAATTATTTTTTGGCCTTCGGTCTCGAAAGTCTTGACAACAGGCATTCACAAACCTCAATTAAATCATTGAAAAACTATCAGCATTGTCGTATTACTGAAGATAGCTTTTTAGAATCCACTTTGATCTAAGTAGATAACACTAGAGTCATAAGCATGCTTGCTGTATCTGTTCATTCAAATTTAACTTACTCCCCATGTCCATATTAGTAAGTTTTAATACCTACTATAAAATGCATTTTTATGGCGTAATTCGTGATTGAATTTTAAAGCTGACAGATAAGTAACTCTGAGTTTTAAAGGTCTTTATTCACGAATTGCACTTATAGGTATGCCCTTATGATTCTAGAGATTGGAAATACAAAAATTAATGATTAGAATGAACATACAGTTCCTGCTTTAGTCTTACCAGATGAATAAACAAAGAAAGTGAGAGGGGAATGTTCGAGCAAGGTTAGCCGACCAGATCGTGCAGTGTTACTCTGCGTGAGATGCACATCTTTGATTTATAATCCTGATGTTATACTGTCATTAACAAGTATAAGTGACAGTTATATTTATGGCCATACTTAATGCAGACATCAGCTGCTTTTTTTCCTTTGGGAGTAGTAGAACTACTTTCAAATGCAATGTGAACGGCAGGAGCTCGAGAGCCATGGAAGAATGTGATGAGATGCTAACCCAAGCCTTCAAGACTGCAGCGTCCATATCGGCAACGGTGGATATTTACACTTTCTGAATTTTAAGGGCATGTGAATCGGAAACAGCGCAAACTTCTTTTGTCTGTGAACAGCATAACTCAAAAGGGAAAAGTCGGATAAATACCAAATTTGTTATTTAAGTTCAAAATCTTCCAAGGATGCACACGAAGATTTCCTACCCCCCAAAAAATTTCCACCCCAAACTACCCTTTAGATGAACAATTTTTTATGTTTTGTTTTCTCAAAAGTAGGTCTGATCATTTTGATTAAAATAATATACATATGTTTAAGATATACGTAATTAATTGTTATAAAACCCTCTTCATTATGAATAAATTTTGTATAATTTTGTATAACAGGTAATTCTTAAGAAACAATACAAAACAGTAGGATACCTGACTGTAATATACTGCTTATGTATTACAACATTATTAGCCGTTTTTGAAATATTTGCTTTTATATCTTTAAGTTTCTATGTTGGACTGTCATGGGGTATCTATAATGCACCTTAGGCTATTTTTATTTTTTCTCACACGGATACTTTAGTGACTAAAACTGATTTACGACATGCAAATAGTTTAGTTTAATTTTCTATATTTCGTATGTAAATCAGTCCGTATCGTTTAATTTGAAATTACTTTAGTAAAAAAAAATTTAGGTAAATAGAACCATTTTTTAAGTATTTTTTGTTCTTCGTTTGAAATTTCCAGCGTTTTAAATATTGCACTTTAAAGCGTTATAGTCGTTCTTTTGTTTCTCCCGATCTCATGCAAAGCAATACCAATAAATATCGGCACACGTTTTTCCACAGACCACTATCCTTGCTATCTCCTTTAAGCTCCTTAGTCTGGCTTCTCTATAACCCTCCCATAAATAAAACTCCTGAGAACAACTAACCCTAATATTGTCCTAAAGATCTTACCATGAAGACTCTGGTCTATTTAACATCTATTTTAATGCTGCTGTACCATTCTACAATTCATAACTGCTGCGGTTAACTGAGGGCATTGCAGTCGCAGCATTTTTGGATATCCAACAAGTCTTTGATTGAGTATGACATTCCGGTCTGCTCTATAAACTTCGAGGCATTGGTTTGTCGGATTATCTTTATCGAGTGATCCCAAGCTTCCTCTCGCATCACACTTTCCAGTGCGAGTTGGTTCTACTCTGTCCACAGTGCGGCCAGCAGTTTCTGGAGTACCTCAAGGTTCCATTTTAGCACCTGCGTTATTCAATATCTTTGCCAGTGATATACCGCACTTCCAACATTCTCACGTCGCAATGTACGCTGATGACAACCTTCTTCCTTGCCCATTCTGACCTTGACACTACAATTTCAACATTACAGACGTTCTTCAATACTCTGATGTCTTGAATTAAAAGCTTTAGTATATCTCTAAATCATAAAAGAATGTGAAATCGTTTTCACTTTACGTCGTCCCACGTTTATTCTGTCACTTTACTGTGGATGCGTGTAGATGATAGTATTAAATACCCGGGCGTCCATTTCAATCGTCGTTTGACCTGACATTCTCATGTCAATTCCAATTTAAACTTTCTTTATTCCCGATTACGCAAACTGTACTCTATTTTCAACTTAAAATCATCCCTGCGGGTACAATGTAGTTCTCTTTTATAGAAGTATTTCCTTCGACCATTGTTTAAAAAATGCTTGTCCAATTTTGGGTGGACCTGCTGTGTCCAAAATTCGTCGGCTACACTTGTTACAATATAAAGTTTTACGACTCATATTGAATACCCCCTGGTATGTACACAACACTCAGTTACAGAATTAACTTGAATTCAGTACCACCTCTGAACGCATTCGTTCTCACACTCATTCATTTTTTCATCGCCTCAGTTTGGTGCACGGCGCAGTGCATTTCTCCTTAGATAGAAGAACTGCTGAAGTTCCTCGGATCAGGAGTCGTCTCCCATAGGACTCGTTGCTCTCTTCCGACAGCACCTGGGAACAAGAAGATCCTTACTGCGACAATGGTCTGTGCTTTTACCTGAACTGTCTAGTGCCAGGGGGCCTTATGTAGCTAAACTCTGTTTGTATTATTTATATTATTATTTACTGTATTTGCTTCCGGATCAGTATGACACTTGTTTTGCACATCGATTTCATAATTAATAAAAAAAGAAGGATGTCATGGAATATTTTCACAAGCTAAGAGCTTTAGAAGGTTCGCGATAAGATAAATGCATTTGGTTTGTATTGTATCCAGCAACATGAAAACAAGACTGGGAAATGGGACGACGTTTCATGAAAACACCACAAACACTTGGGGCTTGCATGTAAGTATGTAAGTATATTATAGGAAAAGGTTTATTCGTGCAAAATGAAGTGGAATGTGTAACTTTGTAAACGATTCCATAAATACAATACAGAATGATGATATAAATATGCGAGAATAAACATAGATTTACAATAAGAGCTTCGAAGTTCAAATACTGAAAAATGAGCAATACCGGGTTTCTCTTGAATGACAGCACTGGTAGCCCGCAGCTCCCACGGCACTACAGTATGAATCCGTTCGTGCAATAGGGGTTGACCGGCCTGCTGTTTCTCCCAATATATAACGCTAACGATGCAAAACGACATAAATATTTTACAATTAATTTTCGTTATAAAACTTTCTTAAAATTGTCTCATTGCGTCCATACAAGCCTAGCATCCGTTGAGTGCCTTATTGATGAATTTTTGCAGCCGAAATATTGGATATTGTTTTCTAACTCGTTGAGCTCATTGGGGTTTATTGCATAAATTTTATCTTTAAGCTTTCCGCACATATGATCTCATGGACATGGATGTGGAGAGTGATCGGGTCCATTGATTGTTCTGTCATCAAAATACATTGTAATACGTGGCAGCAATTTTCTTGGTCTCCTATCTACAACAACCCTCAAGTCATCCAATTTTTCCTGAAATACAAATGTTGGTAGTTTGTTTCCTTTTGTCTAACACAGACACGGTTATTTAAATTTTCTAACTACCTACAAGCTGCGAATTGTTTAGCAACGATGGCACCATGGTATTTTTGTATAATTTCTAGCTGACAGTGTATATAAGATACTGTTCGAGCAAAACATAACACAACATTCTACTGTACACCATGTAAAATAAGTTGTACTGGACTACAAATGAAACTACCCTCTTTAGGCGCTTGAACTAGGCTATTGCTGAGTGAGGTCATCGAACCCGAGACCTGCTTCAAGCCAGAACCAGCGGCAGCCAATCGCGTCGTTCAAGATAAACCCGGTGTGTTGAGGCAGTATTTTTAACCCTGTTAAAAATACTGCCTCATAGAACAAAGCTTGACCTATAAAATGGGAAAGTGTGTAAAGAAGAATTTGTTTTCTGCGAAGTGGTGCAGAATACACAGTACAGAATGGCAGATGCAGTGACAGTTTTAACAATGTATTGAAAGTCTAAGTATGGTGCATATATGATATGAGGGTGTCACTGAAAATTATTGGAAAATCAAACAAAGATTAGTTTTAAAAAAATTAAACGATTTTACTGTTTTTTAAAATATTCCCTTTAACATCAATACATGTTTACTTTCGATGAAACCAGTCCTTAAAGCAATGATGCCACTCTTCCTGAGGCACTTCAGAAACCAAGTTTTTATAATGCTCTACTGCTTCATCTGATGAGGAAAAAGTGATTTCACACATTTTATCTTGAATTCTTGGAAACAAAAAGAAATCACAAGGTGCTAGATCAGGGCTGTATGGTGGAGAGTTCGTCGGACTGCGGTTTTGTTCGAAGCACCCATTGAGTCAATTGACCTTTCTTTTCAGGACCATAACAATGAATCCAAGATTCATCACTAGTAACGATATTCCAAATCAAATGTGAAATGCCGACATGGAATTTTTACAGAATGTTTCTGCACCAATCAACGAGTTGTTTTTTTTTGATCGGGGGTCAGTTTATGTGGAGTCCATCGACAAATCCATCGCCAAATGCATTTCGGAGCCGATCTTCACATTGTTTATGCATTAATGACGATTTAAATAATAAAAACTCATATCCCGGAAATGTACTCTAGTCAAATTCACTTGAGATAGTTGCTTCACGTATGGAAAGCCAATTTGAAGTAGGAGTTGTATTGTAGTTCAACTGTTGGGGAGCCGAACTTGAAGTAGTTGCAACCGCACGTATGGTACCCGGTAGCCTTCGTCCCAAATTTAAAAATATTAACTTTGTAATTTGACTGTTTCTTTAAATATTATATATTTTATGTTTGCCTCGGCTGCGTCAGTATTTTTTGTTAGAGACATGGATTTCTTTACAGGGAGTAGTGTGGCTAAGAATGTAGGCTTACACAGATTATAATTTTACTTCACTCCTTTTATTAATGCTTGATACGATTTAAATAACACTTCACTGATATAGAGAGCTGTGAGATTCTTTTATTAATTACTTGCACTTTTTAACACGTTAACTATTTTCGTCTCACACGAATACGTATTAAATTTCTCGAGGACGCATTTCGCGTCCGCTTAGGAACACTGTCTACAACCAACGCGTCCAGTTATGAACTCTGTGTACAAGCAACTAACTTGATTTCTACCGCTAAAATTTGTAAATGTTGCTATATTTCAATTTCTGATTGGCTAATCCTACTCCAATGGAATACCTTCATTTAACTAGAGCTTTTTTCTGGTTGTTGATTGGCTGTTTATAAACTGTCTCAAAATTTACATTACTGTTGCTCCAATAATGACTAGTAGCATTAAACTTTCAAATTCATTATTGTCTCAAGGCTACCTCATTGTTACCTCATTGTTAGCAACTTTTAACCTATTATTCTCACAGCTCCTACATTATTAAATTACGTAATACATTCACATAACATTATTACATGTATACAATAGTATATACATATACAATGACTGTAATATACACTTTTTATATATTTTTACATACACATATTGCTTTAAGGCGGGCTGTTATTGAATTATGTGTATTATATAATTAGACTGAAATAATAAGTGTTAAAAATACTGCCTCAGGATGAACACCAAATCTTTAAATTATGACAGCTAACAAACTATTAGAGCAAATCGAACAAACTAGACGGCAATCAACTGGCAAAACATTAGAAGATAGCTGGCAAATATAAACACATCTAATTTGTTTTTGGAAGCATGGCAATCTAAAAAATTTTAGTATCACCCTCGTAAGATATGTATCAAATTAAAAATGTCATTTTTGGTAACCTTTGCCATTTAGTCTCTCCTTAAAAGATGCAGTGAGTAAGAATACTATTCCTGATATTGATAGTAATGGTATTTATGGTAATGGCGGTGATGATGAAAATGACAAAAGAATGGACTTGATGTACTACAGTGGATTGCACAAAAAGCTTGCCGATGTCTCTGGGTTGAATGTTGTGGTACTTGTGAAGGGGAAACTCTTCCGTCCCCTCTTGCACTCGCCTCCACTCACATGAAGAGCAACAACTAGGTTTTGCCTCTCAGTGTCTCCAGCAAAGCCCTCTTCATTCTGCCACCATCCTCGCCGCAAGAACTAGGCCCTTGTATGTTGTGAATGACTTCTAATTGATGAAGCAAACTCTGCCAGTTTCACACTGTTGAATTATGTATGGTGTAACAAGTATGGGTGAAGTAGATGAACGAGCCTCTTAGCAATGGAACATTTTCACGATTCTTTTACTGCAGTTATTTTGCGAAAGCAGAATTCTGATGGAGTACAGTTTATATCTTTAGATGCGACATTGCTAAGTAGTACAACGTATGAATGAAGGATTTAGATATGCATGCATCCCTATCAATCGCACGGGTCCAACAGACCGTGCGTGTTTTTGTAATACATAAAACAATAAATCAAGATGAACAACAAGAAACAGAAAAGGGAAATAAACAAATACCACTACAAGAAAACACCATTGCAACAACAAAAGTAAGATAAGCATATACAATTTGAGGCAGTATTTTATATCACAACACTGTGAATGCCAGAGTGATTGTAGTGTAAATTAACATTATTGTATGACAATGATTTTAGATGTTTGTCAGCTATAAGCATTGTTAGGAAATAAGTTTACCTGGCCTCACTGAAACTGACAATAGGGATGGGTAACAATGAAGCGATGGGGTGAGTTGTTTATCACTTAGAAGACACAAACAAATGACGTCAGGGTAGCGTGCCTTTCTTTAGAAATGGAGGGAATATCTTCCCTAGAGCATATGTATGTAATTATAATTGGCTGACAAAATAGACGCTAATGTTGGCGGGATTTAGTAACCAATAGCAGCTCTATTATAATGTTTAGGCATATCGGGGTGAGGGAGTATAAATTTTTGAGCCAAAAGTAAGTATCGCGCAGTTCGACAGAATCATTCACGAGGTAAACGTCGCGCAGTTCTACAGAATCATTCACGAGGTACACATCACGCAGTTCTCTGCAATCTCTCGCGAGGTACACATTACGCAATTCTACAGAATCTCTCGCGTCGTAAGGTTAGTTACAAAATCTGAAGTACGCGTCAACTATTATGACAGTAATTACATTTGGAAATACAACAGTTTCAGTCAGGCGTGTATTAAGATTACAGATGTGAACTATTAATTAAGTGTGACGGCAATAAAAGCGTAAAAACAAATTCTTTTATCAGTGTTATCTTTTAGTAACAACTCCTTTCCGTTTACACGCCCTGCTCAGAGATATTTGCTCGACTGAGTAATAATAGCTAGCCGGAGGACAAAGAACCCAACATTCAAAATAGTAAAACAATAACAGGCGCTCAGCAAATTAGATAACACGAGAGACTACCGCGACAAATTATAGCATATTCGACATAAACAGCCCACAAAACAACGGTTAGGAGTTAGGGGCAAGGGTAAAGTTAAAGGTACATATCACGGAGGGGCCCCCAAGAACAGGAGCACACACCAAAAGTAGGTCATAACGGTCCTTTTTGCTTCCAACGTGACCCCTGGAGGGAGGAAGGAATGAGGGGAGAGACCCGAACGGCGTCCAGATCCGGATGACGATGGGCGTAAGCATGGACGTACTCCCTAATGTTTCCAGATAGAACACATCCGACGCCTCTCGGTCCTGCCCACGAGCAACCATCCTACAGCGTCCCCGGGACAGGGCCCACTCGGAGGGGAGACCTAACTGAGCAGTACCCGCAGCACAGGAAAAAAACATTTACAGTGCGCAATCCACTGTGAAGCCGCAACTCACCGATCACCGTTGCCTGGTCCACCAATCCTGAAAGAGAGACAAGGAAGATGGGAGCAGGAAATGAGAGGGAGGAGAGTCTTGGTAGAAGATGAACGACTCCAACATTCGCCTGTCGACACGGGGAAAGCACGAAGAACCCATAGGCTAGAGTGCGCGGTCGCCGGGATCGAATCCGGTACCTCCCGAATGAGGGCTACAGACGTTGCCGCCTGAGCCATCCCGGTCGGTTATAAGTTAGGAGTAGTCAGAGGGGCCCAGTAACTGAACACAGCACCGCACTTAAGCCACAGTGCGCCCTTAGTGCTTCCGACGTGAGCCCTGAGAAGAAGACACGTAGGGGTGACCGAAGTGCGACCAGATCCGGACGACGATATACGCTAACAAGGACGAGATCCCTAACGATTGCACCACGACACCAACCCTGACGCTGGCTAGCCCTTCCTTATATTAACCACCCTAACCTGCGGGTCCCGGGAATAGACGACGCACTCCCATATAGGAGGGGGCCCCATAATCCCCTATGGGTCACTTGCATGGTGACTCAAAGTTAGTAAAAAACTTGGCAGTGTTCAAAGGTTAGCTTGTCTGTGTATAACTGGGGTTATAAAAAGTACTCCATCAGCCGCAATGGAAATTCTCCTTAACCTTCCATCACCTATTGCTATGTATAGATATGCATCAAAGGTAATGCAAGGCTTGCAGCATATTGAATGAACCTAAATTCCAACTGCTACAACCCTAACAATCAGGGACATAATATAATCAACAACTCAAATTGAAATGGGGACTGATTATATGATACCAAAATGATGTTTTGACAAGTCGTTCAATATTATATTAGAATGGAGTCAGAACAAGATACATTGTCCAAAGGGTAGTCTGATTTGGTACACTGACGTCTCTAAAACAGACAATGAATCAGGAGTTGGGATATATGGGGAGGCACCAAAGTGCGACACTTCTGTTCTTCTTGGTTACAATACCACTGTATTCCAAGCCGAAGCATTTGCAATTGTATTTGAAAAAGTATTCGAAACCTGTGTCAGGGAGGATCTAAGAAGGGACTACAAAGGTGGAAATATCTGGATTTTCTCTGATAATCAGGCAGCTTTAAAAACAATTGCAAGATATCAGATAACCTCTAAATTACTCTGGAACTGCCTAATAAACCTGGCACAACTAGTAAAACACAATAAGGTTACTCTTGGGTGGGTGCCAGGATACAAGGGAATTTTAGGCAACAAAAAAGTGGATGCCTTGACAAGGGATGGCTCTGCACAATCATTCACTAGCTCTGACCCATTTTTTGGCATCCCTATAAATTCTGTTGGAAAAACCATTGATTAGTGGATTAAATATTACCACAAATAAAATGGGTGCAAACAGAAGGATGCAAGCACAGTAAGAGAATGATGAGTAGAACATCTTCCTTTGTTAATTGAAGACGTACTTAAACTCAACAGATCCCAAATACACCTGATGACAGAGTTATTGACGGAGCTTGTGGATTAAGGGAACGTCTACATACAATGGGAATCTTCAAAGAAGAACCAGTTTACAGGTTGTGCAACAAAGAGGAATAAACAGCCTCTCATATGGTCTTCAAATGTGAAACTCTGGGTAGGAAAATATATTAACTAATGGGCTTAATAAACCCAGAAGATGATCTTCCTAAAGAAAATTTAGCTAATAACCTACTGTTTCTCATTAGAGATACAATACTATATACTAAAGCTATAAAAAAGTAGATAATACAATAAACGTATAGTTTTCAGTGTTAAGGGCAAATAAGCCGACACCTTCTTTATGAAAAGTCAAGTAAAATCATCACTCGTGAGTAAGTAACGTGGGAGTTACGGAACCAAACACCCCCAGTGTAATAGACAGTGTGCGGAGCACGCATACCCGCGATCCGTGGCCTCGGCATAAAACGATCGCACTCTTTAATATATGGACGAGCCGAACGGGGCCAAGCACAAGATCATCAATCGTGATGTTGCTTTCATGAGTATTTTTTGGGGATAAGAAATATGGGAAAGAAGACAGGAAAGAAAAGAAGTAGGACAACCAGAAGTCACGGGGATTAGGAGAGTTACGCTGATAGCACCTCCGTTAGTATCGGGAAGTTTTTGTAGCGGTAAGTGTTGGGTGGCTAGGATAGTCATGGTGCAAGGCCCTGGCTATAGCCTAGAGAAGTATCGTAAGGTACGGAAAAAGGAAAGGAAGAGAAAGGAGAGGAGAGAAGGATAATAGCTTAAATCTTTAAACATCAATTAAAAAGAGCTAGTGCTCCGTGTTGTAGTTTCTGTATGGTTGGCTGGTGTAGAGAACGTGCTGCACCATGAAGTTGCGTATTAACTGTTAACTTTCGTTGAGGACGTCGTGGCTGGCCAAGATGTTGTGGATTCCGGTGGATAGGTTGTCATGCTGGTGATGATGGTGGCGGCTGTAGTGCTGTCGCTGGCTATAGTGTTGCTGGTGGCTGATGTGGTACTGGCTGGAACCAATGGGAGTGAAGTGTTGGCGTTGGTGGTGCTCGTTTGGGCCTCCCGTCTTCGAAATACTTTTCAAGTCTATATAGCTTGCACTGAATAGCAGCGAGAACCTCCGGGTCTTCGCCGGCTGCTATGTCCTGTAGGATGATATGTAATTTAGCAAATCTCGTAGAGGCTGCGGCGAATTGTTGTTATTGAGCGTTGCTGCGCTTCGATGGATGCCAGGCGCTTGGCTGCTGAGAGCCGGAGCTCTTCGAGTCAGTTGCTTCGTATCTCTATAGCGGCCGTGGTGGTTCTGAACTCTTCGGCAACGCTCTCCAAGGTCATCAGCAGAGAGGCAGAGGTGTCCGAAACAGGCGCTGCTGTGCACGTCGGGTGATACCGTTGTGTCGGAGTTGCGTCTGCAATGTCGGCGGAGAAGTAGCCGGACTGTTGTTCCCCTGCACGGATGCGCGGGGGAACATCGGGCAGGTGGCGTGACCGGTGTAGTGGTCCGTGCGGCAGCATGTGGGGCAGAATATCCGTCTGCCCTTGAGGTTGTGCATCCTGCATTCAGAAGTCAGCGCTGGCGCGCCACAGTAGTGGTAGTGAGGGGTAGCGGTGCAGTGGGCCACCGAATGACTAAAGAGGCAACATCGGTGGTACGGCGGTGTCCATATAGTTCTATTGGGCTAGTCGATGTCTTCGTCCATGGAAAACCATGCCGATTGTGAAGACTGCGGTGTAGTGTGCCCTGTCACGGAAGACAGGGCGCACTAGTGTCCCGTTTGGGCCGTGGATGCGATTGGCCTTTACCACTGAGGGTCATCTGCGTTGGGCCTCTTCAAGGAAGAGATGAGCGGGCAGGCTTCTGTGAATGGCAGCTGATACAGAATGAAGTGGCCATGGCGTCCGGTGGCGTCTCGCGCAGGAAGAGCGGTAGTGGCAGAGAAGCTGCTGGATGCGCCCGAATGGATGGCCGTTGGCTACGGTGGCGTTGTAGGCAGCGAGGTGGTGCTGCCGGCGACGGCGGCATAAGTTGTGACCGAGCGTTGTTGAGGAGGTGCGGTGCTGACTTATGTGACTGATGGTGACAGCTGCGTAGGTGTGCTGTCGGCTGTGGCGGTATCCAGAACGACCTGAGGCGGTGGGGTGTCGACCAATGCGGTAGGTGTTGGCGGAGGGGGTGTGGTGCCGGCTGGAGCGGCATCCGGAGCGACCTACGGCGGTGCGGTGTCGACTACGGCGGCAAACGGTGTTGGTGACGGTGTTGTGGTAGCGGTTGCCGCGGCGGGACTCCGACAGCCGCGGCCAGCGATGCTGCGTCGGGAGACGTGAGGCGTTGTTTCCTCTTGTTGCCCATGTTGTGGAGAGAGCCTCATTCGAAGTCCGGCGAGCGAGTGCGGAGATTCACGAGTAAAGATGGTTGATTAAGCTAAAATGCTAAGAAAGCCTACATTACAAACGGGTTTGGGACATATGTATTTAAAATGTATGTGCATTTATATGGTCTGACGCTGGTTCCTAAAATCCAGGGCTCCGAAGATGTAGCGCGCCTTTCTGTAATGATATATTGATATACAAATGCAGTAAGTGTATATTTGGAGAATGAGGAACATTTTAAAAATACAGACAAAGTCGAGTATTTTCTACTTCCGATATTATCAATTGATCTTAAGGCATATGTATTGCATACTATGTTTTCCACTACAGTGAACAATAGAAAAAGACGCGAAAATAAAACAAATTACAAACACCTGTTGAACATTGTGGCTCCAGTAGCAAGGTCGCCAACGTTAATCTTTGTGGCCAACGACTATCCACATCTGGTTGTTGATCTGGTTCGCCTGGTTGGAACAAATTAAATCGTAAATAAATAACAAATAGCTAGGAAGTAAAGACGTAGGTAAGATTTAAATGGTAAAATTCAGCTATCCAGGTAAAATATATTCTACGTCTGCAATAGTAAGGGTATCAAAAGTTAGAGGATTTCATATAGTTCATGCACATACGGGTAGTAACGTAGGCAAAACACAAGAATAGGTTAGGTGACCAACACTGAATGCAGGATATCCAACTTTCTACCATAACAGCACGAACGGGAAGGTAATAAAAATACTCGTCGAAAAAACAAATAACAATTTCGATTCAATGAAATTTCCCTACTGTTAAACAGTTATAACCTGCCGCATTTTCCTAAAAAGCTTTCCTGCTAAACGACGATGTTCATGAAACCTCGATTGTCTTCTGGAGTAGACATCAGGTATGTGTTTACCTGAACAGCTATTCGTTTTTAAAATGTAAAATCGTTGACTAATTTAGCTTAATAACACATAAAACGATTATTACCTGAGGTGGGTGACTAACAGCCCATCAAGCATTCTTGTATTCAGAGGATCTCAAAATATATATTTCTGGTGAAATCTCGGTATCCAATTTTTGGATGGAATACAACAGTTCCTCCCCCTTAGTACAGATAGGTGTTGGAGAAAGCAGTTATTACTCACGTTGCTGAAAGGCAAACTTTTACTTTTCCCTTCCTAACGTTAAGCATACAATACTGGCAGTTCGAGTAGTTTGGTTCGGAATTTACGCAATATGTGTTGGTGCGATATTTAAACAAAAACGAGAAAAATAATATTGCTGTGCCAATTTATCTTTTTCAATCAAACTAGTATGGAGCACAGTATACACGAAGTGTGATAATTGAAATTTCGGAGAAAAAATCATTGTAAAGTGGTTGTCAAGGAAGAGAAATTGTGCTAGATTAGTCTCATCTCCAGGAGAACTCGTCTTCATTCGCGTTTTAAAAGAAATACAATAAACTGTATCACTTGCCCACCTGTAAAGTAAAGCTGGCGAAATAACCTTATATATTAAAAAGAGTATATAAATATAACAAATAAACAGAAAGAAAGTAAAAACAGAAGACAGGCATGACAATAATTACGTCATACAGCTAAATTACAGAGTCTTTGTTCGGATATATGGCCATCCTAAGAGGAGTTTTCTTGCATCGCGAAGCACGCTGATTGCCGACGGAGTGAGATATTCATTCATTTTTAATCCTCATCTTATGTAGGACTTACACCCCCAGGACTTACAGGCGGGTGCCTGGGCCCGAGATACACTCATGGAGCAGACAGAATAGCCAGGATGGATGATCAGCCCGATGCCTGGAATGGGATGAAGGAAGTAGATGAAACGAAATGAGGGCGAAATGGATGAAAGGAAAGCTGATGATGGAGCAGTTGGTGAAATGAATGGCGGGGGAAACCGGAGAACCCGGAGAAAACCCGCCCAGACGCCGCTTTGTCCACCACAAATCCCACATGCGGGTCCCTGGGATTGAACCCGGGCCGCCTCGGTGAGAGGCGAGCGGGTCTAACCACTCGACCACGGCGCCGCCTGAGTGAGATATTCATAGCCCCTAAATTCAAGCACATAGATTTCTCATGAACAATTGTAACTACAATAATCGCATACCTTCGTCACAGAAGATGTTGGAAATGATGACCTTGTGGTGCTACATGTCTGTCACATGTCTTTAGTGGCATTCCAAGCCGAGGTTTGCGAAATTCCTGATTCCTGTGCAAGCTTTCTCAGGCATTTCTTTGCATTTCGCTCTAATTTTTCTCCGATGTCATAGAGTTTTTCCTCAGTGAGAACACAGCAATTTACTTTCGGTTTCTTATTAAGAATCGATCTCATATTCACAAGCTCGGGAATGGTTTATTTATTTATTTATTGTGGCAAAGCTAAGGCCATCCGGCCTGCTCTTCCGCTCAACAAAGTAGAAAAATCCTGAATACAATATCCTGAACACATTGACGGTACAGGTAAACAGCATCCAAAGGAACACAAAGCATAAATAAAAATATTAGAACGATAAACTTAAGTTAATTAAAAATATAGAGAAAGTAAGTTAACAGTAATAAATATGTTAAAAAATATATTGTGGCGTGTATGTGTGTGCATTGTCGCGTCGGACACATTATTGCTCTGTAGCGGCGACATTGTTGGGTATAATTATTTCGGCTGCGGTTTTTGAAGTTCGTCCGACTTGATATCTCTCCCCACCTTCCGGCCAGAGGTGGTAAGAGGAAGGGAGTGAAGCGAGCGCTACTAGTTTTCTTTATCTAGAAGCGTGGCGTCAGCACTAGCCAATAAGTCGGAGTGAGCCTCCTCAAGTCTGGTGTGTGGCATGGAAGCGTGTGTGAATGTGACCTCGTGTGTGTAACAACTCCCTCTAATGTCTTTATTTTAATCCTTTGTGAACGATGTAGTAACACCAAGTTTTAATATTTAATAAACCACAGGTAATGTGTTTAATATAAAACCCGTGTATTTTTGTGGTAATTATCCCATACCTGCTCTAAAATGTGCAGATAAGATCCTGATCCTCTCATTACCTCTGATGTTACGTCCCCCAATGTTTATGCTGGGGTATCCAAATTTAATATCTAGGTACAAAACCTTTTGGCCTTACCCCGGTACATAACAATATATATATATATATACTATATATACAATGAAAATGAGGACATTTCCTCTATATTAACAATTACAATTATTTTTAACTAAAATCTGCAATGTATGACGAAAAACATAAAGTTTGACAGCCCCTGACATCCTGTGGCAGTGAATTCCAGAGTCCAGCAACTTTCACAGAATAAGGTAATGGTTATAGAGGTGTCTGGTGTAGCGGTTTCTTGTGAGGCGCACTACAGCAGGAAATCTGTCTATAAATCGCCATCTTACATATCTAAAACAGTTTGTTGTCACATAGGAGTCACACATGAAGATTCTGTGTGCCAAAGTAAACGGACGTTTTGGCATTATGACAGCTCTAACACACTACAACACTGAAGCATGTGGTCTCACGCTGTATCAACGTCTGTGCAAACACTTCACCTCAACTGATAAGCCGGCACACGGAGAGGAGGGAAAGTGGAGGGGAAAAATAACTGGTTAAAAACAGCGCAGTGCATGGCTAGCAATTCTCCTTAATAAGGCCACGCGTCCGAACGAAGACTGTATGTTCCACCCTGCTTCATAAAATTATTTTTATAACGATATTATAAGCTATAATTATTTTAAAGCGTGGTTAAGTTTTAAGAAGGTGTTACGTGGAATGTTATTTTATTGTATACTATTAAATGGGTTGACTTTGTATTACATAATCCATGAGAATCAAGGAGATTATGACAAATATTTACAGTTAGACATGAATTGTATGTGACTCATTTTATAATCCACATTGTAATTGAGCTTATTCTGTTACATTCATAATAAATAGATATATACATTTTAAGCAGAAACACCTTGTAAGTTTATTTAAATTGAAATTTGAAACTGAATATTCGTTTATGAATTATATTCTTGAAAATTGCTTACTTTTACTGAATTAACACGGAGAAAATCTATCTCACTGGTTATAATATTTCTGTGAAATAAATATATCGCCGAGAAAATCACGGACCTCCAGATGCAGTGGACGTAAATGTGTTAAAATAGACTAAAGGAACTTAAATTATAAGGAGCATTTTTTGCTCCGACACATTAAATTAAAATACTAAGTACTTCAAAATTTGGAACGCATTGCTTAAAGGTTTCAAACTAACCTCATCAGTCCCATTAACGCTATATGTACGCAGGAATACACTGGTTGAGATAGTTTGTTGGACTGTTTGCTAAGCCAACTTCAGTCTTTGGGTAATATCCCGCTGCACCCATCGTCAGCTAATACCTGTCCCATTTTGATGGATTGCGGTCAAGAAGGGAATGTTCTCTCAGCTGCCCCCAATATAGTTACATGGATTGACGTAAGCTTTGTCATTTGAGTATGCCTTCAAAATGAAGATAGAAGCGAGGAAAATTCGGAATAAATTTTTAAAATAGAAATTATGTTACTTGTGAAGTACTACAGCTTGCAAGAAAATGGTGTGAAAACCTAATGAATAAGTATCCCGAGGTCCATAACAATATGTCTGCATTTGGTTGTTCATCAAAATCAAGCACATATCAAATATATATTGCAACTTATTAGAATTCGTTGAAGATGCTACCCCGTACCTCTCTCTCTCTCTCTCTCTCTCTCTCTCTCTTATTCAGAGATCAATCTCTGCGTAGCTCAGTCTGCTATCACGAACAATTGTACATGGAACAGTATTCAGCATGGGCATAAACATTAAGGAAAGCTTGGAAATTATTAGGATTCGTTATATTCGGGGAGCGGGTCAGGGAAATAGAAGGATTGTGTGAGAAAGGGAAGGCTGCGAAGCGTCCAAGGGATATTGACGGTAGAAAAATGACACAATATACGGAAAATATTTCGTTGAAAGTACATTCCGGGCTAAAATATGTGTAGGGTATACGAGGCTGTACATTAAAGCAGTGGACAAACTCATTAAGAACTGGCGAGGTTTAGACTTGGTGCGTGGCGAATGAAAAATATCGCCGGTAGAAATGGTTCGAGAAACTGTTCGTTTTGTGACGAGGAGAACTCGTAAGTAGGTACATATTTCGGCGATCTGTAGCAATTAGGAGATTGCATTTACCACGATCTCTTACCGTATCAAACAGAGGACTGTGAACACTGTGAGTGATACTGGCTGGCAAAAAAGAGGGACGGGGAAAGTAAACTTCTACTGAAGGGGAGACAATTCAGATTTTAAAGGGATTATAATGGCGTAGGTGTGTGTAACCACAGATAAAAACTTCTGCTTTATTTTATGTTATTTTAATTAGTTATTTATACAGGGTGAATTACCTAAAACTTGCACCGCAAATATTTCAGAAATGGAAAGTGCTATTGATATGCGGTTTTCACAGCATTGATTGGCAGTCAGGGGCTCGTACATTAGCCTATAAACAGACTTTAATAATACTGAGAAAGTTTATTTTTTGAGAAAAAACGTACAATTTTTGAAATTGGAACAATGCCTAATTACATCTACAGAATAAAGGTAGGGTAAATTAGAATGTCAATGGTCTTTGTTGCAGGATTCTAGTGCAAGGGGTTTATGAGAAATCGTATTTTGAAAAGTTTCCACCCCGACAATTATTTGTCCCATTCAGCCTGCTTAGATGCTATGTACGAAGTTGTTATGTTTGTTTGCATTGTGTTTTCTGTTCATTGATTGCATTGCGACTTTCTGGTCAGTTAATTTGTGACAGTTCAAGCAGTAAGTCGTGAGTGGAAGATGGGGTTTACTAATACAGAAAAGGCCGACATGGTCATGGTGTATGGAGAGTGTAGGAAGAATGCAGTTCGTTTCTGTACGGTGTATCGCAGCCTCCTGACAGACCATCTGCCACAGATGAGAGAAGACGTTCCTTTGCAGACTAGGAGGAACCTGTGGTACCAACATGATGGCTGTCCAACTCATAGTGCACGAAGTACTACAGCTTGTCTTAACAGATTGTTTCCAAATCGCTGACTGGACGGCCCGTTCACCGGATCTGACCCATTTAGACTTTTTTCTGAGAGGAAGGCTGAAAGACACTGTCTACAAGGATGTACCAACTACACCAGACTATATGAAACGACGTATTACTGCTGCATGCTCTGAAATTTCTGTTGAAATGGTAGTACGTGTGTAGCAGTCCTTCCATAGCAGACTGGAAACGTGTATTGAAGCTGTCGGTGGTCATTTTGAACACAAGCTTTGGAGGGCTATGTTTACTTGTAAGAATCCACAGAAGTATTGTAATTCCCTTTTGTTTTTCTTTAGTTTGTACTACCACAGGTTGTACAAATGTCGGTGCGTAAAAGTTTCAAAATAAGATTTCTTGTAAACCACTTGCACTAGAATCTTGCAACAAACGTCACTGACATTTTAATTTACCCTACCTTTATTCTGTTGATGTAACTAGGCATTGTTTCATTTAAAAATTGTATGTTTGCTCAAAAGATTCACTTTCTCGGTATTATTAAAATTTGTTTATAGGCTAAATGTACGAGTCCTTGGTTACCAATCAATGCTGTGAAAACTGCACATCAATAGCACTTTCCGTTTCCGAAATATTTGCGGTGCAGGTTTTAGGTCATTCACCCTGTATAGTGTGTTGCTTATTATTTATGATTTAATACTCTTTAGGTAACACAGAAATAGGCAACTGTATATTAAATAGCGTTACCGTTTACTTCATTTTTTGCGGTCTTTTCATTCACGCTATTATACTCGGTTATGCTTCCTGAGTGAGCTTTTTGTTTCTTTTTATCCCTAGGTATCTGTTATATAAACGTTTTAGCCTTTACAACAAGGTAAGGATCAATTTGTCTATATTTAATTTGAAATAGGTTTAGTAATTCAGACTTTCTCTACAGCTTGCTTAAGCTGGAAGGAGTAATGCTTTCGTCCCCAAAAATGGATATCGAGATTTCGTAGAAATACACATTTGAGTTCCTCTGAATAAAAAGCGTAGAATAATCATTGTGTGTATATGCGTAAGCAGGTCTATTACAGTATAATTCAGAAAGCAGAATCAAACAGGCAGCTGAAAGATACTAGGTGAAGGTTCTCAAATAAATCTGGCGACTCCCAATAACTTTTACATAGACTAATTTTCGTATTTAATATTTACCCAAATAGAGCAAGCTGATAGAACAACTAAATAAACAAAAAGACTCACCAGAAATATGCAGAATTGCTATACTTGAACATCTACATTGTCAGTTCTGGGAAAGTGAGTGGCTTAGAATTTATACAGATGGTTCTGCAGATAAATTGAGAAATAATGTTGGAGGTGGTATATACTGTAAATACCTTTCACATTATTTTACATTGCCTAGACAATCCACAAATTTTGATGGTGAAGTTGTTGCAATACAACGAGCATTAGAACAGATATACTACAGGACTGATATAAAAGAAAATAAAGTAGTTGTTCTAACAGACTCAGTTTCTGCCATTCAAGCAATAGAACGATATGATAGTCCAAAAGAATCTTATAATATTAAGGATGAGATCTTATTATAGATTACTCCAAACAAAATTTCAACAGACAATATTACTGTGGATACCAGCACATGTGGGAGAAAATGGTAACGAGACAGCAGACTTTGTGGCCAAAAAGGGTACAGTGCTATATTCAAAGCCTATAAAGTCTTGTGGACTAGATATGAAACTAAAAATGTCAAAATTAATATAAAACAAAAATACCAATATAATACTCAAAAGGAAATTACTAACAAAAATTACTCCAACATAAAAGAAATAGTACAAAAAATAAAAAAAATGTCGCAAGGAAAGAAACCGTTGCTCACTTCAGATTAGCCACTAGACATGACTGTCTGGCAGAACATACATTTGGCTTTATGAATGACAAAGCATGTAAAATTTGCAATGCTGACAAGATTTTAAATGGAGAACACCTACTAGAATGCCCAGAATTGAGGAAAGCTGCACCAGATGGGAAGATACACAATTTATATTGGCTAGCAAGGGAAAAATTGATGGATCAAAATCCTGTACATTAGATCAACAACAACATACTTACCCAAAGTGGCTCTAAAAATTTAAGCATTGTACTACTTATACATTTACACGAAACTACGACGAATATTTATTACCATTGAATTATATGCCAAAATGAATTCAGATTTTCCTGTGATGCAAGGAAATAGTCTGCAAGAGTATTTTAATATAAGGAACCTAGGCCAAAAATGCATTATTACAGAACTAAGCGATGATAAAAATAGAATGCTTTGGAACTAAGTTTAAGCAACTAAGATCTCCGAATCTCGCACTTACGGACCCCAGCGAACACACAACTAAACTCGTAGCGAAGATCGTGGCAGCTGGTGTGGAATCCAGGGAACAGCTAGATATGTTAATTCGAGTTCATTAATGCATAGTGAGACACGCAGTGCTGTAACACCAAGGCAAAGGTAGACTTTTCCAAAATTGCAGTAAAACGCACCATGCTGCAATGTTTTGATTTTGATTATAGCTACAAAAGATTTGCGGTGAACAATTTGTGTTGATTTTCCTTGTTCAACACTGTAAAAATGTAGCTCTACCCATGCCATGCTACGTCAACATATTCATAAGGACATTTCCATGCATCACAAGAAAATTGAATTCATTGCGCAAATAAGTTGTATAACTGGGGAACAATGGGATACAGGCAAAAACTTACATATATGCATATATAGTTCTTAGTTTGGCAGTAACAAAGCAACCGTTTTGAGGTTAGGAACATGGCGTCGCAGAAACAGTATAATAACAGGAGCGCTGAATGAACATAATTGAAATGAAGCAACTTCATTCGCCAGTTAAAATTAAATGTAACTCACACGACAAGTGTGTAGTACTGTCTCAACTAATGAGTACAGGAACACAACTAACCAACTGTACTGTACTCTTTGTACTGTATAAACAGCACCAAAGAAAATCATCGGCGGATTTTGTATCGTTTTCTGGGTCTTTTGAGGCGTGTCCTTCACCTTACCTATCGTAGGGCGTGATGGCTTGATAACACAGCAATAAGGGGGAAAAGAGGGGGGGGGTTGATGCATTTATTTCTTCTGGTGTTATTGAAACCGAAACGTGTTTATTGTCTCAGAACCAGTAATGCCGTATACTAGCGAAATTACACGTGGACGTATCGTGGACATGTGGGAGGCTGGTCGTACTGTTACAGAAATTGCAACGGCAGTGCATAAAAGTGTTATTATAGTAAATTAGTGGATAAAAATATTCCAGGAAAGTGGGGAAGACGGTCTACATACTCGTCAGAAAGTGGGCACTCCCCGTAAAACATCCGTTTCGTTTACTAAATGAAAATTACACTTTTGTTATAATTCACCGATCATGTTTAGAAACTAGAGATAAATATGTATATGTATATGGTTTACCGAAAATGACATACACATTATAATAATAAAATTGGGTTATATTTTTGTCTATAATCCTGTAGTACCATTCAAGCTTTAATTTGTACCCCCTGGAAATTTTCTTACATTACATATTCTACATTTCGCTAACCTGGGCGCTCATCAAGCTTTCCCCTTAGCTCTTAACCCTTTTAAAAGCGTGTCCTGCACTAGCCGATAAGGTATGGACTACCAATCACGATAAGACGTCTGTATGACAAACTGAATGCCTCACTCTACCTCTTTCTCTTTTAGCCAATACGATCGAGAGCGTAAACGTATATTTCGTTTCTATGCCATTTTGTACCTTTTCTTCTTGTTAATGGTGTAACTATTTAACAGAAGGAGTGGCGCACACTTGCACCGTGGCCTAAAGCAACCAATGAAATGGCCATATCTTTGAAAGTCCACGTACAACGATAAATAATGTGATATAGACGGGAGGTGCAGTGAGATTTTCTTTGGCGCTGTTTGTACAAGACGAGTGTTCGGTATTACCGTACCATCCAGTAGGCTTCACAACACAAATGCGGCATTCGACATCAAACACACCTAACGACAGTGACTAGTACTGTATAACAGTGCGTTTTGTTTACATTTTGACACGCCGCGAACAGGTTTCACAATCGGAGACTCTAACATGACGGATTTAATTTTGCAGTAAAAAAGCTTCTGCGATCCTTTGTTCCTAACTTAAGCATACCTCTTTTGGAACTGCCCATGTATTCTATATATTTCCTAAATATTGTTTTCCGCGCCCAGTATAACGTCTTGGAAATAAGGATAACGGTAATTCAAAAGAATTCAAGGTACCAAATGATTGAAAATAACTGTTGGGGCAGCATTTGGTAGACATTAGCCTGCCTGAGATTTCTGTTGGGTTTTATGGTGTACTTTTTACAATTTTTTGGTCCAGATAGATTAAATGGGGCAGAATTTTAAATAAAGGATTGAAAACATTGGAAAAATGTACAAAGTTCCATCCATATAGGCCACACAGTGGAAATATGTAAGTTAGGTGTTCAAAATAAGGAGTGCGGCTAGCTTTTGACGCTACTCGCAGTCTACAATATTTTCTGGTAGGTAAAGCGTAACTGTTCATGCTTTTGTCCAGATTATTCAATTTGTGTAGATTTTTACTTAAGGAGTTGAAAATATGAGAACTGATCATTTTTGAAAGTTGTAAGGTCGCCTATAATAATTTTAGCAGAGTCGTATAACTTCAGTGGACAAATTGATCGCGAGATTGGCCAAACGATGTAGGTTTATATACCGGGTGTCCCAGAGCACCCGTATTAGCCGTTTTTCTCTAAAAATACAAGATACTTGTTCGCAAAAAACAATTTGATAACCAAAACGTTTGTAAAGAATCCATTGGTGGTATTTCCATTTTCCGTAAAAAAAAAACGTAAGTAGGGGCACTCGTCGTCAACCTTGAAATTTTATGTAGAAACATGGGTTATTTAATGTATCATTGGATAGTACTTTTGAAATGAAACTTTTACCAAAGCTTTCTTTTCTCTCTTCTAATGTTTACTCACAAATGAATGATAGACTTCCTCGTCAACATTTTGCACCAGTTGATCGATGGTGTTCCTCTGGCTGTACGCTCACTGATGTGGCTTCAATAGGATGGTTGTCACTTTTCACTTAGGGCTTGGCAAGTTCTTGACCAGCTGTTTCCTGGACGGTGGATTGGACTAGGAGGATCAGTACGTTGGCCGATCTGATCTCCTGACTTAACACCAAACGGCTGCTTCTTATGGGGGAGAATTAAAGACATTGTCCACCAGCTATTTCCTACAACTAGACAAGATGTGAAAGAAATAATTCAAGCAGCCTGTGCGTCTCTCAGCAGATAAACATCTCCGTGCCATCAATGATTTTAGGAGTAGATAACAGCGTTGTGTAGCACATGGTGGTGGACATTTTGAACATTTAGAGTGAGTGTTCAGAAACATTACCATCGGTTCGTAGAGCATTTCTCAGAAGATGCCATTAATTTGTTTACTTTGTCTTTTATTTAAGCTTAAGCTTCTTCTTAAGCATTTCATTCATACCTTGTCTAGTTCTAGAACGCACCTGGTAGATAGTGTCTATAATTCTCCTACATAAGAAGAATTCGTTTGGTGTTAAGTCAGGAGATCGGGCCGGCCAACGTACTGGTCCTCCTCGTCCAATCCACCGTCCAGGAAAAATTGGTCTAGAACTTTCCGAGCCCTAAGTGATAAGTAAGCCGGACAACAATCCTGTTGAAACCACATCGGTGACCGTACAGCCAGAGGAACACCATCAAGCAAGTGGTGCAAAATGTTGACGACTAAGTCTATCGTTCGTTTGAGAGTAAACATTAGAAGATAGGAATAAATTGGTAAAGGTAGTTTCATTTCAAAAGTACTACCCAACGATACCTTAAACGAGCCATGTTAGAGGTTTTAAATTTCAAAGTTGACCACGAGTAGCCTACTTCCGGTTTGTTCCGGAAAACGGAATTACACAAATCGATTCTTTACATAGGTTTTGGTTATCAAATTGTTTTTGTGAACAAGCATCTTATAGTTTTAGAGAAAAGCGACTGATATGGGTGCTCTGGGACACCCGGTATAAGAGATTGAAAACAGCATGTAAAAGTAGTTTTTTTAACGATGTTAAAATCACGCTTTAATCTGACGTCGGAAGTAGTCAAATTTAAATATACGCTCAATGGGATTTTAGTATGCACAACTGAGCTCGTAAATCATATTCAAAAAATAGAATAACTAATACTAATAAGCATACAAGTAATCGAATTTCGAATTACTACATAACAGGCAAAGGGTTCTACGACATAGGTAACTCACTGTTTGCTTATAAACACACATACAGATATTTTAAAATACGACTTTTGTCTTCAACGTAGCCCGTTACACACATTAGTACCAACAATTCGTCCACAATCGAAAGTTATTACAAAAGCTTTGGTTACAATATTGCTATAATTTCATTATATTTCTTTCTTTGTTTATTTATGTGGCTCTTCCACTCAAGCATGTATAAAATCCCAAATACACGATGACAGAGTGCATAAATCATATTAAAACGAACACAAAACAGAAGTAACGCAACCACTAGACGAATAACAAACCTGAGTTAATTGAAAATATATAGAAGGGAAGCTCAATATGGTGGTTAGAGAGAGTCGAGTGTCCCTTAGACGTGGTCTCTATTTGTACGAATTCAATTGCTGAATTTTGCGCGTGCTCCCAAGTGAAACCTTATGAGAGGAGAGGTAGAGAAAGTATTAATTTCATGTTTCCTAGAACTCTCTGAAGCTCTAGATATTCTCTCTCGCAACCACAAAGTTTCTCTCTCACTGCTTGGTAGTATCTTATCTACAGAAATAAATGAAACGCTAAATCAAATTAGGTAACAAACTTAAGGCACATAATTAACCTCGTTTGGATGTTGCAATAACGGTCGAATTAAAATTATTGTTTCCACAAATGATTATTTACATATACAGTTGCGAAAAAACAATATTCAGAAAATTGTAGAGTAGAAATGCAGTACCAAACCAAACATTTTGAGGTTATGGGTATGGAGTCGTAGTGTAATATAATAACAGGAGCGGTGCATGAACATAATTGAAATCTGACTTTATTAAACATCTGCCAATCAAAATGAAATGTAGCTTACACGACAAGTGTGAACGTACTGTCTCAACTAATGAGTACTGGTATACAATGAGAAACTAACCATTACATGCGTGTACTGTACTGTACTCTTTGTACTGAACATGACGAGCGTTCTGTATTACCGTACCATCCAGTAGACTTCATAACACAAATGCGGCATTGGGTCATATGAATAAAAAGCAAATACTTTCTCAAAGTTTATACTCGTGAGCATGAACACTTTCTGTGATTATATATTCAGCTCAATGAGAACATACTCGTTTTCATAAGAATAAAAGCCTACTCCCAAACACTAGTATATACTCATCCACACAGCCATCTTGTTCACTTAAATGTAAGTATATACTCGTGTTATCTACACTCCTTGTCCATATCCTAGCTTCATTGATTCTATGGTGTGTTGTTTGGCATTATGAATTAGAGGATTAGGTTTTGTTGGAACTATCCTCTGTTTTATAGCAAGTTTCAGCAGAAATGTTAGAGAAATATTAAGTCCTTCAAGAAATGAAGTAACTCACACAAAAGCATAGCTGTAAATTAAATTTGCAAAACAATAAATATAATTAAATAGGCAAAAATAAACTATCAGTAAATCAGGCAAAAAGAAAATATTCACAGATTCTAAATAATCATAAGCTGCCGGATGCAGATTCAAATCAGACTTTTTCTATAAATCTGGGATGTTAACACTATTTTTCTACGAAACAGTTTTGTTATAAGTAACCTGTTTCTTACGCAACTGAATTCTGGGGTTAGGATTTTACATAGTATGCTTAATTAATAAATCTTTCAATTATACTTCTAGGTTATGTTTTCATAAAGCAATATAGGATTTTAAAACTGCTTGAATGTTCATGGCAATATTAGAAAACTAATAAATAAAATGATTATAAGCAAAAAGAAAGGAATAATTGTGGATTGGAAAGTCATAACTAATGATGTGCTGGATGAAGTCATCCAACTGTTTTTTAGAATCCCAGGGTATTTACACTATTTAGGTATACAACAGGTATGAAACAATTTTCTTATAAAGCTATGAGTAGGTATCTGGATTTAGAAGTTAACACTTTACATAGTAAGGTTAATTAATAAAGCTGACATTCAATGTTACTTCTAGGTTATGTTTTTCTGAAACAATGTAGGATTTTGAAACTTCTTTAATGCCCATGGCTATGTTTGTAACTTTTTCACGATTCATAAATTGTAGCATTCTCTTCATGTTTAGTTTTAAGTAAAAAAAAATCAATATATACTCAGGAGTGAGTATGCATCTAACCATTCTCAATATGAGAGTAGAATGAACTGAAAAACTGAGAATATACTAGCTTTTATTCATACCAAATATGAGTGCATACTCTTATAACATGGATGCCAGAGTATGTTATACTCTGCTTGCATTACTTGAGTATGTTCTCAAAATGAAGTAGATACTCGAAAGGTTTTATTCTTACCAAACTGAGTATTTACTTGAAAAAGTGAAGTATAAAGTTTATTCATATAACCCATTGAACGCACCTAGGGACAGTGACGTACTGAACAAGAGTGCGTTTTGTTTACAGCTAACATGCCACAAACAGGTTTCACAGCCGGAGACTCTTAAAATAGCGGATTTAATGTTGGTCCATGTACGGCAGTAAAAATGCTTCTGTGACTGTTGACTAACCTCAAAATGCTTAGTTTGGCATTGCCTTTCCATTCTACTGATTTCTGCACATTGTTTTTCCGTACCCATATACCTTGCATGGATAGGATGATGTTGAAGGTTTTGTAGTCCCTCAATATGTTCAGATTGCTTCTATGATATTATAGCGGGTTCTATGATGTTCCATATAGATCTGAAAATTCTAGAATGTTCCATAAAGTTCCAGAATCTCTTGGAAGCTTCCGACTTGCTCTCATTCAAGACCGTTCCAAAATTTCCGAAATGTTTTGAAATCTCAGACTGTGTACCAGATTTATTTAAAGCTTAGAAGATCCTATAAAACATTTTAAAGGATCTCAGAACAGGAGGTTTTGTATTTGCTTCCTAAGGCTTAACTTCAACCTCCACATATCGATAAAATACTACACCGGTGTTTTCATGCGGAGGATAGCAAATTGATGTTTCGTCCAGATCATTCAAAGAATTGCGGCTGAACTTTTTATTTAAATTATTACTACGAGGGCTGTCCAGAAAGTAACCTCCGTTTTGAAATAAACATGAAACCGGTATACATACAAAAGTTTTATTATATACAGTTGAAAACTACCGCGTTTCTCTATTTTTCTACATAGTCTCCAAACAGATCCCAGCACTTGTCATACCTTTTTACATCTGAAATACCCTCTGCATAAAATTCTGACGCCTGTGAACTAAGCCAACTATTATGGCTTTTTAAAGCTCTTCGTCATTGCCAAAGCGCTGAACTGCAAGCCACTTTTTCATGTACGGGAACAGATGGAAGTCGCTAAGGGCCAAGTCCGGGCTGTACGAGGGATGGTCAAAAACGTCCCATTTGAAATTGACCAAAAGTTCATTTCCGTTTTTTTGCTGTGTTATGGCGAGCGTTGTCATGGAAAAACACAACACCAAATGTCAAAAGACCACGATCGCTTGTTTTGGATTGATCTTCATAGCGTTTTCACACTTCACACGCACTTCACACTTGGTGGGAGTTGCCATTTCGGCGCTCATGTTGTTAGGTTATAACTAGCAAACACGCGACAGTACGATGCTCCACCTTGCACAGCTAGAAGCGCACTGAGCCACTGCGCACGCTGATGTCGAAATGGCGGCGCTACCCCAACTACTTCTCGTGCTATGCATGAACGGAGGTTACTTTCTGGACAACCCTCGTAAGTGCTTACTTTGCCTTCGCTAGGATTCTTATATTATCTCAGCATGGTTTGGATGAGTTCTATGTTTCGAAATAGTTATCATTTAGGTCCATTTGTAAATACAGTAACCTTCACTCGTCCCACCACCTTTAAAGTATGTGTGTATTACAATTTACCATCTGCTGTTTAGCTGCCATATGCCCATCGAGAGTTTGGTTTCTAATCGCGCTACCGAGAGTCCCGTTCACAGTTATGTACTTGGCAAATGCACATTTTGTGTTGTACGTATCATCTAAGTGTATAAGTATGTGGTCCTGTGTATGTCGCAATTTACTTGCGAAAACTGTGTTTTTTCGTGTCGCTCCGAGGTCTGCACCCGGTTTTTGTTATCCTAACTACGCCCTATTCCTACATCGGGCTTTCAAAATAATCCTATTTGTGGATTTTCTTATAATATCTGATTTGCTCTCAGAATTTGTATTTTTTCTTACAACCTCCAATCATATGCTTAGCGTGGTACGTGACCTCACATAACTTTACAGGTTTTGACTCTGCTACCTTAAGCCCCTTACGCTGACTGAACTCACATCTCGTTTAGATGAACAACGATTTATGAAGTCTTGCTGTCCCCTTTTGTTTGGTGTTGTGAAGCAGACTTTTTTCTAAGTGGTTAATAATACTTTAACTGTGCCCTCGAATATTACACATGTGGTAGCTCGAAATTTTCCTCCTATGAACTATAAATGTTTATACAGGTGTATCTTTATTGGTGTCATATATTTGGGGGACGTGTTCCTGACATCCAAACAGTAAAAAAGTTTCATATGAACATAGGTCTGAAAATCATTTATTTCAGAGTTACAACACAAAATCGAATGTAACAAAAATTGCTCGAAGTGGCTTCCTCTTGCTTCGAAGCATGCAGTAAGCCTGCGTTCCATGCTCTGGCGTACTCTGTTGAAAATTCCTGGTTTATTTCGTATTTGCTCAAATCCAGTTTCGATACGTCCTCTAAAAATGTCAACATCAGGTACAGGAGTCGCATAAACCAAGGACTTCAAATATCCGCAGACGAAGAAATCCATTGGATTCAAATCAGGCGATCGATCAGGCCATGCATTGGGTCCCCTTTGACCAATCCACCTTTGCGGAAATCGATCATTCAAAAACTTACGAACTCTCATACTGAAATGAGCAGGAGCACCATCGTGTAAAAACAACATTTGTTGGATGATGTCCAGAGGCACATTATCAGTTAAATGATGCAACTCATTTCTGAAAATCTCGGCGTAGGTTTGTCCATTCAGACGCGGAGGGAAGAAGTAGGGACCAATAAGGTGATCATGAATGATTCTACCCCAAACGTTGAAAGAGAACCTCTGTTGATGGTTGTCCTGTCGTACTTCATTAGGATTGTGCTCAATTATTTTCTGGATATTTATTGGCAGCTACTTAGGTCTTCGTTCTATCATAATTTTGGTTTAGAGCAGAAGAAACAGAGAAATTTTCTTCTCTGAGCGTTCAATTACTTGTTCTCTGATTTCGGTTTAAATTACTTGAGCTCGCTAAGAGCGATTGACACGATTGCTTCTCCTTCTAAGTTACGTTTATTATTATTATTATTATTATTATTTGTTAATTAATTTTCGACCACATTACGTAACTGCGGCAATTTTGCGAAACTCACTATGGTTTGCTATATGTATCTCACTGCTCTTCTGATAGTAGCCGAAAGCCGAGGGACTGAGAAAGTTCAACAGAGAGTCCCTTTCCCCTGCCACGCCGCACCGAAATGCCACCACCCACACTTCCAACCCTAAAACAGATCTAACGGGGTGAAGTTTGAATGGAACGAAATGGAGGGTCAGGAAATTCGGGGGCTGAAGGAAAACTCTTCAGAATTCGCTTGACGACCCGGAAAAAAACCGAAAAATCCATGGGTTAGAGTGGGCGTTTGCCGATAGTCGAACCCGGGACCTCCCGAATGCGAGTCGCACGCCTTATCATGGCGCCAACTCGCTCGGTTAATCATTACATCTAGTCGAACGACTTTCCAGCTTTATAATACCCGCATTAAAATAAAGTTTGTCCAACAGTGCAAAATAATGGGAGGTATTTTAAAGTGGCAAAAATATAAGAAAACAAGAAACTGAAGTTTTAAAATTTAACGCGCTATTGGCACAAACCTGTGCACGTCCAATTAAACGTCGAGTGTTGCACGAAGGAATTCTCGTTACCGCTGGCCTAAAGGCATACGTTTTTTGCCACTCATGCTGCTGGGAGAGGGAAGGTTTGCCAATCACCAAATATGCAATAACCATGATTCCATAGAGTGTAAATGGACAGCCAGCCAAGAGAGAGAGAGAGAGGCACCGGGATTACAAATGTAATCGCGAAACACAATTTCACCGCCTCTGTGTTCGGAACTGCTGGGCGTTCTAAAAATTATCGGTCTGACCAAGAAAATACAAGATCTAAAGCCCCTTGTACACGATCAAATTTTAGTCAAATTCAATACTTTATAAGACCTTTCAAGAGTTGTAACAGCTTCACAACTTTTCTTGTCAAATTGCTTCCAATAATTCTAAACTCTTTGAAAGTCTTGAAAGCAAATAAGGACATGCTCTAAACGATCAAAGATTTTACAATGATTTCATGGCTTTAGCCGATTAAATGCGAGTATTCACAGTGCGTCACGAAATCTGCAACATGACTGAAAGCGAAAAGTTAACAAAAATGGCTACCCGGCCAAGGTATGTCGTATGCGAACTGATTAGGTTATACATAAGCTGTCATGTCTGTATATCTAGGACTCTATGGATTACCACAAGATGTAGCAGATGAAGGCATATGAAGAAATAATTGCCAGGCAGATTTCCGAACTAAGTATACATTAATGAAATGTTATATAGTGTGGTTAACCTATCTATTGGTGTTATTTCCATTGTATTCCATAATCGTAATGTTATTTCATTGGATATAATACGTGAAAGTGTTGCATAATATTGATATAGAACAGTATTTCATTGCAAGCTGTTATACCGTGACGCAAATATTAAATTACTTTGTGCGTGATAAAGTATTTATTAATGTGTTCTGAAGAGTTTCCGTTTGAAAAATGTTTGACAATTTTTCTTGTAAACTCTTGAATTGAAGAAAAGTTTGATCATGTACTTAGCATAAATGTTTTTGTTTTCATTTGTAATTTTCGCATTTAAATCAACAAAAACGTAAAACCGCAATTGAATTCTGGTTATCCAATATTTAAAGGTGTTTTACAGGCATGTTTAAAACATTTTACTTATTTAATATTCTTGAAAACTGAGTACTTTTAATATCCAAAGCTTTTAATGATTCATGCGTACTTTAAATGGTAAAAAATGACCATGGATTTTTCGGGGGTAAAAATCCTTAGCATGGCTTGCTTCGGAAGGGAAGTAAAGCCGATGGTCACGCGTCGTAGATTTACGGCACGTAAAAGAACCTCAAGCCTGAAAAAGAGGCGCTAAGGAACACAGCAGTTAAAGAGCGTTCATAAATAAATAATCTCAGTTTAATTTAAAAGCACAATGTTAAAATTCAAGTTCATTTTCTTCAGGTATTAAGTGTTTAAACATTTTTGGGTAATTGTTGAAATATATTGATCAGTTGTCTAGTTTTGTTCTACAGCTCATATTGGTAAACCCCCCCAAAAAAAATCGTTCAAAAATTATACATTATTATAGAAAACAAAATGTTGTAGTATACTTGTTAAAATTAGTTATTATCTGTGCTCGGTTTCTTAATATGTTTTTAAGTACAGAAAAAAATACTACAAACACACATCATTTGGTGCAAGGAGCAGTTTTATTAGCGTACCAAAACTGATTAACTATAAATAAATTAATAATATCTCAAAAATAACTTGATAGAATTAATGTTTTATTTCCACCTTGAAAACCCTATTTTATATACAGGCTTATTAAAAAAGAAGGAACAGATTTTACATATTAATTTCTAATGAAGGACAATAGATAGCGACACATACAAAGCATCATTGAATAGAGGAAAGTTCAAAGTTTTAAGCCACGCCTATTAGTTTCATTCAGTGCCTACAGCGGCACTGTGTTTGTTTACGAGAAAATGGCGACGCCACAGGAAAAGTAGTTTTTTGTGCTGCATTATGCAAAAAGTGAATCCATTGTTTCATTGCAGCGTGCTTTTCGTTGTAAGTTCAACAACGAGCCGCCTCGTCATAAAAAATTTACAATTGATACAATAAATTCGTAGAAGATGTTTACGTATACAAACGGAAAAGCACTGGTCGTCCTCGCATAACAAATGGTGCTCGTTTTGAACACATAAAATGAAACTTTGAACTTTTCCTTATTCAGTGATGTATCGCATTTATCGCCATCTATTGTCGTTCATTAGAAATAAATATGTAAAACCTGTTCCTTCTCTTTGAAGGGAACCTACAATTAGGGTCAAATTAAATTGACCCTAAAATGACTATCTCCTCCAAATAAAACACGTCTAATGGTATTTACTTTACCCCATAATATCAAGCAACTTTTATTCAAGAAACTTCTTTCTGCAACGCTTAGTTAGGGAGATATTGTACAGTCTCAACTTAAATGGTCCACCCTGTATATATAAGGGTAATAATGGTTTACAATAAAATAAAAACTAAATAGTAAACGCAATAACAATGACATTACAATCCAGCGTGGATGTGTCGGATAAAATATAGGTATTAGAAAAACACTGCTTTTAAATAAATTATTCAGATGTGCACAAAATGATTATGCAGTCAAATAAGTGATTAATAAAGAAATGTCTGAATTACAAAGACCGGACAGTCAAATAACAAATGCTGCTCTATTTGTTCATTGCCACAAAGATATTGACGTGTAACGTCTTGAAATAATTTTGAAATGTTCCGTGGTCCATATGTAGGTACTGTGTGCATACAACATTTGGATGAAAGATTTTGGATATAAAGCGCTGTTTAAAACCGGAAAAAATACAGTCTTAGTGATATGTCCTTTGGTTCCATTTATCCAGCATCTGTTCCAAGTCTTTTTTAATAACTTCCAATATTCCGTCGTCTGTGAATGGAATTGGAGAGCAGGTAAAAAGGATGGCGTGGAATGCTGTTAGATCTGGAACTAGAGTGCAAAATCCAAGAGTTCATTCGTGCCGTGTGCAATAAAACCAAACATGCATATTAGTTTTCAGGAGATATCCCGGAGTGACGAAGAAGTGAAAAAATATCTTGAGAAATATTTCGCCTATTCCATTCACTCATAGCGTTTGTTGTGTGAAAGCGAGAGAGGAATATGCCATCGAGTATGCTCATCTTTTCAGATTGAAACTCCCCGCATGGCAGCTGGTACAACCGGCTCCCTTCGTCGAAGCAGGCTTACACATCCCACTGGGGACCCGGGACTGGAGACCGCCTCCATTTGAAGAAGTATTTGTTCTTCAATTTGCAGCTTGTATATTAAGCCCCACGCTTGGGAACCAATTTACGGTAGTAGTTATGTTGATGGGGCGGCGCCGTGGCCGAGTGGTTAGACCGCTCGCCTCCCACCGAAGCGGCCCGGGTTCAATCCCAGGGACCTGCATGTGGGATTTGTGGTGGACGAAGCGGCGTCTGGGCGGGTTTTCTCCGGTTTCCCCCGCCATTCATTCCACCAACTGCTCCATCATCACCTTTCCTTTCATACATTTCGCTTCATCTACTTCCTTCATCCCATACCAGGCATCGGGCTGATCACCCATCCTGGATGCTCTGTCTGATTCACGAGTGTCTGCTCCTCGACGGGCCTCTGACCCCAGGCACCCGCTTGTAAGTCCTGGGGGGTGTAAGTCATACATAAGAGGAGGGTAAACAGATAATGAATGAATGAAAAGTTATGTTGATGGTTCCACGTTGTGGCGTCAATTTGCGATAGTTTATAGGTTACGTAGTTGTTTGGAGGAGTTTGCCCCACAGTTGTAATTTGAAGAAGTATGTTTGTTGCCAACTTTGAAAAAGTTATTTAGCTGGATGCTTGATATGAGATGTGAGAATCTACACGTATGTGCGTCACTTTGAAGAAGTATTTAACCCAACGTCTTTAAGATATACACTTTGATGTTGTTTGATGCTTGGGACGCCAAACTTTATAGTGAAGATGATGCTTGTTTTGCGTAATATTATTTAAATTTGCCTCTGCTGCTTCAGTCGCACAATAGAAACACAAGTTCTTTTTAGGTTGTGATAAGACAAAAATTAAAAGACGTCACAGAATTTACTTTTTTATTTCACTTCTTTTTATTTCTCTTTATACTTGCACATTTTATAAGCACAACACTTTATAAAAGAAAACTGTGAGCACTTTATACATTCTAGGGGAGAATACAATTTTTACCATCCGTACTCTACAACATCTTACCCGCGACTGACTGAATTCAACGGTAAAAACGTTATAGCTTCGGTAATGCCAGTCTCTTATTGGCTAATTTTAGTCCAATAGAATTTAAGGATTCAAACTAAAATCTTTCTTTACTGTTGATTGGCTAATTCCAAACTGTAAGCGAAACTTACGTCACTACCGATCTTTTCATGACCAGTATTTTTTTAAAACTCTAGGCACATTATTGTCACAGCAATTACATTATTACCTCGTTATTAACAACCTAAAACATATTATTCTCACAGTTTTTGTACTATTAGAGTATATAAACATTTACATAACATTAATAAATACGTTTACAATAAAAATAAGTATTTGCAATGATTTACATACAATATAAAAATAATTATGTACAAATTGTTTTCAAGGTGGGCTGCTATTAAATTTAATTTTAATAAAACACAATTAATATCATTTAGGCATTAAAATACTGCCTCACATTCCGGGGGACGAAGTGTTACATAGAACATCCTTTTCCACTGCCATGCAACGCAGAGACTCCCGCTTAAATCCCGAAACAACAAGCAGATGAAAGGTGAAGTGAAATGAGAATGGAGGTGAAATGGAGGGACAGGGAATTCGGGGTATGTAATGAACCTTCCCAGTATTCGCCTAGCGACTCGGGGAAACCCCCGAAAATATCCATCGGTCAGGAAGATCGGTCGCAGTAATCGAACACGACCTCCCCCATGCGGGAAACCCATATACTTCGAAATTCACCAACCTTTTTCCACACTAATCTGCAGAATATATTAACGGTGAAAACATACGTAACATAGGATTTTCATGTGTTGTTTGGGGGCTTTCGTTTAAAGTTGAGAATTTATTAATCACTTCGTTAAGTTAGTATCTTCACACTAACTTGCACAGAGCGTGTAAACAGCGAAACCTATATGACTGAATATTCTGAAATGTTTTAAGCTAACGAAAGCTCTGCATCAGAGGTGGCGAAAACGGGACTCGCGAGAATTTTTGACTCGTAGGCACCGTTCCCTCTCTGCCACTGTTCCTTTGTTTTTCACATGCTGCTGAATGTTGCATATTTGGTGACTCGCGGAAGGAAGGCGTTTTCGCCACCCTTGCTCTACATTATTCCTTTTGTACCAATGCCGAGGTGAACGGCTCAGACATTATTTATGTAATAGGAATAAAATCTCGGAAAAATTAGCTCGAGGAGAGGAATGAGGAAATTGGAAAATGATCCAGGTTAATGAAAACTGCACTATAGCTTTATTTTTTATCGCACTTATGCTCTGTAATAATTTGTGGCAGCATAACAACTTCTTTCCGAGTTTATGGCTTTTTTTAACTCAAGCACTTGACGAAACTGTTTGTTAAATGTAACCGACACAAATTTTAGTGTAATAAAGTAAGCTAATATGTCCATGTCATCAAACACCTGACAGAAATGAAATAAGTAGGTATAATACTCTTACATCAACAACCCTACTCAGTTATGAATGTTTTAACGCCAATATTAATAAATAGGTGTTAGCGTATCTTAGAATCAAGATAGACTCCAGCCTTCTGCGCTACCAACGTACATTAACGCTACCAAAATATATTTTTCCATTAACCTTGAGACAGTATTTTAATAGCTGAATAATTTCAATTGTATTATATAATAAGTAAATTCAATAACAGCCCGCCCTGAAACAATATGTATATAATAATTATTTAAAATGTATGTAACAGTCATTGCGTATGCTTATTTTTATTGCAAACATGTTTTATTAATGTTATGTGAATACATTACATACTTTAATAATGCAAGAGCTGTGAGAATAATAAGTTTTAAGTTGCTAACAATGAGGTAATAATGAGGTAACCTTGTGGCAATAATGAGTTTTAGAGTTTGAAAATTACTAGTCCTGATTAAAGCAACGGTAATGTAATTTCTCTGACAGTTTTAAATTGGCCAATCAACAGCAAAGAAAAGTTTTAAGTAAAATGCAGATATTCTATTGGACTAGAATTAGCCAATCAGAGACTTGAAATACCGAAGCTTACGGGTTTTGACCGTTGATAGTTGCTCAGTTGCTGGCAAGCCTTGGTAGTGAACAGATGGAAGATGTGTTCTCTACAGAGGTATTACGTGTGAATCGTAAAATATGTATACGCGATAAGTGAAAGTATTAAAGATTCTCACAGTTCTTAAAAAGTGTAGTGCTTTATAAAAATTGTGCAAGAATTAACAAAAGAAGTGAATTTAAAAACTTAAATTCTATGATGTCTACAATCATTATCATACCACACCTTGATTAAGATACATGACTCTACAAACATTACTGACGCAGCTGAGGCAAAAAATTCAAACATAAATAATATATAGAAGCAGTTTTAATAACAAAGTTAAATATTATAGTGTAAAACTTGGAGTGTAACAACTAAAATTACATCTTTAAATCAGCTTCTCATACGTAGCAGCATATTGCGTAACAACAGTAACTATTACGTAATCAACAAAATTCAAACCGACGCCCAAAGCGTGTTGCAAACTTCTTAAACAAAGTAAACTCAAAGAACAATACTTCTTCAAGTTAGGTTTCCAATGCATGAAGCTTAATAAAATACGAAAATAAATGACGTAAACATCATCCTTCTTCAAGTTGGCGCACATACGTGGGGCAGTTAAAATAATAACAACAAACTACTACTTCAAGCTAAATAAAATATATTTAGAGTTATGTATCCTAATAATCCGAAATGCCCTAACCGCCTTTCAAACTGCGCTACACCTATAACTATCCTATTTAATACTACCTCCTAGGGTTATATTAACAGAAAATCATTTTTAAACAACCAAAACATACTTAGCCTATTCCAAACTCACGGCGAACTAAACTAACGGTATAACCCTTATAAATGCTCCGCTACCTAACCTATAAAAACTAAAAACTCTGTGGCGGAACAGCCCGTTGCCGGGCCAAGTCCTGCCCCCGGCCGCTGCGTCCTCCACCTCTGCTCACATGAGTGGGGTGCAGTACACAAGGGTGGGACGTGGTCAGCGCCCCGGGTCCTCCCGGTCGGTATATGCAGCCTCCTTAACCTGCAGCCACTACTTTTAAATCAAGTAAATCCTCAATTGGCCCCTCACGGACCTAATGAGGTAGAGCGCACCCCGTGTCAGGTCTCCCACGCCGGTAACGGGAATCGAACTACCTAACCTATACAAATCATAATATTAACAGCAAGTTTGCATAACGTTCCTAGCATCCAGCCTAGTACCAAGCTATCAGAAACGATTTATATCAATCGCGAAAGCCCACCACACTAATTTGATAACAATTTTATATTATGCACAGAAATCACGCGGCATGCTCAAGAAAAGTACAGCAGAAAGTTTATTTTGAAGATCTAATACTACATTTCCACATAGGTGGCGTGAAACGCGCATGAAAATGTTGCCAAGCATACCAAATTTTTTAAAAACTTCAGGTTAACTAACCTACAGTTACCTAGCGTTAGTAGTATTGGAATACTCCATTTTACCAACAGTTAGCAATAACCATAGGTTAGCAAACCTCAGCTTTTAACCGGAGATAGTAATACAAGCTCTAAAGGACGTTAAACTTACAAAAAAAGTACCAACCTACCATCACAATTTGTTTTGATGTGATTATTATAAATATCCCAGTGATTCTTGGTTCATAATCTTACACGGAACTGCAATTAGTGAGTCAAACGTGATACGGAAATGATGGTCGTTACAGCCGCGTGATGGTCGCCAGTTTGAAGCTGTTGTTTATTATGCCGCGATGGTGCGACAATTTGAAGCAGGAATGTAGTTAGTTGCCACCTATTCCCGTTGTCGCCAATATCTGCTGTTGATTCTTCTACCGGCTGCTCCAAAGGTAGAGATATGACTATTTTCCCTCGGGGTATGCGTGGATGTATTGTGAAAGACAACGCCAGTTTAAATTGACCGAGAAATTTATTACTTGAGTTTTTAAAGGCAGTTGCCGACCGTTTGAGATGAAAAAATAGACTGATTATGAATCGTAACACTTGAAATTGTAATAACTGAACTATTAAACCTGTCAAATTCTGCATCATCAACGTTACAGTTGGAAATAACTGTTTCCATAATAAAAGAAACTAGACGCGCAACTCGCCGTGAGTCGCTAAAATGCTCACCAGCAGGATCCCTCACACTACCCGCTAGTCACACAAGCGCGTCACTGGGCACTTAAAATATCACACAAGCAAGTGCCGACGATAGAGTAGTTAATACGCACAACTGTGTGCATCAACGTCTATTGGTACACTGGCGGTACAAGAAGCAGAGTAACCTCGGAATTTTTTTTGGGGAGGGAAGACAGGAATAAAAGTATAAGGAAAACAAGAATAAATAGGTAATTGGAAGGGGAAAGGAAGAGGAAGAGAGAGGATTTAATTCTGTTGTGGCGCTATTTTTTGTGGCATAGTTGGTGTTATGGTGGCTGCTACCGCCTAAGCAAACCAGCTGATTTTGGGCAATTATTAAAATGTGGCGGAGTTCTCCGCTGTGGTGCTTAGGTATCTGTCATGGCTTAAACCTAACAGGAACCTATGTTCAGTGGTGTCGTAGCTTTTTCTCTGTTCTTCTGTGCCCGGGACCGTTACCTCCGGGCGTTGGTTCTGGCGTGATGAAGTGGTGGCAGAGGAGACTGATGTGTCCTGTCTAAGTGTTCAATTATGTTGGTGTTCCTCTCCGTGAAGCAGGTACGAAGCGTATCCGTGTGGTTGATGGAGGCCCATGAGTCCCTGTTCTGTTTGTTTGGCCTTGAGGGCCTCCTTGTGAACGGTTCCAATGGTGGTGATGATCATATCAAAGCAATGCTTGATGTTTTCGCCGACGTCTGTGTGCGTTTCTTCTGTGGCGTTGATTGCTGCAGTGATCTGGGTGCTGAGGTACTCCTCCAGCACGTTGATTCGACTGGTCAGGTTCAGTGCCTCAGCGTGAAGGTCCTGTACTGCGTCAGTGATGCTGGTGGTACTTTCTGTTTGCTGCTGTAGCAGGTTGTTCGTATCTGTGAGCTGATGTTCAATGTGTGAGGTGTCGATCTGTGGAGGTGCTGTGAAGTTCTGCGGTGTTGCGACGATGTGGTTGTTCGGCGATGTTCTACGTGGGTAGAGTGGGCAGACGGCTTGGCCGGTGCTGTGACCCTTGGCCCAACATGAGGCGCAGAAGCGGCGGCGTTCGCGCTAGGTCATGTGCCCGGCAGTCAGCAGTGAGTGTCCCGTTGCCCAGTAGTGGTAACGGGGTGCGGCGTCACATGAGTTGGCGGTGTGCCTATACAGGCAGCAGCGGCGGCGTGGCATTGGGCGGGCACTGCGACTAGCCTCAAGCGAAAGGATTTGCCTTAACAAGGGCAGCCCTGCACCCAAGGCAGCCGAGTAGTCACCCTCCACCAAGAACTCCAGTCTGACCAGCGGCGTTGGACCCTCATTCCTGATTCTCGTGGCCCTGGTCGCAGACGGCCAGAAGCACTGCGCGGCGTCGAGGAGCAGGGTTGCCGGGAGTTGGCGGTGCACACCCCGGACAACGGCGGAGAAGCATTGCTGCGTGTTGCTCGGCGGTGCGTAGTTGGTTGAGCTGGTCGACGAGTGGGCGCTGTTTGCTTCGGCTGGCGGCGGTGACATGGCGGGAACATCTTCTTCGGCTGCGTTGTTAAGTTCCTTTCGCTTTTGGGATGGAAGCTTGGCGGCTGCGGAGCTGGTAATCTTCTTCTTACCCATGTTGATTCCTCGAGAGCTCGAAGCGAAGTCCTCTGGATCTAGATGCACGGTTATTTATTAATTTTAGCTCCGCCTACATTTTATTCCCCTACCAACATTCTACCTTATACGTTGCTAAACCTCAAAACTCTTAGTATACGAATGTGACACAGTTACTAAGGGCCTAGCTAAAAATCTCGGAGGTACCTTCACCTCTCTAATTTCCGGAACTGGCCTACGTGCCTGTTGAAGCGTACTGAACTCATAACCTAACTGCCTTGCACAAACTTTTAACGCTAATGATTTCTGTATTCTGCGGTCACCAATAGCTTTGGCTAACACGTGTCCTAATTACCTTCTTCTTGTGGCAAATCTTTTCAACTCAAACTTGTTACATTATACATTGATTTAATATACGGGGATTATTTATTGCAATTATTTCTCTATTTTACTGTTATTTCTGTATTTAATTGTTTATATCTGTCTGTCAATAATTACGATATGAAACGCATGGCGACGGAAAATCTGATGTGAGATGTTTACGTTATACGTTTACGGCCATGTTTATGTCAACGTCAGGCAATGTGAACATGAGCATTAAGATAACATGAAACAAAGCTTCTATGTCTAAGTTTCATTGTGAATGGCCCTTCACTTGTCTTGGTAAGATGTCTAAGCTGACATTCGGAAGAACTTCCGAAACTCCGCTGCATCTAACTTACTTCATTAAATGAACATGTGATTATGGGAACTGCTTCTTCGTGAGTTAATATACGAAGTTCTTGAACAAATGTGCAATATTAAATTAGATTCAGAACAAATTCAACACAGATTTCCTCATCTGCTGTTTCAGCAAAGTTAAATTACATCCACGTATTTGCTTCTTGTTAATTGCCAGTAAATTTACTAACAAGGCAACAAATTTAATCATACTTAACAGAAATTACACAAAACAACGAGTACATTGCATGGTGATTTATTTCCATTCCATTATGGAAGTACAAACAAGCCACGATTGCCCTATTTTTTCTAACGGATCAATTAACGCACATTGGCTTTCTCATAAAGTAATAGTTAATGACGGTTTTTATAAACCTTTGCCTCAATTGCATTGCAGATTAAAACAGTTTGTTAGTTGTAGAACCATGTATGCATAGTTAGACATTTTAAATGAGTGCTAATGGACAACTGCCATCTGCTTTACTATTAGACTTTCAGAATCCGCAACCCTCCTCGAGTTATTGCCTTAAACGCGCAGATTCTTCTCTCTCTAATCCTCACTCACTTTTCTTACGCCTCCGTCTCTCTCCTTCTCCTCATTCCCCTCACTATCCCTTCCTATTTCTCCCTTTCCCCTCCATCGCCCTCACCGCTGCCCCTCTGGGCCATGTCTATGTGGTTACCATGTTGTCCTCTAATTCCCGAGGTCGCGGGTTCAAAGCCGGCGGAGGGCGATGGATTTTTCTCGGTCGTAAAAATCCTTACTATGGCTTCCTTCGGAAGGGAAGTAAAGCCGTTGGTCCCTTGTCGTAGATTTACGACACGTAAAAGAACCTGAAGCCTGATAAAGAGGCCTCTGAGCAAAATTACTGATCTTTCACGCCCAATATAAAATGGGACGCTAAAGACCACAGCAGTTAAAGAGCGTCCATAAATAAAACTCAATTTTAATTTTTTCTCTAGGTCATGTATGTGGGTAATGTTTTCATAACCGGTGGTAAAGCTGTTTTACTGGCAAGTTAATAAAAATTAAAATCTTAATAATACACATACACACATATGCCTGCTCCTTGCACTTACAATGCCATTGGACTATACAGTTTCCAATGGTAACCACTATGTGTTCACGAATAAAAGTAATGAAATATTGGTATAACGTCCTAAATAATAAGAAATTCTGATGCTGTGGTTGACACTTAATGATTGACACTACAGTGTATGGTAGTAGCAAAGCTTTGGTACAAGATTACAAAGTAAGACACTCTTCAATAATGAAATAAGTTGAAGTGAGTAGTGTTGTGGACAAATGTACCTTCAGAACGAAAGCGGCCATGTTTGTGATTAATCAGGAATGGAGGAGGATTTCGGTAGTTGAGCGCACAGTCGCTTATTGTGTTTCTGTGGTGAAACCAAAGGTACAGAGGACGACCATATCGGAGGCGGAATCCTTATCGTCTGCAGATATTACATCCTGATACCGGCGGGACGCCCCACAGGCCTACCTCACCCATGGAGAGGTGTCTTTGAGGACCCGTCTCACACCAAACGCCAGGGTAGACAGTTCCACAAGCAAGCCCCACCGTCTCGCCCGCCATTCACTCACCTGATCCTTCGGCCTTGAAACACAATAAAGAAATGAAATGACAAGAAATATGGTACAGAAAAATTTGCACTATAATATAGTTCGCTGCTGCGTTTGCCTACCGACTAGGGAAAAACGCGAAAAAACCCAAGGACAGAGCGGCCGTCCCAATAAGTATATATTGTCATCAAAGCATTTAATGTCCTTACATTGCGCTACTGAATCATTACATTGCCATAACTGCTCCCCACACTTTCTTGTCAACATATTTGTCCACTGCGAAATGTTGTCACCGTCAATTGATGTGATAGCAGGGATTACATAAAAATTGGATTAAATCATATCTGGCAATGAGATAATGAAAACAAATACAGCGATATGAAAAAGTAATAAGATGACTGATTGATATAACTGTATATTATTTTTTGGCAGCGTTTTATGGGTATTGCTTACCATAAGTATCTCTATAGTTTCTAACATGATCTCTTGATGAAACTTTAAGTATCTCGACTTTTCGGCTGAGACACTATTCACAGCAGGGCACCTGGTGTATTCAGCTCAGTAGTAATAGTCCCGGATGAGCCAATTGTTTTAACGATAATCCTGCCGCTAGGGGCGCTAGTGTCGCTAGTGTCGCTGCGTGCGACGGCGGCGGCGGTAAGTTTGAAAGCGCCCTGAGCGGTAGGATTATCGTTATTGCAATTGGCTCATCCGGGACTGTTTTCTTTATTTATACTTTGAATACAGTACATTGGATAAAGATATGTATACATAGTTTTGATTAACACGATGTATTATTTGCTTAACATATAAATACAATAAATGGACAATATAAGTAATATTAGGAGAAAAAAAAGCACATTAAAATTCATAGTTTTTGTTTGAGGCACTAGGACACACAGATTTCGCGCACAACAATGATTTTAAAGTACGTGGTGCACTTTGAGTCCTCGTCATCGCTGCTGCTGCTATCGGCGGTAAATTGGTGGATAGGTTTGGTGATGCAGGTGACGAGCAGGTGAGAGAAACTTTCGTTGACGAACTCGGTGAAGGTTGGTATATAGATGGGGATGGTAAATTCGTTGTAATGGCTGGTTGAGAAGCATCCTGTGGATGTGACTTTGTTGGTTAGAGCAGGAATGTTGCTGTTGCCGAGGTATATGACGCATAGTGCGTCTTGTTTATGCTGGTGTACTTTGGTAGGTACGCATTTGACGTGGACGGCGTGAGCCCCTTGGACGTCGAGTGTGATGGTGACAACTCTGCTGTTGCGGAAATAGGAGTTGGAGATGCAGAGGATACGGATAGGTGAAGCTGCGTTGAGAATGAGTTGTAGGTTAAGATTGTTCCCCACGGGGACGGGATAGGTTTCGTCGGACATTATTTAGGGTTATATGGGGAGAACGTGACGATGTGACGTTTGAAACCGCTGCGTAGTTTTTCCTCGCCTGCGTATATGATGCAGAATGAGTTAGAGTTGAGTTTGTTGACGAGTTCTGGAGAGGCTTTTGCAAATCTTGTTGGTAGGAAAACTTCTGTGTCGTTGTCGAGTTTGGCGACGAGCTTTGTACCGTGAACGGTGTCGATTGTTTTGACGCCGACGACGCGATATGGTACGTGCTGTTGAAGCGTAGATACGCTGAGAGTGTGGGCGCTGCTGGAAAGTTCTTCTAGCTCTTTAAGGACGTCCTGTGACATTCTGACGGCACAGATGGCAGTTTTTGATAAACGGGGGAGGGCCGTCTATATGAGTGGTTTGATGAGGAAGGTTGTAGTGTTGTTTACACCTGCGATAAGGTGCGCAAACTACCTGTGCGTCTGCGGGAAGTTGGTTCCACACAAGGTCGACGTCGCTTGGGGGATAACGTTCGAAGATGTATATGCCGTTCTGCAGCAGCACTTGGCGTTCCCTGGGCAGTAGCAGGCGGATTCTTCGTCCGTTATCGAGATACCGAAAGAGCACGATGAAGCAGTTCATGTGGTGTTTCTAGCGGAGTACCTTCGAAGGAATTGCTGAATTTGCTTGTTGAGATGATCGAGGTCTTCGTAGAAACCGTGTTGACACTGCGTGCACAGGAGGGTGAGACGGTGCTTAAGTTCGCAGCTGCACGTTTGGTGAAAGCAAAACGAGCAGTGGAAGTCTTTACACGACGGTCCTGGCATTCCCCACGGCTGGCTAGCACCGAATGAAGGGGTAAAGAATGCGCGTGCATAAATATAACCCAACTGCCGGAAGCAGGAAATCACTGGTGGGGGAAAAGTTCGTTGGAGATATACCACATCAGGGGAAGCACTGGTGGGGGAAAAGTTCGTTGGAGAAACACCACATCAGGGGAAGCAGTGGTGGGGGGAAACGTTCGTTGGAGGTTGGCTACATACGCCGGAAGCGCTTAGCGATTATTGCACAACATCCGCAGGAAAAACACTGTGTCCGTTGATTTAACGGTTTTCGTCTTGGAGGAGAACTCTGTTTTTGAACGGTGCTGAACATGCAAACGACCACATCAGGGGAAAGCACTGGTGGGGGAAAAGTTGGTTGGAGATATACCACATCAGGGGAAGCACTGGTGGGGGAAAAGTTCGTTGGAGAAACACCACATCAGGGGAAGCAGTGGTGGGGGAAACGTTCGTTGGAGGTTGGCTACATACGCCGGAAGCGCTTAGCGATTATTGCACAACATCCGCAGGAAAAACACTGTGTCCGTTGATTTAACGGTTTTCGTCTTTGAGGAGAACTCTGTTTTTGAACGGTGCTGAACATGCAAACGACCACATCAGGGGAAAGCACTGGTGGGGGAAACGTTGGTTGGAGATATACCACATCAGGGGAAGCACTGGTGGGGGAAAAGTTCGTTGGAGAAACACCACATCAGGGGAAGCAGTGGTGGGGGAAACGTTCGTTGGAGGTTGGCTACATACGCCGGAAGCGCTTAGCGATTATTGCACAACATCCGCAGGAAAAACACTGTGTCCGTTGATTTAACGGTTTTCGTCTTGGAGGAGAACTCTGTTTTTGAACGGTGCTGAACATGCAAACGACCACATCAGGGGAAGCACTGGTGGGGGAAAAGTTCGTTGGAGAAACACCACATCAGGGGAAGCAGTGGTGGGGGAAACGTTCGTTGGAGGCTGGCTACATACACCGGAAGCGCTTAGCGATTATTGCACAACATCCGCAGGAAAAACACTGTGTCCGTTGATTTAACGGTTTTCGTCTTGGAGGAGAACTCTGTTTTTGAACGGTGCTGAACATGCAAACGACCACATCAGGGGAAGCACTGGTGGGGGAAAAGTTGGTTGGAGAATTACCACATCAGGGGAAGCACTGGTGGGGAAACGTTCGTTGGAGGTTCACTACATCCGCCGGAAGCGCTTAGCGATTATTGCACAACATCCGCAGGAAAAACACTGTGTCCGTTGATTTAACGGTTTTCGACTTGGAGGAGAACTCTGTTTTGAACGGTGCTGAACATGCAAACGCCGTGAATGTGATCGGGTATGATATAGGATGCTTCGCGACCCAAATGCGGGAGCGAAGGGCGCGAGATGTTTGGGTGAGGTGCGGTTGGAACGCTGGTAGAAATACATGCGCACTAAGGACTATTTTGTGAGATGCGCAGTGCGAAATGGGTGTTGAGGAAATGATGAACCTCGAGGAATGTTCTAAAATTGGCGCACCGTATGTACTTGGTGAACTGCGTGAAATTCATGTCATGTAAGGGAACGTTGGAGGCATGGTTGTGAAGCATGTACTTGTGGTATGCCATGATTTGATTTTGCACGTCCGTCTCTTCCTTCTTTTTGTGATACATGATGTCGGTAATGATGCGCTGCAGGGTATGCAACACGTGCCATTCTTGTTGGTTGAGCGTAACGGATGCGCCTTGCGGTTCTTTGAAAACGAGCTTTAGCTTTCCGAACACAAACTTAAACACGATGGTGACGTTGTCGCTGAACTGAAATTGCTGTAGACGTCCCTGCGGGTCATTCAAGCGTTTGTGAATGATGGGGATGGCTTCGACGAGTTTGTGCCACTGCGAGGAACTCATGACGACTGCGTTGTGCTGTCCACATTTGGCAATGGTGACGACGAGATGGTGCGGTGGCCGGGGGGAGAATCCCACACTGACGAATTTAGTTTGTTGCGGGTTGAGGAAGTAGATATCCGCCAGAGGACCCACAACTGCACTGTGTTGGAACTGTGCTGGCGGAGCAGGGCTGTCGGGATGCTGTTGGAGGTCGAAGATGGGTAGTTTCCTTTTTTCCCCGGGTTTTGAGGTGGTTGGGGTTTGACATCCGGTTATACTGGAACACACAAAACAATAATAATAATAATGTGAGGGATAGAGAGAGATAAACGGGATAGAAAAAAAGCAAGCTAATACATAGGTGCGGACCTACCTGGTCGGCGTGCTGCATGGCAGCAGGACTGTATCCGCGTGCTGCATGGTACACTCTGAATGAGGCGAGCGGCACCGTGACGTTGCTTTTTATATCAGCAGGAGCGTCTTCTGAAAGCACGTGCAAGACGTTGGATTAGCTTAGATGTGCTGAATAGTGACACACACACACACACACACACACACACACACACACACGTACTCACCTTCAAGGGTTGACAAGTTTGCCGAGCGGCAGAGCACTTTGCGCGGCATGCGTTTTTGAACGTTTTGCGAATGACGACATCATTATGCGCGTGATTGCTGACGCGAAATTTTGAGAAGAATGTATGCTTAGGTAAGCCGGAGCAGCGGTGGGTGAGGTAGGCGATGACGTAATGACCGCACGTGGTGCTGTCGAAACCTTGCAGCCTTCTGGCGTTGGTGGACCAACGCGTCCCGCAGACCGAATTTAAGAACCGGAGAAAATGGGGCGAGAGCGGTCCTATGCCGTAACTGTCAAAATATTCTGCACGCGAGTTTTTGTCCACAAAGATGCAAACCCAGTGCTGCCCGGATTTGGTGCTGGGGTCGGTGTTAGCCACTAGCGCCAAGGGAGGCGTTCGAATGCCGTGAAGTACGGGTAGTTTATCGCAGGGGTAGACGCCTAAAAAGTGAGAACGCGTAGAGGGGCATGTCGATAGAAACCGTTGAATTTGAAAGGTGTTCATGATACCAAAATGGATCGGTTGGCGTCGATTTCGACCGTGCGATGTATTTCCGCTAGCAGCAGAAGTATGACCGGTTCTGTCAATTTATCGGCAAAACCGATGCTTATAGAGACGGTTCCGTGGCGCTGACCCGAGATGTGAGACTCGTTAGCGCTCATGTCTGCAGTGAGATCGAAAACCATTATCGTATACCCTTGCGGGTAGGTTTCTCTGGAGATGGAGTGTCCCTCGTCCTTGAAATGAATGCCTAGGCCGTCCTGCAGGGTTTGAAAGCATTGCAAATAGTGTCCCTTTGTAAAGTCGGGTTGCAGAGGTTGGGAGGGAACGGGTTGCCCGTTCACGTAGAGCTGAAAGAAGTTCATTTTAAAATGTTTCAAGTTGTACGGATTTGAGTTAAAATGGCCGGAATAGGCCTTGTCGGTGACCATGGCTACTACCACTCTCCTTGGAACTTGCCCTACGCACACGTCGCTAAACGTCATTGCCCTGGACTCCTTGGGGATGCTGAGAGCGTGAAAGCTGACGTCTTTGAGATGGTACTTTGCGTTGCCCTTTGCGAGCACGGCCTGGTGCGCGAGCTTTATGGTCGGCGAGGGCCGCACCGATTTTAAGCGCAGCGTGGCAGACACGATGTCGGCGTACCCCTTAAAGGTATCTACGTCGGAAAACAGATAAAACTGGGGAGAGGCGGGAGTGAGCTTGACGGTCATGCTAACGTTGTTCAAAAGCAGCTTCTCCTGTCTAAAAAGAGCGTTGGACAGAGGACCGATGAGCTGCACGACGTTGCTCCCTTTGGTAAACCCCTGACGCCACTGAAAGCCCGCATTGGCGATAAAAGTGTCCATGATGCCTGCCGTGTCCTTTCTCCAGAGGGTAGATTCTAGTTTGGTGTTCATGGCATCTTCGGAGTAATTGAGAAGCGTCTCGAGGTAGGTTCTATAGGGGTAACCGGCTTGCGGCATGGAGACGATGATGTTATTGAGGGTTACCTCCATCTGTTGAAACAGGGAATTTAAGGCGTTGTTGACCAGAGTGGCGTTAGCGTCAGCGTTTAAGGCCTCTCCTTTGTCATCTACAACGCGCACCATGAGTTCGAGTACGACGTAGGTCAAGTCTAGGTAATCGTCCGCATTTCCGGAATAATGAAAGGTGATGGGGGCATTTTTCATTAAAGTGTTTTGAGGGTTTAGGTATAGGAACCGTGACTCCTCGATGCTCATCTGAACCGGCACCTCTGTAAAGAGGTCCAGTTCGGAACTCATGTGGACGGTCGCGTCTGCCATTACGAAAATACGTCTTGCACCTTGCGCCTACCGCGTTTCAGCTTGGACTGCTTGCTCTTTCCGGATTTGCTCGGTTTTATTCTCTTGAGACGCCTGGCGCCGGAACCGAGCATGGCACCGAGCTTTTCGTCGGCTTTTCGTTTTAAATTGTATCCGGACTCCTTGAGCCTCCGCTGGAGCGCTTGCTTCGGCGCTGCTCCCGCCACAGTCACATCGGACAGAACGTGGGCGCCCGCCTTTAAGGCCTCCTTTCCGACTGCTTTTGCTCCGCTCTTTAAAAACGGTAGCAACCTTCTAAAAAGTCCTCCGAGGGCTGAAAAGAGACCGCTGCCTCTTTGGTAGCGCTTGCCCCTGTAGAGAGCGAAATCGCGATGGTGGAACGCGCCGCCGGTCTGATTGAGGTAGTACCGCGTTACGGCGTGCACGTCCATTACGCCTGTTTCGGACGAAAAGCGAGAACTACAGTAGAGGAAAATCCGTCGGCGAATGGCAAGAGATCGCCGTAACCGTTCCTTAAATCTATGCTGACCGTCTTGAAGTCCTGCTGAATCAAGGGTACCCAATTTTGGGGAAAAAACGTCTTTTCGTCGCTCATGTAAGTGTTGTTGCTTCTTTCGTATTCCACGGCCGCGCTCTGTATGACTTGGGCGAAGGTGTCGCCCACGACTTGCGGGGACACTAGATTACAGTAGACGAACATTTCGTAAGGAAACCCCATATAAGGATCTACGGGGCGTTTAGCAGCTTTTTCGAGAATGACGTCGACGTAGGGATCGAAACCCAACATTTTTGCCATAGCGGGCGTCAAGAGCAAACTGTGGATGCGGTGTAGAGGCCCCGGAGGGTCCTCCGATTTTGAAACGTCTCGTTTGGGTCTGACGGAACGAGCCGCCGCGGGTTTCTGCTGCCCCGAAGCCCGGGGCTTCGGTTTCGGTTTCGGCTTTGGTCTCTGGCGGGGCGCATCGTTGAGAGCTTCGTATTCGCCGACCGCGTACGGTACGACAGCGCGCGCGACATTTTCCACAAACCCGTCGAACGGAATGTCGGGTAGTGGTTCGGGGTGGGCGACGGCGGCATTCACGCCCGCCGTCTGCTTGCGCTCGTCGAAGAGGAAGAAGTTTTCCACGTGCAAGTGTTCGAGTAGAGCGGCGTTGACGAGGTTCACCAAGTCTTTGGGATTGTGCACGATGCCTTGCGGCATTTGCAAACTGAATTTGGAATGCGTGGGGAGGAGCGTCATGGTGTACTTGGTGCCCGCCAGACGGGCGACGTCTGGCGAAAGGTTATAAAATTTCACCGGATACCTGACCTTTTGCAGGGCGACCTCCCATTCTCCCTGCAGAACGATTCTCTCGGGCAAGATGTTAGAAAATCTGGCCGTGGTGTTGTCGGTAAAGTGTTCCATGGAAGCGTTGCTCACGAGGGTGATGGAGAAGGACTCGGTCTTAATCATGTCGAATCGACGGTCGAAGCCAGAACCCACGAGTTAAACTTTGCCGGATACCCCTTCCACTTTACCAAGACCTGCTTGCGGCGCCCTCGGCCCTTGGTCTGTAAAACGCGCTCGATCTTAAACGTCCGAGGTAGCGCGACCTTTTGTAGCTCCTGGGTGTAAAATGCGCCGTCTATGGCTTCTCCGGCCAGATCCTTCAACTTATATACCACCGGCCGACCGCGCACCACCTCGGCTATCCGAAATATTTCGTCCGTCCAATTCTGCTCGTAGCCCTTGTCGAATTTCATTTTTTCTTTAGAGATGCGCACGTGATCGCCGACGGAAAATGTGGGTTTCCCTGCGCGAGGTAGGGTCCTATTACCGTAGAGATTGCGGTACACTCGTAAAATGTTAGACTCGTTCACGTCCTTCGGAGCCATTTTTATGGACCTGTGATGCGAGCTATTGTACGACTCGAGTAAGGCCGGAAGGACTTCCAGGTATCTGTAACTGTTTTTGTGCGTGAAATACCTCCACATCTTGGTTTTTAAGGTGCGGTTGAAGCGCTCCACGACGCTGGCTTTAACGTTATTTTTGGTTGTGTAATGTTTCACGTCGTGTTTCTTCAGAAAGTCGCGAAAAGTCTTGTTGGTGAACTCGGTCCCCTTGTCCGTCTGGAGGACCCTGGGTACGCGTTGGGAGAATATGGAGCGAAACGCTTGCGCGACCTCGGTACCCAGCTTCGATTTCAGGGGCACGGCCCAAGCATATTTGGAAAATACGTCGATAACGGTCAGAATGTACACGTAAGGTTTGTTATGTTCCCTCACGCTGTTCATGACGTTTAGATCGGCCTCCCAAAGATCGTCCATATTCGTCACGTGATAACATCTGGTGGGGAACCGCTTTCTGACCGGCTTGTGCAGAGTGTAACTGTCCCGGGTTCGAAGGAAGGACTCGATGTTCGCCTTAGACGCAACCGTGGCCTTTCGAAGGGGTTCGACCGCGCCCAAACCGGCATAGTGTTCCGGTCTGGCATAGTATCGCCTTAGCTCCTTCCATTCCTTCATGCTTTACTTGTACAGGGGTTGCCAGACGCGCTTGCGAAAATGGTACGACGCGGAAGGCGATTTCGATTTCTTTTTCGGAGTGGCAGGGTTCGCCCTCTTCTTTTTGCGAGGCGAGAGGAGGTTGACCTTTATGGTTCGGGGTTCGACCTCCTGCTTCACCGGCACGCGCTCGTGCACGTCTTCGTAATCGTCGTCGTCGTCGTCGTCGCCCAGGAAGGGCTTTCTGACTTGTGCCACGAGATCGAGGTAGTTGTCCAATTTATGTTTTACGAGCCGCCACTTTTCGTCGGCAGAGAGCTTCGCGCTCTGCAGGTTCCGAATTTCTTTAGCCAATCTGGATACGGTGCGGTCTACAGCGTGAAGCCTGTCGACGGTCTTCGGTTGGGGCGCAACGAGGATCTGCCTGCCGTACTTCATCCTGTTAATTTCGACACTAGCGCGCCGCCGAGCGAAGCCAAGACGGGTAGGAGGAATGCCGGCAAAAAACCTCCTTTTTGAACCAAGATGCTCTTCTTCTTCTTCAGAGGAACCCGTTTATCCGTCAACTTCCTCCAAGAAGCCTTGTGCTTCTTCAGGCGACCCAAGCACTTTGCGGGAAGTTGCACGTGACCTCTGCACACGTTGAGCATGCATTCGCTAATGGCCTTGATCAGATCGCCGTCGGCATTTTTTAACAACTTTTTGCGCAGAGGGGCCTTCGCCTTGGCCAGAGCCGCCAAATTGCCGTGCTGTCTCGCTATGCGAGGACTGGTCAGCGTCGCGAGCCTTGACCTACCTCTAGCCATGCTTGCGCGATAATGACGTTCGCCCCAAAAGCGGTACTTTTTATTTAGACTCGACGGCCTCGGTCGGGGCGAGACCCTGCCGGGATAATATAGAACGAAACGAAACCCAAGTCCTCTCGGCGGCCTCAGTTGGGTACGAAATAAGAGAGGTTTTCCCCCGGCAGCACGCCGGTTCGATACCTGTATCGGGCGGGCGTGTACTGAGTGCAGTCCAGCACGAGATACCCGTGAGGGCGTTCGGTGGCCTTCTCGAAGGCCTCCAAGAGAAACCTAGAGTTCCTGGGTTCGATCTGCTGGCACAGTCTCTCGATCTGCATCTTGTCCCGGTTGTTCTTGAAGACCACGACGTAGTTCGCATTCAGAGAGATGTTGCGATATTTCTGACCCTGCGGAAACACGTTCTGCAGGATGTAGACGATGCCGAAGCGCTTGTGATGGGAGTCTCTGGTGAAAAAATTGGACACGTCCTTCCCGCCACCCTCCACCATCAGATCGTCGAGGACGACGAGGTCGTTCTCGCCCACCGAAGCAAGTTCGGGTATGCCCGCGTGGGTCTCGCAGCGCAGAGCCGAGGGTTCGAGTCTCGGCGAATACTCCGGAGGGTGGCACCACAGCACCCTCCTGGGGCGCACGTCGAACATCCGGTGCGCGTGGCGCAACAGGTTTTTCACGAAGGTCGACTTGCCGCAGCGCGACGGCCCCGCCACGAGCATCGTGCTGGGAAACTCGAAACGCCCCAGGTCTCGGGGACAGGGCATCGTCTCCTCGGGGGTGCCCGGTTCGAAATGACTTTGGCGCGGCTGCGGACGTCTCATTTATGCGTTCCTCTTGAACCCGTAGGGATAGGAATCGTGATCGCCGGCGAGCACGCGCTTGTTGACCACCATCCTAAACGTCTTCGAGCTGGGTTCGGTGACGACCGTCCAAGACGGTTTCCGCGAGATCTGCGTGCCCTCCAGCTTCACCGCGCGGTCGTTGTCCCTGAGCACCACGTCGCGAATCACCTCCGCGTTCACCAGCTCCAGGTTTCCCGAATCGAGCGTGATCCCCTTCACCTTGCACACCGAGAAGGTCTTGCCCGTCTCGGGGCAGACGATCTCCATGCAGTAGCTTTTGGGCCCCGTGGAGGCGAACCGGGCGATGTAAGAGCCCCTCCCGTACTTCTCCAGCTCGTCCGTCATGTCCCCCAGGAGGCGTCCGACGGACGGCGTCCAGTCGCCCGGAGCGGCGGCGACGACGACGGAATCGGTGTCGAAGTAGCAGACCCGTTCTCCCAGCCTCTTCAGGTAGGAGTAGAGCACCAGGCGCGCGTGAGCCGTGGTGTAGGCCGCCAGCACGGCGTTGGCGGCGGGGTTGACCTTGCGGCACTCCTCGCGGTACCTCCACACCACGTACATGATCCGGTCGGTGACGGGCACGTAGGTCTGCACTTCCACGCCCGGGTCGTTGAGCAGCTCCAGGAGGCGGTCGTACCGGTCCACCAGCTCGCACGTGGGGAGGTTTTCCCTCTGCCCGAGTTTGCCCCAGAAGCTGTTGAGCATCAGCTTGGCCAGCTCCCGCCTGCCGGGGTTGGTGGCGACGGCCTGGGGATCCAGGGCGACGCCTTCGTGTTCGAAGAATTGCTCCACGTACTGCTGCTTTGCGGCAGGGTCGTCGCAATCCGAGGGCCATCCGGAGGCTTCGGTCTTGATCTTCAGGAACTGATTCACGTAGTCCTCGAAGAGACCCTTGGCTCCGGTGGTCGGTTCGTGCCGCACCACGTCGTACTCCCAGATCTCGTGGACCCGCAGCAGGCGGTACCCCTCCTCCAGGGCGACCTTCATCTCGTCGATCACCCAGGTACCCGACAACGCCCTCTCGCGCTCTCCGTGGTGGCACTCGTCTTGGTTCTCCGCCTCCGCACAAGCGCGGCATAGCGGAAACATGAGCTTGCCGCCGATGCGCGCCGGTAGCACCGGGTGGTACAGGTGTTGCGGCGGTAGAACCTCGCACTTCACCAACCCGCCCCCCACGTCTTCCAAGCGCGGGAATCGATCCACGTGGATCTTGGGGTGGCCCGCGGGGTAGGGCTTCGTCTTGTTCACGTACGGGTACAGGCTGCATACGTCGTAGTAGTAGATCTTGCTATCCCCCTTCGCCTCGCAGTACGTCTTGGTGCAGTTGGTGCGACCTCCGTAGAAGGCGTCTCTGGGGTTCAGGGGTTCGGGTACCGGAAAGTCCCTTGCGTGGCGCGCCAGGTCCTGGTTGGCCTTCGTCGCGGCGTCGAACTCGCACTCCCACATTTCCACCACAGCGTAGCCGGCGGCCTTGATCTTGGCCGTGACCTTCTCGGTGCTCTCTAACCTGGAGGCCATGGTTTCGTGTCCCGAGTTGTATATCGCCGCATGGCGATTGTGAAAGCACCGCCTGCAGCCGTGGTAAAAGCACCCGTGGAAAAAGTACGCGGTTTTTTCGGCCTCTCTGTACCCGTCCACCTTGTGCCCCACGATTTTAACTTCGCGTCCTCGCATGGCGTGCTGGATGACGATGCGGTTTTGCATCTCTAGCCAAGTTAGCCATATGCATGCGGCGCGAGACTGCCGGTCCGCTAGTCGATACCCGCCCGCTGGCAAGAGGGCAATTTTTTTAAGCGGCATGAAGCGCTTTCTATACACGCACATGCACGCCTGCGCAATGGTGACGCATTCTCTGAACGGGTCTATTCCGTTCTCGTCCAAGAATTCCCTTCTAAATTTGGAAACTCCCTGACTGAGTAGAAATACGTCCATCTTGCAATACGCCACCATTTCCGCCCTCATGTCGAAGACGTACCCGGAGGACGCCTTTTCTTCGTGCCACTGCTCGAAGGCTTTCCGACCCTCCGCCGACATGCCCTCCGGGCAGTAATGCCTTTTGTCGGGAATCGAACCCACGTACCGCTCGTTTTCCTTCGTGTTAAACAGGTACGGGAAATAACCTTTGCATTCCTTCAATCCGAAGGTCTTGGAAAAGCGGGAGAGTGGCATGGGTATGAAGTTGAGCGAGTCTAGAAATGTGACGTCACCGTACCTCATCCTGTAGATCTTGCTCCCGTTCATGATGAGCTCCGGGATCCAGTCTAAGTGCGCCACCATGTACTTTAATAGAAACTGCCCGTCGTAAGCTCTGAGGTTATGCGCCACGACGTAGACGTCCCGGGCTTCGAATGTCGCCTGCGCGATGTGCTCGAAAAGCTGCTTCACGGGTTCGTCCGTGAACACCCATTCTTTGCAACCGCATTCCATGCAGTATGCCGTCTTGCGGCGTTCGTCGATGCAGTGCGGGCAGGCTTGGTACAACACGCACAAGTTAGGTACATGCTCGTATGTGTCCTTTTTGCCGGTATATGGAATGTTTTGCGTGCATTCGAAGTCGATGAACATAAACACGTACCGGTTTCTTTTGTTCTTTGCGGCGTACGGCTGCATATAGCACATGTGGCTAGAATTCACGTGTGTCTTGCAATGATAGCAGTACTTTTCCCCGCACTCGTGCGCGGTTTTTCTGTACCTCGCATTCACGAGCTTGTTGCAAGACGTGCACACCTTTTCTACGTCGCACACCGACAGCGCCTTTGGGTAAAAAACGCCTTTCTTTGCGTGGTTTGCAAAGCATGTCGGTCCCTTAAAATCTCTGTTGCACCCGGCGCAGCGTATGTAGGCGTCGAATCGCGCATCGCACTGCTGATGGCATTTAGCGCACCCGGCGTCGCACCTGTGAAATTCTTTTTTGTGTGCCGAGGGATGATGACACCGGCGGCAATACGATTTGCATTTAAAGCACTTGTGAAGGTTCACGATGGCGTTAAAGTGCCCGGCGTGGAGCATGACGTCGATGTATTTATCGCATTTCTTATCCGACGCGTACAGCACGTGCTTCCCCGTATGATCGCCAAACACCGTCACAGCGTATCCCTTTAACGCAGCGTCAAAGCGTCTGACGTCATCTATGGTGCAGCCGTCGTGGCCTTGACCGATGCTCGCGCACAAGGCTACGGCCTTCGATTTTTGCAGATAGTCGGAACGCGTCATCGTTCTGTAGTTGACGTCGCGATCCACTTTGGCTTTGCCTACAACGATGGCTCTTGCTAAACACAAGTTGTCTTTGTTGGCTATTTCGACAATGCCTTTATTGCCCCTACAGGCATCGCAAGGTTGGTGGCACGAACCCGAGACCTCCCTGGTCCACACAAACGTCACGTGAAGAGGCCCGCTTAGCAAGAATTGTTGGTTACTTTGCATTACTTTTTCGATGCTTCCAACAATGACATCCGCATTCAATTGGTCTACGCGCCTAACGCTCATGTTGAAGGCTTTGGACGTCTCCTTTTCGTCTGTTATGGATATGCCTAAATATCCGGGTTCGTTTTCTAACAGGTTCTCTTTCGCAAAGTTTAGAATATCGTTAAACAGATGCGATACCCATTGCTCGGGGTTGACATCTCTGGGGACCGGGTTTACGGTAATTTGAGACTCTGTAAAGCCGGAAAAAAGCTTTGGCAGCGTTCTCTGCTTGTGCCCTATAATTTCGAACGTAGGCTGCAAGGTGTCATCGCGACTTCCCCCGGATTGCATCTCCATCTTATCGTCCGAATGCGCCGATCGCTATTTCCCCTGCAAAGTGCTGCTGCTATTTTGTTTTTTTTTAGTTTAAACTATTTTCCGTCAAATAGAACGATTTTGTAGAAAAACTCCCGCTATCGCAACGCTTCACTACGGGCGTTTGCTCTTAGCACAGGGCTTTTATAAGCTCGCTTATCGAAAACGCTGTTTCATTATGCGCGTCGAGTTAAATGCCTCGTTTCGCAACAAAATTGTTACGTTTGTAAAAAAAACGCTGTCATTCTGCCACTATCCACCACTGCACGACCACCACTGCAATAAGGCTGCATAAACGCTGACGAGTTTCCTTTTCTCACGCTCGTGTTCTTCCACACGTCGGCATACTTCCTTGTGCAATGCTGCGCATGCAAAATCACAAGCAAGCAAGCAGCGTTTTAACGTTTATGTACACTCGCGTCAGTACAATTTTTTAAAACTAACAACGCCGCGTGTGGTGTTTTTGTGTTGTGCAGTGCATACGTGTTATGTAAAATGCGAGAAATAAAAAGAAGCAGCAGATACTTCCTTTCTAAGGAGTAACACCAACTGTTGAATGAAAATTCTCAAGTGTTAACGTTCGTATCACCTCTAACCTCTGTCTCTTATAGGTGAGTACGAAAGTTTATTTTCATATCCACTTATTTTTAATCCGGTTAAACTTTTCGGGGAATGGTTGCATCCGAAGGGACGCTATACACTGGCCTTAAAATTCTAAATTCTTTCCAACAACATGGCGGGGCAAGAACTGAAAAGCCACATGCTTTTAAAAAGAATGCTAAGCATTGTACAATTCGAACCATTTATAACAAATATCTCGGAAATGGCTGACGTCACAAAAACGTTATTTCAAATAAATTGTGTGTTTTTTTAAAACAGATCTAAATTTTTTTGTATTGTATGTTTTTCTCAAACCTTAGCAGTTATACAAGATCGTAGAAAATTTCTTCCGAATCAAGAGGACTTCGCAGGCTATTTCCGCAAAATTCGAGATATACATTTTATTTTTCATATAAATGACTTTAATATATGGTGTTGTAATTAAAATCGTCAGAGGCAGTTTTACAAAATAAAACATTTCGGAAAATAGTTCATGTAAAGGGTAGTTTTGGGTGGAGGGACTTTCTTGTAAATCTCTGTGTCGTAACTTTTTGGAAGGTACTCAACCTAAATACCAAGTTTTAGTATTTATCCGACTTTTCATTTTTGAGTTATGCTGCTCTGACACATACACACAGAATTTTCTAAAAATGTTTTTTATTCAGGGGACCTCGAAACAAGTATTTAGTTTTTCCGGTGAAATCTCAATATTGAATATTTGGATGCAATGCATACCTCCTCTACCTACTATTTTACGTGGTAGAGAAAGCCCCCTAAATCAATATTATTCCATGCAGTTGTGAAATGTGTTTCAGTGGGGTGAATAAAAATTAGTTTGTTCGTATCGTTATCACAGTACTGTTTCACTTGTGATATACCGTTCTCTTTGTATCAAAATGAAAAAACGAAAAGTTAAAAGAATGACGTTTTTTAGTGAGAAAGGTCTAAAGCTTTTAAACATTAAAATCAACATGCAAACTTTGTAAATAGACAACGCCTCAAAGTGATACTAATACACATAGATTGTGTGCTTTAACGTTCTTGTAAATAAGGCTTCGTTTCCTACGGTTTAACACTTTGTACAAAATACATTCACAATGAGACTACTTCACAGCTATTCCCAGAAAATTCAAGTTATACATTTTATTTATCGTGCACATATCTTAAACATACCGCACCGTAATCAAAAGGGGTTAGAGCCGTTTTTAAGACAATAAAAATAACGAACTTTCCCCCGCTAAACGGGTAGTTTGCGGTGTGGGAATTTTCTTGAAAATCTACGGTTTGTTAAATTTTTACTTTCTCTACTACGTATAGTAAGTAGGGGAAGTATTGCATTCCACCCAAAAATTCGATACCGAGATTTCACCGGAAATACGTGTTTTGAGACCTCCTGAATCCAAAAAAAGCATTTTTGGAAACATGTCCGTCTGTGTGTCTGTGTGTGTCTGTGAACAGCATAACTCAAAAACGAACAGTCGGATAAGCACCAAACTTGGTATTTAGGTTCAGTATCTTCCAGAGATGCGACACGAAGGTTTTCAAGAAAATCCCCCCCCCCACCCCAGACTACCCTTTACATGGAAGATTTTTCGAAAATGGCTCTAACGATTTTGATTAAAATATCGCATGTTTAAGATAATGTTATGAGAAATGAAATGTATATCTCGAATTTTCTGGGAATGTCTCCAAAAGTATTCTTCATTGTGAACGACTTTTGCATAACTGGTAAACCATAAGAGATACACAAAATTTTACTACACATAAAATGTAGATCGCGTTAAAATACACAATTTATGTCATATACATTTTTTTTAGTTGAGTGAACCGTTTTCGAGATATTGCTTGTTATTTCCTTAAAATTTCCAATACTTATTCTTTTTCTCAAATGCGTTACTCATTTTTACTTTCTCTACTACGTATAGTAAGTAGGGGAAGTATTGCATTCCACCCAAAAATTCGATACCGAGATTTCACTGCAAATACATGTTTTGAGAATCACTGAATCCAAAAAAAAAGCATTTTTGGAAACATGTCCGTGTGTGTGTGTGTGTGTGTGTGTGTGTGTGTGTGTGTGTGTGTCTGTGAACAGCATAACTAAAAAACGAACAGTCGGATAAACACCAAACTTGGTATTTAGGTTCAGTATCTTCCAAGGATGCGACACGAAGGTTTTCAAGAAAATCCCCCCACCCCACACTACCCTTTACATGAAACATTTTTCGAAAATTGTACTTTTCTCAAAAATTGCTTTAACGATTTTGATGAAAATATCATATGTTTAAGATAATGTCATGACAAATGAAATGTATATCTCGAATTTTCTGGAAATGTCTCCAAAAGTATTCTTCATTGTGAACGACTTTTGCATAACTGGTAAACCATAAGAGATAGACAAAATTTTACTACACAAAAAATGTAGATCGCGTTAAAATACACAATTTATGTCATATACATTTTTTGTTGAGTGAACCATTTTCGAGATATTGCTTGTTATTCCCTTAAATTTTCCAATACTTATACTTTTTCTCAAATTCGTTTATTCATTTTTTTTTTATGTCCTAAACATGCAAACAGAATGGAATTCGCCACATAGCAACCAGCGTTAAAATATTTGACTATCGCTTAAAAGCTACCAATTAGATTGTACAACAGTAGAGAAAAAGTCATGTCGGTGTAACACATCAGTTTTTTTTATACGCTACTATTTTAGTGTGTGTGTGTGTGTGTGTGTGTGTGTGTGTGTGTGCGCGCGCGCGAGTACGTGCCTAGGACCCGTTCGCCACAAGCCAAAACGACAACGTTATAGAAAAACTTTATCATTTGCCTACCGGCCAGGGACAACCGCTAAAAAACCTGAAAAAAGCTCTAAGAGTATTCTAACGCTTACCGATCTGGAAAACCCTTGAAAACAAGATAGTACACTTTTGAGATATTGCTTGTTATTTCCTTAAATTTTTCAATACTTTTTTTACTTTCTCTACTACGTATAGTAAGTAGGGGAAGTATTGCATTCCGCCCAAAAATTCGATACCGAGATTTCACCGGAAATACACGTTTTGAGACCTCCTGAATCAAAAAAAAAAAAAAAAAAAAAAAAAAAAAAAAAAAAGCATTTTTGGAAACATGTCCGTGTGTGTGTGTGTGCCTGTCTGTGTGTCTATCTGTCTCTCTGTGTGTGTGTGTGTGTGTGTGTGCGCGCGCGGGTACGTGCCTAGTATCCGTGCGCCGACAAGGTAAAACTTCATCGTTTGCCTACCGGGCAGGGACAACCGCTAAAAAACCTGAGAAAACCTCGAAAATTAGAAACGCCTTCGTCAACCAGTGCAGAAAACGCCTACCGACCAGGGAAAACCTATGAAAAAGCAGAAAGAGCTTGCTTTTGTTTACCATCCGCAGAAAACTCCCAAAAAAAAAAAAAAAAAAAAAAAAAAAAAAAAAACTAGTTATTTTTTAAAAAAAAGCAAAAAGACGAATAATATAAGTATGGTAGAAACAGCTTGCATTCGTCTACCAACCAGAGAAAACCCCCGAAACACTAGTTATTTAAAATTGCTGATGAGTTCTGGATAGGCTTTTGCAAATGTTGTTGGTAGCAAAACTTGCCTTTTCCATCACCTCCAACATACCCCACTCCCACACCTTTTTTTCTTTCCACCAATCATAATCTCTCTTATTCTCGCCAATCAGCAACTTTCATTTGTTCCTTTCCACCAATAACATCACTTCTTATTCCCACCAATGACAACTTCACACGTCACTTTCTGTTATACTTTTTATCCCTCGTTCGCCATCTTTCCCCTCTTTCAGACCCCAACCGCCGCACAGTCAACACCTCGCCGCTCCTTAACCTCAACTTCGTGCCTCCGCCATCTTATTTAGTTCACATTTTTACCACCGCGCCTCTCATCTCTCAACCAGATTGCCTGCAAGAACAGATCTCGTTCATTCGCACCTCGACGGTTGCCTCGGCAGCAGCTACTGCCAACACCTACGTCGTACACGTTTTTGACCGCTTTCGACCGGCTTGAGAACCCTGCTCCTACGTACGCTAGCGACCATCACGATGGTCCAGTACCAGGTTTTGGTATAGTTAAATTACGCCTCTGCAAAGGGTGTCTGTACCGCTTTAAAAACCTAGGTATATCAGTGCGTAGTGATGTTGGTTGATCTTAAAGCTGGTTAAGCATTTTCAAAAACAGTTTGCTTTTATTTTTCCGCCTCGCGTGCCGCGCTTTTGGTGACGCATCCACACCGGTAACAGGTAAGTAACACACGCATAATTATTTTTCGGACCTGCTTGGCGTAGGAATATATCCTTTCGTGTTTTGGTACTGTAACCTCAAACCTCCTTACCCTCCTCTTGCGTCCGCCATCTTGTTTAGTTCTCACCGCATCTCCTTGTCGCAGACCCTCCGCCATTTTTAGTTCCCACTATTTTAACCTCAAAATCTACTCTTCTAAAACTCTTGCTAACCCCATCTTCTTTTAGTTCCCATTCTCACCACTGCGTCTCCTTACCCCCACCTCTTGCGACCGCCGTGTTCACCACTAACCTCCAAATTTCCTCGTCCTTAAACCTCTTGTCTCAACAACCTTGTCTAGTTCCCATTTTCGCCACCGCATCTCATATCCCCCCCCCATCTCTCTATCCACTCAAGAAAACTACCATCCGACGTTCAAAAATTGCTGATCAGTTCAAGACAGGCTTTTGCAAATCTTGCTGCTAGCAAAACTCACCTTTCCCAACACCTCCAACATACCCCACTCCCACACCTTTTTCTTTTCCTCCAATCATAATCTCTCTTATTCCTACCAATCAACAACTCTCATTTGCTCCTTTCCACCAATAAACTCACTTCTTATTCCCACCAATCACAACTTCACACGTCACTTTCTGTTACACTTTTTATCCCTCGCTCCCCATCTTTTCCCCCATTTCAGTACCGACCTCCGCACAGACAACACCTCGCCACCCAGCTCCTCTCCATCACGCGACCTCCATACTCCTCCATCTCCCTTCCTCCATCTTCCACCCAAAATTAACGAACCAATCAAAACACTACACGTCACTTCCTCAATTCTTTCAACTCGTCCCGGATGAGCCAATTGCAATAACGATAATCCTACCGCTCAGGGCGCTTTCAAACTTACCGCCGCCGCCGTCGCACGCAGCGACACTAGCGACACTAGCGCCCCTAGCGGCAGGATTATCGTTAAAACAATTGGCTCATCCGGGACTATTACTACTCAGCTCATAATTCATCTGAAAGGCAGTTTGAACTTTGTACTCGATAATCCATAATTTAATGGCCTTCAGTTACACACATTTAGCTTTAGTAGGTTAACTTAAGAAAAACGTGCAGATTCTATTTGCTTAAGAAGTCATAAGTTAAAGGGCCTTTTACTGCGTAAAATCGTATGATATGTTTATGAATTGTTACAAAGGATAGCCAAAAACTACATGGGACTGTAATTTATGAAGACTATTCCTAAGAAATTGAATGATACTTTATTTGAAATGCGGACGTTATATCTACTACAACTCTGGCGTGCAAACAAGTCATCTATTTTAGAATAGGTAATTTATTTTTCCATCATGAGTTTATTCCTTTCCTCATCATTTTAATTCTTTTAGCAATTTATCTTGATAACTAAATCTCAGTTACAGTCGCTAGTCTGTTACTGATGGTAAGGGAAATTGCAGAGTTGATGCAATAACGTGTAGTCAGTTTTAACCTATTTTGGCTCTGCTGTTGAACAGTAAACAAAGGTGTTGGCTTAATTTAATCACATCACTTAAGGCAATAAATTAGTGTTACTTAGGGTTCCAATAAAAGCCACTCATCATCAAAGGAATTAAGGTGAGACTAAACGGCGCAAATTGTCCAAAAATTACATTCTTGGTTTTCTGTGTACTGTTATAAATTGAAATTCCCACTATATTTTGATATGTTTTTATTAATGTAGGCACAATACTTTAAATGTAATTTAAAAATGGTACCTCATCTGACATTTTGACTTTAAATTCTGCACCACATCACAGAAAATGTGACTCCTGTGCTCTTTGGAGGAAAGAACCAAAGTAGTTAAGAGCGTCTATAAATAAAATTCAATATAATTTTAATTTTCCCCGGTAATGAATGCACATTTGGATGAATTTCAGAATATTCTTCATACGTATTTAGGAATATCACGGGGCTTTTTAAGGAGTTAAAGATTAATTAAAATGTCATTCGAGACTTAGAAAGCCATCGATGCAACGTTGGGTAAGAAAGTTAGAATACTATATTTAATTAAGCTGCTTAGTCGTTCTTGAGAAAATTAAAAATTACGGAACATTTTCCGTGTAAATGGTAGTTTTTGATACAGGAATTTTCTTGCAAATCATCGCCTGGCATACTTAAACAGTGTTTGACTCAGGTAAAAAAATTGGTATCTATCCCACTTAATTGTTTTACTATACTGTTCATAGACAGACCGATACACGCAGACACACCTAGATGATTTTCCAAAATACCTCTTTTTGGTTTCAGTGGACCTAAAAACTCGTATTTCTGGTGAAATATTGACATCGAATCTTGAATACAATACTTCCTCTACTTACTAGTATAGATATGTGAAAAACTATAGATGTGTAATCATATTGAAAAATGCTTTATATTTCATGGAAGAATTTATATGTACAAGGTGTGACCAAAAATTACCTGAATTTTTTAATTTTGCGGGCCTTATATGTCCGATTTTCAGAATTTAGTTTTATCTTTTTGGTACACATGTCCCTGACGTATTTTGACATTTGAAGCTGTTTTGAGTGTTAGTTCACCGTTGGCAGTCGAAAGGGCTATACGTGTTTTGGTATGCTTGGCGAGTTTTTACTTTCAAAACAATGGATCAAAGTATTTGTATTAAATTTTGCTTGAAAAGTAGAATAAAGTGCAGCACCGTATTCGAAATGTTGACTGTGCCTTTTGGCAAATCTACTATGAGTAATATAAGACTTTACGAGTGGTACAGACGTTTTAAAGAGGGCCGAAGAGGTTAAAGATGATTACCGCCCTGAACGCCTTAGTACAGCAATAAAATACGACAACGTCGAACAAGTGAACAAAATGAAAAATCGCCAAATCACTATCAGAGAGGTCAATGATGATGTCGGTATATTTTTGGCTCATGCCAGATAATTTTTTCGAATATTTTGGGCATGAAACCTATTGCAGCAAATTTGTTCCGAAATTGCTGAATTTCGTCCAAAATGACGTCGCGTAGACTTCGCTCAGGAAATGTGGATGAAGTCAGTAACGATCCAGAGCTTCTTAAAAAGGTCATAACAGGTGAAGAAACATGGGTGTATGGGTATGACGTCGAAACCAAGGCCCAATCGTCCCAATGAAAGCTGCTTGTAGAGCTAGGACCGAAAATATTCGACAAGTTCTATCAAATGTGAAGGTTCTCGCTGTTTACTTCGATTTAAATGGCATAGTGCATCATGGGTTCCTGCCATATGGTCATCCGTCAATAAGAAATACTACCTGGAAGTTATGCGCCGTTTGCGTGAAGCAATCCGACAAAAACGACTAAAATTGGCAAAACCACTCTTGGAAAAATTGCATCACGATAATGCTCCCCCTTACACCTCAGTGCTTGATTGTGATTTTTGGCAAAAAACAAAACCGTTATGTTGCCTCAGCCACTGTATTTGCCCGACATGGCCCCTACGATTTCTTTCTATTCACGAGGATGAAGAGAACCATGAAAGGATGACGTTTTGCCACCATTGATGATACAAAAGGAGTTGCTGAAGGAGCCGAAGGCCATACCGAAAAATGAGTTCCAAAAGTGAATCCAAGATTGAAAAATGCGCTAGCATAAGTGTGCTATATCTGAGGGGGATTACTTTGAAGGGGACAAAGTTGATGTTGATAAATAACCTCATATTTGGAATTACTGTGTGTTCCTGACATGACTCAAGAGGATTTGCACATAGTTGTCAGTATACTTGCATCAAAATTGTTGACATTGTTATTATTAGTTCATGTATTTTTCTTTCCCAGATCACTGTGCCCCTTTGGAAATCTTAAGCCCCATATGGACGCATTCCAAATTTTGAGAAGCACAGTCTTACAGGATATGAATACTAATATGAATAACCTCTGCACTCCAGGCTCAGAAGTACTTCAATTTTAACAATATCTATTCATTCTCCGCAGACTTTACTACACTGTCGAAGCCGATAATAACCCGGTGGGATAGCGCACAGGAAGGTTTTAGGCATTTCATTGGAATTCATCCATTTACCAGCACATTGCAGTACAAAGCTGAAGACGTTTTCATTTTAGTGGCATAGAAAAGTAAAGCAGATCATATAAAGCCAAAGACCCCGAGGAAACCTCATATTCAACACGAAATAAAATAATATCGGGAGAATGAACGGCTAGCTTCGGTTAATATCGAAGGTAATCTAACGTGAAAATGGCAAAGGTCGCAAGGTAAACTTGCACACAAACTGATGTTTGTCTCAACAGCATCCATACTGTACCACTGGGAGCGTTCTGCCGTTTAATGCCCGTGCAGTCGCTCAGGCTTTATAGCAGCGGTGCCCATAGTGCGGCTCGCGAGCCGCATGCGGGTCTTTCGTCGCTCTTGTTCAGCTCCCCACTGGCAGTGAAATAATGAGTGCATATAAGCTTTTTGTGAGTACGCACGTCATCATACCGATAGGTACTTGTAGTTTCGTTGTTCGTCGCATGACCAACTTCAGTTGAGAGCTAGTATTCTGCGGCTTACAGTGGTCAAACTTGGGGAAGTAGTATGAGTAGTTCCTATTTTAAAACGTTTTCCAAAAATGAGAATATGAAAATGAGAATAGATCATTCCAGAAAGCCTGGGAGGAGGAGTTTGGTTTAGTGGAGAAAAGTGGTAAACCGGTTTATGTAATGTCATCATGATGAAAATGAAGACTCCTGTTTCTTCTCCATTAAGGCAAAAAAGAAAAGAAAAAACTCACTTGAAGATAAGCTCCATGGCCAGAGTGCAGATATGCGTGATTTTATAAAGGAGGCAGAGTTAACAACTGAGGCAGGCTTTGCCTTCAATTTTAATATTGCGAAATCAAATAAACCTTACTCAGAAACAGACTTTATTAAACAGAATGGTTGACCAAAGCCCTCATCTCACCATACAATTGAAATCGAATTTCTCATACTGATACAATTACAAAGAGAATTAAGTAACTGCTCGGCCTTTTGTCTGCCTTTGGACAAATCTACTGACATTAAGAATAAACCACACATTTGCTAGCCATATTTGTTCGATTTGCGTTGAAGAGTTTATAAGTGGAAAATTTTTTAGACTTCGTTGCATTAATATACAATACTCGGTATGGGACATTAAATAAGTTCTTGATTGTCTGCTTCGTGAAGCTTGTGTAGATGCTGAGATTGCCAGAATTGCTACTGGCATTACGGTGCCTCAAGGATTATTGGAACTTTTGGTAGTGACACATCATATACTGATTTCACTACATTCTTCACATGGAGCACTTAGTAGCTAAATATTTTAAATACAGGTGGACCATTTAAGTTGAGACTGTACAATACCTCCAAAACTAATTGTTGTAGAAAGAAATGTCTTGATTAAAAGTTGCTTGATATTATGAGAAAAAGTAAATGCCATTAGTCGTGTTTTGTTTGGAGGACGTTGTGATGGTCATTTGGGAACGTACATTTTGTATGTTGTTTTCTCATTAGAAAATGGTTTATAAAAAGCTATTTATTTTGTGATGAGGAATAAGGAAACAAAACAAAAAATTATCAGTTCCCAATTTGAAACCTAACTTGATCCTCAAAATGACCATCCATGGATGGTCCAACCATTCATCGCGCTCTTCGTACACAGCCATTCAGAATTTTTGTTCTTATTTACGTTCGTGTAAGAACAACTGAAAAGTGTTTAATACAAATGTTGTTTAGTTTTTTATGAGGAGTGAGATAGCAACATAAAAAACGTAGGTTCCCATTTAAAAGAATTAAATTGAACCTAAAATTACCATCACAACGTCCTCCAAACAAAACACGACTAATGGCATTTACTTTCCCCCATAATATAAAGCAAGACATTTCTTTCTACAACGGTTAGTTTTGGAGATATTGTACAGTCTCAACTTAAATGGTCCACCTGTATAAACATGTTATGGAAGTATTTGAAAGAATTTTAACTATGTACATCTACTTAAGTACCAAAACACACCAACAATTCAAATCTTTCATAGAAGAAATCGGCAACAATGAGTGGCCTGATGAATTATCGTGGTATTGCCTAGGTGTTTTTCTGTAAGTAAAGTTCTCAATAATAAACCATTAGTGGAAACTATCAAAATATTCCTTAAAGAAAGAGGTAAATCTTTCCTTCAACTTGAAGATCCTCAGTGATTGTTACACATGGGATTTTTCACAGATGTTTAATATTTGCAATCACTAAACCTTTCATTGTAAGGTAACAATAAGCTTATCTCAGGTCTAGCACAGATTATTTTCAGATTGCAGAGTAAATTAAGACTCTTTCAGAATAACCTTGGGACTAAACCATTTGCTCACTCACTTCTCTGAAAAAATCTTGGAAAATCCTTCTGAAACTAAAGTAAAAACAGAAGATTACATATGTAAATGTCTTGCAGGAAAACTGAAATACCGATTTACTGATCTTACAGGACTGAAACTTCCGTTTTTTTCTTGGAAAATCACTTTCTCATTGACATAATGAGAAATGGTTTCCCTATTTCAAAGCCAATTGTGAGTGATTCTGCAGCTGTAGAGTTGAAGATCCTGGAAATTGAAGAGAATGAAGCACTAAAACAGTTGAAACTAAGTAGGTGTTCAACCAATCAATTTTGGAAATAAGTGCCTAACAGAAGTATACAAAATTAAAAGATTGTGCCAAGAGACACTCCATTTTGGAAACAATCTATTCGGTGAGTCATTGCCTTCAATACTTAAATGCATTAAACCTAAGCATTGAGCTGCTTTAAATTTTAAACATTTAAGTGAATTTGTTAGGTGCTCACCGACCAACTTCGAGGTAGCCAATAGACATAAAAAAAAATACATTGTAACTTGTGTTGTTAGTCTACGACCTAAATTTTTGGCAATTAAAATACCATTAGTGTCTGCTGTGGGTTTATTTGAACTTGCAATATCCAAATTAAGTGCAGTTCTCTTCAAAGTTTGTCCCTCAGACCGTGGCTCTCAAATGTCAGGTGGTTAGCCATCCCTGCTTTATAGCTAACGTGGGTAGTAATTTGAAGAGCTGTGTGTATGACTGTCAATTTCGATTAGAGCTTTAACCTTAGGCAGACTTCCAGTGAGACATCATCAAAGTAGGATACCAATAACGAGAAATGCTGTTACAGTTACTCTAAAATTTAAAACCTTATTTTGTTAATGTTCTGAATATGATTTCCTATAACTCCTATGTATAAAAATGGATTTTAAAGGAGCGTACAAGATCCTGGTTTAAGCATCATTAACAATAAAAACACAATGTTGAACACAAGACACAAGCCAGAACGTGGCACAGGCTTCTAGATTATTTGTAAGAATGTCGGTTGAATTATATGATACTCACGAAGAAAATGTTCATAGAAAAAACTTAAAAAACAATGAGGACTGCATGAAATGCATGCAACTTGCATTAGGTTCACTTTGTGTCGTTCAACTGAAAGCCAAAAAATCAATGCGCAGTAAATGTTGGATTCATCTCTCAGCCTGGGGATTTCTAAGACCTCTTGCGTGAAATTCTGAAATGAGAGGTAATTGTCTTTTAAAATGTATATTCTATCTGAGGTTGAAGCCAGTGCAAATTGGTGAATTCTTTGATTTATAATCTCAACATTACTCCAAACATCAGCACTCTCAAGACAGCGCATGTGTATAAACTGCCTAAGGTGGCATTGGGGAACTGTTTCCGATTAATGTTAAGGCCAAATTTATTATTTACAACACTCTTGTGAGATACTTACCTTAAAAAATTGTCAAGAAATTCTCTTTCACTTTCAAATTAATTTATAAGCGAATAATGAGATTTTTAGGTAATATTTCGCATCAACTGTATAGGCACTGGGTAGTTTGTTCCGCGATTTTATTTCTCAAACACTGCAAAAAATTACATTTAAAAGGCGTTATGGTATAAGAAGAACATAGTTTTGCTTTATATACAGTGCCTTATTTCTGACTCCTGGCCGGCTGCTTCGCGGCCCACTACTGCTGGCCGAGTTGAATATTCACAGGGTTGTTCAGGACGGGGGAGATTTTCTTGAAAATCCTTGTCACATGTTTAAAGATGCTGAACTTAAATATCAAGTTTGTCATTTAACCGACTTTTCGCTTTGGATTTATGTTGTTCACAGACACGCAGGCATATGGAGCCTTTGCTATAAAATATGTGTTGCATTCACATGACTTTCTCTACTCACTCTTCTACAAACTATTCCTACAAAGCTTATTTTGCATCTATTCATGTTAATACCGAAACACCTTCATCACTTATTTTCACAATTCGTTGTAGATATAACCAGAACATATTAAGCTAAAGCGATAGCCAAATCCCTCAAAGCTGATCGCTATATGATAGCTTTAGATTGGTTGGCTACGGAGGGAACTCGGCACTGATCCACATAGTGGATATTGTGCCTACACCCCACAAGGGGGCGTCTCCGGAGGAAGGATGAGGCGAGACAAGACACCGGGCGTCAGCAACCAGGAATGACGGCACAGGAATGGCAGGATCCCTAGGTTTTCAGATAGAGACTCCCCGTCAGAACGGACAGGTAGACCGGGCAGCCCACCCAGCGCAGATGGGGTCCAACGCCCCTCAAGGAAGTTAGGATACTCCCGACAGTCAGCCGAAAGCCGAGGGACGGAGAAAGTCACAAAAAGCATCCTCTTCCCCTGCCACGCTGCACCGAAACACCATCGCCGACACTTCCAACCCTGAAAGAGACCAACGGATGAAAGATGAAGGGAAATGAGAATGGAGACGAAATGGAGGTTCAGGAGACTTGGGGATGTGAGAATCCTTCCCAGCATTCGCCTGGCGACCCGGAAAAACTTCCCAAAAAACCCATGGGTCAGGAAGGTCGGCCAGAGGAATCGAAACCACGACCTCCCGAATGCGAGCCACAGACGTGATAACTTTGAAATTCTGTTCTCTTTGTATGAACCCGAGAAAGAAAGAAACAAAGAAAGAAAGAAAGAAAGCAGGAAAGGAAAACACAAGCTATTTGTAGTTGAGAGAAGTACAAAGTATTCGAAAACTCAAACTAATAACAAAGAAATGGGTAAAATATAAAAGTTTTTGACATAAAATAAAAGTGCTATTTGATATAAATTTTGTGCTTTAAGAAGATCTACAGTTGTTGTGCGGTAAGATTTTGTCTCTCTCTTACGATTTACTAATTATCAAAAGTCATTGACAATAAAGACCAATTTACAGACTATTCCTAGAAAATAAAAGATATATATTCTACTTATCATGAAAATAGCTTAAACATATGTATTTTAATAAAATCCTTAGAGCCATTTTTGAAAGAATAAAAAATTTCGAAAAATATCCAATGTAAAGGGTAGTTTGGAGTGGGGCATTTTCTTTAAAATCTCGTGTCGCATTCTTGGAAGAAGTTGAACTTAAACACTAAGTCCGTTTTTTAACCAACCTTCTGCTTTTGAGTTATGCTGTTCGTGGATACACACACGCACACACACTTGGACCATTTTCTAAAAATAAATTCATTGAATTCAGGGGGTCACAAACGTGATTTATGGTGAAATTACGGCATTAAATGTTTAGGTGGAACACAATGCTTTCTCTACTTACTGTAGCTACGTAGTAGAGAAAGTAAAAATGCTTACTTTGCATTCAGGGGTCTCAAAACGTGTATTTCCGTTAAATCTCGTTATTCAATTTTTGGGTGGAACGCAATACTTTCTCTACTTACTGTAACTACGTAGTAGAGAAAGTAAAAATGTTTTCTTTGGATTCAGGGGTCTCAAAACGTGTATTTCCGTTGAATCTCGTTATTCAATTTTTTGGTGGAACACGATAGTTTTTCTACTTACTGTAACTACGTAGTAGAGAAAGTAAAAATGCTTACTTTGGATTCAGGGAGTCTCAAAACGTGTATTTCCGTTGGATCTCGTTATTCAGTTTTTGGGTGGAATACAATACTTTCTCTACCTCCTGTAGCTACATAGTAGAGACAGTAAAAATGCTTTGTTTGGATTCAGGGGTCTCAAAACGAGTATATACGGTGAATCTTGTTATTCAATTTTGAGTGGAACACAATATTTGCTATACTTACTGTAAGTACGTAGTAGAGAAAGTAAAAACGCTTTGTTTGGTTTCAGGGAGTCTGAAAACGAATATTTCCGTTCCGAGTATTAATCTTGTTATTTAGTTTTTGGGTGGAATACAATATTTGCTCAACTTACTGTAACTACGTAGTAGAAAAAGTAAAAATGCTTTCTTTGGATTCAGGACGTTCAAAACCACTATTCCGGTGAATATCATTGAATTTTTGGGTGGAATACAATACTTTCTATACCTCGTGTAACTACGTAATAGAGATAGTAAAAGTGCTTTTTTATACAGGGGGCCTCAAAACGTGTATTTCCGGTGAATCTTTTTATTTAATTTTTGGGTGGAATACAATGCTTTCTCTACCTCCTGTAGCCTATGTAGTAGAGAAGGTAATAGTGCTTTCTTTGGATTCAGGGTGTCTCAAAGCGTGTATTTCCGGTGAATCTGTTTATTGAATTTTTGGATGAAATACAATACTTGCTCTACTTACTGTGACTACGTAGTAGAGAAAGTGAAAATGCTTTCTTTGCATTCAGCGGGTCTCAAAACGTGTATTTCCGGCAAATCTCGGTATTCAATATTTGGGTGGAATACAATAATTCCTCTACTTGCTGTAAGTGCGTAGTACGGAAAGTAAAACTTCTTTCTTTGGATTCAATGGGTCTCAAAACGTGTATTTCCTGTGAATCTCGTTATTGATGTTTTGGGTGGAATACAATACTTCCTCTGCTTACTGTAAGTGCGTAGTAGGGAAAGTAAAAATGCTTTCTTTGGATTCAGTGAGTCTCACAAAGTGTATTTCCGATGAATCTCGTTTTTTAATTTTTGCGTGGAATACAACACTTTCCCTACTTATTATAGGTAAATAGTAGTGACAGTAAAAATATGAGTTGTGGAATACATAAGCGGCTGTTTGTCCTTACGGCATCTTGCATGCAACCAAATAAGAAAAGAGTAACTTAAGACTGTAAATTTAAATAATTTCTGGTCTAAGTTGTCACAATGCACGGAAAAACCATACGTTATAAGGACATTATGGAAATAGAGAACATATGTTAGTTGATAATGGGTAGAGAAAGCAATAAATATTGAAAACCAAACCATTTTGTTTTAACACTTGCATGTTATACAATGATATGGTGCCTTTAATTCCTAAAAAATAGTTTGTATACTGCTTATGTCGCTGTGTTGTAATATTATTGTTGTTTTCTTTTCACAGATATTACATTCTCACAGTCAAGTCTAAGGTAAATGTGTTGGAATTATATTTTATTTAGCCTATTACATCCCTTAACCTTCCTTGTAGAGCAGATATGGCCTAAGATACCTGGCATAACCTCTCGATAAGACACCCCGCTTGCCCCGCTAATGGTGGAACGGAAAACATTTGGAGCCGTCTGTACAACCTGTGGTAGCACAAACTAAAGAAAAACAAAAGGGAATCACAATTCTTCGGTAGATTCTTACAAGTAAAGAGAACATTTCTCTTCAAAGGTTGTGTTCAAAATGACCACCGCCAGCTTCAATACACGCTTCCAGTCTGCTATGGAAAGACTGCTGCACACGTTCCAGCATTTCAGCGGAAATTTCAGAGCAGGTAGCAGTAATACGTCGTTTCATATCGTCTGGTGTAGTTGGTACATTCTTGTCTTTCAGTCTTCCCCACAGAAAAAAGTCTAAAGGAGTCAGATCCGGTGAACGGGCCGGCCAAGGTACAGGTCCTCTTCGTCCAATCCAACGATTTGGAAACAATCCGTTAAGACAAGCTGTGGTACTTCGTGCACTATGGGCTGGACAGCCATCATGTTGGTACAACAGGTTCCTCCTAGTCTGCACTAGTCCACTAGTCTCCTAGTCCACTCACGACTTACTGCTTGACCTGTCACAAACTAACTGACCAGAAAGTCGCAGTGCAATCAATGAACAGAAAACACAATGCAACAACATCGTACCTAGCAAATAAGCAGGTTGAATGGGACAAACAATTGTCGGAGTGGAAACTTTTCAAAATACGATTTCTCGTAAACCACTTGCACTAGAATCCTGTAACAAAGACCATTGACATTCTAATTTACCGTACCTTTATTCTGTTGATGTAACTAGGCATTTTTCCATTTAAAAATTGTATGTTTTCTCAAAAATTACACTTTCTCAGTATTATTAAGATCTGCTTGTAGGCTAAATGTACGAGCCTCTGACTACCAATCATTGCTGTGAAAACTGCACATCAATAGCACTTTTCATTCCCGGAATATTTGCGGTGCAAGTTTTAGGTGATTCGCCCTCTGTATAAAAATATTTTTAAAGGTTTTTTTTTCAGTTTTTTTCCCGTCCGTCAGACGAATGCTGGAGCGGTTTCCTTCAGCCCCCAAATTTCCGGACCCTCCACTTCGTTCCATTCATCCTTCACCCTGTTAGGTCTGTTTTAGGGTTGGAAGTGTCGACGGTGGTGTTTCGGTGCGGCGTGGCAGGGAAAAGGATGCTCTATGTGGAACTTTCTCCGTCCCTCAGCTTTCGGCTGGTTGCCGGGGTAAACGCCGCCCCTTTGGAGCGGGTTTTGGAACCTCTGTGTGGGGCGTGGGTCCCTGATCTACCTGTCCGACTGTCGGGACGCCTGAATCTGGAAAATGTAGGGGCCATATCATTGCTGTGCCGTCACTCCTGGTTCCGGCCTCCCGGTGTCTCTCCTCATCTCTCCCTCCCTAGAGGCGCCCCCTGTGGGGGCATAGGTACAATATCCTCACTAGAGCAGTGCCGAGTCCCATCCGATCTTCAGAAAAAAAACACACACACACACAAGAGCAAGGTTTTGTCGCGGTATCGTTCGTGTTATCTTATTTGCTGAGCGCCTGTTATTGTTTTACTATTTTTAATTTTGAGTTCTTTGTCCTCCGGCTAGCTATTATTACCCAGTCGAGCAAATCTCTTGAACAGGGTGTGTAAACGGAAAGGAGTTGTTACTAAAATATAACACTGATAAAAGAATTTGTTTTTACACTTTTATTGCCGTCACACTTTATTCATTTCACATAATTGCTCTTGATACACACCCGACTGAAACTGTTATATTTTCAAATGTAACTATAATCACTTATTTGCCGCACATTATTAATTCGCGTATTTCACATCTTTTAACTAACTTTACGACGCGAGAGATTCTGAAGAACTGCGCAGCGTGTAACCCGTGAATGATTCTGTTGAACTGCGAGACGTGTAACCCGTGAATGATTCTCTTAAACTGTGCGACGTGTAACCCGTGAATGATTCTGTTGAACTAAGCAATACTTGTCTCTGGCTTCATATATTTATACTCCCTCACCCCGATATGCCTAAACATTATAATCGAGCTGCTATTGGTTAATAAAACGCGCCAACATTAGCGTCTATTTTTATATCCAATCAAAAGTACGAACACATATGCTCTAGGGAAAATATTCCCTCCATTTCTAAAGAAAAGCACGCTACTCTGACGTCATTTGTTTGTCTCTTCTAATTAATAAACAACTCACCCCCTCGCTACATTGTTACCGCTCCTATTGTCAGTTTCAGTGAGGCCGTGTAAACTTATTTCCTAACAATGCTTATAATTAACAAACATCTCAAATCATTGTCATACAATAATGCTAATTTACACTACAATCACTCTGGCATTCACAGTGTTGTGATATAAAATACTGCCTCAGTTTCACGTTTATGTTACGCCTCCACGTTTCTCATTCTAAGTTGCTCTTGAGTATTGTAATAATTACTATTAATGCAATAAGCTTTTCAACCAAGTTCAAGTGCTGAAGCATTTCAGTGTTGTGTTAACTTATGTATGTATGCTGTTGAGGGACTGGCATATGTTTTACCTGCTCAAGAGTGATCGAGTACTGTAGGCTGTAGACCCTAGAAGTGGTTAAAACCCCGCAATTATCAGAAATCCTCTCTAAAAACAAAAGATAACATCCCAGTGGCCAACATTTCACCAAAGCCCACATGAGTAGTCATTAAAGACTGTTTGGTGTTCGAAATTTTGGCTCTCAAGGGCATAAGCTGTCCTGCAATAATGGTTATGGGAGGGATTTCTTCACCAGGAGATTAAAACTGTGGGAGAGAAGATCAGTTCATGCTTTACCGCTAACATAGGTTTCACAATGTAGGAAAAATATAGCAGGCAAAAGGAGAGAAGTAATATCTACGTAGTAGTGGAGGATTCTATTCTGATTATTTTCTCTTTCATACAAACTATGAGTAGCTATATCGAGCGGGATGACTCAGACGGTTACGTCTGGCCCGCATTCGGGGGGTCCCGGGATCGATCCCGCCGACCGCCCACTCAGACCCATGGGTTTTTCGGGGTTTTTACGGGGTTGTCAGGTGGATGCACAAGTGATTCCTTTCATCCCCCGAATCTCCTGTCCCTCCATTTTATTCGATTCTTCATTTCATTCCTATTTCATCCCGTTGGTCTCTTTCAGTGTCGGAAGTGTCGGCGATGGTGTTTCGGTGCAGCGTGGCAGTGACTCTCTCCGGCTTTCGGCTGGCTGCCGGGGTTTACGAACCCTCTCGAGGGGCATTGGGCCCCCTCTGTGTGGGATGGGGCTCCCGGTTTGCCTGTCCATCTGCCGGGGTGTCCTTATCTGGAAACTTAGTGACCCTGCCATTGCTGTACCGACGCCCGGTGTCTCCTTTCGCCTCATCTTTCCTCCCGAGGACGCCTCTTTTTGGGGTGTAAGTAAAATATTCACCCTGGATCGGTGCTGAGTCCCCTCCGTCGTCAATCCAATCCAATGAGTAGCTCTTGCCTTATGTTGTAAAACTCCTCATGGCAGAGTTGCTTCTGAGACTTACTTCAGTGTAGTTCATTGTATAAACTGATAAAACATTATATATTGAAGTACCAGAGCTTTAGCCTCTGCCGCACAAATATCCAAACGTGGTGTGTTCATTCTGTTTGATTCCATGAATATAAATAATTAGCTATATTTCCTCTATTTTTTCTTTCTCTATCATCTACCCTTTATTAGAGGTGCTAGAACACTTATTTATAGCAGATAAAGGAAGCCTACATTCCACCGAAAACCTCTATATCAAAATTAAACCAGAAATGCACATGTTTTGAGAATCCCTGAATCCAAAGAATACCGTTTTAGAAAAGGATATGCGCATGTGTCTCTCAACCTGACCATGAGTAACAGTTACAACCAGCAACCGTGACAATGAGTCACCGTGACCATGACGAAGAGTCACCATCAAAATGAGACACCGAACCAATGAGAGACCATGAATGAGTCTGTGACATTGATTCACCGTGACATGAGCCACCGTGGGTATGAATATCGTCCTCCGTGGTCTAGTGGTTGCCATGCTAGCCTCTAGTTCTGGTCGCGGATTCAAAACCGGCAGAGGGCGATGGATTTTTTCGGGCGTAAAAATCCTTAGCATGGCTTCCTTTGGAAGGGAAGTAAAGCCGGTGGTCTCGTGTCGTAGATTTACGGCACGTAAAAGAACCTCAAGCCTGATAAAGAGGCCTCTGAGCAAAATTTCCAGTCTTTCACGCCCAATATAGAATGAGACGCTATGGACCACAGCAATTAAAGAGCGTCCATAAATAAAAAAATTAAACAAAAACCGGGTATGAATCACTGTGACCACGAGTTACGCCGAATAGGTACTGTTACCAGGAATCACCGTAATCATAAGTTACAGGAGAAAGAGCCACCAACTCCATGACTACCCATTTCCATGAATCACCGATACAATGAGTGACTGTGACGAGAGAAACCGCGATTCACGATACCATGAACTACCGACATCATGAGTCTCTGTGACTATCAGTCATTGTCACCATGATGTACAGACACAATGAGTCACTCTGACGATGGGTTACCGACATCATGAGTCTCCGTGACCATCAATCACTGACCATTAGTCACTGACACTATGATGCACAGACACAATGAGTCACTCTGACGATGGCTTACCGACATCATGAGTCTCCGTGACCATCAATCACTGACCATTAGTCACTGACACCATTATGCACAGACACAATGAGTCACTCTGACGATGGGTTACCGATATCATGAGTCTCCGAGACTATCAATCACTGACCATCAGTCACTGACACCATGATGCACAGACACAAATAGTCACTCTGACGATGGGTTACCGACATCATGAGTCTCCGTGACTATCAATCACTGGTCATCAGTCAATGACACCATGATGCACAGACACAAATAGTCACTCTGACGATGGGTTACCGACATCATGAGTCTCCGTGACTATCAATCACTGACCATCAGTCACTGACACCATGATGCACAGACACAATGAGACACTCTGACGATGGGTTACTGACATTATGAGTCTCTTTGACCATCAGTCACTGACACCATGATGCACAGACACAATGAGTCACTCTGACGATGGGTTACCGACATCATGAGTCTCTGTGACTATCAATCACTGACCATCAGTCACTGACACCATGATGCACAGACAAAATGAGTCACTCTGACGATGGCTTACCGACATCATGAGTCTCTGTGACTATCAATCACTGACCATCAGTCACTTACGCCATGATGCACAGACACAATGAGTCACTCTGACGATGGGTTACTGACATCATGAGTCTGTTTGACCATCAGACACCGACACCATGATGCACAGACACAATGAGTCACTCTGACGATGGCTTACCGACAGCATGAGTCTCTGTGACTATCAATCACTGACCATCAGTCACTGACACCATGATGCACAGACACAATGAGTCACTCTGACGATGGCTTACCGACATCATGAGTCTCTGAGACTATCAATCACTGACCATCAGCCACTGACACCATGATGCACAGATACAATGAGCCACTCTGACGATGGGTTACCGACATCATGAGTCTCTTTGACCATCAGTCACTGACACCATGATGCACAGACACAATGAGTCACTCTGACGATGGCTTCCCGACATCATGAGTCTCTTTGACCATCAGTCACTGTCACCATGATGCACAGACACAATGAGTCACTCTGACGATGGGTTACCGACATCATGAGTCTCTTTGACCATCAGTCACTGACACCATGATGCACAGAAACAATGAGTCACTCTGACGATGGGTTACCGACAGCATGAGTCTCTGTTACTATCAATCACTGACCATCAGTCACTGACACCATGATGCACAGACACAATGAGTCACTCTGACGATGGGTTACTGACATCATGAGTCTCTTTGACCATCAGTCACTGACACCATGATGCACAGACACAATGAGTCACTCTGACGATGGGTTACCGACATCATGAGTCTCTGTGACTATCAATCACTGACCATCAGTCACTGTCACCATGATGCACAGACACAATGAGTCACTCTGACGATGGCTTACCGACATCATGAGTCTCTGTGACTATCAATCACTGACCATCAGTCACTGACACCATGATGCACAGACACAATGAGTCACTCTGACGATGGGTTACTGACATCATGAGTCTCTTTGACCATCAGACACCGACACCATGATGCACAGACACAATGAGTCACTCTGACGATGGCTTACCGACATCATGAGTCTCTGTGACTATCAATCACTGACCATCAGTCACTGACACCATGATGCACAGACACAATGAGTCACTCTGACGATGGCTTACCGACATCATGAGTCTCTTTGACCATCAGTGACTGACACCATGATGCACAGACACAATGAGTCACTCTGACGATGGCTTACCGACATCATGAGTCTCTTTGACCATCAGTCACTGTCACCATGATGCACAGACACAATGAGTCACTCTGACGATGGGTTACCGACATCATGAGTCTCTTTGAGCATCAGTCACTGACACCATGATGCACAGACACAATGAGTCACTCTGACGATGGGTTACTGACATCATGAGTCTCTGTGACTATCAATCACTGACCATCAGTCACTGACACCATGATGCACAGACACAATGAGTCACTCTGACGATGGGTTACCGACATCATGAGTCTCCGTGACTATCAATCACTGGTCATCAGTCAATGACACCATGATGCACAGACACAATGAGTCACTCTGACGTTGGGTTACCGACAGCATGAGTCTCCGTGACTATCAGGCATTGACCATCAGTCACTGATACCATGATGCACAGACACAATGTGTCACTGACGATGAGTCACCGACACCTTGATGCACGGACACCGCGAGTCACCGTGACCATAGGTTACTTTGACTATGTTTCAAACGCAGGTTTTACTGCAGGTTTTGGAGAACAGTATCATTAAAGGCACGACATCTTGGATTCGTTAAAATCTATGCAGAATAAATTGCACATCTATGTATTTTAATAACTTAATATAAGATTAGATGAATTCTACAGTATGTGTGTTTGCATAAAAACAAAACGTTTTTTAACCTAAACCGTTAAAACGAAAAGTCGTTATGTACGTAGCATTGTAATACAACATATAGTTATAGGTAGACCTCTTTAACGTCAACAAATCTGCGCTTAATATACATTTTAATGTTACTTATGATATATATAAACTTAAGCATTCTTAAACAGGGGAAAAACTAATTTTAATTGTTGCTTTTGACAGATTTAAGATCTTCAAATTGTATATTTACATAGTAAGCAACTATTAAATACTCCATAGTAACTTCGTTTGGTTAAATGTTACCAGCAAATGTTCTCTTCATGGCAGTTTAAGATTTGAAGCGTTCTTACTTTGCCATTTACCGAAGTGTGTATCAAAGCACACTATGAACTACTTGAGCCGCCTCACTAAAAGTCCGAACCATTTAATTTTCTTAACTTTATAATGCACACTTATGCAGAATCAACAGGCTAAAGTACCATGACAAATTATGGGTTGACTTTTGTCATTTATGGTGTCTAAATCTTCTTTTCTAATTTCTGACCTATTAACAAAGGTGCCACAAAGTTAAGATGTCAGCTTAGAAGATAGTTACCCTAAAGGGCAGGTCACCCCATTTTACGGCAATTAGTTAAAATTTACTTTATGGGAACTAAAACAAAATTCGGAAGCGTGAGAAGGTTTCCATTGAACTGGAACTGAAAAATTACAAACGTTTTATTTAAGAAGTACATATTGAGAGCCTCTATTGCATATTCGTTAAGACTTTTTATGCTGAATATGACAAGCGTAAGGTATTTGGCAATCACGGTGTCTATACACTTTTAAATTATATATTCATTTCATTACTCGGTTATGTTACAAAGAGGATGTGAAACCTATTCATATTTGATTTCTTTTAAATACATTAAGAGTTTTGATATCAGGTGGCCTGTTACAGACCAGCCCTGGCAAAGGATTTTTACCTTCCAAAGAGGAATGATTTATTTAACTTTGTTTTCTCGTAAAATAGTTTGATTTTTTAGATAAACAAGTGGACAATTTAAAACAAAATAAAACTAAAATACACCTGTGTTCATCTCAAAATTAATATCTAGCTCGTAAAAATGACTTAATTAACCTATGTTGAACAAGTGAGTCGTAAATCACAATACTCAGTATTATTTAAATTTAAATGAATAATTTTCAAAGTCCATTAAAGCTTTAGTTGATTTTAGATTGCACAGAATTATTCCCACAGTCAGAATCTGATTTTAACAAAGCCTAATATATAATAGTAGCATGGCTTTCTCTAACCTTTATGAATTCTTTGGAATTCTACAAACTCTTCATTTAAACAGTTTATTTTACGGTACATCTAAAACCAGGGATGAAAAACTACGAAGAAACGGATGAATGAGAGGGGAAGGCATAGGTTGTCCTTTCAAAGCCCACGAACAGAATATGGCCTCTAATAATGTAAACAAACGAGTAGGAAATTGCTAACTTTGAAAATGACCCAGCCCTCATCTTTGCTTTTGGGGAGTTGTTGGATAACATATCTTGGCTTCTGACGTCGGGTTTCGTCGTCTTACAATTCATCTTGTCTATCTTATTTTAAATACAATAATGTATGTATTAAACGGTTTCAGTTGGGAAATACACATTCTGTTACATATCTACTTTTCATATCTACTTTTAATTCAGAAAGCATAATGCCATATACTATTTATGGCAACAAAATTAGAATTCTGATTTGCTAAGTATAAGTAGCAACTTCCAAAAGAATGAATACGAAATATGAGATACTTTACTAAAACTGCTAGATACTACTGTTCATGTTTTAACAAAAATCCAAGAAAACATTATAGGGAAATAATAATATGTTTCAAGTTCATTTTGGTTGATTTTTAGTTAGTTGGAATGGTTGTAAGATCCCGATATAAGCATGAAATTTCTAATTCTTGAGGTTCTGGTTTTGGGTCTATCCTGTTTACAGATTTATACACATACGCAATGAAGAATTGTTTTCAGAAAGTGGTTTCTTTGGATTTAGGCAGAGACATCTGTTTGTAACGGAATCGAATCTTTGGGTCGAATGGAATGGATATAAGTCTTTTGAAGTTTTTAAGTACTTAGAGTGACGTAGTTTGATTACGAAGTACTGAAGCCGACACGAATGACGTAATTTAACTACGAAGTACTGAAGCCGACACGAATGACGCAATTTAACTACGAAGTACTAAAGCCGACAAAGTAGTTCGAATGACGTAATTTGACTACAAAGTACTGAAGCCGACACGAATGACGTAATTTGACTACGAAGTACTAAAGCCGACAAAGTAGTTCGAATGACGTAATTTGACTACGAAGTACTAAAGCCGACACGAATGACGTAATTTGACTACGAAGTACTAAAACCGACACGAATGACTTAATTTGACTACGAAGTACTAAAGCCGACAAAGTAGTTGGAGTGACGTAATTTGACTACGAAGTACTGAAGCCGACACGAATGATGTAATTTGACTATGAAGTACTAAAACTGACACGAATGACGTAATTTGACTACGAAGTACTAAAGCCGACAAAGTAGTTCGAATGACGTAATTTGACTACGAAGTACTGAAGCCGACACGAATGACGTAATTTGAATACGAAATACTGAAGCCGACAAAGTTACTGAGCTTCACAAGCAGGAATGAAGTGAAGTAAATTAGATTCGGAGGAGGATTTCGGGGCTGAAGTAGGAGGCCTATTGTATCTACTGAACCTCCAGGAGGAAGGGACGAAGCAAAGGACACAAAGGGTACCAGATATGGGACGCCAGGCTCAGACACAGGCGAGGTCCGTAAGGTTTCCAGGTGTGAAATCCCGACATCGGCGGGACCACCCACACAAGCTTCCCTCCCCAAGGAAAGTTCTCGCTGGGAATTCGTCACACATCAGACGCCGGAACAGTTACCCAAAGCGAATTCCACCGCCACATGCCTCACCATACCGTCCACTCGCCCGATCTTCAGAGCCTGAAACATGTCAGGGAGATAACAGGAATTGTAGGACAGGAAAATTCGCGGCATTACAGAACCACTACAGCATTCGCCTACCGAGATGGGAAACTGCGAACAAACAAGGTCAGAATAGCCGGTCCAACAGAAATCGAATCTGGGAGCTCGAATGTGAGCCTCATACGTTATCGCTCGTTTGGTTATGCAGGAGTAACTTTGTTCAGCAAATCTCACTCAGCAAACACAGAAAAAACAAGAATCCAGCATCCGTTTAACGGTGGCAACTAAAATCGATCGGGGAAAACTACGTATATAAAGCTTTTTATCCAAAATGATCGAGTAAACAGCTATCCGGTTTAGGTGGCAGTGTTCAGCTCAACGTTAGTAACAGGGGAGAACAATCCAATGGGTTCTGGCAGTTATAGTGTGAGCAGTCATGAGTATTTGAACTACCAGTTCGTTAAACACGAGTGGTTACTTCACAGTTCATAGGTGAATATTTCGTTGTGAATGGTTCCTTCACAGATACCAAACGCCCATTACTAAAGCAAAGTTAGTCTATCCTAGGCGAGGAGAGACCAGCAAATTATGACCTTAGTCCGCACATAACTTTTATCTAATGAACGGGCTTCTATGTTTGTGTATGTTAGGCGTAGAGCTGCGGATGAAATACAGATGATGAAGCTAAAAGCATTAAGCCATAAATAATTATAGATGAAGAGAATCCGAAGGTGAAAATCCCATAATCTTCAAATTAATTTCTTGGGTTTTTGTAGTAGACTGTTCACCAGTGTAATGTACATACATTATAAGATTGTTGAAATATGTTTATTGCGATTCCTTACGTTTCATGGTTTTTGTTTAAAATGTTTCACACTATACAGAAATGAATTATTTGTAATATAATAATATGATTCAAGGTTATGGAGTAAACAATCGATTTAGTCTTGTTGAAGCTGCTTAAGAAACGATTATGAAAATTTCTGAAACTGATTTTATACAAACTTACTTAAATGGAATTGACAATACATGAAGCAATATAAAGGTGTTGGGGAAATCACATGAGAAAGTTTTCTTAATTATTTTTACTTCTATTGAAAAGCTGAAGAAAATTGACTATGAAATACATCCTGTGGAAGAATTTTAAAGCCGTAACAAAACTGACAGATACATGTGAATGAAAGTGTGCATAATACACGTTATCATTTTAAAGGCATACTCAAAGGTCAGGTGATGGGTTTAAAAAGCCTTTCAGCCGAAAAAGGGATACATAATGTTAAAGAGGAGATACAGCCCAAAATTATTAAGGAGAATAGAAAAACAACTCCCCCTTTTAGGCTTAAAATTTTACTGGAACTATTAGAAACGTGATACAAATAATTGAGGCCTCCTCTACTGTTCCAACATAGAAATATAACAGTACATATTATTTTTACCTAAGTAGGCTAGTTCAATTGTGCACTTTCTCTCGGACATGATTCCTTTACTTTTTCAAGCACGAAAAAAATTCAGTTTCAATAAATGTTAAGGGGATCACGCATGATATTTTGGTGACTTTACAAAAAAAAAAAAAAAAAAAAAAACCTTTTCGTTTTCTATCGAATACTTTTTAGCATCCTTAAATTTGTACCTGTGTCAAACCTTACAGCCTACGAAATGGGAGCTATATTGTTCATCTTAGGTGCATTGTGCTGCCACCTACTGCCTGGTACTCATTATCCGCGACCTCAGTAGTCATTAGACATACTGAAACAGCAGAATGGGACGCTCCGCGGAACTCACGGACTTCGAACGTGGTCAGGTGATTGGGTGTCACTTGTGTCAGAAGTCTGTACACGAGATTTCCACACTCCTAAACATCCCTAGGTCCACTGTTTCTGATGTGATAGTGAAGTGGAAACGTGAAGGGACATGTACAGCACAAAAGCGTACAGGCCGACCTCGTCTGTTGACTGACAGAGACCGCCGACATTTGAAGAGGGTCGGTCGTAAAGAGTGATAGGCAGACATCTATCCAGACCATCACACAGAAATTCTAAACTGAATCAGGATCCACTCCAAGTACTATGAGAGTTAGGCGTGAGGTGAGAAACCTTGGATTCCATGGTCGAGCGGCTGCTCATAAGCCACACATCACGCAGAAAAATGCCAAACGACGCCTCGCTTGGTGTAAGGAGCGTCAACATTATACGATTGAACAGTGGCAAAACGTTGTGTGGAGTAACAAATCACGGTACACAATGTGGCGATCCGATGGAAGGGTGTGGGTATGGCGAATGCCCGGTGAACGTCATCTGCCAGCGTGTGTAGTGCCGACAGTGAAATTCGGAGGTGGTGGTGTTATGGTATGGTCGTGTTTTTCCTGGAGGGGGCTTGCGCCCCTTGTTGTTTTGCGTGGCACGATCACAGCACAGACGTACATTGGTATTTTAAGCACCTTCTTGCTTCCCACTGTTGAAGAGCAATTCGGGGATGGCGATTGCATCTTTCAACACGATCGAGCACCTGTTCATACTGCACGGGCTGTGGCGGAGTGGTTACATGACAATAACATCCCTGTAATGAACTGGCCTGCACAGAGTCCTGACTTGAATCCTATAGAACCCTTTGGGATGTTTTGGAACGCCGACTTCGTGCCAGGCCTCACCGACCTACATCGATACCTCTCCTTAGTTCCGCACTCCGTGAAGAATGCCCTGCCATTCCCAAAGAAACCTTCCAGCACCTGATTGAAAGTATGGCTGCGAGAGTGAACGCTGTCTTTAAGGTTAAGGGTGAGCCAAACCATATTGTCTTCCAGCATTACCGATGGAGGGCGCCACGAAGCTGTACGTCATTTTCAGCCAGGTGTCCGCATACTTTCGATCACGTAGTGTATATATATACCAGGTGGCCCACACAAGCCGTCTTTAGTTGAAGTTAGTTTATACCGGATACCGCGGATGCCAAAAGGTTTGCCTAAGCAGAACTGCAAAGGAGACTCCTAACCAACAGAGAGGAGACCGCTAAATGAATGACTAGTGCTTAAAAACGAACACTTTAACTGCTATTACTGGTCCCAGAGGTCATTCGGTAGAGAAACTGCCTGCTATATGAGGTATTCCGGGTTCGATTCCCGGCTACGCTCCAAACAACTATCTTTCAACAAAAGCACTTTACGGTGTGCCGAGAGTCTGGTGTTTGAATGTGAGAGTACCTATGTGGGTTTGAGGGGGAGAGTTATCGGTTATTTAATAAGCAATTTCCTCATTAACAAGAATTCAGGATTGCCGTTTCACGCAAGCCTGGGCACATGTGATAAGTCATTTAGTTTCATGACAGTTAATCTACAATCAGTAAAACTATATGGCACCAAATGTGCCACAAAGCTAACAAGATTAAACCAAACTGTATGTTTATTATATTTATGTACCCTTAAAGGTGCATTAGAATTAAATTATTTTCTATTAGTGCATTAATCATAATAAGCCCGTGCAAAACATGCCCGCCGTGGTGGACGAATTGGTGTAAGGACCACTCAGGCCCGCGTTCTGCCTGGAATGATCCATCAATTCTTAATATTATTTCAGTATGTAAAAAAAAAAAATGCGCAGAAGAGAGATGCCGCGTCTGAAAATGTTCAGAACACAGATTTCGAGTCCCAGCTGCATTTTGGTGCGTCTCCACACAGATCGTAACCATATCCGTGTGTTCTTTATTGGTGAACGTTACTTTTTGTCTGAATGACCTGGCTCGAACTGCGTGCAAGCGACCACGCGACGCTTATCAGTACAAAACTACCACGTAAACATCTGCACCCAATACCACTACCTCAGCGACCTTTCGTTTTGCACCTGCACTGCCCCTTTGAACAGCAGTGATGCGGCAATTTCTTTGCACCTATGTATGCGTGGAACATAAGACCGCAAAGACCGGCTTATTTGGGCCACATGGTATATATAGCTGTGAGTCAGAAAAACCCCGAATGGTAGCCTGTTGCAAGATGACAGTAACACCCCGAATGATCACATATTGTCCGATGCCATGAATACCATCACTGGCAGGTTATCATCAGTTACCAGTAACACTTCCACCAGGTGCCACTAACCATACACTCAGGTACCAATAACATCCCCTTGGTAGCATACCGTCAGGTGCCAGTAACACACCGACGGATAGCCTATTGAAATGTGTCAGGTACACTCCCACAGGTAGCATGTGGCAGGTGCCAGTAACGCCGCCACCGGTAGCATATTGTCAAGTCAGTGACACCCCCACTAGTATCATATTGTCAGATACCAGTAACACCAGCACTGGTAGCTTATTCACAGAAACCACTAATATACCGACTGGTAGCCATACTACGTGCCAGGGACACCCCCTAGTAACATACTGTCAGGTGCTAGGTACGCATACACAGATAACATAATTTCAGGTTCCAGTAATTTCAATTCCCCATTGGTAGTATATTGTCAGGTGTCGCTAACATACCAACTGATAGACTATTGTAAGATGCCAGTACAGGCGCCGGGAGCTTGTTGATAGGGGCAATAACACCACGACTGATAGCAGCAAATTGCCAGGAACATATCAATGGCTAGCGTATTTCCAGGTGACAGGAAAATAGCTACTGGTAGCCGAATTCTAGGTACCAATATTTTGTCAGGAACAGGTATATACCGACAAGTAGCACATTACGAGAAACATTTAGATCGTTAGTATATTGACAAGTGATAGGAAAACAGCGACCGGTAGCCTAATACTAGGTACTAACTTATTGCTAGGTGACGAGAACGTATCGACTAATAGCACAATGCCAGAAATATTTAGATCGTTAGTATATTGCCAAGTGACAGGAAAACAGCGATCGGTAGCCCAATGCTAGGTACTAACTTATTGCTAGGTGACGAGAACGTTTCGACTAGTAGCACATTGCCAGAAACATTTAGATCGTTAGTATATTGACAAGTGTTAGGAAAACAGCGACCGGCAGCTTAATGCTAGGTACTAACTTATTGCTAGGTGACGAGAACGTTTCGACTAGTAGCACATTGCCAGAAACATTTAGATCGTTAGTGTGTTGCCAAGTGATAGGAAAACAGTGACCGGTAGCCTAATGCTTGGTACGAACATATACTGGGCAATTATTCTGCAACGATTTGTTAAGGCTTAACAAATTATTAAAGTCGCTAACCAGCTGTTACGCGCTATTTGGCATTCTGTAATTTGGTAACAAACCAAATTTTTGTTAAGAATAAAGATTTGGTTGTTGAACGCAACAAACCCCGAAACCTTCTTGCTAACACGTTTCTTACACAACATATTCGCATAGACGTAGTTTGAATGCTGCTGTAAGTGGAAAAGCAAGATAGAAATTTGAAGTTTTAATTACCATTTTTTATTTGTTCGTTGTACGTAAAATATAAATGTTACGGATAAAGCTTGAGTAAACAATGTTCCCTGTGATAGCATTGGTAAATATGCTCCCAACATAACCTTTAAGAGACGAATTATAATAGCAAAATAAATGTTGTGTAATCTCGTACCATAATAAAAAGTAACAGTTCTTGATTTGAGAATTTTAGGTCAAATATTGATTAATCTTGTATTGATTTGCATGGATCACGAATATGTTTGCGTCATTTTTAGGTTACGATTAGGAACTAAGAGAGCTGTAGGATATTCAACGATACATTTTCGTTCCCAGAGTTATTTTACGATAATTTCCAATCTGCTAAAAGAAGTGGTTAGCAGAAAGCTATTTAACAGCTTCTCGTAACCAAAGATAATTACATTTATACTGATGCTGCTGAAAGAGGAAGAGTATAACAGAAGTCAGTCAGTTTGGTTATTAAGTGATAATTTATGCTTAATAAATTTGCGTATGGAAAATTCGAAATAAAATACTTGTAACTTCAACATTCCCCCAGATAACACAACTAGTGAATCTCACCTTTCCATTCACTACTAACTTCCACTTAATGAATACTTAAAATAATATTTTATTATATTAAATAATGTTATGTGTCAATAACGCTTGCATATTGTCAGGTGCCAGTAACACTAGCATAATGTGCCAGTAAACCATATTGTCAGGTGCCAGTAACACTAGCATAATGTGCCAGTAAAGCTTGCATATTGTCATGTGCCAGTAACATTAGCGTATTGCCATTTGCCAGTAACACTAGCATATTATCATGTGTCAGTAACACTAGCTTATTGTCATGAGCTAGTAAAGCTTGCATACTGTTAGGCGCCAGCAAAACTAGCATATTGTCATATACCACTAACATTAGCATATTGTCAAGTGCCAGTAACACTAGCATATTGTCATGTGCCAGTAACACTAGCATATTGTCAGTTGCCAGAAACATTAGCGTATTGTCATGTGCCAGTAACACTAGCATATTGTAATTTGCCAGTAACTCTAGCATTTGTCATGTGCCATTTACACTGCGACTGGTAGCATATTACCAGGAACATCTCGTGGATAACGAAGGACGAGATATGCTTGACAGACGACGCTCCAGCACGACACTGAGGCGGCCGAGTGCGCGCAGTAACAAAGTTGGGCGGCTAGCTCTCTCGGCGCAGCCAAGCTGCCGTGTGTATGTGTACGAAGTGGAGCGCGGGGCAAAGGGGGACAGGCGTATACACGGGCAGTCACCGGCCCGGTCCCATCAGTGTGGGGTAAGCTGCAACAACGGACGGTAGCTAAACACACGGATGTAATATAAACATCGTCAAAACGAGATCTCGCAACTCTAGTCCCAAGCTGGATCGGAACCCAGCAACACCGTCGCAAACCCATTTGCGTCGGAACAGACGAGGCCACAACGGCAAGAAATCGGCCATGGAGCAGGCGGAACAGAAATTTGTGGACATTCTGTCCCGCGCCGAAAAACAGGGCATCCCGGCGAGAACCGTCGCCCGCTTAGATGCCACCAAGAAGCTGCTGGCCTCCAGGTACCGGCGCCAACGGCGTGGGACGTCTTACCCAACTCGGCACGCGGTCATTCCTGTCCTAGCCGGCGTGCTGTCAGTCACCATCGCCCTGATCTACTACCTTGGGCTCCACACGCACTCTGGCTTCTCCCGAGCATGGCTCAAATGGCATCAACAGGATCTCTACGAGCAAATGGTAAGTGTCGTTACCTGTTGCGGAAGTTGGCCAGTACCTGTTGATAACCAGACTCGGGGGATTCATTTCATGCTCAAGTTGCAGTTGACATGCTCACTTTTAATCTTATGTAACAGAATCCTGCATATATAGAACAGCACGGAAACGTGTCAAACGTACTCCATTTGAATGGCAAATATTGCTTATGCAAAGCACACGATGTAAATAACGCGTTTGTTTACTGCTGCAACGTGGAAAGCTTAATATCGCAATTCCTTTACTCTGGGAAACATTTGCATTTTGCTATGTTCACTATTTTATTACTGCTGTAGCTTCCTTTAGAATACAATCAATCATGTCTTTTGAATAAAAGTAATTCTATTTTATGACAAGGGAAACAGTAGATATTCATTTAAATATTCTTCAACATCAGTTGAGGTTTAGTGTTTTAGTGTAATGAATTTTTAGAAATTAATTGTAATGGGTATGCAAGTATAAATAATACCATGATAGATGCAACGAAAAATGAACTGAAATTTAAATAACACTTAATGTTTTAATATATCTTACAATTCATGCACTTTGTTTTATTTCTATTGAACCCTAAAAGAACGTTTAGTGTGACACACAAAATTATTCCCGACACCTGTTTTAAATAAGCTTTAAGCTCTGTTTAAGTGCCGACACTGCAAAGAAATTGTAACAGTCAATTTCGTAATTTCGCAAATTAATGATATGTCGTCTTTATTATGAAAACAAACGTCTCTGGATTTAATTTAAACGTGTTATCAAAGTCCGGTTCTATTACAGTTCTTTTTTGTTAGCAAAATTATAGAATAATTGACACTCCTGAATGTTTGGCTGAAATAAAGTAATTGGGTAAGTTAAAAAGGCGAATTTTCAAGCCACGGTTGTAGATGCGAAAGCAAACAATTATTACGTACGAATACATTCACACGCGTTGGGGTCGTATTTTTATTTAACCGAAGGTCAATTGGCGAGAAATAGAAGGTTTAAGGAGAAATATGGGAACACAGTACTGAATTTCCGACAACATTTGGGGTAGGAGAAGCTTTTTGTACGGAAAAAATCCTGAAACATTGTGATATCAGAACCCAATCGCAGTTTTGCGTTTCTGGCCATTTAAATGCCCAAACGCGACGTTTAAATGGACATGCACAGCGCGTGGTGTTTTAAAGCTTCGCGTAATCTTGTTTGCTTACGTTTATGTGACTTCAAAATGCTTCCCATGATACAATATATCTTCAGTTTCTTTCAGATTTTCAGTATACGTTCTTTTAAGGTGGATGGAATAGTCTAAAGAACCTCTTCTTGATGTGTACTATAGTTTAGGATTTAGCGTTTTATTTATCACTGACTTGTACAAAACTAAAACTGTTATATACTTCATTATTTTTCAGGAAAAGTTTTAATAGTACGAAAAATCTAATCTTTTATTGTAAATAAATGTATTTGTGAAGTAGTAGGCAACTTTTAAAAGTTTAAACTTTCCAAATTTTCGTCAGGTGGAGTATTTCACATAAGCTTTAATTTTCATGTTTTGTTGTAAAGTTTGATATATAGAACCATGAGAATTAATGCTATGCTAGAAATATATTGTAAAATCTATGATAAGCATTTTAAATTAATTGGTTGAAGTTTGTAGAAATTATAAGCAGCAATATCTGGTAAAGTAAGGCATCGAAGACGCAGTATCCGCCTTGATAATATCATAAAATGTGGGTAGTGGATGCATTACGAATAAACTAAGCTTAATTACTCAGTGCCTACAATTGCCTAAAGCGATACGTATAAAATAAAACCGCTGCGCAAACCATCCTTACGGCATAAATTAAACCTTTGGTATATTTCAGATTTAAAATATACCTTTATTTATCAGCAATAATCAATGTGAGGAAATATTAACTTTTAAAATGAATTTACATTATAGTAATAATTAACTTGAACACACCCCATAAAAGTTTGATCAACATACTGTTACAAATCTAAATACACAGATAAAACTGAATTACAACGGTGTTATATTTGTGTAGGATTTTCATAGTTTAATTTATACTGTTGAGAATATTCAGTGAGAGAGAAATAATTATAAAGATCACCTATAAGTAATATATAAGCAATATAATAGTATATTGGTCCTAAGAAACCTCTAATATCAAAATTATATCATATAAGTCGACGTACTTTTGACTCGATGGTTGCTGTTACCTAGGTATTACTTCAAAATCATACAAGAAGTGCGTATATTTTAGATAATCGCTATTTAATGTTTACGTCTGAGAGGTACGAATAATTTATTTGACTAAAAATGTTGTATTTGTTTACTTTTGTATTGCAACTCGTCTACAACATCGTATTACTCGACTCTTTGGCGTCTGGCGATAAGACTTCTGGCTTTGAATAAAACTGACATGACAGCCGCAGCCTGTTTTACCTTCCCTGCATACACAGAAAGCCAATCATAAACAGTTTTCACTAAAGCAAGCAGCTTTATCTGAAAATGTATATATATTAATGCAATTTATTTCTGAATTCTGTTTTTCAAAGTTTTACAAGGCGTACAAAACTGACACAAAATTGTGTACTTACATCAGAAGCCAAATACGTCATCTATTCCCTCTCCAAACGCCATGGAATAGATGTCTGTCAGAGTTTCTAATTCGCCACTTATTTGTTTACGTAAGATAAAGATACGTATTCTGTGCGTGGTCTGTGTAAGGAGAACCTATGTTTGCTTCTTTATTTCTGAATTCTACACCACTGCATCCATTTTAGCCCTGATTTTCTTTCATCCGTTGTTTTTTCAAATCTAAAATTTGGTCAAAAAGTACATATTTTAGTAGAAAAGTTGCAAACAATTGCCAAAAATAAAAATAACGTAACCAAGCCACCGTGTATGGTCCAGTGCGTGATTAAGTAATGAAAATTCAACAGGGACAATGTACGAGAAACACTTAAGAGTGAAATTATGTAGTCCATCAATTTCCAAACTGTAATTTTAAGAGCTTGAAAACTATATACTGCTGCTTTAAATTTCAAACTAATGTTTACGTTAGTTTCAATCAGACGAAGGCACAACTGAGTCGGGATCTTCGAACTCTGACCTCTGGCCAATAGCAGAACACCTAAGCCAAGGTACTACCCAATAGCTAGCAATGTACGGCTCGTTTCACTAGAAACCTTGCTCTAAGCCTTATCTCGCCCCACTAGTCAAGGTGCGTTAGGGGATGTTCGCAAAAGCCGAAAACTCACAACGGTGAATGCCGAAGATTCTACTTGTTTTTTTTTATTGGTCCCTTGTCTAAATGAGATTGTGTGGTCTTTTCTTGGTCAGGATTTTGTGGCTAAGAAACGAAGACTACGTTTACGTCAGCAGTACCAATATCGCGACTCGCTTCTGCCCGTCTCTAGTTTATGTCCTATTTTAGATCATTATTAATAAATAGGAAGCTGTAATGAGCTTCAGGTATGGTCTAAGCAGGGAACTGGTATACATATATTAATAGTTCAGTAGTTAAATATTTTAAGACACTTCATACGTATATGATAATTAAAAAAAAAATGCACCTCAAATATTTAATATATAAGCATTTTTGACTTGTGTTGCTCAGTAATTAAGTTATGAATAATGCATATAATTTTTTTCAGAGAATTGAAAATATACCATCCGACGTATGTAATAAGATACATTAGTCCTAAATACTAAAACTTCTGTTTTTAAGCCCTGGTGCATTTTCGAGGAAAATCGGATATTAAACGTTACTGCATATCGTTACTACTTGTCTTAAAACCGTTCCTCTCTCTCTTGAAGCTTCCAGCTCAGTTGACTAGAACAATGAACATCACTGACCAGCTTTTCAAAACCGATTACTTTGTTTTATACCCTTACTGCGGTGCTATTTAGTCTATAGTGGAAGATGGGTTGGGCCAAGGTAGTATAAACGGTGATTGAATGTGATGGGATATATCAACGAAAATTTCGTATTCTATTTTGCCTGTTACATGCCATGTATATATATATATATATATATATATATATATATAAATAATGTAAAAACCTATAGAGCAGATAGCGTAAAGGTAGAGACAAGCTCGAAGTTAAACGTTTCTCGCAGTTCTCGTTTATAACAAGCTGACATAAATGAATATCCAAGATGGTGGTCATGGGTCCGTTCAAATCCTCACAGAATTTACAAGTATATCGATGTCTAAGCCTATAAAATATGCTCCCCTTAAAGTTAACCATGCTAAAACGCATTATCAACTATTGTAATTTGAAACTATGACCACTTTTAACAATAACATGTTGAAACATTCCAGGCAATTATAATTTATCGAAGACTTTAAAGTAGGTGCTGTGGATGTAGAGGTGAAAACGGAACCATGAAAACAGTACCTCCTCTTTAATCAGTAGTAGTATCCGCTGTGCTTTTAGACCACGTTGCTCGATTTGCAGCTGCACTAAGCACTGCAGTTAGCCTCTGCTCTTAAGTGCTGTTTTCTCTAATATGGTGGAGGTTCATAATAGGTAATATGTCCTTTTTTCTTTCCATTTCTTTCTGCGTCTGCCCACATCGGTGTGCAAACTCTGGTTAACGATATAATTGAGAGTATGGCTGAACATTTACGAAACATGTTGCTGCTAAAATGTGTGAGGTTTACATATTTATTGTTTACACTATATACAGGGTGGACCATTTAAGTTGAGACTATACAATATCTCCAAAACTAAGCGTTGTAGAAAGAAATGTCTTGAATAAAAGTTGCTTGATATTATGGGGGAAAGTAAATGCTATTAGTCGTGTTTTGTATAGAGGACGTTGCGATGGTCATTTAGGGTTAATTTAATTTGGCTTTAATTGTAGGCGCTCAATAAAAAAATTAAATTGACCCTAAAATGACTATCATAACGTCCTCCAAACAAAACACGAGTACTATCATTTACTTTGCCCCATAATATCAAGCAACTTTTAAAAACATTTCTTTCTACAACGCTTAGTTTTGGAGATATTGTACAATCTCAAATTAAATGGTCCACCCTGTATGTAAGAAAACCAGGAAGCATTAAACGAAATTCTTATTTTAAACGAAAAAAGCGTTTTCAGTACGAATTTCTTTACAAGAACTGAGATAAAGTGGAATTAGTCTACTTAAGAGGCACGAATTTAAATTCTTAACACTTATTTCTCAAATATACCCAGAAACATGCGTGCATCTTTGATTTAAGGCATGTGCAGGTAAGCCATAAATATATTTAGAGCACTGGGGAAAGGGCTGTTGTTTCATCTTGTATTAGTATTTGATACCAAAATTGTTTACGATTATATTTTGAATGGTACAAACCATTCTGAATCTTCTTAACTCCCGCAATTAGTATGTTTGCTCATGGGAGATATTCAAGCATTTTTATTACAGTTTAGAACAGGCAAAACCAATGCAGTAGCTTTACCTGCTCCACTCCGGTTAGCATCTGCTACAAGAAAAGCGGAGCAGCAGGCCGGTTTGTAAACTCAGTGGCGTTTCTTGTAACTGCACGGGAGTAACTTTGCGATACAAATTGATTTGAAGGGCTATAACCATTATTCTATTAAAATATATTCATCATATGGTAATACATTATTATTATTATTATTATTATTATTATTTATGATGGTGCTGGCGGCGGTGTATAATACAATTAGCACTGTTCGATATGGCGAGACATGATTAATTTGAGCATTGCATCATAGGAGGGATTATACAAGCAAGGATAATAATTATGTAATAAAAACATGATAATTCGTGTGTTCAAAGGCAAAATAAACAAGTTGTGAGTCTGATCAGTATAAAAAAATTCAGCAATAGCCATAAATTACAGTACGATAAAATCTACTTGATTTACATCCACAAACGTTGTACATTTTAGTTGTTCCAATAAAGCTGATCTTTCTTCCCCTTGGTATTTTCCATACGGATTCGCATGACAAACGAATAATGGCGCTATAGATTAAAGTTTTTTATATGGTTTAATATATTATTACAAAATAAACACTTTACACCATTATATTGTGTTGTAATAAAATGTTTCCTCCCAAGCAGGGTTGAAGCTGGTTGGTGTTGTTGACCTATGCTTTGCCGTACTGTCTTCCATGGTAAATGAAAGTTACCCAACATAACCGCCGCTACCCTAAGGGAGGGTATGCACGTCGTCAACATTTTCCCCTTTGCTCCTTTTTCAGTTGCTCCCATCACGTTTATGTACTGAACAGGTAAGCTCCCAACCGGCCTGCTCCGTATTTGAGATAGCTGGTTTAGAATAAGTTGATGTTCGATTTTAATAAAACTGGTAAATGATTATATTGTTTTAATACACCAAAATTACGTAACTGCAATCCAGACTAGATTCTTACAGTTTTTTACTGCAATTATGAATTCCAGTTCAGTGACAAAGAAGTTGTGACTCAGACTGCCATTATTTTCTCCTTTCACTTATTATACGCCTTAGAGGAAAGCAAATGGTTTCAAGTGCATGTCATTAAACTAGGTTGCATATAACGACAGCAAATTAGTAGTTTAATCGCTCTCAAGGACACACATTTGCGTGAATGTTTTCTTATACTTACTTTGAGTTGAAGGCTCTAGTGCATTAGTTTGTTTTTATTTATCATAGGTTATTTAATAATCATTAGGTGGCTATCGGCTGACTCCAGTTCTGTAAATGCAAATCCATTCCACATGCACTATTTGTTTGCACCTGGCTGGGAGAAAAACGCAAACCTGAGACTCTGGCCAGGCACGGAACTAATGTATTCCAAGAGTGGATTGCTTTGTTGTGATTGTAAATTCGTAAAAATTAGTTTCGGAAGTAAAACCGCAAACCGAATAAGATAATTAACAAGATGTTATATGGACAGCGGTATATTTTAGTTGCATATAAAGCGTACCTGACTATTCCGTTTATCTGTTTACGATTGACATAAGTTCTGTTATCACTCCATGGACTATCGTGTCCATTTTGACACTACATATATTGGCTTCGATATTCTAGAAACTATGTCCCGTGTAGAACGATAATAATAAATATAGTGACAATCATAAAATATCGCACAAACATTTTTGGAAGCAACATGTATGTAAATACAATTCAGTACAATTTATTACAATAATAGACATAATATTCTTAATATTGTCACGCTAAAGTAGTGATAAGTGTAATGGCTACTGAAATTTCCAATAGATATTTTGTTTTAAATAATTTTAAAATAATAAAATAATTTTCATGGTACAATGTGCCTAAATTTATAAGAAGATATAATTTTCAAAGCATGATGGTCGAGATTCTTCTGAAAGACCCCGCGTGATGAAAATTTAGAAAGATTTGTGTATTTTTCCTCGAATATACCTCTCTACAATAAAACCTTAAATGTTTTGTAACAGTAAAACTTTTATTTAAGAAAGTATGTAACAATTTTAAGCAAGATATATTGAATTATTAAAACACTAAATCCAATACTACACTCGACATCCATTAAAGCGTCTTTTTGTCCCTTCATGAAATTTCAGACAAAATCCAAAAGAAATTTAACAAAATTTGAATCGTGAGAAGCATTTCAAAGTGTCAAAAACGTAAGAAATAAGATTATTAGAAAATTAAGCTTTAAAATTTCACCCTCTATTCACGCCTGCGTACGTCCATTTAAGCGTCTAGTTTGGACATTTAAACTGCCAGAAATGCAAAGCATATTTTGGATCCTGATTCTACAAAGCTTGCGGATGAAAATTAAAAAAAAAAAAAACAATAATAATTTTTTCTCTAAAGTCTTGTCGAAAATTCTGTATCAAGTACCCTTTTAATGGCAATGCGTTATAAAGCAAAATTACTCTTTAGTTTTCGTGTGATCTCTATGCATTACTAAATATAACTTTGTATTCCATAGCCTACCGAGACTACCAATTGGTGACGTTCAGCCGTCTTTTGTTAATTTCAGGATCCGCTGTAGGTTTGGAATTATTAATAAATGTCATCCTTAGATACTTCAGTAAATTTTGGCCAGTCATTCAAGTTGCCGGAAGATTCTACACAACGCCAATAAATAAATAAATAAGTAAAATATCCTGGAATTGCATAAAACTTGGTATTTCCTTTTTGTTAGCTGAATTCAAACAGATTAGAAAGATTCGCTATTTATATCAAAGCCTATGGAAGGATTTCCAGTTAATACAACACAAGATAACGGCGTTTCGTTCTGAATCCCTGGGTTCGAAGACGGGTAATTTAGAAGTGTACATTTTGAAGACGAATATATCGTTAAAGAACGACTCGTTTAAAACAATGCAGAATAAATAAAAATATATGTCCATTAATATGTTTACAGGATTAGCTGACACAGTAAATGTATTCTATAGAAGTATAATGTTTCAGAAACCTCAAACATTCAAACGAAAATTACATTAATGGCGTATATAAGACACCTACTACACGGGACATATAAATTTGCGCTGTTTGGTGTCGCTGTTTTTGAATTTACATGTAGCGGCTGGTAAGCCATCATTCAGAACACGCGTACTGTGGTTGACTCAGGAGAATGACTTTGTCATTGAACTGCAAGCTTCTTGCCTACGATGCAAATAGTGTAACACCAGCAGTTCAGAGGTATTGTCAAAAAGTGGCGTTTCACATGTGAATGGTCATAAGTATATTGTTTTGCATGTATGCAGGTTTTGCAGGTTTACTTATCGAAAGTAAAGATCATAATTAAATAAGTGCGAAGGCCTTCGTGGCCGGAGGTAATCGATAAAGTATTAAAACCTACAGGGCTGGAAGGCGTGGTCTAGGAATAAAATTATTTCCAACGGTGCAAATAATTTTACCCTTAGACCACGACCTTCGAGCCTGGAAGATTTTAATATTTTATCGATATGATCATAATTGCTTTGTTTGATTCTGTAATATAATGTATACCTAATGCTACTTCGCGTAATATTTATTGTTCCGGGAAAGAAAGGATAAGTACCTTTGGAACAGGGTGTAAAACAATAGAGCGAGAGCATAGAACAATACAGCGCTGGCTCAAGTTCGCTTACGTCAGCACACGGCCATAGCTAAACTCCTGAGTCAAACACAGTTGTTTCTCCTTTGGCCACGGATAAACAAGCGCAAATCTATCTGTCGCAGGTACTACTTATGAATCGACTGTTTAGCACTAGGATATGTAAATACCCAATATATCTATTTACGGTATATATTTTAATGTTACTTAAGGCATTACGGCTTAAGTAGTTTAAATTACTTTTAAACTATGTTTTTAGTGTATACAAGACTTTGAAATGATAAAAGTAAATAGTCAGCAATGTTATTTTAGCCACCGTAAAGGACACTAAATGCTGTATTATCATTGAATAACATACTTAAATAATAGCTGGCTTACCCGATTTTGGTGGGGTGGCTTTTAAAAGTTTAATTGATTAAATTATATCTCCCGTCATTTTATTTAGGAAATTATTTTGCTATATCTAGAAGATTTTGATAGTAAATACTCCGGACCCCGCGATACTCCTAATAACAAATGAAAAATATCCTGATATTCACTCAAATGGGTATGTAATATCGCCAGGTGCTATATTTTTGATTTCCTTAATCACTTATTCTGTCTTTGAAATAATTATCGGAATGGTCGAGTAATCACTTCTTTCTCTTCTTGTCGTCCTCCGTGGTATAGAGGTTCCGATGCTAACCTCTAGTTCCCGAAGTTGCGAGTTCAAACCCAGCGGAGGGCGATGGATATTTTCGGGCGTAAAAATCCTTATCAAGGCTTCCATCGGAGGTGAAGTAAAGCTGTTGGTCCCGTGGCATAGATTTCAGGCACGTAAAAGAACCTCAAGCCTGATAAAGAGGCCTCTGAGCAAAATTACCGGTCTTTCACGCCCAATATAGAATGGGACGCTAAGAACCATAGCAGTTAAAGAGCGTCCATAAATGAAACTCAAGTTTTTCTTTTTCTTCTTCTTTATCCGATTACACTCCTCCTTGTAGGACTTACTACCCCAAGGACTTACAAGCCAATGACATGGCCCAATAACCCGTCGAGGATAAAGATAACTCCAGATGTTACGGAGCATATTAGAATTGGGTGATCAGCTCAATGTCTGGTGTAGCGGTGGAGAAGAAGCTAATCAAGTAGCAATGAAAGGGATGATAGGGAAATCCGCAGATCAAATTATCCAACCCAGACATCGCCTAGCGACCGTGAAAAGCTGTGAAGAATCCTTCGGTCAGATTGCTTGAACCGGGGACCTCCTGAATGCGTTCCACAGACGTTACCCCCTGAGCCATCCTGTGTCACATTAGGTGAAAATATAAAGAGTTTTAGCTTTTCTTTGGTCTCGTAGTTATTTAATAACATAAACGCTATACAGTTTTCAAATGCTACAAAAACATCTGCAAATATACAGCGAATACGGCAATATATTAAATACGAAAAGTTCCCTATCACAGGCCATAAAGTTAAACATGAAAACGGCAAAGAGTCTGTAGCCATTGTGAAAAACAAATTTCTCATTTGTTGATTATAAATATGCGTTGAATAATTTCTGATGTTACGAGGGACATCATTTTCTCCCTTTATATAACTACTTAGCACAGGTTCCATTACAGCAAATAGAGGAAATACAACAAAATCTTCACACGCCATAACTGGCATCATCAACGGTAATACCACTACTATTAACACCACCACAACTACTACTACTACTGTACCACCACAATAACTTCCATACTACTACTACTACTACTACTACTACTACTACTACTACTACTACTACTACTACTACTACTACTACTACTACTACTACTACTACTACTACTACTACTACTACTACTACTACTACTACTACTACAGCTATTATTACTACTACAACTACTACTACTACAACTACTATCACTACTACAGAAACTACTACTACAACAACAACTACTACTACTACTGCTCCTATGTCATTACTACTGTTAGTACTAGAGCTACTACTAGTGCTGTCATTACTACTGTTAGAACCACAACTACTACTATGCCATTACTACTGTTTGGTACTACTACTACTGCTATGTCATTAATGCTGTTAGTACTTCTACTAATACTACTGCTATGCCATTAGTACTGTTAGTACTACTACTGCTATGCCATTAGTACTGTTAGTACTACTGCTATGCCATTAGTACTGTTAGTACTACTACTGCTATGCCATTAGTACTGTTAGTACTACTACTGCTATGCCATTAGTACTGTTAGTACTACTACTGCTATGTCATTACTACTGTTAGTACTAATACTGATATGCCATTACTACTGTTAGTACTACAACTACTACTGCCACTACTACTGCTATGTCATTACTACTGTTAGTACTAAAATTACTACTATTACTGCTGCTATGCCATTATTACTGTTAGTACAACTAATACTGTATGCCATTACTACTGTTAGTACTACAACTACTACTGCTATGTCATTACTACTGTTAGTACATGTCATACTGTTAGTATGTCATTACTACAACTACTAATGCTACTACAACAACTACAGTCGTCCTCCGTGGACTAGTGGTACCGTGCTAGCCTCTAGTTCCCAAGGTCGCGGGTTCAAACCCGGCGGAGGGCGATGGATTTTTTCGGGCGTAAAAATCGTTAGCACGGCTTCGTTCGGAAGGGGAGTAAAGCCGGCGGTCCCGTGTCGTAGATTTACGGCACGTAAAAGAACCTCAAGCCTGATAAAGAGGCCTCTGAGCAAAATTACAGGTGTTTCACGCCCAATATAGAATGGGACGCTAAGAACCATAGTAGTTAAAGAGCGTCCATAAATAAAACTCAATTTTTTTTTTTACAACAACTACTGCTATGTCATTAATACTGTTAGTACTACTAATGCTACTACAACAACTACTATTACTGCTATGTCATTAATACTGTTAGTACTACTAACACTACTACTACAACTACTACTACTATGCCATTATTACTGTTAGTACTGCTACTACTTCTATGTCATTAATACTGTTAGTACTAATACTACTAATACCAATGCTATGTCATTACTACTGTTAGTGCTACTACTACCGTTATGCCATTACTACTGTTAGTACTACTACTGCTATGCCATTACTACTGTTAGTACTACTACTGCTATGCCATTACTAATGTTAGTACTACTACTGCTATGCCATTACTACTGTTAGTACTACTACTGCTATGACATTACTACTGTTAGTACTACTACTGCTATGCCATTACTACTGTTAGTACTACTACAGCTATGACATTACTACTGTTAGTACTACTACTGCTATGCCATTACTACTGTTAGTACTACTACTACTACTACGCCATTACTACTGTTAATACGACTACTACTCCTACAACTACTGCTATGCCATTACTACAGTTAGTACTACTACAACTACTCTTAACAACTACTGCTACGCCATTACCACTGTTAGTACTACTACTACTACTACTACTACTACTACTACTACTACTACTACTACTACTACTACTACTACTACTACTACTACTATTCTTAACAGCTACTGCTATTCCATTACTACTGTTAGTACTACTACTCTTAACAGTTATTGCTATGCCATTTACTACTGTTAGTACTACTACTGCTATGCCATTACTACTACTCATACAAGTACTACTACGCCATTACTACTGTTAATACGACTACTACTCTTACAACTACTACTATGCCATTACTACTGTTAGTACTACTACTGCTATGCCATTACTACTGTTAGTACACTACTGCTATGCCATTACTACTGTTAGTACTACTACTGCTAAGCCATTACTACTACTACTCATACAACTACTACTACGCCATTACTACTGTTAATACAACTACTACTCTTACAACTACTGCTATGCCATTACTACTGTTAGTACAACTACTGCTATGCCATTACTACTGTTAGTACTACTACTGCTGTGCCATTACTACTACTACTCATACAACTACTACTACGCCATTACTACTGTTAATACGACTACTACTCTTACAACTACTGCTTTGTCATTACTACTGTTAGTACTACTAATACTACTACTCTTAACTACTGCTACGCCATTACCACTGTGAGTACTACTACTACTACTACTACTACTACTACTACTACTACTACTACTACTACTACTATTCTTAACAGCTACTGCTATTCCATTACTACTGTTAGTACTACCACTACTCTTAACAGTTATTGCTATGCCATTTACTACTGTTAGTACTACTACTGCTATGCCATTACTACTACTACTCATACAACTACTACTACGCCATTACTACTGTTAATACGACTACTACTCTTATAACTACTGCTATGCCATTACTACAGTTAGTACTACTACTGCTATACCATTACTACTGTTAGTACTATTACTGCTATGCCATTACTACTACTACTCATACAACTACTACTACGCCATTACTACTGTTAATACGACTACTCATAACAACTACTACTAATACTACTCTTAACAGCTACTGCTATTCCATTACTACTGTTAGTACTACTACTCTTAACAGTTATTGCTATGCCATTTTCTACTGTTAGTACTACTACTGCTCTGCCATTACTACTGTTAATATTACTACTACTGCTACTACTACTACTCTTACAACAACTGCTATGCCATTACTACTATTAGTACTACTACTACTCTTAACAGCCACTGCTATTCCATTACTACTATTAGTACTACTACTACTACTACTACTACTACTACTACTACTACTACTACTACTACTACTCTTAACAGCTACTGCTATTCCATTACTACTGTTAGTACTACTACTACTACTACTCTTAACAACTACTGCTATGCCATTACCACTGTGAGTACTACTACTACTACTACTACTACTACTACTACTACTACTACTACTACTACTACTACTCAACAGTTATTGCTATGCCATTTACTACTGTTAGTACTACTTCTGCTCTGCCATTACTACTGTTAGTACTACTACTGCTGCTCTGCCATTACTACTGTTAATACTACTACTACTCTTAATACCTACTGATATGCCATTACTACTGTTAGTGCATCTATTGCTCTTAACAACTACTGCTCTGTCATTACTACTGTTAGTACTACTACTGCTGCTCTGCCATTACTACTGTTAATACTACTACTACTCTTAATACCTACTGATATGCCATTACTACTGTTAGTGCATCTATTGCTCTTAACAACTACTGCTATGCCATTACTACTGTTAATACTACTACTACTACTACTACTACTACTCTTAACTACTACTGCTATGCCATTACTACTGTTAGTACTGCTACTACTCTTACAACTACTGCTATGCCATTACTACTGTTAATACTACTACTACTACTACTACTACTACTACTACTACTACTACTACTACTCTTACAACTACTGCTATGCCATTACTGTTAATACTACTACTAATGCTATGCCATTAATACTGTTAATACTACTACTAATGCTATGCCATTAATACTGTTAATACTACTACTCTTACAACTACTGCTATGCCATTACTACTGTTAGTAGTATTACTACTACTGCTGTGCCATTACTACTGTTAATACTACTACTACGACTAGTACTACTCTTACAACTCTTAGTACCGTTAGTACTATTACTACTACTGCTATGCCATTACTACTGTTAATACTACTACTACTGCTCTTACATGTACTGCTATGCCATTACTACTGTTAGTACTACTACTATTGCTGTGCCATTACTACTGTTTATACTACTACGACTACTACCACTCTTACAACTACTGCTATGCCATTACTACTGTTAGTACTACTACTACTACTACTACTACTACTACTACTACTACTACTACTACTCTTACAACTACTGCTATGCCATTACTACTGTTAGTACTACTACTATTCCTGTGTCTTACTACTGTTTATACTACTACTATTGCTATGCCATTACTACTGTTAGTACTACTACTATTGCTATGTCATTACTACTGTTAATACTACTACTACTCTTACAACTACTGCTATGCCATTACTACTGTTAGTACTACTACTATTGCTTTGCCTTACTACTGTTTATACTACTACTATTGCTATGCCATTACTACTTTTAATACTACTACTGCTCTTACAACTACTGCTATGCCATTACTACTCTTAGTACTACTACTATTACTATGCCATTACTACTGTTTATACTACTACTACTCTTAAGAACTACTGCTATGCCATTACTACAGTTAGTACTACTACTATTGCTATGCCATTACTACTGTTAGTACTACTTTTGCTATGCCATTACTACTGTTTATACTACTACTACTACTACTACTCTTAACAACTACTGCTATGCCATTACTGCTGTTAGTACTACTACTATTGTATGCCTTACTACTGTTTATACTACTATTTCTATGCCATTACTACTGTTAGTACTACTACTATTGCTATGCCATTACTACTGTTAATACTACTACTACTCTTACAACTACTGCTATGCCATTACTACTGTTAATACTACTACTACTCTTACAACTACTGCTATGCCATTACTACTGTTAGTACTACTACTATTGCCATTCCATTACTACTGTTAATACTACTACTACTACTCTTAACAGCTACTGCTACGCCTTTACTACTGTTAGTACTACTACTATTGCTATGCTATTACTACTGTTAGTACTACTACCACCTCCACCACTACAACTATTATACTACCACACCTACTTCTGATATACTACTAGTGCTGCTACAACACAACTGCTACACTTTTCCTACTTCTACCACTGCTATAATATTATTACTACTACCTGCGCTATACTATTATTAGTACTATTACTACCACCATATAGGCGGCTTTTGATTTTAATCATGGGGTAGGAAATGGTGCACACGATTATATTTGAGGGGTAATAAAATAGTTTCCTTAAACATACTTTAATAATACTACTAATGTGTTTTATATTGTTTATATGTTGTTATATAATATAATTGTGATTGAAAATGACTTCTAAATATACATTATGGAAATCGGAATTGTGTCATTACAAGTTGAAACAAGTTTAAATTACACATAGCAAATTTAATGCACCGAACTGTTGTTTTCTCTATGAATGTATTCCCTATGTTAATTAAATTAATTTTATCTACTTCCTTATGGTGACATTTAATTATCGCCAAGTAGTTGAGCCGTTTTTGCGTCATGGTACTTCTCAAACAACTTTTCAGACTTCTCAGCATTGAAAATTGGCGCTCTGTGGTGCAAGGGGTTAATGGGACTGTTAAAATTAAGTGTAATTGCTCAATTAAATTTGGCTGAGTCCTACAGACATTCAGAACATCCACAAATGAATCTATCTGCAAATGTTTACCCTGGATAATATCATGAAACATAGCTCTGTGCAGTTTCAATCTGTGAATGTCTAAGTAATGTTTATAAAAATCACAGATAGTATTGGGCAGCACACGTGTTATTAAGTAGGAACTCCCCTACATCTGTGAGGAGTTGCAGGCAGTCAGATGTCAAATCTGGACTCAAGCCCGGTGATGATAACGTCAACAATTTATTTGAGGATTCTGTCGTAATGTTCCTTTGGAGTGAAATTGTTACTATCAGTAGAACCATCACCATACTTTCGTGGTAACTTCCGTTTCCTTTGAACGTGGCTCATCCAGTTCTAGAAGTTTCAATTCATCCTCAATATCTACCCAGTTAAACTTATCTCTCAAACTTTACACTGTGTTTTTCAAATCGTTAATTATGTCCATATAGTTGTTCAAATGTAAGCATTTGCTCTGAATTGCGGTGTTAACCCTTTCCAAATGCTTTAAAAGGTTACGTTTTTTCAAGTTGCTTCAGAAATCTACCGCCTTTAGATCCTGCATCACATTTCTAGGTTTGTGAAAAGTCAGAAAGAAATTCTGGTAGTTATCCAAGACTGACCTACAGATCTGTATTTCAATGTCCATCTGATCGGGCAGAAAGGTCTTAACGAAGGATTTTCTTTTTCTTGAAATCTTTTAAACCACGAAAGTCTTTTCGGGGATTAGTGTATTAAATTAATTAAATCTCTCATGAATTGCAAAATGTTTCATACCTCGTTTACATTTTTCATCGAATCTTGTATTACAAGGTTCAACGAATGTGTTTAACAGTGCACAAATAATGCTCGAGGTTCAATATACTTTATTTTAGCTTGCAGACTATTGTGAGCACCTGAAACATTGTTAGCACCATCGAAACACTGCCCTCTTAAATGTGTAATGGGTAAGTTTAGTCTAGTAAACATATCTTCAACAATTTTGAAAAAAGTCTCAGAATCAGGTCTATCCGTAAAATAAAATCCCATAAAGTACTCAACAAGAAATACGTCACTATCAACAGCCGTTATACACAACGAAATCTACTCACTAACATAAATGTCGGACGTTTCATCTAACATGATTGAAAAATACAGGGTTATTCAAAAAGAAAGAACAGATTATAAATATTTATTTTTAACGAACGACAATAGATAGCGACACATGCATACATCACTTAACACAGAAAAGTTCAAAATTTTATTTTATGTGTTCAAAATGAGCACCATTTGTTGTGCAAGGACGACCAGTGCTTTTCCGTTTGCATACGCAACCATCTTCTACGAATTTATTGTGTCAATTGTAAATTTTTTATGAAGAGGCGGCTTGTTGTTGAACTTACAACGAAATGCACGCTGCAATGAAACAATGGACTCACTCTTTGCATAATGCTGCACACAAAAGGGCTTCTCCTGTGGCATCACCATTTTCTTGTAAATAAACACAGCGCCGCTGTAGGCACTGAATGGAACTAATAGGTGGGGCTTAAAACTTTGAACTTTCGTCTATTCAATGATATGTCATATGTGTCGCTATCTATTGTCGTTCATCAAAAATGAATATTTAAAATCTGCTCCTTCCTTTTGAATAACCCTGTATGTTTCCTTCATGAGTTTAGCAATAATAGCCTGATTTACTTCATAGGACAACATTTCTATTATTTCATTTATTATGTCATGGGAAATTCATCTATATTTGCTCCTCTATAACCATTTGTTTAGTTCTGGAATACCCTTGCATCCAAGCTGTAATAATTTGTTCAAGTTCGATGCACTGTTAGTTTTGCCTCGTAGTGATAGTCCTTATCTAGCCAGAAAAATTACAGTAGATATGATTTATCGAGCACTAACCTCGATTCTTGCAACTCTTTGCTGTGTGCAGATACGATTTGTGCACTTAGATTTACTCCCTTACTTTTGAAAGATTCATTTGTTATGTTTTAACGATGAACATCTGATTTCTCATGAAAGCGATATCTTTTGATGGCCCTTTTCCAGTTATTAAAGCGTTCTTTCATGAACACAGTAATAACAGTTTTTTTCGGACGAATTTCTCTTACAAACTGAGCAGTAAGTCTTATCTGAATTCTTATCATACTCAAGCCAAGAATATTTGTTAATCCATGAGCGCAGAAGCTTACGACTTGTTGAGATTTTATGAGTTGGCATTGGTGATTCATCTGTTTGCGACAACCCTGCAGCTTCTTGACTTGTCGCAATTCCCACGAATAAATGAATGAAAACGAAATTAAGTTTTAAAAGGTGTATGATTTTATGGTATGAATATTGTGCTCATTTATAATAACTTATTCTACGAATAAATATACTATATAGGTACTTACCGGTTTCTGCGAACTACATTCTTCATCAAATGATGAAGCTGAATCAACTTGTGTATTTTTTCGCTGTATTTTATTAAGTAGGCCACATTATTCTTATCACACGACACACAATCGGTTACTCTTGCACGTTTGCAGCCACAATAATAACTGATGCATATTATGCATGCAAGGAAATCTCGAGTGGTGTTTGGGACTTTGAAGTCAAACAGGTTTTCCATTGTTGTGAGGTGAAATTTAAATTAGTTAAAATTCAACAAGATCTGGAGTTGATTGTTGCCGCGTTCAAACGATAGTCTTCTGTTATAAGTACGCTTTTCAATTAACACATTCAGACATTTGTTTTTAATTTCACGGAGACGAAACGACATGTTCACCCACATGCTCAGTAAGGCCGGTGGTCCCGTGTCGTATATTTACGGCACGTAAAAGTACCTCAAGCCTGATAAAGAGGCCTCTGAGCAAAATTACCGGTCTTTCACGCCCAATATAGAATGGGACGCTCAGGACTAGAGCAGTTAAGGAGCGTCCATAAATGAAACTCAATTTAATTTAATTCATAGAGGAAACAGCCCCCGCTGCCCCCATGGAGTGTGACTACCACTACTGCTATACTGCTGCTACTACTAATACTAATGCTACCGCCACTGCTATACCTCTCCTACTGGTAGTGGTGGTGGTGACATATTAAAACGTTGATAATAGGTTTGTAACTAAGCTTAATAATAATAACAATAAAAACACAGCCTGTAGAGCTAAGCTTTTGTTTCTTACGCAGAGGGTCTAGGTTCGAATCCTTCTTGTTTCAAGTTGTCTCGCTAAACACTTAGGTAATCTGAATTAGAAATAGGAAATCCTGAGGTGCCCCTTTATTGTTGTGTTAATTATGGAGATTTTGTCCTTTATCCCACACTCTTGCCCTATCTCTTCCTCTCCTTTTCTCTCCTGCTCTCTCCCCCCACTGTCGTTTAGACGTTCAGAATTAAATATTCCCCACTGTATTCGGAACAAAGAATTCATCAAGCAGTTGATTTATGTGCTCCAAGAAGAACGAAAAGTTGGATAATTTCTTAAATATTCACCAAACATAAATTTGTGAGAAAAGTGAGCAATTATAGTTTATAAAGTTTGTGTTGTCTAATATTTTTCATAAATCTCAATAATAAGGGGGACATCTGAGAATATTTGACTTCGTTCCCTATAAAGCCATTTCGTTTGGGGAAAGGAAACAAAACGATATACAGCCTATGTACAATGTCTTCAGTCTGTCTTGAATCACAAGTTATACACACACCTATGATGACTCCAGAAGCTATTTGTCTCCACTTTAAAAAAAATTTCATGTGTCATATTCACATGACTTTCCCTATCCATTATCCTTTATTTTTACATAACTTTTACAGACTATTTTTATTTTCCCACCTCGTCATACTAATATAATAAAGCTTTGCAGACATTGTTACATTACAAATTTCTTTGTGGATACAAAGAGCGTTAAAGAAATCTCACTGCATCTCGTGTTACGTCACATTATTTATCGTTGTACGTGGCCTTGCGAAGCCATAGGCATTTCATTTGTTGCTTTAGGCCACGGTGCAAGGGTGCGCCAGTCCTTCTGCTAAATAGTTGCACCAATAACCACAACAAAGGTTACAAAATGGCGCAGAAACGAAATATATGTTAACGCTTTGATCGTATTGGCTAAAAGAGAAAGAGGTAGAGTGAGTGCATTCAGTTTGTCATACAGACCTCTTATTGTGATTGGTAGCCCATACCTTATCGGCTAGTGCAGGACACGCCTTTGAAAGGGTTAAAATCTAAGGGGGAAACTTGATGAGTGCCCAGGTTAGCGAAATGAAGAATGTGCAGTGTGAGAAGATTTTCAAAATAAAGCTTGAATGGTATTCATTAAGTACATAACAATACTTTATTACAAAAAATAAACATAACCGTATTCTCACAGTGGTATCAATGCTTGTTTTTGTATAGAAGCAAACATAACTAAATAATAAATAAATAAAGCAGCATGTTTTCCCTCTAATTCAAACTACAATTGGTTAATATACCTTTACTAACATATTGCTGATTATAGGAATACAACAGGATTATAGATAAAATATAACCCAATTTTATTGCTATAATGTGTATATCATATTCGGTAAACCATATACATATACATATTTATCTCTAATTTCTAAACACAATCAGTCAGTTATAACAAAGGAGTAATTTGCATTTAGTAAACGAATATCAACATCTGTGGGTGTTTTACGGAGAGTGCCCGCTTTCTAACGAGTATGTAGACCGTCTTCCCCACTTTCCTGGAATATTTTTATCCAGTAATTTACTATAAAACGCTTTTATGCACTGCCGTTGCAATTGTTGTAACAGTGCGACCAGCTTCCCACATACCCACTATACGTCCACGAATAATTTTGCTAGTATACAGCATGACTGGTTCTGAGACAATAAACATGTTTTGGTTTCAATAACACCAGAAAAAGCAACGGCATTAACCTCCATTCTTTTCCCCCTTATTGCTATATTATCAAGCTGCCGCGCGCTGCGATAGGTTAGGTGAAGGACACGCCTCTAAAGATCCCAGAAAACGATACAAAATCCGCCGAAGATTTTCTTTGGTGCTGTTTGTGCCAGGGAGATAGAGAAAATCGAATGGATGGTCAGATGTTTAAAATCGAATGACTATGTGCTGGCCTTGAAATTCCATACTTTTACCATGATATCACGAGAAACTGAATAGCGACAACACTAAACAGTCACAGAGTATTGAACAATTCAAACCAGTAATAACGGATGTCTCCGAAATGGCTGATGCCACTAAAGAAGTTATTTTAAATAGATCCTGTGCTTTAAACAGATCTGCGTTTTTTTTGTATATCTGTTAACGTTTACCAGTTATAAATCTTACAGAGAATTCCTTCTGAACTAAGGGGACTTCATGGGCCATTCCCATGAAGTTCAAGATATACATTTTACTTGCCATGTCTTTTAATTGTAATCTTATATATATATAATCAAATATCGTTAGCGGCAATTTTGGGAAAATAAAGATACTCGAAAAAATTTCCATGTAAAGGGTAGTTTGGTGTGGGGGGATTTTATTGAATATCTCGTGTTGCATCTTTGGAAGATACTAGATATATAGATAAGGTATCTTTATTGGTTTCAAATTATTGAAGTTATTACTCAAGTATTTAGTGCGTGGGTCATTGACCGTACATGCATATTTAAAATACAAGTAGGATGAAAAAATAAACAACAGAAAAAGGAAGCAAACAAAAAGAGACATGAAAAAGGAAAATAGAGGTAAATTACCTTTGTCTAACTGAACAAATTTGACCTAGCTTCGCGCAATTTAGCCAAGAAATTTCCCATGTTTTGCCAGTTCCTCTGGTCAGCCAGTAGATCCCAACATGCCAATCTCTTTCTTGAGGGACTTGAGAATTTTTCTTTGAGTTTAATGGTTCGCTGGCTCTCCCACTGTGCATTTCCGCCAAAATATGTACCCAGTCCTCATCCAAATCACAGAATGGGCAGATTCTCCTACCAGAATCGCCAATCATTTTCTGTGCCCTCCAGTTCTACCATACAATTCCTGATTTTTGCTTTCTTCCTAAAATAAATATATATGCCTCTTTACCCCAGTTCAATTTTATTTCATTTGCTGGACTTGGAGAAGGTTTAATTTTAAAATCCGATTCTATTTCCTGTTGGTTGATGTCTTTTAGTCTTCTTTTTACACCTTTCCATATGTTTTTGTCACTTGTTTCACCTCTTTGCCATACTGACCCCATTCTTATTCTCCTCAAACCCCTTTCCAAATCAGCTGCCCAAAACTTAGGAGACAGGTTTTCTCGCTGGTATTTACAACATTTGGATTGTAATGTGGAGTTATCCCCCTGCATCAGCCTCAGCCAGTACTTCACTGCTATTATTTCGCAGTGTATTCTCACTCTCACTTTCTCTCGCGAGCAGGGACCTTTTTTAAAAAAATCTGATGTGTTATACTCACATGACTTTCTCTACTCTTGTACAAACTATTTTTACAAGCGCTTATTCTCCATCTACTTCATGTCAATCTAGATAAACATCTGCAGACTCTATCTTATTGCTAATTTTCTAGTAGATGTAAGGGGAATATATATATATATATATATATATATATATATATAGAAATACAGCAGCCTTTAAGCATATACATATCTCTTAATAGCTGGTTGCTAGGTGCAGCACCATTCCCTTTGCCACTGATTAATACTCTTTGCATATCAAAGACAAAAAAATGAATAACGAATTCCCTTTTAAGAAAATAAGTATTGAAAAATTTAAGAGAATAACAAGCAATATCTCGAAAATGGTTCACTCAACAAAAAAAATGTATATGACATAAATTGTGTATTTTAACGCGATCTACATTTTTTGTGCAGTAAAATTTTCTCTATCTCTTATGGTTTACCGGTTATGCAAAAGTCGTTCACAATGAAGAACACTTTTGGAGACATTCCCAGAAAATTCAAGATATATGTTTTATTTGTCATGAAAATATCTTAAACATATGATATTTTAATCAAAATCGTTAGAGCCGTTTTTGAGAAAATTAAAATTTTCGAAAAATCTTCCATGTAAAGGGTTATCTGGGGTGGGGGGATTTTCTTGAAAACCTTCGTGTCGCATCCCTGGAAGATACTGAACCTAAATACCAAGACAGACACACACACGGACATGTTTCCAAAAATGTATTTCCGGTGAAATCTCGGTGTGGAATACAATACTTCCCCTACTTACTATACGTAGTAGAGAAAGTAAAAATACTTGTTTGGGTTCATTGGGCCTGAAAACATATTTCCCATGAAATCCCGATATCGAATTTTTGGATGGAATACAATAAGTCCTTCCTCTACCTGCTAAGTACATGATAGAGAAAGTAAAAATGACAGCAGTCAAATTTGAGGAGATAGAATTCCCATTTTAATAATCAGAAAGAGGAAACAGTATTACAGCTTACGTAATCTGGCATTTATCCAGATCTTTCATATTGTTTGTTTTATAATTTTTCGACACCTGCACCGATTTTTCCACTTTTTCACCTGTGTGATTAAAAGAAAAGGAATAAATAGCCCAAAGCCGATCAGATAGCTTTTTACGCAGTGGTTTGTATGAGTCACAGTGCTTGCTACATTCAAAATGACATTAGTATCCTACAAAACGGTAGGAACAGACGCTATAACCGGTTTATGAACCACAAATATTTGGTTCTTTTTATCGAGGATATGTCCTTGCCACTACTTCCTGACCAATGCCTCATATACATTCTTTCTGATGATCTTTTTATGTTTCTTTTATAACTTTAAGTTTTCGAATGCCAGTGTCGGATATGGCGTTAGGGTTTTATGTTTACGATTGTTCAGTTTGTGAGCTCAGGTCGTTACAGTTTTATATCGCGTGCAGTTATATCGCACTGTCTATTCTGGAAGTGTTGCAGAGCGTTTTCCAGGACATGTTCATCACACCAGAGTAATATATTCACTTTTATTTTGCTTAAAATAAACCCTTTAACACAGAAGCTCCTTTAGGGTCAAATTGACCCACTAGCTTTGACTCTTTACTGCTCCTTTTTCATAAAAGCGCCAGGAACTCGAAACACTTCACTGCTTTTCTCAGAGTGTGGTGTTCATTGCTTACCTCAAATCTACCATGATTTTTATAACACTCCATTGTTACCACCCATGCTTCTTGCAACAGAAATTATATGCATATTAGGGGTAGATACATATGACTGAAATTTTGAACTTCTAAATTTTTAATTCTACCATTATGAATATTTAATTACGTATTAATATGCTTAACAGAAGCGATGTTACCAAGTTTGAGCAATTTAGGAATATTTGTTTCGAAGTTATTAATATTTAATTAATTTTAATTATCACTCAGTATAAAAATCCCTTGCGTTAGGGGTTTAGATTGAATTACCTGATTGTTTCTCAGACATGGGTAAATAAAATTTGTTTGGGGTTTTAATATCCTGTGAGTAGCTAATCCACAAAAAATTATAATCTTTGAATTTCTACACAATTGTAATTAAAATTATAATTCAATGCATGAAAATGCGTTACTCCTAAAACCCAATACACCTTTAATTCTTTTACTTTTCTCTGCGTTTTCTGTAAATTGTAATGTTTTTTGATAAAAATTGCTCCACAAGGAGCTCCACTCTACAAATAAGAGTGTCCTGAGAAAAAAAAGAGAAACCAAATGAAAATCCACTCGCCTTAAAACCGCCTTGCGCCGTAAGTTTCCCGCTTAGAAACGGTTTCTAATCAGTTTTTAAAATATTGCGGAAAAGAATTACATTTCGGGAAATAGCGATCAAAGTTTTAGCCACTTCTATACTGAAAATTTGCATCTCTGACCTGATAAATTTCTTCAGATCGTTATGTTTTTAATGTTTTAATGCAATATTAGTTTAAAATGTGAGCATAGTAAAACGGGTCTCACACTGGATGCTTATACCTGCCCCGTCAACCGTTTATTTAACATGGGCCCACCCCATCCTAAACCACAGGCGAGATAGAGCACCCCGCGGGTCTAGCCACGCCCCACCAGCAGCATATTGCCGGCCGTGAAATAGAGGCTGCCTCGGCAGAGAGCAGTTCGGCTTGTACCAAATGACTTTCAGTTTTCTACTACTATATAAATCGCTCAGCTAGATCGAAATCAGTCCGTGAGAGTTGCCAATAGCAATTATAATCAAATTAAAATTATGCTGCTGATTTTGTAGTGAAGAAACTTATGTATTTAGCATATAATCATGAAATTAAAAATCTTGGTCGGAGAAAATACAATCAAAGGCGTCACGACTGTTGAACTCAGTTAACAGCCCATTTTGTTGAGGGTATATATGGGTTTCATTCAGCTTTCGGTCTGTTGAAGACCTTTTGGGCTTACATCATGTAGAGGGTTGCAGCCAGATGGCATGAACTGTCTAAGGGTGGCAAAGATTACCTTTTATAAAAGATCTTTGAGGGCTTTGAAAATTGTGGAATATGGTGAGTAATACTATTTTCCAATAAAGCAGTAATTAAACCTATTTTTTTAAACAAAAAGCAAAAAAATCAATTTTTGGCCCAATTTCTTAAAACTTCAGTCATATGTACATTAAGCGGGGGCCTTGTATCATTAATGTAATGGCGGATTATTTGAATGACTCCGAAAGAGATTCGACACTGTTACACTTAATCTGTTGATTTATTTTTGCCACAGCCTTTTATATACTATAGAATGTTACAATGATATAAGTGATCATGTTGTCGGCACTGTGCCATGAAGACCAAACAACAACAAAGGCCAAACAACAGCAGACTAGAGTTCACCTTTGCGCATGTCCGAATGTATACGGCTATTTCCACACAAATTTCAGCTGGATACTTTATAATTTAGTATTCAGGGGTGTCTAAAATGGTATATGACATGTTGAGCATGACTTTACTTTTGACACTTCTAACATAAATAACTATTTTAGTCGCGGGGTCTATTCTATAACTCTTGAGTTTCTTAAGTTGTAATGCCATATTTGATATAAGCATCGCATAGATCTTCGTAAACTTTATCACCACACAGAAAGAACATCAATATAAATTTTCAATCGGAGAATTTGCTTATTCTTCTTCCAGGTATTTTAATTATTTTGTAAAGTTCAATTTCGAAATAAAGGTGAACTTTTCTGCTTTTCAACAGTGCCAAAGGAAAATTTGCAGCTGTATCAGAATTCCGTTTGAACAAAAATCTGCACTTATTTCTTATGTAGAAGGGTAAAAAATGTCGAGAATGTACCTTGTATTCCTTCGTAGCAAACGTATACTAATACTTGAGAAATATTAATCCTGATTACATATGTTTTAAGTTAGATAAAAATGGCCTTCCCAGGCTTCATGGATTAGCATTTTCCTGCTGCTTTGATAGAGTAAATAAACACGCAGAGTAGGAGAGAATATGAAAACAATTCTAGTGCAAGAAGAGCCAAAGTTAATGAGATTTCTGGGAATTTAACCCTGGATTCAGGGTGCCTCAAAACGTACATGCCTCTGGTAAATTCTCGACATGCAACACTTCCTTTACCGACTAGGTAATGTTAGAGAAAGTAAAAATCCCTGAGATCTACTGGCATATATATTTGGGGAATTAAAATTTAAATTGAGTTTTATTTATGCACGCTCTTTAACTGCTGTGGTCCTTAACGTCCCATTCTATATTGAGCGTGAAATACGGTAATTTTGCTCAGATGCCTCATTATCAGGCTGGAGGTTCTTTTACGTGCCGTAAATCTACGACACGGGACCACCGGCTTTACTTCCCTTCCGAAGGAAGCAATGCTAAGCATTTTTACGCCCGAAAAACATCCATCGCCCTCCGCCGGGTTTTGAACCCCATATATTTCGGTTGGAAATATGTAAACGGATACTTTTTGGAAATTGCAAGGTAGCGCATTATTTTAGCCGTGTCTTAACCGTAGGTACAGCAAGTTCAGTTCATAAGGTCACAAAATGAAAATCATTTAAATAAAGGAAAAAAAAAGGGGGCTGAAAATATGGATAAGGGTAGATTTCTAAACTCCTGAGCAGCCCAGAATTTTCCCTGGGACCTAAAGTGCAAGTGTCTACACCTCCCCAATGTTGCAGATTGGTCCCTAAGGGGATGCAAATAGTAGGGGTAGTTTTTAAAGCTGTAATATATCCTATAATTTTCGCCTAGTCTTATAGCTCAAGGGCACAAGTTTGTTACCCGACTGGCGAAGTGGAAGCAAACTAACAGTAGTTTTAAACATTTTAAAAGACATGAGATACTTTAGTATGATTTCCAAAGTACACAGACACATGTTAAATGGTGTTCAATAGAATAATTAGCAAAGTCAGAATTGAGTATATGGCATTTTTGGAATTATTTTTGTGGAGCTTGCAAAATTTCAACCCTATAAAACCATCATGTAAATGAATATTATACGATTTTCAGATCTTTTATGGCGACTACCTCTGTGGTCAATGGTGCCAAAATACGAACATATACATATTGGATTATGATATATTGGCGAGCATAAAATGTGGCCCATAATGGAACGGATATGTTTTTGTTGAAAACTAGCCTCACCCCTACCAGCGTGACCACCTCTGTTTTTCGAGCATAATTCTAGTCAGTAGATTAGCAGCGTACTTTTTACCGCCCCCAAAGTATGGACGAAGGGTAACATTACAACTTAAAGTTTATATTTCCATGCCACACCGCTATTTTATTAATGTAGCGGCCATTTAGTAGCGGCAAAAACTTAACCTTTGGCTCTATTCGCTGATGAAAGCTCTCATATATGTATATTTCGTAGGTGTCGTTCAGCTCAACTATAAGTGCAAGTAATTCTTCACCCCCTCCTCTAGAAGGCCGAATTATTTGTAATTTGGTTTAGACTTTCCTTGTGTACCAATCATAGCAAAACCCTTTCATAGAGGTGGTATCCGAACCACCCCTCCATTTCCCATAGCTTATAAACATAGTTCACTGGTTAGTTTTTATCTCCCTGTATTGTTTTTCAGACCAGTCGCATAGAGAAGTGATACCGGCTGGGTGGAGTCAAACGTTGTTTACCTAAAGCTGAAAACCTCGCAGAGGGAAAAACACTACATCAAGATTTAGAGAGATATGCGCGCCAGTGTACGTCTCTCTTCAATTATCATCGCTATATCCGGATCCATCTACACAGAGCGCCAAAGAAAATCTTCGGCGGATTTTGTATCGTTTCCTGGGGTCGTTTGAGGCGTGTCCTTCACTTTACCTATCGCAGAGCGTGGTGGCTTGATATCACAGCAATAAGGTTGAAAAGAGGGGAGGTTGATGCCTTTGCTTTTTCTAATGTTATTGAAGCCAAAACATGTTTATTGCTTCAGAACCAGTCACGCCGTATACTAGCGAAATTACTCGTGGACGTACCGTGGGTATGTGGGAGGCTGGTCGCACTGTTGCAGCAATTGCAGCGGCAGGGCATCAAAGTGTTTTATAGTAAATTACTCGATAAAAATATTCCAGGAAAATGGGGAAGACGGTCTACATACTCGTCAGAAAGTGGGCACTCCCCGTAAAACATCCGCAGATGATGATATTCGTTTACTAAATGCAAATTACTCTTTTGTTATAATTGACTCATAATGTTTGAAACTAAGAGATAAATATGTATATGGTTTACCAAATATGACATACATATTCTGGCAATAAAATTCTGTTATATTTTGTCTATAATCCTGTTGTATTCCTATGATCAGCTAAACATTAGTAAAGGTATATCAACCAATTGTAGTTTGAATTAGAGGGAAAACGTGCTGCTTTATTTATTATTAGTTATGCTTGCTTCTGCGTAGCAACAGGCATTGATATCACAGAGAACACAGTTATGTTTATTTTTGTTATAAAGTGCTGCCTTGCTATGTAATTAATGAATACAATTCAAGCTTTAATTTCCACCCCCTATAAATCTTCTCACACTACACATTCTACATTCTGCTAACCTGGGCGCTCATAAAGTTTTCCCCTTAACTTTTAACCCTTTTAAAGGCGTGTCCTGCACTAGTCAATAATGTATGGGCTACTAATTACGATAAGAGGTCTGTATGACAAACTGAATGCACGCACTCTACCTCTTTCTCTTTTAGCCAATACGATCGAGAGCGTAAGAATATATTTCGTTTCTACGTCATTTTGTGTCTTTTGTTGTGGTTATTGGTGTGACTATTTAGCAGGAGTGGCACACCCTTGCACCGTGGCCTAAAGCAGCCAATGGAATAGCCATGGCTTCGCAAGGCCACGTACAACGATAAATAATGTGACATAGACGCGAGGTGCAGTGAGATTTTCTTTGGTGCGCTTTGTACCAATGTGAAACCTAGCGCTGATGCTTTAGGCCAACCATCGTTTTATATCTAAGTTTCGTTTACCTTCTTTCCTACAAAAACAAAACCTTACACTTCCAGACGTGAACTTCAATTGAATCGCTCTCTTTTCTAGGGCTTCTTATCTCAAACAAGACATAGAGAATTACAGCTGACTGTAACTAGTGGCGAGAGAAACTGATGCCAACTTGATTACTTAACGCTGAATGACAGGATGATTAGAGGTTGGGGATAATACAGTAAATGGAGAAATTGGAGCAATGAACGGCAGCAGAAACATCAGTGGTAGGCGAATATATTCCGCTGTGACAGCCATTAATGTTGCAAATATTCGCTACTCGGATGCTGTCTTCGAACACTAAATTTGATTATGTGCAAGAAGAGTATTGCAAGAGAAGACTTCCAAATCAGATTGGGAGCAGAGCATCTACTATCGACTGTTCACATCAGCGGAGGTATTTCAGAATTTGTTTGCTTCTTTATACACGGTGCGAAAAAACAATGTGCAGAAAATTGTAGAGTAGAATGACAGTGCCAATCAAAGTATTTTGAGGTTAGGATCACCGGGTCGCAGATGCAGTGTAATAACATCAGCGCTGCACGTACCTATTTGAAATCTGACTTTATGAAACATCTTCATTTGCCAATCAAAATGAAATGTAACTCACACGACAAGTGTGTACGTACTGTCTCAACTAATGAATACTGGTACACAATGAGAAACTAACCAATACATGCGTGTACTGTACTACACTTTTTATACTGAACAAGACGAGGATTGGTATTTCCGTACCATCCAGTGGGTTTCACAACACAAATGTGGCATTGAACATCAGACACACCTAATGACGGTGACAAGTACTGTACCAGAATGCGTTTATTTAAACGTGCGACACCACAAACCGGTTTCACAATTGAACACAGCATGACTGTTTTAATGTTGACGCATGTAGGTTTAGCGACCCCTTGTTCCTAGCTTCAAAATACTTTGGGTACTACCTTTCTACGTTATAATTTTCTGAACATTAGTTTTCGCAATGAAAAATCACAAAATCAAACTATTATGACATTAGGAAAAACATGCTTTCACTAATAATACTTTGCATGCTCATGTTTGTTAAAATATGTGTGTTAGTTTCACGTTTAATATGTCAATTTCTTTAAATAACTTACAGTGGTTGCTATCACAACTCTGTGGGAAGATGATTTGCGCTTGAATTGATGTCTCAAAACTGGGAGAATTTCAGTTCCTGTGTGTTTGCAAACTGGACTTTCATACACACTATGGATATACAAGTAAAGGAAATGGCAATGCATTGCATGTTTATACAAAGAAAGCAAAAGAAAATGGGGAGGTTAAAAAACTTACCACAAAATTTAAAAAAAAATTAAATTAAATTGAATTTTATTTACGGACGCTCTTTAACTGCTGTGGTCCTTAGCGTTCCATTCCATATTGGGCGTGAAAGATTGGTAATTTTGCTCACAGGCTTCTTTATTACACTTGAGGTTTTCTTACGTGCCGTAAATCTACGACACCGGACCACCAGCCTTACTTCCATTCCGAAGGAAGCCATGCTAAGGATTTTTTCGCCCGAAAAAAATCCATCGTACTCCGCCGGGTTTGAACCCGCGACCTCGGAAACTAGAGGCTAGCATGGTAACCACTACACCACGGAAGACGACCCCCACAAAATTAGAAGAACCCTTACACTCCCAATGTGAAATAACTAAATGAAGGGTGGTAAGCTTGTCGTTTGTTGTTTCTTAATAGCTTAAAATATGTGCCTAAATTTGGCAGATTATACATTACCACAGTTTAGGTTGTATGCTAAAAGTTTGTTTTCCATATCCTTTGGTAGACAATATTTTATCGCATACAACTTGGCACGGGTTTCAATGCAATTCCACAATAAGAGCTAGACACATGAACGCAGAATTGTAAAGAACTCTTTTCTTAAATAGATCAACGCTTTGGAAATCAATTTGTACATATAAGAGTATAATTTATAAAAAATATATTGGACAAGTTATGGATTTAAGGATTAGAAGATCATAATCATTAACAGTAAGTAAACTTAATTTCATTACATACATTTTCGGCTGGGATGAATTATTAATATTGTGACCGCGCGCGCGGCACTACCTGCGGGCCACCTCCCGGCCGGGAACTGGTTGGAGCCTGCGAGGGGCCGCCGGAACAATAGCCAGCGTGGAAGCAATAGAACAATAGCGAGTGTGGAATAAAACGCCCCTTTATATGCCGCTTACTTGTTCTGGAGTGTTCGTTTTGGCATGTTCCCGTGGGTTCCTCCTCTAGAAGGTTCTGTTTTGTATACGAGACTTATATAAGGGGCCACTGTGCCAGGACGCCACTTCGCTTCGAGACTCCGCAGAGGCAACATATCTACGCTTCGCCGAGATTCGCCGAAATGGGAAAGAGAAGAAATCGTCGAGCTGCTGAAGGATCTACCTCTGGTTCTCTGGCTACCACTGAGAAGTTCACCGCCGCTCTCCAGCCTACTCCGGCCGCAGACACCGCCGTCTCGCCGGCAGCTCCACCGGCATCCGCCGGGAAGGCTGCTCCGTCTCCGCCACTGCCTGGGCCTAGCTAAGCTTCGGCCACTGCTTCGCCCCTTCAAAGCATTGCAACGCCGGGGTCTGAGCTTCCAGCACCACAGCTTGCCACCAGCCCTATTACTCCTAAACAGGGCTGTACGACGCCACAGACTGCCGCCGACTTACCTCCGCCCACGGAGGCGAGTCCACTGTCACCGCAGGATTACCCTCCTTCAGATGGCCGCCACAGTGTTGTTATCTGTGGAGTGCCGAGAGACCTTCCAGTGTAGTTCGTGCTGGAAGCTGCAAAGTACCACTGGCGCTCTGCTATTCGGGCCTCCCGAATAACGTCAGACAGAGGGCCAACGCCGCTGGTACGCCTCCATGTGGTTTCGGACGCTTAGGCGGCCTTGGGATCAAACCTGTCTCTGTTTGGGCAGTGTTTGCGTGACGAGGCTAGCAGGAGTCAACGTCCGGCACCCTGCCGCCGCTGTTGTGTCTTCGGTCACACGGCGGAGGCATGCAACGCTGCACCTCGCTGCCATTACTGCGGGGCAGGTTGTCTCACAGCAAACTGCACCGCCCACGATTCTGCGCCACCTGCTCCGGGCATATGCACTTTACAGGGCAGGCTCAATGCTCCCTGTACCGCCTGAGCAAACAACTAACTGGGTCAGCTTTACTGACGACGACCACTCAACTGCCTCCGCCGTCGACGCCCCGTGTAAGGGCCAAGCCTCAACCAACAGCTCCTGACTCTACAACACAACCAGATCTGCAAACCACTCTGTCTGCAATGCAGGAAACGCTCCTCGCTTGGTTGAGTTACGCTGTGCAACCAAAACGCGCCTTGCGGCAGTGGAGGCCAAGCAGCGGACCTCGACCAGAGCAATCAGCTCCCTCTCAAAGCAGATCGCGAACCTCCAAGGTGATGACGGGATCCTCGCATCGGTCTAACGCAAGCTGGAACGCATCGAGTGCCATCTTGTCGAACCAGACGACGCCGAAGATGGAAGCGACGACCGACCCACGCGACTTGGAGCCCTTGAGGCTTCGAGAGCTCCAGACCGAAGCAAACGATTACATCTCCAATTCCACAGCAGAACTACGGACACTTTGAAGAGTACAGACTTCCATGACCACATGACCACACTCACCCTCAGAATAAGAAGAATCGTCAAAGAAGAACTCCGCTTCTTTGGGAAACATAAACAACCAGACACCGATCCACCGGACTGGCCGGACACAGCAACCAGGGGCCGCGTTAGGCACCCTAAACACTACTGAGCAGCACCACACTCCACTCACCGCGGCGGCAAGCTTTCCTTTACAACTCGCCTTGAAATTTCCAAGTGCGCAAGCAGGGCCTCGGTCATGCTTGCGTCCTGGCATCTTACTTTCACCTGGCTTAGGCCTTCGTGGCCGGCCAATATATCCTCACCATTGAATACGCTGATGCAACAGCGGTACAGTCGCACTATCACACCTGAATTCCTCTTTTTCCCTTCTTTTATTTTCCATCCGGTGGAGGAGTTTTTAGTGGGTATGCAGTATTGATGAGTCCCACACTCTCAGTCCCGACTCCCATTGGGGCCGGGGTAAGTGATTAAATCATTTTTTTCCTCCACTCGAAAAAAAAGAAAAAAGGACGGGCAGCCGAGTGTTTAACTGGGTGCTATTAGTTAGTGACGAAGTGAAAAGAGGACAGTGTAGTTTAATTGTGAGTTGTGCAGTTCAGTTGTGATTTGATTCGACGGATCAGTTGTGTTGTATCCCAGTGATGTCAAAGTTACTCAAGTGTAACGATTGTGTTACGTTGAATTCCTTGTGATAACGTATGTTTTTACAGTAACTGGTGTTCACTTGTTACAATATTAAGTATATAGTGGGCTACACTGAAGCCAGAATGACAGTATTCTGATTGCTTGTGTGTGTGTGTGTGTGTGTGTGTGTGTGTGTGTGTGTGTGTGTGTGTGTGTGTGTGTTGTTTAACTTTTCACACAAAAGTGACCTTGGAACTTGATACATAACGCATCGTAAATCCCACTTAGAGTAAAGGCTATATGGCATCTCAGTTGCGTTCCTCAAAAGGGGGCTCTGAAGGAGCGCAAAAGAATTGAAATACCTCGAAATATGTTACATGATAAATATATTTTAACAAGTATTATTTACAACATCTTGATAAGAGATATAATAAAAGAGTTATAACAAGTTTTCGTCAGTAATATACACACCTGCGCGTAAGCTAGTTCTCACAAGAAACAGCTTCGTTCCGTTAACATTGCAACCATAAGAAAGGGGCATAAACTGGTGCACTGTTAAAGCTTTAAATTATGTGGTTATTCGTATCAACAAGCTAGAAAAAGCAATTTCAAAACACCGTATGACATATAAGCTGCACAGAGAGGAGTGAGAGGGACGAGGGTAATAGAGGGAAAGAAGTGAGAGGAAGGAGGAGAGTGGAAAGGGAGAAAGAGTGGTGATAGGAAGCAGACGGAGTGAGGGAGAGAGAGAGAGATGCAGGGAAGATTACGCAATGACTCGAGCTTAGTCCGGGTTCTCATAGTAGAACATACAAATAGTCACAATTTCTTATCTTTTTGCACTAGGAACGAAAAGTGTGACTGATTAGAAAATAAACTTATTAATAGAAGAAGTTAAGGATTTGAAAGCACACTACAGTGATTGCCTGGAAACATTGAAGCTTTTAGCACAGTTTTAGTGACTGCATACTTCAAATTGTCACAGTTCTGTCCTATACATGGTTGCTGATGTTCCCTCCTTGGTCTGACAGCATTGAAAAAATCTGATGTGTTACACTCACATGACTTTCTCTACTCTTATACAAACTCTTTTTACAAACGCTTATTCTCCATATGCTTCATGTTAATCGAGATGTTAATCTTATTGCTAATTTTCTTGTAGGTGCAAGGGGAATATGGTAGGCTTTAAGCGATAGTCAAATCTTTTAAGAGCTGGTTGCTATATGGCGCATTCCATTCTCTTTGTATATCCAATAACAAAAAAATGAATAACGAATTCCCAATTGAGAAAATAAGTATTGAAACATTTAAGGGAATAACAAGCAATATCTCGAAAATGGTTCACTCAACAAAAAAATGTATATGACATAAATTGTGTATTTTAACGCGATCTACATTTTCGTGTGGTAAATTTTGTCTATCTCTTATGGTTTACCACTTATGCAAAAGTCGTTCACAATGAAGAATACTTTTGGAGACATTCCCAGAAAATTCGAGATTTGCATTTCATTTGTCATGAAAATATCTTAAACATATGATATTTTAATCAAAGTCGTTAGAGCCATTTTTGAGAAAATTAAAATTTTCGAAAAATTTTCCATGTAAAGGGTAATCTGGGGATGGGGGATTTTCTTGAAAACCTTCGTGTCGCATCTCTAGAAGATACTGAACCTAAATACCAAGTTTGGTGTTTATCCGAATGTTCGTTTCCGAGTTATGCTGTTCACAGACACGCACATGTAATCATACACACGGACACGTTTCAAAAATGCTTTTTTTGGATTCAGGGGGTCTCAAAGCATGTATTTCCGGTTAAATCTCGGTATCGAATTTTTGGGTGGAGTACAATACTTCCCCTACTTACTATACGTAGTAGAGAAAGGAAAAAAAGTGTAACATAAGGAATTCACGCACAAACGTACACAATACACGCACTACGCTACACCGATGTTTTTGCTGCATTTTAAGTGAGTGATGCTATTGAAGTCACGTAATTAATATAAAATAGTTAAAACAGGAACTATGCATACGGGATGTGGAATAAAATAACAGTACAACTACTAAAAAATAAGCTATCATTATTTACCATGTAGTCCAATCAGGAGGATATTAGGGGAGGAAGCCGCAGTTCATTTTCAGTTGTCCAATGAACGCTCAATGTGTAATAACCAATATTATAACTTTGTTATACATCCCAAACTATGCTCGTCAACTGCAGCAACAGTATTCCGCTTTGTGACGCTGTATAGTTATACAGGATGAACCATTTATGTGGAGATTGAGAAAGGAGTTGTTTGTATTTTGCCCCACGCTTTGGGAGCCAATTTGAAGAAGGTTTGTTGCTGCTACGTATGGAAAGTCAGTTTGAAGATGATGTATCATTTTTCGACTGTTGGGGAGCCGAAGTTGTAGTAGTTGCAACCGCACGTATGGTAAAAAGTTTCCGGTAGCCTTCGCCCCAAACGTACTTTCCGGTGGCCTTTGTCCCAAATGTTTAAAAAAAATATTAACTTTGTAATTTTGACTGTTTCTTTAAATATTATATATTCATGTTTGCCTCGGCTGCGTCAGTATTTATACTTTTTTTTAGAGACATGAATGTCTTAGCAGGGAGTGGTACGACTGAAGAATGTAGGTTTACACAGATTATAATTTTACTTCACTCCTTTTAGTAATGTTTGATAACACTTCACTGATATAGAGAGAGAAAGCTGTGAGATTTCTTTTATTAATTACTTGCACTTCTTAATACGTAAACTATTTTTATCTCACACAAGTTACGTATTAACTTTCTCGAGGACGCATCTTGCGTCCGGTTAGGAACACTGTCTACAAGCAACTGACTTCTGAATTTGTAAATTTTGCTATATTTCAGTTTCTGATTGGCTAATCTTACTCCAATAGAATACCTTCATGTAACTAAAGCTTTTTCTGGTTATTGATTGGCTATTTTATAAACTGTCACAAAAAATACATTATTGCTTCCAAGAATCACAAGTAGCATTATTAAGCTTTCAAATTCATCATTGCCTCAAGGTTACCTCATTGTTAGCAACTTTTAACCTATTATTCTCACAGGTCCTACTTATTAAATTGCGTAATACATTCACATAACATTATTGAACATGTGCACAGTAATATAAACGTTAATACGATGCCTGTTACATACATTTTTATATATTATTTTATACACATATTGCTTTAAGGCGGGCTGTTATTGAATTTATATTATATAATTTGACTGAAATCATATAAGTGTTAAAAATACTGCCTCAAGATTGTACAACATCTCCAAAATTAAGCGCTTCAAAATTTCAGGATTTTCGTTGTTATTTAAGTTGTTATAACATTTAAATGTTATTTTGTGATGAGGAATAAGGGAACAAAATAAAAAATGTTCGTTCCTAATTACGAAACGTAACTTGACTCTTAAATGATCATCCATGGCTGGTCCAACCATTCATTGCGCTCTTCGTACACAGCCATTCAGAATTTTCGTTGTTATTTACGTTGGTATAAGAACAATTGCAAAGTGCTTTATACAAAAGTTTTAGACACGACTAATGACATTTACTTTTTCCCATGATATTAAGCAACTTTTATTGAAGACATTTCGTTCTACAACGCTTAGTTTTGGAGATATTGTACAGCCTCAACTTATATGGTTCACCCTGTATAATGATGTCCTCTAGTGCAGCGGTTTCCAACAATATAATAATTGGCAACCCCGATTATTCGCTACATATTATCATTAATCTGCAAGTTTACTCACATATTTCAGCAAAATGATAACTGAGGGGCCTAAAAGTTTCATTACTGTGTCAGTTTTTCCTACGTAATTTTAACAGTAAACTTTATCGTAAGTTTAGATTTTGTATACATAACGTGTATAATGGTCTCAGTGAGGTTAAAAATAGCATTTTAGAGGTTTCCACGCGGATGTACTGTGTTACTTTACCTTTCCACACAATAGTGATCAAAGCGATTGTCATAAAACTTGGTTTCTTTGTAAAATACAGTGCTTCTCTTGAATGACGCGACTAGCAGCCCGCAGGTCCCTCTGTACTGCTAAATGAATCGGTGCAGTAGCTAAAGATACGAAATAATACGAATAAAAGGTAGAATTATGTTGAAAAATTCAATGTCATAGCCGGGATTGAAACCACAAATCTTCGGCTTTCGTGCCGTGCTCTAACCAACAGAGCTACCATGGCAACATGCCAATAAGACTTTAAAATCTCAACTAACTTAAATTTTTTCGGTAAACCATTAGGCGTTCTCAAATCCCGGCTATGGCATTGAACCTTTCAGTCTGACTCTACATTTCCAACCTTGGCCTGCACACGGCATATGTGGAACAACAATTAATTATCAACATGAATAAAAGTTAGGCTCGCTTTTCGTTATTAATGAGCTTTGCATCAATATAACCTGGCACCTGTTGAACAGTTAATTGGACCTGGAGGAATTTCTGAAGGCGAAATACTGGAATAAGCGCGCCGGTTGCTGTCTTCCAATTCCTGCAGCATAATATGGGAATTTGTTTGCATAAACTTTATCTTTAAACATTCCCCACAGATAATCAATCACATGGACTTAGATCTGGAGAGTGAGCAGGCCAGTCGATTATTCTGTCATCAAAATCACGTAATATGAGGCAGCGATTTTCTTGGACTTCTTTCCACAACGGTCCCTAAAGAGTCTAATCTGTCCTCGGTTGGGCCTGTTGGCTGCTTCACTCGTCTAACACAGTATATTTAAATTTTTCTAATCTACTATTTGGGGATCTGTTAGTAACGGTTATATCAAAGAATTTCTATATAAATTCAAGCTGACAGTCCACAGTCTGTTCTTGCAAAACATAACCGAATAAACATTAGCTATTCTGTACATTATACACCACGAGGACACGGACACGAGTAACCGAGGTCGTTAAGGTATGTAGGATGTGTTTATTGGAGGGGGGCCACTGCGGCTACACCTCCAGGGAGGCAAGCATGAGGTGAAGAAGCCGTAGGAGCTCACAGACGCGTAGAAGTTCCTTAATATTTCCAATTTGAACACTTGCACACCAGTAGAGGCGAAGAATCACGAGAGAGGGCGACGAAGCGACCCTAACGGCTGGGACAGCGCACCCTGGCGTTCAAGGGGAGAAATCGTTCCAATGCGCAAGCAACTACGCCATCTGCCCGACACCGCAGGACAGAAAGCGCACCTGAAACGTGAAAAGGAGAGATAAAATGAGAGGAGATGGGGGAAGAAGTAATCGTGGTAGAATACACCATTCCGGCATTCGCCCAGGCGACCAGGGGAACACCATGAAAAACCCATGATCAGAGTGGGCGTCATTGGGATTCGAACCCGGGACCTCCCGCAAGTCGGGCCACAGACGTTGCCGTCTAATCTATTCCTCGTGGTCGTTAAGGCACGTACTCGTGAACGGAAGTTTGCGGTTCAAATCCTGCCAGTATTATCCTCAGCTTTTTTCCATTTTTTCTCAGTCCTCATAACCGGCAAATGCGGGTAAATGCCCTAAACTTAGGTATGGAACGTTTCCTTCTCAATTATCATGTCACTTCATGTATCACCGGTATGACCACCTGGTGCCGTATGTATTAAGTCCCGGCGTTAAACAGAAAAAAAAAGATGATTACCAGGGTAAACATAATCAACACGCAATTTCGTATAATGTTATTCTTACTATACACCATGCCAAACAACGTTAGACTGAATGCATATGCCGTTGCCCTTGATAGGCGCGGAACCAGGCTACCACAGAGCGAGGACATTCAAACGGATACCGCCTAGGAGTTAGTCTCTACGGCCACCAGTCGCGTCATTCCAGATAAAAGCAGTATATAAACGACCCATTTTGAAAATATACTATTTGGCATATTAGTTACTTTCATCAAAAAGGAGAGGGGGTTAACTGTACGCAAAATAAAAATATTTCACAGATCATTCATTCTGTAAAAAAAATTACATAGCAAGAGTTGACAAGCACGGTATTTCTGACAAGTTATATTATATATTTATAGTATTTAAGAAATTATACAATAAAATAAGTAAATCAGTTACCACAAGAATGAGTACAGTTTCGGTTACAATATAAACACAAGGAAGCAACGTTTTCGTTCTGGTAAAGCTTTTACCTATGTTTTTGTTATGAACTCCGTAGAAAAATCTGTTTTATTACCGGTTTTCAAAACATCACATTATATGACAGTCGCAAGGAGAGAAGGGAGAAAGAGAGTGTGAGGACGGCGGCGGGGGAGAGTGTTAGATAAGGTTATAAAGAGAACGGCATGGAATTGGATAAGAGAGGCAAACAGACGGAAATACGAAAATGGAGGAAGGGAATGAGGGGTGGGTGGGAGACTGAAAAACCTTCGCATTTAACACACAGAGCACAGGAGAGAGAGGGAGAAAGACAGAGGAATAGCGAGGTATAACTGAGGGAGATAGAATGAAGTGGAGAGACAGAGTGAGAAATATGGGAGAAAGAGAAGAATTCAACATTTAATAAAAAACGTGAGTACAGCTGCACGGTCTGGTAGTTTTCAATAACAGAACTACGATTGGAAGCTTTTTATATTATTATTATTATTATTATTATTATTATTATTATTATTATTATTATTATTATTATTATTATCATCATCATCAATTTTAAGTAGTCCGTGGCTTAGTTAGACATTTGAAATACATTTTATTATTTTTACCTAAGTAGTCGTCGGATTCCTGATGTCCTTTCCTTCTTTCTTGCTTTCTTTCCTTCATTTCCTTCTTTCTTGCTTTCTTTCCTTCATTCCTTCCTTCTTTCTTTCATTCCTTCTTCTTTCATTTCTTTCGTACGTTCTTTCTTTCCTTCCTTCTTTCCTTCCTTCTTTCTTTCCTTCTTTCTTTCTTCCTTCCTTCCCTCCCCTCTTCTTTCTTTCCTTCTTTCTTTTGTTTTCATCTGTAGTTTAGTTTTCAAGAGATTATAACTAATATTACCACGTTTGGTGCATACTGGTGACGTCACGGCAACCACTTGCTGCGTATCCTACATTTTGTATGTTGTTTTCTCATTAAAAAATGGCTTATTAAAAAGCTGTTTATTTTGTGATGAGGAATAAGGAAACAAAATAGAAAATGTTGGTTTCCAATTACAAAACGTAACTTGACTCTCAAATGACCATCCATGGATAGTCCAACCATTTATTGCGCTCTTCGTACACAGCCATTCAGAATTTTCGTTGTTATTTACGTTCGTGTAAGAACACTTGCAAAGTGCGTTATACATATATTTAGTTTTTTGTGAGGAGTGAGAAAGCAACATAAAAAAGGCAGGTTCCCATTTAAAAAAAGTTAAATTGACCCTAAAATGGTCATCATAACGTCCCTACAAACAAAACACGACTAATGGCATTTACCTTCCCCCATAATATGAAACAACTTTTATTAAAGACATTTCTTTCTACCAGCTTAGTTTTGGATATATTGTACAGTCTCAACTTAAATGGTCCTCCCTGTAGAATACAATATTTTTCTTCTACACTAAGACTAATTAGTGGCTGTACAATAACTTCTTTATATTTGCTTTTTAATTCAAAATAAACGTTTACGACAAATATAATGAACTGATTGATGCAAGGAGCATTTTCTACTACCGTATCAGAAATAATTAATTATAAACAAGGTTTATGTCTGAAAAAAGGATTTCAAATACCGCATTAAGCTTTTGCGTGCCCCAGCTGTTTTATGTTTTACTTATATGGTAAAAATTTCAAGCTAATCGAAAGAAAATTGTGAATTTTTGTGTTCCCAGAGGTGCATTACATATCCCTCTGTAACATGGTGCTAGCAATGTTAGTCTCCCTTAGAATGTTTCTCCCCAAAAAAGTCCTTAACCTCGCGCTCTATTAAACTATTATATCTGTACACAGTCTGTGAATAATGCTTACGTATAATAAGGTTTGCTTCATTTTCAGCAGATAGTAACCCTCATTGAAACGTAAATGAAGGACTCAAAACAGTATAATTTAATATTTGCAAATACTCGTAAAAAGAAGAAGGATGCTTCCGAGAATGCTGTGGTTTCCATTGATCCCACATCGATCAACTTTAGGCTAATCATTATTCTTTGCTTGTCATCAACGGGGCGTTGCAGAAACGCCTGGTCACGACTTCTTTTCCTCAGAACCGCGGTATAAAGTATGGGACTCTTTCCAGGAATTCTATTACTATCCTCATGGAATTCGTGCGCGACCCCTGCTGATAGAATGTTAAGGTATCTGAGATTCTCAACTGTCCGCAGTAGACGGAGGAGTTTCAATTTATCCACGAGACCGTAAAGCGTTTTGGATCTTTCTCTGTGGAGTCATCCCTTACTTGCACTACACCACTACGTACGGAATCACAAACACCAATATCAGTAATCAGTAGTAATTCTTTATATTATGGCACATTACAGCACTATTTATCCAATATAGTGAGTACAATCTTTGTCATTTTCCTTTAATTCAGTAAACAATTTTAGGCTCAAGTTTCACAGAAAGTGTTAACTGCTTGTTCTGCTAGGAACTGCACCTGGAATCGTGCCCTTATGTATTAGAATCGATCTTGTGTACTGTGAGCCCTGAGTCGGATTTTAGGATAAAATAAAAATATTCTTCTGTAAAGAATTAACTACCTATACACATCAGAATTTGAAACTATTTTTATGAAATATAAAGTAAGTCTATTTTTGGTTTTTACAATAATATGAATTCTGATTAGCTTTAGATGCTCCTACCACATGCAGTATATCGAAGGAAAGGGTATACGAGGTGGCCCACACAAGCCGTCCTTAGTCGAATTTAGCTTATACCGGATAGCGCGGTTGCCAAAAGGTTTGCCTAAGCAGAACTACAAAGGGGACTCCATATCGACAGAAAGTAGACAACTAAATGAAAGACAAATGCTTGCAAACGAACACTTCAACTTCTGTTACTGGTCCCAGAGCTCATTCGGTAGAGAAACTGCCTACTACATGAGGTGTTCCGGGTTCGATTCCCGACTGGGCACCAGAAAGTTTTCTTTAAGCAAAAACATTTCACGGTATGCCCGAAGTCTGGTGTTTGATGTGAGAGTACCTATGTGTGTTTGTGTTATCGGTTATTTAATAAGCAATTCACTCAACAAGAATTCTTGATTACCGCCTGACGCAAACCTGAGCGCACTTGTTAAGTCATTTAGTTCTATGTCAGTTATCTACAATCAGAAACTATATGGCACCAATAGGTGCCGCAAGGTTAACAAAATTATACTTTTATTATATTCATGTTCCCTTAAAGTTGCGTTAGAATTAAGGCTTCGAGCCTCAGCTACACTTGGGTGCGTCTCCGTACAGATCGTAACCATACCTGTGTTTGTTACCCTATGGTCTGAATGACCTGACCCGAACTGCATGCAGGCCATCACGCGACGCTTATAAGTACAAAACTACCACCCAAACGCTTGCAGACGCAGCACTACTTTAGTGACCTTTCGTTTTGTACCTGCACTGCCCCTTTCAACAGCAATGATGCGGCAACTTCTTTTGCGCCTATGTATGCATGAAACATAAAGTGCAAAGGACGGCTTGTTTGGGGCACCTGGTAGATATCAATTTAGGTGATTCTGCATATGGAGGCGAATGCAAAATTATGATAAAATTTTAGTCTGTGAAACTACACTTCAGGAAAAAAAAGAAAAGAAGTTTACACACATTTTGTGGCATTGTGTAATTCAATAGCCAAAGTTTGAACTACATCCTGTGAAAATGTATATTGGAACGGAAAGTGATCTAATTTTGTATTGTTTTATTTTTCTTCCTTAAGCACATCGTTTCGCCATAATTTAGTATTTCGACACCGGCTAGTGGCGTGTGGTTGTATGGAAAGAGGAAATGGGAGGTACTCTCAGCTTTCGAACTGTCTGAAACTCTTATCGGAACTCGGTTAGGTACCATACTAGCCTCTAGTTCCCGAGGTCGCGGGTTCAAAACCGGCGATAGGCAATGGATTTTTTCGGCCGTAAAAATCCTTAGCATGGCTTCCTTCGGAAGGAAGTAAACCCGGTGGTCTCCCTTGTCTTAGATTTATGGCACGTAAAAGAACCTCAAGCCTGATAGAGGCATCTGAGCAAACTTACCGTCTTTCACGCCCAATGTAGAATTGGACGCACCTTTTTATTTATGTCAACAGGGACAGGGAAATTTTAGGAAAACTGGATAAACTGTGGAATTGTTTTTAACAAATTAGGAAAATATTAAATCATAGTTCTGAAATAGGAATAAAGAGTTTTATGCCCAATTACTTTATCGTAAACGGTTTTGGAGAGAATTATATCTTACACTGGAAGGAATGACCCTGTGTAAATTAAAATTTGTCATTGTCTATTTGTACAACACCAAATTAATCACAATAAGTAAAAAACATTTCAACATAACGAAATACACTAAGAGAAGAAAATAAAGCATTTGCTGTATTGGCTAGTGTTAAAACTAATTCCAATACGTTACAAGTAGATTTATATATATTTCTTTTTCAGAAGTTTGTGTCGTTTCTTAGTATTGTTATGTAGGATGGAAAATATCACTCTACATCATATTATGTGATTGGTGTTATTTTACCATACTATATTTCGTAACTACATTCACTGGTATGTCACTACCCTTGAGTTTAAGTACCTTACTAACATCATAGAAAGTTGCTTATGGTTATCACGAAGCGGAGGAGGATTTCGGCGCATAAGCGCACAGTAGCCTATTGTGCTTCTAGAAACCTCCAACCTCCGGGAGGAAGGGGTGAAGCAGACGGGGTCCCTAACGCCTCCAGATATTAAAACTTGACGCTAGCGGGATCCCTCGCAGACCTATCTCCCCACATTGAAGTCTCTCTGAGAGCCCGTCTCACACTGAATGCCAGGACAGACGGTTCCACAAAGCAAACTCCTCTGCCACACTCCTCGCCCACCATCCACTCGCCTGATCCTTCGACCCTACAACATGGTATGGAAATGGAGTGAAAGAAATGGGGGACAGGAAAATTCGAGACATTATATAATCCATCCAAGTATTCCCTTACGAACTAGGCAAAACTGCCAAAAACACAAGGTCAGAGTGACTGGCCAAAAGAAATTCGAAACCGAGATCTCCCGAATGCGAGACTCACACGCTACCGCGGATCCGTCTTTCTCGATATAGAGAGTATATTACGATGGTTTCGTTTGCATCAATAAATCGAATTTAGTAGAAATTGCCTCTTTCCAAACCTCCCCCCCAGAACTTCAGCTTTCGCTTAAATCCTCTATACCCAGGACTGCCATGTACACGTTTAATGGACGACTGCGTCAATGTAGTTAATATCTGGTAAGCTCGGTTTATTGCTAATGGAAATATTATCGTAGGGAGCAAAAAGATGCCAGGTATGAAGATATTCATCATATATGAAAATGTTAACAAAATGTTCTTAAATAAGAAATGCTGTATCATGCTACTGAATTCTACACATTACAGATCGTAAAATATTTTACGATCAAATTCATTAACGAAGAAGGCATTAGAATCTCTCCCTGATGTATAGAGGAAGAAATTGGATTCATATTCTGGCGCATTGTACTAAGACAGAACAGCTGAGAAGAAAGTATCTGTCAGGTTCCTTTGTTAGCTCAAGGAGAGGGTTACACGCTTGTTGGCCCTTGCTGGCTGGGAGAGGGGAGGGGGAAGCAATTTGTACATTTTTACAAAAGGTTATGCAGCTGAGATCGGAGTGCAAGGAAGAGGGTCAAGGATGGGAGGGGAGGGTTAGTGTCTTAGGAGCGGGTATTTGTTTGTTTTGTAAACAATAGTGTGTGCTTGCGAACAAGCTTTTTCTCTTCTTCTTCTGTTTTGTTTGTGTAATGTTAGTCAGTTTATCTGTTTTTACTTTCCTTTCTTGTAAATATCATTAAATTTAAAGTTCAGTGTGATGAATATAATCTGAAAAATATGAACTACAATGTATTATATAAGCACATACGGTCTATCTGACCCATGCGATGTATTAGTTTGAATATGTAAAATGTTTAAGACACATAAATACACCACTCTACTCTACTCTACAACCGGGGTGGACAAAGGGACGCAGTGGAAGGCATTCTCAGAATTATCCACCTAGAATGAACACATCTCAGTAATTTAGATAATTTCTGCTACAGCAACTGAAAGGGAAGGGTTTGTACTTTTAAAACATCAACACATTTCAATACATAAGAAGTAAGTTTATTATAAATGAGAATTTATAAATCACACATATCTTTTATTCGACGAGGGCGTTTACCAGCCCCATGTTAAGCCGCTGACTCCCCATGCTTCAAAGAGGAATAATGCTGTATGCACTTCAGTATCCACGTCACAACCGGCATTGCTACCAAGATATGAATATTTAGCTATCCCATGTATACGGAAATAATCCCCAAGAACATATTAAATGCCACAATATTGGTGGAAGTCATGTTTATTGTATGAAAATTCATATTTTTTCCTGTCTTAATTATAGCTCGGCAACACACTACCTGCTGTTAACACGAATGAAAAATTATCTATAGTAATAATAGAAGAAGAGCCTATTGGCTTTCTATTATGCTTCATTATATGAAACCAGATAAAAATGTTTTATGCTCTTCGCAATTTTAAGAAGAATTTTGGTAAACAATATTCAGGAAAATGCTCACTTGGCTTAGTTTATATTTATTTGCTCTAAATCAACATATTGGACTATATGATGCATTTTCACTTATACACTTGCTAGGGTACTCTGACTAGACTATTATTTTATCCTGTGCAAACAGCCTCATTCAGTCGACTAGTGGTTCTACTGTGCTTGTGCTTCAACACGTTCCTTCTTTTCTAATTTAATGGCATTTTAGAAGTGCTGCATCATTACTGGAGATTGGAGCTCTATTCAGCGGCACGATTTGCTTGAGATATCACGCTTCCTGCATTGTTCAAAAAAATCTTACTGTTTCTCTGATCTGATCATCTAAGGGGAATGAGGCATATTGGTTCATTATAATTTACTAATACTGATTTGTTTTTGAAGGTTTTAACGTCCGTTCACAGAAAGGCTTCAAGTTCGTCGATATTCTTGTTAAACTAGATCGTACGTAGAAAACTAAAGCAGAACGTAAAAGTAAGAGGAATTGTTAAAAAACAAGCGGCAGAAGTGACAAATTTATTTCATATTGTATGAATAGCTTTTATGTTTTGGTTCCACCTCTTAATTGTGTAACGAAAGTAACCTTCTACTGTTCATTTCTGAAAAAAAAATTGGCTTAACCTTACCTCACCCCAGTATCACAGATTGACAGCTGTTGCCACTTTTACTGAAAGACTATTTCTCTCTCTTTTCCTACATCTTGGATATGCTCCTTAACAATTGTTCGCAAAAGCAGATAACTGGCAACAATGATTCTTGACAAATCAGATAGGTCTTCCTTTGTTTGTCCCTTACCTAACTGAGGTCGAGCGACATTTAAATTTATAGCCTCTTCTTTGGCAGGTTTTTAAAGTTGAGAACTCAAGTATGAGTGGTTGACTGTGCTGCTTCACTTTGCATTATGAACATTTTATGTTGTAATGAAATCTCAGACGTTAAAAACCACAGCGTCAGGTTTACACTTCATTAAAGTTACTTATTTCTAGAACGGCAGAATTAACATTTCTAGGTAGTGTCATTAACATCTGGATGCAATAACCAAAGAATCTAGGCCCTGAAATGTATCTTCTACCCTTTTACGAAGGTTTCCTAGTGCAAGTTCAGTGCTTTAAAGTATATACCGACGGTTACAAAATATAAACAGTGTGGAATGCGTGTTTCTTTTTAATAATTGTTTACTTATAAGTTTACAGTGAAAACTTTTATACTTACTGCTGAGTTACTTGCTCTCTCTAAAGCTCTTGAGTGTATTACTACTACAAAAGCTACAACTGCATTCTAATTTTTTACTCCAGCGCCATTCGAAGCATTCAGGAACATGCGTCGATCATCCTTTATTGCAGATGATTGTGCCTCCATACGTTAATTCTCACTTCCCTCCATGTTCTGGTGTTTTAACTGCGTGTGGTTGCTGACAGCCGTAAACTTTTATAATTTCGTTTGGAATATTTAATGCTTAATGACTATTTTGGTTTATAAAGGATATATGGTTCCTCTCCTTCTAAAACGCGTATTGATGACATAACCGTTGGATAACAGATAAGTTTACAGAGTTCAATTTATTTTGTCCTAATTTTAATGCAAATGAAAGCAAAGTATTAATGTTTTTCTTTGGAATTTTATTTTTTGAGACTGGATATTTTAGAAAAATATTTAGGATTACTCTACTGAAAAATTATTATAAAACAATCCATGAAAATAATTATGGTGAACTTTTGAGAAATCCTGTAACAAAGAAAAACGTATATGTTTTTCTATCAACACTGAAATCAAGTCAGGCTATTGCAGAAACGTGATTTAGTGCGTCAACTAAATCAACTTCATTCACAACTTAGTTAACGCTGCATGTTACATGAGTGCCTCTACTCCTTGCCCCATTGTTTTACATGTTTTCATTTAGACACAAATGTCTATGAAATGTTACATTCATTGGAATCAAGGTCTATCAAGAACTATAGTCCAGCAACTTTTTGAGGACACGTGCGGGGCAACTTGAAGTCTCGACTGCGCTTATTTCTTATCTAGTAAAAAGTTAATCGCTACAACTTTCAATGACGCAAAAATTAAAATTTAAGAGTATCGAACATGTATCGAAGGTTTATCTCAAATTATTAGACCTACTTCGATACCCCCAAGTATCGAGAGTATCGAGTATCGAGTATCGGGGTCCCATCCCTAGTATGGTGTCAGTGTCTTTTTTCATTCTATTAGACTACCTATATCAAATTTCACCCGACCTAACCTTAGGATACTTCATTTTGAACATACTTTTCACCCATAAATATTGTGTAGATAGTTTTTCCGGAACCTCTATATGAACTTCTTAAATTTAGTTTGTAAATATATGCGTTGGTTTTACAAAATAAAAGGTTTATTTAGAAACGTTCAATATTTTGAAATATCGTTCTAAATTAACTTTGGATACAAAAGTAGCAAAGGAAGGTGTAAATAAGCAATACTTTCCAAATATTGTAACATGGGAAGGGCCCGTAGAGAAAAAGTGAAATAAAGCATGAAAAATATACTGTGTTTCATATACATATAGCTCAGCTCTTCTTCCAAAGTAATGGCTCCTTTGGAGAAATAAGTTTTGTAGTTATAAAACCTTAATGTATCAGCAGCTTTTCTGCTATAGCAATGTATTCTACTACAGGTAAAAGCTGCTGAAAATTTCTTAGTAGAATAGAGTTAGTAGAATGTGAGTTGTATGTATCGAAAGCACACTATACATTTTGAAATACCTGAAAGCTATTCCATGTCTGTTATAAACGTAATACAAAAATGAGCATTTAAAGCAGCGTAATTATATAATTACACTAGAATGTTGTGTAAATTAATATTATAAAAAGAATTAGATATATATTACACCAACGAAGATTATTTTCCAAAGGATGTTTGACCAAAATCATCACGGAAGTGTCTATTAGAACCTCATGACGTTTTATAGCATATAAAATCCGGTCGCCAAATAAAAAGAACCGAGCGTATAACTTCTTATTATTGACCACTTTCGTAAGCGATTCTTAAGATTGCTTGGTGCAAAGCCATTTATGAATCGCAGTTAAGCGGTGATATAGTTACTCACTGGAGGTAAGGTAGCTGGCAAAGTCAATGCCGAGGGAGGAGAGTGTACTAGTTCCGTGACTGACTTGTTCTGCTTCATCAAGCCTGCTCCTAATGGAGGTTACCTCAACGTATGATGCATGACATGCTCCGTTTGCCACGGTATTCTCGACAGTTCGAGGTGCTGTATCGTGTTCTGCTATTCGAACCTGGGTTCAGAAAGATAAAACAAATTTTCAGCTAGGGTATGGGTACCGGGTCATAATGGGAAAGCGACAATGAAAACGCAGACAGGCTGACCAAAATAGGAGCACAGGCCCTATTTATAGGCGCAGAACATGATCTCGTAATTGTTGAATTAATGGTAACAACAAATCTATTAGACTGGATTAAATTATAGCATATACATTACGAAAAAATACCCATAAACAAAGACATGGAAAGCTAATGATGCTACAACGCTACCTGAAGGAAGTACTGAGTAGTTAGTTTAAATAGGAGGCAGATGAGATTCATGGTGGGTCTTATGAATGGCTATGGGAATTTTAAGACACCTGCGGACAATGGGGCTCATGAAAGATCCCATATACGAGGGTTATTTTTTTTTCAACTACCGATGGCTCATAATTAAAAGACAAGGGTACATAGCCAAATAAATTTATTACCAAATGTTAGGTACAAATGTGTTTACTTTTCAACATAATCGTCATTAAGGTTGAGGCATTTGTCATACCTGTGGACAAGCTTTTCGATCCCCTCTGCACAGTATGTTGCCGCCAGTGAGTTAAGATAGGTACGGACGTTAGTTTGAAGGACTTTATTATTCTTGAATTTCCGCCCTCCCAGCCACTTTTTCAATCCAGGGAAGAGGTGAAAATCACTCGGCACCAAATCAGGGCTGTAAGGCGGGTGGTCGGAAACGCCCCATCGAAATTCCTGAAGAATTTGTTGGGTGACACGAGCTCTGTGAGGACGGGCATTGTCGTGAATCAAGAAACCCCAGACGTCAGCTTGCCTTTTCGTTTGTTCTGTATGTCTCTCCGCAGTCTCTGCTTGAAGGAACCGAATCACACTACGCAACTCACATTTGCGGGAGAGTCAATCGTAGCGGCCATGTATCCGTGCCAAAAACTAGTCTCACAATAGCATGGTGAAGTTGGCTATGGCTGAGGGTAGAGTGGGGGACATGCACAGTCACCCTCCACGCACAAACAGTTTCCACCTCTCGTGTGGTTGCGCTCCTGCACGATCGGAGGTTGAAAATAAAAAAGCCCTCGTACACCAAGTGTGGTGCATAAGACGAGGCAGTCTCTAAATTAATTCCAATGTGAAGCATTCAAAGTAAACAAATAAAGTCAATTTGGGACTTAAAACCAAAAGGAGTTTGTACATAGTAAAAATCTAGCTCATGGACACCTAAAACTCATTGAAGTGTAAGCAGGTAATTAGAGAAACAGAGAGAAAGCCGTATAATAAAACTTGAGTTTTCGGTTCGGGTAGTGTGGAAAAGGTACCTCCTGTTTATCCCCCTGACAAAATTTAATTTAATCTAATCTGCGCTCTGAACTTATGCAAACTGGAAACACATTTTAGAAGCAAAAGCCTTGTGGCTGAAATATTTCGGAGCAGCATTCTAAAACACCAACAACCAACTAATATACACTATGTGATCAAAAGTATCCGGACACCCCACAAACATAAGTTTTTCATCTTAGGTGCATTGTGCTGCCACCTACTGCCTGGTACTCATTATCCGCGACCTCAGTAGTCATTAGACATCATGAAACAGCAGAATGGAACGCTCCGTGGAACCCATGGACCTCGAACGTGGTCAGATGATTGGGTGTCACTTGTGTCAGAAGTCTGTACACGAGATTTCCACTCTCCTAAACATCCCTAGGTCCACTGTTTCTGATGTGATAGTGAAGTGGAAACGTGAAGGGACATGTACAGCACAAAAGCATACAGGCCGACCTCGTCTGTTGACTGACAGAGACCGCCGACATTTGAAGAGGGTCGTAAAGAGTAATAGACAGACATCTATCCAGACCATCACACAGGAATTCCAAACTGCATCAGGATCCACTCCAAGTACTATGACAGTTAGGCGTGAGGTAAGCAACATTGGATGCCATGGTCGAGCGGGTGCTCATAAGCCACACATCACGCAGGAAAATACCAAACGACCCTCGCTTGGTGTAAGGAGCGTCAACATTACACGATTGAACAGTGGAAAAACGCTGTGTGGAGTGACAAATCACGGTACACAATGTGGCAATCCGATGGCAGGGTGTGGGTATGGCGAATGGCCGGTGAACGTAATCTGCCAGCATGTGTAGTGCCAACAGTGAAATTCGGAGGTGGTGATGTTACGGTGTGGTCGTGTTTTTCCTGGAGGGGGCTTGCACCCCTTGTTGTTTTGCGTGGCACGATCACAGCGCAGACCTACATTGATATTTTAAGCACCTTCTTGCTTCCCACTGTTGTTAAAGAGCATGGCGAATTCATCTTTCAACACGATCGAGCGCCTGTTCATACTACACGGGCTGTGGTGGAGTGGTTACACGACAATAACATCCCTGTAATGGACTGGCCTGCACAGAGTCCTGACTTGAATCCTATAGAACACCTTTGGGATGTTTCGGAACGCCGACTTCGTGCCAAGCCTCACCGACCTACATCGATACCTCTCCTCAGTTACGCACTGCGTGAAGAATAGGCTGCCATTCCCCAAAAACCTTCCAGCACCTGATTGAGAGTATGCCTGCAAGAGTGAACGCTGTCATCAAGGCTAAGGGTGGGCCAACACCATATTGACTTCCAGCATTACCGATGGAGGGCGCCACGAACTTGTACGTCATTTTCAGCCAGGTGTCCGGATACTTTTCATCACGTAGTGTAACTATGAATGATATTAGTAAGTGTATTTACATTACAATTAGAACCTGTAGCCCCGTCTGCGTTGTTGAAATTCGATTCTCCTCCCTCTGCTTCTCCTCACCTCTCCGTGTAAATTACGTATCATGCGATATCTTGTAAAGGGGTATAGAAACGTATAATCTAGGCTGCTATAAAAATGAAAGAATAAAATGTTTAATGGTACACAAATCTTTGCATTTTAATTATGCTTATGCGATTTTAAATATATTGTTCTCCATGGTAAACATTTTACGTAGGAACGCTTTACAGAGGAAGTAATGGGCCGCTTGAAATTTACAAGTCCCCGTGGCAGAAAACTGCGCATGCTCAGATGTCGAGGGTTTTGTAAAGATATATCGCTGATTGCATTATCAAAATTTCGTATTACGAGTGTCATCGTAACGTATTCTAAAGGAATTCACTGCACTTCGGCAGGGGGAATTAAATACGTTCCTTTTAATATCATGATACACCTGTTGGGCTACTGCACTGGATTGTAATTTGCTTATGCAATGTTAGTAGAAGATGGAAGTTCGGTGGTCCTCAGTCGCGTAGGAGTTAGCATCATCAATTGTTACGTAGGGAACAGGGGAAGTACAAATGTCGATTAGGTATATTCCTAAACAATTAAATAAATTAATTTTATTTATGGACGCTCTTTAACTGTTATGGTTCTCGGCATCCCATTCTAGGTTTGGCGTGAAAAGACCGGAAATTTTGCTCACAGGCGTCTTTATCAGGCTTGAGGTTCTAGCCTCACACGCTACCGCGGAGCCATCTCGCTCTGTTTACATATATATACATACGTACGTACGTACATGCATACATACATGCATACATACATACATACATACATACATACATACATACATACATACATACATACATACATACATACATACATACATACATACATGCATACGAAGGAAAAAAGTAAGTTTAACCACAATTATTCCGCAAAGTGCTGGATTGATTAACGTCACCGTTTTAGTGGCAGCGATTATTAATACATCTATAAATTGCATAAAATCTGTAATAAAGAACTGGCGTGCCTGATACTGACAAAGTTACTAGAAGCACAAGCAGGAGCTTGCAGGAGAAAGTTACCTGGGCACGGGCACATTTGCGCCGGAAAGACGCAAATAACAAGCGGAAGCCCCCCTCCCCTTTCTTCTCTGCCCAGGTTTGCTTCCAACGTTTTCTCAGCGCGACGCTTCCCATGCCAAGCTACTTGTCTTCAAAAAAGATTGGCCAATATAGCCTAAAAACGTATTAACCAATAATTATTAATTGAATAACGAGTATTAATTTAATTGAATAATTGAAAATTACTTAATTTCGTAGAACCTAATTGAATGCCTGAAAAGTTTCTAAGGTTGCACGTCTACCACCCTATCGAGGGATCCTCCCTTGATTGTGTTCAATTAAATCTCTAAAATTCTTTATCAAAAACTGCCATAGACGTTATTAGGAATTTAGATTATTAATATGTGAACTTTTGCAGAAAACCTTGAAATAAAACAGATACAGTGAAACACACAAATATCTCGTAAGATACAAAGAATAAGAAACGTCATGTATACATGATAAAAACGTCTAATATATTCTTCTCTGATCAAGGCAAAGCATTCGATCAGGTAACCGAGGTCGTTAAGGCACGGTGGATGATTTTCCGGGAAGAACAAAATTAACGCATTATCACTATCAAAGCATACTTTGTGTGACGAGTCTTTTGAAACAGAATTTTCTTTTTCTTTGGTTTGGATTGACTTCAAACGTGTTAGTGTAATATTTTTAGACTTTTTCATGTTCATTCCGTGTACTAATAATTAATGGTTTATATCGAAAATCGATTTCCTGGATACCCATTTACAGTTAAATAATCAAAGTAATTCTGTAATTACACGCCAAGCGTCTGGTAAAATGTTCAAACAAATTTATCTGCTGCGGTCTTTTTAAGTGCTTCGTTTATTACAGATATATTACATTAAAGAGAGTATAAACAGCACTCCGCAATGAAATTTCTGAAAAATAATTTCAGCGTTAATGGCGTACATCATCGTATGTAGAGTTCCATGATGATTTTATGCCCATGTGCTGTAGTTATAAAGGTCTTAATTTAACAGTGACTTTAAAATGTTGAAAAACAATAGCTTGAGTATTGCAGCATTTAGGAGTGTTTTGGATACCTCGCCTAGCCGCGGTCGCTAGAGCGTTTTACTTTGGCACTCTATGTGCAAAGGGTCGCGGGCTCGAATCCCGCCATGACAATGAATATTTGTGTGTACGAGTTTCCATATTAACGGAGCCGTGGCCGAGTGCTTAGACCGCTCGCCTCTCACCAAGGCGGCTCGGGTTTAATCCCATACCGCATGTGATATTTGTGGTGGACAAAACGACGTATGGGCGGCTTTTCTCCGGGTTATCCGGTTTCCCCCGCCATTCGTTCTCCCAATTGCTTTATCATCACCTTTCCTTTTATTCATCTCACAGCCATTTCATATCGTCTCCTTCCTTGCTCTCATACCAGGCTTTATGCTGATCACCCATCCTGACTGTTCTCTAAGATCCATAGTCTGTGCTCCCTGACAGGCGTCTGACTCCAGGCGCCCGCTTGTAAGTCCCGGGGGTGTAAGCCCTAACAACGGGGAGGGTAAACAGAGTAATAAGAAGAAGCGTTATCATACTCAGTATAAGGGACAGCACATAAGACTTCTAATGGTCGAGGTTTGAGGGTCTCTAAATCCTCCAACATCCCTCAAACTATACTAATTAAAATTAAATTGAGCTTTAATCATGGACGCTCTTTAACTGCTGTGGTCCTTAGCGTCCCATTCTATATTGGGCGAGAAAGACCGGTAATTTTGCTCAGAGGCCTCTTTATCAGGCTTGATTTTCTTTTACTTGCCGTAAATCTACGACACGGGACCACTGGCTTTACTTCTCTTACGCCCGAAAAAGTCCAACGCCCTCGCCGGGTTTGAAACCGCGATCACGGGAACTAGAGGCTAGCATGGTAACTACTACACCACGGAGGACGACTCTCAAACTACACTACACTGCACTACACTTCTAGAAATGTTTTTCTCAGTTTCTCATTTATCCTATTTCGGGTATGGATACTAACACAGAAAGTCATATAACTCGTAGGCCAATTCAAATAGGTTCGTGGTTTGCATATAATACACTTTAAGCAAATTGTTTTGCAACTTAAACTTTCAAAACAGTTGTATATAGGTAGGAAGGGTGTAAATGGCAATTGTTAACTGGTGGTTCTAAATATTACACAGAGTAAACTACTACAGTAACTTTATTCATCCTTTGAACACTAGAAAATGTGATTTATATGGGTATTTATCACGACATTGCTCTGTGATGAGTGTTAGTATAAAAGTATGTTAGGTCTACGAATAGATTACAGGAAATTGAATCTACTTTTTTCTATAACTTTTTGTAGAACCAACCGATTACACAAAACTTGCCACTGAAGTTTCTTGGGAATTGTAATTTTCGCGGCGGATTACATCTATAACATTAAAGAGAGGTACACTCGCTTCCATTTATGCCGTCACCGCAGCTTTAGGCGGCACTCTACTGGCCTTCACAGATGGAGTACGTATAGCAAGGAAGATAGCTTTACTCGTCATCACTTATAATAACCATGTTTAAATATATAGCTAAATAAAACCCTGTTTTGAAGAATACCCTCGGAAAATAGCTTTAATGGCAACGTAATATAAAACTGAAAAATATTATACTTTTTACTCTCAAAGAGAACAATTTACTGGACATTATTGGAATCATCTGCCCACTCCAAATATACAACTAAAGAAAACATTGTTTTGCAGAATTTCTTAATCTTCTGTGGTGTGGGGAAGTATGTCTGCCTCACATTCAAGAGGTCCCGAGTTCGAATCTCGATTAGGGTGAGTTACCTGTATAAGGTTTTTCCGCGGTTTTTCCTTGGGCTGAAAAGACGAATGTCCGGTATGTTTAAGCTCTGTATACCCCGGGCTCATTTGAGCACCATTTCATTCATCGTCCCATATGACCTCAATGGTTAAAGCACGCTGAAGTAAAAATATTCTCATGAAATAGTATTTTTAATCACAGTAATTATTGTAAACTGAAGTAAATTGTACTTTTCTACTCTCAAAATGACACATTTACTACACATGCTGCATGGAATTTCCCTAGCAATGTCTTCAAATAGCAAATTGGCTTCCCACATTCTCACAATTCTTCCGCGATGCCCATCCGAAATATTTGCATATATCGCGTGAGCTACAGTTAACACACACCACTGCCTGGTCGAACAACAAAGGCAGAACGCTCCAGACTCATTCTTCCCTGCTATGCACGCGCCCGCTAAGAAGGTGGGTAAAATGCCTCCCGAAGTTGCGGTGACGGCATAAATGGAAGCGAGTGCAGTAGTCGGCCACGATATGAGTGTCTGCTGTGGGGAGAGGAACTAAACAGTTACGGAACAAGTGGATGCTGCATCGAAGAACAGTCAGGCAAAGAAAACATTCGCAGTTCTGAGTTGCATTTATCAGTGCGGCTGAAGCCTGCAAATGTACTGTTTTCGGTGAAACTGTATACTGGCGTGCATAATATGTGGCCCACAATGAAACAGAACTGTTTGTGCTGGTACTGACAAAATCTATCCCCACCCCTACTAGCGTGACTTAACTCTGTTTTTGAAGCATAATTCTAGCCATTGGATTGGCAGGGTACTTTATCTCCCCCAAAGTTAGGCCGAACGTAACAACTTTAGCCTATATTTTCATGATACACTATTGTTTTCTATCGTATGTCGGTTTTCTTATTGCCGTTTAGTAGTGACAATAACTTAACCTTTGTTTCCATTTCGCTAATGAAAGTTCTCATATATGTAAATGTCGTAACTGTCGTTCAGTTTAACCTCAAGTGCAAATAATTCTTCACCCCTTCCTCTAGAAGGCCGACTTATATTGTAATTGGTTTAGCTTTTCCTTGTGTGCCAATCGTAGCTAAACTCTTTCATAGAGGTGGTATTCTAACCGCCCCTTAATTTCACACAGATTATAAGCATCATTCATTGGTTAGTTTTTATAACTTCTAATTGTTTTCAGGCCAGTCACATGGAGAACTAATACCAGCTGGGTGGAGTTAAAAGGTGATTATCTGAAGGTGGAAACCTTACGGAGGGAAAAACACTATGACGATTTAGGGGAATGGGCCACTTTTATGCACATTAGCTTACATTCAGGCGGCGCAGTGGCCAAGTGGTTAGACCGCTCTCCTCTCACCGAGGCGGCCCGGGTTCAATCCCAGGGACCCGCATGTGGGATTTGTGGTGGACAAAGCGGCGTCTGGGCGGGTTTTCTCCGGGTTCTCCGGTTTCCCCCGCCATTCATTCCACCAACTGCTCCATCATCACCTTTCCTTTCATCCATTTCACCGTCATTTCGTTTCATCTACTTCCTTCCTCCCATACCAGGTATCGGGCTGATCCTCCATCTTGGATATTCTGTCTGATCTACGAGTTTCTGCTCCTCGACGAGGCTCTGACCCCAGGCGCCCGCCTGTAAGTGCTGGGGGGTGTCAGTCCTACATATGAGGAGGTTAAACAGATAAAGAAGAAGAAGTTTACATTCCCCCACTGCCTTGCCCCTCACTCCCCTCTGATCCCTAAACTTGATGAAGTTAGGCATTGTCAACAAAAACCCTGGCGCCCTCCTCCAAGCACACTCATTTCGTGACCGACTAGTACCTGACTAAATCCTGACCTACTTGTGTTTGGAGTTCCAAACTTACACTTTGTACCGAGATGAACCTGGGCCAGTGCGCAACGTAAAAGCTCGGCAACGATGACCTTCCGGTTATTTTCAACAGCTATCTCACTAGAGTATTTGATGTATCTAGAGAAAATCAAACCTCGGGTAGGATTTAATTGATTAGGTATATCACGATAAAAAGAAAATAGATAGATTAAGGTATCTTTATTAGTGTCAAATTATTAAACTTATTACACATGCTCCTAAAATAAGGTTCTAAGATAACCATTTAAAAGAAAAAAAAAGATCTTTGGCTGCTATCAAAGCTTACCTAAAGTTACATAATTCGTATTTGTATCGCAAGCTTTCATTTAAATAATTTCCCTATATTAAATCAATTCATAATGGAAGAAGAAAGGGTTACAATTTTGTAAGTGAATAAGGAAGTCAGTACCAGGCAAATTACGGTTCAGGAAAAGTAATTAGAAGGTAGAGTAGCTAAGGCATTTAGGTTCCGCCGAACCTGGTCAACAAGAAACCCATTAAATCAAGATTCAGGTAACTAGAACTTAAGACGTTAAAAAAAGGAGAAACGTGTAAAAGTACACATAGGCCAGTTATGAAAATTAGAAAGCAAAAGAGTTCTTATATTTTATCAGGCCAAAGAGTAAGGATGTATTTCAGATGCGTAAGATTTGGCAACGTATATCGTAGGAACGTTGGTGGGGTAGTTGTAAATCAGGTGAGAGTTGAGTTAATAAAAGTGCGTGTATTGCTATAATCAGCGTCTTTCGTCTTTCTTTCGTGTACAGCCTTAGAGGCTTACAGTCTTTTACGGTGATCAACAGTCTGTAGCACCTAAAGACCGCGCTGGGTTATCACTTAGCGGTAGTTGCAAAGGAAATTGTCGGTAAGCGTTTTAATGACTCATGGCAACCTACGCTTCTAGTTTTTATTACAGATAAACCATAAAATCAGATATAATAATTAATTGTTGCAGTTTCTCCTACTAAGATTGAACCAAAACAATGAATGTTTAAGGCTTGAAATGGGATGAGAAAATAACAAAGGATTTTGAGGGTGTTGTTATCGAATACATGACAAATATATGATAAAAATAAAGCTAATATATTGAAACTCTTCATTACGTTTCATTATCTAGTATATTGAGAGATGTAGGGGGAGTGAGAGGGAGAGAAAGAGACGAACGAGAGACAGTAAAAAGCAGAAGGGAACTACTTTAATTTCTTCAGAGCACGTCATAATAAGCGTGATTAAAATATTCTTCTCTTCGATAAATAAAAGAGTAAATACTCCGTTTCACCGTACCAAGTATGATGATGATAATTAGTAGTAGTAGTAGTAGTAGTAGTAGTAGTAGTAGTAGTAGTAGTAGTAGTAGTAGTAGTAGTAGTAGTAGTAGTAGTAGTAGTAGTAGTAGTAGTAGTAGTAGTAGTAGTAGTGGTTTATTTAATGACGTTGATAACAGCGTTGCTGGTGTTCCGAAAGCTTGTCCCACAGGAGAGGTTTTACATGCCAGTAAATTGACTGACACGGGACTGTGAGAGTCCTGCATCTATAAATTGATTTGTCCTTGGCCGGAATTAAACCCGCAACCTTTAGCACATTTGCATTCAATCAGTGCACCGAACAATTGCGATTTACTTTTAATAACTGTCAAATACTGCGTCGTATAGTCTGTATAGTTATCACAAGGCCAATAAACTTTGTGCTTCCCTAAGAAAATTTATTAAGGAAGCTTTTTGCTATGAAATGGAATTTCTAAAGAACTAAGTATTTTGTATTTAATTATAATCATGGTAACAGTTGTCAGGATTTCGGCATTTCAGCGCACATGAAGGCTTAGTGTGCTTCTGCAAATCTCTCGGAGGAAGAGGTGAAGCGAAGTATATAGAGGGCGAAGATGCGGGATGGCAGACTCGGAAGTAGGCGGGGCTGTAACGTCCCCAAATATTATATCCTCACATCGGCGGGACCCCCCCCCCAAAGGCCTATGTCTGCTCTGAGAAAGGTTTTTCTGAGTGCCCATCATAAACCGAATCCCAGAGTAGACACTTGCTCAAATCAATCTCCACCGCCACGCACTTCGCCCGCTGTCCACTCGCCTGATCCTTCGACCCTGAAACATGAGAAGGAAATGAAATGGCAGAAAAATTCGCGACATAATATAATTCCGCTCCCGCACTGGCTTACCAACCAGGGAAAACCAGGGAAAAATCCCAAAACAGCGTGGCTGACCCAACGACAATTGAACACGGGACCTCCGGAATGCGAGGTAGGTTATTTTTGCGTGTAGGTGCTGGTAAAGATCTTTCCAAAATATTCAGAATGTTAGTTACCTATCTACAATATTGATAAATGGAAAAATGTCTAACCTATGTATAAACGAAAGAGATCTGATTTCACGTAAAGATGCATAGGATTGTTAAATTCAATTGTGAAGACATGAGTTTTCTTACGCTCCACTCAACATTTTGCGTCCTGCTTCATATTGGTGATGACAATGGTGGGTGTTTTTCATAAAAGCACGCTGGGCCATGAATGGCACTCGACTCGCCACCTCCTTTCAAGGCATCCAGTCTTAAACTCAGGACATAACATTTTGCATGACTGAAAAATCACCATTCCATGCGGGAGTAGAAATTGAAACCTTTCTCATGATAGCCAGCCACACGCACAATCATTATTCATTGAATTATTGAAAAATTGCTTGACTTCACTTTCTAAATTAGGCCATACGCTTAATTTCTGGAAATTAAGTAGTAATTCTTTTGTGTTTTATCTTAACAGATAGAACTATTGTAGTTATCGTGCTTCTTTATGCCTCCAAATCCAGTGAATTCTTCGACAGGGCAACTGTTACATCAGATAACCTCTCCAATACCTCAGCACAAAGTGCGCTTTCGTATTTCCTCTCGCTTTCAATGCCTGCGTTGAAAACATTTCTTATTTTCCATTGATCGATTATCCCAGAGCTGAAATATGACAGTTTTTGACTTGTGTCCCCTGTCAAACTCTTATGTATCTACCTCAACAAATTTTGGTTTCCACGTAAGAAGAATGGCAACAAGCTCGCGGTGGACACAGTTCTTTAATAAAATCATGGGGACAAAATTGGCAGTGCAGATACCACATAAATCGGTCAGTTACTCGTAAATCGGGGTACAATCACTGTGAATGGCTCTGCTTATTACTGTTATCGTTTTCATTACAACTGAGACTTCTAATAGAGGATTAAGTTGCACTTCACGGCCCTGATATACTGCACGTTCAAGGCATTTCAGTTTTAAAGATTGTAGCGCCTACCTAATTTCAAAGTTAAATGCTTATACTGCATCAAAGCGTGCAAACATTAAACCCAAATTTGGAAGAGCGGTGAACCAATAATACAATAGTGCGGCAAGTACATCATTGCAGAACGAGGAAGGGTTTGACATTTCGGGACTAAGTCGAGATTCTCCAATGCACGTAACCATGTGTATTGCATACCATTTTTGGACGATAGTAACAGAAATAGTAATTAGGCGAAAATAAAATTAATTATTACCAGCTGTTAAACATTGGTTCCAGTAGCAAGGTCAAGTTCTAAATCGATAAAGTTCTAAAGTGATTGCTCACATCAACATTATCGGTCCACTTTGACATAGGTAGATTTATTTCCATCTATATCGTCCCCCTGTGAGAAGAAATTCTTATCTTTGTTTGCGAACTGGAGAATGAGTTCGTATCCACACCAGGTATTTGATCTAGAAAGAAAGAATCAATAACTTATAGCTCATATTTAGTTGCTGCATGAATTACATCGTAGTAAATATTAACAAACAAAAATGAAGTAAAGTCCCAGGTAAGATTTGCATGGTAAAATTCAGCTATCACATATGATTATATTCCATGTCTGCAATAATATATGTTAGAAAATTTTGTGCAGTTAAAGCACACACATGCGGTAAAATATACAAAATATGCATGTAGGTTAGGTTGCCATGGCTGAATGCAAGAAATTCAAATTTTCACCCTGACAGCATGAACGGGAAGTGGATAAAAAGAAGAAAACATTACCATTCCAAAAACAATTTAGAAATATAAAGTTAGCACTTCACAGCCAAACTGGCCATCAATCTGTCATTCAGAGAAGAATCGAAACGACTAATCTGTGTTGGAGTATTACAATGTAATAGGAATAACTCAAGTAGAAACAGTTCATTTGATTGGATAATATACGACATGTGAAGCAAGGTAGAATCCCATCTAAAGCTAAAAATCGAATATATATTGTAACCGAGCTGCCGGGCCGAGTTTATCTTGTGGATAGCGGTGCCCTTCAGCGTCAGTCGACTGATCATTTGGAGAGATAAGTGGCGCTCTCCCCAACTTAAATATCGGCAACGCCTTCGAGGCGCAACGAGTTAATTCTAGATGTTTCTGCTCCCCGCCTCCTGCAAACTCCCACGAAGCTTCCATAAACTCTTGTAGCTATATTTAGGTGAGCGTACTCGCGATGAGTTAGCTGTTGTTAATGTGACGTCAAGTTCGAGTTACTCAGTGTGTTCTACAAGCGAGTGATATACGACTAGAGTGAGAAGTCGAGTCCTGTGTTTGACACTCCAGCAAGTAAAGCAGAAGGAAGAAGAGGCTGCTTTAAGTGTGATTCACTATTCCCCTACGTGCAAAGAAAATAAAATTGAAATTACAGTGAAAGCTAAACTAAGTAATAATATCCTAATGTCCAGTTTACAACCAACTGCCGTGGGAACAGTAAAGCTGCTAACACTAGATACAAATTAAGGTTATCGATAAAGTTCTAAAACGATTGATCCCATTAACCTTTTGGTCAGCCTTGATATACGTTTATTTCCATCTACAGCATCACCGCTGTGAGAAGTAATTGTCATTCATTCCATTGATTTTTCTATCTTCACTCACCAACAAGAACTAAACATCTGTCCAGGCAAGCGTCAGCCTCAATCAACTGGATTTATAACCCACACAATTTACCTCTTCGTCAGGACTTCGAGAATCATACAGTTGAGCTCTATGAAGATAAATGTTGATTGTGAGTTTTTACTCTCGGATGCCTTCTAAATGTTTCAATAATGAAGTACCGACTGCTAATTGTGCTTGTTAGAGACATAAGAATCAACCTCTGAAAATTTCAGATTCTTTGTTTCATAAGCAAATAACTTCATTTTTTTAACAATACTACTACCATTATACAAACTGTTTTAGAAATAGATGGCATAATTTCAGGTATGAATTCCCCATATGTGAACAATACAAAAAGTTCATTACTGCACGATTCCAGAAATGCTTGGTTTCCGAGTTACGGCCTTCAAAACTGTGATACGGAAACTGTTTTCTTCTAGGAAGTTAGTTGCCGTTGCAGAAGACGTTGAAAATGTCCACCTCGTGCTTGAATGCAGGCCTCCTATCGATGTCTCATGCGGGCACAATCCAAAAGTCCAGGAGTATTGCCAATATCCTCACAATTTGTTTCTGAAGGGTTTCCATGTCAGCAGACGAATACACCAACGCTTTTAAATGGCCCCACAAGTAGAAACCGATAGGGTTCAAATCAGGTGAACGTGGTATCCAAGCAGTTGGTCAACCTTTGCCTATCCATCGATCAGAAAACCTTCGATACAAGTACCGTCGACCCCTTGACTGAAGTGCACAGGAGCGCCATCATGCATGAAGTGAGCTTGATGACAAAGACCAGTGGAGTGTCTTAAAAAATCAGGCGTGGCGTTGTCAGAAAGTTTGTGAAAACTCGCCCCATAAGTCTGTGTTGAAGTACTGTCTCGTGCAGGAAAACCGCAATTGAAGTTGGCAATCGATAATTAATACGCCTCTGACGCACCTTCCATCTCTCATTCTGTTACAGAGATTAATGCTTGAATGCCGAACAAACAAGAATCAGACTCATTCAGGGAGTAATATGAACCGTCTTTGGGAAGCATATTGCTTCCACCATTCAGCTGACATATATAAATTCTCCACCCCTTTCATCGCCCAGCTAGGCTTGTCCTTTCTTCATAGGATAACACTAACGTATCGGACTTGAGTAAAACCAATTAAAGGATGACTCACCTAAAGCGGGCGCGGAGCACAATTGATGAGATTCTGCCAACATTCAAGAATGGAAAACACTAAAAGTAACCAAAAGCATCGGCACGTTGGGGTCCAGCTAACTGATCACAACGATACCGGCCCACATGTTAAGGGAGAACTGCACTTGGCTTTGGGGTGGAAGAATTGCAGGTGGGTTTTCATGGGCCCATACATACTGATTATGAGCATTTGTAATGCTGTTTCGTGTGAAATGTTCATCTCTGATTGATACTAAGGCAGGAAAGTTCGGATTGTACCACACTGCTGCAGGAACCACCGGTAGAACTCAATTCGTGTAGGGCAACCTGCTGGTGACAGGGCCTGTACACGTCACAAATGATAAGGATACAACTGTTGCTCTCTCAACAGTCTCCAGACAGTCGTATGTGGAACACTCACTTGCAACGCTAATCTTCGTGTACTGATAGAGTCGCTTGCAGCGCAGTATCCAGAATCTCATCCTCTACGTCTGGAGTTGTAGATCATGGTCGTCCCATTTCGAAAGCACGAGGTGCAGAGGTTCCGTGATCGCACAGACAGCGATGGAGACGTTCAAATGTCTTCCGATCTGGGCATCTTCGCTGTGGGTGTCTCTCCCGGTACAAACTGCCAGCTCAGCATTGCCATTCGCCTTACCGTACATGAAGTGCACATCTGCCAGCTCCTGACTGGAGTACATGTCGCACGGTGCACCCATTACCTCAGAATTGACTGCCAAAGTGTCCTTGACTAGTATCTTCTGTAACGCTACCTACCTGGGGGAACAAAAAGTTCCAGTAAATATCAGTTTTGAAGGCCGTAACTAGGAAACCAAGCATGTCCGAAACCATTCTGTAGTGAACTTTATTGTTCTTTATATATGGGGACTTTATACCTAAAATTATGCTCTGTTTTCTTAAACCCGTACGCAAATAATTTCCAAATTTTTAGAAAAATGCATGAACTACTTGCAGAGAAAAAATGTTTCTCTAACTGAGCTAAATATGAGGTTTTCAAAACTTGTAACAAAGCTTAAGATTTACATCCTAGTAATACCACTTCAAGAAAGTTATCGGGAAATTTTCGGATGAAATAAGTGTTTCTTACTTATACGTTCTTTTTTATTTTAGAGGTAAAACAACGTTACTAATGTATAATACATAAACTTTTTACTTACATAAAACATTCCACCAATAACTTTTATTTATTATAATGTTAAGTATCTCTGATGCAAAAATTTAACTGATTGGTTGTGATTTCTACAGCAACATTCACATGCGTTGGGAAAATGCATTATAAGAAAAAGTACTGTTAATGTTTTAGGCATGACTTCTTAGCTTTAAAACTGTCATTTAAACGGCCACGTGATAAGCGTTTGGAGCATAATTGGCTGAAAATATCTTCGACATATTAATCTACAGGAACCAAAGTTTATTAATGTACATATATCCTGAAGTAGATACTTTCAAGAATTTGCTACGATTTTTATAGCTCGGTTTCTTTAAAGCGTTCCGCACTCATAGATTATTCAGTCGCGTTGCGGGTTATCTAGCATAAAGTGCAGTTCTTTTTGTGTAAACCAGGTATGTCAAGGTTGCATACAGTTGGCAGCAGCACGGGCGATGTCACGGTGGCGTATTACAAGACACCCAGTCCTTCTCCTGGAGGGCTACATTACCGCGTACTGTTGGGTTCAAACTGGACTCATTCTTTTTCTGCTGGCTGCCTGCCTGTGTTCGTCCTATGCTGTGAAGCCTACCACAGGTTATGCGTGGTACACTGAGCGCCAAATAAAATCTTCGGCGGATTTTGTATCGTTTTCTGGGGACTTTTGAGGCGTGTCCTTACTTATCGCAGAGCGTGGTGGCTTGATAACACAGCAATAAGGGGGGAAAGAGGGGAGGTGATGCCTTTGCTTTTTCTGGTGTTATTGGAACCAAAACATGTTTATTGTCTCAAAACCAGTCATGCCGTATACTAGCGAACTTACTCGTGAACGTATCGTGGGTATGTGGGAGGCTGGTCCACTGTTACAGCAATTGTAACGACAGTGCATAAAAGCGCTTTATAGTAAATTACTGGATAAAAATGTTCCAGAAAAGTGGGGAAGACAGTCTACATACTCGTCAGAAAGTGGGCACTCCCCGTAAAACATCCGCAGATGATATTCCTTTGCTATATATAAATTACTGTTTTGTTATAATTGACTGATTATGTTCAGAAACTATAGATATGTATATGAATGTAATTTACCGAGTATGGCATACATATTATGGCAATAAAACTGGTTTATAGTTTTGTCTATAATCCTGTTGTATTCCTATGATCAGCAGTATGTAGTAAAGGTATATTAAGCAATTATAGTTTGACTTAGAGGGAAAACATGTTGCTTTATTTATTTATTATTTAGTTATATTTGCTTCTACGCAGCATCAAGCATTGATACCTCTGTGATAATACAGTTCTGTTTATTTTTTGTTATAAAGTGCTGCCTTGCTATGTATTTAATGAGTACCAATCAAGCTTTTATTTGCACCCCCTGAAAAATTTCTCACACTACACATTCTACATTTCGCTAACCTGGGCGGTCATAAAGTTTTCCCCTTAGCTTTTAACCCTTTTAAAGGCGTTTTCTGCACTAGACGATAAGAGGTCTGTATGACAAACTGAATACACTCCCTCTACCTCTTTCAACCAATACCATTAAGAGCGTAAACATATATTTCGTTTCTACACCATTTTGTAACCTTTTTTGTGGTTATTGGTGTGACTATTTAGCAGAATGAGTGGCGCACCTTTGCGCCGTGGCCTAAAGCAACCAATGAAATGGCCATGGCTTCGCAAGACCACGTACAACGATAAATAATGCGACATAGACGCGCGGTGTGGTGAGATTTTCTTTGGCGCTCTTTGTACCTTAAAATCTCTACCGGACTTCCAGTGATTGTATTACTAACGATACTTATTATTGGCTGAAACGCATTAGGAGTATCACTTACATTACTATTATAGTAATGCTACTAGAAAGAAAGTTTTCTCAGTGAGGGCGTTTATTCACGAAATCTAAGGCTACACAATGTCTAACCTGTGTAAGAACTGAAAAACAGGTTCGTTTCCTACACAAAAGTGTGCGAATGCTGTGGTTCGGTAACTGTCCTTTACACTTTATAAATTTGAAAGTGATTGCTACTTCTTGATTATTTCACACTTGTGTTCTGGGAAAATAAAAATTGCAAAGATGTTATGTGCCGTGGCGCAAGACTAAAAGGTTTCAGTTATGTAATTTTTTTTCATTTAGTACTACACTAGTTTAAACTCGCTTATAAAAAGTATCGAATATCGGTTGTTAACCAACAGCCGTTCTATGATTTGACGATAACTATCGACAGTTTTACACAGCTCTGTAATACCGTATACGGGTGCATGGATGGGGAATGTAGTAACATGTAGAATAGACAGTTAATTTGTTGTGGATTATTTGCTCCACTTTATTTTACCGAACGCTTAATACGTTTTTATTTTGTCTTTTCTTCCGACGCGCAGCTTAAGCGTTGCGGGAGATAGGGAGTGGGTTTTTTCCATTCACTCCCCACGGAGTTATTGACTACTTTAAAAGCAGTATTCAAACGGAACCGCGGATATTTTGTTCGGCGGGCTGATTATTTAAGGGGAAGTTGAATTTCCGAAGCATTTGTGTAGCAAGTAAACAGAGTTTCCATCCTTGACATCAGAGTAAATAATAAAAGAACAGATTGCAGTATTTGTTTGCGCTGCTCAAGTACACTGGTTCTATTTAAACTGCTTTAACAGCTTTTAATTTACCAAGCTGGGTTCTTGGACGTCAAAACAAAATCAAGTTATTATTTAATGAATACAACCTCAATCGTGCCTAGTAGGCACGTTGTGACAACGTATCTTCCAAAATATTCGTAAACTCTGACTTCAACAAATAAAAACAATTCGATCTCTTACATTCACATGACTTTCTCAATCCTCTATCGCATGTTAATGACTATATAAATTATTTTTACCAAAGTTAATTTTCTTATCTACTTCATTTTAATCGTCGTACTCCGTGGTGTACTGGTTACCATGCTAGCCTCTAGTTCCCGAGGTCACGGGTTCAAACCCGTCGGAGGGTGATGGATTTTTTTCGGGCGTAAAAGATTTACGGCACGTAAAAGAACCTCAAGCCTGATAAGAGACCTCTGAGCGAAATCTGGTCTTTAATGCCCAATATAGAATGGGGCGCTAAGGACCACAGCCGTTAGCATCCATAAATGAAACTAAATTTAATTTAATTTTAATCGAAATAAACCTTTGCAGAAGTAGCTACATTACACATTTCGTTATAGATACTAAGGAAAGAGCGATAGTCAAATGTATTAGAACTGGACGCCATATGCTGGCCTTAAAATTCCATACCTGTTCCATGACATCGGCTAGACTATGAAAGAATGACCAAGTATCGAAGAATTGGAACCATTAATAACGAATATCTAGGAAATGGCTGATGCCACAAAAAGTTATTTGAAATAAATTGCGTGTTTTAAAGAAAGCTACATTTTTTGTGTAGTGCGTTTTCGTCTATCGCTCAACGTTTGCCAGTTATGCAAGATTATATGCATTTCTTTTCGAACGAAAAGGACATCGAAACTATCCCCAAAAATTTAAGATATACAAATTATTTGCCATGTAAATGTTTTAATCAAAATCGTTAGAAAATAAAATATATCGATAAAATTCTCCATCTGAAGGGTTATTTGGCGTGGAGGGATTTTATTTAAAATCTTCGCATCGCTCTTTGGAAGGTAATGAACTTAAATACCAAGTTTGGTATTTATCTGACATTTCGATTTTGATTTACGCTGTTCGCAGACACACACACACGCCCACAAACGGATCTTTCTTTAAAAATACTTTTTCTGGATTCAGGGCCTCAAAATATGTATTTCCTATGAAATCTTGATATAGAATTTTTGGGTGGAATGCAATATCTTCTCTACTTACTATGTACGTGGCAGAGAAAGTAACTAGGAAATGTAGTGTGCAAGGGCGTAATAACGTTAGATATTATGGAGTTGAAAACGCCAGATTAGAATATGGTACACTGTTAAGAAACTTGTATTTAGAAATAGTTTGTTGCATACACATAAAGATACCTAAGCGTGAAATTTTTGAAATCCACGATTTGAGTTCAAGTTTTTTGAAATTTGAATACAGCAATCAGGATTTAATGTATAATACTACACGAAATTCCATATATATATATATATATATATATATTTCTAAGTTAGTTCCAGAGATATTAATGTTTTGAAAAATTATATTTTATAATTAAGCTTTGTGATAGTATATTAATAAACTGCAGAAATGATTTTTAATTATTCTCTAGATTTGAGAAAATAAATATTAAGTATGTCAGTTAAATGTTTTGTTTAAAAATGTACCTATACAATATGAGTATTATTGTTTAATATAATCACAACTAAATAAGTTAACAAGAATTAAACTGATTATTTTTATCTTGTTATTTATAAGTAAGCATACAAAAGTACATCGTGTGAAAATGAGTGTGTGCCAACATATGGGAATCGCTGAAAGGGGAGCTTAAGGGTTATAACGCTATAAAACCAGTGTTTCTGACTTTATGTTGTTTAAAAAGCTCCTCCTTTGTCTCAGCTTGTTCCTCTGCAGCTACTTTAGGTTTTGAAGATTCTTGATGCCTCTCTTTAATGGTTTGTTCACTTTAATGTAAGTTAAACTTACCACAATTTTATAGGAAACTAGGCTTACACGAGGAGATTTAAATCGCTGTATTGTTACATGCTGGGTAAAGGCCTAAAGGTTCACATGAAACAAATTAAATTAATTTTAGTACCCAGCACGTGCATTGAGGGGACGTATATTCACTTGGCTGAGGAGGACCGAAACGTGGTGTGGAGGTTAAGAGGAAGGCGTGGGTTTTCACTGTACAAAATCCATAACACAAATCTACTTACACATTCCTAGATTATTTTCCAACCGTTTGGGATTCCTACATTATTAAAAATGAAAGGTGAGGGGAGATGTTCACCGATCCAAAGGCCGACTTCTACGCGCGATCCACTTCTCACGGAATACTCAGCAAGATAGAAGCTATATCCCCACCACTGTGACAAGCAAAAATTCCCAGTCAGCAGTGACGTCATCCCAGACAAAAACAACATGTCTGGTAATGACAATGAAACCCCCAAATTATTAATACGCCACAATATGAAATACGTTAAAAGCTCGTGTAGCTATAGAAGCTACTCAGAATCAAAGTAGAAGGTTTGTAGTGTTTAATGACACTTAAACCCATATTTATGCAGTTCAACAATTTTGGGCATTTTTTCACAATATGCTTCAAAAGTTGTGAGTGTGATTCGAAAGAAGTACCCTCAGGGGTACCCAGAACTGATGAAAGAATTTGTAAAATTTCAGATCATTTTCTTGAAGTTTTGCAAGGTGACCAGTAATTTTGTCAGTAGCATTTTAATCATTGAAATTAATACACTTTCTACCTTGAATACAATGTTGCACAACCTACACATTGCAAACTATTCAAGTTGTTTCTGAAAGACTGTAAGAGCAACCTGCCATCGTGAAGCATGTTTAGAATTGCCTTGTCACGAGAACATATATAAGTACATTTTTATTTTCCGCTCTTCCTGTTTTCTCATCGGTTTCTTGTGATTTTGTTTCTCTGTTCTATAAGTTGGAACTTTCTACTTAATTATAGAGCTAGCAGAACCCTCAGCTCTGCTCACATTATTGCGTTAAATATGAATAATCTTCTATGTCGTTCCCTTCCCTTTCTTTCTATCCCTACCTCTCAATCTCCCCACGTTCCTCTCCTTACCTTTCAGTCTCTCATCTTCCTTTGTCTTTCTCCATTTCTCTCCCTCTCTCTGTGTAGAGTCGTTCTCCGTGGTGTAGTGGTTATCATGCTAGACTCTAGTTCCTGAGATCGTGGGTTCAACCCCGCCGGAGGGCGATGGATTTTTTCGTGGGTAAAAATCCTTAGCATGGCTTCCTTCGGAAGGGAAGTAAAGGCGGTGGTCGTAGATTTACGGAACGTAAAAGAACCTCAAGCCTGATAATGAGGTCTCTGAGCAAAATTTCCTGTCTTTCACGCCCAAAATAGAATGGGCCGCTAAGGGCCACAGCAGTTAAAGAGCGTCCATAAATAAAACTCAATTTAATTTAATTTTCTTTGTGTAGTGAACTCTGGGGTCTAGAAAATCATCTATTCCCTTATATTGGGTTGCATTTTTTTCCTTTCTTTCTGTTATTCGCTTGAAGCTAATTCCAAAAACAAACATGAAGCCATGAGAAATATTGCACTCGGTGTTAAACGAAGGTGGAGTCAGAAATGGCTTCTCATAATACGTTCTACAGTGATTGGTGCAAATGGGCTAGCGCAATATAGCCATTAGCATCTCGGCCTTCTAGACGGAAGGGTGGATAAGAAATTGCTTACGCGTAACACTGTGCGTTAAAAAGCACAACATTCACAATGTTAATTCCAGCGTTCTTTCTGAAGTAGACTTCTGAAGCGAAGTCTAAAATTATTACCGCCGTCGAAAAAGGACGTAGCGTGCAAGCTCTGCTGAAATGTGTGGCATATTTCGAAGAATTGAATCTCGTTGATGGAAAAATGATAAAGAAAGAGATAAATATTTTGATATATTTGTAAATTCCAATAATTAATTTCGTTTACAAGTATTTAGACACCGATACAGGAATAACAATGTTATAACAATTATTATTATAATTTTGCCTATATTTTAAAATTATCTAATCCTATACAACATAACTTATAATCATAGAAAGTTACGTTATTATTATCATCATTATTATTGCATAATGACCACACTGATAGGCTTTACCAATTAAAAATCATCATTAAATAAACGGACTTCCTCTTGTCATCATTGTTAATATTATCATGACCTTTGATACCTTAATGAGACTCGAGAGCAGGTAGAAAGGTGAGGCTTGGAGAGGGCGTATATATATATAAAGTGTCATTTCACTTAATTAGTTTAATTATGTGAATTTTATTAAAATACAAATCGTTACTTGTTAGAATATGCTTTAGTGAACATCATAAATAAATGCAAGAAATTAATAAAAAAAGTCTCTCATTGTCAGGCGTGTTTTCAACTTGCGACTTTCACCATGACTTGCCAGCATGTTAACCGCTGCGCTACTAGAGCACATTAACAAAGAGCACCACTATAGCCCTAATCAGCGGGCTGGTGAATGCGGTGTCAGCACATGCATTTCGCATCGACTGTAAAATGCAGGGTTGCCTAGTTACCAATCCTCAGGATGAGAAGACTCACCTAATTTCTAAACCGTCCCGTTCCTACATAAACCTTTCCTCTTTTCTTTCTGAGTGTACAGGTCATGTGATGTTTTGAAGACCACCAATAAATCTGTTGTTATGAGGCATTATCGAGATTAAAAAAAAAGGTAAAAGCTTAAACAGTACACAAATTGTGATTCTTCCTTTTGTTTATAAAGCTATTGCATCTTCCTTGTTTCTTCTGGTAACCAATTTACGTACAGTTCAAGAAGAAAGTAATGGACAGCTTGAAACTTGTTGCAAGACATTGCGCATGCTAAGAAATCGAATGTCTCACAAATATGACGATGCTCACTTCTTTATTGAAACTTCCCCTATTACTAGTGACATTGTTACATATGCTAAAAGAATTGTCTGCGTCTTGGCAGGAGGTACTAAATACGTTTCCAATATTATAATTAGAAGCGGAATGCAAATCGATACAAAGGCTGAACTACTGCACTGAATTATAATTTGTGTATGGAGTGCTAGTAGAAGATATCAACCACTAGTCCTCAGTGGCGTAGTGGATAGTCAATTATATGCCGTAACGACGAAAATAACATTATTATGAACACGATAAACAAGCAACACGACGATTATAATACATTGAAGATAGCTACGTATAATAAAACCTAAATTGCTCTATTTATTTAGCACAATATTCCAGTTATCGTGAAAACTTGTTTCGAATTAATTATTTTTGTTTAATGTAACCACATTGTTAATTTGTGTACAACTCTGTTTGAATGGAAGAGATGATCAGAGACAGAAAAATAAATAGATAAATGAATAATAACTGCAGGCGGCGTGGTTGCCGAGCGCTTAGACCGCTCGCCTCTCACCTGGGTTCGATCCCATGGACGCGCATGTGGCATCTGGGCGAGTTTTCTTCGGTTTCACTTGTCATTCATTCTACCAACTGCTCCATCGACACCTTTCCTTTCATACATTTCACCGTCATTTCATATCATCTCCTTCCTTGCTTTCATACCAGATATCGAGCTGATCCCCCATCCTGGATATTCTCTCTGATCCAAAGTGTCTGCTTCTCGACAGGCCTCTGACCCCAGGCACCCGCTTATATGAATGAATAATTTATTGTCTACTTTGAACTTACATGCAGTTTATACAATGTTTACAATACAATGGAGTTGCTTATTATTTCTCTTCCCCTTATATTTAACATGTTGTGTGTATATATTTATATAAAATGGGGAAGTATACTTATTTACTTTTTTGCCTTGTTACCCTTTTTCCGCATCTTCGCCAATTTGCTTCATGTTTTTTTTAACCACATTAACCTAATTTTTCCTAAATATTTTCCTGCTTTCTCCATATATTCATTTGATCTCGTATTACAAATCTTCCTAACTTTTAGCTCTATTGGTAAATTTTTCCATTTCTCTAGTATTAAATTCTCTCTTCCTTTATCCGTGTTCTCGCATTCCAGAATTTAATGCCAATTGTCATATAATCCATTACATTTAGTACATCTCTCCCCTGTTCTTCTCCCTGTTAGACTACTTGCATCCATTACACCTATCCTCGCCCATACATACCCCATTTTGGTCTCTTTGTGGCATACTTCGTTGTATCTTTCTTTTCCCCATTCCGTTTTAACATATTTATAATCTATTAATTACTTTTTTTCCTTGACGCTACTTATAATTTCTTGCTTTTCAATATCCTCCACTCTTGTTCTAATTTATTTCCAGAAGCCCTTAATTTTGTTTTTTTTATGCCCATGTTTCCCTCATTCCTATTTCTTTCAATGTTGTCTATATCTTGCGCATCCAAGTTTCTTTTTTTCCCATTTTCTCCTGTACAACCAAGCATTGCTTTAGTATATAATTTTGCTCTAGTAGCTTTATTCTGAACCAGTATTTGATTGCCCTTTCTACCATTTTGCCTTTAGCTCCCTCCCTCCCTAGTTCTGCTTGTGCTACTCCATTTGGTGAACTTCTTGGCAATTCCAAGCATATTTTGCAAAAATTCCTATGTATAGCATCTATATTTTCCCATCCTTTTTCCAGCCCCCATATCTCTGCTGCGTATAACACCCTTGCTTCCACCATTGTGTTATATATCCTTTCTAGCCACTAATTTGAATTTTACTCACACATGCTCTAATTACCTGTATTGCTTGTTTCTCCTTTGCTAGTACCTTTTTTCTTCTGTTCTCCCCAATCCCTTGCACTACTTGGGCCTTACTCCTAGATAGTCAATTGTCCTCACTATTTCCAGTTCCGTTCCTTCCCAATACCACTTTTAGGTCTTTCTTAGTTTATATGCTTTCTTAAAGATCATGATTTTAGATTTCTTTTTGTTTATTCTCAACCTCCAATCTTTACAGTATTAGCCAATTGCTTCAATAGCTTTACTTAGCCCCACAACTGAAATGGAACCTGCCAGTAGATCATCTCCAAACAATAAACCTGGTATTTTATTATTATTAATAACTGGTGAATGCTTATTACATTTTTATCTCTTCTATAATATCGTCTATAAATATATTAACTAGCACTGGACTAAGTTCGCAGGCTTGTCTAAGCCCTGAATTATTAGCGTTCTCTTCAGTAATTCTTCCCTTGGCTATTTTCACACAGCACTCATTATTTGTGTATAAATGATTTATATTCTTTATAAATGATTCGTTCACTCCTTTCTTAATTCGTTTTAACCATAGTGCATCCGTGTTGATAGTGTCGATTGCTTTTTCTAGATCAATAAAAATCATGTATACGCTGCCCTTTTTTTATACTTAAAAGTATTTATCCACCATTGTCTTTACCCACTTATAAGTCCCGGGAGGTGCTAGTCATACATACGAGAAGGGTAAATAGGGAAATAATAATAACAATAATAATGGTGTGAGTATATAGAAGGAACCCTGAATGAAATAGGTTATGAAGATATTTGGAGAGAGGGGCAGGTACTGGAGAAAGGGTAAAATTGAGAATTGAAGATATTGAAATACAAGAAATTCTAGGTAGTTTTAATTTTAAATCTTCTTTATGTATATATGCAGATTTAAAAATGGTGTGGGAAAGAGAAAAATATGTCGATATATGTGACAGATCAGCACGAGAAGGTTTTGCATGGGCGAGGACAGGAGTGATGATGTTAAAAGGCTTAGGGGAAAGAGAGAATCAAGGAAAGTGTCCGCTATGTAATAGAAAGTATAATAACTATTGGAATTTAATTCTAGAATGTGAAGGAACTAAGGAATCCAGGGAAAGATGGCAGAAAAAGAAATCGGACAATTTACCAATTGAGATTATAGGTAGAAAGATGTTGGGAGTTAAATGCAAGGGGAACATATTAGAAGTAGGAAAATATTTAGGTTTAATTAGAAAGAGATGGCTGAAGAATTATAGGAATAAGGAGTAAGAAGAAAAGTAGTTAGTGAAAAGTAGATTAATAACATATTTATTTATTCAGTCAAGTAGGGCCTGTTGACTCGGTAACCACAGTGTTGGAGGATAGGGGCACTAGGAAACCAGCAACTCGGTGAAGTATGTAAAGTGGAATATGTATACACTATGTATTTAAAGTGAATAAATATCTATCTCTCTATCTCTCTCTATCTCGCTATCTCTATCTCTCTCTATCTCTATATATCTATCTCTTTATCTCTCTATATATCAATCTCTTTATCTCTCTATCGCTCTATCTCTCTCTATCTCTATCTATCTCTATCTATCTCTATATCTCTCTATCTCTCGATCCATCCATCCATCCATCCATCAATCCATCAATCCATCAATCCATCCATCCATCCATCCATCTACAGAGTGGGATATGAAAACCAAGCTCGATGTGTCGCTAAGAGTATGTGAAGATTCGCACACTTTTTAGATTCTAAGGAATATCTTTTCAGAATTTATTTACAAATGCGGTGGGATCAAAACCTATTTGCAGTCTTATCGTCTGGATAACAGTTTAAGCTGAAGTGCTGAAGCGTCTTGCAGGTAAGTAGTACTTCGTAATGTGGATACATATCAACATTCAAACCGTAGGAAAGTGAAAGTTGGAGGTTCACTTACGATGTATGTAGTAAAAAGTTGAATAACAACATATTTGCTATGCAATGAAGAGGGACAAGCTACAAGTTCAAGAACATCACGAAAATGCTGGAGCTGCGTATTAGTTTAGATTCTATACAGCATAAACATCTAAAGGGATTAAAAACTCCATCCCATCAATGTTAGGTCTTCTAAATTCTCAGAAACTATTTAAGATATGATATCGAAATTTTTGGAAAATTTAGATGAATGCCTTCTAAGTTTACTGATCTACTTTTATAGAATAAGTTTGTTTATTCTCAATTATACCATGTTTTACTAAAAATTTAGAGTTCTTTATGATCGTATGTTTAACTTGTTTATCTGCAATAGTTTCCAAAACACGAGTAATTTATACCACAAAGTGTCATTCACAGCAAAAATGGATAAACAAACTCTCATGTATTTACAAAGAAAGAAAGCACACGACTTGAGTACACTGAGGGCACCGTATTTAAACATAGTACCAATTTCTAGAACAAAAGTCCAGTTTGGCGCTCTACTTCAAAGTGTGCAAGAGTTAAGATATTTCTTTCTAAATTGGTGCACAATTCACAGTACAACACAGCAAATGCAGTGCCATTTTTTAAAAAATACTTAAAATATAAGCATTGTGCCTACAATGATAGTATACAGTGTTTTTCCTTCTCACTGTGGCCAATGCACGGCTCCACGCGCGCCGGTCGCCGCCGCTCCGACTACTGCAGAAACAGTGATAATATCCCCGTAACCACCTTACGTTCTAATAGTTACAACTACAATGATGATAAGCACATACCTTATCATTAGAGGTGTTTTTTCTATCTGCATATTTCTGACATCTTCTCAGGAAATTTTCGTTCACGCTGGAGAGTTAATATACGAAATTTGGTGAACTTTTCGCTGCTTTGTTTTAGTTCTTCCAGTGCATGGGTTTTGTTGCATACACCTTATTTTTCATATGATTACAGAATTTACCGTACTCTGGTAATTTAATTTTGCGAAATGATAGAATAACTTACCCACGCTTAATATTCTTCTCTGATAAGCATAGTTCCAGTAACATGGTCATTGGATTGACTACGGAGGGAACTCAGCACTGATCCAGAGTGGGTATTGTGCTTACGCCCCACGAGGAGGCGTCCCCGGGAGGAAGGATGAGGCAAGAGGAGACACCGGGCGGCCGAAACCAGGAGCGACGGTACAAAAATGACAAGGCCCTAAGTTTCCAGATAGACACGCCCGGGCAGGAGGAAGGCAGACCGGGACCCCACCCCACACAGAGGAGGTCCAACGCCCCTCAAACGGGTTCGGATACCCCGGTAGCCAGCCGAAAGCCGAGGAACGGAGAGTCACTAAGAGCATCCTTTTCCTCTGCCATGCCGCTGTAACTTCCGTCCCTGAAAGAGACCAACGGGATAAAAGATGAATGAAATGAAGAATGGAACAAAATGGAGGGACAGGAAATTCGGGAGATGAAAGAAACCACTCCAGCATTCACCTGACGACCCGAAAAACCCCCGAAAAAACCCATGGGTCAGAGTTGGCGGTCGCCGGGAATCGATCCCGGGACCTCCCGAATACGGGCCACAGACGTAACTGCCTGCGCCATCCCTGTGGTTACATGACTATGCAAAAATATAGACATGGGGTACAAAGAAACCCGATTTTACACACGAGATTCCCTTGCACGACGCATAAATTGGTGTGCAGGAAATACATACAGAACAATAGGATCTATATTTTTTGAACAAACGATAAATGCAGAGAGGTACCGGGTTGACTAACACTATTTTTTGAACAGCTGTCCGACGTTGAATGTCAGTCTGGATTTTTCCAAAAATACTTTGCTAAATTAAATTAAATTGAGTTTTATTTATGGACGCTCTTTAACTGCTGTGGCCCTTAGCGTCCCATTCTATATTGGGCGTGAAAGACCGGTAATTTTGCTCAGAGGCCTCTTTATCATGCTTGGGTTTCTTTTGCGTGCCGTAAATCTACGACACGGGACCACCGGCTTTATTTCCCTTCCGAAGGAAGCCATGCTAAGGATTTTTACGCCCGAAAAAAATCCAGCACCCTCCGCCGAGTTTGAACCTGGGACTTCGGGAACTAGTCCCTAGAATTATAACCACTACACCACGGAGGACGAGATACTTTACTACCGCACATATAGCTAATGATTCAGGAAATTTTTTAAGATAGGGTAATTAGTAAAAAATTATGGCGCTCACGATCTCCTCATTTAACTGTATGTGGTTTTCATCTATGTGGGAACTTGGAAAATAAGCCATAAGCAACCTACACCATATATTGAAAGAACTAAAAGAAGCTATCAGGAGAGAAATTCACTAAGTCTCCCGTTAAGGTTAGAAGTTGCACGTAAATACGAAGACGATTGCTCTGTTTGACTATGTATAACTACAGATTGAAAATAAAACTTCAAGATCTTTCTCCTTACACAAACTCAGGGGTTTAAACTGGAAAAGACGAGTTGCAAGTTGCAGATGTTCTCCTTTCGCAGTCCACGAGTACCCTAGAAGTCTATATCAATACGAATAAGGTCAGAGGGGGAGAAATCAACAAGAGGTCTTGTCATTTGGGATGGTAACGGGTGTAGCGACTTGTTTTCTGGAGTAGCACACAAATATTTTAAAGTCGTGCAAACCTGCTACATGTAGGGTTGTATGCATAAAGACATGCTAACGGCTTCTAGGTTTAGAATTAATAATTTTGTGTAAAATATGATAACTTCAAGTGATATCGTCATACATGAATATATGCATACATTTTGAACAATTAAAATTTTAATATAACTTTCGAAACACCTGTGGTAGGTTGCCGGTTTTATGTGCGGTGTACTGATTAAATTTCCTTGTTTATAATCACTAAACTATGGTGTCAAAATTCCTGTTTATTTTTATATAATTCTTCTTAATGGTTGTTTATGGGGCGGTCAGGAGATCCAGTCTTGATGTGCCAGGTCAACCAGGTTCATATAATTTGGTTTTATGTAAGTTACAAACATCAATCTCATTTCCAATACTTTAGGATGACATTCTGTAAGACGGAAGTAACGAGAGGGGTAGCCGAGATCGTTAAGTCGCAGATTCGTGAACGGAAGGTCCGCGGTTCAAATTCCACCATGACCGTCCGCCCTGACTAAGGTTTTTTTCGATGTTTTCCTCGGTCATCTTAACTGGCAAATGCCGGGGAGGTACCTCATACTTAGGCCTGGAATATTTCCTTCCCAAATGTCCTTTCCCAAATATCGCTTAATTACAAATATCAACAGTGTCACCGCCTGTGGTGACATGTAGTAAGAACGGGCATTAGAGTATTAAAAGAAATACGGAAATAATTCTAACGTGTGTTTATATCCACTGTTAGTAACCATTAAAGTTTTAAAGGGACCAAATAAGTGAACACGATTTATTTTAGTACACGAACGCTATGAGCAAGTACAGTACAAACTGTAAACTGTCCCACATATCTAAAGGAATTTGTAACTTAGCTGAATAAAGCACATGTAACATTGTTCCTTAGGCCAAACGTAATAATACTATGTTACGTAGAAACAAGTAAAGAACGCTCAATATAAAGAGTAATGCCCATCATAGCGCAAACGTGAATAAACATATATAGGTCAGTGCGCAGCCAAGCGTAACGAACTTTACAACTAGTTTATACTTGAAACAAGCTATAAAACTGCGCAAAGCAAACAGAACAAGTTCCGAAATACGAATGCATCTAAAGGACAAGAATTTTTTTTATCTCTATCTGGATGAGATGGTTACACAATCCAGAGTTCTAATGTTGGTAAAATCGAGTGCCACGTTAAGGTTTGTTCCGAAATAGTCCTTGACTGAAAAAATTACCTCAGTTGGAAATGATTTAATGTATAAGCTTTTGAGGCAGTATTTTTAACACTTGAATAATTTAAATTGAATTATATAATATGTAAATTCAATAACAGCCCGCCTTGAAGCAATATGTATGTAATAATTTATAAAAAATGTATGTAACAGTCATTGTATATGCTTATATTATTGTAGATATGTTGAATAATTGTATGTGAATGTATTATATAATTTAATAATGTAAGAGCTGTGAGAATAATAAGTTTAATGTTGCTAACAATGAGGTAACCTTGAGGCAATAATGAGTTTCAGAGTTTGAATGCTACTAGTCATGATTAGAGCAACGATAATGTAAATTTTGTGACAGTTTAAAATCAGCCAATCAACAGCCAGAAAAAGCTTTAGTAAGTGCAGGTATTCTATTGGACTAGGATTAGCCAATCAGGGACTTTAAATACAAAAGTTTACGGGTTTGGACGTTTGAAATATGTTCAGTTACCTGCAGACCTTGGTAGTGACCGGATGGAAGATGTGTTTTCTAAACAAATATTACGTTTTCGTGTGAAACGAAAATTAAGTATACGGGTTAACAGAGTGCACGTATTAAGTAAAAGAATCTCACAGCTCTTGATATCAGTGTAGTGCTATTTAATTTGTGTCAAGGATTAATAAAAGGAAGTGAATTTAAACTTAAAATCTGTGTAAACCTACATTCTTTTCGCACCACGCACTGATTAAGAGAAACGTGTCTCTAAAACAATACTGAAGCAGCCGAGGCAAACATAAACATAAATAATATCTATAGATGCAGTTTAATAAAGTTAATAATTTTTTTTTAAACTTGGAGCGTAACAAAAAAAATACATCCTCAAATCAGCTTTACATACGTAGTAGCATATTACGTAAACAACAACTTCAAATTGACGTCCATACGTGGAGCTAAATAAAGAAATAAACTCCAAGAACAATACTACTTCCCTTTTTCCTGATTTTTAGCAGTATTTAATACTCATTCTTACCGCATATGACACCACAGGTGGCAGATACTAATGATATATGAAATGAAATGGCAATTGGGAAAGGAAGTTTGGGGAGGAAACCTTCAAGACCTAAGTTTAAGAATCTCTCCAGCATTTGCCAGTTATGAGACTGAGAGGAACCTGGAAAGAACCTCAAGGAAATAAAGCAATGCAGTACGTTAATCTAACTAGTGCGTCTTAATGCAGAATCCTCTTTTGGACGCGTAGCCATATTACGGGAAATTGCTTGCCCTGCCCTGCGCTGTTTCTAATCGATTCTGTTCGCTTTCCGTGTGCCGACTAATCAGTTGACACAAAGTCTGTGCTGTACAGGGCTTGATAACGTTGTGAGACTACGTGTTACAATGTGTTAGTGCTGTTATAATGCCAGAGTGTTGGAATACTTCAGCACAAACAATCTTCATGTATGATTCCTATGTGACAACAAACTCTTGTAAAGAAGGGGGACGGCGATTTATAGACAGATTCCCTTGCGCGTCACAAAGAACGAGTCCAATCTTGTAAATGGATTTTAGGGAAACGGGAGTATTCTTCACGAAAAACCGAAAGTAAATCGCGGTGTTCTTACAGTGGAAAACCTCGATGATATCGTAGAAAAGTTAGAACGAAGTCGAAAGGAATCTGTGAAAAATCTTGCTCAGGAATCAAGAATTCCAAAAAACCTCAACTTGGAATGCTACTAAACTTCAAAAAGTATAACGTATAAGATAACTGTGGTTCAGGATTTCAACCTCGCGATAATGTGAGTAGAGTTAATTTCTGACATTGGGTGCTGGATTGCTCTCTTGACCCACGTTTAATATTTATACCGACTAACCATGGCTTTATTTACATGTCCATGAGGAATTCATGAGTTTTAGTGCAAAGGTTCTTAAACGGTATGAGAGATTTTTAGCGGCACAAATATATTTTCCAATATCCTTTATAAAGAAGGTATGTGGTTACTGTAGTTATAATTTAGGTGAGAAATTTATGCGCTTGAATTTAAGGGACTATGAATACCCGACTCCGCCGGCAAACGGTGTGGTTACCGTGGCCAAGAAAATTCCCGTTAGGCCGGCCACGCATCCAAACGGAGGCTCTGTATAGTAGATTATGAGGCGACTACATTCTTGTGTGAATATTCAGAAGTACTATACCATGCACTCGTTCAGTCAGCAGAGGCTTTGTCAACCCAATCTACTGTCTATTTATGACAGACTACCCTGTCAGCGTGCAATTGTTACACGTTGCTAACGAATGTCTGGTAAGCACATTCAGTGAATAGTCAACCTAGAACTGTGCTTAAAGTGAAATAAAAACTTAAATTAAACTTACTATCTTTTTTACAAATATTAATGACGTCACACTAGAGAAAAGTTTATGTATAATCCTTTGGGAAAAATCTGGTATGTTACATTTACATGACTTTCCTTACTCACTTTTCTAAAATTATTCTTACAAAATACTTCTTGATAGTCCAGATAAACTTTCATTACTCATTTGTTTTAGGTATAAGCAGTATGAAGTAAGTTAAAGCAATCGCTATGTGATGACTTTGAAATTCTATGTTTCTTGCATGACCACGAGAAAAAACGAATGGCGATTTACCACTTGAAAAGGGTATAAGTACAGGATTATTCAAAGAGAAGGAACAGATTTTAAATATTAATTTTTAATCAACGACAACAAATAGCGACACATTCGACACATCGTTGAATAGAGGAAATTTCAAAGTTTTAAGCCCCACCTATTAATTCCATTGAGAGCCTACAGGGGCACTGTGCATGTTTACGAGAAAATGGCGACGCCACAGGATAAGTCGTTTTGTATGCTGCATTATGAAAGAGTGAATCCATTGTTTCATTGCAGGGTGCATTTCGTTGTAAGTTCAAAAACGAGCTGCTTCGTCATAAAAAAATTTACAATTGATACAATAAATTCTTAGAAGATGATTGCGTATGCAAACGGAAAAGCACTGGTCGTCCTCGCATAACAAATGGTGCTCATTTTGAACACATAAATTAAAATGTTCAACTTTTCTCTATTCAGTGATGTATCGCATTTGTCGCCATCTATTGTCGTTCATTAGAAATAAATATTTAAGGTCTGTTGCTTCTTTTTGAATAACCCTGTATATGAAAATTTAAACCAATATCAAAGAATGTCTCGGAAGTAGCTGCACAAAAATCCATTTGACATAAATTTTTATGTAATAAGTTGGTACTACCTTACGTTCTACCAATTGAACAAAAGTAATTTAGAATGAAGTGCACTTCAGAGTCTATTCGCAGAAAAGTAAAGATAAACGTTTTATTTCTCATAAAATATCTTAAACATGTGCTGTTTGATTTAAACTTGTTACTGTCATTTTGAGAAGATAAAACATAACGAAAACGTTTCCATCTAAAGGGTAGTTTAGTGTGGAGGGAATTGTCTTCAAAATCTACGATTCGTATCCTTGGGGAATGCTGAACTTAAATACCACGTTTGACATTTAACCGAATTTTCGGTTTGAGTTTTGTTGTTTACAGACACGCACGCAGACCTCTTTCTAATAAAGTATTTTTTTATTCAGGTAGCCTCAAAACGTAACAAAATTTTGATTCGAATACAATACTTCCTCTACTTACTATAAGTAAGCAGTAGGGGAATTAAAAATTAGAAACAAACACAAAGGTGCCCGGTGAATATTTTCAGCAATACCACGAATTTTGTTCATTAAGGACTATGAATAAAATTTCGTAAAGAGTATTAATGTTTATTTTGTCATATTATTCGGGTTCATATACCCTCATAACTAAAATGAAATGTTGCAATGCCAAATTCTTCCTTTTAATTTGTACAGCAACCACGGATAATTGAATATTAGATCAATAATATGCAGTTCAGCACAGTTCGCCCTCAAGTAACAATTTAACACTAGAACACCGGGATGGGTAAATTTGACCCGCAAATAGAATCTAACTTCTACATTAAGTAGAAAGCATTAGTTCAAAACAGTTTCCTCTTGCGACTTTATTCATTTTATGTGCTCACAACAATTGACCAGAATTAAATGGTTTCCTGACAGTCAGCTGTGAACTATGATGTCATAATACCTTAAACGCCTTAAGGGGCCATTATTGACCAGCTGCTGCAAAACTAAGCTTTTTTATACCTGACAAGTTAAATGTGTTTCATTTTAAAGTAATGATAAATAAATTTATACCAACAGTTGCATTATAACAACAATGCTTGTGTTAAGAAATTAGAGTAACAATGCGTGTTTTATCATACATTCCATTCCTCATAAACAAAATTAAATTGAGTTTTATTTATGGGCGCTCTTTAACTGATGTGGTCCTTAGCGTCCCCATTCCATATCGGGCGTGAAAGACCGGTAATTTTGCTCAGAGGCCTCTTTATCAAGCTTGAGGTTCTTTTACATGCCGTAAATGCTAAGGATTTTTACGCCCTAAAAAATCCATGGCCCTCCGTCGGGTATGAACCCGCGACCTCGGGGACTAGAGGTTCCATTCCTCGTTCAACTTGGTTGTTAATTGGAACCTTAAGATGAAAAATTATGACAATAGGCGCCCCTTACGAGAAAATGATATACCTGCAGAACAAACGATTGTCTTTGATGATAACTCACTTAGAATAAACTAATTATGATATTCAAACGGTGCATTATTACTAGGGATCAAAATAATCCCTTCAGCCGTACTAGCAAATAAGAAAAAGCACGTCCTAGTGTTAATTGATAGTTGAGCGCCAGTTATAATCTCATTTCTACAACTTTATAGCGACAGCCATTGTTGAAATTAATTGAAATTGAAGCACTTCATGGAATGGTTTCCTAAATAGCTATTAAATGCCTGGTATGTGAAGATAAGACACTCGGATGGCACTGGGATAAACGTTTATTCAAACTGTTCACCTGCATGGTAGAGCGAAGGTGTTGCTGTTAATTAAAGGGAATATCTGCTAGTCACAGCTCTCATTAACAATAGGGGGCTTATAGAGTTCAGCATAAAGGGTCTTATAATGGAACAGTACAAGTTATATCACAGCTATTTCCAGAAAGACGACATTGCTTATGTGCCACTCTGATTGTTCCTCTTAGAAAATTGTTGTCAGTTGCGTAACAAACTCCTTTAATATGACAGGTGCTAAACAATTCTGCTGAATGAAATTTTTTCGGGAGTAAATTAAGATAGAAACCAAGCGAGATTGCTTGGCGGTAATGTGTGAGGCTCGCATTCTGTAGGTCCCGGGTTCGGTTCCCTTTGGCCGGGCCAGTCTGACCTTGGATGTTTTCCCAGTTTTCCGTGGTAGGTGAATGCGGGGTGAATTACATAACGCTTTGAATTCTCCTATCCCCTTGTTTAACGCTTTGAATTTTCTGTCATTTCATTTGATAATCATTAAGGCTTGGAACTTAGGACCTGGTGTGCCTTGCGGTCAACAGGGGTTGTGGTTATAACGTGAATAAAGCTGACACAACGTGTACTCAGTGACAGTACCTCTTGTGTTGGTAGGAGGTGTTTGTTGACACTGAATACCGGTCGTTTAGATACACAGCTTCCCAGGCTTGCTTATCATGTTTTAGGGTCGAAGAATCAGGCGAGTGGAAGGCAGGCGAGGCGTATGACGGCGGAGTTTGCTTGCCCTGGCGTTCGGGTGGGACAGGTCCTCAGAGAGGTAGGCCTGTGGGGATACGCCTGCGTCAGGATGTAATATCTGGGGACGTTAGGGACGCCGCCTGCGTCCGGATCTGCCGCCCCGATTCTGGTCGCCCTCTGTGCTATTCCCTTCACCTCTTCCACCTCCAGAGGCACAATAGGCAACTGTGCACTTAAGTACCTAAATACTCCTACGCGTCCTGATAACTATAACAATAAATTAAGAGGGAATATTGCAGGATAAACCCTATTGCATCCACACCTGATTATAAAGTTAAGTTCCTGTGTAAACATTTGACTTTAAATAATACAAGAAACATTTTCAGAAAATATTTTTAACAGTTTGAAAATCATCTCTGTCGTATTTATTAGGTGTGTATGGTATGGCACTAACGAAGTGAGTAAAACGAAGCACAGTAAATATGGATATGGGAAAGAATTACACAGCATCCAAAGCAGTTTTGAGCCAGATAAATATACCAAATGATACACAACATTAATATATTTGGTTCATGCACGAATACGAAGGAAGCGAAAAACAGCTAGGAAAGAAGAGAGGATGCGAGATTCACACTGAGAAACTGCCCTCAGGTGGAAAGCTATTTTGTAGATAGATTCAGACATTATATGGCTAAAATAGTCTTGACCGCTGTGGAATGCAGTTAAAATATTTTACGGCTTAAGCGAAATCAGGCTCAAACGCTCTCAGTAACGTTGAATGTTACTTTATTAAGCCTTAAAACGTAGTTTAAGTCGTAGTTTAATTATAGATTCAGACATGCAAAGTAGAGAATAGCAGAAAATCCCAAGCGTTCAGTAGCCATTGGTTAAATTAGACTACCTTAGGTGTTTTGAGTTTAGATAAACTCCTATTGAAATTACTGCTAAAGGACTTCACACACCAAGAACTTCTAATTTTTGAGGAGCATATCAGTATTGTTTCGGGAACATAAAATATGTAAGAATACATAGCTTGAAATATAATAGCACTTTGTGGGCTATGGGTATGATTATTTCCAATACAGGGGAGCATTGCGTCAACTGCATTCTGTCATATCTATTACTATTTACCTCATGGGCCAGACATGAATATTGACCAATCCAATTCACTCCTGTGTCAGTTTGAACCTATCACTGTAGACGAGGTATAGGCATTCTTGACCCCGCGTATCAAGCGACATCCACCCCTCCCCTTCTCATTTTTTGAGTTTTATTTAGGGACCCTCTTTAACTACTGTGGTCCTTAGCGTCCCATTCTATATTGGGTGTGAAAGTCCGGTAATTTTGTTCAGAGGCCTCTTTATCAGGCTTGAGGTTCTTTAACGTGCCATAAATCTACGACACGGGACCAGCGGCTTTACTTCCCTTCCGAAGGAAGCCATGCTAAGGATTTTTTCGCCTGAAAATATCCATCGCCCTCCGCTGGGTTTGAACCCACGATCTCGGGAACTAGAGGCTAGCATGGTAACCACTACACCACGGAGGACGACCCTCCCCTTCTCGCTTGCTGTTTACAACACACAAGCAGTCTTCTAACCCAGTGTTGGAACACTGCTGTACGCAATTAGGAGATGCATTCCACAACAGTTGGCCGTACATTTAGGGAAGAATGGGCTGTTTCATATTTTGCAGCAGCCATAGATGCTCCAATGCACTGTATATATAATTCATTACCAAATACAGCTTCCTCAGTTGGAGGCTGCCATAAAAAAGCACACTAAACAACAAAAGGATATAGTGCATGATTGTAAACAATACAAATAACTGTTAACAATGTTGTAAATATATATAACACTATCTGAAAACAATCATAATCTGCAAAAATGTATGGGAATGGCTCTTATTTGAAAGAAACAGATTTTTATGTATGAATAAAACAGTTTTTCAATGTAATTAGTGTGTGTTTAATAACACTGGGGGCCAATTCTTTAATTTATGTTTTATGCAGAATGATACAAACAGCATGCGATAGTACCCCTGGTATCAATTAGTAAGCCAACATCAGTTGAAGCAAGATGTTACTGTAAAAGCTGGAGTATTGTTTGTTCATTTTCCTTGAAACTTATAAGCACATTATATTTATTTCTTCGATTTGATAGGAAGTAGGAGATATTTTGAGTATTAAACCTTTATTGTGTGAATAACGATGAATAAATCACTTGTTTCGTAATTTATTTTTGTTCCATTTATATCCCACCTTTATCTACAATGGCGATATCGGCGGCCTTTTACCTTGGAAACATATTGCCTTATCGGTAATGGTGTAAACTCGTATGCACTTGTCGTTGGTTTTCTACATTCCTTTGGGTTTTTTTGTACATTAGATCACTCACACATTTAAACTCTCATTCATACTTCCAGACTCTGGGGAGGATAGGGAATAATCTTGGTTAGATAAAAATTCCCACCCCCTAGCCGGGAATGGAACCCGGACCCCTCGCACAGCAGGCAGGTGCTCTACCGACTGAGCTACGGGGCAAGCCAATGCATGCCTTGTATTCAAAACTAAGAATCGCATTACGCCCTGCCTCCTCGATGTGACACGCGGCTCACCTATACCTGCTGTAGACTGTCACAGAAATGTGGTCGAGACAAGATTGTCGCACCTGACTCGTAGTTGTTTCTGATTTGCACTCCAAAGAACCGAAGAAAACTTTCTTAAATGACTTAGAAGGTCATGTTACGTTACACACTGATATGCAATAAACTCAATTAAATATTACTATAACAGAGCGGGATGGCTCAGGCGGTAACGTCTGTGGCGCATTCGGGAGGTCGTGAGTTGTATTCCCATGGCCGAACTTCCTGCCTCATTTTTTTGGGGTATCCCCGGGTTGCCAGGCAAATGCTGGGAAGGATCATTATATCTCCCGAATTTCCTGTCCGTCCATTCATTTCCATTCTCATTTCACTTCACCTATCATTTGCTGGGTTTCTTTCAGGGTTGCAAGTTTCGGCGGGAGGGCTCGGTGTATGCTTGGCAGGGGAAAAGGATGCTCTGAGTAAACCTTGTCCTCCGGGGGATGTGTAAGCCCATAGCAGGAGTTCAAATCTGCACCAGCCACCATTCGGAGAGTTCAAATCTGTAAATGGTAGGGACCCTACCCTCTGCCTGTCGTGCCTCCTCAGGCCGCCTTCTATCTTCTCTCACCTCATCCCTCTCTCCCGGGTGTGCCTAGTCCCCCCACTTCTAGTCCTATCCTAATTAAATATTATTATATAAAATAGCTATGTTGTTTTAATTTTATTAATATTGTTTACTTTACATTTGAGTCAGTAAATAGACTTAGCAAATTCCACACTTGAGTTCAGTATTAGTCGAACTCGCTCGTGGTATTACATACGAGAGTATATAAAAAATACGAAAAGTCATAGGTTCCAACCCTTAGATAATTTAAAATCTGGACTAAATTTGTACTATTATTATTCTTATTTTTATTGTTTGGAAACATTTCCATCTCATATTGAGGGCACTTCGAGGTTAACCTTTCGCAGAAAAGAAAATCAAATATTTCATTCCAAAATGTTGAATTCAGGTAAGCAGCACTAAGACAGATGAACATACTTTATACTCGCATCCACTTTATTCTTTAGCTAATCCTAAAAACTTGCTATGAATGCTCTCATCAGCAGGGAAATTAATGTGCATAATTTTGTTAGTACAGCTGACTCGCGATTATCGAGGTAATTGGGATTGAGACTACCTCAGATACAGAAAAACTGGGAATAAAAAGGTTCGTGCTAATATGTCATAAATGATGGAAAAAAGACCTTAAAACGTTATACTAATATCACAACATAATTCCTTTAAATGCATATTGAAACTTACACAATTTAAATAGGATAAGAAAATTACAATATTAGATGAGAAGGTTACTTTTTGAAAAAGTATTTCATAGTTTATTGGGCTAATCTCTCGCTTCTCTCGGATGTTGCGACGTAACGCCAACGCTGTAGGGACAATAGATCAAGCAGTATAGACTCTTGCTATTCAATATAGGCTATGGTAGGTTCGACCACCTCCAGTCCCCCAGGAAATGATATTTCCGGGGTGATCACATCGGTGTCGTGCTCCTTTTTTTAGGACTGATGGCCATAATATCAATAGACAGCTCCATTTATTGATTTTGGTAACACCATTGGAGGACTTCTTCATTTTCGATTGGCGTTTCCACTGGTAGCTCATCAGCTAATTAGTTGGCTACCGCCTATTCAACGCGCCGCCTAGCACCGCACTGATGCAAAAAACAATGTATGTTTGTTTTCCAACAACTCCCTCTGTTAACCCGCAGCCTCGGTTAATGCGAGTCTACTGCACATCAAAATATGGTTCCAATTGAGGTGTTAGTTGCAGTTTTTCGCAGCTATATATCAACAGGGTTATTCAAAAAGTAGGAACAGTTTTATAATTTTTATTTTTAATCAACGACAATAGATAGCGACACATACGACACATCATTGAATAGAGGAAATTTCAAAGTTTTAAGCCCCACCTATTAGTTCGATTCAGTGCCTACAGGGGCGCTGTGTTTGTTTACAAGAAAATGGCGACGCCACAGTCAGTCATTTTGTGTGCTGCACTATGCAAAGAATGAATCCATTGTTTCATTGCAGCGTGCATTTCGTTGTAAGTTCAACAACGAGCCGCCTCGTCATAAAAAATTTACGATTGATACAATAAATTCGTAGAAGATGGTTGCGTATGCAAACGGAAAAGCACTGGTCGTCCTCGCATAACAAATGGTGCTCATTTTGAACACATAAAATAAAATGTTGAACTTTTCTCTATTCAGTGATGTATCGCATTTGTCGCCATCTATTGTCGTTCATTAGAAATAAATATTTAAAGTCTGTTTTTTCTTTTTGAATAACCCTGTATATCGTGCAGCCAGAGTAAAATCTATCAGTGAGATTTGCCAACTATAATCGAATTAAGTTTCTCTTGCTGACTTCAAAGTAAAGAAACACATATGTAGGTTAGCATATAATTTTGATGGGAAAAAATCAGCCATTAACGTAATATTCTGATACAGAACAAATATACTATGAAAGGCATAACTCTATCATTTATTTTAAGGAGTAAAACCATAAAAATAACAGTACTTTATCGAGAGGGTGGCTAAAATGACATTGAGATGGGCCAAAAGAGAGAGACGGGGGAAGAAACAACTGCAGAGGACCAGGAATAAGAACCTTACTATAGTTTTATGGGGTATTTAAAGTATGCAAGCTACGTCATAAACAATAAAAGCAACACATTGTTCTCATTTTATCAGAATTTTCTCAGGACTAATTCAAACGTGACACACGCTACAATGATAAATATTTTGGTCAAGTAATTTTCCTTTATTTTGGTTTTCATAGATTTTATGCTTTAAAATACCTAATAATTTAAACAAAATTATTCGCTTTGTAAAATAATTTTAAAATCAGGAAGAAGTGTTGCACCAAAATTGGGTTCATTTAAATACTATACATACATCAGTTTTCCTGCAACCTCTTTCAAGGGGATAGTGAGGAAAACTTACATACCTATATGATGTATGAAAAATTCAACGCAGGGTTAAGTTTTCTTTCATTGAACAAATTATTTATAAACAGACGAAATTATAAAAGACATAAATTAAAACATTTTTGCAAAATTATCTGGCTTTAGAAATAAATTACGCTTATGGCTGAGTATTTACGCAGGATAATTATGCATTTTCTGCACACGTAACCCTTTAAAGTTTGAATACCTGGCATTTTGCGTGTGGAAGAAACATGCGAAAAGGAGAAACTGACGTTAGAAAGAACGAAAGACTAGCGTTCTAGTGAGTCCTTCAATGAGCCGAGCACAAAGCCGACGGCTCAAAACTACAACGCACGAAAATGATCTTAAATATCACTTCGGGCCAAAACCGTTTCAATTTCTAAGATGTATACCACTTCTCCCTTGGAACCCGAATGAAATCATAGTTTCAAACGAGTAAAGAGTTCATTGATTGAATCTATAGTTTTAACAACTGATGCTTTACAACTATACTTATCACCGATTATCACAATGTTTATTTTAATAGTTACTATATACTTCTTCTTAATCTTTGAGCCAATGTATAGCAGATAAAACAAAACAACAGATTTCCAGTGCACTCCAAAATGAACTAGACAGAATCTTAACAAACGGTGTTGAGAACTCAAAGAGAGAAAAAATACCAAAGAGCAAATGGATGTAGCAATTAATTTCTATATTCATTTTGTTCGCATATAATATTCCAATTTTAGCTTTAGCTATTTTTTATATGTCCCTCTGGCCTTCCGAATGAGCCAACGGTAATCTACACAATTTATAACGGTGTGGCTGGAAGGGGTATAGTTGCCCACCTTTAAACTGAACAAATAATTCTTCGAAAGGAACAAAGAAAGCTTCCGTTGGTCTGTCCCCAAACATAATCTAAAGCTAAGCGATTTGCAATGTAGTGTTTGACCACGCTGCACCAGTGAAGCCAAGTGCAGGACGCGCGGCAAACCCTTGCAATAGGTTCATAAAGTAAATAACCAGGTACTACTCCAAAATAGCCCAAGCGTAATGATTACGATCATAAGCCCATCTGGGCGTTACTATATGATAAACCATTAAGAGTATCAGTAACTGTGCATAAAATTGGCAGTGTTACTGCTTCACGCTTGCAAAACGAATGAGAAGACTAAACATCACCACTGTTACGAGTATTTTTGCGATCGCTCCATCACTTACGAGAGTGGGAGTGGTGAGCTCAAGTGTAAACTTTACTTAAACTGATCAATACATTAATGGGAAATGCTATGCCTTTAGGTAATACCAAACAAATTGCAGTTTTCATATTACTACAGTGAAAATAGAGTAAAAATAAAACCCAAGTACGTGCATATAAAAAGTTTTGGCATGTCATTCTACAAAATGCACATGAATTTTGACTTTTCATTTCTCCTGTGACCTCGAATGCTTATAGTGAAAACGGAGGACAACTTGTTTTGTAAAATAAGGCTAAATTATTGTCATCACCAGATATAGGGCTTCTTAAGCAATTGGCTTTAGGTTATCTTGAAGAAACCATTCAAACCGTTATGTCAATACAAAGAATGAGTCACTGACACTGACTCCACCAGAGATACTAGTAAATCAAAATCGTTTTTAGCTTCTCCGGATTTTATAAGACTTTGAGGCAGTATTTTTAACACATAAATGATTTCAGTCAAATTATATAATATGTAAATTCAATAACAGCCCGCCTTGAAGCAATATGTGTGTGTAATAATTTGTAAAATGTGTGTAACAGTCATTGCATATGCTTATATTATTGTAAACATGTTCAATAATGTTATGTGAATGCATTACGTAATTTTATAATGTAAGAGCTGTGAGAATAATAAGTTAAACGTTGCTAACAATGAGGTAACCTTGAGGCAATAATGAGTTTGAGAGTTTAAATGTTATTTGTGATTCTTGGAAGCATTAATGTAATTTTAGTGACAGTTTAAAAAAATGCCAATCAACAACCAGAAAAAGCTTTAGTTAAATGCAGGTATTCTATTGGAGTAAAAATAGCCAACCAGAGACTTGATATACAGAAATTTACAAGTTTAGACGGTTGAAATCTAGTCAGTTGCCTGCAGACAGTGATAGTAACCGGATGCAAGATGCGTCCTCGAGAGATTTAATTACGTATTCGCGTTAGACGGAAAATAGTTTTACGTGGTAAAAAGTGTAATTAATTAATAAAAAGAATCTCACTGCTCTCTATATCAGTGAAGTGCTATTTAATTTGTGTCAAGGATTAATAAAAAGGAGTGAATTAAAACTTAAAATCTGCGTAAGCCTACATTCTTGTCGCATCACGCCCTGCCAAGACTTCTATGTCTCTAACAATAATACTGACGCAGCCGAGGCAAACATAAATATATAATATCTAAAGAAACAGTCAAATTACAAAGCTATTATTTTTAAACTTGGGGCAAAGGCCACCTGAAAGTACATTTGGGGCGAAGGCTACCGGAAACTGTTTACTATACGTGCGGTTGCAACTACTACAAGTTCGATTCCCCAACAGTTGAAATATAATACAACTCCTTCAATACGAACTACTTCAAATCGGCTTTTCATACGTAGCAGCAAACAACGTAAAGACAATATCTACTTCAACTTCCACAGGTAATGTTAATGCAGCGTGACAATAAGAATAGTCAAAGTGTCCACACAGGCGAGCGGAATATGCGCCGTTGTCAGGTCTACGAAAATTACAATTGTAGGGAAATTTCAACTGTAGATTTTATGAAACCAGTAAACTTTAAAAAGAGTTACAAAGGAAAAGTGCTTTCGGTTCCTTTTAAGGGACAAGGTAGTCTGAACACATGAAATTACACCTTAAGTGTGTTGAATTACTACTGCTCTTAAAGTTCTCAATGCATTTTCCTGAAATTGTTATGAATTATTCTATAAATCATGATAATTATTTCAGGTGGTTTTTTTCATTGATAGCTTATGTAGTTGAGTCCGTAAAAATGATTTCATTCAGCAGAAAATTAATACAATTTACTTTTAAAACACGTGAATTAATGTACCTTTTTCTCTGATACTACTTGCAATACAGAATCATATTTTTGTATGCTTATTCTTAGTGTAATCAGCTATCTTCTGATTCTCAATTATTTAGTTATGTGTATCAGTTCACTAGAAATTAAAAAAAATTGTTTGCAAAGTCAAAAAAGTAAAAATGTGGAAAATTTGCAATGTTGTTGCTTTCTTAATATCACTAATATGCATTATAAATTATGATTGTGGTTCAAAAAGTTTAACTATGTGTTGTATACATGTACTGAAAATTTCAACTCTCCACCTTTCATACCTTCTGAGAAAAAGGTACATAAGTATCCAAAAATGTTGTTTTAAGAAAACTGAATTTAAAGTTTGAACATTAAAATTCTGACACACTTCAGTACATTCCAGGGTTATAATTATTTGCACCTGAGTTCCTGAATTGTTTCAGCTTTTCCGATTGCCTTCTCTTCCTCCTGGCCTCTTGTTTAATTGCTGAACTACTCGCTGGACATGGTATAGTCGTTCGTTGTTGCAAAATACAAAAATGTTCTAAAAAGGTGCGTAGCATGACAGCTTTAAAGGAATGCAGACTAGCATTTAAATGGTATTTAAATGTCTTAAAAACCTCTTAACTCCCAAAGAGTATATATTTTCTGAAACTGGAAATAATAGCGAGTTTATTGATTCCTAAACAAAAAATGTGATTTTTGACCATTTTAGAGTACCTTGTCGCCTTAAGCTATCTACAGTCTGCTATTCACAACTATCACAGAATAAAACCGTGTTGAAATTGTAACGTACACTATTTTTAGTGTGTACATTCCTCAGCGAGAAAAACAAATGCAACTTAAAAATTTTGTTCGGTATATCCTATAGAATCACCCCTTAAGCTATGGTTATCTCCACCCCTTTCACTGTGTGCATACATCTCTTTATTAACATTGTCCTGTTTTAAATTTATTCTTGGTATTTATGATGATTAATCCTTGAATATTTCTATGTTTAATTCATTTGCATAATTAAGATGATAAATATTTGCTACTTTTTCAGACCGGCCATTTTTCCATGCATGCACATTTCATTGAAAGGAATCTGCTTTGGATTTTATGCAAAGCAACAAGCCTTCCAGTTTGTTTGTCGGGAACGGGTCCCTAGAGGTCGTAACCTTCCACACGACGTGCGGCACTTAGCAAATTGGTTCTTTACTAAGAAACTGTGTGTCATCTCGAGATAACAGGATTTGTTAACTTTAATAAAATTCAGTGTTGCTTGCACAAGCATTAGATACTGCATATATAAAGGCAGAAGCAGGGGTGTTTCTTCACATATTTTCTGTGAGGACTGCGTTTAAGCTCATTATTGTTGTTGTTTAGATTAAAAATATATTTAGAAAGACTTACACCAGTAGTACTCTTGTAAAAAAACAGAAATGGGTAATGTACTCATAGCTAGGGATATTTGTCGTTAGCGCGTTATTTCTGCGTATTTCTTTTGTCGCATATGTTAAAAGCTTCAGTGGCGGAATTTTAAAGCTCTCATAATAATAGAGATTCTGAACTAAGCAAGATGGCTCCGTGGTAAATTGTGGGGCTCGCATTCGGGAGATCCGGGTTCGATTCCCGTTGTGCCGACCACTCTGGCCTTGAGCTTTTTCGCGGCTTTCCCTGGTTGGTAGGCAAGTGCTGGAGTAGATTATATAATGCTGCGAAATATTCTGCTCCTCATTTCCTTATGATTCACTGTCGAAGGATCAGGCGAGTGGACGGCAGGCGAGCCGTATGGCGGTGGAGTTTGCTTTGCGGAAATGTCACCCTAGCGTTCGGTATGTAACGGAACCTGAGAGAGACCTCTCTCCTGGGGGAGAGGTATCTGTCGGGTGTCCTACAGGCGTCACGAAGTAATATCTGGAGATGTTAGGGGTCCCGCTTGTGTTCGAGGCTGCCACCCCTGATCTGGTCGTCTTCTCTGTCCTTCACTTCACTTCTTCCTCTTAGAGGTTTCCAGAAGAACAGTAATACGCTTAAGTGCCGAAATCCTTCTCCGCTTCCTAAAAAACAACTAAAGATTCCGTTAATAATGATTAGTATAAATATTGCACTTTTAGTCCGTCCTGCCACTTTCGAATAGTTAAATGGAAGGTAACGTTGAAACATCACCGTTGTCTGTTGATATCAGCTTATAAAGCTGTACTTTTCTACATTTGGTCTCTAAAAATCGATATCTAACGAAATCCCAGATGAAGACCAGTAAAGAAGACAATAGTTCGATAGATATATTCAACGTTAGCAGTCAAAGGCCTAATAATAGGATGCTTGCATATAAAAAATGTTGGAATCAAAACTTACTGCTACAATGGTACGTGTGGCATACTAAACTGTATTCACTCTTAGGTTGATCCGCACCAAAACAAAACCCAGGTGACCAGTGCACCGTTATAATGTATCCTTCCGCCATTCGCGGCAGAAATATTATCATATTTTGACGACCATGTGACGAGCAAAGTGAACATGGTCCGACAACTTAAACGGTGACTAGCATACTCTGTTAAGGTTGAAGGTGATGATATTGATGGTTGCAACAAAATAAATGTTTGCACATATAATAGTGGTTAATTCTAAAAGACACGAGCGAAAAAGAAAGTAACAGGTATGCGATATCTTACATTTATTCGCTCTCTGGAAGCAGCAATTTATCAACTGTTGGCGGCTTATTTTTAAAAAAAGAAATTCTGTATTGTTACGTGAATTGTATACTTGTTCCATTCTTGCATCGCGTATTTCACACGCTTTCTGTTTTTCCCCGCGTGTAACCACTTTCCCGTTTCAGATTTTTCTTAACGAGCACTGTTTATACTTGTACTCGAAACACTGGTGAACTCAGAAGTTAATTTCACCACTTCTTTCACGGGATGTGTTAGATATTTCTCACATAACTTACAATAAACTTCCAACGCTATTGTTTTTTCACCGCTAGTGATTGGTTTGTCCGCTTATGCTTCAGGTAAGTCGACGAAAACGCAAGAGCAAATCACCGTCCGCCATGATACTAAACAGAAACTGCTGGTTTCTGGCTACAAACAATATTCTGCGCATACCCGGATGTCAGGTACTTATCTGAATTGCCTGTTGGGACTTGTAGCTCTGTTTAACGGAGAATATTATACCATTTAGGGATAAATTCATTCTAAAATTTAGATTAATAGCATGGGACTACTTTCCTGCACGCATTGCTACAGTGTTGTACCACGGTGGACTGGTCACGTGCGTTTGTTTTGGCGCGGATCATCCTAAGAGTGAATGCAGTATAAGTTGATTTACACTTTTTCCTCCATATAACTCGATAATTTGCAACCTCGTAGAAAATGTCAATGTGGTCTCCCTTGAGGTACATACACTTGGACCAGGGTGTGGCGGCCCCTCGAGTCCCAGAATAGCATTTTCAGAAAGTGTCATGCCCACTGCTGGACAACTGCTTCCCTGTTTTCAAACTCGGTGAAATGAATTCCTCCAGGAGTTTCTTCAAAGCAAGAGCCTATTTCAGAAATGTCACGCGTCACTCTCCTCCGGGATTTGGTCTCCTTCTCTATCGAAGTGTGGATATTTTCCCATCTTCCAGCCGGTTATGTAAGGGCTTTTCTGTGGTTATTACTGACGAACACTACCACTGATCACTTGTGATACTCTACAGAGTTCACACCTTTTTTTCTTTCAGAGACCCTGTCCTTGATGACCTATAATGGTTACCCATATATGATAGCGCCTAAAGGAATGCGTTATAATGTATTCAGATCGCAACTATCTGCCCTGTTCTTTCTCTTGGTGCTAGAACACCGCATGAGCAACCATAGACAGTCACTCATTATACAGGGTGATTAACGACGAACTGACACATTTATTTCTTTAATTGTTTCAAAACGAGTTATGCTAGCGACAACTTATTATACCTGAAATGCAGAGGAATTTTGGAAGATTATTTACCTCTATAGAAAATGTTGAAAATGTCCTCCATCCTGCATAAGGCACAACTTAACATGTTCCATGTATCTGGCCACTCCGTGGAGGACTCTGTTGTCAATAGCTTGAATCTCCTGTGTAATGCTGTGCTTCAGATCGTCCAATGTCTGGGGTCGTGTGGCATAAAACCTGTCTTTTAAGTAACCACATAGAAAGAAGTCAAGGCGATGTCAAATCCGGAGATCTCGGTGGTCACAGGTTCTTGGAAATTATTCGGTCGTCAAAGAAACTTGCAATTAGTGCCATGGATTCATTTGATGTATGGCATGTAGCGCCGTCCTGCTGAAAATATCCTTGTTTCAGCTCTACAGTGCTCAGCAAACTCCATGAAAATCTGTTGGTACTCTGCAGTGTTCACATTGTTTTAAAAAAAAAAAGTTGGTCCCACTATTCTCTTTGCGGATATTGCACACTAAACTTTGATTTTAACCGCGTGCATAGGTGCTTCATGAATAACATGTGGATTTTCGCTGGCCAATAGCGTGAGTTATTTGAGTTTACATAGCCGGATAAATGGAACCATGCTTCATCTGTGAACCATGCGATGGACAATATGGCAGGATTTTGCACAATGAACGCCTGAAACCAACAACAATAATTCAGTCGTCTATCCTTATCTGGTTCCTGTAACTGATGGACAACCGTAATCCTATACGGCAGAGGTGGCGAAAAAGTGCTTCGCGAGTTATTTTGACTCGGAGGCGCCGTTCCCTCTCTGCAACCGTCGCTTTGTTTTTCACGTGCTGTGAGTGATGCAGTGCGTGTTGCATATTTGGTGACTCGCGGAAGGAAGTCGTTTTCGCCACCCTTGCTATACGGCTTTAGGCCTGCACTTTTCAGGCTCCCTGACACATTGAGTAGCTGTACCCTGTCTCCTGCGACAAATGTCTTAATGATTTTTTGGGCGACTGATCCAGTCGTGCTCTTACGTCAACAACAACCGTGGGAAGCCTAGATGAACGAGTTTTGCCTTTTTCACTCACCAGAGATCCAGTTGGTTCCAATTTGTTTACCAGTCCCAGTATTGTGTTTCATTGGGAAGGATTCCAAACACCAAATTCTCTCTTGTATGCCCTTTGAGTAGCTGTAATTGAATTCGTAATCCAGTATTGCTTTACAAGGAAGAGTCGTTCATTTAATGTGTGCTCCATTTTCACGTTGACTAGAACAAAATCTCAAAACTATTACCGACAATAAAACTAACAATTACGAATAAAACATGAACATCTGCGCATCTAGTGGCAGGCTATCGAAACTCCAGAACATTCTGCTTAATCTGGTGCTAAAATTGGGGCATTGGGTGAATTTCAAACAGAATAATTAAAGAAAGAAGCGTGTCAGTTCTTTATAAATCACCCTGTATTAGAATATTATAGATAACGGGAAAGAATAAGTTGTAAATCAATAAAGTACGCCCCTCGCATAATGAATACTATCAGGGATATTCTGTAACCCTCTGATTAAGAAGATTGCTGTCATTACTCTTTAAGATCATGAAGCACTAACAGGGCACCCATTTTCAGTCGGTAGTAATAGTAGATATTGCACTAACAACTGAAGTAGGTGGTTTGTTACGTTATTTGCACCATGCTTTGAGCGTCAATTTGAAGTAATTTCTATTGATGGAGTTGTATTATATTTAAACTTTTGGGGAGCCGAACTTGTAGTAGTTGCAACCGTACGTATGGTAGCCGGTAGCCTTCGTAAAAAAAAATTAAAAATGTTAACTTTGTAATTTGACTGTTTCTTTAAATATTTATTTATGTTTGCTTCGACTGCGTCAGTATTATTGTTTTAGAGACATGGATGTCCTGGCAAAGTTGTGGTGTGACAAGAATGTAGGCTTACAAAGATTATAATTTTACTTCACTCCTTTTATTACTGCTTGACACGATTTAAATAACACTGCACTGATAGAGAGAGAGAGAGAGAGAGAGAGAGAGAGAGAGAACGCTGTGAGATGTTTTTATTAAACAATTGCAGTTTTTAACACGTAAACTTATTTTTCGTCTCACACGAATACGTATTAAATCTCTCGAGGACGCATCTTGCATCCGGTTACAATCACTGTCTGCAGCAACTGAGCTCTAAATTTGTAAAATTTTCTCCTTTTCAGTTTCTGATTGGCTAATCCTACTCCAATAGAATACCTTCATTTAACTAAATCTTTTTCTGGTTGTTGATTGGCTATTTTATAAACTGTCACAAAAATTACATTATTGCTTCCAAGAATCAGAAGTAGTATTGTTAAACTCTCAAACTCATTATTGCCTCAGGGTTACCTCATTGTTACCTCATTGTTAGCAACGTTTAACCTATTATTCTCACAGCTCCTACATTATTAAATTACGTAATATATTCACATAACATTATTGAACATGTATACAATAATATAATCATATGCAATGACTGTTATATACATTTTACAAATTATTACATACACATATTGCTTCAAGGTGGGCTGTTATTGAATTTACATATTATATAATTTGACTGAAATCATTTAAGTGTTAAAAATACTGCCTCACAACACGGTCTCGGCTCCTGGTATCGTTAACCATAATTTTCTTCATCTCAACAAGATGTTGATGTTTTACAATGTTACAGAATACCAAATATCGCTTAGCAACGGTTTAGCGGCTCAGATGTTACAGGGTAGTTGTAAATTTCAGCGATAACAAGCATTCACCCTAAACATACATGGATTTCCTGCTTTATCTAAAGACGTGTGCAACTTGGATTCTATCTTGTTCTTAAATGAAACATTTTGACTTAGAAGCACCAACACTTGCTGTTGATACCTGTAAATCTCTCCACTACACCTTTCATACTTAATTTGCGGTATAAAGCGTTGGAAGAACCATGGCTAAATTTGCAAAATGGCTTACTAAATAAGTTTTAAGAAAATTTCCTCGTGGCACCAGAGACCGTCAAGTAAAACTATCTAGAGAATGAGACCACATCTCGCGCATCCTCACGGTAAATGCGATCTAATTAATAATGAGTTATTGCTAATGCGTTACCTGATATCCTTAGGCAGTGCTTCTAATGCTAATGTTACGAATAATGAAACTTCCACTTCCTCCCCTCCTTCCGCTGTCGATAAATCTGAAAAATAGCAAGGGGGCTGTTAAAGGTGTATACCACGTGCTGAAGTGCTTGAAAATGATCACAAAGTATGCAAACATTTAGCTACTTTTTAAACTTCTGATTTACAAGCTGGGTATCCTACAATTACAACAATAAACAGTGTTGACCGATTTTATTACTACCACACTGTGTGACTTATTTATGTGGAAGATTTATGTGTATTGTAAATAGATAGGAAACCTAGAAAAGATCTTATTGCTAGAAAAGTTACAGAAATGCAAGAAGAAAGTAGGCAAAAAAGAGCAATAAAAGGGAGAAAAACGACAGGAAAAGAAATAAACAGATAAAAGAAAGGGTAATGTACTTCTTCGTCTTTTTCTTTCTTTGTATTGCCTTATCTGTGTCCTTTCAAAAAGGGAAATGAAATCCTCTCAGCTCGCTAGGACACAGAGGGAGAAAACCTCTTTTTCCTAAAGAAAAATCATAATGTATCCATTATCGCCATTATTTCCTCTTGCGGGAGTTTATTCTTGGGGTTCTGTGCCTTTCTTTATGTGGTTTTTGAACTGGAGTCAAGAAGACGGCCACATTAGCTTTCTTCTCTTACAATTTGTTACGTTATGAGCTTAAGGACATGCTGTTAAATTACTCAGTTATTACATTTTACGAGTGAATGTGCATTTTCATCAGTAAATCCTTAAAATGACCTACCATCATGCTAATGAAACGAAAGAGCTTTTGAAGTTAGACTTTTAGCAAACATGACTTTACGAAGCTACCACTGACAGCAGTTTTTCTAAGGTGTGATACCAAAATAGGGTTAGAAAAATAAACATTTGTGATTTCGTTTAAGTATTGGAAAAACCAATAGTTTGTGAAAACAACACAACGACAAGGATTAGAAATTCAAATGAAAAATATTATGTTTTAGCATACCAAATGATTCACCTGCCCCCACATTATTTGAAGTCAATCCGTAAAGTGGCAGGTCTACCCTAGGTCCGTCTTTATAGACAGTCACAACTCTCTTAAATTTGACTTGGCTCCCTCATGGAAACTCAATGTACTTTGGAATGAAGTCCATTTAGACATCCTTCTGAGGCCTGCACCAGCTATCTAGCCAAGTTTGTTAAAATGCTGTTTAATAGTGTATTTGTCTATTCACTTCCTAAACCTCCACATGAGCGAAATATCATCACATGAAAATACTGTCACAATCATCAAAAATAAGATTGCTAATGTGTGCAGGATAAGTTCTAAACTAGACAAAGAGATAGACCTATACCCAAAATGGGATCTCTACAGTCACATCGCACAGAAATCTATCTCATTGTTTTAAGTTCTGAAGTGAATTACGCCTTGTACATTTAAGGGGACAGGTACTCTGAAATGGTCAAAAATCACATTTTTTGTTTTATGCACTAATAAAACCTCTATTATTTCCAGTTTCAAAAAATATATACTTTTGGGGGTTAATAGGTTTTTAAGACATTTAAATGCCATTTAACTGCTAGTCTGCATTCCTTTAAAGCTGTCATGCAACGCCCCTTTTTAGAACATTTTTGTATCTTTCAACAACGAACGACTATATCATGCCCAGTGAGTAGTTCAGTATTTAACAAAAGAGGCCAGGACCAAGAGAAAGCAATCAAAAAAGCTGAAGCAATCCAGGAATGAAGGTGCAGATGATTATGACCCTGGAATGTACTGAGGTGTGTCAGAATTTTAATGTTCAAACTTAAGTTCAGTTTTCTCAAAACAACTTTTTTGGATACTTATGTACTGAGAAGGTATCACAGGTAGGGAGTTCAAATTTAGTATATGTGTACAACACACAGTTAAGCTTTTTGAACCACAATCATAATTTTATAATGTATATTAGTGATGTTAAGAAAGCAACAACATTGAAACTTTTCCACGTTTTTATTATTTTGATCTTGCAAATAATATTTTTTCAATTTCTAGTGAACTGATATACACAACTAAATAATTGAGGTTCAGAAGGTAGCTGATTATACTAAGAACAAGCATGCAAAAGTGTGATTCTGTATTGCAAGCAGTATCAGAAACAAAAATGAAGATTTATTATAGGAGAAACTATAGAAGGAAAGAGTATGAATTAATAAACAAATAAATATATTTTGCAGTACTGATAATTTAGTATTAATAATAAAACTGAAAATATTAACTTCAGGTTTAAGAGACGTAATCCTATGTCAGAAAATTCTATAACATTTCTAGGCATTTATCTTGAATATGGTTTAGGATGGCATTCAAAAAAGAAACAAATATTTTTTTTTAAATTAAGAGCATTTAACAACACTATATCACCAAATTTACTCTCAGTTGTGTATTATAGTCATATTTTCTGATTTAAACACTAGGATATTACTTGGGGCAATCATGTTTACTTCCTTTTTATTCTGCGGAAGAAGGCTGTAAGATTAAAATCTGGAGCAACTCCGAAGCCACACTGTAAACCATTCTTTATTCATTTAGGTATACCAACCATACCATCAACGTTTGTTCTGACCCATCATCTTTGTGCTAGAAGTAATACAGTTAAATTTACAATTTGTTCATCCGTTCATGCTTCTCCTACATGTACAAACTTTGAATTGTATATAAACAAATATAAGTCTATAGTGCAAAACAAAATAGTTTTCTAATAGTATATTTAAAATTATTTAATAGTCCACCCATTTACATTCGACAGGTTCCTCTTCTAGCATTTAGGAGAAGGATCGGAGTAGCAGTAACATTTATCCCTCTTTATAACCTTGACGAGTTTTATGAAGTGGTTGTATAATGCATGATTTTGATATGATTATGCCATACATTATATTTACGCCAAGATATGAATAAATGGATTATTATTCACTCCTGACTGAATGAAAGTTGGCAAAAAAGTCTTACAATACTGTGACCTCCGACCGGTAGTGCCTCCCGGCCCAATACCTGAGCGGGGTCTGCGATGGGCCGTCGGAACAATAGCAAGTGTGGAAGCAATAGAACAATAAGGGAGTGGAATAAAAAACCCATTTATATGCCGTTTACTTGTTCCGGAATCTTAGTTTCGGCATGTTCTAGTGGGTTCTTGTTCTCGAAAGTTCTGCTTTGTATGCGAGGCCTATATAAGGGACTGCTGTTCCTAGGACGAGCAGAGTTGAATGCAGTGCACTGTTGAATTGGGTGCTGTTAAAAGGGGCGAAGTGGACAGTGCAGTTTAATTGTGAGTTACAATTCAGCAGTCAGTTGCGAGTCGTGCACTTCAGCAGTTCAATTGTGATTTGATTCGACGGATCAGTTGTGTTGTATTTCGAGTGTGTGCTAAAGTGACTCAAGTATAACGTTTGTGTTACGTTGAGTGCCTAGTGATAAATAAAATGTGTTGCAAACGCGTCGCATATAGCCTACGCAAACGGACTGCTTCTATTCCTATCGTCGTTAGCAATCACATTTCTCGCCGTGTAGACGCCGTCGTATCTCTTCAGGACAATTTTTAATACTCCAGACATCATACTTCAAAGGTGACATGTAGTGTTAAAACGCTTTTCATTTCTGGGATTTATGTTTAACCGCTACTAAATTTAATTTATACCTTATAATTGTTCTTTCATGGGCTTTTTAAAATCCAACAAGGCTTTGTGTTGTCTGTGTTTGTTAATTTACACTCGGTTAATTTAAAACTAGCCAGCGGCGTCTGGGAGCTCGAATCGTGTACTTCCGTGAGCGCTCGGGACAGCCAGGTTTGTTCACAAGAGTGCGTATATTCCTGTAGTAGTTATAATGGGGAACAGAACTGTAATCACAAAGTCTTTCGAGAAAATAGTTCATACAGGGGATTTGAAACGGACAGAAGTTTCTGGGTGTTTCAATACTGAATATTTGTAACCAAAACTCATCTTATTCATTTATGGTTCTCAAGTTAAGTATGACTAAAGTTTGTTACAACGCCACGCTTACTGTAGCAGTCTTAGCTCAGTAGTAGAGAGTTAGCTTACTGTTCCTGATATTGCAAGTTTAAATTTCCATGAAGCTACTTAACCCCTTTTCCCTTCCATTTTAAATACATTAGTACAAATATAACAGATTTTCCACATTTTTATGTATGTACCGTTTATTTAGTAGTCCGTCATCCCCGTAAATGGCAACCATGATATTACTTTATCGGTCGGGAGGAGGTTTGATACTCAAGTCAAATTAATTTTATAACCACAAATTTCAAGGTTATTGTAATTATATTTGTAAGTAAAATTAAGTAACACGAGCATTGTTATTTAACTATAATACAACAAAACCAGTTGTAAAAAGTAAAAGATAACAAATCCACTACGAAGGGTCGAAATCAAGCTGTTGGGTAGAGGTTAATAAGCTTAACCACTGCTCAACGCCAAGCACGTGTGCAGGTAACCTTGTATATAGAGTTGCCCAAAGCGGTGCACAGAAGTTGACTGTTGTGAAGCGCGCGCTCACTCGACGGGACTTTGAACAAATTTAACTGCTCAAGAGAGCGGCCGCCTCTAGTGTAACCGAGTGTACAGTGTCATTTCGAGGCGGACAATAAAACTTTATTAACAAGTAAGGAAAAAGAGAACTCAAAAAGTCTAAAGTACATAAAATAAACCTTGCCTTTTATAAACATCATTGTTATTAAGACCCAAGAACAAATGTAACAATAAAGTTGAGGACATGAAAGACAAGAGATTTGGGGAAGCTTAGAGAATAAAAAATCACTAAGGTTCTGTAGATTAGTAAAAAGGAAATGGGGAAGAGAAGGGTATATGGATTATTGTAATAAAGCTGAAGGGCTAAGAGGCAGAAAAAACGGAATTTGTGAACTATGCCGAGGCATTGAAAGCACAGAGCATTATATGACAGAATGCAAAGAATTAGCAGAATGTAGACAAAAAGTATGGGAGGAAAAATGGGGAAAAAATGGATGGAAAAATAGTAACAATTAAAATTTTGACAAGAAAAAAAGAAGAAAATAAAAATAAGATAAGAATATGGAGGAGTTCTTAAAGAAAGTAAAGGAGAAATGGATTAGAAAAGTAAGAGATAAGAAAGGTAGAAGGGCAAACGGAGGAGGGAGAGGATGGATCATAGGTGATTAAGGGTAGCAAGAGCTGCTCAGCTGAGCCATAAGGCCAGGGTGGCAGGCAAAATGAGCAGTATAGGTAGAACATAGCTGGCAAGAAAATGTGTACATAGGTCAAGTTAGTTTACAAGTGGAATATTGTAAAAAGGTTTGTGTATAAAAATGTGCAAATAAAGTTTATTCATTCATTCATTTAATAACGTTACTACACTGTTTGACTTCCACTGGAAATATTACTTTATTTATTTCTAGCGTTGTACTTTAACCTTTAATTAAATGGTGAATTATTTTGGACGCTACTGCCATATTACTAAGGTATCGTGGTAATTATGGTATTGTTTGAATACTTGGTTTTGTATATAAAAGAGGGATGTTAGAGTGAAAATAAAAAATGAAAAAGTGTAATTAAAACCACTCAGTAAATCAATGCCATATCTGTTAAAATTCATTTCCATATAAATTAAATTAAAAAATGTACGTATGAACTCGTTTATATTTTCTCATGGAACCAATTACACAGACAAAAATATAAAAAAAGTATATGAAAAATTACAAACTTAAAATTTAGAGCTTTTCTTGTGGTACTCATTTATTATCAGATTATCACCTGAAGTGTGTAAAAAATTAGTTCGGCTAAATTTTTAAGGTCATTGTCACATTCTGGTGCAATTTTTCTCTGAAATGTGAAATGTCCATTCAAACCATGATAAATGAGTTCTTTAATTTAGACACAATTCCTATAACCTGATTATGTTTACCGCCCATTTACAGTAGCGTCAAACATTCCATTAAAAATTCATCCATTGTCTCATATGATCGACCTTAAACTCGTAATTCACAATAATAATAGTAGGCCACAGGTCGTCAATTAAAGATTCGCGAAGGAGTGGCTTGCAGCTAATTCTATGTAGTTTACCTTTTACACATTATATTAAATTAAATAAAAATACATGAAAATTGCTATTTGTTTTTACAAATTTCAAGTAATTTAGCTTAAACTTCTGTCGCGGTAATTTTTTGTGTTCCATCTATACCTCACCTTTAACTGCAATGCTCATATCGGCAATGAACATATTGCCTTATCTGCAATGGTGTTAACTCTTATGCACTTGTTGGATTTCTAGATTACTTTGGGTTTTGTATATTAGATCACTCACACATTCACACTCTCATTCACACTTCTAGACTTTGGAGAGGATACGGAATAATCTTGGCTAGAGAAAAATTCCCATCCCAGGGAATCGAACCCGGGGTCCCTCGCACAGCAGGCAGGCGCTCTACCGACTGAGCTACGCGGCCAACTGTCGCAGATTTGTTCAGCAGAATTATAGCAAAAACTTAATTTTCATTTTCCTGCGTGTCTAAGTTTCCAATAAAATAGCTCTCAAAAAGTAAAAATCGAGACTCGTGCAAAACGCCCCGGAAAACGAAAATTTGAAAACTTAGAATTTTTAAATCTTGCAGATAATTCTTGATAATGTTTATTTTCATTCAAACATTAAATTTTCGGTAACATGAAAGCTTTCACAGGAACAGATAATAAAGTATGTAACACTTTTAATTTTCTAAAATTCAGTCATACACTACATTACTAAGAGCCTAAATACATATGTATAGTTTATATAAAGAAAATGCTCTTTAGGTATCTTCATAAACATTTAGGGAACGTAAACTGAAAAGCTTAAAAGGCTGAAAAGAAATTTCATTACGGGGAGCATTTTAAATTTGAAATAAATGTAATAAAACAAGATTAAGTGAAAATTAAGTTACCAGCACACACTTGTGCACATACTTTTAAATATCAATTGGGCATTTCAATGGCCAGAAAGTCTAAACCATAACTGGATACTCATTCTATAATATGTGATGACTTTTCTTGTCTATGAAAAAGTTTAGAAGGCGATTTTTCTGGAAATGTTCTTGAAAATGCAGCCGCCACCGCAAATATTTCTTAAAAAAATAGGAATTTAAAAACTAATTTCACAGACATGAATGTAGGGTAGGGGCTCACTAGACTAGATGTAGATTATTCAGAAACGTAACCAAATATGACTTTCATCATAAATTTATGATTTTTTAAATCGAGACCATGAAACAATTAATAACATGGAGAATACCATTAAGAGTGACGGTTGTTGTATGGAAATATGTTAAATACAACCCGAGAAATTGTCACGTCAAGTTGATGCTTGAGATACAACAACAAATGTAAACCGTTGTTTATTTGCGTTTATTTGGTGACTAGGAACCCTGTGTTATTTCCAGCGTAATTGATAACGCGAAAATAGTATTATGAACAGCATCTGTGGCATTTGAATACGTCAATCACCTTGCGATTAACCGTAACGTGAAGTTCGCTTTTGAAACTCGACGACTCGGATGAACCTCAGGGTGTGCACTGATGTGCGCTCGTTTATCTCAAGCGTCAAGCTCACGTTAGTTTTATTTCTCGGGTTATAGTTGCCCAATTGAAAAGCAACAAACGCCATTCTTATTACAAGATCGATACTACAGTACAATCTCGTAGCAACACAGGATGGCGCATGATAATCCAGTCCCATCAAGCAAACAAATGGGGTTTTGCAAGCGGATCCGTTAAGCCCTCTGCTAATCAACCTAGCAACAGCAGATGTAACGAAGGCGTTGAACAGCACCCACACAAATATATACATTTATGCTGATGATATGGTCATGACGGCAAGGAAGGTCGAGGACCTGCGACACAATTGTAACCAACTAACAAGATGGGAGATGAAAATAATCTAAAAACAAACAGGAAGAAGATCGTTCAAATGGCCTTCCGAAAAGGAGGAAACAGGAAAAACGCAGAAACAATCACGCTTAGAGGAGAAGAGCTAATAGAAAAGAACACCTACAAGTACTTAAGAACAACCCTGTAAATAACTGGGATCACTTTCGGGGTGCATGTAAAAGAGAAGGCCATAACTGCTATAAGGGCCACAAACGACTAGATCATATACAGCAAATCTCCTTAGAGGTGTCAATGAAACTCTTCAGAGCAAAAATTGTCCCAATTATGACATATGACATACATCGAATAGAAGGAAACCTAAAAATAAGGACCTAAAAGAATGGAATAAAGTGAATGCTACTTTCCTCAAGCGAGTAAATGGGGTGTCAAAATACACCCCATCGAGATATTATTACATGCTGGGGTGAAGGTCAAAAGGGTTACCAGAAAATGATCAGTTTAGATCACCCCAACACGCACATGGGGGAGCGCAACTCGCTAGCAGCTATAACGTCCGGGACCTTGGTGTGTAATTAAGGGAAAGGTGTGGGTTTTATGTTACACAAAAACATTGTATAACACACATTAGCTGGGATTTATTAACGAACGTTTGGCTTTTCTACATAGTTAACAAAGGAAACAGGGTGAAGGGAGATGCCACAGACCGCAGACCAGCTACACACGACTCGTTCCAACGACCACTTACTCTCGAGTGACGCTATCTTTTCCCCCCACCAACCGTGTCTAGCCAAAGCCAGACAGGGCTGACGCCATACCAGACAGCTTCAAACAGATCTCTCCCTTTGGCGTGATCCACACCAAAAAGAGAGACCGTTAAGCCGAAATATAACTAAGGAGAGCCAATAATGCTGCGCCTGGTAGCAACAATACAGCACAACGGTGCGTCTGGTAATTACAATAAAATTAATAATGCGCCACAATATGTATACATTCTGACGAGAGAATCTTTTCTGCTGGAAGATCTTTACTACGAACTACTACTCCCTGCAATCTATGCAACAAACGCCATGACAGACAGGAGTTTGACAAGAATGAATCAAAATATAAGGAACGTTGTAACGAGGCTGTCCGTGCACCATGGATAAGTGTGTTTGCAAATTCTGTGGACTAAAACGCGATAAATACCACGTGCTGAACTGCAACAAATGTCCAAAACAGTGTCAGAACTTAGTACAGAAAGCTAAAGCTTTGTACATTCTGTGCACTTGTGTGCATTCACTTATTATTAAAGTATTATTTTTCATGTCATCAAATGCGTCAATAATACAGGCTTTCCATTTAGAAAAGATCACAAACTTATGTTGAAAATTATGCTGCTTACGTTGAATTGCCTTTATAGTCTCTTCTGAGTCCCTTCCTTCCCTTCCCTTCGTGCCTGTTAAGTTCATTTTTCAATTCCTATTTTTGTTTCAGAGGTATCTACGGTGGTATTTTATGTGACACCCTGTATACAGTTCACTGTTAGCTTGGAGTGAGCAGTTAATGTTGATTATATCCAGATATTAATTTCTAAGGCACCTTAACTCAACCTTTATACTCTAAAGAGGGCTGTATGAGAGTATCCCTTTGTTTTTAGTGAAGGAAAGTTCATTTCCCTTGCGATCTAGAGAAACGTACTTAAAGCGCTGATTCTCTTCACTCCTTAATAACATCAAACTTAATGCTATCACAAGATGAATGCAAAGCTTTCTTGAACTAAATAGTTGAAGAAAGACAGCAAACCTGTTGAATTTACTGAAACCTGAATATTTATTCCCGAAAGGACTTCATCTTACTTGCACTGAATGGAGCGTGCAGTAAAGAAACGATTAATTGATTTCTGAGGGGGTTCCACGAAGTGTCGAGGCAGGCAAAGGGGGAAAGAATGTGTTTCAGGTTAAAGGACCCGTCTAGCTTTTATCTCAGAAGGCCAAGCCCATTGATTAACGATGTCCTTTTCTTATGGCGTGTAAGTAAAAAGGAAACTGCTCTCAACTGAAGAGTGACAAATTGGATCAGAGTGAGAACGAAGCTGCGAGCCTTCGAGAAAGAAGGAATCTTCTGGATTATTAAGCAGAAATTCTATCTCAAGAGTACTTGTGGAGCATACTTCCCATACTTTCATCAAACTGATAAACGTCTTGCGAGTGCAGTTTTTATGTTCCATGCTTATGCAAAAAATGTTAGGTTACATTTACATGACTTCCTCTACCTTATTCACAAAAATACTTTTGTTACACGTTTAGTTTAACGTACAAAGTGCCCAGGATTTTGAAGCGATATTAAAATATTTAAAAAGCAGGTCACTATATACTCACTTTGAAATTACTCTCTCTTTCCATGACATCAAGTAAATGACGACAGCACTTTAAAAAAATTAAAGTACTGGAAAGTTCAGGCCAATAAAATTCAATACTTCGGAAATAGCTAGTATAAAAATTTGACATAAGTTATTTATTTTAATGATATCTAAATGTTTCATGTAGTAATATTATGATTTACCAGTTACGCAAAACAATACAAATTTCATTCAAATTGAAATCATTTCCCAGGCTACAGGAAATTAAACACACTTGCACAAGAGTACATTACATTTTAATCAAAGTCGTCAATTTTATTGATAAAAGATAACTAAAATAATCTTCTACCTAAAGGGTATGTGGGGATTTTCTTGAGTATCTTCTTGTTGCATTCTTGGAAGATGCTGAACTTTCGTACTAGGTTTAGTATTTATCCAACTTTTAGTTTTTGAGTAATACTGTACAAAGGCACACGTGCGCGCATATTTTTCCCTAAAATTGACAACATAGGTGTTTCCGGTGAAATCTAAATATCAAATTTTTGGGCGGAATGAAATACTTAGAAGCAGGCATAGGGATTCTTAAGCAATTGGCTTCATGTTATCTACACGCAAACCATTATGAGGCAGTGTTTTTAACACTTAAATGATTTCAGTCAAATTATATAATATGTAAATTCAATAACAGCCCGCCTTGAAGCAATATGTGTATGTAATAATTTGTAAAATGTATGTAACAGTCATTGCATATGCTTATATTATTGTATACATGTTTAATAATGTTATGTGAATGTGTTACGTAATTTAATAATGTAACCTGTGAGAAATAGGTCAAAATTTGCTAACAAAGAGGTAACCTTGAGTCAATAATGACTAAGAAAGTTTAACAGTACTACTTGTGATTCTTGGAGTAACAATAACGTAATTTTAGTGACAGTTTATAAAATAGCCAATCAACAACCAGCAAAGGCTTTAGTTAAATGCAGGTATTCTATTGGAGTAGGTTTAGCCAATCAGAGACTTGAAATGCAGAAATTTACAAGTTTAGACGGTTGAAATCTATTCAGTTGCCTGCGGACAGTGTTTGTAATCGGATGTATTAAATAAAAGAATCTCACAGCTCTCGATATCATTGAAGTGCTATTTAATTTGTGTCAAGGATTAATAAAAAGGAGTGAATTAAAACTTAAAAACTTGAACATTCTTGTCGCATCACGCCCTGTCAAGACTTCCATGTCTCTAACAATAATACTGACGCAGCCGAGGCAAACATATATATTGAATACTTAAAGAAACAGTTTAATTACAAAGTTAATATTTTTTTAAACTTGGGGCGAAGGCTACCGGAAACTGTTCACTATACGTGCGGTTGCAAATACTACAAGTTAGGTTCCCCAGCATAAGAACTATAATACAACTCATACTTCAAATCGGCTTTTCATACGTAGCCGCAAACAACGTAAAGAACAATTCTACTTTAAATTGGCGTCCATACGTAGAGCTAAATAGAATCTATTCTTCAATTATCACTACAAAGAATGCAAATCAACAACGGATAAGAATCACTGACAGGCAGGTTAAAACCGGTCTGCGAGATGTCTACAAACGCCAAAAGGCTTTACGAGGAATTGGGTTATTTCTTACCTGCGACGCCCCCGTCTATAGTCTAAACTGCATTCACTCTTAGGTTGATCCGCGCAAAACAAACGCACGTGACCAATGCACTGTGGGACAACACTGTAGCAATGCGCGCAGGTAAGTAGTCCCATGCTAATAATCTAAATTTTAGAATGAATTTATCCTTAAATGGTATAATATTCTATACAAATTCCTAAAAGTCTAATCAAGGCTAATTTGTACCTTTTAAACAGAGCTACAAGTGTCAACATGCAATTCATATAAGTACCTGACATCCGGGTATGCGCACAATATTGTTTACAGCCAGAAACCAGTAGTTTCTGTTTAGTATCATGGCGGACGGTGATTTGCTGGTTTTCGTCGACTTACGTAAAGCATAAGCGATCAAACCATTGACTAGTGGTGGAAAAAACAATAGGGTTGGAGGTTTATTGTTACGTTATGTGAGACATATCTAACACTTCCCATGAAAGAAGTGGTGAAATTAACATCTGGCTTCACCGGTGTTTTGAGTACAAGTATAAACAGTGCTCGTGAAGAAAAATTTGAAACGCAAAAGTGGTTACACGCGGGAAAAACAGAAGCGTGTGAAATACTCAATGCAAGAATGTAACAAGTATACAAATCACGTAACAATATAGAATTTATTTTTTAAAAATGAGCCGCCAACAGTTGATAAAGTGCCGCTTCCAGAGAGCAAACAAATGTAAGATATCGCATACCTGTTACTTGCTTTTTCGCTCGTTTGTTTTAGAATTAACTGTTATTATATGTGCAAACATTTATTTTGTTGCAAATAGCAATCTTATCACCTTCAATCTTAACAGAGTATGCTAATCACCGTTTAAGTTGTCGGACCCTGTTCTCTTTGTATTGCATACCGCCTGTACTCTGTCACATGGTCGTAAAAGATGACAGTATTTCTGGTGCGAATGGCGGAAGGATACATTATAACGGTGCACTGGTCACCTGGGTTTTGTTTTGGTGCGGATCAACCTAAGAGTGAATACAGTTTAGTAACAGTTCAACTTTATTTCCTTCCGCCCTGGCTTTAATGCTTAGAAATTCCTATGCCTGCTTATAAGTATACTATAAGTAAGTGATCACGAAATTAATTTTCTAAACTCAAGAACGTATACTGGCGTGCATAAAATATGGCCAAAATGGAACGGAGCTGTTTATATTGGTACTGACAAAATCTAGCCTCACCCCTTGCCAGCGAGACCACCAGCATTATTCTAGCCATTGGACTGGCAGGGTACTTCACCCCGCCCCCAATGTATGGCCGAACTGCCGAAGGGTAACATTACAACTGAAACCTTATATTTCCATGCTGCACTACAGTTTTTTTTAATCCAGGCAACTTTATTGTACAAAATTAGTATTTACAGTTGAGCCAATAACATACAAAATAATTCCAAAGAATTACAACACTTGTATTGAGGATACGGCGGCGCCGTGGCCGAGTGGTTAGACCGCTCGCCTCTCACCGAGGCGGCCCGGGTTCAATCCCAGGGACCCGCATGTGGCGTCTGGGCGGGTTTTCTCCGGGTTCTCCGGTTTCCTCCGCCATTCATTCCACCAACTGCTCCATCATCACCTTTCCTTTCATCCATTTCGCCTTCATTTCGTTTCATCTACTTCCTTCATCTCATACCAGGCATCGGGCTGATCACCCATCCTGGATGTTCTGTCTGATCCATGAGTGTCTGCTCCTCGACGAACCTCTGACCCCAAGCACCCGCCTGTAAGTCCTGGGGGGTGTAAGTCCTACATAAGATGAGGATAAACAGAGAATGAATGAATGTATTGAGGATACAATCCATAGATTGCCCTCAGAATATAAAATAAGTGTAATAATAGTTTGTAAAAAGGAAAATAATACAATGTTTTATAAACGGAGAAGATCAATGTTGTGTTTTCTCTTCAGTCTGCGTGAGGTGTTCAATCAATAAAGAGTTCTGATGGTCAATGAAGGATGTGAATAGTTGAGTATATGAATACTGAAGGATAGTTTCAACTGTAGGAATACGAAGACCTTTGTGAAGTGAAGAATTGCGGATGTGCCAAGGAGCATCCGCTATGACGCGGAGGGCCCGATTCTGGAAGGTCTGATTAGCCTTTTCAGATGCAGTGGTAGAGGCGAACAGCCTTTGATGAGATATTTGAGTTGATGAAGCCTGTGCCTTCTTAATGCCGGTTTTCTTGTCATTTCGTAGTAGCAATATTTTATCCTTCGTTTCCAAGTCACTAATGAAAGTTCTCATATATGTAAATGTCGTAGTTGTTGTTCACTTTAACGTCACATGCATATCATGCATCGTTCCTCTAGAAGGCCTAATTATACTGTAATTGGTTTTGAAGCAACATACAGTACTAGACACGGACAAACTAATACAATAACTCATTAATGTAATAAGACATCTAATTCACAGTTTCTCAACATCAACACATGAATAATTTCTTTCTTTAATATTTTGTTTCAAGTTTTACGGGATATGTATTTTCTTTGCTAATATTGTACGTATAATTATTAAGAGGTTGTTAAAACACATATATTCATAATGTACGCATGGCAGAGAACAAGTATATAACGTTATAGTATATAAAATATAATATGAGAGGGAAAGGCCATTGTTAGCTATATAACTAGTAATATAAAATTACGAGAAATGCAGTAGTATCTACGTAAGCATGTAACGAACCTTGGATTCATAATTAAGATGGTGGAAGTTTGTAAACATATATATGTAACATAAACTGTTATAGGATAGTAGCACCAATCAAGTACGTTGATACATGCCTATAATTCAAATACGTGCGTTAAGAAGAACGGTTGAATGGAACGCTAACAGAAGCTTGTCAGACTATATGCTCGTCTCTAAATATACGCTAAAACTACGTATTTAAAGTCTGCCAGTTATACATATTTGAACGTAACATATATAATGGTGAATTGTGAATATCATATGTGGTTTATCTAAAATACAAGTGAAATAATTAACAGAATACGTGTGTGCAAAATATTTTAACCTTCTCCATACCCAACTCTGACAAGACACAAGTGCTCTCCGACACAAATACAACAGTCGTGGCACAATTATACAATAATAATATACACACAAGAATACAGATACACGATCATCAGATTCCAGTATACGAGAACGCTGAGATACGTCACGAGAGTACGGGCATCAAGACGACCTATAGTTAGGTAATACAGCATTCATCCTCTAGTTCCCAAGGTCGCGGGTTCAAACCCGGCGGAGGGCGATGGATTTTTTCGGGCGTAAAAATCCTTAGCATGGCTTCCTTCGGAAGGGAAGTAAAGCCGGTTGTCCCGTGTCGTAGATTTAGGGCACGTAAAAGAACCTCAAGCCTGATAAAGAGGCCTCTGAGCAAAATTACCGGTCTTTCACGCCCAATATGGAATGGGATGCTAAGAACCATAGTAGTTAAAGAGCGTCTATAAATAAAAAAAAATCATCAATGTAGTGGGGGCTAGCAAGGAGGACCCGCTACAGTTTAGTCTTTCCTTGTATACCAATCGTATCGTAACTCTTTCATAGAGGTGGTATCCTAACCACCCCTTCATTCCACACAGGTTATAAACATCGCTCATTGATTAGTTTTTATTCCCCTGAATTTTTTTTCAGGCCAGTCATACAGAGAACTGATACTGGCTAGGTGGAGTCAAAAGTGAAGGGGAAAACTTACAAAGAGGAATAACACTATGGCGATTTAGAGGAATGGGCCACTTTATATGCACGACAGTGTACTTACTTAAGTTTGCCTCTAGCGGATGTAAACAATCTACGAGCCTAAATTGGTATTTAGAGCAGTTTTGTTCCCTGAAGCTTTTATATTTGGCCACACAAAAACCCTTCGTTTCTATTGTGTATCCCATAGTTCACTGTGCACAATTCAATTAATTCGCAAGGCCTGAAGCCTTTTCATTCCTTTTTAACGTTTCTGTATATTTCTGTTTATTCGCAGTTGACACACAAAGCGGACATTTCTTTGTGTTTTATTTTTCAAAATTAAATTGGCTTTTACAAGCAATTCAATCACATATTACTGCAATAATTATCTGTGATTAAATTCGTTTTTGGTTGCCCTAATTTCTTTAGTCAGACCATTTGTTTATTCACCACAAAACCGTTTTACTCTAAAGATTCGAGCTTACAGTGCTTCTAACAAAGATGAGAATTTGAAATATAGACATAAATGGTAGTTTTCAATTACCTCCGCGATTTATTCTGATGCTATTCTTTTATAAATAAATAGAAGGACAATAACATCAATATAAACTTAGGAAATTTGCTGCTAAAGGTTATTTGGCTTTGGTTAGGCCAAGAACCATTAACTCATTTCTAATGAAAAGGACATAAGCACGGAACAAGAGCAGTTGATTGGTTATTATTTCTTCTTTTTTGTTAGTGGTTACCACAGATGGTGGACAGTGGTGACTCATGAAATAAAATAAGTGGGAAAGTCAATTTGGGAAAGAAATGTTTTACGCCTAGGTTTGGGGTATCTCGCCGGCATTTGCCAGTTACGAGGACTGAGGAAAACCTCAGTTTGTGAGGACATCCCTGGAGGGATTTGAACGGACCTCCCGTTCACGAGTCCGTGCCTTAACGACCTCGGCTACCTGTGTCGGTGAATGTTTACTGAACTTAACTTATACGCACAGATGACAATTTAAAATTTCGTTGAACTCGGTGCAAAATTAAGGATAATTGATATAGAGAAGCTTAAAATAGTTGGTCATAATTTATCAATTATTTAACCAGAAGCTTCCAGGTTGGAGCTGCAGGTGCAGTTTTGTGAACCGAGGCTAAAGGATAAATAAACATTTTAATTAAATGTACAAGCAATTGACTCAAACTCGTTGGCATGAGATAAATACGCTCTGTTAATTAATGTCTATTGTCATTAAAGTGGATACAACCACCAGTCTAATGCAGTAGCCGAAATCGGATTAGAACAAATACTCACTTCCCAGCCAGTATCTTCATGGTGAAATGAATCATGCATGCGTACCACATGAATTACCGGGTTTCGATTCCTCACCAGAGTTATATACTTTACTCTGTCTGGTATGGGTTAAACGTCTTTAATCATCTACAACGTGGCAGAAGGAAATTACACTTTTTATTTTAAATTCATTGTCATTACCCTTAAAAACCATCTCAGGTACATCGCCATATGTCCAGAAACACTTTGTTTCCTTGGGCATCCCTTAAGACTTCTTTACAAATTAAATCAGTGCTAAAGCTACCATTAAAACTACAGTAGAATCTCGCTTATCTGACATAAACGGGCCGCTAGAACGTCAGATAATGAGAATGTATAACAGAGAGGGTTTAAGAAATAATTTCAAACTATTTTATAAATTTATGCATTACGAACTTAATAATCATGTTGTACAACAAACAACAGAAAAAATTGACTTAAACGTACAGTTAAGGCGGCGCCGTGGCGGAGTGGTTAGACGCTCGCATCTCACCGAGGCGGCCCGGGTTCAATCCTAGGGACCCGCATGTGGGATTTGTGGTGGATAAAGCGGCGTCGGGTTTTCTACGGGTTCTCCGGTTTCCCCCGCCATTCATTCCACCACCTGCTCCATCATCACCTTTCCTTTCATCCATTTCACCATCATTTCGTTTCATCTACTTCCTTCCTCCCATACCAGGCATCGGGCTGATCACCCATCCTGTCTATCCTCGACGGGCCTCTGACCCCAGGCACCCGCCTGTAAGTCCTGAGGGTGTAAGTCCTACATAAGAGGAGGTTAAACAGAGAAAGAAGAAGAAGAAACTTACAGTTACAGAACTGCCTGAAGTTAAATACATACGTTTAAAAAGTTCAGTCCATGAGGACAAGACGTCGCAATCTGCTTTACTGACGAGTGTGGCTTTTCGCTGCCAAGTTTTGCCATCTTTGCAGCATCATGTCAACTTCTGTAGTTTCTTCTTATTGCTCCATGTATTTAATTGCAGTTTCTAGTGCTTTAACTACGTCGTTAGTGAAATCCTGTGAGGCTCAACAGTTGATGCTTGATCTTCAATTTCGTTGTCATCGCAATTGGCAAGAGCGACGCTTTTTCCTCTGTTGTTTCATACTGGTCATCATCCTACATCCGAGTTTAGATTTCTTGCAAAGATGCATCCTCACATCCAGGAATACATTGCACTTAAGGTAGAATGATTCGGTTTCATCTGTGTAGCTTCTTCCATGATTTGGCAATTTGTTGGATTTCTTACGGTCCAGGCCCTTGCAACCCAATCAGCAACATCTATTCCGGCTACACAGAGTTACAGCTGATCTCTCCATTGCGTTTTGGATCTTCCTACACTTCTTCTACCAGTTGGACGGTAATTTAATACTTGGAGAGGACTACAGTGCGAATCCATTCTACGAAGTTGCATATACAATACATCTATTCCATTTTCAATCGTTTCTACAATATTATTTTTCATTTTTTTTTTATTTTATAATTCCTAGTAGTTGCTTTCTTATATCTTCATTACTTTGATGACCCAGCAGAGTGTATCCCTTGGACGTAGCAATTTCATTTCTGATGCCTCAATGTTTTGTTTATATTTACTTGTGAGGTGCCGTACTTCTGCTCCATATATCAGGACTGGGGTCGCCAGGACTTTAACATTTTTAAAATTGTTTCTTTTCATATCTTCTTAAACAGCGTCCTTTTTGTAGTCCCTATTGACTGATTATACTTAAGGAGCGTATCATTAAGGGACACTGGGACTTGAGGTTTTATGTGAAAATGAAATCTAATATAAATATTCTATAGACACCTGTGAATGGTTTTGGCCAAACATTTTTCTTTCTTCGCCATTTTTAAAAGCCCAACCATAAGTTTAAATAAACCTTTAACCACACTGGACCCTTTCCGTATGTATGTTTTTTTCTCAGAATTACATTTTTGCGTAAGAAATGTATTTTTATATTACAATTCTGCTCTGATTTGTATAGAAATTTGCATACATAATTTCAAATATGCTATCTAAAGATTAAATAATTAATTTTATGATTTCTTTGTTCATTGGCTCATCAAAAATTAAGCTACGCTCAAAAAAAAGGGAATATGTTGACATAAGTTAATAAAACAAAAATTTATTTCTCTACAATTAAAAACATCAACTTCTATAAAATACTTACATTTATTTTCACTATACCAAAGAATTAGAAAACATCACTACAGTTATAGAAAATCTGTATTTTTTTCGCTGATTAAAAATACTTGTTTTATCTGAGAAACTATTTGAGCTAGAGCTTTGAGTTTTCTCACAGCAGTTTTTTATTTACTCATATTAAATGTAACAATTTTCAAATGAATAGCTTAAAAACTTCAAAATTTCAAAATTCAGTCCTAATATCATTTCTTAGTCCTATTAGTATTTAATATCATTTTCTACTGTGTAGGAAATTCTGCACCCTAAATAACTGAATCTGGACAGTTCTTCTATTAACATCCTTATGCATTTTCTTTTTTGGCGGGACGCCAGATAAGCGAAGATCGGACAATTGAGGCTCTACTGTAAATAAAACCTTGGGGTGTCTCATAAATTTATAGAACACCCTATCACACAATATCGTTAAAACTGTAGACAGGATTACAAAACGCAAACTATACACTGATGTATTTGATTAAACATCATAATATCGCTTATGATGGTAATATTTTAATGACGAGAAGAGAAGTGAAGGTGGTAAACCAAACAATGTTAATAAATGTTCGGTGAACTTCATGATGTAATTCCGAGTAGCTTCAGGAGACTACTAAAACTGTACGATTTTTGGGCTTGCTTCCTAAAAGTCCAATAAACACCAGAATAAAAGACACAACGAATGAAATGTAATGCTGCGTATACATTTAGGAGCACTTTTGCGTTTCCGCGCTTTTAAATATTAAGGGGAGATTAAATGGTGAAATTTGCAAAAAATGACAGTTTAGCTTTTGGTGCAGTCATATTAATTGAAATATCCTCTTTAATTTGATATCGCTATAGGCACAATTCTTATATTTTTTAAAATAGCACTACATCTCTCGTTTAGCACTGTCAATTCTCCACCACTTCACGACCGAGCAAGGTGGCGCTTCAGTAATGTGCACAGTTCGCATTGGGGAGGTTCCAGGCTCTGACCCATGGGTTTTTCGTGGTTTCCCCGAATCTGCAGGCGAATGCAGGGGTGGTTACTCTTCTATCACGACTTTCCTACCCTTCATTGCGTGTCCTCATTATCTCCTTCATTGTCAGCTGTTTCAGGGCTGAGGGACCAGGCGACGGTATTCGGCGGGTTGCGGCTGGACGGTGGCTGTGTGCTCTGTAGAAGTTTCTTCCCTGGCGTCCTTACGGCACTGCTCAGTTAGGATCCGGCTCCGAGTGAGCCCCACTATGGGGATCGCCGGGGGTCTAGTGCTTGTGGGTTGGGCCGGGCGGCTAGGATGCGTTCGATTTGGAAACATTAGGGATCTTGTCCATGCTTGCGCCAGTCGTCATGCGGATCTGGTCGCCCTTCGGCTCTCTCCCCTCATCTCTCCCTCCCAGGGTTCACGGTAGAAGCAAAAAGGGCCTTTGTGGCCTACTTATGGTACTCTGCCCCGGTTGCGGCAGCTGCTCCGTACGGTGCAATTGGTACATTTTTACAAAAGGTTATGCAGCTCAGATCGGAGAGTAAGGAAGAGTGTCAAGGGTGGAAGAAGGAGGGTTAGTGGCTTAGGGGCGGTTATTTGTTTGTTTTGTAAATAATAGCGTGTGCTTGTGAACAAGTGTTTCTCTCTTCTTCTTATGATTTGTTTGTGTAATATCATTATCATTAACTTAAAGTTCACTCTGATGAACAAAAAATGTGAACTACAGTGTACTGTGTAAGCATGTACGGTCTATCTGACCCGTGCGATGTATAGGTATGAACATGTAAAATGTTTAAGACCAATAAATACACCACTCTACTCTAGTTTACTCTATTCTACTTTTACTACCACTTCACTGAAAAAAAAGGCACGATTGATCCAAATATACTATAGATTTTGGAGTAGGGAGGTAAATTTTAGGCCATCGTTTTGGGTAAGTTTTGCTCTACAAATTGGTACTACGGTTAAATATAGCAGCTATTGTGTGCTTAAGCCACATGGTTTCTTTGCAAATATATGCGAGTTCGTTTTCTCCATTTTTGCTTTGAACAGATTTTACTGTGAATGATATTTTCTGGTATAAGTGACCCGTTTTCTCAAACTATTGAAGATTAAATTTTAGGATGATAAAAATAAACCTCCTACTGTCTATCTACTTTGGTGTTAGTAAGCTGACTGGTTACTTTTGTAGAAGTAATTGCTGATAATTCTAAATTAAATGATAGTATAATTAAGAAAATAATACTGTCTTGCATAATAATCAAAATTACTGTATAAAAGTATATCAGTGAACTGGGAAGATACGCATACATCCTGTAAAGGTTTCAGTCGGATATGTTATGGCTACACATAAGTGAAAATTGAGGAATATCCTTCAACAAGTTCATTTTTGGTTTAGCCCTATTATTAAGAATGGATCATCTGGTATGATTTACGTATTTGGCGTGCATTGTTGATGATAATAAACACTTATAAACGAGTTTTTAAATGTGCCTGCACACAGGACAAGATAATCCTTTAGAATTTCAAAGCTCTTTTTCTCGCTTTCTGTTTTTTACTTTCTCTACTACGTAGAGAAAGGAGGGGAAGTATTGTATTCCACTCAAAAATTCGATACCGAGATTTCACCAGAAATACATGTTTTGAGACCCCTGAATCCAAAAAAAGCATATTTGGAAACAAGTCCTTGTGTGTCTGTGTGTGTGTGTCTGTCAACAGCATAACTCAGAAACGAATTGTCGGATAAACACCAAACTTGGTATTTAGGTTTAGTATCTTCCAGAGATGCGACACGAAAGTTTTCAAGAAAATCCCCCCACCCCAGATTACCCTATACATGGAACATTTTTCGAAAATTTTAATTTTCTCAAAAATGGCTCTTAACTATTTTGATTAAAATATCATATATTTAAGATGCTTTCATGACAAATAAAATGAATATCTCGAATTTTCTGGGAATGTCTCAAAAAGCATTCTTCATTGTGAACGACTTTTACATAACTGGTAAACCATAAGAGATAGACAAAATTTTACTACAGAAAAAATGTATATCGCGTTATAATACATAATTTATGTTATATACTTTTTTGTTGTTGAGTGAACCGTTTTCGAGATATTGCTTATTATTCCCTTAAATTTTCCAATACTTATACTTTTTCAAATGGGAATTCCTTATTCACATTTTTTGTCCTGGTAATGCAAAGAGAATGGAATACTCCACATAGCAACCAGCTCTTAAAGTATTTGACTATCGCTTAAAGCCTACCATATTCCCGTTGCATCTACAAGAAAATTAGCAATAAGATTAACATCTCGATATCTGGATTAAGATGAAGCATATGGAGAATAAGCGTATGTAAAAATAGTTTGTACAAGAGTAGAGAAAGTCATGTGAGTGTAACACATCAGATTTTTCTACATATTAACGAGTTTAAAATGTTCCACTTGGTGTTATTTCTGTTCTATTTCCTACAAAGTTTGTAGACAAAGATCCAAAACTATAAGCATAAAAATGTTGTGAGTGATTTTCCTTTATCGGTTATTATTGGAGGAGTATTAATTAGAATATATAATTAACACACCAAAATTAGTGAGAATATTGTTTCTCATAAGTTTATAATTTTTTCTCAAACACTAGTACAAGGATAAGGAGTGGAGGGGGACCTAGCACCTCAACCTACGAAGATCTTTTATGCCTAAGCCCCTGACGGGGCGCTCCCGGAAGGGAGATGAGACAGAGGGCGGTCGGACACGGAGGCACGACAGGGCAGATGGCAGCGTCCCTACCTTTTCCCAGATTGAAGCTCCCTGATTGACAGCTGGTACAACCGGCTCCCTTCGTCCCTGCAGGCTTACACATCCCACTGTGGACCTGGGACTAGAGACCGCTCCTATTCCGGTGGACGAAGTGTTTTCCACTGCCATGCAACGCCGAGACTCCCGCCTACAACCCTGAAACAGCAAGCAGGTGAAAAGAGAAGTGAAATGAGAATGGAGGTGAAATGTAGGGACAGAAAATTCGGGGATGTAATGAACCTTCCCAGCATTCGCCTAGCGACCCGGAGAAACCCCGAAAAAACCCATGGGTCAGGAAGGTCGACCGCAGGAATCGAACCTATGACCTCCCGAAGACGTTGCCGCCTGAGCCATCCCGCTCTGTTTCTCAAGCACTAAAACACAAATAAAAAAAAGCTCTTGCAACATTTTTTCTTAAAATACTCGTTACGGTCTAAATCGATGCTTATATTAGAAAACCTTTAATTTTTTCATTGTATGGACCACTTTTATATAGATTAAAATAATTAATTAAATCATTAATAACTTTAAAGCTACTGTAGATTTGCAATGGAAATGTGTAACATGCTTATGATTTGATGTATTACTAGCAGTATAAATTTCAAGAACATATGTAGTATTTAGAAATTTTGGCTGATATACTCTTAAAATTGGGTCATGCATTTAGCAGATTTAATGTTGGAGGAATGGAGATTTTAACCTCCCCTTAAGCTTCTGTCAATTGCTCTATGACATATACGATACATTCTATTTTAAATCACGCTTCGAATACCCCAGTATACAGATTTTTGCATCCCCCCCAAAAAAGATTAGAGTTTCACTCCGTTTTACTTCCTTCTTCTAGCAGATATCTTACGCTTTCAGCTATTTTATTACCTCCTCTCTGAACCCTACTATAATGGCCTCCATGTGGGATTTTGGAGTAAAAAAGGATCTCGGTGGTCTTTGATATCGTATAACTCTCTGAGGCTCGTTACTTCTCCTTCCTAAGACCTTTCCTTGCTCTTCTCGCCACGAAGTGACATATAGCGATAGCGTTAGAGAGAAATATGTCGCCACCACATTATTGTTGTTGCAATATGGAACACCTACACAATGGAGTGCACTCATAATGCCGTATGCCGCATAACTGTGTGTCCTCACGCGGTTAAATAGACTACCGTTGGATGTCCATTACTTCTCGCTCCTCATCCCCTTCACAATAGGCCACTTCGTTCGGCCAGTCCATCCCTTTTCACGAGCAATGAAAAGAAAGAAAAATGCAGGGGTGATATCCATTGTAGCAGCGGAATGGACTTCCACTCATGGCCGCCCTTTACAATTGCTCTGGGTGTCAATGTTACGGAAGATATGTCATCTTAACTGTATGGAAGTCCAGCCTGAAGCACGGAGTGAAAATCTGTCCCACATTGTTCACCACGTGTGAATGTTCCCAAACCTCATGTTACCCTGTATTCGGCGTGATAATCAAGCTATTTACATATAGACGAATCTCTTAGGTAAATCAGGATTTTAGCGTTTACTAGCAGAACCCGCAGCCCCAGGGTTGCCAACACATTCCGCCAGGTGGTTTTGGAAAACCCAAGTAAAATCTCCAGATATTGGTGATAGATAAGATATCAAAATATTAAAGTTATTATACAAATACTTAGTGCATGGGTCATTCACCGAACATGCATATTTAAGATGGAAGTCAAATGTGAAGAAAAGAAAGAAAGAAAAAAAAATCTGATGTGTTACATTCACATGACTTTCTCTACTCTTGTACAAACTATTTTTACAAACGCTCATTCTCCATCTACGTCATGTTATTCCAGATAAACATTTGTAGACTCTATCTTATTGCTAATTTTCTTGTAGATGTAAGGGGATAATATATTTACAAGGGCAATTTGGAAATACAGTAGCCTTTAAGCACATACATATCTCTTAATAACTGGTTGCTAGGTGCAGCACCATTCTCTTTCCCACAGATTAATACTCTTTGCATATCCAAGACAAAAAAATGAATAACGAATTCCCATTTGAGAAAATAAGTATTGAAAAATTTAAGGGAATAACAAGCAATATCTCGAAAATGGTTCACTCAACAAAAAAAAATGTATATGACATACGTTCTGTATTTTAACGCGATCTACATTTTTTGTGTAGTAAAATTTTGTCTATCTCTTATGGAAAAGTCGTTCACAATGAAGAATATTTTTGGAGACATTCCCAGAAAACTCAAGATATACATTTTATTTGTCATAAAAATATCTTAAACATATGATATTTTAATCAAAATCGTTGGAGCCATTTTTGAGAAAATTAAAATTTTCGAAAAATCTTCCATGTAAAGGGTAATCTGGGGTGGGGGATTTTCTCGAAAACCTTTGTGTCGCATCCCTGGAAGATACTGAACCTAAATACCAAGTTTGGTGTTTATCCGACTGTTCGTTTCTGAGTTATGCTGTTCACAGACAGACACATATCTACACACAGACAGACACACAGACAGACACACACACAGACAGACACACGGACATGTTTCCAAAAATGCTTTTTTGGATTCAGGGGATCTCAAAACATGTATTTCCGGTGAAATCTCGGTATCGAATTTTTGGGTGGAATACAATACTTCCCCTACTTACTATACGCAGTAGAGAAAGTAAAAAAAACCATTAACTGTCTCTGATTAGCTGAACAAATTTGATCTGTCTTCGCGTGCTTTAGGCAGGAAATTGTCCATGTTTTGCCAATTCCTCTGGTCAGCCAATAATCCCAACAAGCCTATCTCCTTCTAGCTGGAATTCAGAATTTCATCTTTTGCTGGTTCTCCCACTGTGCATATTCCACCAAAATATGTATTCTACCCAGAATTCATCCCCACCACAAAATGGACAGATCCTCATAGAATTGTCAGTAATTTTCTGTGCCCTCCAGCCTACCGGTCTAAACCCTGCCATCCTGACCTTTCCTTTCTTCCTAGGTAAGTATACGAGTATAGTTGTGGACAGAACATAACTACCTTTTTACCCAGTAGATAGATGACCTTCCCATTCCGCTCGTAAACTTTGACATCAAACAAAAGTTACTTTGGTGCCAAACACCGCCAGTCATCAACGAGCGGGGTTGTCAGAACCAGTTATTTTACAGCATTTTCTAACTTCTTACTTCCTACTCTGAGGATCTGCTGGCGGAAGTGAACATGACTTTCACATTTCGTCCGTGGTTAAATGGCGAAGCATCTCTCAAACATGATATCAAAGAGGCTCAAAGTCCTGCTTCTTTCTCGCAAAAGGACTCCGGCTTATGGGGTAAATCATCAAATGCTCATATTTTCAAATAGCAAACACGTCCAGAAAAATATGTTATTTTTGTTTTATCTAACATTAGTCAATATATTTTATTTAGGCACATTTATAACCCCCTTGGGCAAGCAATTCAGATAAACAGCCTACTCCAACTGCGATAAAGGAATTTTATGTACAAAGGTTCATAAAAAACGGTTCAGTTACTATCACGTGAAGTTGTAATAATAATAATAATAATAATAATAATAATAATAATAATAGAATCACGCACAAATGCAATTTCAGCTTACGTTTGTTCATCAGTTATTTATCCATAAGCGAAAATTATCACAATTTTGTTAAAAGTAGGTTATTATTATTATCGTCTATTATTGTTATTATTATTATTATTATATCCATGCCATTTTAAATCTATAATGAAATACAGTTACGTTATTTTAATAGTGAGAAAATTCGCGAAAGCAGCTGAGGAAAAAAAAGACACAGACCAAAACTCTGTTAAGGCATTTAATTTTTTTAATGGGAACCTACAATTAGGCTCAAATTAAATTGATCCTAAAATGATCATAACAACGTCCTCCAAATAAAACACGACTAATGTCATTTACTTTCCCCCATAATATCAAGCAACTTTTATTAAAGACATTTCTTTCTACAACGCCTAGCTTTGGAGATACTGTACAGTCTCAAATTAAATGGTCCACCCTATATTGGGGTTTTATATTATACTGATTTATATTGGGAAGTCTACCTAAAACGCTGTACAGTAATAACTTAAAAATATATCGTAAGGAATATTTTAAGTTTTGGAGGAGATCTAACAATTCAAAGTCGCAGGACACAGTGCTGACCTATGGTAAGGACTATTTAAATTGTCACGTGATTGGCTTAATTTTGTACATATAATAAATGCAGCTGTAACAAAATATTCGAAGGAGTAGTATTAAATCATCCCTAGCAAGGTACAAAATTGAAAATTTGACTTTTTATTGTTATTTTTCACCAAATTGGTTGCGTTATCCACAGATATCCTTCTCTCTCTCTCTGTCCCTCCCTTTCCCTCTCCCCTCTTCAGTCTCCTTTTTATCCTTTTCTTACTTAAGGAACTTTATGCCCTTGAGACATTCATAACTACACTGTTTCCTATTGCAACCGAAAAACCTCAGACTTTATCAAGCAAGTGTTTTACGTGCCCTCCCAAACAACAAATTGGCATAAATCACTAAGGACTTAAAATATGCAAAAATTTGCCCCAAAGCCATTCAGTAATTTGACTTGAAATGTATTATATACTGACCATCATAATAGTAGATACAGCTGTTCTTGAAAATGGTGACATACCCACTCATCGAACAACCCTTAGTTACTGTTTAAAATACCGCATCACAGCAGCCCTCATACACGTTAGCATCGGTTACCTATTTAAGCAAAATCGAAAATTATTAAAACAAAATTGGTTAAAGGTGTCATATGTAGAGATAGCAGAACCTCAGCTCTTCTCGCGTTATTCCTTTAACTGTGGAGGTTCTCTATTTCCCTCGCTTTCTTCCATCGACTTTACATCCCTCTCTCCCACCATCTCTCCTTTCATTCCCTCTCTCTTCCAATGTCTCCTCTCCTATTCTCTCTGGACTAGCTACATAAGAATAAAGAACCTTATTCTTTGACGTTTCCATTAGGTGGAGAAGTACTTAGGAGAACAAGAAGAAAAGACACCAGTCACTCTTTTGTTCAAAGTTGCGGCCAAAGGTTACCAGAACATCAGACAAAAGGTTTACACGTGTAGCTGTTCAGGGCGAACATAAGTCAGACAGTTTGTTGAGAAATATGTACCTGACCCTTCAAAACTGAAACTGGCGGGTTAATGTCCAACGTTCCTTAACAAATTTTTATAGCGATAAGATGCGATCTTCCTGAGCTGGTGTTTTACAATTTCATCCTTAATGGCACCCCAGAGGATGCCATTCTAACATACTTTTTCAACTATAGTGCTTTAGATCCATTTCCCGTTCATGCTATTGGGCCATGTGAATAAAAAGCAAGTACTTTTTCAAAGTTCGTACTCACGAGTAAGAACACTTTCTGTGATTATATACTCGGCTCAACGAGAACACACTCGTTTTCATAAAAATAAAAGTCTACTACCTCACGCGAGTATATACTCATCACCACAGCCATCTTGTTCACTTAAACTCAAGCATATACTCGTGTTATCTACACTCTGACCATATACTAGCTTTGTTGATTGTGTGGTGTTGTGTTGTTTGGCATTCTGAATTAGAGGAGTAGATTTTGTTGTATTTGGTTCTGTCCCATCAAAACTGGTCAGAAATTATCCTCTGTTGCATAACAAGTTTCAGCAGAAACGTTAGAGAAATATGAAGTCCTTCAAGAAATGAAAAATTAATTGAACGAACACGCACACAAAAGCGTAGCTGTAAATCAAATTATCAAAACAATAAATAAAATAAAATAGGCAAAGGTCTATTATCAATAAATCAGGCAAAAAGAAAATATTCACAGATTCTAAAGCTATAATTATAAGGTGCCGGATGCAGATTCAAATCAAGACTATTTCTAGAATCCTGGGATGTTTACACTATTTTTCTACGAAACAGTTTTGTTATAAGTAACCTAATTTCTTAAGCAACTGAATGTTGGGGTTAGGATTTTACATAATAAGCTTAATTAATAAATCTGACTTTCAATGATACTTCTAGGTTATGTTTTTCTGAAACAGTGTAGGATTTTGAAACTTCTTTAATGCCCATGACTATGTTTGTAACCTTTCCATTAACACTATAAAGCTCATAAATTGTGCCATTCTCTTCATATTTAGTTTTAAGTATAAAAAGTATATGTACTTAGAAGTGAGTGCTCATCTAGCCATCTTCAACATGAGAGGAGAATGAACTCATAAAACTGAGAATATATGTACTACTCTGTTTCCATTACTTGAGTATGTTCTCAAAATTAATAGATACTCGATTGGTCAAACGGTTCACATTTGTACATAAGGGTTTAAAAAACCCGAATAGGAGTTGTGTTTTGCAGTTAAAACATATTCTTTGTTTGTTGCCAAGTCCTATATTTCTACATAAGAGGTTGAAAATATGGAAAGGGTAATTTTTGAAAGTTGTAAGGCAGTCCGTAATTTTTGCTGGGCGTTGTAGTATAGTTGTGAAACGTTTTCTCTGAATAGAACAAAGAGTGTTATTTTGTATGTTAAGGGTTGTAAATAGCTACTGAAAATTAGAACTGTGGTAGTGTATGAAATTATTAGGGTAAATATAACTTTTTCCATGTTTTGCCAAAATCATAAATACCACGTGGCCCAAACAAGCCGTCCTAGAGAGCTTGTTTCCTGTATACATAGATGCAAAAGAAGGTGCCTTATCACCGCTGTTCAAAGAGGCAGTGCAGGTACAAAGCGAGCTAGTGCTGCTGTCTGCAAGTGTTTACGTGGTAGTATCGTACTGATAAGCGTCGAGTGGTCACCTGCATGCAGTTCGACCAAGGTCATTCAAACAAAAAGGTGACGTTTACCAATAACAAACACACAGATATGGTTACGATCTGTGCGCAGGCAAAGCCGAGGCTCGAAGCCTGTGTTGTGAATGTTTTCAGACGCGGTAGCTGTCTTCTGCGCATTCTTTTTGGGCGTTTAGATATAATATTAAGAAATGATGGATCATTCCAGGTAAAACGCCGGCCTGAGAGGCCCTTACATCAATTCGTTCACCAAGGTGGGCATGTTTTTGCACATGTTTACTATGAACAATGCACCAATAGAAAATAACTTAATTCTAACTCATGTTTAAGATTACATAAATATAATAAACATAGAATTTTATTTAATCTTTTTAACTTTGCGGCACCAATTTGTGCCATATAGTTTTACTGGTTGTAGATTAACTATCATGGAACTAAATGACTTAACACGTGTGCTGAGGTTTGCGTCTACGTCAATCCTGAATTCTTGTTGATGAGCGAATTGCTTATTAAATAATCGATAACACCCCTCCACACACACACACATAGGTACTCTCGCATTCAAACACCAGACTCTGGGCATACCAGGAAATGTTTTTGTTTAAAGACAACTTTAAAGTCCAGCCTGGAATCGAACCCGGAACACCTCATAGAGCAGACAGTTTCTCTACCAAATTAACTCTAGAACAGTAATATCAGTTAAAGTGCTCGTTTTCAAGTATTGGTCTTTCATTTAGCGGTCTCCTCTCTGTTGGTATGGAGCCCCTATTGCAGTTTTGCTTACACAAACCTTTGGCATCCGCGCTATTCGGTATAAACTAACTTCAACTAAGGACGGCTTGTGTGGGCCACCTGGTATATTCCTTGAAAACAAAGTTCAGGAAATCATAGGGGAATTTGGTGATAATCCGACATGCAGCGTCCCTCTCCAATAACTGAATGTTAAAAGATTTTAAGCCACATCATTTACTGCTTTGGGCTACAAGTATTAAAAATCTGCCAAGTTTATAATAACGTTTCCAAAAAGAACTTATGATATTAAGATTTAATGTAAAGGGATTAAAATTGAGACACATGAATATGAAACACCCCCTAAACCCCTTAGTTTTAAAATGTTGGGAAACGTTTTATAGCATATGTCTCATAAAGTTGACGTGAAGTTGGTGCTATTTATGCCCTTAGACGATCGCCAAACACTTTGTGCTGCGAAAGAAAATCTTGAGGTGGTGTATAAGTTTGTCTTAGGAACGGTTTTTCTATGCATCTTTTGTTCCTTTTCAGTATGCACTTCCATGTGTCTTTTGTTCCGCCTCTAGCGGGGTGGATGTAAGTTCAGGAACTTTAACTTCTCCAAGCTGGCACTTTATGGCCTCTGAGCCTGCTGTATTTTATAACTAAAACATGGGCTGGGTCATACATTTTAATACACGTTATAGTAAATAGTTTAGCTGTGCACTTCACCTTGAGCTCTTCTCAGATTTTACGACCGACATGTATACAGGAATGAGAATGTGTAATGCTTCCTCCAGACCCTTCAAGTTGACTGTCATAAAGTGGGTTTCTTCCCTAAACGTGAGAATTTTCAGCAAATCCAACCCTGGAATTCTAAAAGTTTCATATCAAGTTAATTCACACCTCTAAATACATTTCTAAAGTAACTTGATTTTCATTGTAACTTTCTCTGTTAATTGTAAAGGTTATTTTATGCATACTTATAATATGTAAGCAGACTTTACGCTTGTACAACATTAATTTAAACATCTTTCAAAAAAGAACCCTACCAGAAGCTCATACATTAATGCATTTTTAAACTTTAAACAAGGAAGGTGATTGGATTGCTCAACAAGTGTTCACTTTTGTTTGTATTAAATGTTTTACGTTATCCTTAGACGATGAATTTACGACGACTCTTAAGTTCTAAGCACACCGCTATTTGCTAGCAAACAATCCTTAAAATGCTAAGTTGTACTTAGTTTGTGGAAGCACAGTGCTAGAATTAGTAAACATTTAATTATTATAAAATGATGTGTTAGGGCGGCGCCGTTAAGACCACTCGCCCCCCCACTAAGGCGGCCCGGGTTCGATCCCAGGGACACGCATTTGGGATTTGTGGTACACAAAACGGCGTCTGAATGGGTTTTGTTCGATTTATCCCGCCATTCACCATTCCACCGGTGCTCCATCTTCATTTTTTCATTCATTTAGTCACTCATCTCTCGCATCATCTATCATCTACTTCTTCGTTCCCATCCCGGGCGTCGGGCTGATCCCTCACCCTGGTTGTCACTCTGATCCATAGACCCTCAGCTCCCCAACAGGCATCTGACCACAGTCATTGGTTTGTAAATCCTGGGGACTGTAATTCCTACGAAGGGGAGGGTAATCAGCGATTGCTTTGCTTTTGCATAAAATGATGCGTTATATTCACATTACTTTTTTTACCAATGAGAAATGCACACATATTAGTTACATATTTTGACTGTGTCCAGTTTTAACTGTCACTTCTGTAATGTGGTCCATTATGACGCAGCCGCGTAATGAAACGCGCAAATCAGCCCCTTCTTTGGATGGTTGTCTCGCCTGGAATCAAACACAAACTCTCTAGTCTCTCGTGGAAGCAGCTGTCACTGTACGCCATAACTTTCTTACAAACTCACTCGTAGAACCGCACTTGCCATGTCACACGCGAGAATGTTCGCTTATATAGCCAATGGAATTTTGCACAGAGTTACAGAATGTTCGATATTCAGGGAAAGGGAAGCTTCCAGAAGATTCTGGTTATCTCTCGATAGCGTTTCTGGTGTTTACGTTGGGCGAGAGCGCTGCTTATCTCCCTGATCTCCTACCAGGCCGCTTGCGGGCGCCGGCCAATAGATAGCGCGGCACGGAGCTGCGTCCCAATTTTATAGCATTCATTAAAAAGTGATTCTTTAGTTCTTATGAATAGTATATTCGCGTTACGTTACTCACTATAGATTATTTCAGGTTAGGAAAAAAGTGCTTAGTTACAGTCAATGATATTACAAAGGTTACAGCATGCAGAAACGGTATTCAAATGTTTATTCATGGTAATCAACTCTTGCGGTGGAAGCAAAAGTAAGGGGGGGGGAAGAAGAATAGAAATTTTCCAAGCAAGTCAGTCAGTTGACGCTTGGAGTAGTTTTAAACCTGCAAAATTGAAAATTTTGAAAACGGCTAACGCTACAAAAATATTTATTTGATTCAACTTGTGTTGCGTCTTTGGAAGATGCTGAATTTAAATACCAAGTTTGGTATTTATACGACTTTTGGTTTTTGAGTTTTCTATTGACAGATACAGACATATACATGAAGCTTTTTTTAAAAGTGCTTTTGGGGGGGGTCAATGTACATCCTCTACCTACCATAGATATATTGTAGAAAAGTAAGAAGTCTTAAGGTTATATCGAAGGGGAAATGAGCAATGAATTTAAAGCATTTGGCATATGAATCCACACAAGATCTAACACCAGGAAAACAAAAAGCCATTGTTTCATACTGTAAGAAACACTCCAATTTTTATTGAGAACAAAGAAACCAGAATTACCCTATATCCCTGTATGATTAATGGGAATATTATATTAAGAGTATAAATGAAACATATTTTTTGAAAATAGACTAAATTTTTTGATTACTGTCAAATTATTTTAATTCCGTGCTAGAGCACGTGTTCAAACAAAGAACTTCACCCTGCGAGCATGTTTAATAGATGGTTACCGCTGTGGTCTTTAAGGCGTTTTGTTTTGGTGTTTCACGGGGGATTGTGCGTTAGACATGAATGCTTATGTTTTATTGTAAACTAAAAATACAAAATCAACCTGACCATCTGAAAATGGGAAGAAAGGAACCACAAAAGTAAAAAAGCCGTTTTCAGGAATTTATTTAATAAATATTTTGCGTTAAAAGTAAAAAGAGATTATCCATGTAAATGATATGGAATTTTTAAGCCTCGCCATGTTTCCGAAACTAGACATCTAAAGCAAGCGTCTGGACGATAGTCCTTTGAGGCCGGCGCATAATTAAGCGTCGAGCTGAAGCTCAGAGATTTACTTGCAGAAAAGACAAAAAGGGAAGGCTTGGTGATTCAGCTGATGGAGCGATCCAAGATGTGGATCAAGAGCATACGACGAATATGTAAAAGAGAACATGAAATGCGTTATTAAACGTTTTTACTTTTTATTTTGTATAAAGAAGGTGTAGCGGATATCCACGGCTTATTTACTAAAATGTATACGTTATTGATATGTATACTGTAAAACAAAAAACGAAAGCAAGCTTCTTTTAATAATGCCGCTATTATCTCATGTATGTGAATTATTGATCATCGTTTCTGAATTTATTCGGAGTTTAGACATAACTGCGTTATAAAAGGTATTGCCGTAAGAGAACAAAAAAAGTGTGTTTTATGCAAATTAATAAACCCAATTAACTGTTTAACCCATCGAAACTCCTCTTCATCACCACCCTATCTATGAATTATCACCTCAGATCGGTATTAAAATTGTTGGTTTCACCATTATTCTCTGAAATATATTGAAGGTAGAGGTTGGTATTTAAGATCACAAGTAAGTAATTATAAAAGCTTTGAATCACTATAGCCAATCCTAAATGTTTGCTGTACTATTAATAATTCATATGTAACTACATGGTCACTTTCTTTTATTCCTTAAGGCTATGGTAAGCTTAATTCAGAAAGTCCAAAAAAAAATGTTAAAGTTTCATATACGGAGTATGGAAAAGGGGTGTGCAAAAAATTGTACAGTGGAAAGCCAGTATGAAAAAATGCATTTCGAGAATAGGAACAAGGGGTGGCAGTAGCTACTACGATTCTTTGCGATGTGAAACATGTTTGTGGCGTGCCACATGTAAACAAAACGCGCTCTAGAACAATACTTGTCACTGTCACTAGGTGTGTCTGATGTTCAATGTCACATTTGTGTTGTGAAGCCTACTGGATGGTACAGTAATACCGAACGTTCGTCTTGTTCAGTACAAAGAGTACAGTACAGTACAGTACAGTACTAGTCACCGTCACTAGGTGTGTCTGATGTTCATGCCACATTTGTGTTGTGAAGTCTACTAGATGGTACAATAATACGAACGCTCGTCTTGTTCAGAATAAAGAGTACAGTACAGTAATAGTCACCGTCTCTAGGTGTGTCTGATGTTCAATGCTACATTTGTGTTGTGAAGCCTACTGGATGATATAGTAATACCGAACGTTCGTCTTGTTCAGTACAAAGAGTACAGTACAGTACAGTACTAGTCACTGTTACTAGATGTGTCTGAGGTTCAATGCCGCATTGGTGTTGTGATGCCTACAGGATGGTACGGTAACACCGAACGTACAGCACAGTACACGCATGTAATGGTTAGTTTCTCATTGTGTACCCATTAGTTGAGACAGTACGTAAACACTTATTGTGTGAGTTACATTTCATTTTAACCTGCAAATGAAGATGTTTCATTAAGTCAGATTTCAATTATGTTCATTCAGCGCTGCTGCTGTTATACTGCAACTGCGACCCAATGCTCCTAACCTCAAAATGCTTAGTTAGGTACTGCCATTCTACTATACAATTGTCTGTGCATTATTATTCCGCACCGTGAATACACACACATTTTTGGTTATAATGCATATTATAATAAATAAACAAAGCAGTTTTCCTGTTCCTGCGCTTTATTGGTGAAGACGTACCCTTCAAAACAGTTTTAGACACACGAATTTCGTTTTCTCAGCCCCAACGAAGCTTGGTTGCTTTTTTCTTCTTTTCTTTCCACACGCGTTCTCCAAACGCGAGGTGCTCGTGTACGTTGACCGCTCAGCTAACAAACATTTATCTCTATCTTTCGAGGTTTTGGATTGGATTTTTATTCCTCCTGAGACCGCTCGAAAAATTGTAGAAGTTGCCATGACAGTCAATTTATTCAGAGTGTTGTGCGGCCATTACCACTTCTATCTTTGACTCGTGGAAGGAGTGAAAGAAAAACACAAATATATTCTAGCTTCGCTCGTTTGTCTCAAAATCTACGTGCATTGTTATTATTAACTCACCAAGCTAAATTGCATTATAGCACAGTCTATGTATACATTATTGTTAATGGCAATATTTATTTCATGACAAAACGAGTAACTGTAATACATGTGTTATGCCGAATTCCACCTCCCATTTGGTTTGTATGCAGCAGTAATTTATCTGAGTTTAGCCTGGAACCTCATACGTATTTCGAAAATGACGAAAATATTTTCATTTTAACGACGGTAATATAGTAACTTATTTCTGTCATGTACTAATAAAGTAAACTAAGCTCTAAAATGAGCGGTACAAGTTCATTCGTGCTCTCCATGAACAGCGAGAGCGTGAAACAAGGTTCCCAGAATTCCAATTTGTAATCATTAGTTTTTTGTTACCTCTGTCCTTTATGGACATCTGTTTTGCATGAACTCTCTGTATTTTACATAAAATATAGGCATGCCAATTTTGAACGATGTTAATTAATGATGGTGTGAACGAATCTCAAAGTTACCATGGGATCCAGAATCAAACTGAGCACGCCATCTGATAGATTGGCACTTGCACCTGGACCATATTGGTTTTTCACATGAATACTCTCTGTTACTGACTGTCAATAACATCATGACAACAAAACATAAAAATTGTTTCACTCCGAAATAAACTAATGAATGTCTGAAAAAGCGTCGCATTATGCGTTCATTTAGGTGCAAAAGTTAGCCCATTCCCATGGATAGTAATGGTGTTGTTTCATCCTTAAGGTTTTCGCATTTCTCTGGCACTAGATTCCACCCAGACCAAGAAAGAAAGGCGGATCAGTGAGGGATGCTATGTTCGGTGTGAAACGAAAGAGGAGTCAGAAGTAGCCTGTCTTCGTGAATACTACTCCGATTAGCGTAAAGAAACAGAGGTGGGTTAGTCCAATTTAAAGTGAATGACTTGACATTGTAGAGGAAGGGGTGGGTTTGAAATGGGTTACGTATAGCCTTAAAACCCACAGAAGTATGCAAATGATATCTAAAATACTGCCACCATCGAATAGGGATTTGGCTGTGTAAGGGTTAATGATTTGTGTGGCGTACCTCGAAGAACCAAATCCCGTTGGTGGGAAAATAATCCAGAAATAAGTTATTTCGATGTATTTATCAGTTTCAACTTAGTTCATTTGCATTTGGATACAACCACAATAAATTATTATTATTGCTACAATATGACACTGTTATGACCGTAGTAGTAAAACAACTCCGTAAATGTTAAACAAATTGACTATTATCGTCCTCCTAATTACTATTATGATTGTTATTACCCTAACGGTACCTTAGGGGTACTCATTAGTAAAATTTCTAAATCTTGCAGTTTTTATCTAAATTTTTTAAAACTTTTGTTACATGCTGTTCACTACATCTTTAAAATTTTTGTGGTCATATTTAATAGTCTTTAGAGAAAAATGTTACGTTTATTATGTTAATTAATCAGGCGTAATTTAGAAAAAAATAAAAATATTACCATATTATTAAACATCAACATACGAACCTTGCATATAGGTAGAACTTTTAATTACTCTTGTGGTTGATTCAGAATTTAATTTTAAACCTTTAAATATTTTTAAAGCATTTTATCCTCAGTGGTCGAATTAATTATGTCATATCTTGAGCAGTTTAAAAGTGTAGCAAAACTCACACGCCAGTTTTCTAAGTTCATTTTTTCTGAGTTTGTGCTGAAAATTTGAACAAGATTGGTTAGAAACTACATCGTGTGGGACATTCTAATGCGCGAAATAGTAACAAAAATTGAAGCCGAGTAGAGGACATTGGAAGTTGTTGGTCTTGGTCATTTAATGTTGAAGCCTTAGAGGACTATGAAAGCAAATGGCATAGTATGTAATTGAAGCTAAAGTTTTTTTGGGCATAAAAATGAACTTCTGAATTTTTCCAAATTTCTGCTATGGCTACCCTTAACTAGTAAGAAGATAAAGAACTCATTGGCAGTGTTAAACTCTGCCCATATTTTGGGATGGCTTAAGCATCTTGCAAATCACGTGACTAGTATTATGCAAAGGAAAGGGCTGAACGGGGCTACCCGTTTCACTATGAAAAAGATTTATTGTTTCACGTATGGAAAAGCCGATTTGAAGTAGAAGTTGTATTGTATTTCAACTGTTGGGGAGCCCACCTTTTAGTAGTTGCAACCGCACGTATAGTAAATAGTTTCCGGTAGCCTTCGCCCCAAATGTACTTTCAGGTGGCCTTTGCCCCAAGTTTAAAAAATATTAACTTCGTAATTTGACTGTTTCTTTAAATATTATATATTTATGTTTACCTCGGCTGCGTCAGTATTATTGTTAGAGACACGTTTCTTTTAGCAGGGTTTTGGTGCGGCTTAAGAATGTAGGCTTACACAAATTATAATTTTACTTCACTCCTTTTATTAATACTTGATGCGTTTTAAATAAAACTTCATTGATAGAGAGCTGTGAGATTCTTTTATTAATTACTTGCACTTTTTTAACACGTAAAACTATTTTCGTCTCACACGAATACGTATTAAATTTCTTGAGGACACTGTTTGCAGGCAACTGAACTGATTTCAACCGCCTAAACTTGTAAATTTCTGTATTTCAAGTCTCTGATTGGCTAATCCTACTCCAATAGAATACCTTCATTTAGCTAAAGCTTTTTCTGGTTGTTGATTGGCTATTTTTAAACTGCCTCAAAAATTACATTATTGTTGCTCCAATAATGACTAATAGCATTTAAACTTTCAAATTCATTATTGCCTCAAGGTTACCTCATTGTTAGCAACGTTTAACCTATTATTCTCACAGCTCCTACATTACTAAATTACGTAATATAGTCACATAACATTATTACACATGGATACAATAATACACACATATACAATGACTGTTACATATATTTTTTATATATAGTTACATACACATATTGCTTTAAGGCGGGCTGTTATTGAATTTACATGTTATATAATTAGACTGAAATTATTTAAGTGTTAAAAATACTGTCTCAAATACCAACTTAAATCGACTCGTCCCTATACGGGCTACCTTTGCACGGTAGTGTTAGGTACATGTCACGACTAAAGTTACTGTTCAAACCAGGGATGCCAAACCTTACAGATAGAGGAGATTGAGAGAGTCTCCCTTCACACTATTTCCACTCGTGCTGTCAACCGAAACTTGATTGGTTTAGTTTGTTATTCTCTTCAAATATGGTAGGTGGGGTTTGAACCTTAGCTCTTAAGAGAACAGGTTGGGCTTCACTGGTTTAAACAGAGAAATGCAAATATGAGCCAATAAGAGAACTTTGCTCGTTCCTACTTAAATGTCTAACACGTGAACAATTAATTGGATAAACCGCTTATAACTGTCATCCGCTTAAGAGAGCTGAAATGTACACTACGTCATTGTTTAATATACCAAGTTCCTGGCTCATTTTGCATGGAACTAATCAAAACATCACAATCAATTACTTATTCGTAAAAGGTTTTGCATGTACTAATACAATTGGGTTAATGTTTTTCTGTTAGCAGTGGATATGTAATTTTATTTTAAGAGCATGTTTAAATGCTTTTACGTTTTTGCTCATTGTTGAAGTTTTTAGCCATTATTTTTGGTTTGGAATCATTTTATCACTTCGCGGGAAGCAAGGCGATTCAAAAACAGCGCGCGGATAATGGCGTTTCCTTTTATTATAAATGTTACTCAGAAAAATTGAGTTCTACCTGAATTTACAGGTTAGAACCACTCCGCTGCAAACTCTACGGGGGTTCTAGAGATGATCCCAGAGCTTCCAGCGAAATTAATCCCAGAGGAGAAACTCCATTACTCAATTGTATCAGCTCAGTACACTATGGGCACAAAGCAAATCCCAATGAGGTGTGGAATCAAGCCCAAGCAGGCACTTGCCTTTTATGGTTTGCAGCATGAGTAGAGGCCGCATTGTTGATGAGAAAACCTTAGATTAAATCAACTGTTATTAAATCAATATCATGCTATCTTAACTTACTATGGTGAGAAAGCAGAGCGTATATTAACTCGCTTGTATGATTCACGTATCCTAATGAACCTTCAAAGCAGTCTCAATTACTTCGAGGTATACGCCATAAAGGTGAACTGCAATACTGGAAGTACTTGTTTCCAGTATGGATTTAGCTATTACTGAGGTTAATTTATATTTTGACAATGCTTCTTTGATTTTCCAAACTTAGCCTATATATATATTTCCAGCGTGGAAAAAGAAAAAGAACTGTTTAAAGGCCAAGTGCTCTGAAGTCATTTACTTTTAAATGTTCAGGAGAAAATGCTTTGCGTTTCAGCATATGAATGATTTGAGAGCTTATATTAAGGAAACATTAAAATTTCTTTACCTCCAATATTAGATATGCTAAATTCGTGACCCATCATTTCAAAAACCATGCATTTAACACATCAGAAAATTTTACAGGACTTAGACGCTTGCCTTGTAAGTACATTGATCTACGTTTATCCAATAAGCATGTTTACTAAGGAAGCTAGGGTTATTTTCTTAATTATACCTTCTTTTAAATAAAATTTAACAGCATTTTTTAAATAATCACACATATTATTAATACCAAAGTAGATCCACAACGACGCTTAGAGGTTGTTATTTTCATCCTAAAATTCCATTTAGCTATCTTCAATAGTTTGAGAAAACGGGTCATTTATGCCAGAAAATGTCATCCAAAGAAAAAGTTTTTTAAAGCAAAAATGGAGAAAACAAACTCCCATATACAGCCAATCAGATTAAGCGATAACGCTGCTAGAGGCTCCTAGGCAGCGGGCGCGCGCCACTCGCCTGCCGACACTACATCCCCGCGCGAACCGTCATATGCATCGAAACAGATAGGATGAACGGACAAAGCCAACTAGTACTATTATTATTTCTCAAACTACAGTATTGAATGTTCCTTACATTGCTTAGCTTTTCAAAGAAGATGTTGGAAACGTTCTCCTTGTGCTCAAAGATAGGCACTGCAGTGTCTTAACAATTGATGATTCAAATATGCAGCTCATCTTTGGAAATGTTGGTTATTTCTTCCTGTATATTATTTTGCAGTTCTTGTAATGTTTGGAGATTTTGGTTATACAGTTTGTCTTTTGAATTGCCTCACAAGTAAAAAATCCCATGTCGTGAGATCTAAGGATCAAGCAGGTCAAACCCCTACACGGTCACTCCGTCAGCAAAGACATCAGCAATTGTACAAAGAAGTCTGGGTTGTATGACCTATAGTCCCGTCCTGTTGAAATACGGCGGTCATTCGCCCATTTATTAATTGAAGGAAAAACTGCTCCAAAACTAAGGTTTGGTATCGTGCGGCATATTGTTTCGCGAAAGAAAACAGGGCCAATTATTCTAGCCGCACTCACAGCACACCATACACCAACCCTAGGCTCATATACTGGACTTAAGCGCATGAGGGAAACGGCGCAATAGTGCGGACTGGAGTCTCGAGAGGGAAGCGGCGCGCGACCGGGACCCAGTGCCGCTAACAGCGTCACCGCTTTATCTGATAGCACTGTATGTGCAAAGAAAGGAACCACATGGCTTCAGCACACAGCATCTGCCATAGTTAACAGTGGTTCCAATTTGTAGTTCCCTAAAAGATGGGCTAAAGTATACCTCTCTACTCCAACTTTGGTAGGAATTATTTTTCTATGAATTAATGCATAATTCACAGTACAAAATGAGGTTTTGTATGTGGCGGTGTCGTGTGTTAATAAAGTTTATGTGTAATAATTTTTTTGAAGCTTAATTACTTATGACTTTTTTATTAAATTTATTTATTTATGCCTCGGCTGCGTCAGTGATATCTGGTAGAACAAGTATCTCTAAATAGGGGTGGTACGGCTGCAGAATAATTTTACACACTTTACACCAATTATAATTGTAAATGTTTACTTCTTTATTACTCCTTCACGGCAGTTGAATAACAATTTACTGACGTATCTAAATATGGAGCTGTGAGATATTATTCTTAACTACATTTTTTTAAAAGGTCAAAATTTATCTATTATCCGCACTGCACTAAATTCTCACACCTGCACACTCTGAGATACAACCACTGAACTGAACTGCTTGGGCACGCTATATCTTAGCGTCCACAGTTTAAATTTTTATCTTTCTAGTTTCTGGTTGGCTAAGCCTACTCTAACAGAACACCTTTAGTTTTACTTTGATTGGCTTTCTGCACCCTCCTGACCATTTACAAACGGTTTTAAACGTTACATCTGTATTGTTCCATGGACTGATGGTAGCCTTTTTTAACTTTCTAAGTAATTGTTGTCTTAAGGTTACCTTATTGTTAGCAATATTCGGCTTCCACTATGTGACTCTGCTACGAAAAGCAGCTTGCTTCTATCCTCGCAGCTCCTACATTATTAAACTAAGAAATACATTCACATAACATTTTATACATATAATAATAAAATAAACATAATACAATCACTATGATATACACTTTATATACTGTAATATACACGGATTGCTTATAGACGGGCTATTACTTTTATACTGTATAATTAGACTGATATCAGTTAAGCGATAAAATGGGCTGCCTCAAGTACTTCTTCCTTCTCTGATTAACCTCCTCGTATTTAGGACTTACACCCCCCCCAGGACTTACAGGCGGGTGCCTGGGGTCAGAGGCCCGTCGAGGAGCAGACACTCATGGATCAGACAGAATATCCAGGATGGGTGGTCAGCCCGATGTCTGGTATGGAAGGAAGGAAATGATGGTGAAATGGATGAAACGAAAGGTACTAATGATGGAGCAGTTGGTGGAATGAATGGCGGGTGAACCCGGAGAAAATCCGCCCAGACGCCGCTTGGTCCACCACAAATCCCACATGCGGTCCTTGGGACCCGGGCCGCCTCGGTGAGAAGCGAGCGGTCTAACCACTCGGCCACGGCGCCGCCCCTTGCCTCATGTACCGTTTTTAAAAATGCATTTAAAATCTTGGTATGTTGTCAAATTAAATAGCAAGTTTCCAATTAATTAGACTGTACAAAGAACTAAAAATGCCATTTTTCGGCAATTTTCAACATTTGGTTTTCCCTAGGGATAGTCTAATTCAACAGAATAACGCAAATGAATAAATCGAGAACACACAGTTAATACGACACAGTCTGTATTATTTATTACGCACCTGAATTGAGAGCGGGCATTGACTTGTACCTCAGACATCGCTCTTTCATAGTGCTGTTGCCACAAGTCTCATTCTAGCTTGACGCAAACCGCTCTTTCTATAAAGAGATTTCACCTAGAAACATTTAAATTCGTATAATGCCAGTCAAAATAGTTTTTTTTTGTGATTTTGCCTCTCATAAGCTGAATTAAACTTAAAAATCTTGTGCTGCATTCACATGGCTGTCTCTTCTCTCTCTCTTCTACAGACTTTTCTTACAAAAGCTTATTCTTCTATTTACTTCATGCTAATCGAGATAATCTTTATTAGACATTTACATATTTCGTTGTAGATGTTAGAGGGATACAGTAGGCTAAATCCATTGTCTGAATTTTAAAAAGCGGGTCGCCATGTGGTGTGTGAAATTCCATGCTCTATGCGTGACCACGAGAAAAAACGGATAGCGTAGTGTAAGTACTTGAAAATTCTAAGAAATAACAAAGGAAATCTAGGAAATATTTAACGCCAGAAATAAGTTAAACATAAATTATGTACCTGCTTTATCGAGATCTACACATTTTGTACAGTAAGATTTCGTCTATCTCTTACGACTTACTAATAATACAAAGTAATTCAGAATGAAGAAGGCTTACTATTCGTAAAAAATTCAAGGTATGCATTTTATTTTGGGTACAAATATCTTAAATTTATGTTGGTTTAATAAACATCGTTAGAGGCATTTTTTCAGAAAGAAAATATTTCCATACAAAGGGTAGCTTGGGGTGAGGGGTTTTCTTGATAATCTTCGTGTAACATCTTTGAAAGATGCTGAACTTAAATACCAGATTTGGTATTTAATGGTTCGTTTTTGAGTCACACACACACACATACACGAATCATTTTCTAAAACTGCTGTTTTGGATTCTTGGAGCCTCAAAACGTGTATTTCCGCTGATATCTCGGTATTGAGTTTTTGGGTGCAATGCAATACCTATCTCCTTTACCGAGGTCGTGGTTTCATACCCGGCTGAGAGCGATGGATTTTTTTCAGGCGTAAAAATCTTTAACATGGCTTTCTTCGGAAGGGAAGTAAAGCCGATCGTGGATTTACGGCACGTAAAAGAACCTCAAGCTTGATAAAGCGATCTCTGAGCAATATTTCCGGTCTTTCACGCCCAATATAGAATGGGACGCTGAGAACCATAGTTCTCATATCTAAGATATTATTCGGAGTAACGGACGTTGATTGTGATACATAAATCAGATGAGAGAGTTTAATTTGCCCCCAGTATAGGTAAACGTTATACAACGGAGGACACCTCGCGCACTGCGAACTAAATAGATCTATTGTGGCTATCGCCCCCCCAGGAGGAAGGGATGAAGTGATGAAATCACACCGTAGGCAGCCAGGCAGAAACGCGCGAAAGTCCATAACATTTCCAGGTTCGAAAACCCGTCCACTGCTGGAGCTACCTAGAGAGGGTGATAAACACCAGTCGATCAAGTAGCCACGGGAAGTACTCTTTCCTTTGAGCAAGCAGCCACACCTTCTGTCCGCGCCACCATACGCCACGAAACCTTGAAGCACTCCTGAAAGTTGAGAAGGAAACCAAATGATCCAAAGGAAATCATGGTAGATGAGAAACCACCCCACCATTTGCCTACCGACCAGGAGAAACCACGAAAAACTCAAGGTCAGAGAAGGTTGTTGACGGGAATCGAAGCCGGGATTTCCCGAATGCGAGCCTCACACGTTACCGCGTACCATTTCGTTAGGTCCGCCCCAGTAACTTATCACGATAGCTCAGCGGTAGAGTATCAGCAGAAAATTCTAAAGATAAGTGGTGTAGGTCATGGCAGCTATACTGGAGTTTCCAAATGTGGTTCAGTTTGCTAACCATAGCCTACAGACTAGGGATGTGACAAACAGTTCTTTTCGAGTAACGGTTACATGTAACGGTTACTAGTAATAATTAAGGTATTTGTTTTCATGTTTATCACGTTCACAGTTACATTATATTAATGCTTAACAGTAACGATTAGCTGTCTACATTTGAATACCAACGATGTCATACAGACTTATTTTGTTATTTTTATGTAATCTAATCTCTAGCTTGAGCTGGCCGCGTCCTCGATGCGTAACGGTTTCATAGCCCGGATTAGAACTGCTCTCCTGGCGTATGACTTCTTCTCTGTCCGGCTAGCGTGGAGCAGTGTTGACTCTGTAAAGTCTACAGGGGGTGGTAAAATTATGTATCTATTGCGATAATAAAAACATCGGCTGTGGCAAATGTTGGCTTTATTATACTGTTATGTTACACATTTAGGAACGCGAGCCACCACTCCGTCAATTATCCGCGACTGACATAGAGATTATTCGTTAGTCGGCGGTATTAATAAGTATTGTAATGCTTTCCCTGCGTTCATAGCCACGGCCTGACTTATACGGCGCAGAGTTCAGCTAAGAGTGAAGTTACTTGTATTTTGTGAATTTCGCCATGTTCGATATCATCCCTACTCCCCATATGTCATGTGATTATTTTGTTCGGTTCAGCTTTCTCTTTCCCGCGGTACTAGTTACCATTAGTTTAATTTATACTATAGCACGTACGTATTTTTATGGCTGTAATCCTTTGCTCAGCTACGAAAAGAAATAGCACTTTACGAGACTTATTTTCCACAGACTCTTCTTAATGGGTCTGTTCATTTGTATGCGTGCCGACAGACCTTTCCAGCCCCAGAAACGGATGGGACGGTGACCCGAACCTTACTTCCTCAAACCAGTTGCAGTATCGTGTAAAAATATGAAGGTTTTTCCTATCGAGTTACAGTATTAGATACAACATTTTATATCTTTGTTTAATCTATATACAATCAAATACCGGGCCGAGTTGAACCATATCAAACTTTAATTACTACGGTGCTTTATAATCGCAAAATGCATTCGCACTTACTGCTACATTCCTATGCGCGCGCACATACACTTGAAGACTTATTCTTACGTGTTGCTTTCTCCCTATTGCCTAAGCTATTCGCACCGTCAATGCGCCTCTCTTAGCACGTGCAGATGGGAACAGCCGTGAGTAATGAAAAAAATCATTACATTCATGCAAACTGAGGTCGGAAGCATGCAGTTATGCAATATTAATAAATAATAACATTATGGTGAGTTTGGTAATGAGGTAGACCTTTCAACTTGAGGTTTGATTCAGGAGATACTTATATAACCTTGTCGTACATTTGTCGGTCTTTCATTGCTTTTGCCATGCAAGGTTAAAGGTGTAAATATTCATAATGATTACAAACCAAAAAGAGCAGAAACGCACACTTTCACACGTGTTTTTCGAATTCGAAAGTCTGAGAAATTTCACGTTTCTTTATGCAATCCTGGAGAGTAGATTTGATGAAATTGTGCAACTACAGATCGTAATTCACCACTGTTAAAATTTATGAACCGTTGTTTGATCTTAGCTGCCAGAGCATATTTCGCCACTAAATAGCATTAATTGTTTATTCATACCCACCTACCCGCGATGTATAAAAACACGTGTACCTATAATCGTATGTGAGTAACCATCTTAAAGCAATGCATGCAGCTTTGCTGCCTGAATGGCCTGTGGCCCTTGACCTACCTACAGAGTGAGCCAAAAAGTCTCCGAACCCCCTGCGCGGTGTTTTTCCAGTCCGCGTCCTCGGCGCTCGTTGCCGTCTGCAGCTATCATAGAAAGGCACAGATGAAACCATACAACATTTTTAAAACTACTTTTAAAGGCTTTACTTACCAACTTTACGAAAGGAGATGCTGAAACTGGCCACCGTCGTTATATATATATATATATATATATATATATATATATATATATAGCCACCTCTTTAGGAAACTATCCATCACTCGCCGTAGTTTATGTTAAGAAATTTCTTGGGGGTGGGATTTTGTTTTAATTCTTCCAGGGTGTGTGGGTTTGTCTTGTACACTTTATGTTTTAAGTTATCCCAGAGGGGTATTTTATAAATATTACCGGCTGAGCGGTGTTCTTCTACTGGGCGTGTGGAAATATGATAAAAACATGATAACGCACTGCTGCTATAAACAAATTCACGCTGTTGAGGTTTTGCTCTGCAGTGTGAAGTGCAGTTTTGAGTTGATGGTGATGTGAAGTGGTTCAGTTATTAAGAGTTATTTATTATTTTGTCCTGTACTTAGTCACAAAGTATATTATGGCTCAGTATATGTTTTCTACTGCACAGCGTGTATTTATTTATGATTCGTATGCGTTAACTCGGTCAGCTCGCCAAGTGAAAGTACGATTTTGCAATAAGATTTCCAGGTGTAAAAGTTCCTGGCCGTACAACAATCCATGAACTTTACAGTATATTTCAGGCCACAAGAAGTGTTCAGGCTAAGAAATTTAAAAGACGGCGTTCAGTTGTTACCGAAGAAGCATTAGACAACATCGATCATCGTTTGGAGAATTCTACCAAAAAATCCATGATGGATAGTTTCCTAAAGAGATGCCAAGAATGTATGTACAACGACGGTGGCCAGTTTCAGCATCTCTTTTCATGAAGTTGATAAGTAAAGCCTTTAAAAGTAGTTTTAAAAATGTTATATGGTTTCATCTGCGCCTTTCTATGACAGCGGCAGACGGCAACGAGCGCCGAGGACGCGGACAGGAAAAACACCGCGCAGGCGCTTCGGAGTTTTCTGACTCATCCTGTGTATTCGAAACGATAAGCTACGCGTTGTAAAAAACAAATATGTACTTGCAACTCCGTTCCAGGATGACTAATTATAAACGAGTTGAGGTAATTAGTTCTCGACAAGCGATTCCAATGCACATGCAGTCAGTGATGTCACCCAGACTCAGTATGAGTCCAATAACCGTTAACGCGATAACTAGTTATCTTCGTTACTCTGGTAACCGTTACTCTGTAATTAGTTATCTTGGCAACCTATACGTTATTTGCTGCCCGTCCCTACTACAGACGGATTGTGAGACTGTATGAAATTTTTGAGTGTATACGTTACGGAAAACTATTCGACGTACTTGTGACCATGGATATTTTTTTAAAAGCTAACTTTAAAGGTACTCTGATCTACAACTCGATTTAATCGGTACGCATATATTTATCAATATGAAATTTTCCCGCCTAAGTCACAGGGAAGTGCTGGTAGGTATAGCAGCGTAAAAGTTGGACGTAAAAAATACATCACAGCAGCGTCCAAACTGGCATCATTTTCTCAGTGCTTGTGTTATCCCAATTTTGCATATTTGCTAAATGATAAATACAAGAGTATTAGTAGTAAAAATGTGCAGTGTAACTCTTGTAGGTGTAATAATCAGATTCCTTTGATAAAATTTCTTCTGACATTCATTGGTGGAGCTGGAGACGCTCTTGATTGCGTTCAGAAGAGAAATCATTTGCGATGAAGTTTAAAGCAATACAGGAAACCTCAAATATGACTAGACTCACACAGCAGATACACTACGTGATCAAAAGTATCCGGACACTTGGCTGAATATGACGTACAAGTTCGTGGCGCCCTCCATCGGTAATGCTGGAAGTCAATATGGCGTTGACCCACCCTTAGCCGTGATGACAGCGTTCACTCTCGCAGGCATACTTTCAATCAGGTGCTGGAAGGTTTCTTGGGGAATGACAACCCATTCTTCACGGAGTGCGGAACTGAGGGGAGGTTTCGATGTAGGTCGGTGAGGCTTGGCACGAAGTCGGCGTTCCAAAACGTCCCAAAGCTGTTCTATAGGATTCAAGTCAGGACTCTGTACAGGCCAGTCCATTACAGGGATGTTATAACCGTGTAACCACTCCGTCACAGCCCATGCAGTATGAACAGGTGCTCGATCGTGTTGAAAGATCGCCATCCCCGAATTGCTCTTCAACAGTGGGAAGTAAGAAGGTGCTTAAAATACCAATGTAGGTCTGCGCTGTGATCCTGCCACACAAAACAACAAGGAATGCAAGCCCCCTCCAGGAAAAACACGACCACACCATAACACCACCACCTCCAAATTTCACTTTTGGCACTACACACGCTGGCAGATGACGTTCATCGGGCATTCGCCTTACCCACACCCTGCCATCGGATCGCCACATTGTGTACCGTGGTTCATCACTCCACACAACGTTTTGCCAGTGTTCAATCGTGTAATGTTGACGCTCCGTACACCAAGAGAGGCGTCGTTTGGCATTTTCCTGCGTGATGTGTGGCTTATGAGCAGCCGCTCGACCGTTTCTCACCTCACGCCTAACTGTCATAGTACTTGGAGTGGATCCTGATACAGCTTGGAATTCCTGTGTGATGGTCTGGATAGATGTCTGCCTATTACTCTTTACGACCCTATTCAAAGGTCGGCGGTCTCTGTCAGTCAACAGACGAGGTCGGTCTGTACGCTTTTGTGCTGTACATGTCCCTTCACGTTTCCACTTCACTATCACATCAGAAACAGTGGACCTAGGGATGTATAGGAGTGTGGAAATTTCGCGTACAGACTTCTGACACAAGTAACACCCAATCACCTGACCACGTTCGAAGTCCGTGAGTTCCACGGAGCGTTCCATTCTGCTGTTTCAGGATGTGTAATGACTACTGAGGTCGCGGATAATGAGCAGCAGGCAGTAGGTGGCAGCACAATGCACCTAAGATGAAAAATGTATGTTTGTGGGGGTGTCCGGATACTTTTGATCACATAGTGTATATTAAAGCATTTTAGATGCATTTTAAAAAAAACATTTATGTTCAAAAGAAGGGAATCATTACCATAATTTCCTTCTTTGGAATCCTGAGAGTTTAAAGGTAAGCTTCCCCCAGCGTTGCTCCCAAAAACATTGAATGAAACCCTTTACGATGACAATATTCATATTATTTTCAGGATTCAATTTGTCTCTCTTGACTATACTATTGTGCATGTATAGTGCGCAGGGAAGAAGACGAATTTATCATCTCTCGATGTGAGAGACCAAAAAAAATGAGAAAAAAGTAAAAAAGAAATAGCAGACAAATCGCTGAGATCCACCTCTGCCTCAGAGTCACTTTTCTGAAGAACTAAACTAATTTTCCTGAGCGTTGTTATGTCGCTCCAGGACATCCACTAGCTTTTGTTTCACCTCACACTCTCTGTACTCCCTATGCATGGGTGGCGAAAACATGTTTCACAATGCAGTTTGGGTTTCTTTCGCCGGTTTAAATAAAGTTCCAGTATGCGTACAACAGATTCGTGACTATCCGAGCTAATTGGAACCGATACTACCTTGGATACGGAAAAACTCGGATAATATGCTAATAGGTCGTAAATGACTAAAACACACTTAAACTCTGTAGTAATTGTTTATTACAACATAATTTCTTAAATAAAATATTAGCAGATTACATTATTATATGATTTTACTCTTTTATAAAGTCTTTCGTAGTGTTTTCAGGCTATACTCTTGCCTCTCTTGGATACTGCAATGTAAAGCTAACGTTGTAGGGACAGTAAATCAAGCGGCGTAGACCTTCAGTCCCTTCAGAACTTCACACGAGGGGTGATAAAAAAACTAAGGTTTCAAAGCCTGCAGTGAAACGTGTACATTTTATTTCGTACAACCAATACAGCCAACTGATAGTACATACATTAGGTTATTTTTCGACACAGTCCCCATGTCGGTTTAGGCTTTGTGGGATGAGTTTGAATATTCCTTCCTGTTAGAAGTCCTTGCTGTTTAGCCACGTTGTCGCGAAGTGTTTCACCTACTCGTCTGAAGCGAATCGTCGGCTTCTAGGTGCTCCTTCAAGTGAGCAAGAAGGTGAAAATCGCTTGGAGCGAGGTTCGGGCTGTAAGGAGGGTGATCGATGATGTCCCAGGAAAACTGCTTCAACAGCGTGGTGGTCTTCTGGGCTGTAAGAGGTCGCGCGTTGTCGTGAAGGAAGATGACGTCCTCGGTGAAAAGTCTTGACCGTTTGCTGCTGATTGCATCGCACAATCGTGTCAAGGTCTCGCAGTATCGTTCATTGGTCGAATGCATGAAAAACATTTCAAATATATTGATTCAAATTTGTAGAAATTTAGCAATTTCAGTGGCGAGTACCTGTAGATGAGAATCCGCATTTACTTTCAAAATTAACAAAGCCCAAAATGATATAGTTTGGCTTTATTACAGTTCTATTATCCACAACACGAGTGAAGATTTTTCGTGTGCGAGTGGGGATTATTCCTTACGAGTATTTTAACACCGTGTAAACACAGGCTTCTGAAAATTATACTTAACTAATAATTCATTTGCTTACAAATCTCTGGTGAAGCAATTGGGTACCTTCTCGCAATAGAAGCATTTGAAGTTGTGTTCAAATAGCAATTCTTTAGTTTCCGCTCCATCACTGACCGACTCACTGCTGGCAGTGTTTCTAGTGTTACCGTAGAGCATGAAGTGATATTATGCTCTTTCATACATTGTGCTAAGCTTGTTATTGAACGATTAACAGTGCGCTTCAGATACATACAGCCCTACGACTAAGTTAGTTATTTTTGCTCAAGTAATATAATATGCTTTGGAATATCACATTTACAGGCAAAACCCCTGATATGTGGGCCATTTCTTTGTTTTAACTGTGCAGCTATATGATGTACTCTGCAATATAAATCGCCGGATTTCACCTTTTTTTAAAATAGATCGTCTAGCTGCACAGATAAAACAGAGAAGTTGCCAGCACGTCAGGATTTTAGACGTTTTGTTCAAAGCATACATTACTTTAAGCAGTGAGCTATATGTATCTGAAGCGTACTATATGAATTATAATCTGAAGCTTTGTATATACTTTAGGATTACCCTAGTGGGTAACAAAATAAATAATAAAGTGATCAGTTATTACCCGGATGGCTAATTCAGCACTTGTAACTCAAAATATAGTTAGTTCCAATTTAAAAAATTCAAAATGTGACTTTTCTAACTTCAAATTATTCAATGAAAATGCATTATATACATCCTATACTTCCTTATGTAATTTAATTTTAATTACTTTCTACCCGCGGGACTTTGTAACCCCTATCGGGCGCGTCCCTTGGGTGGCGAATGAGGGATTCCACCAGATATGGTGGGGTGGTCCGAATAACTAAGTAATAAGGACCCATGGACCAACAAGGAGCCCAGTTCCTGGGGGCTTTAAAATGCTGGGACACCCTTTCTCCAGAGGTTTTAAATATGGAGGACTCCTGGCCGAGGTTGAGAGTGAAGACAGACAGAAGGTTCGATAGCTCAGTGAAGGCAGTTTCTCCAGGGGAGAAAACCTCAATTAAAAATCCTGCAAGTTTGCAGGCAGTAAGGTGGCAACCTCACTACCAGACTGTGCTTGCATAGGGCTTGTAACCCTATCAAGGAAGATTTTACTACTAAAAAGCTTCAAGAAAATGGAGTCGGATGGACAAATGAGATGGTCAGACACATTTTGAAGCCGGAGCAGGCAGCACCGCCTATTCCCTGGAGTATAGAAGAAGAAGAAGAAGAAGAAGAAGAAGAAGAAGAAGAAGAATTTCCCTCTTTGTAAACACAATATAATTCAAGACTATATTGGAGGGAAAAACTTAAGTGAATCGCTCTGTATATTTACTCTGTTTAAGGTTTCCATTAAGATTTGCGTTGTGTTTCTCTGTACGCGCTGCAACTAAACGAAGTTATTCATGCTCATCTGGAAAACAAAAACAATGTTGTAACTTGTAAAAGCTTTCCTGTAAGGAAATGAAATCTCTGCCTCGATTAGGAAGTAGAAAAAAAGAAAACTCTAAAATGAAACTTTTGAAGTATGCGTATAGTCTTTTACCATTAAGGTTTTATGGAGTTCTGTTTCATGACCCAAAGATTAGTGTAATTTATCAGTAATGCAATGATCTTATAACAGAATTCCTTGTTTACATATCATATGCATTAGTAGAACGGAAGTACTTATATGTTTGATAGAATGCAGGTTGTGTGTTTGATACACTCATATCAACTTTGAAGGTGTAACTAGTTAGTATTTTTATACGGGGTAGGTTTTAATGAGATGCTTATATTCTTCTGATTCTTTTTACTTCGAGCACTTTATTGGAATACCACACCTGCACTTTGAAGACTGAATAACAGGATTTACAGTTCATTAGAAAAGGACTAGTCAGATATCGTGGTTACATTAATCAAAGGTTTTATAACTTTGCTGGTGGAAAGTGTCTGCTATGTAATCACGGCATAAAAATGTTTGCGTTACTGATATTTTGCTTCTCTGTGTTACCAAACTTCTTCTTTTAGGACTTGAATAGATTATTTTCCAAACGCTCTTGGGGGAAAGGGGCAGAAGTTTTGTATGGAAGGGATTTGTAGCACTGCTTTTGTGATGATACAGTCATGTACTACCCATGTTTTGTACGTTTCAGAACATTTTCGAGGCAAGTTAGTCCCCTACAGATTTAATTATGGTTTGTAATCCTACCCATATGGTCAATCGCCTTCTGGGAATTGTTACAAAAGGCGATGACTAGACTCATTTATTAGTTAGTGACATTCAGTACACTGTTCAATATCAATACAGTAACAAATAATTAAAGGAAGTTAATGTATCATTATTTTTATTTACGAAAACAGGGACCTTGAGGCAGTATTTTTAACACTTAAATAATTTTAGTCTAATTATATAATATAAATTCAATAACAGCCCGCCTTAAACCAATATGTGTATGTAATAATTTGTAAAATGTATGTAACCGTCATTGTATATGCTTATATTATTGTATACATGTTCAATAATGTTATGTGAATGTATTACGTAATTTAATAATGTAGGAGCTGTGAGAATAATAGGTTAAAGGTTGCTAACAATTAGGTAACCTTGAGGCAATTATGAGTAAGAAAGTGTAATAATGCTACTAGTCATTCCTGGAGCAACAATAATGTAATACAGAAATTTACAAATGTGGCGGTAGAAATCAAGTCAGTTGCTTGTAGAAAGCGCTCATAACTGGATGCGTTGGTTGTAGACAGTGTTCCTGACGCGAGATGTGTCCTCGAGAAATTTAATACGTATTTGTGTGAGACGAAAATAGTTTTACGTGTTAAAAAGTGCAAGTAATTAATAAAAGAATCTCAAAGCTCTCTATATCAGTGAAGTGTTGTTTAAATTATGTCAAGGATTAATAAACGCAGTGAAGTAAAAATTATGGTCTGTGTAAGCCTACATTCTTCAGTCGCACCACAACCCTGCAAAGAGAAACATGTCTCTAACAATAATACTGACGCAGCCGAGGCAACCATAAATATATAATATTTAAAGAAACAGTCATTTTACAAGGTTAATATTTTTTAAATTTTTGGGGTGAAGGCTACCGGTTACGATACGTGCTGCTGCAACGAATTTCGGCTCCCAACAGTTGAAATATAATACAACTCCTTCAATACAACCTACTTCAAATTGACGTCCAAAGCGTGGGGCAAATAACAATACAACAAAAAGAACTACTTCAACCTTGATAATCGTTTCTCTTTGTTCCATCAACACAAAGATCTCTGGTGTTACATGCCCTATTTCCCTCTTCCTTCCACTCAATCCACTCCTGTTCTCGCAATCACTGCTATGTAGATGTTAACAGCTCCTTTGTGATCTTTATGATCTCCCCTTAGATCAGCTGTTATAGCTTCTCAGTACGTTTGGAAAATTCTAAGCTTTGCCATGGCAGTTGATAAATGTGTCCTATGCTCTTCTCAGGAACACCTACTGCGATGTGTAACCAATACCGTCAATGCTTGATGTGCAAAACGATAGAGGGAAGATTTGTCTACATGTGCACAACAATCTGCATTTGCATAAGTATTTATTTTTATTGTTCATCTAAGTGACGAAGTTATAAATATTCTGTGAAGACACATTAAATGTAAACAAGAATTCTGTTATGAGATCATTGCATCACTCATACATTACACTAATCTTTGGGTCATGAAACAGAATTCCATAAAACCTTAATGGTAAAAGACTAGACGCATATTTAAAGAGTTTCAATTCAGAGTTTTCTTCTTTTCCCCTTCCTAGTCGAGGCAGAGATTTTATTTTGTTACCTTGCACGGGAAGCTTGTACAAGTTACAAAATCGTTTTTGCTTTCCAGATGAGCATGAATAACTTCGTTTAGTTGCGGCGCGTGCAGAGAAACACAACGCAAATCTTAATGGAAACCTTAAACAGAACAATATCGTAAATATACAGAGCGACTCTCTTACGTTTTTCCTCCAATATGATCTTGAATGATATTGTGTTTACAAAGAGGGCAATTCTTCTTCTAAACTTGAGGGATTAGACAGTGCTGCCTGTTCCGGCTTTAAAATGTGTCTGACCATCTCATTTGTCCATCCGACTCATTTTCTTGAAGCTTTTTAGTAGTAAAATCTTGCTTGATAGGGTTACAAGCCCTATGCAAGCAGTCTGGTAGTGAGGTTGCCACCTTACTGTCTGCAAACTTGCAGGATTTTTAATTGAGGTTTTCTCCCCTGAAGAAACTGCCTTCACTGAGCTATCGAACCTTCTATGTCCGTCTTCACTCTCAATCCCGGGCAGGAGTCCTCCATATTTAAAACCTCTGGAGAAAGGGTGTCCCAGCATTTTAAAGCCCCCAGGAACTGGGCTCTTTGTTGGTCCACGGGTTCTTATTACTTAGTTATTCGGACCACCCCACCATATCACCTCATCCTCCACCCAAGGGACGCCCCCGATGGTAGTTACAAAGTCCCCCCCGGGTAGAAAGTAATTAAAATTAAATTTCATAAGGAAGCATAGGATGTATATAATGCATTTTCTTTGAATAATTTAAAGTTAGAAAAGTCAAATTTGATTTTTTTAAATTGGAACTAACTATATTTTGAGTTGCAAGGGCTGAATTAACTATCGGGTAGTAATTGGTCACATTATCTGTTTCGTTACCCACTGGGGTAAACCTAAAGTATATATAAAGCGTCAGATTATATATTTATATAGTACGCTTCAGATACACATAGCTCAGTATGTTGCCTAAAGTAATGCATGCTTTCAACAATAAATTTCACGTCTAAAATCCTGACGTGCTGGCAACTTCTCTGGTTTATCTGTAGCTGGATGATTTATTCTAACAAAGGTGAAATCCGGCGTTCTATATTGTAAGCCCCATTAGCAGAGTACATTGTCTAGCTGCACAGTTTAAGCAGAGAAATAGCCGACACATCAGGGGTTTAGACTGTAAATTTGATATTCCAAACCATATTATATTACTTGAGCAAAAATAACTAACTTAGTCGTAGCGCTGTATGTATCTGAAGCGCACTGTTAATCGTTCAATAACAAGCTTAGTACAATGTATGAAAGACCATGATACCAGTGCATGCTCTACAATAACACTAGAAACACTGCAAGCAGTGAGTCGGTCAGTGATGGAGCGGAAACTAAGGACTTGCTATACAGACGGCCATTTATTTGAACACGACTTCAAATGCTTCTATTGCGAGAAAGTACCCGATTGTTTCACCAGAGATTTGTAAGCAAATGAATTATTAGCAAGTGTCATTTTCAGAAGTGTGTGTTTACACGGCGTTAAAATACTCGTAGGATCGATCCCCAGCACCACAGGAAAACTCTTCACACATGTTGTGGATAATAGAACTGTAATAAAGCAAAACTATATCAGTTTGCGCTTTGTTAACTTTGGAAGTAAATGCGGATCCTCATCTAAAAGGTACTTGCCACTGAAATTGCTAAATTTCTACAAATTTCAACCAATAAATTTGAAATTTTCATCATGTATTCAATCAACATAATTGTAACAAAGTTTTCGTAGTAACACGTGTCTAACTTTCCAAGTAAACAATTTTCAAAAAATTAAAATCCACGTTTGTATAAAATGTTCCACGACATGCAAATTATAACCTTGTTTTAACTTCCCTCCATGAACATAATTCTTTGCAATCAAAGAATAAAGTTTTTGTCATAACTTTATCTGAAAAAATTAAGTAACACTTTTAATTTACTAAAGCCAAATCATCTATTAAACTATTAAAATCCTAAATTCAGCACTATACTTGTGCTTTAAATATCTTCATTCACCTTAAAACTATTTATACCAAAAGTTGTAAAGAAGTCGTTAACAATTGAATCATGGTGAATATTTTAAGGTGCTAAAAGGTTAGAAAACAAGAATATGAGAAATTAAAGTTTTAAAATTGCATAAGTTTGTACACATCTGCGTTCGTCTGTTTAAGCGTCGTCTTTCATTTTTTAAATTGTCACAAGAGTGAAATTGCAACTAAATTCTCATATCGTGATGTTTGAGGATTTTTCCTATGGAAATATTAAAAGTTATTTGTTCGAAATATTGTCGAACACTCAGTATCGAGTACTATTAATTCTGCATATATTATAATTCTAAAATGTATAATTTCACGCATTTACAAACAATCTTAAACTTTACACAACTTTTTAAGGAAGTAATAAGGATTCCATGACTTGTATCAGTTTGAATATGTGATAATGCCTATGTATTACATTTCCGGTATAGTATTCAATGAAAAGAGGTTTCATTAGCTTGCCAGACAGCTGGTAGGTCTAATAATCTTTGTATCGTTGAGTTTTTGGAGATATGTTCACATTTGATCGGTTAAGGGCAGGCCCCAGAAAGAGGTAATATTTATGTTAGGAGCGGTTCCTGAGGTGAAATTAAATTGAGTTTTGTTTATGGACGCTCTTTAATTGCTATGGTCCTTAGCGTCCCATTCTATATTGGGTGTGAAAGACCGGTAATTTTTCTCAGAGGCCTCTTTATTAGGCTTGAGGTTCTTTTATGTACCGTAAATCTACGACACGGTACCGTCAGCTTTACTTCCCTTCCGAAAGAAGCCATGCCAAGAATTTTTACCCCCGTGTTTTTCACATGCCCACACAAACTCCCCTGAACAAACTGACCTAAACTTTTGAAGACAATATTAGAACGAGTTGAAAATAGAATCGCAGAGGTATTCAAATAGTAGAATGTTAACCTACGACCAAATTGTTAGAGGTACGCCTGGGAATCATGTTACGTAGAAGTCAACTATGGTATTGTTATTTTAAATAACATACATAATAGCTTATTCGGATTACTTAATTAAGCTAACATATATTAGATAAGCACATATTGTATGGGGTCTATGCAACTATGTGATTTATGAAGCTTAACATGTAATCTGCATAAGATCAAATAAATATACTACTGTACTCTGCTCCAGGGGTGGCAAAAATGAGTCATTTGGACCCGCAGGTACAGCTCCTCTGGCTATCTGTCCATCCATTTAATTTTCGCGTGCTCCAGAGTGGTACTGTGTTCCTCTCACGAGAATGTGTATGTAAGGAATGTGTTGACATCAACAATTCTAGCGCTATCTGAGAAATATTACGCCTCTACTTTAAACATATCAACAAGGCTTAAGGTCTCTTAGCAAAAACATACGCTCTTGTGGTAGCAATGCTGAATAGCCAGTTGGTTTTGTTTGGCTTCCTCGTCACAGGTTTTAACAACGTTAGCAACTATTTCTCGGGATTGACTATAGAGTTCTTCCTTTCTTACCGGGCACTGTAAATGACTATACTTACACACTGCTCCAAGTGAAAAACGCTGGAATGCTAAGGTTACGTGATGTTTTAATGTAGATAATAGATTCTATTTATAACGTAATCATGAGGTGCCACGTAGTACTGTCCCCCTTATTCTTCCGGAGAGTAGAACACCCCGCAAACGTTTTCTCGCCAGAGGCCTACGGTATAGTGCGTTTTATAGACTTGGTGATTCGCAGAAAGAAGGCATTTTCACCATCCCTGCTGTGCTCCAGTATGTTAAAACCCTGATAAAAGGCTACCATGAAAGTTTTGAGATGATAAATTAGTTCGGCTAATATTTAACAATATTTGAGGTTACAACTCGCTGTAGATATAAGCTTCTAAGTGGTTATTTTTGAGAAACGGTTAAATTTTGTTGTATTGTTATTTTCCCCACGTTTGGCGCCAATTTGAGAAACGGATTGTGGTGCTTCACGTATGGTAAGCCAGTTTGAAGAAGATGTATTATATTTCGACTGTTGGAAGCCGAACTTGAAGTAGTTGCAACGCACGTATGGTAAAAAGGTTCCGGTAGCCTTCGCCCCAAGTTTAAAAACATTAACTTTGACTGTTTCTTTAAATATTATATGTTTGTTTGCCTCGGCTGCGTCAGTATTTATATTTTTAGAGACATGAATTTCTTAGCAAGGAGTGGTGCGACTGAAGAATGTAGGCTTACACAGATTATAATTTTACTTCACTGTTTTATTAATGCTTGACACGATTTAAATAACACTTCACTGATTTAGAGAGCTGTGAGATTTTTTGTTATTAATTACTTGCACTTTTTAACACGTAAACTATTTTTTGTCTCACACTGAATACGTATTAAATTTCTCGAGGACGCATCTCACGTCCGGTTAAGAACACTGTCTACAATTAACGCGTCCAGTTAGGAGCGCTGTCTACAAGCAACCGACTTCTGAATTTGTAAATTTTGCTATATTTCAGTTTCTGATTGGCTAATCCTAGTCCAATAGAATACCTTCATTTAACTAAAGCTTTTTGTGGTTGTTGATTGGCTATTTTATAAACTGTCACAAAAATTACATTATTGTTGCTCCAAGAATTACCAGTAGCATTTAAGCTTTCTAATTCATTATTGCCTCAAGGTTACCTCATTGTTAGCAACTTTTGACGTATTTCTCACAGGTCCTACATTATTAAATTAAGTAATACATTCACATAAGATTATTAAACATGGATACAATAAAATAAACGTATATAATGACTGTAATATGCACCTTTTATGTATTGTTACATATATACGTTGCTTTAAGGCGGACTGTTGTTGAATTTTATATATTATATAATTTGATTGAAATCATTTAAGTGTTAAAAATAATGCCTCAGTTTGCTTATGGCTGTTTAGCTTATATTTAGGTAAATGAGAGCATGAACTTCAATATGAGCTTCAACTTTTTTCTCTTGTCTCTAGTTTTGTACCTCTTCGGGTTCAAGAGTTAACACCTCTGAATAAAATATAATTACGTGGAGGTTATGGTGAAGTTTCAACCACTATGAATTATTAAGTGGGGTGGAAACAATTAACATTACTATTTACAGAAATCTCTTTACCACATTAGAGAGGAGGTTAAAACAAAGTAAATACAAATAGTATTACAGCATTAGAAGCAATATAGTGTGGTACAGAGTCAACTCTGATAATGTCATTATTGCTATTTGTGTTAATCTTTTGGAGCGAATTGAGAATCACATTAAACAAAAATTATCCCTCAGTACCAGCTGTAGCTAATTAAGTAATTGTAATTAATACTTATCTTAGCATCGCCCAAATTAATAAAGAATTATAGTTATGTTAATAAAATATATAAATGAAAGAAAATAGGTTTCAACACATGTGTGGAACTATACAAAGAACACTAAGAAATACAAGTAGAATAAATATAGCTATGAGATTTTACAAGTTGCTGGCAGACCCTTTACTTTCATACGGTTGTGAAAATTTTATTTTCAATAGACCATCTCAAAAAGGAGATTATAAACATCCGAGATCCATTTCTTACACAAATATCAGGATATACATTAAAATATCATGTACCCAACAACCAAATTTGGTAAGAATTAAACATATATAAATTAGAGGAGAAAATACACAATATCAAATGTTATTGCTTTCAACACAAAGAAAACAAAATTACAGAACAGGCATTCAAATACAAACCAGAAGGCAGGCGTTCAACAGGGCAACCCAGAGCCAAATGAGAAGATGTCTTACTTCGAAATGGCTTCATACCCTAATCTTGAAGAGGAATAAGAGGAGGAAGTTATATTAATGAAAAGTGTATTTAAGGGAAAGAAAAGTATTAAGCATTTTTCCTGTTGAATATGCTTTTAAGTAATTGCAGAGTAAAATTTACTCAATTATTTATATTCCTGGGTATTAATATTTTCTGGAGGTAATTTTCTTGCTTGTGTTAAACCAACGTTTTCCGATGTTGAGATAGTTTCCTAAAAGTCTGCACATTTTTATTAATATGCTTTCGGTTAGATGTGAGGAATACTACGTTTTCCTTTAACAAGTATTTTTATAAATTGCTCCTCCCATGTCCACTTTTCCCTGCCACAAAGGCACTTAAAGAAATTCAGCTGTTGACAAAGAAATAAAAAACAGCTAATATAATGATAATAGTTTTGACTGGTTAATCATCTTCACACTAGAAATTGCCAAACAGTCTATAACCAAATAAGATGGTGATGCTTTAGGTGTGCCTCTAAATGATGGCTTCAGGACGACAACGCTTAAGCATCTCTTAGCAGGTTTCAGTTTAGATATTAGCATAACATTAATTTCCATAATGAAGTAAACACTTGATTTTACTTCATTATATTACTAGCATCCGGTTATATAATGATGGTGGTTTCCAAAATGCTTCTTTATTACAGGTGCAAGCTCTCGTGTGCAGCATTACATTTAACATTTTTATTTTCTTAATTAGAAAACTTAAGCTTTTGGGTCGAAAAGTGCTCTATATTACAATCAACTGACTTTATAATAGGAGCAAAATCAATAAACGATACGTTCATATAGATCCTTATTCCAATTACTTTGATGTGTTGGTATCCATCATGTACTGATCTATTTCTCCACAAATTAAGCTAGACAGCCCTAAGGTTTTAATATGATTACCTTCTCTACCAAGTTTGATATCGATATTTCACTGGAAATACATATTTTGAGGCCCCCTGAATCCTAAAATTAATTTTTAGGTAAAGGTCCATGTGTGAGTGACTATGGAGTAACATAACTCAAAAACGAAATGTCAGGTAAACACCAAACTTGGTATTTAAGTTCAGTACCTTCCAAAGATGCAATACGAAGATTTTCGAGAAAATCCCCCCATCCAAAACTGTGCTTTATATGGAACATTTTTCTATTTTTTTATTTTTTATTAGAATAGATATATTAAAGATATTTTTTATAAAACTACTTGAATATATTGCATTTTCTTTGAAAGGCTTGTGAAACCCTCTTCATTCGGAAGAAGATTTATATAACCTTGTATAACTGTCAAACGTTGAGCAATAGACGAAGACGTACTACAGAGAAAATGTAGATCACTTTAAAACACGCAATAATATTTGAAAAATTAAATTGGTCTTTATCTATGGACGCTCTTTAACTACTATAGTTCTTAGGTTCCCATTCTATATTGGGTGTGAATGACCGGAAATATTACTCAGAGGACTATTTATAGGCTTGAGGTTCTTTTACGTGCTATAAATCTACGTCATGGGACCCCGGATTTAATTCCCTTCCTAAGGAAGTCATGCTAAGGATTTTTATGCCCGAAAAAAATCCATCGTACCTCCGCCGGGTTCGAACTCCAACCTCGGGAAACAAAGGCTAGCATGGTACTTCTAGACCGAGGAGAACGAAAATAATATTTGAAATAACTTTTTTATGACATCAGCCATTTCCGAGACTGTCGATTTTTATCAATGCTTCTCGGGATGTCGTGGAAAGGATATGGAATTTTAAGGCCAGCGTATACGTCCACTTCTTAAACATTTGACTATCCCTATTAGCTTTATATCTATAACGAAATGTGTAACGTAGCTATTTCCGGAAATGTTTATCTCGATAAAAATGAAGTAGACAGGAAAACAAACATTCCTAGAAATCATTTGTATTCCCACTAACAAGCGATAGAGGATACAGAAAGTCATGTGAATGTAACACAGCAGATTTTTCAATTCTGTATGATCATGCCAAATCCCACATGGTATAATTCAAAAAATATTCTCACGTACTAAATTTTCTGTTAGTGGTGTTGTGGAGGTTAGCTTAAGACTTCACGAGAAAGATTCACTTGATTATTTCGTAACTATTACACTTTAAAAAAAATTAAAATATCTATGATGTAAATTTCAAGAGAGGAAGCAGATTCCGAAGAGAATTTCCAAGCGTTAACTGGCCAATAAAACGGGAGAAATCAAACAAAAAGAGGATGTCTTTCCAAGGTTTTTATATGTGTGCATTTAAACTTCCCTAGCTAAGCAATATTCTTTTGATTACCCCTGACTCCATAACACGATAACAAATCGTGATCTCTATAGAGCACAGGAGTAGGTAGCTACTTTCTACCAATAAACAGGAAAGCGAATATTTTATCGAAAATGTGTGATTATGACTTTTAATTATTATTCGAAACACCAAAACCTATATTCTTTCCCTGGGCTTCTTATATAATTTGGTATAAACGCGTTACTAAATTTGAAAACAATCAGTGCACTAAGACATACACTATGTGATCAAAAGTATCCGGACACCCCCATAAACATACGTTTTTCATCTTAGGTGCATTGTGCTGCCACCTACTGCCTGGTACTCATTATCCGCGACCTCAGTAGTCATCAAATATCGTGAAACAGCAGAATGGGACGCTCCGTGGAACTCACGAACTTCGAACGTGGTCAGGTGATTGGGTGTCACTTGTGTCAGAAGTCTGTACGCGAGATTTCCACACTCCTAAACATCCCTAGGTCCACTGTTTCTGATGTGATAGTGAAGTGGAAACGTGAACGGACATGTACAGCACAAAATCGTACAGGCCAACCTCGTCTGTTGACTGACAGAGACTGCCGACATTTGAAGAGGTTCGTAAAGATTAGTAGGTATACATCTATCCAGACCATCACACATAAATTCCAAACTGCATCAGGATCCACTGCAATTAGTATGACAGGCGTAAGATGAGAAACCTTGGATTCCATGGTCGAGCGGCTGCTCATAAGCCACACATCACGCAGGAAAATGCCAAACGACGCCTCGCTTGGTGTAAGGAGCGTTAACATTACACGATTGAACAGTGGCAAAACGTTGCGTGGAGTGACGAATCGCGGTACACAATGTGGCGATCCGATGTCAGGGTGATGCCAACAGTGAAATCCGGAGGTGGTGGTGTTATGGTGTGGACGTGTTTTTCCTGGAGGGAGCTTGCACCCCTTGTTGTTTTGCGTGGCACGATTACAGTGCAGACCTACATTGATATTTTAAGCACCTGCTGGCTTCCCACTGTTGAAGAGCAATTCGGGGATGGTGATTGCATCTTTCAACACGATCGAGCACCTGTTCATAATGCACGGGCTGTGGTGGAGTGGTTACACGACAATAACATCCCTGTAATGGACTGACCTGCACAGAGTCCTGACTTGAATTCTATAGAACACCTTTGAGATGTTTTGGAACTCCGACTTCGTGCCAGGCCTCACCGACCTACATCGATACCTCTCCTCAGTTCAGCACTCCGTGAAGAATGGGCTGCCATTCCCCAAGAAACCTTCCAGCACCTGATTGAAAGTATGCCTGCGAGATGAACGCTGTCATCAAGGCTAAGGGTGGTCCAACACCATATCGACTTCCAGCATTACCGATGGAGGGCGCCACGAACATGTACGCCACTTTCTGCCAGGTGTCCAAATACTTTTGATCACGTAGTGTACCAAATCAGCAATATATTTAAATAATAGTCATAAGTTAAATTACATTTCTTACACAAATATTACTGAGTAGCTCACAATAAAAATCCTCGTTATGGCAATAGCTGATAACATTCAGTATACTGGTCGTCCATTAAGCATGGTGGTAAGTGAATTCTTCCTATTTTTCTAATTTGGTTCTCACGTGTAAATAAATCTTGCAGCTATCTTTATATGCTTTGAAACATTTCCAGACGTACACGGTATTATAATTGGTTTGAGCATGAAGATTACAGAGATCTTCAATGGTGTTTCATTTTTTGGTAACTTGTAACCTCCAATAATTCTGATTTTCGGTTTCACTATGAAGTTGGTTGTTGCTTCACGTATGGAAAGCCGATTTGAAGTAGGAGTTGTATTGTAGTTCTGATGTTGGTGAGCCGAACTTGAAGTAGTTGCAACCGCACGTATAGTACCCCGTTTCCGGTAGCCTTCGCCCCAAATGTACTTTCCGGTGGCCTTTGCCCCAAAAATGTTTAAAAAATATTAACTTTGTAACTTTGACTGTTTCTTTAAATATTATATATTTATGTTTGCCTCGGCTGCGTCAGTATTTATATTTTTTTAGAGACATGAATGTCTTAGCAGGCTGTGGTGCGACTGAAGAATGTAGGCTTACACAGACTATAATTTTACTTCACTCCTTTTATTAATGCTTGACACGATTTTAAATAACACTTCAATGTTATAGAGAGCTGTGAGATTCTTTTGTTAATTACTTGCAATTTTTAACACGTAAACTCTTTTCGTCTCACACTGAATACGTATTACATTTCTCGAGGACGCATCTCGCGTCCGATTAGGAACACTGTCTACAAGCAACTGACTTCTGGATTTGTAAATTTTGCTATATTTCAATTTGTGATTGGCTAATTCTACTCCAATAGAATACCTTCATTTAACTAAAGCCTTATCTGGTTGTTGATTGGCTATTTATAAACTGCCTCAAAATTTACATTATTGTTGCTCCAATAATGACTAGTAGCATTATTAAACTTTCTTACTCATTATTGCCTCAAGGTTACCTAATTGTTACCTCATTGTTAGCAACTTTTAACCTATTATTCTCACAGCTCCTGCATTATTAAATTATGTAATGCATTCACATAACATTATTACACATGTATACAATAGTATAAACATATGAAATGACTGTAATATACACTTTTTATATATTGTTACATGCACATATTGCTTTAAGGCGGGCTGTTATTATATTATATATTATATAATTTGACTGAAATCATTTAAGTGTTAAAAATACTGCCTCAACTACAAGTAATAAACCGTTGATCCAAAAGGGATCTAGTAGCATCTCTTGTGTTTGTTTTCATATTCACTAATTGTGGCAACTGTGATAGAGGAAGGAAAAAATAACGTAACCGTTGTTTCGGAGAGCTTGCGAGAATGTAACCGTTCCAAGTAATAAACACAGGTCCATTTATAGTTCTCAAGTAAGCCCCAAAACTAACACAATCGCTCAAGTATTTTGATTTTCAGTTCCAAGTGTAACGCTGCTTATCGTAAAAAATACGTTGCGCTGCAACAAAACTATCAACAACCATGTACGCTGCCAAACTTGGTGGAAGTGTAGAAGAGAGCGCAAGCAATAAGTGTTTAGGTTTGATGAGAGATGGGGTAACGTAGGCCGAGCTGAGCCCTCTCGTGTCGGTCCGACAAGGTCAGTGTTGCGCCCAGTGTATTCAGTGCAGAGCTGTCAAACAAGGCGGAAACAATAAAAATAATGCCAGTATGCCTCGTCGACGTCAAAGGGAGCCATATCGGCATGTGGGCGAGTTGGAACGGGCAGAATGATCGGTCTCCGGGAAGCGAGTTTGTCATACCATGACATTTCGGCTCGTACAGGACATGCTGCTAAAACAGTGATGCGTGTGTGGAAGCAGTGGATAGATGAAGGTTGTACACAGCGAAGAGCGAGTACTGGACCACGGAACATGACCACAGCACGGGGTGACCGTCATCTTGTGCGCATGGTCATAACGGACCGTACAGCTTCATCCACAGTGTTGGCTCGACGCTGGAGCACTGCAACAGGTGTGAAGTTGTCTGCATCAACGGTTCGTCACCGTCTGCTGCAGGTTGGCCTGGTTGCATGCGTGCCATTACGTCGGCTTCCATTGTCCAGAAACCACAAGCTCCTCTGACTGCAATGGGCGCGTGAACACCGTCACTGGGGTGCTGAGTGGCAAAATGTATTCTTTTCGGACGAGTCCCGCTTCAACGTGTCTTACAGTGATGGCCGCATACATGGCCGGCGGTACCGTGGTGAGCGCAACCTGGAGGGCTGCATTGTTGAGCGGTATAGGGACAAACACCAGGTGTGATGGTTTGGGGCGCCATCGGTTACAACAACCAATCTCGCCCCCTACGAATTGAGGGCACTTTGAACAGCAACCGGTACCTAACGGTGATTGTAGAGCCTGAGATACTCTCCCTGCTTCAGGCATCTCCACAGGTCACATTTCAACAGGATAATGCCCGGCCACATATTGCGAGGAATGTACAAGCCTTCTTCAAAGAGCGAGGGGTACCATTGCTTCCCTGGCCTGCACGTTCGCCACACATGTCGCCCATCGAACATGTCTGGGATATGGTTGGTCGGCACCTGGTGCGTCACGGTCCTCCAGTAACCCGTTCTACGGATTTGTGTACTCGAATACAAAATGCGTGGAGGGAAATCCCTCAGTAACTTATTCAGAACCTTTTTGATTCAATGCCACGGAGTATAGCAGCTGTAGTTGCAGCGCATGGAGGACACACCAAATGCTGAATATTAGGGCTCAAAGGTCATGTATAGATTTGAAAGTTTATCATTTGTTACTTGTCATATATCTAACCTGTGGTATTAAATTCATTGAATTCGTGCGTTTCCTTCTTGGTGTTGCAATTTTCATAAACGGCAGTGTATATGATGCGAGACCTTGGAACTGTCCCGGCTTAATAGGCAACGCCCACTAAAAATCTTCCAACCAATCAGTTTAATTATACTAGCGATACATATGCGAAAGGGCGATGCCGTTTTGGAACAGAATTATAATCATTAGCGTTGTGAAAACTGACCCAAGACTGTTACTACTACTACTAGGACGATCGAAGAAACAAACATAGGCCTGTTATTTTATTGAACGTAGGATATAAAATCCTATGAACAAGACAGTGACCGAGATTATAAAAATAAATTAGGTGACTGACAGATTTAAACCTGACAGCTCAACAGTCAACAATATCTTTATTGTGAGATATTATTATTTGAAACATTTTATCAGTACAACATTACTTATATCTTTATAGCTTACACACAAGGGTCTGATATCTGCAGAACTACGGTTTTGGATTTCTTGAAAGTGTACTGTGTTCCCAAAATTATTTAGATTTATTTTATTGGATTAACTTGAGCCAACTGTATGGCTAGCATTAAAATAATAATTTGAGTGAAGCGTTCAAAATTGAAACAGGGAAACACTCTGTATACCACACCCTTCAGAACTGCAACAGACTTAATTTTGGGTAAACTAGATTTGAGAGGTAACGTTTCAACTGGGTTAAATCAATGTGTAGCATATGTTTATGAATACTTATTATAGAAAGGACAATAAGTATAGCCGGAGAGACATTTTAACAGTTAAAATAAAAATCCAAATAATTCTTCTTATAAATATGAAAAAAATTTAAATGCATTAAAGTATCAAAGGAAGATTCAACTATAAATAATAATGCTATTAACCTAGTAAAATATTCTAATACCTTGGGACTTTGGTAAATAATTTTTCCATACAAGAAAAAATAAAAGAGTGAAACTCGGAGAAATAAAGCATATTTTACGTATAGTAATATATTTAAGAATAAAAGAATATTATTAATGTATCGTTGTCAGTCCATAGGGCTTAAGAATCACAAATTTAAAATGCTTTTAATATTTTAAATAGATATCCTGAAAACAATATTACGGGCCAATTATGGACAAGCAAGGACAGCGGAGAATTCAGAGAAATTAAGAGTAACACAAAAACAAACAAATGAATAATCATGAGTGTTATAACAACACTGGGGCTAAGATGGTTTGGACATATGTATTAGGTACCGGGTGAAAAACACTTAAACGAATATTTATCAAAAGGGACACCTAAAAGTAAATGGGGAATATGATGTAAGCAGAGATCTTAAAATCACATAAATAAGCAACTGGGATGAATTGACCAGAGATCATACGGAATGGAAGGAACATATATAGAAGGCCAAAACATTCAGCTAATGAAGCTCCAGTGTCTACAAAAAAAAGTATGATTAGCAGGCCAAAACGAGAGTTATGAGAAAGTTCATATCCGTTTGACTTTTGCAATCCTTCCATCTCTCAAGACCTACTTTCTTCAGTTAAGCTTTATCAAACGCCCTGGTGACCTTTCGTTGCCTGCGTTTCTTTCGAACTGTGCTTAGGAACGAACCCAGCGTCTCTGAGCATGATGACCTATGAAATGCATACTTTCACTTCCTAAAATACCTGTTGTACAAAGCTGCTCTTGGTGGTAACTTCCTGATTTCTTGATATTTTCAACTGTCTGTTCTGTCATACAAACGATGACGATATGTTTTCTGCGTGTAGGTTTAACTTATGACGCTCTCTACCACGTGCATAATAGTTAGAGATATAAAGATTTCACCGAGAATACATGTTTTGGGGCCCCTGAATCAAAAAAAATCATTTTAGAAAAAGGTCCTCGTGGGTGTGTGTCTGTGAAAAACATAACTAAAACCCAAATTCTCCGATAAGTACCAAACTTGGAGGTTCAGTATCTACAAAACATTTTCAACAAAATCCTCCTATCCCAAACTGATCTTTACATAGAAGATTTTTCGAAATTTTCGATTTTCTCATAAATGGCGCTAACGTTTTGGTTAAATTACCACAGATTTAAAGATATTTGCATGACAAATAAAATGCAAATCTTGAATTTTCTCAAGATAGTCTGTAAAGTCTTCATTCGGAAGGAATTTTGAATAATTCTGTTTAACTGATAAACCGTAAGAGATAAACAAAAACGTAATACGTAGATCTATTTAAAACACACAATTTATTTCCAACAACTTTTCTTGTGGTATCAGCCATTTCCGAGATATCCGTTGTTATTGGTTTGAATTTTCAAAACGTTTGTCATTTTTGTAATTACCGTCGTTATTCATTTGTTCTTTGCGATGTTATGGAATTATAACGACCCGGTTTTTAAACATTTGAGTGTCGATTCAGTTTTCTCTATCCCCTTGTACCTACACCGAAATTTGTAATGTAACTACTTCTGCAGAGGTTTATCTCAATTAACATGAAGTAAATAGAAAAATAAGCTTTCATAGCAATAGTTTGTATAACCGGTAGTAGGTAGAGAAAGTCATGTGAATGTAACAATTTTTTTTAGAAAAAATCACTTTTCGTATGTTCTGAGTTGAGTCCATACTTAGAAAATACATCGTCATCGTTTGTATCAAGACTTAGGGCAGAAAGCTGAAAATATAATCAAGAATGGCTGTACTGTCTGTTCAGTGACATTTTGGCTAGTAGGTGGTGGAGCCCTTCTAAGCAGGTAGGAGTTTAGCTGCTGGAAAGAGGTAGTGTTTACTTGGTATGAGGCAGGTGAGGGGTAAAAACGCGCGATGGTGAAGGACTGTTGGCTGCTTTTCACTGTACGCGTCATGCGCGGCAGAAGTTCAACATACTGTGTACCCCTTCCATCAGCTAAAGCTAAAGATAGCTATCCAACCCCTAACTAAAACTTCACTGAACGGACATTAGTCCACGTAGTTTAGTCGCAGTGTTTGAGTAACTTCTACTTACCCAGTGGGTTGAAGCTGATATTTACTTTTTGTTTTCCTAATTTCTTTTCTTTATTACAGTGCTTTTCACGTATGAGTAGGCTGGCAGGTCGGCATAATGTCTGTATCTATATTTTATGTTCCAACCGACAGAAGAGCCAACTCGTACATGAAAATCACTGTAGATCCCATTCAGTTTTCACTGTATACAAAAGGGGTAAAAATTAAGTAATGGAAGCTTTGCTTTACAGATTTGCAAGCTACCTCAACAATAAATAGGTGTAGATCTCAAATATAACAATTAGGCTCTCTGTAGTCGCCGCAGTGCTTACGTGTACTTATACCTTTTAAAATGCATATTATTTTTAATACAAACGATTCCAAATTTTGACTAAAATTGTCGAAGTGTCATCTATCCCACTCAAGTTTCCATAAAAGAAGATTAAAAGGAATACAAAAAAGTAAACAAACTTTATAAGCTTTTCACAATCCTCGCCCTTGTCATTTAATATTGGTTTATATTTTGTCAGTAGTAACAAGTTAATCTTTTTAGGATTCAGAAAATCAAAACTTAACTACGAGGCTAAAGGGATATTTTTTTAACCCACAGTGTTTGTTTTTATTGTATCATTATTTTAACTACTTTTAATAAATACTTATAGCTGCCTCAAAACTTTTCAAACCTCCAACAAAGTGTTGGAACATAATTTTCTCTTAATATTATTGCACTAATACGACTGGTTTAAATTGCTAACAATTAAATTCATTATGAAAAGAAGTTAATATTAATGTGGATTGTATTTCGCAAATAGGGAACAAGGTAGGATCGTGGATTTGGCAGCATTATGAGGAAAATTGCCTTTCAAAGGGGAACAGAAGTTCTGCTGGATATGCACCATGCATCTTGAATGATCGATCCTGTGCAAGGATGCAATTTGTAATAAAACTGATGTTATATGTGCACTGAAAGCATATAGAGGATGGACCATTTAAGTTGAGACTGTACAATATCTCGAAAACTAAGCCTTGTAGAAAGAAATGTCTTGAATAAAAGTTGCTTGATATTATGGGGGAAAGTAAATGCCATTAGTCGTTGAGGCAGTATTTTTAACACTTGAATAATTTTAATTAAATTATATAATATATAAATTCAATAACAGCCCGCCTTGAAGCAATATGTATGTAATAATTTGTAAAAATGTATGTAACAGTCATTGCAAATGCTTATATTATTGTAAACATTTTTAATAGTGTTATGTGAATGCATTGTGTAGTTAATGTAAGAGCTGTGAGAATAAAAAGTTTAACGTTGCTAACAATGAGGTAACAATGAGTTAACCTTGAGGCAATAATGAGTTTAGGAGTTTGAATGCTACTAGTCATGATTAGGGCAGCTATAATGTAAATCTTGTGGCAGTTTAAAAATAGCCAATCAACAGCCAGAAAAAGCTTTAATTAAATGCAGGTATTCTATTGGACTAGGATTAGCCAATCACAGACTTAAAAAAACAAAAGTTTACGGGTTTGGACGGTTGAAATCTTTCAGTTGCCTGTACACCTTGGTAGTGACCAGATGGAGGATGTGTTCTCTAAAGAAATATTACGTATTCGTGTGAATCGTAAAATTAAATATACGCGTTAACAAAGCACAAGTTTTAAATTAAAGAACTTCACAGCTCTTAATATCAGTGTAGTGCTATTTAATTTGTGCCAAGGATTAATAAAAAGAAGTGAATTTAAACTTAAAATCTGTGTAAGCCTACATTCTTGTCGTACCACGCCCTGATTAAGAGAAACATGTCTCTAAAGTAAGACTGACGCAGCCGAGGCAAACATAAACTTAAATACTATCTATAGAAACAGTTTAATAACAAAGTTAAATAATTGTTTTAAAAACTTAGAGCGTAACAACAAAAACACATCTTAAAAATCGGCTTCTCATACGTAACAGTATATTACGTAACAAACAGTCTTCTTGAAATTGACATTCATACATGGAGCAGATTAAATAAATAAACTCCAACAACAGAACACTTTATTCAAATTGGTTTACCAAGTGTGGAAATAAATAAATAAACAACTCCAAGACAATAACTACTTCATCGTGTTTTATTTGGAGGACGTTGTGATCGTCATTTTAGGGACAATTGAAATTGACCCTAATTGTAGCTTCCCATTTAAAACATTAGATTGACCCTAAAATGACTATAATAACGTCCTCCAAACAAAACATGTTTAATGACATTTACTTTCCCCCATAATATCAAGCAACTTTTAATCAGGACATTTATTTCTACAACGCTTAGTTTTGGAGATATTGTACAGTCTCAACTTAAATGGTCTACCCTGTATACCTATTTATTTTTGTGAAATTGTGTTAAATAAGGTCTCTTATTCATAAAATATTAATTTTCCTTCGTATTTAAAATATTCGATTAGACAAATTCAAAGAGAAGTTAAAGAGTACCGAAAGGAGAAATTTTTTATACTTGAAGATTTTATCTACAGGTTTTCAAAACGTTGTCACATACTGCTCTATCACAATTATTGCTATGTTTTAAATTTCATGCAGATATCTTTAATAGTTTTGAGAAAGACTATTTTGCTTTTATTTTACTAATTAATCAAATGTTGTACACAATGGGAAATCGTAATAAAAACAAAAATGTTATCATATTATTTAAACTCTAATAAACTAAACTGGCATATAGACATAACATTGAAATCTGTAAGTATAACTTCTGTAACAATTTATTCTCAGTCGTTGAATTAATTATATCACATCTTGGGCAGTTTAAATTTGTAGCAAAAACCATACAGCAGTTTTTTTAAGTTAATTCTCTCTGAGCTTGTGCTGAAAATTTGAACAAGATTGGTTTCAAACTACAACGTATGAAACATTTTTAATGCGCGATAGTGTAAGAAAAATCAGAGTCAAGTCAAACACATTTGACAGAAATACAGGCCATTAATCCCTATGCTCTTGGGCATTTAAATGGTTGCTATTGAAGCTTTAAGGGGCTCTGAGAGCAAAAACCAAATTTAAGCTAGGATTAGGATTACATTACGGAGGGGACACCTAGGACACAGGGATCTTTTGTACATACATCCCCGGGAGGAAGGACCGGCCGACGCAGGCGACAGAGTTGCGCAGAGATCCCTAAGAGAATTAATTGTTCTTTCACACAAGCCGTGTGTTGGACAGGGTTGGAAAGGTAGAATTAGATGTCTCCCGGCTATGGCACTGAAAAATTCAATGCCATAGCCGGGATTTGAACCACGGATCTCCCGGTCTCCGTCCGGTTGCTCTAACCACTGAGCTACCATGGCAACATGCCGGCACGCCATTAAATTCTCCAGCTGACTCGCATTTTTCCCGATAAACCACAAGAAGATCTCAAATTGTATTGAGTTGTCTTCGTCATCTGATTCTACCTTTCCAACCCTGTCCAACACACGGCTTGTGTGAAAGAACAATTAATTCCATTAATTGACCTAATAGTGGTTGAAACTAAAAGCCCGGGACTTTAGTACTTACAAAGAATGTAAGTCGCCATTGGGGTATGACATCTCAATACAATTTGAGATCTCCTTGTGGTTTACCGGAAAAAATGCGAGTCAGCTGGAGAATTTAATGGTGTGCGCGCGCATGTTGCCATGGTAGCTCAGTGGTTAGAGCAACCGGACGGAGACCGGGAGATCCGTGGTTCAAATCGCGGCTATGGCATTGAATTTTTCAGTCATCTGATTCTACCTTTCCAGATCCCTAAGAGTTACAAACTTGACCACCCAGCCGGAGAGCGCTTAGGCCGCACTCCCAAGCCACAGTAGAGTGGCTCACAGGCTCCCCTCCAGCGGAGACCGGGGAAAGCTCGACCCAGCAGCGGCGGTTCGAGCGACCCTCATCTGACGGGGCCGAGAAGGGGTTCCAACACGCAAGCCGTCTTCGCCATCTGTCCGCAGTCGTCCAACACACAGCCCCGGAGTCAACCTGTAACGTGAAAGAGGAAGATGAAATGAGGGAGAGAGGAATTCGGGGGAGATAATGATCCTAGCGACCCCCCCCCCCGAAAAAACATCAGTGAGGAAGGAAATCTTCCAGGCGTAAGTTTAAGGTACCTCCCGGCATTTGCCAGTTATGAAAATTGAGAAAAATCTGAATAAAACCTGACTGGATATGAACTCCTGATCAAAAGTCCACGCTTTAGGCAATGGACTATTTTCCCCCAACTTCCATATAGTTTATGCAACAAAGAGCAATTATGAAAGACAATCTACATTATTCAATGTATAATACACATCGAATAATGTAATTTTAAGGTCCAATCATGTAGACTCTAGGGCAGTGTTTTGGTGTAAGAGCTTCCTTCCCTATCAATAATATTTAATTTTCTCAGATGAGTGATTTTGTATACCTAATTAATAGTTTAAACAGTATAATAATGTCCAACATATGATCATCAATTACGAATAATTACGTTTCTTTAATATTTATTCGAGGTTATAAATAGCCCCATTTTGGGAACAGGAAAAGAGATCGGGTTAGTGCTCTAAAAGGATCAATAAAAAGAAAACTCGAACGTTACACGGTTAATTACTCCTGTTGATGTCCTACGTAATCATCTATTGTGTATTTAGTGACACATGACATATCAAACGCTGCAAGCAAAACGAAGTCTACAACAGTATTTATCTAGCGCGTGTTTGTTATTGCAAACATACACCACTGTACTGTAACCGCATATTAAACGCCGGCATGTGGAACAGAATGACTGGGCGTGACAGCTTGCAAGGCATCTATTTCGAATACACTAGGTATCTGAATTTTAGTAGCATCCTGCTAAAATTGATTTAAATGTTGTTTAGAAAGACGCTGTATGTGTATATTTCTAGTATAATACCGGGTGAAACGGGTACAGGCCTCATTGTTTAAACCAGAAATAATTGCTATCAGTACATTCAAAAAGTTTATAATCACTTTTTTTATCTTTCGTAGATTTATACAAAAGTGCTATGAAACGCAGATTATTTTGGTAACAGCACGCCTTTCCGTGCAGGTGGTTGCGAAAATAACACTTGACTGGTGAATTCATGTCCGTCGGAGAGTAGAATGCGTGCTGTTTTCCGATGGCGCTGCGACATTGTTACTGTATTAGGAAGTCTGACAAGCTTCTGTTAGCGTTTCCTTCAACGTTTTCTTAACGTACGTATTTGAATTATAGGCAAGTATCAATGTACCTGATTGGTGCTACTATCCAATAACATCCAATAACAGTTTATATTACATATATACATGGTGAGCCATAAAACTACGAACCGGCTGCGCGGTGTTTTTTCCTGTCCGCGTCCTCGGTGCTCGCTGCCGTCTGCCGCTATCATAGAAAGGCGCGGATGAAACCATACAACATTTTTAAAACTACTTTTAAAGGCTTTACTTACCAACTTTATGAAAGGAAATGCCGAAACTGGCGGCCGTCGTTTCCCATACATTTTTGGCACCTCTTTAGGAAACTATCCATCACTGCTGGCAATTTCCTAGCGGATATTTTGTTTTAATTCTTCCAGGGTGTGTGTGTGTGTGTTTGTCTTGAGTTACCCCAAAGATAGAAATCGCAGGGGGTTTGGTCGGGGGGTCGAGGAAATCTGTTCTAATAATTCTGTGCTCAAACAAACTTTCAATTTTTCTCATCGAAATATTGGCCGTATAAGCTGTTGCAGAATCTTGTTGAAAAAAGACAAAATCACGCTCCTTGGCTGTTAATTCTCTAAAAAAGGGGGCAAAATTGTATTCACATATGTACGGGCTTCAAATATTGACTCGAAAAAAATTGGCGAGTGATGGATAGTTTCCTAAAGAGGTGACAAAAATGTAGGGACAACGACGGTGGCCAGTTTCAGCACCTCCTTTCATGAAGTTGGTAAGTAAAGCCTTTAAAAGTAGTTTTAAAAATGTTGTATGGTTTCATCCGCGCCTTTCTATGATACGGCAACGAGCGCCGAGGACGCAGACAGGAAAAACACCGCGCAGGCGGTTCGTAGTTTTTTGGCTCTCCCTGTATATATATATATATATATATATATATATATATGTTCAGACTTCCATTGCATTAACTACGAATCCAAGGTTCGTTACATGCTTACGTAGACACTACTGCAATTCTCGTAATTTTTATTACTGGTTATATATAGCTAACAATGGCCTTTCCTTCTCATATTATATTCTATATGTTATAACGTTATATACTTGTTCTCTACCATGTGTACATTATGAATATATGTGTTTTTAACATTCTCTTAATTATTATACGTACAGTATTGGCAAAGAAAATACATAACACGTAATGCTTAGAACAAAATATTAAGAAAGAAATTATTAATGTGTTGAAGCTGAAAGGCTGTGAATTAGATATCTTATTACATTAATGAGTTGTATTAGTTTGTCCGTGGCTACTACTGTATGTTGCTTTAATAGCGACCAGTTTTTCAACGTCTGATTATCGCTATTCCCTTTGTATCTACACAGAAATGTGTATTAAAACTATTTATGCAAACGTTTATCTCAACTTGAAGAGATGCAAGAATAATCTTTTGCAACAATAAAATTTTAAAGGGTATACAAAAATAAACGATGGTGGGTAGAGAAAGTAATGTGAACGTAACGCAAGATATTCGTTTAATTAACGCGTTATTTTGACCTTTTAAACACCTAAGTATTACATTAAACATTAAAGAAGAAGCGCACATCTGTTGTATAAAAGCTTAACGTTTTTGAAACTTGCTTATCCTCTGCAGAAACGAAATACGTGTATTGCCCTTCGCATTGGAATGTAAATTAATAATAAGCCCAGTGAACCTGCGCTGTTGATATCAGATGAACAATAAGAACTTCTATGCCGCGTATTTTCCCTTTGAATTTGCTCAAGTCTGCGTTAGTGAGAATTCAGCAGTCCATATTTCCGTGGCTTTATATTTGCCAGTAACAGTTGTGGGGTGGGCTAGTTACACCTGTATGCACACACGCGCGGCCTGCTCTGCGGAGTATACATACTTAATGCCTTCACCACACTGCAGTTACACGACTGTTTTCCTTCCGCTTTCTGGGAGACAGCCAGTGGTTTGTTACCTTACTCGGACTCGCCACGACCCTGCACATGAAATATGCACATATTCAATGTACGCAGCACGGCAAAAGACTCGAAATACGCCAATGGTTATGGCATATGTGGCAGGCATTCGCAAACTCTTGTGATAACTGGGTGAAACGCCCGATATGTGAACGACTTGATTGGGAAACTCCGTTGATTGCGCGGTTAACATCCTAATGATAGTGCTCTGCCTACATTTTATCTTTGCACGCTTGCAGTCGTAAACTGGCAGCGGCAGTACACAACCATACCCCGCTCTCTTCGTCATTAACAACCGACACAGTACGTGCTTACCCCTTCAATGATGTATAAAGTGTTCCTATTTGCTGTAAACCAGACGATGTAACTAACATAAGGTACCCATCTGAGGAAAAAACGGCCAAATTTTATAAACGTGAATTCTAGTGTTATTAAGCACTGTGGCGGGAAAACGTTGCTCCTCTAGGTTGATGCCCTCTGGTCTCCGGCTACCTCTGCTCAGTGGCTCATGATTTCTCCATTCCTAATAAATTACCCATCTAACTAATTTCACTGATCTCAGGTTTTCGTAGGTGTAGCACATTAAAACACACAGCATTTCCCTTAACATGTGATTTATTATCAATAAAATACTTACGGGCGGCTAGCTTTTCCCATTTTAACAATTCCCATCATAATAGTAAATTAGGAGCATAATCTAACTGCACACGCTTCCCCACCCATATGCACACAGGTGCATCGGTCGTCCAGAGAGTATAACTCGACGAGATTGTATAAGAGAGGGAAAATCTGGGGCCTGCTTCCCCCTATTATATCTAAACATAGTGACGCTCACCTTCGCGCCTTAAAATGTAACGACATTTCTAATTGGTCCTCAGACCGCGTTACCTTATTATGTATGAATATATTCTGCTCCAAAACTTTTCGCACACGCGTCCCATTAACGCGTCTGGAAGCAAACTTAGTGTCTCCGTCTCTTTCTATTTCTCGCCATTTCTTTAAGTTCCTTGCTCATTAGCTTGGTGGTGGACTCTACCTAGAATTACTTTAACCTGGAATTAGCTAGCTCGCCCGTCCCTTACTTATCTAAGTTACAATCTGCTACATATTTCTTACTGGATTGTATTATTATGTATAATTCTTGTTTCATAGTGATTTATACGCCTATATGTATATGTGGTATATCCCCCTTTCAACTATAAACCACCTACCTTAATTCTATGTAGCTTTTATACCTGTCTCATCTTTCAAAATATGACATAGAGCGATTTAAATATCTGCTTAAAAGCCCAATTTCCTATAAAATGGTAGTAAAGAAGGATAAGTTTTGTCAACATTTAAGAGATGCTTCAGGAATCTTCAAATGCAACATTAGCTGCAGAGGAGCAAAAAAAGAATAAGGTGGGCCTGTATATGCACTAATTCAGCATAAAGTCAGAAGCAGCGTTATTTTAACCTTATACATTTTAAACTCTCTTTTCTCGGGTTTTAACTTGTCATTCTCATTTTCAAATTATTCCACGTGATGTACCTTTTAGTATCAATGAATAAAGTTTGTATACCTTCTTATAAACAATAGGATAAAAATGAGATGAATTTTTGTTAACATGCTTAGTTATAATGTTATATAAAATAATGTGCATTTTTTGGAAATCTTAAGAAAAACATTTAAATCTCGTGTTTAATATTTATTTTCTTACAGACTATAACTAATTAAAAACTCATCTCTACAGTTTATTAACACTACTATTAAAAGATTAGCTAAAGAATATTAATTTTTTTCAAAACCGTAAAAATAAATACTTCAGTAATTAATTCAAAAACATGCCTGAAAATTTCTTTACACATTATACATAAAACCTGATTGATGTATTAAAATTTCAAATTAATAGAGCTGAAATTGATGATTTTAGAAATTATAGAGGTAGATATCCTTAATTTAGTCCTTGCAGTTTAGATTCGTACTGATTATACTTCTTGTGAGGATTTGGTGTAACAAGTAAATTAAAATCAGTGCCGTACACAATAACATCTTCATATACTGGTGCAGAATAGACAATGTGCGGGAATTTTCAGAATAGAAAGGCAGTAACAAAATAAACATTTTGAAAAAGTAAGTGGATGTTATTTATGGACGATTTTTAACTGTTGTGGTCCTTAGCGTCCCATTGAATATTGGGCACGAAAGACCGGTAATTTTGCTCAAAGGCCTCCTTATCAGGCTTGAGGTTCTTTTACGTGCCACAAATCTACAACACGGGACCACTGGCTTTACTTCCCTTCCGAAGGAAGCCTTGCTAAGGATTTTTACGCCCGAAAAAGTCCATCGCCCTCCGCCGGGTTTGAACCCGCGACCTCGGGAAATAGAGGCTAGCATGGTAACCACTACACCACGGAGGACGGCTAAACATTTTGAGGATAGTAGCAAGTGCTCCCAGAAGCTTTTTTACTACGCTGCATGTGTCAACATTAAATCCGTAATGTCAGAATCTCCGATTGTGAAACCCGTACATATGTAGCTTTTCAGATACAAGCAAAATGCACCCCTACATAGAACTAGTCACGGTTACTAGGTGTGTCTGATGTTCAATGCCGCATTTGTGTTGCGAAGCCAACTGGATGGTACGGTAATATCGAACACTCCTCTTATTTAGTACAAGGAGTACAGCACAATTGGTTAGTTTCTCATTATGTACCAGTACTCATTAGTTGAGACAGCACGTACACACTTATTGTATGAGTTACATTTCATTCTGAATGGCAAATGAAGATGTTTCATAAAGCCAGATTTCAATATGTCCATACACCGCTCTTTTGTTATACTGCATCTGCGACTTCATGCTCCTAATCTCGAAATTCTTAGTTCGGTACTGACTTTCTACTCTACAATTTTCTTCACATTATTTTTCCGCATCCTGTATAATCATCGATCATGTAAGACCTTGAATAATGACACACAGCCTGGTATCGGCCGATAACCTAATAGACCTTAAACTACCTTAGCATGCATATTAAAAATCTATCTTTAGTAACTGACGCTGAAATTAAGGAGTGTAAAATTTATGATTAGATAACATCAGGTTTCCGTGGTAGAAAGCCTGTAACAATTTGTAAGCAGTTATAAACTTTGTACCCAAATCAAGCTGCAAACATGGAATTACTGAAGTTTAAATTTCTAAACAACATTCCTAATAGCTTTATATATCATATAGCTTTACGGAATTACGTTATGGGGAAATATTACAGCAAGGGAAATGGATAAAGTCTTTAAACTGCAAAAAAAAAGCCATTAGAATAATAAGCAAAATGAAAAACAAACAAACGTTAAGAGGGGTGTTTAAAAATCAATACTTGTTAACAGTGCCATATGAATGCATAAAAACTGTTATCAATATAAATATGCAAAAAAATTCCAGTGTATATAACCATAATTTAAGAAACAATGATGATTATTATAGAATAACATTAAGAGGAACTCTAAATAATCGTGCCATAGACGTTAGAGGAAGAGAATTATTCAATAAATTACCTAGAGAAATAAAGACACAAACCAGCCAAATGTAATGATGAAAACAATAAAGAAATACCTAATAGATAATGAATTTTATAGTATAGATGAATTTAGACATGGTAAAGCAACGTAAAGTGAAAATGATATTTAAGGTAAACTTAATGTACATGCAATGTAAAAGAAGTAATGTAAAATTATAAGCTGTACTTGTTAAATTATTTTATATTTGTAATTGGACATGTCCTTTAAATGTATTTTAAAGGATGATAATAAAGTAAACATTTCATAATCTGTGGTTATTTCATCGTAAAAGGTGACAGAGCTTTGAAATAGGACCGCTCACAGTTATTCTGCCAGTTTTATCACTTTTATTGTTATCAATTCGAAGCGTAATGTTTCCCCTTGTTGTCGCAATCGAAGTTGTTCGCGAATGTATTGATAAAATTTGGAGATGCCATTATGATGCAGTAAATAAAATGCTTTGTAAAGTTGCGGAGGGACGTACAGTTTTGGAGGGGGAAATAAGATAGAAGTTGCCAAAAGTGTATCTCTCACAGAAAGCTGTTTCTCGTAGCATATGGAAGGTTATGTGGAGTAGAACAGAGTACATTAGATATACTGAACCTCTGGGAGGAAGGGGACTACAGAGGACGACCAGATCCAAGGTGGCTGGCCCGGACGTAGGCGGGGTCCCTAATGTTTCCAGGTGTGAGATTTTGAAGCTGGTGGGATCTCCCACAAAGTAAGTCTCCCTTCTCAAGGAGAGATCTCGCTGGGGTTCTCGTACACAGTACCCCAGAACAGACAATTACTTAAAGCAAATTCCTTCCCACACGCCTCACTACGCCGTCCGCTCGCCTGATCCTGCAACCCTGAATCAGTACAAGGAAACTAAATTACTGGAAATGGAGGGACAGTACAAAGGAAATCGAACCCGGAGCCTCCCGAATGCGAGCGTCACTCGTTACCTCGGAGCCATTTAGCTAGGTTATGGTTATGTAAGTTTAAGATTTTATGTTACTCCTAGCTCTTCATTTAATGCTGTGTAAGAATGCCACAATCTTCATAGCTACTGTGTGTAGGATTATTAAAGGATAATTGAATAGTGGTTGCAGCAAAAAACGAGAAATACATAACCTTTCCATTATGGAGCTCTCAGTGCAATAGGACAGGTAAACAATCAATTTCGCTATATCACAGTTAAATAAAAAACATTTTGTAGGGGAACATACACCCAACAGGGTATGCAATGTAAATAATGGAAAATAATAAATCCAGAATAGGAATATATAATAAACTGTAAGATAACTTGTACCACAAAATGTAGAACGATGTAAGAAACATTGTAATTGGCTAGTAAGCGAGCTAGCAGCAGGGTTAAAAGTTCACTAGCATACACACACTAACGAGCACAGGCAAAATACAGTCGAGCTGAAAGAGAGGTCCGAGGAGAAACAAGGACAGAGATGGGGTAAAAATACCTGGAAAGTCAAGGGAGTTGGAAAAAGTGTCAGATGATAGAAATAGAAACAAGAATTGAGAGTGAGACAGAGATAGAGGGGTTTACCAAACGAGTCAGACAGAAGCTTGACTTCTAAAAGTGAACAATTTATTTCTCATAGCACACCAAGTAAATAACCAATCGAAACAAAGATTAGGTACAAAGACGCGAAAGTTGGCGTCATAGCAACAAGCTATAAAAGGAAGGTGCGCCCCAGATTTCAACACCTGTTCATATACTCTCTCTCTCTCTCTCTCTCTTTCATATTATCTAATGTGAGCTATTTGGTGACAGGTGCTGTAACGCGTATGCGTGTGGGTGGGGGAGATAATGTATGACATAGCTAGGTCCACTGCAACATTCATACATATAAAATACAGCTTATAGAGTACTTTATCATTATTCAAAGGGGAACAGTTGCTAGCCGCCTTTATAATTTGTTGTGTTAGAGTAAATCAAATTGTTGAGAAATTCAGCTTATTATTTGCCTTCACCCACAATATCCTGAGATACAGATAGCTAGGAATAGGAACTTATGGGAAGTTAACCTCAAACTCATCATCAAGATGAGATATCACGAATATACACGCCTGCTACAATTTACTTTAATGGAATCGGAAATTTAATGCTTCAAATCACAACTATACCTATTAGTGGCCTGGATATAACATTTTCAATACCAATAAATAATATTTTTAAAAAATCCGTAATTACTTTAAAAACACACCTCGTATGGACCGAAATTAGGCAAACGTAAAATTTCTCCAACATATGATCACGTGAACGGTGTGTAATTAATTATATGCGTTATTCTGTATTCGGCTCGATGTCAACCAAAGTAAGGGACCAATAGAAGTAGTGCTAGCAGGTTGAACGGGGATATACGACACACCACATACACACATATATATATATATATGTATATATACATAGTAATATAATTCAGCAAGAAAGAGGTTAGAATATTTAGCAGCCAAGAGATGTACAAAGCAGATTGTAACTTAGATAAGTAAGAAACGGGCGCGCTAGCTAATTCCAGGTAAAAGTAATTCTGGTAGAGTCCACCATCTTTCACCAAGCTAATGAGCAAGGAACTTGAAGGAATAACGAGAAATAGAAAGAGACAGATATAGAAAGGAAAGAGACGGAGACATTGAGTTTGCTTTTGGACGCGTCACTGGGACGCGTGTGCGAAAAGTTTTGGAGCAGAATATTTTCATACATAATAAGGCAACGCGGTCTGAGGACCAAGTAGAAATGTCGTTACATTTTAAGGCGCGAAGGTGAGCGTCACTAGGTTTGGGTATAAAAGGGGGAAGCAGGCCCCAGATTTTCACTCTCTTATACAATCTCGTCGACACTCAGTTATACTCGGTGGACGACGGATGCACCTGTGTGAATATGATTGGGGAAGTGTGTGCAGTTAGATTAGGCTACTAATTTATTATAATGTTGGGAATTGTTAAATGTGGGAAAAGCTAACCGCCAATAGGTATTTTATTGATAATAAATCACATTTTAAGGGAAATACTGTGTGTTTTAATTTGACTCACCTACGAAAAATTGAGATCAGTGAAATTAGTTAGATAGGTAATTTATTAGGAATGGAGAAATCATGAGCCGCTGAGCAGAGGTAGCCGGAGACCAAAACACTGCAGCAGAGGACATCAACCCACAAAATCACATGATAAATTTTGAAAATTGTATAAAAGAAAGACGTTTTAAAAACGGTGCAGATTCAAATACATTCTTGTGGTGGGCTGTGTGTACGTCGTGGACGGGTTCCTTTGAGTTGCGGCGCGTAATTGGTTACCGCGTAATGTAAACGCGAGTGGTGCCGAGGATTAATACAGAGGTCGTGCATTTCCTTCTTTTAAGCAATCAACCGTGTATCGTGCGATACAGACCCAGATTTTATACCTCTTTCTGATAGCGTTGCAGCCACAGCTTAATGTGGGTTTGTTTTAATTTTCCTTTATTGAATTTCAGCTCAGCTTTTGTTTCTACAGCTATTATTATTATTATTATTATTATTATTATTATTATTATTATTATTATTATTATTATTATTATTATTATTATTATTATTATTATTATTATGGTACACCGTTGTGTTGCATGACAAACGTGGGACAGAGTCCACGTGGCATTTGTTTGTTTGTTCCTCACAGCTGACACAAACAGGAGGCTAACGCGGAGGGATAAAAATGTTTTGTTTACACACCAAACCCAGTACTCAGCCTGGATGGATTAAAGTTTGCTGCTTTAGATGTTACACCCAAAAAACGTCGTCGATTTGAGGCTTTAAAATGTATTATATTTTCACACATTTCCTCAAACAAAGGGTAAACTATACTACCTTTCACCCATGTGATGTGGAGCTCGAATCTCGGTTGGGATGAGTTGGACTAAGGCTGGTTGTATTCACATTCTCTGCAGACATGAGTTAAGAAATTGGGCTTTAAACGCACAAAAATAGTTTTTATTGATAAATTAAAATTGAGTTTTATTTATGGACGCTCTTTTAACTGCTATGGTCCTTAGCGTCCAATTCTATATCGGGCGTGAAAGATCGATAATTTTGCTCAGAGGCCTCTTTATCAGGCTTGAGGTTCTTTTACGCGCCGTAAATCTACGACACGGGACCACCGGCTTTACTTCCCTTCCGAAGGAAGCCATGCTAAAGATTTTTACGCCCGAAACATCCATCGCCCTCCGCCGGGTTTGAACCCGCGACCTTGGGAACTAGGCTAGCACGGTACCACTAGTCCACGGAGGACGACAGTTTTTATTGATGATAGTATTATTGACATCGCATTACATATTTTTTATTCCTGACATTGCAGAAAGTATTCACTCCTGAACACTCGGAGGAATATGTTATTACTCAATAATTACACGCAGTTTTCATTTGTCACACAAGCATAATCTCTTAATTACCTAAACCAAGCGAGAGGCTCCGCGATAACTGTGAAGCTCACATTCGGGAGGTCCGCGGTTCAGATCCCGCCAAGACCGTCCTCCCTGACTGAGGCTTTTCCCAGATTATCCTCAGTCCTTATAACTGGCAAATGCCCGATAGGTACGCTAACTTAGACCTGGAACGTTTCTTTCCCAGTTATCATATCATTTCATTTCATGCATTATCAGTGCCCACCGCCTAAGGTGTCGTATGTAAAAAGAACGAGCGTTAAACTCTACTAAAATGAATTTTCTAAATTCTTTTCTGTTATATTTTACACTTTGGGATATTCGAACCGTCTCTCTCTTCTCTTGGGGTAATTCTAACTTTGTATGTACTCAGAGCCACTGAACTACGTAGCAAGTTTCCAACCCAGGGTTATCCACGCTGAATGTTGTTGTAACATCAAGTAAAGTCGAATACGTGGTCTGCTGACCTCTCTTAGATTTCACTCCATTACACAGAACTCTAAAACCGAATGCCAGAGGTTTCCTATCTCAAATTACTAGTCTTCGATTTCTCTGCAGTTCTCGAGGTTGTACAGCTGAATTTTGAAAGGCTTTCTCTAAATAACAACACGGTTTTACATTGAACTTCAGCAGACAAGAGGAAGAAATTTCTGTTTTATTTCTGTAGTTAATTAACAATTAACAACACTATAAATGTGAAGAAAGTTGACTCACAGTGACTTTGATATTTTATTTCAACATGTTAAATCAATTGTTCATCCGAGAAGTACGAAGAAGCATAGTGGTTATGAAACCCATCATTTAATCCGTTACTGTGAAATGTATACAGGTTTATGCTCTTGGACTCCTTAATCTGGTACAGAGAAATACTAATACTCTTGTAAATTTGTTGGAGTCGCCAGTGATGTAAATAGACTCTTACATTTTATAATTAACCGCCTGGTTACGGTTATTACTAGGTTTGTAATGTGCGGGACCGATAAAGTGGCAGGCAGTGCTTTCAGGTTAACTAACCTCTTGAGAGAGTGCGTGTATATGCAGCCCAATAGGCAAGAGTGGACCGGTTTATATACACTACGGTATTCAACTTTTGTTATCGGTTCCCAAGATTACAAGTTAGTTATCACATAGTATAGAAGGAATCTGCTTGCTAAATACATTTTTAAGTTTCAATTGGAACTGAAAACCCTAGGGCTGTAATCATTCCAATAATCGAATTATTCGAGTAACATTGAATAACATTTTATACATATTATCATTCAAATTATACGAAAGATTTTAATTATCAGAACATGCAAACAATTTGATAGCTCTAAAACTGCACTTTTGGATAACTTGAAATCGGATTATGATATGATATTCAGACTGTTTCAATGGCACATTTTATGTATTCGGGTAGTACTACCAACACAGTAATTCAGCTCCACTGAGTATGTGTGTTTTATTATAAAGTTATCCTTCTGGCGGTATACGTAATTATACTGGGTTCAAAAAAGCAATGCACAGAAAACTGTAGAGTAGATATGCAGTACTAAAATAAGCATACTTAGAAGAGGAACAAGGGCACGTGGAAGCTTTTTACTGGGCTACATACGTCAACATTAAATCCTGACATTAGCATCTCTGACTGTGAAATCTGTTTGTGGAGTGCCAGATGTAAACAAAACGCACTCGTGTACGTATAATACTAGTCACTGTTACTAGCTGTGTGTGAGGTTCAATGCCGCATTTGTGTTGTGGAATCTACTGGATGATACGGTAATACATAATGTTCATCTTGTTCAGTCAAAATAGTACAGTATGCGCATGTAATGGTTAGTCACTCATTAGTTGGGCCTACATACACACTGGTCGTGTGAGTTACATTTCATTTTGACTGGCAAATGAAGATGTTTCATAAAGTCAGACTTCAATTATGTTCATGCAGCGCTCCTGTTGTTATACTGCATCTACAACCCAATACTCATAACCTCAAAATGTTTAGATTGGTACTATTTTTGTAATCTACAATTTTCTTGTCGCGTCTTGTATATGTACTGTTATTTTCAACCATTTTATTACTTTGCGCTGATGAAACAAAAAGTTAAATTGTTATTGTTTTAGCTCGTTTTGTGGTTGTCAGTGGATATTTTCTGGGGAAGCCACTTACGTTTTCTTTAGCTTCGGTATTCCTGACGGGCGTGAACCACCACATGACCAATCTACTGCCTTACATGTGTAATATGTTCAAATCATTGAGCATGTGAACTTTCACAGTCGCCACCCAACAAAGGAGCCCCGTGACATTGCCGATTCAAACCCCACGAAACCTTTACAATACCTAGCGAAGAATACCCGACTCCCATACGTTGTCTCCCAAATTGCTGTAACGTTTGAAATACCCATCAATTAGCACTTTACGTTTAAAATAATTCTTTCGTCTGGTCTCACTTCGCTGAAACATTCACACCCCACTATACACTATGGAGGGAGGTGTGAATTAACATTTGAAAGATATCCCATGATAATACCGCATGTATGTGAAATGCTATCGCTAGTTATATGCAAACATTTGCATTCACACTCGCTACACCTTGCTCTTTACGTGGCCTGTCACAGCAATTTACAAAGACAGCATTTTCATTGCAATGCCCTTGTGTCTGTAGTCCTGCCAGTTGGGTAGTTACAACACAGGTGTAATACAATTTTGTGAAAAATAAAATAAAATAATACACGGGTTAGGCAAAATTATGGCATGTGGTGCTTAGCTACCCCTCCCAAGGATTTTTTTTTCTAAGTTGCTGAACTATAATTTGGGCCATTTTGTGTAAATTAAAACATTGCTGATTATTTGTTTTACATTCCACTCTCACTTGAAATTAAAAAATATTATAATGATATTTCATACGTTTATGAGAAATTAATACGCATTTCTTGTTCTCTGGAATAGATTGTGCCTAAACTTCAATTTTGAGTCATAAATGTTTACTTGCTCACTATAAGGAGCATTTTGGATAAATTTAAAGTTGGTGTCTATAAGTTAATAACAATTCAACATAGAACTACCAAATTTTATTGTTGCATTTTTATTGCAATATTTTAAATTTTGAAGAATTTAGAGCTTTCCCTTGGGTACGTATCGAGCGGATCTCTTATTATTCCTGACATTCTAGCAGACGAGCGAGGAAATTGCTCTATAAATTGTTGTAATTTGATGGTCAGCCGAATAAGGGTGCTCAGAAGCCTCATACTACAAGTCAAGTGTAAAAGGATCCTTAACTACCGATGGCGAAGGAGATACACCATTCGTGGTGTTTGCGATCCTCATGAAGTCCATTTCGGACTGTTACTGAGAGACCCTGAGCAGCAATTATGTGAGACATTCGCTAAAATGGATTCTTGCGGACAGCTATTATATTGCCGCATTTGCTCAATTGTTGTTACGAAGCGGCGAAACTTTACAGTCTAAATGGGGGTGTTTACGACTTCTTCGCTACCTTTCAAGATAACTAAGTTTATTGCACAGCCATAATACCGCTTCTGTACACTAGAAAACTAAAGTCCTTGTCTTGCCACTAGGTGTAAAAACTGAATTCTATTTTGTCTTTAATGCTCTGTTTTCAGCATTAATCCTATGGAATCCGTATTGCCTTTGTGGACGAACCTTCAAGCTTTTCTCTAGAAATGAGATATTTAGAATCTTTGTGGAGCGGTTTTTATTTTTAAAATTATTTTTATAAATTGCACACAGATGTATAAAGCTTCGTAGGTATACTACCCGCAATTGCTTTTCATATTATTGGTGCTTTTTATTTATAAACACTACAAGTATAAGACTTTCTCTACCCACAATAATTTATGTTTATAGGTATTTTACAAACTATTCATATAAAACTTGTTTTTCCGTCGATTTTCTGTAACAAAACTCAATACTGAAATTGGAACTTTGTACAAATTTAAACCAAGTTGTTAATAAAATATTTAACATATTTAGTTTTCTAAATTCAATAGATTATAGTATTAAAACACTAAATCTAAAACTCTACTTAATATAAAGAAAATACCCTTTACGTTTCATTATCCAACTCACAGAAAGTAACAGAAACTTACAGAAAACCTGAAAGAAATTTGTGGGCGAACTTTAAATGACCAGAAAGCAAACCGCGATTGGATCTTGCTTCTACATTTCTTGAGAATTTTTTTCATGAAAACTCTAAAAAATGTATTTTGTCGAACTTTTATCGAAACTTCAGTGTCGATAAATCTTAAACACGATAAATGCTGGCAGAAATAGCTACGATACAAATTTTATTGTATTATATAGAAACACACAGGAGGCTAACGTTAAAATCTAACATTAGTCAAATGTAAAAAATCAGATCGCTATACGCTGAACTTGTATTGTGTACTCTATGAGCAAATAAAACACATACATTATTCCACCTACATTGTGCATTTTAACGATATTTGCATTTCTCTGTAGTAGGTTTTTCCTACCTCTTAGTCGGTATGGGTGGCTCAGTTTGTTAGGCGCTGGCCTCCTGATCCCAAGGTCGCGGGTTCAAACCCGGCCCAGACCGTGTCGCAGTATTTTATATCACAACACTGTGTATGCCAGAGTGATTATAGTGTAAATAAGCATTATTGTATGACATTGATTTGAGATGTTTGTTAATTATAAGCATTGTTAGGAAATAAGTTTACACGGCCTCACTGAAACTGACAATAAGAGCGGGAGTAGTAATAGTCCCGGATGAGCCAATTGTTTTAACGATAATCCTGCCGCTAGGGGCGCTAGTGTCGCTAGTGTCGCTGCGTGCGACGGCGGCGGCGGTAAGTTTGAAAAGCGCCCTGAGCGTTAGGATTATCGTTAAATCGGTTGGCTCATCCGGGACGAGTTGAAAGAATTGAGGAAGTGACGTGGAGTGTTTTGATTGGTTCGTTAATTTGGGGTGGGAGATGGAGGAAGGGAGATGGAAGAGTATGGAGGTCGCGTGATGGAGAGGAGCTGGGTGGCGAGGTGTTGTCTGTGCGGAGGTCGGTACTGAAATGGGGGAAAAGATGGGGAGCGAGGGATAAAAAGTGTAAAGGAAAGTGACGTGTGAAGTTGTGATTGGTGGGAATAAGAAGTGATGTTATTGGTGGAAAGGAGCAAATGAAGGTTGTTGATTGGTAAGAATAAGAGAGATTATGATTGGTGGAAAGAAAAAGGAGTGGGGTATGTTGGAGGTGATGGGAAAGGTGAGTTTTGCTAGCAGCAAGATTTGCAAAAGCCTGTCTTGAACTGATCAGCAATTTTTGAACGTCGGATGGTAGTTTTCTTGAGTGGATAGAGAGATGGGGGCGATATGAGATGCGGTGGCGAAAATGGGAACTAGACAAGGTTGTTGAGACAAGAGGTTTAAGGACGAGGAAATTTGGAGGTTAGTGGTGAACACGGCTGTCGCAAGAGGTGGGGGTAAGGAGACGCAGTGGTGAGAATGGGAACTAAAAGAAGATGGGGGTAGCAAGAGTTTTAGAAGAGTAGATTTTGAGGTTAAAATAGTGGGAACTAAAAATGGCGGAGGGTCTGCGACAAGGAGATGCGGTGAGAACTAAACAAGATGGCGGACGCAAGAGGTGGGTAAGGAGGTTTGAGGTTACAGTACCAAAACACGAAAGGATATATTCCTACGCCAAGCAGGTCCGAAAAATAATTATGCGTGTGTTACTTACCTGTTACCGGTGTGGATGCGTCACCAAAAGCGCGGCACGCGAGACGGAAAAATAAAAGCAAACTGTTTTTGAAAATGCTTAACCAGCTTTAAGATCAACCAACATCACTACGCACTGATATACCTAGGTTTTTAAAGCGGTACAGACACCCTTTGCAGAGGCGTAATTTAACTATACCAAAAACCTGGTACTGGACCATCGTGATGGTCGCTAGCGTACGTAGGAGCAGGGTTCTCATAGCCGGTCGAAAGCGGTCAAAAACGTGTACGACGTAGGTGTTTGCAGTAGCTGCTGCCGAGGCAACCGTCGAGGTGCGAATGAACGAGATGTGTTCTTGCAGGCAATCTGGTTGAGAGATGAGAGGCGCGGTGGTAAAAATGTGAACTAAATAAGATGGCGGAGGCACGAAGTTGAGGTTAAGGAGCGGCGAGGTGTTGACTGTGCGGCGGTTGGGGTCTGAAAGAGGGGGGAAAGATGGCGAACGAGGGATAAAAAGTATAACAGAAAGTGACGTGTGAAGTTGTCATTGGTGGGAATAAGAAGTGATGTTATTGGTGGAAAGGAACAAATGAAAGTTGCTGATTGGCGAGAATAAGAGAGATTATGATTGGTGGAAAGAAAAAAAGGTGTGGGAGTGGGGTATGTTGGAGGTGATGGAAAAGGCAAGTTTTGCTACCAACAACATTTGCAAAAGCCTATCCAGAACTCATCAGCAATTTTAAATAACTAGTGTTTCGGGGGTTTTCTCTGGTTGGTAGACGAATGCAAGCTGTTTCTACCATACTTATATTATTCGTCTTTTTCCTTTTTTTTTTAAAAAATAACTAATGCAATACTTCCCCTACTTACTATACGTAGTAGAGAAAGTAAAAAAGTATTGAAAAATTTAAGGAAATAACAAGCAATATCTCAAAAGTGTACTATCTTGTTTTCAAGGGTTTTCCAGATCGGTAAGCGTTAGAATACTCTTAGAGCTTTTTTTCAGGTTTTTTAGCGGTTGTCCCTGGCCGGTAGGCAAATGATAAAGTTTTTCTATAACGTCGTCGTTTTGGCTTGTGGCGCACGGTTCCTAGGCACGTACTCGCGCGCGCGCACACACACACACACACACACACACACTAAAATAGTAGCGTATAAAAAAAACTGATGTGTTACACTCACATGACTTTCTCTACTCTTGTACAATCTAATTGGTAGCTTTTAAGCGATAGTCAAATATTTTAACGCTGGTTGCTATGTGGCGAATTCCATTCTGTTTGCATGTTCAGGACATAAAAAAAATGAATAAACGAATTTGAGAAAAAGTATAAGTATTGGAAAATTTAAGGAAATAACAAGCAATATCTCGAAAACGGTTCACTCAACAAAAGAAACGTATATGACATAAGTTGTGTATTTTAACGCGATCTACATTTTTTGTGTAGTAAAATTTTGTCTATCTCTTATGGTTTACCAGTTATGCAAAAGTCGTTCACAATGAAGAATATTTTTGGAGACATTCCCAGAAAATTCGAGATATACATTTTATTTGACATGACAATATCTTAAACATATGATGTTTTAATCAAAATCGTTAGAGCCGTTTTTGAGAAAATTAAAATTTTCGAAAAATGTTCCATGTAAAGGGTAGTCTGGGGTGGGGGGATTTTCTTGAAAACCTTCGTGTCGCATCTCTGGAAGATACTGAACCTAAATACCAAGTTTGGTGTTTATCCGACTGTTCGTTTTTGAGTTATGCTGTTCACAGACACACAGACACACAGACACACAGACAGACACACAGACACACAGACACAGACAGACACACACACGGACATGTTTCCAAAAATGCTTTTTTTTTTTTTGGATTCAGTGATTCTCAAAACATGTATTTGCAGTGACATTTCGGTATCGAATTTTTGGGTGGAATGCAATACTTCCCCTACTTACTATACGTAGTAGAGAAAGTAAAAATGAATAACGCATTTGAGAAAAAGTATAAGTATTGGAAAATTTAAGGAAATAACAAGCAATATCTCGAAAATGGTTCACTCAACTAAAAAAATGTATATGACATAAATTGTGTATTTTAACGCGATCTACATTTTATGTGTAGTAAAATTTTGTGTATCTCTTATGGTTTACCAGTTATGCAAAAGTCGTTCACAATGAAGAATACTTTTGGAGACATTCCCAGAAAATTCGAGATATACATTTCATTTCTCATAACATTATCTTAAACATGCGATATTTTAATCAAAATCGTTAGAGCCATTTTCGAAAAATCTTCCATGTAAAGGGTAGTCTGGGGTGGGGGGGGGGGTTTTCTTGAAAACCTTCGTGTCGCATGTCTGGAAGATACTGAACCTAAATACCGAGTTTGGTGCTTATCCGACTGTTCGTTTTTGAGTTATGCTGTTCACAGACACACACAGACACACACACGGACATGTTTCCAAAAATGCTTTTTTTGGATTCAGGAGGTCTCAAAACACGTATTTCCGGTGAAATCTCGGTATCGAATTTTTGGGTGGAATGCAATACTTCCCCTACTTACTATACGTAGTAGAGAAAGTAAAAATTTAACAAACCGTAGATTTTCAAGAAAATTCCCACACCGCAAACTACCCGTTTAGCGGGAGAAAGTTCGTTATTTTTATTGTCTTAAAAACGGCTCTAACCCCTTTTGATTACGGTGCGGTATGTTTAAGATATCTGCACGACAAATAAAATGTATAACTTCAATTTTCTGGGAATAGCTGTGAAGTAGTCTCATTGTGAATGTCTTTTGTACAAAGTGTTAAACCGTAGGAAACGAAGCCTTATTTACAAGAACGTTAAAGCACACAATCTATGTGTATTAGTATCACTTTGAGGCGTTGTCTATTTACAAAGTTTCCATGTTGATTTTAATGTTTAAAAGCTTTAGACCTTTCTCACTAAAAAACGTCATTCTTTTAACTTTTCTTTTTTTCATTTTGATACAAAGAGAACGGTATATCACAAGTGAAACAGTACTGTGATAACGATACCAACAAACTAATTTTTATTCACCCCACTGAAACACATTTCACAACTGCATGGAATAATATTGATTTAGGGGGCTTTCTCTACCACGTAAAATAGTAGGTAGAGGAGGTATGCATTGCATCCAAATATTCAATATTGAGATTTCACCGGAAAAACTAAATACTTGTTTCGAGGTCCCCTGAATAAAAAACATTTTTAGAAAATTCTGTGTGTATGTGTCAGAGCAGCATAACTCAAAAATGAAAAGTCGGATAAATACTAAAACTTGGTATTTAGGTTGAGTACCTTCCAAAAAGTTACGACACAGAGATTTACAAGAAAGTCCCTCCACCCAAAACTACCATTTACATGAACTATTTTCCGAAATGTTTTATTTTCTAAAACTGCCTCTGACGATTTTAATTACAACACCATATATTAAAGTCATTTATATGAAAAATAAAATGTATATCTCGAATTTTGCGGAAATAGCCTGCGAAGTCCTCTTGATTCGGAAGAAATTTTCTACGATCTTGTATAACTGCTAAGGTTTGAGAAAAAACATACAATACAAAAAAATTTAGATCTCTTTTAAAAAAACACACAATTTATTTGAAATAACGTTTTTGTGACGTCAGCCATTTCCGAGATATTTGTTATAAATGGTTCGAATTGTACAATGCTTAGCATTCTTTTTAAAAGCATGTGGCTTTTCAGTTCTTGCCCCGCCATGTTGTTGGAAAGAATTTAGAATTTTAAGGCCAGTGTATAGCGTCCCTTCGGATGCAACCATTCCCCGAAAAGTTTAACCGGATTAAAAATAAGTGGATATGAAAATAAACTTTCGTACTCACCTATAAGAGACAGAGGTTAGAGGTGATACGAACGTTAACACTTGAGAATTTTCATTCAACAGTTGGTGTTACTCCTTAGAAAGGAAGTATCTGCTGCTTCTTTTTATTTCTCGCATTTTACATAACACGTATGCACTGCACAACACAAAAACACCACACACGGCGTTGTTAGTTTTAAAAAATTGTACTGACGCGAGTGTACATAAACGTTAAAACGCTGCTTGCTTGCTTGTCATTTTGCATGCGCAGCACTGCACAAGGAAGTATGCCGACGTGTGTAACACGACCGTGAGAAAAGGAAACTCGTCAGCGTTTATGCAGCCTTATTGCAGTGGTGGTCGTGCAGTGGTGGATAGTGGCAGAATGACAGCGTTTTTTTTACAAACGTAACAATTTTGTTGCGAAACGAGGCATTTAACTCGACGCGCATAATGAAACAGCGTTTTTGATAAGCGAGCTTATAAAAACCCTGTGCTAAGAGCAAACGCCCGTAGTGAAGCGTTGCGATAGCGGGAGTTTTTCTACAAAATCGTTCTATTTGACGAAAAATAGTTTAAACTAAAAAAAACAAAATAGCAGCAGCACTTTGCAGGGGAAAGAGCGATCGGCGCATTCGGACGATAAGATAGAGATGCAATCCGGGGGAAGTCGCGATGACACCTTGCAGCCTACGTTCGAAATTATAGGGCACAAGCAGAGAACGCTGCCAAAGCTTTTTTCCGGTTTTACAGAGTCTCAAATTACCGTAAACCCGGTCCCCAGAGATGTCAACCCCGAGCAATGGGTATCGCATCTGTTTAACGATATTCTAAACTTTGCGAAAGAGAACCTGTTAGAAAACGAACCCGGATATTTAGGCATATCCATAACAGACGAAAAGGAGACGTCCAAAGCCTTCAACATGAGCGTTAGGCGCGTAGACCAATTGAATGCGGATGTCATTGTTGGAAGCATCGAAAAAGTAATGCAAAGTAACCAACAATTCTTGCTAAGCGGGCCTCTTCACGTGACGTTTGTGTGGACCAGGGAGGTCTCGGGTTCGTGCCACCAACCTTGCGATGCCTGTAGGGGCAATAAAGGCATTGTCGAAATAGCCAACAAAGACAACTTGTGTTTAGCAAGAGCCATCGTTGTAGGCAAAGCCAAAGTGGATCGCGACGTCAACTACAGAACGATGACGCGTTCCGACTATCTGCAAAAATCGAAGGCCGTAGCCTTGTGCGCGAGCATCGGTCAAGGCCACGACGGCTGCACCATAGATGACGTCAGACGCTTTGACGCTGCGTTAAAGGGCTACGCTGTGACGGTGTTTGGCGATCATACGGGGAAGCACGTGCTGTACGCGTCGGATAAGAAATGCGATAAATACATCGACGTCATGCTCCACGCCGGGCACTTTAACGCCATCGTGAACCTTCACAAGTGCTTTAAATGCAAATCGTATTGCCGCCGGTGTCATCATCCCTCGGCACACAAAAAAGAATTTCACAGGTGCGACGCCGGGTGCGCTAAATGCCATCAGCAGTGCGATGCGCGATTCGACGCCTACATACGCTGCGCCGGGTGCAACAGAGATTTTAAGGGACCGACATGCTTTGCAAACCACGCAAAGAAAGGCGTTTTTTACCCAAAGGCGCTGTCGGTGTGCGACGTAGAAAAGGTGTGCACGTCTTGCAACAAGCTCGTGAATGCGAGGTACAGAAAAACCGCGCACGAGTGCGGGGAAAAGTACTGCTATCATTGCAAGACACACGTGAATTCTAGCCACATGTGCTATATGCAGCCGTACGCCGCAAAGAACAAAAGAAACCGGTACGTGTTTATGTTCATCGACTTCGAATGCACGCAAAACATTCCATATACCGGCAAAAAGGACAGATACGAGCATGTACCTAACTTGTGCGTGTTGTACCAAGCCTGCCCGCACTGCATCGACGAACGCCGCAAGACGGCATACTGCATGGAATGCGGTTGCAAACAATGGGTGTTCACGGACGAACCCGTGAAGCAGCTTTTCGAGCACATCGCGCAGGCGAGATTCGAAGCCTGGGACGTCTACGTCGTGGCGCATAACCTCAGAGCTTACGACGGGCAGTTTCTATTAAAGTACATGGTGGCGCACTTAGACTGGATCCCGGAGCTCATCATGAACGGGAGCAAGATCTACAGGATGAGGTACGGTGACGTCACATTTCTAGACTCGCTCAACTTCATACCCATGCCACTCTCCCGCTTTTCCAAGACCTTCGGATTGAAGGAATGCAAAGGTTATTTCCCGTACCTGTTTAACACGAAGGAAAACGAGCGGTACGTGGGTTCGATTCCCGACAAAAGGCATTACTGCCCTGAGGGCATGTCGGCGGAGGGTCGGAAAGCCTTCGAGCAGTGGCACGAAGAAAAGGCGTCCTCCGGGCACGTCTTCGACATGAGGGCGGAAATGGTGGCGTATTGCAAGATGGACGTATTTCTACTGAGTCAGGGAGTTTCCAAATTCAGAAGGGAATTCTTGGACGAGAACGGAATAGACCCGTTCAGAGAATGCGTCACCATCGCGCAGGCGTGCATGTGCGTGTATAGAAAGCGCTTCATGCCGCTTAAAAAAATTGCCCTCTTGCGAGCGGGCGGGTATCGACTAGCGGACCGGCAGTCTCGCGCCGCATGCATATGGCTAACTTGGCTAGAGATGCAAAACCGCATCGTCATCCAGCACGCCATGCGAGGACGCGAAGTTAAAATCGTGGGGCTCAAGGTGGACGGGTACAGAGAGGCCGAAAAAACCGCGTACTTTTTCCACGGGTGCTTTTACCACGGCTGCAGGCGGTGCTTTCACAATCGCCATGCGGCGATATACAACTCGGGACACGAAACCATGGCCTCCAGGTTAGAGAGCACCGAGAAGGTCACGGCCAAGATCAAGGCCGCCGGCTACGCTGTGGTGGAAATGTGGGAGTGCGAGTTCGACGCCGCGACGAAGGCCGACCAGGACCTCGCGCGCCACGCAAGGGACTTTCCGGTACCCGAACCCCTGAACCCCAGAGACGCCTTCTACGGAGGTCGCACCAACTGCACCAAGACGTACTGCGAGGCGAAGGGGGATAGCAAAATCTACTACTACGACGTGTGCAGCCTGTACCCGTACGTGAACAAGACGAAACCCTACCCCGCGGGCCATCCCAAGATCCACGTGGATCGATTCCCGCGCTTGGAAGACGTGGGGGGCGGGTTGGTGAAGTGCGAGGTTCTACCGCCGCAACACCTGTACCACCCGGTGCTACCGGCGCGCATTGGCGGCAAGCTCATGTTCCCGCTATGCCGCGCTTGCGCGGAGGCGGAGAACCAAGACGAGTGCCACCACGGAGAGCGCGAGAGGGCGTTGTTGGGTACCTGGGTGGTCGACGAGATGAAGGTCGCCCTGGAGGAGGGGTACCGCCTCCTCAGGGTCCACGAGATCTGGGAGTACGACGTGGTGCGGCACGATCCGACCACCGGAGCCAAGGGTCTCTTCGAGGACTACGTGAATCAGTTCCTGAAGATCAAGACCGAAGCCTCCGGATGGCCCTCGGATTGCGACGACCCCGCCGCAAAGCAGCAGTACGTGGAGCAATTCTTCGAACACGAAGGCGTCGCCCTGGATCCCCAGGCCGTCGCCGCCAACCCCGGCAGGCGGGAGCTGGCCAAGCTGATGCTCAACAGCTTCTGGGGCAAACTGGGGCAGAGGGAAAACCTCCCCACGTGCGAGCTGGTGGACCGGTACGACCGCCTCCTGGAGCTGCTCAACGACCCGGGCGTGGAAGTGCAGACCTACGTGCCCGTCACCGACCGGATCGTGTACGCGGTGTGGAGGTACCGCGAGCAGTGCCGCAAGGTCAACACCGCCGCCAACGCCGTGCTGGCGGCTCACGCGCGCCTGGTGCTCTACTCCTACCTCAAGAGGCTGGGAGAACGGGTCTGCTACTTCGACACCGATTCCGTCGTCGTCGCCGCCGCTCCGGGCGACTGGACGCCGTCCGTCGGACGCCTCCTGGGGGACATGACGGACGAGCTGGAGAAGTACGGGAGGGGCTCTTACATCGCCCGGTTCGCCTCCACGGGGCCCAAAAGCTACTGCATGGAGATCGTCTGCCCCGAGACGGGCAAGACCTTCTCGGTGTGCAAGGTGAAGGGGATCACGCTCAATTCGGGCAACCTGGAGCTGGTGAACGCGGAGGTGATTCGCGACGTGGTGCTCAGGGACAACGACCGCGCGGTGAAGCTGGAGGGCACGCAGATCTCGCGGAAACCGTCTTGGACGGTCGTCACCGAACCCAGCTCGAAGACGTTTAGAATGGTGGTCAACAAGCGCGTGCTCGCCGGCGATCACGATTCCTATCCCTACGGGTTCAAGAGGAACGCATAAATGAGACGTCCGCAGCCGCGCCAAAGTCATTTCGAACCGGGCACCCCCGAGGAGACGATGCCCGGTCCCCGAGACCTGCGGCGATTCGAGTTTCCCAGCACGATGCTCGTGGCGGGGCCGTCGCGCTGCGGCAAGTCGACCTTCGTGAAAAACCTGTTGCGCCACGCGCACCGGATGTTCGACGTGCGCCCCAGGAGGGTGCTGTGGTGCCACCCTCCGGAGTATTCGCCGAGACTCGAACCCTCGGCTCTGCGCTGCGAGACCCACGCGGGCATACCCGAACTTGCTTCGGTGGGCGAGAACGACCTCGTCGTCCTCGACGATCTGATGGTGGAGGGTGGCGGGAAGGACGTGTCCAATTTTTTCACCAGAGACTCCCATCACAAGCGCTTCGGCATCGTCTACATCCTGCAGAACGTGTTTCCGCAGGGTCAGAAATATCGCAACATCTCTCTGAATGCGAACTACGTCGTGGTCTTCAAGAACAACCGGGACAAGATGCAGATCGAGAGACTGTGCCAGCAGATCGAACCCAGGAACTCTAGGTTTCTCTTGGAGGCCTTCGAGAAGGCCACCGAACGCCCTCACGGGTATCTCGTGCTGGACTGCACTCAGTACACGCCCGCCCGATACAGGTATCGAACCGGCGTGCTGCCGGGGGAAAACCTCTCTTATTTCGTACCCAACTGAGGCCGCCGAGAGGACTCGGGTTTCGTTTCGTTCTATATTATCCCGGCAGGGTCTCGCCCCGACCGAGGCCGTCGAGTCTAAATAAAAAGTACCGCTTTCGGGGCGAACGTCATTATCGCGCAAGCATGGCTAGAGGTAGGTCAAGGCTCGCGACGCTGACCAGTCCTCGCATAGCGAGACAGCACGGCAATTTGGCGGCTCTGGCCAAGGCGAAGGCCCCTCTGCGCAAAAAGTTGTTAAAAAATGCCGACGGCGATCTGATCAAGGCCATTAGCGAATGCATGCTCAACGTGTGCAGAGGTCACGTGCAACTTCCCGCAAAGTGCTTGGGTCGCCTGAAGAAGCACAAGGCTTCTTGGAGGAAGTTGACGGATAAACGGGTTCCTCTGAAGAAGAAGAAGAGCATCTTGGTTCAAAAAGGAGGTTTTTTGCCGGCATTCCTCCTACCCGTCTTGGCTTCGCTCGGCGGCGCGCTAGTGTCGAAATTAACAGGATGAAGTACGGCAGGCAGATCCTCGTTGCGCCGCAACCGAAGACCGTCGACAGGCTTCACGCTGTAGACCGCACCGTATCCAGATTGGCTAAAGAAATTCGGAACCTGCAGAGCGCGAAGCTCTCTGCCGACGAAAAGTGGCGGCTCGTAAAACATAAATTGGACAACTACCTCGATCTCGTGGCACAAGTCAGAAAGCCCTTCCTGGGCGACGACGACGACGACGACGATTACGAAGACGTGCACGAGCGCGTGCCGGTGAAGCAGGAGGTCGAACCCCGAACCATAAAGGTCAACCTCCTCTCGCCTCGCAAAAAGAAGAGGGCGAACCCTGCCACTCCGAAAAAGAAATCGAAATCGCCTTCCGCGTCGTACCATTTTCGCAAGCGCGTCTGGCAACCCCTGTACAAGTAAAGCATGAAGGAATGGAAGGCGCTAAGGCGATACTATGCCAGACCGGAACACTATGCCGGTTTGGGCGCGGTCGAGCCCCTTCGAAAGGCCACGGGTGCGTCTAAGGCGAACATCGAGTCCTTCCTTCGAACCCGGGACAGTTACACTCTGCACAAGCCGATCAGAAAGCGGTTCCCCACCAGATGTTATCACGTGACGAATATGGACGATCTTTGGGAGGCCGATCTAAACGTCATGAACAGCGTGAGGGAACATAACAAACCTTACGTGTACATTCTGACCGTTATCGACGTATTTTCCAAATATGCTTGGGCCGTGCCCCTGAAATCGAAGCTGGGTACCGAGGTCGCGCAAGCGTTTCGCTCCATATTCTCCCGACGCGTACCCAGGGTCCTCCAGACGGACAAGGGGACCGAGTTCACCAACAAGACTTTTCGCGACTTTCTGAAGAAACACGACGTGAAACATTACACAACCAAAAATAACGTTAAAGCCAGCGTCGTGGAGCGCTTCAACCGCACCTTAAAAACCAAGATGTGGAGGTATTTCACGCACAAAAACAGTTACAGATACCTGGAAGTCCTTCCGGCCTTACTCGAGTCGTACAATAGCTCGCATCACAGGTCCATAAAAATGGCTCCGAAGGACGTGAACGAGTCTAACATTTTACGAGTGTACCGCAATCTCTACGGTAATAGGACCCTACCTCGCGCAGGGAAACCCACATTTTCCGTCGGCGATCACGTGCGCATCTCTAAAGAAAAAATGAAATTCGACAAGGGCTACGAGCAGAATTGGACGGACGAAATATTTCGGATAGCCGAGGTGGTGCGCGGTCGGCCGGTGGTATATAAGTTGAAGGATCTGGCCGGAGAAGCCATAGACGGCGCATTTTACACCCAGGAGCTACAAAAGGTCGCGCTACCTCGGACGTTTAAGATCGAGCGCGTTTTACAGACCAAGGGCCGAGGGCGCCGCAAGCAGGTCTTGGTAAAGTGGAAGGGGTATCCGGCAAAGTTTAACTCGTGGGTTCTGGCTTCGACCGTCGATTCGACATGATTAAGACCGAGCCCTTCTCCATCACCCTCGTGAGCAACGCTTCCATGGAACACTTTACCGACAACACCACGGCCAGATTTTCTAACATCTTGCCCGAGAGAATCGTTCTGCAGGGAGAATGGGAGGTCGCCCTGCAAAAGGTCAGGTATCCGGTGAAATTTTATAACCTTTCGCCAGACGACGCCCGTCTGGCGGGCACCAAGTACACCATGACGCTCCTCCCCACGCATTCCAAATTCAGTTTGCAAATGCCGCAAGGCATCGTGCACAATCCCAAAGACTTGGTGAACCTCGTCAACGCCGCTCTACTCGAACACTTGCACGTGGAAAACTTCTTCCTCTTCGACGAGCGCAAGCAGACGGCGGGCGTGAATGCCGCCGTCGCCCACCCCGAACCACTACCCGACATTCCGTTCGACGGGTTTGTGGAAAATGTCGCGCGCGCTGTCGTACCGTACGCGGTCGGCGAATACGAAGCTCTCAACGATTCGCCCCGCCAGAGACCAAAGCCGAAACCGAAACCGAAGCCCCGGGCTTCGGGGCAGCAGAAACCCGCGGCGGCTCGTTCCGTCAGACCCAAACGAGACGTTTCAAAATCGGAGGACCCTCCGGGACCTCTACACCGCATCCACAGTTTGCTCTTGACGCCCGCTATGGCAAAAATGTTGGGTTTCGATCCCTACGTCGACGTCATTCTCGAAAAAGCTGCTAAACGCCCCGTAGATCCTTATATGGGGTTTCCTTACGAAATGTTCGTCTACTGTAATCTAGTGTCCCCGCAAGTCGTGGGCGACACCTTCGCCCAAGTCATAGAGAGCGCGGCCGTGGAATACGAAAGAAGCAACAACACTTACATGAGCGACGAAAAGACGTTTTTTCCCCAAAATTGGGTACCCTTGATTCAGCAGGACTTCAAGACGGTCAGCATAGATTTAAGGAACGGTTACGGCGATCTCTTGCCATTCGCCGACGGATTTTCCTCTACTGTAGTTCTCGCTTTTCGTCCGAAACAGGCGTAATGGACGTGCACGCCGTAACGCTGTACTACCTCAATCAGACCGGCGGCGCGTTCCACCATCGCGATTTCGCTCTCTACAGGGGCAAGCGCTACCAAAGAGGCAGCGGTCTCTTTTCAGCCCTCGGAGGACTCTTCAGAAGGTTGCTACCGTTTTTAAAGAGCGGAGCAAAAGCAGTCGGAAAGGAGGCCTTAAAGGCGGGCGCCCACGTTCTGTCCGATGTGACTGTGGCGGGAGCAGCGCCGAAGCAAGCGCTCCAGCGGAGGCTCAAGGAGTCCGGATACAATTTAAAACGAAAAGCCGACGAAAAGCTCGGTGCCATGCTCGGTTCCGGCGCCAGGCGTCTCAAGAGAATAAAACCGAGCAAATCCGGAAAGAGCAAGCAGTCCAAGCTGAAACGCGGTAGGCGCAAGGTGCAAGACGTATTTTCGTAATGGCAGACGCGACCGTCCACATGAGTTCCGAACTGGACCTCTTTACAGAGGTGCCGGTTCAGATGAGCATCGAGGAGTCACGGTTCCTATACCTAAACCCTCAAAACACTTTAATGAAAAATGCCCCCATCACCTTTCATTATTCCGGAAATGCGGACGATTACCTAGACTTGACCTACGTCGTACTCGAACTCATGGTGCGCGTTGTAGATGACAAAGGAGAGGCCTTAAACGCTGACGCTAACGCCACTCTGGTCAACAACGCCTTAAATTCCCTGTTTCAACAGATGGAGGTAACCCTCAATAACATCATCGTCTCCATGCCGCAAGCCGGTTACCCCTATAGAACCTACCTCGAGACGCTTCTCAATTACTCCGAAGATGCCATGAACACCAAACTAGAATCTACCCTCTGGAGAAAGGACACGGCAGGCATCATGGACACTTTTATCGCCAATGCGGGCTTTCAGTGGCGTCAGGGGTTTACCAAAGGGAGCAACGTCGTGCAGCTCATCGGTCCTCTGTCCAACGCTCTTTTTAGACAGGAGAAGCTGCTTTTGAACAACGTTAGCATGACCGTCAAGCTCACTCCCGCCTCTCCCCAGTTTTATCTGTTTTCCGACGTAGATACCTTTAAGGGGTACGCCGACATCGTGTCTGCCACGCTGCGCTTAAAATCGGTGCGGCCCTCGCCGACCATAAAGCTCGCGCACCAGGCCGTGCTCGCAAAGGGCAACGCAAAGTACCATCTCAAAGACGTCAGCTTTCACGCTCTCAGCATCCCCAAGGAGTCCAGGGCAATGACGTTTAGCGACGTGTGCGTAGGGCAAGTTCCAAGGAGAGTGGTAGTAGCCATGGTCACCGACAAGGCCTATTCCGGCCATTTTAACTCAAATCCGTACAACTTGAAACATTTTAAAATGAACTTCTTTCAGCTCTACGTGAACGGGCAACCCGTTCCCTCCCAACCTCTGCAACCCGACTTTACAAAGGGACACTATTTGCAATGCTTTCAAACCCTGCAGGACGGCCTAGGCATTCATTTCAAGGACGAGGGACACTCCATCTCCAGAGAAACCTACCCGCAAGGGTATACGATAATGGTTTTCGATCTCACTGCAGACATGAGCGCTAACGAGTCTCACATCTCGGGTCAGCGCCACGGAACCGTCTCTATAAGCATCGGTTTTGCCGATAAATTGACAGAACCGGTCATACTTCTGCTGCTAGCGGAAATACATCGCACGGTCGAAATCGACGCCAACCGATCCATTTTGGTATCATGAACACCTTTCAAATTCAACGGTTTCTATCGACATGCCCCTCTACGCGCTCTCACTTTTTAGGCGTCTACCCCTGCGATAAACTACCCGTACTTCACAGCATTCGAACGCCTCCCTTGGCGCTAGTGGCTAACACCGACCCCAGCACCAAATCCGGGCAACACTGGGTTTGCATCTTTGTGGACAAAAACTCGCGTGCAGAATATTTTGACAGTTACGGCATAGGACCGCTTTCGCCCCATTTTCTCCGGTTCTTAAATTCGGTCTGCGGGACGCGTTGGTCCACCAACGCCAGAAGGCTGCAAGGTTTCGACAGCACCACGTGCGGTCATTACGTCATCGCCTACCTCACCCACCGCTGCTCAGGCTTACCTAAGCATACATTCTTCTCAAAATTTCGCGTCAGCAATCACGCGCATAATGATGTCGTCATTCGCAAAACGTTCAAAAACGCATGCCGCGCAAAGTGCTCTGCCGCTCGGCAAACTTGTCAACCCTTGAAGGTGAGTACGTGTGTGTGTGTGTGTGTGTGTGTGTGTCACTATTCAGCACATCTAAGCTAATCCATCGTCTTGCACGTGCTTTCAGAAGACGCTCCTGCTCATATAAAAAGCAACGTCACGGTGCCGCTCGCCTCATTCAGAGTGTACCATGCAGCGCGCGGATACAGTCCTGCTGCCATGCAGCACGCCGACCAGGTAGGTTCGCACCTATGTATTAGCTTGCTTTTTTTCTATCCCGTTTATCTCTCTATCCCTCACATTATTATTATTATTGGTTTGTGTGTTCCAGTATAACCGGATGTCAAACCCCAACCACCTCAAAACCCGGGGAAAAAAGGAAACTACCCATCTTCGACCTCCAACAGCATCCCGACAGCCCTGCTCCGCCAGCACAGTTCCAACACAGTGCAGTTGTGGGTCCTCTGGCGGATATCTACTTCCTCAACCCGCAACAAACTAAATTCGTCAGTGTGGGATTCTCCCCCCGGCCACCGCACCATCTCGTCGTCACCATTGCCAAATGTGGACAGCACAACGCAGTCGTCATGAGTTCCTCGCAGTGGCACAAACTCGTCGAAGCCATTTCCATCATTCACAAACGCTTGAATGACCCGCAGGGACGTCTACAGCAATTTCAGTTCAGCGACAGCGTCACCATCGTGTTTAAGTTTGTGTTCGGAAAGCTAAAGCTCGTTTTCAAAGAACCGCAAGGCGCATCCGTTACGCTCAACCAACAAGAATGGCACGTGTTGCATACCCTGCAGCGCATCATTACCGACATCATGTATCACAAAAAGAAGGAAGAGACGGACGTGCAAAATCAAATCATGGCATACCACAAGTACATGCTTCACAACCATGCCTCCAACGTTCCCTTACATGACATGAATTTCACGCAGTTCACCAAGTACATACGGTGCGCCAATTTTAGAACATTCCTCGAGGTTCATCATTTCCTCAACACCCATTTCGCACTGCGCATCTCACAAAATAGTCCTTAGTGCGCATGTATTTCTACCAGCGTTCCAACCGCACCTCACCCAAACATCTCGCGCCCTTCGCTCCCGCATTTGGGTCGCGAAGCATCCTATATCATACCCGATCACATTCACGGCGTTTGCATGTTCAGCACCGTTCAAAACAGAGTTCTCCTCCAAGTCGAAAACCGTTAAATCAACGGACACAGTGTTTTTCCTGCGGATGTTGTGCAATAATCGCTAAGCGCTTCCGGCGGATGTAGTGAACCTCCAACGAACGTTTCCCCACCAGTGCTTCCCCTGATGTGGTAATTCTCCAACCAACTTTTCCCCCACCAGTGCTTCCCCTGATGTGGTCGTTTGCATGTTCAGCACCGTTCAAAAACAGAGTTCTCCTCCAAGACGAAAACCGTTAAATCAACGGACACAGTGTTTTTCCTGCGGATGTTGTGCAATAATCGCTAAGCGTTTCCGGCGTATGTAGCCAACCTCCAACGAACGTTTCCCCCACCACTGCTTCCCCTGATGTGGTGTTTCTCCAACGAACTTTTCCCCCACCAGTGCTTCCCCTGATGTGGTCGTTTGCATGTTCAGCACCGTTCAAAAACAGAGTTCTCCTCCAAGACGAAAACCGTTAAATCAACGGACACAGTGTTTTTCCTGCGGATGTTGTGCAATAATCGCTAAGCGCTTCCGGCGTATGTAGCCAACCTCCAACGAACGTTTCCCCCACCACTGCTTCCCCTGATGTGGTGTTTCTCCAACGAACTTTTCCCCCACCAGTGCTTCCCCTGATGTGGTATATCTCCAACCAACTTTTCCCCCACCAGTGCTTTCCCCTGATGTGGTCGTTTGCATGTTCAGCACCGTTCAAAAACAGAGTTCTCCTCCAAGACGAAAACCGTTAAATCAACGGACACAGTGTTTTTCCTGCGGATGTTGTGCAATAATCGCTAAGCGCTTCCGGCGTATGTAGCCAACCTCCAACGAACGTTTCCCCCCACCACTGCTTCCCCTGATGTGGTGTTTCTCCAACGAACTTTTCCCCCACCAGTGCTTCCCCTGATGTGGTATATCTCCAACGAACTTTTCCCCCACCAGTGATTTCCTGCTTCCGGCAGTTGGGTTATATTTATGCACGCGCATTCTTTACCCCTTCATTCGGTGCTAGCCAGCCGTGGGGAATGCCAGGACCGTCGTGTAAAGACTTCCACTGCTCGTTTTGCTTTCACCAAACGTGCAGCTGCGAACTTAAGCACCGTCTCACCCTCCTGTGCACGCAGTGTCAACACGGTTTCTACGAAGACCTCGATCATCTCAACAAGCAAATTCAGCAATTCCTTCGAAGGTACTCCGCTAGAAACACCACATGAACTGCTTCATCGTGCTCTTTCGGTATCTCGATAACGGACGAAGAATCCGCCTGCTACTGCCCAGGGAACGCCAAGTGCTGCTGCAGAACGGCATATACATCTTCGAACGTTATCCCCCAAGCGACGTCGACCTTGTGTGGAACCAACTTCCCGCAGACGCACAGGTAGTTTGCGCACCTTATCGCAGGTGTAAACAACACTACAACCTTCCTCATCAAACCACTCATATAGACGGCCCTCCCCCGTTTATCAAAAACTGCCATCTGTGCCGTCAGAATGTCACAGGACGTCCTTAAAGAGCTAGAAGAACTTTCCAGCAGCGCCCACACTCTCAGCGTATCTACGCTTCAACAGCACGTACCATATCGCGTCGTCGGCGTCAAAACAATCGACACCGTTCACGGTACAAAGCTCGTCGCCAAACTCGACAACGACACAGAAGTTTTCCTACCAACAAGATTTGCAAAAGCCTCTCCAGAACTCGTCAACAAACTCAACTCTAACTCATTCTGCATCATATACGCAGGCGAGGAAAAACTACGCAGCGGTTTCAAACGTCACATCGTCACGTTCTCCCCATATAACCCTAAATAATGTCCGACGAAACCTATCCCGTCCCCGTGGGGAACAATCTTAACCTACAACTCATTCTCAACGCAGCTTCACCTATCCGTATCCTCTGCATCTCCAACTCCTATTTCCGCAACAGCAGAGTTGTCACCATCACACTCGACGTCCAAGGGGCTCACGCCGTCCACGTCAAATGCGTACCTACCAAAGTACACCAGCATAAACAAGACGCACTATGCGTCATATACCTCGGCAACAGCAACATTCCTGCTCTAACCAACAAAGTCACATCCACAGGATGCTTCTCAACCAGCCATTACAACGAATTTACCATCCCCATCTATATACCAACCTTCACCGAGTTCGTCAACGAAAGTTTCTCTCACCTGCTCGTCACCTGCATCACCAAACCTATCCACCAATTTACCGCCGATAGCAGCAGCAGCGATGACGAGGACTCAAAGTGCACCACGTACTTTAAAATCATTGTTGTGCGCGAAATCTGTGTGTCCTAGTGCCTCAAACAAAAACTATGAATTTTAATGTGCTTTTTTTTCTCCTAATATTACTTATATTGTCCATTTATTGTATTTATATGTTAAGCAAATAATACATCATGTTAATCAAAACTATGTATACATATCTTTATCCAATGTACTGTATTCAAAGTATAAATAAAGAAAACAGTCCCGGATGAGCCAATTGCAATAACGATAATCCTACCGCTCAGGGCGCTTTTCAAACTTACCGCCGCCGCCGTCGCACGCAGCGACACTAGCGACACTAGCGCCCCTAGCGGCAGGATTATCGTTAAAACAATTGGCTCATCCGGGACTATTACTACTAGCGGGCAACAATAAACGAGGGGGTGAGTTGATTATTAATTAGAAGAGACAAACCAATGACGTCAGAGTAGCGTGCCTTTCTTAAAAATGGAGGGAATATCTTGATTGGATATAAAAATAGACGCTAATGTTGGCGCGTTTTATTAACCAATAGCAGCTCTGTTATAATGTTTAGGCATATTGGGGTGAGGGAGTATAAATTCCGTGCCAGAGACGGGTAACGCACAGTTTGACAGAATAATTCACAAGGCAAACGTCGATCAGTTCAACAGAAGTATTCGTGGGTTACACATAGCACAGTTTAAGAGAATCTTTCACGCGTTATACGTCGCGCAATTCTACAAAATCTCTCGCGTTGTAAAGTTAGTTATAAATGTGAAATACGCGAATTAATAATGTGCGGCAAATAAGTGATTATAGTGATATTAGAAAATATAACAGTTTCAGTTCGGGCGTGTATCAAGAATATTTATGTGAAATGAATAAGTGTGACGGCAATAAAAGTGTAAAAACAAATTATTTTATTAGTGTTATCTTTCAGTGAAAACTCCTTTCCGTTTACACACCCTGTTCAAGAGATATGCTCGACTGAGTAGTAATAATAGCTAGCCGGAGGACAAATAACCCAAAATTCAAACTATTAATTCAATAGCAGGCGCCCAGCAATAGATAACAGGAAGTTACCGCGATAAATTGGCTCCCATACGTTGTGTAGATAAACATGAAGCATCTTAAAACTAACAAATAATCATACGACAACCGATAGCTTTTAAGTGTGCTTAAAAGCGATAGCCCCATGTCAGTAGATTTACTACCATGTAAAAACTCCTGCGGGACGAAATTCCGGCACACCGGCGGTGCTCTGATATTGGCAGCGTCGTTAACAAACAAAATATTTATTTATTTTTCTACCTCTTACTTCTTCTAGTCATACAAAATTCACTTATAACGAAGAAGAATTTAGAGGCTATAAATTTTATTCCTCGTGTCATTACCTCAAACTTATTATATTTTATTCAAAGTCATTAGAGGGTGCTTTTTAAGAAAAGAAAGAAATAATGAAGCGTTTTTTTTAAATGTAAAAGGTAGTTTTGGATGGGGAGAATTTCGTGAAAATGTTCGGGTCCCATTCTTTTCTTTTTTTTAATAATGCTTAATGCCTGTTCTTACTGCATTCACCAGCACAGGCGGTGCACAATCTCGATACATGAAATGACATCTAAGAAAGAAAATTTGGGAAAGAAACATTCGAGGGCCAACCATAGGGTACCTCCCCGTCTTTGCCAGTTAGTAAGACTGAGGACAATCTGAAAATATACAAGAAAACGGTCCTGGCGGAATTCGAACCACAAGCCCCTGCCTTAACAACCTCGGCTTGCTAAATTCTTGAAAGATGCGGAACTTAAATACGAAGTTTGTTAGTCATCCGAATTTTCGTTTTTGAGTTATGCTTAAAGGGTAAATAATTCCAGAGAAGCCTTCGATGTGAGAAAACGCCTACAATGCCTCTAGGAACATCAGGACCGAATTAAATTTCATCCCGTCCATCTTAATGACACTCGTCTATAAAAGTTGCAGATTTGTTTCTCGAAAATTCCCATACTGCGCGCAAAGCATTGATGTTATTAACTGCTAGAAACGGTTATAGTGTTCTCTAATAAAGCAGAATTCTTTTTCCTCAAAGCTCTGATTACGAAAACATTCGATTAATTTAATACTGTTTGACTTGAAAGTCATGGTCATTAGGCAGGCAGTGTATGTTTGTGTACGTATGCGTGTGTAGGGGGTTCTCTATCACCAGTTCAATGTTTTTTGTTTTTTTTTCAAGGCACAGTTACCTCGTTCGTTTGTTATTTTGTCCCCAGGCGACGCATCAGCTAATGAAGGCGAAATAAAAATGCTGAAAAATAAAATTTAATGGATGGGAAAAGCACAGAGAGTGCGAGTGCCAGTGGGAATGCCTTTTAGTGCTCTGTCATCACTTGCTAATTAATTTATATCAATCTCTTTGGTGTCCGCTTAATCTGCCGGATTGCATATGCATGTAATGAAGTTAATAAACAAGGGATACACTAGTGAATGTACCTGTCACACAGAAGTAAATCAAACTCATGTCCGTGAGTAATATTTATAAGTGTTTTACAATATCGCCAACAGCATCCCTGGAATAGCTGTATCATAAAATCGGATCTATAATGTAACCCCGCGGAGGGCGATGGATTTTTTCTGCCGAAAAAAATCCTTTTAATGGCTTCCTACGGAAGGGACGTAAAGCCGGTGGTCCCGTGTCGTAGATTTACGGCACGTAAAAGAACCTCAAGCCTGATAAGAGGCCTCTGAGCAAAATTTCCGGTTTTTACTGCCCAATATAGAATGTGACGCTAAAGACCTTAGCAGTTAGAGTGTCCATAAATAAAAACTCAATTTTTTATATGTATATAATGTTCAGAAATCCGTTGCTTATTGTTCAGAGAAGCGTGGTAGTGGAAAGCTTTCGTTCATAGATAACGAAAACCCCAGCAAGGATTATTGAGAAATATCTGAGAAATACTTATCAAGAATTGAGTGGTTTAATAGGTCAACTGCCCCTGGTTTTCCTCAGTTCATAGCAGGGTTGCCACTAGAGGGGACGTGACCTTTAATACATCCCCCTATTTTTTTTTCTCCGGTTTTTACACCGTCCAAGGAGCTTCTATACTATTAGCACTGTTTCGCCATGAAGTCCGACCACTCCCAAAACACAAAGTTGGAGGGTGAAAGGAGGAGTTGTACCCTTCGCCCAAAATATGCTTCTGATAACAGGCTTTTTCGTTCCCGTGCTTAACCATCATTAAATATTAAATGTTGCACAAATGCAAATACGCCGCAGAACGGTTAAAAAAGCTGGATTATTGCTCTGAAACAAAGTACGTGGGTTACAAGAGCAAGGATTCAAGTCGAGTGCTACGATAAATTCTTGTGATTTACATTTGTTAATGCTTTCTCATATGAGCCAAAAATATTGAAACCAATACTAATTTTGATTCATCTAAGTATTAAAGCACATGACTGTACCCGCTGTTATACGTAAAGAAGGAAAACTTGCTTATTGTTTCCCATATACTTCAATTCTCCTAGCAGTATCAATTGTTTTTAATTGCCATACACTATGTTATGCAAAAATATATATTCCCAAGCCCAAAACAAGAAACAAAGGTAGTGAATACGTTAAGCTCTTCTGAAAGATTTGCTTCACTGAGCTACTTTGAACCTTGAGGTACACTGTCTGTTTAATTCTACTCGAGCTGTTCACTAGGCGGATTGGAATCATCTCACACCTATCCTGTTGCATGGCTTTAAGTCTTTATTAAACACTTGGAGGCTATTCTTAAAATGGCAAAAATTATTACGTATGCTGCAACAAATATGTATGCTGCAATTCTTGTGTTTGACGTAACTGTACCATAGCCATTTTGGATACAGGCGTCTCTTTTATTGGTCTTTGTCTGTCACTAGTTTTATAGATTCGCCATTTTATTTTTCTTGATTTTGATAATGGAGTCATGATATAGTTTGTTCGCTGAAGGGAGCTTTCGGAGGTTGATAAGCCTGTTTACCCAGACTAAAAGCTATAAAATTACTAATAAATTGGTGTAGCTTTAATAGAACGGTTTAATGTTCTTTAAATGAGTTACAATTCAGATTAACTTGTGTCCGTTAAACCGATTTTCTATATAGTATAGAGGCTTTTTCTATCGAAGTGACTAGGGAGGGCCAACTGAAGATACATATCCTACTTACTAAATGGCATTAAATAAATAAATAAATAAATAAATAAAACATAAGGATGAATGACTCAGCTGATATACTCGTGATATCATTTGGAATTTTTCTTACATTAGATAGAATAGTATACCTTTAAGCCTTCAAATTTTAATAACAATTTTCAGTCTTTGATGTGCAAAATTAATATCAAGCTCCATCAATCACAATAAAATAACACATCTAAACAAAAAGTTACCTAGGTGCTTAAGGTTCCACGGCTTGTGTCATTGTAGGTGTGCTGTGCTTTAAGAGAAGGCCGCGTTGCATTATGACCAGATGCCGACGTTTCGCTCATCGCTTATTCAGGGCTGTTGTGCCTTTATTGCTTCGTTCTTTTCCATTTATACACTTGTGGATCCAGTGGCCAGAAGCTCTGTGTCTAATGAGCGAAACGCCGGCAACCAGCAGCAATATGAGGCAGCCTTCTCCTGATGCTCAATACACCAATTATCTCACCTGTTTGTAATGTTAAATCCATGTGCACCCCAGCATAATTGTGTATTATAGTAGCATCTAGGGATTCCAGCTATCTGTAACAGAAGGTGAATTCAAGTTCCAAACTGCGTTTTTCTTCCTTCAAAATGAACGAAGGTAGAAACATTGGACCATGTTAACAGCTGCGAGCATTCTTCTTGGATAGTAACGTCGATGACAGCAGCATGACATCCTGCTCGGCGACAGCTGGTACTAGAAGTTTCAGATACTTCAAATAGCAACCTCCAAGTTTCAAGATAAACGTGTAATCATCCCTTTTCTCCACTTGTATGGGATCAAGCCGATTGATGTTTCTCGTCAATTGAGTGTGACATATGGAGAAGTAAAAAGCTTTGCGTTCATGGTTACAAAGATTCAGAGAAGGCGGAATGTCGCGTGAGAACACGTAAAAGAGCCTTGGGCACACACCAGCCTGTCTGAGAACACGATTACCCAAGTGGAGAATTGCTTATGGAGGGTCCGTTGATTGACGGTGGAAAGTTCGCCTCTGTTGGTTCCAGCGTTGCAACAAAAACATACAGGTGTGTTTTTTGCCAATTCAACGTCCATACTCACCTGGGAGTACAGTTTTGGAGTTTCATCCGCAACAACATTGTTGAAGTGGTTTTCATGCTCCTTAGCTACCCGATCTTGAACCTAGTGGCTCTTGGCTCTTCCCAACGATGAAGGATAATCTCAGGTTTGCACATTTTCCACTAGTTTAGCTATTGCAACTGCAATTTTCCACTAGGCTATACAGCTCCCGTAATAAGAGTTCGCAACAGCCGTTGACCTTGCACACAATATGTACTATCTTTCAAGAAAGTAAATGTACACTTTTCGCGGGTCAGTATCATTCAAGCGTTCCGTGAGTAGGGGGTATGAAAACTAAATCGACCGTGGTCGTAGATGTATACTGTTGTGGTCGCCATTTTAACCTGTCACTCACTTCGAGGATTTCTAGGGCTATATTAACCCAGTATGACGAAACATGGACTAAATATCACAAAACAAGTTCCAATTCTCTTGCTGCTGAGCTATTAACTACATGGCATTGGCAAGAAAACAGAAAAACATTTGCTGCCGCAGCTCATTGGTAAAACGCAAACTCATTCAATTGTGCCGAGGGTGCACCGTTCGAAACCCAGCATGTTGTCATATTTTTTATTCCAACTCTTTCACCTTGTAAGACGCAGTAATAAACAAATTTACAGTTCTATTGCAGCTGAGTTATAGCTACATGATAAAATCAAGATTTCATTTTTGTTTTCCATTCGTTGTTTCGACAAGTTACTTGTTCCAGGAGAAATACATTATCTATAAATCTGAAATGTTTCATAAATTAATTTATTTCTTCATATATGGCGTGGCCTCAGCTATGAAATAGCAGTTGTTTACTTTGCTTTTTAAGCACCATTATCCTTATCTATCGCCTTCTTTTTGTTACTTATAATAAGTGGAGTAATTATATTGTAACTAGAAGTTACACAGAATATACCTTTTCAATTTTATGCATTATACTCCATCGAATTATACACAATTATATTTGCAGCTGTAAGTTTGCTTTTCTCAAGATGAAAATTTACCAGTTTCTTGTTATTTTATACTTTAACTTAATGTTGTGATCAGATGCATTGTATACAGCATTTAGAAGTTGGCTCTATGAAAATAATCATTCAATCTCCTCGCATTTTCTTCGAAATCATGTAGTAATAACTTAGCTGCAAGAGAATTGTAATTTTGTTTATTACTGCGTCTTACAAGGTGAAAAAGTTGGAATAAAAAGTATGACCACACGCTGGGACTCGAACCACGAAATCTCGTCACTATTGAAATGGCGTGAGTTTTACCAATGAGCTACGACAGCAAATGTTTGTATACGGGTTATATATAAGATAGATGTTGGTTCTATTAAAATCATCATTCCACGTGTTTTCCGTTTTCTTGCCAATGCCATGTAGTTAATAGCTCAGCAGCAAGAGAATTGTAACTTGTTTTGTGATATTTAGTCCATGTTTTACCATACTGGGTTAATATAGCCATAGAAATCTCGAAGTGAGTAACATTGTTAAAATGGCGACCACGACAGTATAGATCTACAACCACGGTCGATTTAGTTTTCATACCCCCTACTCACGGAACGCCTAAATGATACTGACCCACGAAAAGTGAACATTTACTTTCTTGAAAGATAGTACACTCTCGTGTACAAAAATGGCCCACTTCCCCAGATCACCAGAGCGTTTTTCTCTCCGCTAAGTTTCCCTCTTCAGGTAACCAACTTTTGACTCTGCCCGACCGAATCAAGGCAGGTCTAATAAACAGCAATGTAATGTACATGCTTTGTTATTTTCAGTTTTTATTCCTTAAGCCCTTCATTTCACCACAATTTAGCATTTTTTTACAAGTCGTAATTTAGGATGAAGTTATGACGTTATAACAGTGCCTGAATAACTGACTGCCCCCCCCCCACACACACACACACACGCGCGCGCGCGCGCTTCCCACATCTATGGTATCGCTCGCTCGTCATTGTTCATATCTTAGGTAAAAGATTGTTATCAAAGTTTTACGTCGTTTTTATTTTTTGTTTATTGAATTTACAAATCAAAATAAGATAAGTTTAGTTGCTGTTCCATTTATTAAGCACTGAAGTGGTGTAATTTACTTTAATTGCATTTCCTACGATTTTACAATTATAAATATTCATTTAACTTTATTTGTTCACGCTGAATGCTTCAATAAATACCTGAACTTGTTTGTAGCTGAAGGTGCCGTTCCTATTTGGTTCTATTAAGTGTATAATAGGAAAACGTTTGATTTAAAACAATTATTTTTGTTTATATTACTTCATTCAAGCCTAAACCTTGTGTTTCGGTTTTAGTTGCTTTCATTAAATATTAATCATTTAGCTTAAATCACAAGAAAGGCCTGTCTTGGGAATCAAACACCGCTAAGTAAGTTAATATCTTTACTGTCATGCTGAAATAACCTCGCAGCGGCATCGGAAAAACAGCGCGCACTCTAACGTGCGGCGGACCTGACCGACAAGTGTAATTTTCCCATCCGCCTGCAAAGGAAAGCACTCTGTTGGCAGCCGTCTCTGCACTTCAAAGCGTTTTTGTACAACGCTGTGGAAGAGAGGAAGATGTTTCCATAAACTTTTTCAACGTATTCATCGAACTCCCACCTCTGGTTTAAAGGAGAACATGTAGAATACATCCTGCCTCTCGGTATAATTAATGGTACTGCTTATGTTGCTGTGACACGGATTATCAAAGCAGAATGTATCTCACACATGTGATTTCCACTGTTCTTATTCTACTGTGAATATTGCAGTTGTGATTGTAAAAAAGATCTGTAGTTAAACGAAAGTGCGCAAAACAGGCTTACTGTATTACGTCTGTCGGTATCACTACCCTATTTTCTTCCTCAAACTTCGCGTCTTGCGGCTGCTTGGGCTTTACGGCAACACTGTGCCAGTGGAATCGCAACCCCTTGGACAAGTAAACTGAAAAATAAAATAATTATGGAAAATGGATAAAACCTCCAGCGCAACACTGATATAAACGGTACTAATATGACGTTAAAGTTTTAGAAAACTAGTGTTTAAGCATAGCTCCTATTTCTGCTTTAGAGTGTACCTTGGAGACCAGTGGAAAGCATGGGCACCAATGAAATTTGGCAACGGCTGTGTTAAGAGGTTACATGAAAGAACAGTGCACATACTTCTTATTACATAGAGGGAGCCTAAAGCCGTGATAATGGCCAAGCTAAGGATCTGGGACAACTTAGGAGTGAAGTGAATTTTACTGTGCATCGAGTAGGGTGGAAAGAGGTGGCGCATTAAGGTGTTGTTTACCTGTGAGGCCGTGTACAATCCGCTTCGTAACTAGAGGTGCAATATACTTCTGTCTCTCATTACGATGTGTGTGTCCTACGTCATTTTCCACCATCACTAGACTACTGTTTACAGTAGCAACTGTCGTCCTCCATGGACTAGTGGTACCGTGCTAGTCACAGGTTCCCAAGTTCTCGGGTTCAAACCCGGCGGAGGGTGATGGATTTTTTGGGGCGTAAAAATCCTTAGCATGGCTTCCTTTGGAAGGGAAGTAAAGCCGGTGGACCCGTTTCGTAGATTTACGGCATGTAAAAGAACCTCAAGTCTGATAAAGAGGCCTCTGAGCAAAATTACCGGTCTTTTACAACCCAATATAGAATAGGACGCTAAGGACCATAGTAGTTAAGGAGCGTCCTTAAATAAAACTCAATTTAACTTAATTTCAGTAGCAACTAAGGTAGCGCATTGCCGTCTTTATTCACATGAGCAGTACTGCCTTGACGTAACTCTGTAATAAAGTTGCACATACACTGGTTGCTAACTTGTCCCGGATCCATAGCTTGTTAATGACGATAGACTGTGTTTAGCTAACGCAGGTGAAGTGTAAGGATTTGGTCAGAGGTGAGATAGTTTAGTAATAAAACATTCCGAAACAAACATATGAATTACATATCACTACAATTAAACTAGGATCGACGAAGGTCTCTTTGTCACCACAAGGTCTGTGCTTCAAGTACCCAATTTATCTTCTGTACAATGGAATATTAATTTTATCATAAATATTGTGTTGCTCAGATTTCGAAATCGACCCAGAACCAAGATTTTCAGAAAATAATAAAAGGAAAGAAAACTATGTATACAGATTCCGGAAAAGCCATGTACAGGAAATTGTAGAATACAGATGCTGTACCAAACTAAGACTTTTGAGTTTAGGAGCAGTATAAAAGGAGCGCTGCATGTACACAAGTGAAATCGCACTTTATGAAACATCTTCATTTGCCAGTCAAAATGAAATGTAACTCACACGACAAGTGTGTACTACTGTGTGGACACAATTTCAAAATGCAATTAATCTTTACGTATATTAAATATTTTATTAATTTCATGTTTTACTTTGTTGTCCCAATGTTCTTAATAGTAAGTATTTTACTACTAGTTATAATTACATGAAGTAGGATCCCAAAGAAAAATAAATGTATTAGTTCATGTTCAGTTATACAGAAATTTGGAATGAAGTAATCCATACATATGACATTAATTAATTACAACGGTATTTTTTTGTTGCAAAGATTAGAAGCATAGTATTTTTTCTGAACCAAAAGATTCTTAAATCACTAAGTATATTTGAGAAAACTGTAAACAATTATTGGCTTGTGCCCTATTGCTTTAGCTTATGTGAAGTGCGTAAAGCACTAACTCTTATTGTGTGTAAAAGCTTACGGGATAGTTAAAATGCATACGGTGAATAAGTACTAATTCAAGAACATGAGCTTTTTATGAAATCATCTCATAAAATTTGAAAATACAAACCGACATAAGTTGATGTGTCGTAAACTGATAGTGATGATACTACATATGCACGTTTTTGGGTCCGGGTTGAGATAGAAATTGAATATGAGTATGGTGGATTATAAAAACCGTCGTCCTACTATATTATAGCTTCAGGCTAATAAGCTATGAGCATGTGAGTCTTGGATAAGGTTTAGAGTACGGCGATTCCGGTGATCCTGCCAATCATGTTTCAATGACATCTTAATGCTGAAAGGTGACTTTATTGTGCTGTGGATGCTTTTTCAGGCTAAATTGTCATACTTTTGCCCCCATTTGTGTCACTTTTGCCCGCATTAGGTCTTACCTTTGCCCACCTAAATTAGGGATAAGGAAGTGAAAAATAATGAAATTAATTACCTTAGGAGCGAGTTTAGAACATGATGTGGTCTCTCCAATATCTGGTGCCCACCTACCTATCCGTTTTAGGTGTTTCACTTATATAGGCAAATAGCGTGAGGAAGCCAACAAACGTAGCCATTTTTCCATGCAAAGTGGGTACTGCCAACCTAAATAATCAGTGAAATGCACTGAATATGCGATGTGCTGTTGTTTTGTGAACGTGAATCATTGGAGGTTTAGACGCGCAGATCCCTGGGCTACGCTCTGTCGTCGCTTCGCAGTTAGGCCGCAACTTGCTGCACTCCTCTCCTTCTAAAAAACATCCCTCGGCTACGCTTTGAGGCTGAGTATCTTACCGGCTTCGGTGGCATTATTCATATGTTGGCAGCATTGCGTTAGAGCAGCATAAGACCTAATGCGGGCAAAAGTGACACAAATGCGGGCAAATGTATGACAATTTACCCCTATTTCACGCTGTTATTTGTTACACCGCCGTATTTGTGTTTTTTCGATGTCTTCCCCTCCACCGAGTATTTGCGTGATTGCCCTGCGCCTTGTTCCCGGTTCCGATACTCTTTTGACGTACGACCGAGACAAGGTGCCCGCATCCGGACTTAATTTCCACCACAATTTACTTGCGCCGAAAATGCTCTTGCTTGTGTATTTTAGCAGACGACATGACACTTATTTCCCCTACCTTTCCTCTAAATCACATGACATGTGATTCTTCCTAAATAAATATTAGCTACTTATTTTGCTAACAATTTCTCTCGCTGGTGGATGTATTGGATTAGATTGCCTACGCAGGGACTCGGCACTGATCCACAGAGCGGATATTGTACCTACAAGTGGCTTGCCCGGGAGGAAGGATGAGGCGAGAGGTGACACCGAGCGGCCGGAACCAGGAGCGACGGTACCAAGTTTCATCGGCAGACGGACAGGCAGACTGGGTACCCCACCCCACACAGAGCGGGTCCAACGTCCCTCAAGGGGGTTGAGATACCCTAGGCAGCCAGCCGAGAGCTGAGGGGCGGTGAGAGTCACAAAGAGCATCCTCTTTCCCTGCCACACTGCACCGAAACACCATCGCCGACACTTCCAGCCCTGAAAGAGACCAACGGATGAAAGATGAAGTGAAATGAGAATTGAGTTGAAATGAGGACAGGAAATTCGGGGATGTGAAAATCTTTCCCAGCATTCGCCTGGCGGTCCAGGAAAACACCCCCAAAAACCATGGGTCAGGATGGTCGGCCACGGGAATCGAAACCAGGAGCTCTCGAATGCGGGCCACAGACGCAACCGATTGAGCCATCCCGCTCGGTCTGGTGGTTGTAAATTTGTTATAAAATATTCTTAGACTGCGGGCAACTTTCTCACAATCTTATTTTGGTTTCACAATAAGGTACGTTTATTTAAGTTTGCCTCTTAATATCCCAGTTTGTTATTGGAATCACGTCTTGGAACCTACAATGCTACCAAAGATGTCCCTTCTCCTAGCATTCTCGCTAGCTGTGATACCATAGCATCTTCGCTCTTGACAGCGGGGCTTTTTGGAAACAAAAGACGGGCGAAATTCAGTTGCTTTCTTTTGGAAGCTTGTACACCTGCTTTATTCTTTCAGATATTTGCTTATCACCACGTTTAGCAAGCTTATATCAATTTAGTTATTCTTATTTGCTTATTATTATGCGATTCAAATGCAGCCAAGATTATCTTCCCTGAGTGAGGATTTATCCAGGTTCTCATAACTGGCAAATGCCGGGAAGGTGCTCTAAAGTTAAGCCTTGAACGCTTCCTTCCCAAATTTCCTTTCTCAATGATCACTTAATTTCATGCATCATCATTGTCCTCCACCTGTAGTGCCATACGCAGTAAGAACGGGCATTAAATACTGCTAAAACAATTTGTTTATTGTAGGTGCATAAGGCCGGTTAAATACCCGTAGCGAAACGGTGGCTTTGCTGCCCGCAGATCCGGGAATTTGTGTCACACTGCAACATTTGAAAAGGGATATACTCTCTGATCCACTGAACTTACTGTAGGCCTTTAACGAGAAAAATTTTGCGGGGTGTTCTGCCCTCCGGAAGAGTGAGGGGGGAATAGTACCACGTGACAGCTCACGATGATGTCATAAATAGATCTACTATCTACATTAAAAACATCGCGCAACATTAGTATCTCGGCGTGCTTCACTTGAGAAGTACGCAAGTGTTTTCTAGTGGTTTATAGTGGTAGTGGTAGTATTTATTAAGTACTTTAGTATTACATTAATTGCATAACACAGTCCCATGGGTCATAAGACCGTACATGCTCTCTAGAAAAATACCTGGTCTGTATACGTGACTTGCAGAATCGACCAGAAACAACTATGTTTATAATCACCACATTATATACATACATATAAAATTGAAAAACACTCTGAACCACACACGCAAACACACACACACAAGTGCTCAAGCACCACATATATTTAAAGAAAATTTACATAAACACCTTATCTCTTAGTACACGTACTTCCATTAAGTATGTGCCCAAGCTTGGCCAGCTTTGACTGTTCAGAATCAAGTCCCAGCATGCTGTCCTCCGTCTGTTGGAAGCCAAAAATACTTCCGGTAATAATTTTTTCCTAATACTCTCCGTCTGCACGCATGCTGCCAAAATATGCGTCCAGTCTTCTTGTTATCCGCATAATGGGCAAATCCTCCTGCCATCATCATCACCAATCTTCCACCCTCCCAACCTAAGCCATGCTATTCCCGTCCTCTGTTTTATACCTAATTCCAAAATATATGTTTCCTTACCTCATCTAGTTTTTATTTCCTTTTGTAGCTCCAATGTTCATCTTTGTCTACATTCAGACTCAATTTCTGCCTGTTTATATCCCACAGTCGTCTTTTGACTTTTATCACGGCACTGTATGTATTTTCATTACCCCTTTGCCAGATATCGTTTAAGCCTATTTTTGATAATTCCCGTTGTAACCCCGCCGCCCACCATTTTGGATGCTCTATGTTGTTCATTTGATGACGTTAACATATTGCTCTCAGAGTTGTTTGATCACCTTTAATTATTCGCAGACAGTACCTAACTACATTTAGTTTAGCAAATACAGCAAGTAATTTACAGTGCCCAGTAAGAACTGTACACAGTCAAGCCCGAGAAATAGTTGCTAACAATGTTAAAATCTGTGGCAAAGAAAGCAAACAAAAGCAACTGGTCATTCAACATTAGTAGAAGAAGAGCATGTTTTCTAAGGGCGGTGTGTACCAACTTAGAGTAAGCTCCACTTTCGTAGTAAACTACTCTTCAAGTCAACACTCGGAGACTTCCATACGAGAGTAAGCTACTTCCGAAGCATTTTGCTCCTTTCAGATACTCCCAGATTAAATTACCGCAGAAGTAAATGTCGAAGAGCACCGTCATGTAGTATGTTACTACAGAATTAAATAGAGCACAAATATAGGTTAGAATTTACTCTTGCGATCTGGATTGAGTAACTAACATGTCGATTAGTTCGATCGACGTATAATAACGTATCGTATTTGGAAGAAGATATTTTGACGTGTTCATGTATTAGATTACAATGATGATCTCGGTGAAGAAAATAGCGATTACTAAGGTTACGTTGATGATCTCGACAAAGAAAACGTGTATGCTATAGTGGTATGCGAGAACCATATGATACTTATACAGAGAGAGAGAGAGAGAGAGAGAGAGAGTTCAAAGAACGTTTCGGTATTAGAAAAGAATCTTTTGCATGCCTTTTTAACCTCTTGAAGAGCATGTACAACAAATCCCAGACAGGAATTCAGCTCTATAACCCAAACTACAATTATTGTTATGCGTTCTACGAGTGTTTCGTACTGGTACATTTCAGATATTTAAGCCGGCATTACGATGCATTTAACGTAACGTGACAGTTTAACATTGTATTAAATGATATTTAGGATTGACTTAACGCGACGTAACTTTGGAGTTTGGCAATGTCAACCTTTTCCTTCCCGTTACGTCAAGTTTGGTGTCACATGGTAATTAGAACACTCAGCGTGAAGCACTAGCTCGAAGTAACAGAACTGTCAGTCAAGAGTCATTTCCATTACGTAAAGTGCATGCCAATTAGACCATTATTTTACATTACAGCATTTCTAACTTCATGTCACGTTAAGTAAAGTTCATCGTAATCCAGGCATTACAGGTGATCTTACAAATAAACATTCACCATGCGTCTGCTGGTCATGTATTTCACCGCGTTGTTAGAGTACGTTTGAGGTTAAGAGCAAGGTACGTATCTACACATATAAATATACATGAGTGTTCAGAAAATAAAATAAAATTCTTCTTCACTTTTGCAGATTTCCCATACATTATGGGTGAAATTGACTGCACGAATGTTACTATTTTGTGCCCATCCGTGAATATGGTGAACTTTTCCGAAATCGGAAGCGGTATTTCTCCATCAACACTAAAGTGATCTGCGATGCAAAATGAAGATTAGAAACATTGTTTCCAGAATTTTAAGTTGCTCTTCAGTACGTTTCCCGTCGCTCGAAGCATTAAACTCGTCCGTCACGACTTTCCAGCATCTTTACAACACGTTTTTTTGCAATCATATTGTTTAAATGGATTTTCTTTATCTCTACCAACAAACATTTATCTCTTTCGCTGATGTTTCCCCCGCTTTTTCCTATCGCACATAACCTTATCCATGATCGCGTCAAGTAAATCGCGCAAGCAAAACAATACCTCCAGGAGTAATAAGCTCTTACTTCCGTAGTCATAACTAAAAGAGTAAATTGTAATTGAGCTCTCCAACGTTACTTCCGGAGTAAATTCCTCCCGTAGTAACCTACTTCCTTAGTACGGACTTCTTTAGTAAACGTTACTTCCGAAGCAATTTACTACAACATGATGCACACTGCCGTAAGAGGCCTTAAGTCTTGTTCGTAGGTTGAAAGTGGAGCCATAATCTTTCTCAGATAGCGCTAGAATTGTTGATGTCAACACATTCCTTACAGACACATTCTCGTGAGAGTAACACAGCACATATGCGATAAGAAGCGACTCTCGTTCTCGCAAACATTGCAGAATCGTTCTGGGGACACGGCAGTTATGATTCCCACCACCGCACTCTGCCCATGATTTTTATGTGGATGAAGGTAGAGTGTGCAGGGGTAATGGAGATGCTTTTAGCTGTCGCGCCTTGAAAGAGAAAGATAAACTGATTGTTTATACCAAAACATGTACGTAATGCATGCCATTAGTCGTAGAAATGCGTTGAAAATAATACACATGCAGCATCATTTGGATCTGTAGAGATATGTGATGTCAGGCCTACCCCAGTAGTCAACACGGGGTTAGAAAGAAGGAGCTCTTGGTTCGATTGATAGGCGGCTTCAGTCAAACTCAAAACATGGTCGTAATAAATGCTGAACACATCATTGAAGTTTGCTTCTATTTCGCCTTTTATTTTAAAATGTTTATATTTTGTTTGCATTGGTTTTATCAATCGCATAAATTGAATTCACCCTGCGAACATTTTAGAGATTGACAGGTGTTCTTTCTATTTTGTTTCCAAGAAAAGGAATGTTTATACGTTTGTATTTCCAATACATACACTAATACAGTGTTTATTCTACTTTCAGATGGGATATTATATACTTAGGAAAGAGAAATTGTTTTACAAAAACAAAACAGTCGTTTATACACATCGAGGATGGGATGCTAATCATTCCATATCCATTCAATATAAAGCACTACTTTGAGTAGAGAAAATAGTGCACATGAAGCAATCATCCTAATATGGGTGTAACTCCCTCTATTGCGATTAAAGTGTGGTAAGTGAATCAATGGAGAAGGATGAAGAGTTTGAATAGAGTATTTTCTACTTCCGAGATTCTCCAATGCGCTGAAGCCGTACCCTTTGCTTCAATATCTTATATTGGTTCCCCTGCCGGCTGCTGCAGTGGTTTGTTATGAGATGTTTCTCTCAGGGTATGCGTGGGCGGGTGTGAAACGATAACACCAGTTTAAATTGACCGAGAAATTTAATGTGGTCTAATACTTGAGCCATTGAAGCGAGTTGCCGACCGTTTAAAGATAAAGAATGAAACTGATTATGAATCGTAGCACTCGAAACCATGAGAATTGTTTTATTATACCTGCTAACTTCTCCAGTATCAATTTTACGATTTGAAATAACTTTTCACACAATAAAAGAAACTAACAGCGTAACTTAATGTGAGTCGCTAAACAAATCTCCCTTACACAAACACATCACTGAACGCTTAAAATAACACACGAGTAATCACCAGATTAAGTAACTAATTCTGAAGAAAGGGTGTCGCGAATGTATGCACGAATGAGTCTCTGATTAGAATACACGCCCTTATATTAATTCAAGCTTTGCCTACATTTTACTCCCCCACCAACGTTACTACATATGCGCTCCAGTCTCAAAACAATTACGTATACGTATGCGACACTGTTACTAGGCGGTACCTCACTATCTCTCAGAATTATTTTTTTCTTCTTCAAAATTCCTGCCTACGCGACTGTTCAAATGTACTGATCTTATAACCTAACTGCATTCCAAGAATCTTTAAGCTAATGCCTTCGCTCCTCACGCTGTTACCAATGACTTTGCTTAACATGACTCGCTAATTACCTTTTTCTTCCGACAAATCTTTCAACTCAAGCGCATTATATTATACATTGGTTTAATATATGGAAATTATTTATTGCAATTATTCCTTTATCTTACTATTATTTCTTTATTTAATTATTTATATATTCCCGTCAATAATTACCTATTAACACTTAACGTATGCATATTGTATACTCTTTTTTCAACAATAGGAATAATAGAAATAGTACTTACGCAAAAATAAAATAAATTATTATGGGATGTTGAACATCCTGATTCCTGTAGCAAGGTCAACAACAATGACACTGGTGACGAACTGACAATCGGTAATCCACACCTGGTTGTTGCCCTTAAAAGGTCAATAACTTGCCGCTTATACTTAGCTGCTACATGAATTAAGTAGTAAGTAAATATTAAGAAACAGAAACGATGTAAATGCCCAGGTAAGATTTAAATGGTAAGGTTCAACCATTAAATATGGTTATAATCTTTGTCTACAATAATAAATATATCAAAGTCAGAGGATTTAATATAGTACTTACACATACGTGCAGTGAAATAGGCCAAACAAGCAGGTAGGCTAGATCACTAGCACTGAAGTAGGAACATGAAGTAGTTACAAAAGCAGCATTGTCGAAAAAGTAAATTACACCTAGCGGAAGTAGTGGCCCGAAAAATGTCGGTATTCTCCTCTGAAAGCTAGTCAATATATAATTGATGATACAAGTTGTTTTCATTGCACATTACCATAAAATACTTTGAAAATTGATTGGTCATATTATGCCCTGCTGTTCAAGTAGGTGGCCAATACCAATAGTATTCTTAGATTGACAGTCTTCGAGAAACAATAAGAAGTGTCATGAAATGAGATCTGGCATGTGCATTACTTGTCCTCTTTCTGTGCAAGCTACGGAGGGAATTATGTTGGGATGCAGCTGGACCATAACCACGTCCATGTCGCAAGTATTCTACCATAAAACCGAACAGGAATGTCGGACCGGTATTGAGAGCAAATATTGATAATTCTGCTTCCACGAGAGGAAGTGAATGCGGTCGTAACCCTAGTGTATTTCGATTTCTTGTGTGATGGGTCCCTGAGGGGGCAATAACGGGTAACCTCGGGCTTGTTTGCACCAAAACAATTTCGTTCTTCATCCACCCTCGGCCTAGAACTCACTGTAATGGGCAACAACGGATGGTAAATCTCTGATAAAACATTCTATAGAACTGTATTGTAGCGTTCTTTCACCATCTGAAACACCAGAAAGTGCATCTCATAATGTCTTTCTAATGTTCTCTTACGACAAGAAAGGGATTTCTTAAAATAGAATATTCTAAAATAATTCCCACCAGAACCATGGTTATTTACTCATTGTGAACCGGTGATGATTTATACCACTAGGCGCGCTAAACCCAATATTGGCAAATGTTCTTCCTGCCAAATATGTACTCTGGTATGGTGTGTTCTTCTGTGATATGTTAGTTTGTCTACTGAAAACGGACATAGTGCCCGAGAGCAAAATACTGAAAGTTGTGATTCTTCCTCAAAATAACCATCATCCTATACTAAGTTAGGCACATTGTAACACATCTGAATTATTACATAAGTCCATGCATTTAATTTTTATTAAACATTTCATAGGTCACTGTACAAACTTCGTGTGTGTAATGTGCAGGTAAAAATAAGAGTACTTTATCTGAAGTTGCTTTATTTCAGAGTTATGCATCTGATGACAGTTTAAACTTATTGAAATGATAAACAAAAGAATTGTTACCACAGAAACTGATCAGCCATCTAAAAAAAACAGTACAGTAGGGATCACAAGTATAGCACAAACAAAACAATACTAATGTGTCCCAGAGTTCAACAAATAAAGACATAACCCCTTCAGCAAAAACTACGTAAGGTCATTTACACCAAAACATTTCTAAGTGACGTCCCTGAAGGTTAACACAGTGACGGGCGCATAGTCGTAGCACTCTTGGAATTTTGCAGGCCCCATTCAACTCATTCCGTGAAGTTACACATCAGTTTTCAATTCGCTGCTGTAGTTCTGCTACGTTCTCAATTTCGGTTCCACCATAAACGAGTGCATTGAGACGGTTCCAAAAGTAGAAGTCCAGGGGGTTAAGTTCCGGTGATCTGGCTGGCCAACAAACTAATCCTGCACGACCTATCCACTTAACAGAATATGCAACAGTGAGATACGTCCTGGACTCACTACTGAAATGTGCAGGGGCTCCTCCATCGTGCATAAACCATAAGGTGGTTTGCGTAACGACTGGGGCATGTTCATGAAGTATAACACACAACTCAGATTCCAAAAGCCGTTGGTAGACTCGGCCAGTCAGACGTGGTGGTTGAATATGCGGTCCCTGTAGGTGATTGTCTACCATACCACACCACACCAAATGTTCACTGAAAAGCGTGTTGGTATCCTCTTACCGTAGTTGCGTGAGGATTGTCATAAACCCAAATGTGCATGTTATGCGAGTTTATGATACTTCCAATGGAAAACAGAATTTCGTCAGCAAACAGTACCCGACGAATGAACATTGCATCAGCAGCGTGTTACTGGAGTAACTACTGACAGAAATGATGACGTCTAGGATAATCTGCATGATTCAGTACGTATACTTTCTGCAGGTGAAATGGGTGTAATTTTTGTCTACATAGCAGGCATTTTTTTTCGAGTGGAGGAGAAAATGATTTAATCACTGACTTCAGCCCGATGGGAGTCGGGACTGAGAGTGTGGGACTCTCCGAGCGTCGGCATACCCACTAAAACTCCTGCACCGGATTGAAAGGAGAAGGTTTGCTGCGGTACCGCCTAAAGCACCCGCGCATTCCAAGGTGATGGTTGAAACTGGGCCGCAGTGCGGTCACCAGGGGAGTAAGGAATTGTTGCCGGGAGACAGACTTCACCAAGGCCCAGTCTGCCCCCGCAGCGAAGTAAAGGAGAACATATTAGGGATTCCAGGTGATATTGTGAAGGATTAGTGGCGCTTGGATTTTCGGTTAGGTTGATGTGGATGGGAAGAGGATTGAGAGGGGTGTGGCATAATATAAGTTTCGATGAAGTTCTTAATTAGGTTGTAGCTCTCTTGTAGGTGGTTTTAGTGGTCGGTAAGTTCCTTGAAGTTCTGTCGGAGTTGTTGGTGTAGGTTTGTAGCTCTCGGATCCCCGCAACTGAAGCGCCGAGGGCGCATAGTCGCGTGGGCCGGTCGTCGCTGCCGTCGGTGTAGGGTTCGACGATGTGGCACTCAATTCGTTCCAGCTTACGCTGGGCAGATGCGAGAACCCCGTCTTCGTCCTGTAGCTGGTAGATGCCAATGGTAAGTGCAGTGATCACCCTGGCTGAATTCGCTGCTTGGCCTCCACAGCCGAAAGGCGTTTGAAGTTTGCGCGACGTAGTTCAGCCAGCTGTGAGGAGAGGTCCTTGATCCCTGCCTGGATTGCTGACAGGGTGCCTTGAAGTCCTTGGTGACTGTTCGTTGTATTGCCACTGGTCGTCTGCTCGGCCGTTTCTAAGGGCTGTGTCGAGTCGCTGGTGGATATAGTAGGTGTTGTCTTTGGTCGTGGTTTTTCCTGTTTCCTGCTCCGGGGATACAGGGGGCATTGCGCCTGCCCTGTAAAATGTACGTTCCCGGAGCAGGTGGCGCAGAAGCGTCGATGTCGTCGGAGGTCGTATTGAGTGCAGGCACCATACAGTTGGATCGGGTAAGAGTAGCACTTATTTATAGGGTTCTTATGTTCGGCTCTTCATCCACTATTTCCAAAAAGTTATCCTCAACACCCACTCCATACTGCTGGGCCCGACCGGACCGTGGCACAGGATGAATGCCGTACTCCCTCATAGGTCTGTCCAGAGCTGCAAGAATCTGATGGTTTGGTAGACTTCTGTTTGGAAACAATTCCTGTACCATCGTCTTCTTTCTCGTGAATTGCCTTCTGCTGCTCCGTAAAGCCGGTGCCTATCCGCGTATTCTTATATGAGTAAGCCATCACACGATACGTACACCACAACAACAAATTAATGACGAATTGCAGTGTAGTAGACCTGGTGCCTCTATAGGACAGAGACTGACATACTACAGACCATATCTACAAACAGTAAACAAAGTAGTATTTTCTTGAATTCTTACAGGCGTGTTCTACAGAATTACAGTCGCTATGTCAACAAACATGACACGCTCAAAGCGTGTACTGGCCCATATTTTTTTAATACCTACCAAGATAGTACATTATGCCTCATAATTCCAAAACAAAGCAATTTCAAATGAAGTGCTAATATGATTTTATTCTTATTTTGACCTCTATATTACACCCACGAACTTTGTACAGTGATTTATGAAGCACTCTGTATACCTAGCTCCATTGATAAGAAACCTCTGCTGATACTCCTAATACAGTCGAAAGAAAAGCATCAGTCAACAGTTTCCTTCTACAGAATGGAGGCCATTTAAAGTTTACTCAGCATCCTCATTTCCTCCCTATTTGTTACTTTCCTCTTCGTTTTCGCATACGAATTCTATACTTTTATACTACCTATCACATAGTATCCTCTTCATCTCTTAAGCTTTCTGCTTTCACCATCTCTAACGTAGACTTTCGAAAAAAACAATCTGAATGAACTATCCTATTATTCCGTATGCATTTACTGCACACCGATTTTCGCGTCATGCAAGGGCTTCTCCTGTGCAAAATCGGGCTTTTCTGTGCGTTGAAGGCCACCTTCTGTGTGGTACTAACGCAAAAATATAACGGAAAAGGACTGAAGGGATTTCCCACTACTGACATAACAAGAACCCTCAGTAGACCCCGAATCGGAATATCTGTGGGAATGGCATGCAAGGTTCCGAAATTTTGCGGTGTTGTCGCTTATTCTGAAAAGGCAAATATGAGCTAATTTTTACCTCCTTGGGTCCTGGCTTCATTCGAGCGTTGATTAATCCCCATCACATCATTTATTTGTCTATGTAGATTTGACATGTTAAAAGGGAGATTTAAATATCGAAACAAAATCTTAGTATGACTAGGATTTATGTATATTAAACAATACAATATTCACACGAACCTCCTATCTCCGAGCTACATAGAAAATAAATTTTCTTGCGCATATCCTGGACCATTTATGAAAATATATTCCTGTTTGATTACTGGAAATTCAACATCGTGTTTTGCGTTTTACGTACAGAACTTTCAATTTGCATATTTTATTCTCTCGCATGGTAATAGTTTATATTATTGATTTGGGAAAACAGCAAACAACAGAGAGAGACTAGTTAAACCGATACTATTGATACATAAACATAACATAAATGAAAGCAACTCAAAACCATATAACTACACTATATATCAACCAATATTTCTAGTGCGGAAGAACAATTAATTCATTACTTGGCCTAATCGAGGCTAAACTATGAAGCCCAAGCTTAAAGTACTTACAGCATTGAAGTCGCAATTGGGGTATGTCAGCTCAAAACCATCTGAGATCTCCTTGAGGTTTATCGTAAAAAATGGGAGAATTTAATGTCCTACCGGCATGTTGCCATGGTAGCTCATGGTTAGAGCAATCGGGCGGAAACCAGGAGATTCGTGATTCAAATCCTGGCTATGGCATTGAATTTTTCAGTCGTGTTATTGTACCTTTCCATATCTACACTTCCTCCGTATGAATCCAGAAAGTCCTGATTATTATACATCCGGTAGACTTTTACAACGTCAAATTCATTGCAGTGTTTGCAAATGATTAAACTTTGGTTTTGGTAGTCGAGTATGCCAAAGTTATTTTTAGCTAATTGAGCTTTAAATGCTTTTCATGTGACCATTTAAATGGCAGTTTTAAAGGTAAAAAGTCATACTTCAAATATTAAAAGTCGTTTTTCACATAATGCATTTTTTGCAAAGCATGTGAATGTTCGCAATGCTCCCTGCCGTGCAAATTTCAACCAATTATTTATATTTTCGCAACGGAGATCCTTAATATCATAATCAATAAAATTTATTGGTGGAACTTTTTAAGCAAGTAAAAAAAAATATATATATATATATTTGCTTTATATACAAATATTATTTTAACAAACTTATTTTTATCCCAAAAATAAAATAAATATGAGTAACTAATTTATAATTTTTCTACAGTAATACCTATTCCATTTAAAAATCATCCATTAAGTTTTCTTAAAGTGGTATTCCCGGTATATGAATCTGAAGATTTGCTACATTTTGAAACTTGCACCGCAAGAAGCTTTTTTTTTCTTATCTTTATTTTTCTTCCTTTTTTGGTAGCGCAAATGAAAAGAATAAGAATAATTGTTTTATCACAAACTATTTCATCCATTTGTGCAAAAATATTTGGGATTAGTTACATATTATAATTGTATCTAATAGTATGTGGTAAAAATGAACTTCTTTGTTTAAGAAATACTGAATTGGAATTTTTCACAGGATGGTTCCGTTTACCCTTACTAATGATTTTAGTTTATATTTGATTTAGATTTAATACTCCACACATGAAGCTTTAAGGGAAGCCACCGAAAACTGAACATACAAGACTTAATTTAAATAAGATTCTCTTTTATAATGTTGATAGAAGAAGCAATTATACTGCTTTTCCCTGGCACTCTGGCCACCGCACGGTTGCGCGCTCGTCGGCAACCGCAAATCGGACTCCCGCTGAAATAGCTATTATATCCCCGAAACATCACGTTCCATTGTTACAGTTACAATTACAATTATAGTAAGCACATACCTTAACATAAGAAATTCGGCATATTTCTGGCATCATTTCAGGAGGTTTTCATTCACACCGAAGAGTTTCATATCTGAAATTAAATGAATTTTTCTTATACTCGTAGTTCTTCCAATATTAGGGGTTTGTTATATACAGCTTATTTTTCATATAGTCATCAGATTCAGGTAAACTTCTGTATTTGGATTTTGCAAAATGATAAGAGTAATTGACCCACCCTCAATATTCTTCTCTGACAAAGCATGTTTCCATTTATATGGCTATATTTCGTCGCAAAATAACAGATATTGGAGCACAGAGAAACCCGATTTTGCAAACGAGAAGCCCTTGCATGATGCGAAAACCGATGTAAAGTAAATGCATACAAAATAATGCAAAGAGGTACAGGAGGGATGTACACTAATTTTGATCAGGTGATGACGTTGAATATCAACTATTTTTTCCAAAAGATTTTTCTGCCGCGCGCACAGCTGATGAACCATTAAATTTAATTCAGGGAATTTTTTAGTATAGGATAATTAATAAAGAGTTATGCCCCTCAGGATCCCCTGATTTAAGTGTATGTGATTTTTATTTATGGGGTACCTTAAAAATAAGGCGTATGCGACAAGTCCCATACAAAGAACTAATTGTGAGAGAAAACATCAGTCGAGAAGTTCACTCAATTTCGGGTATTGAGTTCTTCAGTATGAATGAAAAATTTTTGAAACGCTGTCAGAAATATGCGGATAGGGAAGGACATTTCCGACTGCTCTTATGATAAAGTACGAGATTTGCTTATTATCATTGGAATTGTAACTGTAACTATGAGCACGTGAGACGGTTCGTAGGATATTATGAAGAAGATGTTTTGTTGGAGTTATTTATTTATTTAGCTCCACGTATGGACGCCAATTTGAAGTAGAATTTTTGTTACGTTATTTGCACTACGCTTTGGGCGTCAATTTTAAGTAGGACGTATTGTTCTTTACGTTATATTGTTATTTGCACCAAGTTTAAAAGTAATATTAACTTTGTAATTTGACTGTTTCTTTAGATATTATATTATTTATGTTTGCCTCGGCTGCGTCAGTATTATTTTAAGAGACATGATATCTTGGCAGGGCGTATTGCGCCAAGAATGTAGGCTTACACAGATTTTTAAGTTTTAATTCACTCCTTTTTATTAATCCTTGACACAAATAAAATAGCACTTCACTGATATCGACAGCTGTAGATTCTTTTATTTAATACTTACACTTTTTAATACGTAAACTACTTTTGTTTCACACGAATATATAAATTCCCTCGAGGATGCATCTTGCATCCGGTTACTATCACTGTCTGCAGGCAACTGACTAGATTTCAACCGTCTAAACTTGTAAATTTCTGTATTTCAAGTCTCTGATTGGCTATTTTAACTCCAATAGAATACCTGCATTTAACTAAAGCTTTTTCTGGTTGTTGATTGGCTATTTTTATAAACTGTCACTAAAATTACATTAAAGCTTCCAAGAATCACAAATAGCATTTAAACTCTCAAACTCATTATTGCCTCAAGGTTACCTCATTGTTAGCAACGTTTAACTTATTATTCTCACAGCTCTTACATTATTAAATTACGTAATATATTCACATGACATTATTGAACATGTATACAATAATATATTAAATATGCAATGACTGTTACATACATTTTACAAATTATTACATACACATATTTCTTCAAGGCGGGCTGTTATTGGGTTTACATGTTATATAAAGAGACTGAAATTATGAAGTGATAAAAATACTGCCTCAATTATAACTGTTTCGGCAGGAGTCGGAGCTGCGACGGCCGGTGCGCGAGTAACAATTCGGCGGCCACAATGTGAAGGAAAAGCGCTGCATAAATATTTAGCAATGTTCCATTCTGTTCTCAGTAGTTTTAAAGAAAGTGAACAAAATCACTTATTCAGTGTTTTTGAATGGTCTTTAGTAGTGTGCACCTATCGTGTCAGGTTATTTGGGTCACATGATGTGATAAGCGTCTTACAGTTGGTCAGAAGGAGGTTAACACAAAGCGAGGCCAAGGACACTAGCTGACTCTGGGACCCCTAATAGCACCATGCAGTGTACACGTGATATTACTCTTAAATTAATTTAAAGATAAATGAAAATGTTATTAAAAATCGTTAAATTTAGTTTCACGAGTTTAAAGGACCCTTATCTCAATTACAGGCCATATCTAACGTTTTGGTACGCGTAAAAGAGTTACAGCGCTACTGGTGGTTGATTTTCTAGGAACTTTATTACAAATTTACAATATTTCTCACTCGACTCGGTTATTACTATCCTACAGAAACACGGGCCAAATTTCTCTTGTCCAAAGCATGACACATGCAATACTCAGATGGCCAAAAGACTGGGTTTAAAAAAAGAGGACACTCTGATGATAATCCATGATAGTGTGCGTGTCCTCTTCCGTAGTCTAGGGATACTATGCTAGCCACTAGTTCTCGCGGTCGCGGGTTCACACCCGGCGATGTATTTTTTCAGGCGTAAAAAATCTTAACATGGCTTCCTTCGGAAGGGAAGTAATGCCAGTGGTTCGCGTGTCGTAGATTTACGTCACGTAAAAGAACTTGAAGCCTGATAAATAGGACCCTGAGAAAAATTCCCGGTCTTTCACGTCCAATATAGAATGGGACGCTGAGGACCATAATAGTTAAAGAGCGTCCATAAATAAAAAAACTCAAAACTCGTGATAGTGTGCGTAATAGCAGTACCACAAGTTTTGTTATTTCATAAGGGGAAGAGGGTATGCTATGCAGGACGAACTTGTATTTTTCATTCTCTGTTTTATTTAAGCTTTGTTGTATCTCAAGTACTACAAAAGATATTTCAGATTATATCTTTACAAGTCGCCACAACTGGCTGCGCGTGTGTTCTGATTTCGCTTCTTGAAACTGTGTCTAAAGCCTTACCCTATAAGCAAGCATAGTATTTCCTAAGCATTAAAGCGTCGTCCTCCGTGATGTAATGGTTACCATGCTAGCCTCTAGTTCCCGAGGTCGCGGGCTCATACCCGAAGGAGGGATGGATTTTTTTGGCGTAAAAATCCTTAAGATGGCTTCCTTCGGAAGGGAAGTAAAGCCAGTGGTCGCGTGTCGCAGATTTACGTCACGTAAAAGAACCTCAAGCCTGATAAAAGAGGCCCCTGAGTAACATTTCCGGTCTTTCACACCCAACGCAGTGACGTCGCAGATTACAAACCATCTTTATCCATCATACAGACTGTTGGGTTTGCAGACAGCACTCTCCAGACCGTGTTTACCTGCCCGTCAGTGACTCAGCACCGCTGTTGTTTGCATTCTTTGTATTGACGTGATGGTTTGAGTGTAGACAACTCGAAGACAATTGTTTAAGGATTTCTATGCCTGCTCGTAACAAATGCTGGAAATTCCTGCCCTCAGCTAAACAATAAACCAAATCCCATTGACATGATTTAGTTCGGCCATTGTAATGTTTTAACTACTTGCTTTCTCCCAATGTTGGTGGTTCTGCTGTAAACTATTGATCATATTTTACGATTCCCCTCACAGCGTATATACACTACGTCAAGGGTGGCGAAAACGACTTCCTTCCGGGAGTCACCAAATAACCAACACGCGCTGCATCACTCAGCACCATGTGAAAATCAAACGGACGGTTGCAGAGAGGGAACGTGCGCCTGCGAGTCAAAATGACTCGCGAGTCACGTTTTCGCCACCTCTGCACTACGTGATCAAAAGTATCCGGGCGCCTGGCTGAAAATGACGTACAAGTTCGTGGCGCCCTCCATCAGTAATGCTGGAAGTTAATATGGTGTTGGCCTTGATGACAGCGTTCACTCTCGCAGGCATACTTTCAATCAGGTGCTGGAAGGTTTCTTGGGGAATGGCAGCACATTCTACACGGAGTGCGGAACTGAGGAGAGGTATCGATGTAGGTCGGTGAGGTCTGGCACGAAGTCGGCGTTCCAAAACATTCCAAAGGTGTTCTATAGGATTCAAGTCAGGACTGTTCAAACGTACTGATCTTATTACCTAACTGCATTTCAAGAATCTTTAAGCTAATGCTTTCGCTCTTATTGCTCTTACTAATGACTTTGCTTAACATGACTTGCTAATTACCTTTTTTTTCGGACAAAACTTTCAACTCAAGCATATTATATTATGCATTGGTTTAATTAACGAAAACTATTTATTTCAATTATTTCTTTACCTTACTATCATTTCTTTATTTAATTATTTATATCTTTCCGTTAATAACTACGGTATCAAATTGCAACTCCACCCATGATATAGTGAGAAAGAATCGAATAGCCACATCACGTTATCAAAATGATGATTATTGAAACATTCAAACCAATAATAACGGGTATATTGTAAATGACTGAAGCCAGCAATAATTATTTATTTGGAATTAATTGCATATCTTAAACAATTGTATATTTTTTGTGCAGTAAATTTTTGTCATCTTCTTATGGTTTACCCATATGTAAAATTATAAAAAATTCATTGCAAATGAAGAGCACTTCACAGCTTATTCACAGAAAATTCAAGATATACCTTTTATTTCTCATGAAAATATATTAAATGTGTAATTAGCATTTTAATCAAAATCGTTATGTCCATTTTTGAGCAAATTAGTCATCTAAAACGTTTTCAATGCAATGGGTGGTTTGGGTCAGGGATTCTCTTTAAAATCTTCGTGACGTAACGTCGAAAAATACTGAACTTAAATAACAAGTTTGGTATTTATCCGACATTTTATTTTTGATTTGTACTGTTCAGAGACGAATACAGACACTTACCTTTTTTCTAAAACTGCTTTTTATAATTCCAATAAAATACTTCCTCTACCTATACCTAGGTACGTGGAAGAGAAAGTAAAAACGCCAGATCACGTTAAGTGTACTATCGATCTTTTTTGAGCACCTGTAAAGGAGGCTTTTAGACTTTTAAAAGTGGCAGACTTTCTGGAATCATTGTATACTTTTTCATCAAAATACTAATATACGTGAACTACCAAAGAAGGGACGGGAACTGAACTGCAGACAACAACGGTGAATGCACTTCGAGTGGATCTTGGACAGTTAAACTTGGATTAAATTAAATGTGGGCTCCATCTTCTTCTTGTGTGCGAAGTTCTCGTTGTAATTAGGGATGCTTGAAAGGTAATCAAGTTCAATTGAGAGCATTGCTAATGCATTTAGTCTATCCTGACACGCTACTCCGCTCCAAAGGAATATTCTTATTCCTTTTATTGTGGAGAATCAGCGTCGTCGGCGTTTCCATCGGAGGTATTAGTACAATCTTCAGACATTTATTTATTTATTTATTTGATGCCCTCTTTTAAAAGGAGGACTGAGCTATAAATTCACATAGCTATCTATTTTATTTAACATTCTACAAGACCTTGAGTTGTGCATAACCATGTGGAAAACCGGAACATTGTACAACTCTGCAGGGTATTTTCTACACCGGCAGCGCATTGTGGTGTCATCATGCCGCTAGCAAGTTTTCATTCTTCAAGCAAGTATCGCCTGCCGGAGCAGCATATCAGTCATAGCGTTAAGTGTATAGTCACTGTAGTGCCTTGAACACTTTCATAAAGGATTTAGCAAGATGCCATACATCAAATTCATTGTGTATATGCCGAAATTTCTTTTTCATAAAAGCTCTAATACCCGTGTGTCTGTCTGTCAGAAACAATTTTATGGGCAGGTTTTCGTTCATAAATGTCAGTATATTTTCGCAAGCAGCTTTCTCAATATCACCACTTATAGTTTCTCTTTGTACAATTATGAAGTCTAATAATTTATTTGTTGCCAAATTCACTATGGGGCGGTTTCAACAACAGATGCCAAATTTTAACACAATGTTAAACTGATTTAACACTGGAGTTAACACAAATTCTGTTTCATCAAACAATGTTGTCTTTAACAACGTGTTAAAATCGATGTTAAGTTCAAATCGCGATACTTCTGTGTTAAGGTGTTTAACAAATGTTTAAAGTTAGAAAATGGCTGCCGCAAACCAAGCTGTTGATGCGAGTTTGATACATTTGACATTCCTAATAGAAGAGTAGTCGTACGTGATAATAAATTTGAAACCCAGCAATTGTTTGAAGAATCAAACACTTTTATTCGGGTCTGCGTGATTAATCAGCGATAACACACTTTCGCCCACTTTAGTTTCAATGTAGTGTCTACCACCAGTTTTAAAACGTCTTACACGCTCTTCGTACCTAACGTTTCTGGCGCAGCATTTTACGTTAGCATAAAATTGCCGTAGTCGCTTACTGGACTTAAGAGAAACGCGTTCGTTCCAATTAAATTGCTCGCGGATTTTGACCCAGGCTGCAATTTTATCATTTGATGTAAGACAGATTTTTCGCTTTTGATAATGCGTCTATACTTATTAACCAGGTGTTAATTAACGCGTTTCAAACGGTGAAACTTTTATTTCAGTGACATCACTATTATAACCTCAATCGGGAACATCACATGCCATGAATGTAAATAGTTGTCTGCTACTGGCACAGAGAGCGCAGCGAAACATAAACAAAAGTACATCGGAGCACGTTCAGAAGCAATGTAGTTCGGCCAACGCCTTCTCAAAAGCTAGCGTTCGCAGTTGTCTTTGACGTTAACAAACTGTTAGCTAACAATTTGTTGTAAAAGCTTGATGAAAAGCAAAGTTTTAACATTATGTTAAATTTTGAACACTGTGTTAGCAAACAAGATGTTAGAGCATTTTTAACATCGGTTGGTGAAACCGGCCCTATATGTCACATATTCAGCAGAAAATCTTGGAGTTGTGCTGTCCATCCCCACATAACATAAATTTTAATAATTCATAGCAAGTTCAAAATTACTTTCCTTTTCTTTTAACCAGCTTTTGCGTACAGAAGGGAAAACAATTTTTTTAGCGAGTCTATAAAAATATGATTCAGAAAAAGTAAATAGTTGTATTGCTTTTGAGAATGCCAAGAAACAGTTACATTTCATTCCGCAAAGATACATGCTTGAAGTTATGCACACATTACTTTTCAGACTTCCACTTTCGCCTTCAGAATTTACATTAATGCCCCGCGTGTGTTAGATTTTCTTTCAGTGACAGGCGCACCACATGTGTGCCAAAATACTGAATAGCACAAGGAGAGCATTTACCCATACAAACACAAAGGAATATTTTCTGATATACCTACGTTTTCTTCTTTATCTTCACTGTATTCCCTCAAATATTCATTCGTTTATAATGTCCATTATTTACAGCTGAAGATTCGCCTTCATCAATAAACTTTGGCTCCAATAACGCCGTTTATAGTACTAAAAGTTTTAGTTCCCAACTCATACTGTATTTCAGCATCATCTTCAACTCCACGTGTAAGGACTCAGAACTGGCGTAGCTTTCTTGCTGTGAATTACTTACTGAATTATCGACTAGATGTAGGGGTTGCTTTCTTTCAAGGTTTGAGTTTTTTTGGGGGAGGGGAGGTTGAGAAAGATGGTTTGTTACGTTATTTATTAGCACCACGCTTTGGGTGACAATTTGAAGTAGTTATGTTGTATTGAAGGAGTTGTACTATATTTCAACTGTTGGAGAGCCGAACATGAAGTAGTTGCAACCGCACGTTTGGTAAACAGTTTCCGGTAACCTTCGCCCCAAGTTTAAAAAAAAATATTAACTTTGTAATTTGACCGTTTCTTTAAATATTCAATATTTATGTTTGCCTCGGCTGCGTCAGTATTATTGCTATAGACGCGTTTCGCTTTGTAGGGTTGTGGTGCGACAAGAATGTAGGCTTACACAGATTATAATTTTACATCACTCCTTTTATTAAGGATTGATACGATTTAAATAACACTTCGCTGATATATATATAGAGAGAGAGCTGTGAGATGTTTTTATTAAATACTTGCACTATTTTAATACGTAAACTATTTTTCGTCTCACACGAATACGTATTATACTTCTCGATGACACTTTTTGCGTCTGGTTAGTAACGCTGTCTGCAGGCAACTGAATTCTAAATTCGTAAAATTTTCTCCTTTTCAGTTTCTGATTGGCTAATGCTACTCCAATAGAATACCTTCATTTAACTAAAGCCTTTTCTGGTTGTTGATGGGCTATTTTATAAACTGTCACTAAAATTACATTATTGCTTCCAATAATCAGAAGTAGTATTGTTAAATTCTCAAACTCATTATTGCCTCAAGGTTACCTCTTTGTTAGCAACGTTTAACCTATTATTCTCACAGCTCCTACATTATTAAATTACGTAATATATTCACATAACATTATTAAACATTTACAATGTAATATACACTTTTTATATATAGTTACATACACATATTGCTTTAAGGCGGGCTGTTATTGAATTATATATTATATAATTAGACTGAAATCATTTAGGTGTTAAAAATACTGCCTCAAGGTTTTTCTTAGTACTGCTAAAAATTTCGAAAGCGCCACATTATGGCTTTCAGTCTAAGGCTTTTGAGTTTATCGGTCTTCATTACTCTTATTTTAATATCATCCACTCCTTAAAATCACATTCTTTGAAATTAATTACACATACTCCAGCATTTTTTATTGGCACAAAGTATTTTGTTTCATAGCAGCAACCCATTTGTTGTGCATTTGTCGATTCTTATCTCTATCAGGGAATGGGTAATCGCTAATATTTCTGTTTACACCGAAATTATTTGCACAACAAAGCACTGCACGCATGCATTCTTGACCTTACACCTCACAGAACACTAGGAAAGTAAAGCTGTCCTACATTCACAACATAACAACAGGAACTAAATGCATCGAACGCTGACTAATACAAGTGGCTTTTGGTACCGTGGCGCGATCCCAAGTGCTTCCAGAATGAAAACCAATAATATATTCAGAATTGTTTACATTTAGCGTTAGAGGTCTATAGTTGAGGGAGAATTATTGTAGCCCCAAGTACGACATAAACTTTCCGGTGGCATTCGCCTCACGTTCACTTTTCCGGTGGCCTTCGCCCGCACATTTAAAAATCAACTATGTATTTTTAATGTTTATTTAAATATTATATATGTATGTTCGGCTGCGTCAGTAGTAATTTTCAGAACATGTATCTCTTAGCAGGACTAGTACGGCTTAAGAATGAGGCTTACACAAATTATAATTGTATTGTACTTTGTTTTATTAATCCTTCACACGAATAAATAATCTTCACAGATATATCCTACTGTAGAGCTGTGAGATTATTGTTATTTGCACTTTTTAACACGTAAACTTTATATTATTCACACCGTAAGGTTTTTTTGTCTCACAGTGAATACGTACCGAGCGAACTGCTCGGGTACGCTGCCTTCTAGCGTCTGGAATCTACCGCCTAATATATTTCCACTATTTCAAGTCTCTGATTGGCTAATCCTATTCCAATAGAATACTTTTATTAAACTTAAAGCTTTTCTAGTTTTTGATTGGCTATTTTTAAACTGTTTTAAATATTACATTATTGTTCCAAGAATTATTAGTAGCATTATTAAACTTTCCAATTATTGTTGTCTCAAGGTTACCTCATTGTTAGGAACTTTCGGCTTCTATTCTCACAGCTCCTACATTGTTAAAACCACGTAATACATTCTCATAACATTATACATGTACATAATAATATAAACATAATACAATGACTGTTACATACACATTTTATATATTATTACATACACGTATTGCTTTAAGGCGGGCTGTTATTATATTTTATATTATATAATTAGACTGATATCATTTACTGCCTATAGTTCAGTCTTCCTTTAAGCTGTTACTAAGAAAAGTTATGTCTTAATATCGGTGAACTGACACAGAGTTGTATCTATTAATTGTTCGGAATAAAATATCCTTCGTTCTCCGAAGAAGCGTGTGGGCTCGCATTCGGGAGATCTGGAGTTTGATTCTCGTCGACCACCCACTCTGACTTTGGAATTTTCGCGGTTTCCCCTGATCGGTAGGCGAATGCTGGGTTGCTTTCTCATCTACCACTATTTTCTTTCCATCGTTTCCCTTTCATTTTATTTCCTTCTCATCTTTCAACTTCGTGCTTCTAGTAAGGCGGTGCCGGGCAAAAAGCGCGGATACTTGCTCCGAGAAAAGGATACATCCCGTGGACCTAGGGAGCTGCTTGGTCGAGGGTCGTCCATCGCCCTCTCTAGGCAGCTCTAGAAGTGGGACGAGTCTTCGAGCGTGAAACTGTTAGTAACATCCGCGCGTCTCTGTGGCCTGAAGCCTCCGTGGTTTCTTCCCTTCATCCCTTCCTCCTGTGAGGTAGTCATGTAGGTTGCAGTGCGCGAGATATCTTCATTGCGTAATCTACCTAAAAGCCTTCCTTTGTGTTTTCGAATATTGGCTCAATACGCAGAATCAAATTGCGTTTCAATATTTAATCTCCCTAGCATTGGTTTGATTATTGAAACTGTTTTTCTTTTAGTAGTGTTTAACGCGTCTTCATACTACATACGGCACCGCAGGCGGTGGGCACTGATGATACATGAAATGAAACGATAATAGGGAAAGGGAATTTGGACAGGAAACGTTGCAGGCGCAACTTTAGAATACCTCCCCGGCATTCGCTACTTATGAGGACTGAGGAAAACCTGGAGAATGCCCAGTTAGGAAGCACGAATGAACAATCTAATGTGTTACGGAATACTAACAATGCATTTTTTACAACATAATTTATTTCCAAATTAACACTAATGGACTGTACATTGATTAAGAACACAATTGTAAAAGTTGAAGGAACCTGCTGGTTTTCGGAATGGTTTGGCTTCGTTTATGTTATTATCAATTTAATCAAAAGACACATTGGGTCATATGAATAAAAGGCAAGTACTTACTCGACACGAGTATATACTCATCCCCATAGCCATCTTGTTCACTTAAATGTAAGTATATACTCGTATTATCTACTCTCTTTGACCATATACCAGTTTCACCGAGTGTGTGGTGTTGTGTTGTTTGGCATGCTGAATTAGAGTAGATTGTGTTGTATTTGGTTTTGTCCCATCAAACATCTGCTCAGGAATTATCTTGTGTTACATAACAAGTTTCAGCAGAAATGTTAGAGAGAGATTAAGTCCTTCAAGAAATGAAAAACTAATTGAAGCAACACAAACACAAAAGCATAGCTGTGAATTAAATTAGCAAAACAATAAATAAAAGGAAATAAGCAAAAGTCTATTTTCAATAAATCAGGTAAAAAGAAAATATTCATAGATTCCAAGGTCATAATTATAATTATCCTGGGATGTTTACACTATTTTTCTACGAAACAGTTTTGTTATAAGCAGGGTTAGGAAGTTCATGCTCTAAAAGCTCTTGTAATATGCATGCAAATATGTCCTTAAAATGTGCGAAATATACACCAAAATATGCCCTAAAATTATTATATTTAAAGACAATGTACACATGCAAACTTAATTTATTGCTGAGAAGTAGATGCACATGACTCCACATCCAAAATGAGGGATGAGTTACAATTTACCACTACTGCATAATGGAGACTTTCCATGGTATATCTTCGTCTGTTGTCTCTCAATATACTTTTGTATCTTGAAAAACTTGTTTCAACGTCACATGAGGATATTGGTGCATACTTAAAAGTTGATAGTTGTTCCACAGAAAGAGACAAATCTTCAGGTATCCCTAAGAGCTTTCCTCCAAGAATGTCTCGTATTTGGAGATTTGTTTATACCCAGGGTTTCTTAAAAGAACATAGTTTACTTTGTCTTTTATTTTCTGCCCTAGATTACCCGGAATGGACACAAACCAGAAATGGTAGTATCAAACACGTTTAATGACTGATTTATGGGAAGACCTGCTGTTTCCAAGGATTTAATTGCTGCAGGCATATTGGAAAAATGTGTTAATATAAAGACAAGATTTCCTGCAAGCTCTTCATTTGAGAGAACATTCTGTGCTATATGAATTGAAACAGTATCATCTGATTCTAATGAATTAATAATTCTTCTAACTGACGCTAAATGTTTAGCATAATGCAATGCAGCTGTTATCCAACTCCCCCAACGGGTTAAAACAGGTTCAGGTGGTAGTGGAATATTTTGTGAACAGCTGGACCCTAGATACAGATTTAAGAAACACTTTACTCGCATTGGAGATTAACTTATCTACTTTAGGAAAACATAACTCAATTGTTTCTGCAATGCGATGAAGGAAATGAATAAGACAAGTTAAATGTTAGTGTTTCCCTGCTTTGATCATATAGCTTGCTGCATCAATTAAAAACAAAAGTACAGTGTCATGTTTTATATCACCAGGCCAAATTAATTTCATAAAGTCAATCACAAGTTGACTCACTGATGCACTGTTAGTAACTTCTGAGAGCAAGTTAAGAGATAGGGCACACCCGCCTCTTGCTGATTTAGAACACCCACTATTAGATTTGCAATGAAACGTCCATCTACATCAGTTGATTTATCTATTCAGATCCAGAGAAACTCCTTTGCTAACTTAGTTTGCAAGGTAGACATTACATTGTAGTAACAATCAGGATGTATGTTTTACGTAAGGTACTTTGGTCAGGCACGTTTCGCTTGCTGTACTTTTCTAAAAAAATACGCAAAATTGGGTTATTTATTTTCCATAAAAGTATGTCAGCTGCTAGGAATGCTTCACAACGGTCATACGAAAACTGTGTAATTTTACTACCCATACACTCGACTAGTAGACGTTGGACACTCTACTTCTGTCACTTTTTTCACAATCATTTCCCTGTGCTTTGCAGTATTAATATGTAGAACAACCTGAAACCGTTTTTCACTCCCAATATTTTTTCACATGCCTTACAGTATAAGACTCTACCATCTGTACTAATAAGATCACTAGAAAATTCACTTTGTAAACTCTTAAGTCTGCTCGCATTACTTGGTTTCACCTTCAGCATTTTTAATACTGTATGTATTCATACCACCTCGTTAATTATCGCAAACAAACTGGCTGCAGTGCAGTGTTGCCAACTCTTGGTGATGAAAAGTGGCTAAAAGTGACTGTCAAAAAGGCCAGAAATGGCTTGGTATGGGATAGTTTGTAAATAGTCATATGAACGCAATTCAGATTTAATATTAATAAAAGACATGGCAGGAATTTTCCATCCCTGTAAAATAATTTTTCTGGCTTGTCAAAGGAATTTATTTCATTCAGATATGCTTTCTGACTTCTCATCTCAAAATGCTCACGAGTAGTATGGTCACGCTAGACAAACAGTCAAAGATAAATGAAACATTGGGATTGAGCACTCGCCGGTCACAAATTTCATGTGACATGCCACATATAAACAGTAATTGTCCACACAAATATGAACTTGAAGCTTGCAAGTGTCTGTAGGCTGCAACCTCCCTGTCCCCACTCCTCAAACGCAGACATCAAAGTGTGGAAATTTACAAATGAAAGATTGTGAATCAGATGTTTCACCTGGTCGATCAATTTTTCATTAACACATATATTATATATGCATATTTCTCATTGATACTTTGGCGATTTTAGTGTAAAAATTAGACAACAGAAACTGAAAAATATCTAGAAATGGTTGAATATTTAGAAAAATAGCTACACTTGGCTCAATCATTATATAAAATGGCTGGAAATGCCTTTAGTGGCTTTTTGCTAAACTAGTGGCAAACAGGCTCTTCAAAAAGGCTAGATTTAGCCATAAAAGTGCTAAATTGGCATCACCGTAGCTAGTGTTCGGCCTGGTATACATCTACAAGTTTACGTCTTTCCCCTCTCCTTTTCTCTCAGAACAAACGAAAATATAAACATGAATTGGAACCATCGAGTTAGTGCAACACAGTTCAGTGTTAAATTACATGGGGAATAACCACGGTGAATAATCGCAAGTCAACAATAAAAATCAAACATAATACGATGGCGTATTATCTAAATGCTAATATTTAACTTATGATTTGTAAATATTTTGATGACATGCCATTGACTCGTACTAGGAATATAATACAGCTACACAGGCAGTGGGGATTCACCCTAACCATTTTGCCTTTGCACAGCTAAAGCACACATGAAATTTTACTATTTAGGCTAGATTTGTTAAATAGGCTAAATTTCAGGCTATAAGCATTTCACGATTTTATATGGCTAAACGCTACTGTGAAAATTCTAGATTTAGCCATAAAATGGCTAGGTTGGCAACACTGCTGCAGTGGCTGCTCGATCAACACACTGCCTTATTGCTTAATGTACTCCCCAGTACAGCGGGGATTTCCCTATCTTAAAGCCAAGCCATCACAGCATTGCATCACTCACTCTTCACGTGATCAATGATCATGAATCACTTGCCTCATTGACAGTGACAGAGGGTGAAACCGGATCCTTTCGTTAGCAGCAGTTTACAGAAAAACAAGTTGACCATTTAACCGAAATAACTCATTTTAAATAATATTTCCCGTTTAAGTGCTAAAATATGCCAAATAAACCTGCTATTTACTCAATATGATGCAGTTACTTAAAACAGCATAAATATGCAATTATATGCCCAATAAAAATCCCTCGGAGCACTAGAATATTCATAGCTCATGAAAATAATTTATGAGCATATCAATAACATGCTTTGAAAAAAATATGCAAATGCATGAACCTCCTAACCCTAGTTATAAGTAACCTAACTTCTTAAGCAACTAAATTTTGGTGTTAAGATTTTACATAGTAAGCTTAATTAATAAATCTGACTTTCAATGATACTTCCACGTTATGTTTTCATGAAGCAATATAGAATTTTGAAACTCCTTGAATGTTCAGGGCAACGTTAGAAAACCAATAAATAAAATGGTTATAAGCAAAAAGAAAGGAATAATTGTGGATAGGAAAGACATAACTCATGAGGTGCTAGTTGAAGACATCCGACTTTTTAGAATCCCAGGAGATTTACACTATTTAGATATACTATTAAACAGCTTTCTTATCAAATTATGGGTAGGTACCTGGATTTTGAAGTTAACATAGTAAGGTTAATTAATATAGCTGACTTTCATTGTTACTTTAGGTTATGTTTTTCTGAAACAATGTAGGATTTTGTAACTCTTTCACGAGTGTTATACAGCTCATAAATTGTGCCATTCTCTTCATATACAATTTTAAGTAAACAAAATCATTATACGCTCAGAAGTGGGTATGCATCTTACCATGCTCAACATGAGAGGAGAATGAAGTCATAAAACTGAGAATACTAGCTTTTATACATACCAAATAAGAGTACATACTCTTGTAAGATGGATGCTTAGTATGTTCTACTCTGCTTCGATTACTTGAGCATTTTCTCAAAATGAAGTAGATACTCGGAAGGTTTTATTCTTACCAAACTGAGTATTTACTTGAAAAAGTGAAGCATATACTATGTACTCATTTTATTCATATAACCCATTGCCAAATGAAGTTAATTTGTTGTATTGTCATTTGAACCACGCTTTGGGCGTCAATTTGAAGTAGGTTGTATTGAAGGAGTTGTATTATATTTCAAATGTTGGGGAGCCGAACACTTGAAGTAGTTGCAACCGCACGTATAATATCCGCTTTCCGATAGCCTTCGCCCCAAATGTACTTTCCGGAGGCCTTTGCCCCAAAAATGTTTAAAAATATATTAACTTTATAATTTTGACTGTTTCTTTAAATATTATATATTTATGTTTGCCTCGGCTGCGTCAGTATTTATACTTTTTTTTAGAGACATGAATGTCTTAGCAGGGCGTGGTGCGACTGAAGAATGTAGGCTTACACAAATTTTAAGTTTTTCTTCATTCCTTTTATTAACGCTTGACACGATTTAAATAACACTTCCCTGATATAGAGAGCTGTGAGATTCTTTTATTAATTACTTGCGCTTTTTAACACGTAAACTATTTTTGTCTCACACAAAATACATATTAAATTTCTCGAGGATGTATCTCGCGTCCGGTTAGAAACACTGTCTGCAGGCAACTGAATTGATTTCTACCACCTAAATTTGTAAATTTCTGTATTTCAAGTCTCTGATTGGCTATTCCTACTGCAATAGAATACTTTAATTTAACTTAAGCTTTTTCTGGTTGTTGATTGGCTATTTTATAAACTGTCACAAAGAATTACATTATTTTTGCTCCAATAATGACAAGTAGCATTATTAAACTATCTTACTCATTATTGCCTCAAGGTTACCTCATTGTTACCTCATTGTTAGCAACTTTTAACCTATTATTCTCACAGCTCCTGTATTATTAAATTACATAATACATTCATATAACATTATTGAACATGTATACAATAATATAAATATTAATACAATGACTGTTTTATACATTTTACAAATTATCACATACACATATTGCTTTAAGGCGGGCTGTTATTGAATTTATATTATATAATTAAACTGAAATCATTTAAATGTTAAAAATACTGCCTCACAAACCATGTCTTCAGTTTAGCGCCAACAATCGAGATGGATAACGTAGCCCTTTAATCACTGCATACTGATACTATTACTGTTCAACAACGAGTTGAAGTTTTATCCTATAAAATCTGAACCTTGAAAGCATATTATAAGATAAATGCCGCGACTGGTCGATAGCATTGCTAAACGTTGATGGCATATACGTAGCATATGTATTGAATAGCCGAGCCTAATCATTCAAGTTAACTGTTTCCTTTATTTGTTAAAGTTGCTCCCATCCAGACAATAGATCTTGCAGTTATGAGCGAGATAATTCTCCGTTATATTACACAAAAGCCTTGTAATTCCTCAGCATGTTTTGTATTACCCTCGAGGTACGTTGCCTTGGTTGAAAAGAAATGCTTGCTTTGTTTCTCCTGCTTCTCGAACGAACTGAAGGAAGATTTGCAACCTTTGTCGTGCATTATTTACCCGGTGCTTGTAATGCTTAAGATTTTGCTCTGGGCTAGCCAGGGAAGCAAACACTTTTTCGCATATTAAGCATGCAGCATAAATTATACACAGCTCTATAGCTAACTCCGATATCTGTGTGAAACAACACCAGATGAATCGGACAATCCAGTAATTATGTAAATTGGTGAAACTTTCCAAGCAAAATCTGTGCCATAGTTCGGTCCTTGCCCCCGCCTAAATAGAAAATTTACGTATTCAAATGGCGAAGACTCCGAAGGTCCATCTCAAAAGCATAGTACAAACAGCACCAAAGAAAATATTCGGCGGATTTTGCATCGTTTTCTGGGGTCTTTTGAGGCGTTTCCTTCACCTTACCTATCGCAGAGCGTGGTGGATTATAACACAGCAATAAGGGAAAAAAGAGGGGAGGTTGATGCTTTTGCTTATTCTGGTGTTATTGAAACCAAAACTTGTTTATTGTCTCAGAACCAGTCATGCCGTATACTACGAAATTACTCGTGGACGTATCGTGGGTATGTGGGAGTCTGGTCGCACTGTTACAGCAATTGCAACGGCACTGCATAAGTGTTTTTATAGTAAACTACTGTATAAGAAAATTTCAGGAAATTGGGGAAGACGGTCTACATACTCGTCAGAAACTGGGCACTCCCTGTAAAACATTCGCAGATGATGATATTCGTTTACTAAATGCAAATTACTCTTTTGTTATAATTGACTGATCATGTTTAGAAACTAGAGATAAATGTGTATATGTATATGGTTTAACGAATATGACATACATATCATAGCAATAAAATTGGGTTACATTTTTGTCTATAATCCTGTTGTATTCCTATGATCAGCAATATGTTAGTAAAGGTATATTAACCAATTATAGTTTGAATTAGTGGGAAAACATGCTGCATTATTTATTTATTTATTTAGTTATGTTTGCTTCTATGCAACAACAAGCATTGATACCACTGTGAGAATACGGTTATGTTTATTTTTGTAATAAAGTATTGCTATGTATTTAATGAATACCATTCAAGCTTTATTTTAAAAATCTTCTCACACTGCACATTCTACATTTCGCTAACCTGGGCGCTCATCAGGTTTTCCCCTTAGCTTTTAATGCTTTCAAAGGCGTGTCCTGCACTAGCCGATAAGGTATGGGCTACCAATCACGATAAGAGGTCTGTATGACAAACTGAATGCACTCACTCTACCTCTTTCTCTTTTAGCCAATACGATCAAGTGCGTAAACATATATTTCGTTTCTACGCCATTTTTTAACTTTGTTGTTGTTATTGGTGTAACTATTTAGCAGAAGGACTGGCGCACCCTTGCACGTGGCCTAAAGCAACCAATGAAATGGCAATGGCTTCGCAAGACCACGTACAAAGATAAATAATGTGACATAAACGTGAGGTGCAGTGAGATTTTCTCACTATATCGTATACGTACGAGCTTATGGTCTCCCTCCGAAATCTGCCTGCGAACAAACCACCTATTGCATCATTTCGATATCAAAACCAGATGAAAATAAAAACAGCAGTAATTAAAGAAACGATAATTTACGACCAATTATACTCTTTCCGGAATGGTGTTTTACATACAGTAGATATTAGTTGGATATTTAATTTCTGGTATAAAACTGGGCATTTGATGCGTAAGGTAATAGCTTGTACATCTTTGGTTAGTAACCTTAAAACATTTAATATATGCTGCAATACTCATTCAAATTTTCTAGGTCTCAACCCGGTTCATCTTAGTATAAAATCTAGTTTAAAACTTAAAACCTCTGCATTTCAAGATTGAAAGTACTGGCTGGTATCATTACATTCCCTTGACTTAAAAAAGCGACAGCATTTGTTCAAATCTTGCATACTAGATTAACCGTTTTCTTCCTCAATTGTTTGTTGCTTTGCCTTGGAATTGGATATTTCAGCATAGAACGTTATTGCATGAATGTCAAAAATAAGTTATAACAGCTAAGACTTTTTAAAAATATGTTAATGGTTGTTATGTTGTGCTCACAGCCCTTGATTAGTTTTAAATAAGTAATAATGATCTTGCCGCGCCGGATACAGTGGATTGCATTAATAGTTACGTGATCATAGTTTTGCGAAAATCCGCTTCGTCTCAGGTGACAATTAACATTGAATAAATAAAGTAGTTTATCGTGGAACATGGTTTGAAACATCCATCTTGGAGTCCAAATCACTAGTTTTCAGAGCGCTTGTTCACTTGTCTACTCGACTATGTGGAAGCTTTGATGAGATATTTTTAAGACAAATACATCGTTCAGCATAGAATGGAAATTTAACTCAGAACATAACATAGAAGTTAATCTAAATGGCTCGTCGAACTATAAAATAAGTGAAAAATGCAGTAAATATAAGGCACAGAAAGCAATATAAGACAAGAAATAGCAGTGAGTATAAAACAAATTAGTCAGTGAACACAAACTAGTGACTGTCTGAGACAGCCGCTAAATTTTTTAACTCGAGCATGTCACTGAGCACTACTCAACTTAAAATAAAACAAGAGTAATCGCAAGTGTTTCCACACGAGTAAGTCACAGGATTAAGTAAGCAACTAAGTCTGATTTAGAATGCATAAAATTTGAAGCAAAGTCTCAATTAACATGAAATAGATAGAAAAAATAAGCTTTCGTAAGAATGCTTTATAGAAGATATATAAAAACAGAGATAGCGGCTAGAGAATGTCATGTGAATGTAACACATTAGATTTTGTGTGCGAGTGATTTGTTGTCAATTTTTCACGCTCCCCAGTTTAGGAAGAGCGATACGGAGCTTTATGCGGGCGGACCCGTCTGGTGATAAACACAAAACTCACTCGATAAGAGAATTATACGAGTGATACACAAACAGCTTGTGAGAATCATCAGATAAATTTGTAAACATTTTGACAGAGAGTCTGTAGACATGTTTGTAATAATTAGAGACAGGATGAATATAAATTCATTATTCTTCTCTGCTGTCAGAAATTATGCTCATATGGTATGCGAGATAATTACTAAATTTCAAAGAATTTAAACAGTATTTTATGCATATTCTGCCTGTTTTCATAAGCATAATATTCGAACAGTTTGCAAATTATGCTGCATATTTGGTTGTTGTATACATATATTTTATAAATACATTTTTATTTTATTTATGTACGATATTTTTTAATATATGCCATCAAGCCAGTCCTGATATTTGCTTATGCAATCAATAGGTCACGTCACATCTGTGAATCGTCGCCTTATCTGGTCATAGCCGTTCCTTCACGATATGAAGGTGGAAGTATGATTTATAAAAATGTAACTTACTAATTTTATATAAAGGAAAACGTATCAAAATATTCCACCATTAATACTTTAAGAAATTCAATTTCAAAGGCAATTTCATAGGTTTGCAATTACAGTTTCTATATGGGCATATTTATGTGGAAGTTTTCAGAGCACAAATGCACACATACTAAAGGAATTTATTGTAGCATAAAATTCATGTCCATAGTGATAATGCATCATGTACTACTTTGCTTTCTAGGCAGTGCTTTTGATTGAATGCTATTTTGACACTGACCATTTTAATGGCGATTATCATTTGTGCATAATACCTCATTAACATGTACAAGACAACGCTAGGCAAACAGCGACCTGGGGGTGTTTTCTATTTATCGCAGTACTGCCACCTAAACATGCAGCACAGTTTGCACACGGGTCATATCCTGATTACCATATGTTATGTAGTGTCTGGGGCAAATATGCAAATTATGCACATTCGTTGTGAAGTGTTCGGGGCAGAATTCTCCTCCTGAACACACAGCTTCACTTGTAGAATCTTGTTCATTCGAAGTGCATTTGAATAAGAGCCCAAGGGCACGAATTAATCCAGGTATCCTTTGGCATTACTGTTATACTAAGCTGCCACATTTTATTTCTGAGTTCAGGTTTATCGTTGCTGTAGTGAGAAACTTCAGCATCCACCTCTCTTGTGAACATTATCATTTCTCAGGCCACATACCTCGTGCATCACTTACTTTTCGTTGAAGATATGCCCTCAGAGCAGGACATCTTTTAAGGCAATAGTTCGCTCATAATAATGCTAGATATATCTGCTCATTGGAATGGGAGAGAATATTAATATAACACAGTTGCTCTTAATGTTCAAATAATTGTGGTTTCAAGATCTAGTACTAAGACTACCATATGATATTTATAATGACTAACCTGGATAGGATTCTCCTACATTTTGGCGTTCTTCCAAGTTCCAATATTTTTAAAATTAACTTAGTTTATTTCTTACCTCTTTCGCATTTGATTGCCATTGACTGGACTCTATGCACATCGACAACCTCTAGAACCCGATTCATTGAAAACCTTGTTCCAACAGGGCAATTCCGATGCAATTATATATCACAGAATGTGAATCAAAGTGTTAGGGGGTTAAGTAGTAGTCATTAATGCCCTTTCTTACTACATATGGCTCACAGGTGGTGGACACTGATGATGCATGGAATGAAATGATAATTGGGAAACGTTCCAGACCTAAGTTTAGAATATCTCCCCGGCATTTGCGGGCTATGATTGAGAAAAACCTGGAGAAATCTCAGTCGAGGATGATGTTCTGGCTGGTTTTGAAACACAGACCTCCCGTTTAAGAATCCACACCTTACCGACCTCGGCTACTCTAAAGGTGTTCAACACACTCAGAATCTACAGATATGTTTTACTGAATAGTCCTGAAATATTGAGACATCTCACCAAAGTGGGCAAAACTTACGAATTTAAAATATTTAAATTGCTGTAATGGAACAAGTGACAGTTTTTAGTAAAGGGACAAAAGGCCAAATTTAGCTACTGCGTGGTAGCAATATGATGGAGAATCAGGGCATTTACAGCCTCCATTTCCACGTTTGAGCAGATTTAGCACTCCAAAGGGAGAGCAGGCGCTGCCGTAATGAATTAATACCGGGTTAAGCGAGAGTGATGGGTATGATGGGCTGCGCGGCGTATTTCCGATAATAGCAAACGCTTATTGTCTTCCTTTATGCTCACCTCGCAGTGGAATTTAATAGCAGGTGAAATTTGCTTTTCGCGCGGGCTTTTGTTCATGCTTACCGGCACAAGTTCAAGACCAGGGTTATGTAAGCAATACATGCCGACAGTGGATGAGTATGCCTTTTGATACACAATTCACAAGCGCATTACATCCTTCACGCTCTGGAAAATCGTTTATTGTGGAGTGGATCGTGTTCTTGTAGACTGACACTACATCCACTTCCAATCTACGGCTTTTCGGTTAGGTTCCCAATAAATAAACATACAGCATTACAATACCAATAATCCCTGCACCTGGACCCCAAAATTAGTAAGGTGAGCCAGGTTTCATGTTTCCAAATGCCGAGACATTAATGTATCCCTTGCTAGTCATAAGATTTATAACGATTACTCCATTCTTTCGTCGCGTGTTTGATATTGACCAATAGCGTTTAGCAATGCCTTGAGACCAACCATGGTAGTTTATCTTATACGAGGGGCGCCCAATAAATAGGATTCCCTATTTTATAAAAAAACATTACACACAATTGATCATGTAGAATTAACTTTATTTATATTGTACAATCCTTCTATTACTTTTCTACATAGTCAATATGTTTTTCCAAGCATTTTTGGGGACGTGACAAGTTTTTCCAAGCCAGTGCTGTACCAGGTCGGGTCCTGTGCTCGCAACCAGCATTTTACTGATTTGACTTCATCATCGGTGTTAAAATTGCTTACCTTTAAGTTGGAGGAACATGTGAAAATCATTTGGGGCAAGCTCCGGTGAATACGGAGGAATAGAGAAAACTTCCAAGTTGAATCTTGACGCAGGCGGAGTTCAGAAGATTCAACTGGGAAGTTTTCTCACATCCTCCATATTCACCGAATCTTTTCCCAAGTGATTTTCACATGTTCCCCTGACTCAAAGTTCATCTTGGAGGTAAGCACTTTAACACTGTGACAAAGATGAATCAGAAGTGAACCCGAAGTCGGGACCTATGCTCGTAACCAGCTGTTCACTGGACTCGACCTGGCACAACACTGGCTTGGAAAAACTTGTGTCATGTCCCCAAAAATGCTTGGAAAAGCATGTTGGCTATGTAGAAAAGTAACGTAAGGATGGTACAATATAAATAAAATTAATTCAACATGATCAATTGTGTGTAATGTTTTTATAGAATAGGGAAACTTACTTATTGGACGACCCTTGTAATATGCTTGTAAGGAAGCAATTTTATCTGAGAAAACGCCAGTTCCTTACTGGGCCGTCATAGTATCAGTATCCAGTGATAAAAGGCTACGTCGCCCGGCTCTATAGCAGTTTCAAACGCGATTCAGATTGGGATTCAGGAGCAGGAATTAATAAAAATAACAAGTCATGCCAACGCATCTGCGCCGAAGCCGTATTTGCATATAAATCAACAGCAGAGGAATTACGAAATCCTACTACCTCAACCTCCACTTCAGTCCAGTCGACCTCTAATACCGAACACCAGCAGATTACTGCAAATTTCAACTTTTAAGGTTGTGCTTTTAATCAACGCGTAACTAGTGTCAACTATGTTTTTTAAAAATGTGGCTTTGTTGTGTTCTGATTTTAACTTCTCTTAATTCTGAAGTTAACTTTTTTCTCATTCCCGCTTTTGGTAGCATTGGTTAGTATTTTGTAACACATTCGATTGTTCATTCATTTAGTATGCGTAAATTGAAATTAAATTGAGTTTTATTTATGGACGCTCTTTAACTGCTGTGGTTCTTAGCGTCCCATTCTATATTGGGCGTGAAAGACCGGTAATTTTGCTCAGAGGCTTCTTTATCAGGCTTGAGGTTCTTTTTCTTGCCGTAAATCTACGAAACGGGATCACCGGCTTTACTTCCCTTCCGAAGGAAGCCATGCTAAGGATATTTACGCTCGATTTGAACCCGCGACCTCGGGAACTAGAGGCTAGCATGGTAACCACTACACCACGGAAGACGTGATCTAACAGGTGAGATAATGGGGATTTGATATTAAACAACACAAGTAAAAGTAAATTATTATTATTATTTATATGAATGAATGGTATTATTATCTGCTTTGAACTTTACATACAATTATCATTGCTTATTATTTCTCTTCCGCTTACATTTAGTTTTCTGTTGTATATATAATGGGGAAGTATAATGTATCCACTATTTACTTTTTTCCTTGTTACCCTTTTTCTGTATCTTTTCCAGTTTGTTTCACATTTATTTTAACTATTTTTACCTTACCTTTCCTAAATATCTTCCTGCTTTCTCCATATATTCATTTGATCTTGTATTAAAAATCTTTCTAACTTTTAGCTCTATTTGTAAGTTTTCCATTTCTCTAGTATTAAATTCTCTTTTCCTTTATCCGTGTCCTCGCATTCCAGGATATAATGCCAAGTGTCAAGTAATCCAATACATTTAGTACATCTCTGGCCCCTTCTTCTCCCTGTTAGACCACTTAAATTCATTCTGTCCTCGCCCATGCGTGCCCAATTCTTTTTGGCATACTTCGATGTATCTTTCTTTTCCTCATTCCGTTTTAAAATATTTACAATCTATTCGTGACATTTTTTTCCTTGAAATTACTTATTTCTTGCCTTTCAATATCCTCCACTCTTGTTCTAATTTCTTTCCAGAAACCCTTACTTTTATTGTCTCTTTCTGCCCATGTTTCCCCCATTCTTATTTCTCCAATGCTGTCTGTATCTTGTGCATCCAAGTTTATTTTTTCCCCATTTTCTCCTGTACAATCAAGCATTGCTTTAGTATCTCATTTTCCTCTAGTAGCTTTACTCAGAACCAGCATCTGATTGCTTTTTCTACCATTTTGCCTTTGGCTCCCACCCTCCGTAGTTCTGCTTGTGCTACTCCATTCGGTGAACTTTTTGGTAATCCCAGGGTTATTTTGCAAAAATTCCTATGTATAGCATCTGCATTTTCCCATCCTTTTTCCAGCCCCATATCTCTACTGCAAATAACACCCTTGCTTCCACCACCGTGCTATATATCCTTTCTAGCCACCTAATTTGCATTTCTGGTATTTTTTTTCACACATGCTCTGATTGCCTGTATTGCTGGTTTCCCCTTTGCTAGTACTTTTTTCTTCTGTTCTCCCCAATCCCCTGCACTATTGAGTCTTGCTCCTAGATAGTCAATTTTCCTCACTACTTCCAACTCCTCTCATTCCAATACGAGTTTTCGGTCTTTCTTAGTTTATATCCTTTCTTAAAGATCATGATGCTCGATTTGTTTATTTTCAGTCCCCAAACTTTACACTATCTGCCAATTTCTTCAATAGCTTTATATTATTTATATAATAATCTATCAAATTTTATTCATGGTATAGTCTCAATAAATCCCCATGCGAGGTTACGAGTTTAATCAGATAAATTGACACTCTCTCGTGTGATTATCTATGATAACGCAGCATATGAGCAGGCTTGCCCCCTACTCTTTTGTAAGAGTACTTTGTAAGCGTCATTCGTTTCGAACCGCAAATGCTGCAGTATTCAATATTGATTACCATTAAAGCGGAGAGGAGTATTATCGTGCAAGATATCGTTCAATAATGAACCCGAAAACGTTGATTGGTGCACATTTTTCTCAAGCTTTTTACAACAGAAAATATACACCGTTACTCCACAATGATATCGGCATATAGAAGAATCGATCTTCCTTAACAAACAAAAGTAGTGAATAAATGTGGCTCAGTGAACTTAGAAGATATGTATCTACATTCTGAAAAAAATTCAGTCATAATTTTGAGATAATGGGTCATGAATTGACGGGATAAGGGCTGTTAATCTCTGTTTAATTAAGAGTCTTACTCTGCATTTATTCTAATTACGTTATTTATCTTTATATATACACTTTTTGTTTTAATTGTGGCTCTGAAAATAACATTTCTATATTTTTAAAGCTTATTATTTTCAGAAAATCTATGCTAGAGCTGTTACCACAATTACTGTATTAAAATATGGAAGTTTCGAATAAAATCAAGTTAAAAGCGTCTAGGAAATTCCCATTTAATAGCCTAACGAGGAACACACCACTCGTTCGAAACTGGCATTTCGTGCGAGTTGCAGGGTTAGCTGGCTGAGCTGGTGTACTTCTCTTGAAACGGTTCTGTCACAAAATGAGGTTTAGGACCGTTTTCGTGTTTTGAAGTTGTAGCGGTTGGACCGTTGATCCGCTCGCTAGAGTCGGTGTGTTTGATGCCACCAGCTTCTATTGCTATGTTCCTTTCAGGCGCCAAATACAAGGCTGAACACTCCAAGTTTAAGCTTTAAAACGATCCTAAATATCACTTTGGACCAATAGAATACAGTTTCAAAGGTGTACATCCCCTCAGTAAGCTAACCTTGAAGCCAGAGTATATCCTGATTTTGAACGAATGAAGTATTACTTGTAAATAACGTCTTCATTTCAGGCTATCTTGCGTCAGTTTCCGTAATTTTTTTTAAATTATCACCTCTTTTCGGTTTTAATGCGTAGCTTATGCCTTTATAGTCGTGTTAAATATTCGTTTTTATTAGTGTTAGATCAAATGAATCAATCAAACCTATGTATTTGTATCTTTGTAACCTATTAAAAACCAACAAGTAAGCGCAGTTTGCTTGAAAAGAATTTCTATGAAGGTCCCACTTGTACTGCGGAATGGCATTCGGGAAAATAGTGATGTAGGCCCGATAATTGGTTCTTAAAAAATCTGGTGCACTGAGAGAACTATTTATTCAATTTAATTTCTTTTTTGTCAACTGAACGAACATGTTAACACACATTTTATTAATGACCTATGATGTATCCGAAGTTATCGGATTATCTTTACTTATTGTGTATTATTTCTTTCCCAAATACCACTTGCAGTATAACGCAAATTTGAATTCTCTGCAAACACTTTAAAATTGTTAGCTGATATTTATAACTTTTAATTTCATGCAGTGATACCGCATGAAGTTCAAAGTCTATGCACAAAAGTAGATATAGAAGTAAAGAAAGCAAAAGCTGCTGTTTCAGTTTTGAACCCGTGCTCTCAAAGCAGAACGCCAAACTACCATGGTATTATTTACCTTTAAGGCTACTGGGAGGTATTATTTCATAACTTATTTGGTTATGCTTGTATGTTATAGCCTTTTAGCTCTAAATTCCCGTGATATGTTTTAATTACATTTATAAAATAGGGCAAGCTAATATGTGTACTATTATCAAAAGTGTGTGCTATGCACGCTAGAAGTGACACATAACTTTAAAACCCTCTGTAACACGTCTTTTGTGTTTGCTCAGCTTAATTTATCGCAGCCTGTTGTTTCATTAATTATAAGGTATAGATTTAGGGTTTTATTTTGACTGAATTTTATAATGGATTAATGTGAAAGGTAGGCCTGAAACGTGAAAGGGAGACAGGAAATAGGGGAAAGCAGAAAAGCAGAAAGCGTGGTAGAATACACACCCCAGCATTCGCGTAGGCGATCCCCGCCAACTTCCCCTCATTTACCTACCTCCGACGTAGGATAGAGTGGACGAATTCCAACTCCTATTTGGGTGTTCAGCTAGATAGGCATCTAACCTTCCGGGGTCACATCGCGGATCTCTCGCGTCGGGGCATGGCGGCTATGGCCTCCTTGTACCCTATGCTGGGACCCGTGATCCCGATACCGCTTAAGTTTTTTTTTCGAGTGGAGGAAAAATACTTTTGCGTACTAACCCCATAAATGGGAGTGTGGGACTCCACCGCGGCGCGAGCCGTGACCCTACCCAGTAAAAAACCTCCACCGGAGAGAATTCAGGTATAGGTGTGGCAGTACCGCTTATGCACCTGCGGATTTGAGGTGTAGGTATATTGGCCAGCCCTCAGGGCTTGAGCCTGGGTAAGGAGAGGAGGCCGGACGTAACCATGACCGAAGCCCTGATTACGCCCTGGCGAATTTGGGAGTTTGGTGATATGTTAGTCCTTGTTCACGCCGAAGCGTGTCGTCTTGTTATATTGTAGGTGTTGAGCATCACAGGTGCGCCCTTGTGTGCGAGTCGGATCTTGAGCCGGAGGCTGCGTCCCTGAAACAAATCATTCTAGGCATGCACAATACATATGTTTCCACTTATTTGTGTTAGTCGTTAGTTGTATAGAATGAATTTATTTGATAATTAACTCTAATTTGGAAGTTGACTCCGCCTTGTGGCTTCGTCTCTTTATTGTGTATAGTTAACGCTAATTTGTGTTTCAATAGTGTTGTGCTCCGCCTGGTGGCGTCGTCATTTTCTTATTATGATTACTTTGTGTTTGTTACATTAATTGTGAGTATTTGTTTTACAGCCGTTTGGCATCGTCCTTAGCTTTAATTAACTGTTTCAAAGTTGCGCCTCTTCAGAGCACTTATAGTCCCTGTCCTACTTTACAACTGCGAGATCTTGGGCATAGCCGCAGACTCCAGTCTGCTCCGACTGCAGCGGGTGCAGAATAGGGGCCTCCGAGCCATCTTTTCTGTATGCCGCGCTTTCCCCGTGACACCACTTCACGAAGCCTCATCTCTTCCATACCTGGAGGATGAAATTAGGCGCCGGGCTAGAAAACTATACGACCAGCTGCCATTCCATCGGAGCGCCCTCGTTCGGTCTCTAGGGGACTATAACCCCAGAGAACGCTGCTTGAGGCGTCACCGGGTTCCCCGCATGGCACCTCCGGTAACAAAGGAATTACTCCAACCAGCAGCAAAAGCTGAACTCCTTTATACTCATACCACGAGTTGCTTGGTAAGTTCTAAATTATAACCAAAACAATTTTGATAGAATCATCCAAAAGCGGTGCACTAGGGCCGTTGCACCCTGACCTGCAGTCGTCGAGGAGCTCTTTACTACCTCCTATCACCCCACTACCTCAATCTCAACCGCCATCCTCCAAACCCCTATCCTACCTACCAGTGGTTAAACCCTAACAAGGGTAGGTACACTTTAATAACACTTCTTCAGCCTGTCAACATGCTTCGGGCGTAGGCGACCAGGGGAAAACCACGATAAACCCCATGGTCAGAGTGGAGGATCACCGGGAATCGAACCCGGACCTCCCGAATGCGGGCCACACACATGGCCACCTGAGCCATCCGGCTCGGATAGTGCATATTTTAGTATAAAGGTAATGTGGTTTCGAGGGCGGCGCCGTAGCCGAGTGGTTAGACCTCTCGCCTCTCACCGAGGCGGCCTGGGTTTAATCCCAGGGACCCACATGTGGGATTTGTGGTGGACGAAGCGGCGTCTGGGCGGGTTTTCTCCGAGTTCTCCGGTCTCCCCCGCCATTCATTCCACCAACTGCTCCATCATCACCTTTCCTTTCATCCATTTCGCTGTCATTTCGTTTCAGCTACTTCCTTCATCCCATACCAGGCATCGTGTTGATCACCCATCCTGGTCATTCTGTCTGCTCCTCGACGGGCCTCTGACCCCAGCCACCCGCTTGTAACTCCTGGGGGATGTAAGTCCTACATAAGATGAGGATAAACGTGAATCAAATGAAGGTAATGCGGTTTCGAGACGGACTTACATTCAGAGTATCGTGTCTCCATTTAACTCCTGCTTGTTGTATTAAATCTTCGTTCAACTGTATCTGTACATATTGGTGGAGAAGGAAGACACCAAGAGACCTCTCATCTACTGCTCAAAAACCTAGAAGCGGCTGATTCACGTGTTATAACAGGTTTAATTTCTGTTATATATGTGGTGTAATCCTTCCTTTCTAAACAGGTCTTTTCAATGCTAGTAGCGTTTGGTATTTAATTGTGTCTCTTGCGACATAAATCCTTACGACTGTATTGTTAACAGCATATAAATGCTGGAAGGGGTAACGAGGTCCATAGCTTAAGAAGTGATTCTACATTGTATACTGAATGAAACATTAGGGTAATATTCTTATTCTGGCACTAGATTCGCCGTGAAAAATTAATCTGTATCCACAATAATTTAATGTCTTTATGCTGTTAGGCCTTTTAATGTCAAAATGCGACAGTGAAATTTAATACACCTTCTCTCCAAATTTTCCGCACAATCGTAATTTTCGTGGTGTAGTACGTTTAGCAATGCCACACGGTGGCTGCATCCGCTCGCCTCTGTCATACATTCCTGAATTTTCTCAACCAGATTGACTGCATCTTAGAGTAATAAAGGCATTGCAGCAAGTAGTAGTGCGGTGAATATAAATGGCGAAGACTGGCGTAAAGACGTCATCTATGGGAGGTTCGCAAATCGATATCCTTTAAACACGACTTTAATTTAACAGCGAATGGGATGCAGCACTAGAAATGCAGTTAAAAGAATATTAAAACTTTAACCAAGTAAATATCCTCGTACAACGTAGCATTGGTGGACGACTATCGTTCAACAAGCAGCTAATGTAACGCCCAAAGTATATCCAAAATCTCGAAGCAAGAGAATGTTTGCTGTAGACAACTGAATAATTTAGATCCAGAAAGGGGTAACGAAAAAAGGTGGATAAAATGTTCACCAAGTTGTTTTAAGGACATTGTCAAATAATAACTTTGTAGTGAGCCAATACTCTGGTGCAGATCCTAGTGAAAGGCATTTTGAACCATATAGAGGATTTCGTCCATGGGCACTAAATCACCACTTGAGCCCGATACGACGGTGACGTGGCAGTTTAGGTCTTTTTTAAAAGTTTTAGTTTCCGTTTTCAAAGCAAATATGCGTGGCCAGAGGAAACCTCGAATGTCAAAAGGCATGTCCATTTTCAAGAACATTTATAAAAAATCTCATTTTAGCACCTTTTTTCTTAATTTTTCTCACAGTATCAACACCAACTTGAAGGGATTCAGTTGCCAGCACGCGTTTTCCGGAGAGTTTATTCTTATTCTCCTTTATGTGTTTAACCTCCTCTTATGTAGGACTTACATCCCCCAGGACTTACAGGCGAGTGCCTGGGGTCAGAGGCCCATCGAGGAGCAGACACTCATGGATCAGACAGAATATCCAAGATGGGTGATCAGCCCGATGCCGATTTGGGAGGAGGGAAGTAGATGACACGAAATGATGGTGAAAGGGATGAAATGAAAGGTGATGATAGAGCAGTTGGTGGAATGAATGGCGGAGGAAACCGGAGCGCCCGGAGAAAACCCGCCCAGACGCCGCTTTGTCCACCACAAATCCCATCTGCGGGTCCCTGGGATTGAAACCGGGCCGCCTCGGTGAGAGGCCAGCGGTCCGAGCGTTTCTCATTATTCTAATCAACAAGTTAAAAACGAAAACCTTTGTACTCGGAAGCCTCCCCTGGTACCGACAGAGAGCAGAAAAACGATCAAACGATCGGAAAAGTTTGCGAAACAATGAACATGTTTATTATTCTTGCCCTACTAGGAACTAGTATAGTAACAAACATTTCCATTGTTAGGCACACTTTACGATACATTTCCTTTTTAGCGTACTACTGTGTAAAAGAGACCAAGATAGGGGTAAGGTACCGGCCGCTATGCTTGCTCGGTTTCTGGAATAATTGTAAAAAGAGCGCCAAAGAAAATCTCACAGCACCTCGCGTCTACGTCACATCATTTATCGTTGTACGTGGTATTGCGAAGCCATGGCCATTTCAGTGGTTGCTTTAGGCCACAGTGCAAGTATGCGCCAGTCCTTCTGCTAAATAGTTACACCAATAACCACAACAAAGCGCGTAGAAACGAAATAAATATTTACCCTCTCGATCGTATTGGCTAAAAGAGAAAGAGGTAGATTGAGTGCATTCAGTTCATCATACAGACCTCTTATCGTGATTGGTAGCCCATACCTTATCGGCTAGTGCAGGACACGCCTTTGAAAGGATTAAAAGCTAACGAGAAAACTTGATGAGCGCCCAGGTTAGCGAAATGTAGAATGTGTAGATTTTCAGGTGGTCCAAATTAAAGCTTTGATGGTATTCATTAAATACTTAGCAAAGCGGCACTTTATAACAAAAAATAAACAGAACTGTATTCTCACAGTGGTATCAAGGCTTGTTGCTGCATAGAAGCAAACATAACTAAATAATACATAAATAAAGCAGCATCTTTTCCCTCTAATTCAAACTACAATTGGTTAATATACCTTTACTAACATATTGCTGATCATAGGAATACAACAGGAATATAGACAAAAATATAACCCAATTTTATTGCCATAATATGTATGTCATATTCCGTAAACCATATACGTATTTATCTCTAGTTTCTAAACATGGTCAGTCAATTATAACAAAAGAGTAATTTGTATTTAGTAAACGAATATCATCATCTGCGGATGTTTTACGGGGAGTGCCCACTTTCTGACGAGTATGTAGACCGTCTTCCCCACTTTCCTGGTACATTTTTATCCAGTAATTCACTATAAAACACTTTTATTCACTGTCGTTGCAATTGCTGTAACAGTGCCACCAGCCTCCCACATACCCACGATCCGTCCACGAGTAATTTCGCTAGTATACGGCATGACTGTTTCTGAGACAATAAACATGTTTTGGTTTCAATAACACCAGAAAAATCAAAGGCATCAACCTCCCCTCTTTTCCCCCTTATTGCTGTGTTATCAAGCCACCACGCTCTGCGATAGGTAAGGTGAAGGACACGCCTCAAAAGACCCCTGAAAACGATACAAAATCCGCCGAAGATTTTCTTTGGCGCTCTGCGTACCATGCTTCGGCAGTTGTTTACTTCGTGACCTACCGCAAACACCGTGCCATGATTTCGCACATGCTCTGTCTGGTGCAGCGTTATAAATTATATATTTTTAGATAAATTCACGGATATAGATTAAAGATTGTTCCGTAGTTTTTAGTTTCTTAGTAATTTACCTTTTCACCCTTCCCAACTCATATATAAGCTTTTGAGCGTTACTTAGGTTATTTTTTTAATTATTAAGATAACTTTATTGCATAAAGTGAAAACAATACAACTGTGCATACGTTTTAGTTAAGCAATAAATAACATAAAACTTGTGTTTAGGTACTAATCCAACGATAAACTTGAGTACGTACTCATTTGAGTTATAGTCTTAAGTCGGTGTGGCGTTTTCGTTTGAGGCAGTATTTTTAACACTTAAATGATTTCAGTCTAATTATATCAATATATATATATATATATATATATATATATATATATATATAATAAAAGCCTGCCTTATAGCAACACGTGTAAGTAACAATATATAAAAAGTGTATATTACAGTCATTGTATATGTTTATATTATTGTATCCATGTGTAATAATGTTATGTGAATATATTACGTAATTTAATAAGGTAGGAGCTGTGAGAAATAGGTCAAAAGTTGCTAACAATGAGGTAACAATGAGGTAACCTTGAGGCAATGATGAGTTTGAGAGTTTAAATGTTACTTGTGATTCCTGGAAGCAATAATGTAATTTTTGTGACAGTTTATAAAATAGCCGATCAACAACCAGAAAAGGCTTTAGTTAAATGAAGGTATTCTATTCGATTAGGAATAGCCAATCAAAAACTTGAAATACAGAAATTTATAAGTTTAGGCAGTTGAAATCTGTTCAGTTGCCTGCAGGCAGTGTTTGTAACCGGATGCGAGATGCGTCCTCTAGAGATTTAATACGTATTCGTGTGAGACGAAAAATAAGTCTACGTGTTAAAAAGTACAAGTAATTAATAAAAGAATCTCACAGCTCTATATCAGTGAAGTGTTATTTAAATCGTATCAAGCATTAATAAAAGAAGTAAATTAAGAATTATAATCTGTGTAAGCCTACATTCTTAAGTCGCACCACAACCCTCCAAGACATCCAAGTCTCTAAAATAAATACTGACGCAGCCGAGGCAAGCATATAAATATATAATATTTAAAGAAACAGTTAAATTCCAAAGTTAATATTTTTTTAAACTTGGGGCAAAGGCCACCTGAAAGTACATTTGGGGCGAAGGCTACCAGAAACTGTTTACTATAAGTGCGGTTGCAACTACTACAAGTTCGGCTCCCCAACAGATGAACTACAATACAACTCCCACTTCAAATCGGCTTTTCCATACGTGAAACAATAAACCTTTCTCACGTTTTAGTCTTCTGAGTGGTGGGTCAGGAGGTAGGTTGTCGGCTATTTCCTGGATGAGGGAATTTTGATGATTTTCGAATGTTTTCTAAAGTCGTATGTAATTGATGTGGAGGAGCGTCGTTACCTCCGGAATTTCTAAGTCATCAAGCAGAACTGTGTTGCGGACTACCATGGTGATCCCGTCATCAGTCGCAGGATCTTGTTTTGACCAACCATATTGCCAAGTTGGACGAATTACTGAGGTATATATGAGGCGCTTAAGTGGTGATCTTTCTTGTAGTATGTTTCAATTGATGAATTCTGTTTCGACATTTAGTCAATATGTCGGTTACATGCGAATTCCACGTGAGCGTAGAGTCAAGTGTCACTGCAAGATATTTAACTGTGGTCGATGTTGGTATGGGGGTTGATCCTAAATTTATCGGGGGTAGATATTATTGTCTTTATAGGTAAACAAAACTGTTTTTGACTTGCAAGAATTCAGAATTATTCTCCATTTATTGCATCAGTTTTGGAAGTTGTTACTAAGTTCCTGAAGCTCGTTGCAACATGTTGGAATATCACCTTTACAGAGCACAGGTATATCATCTGTGCTGCTGTAAGAACTTTATGTTTAGAAAATCGGAAGTATACAGAAGGTACAATAGCGGCCCCAGTACGCTACCTTGTGGAACTCCAGAGAAAATTGGATAGGACCATGGAGAGCCAAAATCACATTTAACAGCAAAGCTACTGTTGCTCAGGTATGATTATATTCAGAATTTGCTGTAATTTCATACATGCCTCATAAAAGGAGCATACATTAATATTATCACGTCTATATAAAGAGCCTTCTCTCTCGGATAGGTTTATGCCTTTTAGTTTTCAATAGTTTTTAACATGTTACAGTATTTATTAAACCTTAATCACTTTAATTAGCTCTTCTTGGTATTTTAGCTCGCGTTTGTACATCATTATTTTAGGAATATTTGTTTATTTTCACTTTTTATTTCGGGTGAATCGTTTATTATAACTAAACTGTTTTCTAAACCATAAGCTACCATAAGAGTTGTAATAGTAGATACACCATTACTGCGTTGTTGAACGCTGTGTGTAATTTGTTGTCCTACCTGGGGCAAAATCGTCTCATGGGCGAGGATAAATGGGATTTTGAAATAATGACAGTTTCATTGCCTTTTACCGCTACGATTTTTTTTTTATTCGGAGTCCAGTGAAACAAGGTATTAAGTTACTTTACGCCGAGGCAAGCTATTAACGCATTATTCAAATAAGCATTTTCCTATTGCGGACGTTACTTTCAGGTAATTAATATCGTTCAGTGGATGATGCAAAAACAAATACACAGATTTACATCCCCGCGAGTCAATTGGTTTGAATAGCTACATGAGAGGCGCGGACTGAGTTCTGAATGTTGACGACTCACTCAGTGCTGAACCAAAAGACTGAATCATTGCTCGGGGCGCGTCGACACACGCCTTTTATTTCATTACCTCCGCTTTCCGGTTTAGGAATTTCTCTCTTAATAATATAAACACATAATTGGTTTATTCATTTTTCACAATAATATTGGTTTGCTATTTACATACATTCTACTCTAGTTGTTCTTTCCCCCTAGATAAATGTGTAATCTAATCTACAATGGCTGCCTAAATATCAGAAACTCTAATATATCTGCTTCTACCTGGTATATACCTACTCAGCTGTTACACAGAACGCTTACCTTAGACTTTGCTAAGACCTAACCCAGGTCTGAGCCACTAATTTCTTCTCGTCTACCAAAATATTAATCTTTCCTTCTTTTCCAGTTCCAACTCTTACACAAAATATTACATGATCTTTTAAATAAGAATTATTGTACCAATATTTAAATTGCTGCAAACATTTATAGTTATTAATGGTAAATGCTTAATTTCCTGTTGTGATCGTATTATTCTGCATTTCTTATTTCTTAAAAACCACTTGCATATGTATTTACTTTATTTGCTCCTGCTTATTAACTACCAGCGTAGCCTATACTGTCTGAGAGTTCCAGTGCATTACTCTTTTCTGCATAAAATATACTGTCTAAATTGTATCGTGGTAAGCGTTGTATGACAGTCTCTTATACAAAATGCAGTTAGACAGAATTGCTTCTTTTATACTTACATTTATAGCTTCTGCGTCCTGTACGTTTCCATCGAAGATTTACTATTGCAAATTAAAACACCTTCAATTCTAGCAGAAAAAGCATTTCTGGTACTGAGAAGGAAAATGATTGCCACCAAGTTATGATTTAGCATGTTTTATAGACTTCAGGCAGAAACGCCTGAATATTAACGAATAAACAAGGTAAAGAAGGAGGCGGTTTTCCTCTTTCCTAACCCTCCAAGATCTGTATTCAAGAGGTTTACGATGGAGAATAAAAATGCAAGGCAACACAACGATCTAGCTGGCGCATTCAGTGGGATATATTGCAGGCTCTAAGGATATTACGGGACCGCCCCGAGCTGGATCTACGTTAAATGTAACCACAGAAACGCAGAGGGCAAAATAAGAATTCCAGCTGTCGTATAGTAAAATGCTACTGTAAGAAGTCCAAATGTTTTATTGGGAATTCTATAATACTAATATTAAAAATCTGATGTGTTACACTCACATGACTTTCTCTACTCTTGTACAAAGTATTTTTACAAACGCTTATTCTCCATATGCTTCATGATAATCGAGATATCAATCTTATTGCTAATTTTCTTGTAGATGCAAGGGGAATTGATAGGTTTTAAGCGATAGTCAAATATTTTAAGAGCTGGTTGCTATGTGGAGTATTCCATTCTCTTTGCATTACCAGGACAAAAAAATGAATAACGAATTTGAGAAAAAGTATAAGTTTTGGAAACTTTAAGGGAATAACAAGCAATATCTCGAAAACGGTTCACTCAACAAAAAAAATGTATATGACATAAATTGTTTATTTTAACGAGGTATACATTTTTATGTAGTAAAATTTTGTCTATATCTTATGGTTTACCAATTATGCAAAAGTCGTTCACAATAAAGAATACTTTTGGAAACATTCCCAGAAAATTCCAGATATACATATCATTTGTCATGAAAATATCTTAAACATATGATATTTTAATCAAAATCGTTAGAGCCATTTTTGAGAAAATTAAAATTTTCGAAAAATGTCCCATGTAAAGGGTAATCTGGGGCGGGGGGATTTTCTTGAAAACCTTTGTGTCTCATCTCTGGAAGATACTGAACCTAAATACCAAGTTTGGTGTTTATCCGACTGTTCGTTTCTGAGTTATGCTGTTCACACACACATACGGACATGTTTCCAAAAATCCTTTTTTTTGGATTCAAGGGGTCTCAAAACATGTATTTCCGGTGAAATCTCGGTATCGAATTTTTGGGTGGAATACAATACTTCCTCTACTTACTATACGTAGTAGAGAAAGTAAAAATCTTCAAAAAATACGTCACTGAGAATTAAACAAGAAATCATAGACCCAGGCACCATGGAGATCAGTTAGAGCTGTAAAGGAAACCTACTGAAACAGAAAATATAGTACAAAACTATAATCATAGAATAGAACAGGATAGAATATAATTTATTACCAAGGACATTTACAAAATCGGTGTAAATTACATTAAACGTAAACATTATAAAAGTCAAAATAACCGAGTATGTATTTAAGTGTATTGAATCGCTTACCTGAGGGGATTAGGCAGTCAAATTTTGTTTCTTTTAAAAGCAAAACCTTTGCTTATCTACCTGTCTATAAGGCTCACATTCTCCTGAGACTGATTCATGTTATGCTGAACCTTGAAGCTTAATTAGGTGGCAAGTATACAATCCACAAGACTCTTTTTTTTTAATGGTAATGATCTATGTTATGTTGAACCTTAGATAGGTGTCAAGTATAGGGTTAAATATACTCCCTTAGGTAATCCTTTTTATAGTGCCCACGAATTTTATGGCTTGTGCCTTTAGTATTATTTTATTTACAAGCCAAGTTCTTGTGAATATTAGACTATTCAATGTAGCTATCAATATTGTTTTTAACATGACAACTGAGAGGTCAAAGACTGATGACAAGATAAAATGCAGGTTATAATAAAGAATGGTTTACATTGGGATAAAGATGAGGCTCTCAAATAGCGACCATTTTTGTAAAGTAAGTATATTTTTCGCACACGAGTGACCTCCCCAAAACAATACACAATAACTAATATCGAATTGATCCGTAGTTGGGTGCCAGAAAAGTGTTTGTACATTGTAAAACCAGATACATATGTATGGACATAAAAATTCTTATATATGTATATATACAGGGTGGATAATTTAAGTTGAGACTGTACAATATCTCCAAAACTAAGTGCTGTAAAAAGAAATGTCTTTAATATAAGTTTCTTAATATTATGGGGGAAAGTAATTGCCAGTAGTCGTGTTTTGTTTGGAGGAATTATGATAATTACTTTAGGGGAAATTTAATTTTTTTAAATGGGAACCTACAATTATTGTCAAATTGAATTGATTCTAAAATGACCATCACAACGTCCTCGAAATAAAACACGACTAATGGCATTTACTTCCCCCCATAATATCAAGCAACTTTTATTCAAGACATTTCTTTCAACAACGCTTAGTTTTGGAGATATTGTACCGTCTCAACTTAAATGGTCCACCTTGTATACAAGAACTTTTAGGTCAACAGAATTTCTGAGTATTCTGAGCATACAACAATAACTGTATTAATCTCACCAGTAACATAATCTATGTGAAATTGTCACGGTAAGTTAGATTGAACATGAATACCTAAAATTCCAAAATAATTAAGTTTTTCATAGTTATCGGGATTAAAACTATATCTAATATCAATAGTTTTATTAAGATTCCAACACTAGTTATTAGTACTGCGATATTCAATAGTTATAGCTGAAGTACTTTCAAGTTTGAAATATGAGCTGAAGCTTTTCTGGCGGTATGACTACTATAGATTTTCTCGGGCTTCCTGTAGGTGTAGAATTGGCTAGAAACCTGAAAATCGGAAAGACGTACGATCCCGAAATGTCGGTTTTTAACCAAACTTACACTTTATACTTTCAACTTTACTTTGAGAAAGATCCATTGGCCATAATACACTTTAAGCAACTTCATCAGTATGTTTTATACTAGAGCAGAGATCAGTAATTATATTACAAAAAGCATGTGGCCCAAAATAGACCCTTGAGGACCGCCATATTTAATCATTTAAGGTTACAAAACTTATTACAATGCACTTGTTGATATTCTTTTTATTTAAATAGAAGTTTAACATATTCAAGTTAATATCATTTAATCCATAAAAATTACTTTCATTGGCAGTAACTCGTGAGAAGCATTGTCAAAGGCCATAATAAGTAGTGCATTCAAATTCGTCAGTAGAGCTGTCACAAGTTAAAGATTTATGCTTTAAAGATATGAATACGTCGATTCTGCTCCCAATGCAGAGTTACTTGGCGGTTAAACATTTTGGTGCAGAAGTTAAAGGTTTTACAGTATTTATAAAATTTAGACTATTTTAGAAGATGTTCTTAAAATTTTGAAGAAAAATTATGGCTGAAAGGCATTATGCAAATCTGAATATCCTGATATCTGTTTGCAACTACCTTACACTTTACTCAAATAAAAGACTACAGAGTCATGTGGATAATTGGACCCCCACACATATCTTAATTACAACACGAAGTCAATGTCCCTATCATTATTGCAGAAGGAGCTTCTGGAGATAAATTGCATGTAATTTATTGCCTTAAAGTATATATAACAAGAAAGTACAAAAGGTCAAATGGGTGTAACACACCTCATAGTGTTGGCCTTAGAACAAAAACTGTAAAACCTTGAGCTGCATAAATGCATGTTGTTTCGTAAGCCTATCAATCAATGCAGGCCTGGATTAATTAGCCAACCTTGGTAGCTGAGCAGTATCTGTACAACTTTCTATCCGGAGGTTGCACCTTCGACACCAAGTAGAGCACGTGGGAGTTATTCTTTGCTTCTTTGTGCCATTTATTTAAAAGCGAAGTCTGATCTGATATGCCGTCAGTGTCATTATCAACATTAGTTAACACGCTTCGCATTAGTATGTGAACTACAATTTATTCCAAACGAGAACGTTTTCAATAGATTGCGATTGATAAACTGCTAGCAATTAAATGCAGTGGTCTATAAGCTGGGAAGGAATTTGTTTCTTTTGAAAGGCTATAAGAACCTTTTAATAAAACCAGTGCTTTTACCTTTTCGGTCTTTCCTGTGTTTCGTATCTTGGTTGGTTTTGATTGCTCATCTGTATTCCACACACGCGTGCACAAACACCATTATCCAAGCGCAGGGCTCATACTCGCAGACCTCACGCCATGGAATCTAAAAAAGAAATAGGCTTAGCGATTGTGACCGTGGGGACAACAGTTAAATCAGACATGAGCAAATGCAGCACACTTGTGTGCCTGTTAGAAACTAAGTATCATTTATTCCCTCTCCAAACGCCACGGTTGGAGGTGTAACATTTCACGGAGTTTGTAATTCGTCACTCATTTCTATATGTAAAATGAAGAGGTGGGAGGAGGAACTATGTCGTTTTCCCCCTTCTTCCATTTCTTTTTTAGTTCTACGCTTCTGGGTAAAACTAAAATTGTGATACGATTCTGTTTACATCATAAGAGATCTGTTTGTGTAATATAGGGTGTTCATAAATGACCCTTAGGTATTACTAAATAACCTTAACTGGAGTCTACAAGTCCACATGGTGTAGTTCACAAACTAGTCAAACGAGTTTGGCGTCATGCCTCAATATTTTGCAACAATTATCTCTTCAAAAGCTTGCGATGCGGTATTGCAGGTATCAAGGTCTTAAGCTTCAGGGTTGCCGCGGAAATGTTTGAGAGTAATGGGGTTTAGCAGGCTACAGGCTATTTTAAGTAGGTGCAAGGCGTTTCTAAACCAGCACTATACTTCACCATGGAAATCTTTAAATTATATTGTTTTTTTTCGCATATTTTCCCCTTCTTCTGTTTGTTAGTTCTATAAACGTGTGAGATCGAATTGGTATAGTGCTATATATATATTGCTGTATTTCTCAATAATAAAATTGTTGTGAAAATACACTGTGTAACACAAGTATTTCATATATTGACCATTAGTGCTTTTTCCGAATCGGAATCATTTTAACTCTCGTTTGTTGAAATCAAAATAGTGTTTACACTTTCTATACTTCGATATTGATCCTCCATCATTTATGAATGTTTAATAAAAGGCTTAATGTCTTATCATTGAGTTTTATATTGAATTCATTATTAAATTACAAATTTTATTAACAAACCAAAAGCTTTTCTTAATTTTACTTTTCGTTTAAGTTCGGTTCAAATCTGTTCTAAAGTATTCAGTCAATATACTTGTGTGCCGCTAGGTGCAGAAGCTGGTATACATATTCTACGCAACATTTTTTCAATAAATGGTAAGCAAATTAGCAATTAAATAAGTCGTCGGTAGCTATTGAGGCTATAGGAACCTTTTAATGAATCCACTGTTGTTCCTTTTTCGGTGTTGCCTGCCTCCATATGTTTTCCTGTGACAGGACAAATAAAGCTTACGACTAGCTTGTATGTTAAGGCAATCCGACAATAAGAGAAACGCTGCTCGGCTCGCGATCGCTTCGACTCAGCTGATCCCATTACCCCCACCACGCTGTTAAACATTTCCGCGGTGACAGTGTGCTGCGGTATTTATCCTTCCGGCGTAGAAATAAGGGAGTAATACCCGATTACATAGTGACCATATTACTACGCCATTTCTAAATTAAGCATACTAACATAGAATACATTTTGCTATCGTTCATTAATATCAGAATGTGATATTAAATCGCTTTTAGGACTCGTTCACACTGAGGTCATCGTTTACAACACTGTGGTTTCGGGCATATTATAGATACACAATTATAGTGAATCTAATTACCTGTCGCATTTGAGAGTAGTGAAACTATAGCATCTTTTATGAAATCCTCGTTTTAGTTTTGCCGTTTCAGACCTGCTTAAATTATTTGCACAATATATTCATGATATAGTGTAGAACAAATAAATTGCACCTGCAAAAACATATTTTTATTTATTTATTTATTTATTTATTTATGAACTCCCTAATTACTTGTGTGAAAGTTATCGTAAACATATGACGTAGATTGAAAAAGTAGAGTCAGACTGAAAAATCCAATGCTATAGCGTGGATATGAGCCACGGATCTGCTTTTCAACCGTTGCTTTAATCTACTGAACTACCATGACAATAGGCCTGTACGACATTAAACTCCCCAAATCATTCAAATTTCGTTGTCATTGATGGACATAATGGTGGTTAACTATGAAGCCCGGGACATAAAGTACTTAAGAAATTGTAAGACACTAATGTGGTATGTTATCTCAAAATGAATTTGAGAAAGCCTTCTGGTTTAAAGTAGTGAACCTGTTGAATTTAATGTCATGTTGGCATATTGCTATGTTAGCTCAGTTGGTTAGAGCACCAGTACGGAAACTCGAGATTATGTGGTTCAAATCCCAGTTATAACAATGCATTTTTTAGTCTGGTTCTACCTTTCCAACTTAAGCCTACATATGGTATGTGTGAAAGAATAATTTACTATCATGTGACAGAGTTTTATTCCTGTATGTACGTATTTCAGTGAACCTCATTTCTGGTAAGCGTAACATGTTTTATGAAACCCTATCATTATAAACAAGTCGTTAACTATATATCGTGCATAACCGGCTCACTACGGCACGAGTGCCAGCAGTGGTGATGACGTATTTCCTAGAGCAGTGACGTAATATTAGTATTCCAAGTTGTCACGGCTTATAACGGGTCTTCAGATTTGTTCGGTGTTTCCGACTTCGTGAACAGGCTGATGTACTGCGGTGGTGAAGAACTGTTTTTCACTAGGACGTTTTGTGCGTTGGTTGCACGCGAGATAGAAGTGAACACCAATCATAGAATTTGTGCGCTTGAGTGCTAAGCCGAGACACTCTACCCTACAAAAACCGTCCAATTATTTGAGTTACCTATCAGCACACATGTTGGGATTGCGAGTCTACGAGACGCAAGCGAAAGACGTTCCAAATGTAAATACTGGAAAGGTACGATAGAAGTCCCATTTCACTAAGGTGGCCTCGCAACTGTTGACATCCACCCCTTTCACTCATCTTTCGTTAGGCCTCTGTCAGACCCTGTAGAAAGAAGATGAAATCATTAGGTAATATTATTTTCTCTGTGTAACGAAGATGCAAAAAACTCTGTTAATGATTAAATATAGAATAAATAATATCTGAATTTATAGTTACCTACCATGCTGAGTTGATAATAGGCTACATCATGGGCCATAACAGTTGATCAGTTGTCTTTTAGGAAGGGAATGCCTGAAAAAGACCATATTACTTATCGGTTCAATATGCCAGGTAATAACAAATGAAATGCAGGAGACATGTTAAGGTCACGTTTACGAAGATACTCTCACCTATGTCAGCTATGCATGTCAAATTATTTCGTGATTTATTTCCTACAATTTGCCATACTAAGAATGTGTCCAACTTCTGAATAATCTTAATATGGCACTAATTGTCGTTCGGGCGACAAACTTTCACTTGTGCCATAATTATCAAGGGTATCCACTTGTTGCATAAACAAATATTGTTACGTAGCTTTTATTGGACACACAGAGCGCCATCTCACAGTTTCCTCGTAGCAGTTCTGTACGAGTGAGAATGACCCATCATGCTGAAATAGGGAATTGTTATAGGTTATACAACCAAGGGGGAAATCTCGCGCACTGCGAAATCTATTGTGACTACCACTCCTCCATGAGGAAGAGATTAAGTGAAGTGACCACAGGAGGCTGCAGGCCACAGAAATGCGCGGAACTCCCTAACAGTTCCTGGCTCGAACACCGGTCTCACTACTGGGGCTGCCTAGAGAGGCGATGAACGACCCGTTCGAACAAGCAGCCCTCTAATGTCCATGGGAAGTACTCTTTCCTTTGAGAAAGCATCCGCGCCATCTGTCCGGCACCGCTATACGCCACGAAACCTAGAGGCATATCTGAAAGATAGATGGAAACGGTATGAAAGGGAAATGATGGAAATGAAATCGTGGTAGATGAGAAATCACCCCAGTATTCGCCTACCGACCAGGTAAAACCACGAAAAACTCAAGGTGAGTGTGGGCTGTCGACTGAAATCGGGTCGTCCTCCGTGGTGTAGTGATTACCATGCTAGCCTCTAGTTCCCGAGGTCGCAGGTTCAAACCGGCGGCGGGCGATGGATTTTTTCGGGCTTAAAATTCCTTAGCATGGCTTCCTTCGGAAGGGAAGTAAAGCCGGTGGTCTAGATTTACGGCACGTAAAAGAACCTCAAGATTGATAAAGAGGCCTCTGAGAAAAGTTGCCGGTCTTTCATGCCCAATATAGAATGGGACGCTAAGGACCACAGCAGTTAAAAAGAGTCCATAAATGAAATTCAATTTTTTATTTAATTTGACGGAAATCGAAACTGGAAGCTCCTGATTGCGATGCTCACACGTTACCGCGAAGCCATCTCGCTCGGTATAGAGGAAATGACAAAAGAGAATGATTTTGTGGTGTTATAAAATAATGGAGGAAAATAATACTCTGGTTCATGCACAATTTATTTGGCGCCTTACGCGAAAAGTTAAGGTCTTAGAGAACTTCAAATGCTGCTTTCCCGTAAAATAACATCGCAATTCTTCAAATACTGCGTTAGTCGTTGACATAGAATCCCACAACAGATATTTGTCCCCCACCCAGCATTAAGGCTATTACTTAAAACTCAATTGATAATGTTGCTCTATTGATTTATGCTACTATAAATATTTTTCGGAGATTACGTTTGAAAATGTGACGCAAGGGACGCGAGAAATATTTTAAGTCCGAAGGTTCTCCAATGCGCATGCGCAAGCAGGCTGAAACGACCGATGACTATTAGTTTGATTGCTTCTCCCATAGCAGCCAACATGTGCTTCATTTGTAACAACCGTAAGCCAACCTCTGATAAAATTCCCATACGTGTACACAGCAATCTGTAAGCGATTAGCAACCGGTAAAGTCTTGACCGTGCTTTCTCTTGGGATTTATTGCTTTACACTCACGGTCATGCAGTGAAGTAGAATTTATTTTAGTGTGAGAAGCAAAGTTTGTATGTTCTTGTAGATAGATATTCTTGCAACTAATAAAACTTTTAGAAGTGGCTCATCTAATTAATAAGCCGGATCTGTCGGTTTACCTCAAGTTAAAGAGAACACCTAGATGCACACATTTGTCAGTATTTGTGGCATCCTGACACCGAGAACCGTTCAGCAGATCCTTTCCAGGAACTAATGGAAGACATTGGGCAGGTCTAACCTGTGGTGTAGTGATTAGGTTTAGTTAAAGTTTAGGTTAGGCGTATTGAAATGAACGAGTCAGTGTTTAGTGTACAAGCTAGTCAGCATAATTTAGGAACAATGTGTATAATTATATAGTTAGTGTAATTTAGTGACAAAAAAGTATTGGCTGCATTACTTTGAGTAATACAAGATGGAGAAAATGGCATTCTTCTATTTGTCTACATGCGCAGTAAATAAATAAATAATTATAAGGCTTAAATTATGTTAATAAAGCGTTTTCCAACAAGAAATCATCCAAATAAATAATTCTAAATACATATTACACCAAAGAATGTGAACCTGTACTTCGAAATAATATACCACAGTTGTTGGACTTAGAAAAAATCTCGCGTCACATGTAAAGTTGAGCCATATTTTTCTAAACTCTCGCAGTAGTATTAGAGAGGGGTCAGATGTGGAAGATTTCTCACTGATTCTATCTTTCCAAACTTGTCCAAAACACGGCTTGTGTGAAAGAACAATTAATTCCATAATTGACCTAATAGTGGTCGAAGCTATGAAGCCCTATGAAGTACATACAGCATTGTAAGTCGCCATTGGGATATGTTATCTCAATACAATTTGAGATCTCCATGTGGTTTACCGGGAAAAATGTGAATCAGTTGGAGAGTTTAATGTTGTACCGGTATGTTGCCATGGTAGCTCAATGGTAATACTAACCGGACGGAGACCGGGAGATTCGTGGTTCAAATCCTGGCTATGGCATTGAATTTTTCAGTCGTATGATTCTACCTTTTAAACTAATCAAGTTTCAGTCCTTTGCAGCACGAGTAAAGATGAGTGGGAAGGGAAACTCCCTTAATCCCCTCTATATGTAAGGTTGCCCATCCCTGAACTTGAGTAACACCGACATTTATAATGAAATGCCAAAAAAGAAACTCGTTATCACTTCAGGAGAAATAAATATGGATTTGCCTGGAAAAATGATCTACAGAGGATAGGTATTAGTTAAAAGGTATGAGTAATGTGTTTTAAAAAAATACTCTTGCACAAAAACAAATAGTGGCAAAATAGCAGTCTATAGAGAAGTATGTCCAAGGGACTCCAGTATAAGTTTTGATTTAAATTAAATTGAGTTTTATTTATGGACGCTCTTTAACTGCTGTGGTCCTTAGCATCCCATTCTATATTGGGCGTGAAAGACCGGAAATTTTGCTCAGAGGCCTCTTTATCAGCTTGAGGTTCTTTAAGGTGCCGTAAATCTACGACACGGGACCACCGGCTTTACTTCCCTTCCGAAGGAAGCCATGCTAAGGATTTCTACGCCCGAAAAAATGCATCGCCCTCCGCCGGGTTTGACCCGCGATACTGGTGTTCAGGTAAAAACTTCCACGGAAGAAATGTTTAACGACGGAGAATATAGGTCTGTGTCACGAGACTCATTTGTGGTAATAAACAATTACTGTTTAGCATAAATACTGTTCCTTCTATTGCAAATATTTCTAGGTAAATATGTTCTGAAATTCCAAATAAGTATACAATTATTTACCTAAGGTGGTGCGCTTTAATCACTTAAATGTTTGTATTTTTTCTTCTTAGAACACTCGAATATAATGACCCCATATCTGCGATAGCTGTCAGTTAGGTTTCAACACTTTTGGATCACAGCCAAGCGACTTTGAAATGCCAACTGACTGGTAATGGGTCGTTATTAAGCTAGTATCTCGGCTACGTGCATGACGTACCGTTTTGTGATGGAGAAAAAGGCACAAAGGGCCTTCATTCGTGTATCATGCGTTATTCCTTTCCTTCCACTAAGATGCGAATTACTTAGACTAAATGAAAGAAAATTAAATACGCTGCACTAAACAATTTCCGTATTTGAATTAAAGCAATGACTCGATCAAGTTATTTAAGTTCACCCAAAGCTGCTTCTGAGAAACGTTGAAATTAAAACACATAAAGCAATTATCGGTTATAGAAGCAAAGTAAAGGTTTACTTTGTTATCAGTAGCGATGTTTTAATATGTGTAAGATAGGTAACATATCCTTTTTTAGAAATAACAGAATATTTATCTTATTTATGATTATAATTCATCATAAGGCTGAAATTCATTCTGTTTCTCATTGGCAATGTACTAGTTACACAGAAATCGACAAAATGCATCTAAAAATATAAATTATCCTTCAGCACATACAGCACATTAAATTATTATAATGATTATACATTATGCTTATGGTTAACGGGGGGATTTCAGTACTTAAGCGCCTACTCGCCTGTTGTGCTTCTGGAAACCTCCAGGAAGAAGGGATAAAGGAGGGACTCGGAGGGCGATCAGATCCGCAGCGGCAGGTTCGGAAACAGGCGGATTCCCTAACGTTTCCAGATATGTCCTGACGGCGATGGAACCTCCAACAGGTCTATCTCTCCTGTCTGAATTCCCGACGCCAAGGCAGCCGTCCATTCGCCTGATCCTTCCAGCCTGAAACATGATTAGACAATGAAATGATAGGAAATTGGGAACAGGGAAAGTTCGAGGAATTATTATATAATCCACGCTAGAATTCGCCTACCAACCAGGGAAAACCGGTGAAAAAGCCCACAAGATCCGAATGGCCGGCACATCGGGAATCGTACGAAACCTCCCGAGTGCGATCCTCACATGTTACCGCGGAGACATCTCGCTTAGTATCATTATACGTTAAAGGTATAAACAAAATAATAATTCCGTAGCGCTACAGCCCATGAAGGACCTTGACCTGCCAACCCGACTGCCGGCCTCACGCCCACGTACTCACCGCAGATTTGGCGATCATCCAACCGATCCGAGGTGATGTGGCCAGCACTATGCATCTTCCAGCCAGAATGTTGGCCTCCGTGGCCGGGATCGCTACCTATCGCATCTCCTCACTTTCCTCAAGATACTTTGTGGCACCGTTCCTGTGCTCGGGACTTAAAGTCCGAATGGGAACGAACCCGCGTGCATTCCGTGACCGGGAACCAGAGCTCCACGATCTAGTCCACAGAGTCACGGTACAGGACCAATAAAGCGTATACCTTTCCTAAAATTATTTAATAAGACACTGTAAACTACTACTACGACAACTTCATTAGTATATTTAAATTATTATAGATTAGCCTAATTAAAGTAATATAAATTCGCGTATTGTTCTATATGATGAATATGTGACTGATAATAAAGAGAAGTTGAGATTAAAAAGCTGAAGAATTGCTTACTTTGAAAACTAAAACCAATTTAAATGCTCGCTATACATTTTATTAAGTTACCAATGTATGCTTACATGGGGAATTTGTTCAATATTTTTGAAAAAAATGTATATTTAAAGTATTCAAATACTACATTAAGAAAACAGTTTATGCTGAAAACCATATTTTCTTATGCATTTGAATGGCCTGTATGATCTATTTTAACGAGCCCCTCCCCAACCTCCATGCCTGTAAAAGTTGACTTTCAATTCCTGTTTTTATTTCAGAATTTAGGTGATTATATATATGAAGCCACCCTTAGCTGAGGTTAGTTTATATCGGATAGCGTGCATGCCAAAAGGTTTGCCTAAGGAGAACTGCAAAAAGGGAATCCATACCGACAGAGAGGAGACCGCTAAATGACAGACCAATCTTTGAAAACGAACTGTTTAACTGCTATTACTGGTCCCAGAGCTCATTCGATAGAGAAAGCACTACCTCAGTGACCTTTCGCTTTGTACCTGCACTGCCCTTTGAACAGTAGTGATGCGGCAATTTCTCTTGCACCTATGTATGCGGCACATGTAAAACTGCAAATAACGACTTGTTTGGGCCACCTAGTACATATATACTTTTTCATATTTATATTGTGTGGATAATGTTTATACAATATCATTTATATACAATATTTTGAAACACCAACGTTAAATTCTAACATCCTTCTAACAACTTATTTTCATGTTTTTGTTCTTGTTTGTTTTTTAGTGTTTACATTTTACCATCTTTAAAAATTAATATCATTGGTAGTGACTCTTTTTGCGTCTTTCTTTCTCAAATGTCCAAAAGTTAAATAAATAGGTTAACATGTAAAATGTTTCATTATTTTCGGCATTTTTTTCTCGAATCTTTAAGTGGTTACATTAAACATTTTACTACAAGATATTGTGTAATCAAAGAGGATACCCCGAAAATATCATAACTTTATGTTTATATGTGTGTATGAAAATTATAACTGAATTAATCTATACATGTTGAAAAACTATTAATAATTAATCGTTAAAGCCAAATGTGTTTTCTAGAACAAACAATTTCTAAAATGCTAAATATGTCTGAGAAGGACGCTTTAAATTTATTTTTATTTTATACAATTACCTTAAAATAAATTATAAAGTATAACATATAGTAATTCTGCTACTGACAACATACGCATTAGAATAAAGGGACACTTTCGATTTTTTCCACTTATTCCTCGTTTTGCCTTCCGGTTTATGTGAAATTGACCATTGACGTCCTAATCCCTTGAGCTTTAAGCCATTATTTTGGAACATTGAATGCTTTAAAAACTTTAGTTTTCTGTTTCGTATTGTTTGTTTCGGACTCCTTTATATCCTGTAAAATTCTTGTTGTGTTACCAATAAACAGCCTATTATTATTATTATTATTATTATTATTATTATTATTATTATTATTATTATTATTATTATATAATATAATTAATTGAAATTAATTATAGGTTTTACAGACCTTGGCCTGGTCTTGGCAAGTTTTTAATAGAGTCAACTGAAAAATTCAATGCCACAGCTGGGATTTGAAGACGGTTCTCCCGCTCTCCTTGCGGTTGCTCTAACCATTGAGCTACTGTGACAACATGCTTTGGGACATTGAAATCCCCACTTGACTCAAGTTGTTTGATTATACTTTAATTATACCTTTTATAATTAATTTCAATTAATTATATATAATAATTAATAAATAAACCTTAAGAAACCCATAAACCTCACCGAAGTACTTGGGATAGCAGGTCGCCAATGAGATTGTCATCCTGAGTGAGTTGCCTTAGTGATCTGTCTGGGAAACAACTTGAGCCAATTGGTTAATTCAATGCCCCAACGGCATGTTGTTACAGTGCCTCAATGGTTAGAGCAACCGCATGGAAGCGGGAGAACCGTGTTCAAATCCCGGCTGTGGCATTGAATTTTTCAGTTGAGCCTGTATATGTTTACCCCGAATTATGGCACTATACTGGCTCATGTACAGGAGGGTCTGGTAGAAGGCATTAGAAATCCTAGCAGTATTTGTAATCAATGTAATTTATTTAGCGCTTTAAATGTGAACAAAAATCTTAAGATATATCAGCATTCCAGAAGGCTATAACGCTTAGATAATTGCGAAACTTAGGACTTGAGAATGCATTTAGACACTACACTTTATCAACTGCAAAATGGTAAATAAAACCCCTAGCGATAATTCTAAGCACATTATTTGTGAGTTTTTTTTTTTCCACCAAGCATACTTATGTTTATACTGAGGTAGATTTTAATTAAATGAAAGTGCTGCTAGATCTTATCAATGAGAGTGGCCTGCAGAGTGAAAGGTATTCACTTGCATGCAACTCAGATCGATTATGTTAAGTGATTTAAACCTTATACGCATATTATCGAGCCCACGTGAAGTTTCGACGTGTTGTAAAGCACAGCAAGCGGAAGCAATTTTCGATGAAAGAACACCTAGATCTTAATCTTTTTAATACCATTTTTATAATATGATTTGTAATTTATTATGACGTTGCTTCGTGCACAGTTGTACATATTCCCAGAGACAAACTCTTAGAGGGTGATTTTTTTTGTGATGGAAACGCTCTATGGTAAAAAAAGGAGAAAGAAGCAGCTTTCATCTATAATTGGCATCTAAGACCTTAAGCCCCAGTGACGGCTGGTGCAGTTTTAGTTGGTGGACACAACATAAATGACATTGCATAGAATCCACGAACACGTTTTATCACATTCCATTCAAAAATAGGCCAGGCCGAAAAAAATACTTTCACTTTTCTAAAGATAGTCAAGAGTACCTAATTTTATGTGCCGGAATTAATGTTTATTTGTAGTAGAAAATTAACTACACACTTAACGTCTATTAAAATAAATTTCACCCTCACTTGAGTTTCTCATGTGTTTCAGACCTTTATCTAATATTTTCGCCACCTATTCTTGTTCTTGTTCAGAAACTGCATGCAATGACTTTGTCAGCATTAAATATAAATAGTTAGGTTGAATCACCATATTTAAACAACATTTCTGTCCGAGACGTTACTATTTTGTTTTGGAAGGGTTGGGTTAAAGTAAAATGTAACGTTAAAAGATGAAATAAAAACTCACCTTTCTATTTATAGATGGAGTCCAATCTGCAATCCTTCCCTTAGTAAACATTCAGGCTTGCTCTTATCATAACGTAATGTTATTTAAGGATACATTAGTTGAGATGCCTTTATAGTTAGTGGAAGAGTATCTTACAGTTTAGATTCCTCATACGTCATTGACGTAAAAGAGGAAACAGCTGACGGGTAGTAATAACGTTGACCTCATGACAAATCGCTTAGGAGAAAAAATTAGATTGAGTTTTATCAATGGACGCTCTTTAACTGTTATGGTTCATAGCGTTCCATTGGGCGTGAAAGAATGGAAATTTTGCTCAGAGGCCTCTTTATCAGGCTTGTGGTTCTTTTACGTGCCGTAAATCTACGACACGGGACCAAAGGCTTTACTTCCCTTCCGAAGGAAGCTATGCTAAGGATCTTTACGCCCGAAAAAAATCCATCGCACTCCGCCGGGTTTGAACCCGCGAACTCGGGTATTAGAGGCTAGCATGATACCCCTAGACCACGGAGGACAACTTCCCTTCCCAAGGAAGCCATGCTAAGGATCTTTACGCCCGAAAAAAATCCATCGCCCTCCGCCGGGTATGAACCTGCTATCGTTTAGGGAAACTCCTCCTGTTGCAGGTGTTCCTTTGGAAGGACAAAATCAGTTCGCTTGTGCGGGGAAAGTTCAAGATTCTGCATGCCCTCTGTGAACCCTACCTGCGACGCCCCTGTCATCCCCTAGTCCATCATAGCTGCTTTTAAACCAAAGCATTCTTCCCTACTAATCGTGGACACAAGGGGAATATACCCTGTTCCGTTCTCTTCACACATCCACACACCAAGTTGTCTGCATTCGTCTGAGAAGCCGTTTAAACCGCGCACTTCTTTTGTATACAGTATACAGTGAAGCTTCTGAAACAGTCAGGGATGCGTCTAAAATTCTATATTTTTTGAGTTTACAATTTATGCAAAAATGATTTAAAGGTATTTATGATTCAAAATTAAAGGGAGCATACGAACCACACTGTTAAGCTCGGAGAAAATTATTTATTAGCTCCACGTTTTGGGCGCCAATTTCAAGTAGGTGGTTTGTTACGTATTGAAGGAGTTGTATTATATTTCAACTGTTGGGGAGCCAAACTTGTAGTAGTTGCAACCGCACGTATTGTACAGTTTCCGGTAGCTTTCGCCCAAAATGTATTTTCAGGTGGTCTTTGCCCCAAGTTTAAAAAATATAATTACTGTTTCTTTAAATATTATATATTTATGTTTTCCTCGGCTGCGTCAGTATTATTTTAGAGACATGAATATCTTGGCAGGGCGTGATGCGACAAGAAAGTAGGCTTACACAGATTTTAAGTTTTAATTCACTCCTTTTTATTAATCCTTGACACAAATTAAACAGCACTTCACTGATATCGAGAGCTGTGAGATTCTTTTATTCAATACTTGCACTTTTTAATACGTATACTACTTTCGTCTCACACGAATACGTATTATATTTCTCGAGGACGCATCACGCATCCAGTTACAAGCACTGTCCGCAGGCAACTGAATAGATTTCAACCGTCTAAACTTATACATTTTTGTATTTCAAGTCTCTGATTGGCTAATCCTACTCCAATGGAATACCTGCATTTAATTAAAGCTTTTTCTGGTTGTTGATTGGCTATTTATATAAACTGTCACTAAAATTACATTATTGTTACTCCAATAATCACTAGCAGCATTTAAACTCTCAAACTAATTATTGCCTAAAGGTTACCTCATTGTTAGCAACTTTTGACCTATTTCTCACAGCTCCTACATTATTAAATTACGTAATGCATTCGCATAACATTATTTAACATGTTTACAATAATATAAGCATATGCAATGACTGTTACATACATTTTACAAATTATTACATACACATATTGCTTCAAGGTGGGCTGTTATTGAATTTACGTATTATATATTTTGACTGAAATCATTTAAGTGTTAATAATACTGCTTCAGCAACCAACCAGAAGCTTTTCAGGGCCCGGTAATGGGGAATGTAATCTTGTTTCGTCTTCCGTTCCCGCTCTCGATTGCAGTTTGTATACTTAATCTGAGTAGCTGTCTTCATTTGAGGAGCATCGTTTCAAATCTTACTATGTCCTCCAATGGATAAAATTGAATTTGATACATTTTTGTAGAGTTTCCTAAGCGATCTTTCATACTGTGAAGCCAGATTTTAACATCGTATTCACTAACAGTGTAAATGGCTACTAAAAATTAGCTGTTGTTTCAAACCGTATTCAGTCTTCTATAGAGTGTGTTTCAAATCGTATTGAGTCCAGCATTAATACTACATTAAACTGATTAGTCACTTTGTTAAGTTGGTTATACTGACTGATGTGAATAGTTTACTACGTAAACGTTTTAGGGATGATTGGAGGAGCACAGGGGATTTAGATTGCTATGCTAACGTTATCTATGCAGTTGCTATGGTAACTGGCAATGAGGAAGAAGTTGGTATGTCAGCTTGTGGTTGCTTAGAAGAAGTAGGATTGAACCAAATTTGAAGAGAAAACAACAGGATGGGCATTCGGAACATTCTGTAAATCAAAATGTTTAACTAGAAGAAATAATTTTGTATATACAGTTGTGTTTAATATTAACACAAACAAGCATTTAAGTAATACGGTATATTATTAAAGAATTATAGCAGAAAAACATTGTGAATTTTATATCATAACGATTAATGTGAATGTCTTTATTGAGTAATAACATGTTAGTTTGATATAAATCTTATTAAAGTCAATTGGCAGCAAGGAGGACGTTATGAATACTATATACATACGAATATTTATTGTAATAAATTTAATTTTGTATTAACAGATAATGTTCTTCCATACTAATAACAAAATTAATTGGTTAATTATGTATTTACCTTATTAATCGTTTTTTAATTGTATATTTTACAAATTATTGAATCAAAGCACATTAAGTCCAACACATTTTCCTTAAAATTGGAGAATAGAACTGAAAATTGACTTGACTTTTTCATGTAAGCCTCAAACACAATAACTTCAAATTTGCCAATTTCTGAAAAATTGCCCAGATTAGGAGTAATCAGTTCTTTGCTACTCCGGTAAAATTTTGTTTCTTGGACATAATACAATTTGAAACGATGTTCCTCATTTTAGTGTTCTGGAGGTACAGTTAGAACTACTCGGCCTTAGCTGTGCAGCGGGACGATCTATTCGGGTGAAGTACTATAGATCGTGCTGCTCCGCAGTTAAAGCAGAGAAATTGTCAGGTATTGGGCGTTTATACAGCAAATATATTTCTCCAGAGCGTCTATTACTTTAAGATACGCAATTAACTGAAAAGCACTCCACAATAAATTAAGACTAGTATGCCATAAAAGCGATCTAGTCAACTGGGAATAAATCTCGTGAATTAAAATCAATAACATTGAGCAACGCATTAAGGCCATTGATTTGGTTTATTTTGTTTGAGGGAGACAAAAAGGTACCTATATACATACTAAGGGTCCGGTGAATTGTAATAAAAGCCCACAAGATTTGCTTGGTATAATGTAATTTTCTAACGGAGTAAATAATAGCCATAGGATTTTGAAACAATCAACTGCAATGTTATTTAGGGTACACAAACCGGAGGATTTGAAGCAAGTGTCTCAAAAAAGGACTTAAACCACTCAGTTACGAAGCTAAAGCAAAAGATTTGCATCAGAGCGCGTGGCAGTTCCGACGCACTTCGGTGCCTCACCAAGCTGAGGGTCGTAGGTTCGAGTCCCGCCATGGGCATGGTTGTTTGTGTGTTGTATATGTAATTGCGGTAATAAGAGGTAAAGTAAGCAGTAAAACACAGCACTCATAAAGTGGTAAACAAGGGAACTTAAAAAAAAATCTACCAAAAAACGTGGATATATACTAAGGACGGGCATATGTGAAATTTAAAGCCGGCCCTCGTAGCCATGGTCGCTGGAGTGTATAGCTTCGGCGCTCCCCCAAGCTGAGGACCGCGAGTTCGAGTCCCGCCATGGACATGGGTGTGTTGTGTGTGTAATGGCGGTGAAGAAAACAGTAAACACAGTAATCATAACCTGGGTAAAACAAGGGAACTTAAAAAAAAAAGGAAATGCGACTATAAAGGAAGAATGGAATGCTACCTTGTGTTGAGTACTCTGAAAGCAGCCCGAAAAGTCGGTCATTTACTGTTTTTCAAGTGTACAAATACTTTTGTTCGGTACAGTACAACCTCCTTCCTTTATTATGGTTCTCTATACACCGTGAGAAACATTATAGCTCAGAACGCATATCAAGAATAGACCGTATAGGTTTATGTAATATTAAACTCATGGCTTATTAATTCCTACACAGTAGCCGAGGTCGTTAAGGTGCGGACTCGCGAACTGGAGGTCTACAGCTCAAATTTCGCCACCCGTTCTCCCCGAAGTTTTACCTAGGTTTTCCTCAGTCTTCATAACTAGAAAATGCTGGAGAGATACCCTAAACGTAGGCCTGGAACGCTTCTTTCCCAAATTTCCTTTCTCAATTATCATTTTATTTCATGTATCATCAGTGTTAACCAGTTGTGGTGCTGCCTGTTGTAAGAGTGGACGTTAAACACTATTAAAAATAACTTATTAATGTTTCTACCACATCCAAAAAAGCAACTTAATTGTCAGTTTGGTTTTTACACAAATGTCACACTCTGAGCCTAATAGTTATCCCCCATATTGACGACGGAGATTAAGAAAAACACGCACACACACGCCCTGGCATTGAGAGAGAGAGAGAGAGATCGGGGGGGGGGTAGTGCGGCGGTACTGCATGGGAAGTGCTGCGCGCCAATTTGGCGGCACGGGATTTGCAGGAATGGTCCCGGGTTCGATGAAATACCACGGACAAGTGTTTTTAAACTCTCCTGTTTCTTTATTTCAAATTTCCTATCTCCCCATCACATGATTTCTACCTTCTTTCTTATTGGTCTCCTGCGGCTACCTTTCCTACGCATCTGTTTTTCAGGCGACCTAACGGTACACTAACAACGCGTATTCTGTTCTCACTTGGCTACAATGGGGGGGGGGAAACCGATCCCGTTTCCTGCCTGCTGCTGGCACTGTCTTATCAACCCATATTCACCTTTACATATAATACTCACTTCCAAGTCTTATTTAATAATACAATTCCTACTGTTATTAATATATATATTTTCCCTGTGGTTATCATTTTATATTTAGATACGCAGAACGTACTGTCTCAGGAGGGAGAGGGAGAGAGACATAAATCGCTCCTCAGTTTTCACAATTACTAACAGAGCTGCTAGTTCACAGAAAAATAATATCATTCAATAGCTTTTTTTTCAAATAAGCCTGTATGAAATTCGTATTTATCCAAATGTACTGGTGCAGTACCATGTGTGTGCCATGTCTCTGCATGAGTACTATAAAATTTCTTCAGGGAAAAACGGAAGCTTCTCAACAGTACATGAAGGACAGAATAGTGGCCTGATAGGTTCCTTGTGCTCATTAAGTGTCCAGAATAGTTGAAACATATGCCTCTGTAAGCCAGTAGACTGTATGAGCTACATTTTCCTCTCCTTAAGCCCAAAGATGTTCTTGAAAACTTCAGTTTGGGTGAACAGTCCCAGTACGCCTACAGTGATCTTAAGACGGGTTCATAATAGCCCAAGAACGATGACCAAAATGGAAACGAATGCATAGTCAATTTTGCGCATAGCATTTCATTTGTTTTTAACTGCCCAATGACGTTTTTTTCACTTTCTTCCAATTCAGCCAATATAATGCGGGTTAGCCAACTCAAAATTCCATAGAGTAAACATTATCTAAAATCAGATGCATTACTTTTGCGATTTCTCTAGTCCTACCAAGCTTTCATTCTTTATTTAATGGCGTACATTAAAGTTTTTATTGTTACCTGTTAATTTCTACCGTGTTTTACTGTTCTTTGTAGTTTTGGCTGCTGTTTTGAGTTACATATAAACAAACTACAGATGATCCTTTCACTAGAAGAATCAATGCACAATGTATCTGCGAGTGTCAGGATGTGAAGTTAGGCGCACATGTGCTAGAATTTCTTCCAGTTTCATACTTCCAGCTTGCGTCTATAGACAGCAGTAGCGGCTGTTTCATGTAGAGTAATCTTTACAGTAAAGAGTCTAATATGCATAATATGGATCTAATATGCCGTGTCAGGGAACCAGATCGAGAAATTTAAAACTTGGCCAAGTCTTCTTTCCCGGGGCCCGCGAAAGCTTCCCGTCAGCTGCGAATGCTCCCATTAAAATACATGTATTTATTTGTCTTTCTCGTTTTGTTACCGTTTTCGTTGTTGTGAACCAACCATTACAGAAATATAATCAGTTGGCAGTTCAGTAAACAACTGCATCTAGACTGCGAATTTGACACCAGACTCGCTCCTCAGGCTATGATTACGCAGCAGTGCCAACTTTGGATCATCTATTCTTGTTAGATTAAAGCGAAGGACCAATAAACGATCTTAAACTTAAAGCTAAAAGTTATACAATTGATCCACCGTGTTTAGATAATAAACAAGATGCATTGATCTCAGAAAATTGGTTTGTCCAGCTCTTCGAAGCTATAGTCATCGCGGGAGGAGGAAGAGGAAAGAAATCTAATGCGTCACATTCACATGACTTTCTCTGCCCTCTATAATATATTATTGGGTATACAAGCTATACTTACGAAGATTTATTTTTCTAATGCATTTTGCGGCAAAGTTTTGCAGAAATACCTACATTACACATTTCGTTATAGATACAAAGGGAACACCTATAGTCAAATGTTTAAGAACTGAACGCTATATGATGGCCTTAAAATTCCATACTCTTTCCACGACATCGTGAGAAACAACTGAATATCGACAGAACTTTAAAAGAATGGCTAAGCAATGAACAATTCGAACGATTAGTAACGGGTATCTAAAATGGCTTATGCCACAAAAAAGTTATTTGTAATAATTTGTGTGTTTTAAAAAGATCTACATTTTTAAGTAGTTCGTTTTCGACTATCGCTTAACGTTTGCCAGTTATATAAGATTATAAAAAAAAATCATTCCGAATGGAGAGAACTTCAAAGGCTATTCCCAGAAAATTAAAGATATACATCCTATTTCTCATGTAAATGCCTTTAATACATGGTATTTTAATCAAAATGGTTAGAGCAATTTTTTAGAAAATCAAAGATTTCGAAAAATATTCCTGTAAAGGGTAGTTTGGGGTGGGGGATTTTCCTGAAAATCTTCATGTCGTATCTTTGGAAGGTACTGAACGTACATACCTACCAACTTTGGTGTTTATCCTTCTTTTCGTTTTTGAGTTATGCTGTTCACAGACATGCGCACACAAATACACACACACGTTTTTCTAAAAATGCTTATTTTTTGTATTCAGGGTCCTGAAAACGTGTATATCCGGTGAAATCTTGGGTCGAATTTGTGGGTGCAATGCAATACCTTACCTACTAGGTACTTGGTAGATACAGTAAAATTAGTATGTTACATTCACATAGCTTTCTCTACCCGCTATTGTTTATTTTTATATAGCTTATACAAATTGTTCTTGCGAAAGCTTATTTTTCTATCTACTTCATGTTTATCCAGACAAACCTTTAAGAAAAATTCCAATGCACATTCTGTTGCAGGTACAAAGAGAATAGAGGAAACCGAGTCGATAGTCAAATGTTTAAAAGCGGGTCCCTATATGCTGGCCGTGGAATTCCACTCTCTTTCTGATGTAGCGAGAAACAACCAAATAGCGTTAAATGACCAGTGTTTAAAAATTCAAACCATTAATAACAGATATTTCAGAAGTAGTTGATGCTACGAAAAAACTTATTTAAGGAATTGTGTGTTTTAAAGGGATCTATATCTTTGTCTGTCTATTAATGCTTATCAGTTGTATAAAATTATGAAAAAATTCTTCCAAATGAGGAATTCATAGGCTAATCCCAGAAAATTCAAAAGATGCATTTTATTTTTCATGTAAATATCTTACGTATATGACATTTCAATCAAAACTGTAGGAGCCATTTTTGAGAAAATCAAAAACTTCGAAAAATAATCCATGTAAAAGGTAACTTGTGGTTGGGGGATTTTCTTAAAATTCATGTCCAAGTTTTCGTTTCTGAGTTATGCTGTTCACTCACAAGCACCTTTTTCTAAATATGGTTGTTTGGAATGCAGGGGACTCAAAAATGCATTTCTTGTGAAACCTCGGTATCTAAGTTTTGGGTGGAGCTCAACATCTTCTCTATGGAAGTGGTAGCGAAAATAAGAATGTAGAATCGCTGCCTACATGTTCCAGCGAAACGGCAATATTATCGAGAATGCCTTCCAGTAAACTATTCTTCTCCCAATAAGCGTTTTCCGTCTTCTCCATATGTTTGTAATAATCCTATCAACCTGTTGCGGTCACAGCGACACTCTCTCAAGCCTTATATCACCCAATTTCTGCGGCGATAAGTCACCTGTTACTTTTCCTTCCCCAAACTTTCCTTTCACCTTAGCTCAAGCTGTTTGTCTGGAATTCAGATCACACATGTATGGAGGCACGCGAACGACGATGCGACCCAAAGTCGCGTTTTATAGTTCTGATTTACTGGACCTCTTGGTTTTGCAACGTTAATTGTATAGCGGAGTTTACGAACACCCAAAAGGGGGTTTGTCCGCCTCTCTACGCTGATATAGAGTATTATCTGAGACTGCTACAAGAATAGAGGGCAATAAAACTTTAGAGCAAGCTTTTCTCGATTCCGTAGTCAACTTTAGTTGTCTCGGCCTTGTAAACAAGAGGAAATTTTTCCAGAAATTGATTTACGCTTCAAACATTAGTTTATTATCGATCTGCTCCCCGACTTATTATCGATAGGAACGCCGAATAATTCTTCCTTAGGATTAGGATTAATCCTAGGGGGCACTTAGCCACTGGTGCTCAACACCGCACTTAAACTATTATAGCCCTTAAATTGAATTGAGTTTTCTATTTATGGACGCTCTTTAACCGCTACGGTTCTTAGCGTTCCATTCCATATTGGACGTGCCGGAAATTTTGCTCAGAGGCCTCTATCAGGCTTGAGGTTCTTTTACATGCCGTAAATCTAGGACACGGGACCACCGGCTTTACCTCCCTTCCGAAGGAATCCAGTCAAGCATTCTTACGCCCGAAAAAAATCCATCGCCCTCCGCAGGGTTTGCACCCGCGACTTAGGAAACCAGAAGCTAGCATGGTATTGTAGGAATGAAGAGGACCCGGAGGTCAAGCGGATCCGGACGACGACGCCCGCTAGCAAGCAGGGGTTCCCTAATGTCCAGAATTATACCAATCCCGACGCCGGCACCATCAACCCAGAACGAGCCTCCCAATAAGGGGCAGCAGCTGGTCATCCAAGATCCAGCGAGAAATCTTTACACAGCGCAAACTCCACCGTCTCGCCGCAACACACAAATTGCCGTCGCCTGGTCCTACAATCTGAAACAGATGAAAGGAGATGATACAGGAAATTCATGGTGAAAGAGGAACAATCCCAGCGTTCACCTGCCGACCTAGGAAAACCGTCAGAGTGACCGGCCCGACAGGAATTGAACCTGGAACCTACCGAATGAGAGCCTCACAAGCTACGGCGAAGCCATCTCACTCGGTAAATGCTTCCGTACTTTGTCAGCCTTTGCCGAATACTCGTATCTTGCTCTAGTTACTCGTAAGAAGTTACAAGTGGAACTGAGAGATATTGGTTATGACTGAAAAATCATAGCGTAAAGGACATTTTTTGCGAGGGTAATATTAAGCAAAATGCGGCATAGCCACGATAGCAGAGATATACATGGAGTACCTCGCTCTCCCCTTCATTCCTCGGAGACCTTCATTTGGTGGACGGCAGGATTTCCTAACTGCTCAATCTTTTCTTACAAAACGTATTTGAATGAACACCGTATCTCTTACGCATCTAGGATGATAATATGAAGAGACAAATACAGCACTATGTTCCTCTATGCATTTTACGGAGCACTGATTCCATCACTTCGGAAGGCGTCGCGGACAGTAGCTTTTAAAGTATCATCGGAAACACGCCAAACCTTCATCTTAACGATGCCCCATTGTGTATAATGCAATATAGTTGGGTCTGGAATGCTTGGGGCCTAAGGCAGCTTTTTTTCTTGTTGATTTCATCGGCGATTTGGCCACCGAGCTGGCGACGGTAGCGCAAGTTTATAATACTATCTGTTGTGATCAAGAATAAATCACGTGTACTAGGAATCTTGTAATAAGTGTACATCAAAATACAAAGGAAAGTTAATAATGTTCCCATCACATTATAAAAAACACGTTAGTGCTCAGAAATTTTGTAAAATCATGATTGAACTCTGGGTCGTAAAAAAAAAGAAGAAAGGGCTTTGTTGTAAACTCATTATATACGTACTTATTAAAATATAGATAATAATACTGCATTCTGTTGTGTCCACCAGTTCCATTCACCAATATTGAAAGATATATAAATGGAACTTAAACAACAGGAGTGGACTTTTCGAAGTGACCACGAAAAAAAACAAAACTCCTTTGTTTGTGGTAAAGATGAATGTGAAAATGCAGTGGTCATGAAGTGTTTGTACTGTTCCACAGTACACATTGATAACATATTGAACCAATATGGGACGCCAATTTTGATAACGTACTCGTTACTTGAATGTTTAATGCCGCGCGATGGTGTGATAATTTTGATGCAGTATACTTTACCTGTTCCTGATGTTTGTCGTTATCTCGTAGCTCGTTCTGTTGTCTCGTGTACTCGCTGCTCTAGTGGTAGAGCTATGAGTACCTTCTCAGGGCATGCGTGAGTAGTGTAAAGTATAACACCAGTTTAAATTGACTGAGAAATTGAATGTGATCTAATACTTGAGCTATTGAAGCGAGTTACCGACTGTTTGAATATAAAGAACGAAACTTAATTATGAATCGTAGCACTCGGACCAATAGCAATTGACTTATTATACCTGCTAACTTATGCAGTATCAATTTTAAGGTTTGATATAACTGTTTCCGCAATAAAGAAACTATAAGCGTAACTTGCCGTGAGTCGCTAAAATGTTTACCGGCAGAACCCCTCGCGGCTACAGCTAAATAGCACACGAGTAATCACCAGATTAAGTTACGAATGTGTGCACGAACGAATGTCTATCAGTGCCTCCGTGATTAGAATGCACGACTTTATATTACCTAAGCTCCACCTACCTTAGAACTATCCCTACCAACATTCCTTTTTGAGCGGAGCCAATCATACAATTTTTGCGTGTGCGTTTGTTACCTTGTTGCTATGGAGGCCTGGCTGAACTCTCAGAAATACCTTTCACTTTTCTTTTTTCAGAATTTCTGACTACGTGACTTTGCAAACGTAATGAACTTAACTCTAACTGAATATCAAGAATCTTTAAGCTAATGTATTCTATCTTCGGCTGTTACTGATGACTTTAGTTAACTTGCTAATTATTTTCTTCTTTCCGGACAAAACTTTCAACTCAAGCTTTTTACATTATACATTGATTAAATATACGGAATATCCTAATATGATAGGATGAACATAAGATATTATAGCCTATAGCCAGAGTCAATATGCGTGCTAGAGCGGCATATCTGAACTCAAATTTGGAATCAAGATATATCGGGAAACATCGGTGATATATCGACACCGAAAATCTACCTATGTACCGATTTAGACAGAAATTGGGCCTGCCCGGTTGGGGTACTATCGGGTGGTTTGAAGTTGCGTTTTATTGTATATTTCCTCAGAAGCCTGATGATGTTTGCGGAGACGGATTCATTAAAAGGAATTTAGGCAATGTTCTTGAGTTCCTTGTGGACAGCATAGGCTTTTTTCACTGATAATGAGAAGTATCTAATTTTCGGAGGAGTGAAAATACAACGATATTATAGAACCACATAGTTCTGCAAAAGTTAGTCTTCATTTTGGAAATTATATCCCGTGGAAAGCTATCAAGTGATTTCCAAACTGTTCTAGTTAAATATTTCTTCACATTACGACGTCTAATCTTTTTAAGGCTGTGTTTGCCAATAAAAAGTAAAACTACCGGTATCATAAAATATTTCAAAACTGCACATAACCAAGAATTGCAAAGAATGTGAGATACTCGTTTTGCAACAGGCAAGGAAACTAAAACAGGTGTTGGTTATACAGAATTTCCATGAATTTCAATTGCAGTCTAAGAAACCATCGAGGACGAGAGTGTTAAAAGTCTTTGCACATCATTCAGGCCTTCATTAACCTTCTTAAGTTTGTCGGCTTGAGGGACTGAATAACAGAGAGAAAGTTTACCGCCAAAACCGTTCGCCAGGTCTGGGTTCAGTAGCAAGTTGAGAATGTCCCGTCGCCTTATGATTGGTTAGCATTTCACAGCTACAACATGAGAACTGTTTCTCGTTAGGTGTATTCATGGAGTGTCAATGCACGAATTCATCGGTATCCTTTGTTATATGCTAGTATGTTGTATTACAGGAGCATGGCTGTTCACTTTGCAAATTTAACAATACTGTGCATAGGACCTATTGAAATACTTTCCTAAGTAAAATAACTGTTTTCAAGAACCAACTGGTTATTTCTGAAGTAGAAGGACTCCATAATCAGGAGAAACACCTGTGTTTAAGAAAGAAATAACTATATCTCCAGACCTGTAACATTCTTGCAAGGCCGATTTAAATGCAGTCAATGCGTAGAATGCCAAAATTTCTTTAAAAAAAATTAACTGAAAAGGTAAAATGCCGGGCCCATTGTAGAATGCATTGGAAATAAAACATTCCCCCAGACTAAAAAAATTTGAAATAAAGATTTAAAGCAGCTCTAAATAAAATTAATAATTCGTACAGCCCCAAAATCACTCAATAACTACATTCAAATGTAGTAACAGCAATAAATACAATTGAAACACATAACAATCTGGTTTGTCCTTCTCACACAATATTTGCCATTTTAAATAGAATTTAGCACGTGGTGATATTCCAATATAAACTCGCTTCGATAAGATTTAAGTGCCGCTCCACACACTAAAAATAATTTAGAAATTTACTTTCGCCGAAAGGCCCAAAAGTGTGGAGACGGTCGCTCCCAGACACGAAGCTCAAGAAAAGTCCTTCTTCACTGGTCGTCGAGAACTAGGTCTGTTACATACTCTTCTTCGTCGGAGCATATCGCTCGAGGGGCACCGGAGGATCACGTGATGATGACATGGAGACTGCATAAGCGCTATCTATGCTGGCGGAGAGAATGCAAACTGGCGAGCGCTGTAGATACCTGGTGCAGCTGGCTATTGATGTTAAGCGGGCTGCCGACGTAGTGACAAGCAGGGGCCGAACATTCTAGTTCATCACTCCTGATACGTTAAGGAACTACGGCCATCTCTGCGAAAACAGCTACTCGTTGAAAGAAGAGCCACAATTGGTTCAACATATAGCATAAATATGTTAAGTATTTCAGTATCTAGAAAACAAAACATTTAATAACAATCCATGAAAAATACAAATTAAACAACATAACTCAAACCTAATGTTGTGTAGATACGCCTGTTTACTGACGTAATTTAGAAGGTTTTGCCGGAATTAATAGTGAAGTCTACTTTTGCTATCAAGTTTACACCAGGTGAATCACTTGAGATGTGATTTAGTGTCGTCTTTGTCGCAATGCTCCACAGCTTATTTACGTGAAAAAGCGGGATTAAGGTACTCGCGTTGTTTCGCAATGCGGTCCATTTAAAACACATACTCCCTTCTACTAAGGATAAGCCAGTTTTCTAATCAATTTTTATAAGCGTTTACTATATGGTGAACTTCGTTACCCATCTCTGGAACCTCACGAGTAAAACACCTAAGTGTTGAATAGGGTTTATTGTCCTAAAGTAAAAAGAAAGGAAATAGAGAGAAAACCATTTCAGAATCAAACTAATTTATTTCATGAAATACATACTAATTAAATGAACTAAATATCTTCAAACAAACGGCATATGGGCCTTCTTGTGCTGCATATCACAATTTTTTCTTGAAGTTATAAAACAGGGCTTTTCCATGTTTTTTCACCACCTGCTTCGAAATTTCCGACCAGTTTCTCTTGAACTGCGTAATATTCTGATTGAGTAGCTTATTTACAATCATCTGCTGCTTCACCATTGTCCAGAAGCTCTCAGTAGGCCTGCATTGGGGTACTGAAGTAGGGTTGTCCAGCTTGGCAACGTATTGAATATTGCTGTCCTCTAGAAACTTGGTTGTAGATCTGGCATAATGACATGATGCCTTGTCGGGCCAGAATAAAATAGGCTGAGCTACATTCAGACTTCGTATCCATGGCAGAAGAATTTTCTGAGGCACTCATTGATATATATCGCTGTTCGTTTTATGATCAGTCACAAACGCTGGTGAAAGTCTCCATCTTGTGACAATGGCTGACAGACCATTGGGCCTTACCATAGCTTCAAAAGGAATCTGTAAATTAGGCACTGTAGAAATATACTCATTGGCATTTATTTCTGAGGCATCCCATTCCACTTTAGTCTCATCACCAATGACGTAAAAAAAATTTTCCCCCGAAGGTATTGCTTTTTATATAGCTTTCTACAATTCTTTTAGCCTTTTCCAGGTCTTCTTTTTTCATTCTTGCCACCTTTCGTCTTTTTACTCAACGAATACCAACTTTTTTCCTGTTATTCATGACAGACCCTTGTGATATTTTCAGCTTGGCGCGTAAACAGATTTGGTTCTTATAAAGACAGTTTCCTTGTTTTTTCTACCATTTCCTGACTAGTTGCAGTAGGCTGGGGTCCAGATCTTGTATTGTGTTTCACGTCGCCGGTATCAAGATAACGTTTAATAACGCGATTGATGCGTCGCACGCTCACACCTAACTCTTTAAAATGAGTCAACGCACGATCAAGATTGTGCCTCTGGAAAAGCTGGGCTCCTGAGTTGATTTTACTTTCGGCATGACTCACTCGGAACACATCATACATCCATGCAAGTAGCCTGTGTACTGAACTGCCTGCTTGATTTTGACCTTCAACTGCGGTCTTGGCTGTGTACGACACCTATTCAACCCTTATCACATGGTTCCAGTGTTTGATGTTAGCTTAAAACAAGACGGCAGATCCAAACCATTAGAGAAGTAGGCTACAACTAGCTAACACCCAAGCCTGTATCAAAACTGGGTGCTGTAGAGTCAAAGTGATATTATTGAACTCAATTCCAGCGCAAATTATATTCCTTACTTATGATAATCACAACAGTTTGTATCATTTAATTAGTAAAGGTGAAACTTCTAATATATCCTTAAACCTGTGTTAAAAGGCACCAGTAAAATTTTAAAAGGGTTAATAAGAGCCCACTAAACATAACGCCAGATTAGAGCTATTGAAAAGATGGTGGGTATCAAGGAATTAAATAGCTGAATGGTATCATAATTCGTTTAACTTTTTACAGCTTATAGTTATACTGACTTAGATTCTTAAGTTAGGTCACAGAGAATTAAAACAAATATGATGCTCTCCTGGTACAACTCTCTGATACGTTCACATGGCATTTTCTATCCTATATACAGGGTTATTCAAAAAGAAGGAACAGATTTTAAATATTCATTTTTAAATAACAACACATACGACACAAAGTTCAAGTTTTAAGCCCCACCTATTAGTTCCATTCAGTGCCTACAGCGGCTCTGTTTTGTTTACGAGAAAATGGCGACGCTACAGGGAAAGACGTATTGTGTGCTGCATTATGCAAAGAGTGAATCCATTGTTTCATTGCAGGCTGCATTTCGTTGTAAGTTCAACAACGAGCCGCCTCGTCATAAATTCGTAGAAGATGGTTGCGTATGCAAACGGAAAAGCAATGGTTGTCCTCGCATATCAAATTGTGCTCATTTTGAACACAAAATAAATTTTGAACTTTACTCTATTCAGTGATGTATTGCATGTGTCGCCATCTATTGTCATTCATTAGAAATAAATATGTAAAGTCTGTTTTTTATTTTTGAATAACCCTGTATTTATTAGTGCGTATACAAACTATTCTTACTAAAGCTTATTTTTCTATCTATTACATTTTAATCCAAAAAAATCCTTGCAGAAAGAGCTGCATTACACATTTCGTTACAGATACAAAGGCAACAGCGATAGTCAAATAAGAACTGGTCGATATATGCCGGCGTTAAATTTCATACGGTTTCCATGCAATCGTGAGAACTGTAAATCGATGAGACAGGTATTGAGCAATCGAATCTTTAATTACGGATATCTCAGAAACGGTTTATGCCACAGAAAAACTTATTTGAAGTAAATTGTGTGTTTTAAATGGATCTACATTTTTATATGGTGCGTTTTTGTCTATGGCTTAACGTTTACCAGTCATACAAGATTATACAAAATTCCCTCCGAATGAAGACTTCACAGGCTAGTACAAGAAAATTCAACATATACATTTTATTTGTCATGTAAATATCTTTAATGTGTGATATTTTAATCAAAATCGTTAGAGCCATTTTTTAAAAAATCAATTTTTCCGAAAAACATTCCACGTAAAGGGTAGTTGGGGTGGGGGATTTTTTTTTAAAAATTTTTGTGTCGCATCTTTGGAAGGTACTGAACCTAATAGCAAGTGTAATATTTATCCGAGTTCTCGTTTTTGAGTTATGCTGTTCACACACAACCGCACGCGCGCGGACCTTTTTCTAATTATGCGTTTTTTATTCGGGGCCTCAAAACATGCATTTTAGGTGAAATCTCGGTATCGAATTTTTAGATGGAATGCAATACCTCCACTACCCGCTATGTACGTGGCAGAGAAAGCAATGTATGCAAGGAGGTTTATACCATCGCTATGTTCATCGAAGGAGTTGTCGAGGGATAATCCTCTGGTGTCGCAATGTATACGGTCTGTGAAAAAAGCGGTCAAACTTCTAGAGCAGATGTAAGAAGATGTGGGTTTGGTTAGAAATTCCAGCACGTGAAATTGAGGCAGTATTTTAAACACTTAAATGATTTCAGTCTAATTATATATATATATATATATATATAATTCAATAACAGCCCGCCTTAAAGCAATATGTGTATGTAATAATTTGTAAAATGTATGTAACAGTTATTGTATATGTTTATATCATTGTAAACATGTTCAATAATGTTATGTGAATGTATTATGTCATTTAATAATGTAGGACCTGTGAGGAAAATAGGTTAAAAGTTGCTAACAATGAGGTAACAATGAGTTAACCTTGAGGCAATAATGAATTTGAAAGTTTAACAATACTACTAGTGATTCTTGGGAGCAATAATGTAATTTTAGTGACGGTTTATAAGATAGCCAATCAACAACCAGAAAAAGCTTTAGTTAAATGAAGATATTCTATTGGACTAGGATTAGCCAATCAGAAACTAAAATGAAGCAAAATTTACAAATACAGAAGTCAGTTGCTTGTAGACACTGCTCATAACTGGACGTGTTGGTTGTAGACAGTGTTCCTAACCGGACGCGAGATGCGTCCTCGAGAAATTTAATACGTATTCCTGTGAGACGAAAATAGTTTACGTGTTAAAAAGTGCAAGTTTTATTTAAATTGTGTCAAAGATTAATAAATGTAGTGAAGTAAAAATTATAAACTGTGTAAGCCTACATTCTTAGCCGCACTACTCCCTGCAAAGAAATCCATGTCTCTAACAATAATACTGACGCAGCCGAGGCAAACATAAATATAATATTTAAAGAAACAATCAAATTACAAAGTTAATATTTTTAAATTTTGGGACGAAGGCTACCGGGTACCATACGTGCGGTTGCAACTACTTCAAGTTCGGCTCCCCAACAGTTGAACTACAATACAGCTCCTACTTCAAATTGGCTTTCCATACGCGAAGCAACTACCTACTTCAAAATAAGCAATAAGTCTCATTTACTGCTGCACGTTGGCGATTGTAATGAATACTGAAAGATTAAAAAATACCAACTCCCAATCTCACTTTCTCCAGGTTTTGGATTGGCAAAATGATATATTACCGTTCAGCTTGACCTAGTTCAAATCAGCTTACTACGCTTTGTCATTATTTTTTTAAGAATTGCACTTAAGAACTCACCTCCCAAGTTCTCTTCTTCGCCTGATATACACGCTTCATTAGGCATTTCACAACTGAGGCAGTATTTTTATGATTTCAGTCTAGTTATATAATATAAAATTCAATAACAGCCCCCCTTAAAGCAATATGTGTATAAATAACATATAAAGTGTATTTAACAGTCATTGTATTAATGTTTATATTATTATGTACATGCTTAGTAATGTTATGTGAATGTATTATGTAATTTAATAATATTGGAGCTGTGAGAATATAGGTCAAAAGTTGCTAACAATGAGTTAACCTTGAGGCAATAATGAATTGGAAAGTTTAATAATGCTACAAGTAATTCTTGGAGCAACAATAATGCAATTTTTGTGACAGGTTATAAATAGCCAATCAACAACCAGAAAAAGCTTAAGTTAAATAAAAGTATTCTATTGGAGTAGGATTAGCCAATCAGAAACTGAAATAGAGAAAATTTTACAAATTCAGAAATTAGTTGCTTGTAGACAGTGTTCCTAAGTGGACGCGAGACGCGTCCTCGAGAAGCTTATTACGTATTCAGTGTGAGACGAAAATTCATTACGGCGAATATGTTATGCTTATGTGTTAAAAAAAGTGCAAGTAATTAATAAATAATCTCACAGCTCTCTATATAAGTGAAGTGTTATTTAATCGCGTCAAGGATTAATAAAACGAGTGAAGTAAAAGTTATAATTTGTGTAAGCCTACATTCTTTAGTCGTATCGCACCCTGTTAAGGGAAACATGTTTCTACAAAATTAAGTATATATAATATTTAAAGAAACATTAAAATACAAAGTTGATTCCTAAACGTTGGGGCCAAGGCCACTAGAAAGTAAACTTGGGGCGAAGGCCACCGGAAACTTTGTACCATACGTGGGGCAGTTACTTCATCAAGCTTTTGGCTCCTCAACAGTGGAACTATAATACAACTCCTAAAATTAAACTTCTTCATAATGATGGTCTTATACTCAGAATAGCATTACTCTTACTTGATGCTCTATCGCCATATTTCTTGCACGTTTCTTTCGCACGGACCCATTTTATAACACCATCTAATGTTTCTCTGTATCTTCTTATGCATAACCATCGTGAAGCACACGTATATAAAAACGATTTTTTGCTTATTATCAACGCTGGGAATTGCCAGGATCATATCAGCGCCGTTGGTGTCCCGGAATTTTGTCCCACAGGAATTCTTTTACATACTAGTAAATTTGTGAAGCGCACTTGGCTTCCCCTTATTAGAAATCACTTCCATCAGAAATACTCGATCACTCTCAGTGGGATACAAGCAGACGTTTCGGTGGTAAAAACAACAGTGATATGTGATTACTTACACGTGCTAGCTGACATGCAGTGTGCGGCACCTGACCGCTTTTTTCACATTCTTGGATTGTTTAAAACCAATCCAATAATACCCAGATATTGTTTGTTCAGAGTCTTTTGAGACAATGGTAGAGTCGAGGTAGAAAACCGGTCGCTCGTGCCCACGTCGGTAACTTGTGGCGGCTCTTTGTTACAGCTGCCGTGCCGAACTCGCGACGTCCTTATCTTCCCCTTCCACTGTCTCAAAAGACTCTGAACAAACAGTACCGATCAATCACCTGGCCGTTCCTTTTGACCGTTTATTTCGCTGACGGTTTTTTTACGAGGCGTGTTTTTAAAGGAAGTGCCATTTTAATATTGTGCCACAGCAGCGCTGCAATCGCGATTACTTCCTTCATTCATTAGGAAGCCAGACGCAGCTTGAGCGATCGTCACTTTGTTTTCCTGTTGTTAGAGCGTTTCGAAGTGATAAAACCAATCGAACAACCCGCCGACTGTGAAGTCAGATCAGTGATTCGTTTTTTGAATGCGGGAAATGTTACGGCAGCAAACATTCATCGCCAATTATGCGAGGTTTATGGGGAAATAATAATCAGTGACAATGCCCGGCCACACACAGCAAAACAAACTCAAGATCTGATCGCATCATTTGGTTGGGAACAATTTGACCAGCCTCCCTACAGACCGGATTTGGCACCAAGCGATTTTAATCTATTTCTTCATCTGAAGAAATTCGTTAGTGGAAAACATTTCAACGACGATGTGAAACAAGAAGTGCAGACAAGTTTTCATTACAGGCGGCATCATTCTTTGACGAAGGCATACAAAAACTGGTTTCCCGTTACAAGTGCTTGAATAACGGTGGTGACTATGTGCAGAGTAGTGTAAGGTGTTAGGCAATGAATCGTAATAAAGTATTTTTTAAAAAACTATCCGTACTTAATTTAAAAACACGTATCATATATATTTTAATCCGCTTGGCCATTAGATACCTTTGTAGAAGTGGTCTATAATGTGGAATTTCTGTATCAGCCTTTCAGATTAACGCAACGTTTTGCGTTTGCTATCTGCAGTTTCTTTGTATTGGCGCAGCATTCGATAAATAATGTCGATAAGTCTCGTGGACAAATAAATCCATTACAATAATGGTAGCCGCGGAAGAAACTTTTTTTGTGGTAAATGTGCTGATATTTTCATTTGGAACTGTAGTTGCAGTGTGCATAGATAATGAAACCTAGTGGCGGCAGATTCACGTGATATAATTTATCATATATAGATTGTAGAATTAAAGCCAAACGTTTAGATAACATTTCATGTGTGCCTCGATATTTACCGAAGCTTTTATTCACCGTGCTTCTTGCTTTCTCCCTTTGTTAACGAAACTAAATTTATTTTGTTTAGCAAAAACTAGGAATACCTGTCTATTAATTCTGCATGTTTACTTTGCGGTGTAGTGTAGAAGGCTAGAGTTTGCTCAAAACGTTGTCAGTAATAATTCCAGGGGTTTTGTTTACTTCCTAGCTGATTAAATAATCTCGCGCTCTACAAACTACTATGTGGCTGTGACGAATAATAACGGAATTAATCTCAACGACGCAGTAGTTCACAAAAGCGGTCTGATGAAACATTTCTGCGCTAAGCAGTGCAAGTGGGGAACCGCTACAAAGCCTTATTGTATGTCGTCTCTGTTCCGACTAATATGCAGTCCATTAGATTTAAAGCTATTGAAATATATTTAGCATGCTAGTCTTCCGCTTTACCTGGTCATCGTTTCTAATGTGCAGGACGCAAGGGAACTTCAGAGCGTAAAGCGAATTTAGCTACCGCCGCCGCGGAAACGTTTAGCAGGTCCGTAAACACTGTAGGGAATGTAGGATGCTGAGGCAGTATTTTTAACACTTAAATGATTTCAGTCTGATTATATAATATGTAAATTCAATAACAGCCCGCCTTGAAGCAGTGTGTGTATGTGGTAGTTTGTAAAATGTATGTAACAGTCATTGCATATGCTTATATTATTGTAAACATGTTCAATAATGTTATGTGAATATATTATGTAATTTAATAATGTAGGATCTGTGAGAAATAGGTCAAAAGTTGCTAACAAAGAGGTAACAATGAGGTAACCTTGAGTTAATAATGAGTAAGAAAGTTTAACAGTACTACTTGTGATTCTTGGGGCAACAATAATGTAATTTTAGTGACAGTTTAAAAATAGCCAATCAACAACCAGAAAAAGCTTTAGTTAAATGAAGGTATTCTATTGGACTAGGATTAGCCAATCAGAGACTTGAGATACAGAAATTTACAAATTTAGGCGGTGGAAAACAGTTCAGTTGCCTCCAAACAGTGTTCATAACCAAACGTGTTGCCTGCAGACAGTGCTCATAACGAGACGCGAGGTGTGTCCTCGTAAATGCGTATTCGTGTGAGACAAAAATAGTTTACGTGTTAAAAAGTGCAAGTATTAAATAAAAGAATCTCACAGCTCTCTATATCAGTGAATTGCTATTTAATTTGTGTCAAGGATTAATAAAAAGGAGTGAATTAAAAATTAAAATCTGTGTAAGCCTACATTCTTAGTCGTATCACAACCCTGCCAAGACTTCCACGTCTCTAACAATAATACTGACGCAGCCGAGGCAAACATAAATATTTAATACTTAAAGAAACAATCAAATTACAAAGTTAATTTTTTTTAAACTTGGGGCAAAGGCCACCTGAAAGTACATTTGGGGCGAAGGCTACCGGAAAGCGGGTACTATATGTGTGGTTGCAACTACTACAAGTTCGGCTCCCCAACAGTTGAATATAATACAGCATCTACAAACTGACTTTCAATACGTAGCAGCAACTACCTACTTCAAATTGACGTCCATACGTGGTGCAAACAACGAAAAGCAACTATCTTCTTCAAATTGGCTTCCATACGTGGGGCTAATAAAAATCTACTTCAACGCTCGACGCTATTAACCTAAGAGTACGCGTGCTGTGTTATAAAACACACATGCTTAACTTTTCGTATGTAGTAACGTAAAATAGTTTTAAAATCATAGTTATTCCTCATGCTTTGTTCTCATTGATATACACAAAACTTAAATTTCTTCTGTTTACCAGAGATGTTTTCGCTTATTTAGTGTTAGCTATGTTTGTACATGTAAGTAAACCAATACACTGGTTTAAAAGAGATTTCATTGTTTGAATTAATATTTTTATCATGCTGGTAAGTACGAGGGTGGGTCAAAAAATAACGGGAAAACCTTTTTGTTTGGACACCGTTTTTTTATTCGAATTTAACTACAAGCTTTCAAAATACTCTCCTACTGAAGGTACACACTAGTTCTAACATTCTATCCACTTTTCAAACACTCAGAGAAGCCCTTGTTTGACATCCTGTTCAGTATACCCGAAATAACACTATATAGTTCTTTATCGGTATGAAATTGGCGCCCACGAAGTATTTTTTTCACTCGTGGAAACAGTACAAATCGCAGGGTGCTAGATCCGGTGGATACAGTGGGTGGGATATGATTTGGATACCTAGTTGAGAGATTGTCGCTTTTGTTGCTATGGCTCGATGAGCAGGGGCGTTGTCCTGGTGGAGGTTCCATCCATTGGTAGCAAGTTCTGGTCCTAAATCATCACGAATTGTCCTCAACTGACCCATACGAAATGTGCATAATGTTTGCAATATTTGCTATTGTTAATCGTCGATCTTCCTGCAACATGACAACAACGTTGCGGTTCACCTCAGTTTTTGATGTTCACGATCTTGAAATTCTTATGCCATTCAAAAACACGTGCTTCCTGTATCATTTGCAGCGTTCCTGTTGCTGATTTTGTCAGAAGAACACAAAACCGAATTGGCGCTCGTTGTTCTGACTTGAAATCCATGTCGGGTCACAGAAACACCTGCTTACACAATGGCTGCTTCAGACAAACTGAACAGCACACGAACAATGTCGCGCATATCCCAGCATCAGTCAAGGTTAGATCTCTCCGTTACCATGATTGCTGAAATTTTACACGCGCATGTTTAAACAAAAATAATCCCCATTATTTTTTGACCCACCCACAAAAATAACTGACAAATATATCTTCTTTCAAACAGAAAGACATCAGAAAACGACCAATTTTTGTCGGATGCTCTAGCAAAGTGGTGGCGAAAACGGGACTCGCGAGGCAGTGTGACTCGCAGGCGCTACTCGTTTTCTAGCTGTCTATTCATTTGTTTTCCATATGCTGCTGGGTGATGTAGTGTGTGTTGCATATTTGATGACTCGAGGGAGAAAGGCATTTTCGCCACCCTTGCTCTAGCATAATTATGAAGCAGAACTCTGAAGCCGAAATTATAAAGTCAATAATTATCATAATAATCCGGGAAGGATAGCGAAATAAAATATTTAAAATCAGTGCATGTATTAATAGGAGAAGCATTGAGAAAATTGTTGACTGTTAAAAGCGACAGAAAGACCAGACAGGCACAGCTTAGCTAATTAGGGACCAGCCCCAGGTATAAAGGGTAAAACTGCTGAAGCCAGTTTCTCCTGGAAATAATGGGTACAGTTGCACTGACCAGGAAGTGAAAGTCACTAGAAGCTTCATGACGCTCAGTTTTGGGGCGAAATTTTTAAGGGAGCGAGGGGAAGTTAGGAGTTCTTCCTTGTATCGCGAGTTGATGAGGATACTCTCGCTGGGGCACTCTTGGAGTGCGGAACAACAGTCTCGTCGAGTTCCGAAGACTGGGTGCGAACTTGCAAGAGGGTTGAACGATCAGATGTAATTGATAATCTTCGGTCTTGGAAAAGACACAGTAAGACATCGTAAGAATTTAAAAGTGATCGGCAAATCTTAAGTCTTATTTTAATGGTGAATAAAAAGTGTTAAAAGAAAGCGTTCGTGTTTCTATGTACACACACTCACGTAAATCCAGTGATTAAAGTCTCATGCCCAAGCAGCCGTGGCAAAGTAAAAACAACTAGGAGGAGAAAAGCAGCAATCGTGAGGCAAATGTATTGCTTGATTGTTGGAGGACGTAGCGTGTCTGCGTCAACTCATATACATAGTATTGACAGTATTTACCCTCCCTTACGATCTAATCATTTTTGTATGTTTATTGTCACGTTTATGTCATTATTTTACTATATAACAGGCTTCATTTAAAAGTGCAATGTAAAGAAATATGTCTGTACCTGTATCTTATTTTAAGTAACTTTAGACTTCTGCACCAGCAGGAATGTAACACGTGTTGGAAAAAAGCAAAGGTTATTGCACTCTGTGTTACATCCTCGTAGAAGACTTTGTTGGTTGGCGTGCAAATAGGACATAAGTAACTGACGTTAGGGAAAGTATGAATAGTCCACAAACAGGGGATTTTCACTGTATTCTACCATGTGACCCCGAGTTAGCCAGTCGGAGATTTGTTTGTGTTTAAACGTAAAGTAAATTCACGCCAGCTCGAGGTCCAATAGAATTAGTTTCTAAGATTCACATTCACACCTCTCAGAACTGTATACATACGGATGCTTGTGGATAACTCACGCAGTTTTTGGACTTCAAAAGCACGAGGAACCTGTGACCTCGCAACAAGATTTTTGCATCGAAATAATTACTGTAAGAATGTAACTCAGTTTTTGAACATAACCGCCCGAGTAATATGTGCTAAAAGTGACAAATTCGCGGAGAGAGTAACTAAACATGCAGAAGTCTTGTTATACGTTTTAGTTGAGCCTTTACGTATTACAGGTCGTCCTCAGTGGTGTAGTGGTTGCCATGGTAGTCTCTAGTTTCCGAGGTCGGGGGTTCAGCCCGGCGGTGGGCGATGGATATATTCGGGCGTAAAAATCCATAGCATGACTTCCTTTGGAAGAGAAGTAAAGCCGGTGGTCGTAGGTTTACGGAACGTAAAAGTGCCTTAAAGAGGCCTCTGAGTCTTTCACGCCCAATATAGAATGGGACGCTAAGGACCATGGCAGTTATAGAGCGTCTATAAATAAACAACTCAATTCAATATAACGAAGTATGTAATAAAATTATTTCCGTAAAGGTTTATCTCGGATTAACAAGAAATAGTTAGAAAAACAAGCTTTCGTAAAAATAGATTGCAGAAGTTATATAAAATAAACGATAATGGTTAGAGAAGGTCATGTGAATAGAACACATCAGGTTTTTTTTTTCACTACAGTTTCACAGATGTCTAAACTATTCGAAGCAAATGCATCAAATTTAACTATAACGCGATTTTCTGTATCTGATAACGGTTAGTTATGCTTCTCATACTGGCCGCACCGAATTTTAAAGATTTATTGAACGATTTTCTCCCTGTTTCCCTGATAAATACCTCCTTATACTTCAATGAGTTCAATCTTAAGTCTCAGATTTGTTGCATCTGTTTACTTTGAGTGCTTCACAGTGGAATATTGAGAGGCCATCTCATCCTCAGCACCCCACTTGCTGTGTATGGCATCTTTCGTGGGCCCCATTGCCTGTGTCTTAAAGTTCCAATGGCCAGTCATTAGACCCACCATGAATTCCATCTGTTTCCATTTAAATTAGGACTGCAGTACTTTTTTCAGGCATCGTAGCGTCATTAGCGTCCCATGGTTTTGTTTATGGATATTAATAGATTTGTTGTTACCGTTACTTTGGTAATTTCCGAGACAGGTTCTGGAACTATAAATTGCCTCTATGCTCCCATTTTGACCAGTATGTCTGAGTTATCATTGCAGCTTATCTCAGTATGACCCTGTGCCCATGTAAGAGTATGCCTATTATCTTCTCCTAGCTCTTATAGGGGTCCTAGACAGTCCTTGACGATCTTTGATACCAAGATATTGCCTTGGCTATTTGATCCGCCTAATCCATCTCTCCCGGTTGAGGTTAGGGAAGCTGCCATGACAGCATTTTGCCTCGTTAACAAGCTCCAGATTGAACTTATTCATGCTGTAATGGGGTTACTGTTGAGACATACACTCTCTCTAACCACGCAATTGTATGATGCTGTCCCTTCGCCTTTGGTTTATTTAACAACACGAGATAGAGAAACACTAGAAAAGCTTGAGCTGTAGACTAGATTTGAAACATTATTGTTTTAGTCGAAAAACAAGACACAGAGCTTCAAGTGCCACAGTTTCTCTCATTGTTACTTTACTGACATTTCCATGAAGAGCTGCTATTATCATGCTGACCCATGGAAGGAGAAATATCAGTTCTCTTTAGATATTTGCATGTGATTCAAAGGGAGTAATCGTATTCTGAGGAGAGAGGTCACTGTGATTTATTTCTTCTAAAATTGCAACTCAAATTTTCTAAAAATCTGACTACATGCTTTCAGTAGCTCAATATTGCTCCACAAAATGCAATCACTGTTAGAAGAGTCGTCCTCCGTGGTGTAGTGGTTACCATGCTAGCCTTGAGGTCGCGGGTTCAAACCCGGCGGAGGGCGATGGATTTTATTCGGGCGTAAAAATCCTTAGCATGGCTTCCTTCGGAAGGGAAGTAAAACCCGTGGTCCCGTGTCGTAGATTTACGGCATGTAAAAGAACCTCAAGCCTGATAAAAAGTCCTCTGAGTAAAATTACTGATCCTTCATGCCCAATATAGAATGGAACGCTAAGGACCACAGAAGTTAAAGAGCGTCCATAAATAAAACTCAATTTCAATTTTTTACTGTTAGAAGAACAGGGAACACGGTGAAAGTGATTGAGGATCAAAATATTTTTGCCAATTGAACGTTTTCGATGAAGTAAAGATTGTCAAGAAGTGCTAATTAAATGCTCTTTCACACGCGCCATGTGTAGGCTAAAGTTGGAAAGGTAGAATCAAACAGAAAGATTCAGCATCGTAGCCGGGGTTTTAACCACGGATATTCGATTCACCGTGCCATTTACCGTGCTTGACTCTACAACTTAAACCCACACGCGGCATCTGAAAGAGCAATTAATTAATATTTATTGTCCTAATGAAGCTTAACTTTGAAATTCGGGACTTAAAGTACTTACGAGATTGTAAGTCGCCATTGGCATGTGTTATATAAAATGAATTTGAGAATGCCTTATGTTTTACCAGAAAATAATGTGATTCTGTTGGGGACTTTAATGTCGTATCGGCGAGTTGCCATAGTAGCTCAGTTGGTTAGCCAGAAGTCGTAGATCTGTGGTCGAAATCCCGACTATGGCATTGAAATTTTTTATTCTGAATACTACCTTTTCATTGTCAAGAAATATTTATTAGCTTAAGAAATGATTCGCTAGAATATAAGTTGGTTTTATAAAATGAGAAAAGCTGTAGAACATACTGGAATGGAAATGTGGACATGATAAAATGTTTCTGGGAGGAAATGAGGACACACATTGAGCCATTGAAAGCTAAAATTTTCTTAGTTGCATTAGAGGCAAACCTTCACTAAATGTACACAGAAACCTAAAAATTGAATGGTGTAGAGAGAGTTACGTAGATACATGCGAGAACAGTAAGAGAAGATTTTTGGGGGCAAGTAAGGGGATACAAAATTGACGGGGCCAAGAGGGGGTATTGAGATGAACATTTTACAATAATGTCGAAATACAGATGAAATCCTGCACTGTGTTCTGGAGTGCAACAAAAATATTTGTGGACTGGGGACTTTATGTTTTAAAAATAAAATATAATTTAAGATATAAGAGAGAATTTATTACAGATCTTGGAAAATACTTATGCAGACCTACAGAAATGTGAGGAAATGAGTGGAGAATGAAATGAGTAGATAAGAAAATCGGAGTTTCTATACTGTGAAATTATATATAAAAGTGATGGGACGATACCGATGCTAATCTTTTAGCACCGGTACTCAATACTCTTATTCTTCTTTCTCTGTTTAACCTCCTTGTATGTAGGACTTACACCCCCCCAAGACTTAAAGGTCGGTGCCTGGGGTCAGAGGCCCGTTGAGGAGCAAACACTCATGGATCAGACAGAAATGTTGGTGAAATGGATGAAAGGAAAGGTGATGATGGAGCAGTTGGTGGAATGAATGGCGTGGGAAACCGGAGAACTAGGAGAAAACCCGCCCAGACGCCGCTCTGTCCACCACAAATCCCACATGCGGGTCCCTGGGATTGAACCCGGGCTGCCTCGGTGAGAGGCGAGCGGTCTAACCACTCGGCCACGGCGCCGCCCCGATACTCAATACTCACATTATAAAAAATACAAAAGCTTGTTCGCTAAATTATGTTCTTATTAGTAGTTTTCTGTGTATAAACGCATGTAACCAATTTTGTATTGTACGCTAATTCCGAAATTGTTGCAGTTTGACAGCCAGCGATTGGCAGCAATTTTTTAAGTTGATAATTCCATAGGTTATATATCCCTTCTGTTAGTCAAGGATAATAATAATAACAATAATAATTGTTTGTCTATCCATATTATGGAAATTAGTTGTACAGCATCCTGCAAGCCATGCTCGTGACCCGAGTTTGACTTACGTAAACACAAACTAACAGATGTAAGGAAAGAACAAATATTCCCATGCGCTGTGTTATCTCGCGTCTTAAGTTGTGATTTGTTTTTGCTGGTTTCACATATTTTGGTCACCTGAGTAGGTAAATGTATTGGCTGAGAGCGAGTCACCAAGCCAGGCTATTGCAGAAACGTGATTTAGTGCGTCAGCTAAATTAGCTTCACTCACAACTCAGTTAACGCTGCATGTTACATGAGCACCTCTACCCATTCCCGCATTATTTTACATGCTTCCATTTAGACACAAGAATCTATGGAATGTTACATTGATTCACCCACAGGAAACACAGTCAAGGTTTATCTAGAACTATAGTCCAGCAACTCTTTGGGGACACGTGCGATGTAATAACGTGAAATTTCGACTCCTTCCATCCTTATCTAGCATAAAGTTAAACGTAACAACTTTCAATAATACAAAACTTAAAACTGCAAAAGTATCGAAAAATTGTTGACGTACTTCGATACCAGCAAGTATCGAGAGTATCGAGGTATCGAAATCCCATCCGTAATGTCAATATTAATAGCCACAGCGATGGAGAGTATAAAATCCGAAGAAATAAAAATAACTCTTAATGGTAAAATATTAGTATACTTTTTAAATAAAACAACCCTTATGTAAAATACTAGCAGCGGTCCTAAGGTGATGTATTGTAAATTATATCCATCAAGAAATATGAAAAATAAAATATCTATCTAAGTTAACCTGTCTCTCTACTGAATTAAACATTTTAGCAATTTTGAGCCTTCTATTTCAAAATCCTTCTGGCTTAATTACACGTGGTTTTATTGTTTTCCCCAATCGTAACTGCTATTTTGAATAAACAGTCTAAAACGTAAGTAAACAAACGTGAAATATTTCCGTCATGTACACGACATGTAGAGGTTCAATTGCTCAGTCTTGACAAGAGTTATAATGACTTCATTACGATGTAGTACACTTTAAATGCTGAAAATGACTGTGAAGGATATACGTAAGATAATCTGTCCCTTTTTACTTACACTTTCAAATAATGTGGAGCAACTTTAAGATCAGTTGCACCATTTCTTATAATCGAATTTGAATGAATGCAGTATTGCATATCTAAAACCAAGGGAACAGGCGCTGAAATAAATCACACCTATTATGAGATTGTGTAATGAAAAACGGGTGAGTATAGTGTTTATAACCTTTAATAGTGAAAGGGTAAAAAATATGCTTTTAAAAGCCCATATCTGAATTTATTTTAGAAATAAAAGCCAGAAAATCATGATTTTCGTAAAAGTTCACTTTTTCAGAATTCACTCCTCTTTATCTGAATAAATAATTAAACTGGCATGGATAATACGAATAAATCGAACAAAAAGTGGTAAACTTTAAATATGTTTCATTAAAGAAAATTAAATAAAAGTAGTTAAATATCACTTTACTTATTTAGAATTACAACTTGCAATGGCGTAGTGACCAACACGAGTGGCCGAAGTGGTTAAGTCACGGATTCGTTTAAATCCCGCTGGGACAGTCACCCTGACTTAAGATTTTTTCCAGGCTTTCTCAGTCCTTATAATTGGCAAATGCCGGGAAGGTAATCTAATAACCTAAACTTAGAACTGAAATGTTTCCTTCCTAAATTTTCTTTCTCAGTTATAATGTCATTTAATATTTCATCAGGGGTGTCGTATGCAGCAAGAACGTCGTTAAACCCTATTAAAATATGGTAATGTGAAATGTTTCGGAAACGCAAACTGTCATCAAGTGGGATGACTGAGGCAGTGAGGTCTGTGACTCGCATTCGGGAGATTCTTGGTTACTTTCCGGTGCCGGCTAAATCGGTCGAGATTTTCAGGATTTTCGCCCACTCTGGGCAGCTCCGGAGTATGTAGGGTCTTCGAGCTGGAATATTTAGAGACTTCTGCGCGTATCTGTGGCCTGTCTACTTGCAGCCGTGGTCTCTGATACGGTTCAACTAGGCCCCGTATTTGATTTGATTGTATATAGATTAAACAAAGATGTAAAATATTGTATTTAATATTATAACTCGATAGGAAAAACCTTCATCGGAAATATTGCAACTGTCTGAGGAAGTAAGCCTCGACGACCCAACCCTTTTCCTGGGAAAGGAAAGGTTCGTCGGCACATGTATACAAAACAATTGAGCCATTAAAAAGGATCTACGAGGAAAGTGCTAGTTCTTTTTAAAGCGGAAGAAACATGATGTTTGTGTCGAGAAAAGGCTTAAAGCCATAAACATACGTACGTGCTAGAGTATAAATAAAACTAATTGTAAATAGTACCGTGGGAAAAGAAAGCTGAACAGAACTGAAATTTTAGCCAGTAAATGGAATGTCATAAATACAAACTGACGAATAGGAAAACAGGAGATCGTCACATGAATGAAAATCGAACGCGGAGTAGGGATGAAATCAGAAATGGCGAAATTCACAAAATACTAGTAACTACACTCTTAGCTGAACTCTGCGACCTGTAGTTGAATAATATCGGATATGGCGAAATTCACAAAATACTAGTAACTACACTCTTAGCTGAACTCTGCGACCTGTAGTTGAATAATATCGGATATGGCGAAATTCACAAAATACTAGTAACTACACTCTTAGCCGAACTCTGCGACCTGTAGTTGAATAATATCGGATATGGCGAAATTCACAAAATACTAGTAACTACACTCTTAGCCGAACTCTGCGACCTGTAGTTGAATAATATCGGATATGGCGAAATTCACAAAATACTAGTAACTACACTCTTAGCCGAACTCTGCGACCTGTAGTTGAATAATATCGGATATGGCGAAATTCACAAAATACTAGTAACTACACTCTTAGCCGAACTCTGCGACCTGTAGTTGAATAATATCGGATATGGCGAAATTCACAAAATACTAGTAACTACACTCTTAGCCGAACTCTGCGACCTGTAGTTGAATAATATCGGATATGGCGAAATTCACAAAATACTAGTAACTACACTCTTAGCCGAACTCTGCGACCTGTAGTTGAATAATATCGGATATGGCGAAATTCACAGAATACAAGTAACAACACTCTTAGCTGAACTCTGCGACCTGTAGTTGAATAATATCGGATATGGCGAAATTCACAAAATACTAGTAACTACACTCTTAGCCGAACTCTGCGACCTGTAGTTGAATAATATCGGATATGGCGAAATTCACAAAATACTAGTAACTACACTCTTAGCCGAACTCTGCGACCTGTAGTTGAATAATATCGGATATGGCGAAATTCACAGAATACAAGTAACACTTTTAGTTGAACCCTACGCCGACAAGTATCTTGACTCTTAGTTGAGCTCTGCACCGTAAAAGTTAGGCCGCGGCTATGAACACAGGGAAAACATTACAATACTTCTTAATACTGCCGACTAACAAATCATCACGATGTCAGTCGCGGATAATTGACAAAAAGCGGTGGCTCGCGTTCCTGAATGTGTAACATAACAAGATAATAAAGCCAATATTCACCAGAGCCGATGCTTTTATTATCGCAATCGATATATACTTTTACCACGCCCTGTAGACTTTACAGAGTCGACACTGCTCAACGCTAGCCGGAGAAAGAAGAGACTTAATTGTTACGCATCGAGGAAGCGGCCAGCTTCATATGCCGCCTAACGTGTAAAAGGGAAGAGAGAACAGCTTCATCTCCTTTGGTTCCTTTGCTTCATCCTTTCCTCCTGGGCAGAGCTAGCCATAATACAGAGTAAGCCAAAAGTCTCCGAACCGCCTGCTCGGTGTTTTTCCTGTCCGCGTTCTCGGCGCTCGTTGCCGTCTGCCGCTATCATAGAAAGGCGCGCATCAAACCATACAACATTTTTAAAACTACTTTTAAAGGCTTTACTTATCAACTTTACGAAAGGAGATGCTGAAACTGGCCACCGTCGTTGTCCATACATTTTTGCCACCTCTTTAGGAGAGTATCCATCACTCACCGTAGTTCACGCTGAGAAATTTCCTGGCGGTTTGTCTTGTGCACTTTATGTTTTATGTTATCTCGGAGGGGTATTTTATGAACAATATTGCCGGCTGCGCGGTGTTTTTCCACTGGGCGTGTGGAAATATGATAAAAACATAATAACGTACTGCTGCTATCAACAAAGTCACGCTGTGGTTTAGCTTTGCAGCGTGAAGTGCAGTATTGAATTGACGGTGATGTGATGTAGTTCAGTTATTGCGAGTTTTTTATTATTTTGTGCATAATATCTTTGTATTTTCTACTGCACAACGTGTTTTTATTTTTTATTTATATGTGTTGACTCGGTCAGCTCGCCAAGTGAAAGTACGATTTGTAGAAACATTTCCAGGTGTAAAAGTTCCAGGCCGTTCAACAATCCATGACCTTTACAGTAAATTTCAAGCCACAAGAAGTGTTCAGGCTAAGAAATCTAAAAGACGGCGTTCGGTTCTCACCGAACATTAGACGACATCGGTCATCGTTTGGAAAATCCCCCCCCAAAAAAATCCCATAATGGATAGTTTCCTAAAGAGGTGCCAAAAATATATGGACAACAATGTTAATGAAGCCTGAACATCTATGCAAAGCGAAACGCAACAATTGCAAATAATGGCGTCCAGAGCGGAAATACGAAGGTTAAAAATCTGAAGTGGTATATTCACATGACTTTTGTACCTATTATTGTTTATTTTTATATAACATCTGCAAACTGTTTTTACGAAAGCTTGATGCAGTAATTTGTACCACAAATTACTTAAATGTAAATAATGATTGTAATATGAATATGCATTTTTATGTGACATTGATTTGAGATGTATATTGATTGTAATTATTGTTGGGAAGTAAGTTTATACTGCCTTACTGAAACTGACAATAATAGCGTGCAATAATGCAGCGAGGGGGTGAGCTGTTTATCATTACTGGAAACGAGGAAGTTACGTAATGTTGGCGCGTTTTTCCTTAAGAATCTTCTGGAACGTTTCCCTAGAGCATATGTATTCATAATTTTCATTGGATATAAAAATAGACGCTAATGTTGGCGCATTTAATTAGCCAATGGCAGCTCAGTTATAATCTTTAGGCATATCTGGGTGTATGAGTATAAAAGGTAGGTTAGAGGTAAAGACCCCGTCAGTTCATCAAAATTCTTTGTATACTATACGTTGCATTCCCGTCAGTTCATCGAAAATATTTGTAAAGTACACGTCGCCTTCAGTCGGTCAGTTCATCAAAATTCTTTGTACACTACACGTCGTCTTCAGTCCGTCAGTTCATCAAAAATCTTTATAAATTACACGTCGCTTTCAGTCCGTCAGTTCATCGAAAATATTTGTAAAGTACACGTCGCCTTCAGTCGGTCAGTTCATCAAAATTCTTTAGATACTACACGTTGCATTCCCGTCAATTCATCGAAAATATTTGTAAAGTACACGTCGCCTTCAGTCAGTCAGTTCGTCGAAAGTATTTGTACGGCACACGTCGGATATCAATTTGCAGGTTACGCGTAACAGAGTTATGAAAAATATCAAGTGTTATAAAGTTAATTATACAAAAAGTTGAAGTACGCAAATTAAAAGTGATCAGTAAGAAGTTGTTATAACAGTTTCAGTTTGGCGAGTGTCAAGATCAATGTGTAAATGTGATAGTAAATGTGTTCGACAATAAAAGTGTAAAACAAATTCTTTCATCAGTGTTATTTTTGGATAAGAGACTCCCTTCCGTTTACACAACCTGTATAAAGAGAAGTGCTTGACCAAAAGATAATAGCTAGCCGGAGGACAGAGAACCAAAATTAAATAAAAATAAAAGTAGCATGCTTTCAAACAAACATTAATACTATTTCAAATTGGCACCCAGAACGTGGAGCAGAGTGACCAGGAAAGGAGTGAAATAACCAGGAAGGGGAGAAGGAATCAGGACGTGGAGCGAATGGAGCAGTGAACTGAACTACAAGACGCAGATTCCAGAAACAACTATAGGAACGACAGACTACGCGGATGATTGGACATCGTAATTCCGAGATTAAAAGGCAACAGGGGAATTCAAATACAGAACACCAAAACGACGTAGATTCATCATGATACGACGCAGAAGCGACATACAAATCTAGGAGAGAGGGGCAGGAAGCTGGACATCAAAGTAACAGCAACAGACAGCATCACAAAGGTCAGAGTATAGTAATTTTTTTTTTGAAAACAAAATTGTAACATTTAAATGTACCTTAGGAGCGGTAGGATAAAGAAAACAATGTCCACTAATAATACAGAAGAAATAATTATGGAGGGAGATAGTGTAACAGTTAGCTGTAATTCAATACAGGTTACAGAAAATAGCTCAAACAATGTAGTATTTGAGGGAGGAAATGTTAGTGCAGAAAGTGAGAATAGAACAGCAGGAAATGTTAATTTTGATGCTAGTGTGATGATCGAAATTATGGGAATGCTGAGAAATATTAGTGAGGAAATGCAAAAGAGTCATAGGGAATTAAGGGAAGATATTAGTAAGTATAATGAGAACTTAGATAAACTAAATCAGAACATGGAAAAGAGAAATGAGATATTAGAGCAAAAAGTAGATCAAAGCAGGGAAGAAATTGAAAAGAAAGTTATGAAGCTAGATAGTAGTATGCCAAAAATGAGAGATGAAAATCAGGAAGTGATAGCAAGTGAGATAGGAGAAGTTTCAAAGAAAATGCTAGACATGAGCAGGGAAATAGGTAACAAAAAAAGTGAGGTTAATACTAAAAGTGAACATGTTGATGTAGAATGTACAGAGTTAGGTAGTAGGATGAATAACATTTCAAGTGAGATGAGAGAGATGAAAGAGGTTATGAATGTAGATGTGAATCAGGCGCAAGTTAATTTCAGAGGGGAGATATCAGAAATACAGGAGTCAGTAATGCAAAGAAATAAATTGTACGAAGAAGCTAAAGTTTTGCCTGTAAATAATCAAAAGCTAACTTCTGAAACTAAGAAGTACCAAGATGTTCAAAATGAAAACTCCAATCCAGTACAGCTTATGACAGATTTGTCAGAGTACTCTAAAATTACAAAGATATCAGAAGAATTGAAAATGACAATTGTTAAAAGATGTGTAGTTCAGAAAACTTTAGATTGGTTTCAAATAGTATCAGGTGGTGAAATATCATATGAATACAAGAGGTTATTCATGAACAAATTTTGGAAGGTTACGATACGGCTACGAGTAATGCTTAGCCACACACAATTTGATCCAGGAGGGTAAATAGCAATGAGATGTAAAGTAAATGCTGGATAGTTAAAGATGACCTGCAGAGAAATGTATTGGAACGTAAGAGGGTTAAATAAATATGTATGTCATAAGAAAGGCGAAATAAATTTTGGACATAACTAAATGCTTAAAAGGAAAATAACATTTTATTAGTAACTGTAACAGCACTTGAAATAAAGCATGATGTTATATTAAAGTAAAGTATGTAGATATAATTCCAAGAGTATTGTGAATATACAGTACAAAACAACAAAAATGGGGTAAAAGTCATTAAAACAAATATTTATGTAGCAAACAGAACATGTAAAACAGTGCCTAGATTTAAGATATGTAAATATATTTGTGTAGAGGGTGAATATTTTAGTAAATGTATAGTAATTACAAAAATTCTTAAATGCACAAATTTTTGTTAACAATATAAGAAAGTAAACCAATTTTGTAACAGTAACTAAATACTTCAGGGTACAGTATTTGCTATAAAAATTGTGATGTGAGATTAATGTCTAAAAACATTAAACCAGAGCCAGTAAGTAGTGGCGAGATAAAAAAAAAACATATGTCGTGTGTTAAATGCGTGTGATGTGTTAAGTGAAAGTGATAGCGTGTGTTCCAAGATTTAGGAGACTAAAAACCCAATTATAAAATTTCCAAACAAGTTGTAAATATTTATAATTATGTTTCTAGTGGGGCATATGATGCAGTAATCTGTATCACAAATTACTTAAATGTAAATAATGATTGTAATATGAATATGCATTTTTATGTGACATTGATTTGAGATGTATATTGATTGTAATTATTGTTGGGAAGTAAGTTTATACTGCCTTACTGAAACTGACAATAATAGCGTGCAATAATGCAGCGAGGGGGTGAGCTGTTTATCATTATTGGAAACGAGGAAGTTACGTAATGTTGGCGCGTTTTTCCTTGAGAATCTTCTGGAACGTTTCCCTAGAGCATATGTATTCATAATTTTCATTGGATATAAAAATAGACTCTAATGTTGGCGCGTTTTATTAGCCAATGGCAGCTCAGTTATAATCTTTAGGCATATCTGGGTGTATGAGTATAAAAGGTAGGTTAGAGGTAAAGACCCCGTCAGTTCATCAAAATTCTTTGTATACTACACGTTGCATTCCCGTCAGTTCATCGAAAATATTTGTAAAGTACACGTCGCCTTCAGTCGGTCAGTTCATCAAAATTCTTTGTACACTACACGTCGTCTTCAATCCGTCAGTTCATCAAAAATCTTTATAAATTACACGTCGCTTTCAGTCCGTCAGTTCATCGAAATTATTTGTAAAGTACACGTCGCCTTCAGTCGGTCAGTTCATCAAAATTCTTTGTATACTACACGTTGCATTCCCGTCAGTTCATCGAAAATATTTGTAAAGTACACGTCGCCTTCAGTCAGTCAGTTCGTCGAAAGTATTTGTACGGCACACGTCGGATATCAATTTGCAGGTTACGCGTAACAGAGTTATGAAAAATATCAAGTGTTATAAAGTTAATTATACAAAAAGTTGAAGTACGCAAATTAAAAGTGATCAGTAAGAAGTTGTTATAACAGTTTCAGTTTGGCGAGTGTCAAGATCAATGTGTAAATGTGATAGTAAATGTGTTCGACAATAAAAGTGTAAAACAAATTCTTTCATCAGTGTTATTTTTGGATAAGAGACTCCCTTCCGTTTACACAACCTGTATAAAGAGAAGTGCTTGACCAAAAGATAATAGCTAGCCGGAGGACAGAGAACCAAAATTAAATAAAAATAAAAGTAGCATGCTTTCAAACAAAAACTAATACTGCCGCAAATTGCTAACACCAGATGGAGCTAACAAACCTAACAAATGAATCACGTCACAAGATGGCTTCAACGCGTGAACTAAACACACATACACAATAATGTTAAATAAATAACATTAATACTATTTCAAGCTTATTTTTCTGTCCACTTCATGTTAATCCAGAGGATTTTGAAGGTAGAAGGGGATAGCGGAAACCGAATCGATAGACAGATGTTTAAAAACAGGTAGTTATATGCTGGCCTAGAAATTCCATACTGTATCCACGACATCACGAGAAAAACTGAATAGTGAAAGCTCTTTAAAAATGGCAAATAATATTGACAAATTCAAACCGGCTGGCCCCGTAGCTCAGTCGGTATTGTGCGAGGGGCCCCGGGTTCAAATCCCGGCTAGGGGTGGAAATGTTTATCTGGACAAGATTATTCCTTATCCAGAGAAGTATGAATTAGAGTGTGAATGTGTGTGTGATCTAATGATTAAATATCAAAAGTGCAAGAAACCCAACGACAAGAGAATACGAGTTAGTACCATTGGCAATAGGCAATAAGTTCCAAAGGAATGGCCGCCGATAAGAACAATGTAGTTAAAGGCGGGGTATAAATGGAACTAAAAAAATTCAAACCAATGCAAGCGGATATCTTGAAAATGGCTAATACCACAAAAGTGTTATGAGAAGTAAATTTTTTGTCATTCCACCGCCATCCTCATTACCACCCTATCATCGGAGGCAACGGATTGCGCCCGCTGGGTGCTTCCACCTCAGAAATGGGTCTTGTCATCCCTTAGTGAAACGGAGTATCCTCGAATGTCATAGGTTATATGGGGAGCGTTAGAAACAACATTTTTTGTGAAGTAATTTTTGTCTATCTCTTAATGGTTTACCAGTCATAAAAATTATACAAAACACTTCCAGTTTATTTCTCATGCAAATATATTTATTATATGGTATTTTAACCAAGATCGTTAGAGCCATTTTTGAAAACATAGAAAATTTCGAAAACTTTTCAGTGTAGAGGGTAGCCTTGTTTTGGGAATTTTCTTAAAAATCTTAGTGTTGCATATTTGGAAGATGCTGAACCTAAATGCCAAGTTTCGTATTTATCGGACATTTCATTTTTAGAGTTATGCCGTTCACAGACATGCACGGACCTTTTTCTAAAAATGTTTTTTTACTTTCTCTACTACGTATAGTAAGTAGGGGAAGTATTGTATTCCACCCAAAAATTCTATACCGAGATTTCACCGGAAATACATGTTTTGAGGCCCCCTGAATAAAAAAACATTTTTGGGAACATGTCCGTGTGTGTGTGTGTCTGTGAACAGCATAACTCAGAAACGAACAGTTGGATAAACACCAAACTTGGTATTTAGGTTCAGTATCTTCCAGAGATGCGACACGAAGCTTTTCAAGAAAATCCCCCACCACAGATTACCCTTTACATGGAACATTTTTCGAAAATTTTAATTTTCTCAAATACGGCTCTAACGATTTTGATTAAAATATATGTTTAAGATATTTTCATGACAAATGAAATGTATATCTTGAATTTTCACCTGGTAAACCATAAGCGATAGACAAAATTTTACTACACAAAAAATGTAGATCGCGTTAAAACACATAATTTATATCATATACATTTTTTTTGAGTGAACCATTTTCGGGATATTGCTTGTTATTCCCTTAAATTTTCCAATACTTATACTTTTTCTCAAATTCGTTATTCATTTTTTTTATGTCCTGGACATGCAAAGAGAATGGAATGCGCCACATAGCAACCAGCCCTTAAAAGATTTGACTATCGCTTAAAACCTACCATATTCCCGTTGCATCTACAAGAAAATTAGCAATAAGATTAACATCTCGATATCTCGATTAGCATGAAGCATATGGAGAATAAGCGTTTGTAAAAATAGTTTGTACAAGAGTAAAGAAAGTCATGTGAGTGTAACACATCAGATTTTTTTTATTTAGCGGCCTCAAGACACATACGTGAAATATCGTAATAAAAGTGTTTGGTGGAATGCAATAGGTGCTACCTGGTTGGTACGTGACAGAGAAAGCAAACGTTAAGAATTATGGAATATTTATTTCAAAGCACCCAGTTTTTACCGATGAAAATGAAGAAAGTGACGGCATTGCACTAAATGTGTTGGTCGTTAGGAAGGCAATGGAACAGGCACCCACTCGTCTACAGCAGGAAAAACAACTGTTACCACCTGTCTGACTACTTGCACCGTAGAGGTTATGCAATCACTCTTACTTTCACAACTGCAGTTAGTTCTTGGCTCCTAACGGATAAGCGGACATGCAGCCTCGGGTATCATGTAGCACGTGCACCATAATCACTACGGTTTTATGGGCGCCGACACACTCAGGAACGTGCCCAACTACATTCCTTCCTCGTCAACCCGTTTCGATGTTTGTGCAAGTGTGACGTTACGATAACTTGGAGATGCGCCTTGCATAGACCGCTACCATCTACAGCGAATTTCACATTTACTTACTCACCAAGAACTCGGAACCTGTACAGTCGAGTGCACGGAAACGTGCCGATGCCTCTGGTTTCCACCAGTGTTCTTCTTTATTTCATGTTGGCAGAAAATCCTTACATCTCTGTTCCACACTAGCCCTGGATGAGCCAGCCTCTTATTAGTTTGAATTCAAGTCTGACACACACGCATTAGCGTATGGACAAAGGTCAGACCTAGGTGAGCGGCGAAAAGGGAGGAGTACTAATTCCATCTAATTATCCGTAGAAATATTCATTGTATTTTACTTTTCTGTAAACTTATTCACACTTCGTGCCCTATATACCTTCTCCTTGTAAGGTTTTGTCATATCACAACTTTCACACATGCTCGGAAGCATGTCAGGGGTTGTCAGACTTTAAGTTCACCTCGTCGTAGGCCGTACATTGTGATTAAAAATTACTGGTAAATTTAGAGGCAACATTCTCATTTTACTATACATATATCTGTATACACATACTTTAAGGCATTTAATACTTTTAACATAGTAATGTCTGTGACCTGCATTCGTGGGGTCGTGGGTTCGATCCCCGCGGCCGACTTTCGTGACCCATGGGCTTTTTCGGGGGTTTCTCCGGGTCACCAGGTCCCCTGAATTTCCTGTCCCTCCATTTCACCTCCATTCACATTTCACTTCACCTATCATCCGCTTGGTTTTTTTCAGGATTGCAGGTGTCGGCGGGAGGTCTTGGTGCGTGCATGGCAGAGAAAAAGGATACTCTGTGGAAACCTTTGTTCCCCGGATTGGGGACGATCTCTGGGTCCCGGGCCCCAGAGGATGTGTAAGCCCCACAGGGGGGGGAGGACCCGGCTGCTCCAGTGCCCATTTGGGGAGTTTGAAATCTGAAAATGGTAGGAACCCTGACTCTGCCTGTCGTGCCTCCTGGTCCAACCGCCCTCTATCTCCTCTTACCTCATCCCTCCCTCCTGGGGACGCCCCGCTCGGGGCATAGGCACAAAAGTTTGCTTAGGTCGAGGTGCTAAGTCTCCTCCGCTTAGAATCCTAATCCTAATAGTGCATCTTACTATCACTCGTAAGTACCGCGGGAGTTACGGAACGAAAAACCCCCAGTGTAGTAGGCAGTGTGTGTAGCACGCATACGTTCGATCCGTGGCCCCACCATAAAACGACTGAACTGTATTTTCAAATACTTATATTAATCGTGTTAATTCTGCTTTGTGTTCATTTTAATATGATTTGTATTTATCATCATTGTACTTAGGATGTTTTATTCGGGATTTTTCTATGCGGTTGCACGGGAGAGAAGGCCAAATAGACTTAGCATTGCCGTATGAATAAATAAACAAATAATAAATAAATATTTTCTCAAATGGCTTTCGGTAAGTTTTATACGCAAAATTGTGGATTAAATCATGGATTTACACACTGCTATTTACCAACGGCAACTTATCTCTCTGTACAAACACCTCATATAAAATGTTTCTGAATGCTGTTTTCCTATGTCTATTGTAACAACTTGCAGAAAAATTATGTTTTGGTTAAGACTCGGAAACTATTATCTCCACTGAATAAACCACCTAAAGAAACTGTGAAATTATAAGCTAAACTTGTAGATAATTTCTTATTCTAATATACATTCGAACTAAAAATTATTAATTATTACAAACTTTCTAATTTAGGTCATCCTAAGCACGCCAATCATACTCGTAACAAAAAAGTTGGCAAATTAAATCCTGTAGCTCCATAGCATGTTGAGGATTTCACTGTGGGACTGGCCTTGCCGGAAGGTTGAAGGAACTGGGCCAGACATACGTGATCTCCTGGTGCTGCAGACAACATTGGCAACTATCCCACTAGAAACGTCATGACTCAACAAATGGGTACAAATCGTGTACTCGAAACAAGATAAAAAAAAAAGAATTGCTTGAAAATGACATTGAAACAATAACAGTATTCATATATGGCAAATAAAATCGACTTTGTAAAGGTGAATGCAGTGCCATAGCCAATGAATGCTAATGAAATTTTTTTCAGTGATTCTACGTTTCCAACTTTAGCGTACGCATGGCTTGTTTGGAAAAAGAATTATCATTGATCGACGCTGCTGGCGGTTAACTATGAAGCCAGGGACTTAAATTCTTACGAGATTGTAAGTCGCTATTGTGATATGTTATCTCAAAATGAATTTGAGAGGGCCTTGTGATTTACCTTGATAAATGCGAGTCAGTTGCGGAATTTTATGTCGTTCCATCATGTTGCCATGGCAGCTCATTTGGTTAGAGCAACGGAACGGAAAGCCGAGGATTCATTGTTTAAATCCCTGTTATGTCATGGAAATTTTCAGTTGGTTTTACCTTTCTAACTTTAGCGTACACACGGCACCTGTAGATGAACGTTTAATTAAAAGTTGCCTGTCACTTAATTATTTCAGGTCAAGCAGAGCGTCTTTTGTGTAGGTCTCTCCTTCGATAAACAACACATGCGCTTGCTACTCTGATCTGAGAGCCAGTGAAATATTATTTAGAGCTGCTGGCTCATGGACATAAGGACAAACAATGAATTTAGATACGCAGAGAGAACGCTAAAGTTCGCCATTCAGAAGTGTCTTTTAAAAATTAAGTTTTCTTTCAGTGGGAATTTCCTATCTTTCAATGATACTATTATTGTTTTGAGGCAGTATTTTTAACACTAAAATGATTTCAGTCTAATTATATAATATATAAATTGAATAGCAGCCAGCCTTGAAGCAATATGTGTATGTAATAATTTGTAAAAATGTATGTAACAGTCATTGTATATGTTGTATTATTGTATCCATGTGTAATAATGTTATGTGAATATATTACGTAATTTAATAATGCAGGATCCGTGAGAATAATAGGTTAAAAGTTGCTAGCAATGAGGTAACAATGAGGTAACCTTGAGGCAATAATGAATATGAGAGTTTAACAATACTACTTGTGATTCTTGGAAGCAATAATGTAAATTTTGAGACAGTTTAAAAACAGCCAATCAACAACCAGAAAAAGCTTTAGTTAAATGAAGGTATTCTATTGAATTAGGAATAGCCAATCAGACTTTAAATACAGAAATTTACAAGTTTAGGCGGTTGAAATCAGTTCAGTTGCCTGCAAACAGTGTTCCTAACCGGACGCGAGACACATCCTTGAGAGATTTAACACGTGTGAGACAAAAAATAAGTCTACGTGTTAAAAAGTGTAATTAATTAATAAAAAGAATCTCGCAGCTCTCTATATCAGTGAAGTGATATTTTAATCGTATCACGTATTAATAAAATAATTGTAGTAAAATTATAATCTGTGTAAGCCTACATTCTTGTCGCACCACAACCCTGCTAAGAGAAACGGGTCTAACTAATACTGACGCAGCCGAGGGAAACACAAAAATGTATAATATTTAAAGAAACAGTCAAATTACAAAGATAATATTTTTTTTAAACTTGAGGCAAAGGTCACCTGAAAGTACATTTGGGGCGAAGGCTACCGGAAGTTGCAACTACTACAAGTTCGGCTCCCCAACAGTTGAAATATAATACAACTCCTTCTAAAAAACTCCTTTCTCAGTTTTAAAGTTCATTTTGAAACGAACGACTTTTGGCTCTCGTCAAAGAAATGTGTTTAATAGAATTATCTTGACTACCTAAAAATGAACTTTTTCAATTATTAAGACTCACGAACTTTTACTGCATGCAAAATTCAAACTGACAAACAGCAATGGGGTCTAAGTTTGAGCAGCAACTTTTCAGAAAAGTAGTTCGGTTCAAGATCACTTTTATAAGATTGAAGCACTTTGCCATAGATCATGGAGTAATTCTTAGTAAAATGTTAGGTCTTTTGCTACTGGTTTCAAATCCGTTGAATCGGTGGAAATTTCTTTTCGAACATTTAACATGATTAGAGACCTTAGGAAATTAAATACTGAATTTAGAAACTATGTATATAATTTAAGACCTTTTTTGTAGTGAGCGCATGATCTGTGCCTTCCTAAATTTGTGATTCTGTTTATTCTAATCCCTTCAAAGTGTTTCAGAGGTACTGAAATTAAAAATCTTCTAAATTTTGTTAGTGTTAAGTAGTCAAAAAATGCCAATAACGTTTCTTCTTATTGCCTTTCAAGTATGTTTGAGAATGCCCTCCTAAGGCACAGTGTCCTGTCAGCAAGTACCTGTGCATATGAGATGTCATAACTCAAATTTTCCTTTATGTGAGCACAAATCAACGATTGCCAGTCTAAGACGTATAGTCGCATATTCTGCTTTTGGAAACCTCCAGGGGAAAGGGGTGAACCGAAGGAAACTGAGGGCAACAGATATAGCTAGATATAGCTTGAAACCCAAAGCCTACGTCTTCCCACGGAGAGGTTTTTCTGAGGGCCGTTTCCGCTCCGAACGCCAACGCAGACAGTTCTACCGCCATACGCCTCACCTGCCGTCCACTAGCCTGATCCTTCGAGTCTCAAGCATGTTAAGGACATTAAATGACAGGAAATGTGGGGATGGAAAATTCGCGGAATTATACCATAATTCACTCCAGTATTCGCCTACCCACCAGGTAAAACCGCGAAATAACCCAAGATCAGAGTGACCGGCACAATGGGAATCGAACCCGGTGCCTAAGAAATGTGAGCCTCACACGTTAACGCGGAGTCATCTCCTTGTTAGATTTCCGCCTTACTAACGTAACAGATGTTTAATCAAATAAACCCTTGACGCACACTAAGTGTGACAAATGTATCAACTCGCTTTCCCTAACATACAGCGCCTATTTAACCAAATACAGCCCTTGTGAATCGCACAGGAAGTGTGACAAAAGAATCAACTCGCTTTCCCTAACATACAGTGCCTATTTAACTAAATACACCCCTTGTGAATTGCACAGTCTTAAGTGTAACAAAAGTATAAATGCGCGTTACCTAACATACAGCGCCCATTTAACTAAACACAGCCCTTGTGAATCGCACAGTAAGTGTGACAAAAGTATCAACTCGCTTTCCGTAACATACAGCGCCTATTTAACCAAATACAGCCCTTGTGAATCGCACAGGAAGTGTGACAAAAGAATCAACTCGCTTTCCCTAACATACAGTGCCTATTTAACTAAATACACCCCTTGTGAATTGCACAGTCCTAAGTGTAACAAAAGTATAAATGCGCGTTACCTAACATACAGCGCCCATTTAACTAAACACAGCCCTTGTGAATCGCACAGTAAGTGTGACAAAAGTATCAACTCGCTTTCCGTAACATACAGCGCCTATTTAACCAAATACAGCCCTTGTGAATCGCACAGGAAGTGTGACAAAAGTGTCAACGCGCGTTCCCTAACATACAGCGCCTATTTAAATAAATACAGCCCTTGTGAATCGCACAGGTAGTGTGACAAAAGTGTCAACGCGCGTTCCGTAACATAGAACGCCTATTTAACTAAATACACCCCTTGTGAATCGCACAGTAAGTGGGACAAAAGTATCAACTCGCTTTCCCTAACATACAGCGCCTATTTAACTAAATACACCCCTTGTGAATCGCACTGTTCTAAGTGTAACAAAAGTATCAATGCGCGTTCCCTATCATACAGCGCCTATTTAACTAAGCACAGCCCTTGTGAATCGCACAGTAAGTGTGACAAAAGTATCAACTGGCTTTCCATAACATACAGCGCCTATTTATCTAAATACAGCCCTTGTGAATCGCACAGTAAGTGTGACAAAAGTATCAACTGGCTTTCCGTAACATACAGCGCCTATTTATCTAAATACAGCCCTTGTGAATCGCACAGTAAGTGTGACAAAGGTATCAACTCGCTTTCCCTAACATACAGCGCCTATTTAACTGAATACAGCCCTTGTGAATCGCACAGGAAGTGTGACAAAAGTGTCAACGCGCGTTCCCTAACATACAGCGCCTATTTAACTAAATACACCCCTTGTGAATCGCACAGTAAGTGGGACAAAAGTATCAACTCGCTTTCCCTAACATACAGCGCCTATTTAACTAAATACACCCCTTGTGAATCGCACTGTTTTAAGTGTAACAAAAGTATCAATGCGCGTTCCCTATCATACAGCGCCTATTTAACTAAGCACAGCCCTTGTGAATCGCACAGTAAGTGTGACAAAAGTATCAACTGGCTTTCCATAACATACAGCGCCTATTTATCTAAATACAGCCCTTGTGAATCGCACAGTAAGTGTGACAAAAGTATCAACTGGCTTTCCGTAACATACAGCGCCTATTTATCTAAATACAGCCCTTGTGAATCGCACAGTAAGTGTGACAAAGGTATCAACTCGCTTTCCCTAACATACAGCGCCTATTTAACTGAATACAGCCCTTGTGAATCGCACAGGAAGTGTGACAAAAGTGTCAACGCGCGTTCCCTAACATACAGCGCCTATTTAACTAAATACAGCCCTTGTGAATCGCACAGTAAGTGTGACAAAAGTATCAACGCGCGTTTTCTAACACAGGGCACCTATTTAACTAAATACAGCCGTTTTGAACCGCACAGGAAGTCTGACAGATGTATCAACGCGCGTTTCTTAACATAGAGCTTCTATTTAACTAAATACAGCCGTTGTGAATTGCACAGTAAGTGCGACAAAAGTATCAACACGCCTTCCCTAATATAGAGCGCCTATCCTTTACCAGGTGCGTGCAGACAGGACACAAATATCGTATACCGTATAAACATACGTGCTGGTTATCTGGTTAACATTTATCGATTAACCTGCTAAGTCAGCTGAATGCAACATAGACTCTATTGGTTTCCAGAATACCGATCGTTATTGGAGAAACTCATTTTGAATAAAGTCAATACTCAGTATACATGTTTATCGGCAAATGTATACGAGACAGGTGACCCAAGCGTTGAGGACAGATGTTATTGCAATTACGTTTGTTACTGCTTTTTGTGAATATTCGCTGTGTAATTAATACATATTCCTGGTGGATCATTACCTACCATACTGATAACTGTTTTCTGTAAATGTCTTAACTACTAGTTTAATCATTAAATTGAGTTTTTTATTTATGGACGCTCTTTAACTGCTGTGGTCCTTAGCGCCCCATGCTATATTGGGCGTGAAAGACCGGAAATTTGGCTCAGAGGTCTCTTTACCAGGCCTGAAGTTCTTTTACGTGCCGTAAATTTACGACACGGGACCACCGGCTTTACTTCCCTTCCGAAGGAAGCCATGCTAAGGATTTTATACCCGAAAAAATCCATCGCCCTCCGGCAGGTTGAACCCGGGGCCTCGAGAACTAGAGGTTAGCATGTTAACCACTACACCACGGAGGACGACATGGTCCATACTGCATATTTATACATTCTGTATATTTATAATTATGATGTGTTTGATAATGAGGCAGCCCTTTCAATTCCAGGTTTTATTTGGGGAAGTACTTGAACCCTGTGGTGTATCTGTCGATCTTTCAGTGTGCTTTGCCGTGTAAAGTTAAAGGCATAAATGTCCATGTCAAAAGTCCAAAAGAGCGGAAACACACACCTTCACATGTGCTTTTTAAATTCGAAAGTTGAAAATTTTTCACATTTGTTTAAGGAATCGCTGAAATTGCTCAACTCTGGTTCTTGACTCGCCACTGTTAAAATTGATGTACCGTTGTTTGAGCTTAGCGGCCCGCGCATATTACTAAACAGCATTAATTGTTTATTCATACACATCTACTTGCGATGTATAAAATCTCGTGCACCTATACTCGTATGCGATTAACTATTTCAATGCAATGCGTGCAGCTTTACTGGCGGAGTACTTATTGACCTGTCATCTGTGGCCTGTGACATATGTTCCAAGCGATAAGCAATGCGCTCTAAACAAATATGCATTTGCAACTCCGTGCGAGGAAGACTCAAGTTGCAAACGAAGAGACGGCCTTTGTTGCGGTAGCTAGTTCCCAATAAGCGATACCAATGCTGTGCACATGCAGTGAATGATGTCAGCCAGGCTCAGTAACTGTTAATTCGGTAACTAGTTGTCTTCGTTACTTTGGTAACCGTTATTGGTAACTAGTTACTTTGTATTCGTTACTTTGGTAACCGTTATATTAAGGTAACAGTTACAATGTAATTGTTACCTTATTTTCTGCCCATCTCTAGTAAGCCTGAATAAAACACTACAAACGTTTCTTAACGGTTTTGATTCCTATACCACGCATTTTAAGGAACAAATAGAAGAAGTTAAGACGGATTTAGGCCTTTCCATTAACTTATGCAGACATGACAGAAATATCTACCGTCGAGTAGACGAAATACTCGTTCCCTTTCAGAAGTTTAGCACATGGTATGAACTGTAAAATAGAATTATTGTCTCTCTCATGAGGTCTTTATGGCCTGCCTACTATTATGTTTATTTAAGCATTGTAATGGAGAATGGAGGCTTCCTAAACATGACGATTCTGGCTTAATACTCTCTCTAGAGATAACATCTATTGTGTGCAATAGAAGGATCATACTGGTAACATGTTATTATGGATAAATCTCCCTGCAGTAACTAATGAATTATTGCTAGTGATGAGACGGGATCTCTGGCTAATTCCTGTTAGGAAACCGACTAAATTGCATTCCCGCTCAATTAGCTCCTATAAAAAGGGCCGCAAAATCATTGTCACATATCTAATTGCATCGTTCTCAGAATAGATACACTGCACAATTGCGCTCTTATCGCTATTAACAGTTCATATGGCAAATTATCCATCATTAAAGGATGGCTTATATCACATCCGCGTGTCACATACACATTCAAGCTCAGGGTTCTCTTCTCATGATCTTCTGAAGTTGCTTGCTAGGTTACACAAGTAATTAAGAGCTTCTTGTTTTGCTCCATAGAAAGTATAACTTATTTCAGAATGCGTGCAAAGGATTTTAAGCAATAGTTGTGTTCAAATAGATATTATTTATAGCGCTGAATACGTTTCTCTTCTGACCACGACGATAATACAAGTGTTTTCTGGATATTTTATTTGCTTTTATGTTGGGATGGGCCTCGATACCGTCGATATCTCGATACTTGGTGGTATCGAAGTATGTCTAATGCTTTGAGAAACATCTTCGATACTTTCAATTATACTTCCATTCTTTTTAATTATGGATGCTATTTAACTACTGTAGTCCTTAGCGTCTCATTCTATATTCGACGTGAAAAACCGGTAATTTTGCTCAGAGGCCTCTTTATCAGGCTTGAGGTTCTTTTACGTGCCGTAAACCTACGATATGGGACCACCGGCTTTACTTCTCTTCCGAAGGAAGCCATGCTAAGGAGTTTTACACCCAAAAAAGGCCATCGTCCTCCGCCGGGTTTGAACCCGCGACCTCGGGAACTACAGGCTAGCATGGTAACCACTACACCACGGAGGACGACGCTAAAATAGCTGCATTACACATTTCGTTATAGATACAAATGGAATAATGATAGTCAAATGTTGTAGAACTGGTCACTATAATACTGGCCTTAAAATACCATACTGTTGTCATGCAATCGCGAGAAACAACTGAATGTTGACAGAACTTCAAGAGAATTGCCAAGTATTGAACAATTCTAACATTGATAACGGATATCTCGGAAATGGCATGCCACAAAGAACTTATTCGAAATAAATTGAATGTTATAAAGAGATCTACATTTTTATGTTGTACGTTTTCGTCTATCACTTTACCTTTACCAGGTATACAAGATTATACAAAATTCCTTTCACTTCACAGGCTATTTCCAGAAAATTCAAGATATACATTTCATTTTTCACGTAAACATCTTTAATATAGAGTATTTTAATCAAAATCGTTGGAGCAATTTTTTAGAAAATCAGAAATTTCTAAAATTATTCCGTGTAAAGGATAGTTTGGCTGGAGGGATTTTCTTGAAAATCTTCGTGTCGTATCTTTGAAAGGTACTGAACCTAAATACTAAGTTTGGTATTTGTCCGATTTTCGTTTTTGAGTTATACTGTTCAGACACATACGCACACGGACATTTTTCTAAAACGGCTTTTTTGGATTAAGGTGCCCTCAAAACATGTATTTTCGGTGAAATCTCGATATCGAATTTTTGGGTGGAATGTAATACATTCTTTACTACCAGATACGTGGTAGAGAAAGTAACATTGCTGTTAATTGGAGAATGTCAAACAGGAACAATTCCGGAATTGGCATACAACTCAAAGTTGGTTACATACGTTTATACACGGAAAACCATTAATAAAAACATAATTCAGTGAACCAGCTATCGCCTTTACATTTCTTTATAAAGTGAATATAGAGTATCGAGTATCGAGTATCGAGTATCGGTGCTCAAAAATCAGTATCGGTATCGAGTATCGAGAAATAGTATTATCGTTCCATCACTACTTTTACGCTGATAACATAATGTCCGAAATGTCTTTTTAATATCTTAGCATTTGAGGAGTATGCAGAACACTCCATAAAAGGTACTGCTCTTAATACACTGTATGATGCGCTTATTAGAACACTAATTTGGATGTACGATATGAAAGTGTAGGTCAATAGTAGCACTTTAAAATCAATCTGTGTGTGAATGTGTGTGTGTGTGTGTGTGTGTGTGTGTGTGTCACTTGGAAGCTTTATGACATCTTAATTACTTTCCTTAAATAAGTGGTCATAACGTGCTAGGTTGCCAGAAAACCGAAATGCATTCTTCTTTTTTGGGTTTTGTAAATCCTTGACAAAAATGAATCAACATATTTTGTCCGATAAAGCATTCTCTTCTTTCTTTACAAATCTGGATAGAATGTAAACTAGTTTTTCGCTATATGCACATAATTCAACTTTAATCCATTTTAGGTAATTCTTGTGACTAGTGTCAGGCAACTGAATGCTCTATGACGTCAGAGAGTACGAGTTGCCTTGCTCTCGCTTTGAGAAAGTAACTCAGTGAGGAGTATAGGGCACACGAGGCAAGGTGAAAGGCGAAGTTAGTGTTAGGAAAGGATTAGCGGGGTAAGAAATTTTGAGGCGGTATTTTTAACACTTAAATAATTTCAGTATAGTTATATAATATGTAATTTCAATAACAGCCCGCCTTGTAGCAATATGTGTATGTAATAATTTGTAAAATATATGTAACAGCCATTGCATATGCTTATATTATTGTATCCATGTGTAATAATGTTAATGTGAATATATTACGTAATTTAATAATGTAGGAACTAGGAGAATAATAAGTTAAAAGTTGCTATCAATGAGGTAACCTTGAGTCAATAATGAGTAAGAAAGTTTAACAGTACTACTTGTGATTCTTGGAGTAACAATAATGTAATTTTAGTGGCAGTTTATAAAAATAGCCAATCAACAACCAGATAAAGCTTTAGTTAAATGAAGGTATTCTATTGCAGTAGGATTGGCCAATCAGAAACTGAAAAGGAGAAAATTTTATAAATTTAGAGTTCAGTTGCCTGCAAACAGCGTTACTAACCAGACGCAAAAAGTGTCCTCAAGAAATATAATATGTATTCGTGTGAGAGAAAAAAGTACTTTACGTGTTAAAAAGTGTAATTAATTAATAAAAAGAATCTCACGGCTCTGCATATCAGTGAAGTGTTATTTAAATCTTATCAAGTATTAATAAAAGGAGTGAAGTAAAATTATAATCTGTGTAAGCCTACATTCTTGTTGCATCACAACCCTGCCAAGATATCCATGTCTCTAAAATAAATACTGACGCAGCCGAGGCAAACATAAATATTAAATATTTAAAGAAACAGTTTAATTACAAAGTTAATATTTTTTTTAAACTTGGGGCAAAGGCCACCTGAAAGTACACTTGGGGCGAAGGCTACCGTAAACCGGGTACCATACGTGCGGCTGCAAACAAACTTCAAGTTCGGCTCCCCAACAGTTGAAATATAACACATCATCTTCAAACTGACTTTCCATACGTAGCAGCAACAATCCTTTCTCAAATTGGCGCCCATACGTGGTGCTAAAATAACAACGTAAAAAAATCTTTTCTCAATGTATGTGTTGTGCTTTGTACGTAGTGGTTTTAAGACACAAAGTCTTCCTTCCGCAATCTTACTTACGGTGTTACGTCACACGACTATACTATGTCATACATAATTTAGTTAGCTCAATCTGTCGAAGACCTTGTACGGTTTTCTGATTAATTTGCAAAACAGTGTGCTTCGAAACAAATAAAAAGCGAAATATAAAGCCATGTTGCTGAAAAGAGAGAGAGAGAGAGGGATAGGAAAGAAACACCGCGGAGAGAATAAGAAATAAAAATTGAATACTTGGAATAACGGCGGCGACGCTGTGGACTTCATTAATCATGCGTGTGACAAACTTGAAGTATGAAACATCCTGCTTCCTTATGCATTAGTTGTATTCAGCTGCATCAGAGTTAACCGCGTGGAATCACTGCTTTATGACGTAAAGGCTTAAGAGCATCCGTGAGTGTAATATAGTAGTTAACCTTGACCATGGAGAGCCTCCCAGCTTGCAATAGAATTCTGATACTGCTATTAGCCCTGGAATTTATCTTCCAAAGTTGCATATGTAAATCTACAAATCACCTCGGTTAGAGAAACCTAGAATTAGGACATAAAATTGATTTTCAAGCACCTGTTTGGATGGGAGGTTTCATTTTTAGCATTTTACCATGTAATTTATTTCAACTTTACTCTTCATGTCAGAAAAATAGCTTTTTCATTGCTGTCGGAGTTTTCGCCACAGTTCTGTTTACTGTTCGGTTTACCTGACTTCATGACGGTTCTCTAGATCTATATTTTTAATTAATGCTAACAATTAAAGAAAACAGTGGTGTCTAAGCAAGGGCGTCTAGATGGGTAACCTCACTCCTCGAATTCAAGCTCTTTAAAAGTAATAGTTTTCAGTAATTTAAGAGGCAAAAATGACACTGGAGTTTTAAAATAAAGCATTTAATTTTTCCTCGTTAAATCAATCCGAAAAAATTGTGTATATATTGTTAAATTAAATTAAATGGAGTTTTATTTATGGACGTGCTTTAACTGCTGTGGTCTTTAGCGTCCCATTCTATATTGGGCGTAAAAGGCCGGTAATTTTGCTCAGTGGCCTCATTATCAGGCTTGAGATTCTTTTACGTGCCGTAAATCTACGACACGGGAACACCGGCTTTTCTTCCCTTCCGAAGGAAGCCACGCAAAGGATTTTTACGCCCGAAAAAATCCATCGCCCTCCGCCAGGTTTGAACCCACGATCTTGGGAACTAGAGGCTAGCATGGTAACCACTACACCACGAAGGACGACTGTGTATATCGTTCTGAAGTTATTGAAGAGCTATGGTGATATTTTTTAAATAAAGTAGCATATTTCTTGACTAAAACTGCAAAACTCTTTGGTGAAAACGAAACATTTGTGAAAGTGTATGAACGATTCTGAAGTAAAAGCCACATTTAATTTGATTTTATTTAAAACACACAAGAGACTATTAATGTTAAGGGAAAAACCATTTTATATTACCTGCAGTGTTCGTAAATAGTATTAGCAAATGTCGTATTTTTTGTATCACTGATGTTAACGGAGTTGCAAAGAGCTATCTAGAATTGTTAATTTAGAATCAACATAAAGCACATATTTCGCCAAATTAATAAACTACAAAAAGTTAGAAAGCCTCTTTTAAATATTCTGAAAATGGCGGGAAATTACAAATGGGGTATACTGTTAAACATAGTGTATCGCGAGTTCACCGTAACAACCTAAGTAAACAAATGTTGCCGATGAGTACTCCGGCTAGAAACGAAGTTAACTGAATCCTGGTGGTCTCGTTTGGTTGTTGCATTTTTACCCTGTATATCAACAGTCTTTTGCAACCCGTGTATAAAAGAATCGCAGCGGTACAGTGAACATTACGATACTCAAGTTTCTTCGAAAATAACTGAGTTATAATCGGTAAATTGCATACATTTTTAGAGAATTTTCTCTTTTTGCCAATAAATATAAGCTTTTACGAATGGAGACAAATTTCTGAACATTTACAAGCAATTGGCGAGTGGAAATGCAATTCCACAAATCTGCTATTACCGTATCAATATTTGTATTCACTTTCCTGGAGTGTTCTATTTTTTCGCAAATTTGCGAGACGCAAAAAACGGTCATAGGATGAAATGCACAAAGAAAATTCGGTATTAATAAAGATTGTTGAAGATGTAGTTTATTAGCCCCACGTATGGATGCCAATTTGAAGATGTTTCCATTTAGTTGTATTGTTATTTGCAACACGCTTTGGGCGTCAAATTGAAGTAGTTTGTATTGAAGGACTTGTATTATATTTCAACTGTTGGGGAGCCGATCTTGTAGTAGTTGCAACCGCACGTATGGTACCCGGTAGCCTTTGCCCCAATTTTTAAAAATATTAACTTTATAATTTGACTGTTTCTTTAAGTATTAAATATTTATGTTTGCCTCGGCTGCGTCAGTATTATTGTTAGACACGTTTCTCATAGCAGGGTTGTGGTGCAACTAAGAATGTAGGCTTACAGAGATTATAGTTTTACTTCACTCCTTTTTTAATGCTTGATACGATTTAAAATAACACTTCACTGATATATAGAGAGAGCTGAGAGATGTTTTTATTAAATACTTGTACTTTTTAATACGTAAACTATTTTCGTCTCACACGAATACGTATTATACTTCTCGAGGACGTGTCTCGCATCCGGTTAGGAACACTGTTTGCAGGCAACTGAATTCTGAATTTGTAAATGTTTCTACTTTTCAGTTTCTGATTGGCTAATCCTACTCCAATAGAATACCTTCATTTAACTAAAGCTTTTTCTTGTTGTTGATTGGCTATTTTTAAACTGTCCCAAAATTTACATTATTGCTTCCAAGAATCACAAGTAACATTTAGACTTTCAAATTCATTATCGCCTCAAGGTTACTTCATTGTTACCTCATTGTTAGCAACGTTTAACTTATTATTATCACAGCTCCTACATTAGTAAATTACGTAATATATTCACATAACATTATTACACATGGATACAATAATACAAACATATACAATGACTGTTACATATATTTTTATATATTGTTATATACACGTATTGCTTTAATGCGGGCTGTTATTAAATTTATATATTATATAATTAAACTGAAATTATTTAAGTGCTAAAAATACTGCCTCATTGTTAGTGGTAGTATCCCAAAGTAATTTATGTGTGTCAATACAGTAGTAGCACTTGCTGGTTTGTAGCTCTAATTTTGTTTTCGAAATCAGTCTAGGAAGTGTTTTACTGCTGCAAATTTGAGCTCACGTATTAATTTGAAGTTCTTATTAAATATGGACAAAACTTAGTAAATGTACGTATTTATAGCACACAAAGGAACGTTTAATGACTGTTTCACTGAATGTGAAGTTAATGAAACAAAAAATCGTGAAATTAGCAACTTATATTGGGAAATGCTGTTTGTTTTACCAGCAGAAAACCTTGCCTCTGCCTTACCTCACTCCCATAACCATGGAATGAGAGGAATATTTGGGGTGAAATTTTCAGCAATTACAACTTTTACTGTAAAGATGTTTTTCCTACTTTTTAAGTGACTCTCTAGCAGGTGTCCGTAGAAGCCTCACAACGCTGGGTCTTGAAGGATCGGTTTGGCCGGTTGCTCCCTTGCCTAATTAAGGTCACATGCTAGTTAGGCTAATGGCATCTTCTTCGACAGGATTCGGTATTTAGATTCCATACACTCTCGTGTTTATGCAGCCACTTGGATATTTAAAAATGACGCAGGATAAAATATATAATTTTGAAGTAGAAAGATACGAAGAATATTTTACAACAAACATAAAACATATATAATATATGGTAAACAATTACGTATTTTAAGTGGACTATTCCCCATAACATCTCTGTTATTTGTGTTTAGCTAAAGCCTCCACTTTTGTCTTCATTAAGGCTGAATCCAACTTATCCGCCACTGAACAGGAAGGAAATACACTGATCTTAGTAGCTCGCTGTATGCTGACGTTCTTGTGTTTACATCGAGACGCCATTGATGACGATGCCTGTGCATTCCTTTCCCGCGCTTGTAGGCAAACGAATATCTGATCAACAGGTATATAGTAGTATCTACAGAAGATAGCAATGTTTAGATTCCTGAGCACACGTCTAAATCAAAGTTATAGCTACCTCACCAAACAGAACGAAACGGAATAAAGAAAACAGTTTTGTAGAAAACCAGATAACCTTAGTTACGCCATCTTTTACTAACTAATAATTAGTGTATCTACTTCGCTGGTATTCTATATTTAAAAGTAGCCACATTAACAAAAAGCAACAAAGAATGGAAAATAAAAACATCCAAAAGCATAATTTAATAAGTTCATGATTTTCATACTGAAGTTATATGATAATGCTGTCATTTATATCCTGCTACCAGCAACTTGCGGAACCCCACCACTCTTTTAAGCATTCTAGAAAACTTGAGGCAATATTTTTTATCCCTTAAATGCTATCAATTTAATTATATAATATAAAAATAATAGCCCGCTATAAAGTGTATATTACAGCCATAGTATTATTATATTTATTGTATATACACTACGTGATCAAAAGTATCCGGACACTTGGCTGCAAATGACGTACAAGTTCGTGGCGCCCTTCATCGGTAATGCTGGAAGTCAATATGGTGTTGGCCCACCCTTAGCCTTGATGGCAGCGTTCACTCTCGCAGGAATACTTTCAATCAGGTGCTGGAGGGTTTCTTGAGGAATGGCAGCTCATTCTTCACGGAGTGCGGAACTGAGGAGAGGTATCGATGTAGGTCGGTGAGGCCTGGCACGAAGTTGGCGTTCCAAAACATCCCAAAGGTGTTCTATAGGATTCAAGTCAGGACTCTGTGCAGCCAGTCCATTACAGGGATGTTATTGTCGTGTAACCACTCCGCCACAGCCCGTGCAGTATGAACAGGAGCTCGATCGTGTTGAAAGATGCAATCGCCATCCCCGAATCGCTCTTCAACAGTGGGAAGCAAGAAGGTGCTTAAAATATCAATGTAGGTCTGCGCTGTGATCGTGCCACGCAAAACATTGAGGGGTGCAAGCCCCCTCCAGGAAAAACACGACCACACCATAACACCACCACCTCCGAATTTCACTGTTAGCACTACACACGCTAGCAGATGACGTTCAGCGGGCATTCGCCATACCCACACGCTGCCATCGGATCGCCACATTGTGTACCGTGATTCGTCACTCCACACAACGTTTTGCCACAGTTCAATCGTGTAATGTTGACGCTCCTCACACCAAGCGAGGCGTCGATTGGCATTTTCGTGCGTGATGTGTGGCTTATGAGCAGCCGCTCGACCTTGGAATCCAAGGTTTCTCACCTCACACCTAACTGTCATAGTACTTGGAGTGGATCCTGATGCAGTTTGGAATTCCTGTGTGATGGCCTGGATAGATGTCTGCCTATTACTCTTTACGACACTCTTCAAATGTCGGCGGTCTCTGTCAGTCAACAGACGAGGTCGGCCTTTACGCTTTTGTGCTGTACATGTCCTTTCACGTTTCCACTTCACTATCACATCAGAAACAGTGGACCTAGGGATGTTTAGGAGTGTGGAAATCTCGCGTACAGACTTCTGATACAAGTGACACCCAATCACCTGACCACGTTCAAAGTCCGTGAGTTCCACGGAGCGTCCCATTCTGCTGTTTCAGGATGTCTAATGACTAATGAGGTCGCGGATGATAAGTACCAGGCGGTAGGTGGCAGTGCAATGCACCTAAGATAAAAAACGTATATTTGTGGGGGTGTCCGGGTACTTTTGACCACATAGTGTATGTGTAAAATTTTATGTGAATGTACTTCTTAGTTTAGAAACGTAGGAGCTGTGAGGGTAGAAGCAAGCTGTTTTGTTGTAGCAAACAGTGTCATAAAGTGGAAAGCAGAGGCTGGCTAACAATGAGTTGTAACCTTGGCAGAACATCGGCTACCAACAGTCGATGGAAAAATACTGATGTAACGTCAAAAAGTTTGTAAATAGTCATGTGCGTGCACAAAGCCAATCAAAGCCAAACCAACAGTGTTCTGCTAGAGTAGGCTTAGCCAATCAGTAAATAGAAATATTAAATTTAAAATTTTAAGCTGTGGACACTAAGAGGTAGCGTACCCAAGCCAAGTCAGTTCAGTAGATGAAGCTCAGAGTGTGCAGATGTGAAATATTAGTGCAGTGCGGAGAAGATAAACTTTGACCTTTAAAAATGTAGTTAGAAACAGATAATTACTACAACTGTAAAATACATTTCATTGTATATTCGAAGAGATATAAAATTTGTATGATTTATAATTTTTTTAACGCGAATAAAGAACTTAAGAAATTCTCTGTAAACTGCAGCTCGTTAGCACACATATAGAGCGTAACATCTTATAGCACCATACGTAAATACTTCAGTAAATTGTAATTTGATATATATATTATTCAACTGCCTTGAAGAAGTAATAAAGAAGTGAGAATTTAAAACTATAACGTGTGTTAAGTGTGTGAAACCATTGTACAGCCGTACCACCATTGTAGAGTCTTGCTGTACCGATATAACTGACGCAGCCGAGGCATAAACTAAATAAGATCATAATTAATAAAAAATTAAAAATTCATTACATATAAACTCTATTATTACACACATACACACAAACTCCACCGTAAACTCTACGGTATAAAGCGTGGAAGGTGTATAGATATCTAGGTTTAAACCACGAATAGAAATCGTGGAAAAGAACAAAAAGGTCCTAAATAATATTTGGCTATTTTCAAGCGTTTGTCTAAAATTAAAACACTGCAAAAGCCGCTCCGTCTGCCAGGAGAGGGTATCGTAGGTCAGTTACGAAGTAAACAACACGATTGTCGCGTAAACCCTGGTAGTGTTCCATCTCTCCCGATCGAATAGTTGGGAGAGTGTTTTAGGGTTTGCAGGTGGTAGCATGGTATTGCATGACTTTGTAACCATTTGTATTGTGGCAGGTCAGCAAGCAGACAGGCCTAGAGACGCGGACAAGTCCCTAACATTTCCGGTATGAATACCCGCGCACCAGTGAGCGAGGAATTCACAAGAATGCGACACAGCGACACCATAAATGGCGGGACAACTCACTCTGGCGTACACGGGAAAAAATCTTTCCAATGCGCATGTATCCACGCCATCTGCTTGGCACCGCCAGCACCGCAGGACCTGAAACGTGAAATTGGGAGGAAATGGGGGAACGCAAATATTGTGATAGAATACATCACCCCGGCATTTGACCAGAGTAAAACCGTGAAAACCTCAGAGTGTGTGATAACCGGGAATCGAACCCGGGACCTTCCGAATGTAGAACACAGACGTTGCCGCCTGAGCCATCCCGCTCTACCATGTATATGATACATTCAAGAGTTTAATAACGAATAAATTAAGAAATAATTGCCAGCAAGGCATCTTGACATAAGAAGAAAGTAAATCTTCAGGCTTGCTATTATTATTGTTATTATTATTATTATTGTGAAATGTTTAATATCATTTCTTTAAGTTAACAGTGTCACTTAATAATCTGATTTAGTTCAACCATTCACTGTACTTCACATTCTTCGTGATGTAGCGGCATAATGAAATAAGCACGACGTATTCTCTTCTTCCCGACGGTTCATTCTCTCGGAGTCGAATGCAATACTTCTCGAATAACTTGCGGGAGCAACACTCATTGCACGTCACAGCGGTCGTTGTGGGTTCAAATGCGACAGATGGCGATGGGATTTTTTCGAGCGTAAATATCCTTAGCAAGGCTTCTTTGGAATGGAAGTAAAGCCGCTGGTGATTTACGGCACGTAAAGGAACCTCAAGCCTGATAAAAGAGGCCTCTGAGAAAAATTTCCGGTCCTTCACACACAATATAGAACGGGACGCTAAGGACCATAGCAGTTAAAGAGCGTCCATAAACAAAACTCAATTTAAATAAACTCGCTTGGAGAAGAGCCCTTTCGTCGCAGCAGCATTCACTAACTCGCTCACACCAGCTACCTGACTGACTCGCGAGAACGCTCGCTTATATAACCAGTGGAATCTTCCACGTTCTAGAACTATCTCGACACAAGTTCTGGAGGGGGGAGGAAACTTCCAGAAAATTCTGATTGCTGCCGATAGCGCTTCCGGTGTTTACGATGGCGAGCGCCACTGGCGCCGACCTCCCGATAACTTTGAGCCATAGCTGCTGCCTCACAGTATTATTGTTTATTATTATTAGCATAGCATTTAGCGCATGTTCTTAACACATACGGTACCACAGGCGGTGGACACTGATTACAAATGCAATGACATAGATAATAGTTGCAAAATTAAATTTCGTAGTAAAGAGTTCCAGGCCTAAGTTTAGGACACCTTCTGGCGGGATTGAAGCGCTAACCTCCCGATTACGAGCCCTCGCCTGAACGAACTTGGCTACCCATATAGGTTTCGCTATTAATGAAAAGTTAATAATATACGTAAATGAAATACTCAAATAGAAACCTTTTTTAATGTTACCTTACAAAATCTTTAATAGTGAATACATTAAGAAAGAGCTTCAAACAAGGCATCATGCTTTAAGACAAAATAAATGTTAAAGTGTGATACTTATGAACACCTATTGCGGTAACTGAAATGAAAAAATTACATAAGTAATAGTACATCATTTTTGAAAATGTACTCGTCTTTTAGTATACCCACTTTTGTCATATACCCACTTAAGATTGTGTGAAAAGCGAAGACACTACATTTTAGAAAATATACTTCATTTGAGTCTAATATCTGATACGTGGTTTGTAGGACCTGACGCGGTAGGCGTTAAGAAATTCTATTCGTAGTTTAAGATGCCTATCATTGTGATACTGCACATGGTCATAATTGTAAAGTCATTCTTTACATCACATTTATGTTTCCGTAAAGCAACTCATTAGAAATCTTCCAGCAAAGAAATCATTTTCCAGTTCTTACTATCTCAGCTACAGAAAGCATTCTTGTGCATCAAAAATATCTGGATAATTTGTACGGTTCTTTCTGCCGATATAAAGAAGCCAACATATACGTATGTACAGAACACGACCAGCAGACTTTCTGTTGGAAAATTTAGTTTCATAAATTCTAGCTGCCTCTCCAGTTCTGCATCTTACTTCTAAATACATTAACAAAATTTCCAAGTACTACCGGTTTGTGAAACACTTTAAAGAGTTAACTTTTTACTTTCTCAAACTTACCTAGAGTAGAGTAGGGGAAGTATTGTATTCAATTGAAAATTCCATACCAAAATTTCACCAAAATACACGTTTTGAGGCTGCCCGAATAAAAAATCATTTTTGAAGAAAACATCCGCGCGCACGTGCGTTTCTTTCTTTCTTTCTTTCTCTCTCTCTCTCTCTCTCTCGCTCTCTCTCCGTGAACAGCATATTCAGTAGAAGAGTGTTTTGTAGCAGAGTGAGTAGAGAAAGTTATGTGAATGCACCACAGAATGCACCCCCCCCAGCTAAATAGTTTATGCGGTGCAAGATACTACAGTGCCATTTAAACAATCTGAGACTCTTGGCATTTCACTCTAAGCGGGGAAATGAGAGAGCTGCGTTGACACATTGTATTAGAACATGTGTTAGCTGTTTAGCAGCGCGCCGAGTAGCAAACAGCTCGTTGGGACGTGACGCTAGTGAGCAGTAGTAAACCATGCCAACATGGCAACGTGTTACCCCTTAAAGTTCAGCTTGTAAGCGAAGGGAAAGGAGGGTGATGGCACCTCACTGACCAGAGCAACAATTGGGGGAACGTTGCCATGGAAACATACCACTCCAAGAAGTGTCGGAAGTCTCATGTTATTTAAATTCTACTGTACTGCTGTTATCTCGGAAAATAATGCCTCAGCACTTCTGTATAAATAACAATGGCAAATTGTGCGTTACATGTTAGTTTTACACAAAAAAGAATGGTGTAGCAGAAAAGTCTATTTAGTTTATTTTAAACTGTCCGAAGGTTTTAGTGAACTTTTATACTTAATGTACACCTGAATGACGACATGATCAATATCGCTTGTAAACAGGTTTTTTAAGACGAATCTACCAATGAAAGAAACTTGCTGTAGTATTTAATTGAATATACCATATAGAATCACTCCGTAAACTACGGACATTCACATGTTTTCCCCCCTGTACACCAAGAGTGACAGTAATTGATTAGCCCGTTCATTGAGTGAAAAGATGGTACCCACACGCATGCACAAAATATTTAAAATTGCAACTTTGGGTTTAAAGTAAAGTAAACCTTTACCCTGGTTAACGTCAGTCATTTATCCAAAACCGAAAATTGCCAAAAAAACTTAGAGTTTAGATACCATTTTAGGATATCCCAGCATCTTGGCTTTAACATGTGTTTTACTGGAAGCAATTTTTCATGCTATATTCAGTAAATTTGCAATGGCTGTGTCCGACTGTACAAATGCATTTTATTCGAAGTATCTGCATTTCATCTTTTGTAACTCTAGAAAGGCACTACTTGGGTTGAGTTCCTTCACGTTTGTGTTTCTGTCAACATATCTTGTTTCCATCACTGTCACTTTTATCTGCAGTAAAATCTATTTCTTGCCCGTCAGAATTGATATAAGACTCGGGAGGATCCTTTCTATCCTTTGACGAAACTATGCCAGCTTTAATAACACAACAGTTGGTTTAGTCGCCAACTGAAGGAATGGGAGATTACTTTCTGCCCGTTCTCAGTTTATAGAAGAAGAGATAAAAATAAATAAACAAAATAAAATCTGAAATACATGGACCTGGTATCTGGTTCTCTAAAGCAGGATATGTATTTCAAATTTTAATATTTATACCGCTCTTTCGGGCGGCGCCTCTCTCTCCTCTCCTCTCACCGAGGCGGCCCGGGTTCAATCCCAGCGATCCGCATGTGGGATTTGTGGTGGGCAAAGCGGCGTCTGGGCGGGTTTTCTCCGGGTTCTCCGGTTTCCCCCGCCATTCATTCCACCAACTGCTCCATCATCACCTTTCCTTTCATCCATTTCGCCCTCATTTCGTTTCATCTACTTCCTTCATCCCATACCAGGCATCGGGCTGATCACCCATCCTGGACATTCTGTCTGCTCCATGAGTGTGTCTGCTCCTCGACGGGCCTCTGACCCCAGGCACCCGCCTGTGAGTCCTGGGTGTGTAAGTCCTACATAAGATGCGGTTAAACAGCGAATGAATGAATACCGCTCTTTCAATGCTCTACAGGTTTGCTTTACAACTAAAAACTAAAAATACATAAAGATAGAAAATAAATTAACAATTAAGAAAAAACAAAAAATTCTGCACTAAAATAGAATTACTATTCATTCTGTATCATTACCTAACGACTTTCTGAGAGCCAGCAAACACATAACTGGTATTCAGCTGTTAAAATATTAACCCAACGTTTTGAAAGTAATACTAATTTATTAGTCCCGGATTTTCAGTGATATAAATATGCTGGTATTCAGCACACTCCACTTATCTATCCTATAATTTATTCTTTCCAGTATTTCAATTATCCCAAAATATAGAATAAGAAATTAGACGTGGCATTAATAAGCATTGTTTTCCCCGCAGATTCGTCGCGTCTGTCAAGATAAACAGAAGCGAACGCAGTAGTTAGTAGTGGGACAAACAGCACGTACGGTGCATCTGTCCCACCTTGCGTTCACAGAAAGCCAGTATAAGTAATGTCAACAATCAGCAAAGCTAGCGGACTTATCGGCAAACAAACCAGACAAGTAATCTGTGTAGATCGCATGGAAACAAATCAACGTGCAGCGACTAAGGTCAGAGCGGCCGACTTATAGCACGCCAAATATGTGGCAGCAAAAGGATTAACTTATTTTCAACTTGCTTCTATAAAGCAGAGAATTTGTATTGCTAACAATACAACCCACAATTGAATTTAGATTACTTTTTCTGTGCTGCTATGGCATTCTCACTTCATCAGTTTGTGTGAATCACAAAACCACGATACTCTTATGGCACATGTGTCTGTCGTCTAACACGTTTTGTCTTGCAGGACACAGCAGAGAAATCGTATTCTTAGAACCGGGATTTATCAACATCCAATCGTTTACTTTACAATGCAAGCAAGCGTACTCGGAGTATGCATGTTGCGAATTCAAAACAGTCTCAAACAAGTGCTGTAAACATTTCAAGTCAGATCTACATACTTTGCAGGCAAAAGTAGTTATTTCCCTGTTTTTAATTTTAAAATGAGAGTGGCAGTCGGTAACTTTGGAAAGGAGGGTTGTTATACTGTACTGGAACAAACAGTTTAAATTTATCGTAGCGTATTTCTATACTCGGTTGTAACCTCACTTTATTTGTCGGTTTGATTCAAAGAGGTATATCACAAAAAGGCGTATCTGACGTTGTACCTCTGTCTCATGTGCAGGCATAGGATTTTTAAAGCAGCTGGCCTCAAGTTGTCTACACTCGAGTCATATGTCAATACTAAAAATACACACAACAGCTGCCAAGCTTCACTGACGACAGGTAAAACACCTTCTGGGCATTTGCCAGCAGATTGTACGCGGGATGGGGTTGATTTGTTACCTACCTAAAGTGGTATAACAGTTCAACTTTATTCCCTTTCTTCCCGCCTTTAACGCTTAGAAATGTCGAAGCCTGCTCATGAGTTTCCCTCCTTTTGTTTCCTTAAGAGATTGACATCGCAAATTATTTAATGATTCGGGTATCTACCGGGTAGATGTAGGTAATGCTCTTAAATATATGATATTTTAAACAAAATCGTCAAAGCCAGTTTTGACAAAATAAAAACATTCTAAAGGCTTTTCTTGTAAAGGATAGCTTGGGTTGGTGAATTTTCTCGCGTCCTTGGAAGACATTGAACTTGAATACCAAGTTTGGTATTTATCCGACTTTTGGTTTTTTGAGTTATGCTTTTCACAGGCACACACACTCACACGGACTTTTTTTTTCTATAACTTTTTTTTAATTCACGGAGCCTCCAAGCATGGAATTTTTGAATGGGACAAAATGGTGGTCACGCCACAACAGCGTGCTCAGTGTGTCGTATGGTACGTGAAATGTGTCATATGAGACGTGTGGGTTTACAGTTCTCCAAATAATGTGGTTATGCGAGACAGGAAGCGGACGTTCTGTGGTTAAATCGATGGATGTTCATGGACAAAGCCACATTCAATGAAAGTGGCCGAGTCAACAAGCATAACTGATTATTTGGAGAACTGAGAACCCAAACATCTTATATGACACATTTCATATACCATAAGACACATCCTTACTCTGCTGTGGTGTGATCACCAATTTGTCTCCTATGCACGATGGTGCTGCCATGACACGCGGATGAATTCTGAAACACCACTCATTGTTAACTTCCATCCTTTCTGCTTATATTACAGCAAACTGATCAGAGATATATAATGTTTTACTTTTCTGACGTCTCAAGTGGATCTCCTGTATATTCCATTAAAAAAATTCTCTACCAAGGTTTTACCGGAAATACATGCCTCGAGGCATCCTGAATCCCAAAAGAAAGCATTTCTGCAAAAAGGTCCATGCGTGTGTTTGTGTGTGCCTATGGACAGCATAACTCAAAAACGAAAACTCTGATAAATACCAAACTTGGTATATGAGTTCAGCATCTTCCAAAGATTTTCAAGAAATTTTCTCTCCCACACCAAACTATCCTTTACATGGAAAAATATTCGATTATTTCGATTTTTTGAAAAAGGGCTCTAATGACTGATTTAAATACTACATGTTTAAAATGTTTGCATGAAAATTGATATGTATTCCATAAGTTTTGTGGGAATAGTTGTAGCGGGAACTACGAGATCATTGTGATATGAAATAAGGTAACTTAATATTGTAACACACACATGTAAGATGTGAGGGAAGGCCAGCTAGCCGTGAGAAGGGTAAGAATGCAGGTAACAAGAGGACAGAGGATGACAGAATTGCAACCTTGCTAAAGTGGTCACAGGCACTTGCAAGAGATGAGTGAGAGAGAGAGAGATAGCCATAGGATAGAAAGAGAGGGAGAGAGATCATGACACTTTGGGGAATTCCAAACTTGTCAGGACTTCAGATATGAGGGCAAATATTCTCATACCACGCGCAGGGGAAAGCCAATAAGAATAAAGCTTTTAAAATAGCTAGGTAAATGTAGTGTCCCCCTGTGATGGTATAAAAGGGAGCACGTGAAAGGCTTTGGCGTTTTATCGCTTTGCTGATTCTGGAGAGGAGGTAAAATTCACGCCATGCTTGTGGCGATGCGTGTGACACCAGCAATAGAAAATAGATTTAGCTTGGGGAGGTAAATATCTGCAGATGGGCCCCTTAGAATTGAGTATTAAACAAAACACACGGCCAGCGGCGTTATAAAGTACTGTTGTTATTATTATTACTAATAAAATTAAAGTTAAATCATCACGGAGTTTCATTTTGTCTACTGTTACCACACCCTGGGAAAGAGTTTAGCAATAGGGCAACACACAAGTGTGCTAGGCTTACAATTTCAGCCTAGACCAATCACCCACAACTCCATCATAGAAGGAAGGAAGACGGCGCCGCGAGGAGGTCCGTCGCATAGTCTTTGAAATAATCTTCATTCGAAGTTAGATAATAACGTACTCACAAAAAATTAGAACAACGTTCTTTTTGGCATCAGCCATTTCCAAGATACCCATTAAGATTGGTCTGAATTTTCTAATACTTTGTAATTTCTCGCGATGTCATGGAAAGAGTATGGAATTTCAAGGCCAGCATATAGAGACCCGTTTTTTTAACATCTGACTATCGATTCGGTTTCCCCAATCCAACGAAATGTGTAATGTAACTATTTCCGCAAATTTTGATCTCAGTTAACATTCAGTACATAGAAAATAAACGTTCGTGGGAATAGTTACTGTGTGGAAGGTTTATAAAAATAAATACAATCGGTAGAGAAAACCATGTGAATGTACCACATAAGATATTTTTTACAGTTCTTCTTTCTTTTTCTCCTCCCCCCGGCCCCAAAAAATATCAGAGAATGAGTTTTACTTTTCCTACCATGTACATAGTAGGTAGAGAAGGTATTGCATTCCAACCAAAAATTCGATAACGAGATTTCACCGGAAATACATGTTTTGAGGCGCACTGAATCCAAGAAAAGTATTTAAAGAAAAAGATCCGCGTGTGTGTGTGAACATTATAACTCAAAAACGAAAAGGCAGATAAGCACCAAACTTCGTATTTAGGTTGAGTACCTTCCAAAGATGCGACGATGATTTGAAAATCCCCCCCCACTGGAAACTACCCTTTATATGGAAGATTTTTAGAAATTTTTTATTTTCTAAAAAATGGTTGCAACGATTTTGATTAAAATACCATATATTAATGATATTTATATAACAAATAAAATTAATATCTTCAATTTTCTGAGAATAACCTTTGAAGTCCTCTTCATTTGGAAGGAATTTTCTATAATGTTGTATAACTACTAAATGTTAAGCGATAGACGAAAACGTACCAGAGAAGAAATGTGGATCACTTTAAAACACACGGTTTATTTCATATAATTTTGTTTTTGGCATGAGCCATTTCCGATATATACGTTATTAATGGTCTGATTTATTCAATATTTAGTCATTGTTTTAAGTCCCGTCGATTTTCAGTTGTTTCTCGCGATTGCATGAAAGCAGTATGGAATTTTAAGGCCAGTATATAGCGTCGAGTACTTAGAAATTTGACTATAGTTGCTGTCTTTGTATCTATAACGAAATGTATATATTAGCTATTTCTGCAAAGGTTTATTTGAATTAAAATTAAGTACTAAGAACGAAGACGTTTCGATCCCGGAAAGCATTCCACGTTATCATTCAAATTTTCAGTTATAGACAAAGAAATCTTTAATCCTTAGGAGAGACATACATTTGCTATTTCACATCAGTGTGTCAAAAGCATTAAATATTGATACATAAGGTATTTGTAGATGCATATGCTAAAACTTTTTAAATAGACTTGTGGGTTTTAAAGTACATAGCACCGAAGAACAGTTTTACTGAGTCCAGACATGATGATTCCAGTTTCATTCTACATTTATCTAGATAAGCTTGAAATGTATACGCAGTTTTTTCGTTGAAGTTATGTTGAGCGTGTTACGCCTAACGAGTGGAATGAGGAAAGGTTTCGTCGAAATTGTGCAAAAAGCTGCGAGTTCCATTAGCGTTACCAGTGTCATAGTGATCACTGAAAAGGTATGCATTCAAAACAAGTAGTAATAGCAAAAGTTATTTTCCCTTGAGGATTCTATGCTTCACTGGTAATAAAGTTACTTGGCTTTCTATTAGAACACCAACGTGAATATTTTGAAATTCTGGTGGTTAGAGGGAAGGTAAAACTTTAGTGGATTGGTATTGTTTTTAGCTTGTATTCACTCGACGTTTGTGTTCAGGGCTCTCAACACACTTTAATGAAGTCACGTGTAATGTCGAAATGTGGAACGAATCTAGAAATGAAGTATACAGTGATGCAGCATTTTAGCCGCAATTCCTTTCACCAAAAAAACTTTGATGATAAGTTTCTGCACGTGTTTTATTTAAAACGCATCCATCACTGTAGCGCAATTTCGTAATTGTATAGCAAAATATTGTTATCGCTGTTCTAGAAACGAAATTTGTTTTAACAAAGCTAATGCGTGCAACCGACCCTATTAAGTCAGAGGTTTTGGTCCTTTATTTCTCTTTCAAGTAACTCTGTTTAATACTGTTCGAGCTGCTGAGCATACACCAGGTGGAGGATTTCAACAGTTAAGCGCATAGTCGCCTTTAATGTGCTTCTGGAAACCTCCAGGAGGAAGACATGAAGCGAAGGACACAGAGGGCGACCAGATACGGAGCGGAGGTTCGGAACCCGGCGGGGTCCCTAACATCCCCAGATGCCGGCGAGATCCCCCACACAGGCCTACCTCCCTCCCGGAGAGGCCTCTCTGAGAGACACCAATGGCCAGGACAGATATTTACACAAAGCAAATTCCACCACCATATGTCTCGCGCCGTCCACTCGCCTGATCCTTCGACTTTGAAATATGACAAGTAAATGAACTGGTAGGAAATAGGGGACAAGAAAATTCGCGGAGTTATATAATCCATCCCAGCATTCTCCTACCAAAGTCAGAATGACCGTTCGAACGGGAATCAAATCCGGGACCTTAATGCCAGCCTCACACCTTACCCCGGAGCCACCTCCTCGTTGAGTTAGATGGTGATTCTAAAAATAATTAAACTATAACAGTGTTTTAGTCCTTTAACCTTTATTCCACCTGTGCTGTATTTCAAATATACGAGGGCGGATCGAAAAGTAACGCACAATAATTTTTTTCTGCCTTAGTATTGTAGCTGGAATGTTGCAATTTCACACAGATATAGTTTGAAGTTTTCACTACAGAGGGTATTTTTGTTTCATGTGCAGCTCTAGCGAGAGAAGCATGAACTACGCAATGAAGATGGCGCGCATGTTACTGTCATCCACGTGTGAAGAGCAGAAAGGCGTTGTTCGATATTTGAGGGCCAAAGGGCACAAACCGAGTGATATTCACAGGGACATGCGTGGCGTGTATGGGGATGATTGTATGGACCGTAGCAATGCCTCCATGTGGATGGATTCTTCCTAGAGGGCCGTGTGAACCTTAGTGACTCGCCACGCTCCGGGAGGCCGGTAACAGCTGCAAGCCCGCAGAATGTCAGAGGCATTGAGGCGGCAATGTTGACCGACCGGCGTGTGCAACTGCCAACCTCATCGCAACAGTTCAACAGTTCCTATGGTGCAGTGTACGATGTTCTTCATGACAATGCTCGCCCCCATGTTGCTGCTGCTGTTCATCAGAAAATCATCTGTTTGGTCCCATGAAGAAAATCCTGGCCGGCCGACGCTTTGCGACATATGCCGAAGTGAAATCAGCAGTCCGCAGATGGTTACACTCCAAGGAAACGGACTTCTACGAACAGTACATATTGAAACTGATATCACGATGGGATAAATGTGTTGAGAAACTTGGTGACTATGTCGAAAAGTACGTAAAAGGTGTAAGTTCATTTGTGATTTTTGGTGTTGTTTTAACTATTAAACTCCTTTGTAAAAAAAAAAAAAAAAAAGTTCAGATAGGGCAACCTTGGTCAAGCATATAATAAGAAAACAGCTGATATACACTTTCTGTTATCCTCACTTTCTTCCTTAATTGCTTTATTTTGCCACAAATTAGCATTTTCTTTTTAATAAATGGTAATTAATTTCCACTAGAGTTTATACGCTGCAATGATATCTTACCGCAGGCAGTTGTGTTCTCACGCCCTAAGGACAGCGCGTAATGACACAAATGTTTGCCTCACAGCGTATTTGTTGTTTAACTTTTGTTTTACTGAATGTACAAATAAATATAAGTATTTCAGTATTATTTGCTTTCAATAGAAGCTGAAGTTAGGATGAGTTAATTAAATCCGTAATTAATTCCATAGCGTCTTATTCAATAAAAGTTATGGTAGACTAAACTTTAGTTCATTTTCTTTAGAGAGGTTCTTAAAACAATATTCCACGCAATATAGTTTAAAGTTCCAGCATTTCGAGACCATTACAGACCACCGTCTCAAATGTTCATGTGCTTATCGAGGAAGAGTCCTGTAATGTCCTCGAGACTTAAAGCTTTTAAGTTATAAGTTACTTCCTATTTTAATTTCAGAAATGGTTAAACAAATAATTGATTTTTTTAAATTTTACAAACATATATATATATAATATGAGTATACATTTCATGTTTTATTTCCAATGAGGGTTAATAAGCAGAAGTACTTTGGTTGTAATTTTCTTTTTGAGTGCAAAATTTATATAGCTTTTTATTTTATTCGCTAAGGGCTTTAGTAAAACAACCGTTTTTATATCCCCGTATATTGAATAAAAGTGACTTGATATTGTTTTCTTTTCATTGTGTGTATAGACATGAGTGTCACAAACCAAAACGTTTACTTTGTTTCATTCTTTCATAGAAGTTAAAGAGAAAAAGTTTCGGCTTAGTTTTTACTTACTTTACTAACTTATTCTACTGTGATGGAATCGACACCTCAGCCTTCAACCGACATATCAGGTGCAAATCTTTCCACCCACAATAAGAAAAACACGTGGTTTCTAAACGTTAAATTCTTTCATAGCGTTTTTTGACAATTTTATGAAAGAGAGGACAAAAGTGAATATAAAGTTTTATGAATACGCCAATCGATATTGTGGCGTATTATTAATTTCATTGTCATTACCGGACGCGCTATTGTACTGCATTGTTGCTACCAGACGTAGCATTATTGGGTCTCCTTAGTTATATTTCGGCTTGACGGTCTTTCCTTTTGGCGCGAACCACGCCAAAGGGAAAGATCTGTTTGAAATTGTCTGGTATGACGTCAGCCCTGTCTGGCTTTAGCTACACACAGTTGATGGGGCAAGATAGTTGGTCGTTGGACCAAGACGCGTGTTTGGCCGGTCTACGGTTTCGTGGCATCTCCCTCCAACCTTTTTCCTTAGTAGATTATGTAGAGTTGCCAAACGTTTTTGTGAATAAATCCCAGGTAATGTGTGTTATATAATCGTTTTGTGTAACATAAAACCTGCACCTTCCCCTCAACTCTACACACAGGGTCCCGAACTTTTGCTGCCAGCGATTTGCGGCCCCTCCCATTGGCCTTCACCCCAACATTCTGGTTTAAAGGATTCAGAAGTTGTCTTTTCAAGAATTTCTACAGACTTGATGGTACTGTGAGCAACCCATGTCCGAAATTGCATCGCATCTATCGTTATTTCTGTGCTACAATTTCAATAATTTTAAACCGGGTGTAGATTTTTTCAGATTTTGTGATAGGAATTTAATCCCTTATTATTCAGATGCCTAACAAGATAATATTAATTTTTGTCCAACGTTAAAGAACACTCGTATAGAAACACTATTGTGTTCACATTCATAGTTTCATTATACGTAAACTTAATATTTTACCTAGTTTTGAATGATAGCTTTCTGATGCACTAAAGTAGTGGCTACGTGTTATTTAACACCTTCATTTGGGATTCATATGAATAATTTCTGGAGCACCAGCTTGATCACTTCTAGTATTTATTGACTCTCGCAGGAGAGTCCGAAGCCAAAAAGGAATGGAATTGAATGCGGAGATCGTGGGAGCCACGCAGTAGCATCGCTTAGTCTGAACGTCATTATCCGTTACCCATTACCCGTTGTAGTACCAAATGTGTGGTTCGATATCAAGATTTCACCGTAAATACATGTACTGAGGTCCCATGAATAAAAATTCGTTTCTGAGAAAGGTTCCTTCTGTATGTGTGTCTCTGTCCGTGCACAGCATAACTCAAAATCGAAATGTTGGATAAATACCTAACTTGGCATTTAAGTTTAAAGCCCTCCGAAGATGAGATACAAAAATTGTCAACAATATCCCTCCACCCTAACTATACTTTACATGGAACTTTTTCGAAATGTTTGGTTTCTCAAAATGACTATTAAACTTTTTGAATTAAAATACTATAAATTCCAGATATTTACAAGAGAAATAAAATGAATAACTTGAATCTTCTAGAAATAGCCTATGAAGTCCTCTTCATTCCAAAAAAAATTGTGTAATTTTGATAAATTGTAAACCATAAGAGATAGACAAAAGTTTACTCCACAGAAATTGTATAATTTCTTAACACACAATTTATTCAAAATAACTTTTTGCTGTATCAATAAGTTCCAGATATCTGCTATTATTGTTTTGAATTTTTAGTACATTTTGTTAAAGTTCTCTCGCTATTCTGTTGTTTCTCGTGATGTAATAGAAAGGCAGCATACAACGTCTCACTTTTAAACATATAGCTTTTGAAATTGTAAGGTAGGCAACATTTTTGCTAAGTCCTAGTGCTAGAATGCACAAATTTTGTGCTTTGATGGCCAAGCAGTATCGTTTTGTCAATTAGGGGTTGAAAGTAAAGAGTAAAGGTAGTTTTTAAAATTTCGTGGTACTATATAGTTGAATTTAAGGGTTGAGTGGTTTTAAGAAGTTTAAAGTAATCTATGAGTTTTTGTCAGGTCCTATAGTATGAGTAATGATAGTACAGTATTTTGATCACATGGGTGAAACAGTGACAATTTCTACAGATGGGGTTGAAAACGTTGAGAGTTGTAAGGGAGCCTATAATTTTGTTGGATCCTTTGATATATGTGTAAACATTTATAGTCCAAACAGTGTTGATTTGTACGTTAGGGTTTGATAAATATGTGTTTAAAATGAGTGTAGCATGAGTTTTTTTTTTAAATTTATACACTAGCTTACTATTATTGCCGAATTCTCCAATGTACCAAGTTTTGTGAAAACCATAGTAAAAATAATCCTTTATTCAGCGTAATGAAGGGGAAATTTGGTGAAATGAAAAATTAAAATGAATTGAGTTTTATTTATTGACACTCTTTAACTGCTGTGATCCTTAGCGTCCCATTCTGTATTGGGCATGAAAGACTGGTAATTTTGCTCAGAGGCCTCTTTATCAGGCTTGAGGATCTTTTACGTGCCGTAAATCTACGACACGGGACCGTCGGCTTTACTTCCCTTTCGAAGGAAGCCATGCTAAGGATTTTTATGCCCGAAACAATCCATCACCCACCACCGGGTTTGAATCCGCGACCACGGGAACTAGAAGCTAGCATGGTAACCACTACACCACGGGGGACATACAGCCCCCTCCAATAACTCAATTTAAAAAACAAGCTAATTGTCCCCATTTATGCCTTTGGACTGTAAATCATTAAAAACCTACCAACTTGGCAATGAGGTGCCAAAAATATCGTCTAACATTCATATTTAACGAAAAGGGATTGAAGTTGGGTGCCGTGGTTATGAAGTTCCTCATAAAGCTTCAGTTGAAAATGTTTGTAAGTATTATGGCCTATGTCCGTCTGGAAGAAGAGTGTCTTTCAGTGCTGAAATAATGGTCAAGCTCGTTCGAGTGGTTTCTGAGATAACACTCAGAAACATACATAATTTTCCTTCTAATAATATTAGTATAGATATAGATTACCGTTTTCTAAAAATAAGAAATAACGTAAAGCAACTTAAGTACGAATGATACTTGAGAAAACGAAAAATATGTAAGTCAGCAGTTTTGTTATTGATGCACACAATGTCTAGATTAATTTTCTGTGGATAAGTCACTATTGAAACACTTCAAGTTTAATAATTCAGCGTTATAGCAATAACCAATTAAAACGAGAGAACAATGTCACGCTTCGTACCTTGTTACCTGATGTTCACACCCATGCTGAAGGTCAAATCACCTCTTTTCCCACTCCTTCGTTCCTCGAGCTCGGCAAGCTCAACGATGGGAGTGACAGTTCACCAACCCTGTGTATATCATCCAGCGAGATGGGACAGTGCGGTAGTATTCGCCTGTTCTCTCTGATTAACTTTAAATAACTACAGCATGAGAAATACTAAACGTAGAAGATATTCATTCATTCATTATCTGTTTACCCTCCTCTTATGTAGGACTTACACCCCCCAGGACTTACAGGCGGGTGCCTGGGGTCAGAGGCCCGTCGAGGAGCAGACACTCATGGATCAGACAGAACATCCAGGATGGGTGATCAGCCCGATGCCTGGTATGGGATGAAGGAAGTAGATGCAACGAATTGGGGTGAAATGGATGAAAGGAAAGGTGATGATGGAGCAGTTGGTGGAATGAATGGCGGGGGAAACCGGAGAACCCGGAGAAAACCCGCCCAGACGCCGCTTCGTCCACCACAAATCCCACATGCAGGTCCCTGGGAACCCGGGCCGCCTCGGTGGGAGGCGAGCGGTCTAAGCACTCTGCCACGGCGCCGCCCTAAACGTAGAAGATAACCACTCAATAATCTTTTTCATACGTAAATCCTATATTCTCCTACATGAAAATGGCGTATTAGAACTTGTACATTTCATGCGTCCACTAAACGAAACCGCCTACACCAGCATATATTTCCTCCCATTGTTGAGTCATACTTAATTTGGAAACCAGTATTGCATCTTCGTGTGCTGCGGTGACCTCAGCGTGACTCGAAGAACAGTCCTTGAGAATTCAGCATGCTCGGAATGTCGACACTCGTGCAAATATCAGAATCCTATAGCCTTCGTTCTAGCAAGCCACTGAGCAGCTAAAACCAATGCTGGAGTCCAATGTAATAAATTAAAATATGCAAATGATCGAACTTTATAGATTCTATCCAATGGCCAGCACCTTTATTACTCCTATCATGCACCAAGGACACACATTTGACAGGTTCGTTTCATATAATACATAGCTCTCGTAAAGAAGCAACGAATATACTCAACACTGTTTGAGCTTCTGCTTCTTGCGAATTCTCGTGAGAAATGAGCATACTTTCGAGTATTCGCTTGTACGAAAGCTCATTTTATAGTGTCGTCCTCCGTGGTGTACTGGTTACCATGCTAGCCTTCAGTTCCCGAGGGCGATGGATTTTTCGAGCGTAAAACCCTTAGCATGGCTTCCTTCGGAAGGGAAGTAAAGGCGGTGGTCCCGTGCCGATTTACGGCACGTAAAAGAACCTCAAGCCTGATAAAGAGGCCTCTGAACAAAATTACCTATCTTTCACGCCCAATATAGAATGGGACGCTAAGGACCACATCAGTTAAAGAGCGTCCATAAATAAAACTCAATTTAATTTTAATTTTTCTTGCTCAGCATTTCTAAGACAAAGTATTATTAACTTTTTTTTAAGAGCCGCTATTTTAAACATTGAATGTGCTTACAAAAGTAACTTTTTAAAATGTGTTTGCATCAGACGTGGAGTGACTAGCCTGGAAATTTGTCTTTGCCTCGCGTTAAAGTAAGTATGGATCTTTGGCCAGAAAAAGTTTACATGATCGGTCACAGTATGGCGGAAGATAAGATTTTCAAAGATATCTACGAAATATCTCGCCGTGTCTGCAACCAAACTGAACAAAACTGTGGCCACACTTCATCTTAGTAATTCATCCTTTTAGTTTAAAACTGTGCAGCTCACTCCAATCATATACAATGAATCCAGCCAGGCTACCAAACAGAGTTGATCGTGGATATGACGAATAAACATACACACGCATTCATTGATGAATCTACAAGTATGTTAAAGCTGCAGCTTCAGCTGTGGTGCAAAAAGGTAGGGGAGTAAAGGAGGAATTCAAGGGGAGATTGAAACCTATATCCTGCCATGTTACATCTGCTAAATTCATTACCCGTTAGCTGAAAGCTATTTAGGATATCACACTGAAGCTTTTGCAGTCTCTAGATGCATACACTGAGACCACTGATCTACTTTTATACAATGTGTTTGTATATTAAGGAAGATAGGATTATGTTCTTAATTATACCATATTTTGATTGAAATTTATCAGGAATTGCTTTCTCAAAATAACCAACCATATTATTAGCATAGAAGTAACAAATAACTAAAAATGTGGATATTGATCCCTAAATTAGAAACCAGGAAGCCACAAAAGGTCTTTTAGGCTGAGGTGCTTAAAGGGAAACCTTCTTCTTAAATACTACTATACTAGAAGCACATAAAAACAGTGATTATAGGCTTTTTAATATCATAAAACTGTGTGCAACATTTTCTGTGAAAACGGGTCATTTATACTGTTGAATGTAAAACTGGAGAAAACAAGCTTTAAAATATTTGCGAAAAAAGAAAATAATGGCTTGAACCTACAGAAGCTGCCAAACTTAACAGTAGTACCAATTTATGGAGCAAAACCTTCCCTAAAAGAGGAACTAAAGTTTACCTCTGTACTCTAAAGGGTGTAGGAGTGATGTCTTTTTATCTGTGGAGTGGTACAGAATCCACAGTAAAAAATGACAGTGCAGTATAAGTTTAAAAATATATTTAAAACACAAGTATTGTGCCTAAATTGATAAAATAGACACCAAATTGGAGTAAACTCCAAGTTATATTACTACTCAATTTTTACTATTTGTCCGTTTAGCATCCCTTAAAATACGCAGTTACTAATAATTGTACTATTAGTTTACTAGTCCTTAGCCTGGGTTTACTCTACAGCGAAGTTACATTAAGTTAATTATATTAGGGTTATAATATCACATTGTTCATAATTCCAAGTTATATTTTAATGCACAATATTACGTATTAGAGTTTAAGTAAACCAAACAGAAGCAAACACATTGCTTGGAACGTGCAGTCGAGGTTTAACCCCTTTAACTCTAAATGAAGTGAATATACAAAAAAAGAACTGAATATGTGAAACAACTACGAGACAATAAAGAAGTACACATATTGAATGCGAATGCCAAACTTAAGAAATAGCCAAATGTGTTACTAAAGGAAGATTTATAAGAGCAATTACTGGATAAGGAACGAACCAAACAAGCCTAGTCGTTACGCTGTGATGCAGATTTTTGCTCTCCGTAAGAAGGATGTTCAGGCAATGAGTGCAGATAGTTCGTACCAACTCAGCGCCGTTCAATCCCACCAAGGCCAAAACACAGCGACAGCCGAGCTGAAGTGAATTACCCTTGGTAGGTAATCTAGGCTGTTGCTGAACATGCAGTTGGCAGGCAAGGGTATTATTTACCTGATATACGCCTTTACTTCCATAAAAGTGGACCACATGTTGCCATTTGCACAACAAGACTTCTCATAAGCTTTATGGTTTGGCTTCTACAGCACAATCGTGCTCTGTTCTGTATGCAGCATGCAGTGATATACAGAAAGAGCCAAAAAACTACCTACTGCCTGAGCGGTGTTTTTCCTGTCCGCGTCCTCGGCGCTTGTTGCCGTCTGCCGTCATCATAGAAAGGCGCAGATGAAACCATACAACATTTTTAAAACTACTTTTAAAGTCTTTACTTATCAACTTACAATCTTACAGTACTTACAATCACTCGCCAATTTTTTTCGAGTCAACAGTTGAAGCTCGTACATATGTGAATATAATTTTGCGCCCTTTTTTAGAGAATTAACAGCCAAGGAGCGTGATTTTGCCTTCTTTTAACAATACTCTCCAACAGACAATATTTCGATGAGAAAAATTGAACTTGTGTTTGAGGACAGAATTATTAGTAGAGATTTGTGGCCCCCCTCGGTCCCCCGACCTAAACCCTTGCGATTTCTATCTCTGGGGTAACTTAAAACAAAATGTACAAGACAAAGCCACACACTCTGGAAGAATTAAAACAAAATATCCGCCAGGAAATTGCCGCCGTGAACTACAGCGAGTGATGATAGTTTCCTAAAGAGGTGCCAAAATGTATGGACAACGACGATGGCCAGTTTCAGCATTTTCCTTTCATAAAGCTGGTAAGTAAAGCCTTTAAATGTAGTTTTAAAAATATTGTATGGTTTCATCCGCGCCTTTCTATGATACGGCAGACGGCAACGAGCGCCGAGGACGGGAACAGGAAAAAACACAGCGCAGCCGGTACGTACTTTTTGGCTCACACTGTAGTACCCTTATTGAAGTTGCAACATTACATGGTTTCACCCGTCTTTATGGAGTAAGAGCAATGAAGTATAACTGTACTGGTTTATATCTCGCTTTAGAGATTAGTATAAATTTGAAATTTAATTTTACGACCTCGGGTATCGAAAGAGAGAGCTCCGCGGTACCCTCCGAGGCTCGCATTCCGGAGCTACCGATTTCGATTCCCGTTGTGTTGAGCGCTGTGACCTCGGATATCCTCTAGTTCCCAAGGTCGTGGGTTCAAACCCGGCGGAGGGCGATGCATTATTTTCGGGCGTAAAAATCCTTAGCACGGCTTTCTTCGAAAGGGAAGTAAAGTCTGGGGTCCCGTGTCGTAGATTTACGGCACGTAAAGACCCTCAAGCCTGATAAAGAGGCCTCTGAGCAAAATTTCCGGTCTTTCATGCCCAATATAGAATGGGACGCTAAGGACCACAGCTAAAGAGCGTCCATAAATAAAACCCTTATTTCAATTTTTTCTTGGGTTTTTCGCGGTTTTCCGTGTTCGATAGGCGAATACTAAATTTTCCTGTCCCCAATTTCCATCTTATGTTACAGATGTGCTTTCAGGTTTCGCAGTGTGAAGCAATGCCGTGCACATTACGCAGTAGCTTTCTCTAAGGCAGGAGTATTCCTCGTGGACACCAGAGGGCTGTCTGGATGTATAGGTTGTTCATCGCCCACTATGGGTAGTACCAGCAGTGGGTCATATCTGCCGCTAGAATTGTTAGGGACTTCCGCGCGTATCTAGGCTGTCTGCCTGTATTACCATGCTAGCTTCTAGTTCCCGATGTTGCGGGTTCAAACCCGGCGGGGACGATGGATTTTTCGGGCGTAAAAATCCTTAACATGGCTTCCTACGGAAGGGAAGTAAAGCCGGTGGTCCCGTGTCGTAGATTTACGGCACGTAAAAGAACCTCAAGCCTGATAAAGAGACCTCTGAGCAAAATTACCTAAAATAGAATGGGAATCTAAGAACCACAGCAGTTAAAGAGCGTCCATAAATAAAACTCAATTTAATTTTAATTTTGTCTGCCTGTAGCCTCGTGTGGCACCTTCGCTGCATCCTCCTGGGGGTGGTAGCCACAATAGATCTTCCCTTAATAAGCAAGTAAGGAAGAAAAGTGTTTGCCCCGTTACCACTTCAGCAAGCTTTGAGTCCAGCAAGCTCACTTAACTCTCTGCACACAAGTGTCATCCCACTTACTATTTTGCTGCAAGATGTGGAATGAGTATTTTAATCACAGGCTGCTTACTTCTTAGTAGCACAGAGAAACAAGATATAGAATGTTAGGGACACAGAATAAGAAATATTATAGTTTACAAGTTTTACCAGAATTTTTATCTTGTGGAAACAAAAAAGATAAATACAGATGAGTACGAAGTTAGTACTTAACCTTGTTTAATAAAGTGAAAAATATTATAAATAAGAAGCCGAGGACGCGGACAGGAAAGCCACCGCTCAGGCAGTTCGTAGTTTTTTGGCTCCCTCTGTATATCACTGCATGCTGCATACAGAACAGAGCACGATTGTGCTGTAGAAGCCAAACTATAAAGCTTATGAGAAGTCATTCTAAAACGCTAAACAAAATAATACCTCTGAATATAAGCAGACAGTGTTTTAGCTATTTTTGCATGTCAAACATAGAAGGATAGGAAAGAGAAACAAATCGTTAGCAAATATAATAAATCATAAAGAACCAAACAAATGTTATATTGATAATAAACTCCATATATTCTGAGATTCAGCTCCATAGCCTTTGTCCTCTCCATTTTCTGTTAATGTTATATTAAGTTTAGTGTATCGATTACTTTGTTTTTCTTTGAATTTATAATTATTATTTTTAATATTAATATGTCAATGTGTTTCATTATATAAACGCTGTCTTTATATAATGAATGTGACTATATTAGTTAATGAGTCTGTCACTAGTAGGGACAAGGAATCCGTGTAATTATACTCATTCTGCTCGTGACGTCATAGTAAGCGTTTAGTCATAGGCCAGGATTTGCTATGCGTTACGGGTTTCAATATGTGAACTAGATCTTGACATTGGTTATCTTAGAGGATACTGAAAATTCCGTAATTTTTTGTTTAAGCTTTTAAAATGGTTCATAATGCCGGAAACTGATAATACGACTTCAGATTTTTACTTTCACTACTACGTATAGTAAGTAGGGGAAGTATTGCATTCCACCCAAAAATTCGATATTGAGATTTCACCGGAAATATATGTTTTGAGGCCCCCTGAATCCAAAAAAAAGCATTTTTAGAAAAAGACCCGTGTGCATAACTCAAAAACGAAAAGTCGGATAAACACCAAACTTGGTATTTAGGTTCTATATCTTTCAAAATTGCGACACGAAGATTTTCAAGAAAATTCCCCCACCCCAGACTACACCTTACCTGTAACATTTTTCGAAATTCTTTATTTTCTCAAAAATGGCTCTTAAGGAATTTGATTAAAATATATGTTAATGAATACTTTCATGGCAAAAGAAATGATATCTGGAATTTTTTGAGAATATCCCCAAGAGTCGTCTTCATTCTGAATGAATTTTAGATAACTGGTAAACCGTAAGAAATAGACAAAATTTTGTTACACAAAAATGTAGATCTCGTTAAAACACACAATTTATGTCATATAACTACTTATTTTTTGTCGAGTGAACCATTTCCGAGATATTTCTTGTTATTTGTTTGAGTTTTCCAATACTTATACTTTTTCTCAAATGAGAATTTGTAATTCTTTTTTTATGTCCTAGACTTAAAGCCTAACATGCTCCCCTGCAGCTACAAGAAAATTAGCAGCAAGGTGTTTGTCTCGATTAAAATGAAGTAGGTGGAGGATAAGCGTTTGTAAAAATAGCTTGAGCAAGAGCAGAGAAGGTTATGTGAGTGCAACACATCAGATTTTTTTTGTATGCTCTTTATAATAGCGACCCGAAAAATAGGTACGGAATCAGCATTTTTCCTCCTTGGTACATTGGATACGAGATTTTAGACTCAAATAGTGAAATTTATTCCAACATTGGTCTTCCCTTTTGTTTAAGTTAGTCTTTTGGCGTCTATGGTCAATAAACTGCCGGTGCAACTAATGTGTATAATAAACCCTACCAAAAATATGAGATGCTTGCAATTTATGGCGTCTTAAAATTGCGATAAGCGGCTTTCACCCACATTTATTGACTACCGCGTAAAGTAATGAGATTATATTACGTAATACTGCGGTTTCCATCCTCATCTATTCGTCTATAAAAACTCACTAAAATAGGAACAGTGCTTTTATAGTGCTAGGAAGTAGTGAAGTAACAAAGAAAGTTTAAAGGGGCTTCATTTATATCCTATAATGACAGTCGAAATGGCAGGAATATACGAGGGTGGCTCAAAAAGTAACACAGAATAATTTTTTTATAAAAAAGTTTAATAGTTAAAACAAAAAAAATCACAAACTACTTACACCTTTTACCTACTTTTTGACATAGTCACCAAGTTTCTCAACACATTTCTCCCATCTTGATATCAGTTTCAACATGTCCTGTTCGTAGAAGTGCGTTTCCTTGGAGTATAGCCATCTGCGGACTGCTGATTTCACTTCCGCATGTGTCGCAAAGTGTTGGCCGGCCAGGAATTTCTTCATGGAACCAAACAGATGAAAGTCCGACGGTGCAAGGTATTTAGGTGGATGCTGGAGCACCTCCCAACCAAATTTGGTGATTTTCTGACGAACAGCAGCAGCAACATGGGGTCGAGCATTGTCATGAAGGATTTTGACGTCGTCAGCATTCATGTTGTGGCGTTTGTCACGAAGGGCACGATGCAACTTCACAAAGGTTTTCATGTAGGTTTCAGTATTCACAGTGGTCCCGTGTTCAGCAAAGTCCACCAATACAACACCATGTATATCCCTGAACACCGTCACAAGCACTTTCCTAGCAGATTGAGCCGCTTTGAGTTTTTTCTTCACTGGGGAACAGGCATGTTTCCACTCCACACTTGCCTGCTTGGTTTCGGGCGTGTAGTCGAATGCCCACGACCAGTGACGATTCCTTTCAGTAAGTCATGCCCTTCTGCGATGTACCCCGTTAGGTGATCCAAGCTCGTCATCATTTGCTGGCCCTTGTGGTTGCCTGTCAGGTTCTTAGGCACCCAGCGAGCACTAACTTTACGAAATTTCAACATGTCATGAACAATATCGTACACTGCACCATAGGAAATCTTGAACTATTGCGATAAGGTTCACATTTGCACACGCCGGTCGTTCAAAATTGCCGCATCAATGCCTCACATTCTACGGGGTTGCAGCTGTTACCGGCCTCCCGGAGCGTGGCTAATCACTAAGGTTCACAGGCCCTCTATGAAGACTGCACACCACCTGGAGACATTGCTTCGGTCCATACAATCATCCCCATACACGCCACGCATGTCCCTGGGAATATCACTCAGTTTATGCGCTTTGGCCCAAAAAAATCTAACCACACCTCTCTGCTCTTCACACGTGGATGACAGTAACATGCGCGCCATCTTTATGGCGTCGTTCATGCTTCTCTCGCTAGAGCTGCACATGAAACAAAAATACCCTCTGTAACGAAAATGTCAAACTATATCTGTGTGAAATTGCAACACTCCAGCTGCAATACCAAGGCAGAAAAAAATGATTGTGCGTTACTTTTTGATCCGCCCTCGTATAAAAGGAAAGACCATTGGCTACGGAAATATCGCAAATCTAGCGTTTTCTATCAGATATAGCTGAGAACAATTACCAGGTTGGTCATGATTGTTATTATTTCTTCTCGTGATGTACTTTTATATTGCATCCCATTTTTAACTGTATAGCATGGTGCTGTTGCTAGATTCGGCTGTGTATCTATTACGGCGACACGCAACAATAGAAATACAAACTAGCAGCACCTGATATCGCTGGCGCAACCATAACAAACTGAATGAACTGGACTGAATGAACCAGTCTTCACCTGCAATATATAGGCTTAACGTCAGCCCTTTGTTATTCTTTCACTGGGCCAAACGAAGAACTGTTCCGCAAACTTAAGTGACGATAATACACACAGAAGAAACTAGGAAGTTACCGAAAACTTCAAAAGAGATTGTGCGTGACAAATTATCCAAAAACAGGGAACCATGAGCGATATTTCCATAAACGGTATTCATGTTTTATTTATTTAATGCATTTGTAAATAATTGGAGGTATAAAGAACATTGTCCCTGAAACGTGTACACAGAATATATATTAACGAATTAAATTTCGCACACGGGAACGCATCTTTGACAATCAAGTGCGATAAAATCTTTCGAAAATATCAACCTTAAAATTCTTTTCGTATAAGTTGAATAGTTGATATAATAGTTATTTTTCTTTCATTCATTATCTGTTTACCCTCCTCTTAAGTAGGACTTACACCCCCCAGGACTTACAGGCGGGTGCCTGGGGTCAGAGGCCCGTCGAGGAGCAGACACTCATGGATCAGACAGAACATCAAGGATGGGTGATCAGCCCGATGCCTGGTATGGGATGAAGGAAGTAGATGAAGCGAAATGTTGGTGAAATGGATGAAAGGAAAGGTGATGATGGAGCAGTTGGTGGAATGAATGGCGGGGGAAACCGGAAAACCCGGAGAAAACCCGCCCAGACGCCGCTTCGTCCACCACAAATCCCACATGCAGCCCCCTGGGATTGAACCCGGTCCGCCTCGGTGGGAGGCGAGCGGTCTAACCACTCGGCCACGGCGCCGCCTTGATATAATAGTTAAACTCGTAAAATACCATCATGTTTTTATTGTTACATATTGGGGTGAAGGCCAAAAAGGTTACCAGAAAATGGTTAATTTAGATCACCCCAACACGCATACAGGGGACGCAACTCGCTGGCAGCAAAAAAAACTGGACCTTTGTGTAAAGATTTAAGGGGAAGGCGTGAGTTTTATATTACACTGAAGAATTACATAGCACTTATTACCTGCGCACTCCTGGGATTTATTCACAAACGTTTCGCGACTCTACATAATGAGCAAGGGTAACCGGATGGAGGGAGATGCCAGGAAGTCGTAGATCGGCCACACACGCGTCTGGTTCCAACGACCACTTCCACTGGAGTGTCGCTATCATACCCCCACCAACCGGTTTCTGGCGTCATAACAGACAATTTCAAACAGATCTTTCCCTTTGCGTGGTCCTCACCGAAAGGAATGACCGTTAAGCCGAAATATAACTAAGGAGACCCAATAGAGCTACATCTGGTAGCAACAAAACAGCACAACAGTGCGTCTGGTAATGACAATAAAATTAATAATACGCCACAATGTATTCCACCTAGTCTTAAGAATGTAGAAGTGTGAAAATTATTACACACAGGCACATTTTTAATGTAAAAATGATTATCAGATCTGAGCTTGAAAATAGTAACAAATGTCTAAAAATCGAATCTGTGAATTTCTATCGTCTATTTTCATTGTGAATATTTCTTTTTCTCCAATAACACTACACTACAATTACACTAGTGATTTTCCTTGGTCAAACATCTTTTTTTCCAACTCACGGCCCCAAAAATCTGCTCAGAACAAAAAGTATATATTGTGACCGCGCGCGCGAGTTACCTAATGTGTGTGGCTAATGGCCGATCCCTTTAGAATAACAGTCGCGTAACGAGCTAATTGTATGCCACTTTCCCTCAGTTTAGGAATTATTATTCCAGAATATTCCTTTGGGTCGGTTCTAGTAACCTCCCTTTCTAGAACGTTCCGCTTTATATGCGGGTCCTACATAAGGAGCTGCTCTTGACCGGACACGAGTTCAGAGTTAAGATGTTACGATGTGAAAAGTGGATAGTGCTAGTGCAGTTCAGTTGTAAGTTGTTACTTAGCACTTCGGTTGTTGTTTGATTCGACGGATCAGTTGTGTAGTGTTCCGAGTGTGTGCCAGAAGTTACTCGAGTGTTACGTTTGTGCTACGCTGAGTGCCTAGGTGATACATAAGGTGTGTTTCGCAGCAACTAGTGCTTTAATTTGTTAAAATACAGTATTTAGTTTACAGATATGGTTCTTGAATTCATACGGATAATGCTGGGGGTAAGAATGACAGAAAACGGTCACATAAGATCTATTTTTGGCAAAACTAGAAATCAGTTTGCCTACATTTCATAGAAGAAAAATACCTGCATCTATCTATCATACGATAAAAAACTGACTCAGTAGTTTATTCTACTTTTTCATGCAGCCATCTAATTCTGATTGGTGAAACATTCTATAGCACTCATCACAATAAAGCGTCAGTATCTTGGAGGCATAATCTCGGATAGTAAATAACCCTAGCTTTGCTTTGAGTCTAATAACTTTCACACCTCTGTAGTATTGAAATCATAATAAAAGGCAATACATTTTCTCTCCCCAACTTGTCGTCCTCCGTGGACCAGTACTGCCGTGCTAGCCTCTAGTTCCCCAGTCGCGGGTTCAACCCTGGCGGAGGGCGATGGATTTTTTCGGGCGTAAAAATCCTTAGCATGGCTTCCTTCGGAAGGGAAGTAAAGCCTGTGGTCCCGTGTCGTAGATTTACGGCACGTAAAAGAACCTCAAGCCTGATAAAGAGGCCTCTGAGCAAAATTACCGCTCTTTCACGCCCAATATGGAATGGGACGCTAAGAACCATAGTAGTTAAAGAGCGTCCATAAATAAAACTCAATTTATTTTATCTCTCCAACTTATAAATATATATGACCTCTGTCCGGGAAGCCTCGAAGTTACATGGCGATGTCCATTGTTTTAATTCTTTCTCTCTATTTTAGCATCATCCTTTCTAAACGATAATACATGTTACTACCCTGTCTACAGATGTAACAACTCAAGTATCTAGCCTTGAAGACTTCTGGTGATATGCTTAAGTGCATTTTGCCTATTATAATAGATTATAAATGGAATGAAAAATGAATTCGAACCATGAATTTATTTTTAAACAAAACTATGAAGAATAAGTGAAAACCTAATAAGGGCTCGAAAGTTAAAGCTCATAAAAACTAAACTCTGCTCGTTAACGACCAGAACAATCTATTGTGGCGGGATGGATAAATTGTGGCGGCGAGCAATGAATAAACGGGGAGACGAGGAACGCAAAGTTCCGTTTATGAATAGAACCTCATCGAGTTCCTGCGGCGTTATTCGAAGTTGGACACTCACAATCTCTCTTCTCTTTCTCTCTGAAGTGTACACTGAAAATGAAACGATGTGTGTCTTGTCTATTTGCTGCCTAGAAACCAGATACAACGGAAGTAAATATTGATTTTAAAACAGAATCGAGTAAACGCGAACAGTAATTCTGAAGCTAGGAGAAGGAGCAAATGAAGTACGGTTCACAGAAGTCGTGTTTGAGGTTGGGAAATCTGGAGATACACTGCAATGAAATAGAAGTAATCAGGTGTTAACACGATATATTCTTACTCTCCCGACAAGCTTTTCTGTCAGTCTGAAACTGCCACTTATTTAAATAGCATGTAAAAGAAACTGTTGCGAAAATATTTTAGTATTGCCGTGCTTTTAAGTTCAACTTTCGTCAGGTGTTTTCTTTCAGGCCGGTTATCGCGTAGAGTTGGGGTCACTGAATACAACCTTTCTCAGAAATTCTTACGCTAGCTGCGTGACTTTACAGTTACGACGGGCACTATTTATATTTTGAAACTTGGCAACCCTGAATGTTGTAGGTGCCATCTGACGTTTCAAATGGAAAGTTTGACTTTTTTGACCATAATCTACTTCAAACATTTTGCCAATAGAGCGTCATTTGTTTGTTTACACTAACTTGAAACTTTTGTGTCAACAAAAACATGGAATTAACTCGTGAAAATGTTCGATTTATTGCGAATTTTGACGTGGATTATCAAGACTAGAGTGCATCGATCAACTAACTTCCACATTTGGCGACGAAGCTCCATCCTTTGCCACTGTGAAACGCTGGTATAACGAATTTAATCGTAGCCGCCGTTCGCTCATTGATGAAGTTCGTGAAGGTCGTCCAGAATCAGTTGTTGTACCAGAAAGCATTGATGCTGTGCAAAAACTAATAATCAAAGAATGTCATGCGACATATTGTGAGATTGAGGCAACCCTAGGCATAGTTCCACCAGCATATATAAAATATTGCATGATTATTTAGCCGTGAAAAAGCTTTGTTCTCGTTGGATCCCACATAATTTGACGCAATCTCAAAAGGATGCTCGTGTCGATTGGAGTACAAAAATGCTCAAGAAATACAACAGCGGTGCCTCAAAAGACGTATACAAGACTGTAACAGGTGACGAATCATGGATCTATGCGTATGAGCCGGAACGTAAACAGCAATCGACTGTATGGGTGTTTCAAGATGAAGCAAATCCAACAAAAGTTGTTCGCACTCGAAGCACTTCAAAGCAAATGGTCGCCTGCTTTTTCAGCAAAACTGGCCATGTGGCAACAGTGTCTTTAGAGGAACGTAAAACGGTCAATGACGAATGGTACACAACCATTTGTTTGCCAGAAGTCTTCGGTGAAGTAGGGAAAACCAACAAGAACCGTAGCATCATTCTTCATCAAGACAATGCGAGCGCACACACATCTCGTCTAACAACAGAATATTTGAAGGCTTAAAAAATCGAATTGAAGGGTCATCCGCCATACAGTCCTGATTTGGCAACCAAAGACTTCTTTTTGTTCACGAACATCAAGAATAAATTGCGTGGACAACAATTTTCGTTGGCAGAAGAAGCCGTTGATGACTTCAAAAACCATGTTTCGGAGGTGTCTCATGAAGACTGGAATAACTGCTTTGACAAATAGTTCAAACGGATGCAAAGGTGTATTGATCATAAAGGAGAATATTTTGAAAAAAAAAAGCAGTTTTCAATCAGAAATTACTTGGTTTTAATTATTAGGCTCAAAATATAAATAGTGCTTCACGTACACAGGTACACTGGCGTGCATAAAATGTGGCCCATAATGGAGCGGAGCTGTTTATGCTGGTACTGACAGAATTTAGCCCCACCCCTTACCAGCGTGACCACCTCTGTTTTTCGAGTATAATTTTAGCCACGGAGTGGCAGGCTACTTTACCTCCCCAAAGCATGGCCGAACTACCAATGGGTATCATTACAACTTTTATGTTTTCATGATACACTACCGTTTTCTTATTGCCGTTTAGTAGCAGCAAAAACTTAACCTTAGTCTCTAGCTGTCGTTGAGCATAAACACATGCGAATGGTATTTCACCCCTTACTCTAAAAGGCCAAATTATATTGTAATTAGTTTAGGCTTTCCTTGTATACCAATCGTAGCGAAACACTTTCGTAGAGCTGCTATCCGAACTACTCCTCAATTTCACATAGAATATAATCATCGTCCATTGGTTAGGTTTTATAAACCTGAATTGCTTTTCAGGACAGTAACATAGAAATCTGATACGGGCGGAGTTGAAAGTTGTTGGAAACTTTACGGAGAGAAAAACACTATGACGTTCTAGGAGAATGGGCCACTTTTTATGCACGCCAATGTACATCTCAACGTGGAATCGGAATAAACCGTTGCCAGTTTTTTTCTTGTATACTTAACAATCCTGTCCGTTTCCTTGCACTGAAGGCGGAACAAAACATGGCAACAGTCTACTTGAAAGACAGGCGTAACTGTGAAAAGATAAGCAGTGTTTTGATACTGAAGTTAGCATAATGAGCGCCGCCAAAATAAATTCAAAACCAATTTACCTAATAAAACCATTTTAAACTAGTTTTACCTAGTTGCAGTTGATTTTAACGAGGACTCTTTGAACATTTAACAGCAAACATGTTGTAATTTATGGTTGAAACTCGTTTCAGCTAAAATAAGATATTTCAAATACTCGCTTATTGTAAACATTCCTTCCTGGTGATGCTAGTGTGCTATATAAAACTACAAAAGAATTTTCCCTATATAATATTCGTGCTTTAACAGTAGCTGGCGGGAAAAATTAATATTAGAATTCTTTACATTTTAGTAGGCAAGAAGAAAACAAAGCATTCGTTTAGATATTTCGTCCGCCGCTAAATTACATTTATCCATCTGCATGCCACCGCCTTCCTACTCTTCCTTCTCAAAGATTACCCTTCTCTTTGTATTTATTGTGCTAAGAGTTTTACAATTTTATTGTCGACTGCACTTTGACCCTGGTCACTCATTAAGTAGACAATCACTACAGTTTATTTACATTTTACAGTTTCTTGTCAATAAATTATCTTGCTCTTTTTTTCATTTTTTTTCATGTCCCATTTCCACTTGTTTTTCACTTTTCATTTATTGATTACCTAACCATCACACATTCACTATAGTTTTCCATTCAAGGTAAGATGCGCTACCTCTTACTTTTCTCTTTCCACTGTCCAAAGCCATTTATTTTTTACTTTACTCAAAAACTGTCCAATGGTTCTAGCGTCCTTGCATATCATTTCAATCATAAGTGTATTTCTATCCACTTTCAACCACTTCTTATTAAAAAATTCTTTTCTCCAATTTTCTGTTCCTTGGCACTTAAATACTATGTGTTCGATGTCTTCATTACCACCACATATCGGACATTGGTTCTGAGGAATACCCTGTCTTAACCCTCTTAGCCTCCATGCTCCGGTTCTTACCCATGCAATAGATTCCTTCTCTTCTTCATTTACTATGTCTATATATTTTTCCCTACCCCATGTATTTTTCATTGGCCTATAACAAACTAATGAGCTCTTTTCGGAAATCTCACTGAACATGATTTGTATTTCTATATCTTCCAGCCTTTTCCTCGCCTTTTTCCAAAAAATTTTCACGTTATTTTCTCTCCTTCTCCACATGTCTCCTAACCCATTTTTCTCCAAAATGTTCCGTAATTTACTTACCCATCCATCATTCATTAAGCTATTCTCTTGGTATTCAATGCATTGTCTTAACACATTACTTTTTCCTGGATTTAAAGTTCTGAACCAAAATTTCAAAGCTCTTTCCATTATCTTCCGCTTAGTTGCCACCCTGCCCATCTGTAATTATGCTACCTGTCTTACAATTGCCTTCGGTAGCCCTAGTATTTCTCTACAAAACATCATGTGCACCACATCTATACTTTCCCGGACTTACACCCTAAGGACATGCCATCTTGTCTCAATAGCCTGTCGAGGAGCAAGCAGGATGGGTGATCAACCCAATACCTGGTATGGTGATGAAGAAGAAGGAAAAAGAAATTTAGTGATGAAAGGGATGTTAAGAAAATTCAAGGATCAAATTATTGAAACCAGCATTCGCCTAACGACCGAGAAAAACCGCGAAGAAACCTTCAATCTGACTGATCGGCCTCCCGAATACGAATCGTACAGGTTACTATCGTGTCACCTCCTCAGTGCCTTCTATTCAGCGTGCATAATTATTATTATTATTATTATTATTATTATAAACAAGTTATTTGACATTTGTTCTAAATATAGACTTAATTCCGATTGGTCTCTGAGTAAACCTGTAATGATCAATTTGTATATTTGTGAATGGAATGCATCAAATGAAACAGTTGATTACGAGAGTACGTGCTTTGAGTAACCAAACGGCTACCTCGTGTACACCTATAATGTAAGTGCAAAAACAGATTACAAACACAACGTGGCATGCATTAAGAGCATCGTTACCCGTGCATTTAAGCAAGGTGCAGGCTTATTAAACTCTTCATCTGTACAGCAATTACGGTGAAAGTGATGCGCGGGAACAAAAATGAACGAGTTGTAAGGATTAAAGGAAAATGAGGTAATATATCTTCATTTATCTTCCCGCTATCGTAGTAAAATATTCTTAATTTCCAGCAGAAATGCGGTCAAATCTATCTTGCTTACACTCTGCATCATAACCATTTCTTACCAACTTTATTCGATGCAATTTCCCTTTTGTTTCACCATAAATCGGCTCACCTTACTTTTCTTGCATATAATGTGAGAATAAGTATATGTAACTATTACATGTCTTTATAAGTCTATTAATATTTCATAAGGATTCCATACTTTCTTCGTATAAATTATGTTACTATTTACTTCATGTTAGTTACGATAAATATATCCATAGGAATTGTCTCGATTCGGCAATTACATCGTTGTACATAATCTGTTATAACCAGAAGGTTGAAAAGACTTTTTAAATATCTGACAATACCTATGACACCATTTAAAAATACACTACTTGGTATTAGCGGAAGTAAAAACTGAATCCGATAACATTTCGAAAATGTTTATTGCTATAAATTTTTTACATCGTATACCTTTAAGCTTGGAAATTTGTTCTAATATTCTAAACCATTAAATATATTCTTGAAATAATAGCAAAATAAATAACTTTTTTCAGAAAGAGAGGAAGAAGCGTGAGGGAAAACGCTAAGTAACCAAATTTAGGATTTATGCGTCTCATTTTTGGATTCGGCAATTCAGACAAACGCTCATACGTAATTTTTCTAAAAATACATGTTATTAATTCAGGGAAGTTAAAACATCCATTTCCGGTTGAATTTGGATATCAGCTGTTTTGGTGAAATCTATTTTGACGGCTCTAAATCAATAAGTAATTGAACTGATATGACGGTTTTCAGACTGAACGGGATCGCTCAGGCGGTAACGTCTATGGCCAGCACTCGGGAGGTCCAGGGGTCGATTCCCGGCGACCGCTCACTCTGACCCATAGATTTTTCTGGGGTTTTCCCGGGTCGTCAGGCGAATGCTTGAGCGCTTTCTTTTAGCCTACGAATTTCCTGTCCTTCCATTCATAATTTCATTCATCCTTCATCCCTTTGGCCTCTTTCAGGGCCGGAAGTGTCGGCGATGGTGTTTCGGTGTAGCGTGCCAGGGGAAAAGGATGCTCACTGTAACTCTCTCCTTCCGGGGTATGCGAACCCCTTGAGGGGTATTGGAACCCCCTCTGTGTGGGTAGGGTCTCCGGTTGGCCTGTCCTTCTGCCGTGGTGTTTATATTTGGAAACTTAGGGACCCTGTCATTGCTGTACCGTCGCTCCTGCATCGGCCGCCCGGTCTCCTTTCGCCTCATCCTTTCTCTCTAGGACACCCCCTTGTGGGACGTAGTATAATATCCACTCTGTATCTGTGCTGAGTCCCCTCCGTAACAGAAGATAAGAATGCCAGAAATTCAAATGTAATTAGTTGAAGTATTCTAAACCTATTACATAACAAATGTTGGTCTCTCAGTCTGTCTGTATATGAAAATACTAATTTTTATTATCTTTCCAACTTTTACTAGAAGCAGCTATTTTCAGCATGCTTTTTAAACCCTTCTGCAGTTGGAAGTTACATTGCGTTTTGATTTTTTCACTTAAGGAGGGAAAAACTGAGATATTGAATAATACTTGTGAGGATCGTCAGGTAAATATTTGTTTTATAAACCGTCGTTTAACTGGCGAGTGGCAGCACAGCTGCGGGCTTTTAACATGAAGAAAGCTTCTTAAGTACACTCCGTTGCGCTTAACAGTTGTTCATGTGTATATAACAGGCTATAGCATCTCATTTTATTTTTCATTATGTTACCGCTCTGTCTTAATACCATCTCATGCCAATAAATTGAAACTAAATTAGAATAAATGAACAAATATCTTTGAGGAATTAACACACTGAGCTCCACTCGTTTAGATGCAATGTGAGTATACTTCTATGTCCCTCTCTGCTAACCCGTGTTTCCACTTGGATTTACCATCACAAGATGAACGCCACCCTTCGCCAGCTAATACTTAACTCCATTTATATTCATATTCAAGAAAATGGATAGGCTTGAAGCTTCAGGCCTTCGGAAAATGCAATTTGGAGAAGATGATCTCCCTTTAGTAACAATAATAGGTTTAGGTTCAACACAAAGGCCTGAAGTACTAAAATTAATTGTTAGATTAGTGACTAAAGGGTATGATATTGATTACCGAAAGCAAAATGTCCACTGCTTATAGGGAAAGTATACTATTTTTACCAGCCACTATCTCAGGACATAGACCAGTTCAGGAGTAATCTGAGTACGTATATTCAGTATTACTCTTATATAGTGATTAGTAACTAATTTTGAGCTTTCTACCAAAGGCTAAACAAAACTGTATCGTTATGCTCGGTAGGTAATATTCATTGGAACATCCTTCTCGGCTGAGCATAATGCGCGGTTATCAATTTGACTGTGAATCTGGTGCCTGAAGGTCATGTCGTGCAGCAGTGCAATGCGTGTAAAGATGAATATTCAGAATTAATTTATTCCAAACATCGTTCACGAAGTATACACTCTCCTCGGCATGTAAGGAGGTTACTTAAGAGATTCCGAAGCGTCAAACTTATGCCACTAAGTAAGACGTCATACGCATCTAAGTTAATTTAGAGATACGGGGGATGTCCCAAATGTGAAGCCTAGAAGCAAATTAACGTGCGGAAAAGAGAATGTGGTGGGGGGGGGGTGGTTTTATTGTGAACAGTTTCAGTCTACTCTTGTACAATACACCAATCACATGGGCCTCATTGCTGTACATGCTTTTCCTGTCCCTATTACCTAACACTGTGTGTGTAATACTAAATATATACTCGCTACATGTACTAGTATGTACTATGAACTAACATAATGAAGGAAGAAAAGACAAAATAATAATAATAAGAAGAAGAAGCATGAATTATAATTATATTACAAATATATACAGTGCTCTGACCCTTAGGAACTCACTCTTATGTACCGTCCCCCCCTCTATCGTTCCCCAGGGCAATTAATCTCCTTTGCCGAATCTTAGACATAAAAGAGTCCATTTTATGACGACACGTGACCTACATTACATCCAAGCAGGTCTTCATTCCCCTATTGGACTCTAGAACTGTGGTGGTGAATATTCTATTTCTCTGCACTCAGCCAGAATATGATTTCATGTTTCTCTTTCACCGCAGAGTGGACATATTCTCACTCCGGTGTCATCAGTTAATTTATTGCCTTTCCAGGCGCCCAATTTTATCCACGGCAAACCACTTCTTTCCTCTCACGTACAGTTATCTAAATAGGCCTCCCTGCACCAGCCCCGCGCTATTTGACACTGTAAGTTAAGTGAAATTTTAGCCATACATTGTGATTCTAAATTCTGTCTGTCAATATCCCGTAGTCGTCTCTGAATTATCTTCCATCCGCTACGTCCCATGTCCCTCCCTGTAACCAAATGTACCCCATTCCTATTTCTTCTTAGCGTCTTCGCAATTTCCTTGCCCAACACGTATGCCATCCTTCCCGTACTTGCTCCCTGAAACACACCGCGCGTAGAAGTGCCTGATCTCCCCGTACTATGCGTAACCAGTATTTAATTACCCTTACTTTCAGATGTATGGTTTCATTGTGTAAGCCGAATTGTTTAAGAACCCCACAATTAGCAGTAGCCCTCCCCACCTGTAAAATTTGCTTCAGCTAAGGAAGAAGGTACTCGTGCATCTTCCCAGCAGGACTCTGGCACAGAGCAATATTCCCAATGGAGAACTCACTGAAAGTTTAATTCTAGACAATAACAGCATAGCCTTTGCCCTCTGGTTTAACCTCCTGGTGTTATTGAAAGATAAATCTTGGAAGACTAATCCTCACATTTTAGATTAACTGAAGCGTAGTATTCGTGAAATGGCTAATTTCGTGAGCAGCTGACAGAAATATTTGGAAAAGATGAAGTATTGCATTCACCCAAAAATTCTATATACACATTTCAACGGAAATATATTTTTAAAAATATTTGTGTATGCGTCTGTGTCTGACTGAATAGTATAACTCTTCATCTTCTTCATTCTCTGTTTAATCTCCTCTTATGTGGGAGTTACACCCCCCAGGACTTACAGGCGGTCAGAGGCCCGTCGAGGAGCAGACACTCATAGATCAGACAGAATATCCAGGATGGGTGATCAGCCCGATGCCTGGTTTGGGAGGAAGGAAGTAGGTGAAATGGATGAAAGGAAAGGTGATGATGAAGCAGTTGGTGGAATGAATGGCGGGGGAAACCGGAGAACCCGGAGAAAACCCGCCCAGATGCCGCTTTATCCACCACAAATCCTACATGCGGGTCCCTGGGTTTGAACCCGGGCTGCCTCGGTGAGAGGCGAGCGGTCTAACCACTCGGCCACGGCAACAGTATAACTCGTAAATGAAAATTCGGTTAAATACCGACCTTGGTATTTAGGTTCAGCGTCTTTCAAGGATACGACACGAATACTAAAAAAAATGCCCCCAGCCCAAACTACTCCTAACGTGGAAAAGTGTTCGTTATTTTTTACGTTTTCAAAAATGGATCTAAGAGTGTTGATTCGATTACCATATGTTTAAGATATTCGGATGAAAACGTGTATCTTGAATTTTCTGTGAATAACCTGTAAAGACCTCTTCATTCTGAACGACTTTTGTATACCGAACGATATAGACAAAATCTTTCCACACAAAAAACTCATAACTGAAAAATCTTATAATTTTCACATCAATAATTCTAATTATATCCTTCTTATTAAATCTATACTATTATATACGAATCATGCATACAACATTAACAAATACAAATTACTTGAACTATTTCAATTTATTCAAGTAATAATCTTCCAAAAATAAGATTCTTTTTTATACTTATACTTATTTTTGGAATCTTAATGCACAGAATTTGTCACACATTTTTTGTGACGTTCGTCATTTCCGAGATGTTCTTTACTATCGCTTTAGCCTACTGTGTTCTTTTTGTAATTACAAAGAGATTTGTAAACGTGTAATGAAAGCTTATCATTATTAACAAAAAGTAGAAGCTTTTGTAGGAGTATTTTGTAGAAGAGTAATTAGAGAAAGTGTTGTGAATGTAACACATCAGATTTGTATGGATTACTATTAACATCGAGGCTAAATCTGTTGTAATTGGAGGCTCAACAGCTCTTGGCTAGCGTCAAGAATGTACTGAGATAAGTCTTTGGCACCAGTCTTAATAGAAAAATCCGTAAGTATTCCGTTCCTCATCCATAAAGTATCCATTTCTCCCGACCTTGTTCCATACGTCCCCAGCCATCTTTCCAGCTTCTATCTGTTGGTACGAGGGGCACTATATATATATTTTGAGCCTAATAACTAAAGCAAAGTAATTTCTGATTGAAAACTGCTTTATTGTTTTTCAAAACATTCTCCTTTATGATCAATACACTTTTGCATCCGTTTGAACCATTTGTCAAAGCAGTTATTCCAGTCTTCTTGAGACACCTCCAAAACATGGTTTTTGAAGTCATCAACGGCTTCTTCTGCCAACGAAAATCTTTGTCCACGCAATTTATTCTTGATGTTCGGGAACAAAAAGAAGTCTTTTTGTGCCAAATCAGGATGTATGTTGGATGACACATCAATTAGATTTTTTGAGCCTTCAAATACTCTGTTGTTAGACGAGAAGTGTGTGCGCTCGCATTGTCTTGATGAAGAATGATCCTAAAGTTCCTGTTGGTTTTCCTTACTTCACCGAAGACTTCCAGCAAACAAATGGTTGTGTACCATTCGGCATTGACCTTTTTACGTTCCTATAAAGGCACTGTTGCCACATGCCAGTTTGCTGAAAAAGCAAGCGACCATTTGCTTCGAAGTGCTTCGAGTGCGAACAACTTTTGTTGGATTTGCTTCATCTTGAAACACCCATACAGCCGACTGCTGTTTAAGTTCCGGCTCATACGCATAGATCTATGATTCGTCACCTGTTACAATCTTATATACGTCTTTTGAGGCACCTCCATTGTATTTCTTGAGCATTTTTGTACACCAATCGACACGAGCATATTTTTGAGATTGCGTTAAATTATGTGGCATCCAACGAGACCAAAGCTTCTTCACGGCTATATAATCATGCAATATTTTATATATGCTGGTGGAACTAATGCCTAGAATTACCTCAATCTCACAATATGTCGCATGACGATCTTTCATTATTAGTTTTTGCACAGCATCAATGTTTTCTGGCACAACTGATTTGGACGACCTTCACGAACTTCATTGAGCGAACGGCAGCAACGATTAAATACGTTATACCAGCGTTTCACAGTGGCAAAGGATGGAGCTTTGTCGCCAAATGTGGAAGTTAGTTATCAATGCACTCTTGTCTTATAATCCACGTCGAAAGTCGTAATAAATCATTGCACGAAAATTTTCACGAGTCAATTCCATGTTTTTGTTAACACACAATTTACAAGTTAGTGTAAACAAAACAAATGACGCTCTAATTGACAAAATGTTTGAAGTGGATTATGCTCAAAAATGTCAAACTTTCCATTGGAAACGTCAGATGGCTCCTACAACATTCAGGGTTGCCAAGGCTCAAAATATAAATAGTGCCCCTCGTATTACGGTGACATTCCTACCCGTTTAGTGACGCTATCTGCTGGACTTACCGCGGATTTAAAACCCCCGCGCACGGTTTCAATGCCTCTATTTGACCTGAAATTAAGCACACACTACCAGTGAACTAAGTTTTGTATCGACATTCTAACACCATATGCAATTTACAAAATAAGGTGCGCTCGTCCCCTCACTTACTATTTAATGCTGCTTAACTCGCGTCTCTACGGAATACGTCGTTTCTCAACCCTTAGTAGGTATCAATTCCCATAGTGACTATCTGTTTCCAAATTTCTATTTTTCATGGACATGGACTCAGTTAAATTGCCCACTCCGCTGCACTTGTATCACTCCTGTCTGTTCCTTCCCTCTGATACCTATTCTGTATAACTTTCATGGTACTCATCCATCTTACCTTTATCGTACAGGTGCAAAGTGCATTGGTTTTCTCTTTTACATACTATCCGCTGTTAATTCCTTCTTTTCCATAAATGTTCATGTATTTGTTTAAAGCAATCTTGTTTTCTGCCGCGAGCTTCTAAGAAAACCTGTAACTGTTGCAAATATGTGTTATTTTCTTATTACACCAGATTTTTGCACCATAAACAACATCTGCCTAATTGTAAGTAAACTATATGAATATTTTATCCTATAACGGAATTTCTAAATCCTTACTTTTGTTGTACTAGGTTTGTATTTAGTTGGGTATAGTTTGAATATCTCTGGTGATAATTCACAGCCTTGTCGTAACCATTCATTAAATGAAAATTCTTTTTGTATCGTTACCCAGGTATACCCTTGATCCATGTATTGATATTGATGTATCTCTTAAATTAAATCCTGTTCTGATCCCTATTCCCTGCGCCTACTTATGTACATGTATGATGGTGACGTTGTCTAATGCTTCACGCCTTTCCCAATCTATTGCTCTAAGAACTCTGTATAGCTAAAGTTGTAGTATATAGCCACGTTAAACAACAAAAAATGGTTAACTTATAGCATTATGCTAAGACACGACCTCAAGACATCTGTGAAAGCCGTCGCCTTCAGTTAATTTGCTATTCGTGCGTATGCCTTCATGAGTATGCTCTTCATGCTCTTGAAAATGACTTAGGATTTCCTGCGTAGGATCGTGATGAAAGAGAAGGCAACCGTTATGAAACACACAGATTTCTCACATTAAATACTCCCTATCTGATGGTTCAAACGGATGCAAAAGTGTATTGATCATAAAGGAGAATATTTTGAAAAGCAATAAATCAGTTTTCAATCAGAAATTACTTTGTTTTAATTATTAGGCTCCAAATATAATTAGTGCCCCTCGTATTCACTTACCGAACAGGGAAACCCACGAAAAACTCGAGGTTAGATTGGGCGATCGACGGGAACCGCAACTGGGACCTCCCAAATGCGACCCTTACACGTTACCACGGAGCCATTTGGTCGGTCACTAGTCATATTACTACTAGGGGCATATCAGTAATTATACAATATTTTATTCTATATAATTATATTATTATAATTACTATTATGATTATTATAATTATTATCATTATTATAATTATTATTACTATTATTATTATCATTATTATTATAATTATTATTATTATTAACATCATCCACATGTTTATTGAGCAAAGTAATTTTTGAAATTGACAAGTACAAAGGGATTGCATATAATAGGTTAGTAATTAAAGAAGTTTTATCCAAATACTGAATCTGCAATAATAAAAGGTGTTTCATAATATTCATGTAATTGTAGAGAAGTAAAATAAATACATAGAATGATGGTGAATATTAATTCTTGTGTGGCTTTATTATAATTGTTTTATAATAGTCCATGGTGTTTTCATGTAATAATAATTTTTTTCTTTTGCATGTCTACTTCAGAAGGAACTTAAGGTAACGCATTTCTCACCTACCCCTTCCTCTATAACGTTAAATGTTACACTGTTACTTGTTTAGGCCAATCAGAGTTTAATTAAAGAAGGCTATTTCTCCTTCGTTTCACGCCGAATATGACATCGCTGTTTGGTTCTTGGGATTTGTTTCAATTTAGTCAGAGAGACGTGATAAGGGTTAAGGTGGAATCTAGAATTTATTGGATAAATTGTAATGCTAATTGTAAAGAAAAGAAAACATAATTGCGATCCAGGGTCACTTTTTCTGCTTCTATGTGTAGATAATGGTTGTTTGCTTTTGAATTTTGTGTGCGCTTTATGTTTCCTTTTTAAAAACAGCATAATCCATTTGGTGTTGCATTATTTCTATATACTTATATGTGTTTCTACATACTTCACTGCCAATCTCGGGAGAAACCCAGAAAGCTGGTTAAAAGTTGCACAGAGCTCTTCTAGTCGTACGATGGTACATACAGCGACGTGTAAAATATACTACTAACCTGTGCAGCCGGCAGGAAAGCGCCACTTACCAACCCACCCGGCCGGCCCTCCGAATGATACAGACAAATGTATTTTTCATGTTAGCTTTCGCTTCTGCGCGTAAATTAGGTAGAATCACCGAATAATATATCGGAAAGGATTAAGAGAAGTATACTGGTTCACAGCAGAAATAAAGGTGCCGCTAGGAGCCGGTATATTAAAAGTACCTAGAGTATATGGCTGGTTTCTGTGTGCAGAAAGGCTAGTAGATAAAATATATTTAAGCTACTTTTCGTTCTAAATCGCTCCATGTGTTTGATGAAACAGCACCGATGAATTTACTGGTTACTTTGGTTGGGAATAGGACAATTTCATAGTTCTAATTTTATAAGTCAAACATGAGAGATTTTATATTTCAAAAACCTTAGATGTACAAGGCGACTATGGGCAGATTGACTCCCACTATGTAATGACATTCTCTGTAAAATGAAGTAAAAAGTTTAATTCTAATTCTTGCTGCAATAATTTCAAGCTGAAACAGCAAAATTCAGCAAAGAACATTTGAATTACCTGTTATTTGGGAAGGACTTCTGTTTCACTAAGTATTCCCTATCATTACCTACTCATGGGAATTCTTCACCCGAACCTTGCAATCTTAAACATTAAAAAATCATTTAATATGGTAATTATGCACTCACCTGTACCTGGAGTAAGGAATACGGCAAATCCAATGAAATAGGAAGTAGCCTGCTATAAAAGTCCAGTGAAAATGGAATCTAGCAAGGTATAAGTGGCAGTAAAATGAAAATGAAAAACAAAGCATAGTATACAAGATAAGTAATGCATGCAATTCTTGTAGCGGGAACAACAGCACACTAATGTAAATATTAATGTTAATGAAAATAATGTTATAAAATTATAAATACGCGTATATTAAATGTTAATGGAGGCTAGCTAACCTTGCTCGGAAGGTCAGGTGCAAGGCACCAAGTGGTACCAGTCGGAGATATCTCCGTGATAGCATAAAGCGCAGGTCCAAGGCAAAACAGAGACCTAGAGTGAGTGAGATGGTTGTAGTTTAGAAAGAGATAGCGAGAGGCTTAGACAGTAGTGGAAAGTCCAGACGTGTCATAAGCAGAGACATGAGGGAAATGTTCTCATACGACGCTAAAGTGAGCAGCCAATCACCTCAGCGCTTTAAAATAGTTAAGGGAAAAGTAGCATGACTTTCAGGGTGTATGCAAGACAGAGCACGCAGATTCCCGAGTCATACTTACTTACGTGCTGTTCTTACTGGTCTCTTGTTACAATATCGTCGGGGGGGGGGAGCAAACTTCACGCCACTTTGATGGAGGAGACTGCGAAGAAGCTGTTTAGGAAATATATAGAGTAACGGTGGGAGGTACAGCTTAACAGATAGGCCCCATAAACATGTAATATTTGTGATCACGTCTAGCCGCGAACAACTGTTAATAAATTACAGTTAAAGTGGACGTGAATTTTATTTCGCCTCCTGCTATCGCGCCTTAAAGAAAAATTAAGAGTATAGGGCAACACAGAAGTATTGTTGTGACCGTTTATTATAGCACATCAACGCCCACACCTGGAAGGGAGGAAGATGACGAGTAGCCCAGATGTCCGTCGCATGTTGATATTTACTATTACGGGAAGTATCAATATCTTATGTCGAACCCTTTGTTGACAGAATTCTGTAGTTTAGAAGGTTCGTATACGGAAACATAGCTGAGAGTTTCGAAGCCGGGATATTGCAACAGCAACAGTGTGCAAGGCACATCCCTTTTTGAAGTGAAGAGGAACTATGAGTGCTATCTGAGGAAACATTGCCCTCTCTATCTCCCAAGACAATCTAAGCCAACTGAATGCTCTGTGACGTCAGCGAGCAAGTCGCTCCTTGCTTCCGGCTCAGCTAGGAACTGAGTGAGAAGTGTTAGGTAGGTGAGGCAAGGGGAAAGAGCAGGCTGTTGTTAATGAAGGACTAGCAGAGTAATGGAGATACTCGTATGTTGTACTCTATACTTACATGGTTGTAAACATACGCCTCTGTCCTCTACCCTCCATATTCCTTACCAATGAATCCTCGAAACTGTCTTCAGTTGGGCATTTCGATTTCGGAATCTTTCGGTTAAAAATGTAGAGACAGTTCTCTTACGTGCTGTTATTTTACGACACATCGTTACTCTAATTGATATCTGAAATAGATTAAGTAAAGGCGGTGTTGTGTGGTATTCTTGTTAGTAAAGGAATCTGGTTACCACGTTGGTCGCGGATTAATTTGACCATAGGGTGGTGGAATTTTTTCAAACATTCAAACCCTTCCAACCCGTACTAATGTTTAGAGAAACGGGGTAGTGGCAAAATTAGGGAAGTGGCAAAAAGGTCTAGAGTAACCTATCATTATATTCAACCTTCTGTGGGTAAAGTGGATTAGAGTAGGCATGCCATTTTGTGACACTCGTCCTTTCTCCCTCCAACTTCGTGTGATGGGATAATCGGACTTTACGGCGACTCAGTGCTAGAAGAATAGCAACTACTTGGCCCGTAGGCAAACCAAAGAACAGAACAGGGGAATGCGTTTATCCTCGTGTCTCCTCCAATGGCATACCTAGTCTAGAGAGTAGCAGCTGTAAGCTGTTTTATTCCTAAATACTTTCATAGCATTGGGGAACAAAATTCGTTTTTGAAGCATTCTATCTACCCGGTCGAGTATAGGTAACTTTATATCATCACACACCGATACGGGTAGCTTAGCTCGTTAAAGCACGGACTCGTGAGCGGGGCGTCCGCTGTTCAAACCCACCTAGGACCATCCTCCCTGATTGAGGTTTTTTCCATGTTTTCCTCAGTCCTCATAATCGGTTAATGCCGGGGACCTACATTAAACTTAGGCCTGGAACAGTTCCTTCCCAAATTTCCTTTCCCAATTATTATATTTCATTTCATGTATCATAGCGTCCACCGTCTGTGGTACCGTATGCAGTAAGGATGGGCGTTAAGCACGTCAAATGTATATTATCACACTGGCTGCACAGGAAACCCACTTTTTCTCTAAACGCTCGCTCTGCTGTAAAGCGTCGAATATGTTTACTTAAATCCAGGTTTGTTGCGTGTAAGTAACACAGGAAAATTTATAGAAACAGCGACTAACTTGTAATAGATTACGGAGTCTTTCTAGATGCTTCTAGATCCCTTCTAGAAAATCGAAGACATTTGACGTAGTTGCTTAATCAAGTCGCTGTTAATGTGCCCGACGACGCCTCTAACTTTAAAGTTAAAAGAAAGTGAAAGAAATTTACTGATTGTACGTGACAATGCAACTAAAAACAACTAAAACATTAATAAAGGAGGAACTTTTTATATCGTGTAGCTTTTAGCTATATAAAAATCATTTTAATTAGAATGTAGCAATTGCTGTTAATACGAGGGTCGGTTGATAAGTCCCAGGTCTCACACAGAGACGGCGCCACTAGGACAGTTAGACGATAGCATCGTATAGTTTTACTCTAGACTAGCTTGTATCCATAGTTACAGGTCAATAGATTGTTTAGTTTTTGAATGACAGCATTTTAAATAAGACAACTTTAGAGTTTTCACGAAAACTGAGAATTTGGAAAAACGAGCAGTGATTAAATACTTCCAGTTGAAAGGCTTAACGCCTAAAGAAATTAAGGAGAAAATGAACAGTACATTAAAAGACTCTGCTCCTTCATATTCAACGATTAAAAATGGGTTGCAGAGTTTAAAATGGGACGTACGAGCACTAGTGATGAGCCTCGCTCTGGACGCCCTGTGGAAGTCACAACTCCAGAGATGATAGAAAAAATCATCGTTTAGTATTGGAAGACCGCAGATTAAAGTTGTTTGAGACAGGAAAGGTTGTAAACGTATCAAAAGAACGTGCAGGTAATATTTTACGTTATGTTTTGGGCATTCACAAGGTCTGTGCGAGGTGGGTGCCGCATTTGTTGACACCTGATCAAAAGTTGCATAGAAAAATGTTTCTGTTAAGAATGTGGAGTTCTATCGTAAAAATCCCAATGAATTTTTGAGACGGCTTATTACCATGGATGAAACTTGGATACATCACTACACTCCAGAAAGTAAATCACAGTCAAAACAGTGGATAGCACCAGGTGAACCAACTCCAAAGTAGGCTAAGTCAATTTTGTCAGCTAACAAGGTAATGGCGAGTGTTTTCTGGGATGCACACGGAATTATTTTTATTGATTACTTGGAAAAGGGTAAAAGTATCACTGGTGACTACTACGTAAGCTTACTGCAACGTTTGAGTGATGAGGTGAAAAGACAAAGACCTCTTTTGGCAAACACATATCTTGTTTCATCACCACAATGCTCCGGCCCATCGTTCAGTCATTGCAATGGGGAAAATTTGTGATTTAAAGTTCGTATTGCTTGAACATGCACCCTATTCGCCAGATCTAGCACCCAGTGACTACCACCTGTTCATTAATCTCAGAAAAATTTCTTGGAGGACGAAAATTTCACAGCAACGAGGCCATTGATGCGGTAAACAGGTATTTTGACGAGTTTGACAAATCGCACTACAGAGATGGTTTAATTAAATTAGAACACCGGTATCACAAATGTATTAACCTTTCTGGAGATTATGTTGAGAAATAATAAAAAAAATTAAATGTTTTCATTGAGAGGCCCGGGACTTATCAGCCAACCCTCGTAGTGCATAAAATTTAGCCTAGAAGTTCTGTTTTCTTTCCTATGACATAATTTTTTCGACATATTAATATTTTTTTGGAATTGATTCTGCAGATTACACATATACAATCAACACTTTTTTATTACGGTAATGTTTTAAATTATAGCCGTTTTACAACAGATGTCATAGCCAGCATCCAGCCCAGTGCATAAAATTCACTTTGGAGAAGCGTATATTTGTTAAGAATTCCAACATGGAAATCGAACATCGGTTACGAGTACTAACTACAGGGTTATTCAAAAAGAAGGGACGAACTTTAAATATGTATTTGTAATGAACGGCAATAGATGGCGACACATGCGATACATCATTGAATAGTGGAAAGTTCAAAATTTTATTTTATGTGTTTTAAATGAGCACCATTTGTTATGCGAGGACGACCAGTGCTTTTCCATTCGCATACGCAACCATCTTCTACGAATTTATTGTATCAATTGTAAAATTTTTATGACGAGGTGGCTATTTGTTGAACTTACAATGAAATGCACGCTGCAATGAAACAATGGATTCACTCTTTGCATACTGCAGCACACAAAACGACTTTTCCTGTGGCGTTACCATTTTTTCGTAAACAAATCCAGCGCAGCTGTAGGCACTGAATGGAAATAATAGATGGGGCTTAAAACCTTGAGCTTTTCTCTATTCAATGATGTGTCGTATGTGTTGCTATCTATTATCGTTTATTAAAAATAATATTTAAAATCTGTTCCTTCTTTTTGAATAACCCTGTACTTCAATACCTGTAATTTGATCAGGTTTATGCAACTACCGTTAGTGAGAAACAAGGAATTTATTTCACTTACTTGCATATTTGGGTGTAAAGCAGACGACCATATAAGAAAGGTTCAACTTAGGTTGAACTACAGTTCCACCCTCTCCAAATGTAACCCTGCACCTCCCCACTTGCATAATTGTTGGGTCGAATGGCTAATCATGTTACATTGGGCTAGCTCCACTCTATTTGCTTATACGGTTCAGAATAGATCCATTAAGAGAAGCTCTATATGACGCTTCTTCGTTGCACATCAAATATAAACTTCGCTCACTGGTGAAGAGAGAAGTGATAAAGAGCGACTGGAAGCTAGGATTTTTAGGATAAATGTGAAAACCATATGAAAGAAGAAAACACTATTGTGATCATGAGGAAAGGGCCGCTTTTTTGAGTGCAGGAGAAACGAAAGAAGCTTTTGAGAAAATGTGCATATATAAAATACTAATTTATACATCGTCAACATTGCTTTGCTGAAGGGTTTGTTGCGGTATTGAACTGTGTTAACATCGATCAGCTTGCTGAGTTGCGAGTACATGGGCTGGGTTTGCTTCCTTCATTTGTAATTTCCCTTTTGAAACCATTTCCTCGCCGTAGGAGAAACAGGTAAAGTGCTTCCTGTATACGCTTCCATCTATGCCAATGGTGGTGTTAGTTCCAGTAAGTTTTAATATTCATTTCTCTACCTTTATAATTTACTGCTTTTTGTATTCTTCGAGTTTGGAATATGTTGTAGTAGAAATGAGACTATAAATCATGTTATCTCAATGTGAATGGGAAATCCCAATCAAAAGAAGCTTTTATGATAAACGTTCCAGTCGAATAAAGATATTTTAAATTTCTGCATAGTCCGTAGATCCGTTAATTATTGGCTCGTTTATGGGAGACATAATTGAAAATGGAATTTTCAATATAGAATATACCGCGTGAGTGTTCTCATCCTACGGATTGTAACTAGGTAACCCGCATTTTACCGCCGATGCGAAATGCAAGTGCTGATACCACATTCACCAACCCGCTGATTAGGTCAAATGTGGTGCTTGTTGCCAACGTGCTCTGGTAGCGCAATGGTTAACATGCTGGAAACTCAAGGTCGAAGTTCAAATCCCGTCTGCGAATAAATTCGTTTTTTATTCATTTTTGTTCATGTTTCAAGAACGTTCTAGCAAACACTTCCATGCCAAACTATCAGTCCTCGTTATAAATTGACTTAACATAAAAAGTACCTTCAAGTGGTAGTATTTCAACCTGGGATCTTCACCGCTGAAGGCCAACGCGCACGCTGTTGCGATACAAGACAATCATTTCGGCCGAAATTTATACGACGCGGTGCAGTGGGCAGTGTTTACGGAATAGCATGTATAACGCCGGGACTGCATAACTTCTCAATCCGCAGGTTGAGAAGGCTCACCCGTATATAATAGAGTTTTCAATGTCTTACACTGGCACTACGGAATTCTTCAGGTGAAAATATACACGCTAGTCCGATTTGAGCGTAAGGGCAGACTAAATGGTGAAAATTGCAATAAATAAATAAAAATAAACATTCTTGGTTTTTTGTGTAGTTTTATAAATTGGAATGTCCTCTTTAGTTTGATTTATGTTTTATGAATGTAGGCAAAACGCATATGTTTTAACTATAACCTTTAGAGTGATACTGTATCCCCAAATTTGGGCTGTAAATTCTGCACAATTTACAGAAGAAATCATAAATCATAAAGATTTTTAAACAGGGAGGTAAACCTTAGCCCAAGTTTTAGGCAAGTCATGTGGTTTCTTTCTTTGCAAATATATATGATTTTTTTCTCTATTTTTGCTTTGGATAGCCTTTTCTCAGAATAACATTTTCTGGCATAAATGATCCGTTTTATTAGAAATTATTGAAGATTGCCAAATTAAATTTTAGGAAAGCAAATATGACCTCGTACTGGATCTACTTTGGTGTTGATAACACGTTTGGTTACTTTTTTGAGAACTTTTAATTAAAAGATCATAAAATTAAGAAAATAATTGTATATACTTTAACGAACAAACTTATTGGATAAAAGTACATCAGCGAACTTAGAAGACATGCATCCACATCTTGTAAAAATTCAGTCTGATACCTAATGCATTCTGAGATAATGGGTCATGACTCTAATGAGTTTAAAATTGGCGAGATAGAGTTTTTAAACCCTCCTTCAACGTAACAGAAAAATTACATTAAGTATGTACAAATAGCACCAAAGAAAATCTTCGGCGGATATTGTATCGTTTTCTTGGGTCCTTTGAGGCGTGTCCTTCACCTTGCCTATCGCAGAGTGTGGTGGCTTGATAACACAGCAATAAGGGCGAAAAGAGGGGAGGTTGATGCCTTTGCTTTTTCTGGTGTTATTGAAACCGAAACATGTTTATTGTCTCAGAATCAGTCATGCCGTATACTAGCGAAATTACTCGTGAACGTATCGTGGGTATGTGGGAGGCTGGTCGCACTGTTACAGCAATTGCAACTGCAGTGCATAAAAATGTTTTTATACTAAATTACTAGATAAAAATATTCCAGGAAAGTGGGGAAGATGGTCTAAATACTCGTCAGAAAGTGGGCACTCTCCATAAAGCATCCGCAGATGGTGATATTCGTTTACTAAATGCAAATTACTCTTTTGTTATAATTGACTGATTATGTTTGGAAACCAGGGATAAATATGCGTATGTATATACCTAATATGACATACATATTATGGCAATTAAATTTGGTTAAAGTTTTGTCTATAATCCTGCTGTATTCCTATGAGCAGCAATATGTTATTAAAGGTATATTAACCAATTGTTGTTTGAATTAGAGAGAAAACATGCTGCTTTATTTATTATTTAGTTATGTTTGCTTCTATGCAGTAGCAAGCATTGATATCATTGTGAGATTACAGTTCTGTTTATTTTTTGTTATAAAGTGCTGCCTTGCTATATATTTAATGAATACCATTCAAGCTTTAATTTACACCCCCTGAAAATCTTCTCACACTGCACATTCTGCATTTCGCTAACGTGGGCGCTCATCAAGTTTTCCCCTTAGCTTTTAACTCTTTCAAAGGCGTGTCCTGCACTAGTTGATAAGGTATGGGCTACCAATCACGATAAGAGGTCTGTTATGACAAACTGAATGCACTCACTCTACCTCCTTCTCTTTTAGCCAATACGATCGAGAGCGTAAACATATATTTCGTTTCTACGCCATTTTGTAACCTTTGTTGTGGTTATTGGTGTAACTGTTTAGCAGAAGGAGTGGCACATCCTTGCACCGTGGCCTAAAGCAACCAATGAAATGGCCATGGCTTCGCAAGACCACGTACAACGATAATTAATGTGACGTAGACGCGAGGTGCAATGAGATTTTCTTAGGCGCTTTTTGCGCAAACAAAGTAAATCACTGTCAGGTAACGTAAACGTGGAAACGGCATCCCTGCTATAAAATCTAGAGAGAAATAAACTGGAATCCATGTTTTCTCTTCTGATACGAAGTAGATGACGAACACACGTGCCTCCGTTTGCACTATACCTGAGGACCAAAAGCTGAACCTTTACAGTTTCTGGATCAAAGAAAAAGATCGTAAAAGATGAAAAAGGTTGACTGGGAAGCGAGTTGAAGACTGCTCCTTTCTCTCGACTCTTCTAGGATTGCGAGGTTCTTAAATTGTTTGACATGGCCACTTAAGGTCTTTTCTTGACTGTGGAATTATTTCAAGGGCAGCTGAATTGCAAATTCTTTATCCTGGACTACGTAAATGACATACTCTCTGTCCAAGTATGTTCTTCTAGAAAGACAGAGTAATCCTTTTACCATTAGATGCATGCTGGAAAATTTCCAGATATGTTAAAAAAATGCAATGTGCCCTCAGCTTAGATCCTGCGCAGATATATTTCTTTTAACAACCACAAAAGAATAAACGTGGGTTGTGAGATGACTCTTACAGATTTAACTGATGAGACATTTCCCTGATATTCTTTAGTGGCTAAGAAACGAACCAGCTACCTTGATTTTGCAGATCCCCTCTTTAAATTTAAAGCAAATAATTTAACTTTAAAGTCAATGAATATATATTTAAATTGAGCGGAAGTAATAACACTATAATTTTGAATTCTATTATCCTCTATGACCAAAAACAGAAAAATTCTTAAGAAAAAATTAGCCGATGTTGTATAAACTTTCACATAACGCCAATAATGGGGGATATACTTTTTCCCAGAAGATTATTTCCAAGGCAACCTAATTTGCCTAAAATGCCTCAGTTTCTAACGCAAATAATTGAGGCAGTATATTTAACACTTAAATGATTTCAGTCTAATTATATAATATATAATTCAATAACAGCCCGCCTTAAAGCAATATGTGTATGTAACAATATATAAAAAGTGTATATTACAGTCATTGTAAATGCTTATATTATTGTATACAAGTTTAATAATGTTATGTGAATGTATTACGTAATTTAATAATGTAGGAGCTGTGAGAATAATAGGTTAAACGTTGCTAACAATGAGGTAACAATGAGTTAACCTTGAAGCAACAATACAACTTCTGATTCTTGGAAGCAATAATGTAATTTTAGTGACAGTTTATAAAATAGCCAATCGACAACCAGAAAAAGCTTTAGTTAAATGAAGGTATTCTACTGGAGTAGGATTAGCCAATCAGAAACTGAAAAGGAGAAAATGTTAGAAATTTAGAGTTCAGTTGCCTGCAGACTGTTTGTAACCGGATTCGAGACACGTCCTCGAGAAGTATAATACGTATTCGTGTGAGACGAAAATAGTTTACGTGTTAAAAAAGAAGTGCAAGTAATTCATAAAAGAATCTCACAGCTCTCTATCAGTGAAGTGTTATTTTTAATCGTGTCAAGCATTAATAAAAGAAGTGAAGTAAAATTATAATCTGTGTTAGCCTACATTCTTGCCGCATCACAACCCTGCCAAAACATCCATGTCTCTAAAATAAATACTGACGCAGCCGAGGTAAACATAAATATTAGATATTTAAAGAAACAGTTTAATTACAAAGTTAATATATTATTTTAAAACATTTTTTGGGGGTAAAGGCCACCAGAAAGTATATTTTTAAATTTTTGGACGAAGGCTACCGGGTACCATACGTGCGGTTGCAACTACTTTAAGTTAGGCTCCCCAACAGTTGAAATATAATACAACTCCTTCAATACAACCTACTTCAAATTGACGCCCAAAGCATGGTGAAAATAACGTAAAGAAACTATCTTATCATAATTCATGTTTAAAATACATTGAATTTTAGAAACTAGCTTTTCATACTCCATCAAGTTCATTATTTTCATTTGAATTTTCAGTTTTTATGCACACACTTGTAAGACTGATCACAGAGCATTCACTTAAATGGTTAATACAGACGGCTAGCATCATTTATTTGATTCATTTTTATCTTCGTTACGTTAAAAATATCCGTTAAAATATATAATTTCTGCCTGAAGAATCGAGGCATATATTTGAGTACGCTGAAAAGTGATAAAGCGTGGTAAGGCTGTGTACACTTGGTGCAATTTTAAGATCTTGTTTCTTCAGAATTACTCTTGGGATTTAAACCAAAATTTGTGCTACAGTATCTTCTTTGCGGTGATTAGGAAACCAAATTTGTAATAGCATTTTGTGCATTGTCATTTCTCAAGATATACAGAGTTATTCAAAAAGAAGGAATAGACTTTAAATATTTATTTCTAAAAGAACAACAATAGATGTCAACACATGCGATAGATCACTGTATAGAGAAAAGTTCAAAGTTTTATTCTATGTGTTCAAAATAAGCACTATTTGTTATGAAAGGACGGCCAGTGCTTTCCGTTTGCATACGCAACATCTTCTACGAAGTTATTTTATCAATTGTAAATTTGTTATGACGAGGCGGCTCGTTGTTGAACTGAAAACAAAATGTACGCTACAATGAAACAATGAATTCACTTTTTGCATAATGCAGCACACAAAACGACTTTTCCTGTGGCGTTGCTGTAGGCACTGAATGAAATTAAAAGATGAGGCTTGTAACTTTGAACTTTCCTCTATTCAATGATGTGTTGTACGTGTCTATAGTCGTTCATTAAAAATAAATATTTAAAGTCTTTTCCTTCTTTTTGAATTACCCCATATTTGATGCAGATTCTTTTAATCCTCACAAACTACATTTAATCTCTTTAATCCTTTTTTTTACTTTGCTGCTTAATGATTGTTCGGCAATACGAAACAAAATTGAAGCTTAAATCCCAAATAAAAGGCTTTGCGTGGAATTAAAAACCAAAAAGCATTTTATGCAATAATTTTTAAGCTAAGAATGGTAAGCATACAAATATAATGTATGGTTTAGCACTCACTTCTGCAGCTGGTATAGAGCAAAATATATGCAAGTATCAACTTTAATGGTTTTTTGAAGTAAGAACAGTCATTTCCTGAAAATCAAGGTTAAGCGAAATCGAATATAAAAATTAGGAATGTACCAAGCCAGGTGGCGCCTCGGTAATGTGTGCGACTCGCATTCGGGAGGTTACAGGTTCAAACCCCGAGGCCGACAAATTTGACCGAAGGTTTTTTCGCGGTTTTCCTCGGTAGCTAAGCGAATGCTGGGTTGGATAATTTGATCCGCGAATTTTCCTATCATCATTACATTTCATTTGTTTATTTACCGCCACACCAGACATCGGGCTGATCACCCATTGGGATGTGCTATGACATAGAGTTTGCATGTACATCCTTCAAAGAGGGGGGTAATCTGAAGAAGAAGAAGAAGAAGAAGTAATATGCAGTCATGGTAAAAAGGATACTAAAAATAAAAATACATATCACAGAGTAAATGAACTTTCCACATCTCACTCCTTATGAAAGGGATTATTATACAGACAAATCTTAACATTGATGCCGTAATTATTGGCGGGGAGATAATAATTAAATAAAGAAATGATAGTAAGATCAAGAAATAATTGCAATAAATAATTTCCGTATATTAAACCAATGCATCATATAATAAGCTTGAGTTGAAAGATTTGTCCGAAGAAAAAGATAATTAGCGTGTCATGTAAAGTAAAGTCCTTAGAAAGAGCGTGAGGAGCGAAAGCATTATCTTAAAGATTATTTGAATACAGTTAGGTTATAAGTTCAGTACGTTTGAACAGTCACATGCGCAGAAATTCTGGAAAAGAGAAAGGTAATGAGGTTCTGAGAGTCGCGGAGGTACCGCCTAGTAACAGTGTCACATGTGCATATCTAGAGCTTTGAGATTGAAGCGCATATGAAGGGATGTTGGTAGGGGAGTAAAATGTAGGCGGAGCTTGAGTTAATATAAGGGCGTGTATTCTAATCAGAGACATTCGTTTGTGCATACATTCGTGACACAGTTTCTTGAGAATTAATCACCTAATCGGGCGATTGCTTGTGTGTTATTTTAAGCGCACAGTGGCGCGCTTGTGTGAGTAAGATTTAGAGACCATCGCGAGGAGTTTTTCCGGTAAGCATTTTAGCGACACATGGCAATTTACGCTTTTAGTTTCTTGTATTGCGGAAACAGTTATTTCAAACCGTAAAATTGATACTAAGAAGTTAGCAGATATAATAAATCAATTGTTATACTTTCGAATGCTACGATTCACAATCAGTGTCATTTTTTATTTTAAAATGATCGGTAACTCGCATCAATAGTTCAAGTATTAGAGCACATTAAATATCTCAGTAAGTTTGAACTGGTGTTATCCTTTCACACCCAGCCACGCATACCCTGAGAGAATGATCTCATAGCCAACCACTGCAGCATCCAGCAGCAGAATCTACATCAGATATTGAAGCAAAGGTTACGGCTTCAAAAGTGACAACACCCGGGTTCAGCATGCGATTTAAAACAACAGTAGTTTAACTCTTGATGAGAATAGGCATCTTATTATAAAGTTGTAGAACTAATATAAGGAGACTAGATTTTACCTTAGCTAATCTTGAGAAGGGCAGTTGCAGTTTATTGTTATTTCTGGTATCATAGCTGTAAATACACTTTACCACTAGAAATTTAATTGTATTTTTGTGAGCACATAATTGAAGCTCCAAAATATAATAGTTTAACGCAGTTAAAATCCGGCATTGCTTGAAAGGGGGTTTCCAATACCCTCTAGAAGAGTTACTTGTTAAAATTATTCGAATGCTCTTTTTCTGCAGGATTAAAATTTTACTTTTAGTCCTGTTACCATACAATAAATCCCCATACTTATAAACACTTTAAAATACTGCATGGTATATATGAGCCATATAACATACAGGAATTTTTATTATGAATACTTCTTAAAAGGTATAAAACTCTTGAAAACATTTTGCATACGTAACCAACACGAGTATGGCTAACAATTTTGTTTTCTGTGTTGGATTTGTTTTAGAATAAATATAATTTTTGTGTCTTATCAGGATTTACCTACTAGAAGGTTACTGCTGGAAAACTGCTTTGTAATTTAATTAATGTCAGTTTCTGGGAGTTACTGGGGGCATAAAAGTTGCTGTTTGTGATAATAAAAGTCGTATCATTTGGAAATATTGACTTTAAATGTAGATCATTTACCGTTACAAGGAAAAGAAAAAAAGGTCCCAAGATAGAGCCTTGCGGAACACAATAATAATCAATTGGAGCCACTTTATCAAAATTCTCCCTTAATGTCACATTCTTCAGAAAGGTTGTATGATCGAAATCGTGGAGAAAGGTATCAAATCAAGGTGCCTAAAGCACTAAGACATATCACTGTTACATTATAAACCATCTGCAGTTTAACTGTGGTAAACATCTGTTGCTAACATGTCATTGCTTGTATTAGGCACCAAAGTTGTAGATACGGTCCGCTTGTTGGGGTTTGGTACAATAGAGCATTGATTTGTCAAAGGTGTGGTTAAGGTAAATGCGAGGAGCAAAGGGAGAAGGCCATATGCTGTAAATGACATGCTATTCTGAACTACGTTATTATGCTTTGATAATGGCATTGAGAACAATAATTGTAGTTAGTCGTACTCCTGATATTGTAGATAATATTCAGCACGTGTGGCTACTAAAGCCGTTGCTTTGTTTGTTAAACTCTGTGCCGTCTCTGGAAGTGTTAATAATTATGTCCGAGAATACAAAATCCTCATTGTTTGTTTTCCTACAACTCAAATTTATGAACAAGAATTTTTAATGAAACTTATTATTCTTCCACATATGGGACATTACATTTCAAATTGTCCGAAATGGATAGAAAATCGACCTTGAGGTTTTTAAAAGAAACGAACATTTTTGTATTTGGAGGGTTTTGCAATTAAAATCTATTGTATCTTCATAAAATTCCCAACTTCAAGCCGTTATAAGTCTGAAGCCTTTAAACCTAATTATTTAAATCGAACTTTAGTTTGATTCTCTAAACTTTAATTTCATACTGATAAGTAAAACATGTTCTTCCTATTTTTATTTAAATAAAGAAATTTAAAGTTTATCAAGAGTAGGTGGTTTCAGATTAAGAAAAATAACTTTATTAAATATGGCAAGATTCCGTAATTTAAACACAATCAAACATATATTTTACTGTAATGCTTACTGATAAAGTTTCGTCTAAAGTAGTGGAAGAAGTAAATTACTTTATGTGCTCATGGTCGCTCTCGCATGTTTGTTTTCAACTGAAGGTCAAGGAAGCTGCTGTGGCTAAAGTTGAGAACGCTTATTAAGCAGTATTCTGTATATTACAGTACTGTCTTAGGGCATATGTACCTTAACTTGATAAAAAATTCTTTACACTTTTCATTTTCCTACCTTGATGGACTCGCAAGAACGTATAACTAACCAAAATATAATTAATACTCACCTGCGCTTAACTCACAACACTTGTATTAATCTTGCTAGCGCACGTAGAGACTGAAGCAAATTGAAATAAAGACGAAGTGCTGGTTTGTATTGTGCCAGTTGCTGAATCGCGTGCCATTCTTTGCATCAAATGTGTTGTCCTGCTGAAGAGCGCTTGGTGACCATCGTGCAACAACCACGTAAATCCCTGCGTTTATTCACTTTTTGTGTTATAACTACGAACACCCTAACATAACCACTTTATCAACATTGCCGGCTTTTCTTAATAACAGTAGGGATTATTCTCAAACTAATATTTTAGTTTTATAAAACTCCGGAGACGCTTAAAATAAGTAAAAACTGTATACAGATTTTTGTGAATTTTATAAAAATAATTAGTACCTGCTGTAATGAAATGTGGACTTTTATACACAAAATAAGATTTGGTATAATATTCTGAAATAAAAGTTCTGGAGCTATGCGCAGTTAAAATGCGACAAAATGAATTAATACGATACATTTATCGTTCAATAAGGTTTAGAACGATATTTTGGGTTTTAGATGCTAATATTTGATAAATATCCTTTCCTTAGCACCTCTTGTTAATAGGAAAAATTGCAACGCAAATAAAAAATGCAAGGTTTTTTTGCCGTTCGGTTTCACGTAGAATTGTCCCGCATGCCGTGTGTAGGCTAAAAACGAAAGGGCAGAATCGAAATGAAAAGTTCAATGCTGTAGCTGGGATTCGAACCACGGATCTTCGGCTTTCCGTACAGTTGCTCTAAACAAATGAACTACAATGGTAACATGCTGCATATTAAATTCTCCAACAGTGTCAAATTTTTGCCGGTAAACCACAAGGCGTTCTCAAAATCATTTTGAGATGACATGCCTCAATGGCGAATTACGTACGTAATTATAAGCCGCAGACCTCAAAGTTAACCGCTATTGGGCCAATCAATGATAATTAATTGATCTTCCACAATTCCACCATTCGTGTAGAGAATGGTGGAAATGTGGAAGACCAATTAAGAGGAATTCCTGAGAAGAATTCCTATTAAACCGTAGTTCAAATTACAACGTGGTTTCCTGATGCTATATTCCAGAACCTGTTTACCTTCAATATGGAAATATGCATGAGTAATCCCTCATCTTCGGTTTTGTTTTACTGTTCACTTACTGAACTGGTTTTTCTGGTAACCGTTATTTTACAACGCGAAAATGCTACACCTATGTTGGTAGGATACAGGATAAATTTATGTTTAAGACTTGTTACCTCATATTATTATTACTACTATTATTGCCGGACTAATTTTGTTGAGCGACGTAATACTTTAGATACTATAATATAATGAAACGGTTTAATTGAGGGCTTAATGTCTCATATGATTCATATGAATAAAGATTTATTTTGCATAATAGTACATATTATGGAGAAATGCGTGAAATTATGAAAGTTATTGTTTTGTTGGTTCTCGTGTGCTGGCATTTAAAGTAATAATCATTCCATTCATTAGTGTTCTATTTATGGAGATGCATCGGTGAAATTTGAGGCAGTATTTTTAACACTTATATGATTTCAGTCTAATTATATAATAAAAAATATAATAACAGCCCGTCTTAAAGCAATATGTGTATGTAACAATATATAAAAAGTGTATATTACAGTCATTGTATATGTTTATATTATTGTATACATGCTATAATGCTATGTCAATGTATTACGTAATTTAATAGTGTAGGAGCTGTGAGAATAATAGGTTAAAAGTTGCTAACAATGAGGTAACAATAAGGTAACTTTGAGGCAATAATGAGTAAGAAAGTTTAATAATGCTACTAGTCATTATTGGATCAACAATAATGTAAATTTTGAGACAGTTTATAAAATAGCTAATCAACAACCAGAAAGAAGCTTAAGTTAAATGAAAGTATTCTATTGGAGTAGGAATAACCAATCAAAGACTTGAAATACAGAAATTTATAAATTTAGGCGGTAGAAATCAAGTCAGTTGCTTGTAGACAGTGTCACTAATCGGACGCGAGATGCTTTCTCGAGAAATTTAATACATATTCGTGTGAGACGAAAATAGTTTACGTGTTAAAAAGTGCAAGTAATTAATAAAAGAATCTCACAGCTCTCTATATCAGTGAAGTGTTATTTAAATTGTGTCAAGGATTAATAAATGTAGTGAAGTAAAAATTATAATCTGTGTAAGCCTACATTCTTAGCCGCACTACTCCCTGAAAAGAAATCCATGTCTAACAATAATACTGGCGTAGCCGACGCAAACATCAATATATAATATTTAAAGAAACAGTCAAATTTCAAAGTTAATATTTTTAAATTTGGTACGAAGGCTACCGGATACCATACGTGCGGTTGCAGCTACTCCAAGTTCGGCTCCCCAACAGTTGAACTACAATACCTACAACTCTTACTACAAATTAGCTTTCCATACGTAGCAGCAACAAACATTCTTCTTAAAATGTTGTAAAAACATGAAGATTTTCAGTTTTTGTTTTTAATTTTGATTATACATATAAATTGCATCGTCATGCTACAAAATTGGTTTTTAATATAAAAAAAATTTAAGGCCGTAAATGGCTACTTAATTGGCCCTGTGCCATTTAGGTAAAGCACTGCTTGAACTTTAAACTCCATTTTTCTCAATTCCATCTTTCCAGAATTTTTCACTTTTCAAAATACTCCTTGGGCCAAACACCCGAGATCCCACAAGGCTGATAAGTAAGGAATCTGGGCTATAAGAAAAGCTAAACGTTTGTGTTGGTCCTTTATTTATTTATTTATTTATTTATTGTCATTTTTACTTTCTCTACTACGTATAGTAAGTAGGGGAAGCATTGCATTCCACCCAAAACTTCGATATCGAGATGTCAACGAAGATACATGTTTTGAGGCCCCCTGAATAAAAAAAAAGCATTTTTAGAAAAATGTCCGTGTGTGTGTCTGTATGACTGAACAGCATAACTCAAAAACGAAAAGTCGGATAAATACCACACTTGGTATTTAGGTTCAGTATCTTTCAAGGATGCGACACAAAGATTTTTCAAGAAAACCTCCTCACCTCAGACTACCCTTTACATGGAACATTTTTCGAAAATTTTGATTTTCTCAAAAATGGCTCTAACAATTTTGATAAAAATATCATATTTAAGGTATTCTTATGACAAATAAAATGTATATCTTGAATTTTCTGGGAATTTACCCAAAATTCCTCTTCATTCTGAATGGCTTTGGCATAATTGGTAAACCGTAAGAGATAAACAAAAGTTTCTATATAGAAAATGTAGATCTCGTTAAAACGCACAATTTATGTGGTATACATATTTTTGTTGAGTGAACTATTTCCGAGATATTATTTGTTTGAATTTTCCAATACGTAATACTTTATCTCGAATAGGAATTCATTATTCGTTTTTTTATGTCCTGGACATGCAAAAAGAATGGAATGCTCTACATAACGAGCAGCTCTTAAAATATTTGACTATCGCTTAGATCCTACCATATTTCCCCTTGTACCTACAAGAAAATTAGCAATAAGTTTCTGCAAATGTTTATCTCGATTGACATAAAGTAGATGGAGAATAAGCGTTTGTAAAAATAATTTGTACAAGAGTAGAGAAAGTCGTATGAGTGTAACACATCAGATTTTTTCACTAACTGTTAGTGTGTTGTGTGCATTTATTCTCTTAACTGTTTTCTTTGTTTAACATAATAGGGCATAATAATACATCGAAATATGGTTTGACGTTATAATGTGGGTTGTTTATGTTTGAGATGCTATGTATGAAAATGTTTTGCTGTGCAATGGCATTTTCTCGTAGTGCTATTTTGTTTCTAGTTTTGTTGATTATTATTATTATTACTATTATTATTATTATTATTAATCTTGCTTATTATTCTGTATACTATAACAGCACGTACGGTCTACAGCTCCGTGCGATTGACAGGGATCTATGTATATATACTATTATTTAAATAAATACCCTCATTCATGCATCCATCCATTCATTCAATTTGCTTGAAATTTTCACGAGAAACTAAGAAATTATGCATTTAAAAATTGTTCTGAACTGGTTAAAAATATGAAATATTTCAGATGAAATTATTTTCCGTAGTTCAAATAGAACAGATTGAAAAATTCAATAATATGTGAGCAAAACTTTTATTCTTAAACTAATTAAAATTAGCAAACAATTGCATAACAATTTCTTTATGTTTGTATGTTAAGCTCGAATTAAAAATTTGGGAGCCTTTCAATAAACTGTATGGTCCAAGAATCATTTAGTAATATCATAAGAAGGTGAATAATAATAATATCTTAAGAACTTTCTGGCATAGCTAGTTAAAATTTTGTGTACATTATGTATTATGCTCTGAGTATATGCTGAAAAAGTTAAATCAATCAGAAGAAAACAGTGTATTTTTAATCTTCTAAGACGATTGCCTTACAAGCAAAATAAACATGTTACTGATATTTAAAGTGACAAGATTCTTTTCTGAAACTATCACCACTTTGGTTACTCTGTTTTTGCTGGCCTGTAAATATGTAAAGTTAGTTTTCTTACTATCATCAAAACAATGATTCTGGCTCCAATAAATGTATCAACAGTTAAAATGAAATCTTGGTTTTAAGCATTATAGGTATAAAAAATCATAACCTTTGACATTAAGGAAAACAAATCCATTTAAAACATACAGAGTGATTTACACCAATAATTATTATATTTAAATGGTAGTTGAGGGTTATCAAATCCATGTCTAAAGCTTATAATACTGGTTTTAGGATCTAGCTTACAGTTATTTGGAAAATTTAAAATTGGCTAAATGGTACATATCGAATATCTAAAGATAAAGTTGTGCTCAGAAATAGGACCCGATGATCGGGAGTATTCAAATGTGTGTAAGTCTTTGAGGTAATCTCCGACACCTCTTCGATATTTACTTTTTCTGCCACCTACCTATAGCAGGTAAGACAAAGTACTGTATTCAAGACAAAAAATAGATGTCAATATTTCAACAGAAATGCATGTTTTGAGGCCCCTGAATTAGAAAATATTTTTTCAAACTCCGAGTATGTGTCTTTGAATAGCATAACTCAAAAATGAAATGTCTGATGAATATCAAACTTGGCATTAGTTTAAAATCTTCCAAAGATGCAACACGAAAATGTTCAAGGAAATCCCCCACCAAAACTGCCCTTTACATACAACATTTTTAGAAATGTTTTATTTCCTCAAAAATGGCTTTCAGGATTTTGATAAAATGCAGCATATTTTAAGATATATATATGGCAAATAAAATGTATATATTACATTTTTTGTGAATAGCCTAAGAGGTCCTATTCATTTGGAAGTAATTTTGTATAAGCTCAAACCTAAAAAGATTGTTAAAAACGTACAGCACAAAAGTTGTTGAACTCTTTAAAACACAGAATATATCTCAAATAATCATTTTTATATTATCATCCATTTCCGAGACATTCGTTGTTATTGGTTTGAATTTTTCAATACCTTTGTCAGTTTTAAAGTGCTGTTGTTATTCAGTTGTTTCTCGCGATGTACATGAAATGGTATGGAATTTTAAAGCTAGATGCAGCAGCTTGCTATTTAACATTTGATTATCAATTCGGATTCCTCCGTCCCCTATGCCACAACGAAATTTGTAATAAAACTGTTTCTGCAAAGGTTTATCTCGATTTCGTAGCAATAGTAAAGGTATAAACATAAAAGATAATGAGTAGAGAAAGTGAGGTGAATGTGGTACATCAGATTATTGTTTAGCATTTCTATTCTACACAAAATTGCTGGCAGCTGCGTTTCACTTTACCCCATACAAGAATGAAAGAAGTCGAATGGGGCACATTGCTGGATTCATCGTTCTTGGCCCTTGCCTAATAGCTGAATCAATTCTTCTTTTAATCTCTTTCTATGTCTATATCAAAGCCTGCTATACAATGAGAATAACGGGAAATATACTCACGTAACCTGCAGGTTTAATTGACTTGTAAATGACGCCTGATTCCGTGAGGCATCACATCGCAATGTTTTTCCAGTTGCCTCCCTTGGAGACTCTCACTCTTAGCCTTTAAATTTACTTAGGTAATACAACGGAAGGGGACACCTCGTGCACTGCTACCTACATAGATCTATTGTGGCTACTACTCCTAGGAAGAAGGAATGAAGTGAAGGAACCATAGCAGGCTACAGGCCGCAGTGACGCGCGGAAGTCCCTAACAGTTCCAAGCTCGATGATCCGCCCCACTGCTGGAGCCACCTATAGAGGGCGATGAACGATCCGTCGACCAAGCAGCCCTCTAGTGTCTACGGGAGTCTCTTTCCTTTAAGCAAGCATCCATCTGTCAGGCATTACCATAAACTACGAAACCTAAGAGCACATATGAAAAATGCGCAGGAAACGGAATGAGGGGAAATGATGCAAACAAAAACGTTGTAGATGAGAAACCAACCCAGAATTCGCCTACCGTGCAGGGAAAACCACGAAAAACCCAAGGTCAGAGCGGACGGTCGACGTGAATCGAACCTGGGTCCTTCCGAATGCGATCCTCATACGCATAAGATTAGCCGACACTATGCATCGATATTCATTAAACGTTTTGTTTTATCCACTGTGCCACATTAAGTACTGTAGTATTTAATAAAATATAAAGGAAGTGCGGAACTGTTCTGAAGTGTACAGTGGAATGGAGAAAAAAAAACAAAAAAAAAACAAAACAAAAAAATGCCGATGCTTTTGGTTATTGCTTTTGTGTTTTCCATTCTTGAATGTTGGTAGAATATCATTTGTGCTCCGCACCCACCTTAGCGAGACATCCTCTAATTGGTTTTAGCTGAAGTCCGATACACTAGCGTTATCCTATGAAGAAAGGTCAGGCCTAGCTGGGCGATGAAAGGGGTGGAGAATCGATATACACTATGTGATCAAAAGTATCCGGACAACCCGCAAACATACGTTTTTCATCTTAGGTGCATTGCACTGCCACCTACCGCCTGGTACTTATCATCCGCGACCTCAGTAGTCATTAGACATCGTGAAACAGCAGAATGGGACGCTCCGTGGAACTCACGGACTTTGAACGTGGTCAGGTGATTGGGTGTCACTTGTGCCAGAAGTCTGTACGCGAGATTTCCACACTCCTAAACATCCCTAGGTCCCGCGTTTCTGATGTGATAGTGCAATGGAAACGTGAAGGGACATGTACAGCCCAAAAGCGTACAGGCCGACCTCGTCTGTTGACTGACAGAGACCGTCGACATTTGAAGAGGGTCGTAAAGAGTAATAGGCAGACATCTATCCAGACCATTACACAGGAATTCCAAACTGCATCAGGATCCACTCCAAGTACTATGGCAGTTAGGCGTGAGGTGAGAAACCTTAGATTCCATGGTCGAACGGCTGCTCATAAGCCACATATCACGCAGGAAAATGCCAAACGACGCCTCGCTTGGTGTAAGGAGCGTCAACATTTCACGATTAAACAGTGGCAAAACGTTGTGTGGAGTGACGAATCACGGTACACAATGTGGCGATCCGATGTCAGGGTGTGGATATGGCGACTGCCCGGTGAACGTCATCTGCCAGCGTGTGTAGTGCCAAAAGTGAAATTCGGAGGTGGTGGTGTTATGGTGTGGTCGTGTTTTTCCTGGAGAGGGCTTGCACCTCCTGTTGTTTTGCGTGGCACGATCCCAGCGCAGATCTACATTGATATTTTAAGCACCTTCTTGCTTCCCACTGTTGAAGAGCAATTCGGGGATGGTGATTGCATCTTTTTTAACACGATCGAGCACCTGTTCATACTGCACGAGTTGTGGCGGAGTGGTTACACGACAATAACATCCCTGTAATGGACTGGCCTGCACAAGGTCCTGACTTGAATCCTATAGAAAACCTTTGGGATGTTTTGGAACGCCGACTCCGTGCCAGGCCTCACCGACCTACATCGATACCTCTCCTCAGTTCCGCACTCCGTGAAGAATGTGCTGCCATTCCCCAAGAAACCTTCCAGCATCTGATTGAAAGTATTCCTGCGAGAGTGAACGCTGTCATCAAGGCTAAGGGTGGACCAACACCATATTGACTTCCAGCATTACCGATGGAGGGCGCCACGAACTTGTACGTCATTTTCAGCCGGGTGTCCGGATACATTTGATCACGTAGTGTATGTCGCCTGAATGGTGGAAACACCATGTCTTTCAAAGACTGTCCTTACTATTCCCTGAATGAGCCCGCCACTTATTGGTTCAGCATTCAAGCATTAACCTCTGTAACCGAATGAGGGATGGAAGGCGCGGCAGAGGCGTGTTAATTATTGATTGCGAACTTAATCCGCGGTTCCTCATATCGGCACTTTTTTGCACCCGACTGTATGTAACTAATAACAAAGTGTTGTGCAAAATATGTAGGAAACCATTTTCCAGCAGTCACACTATACACTACATTTAAAGAAGCATTATACATCTGCTACACATCGAGTGCAGTTTACAGAATCTTCAGTGAAAAAGAAATACTTTGTATGTTTTCCCAGGCTGCATTCCAAAGAAGCATGGCGCATATACAAATTCTTTAAAAGGGACTGTTTTCTTTTCAATATAAGGATGCATAGGAACTAGAACGAATTTGTTATTATTACTATTACTCTATTAAATTAAAAAAACTGCCAATTCAACATTTGAAAACCAACTGCCACAGAATATTTAGCAAAAATTTGTTCTAAACGATTATGCTTTAAAAATTTAAAAAAGAATGTCATTAAAGCAATGAAGAAGCCATTGCCGCTAGGCTGTTTTCATAAATTTGAGCATTAGAACTTAAAAGTTAGTATTAGTATAGAGCCGACATAATACTAGCAACATCTTGTTTTTTTCACAAGTATGTAAATAAATAAATAAATCTACCCTGATATACAGCGGTGTTTTCCTTGCTGCACTTCGCTTACTTAAACGATCAACTTTGACTACTCGACAATACAGCATTCTACTAGAGGTGGGCAAGCTCGTGGTTCGTTTTCGTTTCCAGTTACCTATTGCATAGACTGTGCATGGTATTTGTATTGCCAGCATAATGTTATGAATTTCAACTGGCTTAACTATTGTTTAAATTCTGGCACTAGCCTCCACTACTCGTCATGTTTATTTGATTCGTGCAGTGCAGAAATATATGAAAACTGTAGGAAACAATTGCCAGGTGAATCAGCTGCACCTAGGAGTTATTGAATTTATGCAATTGGCATGTGTTACAACGCTCTTTCACCGCCCGCTTTATTACTAGTACACATATTATAAAGAAGCTTTCGCTAAACTTCTACGCCGGGCGTGTTCTTCACTGCGATTCGGCGCATGATTGGTTGGACAGAGATATAGAAGGGGAGACGCTGTCATTAACGTACGGTCCAGAACGCTTATCGAAACCTAATAGAAGCCTCCAGACCTCGCCTTCCCTGGCCTGTACGGAAGCTTCTCGTAAACGCAAGCTTGATCGCAGTGAAGGCAAGAATGAGGCTCAGAATAGTCTGCTGTTCACTAGACGAGCTCTATCTGCTCTCTGTCTGAGAGACTCAGTTGGTTAGGCGCTAGCCTTCTGATCTCAAGGTTGCGGGTACAAACCCGGCCCAGACCGATGGTTTTTAAGTTTTCTTAAAAGCGACAGCCCCATGTCAGTAGATTTTCTAGAATGCAAAATAACTCCTGTGGGACGAAATTCCGCCACGCCAGCGGCTTTGATATGCTCCTGGCAATTGACAGCGTCGTTAACAAACAACATATTTGTTTATTTTTGAGCTCTTATCTGCATGACGATTGCTGTGTTCAACGCGTCACTGAGCAACCGGAAGAGAGAAGAGGCCGATTTTCGCGTCGTTAATTGAAGCGGTACATACAAGGGGAAAAAAAACTGGAGAGCGACTAATGGAAAAGCGGACAAAGGAACAGTGTTTAGATAGACGGGATTCTACATTCATTGAAAAACAGTCCAAGAGATGTACGTTATTTACGATTGAAGAACACAGTCTCGACAGCAGCACTAGTTATCTAGCAACTTTTGTAAAATTCTACTAACACAAGATATTCCTCCGAATCCTCCTGATTTACGAGCCACCCTTAGCTGTATCCGCTGTCTAAATCAGTAAAAAATAAAATGCCAGCTATACGCTAAAGAAGGATAGGCTACCACGAAAATCATACGCCCTATACACAAATTTTGTTGAACGTCACACAGATGATGACAAGTTAATGGTAAACTTCAGCACGTAATTTGGTACGGCATTCATGTGTCACGTGTTAGTAGATTAATACTTTTGACATGTCTAATAGGCATAAAGTCGTAGATTAACACGCAAGCGAAGATTGGAGGTAATAAATGATTACATGCAGCATAACGCTGGATTAGAATTTAAACCCCATGAACTTGAAGGTTCCAAGTAGCTGAGTGTATGTGGTCATTCGTTCAGTATTAACGAAGTGACAACATGGATTATGATCTTAAATAGGCGTTCAAAATTTTACTCCACAAGTTTTATTATTTTTGATTACGTATGTTGTAGGAAACTTATAAATGTGTTACGAATGTTAAGGGGACAAGGTACTCTAAAATGTATTAAAAAATTACATTTTTTGCTTTAGGCACTAATAAAATCTCTATTTCCAGTTTCAGAAAATATATACTTTTTGGGGTTTAAGAGGTTTTTAAAACATTTAAATACCATTTAAATCCTAGTCTGAATTTCATTAAACCTGTCATGCAACGCACCTTTTTAGAACATTTGTGTATCTTTCAACAACGAACGACTATATCATGCCCAACGAGCAGTTCAGCAATTAACAAAAGAGGCTAGGACTAAGAGAAGGCAATCAGAAAAGCTGAAGCAATCCAGGAATGAAGGTGCAGATGATTATGACCCTGGAATGTACTGAAGTCTGTCAGAATTTTAATGTTCAAACTTTAAACTCAGTTTTTTCAAAACAACATTTTTGGATACTTATGTAACTTTTTCTCAAAGTATGAGAGGTAGAGAGCTGAAATTTTCAGTACATGTATGCAACACATAGTTAAACTTTCTGAACCACAATCATTATTTTTATGATGTATATTAGTGATATTAAGAAAGAAACAACATTGCAAATTTTCCACATTTTTACTTTTTAGACTTTACAAACACTTTTTTTTTCAATTTCTAGTGAACTGATTTACATAACTAAATAATTGAGGTTCAGAAGATAGCTGATTATACTGAGAGCAAGCATGTACATGTGTGATTCTGTATTGCAAATAGCTTCAGAGAAAAAGGTACACGAATTCACATGTTTTAACGGGAAATTTTATTATTTTTCTGCTGAATGTAATGATTTTTACAGACTCAACTACATAAGCTATCAATGCAAACAACCCTTTGGAATAATTATCATCATTTATGTAATAATTCCTATAAATTTCAGGATAAACCATTGAGAACCTTAAGAGCAGTGGTAATTTGATACACTTGAGGTGTAGTTTCCATGTGTTCAGACTACCTTGTCCCTTAAGTTTTTTTAAGGTCGCCGAAACGAATTAAAACTAATACTTATGGTATTTTTGGTGTGCTTGAGAAAAAGTTAAATAAATAAAAGGGATACCATGCTGCAATACAATTCTTACGTTATCACAATTGCTATTTGGGTAAACCTGTTCCTCTAAGGAGATAAGCATTAACACTGAATAAACAAGAAGCATTCATCAGGTACATCGGCCTTGGTGTCCACATTACTGTTTTTGAAGTGCTAGTCCAATCGACTACTTGAAAACTTCGCTGAGGTTCTCTAAAACCAAACCAAAAATATTTTCATTGCCGTACCTTCAAATCTTTGCCAAGCTATTACTTGTTTAAGTTTTCTCCAGATTCATTGGTTTTGTGTAACTATATATAATTAGTCCTGCATAGCTTTGAGAACCAACAAATAAGTAACAAAAGAAATTAGCATACAGTAAGATTTTATTTTTTTTTGGGGGGGGAGGAATTATGTTTTCACACAAGATTATCTGGGGTTGCATAGATAAGGAAACCTAAGGCAAACGTTTCTCCTGCTGTATTAAGCAAAAAAAACGAAATAAACTGCATACTAAATGTGGTACTTGAGTTATTTATCAAAATTCATAAATATGGATTTTAGTGTTATTAAACACAATAAACTTTCTGTAGTTTTTATAGATGTACGACGTTTCAAAGCATATCCTATAGCGATTTAAATGTATGCCCGTAAACCTAACTTCGTATGAAATTATAGTAAAAACGAAAAGTTTTGTCTACATTAAGGTGAAAAAGTCATTCAGGAATCTCCAAATACTAAATTGGGTCCAGAGGAGCAGAAAGAGACTAAGTTGGGCCTTCATATACACTAAATGCTTTTTAAACAGCTTAAAGGCAGAAATAGTGTTATTTTAGCATTACAATTTTAAACTCCCTCTTCTCGGGTTTCAATTTGTCGGTACACACTCATTTTCAAATCGTTCCACACGATGTACTTTTCGGTATAAATCAATTAAATTGTTTATACCTCTTTAGAAAATTTAGGTTAACGTGCTAGTTGTGATCTTATTAAACAATTGTACTCATACTGTGTGCATTTTAAAGCACAGATTTGAAGTCCCGTATATAATATTTATTTTCCCCAAGGAAGTATATAATATTTATTTTCTCCCAAAGAAGTATATAATATTTATTTTCTCTCAAAGACGTATATAATATTTATTTTCTCCCAATAGAAGAAGGATAAATAAAAATTGGTCTCTAAAATGTATTAATATACTAAAGTTTAATTATAAAATGTTGTTCTGTTGAAAAATAATTGCATCGTGTGGAGCAATTTTTGAAAGCAGTACGCAAAATAAAATAAAAAGTTAATATCTTGGGAATTAACTAAGTATCCATGATATTTTGTGTTCATATTATACATTAATACCTGATTTCAAAAGAACCTGACGGAAATTTTGGATCTTAGAAATTTCGCAGATGGGTATTCTTAAAGACAGTGAAGGCCCAAGTGCGGCGCACTGTATGAACTCCAAATTAACATCTTTCTTAATTAAATGTTGGAAATCTAAATGCTGGTAAAAGTTAGCAACTTCATATTCAAAGTGGACTGGCGTGCAAATCTCCAAATTACGGAATAAACGCGGGCAATACGGTGATGGTGGTTAAAGCACGTTCCGGCTTAACTGCCTGCTGTTAAGATGATATCACATCAACTGATTCAGTGCTTATGAGACTTTTAACTGGGCTTTTGGGGATGGTCACCCCTCTGGTAGGCGTGTGTGTGAGCGTGTCCCTCTGATTCACATTTCCATATCACACGACCACATTTCCTCTTCTCTTCTCCACGTCCCTCACTCTCCGTCACTAATTGGAATTCTGCGTCCCTCTTGTTCAGTGAACCAGATCGTACATACGAGCACTTCTCTGGAGTTAAGGCTGTTTCTAATTAGTTGTAGCAGCTATCGAATATGTAAGCATCGTTTACAAGAAGCAATAACGTTTTATTTATCCTAAATTGGTTCTAATTTGGGTTGCTGTCCTTCACAGAAAGCTTTGTCATCTATGGCGGAAGAAATGATCAGCGATATTTCCTGCAGAAGGCATTAGTTATGATCGTGTTATTCTAAACTCTAATACTACCTATTCAGTTTAATTTAATTCTGCTAGATATTAAAAAATTAATTTTGATATTAGCAAAATACAAATAACGTTCTCTTTTAAATTTCTGTGCTGTATTAGCCACTTAAATCGGGCATCAGCTATGTAGCGACGTCTTGCAGGTACGCGGGGATAGCTCCTTAACTGCTCTGCACAGTGGTACAAACAGCACCAAAGAAAATCTTCGGCGGATTTTGTATCGTTTTCTGGGGTCCTTTGAGGCGTGTTCTTCACCTTACCTATCGCAGAGGGTGATGTCTTGATAACACAAAATAAGGAGGAAAAGAGGGGAGGTTGTTTTTTCTGGCATTATTGAAACCAAAACATGTTTATTGTTTGAGAGCCAGTCATGCCGTATACTAGCGAAATTACTCGTGGACGTATCGTGGGTATGTGGGAGGCTGGTCGCACTGTTACAGCAATTGTGACGGCAGTGCATAAAAGTGTTTTTATAGTAAATTACTGGATAAAAATATTCCAGGAAAGTGGGGAAGGCGATCTACTTACTCGTCAGAAAATGGGCACTCCCCGTAAAACATTCGCAAATGATATTCGTTTACTAAATGTGAAGTACTCTTTTGTTATAATTGACTCATCATGTTTAGAAACTAGATATAAATATGTATATGTGTATGGTTTACCGAATATGACATACATATTATAGCAATAAAATTGGATTATATTTTTCTTTATAATCCTGTGGTATTCCTATGATCAGCAATATGTTAATAAAGGTATATTAACCAATTGTAGTTTGAATTAGGGGGAAATCGTGCTGATTTATTTATTATTTAGTTATGTTTGCTTTTATGCAGCAACAAGCATTGATGCTGATGTGAGAATACAGTTCTGTTTATTTTTTGTTATAAAGTGCTGCCTTGCTATATAGTTAATGAATACCATTCGAGCTTTAATTTGCACCCCCTGAAAATCTCACACTACACATTCTACATTTCGCTAACGTGGGCGCTCATCATGCTTAGTTTAGAATATTATTAAGATTATAAACATTTGCGTCAAAATTATTTAAAAACTGCATTTTGCTGAAGGTGAAGCTTTACTTCAATAAATACGAGAGAATGTATGTATTAATTAAAGAAAAATAATCATGAATTGCAGTTTTTATTTTAACACTTTAGTAACTTGTTTTCTGCATTTAAATATAGTGTTTTAATCGGTTTTAGCTCAAGCAATGATATTTATGTGCACAGACAATTAAGGAAAAGAAAAAAAAATGTCACACTTTCACTGCTCTATTCCGATATTGGTTTAATATGCCATGGAAAATAAAAATGTTTTTATTTTTCTTACTACATGTATTTTATAAAAATATGTTTTAATAATAAAATCCGAATACTGAGAGTATTATGTTTTCATTGTCCGACGGAAAAATAATCTCCTTCAATTTTCCCTTTAAAATGTAACTTGTATTGATCGTGGTACCGATTAGATGTTCGTACATCATAACGTCACTGTTGTTAAGCAATTCCTTCCCCTTTGCTTTCTTCACATATGCTGGTTCCACGGTGTAGCATAGAGCAATTAGCTTACGATCCTTGGTTAAAATTACCTGTAAGTAGGTTCAAAGGAGATATTTATTATAATAAGCGAGCAAACAATTCAACACAAGCTCTATGAACCTCTACATGCACAAACTACCTCAAGAGGAACACGAAAGGGGGAACTTGATGTGTGCTAGGGACCTTCCCGTAGGTTAGGGGTTCCGACCCCATCAGCTGCTACAGTGCGAGGACTGCGGACCCCTAGTACCCTTGACGTTACTAGAAGCATGGCGAGCCAAGTATCTGAGCTCCTCCCCTCCAGAAGCTGTTCTGTTTGGGTTGGACTCGGCAAGGCAGTGGTTCCCAATATCTGGGGAAATTTGTGTGTCTGGGCGGTATCGCTTAGGCGGAGTTATGAGACACCCCAGTGTCCTCCGATACCAGTCTGGAGAACTGGGAGACGGTGAGCTAGATCGCTGTCTCCCCTACCGAGGTTCTTCAGTAGTCTTTCCCTTTGGGTTGTCGTGCGTAAGTAGCGTGTTCACTTCCGTCCCTAGTTAAAAAACCTCATAAATAAGAAGCGCAAGAGATGAGGAAAAAACAAGGCGGTGCATTTCTAACTCTGATACTCTAATAATTGCAGTGAAATATTAGTTTAATGTTTATCGCAGAACATAGGTAATTCCACGGTAACTCACATCACAAAATAACAAGAGGATTGCATAACCACACAGGAAACCAAGAAAGTTATTAGAATTTTGTATTGTAGTTATGTTTAGCTCGAGACCAGAACAGATTTGCAAATAAGTTATGTTACCTATACACCAAGTGCATCATTTCTTTTTTTAATTTCTCTACCACGTATACTGACGTGCATAAAATGTGGCCCATAATGGAACGGAGCTGTTTATGTTGGTACTGACAAAACATAGCCCCACCTACTACCCGCGTGACCACCTCTGTTTTCCTAGTATAATTACTAGATTGGCAGTGTACTTTGCCTCCCCAAAGTATTGCGGAAGTGCCGAAGAGGTAACATTACAACCTAAACCTTATATTTTCACGCTATAATACAATTTCCTCAATGTCGGGTTTCTTATTGCCGTTTAGTAGCAGCAATAACTATATATAACCAGTTATACGGGAAAAGCAAATATGGTTTCGACCACTTAACAAACACAAGTAACAGGTGCGTTTGTGTACTGTTAAGCCTTTTACTTGTATTTTGATGTTTATTAATATCCCAGAAAAGCTGTTACTATCAGTTTTCAACACACTACAAAGCTAATGTTGTCCAGAGGAAGAGAGTGAAATACAGAAGGGTGAGGAAGACGGTGACAGAGGGAGAGAAAGGAAGGGAGAGTCAGGAGAAAGCGACGCAGAGACGGTAGAGAGAGAAGGGGGAGAGATGACAGGAAGAGAAAGGAGTGACAAGGGAAAGAGGGAGACGGAGGGAAAAATGACATTGGGAGAGAAACGGAGATAGATGACTGAGGAAGAGAAAGCGAGAGACAGAGGGATGACAGAAGGAGAGAAAAGGAGAGAGATGACGGACGGTGGGAAAGGGAGACAGAGAGAGGGATACAGAGAGAGAGATTGAGAGACAGATGACAGAGGGTAAGAAAGGGAGACGGAGAGAAAGGTAGATAGAGATGATAGGGTAAGAAGGGAAAGACAAAGAGAGATAGAGGGAGATGACAGACGGAGAAAGGGAGATAGCGAGAGATGGAGGAAGATTAAGTGGGAGAGAAGCACCTCCTGCTCTGTTGATTGTCAGAAAAACCTACTAAATATAGCACGTATATGCAGTTTGTCTCCCAGCTAAGTCTAAACGATACATGCATATCCAGCAATAAAATTATCCTGGAATGAACTGTTTCTGTGTTGGAAGGAGCATGCGGAAACAGCTTGTTATGTAAACAGTGCGAAAAGCTAATTTCAAAACGCTGCCCCACTACGTCGTTTCACAGCCATTGGTCCCTCTCAGTTTTGTTCTTCAGCCCTTCTTTAAAACGTTTTGTTGTTGCTTTCAATGGGGGAAGGCATGAAAGAAAGTGTGTTCAACCTCCGATTTAGTTCATACTTTACCAGGAATGGTGAAAAATAAAGTCATAATTTAGTCATTCTAGAGAGTTGAAAGAAATTCTAAATATACTAAATGTATATTTCTTTAGGGCTAATATAGAAAACTGCATATCTTCGGAATTAAATGTAACATAGAATAAACAGTTATCAGTGTCATGTAAGAAGGTTATTTGCATAACACACAGACGGTATATAATGGGTCGTCAGATTTATTTGGCCTTTCCGCCAGTCGGTTTAAATGAATGACGTCTTAGTTCAGAGAGCAGCTTGTCTCAAAAGGGAGGTGCGGAATTGAACCTCGGACTGCAGGTTTTTCCGATTTCATAACAGGTTGATTGCTGCGGCGGTGCAGAACTGCTTTTCACACTCTGTGCGTTCTTTGCACGCTAGATAAAAGTGACTACCGGTCACAGACTTTGCATGCTTGAGTACTACTTCAACTGGAGGGATACGAGGGGAATCTATCGTTACGATATTGGCCGCTGTGTGAGTGTTGCTCTCTGTTCTTGTCCAGAATTTTATCAAGTCCCGAGACAAAACATGATAAAAGGTATTAAAAGGTTAGACATACACTAAAATTACTAATCTGGCGTTTCCATGTATTCATATAATGCTTAAACTGTTTTGTAGTTTTCATTATAATGCTGTTATTTTGTTTTTGACAGGTGCATCGCCCTTTTTCGTAATACTGGATCAGTATTGGTTACAGAAAAATAGGGAAAAGGAGGGTTAGAAACTTACAAACGAAATTTTGGACAGGATGAGATAGTTTTTTATTGAACGGCCACGAATACCACTAACGCAACTCAGTGTAGAAATTTCACTGTATTTAGGGTCCTGTCATATGCCAGTTAGGAAATTAATCCATCTCTACCCCTACCAAATAACCCTCGTCATGAATCGAGAGAGCCTGATTTGCCAACCCCACTTTTGTGCATTCTTTTTGGAGTATTTTGAGGCTGAAGAACAAGACGTGTTCATATCAAATGAGTGTTGGTTTGAATTAACTGGCGGTGTAAACAGTCAAAACAGATATATGGGGATCAGAGCCACCAGGGGAGTATGTAGAAGTTTGAAGTCTGGGCTGCGCTGTCTCGCTAGAGAGTAATAGGGCCAAATTTCTTCAATGGGGTTTAACGTCGAACCTTATCAACAAGAAATTCTGGCACCTTGCATTGAGCAACTGAATGAACATAAAATTGCTAATGTTTGGCTCCAGCAGGATGTTGCTACTGCTCATACAGCTTATTCTACCATTTCTTGAGAGATATTTCCGGGGAACGTGAGAGTAATAAGATACAAAAGTAAATTTAACTGAAGAAAATCATAATTACTATTTTACGGTATGACACTAACACACCCATCCTTTAATGTATTGATTTCGTTTCAGGCTAATCAGTAATCCCTTGTAGCCCCCAAAATCCCCAGATCTAACCTCCGAGACTTTTTTCTTTGGAGCTATCTGAAGGATTGGGCATTCGCTAGACACCCTGAAGGCATGGAATGATTAACGAAACGACCACCATAACTACAGACATGCTGTCGGCCGTATTAAACGTTTCGAAGTGAATGGTGGTCGTGTGGAACCATTCTTTTGACAGATCAATTATCATTAGTGGAGTATGATTCCCAGATTTGCACCTTATTTATTGTCTTGATCTTACTTATTTACTACGGTTTTCTTTGTGTGTTGTTTTTTTAATTTATTCTACGTAGGTCAGTTTTCATTTACTGCTGTGAAAAGTATGAACAAGCTTTTTTTTCTAATCAGTTGTACCATTAAAGCCGAGACACACTACGTCCAAATATTTGAGTTACCTATCAGCATACATGCTGAGCTTGTGAGTATACGAGATATAAGCGAAAGAAGTTCCAAATGTAAATATTGAAAAGGTACGCTACAAGTCCCATTTCACTAAGGTGACTTCGAAACTGTTGACATCCGTCCCTTCCACTCGTCTTACTGTAGTCCTCTACCAGAGGCACTGGTGGTAAACTCGCTTCAAAGTATTGACTTCATGCGCAGACAACTGACTAGCGGCAAAGGCCGAATAAATCTGAAGACTCCGTATAACAAACTTCATTTGTTGCATTCACCTGACTTTCTCTACTCGTTCTTCTACAAACTATTTTACAAAAGCTTATTCTTCTGTGTACTTCCTATTAATCGAAATAAGCTTTATGACGCTTTTACACATTTTGCTTAGGCTAAGAAGATAATCAGATTTTTAAAAAGCGGAACGCTATGTGATGGCTTTGAAATACCATCCTTCACGCATGACCACGAGAAAAAACTAAATAGCGACTTACCACATGAAGAAAGAATAAGTAAAAAGAATAAGTATTTGAAAATTCAAACCAGTACTACTGAATTTCGTGTAATAGTTAAAGTAAAAAGGAAACAATCGCAAATTAAATTGTGTTCTTTAACGAGATCTGCATTTTTTATGTCAGTAAGACTTTGTTTATCTTGTACAAAATTATTCAAAATGAGCAGAAACTCACAGGTTGTTTGTAGAAAATTCCATATATACACTTTTTTTGTTTGTTTGTTATGCATGTGATATTTTAATAAAAATCTGTACAGCCATATTTGCGAAAGTAAAAAATAATTAAAATTTTCCATGTAAGGGGTAGTTTTGGGTGAGGGATTATCTTGTTTGGTATTTAACCGACTTTCCGTTCACGAAAACATTCGCGAGCAGGCACACACATACTCGTACCATTTTCTGAAAATGTTTGTTTGGATTTAGGAAGCCTCAAAACGTGTATTTACGTTGAAATCTCGGTATTGAATTTTTGGGCGCAATGCAACCCTCTTCCTCTATAACCAAGTAGCATAGAAACTAAAACATTTCTTCAGAAAATGAAAAGAAACTGGATATGTGCCATAGAAGCTTCATTTTGCCAAGACCTAACGCTCAAGTTTCTAAAGCACGTAGTACACAGTAGAGAAGGTCACTTTTAACGACCAACTTAATCATAAAAGGCTTATTCAGTGATTTCATGAGCATCAGAAAGAAATTCCAACTCAACAGCTGCTATTTCACAGACCTCGCTAGAAAACGTGAGCTGACGAATAATTAACTTTGCCAAACGCTCTCCTGTATTTAATAACACAAAAAGTTCACGAAGTTTATATCAAAACATAGAGGTACACAAAGAATACCCGTGTGTAGCCTTTAGAGCGGCTTTGAATTGCCATGGCTCAAAGTATTTTAAAGGAACGTTGGCTGTGGCAAACAGACCTTTTCGGTAGCCATAACAAAACTATATTCCCAATTATGACAATATAGCAAGCGAGATGGCTCCGTTGTAACGTGCGACGTGCATTCGAATGGTACGGGGTTCGATTCCCGTCGACCGCCCATTGTGACTTTGGGTATTTCGTGCTTTTTCCTGCTTCATAGGCGAATGCTGGTGTGGTTTACTATCTACCACGATACGTATGCGGAGGAGGGAGGGGCACGAGTGAGAAGTGGGGAAATAATAAGAGTGAGAACGGTCAGTGAAGCGAAAGAAATTGCAAGAAAGGGGGGGGAGGGTATAAAATAATAGATTTGAAAGAAGGGAGGGTAACGCTACAAGGGGAGAAAAGTGTCGACCCGGTATCCAGACGTACTAGACTCAGAAAAGCAATGGAGAAATTTACGTATCAAGATAAAACAAAGAACAAATAGGGAAAGGAAGTAAATTGATACAAAAGAAAATAAGAGTAAGGCAGTAATCTATTCACAGATGATATATTAGGAGTAAAATAAGAAATTAGCATTATCCAGTAATAGGAGATCAGGAGATTCCAGGTTCAGGTTCATTATATGCAGACGATTTTATGGTGGCCACCATCATTGATAGGGTTACAAAAGCGATAAATGAAATTCAAAAAGTGTGAAAATGGGGAATTGTGGCAAAAATCATAAAGACGACTGACTCAAAATGGGTCTAAGAAACAAAACTAAGAACTTGAGAGAATAACAAGGAAGGTAAAGGGAAGTAAATGGTATAGAAAAGTAAGAGAAGTAAGGGGTGCTCAGTGAGCGAAAAGGCCAGGGAGCCAAGCAATCTGAGTGGCCCAATAAGAAAACAAGCACCAGACAAATTGCACAACAGATGTCGGGGTATAAACGAATATACATTGTATGTATTTTAAACATATAGAACAAATTGTACAATAAATATATTCATTCATTCATCTACCACGATCCCTTTCCCTTATTTCCCTTTCATTCCGTCTCCTCATTTTTCAGATGTGGTTCTAGGTTTCGTGGCATATGGAGGTGCCGAACAGATTCTTGTCTAAAGGAAAAAGGGTCGACGGGTCGTTCATCTACCTGTCTAGGCAGCTCCAGCAGCGAAGCGAGTCTACCCGTCTGAATTGTTATGGACTTCCGCGCGTCTCTGTGACCTGTCTGCATGCGTCCTGTTGCCTTCTATGGTTCCTTCACTTCATCCCTTCCTTCTAAAGGATAGTAGCCGCAATGGATCTATGTCGACTAAGCGTGCGATGTGGTATAACCTAACCTAAACCAACCCATTTAAAACTTCAACTTTATAGTTATGAGGTGCTTTACAAAGGTTTTCCTCAGCCTACAAATGCAAACTCTAAACAAATAGCATCCGCATACTCTTTGTAACATGATCAATTCTTTCATTCTCCATATACAGGCCGGACCGTTTAAGTTGAGACAGTACAATACCTCCAAAAACCAAGCGTTGTAAAAAGAAATGTCTTGAATAAAAGCTGCTTGATATTATTGGGACAGTTATTTTTGGGTCAATTTAATTTGATCCTAATTGTAGGTTTCCATTTAAAAAATTAAATTGACCCTAAAATGACCATCACAACGTCCTCCACAAAAAACACGACTAATGACATTTACTTTCCCCCATAATATCAAGCAACTTTTATTCAAGACATCTATTTCTACAACGCTTAGTTGTGGAGATATTGCACAGTCTCAATTTAAATGGTCCAGCCTGTATAATGTATAGTGTCTTTGCTAATCCGAACCGCGTCCAAAAGAAAAAACCGGCCGACGAGAGCAATAAAACAGTACCGCAGCCAACTTGACGGTCTCCTCTGCGCTTAGGCAGTCCAGTATATGCATCCAAACGCCGTAAATCCACCGCAAGACAGCAGGGTTTGATTTCCGCTACGGTGGAATGATTTTATCATTTCCCGCTAACTTTGCCTGTACGTATATTAATCCTGGCTTAAGTGCACGGTAGATTAAGTTAGGCTACATCGCCACACTGAGCGATATAAATCCTGTGCCAGAATTAATGATGCGAATAGTGGAATTAGGTTTTCTATAATACTCTATTGCTCTTGCACAGCATTCAATAAACCCACTAGAGAAGTCGTTTATCACATGTGCTTCTGCGTAACACCAGAAGTAAAGCAAATTTATGTGGTATTTGTTGTATCGCGTAATTAGTGCTCTACGAGTGTAGCTGTATGTTACATCCCTCATCTCCAACATCCGGATGTTGCCTTGATTAATAACTATTGGTGTAAGTAATTTAATCTACAATTATCTTCCAAGCTATAGACGCAATAAGTATTACTTCTGGAGCTGTAACTCCTCTACTTCAAAAAACAAACATTTATCATACTTATTCTTTCCAAGAAAAACACTCACTGCAGAATCTCCACTGGTTCTGATACACCTCCACTAGACCGTGCATGGCATCCGGGGAGATTTTTCTTGAATCCCAGTTCATCGTGAGATTCAGTGATATGCCAAGAATGTTCAGTCAGCTATGCGACGATCATCACAAATCATTTCATCAACTCGTACACTTGGGAGCAGAAAAAGTGCCACATTCGCCATATCACAAGTGTGTTCTTTCTTCCGTAAAGTTTCCATAAGTATCTAATCGACACCATGCTCCCCAGTCCCTGTCACGTCCATTATAACTGGACTGGAAGAAATCCAGATACAAATATGACCTATGAGCAATGCTATACCCGATATTAAACGAAGGAGGGATCAGAAATAACGTCCTTGCATTCTACTCTGATTTATCCATCCGAGTTGGGTAGGCAGCTAACCCAATGTAACATGACTAGCGACTAGAAATTGCAGAAGGAGAGGCGGACAAGAAATGAGTTACTTGCTACGCTGAATTCGCAACAACAATCTTAGCTTGGCACGTTTCCTTCTAAAAAATTTGTTTCTCAAATATCATTTCTTTGTATCACAAGTATAGATACAAAAAGTTTTCTCTGAAGTAGACATGGACACAATGACTAAACTTACTGCCGTCATCGAAGTATTGTCACCAAAAAGACTTTGATATTTACGTATCAGCATCCCAAGGGACATTTCCTTCCCATCATTTCCCAATATAATTTCATTGCATGTGTCATCACTCATGAGTATCCAGCCTGCGGTGACGTAATATGTAGTAAGAACAGGGTTAAACACTGCTGCTGCTGCTGCTGCTAATATCATTGTCGTCCTCCGTGGTGTAGTGGTTACAATGATAGCCTCTAGTTCCCGAGGTCACAGGTTCAAACCCGGCGGAGGACGATGGATTTTTTCGGACGTAAATTCCTCAGCATGGCTTCCTCCGGAAGGGAAGTAAAGCCGGTGGTCCCGTGTCGTAGATTTACGGCACGTAAAAGAAGCTCAAGCCTGATAAAGAGTCCTCTGAGCAAAATTGTCAATCTTTCACGCCCAATGCAGAATGGGATACTAAGGACCATAGTAGTTAAAGAGCGTCCATAAGTAAAACTCAATTTAATTTTGATTTCAAATACCACCACTGCTGCAAACACCACCACCACCTCCACCACCACCACCACCATTAGCACTACCATTACTACTAATACCACCACTACTACTACTAACACAACCACAACTACTAAACTACCATTACTACCAATACCACCACAACCACTACTAAACCACCATTACTACCAATACCACCACCACTGCTACTAAACTACAATTACTACTAATACTAATACTACTACTACTACAACCACCACTACTACTAAACTACCATTACTACAAATACCACCACCACCACTACTACTAACATCACCACCATCACCACTACTGAACTACCATTACTACCAATACCACCACCACTACTACTAAACTACCATTACTACTAATACCACCACCACCACCACTGCTACCATCACCACCATCACCACTACTAAACTACCATTACTACCAATACCACCACTATTACTACTAAACTACCATTACTACCAATACCACCACCACTACTACTATACTACTGCTACAACAACAACCACCACTACTACTAAATTACCATTAGTATCAATACCGCCACCACTACTACTAATACTACTACTACTACAACCACCACTACTACTAAACTACCATTACTACCAATACCACCACCACTACTACTGCTAAACTACCATTACTACCAATACCACGACTATTACCACCATCACCACTACTAAACTACCATTACTACCAATACCACAACCACTACTACTAAAATACCATTACTATCATCACCACCACTACTACTGCTACCACTACCACCACCACCACCACCACTACTAAACTACCAATACCACCATCACTACTACTAGCACTACTATTACTACCAATACCACCAACACCACTGCTACTACTACCACCACTACTACTACTAACACCAACACCACTGCTAATAACGCTAAAACCACAACTACTACTACTACTACTACTACTACTACTACTACTACTATTACACTACTACCACGAATACTACTACTATTACACTACTACCACGAATACTACTACTACTACCAGTATTACCACTATTACTAACACTACCAGTATTACCACTATTACTAACACTACCCCTAATCCGACTATTCTCACTATCACCACTATTACTAAAACTACCACTACTTATACCACTATTCCATCACTATCACTATTAGTGCAGGTGCTAACACTACCATCATGACTACTAACACTAGTACTACCATTACTCTACTACTACTACTACCACTATCCACTTCTGTTACCACCACTGTTACTACTACTACTACTACTACTACTACTACTACTACTACTACTACTGCTACCACCACCACTAATTTGTTACCTACGTTACTTTTTACTAATACTACTAATACTACTACTACTACTACTATACTACTACTCTACTACTACTACTACTACTACTACTACTACTACTACTACTATACTACTACTCTACTACTACTACTACTACTACTACTACTACTACTACTATACTACTACTCTACTACTACTACTACTACTACTACTACTACTACTACTACTACTACTAACCTGGCACTAGAAGTGAAAACATCGTTAAACGTAATATTATAGTCATTCTTATCAATATTAATGTGATTTTTATTAACTACATGGTAATCAACTAGCAAGAGTATTGTCAGCTTATTGGCAGTGTTATGCTCCGATTATATTTTTGGCAGACATAAGCAACTTGCCAATCAGTTGTCTTGAAAATAGAAGAGAGAAGCTGAAGTTTAGAGAAGGCGGAGCTAGATACATCGTTACCAATTTCCACCCCTTGTTCCTGTATGGAGCACATTTTCTGCTCGAAGTTACTACCTGTTTACAAATTGATTCAGACCAGTGCATCCATTGCGGTCTTTTACCTTTAGGCACGAATATTTGGGTTGTCATGCATGCAGTCTGTGCTCATCTGCTCGCTGTGTTAACCTCAACGCATAAATGACACTCGTTTGACGGTTGGTATCGACATGCAACATCGTTTAGCACCCGCACTTCAACTGTTGCGGAGTACAGCTGTCAAACATTGTTTTGCCTTCTGGAAAAACAATTGGTATTGAAGCCACATTGACCCAGCCTTGTTGAGTTTGCATGGAGAAAATAAGGTTGAACACTGTCAAAATTTGGAATTTGTACACAAGAGCTGAGAACCATAATAGAGTTGTGAAGTAGTGGTATAGTGCATTGAAGAGTCTCAATTTTTAATTCTATCAGCATTTCTCTCCTCTGGCTATATTGCCACCTGCATTTTTAGTATGTTTTGAACTAAATCTTTGGCATGTTCAGTGTCTCGTAGCAAAACAAAGAGTGTCTTTTCATAGAAACATTTTTATAGCATGAAAACAAAGCTGAAAGAAAACTATTTGAGCTTTGACAGTGATCCAGGACGCCGATATAAGATTTTTGTCAGCTCTTTGTTTTATTCATACGCATTTGAATCATAATCGTTCTTTATTTCGGTCGTCCAACGTGGTGTAGTAGTTACCATGCTAGCCTCTAGTTCCCAAGATCGCGGGTTTAAACCCGGCGGAGGGCGATGGATTTTTCGGGCGTAAAAATCATTAGCATGGCTTACTTCGGAAGGGAAGTAAAGTCGACGGTCTCGTGCGGTAGATTTACGGCACGTAAAAGAACCTCAAGCTTGATAAAGAGGCCTCTGAGCAAAATTACCTATCTTTCACGCCAAATCTAGAATGGCACGCTAAGGACCACAGCAGTTAAAAGATCGTCCATAAATAAAACTCAACTCAATTTAATTTTATTCTTAATTAGATATTCCTGATGTAACATTGTCTCGTTTATATACCCCAATTAGAATAACTGTCCTGCTGAATGTTGGCTTTTATCTCCTAATTATTTTTCTGTAATTGTCAATATCTCTGTCGTTGATTACCTCTTTACACCCAAACTCGTCTATAAATTGTACTGTTGCCACATTTCTTTTTGTTCTCAGTGCAAGGGAATGCACTGGGCTATTAAGCAGTACGAGAAAATGTGGCAACGCTGTGCATCGACTCCACGTGGAGCCGATGCGTAAGTGTGAACCCTAAAGGCTTTAAACTATTGGCTATGGGAAGAATTTAAGTGGAGTAAGATTATATATAGATACGCGCGCTCTAAGCAGCATCCAGCCAGGAAACAAAGACAAAAGTATTATTTTTACTTTACGATAATAAATTTGAGTAATTAATATTAATTATACTCATACTTTTAGAAGCTGTTAGAATTAGCAATGTTTGCTGCTTTAGCTTTTATCCTAGGATGAGTTTAACGGGTTATTTGTAATAAAAACTTGTTTTTCTTGCTTCCACATCAATTAATCTAAAAGTGGAATATTATCCGCATACCGCACATGGGCTGCTACTGGCAACATCGCGCGAATGACAGGGGAATCATGCACGTGCTGCCGCGCTTCTTATAGTATTGTAAAAATGAGTTACTACAAATCTATGAACGATACTGCAAAGTTTATGTTGGAATTATTGTGTCTCTGGTTCCTATATGTTCTATATTTACTTACTTGGAGTGGTACGTGAAACTTACCATTGTGTGGTAACTGCTTGGTACTCTCCTAGAGTTACAAGGCGGTTCTGTAGAAAGAGATGCAAAGCTTCCACCGCTAGTTGTATCAAAAGTCTGATACGTAATTAGTGGAGGTATTTTGTTGTCGCTGATGTAAGAACAGCTTTTATCCTTTTGACATAATTGTTTTATTATGGAACTGCTCTATAATTAACAAGTGCCCAGAATTCCAGTAGTAATAATGCAGAAGATCTTTCGTTTTTATTTATGGACGCTCTTTAACTGCTGCGGTCCTTAGCGTCCCATTCTATATTGGGCGTGAAAGACCGGTGATTTTGCTCAGAGGCCGCTTTATCAGGCTTGAGGATCTTTTACGTGCCGTAAATCTACGACACGCAATCACCGGGTTTACTTCCCTTCCGAAGGAAGCGATGCTAATGATTTTTACGCCCGTAAAAGGATCCATCGCCCTCCGCCGGGTTTGAACCCGTGACCTCGGGAACTAGAAGTTAGCATGGTAACCACTACACCAGGGAGGACTTGTATAGGAAAATGTATAAGCAAATGTTGAGGTATCAATCTTGATGTAACGTGCATAGAAAGTGACACGCCCCCTAGATCGCAATAATGTTTTCTCTCCGTAAGCGTTTTACCTTTAGGTAATCAACATTGGACTCCACCCAGCCCGGAACAGTTCTCTATGTGACTGGCCCGAAAAAAATTAGGGAGATAAAAACAAACCAAATGAATAATGTTATAATCGAGGCGAAATGAAGGGGTGGTTCGCATACCGCTTCTATGAAACATCGCTACGATTGGTATTCAAAGATATGCAACAATGCAACTTAATTCGGCCTCCTAGTTAAAGGGGTGAATAATTATTTTCCTGTGTCGTTAAACTGGACGACAGCTGCAACATTCATATGAGAGTTTTCATCAGCTACATGGAGACGGAGGTTAAAGTCACTGCCACCTACGAACGGCATTAAGAAACCGACATTGAGAAAACGGTAGTGTAGCATGCAAATAGAAGATTTAGGTGTGTGTTTAAAGAACAAAAAACAAAAACTTCATTAATTTTGTTTTTGTTTCTATGTTTTTATTATATATATATATATATATATATATATATATATATATATTATTGCGTCTACATTCAACGCAGCATTACCTTAACGGAACTCCGATGGTCAGAAAATGAACTACTTGAAATGTTACCCTTTGACATTTCGGTCATATTCTGGGAGAGGTAAAGTACACTGTTAATCCAGAATTTCCAACATAAGCAGCTGCATTCCATTTTTTATGCACGTCAGTATACACTATGATTACCTTAAACTGGATATTGTGGTTTACTCTTAATAAGTTTTGCAAGTAATGTTCAGTTTCGAGAGATAATCCAGTTAATGTATAACTGAAGTGAAACCTTCGTATTTTTAAAGCTTTTATTTCTGTATGTGTCATGTGTTTGTTTCCTAGTTGCTCACGAAGGCCGAAACGGTTACCGTGAAACTTGGTACATGATAAAATGTTACATACTGGGGTTAGGGCCATCCAGCTAAAAGTATTAAACTTTAATTACCCCAGCATGCACATTGGGAGACGTAGCTGCAGAGACAGCGAAAGGACCCGAACTTTGAGCATCACATTCCAGTGCAGGCGTGGGATATTTATAACAAAATACACAGAATTCATTAATCACATTAACTGTGGTTTATTTAATAAGAATACGACGCCCCTACATCGCACACAAAAGAGATAAAGAAAGAAATGAGGGGAGATGCTACACACACAAGGATAAATTCACACTCTTCACATACAACAGCACTCACTCGACTCTCAAACAAAAGTGACGCCAACACAACGCAAAGAAAAGTAACGCTAACCTATTCCCCCTCTCCAACCCTCGCTAGATCCGGTATCTCGGACTGGAGAGCGTCATGCCAAACGAACTTCAAAACCCAAAGCCGAAAGAATTACCCCAACAATGCTGTCGCCAACACGCCGCAATAATGTGTCTGGCATGACAATAGCTACTAATTAGCTAATACACCACAATACTTACATTAGTTTTCAATAGAGAATAGGTTTAGAGACAGTTTAATAAGCACCTACCCCAAACAGGGATGGTTATAAAAGAGCAAAAATAAAATTAATATCTTGCAAAATGTAAAGTTTTAGGAATAATTTGATTAAGGAACACACATGAGCATAATTTATCTGGCCAATTTTGTTGCTTACAAAAGTTTGATATGACTATTGCATTCATATACCGCGTACCTATTTGATATTGACCCTTAACGTTTAGCAATGTCTGAGATATCGACCAGCCACGATCGTTTACTATAAATTTGATTACAAGAATGCGATGTTATCGGATAAAATCTCAGCTCGTTACTGAACCATAATTAGCATCAGTATGCTGTGATTAATAAGCTATGCCATTCAATTGCGCTTTTAATCAGTGCATATTCAAATATTATAAATCTCAAATAAATTATGTTCCTCAAAAAATGTGTCTATTGTGTTTTGATTTACTCATTCCCACTTTCGGTACTATTGGCTAGTATTCCGCAATACATTGTTAGTTTATTCATTTGGATTGCCGTGATCTGACAGCTGACACGATGGCAATTTGAGTTTAAACAACACAAAGTAATTATTATTTGTATAATCTGTTGCATTTTATTCATGGAATATCTTAATAAATCCCGTTCGAGGTCACGAGTTTCATTAGTTAAATTCGTAACGTCTTGTGGGATTATCTATGAAAAATACTTAGCAGCTTTTGTAATCATTGTGTATGCACAAAAAAGTTAATTTTTGAAAGATTATAATAGATCATTGCCTCCCACGCCTTTGACCCAGAGAGAGAGAGAGAGCGGAGAAAGGAGAGAAGTGGATGGTGTAAGAATAGGAGTGGGAGGGCGGGAGAAAGAGAAAGGGAAAGATAAATCTCCCAGTTGATAACGTCCTTACTTTGATGGGGCGCCAATTTTGACAACGTACTACGTTATTTGAATTTTTAAAGCCGCGCGATGGTGCGACAATTTTGAAGCCGTATACTTTACCTGCTTCTGATGTTGTCGTTATCTCGTAGCTCGTTCTGTTGATGTCTCGTGCACCAGCTGCTCTAGTGGTATAGCTATGAGCTTTCTCTCAGGGTATGCGTGGGCAGGTGTAAAAGGATAACACCAGTTTAAATTGACTGGGAAATTTAATGTGCCCTAATACTTAAGCTATTGAAGGGAGTTTCCAACCATATGAAGATAAAGAATGAAACTGATTATGAATTGTAGCATTCGAAACGATAACAATTGAAATAGTATACCTCCTAATTTCTGCAGTATCAATTTTACGGTTTGAAATAACTGTTTCCGCTATAAAAGAAACTAGAAGCGCAACTTGCCGTGAGTCACTAAACTGCTTTCCGGCAAGATCCATCGCGATAGCCGCTAAATCTTACTCACTCAAGCCACTGAGCGCTTAAAATAACACACGAGTAATCACCAAATTAAGTGACGAATGTATGCACGAAGGTGTGCACGAACAGATGTTGAGGAGTACTTCTCCGATTTAGATTGCACGCCTTTAAATTAACTCAAGCTCTGCCTAATTTAGAACTACTACTACTACTACTACTACTACTACTACTACTACTACTACTACTACTACTACTACTACTACTACTACTACTACTACTACTACTACTACTACTACTACTACTACTACTACTACTACTACTACTACTACTACTACTACTACCACCACCACCACCACTACTACTGTTACTATTACTACTATTACTACTGCTACTAACATCCCTCTTAATGCTGGCCAATCTTACAATTTTTACGTGTGTGTCTGTTACCTTGTTGGGGCGCTACCTAAACTCTCAGAAATATCTTTCACTTCACTTTTTCAGAATTTCTGCCTACGTGACTTCAAACGTACTGAGATTATAACTAAAATGAATACCAAGAACATTTATCTAACGCGTTCGCTACTTCGGCGGTCGCTAATGACTTTGATTACTCGCTAATGACCTTTTCCTTAGACAAATATTTTTAACTCAAGCTTATTACATTATATTTTAACATACGGAAACCATTTATTGCAATTATTTATCTATCTTCTTCTTATTATTATTATTATTATTATTTCTTTATCCACTTGTTTATTTCTTCCTGTCAATAATTACAGCTCACAGTTAAAGTAAAAAGGCGAGCGAGTTCAGCTAGATAAGTGTCAGCAAACTGAATGCTGTATGACGTCAGTGAACAAGTCTCTTCTTGCTCCTGGCTCTCAGCTAAGAACTCGGAAATGCTGGTGGTGTCTGCTGGTAAGCGAGGCAAGGTGAAAGCCATGGTCACTGTTAGGGGTGGACTAGAGTTGTAAAGGGTAGGGATTTCAACCTACACGGTTGTAAAACACACAGTCTGTCCCTCCGCACTCCTTACCGAAGAATTCCAGAAGCGGTTTTATGTCACACGACTGTAATACGTCATACGTAATTGATTTGGCAAACTCTGTGCTAGATGTCGATAAAGTGGCTTTTGCACCACTGGTGTTTGGTTGAGAAGAGCAAAGAAAATGGTTGAGAACACAAGTTTTAATGTGGATTTTATATTTCCTTTTCCAGCCGCAGGGCCTTGAGCAGACATTAGATGCTGGAAATAATTAACTTTATCCTAACGGGTTTCGTTCGCCCACATGCGAAGAAAGTGTGGAGATGCCGTGATTACTTCATGATCGTTTATTTCGATGATGCACAGTAAACAATGACAGAAACTCCTTCATGAACGGTGCGATAGGAGTTCTCACAGCCGCATATAGGTGGCCAGTTGGCTGAATACAAAAACTTCCAGTGAAGAATCTGCCAATGAAGAGTTAAAAAGTAGTTATAACAGATTAAAGCTGAACATCAATATACAGTATTTCTGGAGTGCTGTTGAAAGGATTGATAGATGTGCTCTTTCATTCAGGACTCGGGAAAGTTGAAGGCATTAGAATTTCTACCTAAGTATAAACTAATGCATAGATTACTTATTTTAGTTTCCATTCCTATTGAACCTTTTACAATGAAAGATTTTTTTTTACTTTCTCTACCACTTGCCTATAGTAAACAGAGGAAGTGTTGCATTCCACCCCAAAATTCAATACCAGTATTTTACCGGAAATACAAGTTTTGAGCCTCCCTGAATTTGAAAACAGCATTTTTACAAAAAAGTTTCGCGCGTGTGTGTCTGTGCACACCATAAATTAAAAACCAAAAGTATGTTAAATACTAAACTTTGTATTTAAGTTCAGAGTCTTCCAAAAATGTGACACGAAGATTTTTAAACAATGCCCTACCCCAAACTGCCTTTTAAATAGACAACGTTTCGTTATATTTTATTTTCTCAAAAATAGCTCTAACAATTTTGAGCAAAACACCATATGTTTAAGATATTTGCAAGACAAATAAAATACATACCTTAATTTACTGCGAATAGCCCATGAAGTCGTCTTCATTCTAATGAAGTTTATGTAACTTGTAAGCATTAAGAGATATACAAAAAACTTATTACAATTTGTGTCGACCAGTTTTTTTTTGCATTAACCATTTCCGAATTGTTATTTATTATTGGTTTCGATACAGTAATTATAGAAGGGAATACATAATTAAACAAAGGAATAACAGATAGAGAAATAATTGCAATAAATAATTTCTGTATATTAAATCAATGAATAATGTAATAAGCTTGGGTTGAAATGTTTGTCCGGAAGGAAGGTAATTAGGAAGTCAGGTTAGCGAAAGTCATTAATATCAGCCGAAGTGGCGAACGCATTAGCTTAAAGATTCTGGGAATTCAGTTAGATTAAAAGCTCAGTACGTTTGCAGGGTTACGTAGGCAGAATTCTGGAAAAGAGAAAGGCAATTAGATTCTGAAATTTTAGCCAAGCCCGCTGGTAACAGTTAACAGACGTACATGAAGAGGATTTTAAGTATTGGCTGCGCGTGAAAAATAACGGTGGGGGAATACTACGTAGGCTGTGCTTAAGTAATAAAGAAGGCCTGTAAATGAAATCGGAGAGTCGCTCTTCTGGTACTGTGGCTGGTAACGATCGACGTTCGTGCACACAGTTGTGCATACATTAGCTACCCTCTCTCTCTCTCTCTCTCTGTTCCGCCAGCGGTACTTACACGGGTGATTTATTAAGAGGCCAGTGACGCGCTTATGTGAGTAAGGGCTATCGCGAGGGATCTTGCCAGATAACGCTTCAGCGACTCACGGCAAGTTACGCTTGTAGTTTCATTTATTGGGAAACAGTCATTTTTAACCGTAACTTTTATACTGGAAAATTAAATTGAGTTTTATTTATAGACGCTCTTTAACTACTATAATTCTTAGCGTCCCATTCGATATTGGGCGTAAAAGATCGGTAATTTTGCTCAGAGGCCTGTTTATCAGGCTTGAGGTTCTTTTACGTGCCCTAAATCTACGACACGGGTCCACCGGCTTTACTTCCATTCCGAAGGAAGCCATGCTAAGGATTTTTACGCCCGAAAAAATCCATCGCCCTCCGGGTTTGAACCCGCGATCTTGGGAACTAGAGGCTAGCACGGTACCACTAGTCCACGGAGGACGACTTTGATACTGGAGAAGTTAGAAAATATAATAATTCAGTTGTTACAATTTCAAGTACTAGGTTCATTATCAGTCTATTTCTTCGTCTCAAACGGTCGGCACTCGCTTCAATAACTCAAACATTAGTTCACAATAAATCTCTCAGCCATTGTTATCCTTTAACAATACGCCCACGAATATCCTGAGGGAAAGTGCTCAATAGCTCTACCACTGGAGCAGCCGGCAGCGGAATCAACAACAGATATTGGAGAACACGAGAAATGGTGGCAACTACATTTCTGCTTCAAACGGTCACCCATCATCGCGGCATCTTGTTATTGTTTCAGTTTGTATTCTCAAACCTTCTAAGCCACTATTCTTTTTTTTTCTCCTGACCATGCAAAGAGAATAGAATTGCAAAGCCATTACATGGTGTTGAGCTTTTGTAAGAATATTTTGTTGAACAGTGGGTGGAGAAACAGTTACGAATGTGAAACATCAAATTTTTAAGCTTCATAACACAGGAGTATTCGAATATGTGGGCATGTTTAACAGCCCTTGTTAAAGAACATGCGGCCGATTTGTTTAAACCCTCACAAGCAATGTATTCGTGGTTCCATCAATAGATTAGATTGTAGGTTTTAATTAACCAGTTAAAGAGCTTAGTTTTTCACAATCCATATAGAATGAGCTGCGGTATAAATGTTCTCTGCCTACTGAGTTTAGAAGTTTCGATCTAATCTTAAGGATGCCTGGGTCAGTTGAGGGAATCTGTCACAATTTCTTATACACCGTCTTGAAATTGTAAATGCTGCCTAATAATATTCGTAATAACACTCCATAAAAATGTTTTAAAAAATTGAATGAGTAGCTGTTGATATACTAAGCTTTTTTCGGTTGTGATTCAAGCAAATTATGAAGTTTACCTTAGCGCATAAATTCATTTTTTGGTTTATGTTTTAGTTCACATGAAGTAGTTGTAGGACCCTATAGAATGTATGCTCTTTAACTATGATTTTTAAATGTAATAATATTTTAAACCTTAGGTTTTATCAAATGTCATGATTCGTTTAGGGGAGATTAACCCCCTATCCCGCCAGTATTAAATCCACTAAATTCATGATCCATTAACTATTTACGATATCAGACTGAAATTTTTTCGTAATTCAGATGCATGCCTTAGTTTACTGATATACATTTATCTAATAATTTTCTTTATTAAGGATGGTAGGACGATTTCATTAATTAAAATATACTTTTTTAATAAAATTATCAACAATTTTTAATAACCATGTCATTAACACCAAAGTAGACCAGCAATAGCACTTAAGTTGTTTTTATTTTCCTAAAATTTAATTTAGTATCTTCCGTAGCTTCTAAGAAAGCGCGTCATTTCTACCAGAAAATGTCATTCACAGAAAAATCTGATCAAAGCAAAAATGAAGAACTAGTACGAATTTGTAGAGCAAAGTTTTCCACAAAAGACAGGCTAAAGCTTGCCATTCTCCTCCAAAGGGTTTATGAGTTATAATTTGTTTCCGTGTTTGTGTGAAGTGCTGCAGAATTCACAGTATAAAATGGCGGACGCAGTATTCTTTTTTAAAAATACACAAAATATTATTATTGTACCTACAATGACTATACATATAAAATTAAAGAGGAAATTCCGATTCGTAAGACTGCATACAACCAAAACTTCATTTTTTGGCTATTTTCGCTATTTAGTCTTCCCTTAAAACATTGCAGACTGGATAGAAAATATGAGGTATAGGATACAGTCCATGTTGAAAAGTATAGATTTGTGAAAACTTAGATTTTAGGAACACAGCTTGCATTTAAATAACGCTACAGTTTTTAAAAGTGGCTTGATTTTCGCTTTCAAAATACTTTATTACTTTAAATGGAGGTTTCGTGTGTTTCAGTGCATACCCAGGCGACGCCATAGGATGGCTCCTGTCCTGTGTTGAATTAAGTAGGGTATAGTTAGCAAAACTTCGCATGCTCGCGTGTGCAAACCTGACATGAACAAGGAAGTGATTCACATACAAGGCATGTTCACCTGCCATAAATGTCGCCTAACGTGTCTCCAGCGACTGTAAATACCCAGTGGACCTCTAAATCAAAAGTGTGATACCAGTGGACTAGATCATTGTGCAACAAACCAAGCAGACAGGAAATTAAAAACTCCTGAATATTATAACATTCTAGTGCTTTGACATTAAACTCTTTCTGCATAACGTCGTGAGCAGGAACTTGCTTTTTTAAATCTTAAAGTAATTTAAGTGTACTCCATACTGAATTTTGAATACTTATTCTTTTGGAAGGTGGTGGCGTTACACCTGCCGCCCCCTCCCCGGTGGTGATCATCTCTAGGAACTACTTCGCCTTCCCATGCACCTGCCTTTAGTCAGTCTAATCATGCTTCATGCACAGTAGAGGATGGGTTAGAAGTTTACGTTTGGTATTTCATGCTGTTGTAGCGTACCTTGTTGGGTCCCGCATTAGCACCTCGGTTAGTAGAACGGATGATGGTAATGCTATCGAGCTCAACAAATGTTAATTCTCGGGTGTTTCTCATGAACGAGTCCTGGGCAATACCTAAAGCCTATGATTTTGTAACATGTCATGCATAATTCGGACCAATTACTTTTCTCTGTTTCTCTTTTCATTTTGATCAAAAGGTCTTTTAACACTGTAGAATCAGGGTCCCTCTGGTCATTTGAGCATGAAAACATGTGGTATAAATCGACATGTGTGTACAAATAGGGCACGGAATTCTCAAACTTAATTTAATCATCTTGTTTTCTTACATTTGTTTCCACTTTTCCCATAAGACAATTATTTTGGTTCCATTTCTTTCAAAATTTCAGTATGCTTTCTATGAAGGTGGATGAAAATATATAAATAGCCTTGGCTTTATCTCCAGTAAGGTTTGTATTAGGGTTTTAATTATTTAATGTATTATTAAGTTTAAAGGTATTAAAAGTACTAAATGTGTAATTTTTTTCCAAAAAGGTTATAATGGTACATAAAAATTAATTTTATAACAAAGAACTGGATGTTAGTATAATGCACAAAATGTAAAAGTTAAAATTTAACTAATTTTCTTCACGTGGTGTGCTTTTCATAGGAATCTATTCAAATTGTTGAAAATTATTTTATGACCATAAAAATTGCTTTTATATCATTAATCGTGTTGACAAAGTCTGTGATAAAAATTTAACTATATATTCTGAAATTTGTATAAATTAGCAGTTTCAGTATACCGAGTGCGCTTAATTAGTACATGTTGAAAGGAATATATTTTTCGTACTACCAGATTTAATTTTTCAACATCCCCATTTTTTTGCATGAAACCTCATAATAAGGCAATGTCTGGTGTTCATTCTTATACTTTATAAAATATCCTAAACTAATTTTCAGGGGCAGCCACACTAAGTACAGCAGGCGCCTAAACAGGTTATCTTGACCCTTCTTCCCTCATAATTCCTATAATTCCTGCTAATACATTTGTACCACTGACATTTACGGCGATAAATTTTCTTCTCGTAGAGGCGTTTAGGCTGTAAATAAAATCTACAATATTAACGAATGACAAAATGAATTCGTTCGAAGCATATCAATCTAGTGCACACGAACTTTACCAGTGTAAAAATAGCAAACAGAGAATGAAGCACATGAATGATCCCCAGAAAAATAAAGGGCCGTACAATTAATTTCCAGTGAAGTCGTCTTCACTTCTCAAGCTTGTCGATCTTTCGATCTTAGAGCGACACTTCATTCTCAGTTTAGCCTGAAAGCAAATCGGTATCCTTCCTAAAGCGCAGTGCTTCTCACCGTGTAATTTCCTTAGATAGAGAGGTGTTCCTGTTCAATGATTTCAAACGAGGCTGTTGCAACATGCTAAGATTGAGAATCCTTTAGGAGATTTAAGAACTTATACAAGAATGTCGCCGACAGTCTTATCTTTCACTAGCGAATATTCAGTGACAAGGTTTTTGTTTTTTCAATGTTCATCATAAGTTCATTTTTTTTAATTCTACGAGTACATGCGTGTTACCTTTTCCCTCAAGTATGGTTGAAGTGATAGTCATTAAACTGCCTGTTTAAACTGCAATCCCAATTGGTCAACAGAAATGTCGTGTCTTAATTATTTTCCCCAAAGGCATGTTCTAATAGGAAAAGAAATAAAAAATGCGAATATCTCACTTATTGTTCCATTTTTAATAGGATATTAAGAGGCTTTGATTATCAGACCGTATCGAACCGCATCATTGCCCAGTTACACTGGAACTGCATATAGGAGCGGAACTTGAGGTACAAACAGCACCAAAGAAAATCTTCGGCGGATTCTGTATCGTTTTCTGGGGTCTTTTGAGGCCTGTCCTTCACCTTATCTATCGCAGAGCGCGGTGGCTTGACAACACAGCAATAAGGGGGGAAAGAAGGGAGGTTGATGCTATTGATTTTTATGGTGTTATTGAAACCAAAACATGTTTATTGTCTCAGAACCAGTCATGCCGTATACTAGCGGAATTACTCGTGGACGTATCGTGGGTATGTGGGAGGCTGGTCGCACTGTTACAGCAATTGCAACGGCAGTACATAAGTGTTTTTATAGTAAATTACTGGATAAAATATTCCAGGAAAGTGGGAAAGACGGTCTACATACTCGTCAGAAAGTGGGCACTCCCTGTAAAACATTCGCAGATGATGATATTCGTTTACTAAAAGCAAATTATTCTTTTGTTATAATTGGCTGATAATGTTTAGAAACTATAGATAAATATGTATATGTATATGGTTTACCGAATATGACATACATATTATAGCAATAAAATTGGGTTATATTTTTGTCTATAATTCTGTTGTATTCCTATGATCAGCAATATGTTATTAAAGCTATATTAACCAATTCTAGTTTGAATTAGAGGGAAAACATGCTACTTTATATATTTATTATTTAGTTATATTTGCTTCTGTGCAGCAACAAGCATTGATACCACTGTGAGAATACAGTTCTGTTTATTTTTTATTATAAAGTTCTGCCTTGCTATGTATTTAATGTATACCATTGAAGCTTTAATTTACAGCCCCTGAAAACCTTCTCACACTACACATTCTACATTTCGCTAACCTGGACGCTCATCAAGTTTTCCCCTTGGTTTTTAACCCTTTCAAAGGCGAGTCCTGCACTAGCCGATAAGGTATGGGCTACCAATCACGATAGGAGGTCTGTATGACCAACTGAATGCACTCGCTCTACCACTTTCTCTTTTAGCCAATACGATCGAGAGCGTAAACATATATTTCGTTTCTACGCCATCTTGTAACCTTTGTTGTGGTTATTGGTGTAACCGTTTACAGAAGGAGTGGCACATCCTGCCCTGTGGCCTAAAGCAACCAATGAAATGGCCATAGCTTCGCAAGGCCACGTACAACGATAAATAATGTGACGTAGACGCGAGGTGCAGTGAGATTTTCTTTGGCGCTCTTTGTACATCTGAACGAAGGTGGACAGAGGAACGCAGGGAGGTTGGTAAGAAAATTTATGTGGAGGCCGGAAAAGGCAGGAACGTTTGTTGACAATTTTAAAAAGCGCTGAAGGGAAAAGAATGTGGAAACAACTGAGGAAGAAACAGAAATGATTACTGCCACGAAGACAATGAGAGTCAGGATGCACGAGAAGGCAAGGCAATCGAATGGCTGGTAGGACCAGCAATGCAACCTCGCGAAAAAAAACAGAGGAAGCACTAAAAGAATTCAGAAGGTAGGGGGAGGGAGGACCTAAGGAGGATCTTCACCCAAAAACGAACGGAATGCAAACACCTTATACGGGAAAATCGAACTATTTGGCAAGACAAAATGGCTGAGAAAATTAGGGATATTTTAACAAGGGGGATAACGCTGAGATATGGCAGGTGATAAAGGAGGAGGTAACCGTCAGACACGCAGCGAAATTTCTCCCAGGAAATGGGCAATGCACTTTAAGGCAGTATTTGGGGGAAGGGAGGGAGAAGGAATTGAGATGGTGACAGAAGTATGGGTGTTTTTGGGGGCCAGGATATCCCAACGCTAGACGATGAGATCTCAATGAGAGAGAACACGGACGCTGAAGAGTCTAAAAGGAGGCAAATCTCCAGGCTTGGACGGGTTCCCACCAACAGCTTTTTAAAGCCGCAGCTAGTGTAAGTATGTTTGGTATGAGTATGCTCTAGATCTGTAATAGTGTTCAGGGATGCTAATTATGCTAACCTCTGGTTCCCGAGATCGCGGGTTCAAACCCGACGGAGGGCGATGGATTTTTTTCGGGCGTAAAAATCCTTAGCATGGCTTCTTTCTGAAGGGAGGTAAACCCGGTAGTCCCGTGTCGTAGATTTACGGCACGTAAAAGAACCTCAAGCTTGATAAAGAGGTCTCTGAGAAAAACATCCGGTCTTTCACGTCCAATATAGAAGGGGACGCTAAAAGCCCTAATAATTAAAGAGCGTCCATAAATAAAAAAATATAAAAACGCGATGGGAATTATCCTACCTGTTGGGGTAAGAGCATTAATCACCCCATTTATAAAGGGAAAGGATTATTGGAAATCCAGATAATCACAGGGAGGTAGCTCTGTTGCCAATTACGGAAAGAAACATTGTAGAGAATATACAACAAAATAAGCTGCTGGGAATCAAAATGTAGCAGACTTTCAAAATTTCAACTGTTTTTCCGAGGACACAATACCATATTTTAGATAACTTTCGAACGAGACATATGCTAATTCTGCGACGCAGGCTTCGTTGTGCTTTTGTAAACTTTACGAAGGCATTTGACTAGCACAAAGTTGGCACAAAGGGAATATCAAGTAAAATGATAAGAGAATTACAAGCAATGTATAAAAATGTGGAATTCTGTATAAAGCATGATAGAAGCATAGTGTAGAAGAACTGCGTAAGCTATGGGAGCGTGAGACAAGGCTAGAGTTTATTACCGTTACTATTTAATCCCTTTGTGGATGCTAGGTAGGTGGCCTAAAAGTTCACATGAAAATTAACTTAATTTGGAGTACCCAGCACGCACATTGAGGGGATGTATACTTACTTGGCTGCGGAGGACCGAAACGTGGTTTGGAAGTTGAGAGGAAGGCGTGGGTTTTTCACTATACAAAATTCGTAATACAAATCTACTCACATATTCCTAGATTTATTTCACAAACGTTTGAGGTTCCTACATTATTAAAAATAGAAGGTGGGAGGAGATGCCCACCGATCCAAAGCCTGGCTTACACACGCGGTCCGTTCCTTACGGACCCCTAACTGAGACACGCTATACCGCACTACTCGTGGCTAGCCAAGCTACCAGCCGAGAGTGACGTAAACAACAATGTGCCTGGTGATGACAATGTAGAACAATAATGTAACCCCCCAAATTATTACACGCCACAATATTACTAACGTAATGCTAGCGGACGAGTTCAAGAACTTGTGAATCCAGTGCGGGCAGCGCCGTGGCTGAGTGGTTAGACCGCTCGCCTCTCACCGAGGCGTCCCGGGTTCAATCTCAGGGACTCGTATGTGGGATTTGTGGTGGACAAAGCGGCGTCTGGGCGGGTTTTCTCCGAGTTCTCCGGTTTCCCCCGCCATTCATTCCAGCAACTGCTTCATCACCTTTCCTGTCATCCATTTCGCCGTCATTTCATTTCATCTACTTCCTTCATCCAATCGGGCTGATCACCCATCCTGGACATTCTGTCTGCTCCATGAGACTGTCTGCTCCTTGACGGGCCTCTGACCACAGGCACCCGCCTGTAAGTCCTGGGGGTGTAAGTCCTACATAAGATGAGGTTAAACAGTGAATGAATGAATGTGAATCAAGTACTTAGAATTATGTAAGAACTAAGCCAGAAGGGCGACGCTTGGAGAGAGCGAAGCTGCAGTTTCATTGCCAACTTAAAACACCTCTTTCCTATATGGATGATACACGGTAAGCAATAGTGTTTCAATATCACAAAAAGCTAAAGAGTAGGCCCAAGTTTGTGTAGTTTTAATGCTATAACGTAAATGCAGTTGCGAGCTCATCTAATTTGTGCTTTGCTAGTGTTTCCCAGAACAGAAGTAAAAAGCATAGAACTCAACAGTTTATAAACTCGCACCGCTGCACGATATTTCAAGTAATTCATTTTTTGAATAAATCTATGGTTCAGTATTAACTGTCTTGAAATCTGTTTCAATTCTAAACTAACTCAAACACTGAAACCTGCAAAACATATTTCTTAAAGGCAACGCTTAGCACAACAAACGCCTTTGTACAGTTAGAGGAAGCTAACAAAATGAGCATTATAAACCTTCTAGCTTCATTAGGTTGCCTTTAGATGTTCACTGCCGAGGCAGGTGTGTAATCTCTCAAAGCGTTTATAAACAGCGTAAAGCAATCTTCTGCAGAACCTGTGCTGAAGTTTGCTTACCTCTTTCTCACCATCGAATAAAATTAATGCCTCATAGCAGTAACACCCTTCTGCTTTAAGCCACTGGAGATTCTAGTTCTACAAGTTTTCATTTAATTTAACCGAACATTTGAGCATTAAGCTTTTTACTTTCTCTACTACGTATAGTAAGTAGGGGAAGTATTGTATTCCACCCAAAATTTCGATACCGAGATTTCACCGGAAATACATGTTTTGAGACCCCCTGAATCCAAAAAAAGCATTTTTGGAAGCATGTCCGTGTGTGTGTGTCTGTCTGTGTGTCTGTGAACAGCATAACTCAGAAACGAACAGTCGGATAAACACCAAACTTGGTATTCGGGTTCAGTATCTTCCAAGGATGCGACACGAAGGTTTTCAAGAAAATCCCCCCACCCCAGAGTACCCTTTACATGGAAGATATTTCGAAAATTTTAATTTTCTCAAAAATGGCTCTAACGATTTTGATTAAAATATCATATGTTTAAGATATTTTTATGATAAATAAAATGTATATCTTAAATTTTCTGGGAATGTCTCCAAAAGTATTCTTTATTGTGAACGACTTTTGCATAACTGGTAAACCATAAGAGATAGACAAAATTTTACTACACAAAAAATGTAGATCGCGTTAAAATACACAATTTATGTCATATACATTTTATTGTTGAGTGAACCATTTTCGAGATATTGCTTGTTATTCCCTTAAATTTTTCCATACTTATTTTCTCAAATGGGAATTCGTTATTCATTTTTTTGTCTTGGATATGCAAAGAGTTATAATCTGTGGCAAAAGGAATGGTGCTGCACCTAGCAACCAGCTATTAAGAGATATGTATGTGCTTAAAGGCTACTGTTTTTCTATATTGCCCTTGTAAATATATTTTCCCCTACATCTACAAGAAAATTAGCAATAAGATAGGGTCTGCAAATGTTTATCTCGATTAACATGAACTAGATGGAGAATAAGCGTTTGTAAAAATACTTTGTACAAGAGTAGAGAAAGTCATGTGAGTGTAACACATCAGATATTTTTAATATAAACCCTGAAAGGTTGATTTCCAGACTGTCTTTTAGTTTCAAAACTAAATGTTATAGTTTCATAACAAATTATATGACGCGACATCATTTTAAACATTATTTATCATTTAAACTTGTATTTGATTTATTTAGTCATGGCGAACAAAATTATCACAATTATGAAGAAAGTTTAATGCTAGTTAAAGACAAAGTAGTTGATAAAGTTTCTGTGTAAATAGCTATGAATTTGAAGTTCTGTGTTGAGCTAAAGATTAAATACCCAAAATCTGTTTTTGTAGAAAATTTGTATCATTGTTTTGCTTCACTTTTCGGAATTGGCATGACGGATTTCAGAGAAACCAGCTAAACCAATTCCATCGTCTATATTATTTTCAGCTGCTGAAACGTTGAAAGAAAGAATTGTCAAAATATTTATTTTAAGTGGTTTTTTAGCTGATAAATCAGAGACCACGCCTGTGTAAGAATATTGGGAATTCTAAAACACCAAAACTGCCTTTACCAATACTGTATCGCATTTATTTTAACGTTTTATAGAAGTTCATCAAAATAGCAGACTGAAACATCTTTATAATCGTGCTCCATCAGTTGCCTTCATTTATTCATTACAATTAAGCCATTAAACAAACCATACGACAGGCTACGTGAACATAAGACGGTTGCCCCGCGTTGAGGAGTAATTTTATGCGATGGTCTTCGGTGAATACAAATTGTGGTTTTTCTTTGTTGCCGTGTAGTATTGTTTCCATAGATGAAAAAATGTATGTTGTTGTAGATCTTGGGTAATCTTTTTACTTTACCTTTGACGATCTATTGCTGCTCTCGCCGTCTCTCTCTTTTTTCTCTTCTTGGGTATACGTGGTGGTGAATAATTCTGGTAGCTTATTCTGTTGTAATAAATTATATGATTGCCTCGGGAGTTCAGTTGGTAGAACATGAGTTTCGCGGAGATCCAGGGTGGCGGTTACGTAAGAGTAAATATTATAAAATAATTACACAGAAGATAAACTTGTTAAAGAGACGTATTTTTGTTGTCTCCGCTAAATTATTTGTCCTGGACAACACTTGTTTAGGAAGTGCTAAGCTATTAAGTGCTGGGCTCAAGCAGACAACAAGAACTACTGAAACTACATTGAGGGTTGCAGACATACCAATTTGTTTATTACAGACCTGGATAACAGCAGGGTAAAGTACCTGCGTGGTCTTAGTAGAAGAAGACTTGCATGGGCAACAGGATTCATTACAGGACACTGTGCCCTAAAGTTTAATTTATACAGAATGGTATTGTTTAACAACCCTATCTGTAGTAGATGCCTAGAAGGAGATGAGACTGTTACTCATCTGCTATGTGATTGCCCTGCTCTTGCGAATCAAAGAGCAAGTATTTTTGGCAATCACTTTCCAAAGACAGATGAACTATCGAAAGCCTCAGTCAGCAGTCTGGTTAAGTTCATAACGAGCAACAGACTACTTAGCTGATGAAATGGGGATGCGCAATAGATCTTTAAGGTCGCAGCGCTTGGGCATAAACCCCACCCCTTTTTTAAACTACAACTACAACACCTTTGTACTGAGGGCCTGTCCCAAAACAGCTTTCTCTTTAGCTAAAGCGTAGGAAAGCATATTTGACTTGGTTGGAAGTTTCCTTAACATCATGGGTTACAAACAAATAAAGCTTTTCGTACAATTACCAATTAAATAATATACATGTTTGATTAGGCATGTTAAAGGATAGAATAGAATATGACAATAAATATTTACGTATAATTATGATCGGCTAAAGTACCGTGTCAAACACATAAGGTAGTGTTACACACACAAAAGATCAAAATTAAAAAGCTCATTGACACCATACATAGTCCTAAACAACAAAGGAGGAAAATAACAATAATTAAAACCATTTAAAAACTAGATAAGTTAAATTCATAATACAATGAAATGCTTAGTAGGTAGTTTTAATAGCAAAAATATTGGTTTGTTTAGTACTATGAGTTATGTTCTGTGGGATTTTGTGATTTTTCCCCTCTGGTGTATACTGTGGACGGTCTACAATGATATGTTTTACTGTTAGAAGCATATTTCACACTCCGGCGGTTTCTCTCCTGAAAGCAAGCAGGAGTGGTTTAATTTTGTGTGTCCAGTTCTTAATCTTGTTAATTCCACCTGGTCTTTTCAGTTCAACCAGAGTGTGAAGTACTTTTGGGTAGTTTTATAAGAGTGTATAACATTTCTTTCATTATAAAAATTTAGATGATGTGTATGTGTAACATGGACTCAAATATGTATAAATTAATAGCAGTAACGAAAAGCTGTCTGCAAATTAGTAGTCAGTTCCGAATTTAATGCTTCTTATGACTCTTTTCTGTCAAATTAAAGCTTAAGTCACATGGTAAGAATTTATCTAAAAAGAAATACTATAGGATATCAAAATTTGAAGAAAGAAAAAAAAGGCAAAGTATAAATAAATACATAGTTCGGAAGTGGTAGGCTGGTAACATATTCATAAGATTTCTTAACAATTATACAGTCCTACTGAATCTAGTATATAAATAAGTTACATGCTTGTCCCAGGTTAGTTTGTGATCAAGGTAAACCCCTAAAAATTTAACATAATTCCTTGTTTTAACACCGTCAGCAGTTGGTTTTAGGCTAAAAAATAGACTGTGTTTATTGTTGGTTTAAAATAATCCTTGGAATAAAACCTTATTTTACATTGCCTATCGTAACATTGGCAAGGGTTATGGGTTAATCAAAACAGAAACTTCTATTAATCAGACAGATACAGTGCGTTCCTCATATTGCCGGGCCTCGGATTGCGCATATGCGTGGTCCGCGCACTATTACGCTGGGAGGTTTTCCGTTCTGAAACCCCCGCGTTACTCATGAGTGATAGTACATTCAGTATAAAGAGTACTAACCTTATTATACGTAGTGTTGAAAGTGGCATCTATCTGCATTGAGACGTTCCTGGCATTCCTCTTTGACACGAGGTTGTAATTCATTAACGGTAGTCATTCTGTAGGGTTTCAGTTTTAAAATCTCAGCAGCTATATAAACAGAGCTTTTAAACATCTACTTGCTGTGCACGACGTCTTAGACAGTTCTTTGGACTGCGTTCTAATGATGCAGCAATTTCGTCAATTGCTCCCTCCGTTAGAACATTTCTTTTTCGTTTCTTAGGTTTGCGTTTAGCGATCTCACTGTCCACAACTTATTGAACAGACATCTAAGAGTTTCTGTACCTGGAATTCGAATATCATGAAATTTCTCCTGAAATTGTTTACACATTTTATTTCTACGTATGTATTGTACATAAGTGTTTTTTTAAGCGTGAATTTTTCAAAAGACAATTCAGTGGACTAATAAGAATAATCTAATGTAATTCACACAAAACACATATGTCTCGAATAAACTTTGAATTTTGGGATGCACAATGAAGAAACTCTAGTCTTTACATCTCGAACTGAAGGCAGCAACTGACACGGTATAACGCAGCTGATAAACGTAGCCTTGAGCGGGTCGTTCACCGCTAGTACACTGCAGAAAAATACCGAGGTCATTGCAGTGAGAACGAACTACGCAATACGAGATCTATGGCCCGGCTATAAATGAAACGCATGGTGTTATCAGCATACAGCGTGCATTTGGTGGAACGCTTTATAACCTAATCATTGATATAGACTAAAACAAAAAGGTCTCAAAGCTGAACTTCGGTAGGCTTACCTATTTAAGTTGTTCAATTTCTGACCAAACATTACCAACTTGAACTATCTACCTTCTTTAGAAAAATATCACTTTAAGAATTCAAATTTAATTACGCATTATAAAGAGTTTATATGAAAAAACAAAACTATAGTTTTGCGCTGAAAATTTATTCTTTAGGTTGTTTTGAGGCAGAATGAAGAGGGTAGAACTGACGTAATGAAATAAACTATACTATAAGTACATAAAACAAGTATTAATTTCATTATTTGTATTCATATTGTTATTGTTAGCTATTTTAATCTTATATCTGTTTCTAAGTATTCAAAGTAACACAAATCATCTCCAAGGTCTGTAGAAATAACTTTTGAAGCTCTCGTTATATTATTATAGAAACACATTTTTTATTCTAGATTCTTAACTTAAAATTAATTTACATTCTTGGCCACACAAAGGTTTTATCATGACCGAACGAAAATTATGTACTTTTAGAGACCAGCAAAATGTTTTGTTACCCTTTATGTTTCCTTAATTCCCTCTGCCTTTTTCCAGGTCTAAGGGGGAGGGACCTATGATTAGGTTTTCTCATAAGATTGTTCTGGGCTCAAATGTGTGCGCAGTACCTTGAATAAAGCCTGTGCACAGTTGCTGGGGAATAGGAACGGAAACGACAACTGGAACGGGAACAGAGTTGGTAGGTAATACGCCATGCTCAATCAATCAAGAACGGGAACCGGAAGCATCAATCCTAACCTCAGTTTGATAATTGGAACTTATCTGTTTGTAACGTTATCCTGCAATAAATGGAAAATGGCAAACAGAACGAGAAGGGAAGACAAATGCCTGAGCGTTTAGGACTTTCATTTCACGACGAACTGAAGATACAAATGGGGAAGCATGTGATTCAGTACATCGATAACAATAGGCTAAATTAATTTTGTACATTGCAATATCATTTTTTTTAAAACCGGCCTTAGCATTTTTTTCTATCTAAATGCAAATTTTGCTACTTTGGAATACAATACTTTATACATTTTTGTAAAGCAATATTGTAATGGTTTGTGATTTTTAAACTAATTGAAACTATGAACAGCATAAACAAAAGTGAAAGTTGAAGCACAGCTGCCGGGAATCATTGCGGTTTCATTTTTCTAAGGCTGCAACTAGAAAGAGCTCTAGCGGCTCTTATATGTCACGGTCATTTGGCTGTCTTCTACAATGAAGACAAATACACACAGCAAGCTTGCAGTATGCTTTGCTCAGCAAAGAGAACGGCTCCATGAAGCCTGAAAAGCCTGCCCTTTATTTGTATGTACATGCTAGCATTGAAAACCAGTGTTTCAATTAGTTTTCCCATTCTGGTTCTCATCTCCGTTCCCGCAAAATTGTTCACCGGGCTTTAAATAGAGAGTTCTTATCTGAAACATACAGTGGCAAAAATTACCAATGACTTAAAAACTTAAAAGATATTTAAGAGTTTGTGGTTTATCCAGTATTTCTATTTTTCCGTAATTATGAACGCATGTGACTATATATTCTGAAATTATGTTTTAATCTGTAGTCACCTGCACTGACCAACTAGAAGCGTTTTGCAAAACCATAAATAAAAGGTTCTAGTTTAAAACAAAAATATATCACAACTACTAATAATAATTGTTTAAAAAGCCAGAGGAGTAACAGACATATTAATTTTTAATTATAAAATATCCAAACAAGCATGGAAAGTAACTGAGTTATACGAAATGAACCACGTAAAATGAAAAAGCATTACATAAAAGTCGCAAAACAAAACATTTTGGCATTACGTTAAAAGGGTCAGAAAACTTATTTATATTCGTTTTCTTGCAAAAATCTGATAATAAAATTTGTGTATGATAATACTAATTCCGAATTAACTACGGAAAGGTAGAATCACAATTAAAAACTCCAATGCCATAGTCGGGATTCGAACCACCGATCTTCAGTTTCCCGTATGGCTGTTCCGGCGTCTGAGCTACGATGTCGATATAATTACGCTCATGAAATTCCACATATGACTCCAATTTTCCAGGTAAAACGCAACGCATTCTTAACTTCTCTTGAGATAACATACCTCAATGCTGATTTACATACTTTTAGATTCTGATTCCACCTTTCCAGCCTACGGAAGAACAATTAGTAGAATTGAATTATGTTTTCGCAAAGAATCTAGTACTGCATTGGATCCTAGCCTCTGGTGCACATCCGCCATCGCGAAAAAAGGCTATACAAAAGTCGCAAATCAACTTGGGTTACTAGAACTAGATAAGGGTGGGGTGGAGCTATGCATGGGGAGGAACTGCTTTACTAATCCTTTACCAATATAACACGCAGTTCATTATATAAGCATTTTTTTGTATCTAAGTGTACACCTTACTATACTTGTACGAATTAGTTGGCAGGGTTTACAGCTGCCGCTCAAGCGTCTCTCACCGGCCACTCCTTTATGACTTTTGCACCACTTCCATCCTGTAGGGACTGTACTGGCCATTGGTAGCTTATGTCACATAGTTCATCATACAGGATTAAAGTAACACACCGTCTTATGGAGAACGCGATCCTGAAGTGAGAAAGCCCCTTTATGAGCCTGTAGAAATCTTATCGGTTAAGAAAAATAGACCTTAAGTAAATGATAATGGAGTTTAATCTTGTACGTCGGGAGCACTGAACAAGATGCGTAAACTAGCACCTCCTAAAACCAAAGATGTAAAATCTAGAACCTCTATTACTTAATGTTTATATTAAGTTCATGTTTGCATATTTATTTATTCTACTACAAAACAAAACAATTGTACGTGTTTGCATAGTCTTAATTTCAGTTCTGTTCGTTTTGTGATGGAGTTAATTGTTAGTATTATTAAATATCATTAAATACACTCTTAAAATAATCCCTAAAATTATACCACTTTAGAAGTCCCTCTCTCTCTCCATTTAAATTCTTCTAAATTTTATCTCGATTTGAAACCCTCTTTGAGGCAGTATTATTAACACTTGAATAATTTCAATTAAATTATATAATATGTAAATTCAATAACAGCCCGCCTTGAAGCAATATGTATGTAATAATTTGTAAAAATATATGTAACAGTCATTGCAAATGCTATATTATTGTAAACATGTTCAATAATGTTATGTGAATGCATTACGTAATTTAATAATGTCAGAGCTGTGAGAATAATAACTTTAAAGTTGCTAACAATGAGGTAACCTTGAGACAATAATGAGTTTGAGAGCTTGAATGTTACTAGTCATTATTAGGGCAGCAATAATGTAAATTTTGTGACAGTTTAAAAATAGCCAATCAACAGCCAGAAAAAGCTTTAGTAAAATGCAGGTATTCTGTTGGACTAGGATTAGCCAATTAGAGACTTGAAATACAGAAGTTTACGGGTTTGGACGGTTGAAATATGTTCAGTTGCCTGCAGACCTTGATAGTAACCGGATGAAAGATGCGTTCTCTAGAGAAATATTAGTATTCGTGTGAAACGAAAAATAAGTATACGCGTTAATATAGTGCAAGAATAAACATAAATACTATCTATAAAAGCAGTTTAATAACAAAGTTAATAAATATTTTTTTAAACTTGGAACGTAACAACAAAAATACATCTTCAAATCAGTTTTTCATACGTAGCAACATATTACGTAACAAACTATTTCAAATTGACGCCCAAAGCGTGGTACAAAATCATCAACAAAACACTTTCTCAACTTAAATACATCCACAACATCGTTACCCATTTCGGCTCCATAGCTACAGCAATTTTTAAAATTTCTTGCGTACAAATAGACATACAGACAGACACTAACAGGTATTCTGCAGTGGCGAACTCGCCTAAAAATAGTGACAGGTCGTTAATTTTAATAGATTTGAAGTCTTGCGGGCAAAACTGGAATTAATGAAGTATTGAATTCCCTGCCTTATATAGATATTTTAGCAGTGGTTCCTTACAGACAAATTTTTAATACATAGCAGGCCTCAGAGTGGTTATTTAGACATAAACCCCCTTACACAACCTTATGCAAAATCTCTGCAACTCGTTGCCAATATCCAGCTTTTAACTTGCTGATAACGAATACAATGCACGTGTTTTAAGTTCTGTCGGTGTATAGCTTTGCTCAAACGCCAGCAGAGCTTGTATGAGAACGTATTTTAAAAGAAATAACGAGAAATGGACTCAATTGTTTTTCTCCAAAGCCCAATGTTTCTTTTGTTTTTTCTGAATTCTATTCACGTCGTGCTGCAGTGAGCTATTGCAGGCTTTTATCACTGAAGCGGTGTAAACAATTTGCTTTTGGTGTTCTACATATACATTCGGAACAGTTTTCTAGTATGCTGAGAAGATTTATCTTTAGAGGACCAGGACTTTATTTTCGTCTTTCACTATTTTCTGCTTTGGAACTATAAATTTGGATTGTTGATTCATGCAAGGTTAAAAAATGATGTTAAGCGCTACAAAGTACTCATTTACAGTATTTGTAACATGACACTTTGTAATACCAATAATATTACAGTTAGGTCGTTTTAAGATGAGGCCACAGGCCGCCTATATGCGGTACGCTACACCGCAGTGACCTCGGCACTCTTCCGATGCGCAACTGGCAGTGCATGACGCGTTCCAAAGTTATTTTTATCAGTTGTGCTTTAGTCGCTGCCTTGTGTTTGTGCTTAAAGAGAGTTGTGCATTGTGCATCTCAAAGGTGAAAGTTTATCAAGACATCTGTGTTGCGTGTGATTTGTGTTAATGTCTTGTTATTAGTTCACTGCAATGCCTGCCGACAAATTCACTCTTGAACAAGGAATTTTTATGTAGGATACATACATAAACACTGAATCATGTAGACAATATCAGGAGAAATTTCCTGATATTTCGGTAGAGAAACTGTTAAACGTCTGGTTAATAAGTTTTGAACAACGGGATCGCTAAACCTGAGAAGTGAAAACGAGATGATCGAACGGAGGAAAAATTGACGAAACTGCGAGGCAGTATTTTTAACACTTAAATGATTTCAGTCAAATTATATAATATGTAAATTCAATAACAACCCGCCTTGAAGCAATATGTGTATGTAATAATTTGTAAAATGTGTGTAACAGTCATTGCATATGCTTATATTATGGTATCCATGTGTAATAATGTTATGCGAATGTATTACGTAATTTAATAACGTAGGAGCTGTGAGAATAATAAGTTAAAAGTTGCTAACAATGAGGTAACCTTGAGGAAATAATGAATTTGAAAGTTTAAATGCTACTAGTCATTATTGGAGCAACAATAATGTAAATTTTGAGACAGTTTAATAAATAGCCAATCAACAACCTGAAACAGCTTTAGTAAAATGAAAATATTCTATTGGAGTAGAATTAGCCAATCAGAAACTGAAAAGGAGAAACATTTACAAATTTAGAAAGTGTCCTTAACAAATATAATATGTATTCGTGTGAGACGAAAAATAAGTTTACGTGTTAATAAAGTGTAATTAATTAATAAAAAGAATCTCACAGCTCTCTATATCAGTGAAATGTTATTTAAATCGTATCAAGCATTAATAAAAGGAGTGAAGTAAAATTATAATCTGTGTAAGCCTACATTCTTGTCGCATCACAACCCTGCTAAGAGAAACGTGTCTAACAATAATACCGACGCAGCCGAGGCAAACATAAATATATAATATTTAAAGAAACAGTCAAATTACAAAGTTAATATTTTTTAAACTTGGGCCAAAGGCCACCTGAAAGTACATTTGGGGCGAAGGCTACCGGAAACTGTATACTATACGTGCGGTTGCAGCTACTACAAGTTCGGCTCCCCAACAGTTGAAATACAATATAAAAAACTTCAAATCGGCTTTCCATACATGGTGCAACTCCTACAACAAACTAACTTTCTCAAATTGACACCCAAAGCGTGTTGCAAATAACGTAACAAACCACCTACTTCAACTGGTGCATCTATTTGTGGGGAGTCCTAAAATATAAAGTTTATGGGAACAATCTCCACAACATAGACGAACTTAAGGACAATATAAAAACAGAAATTATGAACATCACGCAAGAACAACTTATGCGTGTGAATGGAAACTTCAACCGAAGATACCAGGAATGTCTTCACGCAGATGGACATCACTTCCAACACCACTTATAACAAGGTTAGTACCCATTATAGTCATGTTACTATCACTCGTGAGTAAGTAACGCGGGAGTTACGGAACGAAGAACTGCCAGTAAGATAGTCTGCGGAGCACGCATTTGTGCGATGCGTGGCCTCACCATAAAACGACCGCACTGTAATATTGCCAGAATAATTGAATAAGAACAAAACCATGCTAACTTCTGGTTCTCGAGGTCGCGGGTTCAAACCCGGCGGAGGGCGTCAGATTTTATCGGACGTAGAAATCCTTAGCATGATTTCCTTCGGAAGGGAAGTAAAGCCTGTGGTCTCGTGTCGTAGATTTTCGGCACGTAAAGGCACCTCAGGCTGGTAAAGAGGCCTCTGAACAACATTTCCGGTCATTCACGCCCAATATTGAATAGGACCCTAAGAACCAAAGCAGTTAAAGAGCGTCCATAATTAAAACTCAGTTTTTTTAAAAACAAAACTTTATTGTATATGTTACGCCATAAGCTTTAGGTATGAAGATATAAAGAAGCTACACAAATTTCAGTAGACGAGGTTAATTATTCGTACTTAAGTTTGAGTGTATGCAACCTCCTAAGCAGATGATGTGCCTTAGATCCATCTTCCACGAGTGATTCACTCCTCGCTGATGTTTAAATAGACAATTGCCCCACACCAACCGGTTTAAGAGACATATGTTATTCTGGATGGGAGTCCATGTCAAGGTATAGATTCTTTAACTGAACTGCACCGTTCTTCTAGATGACTTTGTAAATTTTACTCTGGGTGTACACTGCTACTGATTTCCGAAACTCCCTATTGATCAAACAGTGTTTCGCACGCATCCAGAATAAAAGTTCGTCAAAAATAAAATAGTGGATCCATTAAACTAAAGCAGCGATAGACCAGTAAGAGACGCTTCTGTTTCCAAACTAGCTGTGGGGCATTCAGATCATGCGGATGATGTTTAATGGATATGTATTCCAGTTATAATGTCAACTGCAGCATATACCTATATTTGATGTCCTATTCATAACTTTGCCATTTGATGAATAACCTCAAAATGCCTAATAAAGATATAAATCTGTTACCATACAAGTAAAGATACGAGGCTATATCTCAGATCGTCTAGTATATAACTTAGAGAAGGATTTAAGGCGACAAGGTAGTCTGAACACATGGAAATTACACCTTAAGTGGGTTAAATTACAACTGCTCTTGAAGTTCTCAATGTCTTTTTCGGAAATTTTTATAAATTATTCTATAAATCATGGAAGTTATCTCTAGTGGTTGTTTGAATTGATTACTTATGTATTTGAGTGCGTAAAAATTATTCCATTCAGCAGAAAAATAATAAAATTTACTCTTAAAACATGTGAATTCATGTACCTTTTTCTCTGATACTACTTGCAATACAGAATCACACTTTTGCATTCTTGGTTTTAGTATAATCAGGTATCTTCTGAACCTCAATTATTTTGATTATATCAGTACACTAGAAATTGAAAAACAAAATTATTTTCAAAGTCAAAAAAGTAAAAATGTGGAAAATTTGCAATGTTATTGCTTTCTTAATATCACTAATATACATCATAAAATTATGATTGTGGTTCAGAAAGTTTAACTATGTTTTGTATACATGTACTGAAAATTTCATCTCTTTACCTCTCATAGTTTCTGAGAAAAAGGTACATAAGTATCCAAAAATGTTGATCTGAGAAAACTAACTATAAAGTTTGAACATTAAAACTCTGATACACTTCAGTACATTCCAGGGTCATAATCATCTGCACCTTCAGCTTTTCTGATTGCCTTCTCTTGGTCCTGGTCTCTTTTGTTAATTGCTGAACTGCTCGCTGGGCATGATATAGTCATTTGTTGTTGAAAGATACAAAAATGTTCTAAAAAAGGGCGTTGCATGACAGCTTTAAAGAAATAAAGACTATGTCTTAATAACCTCTTAACTCCCAAAAAATATATATTGTCTGAAACTGGAAATAATAGAGATTTTATAAGTGCTTAAAACAAATGACCATTTCAGAGTGCCTTGTCCCCCTAAAAGCCGCCTACTTCAAAGTTCGAAGCAGCTTAGTGGTATCATGTCTATTTATTCAGTGTTCCGAAGTGACAACAAACTGAAGTAACTTAACACATTTTAGAGAGAATCTTAAGAACTTCCCTCTTAATTCTTGCTATGGGTTTGGGAAGGAAGTTGCCAATAATTTGTGCTGTTAAGGTTTTTGAGGTATATAGGAATTAACTAAAGTAATTTTTGTGACAAATTCCAACAAACGATTGAAAAAGAACTAAAATTGAAGGAATAGAAACTATCCTGTAGCAGCAAATACTACCTACCTATCTGCCGAAAGAGCCCATTTTTCAGGCGAGGTCTAGACAGGAGAGATAACGCCGGAACCAGAGTATACATGCTGCGCACCGGGAATGGTGACGTAATACGGCCTGTCTGTTATGTTTCTGCGCGAGCTTCTTCTGCCTCCAGTCTGCACTTATTCCTCAGACAGGTAGTACAGTACAGTACTCTAATAAGTGATAAAAACTTGTATTTACTTGAATCTTCTGAATCAGATTTTGAGCATTAACAGTAAACAGATTAATAAATAAACTCATGGGACAAGATTTAAGGTATCGATTTTCGAACTCAGTTACTTTGCAAATGATAATCCACTCGATCACGTTGAACTATACAACGGATCATATCTGCATTTTCCTTCTTACAGGTCTACACCAAATTGTTGTGTTTTAGGCTTTCTGCCTGTATTTGCATTTGTATAACATTTTATAAATAGTCCTGAATAGGCACACGAGGGATTGAATGTGCGGCAGATTCGTCTGGTACTTATATATGGAGCTATAGGATAAATTGTAAAAACTATATGAAGAAAAACTTAATTTAAGTTATACAAATCCATGGCAATAATGACAATATTTGAGGATGCGAAAACTTGATTTTGAAACAAACTTGAAGCAAAACGATTTAAACTTCTAAAGTTTATTAGGGGAGTTAAAGACGCGACAGAATATTAAACGATAAATCTGAAGTGTTAAACTCACATGACTTTCTTTACTCTTGAACAAACTATTTTTACAAACGCTTATTCTCCATCTACTTCATGTTAGAGATAAACCTTTGGAGAAACTCTTATTGCTAATTTCCTTGTAGGTGCAAGGGGAATATGGAAATAAGTGGGCTTTGATCGTAGTAAAATATTTTAGGAGCTGGTTGCTATATGGACCATTATACTCTCTTTGTATGTCCAGGGCATAAAAAACGAATAATGAATTCCCATTTCAGAAAAAGTTGGAAAATTCAAACAAATAGCAAGGAATAACTCGGAAATGATCCACTCGACCCAAAAAAATGTATATGACATAAATTGTGTGTTTTAATGAGATATACAGTTTTTGTATAATAAAATTTTGTCTTATCACTTACGGTTTACCAGTTATACAAAAGTCATTCAGAATAAAGAGGACTTTTGGGGCATTCTCAGAAAATTCAAGATATACATTTAATTTGCCATGAAAGTATCTTAAACATACGATATTTTAATCAAAATCGTTAGAGCCATTTTTGAGAAAATCACAATTTTCGAAAAATGTTCCATGTAAAGGGTAGTCTGGGGTAGGGGAGTTTTCTTCAAAATTTTTGTGTCGCATCTTTGAAAGATACTGAACCTAAATACTAAGTTTGGTATTTATCCGACGTTTCGTTGTTTAGTTATGCTGTTCACAGACACACACAGGAACCTTTTCTAAAAATGCTTGTTTTTGGATTCAGGGGGCCTCGAGACATGTATTTCCGGTGAAATCTCGTATAGAATTTTTGGGTGGAATGCAATACTTCCCCTACTTACTATACGTAGTAGAGAAAGTAAAAATAGAAAATTTTACAAATTAGATATATAGAGAATCTATACAGTATCATAAACAGAAATGAAAGGATCCTTTTGTTACAGTGGTTATTTAGAAGCTACTAAATTACAAACCAAAAGAGGGATTTTACGAAGACGTATGTGAAGTCGTGGACATCGGGATAGGCGTTTGACCTGAACCATAGATGGTGAAAAGAGGACTGGCGAGTCATTTGTACACCACTCCATGTTGTAGCGGGAAAACGTTGTTCCTCTGGTTGATGCCCTCTGCTGCAGTGTCTGGTCTGCGGCTATTGCTGCTTGTCGGCTGCTGTATTCTCCATTCCTGATCAATTACCTATCTAACTAATTTCACGGGTCTCGGGGTTTTCGTAGGTGAGACAAATAAAAATACTCTGCATTTCCCTTAAAAATGTGGTTTATTATCAAATAAATACTTATGGGCGCCTAGTTTTTCCCAATATAACAATTCCCACCATAATAATAAATTAGGAGCCTAATCTAACTGCACACGCTTCCCACCCTTATGCACACACATGCATCCGTCGTCCAGAGAGTATCACTGTGTGTGGACGAGATTCTCATATATTCATTTTGTAAGAAATGGGGTTTAAGAATAAATTTTAAAAAAATCAAGAATAATGGTATTTAAAAAGAGCTATAAATTGAAGGAGTAAAAGTGGTATGTGGAAGGGGAAGAGTTGCAAATAGTAAACAAGTTTGATTATTTGGGAGTGATAATAAGTAGTAATGGGAGATGGAATGATCACAAAACAAGTGCCTTAGCTAAGGGAAGATTAGCAATGACTACTATAAGAATATGCTTAAAGAAAATACCAGATATGCAAATTAAATGGTTGGAAAGGCTTTACAAAGCTGTAGTTGAAGCAAAAATGGTCTATGGACCAGAGACCTGGGGAAGTGACAAAGGATGGGAGATGATTGATAAAGTACTAGTTCGTTCTGTAAATGTATGTTAGGTTTATCTATTTCATCACCTAAAGGAGCAGCAATGTTGGAGTTGGGAAGAGTAGGTAGCAAGGGCATGATAGTAGAAAGGACACTTAAATATTGGCATAGATTGAAATCATTGGACGAGCATAATATTTTAAGGCAATGTTTAATAATACAAGAAAAATCCAGTGATGGGATGAACTGGGCTCAAGGAATAAGGAGAATTTTACAGGAAATAGGAATGGGTAACTTATGGGAGGAGAGAGAGGGATTAGTTAAAGGTTTCTGGAAAGAAGTGAGGTACAGAGTAGAAGATATAGAGAAACAGGAATTATTTCAAAGTCTGGAAGGAAAGAAACGTTTGGAACTATATAGACAATTAAAGGTGGACTGGGGAAGGGAGAAGTGTGTGGATGTAGGTAATAGGTTAGTGAGAGAAGGGTGGGCCTGGTCCAGATTACGTGCATATAGGCTAAGGAGAGATAGGAAGGGAGCGAATTTGAATAGGTGTCCTCTTTGTGGAGAGGCAGATAATGATTTGCATTATATAATTGAATGTGATGAAACTAAGTTGTGGAGAGATCAGTTTTTACCTAAAGAATGGGAGAATGTTAACAAAGAAGTATTAAAAGTTAGGATAGTGAAAATATAAAAGGAGAGGGATATAAAAACAATAGGAAAATATATGGAGAGAGTAAGAGAAAAATGGTTTAGAAAAATAAATCAATATAAATTTATTATGACCCACCATGCAGAAATAACCACGGTGTTAAAATGCATGATGTACCAAAGAAAGAAAAAATAGCAACTCAAAGTAATGTCTTAAAAATTGTAAGAATTTTGTATAGCATTATGGAAATAAATATACATACATATACATAAGAGAGTGAAAATCTGGGGCTTTCTTTCCCCTTTTATACTTAAGCCTAGTGACACTCACCTTTCCGCCTCAAAATGTAACGACAGTTCTAATTGGTCCTCAGACCACGTAACCTTATTATGTATGAAAATATTCTGCTCCAAAGTTTTTCGCATACGCGCCCTAGTGACGCGTCCGGAAGCAGATTCAATATCTCTGTCTCTTTCCTTTCTATATCTCTGTGTGTGCGTACCTTGTTGTTGCCTTTTTACTTGCCTACTATCTATGTGTCTGTTAGGTAGAGTAAGTGATGTATTCCACCTAAAAACTAGATATAAAAACTAGATTTAGAGATTTCACTAGAAATACATGTTTTAAGTGCACCCGATTAAAAAAAAACGTTTTAGTAAAAGGTCCGTGTATGTCTCTGTGTGAACAGCATAACTCAAAAACGATATGTCGGATAAATGCCAAACGTGGTATTTAAGTTCCGTATCTTCCAAAAATGCGGCAAGAAAGTTTGCAAAAACATCTCCGCAGTCAAAACTACCCTTTATATGGAAATATTTTCAATGTTTTCTATTTCATCATAAGTAACTAACGATTTTGATTAAAATATCATATCTTTAAGATATTTTCTTAACAAGTAAGATTTATATCCTGAATTTTCTGGAAAAAGTCTGTGAAGTCCTCCTCATTCGGAAGGAGCTTTTATAATTTTCTATAACGAGTAAACCTAAGAGATAGATAAAAATTTACTGTATGGAAATACGTATCTCTTTAAAACACACAATTTATTTTAACTGATTCCTAGATATCCGTTATTGTTTTGATTTTTTTAAATTCCTTATCTTTTTTACTTTCTCTACTCTTACCTATAACAAGTAGACGAAGTATTGCATTCGATCCAAAATTCTACACCGAGAATTCTGCAGAAATACACATTTTGAGACTACCTGAATCCAAAAGCAGCATTTTAGTAAAGGGTCCCGTGTATGTGTGTCTGTGAACAAAATAACTCAAAAACGAATAGTCAATTAATTATCAAGCTTAGTATAAAGTTCTGTATGTTCCGAAGATGCGGCACAAATATTTTCAAGAAAATCCCCTAACCTTAAACTACGCTTTACATGGAAGATTTTCCGATATTTTGAGAACTAAAATATATATCTTGACTTTTCAGAGTATAACCTGTGAAGTCCTCTTCATTCGGAAGGAAATTTTATTATCTTGTAATACTGGTAAATGTTAAGCGATAGACAACAACGTACTACACAAAAAAATGTAGATCTCTTTAAAACACACAATTTATTTTAAATAACGTTTTTGTGCGTAAGCCATTTCCGAGATAACCGTTTATATGGTTGGAATTTTTCAATACTTTGTCATTATTTTAAAGTCCTTTCGGTATTCAGTTGTTTCTCACGATTGCCTGCGAAGTGCATGGAATTGAAGGTCAGAATATAGCGTCCAGTTCTTAAGCATTTGACTATTGCTATTTCCTTTGTATCTATAATGAAATGTGTGATGTAGCTATTTATCTTAATTAAAATGAAGGAGTTAGAAATATAAATGTTCATGAGAATACTTTTATACCCAATAATAAAAGATAGAGGGTAGAGAAAGTCATCTGAATGTAACACACAAGTTTTTTTGAAAGTGCTGTCGCTATACAGCTATTTCTCGCATGCGATACAAAGGGCATTTAGTGACTAGCTTTTAAACATTTGATTATCTATGCGGTTTCCTAAGTCCCCTTGTGCTACCTACAACGAATTGTCTAATGAAACTATTTCTGCAAGGTTAATCTCCTTTGCAACCCAGGGGAGAGGGCATCATCGAGTGACACTCACACCTCCGAAGGGCTTTCCTTTGGGCCAGCAACTGAAAATTTTAATCCGAACCCCCCCTATTACAGGGCGAATGGATACGCCACTTACGGGCGTCAACCGTCAACCCCAAAAGGGGAAGACTACCGAGACCTCGGTGAGGTAGACAGCAACCTAGCATACTGTCTACCGGCTATCCAGGAGAGTACCATAGGACCTTGAGGTGCCTAACAACCCCTCCTGGGCGGAAAACCAGCCAGGTGTACCCAGTCTCCCATGGGTATCGGGAACCACTGCTCCGTCGAGTCCAACCCAATCCAAATAACTCCCTAGCGGGAGGGGCTCGAAAGTTTGGCCCAGCGTACTTTTAGCAACGTCAGAAGTACCACGAGAGTAGTATAAGTCCCGGATGAGCCAATTGGATTAACGATAATCCTGCCGCTAGGGGCGCTAGTGTCGCTAGTGTCGCTGCGTGCGACGGCGGCAAGTTTGAAAAGCGCCCTGAGCGGAAGGATTATCGTTATTGCAATTGGTTCATCCGGGACGAGTTAAAAGAATTGAGGATTAGGGAAAGGTGAAGGAAAAACAGGAAGTGACGTGGAGTGTTTTGATTGGTAAAAATAAGATGAAATGTGATTGGTTCGTTAATTCGGGTGGAAGATGAAGGAAGGAAGATGAAAGAGTATGGAGGACACGTGATGGAGAGGAGCGGGGTGGCGAGGTGTTGTGCGTGCGGAGGTGGGGACTGAAAGAGGGAAAAGATGGCGAGCGAGGGATAAAAAGTATAACAGAAAGTGACGTGTGAAGTTGTGATTGGTGGGAATAAGAAGTGATGTTATTGGTGGAAAGGAACAAATGAGAGTTGTTGATTGGTAAGAATAAGAGAGATTATGATTGGTGGAAAGAAAAAGGTGTGGGAGTGGGGTATGTTGGAGGAGATGGGAAAGGTACGTTTTGCTAGCAACAAGATTTGCAAAAGCCTGTGGAGAATTCATCAGCAATTTTTGAACGTTGGATGGTGGTTTTGTTGAGTGGATAGAGAGATGGGGCGATATGAGATGCGGTGGCGAAGATGGGAACTAAACAAGATGGTTCAGACAAGAGGTTTAAGGACGAGGAAATTTGGAGGTTAGTGGTGAACATGGCGGTCGCAAGAGGTGGGGGCAAGGAGACGCGGTGGTGAGAATGGGAACTAAAAGAAGATGGCGGTAGCAAGAGCTTAGAAGAGCAGATTTTGAGGTTAAAATAGTGGGAACTAAAAATGGCGGAGGGTCTGCGACAAGGAGATGCGGTGAGAACTAAACAAGATGGCGGACGCAAGAGGAGGGTAAGGAGATTTGAGGTTACAGTACCAAAACACGAAAGGATATATTCCTACGCCAAGCAGGCCCGAAAAATAATTATGCGTGTGGTACTTACCTGTTACTGGTGTGGATGCGTCACCAAAAGCGCAGCAGCTTCACGCGACGCGAAAAAATAAAAGCAAACTGTTTTTGAAAATGCTTAACCAGCTTTAAGATCAACCAACATCACTACGCACTGATATACCTAGGTTTTTTAAAGCGGTACAGACGCCCTTTGCACAGACGTAATTTAACTATACCAAAAACCTGGTACTGGACCATCGTAATGGTCGCTAGCGTACGTAGGAGCAGGGTTCTCATAGCCGGTCGAAAGCGGTCAAAAAAGTGTACGACGTAGGTGTTCACAGTAGCTGCTGTCGAGTCAACCGTCGAGGTGTGAATGAACGAGATCTGTTCTTGCCGGCAATCTGGTTGGGAGATGAGAGCCGCGGTGGTAAAAATGGGAACTAAATAAGATGGCGGAGGCATGAAGTTGAGGTTAAGGAGCGGTGAGGTGTTGTCTGTGCGGAGGTTGGGACTGAAAGAGGGAAAAGATTGCGAACGAGGGATAAAAAGTATAACAGAAAGTGACGTGTGAAGTTGTGATTGGTGGGCTTAAGAAGTGCTGTTATTGGTGGAAAGGAACAAATGAAAGTTGTTGATTGGTAAGAATAAGAGAGATTATGATTGGTGGAAAGAAAAAAGGTGTGGGAGTGGGGTATGTTGGAGGTGATGGAAAAGGTAAGTTTTGCTACCAACAAGATTTGCAAAAGCCTATCCAGAACTCATCAGCAATTTTAAATAACTAGTGTTTCGGGGTTTTCTCTGGTTGGTAGACGAATTCAAGCTGTTTCTGCTTTTTCATAGGTTTTCCCAAAATTGAAAATGCATATATATTGTAACACAAATGTGTGCAGTGCAAAAGAAAATAAAAATTAAATAGGCACACACACACACACACACCCGTTGCAGTTGCCATATTTATATTATTCGTGTTTTCCTTTTTTTCTTTTTTTTCTTTTGTTTTTTCGTTTTTTTAAAAAATAACTAGTTTTTGGGGGTTTTCTGTGGTTGGTAAACGAATGCAAGCTCTTTCTGCTTTTTCATAGGTTTTCCCTGGTTGGTAGGCGTTTGCTGTAGTGGTTGACGAAGCCGTTTCTAATTTTCGAGGTTTTTCAGGTTTTTAGTGGTTGTCCCTGCCCGGTAGGCAAATGATGAAGTTTTACCTTGTCGGCGCACGGATACTAGGCACATACTCGCACACACACACACACTATAATAGTAGCGTATAAAAAAATTTAACAAACCGTAGATTTTCAAGAAAATTCCCACACCGCAAACTACCCGTTTAGTGGAAGAAAGTTCGTTATTTTTATTGTCTTAAAAATGGCTCTAACCCTTTTGATTACGGTACGGTATGTTTAAGATATCTGCATGACAAATAAAATGTATAACTTCAATTTTCTGGGAATAGCTGTGAAGTAGTCTCATTGTGAATGTCTTTTGTACAACTGTTAAACCGTAGGAAACGAAGCCTTACTGTACAAGAACTGTACAAGAACGTTAAAGCACACAATTTATGTGTATTATTATTATTATTATTATTATTATTATTACTTTGTGGCGTTGTCTATTTACAAAGTTTCCATGTTGATTATAATGTTTAAAAGCTTTAGACCTTTCTCACTAAAACTCGTCATTCTTTTATCTTTTCTTTTTTCATTTTCATACAAAGAGAACGGAATTTCACAAGTGAAACAGTACTGTGATAACGATACCAACAAACTAATTATTATTCACCCACTAACACAAAAACAATAAGTAATAATCACAGGCCCAGTTTGTGGGTATTTAAATGAAACATCATGCACAATACAAGCCAATTATGTAATGAGTTGAAATGTGCAAATCTATAGATGTATTTCTGGTGAAATCCCGGTATCGAATTTTTGAGTGCAATGCAATTCCTCCTGTATCTGCTATGTACGTGGTAGAGAAAGTAAAAATAGTTACAGTGACTATACAAATGTAACAATAGAGAAACCCACTTGAAGAAAAAACGGAATAAAATAACAAGGCGTCAGACTCAACTTTCGCGCCATTCTCCGAATATCTGAGAATATTCTTAATATGAGACAAGCATTTTACCTTAAGCAAGTAGTTTTAATCTTACTTTTATGAAAATCAGAGTTTTCTCTATATCCTTTATTTGTGACAACAACGCTAAGTTTCGAGCTAGCTATACTCACTTTTCTTGCAACTATATACGTTTAAACTAATATTAACAAATTTCTCGTAATCCCAGAATTTATTAATCATAGCTGTAATATTTTTCACAACTGCATGTAATAATATTGATTTAGGGGCTTTTAGTAATTTGCTACTCGTTCTAAAACCTTTTATATTGTTAAGCTGGACAACTGTGGACCTGTGCATCCTATAAACATTCACAACAACATTAGTATAAACTTCCCTACAGAGTTTTATATACAATTTTACAAGTTGTTTTAAGAAATTGTTAAATTTCGGTACCGAAAAAAAATAAATATACGGTTTTCCAAAGATTTCGAAAGAACTAAGTTGCTGTATCAAAATTTCCTTGTTACAAATTGTGCATTTATTTCTTAAGGAAACCAGGAATACAGATTTTTTATAAATTTAGCGTGCACCGATCTATATTTTTAACTTTTACGCCTACGTTTCTCGTCAATAAACACCATTGCTGAAGAGGTTGCTATTTCTACTCTCTCTACCACGTAAATAGTAGGCAGAGGAGGTATGCATTGCATCCAAATATTTGATATTGAGATTTCACTGGAAAACTAAATACTTGTTTTAAGGTCCCTTGAATAAAAAACATTTTTAGAAAATTCTGCGTGTGTGTGTCTGTGTGTATGTGTCAGAGCAGCATAACTCAAAAATGAAAAGTCGGATAAATACTAAACTTGGTATTTAGGTTGAGTACCTTCCAAAGATACGACACAGAGATTTTCAAGAAAGTCCCTCCTCCCCAAACTACCCTTTACATGAACTATTTTCCGAAATGTTTTATTTTCTAAAACTGTCTCTGACGATTTTAATTACAACACCATATATTAAAGACATTTATATGAAAAACAAAATGTATATCTTGAATTTTGTGGAAATAGCCTGTGAAGTCCTCTTGATTCGGAAGAAATTTTCTATGATCTTGTATAACTGCTAAGGTTTGAGGAAAACATACAATACAAAAAATTTAGATCTCTCTAAAAACACACACAATTTATTTGAAATAACTTTTTTGTGACGTCAGCCATTTCCGAGATATCTGTTATAAATGGTTCGAATTGTACAATGCTTAGCCATTCTTTTTTAAAGGCATGTCGCTTTTCAGTTCTTGCTCGCCATGTTGATGGAAAGAATTTAGAATTTTAAGGCCAGTGTAGAGCGTCCCTTTGTATGTATAACGGATGTGTAATGCAGCTATTCCCCGAAAAGTTTATCTGGATTAAAATTAAGTGGATATGAAAATAAACTTTCGTACTCACCTATAAGAGATAGAGGGTAGAGGTCATACGAATGTAACACTTTAGAATTTTTTATTCTGCAGTTGGTGTTACTCCTTAGAAAGGAAGTATCTGTTGATTCTATTTAATCCTTACATTTTACATAACACGTATGCACAGCACAACACAAAAACACTACACACGACACTGATAGTTTTAAATATTTGACACCGATGTTGAAGTTGGGGCAGGGTACTGTTTTTAACTCCACACGCACTTAATAAATCACATAACCGTGCGGAAATACTTAACCTTCCGCGAAAAGCACTAGTGGGGGTGCAATCTGAACCACTATTAACAACATGTAGCAAGCGTTATAGTTCTGCTCCCGTTAGGCTCGGAGAAAACAGTAAAAAGAATCATTCTCATGTGCAGCACTACGTGAAAAGACCGTGTGCTGATGTGTGTTAGAATATGCTGACGCGGTTAAAGTGTGTGAAAAATGAGCGTGAGAAACGGATGTTCGTCAGCGATAAAATCTTTTAAATGCAGTTTTATGGTCGATGGTAGGGAAAAGTGCAGCGGTGGATCGTGACCGGAAATGCACTGCAAATGACTGCGTTTACAACTTGACAATTTGTGGCGAAATAAGGCGTCAGGATTTTTAATGAGGCATTTAACTCGACGCGCATGGTGAAACTGCGGTTGCGATAAGCGAGCTTATAAAAACCCGGTGCCAAGAGCAACCGGCCGTAGTGAGAAACGGGAGCGATAGTGGATTTTTCTACAAAATCGTGCTATTTGACGAAAAATAGTTTAAAATAAACACAAAATAGCAGCAGCACTTTGCAGGGAAAGAGCGATCGGTGCATTCGGACGATAAGATGGAGCCGCAACCCGGGGGAAGTCGCGATGGCACCTTGCAGCCTACGTTCGAAATTATAGGGCACAAGCAGAGAACGCTGCCAAGGCCTTTTTCCGGCTTTACAGAGTCGCAAATTACCGTAAACCCGGTCCCCAGAGATGTTAACCCGGAGCAATGGGTATCGCATTTGTTTAACGATATTCTAAACTTTGCGAAAGAGAACCTGTTAGAAAACGAACCCGGATATTTAGGCATATCCATAACAGACGAAAAGGAGACGTCTAAAGCCTTCAACATGAGCGTGAGGCGCGTAGAGCAATTGAATGCGGATGTCATTGTTGGAAGCATCGAAAAAGTAATGCAAAGTAACCAACAATTCTTGCTAAGCGGGCCTCTTCATGTGACGTTTGTGTGGACCAAGGAGGTCTCGGGTTCGTGCCACCAACCTTGCGATGCCTGTAGGGACAATAAAGGCATTGTCGAAATAGCCAACAAAGACAACTTGTGTTTAGCAAGAGCCATTGTTGTAGTTAAAGCCAAAGTGGATCGCGACGTCAACTATAAAACGATGACGCGCTCCGACTATCTGCAAAAATCGAAGGCCGTAGCCTTGTGTGCGAGCATCGGTCAAGGCCACGACAGCTGCACGATAAATGACGTCAGACGCTTTGACGCTGCGTTAAAGGGCTACGCTGTGACGGTGTTTGGCGATCATACGGGGAAGCACGTGCTGTACGCGTCGGATAAGAAATGCGATAAATACATCGACGTCATGCTCCACGCCGGGCACTTTAATGCTATTGTGAACCTTCACAAGTGCTTTAAATGCAAATGGTATTGCCGCCGGTGTCATTATCCCTCGGCACACAAATAAGAATTTCATAGGTGCGACGCCAGGTGTGCTAAATGCCATCAGCAGTGCGATGCGCGATTTGACGCCTACATACGCTGCGCCGGGTGCAACAGAGATTTTAAGGGACCGACATGCTTTGCAAACCACGCAAAGAAAGGCGTTTTTTACCCAAAGGCGCTGTCGGTGTGCGATGTAGAAAAGGTGTGCACGTCTTGCAATAAGCTCGTGAATGCGAGGCACAGAAAAACCGCGCACGAGTGCGGGGAAAAGTACTGCTATCATTGCAAGACACACGTGAATTCTAGCCACATGTGCTATATGCAGCCGTATGCCGCAAAGAACAAAAGAAACCGGTACGTGTTTATGTTTATCGACTTTGAATGCACGCAAAACATTCCATATACCGGCAAAAAGGACACATACGAGCATGTACCTAACTTGTGCGTGTTGTACCAAGCCTGCCCGCACTGCATCGACGAACGCCACAAGACGGCATACTGTACCGAATGCGGTTGCAAAGAATGGGTGTTTATGGACGAACCCGTGAAGCAGGTTTTCGAGCACATCGCGCAGGCGAGGTTCGAAGCCTGGGACGTCTACGTCGTGGCGCATAACCTCAGAGCTTACGACGGGCAGTTTTTATTAAAGTACATTGTGGTGCACTTAGACTGGGCGCCGGAGCTCATCATGAACGGAAGCAAGATCTACAGGATGAGGTACGGTGACGTCACATTTCTAGACTCGCTCAACTTCATACCCATGCCACTCTCCCGCTTTTCCAAGACCTTTGGATTGAAGGAATGCAAAGGTTATTTCCCGTACCTGTTTAACACGAAGGAAAACGAGCAGTACGTGGGTTCGATTCCCGACAAAAGGCATTACTGTCCGGAGGGCATGTCGGCGGAGGGTCGGAAAGCCTTCGAGCAGTGGTACGAAGAAAATGCGTCCTCCGGGTACGTCTTCGACACGAGGGAGGAAATGGTGGCGTATTGCAAGATGGACGTATTTCTACTCAGTCAGGGAGTTTCCAAATTCAGAAGGGAATTCTTGGACGAGAACGGAATAGACCCGTTCAGAGAATGCGTCACCATCGCGCAGGCGTGCATGTGCGTGTATAGAAAGCGCTTCATGCCGCTTAAAAAAATTGCCCTCTTGCCAGCGGACGGGTATCGACTAGCGGACCGGCAGTCTCGCGCTGCATGCATATGGCTAACTTGGCTAGAGATGCAAAACCGCATCGTCATCCAGCACGCCATGCGAGGACGCGAAGTTAAAATCGTGGGGCACAAGGTGGACGGGTACAGAGAGGCTGAAAAAACCGCGTACTTTTTCCACGGCTGCTTTTACCACGGCTGCAGGCGGTGCTTTCACAATCGCCATGCGGTGATATACAACTCGGGACACGAAACCATGACCTCCAGGTTAGAGAGCACCGAGAAGGTCACGGCCAAGATCAAGGCCGCCGGCTATGCCGTGGTGGAAATGTGGGAGTGCGAGTTCAACGCCGCGATGGAGGCCAGCCAGGACCTCGCGCGCCACGCAAGGGACTTTGCAGTATCGGAACCCCTGAACCCCAGAGACGCCTTCTACGGAGGTCGCACCAACTGCACCAAGACGTATTGCGAGGCGAAGGGGGATATCAAGATCTACTACTACGACGTATGCAGCCTGTACCCGTACGTGAAGAAGACGAAGCCCTACCCCGCGGGCCATCCCAAGATCCACGTGGATCGATTCCCGCGCTTGGAAGACGTGGGGGGCGGGTTGGTGAAGTGCGAGGTTCTACCGCCCCAACACCTGTACCACCGGGTGCTACCGGCGCGCATCGGCGGCAAGCTGATGTTCCCGCTATGCCGCGCTTGTGCGGAGGCGGAGAACCAAGACGAGTGCCACCACGGTGAGCGCGAGAGTGCGTTGTCGGGTACCTGGGTGGTCGACGAGATGAAGGTCGCCCTGGAGGAGGGGTGCCGCCTCGTCCGGGTCCACGAGATCTGGGAGTACGACGTGGTGCAGCACGAACCGACCACCGGAGCCAAGGGTCTCTTCGAGGACTACCTGAATCAGTTCTTGAAGATCAAGACCGAAGGCTCCGGCTGGCCCTCGGATTGCGCCGACCCTGCCGCAAAGCAGCAGTACGTGGAGCAATTCTTCGAACACGAAGGCGTAGCCCTGGATCCCCAGGCCATCGCCACCAACCCCGGCAGGCGGGAGCTGGCCAAGCTGATGCTCAACAGCTTCTGGGGCAAACTGGGGCAGAGGGAAAACCTCCCCACGTGCGAGCTGGTGGACCGGTACGACCGCCTCCTGGAGCTGCTTAACGACCCTGGCGTGGAAGTGCAGACCTACGTGCCCTTCACCGACCGGATCATGTACGCGGTGTGGAAGTACTGCGAGCAGCACCGCAAGGTCAACCCCACCGCCAACACCGTCCTGGCGGCCTACACCACGGCTCACGCGCGCCTCGTGCTCTACTCCTACCTCAAGAGGCTGGGAGAACGGGTCTGCTACTTCGGCACCGATTCCGTCGTCGTCGCCGCCGCTCCGGGTGACTGGACGCCGTCCGTTGGACGCCTCCTGGGGGACATGACGGACGAGCTGGAGAAGTACAGGCGGGGCTCTTACATCGCCCGGTTCGCCTCCGCGGGGCCCAAGAGCTACTTTATGGAGATCGTTTGCCCCGAGACGGGCAAGACCTTCTCGGTGTGCAAGGTGAAGGGGATCACGCTCAATTCGGGCAACCTGGAGCTGGTGAACGCGGAGGTGATTCGCGACGTGGTGCTGAGGGACAACGACCTTGCGGTGAAGCTGGCGGGCACGCAGATTTCGCGCAAACCGTCTTGGACGGTCGTCACCAAACCCTGCTCGAAGACGTTTAGGATGGTGGTCAACAAGCGCGCACTCGCCGGCGATCACGATTCCTATCCCTAAGGGTTCAAGAGGAACGCATAAATGAGACGACTAGAGCCGCGCCAAAGTCATTTCGAACCGGGCGCCCCTGAGGAGACGATGCCCGGTCCCCGAGACCTGGGGCGATTCGAGTTTCCCAGCACGATGCTCGTGGCGGGGCCGTCGCGCTGCGGCAAGTCGCCCTTCGTGAAACACCTGTTACGCCACGCGCACCGGATGTTCGACGTGCGCCCCAGGAGGGTGCTGTGGTGCCACCCTCCGGAGTATTCGCCGAGACTCGAACCCTCGGCTCTGCGTTGCGAGACCCACGCGGGCATACCCGAACTTGCTTCGGTGGGCGAGAACGACCTCGTCGTCCTCGACGATCTGATGCTGGAGGGTGGCGGGAAGGACGTGTCCAATTTTTTCACCAGAGACTCCCATCACAAGCGCTTCGGCATCGTCTACATCCTGCAGAACGTGTTTCCGCAGGGTCAGAAATATCGCAACGTCTCTCTGAATGCAAACTACGTCGTGGTCTTCAAGAACAACCGGGACAAGATGCAGATCGAGAGACTGTGCCAGCAGATCGAACCCAGGAACTCTAGGTTTCTCTTGGAGGCCTTCGAGAAGGCCACCGAACGCCCTCACGGGTATCTCGTGTTGGACTGCACTCAGTACACGCCCGCCCGATACAGGTATCGAACCTCTCTTATTTCGTACCCAACTGAGACCGCCGAGAGGACGCGGGTTCGTTTCGTTCTATATTATCTCGGCAGAGTCTTACCCAACTGAGGCCATTGAGTCTAAATAAAAAGTACCGCTTTCGGAGCGGACGTCATTATCGCGCAAGCATGGCTAGAGGTAGGTTAAGGCTTGCGACGCTGACCAGTCCTCGCATAGCGAGACAGCACGGTAATTTGACGGCTCTGGCCAAGGCGAAGGCCCCTCTGCGCAAAAAGTTGTTAAAAAATGCCGATGGCGATCTGATCAAGGCCATTAGCGAATGTATGCTCAACGTGTGCAGAGGTCACGTGCAACTTCCCGCAAAGTGCTTGGGTCGCCTAAAGAAGCACAAGGCTTCTTGGAGGAAGTTAACGGATAAACGGGTTCCTCTGAAGAAGAAGACGAGCATCTTGGTTCAAAAAGAAGGTTTTTTGCCGGCATTTCTCCTACCCGTCTTGGCTTCGCTTGGCGGCGCGCTAGTGTCGAAATTAACAGGATGAAGTACGGCAAGCAGATCCTCGTTGCACCACAACCAAAGACCGTCGATAAGCTTCACGCTATAGACCGCACCATATCCAGATTGGCTAAAGAAATTCAGAACCTGCAGAGCGCAAAGCTCTCTGCTGACGAAAAGTGGCGGCTCGTAAAACATAAATTGGACAACTAGCTCGATCTCGTGGCACAAGTCAGAAAGCCCTTCCTCGGCGACGACGACGACGACGATTACGAAGACGTGCACGAACGCGTGCTGGTGAAGCAGGAGGTCAAACCCCGAACCATAAAGGTCAACCTCCTCTCGCCTCGCAAAAAGAAGAGTGCAAACCCTGCCACTCCGAAAAAGAAATCGAAATCGCCTTCCGCGTCGTACCATTTTCGCAAACGCGTCTGGCAACCCCTGTACAAGTAAAGCATGAAGGAATGGAAGGTGCTAAGGGGATACTATGCCAAACCGGAACACTATGCCGGTTTGGGTACGGTCAACCCCCTTCGAAAGGCCACGGGTGCGTCTAAGGCGAACATCGAGTCCTTCCTTCAAACCCAGGACAGTTACACTCTGCACAAACCGGTCAGAAAGCGGTTCCCCACCAGATATTATCACGTGACGAATGTGGACGATCTTTGGGAGGCCGATCTAAACGTCATGAACAGCGTGAGGGAACATAACAAACCTTACGTGTACATTCTGACCGTTATCGACGTATTTTCCAAATATGCTTGGGCCGTACCCCTGAAATCGAAGCTGGGTACCGAGGTTGCGCAAGCGTTTCGCTCCATATTCTCCCAACGCGTCCCCAGGGTCCTCCAAACGGACAAGGGAACCGAGTTTACCAACAAGACTTTTCGCGACTTTCTGAAGAAACACGACGTGAAACATTACACAACCAAAAATAACGTTAAAGCCAGCGTCGTGGAGCGCTTCAACCGCACCTTAAAAACCAAGATGTGGAGGTATTTCACGCACAAAAACAGTTACAGATACCTGGAAGTCCTTCCGGCCTTACTCGAGTCGTACAATAGCTCGCATCACAGGTCCATAAAAATGGCTCTGAAGGACGTGAACGAATCTAACATTTTACGAGTGTACCGCAATCTCTACGGAAATAGGACCCTACCTGGCGCAGGGAAACCCAGATTTTCCGTCGGCGATCACGTGCGCATCTCTAAAGAAAAAATGAAATTCGACAAGGGCTACGAGCAGAATTGGACGGACGAAATATTTCGGATAGCCGAGGTGGTGCGCGGTCGAACAGTGGTATATAAGTTGAAAGATTTGGCCGGAGAAGCCATAGACGGCACATTTTACACCGAGGAGCTACAAAAGGTCGCGCTACCTCGGACGTTTAAGATCGAACGCGTTTTACAGACCAAGGGCCGAGGGCGCAACAAGCAGGTCTTGGTAAAGTGGAAGGGGTATCCGGCAAAGTTTAACTCGTGGGTTCTGGCTTCGACCATCGATTCGACATGAAGAAGACCAAGCCCTTCTCCATCACTCTCGTGAGCAACGCTTCCATGGAACACTTTACCGACAACACCACGGCCAGATTTTCTAACATCTTGCCCGAGAGAATCGTTCTGCAGGGAGAATGGGAGGTCGCCCTGCAAAAGGTCAGTTATCCGGTGAAATTTTATAACCTTTCGCCAGACGATGCCCGTCTAGTGGGCACCAAGTACACCATGACGCTCCTCCCCACGCATTCCAAATTCAGTTTGCAAATGCCGCAAGGCATCGTGCACAATCTCAAAGACTTGGTGAACCTCGTCAACGCCGTTGTACTCGAACACTTGCACGTGGAATACTTCTTCCTCTTCGACGAGCGCAAGCAGACGGTGGGCGTAAATGCCGCCGTCGCCCATCCCGAACCACTACCCGACATTCCGTTCGACGGGTTTGTGGAAAATGTCGCGCGCACGGCCGTACCGTACGCGTTCGGCGAATACGAAGCTCTGAACGATGCGCCCCACCAGAGACCCAAGCCGAAACCGAAACCGAAGCCCCGGGCTTCGGGGCAACAGAAACCCGCGGCGGCTCGTCCCGTCAGACCCAAACCAAACGTTTCAAAATCGGAGGACCCTCCGGGACCTCTACACCGCATCCACAGTTTGCTCTTAACGCCCGCTATGGCAAAAATATTGGGTTTCGAGCCCTACGTCAACGTCATTCTCGAAAAAGCTGCTAAACACCCCGTAGATCCTTATATGGGGTTTCCTTACGAAATGTTCATCTATTGTAATCTAGTGACCCCGCAAGTCGTGGGCGACACCTTCGCCCAAGTCATAGAGAGCGCGGCCGTGGAATACGAAAGAAGCAACAACACTTACATGAGCGACGAAAAGACGTTTTTTCCCCAAAATTGGGTACCCTTGATTCAGCAAGACTTCAAGACGGTCAACATAGATTTAAGGAACGGTTACGGCGATCTCTTGCCATTCGCCGACGGATTTTCCTCTACTATAGTTCTCGCTTTTCGTCCAAAACAGGCGTAATGGACGTGCACGCCGTAACGCGGTACTACCTCAATCAGACCGGCGGCGCGTTCCACGATCGCGATTTCATTCTCTACAGGGGCAAGCGCTACCAAAGAGGCAGCGGTCTCTTTTCAGCCCTCGGAGGACTCTTCAGAAGGTTGCTACCGTTTTTAAAGAGCGGAGCAAAAGCAGTCGGAAAGGAGGCCTTAAACGCGGGCGCTCACGTTCTGTCCGATGTGACTGTGGCGGAAGCAGCGCCAAAGCAAGCGCTCCAACGGAGGCTGAAGGAGTCCGCATACAATTTAAAGCGAAAAGCCGACGAAAAGCTCGATGCCATGCTCGGTTCCGGCGCCAGGCGCCTCAAGAGAATAAAACCGAGCAAATCCAAAAAGAGTAAGCAGTCGAAGCTGAAACGCGGTAGGCGTAAGGTGCAAGACGTATTTTCGTAATGGCAGACGCGGCCGTCCACATGAGTTCCGAACTGGACCTCTTTACAGAGGTGCCGGTTCAGATGAGCATCGAGGAGTCACGGTTCCTATACCTAAACCCTCAAAACACTTTAATGAAAAATGTCCCCATCACCTTTCATTATTCCGGAAATGCGGACGATTACCTAGACTTGACCTACGTCGTACTCGAACTCATGGTGCGCATTGTAGATGACAAAGGAGAGGCCTTAAACGCTGACGCTAACGCCACTCTGGTCAACAACGCCTTAAATTCCCTGTTTCAACAGGTGGAGGTAACCCTCAATAACGTTATCGTCTCCATGCCGCAAGCCGGTTACCCCTATAGAACCTACCTCGAGACGCTTCTCAATTACTCCGAAGATGCCATGAACACCAAACTAGAATCCACCCTCTAGAGAAAGGACACGGCAGGCATCATGGACACTTTTATCGCCAATGCGGGTTTTCAGTGGCGTCAGGGGTTTACCAAAGGGAGCAACGTCGTACAGCTGTTTAGACAGGATAAGCTGCTTTTGAACAACGTTAGCATGACCGTCAAGCTCACTCCCGCCTCTCCCCAGTTTTATCTGTTTTCCGACGTAGATCCCTTTAAGGGGTACGCCGACATCGTGTCTGCCACGCTGCGCTTAAAATCGGTGCGGCCCTCGCCGACCATAAAGCTCGCGCACCAGGCCGTGCTCGCAAAGGGCAACGCAAAGTACCATCTCAAGGACGTCAGCTTTCACGCTCTCAGCATCCCCAAGGAGTCCAGGGCAATGACGTTTAGCAACGTGTGCGTAGAGCAAGTTCCCAGGAGAGTGGTAGTAGCCATGGTCACCGACAAGGCCTATTCCGGCCATTTTAACTTAAATCCGTACAACTTGAAACATTTTAAAATGAACTTCTTTCAGCTCTACGTGAACGGGCAACCCGTTCCCTCCCAACCTCTACAACCCGACTTTACAAAGGGACACTATTTGCAGTGCTTTCAAACCCTGCAGGACGGCCTAGGCATTCATTTCAAGGACGAGGGACACTCCATCTCCAGAGAAACCTACCCGCAAGGGTATACGATAATGGTTTTCGATCTCACTGCAGACATGAGCGCTAACGAGTCTCACATCTCCGGTCAGCGCCACGGAACCGTCTCTATAAGCATCGGTTTTGCCGATAAATTGACAGAACTGGTCATACTTCTGCTGCTAGCGGAAATACATCGCACGGTCGAAATCGACGCCAACCGATCCATTTTGGTATCATGAACACCTTTCAAATTCAACGGTTTCTATCGACATGCCCCTCTACGCGCTCTCACTTTTTAGGCGTCTACCCCTGCGATAAACTACCCGTACTTCACGGCATTCGAACGCCTCCCTTGGCGCTAGTGGCTAACACCGTCCCCAGCACCAAATCCGGGCAACACTGGGTTTGCATCTTTGTGGACAAAAACTCGCATGGAGAATATTTTGACAGTTACGGCATAGGACCGCTTTCGCCCCATTTTCTCCGGTTCTTAAATTCGGTCTGCGGGACGCGTTGGTCCACCAACGCCAGAAGACTGCAAGGTTTCGACAGCACCACTTGCGGTCATTACGTCATCGCCTACCTCATCCACCGCTGCTCCGACTTACCTAAGCATAAATTCTTCTCAAAATTTCACGTCAGCAATCACGCGCATAATGATGTCGTCATTCGCAAAACGTTCAAAGACGCATGCCGCGCAAAGTGCTCTGACGCTCAGCAAACTTGTCAACCCTTGAAGGTGAGTACGTGTGTGTGTGTGTGTGTGTGTGTGTGTGTGTGTGTGTGTGTGTGTGTGTGTCACTATTCATCACATCTAACCTAATCCATCCTCTTGCACGTGCTTTCAGAAGACGCTCCTGCTCATATAAAAAGCAACGTCACGGTGCCGCTCGCCTCATTCAGAGTGTACCATGCAGCACGCGGATACAGTCATGCTGCCATGCAGCACGCCGACCAGGTAGGTCCGCACCTATGTATTAGCGTGCTTTTTTCTATCCCGTTTATCTCTCTATCCCTCACATTATTATTATTATTATTATTATTATTATTATTATTATTATTATTATTATTATTATTATTATTGTTTTGTGTGTTCCAGTATAACCGGGTGTCAAACCCCGACCACCTCAAAACCCGGGGAAAAAAGGAAACTACCCATCTTCGACCTCCAACAGCATCCCGACAGTCCTGCTCCGCCAGCACAGTTCCAACACAGTGCAGTTGTGGGTCCTCTGGCGGATATCTACTTCCTCAACCCGCAACAAACTAAATTCGTCAGTGTGGGATTCTCCCCCCAGCCGCCGCACCATCTCGTCGTCACCATTGCCAAATGTGGACAGCACAACGCAGTCGTCATGAGTTCCTCGCAGTGGCACAAACTCGTCGAAGCCATCCCCATCATTCACAAACGCTTGAATGACCCACAGGGACGTCTACAGCAATTTCAATTCAGCGACAGCGTCACCATCGTGTTTAAGTTTGTGTTCGGAAAGCTAAAGCTCGTTTTCAAAGACCCGCAAGGCGCATCCGTTACGCTCAACCAACAAGAATGGCACGTGTTGCATGCCCTGCAGCGCATCATTACCGACATCATGTATCACAAAAAGAAGGAAGAGACAGACGTGCAAAATCAAATCATGGCATACCACAAGTACATGCTTCACAACCATGCCTCCAACGTTCCCTTACATAACATGAATTTCACGCAGTTCACCAAGTACATACGGTGCGCCAATTTTAGAACATTCCTTGAGGTTCATCATTTCCTCAACACCCATTTCGCACTGCGCATCTCACAAAATAGCCCTTAGTGCGCACGTATTTCTACCAGCGTTCCAACCGCACCTCACCCAATCATCTCGCACCCTTCGCTCCCGCATCATGGGTTACAGAAATTACCTGTCGGTGTACTACCATGACAGTAAGGTGTTTAAAAACTACGAGGTGGACGGTCACCCCCATAAAAATACACCTTATGCACTTCGCTTCGTCGACAGCACCTAAGACGGAAAATCCGTCTCCGCCAGAGCTCACAGCTGCGAAACCAAAATTCATTTTGTGCTATCTAACATGTACTTCAACGATATCCATTTCAAAGCAGATAAAGAAGACGCACAACATCAGTGGTTCCAATTTGTGCCCGCAAGAGGTTTATACATCGTTTTCTACGAATAGCAATACATTTCCACAGACAAAATGCAGCAAATGTTAAACGAAAACCCCATGTGCTAAGGCACGTACTTAGCGGCGCATTTGGGTCGCGAATCACCCTATATCATACCCGATCACATTCACGGCGTTTGCATGTTCAGCACCGTTCAAAACACAGTTCTCCTCCAAGACGAAACCCGTTAAATCAACGGACACAGTGTTTTTCCTGCGGATGTTGTGCAATAATCGCTAAGCGCTTCCGGCGGATGTAGTGAACCTCCAACAAACGTTTCCCCCACCAGTGCTTCCCCTGATGTGGTAATTCTCCAACGAACTTTTCCCCCACCAGTGCTTCCCTAATGTGGTCGTTTGCATGTTCAGCACCGTTCAAAACAGAGTTCTCCTCCAAGACGAAAACCGTTAAATCAACGGACACAGTGTTTTTCCTGCGGATGTTGTGCAATAATCGCTAAGCGCTTCCGGCGGATGTAGCCAACCTCCAACGAACGTTTTCCCCACCACTGCTTCCCCCTGATGTGGTGTTTCTCCAACCAACTTTTCCCCCACCAGTGCTTCCCCTGATGTGGTAAATCTCCAACGAACTTTTCCCCCACCAGTGATTTCCTGCTTCCGGCAGTTGGGTTATATTTATGCACGCGCATTCTTTTCCCCTTCATTCGGTGCTAGCCAGCCGTGGGGGAATGCCAGGACCGACGTGTAAAGACTTCCACTGCTCGTTTTGCTTTCACCAAACGTGCAGCTGCGAACTTAAGCACCGTCTCACCCGCCTGTGTACACAGTGTCAACTCGGTTTTTACGAAGACCTCGATCAACTCAACAAGCAAATTCAACAATTCCTTCGAAGGTACTCCGCTAGAAACACCACATGAACTGCTTCATCGTGCTCTTTCGGTATCTCGATAACGGACGAAGAATCCACCTGCTACTGCCCAGGGAACGCCAAGTGCTTTTGCAGAACGGCATATTCATCTTTGAACGTTATCCCCCAAGCGACGTCGACCTTGTGTGGAACCAACTTCCCAAAGACGCACAGGTAGTTTGCGCACCTTATCGCAGGTGTAAACAACACTACAACCTTCCTCATCAAACCACTCATATAGACGGTCCTCCCCCGTTTATCAAAAACTGCCATCTGTGCCGTCATAATGTCACAGGACGCCCTTAAAGAGCTAGAAGAACTTTCCCGCAGCGCCGACACTCTCAGCGTATCTACGCTTCAACAGCACGTACCGTATCGTGTCGTCGGCGTCAAAACACTCGACACCGTTCACGGTTCAAAGCTCGTCGCCAAACTCGAGAACGACACAGAAGTTTTCCTACCAACAAGATTTGCAAAAGCCTCTCCAGAACTCATCAACAAACTCAACTCTACCTCATTCTGCATCATATACGCAGGCGAGGAAAAACTACGCAACGGTTTCAAACGTCACATCGTCACGTTCTCCCCATATAACCCTAAATAATGTCCGACGAAACCTATCCCGTCCCCGTGGGGAACAATCTTAACCTACAACTCATTCTCAACGCAACTTCACCTATCCGTATCCTCTGCATCTCCAACTCCTATTTCCGCAGCAGCAGAGTTGTCACTATCACACTCGACGTCCAAGGGGCTCACGCCGTCCACGTCAAATGCGTACCTACCAAAGTGCACCAGCATCAACAAGACGCACTATGCATCATATACCTCGGCAACAGCAACATTCCTGCTCTAACCAACAAAGTCACATCCACAGGATGCTTCTCAACCAGCCATTACAACGAATTTACCATCCCCATCTATATACCAACCTTCACCGAGTTCGTCAACGAAAGTTTCTCTCACCTGCTCGTCACCTGCATCACCAAACCTATCCACCAATTTACCGTCGATAGCAGCAGCAGCGATGACGAGGACTCAAAGTGCACCACGTACTTTAAAATCATTGTTGTGCGCGAAATCTGTGTGTCGTAGTGCCTCAACAAACTATGAATTTTAATGTGCTTTTTTTTCTCCTAATATTTCTTATATTGTCCATTTATTGTATTCATATGTTAATCTCCTGTAATCAAATAATCCATTATGTTATTCTCAAACTATGTATTCATATGTTAAGCAAATAATACATCATGTTAATCTCAACTATGTATTCATATCTTTATCCAATGTACTGTATTCAAATTATAAATAAAGAAAACAGTCCCGGATGAGCCAATTGCAATAACGATAATCCTTCCGCTCATGGCGCTTTTCAAACTTGCCGCCGTCGCTCGCAGCGACACTAGCGACACTAGCGCCCCTAGCGGCAGGATTATCGTTAATCCAATTGGCTCATCCGGGACTTATACTACTCACGAGTGATCAGGGTCCGTAAAAATAGTTTATAGAACCTCCATAAAAATAAATGATAGTGGGTACAGAAGGCCATTGATGTTTTTTCACATGCCACTGAGGGATATAGGATGTGTTTATCGGAGGGGGACACCTCGCTCACTGCGACCAGCTTGATCTATTGTGGTTACACACCCCGGGAGGCAGGGATGAGGTGAACGAGCCTTAGGAGATCGCAAGTGTCCAGGCAGACTGTCCCACAGAGACGCGCAGAAATCCTTAATATTTTTAGCTTGAACACCCGCGCACCAGTAGAGGCCAAGAATTTCGAGAAAGGGCAACGAAACGATCCTAACAGGCGTGACAACGTATCCTGGCGTTCACGGAGAGAGAGCTTTCCAATGCGCAAGCATCTACGCCATCTGCCCGACATCGTCAACACCGCAGGACTTGAAAACACAGCTGAAATCTGAACGGGAGATATCGTGGTAAAATACAGCACCCGGGCATTCGCCCAGGCGACCAGGGGAAAACCACGAAACGCCCCATGGTCAGAGTAGGCGGTCACCGGGAATCGAACCCGGGACCTCCCGAATGCGAGCCACACATTGCCGCCCGAGTCATCGGTCAATGAGGAGTGGAACGCGGGTTGCATATTTATGACGATTAGCAGATTGAGCACGTTTTGGACATCCCTGGTCTAAAAATAGGAAGGAAGTGGGTCTAGTAGCTTTGTGCCTTTAATTATGCAGTCATTGTCTGTTGAATAATCCAGCTAGTTGTTTTTACGGAAGCGTAAACTGTCAGCAAGCATTCGACTGCAATTAACATTTTCAGTGTTTGCACGTAATAAGATTCCTAAAGTTTGCCAGTAATTGACGGTATTGTACTTAAACTGGAGAGTGGCATACTTTATCCAACTCTCTTTGTTCATTTATTATTAGCCAGGCTCAAAGAGGAGAGTTACTGCCAATTACAATCTTCTGGTAGAGAAGCCTTCAGGGAATCAATAAGTAGCAGAGCATATTAAGGCTTACCGATCTCGGAGGTGAGCTCATGCAGAAGGACAAGACCGCTGATGCCAAAGAGGGTATATTATTAGAAGGCTGTATTGAACGTACTGAATGAGAGGAAATTCGATGGCTGGAGGATATCGAAGTCTTGAAAAGGGGTTTGTGCTCCTACTTAGGAAACCTCACATTTCCATTATTTCAAATATGCCCAAACAATGAAGTACTTAGACAGCACCTCCGTCTTCATTAAAGACTTTGTTTCTTTTACTGTTAGATTAGATTGAATTGGATTGCATTCTTTAAGTTCACTAACAGCCATAAAGACTTGTGAACATAGAACATGTCAAGAAAATGTACAAAAATTACATATAAACATAAATATTACACGGAATACAGAACATTTAAAATAAAATAAAGACATATTATATACAAAATGAAACAAATCAGGTGTAGTATTGTACAAAATCGAATACCTCCCTACAGTTATAAGGTTAACATTATATTTATAGACAAGAACACTTATTTTAACTTTCACTAGTCTTGTACCTTTGTTCGTCTCATCATTTTGTTCTTTTTGATTTGTAATGCATAGCATATACTATGAGTTCTTAATATGCATACATTTGTATAGCTTCATTAATTCAAGAGCAGGCAATTGGAAAACTGGCAATTGTCATTAATATTTACTAATATTACTTAGAGGGCTATATATGCATTATCATCAGGATAATTTGTCATTCAGATAATCTTGTACAGAATAATATGCTTTTAATCATAGGTACTCTTTAACAGCAGTTTTAAAGACATTGAAATTGTCAACTTTTCCCTTATGATCATTAGGGAGAGTATTAAATATTTTTATGGTCTAATAATATACATCTTTCTGGAAGCAAGAAAGCTTTGCACTGGGATGATGGATGTTACCCTTTTGTCTAGTGTTTATCTCATGAATTTTCATGTTTGTAATAAATGTGGTTCGATTGCATACATAGAATTTTAAGACTGAAATTATGTTCATGCAAGGTAGGGTTAATATCTTCAGTCTTCTAAAAAGATGTTTGCAAGAGTGTCTGCTATGGGTGTTGGAAATCATTTACAAAACATAGTTTTACTTATTCATAGAATGTTTAGCTAAAACTAAACCTGCGTCCAATTCAGTATCAAAATCACATTATTCAATTTCGAACATTATTCTCAATAAAATTTGTTCGTACAATTGCGTTGCCCTATGAACTTTATGACAACACGTCTACTATTGAATTTTGCAGAGTTTTATGTTTTGTTCCTGTATTTGTACTATGAAATTTATTAGAAATATACAAGTTAATATTACTGGGGTTTTCCGTCTCATTGTTTTAGTAGCCGGTTCCATTTTACTTTCTATGCCGCTTATCAGGAGAATTACGGAAAGTACGGTATTCCACCTAAATGTTTTTTAAAAGCTCCCTTGTTTTAGCCAGGTTATGATACTGTGATTTTACTGTTTTCGTTACCGCTTATTACCGCCGTTACACAACACACACACACACACACACACACACACACACACAAACACCCATGTCCATGGCGGGACTCGAACCCGCGCCCCTCAGCTTGCCGGAGCTATACACTCCAGCGACCACGGCTACGAGGGCCGGCAGTGTTCGACATCGAGGTTTTACCTATAATACCCTGATTCTTCATAAAATGTAGGAAACCTCCTCCTGTCTGTGAATAGGATCTCTCAAAAATAAGTGTGATACATTCCCAACTTCGATGTTAAATACAATATCTTTCAGCAAAGCAATAGAAAATTTTCGATACGTTTTTGCCATTTAAAACAGCCCTTTCAACGGAAAATTAAAACTATTTTAACGAGTTTTAAGATAGCGATATATATCTTGTAAGTACTGTTAATTATTTCATTCTTTTTAAACTTTATATTCATGAGAAATCAAAAGAGAGACACAAAATTGCCAAGAAAAAGTTAACAACCATTTAAAGTATGCGCTTTGCATGAAGTATCGCTTTTGGTAGTATTAACAATTTCCTTTATGCTCATTGCTGTATGGTTTCCCGGTTAAAATTGAAATTTAGTTTTATTTATGGACGCTCTTTAACTACTACGGTTCTTAGCGTCCCATTCTATATCGGGCGTGAAAGATCGGAAATTTTGCTCAGAAGCCTATCAGGCTTGAGGTTCGTTTACGTGCCGTAAATCTACGACACGGGTCCATCGGCTTTACTTTCCTTCCGAAGGAAGCCATGCTAAGGATTATTACGCCCGAAAAAATATCTTTCGCCCTCCATTAGGTTTGAACCCGCGACCTCGGGAAACAGAGGCTAGCATGATACCCCTGGACCACGGAGAACGACACCAGGTTGAATTACACCACGTTTGAATAAATTTAATTCTTCTTTTCTCTCGAATCAGTTCGTTATTAAAATTGTAAAATTTGTGTTATAAACATTTAAATGTCTTTTTTCTGCATGCTGCATTTATTCGAGTCTGTGTTGCTTAATTTGTGGCCATTTCTAGGCCGTGAAAAATGTAACGTGCAGAGAAGAAACACATTATATGTTAATAGTAACATATATGTAAACATATATAGAATGGACATAAGCACCGTGATTCAGACTTAGCTGAGTCTGCACCGTTTTCAAAACTGTCTTTCTGATGCCTCCGTGGAGGTCAGTTCTTTATCATCGGTGTGTTAGCCTCAAGCGCTATTATGGTTGCCATACGTCGCGGATTTCGCGGACAATCCGCGATTTTATGCTAGAAGACGAATATCCTGGACGAGAGATAAAAGTCCGCGAAAGCAGTGAGTGCTAATAAAATGTTTTTATTATCAACTTAAGCTTTACCGCCCAACACCGTTCAAGTATTTCACCATTCCGTACGATAGAAGTTTCCAGATGGCAACACCGTGGCTGACGAAGACCAACGATATATCGCCGAGCTCGCGCTAACAATGACAGCGGAAGCCATACTATAATCGATTCTCTGTGATTTTGCTGTTTCCGGTTCCTTTATTTCTAGTACCTGCCTCGTGTTTGTACGTTCTGTGGTTTGTATGAGGTTAACATTCACGTGGAGGGTAATTCTGAACCTGAACACGATCCACAGTTACTGGTGACATCATTATTCTTTGAAATTAAGGGTATACTTAAGTAAGATAAGCTTTCTGGACTCTGCTCACGTCTCGGAACGACAAAAGCAATCGTAAACATGAAAAGTGATCTTCAGTTGTGTATACTGTCAACATTTACGCCATTATCGTGCAAAATTTTAGCGGGTAATTTCAACATTCATTTAAACATGTGGATACTTGAGGTTAAATGCCAACTAATCCTGAATTATTTCATTACAGCTGTTATATTTCAATCCCAATGGAGAGAAACGAGCTCTGAACGACCATGTTACAAGCAAGAAACACACAAGAGCTGTGAATTCTACTTCAACTTCCAAACAGTTGACCATTTTTTTAGTGGTAATTAAACAGAATCGAAAAGGTTACTGCAGCAGAAGTCACATTTGCGTTTCATGCTGTGAAACATCATCATTCCTACAATTGCTTAATGCTTAGACTATGTCCTTGATTTTTGTTGTTGGATTATGGCAACCCTAAGCGCTATCCTCGGTGACACTTGGACTCAAACACTGTGCCGTAATACAAGTGTCAATTTTGCTTTTCGGGCCCATAACAAAATATCTTTGTATTCAACTACTAAACCATCACTGGAATAAATACAAGACACATACTGTCGGGAAAATCCACATGAATTTTTACCAAGTCTAGTGCCATTTATGAGCTGGATTTAAGGCTCCTGATTGATCACAAAATGAGCCTATTGTAAGTTTTAAATTGGGTTTTATTTATGGACGCTCTTTAACTGCTGTAATCCTTAGCGTCCCATTGTATATAGGGCGTGAAAGTCCGGCAATTTTGCTCAGAGGCCTCTTTCTCAAGCTTGAGGTTCTTTTACGTGCCGTAAATCTACGACACGGGACCACCGGCTGTTCGCCAACGGAAAGAAAGTCCCTGACAGGAATGTGCTACCCTTATCTGTTTGGAAAAAGTGCGACAAGGACAGTGAATGTGTGACGGAGAGCGATTCTACGCAAGGAGTAAAACTATTCAACTGAGCTGTCGTGTGTGTCATAAATGTGTGTAACATAAGGAAGTAGGCAGAGTTCGGACCGTGTCTAATCAGCAATTTCCCCTCTGCCCTTCATTCCCCGGGGACTTTCTTTGCTGTGGAAGACAGTAATTCCCTTCCCATCCGTCGGGCTTGAACCCGCGACCTCGGGAACTAGAGGCTAGCATGTAACCACTACACCGCGGAGGACGACCCTATTGTAACTGAAAATACTTAGAAGAGAGTGATATTTATAAATCAGAAACTAAAGAGATAATTTGTCGTCGAGGAAACTACGTTGTAATACATTATTGCTCTGCGATAAAAGATTAAATTGGTCTGCTGGTGTGTGTGGTGTGCTGTGCTGTGCTGTGCTGTGTGTGTGTGTGTGTGTGTGTGTGTGTGTGTGTGTGTGTGTGTGTGTGTGTGACGCGTGATTTCTCAAGTAATTTTCGTAAACTTTAGCAACAAATTTAATCAAAGATGTTTAAAATGAATTTTTTGCATGCTAAAAGGGAGTTGAGAATTTGTTCCAATTCTGTTTGCTTTCAATAGAAACATTTCAAATTATTCGGCCTCGATTAGGCTATGGATGTTGTAGTTTACGTATTGTAATATTGTTTTCATAATTCTAGAAGGCACACGTTTGTGTCCATAACATATCATCTATTCCTACAGAATGCTTAAAAAGTATTTCAATTTCATTTAAAATAAACAGATGTGAATTATCTTACAGTTCCACATGCAGCATTTTACTAGACTTCTACAAACTAACTACACACTTAACTTGTAGACATTCATAGTTAGTCAACATCACGTACAGCCTCGAAAAACAGGCAGACCTGGCATCATCTCTGTACTCATAGTAAAGGCTATCAACTGTTCTTTAAACAACGTTGCATAACGGTGGACAATTTAAACACAATGACATCAGGTATGATGTCAACGGATATTTACATTTTGTTTCAGTAATAGGTGTAAAGAAATACAGTGGAAGACTGCCAGTAAGCGAAAGTAGAGGTCTAGACATTTAACGGTGCTCAGTGTGCCTGTAACTCTGTTGAAAAGGTTTAAGAATAAAAGAAAACTTACTGCAAAAATGTCAGAAGTTGCAACCAAAGAGGTCTGCGTATGTACATTTTTAATATAAACTTGGGGTATGAGATAGCAATTTAATTCGATTGATTGTATTCAATTACTTCATATTAAGAAATATACATTATGTATTTGTAATAAGGATGAAGCTGATGTATTTTATTTATAAATCAGCAAGAACAAAACTGAAGATGCGGACCAAAACAGAATATGACAGATTGGCCTACATGAACTCCTGGAGCTAAAGACGTGCTTATCTGAAATGGGTTTTATTAAAGCAGTGAAACCCAGAAGTAGTTATTTACATTGATAACAAAACAACGCTGTAACTATAGGTAACGAAGACATAAACTTTATTTACTGCGGGAACAAAATTTCGGACTAGAAGATCCACCAAAATCGTAGCTATTAACAATGGACAAAAACATGCACTAGGTAAAAAATTTAAAAGACATATTACCTATCCCGGAAACAGAAAATGCCATTAGCTTCAGGGGCACGGGAAAACAAATTGGGGGTTGTACGACTCAGCTCTCATATGAAACAGGCACACCGTCCGTACAATAATATCTTTTTGCTAATTCATTCTTTAAAGCACAAAGCAACTTTCTAAGCTCAATCTTAGGAACCTAGTACAGCTACTTGTGATGCTACATTTTACTGTTACAACGCTTTACTTTCCAACCCCAATACTAAGCAGACTAAAAAACAAAAAACACGCACACAATGACCGCCACAGAATCGACTGTATAACGCCTCTACGTGAATATTTCTCATGGCTTCCTTTGAATGAACGAAGGATTTTTCACTCCCTCTCTCTTGTATAATACCCTCCATCCTTCAATATATATCCTCTAGAGTTCACTTGTTCTTTCTTCCAATCCGGAACATGACCCTACTATCTACCCCTCGCCACCAAACACACCTCAACTCGCTGTATCATAAAGCATAAGGCATCATAAATCCAACTTTGATAAAAGTGACTACTACAGGCTGTAGGCCCTCTCTCTCTCGCTCATACATACACACACACATATACGTACCTCGTATGAGATATGAATCGAAATTAATAATTAAAACATCAATTAGTATAATGCACTATAGGTTTGATCTACATTTTGTTAGGTAGCGGTCTATATTTCTATATTTTATATTACTTTACCCCTTGTTACCTATATCTTTTGCGTTGTATTTTTGTAGTTTAAATTTAGTTTCGTTTTATAACGTAACCTATAAAGTGCGTTAATCTCGTAGGCCGGAAGAGAAAGCTCCAGGATTCATAAATAAATAATATTCATATTATTAAAAGTAACCTTTAAGTTTCGTCTAATAGTAAATAAACTCTAACACATACATTTCTGTCTTGTAGTGTATTTGAGCTCTTCTATATTATTTTTTATGTGTTAGTTTTCAGAATTTATCTATTTCTTAACTTGCAATGAAATTTTAAAAGGCGAGACCATGTTCCAAGGACCATATCACAACTATAACAAATTTAACTGCGTCTGTTTTAATACATTTCACTTTTACAGTGAATTTGAGGAGGTTTTTTTTGTGTGTATTTGGTTTCAGTAAAAGTAATCTTCTACTTCTCAGATATGTAACCGTTTTTATTTCTAATGCAAGCAGCACACGAGGTTTTGCGTCTAACGCCATTACCAATCGAAAAGGTTTAATTTCAGCGTAAACGAAAGGTAAAATATTGGAATTTCTTGAAAGAAAAAGTTCAAATGAAGTGGTGATGTGATTCCGGGTGCAAGAGAAAACATTTACCATAACACATGCGCAACAAAAAAGGGAATACCGCACTATGAAAAGTATAAAACCTACCACGATTTTAGAGGCAGACGACGAAAGATGCTTCGGATCGGAATGAGATTAATCGATCAGGATATTCAACTCATTGTAAAGAATAATTACCACATTTGTTTCGACGGTACACTAATTTGTACACTCGGGTGCAAAAAGCGTGCCGATATGAGGAACTGCGGTTTAAGTTGGCAATCAATAATTAACACGCCTCTGCCGCGACTGTCATCCCTCATTCGGTTACAGAGGTTAATGTTTGAATGCCGAACCAGTACGAGCCGGACTCATTCAGGGGCTAGTAAGTTTGGGCAGTCTTTGAGAGACATATTGTTTTCACCATTCAGGTGGCACATATCGATTCTCCAACCCTTTCACCGTCCAGCTAGTTCTGACCTTTCTTCTACTTCAGCTAAAACCAATTAGAGAATGGCTCACTAAAGTGGGCGCGAAGCACAAATATCGGAGGAGATTCTACCAACATTCAAGGATAAAACAAAACCACCAAACGTAACCAATAGCATTGGCACGTTGTTTTACACTCGCTGTACTACAGGATTATTCAAAAAGAAAGAAGAGACTTTAAATATTTATTTCTAATGAACGATAATATATGGTGATACATGCGATACATTACTGAATAGAGGAAAGTGCAAAGCGTTATTTTATGTGTTCAAAATGAGCACCATTTCTTATGCGAGGACGACCAGTGCTTTTCCGTTTGCATACGCAACCATCTTCTACGAATTTATTGTATCAATTGTAAAATTTTTATGACGAGGTGGCTCTTTGTTGAACTTACAACGAAATGCACGCTGCAATGAAACAATGGATTCGCTCTTTGCATAATGTAGCACACAAAACGGCTTTACCTGTGGCGTCGCCATTTTCTCGTAAATAAACACAGCGACGCTGTAGGCACTGAATGGAACCAATAGGTGGGGCTTAAAACTTTGAACTTTCCTCTATTCAATGATGTTTTGTATGTGTTACTATCTATTTTCGTTCATTAGAAATAAATATTTAAAGTCTGTTCCTTCTTTTTGAATAATCCTGTATATGTATTTGCATCTTATACATCAGAGGAAAATTATCTCGAGGTATTTGTTTATTTTCATAGCACAGTAATGTGACAGTGCTGCCGTACTCACACTTACACCTCATGCAATTACTGCAACTGCTGTGTGAATACCCCTAACGCCCTCATATATTTTCGTGGGACTATCAGTGGCCCACCAGAAAGGTCTTCCTTTCCTTTGTTTTAACTCGGTGCAGCAACCGCAACTTTGATGTAGACCTTTGTTCAGGTACCAGAATCCTGTTGTCCTGTTTATGCTGTAGGATACGCGCTAAACAGATGCTCATGTTTTCCTGTATCACTGCAAACATAGCAGATAAAGCACACGATTTGATAACACTGCGATCGCTATCTGAGCTCTACCCTGCGCAGTTATCCCCACAAACCAAGCGAGATAGTTCCGCGGCAACTTGTGAAGTTTCGGTTTCCGGTGGCTGCCCACTCTGACCATGGGTTTTTCGTGGTTTTCCCTGGATGATTTAGTGGTGTATTCCACCACGGATTTCCTCTTTTCTCCGTGTCCTCTCATTTTATTTGCTTTTCATGTTTTTAGGCTAACTCTGGGGCTGTGGTTCGTTCGGTATCGGGCAGATGTCGCAGATGCTTGTGATCTGGAACTTCTTCTCGGCCCTGCTAGAAGGAAACCCGTCGGGCCTCCTCTGCTGTGTCGTGTTTCCCCGGTCCCAATAGAGTGACGCTCCCGAGCGACCCTCCCATGGCCGGGTGGTCAAGCCTGGAACTATTGGGGAACTATGCGCTCTCTGTCGAATTGCGCTGGCCACCTGCGGTTCCCTCACCTCATCTGTTCCTCCCGGATTCAATTCTAAGATTGCTTTTTACTTAATTATGTAAATGATCTCGCTTTATCGAGTCGGATGTGTAGCTGATACCCTAATATTTGCAGATGATACAAGCTTACTAATAATTCAGTAATCTAGGACTAAGGCTCAATAATGCAAGGGATTAGGAAGAACAGAAGAAAAAAGTACTAGCAAAGGGGAAACAAGCAATACAGGTAATCAGAGCAGGTGTGAACAAAATACCAGAAATGCAAATTGCGTGGCTAGAAAGGATATATAGCACAGTGGTGGAAGCAAGGGTGTTATGCGCAGCAGATATGACGGCTGGAAAAAGATGGGAAGATGTAGAGGCTATACATAGATTTTTTGCAAAAAAGTATGAGATTACCAAGGAGCTCACCGAGTGGAGTAGCACAAGCAGAACTAGGGAGGATGGGAGCTAAAGGCAAACAAGTAGAAAGGGCAATCAAATACTGATTCAGAATAAAGCTATTGGAGGAAAATTAGATACTAAAGCAATGCGTGGTTGCACAGGAGAAAATAGGGAAAAAAGAAACTTGGATGCACAAGGTACAGACAACATTGGAAGAAATAGGAATGAGGGAAACATGGGCAGAAAGAAACAATAAAAGTAAGAGTTTCTGGAAAGAAATTAGAACAATTGTGGAGCATATTGAAAAGCAAGAAATTATAAGCAGTTTCCAGGAAAAAATGTCATTAATAGATTATAGATATTTTAAAACGGAATGAGGAAAAGAATGATACATCGAAGTATGCCACAAAGAGACCAGAATGGCGTATGCATGGGTGAGGACGGGTGTAATGGATGCAAGTGGTCTAACAGGGAGAAGAAGAGGGGAGAGATGTACTAAATGTAATGGATTATTTGAAATTGGCATTGTATTCTGGAATGCGAGAACAAGGATAAAGGAATAGAGAATTTAATACTAGAGAAATAGAAAATTTTACCAATAAAGCTAAAAGTTAGGAAGATTTTTAATACAAGATCAAATGAATATATGGAGAAAGCAGGAAAATATTTAGGAAAAATTAGGTTAAAGTGGTTAAAAGAGATGTGAAGCAAATTGAAGAAAATTCGGAAAAAGAGTAACAAGGCAAAAAAGTAAATAGTGGAAAATTATACTTCCCCATTATATATACAACGGAATGTTAAATATAAGGGGAAAAGAAACAATAAGCAACTCCATTGTGTTGTAAACGTTGTATAAATTGCATGTAAGTTCAAAGTGGACAATAAATCATTCATTCAATAATTCAGTAGGGCTTACAAAATCATGCGTTTAAATTAAATCAGGTTTTGAGTTATCTGTGTTATTAGGTAAAAGCAAAAAAGAAAAAAAAGCTGTCTTTATAAAGAAATGGTTATGAAATTCATCACCCACGGATCTCCAAACCCCTAACAACATTTGGTGAATGCTAGTATGATACCACATAAAACCCACGATGTTAAATCCCTTGGTCTACATATATATACCTAATCGAACTGGGCAGTTCATTTTTATTTTATTATGCCTAGTATTTTATGCAATTCGTGCATTATTAACCTTTAAGTCGCTGAGTAATTTAAAATCAATTTAATATCATTATTTTAACTGGATAATGAGATATTTTGTCACTTCATGTGGAAACTTGAATGAATGCAAACGTGCTTTTCTATTTTAAAAATACATCATATGAATAATTTATGATGAATATAGCAGACGTTCATACCCGTTTTTAAGAACATAGAGACACTGACGCTCCTGTCTGAATACATAAACTATCCATATTGACATTTTATATAAAAATCAGAGAAATTTGCACTCGACTGAGACATACACGACAATGGTATTACAGAAAAAGAAATCTATATGGACCAGTTTCTACACTATCGTGCTACAAAAAAGGATTTTATTATGAATGTATTTTGATACATAATGCCCTTCCCCTTAGCATAAATGTTGTAATTATAAATGCTGAATCTTTCAAAGCTACTGTGTGAAAAGGCCATTAATCTGTATATGAAGTGGTTATATCAAGCCCTATTTAAACATATATAAGTATTCATTGTTGCTTATATATATATATATATATTTAAATATGCTAGTAATAGTTATTCATTATGAGCATTGGAAAGACCTTGTGACTATTGCACGAACTTGGAGAATGCTCCTGCAACTGAACTTATGCTGCACTGTGGAGGGAGTTTCGTTAAGTCTAATAGGTGTATTCGCAATACAGTCGGAGACCGTTTGCAACTATCAGACGCATATACTGCGTTATTTTATGAAATGAAAAGTAAAGTAAGCACAGTCTAATAGCTGCTGGTGGTCTCTGAAGTACTAAAAACAAACCTAATATCGTTAAGTGGTAATGTAATTGATTATAAAAAAATGTTCGCCTCCGTTGTGCAGCTATATAGCAATTAATCGAAATGTATATATAGCAGACATTTATATATACACGCGAGGGCGGATTGATAATCAGTGACTTTTTAAAGAAAATAACAATTTTTTTAAAAAAAATCAATTTTATTTCTCAACATAGTCTCCTTTCAATTCAATACACGCTGTCCAAAGTTTCTCCAATTGTTTTAACCCTTCCAAAAATATGATTTTTCGAAGTCTGCAAAATATGAGGTTGCTTCTGTCATGATGTGTTCACTGGACGTGAATTTCCTCCCATGGAGCCAATTTTTCAGGTTTGCGAAGAGGAAGAAGTCGCTTGGAGCCAAATCTGGAGAATATGGTGGGTGAGGTAAGAGTTCCTAGTCCAATTCCACAAATTTTGCGATGGCAATGGCTCACTTGTGCGCGGGTGCATTGTCCTGATAAAAGAGAGCCTTTTTCTTCACCAAATGGGGTCGTTTCTTTAACAATTCCTTGTGAAACTGATCCAGCATTGCAGCATAATATGAACCTGTGATCGTGTTACCCGTTTCCAGGTAGTGGATGTCACCTCCTGTGAATCCCAAAAGACAGCTGCCATGATTTTACCTGCGTTTATTATTGTTTGGTTTCAGGCTGATAGTAATGGATCCAAGTTTCATCAACCGTGATTTAACGCCGCAAAAACTCATTTGGGTTGCGCTGGAACATGTTCAAACATCCCTGTGAAATGTTCACACGGTTCCGCTTGTTCTCAACTGTGAGTAGCCGCGGCACACATCTTGCCGACAGTTTCCTCATACGCAAAAATTCGTGCAGAATGTTATACACCCGCTCACTCGAGATGTTTACGGTCTTGGCTATCTCATGGATTTTCACTCGGCGGCCTTCCAACTCAATATCGTGAACTTTGTTCACCATTCTTCTGTTGTGACCTCAACCGGCCGTCCTGTGCGCACAGCATCTCTTGTGCTCGAATGGACACATCGAAATTCTGTGAACCATGCCATGTGATGGAACAGAGTCCCCATAATACTTGCTCAGCTTTTCTTCCGCTTCCCTCACCGTCTTACCTCGCTAAAAGTAGTGCTTTATCAGAACACGAAATTCACTTTTCTCTATTTTCTACGAAGCAACACACATCTGCTTATTTTAGACGCTCTCAACAATGTTCTAAGAAACAAATGACGAATTTCTGCGACTATACCCAGAATAAATGTAAGACTTGGTTGCAATCTTTACAGAATTGTCTCGTGAAGATACCTATTTTTTTCTGCACATCTATTAAGCATTATCCCTTGACTCAGTTAAAAATTTCCTGCTCAGTTAATCGCAAGTCCCCGGTTATTTCTGACTGTGTTAGTTTAAGATGATTCTCTAACATAGTGATGTTTAATGAGGCAGTTCTGTTTGTGTTCTTCTTCTTTCTGGGTTTACCCTCCCCGTTGTTAGGGCTTACATCCCTAGGACTTAGAAGCGGGTGCCTGGGGGTCAGACGGCTGTCCAGGAGCACAGAGAAATAGTCAGGATGGGTGATCAGCCCGAAGCCTAGTATGAGAGCAAGGAAGGAGATGATATGGAATGACGGTGAGATGAATGAAAGGAAAGGTAATATTGGAGCAATTGGTGAAACGAATGGCGTGGAAAACCCGCTCAGACGCCGCTTTGTCAACCACAAATCGCACATGCAGTTCTCTGGGATTGAACCCGGGTCGCATTTTGTGTTCCAGTTACTAAATTACCTCATCTCAAGAGTGTCGCTGAACAGATGCCTGGACACTTTTTTCAGTGACATAATAATGCACAAGTGTGTGCCAAGATATTAACTTAAAGAATAATAAATAAAACTACATAACTTTATAATACGTTTAATTTATTGGGGTTATTATGAATGCATTTTATTATATAACGTCCTTCTCCTTAAGCTAAAAGCTTTAGCTAATGTGAAATCGTTTTAAACTGTTTGTAAATATACGTGTAAAAAGGCTTATTATGCTGTAGCTGAGTATAGAACAACAATACACATGTTAAGGTACAACATTTGTATATAATTGATTTTAATTTCTATGTAAACGTTTAGGTATAAACCTGTTTATTGTTCTTCATATATTATTCTCCAGATGAGTACATGGTGATCTGAGTTGCCATCCACTTTGTTCAAACAGGCAATCCAAATAACATGACGGATGGTGAAATATATCTCTACTGCCTTATTAGATTATGTAGGATTACTTGATTCTGTTTCAGTTATTTTATTTAAGAGCGTTCTCTTACTCCTAACACTGTCACCGCGTACGAAGCAAGTGTAGATATTTGGTGTACTAACATTAAACTTTGATTTTTACGTTGATCTGTGTGTATATAATTAGTTTTATACTTCGTATAGTATTATAACGTATCTATTATGAATACTAACGTAATATTTCCTAATATTTTACAGTGTAATAATAATTCAATTATATATTCGAATTAAGAAGATATGTGGATCGAATAAAAGTTAACTTATAATAATAACAATAACATAATGATAACGATAATATTATAATAATAATAATAATAATAATAATAATAATCATTCATCCCGTCCGTCATGAAGATAACTGAAGATTACCAGCACCATAGCTGCTTTGATGTATGTACATATCTGCAGGTGTGCTTTGTGTAAGAGTGGTTAGGGTGTATAGTTGCTGCAAAATTTAGAAAAGGTTCAAACGATATGCCGCTTGAAAGAGGCGTTAAAGTCACTATTCTTTCCTAGCCATACAGATTTGGTTATTTCATATACCCACTCGAAGGAGGCTTTGAGTGCGGGAGGTTCGAGAAAGCAAAACCGCGTGGTACTGTCGGCCAAGCCCCAAATTCTGACTTTGAGCGCGGGAAATTTGAGAAAGCAAACCCACGTGGCACAGTCGGCCAAGCCTCGATGAAAGCTTTGAGCGCGGGAGATTCGAGAAAGCAAACCCGTATGATACAGTCGGCCAAGCCTCGATGAAGGCTTTGAGTGTGGGAGATTCGAGAAAGCAAACCCGTATGATACAGTCGGCCAAGCCTCGATGAAGGCTTTGAGCGCGGAGATTCGAGAAAGCAAACCCGCGTGGTACAGTCGATCAAGCCTTCGGTGGAGGCTTTGAGTGCGGGAGATTCGAGAAAGCAAACCCGCCTGGTACAGTCGATCAAGCCTTCGGTGGAAGCTTTGAGTGCGGGAGATTTGAGAAAACAAACTCACGTGATACAGTCGGCCAAGCCTTCGATGAAGGCTTTGAGCGCGGGAGATTCGAGAAAGCAAACCCACATGGTACAGTCAGCGAGCATTTGGAAGCAGCTTTCACTGACTACCCTTCGAGGAAGTTCGCCATTCTAGTAAATTCTGGAGAACTGTATTAATGCGTCATCCTGGTAACATGGGACTGGAAAAGAATGGCAGAAAATGAGAGATTGTCAGTTAAGAGATACTTACAAGCTAGTTATGAGCCATTTGTAAGCCAGAGTTGCAAAGCGAGGCATTTCGCATGACAACTAAAGTTTTTTACGAGTTAACTCGTGTTTGTTTTGGTCACAATGCCCTGCTTACTGCCTATCATTTCTTTTCTGTACACACTTAACCTATGGTGTGATGTTATGGGGTAACAGCTCTGGTGCCAAGGAAGTGTCTTTGTTACAAAAGAAGGCATTGTGTATAATTAAAGACTGTGGTGCTTTTCACTCTCGTAGATCTTCGTTTACTGAATTTAATGTTTTTAGAGTGTCATCCTTTCATTTCTACATTTCATTTCCTTCCTCTTTATCGTCATACCAGGCACTGATCCCCATTCTGGATATGCTATGTTCTAGAGTTTGCTGACTTCTCGACAGGCTACTGACACCAGTCATTGTCTTGTAAGTCCTTGCGGTGTAATTCCCTACAAAGAGGAGGTAATGCGTTGAAGAAGAAGACATTATTATCTATAAATATAGATTCATTTATTTATTTATCTACAGGGATGTATCTGTGCACATCTATTTACATAATGTACTCAGTCATAATGCAGACAGTAATAACTTTTTAGCGTTGTCTAGATGTCGATTTCAAATGCTCCTTAATAGTCACATTGCTGTTGCTATTAAATTGTATAATGAACTGCCAGGAAGTGTTAAATATGTATATAATATAAGTGCGTATAAGAAATCTGCATTTTATTGCTAAGGAATAAACTTTATAATAAAACGCAGCCCCATACTATTAATTGGCTCTTATTATTTATGCTCCGACGAAGACTATTACGTGCATCATGTTTAATAGTAAATTCATTTGCTTCTTTAACGGTCTACCCTCCTCTTTGTAGCACTTACAAATCAATGCCTTGGGTCAGTAGCAAGCAAACTCTGGATCATAGCATATCCAGGATGGGTGATGAAACCAATGCTACGATGTCCTGTCCCAGCCTCGGAAGCAGTTTACCGTCGTGTATCAGGGCGTCTTGTGGATTCGTTACTTGGATGTGCCTCGGCTTTGATAGATCAGCGGTTGAGCAGTCCTTGGCTCCTGTGTAAATAAGCTTATTTCTATATGTGTATCTCGGATCGTGGTCTCAGAAGAGGATAACAGATTTGGATTCGTGGAACAGATTTCACGTCGCTTTTCATTTCACTCGAAAAAAAGAATACTTTTACAAATAGAATTATAATTTTCACTACTTTACTTTTACACAATGTATTAATGCACTTTTTAAACAAATATGAAGGTTTAAACTAGTTTCTACGTAGTAATATTTGGCACGCAGGCGAAGGCAACTTTGCCCTCCTGAGGCCAGAAGAAGAGTGAAATTTTAGCTTGCCTTCACCTTAAAGTTTCATGCATATACGTAATCTATTACTATGGCAACTTGGTTTTCTGCAATCCTATTGGTAGATGAGAGTGTTTTTATGCAAGCTTCATTTTGTGTTGTATGTAGGCCTAACAATATTCTTGACATTCTTTTTTTTTTGTCGTCCTCCGTGGTGTAGTGGTTAACATACTAGCTTCTAGTTTCATAGGTCGCGGGGGTGTGATGGATTTTTTCGGGCGATAAAATCCTTAGTATGGCTTCCTTTGGAAGGGTAGTAAGGGGCCTCTGAGGAAAATTCCTGGTCTTTCAAGCCCAATACAGAATGGGATGCTAAGGAGCACAGCAGTTAAAGAGCGTCCATAAATAAAACTCAATTTAATTTAATTTTGACATTACTAAAGTCACGATCACTTAAATCTAATTTTGATTACTGTGAATCTTTGATACAATTTGACCATTATATCAAGTCCATTTTTGAATTCCTTTTTTCTTTTAATTTCTCGATCACATTGGATAAGCTATCATCAATTCTTATCTGATACCATGCTTCTTTAAGCGTTCTTTACACGTAGATCCATATAATTTACTTGGCTAGACATATCAAAATATCTTTTCAACGGTGGTGAAGAAGAAGAAGAAGGAAATGAAATATAGTGATGAAAGGCATGATAGGAAAATCATTTCTCAGATCAAATTATCCAACCCAGCATTCGCCTAGCGACCGAGGAAATCCTTCGGTCAGGTTGGTCGGCCCCGGGGGTTTAAACCCGGGACCTCGTTACCACGGCACCATCTTACTCGTCTAATGGTAAATTAACTATTTTTTTATTGAAATGTTTTGGAAATTTTGGAAATATTTGTGTTGCTATATATTTCAGAAAATGTTAATTCATTTTTATACCATAATGTAACTGTTATTATGGCTAGTTTATTAAACTAATGCCATAACTTAGCACATTATTAATTATTTTAACCAACAGCTAGACTGATTATAATTTTGATTATAAAAATATAATTTACCCAACCGGTCTGTGTTACCCTGGTTTATTTTCTTTTTATATCGCATCACTCAAAATAAGCATATATCCGGGAAACAATAGGAGAAATATCACAATAAAATAAGCTTTTCATTTTTATTTGTCTACGTATGTGAAATTCGGTAGCAGGAAATATCATGAATATAACAGAATGTTGGAAAAAGAGAGTTGTTTTGTTTCGTTTAGCTAATTTGTGCATGCAGCTTAAATGCTATAATTTTAAAAATGTTTTGCGCTTCACATCAAGCAGCAATATTTGTTATAGTTATTTATTTCATCGCGAATCTCCTTTCTCATCAGCCACACAAAAATCAGAAATTGACTCAGAAACAAACCCATAATATAGTCGCACGAACAGCGCATGGAACCTTGTAAATGTGACACATGATTGCGTTGAATGAATACGTAGTTTACAGCTCCAATCATGCTGCATAGCTGAATGCATTACCGGATATGCAACAACAGAAATTTGTTGAATTAGCGTTTTGGAAAACTTCTGACAAATTGGAATAACCGGCGAAGCGTGAATATTTTCCATGGGGAAGTCTTGTTTGAATAATCATGGAGGAGTACAATTTCGGAAACGGAGTTTACAATAGGTACTTCTGCACTGCCAGTGACAGGATTAATAAAGGTAATCGTCGCCTTAAACAACAACCCTCTTAACTCCGTATCTTAGAATAATCCTCCGGAGAATCAAACTGCGCTTTAAAGATTCGTTTTTACTCTATCTACTGCAGTGTGAGCCAAGACTCCGAACCGTCTGCGTGGTGTTTTCCCTGTCCGCGTCCTCTGCGCTTGTTGCCGTCTGCGGCTATCATAGAAAGGCGCGGATGAAACCATACAACATTTTTAAAACTACTTTTAAAGGCTTTACTTATCAACTTCATGAAAGGAAATGCTGAAACTGGCCACCGTCGTTGTCCATATATTTTTGGCACCTCTTTAGGAAACTATCCATCATGGAATTTTTGGGAGGAATTTACCAAACGATGACCGATGTCGTCTAATGTTTCTTCGGTAAGAACCGAATGCCGTCTTTTAGATTTCTTAGCCTGAACACTTCCTGTAGCCTGAAATTTAGTGTAAAGTTCATGGATTTTTGTACGGCCTGGAACTTTTACACCTGGAAATCTTTCTACAAAGCGTACTTTCACTTGGCGAGCTGACCGAGTTAACACATACGAATCATAAATAAACACACGCTGTGCATTAGAAAACATATACTAAGCCATAATATACTTTGTGACTAAGTACAGGACAAAATAATAAATAATTCGTAATAACTGAACCACATCACATCACCGTCAACTCAAAACTGCACTTCACACTGCACAGCAAACAGCAGCAACGTGATTTTGTTTATAGCAGCAGTGCGTTATCATATTTTTATCATATTTTCAATACGCCTAGTGGAAAAGCACCGCGCAGCCGGTAATATTGTTCATAAAATGCCCCTCCGGAATAACTTAAAACATAAAGTGTACAAGACAAACCCACACACCCTGGAAGAATTAAAACAAAATATCCGCGAGGAAATTTCCCAACGTGAACTACGGCGAGTGATGGATATTTTCCTAAAGAAGTGCCAAAAATGTATGGACAACGACGGTGGCCAGTTTCAGCATCTCCTTTCGTAAAGTTGGTAAGTAAAGCCTTTAAAAGTAGTTTTAAAAATGTTATATGGTTTCATCCGCGCCTTTCTATGATAATGGCAGACGGCAACGAGCGCCGAGGGCGCGGACAGGAAAAACACCGCGCAAGTAGAAGTATTTGTTTGCACTCAGGTTGAATATCGATATTTCAATGGAAATAAAAATGGTGACTCCCCCGAAAAAAAAATTATAAAACCGCCGGCGCGCGCATGTTTCTGTTTGCCTGTCTGTGTTTTAGGAGTTTTAGCGTCCGTTCTTGAAACACACAGCACCACAGGCGATGGCCACTGATATATAAAATGACGTATTATTGAGGAATGAAATTTTGGGAGGGAAACGTTTCAAAAATTGAGTTTTATTTATGGACTCTTTTACTACTTAACTTTTCATATCTTGGCTATAAGGAAACCTTTATGGATGAAGCAGATATAGATACCAGATAAAATTCTTAAGTACAGGAGAACCATGGGAGTTAAAAGCAACATAATGAAACCTCAAAAGTGCAGAGGCACACGAGACTATACCTCTACAAGATTTCAGTAAGACCATCTTATATTATGACAGCGAGACATGGACAATGAGACAAAAAGGTGAAAACACGATCCTAACTAATGAAACGAGATTCATGCGATCAACAGCTGGCTATACAGAATGGGACTATAAACTCAATGAAGATGTGTTAATGAGCTACAAGCTGTACCTGTAAACCAATAAACAGGGTTATTCAAAAAGAAGGAACTGAGTTTAAATATTTATTTCTAATGAACGACAATAGATGGCGACACATCACTGAACAGAGAAAAGTTCAAACTTTTATTTTATGTGTTCAAAATGAGCACCATTATTTTATGCGAGGACGACCAGTGCTGTTCCGTTTGCATACGTAACCATCTTCCACGAATTTATTGTAAATTTTTATGACGAACTTACAACGAAATGCACGCTGCAATGAAACAATGGATTCACTCTCTGCTTAATGCAGCACAGAAAACGACATTTTCTGTGGCGTCGCCATTTTCTCGTAAATAAACACAGCGCTGCTGTAGGCACTGAATGGAACTAATAGGTGGGGCTTATAACTTTGAACTTTCCTCTATTCAGTGATGTGTCGTAAGTGTGTCTATCTTTTGTCGTTCATTAAAAATGAACATTTAAAATCTGTTCCTTCTTTTTGAATAACCCTGTATATCCAACAGGGGGAAGAAACAGATACGTGGAAGGCACACTAGTCGGATCCCTAAAGCCTTGCTGAATTACCATCCTATAGGGAAACGATGTCTGGGCCGCCCTAAGAAAATTTGTTTGGAAAATCCAGCTTTGAATCCGTAACAGATCCTTGGCCCAAAACTTGAATGGAAGGTGAAGAAGATGAATTTTATCACCCACTAGATTATGAAAACTACAATAGTAGTGTTTCTACATATCTTATAGCTAAAATTGGTAGGAATAACGGAAGAAAATAATAGTTAATTACTGAAGCAAACCTGTGATTGATTGCAGTAACCCGTTTTCTGTATTTTACTACAAATCTTATGTTGCTGAAATAAAGAATATTTATTATAATCTGAGAATTAAACATTCCAAAATACTTGGAATGTTTACTTTGATTAGTGTAAAATATGACATTTATCGTTAATAAATACCGACATTTGACGTTGTTAAGGCACGGACTCGTAAACGGGAATTCCGCGGTTCAAATCTCTCCTGGACCATCCTCCCTGACCGAAAAGTTTTCCAGATGTTTCCCAGTCCTCATAATTGGTAAATGTCGGGTAGGTACCCTAAACTTATCATTTCATCTATCATCAGTGTCTACCACTGTGGGGTCTGAACAGAAAAGGGCGTTAAACACTACTAAAATTACCAATAAATTCAGATTGCTATTAGATAGGACTTACCTGAGTATGTGACCTAAACCTTACTTGTTCCTCCATTTTAAGGCAATGCATCAGCAAAATTGGGCGCAAATCTTGAAAGAAATCGAAAATGGCTTTTTTGCTCCTTATCATTACCTCACCTTTACACCTGGCACTTTTTGATTTACTAATTTTGGCAATATTTGAAGTTCTGTGCGGTCATTTAAATCCTCGAGCATACTACTGTAAAGTACATAGATACTTATATGTTTGTTTTCAATCTCCTTCTTCAGCATTTTTCGACACTTAAAATGCTCCATGCTTCATAATGTTTGACCAATTAAGTTGTTATTTTTCAGGAAAACTTCATAAATCATTACTAAAGGTACTTATGACCGTTTTAAGGTGCTTAATTAAATTACTTGTATCGATTTTACCATAGTCTGATATTTGCAAAAGACAACATAGATATGGAACAATTTTCAATTTTTCTCACATAGCTTTATTGCAATGTTAAAAGCTTCCAATTTCTGTGTACCTAGGAATTGTTAGTGTAAAAATAGACCTTTAATTAATATCTATCAAAACGTTATTTCTTGAATTATTTCATTTAACATACATACACTGATTGAATCAAGAACAAAACAATCAATATCTCCAGAACAAATTATTATTGACAATTGATATTTTGTATTCTGCATTTATACTGCGTTATCATCCTGTGATTAAATTTCAAGTATCGCAAATGAAAATTAGATTTTAACGTTGTTAAATTGAGTTTTATTTACGGACGCTCTTTAACTGCTGTGGTCTTTAACGTCCCATTCCATATTGAGCGTGAAAGACTGGTAATTTTGCTCAGAGGCCTCTTTATCAGGCTTGAGGTTCTTTTGCGTGCTGTAAATCCACGACTCGGGACCACCGGCTTTACTTTCCTTCCGAAGGAAGCCATGCTAAGGATTTTTACGCCCGAAAAAACGGTCGCCCTCCGCGGTTTGAACCCGCAACCTCGGGAACTATAAGCTAGCATGGTAACCACTACACCACGGAGGACGACATTTTAACGTTGTTCACAGGTGTACTGCCTTAATAATATGCCACAAAATGTATTGACATTTTCACTTATAAAATGCCTACTTAGCAATTTGGTTCGAATTACTTTGAATTCGTAAAAAATCACAGCGTTATTAGTATTCTAGTTTTAATAACTGAAAAATAATTACCGGTAATTTCATCCTTTCTTTTGAAATATATAAATAATAATACAGGTTCAGTTGAGCATAGAGTAGGACGCCATTGTTTCATGGATTTTCAAAATTGAACCAAATAGGAAATGCACGTATTGAGGTCCCATGTATCTATAAAACAACATAAATATCTAACTTCATAGTTTAAGTCTTGAATCTCTCAAGGATTCCACGAGATTTTGAAGAAATTCTCCCCATTCCAAACAGCTATTACAAGAAAAACTGTATCTTTTATTTTATAAAACTTGAATGATTTTGATTAATATAATTATATGGCTGAGAACTGTCTTGTCCTTCAAAATATATATGCTACATTTTCTGTGTGAAGTTCGTTCCATTCTAATTGAATATTTTATAATTTTCTAGAAAATAATGAACCATACGAGAGGGATAAAAACGTATAAAGGGGAAAACGTAGAACTTATTGAAATACACGTTTATGTTAAGTAACGTTTTTTATACCATTAGCAGTTTCCGAAAATATTCATTGCTTCGTATTTAAGTTTTCTTGGGCTGAGCCTACATTAGTCACCTTGATGTGCGTTTGAACTTGTACTTCCTCTATCTCTCTCCTCTTTATGAACTCTCATAAACAAAATAAAAACTGACATGAAACATCTGTCACTTCCACATCTTGCATATAACCACAGAGTAATAAATGCAAGCCCTTTCGGCCGCATTGGAAATCAATCACTGACAAATAATTTTATCGTAATAAAGTGAATAGAATAATCATCTCTTAATGAATAATGCAGAAGGAATATTTAAAAAAATGGTACCTAATGTTTAGAGCAAGTCAGGTGTGTGTGTACATCACATAATTATTTTTAGGATAACCTTCGATCTTTACTCTGTGAAAACACGGGTTAAAAATTCTTCACTTTTCTATCACTTGATGCAAATTTATACATTCATTCCATAGAGTACTTTCATAAGAGTTAATCCTCTAATAACCGGTTTTCCGTGCAGCTTTCATTTTGCTGAATATTTATACCTAAATAATGTAGGGCCTATTCATAGCCCGCAGCAAACAAAACATACTTCCTTGTATATGCATAAATACAAACATAGAATTGTTATGCAAGCGGCAGTATTTTTTGTTAAAGTTTTCATCCCCAATGTGCGATAGCTGATTAGTAGTTTATTGAAGTAATGTCTGGGAATTCAACACGAAGTTGTTATTATTTGTAGTAGTAGTAGTAGTAGTACATTATGGAATATTACACTAATATTTATATTATAAATATTATACTAACTTACTAAGTGTAAATTAATAATACACAAATAGTGTGCTGAGTAAATCGATGTGATAATCAAAACTAAATGTTACTTCACCAAATATACTTGTCTCGTATGCATTGGTAGTGTTAGCGAATACCAGAACGGTTTGAAACAAAAAAGAACTGTAACAGAAGCAAGTAGTCCTACGTAATGAAACGATTAAACAGTACAGATGTTTTACCATCCCTGATGTCATTTGGGTTGGCTATTCAAACAAAGTGGGCGGCAATTCGGGATCATCATATATATGGAAGGCTTAGCAGATTACAAATATGCTGGAGAGAAGTGTCTTTTATCACGTGTTTTTCTAACACAATCTGCGAGTGTGTCAGCGAGAAAATAAAATTAAAAATAGTTTTATTAATGGACGCTCTTTAACTGCTGTGGTCCTTAGCGTCCCATTCTATATTGGGCGTGAAAGACCGGTAATTTTGCTCAGAGGCCGTTTTATCAGGCTTGAGGTTCTTTTACGCGCCGTAAATCTAAGACACTGGCTTTACTTCCCTTCCGAAGGAAGCCATTCTAAGGATTTTTACGCCCTTATCCATCGTCCTCTGCCTGATTTGAACCCGCGATACCGGGAACTAGAGGCTAGCATAGTAACCACTACACCACGGAGGACGGCTGTCGGCGAGTGTCAGTATTAGTACACTATACTAAGGAAGTATACTAATATCGATTAAAATACTCCCTTAAACAGCCCTTTTCTACAACACAAACTTTGATCTAAATGAAATGTATAGCAAATTTGTCCAGATTCATGTTTAACTTTTCCCACAGTTTACAGTTTCACTTGCTTGGTATCAACTTTTACATAAATATGTGGATAATTTTAACATCATCAATTAATTAAAAAGCTGAATTGCCAAGCATATGAATCAAATTTGCGAGTTGTGCATCTAAAACGAATAACACCATCCTTTAATCGATTTACTTCACTAAACCTTCAATTTTCTTTCACTGAACACCGTTTTCCGGGTTAATTTTTGTGATACTTATTCCCATGCTGATATTAATGTGCAGGTTCTGATCTGTGCAGAGGGGCGTTCCGTTCACAGCTATGCATCGACAAAAACTTTTATATCTCAGAATACCCACAACTGCTTCACTGGTATTATTCAACAAAGTAAGGTAATACGACTTGTTTGTAATCCATCTTAGAAAAATACGATGCTAAAATGGATCTATATTGTTTGTTTAAATGAGCCAAAAGTTTTGTTGCAATAGATTAGTTTTAAATAACAAGAATCTGCACCTAACTTGGTGCGGCTCGTCAACGCTAATGCAAGCTTTGACACTTGAGCTTCACTGGATGCGGAGGAATGGAGGGAAAAGTATTATGCCGATTCTTGACCACTGTAATGGAGAGTTAAGGGCGTGTTGGACGCTACTGGCAGGCAGGGAAGACATGGAAGCGATAGGTTAAGTTTTACTTACGGCGAAACAGCTGAGAAGGCTGATATTAAGGAAGTGGGAAGGGGGTGTGAGCAGGGCATTTTTCATATATTATTAATATCTTGTGTTTATTTATTTTTCTTAACCATGGTGGTAGTAAGGCTTTAGGGTGCACAACTGCTGAGGTTATTAGCTTTACTGTTCTTTGTTTACTATAATAGGGCATAACAATGCATCGCAATACAGCTTACCGTTGTACTGTGGGTGTTTATATTTAAGATGCTACATTTGAATATGATTGACTTACTTTTTTTCCTACAGTTGTGTTTTCTTGTAGAGGTATTTTATTTCATTTTGCTTCCATTTTTTGTCGTTTTTAATCTTCTTAGTATTCTGTATATTATAAAGACACGTTCTCTGTCGTCCTCCGTGGTGTAATGGTTACCATGCTAGTCTCTAGTTCCCGAGGTCGCGGGTTCAAACCCGGCGGAGGGCGATTTTCTCGGGCTTAGCATGACTTCCTTTGGAAGGGAGGTAAAGCCAGTGGTCCCGTGTCGTAGATTTACGGCACGTAAAAGAACCTCAAGCCTGATAAAGAGGCCTCTGAGAAAAATTACCGGTCTTTCACGCCCAATATAGAATGGGACGCTAAACACCACAGCAGTTAAAGAGCGTCCATAAATAAAACTCAATTTAATTTACGTACGATCTGTATATCCCTGCGATTGACAGGGATCAATATGTGTACACTTTTTTATTTCAATAAATGTACTCATTTATTCATTCATAAAAAACGTTACCTTTTGGATACATTAACGGGGACCTTTTTCCATGTTCAGAAAAAAAGCTAGAGCACTATTTCTAGCAGAACTCCTAAAATATATGTAAATATGCAATAACAACCTACAAAATATGTACGAACAATTATGCATCACTCCTTTTTAATAAAATCCGAAGGATATTTTTTAGTTTTGTTTATGGGCGCTCTTTAACTACAAAGGTTCTTAGCATCCCATTCTGTATTGGCCGTGATAGACCGGTCATTTTGCTCAGAGGCCTCTTTATCTGGCTTGAGGTTCGTTTACGATACGGGACCATCGGCTTTACTTTCCTTCCGAAGGAAGCCATGCTAAGCATTTATACTCCCGAAAAAATCCATCGCCCTCCGCCGAGTTTGGATCCGCCACCGAAATATGAACGCTGCAATTAGTTTTCATTATATATGCCACTTCAGTTCAAGGAATGATTGCATAGGTTTCTAAGCATTAGTCATGTGTTTGTTTTTCCTTTCAGTAAACTCTGTGTTTAGATACGACAACAAAACGTTATACTCGGAAAACGATGGCCTTCTGACGCTATAAACAAGTATTTAATATTGTTTATAACACTTGAAATAAATAGGTCTGGCTATTGAGATGAAAACTTAGAAAGTTCTGTAAAAACAATTATAATAAGTTGGATTTACGCTCCCAGAGAGTGTAACTTTATAAACCCCCATCAGCTGTTTAAAGGCTGCTTTTTTCTGGTTTGTTTTTTGCAGTTTTTCTCGTTATTCCTTCACGCGCCCGCGCACACACACACCCCTAGGTAAGCGCTTGGGGGAACTTCAACCCATAGTCCCCCCCTAATGGAAAACAGTAAAATCGAACACCGTAGCGACCATGAACACGAGGACCGCCCGGAAAAAAATCCACCTGTCAGCTGGGAATCGAACTTGGGACCCCGGGATAAAAAGCAAGATCTCTGAGCATTCTAACAAAGAGGCAATAGCAGCTCTAATGCCCTCTTCTGCTGTTATTTAGGTATTTTGGACTGTAGTTAAATTTCAAACGATTTTACGTGTACACTTCTGCGACAAGGATCCACAAAATTTAAGATAGATATAGTTATAGTTTTAATCAAAGCTTAAATTACTCAATACTAAAATTAGAGAGAACAAATCCAAACATTGCAGAGTCAAGATCCACGATTTGACTCTTCAGGTCATTTAAATGTAACGTTTGGATGAATGAATTGCTCGTGAAATTTTAAATTTTCGCTTTCTTATTATCATAAAATGCTTCACATGAAGCAATTTTTGTTCATTTTCTTTCAGATTTTCATTTACCTTCTTTGAAGATGAACTGAAGACATTTAAGAGCCTTTTCGTGATACCAAGCACAGTGTTTTAATAAGTTAATACATGATTTATTGTTAGAAAGTTCAAAGTGTTAGAAACTTTATTATTTTTTCAGGAAGATTTTAATCGAATTTTAGAGAACTATATTTGAGAAATGGCATGCAAAATATACAGGTTTAAGGTTTTGAAATTTTTGTTACTTGGACTATTTCACTTAAGACTCCTTTTTAATTTTTTGAAAACTCTACCAGAAAAATTGTGTTTGCATTAAAATTTTGCTGAACAAATCTTTGGCAAAAGTTTTAGATGAAATGTTTGAAACTTGTAGAAATTAACATTTTCAATTCTCAGCACCTTTAATTATAGTGAAACTATGGAGAGATTCTGTTTCATATTTTACAACTTTGTGCAATTTCGTTTGTCCAAATACTGAAACACCTTTCATTTTAATTCAGTAGATTATTAACTTAATAATTCCATATTTTATGTGTTATTTCGTAACATTGCAATAAAATGAATACCAATTTCAGCATTCCATCTTTATAGCTTTGGTAAATGTAATTTTCATTGCATGGTCTATATTGAAGTTATATCATTAAATCAACACAACCAGCAATATTGCAGACGTTCACGCTGGTAGCGTTTGCCCATTTCTGCATGAAATCCACGCAAACAGCTGTTGGGCGATAAGATCGCGCATGTGCGACAACTCAGCAAAGCTCTGATCCTATCTCCAGCTTTCCTTCTAACGGTTGGGTTGGGATCCTGCGGGTCAGCACAAGACGTGCTCGTAATTCAAATCCCCGCTATCTCTGTCAGTGTGTCGACTGGTTGTGTGACAAGTTTGTCATAATGATAAGTGCCTCCCTCTTGCTTTGAAGTGAAGTGGTAAAGCATGTCTTGTTATCGAATCAAAACATCCTTTATACACTTCTTTTGTAATTCAAGCAAAATAATGTCTTTATCCTTTCTATAGGTGAAGGGCTCTCTGACTTATGAATAAAAACATGGAGGGGACGTCTGCATAATGGAAATATATGCCCATAAAATACAATCTTGTATAAAAGTATACAAGCAAAGGAGAAAATCTGATGTTGCATTCCCAGGACTTCCTCTATGCACTATGGTTTATTATTTTTTCTACCACGTATATGGTATGTAGAGAAGGTATTGCATTCCACTGAAAAATTCGATACCGAGATGTGTGCGTGTGTCTGTAAACAGCATTACTTAAAAACGAAATGTTGGATGAACACCAAACTTGGTATTTAAGTTCAGTACCTTTTTAAGATGAGACAGGAATATTTTCAAGAAAATCCGCAGTCCTACACTACCATTTACATTGAATATTTATTCAAATATTTTATTTTCTGGAAAATGGCTCTAACGATTTTGATTAAAATATCATATGTTAAAGGTATTTACATGTCAAATATAATGTACATCTTGAATTTTCTGGGGATAGCTTGTGAAGTTCTCTTCATCCAGAACGAAATTTTTACCAGGTGAATCAGCTGCGCCTATTTATTTTTGAATTTATGCAACGTGCGTGTGACTTACGCCTTTCTTGAATGTCTTCTAATGGCTGATTTGCCTAACACTTTATAGAGCAGGGATACATAACTCAGTGCGTAAGTGTTTTACGGGACAGAATGCAATGACTATGTATGTCGATACAAAAACATCCCCTGAGAGCTGCATTAGCAATTTTAGCCAATTTTACAAACTTTTATTCTTTAGCATGCATCCATGCTCCCCTTTGAAAACGCCTCTGAAGGAACTATCTATCACATGCATCGGTTGAAAAAAACATTTGAAAACAAAATGGCAGATCTACGCAGTGCGACCAATTGGATTTAAGCCGTTAGTCAATGTACAGCCTTGTCAAAAAATGTTAAGTATTAGGTCGATAATTTCTCTTATTTCACAAACTATGGCGTATTTCAGATCATACAGTAATTGTAGTGTCTATTTTTTTAATTAAAACCACCAAACAGAGCTCAAAACACCGTATGACGCTGCAAAAAGCGTGTAAATATTAGAGGTGGGTTCTAGTTCCGCGAATACTAATTCGTATAGGAACCTGAGCTCGCAACGTAGCATTGACCGAATGATATTATCATGGTTGCTTTAACACTGTGCCACTTTAATTCGGGTTCAAATCCTTCCGGTGAATTTCAAACTTTGTATTACCTTTTGTTTTATCTCTTTGGGCCTACAATTTGATATTATGTTATAAATAACATTTTTATAACATTATAAGTGTGTTACAAAATAGAATAATCGTCATGTTTTCCACCTCAAAGAAGAAGAAGAACGCAAAGCCCAAATCATATATGGGCACACTCATACGTGAAGAATGCAGGCAGATTACACCGCGCATGTTACAGCATGCAAGAAGGTCTCTCAGACAACGTACACAAATGTGCATTGATGAAGGGGGTCGTCATTTTGAACATTTACTTTCTTGATGAAATCCAGGATCTTTAACAATTTATTATTCTGTTTACCCGTGAACTTGGCACATTTACAACTCCTTAGTCAATAGAAGAAGTGAAACATAAGTTTAAACATGAAACAAAAACTGTTATATTTAATATCGCCGATATGCGAACAAAAGAATGAAAGCTAACTATGTAACACGGTTTACAACACCAGATACGGTACAGATTATTAGGGTAAACATGATACACAATTATCTGATTGTAATTTTTGTGTCTTTGGCTTACAGGAGAGCCAGTAACAAAAATACAGTATACTAAAATACAGAAAATAAACACAAGGAAAAAAAATAACCAAAACAATTTCATGTTTGTATCAGATTAAACCTCCAAAGCTAACCTTTGCTTCACCCACTCGCCAGAACCCACGCAGCTCCTCCCGCTCTTCAGGAAAACATTCTTCTATCTCCTTGCAAGCATTATATCCATGCAACGCCGTCTTTTTTAAGCCTTTCACAGCTCTTTGGTTCTCATTCAGGCTTTTAATCATTAATACTAGTTGCATTTAGTACCGAATAGAAGGGCAGAGCTATAATAACAGTTTGTTTGCCAAAAGGGTTAAAGTTTTCATATTAGACTATAAACTGCGGGTTGCATAGATACGAATAAAGCGGGGCAGCTGACTCGCCTGGTATAATCTTGCGTAACTGGTAAACGTTAAGCGATAGACAGCAGAGAAAGTCATGCGAATATAACAAATCAGATTTTTTTATATAGCTTCTACAAATTATGCTTACGAAAGCTTGTTTTTCTCCCTGCTTCATGTTAATCCAGATAAATTGTGCAGAAATAGTTTCATTATACGTTCCGTAAAAGATACAAGGGGAATAGAGGAAACCGAATTCGATAGTCAGATGTTTAAGAACCGGGCCGATATATGCTGCCGTACTCTTTCCACGTCATCACGAGAAACAAACAAAAATCGACAGCACTTTAACAATGACAATAAATTTGAAAAATTCAAACCAATAACAAGGGATATCTCGGAAAGGGTAATGCCACAAAAAAGTTTTTTAAAAACGGTTTGTCTTCTCGGTGTACCAGTTACACAGGCTATTCAAGATAATACATTTTATTTTTATTTTACTATCTTAATGGCATAGTATTGTGATTAAAATCGTTAGGTAGTCATTTTTTGAAGAAATCTAAAATTTGAAAAAGTCTTCAATTTAAAGTAGAGTATGTGTGGAAAAACTGTCTTGAAACTTTCGAGTCGTATTTTTCGAAGATACTGAACCTAAGTAGTACCAAGTTTGATATTTATCAGGCATTTCTTTTTTTTTTAATTATGCTGTTCACAGACACAGAATTTTTCTAAAAATGCCTTTTTTGGATTCAGTGGGCCTCAAAACATAAATTTACGGTGAAATGTCGATATGAGTTCGGGGGGGAGAGAATAATTAACAAAGTAGTAATAATTTTTATTTCAGTCTAAACCTTTTAAAGATGAAGATTTTAATTGAATTTCCATGCCAAAATGTCCTAAATTGAAAAGCTTTCCCCATTTATGTATTTTTCCATTTCTACAAACACATGAGATTCCTAAAGGTTTTAGCTACTTTTAGTGTTAGTGTTTATGTCATTTTAATCTTAGAAAGATCGTAAGAGCTGTCCACTCTGATTTAAAAAAAAGGTATCTTATCATGGTGATAAACGTAAAATAAAATATCACTTATCAGCTACAGTGAAATACAGAGATCTGGATAAAGAAGCGAAAATTAAGCACTTCGAGGTATCGAAAATGTATCAACGAATTATGTCAAAGTATTAGTTCGATTACATGGAAACTGTCCATGGTATCGAGGTTTTATTCGTGCTAAATGCCACCTAGAAGACACTGATGTCGCTAGCTTATAATAGGCACAGAGAACTACAGCACTATTGTTTGTTAGAGGCCATATACTTTATGTATAGCTTCCCTAAAGGCAATGTAATCTGCCACTCGCATTCACTTGTTAAGGCACTGAGACAAGACTTTCGCTGCTTTCTCGATACGAACAATGACTGCCCCCCTCACGTCACTATACCTCATCCAGAAGGTATCCATAACCCCTTTGTCTCTTATGTCCCGCTAAAAATCTTCTTAACTCCCAAAATTAAAATTGCCTCGTCATATTCTACGGTGGACAATGAAAGGAGAACCTATGCCTTCTCTTCCATAATTTCTTCAGAGTTGTGTATACCTGGCTTAATCCTGGGGCCACATGGTACAGTACCTTAGCTTTTTACTTTCTCTACCACGCACCACCAGTAGGTAGAGAAGGTAGTGTATACCATCCAAAAATTCCATGTTGAGATTTCACCAGAAATAAATATTTTCAGGCCCCTGGCAAACAAAAATGGAATTTTAGAAAAGGTGGGTGCGTCTGTGAACAACATAACGCTAAAACAAAAATCCCTATAAACACCAAAGTTGCTATTAAAGTTCATATTTTTCAAGGATATTACACGAAGATTTTGAAGAAAATCTTTCCACACCAAAACTACCCTTTGCATGGAAAAAAATCAATATTTTGTTGGTCTATCAAAATGCTTTAACGATTTTTATTAAAATGCCATGTATTTAATATACTTACATGACAAATAAAATGTGTATCTTGAATTTTCTTGGAATAGTCTGCGAGATTTTCTTCATTCTAAAGGAATTTTGTATAATTTTGTATAACTGGTAAACCATAAGAGATAGACAAAAATGTACAACATAATAAATGAGAAACATTTTAAAACACACAATTTATTTAAAGTAACGTTGTTTTATGATACCAGCCATTTCCAAAATATCCGTTATTATTGGTTTGAATTATTTAATTTCTTTTGCCAATTTTAAAGATACTGAATCTATTCATTTGTTTTTTGTGAGCACTGTTGTTTGTCATGGAAAGAATATGGAATTTCAATCCCAGCATTTAAAGTTGCGATTTTGAACATTTGTCTATCGCTTCGGTTTCCTTGCATCTACAATGAAATGTGTAATTGAAACTAATTCTACAAATATTTAATTTAATATCAAATTTAATTGATGTGGAATAGATAGAAAAATAATATTTAGTAAGAATAGTTTTTCGAAGGTGTATAAAAATAGAAAATGGTGGGTAGAGAAAGTCGTGAGAATGTAACACATAAAACTTATTTGTGAAACTTTGAAAAAAACTTGACCTTGTAACCAAAAACTTAGATGAGCTAGTACAAGAGGATCACATGAGAATTTGCCGAAAAATCAACCGGTCTAGCAATTGTAGCATTTCTTGCAAAAACCACCCAAGTTCAAACATTGTTTTTCAAATCTTAGTTCGTTATACACGTTGAAAGTAATATATTTTATCACAAATGCACAGATTAGTTAATCGCAGTGTTGACAAAATATTTTACATTTTAAGTGCAAATACTTTCTATTTATTAAAGATATTCACCCAAGAGAAGAATGGATTTCGTGGAGAAAGAATGAGATGCACCCCCTCAAAAAAGTATTGCTTTGTACTTTAAATTCTAGCAGCCAAACTAATGGATCGAAAAATCTAAATTGTTTTGGACATAAAGACCAAATGGTAATACATTTTATGTGTTTTGATACGGTTTTTCAGATCGTCCATTTTATAGTTTTGTAATTTTTTGAAAAGTGTATAAAAATTGCAACTCTTTTGCACGTGGTGTTTTCAAAATTACCTTACATACTTTGAGTAGAACAATTTTTTTGTGTATTACTTGATTTTGTGGTGAAAATAAGACTTTATTTGACAAGGAATAAAATGTCAAAGATGGGATTTTTCAACGTTTTTGTCCTAATTCCTCATTTTCGGTTCACTTTTACGACTTCACGAATTGATTTCTCCACCAGTTTGTAATATGTCGATGAAAGGTGTGAATGTATGCACAAAAATGTTTTTTATAGTGCAAACTAATACTATTTTGAGGGGACATAAGTCTGCAATATACTGTTGTAAATTCATACAGACTTGAATTACTTATTTGGTGCTTTATTTGTAGTAGAAAATATTCTCTCATCTGCTCAGAATAGGCGTATCTAAACACACACACACATTAAAATCCCAACTTCAAAAATTATTAACAAGTTGTACTTTTACAGGAAAAACTTAGGTACCTTCAATTTTATATTAATATTTTTATAATGTTTGCGTTTTCAAACAGGTGTATTTAATTTCTTGTCCAAAATGTGGACTACTACAGTGCATCGTTAAATTTGATGTGCCATGTCTCAGTTAAATGAATTGGATTTTTTTCATTATATCACCTACTGTTATTAAATCACTTTTTTATTCATTGACGCTCTTTAACTGTTGTGATCCCATTCTATATTGGGAGTGAAAGACCGGAAATTTTGCTTAGAGGCCTCTTTATCAGGCTTGAGGTTCTTTTACGTGCCGTAAATCTACGCACCGGCTTTACTTCCCTTCCGAAGGAAGCTATGCAAAGGATTTTTATGGATTTCCATGCCCTCCGCTGGGTTTGAACCCGCAACCTCGGTAACTGGAGGCTAGCATGGTAACACACGGAAGACAACTTATTAAATGACAGTACTTAATCTGATTCCAATGGTAATTTTCTCTTATGCATATAATAACATAGTATGGTTCTACAGCGAGTGTTCAGGAATATCTCAAATTGCATAATTCCCCACATGTCTGCTAAACTGGAATATTAAGCACCCACAAGAGAAAACCCCGCTCCACTTACCTAACAGGTTTATATCCAGTCGTACGTTATTTTAGTTCCGGAAAATGCAAGACACCAAATGCTGCATTGTGCTTCACAAACAGGTTTTTGGCTTCATTACCTTGGAACGACAATTTATTATTGATAAGGTGAACCAGTTTCTACAGAGTGGAGCAAACAGGGAAGATGTTTTGGGTGTCAAATCTTCGTTATTACACGCTTATATGCCAATCAGAACATCAGATAGAGGTTGAGCAGTGTAGCACGAGTGTTATTCATTAAAGTAAAATGATTAAATATGATACCTATTTTATTGAAATGAAATAACGGAACAAGCAGTTAGGCTTTAACTTCGAGAATTTTTTTTAAAGATTAATAATGCGCCCCTTCTTCTTCTTCTTCTTCTTCTTCTTCTTCTTCTAAAATTCCTTCCAAGGCCTTCACTTTTCCATCTTTCTCCTACCAGGTGGCTCAACTGTGTCATTTCAAGTGTGTAGATATCTCTTCGTGCGTTAAAAGAGTTGCAGAATTCAACGGGGCAATTCCAAGTAAACTGGCGAATTAGCGAGAGAGCTGTTTTAAGTTTCATTTATACCCTGCCTTTCCTTTGGAACATAGTATTGTCTGTAGGCAATGGTGTTTAACTTGTATTCGCTTGTTATTGGATTTCTAGCAATTTTTGGGCTTTAAACATTAGATTACACACACATTCACACTGTCATTCATAATTCCAGACTATGATGAGGATAGGGAATAATCTTAGATAAAAATTCCCACCCTTCATCCGGGAATCGAACCCGGGACTCTCACACAGCAAGTAGCTGCTGTACCGATAGAGCTACGGGGCTAGCCGAGCTTCGTTCTGTGTCATCCATTTGTTTTATGTTCTGCGTTGTTAGTGAAAAATTTAAGTTAATCAAAAGAAAACTGCGGGATTTAGTTTTTCATAGATACATTGGTTTAACGTTTACTACTATCTCGTATTTTTTTCTGCGCTACACCTTTTCCAGTACATTCCTTAGCACGCAGTTTTCTTTTCACGTGGCGTCCCAGCGAAATTTCTCTGTTACTATAAGTTTCAGCATTCTTCTTCTTTCCTTTTCTCTTTCTGGAATGTTTACCAACAGATTTTCCCGTAAATATTAAATTTTGGTTAGCATTTATTAAGAAATTACAGCATGCAGTTATTTGCTAATATCCACACTAAAAGTTAGTCACACATTCCGTAATGTGTTACAAAAATGTGTGTCTTTGAAACACACATTTCTTTTCGGTCACAGAATAATCGGTATGAATGTGCTGAAAAAGTTTATAAAAATGCAGACCCGATGTATAAATAAGGAATCCTTGTGAGTTATTTTAATCAATACTAACGACTTCATGTTTCAGTTTGTTTCAAGTTAAAGGTCATATTGCTTCACGGCAGACTTTCTACTTTACTTTGTATCACATATGTTGCCGAGAAAACGAGAATTTTATGAATAATGCAATGATTTGAGTTAAAGAAGTATGGATGCTAGGGTACGACCATGTGAGTCTTTTGTTGTAGTGAAACTGTGAAGATACATCGTAGTGGCAAGCAATGAAAGTATTAAGTGATGAAATAGTGCCACTGGCTGAGTATGAAGTTCCATTATCAATGAAAAGTAAGCGCAGACGCAACGTAAGCGCAAAAATTTGCAACCATGTTATTTAACGGAAGCATTTACGTAGTCAAATACGCGTTGCTTAACGCAGGAGATTGCAAACTCCAAACTTTATGCTTGCGTTGCGAGCTAAAGCCACAATTTTACAATAATAATGGGAATAGCAAAAACTTATCGATCATCATCAAGGATAAATTATTATTAAATGAGATATCATATCCATAATGTGAGTACTTTAATGAAAGACAAAATTATGTTGTACTTATTGATTATTTGATATTAATCTATGTTTAATTACATATATAAGACAAATAAAATTTAAGTTAGTAACTTATGAAGACGCAAGTTGTGTATATGGCATCTATAAGCAGTCCCATTCTCAATTGTTAAAAAACGAGAAAGTTTGGGTTAGCGGAAACTTTTATTAGGGTTACCTACTGGCAACGAATTTCTGAAGGGAAGGACCAAGGTTTTGTAAACAGGGGAAGAAGGGTGGAAGAGACGTTACGTTTAAACATTTAAGTGTGGAGACACATGATTGAATTTTAGCCTTTAGGAATGCTGTAGCGTAGGAGATTGAATTTGAATGTAGGAGAGACGCGTGAAGGTGGCCAATGAAATTATAGAAAATTGTGGAACATTCGGGAATCTTGGGAGTATATAAGATAAACATATTTCGAAGGAAGTAGAGGGATCTCAAACTATATATCTGGTTATTATGATGAATCTGTACCGAAACATTGAATTTAAGTATAAGTGATCTGTGTGATCTCAAACTGTACACGCAACGTATCTGCGCTGGTTATTATGATAAATCCGCACCGATACTTTGAACCTTATAAGTGATCCGTGTGATCTCAAACTGTATATACACTACGTGATCAAAAGTAACCGGACACCTGGATGAAAATGACGTACAAGTTCGTGGCGCCCTCCATCGGTAATGCTGGAAGTCAATATGGTGATAGCCCACCCTTAGCCTTGATGACAGCGTTCACTCTCGCAGGCATACTTTCAATCAGGTGCTGGAAGGTTTCTTGGGGAATGGCAGCCCATTTTTCACGGAGTGCGGAACTGAGGAGAGGTATCGATGTAGGTCGGTGAGGCCTGGCACGAAGTCGGCATTCCAAAACATCCCAAAGGTGTTCTATAGAATTCAAGTCAGGACTTTCTGCAGGCCAGTCCATTACAGGGATGTTATTGTCGTGTAACCACTCCGCCACAGCCCGTGCAGTATGCACAGGTGCTCGATCGTGTTGAAAGATGCAATTCCCATCCGCGAATTGTTCTTCAACAGTAGGAAGTAAGAAGGTGCTTAAAATATCAATATAGGTCTGCGCTGTGATCGTGCCACGCAAAACAATAAGGGGGCAAGCCACCTCCAGGAAAAACACGACCACATCATAACACCACCTCCAAATTTCACTGTTGGCACTACACACGCTGGGAGATGACGTTCACTGGGCATTCGCCATACCTACACCCTGCCATCGGATCGCCACATTGTATACCGTGATTCGTCACTCCACACAACGTTTTGCCACTGTTCAATCGTGTAATGTTGACGCTCTTTACACCAAGCGAGGCGTCGTTTGGCATTTTCCTGCGTGATGTGTGACTTATGAGCAGCCGCTCGATCATGGAATCCAAGGTTTCTCACCTCACGCCTCACTGTCATAGTACTTGGAGTGGATCCTGATGCAGTTTGGAATTCCTGTGTGATGGTCTGGGTAAATGTCTGCCTATTAGTCTTTACGACCCTCTACAAATGTCGGCGGTCTCTATCAGTCAACAGACGAGGTCGGCCTGTACACTTTTGTGCCGTACATGTCCCTTCACGTTTCCACATCAGAAACAGTGGACCTAGGGATGTTTAGGAGTGTGGAAATATCGCGTACAGACTTCTGACACAAGTTACACCCAATCACCTGACCACGTTCGAAGTCCGTGAGTTTCACGGAGCGTCCCATTCTGCTGTTTCAGGATGTATAATGACTACTGAGGTCGCGGATAATGAGTACCAGGCAGAATGTGGCAGCACATTGCACCTAAGATGAAAAACGTATGCTTTTGGGGTGTCCGGATACTTTTGATCACATAGTGTACAACGTGTCTGCGTTAGTTAACATCATGGATACGCACCAAAGACTCGAAAAGTAATTGAATAAATGTAGAAGTGTTTAAAGGAACTCAAATGGTATACAAAACACGTCTGCGCTAGTTATGATCATGAATATGCGCCAAAACACTCAACATAAATATCAAAGTAATTGAAGTGCCTAATTAAAACTCGAACTCTCACATATTCATAATAGTTACGCCTAATGGTGTAAAGCGATAATTTGAATTTATGGTAATAAAAAGTAAAAGTCTACTGTTAAATTTCACTTCAGTGAATCATTCAAAATTCCTTCGCGCCGATATTACGACCTGAGAATCCATATCCATGCTCGATCGCAATCTTTAATGACTAGTCAGGGAACCAATAAATCATCATTAAATTAATTGATTAAAAATTCATCAATCGCCGAAGATCAACGCTGAAGTAGTTGACGATGACCAGATGACAAATAAAATTAAATTGCGGTTTATTTATGGACGCTCTTTAACTGCTATGGTCCTTAGTGTATCGTTCTATATTGGGCGTGAAAGATATTTTGCTCACACGTCTGTTTATCCGGCTTGAGGTTCTTTTACGTGCCGTAAATCTACGACACGGGGCCACGGGAATTTTTACGCCCGAAAAAGCCCATCCCGTCCGCCGGGTTTGAACCCGCAATCTCGGAAACTAGAGGCTAGCATGGTAGCCACTACACCACGGAGGACGACTATGTTGTAGCAAAGTAACCGCAGCATAATTGTCTCCCAACTCCAGGGCATATTATGAGATGAATACCGCTACAGTGCTTAGAGGAAAAATTCTATATTTCTTTCTGTATGCATTGCCAGCTTCTGAACAGCACACGATTACGATGCGAAATTTTATGGCATCTGCTGTACAATCGTGTTGCTCTTCCAATTCCCGTCCCATTTGCCAGACCAGTTTAAATGTTGACGCTGCTCTGTTGCTTGTATCGTGACACACCTTTTTATGTCCTGTATATTTATAAAAGCGCTATGAATTTTCAAATGGATATTATTGGTTATCTTATTCTAATTGAAACATCCGGTACGCTCGAAAGATTTCCGCATGCAATTTACGGATCTTAAAACCCGTGCCAAGTTCTTGCGTTACGCCTACGGCTGCATAGTGAATGGTCTTTATTTATGTTAGGTCTTCAGTATGAATGAAGCCTTAGGCTTAGGATTCTAAGCGGACTGGGGCTTAGCACCTCGACCTAATCAGATCTTTTGTGCCTATCCCCCGAACGGGGCGAGAGGGATTAAGTAAGAGACCGAGGACGGCCGGACAAGGAGGTACGACAGGCAGAAGGCAGGGTCCCTACCACTTCCATTTAAACTCCCCGGATGTTTACTGGAGCAGCAGGGTCCTCTCTCCCCCTGTGGGGCCCGGGACCCAAAGACCGTCACCAATCCGGGTGACGAAGGTTTCCATAGAGCCGAGACCTCCTGCCGACACTTGCAACCCTTAAAGAAGCCAAGTAGATGGAAAGGTGAAGTGAAATGGAGGGACAGGAAATTCGGGAGACTTAATGATCCTTCCCAGCATTTGCCTAGTGACCCGGGGAAAACCTCCAAAAAACCTTTGGGTTAGGAAGGTGGCCCGCGGGAGTCGAACCCAAGATCTCCCGAATACGGGCAACAGACGTTGCAGCCTGAACCATCCCGCTCGGTTGATGAGCCTTACCAGGAACTGATGAACTTGAACTAACACACCTGGCTGCTCCCAGATTATCGCGCCATCTGCAAGATCCTCGCTAGAAAGTTTGCTTCTGGGTTCATCAGGGTTTCGTATATGCTGATTTTATATGTCCCCACAGAAACAAACCCAGTGAGTGTAACTTCAAGGTTCGCGGTGACCGAAGCTGCAGAGATATTCTCTAGTATACAACCAAAATTTGTTTTGATCTAAGGAAAAATATCCACGTCAGGAATTATCAACGTTTTTACTGAACTTCCTCACTAAAACCCTAGTTTTTACTTCCCCATAAATATGTTTCGTCAGTTTAAATCCATATCGCGTATTTTGTCAAAAAAGTTTCTCTACTAAATAGATATAATATGATTTCACCAACACCATATATGAAAACGTTTAGACAATTATAAAGCTAATAATGCTATTAAAACAAAAATCCCGGAAAAAATCCAGAGCACATAAACTGTAATATCCTTTGTTCTTCCTGCATATTAAAAGTCAGAATTTTAGCTCCAACAATATGGTTCCTAGATTTTTTTTTAATGTGGAGAGGAGTACCTTCTGCAATCGCTGTTTATGAACCAGAACGAAAGTTTCCCTCAACTTTTTTATCCCGCAGCTCTCGCGCATGGATTGTTACGTACACAAAGAACTTCTGTATATAAATGTCAACCCACTCCTTTTCCGATCGTCATATCTCGCAACATCAAGTCTGATTATTAGTAACGAAAGGCTGGATCTCAGCGTGGGTTTTTATTTTTCCAGCTATTTTTGCTAACGGTGTGGGAGTTTCAACGAAGCATGGCGTCAATAAATGCAAATGGCTTTCCAATTGAGCTACGAACAGGAGTGGAAGCATATTCCATAGTTACCTGGAAGGGGGTTTGGCATAGAAGCCTGAAAATGACGGAGTTTTATTACTATTATTATTATTATTATTATTATTATTATTATTATTATTATTATTATTATTTTCGTATCATTATCATCAACAATCCCCGAGCTGGATGGCACTGCAGTAACGTGCGAGTGTCGCATTCAGGATGTCCGCGATTCAATTCCCGCCAGAACCGTCATACCTGAGTGTTTTCTCCGGGTTTACCTCAGTCCTTATAACTGGCAAATGCCGGGGAGATACCCTAAACTTAGGTGTGGAACGTTTCTTACGCAAATATAATTTTATTGCCTGTATCATCAGTATCCACCGCCTGTGGTGCCGTATGTAGTAAGAACGGCCTTTAAACACTACTAAACAAAAACGTCATCAGCATTGGTATTGGGATTATTTAATCCCTATGTAAAATAAATATCATAGAAAGGGGTGAATTTAATAGAACCCATATTATAAAATTTAAGTGGGAGCCGTATGTCACAATAACTCCCTTTGAACTGTACACAAGTCTGTGAACTGTAATTTTAACAGCATGTATAATTAATTGTATAGCTTGTTTCCAAAACCTGCTATTTTTCGAAATGATCAAGTTTTTGTTTTAAATGTTACTCTACACATTTGCACCTCGTGATTCCAATGGTGAGAATATTTGTTGCCAATTCCTAAGATATGAAGTTAAAACTACTATCTAAAATTAATGATTATTTTCCAAAACCTGCTGATTTAGCGGTTTTAAATGTAATTTTGTTTACATATCATGCTATTTACTTTTTGTGCCAAAATCCACTGTTTTTCTCTACTAAGTGTAGGGCAACACAACATTAATTTATGAAAATTCTTGGAAAATCTTTTTTATTTAAAGTAATATAAACATTCTGGAGTTGGTGTTCTTGTGTTCATTGTTTAACGTCTGTTCACATTGCACAAGGTTGTGTGAACTGCAATAATGCTGATATTTCACTTGTAGCAGTAATATCGTGTTGTAAAGAGATTCAGCTTGTGCCTTTATTGTTCAAACAGTCGTAATTAAAAGTTTGTTGTATTGTATGAAAGAGATTTTTGTGACATTGCAGAAGAAACAGAAAAGGACAAGAGTAGAAAACGAGTCGTTACCAAAGAAGGATGGAAAAAGAAAACCAAACTTAAAATGGAAAAAGGGAACAAAAGATGGAAAGTAACTTGTAATCATAAAAGTACCTACTCACTTTTGTAAAGTTAAGGAAATTTGTAGGAATGACAATGAACTGTTTCACAATACGTTCTAGACTTTGCGAGACGCCATTAAAGAAAGATAATTCCCTCAGCGGAGTATTCAAGTATCCTTGATAGCATACATTCCTCAGAAGATCCAAAAAGAAACTGTTTATATAGCACCATCTGCTCTGTTCAAACACAAGAAGAACCTGCGAGGGCATGTAAAGAAGCAGTTATTGGAATTTTAAGAAAAGGAAGGTCTAAAGTTGAGTATGCTGCTAAGATGATTATGGAAGAAGATGCAGAGATGAAAGAGTGAAGAGGTGGATCTCTAGTCGAGTCTTTTCACTGAAAAGACGAACTTGCTTAAAGAGGAAATAAAGAGGAATATCAAAGAATTTGGTGTCTTGAAAGTCACTATGGTCGGAGCAACACATCCGGAAGAAAATATTTACCAGCCCATTTAACTCTAAGCAAACTGCATAAAGAGTTTCTTACGATAGCTAACAAAACATCAGAGAATGTTGGTATTCGTTATGTTATTCTATATTTTCCAGTCAGCCTTGATAACGTGATGGTCGTCAATTTTGATAACGTGCTACGTTATCTGAATTTTTAACGCCTCGCGATGGTGCAGCAATTTTAAAGTAGTATACTATATCTGCTTCTGATGATGTTATCTCATTGCTTGTTCTGTTGTCTCGTGCGCCTGCTGCTCCAGTGGTAGAGCTATGAATGATTTTTCAGGGTATGCGTGAATACATTTTAAAGTATAACACCAGTTTAAATTGACTGAGAAATTTAATGTGATCTAATACTTGAGCTATTGAAGCGAGTTTCCGACCATCTGAGGATGAAGAATAAAACTGATTATGGATTATTATACCTGCTAACTTCCGCAGTATCAGTTTTACGGTTTGAAATAACAGTTTTCGCAATAAATAAACTATAAGCGAGCGTAACTTGCCGTGAGTCGCTAAAATGCTTACCAACAAATCCCCTCGCGATGGCCGCTAACTCTTACTCACACAAGCGCACCACTGAGCGCTTAATATAACACACGAGTCGTCACAAGTATCCAGAGTGACGAATGTGTGCATGAAAAGAGTGCACAAACTAATGTCAATCAGTACGTCTCTGATTTAGATTGCACGGCTTTATATTAACTCAAGCTCCGCCTACTTTAGAACTACCCCTACTAAATATCCTAATGCTGGCCAATCTTCAAAATTCTACCTGTGCGTATGTTACCTTGCTACCATGGAGGCCTGGCTAAATCTTTCAGTTCTCTTTTTCAGAATTTCTGCTCACGTGACTGTTCAAATGTACTGTACTTAACTCTAAACTACCTTCCAGGAATCTTTATGCCTAGCGCGTTCGCTCCTCGCTGTTGTTAATGAATTTTCTTAACATGGCTTGCTAATTACCTTATTTCCGGACAAAATTTTCAACTCGGGCGCATTACGTTTTACATTTATTTAATATACAGAAATTATTTATTGCAATTGTTTCTCTAACTCACTATTATGTCTTTATTTAATTATTTATATCTTCCTGTCAATAATTATGGTATCAGCCTCCAATTAAGGTTTTGACTGGTTAAAAAGATACTTGTCTGAGGCTAAAAACCTTGTGACAAGCAGAAACACCCCGCAAGAAAAGAAGCAGCATATGTTGTGCTAACATTCAAGCAAAGCGCTTTTTTGAAGAGTTGAACCTGCTGCATGAAGAAACTTTAAGCATCAATTTTGAGCTCGCGCAAAGGCAGCGTTTATCAAAGACCAATATGGGTGAAGCATGCTATGCCCGCTAAATATGGTATTACACGTTTGGGATTAGTAATTCATACACCAGAAAATCATTGAACAAGGACACAGTCTTGTGTCAGAATATAGTAAGTGAGAAACTAAACAATGTGAGGGGACTTCGCTTCTTGTGAGGGACCCTTTCCAAAAAAATACACTTTACTATCTTTCCTGATTAAATTCTGCAAGCAGACTTCAGTTTGGGTGGTTTTTCCCCATACGTGGACACACCTATATGCCTGCAGATCGGCTTTTGGTTTGGCTGAAAAGATGAAAAGGAAGGAAGAAATAATTCTCTATCCATCCCATTACGGTGATATTTTTACAACAGTGGGAACTCTGTTTACAATATAATGTAACGTTTGTGGATTGAAAGGCAGGATGTGAATACGCTTGAAAAGGGCTTCAAAATAACCGAGGTAATTTGGGACTTCCTGACCTCTCCTCCAGCAGACTAACATTTAGGGGTGTGTACTGCCCTCTGGAGAAGAGGCATTTGTTTCAGAAGAATATTAACTGTTCCAGCCGGGCCAGTTCACCTAAGGTGTCAAATACCTAAAAGCTGCTCCTTGCAATGGAGCTTCGATGGGACCAACTAAATTTCTACAAAGAAGCCTTAGGAACCCAGCTTGCAGACCATGATGATGATAAAATTAAATTAAGTTTTATTTATGGACGCTCTTTAACTACTGTGCTGCTCAGTGTCCCATTCTATATTGGGAGTGAAAGACCAGTAATTTTGCTCAGAGGCCTCTTGTATTAGGCTTCAGGTTCTTTTACGTGCCGTATATCTAGGACCCGGACCACCGGCTTTACTTCCCTTCAGAAGGAAGCTATGCTAAGAATGTTTACGCCCGAAAAAGTCCATCGCACTCGCGACTTCAGGAACTAGAGGCTAGCATGATACACCTAGATCACGGAGGACGACCACTCGTACACAAAATACAGCTGCGGATATGTGGCTCCAAGCAGCTGCCTGGCAGATTATCTTCAGATGCGCTTTATGACGGACGTATTATTATAATAATAATAATTATTATTATTTATAAAGTATAATTACATAAGTATTTATATTAGAAAGATTATATATCATATAACGTATGTATACAATTAATAATACACTAATGGTATGTTGATTAGAAGTATGTAACAATCAAAACTAAATGCTAGCACACCAAATACACTTGCTCGTACGCAGTGACAGTGTTTGCAATACCAGAACGCTTTTAATAAAATAACTGAAACAAAAGCAAGTAGTGCTACGTCATGCATCCTTGAAGTAGTTTGTGTTGCCTATTCGAACAAAATCCACTGCGATTTGGGAAGAACGTGCATTTTTTCCACTTTGAGAAAACAAGAAAAATAATACTGCATACTTTCTAATAAAATATCTTAATACAAAACCACTGCATACTGCATGATGATTATATTCTTCTCAATTGTTTATTTTCACATTAAACTGTACAACAGTAATAGGGACCACCGGCTTTACCTTCCTTCCATCGCTTTCCACCGCGTTGAACCCGCGACCTCGGGATGATGATGATGATGGCGGCATGCAAAACCATACTCAACTTGAGAATTTCTGTTTGTTATATGCTTGTAAACAATCATTTGAGCTGTCTAATGTTTTCATATGCATTCAGTACTGCATATAATTGTCTGAAATGGACGGAACTCTACAAAACATTTTTCCCTCTGCCTAAGTATATTATTGTTGTCAAAGTATAAGACTTGACGCATATTTTGACAGCATGCGTGCAGACGGAGGGTATTAGTAAAAAATTATTACCGGAAGTATTTTTGGCTTCCAACAGACGGAGGACAGCATGCTGGGACTTGATTCTAAACAGCCAAAACTGGCTAAGCTTGGGCTCATACTTAATGAAAGTACGTGTGCTAAGAGATAAGGTGTTTATGTATATTTTCTTTAAATATATGTGGTGCTTGAACAGTTGTGTACGTGAGTGTGTGTGTGTGTGTGATTCAGAGTATTTTTAAGTTTATATGTATGTATATAGTGTGGTGATTATAAAAATAGTTGCTTTTTTGGTCGATTCTGCAAGTCACGTATACAGACCAGGTATTTTTCTAGAGAGCATGTACGGTCTTATGACCCATGTGACTGTGTTATGCAATTAATATAATACTAAGTATTTAATAAATATCACTACTACTACTACTACTACTACTACTACTACTACTACTACTACTACTACTACAAAACCTTCTAGTTGTTTATTGTTTAACTCATTTTGAAAAAAAACAAACGCATTATTCCGAAGTAATGTTTAATGACATATTGTCACGAACGTGACTGAGGAGAGCCAATACTCAACACGACTTTGTCAAGCCGCTAGTAGTGCCAAATGAAACCATCCGGAGCGGCCGTGCAGCGGCCGTCGACGGGCACCATAGCGGTCCCGGCTAAGTTACAACACAATGTCCCCCGAGCAGAGCTTGAGGGCTTGCTTATATAGAGTCGAATACCCTAGAGGAGTTCATTCTAATACCGTGGCAGCGATTACCAAATATGGTCTGCCACCGCCCTGGGTTTGAAATATAGCGGCCAATCATAACTCGATACGTCAATGTTCTAGAACATTCTATGTGACGTAACGCGGTTTAAGGTGCAGCTAAGAGCCTGCAGAAAGACACGTACTCCTCAGGAAATGATGACATAGTGACATCGCTTGGAAATGTCAAGGGAAGTAGCAGGCCGCTATTTCCTGTCGTTTAAACACTTACTAAAGCTTAAGAAATGTTAAGAAATGTAAAATGTGAGTCTCTGTGAAATTAGAAACTTGTGACAGGATAATAGAATAATGTCAACTAATATAAAACAATAGTTAAAATACGGATCTCCTCAGTCACGTTCGTGACAAAATACATGTTTACAAGATGTATTTCTAATAATTAATAAATAAATAAATGAGGCCTGCATCTGCGGTTTAGTGATCAGCGCTCTGGCTTCTCCATTCAGAGGTGCCAGGTTCTGTTCCCGGTTGGGGCGAAGAGTTTTTCTTCAACCGGAATCATTCCTTATCCCCCACAGAGTTAGTAGCTATGTATGTGAGAAGAAATGTGCGGGTGTTTGAAGATAGAAATGATTAAAATCCAACGTTAATGACCTACAGTCACGAGTTTCACAGGTAAAAGACCTCGCTATGACCATAGAAGCTAAAGGAGGCTATAAAAATGAAACAATCAAAGAAATAATACAAAAAATCGTATGTATTGTACTCACATGGCTTTCTCTACTCTTGTAGAAACTATTTTTAAAAACATTTATTGTCTACATAGTTCATGTTATTCGAGATATCAAGATGTTAATCGTATTGCTAGTTTTCTTGTAGGTGCAAGGGGAATAAGGTAGGCTTTAAGCGATAGTCAAATCTTTTAAGAGCTGGTTGCTATGTGGAGCATTCCATTCTCTTTGCATGTCCCATTTGAGAAAAGTTATAAGTATTGGAACATTCAAAAACATAACAAGGAATATCTCAGAGATGGTTAACTGGGCAAAATAAAATGTGTATGATATAAATTGTGTGCTTTAACGAGATCTACATTTTCTGTGTAGTAAAATTTTATCTATCTCTTACGGTTTACCAGTTATGCAAAAGCCATTCACAATGAAGAGAACTTTTGGGGACATTCCCAGAAAATTCAAGATATACATTTCATTTGTCATGAAAATATCCTAAACATATGATATTTTAATCAAAATCGTTAGAGCCATTTTTGAGAAAATAACAAATTTCGAAAAATGTTCTATGTAAAGGGTAGTCTGGGGTGGGGGATTATATTCAAAATGTTCATGTCGCATCTTTTATCCGACTTTTCGTTTTTGAGTTATGCTGTTCACAGATGCACACAGACTGACCTTTTTATAAAAATGCTTTTCTCCGATTCAGGGGCCTCAAAACATGTATTTCAGGTGAAATCTCGATATCGAATTTTTGGGTGGAATGCAATACTTCCCCTACTTACTATATGTAGTAGAGAAAGTAAAAACCCATGAGCAAAAACATTTTTTTGCCCCTGATATAGAATTTGTATAGACTAATACAGTAGTTATTGGAAACCAACGGCTCTGATGGGAGAATGGTATAAATTGAAATTAACCAGGTGGCCACAGTTTAATCCAGACGATCTGTAATGTACACCACCATGTTCCTGGCACAGAATTATTCGCCTCCAGCTGCGGTGTGATATCATCCTCAATATGGTTGGCGTGATGCATTTCGAACAGCTTGTTCAAGTTACTCGGTTGTCTGATGATGCTTTCCGACGGCTACCTGTTTGACATGCCCCCATTACCATTAATACAGAGTCAGATTTCAGAGTGGCCATTTCAGGGGAAATTACCACTTTAGCGAGGCCCTTCCGATTGATTTGTCTCTGAATAAATCATTGAGACGTTTTCTTAAACTAAATACAGAGTTAAATCTAAGTTTGAAATAATTATGAACCTCAATGCCTTCCCGGAGTGCGGTGGTTTGTGAGCCCATGCACAAATTAAGTTCTCCTTTTTCCACATTGTAATTAGTTGTTTTATGTAGCATCTGTTTGATTATGTATAAGTTTAATGGCATTTTATTTGCAAAATATGATGCGAGTCTTGCAGGGTTAAGCCAAGATTCAAGTTATTCATGCTTGCTGATTATTAACATTTGATGTCTTAAGAAAATGTCACCGAGAATAGTCTCCTTAGTTTTAGTGCATGCTCCGACACCCAGTGAGTATAATTAAGGCTCTCTTAGTAGTCCAGTTCCCATATTAACTTGGATCTTCATGACGTATTAATGATTCACAAACATGCTTGTTCTTATCGTTCAGGAAAATACAACATTTGGATACGCAATAAAACTTAGACGAGGTGTTAAAAATTGTTGACAACATCCATGCTCAGTAATGCTACAATAACAAACGTAAATCGAGAATGCATTGTACTAGAATTCTCAACTATTATATGATTTTTTTTCTGAGTATAGCAAGTATTCAGTTTGAAGAGAGACATTTGCTATTATCATATTTTGGTGAAAGATATCCGAGTGAAGACGAAATAGAAACGTTATTAGAAGAAAGACAATGGAGTAACTTATGGTAAAACAAATCAGTCGTATTGCAGTCAACGATTCCAAGCTGATTCTTAGGGTTTTCTCTGACAGTCAGGCTGTCTTGAAGGCAATTGCAACCTATCAGATAACATCTAAGTTGCCTGGGACTGCCTAATAACGTTATAAAACTGGCAAACACAAAAAGGTTACTCTTGGGTGGTTGCCTGGACATTAAGGAATTTTAGGCAATGAAAAAGCAGATACCCTGGCAAGAGAAGGTCTGCTCAAACTTTTTCTGGACCTGAACCAGTATTTGGCATTCCTTTAAATTCTGTTCGAAGAACCATTGCTGATTGTCACCACCAATTGCGATGGGTTCAAACAAAGGGATGCAAGCACATGGAGCGAAAGGTGAGTAAATATCTTCCTCGCTCACTGACGATATATATATATATATATAAAATCTAAATAGATCGCAAATAAACCTGATTAGCGGGCTCATGATGAGACATTGCGGGTTACGGAAACACATATATACAATGGGAATCCTCAAAGAAGAACCAGAATGCAGGTTGTGTAATGAAGGGAACGAAACCGCCAATCACATAATCTTTAAATGCAAACTGCTGTGTAGGAAACGATATGAACTGCTGGGGTTGATAAATCCAGATGATCATCTTCCTAAGAAACATTTAGTTAATAACCTACTGCCCCTTATTAAAGGGACAGAGCTGTTTAACCACAATGATAGAGATAAAGGTAATACAATTAATCTTATAGGTTTCAGTGTTAAGGGCAATCGTAACCCGACTCCACCTTTACATAAGTTAAGCCAAGTAACAGTCAGTGACACCACAATCCTATAAATGTTAAGAATACACACAAACTTCAAAGAATAACCAGTTACACTCTGACCAAAATCTGGGGTGGATGATTTAAATTCAGGATCCGCCGAATCAACTACTTGTGAGATATTGGGAGGAATTAGAGTAGTAGGGATATGCCAAATGAAACATTTGACCAGAATTCTTCCCAAACTGAATTTTCCAATAACGCTTTTTCTAATAAAACTTTCCTAATTCACTTTTCCCAAATCATTTTTTATAATCTACTTTACCTAAAAAATCCCTAACATTCTTATTTATTGTTTCAGTAATGAAGTACTTGAGCAGCCTAGAACTGTTTGTAAGAAATTAACTACTAGGTTTGGGAAGGTTGGCATGGATTCTCGGTGGAAGGAAGAGTAGGGTAAATGTGGTGCTGTGATACGTAATTATAGTAATACGAGTTCATACACCCACACACACACATACTAACTCTAAGGCTAACCTCGGTTTAAACCCAGAAACGACAGAACGCCGTATTTCTCTGTGGCACGCTACAGCTCACGGCCTCAGCTCACATCCCATTCGTTTTTGCAAGCACGCAAAAGTTGGAACTTGCATCTACTATTATTGTATTGACGAAATGTTGTATGCTGATAAACGTCCTTGTGTGAAATTTCCCCTTGGCTAAATTAAATGTAAGCGAAAGGACTTGTTGATGAAATGTCCATAGTCTACTGTCCGTTGATCAAACAAAAAGTGTACACAAACGTTTGTTGACGTACTGCTGTTGAGGAAAAGTCTTGGAAGCAATGAAATATTGAGCTTTATCACTGGCAGTCTTTGTCTCTTGACACCTTATATTTACTTTCCACGTATAAAATACTATTCACTACAGGAGCCAACTTTCTTTCCTTAATTACTGTTATAATTCGCCCAGGATTGCACTTACATGCGCCCTGACAAGCCCCCTGAGGCAATCAGCATAGCATTTCGGTTATCACATCAGCGATAAACATTAGCTTGGCTGAATGACGTGATATGCCTCGAAGGTAGTCATATACGTGATCAATTGCCCATATGGACCAAGGCGCGTTTGGTGAACATGCTCAGCCACACGAGATCAGTTGTATTCAATGGAAAGGAGCTGCAGCACGGGCTTTTATTGTTATTTCTTACTGATTTTCTTTATGGTTTATTAGCTACCCACTCGGTATTCATCGCGATAACTTTCTTCATGAGTTTCATTATCTGTTTTGAAACGCACCTCAATATTTTCTTGCATTTCGGCACACAAATCCATCTCGTAAATACTTTACAACCTGTTTCTATACACTGGTTATATTTTATCGAATGTTACTAAATAAAATAAAACTATATCTGAAATATGTCGTCCTGGTATCTGGTTTCTTAAACCAGGACGAGTATTGCAAATTTTAATACTTACTCCCCTCTTTCAATATAATTTTTACATTCAGTGTTGTACAGATTTACCTTATAACTAATCAAGTGCAAATACATAAATATAGAAAATAAAACAATAATAATGAAATAAAATAAAGAAAGAATGAAAACTTCGCACTACAATACAATTACTAACCACTCTAAATCATCAGCTAACTGCCCTTCTGAAGCCATAACTGGTATCCAAATATTACAGTTTGAAGCCAAGATTTTAAAACTAATACTAATACACCAACTAGCCACTGGTGTGTAGCACATTTTAGTATTTTACTATTTTTCTTTCCATCCGAAAGTTATTAAAGTACAAATATTTTCCACCATTCTGGAACAAGTCACTAGAGCCTGGTGATATTTGATTTCTTAGGTTCCAGTTATAACCGGCGAGTATTCCTCAAATACACTAATGTTACATGTATTTGTGAAGGTTAGTTATATTACCCGTTACGTTGATGCCCTTTAACGAGTCGCAGGAATTCAAAACTTGCACGCCAACCGTTTAGCGTAGCCACTTAAGTTTCACCCTCCCATATGTTAATCCTATATAGAGCTACTATAATGTATCTGTTTTCCATTTCAATTATAGGTAGAGGAGTTTAGATGATTAATGAGAGTTATGCTAGAATTTAAGTGTGTTGCATGTAGTTATTTCTAATTGTATACTTACTGGAGATAAATAAATTCGTAAAATCAAACAACTGGCACTCCAAAATAGAGCCTCTAGTTCCCGAGGTCGAGGGTTAAAATACAGTGGAGGGCGGTTGATTTTTTTCGGGCGTAAAAACTCTTAGCATGGCTTCTTTCGGAAGGGAAGTAAAGCCCGTGCTCCCGTGTGGCACGTAAAAGAACCTCAAGCCTAATAAGGAGGCCTCTGCGCAAAAAATTTCCAGTCTTTCACGCCCAATATAGAGTGGGATGCTAAGAACCATAGCAGATAAAGAGCGTCCATAAATAAAAAAGAGTGATGGAGCAATACCGACATAGATAGCCGTAAAAATAAAATATTTTGTTTGTTAACCACGTCATCAATTTCCAGGATCATATCAGCGCGGCCGGTGTGCCGGATTTTCGTCCCGCAGGAATTTTTTTACATGCTAATAAATCTACTGTCATGGGACTGTCGCTTTTAACCAGTCTTAAAAACCATCAGTCTAGGCCGGGTTTGAACCCGCGACCTTGAGATCAGGCGGCCAGCGCCTAACCAACGGAGCCACCCAGACCGACACGGATAGCCGAAGTCGTTAAGGCTCGAACTCATGAACGGGAGATCTGCGATACAAATCCCGCCAAGATCGACCTATCTAAGGTTCTTTTTCGGGGTTTCCTGGTAGACCTGGAACGTTTCCTTTCCAAATTCTCTTTTCCAATTATTTTTATTTCATGTATCAGCAGTGTCCACCGCCTGTGGTGCCATATGCAGTAAAAAAGGGCGGTAAACACTACTAAAAACAATACAAATGATAGAGCAATTCTTTTATGCTCTTCCCTAGAAGTATCAGGCGGAAGGCGCCTGTGGCTCGCATTCTGAAGGTTTCGGATTCAAATCCCGTACACCGGCCAATCTGCTCAGGGTTCTTTTTTTATGGTTTCAAGCATATTCAGTGGGTCCTTCGAGCAGATGGTAAAGGCAGAAGACTACAGAACTAAGATCATTTGTCTGGCATCAACTGACATACATGCACCCTTAAAGTTAAAAATTGCAGCTAAAGCCATGCTCTGAAATGAAAAAGTAATCACAGCGTCAGGCGAATATTTTATTTATAGATATATACCAAACACCTATTACAATTATATATTTACAGTTTCAACATAATAATGACGTGAAATATCTAATAATACTAGCAGAAAACCGAAGTAGTACGTCATTTGTAGATAGGTTGTCGGGTAATTTCTACCGCGTGAGTCTTCTCATCCCGCGGATTGGTAACTAGACAAACCTGCATTGTACTACAGACGATGCAAAATCCAGGTGCTAACACCGCATTCCCAACCCGCTGATTAGGGCTACGTGGTACTCGTTGTTAATGTGCTCTAGTAGTGCAATGGTTAACATGCTAGAAAGTTATGGTGAAGGTTGGAAGTTCAAATCACTCCTGCCAATGAACGAGTTTCTTATTCATTTCTGTTCATATTTCGAGAACGTTGTAGCAAATCATGATTTCTTTCCGAATGCACTAGAAAGTGAATTTGCATATTCCAACAAATTACAGTTTGCGTTTTAATGAAATTCACATAATTAAACTAATTAAGTGAAACGACACTTCCATGCCAAACTATCAGTTGTTAAATTTACTAAACATAAGAATTACCTCCAAGTGGCAGTATTTGAACCTGGAACCTTCACCATTGTCATTTTGCAGTCATTTTGACCGAAATTGATACGACGCGATGCAGTGGACAGTTTACCGCATAGCCTGTACAAAGCCGGGACTGCATAACTTCTCAATCCGCAGGCTAAGAAGACTCACCCGGTATGTATATATAGGGTAGTTAAATTATATTCCAACCCACTCGAGGCCTCTCTCTACTGCCCGAGAGCCGGCAGGTGCCGCGGAAATTACGCCGGCAGAGGCGGACTAAACTCCTTACCTTATAATAGATGCTGGAAATGTTTAACTTCTGCTCTCAAACAGGCAGCATATCTTGTGTAAATATTCTCCCTCACTCTCCGAAGCTCAGCAGCAGGAATTCTTGTGATTTCTTGCACAATGTTTACTCTAAGTTTCTGTAGTGTGCGAGGATTGGAACGATACACTTTGTCTTTTAACGAACTCCATAAATAAAAATCACAACTCGTTAGGTCAGGAGAACGAGGGGGCCACAAATCAACACTAATTATTCTGTCATCAAACACCTCTCTTATTGCATGTAATGATTCGGCAGCCATATGTGCTGTTGCAGAATCTTGATGGAACCAACCATACGATTTCTCTTCTTCTGTCAAACGATTGCAAAATGGCCTCAGAATTAACCTCTAATATTGCTCTGCATTTATTGTTTCATCAAAGAATATGGGCCCTATTATTCTTCTGGCACTTATCGCACACCACACTCCAATTTTCTGATCATAATGAGGCGTTTCATTACAAGAATTCCTGCTGCTGAGCTTCGGAGGGTGAGTGAGAACATTTTTACGTGAGATATGCTGCCTGTTTGAGAGCAGAAGGTCATCATTTCCAACATCTATTATAAGGTAAGTATTTTAGTCCGCCTCTCCGGCGTAATTTTCCCGGCGACTCCCGGCTGTCTCGCGCAGTAGAGAGAGACCGCGAATGGGCTCGAATATAATTAAACTACCATATATATAGTGACCTAAGTTGAAATGTTAGTCCCCTGACATACGGTATCAGCCATCTTTGTGTTTTTGGTTACCTGAATAAGGCTGTGTTCCATATATCTATGGAAGTTTCCCTTGTCCTCGGATGTCTGCTCGAAAAAATCACGTTAGTTCACAAACTGTCACTTGAAGAAATAACGAACGTTGCGCGTACTGGGCGACAGGTACTCCAATCAACCATCACAGCCGCATTATGAAAAACAAAAGATGAGCGACTGCAGGAACGGTTTTTATGATTTGAGAGTGTGAAGGTAAGCTATAGAAAAGTACAAGTAGTTGAGGGAAGTACTTCAACACGCATACTACACCGTATGCAGTACAGGAATAATATTTATATGTACACACAACTGTCTTACTTGACCCGATTAACAGCGCAAGTTTACCCCTTTAAATATTTTACCCACGGATAACGCGCGCTCCAGTGACGTCAATCTTCATCATTAAAATTCAGCGCATAGACGAGTTTGATCATTAGTGTGGAAGAACTACAAACAAAATGCAGTTGTTCCATTTCATTAATGGAAATAATAACGATGAGTAGCACATACATATTCTGTGACATTCTTTATGAATGATAGAAAACGCCATTTGCTACTTATTACGTTTTGTAAAGTTTGAAAAACGTGCATTAATCGTTTTAATTGTGCAGGCTACTATACACACAGCCACATTAGTACCGATAGGTAATATACGTTCCGATAACTACGACTCTGTTAGCTTGCAATTTCAGTTAGAAAGAAACTTATTTCCAAAGCACACGAATAAAAAGAATAACTGTGATGAACGTCACATTCAGAAGTATTATGATACACAGATGATCCCGGATAGCAGCTGATGTTATCGTAAAAGTATATCAGAGTGACTATTTTCTTTGCCGTATTCACCTCACTAAGCAGTCGGCAGCATAAGTTTCCCTATTTTGCTTCAGGATCACCAGCTTACCTAATCGGCCTTCATTTCTACCTGCCTCCTGTTTTCAGCGGATTTATTTATCGAAGAACGGTGACCGGCGTTTGCGTCCCGCGGTCAGTTTTATACGTCAGTTGTGTCTCTGAAACATTTGAATTGTTACTCCCGGTATTTTCAATTCTGGGCACAAACATTTCCCTTCCCATTTTGCAGACTTAGGATTGTCTCTACCATTTTTAATTTAAACCCTACAAATGGATGAAATTTTGTTATATTACATTGTGTCATACATAAAAATCTAAGAACTGAACACGAGTTAACAAAAAAAAAAAAAAAACAACTGAGAATGAGAACTATTACGTATGTCCAGTTTGACCTTTATGCTGTATATGAGGTAGCAGAAAGCGCTCTATAGTGTTTGGTTGTGTCTTATCAAGAACCTAAACGTACCCAAGCGGGTGCGGGACCGAAGCCTCCCGCGGTCAGAAAAATAGCCCCGAAGCCTCCCGGACCCTTAAAGGTCCCTAATTACATAGCCCCCAAGCCTCCCCAAAGCAGGTAGCAGTTCCAGTCCCTAATTACATAGGCCCAAAGCCTCCCGGTCGAAACAGGTAACAGTTCCAGTTTGGTGTTAATTAATATTTGATGAAGCATTACATACGGGTGGAAGATGTTGCATTTTTTGCGTTTATGATTAATAACAAAGAAACACGGCTCTAGTGCCAAAAGAAAATGAACCTCTAATACTTAAATTTGAATTAGTGGTTGTTGTTCCAGTTCGTTTAGCGTTACCCAGGGTGCACCACGAGGAGGCAAACTGGCTCGCACCCCAAAGGATTCCACATTTATCAGCTTCGTCAATATTTCTTTATTTTCTGTAATTTACTCTCAATGGATCCGCATTTAGATGCTTCGTTATTTTGACATTCTAAACCTATATCATACAGTAATATGTATTTTGGCCTTTAAAATAAGCGGTATTTTTCCTTTTAGATTTTATTTCCATGTATTTCTAGGTTTGGTTCCATAAGAAATCGACTTCACGTATTCCATTCTTGAAGTTTTTCCAGCTTTGAAATTTTCTACTTGCTGCATCATGAGTTTCAAGTGTGGATAAGACCTTTCCTATTTTTCATTTGTTGATGAATTAATTGCAATTTTAGTATCCAGCTGAATTTGCTTCAGTACTTTAAGAAATCTATACAGATCTGGGCTGCAGGAGTAAAACTGTTTGTTGTATTTGTTGTGGAAACTTTCGCAAGCGTTGGTAGTTCTCTGTATCTTGCAACTTAGTTCTGCCCACATGCAAGGAGGAAAGAATGCATTTTCATCGATGTAAGTTTCCACTAAATAGTCGCAAAACATCTTTAATTTTTCCGAGACAGGCATCACTGCCATGAAGTCTTCAGCAAAGCAGTCACCAATGATATCAGGATCCAGCATTGGCAAACCAAATATGTAATTCAGAAATTTTCCTGTTTCATTTCTGGAATAGTAGTCATGTGCAAGTCCCAAGTTTTGTATCTTTCGCCACCAGCTTTGTGTTAGATGAAATTTACATCCTTGGATTTTAACATCAGTCCACACTTTTCTTCCTACTCACCGTAACTTCAATCTCGTCGGAAAACATGTTAACTGTGAACTAATTTGCCGTACACTGAAAGAAATCAAGGAAAAAATTAAGCATACCCATTCCACCCCACCTGCTGGCTAATTACACCGGTTTCGCGGGAGGCTAGGGGGTTGTTACCTGCTAAGCTTACCTGGTTACGGGAGGCTTGGGTCCTGCGCCCACCCAAGCTAAGGTACCTTTATATTCCCCGAAACGCCTATGTGTTTCTTTATCTAATGTTTCAGAGTTTAGTTATTTGGTAGGACTAACTACATACTCCTTTGTAATCATTAACATATTAAAAAGCTTTAATTTATACGTAGAAGGAAAGCCACTTGTTATATAATTTATAAATGAGAAAAGTATTATACCAGGTGAGCAACCCATTACGTTTCTATGTGTGGTTTTTTTTATGCCAACTCCTCAATAGTAGATGTGTCTTAGGTTCATTTTCTCCGCCCGCTTTAGGGGCTATAAAATTAAGGATTAAAACAACACGTAAAACAGCCAATCACAAGAAAGTTTGGAGCAAGTGAGCTAATATGACGGCCCGCGAAGCGGCCACCAACAGTACACACTACAAATGAGATTATGTACATGCATAAATATTTTAACAAGGTTACACGGTTAATGATTGTCAAACTCTCAACAAAGTACTACCTACAATCACAATTTGTTTTGTTGCCATTTTTATAGATATCCCAGCAGTAACTTAGCTAGAAAAATATTAAGGAGTGAGGTTACGTATAGGGATATATATTTTTAAATAATTTGTATCAATTCAAATTATAAATATGAATTAATCCTGAGTTAAAATGTTTAAATAAGTGGATTTTATATTTACAGATTAAGGTGCAGCAATTGGAATTAAAATTAGGATAGAATACTTTGCGTATTCTATGTGACAAATGTGTTGTGATATGAGAATTAATGACCACAGTGAAGTATTTTATATTACCGCTACAGGGCATTTCATTTCATTACAAAATAGTGTTTGTAGTTATGTTCTAAACTGCGAGATATTGCACGCTTTTGCGAGCCACTCAAGTTTAACACTGAACGAAAACGTATCTTAACGAGCCGGCCCTCGTAGCCGTGGTCGCTGGAGCGTATAGCTTCGGCGCTCCGCTAAGCTGAGGGTCCCGGGTTCGAGTCACGCTATGGGTGTGTGTGTAATAGCGGTAAAGAAAACAGCAAAACGCAGTACTCATAAATCGGGTAAACAAGGGAACTTGAAAAAAATGGTTAAAAAAAACGTGATTGTACCCACGCCATCTAAAGTAACCTTTGGCGATATTGCCCAACACATGCGGCGTAAATATAGCGCCACCAGTGATACAATTAGGAAGTATCTCGTTCCCGAAGCTATTTTTCTATTCATTTTTAATTTTTTTTTAACAAGGGGGTTTCTAACCACCAAAACAGCTCCCAAGCTACGCCTCTGTATCCCAGTGATTCCTGGCCCATGATAAAGCAGTTAGCCGGTCAAAACATACGACGGAAAATCTGATGTGAGATGGCAGGGTGATCACGTGATGGGGTATATGAAGAATCGCTCTTCGATTAGCTAGAATTTTATGTTTGATCTAGAGACAAACATTAAAGCTTGGAGCTTGCAAACTTTACAGTTTACTGCCATGCTTATGTTAACGTCAGCCAATATGAATGCGTGTATTAAGATAACACGTAACAAGCTTCTATCCCTAGGTTATGCTTACATCTAAGTTCAATTGCAAATAGCCCTGACACATCATTTACGTGCCTAGATAGAAGACTCCACACTCCGCAGAAAAGCTGTTAAGGAACCCAACTTGTGAAGTATTACACCTTTCTACTACAGCCTTATCAGATTTCTAGCTAAATTTAAAAACTTTTGTCTGAGAGTACACAGTGTTAACGGCTTTCGAAATTTCCCATTAAGCGAACAAAAGTAAAATTATAATGGTGGACGAATACAATCAAAGACGCGATAAACTACTTCCGATAAGGAAACGCCCATACCTACATGAAAAATCTGATGTGTTATACTCACATGACTTTCTCTGCTCTTGTACAAATTCTGTTTACAAGCGCTTATTCTCCATCTATTTCATGTTAATCGCGATAAATATTTGCAGAAACTATCTTATTGCTAATTTTCTTGTAAGTGCAAGGGGAATATGGAAATACAGTAGGTTTTAAGCGATTATACTCACATGACTTTCTCTGCTCTTGTACAAATTCTGTTTACAAGCGCTTATTCTCCATCTATTTCATGTTAATCGCGATAAATATTTGCAGAAACTATCTTATTGCTAATTTTCTTGTAAGTGCAAGGGGAATATGCAAATACAGTAGGTTTTAAGCGATAGTCAAATCTTTTAAGAACTGCTTGCAATGTGAAGCATTTCATTCTCTTTGCATGACCGGGGCATAAAAAAAAGAATAACGAATCCCCATTTGAGAAAAAGTACAAGTATTGGAAAATTCAAACAAATAATAAGGAATATCTCGAAAATGGTTCACTCCACAGAAAAAAAAGTGTGGGTATATGACATAAACTGTTTTAACGAGCTCTACATTTTCTATATAGAAAAGGTTTGTCTATCTCTTACGGTTTACCCGTCATGCAAAAGCCATTCAGAATGAAAATGACTTTTGGGAGCAATCCCAGAAAATTAAAGATATACATGTTATTTTTCAAGAAAATATCTAAAATATATGATATTTTAATCAAAATCGCTAGAGCCATTTTTGAGGAAATCAGTTTTATTTGGAAAATGTTCCATGTAAAGGGTAGTCTGGTGTGGGTGTCGTATCTTTGAAAGATACTGATTCTAAATGCTTTTGGGGGGATTCAAGGTGCCTCAAAACATGTATTTCTGGTGAAATCTCGATATCGAATATTTTGGTGGAATACAATACTTCCCCTACTTGCTGTACGTAGTAGAAAAAGTAAAAAGCTATGATAGCCACGTAACACAGGGGGTTAATATTTCAATTCTGACGTGAACCGCATCATGTATGTCTGATGTAGCATACTAATAACTTTAACTTTATTAACAATCTTGAAATGTTTAATACAGATTTTGCACACACGCAAAGTTATGAGTCGATTATTGTGTGGCTAGACTAGACTTCAAAAGCCGCTCTAGTCCAAGATTCAAAGTGGCTCAGTGGTATCATGGTTATTCTTTCAGTATTCCGAAGCAACAACATGGGTTCAAATTTTACAGAGGAATTTATCATTTTTACTCCATTCCTTTTTTTATTTTGGCATGGGATTAGATATTTATACCTACTGTATGATAGTTACAAATAATTTATGCTTGTAATTACGCACTTGTACAGGATTTTGCTAGCAAAAGTGCGATATTGTACCTGCAAGAAAGGATATATTCTGTAGTTTGCATGGTTACGGAAATCTTGGGCGAAAAAATTAAACTGAAAATATTTTACAAAAGTGTTTGGGTTTTCATCTTATTCTTATTTATTTGTTTTTAACAACTTAATATTTTGGTAGCTACTGGATAATTCGTTTTGACAATCTTCAAGCTTTACCATAAGGAATAAAAGAATAATTATTTTAATTTGAAATAGATAAATGTTTTTTCTTATTGTTATTTTTATTGTTACTTAAAAGTTGCATTATCTGTCTCTGTCTCACTGCCAAGGCAGGCTCACTATATCCGGTGATTTTCTACCACTAAACCTCCCACTAAACCAAATTTAAGAAAAAGACAGGCGTCCGGACTCGACCTATAGCTTAGAAATAAGTGGGGCCCGTCTAAGGGTGATTTTTATCTTTCCGTTTCAAAAGAAATTTTTCTTATAACTCCAATAAAGCCTGGCGAAAGCATACAGACATATTAAGCTACAGTACAAATTATTACAATCAATCTGTGGCATGACAATTTGGCACATGTAGAGGAAACTTCGTTTTCTTTGTAATATCGTTCTGCGGAAAATTTAAATTCGCACGTTATCATAATATTTCCTACATTGAATCACACTATTCATTTTTAAAAGCAGTTTTATACTTTTGGCTTCAAACGTATTAATCTATAAAATTTGAATCAACTCAAGTAACACCCCCTCAAGCTACATAATACTTATTTTTATATTGTAATTCTGGCGGCTGTTTTCTTTGTATTCTACTCGAAATATTGCATGCCTTTTAACAAGGTGACATCCGGATTGTTTGGCACATTCTTCAGGATTACTAGTAAGAGAAAGTTCTGAAGCTTTGTTCACTTTCAAAGCGTTCCTAAAACAAGAAGTGGCTAAGAATATTTAGAAGGTTTTATAAGAAGAAACATCTGGGACCCGAGAACCTGTAAACAGTCTCCATGAATTCCATACTAGCTCTCCAGGAGGGGTGGAAGTGTTGAATAAGTCATTTTCTAATTCTAATATTACATGCTAGTGATACCCTACACTGTCGCGCATAAAAGGTGGCCCCATTCCCCTAAATCGACATAGTGTTTTTCCCTCCGTTTCCACCTTCAAGTAACCAAATTTGACTCCACCATGCCGGTATCAGTTCTCTATGCGACTGGCCTGGAAAACAATACAGGGACGTACAAACTAACTAATGAGCGATGCTTATAATGTATTTGGAATGCAGGGGTGATTAGGTTAAAAGAGTTTCGCCACGATTGGTACACAAGGAAAGGGCCAATTTGAGGCAGTATTTTTAACACTTAAAGGATTTCAGTCAAATTATATAAATATTAATTCAATAACAGCCCGCCTTAAAGCAATATGTATGTGTAACAATATATAAAAAGTGTTTATTGCAGTCATTGTATATGTTAATATTATTGTATCCATGTTTAATAATGTTATGTGAATGTATTACGTTATTTAATAATGTAGGACCTGTGAGAATAATAGGTTAAAAGTTGCTAACAATGAGTTAACAATGAGGTAGCCTTGAGGACATGATGAGTTTGAGAGTTTAACAACACTACTTGTGATTCTTGGAAACAGTAATGTAATTTTAGTGACAGTTTATAAAAATAGCCAATCAAGAACCAGAAAAAGCTTTAGTTAAAAGAAGGTATTCTATTGGATTAGGAATAGCCAATCAGAGACTTGAAATACAGAAATTTACAAATTTTAGGCGGTTGAAATCAGTTCAGTTGGTTGCAGACAGCGTTACTAACCAGACGGAAAAAACTGTCCTCGAGAAATTTAATACGTATTCGTGTGAGACGAAAATAGTTTACGTGTTAAAACGTGCAAGTAATTAATTAAAGAATCTCACAGCTCTCTATATCAGTGAAGTGTTATTTAAAATCGTGTCAAGCATTAATAAAAGGAGTGAAGTAAAATTATAATCTGTGTAAGCCTACATTTTTGTCGCACCACAACCCTGCCAAGACATCCATGTCTCTAACAATAATACTGACTCAGCCGAGGCAAACATAAATATATAATATTTAAAGAAACAGTCAAATTATAAGGTTAATATTTTTAAACTTGGGGAGAAGGCTACCGGAAACTGTTTACCATACGTGTAGTTGCAAACAAACTTCAAGTTCGGCTGCCCAACAGTTGAAATGTAATACAACTCCTTCAATACAACCTACTTCAGATTGACGCCCAAAGCGTGGGGCTAATAATTATCAACTTCAAATTACAATATAATTCGGCCTTCTAGAGGCAGGGGTATAGAATTATTTGCACGTGAGGTGAAACTGAATGACAGCTACGACATTTACATATATGAGAGCTTTCATCAGCGACATGGAGACAAAGGTTAAGTTATTGCTGCTACTAAACGGCAATAAGAGACCCGACATTGAGGAAATTGTTGTATAGCGTGAAAATATCAGGTTTAAATTGTAATGTTACCCTTCGGCCGTACTTTGGGGGAGGCAAAGTAACCTGCTAATCAAGTGGCTAGAATTATACTCGAAAAACAGAAGTGGTCACGCTGGTAGAGGGTGTGTCAGTACCAAAATAAACAACTCAGTTCTGTTATGGACCACATTTTATGCACGCCAGTATACAGCAATCAACTTCCTTCGTATTGTCGCGCCAGGTACTTAGCACCATACTGCCTAGCTAAGTGACTAAAGGTCAACTTCGTTTCCACCCTTAAAGGACCATTGCTAAGGTCATTGAGTGTAAGGCGGGGAGCGACGATCGGCAAGTTAATCCTCAGCCGGTTATTCAGGTCTTGCGTTGGAATGCGATGACATTCCTTCCTTCTAATTGATCATCTTTTTACATCTATAGGATTTAGGATGTAATTATCGGAGGGGGGCGGAACTGCGACTAACTACGAGAGCTGTCCAGAAAGTAACCTCCGTTCATGCACAGCACGAGAAGTAGTGGGGGTGGCGCCGCCATTTTGACATCAGCGTGCGCAGTGGCTCAGTGCGCTTCCAGCTGTGCAAAGTGAGCATCGTACTGTCACGTGTTTGCTACTTAATAACCTAACAACATGAGCGCCGAAATAACAAATCCCGCCAAGTGTGAAATGCGTGTGAAGTGTGAAAACGCTAAGAAGAGCAATTCAAAAGAAGCGTCGTGGTCTTCTGACATCTGGTGTAGTGTTTTTGCATGACAACGCTGGCCCTCACACAGCAAACAACACAAATTAACTTTTGGCCAACTTCAAATGGGACATTTTTGACCATCCCCCGTACAGCCCGAATTTGGCCCATAGCGAATTTAATGTGTTCCCGTCAATGAAAAAGTGGCTTGCAGCTCAGCACTTTGTCAATGATGAAGAGCTTCAAAACGCCGTGACAGGTTGGCTTAGTTCACAGGCGGTAGAATTTTATGTAGAGTGTATTTCAAAGGCTGTAGAAAGGTATGACAAGTACTTGAATCTGTTTGGAGATTATGTAGAAAAATAGAGAAAAGCTGTAGTTTTCAGATGTATATAATGCAACTTTGTATGTATACCGGTTTCGTGGTTATTTCAAAACGGAGGGTACTTTCTGGACAGCCTTCGTAGATTTATTGGGATGAGGCAGGGGTGAAGTGAAGAAGCCGCAGGAGGTCGCAGGTCCGTAGGCAGATAGGATCGCAGAAACACACTGAAGACCCTATCATTTCCAATACGAAATACCCGTTCTCGCAAGTAGACGCGGTGTCCCGCGAGAGGGCGACGAAGCGACCCTTGCAGGCAGACTCACGTGCGCTTTTGTTGTCGCGGTGAAATATTTCCAAAGCGCAGCAACCATGCCACCTGGCCATCACTAGACGCATCACGGAACCCGAAGACACTGCCTTTAAGATTAAAGGGAGAAAGACGAAATGACAAGAAATGAGGGAAAGGAGAAATCGCGGTAGAATACACCATCCCAGCATTCACCTAGGCGACCAGAGGGAAACCACGAAAAACCCCATGGTCAGAGTGGGTGGCCACCGGGAATCGAACCCGGGACCTCCCGAATGCGGGCCACAGACGTTACCGCCCGAGCTATCCAGCTCGGTTTTTACAGCTATAACATGAACATTATTAGACTTAGAAGTTCATTTCTTAGCAGTTTTTGTCCCTGACTTCTCCATAGATTACGGTGCAGGGGATTTTAGTGAGCGGATTTGCGAACCTTTCTGTATACGGGACAGGCTGCTGATACTGTTGATTTCTGAGGGAGTTGCTACTACCTTCTCTTGTCCAATATTTAAGTGCTGCGGAAATGAGACAGTATTGTCTGTATTTTCAAGGCCTAGAAATCAACTTATGTGGATTAATGTGGTTATGAGAATGTTGTGAGCCACAGACTCGCACACAAAATAAATTTAATCAATTTAATGGAAAAGCTTGATCTAAGGTGTAGTGAAATAAACACACTTTTAAGATCTTAATTGTTTAAGTCTAAGTTTGAATTGAACATATTTTCTATAAATAGTCGTGACATACAATGGCCCTTTCAACAGATTCTTGTAACACTTGCTTGATCGAAAGATTTCAGTTCTAGTAAAACTCGTTTATTCATATAGCCACACATAGCCTTTGGTTCCAAAAACTATATAATAATTGTCCGCTTTTTAGTCCATCAAAATTGTCCCTTAACATTGGAATGCTGTCCTATGTAAGGTTAAGATGTAAAGGTTTATGATGCCTTAAGGTGTTTTGTTTAAGTTTTGCTACTTTCTTTATGTATTGCTGAGTTTTCAAGCTATACCTTAACATGAGTTAATACATACTTAACGTAAGCAACAATTAATTTTTAAGACATCTAATGTTGAACTCTAGCCAAAGAAACAGGGGATTGTGATTTACTGCCGTTGTAAAATATGTCTTGTGAACTTGGAATGCGACGAAATCTCCTAGCAGAATTTGCTCTTTTTATTCAGCATTCACTTCATGACATCAAATATTACCATAACTTCGACTACAATGTAGACATATTTGGAAAAAACAATGACCGCTGGTTATATTTGAAATCCTACACTATTTTTTGAGATGGTTGAGTGGAACCCAGTGTAACTTGAAATTAAAATTTGTGCATCGAGATATAAACGTGGTAATACTGGTGGCTCACATGTGCTGTTCTGTTGCAGTTGAACTTGGTAAGATGTCTCAGAAATGTAAGTTCTGGGAGCCGTCAGAACTGAGTTTGACAATTGCAACGTCTAGTGCTAGTATTCTGGCCACGCACTAAAACTTTTATGTATTCCTGTAGCACTTGTGCAGGGAGTAAATACCGTGTTTCCTTATGGATGCAGTTTTATGGCTGTGATTTGATGGAGGATAATGGATTGGTTTTACAGAAACGTGCACTCCTTAACGAGAAGAGTAACCGACAGCTATTGCCTTGATGCCTCAAGTGAAATGAAGAAATTGTGGAAGCAGCACGATTTCTATGCATTAAACCTAGCAGAGGCGATGTAACTGAGTTGCGTGCATTCCTGAATAGCTTCTAAACACATTTCAAAATGCCAAGCCATGTGGCATAAAAATACTGGGTTACAATTAAATCGTCGGAGAAAACGAATGACAAATGTTTCCCATCAAGGCTGTTCACAATAGCCGAAAGCAGAAATCAGAACGAAAGCGACAAAGTTAAAATATATGTATTATAGTGCAAGTATCCATAATTAACAGGGAATTGTGGTCCCGAGTCCTGGGAACAGAAAGCACACTTGGTCCAATTCTGATTTCTTATGCTCATTCCCGAGCACATCATGTTAGAACCATATTGTGCATATTAGACTCTTCATGGCAGAAATCATTCATGTTGGTCGTGACATGAAACCGCCGCTTGAGCTCTTTCTAGCCGAAAGCTGGGACAATGAAACCGGGAGTTTTCCAGCAAATGTGCGTCTTCACCACAGATTCTGACTCCCTCAGATCCATGAGCGTTGGTTCTTCTAGCGAAAGTGCCACGAATAGTTAGTTTGTTTATATGCGCATAAACACTGGCCATTACCTTAAAAACAAGAAAAGCTACAAAGAAGACAAAACCGCTAGAAACTAACAAAGAACGCCAAACAGCTTCGTTGTACGCTATTAATAAAGGAGCTAAGCTTGATAGGACTAGAAATCGGAGATAGTATTGGATCTGCATTTAGGATAGGTTTATTCTATCAAATTTTGACATTGGCTACCTCATTATGTTGACGGAATTGTGAATAGATGAAAACAAATAAGCATTTAAAAAAATCAGGTATTTATCAGATTTCATGTCAAGGTTGCCAAGGCTCATATATTGGTAGAATAAAAATAAATTTAAAAATACATTTAAGTGAACATCAGAGAAATATAAAGTTAAAACAGATAAATCTGCCAACCATTTTGGAGTAGTAACCATTAAATAGGACAAGAGAGAAAATTATTAAAACCTATACAGATGCCTTCACAACTGGAAATTTGGGAAAAGATATTCATTCATCTAACATCAAGAATATTTTGAAATACCGCCTATAGGCTACTTGATGCAGCTTATCCAATCAAATTACAAGAGAGAAGAAAGAAGACCGATGAGTTCCCAACCTTCACTACAGACGGCAGCAAACTCAAGACCACTAGATCACAACTTTTCCCAGCACAGGGCAGAAAAATCATCTAGTGAATTATTTCTTGGGGGTCAGGGGAGTGAATGAGAAGTCAGTCGACTTGAGCTGAAGATGAGAGAAACATGTCTCTCGAAAGGGCTACTCAGATAACACCAAGCGCCAATGTAATGAGAATTAATATGTAAGGACTCGCTTTAATTTATAAGGCGAAAACATATTGGCTAGTCACAAACAAATGATTTCCTAATTCCAAAAATCGACTTTCCACTTTACTATCGATACGGTCATAGAAATGATTTCTGGGGCACTGTGAACAAATATATTGTATTATTTTTGAAACATCTGTTCGACGCAATTCCAAGGCATGTTAACCTAGTCTTATTCGAAAGTTCCTGTTTATGAGTACTTCGGCGCACAGCCGTGGAGAATGGAGTATCCTATAAATTTTTCCTCTAACAGTGCGAAAATAAAATTAATAGTAGCCACAAGTGGACCGCTCCATTTAAAATCCCACTTGTGGTTCTGATTTATGGGAAATATTAAAACAAAAAATATTTTGGGTATATCTGGTCATTTTCCCCACGTTTAAGTGTTCAAGCTAGAGATGGCATCGGTGCGTTACAGAAGCCATTAAATACATGGCAGCTTTTAAGTTTCCCAAAGCTTTGTAGGACATACGAGATTAACACAGGAAGAGACCATCATTTGCACGATCCCACTGCACATTTAACTAACGTTATTCTATCCAATGTCGAATGGTTTCCTCGACATCTCCTCCCACTGTTGTGTGAGCTTCAGACGAAAAAAGTTGTTATTGTGTTTTCTGTGATTGTTCAAAGTGAACTGTGTGATACAAATTCCCGCCGAATGTGAGGTGAGAGATATTGGATTTTTTTAATGCTCAGATGCTGAAACCTGCAGAAATTTAGTCAACTAAAGGAAGTGTATGGTGATAAAGTAATAAATAAACGAAATGTGAGAAAATGGTGTTAAATGTTCAACAATGAAGGAAATGTGCATGACACAACTCGACCCGGAGGTCCGTCACTCTTCACGGATGATATAAAGAATCAAGTGAACAAGAAAACTGTACAAGACGGACCTGTATCCCTTAAAGAGTTAAAGATTTCTTTCGCAAACAATTCAGTTCATTTCTTGATGAAATTGGTTCGAACATCTTGAGTTAATGGACGGGCGGTAGTCAGCTATAACACCGGGAATCTAAAGTTCCTGGATAGATATGACAGATGCTTAAATAACGGAGGTGATTTTATGCAGAAATAAAGTTAGCTTCAATTTTGTAATTAAGATTCTTTAATATTTTTTTCCTGAATATATTAAAGCCAAACAGTCATTACTTCCTGGATGGACCTCGCAAGAGCCGTGGTGTAAGCCTGCGAGATTAAAAAAGTATATATCAATGCCGCCGGTGTGCCGGAATTTTGTCCTGCAGGAGTTCTTGTACATGCTGCCTGACATGGAGGCTGTTGCTTTTAAGCACACTTAAAAGCCATCGGTCTGGGCCAGGTTTGAACCAACGACATTGGGATCAGAAGGCCAGCGCCCAACCAACTGAGCCACCCACACTGACCGTCTGCGAGATCAGTGTCGGCAAATACAGGTACACGACAAAATATGAAAGAATGACTTAGTGTTACAGGATGTTATGGTAGAGAGCAAATAGATTGCTTGGACAAGAAGTTACTAGTAACTGTAGTTGCTTCTGCAGCCAATTGCTTACGAAAATGTTTCAGAGCAGTTAATTGCCAGAATGTTCTTCATAAAATGGCTGATGTCTTCAAACTCATAGATGAATCTCAGATGCTCTGTCATGTATTTCTTCGCCCAGTGTTATTTCCATTTGCTTTGACTTGATTGTGTAAGATCAGAATGTGTTTCCAGTTCGTATATGAAGTCTTCAGTGTTGGGTTTTTCATCTACTAACTTAAAGCTTGAAGTAGATTTGTTGCTGCTACGTATGGAAAGTCAGTTTGAAGAAGATGTATTATATTTCAACTGTTGGGGGCCGAACTTGAAGTAGTTGCAACCGCACGTATGGTAAATGTTTCCGGTAGCCTTCGCCCAAACTGTGTAAAAAAATATTAACTTTGTAATTTGACTGTTTCTTTAAATATTATATATTTATGTTTGCCTCGCATGCGTCAGTATTTATTTTTTTAGAGACATGAATATCTTAACAAGGCGTGGTGCGGTTGAAGAACGTAGGCTTACACAGATTATAATTTGTACTTCACTCCATTTATTAATTCTTTAAACAATTAAAATAACACTTCACTGATGTAGAGAGCTGCGAGATTCTTTTATTAATTACTTGCACTTTTTAACACGTAAACTATTTTCGTCCCACACTGAATACGTATTAAACTTCTCGAGGACGTACTGTCTGCTAGCAACGCCTCCAGTTATGAGCGCTGTCTACAAGCAACTGACTTGATTTCTACCGAATAAATTTGTAAATTTCTGTATTTCAAGTCTCTGATTGGCTATTCCTAATCCAATAGAATACTTTTATTTAACTTAATCTTTTTTATGGTTGTTGATTGGCTATTTTATAAACTGTCTCAAAAATTACATTATTGCTACTCCAAGAATTACTAGTAGTATTGTTAAACTTTAAAATTCATTATTGCCTCAAGGTTACCTCATTGTTAGCAACTTTTAACCTATTATTCTCACAGCTCCTACATTATTAAATTACGTAATACATTCACATAACATTATTACACATGTATACAATAATACTAACATATAGAATGACTGTAATATACACCTTTTATATATTGTTAAGTACACATATTGCTTTAAGGCGGGCTGTTACTATATTTTATATTATATAATTTGACTGAAATCATTTAAGTGTTGAAAATACTGCCTCAAGCTATTTTAAATTTTTGCATTGCTAATCATGTTTGGAATAGAAAAATGACGGAGCATATTAACTAGTTTATAAGGTAATGGAGAAGCTGCGGAAACCCGTGGCATCGTTAGGAAACTCGTTATTTGGAGTAGTACCCTATATGGAGTGTATTCGAGGACTTCTCCGGTTAGGCCATATTGCCTGTTATTGTTCCTAAGCATAAAAATATAACGAGAAAGAACATTTTGGAATACAGTATAATATTTACTGCAGTATTGGCATTAATGTATGGAAGGGATAGCGCCTGTCTACAAATTTGGTGTTATGTCTCTCAAAAATAAGGTCAATTACTTAATTGAAAATATTTATGACTTTTCCTCAAAATCAATGTTTCAAAATGCGATGAACCAGCCGCATCCAGTACCACGATTTGTGAACTTGTATTAGATATTTCTTCTGAACTTTATCGAATAATCGAGTGTTGGCCAAATCTCCGACCGTGGTCGAAATATTCCCCTATCCCAAGCGCATTTGAAGGAAGCTAATACAGTAATGACTCTGCACAGCCCATTTCCTGTGTAGTGCTGCCAACTCCGACTGGAATCATACCACATCTCACTTATGCTGTCACGTCCTCTATGCCCGTGTGTAGCACGTACTGGACAAAGTGTAACTAGGAGAAACTGTAGGGGTACAGTAATGGAAGTTAAGGAACAACTCAACACTTGGTGGTTTATTTTGTGAAACAAGTGATAAGGGCCGTTGTTGAGAAATATTAACATCGTTAGGATATTAACCTGTAATTAACACCACTCATTAAACTTAAAATTAGAAATCACGAGCAGTGAGGGTGCATTCTACAATTTAATGTGATATTTATGTAGGTTGTCTTATCACATCTGAAACTATCATTCCAGGGAAGCTGTTACTGAAGTAAACTTTATTCCACAAAATATTTTGTTTCTCATTCTGCAGAGATTCTTCGTGCAGAAAGTACCTGTCAAGGTTTTGATTTTCAGTTCATTTAAAAAGAATGTAAGTTACATCCACTACCTTAGTAACAGATTATCTAGGGCATCAAGGCATTTCAGCATACGAACACAGTTCTAGGGAAGCTCCAAAATGGCAAATTCAGCTTTTGTAGCAAAGATATTGTGTATATACAGTACCTAACTTAGCCTTTTGAGGTTAGGAGCATAGGATCGCAGATGCAGCATAACAACAGGATCGCTGCATGAACATACTTGAAACATCTTCATTTTCCAGTCAAAATCAAATGTAACTCACACAAGTGTGTACGTACTGTCTCAAAAAAGGAGTACTGGTACACAACGAGATACTAACCATTACATGCGTGTACTGTACTGTACACTTAGTACTCAACAAGACGAGCGTTCGGTATTACCGTACCATCCAGTAGGCTTCACAACACAAATGTGGCACTGAACATCAGACACATCTAGAGACAGTAACTAGTGCTGTACAAGAGTGCGTTTTGTTTACATCCGACACGCCACATTCGGAGACAATCACGTGATGGATTTAATGTTCACGTATATAGCATAGTGATAAAGCTTCTGCGACTGCTTGTTCCTTTCCTCAAAATTTTTATTTTTATACTGTCTTTCTACTCCACAGTTTTCTGAACATAGTTTTTCCGCACATTAAAACTGAAGTACAACCCTTAGAAGACCAAGAAGGTTATTTTGTGTCGACGCTTTTTAAAAACAGTGCCAAAGGAGCTCAAAGCATGTTCAGTCATTTAGGTAATAATTTTGTGTCCCACAAATGAAGCAAAGCTTGTGTTTTATGTTGCAGCTATTTGAATGTAATCTCGAGATAGACAGAAGGTATTCCCCATCGATTAATTTGTGACACTTTTAATATTTTGAATTTAAATGTAAAAACAAACGAAAATAACCCTGTGTGTGCCAAATATAACATCAGTTTGGGTGTTTCAATCGGATGAAGAGCTATGAAAGAGTGCAGCAGTTCTAACAGTTAAGAATAATTAATATAATTTAATTTAGTTCCTGGCATATGCATTACAATTTATTTCCTTTATGGAATGGTAAATTTTATGTAGAAATAAATTGCCTGCAATAGCTACATGTGATTTTGGTGGACTAGATTCCCCCTCCCCCTTGGTACAACCTGTTACAGAAATAGCTTGGTCTTTCCGAGGGTTAATCAAAGTTAGATCCTACTTTTTAAGCTATATATATATATATAACATGCTGGAAAGTCATGGTGAAGTTCGAAAGTTCAAATCACGCCTGCGAATGTGTTTTTTTATTCATTTCTTGCATTTATTTGTGATGTTCATTAAAGCATATTCTTAACAAGTAACAATTTGTGTTGTAATGAAATCCACATAATTAAACTACTTAAATGAAACGACAATTCCATGCCAAACTATCAGTTCTCGTTAAATTTACTAAATATAAAAAGTACCTTCAAGTGGCAGCATTTGAACCTGAGAAATTCACCACTTAAAGCCAACACGCATACTGTTGCGCTACGAGTGCAAGCGACCGCACCACAGCGGTGCAAACCAGTCATTTCGACCGAAATTGATACAACGCGATGCAGTGGACAGTGTTTACAGCTTGTACAACGCCGGGACTACACAGCTTCCCAATCCGTAGGATAAGAAGACGCATTTTTTGTAGCGTATGTGTGTACTTTGTCGCGTCGGACACATTGCTGTGTATAATATATTGTTGAACTAATTATTTCGTTTGAAACTTTGAATTCTTGTTCGACGCGGCATACTTCCCTCCAATTCCTAGTTAAGGGGAGTGAAGGCATGTTGAGGGAAGAGCCTCTTTGTGTGATAGCGTGGTCTGTGAGTAGCGTCAGTCTAGAGTAGGTCTTCTGAGTGTGGTTTGTATGTAGGAGTGCGTGTTGTCATGTGTATGGTGGGGCATCTCCCCCAGTGTTTGCCTGTAAGCTTTTGTGTACAATGTAGAGCACTTTATTAATTATAATAAACGAGAGTTAAATGTGAATTTATATGTATTATTTATAAATATCCCACGTCCACTTTAGGTTTGTGCAGCAACTTCTTGGTATCTCTTTCTGTGCCTCTGAGTTTACGTCCCCCAATGTTTATGCCGGGGTAACTAAATTTAATATTTTAGCTGCAAACCTTTTGGACTCACCCCGGTGTATAACTATATATATAAATAAAATCACTATTTTCTCACAAGAATTCAGATATTTGTGTACATTATTCTCTGAAAAACAATCGAATAAATTTTTTCAGATGATAGAAAATGGACAGGAGTACACAATCACAGTAATAAAGGTCACAGCGTATTAGTTTATAGCTTCAAAATCGTTATGTCAGATACACATTTACACATACATTACAAATACAACCAGTAGAACCATCTGACACTAGGTTTTTTTAGTTAACGCAATCGGTTATGTAGCGCACTCTTTACAGGCCATTCAGACTTAAGGTACCACACTTAAGGGAAAGTCCTTTAAGGGACACAACGTTCTGAGTGGTGTAGTCCGTCTCAAAATTACGGTCCCTTTTATAAGATATATTACATTTTCTAATAATTTTACAAAGATTTAATACGCAGTGTACTTTACTAACCACCTCTGTAACCACCCAATTAGCAAAATACTTATCACAAAGAGAGAAGGGTGGATTTAAACATCTACAGAAACCCTTGGCTACAACCAGTTAAAAGACATCTTTTACCCAAAAGGATTTTTTACAGATATATCATCTTTCAATTCCTGGTATATATGATACGCCATATATACTGCCTTGTGCCATTTTATTAATAAAATTAAAATGCCTAAAATAGGCATAAAATCTTAAAAGGCTATAGCATACAGGCAAGGTTTTCAGTTGGAGATACATTAGAGCTAGACTAGGGCTATTTAAAGGCTCCGGGATAACAGATACCAAATAGTGTTACAAGCTGGGGTGAGGGCCTAAATGTTTCCAGCAAAAATACTAAATTTGGATCACCCCAACATGCACATAGGGAAGCGTAGCTACAGAACCGCGAGAGGACATTGATAATCACATTACGTAACAGACGTGAGGTATTTGTAACAAATTACACAGATTTCAGATTATTCACATTACCTGTGGTTTATTCAATAAAAGATATGGTGTCCTTACATCACACACAAAAGAGATAAAGAATTGAGGGGGGATGCCTCACATACGAACTACATTTACACTCCTTCACACACAAACTCACACACCAGACTCTCAAACCAGACTGACGACTCACACACACAAAGAAATAATGCTAAACTGTTTCCCCCTTTTCTCTTCACCTCCAGCTAGGCTCGCCCGCTAGAAGTGGCGAGCTGTCATTCCAGACGGAACTTCATAACCAGAGCCGAAATAAATACTAAAATTACCCTAAGAATGCTGTCGCCAATGCGACGCAATAATGTGTCTGGCATGACAATAGCTACTAATACCTACTAATACGCCACAATAGCTTAATGGCAATAACCATAATATGTCGTCGTTTCTAATGCTCCTCATATGGCCTACCACCTTTGGGGTTTACCTCATTCCACCAAGCGATCATTGGACCCATTTCTGAGGTGGAGGAACCCAGCGGGCGGAATCCACTGCCTTCGTTGCTAGGGTAATGATGAGGATGGCGGTGGAACGAGAGGATCTGAAGTTTCACCGTAGACTCCGAACCACACTGGGCCTTGGGGATGCTTCACATAAAGGTGTGGATAGGGTCGACTTAAAATCGCCACCCCAGAGCCAGGCATCGAACCATGGACCCCCATACGAGAGCCGGAAACGGAATCATTGCTTTAGCCCGGCGCCCGGAGTAACAATTGTATCTTGTGTTACAGAGTAGAAACAAGGTTTTGGATTCTAAACATTAGCTAGCTTGCCTTTCTCCCAATTTAATTTGTTGCTTTTAACTTGGAGTGGTATATTCGGGCATAACAAATTGTATGGAAGTTGCAAATAATTTACACGGGTTAGAATTTTTAAGTTGGGTAAGAAAGAATAAAAGGTGATATTCATGATGTTTCCTGAGCAGGAATTAAAATAAAATGAGTAAAATTTTGCAGCATCATCGGAATTAAAAATAATAATTAACATATAGGTGAAATTAATACATTGATGTTTACAGGATCGATCATCAATTCACCACAGTAGTTTTGCAATGATATACCACTCGTCCACAAGAGACCATTGCCAAAGTGTTACACAGCAAAATATTTCTGTACCATCTTGCTTTCGGATTTAAGCCAAAGTCTTTGTCTTTTTGTCGGAATTATCAATAAATGCCGACTAGAAATATGAAGGAGTAAACCCGTTACAAGAATACTAGCAGAAGAACGTATTTGTTTAAGAAAAGGGAGCGATATCTTAGGTAAGGTTATTATTCATGAGCTGCATAGATATAGAAAACTAGTTGCGGCTGATTCTATAAGTAAACTGCAATTAAAACATTCAAAGAAGAAATAAATAGGTCATTATGCGACAGATCAGACAGCAGTGAGATGATATAACCCCGGTTTGCATTTTATAATGTTTTTGAATATGACAAAATGCACTAGTGAAATTAAAATAATCCAACATAAAATAGAGCACAGCCATAAAATGTGTAATAGCCACGAACGTTTGCACGCAAGGGAGAAGAGACAATTTCCAGAACGCGCTTTATAATTAACCATAATTCCTGGGAGGTATATACCTTTTGATAAACCACATTCTCGTAACATTAATAAGAAACACATGAATTTATCCGTAGTGTGTCAAAACACTGGTTAACTCGTAACAAACTTTATTACGGGAATCGTGTTACAAGCCTGGCTTTGTAGCTCTGACTTATAAAACGCTCGTAACTCGCTCGCAACTATCTCATGACTAACTCCCACACATTTATTTTCTGCCGTCTTTTTTATAGTCCTCTGTTCTGGAGAGGCACATTAATGTAATGTTCCAGAATTTACCAGAATGCAGATGGTGAACTTTCTCGAAGGGTAGACAGTCAAAGCCTCTTCCAATGCTTGGCCGACTGCACCATACGGGTTTGCTTTCTCGAAGAATCTCCCGCACTCAAAGCCTTCATCGATGGCTTGGCCGACTGTACCATTCGGGTTTGCTTTATCAAATATGCCACATTCAAAGCCTTCATCGATGGCTTGGCCAACTGTACCATTCGGGTTTGCTTTATCAAATATGCCACATTCAAAGCCTTCATCGATGGCTTGGCCGAGTGTGCCATTCGGGTTTGCTTTATCAAGTATCCCACGCTCAAAACCTTCATCGATGGCTTGACCGACTGTACCATTCGGCTTTGCTTTATCAAGTATCCCACGCTCAAAACCTTCATCGATGGCTTGGCCGACTGTACCATTCGGGTTTGCTTTATCAAATATGCCACATTCAAAGCCTTCATCGATGGCTTGGCCAACTGTACCATTCGGGTTTGCTTTATCAAATATGCCACATTCAAAGCCTTCATCGATGGCTTGGCCAACTGTACCATTCGGGTTTGCTTTATCAAATATGCCACATTCAAAGCCTTCATCGATGGCTTGGCCAACTGTACCATTCGGGTTTGCTTTATCAAATATGCCACATTCAAAGCCTTCATCGATGGCTTGGCCAACTGTACCATTCGGGTTTGCTTTATCAAATATGCCACATTCAAAGCCTTCATCGATGGCTTGGCCGAGTGTGCCATTCGGCTTTGCTTTATCAAGTATCCCACGCTCAAAACCTTCATCGATGGCTTGGCCGACTGTACCATTCGGCTTTGCTTTATCAAATATCCCACGCTCAAAGTTTTCATCGATGGCTTAACCGATTGTACCACGCGAATTTGGCCACAATATGTTGGCATAACTGCAAAATTACCTTGATTTGATTAGGACATTGGGTAGGTATGGAGAGGAGTGAGTATTGCGACCAAGGCCTATTGCATTTACTTAACCTCTAGGGGGAAGGGACGAGGTGCGGGAGTGCCAAATCTGATGGCGTCAGGCATAGCGCAGATGGGTACCTAATGTTTCCAGACTAGACCTCTCCGGCTCTCATTTAAATGCCCTCCCTATTCAAACGGACAGGTTCTGGCAGCACCAGGGAAGAAACAGCTGTGTTCATAGCATATTCAATGCATCTGTCCCTGGAGCCCTAAAAATGGAAGGAAATGACGTAATAGGAAATTAGTGACACTAGAATTCATGTAGGGGATAGTGCAACTCAGTATTCACCTACAGACTTGGGAAAACCATGAGAAATGCAAGTCGGGGTGGGTGATGCAACGGGAATCCAACCCGGAACCTCCCAACTGCAAGCCGCAAAGCTATAACCTGAGCCATTTTAAGCTTGATCTGATATTTCATGTGTATTAAATAGTAAAAGTGTTAAACTAATATGCGGCGTCTAATGACGGATACGTGTACTGGAGTTGCAGAATGAGCAACAGGTGTGCTAGTGATCAGCTGTTCTCAGGCTTATCTTTCCAGAACGGTCCGCTCCAACTAAATCTATTTCTTCTTCGCCGGAATCTGTCTCGCTCTGAAAGTCAATTCCGCGTTATCTATTCCCCAGTGATTTTATTCTAGTATTTAACATGTCCGTGGTGTTGACCGTTGATCAGATACGCCAAGTACCATGCCATCAACTGCAGCGCGGCTCCATTTATTTTGTTAGACTAGAAGTAGAAATAATATCTCTCAGTAACATTTCTGACGATTCCAGTACAGAAAAGAAAATGAGGTTACAATAACCGTTCCAAAATAAGTAAAGTACGTCAACGAGTATTTTCTGTGGCATCAAATCGTTATTCTTCCTTGAGGCAGTATTTTTAACACTTAAATGATTCCAGTCTAATTATATAATATATATAATTCAATAACAGGCCGCCTTAAAACAATGTGTATGTAACAATATATAAAAAGTGTATATTACAGTCATTGTAAATGTTTATATTATATGCACATGTCCAATAATGTTATGTGAATGCATTTCGTAATATAATGTAGGAGCTGTGAGAATAGGTTAAAAGTTGCTAACAATGAGGTAACAATGAGGTAACCTTGAGGCAATAATGAATTTGAAATTTTAATAGTGCTACTTGTGATTCTTGGAAGCAATAATGTAATTTTTGTGACAGTTTATAAAATAGCCAATCAACAACCAGAAAAAGCTTTAGTAAAATGAAGGTATTCTATTGGTCTAGGATTAGCCAATCAGAGACTTTAAATACAGAAATTTACAAATTTAAGCGCTAGAAATCTTGTCAGTTGCTAGCAGACAGTGTTAGTAATCAGAGGCGAGATGCGTCGTAGAGAAATTTATCACGTATTTTGTGTGAGAAAATAGTTTGTGTTTAAAAGTCCAAGTAATTAATAAAGGAATCTCACAGCTCTCTATATCAGTGAAGTGTTATTTAAATCGTGTCAAGAATTAATTATAAAAAAGGAGTGAATTAAAAAGTTATAACCTGTGTAAGCCTATATTCTTCAGCCGCATCACGCCCTGTTAAGAAATTCATGTCTCTAAAATTAATACTGACGCAGCCCAGGCAAACATAAATATATAATGTTTAAAGAAACAGTAAAAAATTACAAAGTTAATATTTTTTAAACAGTTTTTTTTGGGGTAAAGGCTACCGGAAACTTTTTACCATACGTGCGGTTGCAATTACTTAAAGTTCGGCTCCCCAACAGTTGAACTACAATACAACTCCTACTTCAAATTGGCTTTCCATACGTGAAGCAAAACAACTTCTTCATCCTTGACACGAGTATTCTTAAGCGGCTTCCCTCCATTCGTCACTCTCCCACCGCATGCGTGAATTCATAACGTAATATTAACAACAGCACATCTGCTGCGCCATCTAAGTATTTACTATAATTTATGCTCATTTAGCTCACGTTAAAGGAATTCACACCATCATCATTATAGTAATGGTATTGTATATGTTTACATGAAGCTAACGCTTATATGTTTCAAAACGGCATTTCGGACTTTCGCGTATGTATCACCAGAGCTCTATAGCGTAGTTCAATCTATAAGACCGGAATATTTCTAGTGAGCTTTGGGCTCTGTTAGAACTTGAAAGTTCTAAAGCAGAAACATTATTAAAAAATCCTTCGTATAATATAATTAGAATATCAGTAATCTCTAGGGTCTTTCAACAAGACTGTCCCATTTTTGAACTTAAATAAAACACATTCTATAAATGATAGAGGTTTATTTCTTTTTTTATTTTGGAACATAATTAATGTCATTACGTGTGGAAGAGAACATAAGTTAAGTGACCGCCGCGACTTTGTTGGGTTGCGCATATACAGTTGAACTAATTTTCAATGACAGAAGAACGTAAATTTGGTCCAACTTCACGAACAACACGCGTGATGTTATTCATAAGATCATTTACTGTTTCTGGCTTGTTGACATAAACTCTAGATTTAACATAGCCCCACAAGAAGTAATCCAACAGCGTTAAATCACATGACCTCGGGGACCAGTTAACATCACCACCATGGGAAACGATGAAACCTCTGAACTTCTCCTTCAAAAGATAGATTGTTTCGAGAGCAGTATGACATCTGGTACAATCTTGCTGGAACCAGATGTTTCTGAGATCCATACCATCCAATTGAGGCCAAAAACAGTCCCTTATAAGAGCCCGGTATCTTTCTCCATTGGCAGTTAGAGCTTCTCAATCCTCCTCTTGGAAAAAATTTGGACCAATGATTCCACCATACCAAAATCCATACCACACAGTAGCCTTTTGGAGATGAAGTGGTCGTTCTTGAATCTGCATTGGATTTTGATTGCTCCAATAGCGGCTACTCTGTTTGTTAACACAACCATCCATCCAAAAATGGGCTTCGTCGCTGAAGACGATTTATCGTCAAAAATCCAGGTCAGCTTCCAATTGCTCCATAACACCATTTTGTAAGCGTGGAACTTCAAGTCCAGAAGCAGAATTCGCCAAGTTGTGGTCGGCGAAAGCGCCAATTCTTGCGCTCGACGAGCAATTGATTTATTTCCGTTCTCCCGTACACTCTCACGAACGGCGCCTATGTTTTCGTTGGAGCGCTTACGTCGGCGTTCTTTGAACGCTGACAGAACCACTTCTTTAAAATTTATCGATCAAACGCCGAATCGTTCTCTCGCTGGGACGATTATGCACACCGTAAACTTCACGCAATATACGGAAGGTTTGGCGAACAGATGATCCATTTTTATAATACATTTTCACAATTTCTACGCGTTACTGAATGCTGTAACGTTCCATGGCTATTTGTCAATAACAACTGTAACCACATGAAAAAATGACTGCTGTAACTCAATAACAACGGCAGCTATCACATGTTAAAGATAGAACACTTTTGTTGAAAGACCCTATATTACCATCGATAAGAAAATAGTTATATTTAGCCTTCAAAATTTTCTACTTTCTTTAACACAACGAAATGTTTTGTTATTCTCCCTTCCACAGGTAGAGGCAGTACTATTATAATATCATATGATGTGTGTCGCAGAAAAGTTCGGTAGAGTAAGCACCAGAAATACATGTTTTGAGAGCTCATCTGAAATCCCCAAGAAAATAACTTTTAGAAAAAGATGTGTTTGTGTTAGTAAGAGAGAGAGAGAGAGAGAGAGAGAGAGAGAGAGAGAGAGAGAGAGAGAGTTACACCAACAGAACTCACAAACCAGTAGTCGCATAAATACCAAATTGGATGTTTCATTATAGCATTTTCAACGGAGATGCCATTAAGATTTTAACGAAACTTCCCCCACAATAAATTACTCTTTTTGTAGGACTTTTTCATTACATTTTATTTTCTTAAAAAGGCTACAATGGTTTTTATTTAGACTTAAAACATTTGAAATCTTGATATGAAGAATACATACAGAACTACTAAAACTATAAATCGTGATCATATAATATCTTGGAATAATCATTTTCTTCCTGTAAGGTGGAGAATATATTTTTTCATCTTAAACATGACATCCTGATAGCGTGTCGGCATTCTATTCAGGAGAGTTCGAGATGGAATCTCGTTTTTGGCGACCAACATGTAACACCTCTGCTGACTAGAGTTGTTAAAATGGATGTTAAGCATTTGCAAATCATTTGCCATTATACTATTCTTCATTGATTGTTTAAATGCTGTTTTACATCAAAATTTCCGTTTTTGTTTTGTGTGTAGGCTGGTGGTAATTCCTTTATAAGCAAATAACTTGCTTCGTGGTGGAACAGCGCGATTGGTCTACAACACCGTTGCTGTATCCTCTAGCTCCTTCCACACGGGACATCATGTAATAGGGACACTACCTCCCCTCGGCCGCTAGGAGATGGTTTATTGAACCGTAGCTGCAACCTCTGTATCAGGTAGCTCTACAGTTTGTCCTTGGGTTTGCCAATCATCCAAGGATTTCTTAATGTATCATTAATTATGTGTCGCAGTAGAATTCAGCAAAGTATGAAGCTGGAGGAAGACAAAGGTGAAATGTGACCGAGGGACACAACACGCCATGATTATAAAGGGTCTGCTGTTGCTACAAGAAGTACTTTCCTGATTATGACAGCTGGGCATGAATAACCAGCTCTTCTAATCTCACTTGCTGTGAAGCCAAACTTGTGTTCACTGGTGTTGACTATTCTTTCTTCCACCCTCTGCTACTCTTTCAACTTGCTTGTAACCGTCAATTATTTATTTAGTTAGGGAAGATTAAGCGACGAAAATTGCCCGAAACATACATTTTTAGTTTTATGCAGTTTTATTTATCGGAATTTCTTCTTTAATTTGATACATATTTTATAATTAAATTAAATTGAGTTTTATTTATGGACGCTCTTTAACTGCTGTGGTCCTTAGCGTCTCATTCTATATTGGGCGTGAAAGACCGATAATTTTGTTCAGAGGCCTCTTTGCGAGGCTTGAGGTTCTTTAACGCGCCGTAAATCTACGACACGGGATCACCAGCTTTACTTCCCTTCCGAAGGAAGCCATGCTAAGCATTTTTACGCCCGAAAAAAACCCTCGCCCTCCGCCGGGTTTGAACCTACGACCTCGGGAACTAGGGGCTGGCATGGTAAATAGTTTATAATAGTACGCTAATATTAAAATCTATTTTTAAAAATGATGCTGTATCTACTTTATTATACTGTGAGAGTAGAGTAATAAAATTTAGCACATCTTTTAGGGGATGCTTTGTTCTAAACATTGGCACTAATTTTACATATGGCAGATTCGGAATACTAAAGACATTTGGTTTCTTTGCTTGCAAATATATGCTTTGAACAGGTTTTTCTGAATGAAATTTTCTGGCGTAAATGGCTCGTTTTCCCAGAAACTATTAATGACATGAATTTAACATATTTTAATATTGGCAGCTGAGGGATTTTAATCTCCCCTTAAATTTTTGGGTTTTCAGCAGGTTATTTATACAGGGTTATTAAAAAGAAAGGAACAGACTTTAAATATTTATTTCTAATGAACGACAATAGATGGCGACACATGCGAAACATCACTGAATAGAGAAACGCTCAAAATTTTATTTTATGTGTTCAAAATGAGCACCATATGTTGTGCAAGGACGACCAGTGCTTTTCCGTTTGTGTACGTAACCATCTTCTACGAAGTTATTGTATCAATTGTAATTTTTTTATGACGAGGCGGCTTGTTGTTGAACTTAAAACGAAATGCACGCTGCAACCAAACAACGGTTTCACTCTTTGCATAATGCAGCACACAAAACGACTTTTCCTGTGGCGTCGCCATTTTCTCGTATGTTTGTGGTATTTAGGTGCAATTTCTACTATACCAAGAGGCAGAAAAAGAGAGAGAGAGAGAAAGAAAATGGAAAAGATGTTTCAGTAAGTATATTAGTGTAATTAAGTTATTTTTAGGTGGTAAACTTACATTATGTACTGTCAAAAGGATGATCTTGTATTTTTGTTAATAAACAGAAACATGCCGTTATGTTGTATCTTTAAAATTATTTTGGTATTTCTTGTATAGAATATATTCATTATTTTCAGTGGTCTGTCATTTCTAGAGACCAAATGTTATACTGCTGTGCTTTTAAATACACTCCTTTCTTTTCCCTCCGTTTTCCACGGAGCATTTTTTGCCTTAAAATTCCCTTATTCCTCGGTTTTTAAACTTGGTTTGCATCAATGTTCAAAATTACTAGTTTTGTTATTTCAAGATTAAAAAATGCTGATTTTATGAGAAGAACAAAACCGACAAAATGCAAAAAATTCTAACTAACCGTTCATTTCGAAGGAAAAATAAATAGTAACTTTTATTTCCATGACTATTAGGAATATACACAATTTCGTATAATGTGAGAAGTAAGTAATTAAAATCATGGTACCAGAGACATTTTATCTTAAAGCCAGAAATCATTAATTAAAATTCCCATAAAACAAGAAAACACCATCATAGAAAGCTGAAAGCCTATACAGATATTATTATTGTTATTATTACTATTACAAGCTATACACATCGATTGTCAAACCTTATAATGTATCTTTAAAATTATATTACAGTAATTTCACATTAGTGAAATAGGAATATTATTTTATAAAATCCAATAAGCGAAACACTTAGATTTTTACTTCCTTGCCGATTACAACTTCTTAAAGGTAACGTAAATGAAATGCCACATGGCATATTCTCTAAGCGGGGCGTAGAATAGTTTATATGGCTGGTGTCTAATTTATAATTAATTATCGTGTATACACTTTATATAATTATATGTTTTTATAAGAAACCTCTTGCGAATTAACCCATGTAGTAAATAGCCCAAAGAAAAAAGAAATTATCACAGACCTACCTCTCCCCACGAAGATGTCTCTCTGAGGGACCGTCCCACACCGAACACCAGCGTAGGCAGTTTTACAAAGCAAATTCCGATGTCATACGCCCTCTGCCGTCATCCAATCGCCTGATCCTTCGAACCTGAATTATAATAAGGAAATGAAGTGACAGGAAATGGCGCACAGGAAAATTCGTGGTGTTATAATGCACCCTAGCTTACCAACCAGGGAAAACCGCGGAAATCACCAAGATCAGAGTGGCCGTCCCAACGGGAATCGGATAGGGGACACCCAAATGCGTGTCTCTTACCGTGGAGTCATCTTATTCGGTTGTAATGAAAGTTAAGGCAGGAATCTTTTATTATCGATTCTAATACATTTATATTGGAAAAAGTATAAATCAAGTGAAATAACATTGTACTGTCATTCATTGTCAACCCTGCATAATCTATCAATATCCCATTTTATTTACTGTAAACAGAACAACAGTAGTTTACGGTTACACGCCTCAAACGTATCCAAAACGATGATATTGCTGGGAAGGAGGTTCTTAACGTGTAATGTAATTAGCAACGTGCGCTACAGCATAGTGGATAAAGTAGGCAAAGGGTAATAAGCTTATGATCTAGCTAAAGAGGAATGTCAAGTGCCATTGTGAAAAGCAGTGACACTTGACGTTTTGTCCTCTAAACTCTGAATCTCTGGTCCTTATCAAAGGAAGTATGGAGGAATCATTTATATGAAAGTATGTCAAGCCCCTTGCTGTCTTTTGAAGCCAAAAGGGCCAAAGCATTTACTGGAAATTGCATCTGAACGAAGCACTCTCCAGACATTCCGTAATAAATTCAAATTCCGGGAAACTTTCAGGACTAAAACACAATATAGTAGCATTAACATACAAAAGATAGCCTTTTCCGAGAAGAGGATGGAATTTTCCCTCGAGAGCTTGTTCAGTACTTAAACTGGCAGCATGACACACAGGATCAGAAGAGTTGGAATGTGTTCTTCAAAGAGCTTAAAGAAATCAGAAATAAAATTACTGTTATTAATTTTGTTGTAATGTTAATACTTTGCACTTATTAAAGACATTTTAAGTTCAAAGTTAAGTGACCATTCAAATAACCATTCATGGCTGATCCAACAATTGATTGCGCTCTTCAGAATTTTCGTTGTTATTTACGTTGGTGTGAGAACAATTGCAAACTGCTTTATACAAATGTTATTTAGTTTTTTATGAGGTGTGAGAAAACAGCATAAAAAGGTAGACTCCCATTTTAAAAAACCTATAATTGACCCTAAAATGGCCATCGCAACGTCCTCCAAACAAAATACGACAAATGGAATTTACTTTCCTCCATGATATCAAGCAACTTTTATCCAAGACATTTCTTTCTATAAAGGTTAGGTTTTGAGATATTGTACAGTATCCACTTAAATGCTACACCCTGTATATTACTTTTGTAAATTTTGTATAAGAAATTCTTTCAATGTGTGTTTTCCCGCTATTTTATTATTTAAATTATAAATATCCAGCTACTCCAGTATGGTGTCATTTGTTACGTGATCCTGAAGGGTATATCCAGCCACATATCTCAAACATTTCATTTCAGCTGTCTCTTATTCTTCTGTCTGATCGTTTTAGAGCGCAATTCTCTGCTCCGTATGTCAGAACAATACAGCCATAGATTTATAATGTTTTATAATTTTTCTTTACGTATCTATTTTTTTTAAATTCGTTTTATTGTTCTACATATACTTTGAGATTTATTGATTTTATTTTTAAGTTGTTTGTCACAGTTGTAAGTTATTTCACAACTAAATGGCTCAAACTTTGTGCCTCTTCTACTATTTTATCTTTCAATCCAGCCTTACTCCTTTTTTGGGGGGGGGGCTTTTACCTAAGAAGGCCATAGTCTTTGCAGCCGATACCTCTTGGTTGTAAGTTGTCATTACTTTATCTAGAATGAAAGGAACTCCCTGTAACTTATTGTGAGCGAAGACAACTTGGTCGTGTGCAAATAATACTAAGTTTAAAATAATGGATAATTTTAAAATTAATTCATTTATCTTAGCTTGCCATTCTAAAATTGATGTCCCCATATATATGTTAAAAAGAGTGAATGACATTGGGCACCCTTGTCTTACTCCTAATTAATTAATTCTGGGTTTAAATTGTTGTTTCCGTTATTGTTTATGCTAATAACTGTCTCTTCACACATAATTTGTATCATAAGTGTTACATGTTTTCGGTATTCTTTCTGTTTCATGATAGTCCACAATTTTTCTCGGATTGCATTAAGAAATACTTTGATATAATCGACGAATAAGAGATGTGCTTCTAAGTTGAATTCCCTTCGTTTGTCGTATTACTTATGTGATAAAAACACAGTCTGTGCAGGATCTCCCTCGTCTAAATCTATGTTATTCTTGGTTTAGTAAAATTTCTGAAATTACATTTAGTGTCTAGTTAGAATTTTAGAAAGTATTGTTATTCTGCATTTAGTAAGCTTATGTCCCTGTAATTATCACACTTATTCCTATTTACGTTTTTAAATATTGATTTTATTAAACCATTCTTCCAATCTGGGATTTCAAGTAGACAAGCCATGTTTAATATATGTAAAAGTCTTAGTTTTATTTTCTTTGGCGCATACTTTGTTAGTTCTATGTTTATTTTGTCACTTCCAGGAGCTTTTTTATTTTTAGATGTTTCTAACGTTTCATTTAATTATACTAGGGTAGTGGTGTCTACATATTTGAATAAGTTTTCAGTTTTCTCTATTTTTTTTCATCCTTGTATGATACAATAATAATTTAAAGTGTTTTAAGCATTCTTCTTATGGTACGTTGCTCAATTCAACTGTTTCTCCCTCTCTGATTTATTAGGTATTTAATTGTTTTTTAAGTATTTGATTGATCTTCATTAACATTTTTATGTATCGCTGAAGTAATTATCCCAGGTCTGACGATGCAATTTCCTTGTTTCGTTTTTTATATTTCCACTTGTCCTTTTAGATTCTATTAGATGTTGTGCTGCCTTACTGCCTAGGTAGCTTAAATCTCTTTTTCTCTTTTTAGAAAGAGAGACTATTTCATCATTTGAAATGTATAGTTCTGTTTTCTTTTTTACTTTTATGTTTCCTTCCGAGAGCTTCATTTACAGCTTTTGTTATAATTTCTTTTCGATCATTCCATTCTGTGTCTAAGGATAAGCTCACAGCTCTTGGTCTAAGTGGATCTCCAGTCGCTGTCAGTATAATTTCCTTACACTTTCTTGTTTTAGTAGATGTATTTAGAATAGTTAATAAGTTAATGAGACATAAATTTATCGGATTTTAGTATTGGCAGGTAAGGGCTTTTAATCTTCCCTTAAAGTTTTGGTTTTTCAGCAGTTTATTTATATAGGGTTATTCAAAAAGAAGGAACAGACTTTAATTGTCTATTTCTAATGAACGGCAATAGATGGCGACACATGCGATACGTTACTGAATAGAGAAAATTTCAAAATTTTATTTTATGTGTTCAAAATGAGCACCGTTTGTTATGCGAGGACGTCCAGTGCTTTTCCGTTTGCATACGCAACCATCTTCTACGAATTTATTGTATCAATTGTAAATTTTTTATAACAAGGCCGCTCGTTGTTGCACTTACAACGAAATGCACGCTGCAACGAAACAACGGTTTTACTCTTTGCATAATGAAGCACACAAAACGACTTTTCTTGTGGCGTCGCCATTTTCTCGTAAACAAACACAGCGCCGCTGTAGGCACTGAATGGATCTAATAGGTGGGGTTTAAAACTCTGAATTCTCCTCTATTCAATAATGTGTCGTATGTGTCGCTAACTATTGTTGTTCATTAAAAATTAATACCTAAAATCTGTTCTTTCTTTTTGAATAACCCTGTATTCTAAAATGTTTTTACTAATAAGCACTGTATATTTAATACCTGAGCAAGTATTCATGGTAGTGACGTGTATACGTGCTTGCTCTAACAGCAAGCTGGGAATTATTCAAAGACAAATTTTCACTTCACCCACAGATATTTAGAGATTTAGTTTGACAATGCCTGTTCATTGTCGCTAGTGCGCGGTCGACATAGTTGTCACTATGTTCTCTTGTGAGCTACGTGTGCCAAATATATTGCCTTCTTTGGTGTAAAGTGGTGAATAAATCCATAAATTTATACGTGATATTTCATCCAGTATCATGGCCAGTATGTTTGTGGTATTTGAGTGCAATTTCTACAATACCAAGAGACAGAAAGAGAAAGAGAGAGAGAGAGAGAGAGAGAGAGAAAGAAAATGGAAAGATGTTTCAGTACGTATATTAGTGCACATAAGTTATTTTTAGGTGGTTAAACTTTTATTATGTGCTGTCAAAAGATTGATTTTGTATTTCTTTTATTAATTTAAACCTCCAACTCGGAATGATCAAACAGAAACTTCTGCAATAAACAGAAACAAGACGTTGTGTTTTATGTTTAAAACCATGTTGGTATTTGTTCTATAGAATATATCCATTATCTTCAGTGGTCTGCCATTTTTAGAGGCCAAAAGTCATACTGCTGTACTTATAAATACCTTTCTCCTTTCTTTTCCCTCCGTTTTTCCAAGCAGCATTTTTCGGCCCTAAAATCCCGTGTTCCTCGTTTTCAATGCTGGTTTGCATCAGTGTTCGTAATTACTAACTTTGCTATGTCATGATTAAAAATTGTTGATTTTCTGAAAATATTAAAATCGACACAATTCAGAAAATCTTAGCTAATTAACCATTCATTTGGAAGCAAAAATAAATAGTAACGTTTATTTCCATGTCTAGTGGGAATAGACAAAATTTCGGATAATGTGAGAAGTAAGTAATTAAAATTATGGTACCAGAGACATTTTATCTTAAAGCCAGAAATCATTAATTAAAATTCCCATAAAATAAAAAACACCATCGCAGAAGGCTGAAAGGCTATACAGATATTATTATTGTTATTATTACTATTACAAGCTATACACATTGATTGTCAAAACTTTGTATGTTTAAAATTATATTATAGAAATTTCACATTAGTGTCCCCTTCCTTTAAGGGAATATTAGTTTATAAAATCCAATAAGTGAAATACTTAGACTTTTACATCGATCCGGTTACAACTTCTTAAAGGTAAGGTAAAAGAAATGCCACATTGCATATTCTCTAAGCGGTGTGGAATAGCTAATATGGCTTGTTTCTAAATTCCAAGTATTGTGTATATACTTTATATAATTACATGATTTATAAGAAACATCTTGCGAACTAACCCATGTAGCAGATGACCTAAAGAATAAAATAATTATCACAGACGTACCTCTCCCCACAGGGATGCCTCTCTGAGGGACCGTCCCACACCCAACACCAGCGCAGGCAGTTCTACGAACAAATTCCGACGCCATACGCGTCGCCCGCCATCCAACCGCCTGATCCTTCGAAACTAAATTATAATAAGGAAATGAAGTGACAGGAAATGGGCCACAGGAAAATTCGTGGTATTATAATGCACCCCAGCCTACCAACCAGGGAAAACCGCGAAAATCACCAAGATCAGAGTGACCTTCCTACGGGAATCGGATAGGGGACACCCAAATGCGAGTTTCTTACCGGGAGTCATCTTATTCGGTTGTAATGAAAGTTAGTGCAGGAATCTTTAATTATCGATTTTATTACATTTATATTGGAAAAAGTATAAATCAAGTGAAATAACATGGTACTGTTATTCATTGTCAACCCTGCATAATCTATCCATATCCCATTTTATTTACTGTAAAACAGAACAACAACAGTAGTTTACGGTTACGCGCCTCAAACGTATCCAAAACGATGATATTGCTGGGAAGGAGGTTCTTAACGTGTAATGTAATTAGCAACGTGCGCTACAGCATAGTGGATAAAGTAGGCAAAGGGTAATAAGCTTATGATCTAGCTAAAGAGGAATGTCAAGTGCCATTGTGAAAAGCAGTGACACTTGACGTTTTGTCCTCTAAACTCTGAATCTCTAGTCCTTATCAAAGGAAGTATGGAGGAATCATTTATATGAAAGTATGTCAAGCCCCTTGCTGTCTTTTGAAGCCAAAAGGGCCAAAGCATTTACTGGAAATTTCATCTGAACGAAGCACTCTCCAGACATTCCGTAATAAATTCAAATGCCGGGACACCTTCAGGACTAACACGCAATATAGTAGCATTAACATACAAAAGATGGTCTTTCCCGGGAAGAGGATGGAATTTTCTCTAGAGAGCTTGTTCGGTACTTAAACTGGCAGCATGACACACAGGAACAGAAGAGTTGGAATATATTCTTCAAAGAGCTTAAAGAAATTAGATATAAAGTTTCTGTTATTAATTTTGTTGTAATATTCATACTTTGCACGTAATAAAGACATTTTAAGTTGAAAGTTAAGTGACCATTCAAGCAACCATTCATGGATGTTCCAACAATTGATTGCGCTCTTCAGAATTTTCGTTGTTATTTACCTTGGTGTAAGAACAATTGAAAACTGTTGTATACAAACGTTGTTTAGTTTTTTATGAGGAGTGACAAATCAACATACAAATGTAGGGTCCCATTTTAAAAAACTAAAATTGACCCTAAAATGGCCATCACAACGTCCTCCAAAGAAAATACGACAAATGGCATTTACTTTCCTCCATGATATCAAACAACTTTTATCCAAGACATTTCTTTCTATAAAGGTTAGGTTTGGAGATATTGTACAATCTCAACTTAAATGGTCCACCCTGTATATTACTTGTGTAAATTTTGTATAAGACATTCCTTAAATATGTGTTATCCAGATATTTTATTATTTAAATTATAAATATCCAGCTACTCTCGTATGGTGTCATTTGTTACGTGATCCTGAAGGGTATATCCAGCCACATATCTCAAAACTTTCATTTCAGCTGTCTCTTATTCTTCTGTCTGATCGTTTTACAGCGCAATTATCTGCTCCGTATGTCAGAACAGTACAGCCATAGATTTATAACGTTTTAGAAGGGTTTCTTTTCTTATCTTGTTTTTTTTAAATTCGTTTTATTGTTCCACATATACTTTGAAATTTATGGATTTTATTTTTAAGGTTTTTGTCACAGTTATAAGTTAGTTCACAACTAAATAGTTGAAAGATTGTGCCTGTTCAATTATTTTATCTTTCAATACAATTTTACTTCTATTTTTGGTTTTTGCCTAAGAATGCCATAGTCTTTGTTTTTGCAACTGATACGTCTAGGTTGTAAGTTGTCATTGCTTTATCTAGAAGGTAAGTAGCTACCTGTAACTTGGTCGTTTGAAAATAATACTGTTTTTAAAATAAATGAATTAATTTTAAAATTATACTTTATGTTAGCTTGCCATTCTAAAATTGATGTGTCCATATATATGTTAAAAAGAGTGAGTGATATTGGGTACCGTTGTCTTACTCCCAATTTAATGAATTAATTATTTTTTTACATTGTTGTTTCCGCTGTTGTCTATGCTAATGACTGTCTCTTTAAGCATATATTATATCATAAGGGTTGCATGTTTTCGGTATTCTTTCTCTTTCATGACATTCCATCATTTTGTTCGGATTACCTTTTCAAATACTTTTATATAATCAACGAATAAGAGATCTGCTTCTAAGTTGAATTCCCTTTTTTTGTGTTACTTGTTGTGTGACAAAAACACATTCTGTGCAGGATCTCCCTCGTCTATTTTTTGCTTACTGAATTTTCTTGAATTAGAATTTTAGAAAATAATTTTATCCAGCATTTAGTAAACTTATGTCCCTGTAATTATCACACTCATTCATATTTGTCTTTTTAAATATTGATTTTATTTAACCATTATTCCAATTTGGGATTTCTAAAGTAGACAAGCAGTGTTTAATATACCTATACGTAAAAATCTTAGTTTTATTTTCTTTGGCGCATACTTTTGTAGTTCCACGTTTATTTTGTCACTCCAGGAGCTTTCTTATTTTTAGATTTTTCTAATGTTTAATTTAACTCTTCTAGGGTAATGGTGTCTACATCTTTACATTCGTTTTCAGCTTTCTCTATTTTTTCATGTTTCTCTCTCGCTCTCTCTCTCTCTGACTTGTTTATGCATTTCATTACTTTGTAAGCATATAATTGAGCACAGTGAATACTTTTTTGTATCGCTGAAGTAATTATCCCTGGTGTGACGATACAATTTCCTTGTTTCGCTTTTTACATTTACACTTATCCTTTTACATTCTATTAGATGTTGTGCTGACTTACTGCCTAGGTAGTTTAAATAAACCTCTTTTTCTCTTATTAATAAGAGAGGCTATTTCATCTTTTGAAATGTATAGTTCCGTTTTCGTGTTTACTTATTTTTACTACCGAGAACTTGATTTACAGCCTTTGTTATAATTTCTATTGGATCATTCCATTCTGTGTTTAAGGATAATCTCATAGCTCGTTTGTCTAAGTGGATCGCTAGACGCTGGCAGTATAATTTCTTTATACTTTCTTGTTTTAGTAGATGTATTTTGAATAGTTTTTGGGGTAGTGAGACATTAATTTAGTGGATTTTAATATTGACAGAATAGGGCTTTTTATGTCCCCTTAAATGTTTGATTTTTCAGCTGGTTATTTATACAGGGTTATTCAAAAGGAAGGAACAGAATTTAAATATTTATTTCTAGTGAACGACAATAGATAGCGACACATGCGATACATCACTGAATAGAAATAAGTTCAAAACATTATTTTATGTGTTCAAAATGAGCACCATTTATTATGCAAGGACGACTAGTGCTTGCATACGCAACCATCTTCTACGAAATTTATATTATCAATGCTAATTCTTTTATGACGAGGCGTCTCGTTGTTGAATTTACAACGAAATGCACGCTGCAATAAAACAATGGATTAAGTATTTGTATAATGCAACATACAAAACGACTTTTCTTGTGGCGTCGCCATTTTCTCGTAAACAAACACAGCGCCGCTGTGGACACTAATTAGAACTAATAGGATGGGCTTAAAATTTTTAATTCTCCTCTATTCAATGATGTTTCGTATGTGTCGCTATCTGTTGTCGTTCATTAAAGATTAATATTTAAAATCTGTTCCTTCTTTTTGAATAATCCTGTATTATAAAATATTTTTATTAATAAGCAATATATATTTCATAGCAGAGCAAGTATTAATGGTAGTGATGTGTATACGTACTTGCTCTAACAAGGAAGCTGGGAAATATTCAAACACAAATTTCCACTTCGCCCACAGATATTTAGAAATTTAGATTGACTATGCCTGTTCATTGTTGCTAGTGCGCGGTCGACATAGTTATCACTATTTCCCCAAGAGGAGAGTCTCTTGTGTGCTACGTGTGCAAAATAAATTGCCTTCTTTGGTGCAAAGTGGTGAATAAATCCATAAATCCATACGTGATATTTCATCCAGTATCATAGCCAGTATGTTTATGGTATTTGGGTGCAATTTCTACTATAGCAAGAGACAGAAAGAGAGAAAGAAAGAAAGAAAATGAAAAAGAGGTTTGAATACATAGGTCAAAATTCATATTGCTGTGCTTTTAAGTACCTCCTTCCTTTTCCCTCCGTTTTTCCAAGAGTATTCTTCTGCTTAAAATTCTCTTGTTCCTCGGTTTTCAACGCTTCTTTGCATAAGCTTTCATAATTAATTCTCCTATTTCATGATTAAAAATTGCTGATTTTCTGAAAAGCTTAAAATCGACAAAATTCCAAACATTTTAGCTAAATAAATAATAATTTTAAATAATTAAAATCATGATACCAGAGACATTTTATCTTAAAGCCAATAATCATGAATTAAAGTTTCCATTAAATAAAAAAGACTGTGTGCAAAGTTGAAAACCTATACAGATATTATTGTTATTACTATTACATACTATACACAATCGATTGTCAAAACTTATAATGTATCTTTAAGGTTGGAAAGGTAGAATCAGATGACTGAAAAATTCAATGCCAAGCCGGGATTTGAACCACGGATCTCCCGGTCTCCGTCCGGTTGCTCTAACCACTGAGCTACCATGGCAACATGCCGACACGACATTAAATTCTCCAGCTGATTCGCATTTTTTCCCGGTAAACCACAAGGAGATCTCAAATTGTATTGAGATGCCATACCCCAATGGCGACTTACATTTATTGTAAGTACTTTAAGTTCCGGGCTTTTATAGTTGCAACCACTATTAGGTCAATTAATGAAATTAATTGTTCTTTCACTCAAGCCGTGTGTTGGACAGGGTTGGAAAGGTAGAATCAGATGACTGACTCAGATGACTTTCCAACCCTGTCCAACACACGGCTTGTGTGAAAGAACAATTAATTTCTTTAAGGTTATATTATTGTAATTTAAACTTAGTGACCCCTTCTTTTAAAGGATTATTTTTTTATAAAATCCAATACGTGAAATACTAAGATTTTTACTTCGTTCCCGATTAAAACTACCTAAAGGTATGAGAAATGTAATGCCATATGGTATGTTATCTAAGTGGGGCATAGCATAGTTTATATGGCTGGTTTCTAATTTATAAGTAATTATCGGGCATACACTTTATATAATTACATATTTCTCTAAGAAACCTCTTGCGAATTAACCAATGTAGCAGATATCGTGAAAAAAATATTAAGTACCACAGACCTACCACTCCCCACGGAGATGCCTCTCTGAGTGTCCGTCCCACACCAAACATCACGGTAGACAGTTCTACAAGGCAAATTCCAACGCCATACGCGTCGCCCGTCATCCAATCGCCTGATCCTTCGAACCTGAAACATGATAAGGAAATGAAGTGACAGGAAATGGGGCACAGGAAACACATTCGTGGTATTACGAGGGCTGATCATTAAAGACTGAGACCGATTTTTTTATCACAGACATTTATTACTCCATTTCAATGTTGGCATGATCTTTTTCAAAGTAGTCCCCTCCTAACTGAATGCACTTTTTATAGCGTCTCTGCCAGTCCTCGAACACATGGTGCAGGCCATTCTTTGTCAGGTCTTTTGAGAATCGCCTCACTTTTCTTTAGCACTGCTTCAGTGCTCTCAAATCGAATGTCCCGGAGCTTTGCCTTTAGTAATAGGAATAAAAAGAAATCACAGGGGGTAAAACCGGAGCATTAAGGCGGATGTGGCACACAGGTAATGTTGAATTTAGCCAAAAATTCCTGGACTTGAATTGCGACGTGAGGCCGCACGTGGTCGTGATAAAGTCGCCACCCATTCCGATGATGTTCTGGACGTTTCATTGTAATATGCTTCCTCAGTGTAGCCAATACTGACGTGTAGTAGCTGCTGTAACAGTAGTGTGAGGGGGGGGAACTGCATTCTGGTAAATCATTCCATTCCGAAACACCAGGCCCACATTGCTTAGCACAGAGGACTCGCCCTTCTTTGAAGTCCTTGAACCACCTAAACACCGTTGCACGAGGTTGTGCATGTTCACCGTATGCTTGCTTCAGCTTTTCGAAAGTTTCAAGGCTGTATGATTTAAATGAAAATAAAATTTTATTGCGCTGTATTGCTCCTCTCGTGTCACCTCCATTTTGTGGTATACGAAATTCAAGTAGGGTCAACAATATACAGCACTACTACCAACCTACCGTTACGAGAGTGCTGTCGCTTATGGATATTATACATGAAACCCACCACTTTTCAAGTATTTGTGGTAGAGACATAAAACTATCAAGGAAACTACAGAAAAAAAATCAGTCTCGGCCTTTATTGATCAGCCCTCGTACAATGCACCCCAGCCTACCAACCAGCGAAAACCACGAAAATTCCCAATATCAGAGTGGCCGTCCTAATTGGAATCGAATAGGGGACCCCAGGAATGCGAGTCTCTTACGTAACCGTCGAGCTATATCACTCGTTTGTTGTGAAAATTAGTGCAGGAACCTTAAATTATTGATTTTATCGCATTTATTTGGATAAAGTTTAAAATCAAGTGAAGTATCATGGTACTTTTATTCATTGTGAACCCTGCATAATCTATCTATATCCCACTTCATTTGCTGTAAACAGAAAAGGAGTAGTTTTCGTTTACGCGCCTCAAACGTATCCAAAACGGTGATATTGCTGGGAAGCAGGTTCTGAACGTGTAATGTAATTAGCAACGTGCACTACAGCATAGTGGATAAAGTAGGCAAAGGGTAATAAGCTTATGATCTAGCTAAAGAGGAATGTCAAGTGCCATTGTGAAAAGCAGTGACACTTGGCGTTTTGTCCTCTAAACTCTGAATCTCTAGTCCTTATCAAAGGAAGTATTGTGGAATCATTTATATGAAAGTATGTCAAGCCCCTTGCTGTCTTTTGAAGCCAAAGGGGCCAAAGCATTTACTGGAAATTGCATCTGAACGAAGCACTCTCCAGACATTCCGTAATAAATTCAAATTCCGGGAAACTTTTAGGACTAAAACACAATATAGTAGCATTAACATACAAAAGATGGTCTTTCCCGGGAAGAGGATGGAATTTTCTCTAGAGAGCTTGTTCGGTACTTAAACTGGCAGCATGACACACAGGATCAGAAGAGTTGGAATATACTCTTCAAAGAACCTAAGGAAATCGTAGATATAAAATTACTGTTATTAATTTGGTTTTAATATTCATACTTTGCACCTATTATAGACACTTTGAGTTGAAAGTTAAATGACCATTCATGGAGGAGTGTTTTATGAGGAGTGAGAAAACAACATAAAAAAGTTAGGTTCCCATTTAAACAAATTAAATTAACCGTAAAATGACCATCACAACGTCCTGCAACAAAACACTACTAACCGCATTTACCTTCCCCTATAATGTGAAATGACTTTTATTCAAGGCATTTGTTTCTAAATGCTTGGTTTTGTAGAAACCGTGCAGTCTCAGCTTAAATGGTCCACCCTGTATATTACTTATGTAAATCTTTTAGAAGACATTCTTTCAATGAGTATTTTCCAGCTTTTTTATTATTTAAATTATAACTATCCAGGTACTCTCGTATGGTGTCATTTGTTACGTGATCCTGAAGGGTATATCCAGCCACATATAACAAAAGCTTCATTTCAGCTGGTTCTTATTCTTTTGTCTGATTGTTTTAGACCGCAATTCTCTGCACCGTATGGCAGAACAGGTACAGCCTTAGATTTATAGCAATTTAGAATTGTTTCTTTTCTCATCTTGTTTTTTTTAATTAATTTTATTGTTTCACATAAACTTTGAAACTTGGATTTTATTTTTAAGGTGTTTGTCACAGTTGTAAGTTATTTTACAACTAAATAGTTGAAACTTTGTACCCGTTCTATTATTTTACCTTTCAGTACAGTTTTACGTCTTTTTTGTGGGGCTTTTCCCTAAGAAGGTCATAGTTTTTGTCACTGCTTTATCTAGAAGGAAAGTAGCTACCTATAACATGTTTTTGTTGTCAGCGAAGACAACTTGGTCGTGTGCAAATAATACTATGTTTAAAATGAATGGATTAATTTTAAAATTATCCTTTATATTAGCTTGCCATCCAAAAATTGATGTGTCCATATATATGTTAAAAAGAGTGAGTGACATTGGGCATCTTTGTCTTACTCCTAAATTAATTAATTCTGTTTTTAAATTGTTGTTTCCTCTGTTGTCTATGTTAATAACTGTCTCTTCATACATAGTTTGTATCATTAGGGTTACATGTTTTCGGTATCCTTACTCTTTCAGGATATTCCATACTTTTTCTTGGATTACCTTAACAAATACTTTTATACAATCGATGGATATGAGATGTGCTTCTAAGCTGAATTCCCTTCTTTTTGTATTACTTGTGTGATAAAAACACAGTCTGTGCAGGATCTCTCTCGTCTAAATCTATGTTATGCTTGGTTTAGTAAAGTTTCTGAAATTACATTTAGTGAAATTATGTCCCTGTAGTATTCGATTGCTAGTTCTCTCGTTCTCGGAGATGATGAAAGTCACACCTAGCCCTATCGTTGCAATCTTAGAAGTGGGGGTGTAGCCAAATCATAAGCATGTCTTCTGGTTTAAACCCAGATTTTATTCCAGGAACAACAAATAAATAAAAAAACACCCGCTATCTCAATAAGGTTTGGGAAAACCATTTCTCATCGTAACACGCTATCTCCCCCCACCCTTCACAATACGTAGCAGATGCAGCGTCACGTCTCACCATCAGTATTAAAACAGGAGTGTCAAATTCTGGACGAATTCCTACTTTTACATAGAAATGTCCTGACGGGAACATTCGGGCCAATATTTATAACGTGCTTTTTCATTGGCTACTGCTTAGCATGGTATGAGAGTTAAACTGTCCAAGTTTAGAAGTCGGGTTTCGCTTGACTCTTGGGGAATTTCCTTCTACCTCCATCTCTTTTACACGTCGACCTTCTCTCTCGTAAAGTCTCTCATGTTATCCAACTCCCTGTCCTGCGAATGACACTTCCAGGAATTTCACTCTATCTTCATCGATTTCCACCATCGGCCTCTCTTTCGTTGCTAAGAACCGAAGTAGTTAAAGAGCATCTATAAATAAATCCCAATTTAATTTTTCTCTCTCGTTGTTGCAGCTATTTTTCAACTCCATGTGTTACAAAGTTCGCTTACTAATTTTCCCCAAGTTGCTAGTTCGCCTTTCCCTGGGTAACGGTTTTTACAATATTATATATGAAGTTCTGATATAATATGTAGCATTCATAATGATATTTACAATCTTTCTGAAATGTATATATCCGTTTACACATTATTTCCCTTGGCTTATATATCTCCTGTTATTTATACTCTGCTGTATTTATTAACATATCTGTGCTTATTGATTATTATTTGTATCTGTGAGTCTTGATTGTTTACATATCTATATGTTACTGGTTATGGGCAGGTGTTTCCCTACAACGACAAGGGGAACAAAGAGAATGTAAGTCCTGAATTCATACGGAAGACATTTTGGATGTGGGAATATCGCAAGGAAGGGCTGGCAGCGTAAGCCTTGCCAAACACAAACATTTGTATTTATGGAGGGGAGTGCAATGTCTCAACCAAATATGGTCGGTTTGATAACCATCAGGTGTTTTGTATGTGCGCCATCGTCCAGAATGTGACGAAGCTGGCAGTCCAGTGGTCAAGAGAAACCTTTCGGCTAGAGATCGACGAAAAGCAGAACTCATTTCCACTGATGAGAGAGAAAGCGAAAGGAATTTACGAGAAAAAGGAGGGGTAGTGAATGAGAGGAAGGGTTGAGGGAGTGGCGGACGGAAGAGTCACGGAATGGAATTCACGGTTCAACGAAAGCTAGACACGATCAAAGCTATTCACTGCCGCATTCGCTCAACCTCGAGTGTATGAGAGCGGTGATGAAAGAGGGGTGTGACAGAGTATGAACAAATGGAAGAGACTTGACTCAACCATCTCCAAAGGGAATACCAAGGACCGTCCACATGTTACTTTCCATTCTGTATGCGTTACGTCTACGGGTTTAGCAGCCCATTGTATTTCATTCCTGTCCCTGGTGACGAAGCTGCTCATCTCATGAAACAAGCCAGAAGAAATGGCCTTCAAAGTGTACGTTGCTGTGGAAAAAATAGCTCTTTTTGACTGTATGAATAACAAAATGATAATTAGTTGTTCTTTCATACATGTCGCGTGTAAAAGGTAGAGTCGGAATGAAAACATAATTGCCCTAGCCGGGATTTAAACCACGCATCTTCGGCTTACGCGCCACTGCTCTAATCAACTGAGCTACCATTGATTGTCCTAATAATGATTAGCAATGAAGCCGTGGACTGGAGGTACATACGAGGTTATAAGTCGCGATTGGGGTATGTTATCTTAAAATGAATTTGAGAACGTCTTGTGGTTTATCGCGAAAATTCTGATGCGTTGCATTCACATGGCTTTCTTTACCTTATATCGTTTATTTTATATAGTGTCTACAAACTGTCTTACGAAATCTTATTTTTGTTCATAATTCATGTTACGTGATATAAATCTTTACAGAAGTACTTTAATTACAGATTTCATTTTAAGTACAAGTGGGGACAGAGGGGGGCGGCGCCGTGGCCGAGTGGTTAGACCGCTCGCCTCTTATCGAGGCGGCCCGGGTTCAATCCCATGTGGGATTTGTGGTGGACGAAGCGGCGTCTGGGCGGGTTTTCAACGGGTTCTCCGGTTTCCCCACCATTCATTGCACCAACTGCTCCATCATCACCTTTCCTTTCATCCATTTCGCCTTCATTTCGTTTCATCTACTTCCTTCATCCCATACCAGGCATCGGGCTGATCACCCATTCTGGATGCTCTGTCTGATCCATGAGTGTCTGCTCCTCGACGGGCCTCTGACCCCAGGCACCCGCCTGTAAGTCCTGGGAGGTGTAAGTCCTACAGAAGATGAGGATAAACAGAGAATGAATGAATGAATGCATTTGGGGACAGAGGAAACGGAATCGACAGTTAAATGTTTAAACACCGCTTAGCTAGATGGTGGCCTAGAAATTCCATACTTTTTCTGTGACGTCGGGAGAAAGAACTGAATAGCGACAGCAGTTTAAAAAAGACAAATGTGTGTAAAAATTGAAACCAGTAACAATGGATAACTCGAAAATGGCTGGTAACACATAAAAGTTAAATAAATAAATTCTGCGTGTTAAACATTTCTACATTTTTTGTGTAGTAGCTTCTTAAGTACGGTTTACCAGACATGAAGAATTATACATAATTGCTTCCGAATGAAGAGGGGATAAGCTTTTCCCAGGAAGTTCAATGTATACATTTTATTATCCATGTAAATACCTGTCTTAAACATATGACACTTCAATCAAAATCTTTAGAGCCGTTTTTTAAAACATTGAAATTTTCGAAAAATCTCCCATGTAAAGGGTAGTTTGTGGGAGATTCCATGCCGTATCCTTGGTAGATGCTGAATCTGAATATCAGGTTTTGTACTTATAGGACATTTCGTTTTGGGGTTATGCTGTCCAAACACATACACATACTCTTTTTGGGTTCGGTGTGCCTAAAATTTTTTTACTTCCGTTGAAATCTCGCTATGGAATTTTGGGTAAAATGTACGTGCGTAGAAGAGAGAGTAAAAATCTGAGTCAATCGAGAAAGTTTCTACTTTTTTCTTGAATCACAATATAATTTACACTGATGTCCTTATGTCATCTCTTCACACAAATCAGACTTTTGATCTCCTCCCATGCTCAACAACGAATAGTGCATTTGGGTGAAAGCAAGTGGCCCTTTCCCCTAGATTGTAGTAGTCTTGTTTTTCTTCCTCCATAAGCTTTCCACATTTATGAGCTTAACCCTAGTTTCAACCCAGCCCTTATCAGCTGTCTCTGCTAATGCCTTCAAACTAATTCCAAGCAGTACATTTCTGCTTTCTACTCCACCAACACCTGTTAAATACGACGCAAATAGCGCGTTATTTCAAGCCACCGGAGTAAGGGATACTATATCGTTGATCGAGGTAGTAATATTTAATAAAGAAGGCGTCGAGGTAGCCCAGTGGTTTAGTTTCCGGCTCTTGTTCGATTTCTGGCTCTGGGGTGGCGATTTTAAGTCGGCCTTATCCACGCCTTCACCTCTGACTTGCTCATGTGGAGTATCCCCGAAGCCCAACGTGGTTCGGAGTCCACGGTAAAAGCTGTAGGTCCTCTTATTCCACCGCCATCATCATCACCCTAGCATCGGAGCTAACATACTCCATACTATGGGTGCCTCTACCTCAGGAATGGGTCCAGGAATAGTTTGGTGGAATGAGGTATCCCCGAAGGTTTTACTGTTCTCTTTATTTCCACCAAAGAGGGTGAATATAAGCCAGGAAGCAAATCGAAGGTTAACGCACCTCAGTGCTCCGTGTTATGTCCACCTGTTTCATTTTACCTAATCCTAGAGTTTTCAAAATTATCTGTTGGTTACGCGAGTGAAGATCGCTTTGATAAGAGTACGCATCAGTATTCAATAATTTTGCAATTTTCAAATTGTATTCGGGGATACCTTTAGGAAAAAGATGCCAATTGGTGACGCTCTCGGTCATTCTCCTCCTTTTCCCCTCCAACTTCGTGTGTGGGAGGAGCTTTTACCGCAACGCAGCGCTAATAGATCCTTGGACCTTAGGCAACCCGAGGGACAAAACAGTGAGATGAGTTAAACTCATGTCCCTCCAGTGCCAACCCTACTTTAGGAAATCGCAGGTTTTGTGACAGCATACAGTAGTAATGCTAATTTCATTACAATCAGTAAAATAGCAATTATGGGGAGACTAAATAGCAAAGAAATGAAATTTTTAGATATTTTATGCAGTTTTATAAATTGAAATTTCCTCTTTAATTTGATAAATATTCTAACGTTGTAGAAACAATAGTAATATTTCAAACATAATTTACTTTCTCTACTACGTATAGTAAGTAGGGGAAGTATTGTATTCCACCCAAAAATTCGATAACGAGATTTCACCGGAAATATATGTTTTGAGGCCCCCTGAATCCAAAAAAAGCATTTTGGAAACATGTCTGTGTGTGTGTGTCTGTGAGCAGCATAATTCACAAACGAACAGTCAGATAAACACCAAACTTGGTATTTAGGTTCAGTATCTTCCAGAGATGCGACACGAAAGTTTTCTAGAAAATCCTCCCACCCCAGATTACCCTTTACATGGAACATTTTTCGAAAATTTTAATTTTCTCAAAAATGGCTCTAACGATTTTGATTAAAATATCATATGTTTAAGATATTCTCATGACAAATACAATGTATATCTTGAATTTTCCAGGAATGTCTCCAAAAGTATTCTTCTTTGTGAATGACTTTTGCATAACTGATAAACCATAAGAGATAGAAAAAATTTTACTGCACAAAAAATGTAGATCGCATTAAAATACACAATTTATGTCATTTACATTTTTTTGTTGAGTGAACCATTTTCGAGATATTGCTTGTTATTCCCTTAAATTTTTCAATACTTATATTCTGAAATGGGAATTCGATATTCAGTTTTTGGTCTTGGATATGCAAAGAGTATTAATCTATGGCAAAGAGAATGGTGCTTGATGCAGTAATTTGTATCACAAATTACTTAAATGTAAATAATGATTGTAATATGAATATGCATTTTTATGTGACATTGATTTGAGATGTTTATTGATTGTAAGAGAAGTATTATTGTTGAGAAGTAAGTTTATACTGCCTTACTGAAACTGACAATAATAGCGTGCAATAATGCAGCGAGGGGGTGAGCTGTTTATCATTATTGGAAACGAGGAAGTTACGTAATGTTGGCGCGTTTTTCTGTAGAATTTGCTGGAACATTTCCCTAGAGCATATGTATTCATAATTTTCATTGGATATAAAAATAGACGCTAATGTTGGCGCGTTTTATTAGCCAATTGCAGTTCAGTTATAATCTTTAGGCATATCGGGGTGTATGAGTATAAAAGGGCTAGGTTAGAGGTAAAACCCATCAGTTCATCACAATTCTTTGTACACTACACGTCGCCTTCAGTCCGTCAGTTGGTCGAAAATATTTGTATGATACACGTCGCCTTCAGTCCAGCAGAAATATTACACGTCAGCTAACGATTCGCAAGTTACGCGTATAAGAGTTATGAAAAATCTCAAGTATGGTAAAGTTAATTATACAAAAGGTTGAAGTACGTGAATAAAAAGTGATCAGTAAGAAGTTGTTATAACAGTTTCAGTTTGGCGAGTGCCTAGATCAATGTGTAAATGTGATAGTGAAAGTGTTCGACAATAAAAATATAAAAGAAATTCTTTCATCAGTGTTATCTTTGGATAAAAGATTCCTTTCCGTTTACACAACCTGTATAAAGAGAAGTGCTCGACCCAAAAAGGATAATAGCTAGCCGGAGGACAGTAAACCAAAATTAAATAAAATAACAGTAGCATTCTTTCAAACAAACACTAATACTACCGCAAATTGCTAACACCAGATGGAGCTACAAACCTAACAAAGAATTACGTCACAAAATGTCATCACCACGGGAAGTAAACACACATACACAAACATTATAAGTAAAACCGTCGCAAATTGGCTACCACAACGTGGGGCTACAATTAATGTTAAATAAATAACATTAATAATAACCACTTCAAATTGGCTCCCAAACGTGGGGCTCAATAAATAAATAAATATAACATAGATACCGCCGCATGCTGCACCTAGTAACCAGCCATTAAGAGATATGTCTCTGCTTAAAGTCTACTGTATTTCTATATTGCCCTTGCAAATACAAAACAAGGGGAACATAGTACGCCTTAAGCGATAGTCAAGTATTTTTAGAACTGGTCGCTATGTGTAAAATGTAATTCTCTTTGCATGTCAAAAGATCGTTTCTGCAAACCTTTATCTCGATTAATATGAAATAGATGGAGAATAAGAGTTTGTAAAAATAGTTTGTACAAGAGTAGAGAAAGTCATGTGAGTGTAACACATCAGATTTTTTAAAAATGGCACAGCATCCCCATTTTATACTGTGAATGCTGCATCACTTCACATATAAAAGTCATAACTCCTATACATTTTGGAATAGAGAGGTAAGCTTTAGCCCATTTTTTAGCGAAAATTTTTCTCTGTAAATTGATGCTTCAGATAATTATGACAGATCCTGTGTATTCAAGCCATGTGGCTTCATTCTTTGCAAATATATGCAAGTTTGTTTTCCTCATTTTTGCTTTGGACAGCTTTTTCTCTGATTTTCTCAGAAACTATTGAAGATGGTTAAACTAAATTTTAGTATCATAATAACCACGCTTAAATGCTATAATGGATCTAGTTTTGTGTTAATGTTACATTTCGTTATTTTGTTAAAAATAATGGTTGATAAATTGTTATCAAAGTATGGTATGATTAAGAAAATAGTCCTATATTTCTTAATAAACAAACTTATGAAATAAAAGTAGATCTGTGTGCGTCTAAATCTTGTACAAATTTCAAATATCTTATGAGATAATAGGTCAAGAATTTAGGAGATATATTAGCATTGGTAGGATAGAATTTTGAATCACCCCTTAAGTGAATACTGATTTTATATGTATTACCTTCATAAGATCATATCGGGTATTATTTGCTTAAAATATGCTAAATTTACCGAAAGAGAGTTTCAAACGATTAACATTTACACTTCCCCTTAGTGCCGCATAAAGATGTCACCTATGGAACTATTCACACATCGGCACTACCTGCAAATCATATTAATGTACGAGAATAGTCCAGGAAGTAGCGACCGATTGGCTTTAATACATCCAGAAAAAATATTTTATTTAAAAGAAACATGTCACTTACAAAATTGAAGCTTATTTTATTTCTCCACATAATCACCTTCGTTAATTAAGAATTTGTCATATCTGTCCACGAATTCATGTATAGTAGTCGGTTGACGTCAGTCCTTTAATCCAAGATATTCAGACTCAATTTCACCAAGCAAAGAACGAAAAATGTCTGGGAAAGAATTCGATAGTTAGTGAATCACCATACACTTTCTATAGTTGGTCAATTTCTTCAGGTTTCAACTTCCGAGATTTCAAAAATGCGATACCTCTCACCTCACAGTCGGTAATTTATTTTGGACAATCACAGAATACACAATAACAACTGAAAATCACACGATGCTTTAACTGCTGTGGTCCTTAGCGTCCCATTCTGTATTGGGAGTGAAAGACCTGCAATTTTGCTCAGAGGTCTTTTTGTCAGGCTTGAGGTTCTTTTACGTGCCGTAAATCTACGACACGGGACCACCGGGTTTACTTCCCTTCCGAAGGAAGCCATGTTAAGGGTTTTTACGCACGAAGAAATCCATCGCCCTCTGCCGGGTTTGAACCCGCGACCTTGTGAGCTGGAGGCTAGTATCGTAACTACTACACCACGGAGGACGATAGAAGCCCAGCAGCGATCTGCGTATCGGAATGGGCAAAGTGTTTACTTTCTGGAACATCCTGGTATAAAGTGAAGTAGATGGTTCGTTACGTTATTTTTACCACGCTTTGGGCGTCAATTTGAAGTAGTTTGTATTGAAGGAGTTGTATTATATTTCAACTGTAGTAGTTGCAACAGCACGTATAGTAAACAGTTTCCGGTAGCCTTCGCCCTAAATGTATTTTTAGGTGGCCTTTGCCCCAAGTTAAAAAAAAACTTTGTAATTTGATTGTTTCTATAAGTATTAAATATTTATGCTTGCCTCGGCTGCGTCAGTATTATTGTTAGAGACATGGAAGTCTTGGCAGGGCGTGATGCGACAAGAATGTAGGCTTACACAGATTTTAAGTTTTAACTCACTCCTTTTTATTAATCCTTGACACAAATTAAATAGCTCTTCACTGATATCGAGAGCTGTGAGATTCGTTTATTTAATAATTGCACTTTTTAACAAGTATACTATTTTCGTCTCACACGAATAGATAATTAATTTCTCGAGGACACATCTCGCGTCTGGTTATGATCACTGTCTAGAAGCAACAGTCTGGTTATGAGCTCTGTTTGGAGGCAACTGAATTGATTTCAACCGTCTAAACTTGTAAATTTCTGTATTTCAAGTCTCTGATTGGCTACTTTTTACTCCAATAGAACACCTGCATTTAACTAAAGCTTTTTCTGGTTGTTGATTGGCTATTTTTATAAACTGTCACTAAAATTGCATTAATGGTTCCAAAAATCACAAGTAATATTTAAACTCTCAAACTCATTATTGCCTCAAGGTTACCTCATTGTTAGCAAATTTTAACCTATTTCTCACAGCTCCTACATTATTAAATTACGTAATGCACTCACATAACATTATTGAACATGTTTACAGTAATATAAGCATATGCAATGACTGTTACATACATTTTACAAATTATTACATACACATATTGCTTCAAGGCGGGCTGTTATTGAACTTACATATTATACAATTTGACTGAAATCATTTAAATGTTAAAAATACTGCCCCAAAAGAAAGGGGCAAAGCGCTACAAAGGCTACTAAATTAATTTAGATAAAGTTTATAGCAGGTTTTCTATATGTTTATACTGTCATCATTGCCACATTGTGTCAATTTAAGTTCCGAGGAAGTTCAAACCAGCTTTGTGTGCATTTAATGTTTCAACTCCATGTCTAATCGTGTGTGTGCAAACATGAGCAATGCAAAGAAGAAAACAAAACAGAAAAGAATACACATAAACCAAGAAAGGCAGAAAAAGGAGAAATGCTCATTTCCAACAAGTCTTGCTCAGAAATGTTAAAGCAGGTTCCTATATTATGTTCAAAATAAAATAGTGTTCTAGCTAAGTAATAGTGGTGGAGGGTATACGCACCCAGTACTAAATTTAGTTCATGTTATACAGAGGGGGTCCAAAAATGTATGTAAACTTTATCGATACCGTTTGCTTTTTATTCCTCATTAAGTTGTGACACCAATATATTGTGTTTTACTGTCTCTAAAGGTGTCAGTAGTTGAGTAGCCGTGTGATCATAACAAAAGTGAACAAACGACATAAAATGGCAGAGACATCCCTGGCTTTCGAGCAACCCAAGACCACGCTGAATTCTCTTCATGTTCTCCTTACTTAACAGCCCTGGACTTTTACCTCTAGGGAACCCTATAAGATGTGGTGTTCAAAAGAAAAACAGCTACAGTGCCTGAAATTCAGGAAGAAATTGAATCCCTGTGGACACCGTAGTCACTTTTGGTGGTTAAGTCGAAATAAGAAGTATATGAACACTTATGGTGAACCTTTTGAGCATCTTAAGTGACCACAGAAGCCAAAAATGGATAAAGCTCACCTTTGATGCCTTCACAGATCCAATCATAAAACTTTTAAACAGATATTTGTATTGTTGAAGTGTTTATATCATTTTGGGGACTGTTATTCTTCAGCACAGTAAGAGAGGTTAGGCTTTGTTTGTTAGAACGGTTTATTGCTATGTGTGATCCCGAATATTTAAAAATCAAGGAATTCTATGGGCGGCGCCGTGGCCGAGTGGTTAGACCGCTCGCGTCTCACCGAGGCGGCCCGGGTTCAATCCCAGGGACCCGCATGCGGGATTTGTGGCGTCTGGGCGGATTTTCTCCGGGTTCTCCGGTTTCCCCCGCCATTTATTCCACCAACTGCTCCATCATCACCTTTCCTTTCAACCATTTCACCATCATTTCGTTTCATCCACTTCCTTCCTCCCATACCAGGCATCGGGCTGATCACCCATCCTGGATCTTCTGTCTGGTCCATGAGTGTCTGCTCCTCGACGGGCCTCTGACCCCAGGCACCCGCCTGTAAGTCCTGGGGGGGGGGGTGTAAGTCCTACATAAGAGGAGGTAATACCATGAAACGGAACTTTCTTGGGCTTTTAATATTACTATATCCATTAACTTGAATTAAGAATAGTATTAAATATAGTAATACTCCTCAAAGAATTCGTATGAACTTATAGGGGCCAAATTACAGGATAAAAATATGCAGGAAGAACAAATGATATTACAGTTTGCATTCTCATTCTAATGTTTTATACGGTTTAGTACACCACTTTTATATATTACCTCACAATGCCACATATAATTTTAGCTGATAGAGAAATAAATGTTTGAAATCTAAAATCTCAGACCTTAATGAGAAAGTTGTAAAAAGGTTGATAATTTCTGACTCTGATATTTATTTTCCTCCGTCAGATCAAAAGCCACTTTCGCGGAAATTTCAGGTGTTATACCAAAAAATCTGCTGCATTAAAGCATGTAAAATAATTTCGTGTATAATATATACGAAAAAGATAAAAATCAATGTAATTTTCAAAAAGTATAAAATGAATAGAATTAAAAAAAGTTCAAATACACCAGTACACGTAAACTGTACTAACATTTGGTCTTTGTGCAAATTAAGCTTTCGAATTTTCTCTACATTAATTTACTGCTATAATGTTTTAAAGTGCAGATAAACACTTTCTGGGGTAACTGTACGTTATAAAAATTGCGAACGCTTTTCAGGAAAATTTGCAAATACACTTGACACTTTGGCCATGCTGATACATAGGGAAAAATCCTGCTTTGAAATCACCTTGGACAAGCTGCAAATTCTTCGCAATATTTCAATGAAGGAACCTGGACACTGCATTAAAACATAGTTTGTAATTTTCCAGGAATTCTTTGCAACTTTTATATTATTCGTCTAAGTTCCTCTGTTCTAGGCCTTTGGCCCCGACATTTCAGTCTTCGTTACCCAACAACCATTTGAAATCCCTATTTAAAAAAAGTAGTTTGCAGCAAAATCGCTACACATGTTTGTTTACAAAGGTCTGGTTCTTTTGGAAAGAAAATTGTTTCATTTCCTTTGCTGCAATTGTTATGCTAGTTGTACCACCACGTTCAAGTCGTTGCACAGTAGCTGTATATAAAGTTTGCACGTTGCATCTTCCTGACTGTGGTGGAGAATCTCAAAATGAATCCAAATGTAGCAGATTTTCACGCGTAGCGTAGAAACACCTCTATAGGTGATCCACACTCAGATATGAATAATCCTTTTAGTTAATTTTAGTGTAATACCAAAAGTGCTGTGTTAATTTAGTTAGTAATTAATTTTCATTGTCAATGCTTAAACTAAAAAAATTATATATGCAATTATCTTTGCACAGATAGTTTGTTTCCAGTTAGGAACAGTTTCAATCAGCATGAAGCTAAAATTAAGGTTTTATTCAATGAATTTTGAAACCAATTTCAGGCAATGGAAATATGGGTATCCCCTCTCCCCCAAAATATATAAAAATCGAAATTTGAATGTACTTTACTGAATAACTAGCTTTTTATCTGAACAAAAAGCAAATTTAAAGTAAAACAACCTTCACATGCCTATCAAGTAGACCCTGAATTGTTTGTTGCCACCTATATTCATTTGAAGTGACTTCAGAGCATTTTGAATATCAATACCTAATAGGCCCAACGATACATTAAAATAAGATAAGGAAATTTTGAAAAGGGCAGTTAGCTGCACCCGTTAGATAGGTTAAATTAGATGGTTAATTCGTTATGGAGCAATAACCTCTTGGAACATTCTGAAGTCTAAAGTTATTCCGCAATCTCTTTGTTGGAGCTGTGCAACTATTCCGACATCGAATCTGGACATGCAGAATGAACGGCGTATGCTCGAGCACCTGAGTTAAGGCAACGTGTATTGGTTACTGTAAACGAAAGTAACTTACAGTTAACATCCCCCGAAGCTGGGGATTGTGACGTGGTGATAGATGGCACAGTATTGAATTGGTCTCTCATATACAGTGCTGCACTTGCCCTGCGGTAACTTCACTTGGTCTGTATTTAGAATTATTTGAACGTACGCCAAAACCGTGTATTTATGTGTGTAGCGTGTATATGTACAGCCAATTCAAAAGCTACAAAATTGGAAGCTCAAAATGATCTTAATTAACCGAGAAGTGAGAAATACACACTCGCTTCCTAATTTTGAAGTTTTAATCCTATGTTTTCAAATTGTGAGGTAAATGTAATATTCAATTAAGCTGTCCCGAAATTTGTATTGATTTAATGCTTATAGATTAATGGAATTAATTGTTCTTCCACACAAGCCGTGTGTTGGACAGGGTGGGAAAGGTAGAATCAGGCGACTGAAAAATTCAATGCCATAACCGGGATTTGAACCACGGTTCTCTCGGTCTCCGTCCGTTTGCTCTAACTACTGAGCTGCCATGGCAACATGCCGGCACGACACTAAATTCTCCAGCTGATTCGTGTTTTTCCCGGTAAACCACAAGGAGATCTCAAATTGTATTGAGATGACATACACCAATGGCGATTTACAATGTTGTAAGTACTTTAATTGACCTAATAGTGGTTGAAACTACGAAGCCCGGGACTTAAAGTACTTACAGTCGCCATTGTCATACATATATACATATACATGCCATATATATATATACATGACACTGTTAACAAGTTTTGATTCTTAAACACCCCCCTGCAATGCATAGGATCTGGAAAAAATGGTGTAGGTCGGTTAATAATATTAGCATACAAATGGAATATAATAATATAAAGGCCTCAGAATACATAATACTTCCTATTTATAACGATGAAAACGAAATTTCAGAAATATTTATACCTCAAAGCTGAATGACGCAAATGCAGAAAGCTAGATTCTGAGAATGATGGGAGGGTATAGAGGACAGAAATATAGGTATTTACAAACATATTTACCACAGTCTCTCACATATTTGTGTGGTTATTTACTCAAGTGATTTTAGCCAGTATTGTAATTGCTACAAAATATGATGAGAGAGAAAACTACAAATACAAAAAGGAAACGGATATAAATAGAGAAAGTAAAAGAAACTCCGTTAGATCTCGGCGCAATTTCAGATTGTTCCTTATAGCTACTTAATATTATGTGACTGTAATTACAGGATTTCAATAATGAAATAATTTTATCAGTTAAAACACTGTGCAAAATAAATAATACGTAGAAAATTATATCTTCTGGGCTTTGCAACTAAATTTATCTTTGAGAACGTAAGAAATATAAAAAAAATTACAGATTTATATTTTTTGCTGTTGTTCAAGCATTTTATTACACAAGTGAGAAAGGTCTTTAAGTGTAAGATGTAGAAAAAAGTGCTAAGAATAATAAAGGGATGAACAAGAAAGAAAGAGAAAGCAAAAATATGTTGTATATATAGAATATGGCAATTACAAGCAGTTTATGGCTGTAACGGTATCCAATGGGAAGTGGTTAAATCATCAAGGGTAGTGAATGGAATTAGAAGAGTGTGTGAGTAATAGACGTTACAATACAACGATGTTTGATCGTAAATATAAGACTAGATGCCATTTATTACTCATAATGTACGCAGACTGCACGCTCACAAAGCAGCGATTGGCATTAATATCTGCATAATCACAAAAACTAAACGCATAGAGAGATTTGACACGCCGAAGAAGTAGGTTGGTTGACTTACAACGAAAGTATAGCTCCATGCCAAAACCCACACTGAAACTCTCTGACGGAAGCAATGCAGTATAAAGAGGCCAAACCTAAAGCATTCATTGCCAGTTTTAACTTTAAGGTGCCGAAATTAAAGCTGGAAGGATTCAACGGCAACTCGTTATACAATCCCTGCTTCAGAGGCGAGCTTCAATGTAACGCGCCTTTGAATGAGTGGACAAAATACCCTGTTCCCACCCCTTCACGCTATAGAAACCAGTAAGCAATCTGAGACTCTGTCCACATACCCCGCGCGACAACCCAGTAAGCAGTCAGGGTTGTCCAATCGAACTAGATAAATGAAGTATTATTTCCATGAAGTTTATATGGTAGATTTGGTTTCGTTTTAGAGGATTTGCAGTTAAAACTGGCAGCTGATATTTTGGATGCGACCTCCTTATACCACATCACATCCGTCACAGAAATTTCAGGATGGTTTCGGTATGAACAGTCTGATAGTTCCCTTGTTAGTTCTGCAGTTATACTAGACGACCTTGCAGCAGCCTTGTACTGGACGATAGTCGCCGCATCCATTCTCCGAATTACATATGAACAGGCAGCAAGTTACGGGCAACGCTACTGAAATTCACACGTGACTTAATTACGAGATTATGGTTAGCTACCCTGCTGAGAGTTGCCACGTCTGGAAACTTAGACTGCAGTTTTTCTCGAAGCTATGTTGTATATGAGTGTTTCATATATGCCTCACACAAAAAACTACGCTGTTATAGTGCATATTCAACCATAATGAAAAGTATAACTAACACACAACACAATGTTAACTCTAAAAGTGGTAAAACGTCCGTTCCATTTAACTGCCAGAACTCAAACGATAAGCGTACATACCGTTTGCCGTGAGTTTGGTAATGAACCGAGCGTTAGGTGCAGTTACTTTCAATCAGTTGCTGGTAAACTGTAGACTAAAGCGATGATATTGACATTTAAATAGGACTATTCCTTTAAAAGCTTACAGCACGCATGCAACTGGGATACGAGTGTGTGCCTACGTTGGAAGACGAATAAATCATCCCTTCCCTGAACACGTTAGTGAGAGATGTTCATACAGTTTGTAATTTCTCTCTCTTGACCATGTAGTCTGCGCATGAACTGTGGATGTAGAACCTATATGTTCCTATTATGTTGCTCTCTCCCTTGTCTGTGTTTTGCTCACCTAACCTACAGATACTTTATGTAACAAAGATCTCATTTTACCCTAAATTTTGTAATAATTGGTTTACGCTCAATGTTAAGTCTTAAAACAACGTTGAAGTCTTCTTGGTGGAATCGATGCATCTTGAAAAGGTGGTAAGATCCAAATTTTTCCAACTCCGAAATGTCACCCTTACCTCCTTAGCTAATGTCATATTGATTGTTTGGAGCAATAAAACAAGGTTATCAATTTATAATTCGGAGACGTAAGAAACTTAAGAACAATTCTGTTTGGAATGTATCTGAAGGGGCCATTCCAAAGGTCAAAATATTCAGTATTGCTTTTCAGAATAGAGTTTTAAAAACTGTAATGCAATACAATAAATATTATAGTTTCATACTTACAGAGCTGTGAAGTATTGATGGTCAATACCAAGGATAGGAATGATAGACGAAAACCTTACCAGAAGGCGTCGTTGCCAACTTCGAAAGGAAATACCTACATGCGCAGCCCTTACGACAACGTTGTATACCATGTTGGAGTTCTATAGTCTATACCTTTTAAAATAATACCTATATTCCTAATATTTTAGTTTATTTACTGTAGAAAATTATTCTGGTAGCAAGGATTTGGCCATTGAGAACCCGAGTTTGCTTTTCAGCAAGGAATCCCAACCTGTTCTCTTAAGAGCTAAGGTCCAAAGTTCATAGTTCACCCCACCTTCTATATTTAAAGAGATTGACAAGCTAAACCAATAAAGTTTCAGTCCTTGGCAGCACGAGTGGAAATGAGTGAGAGGGAAACTCCCTTCATCCCCTTTCTCTGTAAGGTTGGGCAACCCTGCTTTTCAACATGTCTACAGTCATTTTAAGTAAAATTATTTTCTCACATTACCCTGACTACTTAAAAATCAAAATAAGTTTCTTGCAAAACTGATGTGGCATTCCCCTTTTGATTTTAGACACTACTTTTGCTTGCAAATTGCTTGATACAGCTTTACATTATTGTGATTGTGTTTCTCACTGAATTTATTGTTTCTTTTCAGGTGAGTAATATGAACCTACAAGGCGTACCCGGTTCAACAACCCGTGAGTAGTATAACTATTAGAAAATAAATACTGCGGGTGAACCGTTGCTTTTCCTTTGTTTATCCTTTTGAATACGGAGTGTGATTCAAAACATAACTAAGGGAGAAGGCATGGAAACCGCATAGCTTATAAAGGGGCTGAGAAAGTTTTGAATAAACCTAGTTTTTAACCAGCTTATAGTAAAATCAGAATCTTCTAATTAAGGGCCGTGACATTAGAGGTCGTGCATTCTAGCACTCAGGGTTATATTATAAAATTCAATATTACCAGTTTTGACTTTGTTGCAAACCTAATAGTTACTAAATCTACTTACGTGGATACAAAACTACATATTGTAAAACGTAATACCTAGTTTAAATTCCTAAGGTGGTCCCGAAATTGGTTGCAATATAGGCCTATTTAATAACATGCAGTAAACAAATATAATAAGGTCCATTGATGTTATCCTTTTGGGAGAAAATTCTATTCACAAATACGAATGAAAAATTGTGATATTATTTTGGTTTTTGAACGCATATTTCAACAGGAAGAAAACAACTTTCATACCTTTTGTAGCATTATATTTCAGTTAAAGAATAACTAAGCGATGTCTTAATGACGTATACAACAGAACAGCAATTAATCTACCTTTTCATTTTCTTCACTGTTTTGTACAAATCAATTTAATCTGAGCTTATGACGTGGTAACAGCGGCTGAGTAACGGATCACACCCACACCTGAGACTACTATGGTATCCCTCGCCCGCTCGCTCATCACGAGATCGTATCTTTAATATAAACGTCGCCGTGTTGTCAAAATTACAAGCTAGTTTAGTTATTAGCCTAGTTTATTGAAACTTTAAAAAAATAATTTACCTTCTTATATTGCACTTTCTTAAATTATTAAATGAGAATATCCAGTTTTTTTTGTTTTCAATGAATACTTCGATAAACATCTGAACCTCTGTGCAATTTATGGTAATAAGCTATTGTAATTGTGTGTGTTTTTTCATTAAATGCATTAAGTTAAAGCATTTATTTCATTTTAGCTTTAATTTAAGCTATGCGTTTTAGTTATTTAATTAAACATTAAACGTTTCGCTGAGAATACACGAGGGAACTATCTTTGAAATTAAACATTACTAGCAAACTCGATATGGTTCCCGTAATGCAGCAACAACATCGCAGCGGTTGCAGGAAAGCAGCGTACGTTCTACCGTGCGACGGGCCTGACCTTACCGTCAAGTTTGGTTTTCTCACTCACCTATAAGGGAAAATGTGGTGGTGTCCACCGTCTCTGCATTTCATAGTGATTTTCTAAAAGTAAACGACAGAACAAGAGCGTAAATTTCAATGCACTCGTCGACAACAGTCTGTAGTTTAAAAAACGACAACTTTATTTTTCTTTTAACAGTCGCGAATAAATTGACTTATTATCCGGAGGTAACTTATTTTATAAATTAATAACCGGCTAAGAGATACTATATGATACGCATGTTAAAAGTGGTTTTATTTTGCTTGAAGGCAAAAGCAGCAAAGGCAGCCAGCTTGTTTTGTAATAAACCTACTCGCAAAACTAAACAGCAATTTTATGAGATTGGCTGCCTTTATGATTGCAGTGTGCACTATCAATTAAATGTGAATTATAAACATCCCTAATAAACGCCATGTTTCATGAATGTTCCTTCACGCTTGTGTTATATATTGAACCTATTTAACTCTGTAGATCCCATGTTTCAAAAAAAAAGTAACCAAATTGCCTGCTATGCTTATATACGAGCTACATTAAACCTTTATGGCAAAGAGCGAGGTGGAGCCGCGGTAACTGTACGACTCGCATTCGGAAGCCCCGGATTAGGTTCTACACTCCCCACTCTGACAAATGGGTTTTACGTGGTTTCCCTAGGGTCGGTAGGCGAATTTTTGTGTGATTCATCTTTCACCACGACTTTCCTGTCCCACATTTCCTATGCTCATCATTTCCTTTATTGTCATCTGTTTTAGGACTAGGTGACGGTATTCGGCTTGTTGCGGCTAGGCGATGGAGGTATGTTTTGTAAAGGTTTCTTCCTGGCGTCGGTCGGGACTGCTCAGTTAGGAGCCCCACCTCCAGTGGGTTAGGAACTTGTGGGTGGGCTTGGGCGACATCGGATGCGTTTGAACAGGAACGGCTAGGGACCCCGTCCATGCTGCGCATCGTCATCCGGATCTGGTCGCCTTGGGGTCTCTCTCCTCATCCCTGCCTACCAGGGAACATGGTAGAAGGACAAAGGACCGGATGGCTTACGTGCGGTTCTCTGTGCCGTTTGCGGGGCCCCTCAGTTACTTTGTACTGTGTTCCTCTCACGAGAATATGTCTGTAAGGAATGTGTTGACATCAACAATTCTAGAGCTATCTGAGAAACATTACGGCTCTACTTTCAGCATATCAACAAGGTTTAAGGCCTCTTAGAAAGCATACCCTCTTGTGCTAGCAATGCTGAGTGGTCAGTTGCTTTTGTTTGCGTTTCTTTTAACATTAGCAACTGCTTCTTCGGGCTTGACGGTTTAGAGTTCTTCCTTTCTTACTGGACATTATACATAACTTTATAAATCACTATAAAACGCTTTCACACTGCTCCAAGTGAAACAAGCTGGAATATTAACGTTGCGCGATGCTTTTAATGTAGATAGTAGATCTATTTATGACATCATCGTGAGGTACCACGTGCTACTGTCCCCCTTTCATTCCTCCGGAGAGTAGAACACCCCGCAAACGTTTTCTCGTCAGAGGCCTACAGTACCGTTTGTACGTTCAGAACTTTATGGGCGAGTTCCACAAGCCTATAACTCTTTGAAATGCAGCAAAGATTACGATGGCCAACGGGGGCTTAATAAGTGGCTAACTACAATGCCCAACTGTGCCTGAACTGAAAGAAACTTAAATATTAATCTCAAATTAGGAGGAAAACGCATCATCCTCTCATCTCTGCATATATAATTTAAAATCGATGGAATTTTTAATGTAAGAAACTTCTAGCATTGTAAACAAAGCTTAATAAAAAATCGAATGTGTTATATTCACATGACTTTCTCTACCCTGAAGCAGTAACAATGATGCTGCAATGATGGTGCGCCAGTTTGACACACGAATGTAGTTGCCACCTTTTTACGTTGTCTCCAATAACTGATGTTGTCTCTGCTGCCGGCTGCTCTAATGGTTGAGTTATGGGTATTTTTCCTCAGGGTATGCGTGGATGTATTGTGAAGGACAACGCCAGTTTAAATTGACTGAGACATGTATTGTGAACTAATATTTGAGCTCTTGAATTAAGTTGCCGACTGTTTGAGATAAATAAATAGACTGATTATGAATCGTAGCACTTGAAATTGTAGTAACTGAATTATTACACCTGCTAACTTCTGCAACATCAAAGTTACGGTTGGAAATAACTGTTTCCGCAATAAATGAAACTAGAAGCGTAACCTGCCGTGAATAGCTAAAATGTTTACCGGCGAGATCCCTCGCGATAGCCGCTACTCACACAAACGCGTCACGGGACGCCTAAAGTGTCACACGAGCAAGTACCGCTGACGGTACCACAGAGAACTCTCTGATTTAGATGCCCGCCTCTATATTACTTAAGCCATGTCTACATTAGTATTACTCCCACCAACATCCTACTTATACGTTACCAAAACTCAAAACTCTTAAGTATATATGCATATGTGACACTGTTACTAGATGATGACTCGCTTTTCTGAGAATTTTCTCTGGCTCTCTAATTTCCAGTATTGGCCTACGTGCATGTGTAAGCGTACTGAACTTACCTCTAACTGCGTTCCCACAATGTTTACAGCAAATGCGATCGCTACTTCAGCTGATTCTAATGACTTTCGCTAACCTGACTTCCTAATTACCTTTATCTTTCCAGACAAACTTTTCAACGTTACATTATACACTGATTTAATATACGGAAATTATTTATTGCAACTATTTCTTTATGTTTCTATTATTTCTTTATTTAATCATTTATATATTCCTATCAATAACTACGGTATCAACTCCTATCTTTGTTTCACGAAGTTTCTAAATGCTATACTTACGAAAGCTTATTTTTCTATCTACTTCATTTTAATCGAGTTAAACCTTTGCAGAAACAGCTACATTACATATTTCGTAGTAGGTACAAAGGGGATAGAGGAAACGGGATCAATTATCAAATGTTTAAAGTGAGAGGCTATATGTTGACCCTGAAATTCCGTACGCTTTCCATGGCATGGCGAGAAACAACTGAATAGTGACAGCATTGCAAACAAAAGACAAAATATTGACAAATGCAGGACAATAATAACGGTTATCTCGGAAATGGATGGTGCCACAAAAAGTTATAACAAATAAATTCGTTAGTAGACTTTTATCCATCTCTTGGCGTTTACCAGTTAAACAAAATTATATAAAATTCCTTCCGAATAAAGAGGACTTCACAGGCTATTCGCAGAGAGCACAAGAATATTTTCTTTGTACATATCTTGAATATATGGTATTTTAATCAAATATGTTACAGCCATTTTTGAGCAAGTAAAATGTTTCGAAAAAATGTCCATTTAAGGGATAGTTTGGGATGGGGGGAGTTTCTTGAAAAATCTTCGTGTCGTATCTTTAAAAGATACTGAATTTAAATATCAGGTTTACTATTTATTCAAGTTATTTTTATTGCGATATGCTGTTAACAGACACCCAACATGTTTAGTGAGATTGCCGCAAAGAGTTCATTGGTTTGTAGTATACCAATGAAAAATAAATGGGGTAGGGAAAAATATATAGATATAGTAAATAAAGAAGAGAGAGTATCTATTGCATGGATAAGAAGAGGAGCATGGAAGCTAAGAGGGTTAAGAGAGGGTATTCCTCAAAACCAATGGCCGATATGTGGTGGTAATGAAGAAATTGAACACATAATGTATGTGCCAAGGAACATAAAATTGGAGAAGAGAATTTATTAAAAAGAAGTGGTTGAAGGGGGGATAGAAATACAGCCATAATTGAAATGATGTGCAAAGACGCTAGGAGCATTGGACAGTTTATATGCAAAGTTAAAAATAAATGACTTTGGACAGTGGATAGAGATAAGCATGAGATAGTGTTGCTTACAAATAAGACGATGGATAGAGGTAGCGAGAAATCATTAATTGAATGAAATTATATTGGAAAATTGTGGTGAATGTTTCATTTTAAGTAAGTAAAAAGTTACAAGTGAAAAACAAGTGGAAATAGGACATGAAAAACAGGAGCAAGATAATTCATTGGTGAGAAATTGCAAAATATAGATAGTGGATGCCTACAGAATGAGTGGCTAGGGCCAAATTTCAGTAGGCAATCAAGTTGTAAATCTCTTAGAACAATAAATAAATAAATAAATAGAACGGACACACATAGGGACATTTTGTTTTGTTGTAAAATCTGGTGTTACATTGACATCTTTTTCTAACAATAGCTTCTACAAACTATTTTTAAGAAAGTTTATTTTTTTTACATACTTCATTTTAGTAGAGGTAAACATTTGCAGAAATAGTTTTATTATGCACTTCATTGTAAGCACAAGAATGATAGAGGAAACCCAATCGATAGTCAACTGTTTAAAGGCGTCTCGCTATATGCTACTTTGAAATTCCACATTCCTTCCATGACGTCGTGAGAAATGAGTGAATAGCGACAGCGCTTAAAATTACAAAGTATTGAGCAATTCAAATCAATATTAACGGATATTTCGAAAATGCCTGAAGCCACAAAAAGTTATTTGAAATAAATTAAATATCTTGTTTTAAAGAGATCTAAATTGTTGGTGTAGTAGGAGTTTATCTTCTCTCATCTCTTATTGTTTACCCAGCCGAGCGAGATGAAGTATTGGTAACGTGGGAGGCTCGTATTTCGGGTTCGATTTCCCTCGACCGCCCATTCTCTCCTTGGGTTTTTCGTGGTTTTCCCTTGTCGGTAGGCGAACGTTAGTGTGGTTTCTCTTCTACAGCGATTTCCTGTCCATCATTCCGTTTCCTTCCCATGTTTCAGGTGTGATTTTAGGTTTCGTGGCGTGAGGCGGTGTCGGATAGATGGCACGGAAGCTTGCTCCAAGGAAAGATTGGACACTAAAGGACTGCTTGATTGAACATCGCGCTCCCTGGGCAGCTCCAGTGGGACGAGTCAGTGAGAGCAGGAACTGTTAGGGATTTCGATGTGTCTTTGTGGCCTATTCAATTCATCCCTTCCTCCTGGGGGTGGTAATCACAATAGAACTCCCATAAGTCGAGTGTATACCCTATGTCCTATGGTTTACCCGTCATACAAAGTTGTAGAAAATTCCTTCCAAATACAGAGGACTTCGCAACCTACTCCCTGGTAATTGATGATACACATTTTGTTTGCTATGTAAATATCTTATGTATATGGTGTTTTAATCAAAATAGTTTGATTCATTTGCAAGACAATAGAAATTTCGAGACATTTTCCATGGAAGGTGTAGTTTGGGGTGAGGCGAATTTCTTTAAAATCTTCCCGTCACATCTTTGGAAAATATTGAACTTAAGTACCCAGTTTGGCATTTGTACAGTTTTTGAGTTACTCTGCTCACAGAAATACACACTTAAAACACTTCTTTTGGATTCATGGAGCCTCAAAATATATATTTCCGGTAAAATCTCGGTATCGAATTTTGGGTGGAATGCAATACTTTACCTACTATGTACGTAGCAGAGATAGAAGGGGGTTGAGGAGAGTAGGAAGGGGTCAGTAAGGCAATGAGCTGAAACAACTGACAAAAACATATGGAAAGGTGTCAAAAGAAGATTAAGAGGCATCAACCAACAGGAAATAGAATCGGAGTGTAAAATTAAACCTTCTCTTAGTCTAGCAAATGAAACAAAATTGAATTGGTATAAAGAGGCATATATACTTAACTTAGGAAGAAAGGAAAGATCAGGAATGGCATGGTTTAGACTGGGCGGCTGTAGGGCACAGAAAATGACTGACGATTCTGGCAGGAGAATCTGTCCATTCTGTGATTTGGATGAGGACTGGGTACATATTTTGGCGGAATACCCTCGGTGGGAGATCCAGAGAACAATTAAACTCAAAGAAAAATTCTTAAGCCGTTCAGAAAGAGATTGGCATATTGGGATCTACTGGCTGACCAGAGGAACTGGCAAAACATGGGCAATTTCTTGGCTAAAGTGCGCGAAGCTAGGTCAAATTTGTTCAGTTAGCCAAAGGTAATTTATCTTTGTTTTCCTTTTTCTTGTTTTTTGATTTGTTTCTTTTTCTGTTGTTTATTTTGTCACCATACCTTGTATCTTATATATGCATGTACGGTCAATGATCCAGGCAGGAAATACTTGTGTAATAACTTCAATGATTTGAAACTAATAAAGATACCTTATCTATCTAGCACAGTGAGTACAAAGTCAGTATCATCCTCAAAATCGTGTTCGTGATATGATATTTTTGAGTTGAAACATGCTGTAGAATCATAACAAGAGAATAAGAAAATTAAAATAATTGTTTCATTCCACATACCTTACAGTCCATCACAGTTAAGCTCTCGCAATTCCTGAGTGCTTGTGACGAACTGACATTAGGAATGAGTCAATTTCATTTGTTCTGCATCCTACTCTGGAGATTCCACACTTTTCTTGGACTGTACAAGTAAAAGCAAGATGAGTCAGGTGACAATGATGGATAGCTCTCCCTTTTAGTTCTGTTTTACTTGCTGTGAGGCTCTCAACCCTTCCTTCCTACCTAGCGTTCTTTTCTTTTTTTCTGGGAGAAATTTCAGGAAAGACATTTCCTTGCTCGAGATGCGAGTGCCTCCATTTTGACTGACACGCTCTTGATCGGTGTTTCATCTGCTAGGGCAGGATGGGTATCTGTTTCCACATTGTGTGTTTGCTTTAACGGTTTTTGTTCATTTTACAACGAATGAACGACATTCCAAAGTCAATGTATGTTGGCTATTGTGCTAAAGCGTCGAGAACAGATTAATGCCGGAAATACCTATCATTGATCAAGACTATGTAGGCAGATAAATCACTCTTAACACATAATGGCGGGAATGCATGGATTGTGGTACTTGGCATTCATGGTCACTGTCTATTCTCTCATTTGAACCAAAGTCAGGTACGAAATGTCAAAGTAAAACTTTGTTCGTTGATGTAGAAAGAATTGCTTAGCGCACATTTTTCTTTTACAGTTTTTCCTATTTCAGAATTAAAAAAGGGTCTTTTTGTCACAGGATTGTTGGGTTATTTCCAAATTAATTGATCCATTTCGTCCATCCCCTGAGATATTACATCTAAATATGTTTTCAGGTAACTATGAGGTTCACAGCTCATTTGGATATGCCATACACCCAAGAAACATGCAGATTCCTAGGTGTAATACTTAATCAATAATAACAGCATATGCCGGTAATAAATAATCAAGAAATTTCTGGATATACATATGACTTAATTGAAGCATCATTCTAATCATTGTGCTGAAGTAAATTGAGTTTTATTTATGGACACTCTTTAACTACTGTGGTCCTTAGCGTCCCATTCTATATTGGGCGTGAAAGACTGGCAATTATGCTCAGAGGCCTCTTTAACAGGCTTGAGGTTCTTTCTACGTGCCGTAAATCTACGACACGGGACACCGACTTTACTTCCCGTCCGATCGCCCTCCGTCGGGTTTGAACCGCGACCTCGGGAACTAGAGGCTAGCATGGTAACCACATTGTGCTGAAGAATACACTTTAACAAATCTGATGTATTGCATTCACACGAGTTTCTCTACTCTCTCGTCTGCAAACTTCTATTCTTCTGTATACTACTTCTTGTTCATAAAGATAAACTTTCATTCACGTTTACATATTTAATTTTAGGAATAAGAAGAATATAGTACGCTAAAGCGATAGTCAGATTTTTATAAACCGGGTCGCTAAGTGATGACTCAAATTCCATGCTCTGTGTATGACTAAGAGAAAAAAAATAGTGACTTACCATTTGAAAAATTGTAGGTTTTTGAAAGTTCAAACCACTAAGAAGGAATATCTTCGAAATGGTTAACGCTAGAAAAAAAACTATTTGACGTAAATTATGTGCTTTAAGGAGTTCTATATTTTTGTGTACTAAGATTTTGTCTACCTCTTACGGTTTACCAATTACATAAAGATCAGTTAGAATGGGGAGGACTTCACAGACTAATTGTAGAAAATTCAACATGCACATTTGTTTTGCCTCGCAAGTATCTTAACTATACGGTACTTTAATCAAAATCTTTATAGTAGTTTTTGAGAAAATCAAATGCAATGAAGAATTTTCCATGTAAAGTGTGCTTTAGGGTTGGGGAATTTTCTTGAAAATCTTCATGTTACGAATTTAAATACCATGTTTACGTATGCAGATAACGGGACTTTCAGAAGGCCCAAGATGCAGGATGTTTGGTGTAAAGGAAGAAGCGACCCCGCATTTAATATCCCAGTGTGAAGCACTCGAAATGAATAGATAGATTAATTTGGAACTTTTGATCCAAATGAGATAGTATCTAATAAAAACCTAATCAATGTGCTCCTGAGTCTTATTAGATTTTAGGCATGTGATGATTGGAAAAACAAGGAGGAAATCGTACAATAAACCTAAGGTTTCAGTGCCGGTAGGTAGGGTATGTTCCTCCTGTTCATTTCCCTGTCAGATATCCAATCTAATCTAATCTAAATACCATGTTTGCCATTTAGCAGGATTTTCGCTTTTGAGTTATGGTGTTCACAGACAGTAACAAAAAACATAGCCCTTTTTGTAAAAATGGGATTTTTTAATCGTGGGTTCTCAAAACGTATATTTACCATAAAATCTCGGTTTTGGATTTTTGGGTGGAACACAATATTTCCCCTACTTACTATAGGTAAGTAGTAGAAAGTAAAAATAGTTAGATGCTGGGAACGAATGGGTTTGAAAGTAAATCAGCAAGATAAAATTTTGGTTTTTAAGAAAGGGAATATGCTGGGCAAAGGAATGTGGCCTATAGAAGTTAGAAAGTTTACGTATTTGGGAATAACTTTAACAGCTCGGGTGAATGAGAAAGCAATGATTTTGCTGATGAGAGATAGGAAATAAAATTTCTAAGGAAATATTACTTTTCTAATTGTTATTTTGTTGTATCCTCACAGATAATTAAATAATTACCTAAAGTCGGACGATTAAAATATTAAATTTGTACTACTAGTTGCCAACTTCGTGTATACTGCTTGCATCTGCAGTAATGCTTCTCACACCAATCAAACAAATGAATAACTGACATTTTCATCGGAACAGATTCGGTGAAGATTTGAAAATTTTGTTAACATAGAATCCCTCAAATATTACATGATAAATTGAGGTACTGTCCACCTAACATTAGAATTTCATGTATTACAATGGATCCAAATGGGTAGTTACTATTCCCGAAATAAAGATGAAAGAATTGTATTTGTGTACACCAGGGTTGCCATTAGAGGGGACACGAGGTTTAACCGATCCTCCTGTATTGTTCTTCAGTTTGCCTACCGTCCAAGGAGCTTCTATTCCATTAACACTGTGACGCCATAACGTCCGACCACTCCCAACACAGAAGTTGGAGAAAGAAAGGAACAGAATGACACCGAATGTCAAAAATGGCATTACCAATCTACACTAATGTTATAAAGACAATGTTGTGGGAGCGGGAGAGAGGTAGAAAAACGTTCAAAGAATTCCTTATCCTCTGTAATGTTATATTTACGTCTCCCAATTTCAGTTCCGTTGCGTTGATATATATGTTTTTGAAATTGACTGCGGACATGTATTTTAATGACTTTCAGCCCATAGGGGTAAATTGTTAGACTGAAAACATGATATTTTTGAATTATTGGAGTAGGGGGAAGTTGCATAACATGCTCATATCACCAAATATCTCTCTGATTTCTCTGGACTTAGGTACCAAGGAGAATTTTTGGTATGATTTTCACAGAACTTTGTACACTTGGATTATAGAATGTGATGAAAATTATAAGCTACCCTACATTTTGCATAAACTTCCCCTACCCTTATTTTCGACATCTATTTTCAACCGCTAACACACAAATCAACACTCCTTGGGCTATCAACACAAAACTTTGTACACTTATACTACAGGTCCCATAGAAAATTATAGACTACCTTACAAGTCTCAGAAACTATGCTACCAAATTTTCAACCCCTTTTGTTGAAATTTCCGCTGTTTAAACAATCCGGTAAAAATATTGTAAAATGACATTAAAGGCCACAACATTCAGAAACTACAAGGCAATCTTATTTTCAATCATATAGTACCTCACGCTTATCTTGTATTTTCAATACTTTACACACATAAGTATGCCGTTTGGCCAATCAAGGTAAAAATGTGTGCATTTGAGCTATAGCATATGATATAAATTATAGGATACCATAGAAACTTAAAAAATCACATGACTTTCTCCACCCACCATCGTTAGTTTGATATAGCTTCTACTAACTAATCTTACGAAATTGAATTAATTGTTCTTCCACACAAGACGTGCCTTAGACAAGGTTGGAAAGGTACAATAAGACGACTGAAAAATTCAACGCCATCGCCGGGATTTGAACCACGGATATCCCGGTCTCCGTCCGGTTGCTCTAACTACTGACCTACCATGGCAATAGTCGTCTGATTCTAACTTTCTAATCTTGCGAAAGCTTATTTTTCTATCAATCTCATGTTAATTGAGATAAACCTTTGCAGAACTAATGCTACTACACATTTCGTTTTAGGTACAAAGGGGATACAGGAAACGGGGAATCATAGTCAGATGTTTAAACGTTGGCTTCTAGATGCTGGCCTTCAAATTTCATACTGTTTCCATGACATCGGAAGAAACACCTGAATAACGACAGCACTATAATGCACTGATTAAAGCATTGTTAAAATTCAAACCAATAATAACAGATATCTCAGAAAAGGCTGATGCCACAAGTACAATTATTCGAAATAATTGTGTGTTTTAAACAGATCTACATTTTTGTGTAGTACGTTCTTGTATATCTCTTATAGTTCGCCCGTTATACAAAATTCCTTCCGAATGAAGAGGATTTCACAGGCTCTTCCCAGAATATTCAAGACATACACTGTATTTTTAATGTAAGTATCCTTAGGATATGGTAGTTTAATCAAAATTGTTAGAGCAATTTTTGAAAAAATCAAACATACCGAAACATTTTTAATGCAAGGGGAGGGATGATTTTGTTGAAAACCGTCGTGTCGCATCTTTGGAAGATATTGAACTTAAATAGCAAGTTTGGTATTTAACTGCCTTTTCCTTTTTGAATTATGTTGTTCGCACACGCACGCGCGGGATTTTTCTAAAAATGCTTATTGTTATTCAATGACCTCAAAACATGCATTTCCGGAGAAAACTCGGTATCCAATTTTTAGACGGAATAAAATAGTTTTCCTACCCATTAGTTACGTGCTAGATAAAGTAGAAACTACCCCTGTCCAAGTTTCAACCCTTATGTACAAATGTGCACTATTTCTGGACAAAACTTACGCCTTAGGTATGATTGAAAATTGTAGGTTACTCAGGACTTTAGAAACTAACCCTATCCTGATTTTCAAACTGTTACTCACAGACTCAATCCCCATAATGTCGTGTAAGACAGTTGTTCTGTATACCACAAGAAAACGTAACAAAGAACTGCATCACAGTTAAATAAAGACTCTATCCAGCCAATTTTAGATCTACTAAGTTCATGACTAGAGAGCGGATTAGAGTGACCTGGTCCATGATTTCAAGTTACCGGTGTCTTGGCACGTATCTCCTGGTTACAAACGGTGGGTAAAGAAATATATCGTAGTAGGCATGATGTTCTGCTTTGCAGAGTAAGCAATATACCAGACAGTGATATAAGTGTATTATTCGTATACACCTATTACGTCTTATGATTTCTAAAGGAGTTTCTCTCGATATAAATGTTTTTAAGTGAGAGATGGAGAACGTTCACTTTCGACAATCTCCGCATGTTCCTTTGATACAACCTGTGGCGAGCATTGCAGAGACGCGCCTGTTGTTTGCATCTGGACTCATCCTCTCTCCTTTAACATAAACCGACTACAGTACAAGGCAAGCCTCATAAAAACGGTCACGTTGATCCGCCTCTTATTCATGACCAATCATCTCACAAACTTTTAACATATCAGACTGAAAATTTTATAAGATGTAGATGTGTGCTTTCCAAGTTTACTAATATACTTTGTTTACTAAGGAACATAGGATTACTTTATTAATTTTACCATATCTTAAAATGTATAATCAATTATTTAAAGAATTAACCATGTTATTAGCACCAAAGTTGTCCCACTGTATTACTTAGTTTTTTTTAATTACCTATTTTAAATATATTCTGCATATAATTGCAAAGAAAGAAAGACATGACTTGAGCATACAGAACCCACCATACTTAACAGTATAACCAATTGGTAAAGAAAAATTTCCCCTAAAATAAGGGATAAAGTTTACTATTCTATTCCAAAGAGTGTAGGAGTTAAAGGGTTTTTTTCTGTGAAGTGGTGCAGAATTCACCTAATGGTAGATGCAGTGTCATTTTTTAACACTTCTTTAAATTTTAAGCATTGTACATACAATAATAAAATATATCAAATTAAGGAGGAAACATTAAATTGAGCTTTATTTATGGACGCTCTTTAACTACTATGGTTCGTAGCGTCCCATTCTATATTGGGCGTGAAAGATCGGTAATTTTACTCAGAGGCTGCTTATAAGGCTTGAGGTTCTTTTATGTGCCGTAAATCTACCGGCTTTACTTCCCTTCCGAAGGAAGCCATGCTAAGGATTTTAACGCCCGAAAAAGTACATCGCCCGCCGCCGGGTTTGAACCCGCGACCTTGGGAACTAGGGGCTAGCATGATACTATTATACCACGGAGGACGACAATTAAGGAGGAGATTCAAATTGATAAGACTGGACAAAATACTACAAAAGTCATTTTTCGCAATTTTCGCCATTTAGTTTCCCCTTAAATATTACGGAAGGCCTGTAAATGCTAAGAGCTTGCATACGCTACAAACGAGTTTGGTGTGTTTCTGACAGCTCTTCTGACTTTTAATTCTACTCCTTTACTTTTCTCTTTCCCAGGTTTCTTCATTTGCTGGCGGGCAAATTTGACCTCGTATTTCCAAGGGCTACTACAATGCGACCGCTGTCCAGGCAATCCTTTGCAACACCGGAAAATACGAAGCAGAAGCAGAGTAGTGGCAGGCAATATGAGTTTGGACCGCGGCCAAATCAATTAAAACCAAACCTCATTAGAAGCATTCGGTTCTTTGCTTGTCCGTAGAAAAGGAAACTCCCAGAATCCCCAGGAACATAGTACAAATCCAAGAGCTCCGAAGGTTCTAATATACTTGAAACACATTGTTTGTGAAACCCCTGTGAGCAGTGCTCCAGCTCCAGCTATAACCCCAATAACTGTAGATTTCTCCAGAATACTAAGTGAGCATACGGCCAATAGAAGCCTGATATCTGATACTCTCTTCGTATAGATTACCTTTCTACGCATTTCTACAAAAACAATCTGAAGTATTACATTCACATGACCTTCTGTACCGACAATCCTTTATTGCTTTCTCTTCTACATATAGTAAGTATTGTATTCCACCCAAAAATCCGATTTCACCGGAAATACCGGAACCAAAAAAAGCATTTTTAGAAAAGGTCCGCATGCGCACGTGTGTATTTGTGAATAACATAACTCAAAAACGAAATGTCAGATAAGCACCAAACTTGGTATTTAGGTTCAGTACCTTCTAAAGATACGACATAAAGGTTTTCTAGAAGGTCCTCCATTCCAAACTACCCTTTACATACAACATTTTTCAAAACTTTTAATTTTCAAAATGCCTCTAATGATTTTCATTAAAAGACCATATATTAAAGCTATTTACATGACGAATAAAATGTATGTCTTGAATTTTCCGGGAATAGCTTGTGAAGTCGTCTTCATTCCCAAGGATTTTTGTATAATCTTGTATAACTAGTAAACGTAAAGCGATAGACGAAAACGTACTACACAAAAAATGTAGATCTCTTAAAAACACAAAATTTATTTCAAATAAGCTTCTTGCGGCATAAGCCACTAACGAGATATCCGTTATTAATGGTTCGAATTGTTCGTTACTTGGTTTTCTCTTTAAGGCCTGTCAACATTCAGTTGCTTCTCGTGATTGCGTGGAAAGAGTATGGAATTTTAAGGCCAGCATATAGCGTCCAATTCTTTAACATTTGACTATTGCTGTTCTCTTTGTATTTGTAAGTAAATGTGTAATGTAGCTGTTTCTTCAAGCTTTATTTGAATTAAAATGTAATAGAAAAATAAGCTTTAGTGAGAATAGTTGGTAAACCCACTAATAAAGATACAGGGTAGAGTAAGCCATGCGAATGTAACAAATCAGATCTTTTTATAAAGCTTATGCAAGCTAATCTCACAAAAATGCTAATTAACTGCACGGTCACAAAATTAAATTAAATTGAGTTTTACCTATGGACGCTGTTTAACTACTATGGTCCTTGCGTTATATTCTATATTAGGCGTGAAAGATCGAAAATTTTGTTCAGAGACCTCTTTATCAGGTTTAAGGTGAACATTTGTATTTTATTAGCTCCACGTATGGACTCCAATTTGAAGTAGTTGGTTTGTTACGTTATTTGCACCACGCTTTGGGCGTCAATTTGAAGTAGTTTGTATTGAAGGAGTTGTATTATATTTCAACTGTTGGGGAGCCGAACTTGTAGTAGTTTCAACCGCACGTATGGTACCCGGTAACCTTCGCCCTAAGTTTAAAAATATTAACTTTGTAATTTAAAGTGTTTCTTTAAATATTAAATATTTATGTTTGCCTCGGCTGCGTCAGTATTTTTGTTAGAGACACGTTTCTCTTAGCAGGGTTGTGGTGCAACAAGAATGTAGGCTTACACAGATTATAATTTTACTTCACTTCTTTTATTAATGCTTGACACGATTTAAATAACACTTCACTTATATAGAGAGCTGTGAGCTTCTTTTTATTAATTACTTGCACTGTTTAATACGTAAACTATTTTTTTTGTCTCGCACGAATACGTATTATATTTCTTGAGGACACTTTTTGCGTCTGGTTAGTAACGCTGTCTGCAGGCAATTGAACTCTAAATTTGTAAAATTTTCTCCTTTTCAGTTTCTGATTGGCTAATTCTACTCCAATAGAATACCTTCATTTAACTAAAGCTTTTTCTGGTTGTTGATTGACTATTTTATAAACTATCACTAAAATTATATTATTGTTGCTCCAATAATGACTAATAGCATTATTAAACATTCTTACTCATTATTGCCTCAAGGTTACCTCATTGTTAGCAACTTTTAACCTATTATTCTCACAGCTCCTACATTATTAAATTACGTAATGCATTCACATAACTTTATTGAATATGTTTACAATAATATAAGCATATCCCATGACAGTTACATACATTTTACAATTTATTACATACATATATTGCTTCAAGGCGGCCTGATACTGAATTTACATATTATATAATTAGACTGAAAGTATTTAAGTGTTAAAAATACTGCCTCAAAGGTTCTTTTACGTGCTGTAAATCTACGACACGGGACCACCGGCTTTACTTTCCTTCCGAAGGAAGCCATACTAAGGATTTTTACGCCCGAAAGAATCCATCGCCGTCCGCCGGGTTTAAACCCGCAACCTCGAGAACAAGGGGTGCCCCTAGACATGGGTGGTCGAAGTCGTTAAAACATGTACTCGTAAACGTGAGGTCCGCGGTTAAAATCCCGCCAGGACCGTCCTTCCTGAGTGAGCATTTTTCTAGGTTTTCGTTACTCTTATAACTGGCAAACGTCGGACAGGTGTCCTAAACTTCGGTTGGTACATTTCCTGCCCAAGTTTCCCTTCCGAATTATCATTTAATGTACCATAAGTGTCCAGTGGCTGTAGTGCTGTATAAGGACTGGCGTTAAACATACTACTACACCTCATTAAAATATGAATTTGCATAGGAGCATATCCAAGTCTTGCTTACAGTCCAAATTTAAAATAGCTGACATAATAAGGTCGAGGGAATAACTTTAAAAGTATAGGACGAGCCAAAGGGTTCGTTATCCTTTAAACTACCCTCGTACTTTATGGGCACTACTTCATTGGTTTGGGTTGCTTAGCTTATTATATAAATCATAGCTTTCATTAAATGAAAACGGGTAGTGTAATTACGTACAGTAAAGGTTTTAACTACGCTAACAGTTATATATAGCAGCATGGGAGAGATTCTCGTGGTTTTTACATATCCCGGTAGGATCATTAATCAGAGAGCATTTAATGAACGAACATTTGCTTTCCTTTTTTTTTCCTTTCAGAAACCGGAAATGGATCAATTGCTGGTGATGGTAAATTAACACTGCTGGAGAAGATTCAGGAATTCTAAGGGTGTATGAACACAAAAGGGGTAGCTCGATATGGGAGGACAGTTTTGGTGGAAACCATTTGTGATGCTTCACGTGGGGAGGGGAGGTTGCGGTATTGCCTTGTGATTTATGCTGTGCATGTGTTATTGCATACCAAATTTGTTTTCACCATGTTCATCAAGCGTTTTATTGTACATTTTGCTTCAGCGCTTCGCGACTTAGGACAGACATACTGTAATTAATGACGACACATGTTGTGTGCTTCTATCCGCACAATTTATTACGGCTTGTCTAAATATCATTGCCTTGTTGACCAAAATTCTATATTTTCTCCATCAGAGCAATAAGTTGCCTCTCATAATGGAACGCTTTGCGGCACTTAATTTTGCAGCTTCTAGACATCAAATATATTAGGTACCTTCACGTGTACTAGAAGCAACGATGCCGTAAATATTAAAACTGTTGTCTTCTATCAATCATTTTAAAGCTCTAAACATTTCATTCAAATGACCCATGCCATTTAGTTAAAGCACAGTATTGAACTTCAAATTTATTTTAGGATAGGATAGCACTAGGAGCAGTGGGGGACATAGCACCTTGACTTACGCAGATTTTTGTATCTAGGTCCCTGGCGGGGCGCCCCTGCAAGGGAGGGATGAAGTGCGAGAAGACAGAGGGCAGCGAGACTAGGGGACACGACAGGCAGAGGGCAGGGTTCCTACCTTTTACAGATTTAAACTCCCCGGATGGCAGCTGGTGTAGCCGGCTGCCCTCGCTCGTATGGGCTTACACATCTCCTGAGGGTCCGGGACTCGGAGACCGCACCTATTCCGGGGTACGAATGTTTACTCAGAGCATCCTTTTCCCCTGCCATGTACATGCCGAGATCTCCCGCCGACACTTGCAACCCTGAAAGACACCAAGCAGAAAGGTGAAGTGAAATGAGAATGGAGGTGAAATGGAGGGACAGGAAATTCGGGGGATGTAATGATCCTTCCCAGCATTCGCCTAGCGACTCGGGCAAACCCCTGCAAAAACTCATGGGTCAGAAAGGTTGGCTGCGGGAATCGAACCGCGACCTCCCGAGTGCGGGTTACAGACGCGCCTGAGCCATTCCCCTGGGTCAAGTTCATTTTACTTATCTCTCTTTTTCAGTTTTATTCACTTTTCAAGATGCTTTGCATATCACAATTTTTAATTTACGTGCTGGAAATGTACAGAAGAGCTTCAAACCATAAACATATATAACAGCTTTGCACTTATTACAAATATTATGTAGTTCATTTGCAGTCAAATCTTTTCCATAATTTAGGTTACTAAAATTGAAAAAACAAAATAAATAACACTTATACGAAACAAACTTGTAGTGCAGTAATTATAATTCATCAATGTGTACACATCAGTTTATTTTTTAGTTCCTTGAACTCTGTTTGGAATCAGCACACGTACTACCAAAACCTCGGTAAAAGCATGGGTTATGGAAACTCTCCCAACTCCGGTGGCAAACCTGTCCTGGACAAAGACAAGCCAGGAAACTGGTGTTAGGTCCGTGCAACACTCATCTCTCCTGAGATTGGATACAACAGGAATAAGGAAAGTAGTTGCATTAATTTCTGAACATGGTCACTTCTGGGAACATCTACATAAAGTAGGACTCTAGAAGGATGTACCCATTTGTAGAATGTGCAAAGAGGATGAGAAAACTACCTCGTATATCCTCTTTGACTGTCCATTCCTGGCAAGAAAGAGACTTGCTCTTTCCACAACCAGAGTGGATTGAGGAAAAGATGCTGACATTGGCACCAAGATACTGCAACTTATTCAGGGAACATATTTTGGAAAACAATGAAAGCATCCTTTCCAGTGGGGTTGTACTATAAGCCTTTCAGGCTGAGGTCGATAAAACTGCAAAACTAACAATAACATAAACAGCTAATTGGATGTGTTACCCTCCGTCCATCTTTTGGAATGAGATAAGCAGTTTGTCAGTCAAGTGGCTACATTAAGCTAGAGGGGAGGCAGAAGATTACGCCAGAAGAGGTCGGAGGTACACATTTCATAACTAAGTCGCCCTCTTCCTATATGGACCACTTTTTAAGCATCCAAGTTTACTAACAATAGAGAAAAAGCAATGAAATATATAAATTTTAAATTTTCGAAGAATTCTAAGGTTTTAAACAGAGTAGCTTGAAAGTTACTAAATTTGTCTTGAGCTTCTGGCCAATATATATTGACCTGCTTTAAATAAATGATTAAGATTTCAGCCCTCTTGCATTCAAGGAGATCTGATGTTGCCAACTGAAAGCATTTCTTGGCAATAGTTATCGTGATTGGAAGGGAGTATAAGAAATTGCTTACCGACACGGGTATCCGAGTTTGTTAGGCATAGACACGTGAACGCGGTCCGCCAGGACCATCCTCCCTGACTGAGCCTTTTCTCAGGTTTTCTTCAGTCCTCATAGCTGGCAAATGCCTGGGAGGTACCCTAAATTTAGGCCTGGAAGGTTTCCTTCCCAATTATCAGTGCCCACCGCCTGTGGTGCTGTGTGTAGTAATAATGGGCATTAAACAGTACTAAAGAAACGAAACGAACAAAAATCAATTGCTTGAGTAATCTATAGAATGCCTCTGAAATGATACTGGGTAGAGAAATTTGTAGTAGAATTAATTTGTGAATATGTCTGAACTGTGGGAAACCAGAACTCAGCGCCTCAAGTTCTGTATTACAGAGCTAAAGCGTACACTCTCATCTCATGAGATCCGTGTTAGGAGGTCCACACTCGTGGTCATCTCTGTGTCATTAACTCTGAACAGCTGTCAGTGCAGTTACTCGGAACAGAGGAATTCCTTGGGGCAATCATTTTGATGGGGCGTGCTGCACCTAATACCTGCAGCAATGTATCTCTATTTACATTCTCATTATGTTAGCTACATGCACACTCCAGACGCAGTCTGAAATTAGTTTAAGTTGCATTTGTAGCGCCTAACGTCACCCCTTCTTAGCTAAAATTGCTCCCTAACTGCTCTAGTACAGTCTAGAATTAGCTTCAGTTGCATCCGCACTGATTAACGTCACCCCTTCTTAGGCAAAATGCTCTCTTAACTTTCAGTGTAATGCACAAACTAACTACAGGATGTAACAGTGGGGTACGCCCAAACTTTCAGGACACATTCCTCACACGTAGAAGAAAAAAATATCTTATGTGGACATGGGTCCGGGAACGCTTTGTTTTCGTATTAGACCTCATTTTCTGCAACTCTTCGTAGTGCATTAACCATGGGAAACGCACAAGAGCAAAGCATACTAACATGGTTACGTGTGGTTAAGTTGTAATCTTATGTTCACCGCTAGTGTGAGGGCATTTGAAAGCTTTTGTGTATCGAACACCGCTACAAAATACAGTGTCACCGTGCCCGTATGGCGGAAGGCTACGAAACAATACACAGTTCTCCAGGGATACATCAGCACATCCGGTATTTAATGCGGCGGCGGGTTGATTCATATATCAATGGAGGTTCTTTTGAACATTTCATGTTAAAAAATTCCATGTGGTAACCTGGTACGTTCTGTTCATGCATGTGTCTCGTTATAAATGTACTATGAAGAGTAGTAGAAAATTAGTTTTAATACGAAAAATAAATGTTTCCGGATCCATATAATGTATTTTATCCTTCTACATGCGAGGAATCTGTTCTAAAAATTTGACTGTACCTTATTGTTACACGATGTATACTATATAAAGATATAGAACCTTTTTTTAAATAGTGTTTAACGCCCGTTTTTACTAAGTTACTACTTACGACACCACAGGCGGTGGGTACTAATAATAGGTATACAAAGTGAAATGAAAATTGAGAAGGGAGATTTTGGGAAGGAAATTTTACAGTACTTACCCTGCATTTGCTTGTTACGAGAACTGAAGAAAACCTGGAAAAAACCTCAGTCACGAGGACGGTCTTGTGGGATTTGAACCGCGGATCTCACGTTCAGGATTCTCTATATACAGAGAGAGAGGAGAAACTGTATATATGACTTAGAACATTCTTATTTCGTATTATGAAAGTGTATTACTCCATAGAACTTTCAGTTTTAAATTATCTATTACCTGTATAATGTTAAAAACTAATTTTTGAGTCCCTACAATCAAGTGTAAGCACACCTAGTTCTTGTAACATTCTGCAGAATACAGTACAGTACTTACAGAAATTCCATATACGTCAGTGCACTGTAAATTTATACTACAGGTTATTGTATTCGTATTATTTATCATGAAAAGGAGTAGTTTGGAACAGATTTCAACGAATGGTTTATCACTTCCTCCCATCAACCATATACAATATTTTGTTTACAGTAATAATTCTCATTCTTGTGCAATTATCCACGCATTTATTTTTTTCAGTTTCTATACAACTTAACTATAGAAGTTAAATGAAGTATTGTATTCCAACCAAACATTCAGGTTTAATGTATCTCCGTATGCCTGTATGGCTGTGAGCAGCATGACCCAGAATCGAAAGGTAGGATAAATACCAAATTTCGTATTTGAGTCAGTGTTCAAGCATGCCAGGCGAATTACAGGCAAATTTCCTCACACCAGACTAACTTAAACAAGAGAAAATCTTATTTTTAATTTTCTCAAAAATGGTTTTAGAGACTTTGATATAATACCACATGTTTAAGATATTTACTTTACTACTAATATATATTTCTGTAAAAGGTTGTGAAGTTCTCTTCGTTCTGGAAATAGTATGATTGGTAGCCTATAAGAGATAGACAATAGCTTACTATACCAAAAACTGTAGACTGTATTCAACAATGCAATTTGTACCAAATGACTTTTTTAGCAATAGCCGTTATCGAAATATTCATTGTTACATCTTTAAGGTTTCTCAGGTTAAACTGTGATGTATTGATTTTTCTCCCCCTCCCCGCATGAGTACATTAGTACTACCTCTCTGAGGAATAAATATAGACGGGGTACAAGCTCGCGCAGAAACATAACAGACAGGCCGTACCACGTCACCATTCTCGGTGCGTAGCATGTACAGGTTTGCAGTAAAGAAACTCAGCAGTTATTCACAGTTGATGGGCTCTTAAACAAATCAAAATTCAATCACCGCCACCGAAATCCTGGGCTAACAAAGTAGAAAAATAATATTCAGTGTGTTACAGTTTTGTAAAGAAGAGAAACGTGAAAGTCTAACCTGTTACGGACGTTGGTTGATGTTTTTATGTTCAGACTGTAGGGCTTTCTCTCTCCCGTCTAAACCTAGCATGGCACACTAGCGACCTCGACTGAAAACTGCTCTCTTTCGTCAGACAGGTAGTAACAAAAATGGGCATATGCCAAATGTTTTGTTCTGTTTTCCGTAACATTCTTGCAAACAAGTCATTACTGCTTAATTGGGGATCATTTCTAGTCAAGTATTTTTTGTGGGTAGCGTAATGCGAATAGAAGAATCACTTTGTATATCAATACTCTATGTAAGGGACTGTGTGAAGTTGTAATGGGCTCTTTTAGAAAGAGACCCCGAAGATGGCAGTTTTTAAAATTTTAAATTTTCAATAAAAAGAACACCGAGCGAATTAGCGCCACAGTTAAGTATGCCACTCGCATTCGGGAGGTCCAGGGTTAAAACCGCCGGAGCAGATCAATTTGACCGAAGGTTTTTTCGGGGTTTTCGTTGGTCACTAGGCGAATGTTGGGTTGGATAATTTGATCCGTGAACTTTTCCCATTAGCCCTTTCATCACTATATTTCATCTCCTTATTCTTTGTCGTCCTCCGTGGTGTAGTGGTTACCATACTAGCCTCTAGTTTCCGAGGTCGCGGATTCAAAATCGGCGGAGGGTGATGGATTTTTTCGGGCGCAAAAATCCTTAGCATGGCTTCCTTCGGAAGGGAAGTACAACCGGTGGTCCCGTGTCGTAGATTTACGGCACGTAAAATAACCTCAAGCCTGATAAAGAGGCCTCTGTGCAAAATTACCGGCCTTTCACGCACAATATAGAATGGGACGCTAAGGACCACAGCAGTTAAAGAGCGTCCATAAACGCAACTCCACTTAATTTTTTAATTTTCCTTCTTCTTCACTGCTATACCAAGCATTGGGTTGATCACCCATCCTGGATATGCTATGATCTTGCGTTTGCTTGCTCCTCGACAGGCTACTGACCCAAGGCATTGGGCTGATCACCCATCCTGGATATGCTATGATCCAGAGTTTGCTTGCTCCTCGACAGGCTACTGACCCAAGACATTGGGCTGATCACCCATCCTGGATATGCTATGATATTGCGTTTGCTTGCTCCTCGACAGGCTACTGATCCAAGGCATTGGGCTGATCACCCACCCTGGATATGCTATGATCCAGAGTTTGCTTGCTCCTCGACAGGCTACTGATCCAAGGCATTGGGCTGATCACGCATCCTGGATATGCTATGATCTTGTGTTTGCTTGCTCCTCCACAGGCTACTGACCCAAGACATTGGCTTGTCTTTGGGATTTAAGTCCCACAAAGAGGATAGCAATGCGTTGAAGAAAAAGAAGAACAAATATGAAGAGCTAGTTGTAAAGAAAACAAAGGATTACTTTTGATGTATTCATTACCTATAGTTTTACAGAAAAAGCATTAAAGTGGGTCATTTTACTTTTAAACAAATTTAGCCATAGCATGAAACTTCTTTAAAGATGAGAAAAGACATCCTTAATTTACTTTGTTGACATTTCAGTAGATTATAATGAAAATGTCCAAAAATTGCATAAAAACTTCATCTTGCGGAACGTTTGAAAGTATAAAAGAAGGCTGATCTGTTATATTACATGATCTTCACTACACAATGTCGTTAACTTTTATAGAGCGTTTGCGCACTATTTTTACTAAAGCTTAGATTTCTGTCTACTGCATGTTAATCAAAATAAACCTTTGCAGAAATAGCTTCATTACACAATTCGTTATAGATACAAGGAGGAAGAGGGAACATGAATCGATAGTCAGATGTTTAAAAGCCGGATGCTATACTGGCCATACTCTTTCAATCACATTGAGGAACAGTTGAATAGTGACAGCACTTTTAATAAAATGACAAAGTAATGAACAATTGAAACAAATAATAAGAATATTTGGGAAATGGCTGATGCCACAAAAAAGCTATTTGACAGAAATTACGTATTTTAAAGAGCTCTACATTTTTTGAGCAATGCGTCATCGTCTATCTCTTAAGGTTTATCAGTTATACAATATTTTACATTTCTGCCCAATGAAGAGACTTCACAAGCTATTTCTAGAAAATTCAAGATACTCATTTTATTCGTAATGTAAATATTTTAAATATATGGCAGTTTAATCAAAATTGTACGTCATATCTGAGAAAATACAGCATTTTGCAATATTTTCCATGTAAAAGGTAGTTTGGAGTCGGGGGATTTTCTTGAAAATCTCCATGTGGTATTTTTGGAAGATACTGAACTTAAATACCAAGTTTGGTATTTCCGGCTGCTCGTCGTCTTGCTTCCTGGTGTGGGTGTTAACTTGCTGTATGAGAATGCCTTACAACACTTCTGTGTTGGCCTATGTTCCTAACTCTGGCCTAGGGAGTGTTCATAGGAGACGGAATGAAAAAGTTTAAATTCATTTCACTGTGATTTATTTGCACACTTGTATCAGCTAGCCGTGAGTTCTATCCCACAATTATTTTACTGAGTTATGGGAGCCTATCTATCCAGTTGTACCTCCCACTCTTTGTTGCTTTCCTAAATTGCTAACTTCTTCACACGCTTGGCCATCCCAGTGACATGAAGTTCACCCCCTAAGGAAATTGTATAAAGTCGTGTGAATGCCGAGGCCCTGCTTTATTCATACAACCCGCTAAAGACGCTATTTTTCTCATAACTATTTTAAAGCAATTTTGTGATTGGCTGATCACATTAGCGTCGTATGAGAATATTTGCTCTAGTATCTTTTCTCATGACGAATTGCGATTTCCCGTTTCTGTCCCGACCTCTCGCTATCTCTTTCAACCCATTTGTCTCTCTCACTCAAGCGTCTCTGTTGGTCATTGCTTTAAGCCATCCTAGAGATATCCCCGCCTGATACCGCTTGCCTTCAGGCACCTAAATTGCACAATTGCACGGCTGGCTAGCTTTCGTTACATTTACCGTATAACATATTTACACTTGTATAATATTATTTACATTAATGTAGAAATTTACATTAATATAGCATTGTTCCCGCTATAGGTGGATGGAATACATACTTCCCCTACCTACTAGGTTCCTGTTAGAGAAAGTAAAATTGCAAGAAAGAACTTTGCCAATAAAGCTGTATTGGATTCTAAATTCCATATCACTTTACCAGGGTGTAGCAATTTAATTCACGTTGAAGGGATTTAAACGCGAAGGATGTAGAAAATACAAATAAGCTATGAATGTAAAACGTTTCAAAAATTTTCTTAGTAAAAATAATAAAGAAGAATTTTGAAGATATTGAGGACTCCCTTAAATTATTTTAAAGAATCCACATTTTCTGTGCATTTATGAAATCCGTCGCTACGACCCTTTCATTATAAAAACAAGCATAAATGTCCCTGCGACTAGGGATATATCCCTACAGCAACATTTTAAGAGCCTTTTTATTGTGGCTTCAGCAAACAGTGTACTAAATATTGTTCAAAAATTTGTAATTATTTTAAATTAATCATCCATTGCAGCAAAATTTAATAGGTTTTCCTATCTCCCTGAATACAAGCAAACGTTGGAGAGACAATAACTCTCTTCTTCTGTACTTGTGAAATAATCTTCTTACTTAGGGGTGAATGAAATAGACTAAAGAGAGTTCTAGAAACACTGTGGATGAACAACAGAGCGTTCCAAACAATAATTGCTAATCGTCTTAAGAGAATGGAATCTTTAAATGTCTGCTATCCCAGACTCGGGCAACATTTTGTGTGACTGTATGTTTTGTTGTGAATTGGTTGTTACATGATAGCAGTGAATGCATTTCACATAAAAATCAAAATAGTTGCATAGAATGGAAAAGAAAAGTTGTAAAAAATAAGTATAACACGAAATTTGAAGCTGGCCGCGTCCTCGATGCGTAACCTTTAAGTCAGGGTTTCATAGCCCGGATTTGAACTGCTCTCCTGGCGTATGACTTCTTCTCTGTCCGGCTAGCGTGGAGCAGTGTTGTCTGTGTAAAGTCTACAGGGAGTGGTAAAATTATGTATCTATTGCGATAATAAAAACATCGGCTGTGGTAAATGTTGGCTTTATTATACCGTTATGTTACACATTTAGGAACGCGAGCCACCACTCCGTCAATTATCCGTGATTGACATAGAGACGATTCGTTAGTCGGCGGTATTAATAAGTATTGTAATGCTTTCCCTGCGTTCATAGCCACGGCCTGACTTATACGGCGCAGAGTTCAGCTAAGAGTGAAGTTACTTATATTTTGTGAATTTCGCCATGTTCGATATCATCCCTACTCCCCATATGTCACGTGATTATTTTGTTTGGTTCAGCTTTCTCTTTCCCGCGGTACTAGTTACCATTAGTTTAATTTATACTATAGCACGCACGTATTTTTATGGCTGTAATCCTTTGCTCGGCACAAATATCATGCTTCTTCAGCTACGAAAAGAAATAGCACTTTACGAGACTTATTTTCCACAGACTCTTCTTAATGCGTCTGTGCATTTGTATGCGTGCCGACAGACGTTTCCAGCCCCAGAAACGGATGGGACGGTGACCCGAACGTTACTTCCTCAAACAAGCTGCAATATCGTGTATGAAGGTTTTTCCTATCGAGTTACAGTATTGAATAATACATGTTACAACTTTGTTTAATCTTTATACAATCAAATCAAATACCGGGCCGAGTTGAAGCGTATCAAAATACAGCTTTTCTAGGGCTACGTAAATGTAACATTTCAACACCTATATGTAAGAATACTTCCCTTGAAGCTTTAGTTACAGTCTGTATGTATTCCATACTTTCAGGTAGCGCATGTAGTTCGCTGATTTTTTTAACGGTACTGTTGTTTCATTTGTATGGCCCCGTTTAACTTCTTTGGTGACATAAGAGAGTTTGACATTAGAAACAACTGGATGACTGTAGGTTTTTGCTGTTAGTTGTTGCTAAGTTTCGTTAAGAAACACACTCACAGTGGCATCGCATTCATACTTTCAGACTCTGCGGAGGGTAGAGAGTGAATCTAATTATAGAAAAATTCCCTTGCCCTAGCTGAGAATAGTAAACAGGACGTTGGGGCCGAGAAGCCAGAACGCTGACTATTCGACTATGGTCATTAACGTAGGTGATACGTAGATTTAGATCACAATTCGCAAGAATCTAAATTTTCATACAAAAATAAGAAATTGTCAAACATTATACAAGATCGAACGGTTTTGCTTTTCTATGGATTTAAATGTCCAAACGCGATTACCAATAGCAGTTGATTTTCTCATAACCTTGTATTCTTACATTTTACTATAAAATATTCCCGTGATGCAGTTATTAAGATATTCAATGTAAGTTCTTTGTAGGTGGATAAAAAGTACAAAGAGTGTTTCTTTGACATCAAGTATAGCTTTGAATTTAGGTTCGGTTCTACAATCTGCCGATTAATTGCCGATAAAGCTATTTACTGGATTTCTTAGCGATTAGCGTTCTGCATCTTTGAATAGCACTATTCGAACGATATCTTTGCCGATAAGTATTGGCTACTCCAACTGCCAGTTGGAGTAGCCAATACGTCCATTATCCGACAAATAACAAGTCTTCACGTTCAGAGCTGACACAATTCTTGTCACTAGCAATAGTAATCGTAGCAGAATTGTATTTATCGGACGACGAGGATATAATAGGAGAGTCTAAGGTCATAACAGAGAGACAAAAGTTTTCCAAAAATTGGACGAAAACGAAATTTATAAAGAAAAAACTAGCTGGTTTACCCGACGTTACACAGGTAGCTTTTTAAACTGGAATGACGTTTTAATTAATTTCATATACCTCCCATCATTCTTTATGGAATCATTATACAGTCATCTAAAGGATTCTATGGTTAATCATCCCCTTTACCCCTTTTTTAATTTCGTACAGCCCTGCCTATTTCTAATAATGGATGAAAAATCCCGATATTCACGCAAGCGGAACGTTTGACTTCTTTAACCTCTCCCCTGTCAGTCTTCGCAATTAGGTACGTTCTTTTGTAACTCCAATGTTCGTATTCCAATACACAGGCTTTGCAAACCCTTATTACTATTTTAGTAATTTATGAATTGAAATTTTAAAGTGTTTTACAGTCTGTGTCCGTCACAAAGACTTGTCTTTTTCAATAGTGAAAGAATTATCAAAATCGGCTGAGTGATTTTTAAGGTTAATCCGCACACGCATATACACAAATTTTCTCTCTTCATAATAATACAGGCTGATTTATGAAGAACTCAACATTTCTTTCTTTAATTGTTTCAAAACGAGTTATGCTAGCGACAACTTATTATACCTGAAATGCAGAGGAATTTTGGGAGATTATTTACCTCTATAGCAAATGTTGAAAATGTCCTCCATCCTGCATAAGGAACAACTCAACACGTCGTTCCATGTTACTGCCCACTCGTTGGGGGACTCTGTTGTCAATAGCTTGAATCTCCTGTGTAATGTTGTGCTTCAGATCGTCCAATGTCTGGGGACGTGTGGCATAAACCCTGTCTTTTAAGTAACCCCACAGAAAGAAGTCCGGCGGCGTCAAATCCGGAGATCTCGGTGGCCACAGGTTCTTGGAGGTTATCCGGTCGTCAAAGAAACTTACAATTAGTGCCATGGATTCATTTGATGTATGGTATGTAGCGCCTTCCTGCTGAAAATATCCTTGATTCAGCTCTACATCATCTAGTTGCTCAGCAAACTCCATGAAAATCCGTCCGTACTCTGTAGTGTTCACGTTGTTTTCAAAAAAACGGTCCCACCATTCTGTGTGTGGATATTGCGCACCAAACTCCGATTTTAACCGCGTGCATACGTGAGTTCACATAGCCGGATAAATGGAGCCATGCTTCATCTGTGGACCATGTGATGGACAATATGGCAGGATTTTGCACAATAAACGCCTGAAACCAACGACAGTAATTCAGTCGTCTATCCTTATCTGGTTCCTGTAACTGATGGACAACCGTAATGCTATACGGCTTTAGGCTGCACTTTTCCACAGCTCTCTGACACACTGAGTAGCTGTACCGTCTCCTGCAACAAACGTCTTAATGATTTTGTTGGATGACTGATCCAGTCGTGCTCTTACGACAACAACCGAAGGAAGCCTAGATGAACGAGTTTTGCCTTTTTCACTTACCAGAGATCCAGTTGTTTCCAATTTGTTTACCTGTCCTAATATTGCGTTTCTTTGGGGAGGTTTCCGAACATCAAATTCTCTCTGGTATGCCCCTTGAGTAGCTGTAATTGAATTCGTAATCCAGTATTGCTTTACAAGGAAGAGTCGTTCATTTAGTGTGTACTCCATTTTCACGTTGACTAGAAAAAAATCTCAAAAACAGTTGCCGACAATAAAACTAACAATTACGAATAAAACATGAACATCTGCGCATCTGGTGACAGGCAATCAAAACTCCAGAACATTCTGCTTAATTTGCTGATAAAATTGGGGCATTGAGTGAATTTTGAACAGAATAATTAAAGAAAGAAGTGTGTCTGTTCTTCATAAATCATCCTGTATTATTATAGCATAGATTTCGGCTTTGCAGATGGAGCATAAGGAAATGAGAAATGCATCAGCAAATAGTCACCAACACGGTGGTAAGGTTATGTGAGTCTTGACGCGATTGTCTCCCAGCACCTCCAACCCCCGCTCCAGGTTGCCGCATTAGACTTTTTATTCTCGTGGAATCTTATATGTTTCTACGAGGTTTAACAGTTTTTTGCAGTCGTCATGAGTGAAGCTTTGAGCCCTGCTTCGCTTTGTCACTCCCATTTTATTCTTAAACGATGACAAAAGAAAACAGGTGACAAACACAAACTTTCATTTTGTTTATTGTTGTCTGCTTCGCAAGGCAATTCTCGTTTGTTTTCTAGATTACGAATTCCCCAATAGTGGTGTTTCCATCGAATTCAGAATGGCAAACTTAACACATCGCAGGTGAACATATAGGATTGCTGTTCAGAAGAAACTGTGTGATTGTATAACGGGAGCGTTGCTTATGGGCAACAAAAGTTTATTTGGAGAGTAATTATAGACAAGCTTATCGGGACATTGTAAACCCGGCCCTTACTGTTTTAATATTTTAATACATAATTCATTTTTAGAACATTTAAAGTATTATATTAGGAAGGGTTCTAGTGTTGCTAAAACCGTAACGTTTTATATTAAAGAAGTAAATTCGAGGAGTAAAATTACAATTTAAAAGTATAAAATTTTCATCACATGGGTCATTCAGCATTCTTTTCTTCGAAAGTTAGGTGCATAAGATCATGAAAATTGATTTTCTGCTATAATTATGTTGAAAAAAAATTGTAGTAGAAAGTTAATCTAAATTGAATGGAAATTAAAGAAATTAGCAGTTTGTGTTACGAGTACACTTAACAAATGAAACTCTAACCTGCACTTGCTAAAACTTTCTATACAGCAGGTAGCTTAATGTTGCATGGCACGAAGTACAGGGTGAGCCAAAAGACTACTAACCAGCTGCGCGGTGTTTTTCCTGTCCGCGTCCTCGGTGCTCGTTTCCGTCTGTCGCTATAATAGAAAGGCGCGAATGAAACCGTACAGCATTTTTAAAACTACTTTTAAAAGCTTTACTTAACAACTTTATGTAAGTGTGTTTGAGGACAGAATTATTAGTAAATATTTGTGCCTCCCCTCGGTCCCCCGACCTATCCCCCTGCGATTTCTATCTCTGGAGTAACTTAAAACAAAGTGCACAAGACAAACCCACACACCTTGGAAGAATTAAAACAAAATATCCGCCAGGAAATTGCCAGCGTTTCTCAACGTGAATTACGGCGATTGAACCCGGGACCCCTCGCATAGCAGGCAGGTACTCTACCGACTGAGCTACGAGATCAGCGACATTATATTGTATTTCATTACAGTAATGTATCAATTGTATTAATGTCTTTGTTGGGCAAAATTCTCATATAATTTGTGTTTTACGTCCGTGATGGCAGCCCGTAAATATGGGGAGTCTTTATTGTTTCAATAAATAAATAATAATTCCCAATTCGCTACAATGCTGCCACGTGATGTAAATAAAGAATTGGGACAGGAATACATGTAGCAACAATACGTATAAATCTCTCCGTAAACTTGTTAGCACAAAAAGTGACATTGCTGCTTGCACTTAGAAAATGCACAGATCCAATCAGTGTTAAATGCACAGCAGTTGGATTGTTCCTAACATCTCATTAGATTAAGTTCATTCGATTCTCATTAGTAGACAAGTGCTTTGGGTATGCAAGCGACATTTGGTAATTACGTTCCTTTAACCATCAGTCGAAGTGCATTAACAAGCTTCTTCGTGAATTAAAAAAAAACAATCCACAGATCTGCCCGAGTTAAGGCGAAACTAAATGCAGCAAATTGCTAAAAAATGAAATTGTGAAGTTTCATGCGCAATTTATTAATTGGAACCTCGACCTTAATTTTACGTATGTTATCATTGTGGGCATAAAACTTTTTATTTTAAATACATTACTGCATCGGCCATTTTTTACTGTGAATTCTGCATCATTGCACAGAAACAAAACGCCGTAGCTCCTACAGAATTTGGAGTAGAGTGGTAAAGTTTAGGCCATGTTTTACGGGAGGTTCTGTTTTACAAATTGGTAGTCCTATTATGTACGGCAGCTTAATTCATGTAGTTTCTTTGTTTGGAAATATATCTGAATTTGTTTTGTTCATTTGTTATTTGAACAGCTTTTTCTGTGAATTAAATTTTCTGGTATAAATTACCCGTTTTCTCAGAAGCTATTGAATGTAGTTGAATTAAATTTTAGGACGATAAAAAAACGTTTAAGTGCTGTTTTCGATCTACTTTGTTGTTAATAAAATGGTTGGTTATTTTAAAAAAAATAATTGCTGATAAATGTTAATACAAATTTCATAATTAACAAAACAATCCTATCTTTCTTAATATACCAACTTATGGGATAAAAGTATACCAGTAAACTAAGAAGGCATGCATATACATATTGTGGACATTTCAGTCTGATAATTTAAATAGTCTCCAAGATAATCGGTCAGGAATTTAGAATATTTGACTTTGAGGGATGCAACTTTTGTTCTTCCCTAAGTAGATAAATTAAGTTATCGACAACAAAATCATATTCTGGTTTACGTAGGCTTTGTTTATTAAGCTTCATTCAGCCGAGCCGGTTGGCCCCGCGGTAACGTGTGAGGCTTACATTCGGGAACTCCTAGCTTCGATTCCTAGCAACCGCCCACTCTGTCCATGGGTTTTTCGCGGTCTTCCCTGGTTGGTAGGTGAATGCTGGTGTAGTTTCTCATCTACAACGATCTCCTTTCTCTCATTTCCTTTTCCATCCGTTTCCTTCTCATGTTTCAGGAGTGCTTCTAGGATTCGTGGCGTGAGGCAGTGCCTAAAATTGGCGAGGATACTTGCTACAAAGAAAGAGTATTCTTTGTGGACACCAGAATGCTGCCTATTTGAACGAATCGTTCATCGCCCTCTCTGACCAGCTCCAGCAGTGGACCGGGTCTTCGAGAGAGAAAATGTGAGGGACTTCTGCGCGTCTCTGGACCTGTATGCCTACGACCTATAACCTCCTGTGGTTCCTTCACTTCATCCGTTCCTCCTGGGAGTGGTAACTGCAATAGATCTCACGTAGGTCACAGCGCGCGAGATGTCTCCCCTCCGTTGTATACCCTATACCGTCCGCAGCGGGGGGGCCTCTGGAGCGGCCTAACAGCCCATAAGCCCCTAACGCTGGACCCTGGGCGGGTACCGGACGCATCAGCAGGTGGTAGATAGCCGACACCTGACCAGCGGAGTCGGTTTTCTTCTGACACGCCAATGTTGAAGCGCCTGAGCTCTCAAAAGAGGACCTTGCCACCGAGACCAAGGTAAAGGAAATAGGAACTGCTACTCCCGGAGATGTGGAGAAGCAGCCCCTCTTCCTAAAACTGGATGCCCCGTTTAGGCACACCGAATTAATTAGCGCGGAGGCTGGGGCTCCAGTAGGAAATTTGTCCTCGAGTCGTATATCCTAAAAGAGGACCTGGGATTTTAGGAGAACCGGACTCTGTGGGAAAAGTTTCAAGTGAGGCAGGGCAAGCCAAGATTATTTCGTTCATTCAGGCTAGTCTGCAACACATATTACTGCCTCGCGAAATCTCTCGAGTAACGTAACGAGGTATGGAATAGATGTCGCCATGATACAAGAGCCCTGGCTTCGACAGGGACTAAATATAAAATATTTTACTATATTCAGCGCTTCATCTCCAGTAAACCCTAGAGTATGTGTCCTTACAAGACTCTGTAATACCTGGGCACTGCCGGGATTTCTTACTAAAGCTCTGGCAGCAGTCCGAGTGGGGTATGAGGAGGGAGGAATGCCACGTCAGGTAGTTTATCTGCTCGGCCTATTTCCCCTGTGACTCCGAGGAGCCACCACATTCTCAATAGCTAAAGACCTTTTGATTTATTGCAAGGATAGAAACCTCAACCTGTTAATTGGCTGTGGCACGGAGCACACCATAGCATTTAGGGTAGCACGGACATCAATGCTAGAGGAGAGAAGTTGCTCGAGTATATGAGTTCTACACACCTCTAGATTGTCAAGCAAGGGACATTCCGAACTTTGTTAATTATCAAAGGGATGAGGTCCTAGAGTTGTCACTAGTGTCGTTTGGGACGCTAGAGGAGATTAAGGACTGGAGGGTAAGTATGGAACCGTCCATATCCGACCATAGATACATAAGCTTCGGTCTGGAGGGAAAAGGATAGAACCACCTGTACAGGAAGCCTAGGAGGACTAATTGGGACTCCTTTAGAAGGAACTGAAAGGCGGGCTGAGGAAAGGACCCCAGATCAGGCTAAGAAATGCGGAGGGCCTGAAGGGGTTTAAGGTCCACCAGTAAAAATCCACGAAGGCTATACAATGTGTATAAGGCCAACAAGTGTCAGGCAACTTGGAACTCCTACAAGCAGTCCCAAAGAATTTACAAAAAAAATCAGGAAAGTCTCAACGGAGGAGATTCGGCACCGAAACAGAGGGGATACTGTACCTACGACCCACGAGGAGGCATCCCAGGAAGGAAGGATGAGTCGAGAGGATACACCGGGAGGCCGGGCCCTGGAGCGACGTACAGCAATGACAGGGTCTCTAAGTTTCCAGAAGTAGACATCCCGGCATACGGACAGGTAAACTGGGACCCCGCCCCACATAGAGGGTGTTCAACACCCCTCAAAGGGGTTCGGATATCCCGGCAACCAGGCGAAAGCCAGGGACAGAGGGAGTTACAGAGAGCATTCTTTTCCCCTTCCATGACGCACCGAAACACCATCGCCAACACTTCTGAACCTGAAAGATACAATGAGATGAAGGGTGGATGAAATGATGAATGGAACTAAATGGAGGGACAGGAAATTCATGGGCTGAAAGAAACCAGTCCCGAAAAAAACCATGGGTCTGAGTGGGCGGTCACCGGGTATCGAATGCGGCCACAAACATTGACGCCTGAGTCATCCCCCTTGGTTAATAATAGTATGTTTATATATAAGTGTGTTAAGTGCATCATTGGAGAATGAGGAAGAGTTTCAGAATACCAGACGAAGTCGAGTACTTTGTTTCCGAGATTCTCCAAAGATACACTTAACACATATATACTGAATTCTGTTTTTTCGACGATAGTGAATTGTATAAATAGTATTTACGCGAAAGTAAAATTAATTACTAACACCCGTTGAGCATTGTGGTTACAGTAGCAAGGCCATCAACGTTAACCTTGGTAGCGGTCGATTATCCATGTTGTGTTGTTCGCCTTAAAAAAATGGATAACTTACAGCTCATACTTAGCTACTGCTTGAATTATAACGTAAGTAAATATTAACAAATAAGAAGAAAGCAAATATACAGGTAAGACTTAAATGGTAAAGTTCAGTTATCAAATATGATTATACTCTATCCCTGCAATAATAAAGATATAAATGTTAGAGGATTTAATATAACTCATGCACATACGTGTAGTAAAACAGACAAAATACACATAGGTTAGATTACCAGCAATGAATGCGGGTAATTCAGCTTTCCAGTATAGCAGCATGAACGGGAAGTGGATCGAAAACACCAACACTATAGCAAAAATAAAATAAAAAAAGCTTGACAATTTTTTAGTTTATTCTTTTCGAGTTTTTAGAAGAAGCCTGGTTTGAAACTGCATCACGTGGAATATTCTTTATGTGAAAATGTTATAAAAAATTATAGGTCGAGTAAACCGTTGTATAAATCATTAAGAGGACACCAAACTGTAGTATGAGTGTTTAAACTAGTCACATCACCATGTTTATAACATACTGAAAGTAAATGAGCAATGGTTGAAGTTAGGATTAAGATTCAACGCGGAGGGGGATTTAGCACGTCCATCTACATAGATTTTTTGCACCTATGCCCCCGGGAGGGAGGAATGAGGTGACGGAGGGCAGAGGCGGCCGGCGCAGTGGGCACGACAGGCAGAGGGCAGGGTCCCTACCATTTAAAGACATACACTCTCCGAATGGGCACTGGTGCAGCCGGCTCATCTCTCCTCCTGTGGGTTTACAAATCCTCTGGGGGGGCCCCAGAACCCGGAGACCGTCTCCATTCCGGGGGACGAAGGTTTCCACAGAGCATCATTTTCCCCTGCCATGCACGACGAGACGTACAACCCTGAAAGAGACCAAGTGGATGAAAGTTGAAGTGAAATGGAGGGATAGAAAATTCAGGGGACTTACTGATCCTTCCCAGAATTCGCCTAGCGACTCGGGAAAAACCGAAAAAAAACCGGGTGAAGGTCGGCCACGGGAAGCGAACCAACGACCTCCTGAATGCGGCCATAGACGTTACCGCCTGAGCCATCGGTATGTTTGAAGTTACAACAGAAGTTGAGGAAATTTTTTCATTATAAAAAAGATAATTTTTTGAAACGTTGACAGATATTTCCTGTGTGTGCCTTAAAGTTTTGAAATGGTTTAACTCAAGGGTGGCGAAAATATGCAACACGCACTGCATCACTCAGCAGCATGTGAAAAACAAAAGGGACGTGGCAGAGAAGGAACGGCGCCTACGAGTCAAAATGACTCGCGAGTCGCGTTTTCGCCGCCTCTGGTTTAACTTGTTAACACATCGTCAGTGTATACCTGTGAAGTGCTGTTCTAAATAAATCGTATCGCGTATTCTAAGAGGTGCTCAGCCCAAGCAATATTTCCAATGGGCTAGTTTACCTCTTGCATCTGTATTGTAAAGCAGGGCATTTACAATCTCTGACTGAAGTGCTCAGTGGTGAGGTGAGGTGCTTTATTGTAATATATCACTAGTTGCGTTGAGTTCGGAGGAACGGAATAAGACAAAGAGGATTTAGGTCGAAGCATTTCTGACTATAGAAACTTGGTAACAAATGGGAGGTTCAAGCCCAAGTCAAGTATCTGTAGAAGTGGAATATATCAGCATTCCTGATTTAAAATATGATTAAAAATAATTTACATGTATGATGTTAGTGTATTATGGGAGATCCAAAGTGTGGAAAAGTTATCGAGTTTGTTGAAAAATGACAACATGCTCTTTAAAAAGTATTGCACATTACCTCATTTTATATGCATACTAATCGACTTACCTAGGGTTGGTCGGGCTTAAAGTTTCTCCATAGAACAATACATTTCCTTTTTAAAAATTGTCACTAGGTTTCCTGGACAAACATTACACTCCACTTGGAGCTATTTTTTAATTCCAACCTTTCTAGATTATTCTAGAATGGTCTAGAACGTTTTACAATGTTCGAAAATCCCCTAGTTTGCTGCACAATTATCTATAGTCCTCCGTAACGTTCTAGTATACCATATAATACTCTAGAATTTTCCAAAATGTACCAGAATATTCCACAAACTTCGAGAAATGTCTGAACCAACTAGAGGGTTCAAGGAGGTTTGGAATTTTGCTGTTCTAGAATTTTCGAGAATGTTAAGGAAAAGTTTCGTAATGTTTCATTACATTCTCTAATTTCTAGTATCACCAGAATGCCCTTGGCCCTATCTCACGCCTTAACTTTCCCTAGGGAATTAAATGTGATCCCTGTGAAACGGGATATACTATACATATATAAGAATTGTACAGTAATAAGATAATTCACCAAGAAACATGTTAAAATATTCAACATCCAACATTTGTACAGAGCTAATTAGAAGAAACGGTCGAGCTAGCAAAATTCCAGGTAAAAAATAATTCTAAGTAAGGCACACCTCTCACAAAACAGGGAACCGGTAACGGTACGGAGAAATAGAAAGAGGCAGATAGAGAAAAGAAAGAGACGGAGATATTGAACCCGCTTCACCACGCGCCAGGGTTACGCGAAAGCGCACGAATTTGGAGCAACATATTCTCATACATGTCAAGGTAACGCGGTCTGAGGACCAATGAGAAACGTATTTACATTTTTAAACGCAGAGGTGAGCGCCACTAGGCTCAGGTATATAAGGGCAAACAAGGCCCAAGAGTCCACTCCCTCTCCCTCTCTCTTTCTCGATCTTCAAGAATTCACGTCGATACGACGTGTTACGCTCTTAGCGACAGATGCACGTATGTGCATATGGGTGGGAGTGCGTGTCCAGATAGATAGGCTCCTGACTTATTTAAAGTGGTTGGAATTAGAATAATGGGAAAAGCTAGCCGCCCATAAATATTTAAATTCTTAATATATACTGATTAAGGGAAATGCAATTTATTTTTAATTTGCCTCGCCCACAATAACCTGAGAACCAAGAGTTAGATATATATAGCGAAAAGTTAGGAATGGAAAACTCGGCAGCCGACGAGCATCCATAGCTGAGGAACTACACTGCAGCAGATAGCATCAACCGAAGAACCGACGATTTCACGGTACCAACAGAGCCCAGCAACCGTTTCCGGCTACACCTGAAAATTGTAATCGTGGTCCATAAACCCTTGGATTTGACAATATTTGCTTCTTTCAGCAGTTTTAAGTTTCTGACTTCGCGACCCTCCCGTAGGGATCTGCAAATTGAAAGTGAGTTTTATTTATGGACGCTCTTGAACTGCTGTGGTCCTTAGCTTCCCATTTTATATTGGGCTTGAAGTTCTTTTACGTGCCGTAAATCTACGACGAGTTTGAATCCCTAGGGATCTGCTAAATATGTGTAACACCCATAGTGTTTTTGCACAACCAGTAAGTAATAAGCTTGTGAAATTTGGTGAAAATTGGTCGAATGAGACGGACAACTCCAACATTATTGCTGTTGATCACTGAATTAATATGTAAATTCAGGAATTTAAAAAACTTAATTAATATCAACCTATTAACTTAAAGTAGACTTATTAAACATAATTAAAAACCAGGAACAAGAAGCAAACGTAAATTTTGGTTTATAATACTAAATTCAAACTTGTATTTTAATTCTACAAGTATTCCTATAGAAGGACCATGTTTTCGTATGCATTTTTCTCCCAGGACAAAAGAAATCCAGTTGAATGGGAAGAATGCATTACAGTACCGTTTATCATATTGTGTGAGCGTGGGTGTCAGAGTCCCGAGTCCGAGTCCGTAGCAGTAGCGTGCTAGTGCACTTAACATCTGTTATTACTCTGCTAGGATTAATTCCAATTATAAAATTTTCGGTTTGAAGTCGTCAGTAATTGGGTGTACATTTCAAATGACTCCCTTTAAAGCTGCATTTGCTTACAAAGCTGATTGAACACCATTTACAACGAAGTCTAGGTTCTCTGATTGTCATCGTTACTTTTAGAATTAGGTTTTTCAAAGTAGCAGCTAAATCTGTATTCTAGGAAAGATACAATCAGATTGAAAAATTCAACGCCATAGCCGGGATTTCAAGCTTGTATCTTCGGTTTTCCGCACCGTTGCTCTAACTGAGCTGTCATAGAAACATGCCGGTACGACATTAAATTCCCCAACTAACACATTTATTCCGGTAAACCACAAAGCGTTCTCAAATTCAGAAGAAATTCAGAATTGGAACAACAATTAATGACTGATGGACCTAAAAGTGTTTAACTATGAATCCCGAAACTTAGAGCCGGTTTCACCAACAGATGCTAAATTTTAACACAACGTTTAACTGACTTAACACTGAAATTAAAACAAATTCTGTTTCATCAAACAATGTTAACTTTAGCAATGTGTTAACATCCCAATACTCCTGTGTTGAAGCGTTTAACAAATGTTAGAAATTGGAAAATGGCTGCCGCAAACCAAGCTGTTGATGCGAGTTTGCTACAGTTGGCATTTTTTAATGTCATTCCTAATAAAAGAGCAGTCGTACGTCATAACAAATCTGAAACTCTGCAAAAAGAGGAATTTTTAAAGCGATCTAGACTGTCCAAGGGGCCATGAACATGGTTTTATGGGCAATACTAGAGGTTAGAATACTACCAACAGAGGTATGCCCATTTCTCCTGTGTCACAAATGTTAATTAGGTACTTAGATTTTATGTTACTTTCATTTTTCATTTACTTGTGATAATGTTGGCATTTCCAAAGCTACCGTTTGTGGGTTTATCTGGAAGATTTCCAAAGCAATTGCTTCAAGAAGCAAACAGTATTTTTTTCGGGTCTGCTTGATTAATCGGCACTAACACTTTTCGTCCACTTTAGTTTCAATGCAGTGTCCACCACCGGCTTTAAACCGTCTTAAACGCTCTTCGGACCTAACGTTTCTGGTGCTGCTCTTTATGTTAGTATAAAATTGCCACAGTTGCTTACTGGACTGAGAGAAACGCGTTCATTCCAATTAAATTACTCGCGTATTTTGTCCCAGGCTGCAATCGTATCCTTTAATATAAGACTGTCAGCTTTTTCGCACTTGATAATACCTCTATACATATTAACCAGATGTTAATTAACGCGTTTCAAACGGTGAAACATTTATTTCACTTTATATCACGATTCTAACCTCAATCAGGAACATCACATGGCAATTGCCATGAATGTAAATAGTTGTCGACTACTGACACAGAGAGCGTGGCGACACGTAGACAAAAGTGCATCGGAGTACGTTCAGAAGCAGTGTAGTTCGGCCACCGCCTTCTCGAAAGCTAGCGTTCGCAGTTGTCTTTGACGTTAACGAAATGTTAGCTAACAATCTGCTGTAAAAGCTTGATGAAAAGCAAAAGTTTTAACCTTATGTTAAACTTTGAACACCTTGTTAACAAACAAGATGTTTGAGTATTTTTAACATCCGTTGGTGAAACCGGCCCTTAGAGTACTTACGAGATTGTTAAGTCGCTATTGGGGCACGTTATCTCAAAATTATGAGTTTCAGTTGGGGAATTTAATGTCGTAACGTCTTGTTGACATGACAGCTCAGTTGCTTAGGCAGCGGCACGGAAATCCGAATATCAATGGTTGAAATTCCGGCTATGTCATTGAATTTTTCAGTCTGATTCTACCTTTCCAACCTTAGGAGTCCTCCATTTGGTTCTGTACCCTTCAAATTTATTTTAATACCTATATCTTAAATTCCCTCTCTATTCCTTCACTTATATAACTGTCCAGTTTTATGCATAATTTAATATTTTCTTAAGAACTTCATTTCTGCTGCTTGTAGCTTAGAGGTGACTTTTGTTTCCCTAACCCAACCTTCTCTTGCGTATGTTAAGACAAGCACAGGCATATCTTTATGAAATGTCATCTTTGTGTGTTTTCTTAATTTATCTTAGGGTTCTCTGTACTGTATCGCTTAGGTTCTTGTGCTTTGTGATTCGTTTATTATACACTGATCTTATCCACATGTTATATTTCACTCTAATTATTTAAAATGTCTTACCTGATCCATTGATTAATCATTTGTTACTATTTTTTACCTCACTGCGTTCTTGACGTAAAACCAAACTTTGAATTTCATTGCCCGTATTTATAATGGTACTCTTTATATATTGTTTATCTTTTTTATTGAAAAAGATATTTCCTATGTTTTTAAAATGTTCTAGTATCTCACAAATTTGTTCAAATAAATACTAAACAATGCTGGTTATAAACTACATCCTTGTGGCCATCCTTTCTGATATTCTTCCTGAGTTTAATTAAAGCTGTTTAATGCACTTATACTATGTGGCTATAATATGTGTCTCTACCTTATATTCCCATCTTCTTTACGTTGATGTATTTAATCACAAATATAACATTATCTAAGATGAGCAGCATCTTCTTATTTTGTATCCCACACTCCTAAGTAAATTTCGTTTAAAATTAGCACATTTATCTCTTTTTCGCTTTCTTAACGGTGAATTCATAAGCCCTGTTTTCCGTGATTTAAAGGCTTAATATTTTTATCAACGAGCATTATATAAGTGTAATAAAAGTAGTTTTAATAATAAACCAGGGTATTTTATGAATTTCATATTTTACTCTGAATGTATATAGAAAATAACGTATAAATTACACGATAAACGCTTCAGATGAAAGGTCAGCAAAGAGGGAATAAAGTAAGTGAGTGAATCTGACATGTGACATATAACTGATATAAGTTATACGTGACCTATACAACAGCGCTTAATGAGATAATCCATAAAACATATTGACACTGTAACTAGGACAATGAAAACAAAAACATATGTATATACGAGATTTAATCAGATGCTCTCGTTTTCAGTCGGAGGCCAACCAGTACATTCCAAAACAAATGAAATTACTTACACTTAGGATTAATTCGGTAACTCGGATAACTCAAATAACTTATTTATTTCAAGCAGTATTTATACCGGAATAAACTCAAAATGGTACTGCGCACTAATGAACGTGCTTACAGCTTTTTCAATTCTAAGCACAAAATTTGGCGTGTTTCTGCTTTGGAAGCAAAGATCATATTTACTTAAAAATCTTATTAAACTCATTTAAGTGTCATTCAAGGGAATTATTGAAGTACTGAAATATAAAAAACTAAAATGTTTGACGTTCAAGCATTACGTCATTCACTATATGTCAGCGTTAAGCATATAATAAACTAAATGGGAATGCAAAACCTGTATTAATTGATGGTAACAAAAATCGATCGTAACACACCACAGGTCATGGCAAGGAAACAATCCTCCAAAAAACCTAGCAGGGATTCTCGTGACTAGAAAGAGTCCCTTGAGCGAGTGAACCAAGCTAATCAGGTGACCCATCTCGATGTAACCACCACCATTAGATAATACTGTAGGTTAATCCATAAATTTTCCACATTTAACGTACACTAGACTCCACCCTGCTCTGATTACTTATTTCTATGACAGGCTTGAAATAAAAGTGAGCCATTGTTTGGCGTGAAACCAGAGGGAGATCGTAAATAGCCTCTGCTGATAAATTCTGCTTTGATTGGTGTAAACAACCAGAGACGGGCTAGCCCAGTATAATATTATTTCTCATTTCACCTCGAAGAGGGAGGGGTAAGTGAGAAATGAGTTACCAGTTGCGTTAAAACACACAAGAGCCACAATATTTATATGAAAGGTTTCTTCAGAAGTAGACGTGGATATGAAGTCTAAAATTAATACCACCACCTAATGGAGATGTTGTGTGGCAAGGGGTGCTGAAATACGTGGCATACCTATGACCCAAATTCTATTAGTGGGAAAAAATCAAGAAAGAAGCTATTATTTTTATGCATATGTGGATTTTAATAACTACATTTGGTCCATAGACATTTGCAAAGCAGATTATAAAGATGATGATGATGATGATGATAATAATAATAATAATAATAATAATAAAAATTTCTAACAGAAGAAAATCAGAAACACACCTACCAATACGAGATTAGGTAGTGTAGGCAGTGTACATTTTCAACTAATTTGAATAGAAGCCAAACAGTGGACAGCATTTTTAGTATTAAAATAAACATCTTCTGTAAACCCTTAATGAAAGAACTAAGGAATACTTTAGTGATGTGCTTTGGGAGAGGAGGCAATTTATAGTGCGGAAGCTTGAACGTTGCAACGAGGTGAAGAAAAACGATCGCAAGCCCTGAAAATGTATATACAGTGAAGAATGGAGTATGCAAAATGGATGAATGGTAGACGTATTTTGGCAATTAGCCTGCTTTAGGAATCGTGAGTGATTGAGAAACAGTATTAAAACGATAAAGAAAAGCAAGAAACATGTCCTAGAAAACTGGATAAATAGAAAATGCGGGAAAACATTCAGGGCAAAACAGTACACGAAAGTTACATTCATATTAACATAAATTAATCTTTAATATGAAGACACGGATAAGCAAGCGAAAAAAGGGAAGAATGGAGGATGATTGGATACCAGTGAAGCAGAAAAATCTTACACAGAAAAGTAACCATTAAGTGGTACACAATTATGGAAGCCCTGGATAAGGTTGTTACAATTCAAAATGTACATTATATCATCCGATATACCAAAGCATTTGAAATACAAGTCTTATTTTCTTTGTTTCATTCGATTTAACATTCTGCTTTAAGCGCTATACCTTTTTAAGTTTAATGGTCTTGCAAATGGACCTCTAATCTGAGTTAATAGTCAATTCATAAAAAACCGCAAATATACAGCGCCTCTTTGTATGTTTAAGGAAACTTGAAAATGTTGCTTTGTCTTCTCTGAAAGGAGAAAGTAAAGGAGAAGTTGGTTTTCTTTTGTTAAGTAGTTTCCGAAGTTCCCCGTTGATTGCATTCTTCTTTGTTTTCTAAAGTACACTTGATGAAGCAAGCTAAGATCCCTCAAAGACTAAACAAATGCCGTGCTATAATTTCCTTCTCGGTTGGAATATTCACAACAGGAGGAAACACTCAGAACTGTGTTTTTCAAAACACAGGGTGATATTTCGAATTGCAATAGAGTTGTGAATAAATCAACAGCGCCGTATTTCACGTGTGCGGATATCCCTTCGTGCGTTAAAAGAGTTGCAGAACTCAACGGGGCAATTGCACGTAATCAGAGATCAGTGGGAACCGGCGTCCTACTCCTTTTGCTTATTAGCGAAGACGATGAGTGGAACGCGCTGGGAGGCAGTTCCCAGGCCTGCGCTAGAGTGTACAGTCCATAATAAAAGAAAAGCTTATAAGAAATACTGGTTCCAGTATAGGTAGATTAAAATTCTGGTTATGTTAGATAGGGAAATTGGGATTGAATTCTTTGTAGGTTTCTTTGTAGTTTATTGTTTCGTTTTATTGTTATATCTGAAAAATTATTTGTGTATGTGTAATTTATTTATAATTTATAATAGACATAAAGGAATAGAAAGTAGGAATTTACGTCTCGGTTTAGGAAACTTGGTACCGGGACGAAGTATTTCATATTTTTGTATTTTTTATTTTATTTATTTATGGTGCTTCTAGGTTTGTGGTGTATGGCGGTGCCGGACGGGACGGGACTTCGAGCCTAAAACTCTATACATAAAAGGTTCTAAAATGCATATTGTGCCTAAATTGCAAATGGCACCCCTTTTCTTTAACCTGGTAAAACATGCCCGACATCCAAGAAAGTGTTAAAAGAATCGTATATCCTATGTTACGGGTTAATGCGCAACAGTGGAATTATTTCAATAAGTTGGCAGTTGTCCACGAAAGCATACACAGTAGAGTTGGTAATTTAAGGGCTACAAAAACGTTAGTCTGACGTTTATTTTAGTCGGCTACTTCTGGACATCTCCTGTAATGCCACAATACGCGTTACTTCAGCATACATTATTTTAGAAGTTGACATTGTGAACGAGCATTCACTCTAACTAACTGGCACATAGCCAGACAATGATTGTTTTCCATGTAGTTATTGCTGGAGGATTCTTCTCGTGTTACAAAAGCTCCAACTGAGGTCGTGCAGGTAATAAAGACGACTTAAATTACATCCTCCCGTTACTGTAATATGAGTAGAAAATAACTGTGGATCTCTGAGCATAAAATTGCGATGAAATTTGAAATGATTTCAGTTCAGATAATCCAGAAGACGTACAAACAGCACCAAAGAAAATCTTCGGCGGATTTTGTATCCTTTTTTGGGGTCTTTTGAGGCGTGTCCTTCACCTTACCTATCGCAGAGCCTGGTGGTTTGATAACACAGCAATAAGGGGGAAAAGAGGGGAGTTGATGCCTTTGCTTTTTCAAATGTTATTGAAACCAAAACATGTTTATTGTCTCAGAACCAGTCATGCCGTTTACTAGTGAAATTACTCGTGGACGTATCGTGGGTATGTGGGAGGCTGGTCGCACTGCTACAGCAATTGCAACGGCAGTGCATAAAAGTGTTTTTATAGTAAATTACTGTATAAGAATATTAATCAGGAAAGTGGGGAAGACGGTCTACATACTCGTCAGAAAGTGGGCACTCCCCGTAAAACATCCGCAGATGATGATATTCGTTTACTAAATGCAAATCACTCTTTTGTTATAATTGACTGATCATGTTTAAAAACTAGAGATAAATGTGCATATGTATATGGTTTACTGAATATGACATACATATTATAGCAATAAAATTGTGTTATATTTCTGTCTACAATCCTGTTGTATTCCTATGATCAGCAATATACTAGTAAGGGTATATTAACCAACTATAGTTTAAATTGGAGGGAAGACATGCTGCTTTATTCATTATTTAGTTATGTTTGCTTCTATGCAGAAACAAGCATTGATACCACTGTGAGAATACAGGTCTATTTATTTTTTGCTATAAAGTATTGCTATATGTTTAATGAATGCCATTCAAGCTTTATTTGAAAATCTTCTCACACTGCACATTCTACATTTCGCTAACCTAGGCGCTTTTCAAGTTTTCCCTTTAACTTTTATCCCTTTCAAAGGCGTGTCCTGCACTAGCCGATAAGGTATGGGCTACCAATCACGATAAAAGGCCTGTATGACAAACTGAATGCACTCACTCTACCTCTTTCTCTTTTAGTCAATACGATCAAGAGCGTAAACATATATTTTGTTTCTACGCCATTTTGTAACCTTTGGTGTGGTTATTGGTGTAACTACTTAGCAGAAGGACTGGCGCACCCTTGCATCGTGGCCTAAAGCAACCGATGAAATGGCCATGGCTTGGCAAGGCCATGTACAACGATAAACGATGTGAGGTAGACGCGAGGTGCAGTGAGATTTTCTTTGGTGCTCTTTGTACATGTAATGCAAGGATGTGCATCATATTTTATTAAATATTAAGATACATTTCAGGACTGCAGGGGTAGCTGGAACTGTTTGTTCGTGGCTCTCCTATAGAAAATTCGCGTTTTTATTACCCGGCTATGGTGGTGATGGGTGCCTCCAGCTAATCTCAGCTTGGTGGAATGAGCTTCTCCCAAGGGTCGTAGACCACGTGTCCAGCATTGAAGCCACTATTGTTACATTAGAGCTCTTTACTCAAGATATCCTTTGTTATATTTTTAAGAGGTTTTATTATTCGTTCGCCCTGATTACTAAAGTGATTGATGCTATTTTGCTTCATTTCCAGAGAGAAACTAAAAACTTCTAACAGGAAATATTCTCTTGCAGCTGACAAGGAGGAATTAATTTTGTTGTCACTGATTTCTGAACACACAAGTTTAAAAATATACGAAGATATATATGAAAGTGGTACCGTAATTATTGACAGGAAGATATAAACAATTAAATGATAGTAAGAGAGAAATAATTCTTGTATTTTAAATAATTGTATAATGGAATAAACCTGATATTAAAGGATTTGTCAGTAGAAAAGGGTCATTAGCGTGTTATGTTAAGGAAAGTCATTAGTAACAGCCGAGTAGGGAATGCAGTTAGGGGTTAAGTTCAGTACGTTTGCACGGTCACGTAGACAGGAATTCTGTAAATTAGAAAGGGAATGAAATGCTGAGATTCGAGAAGGCACCGCATAGTGACAGTGTCAGGTACGCATACGTAGAGTTTTAAGAGTGGACCGCATGAGTAGGAAGGTTAGTAGGGGTTGTGATAGGTAGGCGGAGCTTAAGAAAATAGCGTGCATTCTAAATCAGGCTTACTTACTTGCTTAATCCTATGACTTACTCGTATGATTACCCTTGTGATTTTTAAGTTGTGTGGAGCCCTAGTGACGCGCTTGAGTTAGTGAGATTTAGCGGCTATCGCGAGGGATCTTTCCGAGTATAATTTCTACGACTTACGGCAACTGACGCTTGGTTTTATTACTATTACAGAAATAATTTAATTCTTTAATTCAGCAGTCGGCGATTCTTTCCAAACAGAATACGAGTATGTTAGTCAAAATTAGAATTTATCAGCAAACTAAACTTGTGTTATCCTTTCACACTACACTTGCGCATATTCTGAGCTAAAAAACCCATAGCCATACCACTGTAGCAGCTGGCAGACTGGACAACGCAAAACGAGCTAGGAGATGACGGCATCGTAGAGCTCAACAACACAGGTAACTTCAAAGGTTATGTAAATTGATGCATTTTGAGTAAGCAGCATCAAAATTTGAAGCAAAGGCTACGGCTTCAAAAGATATGTACGAGGCGGGAGGGATAGAAGAACTTGGAAAGGAAAGAGGAACAGATCTCAAGTGTTTGTAATTGTACGCTTGCTGTCTTTAGTATCGCGAGAGCTGCAGTACCTAGTTGTATTATAGCTACCAGAGCCTGAGCTATTGCTCCATCACTCGGGTGCGCGTAAACGTATCATTGCGTCTAGTTTCGTATCGTTTTCCCCAACTGATACAGGCGAAACCTCTATATCACTTGGTGTATCTCTGGTTTTGCAGGATATTAGAGAAGTAATGAAAACTTTAATCTTAAATACTGCTGCTTTGTAAAGCGTAGTCTGTATAGTAATACATTCAGATTACAAAGTGAATATGGACAGCAAACCAAAAGTGTTTGCACCCATCGAAATACCTTGTAGTGCTGCAAGGGCTGCTGAGAAGCATGATACCTATATCTCATAATTTAACCTCTCTGAACTACTAAATTAGACTACGCGATGTTTGGTGAAGTCTTAAATTTTCTTCTTTTTCCTCTTCTTCTTCTTATTATTATTAAACTCACATTTTCGTTCTGTTGTAGTTCAAATAAACAAAATTCTTTCCTTATAGTACATTAATAAATGAATTCAAAACAAATAAAACTATGAACTTTTATCACTACAAGGATTTGCTTATTTTACACTCCAACATAATTTACGTTCGTATTTACACGTTATAAACCTGCAAAACATTTTCAAATAAACGCGATTATTTTTAATTTTAACTGTTGCTGACTCGGTTTCATCCAAATAAAAAGACATAAATAAGAATTTCTCACTAAATAAACTAAATGAAATATTCGCATTTGATTTTTTTAATTTGGTCAACCACAGGATGCATAATTAAATTGTTAATCATATGATTAATTCTGAACATTTATGACGGTTTTTATGTTTTAAAACTCGAACGTTTAGTTTCGTTGATCTCATCCCATATGGACTTGTATCCCGCCTACCGCTAACAAAGGCTAAGTATGACCTACCCAGGGGAGTCGCTAGAAGTAGATAAGGAAGGGAGAAAAGTGTTTTAGGATTCCATTAAGCCATTATATCCTATATCAGCATGTTTAAGTGCACTTGAATGTACTTTCGAGAATTCAAAAGCGAGACGTAAATGCAGTGCTTCATTATTGGTTTTCAATGATCATAACTCAATATTCTTTAATGTAGTTTACAGGGCACTTATACGAGTTTAATCACAGACAGAGTCTTATGGTAGTTAAATAGTTTCTCCTAAATTAATAATTATATTATTATTACTAGTGGTGGCGGCGGAGTTTAGGTGTTAAGGGATACTGGAATTGAATTTTCTAACATTTCTTTAATTTTAAAGCTATTCACTTGAAAATTGGCACAAAATATGAGTAGTCGTCCTCCGTGGTGTAGTGGTTACCATGATAGCCTCTATTTCCCGAGGTCACGGGTTCAAATCCGGCGGTTCGTGTCGTAAATTTACGGCACATAAAAGAACCTCAAGCCTGATAAAGAGGCCTCTGAGCAAAATTGCCGGTCTATCACGCCCAGAATAGAATGGGACGATAAGGACCACAGCAGTTAAAGAGCGTGTATAAATAAAACTCAATTTAATTTAATGTTTACACAATATTAATAATTAAACAAATGACTGTGCAAAAGTTCAAATTTCTAGCTCAAATAGTTTCTCATACAATACAATTAAATATCTTTAATTAGCGAGAATATCTTTATTAGCATTAAAATGTGTCAGAGAAGTATGGTAGTGCTATTTTCTAATACTTTAGTACAGTGAAAATACATTAAGGTTTTGGCTGAAGTTCATATTACTAGTTTTAGGGAAATAACTTTGTTTTTGTGAAGATTTGGTGTTTAAATGTCCTTGTTTTCAGTATAAATTATTTTTATGAGTTAATGAATAAAGCAATCATAAAAAGCATGCTTGAATCTTTAGATAACACACTTTTAGATTATGTATTTAAATTTGCATAGAAATTAGAGCAAAACTGAAATGAAAGGAATAAATTTCCTACCTAAAGATATAAAACTGAGAAAAAACATATACAGGAAGGCGCCAATGGGGTTAAAAGGGAGCGTAGGGGTGAATTAAACATGTCACTGGGCTTCTGAAATTGGCGGATCATGAAAAAGTTTTGGCCAAAATGATTCACAGGCGTCTATAGAATATTTAAATAATATAATTAAAAATCGAAAATTTCGTAATTTTCACCTAGACTCAGTTTCAGTGTACCTTAAAGAGCAGAGGAAGTCAGATTTAGATTTTCAGTAGTGGACCCACCACCTACTAATTCAGAAAAGCAGTATCCTTTTATTATTTATAATTAAAAGTCGAAAATTTCGTCATTTTCACCTAAAGACTCAGGTCCAGTCTACCTAAAGAACAGAGGAAGTCAAATTTAGATTTTCAGTAGTGGACCTGTCACCCATTGTTGTTCAGCAAAGCACAATCCTTTTATCATTTATTAGCCACGCGATACTAAAGCTCGTGACTGTACGCAAGACTGAGTTCACGCTTATGTGTGTACTTACATTTTTGAGCATGATTTGTATTTACGGCTTTGCAGTATATGCTACTGTGTGTATATGCGACATAATTTATCAAAGTATTATTCATAATATTTTTATCAAGGATTCTCACTATGAGCAAAATTAGTAAGTACGAAGATTTTTCTTTGTTTTCTTTTCGCGTGAACTAGTTCGCCCTTCACGGTTTTCATTTTGAATGAAGAATTCACAATAAAGATACGTAACTTGTATTTCGTAACTCTTAGGTATACATTTATTCATATTACGTATGATTTTCGGTACATACAATTCAAATCTTATTATAAGGAATTTTTTCCGCCTTTAGCTACATTGATCTTATCGGCGGCTTTTTCTTTGGAACGTATTGCCTATTGGCAATGGTGTTAATTCGTGTAACTCTTGTCGTTGGGTTTCTTGCAATTTTGGGTTTTATTAGATTAAACACACATTCGCACTCTCATTGATACTTCTAGACTCTGGAGAGGGTATGGATTAATCTTCGTTAGAAAAAAATTCCCACCCCTTTGTTGGGAATCGAACCCAGAACCCCTCGCACAGCAAGCAGTTGCTCTACTGACTGAGCTACTAGACCGGTCGGTCTTTGAGGAATTATTAGACCTACATGCACCTGTTGACTGCGTGCTGCGTTCTGGTTAGAAATACTTCTCGTGTAAAAAGGAATACTTTTCGATGCAGGAAAATATTGATTAGTTAGCCATGTGGCAATACTGAAGGGCGATTTAAAGAATTGGATAACTATTTTACCACAGTATGTATTTATTAAGTGCAGCATAACGGAATTTAGAGATTTGCAAAACGTTCGTACAATTTTTCAGAAACTTCTGCCGCCCTGCACACACATTTGACCATAGTTAATGTAAAACTTCAAGTCGTTAGTATTTCAAATTTAAAACTCATAGAATAAATTTTGTATTATTCTACTGTTATAAAATTGCACAGTTGAATGCCATCTTGACGTTTTTAGAATTAAAAAATATGACGTGTTATATTCACATAGCTATCTCTATCCTCTATCGTTTATTAGTGGGTATACAAATTATTTTTACAAAAGTATATTTTTCTATCTACTTAATTTTAATCGAAACAAACCTTTGCAGAAGTATCTGTATTACACATTTCGTTAGGGTACAAAGGGAACAGCGATAGTCAAATGTTTAAGAACTGTTGGCTACATAAATAAATCCTGTGGCACTACAGCCCGCGGAGGGCCTGGGCGTGCCAACCCTACTGCCGGCCTCACGCCCACGTATGCAGAGCAGAGGTGGGCGATCATCCAACCGATATGGGGAGATGATGTGGCCACATCCCCCACTCGAAAAGTTGGCTCACGAGACCAGGACCGCTGCTTATCGCAGCTCCTCACTTTCCTCACGCTGCTGAGTGGGCGCCGGTGCTATACCCGGGATTTAAATTTCGCATCCCCATTTGTAGGATCGCACCCGATCGCATTCCGTGGCTGGGAACCAGAGCACCGCGCTATGGCGCAGGGTGTCGTCATCAGTGGACTAGTGGTACCGTGCTAGCTTCTAGTTCCCAAGGTCGCGGGTTCAAACCCGGCGGAGGGCGATGGATTTTTTCGGGCGTAAAAATCCTTAGCATGGCTTCCTTCGGAAGGGAAGTAAAGCCGGTGGTCCCGTGTCGTAGATTTACCGCACGTAAAAGAACCTCAAGCCTGATAAAGAGGTTTCTGAGCAAAATTACCGTTCTTTCACGCCCAATATAGAATGGGACGCTAAGGACCACAGCAGTTAAAGAGCGTCCATAAATAAAACTCAATTTAATTTTAATTTACGGCGCAGAATACTGGACGCTACATGCTGCCCTTAAAGTTTCATGCTCTTTCCATCCAATCGCGAGAAACAACTGAAAATCGACAGGACTTAAGAGATTGAGTTATTCTAAGCATTAATATGGTATATCCGGAAATGGCTTATGCCAACAAAAAAAAGTTATTCGAAATAAATCGTGTGTTTTAAAGGAACCTACATTTATGTGTAGTACGTTTTCGTCTATCGCTTAACGTTTACCAGTTATAAAAGATTATACAAAATTCCTTCCGAATGAAGAGGACATCATAGGCTGTTCCCAGAAATTTCTAGATGTACCTTTTATTTGTCATGTAAATATTTTTAATGTGTGGCATTTTAATCAAAAGCTTTAGGAGCCATTTTTTAGAAAATAAAAATTTTATAAGTACGTTCCATGTAAAAGGTAGTTTGGGGTGGAGAACTTTCTTGAAAATCTTCATTTCACATACTTGAAAGGTACTGAACATAAATACCAAGTATTTATCCGAGATTTCGTTTTTGAGTTATGCTGTTCACAGGTACACACGCGCGCGCGCGCGCACACACACACACGCGGATCTTTTTCTAAAAATGTTACTTTTATTCAAAAGCCCTTAAAACATGTATTTCCGGTGAAATCTCGGTATCGAATTCTTGAGTTTAATACAATACCTCCTCTACCCGCTGTGTAAGCGGCAGAGAAAATAAAAAGCTTAGGATTGTAGGTGTAATTTTGAAAGTTATTTACACGCTAGTTTTGTGGTAATGAAACTGAAAACCGAAGCAGGTGTTCTGAATGGAACCATTTTCCTGTTTGTTTTTGCTTATGTTACGCAGTGATGTTGCCAAAACTTGGTGTTCTGACGAAACTTTTTTGTAAGGCTTCGTTGAAAGTGTATTCTCATTCCCTACTGTTGGCAGTCTCTAGAGAAATCTGTGAAACATAGTCCTGCAGGAAGCTGTTAGTAGGCAGGCTTTGATCTTCCTGATAACAGCATTCTCTAGACAATCAGTGTATAAACATTCAAGCATACGTCACAAGGTACAAAAAGTCTTGTTATAGAATGTAATTGGAGAATATTGCATGTTTTAGGGTATATATTTCTCCATTGTTTCAAACGAAAATCGTTTATTTAACTTTCCAGTTAATGTTAATTCGTTAATTTGGTACAGCTTTATATCTTTTCTTCTCATTATCTCCAATAACCAAAAGAAATCACTAAATTACCTATATAGGACCCAAATTGAGCACTTATTCTTTGAGACTTAACATTTACAGTATTCCTTGATTGCCCCTTTAAAGCATGAGAAGATATTAGTTGAATATAAGTGTTATGTGTTATTTATAAAAAAAAAATGGGCATATCAAGGTAATAATTTCAACGAATACGTAACAATTTACAATTAAAATTTTAATTTTCTCCACATTAGACGTAAAACTTTAGAGCTCCATAACACGTAAATACGTACTCAGTAAGATGCCTCTGCGGTAACGTGTGGCCTCGCATTTGGAAGGTTCCGGGTTCGATTACCGTTGGACCGACCACTCTAACCTTGGGCTTTTTCGTGGATTTCCCAGGTGGGTAGGCGCACGCTGTCATGCTTGTTGGTCTACCACTGTTTCAGTTTTGTAGGACCAGGCGACGGCAGTCGTGGCGGACGATAGAGTTGGCGGCGTGTAAAGATTTCTTCCTGGCGCTTGGCTGACTGGCTGGTGCCCCTTCCTGGGGAGGGGGAGGGTCTCGTTTCTAGATACTCGGATTAATAGCGGTGGCAGATTCATGCCGGCGTCAGGATTGGTCATTCTGGAATCGTTAGAGACCCCGTCCTTGCTTACTCACATCTCGTACGGATCCTTTCCCCCCAGGAGTCACGTAAGACATAAAGGGCCTACTAGTGGCCTACGTGCGTTGCTGAGCTCTAGTGGTTGTGGCCCCCTCTTTCTGACTATCCAACGGAAATAGAGAATGTAATTTTATCAGTGTCTCACCTGACAATCGGCGCAATTAGACGCCACTACAAAATTGCTTACTTCAATTGCCTAAAGGTAATCTTAAATTAATAAAATAATATGTATTCAGTTTGGATTGCCACCATGTGTCCTTGGGATTGCTTTTTCAGTCTCCTCAGATGAAAACACGTTTATCTCAATCTAGTGATGGGACGATACCATTATTTCTCGATGCTGACATTGAGTTTTGGCCAACGATACTCGATAATCACTTTGTAAACAACTGTAAAGGCGATAGCTTGTTAACTGAATTAAATTCTTATTAGTAGTGATCCGTGTATAAACGCATGTAACCAATTTTGTATTGTATGCTAATTTCGAAATTGTTCCTGTTTGAACAATTCTCCAATTGGAAGCAATTTTTTAGCTTGATAATGCTACGGATTATATGTCCCTTATTGATAGCCAAGGCTAATAATAATAATAATAATAATAATAATAATAATAATAATAATAATAATAATAATAATAATGGCAGCGCCGTGGCCGAGGCGGCCCGGGTTCAATCCCAGGGACCTGCATGTGGGATTTGTGGTGGACAAAGCGCGTCTGGGCGGGTTTTCTCCGGGTTCTCCGGTTCCCCCCGCCATTCATTGCACCAACTGCTGCAGCATCACCTTTCCCTTCATCCATTTCACCATCATTTCGTTTCATCTACTTACTTCCTCCCATACCAGGCATCGGGCTGATCACCCATCCTGGTTATTCTGTCTGATCCATGAGTGTCTGCTCCTCGACGGGCCTCTGACCCTAGGCACCGGCCAGTTTGTCCTGGAGGGTGTAAGCCGTACATAAGAGGAGGTTAAATAGAGAATGAATGAATAATAATAATAATAACCACTATGCTTCCTTCTTATGTAACCATATTTTGTGCTGTTTCTTTTAAAGGATTTTCTATCCATAGAAAATATAAACTAATATACTACCACACAATATATGCATATACATATTTTTTCATCCGGTAATAAGTAATTAGCCATATAACATTCGGAAACATAGTAAGTTTATGGATTAAGCCTCTCTACTACCCACCCTCATACATTAGCATATTCATGTTTAATACAAAGGCATATTAGACGCAATTAAAAATTTTAAGAAAAATTCAAGGAAATGTTTTTAAGAACACGAGCATTCTTGAGAGAACAAATATTTCCATGCGCTGTATTATCTCACGTCTTAAGTTCATATTCGTTTCTGCTGAATTCATAGATTTTGGCCACCAGAGTAGGTAAATTTAATTGCATAGGGTGAGTCACCAAGCCAGACTATTGCAGAAACGTAATTTAGAACCTCAGCTAAACCAGCTTCACTCACAACTCAGTTAACGCTGCATGTTATAGTACCTCTACTCTTTCCCCCATTGTTTTGCATGTTTCTATTTGAGACCGTAATTTCTATAGAATGTTGCATTTATTCACCAACAGGAAACGCAGTCAAGGTCTACCAAGAACTATAGTCAAGCAACTATTTGGGGACACGTACTAGGATAACGTAAAGCCTTGATCCCGTTCATTCCTTATCTATCATAAAGTTAAACGGAACAACTTTCAGAAATGCAAAACTTATAAATTTAAAAGTATTGAAAAAATATAGCAAGTTTATCTCAAAGTATTAGACATACTTCGGCACCACCCAGTATCGAGGTCCCATCCCTAATCTCATCACGTGCCTTAGACCAGGTGTCGCCACCTAGCTTGATTTTGTGCTAGAGCAAGCAGGCTTGCTCCGTGCACTACAGTGGATAAACACGTGATGTCAATTAGCGACCGGCTTCTGACAGCAGTGATTGTTCTCCCGTTCCTCAGTAATGCTTGAATTATTAAGTACGTTAGTTTGCTTGAATCGTGTTAGATGCCAATTAATTACCAAGATGCCTGTTCATATTCACTACTATAAATGTGAAAGTTTTTTTTTTCGAATTCCGTTAGATACCAGTTAATTACCAAGAGACCTGTCCATAGTCACTGCTATAACTGTGGAAGTTTTTCGTTACAAATTAATTCTCATACTGTTTGCTCTACAGTGCGATTATAATGGTATTGACCAAGTTAAGAGCTTGCTTTTTTTCTATGTTAATACTATAATAATTGTCATTATTTTTGCAATTGTTTATCTTACGGTTGGCACCGTGACCGGCGCCGTTTCGCCTACTGTTTGCCTTCTTAAGTTTTTACACATTAATCACGCAAGACACAGCAAAAAGTTAGTGGAAGTGCTAGTGTTATAGTGTGGTCTAATTAAGTCTTTCGGCTTAGAGAAAGGAGAATCACGGACATAGATTGGAACTCCTAGTGCAAATAGATATTTTTTTCTCTGCGGCTTCGGTTAGTCTTCTGATTAGAATAATAACCATAAGGAAAATAAATATTAATAACAGTAGAAATAGTATTATTAAATAAGACTGGGAAGTGAGTATTACATGTAAAGGTGAAAATGGGTTGAAAAGACATGTCAGCATCAGGCAGGAAACGGGGGTTGGTTTTCCCTTATTCTAACCGAGTGAGAAGAGAATACACTTTGTTAGTGTACCGTTAGGTCGCCTGAAAATCATATGTATAGAAAAAGGGTCCATGCTCTTATCACCCCCAGGGCATCCAATGAGAAAGAATGTAGAAATCATGTGATAGTGAAACGGGGAGATAGGAAATTTGAAATAAAGAAACAGGGGAGTTTAGTAGACACTTCTTCTTCGTGGTATTTCCTTGGAAGTTGTTTTGAAAACAAGTGTGAGTGCCGAAGGATAGGGGCGATGGTATGAAGCACAGCAGTAAAGAAATGCGCGCGCGCGCGCGCGTGTGTGTGTGTGTGTGTGTGTGTGTGGCGAGGTAAATATCAGGAGTCAGATTTTTAAACGCTGACGGGAAATAAACGGGCAGGAAAATGAACCAGTCGTAATAACCACCAACCCTAGATCCAAGATCCATGCAAGTCCCTGAGCTAGCATCGAACCCGGGACCATTTCTGCAAATCCCGTGCCGCCAAATTGGCGCAAGCACCTCCGAGGGACCACCGCACAATGGGGTCGTCATGGAGTAGTTCGCGTCTTTGACACTAGTTTGCCCCACGAGACAACCAAGTCTAGAAAAGAGACTGTCTGGTAGGCTATTTTTGTGTTGTATAATAGCTAGTTGAATACAAATTAAACATATATTTCATCACTGTCTTCCGTTTAACACATTGAGAATAAATGTTCTGTCGATAGTATTTTTTCAAGTCCCATGTGTTTCCCAATGGTCTCGAATGAAGAGAGGTTTTGGGGTCCCCGGTCTGCCTATCCGATTTTAGGGGCAGCTTAGGAAACTGTAGATACGCTGTCATTGCTATACCGTCACTTCTGGTTCCGCCCGCATGAACTCGTGGACGGGAAGTCTTCGCTTCAGTCAGTGCTTATAAATGGCAAATGCCGTGGAGGTACCCTATACTTAGCCTGGAGCATTTCCTTCCCAAATTTCTTTTCTTAATTATAACTTCATTTCATTTATCGCAGGTGTCTAGCGCCTGTGGTACCGTATGTAGTAATAACGGGATTAAACACTACTCAAAAAAGTCTTAGTGGCTGACATGCTGGAGTAATAAATGCCAATATTCCCCACATATACAAATCGGCCACGATATGATTGCGTGTGGTGGGAAGAGGAACAAAACGGTTACGAAACACGTGGGCGGGGCATCAGAAGGAGAGTCAGGTAAAGAAAACATCTGCATTTCCGAGTTGCACTTACAACGAGGCTGGGGCCTGCAAATTTATACTGTTTTCATTGTGTGACTGTAAATTGTCCTTGCCTTGCCCCTCACTACCTTGATTGTCAACAAAAACGTGGCGCTGTCCGCCAAGCGCATTGATATCGTGGCCGACTAGTGCTAAGAGAAATGTAAATAATACATTGCTTAGCCACAATAGTATTATTTAAAGCAACAGCTGTCTTTTCTATGAGTAGCACATTGATAGATGGTATCATTTGCTACAAATAACTATTTAAAGTGAGCAGTAGTAGGTTTCTGCACTCTGGAGACCGAACGCATTCATAAAACCCATGCCCGCGGGAATTAAACCCAAAGTCTCCAACCATAGTGCTAGGGAAAAATAGCATACTTTGAACATATAAACGGGAGTATTAAACTGAGAAAATAGTTATATTATTTGTTGAGACAGGCCGACCAAAATTTAAAATACAATTCGGGACTTAGGAAATTTGTACTTTACACTTCCCGCATGCCATCTGGCGAAACTAAACGCAAATCACGAGACCTTAGCGGAGTTTGTTCCTTGTGAAAGTAAACGGCAACTTTAATATTTTAGATCATGTATATCTTATTTTGAAAATATTAAATTTGTCACATTGTATTGCTTTAAATGGACTTTGTGATTCCAACAACTGCTCCTAATTTGACATATCAGGTGCATATACAGCTGGTTCAAGGCAGATCACTCCATGTTATATTACTCACTGGGTGTGGCCTCAGAACCTGTAAAGGTTAATCTATGCAATCTGAATCCTGTTAAACTGACACAATCCTATAATTAATGTTATCCAATACGGTTCGATACTCCTAACACCGTTTGCTTCAGTTCAAAGTCACTGTATCTAACGGTGAAATAATAACCTGGTTATCTCTTTTAGATTTATTTAAATCAGCAGAACGGCGAAGGACGCACAACAGAGTTACATTACAGTAATATAAGAGGAGAAATTTATACCTTCTGCACAAGCCACCTATAACGAACAGTTTATCACATTTGTTGAGTACACAGCATTATACCACACGTATGTTACAAGCATTTCTCATAAAGTAAATGATCACTGAAGTTGTGCTTAATTTCTGTAAATTTGGGCACTTATTCCAAACTATACAGGGTGTTTACTCATTTCCGAACTTCCCATCCAGTAAATATAAATATCATGATACGAGAGCTGTCCCAGAAGTACCCGACCTAACAAAGAAAACACAAACATTTTGGGAAAACACATATTTACTTCTCTACATAGTCTCCTTTCAGCTCGATACACTTTTCCCAGCGATGTCCAAGATACCGTGTTTATAGTGAGAACCGTCGAGTTCTGCAAAATAGCCATCGACTGCAAACTCCACCTCTTCATTGTTGGCAAATCTTTTACCACCAAGCCATTTCTTCAACTTTGGAAACAGAAAATAAGCAGAGGGGGCTAAATCTGTCGAATAGGGTGCATGAGGAAGCAATTCGAACTTTAACTTATTGAATTTGGCCATGGCGCTAATGGATGTGTGAACTGGTGCATTGTCTTGATGAAGCAAGACCTTCTTTTTCGCTAAATGCGGCCGTTTTTGCTTGATTTCATCATTCAAGCGCTGCAATAAGTTTGTATAATACGTACCATTGATTGATTTTCCTTTTTGAAGATAACTAATGGAAATTATCCCACGCGCATCCCAAAAAACTGACGCCATGACCTTGCCTGCAGATGGAACTGTCTTCGCCTTCTTTGGAGCCGATTCTCCTCTTTCACTCAACTGTTTTGACTCTTCTTTCGTCTCAGGCGTGAAGTAATGGACCCATGTTTCATTCATTGTTACGAATCGACACAAAAGCTCTCGACTTTATTGCAGCGAAACATCGCCAAACACTCGACTGAAACATCTTCACGACGTTGTTTTTGTTCCACTGTGAGTAAACGCGGCACCCATCTTGCGCACAGCTTTCTCATGTCTAAATTTTCAATTAGTATGCGATGTACAGCACTTTTTGAAATGCCTACGATGTCTGCTAGCTCGAGCACTTTCAGTCAACGGTCATCCAATACCATTTTGTGGATTTTCTTCACAATTTCTGGCGTGTTCACCTCATTTGGTCGACCGCTGCGATGTTCGTATTGGCAGCTCGTACGGCCTCGCTTAAACTCTGCCACCCAATATTTTACTGTTGTAAACGAAGGAGCAGACTCCCCCAGAGTATAATTTAGCGCAGCTTTAATATTAGTTGGACTAAGACCTTTCAAATGAAAGTATTGTATCAAATAACGATGACCAATTTTATACATGTTTACAAATTCGCTGAGAGCGTCCACTATTAACGCCTGCCAAACAATTACTAAACAACGTAGCATCGTCAAACTTCAAACTTAAGGTTTATAAGGTTGGTATTTTCTATTGCAGTCATTTGTTTGAAACAACTATCTATACGTCAGGTAGGGTACTTCTGGGATTGCCCTCGTACCAACTCGGTCGATCCTGTGCTAGAGCAAGCAGGCTTTCTCCGTGCACTGCAGTGGGTAAACACGTGATATCAGTTGGAGATGGGCTTCTGACAGCAGTGGCGAATCTCTAGTTCCTTTATAATGCTTCAATTATTAAATACGTAATAGTTTGCTTAAATTATGTTAGACACGAATTAATTACCAAGAGGCCTGTTCATATTCACGTCTATAAATATAACTGTTACCGTTGCAATGCGATTACAATGGTATTGACCAAGTTAAGAAGCTTGTTGTTTTACTATGTTAGTACTATAACAATTGCCATTACTTTTTGTAATTGTTTATGTTGCGACTACAAAACCTATGCAGATATGCATATGTTTATATCAGTAATATAAATACTAATGTAAGAGACATTATAATACAGCAATTATTCTACTAATCACGAACCTACAATAGGTATATTAACTTATAAACAGTGGACTACGTATTTCAAACCCAAAATATTGCACACCGCCGCTGTACTGAACGAATTATCGGTTGCTACTTTCTGCATAGTTGATGCCACGCAGTGTACAGTAGGTGATTCAGCGGGAGCAACGTTAATCTCCCTACTTTACTCAAGGAGCAACCAGCAATGACGCCTGCCATAGTTAGTTGAAGAGCATAAATCCTTTGCGGAGGGGGAGGCGAGCCAGAGTAGTTTTGTGCCCTACATGCATCCTCCTTGGTTAAATCCTAGGTGGGGAGAAGGAGCGGAAGTAGCCTTCTGCAGTCAGTATATGGGCCCATTCCCCTAGATCGCATTAGTGTTTTTCCCTCCGTAAGGTTTCCACTGTCAGGTAAACCACCTTTGACTCCACCCAGACGTATAAGTTTCTATCTGGCTGGACTGAAAAGCAATTATAATGTATGTGAAATAAAGAGGTGTTTCGGATATCACTTCTATGAAAGAGTTTCGGGACAGCCTAAACCAATACAACATAATTCGGACTTATAGAGGAAGTGGTGAAAATTATTTGTATGTTGAGGCAGTATTTTTAACATTTAAATGATATCAGTCTGATTATATAATATAAAATATAATAACAGCCCACCTTAAAGCAATATGTGTATAAAGAATATGTAAAGTGTATGTAAGAGTCATTGTATTATGTTTAAATTAATATGTACATGTATAATAATGTTATGTGAATGTATTACGTAATTTAACAATGTAGGAGCTGTGAGAATAGAAGCTGAAAGTTGCTCACAATGAGGTAACCTTGAGGTAATAATGAATTAGAAAGTTTAATAATGCTACTAATAATTCTTGGAACAATAATTTAATATTCAAAACAGTTTCTAAATAGCCAATCAACAACTAGAAAGAAGCTTAAGTTAAATAAAAGTATTCTATTGGAGTACGATTAGCCAATCAGAGACTTGAAATAGAGAAATTTACAAATTTAAGCGTTAAACACCAGACGCTAAAAGACAGCGTTCCCAGCCGGACGCTATTAGGCAGCGTCCTCGAGAAGTTCGATAAGTATTCAGTGTGAGACATGAAAATTCATTACGACGGGGATATAAAGTTTAAGTGTTAAAAAGTGCAATTAATAAAAAAAATCTCACAGCTCTACAGTAGGATATATCAGTGAAGTGTTATTTAATGGTGTGAAGGATTAATAAAAGGAGTGAAGTAAAAAAAACTATAATTTACGTAAGCCTTATTCTTTAGCCACACCAAGCCGTGCTAAGAGCTACGTGTTTCTGCAAATTACTACTGCCGCAGCCGAGGCATACATATATAATATTTAAATAAGCATTAAAATACAAAATTGATTTTTAAACGTTGAGGCGAAGGCCACCGGAAAAGTGAACGTGGAGCGAAGGCCACCGGAAACTTTGTATCATACGTGGGGCTGCAACTACCTCAACTTTGGTGCCCAAAGCGTGCTGCTAATAACGTAAAGATAATCTACTTCAATGTGTCGTAAATCTGGACGACAGCTATGACAGTTATATAACTTTCATCAGTGACATGGAGACAGAGGTTAACGTTATTTCCAGCATGAATAGGAATAAGAAAACCGACATTAACAAAACGACGTGTAAATGAAAATACAAGGTTTTTAACTTGCGTCTTAATTTCTACGTTTTTAGTATATCATATTTAATTTTTGCGTCAAAGTTCAACGAATGGTTGTCTAAACGATACTCCGCTTGTAGTAATGTTAACCTTCAGTTGTTCGACCGTATTCTGGAGGAGGTAAAGTACGCTGCCAATCGAGCCGCTAGAATAATGATGAAGGAACAGGGAGGTTACGCTGGCAGAGGGTGGGGCTAGATTTGTAACTACCAACATACACAGCTGCATCCTATTATGGGACAATTTTTATACACCTCACCATACATTGAGGGCATCTTTTGAAGATGTTGCGTTCTCTTCTGCCATGCGCCACTATTTAATAGACATGACACTCAGCAGAGGCAGCTGCAGAGCTTTCTTCCTTTCGTAAACCTTTTGTTTATTAACTTGCATCCTTATTATTTAAGTTTCCCTAATTGCCAACACTGTCTGATCAGAAAAAAGGACGTTCCAAATAGAACAAGCAGTTAAACCAAGGTGTTGGCAATGTTACTCCCTCCCATCCTTACCATTATCAGGTCAACCACTGCAAGGGCTGAAGTGCCCAAGTGGTGACATAATGCAATTATGACGTTCGTAAATGCGGTGACTCGATCGTAAGTCTAGCAAAGGTGGTTCATAATGGTAACGCTTTTAGTACTTCTGCTTTAATATCAAGCTCCATGAAACTTGCTGACCGAATTACATCATTACTCCAACCTTTGCCTCCAAACTCCGAAAATAAACATCCCTTTTTTCCTTATATAATGCTGTTTGAGCATTAAAATGGTTTAATTCAATGTTCTATACATATTTTAGTATGCCAAAAGTTAAAAATAAATAAATAAACAAATGTGAAACATTTTTCTTACTATAAAATTTAAAAATTTACATTAACGTTTTGAAGCATGTTTTTTTTATGGGGGTTCCCTGGAAAAAATTATAGAAGTTTCAACACAAAGCTATTTCAAAACTTGTAGTGTGGTTTAAGTTCAATAGATAACTAAAGCTTAGACAAAAAAGCTAATATCACTTCTTTCATTAAACTTTGAAAAAATCTGCAGGAAGTTAATTAAGTCACTGCTTTCCTCATACTAGAATTTCAAATAATGTAAAATGCTGAAAATTTGAAATGGGAGGAGCAAACAGACCCTAAAATAAGTAATTCTATTGGTGGGATGTATATAATAAAACCTCTAAGCATAACATTTGTACATTTACACAGTAGGGAGAAAAAAGTAAGTTTTTTTTGTAAACTAAAGTCCAAAGGTATTTCTGAAGCAAAAATCAGAAAATAAGGTTTCTCAAAAAATGTATCCTTTTTTAATGTTCATTCACCTTAAAACTATCTTTATTTTTGAATGTTTTAGATCTTCAATTTTAACTTTCAGAAAAGTCTGCTTTATTTGTTAACGGTAATGTAAGATTATTTAAATATTACGATAGTAAATACACAAATAATATATAAAATAGGCTTGGAGTTTGAGTTTCTTCATGTACTCTAGTTCAGGGTTTGCAACTTAAGGTTAGGTTAGCAAATGTGGCTTGTTGAAGTCGAAGTTCACGCTAACCACAGATATATTTTAAACCATTTCAAAGTTTTTCAAAAGCTAAAGTTTCTACACATTCCAATCTTGAAAAAAGAAAAATACATATACGAGGGCGGATCATAAAGTAACGCAGAATAATTTTTGTTACAAAAAGGTTTAAAAAAAATCACAAATGAACTTACACCTTTTACCTACTTTTCGATATAGTCACCAAGTTTTTCAACACATTTCTTCCATCGTGATACCAGTTTCAGTATACCCTGTTCGTAGAAGTACGTTTCCTTGGAGTATAGTCATTTACGGACTGCTGATTTCACCTTCCGCGTCTGTCGCAAAGCATTGGCCAGCCAGGAATTTCTTCATGGGACCAAACATCTGAAAGTCCGGCGGTGCAAGGTCCGGACTGTATGGTTGATGCTGGAGCACCTCACAACAAGTTACAGCAACATGGGGGCGAGCATTGTCATGAAGAATTTTGACATCGTCAGCATTCAAGTTGTGGCGTTTGCCACGAAGGGCCGGACGCAACTTCACCAAAGTTTTCATGTAGGCTGCAGCATTCACAGTGGTCCCGTGTTCAGCAAGGTCCACCAATACAACACTATGCATATCCCAGAACACCTTCACAAGCACTTTGAATTTTTTCTTCACTGGGAAACCAGCATGTTTCCACTCCATACTTGCCTGCTTGGTTTCGGGCGTGTAGTGCTATGCCCACGACTCATCACCAGTGACGATTCCTTTCTGCGGTGTACCGCGTTAGGTGATCCAAGCTCGCCATCATTCGCTGGTCCTTGTGGTTGTCTGTCAGGTTCTTAGGCACCCAGTGAGCACTAAGGTTCGCAGTTGCACATGCCGGTCGTTTAAAATTGCCGCCTCAAGGCCTCTGACATTCTGCGGGGTTCCAGCTGTTGCCGGTCTCCCTGAGCGTGGCGAATCGCTAAGATTCACACGGCCCTCTAGGAAGGCTGCACACCACCTGGAGACATTGCTTCGGTCCATACAATCATCCCCATACACGCCACGTATGTCCCTGTGAATATCACCCGGTTTATGCCCTTTGGCCCACAAATATCGAACCACACCTCTCTGCTCTTCAGACGTGGACGACAGTAACATGCACGCCATCTTTGTTGCGTAGTTCACGCTTCTCTCGCTAGAGCTGCACATGAAACAAAGAATACCCTCTGTAGCGAATACTGTATGTGTGTGAAACTGCAACATTCCAGCTGCAGTACTAAGGCAGAAAAAATTATTGTACCTTACTTTTCGATCCGCCCTCGTACTTTATTTAACCGAGCAAGATAGCTCCGCGGTAGTTACGAGGCTCACTTTTGGGAGGTTCCTGGGTTCTATTCCTGGCCTCGCTGACCATGGGTTTTTCGCGGTTGTCAAGGCGAATGTTGGGTTGGTTTCTCTTCTACCTTGAATTGCGTTCCCTCAGATTCGTTCATTTCGCTTCCCCTTTCATGTTTCAGTTAAGCTTAGGGGCTGTGTAGTGTCGGACAAATGACGCAGATACTTGCTCGTTGTAAAGGTCTTCTCGCCCTGCCAGATGTCAGTCTTCTCTGTGTCATCTCAGGTGGTCGAGTTTTCTCCGGTTCCGCCAGAGGGAAGCCTTATCTGAGTATCCCGTGGGCATGACCGGGTCATCAAGCTTGGAATCATTAAGGAACTCTGTGCGTCTCTGTCGGCCAACCTGCCTGCGACCTATATCCCCCTGCGGTTCCCTCGCCTAATCCGTTCTTCTTGGGGATGGTAAGCACAAAAGATCCGCTTTGGTTCGAGGTGCGAGCTGTCCCCTGCGTTCCTGGTCATTGTCATGCTTTATTTAAACTGGAAGGTAAGTTACATCTGTATCCAACCAGGATGGGTGCCAAATTTACATAAGGTGTCGAGTGAGTGTGTTAATAATAAAGTTTATCTGTAATAAACCTTAATGAATTATGATTTTTTAAAATTTATTTATTTGTGCCTCGGCTGTGTCAGTGATATTTGGTAGAGCAAGTATCTCTAAATAGGGGTGGTACGGCTGCAGAATAATTTTACACATAACACCAATTATAGTTGTAAATTCTAACTTCTTATTACTTCTTCACGGCAGTTGAATAATATACATTTATGCTCGACCATGCCAAAATGTAGTATTTATACGACTGGTAGGAGTACTATAATGGGCATCATTAAACTATACCTGTTCATTAAAGTATTGGTATTCGACCAATCAGAAGTGGCCACGTAACATTGTGAAAGCGCAAGTATCGATTATTCTGCGTAGTACGTCTCACAACGCTAGCAACTTTGTTTGACACAGGTGCTACAAGGTCATCGTATTGTAACCATAGATAAAGGAATAACGATTGTAACACATCACTCAAACCAGAAACGAATACTTATGAAACCTTTAATTTAGATACATAGTCGAGCATAAACAGTCGTATGAAACTTGACTATAATGGTGATTAAAACGCTCGTATAATATCATTAACTGAGCTTCGCTTCGCTCGCTCGGTTAATAATAATACGCGCATTTTTATTACTACCATTATAGTCTCTTGCATAATATACTATATTAAAGATCAAAATTTAGCTTTTTCGCACTGCACTAAATTCTCATATCTGCCCACTATGAGCTACAACACTGACCTGAACTGCTTGGGTACGCTACCTCTTAGCGTCCACAGCTTAAAATTTCAAATTTAATCTTCCTAGTTTCTGATTGGGTAAGCCTACTCTAGCAGAACACACTTACTTTGATTTTGATTGGCTTTTTGCACCCACGTGAATATTTACAAATTTTTTGGACGTTACACCAGTATTTTTCCATCGTCTTATGGTAACCTTCTTAGCTTTATAAGTTGTTGCTCTGTCTCTCTCAAGGTTACACCTTATTGTTAGCCACCCTTAGGTTTCCATTTTATTACTTTGTTTGCTACTAAAGGCAGCTTGCTTTTACCCACTCAGTCCCTGTGTTCTTAAACTAGAAATACATTCATCTAACAGTTTATACATATATACATATACAATAAATACACATAATAAAATGGCTGTAATATACATTTTATAGTAATTATTTATGCTTATAAGCAAGTAATTATTTTTGTATTGCACAATTAAAATGATATCAGTTATAAGATTAAAAATACTGCCCTAAAGTTCACACATCAAACTAAGGGATTAAACAACAGGCAGCATAATGAATTGAACAGCTAAGGTTACACAAATATAATTAAATCCTTTTAATGTAGCTTTGTAAAAAAAGTTAATTACAGAGGTTCTAATAGGTATATCCAGATTTATTTGTTTCAAAAGAGCTATTTAAGTGCAGAAGTAAAGCCATTAAATGTAGTAATTGAAATTTTTCAGGTTTTTAGTATTTCAACCAGAAAAAATACCTTTTGAATGTTTTTTCTATACACGATTTTAACGGGAACTGTACTACCCTCATACAAAAATTAACAAACCCTGGAATGAAACTGTGGAATCTTTTTCTGAATGATTAAACAAGATACTGACGCTGACCTTTGACACATCTGTGTTGTTCCTTGCTGTCACTTCAGAAGACTCAGAGTTCCGGGTTCGATTGTTGGATGGCAGGGATTAGGAACTTGTTCTGGTAAAGCTGAGGTTCTGGTTTCCAGGGGTGGTGACACTGCCGTGATGCTATTAATAATGCTGCCAGCGAAGATTGAGTTATTATTTCTTTATTTTGTTACGAATATTCCTATCTGGTTGACCCGCCACCTTCGTTGTAAAAAACACTGTTATTATTATCATCAGCTTCAAGTCGCTACTTATGTTCCTCCGACTAGCCCTCGAATTGCCTAGATTTCACAACTTCATTTCACACTTCAAACTTTCTGATTATTTTCTTCTTATTTTGTTTCATCAACCGTCCTCGTGTTAGCTTTACCCGAATGTGGGCTCGGCATTTCTTTTCTTTTTTCAAGCCTTTCGCCAAACTTAAAATTTTCCCCCACCTTCCTTATGTTTCGTTCCGTTTTAAGTTCAAACGTATCATGTGATGTATACGCGATCTTTTATTGGCTATCTTTTTGTTTCATGATTTTATTATTGGCTAACCCCACTTTGACAACTTTCACGTCTGCTTCTTACAACTTATTTTGAGTTTAAAATCTTCCCACGAATATTCTTAGATCGTAGATAAGACACGTATGCTTTCTGACCCTGCTAAGAGTTGAGACCATTGTTAACTTCACGTCCGAGCCAAAGTACAAAAGCAAAACGTCCGGTAGACTTTTTGTCGCCGATAGCAGGTACGTCTGCTTTCCTTTCGAGGAAAACAAAAATTGTTTTTCTGCCTTTTCAACAAAACCCCTTTCTAGTATGAATTTAAAGAGCGGGCGTCTTTTTATTTTATAAATTGATTCTCTTTATACCCTTTATCTCTTTTCAGCACGTTTCTGTCGTTATGTTTTATTTCGATCGTATATTATTATTATTATTATTATTATTATTATTATTATTATTATTATTATTATTATTATTATTATTATTATTATTACTATTTTCTCTCTTGGGTCTCGATAACCGGCTTCAATACCTTAGGAGTAGAGAGAGGGGCAAGAATAAAGTGCCTTTGAACTTCGTGTGAACTTCGACAAGCACTGAACCAGTACTGAAACACTAACTACCAAAAGTCACAGCATCGTCAGTTGCGTTTACTTAGCTCACTTTAGCAACTCAATGCAACTTATTTGCCTGTTCCTGGCAATGTATAAAAATTATCTAAAGAACGCTTCAGACATAGGTTAACACAGGTGTAAATGATAGGATTTGACAATTTTTATCATAGCATCTACACGATGATCAAAACTTTAGGTTTCGCTTCATTAACTTGCTGGAAGTCAGTTTTGGAAACGTATTTTCAATTCGGAAATGTTCTGTTGCATTATAGAGTGCTTTCCTTTTTCAGTGAAGCCGCGGGACGGCGCCTCTCTTGCCGGCTGCCGCAACTTGGATTCCGGCCGAAACAGTTATAACATCCCCGGAACCGCTCCACATTCTCATAAAAACAGTTACAATTAGTGACGTGCTGCGGGAAGACATTTAGCATCAGTTGGAACTTATTTCACTGCTGAGCCAAGCCGTAACCACTGTATATCCCAGTCGCCACTGCTCTCACTTCCCACAGATGTTTTCTTTTAATTCTTCCAATGTATGGGAGTTTGTACATACACCTTATTTTTCATGCTCCCCCACAATAGCATCAAAAAATCACAGGATTTAATGGCCATAATCATTTACCAACTACCCTATCTTAAAAAAAAATCTGACGTGTTATGCTCACATGACTTTCTCTGCTCTTGTACAAACTGTTTTTACAAATGCTTATTCTCCGCCTACAACATGTTAATCGAGATAAAGATTTGCAGAAACTTATTGCTAAGTTTCTTGTAAGTACAAGGGGAATATGGTAGCTTTAAGTGATAATCAAATCTTTTAAGAGCTGGTTGCTATGTAGAGCATTCCATTCTCTTTGCATGTCCAGGACATAAAAAACGAATAATGAATTCCCATTTGAGAAAAAGTATAAGTATTGGAAAATTCAAAGCAATAACAAGGAATATCTCGGGAATGGTTCATTCTGCAAAAAAGTATATAACATAAATTCTCTGTTTTAACGAGATCTACATTTTTTGTATAGTAAAGTTTTGTCTATCTCTTGAGGCAGTATTTTTAACACTTAAATAATTTCAGTCTAATTATATAATATATACAATTCAATAGCAGACCGCCTTAAATCAATGTGTATGTAATAGTTTGTAAAATGTATGTAACAGTCATTGTATATGTTTATATTATTGTATACATGTGATAATGTTATCTGAATGTATTACGTAATTTAATAATGTAGAAGCTGTGAGAATAATAAGTTAAAAGTTGCCAACAATTAGGTAACAATGAGGTAACCTTGAGGCAATAATGAGTAAGGATGTTTAATAATGCTACTAGTCATTCTTGGAGCAACAATAATGTAACTTTTGTGAAAGTTTATAAAATAGCCAATCAGCAACCGAAAAAAGCTTAAGTTAAATAAAGGTATTCTATTGGAGTAGGAATAGCCAATCAGAGACTTGAAATACAGAAATTTACAAATGTGGCGGTAGAAATCAAGTCAGTTGCTTGTAGACAGCGCTCATAACTGGACGTGTTGGTTATAGACAGTGTTCCTGACGCGAGATGCGTCCTCGAGAAATTTAATACGTATTCATGTGAGACAAAATAGTTAAAGTGTTAAAAAGGCAAGTAATTAATTAATAAAAGAACCTCACAGCTTTCTATATCAGTGAAGTGTTATTTAAATCGTGTCAAGCATTAATAAAAGGAGTGAAGTAAAATTATAATCTCTGTAAGCCTATTTTCTTCAGTCGCACCACAACCCTGCAAAGAGAAACACGTCTCTAACAATAATACTGACGCAGCCGAGGCAAACATAAATATATAATATTTAAAGAAACAGTCAAAAATTACAAAGTTAATATTTTTAAACATTTTTTGAGGGGGCCAAAGGCCACCGGAAAGTATATTTGGGGCGAAGGCTACCGGTACCATACGTGCGGTTGCAACGAACTTCAAGTTCGGCTCCCCAACTGTCGAAATACAATACAAAACAAAATAACTACTTCACTCTTAGGATTTTCCAGTTATGCAAAAGTCATTCAGATTAAAGAGAATTTTGGGGACATTCCCAGAAAATACATCATATCATTTCATTTGCTATTAAAATATCTTAAACATATATTTTAATCAAAATCGTTGGTTATTTTTTAAAAATCAAAATTTTCGAAAATATGTTGTACGTAAAGGATGGTCTGAGGTGGGGGATTTTCTTGAGAATCTTCCTGTCGCATCTTTGAAAGATACTGAACCTAAATAACAAGTTTGGTATTTATCCGACTTTTCGTTTTTGAGTTATGCTGTTCACAGATACACGCACGGACCTTTTTCTAAAGCTGACTTTTTGGATTCAGTGTGCCTTAAAACATGTATTACCGGTGAAATCTCGGTATCGAATTTTTGGGTGGAATGCAATACTTCCCCTACTTACTATACATAGTAGAGAAAGTAAAAAATTTCCTGAATTAAATTTAATGACTGAGCGAAGTGGCGCCGCGGTAACGTGGACGACTCGCATTCGGGAGGTCCCAATTTCAAACCCCTGGGGCTGACCAATCTGACCGAAGATTTTTTCGCCGTATTCCACGGTCGCTAGGCGAATGCTGGGTTGAATAATTTTATACGCGAATTTTCCTATTATCCCTTTCATCACTTCCGGCAGAAGCTACCCTCTACACGTCTGCGCTGCGGTGCGAACACTCTGGTGCCGATTACCTAACACGGCGGTTTTCATCACTAAATTTCATTTCCTTCTTCTTCACCGCTATAACACACATTGAGCTGATCACCCATCTTGGATATTCTATGATCTAGGGTTTGTTTTCCCCTCGACAGGCTTCTGACCCAAGGCTTGTAAGCCCTTAGGGGTGTAAGTCCTACAACGAGGAGAGTAATCCGTTGAAGAAGAAGATTAATGATTCATTAGCTATAAGTGGTGTAAGTTATTCCTGCAGGTCTCCACATTTAGTATTTGTTGAAAAATATATAGCTCTATTATTGTGTGTGCATTTACTACACACCCCACGCTAATTTTCGCGAAAAGAAAGGGAATCACGTGTATAAAATCGGGTTTCTCTGTGTTCCCATATGTTTTATTTTACGACGAAGCATAATCTTATAAATGGAATAGTAGCAACACGTGGGTACTTTTGTACTTGAGTTAGCTGCAAAAAGATACGCCTGTTCTATGAAACATTTATGTAGAAGCTTTAAAAATTTATCATTTGAAGAAAACAAAAAGAAAAGTTATAAATTTGAACATCTGTTTAACTGGATAAACGTATTTTTTCATATGACTAACTTAAAAGATGAAATAACAAATCTGAAGCACAGAATGATGTTTAACCTTTAACAGGTATGTTTTGATGCCAAATTCATAAGATCAATTGTAATAATGGCGTGACTGATTATTTTTGAAGTGATATGCACAGCTGAAGGTGAGAAACAATCAATTTTACCAACCCAGGACCCGTATTGCATTTACTTTCAATAGTTTTGTTTCCCAATCAGCGTAATTCAAAAACCGAAAACATGGTATCACATATGTGGATATCTAAAAGTTATGCATGTACGCTTGGTTTCTGAAAGACAGAAGATTCTGAAATTCTTCTGATTCTAGAATTTATGAAGAAAAATATAAATGATTAAAAGTGTTTATCTGATGTAGGAATTAGAATCTGTGATATTCACTTTGTTTTTTTCCAAGTGCAGAGCTTTTGTGGCCATATTACGGGGAACTGGTTGCCCTGCACTGCGCTGTTTCTAGCTACTCTGTTCCCCTTCGATTTTCCTCCTCTTCGTGTGCCGGATAATAATTAGTTATATACTGTGAGAGAGCTGTTATAATACCTAACAAGTCGTATAATTTACCATGCAGAATGTTCAGCTATTATTTCTATGTGGCAAAGCACTCTTTAAGAAAAGTTAGTCGGCGATTTATGGACAGATGCCCTGCTGTTCGTCCGCCTCACAGATAAATGATTCGTAACCTTGTGAATAGTTTCAGGGAAACAGGATCTACTCTTGGTAAGAAACCGAAGTTAAATCGGCGTGGTCTTACAGAGGAAAAACTCCATGACTTTGGAGAAAAGTTAAAACGAAGTCCAAAGAAATCTCCGAGAAAGCTTGTACAGGAATCAAGAATTTTGGCTTGGAATGTCACTAAAGTTTTAAAATTAAAACCCTATAAGAGTATCGATAAAACATTAAAATCTTCCGAGCTGGAAAGCCGTGGTCTAAGGGTAACATTTTTTGTACACGACGTTTCGGTCAACTCTTTGGTTGCCATCTTCAAGAGGCTAACACCTTGGACAACTGCAGTCGTTATTAAGCTGTCTGCTCCATGAGTGTGTCTGCTCCTCGACGGGCCTCTGACCCCAGGCACCCGCCTGTAAGTCCTGGGGGGGTGTAAGTCCTACATAAGATGAGGTTAAACAGCGAATGAATGAATTGCTGTAACAACTTCTGCAAAGGCTTGCTCGCATAATATGGAATGTTCACGTGTAGTTATGCTACACACGTTATATCTCCTAATCTGTATGTTGCTTGTTCACGTGTAGTTATGCTACACACGTTATATCTCCTAATCTGTATGTTGCTTTGAATACGACAGATTGTCTAAATCCACCGTCCCCATGCTTTATTTTATCAGCGATTATATTGTATTCCAAAAATATATACAGAAAAGACATAAAATTGTATATAGTTTAATAGTGAGATGATTTCAAATGTAGATAGTGTCCTTTAGTATATAATGGATGCTCAGTGGCTATTTAAAAACGCTTTTATCACCCTTTCCTTAAACAGAACTCAATGCTCAAAATGTCGAGTCTTTGAACTTGACAAATTTTGTTGTAAAACTAGAAAACTTACTGAAACTAGACATTAGGAGGAGGACTTTTTGGACCTAGTTAAATCTAGAGAAGATATAAAACCAGAACCTAGACGTCGAGTTGAACTGTGACTGTATACGTAGGAGTGTGGATACCTTACAAGAAAAGGAAAAGAAAGCAAGTAAACGAGAATATCGTTTATATACCAATCCAAAGAACATGAACAGCTGTTAGGGTCACTGACGGCAGGTAAACACGTTCTGGTGAGTGCTGTCAACAGATTGTACTAGGGATGGGGGTGGTTTATTACCTTGAACCGCCCTGCCTTAAGTCCAGTAACAGTTCAGTTTTATTTACCGTCGTTCTGGCTTCAATGCTTAGAAATTCCTAAGCCTGGTCATCAAAAAGTTTCGTTTTCGTAAACAAAAAGAAAATTAATTTCATTAGTTATTGCAGTATGGCTTCTTGTAACTGTTAATATGACACATTGCCTTGAAACATAATTGCTTTAATGCACTATCTTTGATGACTTAAAATTAATCTTTAATAAATTAAATAAATAAAACACGCGCGGAATTCCCAGAAAGAAAAGCATTCTGCCTATAATATGACACTAAACTAAGCAAGATGGCTCCACGGTATCACATGAGGCTCGCATTTGGGAGGTTCCGGTTTCGATTTCTGTTGGATTGGCCTCTTTGACTCAGTTTTTTCGGGTTTTCCCTGGTTAGTAGACGAATCCTGGGATAATATAATACTGCAAATTTTCCTGTCCCCTATTTCCTGTATTTCATTTCCTTTTCGTGTTGTAGTGTCAAAGGATCAGGCGATTGGACGACGGGCCTGGTGTGTCGTGGTAGAATTTGCATTGAGGAACTATCTGTGCTGGCGTTCAGTGTGTGACGGGTCCCCAGAAAGAACTCTCCGTAGGGAGAGGTAGGCCTACGTGGGAAGTCCCGCCGATATCAATGTGTAATACCTGGAAACGTTAGGGACCCCACATACGTCCGAGCCTACCGCCTCAGATCTGGTCGCCCTCTGTGTCCTTTCCTCCTGAAGGTTTCCAGAAGCATAACAGGCCTTCTTGTGCGCTTGAGAGCCGAAATCGTCCTCCGCTTCCTGATAACTATGAATTACGGTAAAGTTACAGAGATGTAGCTATTTTACTGGCGTTGAAATAAAATTATGCGAATGAATGAAATAAAACAAGAAATAAACGTGCAGTAAAATGAGTCTTAAAGATTTATTCATGCATCCTGAGCACTCGCTCATAAATGTGGTTCAATATAATTACCATTCATTTTAAGGCTTGACAAAGGGATCCAAAAACGGTCGTTGAAGCTGCTCTCGTAAGTGCTGAGAGAAATTGGAGACTTCTTTCAGTAATATCTTTATATTATTGATTGCATATAATGAGTCAGCGTGCCCATAACCAGAAAAGTAATGCAGCGACCTTCATACCATTGCTCTGTAATGTCTGTCCGTCCTTGAAACAGTATATGTCCAGAAGGGAAAGGAAAACAACGGAACAACAGTGGCACCTCAGTGTAAGTCAAACCTAACTGGTAGCCAATCAATATAAGATAATATTGGTTTTTACTTTAAGTAACAAAATGTAAAAAATTGCTTTTCAGCTATATAATGGTACAATATACTTGCAACATTTTGCTTTATTCGAATTGTATTGTTACGTATTATTAATTTTGTCATTAACAGACGCACTATTGTAGTGTATTGTTGCTACCAGACTAGTATTATTGGGTCTCCTTATATATATTTCGGCTTAACGGTCTCTCCTTTCGGCGCGGATCACGCCAAAGGGAGAGATCTGTTTGAAACTATCTGGTGTGATGTCAGCCCTGTCTTGTCTTTTAGACACGGCTGGTGCCGGGAAAAGATAGCGGCGCTCGAGTGGAAGTAGTCGTTGGAACCAGACGCGTGTTTGGCCGGTCTACGGTGGCATCTCCCTCCATCCTGTTTCCTTTGTTCATTATGTAGCGATGCCAAAAGTTTTTGTGAATAAATCCCAGGTAATGTGTGTTATCTAATCTTTCAATGTAATAAAAAACCCATGCCTTCCCCTTAAAATTACACATCAAGGTCCCGGACTTTTTTTTGCTGGCAGCAAGTTGCGCCCCCCATGTGCGTGTTGGGGTGACCTAAATTAATCATTTTGGTAACCTTTTTGGGCTTCACCCCAACATGTAACAATATTAGATTCGAACAAACATCGTTTAATTAAATGCTTTTATGCATTAGAATATTTTGTATTACACCTATAACAATAAGCAATTTTTAGATAATAGAAATATTTGAATCATATTTTCATTGCAGCGGGAAATCGTTGATCAGTAGCATCTGGAAAGCGTCGTTCCTCTGGTTGATGCTATCTGCTGCAGTCTTCTTGTCCTCGGCTATTGCTGCTCGTCGGCGGCTGTGTTTACCATTCCTAATCTTTACCTATATAGCTAATTCTTGGGTCTCAGGGTTATCGTAAGTGAGGCAAATTAAAATATACTGCATTTCCCTTAATAAGTGTGGTTTATTATCAGATCAAATATTTTATGGGCGGCTAACTTTTCCCATTATACCAATTCCCACCATTTGAATAAATCAGGAGCCTAAACTGACTGCACACGTCTTCCCACCCATATGCATACACGTGCATTTGTCGTCAAGAGAGTGGCACTACGTGTCGACGAGATTCTAGAAGAGAGTGTAAACCTGGGGCTTTGTTTCCCTTTATATACCTAAGCCTAGTGACGCTTACCTCCGCGCCTCAAAATGTAACGACATTTCTAATTGGTCCTCAGACCGCGTTACCTTAACATGTATGAGAATATTCTACTCCAAGGTTTTGCGCATACGCATCCCCATGACGAGTCAGAAAGCGGATTCAATATCTCCGTCTCTTTCTTTTCTCTATCTGTCTCTTTCTATTTCTCCTTATCGCTACCGGCTCCCTGTTCATTAGCTTGGTGAAAGGTGGGCTATACCTAGAATTATCTTTTAGTTGGAATTTGCTAGCTCACCCATCTCTTACAATCTGCTTATACAATTCTTGGTTGTTAAATATTTTAATATGTTTCTTAGTGAATTACATCATTACCATGTACAATTCTTATATATGTGTGTGGTATATCCCCTTTCATCATGTAAGACATACGCAATGACCATTCTAAATGTTGTTCACAGAAGTAAAACAAATATACATGCGGTGCGTTTTCGTATCTCTAAATATTTCTATATCATTATACAGGGTGGACCATTTAGATTGAGACCGTAAAATTTTTCCAAAACTAAGCGTTATAGAATAAAAGTTGCTTGATGTTATAGGAGAAAATAGATGTCATTAATAGTGTTTTATTTGGAGGACGTTGTAATGGTCATTTTAGGGTTAATTTAAATTGACCCTAATTGTAGGTTCCTATTTAAAAATATTATATTGACCCTAAAATGACCATCATAGCCTCCTCCAAAAAAAAACGTGACTAATGGCACTTACTTTCACCCATAACAACAAGCAACTTTTATCAAGGGCATTTCTTTCTACAACGCTTAGTTTTGGAGATATTATACAGTCTCTACTTAAATGGTCCACCCTATATAGTTATAGATAATATGGTTTATTAGACTGCAGAAAACTGACTACAAACAGTGGGATTAGTATGCAATGAATAATGATTTTTGAGGTAATAAGAAATAAGCATTGCAACAAATTTTCCCTCCCCGAAGTTGTAATAAAAACAAATTCTATTTTTCGAATTTAATTTACGTAAATTCTCATCTAGTGAATAATGATGAAGCAGGTGCTATTGGTTTTTCTTTAAAAGAGCTATTGTATTAATATTTGTTTACCGAAAATTTAATCAGAACTACAAGTGCCTCGTCTTATGTCATTTGTTCTAGAGAATGAACATTCTACGTGTTGTTAAGCTGACTGCAGACCGTATTAAACAGTTGCCGAACTATAAGCCTAATGAGCTGCCTTGATTGATTTTCCCTGGACTAGACGTAATCTCGCTGATTTTATGTCCTGTTTGAGTGTCATATATTTGGGGGACGTGTTCCTGATATCAAAACAGTAAAAAAAGTGCATATGTACATGGGTCTGAAAATCATTTATTTTAGAGTTACAACACAAAATCGAAAGTTACAAAAACTGCTCGAAGTGGCTTCCTCTTGCTTTGATGCATGCAGTAAGCTTGCGTTCCATGCACTGGCGTACTTTGTTGAAAATTCCTGGCGTGTTTCTATTTGGTCAAATCCAGTTTGGATACATCATCTTAAAATGTCAACATCAGGTACAGGAGTCAATAAACCAAGGAATTCAAATGTCCGCAGACGAAGAAATCCATCGGATTCAAATCAGACGATCGAGCAGGCCATGCAATGTGTCCCTTTCGACCAATCCATATTTGCGGAAATCGATAATTAAAAAACTTAAGGACTATCATACTGAAATGAGCTAGGGCACCATCGTGTAAAAACCACATTCGTTGGATGATGTCCAGAGGCACATTATCAGTTAAGTGATGCAACTCATTTCTGAGAAACTGGAGATAGGTTTGTCCATTCAGATGCGGAGGGAAGAAGTAGGGACCAATAAGGTGATCATGAATGATTCCACCCCAAACGTTGAGAGAGAACCTCTGTTGATGGTTGTCCTGTCGTACTTCATTAGGATTTTCAAATGCCCAGTTATAGGTGTTATGAAAATTGAAGATGCCGTCGCGAGTAAAACCAGCCTCATCCGTGAATAAGATACAGGCTAGGAAATGGTTGAACACAGCGCACTGCTGTAGCATGCGTTGACAGAAACATCTTCTTGGCTTGAAGTCCGCCTCATTTAATCCTTGCACTAGTTGAAGGTGATACGGGTACAGGAGATTTTCATGCAGAATTCTCCATATAGTCGTATGACTAACTCTTTCCCTTACAGCCATACGTCTTGTGCTTTGTGATGGGTCTGCATCCATAGCACGAAGAACTCGTTCTTCAAGCTCAATGCCTCGTACCGCTCTTGGTCTCCCAACATCCCTAGTACTCCTCTCAAATGCGCCATTCTCTCTCAAGCGTTGGTGAATTCGTGCAAATGTTCTTGCACACGGTAACGGCCTGTCAGGGTACCTTTCTGCAAAAGTTCACGTTCTCGTGCTGCATTGCCGTCTGCACGGTCATACGTGTAGTGCATATCCGTCTGTTCACTCATGGAACACATCTTCTTTGACCTATAACAACGAAACGGTTGATTTTCAGACCCATGTACATATGAACTTTTGTTACTGTTTTGATGCCAGGAACACGTCCCTCAAATATATGACACCAATAAAGATACACTCTGTATATTAGTTTCCAGCCAGCGTTAATGGGCCATCTGATATATGCGATGTCTTGTCATTACTCAAGAGAATTTCAATAAGTACCTTTCAGCGTCTCATTGTGATATTTACTCAAAAGTACACCCATAACCGCAGCAGAGCACCGCATGTAGGTCATGTGACCCTTTGTGATTCTATCGTGACCCTTGGGAGGGAAGGATAAGGGGAGAGACCCGGTTATTGACGTGCGCAAGCATGGACGGAGTTCCTTACGTTTCCAGTTCAAACGTATCCAACGCACCTCAAGCACACTCGCAAGCCCCTGACCTTCCTGAAGTCCCCCAAAGGGGCGCCCCGAGAGCACCCGGAGGCGGGACCCAGCTAAGCAGTCCAACCGACGTCAGGGAGAAACCTCTACAAAACACACCGCCCAGCCGCAACACGTCGAAATCTATAGCCTGGTCCTTCTCTCCTGAAGGAAATTATGGTATAGGAAATGAGGAACAGGAAAGTGGTGGTGGTGGTGGTGGTGGTAGTGGTGGAGGAAGCAACCCAGCATTCGCCTACCGGCCCGGGGGAATCCCGAAAAACACATGGTCAGAATGGGCGGGTGCCGGGAATCGAAACTGGGACTCCCCGAATGTGAGCCTCACACGTTACCACGCAGCCATATCGCTCGGTGATATTTACACTGACAGAAAGAGCTATTTTCGGTTTGTTTCCAATGTAAGTTTATACAAAGCTAAATAGTAATTTCCAATCACTTGTTTTGGATATTTTCAAGAAACTCCAGAAGAATGCCCTCTCAGTGAGCATCCTAGTTAAAGCCCGTTCTAAAGAAATGCCTGGTCACTAATACATTTCAGACTTAATGGTTATTTTGTAAGTGATATTGATATTCTCCTTTAATGTAGCTTTTCTTCTTACTTTCTATGCATGTATATCTGATTAATTCTGATTGTGCACTACTAGCCTCTGAATTGTCTTTGGTTTAAAAATTAAATTGAGTTTTATGTTTGGACGCTCCTTAACTGCTGTGGTCGTTAGCGTCCCATTCTATATTGGGCGTGAAAGACGGGTAATTTCGCTCAGAGGCCTCTTTTTCTTAAACTTGCCGTAAATCTACGACACGGGACCACCAGCTTAACTTCCCTTCCGAAGGAACCCATGCTAAGGATTTCTACACCCGAAAAAAAATCCTCGCCCTCCGCCGGGTTTCAAATCGCGACCTCGGGAACTAGAACCTATCATGGTAACCACTACACCACGGAGGACGACTTTCTTTGGTTTACTACTACTATTACTTCTAGTACTCCCACTAGTACTATTGCTACTCCTATTAATGCTACTACTTCTACTGGTACCACCGCTCCCGCTACTAGTACTACCACAGAGTACAATTCCTACTCCTACTGGTACTAGTGCTACTCCTACCATTACTTATACTGCTACTCCAACTAGTACTACTGCTCCTTTAAGTACTACTCTTCTACGAGTATTATTGCTGCTCCTACTGGTACTACTAATACTCATATTAATACCGCTATTCCTACTAATATTACTACTACTCCTACAACTACTCCTCCTACTAGTACTACCACTACTCCTACTAGTACTACTGCTCCTTTAAGTACTACTCTTCTACTAGTATTATTGCTGCTCCTACTGTTACTACTAATACTCCTATTAATACCGCTATTCCTGCTAGTTAAATTACTCTTACTGGTACCACCATTACTCATACTAGTACTACTACTCCTACTGGTACTACTGCTGATCCTAGTAGAACTACTACTCCTACTAGAACTCTTGCTGCTCCTATTGGTACTATTACTCCTACTGGTACCACCATTACTCGTACTAGTACTATGCTGATCCTACTAGTACTACTAATAATCCTTTTGGTACTACTATTCCTACTAGTACTATGCTGATCCTAATAGTACTACTAATAATCCTTTTAGTACTAGTACTACTGCTGATCCTACTAGCACTAATACTCCTATTTCTGCTCCTATTATCACTACTACTCCTACTAGTACTAATAATACTCCTACTAGCACTACTACTCCTACTAATACTTTGCTGCTCCTATTGGTACTACTACTCCTACTAGTATTATTGCTGCTCCTATTGGATCCTACTACTCCTACTAGTACTACTGCTGATCCTACTATTACTACTGCTGATCCTACTATTACTACTGCTGATCCTACTATCACTACTACTCCTACTATTGCTGCTCCTATTGGTACTACTACTCCTACTAGTATTATTGCTGCTCCTATTGGTACTACTACTCCAACTAGTATTATTGCTGCTCCTATTGGTACTACTACTCCTACTAGTACTACTGCTGATCCTACTATTACTACTGCTGATCCTACTATCACTACTGCTGATCCTACTATCACTACTACTCCTATTATTGCTGCTCCTATTGGTACTACTACTCCTACTATTACTACTGCTGATCCTACTATCACTACTGCTGATCCTACTATCACTACTACTCCTATTATTGCTGCTCCTATTGGTACTACTACTCCTACTAGTACTACTGCTGATCCTACTATTACTATTGCTGATCCTACTGTCACTACTACTCCTATTATTGCTGCTCCTATTGGTACTACAACTCCTACTAGTACTACTGTTGATCCTACTATCACTACTACTCCTACTATTGCTGCTCCTATTGGTACTACTAATCCTACTAGTACTACTGCTGATCCTACTATCACTACTACTCCTACTATTGCTGCTACTATTGGTACTACTAATCTTACTAGTACTACTGCTGATCCTACTATCACTACTACTCCTACTATTGCTGCTCCTATCGGTACTACTAATCCTACTAGTACTACTGCTGATCCTACTATCACTACTACTCCTACTATTGCTGCTCCTATTGGTACTACTACTCCTACTAGTACTACTGCTGATCCTACTATCACTACTACTCCTATTATTGCTGCTCCTATTGGTACTACTACTCCTACTAGTACTACTGTTGATCCTACTATCACTACTACTCCTATTATTGCTGCTCCTATTGGTACTACTACTCCTACTAGTACTACTGCTGATCCTACTATCACTACTACTCCTATTATTGCTGCTCATATTGGTACTACTACTCCTACTAGTACTACTGTTGATCCTACTATCACTACTACTCCTATTATTGCTGCTCCTATTGGTACTACTACTCCTACTAGTACTACTGCTGATCCTACTATCACTACTACTCCTACTATTGCTGCTCCTATTGGTACTACTACTCCTACTAGTACTACTGCTGATCCTACTATCACTACTACTCCTACTATTGCTGCTCCTATTGGTACTACTACTCCTACCAGTACTACTAATACTCCTGTGGGTACTGTTACTCCTACTACTACTACTACTACTACTACTACTACTGTGTCTACCACTACTCCTGCTAGTTTTTAAAACTGTTTCATTTTCAGTTTGAGCACTACAAGTAATAGCAGGGGCTATTTCAATCGATTTATTCTGAACGATAGATAGCTTATTAGTGTATTGCGTATAATTCCATTGAAGGTAAAGAAGAGATAAGAGATCAAATTATTAATGAATGGTAAGCAAGATGGTGTGAAACTGCTATAGTAGGACAATGAACTAAGCAGGTAATTCCCGAGATGAGATTATGGCTGCAGTGTAAACATTGCCAGGGTAATTATTTCCTGACTAAGGTTTAGCCTGGCCATGGGAGGTTTAAGGATTATTGGTTTAAAACGGGGAAAACCGATACTACTATATGTCCCTACTGCACCGCAGAAAATTCAGTAGAGCATACCTTCTTTTGGTTGTGCCCTATGAGAGGAGAGGAGAAGCGAATACCAAATTAGAAAACCTGAGTACAACCATGACCGAGAGCGTGTAGGCATGGAACTAGTGAAACAACTAGGTAGACACATACTGGAAACCAAGAAGGAGCATGAGAAAAAGACTGCAAATTAATGTTAAAACTAACACGAAGTAAATTTGTTAGTGTCAGAATAAGGGCATTGGAGTTGGTCGTAAGGAAGTGACATAAAGCTACCATTCTGATGTGGTGCATTAGTGCAGTTTCAGTTTAGTATGCTGTGAGAGTAAGGGTTTCTTAGTTGGTGAGAATCCACTCGCCTCGAGAAGAGGCGTCCTTATAACATTTATCCATTACTAGTAAGTAGGGTAGATTTAGCGGTCCTGAAACAGTTAGCCCCGCCCCCTCCCTCCCCCACCCCCACCCCCCGCTGTGCCTTGGTAGTTTTAGTTGCAGCTGCGGTCGTAAATCATGTTGAGTACAATGGAGGCTTGACAGTTAAGCAATTAAGGCTGTCAATCAACTGTCAAAACGAACAAAGGGGTCATAAATTTAAGGTTCTGTAACAAAGGCGAGATGTTTTTCCTACCCATTCCACATCCGGCCACTTCTGCACCTGGTCAGTTACCCACTCCACTCCTATTGTTCTCGAACACGTGGCAACCCAATAACAAAGCCGGTCCCTTTCCATTGTGTAAGAGATTCTATTGTGTGTGCCTTTCTATTGTCCTTGGCAAGCATTCTTTAGAAAGACCACCTGCAGCGTTCCCATCCCAATAACAAAGCCTGACCCTTTCCATTGTGTAAGAGATTCTATTGTCCTTGGCAAGGCTAGTTTAGAAAGACACCTGCAGCGTTCCCATTGTTTGGCCACCTGCTAGTTTAACAAAAGAATTCGAGGGTTGCTTTATACTCGTCCTGTCCTTGTTTGTGTGAAAGAGAGAGAAACTTGTTTACCAACTCTGCGTGACGTCATACTTTAGAAAGACACCTGCTCCATAACAAAGCCTGACCCTTTCCATTGTGTAAGAGATTCTATTGTGTGTGCCTTTCTATTGTTCTTGGCAAGGCTAGTTTAGAAAGACACCTGCAGCGTTCCCATTGTTTGGCCACCTGCTAGTTTAACAAAAGAATTCGAGGGTTGCTTTATACTCGTCCTGTCCTTGTTTGTGTGAAAGAGAGAGAGAAACTTGTTTACCAACTCTGCGTGACGTCATAGTCGGCCATCATGATTTTGCCTGAGGGAGTTCTCTCCGATGTTTTACGACCTCCTACGAATATGTCCGAGCATAGTTAACAAGCATTCTGTTTCAGCCAACGACTCCGAAAAAGCGTCTAATATACATTTCATTACGTGCATTAAACCTCTGAGTGATATCCATAGATCGGTGTTCGATTCTTACTGTTATCAAAAGTTTATTGCTAATGAGAAATTAATGATTGATATTATTATATCATTACCCTAATTAATAAAAAGGCGTTCAGAGAATTCTAGCTCGAGTCTTACCAAGTGAAACTCTAACGCGTAATAACTATTAAACTATGCAAGGTCAGATTAAAAAAATGCATTTATCAATTATAATTTAATTTTTTATATATCATTACCCTAATTAATGAAAGGGTGTTCAGAGGGTTCTAGTTCGAATCTTACCCAACGAAACTCTAATGCTTAATAAATATTAAACTATGCAAGGTCAGATTAAAATGCATTTAACAAATTTAATTTTTATATATCATTACAATAATTAATAAAAGGGTGTTCAGAGGGTTCTAGATCGAATCTCTAATGCTTAATAAATATTAAACTATGTGAGTATTGCGCGGCCAGATTAAAACGTGTTTAACGAATATAATTTAATTAATGAAACGGTGTTCAGGGGGATCCTAGATCGAATCTGCGAAACTCTAATGCTTAATAAATATTAAACTATGCACGACCAGATTAAAATGTGTTTAACAAATATAATTTAATATACACGACATTACAATGTTTAACGATCTGTATTCTTAGGAACCAGAGGTCCATAGTTCGAATCCAACCCTGTGAAACGCTATAATAACTATTAAGTTATTGAAGCAGCGGGCGGTCGGATTAAAATTGCATTTAACAACTATAATTATTTATATTAAACCCTGATGCATACTTAGATATCCCGAAGCCTAGACAACATTCTTTCTTCTTCTCCTCTTTCTTTCTCCACGACTTGTACACATTCAGGCGTTCGCATATACACGAGCGCTTGTACACATATCAGCAAACATACACTGGTGCACGCATGCACACACACACTCACATACATACAATAGTACACACACATACACGCATTCACACAACTCATGCGTATACATACATACACCAGTGCTCTTACACACATACATATACATGGACACACACACACATGCACACACATACACCAGTGCACACACGCATACACGCACATGTAAGTACACACACGCACACACGTACATTCAAGTACACACACAATCACCTACATACACCGGCCCATACACAATGCACATACATACAATAGCACACACACACATACATACACCAGTACACACACGCATTCACGCACCTCATGCGTATACATACATACACCAGTGCTCTTACACTCACACATACATATACATGGACAAACACACACACACGTGCAAACACATATGCCTGTTCACTTACACCCAACAGCAGCAACCCACACACGCACACACCAACTCACGCGCATGTCCTGAATGAAAAGAGACAAAATGATGCAATACAAACTAATTATAGCTCGGGATGCAAGGCTCCATTTACGATTGCTCGAAACCGGTCTTCTAATAACTCCAAAAATAATTAAAATAAAGACAGTAAATAAACTTTATTACTTTTATGCCATTAGCTCGTTTCTTGTGCATGTATATTAGAGTCCGGGTGTCATGGGTTCGATCCTTAACTTTAAATCTCAATTATCTCAGAAACTAGCAGGGATTAAGGTGCGGACCAAAGCACGATTTTTAGTTCCTACGATGAACAATTAATGCTTTATATAATTTCCAATCAGTGTCCCTAGCTCGAATCCCGATCTTTCAGTGACTTCCTTAATTTTCCACTGTGTTCTAGAATATATCACTTAGATCAATGTTGCAACTGCATACAGGTCTTTTAAACACATCAAACTAATATTATAAATAATTTTGTTTCTGGCGTTCTGAGTTCGAATACCGATTCAATGAAGTTTACTTATAAATTTAATAACAGTAAATAATTAAGACAAAGGTACCAAATAAACCTATTACGTTTATGTCATCAGATAATATCTTGCGGGTGTATATTAGGGTACCTGACGTCCAGGGTTCGATCCTTAAGTTTAAATCTCAATTATCGCAGAAACTAGCAGAGATAGAGTTGTAGACGAAAGCATGTTTGATAGCTCATACAATGAACAATTAATGCTGTATATAATTTTCAATCAGTTGCCCCTAGTTCGAACCCCGATCTTTCAATGACTTCACTGATTTTCCTCTGTACTCTAGAATACATCACTTAGATTGATGCTTTAACTGCATGCAGTTGTGTGAGAGAGAGCGAGAGAGGGAGAGAGAGAGAGCGAGAGAGGGAGAGGAAGTGAAACAAGCAGGGATAGAAGTGCTGAGGGCCTCTGCGCATGCGTAGCAAGAGATGATGCCATTGGCTGCAATAATCACGTGACGTGTAAGCATCACAGCCATGATGACGTGCAGGCATCGCCTGGAGGGGGTTTAGATCCCTATATAAACAGACATCTGTCCCATGTTAGAACTGTTGTGTACTTATTAACTTTACATTCAAGTTTTAAAGAGCTTTAAAAGCAACGTGAGCTACAGGCCGTCTACACATTCAGCACATATCAAAACGGGGCAATGCAAGGTGAGTTTTAAATAACTATACAAAATCACTGTTGGCTTTTACAATACATTTAATTTTATTTAAACGTTACAGTACATGAAAGACGATTCGTTACAAAGAGCATCATATTTTCTAATCTGTGCTTTACATTCACATGGATTTCACTGCATACTCTTCTTCAGTTCACATGATTTTCGCCACACATTCTTCTTACATAAACATTCATACGACTTTCCCCTCATTCTTTGTTTCACTATACACTCACATGATTTCCTCTACTCATTCTTTATTCCACCTACAGGTTCATGCTTTGTTAACATTCACATGACTTTCTCTTCACATTCTTTGCTTCCATTAACATTCACATGATTTTCGCCACACCTTCTTCTTACATAAACATTCATACGACTTTACCCTCATTCTTTGTTTCACTATACACTCACATGATTTCCTCTACTCATTCTTTGTCCCCCTGCAGGTTCATGCTTTGTTAACATTCACACGACGTTCTCAGCTCATTTCTCTATTGACATTCACATGATCTTCTCAACACATTCTTCTTACTTAAACATTCATACGATTTTCCCCCTCATTCTTTGTTTCACTATACATTCGCACACGATTTCCTCTACTCATTCTTTGGTTCTCTGCTGGCTCATCTTCAATGAACATTCACATGATTTCTGTACTTATTCTTTATTTCTCTACACCCTCATAGGCTTACTTACAAAACATACACACCCTAGTTCTTCAACTTGAATAATGTAGTGAAAATAATAATTCATGACAATGTCTGTTACAGATTGTTTAGCTGATAGACTTAACAAGATGGTGGAAGAGCGTAGTTTCCTACCGACTCGCCGAGTTCAAGATCTCGAAATAGGTCTTAACTATGAGATAAAGTCCTTAAAGAGAGTTCAAACAAGATATGGTACCAGGATCGTATCTTCGCTGGAGGATTGTCAAGTGTTCTTGCCAGAGCGCTATAATTCGTTGACCGATCAAGAGATTGCAGAAATACCTGGGAGCGTATACCTACAGTATAATGGCATGGCAGAGAAGGGGAAATTTAAGACATGTAAATTGTCTTTTTTACATGCAAAGAAGGTGCGTAGAAGTGTCAAACTTAAGTATTGAATGTTCTCCCATTTCACAATGAAAAATTCATAAATAAAACAACTGACTCATTGATATTACATATAAAGATACAAAAGATGCATATTATAGAATTTTATAAAAAATTAACGAAATTACAATATCACATGCTTGAGTTTAATTATATCTAGCGCATTGAAATAACTCTAAATATCCGAATGTTTATACAAATCTTTGTGCTTCTTTTTACATGTGCCATATGCTTCATTTTACATGTATCATAACAAAAAATGTAATTCTTTCCAGGTTGCCTTTACTTGACCAAGATAGTTTTCTAAGACTTTCATTGTGCAATGTTTCAGGGTGTGCAATAAGAGGAGGAAGAAGAAGAGGAATAGCCTGCTGGCATGCAAAGGATGCTGACGCTATGGGAGGGTAGAATACCTACAAGAAACATTTCGGCAAGAAACGGGTGCTGAGACATCTACATCACCGAAACACATTAAGACAGGATCCTTATATAACATTACAGGGTATACAATGAAAAACTACGGTCAATTTTGTATACAATTCAATGCATGGCTGAGAGTTAGCTCGAACTAGTCTCCCTATATTCACTGAAATTAAGCATTGTGAGCAATAATTTAAGTGACTGTGAAAATGCTTTAAGTAATGGTGAAATTTGTATCCTAAAAGACTTGAGCCCTGTATACATTAACAGCATTAAGGCTGTTTGCCACGCTGGAATACAAATTATGAAAATAAAAAGACTTTCATTTAAATAATAAGGAAATTTGCATAACCTGCTGTTACAAGTGTAATGACATATACAGAAACAATGAGTCGGACGAGAAAGTGATGGAAATGTAAGATAAATAATAACAATAAAAGAATTAAGGTATGCTTTTACATAGTGTTTTTATTCATTAAAAATCCTTGTATTCCTAATGAAAAATAAATCATTACAATGATTAGTTTAAGTTATATCACAATGATCAAAAAGAGAACCGTCTTTAGATGCATTACTCGATCTTAAGTCAGAGCACCAAAAAATGACAAATCACGGCTTCTCCATTTTAGATGTGGTGTCACTATTCAGGTAAATTCATGTAACACAACAGGTTGATTATGCAGATCTGTGGTCCTAAATGGGTGAAACAGAGTCTTATCCAGCTTAACAGTCTTGAGATCTCACCATCACAAAGTCGAATCACAAGCCTTCTCCACTCGCTGAGCACAGGTTTAACAACAGCATTCTCTTCACCCTGAGACGATGTAAAGTATATAAATGTTCAACTTGACAAGGGATTCTAAACTGGTTGTTAGAGTCCAGAACTGATGTATTATATGGTGAAAACACATGTTCCTCTTCTTAGCGATCTTGTCGTCGAATCTCGGTGTCGATAACATTGAAGATGCCCAAGATTATAGGATTCTGAAGCCCAAAAACTGTAGGAACTGCTGATTGCGTGATGTTAACCTGATGGGCGTCAAGGGCAGAGCATGATGTGTGCGTCGAATCATTCCATTATTATATCCTCGACGTCGTTGACTTCTTCTAAAAACTATAGGCATTATGCTTATATCCTTGTTTCTAAAGGCAATGATATTGCTGTTAGGCTCCCCTGTTTGCTCTATGAAGCGGATGTTTATGAACAACAGGTAAAATTTGATTTGATGGTTCCTGTGAAATACGTTATCCAGCCGTAACAGATGGGAAAACTGGTAGATGGAGTGTCCACTTTTACTATAGAGGAAGGAGACTGATGCAATACTGCGCTAAATTCGTATGATGCTCAACTTAAATATATTCACTAAGAAATCAGATTCAGACAGCTGATTAGATGGAATAACTTTGTCACTGAAGGGTCGCAGAACGTTCCTATAGAACAATCACTGGAAAAAATCAAGAGTGAAAGGACATTTTAATGACATTTTTATTATTATTATTATTCACTGATCTAATAAAGAAGACATTCGCATCCTAATATGAGGAATCTTTAAACGTCGGGCGTACAAGTCCAGGTCTATGTTACTCAATGTTTTTTCCGGGACAAGTATACCCCCCTGCCAGAGTTTTTTGAATTCCCTTTCAGGCTCTGTCTCCTCTTCGTTTCTGTGTTTCTTCCCTTATTCTTCTTCACTCGAAAACCTCTCCCTCTTGCTTCAATTTCTCTGTTACGTCTCATCATTTCAGCAAGTTGTTTATCCGCAGCTTTTTTCGTATTTACAGCTGTAGCAATTTGTGATGCTCCTCCAGCGGCGGCTCCTAGTGCTGCAATAATTGGTATGAGCTGTAGAAATCCTCCTCGTTTCTTCTTTTTGGACCCTCCGCCAACAGATACCTTTCTCTCAATTTCTCTCTTATGCCTCATCATTTCGGCAAGTTGTTTATCTGCTGCCTTTTTCTCATTTACTGCTGAGGCAATTTGGGCTGCACCTCCAGCAGCAGCGCCTAGAGCTGCAATAATTGGTATGAGAGGTAGAAATCCTCCTCGTTTCTTCTTCATGGTTACTGCACCTGGAGCTACCTTTCCCTTCATAATTGCTGTTACTAGTCACGCTGACAACTTTTTCACCTAATGTAACATCAGACTGCACGCTTTTCCAAGTCGTTTCAGTCAGATCTTGGCAGCAATGTTTCTCGAAGCAGAGACCTTATGCTGAGCGTTGGCAATGCCACTAAGATTACACGAATCGTCTAACGGAATGATTCCAGGGTCTCCTATCTTTAATTTTTCTCTAGCTTTACCACAGTTCCTCAGCCTATGTAACCAGGTAAATGTACTTCAATGGTTGCAGGCTAGTGAGAGAGTTAATTAAACCGAAACCTCTTGCGAGCTTAAACACGTTATACTAATCGATTTTTATTCAGGATAGTTCTTTTATACTTTCTCATTAGCGTATATACATTAAGAGCGATTTATTTTACTTTAGCTGTCAAGCTAGAGAGGATGAAACAAGAATGCTCACAGCCTCTTGATATGTTAGACTTTGAAAGCGACTTTAGATGTGAACTTAGTGGAAAACTGTTTCATGTCAACGTTATATACGTTCCCATCATGTAACCCATTCAGGGAAAAGGTGACCAGCAAAGGGAAAAAGGTGACCAGCAAAGGGAAAAAGGTGACCAGCAAAGGGAAAAAGGTGACCAGCAAAGGGATAAAGGTGACCTGCAAAGGGAAAAAGGTGACCAGGAAAGGGAAAAAGGTGACCAGCAAAGGGAAAAAGGTGACCAGGAAATGGAAAAAAGTGACCAGCAAAGGGAAAAAGGTGACCAGCAAAGGGAAAAAGGTGACCTGCAAAGGGAAAAAGGTGACCAGGAAAGGGAAAAAGGTGACCAGGAAAGGGAAAAAGGTGACCAGGAAAGGGAAAAAGGTGACCAGGAAAGGGAAAAAGGTGACCAGGAAAGGGAAAAAGGTGACCAGCAAAGGGAAAAAGGTGACCAGCAAAGGGAAAAAGGTGACCAGGAAAGGGAAAAAGGTGACCAGCAAAGGGAAAAAGGTGAACAGCAAAGGGAAAAAGGTGACCAGGAAAGGAAAAAGGTGACCAGCAAAGGGAAAAAGGTGACCAGCAAAGGGAAAAAGGTGACCAGCAAAGGGAAAAAGGTGACCAGCAAAGGGAAAAAGGTGACCAGCAAAGGGAAAAAGGTGACCAGCAAAGTAAAAAAGGTGACCAGCAAAGGGAAAAAGGTGACCAGGAAAGGGAAAAAGGTGACCAGCAAAGGGAAAAAGGTGACCAGCAAAGGGAAAAAGGTGACCAGCAAAGGGAAAAAGGTGACCAGGAAAGGGAAAAATGTGATCAGCAAAGGGAAAAAGGTGACCAGCAAAGGGAAAAAAGGTGACCAGCAATGGGAAAAACGTGACCAGCAATGGGAAAAACGTGACCAGCAAAGGGAAAAACGTGACCAGCAAAGGGAAAGATGTGACCAGCAAAGGGAAAAATGCGACCTGCAAAGGGAAAAAGTGACCAGCAAAGGGAAAAAATGTTATCAGCAAAGGGAAAAATGTGACCAGCAAAGGGAAAAATGTGACCAGCAAAGGGAAAAAGGTGATCAGTAAAGGGAAAAATGGGACCAGAAGAGGGAAAAACGTGACCTGCAAAGGGAAAAAGGTGACCAGCAAAGGGGAAAATGTGACCAGCAAAGGGAAAAATGTGGCAGCAAAGGGAAAAAAAGGTGACCTGCAAAGGGAAAATGACCAGTATCTCCCTCAACTCTCGCATTCTCTGTGCTAACTATCAAGAAAACTTGTACTCTTACCTCTATGAATCCATTTCTAGCTACTTGAATCTGCTTGTGCTTAATGAGATAGTTATAATTAACGAAATTACAACTATTATGTGCGAATGCTACAATATTTTGCTTAGTCTAATTCGGACATGGCTGTTTATATGCATCAAAACCTGAGTACATATATAAATACATAAATGTTAAAAAATAGCTCAGTCTCGTGTTATCGTATACGAATTCAACATCTACAGTATACATTGACTAGTTTATATATACTGCTTGAGCATGAACACTCAGAAAGACGGTCAATTACAGTCAATTTACGAGAATCTTGATTTTTCGTATGTTTCCCAAGGGGGGAGTAATCGCTTTGTTAAGTGCTGCATATGTAATAGAACTTTAAAGAACAGGACAATTTCAAGGCTTAATCAACATAGGAGAAGATGCTGTAAAGCAATGACCAGCTGTGCATTGACTACAACACCCAAACGAGATCCTGAAATCTTCTCAAGTCCCGAAGAGCGGGATTCAAGATGTACCGTACTTGGAACCAGTTCAAGCGATCCTGTAATAACGTCAAGAGCTACCACTGATGAAGCAATGACAGCAGTTTCTTTGAATGAGCAAGCTCTGAATAAGCACACCAATGAAAGCTAGCATACTAGTGTCAAATCACCTAGATTAGAAGATATATCCAAAGCGAATACAGAGGAGATGCTATACCGCTACACCGATCCTAATGATTTGGTAAACATGCTAAGGGTACTCATGATGCTTCATACACCAGATAAAAATGACTTTTCCGATGCGATTAACGACATTATTCAGGATTTAAAGCTGGGTGGTTTTATACCGTGATTAGCATTTGCAAAACCATGAAAGAGTTAGAAAGATTCCTCATATTAGGATACGAATGTCTTCTTTATTAGATCAGTGAATAATAATAATAATAAAAATGTCATTAAAATGTCCTTTCACTCTTGATTTTTTCCAGTGATTGTTCTATAGGAACGTTCTGCGACCCTTCAGTGACAAAGTTATTCCATCTAATCAGCTGTCTGAATCTGATTTCCTAGTGAATATATTTAAGTTGAGCATCATACGAATTTAGCGCAGTATTGCATCAGTCTCCTTCCTCTATAGTAAAAGTGGACACTCCATCTACCAGTTTTCCCATCTGTTACGGCTGGATAACGTATTTCACAGGAACCATCAAATCAAATTTTACCTGTTGTTCATAAACATCCGCTTCATAGAGCAAACAGGGGAGCCTAACAGCAATATCATTGCCTTTAGAAACAAGGATATAAGCATAATGCCTATAGTTTTTAGAAGAAGTCAACGACGTCGAGGATATAATAATGGAATGATTCGACGCACACATCATGCTCTGCCCTTGACGCCCATCAGGTTAACATCACGCAATCAGCAGTTCCTACAGTTTTTGGGCTTCAGAATCCTATAATCTTGGGCATCTTCAATGTTATCGACACCGAGATTCGACGACAAGATCGCTAAGAAGAGGAACATGTGTTTTCACCATATAATACATCAGTTCTGGACTCTAACAACCAGTTTAGAATCCCTTGTCAAGTTGAACATTTATATACTTTACATCGTCTCAGGGTGAAGAGAATGCTGTTGTTAAACCTGTGCTCAGCGAGTGGAGAAGGCTTGTGATTCGACTTTGTGATGGTGAGATCTCAAGACTGTTAAGCTGGATAAGACTCTGTTTCACCCATTTAGGACCACAGATCTGCATACTCAACCTGTTGTGTTACATGAATTTACCTGAATAGTGACACCACATCTAAAATGGAGAAGCCGTGATTTGTCATTTTTTGGTGCTCTGACTTAAGATCGAGTAATGCATCTAAAGACGGTTCTCTTTTTGATCATTGTGATATAACTTAAACTAATCATTGTAATGATTTATTTTTCATTAGGAATACAAGGATTTTTAATGAATAAAAACACTATGTAAAAGCATACCTTAATTCTTTTATTGTTATTATTTATCTTACATTTCCATCACTTTCTCGTCCGACTCATTGTTTCTGTATATGTCATTACACTTGTAACAGCAGGTTATGCAAATTTCCTTATTATTTAAATGAAAGTCTTTTTATTTTCATAATTTGTATTCCAGCGTGGCAAACAGCCTTAATGCTGTTAATGTATACAGGGCTCAAGTCTTTTAGGATACAAATTTCACCATTACTTAAAGTATTTTCACAGTCACTTAAATTATTGCTCACAATGCTTAATTTCAGTGAATATAGGGAGACTAGTTCGAGCTAACTCTCAGCCATGCATTGAATTGTATACAAAATTGACCGTAGTTTTTCATTGTATACCCTGTAATGTTATATAAGGATCCTGTCTTAATGTGTTTCGGTGATGTAGATGTCTCAGCACCCGTTTCTTGCCGAAATGTTTCTTGTAGGTATTCTACCCTCCCATAGCGTCAGCATCCTTTGCATGCCAGCAGGCTATTCCTCTTCTTCTTCTTCCTCTTATTGCACACCCTGAAACATTGCACAATGAAAGTCTTAGAAAACTATCTTGGTCAAGTAAAGGCAACCTGGAAAGAATTACATTTTTTGTTATGATACATGTAAAATGAAGCATATGGCACATGTAAAAAGAAGCACAAAGATTTGTATAAACATTCGGATATTTAGAGTTATTTCAATGCGCTAGATATAATTAAACTCAAGCATGTGATATTGTAATTTCGTTAATTTTTTATAAAATTCTATAATATGCATCTTTTGTATCTTTATATGTAATATCAATGAGTCAGTTGTTTTATTTATGAATTTTTCATTGTGAAATGGGAGAACATTCAATACTTAAGTTTGACACTTCTACGCACCTTCTTTGCATGTAAAAAAGACAATTTACATGTCTTAAATTTCCCCTTCTCTGCCATGCCATTATACTGTAGGTATACGCTCCCAGGTATTTCTGCAATCTCTTGATCGGTCAACGAATTATAGCGCTCTGGCAAGAACACTTGACAATCCTCCAGCGAAGATACGATCCTGGTACCATATCTTGTTTGAACTCTCTTTAAGGACTTTATCTCATAGTTAAGACCTATTTCGAGATCTTGAACTCGGCGAGTCGGTAGGAAACTACGCTCTTCCACCATCTTGTTAAGTCTATCAGCTAAACAATCTGTAACAGACATTGTCATGAATTATTATTTTCACTACATTATTCAAGTTGAAGAACTAGGGTGTGTATGTTTTGTAAGTAAGCCTATGAGGGTGTAGAGAAATAAAGAATAAGTACAGAAATCATGTGAATGTTCATTGAAGATGAGCCAGCAGAGAACCAAAGAATGAGTAGAGGAAATCGTGTGCGAATGTATAGTGAAACAAAGAATGAGGGGGAAAATCGTATGAATGTTTAAGTAAGAAGAATGTGTTGAGAAGATCATGTGAATGTCAATAGAGAAATGAGCTGAGAACGTCGTGTGAATGTTAACAAAGCATGAACCTGCAGGGGGACAAAGAATGAGTAGAGGAAATCATGTGAGTGTATAGTGAAACAAAGAATGAGGGTAAAGTCGTATGAATGTTTATGTAAGAAGAAGGTGTGGCGAAAATCATGTGAATGTTAATGGAAGCAAAGAATGTGAAGAGAAAGTCATGTGAATGTTAACAAAGCATGAACCTGTAGGTGGAATAAAGAATGAGTAGAGGAAATCATGTGAGTGTATAGTGAAACAAAGAATGAGGGGAAAGTCGTATGAATGTTTATGTAAGAAGAATGTGTGGCGAAAATCATGTGAACTGAAGAAGAGTATGCAGTGAAATCCATGTGAATGTAAAGCACAGATTAGAAAATATGATGCTCTTTGTAACGAATCGTCTTTCATGTACTGTAACGTTTAAATAAAATTAAATGTATTGTAAAAGCCAACAGTGATTTTGTATAGTTATTTAAAACTCACCTTGCATTGCCCCGTTTTGATATGTGCTGAATGTGTAGACGGCCTGTAGCTCACGTTGCTTTTAAAGCTCTTTAAAACTTGAATGTAAAGTTAATAAGTACACAACAGTTCTAACATGGGACAGATGTCTGTTTATATAGGGATCTAAACCCCCTCCAGGCGATGCCTGCACGTCATCATGGCTGTGATGCTTACACGTCACGTGATTATTGCAGCCAATGGCATCATCTCTTGCTACGCATGCGCAGAGGCCCTCAGCACTTCTATCCCTGCTTGTTTCACTTCCTCTCCCTCTCTCGCTCTCTCTCTCTCCCTCTCTCGCTCTCTCTCACACAGCTGCATGCAGTTAAAGCATCAATCTAAGTGATGTATTCTAGAGTACAGAGGAAAATCAGTGAAGTCATTGAAAGATCGGGGTTCGAACTAGGGGCAACTGATTGAAAATTATATACAGCATTAATTGTTCATTGTATGAGCTATCAAACATGCTTTCGTCTACAACTCTATCTCTGCTAGTTTCTGCGATAATTGAGATTTAAACTTAAGGATCGAACCCTGGACGTCAGGTACCCTAATATACACCCGCAAGATATTATCTGATGACATAAACGTAATAGGTTTATTTGGTACCTTTGTCTTAATTATTTACTGTTATTAAATTTATAAGTAAACTTCATTGAATCGGTATTCGAACTCAGAACGCCAGAAACAAAATTATTTATAATATTAGTTTGATGTGTTTAAAAGACCTGTATGCAGTTGCAACATTGATCTAAGTGATATATTCTAGAACACAGTGGAAAATTAAGGAAGTCACTGAAAGATCGGGATTCGAGCTAGGGACACTGATTGGAAATTATATAAAGCATTAATTGTTCATCGTAGGAACTAAAAATCGTGCTTTGGTCCGCACCTTAATCCCTGCTAGTTTCTGAGATAATTGAGATTTAAAGTTAAGGATCGAACCCATGACACCCGGACTCTAATATACATGCACAAGAAACGAGCTAATGGCATAAAAGTAATAAAGTTTATTTACTGTCTTTATTTTAATTATTTTTGGAGTTATTAGAAGACCGGTTTCGAGCAATCGTAAATGGAGCCTTGCATCCCGAGCTATAATTAGTTTTTATTGCATTATTTTGTCTCTTTTCATTCAGGACATGCGCGTGAGTTGGTGTGTGCGTGTGTGGGTTGCTGCTGTTGGGTGTAAGTGAACAGGCATATGTGCTTGCACGTGTGTGTGTGTTTGTCCATGTATATGTATGTGTGAGTGTAAGAGCACTGGTGTATGTATGTATACGCATGAGGTGCGTGAATGCGTGTGTGTACTGGTGTATGTATGTGTGTGTGTGCTATTGTATGTATGTGCATTGTGTATGGGCCGGTGTATGTAGGTGATTGTGTGTGTACTTGAATGTACGTGTGTGCGTGTGTGTACTTACATGTGCGTGTATGCGTGTGTGCACTGGTGTATGTGTGTGCATGTGTGTGTGTGTGTCCATGTATATGTATGTGTGTAAGAGCACTGGTGTATGTATGTATACGCATGAGTTGTGTGAATGCGTGTATGTGTGTGTACTATTGTATGTATGTGAGTGTGTGTGTGCATGCGTGCACCAGTGTATGTTTGCTGATATGTGTACAAGCGCTCGTGTATATGCGAACGCCTGAATGTGTACAAGTCGTGGAGAAAGAAAGAGGAGAAGAAGAAAGAATGTTGTCTAGGCTTCGGGATATCTAAGTATGCATCAGGGTTTAATATAAATAATTATAGTTGTTAAATGCAATTTTAATCCGACCGCCCGCTGCTTCAATAACTTAATAGTTATTATAGCGTTTCACAGGGTTGGATTCGAACTATGGACCTCTGGTTCCTAAGAATACAGATCGTTAAACATTGTAATGTCGTGTATATTAAATTATATTTGTTAAACACATTTTAATCTGGTCGTGCATAGTTTAATATTTATTAAGCATTAGAGTTTCGCAGATTCGATCTAGGATCCCCCTGAACACCGTTTCATTAATTAAATTATATTCGTTAAACACGTTTTAATCTGGCCGCGCAATACTCACATAGTTTAATATTTATTAAGCATTAGAGATTCGATCTAGAACCCTCTGAACACCCTTTTATTAATTATTGTAATGATATATAAAAATTAAATTTGTTAAATGCATTTTAATCTGACCTTGCATAGTTTAATATTTATTAAGCATTAGAGTTTCGTTGGGTAAGATTCGAATTAGAACCCTCTGAACACCCTTTCATTAATTAGGGTAATGATATATAAAAAATTAAATTATAATTGATAAATGCATTTTTTTAATCTGACCTTGCATAGTTTAATAGTTATTACGCGTTAGAGTTTCACTTGGTAAGACTCGAGCTAGAATTCTCTGAACGCCTTTTTATTAATTAGGGTAATGATATAATAATATCAATCATTAATTTCTCATTAGCAATAAACTTTTGATAACAGTAAGAATCGAACACCGATCTATGGATATCACTCAGAGGTTTAATGCACGTAATGAAATGTATATTAGACGCTTTTTCGGAGTCGTTGGCTGAAACAGAATGCTTGTTAACTATGCTCGGACATATTCGTAGGAGGTCGTAAAACATCGGAGAGAACTCCCTCAGGCAAAATCATGATGGCCGACTATGACGTCACGCAGAGTTGGTAAACAAGTTTCTCTCTCTCTTTCACACAAACAAGGACAGGACGAGTATAAAGCAACCCTCGAATTCTTTTGTTAAACTAGCAGGTGGCCAAACAATGGGAACGCTGCAGGTGTCTTTCTAAACTAGCCTTGCCAAGAACAATAGAAAGGCACACACAATAGAATCTCTTACACAATGGAAAGGGTCAGGCTTTGTTATGGAGCAGGTGTCTTTCTAAAGTATGACGTCACGCAGAGTTGGTAAACAAGTTTCTCTCTCTTTCACACAAACAAGGACAGGACGAGTATAAAGCAACCCTCGAATTCTTTTGTTAAACTAGCAGGTGGCCAAACAATGGGAACGCTGCAGGTGTCTTTCTAAACTAGCCTTGCCAAGGACAATAGAATCTCTTACACAATGGAAAGGGTCAGGCTTTGTTATTGGGATGGGAACGCTGCAGGTGGTCTTTCTAAAGAATGCTTGCCAAGGACAATAGAAAGGCACACACAATAGAATCTCTTACACAATGGAAAGGGACCGGCTTTGTTATTGGGTTGCCACGTGTTCGAGAACAATAGGAGTGGAGTGGGTAACTGACCAGGTGCAGAAGTGGCCGGATGTGGAATGGGTAGGAAAAACATCTCGCCTTTGTTACAGAACCTTAAATTTATGACCCCTTTGTTCGTTTTGACAGTTGATTGACAGCCTTAATTGCTTAACTGTCAAGCCTTCATTGTACTCAACATGATTTACGACCGCAGCTGCAACTAAAACTACCAAGGCACAGCGGGGGGTGGGGGTGGGGGAGGGAGGGGGCGGGGCTAACTGTTTCAGGACCGCTAAATCTACCCTACTCTAGTATTACTACGTCTACTACTACTCCTAATATCACCACTACTACTTCTACCAATACTACCACTACTACTACTCCTAGTATTACTACCACTATTCTTACTGCTACTTCTATTACTCATAATACTAGTACTATCACTACTACTCCGAATAGAACCACTAATACTCCTACTAATGTTATCACTACTACTCCTATTACTGCTCCTACTAGTACTACTACAACTACCACTACCTTACTAGAACTACTAATACTCCTACTAGTACTATCACTATTACTAATAGAACTACTAATACTCCTACTAGTACTACCACCACTACTACTCCTATTACTGCTCCTACTAGTATTACTACCACTACCACTACTTTACTAGAACCACTAATACTCCTACTAGTACCATCACTGCTACTACTTCTATTACTGCTCCTACTGGTGCTAGTACCACTACCAATACTTTACTACAACTACTAGTACTTCTACTAGTACCATCACTACTACTACTCCTATTACTACTCCCACTAGTAATACTACTACCACTACTTTACTAGAACTACTAATACTCCTAGTAGTACTATCACTACTCCTCCTAATAGAACTACTATTACTCCTACAAGTACTACCACTCCTACTCCTACTAGTACTACCACTACTACTCCTAATAGAACTACTAATACTCATACTAGTACTATCACTACTACTACTCTTAATAGAACTACTAATACTCCTACTCGTACTATTACTACTACTCCTAATAGAACTACTAATACTCATACTAGTACTACCACTACTACTCCTAATAGAACTACTAATACTCCTACTAGTACTACCACTACTACTCCTAATAGAACTACTAATACTCATACTAGTACTACCACTACTACTACTAATAGAACTACTAATACTCCTACTAGTACTACCACTACTACTACTAATAGAACTACTAATACTCCTACTAGTACTACCACTACTACTCCTAATAGAACTACTAATACTCATACTAGTACTACCACTACTACTACTAATAGAACTACTAATACTCCTACTAGTACTACCACTACTACTACTAATAGAACTACTAATACTCCTACTAGTACTACCACTACTACTCCTAATAGAACTACTAATACTCCTACTAGTACTACCACTACTACTCCTAATAGAACTACTAATACTCATACTAGTACTATCACTACTACTACTCTTAATAGAACTACTAATACTCCTACTAGTACTATCACTACTACTACTCCTAATAGAACTACTAATACTCCTACTCGTACTATTACTACTACTACTACTAATAGAACTACTAATACTCCTACTAGTACTATCACTGCTACTCCTAATAGAACTACTATTACTCCTACTAGTACTATCACTGCTACTCCTAATAGAACTACTAATACTCCTACTAGTACTATCACTGCTACTCCTAATAGAACTACTAATACTCCTACTAGTACTATCACTGCTACTCATAAAAGAACTACTAATACTCCTACTCGTACTATTACTACCCTCCTAATAGAACTACTATTACTCCTACAAGTACTAACACTCCTACTCCTACTAGTACTATCACTCCTACTCCTACTAGAACTACTAATGCTCCTACTACTACTACTACTACTACTACTACTACTACTCCTACTCCAATTACTAATGCTCCTACTAGTACTCCACTGCATCTACTACTATTGCTAGAACTACTAATAATCGTTCAAGTACTGCCACTACTAATACTGCTACTCCTACTAGTACTACCACTACTACTTCTGCTACTCCTACCAGAACTACTCCTACTAGCACTACCACTACTACTCCTAATACTACTTACTACTACTGCTACTCCTACTAAAACTACCACTTCTCCTCCTACTGGTACTACCACTTCTCCTCCTACTGCTACTACTAGCACTTATAAGAGTAATAGTAATAACAAGTAATTTATGGTTTTGTCGTAACTTAGTTTACAACACAGACGTTTTAACGGAGGGTTTCTTTCTAACAACAATCTCGCACGTTATTCGGCTTAGTTGTCAGCTGACTCATCTTTAGGCATGTAATGAGTGAATAATAACTGCCTACCGGCACAATATCACTGTAGACGACGGAAACCATGCTGAAAGCTGAACTAGCTGCCGTTTGACACTTACTCTAAGGGATTCAATTCTAAGGAACCAGAAGGCCAATGTGGAAAGAGGTGTGTAATGAGTAACAATTAATAATGATGATATTAATAGTAGTAATAATAATAGTAATGCTTTAAATGTCTTGACAAATGTGCTCGTTATTGTTAAAATAAATCCTATTAACATTATACCATAGCTTTGGTTAAAGCCTCATTGAATTAAATTGCACATCACAAGGGCTGTTCTTCCAGTAAGGTCCTCAAATTTAATTTAGATTCCTAACTAAGAGAGATAATTCGTTGCATTTCTGTTTCCCGTGGCCGATGTCTGTACAAGTAACCTGAAATGCATGTTAGAGGAAAATAAGTTCAGCGGTATTACAGCAGAGGTTGACTAATGTTCAACATCCTCTTTAAGGTCAACAACTGGAGAAGAAAAATTAAATGCAGTGAAAGCAGCCATGAAATACGTTACTTGAATACAACTACTGCGTATGACATGTGCTAAAAGGAGTGTGGGAGGATTGCTAATGGGAAAATAAACTTCGTAGCAGCAAATGCATACATAATTCCTCAGTGGAAAACTAATCAACTCCAAAAGATAAGTAGTAACTCCAGAAATGTATTACCGACACTTAATCAGGTAGAAGTTTGCATAAGGACTGCACCTTGTGGTTAGGGAACAGGTAAAAGTGACTCCGGAGGCGAAAGTGGAGTAACTTTCATCATAATTTATCACTGTATTAATTTGTTTCTAGTATCCAATATCGTACACTACCTGTTATGTACTGTAACGAATGTACCTAATGTTAGTGATCTACTGGAGCTGCACACAAGCCTAAAGCTTCCACTTAGCTATATTTCTTCTTCATGTGGTTCTCTTATACACTGCCGTTTGTGAAAATTGCAACACCAAGAAGGAAACACATGATTTCAATGAATTTAATACCACAGGTTAGATACATGTCAAGTAACAAATGATAAACTTTTCAAATGTATACATGACCTTTGAGCCCTAATATTCAGTATTTGGTGTGACCTCCATGCGCGGGCTATACACCCTGGTATTGAATCGAAAAGGTTTTGAATAAGTTCCTGAGGGATTTCCCTCCACGTAGTTTGTATTCGAGCCCACAAATCCGTGACACTGGTTACTAGAGGACCGTGACGCACCAGGTGCCGACCAACCATATCCCAGGCATGTTCGATGGGCGACATGTCAGGCGAACGTGCAGGCCAGGGAGGCAATGGTATCCGTCGCTCTTCGAAGAAGGTTTGTACATTCCTGGCAATATGTGGCCGGGAATTGTCCCGTTGAAATGTGGCCTGTGGAGATGCCTGAAGCAGGGGGGGCGGGACCTCAGGCTGTACAACCAACGTTAAGTACCGGTTGCTGTTCAAAGTGCCCTTAATTCGTAGGAGGCGAGATCTGTTGTTGTAACGAATGGCGCCCCAAAGCATCACACCTGGTGTTTGTCCGCTATGCCGCTCAACAATGCAGCCTTCCAGGTTGCGCTCACCACGGTACCGCCGGACACGTATGCGGCCATCACTGTAGGACACATTGAAGCGGGACTCGTCCGAAAAGACTACATTTTGCCACTCAGCACCCCAGTGACGGTGTTCATGTGCCCATTGCAGTCGGAGGAGCTTGTGGTTTATGGACAATGGAAGCCGACGTAATGACATGCACGTAACCAGTCCAACTGCAGCAGACCGCGACAAACCGTTGATGCAGACAAGTTCATACCTGTTGCAGTGTTCCAGCGTCGAGCCAACACTGTGGATGAAGCTGTACGGTCCGTTATGGACAAGATGGTCATCCCGTGCTGTAGTCTTGTTCCGTGATCCAGTACTCGCTCTTCGCTGCGTACGACCTTCATCTATCCACTGCTTCCACACACGCATCACTGTCGTAGCAGCATGTCCTGTACGAGCCAAAATGTCAGGGTATGATAAACCCGCTTCCCGGAGACCGATCATTCGAACTCGCTCACATGCCGATATGCCTCCCTTTGACGTCGACGTGGCATACCTTGACTCTATTGTTTCCACCTTGTTTGGCAGCTCTGCACTGACTACACTGGGCGCAATACTGAGCTTGTTGGACCGACACGAGAGGGCTCTGCTCGGCCAATGTGTAACCCATCTCTCTCTAAACGTAATCACTTATTGCTTGCACACTCTTCTACAGTTCCACCAAGTTTGGCGTTATTGGGGAAATTCTTTCTTAGTGCTGCAGTTTTCACAAACGGCAGTGTATAAATACGCACGTTGAGGAATGTTGCTTTCTGCAATGTAAAAGACAGTAGCAACGCCAATCTGAACCGTTCAGAACGGTGTAAATGGAATTTAATAAATTTTTGAGACTATCCAAACGATAACTCGTGGGGTTGCAGAGTTTAAGTCTTGGATATAAGACCGGTGCCCACTCAGCATCGTGAGGAATGTGAGGAGTTGCGATAGGAAGCGATCCTGGCCACGGTTGCCAACATCCTGGCTGGGGAATGCGTGTGCTGGCCACATCTCCTCCCCGCATCGGGTGAATAATCGCCCACCCTGCCTTGCGATTATGGACGTGAGAACGGCAGTTGGGTTAGCAGGTCAAGGCACTGCATGGGCCGTAGCACCATGTTTTTTTATCATGATCTCATTAATTACCTATACTATTATTATAAAGACAGAGGATTTGTATGTGTGTGTGTGTGTTTGTACGTAGGGTAATCTCGAAAACCACTCAACCATTTTGATAATTCTATCAGAATCACTAATCTTTCTGACAGTCATAAATTGAGAACTGGAGTTCTCAAAGGTGTTAAGTGAGAAACGTTACCTTTTAGTTATAAATAATATATGCTTTAATTATTTTTATTGGCTCTTATACAAAGAACAATGCCAAACTACAGTTTTCTTACCGGACCATTTACCATATTAAACATACAGGTTGTTCCCGAATCGCCGTTCACTTTGATTGATTAGGCAACCCACATGACAATATGATACCTCTACTGTGGTATCATTACATTAAGTAGGACTGCTTGCTTCCGTTTAAGTTCATTTAGGTAGAAACAGCACCAAAGAAATCTTCGGCGGATTTTGTATCCTTTTCTGGGGTCTTTTGAGGCGTGTCCTTCTTACCTATCGCAGAGAGTGGTGGCCTGATAACACAGCAATAAGGGGGAAAGGAGGGGAAGTTGATACCTTTCCTTTTTCTGGTGTTATTGAAACCAAAACATGTTTATTGTCTCAGAACCAGTCATGCCGTATACTAGTGAAATAACTCGTGGACGTATTGTGGGTATGTGGGAGGCTGGTCGCACTGTTACAGCCATTGCAGCGGCAATGCATAAAAGTGTTTTTTAGTAAATTACTGTATAAGAATATTAATCAGGAAAGTGGGGAAGACGGTCTACATACTCGTCAGAAAGTGGGCACTCCCCGTAAAACATCCGCAGATGATGATATTCGTTTACTAAATGCAAATTGTTCTTTTGTTATAATTGACTGATCATGTTTAGGAACTAGAGATAAATATGTATATGTATATGGTTTACTGAATATGACATACATATTATGGCAATAAAATTGGGTTATATTTTTGTCTATAATCCTGTTGTATTCCTATGATCAGCAATATGTTAGTAAAGGTATATTAACCAATTGTAGTTTGAATTAGAGGGAAAACATGCTGCTTTATTTATTATTTAGTTATGTTTGCTTCTATGCAGCAACAAGCATTCATACCACTGTGAGAATACAGTTCTGTTCATGTTTTGCTATAAACTATTGCTATGTATTTAATGAATACCATTCAAGCTTTAATTTGAAATTTTTTCCAGACTACACATTCTACATTTCGCTAACCTGGGCGGTCATCAAGTTTTCCCCTTAGGTTTTAACCCTTTCAAAGGCGTGCCCTGCACTAGCCGATAAGTTGTGGGCTACCAATCACGATAAGAGGTCTGTATAACAAACTGAATGCACTCACTCTACCTCTTTCTCTTTTAGCCAATACGATCAAGAGCGTAAACGTATATTTCGTTTCTACGCCATTTTATAACCTTTGTTGTGGTTATTGGTGCAACTATTTAGTAGAAGGACTGGCGCACCCTTGCACCGTGGCCTAAAGCAACCAATGAAATGGCCACGGCTTCGCAAGGCTACGTACAACGATAAATAATGTGACGTAGACGCGAGGTGCAGCGAGATTTTCTTCGGCGCTCTTTGTACAAGTTTTCCCGTATTGCTAACCTGTCCCCGCGTACGAGGCAAATGTATTTGGTGTACTAACATCTTTGATTGTTACTTCGATTCATCGACACACTACGTTTATTATTAATTGTTTTAGTATTAAAGTATAATCTTTATATAATCCTGAATACTAATTTAATATTCAGTAAGTACAGTATAGCTGTGCTGTATATACGAGTGGTTAGGGCGGCGGGTTTCTAGCAAAGAGGTTCCGGGTTCGGATCCCTCTCCGGTCTGCAGGTTTTTACGTCTGTAATACATACTACTATACTGATTATGTCCCTATTTCTAGGCCTTTCGAGAAAGATTGCTTTATTAGTCTAGACGAATTCGTTTCCAGAATATTACTTTCGAGTTCTCTCGTACTCTTTAATTTCAAGTGTAAGCAAGCAAAGGGAAAAGGTCCAATGACAAATGCATGCTTAATAATCGACTAATAATCATGTATCAGCTGTGCTAAGGAAATAAAATGGGAGTTCTGTTTTGTCAAAACAGTCATGCTGTTTCAGTTTACTGTAAAACCCACCTTGAATTTTCAACGCGTAACATACCATTAATTGAACACCACATTAAGTGAATTCAATGAAAGTATCTTCATTAATACTTTTACAAATCACCACAACCAATTTTGACGAACACACACCACTACACTTAAAGAGTACAGTATACTTTGTACACCCCTGTAACATGTAACGAACCTTACCAGTGCGCCATAGCGTTTACGCCATGTAACTTCAAGAAGTGGACAGCAATTCGGGAACACCCTGTATGTAAATAACATTGAGCTAAAAAGCATGTCATTTAATATTTAAATTTGAAATTACGAAAAGTGGTAATGTCACATTTAAATTTCCTCTGAAAAAAACTGTCACTGAACTTACAAAAACGCATTTTTCAAATAATAATATAACTAAAATACCTTTATGACACTATATAATTTGACAGTAATAAACCTTAAACCAGACAAATATCAGACCCGACAACATTAACAATGTTAATTTCCATCTCATCAGTGATATTATCAATATAGCGGTTAACACTTTTCAAGAGGCCATGACTGCTAAAGTTAACACCAGTGCCATCTATCGCAATCAGATTCAACTCGAAGATGGACAGGAACATAGCACTTATGAAATGAAAATTGCCTCGGCTTAAAGCATCTTTATGAATAAATATCTTAGTTTTGTAACTTTTGCCACCTAACACCGTTTAAAGAATTCCAGTCTTGAATTACTTAAAGACTAAAAGGGATTTACAAAGCCTGTGTACCAGAATACCATTGTACTTATAAAAGAACATACATGCAAAGAAGGCTTTGACTTTTCGTTGACATTGCCATAGAGTAGAAAATAAATAAGTGTTACTCTATAGAAAATGCATATTAAATAAGGCAAGTGACGCCGATATTTCATTCCAAACAATAAACATATGACAGGTGGCCCACACAAGCCGTCTTTAGTTGAGGTTAGTTTATACCGGATAGCGTGGATGCCAAAAGGTTTGCCTAAGCAAAACTGCAAAGGGGACTCCATACCAACAGAGAGGAGACCGCTAAATGGAAGACAAATGCTTGCAAAAGAACACTTTAACTGCTATTACTGATCCCAGAGCTCAGTCGGTAGAGAAACTGCCTGCTATATGAAGTGTTCCGGATTCAATTTCCGTTTGGGCTCCAGAAAGTTGTCTTTAAACAAAAGCATTTCACGGTATGCCCACAGTCTGGTGTTTGAATGTGAGAGTACCTATGTGTGTGTGTGTGTGTGTGTGTGTGTGTGTCTGTTTGGGGGGGGTGTTATCGGTTTAATAAACAATTCGCCCATTAATCATTCACGTGTCAAGTCATTTAGTTCCATGACAGTTAATCTACAATCAGTACAACTATATGGCACCAACTGGTTAACAAGATTAAACAAAATTCTATTTTTATTATATTTATGTACCCTTAAAGGTGCGTTAGAATTAAATTATTTTCTATTAGTGCATTATTCATAATAAGCATGTGCGAAAACATGCCCGCCTTGATGGACGAATTGATGTAGGGGCTTCTCAGGCCCATTTTCTACCTGGAATTATCCATCATTTCTAAATATTATTTCTGTACGCCCAGAAAAAATAAGTGTGCGCAGAAGACAGATGCTGCGTCTGAAATTGTTCAAAACACTGCCTTTGAGCCTCAACTGCATTTTGGCGCGTCTCGGCACAGATTATAACCATATCCATGTGTTCGTTTTTGGTGAACGTTACATTTTTGTCTGAATGACCTGGCTCGAATTGCATGCAGGCGGCCACGCGACGCTTGTCAGTACAAAACTACTACGTAAACAGCTGCAGACAGCAGTACTACCTCAGTGACATTTCGCTTTATATCTGCACCGCCCCTTTGAACAGCAGTAATGCGGCAACTTCTTAAGCACCTATGTATGCGGGAAGCATAAAACTGCAAAGGACCGCTTGTTTGGGCCACCTGGTATGTATGGCCAAGATTTAGCACCTAAGAAAACAGAAGACGCAACAAAGCAAAATATTTAGAATTGAATCTACTTATAACGCTAGGATACGAATGCGATAACAATTCAAAAAATGTTTAATAGCCCTCATTAAAGAACGTTTTGCTTTATTTTCTTTGTACTTACATTGTAATTAAGCTCTTTAACAGGGCATGCTCAATAATATTGTATAAAGATACAAAGTTGCTAATATTAGAGGTCAGTGAACTCCCGCGCAGCTCAGATACTACTCACAAGTTAAAAGCCCTGTTCTTTCTGACGGACATAGGCTATATATTAAAAATTTTCAAAGGGGGTAGGGCTTTCACATTCCTGTCACGCAATTACAATTCCGCTTCGTTAAATATGAATAACAGAGGATGTTTATTGCATTTATTATGAACATGGCGGATTTTTAATGACTTCAAGCCAGAGAAGTAAATGGGGACGCTTAAAATCATTTAAAACTGGGTTATTGTAGGGGGGGGTAGATATCGTGCCCGTATCACCAAATTTACATCTGATTTCGCTGAATTTTATCAGTGTGCACTTTTGGGTATAATTTTTACATTTGGTATATTTGGGTTTTACAATCTGGGAAAACGATCAGATACCCTACAAGTTTATAAAATTTCATCTATAGTTATTTTAAATCCTTAAATCTCTTAGGCATATTTAGACAAAACTTTGTGCACTTAAAGCTCTTACTAAACAAAAATTATGGGCTACCTTACAACTCCCATATACTACCCTTATAATATTTTCAATCCTTTATGTAGAAATCTGCCCCGTTTAACGCAGATGGTTCAAATATTATACAATTATTATATAAAAGCTGGTAAAAATCGTAGATTAACGTACAGGTACTAAAACTACCCAAAACTCATTTTTAGTCATATTGTTCGGAATTTTTCAAAACTACAATAGTCTTTATTTTTAAGCCCTTAGAGGCAATCAGGGTACAAATGTTGGTACTTGAGCTATAGGGAAAATTATAGGATGCCATACAAATTGCAAAACTACCTCTGCTCATATTTTCAACCCCCTCACGATTTGACCAAAACTTTGGAGATTTACGCTTTAGGTAGGAGTGAAAACTGTAGACTATTCACGTCTTTAAAAACCACCCCTATCATCTTCAACCCCTTATTTAGAGAATATTGGACAAGAGAGCTAGTGTATGTATAAAAGTCTAGTATTTTTCGGCAGAATATAACTGAAAGCGTCACTTACAATAGGGCGAGAGATCAAACACCTGTGGTAACGCCGTTCAGGAGAGAACTAGCGGGGCTCTAGAGGTTCCTCTTAGCTGTAGATTCACAAAGAAACTAAAATTCCTGCGCTCCAGAGCTTAGTTGGGTCTGTTGCGATCAAACTAATGAAATGTGCTCTAATTAGACGAATGGACACCCGCTGGGAGCTTACAGGATGCAATCAGCTACTGCCCACTAACGAGGTTGAGAGGAACCCGTGCCGTTCTCTGGAGACACCTAACGAAGGGAGAGAAATTTAGGCTTGCTCGGATAAAGTAGCGCAGATTATGTGCACGGATTGGAAATATAAGCTTATTTTTATCAGGGTGAAATAATTAGCACAGGAGCTAAGGAAATGCAATTTGATCAGAAGTAATAGGGTTAATCACAGCAGCAGCGCAGCCAGAAAAATATTAAGGGGAGGTGTATTTATAGGGATCCATTCTTTAAACAATTTTTCTCAAGACATGTACGTAAATACAGCGCTACCAGTGACAAAATTAGAAGGTATTTCGTTCCCACCAACCTAGAAAGATGCTATTATTTTAACGAAGCTGCTTTTGCTATTAATGTTTACATTGTTTTTAGCAAAGGGGTGTTTCAACCCCCAAACCCCCTACCCTAGTTACGCCACTAGTTTCGAATGAAAGTGTTGTAACATACCTTGAATTAAAACGCATATTCAGGTCATACATTTCATGTACACTTGGTGCAAAAAAGGCTCCGCTTATGAATGGGATGGTTTAGGTTGGTAATTAAATACGTAGTTGCGCCCGCTCCAAGTATCAGACTTGGAGACCCCGCTTGCATTTGACACTTAATGAACAAGTCACTCACCTCACTACAAAGTTGGATGAACAGTAGAACTGTGAATGAGCCCTCTATTTTCTTGCTAAGAGAGTACCGTCAAGTTGTTAATCATAATAATGTTAATAAGAATGACAATGTGACCAATTTATTAGACACTTTTAACTTTCAGGACTATATCAGTGTTGTGATTTGGAATAATAACATAAAGCTAATAACAATAATACAATATTTATAGAATATTTATTTGTACTTAATGGCATACAAAAATTTAGACACCTTTGTATCAAATCTTAAAGCTACATAAAGTTAAATCTTAATTCTAAGTACAATTTGAGTCTAATTACTTATTTCTTTGAAAATTGAAATTAAATTGAGTTTTATTTATGGATGCTCTTTAACTGCTATGGTCCTTAGCGTCCCATTCTATATTGGGTGTGAAAGTTCGGTAATTTTGCTCAGAGGCCTCTTTATCAGGCTTGAGGTTCTTCTACGTGCCGTAAATAAACGACACGGCACCACCGGCTTTAGTTCCCTTCCGAAGGAAACCATGTTAAGGAGTTTTACGCCCGAAAAAATCCATCGCCCTCCACCGGGTTTGAACCCGCGACCTCGGGAACCAGAGGCTAGCACGGTAACCACTACACCACGGAGGACGACCCTTCTTTCTTTGAAGGGCTACCATGTGCCTGGCACCCTGGTCCTTTGGATTTCGGTTAGCCCTTGCTGTTTCTCTTCCTTTCCCGCTTCTCTGATTCATACTTTCTCTTATTTTCCTTCCTCATGTCCATCCTGTTCCTCTTTCCTTACATTTTGACTATACTAAACCATTTTTCCTTGCTTTTCTTTAAAATTCACCATAATCTTACTTCGTTTTATGTTTTAATAATAATAATAATAATAATAATAATAATAATAATAATAATAATGCTTTAATTAGGGATGGGACATCGATACCGTCGATACCTCGATACTCTCTATACTCGGTGGTATTGAAGTAGGTCGAATACTTTAAGATAAACCTTCGATAATTTTTTGATACTTTTAAATTTTTAATTTATGCGTTATTGAAAGTTGTAGCATTTAGTTTTGTGCTAGATAAGGAATGAATGCAATCAAGACTTCAAGTCACTGTCTCGCACTTGTCCCCAGAGAGGTCTGGACTATAGTTCTTGATGGACCTTGACTGCGATGAATGCAACATTCCATAGTCTCATGTGTCTAGATGAAAACATGAAAAACAATGGGCGATGGAATAGAAGTACTCGTGTAACATGCAGCGTTAACTGAGCTGTGAATGAAGCTGATTCAACCACGCACTAAATCACGTTTCTGAAACAGCCTGGCTTGGTGACTCACTGTCAGCCATTAGCTTTACCTACTCCGGTGACCCGAATTTGTGAATCCAGCAGAAACAAATCGAAACTTATGACGGGAGATAATACAGCGTATGGAAATATTTGTTCTTTCAAGGATGCTTCTGGTCTTAAACAAAAATCTTTGATTCATTTATATCTCTGCATTTCATGCAAAACTTCCTGATTTTTTCTTCATATTTTTAATTGTGTCTAATATATCTTTGTAGGGTGAGTAGTAGAGAGATTTAATCCACAAACTTTATGTTTCCGAGTGTTCACACTCCCCAGGACGTACGATAACCCCCGCGGCAGACGCCTGACGAGGGACAGAGTGCCTACGGATCAGAGAGTGAGAGACCAGGGTGGGTGATGAGCCACACGCCAGGGATGAGGGCGATGAAGTGGATCGTAGATGCGGATGAGAGACGAATGATAGGAAAGATGGTGATGGAGTACCGGTGGAATGAAACATGGCGGGGGAGATCGAAGAACCCGCCCAGACGCCGCTTTGTCCACCACAAATCCAACATGCCGGTCCATGGTATTGAATCTGGGTCGTCTTGGTGAGAGGTGAGTCGGTTACGACGCCGCCCTAATTACTTATTTCCGGATGAAGAAGTACATATGTGGCATTATTAAGATAAAAGATTACTGCCAATTGGAGAATGTCAAATAGGAAGAGTTTCAGAATTAGCATACAATACAAAATTGGTTAGCTGCGTCTATACACATAAAACTAGTAATAATAACATAATGGCTGGCCCCATAGCTCAGTCAGTAGAGCAACTGCCTGCTGTGCGAGGGGTCCTGGGTTCGATTCCCGGCTGGGAAGATTAATCCCTATCCTCCCCAGGCTCTGGAAGTATGAATGAGAGTGTGAATGTGTGTATGATCTAATGATTAAAAACCAAAGTGCAAGAAACCCAACTACACGAGTTAACACCATTACCAATAGGCAATAAGTTCCAAAGGAAAGGCCGCCGATAAGACCAATGTAGTTAAAGGCGGGGTATAAATGGAATTAAAAAAAACGAATATAATTCAGTGAACAAAAACAGTTTCTTATAAAACGAGTATCGAATATCGGTGCTCAAAAATCAGTATCGTTATCGAGTATCGAGAAATAGTGGTATCGTCCCATCACCAGTTTTAATAAATTAAAAATCCTCTTTCAGCAACTGCAATTTTCTTTCTTGTTTCATTCACGTGAAAAGTTTTGTTTTAGATTTACTAAACTGAAGAACGCAAGATAGAATATTAATATAAATACACTATCCGTGCTACCGGGCATTGCAAGGATGGATTCTATATGTCGTGGGTTTGTGACCTTTTATATATTATTTTTAAGACGTGAGTATGCTACAATTTTTACTCGTACCTAAAGCACAAGTGACAAAGTGATTCTTTTTTCTAGATTGGTCAAATGTTGCAACTTTGTTACAAAATGGATTGCAGATATGTATCGGTTTGGTTTTTAGAAATTGTAAGGATCTTATGTTCCAATCCTACAGCTCAAGTGCACAAATTGCTGCCCTGATTGGCCAAGCAGCATAGTTTTGTTTATAAGGGGTTAAAATAAAGGTTTTAGAAATTTCTAGGCAATAAAAGGTTCGCTAGTTTTTACTTTTTTAATGTATAAGGTAACCTACGGTTTTTTCAGGTCCTATAGTATAATTGAGCAGTATTTTGACTAGATATTTTAAGCGGTGCAGGTTTCTACATATGAGAGTTATAACGTAACCTACAATTTTCGGTGGCCCCTATAGTATAAATGTACAAACTTTGTCTAGATAGTAAAGGTAGAATCACACGACTGAAAAATTCAATGCCATCGCCGGGATTAGAGGCACGGATCTCCCGATTTCCGTCCGGTTGCTCTAACCACTGAGCTACCATGGCAACATGCCGGTACGACATTAAATTCTCCAAATGACTTGTCTAGGTAAGCCAAAGAGTGTTGAGTTTTATGTTAGGTTTTGAAAATATGGATTGAAAATGAAGATATTCGAACTTATTGAATGTTTTAGAATAGCATATCATTTTTCCACATCAAGTGTAAACGTGGCCTAGAGAGAACTGTGATTTATTAGGTGTTACTATGTGTTAAGATTTTCATTAGCATATAGAAGCGGCTTCTCTAAAACAAAATGTATCTCACACTTTATAGGTACCCTGTACTTTAGTCTCCAGAGATAGAAGATTGTTTTCTGGATTGATTCCAAGTCACTGATTTGCATGGTAGTAGTCACCCGTTTCGCCTTTTGGTCGCAGTGTCCTAAAAACCGTTATAATATATAGGTATATCCTTTTTTGACATGAATGGTACCTGTTGTTGAATGGAGGGCATTGAGGTTGCCAACAGGTTATCTGGTAAACAACCATCATATGCCAAATGCAGAAGGTAGAAACTGCGGCGATCTTAAAGTTTGTTAGCCCCACTTTTGGGAGCCAGTTTGCGGCGATCACCTCCCCATCCGTTGCTGTAGCTTACCTTGATGCTTCTCCCGTTGCTTCCAGAAGTTCTCAGCGTGTTGGTTCTTCAATTTATCCTCGGCTAGCTGCAGTAATTTTCCTTAAATTATATGGGAGCATGGACTTATCCTCGGTAAAGGAAAACGTAGATCTCGGGTGGTGATATAGGAAGACATAGACTTGTTTTGTTTATGAAAAGATGACACTGCCGTTTCTTTTTTATTTAATTAACACTCGTAGTATACAAAACTGGTATTGCCGCTGTAAAATACTGTCCACTGCTGTTAAACTATGGCGTGGATATGGCACGAAATATAACTATTCTTATTGTCGCTTTCAGAGTAGCGGATCTTAGGTGTGTTGCTAAAACTATTTTGATTCCCTGTTTTGGCGCGATATCTCACACATCCTGCAGCATCTCTCCCTGACCACACATTACGAAAACTCTCGAATAAAATGCAATACTAAGCTGACATGACAAATTTGACTTGATTCCCTTTTTGGCGCGATATCTCACACATCCTGCAGCATCTCTCCCTGACCACACATGACATAAACTGCCGAATAAAATGCAATACTAAGCTGACATTACAAAGCTGACTTGATTCCCTTCTTGGCGCGATATCTCACGCATCCTGCAGCATCTCTCCCTGACCACACATGACATGAACTGTCCCGAATTTTCCCCAAACAGATCCATTTATAGTCTCAGGCTCCTGAGGCTGCTTCCTTTCCTATTGGTACATTTTTAGCGCGACTCGACGCGTCTAACTATTTCGAATAAACTTCCAGGGATTTCATTGGTCCAATTTTAATATAAATCGCGGCTTTTCCTACATGTACCGTTAGATTGTCCTTCTCACTCACTTGGTCACGGCGAATTATCAAATAATGGGACAAAGGCTCTACACCCTCGCTGTAGGAATAATAGCACTGCGACCGGAGAGAGGTAATAAAACTAGGTTTTCTGCCTTCGAAAGCACTATTCCTGTAGCTAAAACATTCCATCGTGGACAGTATTTTAACATAGCGCTTAAATTATTTACATTAAACCATTTATAACTCTACTAATAGTAGTAACCTAGATAGATACATAATGTTAAATCACCCTTCTTAAAATATACAAGCAGTATGAGAAAAAGATATTTACATAGTAAGATTTAATATCAATAAAAGTTAATTAATCAATTATCTATAATTATGGTTCTCGGGCTCGGCCTAAAGTTGCCGTTTCAAAACTCCAGTTTTAATGTTTTTATTCAATGGCTGGAATTAGCTTTACTTTCGCCAGGGCTAAGGTTCCACCCTCAGTGGAGAAGGAAATAAAAAGGTATTTGTAAATTATCTGCTAATATTAACTATAAGAGCCTCTACATTCTTCAGTTAATTGGTCGTTTAATTTAATGAACCCGCATTAGCTTCTGTATCTAAGACGCTGCTCAACGTAAGCGCGCTAATATTTATTTACGCGACGGTATGAAGTATTCTGTGTTAAGTTTTTACACACGTCTACATTTTTGCTGTCACCGCTTATGTAAAATGTTGAAGAATTCATAAAAATATAAATTCTTATTTTACTTCATTAACCAAGAACATTGTGAAACTAGATACCACAGTATGGCTATTCCAAGGACTATACAATTCGTAGTTCTCCGATCTTGGTGGCATTTGTTATTGTATGGATTGAAGAGCTGCCGATGTGCATAATTACAGTTCTTTATGGTTATGCTTCTATACTTAAAAGGCTAGAGGAGGTTACACAGTTAAGGATTTCCCCATCCTTGCAACAGACACTTTGAAGGTAGTTAACCTCCGGGAGGGAGCGATGAATGGTAGGAGCCGTACTGGAGCTTTGCGACCAGGTGTGATTCTCCACGATGTGTCAGATCACTAATATTTTCAGGCCGAGTGCTGCATACGCGTCTTCCAACAAGGAAGCAGTACGGTCCTAGGAGAGGCCAAGTCGGCGAAGATGGTATCATAAGCACCCGAACGGGAATCGCACCAATATGCTCGCGAGAGACCAGTAGTGTGAAAAGGATGAAACGATAGGGAGGGCAGGAAAGATAGAATTTCTTAAATTTTAACTTGACATTCGACGTGGCAAATTATGCAAAACCCTACACCAGGCTGACCTGCTCTCTCACATTTGAACCGCATACAGTCGCAATTTTCTATATGTACACACGCGGTATAATTTTGGTACATGGTAAGCAAATTGAACAACTACCTTCCAAAGGACACTGTGCCCGAAGGATACAATCATCCAAAGGGTGACATCGCCACGCGAATCAGCGAGCGGAAATCTGTCAAGAAAAAATATTTTTGTAAGATTTCAACATTTCCTTTGTTAGCAGTTTTGACACGGATTATCAGGCAGAGGGGTTTTAGTAAGTAAACAGAGCAATCGTGTTACCGCAGGGAGTATAGGTGACGTCAGGTACTGTGACGTACACACTTCTCCCCTCCACTTCCCTTCACAACAGCCGGAAGGAAATAATTTCACTAACTTTGTTTCAGAATCATTTCAGTAATATTGCAGCCACAATAACATATTGTGTGCAAGTAAGGACACTAAAAACACCAGAGACTCTTGAGGCCATAGAAGGTATAAAGCTGGAACTTTTAAGAAAGGGTGAAAAAGAAGCTTAAAAGTATTTTAGAGAAGAATTCAGGGTACGCAGAAATGTGTAAAATGACTTCCTGAGGCAGGTAATCCCAAGCAAGTCTGATATTTCGTTTTTTTATTTGCTCCTACTACGTCGGGTGATAGGGAACATAGTTTTTAAAATATAACAAGTGTCTATGTCCTAGTCGAATGCGATTTTCTGTTTCATGTATTTGAAAATACATTATTGCACACTACCAATAGCTAAACTTATCTACATTGTTTTCATCCGATACTCAATAATTCTAATTTCCTGCTTTCGAAGCAAAGTGTAGTGCCATCAACTGTTCATATTTGTTTACAGAGAACACTGCAAGGTCGCATTCGCTTTCACCTTCCCTCGCCACCAGCCTCCGGTACGTTCCTATCTTGATGGTTTACTTACTAAAACTCCTCTACCTGATTATCAATCTTATTACTGAACAAAAGGATTCATCATAAAATTACAAACAAAGCTGTTTGTGTGTCCACAGAGTATGAAAATAGTCGTAAACCCTATATTATGAACTACTGGAGAAAATATGTGAATCCGTAGCAAGATAGATGAATACGGAGCGAAATGGCTTTGCGGTAACGTGTGAGGCTCGTATGTAGTCCTCCGTGGTGTCCCGAGGTTGTGGGTTCAAACTCTGCGGAGGGCGATGGATTTTTTCGGGCGTAAAAATCCTTAATATGGCGTCCTTCAGAAGGGAAGTAAATCCGGTGATCCCGTGTCGTAGATTTACGGCACGTAAAAGAACCTCAAGCCTAATAGAGGCTCTGAGTAAAATTATCGGTATTTCAAGTCCAATATAGAACGGGACGCTAAGGACCACAACAGTTAAACAGCGTCCATAAATAAATAATAAAAAAAAATCATTTGGGAGATACCGGGTTCGATTCTCTATGGCATTTTCGCGATTATCCCTCGTTGATAGGCGAATGCTGTGTTGGCTGAGTTACATGATGCCGCGAATTTTCCTGCCATTTCATTATCTAACCACGTTTCATGGTCGAAGGATCAGGGGAGAGAACAGAGGGCGAGGAGTGTGGCGGTAGAGCTTGCTTTGTGGAACTGTCTGCCTTTGCGTTCGGTGTGGGACAGGTCCTCAGAGAAACCTGTCCGTGGGGAGACGTAGACCTGTGGGGGGGGGGGGCCGCCGGCGTCAGAATGTAATATCTGGGGACGATAAGGACCCCGTCTATGTACTTTGCTTTACCCCTTCCTCCTGGAGGTTTCCAGAAACATAATAGGCGGCTGTGCACTTAAGTGCCAACATCATCCTCCCTTCCTAACCAAAATAGACGAATAAAGTATCTTAATTGGATACATATCTGTGGTCTAATAGATAGATAGACAGACAGACAGACATACATACAGACAGACAGAAAAGGTATCTTTATTTGTTTCAAATTATTGATGTTGTTACACAAGTATTTAGTGCATGGGTCATTGACCGTTCATGCATATTTAAGATACAAGGTATGGTAACAAAATAAACAACAGAAAAAGAAACAAAACAAAAAAGAAAAGAAAAAGTAAAATAGATATAAATTACCTTTGACTAACTGAACAAATTTGACCTAGCCTCGCGTACTTAAGCCAAGAAACTGCCCAAGTTTTGTCAGTTCCTCTGGTCAGACAGTAGCTGCCAACATGCTAATCTCTTTCTTGACGGATTTAAGCATTTTTCTTTGAGTTTATTTGTTCGCTGGTTCTCCCACTGTGCACATATCCCAAAATATGTACCCAGTCTTCATCCAAATCACAGAATGGGTAGATTCTCCTGCCAGAATCGTTAGTTATTTTCTGTGCCCTCCAGTCCCCCAGTCTAAACCATGCCATGCCTGATCTTTCCTTTCTTCCTATGTTAAGCATATATGCCTCTTTACCCCAATTCAATTTTATTTTATTTGCTAGACTTAGAGAAGGTTTAATTTTACACTCTGATTCCATTTCCTGTTGGTTTATGTCTCTTAGTCTTCTTCTGACATCTTTTCATATGTTTTTGTCATTTGTTTCAGCTCTTAGCCATACTGACCCCATTCCTATTCTCCTCAAACCCTTTCCAAATCAGCTGCCCAAAACTTAGGAGAAAGGTTTTCTCGCTGGTATTTATAACATTTGGATCGTAGTTTGGAGATATCCCCATGCATCAGCCTCAGCCAGTACTTCACTGCTCTTATTTTGCAGTGTATTGTGTCTTCATAACATCCCACCTCCCTCAATACCCCCAAATTTGATGTGCCTTGTGAAACTCCAAGAACTCTTTTCCAAAATGCTACCTGTGTTTTATTTACATAAATTGACTTTGGTGGTCTAATAGCATCAGGTGGAAAGAAAAATGGGGGATGAAATGATTGTTATTCGTTCTTAAATTCTGGATATGTGACTTTTATTTGTGCCTTTTTTAAAAATATAAGTAATAAACACCAAATTTATTTATAGATGTCACAGATGTTCTCGTACAGATTTGAATTTAATGGGATGAACATTTTCGGTACCAAGAGAGCTTGTATTTTGTGCTAACGAATACCTCCATTGTCGTTAATCCGACACTCTGAATTTGTATTCATACACTATTCACTTCCCATTGTCCAATTGTCGCGCTTCAATGCACACAAAGACTGCTCTATATTACATCTTTGCTCTCCATCCAAATAGAACTGAATGTATTCTGCTGATACACAAACTCTTCTCTGGAGGTACGCCTTACTTGCTGATGTAAGGAAATCCCTGGGGAACGTGAAACTATTGTGGCTACGTTTGCGATTTCCCCTCTATAAACTAATATAAACTTTGCAGTTCTTCCTGGCTTCATGTGCAATATAACTCATTTACAACATATTACAGCTTAGCTCTCAAGATATTAACGAATTATTATCATCAGCCACGAATACATCACAGTTCATGTGGTCCCAATGCTACTTTTTTCACAGACTTGGTAGCACTGTAGTGAGGATTCGAACCTAAAACAGGTATAAGGCGCAACCAGGACTGAGTCAAATCATAAGTTGACCTATCACTGTTTATTTGGGCACTTTAATTTCCATTTCTAGACGTAAAAATATTTAGGGTATTATCCGTAAAATCAGGAGTTTTGTCGTGTGTGCCTTTTCCTAAGGGTTTTAAGTCTACGAACAATAAAACTGGCTGCTATATTGCTGCATGGGATTTGCAACACAAATCGTAATTGCATGACTGATTAGATGTAATATACAACCCTGTTGAAGGCGTGTATTAATACGTCTTGTCTACGTACGTGACTTGTTCTACATCTAATGATCAGTTTGGATACAAGCTAACCCGCTGTGTATTAATGTCTTTATTTCTTAGCATTGATAGTTTCATCTCTGCAGTCTAAGGTAAGGAAACTTAATCACTGCTATTATTCCGTTTTGTGTAGGTGAGCGATGCCTTATTTATTGCTTTCTTAAGAGGCTAAATTTGATGTGGACCTCTTTACGCTAGAACTTGCATGGCACACGTGTTCATTAGGTTAATGAAACTGTTACGAATATAGCTAGTATATGGGAAAATACACAGAGAGGTTTAGTAGAAAAGATTCTCCGAAGTGCTTAAAATCGGATGCGTTATATTCACATGGCTTTCTCTATCCACTATCGCTTATTTTACATAGCTTCTGCAAACTGTTCTTACGAAAGCCTGTTTTCCTATCTGTCATAAGTTAATTGAGATAAACCTTTGCAGAAGCACCTTCATTAGACATTTCATTGTAGGCACAGTGCACGGAAATGTGCCGATGCTTTTGGTTTCCCATACTATTTTTTCTTTATTTATTGTGTATCGGACTTGAATTCAAACTAATAAGAGATTGACTCGACCAGGTTTGGAGTGGAACACAGACGATATGGGGATTCAGCCAACATCACTCAACATTCACATAAAAATTTAGGTTTTACAGTAAGTGAGATTAAAAAGAGATCTTTTATGCTGAGTTTTTTATATTAACCCCTAACTTTTGTAGTAAACATATTACTTTTTGTACTCTCTAAAATTCTTGATTTTTCGGAAGTTCATAATTCCTTTCTCACTACTGCGCCATTATTTTAAAAAAGTGTATGGTGACTTTCTTTAATGGACTTTTGAGAAGCAGTACAAACATTTTGAAACAAGTTAGTAAAAGCCTGCATTGTGTGGCGCATTTTGAGTATGGAAAAATGGTGAAAAACGTTTGCAAGAAAACAAGATTTAAAGTTGGGCGCCCCTATTACCTCAGTCAAGCATGCTTCTCTCCATTTGTAGCTCGAGTTAATTGCTAGCTGAAATACGCTAAGTAGAAAACCCGATGTTTTCTTAAAGTTTAGAGTTCATATTATCTTATTACGGAAAATTTTAATTTTTTTAATTTTTCACAATTTTTTGCTAAATTTTACAGATGCTTTACTTTAAACCATATATAATGCCATGTTTTATTATGAGAGCGTTGTCTGAAATCGGAAAAGAATGTAATAATCAAATTATGACAGTAACCTTGTAGGCAATTTCCAGTAAAATCAACCCAGTTGAACGAGAATTTCTACATTGATTTTCTGCAAATATTACCCAATCTGACGTATTACACCTTACGTATCTGGTGTTTTTCATCTTTAGTATTGCCGAGAGAGAATTTTTTTCTCTCCAGAAGGCAATCTGCTCTATATTTGCTTTTGCAGTTTAAAGGCATTGTTACACACGATCTCGAGTTAAAATAAAATAAATACAGACAAGGCGTTACTTCAGCTGGCAATTAAATATTTACAAATTAGCGTGGATTACTACTCAATGATGCCTTTTCTGTAGTGTTTAACGCTGGTTCTTACTGCATACGGCACCACAGGCGGTGGATACCGCTGCTACAGGACATGCAATGATATTTGGGAAAGAAATTTGGTAAAGGTAACGTCCTAGATCTAAATTTAGAGTGCCTCCCCGGCATTTGCCAATTATGAGGACTGAGGAAAGCCTGGAAGAAACCTTAGTCTAGCAGAACCATCCTGACGGGATTTGAACCGCAGATCTCCCGTTCACGAATCCATGCTATAACGACTTCGGCTAACCGTGTCAGTATGATGCCCGTTACGCACCATCACCAAGTTGTATGGCTTTCGATAGAGCTTTTGCAAGATGAAATACTTTCAGATCCACCCTTTTGAATAAAGTATAACGCTCGATCTTACATCAAACCTCACCATAGGCGGTGGATACTGAGTCTACATGAGGTTAAATGATAATGGGAAAGGAAATTTGCGAAAGAAACGTTCCAGGTATAAGTTTAGAGTACGTCGTAGATTTACGGCACGTAAAAGAACCTCAAGCTTGATAAAGGGGCCTCTGAGCAAAATTACCGGTCTTTCACGCCCAATGTAGAATGGGACGCTAAGGACCACAGCAGTTAAAGAGCGTCCATAAATAAAAAACAGCATTTGGCAGTTATGAAGACAGAGTTAAACCTGGAAGAAATCCCGTTAGGGAGAACCATCCTGGAAGAATATGGTTCGCCGACCTCCCGCTTACGAGTCCATGCTTTAAAGACCTCGTCTACTCGTATTGCTTCCAAATCTATTGAATTAATAGCAAAGCTGTGATCGTGTGATGGGACGAATAATATCCATACTTTCTAAAACATTTGTGACACAGCCCTAGTCCGCTTGAGCACAAAAAACTTCTGCTGAGACAATTCAAAGCGAAACCTTTCTCTTTTGTCGTGCTTTGAGACCTATACCAAACCATTATTTATTTAGCCTTCCGCTGCTTCCTTGCAATAGTGTTACAATTTGTCATTAATGTGGTTTAGGCACAAGAACGAACAAATATGTTGCAAAATTCATTACTGTTTGTGAAAAGCGATTATGGTTGGTGTAATATCTGTTTGTAACCTCTAAAGTTAGTAGACAGGAATACCTAGTGGAGTATGATTCACATGTTACATTCAACTTCGACCTTTCATGACAACAATTAATCATAAAGTAGCATTTTTGTAATTTCCAGTTTCTTAAAAATGTAGGGATGTAAATAAACATTCTATATTGTATTAAATTTAAGTCTTGCTTTTTACTTTCCCTACCACGTACTGTCTGTTCAGCAAAGTTTCAGCTAGGGGTAGGGTGGTCTATGTCTCAGGTAAAGCTTTGTGTGCTGAGAATAGTACACAGTATGCTGAACTCGTACCGCGCGTTACGCGTACCGTGGAAAACAGCAAAGGTCTTTCCTCTGTCGCGCGTCTTTACCCCTCACTTCCCTCAGACCAAGTAGATACTACCTCCTTCCAGTAGCTAAACCCCTACCTGCTTGGAAAACCACCCCTAATTAAAATGTCGCTGAATAGACAGTACCTAGTAGGTAAGGAAACATTGCATTCCACCCAAAAAAATCTATATCGAGATTTCATCGATAATGCACGTTTTGTGGCCCCCTGAATAAAAAAGATAATTCTAGGAACAGGAGTATGTATATGTGAATAGCATAACTAAAAATCACGATAGGCATTTTTGGTTTGCTCAAAATAGCCTGTGAATTCCTCTCCATTGGGAAGGAATTTTGTATAACTTTTCTTAACGGATAAACTTTGAGAGATACTTAAAGACATACTACCCAAAAATGTAGTTTTTTTTAAAAAAAAACAATTTATTTCAAATTTGTTTTTGGCATGAATCATTTCTAAGATATTGGTAATTATTGCTCTGAATTTTTCAATGCTTTGTCTTTTGTTAAAGTGCTGTTGCTATTCAGTTGCCATGGAAAGACTATGGAATTCAAAGCCAGCATATAGTGCCCTACTTTTAAACGTCTATCGATTATGTTCTCTCTATCCCCTCATACCCACAAAGAAATGTGCAATGAAACTCTTTCTACAAAGGTTCATCTACATTAAAATAAAGTAGACGGAAAAATAACCTTTCGTAAGAACAGCTTGTAGAAGCATATATAAAAATGAACTATAGTAGGTAGAAAATGTCATGTGCATATAACACATACGATTTTTAAAATTTTAAAATATCTAAATGACTACCTAAAACCAATTAGATAAAAATAATATTTAATTCCACGAGTTTTCAAATTTAAGCTCTCAATTCCTAGTCTGGACAAAATTGTAAATAAAATTTTGCTGCTACAATGTTAATATTTTGAGACTGGAAGAATTGGCATGCGAGATTTTATTTACAGATTTCTTTGGTAAGATCCAGCATCTATTGTACCGACACGGATAGCCGAGGTCATTGGAGTGCGGAGTCGTGAGCGAGAAGTCTGCCGTTCAAATCCCGGCAGGACCGTCCTCCCTGACAGGATTTTTTTTAAATGTTCCTCGGTCCTCATAATCGCAAATACCGGTAAGATACCCTAAACTGAGACCATTAACCCTTCTTTCCCAAATTATAATTTAATTTCAGGTATCATCTGGTGCCGTATGCAGTAAGAAATGATATTAAGGGGACAAGGTACTCTGAAATGGTCAAAAATCACTTTTTTTTGTTTTAGGCACCAATTAATCTCTTATATCCAGTTTCAGAAAATATATACTTTTTGGGGGTTAATAGGTTTTTAAGGCATTTAAATACCATTCAAATGCTAGTCTGCATTCCTTTAAAGCTGTCATGCAACGCCCCTTTTTAGAACATTTTTGTATCTTTCAACAAAGAACGACTATATCGTGCCCTGCCAGCAGTTTAGCAATTAACAAAAGAAGCCAGGACCAAGAGAAGGCAATCAGAAAATCTGAAGTAATCCAGGAATGAAGGTTCAGACGATTATGACCCTGGAATGTACTGAAGTGTGTCAGAATTTTAATGTTCACACTTAAAATTCAGTTTTCTCAAAACAACATTTTTGGATACTTGTGTACCTTTTTGTCAGTAAAGTATGGGAGGTAGAGAGCTTAAATTTTCAGTACATGTAATAGTTAAACATTCTGAACCACAATCATAATTTTATTATGTATGTTAGTGATATTAAGAAAACAACATTGTAAATTTTCCACATTGTTACTTTTTTGAGATTGCAAATACTTTTTTTCAATTTCTAGTGAACTGATATACGTAGGTAAATAATTGAGGTTCAAAAGATAGCTGATTATACTAAGAACAAGCATGCAAAAGTGTGATGCTGTATGGCAAGTAGTATCAGAGAAAAGGGTACATGAATTCACATGTTTTAAGTGTAAATTTTATTATTTTTCTGCTGAACGAAATATTTTTAAGGACTCAACTACATAGGCTATCAATGTAAAATATCACCTCAAATAATTGTCGTAATGTATAGGACAATTCATAAAAATTTCAGGAAAAACCATGGAGAACTTTAAGAGTAGTGGTAATTTAACACACTTAAGGTGTAATTTCCATGTGTTCGACCATCTTGTTCCCTTAAACACTCTTAAAAACTGCCACTGTTATCTTGGATTATAACACGTTTTATAATTCAAATTCACACAAAACGCATGGTGGCAGGTTCCTCGCTAAAGCGTCGCATTTAACTGGCATCATTTGCGTTGGGATCATGCATCGTTAACGCGATTCATAAAGAGTAACCGCAAAATCATTAAACCTGTGTTGCACTGTTGGTCTATAAGCATCCGTTTAACCTCATTGGAAATGATGTAAATGAGGTCGTGCTAGGCTATGACCTTCAGTTCATTAATGCGCATAGTGCATTTAATTTATCAAATCCTAACACAAGCGCTTCCGATTCCAGATCTACGTAAATAAAGATATGGAGAGGGAAGATAGAAACACAGAGTTATAGCTGTGGTTATTGGAGTGCCATTAGTACAGCAAATACCCGACCTCGAGCTTTAACCTTGTTATGGTGCAACTCGGCTAGCAATTACCATACTGCGCTACCCGAATCGCGTTTACGTATGCTAATTTATGCACAATTTGAAATTAGTGATAAGTCATTCTAAAATCTCTCCTTTTTCGTTAGTGATGCTCTTGACATAATTTGAACTCGAAGATCTGTAATCAAAACTTGATATAATATCAAATCGGGCTGAAATGTAAGGGAGAAGTATTTGAAATGTTAGGAAAATTAAATTAAATTGGCTTTCATTCGTGGACGCTCTTTAACTACTATGGTCCTTAGCGTCCCATTCTATATTAGGTGTGAAAGACCGGAAATTTTGCTCAGATGCCTCTTTATCAGGTTTGAGGTTCCTTTACGTACCGTAAATCTACGACACGGGACCACCGGCTTTACTTCCCTTCCGAAGGAAGCCATGCTAAAGTTTTTTACGCCCGAAAAAATCCATCACCCTACGCCGGGTTTGAACCCGCAACCTGGGGAACTGAAGTGTTGGGATATGGTATGTGTGAAGCTATAAAATATTTCACCGTTCTGTGTTTGTAAATATTAAATAATATAAATCTCATTGGTAGAAGTTGCACAGCAATAAATGGATTCCCGGTTTGGGAATATTTGGAATGTTAGTATAATATAGAATAAGTCAGAAGGATAGAATCAGACTAAAAAAATTCAATGCCATAGCCAGAATTTGAGCCGTGGTTGTTCAGTATACCATGCCGCTGCTCCGACCTACATGGCTACATGTAGATACGGTATTAAATTCTCAAACTGGCTCACTTATTCCCGTTATGGGGACAAGGTAGCCTGAACACATGTAAATTACATCTTAAGTGTGTTAAATTACCACTGCTCTTAAAGCTCTCAATCGTTTTTCCTGAATTTTTATGAACTATTCTAAAAATCTTGACAATTATTTCAAGTGGTTGCTTGCATTGATAGCTCTGTTAAAATTATTTCATTCAGTAGAAAAATAATAAAATTTACTCTTAGAACATGTGAATTCGTGTACCTCTTCTCTGATACTACTTGCAATACAGAATCACACTTTTGCATGTTTGTTGTTAGTATAATCAACTCTCCCCTGAACCTCAATTATTTGGTTATGTATATGGTTCACTAGAAGTTGAAAAAAAAAAACTATTTGCTAACTCAAAAAAGTAAAAATGTGGAAAATTTGCAATGTTTTTGCTTTCTTAATATCACTAATATACATTATAAAATTATGATTGTGGTTCAGAATGTTTAACTATTACATGTACTGTATCCAAAAATGTTGCTTTGAGAAAACTGAATTTAAAGTTTGAACGTTAAAATTCTGACACACTTCAGTACATTCCAGGGTCATAATCATGTGCATCTTCATTGCTGGATTACTTCAGCTTTTTTGATTGCCTTCTCTTGGTCCTGGCCTCTTATGCTAATTGCTGAACTATTCGCTGGGCATCATATAGTGGTTCTTTGTTGAAAGATACAAAAATGTTCTAAAAAGGGGCGTTGCATGATATCTTTAAAGGAATGTAGACTAGCATTTAAAAGGTATCTAACGTCTTAAAAACCTCTTAACGGCTAAAAAGTATATATGTTCTGAAACATATCAAAGTACCTTGTCCTCTTAAACCACAAGACGTTCTCAAATTCATTTTGAGATAACATACCCCAAAAGTGACTTACTTGCAAGTACTTGAAGTCCCGGGCTTCATAGTTGACCATTATTAGGTCAGTCAATGTTCTATCAATCAGTCTACCTTTTCAACTTAGCTTACACAGGGCATGTGTGGAGGAACAAATAATTAACATTGATTGACCTAATAGTGGTCAACTATTAAGCCAGGCACTTAACAGTACTTACGAGATTTGAAGTTGTTTTCTGTTTCCATTTTATTTTGTATAGTTATCTCCCCCACGCTTTGGGAGCCAATCTGAAGTAGGTTGTTGCTTCACGTATGGAAAGCCAATTTGAAGTAAGAGTTGTATTGTTATTTCGACTGTTGGGGAGCCGAACTTGAAGTAGTTCCAACCGCAAGTATGGTAAAATGTTTCCGGTAGCCTTCGTCCCAAAAATGTTTAAAAAAATATTAACTTTATAATTTTGACTGATTCTTTAAATCTTATATATTTATGTTTGCCTCGGCTGCGTCAGTATTATTGTTAGAGACATGAATTTCTTAACAGGGCGTGATGCGGCTGAAGAATGTAGGCTTACACAGATTATAATTTTTAATTCACTCCTTTTTATTAATTCTTCACACGATTTAATAACACTTCACTGATATAGACAGCTGTGAAATTCTTTTGTTAATTACTTGCTCTTTTTAACACGTAAACTATTTTCGTCTCGCACGAATACGTATTAAATTTCCCGAGGACACATCTCGCGTCCAGTTATGAGCACTGTCTACAAGCAACTGACTTGAATTCCACCGCCTAAATTTGTAAATTTCTGTATTTCAAGTCTCCGATTGGCTATTCCTAATCCAATAGAATACTTTTATTTAACTAAATCTTTTTCTGGTTGTTGACTGACTATTTTATAAACTGTCACAAAAATTAAGACTAGCAAGAAGACTAGCAGCATTGTTAAACTTTCAAACTCATTATTGTATCAAGCTTACCTCATCGTTAGCAACTTTTAACCTATTATTCTCACAGCTCCTACATTATTAAATTACGTAATACATTCACATAACATTATTACACATGTATACAATAATACAAACATTTACAATGACTGTAATATACACTTTTTATATATGTTACATACACATATTGCTTTAAGGTGGGTTTTATTGAATTTATATATTATATTAGATAATTTGACTGAAATCATTTAAGTGTTAAAAATACTGCCTCAGATTGTAAGTTGACTTTGGGGTATGCTATCTCACAATGAATCAGAACGCCTTGTAGTTTACTTGAAAAAACTGTGAGTCAAATTGGGAATTTCATATTGTGCCAGCATGTTGCTATGTACCTCTGTTGGTTAGAGCAGCGGTAGAGTAAGTCGAACATCCGTGGTTCAAATCCTGGCTTTGAATTTTTCAATCTGATTCTAGCTTTCCAATTTGGAATGGTTTTAACTACAAAATCCAAATTTAGAATATACGCTGCAGCGGTATTTACTGCGTTTTATGCTTGGGCTACCCCTAAATCACTGCTGCCGAAATAATATTTCAGCATAACCTTGTTTATCCGGAGAAGTTAGACCGGAGGGCATCCGGATTAACGAAAATCAAGTTAATTCGGAAATTCTAATACAATAAACACATTAATTCAAATTATATATGTAAGAAGTGCCTTTAGTGTACCATGGAACTATCTTTTCTCATAATTTTGAAACAAAAACCTCCCATCTATTTCCGGTTTTTCCTCTAATCTGTTACATTTGACACACAAACCCCTAAATCAGTATCGATGTATTTTATGAGATACATATTATGTTGAGGCAGTATTTTTTAACACGTAAATCATTTTAGTCAAACTATATAATAAAAAATATAATAACAGCCCGCCTTAAAACAATATGTATATGTAACAACATATAAACAGTGTATATTATAGTCATTGTATATGTTTATATTATTGTATACATGTTCAATAATGTTATATGAATGTATTACGTAATTTAATAATGTAGGAGCTGTGAGAATAATAGGTTAAAAGTTGCTAACAATGAGGTAACAATGACGTAACTTTGAAGCAATAATGAGTAAGAATGTTTAACAATACTACAGTCATTCTTGGAAGCATTAATGTAATTTTTGTGACAGTTTATAAAATAGCAAATCAACAACCAGAAAAAAGCTTTAGTTAAATAAAAGTATTCTATTGGATTAGGAATAGCCAATTAGAGACTTGAAATACAGAAATTTACAAATTTTAGCTGTTGAAATCAAGTCAGTTGCTTGTAGACAGCGCTCATAACTGGACGCGTTGGTTGTAGACAGTGTTCCTAATCGGCCGCGAGATACGTCCTCGAGAAATTTAATGCGTATTCGTGTGAGACGAAAATAGTTTTACGTGTTAAAGGTGCAAGTAATTAACAAAAGAATCTCACAGCTCTGTCTATCAGTGAAGTGTTATTTAAATCGCGTCAAGCATTAATAAATGGAGTGAAGAAAAACTTAAAATCTGTGTAAGCCTACATTCTTCAGTCGCACCGCTCCCTGCTAAGAAATCCATGTCTCTAACAATAATACTGACGCAGCCGAGGCAAACATAAGTATATAATATTTAAAGAAACAGTAAAAATACATAGTTAATATTTTTAAACCTACGAAATAAAGGCTACCGGCTACCATACTTGCGGTTGCAACTACTTCAAGCTCGGCTCCTCAACAGTCAAATACAACACAACACCACCATAAAATTAACGTTTCTCAAATTGGCGCCCAGCGTGGGGCAAAATAATTTAAAAAATAACATAACAACAAGCCATCTACTTCAATGTTACGAGGTTCATAAACATCACATGAGCAGTAGTTTTAATGTTTACATATATTAAAGCCGGTTATCGAGACCCAGGAGAGAAAATAATAATAATAATAATAATAATAATAATAATAATAATAATAATAATAATATAATACTATCGGAACCGTAAATAGACAATATTAATATAAAAATAACATAATCAAACATAACGACAAAAATGCTGAAAAGAGATAAAGGGTACAAAGAGAATAAATTTTTTAAAAAACAAGATACCCGCCTTGTAAATTCATACCAGGAAGGGGTTTTGTTGAAAAGGCAGAAAAACAATTTTTTTCCTCGAAAGGAAGGCAGATAGCAGATACCTGCCATCGGCGACAAGAAGTCTACCGGAAGTTTCGCTTTTGTACTTTGGCTCGGAAGTGAAGTTAACAATGGCCTCAAAGCTTAGCAGGATCAGAAAGCATACGTGTCTTATCTCCGATCTAAGAATATTCGTGGGAAGATTTTAAACTCAAAATAAGTTGGAAGAAGCAGACGTGCAAGTTGTCAAAGTGGGGGTAGCCAATTATAAAATCATGAAACAAAAATGATAGCCAATAAAAGATCGCGTATACATCACATGATACGTTTAAACTTAAAACGGAACGAAACATAAGAAAGGTGGGGAAAATTCTAAAGTTTGTGCCAAATTGACCCTCCCCCGGAGAAATCTACTCTAGGCGACTACGGGCTGCACTAAAGGAAGGTTGACGTCTACGGAAACAGTAGTGAAATGAGTATGGTGGTTCTTTGTCAAGGAGACGTCGAGAACAAGAAGAAAGGGCACAGTTAATTTGATTCATGCGGTACGTCGGCGAATGTGGTCGTGGACTGCGCAGGCGCCGGTACAGTTCCAGCTCTGCTCAGCGTGCAGTGGAAAAATCTGAACTAAGTCTTTCTTCGACGGTGAGGGATATCACGAGGAAAACAGCAGGGCAACGTTTAGACAGAAGGCATTGCGGACGGTATTTCTAAATTCCTTTTGGCTTAATTTATTCAAAATTATCTTTAGCAATTATTAATCGGGAAAGCTATATCGTGCGAAATGTAGACTTATTGGTGTTGTAAATTTGAAATATATCGGTAAATGTGAGAGCAAAAAGCAAGTATGTAATAATTGTAATTTAATTGAATGAATTGAAGCAGCAAGAATTTAAAGGAATTGTGTAAAAATAAGGGTTTCTGAAATTGCAATTATGTGTAAACTTAGTAAAAGAAATAAATTGGGCTTATTAATTAATTTATTTAATATATGGTCAAGTAGTAATCTGCCATCATTCTTACTTTAATCCACTTCATATTGGGACAGAAACACACGTAAAGGAATTGTGTAAAAATAAGGGTTTCTGAAATTGCAATTATGTGTAAACTTAGTAAAAGAAATAAATTGGGCTTATTAATTAATTTATTTAATATATGGTCAAGTAGTAATCTGCCATCATTCTTACTTTAATCCACTTCATATTGGGACAGAAACACACGTTTCAAGTTGGCGAAAGGCGTGAAAAAAGAAAAGAAACGCCGAGCGCACATTCGGGTAAAAACTAACCAAGAGGACGTTGATGAAACAAAAAAAAGGAAGAAAATAATCAGAAAGCTTAAAGTGTGAAAATGAAGTTGTGAAATCTAGGCAATTCGAGGGCTAGTCGGAGGAACATACAAGTAGTGACTTCGCGAAAGTGATGACAATAATAACAGTGGTTTTGACGACGACGGTGGCGGGTCGACCAGATAGGAATATTCCTAACAAAATAAAGAAATAATAACTCAATCTTCGCCGGCAGCATTATTAATAGCTTCACGGCAGTGTCACCACCCCTGAAAACCAGAACCTCAGCTCTACCAAAACAAATTCCTAATCCCTGTCATCCAAAAATCGAACCCGGGACTCTTAAGTCTCCTGAAGTGACAGCAAGGAACAACACAAATGTGTCAAAGCTCAGCGTCAAGATGTAAATAAAGTAAAACTCAAATTCCTTTGAGATAACTTCACTAAATTTATTTAATAGACTTTCTAATAATATTAAAGCTCTTTCTTTTGAATCCATTAAGAGATTAGTGAAGCTCACTTTGCTGTCAAGTCTTTCTTATTGTTTCAACGAGTTTTATGTTAATCCCATATTTTGTTTATATTTATGTGGTTTGCGTTGCTATATAATGTACTTGTTTTGACAAATTAACCACCTACCTACCTGCCTGCCTAAGCAGTTAATACGCTTATCCAAAATTTTGCAATAATTTAAACTTGCATACACATCAAATTTCAAAAGAAAACTGTCACCAGAGAAAAATTCACACTTGCAGACGAAAAATGTACGGAAATTTAAATAAACAATAAATATACAGGATGCACCATTTAAGTTGAGACTGTACAACATCTCCAAAACTAAGCGTTGTCGAAATAAATGTCTTTAATAAAGGCTGCTTGATTTATCGGGGAAGGTAAATGTCGTTAGTCGTGTTTTGTTTGGAGGGCGTTATGGTGGTAATTTTAGGATCACACAAAATTAGGTTCCTATTTAACAAAATGAAATTGACCTACAACGCTTTGTTTTGGAAATATTGTACAGTCTCAAATTAAATGGTCCACCCTATATAAAAGTATCCGAAGTTGATCCGCAGTTCCGTACTATACAGCTCCGGATAAAAGAGGTTGTAGTGATGGCGATTTATTATACCAAGTTGATTTGCTCCATATTGTAGTCAATTCCCTACTTTTGACCGTGTAGGACCGATCAGTGGCTAAAGATGACAAGTCCTTCTTATTTTAGGTGTAAAATAATTTTAAATTTAAGATCAAATACCACAAAGTACTCTTAAATTCTCAAAATTATAGCCAAAGCTATTCAAAGAATACAAATCTTCTATGTGATTGCCTGTGTTATTACTATATAGAAGCAGAATGTGAAGAAGAAATGTTCCAAATATGAAATTTATTTTACCAAAACGTGGAAACACCGAAGAAAAATGCCAAAAATCTTTGTGTCTAAACGTTTACAGCATGTTCATGTTACTATAAGAACAAAGTGGAATGTTATTCATGTTTAATGCTACGATACCAAATGAAATACAACATTTCAAAACAACCCTGGAACTTCAGCCAACCCTTATACTGTGTGCGGAAAACAATCTGTAGAAAGTTGTTGATTAGAAAGACAGCCAAAATAAGCATTTTGAGGATAGGAACTAGGGGTCGCAGTTGCAGTATAACAGGAGCGCTGTACATATTAAAATCTGACTTTATGAAATATCTTCATTTGCCAGTCAAAATGAAGTGTAGCTCACACGACAAGTGTGTATGTACTGTCTTAATTAATGAGTACTGATACACATTGAGAAACTAACCATTACATGCGTGTACTGTACTGTATTCTTTGTACTGAACAAGACGAGCGTTCGGTATTACCGTACCATCCAGTAGGCTTCACGACACAAATGCGGCATTGAACATCAGATACACCTAGCGTCAGTGACTGGTACTGTATAAGAGTGCGTTTTGTTTACATCCGATACGCCACAAGGAGTTTCACATTCGGACATGACGGATTTAATGTTGACGCAAGTAGTGCAGTAAAAAGGCTTCTACGACCCCATAATGCTATCCTCAAAATGCTTATTTTTGCACTGCCTTTCTAATCTATAGTTTTATATACATTGTTTTCCCGCACCGATTATCCCTGTCCCTCATTTCATTACCTTTCATTTTTTTCAGGGTTGCAAGCCTGGAATTCAGTCAATGATGTTTGTTGCATGCCTCGGAACGTTATGCCCCAACCTGTCCATCCGAATAGGTGGGGCATTGAGGAGGCGTCCGGGACCTGAAAACGTTAGGGACCCCGCTGCGCTGCGTATGTTGCGGCATACATAGCCACCCATCGTATTCTCCGCATGCTATCCTCCCTGAAATTTAGTAGGCGCGCTATCCTTGGCCGCAGTGTTAAAATCCTCCAGTGATTCTAAACCCTAAACCTAGCACACAATCCTAAATTGCAAATTATATTTTCAACAGAAAAATGTCCTACTGAAACTAAGCTTCTTGTAGCTTATTAGTTCATTTCTGTGCTTAATCATCGTTAAGTATTAAATATGCACTAACGCAATTAAGCTGCAGAAAGCTTAAAATAAATATGTTTGCATAGGTCTGAAAGTACAATGATTCGGAAATGCTCCATTAAGAACATGTTAGAAAAAGTTCTATGTTGCCTGGCAGAGTTGGCCAGCTAGATTTGTGGTCTAAAGATCTATAATTAAAATCTAGTTTCATAAGCACGCTTTTATTAAATAATTTATATTTCGGTCTTAGCCGAAGAGGTTGAAACAAACTCTCATTATTATAAACATATTATCGTAATGTATTACATCGGATGTTTTACAATGTCTTTGATTCACTTAATGTTACTTTTCAAGTGTACCGGGTTAAGTATTAAATATATTTTCCAATACAGCTCGAAAACTTTAGCAGCATGAATTATTCATATTAGATCCCAAATTAATTTGAGCAAATCAAATTACTTTTGTTTGTGTAGCTCACTATCTCGTGTACTCTACCTCTTGTAAGGTCAGTTGAAAGGCTTAGTTTCAAAGCATTATCTTTTACTGTTTCATAGCGTGCTGACACACCGGGCACATACAGCAGTAATGCCATAATGAAAAAAGTCTCATTCTTCAAAAAAATTCCATAAGAAATATTGCTGGCAATGATTATGACGCTCATTTCCACTCTCTTTTCCGTAACTTAGATATTCTTAGTTATTAATCAGAACGTATTCAGGATTTTAGTAACTAGCAAGGTTAAGTTGCGTAATGTATTCTTAAATTCAAAACCACCATCGCAGTTATTTCACTAAATATAATCACCTATTGGTTACACCCAATGACCAAGCGAGATGGCTCAAGCGGTTGCGTCTGTGGCCCGCCTTCGGAGGTCGTGGTTTCGATTCGCGTGGGTGACCTTCCTGACCCATGGGTTTTTTCGGGGTTTCCCGGTTCGCCAGGCGAATGCTGAGAAAGGTCGTCCTGTCCCTCCATTTCATTTCATGCATCCTTCACTCCGTTTGGTCTGTTTCAGGGTTGGAAGTATCGACGATGGAGTTTAGGTACAGCATGGCAGGGGAAAAGGGTGCTCTCTGTGAACTTTCTACTTCCCTCGGGCTTCGGCTGGTTGTCGGGGTATAAGAACTGCCCCCGGCGGGGCGCGTTGGACCCCATGTGGGGCGGAGTCCCCGGTCTGCTTGTCCGTCTGCCGAGGCGTTTATATTTGAAAACTTTAGGGACCTTGTCATTGCTGTGCCGTCGCGACTGATTCCGGACGCCCGGTGTCTCCCTTCACCTCATCGTTTCCTCCCGGAGACGCCCCCTTGTGGGTGACTTACGGTACAATGTCCGAACTCCCTGGATCAGTGCCGCCTCCCCTCCGCTTCCCATTCCTTTCCACTACATTACACCTAACGGATGTTTTGCTAAAAGCAAACTGTGTTCTTCTAACATAGCAATAGATGTGTTTCATAGATAATCGAGAGGTACCAACTCCCTAACTCCAAATAGATTTAGATTGGTTTTAAAGCGTTGGTTTGCTGATAATCTCTCTAACAATGCAGTTTAACATTATTTTCTAATGGGTATCGTATAATCGAAGGTTACTGAAACTTAAATTGCCTCAACACTTTATTGTGACAAGTATGATAATTGTCTTTCAATGCATATGCTGTAATTAATTTGTATTTCTATTTTTATTATTTGTCATGTTGCTATTATGTCTGTTAACCAGCCATTTTGCATGTAAGGTGATAAATATTTATAACTAAATTTATATGCAGCTATATAGCATAAATGCTAGGAATAAAGACTTTCTTACACTGTTTCGTACAGAAATATTCAATCCCAAGCCCAAATCAGGAAAGAAGGTGGGTAAAGTGTACGATTTCAACGTATACAATAACTAGCATTGGCCACGATACCATTGCGCTACCTTGAACTTTGTAGTATAGCGTGTTTTAAATTCTAGTTTTATAATAGTCGGACTGGCATATCACTTCGACACTTTGATTTGTTATGGCCATTTGCATGGCTTATACTCCTCAATATCTTTAATTAAATGTCCAAATGTAGTGCCGTAGTTCACACCACGGTTCAAATGTTAATCTATTATATTATGTGTGACTAGACTGTACAACAGCCATTTTGGCTATAGATCAGTCATTGCCTTTGATTTTGACACTGGTTACATTTGATAAGTGATCCTGCATTGGGAAGTTTATAAGGCCGGCAGCGTTGTCTAGTGTGAGTTAACTTTATAAAATCTTATATAAATCTTGTGCAGCTACAGTACAAGGGGCTAATGTTTCTTGAGATGGGCTTCAGTCCAGAGTAATTAAGGTTTCTTAAGGGGATATTGAAAGACCTATCCTACAAATGTTAAACCCAGCGTATGTCAACTCGGATAGGAACTTCCGGTATATCATCGATGTTCTCGCATCGGGCTCTCGAAAGGTACATTTTGAGCGCTGCATATGCCCTTTGCTTAAAATGCAGGCGCTAGATGACACTGTCAAGCTCGTACATATAACATTCAATACTGCCAACACAATTATTCTACACTCCTGTGTTGAATATTAAATTGTTTTAAAAATAACACATATTCAGTCCCAGATGTAATATATTATAACAGTTTGCCATTTATAAAGTCGTTTTTATAATATTAGTGAACCGGTTTGTACAGTATTTGAGCTCAATGTACCTGTGAACAAAGCCTAAGGTTGGCTAAGTGTATCCGATTTGAGACGAAATTTTAAAGCTGCGGATCGTATTTTAACGGATGCGAGAGTGAACCTGAGAAGAAAATTCTTTGATTTAGTAGAACTGGCAAGATTTTAAAGGCATACAAGAGCGTACAAATACCAAGAAAGAAGCGATTTATTTTTTTTCAAAGGCCTGTTGGTAAGTAGGATGTATGAATGTAAATAATATAGAATAACCAAAATTAAATCCATAACCTAACCAGAATTGCATTACATATACATTTATTTTCAAAATAAAATTGTATCGACTACTCATGAGCAATATTACATTTTGTAATTCAGCTGCAGTTCGAATCTAATCAATGTATGCATGATAACACTAATAATAATGGTCATTTTACGAGTGAAATACTAGTGAAAAATAAAAAAGTCTGTTTAGTATCCTAGTTGGGCTTTACAGTTGTTAGAAAGCTAGAACTGAAATTAAATATTACAATTTAAGGTTTAAATTGTAAATCATTTTTGCATTCTTTGAATTTCAGAACTTAATTTGTTTATATATGGGCTACTGCAGTTCATTCTCCTGTTCAACACCTCCAGAAGTAGTATCCTCAGGATTATGGCACAGATTTCCTTCGTTCATCAGTTAAAGTGAGTTATATTTAACAGAATTTTCATTTTTCTCTAATAAGCTAATGGCAGAGTTGTTGCCATATCTTTCTAAATTATCTTTTTGTGTTTCCTTTTTCACAGTGACATTACATTGAATGAAACCATGAACATTTCTGGGACATAATTATGCCATGGCCTAGTACTATGTGCTAAGGTTAAACACTTGCCAACTGCACAAAGTAATAGTGCTGTTTTATCACAGAAATCATTTAAATTTTCAAACTTTAGTAAAGAAAGATGTAAAACTTTTGGTATTGGATACTTCATAAGCTGTTCCAATGTTTCAGTATGCACAATCTTACCACTGGTTTATTTGATTTTAGCTTAACTTATACACAGTTTGTAGTATCTTAACACAGAAAATATTTCTTTGTAAAACCATTGAGTTTTCAGATTAAGTAAAAGAAACTTTAAATAAAAAAGCAAGTTTTTATAGTAAATAAGTGAAAATACTGCGTCATATTTATAAAATTAAAGAATGTTTTGCTCTGTGTTGCTGAATAATGAGCAAAATAATTGCTGCAAATGAACAGAGGATATGTTAAACAAAACAGGATATTTTATAGTTTTAACTCTTGATTAATGCAGCAATTAGTGATGAAATGTCAGTCATGGATGTTTAGATGCAAAGTCCATCACCTTCAAAGCACTTTTATTAACCTTATTATTTAATTATTGGAACATTAATGAGCTTTTTTTCTCCTTTCGTTTGTTTAGCGCAGTCACCATCTCAAGCTACCAGAGATATGCTGGCAGATACCCAAACTATGGAGTCAAGGTAATTTGGGTATGTTGAGTTGCAGGATCACCCCCAGGAACATTATTAATATAGTATGAAGGTTTCTCTCAACTATACAGCAATTTATTGCCATGTAACATCAAACATTCCTTAAAATTTGGAGTTTCATTTCAACATCAGTTGAAAAATTAACTAAAACATTGAGGACTACTGCTGGAAACATGTTCTCAATTTTCAGAAAAAGCAAAGTTGGTGTTAGGCAGTTATTTCAGTGTATTGGTAGGTTTTAGTTATTCTCTGTTAGTAGCTTTAAAGCTACAATTTTTGAGTTAATGTTGTTAATTACTACAGACATGATTTTTCTAAAATGTTTGTTATCCATTAAATAAACAAAATAGTAGCAAGGATTTCAGTTACCTTTGTGATTCTTTAACAATAAGAAATAGCACCCTCGTGTTGCAGAGAATGTGAAGTGTCACCATTAACAGTCCATTTAATGAAAGTAGTTTTGAGCTTAAAGACAATAGCTTTCTTAAATTACAGCTACTCTGTAATTGTCATTTGCAACCAAGATTTGCTTTCACTGTCTTCATATATAATGACATTAAAACAACATAAAAACAAAATAAAAATGTATATATTGTTTGTTAGGCTTCTTAATATAACATTACTGGCAAATTCCAACTAGGCAGCCTGATAAGAATTTGTGTATTTATCTGAACTTTGTTTTTGAAATATTTAACTTAATTTCATATGTCGTAGGGTTTACAACCCATTAATAACAATATTACAGCAGGCATCATAAACTGGTTAATAGTTCGGGTTGTACCATTTTCCTCTATGAAGTCATGCAAGTGGTTCTTTTAACTGCCATACAAAGTGATGTTGGTATGGGAAGTATAACAAATGATGGTGCACCTCAAGTGGTTGTGAAAAAACTCCTTTCATTTAAAAATTGTGAGTCACGAATAATGCTAAGGAAAATGTGTATTATTTATTTGGTTATTATTATTATTATTATTATTATTATTAAGTCATAATTAATGTAAATATGATTTTTTTAAGAAAAAAAACATAATTAGTGCAACTTCATGGGAGGGGCAAAAAGTTTTATAGTAATGAAACATATCGGTTTGCTGAGGAAACAAAAGTCATATGTATTGCAGTTTAATTTTTTTTATTTTTATTTTATTTATTTATTTTTATTTTATTTATTTATTTTTATTTATTAGTAATGTATTTGCAGCACATTAATAAAATATTTTAATCTGCTGCTGTACAAAGAAAGAATAATTAGTATTTTAAGTATTAAGAATTTAGCAGTACAAAGAAAACAAGGACAAATTATGTCTAATATGGTGCTCATAAGATTGTCTTTATGTTCACAGCTGTTTGGTTCGAATCTGTATTAAGCACAAAGTTGTTGAATATTATGATTCTATAGTCAAACTGAAAAATAATTTTTACTTCCTTTACCTCTGTTTTTTTCAACTTAACTTTTACCCATGTGCTATCTCGGGCACAGGTTTGAGTAAATGAGCACTTCTCTGTGCACCATAGAGCAGTGAGTTGATGGCCTACATATTACAAGTTTTTATATTTAAGCTGGACTAATAGAAAATAGCTGTAAAACATTTTTAACCTTCTTTCACTTAAAAAAAAAGAAGAAGATAGAATCCATGGTGTTAGTGCTTATTTTAAGTGCCTTGGAAATAGATACTAGATCAGATTGCAACAGATATTCCAAATATAACCCAACAAAGAGCAATAACTAATCACAAATTATTTGCTAAGAAATTGATTATTTGGATAATGTAGAAGCAGCTATTAAAAATGCAATGCTTGTTAAATCCGCATCAAGGGACGTTAGTGTAGGAAATTTTGCTCAAGTTTGTGTTGCATAAGATGCTGGCTTTATTAAAAAAAAATTGTGTAACTGAATAGTTGCTTTTTGTTTTTGCTGATGTATTTCACTTATTTTTCAATACACGTGATAAAATATTATGTGGTGTTTTATGTATAACCAAATGCTGACATTCTTTGTACATGGCAGGATATCATTTATGTTATAATTTGTATATTATTATAGAATGTGAATCAATGGCATTTCTGTCATGTAGGTTAACAGCTGTTAATTTGATGAATGGTAAACTGCTGTATACAAAGAGTAACATTACATAATACCATACCACAACCGTTCCTATTTTCCCACTTTACTGAAAATGAGTATAAAGATTAAAACCGATTTTGGTATTCTAGCAGATGAGCAAGAACTGAAAGGAGTGCAAGTTCCAAATAAAGTCACCTGTGCGTTTAATGGTTTTCTCTCCAGATTGAGAAAAACCATTAAAAACACAGGTGATTTTATTTGAGACTTGCACTCCTTTCAGTTGGCTTGCGCACGTTTCGAAAGCGGGGGGGGGGCGGGGCTAGCAGCAGGCATGATCAGTTCATAATGGCGTAAGCTGCAGTACCGACCGCAGCGCTGGTTCCCCTAACGGGCACCCGAAAGGTCCGTAAAAGCGCCCTATGCGGCACCTTACCCCCACCATTGAGTTGACAATCTGGTTAATCTGTGGTTAAACCTGATAAATTCATAACCCATTATCTCTGATGTAGATGAATACCTTCGAAGTTCATTCATCTATTTTTGTCCAAAAAGTTTTGTTATTAAGGAAGATTTCAGTTACACCATTAAAAATTAATAATGTTTATCAGCACCTTTTAAATAACCAACCATATTTCTGATACCAAAGTAGATCTACAATAGAACGTAAGTGTTATTTCTATCATCCTAAAATTTAATTTAGCTGTATTCAATAATTTCTGAGAAAATTGGTTATTTATACCAGAAATTGTCACAGAAAAGCCTGTTAAAAGCAAAAAGGGAGAAAAAAACCTCATATATTTGCAAAGAAAGAAACAAACTCGCATGGCTTGAGAACATAAAATCTGCCATAATTAATAGTAGCACCAATTTGTACAGCGATGCTTTCCCTAAAAGATGAATTAAAATTTACCTACCTCCTCCAAAACGTGTAGGAATTAGGATTTTTTTTGCGAAGTGATGCAGAATTCACAATACAAATTGGAAGATGCTGTAGTATTTTAAAACTATATTTAAAATACAACTGTATCATAATTAACAGTACAAACTGAAACGCGCGAAAGTATACGATAGTAGTAGCAAAAACGTTGCAGTAAACATAGGTCCGCAAATGAGCCATGTGCGAGATAATTGCAAATGTGGGATTACAAGCCGCCACTGACTTCATTAAGTAACATCGTCCTAATTATTACAAATGAATTTAAAAAGCAGACTTTTCGTTTAATAATTGTCATTCTAAGTTGCCTTAGTATTCACTCACAGCTTAAAAGGAATACAATTCTACTTTAGTATGTTATATGTTATTAATACTGTAAGTGCACTTTCTCCTGTTAAAAGAGGTGTTCAAAGTGTCGTCCTTGCATCTGGATGCAACGCTGCACTCGTCTTTGCAGTGAGTTTTGAATTCTATCAAACACCCCGAATCATCTCGCAATTCTTGACAAGCACGTACAATTCTCTGCTCCAGTACCTCAACGGTATCAACGAAAGTGCTGTACAATACACTTTTGAGGTGACCCTATACAGAAAACTCCAAAGCATTGAGATCAGGTGATCGTGGGGGCCAAGGTACAGGCCCTCCTCAACCTATCCATCTTGGACCATATTTCCACGTTAGATGTCTTCTTACAGTAGCAGCAAAATGTGCAGGCGCTCCATCGTGCATGCACCACATACTCCGACGTTGCTCAAGGGGAACATCCTCAGTGACGGCTTATAACCACACATTTGCAATAACAAATATCGTACACGGCTTTTTGCGGACCCATGTTTACTGGAACTTTTTGGCTTTTATTGTCGTATACTTTCAACAGTTTGAGTTTGCGCTATTATGATACATACTAGTGATGGGTCTAAGGAGTCGGAGTCGTTTCAAAGGAACGGTTCCTCCTTTGGAAGTGTGAAGTAACCATTCCACTATTCGGAACTGGCACTTCCTTAGTTCCAATCACTTCCAACTCCGTCGGAGTTACTTCCAGAACAGTTTTACTTCCACTCCGCCACAGTACTTCCAAGGCATTTACTTCCAACTCCGTCGGAGTTACTTCCACAACAGTTTTACTTCCATTCCGCCGGAGTACTTCCAAGACATTTACTTCCAACTCCGTCGGAGTTACTTCCACTTCCAATTGCATCATTCCATCAATTCCATTGGCAGTACAATACCTAACCAGTATTGCGTTATGCGTATTATTTAGAAGTCGCCATGACATTGGATATCATTTCCTTTATGGTAAATGAGATGGTATTAATGCAGCCTGCGTCACGTTGCAATTTGAGAAAAAATGTTTAAGTAAATTAACTCAATTCTGACTCAAGTACTGATGAATTCGGGTTTGTGTCATTTATGCAAAATTGATGTTAAATGCCCTATTGAATATGACAAATGCAATGAACCTCTTTAGTTGAACGTTAATACAGACTTCTATAAAATACGCATAAACTTTCCCCCCCCTAAAGTATGGTTCAATACCAATTATGCTTCCACGAGAAAAAAAATTTTTTTTAGTTATATTTCATCTGCTCGTACTTTCCACGTCATGTAGTCGTTATTTTAATAAGGGAATATTGCAGTAAGTTGAACGTTATGTACAGAATTTCAAAAGCACGCAGAAGCCTGTTTTTTTTTCTGGTGTAATCATTTAATTCCGATTATGCTTCTATGAGAGAATTCCAATTTCTAGTTACATGTGCGCTTACTACTTCGCACTATGTAGCAGTTATAATAATATAATTTTGCAGTATGTCTGTAGTCAAATATTGCATTTTAACTCCCTAAAGCAACATTTTATGTTGATTGCTAGTTTTAGCCTTAAAATTAATAGTGAGCCCTTTACGTGAACAGCACGAATTATGCTTAATTAGCCATTTAAAATATATTTTTCATTTGTTACATTGTCGCTGTGAGCAAAATAACTTTTTGAAACAAGAAAAAACTTGAAAGCACCATAATTAGGGCAAAGCTACAATAGTATTTAATTATGAATTGCCATACGTCACATAACCTCATTTTAAATCAGCTGAAGCTGATAAATTACTTCCAGTTTCGCCAACCTCATTTCTGTTGAAAATGTTGGTACTCTACATTGCGCATTTTCCTTATCCGCTTCGTTATTGGCTGTGTGCCATGACGTAGTTAGTAGTCGCTAACAGCAAAACAGCTGATAATTCTGCATATACAGCTGTAGCTAAGACGAACAATTTTTAATTTAACCGGACGGAGACCGGGAGATCCGTGGTTCAAATCCCGGCATGGCATTGAATGTTTCAGTCATCTGATTCTACCTTTCCAACCCTGTCCAACACACGGCTTGTGTGAAAGAACAATTAATTCCAATTTGTAATTTGCATTATTCTGTATTTGATAACCTAGTTTTTTTTCATCACAAAGTTAGAGTAATACCTTAAGAATTTAAACTATTCAACTGCCTTAAGGCAGTAAACTTTGTCCCGCAGACTTACGGTTCAGAAGGATAAATAAAATAAATGTAAATCGGAGCATACCACTTTTTATTAAATTCTCAAAATGTTCCGCTTCACAATAACATAAAAAGCAGCTCCTAAAGATTATGAGTATATTTAAATTAATTTCCCAAAAGTAATGTTTTATATTTGCTGAAACTACATTTATTGCAAAAGAATTTACTTCCACACTGTTCATAACCTAAATGTTTAACACGCAATACAACAATATTTTACTAAGTATCTAAGCATAAGTTTCAGTCTTAAAGCCAGTGTAGCGTTCCGTTAATTATATTTGCTTTACAGCAAATGGAATTACAAATTATTCATGTACGTTGGGTCTACATCACTACATATGATATTACCAATATTACTTTGTAGTTCATTATACAACGGGGATAAAAACACAACCTACTAGCGTAGAACTACAAGCCATTAAATCACAAACACTTGCTCATGTGACAGGAGACATTAATTGTTAAAGACATGTGTGGTATCCCGTTGAATATATTTAAAATGCTTCCTCTTCATAAACTAGGGGAAGTCATTCCGGAGTAAAACAGTGGAAGTATATTCACCAATACTCCGGAATGAGGAAGTGGAAGTACTTCCAATGGAACTAGTTCCACCAGAGGCCGGAACTACTTCCTTGAAACGACTCCGCTTGTGGAGTGGAAGTGTTGGAAGTAGTTCCGGTAAAGTAACGCACTCGACCCATCACTATAGACGGGATGAATGTCTGACTCCAAAGAGTCTGTACAAAAAGCTTTCTCTGCGTCCAGCAGTACTGCTATAGTCCTGAAGTACTCCTGGTAGCACAGGTAAGCCTTCTAGGCCAGTGGCAGTAACTGCAGGGTTATGGAGTGCCCATGGTAATAACCAAACTGACGGTCCGAGAGGATAAACAGCTGAGATTAGTGCACATTCTTGTCGTGTTCTGGTCATAAACATGAATGTAACAATGCTCTTGCTGATATTAAAAGAAAAGTTTGCAAATTTTTCTTCTAACCCCTTTATAGGAACAGTAAATCCATTTACTATGGCGCACAACATGTGTAATATTATTAAAAAGCCTTAAAATTATTGCAGTAAACAGTATTTAATTTAGTAATGTACTGCTATCGCACTCTCTGAACTATTGTGCCAACCACAACTACACTATCGCCATCTCTTAACCAATGTGCCAACCATAACCACCGCCAGAAGATGGAACATGCGTAGCCGTGAGTAACCTTACTGCTAAAGTCGAAACGGCCAGCCATTTGTTGGTAAAGCACTGTATCATACGAGCAGACCAATTGTGAATCCCAGGCTCTATGATTCTTACTGGGCAGAAGATCTCTCGTGTGGAAATTTCTTTAATTTTCAGCACCTTAATTTATGCAATGGTTGCTTGTGCGGCTCCAAATTGTACAAATAACTGTAGGCATGGGGTTTATAAGTTCTATCGTTTTCCTGTTGCTAACGAAAGAAGAAAAAAAATGGCTTGTAAATTCCAGGCGCAAGGGTTGGACACCTCAACAAACAATTACCTGTGCAACGTAAGTACAAATGAATAATTAATGTTTTGGAGAAATAAAAAGTCTCTAATGCTTTCATTCAATAGTCATTACAACCTAACTACTTATCATTAATATTTAAAAGCCAAAGCCAATGACGCCGGAGCTGCTTAACTTGCATTTGAAGCGCCACATTTGAGAGTGAAGGCTTAGCTCAGTTTGTTAGTCGTTTGTCTGGCGCGTATTAGTGCGCTAGATCAAAACTCAACTGTGAATCAATTTTTTTTGTCACTTCTAATATGAAGTCGCCTTATATTTACTTTATAAATTATCGTTACACTTTTATAGACCTTATTATTAATGCATGAAAAAATTACTTATATATTTTAACAGGTGCATTTCAAAGAAAACTAATTTGAACAAAACCGTGCTGATAGAAAAAGGAAACTCAAACCTAATGCCATACCAATAATTTTTAATCTGTCTAATCCACCACCTAGAATTGCAGTCCAGAGAGAAAGCATTTACAAAAGAGATGTAAGTAGGCTTATAGATAGGAGTCTTTATTATATTTTAAAGAATTTGTTTAAAGTAATGAATGTAAATATCATGGAATTTCTTCCTGGTTTACTCATTTAAAGTAATTACTGATATTGTTATCTCATTAATTTACTAAAATAGGAGGCTACCCCTAAATAGTCCGCAAAATGAAATGTATATGAAAGAATCTAACCGTAAGCAGTCATATTAAATTCTGAGCAATGTAATCGCAAATTCATTACAAATTTACAGTTAGAATCATTAATAGAGCTTCATCCATAGACTAAGATAAATCAGCTTTTGAAAGAGGATCAAATTAATTAAAATCCAATTACAACATTATTTTTATCATCACTTTGAGATAGGATTATCCATTTAAACGTCCTTTACTTGTAAAAATCGTAATCCTATCATAAGTAACTTTTACATTACAGCTGGCTTTACCAAGATAAAAGCTAGTACATACACAAATCAGTATTTATGTAAAATCAATTGGACTGAATTAAGGATACAACATATGGTACATTCTGCACATTAAACAATTAAATTTGCATAGTAATATCATATATAAGTTGATCATATTTAGACAATAACGTGAGAATATTATGAAATGACACTAAATGATATTTTATCTCCCAAGTGCAAAATACTTGCATTGAAACCCACTTGTCAATCACTTCTGAAGAGACTGTATCTGTGGGAGCTACAAGCCAGAAGAAAACTCCAGAGGTTATGATCCAAGAACTACAAAACAGAATTGCATTTTTGGAAAATAAGAATAAGAGACTGGAAGAGCAAAAAGCAAAAACAAATGAGGCATAAGTAATTTCCTAACTTCTGAACAAATTAGTAGGCTAGGGCATAGCACAACCAAATGTTGGTCAGAAGATGGGATCATAAAAGGTCTGAAGTTAAGAGTTGTTTTGGGCAAGCAAGGTTATTATTTTCTTTGGAAATCTGGTTACCCTGCACCTTCTTATAGTACCCTGAATAATCATATCAGAGGTTTCAAATTACAATTTGGAATTTTTAATTAATTTCTCCTTTGTTGAAAACAAAAGTAGGTGTTATGTCAGATTTTGAAAGGGACTGTGTTCTCATGATTGATGAGATGGGAATATTTGGGAGTATTGAATATGATAATCCTGTTGAAACATTTATTGGAGCAGTACTTTGGGAACCGTTTCTGTAACAGGTAATCATCTCACAGTGGTTATTATTAAAGGTGTGACTACAAAGTGGAAGCAAATAGTGGCAGCTCATATTACTGGACCCAGCACAGCAGGAAATGAAACCAAAACTTTAGTTCTTAAGCTTATTAATATGGCAACAGATATAGGCTTGCATGTATGTGTTGTTGTCTCAGACATCGGAGGTATGAACAAAAGACTGTGGTGTGCATTAGGAATTTCTGTCACACGCTCAGAAAGAAAAGTAACTTTTCAACAAAACAACATGGGCATATGTGTTTTAGCTGATGTTCCTCACTTGGTAAAAAACTGGCGTTCAGCCATGCAGAATTCTGACATTGTTATTCCACAGAATATTGCAGATAAGGAAGGGTTTTCTTCCACTATGGTTTCTTCCAAATATATTTCAAAACTCTGGGATTTAGAGTTATCTAAGGAAAATGGACTACGATCTCTCCATCATCTCTCAAAAGCCTCTATATATCCATCTCATTTTCAAAAAATGAATGTTGGCCTTGCTTTGAGATATTTGTCTTCAAAAACTGCAAGTGCCTTAGAAGCAACTGTAAGTTTAAAACTTTTGCCTCCAGCAGCACTTACCACAGCATGGTTCATTATATTTTTGAATGAATGGTTTTCTTTGCTTATGTCTAGAACCATCATGAAATCAATTTCAAAGAAAAACTTTAAAAGGAAGGTACAGTTTCTTGAAGGGTTTGTAGATATTATTCCAAGAAACTCAGATAGGGTCTGGTGCCTGGAAACCATTAAATATAGGCTCAATTGTGAGCACATTATCTTTCATACAGTTGGCAAAACTGCTATTCAGTTTAACCTCAGAGTTTTAAGAGCCACACGAGAATGTTAGAAGAGCCACATGCGGCTCGCGAGCCAGGGTTTGGCAACCGCAGTTGGATGCTAGAAAAACTGCTGTGATACATTCACATTCACTTTCTATACCCTCTGTCATTTATTAGTGGGTATACAATCTAGTCTTACAGAAGCTTATATTTATACCTACTTCATTTTAATCCATATAAAGTTGCAGAAATAGCTACATTATACGTTTCGTTATAGATACATAGGGAAACAGCGATAGTCAAATGTTTTATGAACTGGACGCTATACGCTGACCTTAGAATTCCATTCTGTTTCAATGAAATTACGAGAAACAACTAAATGTTAACAGGGCTGTATTGAACAATTCGAACCATTAATAACACACATCTCTGGAAATGTTTGATGCCACAGAAAAGTTATTTGAAATAAATTGTGAGTTTTAAAGAGATCTGTTTCTTGTGCAGTACGTTTTCGTCCATCGCTTAACGCTTGCCAGTTTGTACAAAAATTATACAAAATTCCTTCCAAATGAAGAGGACTTCAAAGCTATTCCCGGAAAATTCAATATATACATTTGATTTGACATGTAAAAATCTTTAATGTGTGGCATTTAAAAAATAAAAAATAAAAGCCAGGTTTCAGAAAATAAAGAGTTTAAAAAATCTTTCATGTAAAGGGTAGCTTGGGGTAAATCGCATCTTTGGCAGACACTGAACTTTAATACGAAGTTTGGTGTTTATCCAACTGTTTGTTTTTGAGCTATGCTGTTCACAGATGCACACTCGGACCATTTTCTAAATTTTTTTTTCCATGGAGGCTGAAAACACGTATTTCCGGTGAAATCTCGATATCGGATTTTTTAGTGGAATTCAATACCTTCTTCATTACAGTAAAATGCTTCCTTAATAAGCCATTGTTTGAATTTGGTTTTAGATAGGTCTACTTCCTGTGCATCGCTTATGCAGAGGTTAAATAATTTTAGAGAAAGATAGTTACATGAATTTATTGATTTACTTAAACCTACATTTGGTGTATTGATTTTGTTCCTTAACCTGGGTTCACGACATTAGTAATTGTCCAGATTTTCCTTCACACGCAGAAGATTACAGTATATATACATACTTAGTAATGTATTAATACTCGTATTGAGCTGTGAGAAAAATAAATTGACATGATTCCCTAGTGTTTTCCCCCATAATTATTCTAATGCTTTCTTTTATCCAAAAAAAAACATTCTTTTACAAAACGGCCATTCCCCCAAAGTAGTAAACCATATTGTAGGTGTGGGTGAAACAGCCAAAATATGTCATTACTACTTTGACTATACTTGAACAGAGTTTGAAATTTCCTAAGGAAGAATAATACCTACCCTTGACAATTTTAAACATGCCTTATTTAATTGGGATTCCCAGTTTAATTTGTTATAATGATTATTCCCAAAAGGTTAACAAATTTTTGTTCAATATCGCTAGGTCTGCATTCAAGTGTAAAGGTAACTTATTCACTTTTGGCTCGTTTAGAATTAAATATGCCAATATTGCGTACTGTCTCGTACATATTGAAACTTGATTGTTAATATAATTTTTCGTTAGGTAGCCACTAGGGCACCAAAACGTATTTTGAAGCTAAAGTGACGAGCATAAGTCCGTAAGATTTTCGCTGCTATATATTTACTTTGAGGGTTCAAGCAAACAATTCTAATAAATGCCGCCAGATCGCAGCATGCACGAATGAAAATGCTACCGGTATACATAAACTGTAGAGTAGGGCCAGCATACTTAGGTACATCTTAGACTCCAGACCTAAATGTCTTTCTCTGAAGATAAACATAATTTATAATTTAACCTGCAATAGTGAAAAACACAATGACTTTATCTAGAAACGACTAACCTTGATATAATGACCAGATTACGTATATAAATGGGTTTTTTCTTATAAATATTTAAAGCACCTTATGAATTAAAATAAATTTAAATAACATAAACTATGGCATTTATGAGATCCCAAAGGATGGTGATATTATGAAGCTAAATCGTCTATTTCATATGCTTTATCTGATCCACAATTTCGCTTTTTGCTTGTAGTTTAATGCTTAGAGTGCCTTGCTGAAGTTTTGTGAAAATCTCTGGTAATAGACTTTTAAAATGTGCGTCCAAAGGAATATCAAAAACTATAATATGAAAATTAATTATATCTTTGATATCGTAGATGTTTACCTTTATATCAACTTCTAATTCATTTCAAAGTATGAATTTGCGGAAATTCATTTTCTTGGCACTTTTGCTCATTCAAAATGTTCCAGTTTTTATACAGCTCCTACGAAAATTTTCATGTGCATATCGAGAAGTCAAAAAATGTAAAGTTTTATATACATTATCTATAATGTGAAGGGTTTTCGAGTGTGTTGGATTTTTAATGGATGTTCACAAATAGTGCTCTTTTGACTTTAGATTCTTTCAGGCTTACAGCTAGGTAAGAGTTAGATAGGAACCAATGTTTCGAAGACGTTTGTGTTCGTCTTCACAGTGATATGGTGACGATAGAATTTCGTGGATGTTTATATATAGTACCGTGGCAGGAACGATCGGGAGGTGGGCTCTGATTGACTCGCAGCGTTTTTGACTCTGAAGCGGCTCTGTCTCGCACGGCAAAGCACATTTTAACCTACTTTATCGCATTGAGTGGCTAGGTTCTGTGGCGATTTTCATTCCGCACAGGTAAACCTGGGCGACCTGCTCTCGATTGCTGGAAAACACATTGCGGAAATATTGGTAGAGTGGGATGGGGATGATGCACAATCTTTTGAATTAAAACTAAAACAACAAATTATTTTCTGAGTCTATTCGTTATCACCATATAAACATATAGGATAATTTTATTTTTAAAACCAGTAACTTGAAAACTAAAGATATGGAAGGAACATTTAAAGGATTCAGTGGTTATGTAAGACAAGCTTTGGTTTAAACTTTCATTGAAATTACTGAAAACTTTAGTAAACAAGATTTTCAGAGTAGTATTCCCTTAACAAGGATATTTTTTGCCACCGTTTAATGCGTTGGAAATAACATAATCCCACTGTATTATAAACAAAGTAGCGTGAAAGATGGTCCTAATTAAATCTCATAAGGACTATAGTCTAACATTCGAAATAAAATAAGAAACTAGGATATAGAGTATCCTTGTCAGTTTGACGAGTTATAGAAGCTACAAAATTAGTAGTCCAAGGTTACCTGTTCTTGTAAAATTAATAGTAACTTACCCAGAAATGTGTAGAATTCATCTGTAACCAGTATAATTATTTTCATACCACAGCATATAAACGTTTAATGAAAACTGGGTTTATTCAAATGGGGTGTCTTCAAATATAATTAATCCATGCAAGAGTTACAATGCTAGCAGGCACACTGAATAAGTACTAACACTTTTTAATGAAGTATTTCACGCTTTACTCAGGAATCCCAAGCTATGTATGGCGGTTTCGGCGTATTACTATCACATATACGTTGAAAAAGGCGCAGCCATGACTCTTGAATTAACTGCCCTCATTGGAAGCTAAAATGCTGAGATGTCTGCTGAACAATTACCTCCAGGAAATAAATCAGCAGAACGCTCACAATACAATTCTCTAATAGAGCAGAATGAAGTTAAATGTACTTTCTTCTTTTCCATTTACAGCAAATAAACTTCCTGTCTGTTTTAGCACAAATCGTCGTTGGAAAAGAATCGCAGTTTGCAAGAATCGTGATCAGAACGTTCTCGATTCATTCTCGCAGGGGCTTTGTTTACTACCATTAACTTTGGCGACCAAGCCGAGGCCGGGCGAATACTCCCGAGTGAGCACGATGATGCGCAAGGAAATTACCACGCATTTTTATTTATTTATTTATTTATTTACGAACGTTCTTTAACTATTATGGTTCTTAGCACCCCATTCATTATTGGGCGTGGAAATTTTGCTCAAAAGCCTTTCTATCAGGCTTGAGGTTCTTTTACGTGCCGTAAATCTACGACACGGGACCACCGGCTTTACTTCCCATCCTGAGGAAGCCATGCATTGCAATGCCATAACATGGTATACAAAAGTAGAACAGTAGTACCGAAAAAACCGATTATAGCCGAGTTCTGTCGATTAGGGAATGATCCAAGTACCCACTGAATGAATTGTGCAGGTTAAATTTAACGTTAGCATTTATAATATGAATTGGTAAACCAACACGACTCTTTGAAATGCTAACGTAAAAATACCGAGTTCAGCACAGGAAGATTAATCCTTAATACAATAACGTAAACTGTAAAGCGAAGTAAAATGAATCGTAAACATTGCCAACGGATGAACAGAGGCTGCAGCACATGGAATAAACAATAGAAGTAGTCTTCAGTATTTTACTGAGAGATCTACTGCACAGCACCAAAATATACGCAAAATGGAGGAAAAAATAGCAAAAATTAGAATTCGTGGTTTGAACAGCATTTTTTTTTATAAAAATATTAAAAGGTTTCGAATGATATTATTTAAAAAATCAATTTATATACTGTAGACTATATGAAAAGCATAGGAATATGCATGATATAACTAAGCGTATTCTATTGTATAAAACACATTTCGAATTTAATGAAAAGAAATCGATTAAATATTTATGAACTAGCACGATCTTATATCAAGAATAAACAATAATAGTAGTAACAATAATATAATCACAACTTAAGTGGAATCATACAAGATGATCTTTATTTACAAATTCAGGAAACTCCAAGTGTATTTCCCAGAATAACGCGGAACGCTCTTTTACATTTTTTTATGCCAAAGAAAGATCCTAGCCCCCAACGTAACAAAATTCGTAATTGCGTATTTAGGCTGTAAACTGCAACAAGACGATTCATACAAGAATCGCGAGAGAGGATAAGCGGAAGACAAAGAGGCGGCTCAGGAAGGAATCGTGCAGTAGAGCAGGCCAGCAGACGAGGGGACGCCTCATGAACGAATAGTGTAGCGTGCACTAAGACAGACCAGTGGACAGTAGACAAGAGTACGATTCATGAATCCTGAACGAATCGCATACTGTAAAAGAATCGCTCGGCCCAACCCTACCGAATACTACACATGTACAATCTATCCTATCGTATACCAATCTATTGTGTAAAACATTTGGTTGGCCCATCACTAACTTGCAGTAATTGTACACCTTTTACTTCATGATTCCTTATGGAGGTTGGGGACGATACGAGTAAAACCGATGAGTAAACCGGTTCTGGTGCCTCTATACGGTAGTACCCAAACGAACGGTGAATTACATGGCGCTCTGAATATTTATCACTACTTTTGAATATCTAATTTTTCTTTGTTTTCTAGTTCTTCGGTTCTACTACAAGCACCTATACCACCGCATTCAATACTATGTTGTAAAACACTTCTGTGGAGCCTTCTTTAGAAGCTTCTTAGTTCCATAAATATGCAAAATTATACCTATTCAATCAATATTGACACCTCCGTGTCAACCCAGGAAGTGTTTTCTGCAGCAGGGCAGAAAATCTCCGAGAGAAGGTCATCTCACAGCCCAAATCGGGCAGAAGTGTTTATATTTTTGCATACATTTTGTTCTTATTGTTAGATATTTTGTTTTGTTTTTACTTTTGCTTTGCACAAAGAATTTTTTTATGTGATTATATTTTTATATGTCTATAGATTTTGTGTATAATAGTATGATGTTTGTAGAGAAATTAGTTTGTTTATGGGAGAATAAAATTTGAATTTAACTTCATGTAAGTCATCACATAAACAACCTTTCCAAACCTGCCGCCAAAAAAAACAGCTTACAACAGAAGACATAACTGCATTCAGAAACATTTTTTCGGGGGAGATAAACGGCTGAATTCGACATTACTGTTTTTATTATTATTGGTATTCTTGTTACTCTTTGCTGATATAGCGATAGTGATGTAGTGGCTCTTAATAGCCCACTAACTCACCATTTATTTTCTATCTTAGTTAGTTAATTATGAAATCTACATACATATGCTGGGGTTTTGTTAACAAGTACAGCACCAAAATTTAACTATTGTGGTATAATTATCCCCGAAACCAGAGTCAACTAGTGTGATATTCTAGAGAATAGCAGAAACTCTTATAGAAAACCTTTTGAAGCAACATTAAAAGGAAATACAGTAACGTAAATACCAGAACACATTCTATTCTCTCTGAACGTGAAACAACTTGATATGTTTCGCTTGGTACACGACGAAACCTAGAATTCATCAAAAGTAGGTAACTTGATTTTTCCTGCCGTTGTATCGGGAAATAGTCACAAAAGGAACTCGCATTTTACCACTTTCCTAATTTTCTGGTATCCTGCCTTAGGCCTAGTGTGCAATACACACAGTTCTGCAATAAAAATAGGTAAATTTTGCTTACTTCGCTCCATCATCTCATCTAATATATGGTATTACCAAGAAATCTAATTGTTGAATACGTTGCTTACCTTAGTAGTATGTAAATAAGGGAAATATAGAAACTCTTATACAATTATTAATGGTAATATAATTATCTAAAGGCATAAATCAACTCTACAGAATCTTATCTGGCTCTTTCGGTAAGATGTCACAATGGAAATTATAGAAGTTGCCCGTAGTGCGTTTGAGTATATCCAAGGCAAGCTACTGACTACTGAACCTTTGCTACCCATAAGCAAAAAGGGAAACTTAACAATTAGTGTAATAACCGATGTGTGAGATAATCCTTCCTACGCATTCAAACCTGCCGCCAAATAAAGCATGCGGTTATATACTCGGTGTACCGAGTCGTATGACGTCACAGCACAGAACCGTTCCCAGCCCTAATTCCGTAACCATTACCCCTTTAGAGTTAACATTGCGTTTCGCAAGCACATCTAAACAGGATGTTTATAACTATGTTACAAATATAATTGGAATTACCATTGTAACGCAATTTGTGCTAAACATTTACTTTGTCCATCACTGTTCTTCTTTACACTAAAGGATTAATCTAATCCCAATTTTGATAATAGTAATAATTATGCTTATGTTAATGTTTATGTTTATGTGTAGGGGAAAAGTTTTACCGATCCTTGTTCTTGAAAAATGACAATACTTTAGTGATGGGTCGAAGGAGTCGGAGTCGTTTCAAAGGAACGCTTCCTCCGTTGGAAGTGTGAAGTAACCATTCCATTATTCGGAACTGGCACTTCCTTACTTCCAATCACTTCCAACTCCTTCGGAGTTACTTCCACAACAGTTTTACTTCCACTCCGCCGGAGTACTTCCCAGGCATTTACTTCCAACTCCGTCGGAGTTACTTCCACAGCAGTTTTACTTCCACTCCGCCGGAGTACTTCCAAGACATTTACTTCCAACTCCGTCGGAGTTACTTCCACTTCCAATTGCATCATTCCATCAATTCCATTGCCAATACAATACCTAACCAGCATTGCGTTATGCGTATTATTTAGAAGTCGCCAAAACATTGGAAATCATTTCCTTTATGGTAAATGAAATGGCATTAATGCAGCCTGCGTCACGTTGCAATTTGAGAAAAAATGTTTAAGTAAATTAAGTCAATTCTGACTCAAGTACTGATGAATTCGGGTTTGTGTCATTTATGCATAATTGATGTTAATGCAATGAACGCTTTTAGTTGAACATTAATACAGACTTCTAAAAAATACGCATAAACTTTCTCCCCCCCCCCCGAAGTATGGTTCAATACCAATTATGCTTCCATGAGAAAAACCAATTTGTTTTAGTTATATTTCATCTGCTCGTACTTCCCACGTCATGTAGTCGTGATTTTAATAAAGGAATATTGCATTAAGTTGAACGTTATGTACAGAATTTCAAAAGTTCGCAGAAGCCTGTTTTTTTCTGTTGTAATCATTTAATTCCGATTATGCTTCTACGAGATAATTCCAATTTCTAGTTACATGTGCGCTTACTACTTCGCACATATGTAGCAGTTATAATAATATAATACTGCAGTATGTCTGTAGGCAAATATTGCATTTTAACTCCCTAAAGCAACATTTTATGTTGATTGCGAGTTTTAGCCTTAAAATTAATAGTGAGCCCCTTACGTGAACAGCACGAATTATGCATAATTACCCATTTAAAATATATTTTTCATTTGTTACATTGTCGCTGTGAGAAAAATAACTTTTTGAAACAAGAAAACACTTAAAGCACCATAATTAGGACAAAGCTACAATAGTATTTAATTATGAATTGCCATACGTCACATAACCTCATTTTAAATCAGCTGAAGCTGATAAATGTTACTTCCAGTTTCGCCAACCTCATTTCAGTTGAAAATGTTGGTACTCTACATTGCGCATTTTCCTTATCCGCTTCGTTGTTGGCTATGTGCCATGACGTAGATTAGTAACCGTTAACAGCAAAAACAGCTGATAATTCTACGTATACAGCTGTAGCTAAGACAAACAATTTGTAATTGAACCGGACGGAGACCGGGAGATCCGTGGTACAAAACCCGGCTATGGCATTGAATTTTTCAGTCATCTGATTCTACCTTTCCAACCCTGTCCAACACACGGCTTGTGTGAAAGAACAATTAATTCCAATTTGTCATTTACATTATTCTGAATTTGATAACCTAGTTTTTTTTCCTCACAAAGTTAGAGTAATACCTTAAGAATTTAAACTGCCTTAAGGCATTAAACTTTGTCCCGCAGATTTACGGTTCAGAAGGATAAATAAAATAAATGTAAATCGGAGCATACCACTTTTTATTAAATTCTCAAAATGTTCCGCTTCACAATAACATAAAAAGCAGCTCCTAGAGATTATGAGTATATTTAAGTTAATTTCCCAAAATAATGTTTTATATTTGCTGAAATCACATTTATTGCAAACGAATTTACCTCCACACTGTTCATAACCTAAATGTTTAACACGCAATACAACAATATTTTACTAAGTATCTAAGCATAAGTTTCAGTCTTAAAGCCCGTGTTGCGTTCCGTTAATTATATTTGCTTTACAGCATATGGAATTACAAATTATTCATGTACGTAGGGTCTACATCACTACATATATTACCAATATTACTTTGTAGTTCATTATACAACGGGGAAAAAAGCACAACATACTAGCGTAGAACTACAACTAGCGTAGAACAATCACAAGCACTTGTTTATGTGACAGGAGACATTAATTGTTAAAGACATGTGTAGTGTCCTGTTTAATATATTTGTAAGGCTTCCTCTTCATAGACTAGGGGAACTCATTCCGGAGTAAAACAGTGGAAGTATTTTCACCAATACTCCGGAATGAAGAAGTGGAAGTACTTCCAATGGAACTAGTTCCAACAGAGGCCAGAACTACTTCCTCGGAGTGGAATTGGAACTACTTCCTTGAAACGATTCCGACTGCGGAGTGGAAGTGTTGGAAGTAGTTCCGGTAAAGTAACGCACTCGACCCATCACTAATACATACTGTATATAAAATGAAAGAGGAAATTTCAGTTTATAGAACTACACAAAAACTGGAAATATACGTTAGTCTCCCCTTAAATCATTTTTTTTTCACTGGAAGTGGAACCTTCGTATATGTAAATACGTAAATGAACTGTAAATCAAATAAAAAAAAACATATCTAAGCCACTATCGTCCACTGAGCAGGTGATTCACCTGATATATCCTGGGATTTAGGTATCACAGTGACTCAGCCAGCTGTTTCCTGAAATGTAAATGACCGTTACTGTATATCAAACTACCTATATTAATCATCAGCGTTATTGGAGTATTCTAGCGCAGTTGCTTGGAATATTCATGTTCTTGTAGTGCATGCACTAATTGGAGCATTAATTTGAAATTGAAGATGCGTAGCCGTTAAACTATTTATCGCCCAAGCTGGCTCACATCCGACGAATAATCAAGCAATATGTCAAGAACAAGCATAGGTAAATTAACGCTGCTATTGAGCTGGTGTATTTTGACCTTTGAACTACGAGAACGATATCAATGTGGAAGTATATGAGTTGAAACTGGTCATTTTGAAATGTGTAAATTAGCTGCAAAATGGTAAAGGCGCCGGAGTAGCGCTGTGGTTTCGTTTCTGGCTCTCGTGCTGAGGGTTCGGGTTCGATTCCCGGCTTTGGGGTGGCGATATTATGTCGACCCTATCCACGCCTCCACCTCTGAACTTGCTCATGTGGAATATCCCCAAGGCCCAACGTCTTTTGGAGGCCAAGGTAAAAGCTGTAACCATTCTCGCCACTCCGAAGGTCACAGGCCATATGGGGAACGTTAGAAACGACGACTTCGAAATAGTTATCTTAATATTTAAGTTTCTGAATACGCTTTGTAAGCTAAGGTGAATTTAAACGCCATATCCTGTCAATGTCGTCTCTAACTCTCCCTATATATGGCCTATGACCTGCGCGGCTTATCTACCTCTTTCCACCAAGCGATGACTGATCCATTTCTGAGATGGAGACACCCCGCGGGCGGAATCCGTTGCCTCCGATGGTAGTGTGATGATGAGGATGGCGGTGGAATGAGAGGACCTACAGCTTTTACTGTGGGCTCTGAACCACGTTGGGCCTTGGGGATACTTCACATGAGCAAATCGGAGGTGCAGGCAGACTTAAAATCGCCACCTCAGAGCCGGAAATCGAACCCTAGACCCTCAGCACGAGAACCGGAAACGAAACCACTACACTAACTCTACGCCACTATCCCGCCAATGTTAAATCTGCTAATTTCATGAAGCATTTCACTATTTAAGAATCTTCTAAGATCCTAACCTTTGTTAGTAAACTAAAATATAATTATTTTTTTAATTATATCCTCTTTATATCACAATTTATCAGCAGTTACGCTTTAGAAATAACCAATTGTGTTATTTACTTCAAAGTAGGACCACAACAGCATTTAAGAGCTTGTTTTTAGCATCACGACTTAATTTAAATATCTTCAATGGTTTCTGAGAAAACGGGTCATTTATGTCAGAAAATGTCATTCGCAGAGGGTTGTTCAAAGGAGAATCTGAGAAAGCAAACTCGTATACGAGGGCTGTCCAGAAAGTAACCTCCGTTTTGAAATAAACATAAAACCAGTATACATGCAAAAGTTTTATTTTATCTATAATCTGGATACTGCAGCTTTTCCCTGTTTTTCTACATAGTCTCCAAACAGATTCAAGCACTTGTCATACCTTTTCACAGTCTTTGAAATGCCCTCTGCATAAAATTCTGCGGCCTGTGCACTAAGTTCGGCCTGTCACAGCGTTTTGAAGCTCTTCGTCATTGCCAAAGCGCTGATCTGCAAGCCACTTTTTCATGTACGGGAACAGATGGAAGTCGCTAGGGGCCAAGTCCGGTCTGTACGGGGGATGGTCATAAACGTCTCATTTGAACTTGGCTAAAAGTTCATTTGTGTTGTTTGCTACGTGAGGGCGAGCATTGTCATGCAAAAACGCAACACCAGATGTCAGAAGACCACGACGATTGTGTTGGATTGCTCTTCTTAGCTTTCACAATTCACACTTGGCGGAATTTGTCACTTCGGCGCTCATGTTAGGTTATAACTAGCAAACACATGACAGCTAGAAGCGTACTGAGCCACTGTGCACGTTGATGTCTAAATGGCGGCGCTCCCTCCACTATTTCTCGTGCTATGCATGAACGGAGGTTACTTTCTGGACATCCCTCGTATATATACAATGTAGAAAACCACATGTCTTGAGCATACAGAAGCTGCTATAAAATTACGAACTACTAAATATTTTTCGATACTTTAGCATAAGTTAGCGTAGCATAACTTTTATAGAATCTCGTCACAGACTTCCACCGCCAGTTTATCTAGGAAACGTGTAGCTGTTTCTGGAGTTAAATTTTTCTGTATTGAAAGTGAGTTGTGATAATCTCTTAGGGGACATAAGCCATACATGTACGAAAGCTTCTTAAAGGCCATACATAATGAGTCGTCTGTTTTGGCTAACATAACATTAACTTTGTAACAATATTTCTGGCTGATTACACATAAACAAAAACTAACTCTTAAATAATTATTGTTTATGAATTATTAATTAATTAACATGCAATTTGATAATTTTCTACAATTTTAAAGTAATTGGATTAAAAACTACATCAATCAAGAGCCCGTAAAAATTTGTGTATATGTTTTAAGTTTCATTACTATTGTCCAATAAATAAAGGCGTAATTGCATAGGAAAATTTGCAAGATTTAGGCGAAATAGAGTAGCTTCGCTTCAAAATGTTCATTGCATTTTTCCGAGCGTGGGGCCATAATGATCCAACGTTTCTTTGTACTTCGAGGGAAGAACCTAGTTTTAAGAGAAAGTAGACGCTGCAGGCAACGGACTTTCTTACCGTTTAAGCTTCGAATTTTCAACCGGAGAGCCAATAAAGATACAGTATAATTGTTAGAACCAATTAGAGGATAGAAAGGCATGGTTGCGTGTACAAAAATCCGGAGGGGAGTAGTAAGTTGATATATGTAAACATAAGCATGGATTTCACACAGACTGTCATGGTTCTTCGTTAAGCAAACACGTAGTACCGCGAGTCAGAAAACGATGCTAAATTCCGAAATTTCCTCAGTGCCGCACAATTATGAAATTATAAAGTGATATAGGTGAAATATTTATATAGTGTGTTAACGATATTCCTCGATATAATTATATCCAAGCCCATAAACGAGTTAATGTTTATCAAGTGACTACTTCAACTTCGTGCAAATCTAAAGAACGCACAGAGATATTAAACAACTAGCCGAAGCAAACTTTAGTGAACCAAGAGACAATAGTGGACAGACAGTGTTAAAGTAATCACACGTGTTAGGGAATACCAGAAAATCTTACAGAATTTCCAGCATAAAGACGCGCCGTAGTGAGAGCAGTGAAAACAGTGTTTCTTTCAAGACAATATCCTGATATCACCACTGCCGTATTGTACCCTGACATAATCACAGTCGGGAATTTCAGATCGATTCGCCGACAGATGATCCTGAGATAGGACGACGACGTGCTTCCTGCTGACATCAGTAAAATCGATTCCAGAAGTCGAACCCCCTACGAAGTAGCGGCAAGGATGACAACGATGCAAGGTAAGAACCACCTACCTACGACGGGAAACCGCTACAACTTGCAGATTCACAACTGTTTCCTTTAAGCTACTCTGCGATACAGAGCTGACTTCCGGACCACTAGTTTCACTTCCTATCCTCTGTAACCAAAAATAACAATAACGCAATTTTTTCTACAATGGAAAAATGCATCTTAGAAACCATACGATTGTTTTATGGGCTGGCGGCGAACTTCTATTATGAGAAACTACTAAAATTTATTCTACACCAGAATGAGAATTAATTGATTGTGAAAACTGTGAGGAAATAAAGCTTATATTATATAGTGTGGAATAAAAAATAAGTTGGACAAAATATGTAGTAGTTCTTATTCAATTGCATAACGGCCCCTACTTTAAAAACATCCCTCGTATTTTTTGTGTATTGGTTCAGAAATCACAGCACAAAATGGCAGGTTTATTGTCACTGTAAAATAATGGATTTATAATATAATTATTGTGCCTAAAATGATAAAATATATATGAAATTAACGAGGAAATCTTAATTAATAAGTCTACACATTTCAGTTTTTGTCATTTAGTCTCTCCCATGAAAATAACAGACAATTTGCTGCGACAATTTGAAGCAAAACGATGGTCGTCACTTTTGTGAGTATAGCAATGTTTTTTGTGTATCACTGATTTTGTGGTGAAAATAGCCTTATATTTGACGGAGTAATAATATGTCGAAGTTGGGAATTTTCAGCGGTTTTGCCTTAATTCCTCATTTTTGGCTCACTTTTTATTTCAAGAATTTATTTCTGCACCAGTTTAAGTCACATGCCGATGAAAGTATGTGGATGTATGCACAGAAAGATGCTCTACCCAATGCATGAAAGATAAAGTTGCAATTTTGGCATATTTTTCAAAAATTTATAAAACTATAAAATGAACGACCTGAAAAACTGCCAAAACACGTAAACTATAGATTAGATTAGATTAGATTGTATTCTGTGAGTTCACTAGCAGCCATAAAGACTTGTGAACATAGAACATGTCAAGGAAATGTACAAAAATTATATATAAACATAAATATTACATAGAATATGGAACATTTGAAATAAAATTCAAATACTATATGCGTGTTAAGGAAATGTACAATAAAGTTACATATATACATAAATATTACATAGTATACAGAACATTTAAAATAAAATAAGGACATATTATATACAAAATGAAACAAATCATGTGTAATTTATTACAGAGTTGTATACCTCCTTAATGTTATAAGGTTAACATACGTATAGGCAAGAACAGTTATTTTAACATTCACTAGGATTTTACCTTTGTTAGTCTGATCATTTTGTTCTATTTGATGTGTAATGCATAGCATTTACTGTCAGTTCTTAATATACATACATTTAAATAGCTTCATTAATTCTAGAGCAGATATCAAATATGACTGGCAATTGTCATTAATATTTACTAATACTACTTACAGAGTATTATCAGTAGGATAATTTGTCATTAAGATAATCTTGTACAGAATAATATGCTTTTGAGCATAGGTACTCTTTAACAGCAGTTTTAAAGACATTGAAGTTGTCAACTTTTCTCTTAAGATCATTAGGGAGAGTATTAAATATTTTTATGGTCTCATAATATACACCTTTCTGGAAGCAAGAAAGCTTTGTACTGGGACGATGGATGTTACCCTTTTGTCTAGTGTTTATTTCATGAATTTCCATGTTTGTAATAAATGTGGTTCGATTGCATACATAGAATTTTAAGATTGAAAATATATACATGCAAGGTAGGGTTAATAACTTTAGTCTTCTAAAAAGATGTTTGCAAGAGTGTCTGCTATGAGTGCTGGAAATGATTCTTATAACCTTCTTTTGCATGAGGAATATTCGTTGACTTTCTACCGAATTTCCCCAAAATAATATTCCATATTCAATGATAGAGTTAAAATATGCATAGTATACTAATTTAAGTGTATCTATAGAACTAACATTTACCAATGCTCGGATAGCATAACATGCAGAACTGAGTTTGGGTATGATATACCTAATGTGAACTTTCCAATCTAAATATCTGTCTACTTGGAGGCCCAGAAATTTAATGTTGTCTATTTGTTCTAGTGACATGTCATTAATCCCAATTTCTATTGGAGTGTGTAGTGATTTATGGGTTATAAATTTAACAACTTTTGTTTTGTCTAAATTTACAGACAATTTGTTAGCTTTAAACCAGTGTGACATACAGTTCAAAACATAATTCAATTTAATTACACACTCATTACCATTTGATCTTCATGTCAAAAAAAGTAGATACTTCCCTCCATTTATTTGGCTGCTAGAAATGTTTAAAATAGAGAGCAATATTTTTATGAGGGGTGTAAATAATTTCATTTACGGGATCTACATGTTTGTATAGCAAGCTTTTACGTATCGCATACGGTTTTCCAGTTATACAAAAGTCATTTAGAATGAAGAGAACTTCTCAGACTGTTCCCAAAAAATTCAAGATAAACATTTTATTTATCTTACAGATATCTTAAAACTATTCCATTTTCATCAAAATTGTTAGGGGCCATTTTTTATAAAACCAGAAATAATAAAACTGTTTCCATGTAAAAGTTTAATTTGGTCAGCCGGGGGGGGGGGGTTATTGAAAATCTTCGTGTCGCGTCCTTAGAGAACGCTGGACTTAAACACAAGTTTTGTGTTTAACTGACTTTTCATTTTTTAGTTAAATTGTTCACAGAGAGAAACTCACATACGCACGGACCTTTTTCTAAAAATGCTTCTGTTTTGGATTCAGGGAACCTAAAAACGTGTATTTGCGGTGAAATCCTGATATAGAATTTTTTGCGTGGAATGCAATACTTCCTTTATTTACTATATTTAGTAGTATAGAAGTGTTAACAGGTCTTATTTTTCTTTGGAAAACGCGGTAAAAAGAGTAGCAGATATGTAATTACTGTGGGCAAAAAGCTGTGAGGAGAATTAAGAGAGTGTGAAACAGCAGAAGAATTATGAACTCAAATGCCAAGTCCCGGAAAAAAAAGCAAAACGACAAAAACAACGCAATAACTGAATGACTGTTGGAAGCGCTATTCAGAAAACGTTTGTGGAATATTACGATCTTAACAATAAGAAAAAGTTTATTCACTATAAACATCTAAAATTAGCTTTAATGGAGTGCTGATGTTTCTTTTTTTCGGAACGAGCCTGATTTATGATTCAAAGTCAAACACAGGATTGTTACCGCGAGATGAATGACCAAAACTATGTGTAATAAATTCCTGAAAGGAAACCTCATTCCTAATATTCCACCTGAGAACATTTTTGCAAAGCTCCTACCAGAGCTAATTCCAAGAAAAAATATTATATGTTAAAAATCTGATGTGTTACATTCACATGACTTTCTCTACCCTCTATCGCTTATTAGTGGGTATACAAACTATTCTTACCAACGCTTATTTTTCTATCTACTTCATTTTAATCCAAATAAACCTTTGCAGAAGTAGCTACATTACACATTTCGTTATAGATACAAAGGGAACACGTAGTGAAATGTTTTAGAACTGAATGCTATATGCTGCCTTAAAATTCCATACTGTTCGCATGCAATAGCGAGAACTAACTGAAAGTTGAAAGAACTACTAAAGAAGGACCAAGTAATGAGGAATTCGAACCATTAATAACGGTTAACTCCGAAATGGCTGAAGCCACAAAAAAACTTAATTGAAATAAATTCCGTGTTCAAAACAGATCTACATTTCTTGTGTAGTACGTTTTCGTCTATCGCATAACGATTACTAGCTATACAAGATTATACAAAAATCCTTCCGAATAAGAGGACTTCAAAGGCTATTCCCAGAAACTTCAAGATATACATTTTATTTGTCATGTAAATATCTTTAGTATATGGTAGTTAATCAAAATCGTTATAGTCATTTTCTAGGAAATAAAAATTTTTCAAAAATGTTCCATGTAAAGGGTAGTTTGGGGTGGGAGGATTTTCTTGAAAATCTTCGTGTCGCATCTTTAAAGGTTACTGAACCTAAACGCCAAGTTTGATGTTTATGCGACTTTTCATTTGTTCATTTTTGAGTTATGCTGTTCACAGGCGCGCGCGCAGCACGCACGCACGCACGCACACACGGACGGACGTTTTCCTAAAATGCTTTTTTGGATTCAGGGACCTCAAAGCATGTATTTCCGGTGAAATCTCGGTATCGAATTTGATTGTAATGCAATTTCTTTCCTATCTACTATGTACGTGGTAGAGAAAATAAGAAAACGTAACAGTGCCCGACTGACACGACCAACAAGGCTATGCTAAAACAGCACAGCCATTCTCTAAGTAACGCCATTTTGCTAACTATAACAACGTTGAGATATGTAATACACAGTATACGGTTTAAATTGAGTTTTATTTCTGGACGCTTTTAAACTGCTGTGGTCCTTAGTGTCCCATTCTATATTGTGCGTGAAAGACTGGAACTATTGCTCAGAGGCCTCTTTATCAGGTTTCAGGTTCTTTTACGTGCCGTAAATCTACGACACGGGTCACCGGCTTTATTTCCCTTCAGAAGGAAGCCATCATTTTTACGCCGGAAAAAATCAATCTCCCTCCGCTGGGTTTGAACCCACGACCTCGGAACTAGAAGCTAGCATGGTAACTACTACACCACGGAGGACGACTATAATCGCCTAGGGAGTAGCGCTGGGGAACGGGGCGTGGGTTTCGATGACAGTGAGAACTCTAGATAAAGTTAATACCCATTCCTTGAGCCCTTTATTCTATTCTAAAGCCTAGGGCCCAGTCTGTGAGTACCTCATCTTGTCACATACCTGGCTGACGGTGAAATTGCTTCTTACTCACAACTTATAAGAATTTTTGTTGTGACCACGACCAGCGTGGCGACATTCTGTAACGGGCGTCGTGGTACTCTGCCCCTGGTGACCTCAATTTGATCACGTAACTAATTTCAACAACTTCTCGAATGTTGACTTACTCTGAAATCTGGGGTTCATTTCCAGACCTGGGACGCTACAATATGCGCAAGTCCCCCTTGCATCCACGTCTGAAAACCGTCTATAGTGCTTTGTGTATAACAAAGTGAAATTTGCGCGCTCAGCGATCATATAAGAGGGAGCGCAAAGTACTATTAGGACTTTTACTGAAGTTTATGCGTTTCTCTAATATTTTCTATCGAGTTGCAAGAATTGTCGAACTATTTACTACATATTCTCCTTATCTTCGATTTATACTCTTCATGCTAAGCCTTCAAGATTTAGGTTACTTCAGAAAACGTAACCGTTATTAGCTAGAAGTAGATTGCATTAAAAACACACATCTTTTGGAAAGAGATAAGCAACTTGTTAATTAGTGGCTATAATCATGTGTGAGGGGAGTGATAAGGCTGACGCGTGGGGAGACGAAGCTACACTGTTCATTACCAACCTAAACCGCGAGGATCCGGTAGTTTTTTCACCCAAATATACGTATTCGTTGACATTAGAACTTTTGTTAATTACAAGTGCTTGTAATCTGTATAGTTGTCATAGCACTGAAATTACAATTTCCTTATTAGAATTACATATTTTACCCATACACATCTAAAGGTGTATTATCCCTTTGAGGGCTATTCTCTTTCCAACTCGTCTCTGTGATTATGTTTGCCCTTGTGATGACATTTGTGTTCCATCTCTAATTACACAGGTATATTAAGTATGCCAAATTTTCACTGAGTGCTCTAAATATGAACAAATTTTATCAGTTTCCTTCCTGTGGAAATTTCCAGCAAACTATTGGTACATGTATGTTGTAATGGAGTAAAACTGTTTTTATTACACCATATGTGGGCAAAGGTTGTTTTTATAAAATAATAACAAAAACAATTCTAATATTTTATAGTTACAGTTTTCATGCCATATATTAATTTCAGCTTCTACATTTTTCAATGCATATTGAGAACACATTACTTGAAAAAATGAATAAAACTTGTTATTTTGTCTTAGTCAAATGTTACACTTCAAAAGTGGAGTAAAAATTTAAACTTATCAATTTTTTTTTAAATATAGAGTCAACTGAAAAATTCAATGCCACAGGATTTGAACACGCACACACGGCTGTGGCTTGAATTTTTCAGTCGACTCTATATTAAAAGCTTGTCAAGACCAGGCATTAATTATATACAATAATAAAAACGTATTAATTCACTTTAAAGTTTATTATTTTTATAAGGAAGATGTTGATTATATCTTTATTCGTTAGTGAGAATTGTGTCTGAAGATTCAGAAATTAAGGGTGCAGAAAAATGCTGCGAATAATTGCTGGAAAACTTGAAAAATTCATAATTTATGAAAGTAAATTTCAATATGAAAGAATGCTTTGTTTCTCTGTACTTCTTAGACCTAACTTTATTAATTAAATGTTTATTTTAAGCTATTTACGTGTGCTGAGCATGAAATTGGAAAAGGAGCATCAACGTTTTCAACCAATTAATGATTGTGAAATCTGGTTCATCTTGAAGCAACCCTATTTACGTTCCATTTCTGAATTTGGAAACACTTGTATCAACAGTTGCTTGTAGGTCGTCTTGCTGATAGCTGTGGCTACAGCAACGAAGTTTAGTTCCTTTTCGTTTTTCCCCTCTTCTTCCCTTTTGGGAAATTGCCTTGGTTCCTTTCAAAGTTTTTCCTCTCCTCGAGAATGAGAGAATGTCTGTTTCTTTGGGCGTTTCTTTTGAGACAGCATCAGTTCATTTATCGGAGACCATACACGCCCTGGCAAGAAGAAAAAATCCTCACCTACATTGGTGGTTTAATCAATGACAACTAGGTCAGTATGTTGTACATTATCTGATATAGACGAGAATGTACTTTCAGTCTCAACTAAACACTAAAAGTATCAAGAAATGTCCAACAGCTGAGTAAATATTTGGGACTTGAGAGAACGCTATGATGAAATTTTCATTTTCGAGTTAATGCATGTAGAAATGTACCTTTAGCCAAGTATTTCCTTTACAATAATAGACGTGTACTTTGCCTTAAAAAGTATTTTTAAATTCAGTCTACTGCCTATAATTAAATTTCTAAACCTTAAATGCCCATTTCTTAGAGGTGTTTTAAGATATAAACATTATATTTATATAGGGTATTTAAATTATATTCGAACCCGCTCGCGGCCTCTCTCTCTACTGCGCGAGACAGCCGGCAGAGGCGGACTAAAATCCTTACCTTATAATAGATGCTGGAAATGTTGACCTTCTGCTCTCAAACAGGCAGCATATCTCGTATAAATATTCTCGCTCACTCTCCGAAGCTTAGCAGCAGGAATTCTTGCGATGAAACGCCTCATGATCAGAAAATTGGAGTGTGGTGTGCGATAAGTGCTAGAAGAATAATAGGGTCCATGTTCTTTGATGAAACAATAAATGCAGAGCGATATCACAGACTAATTCTGAGGCCATTTTGCATCGCTCGACAGATGAGAAATCCTATGGTAGGTTCCAGCAAGATTCTGCAACATCACATGCGGTTGCCGAATCATTACATGCAATAAGGGAGGTGTTTGATGACAGAATAATTAGTGTTGATTTGTGGCCCCCTCGTTCTCCTGACCTAACGAGTTGTGATTTTTATTTATGGGGTTCTTTAAAAGACAAAGTGTATCGTTCCAATCCTCGCACACTATAGGAACTTAGAGAAAACATTGTGCAAGAATAGTTACATGAGATATGCTGCCTGTATGAGAGCAGAAGGTCAACATTTCCAGCATCTATAATAAGGTAAGGATTTTAGTGCGCCTCTGCCGGCATAATTTCCCCGGCGACTGCCGACTGTCTCGCGCAGTAGAGAGATCCCGCGAGTGGGTTCGAATATAATTTAACTACCCTATAGAATATGTTTAGCAAATTCTTAGGCGTAGTAGATGTCTCAGTATTACTCCTTTTAAAAAATTCTGATATGATGTGTTACATTCAAATGACTTTCATAACCACTATCATTTAATTTAAAATCTCTCCTTCACATCATACTTCAAAAAGCTTCTTTAACTATATATTTCATATTAATTGAGATAATATTTTCCGAAATTGATTTACTACACATTTTGTTGTAGATATAAAATGAATACAGAAGACTGAAGCGATAGTAAAATCTTTAAAGCATGTAGCTATGTGTTGTCTTTGAAATTTCTCTCCTTACATATCACTAAAGCAAGGGAACAGAGATGTTAGCACTTCAAAAAATGTGTAAAAATATTGACAGATTCAAACCGATAACAAAGAATCTCACGGAAATGGTTAATGTCAAAGACTGGTAAAAATTCTGTTCTAAGGAAATGTACATTTTTATAGCTTTTTGCCTATCTATTTTGGCTTACCATTTATACAAACTTTTAGAAAGTTAATTCAGAATAAAGCGGTTTTCGCAGGCTATTCGAAAAAAAATCAGCATTTACATTTTATTATTAATTCATATTTCTTAACTATATGATAGTTTAATCAAAATCGCCGGAGCCATCTTTGAGAAAATAAGAAATAACGAAAAATGCTCCATGTAAAGTGTAGTTGGAGGTGGCGATTTCTTGAAAATCCGCGTGTCACATCTTTGGATGAGATGAACTAGGATACACAGTTTGGCACTTCTCGGACTTTTTGTTTTGAGTTATACTGTACATACACACAATTGGCCTTTTTCTAATGTAGTTTCTTCTATTCAGGAGCCTCAAAACATGTATTTCTAGTAAAATCTCGGTAGAGAATTTTTGGATGGAATGCAATACTTCTGCCTACTGTAGACAGAATGTAAGATTAGGATTCAATGTGGAGGGGGACTTAACACATCGGCCTAAATAGATATTTTTGTACCTATGCCAAGGATGGGTCACCCCCGGGAGGATGGGAGGGAGAGCGGGGTGAGGTGAGAGTAGACAGAGGGCGGCCGAACCAGGGGGCGCGACAGGCACAGGGCAGGGTCCCTACCATTTATAGATTTAAACTCCCTGGGTGGGCACTAGTACAGTCGGCTCCCCTTCCCCCTGTGGGCTTACACATCCCTGGGGGGCCTGGATACCGGAAACCGCCCCTATTCCGGAGGACGAAGGTTTTCACAGAGCATCCTTTTCCTCTGCATTGCACATGCCGAGACCTCCCGCCGACACGTACAACCCTGAAGGAGACCAAGCGGATGAAAGGTGAATTGAAATGATAATGAAGGGACAGGAAATTCGGGGGACTGAATGATCCTTCCCAGCATTCGCCTAGCGACCCAGGGAAACCCCCAAAAAACCATGGGTCAGGACGGTCGGCCACGGGAATCAAAACCACGACCTCACAGGTCACAGACGATACCGCTCGGTTAGGTAGAATCTAAAGATATAAGAATAGAAAATAAATACCATTTTTACTGCACATTTCATAACAAAAATGTTTTACAAAATACTCGAGATGCACAATTATTCTATGCCCTACTGTACATGGAACGTTTTCCATAGAGTCGACTCCCTGATCCACTTACTTTCCAACGAACAACTGAAGCCAAGAAGTTCAACCTTTTCCTGGCACAAAGGGGGTACAGCCGAGTGCATTGTCTCGTTCCGATAAAATGGGCACTGATTTGCGCTGGTAAGGAAATACTAAATCACCGCTACCACGACCAGTCCCTGGTTCTAGCACTCCGTTAAGTTTCAGTGCCAAACATTTGACTTCAAACTAGTACGAGGCGGTCTCATCCAAGGGTTGATGTAAATGTCGTTGCAAACCATGCCTTCCTGCCACTCAGGTGAAAACTTTCCGTACTACTCCCCTTTCGTTGCTCACATAGGACTGGCCTTTGTCCGTAGACCAATGCGTATGTGTCGAACTTGAGTTCAAATCGATAAGATATTGGCTCAACCAGGGAGGCTTGGAACACAGATGATAAGAAGAATCTTCCAGCAGCAAAAAAAGAAAAAAACACTATAGGAAACAAAAAGCATCGACACTTTTCTGTGTACTCGACCCTACATGTAGCACATATCAGTTTTTGGTGTTTTCTTGATACATAATTCCAATTACTACGCGCTGTGGATTAAAGTAACTACAGTAAAACCTCGTTAATCCGGACCCCTTTAAACCGGATTTTGCTTAATCCGGACAAGCATTCTTAAAAAAAGAATCCGCGAATTGCTAACTTAAATTATAGTACTTCACTTAGCCAAACCTAAGGAAATTGTCCATTTTATTTTTGCACAGACTGTACAATAGGCATTTCGTGGGAATACCAGGAATACATTAAAGGCAGTGGTACATTAGGCTGCCCTCCTTGCCACACCCTTGCTGTACCTACGATAGGGCTTGCAACTCTTGTCAGAAGGGTTAGTTTAACATTTTCCTTTCTCAGTCATTAAGCTAAAGAAACAAGTCGAGTGCATAATTTCGTTTAATAAACCTACAATATCATCGGGGAAACGTAAGCATAAATCGCTTACAATACACGAGAAACTGAAAATTATCGAAAGGCTTGAAAATGGTGCCACAGTTGCGTGTGTATGTGCGGAACATGGAATCACAAAACAAACAGTTTCGGACATAAATGAATTCTTATCATTTTAGATTAAATGTGATGTAAATTAGGAACCTAAATTGTGGAAAATGTATCCAATGTAAGGGACACTAGTAGCGAATCTGAGGCTAAAGATGTGGATTTCGGAATGTCGAAAGTGAAATTAAGTGAGGAAAAACAGCATCTGAATTGTGTAATAGACTTTGTCGAGAAAACTGTCAATAAACAGATTTCCACATACTACCATCATATGAGTCTTTGTGATCTCATTGTGAAAGAGATGTGTGATAGACCACAAAAGAAAATTTATAGTTTCTTCAAACCAAACAAATAAAGAATGTGTAATTAAAATCAGGTGGGCCTATTGTAACTTACGTTCTAATATAATTATACAGTACTCTATTTTCATTCACAATTTTTCTCTGTAGTGTTTATTGCACTTAATCGGGAGTATCTTTAGCACTTAAAAGATTTCAGTCTAATTATATAATATATAAATTCAATAACAGCCCGCCTTAAAGCAATTGTGTATGTAACAAGGAGTGTATATTACAGTCGTTGTATATGCTTATATTATTGTATCCATGTGTAATAATGTTATGTGAATATATTACGTAATTTAATAATGTAGGAGCTGTGAGAATAATCAGTTAGAAGTTGCTAACAATGAGGTAACAATGAGGTAACCTTGAGGCAATAATGAGTTTGAAAGTTTAATAATGTTACTTATGATTCTTGGAAGCAATAATGTAATTTTTGAGACAGTTTAAAAAAAGAACGAATCAACAACCAGAAAAAGCTTTAGTTAAAAGAAGGTATTCTATTGGATTAGGAATAGCCAATCAGAGACTTGAAATACAGAAATTTACAAATTTAGGCGGTAGAAATCTATTCAGTTGGTTGCAGACAGCGTTACTAACCAGACACAAAACGTGTCCTCGAGAAATTTAATACATATTCGTGTGAGACGAAAAATAGTTTTACGTGTTAAAAAGTGCAAGTATTTAATAAAAGAATCTCGCAGCTCTCTATATCAGTGAAGTGTTATTTAAATCGTGTCAAGCATTAATTAAAGGAGTGAAGTAAAATTATAATGAGTGTAAGCCTACATTCTTGTCGCACCACAACCCTGCCAAGACATCCATGTCTCTAACAATAACACTGACACAGCCGAGGCAAACATAAATATATAATATTTAAAGAAACAGTCAAATTACAAAGTTAATACTTTTTAAAATTTGGGGCGAAGGCTACCAGAAACTGTTTACCATACGTGCGGTTGCAACTACTTCAAGTTCGGCTCCCCAATAGTTGAAATATAATACAACTTCTTCAATACACCTTCTTCAAATTGGCTCCCAAAGCGTGGGGCAAATAATAACAATACAACTTCTTCAACCACAAAAGAAAATTGATAGTTTCTTTAAACCAAACAAATAAAGAATGTGTAATTAAAATCAGGTGGGCCTATTGTATTTCACGTTCTAATAAAATTATACAGTGCTCTAATTTCATTCACAATTTTTCTCTGTGGTGGTTATTTCACTTAATCCGAACAACTTTGAGCCCCAATTGGTCCGGATTAACGAGGTTTTACTCTACTTTCGGATGGAACTCCTGGCAAATATCATCCTTACAACATCCTCTCTCGCGAGCTCGTCTTCGGAAACGATATTAGTTATTCATCCTGTGCAGGGATAATTTCATAGATGCCTAAATTACACGTGGGAGAATATCAGCCTCATCTCCACAGATTTCATTCAATATACGTGGCAGCAGAGTTCGAAGCCATGTTTATGTAACTGACTCACTTTCAGCTATTCGCCATTTCATTTCCTTCATTCCAAAGTGCACATAATAGCCGCTAAGCCGCAGCTATAGCACACAGTCTGGTGAATACGTTTCTATTGAAAGCACCCCGCCGAATGCACAAAGAATTCTGCTTTCATAAAATTGCCTTGGGGGAAAATAATCCGCTAAAATTCTTTCTGATATACCTAATAATATGTATGCAAGAGTTTCAAAATCGTACATTGTGCCCTGCAGTTCTCTTTTTTCAATGTTTGCTTTCTGTGTCCCCCTTTCTTTCACTTACTGTTTCTTCATTCCTTAGTCCTTATTCTTTTTTATTATTTTCATCTTCTGAGCTTTTACCCGTTGTTGTTTAATCAATTTCTACCAGTCCCGCGCTTCATTCTATATGGTCTGTTTTTCCTTTTTTTCTATATCGTGCCTGTTTTTCCTTTACTTGATATTTGTCCTTTTTTTAATGTGTTGCAACTGAAGGTATCCCTTTTATTTATTTCTTGCTCTTTTAACTTTTATTCTCTTGCTCAACGCTCTTAAGAGTATTTTCAAGTTCGTATCTGGAAGCAGTATTCTCGCATCAGGAGATGCGCTCCACGGTATTACTTGATCCTTCACTACAGCTTGAAACGCTGCATTGTGTAAACTAAGAATACTGGCGATCGCTTTAAAATATCACACAATGGCACCACGTTTTCTAGCTTTTAGTTACTATTTTATGTCTGCAAGCTGTATTGGATAAAAATCCTGTATGCACAATCGTGGAGTAAAGGGTAGCGCTTCTACTTTAGTAACCTTTAGGGAAAAAATTTGAATATCATTTGCCTTTACTGGTTCGGAAAGCCAATGTACAGAAAGCTGCAGAGTAGAAAGGCAGTATTAAACTAAGCATTTTGAGGATATGAAGAAGTGATAACAGTTGCAGTATAACAACAGGAGTGCTGCATCAACATAATTGAAGTCTGACTTTATGAAACATCTTCATTTTCTAGTTAAGATGAAATGTAACTCACATGACAAGTGTTTACATACTGTCTCAAATAATGAGTACTGGTACACAATAAGAAACTAGCCATTACATGCGTGTACTGTACTGTACTGTGCTCTTTGTATTGAACAAGAGGAGCGCCCGGTATTACCGTACCATCCAGGAGGCTTCACATTGAACATCAGACACATCTAGTGACAGTGGCTAGTACTGTAGTGTACTATCTGTACTGAACAAGACGAGCGCTCGGTGTGGCCGTACCATCCAGTGGACTTCACAACACAAATATGGCGTTCTACATCAGACTCAACTAGTGACAGTGACTAGTACTACGCTGTACTCTATGTATAAACAAGACGAGTGTTCGGTATTACTGTACCATCCAGTATGCTTTACAACACAAATGTGGCATTGAACATCAGGCACACCTAGTGACAGTGACTAGTTCTGTACTGTGCTGTACTCTTTGTGCGCAACAAGACGAGTGCCCGGTGTTACCGTACCATCCAGTAGGCTTTACAACACAAATGTGGCATTGAACATCAGATACACTTAGTGACAGTGACTAGTTCTGTACTGTACTGTACTCTTTGTGCTGAACAAGACGAGTGCCTGGTATATCCGTACCATCCAGTATGTTTTACAACACAAATGTGGCATTGAACATCAGGCACACCTAGTGACAGTGACTAGTATCCATGTACTGAACAAAACGAGTATTCAGTATTACTAAACCATCCAGTAAACTTCAAAACACAAGTGTGGCATTGAACTTCAGACACACCTAGTGACAGTGATTAGCACTGTACTGTACTGTTTGTACTCAACAAGACGAGCGTTCGTTATTACCGCACCATCCAGTAGGATTTACAACACAAATATGGCGTTCTACATCAGACTCAACTAGTGACAGTGACTAGTACTACGCTGTACTCTATGTATAAACAAGACGAGTGTTCGGTATTACTGTACCATCCAGTATGCTTTACAACACAAATGTGGCATTGAACATCAGACACACCTAGTGACAGTGACTAGTTCTGTACTGTGCTGTACTCTTTGTGCGGAACAAGACGAGTGCCTGGTATATCCGTACCATCCAGTATGCTTTACAACACAAATGTGGCATTGAACATCAGATACACTTAGTGACAGTGACTAGTTCTGTACTGTACTGTACTCTTTGTGCTGAACAAGACGAGTGCCCGGTGTTACCGCACCATCCAGTAGGCTTTACAACACAAATGTGGCATTGAACATCAGGCACACCTAGTGACAGTGACTAGTATCCATGTACTGAACAAAACGAGTATTCAGTATTACTAAACCATCCAGTAAACTTCAAAACACAAGTGTGGCATTGAACTTCAGACACACCTAGTGACAGTGATTAGCACTGTACTGTACTGTTTGTACTCAACAAGACGAGCGTTCGTTATTACCGCACCATCCAGTAGGATTTACAACACAAATATGGCGTTCTACATCAGACTCAACTAGTGACAGTGACTAGTACTACGCTGTACTCTTATGTATAAACAAGACGAGTGTTCGGTATTACTGTACCATCCAGTAGACTTCACAAGACAGTGTGACATAGAACATCAGACACACCTAGTGACAGTGACTAGTTCTGTACTGTGCTGTACTCTTTGTGCGGAACAAGACGAGTGCCTGGTATATCCGTACCATCCAGTATGCTTTACAACACAAATGTGGCATTGAACATCAGGCACACCTAGTGACAGTGACTAGTTCTGTACTGTACTATACTCTTTGTGCGGAACAAGACGAGTGCCCGGTGTTACCGTACCATCCAGTAGGCTTTACAACACAAATGTGGCATTGAACATCAGGCACACCTAGTGACAGTGACTAGTTCTGTACTGTACTGTACTCTTTGTGCGGAACAAGACGAGTGCCCGGTGTTACCGTACCATCCAGTAGGCTTTACAACACAAATGTGGCATTGAACATCAGGCACACCTAGTGACAGTGACTAGTTCTGTACTGTACTGTACTCTTTGTGCGGAACAAGACTAGTGCCCGGTGTTACCGTACCATCCAGTAGGCTTCACAACACAAATGTGGCATTGAACATCAGACACACCTAGTGACAGTGACTAGTTCTGTACTGTACTGTACTCTTTGTGCGGAACAAGACGAGTGCCCGGTGTTACCGTACCATCCAGTAGGCTTTACAACACAAATGTTGCATTGAACACAAGACACAGCTAGTGACAGTGACTAGTATCCATGTACTGAACAAAAAGAGTATTCAGTATTACTAAACCATGCAGTAAACTTCAAAACACAAGTGTGGCATTGAACTTCAGACACACCTAGTGACAGTGATTAGCACTGTACTGTACTCTTTGTACTCAACAAGACGAGTGTTCTGCATTACTGTACCATCCAGTAGGCTTCTCGACACAAATGCGGCATTGAAATCAGACACACCTAGTGACAGTGATTAGCACTGTACTGTACTGTTTGTACTCAACAAGACGAGCGTTCGTTATTACCGCACCATCCAGTAGTATTTACAACACAAATGTGGCATTGAACATCCGGCACACCTAGTGACAGTGACAAATGCTGTACAAAAGTGCGGTTTTTTACATCTGACACTCTACAAACAGGTTTCACAATTTGAGACTCTAACATGGCGGATTTAATGTTGATTCAAGTAGCGCAGTAAAAAGCTTCTGCGATCCTTGTTCTTATCCTCAAAATGCTTGTTTTGATACTGCCTTTCTAATCTACGATTTTCTGTAAGTTCTTTCCTCAACCAGTATAAGGCTTTTACCAAAGTTTTACTTATCCAGAAATGGTTCATGTTAACATTGTGTTTTCTAAGTACTCGTGAATTATCTCGCTTCGTTCATCGTCACCTGATGTTTGCAAGCGAAACCAGACTATTCAAAAAATTATTAAATGCATTGTATGACCTTCTATTTTTCTTGCTTTCTTTTGATGTGCAATTTGGAAGGGATATGGGTGTTCATAGCTTAATTAGTTATTCTACATGTTACAATCAGTGTTACTCTCTTCCTTTTGAATATTAGATTTGTCCTAACCGGTCGTATAAGATATTTATTACGGCGCTACTCTGCGTTGCGTTTAGTATAAAAGCACGCTTAAGCCTATGGACAGTTAAAAAGGAATTGATACTGTCACATGCTGGGGTGAAGGCCAAAATGTTTCCAGCTAAATATTAAATTTCAATCACCCCAACATGCACATGGGGGAGCGTAGCTACAGACACAGCGAGAGGACCAGGACCTTGATGCTCACATTCCGATGCAGGCGTGAGGTTTTGTAACAAATTACACAAATTTCACATCATTCACATTACCTGTGGTTTGTGAATAAAGTATTCTGGCGAATCTACATTGCTTACACAAGGGAACAAAGCGATTGAGGGGAGATGCTTCACACACACACACACACACACACACACACACACACACGCACACATACACACAAAACCTACATCTTACACACCAACTTTCAGACTCAGACTGACGCGCACACACAAAGCAGGTAACGCTAACATCTACCTCCCTTCTCTCTCTAACTCTAACTCTGGCTAGGCTCGCTAGCTAGAGGTGGAGAGTGTCACGCCAGACGGAAATTCAAACACAAGCCGAAAGAAATACTAAATTACCCCAAAAATGCTGTCGCCAATGCGACGCAATAATGTGTCTGGTATGATAATACCTATTAATACGTACTAATAAGCCGCAATGCCATTTTTCCTCTACAACTATTTTAGAACCAACACGTTTCCCACCATTCGCCGTTGAAGTTTTTGCAGAAACGTTTGCAATAACGTGCAAGTCGTGCTTTCTATACTTCAACGCCACGTAGACGAGAAGAGATGTTAGATTTTGTCTGCTCAATCAACCCTGAACGTTTTAAATTAAATTTTATGTCTCTCGGTATAGTTTCTGGTATATTGAATGCACTTGAGCGCGGTAAAGCCGCGCAATATATGAACCCTTCAACGTCGACTCGCCCTAGCTCCAAATTGAGGGAAAAGGAAGCACTAATCTAATTTCTACCCATATCTCACAAATCTGCATGAAGGGTACTTGTATCAAAACGTAGAGAAGCCTTGGTTCATCTCTGCCACACTAAAAATATATCATGGATATTTTCCTGGGTATTATGGAAAATTGTTTCGGATAGGCGACAGATTAATTCACATTTGGCTGGGCATTCTTGAACATTATATGTATAGGTGGATGTAGGCAATCTTTGCAGCCAATTGATCGTAATTAAAGCACACTTCAGAGAAATACGTCATCATAATGTTTGTTGTTTCTAGTGTAACTTTGACTAAACTATCAGATTACATTCGTAAAGAGATTATAACATTATATGACGAAATCTTCTTAAAACTACAATTAATATCCTGTGTGTTATGGCGAGTTTTTTTATTGGCACTGTATGAAGTATTGTGAAATACTCTATATTCATCCTATACTTCTGTTCACTATGGTAATAAGTTTAAGAAGTTATGACATTACATTCCTTTCGGTAACGCAAAGTATATTTTGTCGGCTTAATATCTAAAATCCTTTAAGTTTATTTTACCAAATGTTACAGGAGAACACAAACCCATTATGAAAATGAGATTTTCAATGTCTTTATCCCATTATCTTCATTAAGTAGGTGCATTGTTATTGTAGAAAAAATTGATATTTGTGAGGTTTTAGGGTAACGCTGTGACTCCATCCTTTGATTAACTCAGTCGACCTCCGTGGTGCAGTGGTTACCTCTAGTTCCCGAGGCGGAGGGCGATGGATTTTTTCGGACGTAAAAATCCTTAGCATGGCTTCCTTCGGAAGGGAAGTAAAGCCGCTTGTCCCGTGTTGTAGATTTACGCAACGTTAAATAACCTCAAGCCTGATAAAGAGGCATCTGAGCAACAATTCCTGTCTTTGACGCCCAATTTAGAATGCGACGCTAAGAACCACAACAGTTAAAAAGCGTCCATAAATAAAACTCTATTTCATATAATTTTTAGTAGATCAGCCAAATCAATTGCGTGTGACCTGAGTTTACGTTTAGATTTAGAAGCCCTAAGCACCTCCACCACTACTGATCCATGTCTATCAGAATGCCTGTATCCTTGTGACCTAACACGTAGCCCTGCTTCGCGAATTATATTGTAAGGGAGTGTGAAAGGAAAACAAGAGCAGGCGTTGTACCTTACAACAATGCAGGTACAAAGCACAATATGCATTCCCTTTACCCTGATATATTTCCCTAACAGTTAATTTCGCCTTTTCCCTTGCCTCACCTGCCCTACACTTCTCACTGAGTCAAGGGCAAGAAAAAGATTCATAAATTGAAATGCCATAAAGTAGAGACGATTCGGGCGGCGCGAAATTGTATAAAATGAAGAAGTATTTTATTGTTTCACGTATGCAAAAGCCGATTTGAAGTAGGAGTTGTATTATAGTTCAACTGTTGGGGAGCCGAACACTTGTAGTAGTTGCAACCACACGTATAGTAAACAGTTTCCGGTAGCCTTCGCCCCAAATGTACTTTTAGGTGGCCTTTGCCTCAAGTTTAAAAAAAAGTATTAACTTTGTAATTTAACTGTTTCTTTAAATATTTAATGCTTATGTTTGCCTCGGCTGCGTCAGTATTTATTTTAGAGACATGGATATCTTGGCAGGGTTGTGATGCAACTAGAATGTAGGCTTACACAGATTATAATTCTACTTCACTCCTTTTATTAATAGTTGATACGATTTAAATAACACTTCACTGATATAGAGAGCTGTGATATTCTTTTTATTAATTAATTACACTTTTTTTAACACGTAAACTTACTTTTCGTCTCACATGAATACATATTATATTTCTTGAGGACACTTTTTGCGTCTGGTTAGTAATTTTGTCTGCAGGCAACTGACTTCTAGATTTGTAAGTTTTGCTATATTTCAGTTTCTGATTGGCTAATCCTACACCAATAGAATACCTTCATTTAACTAAAGCTTTTTCTGGTTGTTGATTGGCTATTTTATAAACTGTCACTAAAATTACATTATTGTTACTCCAAGAATCACAAATAGTGCTGTTAAACTTTCTTACTGATTGCCTCAAGGTTACCTCATTGTTAGCAACTTTTAACTTATTATTCTCACAGCTCCTACACTATTAAATTACGTAATATATTCACATAACATTATTACACATGGTTACAATAATATAAGCATATGCAATGACTGTTACATACAGTTTACAAATTATTACATACACATATTGCTTCAAGGCGGGCTGTTATTGAATTTACATATTATATAATTATACTGAAATTATTTAAGTGTTAAGAATACTGCCTCAAAAATAGTAATAGAGAAGTAACTTTGACGTCAAATATGTAACGTACACTATATAAGTAGCCGCATAGATCAACACCTGCAGGTTTTCTCAGATTTATCCCACCGTCGTAACGGCTACTTGCCGCTCAGTGCAAGAATTTGGCGCGCGAAATTACATTTTTCATTATAAATGAAAATGAAACAGTCTTTAAACTTAAGCGAGAGTACAAGTAATATAGACCTGTGTAATAGTTCACGGGTAATATCATAATGTAGATATCAAGTGTTAAAAGGCAGTTCTTTGTTGACTACGTGAAGTACTGGAGTGTTAAGCCAAAGTAAGGTTTAGGGTGTGAGATCAAAGGATTTCTGCGATAAACATGATTGCGGACAGAAATTCCCCAACGGAGAAACTGATTAGGTTAGATGAGGCAACGAGGTAATAAATGAACCAACAGCCGAATCTGATGTTTAATTGTGAACAGTGGCAAGTGTTAAATATTGTGAAAATACCGTTAAAGGTGGATAAAGGGTATTATGATTTATTCTTCTTCCGGTAAAACTACTTGAGGTCATCGTGTCACGTACTCTTATTGGGAAGATATCCCAAATCCATGCTCTACCAAAGTTCCATATCCAAAAAGGACCAACATCACTGAGCTAGCCGTGGATGCCATCAGAGCCGAGAAGCATATTCACCACGAATCGTCTCAAACCGACCAGCATGCAGCGTGTAGTCATCAATAAAGTTAGGAGGCTGTTGTGACCCGCAACAGTCTATGATCGACATCAACTGTAGGAATACTCTCCATACACTTTTCACAAAAAATTGGTCTTTGATCATAGATTCATTTGGTGTTCCTAATTTACTTCAAGCCAAAAAGGACTAGCTCATCAAGAGATTGACTTGGAGAGTAAGAGATAAGAAAGTTCTGTCAACATTAAATAAGGGAAAACACAACTAGATGAATCAGCACTTTTTCGAGCAATCCAGTGTCCAGAAAAGCATTAAGTTCAAATGCTGAGAGTCAACTAGTGTCGGGCTGGTGAACCAGGACAGCGAGCGATGCGATTGTTGTAGCAAATGACTCACCTTTTAGAGTGCTTCAGACGTGAGGCAGTATCACCTTCAGTTCGAGTTGCTTAGAATTACGCTAAAAGTACAAGTCTGCCACTTACGTGCCAATAAAGATGAAAATTCAGTGAGCGAAAAAAGAAGTAATTCACAGAACATTTTACCAGGCATAGTAATTTTTAAGCATTAAATCCAGCACGAAAGGAAATTCGGCTGAACTGTTACTGGACTTCATGCAGTGACGTCACATTTAGCAAACCAACCCATCCCTCGTACAGTCTGTTGGTGTGTTCAGATATCACTCAGTCACTCACCAGACCGTGTTTTACCTGCCGTCAGTCACGCTGTTATTTGCGTTCTTTTTATTGAGAATGGTTTGAGTGTGGTTAACTTGAAGCCAACTGACTAAGAATTCCTGTGCCTGGTCATTACAGTGTATGTAAGGAGTTATTTTTAGAAATAATTTAAATGTGAGGTGCCTAGAAAATCTCTCATTTAATATTATCATCCAAACTTGTTTACAGGGTATTTAGAATCGAACTTCAGTTGCAGATACCTGCTCTAGACAGCCCTTCCCTCGGGATATATTAAGCAAATATTGTGGATATTTAGTATTCCAGTTTCTCAGAACTCTTGCAATTAATACCTGATTACAATAGATAATTTGTCATTTGAAATAAATGTTGTAAAATGTTCAGAATTACTGAAGAATAGCTTTCCAGCAAGCATTCTGTAAACTGGAAAGGTAGAATCAGATGACTGAAAAATTCAATGCCATAGCCGGGATTTGAACCACGGATCTCCCGGTCTCCCGTCTGGTTGCTCTAACCACTGAGCTACCATGGCAACATCTGCACGCCATTAAATTCTCCAGCTGACTCGCATTTTTCCCGGTAAACCACAAGGAGATCTCAAATTGTATTGAGATGTCATACCCCAATGGCGACTTACATTCTTTTTTAAGTACTTAAGTCCCGGGCTTTTAGTTTCAACCACTGTTAGGTCAATTAATGGAATTAATTTCTCTTTCACACAAGCCGTGTGTTGGACAGGGTTGGAAAGGTAGAATCAGATGACTGAAAAATTCAATGCCATAGAGATGTCATATCCCAATGGCGACTTACAATCTTTGTAAGTACTTAAGTCGTTAAGTACTAATTGACCTAATAGTGGTTGAAACTAAAAGTCCGGGACTTAAGTACTAAAGAATGTAAGTCGCCATTGAGGTATGACATCTCAATACAATTTGAGATCTCCTTGTGGTTTACCGGGAAAAATGCGAGTCAGCTGGAGAATTTAATGGCGTGCAGGCATGTTGCCATGGTAGCTCAGTGGTTAGAGCAACCGGACGGAGACCGGGAGATCCGTGGTTCAAATCCCGGCTATGGCATTGAATTTTTCAGTCATCTGTTTCTACCTTTCCAACCCTGTCCAACACACGGCTTGTGTGAAAGAACAATTAATTCCATTCTGTAAACTAATACCCAGTTTCTCTTCTCATTTTGTATCGATAAAATATTAGTCGAGATAATGATATGTCCATTACCTCCGTCATGAAAACCAAGTGTCCGTTGCATATGAAACAGAGTAACATATTGTACATATTAAATTACTTCTGTAGCAGACCTAAAGCTTGCATATTATGTTCAATGGAATAAAATGCACGGATGTATTATATATGGGGAAGTCACAAGTCGTTGATGCTGATAGATATTTAATTTTGAGTGCTGTTAAACTAATAATATACAACATAATGTAACCATACAAAAGTTTAAATCCTTCAGTCTCAACATTAAACTAAAAGGTATATTATAAATCAGGAAGGATCGCAGAATTTTCATAAAACAATAGAAAAAACAATCTCATTATTCTCCTCTTCCTAGTTCCCCTAATACGTTTTTATTGCTTTGCTGCATACTTTATACTTTAGATTAATCAACTGTTCATTTAAAGTTGTATCAAAAACTATATAACGTAGGAGGCTGTGGTTTGGTTTAAAACTTAGGTAAAACACTCCCTTTATTATCCGTCCGCACCTTCTGTGTGACCTCCTTTATCTTCCTGTACTGAACTTATTTATTATTAAATTTTGAAGTCCAGCTACTCCTAATTAGTTTCTAATTACACTTTATGAAAAACATGCTTTGCAAACAAATTGCCTCCTTGTTAGGAAATTTTGATTATAGTACTTCAAAACTTATTACGCATACGCATGACCTCCACTAATACTGGGGATGTAGAATTGAGATAAATTTCATGTTAATGCAACAAAAACTTCAATATAGGTATAATTGGAAAATAAACTGTTTTTAAACTTATATCATAGTTGATAAAATAAATGAATTAGTTAAAGGAGTTAATTAGACGTAAGACAGGATTAAGATATCTGTACATATGCCAATAAAATGTTAGTGCGTTAATGAAAAGTCCTGGAGAAAAAAGGTAATGGAATTCGTACCAGAGTGTTATTAGGTGTATTGAATTTTCCCGCTACCCTTAATAGTCTACTGTATTTCAATTATATTCATTGCATTATTTGGGTATAGTTGTGCTGAAAGAACAGGGCAGAAAGTATTGTGAGTGAATACATTACAGTGCGTGACCAAGGACTGAGTCTCCCTAGAAAGAGATATGAAAGCTGCAGGGATTCACAGGCGATCCGTTGCATTTGGGAAGTACTAATCATTACAGAAAAAGCATGCAGAACTGGGTAAAAAGCGGAAAATAAAACTCCATGCGTCAGTAAAGGAGGAGACCAATTCCCGGAGGAGAAGGTGGCATTGCTGATATAAGAGTTTTAGGTGCTGCCAAACGCCATTCTATCCCATTTGTGGCCCTTTTGATTATCATCTGCTTGGAACTTTTAAGGAGAAGGGGGATTATGTTGAGAGGATGGACCTTTCTTCCAGGTTGTAAATTATGCAATTATATAGCAAAAAGTAAGTATAAATAAAAAGTACAACCCTCGGAATGAGCCGTTATAACTCCCGTTAACAAAGAGCATTGGTAATACCGCAAGATAAACAACATACTACAGATGCATAGTACTGAATCATTACTTTCTTAAGGAAAGAAAGAGAAGTAAGCCTTATGTTGTTGAAGATGAGCAAGAAATATTCCTGTGGATTTTAAAAACGACTGCTCTTATTTTCAAAAGCCGATCGCCAAGTTTAAGGAAAGGTCCCTATATTGAACCGCTAAAGCGTAAATAGTAAATAATAATTATAATTTCAAATCAAAATTTTCAGAAACACAAGCGTTAAAGTGACAAATCCTTGCGCTATAAATATCCTCAACACAATTTAAAATTAATACAATTATCAATTAAATAACACTCAAAAAGTGAGATGATCTAAATCGGTTCAAATTGAGAACGTGCTCCTTAAATTGAACCACCCGTGTCTTAAAATGAACCACATACTTTTAAGTTTAAAACTATTTTTATTAATACAAAATACACATATTTTATTGTACATTCAAAACAAATATGCAATCAGCAACAAAAGTAGAGTCCAAAATTGTGATAAGAATAGCAATTTTCTTGAACATTTTGAATTTTTATATAATGGCAATCACTTGGTTTCTGGAATAGGTATTATTTGCAAACATATAGTTTTTACTAATTTTTACTCTCATACAAAAAGAGCCCAATTATACACAGTCTTCACAATAAAACACTTTCTTCTTGGCACTTTTAACACTTTTGGTGAAGCCATATCCTACAACTCATATATTGGATCATGTCCATAATTTCAGACAATTCACATATTCATGTCATCCACTGTTTTAGCATAATTTTTCTGTAACTTAGCATATTATGTGGATATTTATTCATACGATATACTATTCGGAGTTGAGCAATCCTAGAACTTCAATAGGTTTCCTAAATTGGACCAGTTCAATATAGGGTTCAAACAGTGGTTCAATTTACGAGCCACGCCATTTTGGAAGCTTTAGCATCTATGTGACAAGGAGAGACGCTGCTTGAAAAAACGTATGCATGAAAATTGTTGCTAAATAAACACTTCATAACATGTAATATATATAGATCATCTCAAACTTGCCTAATTGGTCGTATAAGCTTAGCCAGATGAGTCAAACATTACTTCTGAAGCAGCAAAAACACACAGCACTTACTAGAACTGAAACCACAGGTCAGAATGCAAAGTCAACAACTCCAAGCATTCTTAGCTGTACGCGCTACTTTCTGTTAGGATTATGGTGCCATCTATCGAACAGTTTGGAAAATACTGGAGCGGTTCAATTTAAGAGGCGGTTCAAATTAGGGACCTTTCCCCATAATAGACATAATAAAAGCTAAACCACAATTACTTTCGAGTCCTTATGGTCAGCTGTAGAAACTTACTTAAAGTTATCAGAATAACCACATAGCCCCACACTTAAAAACAAACCAAATATACTCACTTAGGCTTCTGAATTAAGGTAGTCCATATATTTAATTGTAGCAGAGCTTTTAAACAATTAGAACTAAAACTTATATGGACGTTAACAGTTCCCTTTTAAGTAAATATATAACGATAGTCGAAAGAAGCATACACACATAGGTAGCAGTGTGCGAGCTGTCCCCCTCCGTTGTGTACCCTACACTAGGACTCCTGTGGTTTTTTCACTTCATCCCTTCCCTCTGGGGGTGGTAGCCGTAATAGATCTCCTATAGGTAGCAGTGTGCGAGTTGTCCCCTTCCGTTGTGTACCCTACACTAGGACTCCTGTGGTTTTTTCACTTCATCCCTTTCCTCTGGGGGGTGGTAGCCGTAATAGATCTCCTATAGGTAGCAGTGTGCGAGTTGTCCCCTTCCGTTGTGTACCCTACACTAGGACTCCTGTGGTTTTTTCACTTCATCCCTTTCCTCTGGGGTGGTAGCCGTAATAGATCTCCTATAGGTAGTAGTGCACGAGGTGTGCCCCTCCGTTGTGTACCCTATATCCCATCCGCAACTGATTTGAGATTTTTGCATATCCTTCAGACAAGCCTGTGCGGATATATTAACGAGAGATTTTCTAGACATCTTAAAGTTTTTCTGGAAAATAACGGCCTACATACGGAATAATAATAATACAATGTGACTAAATGCTGTTTTCTCGCCACTTAGCTTTCGTCTTTGTTCCTTTTGTCTACATTTAGTAACCCGAGTAGAAAACTGGTACGTTTTGCGTCATTCTAAGCACGTCGAACGGAAGGTGACGCTGCCTCACATCCGAAGCACTCTAAAAGGTGTTACTCATTCTTCACAACGATCACAGCTCTTGCGTTCCTGCGCTCACTAACCTCGATGCTCGCTGACTTGCAGAACTGAACTGAATTCGTTCGTAGTGTTTCTCTGTTATACATTGTAGTGCTCGTAAACGTGCTATTCATCTGGTTTTCTATAATCTCTTCCCTTACCTAATGTTGGTTGAACCTCTTTATCACTTAAACGTTCACATTGTGTTTACATCATATGAGTAGTTGAGTATAATATTGTGATTCTCTATGTGTATATTTAAGTTTTTAACCTCAAAGGAAGCACATTTATCTCTGGCATACGCTACAGATAATTTGTCTACCTTTACCTAGTGTATATGCTATTATTAAAACCCTAACTTCGACAAAACTAGAGTAAGCTAATGACAGTTGTTAAGACTAGCATCGTGTAGTTAGAATTAGTTGTAACGAACACTCTTGAAAACAGACGGTTTTAACCGAACGTTTTGTTTTAGCTACTTGCATAAATTGAAAGTACCTTTACACACATCATTATCCCTCACAAAATGAAATTAGCTATGTTTAGTATAATCCTTAGGATTCTGAGTGTCTGTATACACTTTCTTAAGGTCACAATATAGATTTTGTTCTTCTGTAAGCCTTCCACGTTTTCCTGACTAACGCTAGACTGCACCCAGGCGTTATCTACTGCCAGAAACAGTCTCCAAGAAACTGAACGATGTTTTTTTATTGGTATGAAACGAATCTTTTTAATTCATTTATCTTTGATTGGTGTAAATAACTAGAGCTAGGCTCAACCACTATAGCGTTAAGCAGGAACGGGTGGGTGAGAAATGAGTTACTTGTAAGGATAAAAAGTACAACAGTCACAATTTATATGTCAAACATTTTCTCTGAAGCAGACATAGAGACGAAGTCTTAAATTATTGCCACCATAGAATAAGGTTTTTAAAAATTATGACAATATAGATGAACCGAATTCCGTTAGTGGAAAAGTTTTTGAGAGAGGCTGTAATTGTATATATATTTGTCAATTTAAATAACTGTATTGGGGTATAAATGCGCAGATTGTACTGTACTAATCCTAGTACTACCAGTAATATTAATAATATAATGGTTATGTAAGCAAATATAAACCTTAATGATTGCTGTTATTGTATTATGACGTTGATATGACCCTCATATCGCCGGCCTTATTGACATTTTCAGGATTATTTTTAACTTCACGGTGCTCAACTAGCAAGAACGTACACATCTCATTGACAGTGGTACTCTCTCCCTCTTTTTGTCGTCCTCCGTGGTGTAGTGGTTACCTCTAGTTCCCGAGGTTGCGGGTTTAAACCCGGCGGAGGGCGATGGATTTTTTCGGGCGTAAAAAGCCTTAGCACGGATTCCATCGGAAGGGAAGTAAAGCCGGTGGTCCCGTGTCGTAGATTTACGGCACGTAAAAGTAACTCAAGCCTGATAAAGACTTCCGGTCTTTCACGCCCAATATAGAATGGGACACTAAGGAACACAGAAATTTAAGAGCGTCCGTAAATAAAACTCAATTAGTGTTACTCTCAGCCCGTCTTTGGGGATGAGCTTAAAAACTTGTCCGTCAAGTGGCTACAATTATGAAAGAGGGGTGGGGAGAGAAGGGTGACACTTGGAGTGATGACACCGCTTTGCAGGGATAACCAGAAGAACAACGGGGAGCTTTCAGGAATGAATCGGGGGATCTGTTTGAATATTTTAATTAAGGAAGTAAAGCATCATTACTCATAAGCATCTTGTTAACGAGCTGTAGAGCATTAATGGACCCTGGGTTAGATACGATTCTGTCAAACACACTTCTAATTCTCTCAGGGTTTGAGAATACCATTTATGTTTGTTTTATATTACGTATATCTCTTATATATGGTTATTCAAAAAGAAGGAACAGATTTTAAATATTAATTTTTAATGAACGACAATAGATAGCGACACATACGAAACATCATTGAATAGAGGAAACTTCAAAGTTTTAAACCCCACCTATTAGTTTCATTCAGTGCTTACAGCGGCGCTGTGTTTGTTTACGAGAAAATGACGACGCCACAACGAGCCACCTCGTCATAAAAAATTTACAATTGATACAATAAATTCGTAGATGATGGTTGCGTATGCAAACGGAAAAGCACTGGTCGTCCTTGCATAACAAATGGTGCTCATTTTGAACACATAAAATAAAAATTGAACTTTTCTCTATTCAGTGATGTATTGTATGTGTCGCCATCTATTGTCGTTCATTAGAAATAAATATTTAAAGTCTGTTCCTTCTTTTAGAATAACCCTGTATTATAAAATTGAAATTAAATTGGGTTTTATTTATGGACGCTCTTTAAATACTATAGTCCTCAGATTCCCATTCTATATTGGGCGTTAAAGACGGTAATTTTGTTCAGAGGCCTCTTTATGAGGCTTGAGGTTCTTTTACGTGCCGTAAATCTACGACACGGGACCACCGGCTTTACTTCCCTTCCGAAGGAAGCCATGCTAAGGAGTTTTACGCCCGAAATCCATCGCCCTCCGCCGGGTTTGAACCCGCGACCTTAGCAACTAGAGGTTAGCACGGTGCCACTAGTCCACGGAGGACGACACCCTGTATTGTGCTTTTTAAGATTGTTTATACCTCACTACTTTAAAATAACTAGGTTATCTGTATCAATGAAGCTATGTGTCGAGAGTATGTCATATTAAATGACTCACATACTAGACGAAGATACCATATATATCCAACTCAGTATCGGTATGACAACTGCCATGCTCCAGAAGAGGGAAAGATGCAGACGTCATCTGTTCGGCCAAATCGTCTAACCTGAACGGTTATTTAATAAACTGCATGCGCTATAGCCCGATAACAAGACGTTTACAGGCATACACACTCTATGTGAAAATTTCCAGTGTTATTCTGCCTCCCCCTGTAGATACAATTGTGTTTTGTTTATTAATCACACTATTTATTATTAAGTAATACTAATGGCAGTTTGGACCTGAGCATATGTTTATTTAAATAGTTGTATTAACGTTTATATACAAATTCATTTACATATATAAATACCAATCAGGAATGTACCTCCTAAGTGTACTGTTATTATACATGATATAATAGAGGCGAGCTTCAAAACAGTAAAAACAGTTTGTGCAGCTGAAATTTCTCTTTAAATGTTAATATTTAGGAGCGGAAGTTTAGCAAAAAATTAATAGCACAAGTTATGTGAGTGTTTGATAAACATCCCAGGCGTGGAGTGTTAAAGCTTCAACAGGACTGTTAGATGAATTGTAGGGTGTTACGTCAAGTTGAGCTGGTTAGATGCATATAAGTGCCGTGTTTTAAATTCCAAACAAGTTCAAATGGGCAAGTCAGAGATGCCTCAATATCAGTTTGAAAAGGCCGGTATATTTCCGACGGGCTCTGGCAAAGCGCTACGCGACTTGCGCAAGCTATGTGTAGCTTGGCTTGCTTGCCTAAACGTCGTCTTCTGCTACGCAGCATGGCAGTTTAATTCAGATTGTTTATGTTGATGTGAGAATAGCATAAATGTGCGCAAGGAAGAGAGCACTTGAATTTATTTAGGATCCTTAAGCGCAAGAACAAACGAATATCTGGTGCTTTTATTCATTACAATGTTATTTTCTAATACGAACGTGCTGAATAATTATTTAGGAAATAAGGTTTCAATTCTGTTAATGTATGCATTTAAAAAGAAATACCTTCTGAACAAAGCATAACTCTGGTTTATATAAATATGGTCGTACAATAAGTTATGTAATTTATTTTACAGGAATAGAAAGAAGATACATGCTTACAAGACATGCCATGAATATTGTTATATACCGGGGTAAAGCCAAAAGGTTTGCAGCTGGATATTAAATTTCAGATACCCCAGCATAAACATTGGGAGACGTAGCTTCAGAGGCAAACAAGGGGTCCAGGATCTTAACTCCACATTTCAGAGCAGACGTGGGATAATTATCACAAAGATACACGGGTTTTCATATTAACACATTACCTGTGGTTTATTGAATATTAGACTTAGTGTCACTACATCGTTCACAAAAGATTAAAGAACAGATGTTGGAGGGAGATGTTCCATACTCAACACTCGCCCTAAAGAGACTCTCTACGACTGACTAGCGACTGACGCCAGGCTTCCATACAAAGAAACTGGTAACGCCTGCTTCCCTCCCTTCCTCTCTCCACCTCTGGCCTGGAGGTGGGGAGAGATATCACGTCGGACGAAATTCAAAAACCCCAGCCGAAATAATTACACCCAAAAATGTCGTCGCTACAAAGGAATAATGTGCTCGACGTGACAATGCACACACACATACACGCTACATTACATGTGGGAGACGTTTGGACTTATTGGATTATGTTGGCTATTACCGCATACTAATCCTACTGTCATATTTTAGCCGTTACAAGTTTATATTTTGTACTTCTTAGTTTGTCCTAGATTTCATTTAGGATTGGTTTATTCTTCTCTGTATGGCTTGCACCGCTCACAGCGAAACGCATTGAACGAAATACACATTCGCGCAGCATTGATATCACTTCAGTAAGGCGCGGCAGTTTAAATGAGTCCCGAGAAGCTTTGCAGGCTTAAGGGATCACACGTTTGGCCATTATGACTAAAGGTCCATTTACAGTGAAACCGAAGCGTTGAACTAACAACGAAAACTTTAGCGTTCAGTTAACGCGACATATTGCCATTCACAATGAGAAATGGTAAAAAGTAACCAGTCAGAAGTGAGCGTGGAACAGTTGAGCAAACTTGGCTGCCTGCGAAGAGACCAGCGTATAGACGACAAAAGAGGTAATGAACAACAACTATTTACTGACATTTATTTGTTCCTCTGGAAACTCAAATTATATACTTACATATAAGAGACATCCCAAAAATTATTAGTCCTTGACCCTGTACACTGACTAGTCGATGTCATCATATGGCGGTTTCAGGAGAATCTGAAGTGAGATGTTAGTTGAGCAAGTATGTATGGGGAATCATTAAAACTCCCTCTCTGGTTATTTCGACAAAATATAACCATTAAAGTCTGGAGTTCCTATACTTCTTTGTTTAAGTTATAAGTTTGTGGTCATATATGTGTCAGCGTAATTCAATGTGAACACGTACAAAGAGCGCCAAAGAAAGTCTCACTGCACCTCGCGTCTATGTCATTATTTATCGTTATACGTGGGCTTGCGAAGCCATGGCCATTTCATTGGTTGCTTTAGGCCACGGTGCAAGGATGCGCCAGTCCTTCTGCTAAACAGCTGCACCAATAACCACAACAAAGGTTACGAAACGAAATATACGTTTACGCTCTCGATGGTATTGGCTAAAAGAGAAAGAGGTAGAGTGAATGCATTCAGTTTGTCATACAGACCTCTTATAGTGATTGATAGCCCATACCTTATCGGCCAGTGCAGGACACGCCTTTGAAAGGGTTAAAAGCTAAGGAGACAACTTGATGAGCGCCCAGGTAGCGAAATGTAGAATGTGTAGTATGAGAAGATTTCAGGGGGTGCAAATTAAAGCTTAAATGGGATTCATTAAATAAATAGCAAGGCAGCACTCTATAACAAAAAATAAACAGAACTGTATTCTCACAGTGGTATGAATTCTTGTTGCTGCGTGTAAGCAAGCATAACTAAATAATAAAGAAATAATGCAGCATGTTTTCCCTCTAATTCAAAATATAGTTGGATAATATACCTTTACTGACATAATGCTGATCATACAATACAATACAACAGAATTATAGACAAAAATATAATACAATTTTATTGCCATAATATGTATGTCATATTCGGTAAACCATATACATATACAAATTTATCTCTAGTTTCTAAACATGTTCAGTCAATTATAACAAAAGAGTAATTTGCATTTAGTGAACGAATATCATTATCTGCGGATGTTTTACGCGGGGTGCCCACTTTCTGGCGATTATGTAGACCGTCCTCCCCAGTTTCCTGGAACATTTTTATCCAGTAATTTACTATAAAAAAGACTTTGATGCATTGCCGTTGCAATTGCTGTAACAGTGCGACCAGCCTTCCACATACCCACGATACGTCCACGAGTAATTTCGCTAGTATACGGCTGACTGTTTCTGAGACAAAAAACATGTTTTGGTTTCAATAACCCCAAAAAAGCAAAGGCATCAACCTCCGCTCTTCTTCCCCTTATTGCTGTGTTATTAATCCACCACGCTCTGCGATAGGTTAGGTGAAGGACACGCCTCAAAAGACCCTAGAAAACGATACAAAATCCGCCGAAGATTTTCTTTGGCGCTTTGTGTACATTAATACAACATGAAACAAGCTTCTGCGCTTACATTATATTTGTCTAATTTATACTGTGAATGTGCCTTTAATGTCTAGTACGCCAACGGTCTTGCTTCACGGACGAGCATGCTAGTTACTTTGCTTGTAGCGGAATAGCTAAGCTTGAATTAGAATCTGTGCACCTCTGGAGCTGGTCGTTTCAACTATGGCATTAATATCCGGATGTCTCACCGGACTTGTGAAACATCAGTAATTTGAATGAACCTGTGGATGAAATAGTTGAAGCTTTTCAAGCTGAATGATTGTTAATAACGTTGTTCCGATTAAATTTCTTCTTCAACTAGTGGTTGCTTGCGTTTACAGTTAGCAATTGCATATATCTTTAAGTAGAGTTGAAATACACAAATTTAATACTTGTGTTACACATTCTTATAACCGTGTCCGTTTCTTTGCACTGAGAACGTGGCTACGGACGGTTCCGTCACATGACATATAAAGGCGTAAACAAATTAGCAGAGTTAGGCAGCTTTTACATAGACATATAGATAACTTTGACGTATAGGTATCTTTTGCATAAACCTTTGGTCTGGTCTTGAAGTATGAACTATCGTATTTTCAGTGCATTACGATAGTGGTTATAATGGGAAAAATGTTTACACCCTTGGTGCGTGTGCGCATGGGACGGTCAGAGAGAGAGAGAGAGAGAGAGAGAGAGAGAGAGAGAGAGAGAGAGAGAGCGTGGCTAAAAACCGAAAGCGTGTCAAACGTCATACTTTAACTTGGCATATAATTCCTCACCCATATCAAACCTTAGCATGAAAAGTTACGTATTACACAGAAACGTTATCAATATGTTTTATTTTCTGAAAATTGCTCTTCGTATTTTTATTAAAATGCCTTACATTTGAGATACTAGAATGACAAATTGTATACTCTTAAATGTCCTGCAAATAACACCACACTTCCCATTATCATAGCCTTGGGAAGTCATGAGAGATAGAGCAAAAATGCTGGAGAAAAACTTGGAGAGTATAAAGTGAGTAATACAAATCAAATAGATTCTTTTTGTAGCATTAGCCTTTCTCGAAGTGTTCATTGCTTTATGTATAAGTTTTCCCAGATTGAAGGCCCCTTTGGTCGCCTTACATTAATATTGTAAAGTTAAATTTATCCTTTCCTTTGCAATTGGCAACCTACTGTGACATATTAATTTTGTCATTACCAGACGCACTGTTGTGCTGTATTGTTGCGACCAGATGTAGCATTATTGGGTCTCCTTGGTTATATTTCGGCTTACAATCTTTCCTTTTGGCGCGGACCACGCCAAAGGGAAAGATGTGTTTTAAATTGCCTGGTATGACGTCAGCCCAGTCTAGCTCTGGGAGCAAGTTAGCGTCACTCAAGAGTAAGTGGTCGTTGGAACCAGATGTGTGTGGCCGGTCTACGGTCTGTAGCATCCCCCTCCATCTTGTTTCCTTTGTTGATTGTGTAGAGAAGCCAAACGTTTTTGTGAATAAATCCCAGGTAATGTGTGTTATGTAATCTTTCAATGTAATATAAAACCCCACGCCTTCCCCTTAATTCTACACACCAAGGTCCCAGACTTTTTGCTGCCAGCGAGTTGCGCCCCACCCCCATGAGCGTGTTGGGGTGACCTAAATTGACCATTTTCTGGTAACCTTTTTGGCCTTCCCCCGACATGTAACATTTTTGTTGGAGGCGCCGTGTTTTTGAACGTAGCATTATTGAGTATCCTTGGTTATATTTCGGCTTGACAATCTTTCCTTTTGGCGCGGACCACGCCAAAGGGAAAGATCCGTTTGAAATTGTCTGGTATGACGTAAGCTCTGGCTAGACACGGTTGGTGGGAGCAAGTTAGCGTCCCTCGAGGTAAGTGGTCGCTGGGACCAGAAGTGTGTGGCCGGTCTACGGTCTGTAGCATCTCCCTCCATCCTGTTTCCTTTGTTAATTATGTAGAGAAACCAAACATTTTTGTGAATAAATCCCTGGTAATGTGTGTTATGTAATCTTCCAATGTCTCCCCACGCCTTCCCCTTAATTCTACACATCAAGGTCCCGGACTTTTTTCTGCCAGCGAGTTGCGCCCCCAAATGTGCGTGTTGAGGTGACCTTTTTGGCCTTCATCCCAACATGTAACAATACAATGCTAACCTGTGATATAAACGGTGAAGTGCTGCTTCTGTATCTTACATATAACCATGTTCCTATTGCCTAATTTGAAATACTTTATTAGAAAATATATTTTCGTGATTATCGTAGGGTTATTAAGAAGAATGTTTTTGTAGAATTGGTAGATGTATAAAGGCCACTTATGGTTTCACGATAGGTGGAGAAATCTTGAGAATGTTACAGATCTAATATGTGAAAGCAATTTTTATTTAGAACATGCGTGATGGTCGATGTCAAAAGTAGTTTAACCATACTTAAGTCTCCTGCCGTTATTAAGAGCGTCTCATGTATCTGATGCAGAAAATAGTGCTTTAACCAGTTTTCCATCCGTGGATCGAATACAGGTCATCCTGGTGGGGAAACATTACTTCGGCTAACCACCACTAAGTCACCAAAAGAAAATGTGCCAGGTAAGAAATACTAGGGCACGAGAATAAAGGTACTAAATTTTCTTAGTTCGAGGTTTTCCTTTGCACTCTCAAGGGTAAGCTTAGCTCTTCAGAGCTTCCTCCTTATCGACATATTTTCAGCCAAGATGTGTGTGAGAGCACGTATTACCAGTTTACATTCCCCTTTATTTCCTTACCTTGGCTTTCTTCCACTCCACCACATCCTTAATACATATAGGAAATGAGTTTTTAAGGTGGCGTTATATATGGCGACACAGCCAGACTTATCAGCATTTATGGACCTGCTTTAGCAATAGACGGTCTAAGGTTGAAACGAATAGCTATCCAGAAAGAAGCTTTCGAGAATAATGGTATTCATGTGCTCAAAATACTGCTTTCGGACGGGGATCATAGGGTCCCTGGCCCCCTAAGAAATTAAGCTTACATTTTTACTCTCTACCACTACATAGCAGGCAGAGAAGGTATTGCATTCCACCTAAAAATTCGATACCGAGATTTCACCGAAAATATATGCTTTGCGGCCACTTGAATTAAAAAAAAAACATTAAAAAAAACGTCATATGCGTGACTGTGAACAGCATAACTCAAAAACCAAAAGTCGGATAAATACCAAACTTGGTATTTAAGTTCATTATCGTCCAATTCCCCCACTTCAAACCACCCTTTACATAGAACATTTTACGTAATTTTTTTATTTTCTAAAAACTGGCTGTAATGATTTTGATTAAAATACCATCTATTAAAGATTTTACCTGACAAATAAAATGTATATTTTGAGTTTTCTAGTAATAGTCTACGAAGTCCTCTTCATTCGGAAGGAATTTTGTATAATCTTGTATAACTCGTAAATGTTAGCGATAGACGAAAACATAATACACACGAATGTATATCCCTTTTAAATACAAAATTTATTTCAAATAACTTTTTATGGCATTAACCATTTCCGAGATACCGGTTATTAAAGTTTCCAGTTGTTGAATACTTAGCTATTCTTTTAAAGTCCTGTCGATTTGAGAAAGGTGTATTTTAGGAGTTGTATCCTATTTCAACTGTTGGGGAGCGGAAATTGTAGTAGTTGCAACCGCACGTATAGTAAACAGTTTCCGGTAGCCTTCGCCCCAAGTTTAAAAAAATATTAACTTTGTAATTAAACTGTTTCTTTAAATATTTAATATTTATGCTTGCCTCGGCTGCGTCAGTATTATTTTAGAGACATGGATATCTTGGCAGGGCGTGATGCGACTAAGAATGAGGGCTTACACAGATTATAATTTTACTTCACTTCTTTTATGAATACTTGATACGATTTATATAACGCTTCACTGATATAGAGAGCTGTAAGATTCTTTTCATTAATTAATTGCACTTTTTAACACGTAAACTATTTTTCGTTTCACACGAATACGTATTAAATCTCTCGAGGACGCACAAGCAACGCATACAGTTATGAGCACTGTCTGCAGGCAACAGAACTGATTTCAAGCGCTTAAACTTTGTAAATTTATGTATTTCAAGTCTTTGATTGGCCAATCCTACTCCAATAGAATACCTTCATTTAACTAAAGCTTTGTCTGGTTGTTGATTGGCTATTTTATAAACTGTCACTAAAATTTACATTTTTGTTGCTCCAATAATGACTAGTAGCATTATTAAACATTCTTAAATTCATTATTGCCTCAAGGTTACCTCATTGTTACTTCATTGTTAGCAACGTTTAACTTATTGTTCTCACAGCTCCTACATTATTAAATTACGTAATACATTCACATAACATTATTACACATGGATACAATAATATTAGCATCTGAAATGACTGTTACATACATTTTACAAATTATTACATACACATATTGCTTCAAGGCGAGCTGTTATTAAATTTACATATTATATTATTTGACTGAAACCATTTAAGTGTTAAAAATACTGCCTCTGATTTTCAGCTGTTTCATGCGATATCATGGGAACAGTATGCAATTTTAAGGCCAGCATATAGCGTCCAGTTCTAAAACATTTGGTTATCGCTGTTCCCTTTGTATCTATAACAAAATGTGTAATGCAGGTTATCTCGGAAAGGTTTATCTCGATTAAAAGAGATAGGAAAATAAACTTTCATAAGAATAATTTGTGTACCTACTAATAAGCGATTACAGGGTAGACAAAGCCATGTGAATGTACCACATCACATCTGTGGATATATACCGGTGCGGAAAAACAATATGCAGAGAATAGTAGAGTAAAAAGGCAGTACTCCTCCCATTGTGAAACCGGTTTGTGGTGTGACAGAAGTAAACAAAGTGCATTCTTGTACAGTACTAGTCACTGTCCCTAGGTGTGTTTGATGTTGAATGCCACATTCGTGTTGTGAAGTGTACTGGATGATATGGTAATATTGAACGCTCGTCTTGTTCAGTACAAAGGGTACAGTACAGTATAGGCATGTAATGGTTAGTTTCTTATTGTGTATCAGTACTCATTAGTTGAGACAGTGCGTACACACTTGTCGTGTGACTTACATTTCGATTGGCAAATGAAGTTGTATCAAAGTCAGATTTCAATTGTGTTCATGCAGCGCTCATGTTATTATACTGCATCTGTAACCCATTGTTTCTATCCTTAAAATGCTTGTTCTGGTACTAACTTTCTACTCTAAACGTTTCTGCATGTTCTTTTTCTACACCCTTTATACATGGGGAAGGGTTTAGAGTGCGTTACTCTCAGTTTGGCCCTATTTTGTATCATTTTCTGGGGGTTTTTGAGCGTGTCCTTCACCTTACCTGTCGCAGAGCGTGGTGGCTTGATAACACAGCAATAAGGGGGAAAAGAGGGGAGGTTGATGCCTTTGCTTTTTCTGGTGTTATTGAAACCAAAACATGTTTATTGTCTCGGAACCAGTCATGCCGTATACTAGAGAAATTACTCGTGGACGTACCGTGGGTATGTGGGAGGCTGGTCGCACTGTTATAACAATTGCAACGGCAGTGCATAAAAGTGTTTTTATAGTAAATTACTGGGTAAAAATATTCCAGGAAAGTGGGGAAGACTGTCTACATACTCGTCAGAAAGTGGGCACTCCCCGTAAAACATCCGCAGATGATATATTCGTTTGCTAAATGCAAATTACTCTTTTGTTATAATTGACTGATCGTGTTGAGAAACTAAAGATAAATGTGTATATTTATATGGTTTACTGAATATGACATGGATATTATAGCAATAAAATTGGGTTATATTTTTGTCTTTAATCTTATTGTAGTCCTATGATCAGCAATATGTTAGTAAAGGTGTATTAACCAATTGTAGTTTGAATTACAGGGAAAACATGCTGCTTTATTTTGTTATTAATTAGTTATGTTTACTTCTATGCAGCAACAAGCATTGATATCACAGTGAGAATACAGTTCCGTTTATTTATTTATTTTTACAAAGTGCTGCCTTGGTATGTATTTAATGAATATCATTCCAGCGCTTTATTTTGCACCCCTGAAAACCTTCTCACGCTACACATTCTACATTTCGCTAACCTGGGCGCTCATCAAGTTTTCCCCTTACCTTTTAATCCTTTCAAAGGCATGTCCTGTGCTAGCCGATACGGCATTGCTACCAAACATGATAAGAGGACTGTATGGCAAAATGAATGCACTCATTCTAACTCTTTCTCTTTTAGTCAATACGATCGAGTGTAAACATATATTTCGTTTCTACGTCACTTTGTAACTTTTGTTGTGGTTATTGTTGTAACTATTTAGCAGAAGGAGTAGCGCACCCTTGCACCGTGGCCTAAAGCAAGCAATGAAATGGCCATGGCTTCGCAGGGCCACGTACAACGCTAAATAACGTGACGCAGACGCGAGGTGCAGTGAGATTTTCTTTGGCGCTCTTTGTACAATACACCTTGTCTCTCATTCCGATGTATGTGTCCTACTTCATTTTTTGTCTCCTCCGTGATCTAGGGGTACCATGCTAGCCTTTAGTTCCCGAGATCGCGGGTTCAAACCCGTCGGAAGGCGATGTATTTTTCGGGCGTAAAAATATTTAGCGTGGCTTCCTTCGGAAGGGAAGTAAAGCCGGTGGTCGTAGATTTACGGCACATAAAAGAACCTCAATACCGATAAAGAGCCATCTTCGCAAAATTTCCGGTCTTTCACGCCTAATATAGAATGGGACGGTAAGAACCATAGTAGTTAAAGAGCGTTCATAAATAAAAAGCTCCATTTATAAAAATTCTACTTCATTTTCCACCATCACTAGGATATAGTGTTTACAATATAAACTAAGGCAGCCCATTGGCGTCTTTGTGTTTACACTACAGTAAGATTGCACATACATTGTTTTCTAAGTTGCCTGGTTATAAATAAAGATCAAAAGGTTACTCGTATTTCTCATATTGTAATATCTGTCAGAATTAGGCAATAGTTACAGTTATGTTTACTATTTAAAGATGGCTCTTAAAGATTCCATGTAATTAGTTTTCTATTCCTCCTGCTTCTTCAGGAACTAATCTTTAAAATGTGAAGTACTTACGGTGTGCTGCGTGAAAACGCTCTTGGCAACGTTGTGCGTGTGACGGCGTGGGATCTTGTCGCTGCAGCAGCAAGACTGTCTACATAGGTATTTCATGGCGAGCAAGCAGTGAAGAAGGTATTTTGTTGTAACTTGTTTGCACCACGCTTTGGGCGTCAATTTGTAGTAGTTTGTATTGAAGGAGTTGTATTGTAGTTCTTATGTTGGAGAGCCGAACTTGCAGTAGTTGCAACCGCACGTACCTATAGTAAACAGTTTCCGGTAGCCTTAGCCCCAAAATGTACTTTCAGGTGCCCTTTGTCCCAAGTTTAAAAATATATTAACTTTGTAATTTAACTGTTTCTTTAAATATTATATATTTATGTTTGCCTCGTCTGCGTCAGCATTTTTTGTTAGAGACACGTTTCTCTTAGCAGGGTTGTGGTGTGACTGAAGAATGTAGGCTTACACAGATTATAATTTTATTTCACTCCTTTTAGTAATGCCTGATACGATTTAAATAACACTTCACTGATAGAGAGAGAGAGAGAGAGAGAGAGAGCTGTGAGATGTTTTTTATTGAATACTTGCACTTTTTAATACGTAAACTGTTTTTGTCTCACACGAATACGTATTAACTTTCTTGAGGACACTTTTTGCTGTAACGCTGTCTGCAACCAACTGAACTGATTTCAACCGCCTAAACTTGTAAATTTCTGTATTTCAAGTCTCTGATTGGCTATTCCTAATCCAATAGAATACCTTCATTAACTAAAGCTTTTACTGGTTGTTGATTGGCTATTTTTATAAACTGTCACTAAAATTACATTATTGCTTCTAAGAATCACAAGTAACATTTAAACTCTCAAAGTCATTATTGCCACAAGGTTACCTCATTGTTACCTCATTATTAGCAACTTTTGACCTATTTCTCACAGCTCCTACATTATTAAATTACGTAATTCATTCACATAAAATTATTACACATGGATACAATGACTGTTACACACTTTTTATATATTGTTACATACACATATTGCTTTAAGGCGGGCTGTTATTGAATTTATATTATATAATTAGACTGAAATTATTTAAGTGCTAAAATGCTGCCTCAGCAGGCAGACAACCTGCACTTTGCGACGTTGCCGATTGGAGTTAAGACACATCATTAATAACTTTAAAGCTATGAAAGACATAACAAGTTTGATAATGGGAATGTTTTTTGCTCTAGCCGATTCCTGTACCTTCTTAAAAATAGGATATTCTAATCTTTTCCTTCCTGTAAACTCATATAAAACATATAATTCGAGCGTTGTAATATTTTTGTATTGTAAACCGATCAGTTTTCACTGCAATTATTCAGGCTGGAATTTCGTTTTAATTTCTCCACCGCTTACTAAGATAGATAGAAACATCGATATTCCAGCGGGAGTACATAATTTGAGGACCTCTGAATGCAATATGGCATATTTAGAAATACGTGTTTGAGAGACAGGAAGGAGTGGAGTAGCGTAACTCAAAATTGAAAATTCGGATTGCTGGCAAACTTCATGTTTAAGTGATGCATCTTTTAAGGTCTCCAGGCGAAGACTTGCATGACGAGTTTATCTATTTTGATTGAAATATATATCTGGGACATTCGTATGGCAAAATATAAACCTTTAATACTCTTTGCAAACCTTTGAAGTCTTCTTCATTTTTGTTGAATTTTGTATTATACCTTAAGAAAGTGTAGCGGGAGCGCCTCCATACACCTAATCGCATTATCCTCGTGAATCGCGTTTCCGCCGCTCTACCTTAAGAGACAGGCAAAGCTTACTACAAAGAAAGATGTAAATCTCCTTGAGATATACCACATATGTTCGATAATACTTTTGAGGCTATCACCGTTTCCGAGATATTCGATATTGTTGGTCTGAACTAATTTTCTATATATTAAGTTGTATACTTTGAGGCAGTATTTTTAACACTTGAATAATTTTAATTGTATTATATAATATATATAAATTCACTAACAGCCCACCTTGAAGCAATATGTATGTAATAATTTGTAAAAAGGTATGTAACAGTCATTGCATATGCTTATATTATTGTAAACATGTTCAATAATGTTATGTGAATGCATTGTGTGATTTAATAATGCAAGAGCTGTGAGAATAATAAGTTTATCGTTGATAACAATGAAGTAACAATGAGGTAACCTTGAGGCAATAATGAGTTTGAGAGTTTAAATGCTACTAGTCATGATTAGAGCAACGATAATGTAAATTTTGTGATAGTTTAAAATTAGCCAATCAACAGCCAGAAAAAGCTTTAATTATATGCAGGTATTCTATTGGACTAGGATTAGCCAATCAGAGACTTGAAATACAGAAGTTTACGGGTTTTGGACGGTTGAAATATGTTCAGTTGCTGGCAGACCTTGGTAGTGACCAGATGGAAGATGTGTTCTCTAAAGAAATATTACGTATTCGTGTGTAACGAAAATTATGTATACGTGATAACAAAGAACAAGTTTTAAATTAAAGAATCTCACAGCTCTTAATATCAGTGCAGTGCTATTTAATTTGTGCCAAGGATTAATAAAAAGAAGTGAATTAAAAACTTAAAATCTGTGTAAGCCTACACCCTGTCTAGGAGATACGTGACTCTAAAAACAATACTGAAGCAGCCGAGGCAAACATTAACATAAATACTACCTGTATAAGCAGTTTAATAACAAAGTTAATAAATATTTTTAAACTTGGAGGGTAACAACAAAAATACATCTTCAAAAATCGGCTTCTCATACGTAGCAGCATATTACGTAACAAACAATCTACTTCAAATGAACGCCCAAAGCGTGGTGCAAACTCCTATGTAAACAACAATCTACTACAAGTTTTCTTCCCAAGCGTGAGGCTAATAACTTACGTAACAATCAATCCACTTAAAAATTTACGTTCATACATGGAGTTGTTTAAATAAATAAACTCCAAGACAAATACTAATTCAAATTGGTTTTCCCAAGCGTGAGGCTAATAAATATTACGTAAATAAATTACGTAAACAAAATATCAACTTCAACTTTCTAATGCAAAGTGGAAATTGTTTGGTTTATCATGAATTCACGTAAAAAGTACACTCGGGAGCAGAAGGAAGTGGTGCATCCCTTTAGATCGCAGGGATGCATGCTGAAGTGTATTTTATTTACCTAATACACAGTCTCACCTCTGTCTTGGCTTGAAACAAATTGCAGCAAAGAAACATGAACAAATTGCAGATGTTTGGTGTGAAATCAAGTGGGGTCACAAATAGCCCCTTTTAAGGAATTTTACTCTGATTGACTCAACCCAACTTAGGTACAATTTTGTCTGTCTCTTACGGTTTACTAAACCAAGCGGGATGGCTCTGGCAGCAACGTATGTGTTTCGCATTCGGGAGGTCCCAGGTTTGACTCCCGGTGCCCGCTCGCTCTGACCAAGTGGTTTTTCGTGGTTTTGTCCTAGTCGCCAAGGCGAATACTGGGATGGTGTATTCTACCACGATCCTTTCCCCATTTCCTCTCGTTTCATCTCCATTTCACGCTTCAGATGTGCTTTCAGGTCCTGCGGTACCGGGCAGATGGTGTGGATGCCTGCACGTTGGCAATTTTTCTCTCCGTGGACGCCAGAGTGAGCTCTCCAGCTGGTTAGGGTCTCTGCACTGCCCTCTTGGGATTCCTCGCCACTGCTGCGCGGGTGTTCAAACTGGAAATATCAGATATTTTTGCGCGTCTCAGTGGGTCTCTCTGCCTGCAGACCTCGGACCTTCTACATCTCCTTCACCGCATCCCTGCCTTCCTGGGGTGTAGCCATGATAAATCAAGATGTTGCAGCGCGCGAGGTGTCCCTCTCCGAAAAATACCTCCTACAGCTTACTAAATATATAAAAGCAATTCAGAATGAAGAGGACTTAAGAGCGTAGTCCCAGAAATTGCAATATATGTATTTGAGCTTTTGTCATGAAAATATCTTAAACTACGGTATTTAAATCAATATCGTATAGCAATTTTAGAGAAAATCAAAAGTTTTCGAAAAACGTTTTTATTTAAAGTGTAGTTTGGGACGGTGGGCTTTCTTTAAAATGTTTCAGCCACATCTTTAGAAGATGCTGAACTTAAATACCAAGTTTTATATTTAAACGACTTTTCGGTTTTGAGTTATGCTCATCACAGACTCCCGCACGCACGGAACGTTTTCTAACAATGCGTTTTTTGGATTCAGGGAGTCTCAAAACATGTATTTCCGGTGAAATCTCTTCATCAAGCTTTTTGAAGGAGCACAATACTTCCCCTACCTATTGTAGACAGGTAGAAGAGAAAGTAATAGTACACTGCAATCTACGAGAGTGGGTCACTGTTTTTGTACCCAGGTTTACTTGGTTTCAGTAAGTAGTATACACAAAATCTACCAGATGTCAACACATATTTAAGAAATTAACTCGTTACTTATTGTTGTAACAGGTGATGATAATTTCAAAAGTCAGTATCTCAAAATTTGTAATTTTCTGTATACTTGGTATAGTTTATCTTTTAAGCTCTCAGTTATATACTTTGATGGCCTACGAAATACATAAAATTATTGTTTTTTTGACGCACTGCTCATTTCTTGCTTTACTTATGGCGTTGAATTTTTCTACAGTGTAGTAATTACATTATTTTAATGTTTACCTCTTTTAAATAATATTATCCCAGCGGTTATTAGCACAAGAGCTTCTCTAACGTTATGGTAATTATGTAAATATTTGTGTTTACAATTAACAGGGGAAATACACACCTTCTATTTCCATTTTAGCACTTCTCTTGATACTCAAAAAAGTGTAAATTTTCTCTAGTAGACATATTTAAACGCTGTGTAGAAGTTTTTATAATGTATTTGTATAAGGTCCTTTAACCATTTTGGTCTAATCGCGACCGATTTAGTTTCAGTAGAACAGTTTTAAAACATTTCTTACAATTATTTTACAAAAAAAATAACATTTCACATTGAAAATAACGATAGCCTTACAATTTTTATTACACATTGAACATAACAATAGTTTACAATAACAACCAATACACAATGAATATTACAGTAATTTTATAATGACAATTTTTCATGATTAAAAAAAACAATTTCTTAATTCTTCTGATTAAATATCGTTATATAGTTCAATTGCTTTAATTAAATTGATAATATTTCGACAGTGAGAGGGTTCATTGAGTGCTGCATGAAGATTTATTGGTATACCATGTTGTTTTCTCTGCTGTTGAAACTTTGAACATTTCAGTATAATATCTTCTACTGTTAGTGCTGTTTGACATTTAGCGCAGGCGAGTGCAGTGCTTCTGTTTAACAGGTAGGAGTGTGTAATTCTGGTGTGTCCAAATCGTAGGCGGGTTATTGTAATTCGACCTCTACGTTTGAGGATTTGCAGAAATTTGTAGAATATACTAACGAGATTTCTAATTAAATGGGGTACCGACACGAGTAACCGAGGCACGGACACGTGGACGGGAAATTTCCGGTTTAAATTTCGTCGGGACCGTCCTCCCTGACAGATATTTCCAGCTTTTCTTCAGAACTAGAGAATGTCGGGGAGTTACCCTAAACAGGCCTGTAGGATTAGGATTAGGTTTACGATTACGCCACGGAGGGGACACCTACCACAAGTCTGTCGTCCTCCGTGGTGTACTGGTTACCAAGCTAGCCCCTAGTTCCCGAAGTCGCGTGTTCAAACCCGGCGGAGGGCGATGGATTTTTTTCGGGCGTAAAAGTCCTTAGCATGGCTTCCTTCGGAAGGGAAGTAAAGCCGGTGGTCCCGTGTCGTAGACGTACGGCACGTAGAAGAACCTCGAGCCTGATAAAGAGGCCTCTGAGCAAAATTACCTGTCTTTGACGCCCAATATAGAATGGAACGCTAAGAAACGCAGCAGTTAAAGAGCGTCCATAAATAAAACTCAATTTAATTTAATTTAGAACCACACAGGAATCTTTTGTGCATACACCCTTGGGCGCAACGGATGAGATGAAGCAACCGCAGGTGACGTATGGGCTGCAGGACCGGCCGACGCAGGCGACAGAGACGTGCAGAGATCCCTAACAGTTACAAGCTTGATCATCTTGCCGGAGAGCGCTCAAGGTAGCTCTCCCAAGCCACCACCTCTAGCGGAGACCGAGGAAAGCTCGACCCAGGAGCAGAGATTCGAGCGGCTTCCATCTGACGGGGCCGAGAAGAAGTTCCAACTCGCAAGCCATCTGTCCGCAACCGTCCAGCACATCGCCCCGGAGTCAACCTGTAACGTGAAGATGAAGTGATCTCCCGATCGCGGGCCACAGACACAACCGCCTGAGCCATCCCGCTCGGCCGGTTAAACAGGCCTGTGACGCTTCCTTCCCAAATTTCCTTTCCCGGTTAACATTTCATTTCATGTATCACCAGTGTCACCGCCTGTAGTGCTGTAAGAGTGAGCGTTAAACACTAGTAATAATGAAATGAGGTACCCAAATGAGACAGTGTCTTCAGAAAATGATCCATGTTGTAAACTTCCCATAACTGTTGTGTCATCACTTCGTGATCATCACACTGATGATGTTCAGGCACTCTCCTATGGCATGGAAGAACTATAGCTGGCTTTTAATGTTGAGCAGCCTCTAAAATGTGACTAGAACGAGCAGGTCATAACTTTGTGATCTCAAAATTCGTTAAAAATTTGTGAGGAAGGGGTTAATTTACATTCCTGTTGGTTATGGTCCTTTTATGCTTTATCTGATTTTCCTTTTTTTTTTTTGTCCAAGCGGACAAGTAAATATGCACATTAAATTCAAGCTATCTCATAAACGTATTTAATATAACCCCTACCGAGCAGGATGGCTCCGTGGTAACGTGTGAGGCTCGTATTCGGGAGGTCCCGGGATCGATTCCCAGTGCCCGCTCACTCTAACCATCGGTTTTTCGTGGTTTTCCCTGGTTGACGTACGCGAATGCCGGAGTAGTGTATTCTACCATGGAGTTCCTCTCTCCCCATTTCCCTTTCATGAGTCAAGTTGACTCCGGGGCTATGATTCAGTCGGTTTCGGGCATATGGCGAAGTGGTTTGCGATTTGGAACTTCTTCTCGGCCCAGCTAGACGGAAGCCCGTCGAGCCTCCACTGCTGGATTATGTTTCCCCGGTTCCATTAGAGGAACGTTTCCGAGCGATCCTCCCGTGGCCGGGTGGTCAAGCCTAGTACTCTTAGGGAACTCTGCACGTCTCTATCGACTTGCGCCGGCTTCACTCTGCAGCCCATACGTCTCCTGCGGTTCCCTCACTTCATCCGTTCCTCTCGGGGGTGTACGCATTGGGGGTCGAGGTACTAGGTGTCCTCTTCGTTAACTAGTCCTATCCTATCTCAATATAGCCTCTTCTTATTCTTTACTTCATAAATGTTCGATTAGGTTTTATTAATTTTATAACCACCGTTACAGTTGTTATAGTATTTTAAACAAATATACTTATATTATATTATTTCTAACTGGATTTATGTTAAAATGTTATCATAATTGAGTTTTTATTGCTAAAGGAGTCTTACGTTTTAAATTCTCTTCTTCTGAGCATTTAAAGCTATGGGCATTTACCTTTTTATATACTTAACAGAAACCGCTATTTCAAACTGAGTAAAGTAGACCTATTAGTTTCAAAATGATTACATATTATTAGGCTTGTAACTAGTAAACGGGACGATACCACTATTTCTAGATACTCGATACCTATACTGATTTTTGAGCATCGATACTCGACACTCACTTTATAAAAGACTGTAAAGCGATAGCTTGGTCACTGAATTATATTCTTATTAGTAGTTTTCTGTGTATAAACACATATAACCAATTTTGTACTGTATGCTAATTCCAAAATTGTTCCTGTTTGATATTCTCCAATTGGAAGCAATTTTTATGTTGATAAAGTCACAGGCTATTTATCCCCTACTGTTAGTCAATAATAATAATAATAATAATAATAATATTAATAATATTACTAATAATAATAATGTCTTTGCTTCCCTTTTTACGTAACTATATTTTATGCTGAAAACTTTCTTTAAAGAATTTTTATCCATACTATGGAAATTAGTGGTACAGTATACCTGTAAGTTATAATCGTGACCCGAGTTTGACTTACGTAAACGCAAACAGATGGAAGGAAAGAAGAAATATTTCCATACACTGTATTATGTCACGTCTTAAGTTCTGATTCGTTTTGCTGGATTTTGGTCACCTGAGTAAGTATATGTAATGGCTGACAGTGCGTCACCAAGCCAGGCTATTGCAGAAACGTGAGATAGTGCGTCAGCTAAACCAGCTTTATTCACAACTCAGTTAATGCTGCATGTTACATGAGTACCTGCACTCCTTTCCCCATTGTTTTACATGCTTTCATTTAGACTCAAAAAAGCTATGAAATGTTGCATTGATGCACCCACAGGAAACGCAGTCAAAGTCTATCAAGAACTATAGTCCAACTCTTTGGGACACGTGCGAGGCAATAACATGAAGTCTCGGCTCCGTTCATTTCTTATGTAGCATAAAGTTAAACGCAACAACTTTCAAAACTTAAACATTTAAATGTATCGAAAATATATTGCATGTTTATCTCAAAGTATTAGACATACTTCGATACCAACGAGTATCGAGAATATCGACGTATCGAGGTGCCATCCCTACTATAAATGTAATGTCTGAGGACTCTAAAAGATATAAAGAACTTTTTTCTGATATCCGGTATAGTTTTGGATATAAGGCTTTTATAGTTTAATATACGAATTTTGGGGAAAGATTAAAAGTGTTGCATGCCCTATTATATATTCCAGGAAAAGCTTTGGTGTTAAACAAAGGGTAATTTTGGGTTATAAAGAGCAATATTCCATAAATAATATACAAAGTGTAAAATTTTGAAGTTCAATAGTTTCAATCACTGAAGATACTTCACATATTGTGGCTTATTAATAATTAGGGGCCTTATATTATTGTTCTACATTGCCATTGCCAGACACATTGTTATTTACGTTACTCTTGGCTGGCAGCTTGGCTAGCCACGAGCAGTGGGGAATAGCGTCTGTCTCAGTTAGGATTCCGTAAGGAACGGACGGCGTGTGCAAGCCGGGTTTTGGATCGGTGGGCATCTCCTCCCACCTTCCATGTTTAATAATGTAGGAACCCCAAACGGTTGGGAAATAAATCTAGGAATGTGTGAGTAGATTTGTGTTATGGATTTTGTACAGTAAAAACCCACGCCTTCCTCTTAACCTCCACACCATGTTTCGGTCCTCCGCAGCCAAGTAAGTATATGTCCCCTTAATGCACGTGCTGGGTACTTAAAATTAATTTAATTTCAGTGAACTTTTAGGCCATCTACCCAGCATGTAACAATATGATTCTATTTTAATTCTTTGAAAGTGGCTTAGGCGGTAACCTGCGTTCGGAAGGTCCCATGTTGAAACTCCCGTGGTTTTCCTCGTTCGCTAGGCGAGTGCTGGGTTGGGTAACTTCATCCCAGAAGTTTTCAATCATCCCTTCATCACCACATTTCATTTCCTTCTTCTTCACCACCATACCAGGCATTAGGTTGATCACCCATCCTGGATATACCATGATCCAAAGGTTTGCTTGCTCCTCGACAGGCTACTGCCCCAAGGTAAGTTGTTGGGAGTGTAAGTCCTACAGAGAGGAGCGTAATCCATTGAGGAATAAGAAGAAAATTGTTGTCTTGCAAATTTAGTATATAACACCACGAAACTAATTTTATATTATAATTATGTTAAATAAATGTGTGAAAAAGATTTCAACTCAATTGGTGGAAGTTTGTAGAAATTAGCACTTTCAGTAATGGGCACCCTTAGTATAAACAGATTTGAATACGTTTACTAGAGTGGCTATTTATATTGACTCGCTGTTCACAACACTCATTAGCTTTCGGGGTGCTGCATCAGGAAAATAGTCCACTTTACACATCGCCATTTGTGCCAAACGAGATAATACGAACAGCTTATTTGTACGCAAACATTCAGTTTTTTGACTTTTGCCAGCGCCAACTACAAATCCTCTAAACGTAGACAGTTTAATTAGTGTGTGTATTCACTTTGAAAATTTGGTGTGTATTCATTTGCAGCTAAATCGTGTTAAGAGGTTTAAAATTTGATTTTCACCTACGTTTCATAATGAACAATCGATGGTCAGACGGATACATAACACGAGCAGACGGTAATTACGTTACAAGTAATTAATACCAGGGCGCGGCGGGGAGGCGTCGTGTCGGATGGTCACAGCGGAGGGTGACCGCATGGAATTGCTCATTAGGTCTCATGGCTAGCAAGAGTTTCCTGTACAACTTAATACATTTTGCTGTACTTATGTTCCACGATAGGCAATCTGCCGTTTCAAAACTGTTACCGCCAGACGGGACGTGGCAAGCAACCTGTGAGGTTCCTTGGATTGCAATTTTATCTGGACTTTACAAATATTTATGCAATCCTACATGTACTATATTCGGTATCGTGCATAATTAGCTAATTATAGCACGCGTACCAATAATACAGAGTGAGTCAAAAGACCCCCAACCGCCTGCGAGGTGTGTTTCTGTCCGCGTCCTCGGCACTCGTTGCCGTCTGCTGCTATCATAGAAAGGCGCGGATGAAACCATACATTTTTAAAACTATTTTTAAAGGCTTTACTTACCAACTTTATGAAAGGAAATGCTGAAACTGGCCTCCGTCGTTGTCCATACATTTTTGGCACCTCTTTAGGAAACTATCCATCATGGAATTTCAGGGGGAAATTTTCCAAACAATGACCGAAGTCGTCTAATGTTTCTTTGGTAAGAACCGAACGCCGGATTTTAGATTTCTTAGCCTGAACACTTCCTGTGGCCTGAAATTTACTGTAAAGTTCATGGATGGTTGTACGGCCTGGAACCTTTGCACCTGGAAATATTTCTGCAAATCGTACTTTCACTTAGCGAGCTGACCGAGTTAACCCATACGAATCATCAATAAATACACGCTGTGCAGTAGAAAACATATATTGAGCCATAATATACCTTGTGACTAAGTACAGGACAAAATAATAAATAGCTCGTTAAAAGTGAAATATATCACATCACCGTCAACTCAAAACTGCACTTCACACTACAGAGCAAAACCACAACAGCGTGACTTTGTTTATAGCAGCAGTGCGTTATCATGTTTTTATCATATTTCCACACGCCCACTGGAAAAATACCGCGCAGCCGGTAATGTTGTTCATAAAATACCCCTCAGGGATAACTTTATTGTACAACACAAACCCGCACACCCTGGAAGAATTAAAACAAAATATCCCCCAGGAAATTTCTCAACGTGAACAACGGCCAGTGATGGATATTTTCCTAAAGAGGTGCCAGTAATATATGCACAACGACGGTGACATAGCCTGTTCACGCCAGACGGTTCACTTCACTCGGGAGTTGAACACAAGACCTCCACAACCCATCGCTCCACAATGGCAGTAGCTGCACGTCACAGCAGCCGTCACCAACTCGCCGGGAGAATCTCTCTTGATGTACGAGAAACCCACCCGCCAACTCGTCGCTCATTGACTGACCGACTTACTCAACTTAGTCCACTCGCACTGGCTGACTCTCGCGAGAGCACTCACTTATATATGCAGTGGAATCTTTCCACAAGGTTCTCGAAAGTTCTAGAACTAATTCGACACACGTCTTGGAGGAGGGGTGGGGAGAAGTAGCTTCCAGAAGGTTCTGTTTATCTGCCTATACCGCGCCCGTTGTGCACGCTGGCAAGCGACCGTTATGTTGTTTACTCCGACCGCCCGGCGCCGACCTTGCGCCATAGCCGCTGCGTCACAATAATATAATCTACTCTCGCATTTGCCTACCAAGCAGGAAAAACCGCGAAGAAACTAAAGGTGTGTCCGGCCCTACAGGAATCGAACCCGGTATCTCCCGAATGCAAGCCTCACACGTCACCGCTGAGTCATCTCGCTCGGTTCAGCGGCTTTGACCTTTGGTCTACCTCAGTTTAAGTGTGTTCTTACTTAAGGTTTTTCCTCTTTTGAGTCTGTTTCTTCACATATGCTTTAATATTCCGTGATCATTTACACATTTAATGTTCAGCTCCTCTCGATTTTGCCATTAAATAGCATATCCTTTACTGACATTTACTCCCGCTCTACGCGTAAGAGTGATATCGCTTCAGTATGTAGAATTTAAAGAAACATATCCATTCATACTTATGAGAGGCAAGAAGCAGGCGGGGAGAGTGAGGAAGAGGGGGGGCAGCCCGAAACAAAAAAGGAATATGGATATTGGGAAGGGTAAAGAAATGTATCTCTGCAAAAATACGAACGAACTGTGGGTTGTATGTGCAGCATAAAGCTGCAACAAATATTTGTCTAGTAATTTCGATTACGAATACAAATAAACTGGAGATAATGGACTACCGTGAAGTAAAATTGCATTTTTAAAAATGTGTATATATGTATGTGGGTGTGGATGTGCGTGTTCTTTTCTTTTAGTAGAGCAAACGCCCATCATTACTGCAAACAGCACCGCAGGCGGTGGACACTAATAATACATGAAATACAATGCTAGAAGGCAATTTATGTAGGAAACGTTGCAGGCCTAAGTTTAGGGTACCTAAACGGCATTTGCCAGTTATGAGGGTTGAGGAAAGCTTCAATAAGCCTCAGTAAGGGAGGGCGGTTCTGGCGGGATTTCAACTGCAAACTTCCAGTTCACGAGTGCGCGTCTTAACGATCTCGGCTTTCGGTGTGTGTTTCACCTTTCCGCTGCTAAATGGATTGCCGTGATACTAGGCATTAACTTACCTTAAATTCTACCGAGGTATATGTTGTATAGCATCTCAAATTCTTGTTTTAGTGACTTACAAAGTTAAAAACAATGTTTTGACAATTACTGTGCTTTTCTAAACATTAAAAACTTATAAGTAACACTTTATAAGAATAAATATGTCTCATAATTTCTGTTATTTACTAAATTCGAAGTAAATACTAAGCAGGCATGCTTATATTTTATTATTATTTCGGCACGAAAAAAGTTGAAATTAAAATAAAGTTACTTAAAATTAAATAAAGTTGACACAATCTTTTGAAGTATTTTCAGTTTATCGTGCAAAACAGTCTAGTTTCATACTCCTAGGGCGGCATTCATAGTCCATCTTAGTCCGGACCAACTTGCTACTTCCTGTGGATTTACAGCGGACCATCGATTTTCTCATTCATAGACTGGGACTTGCATTGGTCCGGGGATCAAACGCCTTGGTCCGGACCATATTTTTTACAAAATGGATGACTATGGAGTGATGGGCGTGGCTGATGTGTGTAGAATTCGCGAAATGAGACGGTGGAGTAAAACTATCTACCAAGATTAGACATAAACGGAAAGTACGATGACCTAAACTTCAAAACAAATACTGTTTAGTAAAGTAAAAGTTAGAAGGCTAATAGAACTGGTTTATCCTAACCTATATGACAGGGACCATAACCGAGGCTGAGTATCTTAATGGATACACAAATGCTAATAGTGCTTCCGTATTATGCAGGAGGAGAGTATAAATAAAACACTGCTGACCTTAGGTGTCAGTAAGCCGCATTATAACTAATGTCTCACGTGCCATTGCTAGACTTCCCTTCGTTAAACCGGAATTACGATAACTTTACGTAACATGACGGGACGTAACGCGAAATTAAGAAATGCTGCTAAAGTAAAGGTCTAATTAGGATGCACATAACGTAACAGGAATGAATGTTGATTGATTGTTATTTTATTACTTCATGCTATTGCCTCACGCGATTGGTTCTAATTACCTTGGCGTAATGAAAAGGAAAAGCTTGACACCGCCAAATTTAAGTTGCGTCGCGTTAAATTAAGTCACGTTAAGACAACCCTAAGTAACTCCATTTAATACACTGCACGTTACGTCGCGTTAAATTAAGTCACGTTAAGACAACCCTAAGTAACTCCATTTAATACACTGCACGTTACGTCGCGTTAAATTAAGTCACGTTAAGACAACCCTAAGTAACTCCATTTAATACACTGCACGTTACGTCGCGTTAAATTAAGTCACGTTAAGACAACCCTAAGTAACTCCATTTAATACACTGCACGTTACGTCGCGTTAAATTAAGTCACGTTAAGACAACCCTAAGTAACTCCATTTAACACACTGCACGTTACGTCGCGTTAAATTAAGTCACGTTAAGACAACCCTAAGTAACTCCATTTAATACACTGCACGTTACGTCGCGTTAAATTAAGTCACGTTAAGACAACCCTAAGTAACTCCATTTAATACACTGCACGTTACGTCGCGTTAAATTAAGTCACGTTAAGACAACCCTAAGTAACTCCATTTAATACACTGCACGTTACGTCGCGTTAAATTAAGTCACGTTAAGACAACCCTAAGTAACTCCATTTAATACACTGCACGTTACGTCGCGTTAAATTAAGTCACGTTAAGACAACCCTAAGTAACTCCATTTAATACACTGCACGTTACGTCGCGTTAAATTAAGTCACGTTAAGACAACCCTAAGTAACTCCATTTAATACACTGCACGTTACGTCGCGTTGAGATAAGTCACTAGGTTAAGTCCAATAATTCAGGTTTTACTTACATTTTTCTCGGCGATTAAACTCCCGGAAGGTTTATGATATATCAGAATTTCCACAGGCGATTACTTCTGTATAATTACTATCACAAAATATTTAATTATTTTGTTCAGATCCAAGGTGAGATACATTTTAATGACAGCAAATGTTGTTTGCCATTAAAATTCGATTTGGTTCTGTAATTTTAAGGTGAAAAGTTTATATTCAGCAAGTTAAATTCTTATTGAAATGATTAACAATGACATGAAACTGAGTGGCAGGTGGATAAGAACGTTTCCAAAAAGGGAGGGGTGACAATAGGTTAGAATCGTGCACATATTTTATCCCTCCATCATGCCTCCTCTTTTTTTTTAATTTGCATTGTCGAAGCCGATTTGTTTTCAATAATATTCATAATTTTTCGTATTACGGAAAACAGAAGTTTTCCTCCTCCTACCATTTAATGCACGCTTCTTGACTATCTCCATTTTTTTGCTGAGGGTGAGGAGTGAAAATTGAACTGATGAAAAAACAGCTGTGAAACGAACATAGAAAGTTAAAAACTTGGGAGTAACAGTGGTTAGTTTACTACTCTATGGAAGCCGCGCATGCGCGGAACTACCTTTCTTTATCGTGCAACATTTTCTCCTTGCTGATCCACGGCCATTCTTGGTCCAAGGCTTTTATCGTCTTTGAATGCCAAAAGCTTGGTCCGCCTTTGGTCCGGACCAAATGAGACTGGAGATAGTTCAGACTAACGTGAAATCTATTAATCTTTCATAGTGAGAGCAAGGTTGAAACAAGCTGCCTATCTGAACCTTCTATTCATTGTTTTGCTCTGTTGTTAGGATAGATATCGGGTAGCTTCAGCGTTTTAGATTCCTTAGATCATTTTCATGCTGGTTTCATGCGTTTGGTCATCGTCTGGTTAAACAGCGTTAAAGTTGACAAATTTGTGCTAATAAGACGGAAAATTTACCTACTTTGTGCTCATAAATATATTTTATATGATGGGTGATATTTGTTTACCTTCTGTCTTGTTTTCAGGGGGTGTACCTGGGTCCAAAAACAAAGCCCATTCCTTTAAACTCAACTGCTTTTCTCTTACGTAAGTTTTCCGCATTTGTCCAACACTAGACTCCACCTAGTCCTAATCACGTCTCCCTATGACTAGATTGAAACGAACTACAACAGTTCAACATAAAGTAATGAGTGATTTTAAAGCTCGTTGTGTAACGAAAGAGAGGGGGAAATAGCGTCTCTCGATTAATTCTACTTCATTTGGTGTAAACATCTAAAGTGGCTAAAACCAATATACTGGTCGTACTACTAGAGACTGGACAATGTAGATGGAGGGATCGAGGAAGAATCAGATACTTATAGAATTAAAATTTTAAAAAATGGTGCAATATATATGTCGACTGTATCTTCTGAAGCAGGCATGGGGACGAAGTCCAAAATTACTGCCAGCAACAAATAATGCTGTAAGGTTTGCTGAAATGTGCGTCATACCGGGTTTATCTTGAATGCCGCAACTGGCAGCTACGGGTGTGACTCGTAGCAAATGTTGGGTTGAATGACCACGTTTTGCCTTAACCTAACTTAAGCCTCTAAGGATTGCAATGACATTAGCAGTTCATTCTAATGTTAGTCTGCTGAATGTGTTTACTGTGTGTAGCTATTGCGGTGCATACTAGTAACAGAGTGTGGTTATCGTGTTAAGTTTTATCCCAACAAAGTCACATATACACTGTGAAATTTAATTTGCACAGCAATTCTCTGGTATCATCGTTCCTAACAAATGCAAAATTTATAGGTTGTTAGAAAAATTTAAATAGACTGGGTCCGTGATAGACAAAACTAGAGTCCGCTGACATGTGCAACCACAGACCAGAGGGCCCCTTAGTGCGATTGAACATGCATCTATGAATATAAACGAGGTCGTTTTACGCGGCTTAATTATGTCCTTCAGGATTGATTACATAACAATTTGTATTTATCTTTCTAGAAGTATGGTACAAGTTAATGTAGCCAGTCAGTACGTTATATTCAGTTTTGGTGCAGATTTTTACAATTGCAATTTCTTATATGCTGTGCATTTGTCGCTTAGACATTAATTAAAATTCGTTTCGACCATTTCGAGGAATATATACTCTATTCTTATCAGTAGTATAGGAGATTGATGCCATCTTTACATAATTATCAGTATATAAATTACGAATGAGGTTATACTTTTTATGAATATTATGGTTAACATGAGACTAGCACTACCCACCACCATCATCTATAATCTATGTTGGTATAAGGACTAGAACTACGACTAGTATTATTTATAATCCGGTTATCGCTTTGGGATACCCAATGCGGTATTCTTCTGGGAGATGTCTTATCCAGGTTTAGTGGAGGGAATTCTATTCCCCTTGCATGTAGTCTTCTTGAGATTTTTGAGAGACTTTATTAGCTTTGTCGTCTAGCCACACCATAGTCTTCTGTCTCTCACAACTTCAAAAACGGTTCTATTCTGCAGGTGGGAATGTGTTTGAATTCTGACTGGGGCTTTCAGAGGGACCTCAAAAACTGGATGCTCCGGAGTGTCAGTGTCACTTAAGGCATTGGCTTAGGCCGAATCTCTTGAGATAAGTTTTATAATGTCTTTTGTGTAATGTGCAAGTCCAGTAAATGGCTTGAAACACCTCATGTTGAACCTTCTTATACGTTAGGAAAGGTTTCTTTTGTTCGCTTTCAGTTTCACTGGTATTCTCTCTTTTATCAGAGAATGAGGCTTTCCAGCATATCTGTTTCATTTCTTACAGGACTGTGAAGCTCTGGCTAGTCTCGGCCAGTAAATGGATCTCCTGCGTCTCACCTTCATCTCTAGAAGTAGTATACTCAGAATATGTGTGGACGTCCGTGGAAACCGTGGAAAAACACCTATTGCTCATTAGCTTTTCTTTGTAGTCTTTGAGGTACTCTCTGGGATGTTTGAAGTAGCATGTGCACCCTTACTCCAGTTCCAAATCCAACTATGAAGGCGAGTACAATTTTGTTATACATATAATCGAAGTGTATCATGGGGTTTCACCATAATTCTGACTTACACGGATTAATTTATTGAGCACATCGAATGCCTTTTTGTTGCATCTTGCACGTGAGTATGAAACCTGAGTCCTTCATATAAGTATCTGATGCTTTTGGCCTAGCAATTCTTTTCGGGTCCAGGTGCATTAATGGGTCTATATGTAACCTACCTGTTCAGAACATGTATTTTTTTCCCCACAGATAACGTCTGTTTGATTTTAGATCAGACCTCCAGCAGAAGTTTCGTTTCATTTTCGCTCAGGAGTTTGCCTTCACTAAACGCAACATGTCAGTATAGGATGTGACGCCACAAGTATCTTCAGAGTTCTGCAGCTTCTTTCAGTACTGGATTTAAGCCATGCCACAGAAGGTGGATCCGCAGACCGATACTTAAGGGTAGACTTTGGTGAGGAGTCTGGGACTTTATGTTCAAAATCAGATACATTTACATATCTCCGTTTGTCGTAATTCAGCAAGATGCTGTATAAGGCGACGGACATTGTATTCTCCGTAATTCACAGAAAAGGACAGGCTACCAGAGGTTGTTGAAATCACCAACCATATCGCAAAGATTCCAGTAACGTAAGTAGTATCTCAAGCCTCAGCTAGGGTTATGGATCCCTTATAGTGTCCTCACAGGAACTGCCATTTCGCAAGCCGTGCTTGTGTTAGGATAGTCCAGTTCGTTCCCTTACCTAAGTGAGATGGGAGCAAATTAGTACTTATAATAATTTAAACATACAGTTAAGGGGAGAGATAGGTCTATAGAATTTAGGATCTCTGGCAGCTACGTGAGGGCCTTTTCTTGTGTAGTAACAGTCGCTTGATATCATACATTTGGAGTTCTACCTTGCACTAGGCAGTCGTTATAGAGGCTGCATTGGATGGAAGGTATTTGGTTTGTTAGAGCCTGTAAAACCTCCGCGGAGATTCTGTCAGTACCTGATATTTTGCCTTTCTTCATTGGTCCCCCAACTCCTGAAACTTTCCTTTAATCGTAAAAAGGGGTATCTATTCTACGTTCTGATAAGATTCAAGCGTTTCCATCAATTTGTCCCTCTATTATTCGGTATAATTTGAGCAGTGTCTTTTGGAAGAAGCGTCTCGAGTAAAAAAGATATTTGTCCTCCCAGAGCTGGTGACGGAGTAATCCTTTTGAATCTAAGTGGACATTATTGGACTACCAAAATTTCCCCCTACTATTTGATAGGGGAGTCCCCAAAGTGTGCCTAGATAAACAGTCGTGTACAAACTTGCTCCAGGCTTCTTACTTGGTTTTCAGAAGGAGCTCCTCATACTCTGTCTTTTTCCTTCTGTATAAAGAGTCGTACCTTAATTTCCGCTGGGATTACAAGAACCGGTATTGCTTACGGACTTTTTTGACATTCCTACAGAAGCGCTGTGATTTCTCTTTCCAAGGACCTTCTGAGATAGGATTGTTAGTTCTCGTGATCGGAATAGATACAAACATAGCTTTTGTAATAGATTAGTTGCATTACTTAACGGCTGCATTAACGTTCTCTATGGGTTTTATCGGTGGAAAGTAACTAATTTTTGACAATTTGTTCGTGTTAAACCACCTACACTCAGCGTTGGCTTAGATATTTTTCTCGGGTCGCTTTTGATCAGTGAAATGAATCAGATTGTGAGCGCTAGCAGTTTGTTAGTCAGCTACTTTCCAATTTTAATTAATTTTTAGGAATTGTTCCCTTTCTTTTGTCATTGTGACTTCAATATTGTCGTGAAGCTCTACGCTTCCAACATAGGTTGAGGGTTATGGGGTTGGTTTGCCACATCCAGATATAGAGGCATTATCGTGTCTACTAGCATATTTACAAGCCCATTTGTGGTGTCACTGTACCATAAATGATACTTTACTTCTGCATCCGACGCGTATATCGTCAGTTTACAGACATAAACCGGCTCAGTTGTACTAATCGCACCCAAGGTATTATTTATGTCGTGACTGCACTGAATAGAAGTCTACCATATAAAGTTCAAGGTTATCGAGAGGTCGGCACCGAGCGGTCGTAGTAAACACCGATAATGGCCGCTTAAACAGTGGGCGCGGTATCGGCAGATAAAAACAATCGTCTGTAAGCTTTATCTCCCCACCTTATCCAGGAAGTGTGTTGAAATAGTTCTAGAACGTTCGAGAACCTTGTGGAAAGATTTAACTGACTATATAAGCGAGCGCTTTAGCGGCAGTCTAGTCAGTGGCGTCAGTAGAATGATCGCGTCGGTCAGTCAGCGTAAGTCAGTTGCGAGTTGAGTGCGAGAGAGTTGTTATCCAGTGTGCGAAAGAGTTAACGACTGCGTTTCTGGTGCGACTTCTAAAGCGATTCTCCGAGCGAGTTGCTGACGACTGTTGTGACGTGAAGCGAGTGCTATTGCGGAGCGACGGGATGTGGAGGTGTTGTGTACGACTCCCGAGTGAAGTAAACTGTCCGGCGTAAAGAGGCTACGTCACGAAGGAAGTGAAGGGACAGAGAATTGAACTAGTTCACCTTAGTGAAATGAACTCCCAGTGAAAGTGAACTACATAAAAATGAAACAGTGTCAGTGAGAACTGAGAAAATTGACAGCATTGTTGCCGTCATTCGTAACTGGTCATACGTTACGATGCCTGTAAATACAGGCATAAAAAGTATGTTCCCGTTTGAGGAGTATGGTGGTTTTACGCATACTATATGCAGTTGTCTTCCATCTTACATTCTCTGCAGTCCTTGCAGTCAAGTTGGCTGCGTTAATTTTCAAAATTGGGATGTCATATTTGCAGAGTTTAAAGTTCAATCAGAGAAGGTATATGGATTCGTGACAGATTTGCAAGGGCATGGGAGCCATCAGTCCGGGGAGTTGTACCCTTTCAGGCAGTCCGGGGAGTTTTTTAAAAATTAAATTGAGTTTTATTTATGGACGCTCTTTAACTGCTATGGTCCTTAGCGTCCCATTCATTAAATTGGGCATGAATTCTGGTCAGAGGCCTTATTATCAGACTTAAGGTTCTTTTACGTGCCGTAAATCTACAACATGGGACCACCGACTTTACTTCCCTTCCAAAGGAATCCATACTAAGGATTTTTGCGCCCGAAAAAATCCACCACTCTCCGCCGGGTTTGAACCCGCGACCTCGGGAACTACAGGTGAGATGTTTGGCACACTATGTTGACCATAATGTACAAATGTAGTTATTTTTACGGCATGCAGGCTGGCGTTGCCCGCGCATGTATGTCAGTAAGAGTCACTGACCGTTACCAGTGAGTTGAATCTCGCGTTGTAGCAAAGTCTTGTATTTCTCAAACTCAGTGGAGTTCTGTTTCTTGCACTTGGCGTCTTTGTTTAGATTTGTGCAGGCTATGCAAACAGGAGCCTGTTTTAGCTTGACAAGTCCCTTTCATGTGATCTACCTCACTGCAGTAACCGCTCACCTGCTTTTCCTCCTGGCAATGCTTCTGTGTGCGGCCTAAGACTTTGCACTCGTCTCACCGAGGTGCCACCAAAAGATATTTCACTGTCATTGGGATAAGTAAAATAGAGTCCAGTTTTCCTGTGAATTTCTCAGCGTAACTGTGGGATCAGTTCAATAGCTTTTAGGCGGTTTTATATGGAGCCTCATTTCTTGGAAGAAACATACACAGTGAAGTTATAGCCGAGGAAGATGCTATCTCGGAAAAAGGTCCAAGAAAGTAGCTGCCTCAGGTTACAACTGTTTTTCATTATTGAATAATATACCCATTTGAGATCTAAATACGTGTGATTGTTCTCCATGAGGAATGCTGAAAGATAAAGCTTATACAACAAATCTCCACACACTCGATGAATTAGAATATATTATCGGGCGTCCATTTTCCTATAGTTTGGCTGAAGAAATTCGTCTTGTGTTCGGTAATGTGTTGAAGAGGTACGCGGCTTGTATAGACTCAGGGTGCTGCTGTTTGGAACACCTTTCATAACGAAAGGTGCGTGTAACATTTCATATTGCTTGGCATCTTAGCAGTATCTGTGGGAGAAACGACGGGCCTGTCCGCCGCTACTGTACGAGCGGTAGTGGTAATGTGGAAGAACTGAATACTATTGGTGGATAAGTTATCAAGAAAGAAATATTTTTAATATGTTTCAGAATTTCAATAGGTTATTTAATTCATTAACATTTACAAATAATAATAACAATAATGACAGCAATTCCAGGGACATAAGCAACTTGCATATCTAGTGGATAGAACTGTGAAGAAGGGGACATGCAATTGTGACACTATGAGAGAGCCGAGGTATGCAAATATCAATTTGAGTTTTCTGTTCCTATATGAGCCACTTTTTTATACCCAAGTGTGCACAATGAGGGTAAACCACATCTTAATTTTGCATTATGTGCTAGGTTGTAGATATTTGTTAACCTAGTCTGCGTGATTCTAATATGGCTTTGAGAGGGAAGATTAGGATCTGTATATTCACGGCTGTTTTAATAATTTAAACACTATGCTTATATGTTATTAGAGGGAACATATAGGCCACGTTGTGAGCTTGCTATATGGTTTCTGTCAGTTCTAAAACCATAACTTCTGTTATCTTGGGTACACTTGATAGAACTCGAGGACTAAATAGGTGTGTTCTGTGATTGGTACTTCCCCTCCTGTCCCTACTACTGTCTTGTCCTTCCCCATGCATTTAGAGCACTAATAAAGTTGTTATAGAAGATGCAACATTACCTTTTGAAATGCTTTAGTTAGCTCCACATGTGTTGGTTTTGGTTGAGAAGTACTATTATATATATATACAAATTTTATTTTTTTCTCTTTGTTTGTACTGTGTCGATTTTCCAATTTGTGTTTTTTAAACAGCTCCATTTTCAATTAAACTGTCTCTAACAGTTTCCACTTTCTGCGTTTCGTGAGGGGAAACACAAAAATACAACTGGTGTTTGCAGTTAACCGCAAGCAAGAGCAACATGAATGAACTAACATAAGCTGGCTTCAAAACTGCTCAAATGGTCACCCAGTGTAGGAAGTACCGACAACATTCATCACTATTATCTACCAACAATGTATCGTAAAGGGCAACAATGAAGATACTTCCAACAGTCTCTGTATGACTTCCTACTTCGAAACCATTAAAGCGGATGGTAGTTAAAAAGCGGCATATTATTGTATACTATATACCTACTTAGGATTTTTTTATGGTATGCGTTTCGTTGCTCCTTACTTAAAGTTAATTTTGTGGATAGACCATTACCTACCTTCTGTAGTGCGCATATAAATCTACGGTTGTTTGTTTTGAAAACAAAGGTTGTTTTATTGATTACGAATGTGGTCATAACCCAGAATGTCCAGAATACTGCTACATCCGACATTAACATGTTGTAATTTTAATTTATTTCATCCTCAAGTCAGATTAATACAACTTGGGAAACGTCAAACATTATTTACAGTAGTATATACAAAGATCAATGAGTTTACAACACAGTCGTTAAAATATTAACAGATTTTAATCATTACTAACATTCTTGGCATAGATTGAAGGATTTTTCAGTTTTTCTACCATTGAAGGCGGGTCTTCTGCCTTCCTGTCCTCTGATTTAAGATCTCAGTTCTCAGTCATATGCAACAGGACAAAAAATTGACATTAGAGTTTTCCTAGTTATAATTTGCACCTTGCAATAGTTAAATAAGGGAAAGAGATAACCGCATTCGCATCATTTTAAGTCATTGCTACGCAGTGATTATTGAATTCATAGCTTGAATAAAAGTGATGAATTAATAAGAAGTTGAGGAATTCTTTTTTGAATCTTAGTTTAGAATTTAAGTTTTTCAAGTATAAAGGAAGCTTTTTATATAAATTAATACCAGTATATTTAAATAATTTCTTAAAGAGGCTGGTTTTATGAAAAGTAATATGCAGATTATTTTTATTTCTAGTGTTGTGATTATGTACTTCATCATTGGTTGTTATACTTTCTCTTAATGTAAATAAATAACTGTTTCAAATAAACACATGGTAGTGCCAGAATGTTTAATTTTTGAAGTGATCTCTGAAACCTTCGGTGTTTGGTACCCCTACAATTATTCTAATACCCTGTTTTGCAATTTAAATATTATATTATTAACTGGATTACTCCACAATACAATCCCATGAGATATTCGAGAGTGGAAGTATGCAAAGTAGCACTTCTGAGTACATCTTTAGAAACCCTTTTCTTTAATTGGTACAGAAGAAAATTTATTTTACTCAGTTCAATGGCCAGTTTTTTTCAATATGATTTTCCCAACTTAAGTTATTGTCAATCCATAGGCCCAAAAACTTAGTGTGGGTTTCGTTTTCCAGGAGTTAAGACCCAATTGTGTTCAGACCCAGCCGTGAATATACAGATACTAATCTTCCCTCTCAAAGCCATATTAGAATCACGCATGCTAGGTCTAACAAATATCCACAACCTAGCACATAATGCAAATTTAAGATCTGGGTATAAAAAGTGACTCATATAGGAACAGGACACTCAAATTGATAATTGCATACCTCCGCTCTCTCATAGTGCTACCCAATGACCCAATACCACAGTTCTCAGAAGTCATATATTTTATGATGCCACTTCATTGACACAGCTTTATTTTCATTCACCACTAGCTTGTTTTAAAACAATTAAGCAGCTGCTTTGCGCTGATTGAGATGCTTCCTTTGAGGCTTTCTCTGCAGCTACCACTAATGAATATGCTCGTATCATCAGCAAATGAGGTAATATATACTTCATGCTTTTTAAATACGGTGGTAAATCGTTCATTTGAAGTAAAAACAAGTGCGGACCTAGCATTGATCCTTGTGGAACAACAGATCGAAGGATTCTTTTTCCCGATTGTTTCACTTTTATTTCTATTCCTCCAGGTTCCATATGCTCTACTTCAACTACCTGTCCCCTTTTGGTGAGGTACGATTAAAACGAATTGAATGTTTATCTCTGTTTCCAGTTTTGTGTAATTTGTTTAGCAGAATATTACGTTCCACCATTTCAAATGCTTTGGTAAGATCCAGGAATAGTCCAACCCCGAGCTCAATTTTGTCTAGCACATTGTAAATGCTATTTACAAAATTCATTACTGCTATATTGGTGGACTTATTGCTTTGAAAGCCAAATTGACAACTATTAATAACATTATAGTTTTTCATAAATTGCATTAACCTATTATAGATCTGTTTTTCCACAATTTTTGAGAAGGTCAAGAGTATTTCCGTTTTCATTGGTATACTGAGCGAAACCAGGTATAGAATTACATAGACACATGGATATAAAAATGCCGTAGATATAATAAAGCTCACTCCCCGAATTGCTGTGATCCCAAAAATTAAACGAATGTTGATACACTAAACAGCGAGACAGTTGACATCACGTGAAGGACGTTTTGTAAACAGTCTTGGTGCGTTACATCACATGGGTTTCTCTACCCATTATTGGTTATTTTTTATATAGATCCTACAGAATATTCTTACAAAACTTAGTTTTCTATCTGCTTCTTATTAATCGAGATAAACGTTTGTAGAAATATTTAATAATGCTTACGTTGTAGGTACAAGGTGGATACAGAAAACCGAAACGATATCCAAATATATAAAAGCGAGTAGCTATTTTCTGGACTTAAAATTTCGTGCTCTTTCTATGACATCCCGAGAAACAACTGAATGGTGACAGCACTCGAAAAATGATAAAAGTATTGTAAAATTCAAACTAATAACAACGGATATCTCGGAAGTGTCTATGACGATGGATGCTGTGTTACGTACTTGTAGGTCGCCTTGATGCCCGTGCTCTCGTGATGTATCACGACGTTCTCGTAGACTGGAATCTGATGATCGTATATCTGTATTCTTGTGTGTGTTTTAGTATATTGTAATTATTATTCTATAATTGTACCACGGCTGCTGTATTTGTGTCGAAAAGCACTTCTGTCTTGTCAGGGTTGAGTGTGGAAAATATTAAAATATTTTGCACACACGTATTCTGTTTAATCAGTTCAATTTTGTTTTAGATAAACCACATATGATATTCACAATTCACTATTACCTTTATCATGTTAAAATATGTATAACTGGTAGACTTTAATATGTAGTTTTAGCGTCTATTTAGAGACGAGCTTATACACTACCTTCCTGCTTGAACACTGACAAGCTTATGTTAGCGTTCGCTTCAACCGTTCTTCTTAACGTACACTTTTGAATTATAGGCATGTATGAATGTACCTGATGCCTTTAAAGAGATCAAAGGTTCTGTGTGCAGTAAATGTTTGAATTGTCTGTTATGGCATACCACTTATACAAAAGTTTACAAAATCCTATCCAAATAAAGAGATGTTTACAACCTATTTCCAGAAAATATATATTATTTTTCATGAAAATGCTTTAAATACATATTTTAACAAAAACGGAGAAGACAAAAAGTAACGAAGAAATTTTCAATGTAAAGGACAGTTATTGGGTGAACGGATTTTCTTGAAAATGTTGGTGTCGCATCCTTGGAAAGGACTGTACTTAAATCGCAAGTTTGGTTATTTAACCTTATTTAGTCTTTAAGTTATGTTGTTCAGAGACACACACACACACACACACACACACACACACACACACATGGGCCGTTCTCTAAAAATGCGCTATGCAGGGAGCCTCCAAACATGAAATATAGAAATAAATAGCATTTTTTGTGGAATACATGCTTCATCTATCTACTAGGTATGTGGTAGAGATAGCAAACATGAAATTGTTAAAAATGACCAACTTTGGTCACGCTGTTCATTACCTGGATATTATCCACGTGGCAGCGAAATAAATCATAAGCAGAAACACGTTTAGATGCTGCAACGTAAAGTGGAGAACATCAAACATTTTATTGCCTAAGACCAATAACTGATTACTACTATTTGCTATAGCACATGCTTTTCTTTAGGTGTATAAAATTGAAATAAATGGCATTTGCTTTCTGATACATTGGTATATAAAACAGAAGTTATAATGTTCTATTTTTGTTGCAGTGCACAATCCCCATGCCGGATCTGCTGACTAAAGCATTCCGGCCTCCAGAGGATTGTTCCATGTGCGAAGGCATTGATAAAGTGGACAAAGTGGAGAAAATAACACCTAACCAGTTTGAAGAGAAGTAAGTAATACTTAAAGAAAATATTCTAAGAGACAAATAATTCATTTATGTGTGATTTGTTAGCTTGTAAATGCTGAGATCACTTCCTATTGAACTTTTGTAGCGCAAACCGGGACAAACAGTGCATCATCCTTTATACCCATTGAATTCATGATGCATACTATCGTGACTTCCTTGTTTCGCAATCATAGGATCCCATCTGATTATCAGGCATGGGAATTCTTAAGCAGTTGGTTCAACTTATCCACATTCAAACCATTACGTCAATACAAATAATGTAAACATGAATCACTGACACTCGGGTAAACACGGTCTGGTGAGTGCTGTCTGCAAACGCCAGCATACTATACGAGTGATAGAGTTGGTGTGTAGCCTGTGACGTCATTGCGTCAAGTCCAGTATAGCTGGCGCAAAACTTCTGGAATCGTGACCTTGATTGCCACCCCAGCTGCCGAGCCTAGGAATGATTTATGTTTAGAAAGCGATATAATACCTTTGCTTACTCACAGTGCGTAACACATACAGTCTGCATAGAAAGTGTCTGCATCTGGTTGTAATTTCAAAGAGAGCAGCGCCTTTCAAATTCCTTGAAAGAAGAAATGAGGGCTTGGTACTTAGGCGTAATATAGCTTTAGATGAAACCATGAGTAAACCAAAGCTATATAACTTAATTAAAGCCAACAAACCGTTTCAGAACTCATACATGCTTGACCAGATATGGCCATAATGTACTTAAGCCTGCACCGTATCACCCAGATCTAAGCCCAATCGAATTAATCTGGGCTAATGTCAAAAAATAGGTGGCCTGCAGAAATATCACTTTTAAATTAAAATATGTGGAGCAGTTATGTCGCCAGCGATTTACAGAAATTGGAAGGCCAGAATGGGAAAATGTATGTCGACATGTTGAATAAATTGAGAATGATTATTTCGAAAAAGTCGGAATTGCAGAAAATCAAATAGAAGTAATTCTCATCCAGGATAATGGTGCAGAAAGAAGCAACAGCAGTGATGACGGCGATGGTGTGAGATTCCGCTGTCAGGTGTGGAAGAATTGGAGGCAGATGATTGACAGGTTTTTATATTAAGCGCTTTTTACAGCGGTGGATTTAAATATACTGTATATAACTAGTAAGTTTATCAGCGCAGTGTAGTGTAGTGCAGTGCACTGCATAACCGGTGTGCGGATATTTGACAATGACTGTCCCACGCACTCCTGCAGCATGCAGACGACGGTCACCTCTTGATCTGGTAAGGAACTCACTTCATAGCTGTCATTAAGATTTTCACATGTCTAGAACTGTTGCGCCAATTTTAACAGTTCAAATTAATTTCCTTTGATCCTGGCTATATTGCTTAGAAATTTCTATGCCTGCTGATAACTCTACCTTTAATTCTGAAAACGTCCAAAGACCGAATCGGCATTTCTCTATGAGATAAGTAATAGCTAAGCTTATTATTGTAAATTGCGCGTTTAGTTCTGTTGGTTTCATTTTAAGGGACACTGGGAGTGAATTTTCAAATTTCCATATTATTATATGGCTATTTCTGAAAATTTTACTGTGAGTCTATTGCTGTTAGATTAATGTAAACACCAAATTCCATTCAAGTTGGATAAATACTTTGGGAGTTATTAATTATTTCATAAATTTTATTATGTAAATGTATCGCACAATCAAAATTAACCAAGCGCATCAAAGGTTGAGAAAATTGGTTGACATTTTTGGAATTGAAGCTCTAAATCAGTTATAAAAAACGTATGAGTTGAAAGTTCAATAAACTTTGATAACTTTTTTAACACTTTAGAAATTTGGATCTCAAAAGTTCTCCATTTTTTCATAAAAATTATATTTTTAACAAAATGTTATTAGTGTTAGGCATAGTTTTGTCACATAGAATGTTACAATGCAGATTCTGAGAAACTTTAGCTGTGTTTACAAAACCTCATGCGCGCAGTTCATTTTAAATGTGTGAAAATGAAGTTTTAAGAAAAACACTGATTTATAAAATATTATGCTGGGAAACAGTGAATTGTATGCTTTGCAAATCAGAACTCTCCTGATTTATAATCCTGTGTGTTTGTAGTTCCCTTTGTGTCCTTTTTATGTACTTTTGTGTCCTTTTTATGTACTTTTGTGCCCTTTTTGCTGCCTGCAGATCCTTTCCCGTCTGTAGCAGCAAGTTCCTCCTCTCGTAGAATCGAGTTGTATCAAGGTGTGACTAATCTTTAAGGGACACTGGGAATGAATTTTGTAACTTGTTTGAAAGCTATTTACGAAAAATTTGTACATTTAATTAATGGGTAAATAGAGGAATGACTGTGCAAAATATCAAAGCTCTGGCTCAAATAGTTTCTCAAACAATACAATTGAATATTTTTCATTAGCAAAGAAAGACTTTTCAAACTACCATCACATCTGATACACTGCAAATTGTGACTGGTGATGACATAAAAAGCTTTTTCATACCACATTTATCAGAAATATTTTCTACTATAGCATTTCTATTAGTAAAAACGTTAATTTACTAAAAATGGCATTACATATTTTCTGTTTATTTCAAATGGAAATCTCTAGTTTTTTTTGTCTTTAATGACACGAGGACTGGAATATTTCTGGGTAGGGCTAAAACCACAATTGTTGCACTTTCACACATAATTTGTGTGCAAAGCCATGTCTTTCTCCAATTTGTAGGCACATTTGAACACACACATTTACTTTCAATACTGCATATGGTACATAAACAACAAAGTATATCAAAAGAACTGCAAGATAGATATAAACAAAGCCTTAAAGTACCAATAACGTATTAAAATAACTGCAAAATGCTGTAAAATAAGATGCGGCCAAATAAATAGAAAAATATGCAGAAATTAGCAAATTGTGATGCTTTACATATAGAACTAGGAAGTGGGCGATTCCAGTTGGAGTTTTAAGGGAGCGCACGGATGATTTAAACATGTCGCTGAGCTTTTAAAAATGACAGATAGTGGAAAATGTTTGGCCAAAATGATTCACAAGTGTCTCTAGATTATTTATATGATATAATTCTAAAATCGAAAATTTTGCCATTTTCACCTAAACATTCACTCCCAGTGTCCCTTAAGTCTGAAAATAACCTGTACAGAACAGGTATAAAACGTATATTTAATTATTTTTCCTATTTCTTAATACTGAACGATAGTTTTGAACAATAAATCATTACATGAAGTGGCATTCATTGATTTAGGAGCTAGGGAAGAAAAGTCGCATTTTGTTTTGCAGTTTCGTACATAAAATATCCTGGAGGGTTGTGGCAAACTACATTTAAATATAAGTACTTTCGAAACAGATATAAAATTTCTAAAACTCGCGTTTTATCCAAATAATTGCTGATGCGAAATTTCCTTCCTCCTTATTGTTTCGGATAAGCGATTCTATTAATTTTCGAGGATAGTTACGATGCTTCAACTATATCTATAGTTCCAGCAGGAAAGGGGTGTGAATAAACAAATGCGCATCTCCCGTACTTACTATTTATTACACATCAGTGAGAGACTTTGGTCTAAACGGAGGTCGTACCTTACGAGCTCTTTCTGGCCTTGAGGACACTATTAAAGCGTCGGACGTTACGACGAGTATTACTTTGGTGTTCAGAATCAGCTCGGTATCTCAGTTTTCTAGGCACGGTCACCTTATATACAGAGCCTTCATTGGATGCGTGGCCGTATCACGGAACATTTGCTTGCCCTGCACTGCGCTGTTTCTAACCGGTTCTGCTCCCCCTCTACTTGCCGTCCTCTCCGTGTGCCACTTGACGCGAAGTTTATGTACAGAGGTTAATGCGTTGTGAGACCACGTGTTTCAGTGTTGGGTATAATATATTAGTGCTGTTATAATCCACAAGAATCAGGAATTCCGCAAACCTCGGCTTGGAAGGGCACTAAATCTTTAAAATCAAAACCCTGTAAGATAAGTGTAGTTCAGGAATTGCAACCACGCGTTAATATGAGAACAGTTCATTTCTGCAGTCGGGTGTTGAATAATGTTAATGCTCGCTCTATTGACCCGCGTTTAGTTTTTTTACGGACGAAGTACTTATTTAAAGGTTTTATTTTACATGGCCATGAAGAATTAATGAAGTTGGGAGGGTAGAATCAGATGACTGAAAAATCCAATGTCATAGCCGAAATTTGAACCACGGATCTTGTGATTTCCGTCCGGTTGTTCAAGCCAACTGGCAACATGCCGGCGACATTAAAGTCCCCAACTGACTCGCATTTTTCCGGTCAACCACAAGGAGATCTCAAATTATTTTGAGATGACATACCCCAATGGCGACTTACAATGTTGTGAGTACTTTAAGTCCAGAGTCGTTTGGAGAACCGTCTGATTCTACCTTTACATCCTTGTCCAACACATGGCTTGTGTGGAAGAACAATTAATCAAGTGCCAATGAAAATTTTCTTAAAAGGTGTGAGAGAAGTGTGGCTGCACTAGGAAATCGTTTCCAACATCATCTTTGACAAAGGCCAATGGTAACTATAATTATGTATTGTATGAGTAATTTATGCGCTTTAATTTAAGGGACTATGAATATCCGACTCCGCCTGCAGTGTGCTTCCCGCCAAGAAAATTCCCGTTAAGCCGGTCACGCGTCCAAACGAAAGCTCTGTAGTATTTATTCGCTGACCGCGTGCTTTCGTAGCTACAATGGCTGGAATCCTGCAGTTACTCTGCCTTATTTAATTACACCGAGGATTTACCACAATAAAATAATCTGTAAGATAACAACCAGGCAATAGCCGATCAACCCGATGCCAGAATCAACCAACACGACCAACAGGTTTGGACTATCATCCAAAAGATATGGGTAGATCATATGGTCAGTGCACGCTTCCCCCATGCTGAATGGGCATCAGTCCTATAGGAGTCGAAAAATGCGGAACACTATGCCACAACGCAGACCGTCTACTCTACATTATTTATTTTATAATCAAATGGTTATTTCAGTCGTGATCTGTATTATTCTAGAATGGTTGAATTAATATCAACATTGTTAAAATTATCTAATGATTATGGATATAAAGTAACAACCAGGATAATTTTTCCTCGTTTACAGCTTGGTTACATTCTTTGAAAGTATACACGTAAGCTGCCTTCCCTCAGGTAAAAAGGTAGAGGTCTTATAATGGTTTGAAAAAACTCCAGATGTTAAAATTAATTGTTCCATCAGCATGAAATCTCAAAATTTAGTCATTTAGAACAATCTGCATGTAAATAACAGTGAAGTTCAGTTTCTACGCGTAAAGAATAAAATCGTTTTACACATTTTTCACTTTCTCTACCACATACCTAATACATAGAGAAGGTATTGCATTCCACCCAAAAATTCCATACTGAGATCTCACTGAAAATTCTTGTTTTGAGGCCCCCCTGAATTAAAAAAAAAACATTTTTAAAAATTCGTCCGTGTGTGTGCCTGTGTGGCTGTGTAAAGTATAACTAAAATACGAAATCTCGGATAAACACCAAACTTGGTTTTTAAATACAGTACCTTCCAAAGATGCGAAACTAAAGTTTTCCCGAAAATCCTTCCACCCAAAACTACCCTTTACATGGAACATTTATCGAAATGTTTTGATTTTCTAAGGATGTCTCTTAACTATTTTGATTAAAATACCATATATTAAGGATATTTTAGATGACAAATAAAACTTATATCTTGAATTTTCTGGGAATACTCTGTGAAGTGCTCATTACTCGGAAGGAATTTAGTATAATCTTTATAACTGGTGAACGCTAAGCGATAGACAAAAACCTACTACACAAAAAATGGAGATCTCTTTAAAACATACAATTTATTTCAAATAACCTTTTTTTGTAGCACTAGCCATTTTCGATGTATCCTTTTTTAATGGTTCGATTTGTTTAATACTTTGTCATTCTTTTGAGCCCTGTCGACTTTCAGTTATTTCTCGCGATTGCATGAAAACGGTATGGAAGGCCAGCACACAGCGCCCGGTTCTTAAACATTCGACTGTCGCTGTTCCCTTTGTGTCTATAACGAAACGTGTAATGTTGCTATTTCTGCAAAGGTTTATCTCGATTAAAATGAAGTATATAAACACAAATTTTCGTATGAACAGTTTATACTGTAGCCGCTAATAAACGATATAGAGGGTAGAGAAACTCGAGCGAATGTAAGAGATCACGTTTTTTATTTATAAATGCGTTCCATATTCTAGGAAATTGCAATTTGTTAAGGAGCATTCACAAAAAGTCGCTACGTGGATGAGATTACAATCTCTCAGCGTGCTGCCTAGTCTTTTGAGTGTGTAAGGAAATAGAGTTTATGTCGTGCGCTTTGTTGACAATGGTACACAAAGTAAGGGAAAAGATTCCGCTGTGACAAGCGTCTGAGCTTTTAAATGTATGGAGTTTTTGTAGTTCGACAGCTGTCTGGAGTACTGGAGTCCATGTTGCATTGACGTGTTCCATTTTATTTAGTTCGCTTCTGTTGAACGTTTTCTCCAACTTGGTTCACACACGTCCCATATTCATTATACACGATTTTCCACTTGCTGGTTGCCACTTACTTCTCACAGAGCTACTGACAATTCCAGGTTCCATACCTTTACTCCCTGAGAAAAAACAAACCCCTGTTAAAATATATGCAAGTTAAATATCTCTTCCTATTTTGATGCGTTTTCTATTGTGAAGGCAATGTACAATATATTCATTCGAGAGGATTGGAAACGTAGAAATATATAAGCTACGTTGATAAATATTTAAAACCAAGATTAAATTAACTAGCTACCGTTTCAAATAGATTCAGCTTCTTAGAAACTCCCTCGGGAGAGCACAACAAAACATTGTGAAAAACGGTTAGCTGATTTGATATCTGTTCATAAAGGCATGAAAACTAGCTGTTGACAAGCTTGAGCCCTCATTCGTTACGAGTATAGATTCACTCATTCTTTTATTCATCTCGATCTAACTTTGGATTAGTTTATTTATTTTCCTGCAGTATAACCTCTCACAGTGCCGCGCCGTGGCGCTGTGGGCTAGAGTGTGGAACTCTGGTGCCCGGCCAGGGAATGCGCCCGACCCTTGGGGATCTTAAGTCCTGGGTATACGACCGATGCCCACTTAGCATAGTGAGGAAAGTGAGGAGCTGCGATAGGCAGCGAACCCGACCACGGAGGCCAATATTCTGGCTGAGTGATGCGTGATGCTGGCCACATCACCTCCCTGTATCGGTTGGATGATCGCCCACCTCTGCCGTGCGTACGTGGGCGTGAGGCCGACAGTAAGGTTGGCAGGTCAAGGCTCTTCATGGGCTGTAACGTCACTGGATTTTAGTATTATAATTATTAATTATTATTCTCCTTTACCACGTGAATTGCAATGAACTAAATACACAAGCATAGAGCGACGCAATTACACTGTTTGAATAACACACTTCAAAACAGAGCAGTCAGAGCGAGTTTCGTGAAACTTGTCAGGCTTAAAGGAGCCCACGTCAATACGTCAACAATTGCGTCCTCGGTACATGCGTGCTCTTTATGTTGAGGACAAGAAAGCTCAATTGCTTTGCTTGTTGCAGCTTAGCTAGGAGTAAGTAAGTTTGAAGTGGAATTTATGCACCTCTTGAGACGTCTTATTACACCTTACTAATCAACCTCAATACATGCAATACACCAAGAATTGTGTCCTCAGCACATAGGTACTCTCTGTCTTGAGAACAAGCAAGCTCAGTTGCTTTGCTTGTTGCAACGCAGCTAGAAGTAAGTAAGTACGCCTCTTGATACATCTGCTTCTCCCTACCAGCGAACCTCCATACAATTAATTTCATCCAAGCAATATTTAAATTAAAACTGAACGAAAATGTTACTATCAAAGCATGTTCAATACGAGTATCGAATATATGTAATTTCAGAGATAAAATAACTGTCATTTTATCTGAAATGTTACATTATGCCAAAGGGTAAAACAATTTATTAACTCGGTATATTCTTTTACTTTATAAAATATATTCAAACATGAATTTTGCTTTAAAGTTTTGGCATGAACGAAATGTGAGTGCATACTTTACTACCCACAGAAAACTGTCATTATCGTGGACAAAAATAGTGTGTTAAATCTGTGTGGTAGCTCGAACATGAGTTTGAGCTTTTATTTATTGGACGCCTGCAGGAGATCGCTCGGTCCTGAGCGCTGGAAGTACTTGGGTTTAATTAAAATGTTGAGTCAAGCATCACACTGCAGGTCGCCCTCCAGCTTTTATTGCTATTATGTGTGCTACAGTTAATGTCAAAACCTTTCATACTTCTATGTTATGTAACTCGGATTTTAATAACCTGGTAAAAATACTTATTTTCCAGTTTCCGTGGAATAGGGAATCCCCTTTTTGCAGTTATCTGACTGCGTAATTTTGTAGCCTAATAACTGGCCAGTATAGGTGGGCGGGATGTTGAAGCGGCCATACCTTACAACAAAATGAAAGTATAAAGTAAAATCATAAAGTAGAGAGAGCCTTTGAGTATCATATGGAGTATAAAACTGTAATTCTCACTTTCATCATGTACAGAAAACCATTATAGAAACAAGGAAAAGGAACGATATTGTGACTTTGTCCAATTTTTAACTGTCACCGCACTCAGTTTTCATTGTCACTGTTTTTATCTAGTTCAACTTCCACAGGGATTTCACTTAGTTCACACTATCACTTCATTTTCCCCGTCACTTCACTTTCCTTCTTGGTGTAGCCAGTTCTTCCGGAAGGTTCACTCGCTGGGAAGCCAAACACAAGACATCTTCAGTCTCTCCTGCAGCAGCATGCATTGCACTTCACAGTTGCCGTCATTAACTCACTTGTAGAACTGCACTTGATTATGCACTAGAAACACACTAATTTCCTCACTATGATGTATGACCAGGAGCGGAAGGGGTGAAGCGGTGAAGTGGTCAGGTTCGTAGAAGCAAACGCTGTTCAGTAAACATATTTTCGCAAATGAGGCATTAGCGAGATAATTGCAGACGTATGGTTATGATCCGCTAATGACTTTTACACTTCCGCCTAGTGCATGAGTGTATCTTTGTACGCTAGGTAACATTATCTTAGTTTATAACACGTCACAGGATCAAAAAGTTAACCTAACCAGCCATAGGAAGTTATATACGCTCAAAGCATTATGACTAGGTACAAAGAATATACACAAAATTGGCTAATGGTCACCGACAGGCAGTTAAAATCCGGTATGAGTGCTCTACGACGGGTAGGGTTTTAAGGGCCATTCACAGTGAAATGTAAACGCAGACACAGCATAAGCGCAAGACTTTGCATCCATGTTATTTAATGGAAGCGTTCACATAGAGTCACACAACGCGTTACGCAACGTAAGAGTTTGCAAACTCCAAACTTTATGATAGCGCTGCGTGCTTAAAGGAAGAATTCTGCATTTCTTTCTTTTTGTGTTGCCTGTTATTCAACAGCAGACGATGGCGATGCGAGACCTTACGCCGTCTAATGTACATGCATGCTCTATTCCAATTGGCCGTGCCTCTCATTTCCCTCAAGAGGTTATGGTAGTCTCTTTACTGAGTCCTCCTTTCATTCAATGCATGAACCCAGCATCTGCGACTAGATTTCTTGGCTCACAAATCAGAAGGCGCAAGATATAATGCAATTACATTAATATAACTTGTGCAGCTGTATCATCACGTATATAACTTGCTAAAGTTTCCATACTTGCACAACTATTTTCAAAATTTTGGTTAAACATTTGTGAGGTCACTAACGCCACGGGCGGAAGTTGGGCCCATGTATTCTTTGTGACCTATTTATTTTTAAAATATTGAGTGATCTTTATTTGGTATTGCTGGTTATATTGTTCAATTTTAAACTTACGTTGCGCACGGAAGATTTCCGTAATTGGTTTAAGGATCTAGAAGCCCGTGCTAACTTCTTGCGTTAGGCCTACGACTGCATCGTGAATGGTCTTCTCCCACCCCTGCGCTTATGGTGCGTTATGTTAGCGCTTACATTTCATTGTGAATAGGCCCTTACCTGCGTTACCTGCGACGCACCTGCCTATAGTTCAGTAATATTTTAACCTTATTTCCTTCCCTCCTGTCCTTAATGCTAAGAAATTCCTATGCCTGATCATAACATAATATTTCTGATCTACGTGTATGATCACAATAGGAAAATACTGCATGTTACATGACAGCATACTGTAAATCTTAACGAAAGCGTTTCAAACGTCATTCGAGCTTTTGTGGACAACTCCGAATTCTTTCCAACTCCCGGTGGGGTTTTGGATCTGTGGAGAAAGACCAACAGTTCACTGGTTCTGTTCATCTGTTAGCGGTATTATTCTACAGTATGATTTTATTACGTCTCAATAGGCAACAATCTGATTTGTTACATTCACATGATTTTCTCCAACCACTATTCTTTTTATAGTTTCCGTAAGCTTTTCTCACGAAAGCTTTGTATCGTATCTACCTCATGTTAACCGAGTTAACGCTTTACAGAAATTATTTCACCACAGACTTTGTTGTAGCTACAAGAGGGATAGAGGAACGGGCCCGTCAGATGTTTAAAAGCGGATCGCTATATGCTAGCCTTGAAGTTCCATACTCATTCCGTGACTTCGCAAGAAACAACTAAATAGATATTGAAAGACTTAAACCCATAAAACGGACATCTCCGAAATGGCTGATGCAATAAAAAAGTAATTAGAATAAATTGTGTGTTTTAAAGACATACATTTTTTGGTGGCAAGTTTTTGTCTATCGCTTATGGTTTACCCGTTATACAAAATTCCTTCCTAATGAAGAGAACTTCGCAGGCTATTCCCAGAAAATTCAAGATACACATTTTTCTTTCTAAATATTTTAAACTTATGGTATTTTACACACAATCGTTAGAGTCATTTTTGAGAAAATCAAAAATATTGAAACATTTTCCATATAAACGCTGGTTGCGGTGGGAAATTTACCTGAAAATCTTTGTGTCGCATTTCTGGAAAATACTGGACCTAAATACCAAGTTTGGTATTCATCAGAGTTTTAGTTTTAGCGCTCAGACACACACACACACACACACACACACACACATGGACGCTTTCCTAAAATGCCTGTTTCCTTAACGGCCCTTAAAACGTGTATTTACAATGAAATCTTGACATATAATTTTAGTAGAATGTACATAATACTTCCTCTATATACTAGGTACGTGGTTTAGAAAGTAGAAAGTGCAAGGGGTTTATATACGGTGATATTGAGAAACAAAAGTTACACCCCCCGCGAACCATTCAATCTTGACCATGCTGATTTAGAGTGAGAGATTGCCTGAAGATGTAAAGACATGTAGAAGTAATACAGATTACGGTATGCCATAGGATATGTCAACCAAACTAGTGATGGGACAATACCACCGATACTCGATACTTGATACTCGATACTCGATACTCACTTTATAAAAACTGTAAAGGCGATAGCTTGTTCACTGAATTATGTTTTTATAACTAGTTTTCTGTGTATAAACGCATGTAATCAATTTTGTATTGTATGCTGTTTGACATGCTCCAATTGGCAGCAATGTTTTATCTTGATAATGCCACAGGTTAATATCCCCTATTTTAGTAAAGACCTATGATGATGATAATACTAATAAAAATAAATTTGCTTCCCTTTATATGTGACTATATTTGGTGCTAAAAGTTTTCTTTTTAGGAATTTTTCTATCCAGAGAATAATATATCTACTAGAAGTTCCTTGAAAATATAAAAAAAAACATATTTTACATGAAACCCAAACCATTAAAAGTAACAGATATTTCCATGCGCTGTACTACCTTGCGGCTTAAGTTCTGATTTGTTTGTGCTGGATTCACAGATTTTGGTCACCGGAGTAGGCAAATGCAATGGCTGAGATTGAGTCACCAAGCCAGGCTATTGCAGAAACGTGATTTAGTGCGTCAGCTAAATCAGTTTCATTCACAGCTCAGTTAACGCTGCATGTTACATGAGTACCTCTACCCCATTAATATTCATGTTTCCTTTTAGACACAAGTGTCTGTGGAATGCTGCATTCTTTCACCCACAGGAAACGCATTCAAAGTCATTAATCTATTCAATAGCTTATCTAATAAAATCAAGAACCTTACATATGACATTTTTAAAAGACAGATTTTAATGATATTGAAGAAAACTCATCTCTATAAGGTCCAAGAATTTTATTAGACCGAGCGGGATGGCTCAGGCGGTAAAGTCTGTGGCCCGCATTCGGGTGGTCCCGGGTTCAAATCCCGTGGGCCGATCAATCTGTCTGAGGTTTTATCCGTAGTTTTCCTCAGTCGCCAAGGTTAAATACCGGATTGGATATTTAATACCACGACCCAAAGTTCCACATTAAGTCTAAAACAATAGTAAAATGAAAAATAAGTGTTAATAGCGAATGCTATGCCATCTGTCTACAGACAATGTAAGCATTTAGACTGGACGGCACCCTAACGCCATCTGCAGGGCAGGGAGCAGAAGATCTGGCTGCCATGAGCTGGGGATCTCTGTGGGCACGTGACGAAGCAAGATGGCATTTTCAGGGATGAGACCTAGAAGGCTAGCTGTCCGCCTTTCTATGTGAGGGCGGCGGTTAGACCGGACGGCACCGTAATGCCATCCGCACGGCATGAAGCAGGTGGTTACAGGGATGAGACCTAGAAGGCTGACTGTCCGCCTTTATATGGGGGCGGCGGTTGGACTGGACGGCACCCTAATGCCATCTGCACGACACGAAGCAGAAGATTCGGTGGCTATGCGCTAGGGTCTCTGCGACACGTGACGGAGCGGGTGGTTACAGGGATGAGACCTAGAAGGCTAACTGTCCATCACATATCGCTCTAAGAGTTATCTACCAACAGATCCGTCGCGGTATGACCAAGGAGTTAAAGTGGCGTAAAATAAAATAGAATGAAAAAAATTGTATTAGATTGAATTTTTGTAGTGTTTAACATTTGATGTTGCTATACATGTGTAAATGCTTTTAGCAATAACTATCTATCCATCCATCAAGAACTACAGTCCAGCAACATTTTGAGGACACGTGCGAGGCAATAACGTGAAGTCTAGACTCCTTTCATTCCCTATATATAGCATAAAGTTAAATGCAACAACTTTTAATAATGCAAAACTTAAGAATTTAAAATTATCACAGGTTTATCTCGAAGTATTAGACATATTTCGATATCGCCGAGTATCGAGATATCGACGGTATGTAGATTCCATCCCTAAACCAAACCAACCGTTGGTTTATTGTAGCTTTTCATTCGCAGTTATCTCGTTAACGGTTCATTTGCGAAACATGTGTTTCCACTGTTGCATAAATTTTACTAATTACAATTCTGCAATTGCTTCTCCTTTACCGGTCACTCAACATCACCTTTCACCGGAAATATATGCTTTGAGGCCCCCTGAACCCCACAAGAGCGTTTTTAGAAAAAGGTCCGAGTGTGTGTGTGTGTGGGGGGGGGAAGGGCGCGCGCGAGGGTTTGAACAGCATAACTCAAAAAACGAAAAGTCGGAAAAATGCTGAACTAGGTATTTAAGTTCAGTATCTTCCAAAGATGCGACACGAAGATTTTCAAAAAATTCCCCCGCCCCAACTACCCTTTAGGTGGTACATATTTCGAAATGTTTGATTTTCTAAAAAAGATGGCTCTAACGATTTTGACAAAATACCATACATTAAAAATATTTACATGACAAAGAAAATAGTAATCTTGTATAACTGGTAAACGTTAAGCGATAGACGAAAACGTACTACACAAAAAAATGTAGACCTGTTTAAAACACTCAATTTATTCCAAATAACTTCCTTTCTTGACGTAAACAATTTTTAGATATCCGTTACTAATTGTTCGAATTGTTAAATACTTTGTTATTCTTTTAAAGTCCTGTCGATTTTCAGTTGTTTCTCGTGACTCCCCGTAAGGGGGGTTCCGACCCCTTCAGCTGCCGTGGTGCGGGCGCTATGCCTGAGTACTCGTGGCACTTCTGACATTACTAGACGTACGCTGGGCCATATATCCGTGGGTTTTTTGGATTGGGTTGGACTCGGCAGGGCAGTGGTTCTCGGTACACGTGGGAGATTGGGTTCTCTGGTTGGTCTCCGTCCGGCCGGAGCTGTGAGACGCTTCAAGGACCTCCGGTAACTCCCTGGAGAGCTGCTAGATTGTTGTCGGCCCCACCGAGGTTGTTGGGTAGTTTTCCCTTTCGGGGGTTGACGCGCGTAAGTGGCGTATCTCCTTCAACCCTGTAATGGGGGACAGTTTACAATTTTCAGGTGCCGGCCTACAAGAAAAGCTCTCGGGGGTGGGAGAGCCACTCGGTTGGCGCCGTGCTCCCTGGGCCCAGTGGAGGCAGCAGCCCCTGGTGTTGTATGGTTCTCGAGACTGCATGGAAAGATAATGGAACTTTGAGGCCAGCGCACAGCGTCCAGTATTTAAACATTTGACTATTGTGTTCCCTTTGTATGTAATTGAATGTGTAATTTAGCTATGAAACTTTATCCGATAAAAACTAATTAGACAGGCAAATAAGCTTTAGTAAGAATAGTCTGTATTCCCACTAATAAACGAAAGTCATATGAATGACTTGGTGTTTTCTGTTCTGTACTCATTCATGCATTATTGCCTCTGCTTCAGCTTAGAGAGATATAGATAGTTGTTCTAGCGTTGTATAAACCCCCGGTTTTAAACGTGACGCTTATATGGCTGCTGTCGTTTTACATTACTCATGCTTTTTTATCTTATTAAGTTCGAATACGGCGCACTTTATTCCAATTGCGATCAACTTCCTCCAAACAGCTGCGCATTAACTTGACTAATTGCCTGTCTAACAGAATTTCATTCCGTTAATTTGGCAGACTAATCCACTAGCGCAGTTTAACTGCGTGTACACAGTGTATTTATCTGTTTTTACTGATAGGATTCTTGCCCTTTATGCAGTAAGTTAGGTGATGAACTAATGTTTTAGTATGTCTATTTTGTAGTTCAACATTTGAGGCAGTATTTTTAACACTTAAATTATTTCAGTCTAATTATATAATATATCAATTCAATAACAGCCCCCCTTAAAGCAATATGTGTATGTAACAAGATATAAAAAGTGTATATTACAGTCATTGTATATGATTATATTATAGTATACATGTAATAATGTTATCTGAATGTATTACGTAATTTAATAATGTAGGAACTATGAGAATAATAGGTTAAAAGTTGCTAACAATGAGGTAACCTTGAGGCAATAATGAGTAAGAATGTTTAATAATGCTACTAGTCATTATTGGAGCAACAATAATGTAATTTTTGAGACAGTTTATAAAATAGCCAATCAACAACCAGAAAAAGCTTTAGTTAAATGAAGGTATTCCATTGAACTAGGAATAGCCAATCAGAGACTTGAAACACAGAAATTTACAAATGTGGGGGTAGAAATCAAGTCAATTGCTTGTAGACAGCGCTCATAACTGGACGCGTTGGTCGTAGACAGTGTTCCTAACCGGACGCGAGATTTGTCCTCGAGAAATTTAATATGCATTCGTGTGAGACGAAAATAGTTTACGTGTTTAATGATTGCAAGTATTTAATAAAAGGATCTCACAGTGCTTTCTCTCTATATCAATGAAGTGTTATTTAAATTGTGTCAAGGATTAATAAATGTAGTGAAGTAAAAATTATAATCTGTGTAAGGCTACATTCTTCAACCGCATCACGCCCTGTTAAGAAATTCATGTCTCTAAAAATAATTCTACGCAGCCGAGGCAAACATAAATATAAATATTTAAAGAAACAGTCAAATTACAAAGTTAATATTTTTTAAACATTTGGGGCGAAGGCTACCGGAAAGCGGGTACTATACCTTCTTCAAGTTCGGCTCCCCAACATTCGAAATACGATACAACTCCTTCTAAAATACTCCTTTCTCACATTCTAGTTCGTTTTACACTTTATATCATGACGCGAGGAAACAATTTCTTGTTAAAAAGTTAAAAATGTTAGTTTGGAAAGTAAGACAGCAAATAAATAACAAGTACGACAGTAAATAAATAAGAGATAAAGTAGTATTTCTCGCATCACTTGCAGCGCTTTGCAGTTCTAAGCTCTCTACTAACGCCCCTTTCCATTGTTCCTAATGTCTTCGACTACTTTTTCTCTCTTCTAAAAATTGTCATTCGGCATGTCATATATTTTTTTGAGGGGTCAAGTCCAATTATAAACAAAAATAATAGTCGGCCACGATATGAGTAAGTATGGTGGGAAGAGGAACTAAACGGTTACGAAATAAGTGGGCGGGGCATCGGAAGGACAGTCAGGCAAAGAAATCGTTGGAAATTCTGAGTTACATTTGCTAGCTAGTCTGAGGATAATTTTCTTAGACGATTTTATGGAAGGCACCATATCGTTGATAGGGTTACAAAAGCGATAAATGAAATTAAAAAAAGTGTGAAAAATGGGGAATTGGGGTAAAAACTATAAATATGATTGACTCAATAAAAGGCTCTAAGAAAGAAAACCAAGAACTTGAGAGAATAATAAGGAAGGTAAAGGGAAGAAAACGGTATAGAAAATTAAGAGAAGTAAGGGCCGCTCAGTGAACGAAAAGGCCAGGGAGCCAAGCAATCTGAGTGGCCCAATAAGAAAATCAGCACCAGACTAGTTGTACAACAGATGTAGGGGTATAAATGAATATACATTGTGTGTATTGTAAACATGTAGAACAAATTGTACAATAAATCTATCTATCTATCTACCTACCTGCCTGCCAGCCAGCCAGCCAGCCAGTCAGCTAGTCTGAGGCCTGCAAATGTAGCACTATTTACATTGTGCGACTGTGCATTCCCACTATCGTCTTATCCTCTCTAGCCTTGATTGCCAACAAAAAACACCGGCGCCCTACTTCAAGCGCATTCATATTATAGCCGACTCGTGCACGAATTTTTAGTAGTGTTTAACGCCCGTACTTGCTGCAGATGACACCATATGCGGTGGGCACTGATGGTACACGAAATCAAATGATAATTGGGAAGGAAACGTTCTAGCCCTAGGTTTAGGGTACCTCTCCGACAGGATTAAGGAAAAACCTCAGTTGGGGTCCTGGTGAGATTTGAATCGTAGCCCTCCTGATCAGGAGTCCATGTCTTAAGGACCTCCAATTACACAATGCGTGGTTTTAGGAGGTGAAATACTAAAATACATGCTTCTGTTATTTCGTCTTTATTTAGTGAGAAAATGTTTATTTTGAACCATAAAAATAAAAATGTAGCTGTAATTTAGTCACAAATGACTATGGATATTATCTTTGATTACTTCTCGTGCATGTTTCAAAACAGCTAGTTGTGGCGTGTGTGAAAGGAATGATGGGTTCCATACAATGAGAATCTTATACTGAATATTACAAATATACTTACTAAATATACTAACGCAATATACTAAAAGTTGTACATGAAAACCCTGGGCAACAACATTTGTCTCATCCGAAACTTTATCTTTAAATGTAGGAGGAACATAAAACGCAAGAAATGAGAATGTGGTTATAGTAAATATGTAGGAATGCCTCTTCCTTGGCTGAACACACCAATTTTCTGGATACTAGGTACTAATACGATCTTAATGAGCAGATACAGTAGGTTTCAAAGACCTTAGAAGTTCATATGGAGAGGCTGTGAAAACACCTTACTTCCTTGATTTCCAGGAATAGGCAACCTGCACCACACAACCTAGCAGCACTCCCGTTCTGAGAGGGATCACCTAAGGGAGTTCAAATGTAAACCCGAATCACTTTTCGCCGCCCCTGTTCATATGCGTAGCCGTTTGATATCGTTTTATATTATTATGGAGTGTTACGACGGGCGTGCACATTGCAGTCTTAACGTTTTTAAACCGACCGGTAGGTGGATTCTAAAACAACGTACACTATACAACATATTGTTTTGTTTTCTAATTTTAATTACGAATGTAATTCAAATACTGTTATAAAAAGTGCTGTTCTTAAGTGAAGCTGTTTTCAAATTATGACTTTTTAAACAACAGTTCAAGAGTTTTCCATAATTCTTATTTACTACGCAATTTCTAATTGTTTTTGTAATGTATTTATGTATTTAATGTATTTAGTCATGGTTAAGTGATTAAAACGGTAGCATAAAACAACCTGCTGCTTTATATTTTGTTTCCTTATTGTATATTCTTCATTTTTAGAAGTCTTGTGCACATTTTAACTTTCTCTTCCACGTATAGTAAGTAGGGGAAGTATTGCATTCCACCCAAAAATTGGATATCGAGATTTCACCGCAAATACATTTTTTGAGGCCCCCTGAATCAAAAAAGCATTTTTAGAAAAGGTCTGTGTATCTGTGAACAACGTAACTCAAAAACCAAAAGTCGGATAAATGCCAAACTTGGTATTTAGGTTCAGTATCTTTCAAAGATGCGACACGAAGATTTTAAAGAAAAGCCCCCACTCAAAACTATCCTTTACATGGAACATTTTTCGAAAACTTATTTTCTTAAAATGGCTATAACGATTTTTATTAAAATATCATATGTCTAAGATACTTTTATGGCAAACGAAATATATACATTGAATTTTCTGGGAATGTCTCCAAAAGTCCTCTTCATTCTGAATGAATTTTGCATAACTGGTAAACGGTAAAAGATAGACAAAATTTTACTACACAAAAAATGTTGATCTCATTAAAACGCACAATTTATGTTATACCTTTTTTGTCGAGTGAACCATTTCCGAGATTTTCCTTGTTATTTGTTTGAATTTTCCAATATTTATATTTTTTCTCTCTAATGAGAATTCGTTATTCGTTTTTTTTTATGTCCTGGACATGCAAAGAGAATGGAATGCTCGTATATAGCATCATTTAGCATACACTAGTATGTCCACACTAACGATTTCGACGTAATTTCCGGCACGTTTTTCAACTTTCGGTAATAAAGCATCTGATGGAACCAAGAATGCAAAGGCCTCTGCAATGCGCCGATAACGCCTCTAAGAGGTAAAGGACGTTAACTGCGTTATACGACAGTTTTGATATATACGAGCAATCTTGGCTCTCAACTGTTGCTAACAGGCTTCCTGAATTTTCTGACACTGCTGCACTGTTGGTTAATGCAGCGCATTTGTATTTCATTACAGATTCAAAGTTACGTGAATATAATATGACGAAAGGTGATGTTATTGATAACAATAAAGACAATCATAACACTTATCAAAAGTGTAATAATTTTCGATTGGAGGTAAAGAAAACTCCTGAGCAACCGTAAACTCAGGTTACATTTGAGTGAGGCTGTATTATTATTATTATTGTTATTATTATTATTATTACGTTTTCGCGTCAGAATAACTGAATCATTTATTATGCAACTTCGTGTACAAAATTCCTTGTCACAGAGTAGGGTATCTGAATTACTTACTCAAAAGTGTTATACATTGGCTAAATAAAGCATATCGATTATTGCTAGCAAGCAACAGCTGATAAGCATAATTTTTCTGGCTGGGTTTGTTATTTTAAAATATGAATATTTAATGAAATTCCACTATAAGTCGGAGTCCTTTGAGTTGAAAAATCAGGATTTTGATCCTCCTTGATATCATGTTTGGGCGATGCTTCGCCACTTAGGCAGGACCGAAATATAAAAGACATATTCACCCCCGTCAACACATCTGCATACAAGTAGGAAACTGAGAAGTTGGAAAATATAGTAAAATTACTGGATCTGATAACAGCGCTTCTTGAAGTCTGGCGGTGTTTGGAACTGAAACTACTTTTGGTATCATAAAATTTACGAGTGGAATGGTAAGGTCGTCTGCCTTCTCGTAGGTAAAAATGTCGCTATGTTCTGTCCTAACTATGCCAATTGCCGGCCAGAGCCGCACTTTTACTTGTAAAAGCCCCGGCTGCGTGATAGTGAATGGAATGCCTAATCACGCGTTTTCAAAGGGGCAAGTTACGCCAGGATACAAAGAGGTAACCGGAAGTCCACTTGCCACGTGTTCCTCAGCGCTAGAACGTGCTCTACACAATGCTACCGTTCTAATGGACCTCTTAGCGTTAATGTTCATTTTATGCACACATTCGTAGGCTGGTATTCGGTATAGCAGCATTAGCTACTGTCGACAAATCGACAATGACTGCGATGTTCAGTGACGACGAATACAGACATTTTAATCAATGGAGAAATGGGTCTGGATGCAGCCGAAGCTCGCAGACGATTTATGCAAGAATAGACGTTTGCCTTCTTTTAGTGTACTTCATCAAACAGAGCCCCAATTAGTAGCTAATGCATCCTTCGAGGCCCATTCTGGTAGGTATAGGTCCATCCGCGACAATGCTAACGTTGTGCAGAATATACCGCAGTGCTTTGAACGCAATCCTTCACGCGGTAAATAGAACCTAAATTACAACAACAACAACAATAATAATAATAATAATAATAATAATAATAATAATAATAGATAATAGTATCAGTGAAAAATATTACTTACAGAAAAGAAGAGCTGCAGTGGCCTTAAGGATGCACCGAACGTCAATGCAGTGGGTGCTGAAGGAGAGAACATGACAACCATATAAGATACGCCAATATCAGCAGCTCTTTGGAGATGATTTTGACTGCAGTGTAACATACTGCCATACTGCAGTATGATGAACAATTTACTAACCAGATCCTATGAAGCGATGATAGTTACTTTGCAAATGTCTCCACTGTTAACACACCACAGTATTCGGCACCTACTAACCCTCATTGTATTTGAACACACCACACACAAATCAAATGAGGAGTTAACGTGGGATGTGGTAATTGGACCTGTTTTTGTAGCCTCTAGGCTTGCAAGTCGGCATTATTTAGAACTTCTAGAGACCACCTTGTCCAAACCTACTAGTGCTGGTACTTCAGTATTGTTCCAGCATGATGGTGCGCCACCTCAATACTTTAGAGCAGTTGGTGAACATTTTGATTACCCGACGATGGATAGGTCGCGGTGGATTCTGACCGTGCCCACCACGGTCACGTGATGTAAATCAATTTGGATTTTTTCTGTGGAGGTGTATCAAATCCGAAATGTACGATGACACCCAGAAAAGTGGAGGCATTGTAGCAACGAATTATTGAGACCTGTACTACAGTAACACCTGAAATGTTAAGAAGCATCAATGCAGGCACTGCGAAGTGTATTCAGCACTACGTGAACCATCAGGGAAATGTTTTGAACATACACTATTTGATCAAAAGTATCCGGACACCCCACAAACATACGTTTTTCATCTTAGGTGCATTGTGCTGCCACCTACTGCCTGGTACTTATTATCCGCGACCTCAGTAGTCATTAGACATCGTGAAACAGCAGAATGGGACGCTCCGTGGAACTCATGGACTTCGAACGTGGTCAGGTGATTGGGTGTCACTCGTATCAGAAGTCTGTACGCGAGATTTCCACACTCCTAAACATCCGTAGGTCCACTGTTTCTGATGTGATAGTCAAGTGGAAACGTGATGGGACATGTACAGCACAAAAGCGTACAGGCCGACCTCGTCTGCTGACTGACAGAGACCGCCAACATTTGAAGAGGGTCGTAAAGTGTAATAGGCAGACATCTATCCAGATCATCACACAGGAATTCCAAGCTGCATCAGGATCCACTCCAAGTACTATGACAGTTGGACGTGAGGTGAGAAACCTTGGGAAATGCCAAAAGACGCCTCGCTTGGTGTAAGGAGCGTCAACATTACACGACTGAACAGTGGCAAAACGTTGTGTGGAGTGACGAATCACGGTACACAATGTGGCGATCCGATGGCAGGGTGTGGGTATGGCGAATGCCCGGTGAACGTCATCTGCCAGCGTGTGTAGTGCCAACAGTGAAATTGGGAGGTGGTGGTGTTATGGTGTGGTCGTGTTTTTTCTGGAGGGGGTTTGCACCCTTGTTGTTTTGCGTGGTACGATCACAGCGCAGACATAGATTTATATTTTAAGCACCTTCTTGCTTCCCACTGTTGAAGAGCAATTTGGGGATAGCGATTGCATCTTTCAACACGATCGAGCACCTATTCATACTGCACGGGCTGTGGCGGAGTGGTTACACGATAATAACATCCTGTAATGGACTAGCCTGCACAGAGTCCTGACTTGAATCCTATAGAACACCTTTGGGATGTTTTGGAACGCCGACTTCGTGCCAGACCTCACCGACCTACATCGATACCTCTCCTCAGTTCCGCACTCCGTGAAGAATGGGCTGCCATTTCCCAAGAAACCTTCCAGCACCTGATTGAAAGTATGCCTGCGAGAGTGAACGCTGTCATCAAGGCTAAGGGTGGGCCAACACTATATTGACTTCCAGCATTACCGATGGAGGGCACCACGAACTTGTACGTCATTTTCAGCCTGGTGTCCGGATACTTTTGATCACGTAGTGTATATGCTATGAATAGTTGCAAAACAAAAGGTTCTGGTGTATCCAAGTGATATTTCCCTTTTCTACGCTTTGAAGCTATACTATGTATTCAGTTTTACACAGGCAAAAAATTGTTTGCTAGAGTCGAATATCCCTAAGTTACTATTTTTAATACTTATTAAACTTTCTTTTCCGATCTTTGGTATCTTTCAGAAACAAAAAACTGACACCAAAATGTGTGTAGTAAAATGATTGCTATTGTTTTACATCCGAAATATTTCTAGGCATAGCAGACAAGTCTACTAAGGCACATTAGTTTGATTATCTCAAGCTGGAACTCCTTCCACCTAACACTAACCCCATCAAATGAATTGCTGGACTGCACAAGGATATGTGCGAGTGCCAAGCTTCTGCCCTTGTGCTGCGTGGCCTTTGGGTTTGTTATCTCTTTGTAGCTGGCGAAATTTGTCGGCAAGTAGTGGTGCTCCTTTGAAAACCAGGATTAGGCATCGCATTCACCATCACTGCAGTCGGGACTTTTTTAACTATGAAGTGCAGCGTTGGCGGGCCACCTGATATATATAGTTCTTCGTTTTTATTTTCTGTTGTATGGTTTTATTGTTCGCCGTGTAATTCTGGTACTTGAAGAAGAAACAACTCGCTTCATAATTTCAAGGTAAATGCTACTGTTACATATGGAAGAACCAACATGAATTGTCTCTAATTTGTGGCCGCAGGTCCGCAAATAACCACAGAAGTGATAATTTTATGTCGTATTTATGGTTATCAGGAAGTGAACGAGTATACACTTAAGCGCACAGTTGCCTATGTGCTTCTGGAAACCTCTAGGAGGAAGGGGTGTAGCGAAGGACACAGGGCGATCTGATCCGGTGCGACAGGCTAGGAAGAAGGTGGGATCATACGTCTGCATCTCCAGATATTACATTCTGACGCCAGCTGGACTCTTACAGTCCTATCTCTACTCACGGAGAGGTCTCTCTGAGGACCGTCCCACAACGAACTCCAGCACATATAGTTCCACATAGCAAACTCCACCGCCAGACACTTCGACCCTGAAACATGATAAGGAAATATGGGCAGGAAAATTCGCAGCGTTATACGGGATTATTCAAAAAGAAAGAACAGATTTTAAATATTCATTTTTAATGAACGACAATAGATAGCGACACATACGAATAGAGAAAAGTTAAAAGTTTTAAGCCCCACATGTTATTTTCATTCAGTGCCTACAGCGTGCTGTGTTTGTTTACGAGAAAATGACGACGCCACAGGAAACGTCGTTTTGTGTGCTGCATTATGCAAAGAGTGAATCCATTGTTTCATTGCAGCGGCATTTCGTTGTAAGTTCAACAAAGAGCCACCTCGTCATAAAAATTTACAATTGATACAATAAATTCGTAGAAGATGGTTGCGTATGCAAACGGAAAAGCACTGGTCGTCCTCGCATAACAAATGGTGCGCATTTTGAACACATAAAATAAAATGTTGAACTTTTCTCTATTCAATGATGTATCGCATATGTCGCCATCTATTGTCGTTCATTATAAATAAACCTACCAACCGGGGAACACCGCGAAAAACCCAAACCCGAGACCTCTCGAATGCGAGCCTGTTGCGCTACCGCAGAGGTGCTTGGCGTTCGCTGTAGTTACAGTTCTGGCAACTTTAAAACCATACTAAGGAAAGATAAATTAATATAATGAATCATGAAGTGAACGCCGCAAATATTTGTGTCGCAGTTACTAGGAACCCTGAGGATTTGAAGCTCTTTCATTACACTCTGCATATTGCACAGTTGGATTTTTTACTCTTATAAGACCTTTTAGAGGAGAATTCGATATTTAAATTTAGAAAGTAAATATATGCTGGAAGGCTTGGAATAACATTGCGAACATGAGCTTGTCCCACTGGGCGGATAAGCTTGCATTAGCGTAATTACACCAATGGTGTTAGTAGAGACAGCTGCGGTGGAATGAAAAAAAGTATTGAACTTTCTGCCTTTGTTGATTCACCGACGGGGAAAATACCAACGTGGAAGTAATGCACGCAAGTCGTGTCAAAGTGGAGAGTGGCTTTGCGCCTCGGAAACGCATACGATTTTGTAATCTGTTGCATTAAAAACTTTAGCAATGAAATTGGCTGACAGTCCTTCAGTTGGCCTTAGCTATTTTCCAAGAGCAGGTTATTCACAGCAAACATAGTATTTTCCATTTTTGCTGCGTCTCCTCATGCCAGGAATTTATTTTAGTATGTATATCTTTATGTCGTCAGGTAACTACTACTGCTCTGAGGCTTTTTCCACTCGATATTTCTTCCATTTCATCTCTTAGTTAACAGTTTCTTCATCATTAATTTAGTTTCCTCTGTCAGTCCATTTCAGCAATATTTTTCTTTCGCCAAATCTTTTTTAAAACACTACGAGGACTGTCCCAGAATTACCTGACCTAACAAAGAAAGCCAAAAATTTTGTGAAAAAACATCTTTATTTCTCTACATGGTCTCCTTTCAGCGATGTTCAATAGCTTCGATACCCTGTTTATAGTGAGAACCGTCGAGTTCTGCAAACTAGCCATCAACTGCAAACTCCACCTCTTCATTGTTGGCAAATCTTCTACCACCAAGCCATTTCTTCAACTTTGGAAACAGAAAATAAGCAGAGGGGGCTAAATCTGGCGATTAGGGTACATGAGGAAGCAATTCTAACTTTAACTCGTTGATTTTGGCCATGGCGATAATAGATGTGTGAACTGGTGCATTGTCTTGATGAAACAGAACTTTCTTTTTCGCTAAATGCGGTCGTTTGTGCTTGATTCCATCATTCAAACGCTGCAATTGGTTTGCATAATACTCGCCATTGATTGCTTTGCCTTTTTGAAGATAATCAATGAAAATTATACCACGCCCATCCAAAGAAACTGACGTCTTGACCTTGCCTGCAGATGGAACTGTCTTTGCCTTCCTTGGAGCTCATTCTCCCCTTTCAGTCCACTGTTTTGGCTGTTCCTTCGTCTCAGGTGTGAAGTGATGGCCCCATGTTTCATCCATGGTTAAGAATCGACGCAAAAATTCGGCTTTATTGCAGCGAAACATCGCCAAACACTCGACTGAAAGACGCTGCTTTTGTTTCATTATTTGTAAACGCGGCATCGATCTTGCGCACAGCTTTCTCGTGTCTAAATTTTCAGTTAGTGTGCGATGTACAGCACCTTTTGAAATGCGTACGGTGTCTGCTAGCTCGCTCACTTTCAGTCGATGGTCATCCAATACTATTTTGTGGATTTTCTTCACAATTTCTGGCGTGGTCACCTCATTTGGTCGAACACTGCGATGTTCGTCTTGGCAGCTGTACGGCCTTGCTTAAACTCTGTCATCCAATATTTTACTGTTGTCAACCAAGGAGCAAACTCCTCCAGAGTACAATTTAGCTCAGCTTTAATATTAGTTGGACTAAGACCTTTCAAATGAAAGTATTGTATCACAAAACGATGACTAGTTTTATCCATGTTTACAAATTCACTGAGAGAGTTCACTATTAACGGCTGCCAAACAATTACTAAACAACGTAGCATCGTCAAACTTCAAAGTTAAGTTTTATAAGGTTCGTACTTTCTATATCAGTCATTTGTTTGAAACAACCGCTATATATACGTCAGGTCGGGTACTTCTGGGGCTGCCCTCGTAACATTAACTATTTTGTTTGTCCATTTCACAAGCCTCATTCCTCTCCATAATACTTCCAATTTCTTCACTTGGTCTCAACTCCACGGAAAGTACTTTTCCTTAGTTACTTCTGCAAAGGTGAATTGAAACGGTTTCTTTTTTACATTAAAGGCATCCTTTCCCATTGCTGTATTCTTGAACCTTTCTACAAAGATTGACATCGCTATTTATGGTGCATATCGACTACTGAAGCGTTTCTGCATTACCTGATCTGGAATTCGAAAGCATATCCCTTGATTCTTTAAAAATACAGGATATTTTTATCATTTTACACTTATCTTCATCCTACATTCTTCAATTAAGGATGTTTCACTCTTCTAATAGTAGTGACAAACAATCAGCAAATCTATGCACTATAACTTGTTTGTCTTACTACTCTTTCACCTTGTCTTGGAAGTAATTCTTCGCCGAATTCTCCAAGCAGAATTTGAACATGGTGGATGATAAAGAAACATCAGTGGTGTGATATCTCGCTGTTATTTTTCCCTCTAATTTCTTCTCCTATCCTAAGTGATTATTTGTTTCATTTTACGACTACTTCTAAGTCTTTCTTTGAAGAACAAACATATGTTCTCCAGTATCTTTATAAGATCATTTGCTCGGTTCTCTAATTTTCAAATTCTTAAATGCTATTTAAAGGTTTATTAATTTTCATAACAGTCTAATTGTATTTCCTTGAATTGGACTGAAAATTTATGATAAAATCCTTATTTCTACCCATCTCTCCAGGGTTTCTCGTTTTGTATACCCAGGCATCGTCAACTGGTGGGTAGTTCCGGTTTGAGCGCGATGTTTACTACAAGAACAGTAAATGAAGGTACACTTGGTCGGTGTAACCCTGGCCAGCGTCTAAGAAACGAGGTCGAATCGGCTACTTCCTTCAGCGATAGGGACAGGCAGGCGTTGTTCACAAGTCTGCGCATATTCTTGTAGTAGTTACAATGGGGAACATAACTATAATCACAAAAGCCTTCCGAGAAAATAATTCACATACGAAATTTCAAACAGAGCGATGTTTCAGAGTGTTTTCAACACGGAACATTTATAAACAAAACACACTTTATTCATTTATATTTCTCAAGTGCTGTAAGGACTAAAGCTCGTTACAATGTCACGCTTACTGCAGTACTCTTAGCTCAGTAGTACAGAGGTAGCTTTCTGTTTTTGAGGTTGTAACTTCTAATCTCCGTGGAGCTACTAATTTTTTTTTTCCTTTCAATTTTAATATACGAGTAAAATTATAACAGGTTTTTTTTTTCATTTTTATGTATGCGGCATTTATTTAGTAGTCCTGTCATACCGGTAGATGGCAACCATGACATTAATTTATTGGTCGGGAGGAAGTTTCATACTCAGTCAATTTAGTTTTATAGCCACAGATTTGACCATCATTTTACTTATACTTGTAAGTAAAACGAAGTAACAAAAGCAACATTAATTAGCTATATTACACTAGAACAAGTTGTAAAAAATAAAAGATAACACTCCACTACGGAGAATCGAACTTGAGCTGCTTGCGTAGCAGTAGTTTAACCATGCTCCACGCCAAACATGGTCTGGGTGTAGCGCAAATCAGTGCCTTGTGGCGGATTATATTATATGAAGTAATCAAAAGCGGCGCACACAAGGTGACGGTTGTGAACCGGGCGCTACCCGAAGGAACTTTGAAAACACTTAACTGCTCAAGACACAGGCCAATTGTAGTTTGACCGAGTGTACATCTAATATGGTTTTTGACACAGTTTTTTGTTTCAAATTATATATATGTTTACTATTATTATAACTATTAACAACAAGATTTTGTGAATATATGCCAATACGACTTCAGACACAAGATTCAGATTAATTGTAGTAATCATAGTTTATCAGTAATGTTTATGCAGTTTAAATAAAAAGCTTTGTCTATTGTTGTTGAAAATAATAATAATTGTAGTTATATATCTGGTCATCAAATAATTAAAGAGACGAAGTTTTTATTCATTTTATTGTTATAATGCATATCACTAATGTTTCCTGACATTTATTATTAAGTAGCTAACTGGTCCGACATTCAGGGGGGTGGTTTAAAACTGGAATGCGAATTAATTTTATTCACCAACCTTCTGTTAATCATAAAATTATTGTACCTTGAGCTTTTTGGTGAAGCCTCCTCACCATCCCTTATTTTAATATCGTACAGTCCCTGATATTCTAATTACGGGTGAAACATCCCTTGACATTCACGGAAATGGGTATAAATGTAGGTGCTTTGAAATTGTGCTTTCAACGTGACGCCTGGAGGGGACAGATGAGGGGAGAGACCCGAGGGCGAAGATACGGATGCCGCCAGGCGCAAGCATGGACGGGGTCCCTAACGTTTCCAGATAGAACGCATCCGACTCCGCACGGTCCCTGCACTGAAAGCCACGAACCTCCAGGGTCCCCCGGAGCGAAGCCCCACGTTGAGGAGATACCTAACTGAGAGGCACCGCAGCGACGCCTGGGAAGAAACCACAGAGCGCTGGCCACCGCCCAGCCACAACCCGCCGAACACCGTCGCCTGGTCCTACGACGCTGAAACAGATGACAAGGAAGATAATGGGTACAAGGAATGAGAGAAAGGAGAGTCGTGGTAGATGATGAACCACCCCAGCATTCACCTGGCGACTAACCATGCGCCAGAGTGGGCGCTCGCCGGGGATCGATCCCGGGACCTCCCAAATGTGGGCCACAGAGGTAACCGCCTAAGCCATCCCGCTAGGCATAAATGTAGGAAGATGGCTGTATCTGATTTTCTTAACCTTCCTCCCTCAAAAATAAACAAAAATATCGGAATTGCGGAGTACGGTTTAGATAATTATGGTATATGCAACTTTTAATCTTTGTATGTCCTCTTTGATACCGTAGGTATTTAATAACGTAAAGACGACACAGTTTTCATATAATACGGGAATTTGACACCTATATATATATATTGTTTTTACAATGTCTATAAAATTAAATTTCTTGGAATCTGGGTTGATAATAACCTTGACTGGGGAATGCACGTTGATGTACTATTTAAAAAATTATCCCAAACATGTTTTGCATTATATACCCTTAAAACTTCAGTTAATCTTGATGTACTTAAAATTGCCTACTTTGCATATTTCTATAGTCATTTATCATATGGTATAATATTGTGGGAAAAGTCCAGTTATAAAAATAGAATCCTTTATAATACAAAAAAGCGCTAATCACAATAATGCTGGTTTTTTTAATCCTCCCCACGCAAACTAACCTATTTCAAAAATATTTGTATGACAAAAGGCATAACTTGAATTTTCTGTGAATAACCTGTGAAGTTCCAATTATTTTATTGAATTTTATATAATTTTGTTTAACTAGGAAATCATTAGAAATAGACATAAAATTCTGCAGAAAAAGCATGGAATTCATTGAAATACAGAATTTGTATAACATGAATTTTTTGTAGTGTTTTTTTTTATAATAATTGCATTAGCGCCTTTTTCACAAATATTGAACGGGAGGTGAAACTGGTGAATATAAACCCCCCCCCCACACACACACACACACAGGACACCATTTAAACGTTCCGGAAATGACACAACCGTCGAGAAAAATAACCTTCTCGGTTGTTAATAAGATCTCGATTATCTCATTTCTGATGTCATACGCTGGACACAGTTTTCGTTCCTTATACCTTATTTAGCAAACCCTGGTATTGAACTGGATTACAACAGACAGGAAACACAGAAAATGTCATGCATAACGCCTACAGAGTGTACGGTTATGGTCAGGGTCGATTGTCTTTTGCTGAGTCGTCTATTCTCTTACTTCCTAAATCAAACTATGCATATCGCTTGGAATAAAATATTCCCGTCCTATTATTATACGCAATTTCTATGCAGTAACAACAAATATTTTCTACTCCATGGCATTCTCAACGAAAAGTCAAAGCATTTTTTGCAAACAAGTTCGTTTATGACTGTATCGTGTAAGACCGGCTATTAAATTCTGTTTCGTCTTAGTTATTTATAAATTTAAATTAGGTGTATTATAGCCTATGTCTATCGGGAACAACAGCACTTTTTAATGTTGAAAGAATTATGAAAATAGATTTAGTGGTTCCCAAGATTACCCTGCGCGAACGCAAACACACGCACAGTCTCTGTCGTTATAACATTAGTATCGATATCTTTACGAATGCTCTCAAATATTACATTCCACTCCATTTGTCTAATGGTATTACAGAAAACATTTTCAGGTTTTTAACTAAAAAGTTTTAGCTATTTGTTTCGAATCTACGAGACGTGTTTCTAAAATAAGTCCGATATTTTTTTAGAAATGAACAGAACATTAGCTTACGCCTTGCACTACTTCTCCACATAGTCACCGCCGTTATTCAGGCATTTTTCGTAACGGGAAACAGTTTTTTTTATACCTTCGTCAAATAATGATGCCACCTGTGATAGCCAAGTCTGCACTTCTTCTTTCACAACATCATCGTCGTTGAAATGTTTTCCACTAAGGAATTTCTAAAGAGGAAGAAACAGATGCCAGTCCGGACTATAGGGAGGGTGGCTGAATTTTTCCCAACCAAATGGTGTGATCAGATCTTGAGTTTGTTTGGCTGTATGTGGCGGGGCATTGTCACTCATTATTGCTTCCCCATAAACCTCACACAATCGATGATGAATGTTTGTTGGCGTAACATTTATTGCATTTAGAAAGCGAATCACTACTCTGACTTCACAGTCGGCGGATCGTTCTTAACATTTCGAAACGCTCTAACAAGAGAAAAACACAAAGTGACGATCGCTCACAGCTGCGTCTGTTTTCCTAATGAATGGAGGAAGTGATCGCGCAGGTTCAAAATCGCGACTGCAGCGGCAAAATATTAACACGGTACTTACCTTAAAAACACGCCTCATATTTAATGGGAAGGAAAGAATATTGCTTCAAGTATTGCGATTCCACTGTGGAACTGAAGAATAATGTCTGGCATGTTTTCCATTGAAGTGACACCATATTGTAGTGCTCACCATGCCAATTCAGCTGTCGTGCAAGAAAATGCCACTTGTTCCGTCCTTCCACATTTCCCTTCTGCTAAAACGCTGTTTCACGAACATGCCTGAACAAGCGAGAACCTTGGCTACGTACTGACATGCATAAAAATGGCCCATGCTGGAACTCGGCTGTTTGTATTGCTACTGACAAATTTAGCCCCAAGCTCTGCCAGAGTCACTTCCCCTGTTCGTCGAACATAATTTTAGCCATTGTATTGCCAGGGTACTTCACCTATTCCAGAATATGGCCGAACTACCGAAGGATAGCATTATAAGGTAGCTTTCCATGTTCCTTCTAGCGGATCGCCATTAAGTCTGTGCTCCATTTAATTTTGACGCTAAAATAAAATATAATGTAATAAACACGCAGAAATACGTACGAAAGTTAAGAATTTTTTTAATACACTTAAACCTTCTATTTTCATGTTGTCTTACCATTTTCTTAATGACGGTTTTCTTATTGCTGTTCGATGGTGGCCACAAATTTAACCTTCGTCTCCTTTTTTTTATTTATGGACGCTCTTAACTGCTGTGGTCCTTAGCGTCCCATTCTATATTAGGCGTGAAAGACCAGAAATTTTGCTTAGGGGCCTATTTATCAGGCTTGAGGTTCTTTTACATGCCGTAAACCTACGACATGGGACCACCGGCTTTACTTCTCTTCCGAAGGAAGCCATGCTAAGGATTTTTACGCCCGAAAGAAATCCATCGCCCTCCTCCTGGTTTGAACCCGCGACCTCTGAAACTGGAGACTAATATGGTAACCACTACACCACGGAGGACAACAGAGCTCTCATATAAATGTTGTAGCTGTCGTCCAGTTTAAAGATACATGCAAATCTTTATTCGCCAATCGTAGTGAAACTTTCAAAGAGACGGTATCCTAACTACCCCTTCACTTCACATCAATTATCGTTCATTGGATCGTTCTTGTCTTGATTTATTTTTCTGGCCAGTCACATAGAGAACTGATACGGGCTGGGTGGAGTCATGGGTTGGTGATCTGAAGGTGGAAACCTTACAGAGGACAAACACTATTGCTGTTTAAGGGAATGGGCCACTTTTTATGCCCGTCAGGGTACACCGCGGGGATATGAGTCTAGCCGCACAGGCTAATAACGGGATAGTATACAATTTCCATGAATACCTAAGTCCATGTGAAAAGAAACGGCAATAAAACCAGGGCAAGTAGCATGCTAGAAACATCTTGAGGCCGGTCAATATGAACAGAAACAATGTAGTTAGTACAGAAGAAAACTCTAAAGCCATCCCCTTGGCACAAGCGAAATATTTTCCACAAGTGACTAAAATAAGTACACATATAAATTAAGTCAAGATTTCTTTTATAATTTATTGTTTTTTATATCCTACACTTAGGTATGGCAATTTTAATTCACTCGGTCATATTTAAAGTTTCGCGCAGCAGTTTTTTCAATAGTAGTATTGAACTACTGTTCTTACTACGTGCGCCACAATAGGCAATAGACACTATGTTACATGAAATAAAATAACCGGGAACACAAATGTGGGAAGAAAATGTTTCAAGCCGAAGTTAAGGATACCTTTCCGACATTTGCCATTTAAGAAGACTGGGGAAAACCTGGACAAATTCCCAGAACGGACCATGTCTTAACAATCTCGACTGCCCTATTCTTTCCACGCAACAGGTAAAAATTCCCTTCCCGTAGCATTGTAACTTTACAACCATTTTTATAGAACAACTATTTATCCTCATTTTTCTTGTTTAGAACTCTACGCATGCTACAGTGTGTTACCAAGTAACTAAACATTTCTGTAAAACTTCCAAAATGAGGTACTAAAACACATATTCACACTTTGACATTGTTTTGATTGGTTAAATTCATATTTCATATTCGTAAAATTAAAAAAAGTTTAAAGACGGAAACTTTTCTTGTATAGTCTAATTAGAACTTAAAAATTATTAGTGTTTTTTTTGGTAAGGCTTAGGGTTAAAATAAGTAGAATGTCACCTGAAGCTTTTTAATAAATTAGGCTGTAAAATACAAAACAGAGCCTAAATATCTCGGAAGCAGATGTGGGTATAGCTCATTCACATTTTTATAGAAAACAACTTCGTCTATCAAACGAAAATTAGTAGCTTTACATGTTTTCGTAGATTTGTGAGCTAAAGGTTGACTCAGAGAATATAGAACGAAAAAGAAGGGTTTGATTTAACCTCCTGACTATGAATACGAAGCCTAAGGGATACAATCAGTTTAACTCAGAGGAAGATTACTCTGAGTCATTCTCTCAGTCCAATCATTTGATGTGATTGATAAGAATTAAGGGGACAAGGTAGTCTGAGCACATAGAAATTATTACACCTTAAGTGTGTTAAATTACCACTACTCTTAAAGTTCTCAGTGGTTTTTCCTGAATTTTTTTACGAATTACTCTATAAATTATGACAATTATTTCAAGTGGTTGCTTGCATTGATAGCTTATGTACTTGATTCCGTAAAAATTATTTCATTCAGCAGAAAAATAATAAAATGTACTCTTAAGATATGTGAATTCGTGTACCTTTTTCTCTAATACTACTTGCAGTACAGAATCACACTTTTGCATGCTTGTTCTTAGTATATATAAAATTGTGATTCTGATTCAGAATCTTTAACTGTGTATTGTAGGATGTACTGAAAATTTCGGCTCTCTACCTTTCATGCTTTCTTAGAAAAAGGTACATAAGTATCCAAAAATGTTGTTTCGAGCAAACTGAATTTAAAGTTTAAGCGTTAAAATTCTGATAAACTTCAGTACATTCTAGGGTCATTATCATCTGCACCTTCATTCCTGGATTACTGCAGCTTTTTTGATTGCCTTCTCTTGGTCCTGGTCTCTTTTGTTAATTGCTGAACTGCTCGCTGGGCATGATATAGTCGTTCGTTGATGAAAGATACCAAAATGTTCTAAAATGGGGCGTTGCAGGACTGCTTTAAAGGAATGCAGACTAGCATTTAAATGTAATTTAAATGTCCTAAAAACCTCTTAACCCCCAAAAAGTATATATTTTCTGGAGTACCTTGTTCCCTTAAGTGGATCTTATCTCTTTCATTAGCTCAGTATACTAAGCGATCATCGTGTCCATAGCTCGTACGCTCAGGCTAGTCCTTGAAACAGAGTGTGTAAATAAATGGTTATTGTTTCAAGAATATTAGATTCATACATTTCATTAACATACACAATACAGTTTACTAAGCTAAGAAAATAGAACCACAATTTATCTGTGTTCTTGTTTCGGTAACAGAAACTAATATTTTGATAGAGTTATAACTCACTTATTCCTTCATAACACTCTACTTGAAGTGTATCGTAATTCTATTGACAATAATTGTCAGAAATTAGGTATAAATAATGATGGTCATGATGAATAATATACTAGATTAATAATGTATTTGGCTATCAGTTATTTTAATATAGTAACAAAGTGCTGCGAGATAAAAGAGCGACACAGGGGAAAGAGATAGAGAGAGAAGTAAGCAAGACTTAAAATGAACTTAAATGAAAGGTGACTTTGAATGGGAGGAGGTAGAAAATGAGAGAGAAAAGAAAAATCTCAGCATTTAATGAAATAACGCGAGCAGTGCCCTCCACCTTGGTTGGGGGGGGGGGGGTGTGACAGTGCGCCTGCCTCACATTTAACCTCCAATCTCCTCCTCACATCGAACTATCCCGTTCGAATCTTGCTTTGGTGAGCTATCTAGATAACTTTTTTCTAGGTTTTTCCCTTATCCTCAGAGGGAGAACTTCGGTAACTTTTAAATTCTATGAACTTCGTGTTCATTTGAAATAATTTCATACATTTCATTTATACTAAGATATGAGTCGAGCTTAGCGTTCTATTAATATATAAGTAAACTATTTAGCAGGTGCAAACTTTATGCATGAGTGGAAATAAAGCTTATAGGGTTTAAATACTTAACCCAGACAAATATTTGTATAAAGTGCATATAAATATTGTACTTTACTGCGCAAACAGCGAAGTTTAAATCCTAATCTGTAGAAAGGTTAATTATAAACACAGAGCATACATCCCTGAGCACTCGCATGTCCCCACGAGGGTAGAAAAGGCCATTAGGTCACGCAGTTCTCAACAGCGTATGTGATGATTAGGGTTGCGACATTGGAGTCGCTATGTATAGAATAGGAAGGTAAGGGTGTAGCGGCAAGGGCTGACATTGACCCGCGCGGTACAGTCCATACAAGAAGAATTATACATGTCTCGTGAACATTTACTTTATTTCTGCAATATTATTTATAACATATACAGCTGATTTATATTTTATTATATAAGTCTTATATTACTACTAGTATTATATATCGGTAATATATTATATTACGTCTTTATTAAACCATTAATTCAAAACGTCTCCTCCGTGGTATAGTGGTTACTATGCTAGCCTCTAGTTCCCGAGGTCGCGGGTTCAAACCGACGGAGGTTTACGTCACGTAAAAGAACCTCAAGCCTGATAAAGAGGCCTCTGAGCAAAATTACCGGTCTTTCACGCCCAATATAGAATGGGACGCTAAGAATCACAGCAGTTAAAGAGCGTCCATAAAGAATACTCAATGTAATTTAATTACTGCAAAACACTACTTAACATTGTGCACAAGGATTAAACTCTATGTCAATTTATTTATTGCAATGAATTACAACCCACGTTTTCAGCTTTTTTTAAAAAAAAATATTTTCTCCTTTCCAATAACACCGACTTATAGCAAAAAAAGCTGCGTTCCACATCTGCTGAAACCACAGGTGCATACATAAAATATGTTGCACACCTTTTGTCTATATCGGGTGTTTTAAAGCACCGTTTTCGTCTGCAATCACGTCGGCAATGTTACGGAGTGTATGGTATTCACTATTTTTCTGTAAAACGTTTTGTAGTTACATAGCCATCATTCAGCTTGTCGATAAGTTCTTTCTAACGGTCATTTGTTTGACCAGTTCTTCTCCAGAGTTTCCTAAAGTTTGAGTTGCAGAGGGAAGAAATACAAAATTCGAGGTAATATACAGCCATGGAAAAAGTATTCATACATCGACGTTTATGTAGAAAAGCTTTATTTATTAGAACTAAGAATAACCAGAGAAGTTATTGTGGTAAACTAACAGTGTAACATTTCCTTCCGCATTTGTATATACAAAAAATTAACCAAATTAGTCTTCTACAAAAATAAAATAAAAAATCTGATGTGTTACACTCACATGATTTTCTCTACTCTTGTACAAACTATTTTTACAAACGCTTATTCTCCATATGCTTTATGTTAATCGAGATGTTAATCTTATTGATAATTTTCTTGTAGATGCAAGAGGAATATGGTAGACTTTAAGCGACAGTCAAATATTTTAAGAGCTGGTTCCATGTGCAGTATTCCATTCTCTTTGCATGTCCAGGACATAAAAAAATGAATAACGAATTCCCATTTGAGAAAAAGTATAAGTATTGGAAAAATTTAAGGGAATAACAAGCAATATCTCGAAAATGGTTCACAAAACAAAAATGTATATGACATAAATTGTGTATTTTAACGCGATCTACATTTTTGTGTAGTAAAAGTTTGTCTACCTCTTATGGTTTACCAGTTATGCAAAAGTCGTTCACAATGAAGAATAATTTTGGATACATTCCCAGAAAATTCGAGATATACATTTCATTTGTCATGAAAATATCTTAAACATATGATATATTAATCAAAATCGTTAGAGCCATTTTTGAGAAAATTTAAAATTTTCGAAAAATGTTCCATGTAAAGGGTAATCTGGGGTGGGGGGATTTTCTTGAAAACCTTCGTGTCGCATCTCTGGAAGATACTGAACCTAAATACCAAGTTTGGTGTTCATCCGGTTGTTCGTTTCTGAGTTACGCTGTACACAGGCACACACACAGACATGTTTCCAAAATGCTTTTTTTGGATTCAGGGGGTCTCAAAACATATATTTCCGGTGAAATCTCGGTATCGAATTTTTGGGTGGAATCCAATACTTCCCCTACTTACTATACGTAGTAGAGAAAGTAAAAATGTGCCAGCTAGCTTCACACAGTAGAGAGAAAAGTATTAAAATTTATGCAAATGTATGTACGATTTTAATACTTTGTAAGCATTCCTCTTCAATGTATCACTTCTGTTAACCTCTTTGGCATGCAATGAACAAGATTTTTGGTTGTCTCTGATGTAATATTTTGCCATTCTTGTTGTAAACATTGTTTCAGAGCCGTCTTACTTCGTATTTCATGTTTTCTGACCATTCTTTCAAGTGTATTCAAAAGGTGTTCTATTGGATTAGGGTCTGAGCTCTGTGTTGAAAACTTGAGAATATGGGAGGTATGATACAGCAACCACATATGAACAGTTTCTTCTGTATGTTTAGGGTTCTTGACTTGTTGAAAGTAGTAAACTGTGCCTAAATGCAAGCTATTAACACTTTTTTTGCAGGTTTTCCTTTAGAATATTTAAATACTGAAATCTATCCATGGTGCCTTCTACAAAAACAAGTTGCCCAACATCAGATACAGTCATACAACCCCATACCAAAATTCCCTCACCACCATGTTTCACTGTAGCTTGAATATGCTTGGGATCAAGATCAATATTTGGTCTTCTCCAGACTAAAATTCTGCCATCGTTTATTCCAGAAACTTGTATTGTTGCTTACATGCTCTAGAGCAAGCTCAAGTCTCAATGTCATGTTCTTCTTGCTTATGTATGGCTTCCGTCTAGGTACCCTAGCTCCATAACCCGCTCTTGGAATATAGCGAACAGCCCTTGATGTGATTCCGTCCCCGAACTGATCATTAACATGCGCCGACAATGCAGAAGCTGTCAGTTTAGGATCATTTGACCATCTTTATTAACCGAGTTTCCTCTATTTGCAAATGTGGTCGGCCTGTTATTTTTCTTTCTCTATATCGCGATATTAAGGACTGCACAGTTGCCCGGCTTCTTCCAATAATACCAGCAATTTCTGAAAATGATTTTCCCTTTTTATAATGGGAGATACAATTTCCCTTACCTCCAAAGTTGTTTCTTTACCTCTGCGACCCATTTTTCAATTGCACAGATTTAACCACGTATCAAACCAACTTGCTGGAGGCGCAGCTTGCCAATGAATGCGTTCCTTGCTGCAAGGATTCTGTTGGTGCTTTCTATGTTTACGTTTCTAGTGATCTTTGAATACTTTTCCCGTTAAATACCACCAGAATCGCGGCATTGTTTATTTTCTTGAAGCATGTTTATGTAATATTCAAGACACGTTGCCATTTTACGGAGTATTTGATGGTGTGGACTTCTAATCAAAATCTTAGCAATATCTTTTAACTTTATTTGGAAATAACAGGAATCAAACTTAATTGTAGTGTTGTATGAATACTTATTTCCATGACTGCATGTCAATTGCCGTTTAATATCAGACATAAAAGAGTTTGGGCTGTGTTTATTGCAGCTGCAGCGTTACTATCAAATGTTTGCATCGCGTGTTTAACGGCATCGAAGTTCTTAGAGTAGTTTTCGCAAGCTTCCAGCCACGTTCCCTATCGTGTTAGAACTGATGCCGGAGGAAGAGGAACACCAGGATAGAGATCCCGAAATAATACCACATGTGAAGGCGCTTTCACAAGTACCTTCTTGACAGTCTCTTCAAGCTCATCAACGACAGGAAATTGAGATCGTACCTCTCCTGCAAGTTTGTGGCAGGCATGTCCAAAACACGTGACATGTATTAAGTTTCTGTAACTGATTTGCAAATGGGTTCCTTCCTTTACCATATAGGCAGCTGCGTCCGTAACAAATAGACGTACTTTATCGGGTTTTACACCCGATGGCTGTAGTACTTTCAACGCATTGTCAAAAACTGCACTTATGGTATAATAATTCGCAACACTAACTACCTCACTTGTTAAGAAGATACGGTCCAATGGACCTTCTGAATCCAGTGTTCCAACAACCACGTTTACCAGAAATCGCCCAACAGTATCTGTCGTTTCATCCATAGAAACCCATATATTGTTATTTAGGTTCATTCTTATACTATCAGTACAGTTATCATAACATTTTTGTACATAGTACTTACGTAACGTCGCAGAATGCGTAATTGGTGTACCAGTGTAGTTTTCTAAAAGCGCACGCAACTTCGTATCCTATAGTTTATGTAACGGAATATCGGCAGAAATAAATGCCGCGCATAGTTCTTCATTAAATGTTTGATTTGATGGAGATGACTCTTGTTGTAGCAGTTTATCCTCATATTTTGCAATATAACGCTTGTATGTTTCTGTGTTGACATGTCTTCGCACATTACTCGATCTACTATGCGCAGAGGCAATTGTGCTATTGCACGGTTTGCAATAAAGGTTTTCATTAATAATAGGGAAAACATTTTCCCCATACTGCAATACATACTTCTGTAACGTTCTGGACATTCGTTTCCTTTCCTTTGGTATTTTTATTGCGTGAACATTGTGCGGCGACACACTTAACTCAACTGTACAGATAACCCTCTCGTTGTAAACAGTCGACTACAGGACGCCTCTAAACAAACGTAACGATTCCGATGTCGCAGCCCTAGTGATTATCCGCGAGGTTGGGATACCGCAACTGACATATGGGTTTTGGCAAAGAAAGGGGTAACAAGACCTCGATCACGAATAGGTGTCGACAAGTGCTTGGCTCTCTGTAAGGCCAAGGACTTCGCATGACTGATATACTGGTCTTAGCAAAGAAACTGTTAAGAAGAACTCGTATCATGATGAGGTGCTAATATGTGCATGCCTCAGAGAAATTTCGTAAAGCGAGGGACTCTGCATTGCTGGTACATTGGTCTTAGAAAAGAAACTGTTAATAGGCTAGCACGGTAACCACTGCACCACGGGGGACGACAGGTGATTCAATGTAATGTATTTTCTGAAGTTGTGAGGATGAGGATTACGCTACGGAGGGAATACCCAGCACCTCGGCCCACACAGGGATCTCTTGTGCATACACCCTCGGGAGAAACGGATGAGATGAAGGAACCGCAGGGACATGTGGGCTTCAGGATCGCTGACGCAGGCAACAGAAACGTGTAGAGAGCCCTAAGAGTCACAGGCTTGATCACCCAGCCGGAGAGTGCTCAAAGCAGCCTTACCAATCCACCGGAGAGTGGCTCACTGGCTCTCATCCAGCGGAGGCCCGGGACAGCTCGGCCCAGCAGCGGGGACTCGAGCGGTCTCCATTTAACGGGACCGAGAAGAAGTTCCAATACACAGCCCCGGACCAAATGTAACGTGAAAGGGGAAAATGAAATGAGAGCGAATGAGGGAAGAGAAACTCGGGAGAGACAGTGCGCCTTCCGAGCATTTGCTTAGCAATCAGGGGAAACCCCAAAAAACCCATGGGCCAGGAAGGTGGGCCATGGGAACCGAATCCACGACTTCTCGAATGCGGGACACAGATGCAACGCCTGAGCCATCCCGTTCGGTTTCTGAAGCTATACTCGTAATCTTAGCTCAGATTCTGGATAATTATGCTTCTTTAAGTAGGTATTATTGGAGACTGAAACGTACAATGCTATTGAATAATGTAAGAAGTTTATAGACGGACGCTTTCCGCCAATGGGTCACATTTGTGAATGACGTTAAGCATTTTATTCTACGTCTCTACTACTGGTTACGAATGTTCCTGAGAGTTCCTCCCACAGACGACACATATTATGTCTGTTACCATGGATATTCTTGTTCTGCAGCAATTTTTACGCCCCATTTTACTGCTAGGATACTGCAAGCAACGGATGGTATGAATGATTATTCATGAATCTCATGGGACTAGAGTTCTTGGCATTTGTTTTTCAAGTTAGGGGGAAAAGACCAGGCTTCCCGCTTGGAAGGTAAACAAGTTGTCACCACATCCTGCAGTGGAAGCTGCTGTAATGCATTTTAATTACAGAAACTAGATTGTTCGGCATCACCTTCCTTGTTTACAAAGGTATTGCACAAGTTGAATCGCATTTCCTGCTTTAAGGCTGTCCCAGACAGGCACGATATGAAACGCACACATTTACACAGAGGCAGTCGCAACATGACTTACTAGATAATTGGAAAGCAATTCACCGCATAACCAGATGATAATGGTTTCGGTAAAGCTCACTGGGGGGGTATTTAATATCCCTTTTAACGAGTGAAGTCTGCAGAAGCGACGGGTGAAATGTTCACAGAAATTGGGGTGTACTGAGACACTAGACGTGTGTCTTCCGAGAATAAGGAAAAATCCTAATAGAAACCGTAACCAGGTAATTCCATTCAACGGAGATTTGAACTACAGTTTGGAGGCGCGTACACCATCCCCATAATACAGAGATGTGCTTTGTAACAGTTGATTGATTAGAGGAATAATATCCCTTTACTATCATCATCCTTATGTATATGATGTGGTTTGGAATGGATAGTGAATGGAGTTATGGTGATGTTAGATGCATGGAAATGTGAATTTGTTATTGTTATTAATAGAAGGGGAATTTTGAGTTTATGTAGGCTGGAGATGGAGTTGGTGTTAGAATGTGAGGGAAGTGAAATGTTGTGGGGTAAAGTGAGTAGATATTTAGTGATAGAAGAAAGAAGATTTAGTGTTAGGTTATAAGAGGTGAAGGTTTAATATATAATGCCATAATTTAGAAATGTATATATAAAACAATTTAAAGGGAGATAATAGAACATTAATATTGAGATTAGATAAAATGTTATAAGGCAAATAAATAAACAAATAAACACAAATGCATAAATAAAGATATAAATGAATTAAATAAAATATTGAACTACTGCAAATCAAATAATTACTATGAGAACAATGGAATGTTATAAATGATAAATTTAACTTTATTAAAAAGTTAATGAAGAAAAATTTTAAATAAAATATAAATAAACTTATTGAAATGATTAATAGTTTAGTAGGAAGTTTTGTGCTAGCTACCAGTACATTTTCGCTGGTTTCCAGTGAATATAGTTCGTTAGGAGTAGATAGTAGCTGATTACCGCTTGCTAAGTTTGCTGGATTCCAGCAGGTGTAGATAAGTATAGAATTTAGAATTGTAATTTTTTATGCCTGAACTCTAATCTAATAATTTCTATTTTTCTTTCTTTCCTTTATTTTTATTTCTTTTTATATCGTTTTTAGACATTGTGTAGTTTGTAGTTATTTTATCTGAAAAAATTTCATGTAATCTAAAATGTAAGTGTGTTTGCTAGAATAAATGTATAGTTTGAAAGTCTGTCCCGGTGTAGTAACCAAGGTGTCGGGATAGTATATTCACCTTTATTTATTTATTTATTGTATATGATAGAGGGGTGAAGAAAATAATATGGAAAGAATTTGCAGGTTTTTCTGTCATAGTGTATATCTTATGAACCCACGTCTTCCTAAAGTTGTAATATATTCCCACGTAAAGGTTGCTGCAAAAACAGAGAAACTCCCCCAAAAATAACCGATGAAAATTCGAAGTATTGCCACGAGTGCTGCTGAGGAACATAAGGATCCACAGAGAGGTTCAGACATAAATTTTTGGGATTCCTATTTATTTAGGACTAAATTATATATACACCTCGTTATTTCGGATAAAAGTAGACATTTCTTGAAACTTTACATTTTCTCACATTTTGCAATCTCGTTGACGCACAGACGGGACAGCCAGCGTGTACAGGATGTACGCGGCTAACCCCTTCCGCGGATAATTCTCTAGGAATAACTTGGGGAATAATAGTTACATCAGCTTCTTCGAGCCTACTTGCAGATTTGCACATCGCTTAGAGGAACTGCGTCAGATAGAATGTTCTAGAAACTCCGGGTTTGCTTAGTAATCCCACAGGAGATGGCCCACAGGAAGCCACGAACCATATAAAGGCTCACAGAGTCAGGGTTCGTGGGTTGTTCTTGCTAGAATTGCCTTCGATGGCGTGTATTCATTCTGGTCGCACTGGCCGAAGTTATCACTCCGAAACTACGTGACTCCGGGGCCATTCTCGCTCCCGGCTCAATGGTTCGCCCCGGCCTAACTTCTCTGACTGCCTGAACACCTCAACAGCAATCGTGTCTACTCAAAAAGGTAAGTCCCTTATGGGAATTTATTGTATATTTTCCTTAAACATGTTTGGTCAAACCATACCCACTAAAATACTTAATTAATAAAATCGACCATTCCGTAAAGCAGAGTGCTCATTACCATCTAATGGTGAAACCCCCCTCTAGCAATAGCTTAGAGCAAGGGTGGCGAAAACGACTTCCTTCCGCGAGTCACCAAATATGCAACACGCACTGCATCACTCAGTAGCATGTGAAAATCAAACGGACGGAGCGTGCACCTGCGAATCAAAATAACTCGCGAGTCACGTTTTCGCCACCTCTGGCTTAGAGTAAGGTGACATTATGGTGGAGGCTCCGGCTTTTCCAATATTATTTAATTGAAAAGTACGGTTCAATCCCGTGCCTCTATAATACTTCTTGTACCATGAAATCATTCCCTCTTTCAATTTAGACGCTACTAAAGTCTACTGCCCTACATTTCTTTTTTGAGATACGGTTCAATTCCGCACCCCTACCACACCTTTATATACCACTGGTTACATTATCAGATGTGATGTAGTCACAACAGGTCTTCTTTTTTATGCTGGATGGTACTAATTTGTCTATGCTATTTAATCTTGCGCATATCGGGAATCATCCACATGCCTGGTTGGTGTACATTTGACACTCATCCTTCATCCTAAATTATATGGATTTGCTATCACAATTTCAGAGTGTTCGGAAATCCTTAAACTTATTGCTGATTACCAGAAAACACTAGATACCAATGTGAAAACTTATGGTCTTGCCATTAAAGACATTAACACAATCTCTTCTGATTTAGCTGATCTGTGCAAATCTATGTTTAAAATTCGGACTAGAAGTTGCAGGATTCGAGGTTTAAAGCCTGTAGTTTATTTTGCCATAAACGTAGTGAAATGGCTCACATTCGGAAGGAATTGTGCTTAAAATCCTAATTCTCACCAACCTGACTAGAGCTTCTCACGGATTTCCTTAGCCCATAAGTGAAAACCGGTTGTGAGTACGATTTTCACTAAATGATGGTCCATGTGGCAGCAAAAAAGGCAATAAATCTAAGCTGAACATTTTCATAGAAATCTCTTAAAGCGATACACCACGAACAAAAACTAAATAGAAATTTCACTGTGGTTAACTCTTAAGGCCATCAAGTGAACTACTCATTAAACCTTTTAGACGCCGTAACGGAGTTTGTCAAAATGAAAGATAAATCTTTGCATATAGGGTGCTATTTCATGGTTTAGATTCCAATATCATAATTTTGACACTTTCTTTAGGAAAATAACTGTAGAAATGTTTGAGTTTGCATTATGTTTTGCTGTACAATGCAAGTCTAACATAGCCATCACAGCTTGTTCGTCTAAAACGAGTAGCAGAAATATTAAGTGACATAATTGACTTTCCTGTGTATATGTGAAATAGTTGAAGTATAAGTTATTTTATGATAAACCAGAAGTATTATTTATAGTGATGTTATGTAACATTTAAAGTTTTTTGAGTCGGAAAATGTAAATTCACATCACATATGTGCGCTAGGTGTTATGGCAGGAGCGCTTTCGAGAGATGTTTCTCTCATCTTCAGCTGAGAGTCGGCTCAGCTGAAGATGAGAGAAACATCTCTCGAAAGCGCTCCTGCCATAACACCTAGCGCACATATGTGATGTGAATTTACATTTTCCGACTCAAAAAACTTTAAATAAAAATATAAGTTATTTGTTATAATTCGCTTATATATTGTATTATTCGCACATATTTTGTGTTATAATTGTGATTATTGTATTTATTTGATTCATTATGCAGTTACTGTTCATTAATGCCCTTATATCCATATTCAAAAATCATTTATTCATAAAACAGTAATTTAAATTATATCATGACCAACTTTAACTTAATTTTTAAATAGAGAAAATAATATAAATTCCTTCATATAAACATGAAATAAACAAGGTTTTTATTTCTACAGAGAAAACTAAACAAAACAAATAAGATATACTCAAGGAGAATTAAAGAACATTCTTATCCATGTCGTTACCAGTCAGTTCTGAATTAGCACTTAAACTGTCCACATCCAGTTGTCCATTAACCTCATCCGACCGAGCGGGATGGCTCCCGCATTCGGGAGGTCGCGGGCTCGATACTCGCGGCCGAGCTTCCTGACCTATGGTTTTTCTCGGGGTTTCCCTGGGTCGGTAGGAGAATGCTGGGAAGGATCATTACCTCCCCGAATTTCTCTTCCCTCATTTCATCTTCCTCTTTCACGTTACAGGTTGGCTACAGGGCTGTGTGTCGGATTATCAGCGGACAGATAGCGCAGATGATTTGCGTGTGGGGATTTCTTCTCGGCCCCGTCAGATGGAGGTCGCTCGAGTCTCCGCTGGAAGGGGCCTGTGAGTCACCCTTTGGTGGTTAGGTAGGACTGCCTTGAGCGCTCTCCGGCTGGATGGTCAAACGTGTGACTCTCATCCATTCCTCCCGGGGGTGTATGCACAAATGATCCCCGTGTGGGTCAAGGTGCTAGGCATCCCCATCGTAGCATAATCCTAATCCTATGACTGAGAATTTACTTTTCAGGTGAAGCGTTTTCTCCCCTCCATTGTAATGTACCATCTTTTCAGCTTCTGGATATAAAATTAATTTTTTAAACACAATGCGCTTAATTAAACTGTAAAAGCACGTCTGCAAGGAAAAGAAATGCAATAAGTTTTTGAGCAATGCAGATTTTCTCACTTCTCTATTAATAGAATCATAAATATTTGCTGACTTTTTTAATTTTTCTACCACGTACATAGTTGGTAGAGAAGGCATTGCATTCCACCCGAAAACTCAATACCGAGGCTTTTGTTTTTTTTAGAAAAAGACCCATGTTTGTGTGCCTGTGAACAGCAAAACTCAAAAACTAAAAGTCGGATAAATACCAAACTTGGCATTTGTGTTCAGTACCTTTCAAAAATGCAACAAGAAGATTTTCAACAAAATCCCCCAACCTGTAGCTACCCTTTACATGGAACATTTTTCGAAATTCTTTTATTTTCTAAAAAATGACTAACGATTTTTATTAAAATACCTTATATTAAAGATACTTACATGACAAATAAAATATATAGCTTGCATTTCCTGGGAATAGCCCTCTTCATTCGGAAGGAATTTTGTATAATTTTATATAACTGGTAAACCTTAAGCGATATACGAAAACGTACTACACAAAAGATGTAGATCTCTTTAAAACACATAATTTATTTCAGATAACGTTTTTGTGACTTAAGCCATTTTCGAAAAATTCGCTATTAATGGTTCGAATAGTTCAATACTTAAGCCATTCATGTCGATTTTCAGTTGTTTCTCGCGATGTCATGGAAAGAGTATACAATTTTAAGGTCGGGTATAGAGTCCAGCTTTTAAACATTTGACTTCCTTTTGTATCTATAACGAAATGTTTATTTCCGGAAATGTTTACCTGGATTAAAATGAAGTAGATAGGAAAATAAACTTTCTAAGAATAATTTGTATACCCACTAATAAACGACAGAGGGTAGAGGAAGTAATAAAATTACTAAGAAAATTCCCAATGCATTTACAATTTCAAAAATAAAACTAAAAAGCTGGTTAAAGACACAGTCTTGCAATTATTTATGTTTTTATTTGTTAATACAGTGCATATAACTTTAAGCTATTAAAAAGCCGAAACATTTAAGGATTACAACTATCTGTTACATTTTGATTACCATTCGTTAAGTCTATATTGTTCAAGCAACAATAAACTACTCAACTTGGCAACTTTTACTCTTTGCTCACTCGCATATCTTTATTTTCTGTTCTAAGATCATTGTGAAACTGTTAGCGTGCCAGCTTCTTACAGAGTCAAACAAGACTACATCTATCAGAACGTCGACTATAAATTCTGTATCATGATGTTGCTGAGATGTACTTCATCAGAACTGCGGAAATAAAACTTAACTCTCGAGACACAAGTTACAGTTCTGAGGTACGTACATAGGGTTGCAGAGTTATCATTTTTACTACTGCCTTTTTATTGCCGAGGCTATTCACATACATGATCAGCAAGGTTTCCGAGAATCATACTAGAAATTGTCGGGCACTTTTATAGATGTTCCGGAATGAAATGCACAGTCATTTCGTGTCCTGAGGCGAGAAACTCCTAGGCAACCAACTTCACAGTTGCTATTTGCATGTTTACAAGCTTGATGTTACAAGGGCTTGTTTGTCTATAGGGTTCCTAAAATTTGCGAAAGAATAAAATATAATCTAAGAAGCTTAGGGATAATGTTGCTTTATGAACTACATGTTACTGAATTAAACTATTTTTATAAGTTCTGAACGCTTTAAATTGTCTTTGGGAGCTAAGATGTAAACCAGATTACAGTTCTCGTACCCCGGCGACCACCCACTCTGACCCAGGGTTTTTTTCGGGGTTCACCCAGGTCGTCAGGCGAATGCTGGAGTGGTTCCTTTCATTCCCCGAATTTCCTGTCACTCAGTTTCGTTCCATCAATCATTTCATTCATCCTTCACCCCGTTTGAACTATTCCAGAGTTGGAAGTGTCAGAAATGGTGTTTCGATGCAGCGTGGCAGGGGAAAAGGATGCTTTCTGCGGGTGGTTGCCGGGGTATAAGGATCGCCCTGTGGGGGCGGGGTGCCCGGTCAGCCTACCCGTCTGCTGGGGCGTTTATATCTTGAAACTGTAAGGACCCTGTCATTGCTGTGCCGTCACTGCTGTTTCGGGCTGCCAGGTGTCTCCCTTCATCTCATTCCTCCCTCCTGGGGTGTCTCTTCTTAGGGCATCGGTGCAATATCCTCATTCCTGGATCAGTGTCGAATCCCCTCCGCTTTACACTCCAATCCAATAGTTCGTGTTACTTCATAATAAACTTTCAGCTTCGTACTTGTTAAAATATAACAGCTATAAGTAAGGCTCGGAACTTGGGACCCGGTGTGCCCTGCGGTCAACTGGGGCTACAGGTATAACGTAAACCAAGCTAACACAGCGAGCGTGTACTCAAGTGAAAGTATTACTCGGGACATCTAGCAATAGTGCTGGTTTGGTGTCGCTGTTATCGTGTTTAAATGCAAATGGCCTGTACTCGCTATACTCAACAGGGATAGTTGCTGCAAGTAAACAACGCTAGAGATATACAGGGTGGACCATTTAAGTTCAGACTGTATATCTCCAAAACTAACCGTTGTAGAAAGAAATGTCTTAAAAGTTGCTTGGTATTATGGGGGCAAGTAAATGTCATCACTCGTGTTTTATTTGGAGGACGTTGTGATGGTCATTTTAGAGTCAATTTAAATTGACCCTAATTATAGGTTCCTATTTAAAACTATTAAATTAAATATTATTCAATTAAAATGTAATTCTGCTATAATTGGTAAGGATAGTTTGACTAGAAAGGTTAGACTATGGACTGTGTTCTTCAAAAGTCCATTCCTATTACTAATGAATTTATGCGAAAATAGGAGTCACATATTTCCATCAAAGTAAACCAACCTGAGCACAACGGACGTCCCGGGACGGTTGATGCTATAAAGTGCTTGATGTAAGTGACATATTTGAATTAGCACTCCATATTATCTGCAGTTATGGTTTTTACTTATTTTACTGATTTCCTAGTTATAGGAAATTCACTAAAAATAGCATTTTTACAGGCTGTTAACAGAATATTAAGAATTAAATACTTATTGATAGACGTTCTTAGTAGTGTATTCCGGTTTATCCACAGCGGATAAAGGTTCTTCATATTTATAAACCATGGATTGTGAATAACTATAGCATACAAAGGGTGCAGAAGAGTAATATACAGAAAGTTGTGTAGTAGAAAGGCAGTACCTACAAACTAAACATTTTGAGATTGAAGAACATTTCTATTAGCTCCACGGATGGAAAGCCAATTTGAAGAATGTGTTTTGTTGTATTATTAGCAAGACGCTTTGGGCGTCAATTGGAAGTTGGTTGTATTGAAGGAGTTGTATTATGTTTCAACTGTTGGGGAGCCGAACTTGTAGTAGTTGCAACCGCACGTATAGTAAACAGTTTCCGGTAGCCTTCGCCACAAATGTACTTTCAGGTGGCCTTTGCCCCAGGTTTAAAAAAATATTAACTTTGTAATTTGACTGTTTCTTTAAATATTATATATTTATGTTTGCCTCGGCTGCGTCAGTATTATTGTTAGACACGTTTCTCTTAGCAGGGTTGAGGTGCGACAAGAATGTAGGCTTACACAGATTATAATTTTACTTAACTTCTCTTATTAATGCCTGATACGATTTAAATAACACTTCACTGATATAGAGAGAGAGCTGTGAGATGTTTTGATTAATTACATGCACTTTTTAACACGTAAACTATTTTCGTCTCACACGAATACGTATTATACTTCTCAAGGACACTTTTCGCGTCTGGTTAGTAACGCTGTCTGCAACCAACTGACTTCTGAATTTGTAAAATGTTCTCCTTTTATGTTTGTGATTGGCTAATCCTAATCCAATAGAATACCTTCATTTAACTAAAGCTTTTTCTGGTTGTTGATTGGCTATTTTATAAACTGTAACTAAAATTATATTATTGTTGCTCCCAAGAATCAGAAGTAGTCTTGTTAAACTCTCAAACTCATTATTGCCTCAAGGTTACCTCATTGTTACCTCATTGTTAGCAACGTTTAACGTATTATTCTCACAGCTCCTACATTATTAAATTACGTAATATATTCGCATAACATTATTACACATGGATACAATAATACAAACATATACAATGTCTGTTACATACATTTTTATGTATTGTTACATACACATATTGCTTTAAGGCGGGCTGTTATTGAATTATGTATATATATATATATATATATATATATATTATACAATTAGACTGAAATAATTTTAGTGTTAAAAATGCTGCCTCAAGGTTAGAAATGTGGGGTCGCAGTTGCATAATAACAAGAGCACTGCATGAACATAATTGAAATATGGCTTTATGAATTATCTTCATTTGCCTGTAACTCGCACGGCAAATGTGTAAATACTGTCTCAAATAATGAGTACTGGTACACAATGAGAAACTGCATTACATACGCGTGCTGTACTGTACTAAACAAGACGAGTGTTCGGTATTACCGTACCATCCAGTAGACTTCACAACACAAATGCGACATTGAACATCAGACACACTTAGGGCCGATTTCACCAACCGATGTTAAAAATACTCTTAACATCTAAAACTTTTGCGTTTCATCAAGCTTTTACAGCAAATTGTTAGTTAACATTCTGTTAACGTCAAACACAACTGCGAATGCTAGCCTTCGAGAAGGGAGTGGCCGAACTACACTGCTTCTGAACGTGCTCCGATTCAGTTTTGTCTACTTATAGCTGCGCTCTCTGTGTCGGTAGCAGACAACTATTTACATTCATGCCAATACCATGTGATGTTCCCAATTGTTTCAGGTTAGAATCGCGTTATCAACTAAAATAAATGTTTCACTGTTTGAAACGCGTTAAATAACACTTTGTTAATAAGTATTAGCGAGTGCGAAAAAGCTGACGGTCTTACATTAAAGGTTAAGATTGCAGCCGGGACAAAATCCACGAGTAATTTATTTGGAATGAACGCGTTTCTCTTAAGTCCAATAAGCAACTACGGCAATTTTATGCTAACATAAAGTTCAGCACCAGAAACGTTAGGTACGAACAGCGTTTAAGATGGTTTAAAACTGGTGGTTGACACTACATTGAAACTAAAGTGGACGAAAATGCGTTATCGCTGATTAATCAAGCATATTCCAAATAAATACTGTTTGATTCTTAAAGCGATTGCTTTGTAAACCTTCCAGATAAACCTAAAAACGATAGCTTTGGAAAAACCAACATTATCACCCACCAAGTAAATTAAAAATGTTAGTATCACAAAATCTAAGTACCTAACTAACACTTGTAGCATAGGAGAAACAGGCATGCTTCTGTTGGTAGTATTCTAACCTCTCGTATTTCCCATAAAAACATACTCATGACCCCTTGGACATTTAATATCGCTTTAAAAATCCCTTCTTTTGCAGGATTTCAAATTTATTATGACGTACGACTGCTCTTCTATTAGGAATGGCATTCAAAAATGCCAATTGTAGCAAACTCGTATCCACAGCTTGGTTTGCGGCAGCCATTTTCCAACTGCTAACATTGTCGCAGTTCTCATGGCTAGTGCTATCTTATTTGTTGAACGCCTCTTGTTTTATTATTTTAAATTTGGGTTCTTTGTTCTCCGGCTAGCTATTACAACTCAGCCGAGCAAGTGTCTCTAAGCAGTGCGTGTAAACGGAAAGGAGTTGTTGCTAAAAGACAACACTGATAAAATAATTTGTTCCTACACTTTTATTGCCATCACACTTAATTCATAATTCCCATACTTAATCTTTATACACGCCTGACTGAAACTGTGATATTTCCGAATGTAACTACAGTCGTTTAAGTTGCCGCGTACCAATTACTTCGCGTACTTAACATTTTTGTAACTAACACTGCGACGTGTACCTCGCGAGAGATTCTTCCGGACTACGTGACGTGCACCTCGTGAATGATTCTTCCGAACTGCGCGATACTTTCTTATGGCTCGAGAATATATACTCATTCACCCCGAATTGCCTAAGCATTATAATAGAGCTGCTATTGGTTACCAAATCGCGCCCACTTTAGCGTCTGTTTTGTCAGCCAGTCACTGCTACTAACATATACTCTAGGGAAGATATTCCCTCCATTTCTAAAAAAAAGGCACGCTACCCTTACGTCATTTGTTTTTCTCTTCTTAGTGATAAACAACTCACCCCCTCAGTTTATTGTTACCCACTTCTATTGTCAGTTTCAGTGAGGCCGTGTAGACTTATTTCCTAACAATACTTATGGCTAACAAACATCTAAAATCCTGTACATACAATAATATTAATTTACACTACAATCACTCTGGCATTCACAGTGTTGTGATATAAAATATTGCCTCAACATTTGTTAAACGCCTTAACACTGGGATACGGTGATGTCAACTTAACACCGACTTTAACACGTTGTTAAACTTAACATTGTTGGATGAAACAGAATTGTGTTAACTTCGGTGTTAAACCAGTTTAAATTGTGTTAAAATATAGCTTCTGATGGTAAAATCGGCCCCTAGTGCCTAGAACTGTACAAGAGTACGTTTTGTTTACATCTCGAAACGCCACGAAGAGGTTTCATAATCGGAGACTCTAACCTGACGGATTTAATGTTGACGCATGTAGCATAGTAAACAATTTTCTGCGACCCCTTGATCCTATCCTGAGAATACTTACTTTCTACAGTACAATTTTCTGCACGTTGTTTCTCCGCACCCAATATCTCAAAAGTATATACACAACACTGAAAAGAGGAAATAGAATTACGCAACTCTGTATAAGAATGAACATATCTGCTTCAGGACCCAGTATCCTTGCAGCACTTCGATATTTTACTACATAACGCTTCTGATTCTTGCACGAGTAAGGCGTAATCATTTGTAATCAGACGTAATGCCAGTAAAATATGCGATAAAGGAAAGCTATATATTATCGCAATGCTGAGAAAATAACGGGATTAACTTTAACGAATTCCTTGCTTTGAATAATATGTAAAACTGCAGAAATAATTTATATTAAATTCATCAAAATACATAAACCGAATGATATGTGAATAGCAGGTATGTTGTTTCTTAGAGGAAAATATATCATATGTGCATTAGGTGGAAGGATAATTTTGGCACGGAAGCACATAGGGGAAGTATAACCTATTAAACCTCCAGGAGGAAGGGGTGAAGGGAAGGACATATAGGGCGATCAGATCCAGGTTGTCATATTATCACTAACGTGACTGAGGAGATCCGTATTGTGATTATTAATTGGCATTATTCTATTATCCTGTCACAAGTTTCTAAAGTTTCTAATTTCACAGAGAATCACATTTTACATTTCTTTACTTTTCTTAAGCTTTAGTAAGTGTTTACACGACAGGAAATAGCGGCCTGCTACTTCCCTTGACATTTGCAAGGGATGTCACTATGTCGTCATTTCCTGAGGAGTACGTGTCTTTCTGCAGGCTCTTAGCTACACCTTAAACCGCGTTACGTCACATAGAATGTTCTAGAACATTGACGTATCGAGTTATGATTGGCCGCTATATTTCAAACCCAGGGCGGTGGCAGACCATATTTGGTAATAGCTGCCACGGTATTAGAATGAACCCCTCTAGGGTATTCAACTCTATATAAGCAAGCCCTCAAGCTCTGCTCGTGGGACTTTGTGTTGTAACTTAGCCGGAACCGCTATGGTACCCGTCGACGGCCGCTGCACGGCCGCTCCGGATGGTATCATTTGGCACCACTAGCGGTTTGACAAAGTCGTGATGAGTATTGGCTCTCCTCTCCACGACGAGACATTTCTCAAGGTAAGCATTATAAAATAAATTGTTAATAATAATGTTAGCTAGGACCATCATCATCCCTGATCTTGTAAACCCAACTATCGCACGGTAAAAATGTAACTCTTTAGAATATAGTAGTTTCGCTAAGCCAAGCTCTGAGTTCTCTATCCTCTGATTCCCAGTTATTCCCCCCTGTGTCCAACTTTAGTTGTTACAATATTAGCCTCTAATTCCCGAGATCGCGGGCTCAAAGCCGGTGGAGGGCGATGGGATTTTCGGGTGTAAAAATCCTTAGCATGGGTTTTTTCGGAAGCGAAGTAAAGCCGGTGATTCCGTGTCGAAGATTTACGGCACATAAAAGAACCTCAAGCCTGATAAAGAGGCCTTTGAGCGAAATTACCGGTCTTTCACGCCCAATATAGAATGGGACGCTAAGGATCATAGTAGTTAAAGAGCGTACATAAATAAATAAATAAAAAATCCAGGGTGGCAGCCACGGACGCTTGCGGAGTCTCTAACGTTGGATCTCGACACCGCGGGACCGCCCACATAAGCCTCCCTCCCCAAGGAGAGGTCTCGCTGGGAGTTCGTCATACACCAGACGCCAAAGCAAATTTACTCAATGCAAATTCCACTAGAAACAGAACTTACACTATCACTAATATAATTCCCTTACTCTTCATTACTCAGAAGTTTACTTTTAGCTATTACTCTCCTTCGATATTGAAATTAAGTAAACATTTGGAAATACCCTCAATTAGATGTAACCATAAAGCAACCAAGTTGTAGACTGCATGCCAATTTTGTTTCTAAATGGAGCATACTCCGAATCGCAAAGCTGGAACAAATTTTATGTAACCGCAGCGTGAATGAATTAAATATTAAAGTAAACAGACATCAAATAAGTGTACCTAGCTTGAAGCAGTTATGGAATTACACACCTCAACGCGTTCACGCATGAAGCACATTAAAAAGATAGATAAAAGCTTGTGAAAACGAAGCTCCAAAGGCATGTATGTAAGGCAGGGTTTAAAATGATTGAGCGTACAGAGAAGTATAGTTCCGGACAAAAAAGTAATGGTATGGTTTTTGGAGTTCGTTTAAATGCAAAACACCAATTTCTTTTCCTTCTCTGAAAGAGTAAATAATATGAAACTCGAACCTTAAGGGGAGATTAAAAGCCCTATTCCATTGCTAAATTCATTACCCATTATCTCAGAAAGCACTTATGATATCAGACTAAGCTTTTTTCAAGATTTATATGCATGTATTCTAAGTTTACTGATGTACTTTAATGTCATAAGTTTATTTAATAAGGAGAATGGGACTTTTTATCAATTATATCAACCTTTAATTAAAATAAATCAGCAATAATGTTTTGAAAGTAACCAAACATGTTAAAAACACCAAAGTAGATTTACAACGATACACAGAGGTTTTATTCATCATCCTAAAATTTGGTTTAATTATCTTCAATAGCTTTTGAGAAAACAGGTCCTTTACCTGTACCAGAAAATGTCATACAGTAAAAGCAATGATGGAGGAAACAAACCCTCATATATTTGAAAAGAAAGGAGCCAAATGGCCTGAATACACAGAATTTTTCTTATTTAATATTATACCAATCTGTAAAGCAAACTTCCCTAAAAAATGAGCCAACGTTTATCTCTCTAACACAAGGTGTGTAGGAGTTTTGATGTTTTTTCTGTGAAGTGATGGAGAATTCACAGTACAGTCGAGTGCAAGGAATCGATCCGATGTGTACCATGGTTTATGTCGGTAAGCAAATACTTAACTACCTCTGTCACATCTGTCCCCACCCCTTACCTAGTTCTAGCACTCTACTTAGTGCTTATCTTAAACTTCCCTTTTTCTTCGCTCCTGAGCCGGAAATCGATCTGTTTTCAGAGCTTAATGTTTGAGTGCCAGACATTTGACAGCAAACCTGTACAAGATGGAGTCATCCAGTGACTGGTGTGGACTGTCGTTACAATCGGGGCTTCCAGCCATTCAGGTGAAATGTTTCTCTACTCCTCCCCTTTCACCGCTCACCTAGATCGGACCTTTGTTCATAGGCTAAGGCATGTGTTTCGGATTAGCTCGCCCAGACTGGTGATGATAAGGAGTTTCTGCCGGCATTAAATAAAGAAAAACAGCATAGGAAACTAAGTGCATCGGCACGTTTCCGTGTACTCGACAGTACAAACTGCCAAATGCTGTTGAAAATATATGTAGTGTGTCTACAATAATGGCATGCACAATTAAGTAGGAGATTAAAATTTATATGAAGGATTAAAGGTCAAACATTTTATTTTTTGGCAATTTTAGACAGTCTCTCCCTGAGCTACAAAAATAGCTTTTCTTCCTACAGTTTTAAGAACACATCCCAAAAAACACAAATCTGCTGTATAAGTCAGGCGACATTCTGCACCGATTAGCATTTTGTCGCTGATGCATTTAAGGATAATTGAGATTAATATTTACATTGAAATGGTTTCAAACCGATAGATACGGACTTTATTACATAAAGATACTGAAAAAATACTAGCTGTTTATATCACAAGTGAATTCTTATTAGTTATGAGCGTGAACGATCCCCAAAAATGAGATTCGTGTCTTTCCAGGTGTTACCGTACTTGGCACACCAAGGCTTTAAACTAGATGAATATGACGCAGAGCATATTTTAGAAACTGATCACGTTAGAGAAAAACTTAAGAAATTGATATTTTGTATAATAATAGTTCTAGTGATAGTTTTATGTTTCAGCAGTTGTATAGCTCTCAAAATGAATAAAAAGGATTTCACAGAATCTCTAAAGAAAGTTCAAGATGTACCTAATATTTTCCATAGCAGCTCTTCGAACGTATGACATATATAATTCTTTTATACAGCATAAATACCCTGAAGAGCAACTATTTATATAAAGCTTAATAAAGGACATATGTTTATTTATTCTGCACTGTTTCAGACTAATCGTAGGATGTAGGTTGTGTTTTTCGGAGGGGAACACCTCGCCACTGTGACCAGCTGGATCTATTGTGGCTATATCCCCCGGGAGACAGGGATGAGGTGAAGAATCCGTAAGAGATCGTAGTTCCGCAGGTAGATAGGCCCACAGAGACGCGCAGAAGTCTCTAATATTTCCAGTTTGAACACTCGCGCACCAGTAGAATCCCAAGGATGGGTGATCAGCTTAAAGCCTTGGGTCAGAAGCCTGTCGAGGATCAGTCTCTGGATCAGAACATATCCAGCAAATGCCTTGGATCAGTAGCTGTAGAAGAGCAAGCAAACTCTGGATCATAGCATACCCAGGATGGGTGATCGGCCCATTGCCTTGTGTCAGTAGCCTGTCGAGGAGCTAGCAAACTCTGGATCAAAGCGTATTCAGGATGGGTGATCAGCCGATTGCCTTGGGTCAGTAGCTTGTTGAGGAGCAAGCAAACTCTGGATCATAGCATATCAAGGGTGGGTGATCAGCCTAAAGCCTTGGGCCAGAAGCCTGTCGAGAAGCAAGCAAACTATGGATCATAGAATATCAAGGATGGTGATCAGCCCATTGCCTTGGATCAGTAGCCTGTCAAGGAGCAAACAAATTCTGGATCATAGCATATCAAGGATGGGTGATAAGCCCGGTGCCTTGGGTCAGAAGCCTGTCGAACAAAGAAACTCTGGATCGCAGCATTTTCAGAATGGCTGATCATCCCAATGCCTGGTATGGCGGTGAAGAAGAAGAAGAAGAAAATGAAACGTAGTGGTGAAAGGGATGATAGGAAAATTCGCGGATCAAATTATCCAACCCAACGTTCGTCTAGCGACCTAGGAAAACCGCGAAAAAACCTTCGGTCAGATTGGTCGGTCCCGGGGGTTTGAACCAGGGACCTTCCGAATGCGGGTCACAAAAGTTACCACTTGAGTCATCCCGCTCAATTATGTTAGTATTCTGGATGAAAATAATACTGTTAATAGTTTAGGTCAGCATTTCTGATGAAAATTATTTTTTTGTGTATTTTCAAATAACATTTGTCGTATTAACATAAAACAATATAATAAAATAGTTAGCTCTAAAATTAAGATTAAAAATAAATATAACCTAAAAAAAAGAAAATTATCAAGCAATGCTGTACCGGTCAAAATGACCGGTGGTGGCTTGTACAAACCTCCTGGTTCCCCTAGTGCTAAGCAGAAGCTACAATCTTCTTTAGTTTTATTTTTCATGCTATTTACTGTTACATATTAATCAATAGTTTAGAACTATGATTAACATACGTCTTGAAAACCCACAGATGATCGCGCGCATTTAAGATACTAAATGTTTTGTGGATGTAGTTATCGTTATCTAGTGTATGACGTCGTGTTTACAGCAAGCTGTGTTCTAAGAGTGGGAGTGAAGCTATTACAATAGTCTGCATTTTCCAACTTTTTGTCAGATGATTTATTAAAACTAGGTGTTCTTGAATCATGTTTTTATGCTGATTCCATAATTAACTTCCATTTTCTTCTATCACGGCAGGTTTTTACACAAAATAAGTAATGTTTTGACAATTTTACTAATGAACGTAGAAAAGTATTCAAACATTTCACACAAGGTAAGTGTTTATTTAAGAAACATTGTCGTCCTTCGTGGACTAGTGGTACCGTGCTAGCCTCTAGTTCCCAAGGTCGCGGTTTCAAACCCGGCGGAGGGCGATGGATTTTTCGGGCGTAAAAATCCTTATCATGGCTTCCTTCGGAAGGGAAGTAAAGCCAGTGGTTCCGTGTCGTAGTTTTACGGCACGTAAAAGAACCTCAAGCCTGATAAAGAGGCCTCTGAGCAAAATTACCGATCTTTCACGCCTAATATAGAATGGGACGCTAAGGACCATAGTAGTTAAAGAACGTCCATAAATAAAACTCAATTTAATTTAATTCAAGAAACATTTTAAGAATACTCTTAAGAACTCCCCTAATTTATTTCATGGCCACATTTTAACAAAACAAGAAGCCGAAGTGTTTCATTTAATTTTTTTCAAACTTTCTCTTCTTTGACTTCCTTGCAGATCCTTGAAGATGACTGTCCCTCCTCAACATCCAACAGTAGTCGGCCATCATAGTTTGATTCCATCTCCCCTGGTACCTCCTCTCCATTTCCTTAATATCTTGGTGAAAACGTTCACCTTGCTCTTCACTATAATGTCCCAGATTTTCTGGAAAGTAGTCGATATGTGAATGCAGAAAATGCACCTTTACACTCATGTTACAACCCATCTTCTTGAAATGTTCCAACATTGTTTCGACAATAGCCTTGTAATTAGGATTTTTGTTATTGCCTAAGAAGTTTTCAGTAACTGATCGGAAGGCGGTCCATGCTTCTATTTCTCTCTCATTCGTTGTCTTCTCAAAATCTTCATCCTTCAACAATTTCTTTATTTGAGGACCAACAAAAATTCCAGCATTTAATTTGTCTTGTGTAATGAAGGGAAATTTCTTGGAAAGGTACTTGAAGCAGGGTCCATCCTGTGGTAGAGCCCTTACAAATTGCATCATCAAACCCAATTTTATGTGTAGTGGCGGAAGCAATATCTTTATATCTCTATATTTTTAAGTGAAATTGTGAAAAAACTGTACGTGATAGAAAAAAAAACTAAAAGCAGTTCTGGAATCAGCATAAAAAGTGAGTCAGAATCACTTATTAGTTTTCAGTCATCCGATATCATGCAGATTAGTGTTCTAGATCACCTGTCCACCACTGAGCTGGAAGCATCAAGATGACACTTCGAACCCAGGATATCAGAAGGATAAGCCGACCTCTTATTTTGTTTACATGAAGCCATCATCGCTGACGATTACTGTACCTACTTCTATTCTTTATAAACCACAGTTAAGTGTGCATTTCCACCAACCACTGAATACGAAGTGAACTGCAAACATTATGCCAGTCACCTAAATATACGGCTCTTGAGCTCGCAGTATTGCACAAGCCCATGCAGAGACCATATTTTACTTTACTGCAGCTGAGAGTGGACGAAACATAGTGCAGCAAGTAAAGCAGTTTAAGAGCGTGAAAAGGTCCAGCTGCTCTGTGATAATGACTTGTAGCCGGTTATTTATTTACTTCTGCTGTTTAAATTTGCATACTTAGTGTGTTCCTCTCTGTGCACTATACGCGATAATTAAGCATCTCTTTTAACTACAGGTGCTTAACATTTGACCCTTGACATTGGGACAAGAATCTCGACTATAAGCAGCGTCTACGTGAGATGAGAGTAAATTAATGTTATTTAAGGATGGCTGTCAAAGAAAAGAAGGATAATATATTAACATTCAGAAAGTATCCATACTTAAACAATTATTATTAATTAGCATAATTAAATACCAGGAGAACCATTCTCCCTTAGCTTCCTGTACTTATGCTACCCAAAGTTCATAGCCTTACGTGGAAACACTGCCCCTCATATCAGAAAATACTTCTAATTCAACTGTGCTTTTTGTAAGATAGTCGTTCCGACAGCTAACCACCGCATTATTTATTAGCGGTTGAAGCTATAGAAAGCTTGACGGAGCCAGTTGGCTCCGCGGTAACGTGAGCTTTTTATTTTATATTATTGAGTTTTACTTATGGACGCTCTATAACTGCTGTGGTGCTTAGCGTCCCATTCTATATTGGGCGTCAAAGACCGGTTTCTTTATCAGGCTTGAGGTTCTTTTACGTGCCGTAAATCTACAAGACCACTGGCTTTACTTCCCTTCCGAAGGAAACCATGCTAAGGATTTTTACGCCCGAAAAAACTCATCACCCTCCACCGGGTTTGAACTCGCGACCATGGTAACCATTACACCACGGAGGACGACGTGGTAACATGAGAGAATCGTATTCGGGGGGTCCCGGGTTCGATTCCCGTAGACTGGCCACTCTGATCTTGTGTTTTCGTGTGTTTCCCTGGAAGGTAGGTGAATGTTGGGGTGGTTTCTCATGTACCACATTTCCTTTCCCTCATTTCCCTTTCATTCCGTTTCTTTCTCATCTGTTAGATTCCGTGGTTTGTGACGGCGCCGGATAGATGGCGTAGGTGCTTGCCCTAAGGAAAGAGTACTCCCCATGGACACTATAGGGCTCTTTGGATGGACAGGTGCTGCATCGCTCTATCTGGGGGCCTCAGTAGTGGGACAGATCTTCGAGTCAGGAACTGTCAGGAACTTCCCACGAGTCTCGGTGGCCTGTGTGCCTGCGACCTGTAGGCTCCTGTGACCCCATCACTCCATCCCTTCCTTCTGGGTGTGGTAACCGCAACAGATCTCCCTCAGATCGCAGTGTGGGCGTGTTCCTCTCCGTTGTATACTCTTCTACCAGCACTCCTGTGGTTGCTTCACTACATAGGTTGCTTGTGATTCCAAGAAAAAACTATTCAAACAAAAAAATAAAATGGAAAAAACAAACTCGCATACATTTGTAAGGAAAGAAACCATATGGTTGAGCACACTGAAGCTGCTATACGTAATAGTAACAGCAATTTGTAGAACTAAAGATGAGCTAAATTGCGCTTCTCTACTCCGAAGTTAGGATTTTTTTCTTTGAAACGGTAGAAAATAGTATGCGCCGTATCATCGTTAAAAATATATTTAAAATATAGGGTCTTTCAACAAGTGTCCTATCTTTGAATTTAAATAAAACACGTTCTATAAATGATAGAAGTTTATTTCTTTTTTATTTTGGAACATAATTAATGTCATTACGTGTGGAAGAGAACATCAGTTAAGTGACCGCCGCGACTTCGTTGGGTTGCGCGTATACGGTTGACCCAATTTTCAATGACAGAAGAACGTAAATTAGGCCCAACTTCACGAATAACACGCGTGGTGTTATTCATAAGATCATTTACCGTTTCTGGCTTGTTGACATAAACTCGAGATTTAACATAACTCCACAAGAAGTAATCCAACGGCGTTAAATCACATGACCTCGGGAGCCAGTTAACATCACAACCAGAGAAATGATGAAACTCTTAACTTCTCCTTCCAAAGATCGATTGTGTCGAGAGCAGTATGACATGTGGCACCATCTTGCTGGAACCAGATGTTTCTGAGATCCATACCATCCAATTGAAGCCAAAAATAGTCCCTTATAAGAGCCTGGTATCTTTCTCCATTGAAAGTTAGAGCTTCTCCATCTTCATCTTGGAAAAAATATGGACCAATGATTCCATCATACCAAAATACGCACCACACAGTAACCTTTTGGGGTTGAAGTGGTCATTCTTGAATCTACATTGGATTGTGATTGCTCCAGTAGCGGCAATTTTGTTTTTTAACACAACCATCCATCCAAAAGTGGGCTTCGTCGCTGAAGATGAGTTTTCGACAAAAATCCGGGTCAGCTTCCAAATGCTCCATAGCCCAGTCAGCGAATACACGGCGCAACCTATGGTCGTTGGGTTTTAGCTCTTTAGTTAACACTTGTAAGCGTGAAACTTCAAGTCCAGATGCAGAATTCGCCAAGTTGTGGTCGGCGAAAGCCCCAATTCTTGCGCTCGACGAGCAATTGATTTGTTTCCGTTCTCGCGTACATTCTCACGAACGGTGCCTATGTTTTCGTTGAAGCGCTTACGTCGATTACGTACAGGCGTTCTTTGATAGCTGGCAGAACCATTTCTTTCAAATTTATCGAACAAACGCCAAATCGTTCCGTCGCAGGGACGATTATGCACACCGTAAACTTCACGCAATACACGCGTTGCTCAATGTTGTAACGTTCCCTGGTTATTTGTCAATAACAACTGTAACCACGTGAAAAAATGACTGATGTAACTCAATAACAACGGCAGCTATCACATGTTAAAAGACCCTTTATAAGTATTGTGTTCACAATGATAAATTATCTATCAAATTAAAGAGGTAACTGAATCAGTAAGGCTGTACAAGAAACTAAAGGGGGTACTTTTTGACAATTTTCGTCATTTAGTCTCCCCTTAATTTTAATACCTTCTCAGCCTCAAGAATAATTGTTAGAGTTTTATTTATAGACGCTCTTTAACTGCTGTGGTCCTTAGCGTCCCATTCTATATTGGGCGTGAAAGACCGGGAATTTTGCTCAGAGGCCTATTTATCAGGCTTGAGGCTCTTTTACGTGCCGTAATCTACAACACGGGATCACCATCTTTACTTCCCTTCCGAAGGAAGGCATGCTAAGGATTTTTACGCCCGAAAACTCCATCGCCCTCCGCCGGGTTTGAACCCGCGACCTTGGGAACTAGAGCCTCAAGAAGGCTCATTAGTTCCTTACAATATGTTTGCTGAAGTATCGAATCACAAGCACACAGCTTTAAAGAAGGATGCAAAAAATAAGCTATAATGTAAAATTCCAACAAGCAGTATTCATCTTGTAGCAGTGAATGGTTGTAATAACCCCTCACTTAATTTGAGCCTCGAAATTCTTCTAATCTAGCTTCATTCTAGGCGAAAAGCGTTACTCCTTCAAAACTTAGCTTTCTGTATTGTAGAATTTAAAACCACTTTGTCTGTATTAGTGATTTTAGATGGACAAATCATTATGTATGCTATACCACAAGTGTGTGACGTAATTTACTACAAATCATTTAATATGTGCTGTGTGAAGTGACTCTACCTCACTCATTTTGGATATAGGTGTGTCTGCGATTGTTTGTGGTCTCACATTTATAGTTTATAAGACTGACGCAGATAGACGTACGTGAGCTGTTTCACAGCATAACCTAAAACATCCGCGGGAAGATGTGTAACCTGGTATGAATCGAGATATACAATACACATGGACAAAAGTAGGAGCAGGACTAGATACGAAGGGGTCTTAGCACCTAGACCTATAAAGTATTTTGTGCTTAAGCCCCTGACGGGGTGAGGGAGAGGAGACAAAGGGCGGCCAAACCAGGAGGTACGGCAGGGCAGCGGGCAGTTCCCTACCTTTTACAGATTGAAGCTCTTCGGATGACAGCTGGTGCAACGGCTGCCTTTCTCCTGCAGGCCTGCACATCCCACTGGGGGGCCCAGGACTCGGAGACCGCTCCCATTTTGGGGGCCGAAATGTTACATAGAGCATCCTTTTCCCCTGCTGAGACTCCCGCCGACATTTTCAACCCTGATACAGACCAAGCAGATGAAATGCGATGAAATGAGAATGGAGGTGAAATGGAGGGACAGGAAATTCGGGGGATGTAATTAACTTTCCCAGCTTACGCCTAGCAACCCGGGGAAACTCCAGAAAAAACTCATGGTTTAGGAAGGTCGGCCGCGGGAATCGAATGTAGGCCACGGACGTTACCGCCTGAGCCATCCAGCTCGGTTGGACAGAAGTAAGTAGCGATCTTAAGACTCCAAACTCCGCCCAATAACTTCATAGGTGTTTACATACCTTTTAAAGTACTGTACAAACAAACGTCTGTACCTTTTCCAAAGTTACTTTATTCGTTATAGTTCTAAAATACAAGCATTTAATAGTTTATCACTAAGCAGGATGATTTTCTAGCATTCAACTAAAGGTAAATGTGATTCTAAATCTTTACCTCTGGTTCTTATTTTTCAGAAAAATATATATAATGATTAAAGAAGGGTACACTACGATGGAAACAAGTTGCATACAAGCACAGAGTAAAAAGTAATTTGTACAAACTGTATTTTACGATTTTTTAATAAAATTTTAAACGGAACAAAACTGTTTGTCTTTTAGTAAGAGTTGACTGATTTCGTGGAAAATAAATGGAAAAACCTTCAAAAAACAATTCCTTATATTTTATTTTTTTCAGTAACTAATGACTACAGTCTTTCTTAACTGTTACCACCACTTAGTAACATCGATAGACAGACAGAATGATAGAGAAAGCTGAGAGAGCTGTTTTGTGACAGGCCTTGAGTACAAACGCTATTGTAATATATGCGTTCAAGAAAGAGTCAAACTTCAGCTCCCGGTTTTGCATAAAGAAATAAGCATTTTGGGGCTTTTTCTATTATACCCAATCATGTGACATAGAATCGTCGAATAAGATTTGAAGAGCTAGCGCCTAAAACTTTCCACAGCTGAAAAACTCGGCGAAAAGGAACCAATGGGAAAATATGAAATCAAATAAGTGCGCCAACAATACTATATAACGTCAGTGTCACAAAGCAAAGTCAGTCAGATCTGAGATTTCCTCAGTGGCACACTCCGCGTTTGTCGTGAGAAGAAATTCGCGCCGAAATGCAAAGTTAATAAGTTTCGTAGATTCAGCGCGCGTTAATCGGTCATCAATTGATTAAGTGATTCAGGGATAAAATCGACAGAAATCTATTGAGTAATATGATTTATAAATCCTATATTAGTGTGGAAGCTTCCTATTAGGACTTACAAATTGTTATAAAGTGCAAGTTTCTTAATACCTTCTAAACAAGTTTCTACGACAAACAATTTAGTGGGGGCAATTACAATACGTCTCTTAACAAGTTTATCTTCTGTGTAATTATTTAATAATATTTACTCTTGTGTAACCGCCACCCTGGATCTCTGTGAAACTCAACTGATCTCCCGAGGCCATCACTTAATTTATTACAGCAGAATAAGCTACACGAGTTATTCACCGCTACGTAGAGCCAGTAAGAGAAACGAGAGCGGTGGTGACAGCAGCAATATCGTCAAAGGTCAAGTAAAACAAATTACACAAAATCTACAACAATACACAATTGTTCCTCAACGCCGAGACCGTCTCAAATACCTGAATTTCCGGTGAAAATTAGTTTTGAACTGACGGGGGGAAAATGTTAAAATTCGGGTATTAGCAACGTCTCAGTTTTCAAGACTTTACAAACTTATTTCTCCGTCAGTTTTTGTGTGTCGGAAACACTGTCTGTTAGTGTATAAAAATCATTACAAATTCGTGAAAAAAGTGGAAAAACTATTGCAATTTTAAGAGCATTACGAAAGTAATATTATGAAACTTTGAAAATATATCAGAAAAATTTAAAATACCTTGTTCATTCTTCTTCTTCATTATATTTCTCTGCTTACTCTCCTGGTATGTAGGACTTAACCCCCCCAGGACTTACAAGCGGGTGCCTGGGGTCAGACGCCTGTCGAGGAGCAGACACTTTGGATCAGATAGAAGAACCAGAATGGGTGATCAGCCCGATACCTGGTATGACAGCGAGGAAGTAGATATGAAATGATAGTGAAATGGATGAAAGGAAATGTGATGACGAGCTGTTGGTGGAATGAATAGCGGGGGAAACCGCAGAACCCGGAGAAAGCCCCGAGACGCCGCTTTGTCCACCACAAATCCCACATGCGGGTGCCTGGGATCGCCGCCGTTGGTGAGAGGCGAGCGGCCTAACCACTCGGCTACGGCGCCGCCCATGTTCTTTCTGAGCATTAGAAATGAGTTTTGTCTATGTTTATGCTGCTAGAATTATTTAGAGTGGAGATGAATACTTTCGGAAATCACTCTGGCATGACGCAAGAGAAGGTTTAACTCTTTATCTTGGGTAATGCAATGATTGGCTTAGCGGTATAACATTCACTCTGAAACGTGTTAGGATTAGGCAGACGGAGGGGCCCTCAGTAACTGGAGTACAGCATCGCAAACAGGCCACAGTAGGGCCTTTTTTGCTTTCAACGTGACCCTTAGGAGAAAGATATGAAAGGGAGACCCGAAGGGCGACCAAATACGGATGACGATGTGCGCTAGCAAGGATGGAGTGCCTAAGCCACTCGCAACCCGGTGTCCCCTGTGTCAGCCGAGGCAATCCCCAAAGGGGCCTCAGCAGCCGGACCAAGTGGCCTAAGAGATATCTTTCCAGAGCGCAAATTCCAGCCTCCTGCCGCAGTACACCAGCTGCCGTTGCCTGGTCCGACAACAGATGAAAGAAAATAATGGAGACACACATGGTAGAAGGGGAAACCATCCCACCACTCGCCTACCGACCCAGGGAAACCACGAAAAACCCCATAGTTAGAGTGGCCGGTTCAACGGCATCCAAACCCGGGTTGAAACGTATTAACTTTTAAACTATAATGAAATCAAAAGTAAGTTAAAACGATTTTAATATTTAAGAAGAAAAACGTATAACGACATTTTCAACCAACTCACTGAAAAAAGAACAGCAATGTTGTAGTCCTTAAGGTTGCATTCATCAGTTTTGGGCAACAGAGTTACCACCCCCTGTTTTGTAAAGAGGTACGTTATTTCCTATGATACTGCGCGGAAGGACTCCGTGTAAAGTACAAGGCTTGGAAGTTTTGTTTAGAAACTGTGGTAAATTTAATGCTAGGGTCGAAATATATTTACTCCCGAGGGAACATTATTAATTGTTTCGGAATGAGAATAGTAGTTTGGAAGTAAAGTTGGTGAAACAGATTGCTATGTACAAGAAAAGAGAAGTCTGGAAATGATCCCTTAGGCGATGAAACTTTACTCGTACACTCCTTGTAATGCTGTATCTAACAACCGGCCATTCTTTTTTGTTTCCTCGCCGCATGCTGCGAGCGTTTACAGCATTATGGTGAAATGCAGCTTGCCTTTATGGCCTTTCGCCCATATTAAGCGCCTTTATGACCGTTTTGCTAGGGCAATTTCTAGTAATTAGCTGCATTTGTAACCTAAGTTCCTGTAGAGTTAATGACCTGGCAGATATTTGATGTTGCAATGACTGCATACTTTATTTCTCCGGTTATGTCATTGTATGTTTCTCTGAAGAAATATGCGTGTTGTTACTAAGAGTTAAAACTATATTAGATGTTAGAAGAGTTACTTCAATACCCTACTGCTATGGACTCTGGGTTTGCCCAGAACTTCGTTACAATACAACCTTATGGCAGAGTGCAGATTAAGGAAACGATGTATGCTATAAATTACAAGTGGTAAATTACGCTAACTTCAAGGAACATTTTTTGAAACTATGTAGTATTGTAACTCTGTCATCGGTTCCTCTAGCCAATATTTGGTTTTTCCCGCTCGTAGCATTTTAATTCAGTACACAAATCACTTCTCTCCTCCGGTCGCTCGCTAACCTGTCGAATTCAGGACTGTCCTCTCCTCACGTAGACAACTGCTACTTACTAAACGTGGCTGAGGAAACAGCAGAACAGAACTGAAATGAACTTAGGAGTCGGCAGTCAGCCTATTTTATATACCCGAGCAGCGTCTTCTAGAAGATTCACACGAGGCCAGAAGGGAGGGAATTCTGGAATGCTCTACCTGTGTCCCGGTGAGAGTTCCGGACAGTTCGATAAGCTGAGAGTACCTACCCTTCCCTCCAACCAATCACGCGGCATTCAGCTCAGAAGCCAAGGCCTGAAAGCGGAGTATACAGCCAAAAGCGGCCGCTACGTTATAACTTCTTTTTTGTTTTATTCTGTCTCATGCTTTACGGTCTTATAAACAGTAATATTTGAAAAGCGACCCTACTTTTACCAATATATGAATAATCCGTTGCATACTTTACTAGTAATTTCACAGGTAAAGAAGGAAGATTTTGATAGAAATTACATGAACGAATCCCAATTTACTTCCAGGTTAATTGCATGGTGTTAATTCTCCCATCCCTTGTTACATGTATCTGTTATTTCCTTTGGAAGTTCATGTTCATTAAAATCTTACCTCTATGTTTTCCGTTTATCAGTTGTTCCTGCATAAACGGCTCCACGAGTAATGCGTTTAGCAACTTCAATGTTACATGGCTTTCTGTTCACTAACAATAATAAAATTGGACATACTATGAAATAAACTATTACACTGAGCGTATACATGCTTGCCTTTCACGGTCAGTTTTGATGCATCAAAATATTTAACTTCCCAGGCTTAGGGCCGTGTTCCAGAAGTTGATACACTGCCTAGTTTTCGTCCGTCACTCCACCAGGCATTTACACAACAGCTGACCTTACTGCGGGGTCACTGTCTGAAGATGCTCGGCAATGGCAGGCGAAACTTCAGGAAGTTTTATGTCACTTCTAGACTACGGCCCAGAAGTCGCATTTTATCGGAAGAAATGACCTTCCGACCGCAGTGTAACCCAGTCCACCTTAAAAGTTCAATCTTTGTGACGTAAAGTACTATTTAAATACCTTCCCCGTTATCTTGTAACACACTTAGAAGAGGAAAGCAATACACTTGTATTGTTTACAGAATTAGCACAAATTTCAGCCCTTGAGGGTATAATTGGTCAAAGTAAGCTAAGAGAAATGACTGTAAGGGTACGGATTATATTTAAGAATAAATCTGTGCAGGCCGAAAGTATTACATAACTAAGCAACTAGGCATCATGCTGTTTAAAACTTCATGGGCCTAAATTCTTTGAAATTAGCTCAAGAATTGCCAACAACCATTTTTGTGGGCTAGAAAAGAAAGCGTGATTCACAAGCTACCATAGTGTACAGTGAATTATGTTTCCTTCAATAGCAACTGGACTACGGATACATGTCAATGTGAACCCTGCTTCGGCGCAGTGCTCATCTGCTTGGTTGGTGGTCTATTGCCCCAAATAGTTCATGAGGAAAACAAGAAATTTCACAGAAGTGCCGATGCGATGGAAAAAAAGAGGCTAACGTTTCGCTCTTGTTGTTATAATTGTTGCTTATTTTAATACACGAGAACAGTGCATTTACTGGCATTTTATTATTAACGGTTTAGATATTAATGAAGCTAAAGCTAAAGTCATTAATATGGGGTTTTGAAAATAGTAACTGGCTTCAGATTCAAGTATGCTTGGCAATTGTAACAGCGTTTAGTAAACATACTTCATCAAATGACTATACACAGTTTAGAATACATTTACCGGAAAGCTAGTGATGAACTGGTTGAGCAACAAATGATGTAGAAAACAGGAATACCGTTCAAAGAGTAATTCTATTGCACTGTATTCCATTTCCCCTACGGCTTGGTCGAGCATGGATTTCCACTTGCTCGGACCTCTAAAGGAAGACTTGAGAGGTTAACTATTGCATACCTTCCTTTAACTGCAGCACAGGTTGCTATCGACAAGTGTTCACAAGCCGCTGTTTTACTCCTGGGAATTTCTCACCTGTGGGACATGTTGGAATCCAGAACATGACTATATTATACCTTCACGTGTCATTTCAATCTTTTTGCATTTCCTGTACAAAAACGACTTTTAGCCATATAAAGTAAACATAAAACTAACAACAGATTGTCGTATAAACAATGGTTCACCATATTCCTTAATATCTACTGACACTTTGAAGAACAAAATTAATAATTAAGTATATAAGACTTGGACATTTATGGTGGAAGTGCCAATTGTAGGAGACATATTATTTAACCCATCTAAATTTATAATATATCTCATGAATTTTTACTATCTCTACCACGTATAGTAAGTAGGGGAGGTATTGTATTCCACCCAAAAATTCGATACCGAGATTTCACCGGAAATACATGTTTTGAGACCCCCTGAATCCAAAAAAAGCATTTTTGGAAACATGTCCGTGTGTGTGTGTGTCTGTGGACAGCATAACTCAGACACGAACAGTCGGATAAACACCAAACCTGGTATTTAGGTTCAGTATCTTCCAGAGATGCGACACGAAGGTTTTCAAGAAACTCCCCCACCCCAGATTACCCTTTACATGGAACATTTCTCGAAAATTTTAATTTTCTCAAAAATGGCTCTGACGATTTTGATTAAAATATCATATGTTTAAGATATTTTCATGACAGTTGAAACGTATATCTGGAATTTTCGAGGAATGTCTCCAAAAGTATTCTTCATTGTGAACGACTTTTGCATAACTGGTAAACCATAAGAGATAGACAAACTTTTACTACACAAAAAATGTAGATCGCGTTAAAATACACAATTTATGTCATACATTTTTTTGTTGAGTGAACCATTTTCGAGATATTGCTTGTTAATCCCTTAAATTTTCCAAAACTTAAACTTTTCTCAAATTTGTTATTCATTTTTTTTGTCCTGGTAATGCAAAGAGAATGGAATACTTCACATAGCAACCAGCTCTTAAAATATTTGACTATACCTTAAAGCTTACCAATTCCCCTTGCATCTACAAGAAAATTAGCAATAAGATTAACATCTCGATATCTCGATTAACATGAAGCATATGGAGAATAAGCGTTTGTAAAAATAGTTTGTACAAGAGTAGAAAAAGTCATGTGAGTGTAACACATCAGAAATTTTTTTTTTTTTACTTTATTGCTCTTTCGTGTATTTCAGTTAAAATAATACTGCAGTTTTGAACGCTGTTTTAAAATTGCGAAGTCTTAAGTCAACTTTTATATCTATTTTTAAAATTCTTTATAAAAAGCTTACTTTTCTATGTACTTCGCATGGTGGATATTTTAATAATATGCAGGCAAAAACAGGAGACAGTCTGTTAGAATCAAAGTCGAATATACAAGCCTTATTGTGCATACTCTTTGCATGCCCCGAAGAGAAACGAATGAGTACACAACATTTGCAAAGTAGGGAGACGGGGTAGCGAAGTGGTTCCGTTTACGGCTCTCGTACTGAGGATCTGGAGTTCGATTACCGACTCTGGGGTGGTGATTTTAAGTCTGCCCTAACCACGCCTTCACCTCTGACTTGCTCGTCTGAAGTATGCACAAGGCCCAACGTGGTTCGGAGTCCACGGTAAAAGCTGTAGGTCCCCTCATTCCACCGCCATCTTCATCACCCTAACATTGGGGACTAGGGATTCCGCCTGCTGGGTGCCTCCATTCAGAAATGGGTCTAGGGAAGCTGCTGATCGACATTTAATAAAAAAAAAGAAAGAAAGAAATGGGTCCAGTCATCGCTTTTTGGAATCAGGTATCCCTGAAGGCCATATTAGGAGCGCCATAAACAACGACGACATTTTAAAAGCGTTCTATTTAAAATATGGAAACAATGAAGCAAAAAATAGATAACGTCTCGAGAGCAGCTAATAGTAGAAAACGACACGAATTTCTTATTTGAATTGATTATATATTTTCTTCTAAAGAATGTTTTTTCTGTATCTCATGCTTACCCATTTGTATAAAATAGAACGTGAATGAAGAGGAGTTCATATGATATTTACGTATATTGTATGCCAATTACTCAAATCATGATAATTTAATCAAAATCATTAGAGTCGTTTTCAAAAAATAGTATACAGTGATATTGTTCTCTGCAAAGGGTTTTATAGGTTTGAGAATTCGGTGAAAATCTTTATATTTGGTCCTTAACAGATGGTTTGTCCTTAATTTATCTAGCGAAAAGGTATAAAAATTGAAAGAACGAAATTTTTAAATGTTAACGTTCAAAGATTATCTCGCGCGTGGCCTTTACATTTTTTTACGCCATGTGGACACATGTAGACACTTCCTCAATAGCTCCTTAAAGTTAAGAGTCCAAAGGTAGCCGGCAGTATTCATGCATAAAATAAACTACGTATAGTCTTCATTCTTATTAGAGACATAAATACTCGGATCGGATTCATTTTGGTAGATTTGGTTCTCTGCTTGTTAAATTCTTCCCCTTCAAAGTAGCATTTCCTGGCCACAATGTTTCTTTTCCGTTTACACCTTCAACACTTGGTTTCTTAGCCTGACTTTCCATCAGAAAAAGTTCCATACACAGGAGATAACCACTATCAAAACGTTTCTACTTGATCCCGCCAACTGGAAATGTGGTAGAGGCCTTGTGACAAATGGGTAGAGGGGGATTTCGGCACTTAAGCACATATCGCCTCTGGAAATCTCAAGGAGAAGGGGTGATGCGAAGGACAAAGAGAACGGCCATACCCGGAGCGGCAGACTCGGACACAAGACGGGGTCACTAACGTCTCTAGGTATCATATCCTGACGTCGGGGATACCTCACAGGCCTACTTCTCCCCACAAGGGGAAGTCTTCCAGATGAAGGTGGAGGCAGAGCTCGCACGCAGGCCAGTTTGCCCTTTATGCTTCCAACGCGACCCCTGGGAGGAAGGGAGGGAGGGATGAGAGGAGAGACCCGAAAGGCGACCAGATCCGCATGATGACTGGCGGAAGCATGGACGGGATCCCTAATGCTTCCAAATCGAACGCATCCGAGCCACCTGGGCCAGCCCACAAGTCTCCAGATCCCCGGCGGTCCCCCCAGTGGGGCTCACTCAAGGCAGGTCTTAACTGAGCAGTGCCGTAAAGGTAAAGGTGAAGGTGAAGGTACGTATCACAGAAGGGCCCCCTGAACCGGGGCAGAGCACCGCAAGCAGTCCAGTCACCCCTTTTTGCTTCCAACGTGAACCCTGGGCGGGAGGGATGAGGGGAGAGACTCGAAGGGCAACAATATCCGGAAGCCGACGGGCGCAAGCATGGACGGGATCCCTAATGTTTCCAGATAGAACGCATCCGACGCCGCTCGGTACCTGCCCACAAGCCACCAACCTCCAGGAGAGACCTAACTAAGCGGTACCGTGGCGACGCTAGGGAAGAAACCTTTGCAGAGCGCAAGCCACCGCCCAGTCGCAAGTAGCAGAACACCGTCGCCTGGTCCTACAACCCCGAAACAGATGGCAAGGATGATGATGGGTACAGGAAATGAGAGGAAGGGGAATCGTGGTAGAAGATGAACCACCCCAGTATTCGCCTGGGGAAACCACGAAAAACCCATGTGCTAGAGTGGGTTATCGGCGGGGATCGATCCTGGGACCACCCGAATGCGTGCCACAGACGTAACCGCCTGATCTATCCCGCTCGGTTCCACAAAGCAAACTTCACCGCCATGCTCCTCGACCGCCGTAAACTCGCCTAATGAAACATGACAAAGAAATGAAATGTCAGAAAAATTCGTAAAATTATATAATTCACCCAAAAATTCGCCTTCAAATTAGGGAAAGCTGTGACAAAAACCAAAGCTGAGAGGGGCCGGTCCAACGGGGATGGAAGCCGGGATGTGAAGCTCACACTTTACCGCGGAACCAACTCGCTGGTTTGTCAAACGGAGATACATAGCACTGAGCACACCTATAGATACCACAGCATCAGGTGGTGCAGTGTCAGTATCCACTTGAACCGACTTTACTCTTTGGACCAGAGATTCATAATGTGTGATAATTTAAGTGTTTGCTAGTGTTTGTTCGTGAAAGTATTAACACATTAACAGTGCTATGTTTGCCAAGCTGGTGTCTTATAATAAAGGAATTTAACAGTAATTACCAAATAATCCACAGGGTGATCCCGTCGTCCTCCGTGGTTACCATGCTAGCCTCTCGTTCCTAAGGTCGCGGGTTCAAACCCGACGGAGGACAATGGATTTTTTTTTCGGGCGGGAGGAAGGGAAGTAAAGCCGGTGGTCCCGTGTCGTATATTTACGGCACGTAAAATAACCTCAAGCCTGATAAAGAAGACTCTGAGCAAACTGTCCGGTCTTTCACGCCCAATATAGAATGCGATTCTAAGGACCACAGCAGCTAAAGAGCGTCCATAAACAAAACAAAACTCAATTTAATTTAACATCAGGGTGATCCGTTTGAGATTTCAGAAAAGCAGAACGTGATATATAACAGGTTAACGCACACATCTCTGAGCAATTTGCTGTAATATAAGCAGAAAGGATGGAAGTTAACAATGAGTGATGTTTCAGATTTCACCCGCATGGCATGGCGCGCTATCGTGCATATGAGACAAAATGGCAGTCATGCCACAACAGCGCGCCCAGTGATGCGAACTTTTTAAGAGTAACACGGACCCAGCCAGCTTTCAGACTTCAGCACAACTGTCAGTATGCCCCATTGCATTGAAACATTGTTAACTGGTACATTTTCTTGGCCTCAAACTGCCTCGCACAAGATGTGTGATAGAAACAGGGAGGAAGAGGCAGGAAGCGGACGATCGATGGTTAATTCGACGGATGTTTATGGACAAAGCCACATTTATGTGAGTGGCCGAGTCAATAAGCATAACTGCGTTATTTTGGAGAACTGAGAACCCACACGTCTCATATGACACATTTCACATACCATACGACACAATGAGTGAGCTGTTGTGGCGTGATCACCATTTTGTTTCCTTTGCACGATAGTGCTGCCATGCCACGAGGATGAAGTCTGAAACATCACTAATTATTTGCTTCCATCATTTTCGCTTATATTACAGCAAATTGCTCAGAGATGAGTGCATTAACCTCTTACATATAACGGTTTACATTTCTGACATCTCAAACGAATCACCCTGTGTAGTTTGGAAACTAAATGTCTTCATTACTCCGTACACTGTTTCCTACTCGCACAATATATCGGGACAGCGATACTAGGCGCTCCAGATCTGAGGTGTGGTATACTGAATAATCTAACGTGTTACAGTTACATAACTTTCTTTACCCTGTATCGTTTATTAATGGATATACAAATTATTCTTACGAAAGTTTGTTTCCCTATCTACTTCATTTTAATCCAGATAAACATTTTCAGAAATAGCTGCATTACACATTTCCTTATAGATACAAAGCAAATAGCGATAGTCAAATGTTTTAGAACTGAACACCATACACTGGCCTTCCCATGACATTACGAGAAACAACCGAAAATCGACAGGACTTTAAAAGAATGGCTAAGTATTGAGCAATTTGAATCATTAATAACAGATATCTCAGAAATGGCTGATGCCGCAAAAACAGTTATTAGAAACAAATTCTTTGTTTTAAAGAAATCTACATCTTTTATGTAGTATGTTTTCCTTTATCTCTTAACGTTTACTGTTATGCAAGATTATATGAAATTCCTTGCGAATGAAGAGGGCTTCACAATCTATTCCTAGAAAATCCAAGATGTACATTTTATTTGCCATTTAAATATGTTTAATATAGGGTGTTTTGTGGCAGTAATTTGTATCACAATAATGTAAATGCCAGAGTGATTGTAGTGTAAATAAGCATTATGGTATGACATTGATTTGAGATGTTTGTTAATTATATGCATTGTTAGGAAATAAGTTTACACGACCTCACTGAAACTGACAATAAGAGCGGATAACAATGAGCGAGGGGGTGAGTTGAATATTAATTAGAAGAGACAAACAAATGACGTAAGATTGACGCGCTTTTCTTAGAAATAGCGGGAATTTTTTCCCTAGAGTATTTGTGTTCGTAATTTTGATTGGTTATAAAAATAGACGCTAATGTTGGCGCGTTTTATTAACCAATAGCAGCTCGGTTATAATCTTTAGGCATATCGGGGTGTGGGAGTATAAAAAGCTAAAGTCAGAGGCAGATTTCGCCCAGTCCAACAGAAACACTTGTGCATTACACGTCGCTCAGTCCAACAGAAGCATTCGCGTGTAATACGTCGATCAGTTCAACATAAGTATTCGTGAGTTATACGTCGCGTAGTTCAACGGAAGCATACATAAAGTACACGTTACGCAATTCTACAGAATCTCTCGCGTCTTAAAGTTTGTTATAAATGTGAAACACGCGAATTAATAATGTGCAGTAAATAAGTGATTATACTGATATTAGAAAATATAACAGTTTCAGTCTGGCGTGTATCACGAGTCAATATGTGAACTTAATTAATTGTGACGGTAATAAAAGTGTAAAAACAAATTCTTTTATCAGTGTTATCTTTGAGTAACAAATCCTTTCCGTTTACACACCTTGATCAAGAGATATGCTCGACTGAATAATAATAATAGCTAGCCGGAGGACAATGAACCCAACATTCAAAGTAGTGAAACAATAACAGGCGCTCAGAAATAAGATAACACGAAGTGACCGTGACAAATTGGCTTCCATACGTGATGCAGATAAACATGAAGCATCTTCTAACTACCTAACACATATACTACTTCAGTTTTAATAAACATCATTACAGCCATTTTTAAGAAAATCGAAAATTTTGTAAAATGATCCATATAAAGGGTAGTTGGGTGTGGGGGATGTTCCTCAAAATCTTCATGTCGCATTTTTGGAAGATACTGTAACTTAGATGCTAAGTTTGGTATTTTTCCGATTTTCCTTTTTGAGTTATGCTTTTCACAGTCACACACATGGGCCTTTTTCTAAAAATGCTTTTTTGGATTCGGGGCCTCATAACATGTATTTCCGGTGAAATTCTGGTATCTAATTTTCGGATGCAATACAACACTTCCCCTACTTACTGTAACCACGTAGTATAAAAGTAAATATTAACGGAATTGCATGTAGTGTGTATAGCATTTTAATTGACACTGATTTAGCTTGTATAGCAACAGGAAAGTTTAAGAATCAGGCCATGGTTCTAGCACTGAATGTCGCGATATATCTGATCTAATTATGGCACAAACATTTAAAGTATTTAATGCTGCTTGCAACATAATTGGGATTCATATCAACGGCAGGCAAATACCTTCAACCTGAATATCAATCTACGTCCATCCGATAATCGATTACAGAGTTACATTAAATAATCAGTTTCGATAGTTCAACCAGCAACCCTAAAGTAACATTTCCTCCAGCAGAAATTGGCAAACGCGAATCTCGAGTTGAGAGCTTTTGCTTAGCGTAATGAAATGAGTGTGTACTCCGGATAAAAGGAATTCCAACGTATTTTGAAAGAAAACCCTGCTGAGTCAATCCATGAAAAAAAGTATGTCTTTAAATCACCACATCTTGAAATGTGAAAATATTTTAAAGTATAACTTTCCACATTGCCTACGTACACTAGATAAGGTATGAAAATATTATTGACGATAGTATAGCAATTATGGTCTTATAAAATTTGTTGCTGTCTGAAAACATGCGTGTGTATATAATTTTCTCAAGGCTCTACAGAAGCTTTAACATAAATTATTCTTCTTTTAATGAAAAGGTTGGATATTAAATATTGTTATACACTAAATATTAAGTTTACATTATGTATTTTCTGTTAAACATTCAAAATGTTATAACTCCAAAAACAACCTTTTAATTTTAAAATGAAAGAGACATATTAAACCGCAAACGGAACAGCAGTTATAAAATACACTGCCGTAACAGTACAACACCAAGAAGGAAACTCATGAATTCAATGAATTTAATACCACAGGTTAGGACATGACAAGTAACAAATGCTAAACTTTTCAAATCTATACATGACCTTTGAGCCCTAATATTCAGTATTTTGTGTGGCCTCCATGCGCTGCAATTAGAGCTGCTATACGCCGTGGCATTGAATCAAAAAGGTTCTGAATAAGTTCCTGAGGGATTTCCCTCCACTCAGTTTGTAGTCGAGCCCACAAATCCGTGACACTGGTTACTGGAGGACCATGACGCACCAGGTGCCGACCAACCATATCCCAGACATGTTCGATGGGCGACATGTCAGGCGAACGTGCAGGCCAGGCAATATGTGGCCGGGCATTGTCCTGTTGAAATGTGGCCTGTGGAGATGCCTGAAGCAGGGGGAGTATCGTTAGGCACTGGTTGCTGTTCAAAGTGTCCTCAATTGTAGGAGGCGAGATCGGTTGTTGTAACCAATAGCGCCCCAAACCATCACACCTGGTGTTTGTCCGCTATGCCGCTCAACAATGCAGCCCTCCAGGTTGCGCTCACCACGGTACCGCCGAGCACGTATGTGGCCATCACAGTAGGACACTTGAAGCGGGACTCGTCCGAAAAGACTACATTTTGCCACTCAGCACGCAGTGACGGTGTTCACGTGCCCATTGCAGTCGGAGGAGCTTGTGGTTTCTGGACAATGGAAGCCGACGTAATGGCATGCATGCAACCAGTCCAATCTGCAGCAGACGGTGACGAACCGTTGATGCAGACAAGTTCACATCTTTTGCAGTGCTCCAGCGTCGAGCCAACACTGTGGATGAAGCTGTACGGTCCGTTATGACCATGCAGACAAGATGACGGTCATTCCGTACTGTAGTCATGTTCCATGGTCCATTACCCGCTCTTCGCTGCGTACGACCTTCATCTAACCACTGCTTCCACACACGGATCACTGTCGTAGCAGCATGCCCTGTACGAGCCGAGATGTCACGATATGATGAACCCGCTTCCCAGAGACCGATCATTCTGCCATGTTCGAACTCACTCACATGCAGATATGGCTCTCTTTGACGTCGACGAGGCATACTGGCACTCACTTTATTGTTTCCACCTTGTTTGACAGCTCTGCACTGACTACACTGGGCGCAACACTGATCTTGTCGGACCGACGCGAGAGGGCTGTGCTCGGTCTACGCGTACCCCATCTTTCTGCAAACCTAATCACTTATTGCTTGCGCTCTCTTCTACACTTCCACCAAGTTTGGAGTTATTCGGGAAATTGTTTCTTGGTATTGCAATTTTCACAAACGGCAGTGTATAAATAACTGACTGGAACCAAGGGGCGTAGCCCGCAACTCGTCAAACCCACCGCTGTTGAACTTGTTCGACTGTCTAGCACGCATTATTCCGTCTCTCACGTTTACATCCCGGGGAATTTAGAACAACTTCTCGAGGGATTTCGCACGAAACAGGAAATGTTTTTTACCGCAATATTTTTTGTTTCTGCAACTGGAATCACGCTGTGTATGCTGCGTGTTCCGACACAGTTTTCAGTCCCACAAATCTATGTATTTAAAACCCGGACTTCTTCTTGTTCCTCATTCTGCTGGCACTTGGAAATCTGTCCAATGGCACAGCAGATTTTATTGACCTATGCCGCATCGCTGAAGTAGTATATATTATTTGTGTGAAAATATCTGTTATAGATATGTAATCAGTTGTACTTGAAGAGTATGAACTGCAAGACTGAACTAAATAATCTGATATACTTGAAAAAAGTGCACATTCCAGATCATTGTTAGTTTTACTGTAGTAAAATATAACAAACGGATGTATAGTTGCTTGAGACCTGTTCCAGTGGTATGAATTTAGAAATTATGAAATAATGACACTCCCTGGGCACTTTCCCACCTGTCTAGATAACAATTTGAAGAGGGACTTTTGACAGACCCCGACACATCATTTTTCGTATTTAACCTCAAAGCTATTCATTTCATTTTTGTCATCATGGCTTATGTTTTGCAAACCCATTAACGTCTTTTATTTATTTTGGGGGTTTCCCTACGCTTGATTTTCCCTCCTCATCTGTTTTGCTGTCTTCTAAATTTAGTCGTTTTATATACCTTCATAGACAGCGATTAAATATCATACCACCTACAACTAAAATCAGTAATTTATTTCGTATTTGTCAATATCCAGCTGCAAAGGAACATGATATTCAACACTGATCTCCAACCAGGAGAAAAGGAGAAAATTTTGCTTTCAAGACAGGACCATTTTTTTTTTCTGTCCATGGTTGTACGTGGTAGAGAAAGTAATTAATCACAGAATTCCAATTTGTAACACTGCACCAACAGATAAAAAATGTCATTTTATAGTAATTTTCACCATTTAGTGTCCCTTTGACTTACGTTTAGCGTAAATAGGCACAAGAAAAGGAATATGTTTGTGCAGTAAACTGTTGACGTCAGAGCTCTCTGCTGCTGTCGTAGGTTGTCGATCACTCATCTTGTCTCAAAAAGCTGTTATTCTGAGGGAAGGAAGAAAATTTCTATTTGAGCGCAACGTCTGTATTGAATTCCGTATCACCGCACATCGAGACAAACACAGCCGTATACAACAGTGAACACCAGTGGTATACGACCAAATGTTTGCCGACGCCATGCAAACAAAGGGGATCAGGCATTATTTGCACAGGAAATAAGAGAACAGAAATAGTCCTGAGCTCGATAAAAGTAAAAGTATTGCGCTGTGAATAGCGGAAAACACTTACTCTCTGCAAAAATGGGAAACACGCTGAAAGCCAGTTAGTTTGGTGTTTTGTTTTTATCTTCTTAGTTGGTTAGTGTACTAACGCTTTCAGCGCATGGATACAAGTAAATGTAGTAGTAGTAGTGGTGGTATTTATTAGGTATTTAGTATTACATTAATTGCATAACACAGTCGCATGGGTCATAAGACCGTACATGCTCTCTAGATAAATAGTAGCTACACGTACATACCTGCTTTAGAATAAACGCAAACCATTAACTACAGGTGGCAATAAAAGTATTTAAATTAGAAAAAAGGTAATTAGAATCATGCTTAATTTACCCTATACCATTAGCTGTAAACCATACTTCAAGGAATTAAACATTTTGCCACTACCGTACATGTACTTGTTCGAGGTTATTGTACAAATGCAAATGTGCCTTGAAACACTTGCTGTTAATTCAGACTTTCACAAGTATGATAAAAGGAATAAGTCAAAATTACATATTACACCTCATAACTCTAAATTTTTTGAGAATAGTTTTTACTATAAAGGCACGCACTTGTATAATAAATTACTTGCTAAATTAAAGGTCATGCAATCTTTTGAATGTTTCAAGAAATGCTTACAAGACTTCATTATGGCAAATTGTTACTATTCAGTTGATGAATTTCTGTACTTTTAGGTTAATTGTTAACATTCGTAATGTTGTAAAATTGTTTATAGTAATCTTATACATTGCAATTTTATATTAAATCTTATATCTGACATGTATTTTATGTTTGTTTATTCAATTTGTTTTGACGTATCCGACAACTTGCATTTGTTAATTATGGATGAAATTAAATGAAACAAACTGGTTAGAACATTTAAAATAAGGAGAGGAAACACCCCATCAATTTGTACCTCTCATCTAGGTTCTAATGGATCAAACGACGCTGAGTATATTTAGGCTACATTTATGACCTAAATAAATCCATCTAAAATACCGGGTTTATTCTAAAAAAAGCTACTGTCTACCGCCTGTTCTGACCCCCAGCAGGTATCGGGTACAATGATCTCTCTGATGTAGCCTTGCTCAGGCGCCTTCGGAGGTTAACAGTATTCTCAGTTGTTGCCATTGTGTATAGTGGGACTAATGTTATTTGAATCTGTGTGTTGCTTTTCGTTTACCGGTGTGCCTATGATGCTGTACATCATAGAACATCTGGGTTTATTGTGTGAAAGTTTTGCTCAAATGGGGTACACATTTTGGACTATAAATCCATATACAAAATGAAACATAGTTGAAGGTTATAACTAAGAAGAAATTAAACGAGAGGGTTGTCGTATAAAGAGGTGGAAGAAAATTGCTGCTTGCTATTGCAAGGTGTTTTTGATGGCAATTTACTGGTCTATTCAGTCTCCGGATCTAACCCATGCGACTATATGTCCAGAATGCTTAAAGATAATGTTTATTCAATAAGTTTCCATACGCTCGGTATATTCGAATTAGTATCCGGAGTATGATTTTCAGTATTTCGGCTGGAGAAACTCGTCGAATGTACAACTGGAGCTAGGCTTGTGCAGACGTATATGGCATCATTTCGAACGACATTTATAGTGAAAGGCAAACGTAACGTATTCATATTTTGTTGTAGCTTTAGAATAATCAACGGGAGAAATTGCTGGCTGTTCGCTGCTGTTCCACAAAGGGTATAGCAAGCAGTGCCTTGAGAGCGGCGAGCTGCCTGTAGCGTCATTCAGGAGAAAGCCGTTGACCCTTCCTGCCATCCTTCACACAGTTCCGTTGTCGGCGACACAAGAACAAACTTTGGCGATCCTGGTTCTAAATTATAGGAAACGGCAATACAGGATATAAACAACACATAAGTAACATCCAGGAACCATATTTTCTATTTGATCATCAGAATACAGAAGTTATGTCCAATTCATTAGGGGAAATCCGCCCATCGTGAGTGATCGCGATTTCCAAGTTCAGGAACCTTTAGTGGCATCGCCTACTGCAAGGGTGGCGAAAACGCCTTCCTTCCGCGAGTCACCAAATATGCAACACGCACTGCAGTACTCAGAAGCATGTGAAAATCAAACGGACGGTTGCAGAGAGGGAACGTGCGCCTGCGAGTCAAAATAACTCGCGAGTCACGTTTTCGCTACCTCTGGCCTACTGCAAGGGTCATCAATCGATCACTCTATATTACAAAATGAAGCTGTTTGCTCATTCAGGTCCCTAAAAATAGTACACAGAGCGCAAAAGAAAATCTTTGGCGGACTTTTTAACGTCTTTTGGGATCTTTTGAGTGTGCCCTTCACCTTACCTATCCCAGAGCGTGGTGACTTGATAGCACATCAATAAGGGGGGAAATAGGGGAGGTTGATGCCTTTGATTTTTCTGGTGTTATTGAAACCAAAACATGTTTATTGTCTCAGAAGCAGTCGTGCCGTATACTAGCGAAATTACTCCTTGACATATCATGGGTATGTGAGAGGCTAGTCACACTGTTACAGCAATTGCAATGACAGTGTATAAAAGTGTTTTTATAATAAATTACTGGATAAAAATATTTCAGGAAAGTGGGGAAGACGGTCTACATACTCGTCAGAAAGTGGGCACTCCTCGTAAAACATCCACAGATGATGATATCCGCTTACTAAATGTAAATTACTACTTTTTAAATTGACTGATCATGTTTAGAAACTAGAGATAAATATGTATATGTATATGGTTTACCGAATATGACATAAATATTATGGCAATAAAATTGTGTTATATTTTTGTCTACAATCCTGTTGTATTCCTATGATCAGCAATATGTTCGTAAAGGTATATTAACCACTTATGGTTTGAATTAGTGGGAAAGCATGCTGTTTTATTTGTTTATTATTTAGTTAATGTTTGCTTCTATGCAGCAACAAGCATTGATACCACTGTAAGAATACAGTTCTGTTTATTTTTTGTTATAAAGGGTTGCCTTGCTATGTATTTAATGAATACCATTCAAGCTTTAATTTGCACCCCCTGAAAAACCTTATCACACTACACATTCTACAATTCACTAACCTGAGCGCTCATCAAGTTTTCCCCTTAGCTTTTAACCCCTTCAGAGGCGTGTCCTGCAATAGCCGATAAGGTATGAGCTACCAATCACGATAAGAGGTCTGTATGACAAACTGAATGCACTCACTCTATCATTGGCGCACCATTGCACCGTGGCCTAAAGCAACCAATGAAATGGCCATGGTTTCGCAAGGCCACGTACAACGATAAATAATGTGACACATACGCGAGGTGCAGTGAGATTTTCTTCGGCGCTCTTTGTACAAGGGTAGGGAAGAAGGAATCGTTACAATATAATTCTCATTTAAATTATTTTCAGTTTATATAGGGATCATAATGCTTACCTCATCCCAGAAGTTGGATGAAGGATAATATTGGTAATGAGTTGTCTCTGTTTTTGCAAATTGAGTACAATTAGCGTAATGCTAATTAGGGTATTATTAATAAGGAGGGCGTTAATATTCCATGCACTTAATGACGCTGTTTGACCATGAGGGTCTTGTCAGTGTTATCATAGCTGGTGGTTAATGATGGATTACATAAAACCTTATTCAGTTGTAAATTTTATGCAGTTTATTCTTTGTGGTGTCTAAATGCCTACTAGTAGGCCAATGCAGTTACTGAAGTTGAAGATTAACAATGTTAGTCTTCGTTTCCATGTATACATCTTAGGAAACATTTGAAATAAATTTGTGACTCTTTGCATTTTACGCTACAGGTAACTCATTACCTACCCACCTCTCCCACTCCAACGCGAAATCTCTAATTATATTACATTGGAATAACCCACCTTCAGTTATTTACGCCAGAGCAGACTTCGTTACGATGGGTTATGATCCATCCCCCTTCGTTTTCAGACCGAAGATAACATTCGCTTATTTTCATATATTTTCTTGGAATTTGTGTTCAAATAAGTCAAAGAGAAAGATGAAAAAATTCTAGTGTCAATTTAAGTGTTGAAATCTTATGGAAGAGGAAAACACAGTTCCGATTTAGGGGAAGGGGCCACTCTATTTGCACAGAAGAATACTTTCTTTGGATCGTCGGTCTCGTTTAACATTGAAAATTAGTTCGGAGCAGCCTGCAGAGTTGGGAGAGTTAGTTATTTTTCAGTAACATTTACAGCCGTTTTAGTTCCAAAAAATAGTGAAGTTCTTCCACGAGTATTTGATATCTAGTTCCCGAGGTGGCGGGTTCAAACCCAACGGAGGGTGATGGATTTTTTCGGGCTTAAAAATCCTTAACATGGCTTCCTTTCGAAGGAAAGTAAAGTCGGTGGTCGCGTGTCGTAGAGTTACGGCACATAAACGAACCTCAAGCCTGGTAAAGGGGCCTCTGAACAAGATTTCCGGTCTTTCACGGCCAATATAGAATGGGACGCTAACGGTCATAGTAGTTAAAGAGCGTCCATAAATAAAACTCGATTTATTTTGAGAGTATTTTATTATTTACACACAACCATAAGAGTAAGGTACTCTTAGTCCACTGTTACTCGATAGATCGGGTTCCTTCGCAACAAGTCGGGAACCTTCGTTCCGTAACGAACATTGCCAATGCTCACCTACTTTCTTCTGTCCCTCTCATCCTACATTCAGCCCAGTAAGCGCGAATTCACAATCTTCTGTTTAATAGTGCATATGTTGCGTTACGTCAAAATAAAATTAATTGTAATTACTGTTCACTTAATTCGCGTTAAAGGAATTAACGTTTATCCTCCTCCTCATCATCACCATCATCATCATAGTAACGTTTTGTATCAGTTTCCATGGCGCTAATGATTATAAATATGTTCCATAACGCTGTACTGGGTAAGTGCCTTTGCATATGAATCCCATCAGCTCAATTGCATAATTAAATATAACTGACCGGAAGATTTCTTGTGGGTTTTTCCTTCTATTTGAAATTAAGACAACCAGGACAGTTCCAAGATCTCGCATCATATACAGAATTATTCAAAAAGAAGGACCAGACTTTAAATATTTATTTGTAATGAACACCAATAGATGGAGACACATGCGATACATCAATGAATAGCGGAAAGTTCAAAATCTTATTTTACGTGTTCAAAATGAGCCAATGACAACCAGTGCACGCTGCAATGAAACAATGGATTCACTCTTTGCATAATGCAGCACACAAAACTACTTTTTCTGTGGCGTCTCCATTTTCTCGTAAACAAACCCAGCGCCCCTGTAGACACTGAATGGAACTAATAAGTGGGGACTTAAAATTTTGAACTTTACTGTATTGAATGATGTGTCATATGTGCTGCTATATATTGTCGTTCATTAAAGATGAATATTTAAAATTTGTTCCCTCTTTTCGAATAACCCTGTACTGTAGGACTCGGAGTTTAGCTATGACCTTGTGGTTGACGTAAGCGAATCTGAGCTAGCGCTTTATTATTCTTCCCTCTCGCTCTATTGTTTTACACCCTGTTCCAAAGGTACTTATACAATAAATATTACGCGAAGTAGCATCAGTAGTACATTATATTACCGCATCAAACAAAGCAACTATGATCATACTTTCAATAAGTAAACCTGTAAAACCTGAATACATGTAAAACACCATACAATGTGAAACTGCACTTGACAATACTTTTGAACTGCTTGTGTTACGCTATTTTCATCGTAGGCAGGAAGCTCTCTAGTCCACTGTACGCTTGCATTTCAAGAACAAAGCCATTCTCCTGAGTCAACCACAGTGCATACGTGTAACGCAACGTACGTTTTACGATCCGAATGTTACTTTTAGAGCAGGTTATGAGAATATTTGAACGATTTTGTTGGTTGTGGAGCTGTTACCTTGGAACTGTATAAATGGCGTTATTTAGTGTTTTGGAACGATTCCATCCTCAGAACCACTCCGAGAATGAAACCGAAATTACAAAATGTTTCCCACCTCCTAAGTTTGATACCGCCCAGGACCGGTCCCCCCCTTTAACTGAGAATTTTCCTGGTTTTCCTCAAACTGGCAAATACCCGAAGGCATCCTAAACTGCCTGGAACGTTTCTCTTTTCAAATTTCCTTTCCCAACTATCATTTCATTTCATGTACTATCCGTATTCATCGCCTGTATTGTCATAAGTAGTAATAACGGCCGTTAAACTCTACCTCTGAGTGCGATGTGTTCTAATCTGGCTGAAGTATCTGATGCATTCGCTTCTTGCACTTTGTTTACCCAGGTTTCATACTGAAGCTTAACAATGTAATAAGACCTAAGTGCATGCTCACTTGTAGAATAATGCGATTCGTAATAAAAGTACCGTCACAATAGTTAATCTCGATACATGGAGAAAGTGCAGAGTGCAAGTTGACCTTTAAGGCTGCAGTTATTAGTTCCATACCGATGGTTTAACTGCAGTGACTTGCTATAGCATTTAATTACCTTGATAGCATCCAAAGATCCCTAGTGGTTATAATTATTAAACTCTCTATCAAGGTATGCAAATCAAGAGGAAGTTTCGTTATAAAGATGTTATATTTACAGGGAGAAATTTTGCATAATTTGTTGGTTATTGTAAATAATTATAGTTCATACTTCAACATAGCAGTTTACGAAACTGCAAATAACAACGTGCAGTACACGAGTAGACAAAGTTTTCAAGTCGCTTGCGTATCTTTTAGGTTGAATGTCATAATGTCCATGCTCCGAATCGAGGTTCGAAAACCCGGTCCAGTAGTATGATTAACGATTCAACCGCGTAGAAGAAGGGGTATATGGCAAATTATTTGCCTATAATGTTAAAATGCACAACAGTCACACTATTTGTCAAACGTTACTTCCTATAAAGCATATGGAAAAGAAGACTAAAACTATTGGCGCCATCGAATGCGGATATACAGGGTGTCCACAATGAGACTCCAACATTTTAAACAAATATAGCGGAAAGGAAATTTGTTATACTATAATTACAATACATGAAAATGTTAATGTAAGTCATCAAGTTTTCAGTGCAAATCGCAACATTCAGTTCAGTGCACTTGATCGTGGGCGCCTCGGAAGGCGCGAAGAATGTCTAACCTAAAGTCAATTTGACGCCATGTGTTGCAGAGCATGTCTTCTGTGACTGTTTATGACATCTCTTATGCGATGTTTCAAATCCAGTAAGCTGTTCACTTTTGTAGCGTATACTCTGTCTTTGACGTACCCCCACAAGAAGAAATCTACTGGAGTAGTATCGGGGGAACGAGGGCCAAGGAATTGGACCGCCACGGCCAATCCAAAGGCATGGAAATGTGTAATCTAAAAACTGTTGGATTGCAAAGCTCCAGTGGGGTGGGGCACCATCCTGCTGAAAGATTATTGTTGGCTGCATGGCTGCTATCTGTGGCACGGCAAAGTTGTCCAGCATACCCAAGTAACTGTTACCAGCGACAGCATCCTCTTGAAAGAAAAACGGCCCAGTAATTTGATTTTCCAGAAGACCACACCAAACATTCACTTTTGGACTGTCACGCAGGTGTTCTATAATGCTGGGGATTTTCTGAACCCCAAGTACGAACATTGTGGCGATTCACTTTCCCGAAACGTAAAAGATAACCTCATCTGAAAACATCACTCGTGATAAAGAGGTCTCGTCCTCAGCAATACGATCCAGCATAGTGATTGGAAATGCTTCTCGCTTTGGTCGGTCATCTGGCTTGCTTTCCTGTACAATTTGTACCTTGTATACGTACAGTGGGCTTTAAATGTTTTCCGATGCGTCAAGGGGTGTAGAGGAAGAGGGGGATGAAATTTCTTCTCGACTAGTCATGCCTAGTCAAGTCGTCTCAAAGGTCACATTTACTTCTGTATATGCATTCAGCGACCTGACTCTAAGAAGAAAGAAGACGAAACCAAATACTTTTCTCTTTACTAGAAGTATTCAAGCGAAATAAGCTAATATATTCTTTGCATAATATGTTGTTTAAAAATCAAATATTGCACTCTTTATGCGGGTGCTACACAAGTTTAAGATTCAATAATTTTCTTGAGAAATAAGGTTCACATAATGCATATCTTGTTTTTAGCATTTCTTGCTAGTAATAAATAATAATATTAATAATAATAGTTTCATAATTATCACCAGTAAAACGTTCTACGCGTGCTCCGAGGGCATTTATTACCTTGAATACAAGTTCGTTTTGCGTTTTAATTGTCATAGATATCGATCACAACGTTTAGCGCTAAGTGTGTAGTTCCATACAGTTGAAACAGTCAGTTTTGGTAATATTCAAGTAATGTTTTGAAAATATGGCAGCAAAAGTAATATTAATGTCAAACTGTTGAAGCAGTTTGGAAACAATTAAGTATAACATTAAATTTTCTTCAAAATGAGATATATTTTGCGTTTGTTACTGAAAAACTAATAAAGATTGTTTTATTTGAAACATAATTCCCCTTATACGCCCACTCACAAGTGAAAAGAAGAAAAACCGTGTCAGTCGTATAGTGGACGTACAGTAAAAACACCTATTTAGGTATTGCATGCAAAATGTTAATAGATACGAGGAAACAACCTTTAGCGCAAAATATGCAGTTTCTATATAGCTGTTTTATTCGTTTAGGATAACATATAAGCTAAATTTTCAAAATAGTGACCCGAAAGTGTTAATGCAGATAGGTTGATGTGCTTTTGTTGCAATTGGTTCATTTGAAAGCACTCTATTCTGAAAACTAAATTGCTTTCCAGTTACAAATCTGAAGATGCCCCCCAAAAGGCTTTGTATTGCGATTCACGTTCTGAATTCTTAAAATGCTTCTCCTCTCTGGTCTAGAATGGAATGTGTAATGGAGGGGACTCGACCCTGATCCAGTGAATCAGGATATTGTGCTTGTGACCCTTGAGGGTGCGCTCCCGGGAGGGAGGGACAAGGTGAGAGACACCGAGTGGCGGAACCAGGAATGACGGCACAGCAATGACAAAGTTCCTAAAATTTCCAGATTGAGACGCCCTGACAGTTGGACAGGCAAACCGGGGACCCCACCACAAACAGAGGGTCCAATGCCCCCCCCAAGAAGCGGTCCTTATACCCTGGCAACCAGTCGAAGACCGAGAGACGGATAAGGTTCCACAGAGAGAATCCTTTTTCTGTGCCACGCCGCACCGGAATACCATCGCCGACAATTCCAGTCCTGAAACAGACTAAACGGGGTTAAGGATGAATGAAATGAGGAATGGAACGATATTCGGGGGCTGACAGAAATCATATCAGCATTCGCCTGACGACCCGGGAAAACTCTCGAAAAAAAAACCGTGGGTCAGATTGGGCGGTAGCCGGGAAGTGAACTAGGGATCTCTCGAATGCGAGTCGCTCGCGTTAACTTAGCGCCACCTGGACGTAAACTGGAAGATCCGTAGTTCAAATCTCGGCTATGACATTGAATTTTTCAATCTTTACAACCTTGTCCTACACACGGCTTGAGTGACTCTTCTTGTTAATTGAGATGATACTGCAATTACAAACTTCGTTGTATGTATAAGCAGAATGCAGTAGCTCAAACGATAGTCAGATTTTTATGTGGTGTCTTTGAATCTCCACGCTCTTTGCATTGCCACGAGAATTATCATTAGGAAGAATTATATTTAAATATGGATTAAACCATTATTTTAAATGAACAAACTAACGTGTTGCATTCACATAACTTTCTCTTCTCACCATTCTACAAATTCTTTTTTATAAATCTCATTTTTCTGTCTACTTCTTATAATCCAGATAAACTTGCATATCACATTTAGCTCATCTGTGTGGTGTGGGGGTCTGCCTCACATTCAAGAGGTCCCGAGTTAGAGTCTCGGTTAAAGTGAAATACCTGGGTAAAGTTTTTTCCAGGGTTTCCTCTTATCCTGAGAAGATGAGTGTTTGATTCTAATTTCTAGTGACCTCGGGCCCATTTGAGCATCATTTTAACTATTTCGTTCATTCACCCCCGTAATGGCCTAGCCGGTTAAAGGACTTTAATTGAATACCAAATGAAGAAGTTCACATTTACACGTTTCGTTGTAGTATATGTAGATAAAGCGATAGTCACATTTTCAAAAACCATGTCACTACGCGATGCTTTAAAATTCCATGCTGTTTATATGACCGCGATAAAAACAAAACGAATAGAGACTTCTCAGTTACAAAAATATTCAAACCAATAACAAAACATATCTGGGAATTAGTTAACCTCATAAAATATATATATAAACAAACTGCGTGCTTTAACGGGGTCTGCATTTCTTGTGTAGCATAACTTTGTCCAATCTTTTAGAGTTTACCAATTATACAAAAATTATTCAGAATGAAGAAGGCTTTAGAGGCTCTTCTCCGTCAGTTCAAAATATATATTTCCTTTGTCATGAAAATATTTTAAACAGTGAGCATTTTGATCAAAATCATTAAAGCCATTTTTAAGAAAATAAACTTCGAAATCTTTTCCATGTAAAGGGTTGTTCAGGATGGGGAAATTTTCTTGAAAATCCTTGTCACAACCTTGAAAGATGCTGAACTTAAACATCAAGTTTGGTAGTTAACCGACTTTTCGCTTTGGATTTATGTTGTTCACAGAGACGCAGGCATATGGATGTTTTGCCCTAAAATATGATGTGTTGCATTCGCATGATTTTCTCTACTCACTCTTCTTACAAAGCTTATTTTGCACCTATGCCATGTTAATACCCATAAACCTTCATCACTTATTTTCACAGTTCTTTGTAGGTATAACCAGAACATATTAAGCTAAAGCGATAGCCAAATTCCTCAAAGCTGATCGCTACGTGATAGCTTTGGATTGGTTGGCTACGGAGGGGACTCGGCACTGATCCACATGGTGGATATTGTGCCTACGCCCCACAAGGGGGCGTCTCCGGGATGCAGGATGAGGCGAGACAAGACACCGGGCGTCCGGAACCAAGAAAAACGGCACAGGAATGGCAGGGTCCCTAAGTTTTCAGATAGAGACTCCCCGTCAGACAAACAGGCAGACCGGGGACTCCACCCAACACAGAGGGTGTCCAACGCTCCTCAAGGAAGTTAGGATACTCCCGACAGGCAGCCGAAAGCTGAGGGACGGAGAAAGTCACAAAAAGCAACCTTTTCCCCTTCCACGCTGCACCGAAACACCATCGCCGACACTTCCAACCCTGAAACAGACCAACGCAAGAAAGATGAAGGGAAATTAGAATGGAGATGAAATGGAGGTTCGGAAATCCGGGATGTGAGAATCCTTCCCAGCACTCGCCTTGCGACCCGGGAAAACCCCCCGAAAAAAACCTATGGGTCAGGAAGGTCGGCCAGAGGAATCCAATCCACGACCTCCCGAATGTGAGCCACAGACGTGATAGCTTTGAAATTCTGTTCTCCTTGTATGAACACGAGAGAGAGAGAGAGAGAAAGAGGGAGAGAGAAAATAGCTATTTGCAGTTGAGGGAAGTATAAAGCATTTGAACATTTAAACTAATAACAAAGAAACTTTCAGAATAGATAAAATATAAAAGTTATTTGACATAAAATAAAAATATTATTCGATATAAATTTTATGCTTTAACAAGATCTACAGTTGTGCGGTAAGATTTTGTCTCTCTGTATTACGATTTACTAATAATCAAAAGTCATTGACAATAAAGAGTAATTTACAGACTATTCCTAGAAAATAAAAGATATACATTCTATTTATCATGAAAATAGCTTAAACATAGGTATTTTAATCAAAATCCTTAGAGTCTTTTTGAAAGAATAAAAAATTTCGAAAAATTTCCAATGTAAAGGGTAGTTTGGAGTGGGGCATTTTCTTTAAAATCTCAGTGTCGCATTCTTGGAAGAAGTTGAACTTAAACACCAAGTTCGGGTTTTAACCAACCTTTTGCTTTTGAGTTACGCTATTCGGGAATACACACACAACACACACACACACACACACACACACACACACACACACACACACACACACACCTGGACCATTGTCTAAAAATAAATTCATTGGATTCAGGGGTCACAAACGTGATTTCTGGTGAAATTACGACATTGAATTTTCAGATGAAACACAATACTTTCTCTACTTATTGTAGCTACGTAGTAGAGAAAGTAAACATGTTTTCTTTGGATCCAGGGAGTCTCAAAACGTGTATATCCGGTGAACCTCGTTATTCAGTTTTTAGGTGGAATGCAATACTTTCTCTACCTCCTGTATCTACGTAGTAGAGAAAGTAAAAATGCTTTGTTTGGATTCAGGGAGTCTCAAAACGTGTATATCCGATGAATCCTATTCAATTTTTGGGTGGAACGCAATACTTGCTCTACTTGCTGTAACTACGTAGTAGAGAAAGTAAAAACGCTTTGTTTGGTTTCAGGGAGTCTGAGAACGAGTATTTCCGTTCCGAGTATTAATATCGTTATTAAATTTTTGGGTGGAATGCAATAATTCCTATACTTACTGTAAGTGCGTAGTAGGGAACGTAAATTCAATGGGGCTCAAAACGTGTGTTTCCGGTGAATATTGTTATTGAATTTTTGGGTGGAATACAATACTTCCTCTGCTTAATGTAAGTGCATAGTAGGAAAAGTAAAAATGCTTTCTTTGGATTCACTGGGTCTCAAAAGGTGTATTTCCGGTGAATCTCGTTTTTTAATTTTCGGGTGAAATAAAACACTTTCCTTACTTATTATAGGTAAATAGCAGAGACAGTAAAAATATGAGTTGTGGAATAGATAAGCGGCTGGTTGTCATTACGGCATCTTGCATGCAACCAAATAGGGAAAAGTGTAACTTAGATTGTAACTTAAATAATTTCTGGCCTAAATTGTTGGCACGATGCACGGAAAAATCATACTTCATAAGGACATTATGAAAATAAGGAACATATGTTAGTTAATAATGGTTAGAGAATGCAGTAAATATATATAAACCAAACCATTTTGTTTTAACACTTGCTTGTTATACAATAATATGATGCCTCTAATTGTTAAAAATTAGTTTGTATACTGCTTATGTCGCTGTGTTGTAATGTTATTGCTGTTTTCTTTTCACAGTTATTAGATTCTTACAGCCACGTCTAAGGAAAATGTGTTGGAATGATATTTTGTTTAGCTTGTTACATTTCTTAACCTTCCTTGTAGAGCGGGTATGAGCTAAGATAGCTGGAATAACCTCTCGATAAGCACCCCGCTTGCCCCGCTGCCGGTGCAACGGAAAACTTGTAGCCGTCTGTACAAGTGCAGTCGACGGTGAAGAATTTGTGAACCGTCGACCATTTCATACCAAGTTCCCTCGCTGCTTGTCCTATTGACTTCTGTGGACTCCTTTCGAATGACCTCCGCATGTTATATACAACTTGCTCCTGGGTTCTGGGTTTACCACCTCCATGTCCTTTCAAAACATTACCGGTTGCCATTTCTTTATAATCTTGAATGTCGGAAGATTCTTACTGAAGACACGACAAAAGTTTCGTTGCACTTGAATAATTGATTGTTTCTGTATACCACCACAAAGCCTGTGCCCGCTCGTTTGGAATCACCATTTTTAGAAACAATCTATTGATGCAGCGTCACTACGGCTATTACCCGAACTTAAACATTGCCGCATAAACTTTTTGAGTTTCCGCTTCAGCTCCTTCCGGAATCACAACTGTACATCCTGAAATGAAACAGATACAGGCTTTCAAAATGTTGGAGTCTCACTGTGGACACCCTGTATTAGTAGGCCACGATAAGAGTGCGCTTAGAGAAGGACGCCACTGTTTTTGTTGACAATGCAAGACTTGTGATGAGAGGGAAGTTAGGGGCAAGGTGATAGGGAATGTACCGTAGCACAGTGAAAACAGTACTACATTTGTAAGCCTTAGCCTCTCTAGTAAATGCAACTTGGAGCTGTGGATGTTTTCTTTACCTGACTGTCCTTCCAATGCCCCCCTACTAGTTTTGTAAACCTTGAGTTCCTCTTCCCACTGAAAGCACTCAGGTCGTGGTTGACTAGCACGGGTGTAAGGCTTGCTGAACCGTATGACACAGCTACCTCGAAAAACCAAATCTTCTTGGCAACACTTTTTCGAGAAAGTGACTATTATTTTGATGTATTTGTCAATCTTAATAACTACTTAGTCCATATGCATTTAGATACTAGTAGTAATAGTTCAAATTATATTATTGCACAGAGCCAATAATATGGGCCAAATAGTCCGTTTGATTTCAATACAGAAATATTGGCTTCGTCAACAATACAATTATTAGTACAAAAAGAACAGGTCTAATTAGATGCAATACGTAAATACAGAAATCCTAATTTATTACATGAGTAGGAGCCTAAAATAAATTTTGGAATTGTAAACATAGGATATTCCATAAGAAAGCTTATAAACTAATTCATTTCTAGATATTTTTCCACTGAATAAGAACAACCCTGTATTAGGAATTTTTTCAAATCTTTTTTGAAGACTGTTAGGGCTTTAACTTATTTTAAATATGTGGGGAGTTTATTAAACAACTTAATGCCATTATAATATAAACGTTTTTCATATAGGGCTCTTTTGTGACCTGTAATATGCAGTTTAGATTTATTTCTTGTATTATAGTCATGAATATCGGCATTTTTGTTAAAACTATTTTGCTGCTTATACATTGTTGCCAGAGTTTCAAAAATGTATAGCGAAGGAATGGTCAAGATATTTAACAGTATGAAGTAAGTTTTGCAGCTTGTGTTTCTGCAAAGGTTTAACACTATTCTGATTGCCCTTTTTGTGTTATAAAGATTCTATTTTTATAACTGGACTTTCTCCACAATATACTATATGATAAATGACTATGGAAATATTCAAAGTAGGCCATTTTAAGTACATCAAGATTAACTGAAGTTTTAAGGGTATATAATGCAAAACATGTTTGGGATAATTTTTTAGATAGTACATCAATGTGGATTAACCAGTCAAGGTTATTATCAACCCAGATTCCAAGAAATTTCATTTCATTAGACATTGTTTAGTTCATTTTCTAAATAAACTTAGGCAAAATTTAAGTTTTGTTAGCTTTATGACAGAATACTAAGGCAACACTTTTATTCTTATTGATGACAAGTCTGTTATTGCTAAACCAATTTACTACATAATCTGTTGCCATATTGATGTTTACTTTAAGTTCTTGTTTATCCTTACCAGAAATTAGAAGGCTTGTGTCATCTGCATAAAGAACAAATTTAGCGTTAGGGAAGTCATTGTTTATGGCCAGGTCATTAATATACAGTAAATATAGTAAGGGGCCCAGTATCGAGCCCTGAGGTACTCCATATTTAACAGTTTCCAAACTTGTATTGCTAAGATATGATTCAAACCACTTTAATGGAATTCCCCTCATACCATAGTTGCACAATTTGTAAATTAATGCATCATGGTCAACTAGGTCAAAAACGACCTTAAATGTATTATTATTATTTTCATCCATATTAATATTGACGGTACTCGACTAGCAAGAGCATAAACAACTCATTGACACTGTTAACCTCCCTCCAGCTTTTTGAATGACCTAGGCAACTTGCCAATCAGGTGACCAGAAAATTGCTAGGCTATAACACACCAACAGTAAAGTTGAACGCAACAATTTAACGAGTCAAAGGTGTTATAATTGAATTTCCTCTTGAAGTAGTATGAGCTCTTCGCAGTAAATGAATCACTTATATTGACCTGCATTTATTACAGTTCTAGAAAATCAGGGAATCGAAATGTCCTATGCACAGTCAAGCAGGATTGTAGGTAGCACATGATTTACTTTGACATACATCCATCCTTCAACTCAGAGCCACAATCAATGCCATTGGTTGTACATGCATACACATAAATGGTGTCCTGTTATAAACAATCATTACTTCCCTTCCAGAATCAGCAAGAAGTGATGGGAAGTAGACCAAAAAACCTCATTCTATGTTATGACAAATTTATAGTACTGAAATATTCTGTAAGACCGTAATATGGCTCCTGTGTTTTCAGCACACGTTATAAAACAATAGGAGGAAGTATGTTAGATATTCTTTCAAAATATCTAGCTGTTTGCCTGAAAACAAGGTCTTTGCGAGAAAAATAAACTTTTAAAAAAGATTTCATCTGAACGGAGAAAACAAGGCATTAGCTAACATTAATGGATATGGAGGTCATTTTAGGCCCAAACTCTTTTGGTTTTCTTAAGACTAACTAAAATTATTTCATCACATTGACTCTAGTAATGAAAACTTTTGTATAAAAGTTTTTTTAATTTATACTTAATGTTTATAAAATATTTAAAAAGTAGTATTACACGGTAATAAACTGAAAATGCCTCTCACTTCTTTTGAAACTGATTTCTCAGTAATAAGATTGTTGTCTAAAATGTAAATGTATGAATAGTTTACAATACTATGATGCCTTTAACAGGATGAAACTGAAACATTGATATATTTTAGCGTAGCCTTTAAATTAAATTTTAAATGAAACGTTTATGTTTCTCTTAGTAAGAAAATTAAAAAATATTTTTCTCTCAGGAAAGGTTAATTCTACTTCGAAAGGAGAAGTGAATATAATTTAAAGCCGTATTTGCCAGTAACTATAGGGCTTCATTAAATCAGAACGACGCAGCCGGCGTCAGCTGTGCTTCTGCATCTCTGTCTAAGTTTTATATTCTAGAAGATGCTAAGAATTATCGTCCTCTCTTCAATAAATGCTTCTCTCTAAGTAAATATTCTGATTGTCACATGTTATTAAATCTGGAAATCAGCACTTCCTAAATACCTTGAAAGAGTTTTGAGGTTTTACTCTACCATAAATGTAAAATGCCGATTCTTCCTTAAGAAGCTCTGAGTCAGTATAACCTTTATTTACTCATGAAGTAAACCACTCGTTTTAAATAGCTCGCTTTTATGCAGTACTCTATATACTTGAATTTAATTTTCAATAATTGCATTATTCTGTGCGGAAAGAAAACCTCAACCCTTATCTGCTAATGTAGGTATTGGTTTTGTATGTGAGGGTTCAAGATATTAAATTCAAATTTGAGCACAGTGCCGAGAATTGTGATCCAGTGGGAGACAGTTGATTAACCTTCCCAAGTTGTTCAACTTGAAAAGCTAATTTGCCTTTGAAATATACTAGCATTTAAAAGCGTGTTCCACTAGACTAAAATAACTAACCCTCTGGGCGAAAGATAACATTCTACAATAGCTTTAAAAAGGCGCACCGCTTGTGGTACTGGTACAAAGAGCCCAAAGAAAATCTCACTGCACCTCGCGTCTATGTCACATTATTTATCATTGTACGTGGCCTTGCGAAGTCTTGGCCATTTCATTGGTTGCTTTAGACCACGGTGCTAGGGTGCGCCACTCCTTCTGCTGAATAGTTACGCCATTAACCACAACAAAGTTTACAAAATGCGTAGAAACGAAATATATGTTTAAGTTCTCAATCGTATTGGCTAAAAGAGAAAGAGGCAGAGTGATGTGCTCCCAGGTTAACGAAGTGTAGAATGTGTAATGTGAGAAGATTTTCAGGTGCGCAAATTAAAGCTTTAATGATATTCATTAAATACATAGTAAGGCAGCACTTTATAACAAAAAAGTACTGTATTCTCACAGAGATATCAATGCTTGTTGCTGCATAGAAGCAAACATAACTAAATAATAAATAAATAAAGCAGCATGTATTCCCTCTAATTCAAACTATAATTGGTTAATATACCTTTACTAACATATTTCTGATCATAGGAATACAACAGGATTATAGACAAAAATATAACCCAATGTTATTGCCATAATATGTATGTCATATTCGTTAAACCATATACACATCTTCTCTAGCTTCTAAACATGATCAGTCAATTATAACAAAAGAGTAATTTGCATTTATTAAGCGGATATCATCATCTGTGGATGTTCTACGAGGTGTGCCCACTTTCGGACGAGAATATAGACCGTCTTCCCCACATTCCTGGATAATTTTTATGCAGTAATTTACTATAAAAATACTTTTATGTACTGCCGTTGTAATTGCCGTAACAGTGCGGACAGCCTCCCACATACCCACGATTAATTTCTCCAGTATACGGCATGACTGGTTCTGAGACAATAAACATGTTTTGGTTTCAATAACACCAGAAAAATCAAAGGCATCAACCTCTCCTCTTTTCCCCCTTATTGCTGTGTTATCAAGCCACCACGCTCTGCGATAGGTATGGTGAAGGACACGCCTCAAAAGACTCCGGAAAACGATACAAAATCCGCCGAAGATTTTCTTTGACGCTCTGTGTACCCTGGTGGTGTTGGAAAACACCGTGCCAATGTTTATAGCTGATGCCCGATATACTGAGTGTGGATAAACAATATGGGAAATTGTAGAGTAGAAAGGCAGTACCAATTATTCAAATCATGTTCATGCAGCACTCCTGTTAATGTACTGCATCTGCGATGCCATGATACTAACCTCAAAATAATCATATACTGCCTTTCTACTCTATAATTTTCTGCGCGTTGTTTTTGCAACGGTGTGTAAGGTAGTACATTTGGTTTCTAGCGCAGAACCAAGAAAAATCTTAAGTAAAATCCTCTTTAGGTTTGCTATTATGGAAGTTTCTCTAGAAACTGGGAGCTGTAATCCCTCCATTATAACCAACTTACAAGATGTAAACATTACACAAAGTGTCCATCCAATTGCTCTTGATTAGTCGTTGTAATGCCGCAATCCCTCCTTCCCTTGGACTACCACTCGAAACCCAAATCAAGTAAGTGTGGTTTTCCATCCCGAAAAGGGGATGGAGAATAATAGCACTGAAAATGATAACTGCCCAGTGAAGCACAATTAGTAGCCTCATTAAGTATATAATTTCCCCTAAATCTTCAGTCATTTGCAGGATGAAATGTGAAACACACTAAAACATTTGTGATACGACATGGCAGCCATTTTAGTACTGTTTAACGCTTGTTCTTGCTGCATACGGCATCACAGACTGTAGGAACTGACGATATATGAATTGAAATGATAATTGTGAAAGTAAATTTGGAAAGGAAATGTTCCAGGCCTCTGTTTAGGGTATCTCCCCAGCATTTGCCAGTTATGAGGACTGACGTAAACCTGGAAAAATTCTCAGTCAGGAAGTACGGTCCAGGCTGGTTTTGAACCGCAGATCACCTGTTCACGAATCACGGCCATTGTTTACACAAATGCTGTACATATTACCTTAAGTGTTGTGAGTTTTCAGAAACGACTATAACATAATAAATGCTATACTGCACCACAAATAAGTGTGTTATATATTTAGAATAGCTTTACAGAAGTACATTTTTCTGTCCTACATGAGGCGCGTATTTGTTTATATTTAACATTTTACAGTGAACGAAGAGTTGCAATTTTCTACCTCAAGTTTACCTCTTAAGTGGCGCCGTGGCTGAGTGGCTAGACCGCTCGCCTTTCACCGAGGCGGCCCGGGTTCAATCCCAGGGACTCGCATGTGGGATTTGTGGTGGACGAAGCGGCGTCTGAGCGGGTTTTCTCCGGGTTCCCCCGCCATTCATTCCACCAACTGCTCCATCATCACCTTTCCTTTCATCCATTTCACATCATTTCGTTTCATCTACTTCCTCCCATACCAGGCATCGGGCTGATCACCCATCCTGGATATTCTGTCTGATCCATGAGTGTCTGCTCCTCGACGGGCCTCTGACCCCCGGCACCCGCCTGTAAGTACTGGGGGGTGTAAGTCCTACATAAAAGGAGGTTAAACAGAGAAAGAAGAATTTCACCTCTTACCTGATATGCCAATCCTAAAGCTGAAGCACTAATATGACGTGAATAAATGACTTTTACTGATAAGTAAAACGAATACGCGTAGGCAAATAACGCAAAAAATTTGCATACTGGAAGAAAAAGAATTGAAAATACTCATTCTTGCTTAATTGTTATTTTAGCAAATATTTTGTCATACTTCCGAAACACAGTTTCTCTTTTGACTCTGCGATCATAAAATAGACATAAGGGTAATTAAAGGTAAATAAATGCTACCGGGAACGTTATTACCCTTTGAATCTTTGTATTTATTTTAACCTTTCAATTTACGAGTAATTCATTTGGTGTTTTATCAGTTTGGTAGGTTGAACGCTCATGTGCAGCAACGAAGAAGCCATAACAACCCGCTGTTATTAAAAATGAGAATATAATTGTCTAGAACCATGCACATTTTGTTGGCTCTCACTACTGGCTTAGAAATATAGGACAATATTGCATTACGTGGTAGTGCACATGTATTTGACTGTATACTTCACAAAAAGCTTACAGTTGCCGCGCAAATATTTGAAAGTGGTAGGGGTAACAGGGTGGACAGAGTCCAAGCGATCGCGTGCCGAGTAGTAAATGCGATGTTGTCGGACTGTCATTACATATAAGTAGGTAGAGGAGTTTTAGTAAGTAAACAGAGCAATCGTGTTACCGTATGGAGTATAGTTGACATTAGGTATTGTGACGAACACTCTCCTACTCAACCCAACAGACGGTTTCGTTGCGACTATTACATTTATTCGATGCGTATGCGAGGGAGGATTGATAAGTCAATGACCTGTTAAAGAAAATAATAATTCTTTCCCAAAATCAATTTTATTTCTCAACATAGACTCCTTTCAATTCAATACACGTTGTCCAAGGTTTCTCCAATTTTTTAACCCTTCCAAAAAATATGATTTTTCGAAGGCTGTAAAATATGTGGTTGTTTCTGCTATGATGTGTTCACTGGACGTGAATTTCTTCCCAGCGAGCCAATTTTTCAGATTTGCGAAGAGGAAGAAGTCGCTTGGAGCCAATTCTGGAGAATATGGTGGATGAGGTAGCAGTTCGTAGCCCAATTCCATAAATTTTACGATAGCAATGGCTAACTTGTCTACGGGTGCATTATCCTGGTGAAAGAGAACCTTTTTCTTCACCAAATGGTATCGTTTCTTTAACAATTCCTTGTGAAACTGATCCAGCATTGCAGCATAATATGAACCTGTGATCGTTTTACCCTTTTCCATGTAGTGAATGTCTATCACCCCTTGTGAATTCCAAAAGACAGTTGCCATGATTTTTCCTGCCATCATGACGGAATGGTTTTCGCTTTCTTTGGAGCAGGTTCGCCGAAGGAAATCCACTGCTTTCACTGTTTTTTGGTTTCAGGTTGATAGAAATGGATCCAAGTTTCATCAACCGTGATATAACGCCGCAAAAACTCATTTGGGTTGCTTGGAAGAAGTTCAAACATTCCTGTGTAATGGTCACACGATTCCGCTTGTTCTCAACTGTGCGCAGTCGCGTCACCCATCTTGCTGACAGCTTTCTCATACCCAAAAATTCGTGCAGAATGTTATACACCCGTTCACTCGAGATGTTTACGGTCTTGGCTTTCTCACGGATTTTCACTCGGTGGTCTTCCAACACAATATCGTGAACTTTGTTCACAATTTCTTCTGTTGTGACCTCAACCGGCCGCCCTGTGCGCACGGCATCTCTTGTGCTCGAACGGCCACATTGAAACTCTATGAACTACTTTAAACCATGCCATGTAATGGAGCAGAGTCCCCACAATACTTGTTCAGCTTTTATTCTGTTTCCTTTACCGTCTTACCGCGCAAAAAGTAGTGTTTTATCAGAACACGAAATTTACTTTTCTCCATTTTCTACGAAGTAACACACATCTGCTTATTTTAGATGCTCTCAACAATGTTCTAATAAACAAAATACGACGAATTTCAGTTATTATACCCAGAATAGATGTAAGACTTGGGCGCAAACAAGAAACGTGTGATTAGAACGCTATCTTTCGTCAAAATCATGGACTTATCAATCTGCCCTCGTACGTATAGACAGATGGAGAACTGCGGCAATACGTCTAAAACAAAGAGGAGTTCATACATCAAAAACATCAATAAGCATTGTTTAGGGCGGAATTTGGTATGGAACACATCAGCATAAATAACGAAACTATCATATGTAACATTAGAGCTCAAAGATATTTAAAACATCGTGTAATTCAATGAAACACAAGGAACATGTGAAATTATTAGAAAAGAACAATGAGAAAAATGGACTTTCACCCTCCTGAGCTCCAAACTGTGAATCAAAGTTTTTCGAGGACCTGTGCCATACGCTAATAAGAGCGGATATTGCTTTAAAAGGTGTACAGCTTTTGATGTAAAAGAAAAGGCAATGTAACTCAGATTTCTGTACATTAATTCCTTAATCAAATCATGACGTAACTTTATTTCACACTATCAATGGCAAAACATACACTGTTTTCGGTTTTTCTCTTCAATACTTCTTAATTCTGTTCTACCTGCTATCGAAGTAGGGTGTACTGCCTTCAAACTGTACATTATATTTGTTTACAGAGAACGCTACAAGGTCACAAGCGCTTCCACCTTCCCTCGCTACCAACCCTCGATGAATTCCTAACTTGGTGGTTTGCTTACTAAAACCCCTCTGACTGCATATAACCTAGACTTGCACTTTCTTTACCATGTTTCAGGAAAACACGTGCAGGCCTCCAGAACTTATCAACCGCTACAAGACTGCACGACGTGATACAAAATTCTATGTACGACATCCAAATGAGGCATTTTGCCTTAAAGGCCATCAATTTAAAATGAATCTGTGGCATGCACACCGAACGTCAATCACATGACTAGCTTTCAAAGTTTATTTCAAAAATTCTATTTGGATCTCTTTTGTCATTAGCTATTAACTATAGCGGCGAACAAAGGGAAGGGACATAATGGAACCTCGGTCAATCACAGATCCTTTGCAAGTCCGTTTAAAGCACGCGCTCGTGTAGGTGCAATTGCAAGCCATGTAGGATGATGCGATTCACAGAGCGCCGATTTCCTGAGGTAAACCAACCACCTGGTTATTATGCCGTACAAGGCTTTGTCGGAAATGTAATTAATATTCATCACAATATCTGACCACACCGCGGGTGTCCCACGAAAGGAACACATCTCTGCTCTGGGAAAGTCATAGAGGGATCCCCCCCAATTGAGAACACAGAGGAACGGTTGTCTCTGTGCGCACACATCAACATCTGAAATTAACCCTTTCACTGATAAATCTATCATAACACTGCCTTCTTTCGTGATCAACTAAATTCTGCTTTGGTTCCAATCCTCATCACGACATCAGTGTGCTCTAGGATGCATTGTTAGTCCTCAGAATAATATGTTTTACACAGCCTCCGTTTCGAGTTTTAGTTTGTACACGATTGTGGGTTTCTCCATTTATACAATATAATGCTCGTGTTTACGTATGTACATTTTAAACAAACACACTAGTAGAAAATATTCTTTTGAACAGATTTTCTTGCAAAAAGTGTTATCCTTAATGTGTAATTTTTAATGTTCCGAAAGCAAATGGCCAATTACTTATTAGAAATCTAAAACATTGGAAGCTTTCGTTCTGATTACCTTGGAATAGCATTTCATCTGTCGCGTGAGAAAACACGGAAAAAGGATTATCCTTTGTTACCGTAATTATTGACGGCAGATATAAATAATTAAATAAAGAAATAACAGTCAGGTAGAGAAATAATTCGAATAAATAATTTCCGTATATTAAATCAAGTACGATGTAATAAGCTTGAGTTGAAATGTTTGTCCGGAAATACGAAGGTAATTAAAGTCAGATCGGCGATGGTCATTAGTATCAGCCGAAATAGCGAACGCATTAGTTTAAAGATTCTGGGAATTCAGTTAGGTTGTAAGCTCAGTACGCTTGCAATCACGTGGACCAATTCTGTAATTTAGAGAGGCAAAATCAATTCTGAGAATAGTGAAAGCCTGAGTTAGTAACAGTCAGACGCGCACATGAAGATAACTGAATATTGGCCCAGGCGTAAAGGAACGTTGGAAGGGTAAAAAATATGTAGGCGGAGCTAAAAGTAATAAATAGGCGTGTAAGTTAAATCAGAAAGTTACTCTGGTACCAACACTAGTGCTTCTCATATGATATTTTAAGCGCCTTGTGACTCGCTTGTGTGTGTATGATTTCGCGGCTATTATAAAAGGTCTCGCCGGTAAGCATTTTAGCGACTCACGGCAAGTTACACTACTGGTTTCTTTTATTGCGAAAACAGTTATTTCAAACCGTAAAATTGATACAGTAGAAGTTAGCAGGTATAATAATTCAGTTATTACAATTTCGAGTGCTTCAACTCTGAGCCAGTCTATCTCAAACGGTCGGCAACTCACTTTAATAACTCAAATATTTATTCACAACAAACTTCTCAGTCAATTTAAACTGGTGTTGTCCTTCACAATACGCCCACGCATATCCTGAGAGAAAGATCTCATAGCTTACCACTGGAGCAGTTGGCGCACGAGACTACAGAACCGGCTACGAGATCACGCCAGCAGAATCAACAGCGAAGCAGGTAAAGTAAAAGACATCAGCATCCACGACCATTGTTCCTGTACGAAATTGGCGAACATTGTTTTGCTTTAAACTGGCGTGTCATCGTGGTGCACAATAACCTTATCACTTTTTTACAAACGAACAGCATATGTTAAAGCTTTTGATACATATTTAATAATTGTTTTAATAGCAGTTCTTCAGTCTTTATTCTTCATTTGAAGTTGGTATTTTATTAGCTCCACGTATGGACCCAATTTGAAGTAGAATTGTTCTTAACGTTCTTTACTGCTACGTATGAAAAGCCGATTTGAAATAGGAATTGTATTATATTTCAACTGTTGGGGAGCCGAACTTGTAGTAGTTGCAACAGCACGTATAGTAAACAGTTTCCGGTAGCCTTTGCCCCAAGTTTAAAAAAAATAACTTTGTAATTTGATTGTTTCTTTAAGTATTAAATATTTATGTTGCCTCGGCTGCGTCAGTAGTATTGTTAGACATGGAAGTCTTGGCAGGGCATGATGCGACAAGAATGTAGGCTTACACAGATTTTAAGTTTTAATTCACTCCTTTTTATTAATCCTTGACACAAATTAAATAGCACTTCACTGATATCGAGAGCTGTGAGATTCTTTTTATTAATAAATTACCTTTTAATACGTAAACTATTTTTCGTCTCAAACGAATACGTATTATATCTCTCGAGGACGCATCACGCATCCGGTTACAATCACTGTCTGCAGGCAACACGTCTGGTTATGAGCACTGTTTGGAGGCAACTGACTTGATTTCAACCGTCTAAACTTGTAAATTTCTGTATTTCAAGTCTCTGATTGGCTAATCTTACTCCTATAGAAACCTTCACTTAACTAAAGCTTTTTCTGGTTGCTGATTGGCTATTTTTATAAACTGTCACTAAAATTACATTATTGCTTCCAAGAATCACAAGTAACATTTAAACTCTCAAACTCATTATTGCCTCAAGGTTTACTTCATTGTTACCTCATTGTTAGCAACTTTTGACCTATTTCTCACAGCTCCTACATTATTAAATTACGTAATATATTCACATAGCATTATTAAACATGTTTACAATAATATATGCATATGCAATGACTGTTACATACATTTTACAAATTATTACATACACATATTGCTTCAAGGCGGCCTGTTATTGAATTTACATATTATATAATTTGACTGAAACCATTCAAGTGTTAAAAATGCTGCCTCACATTTTATTATAGGTATTTTTTTGTTAAATTTGGTACACGATTTGGAAGAATAAAGAATAATAACAATAAATATGTGTAATGTTATTCAAATGTACAGAAATAATGTAGATGTTCAACTGTGCGTGCAAGTCTATAACACATGTGTATAGTATTTTAAGTGGATTTATCAGTAATAAAAATGATAAAATCAACTATGAAGCAGTACAGAATTACAAAATGAAATACTGCAAACAGCGAAGGTGGCATGTTAGAACATTTAACTCGCATTTTCTATAGTTTCTTTGTTTCTTGTGTTTTTTACATTTTAAAGTCCTTAGACGCAATTCCCTTCTATTTCTCATAATTTTGGTTACTTCCTGAATAATGAATTTGATAAACAAAATTTTAAACTGTAAATTTATGTATAAACGCTGAAGTCAGTATTCAAAGTAGTAGTCAACATACAAACAATTATTTACAATTGGGTTCTACATAACATTAAAATGTGGTGAATTATAAAAATAAAATTTGAGCAAGTATAATGGGCTTTGAAAAAATATTGATACAAATAGCTCAACATTTTAATATAAAAACTGTTACTACAAAAATGTTCAAATATTGATTGCTTCAAAGAAGTGCCATAGAGAAGGTAATACGAAAATGTCTTAATATTAGGTGAAGTAGAAGAAGCATTTTAAAATTACTTGTGTGTCTTAGAGGAAGTAAGAGAGAGATAAAATAGAGAGTTTTAGAGTGTTTTGAATTTGTGATGTCAAAAGTTATTCTAAAAAATGGAAACGTAAATTCAAACAATTAATGCTTATTAATAATTATATATATATATAGAATTTGAAACAACAGCGAATAGAGCCTTAAAAGAGCCTTAAGCTTATTTAAATCCTGTTCATCTTGGAAATGTAAAGTAATGCTGTATTGTTACTATTTCCACATGCATGAAAGGGCTTGCGTGTCTAGCTCTATCAATATTACGTGTAGTGAACGTAAACAGGAAAACGATTTAACGATATCCGTAGGTGAAATTTCTAAATCTTGCAATTTGTTTCCAAATGTCTTCAAAGGTTTTCACGTGCTACTCTATCACAATTATATTCTTGTTTTAAATGTCATTCAGATATCTTTTAATCTTCTTCTTAATAGGCACCACAGCTTCATTAGCTTCACAGCTCAATCCAATTTTTTATCTGTATGTTTTTCAGATCTCTGTTTATATCATCAAACCATCTGTTTTTAGGTCTGCGTCTTGATCTGATTTCTCTCATTTTATATATTCTTTTGACAGTTTTCTCATCTGGCATTCTTTGCAAGTGTCAAAGCCATCTTAATCTCTTGTGCTGTTACAAAATTTATGATGGTTTGTTTTTTAATTTTATTGTGTAACTCTTCACTTCTCAGGTAACTCCATTGTCTTGTATCTTTAATTGGTCCGTATATTCTTCTTAAAATCTTTCTTTCAAATATTAAAAGCTTTTGCCTTTGCGATTCTTTGATCGTATGTTACTACAGGCCTTATAATTGTGTTATATTTTCTTATTTTTGCACTTGAAGATATCAACTTACGCTTAAATAAATTATTATATATAAAATACACTTTATTTCCCTGGTTACCCTTTCATTTACTTCAACTTCTTCTTTTATTGAGTTATTGTTTATTATGGACCAGAGGTATTTACAGTTTACCATCTTAATGATATTATTATTATCTATCACTAAATCTTCCAATTTATTTGACCCTTTAGTGCATTTTAAATATTAGCATATTTAATAGTATTACAAAAAAATTACTTTCTTTATACTAATTTATCAGGTTTTGCATGTGATGCAGAAATCGTAATTTAAGAAAAAAACAAAGATATTACCACCTTTTAAATACTAATACACAAAACTGGCATATACAAAATGTTCACAACACTGGTTAGAAGCTACATCGTATGGAACAATTTTAATGCACAAAATAGTAAGAAAAATCAAAGTGGAGTAAAAGGCACTGGAAGTAAATACAGGTGATTAGAACGTGTGCTCTTAGGCCTTTAAATGGTCAAATGTTGAAGCTTTAAAGGCTCTGAGAGCAAAAGCTATAACATGCAATTGAAGATAATGATTTAAAGTACTTATTTGGCATAAATTTCAGGCACCAGGTTTAGTTCAATTATGAATATACAGAAACCATATACTAAATGTCATAGGACAGACAGGGTTCTCTTAGCATAGGTAATAATGCAAGTCAACAAATCTATGATTAAGACAGCTTTAAATTTTTTGATGAGGAAAATGTTCAGGTTCAATCTTTCAAGTCTGTTTTGTAGTTCGAAATTGTGCTAAATGTTTGTGCCGATTTTTCCTCATCTACTGATGAAAGAAGCTTTAGAACGTGTTACTCCATTATATTTAGAGCTACAAAAGGAGATTGTTGATTTTTACAGATTTAAAACCTTGGTAAATATTTTCTAAAGTTAAAATAAAGTATTTCTTTAACGCAACGGATTAATTATTTCGAAATGACAGCATGGGTCAAAATATAAATTTTTAGCTTTCCTGTTATTTACTATGATTTCTTGGAAGCGTTTTAACATAGCTACTATCATATTAAGCTCGTCACTTGGCAAGTTAACACTTCTGTTACCATTGACCAGTATTTAGCTCTCCAATTTAAAATTGATCGTTATCCTAAGTTCAAATATATGCACACTATTTTCATAAAACAAAGTATTTACGGAAAGAAAGTAAAATATAAAACACGTTTCCTATGTGACACCTGCGACCTGCACATTGCGGCTATCACCCACTAGGAGGAAGGTATGAGGTGACGGAACCACAGGAGGCTACAGGCCAAAGAGGTGCCGCAAAGTCCCTAAAATTTCCAAGCTCGCAGACCCACTGCTAGAGCCGCCAAAACAGGGCGATGAACGAACTACCAATCAAGCAGCCCTCTGTTGTCCATGGGGAGTACTCTTTCCGTTTAGTATACATCCGCACAATCTATCCAACACCGCCATACTTCACAAAAAAAGCTAGAAGCACACCTGAAAAATAATGAAAAGGAAATCGCGGTAGAGAAGAAACTACCCCAGCATTCGCTTGCCGACCCAGGGAAAATCACGAAAAATTCATGGGTCAGAGCGGGCTGTCGCCGGGGATTCAACCCGAGACCTACCGAATGCGAGTCGCACACTTTACCGCGGTGCCACCTCGCTCGATGAAATTTATTTATAGTTGCATATCTTTAATTATTTAATTATTGCTACTTCATGGCATAAGCTTGAAAAATGCATCCTAAGGAACAGTTTTTGCGAATCCTTGAAGGTTTGTTTTAAAAAATTCGGAAACTCCTTCACCTACAAACACCAAACTGTATACTAGCATCCATGTTAACATACGTAATGCAAAGTAAAAAAAATTCAATAACAATTATACATTAAAATTATTACACGTTATACATGAAAATTATTAATTAACTGTATTTCTTTTTTAACTCACATATCGGTCGCCTTAAGAGAAACATAATGGATTACAACGAAGTCAATCTGCTGCATATTAGGTTCAAATTTCATAAAACTGCACCGAAAAATACAAAAATTGATCATGAGCGAGATAAGTTAGTTTCGCCCCCTTAAATCTATGCTAATATTAAAAGGAGGCAATTTCTGAGTAAATGGCGTAATATCGGAAACCGCTGAACCGATTTTGATATTTTTTCTACATTCAAAACATTGTCCTTCCCGGCGGACATAAGCCACATTTAAGACTTAAGGGCAAAAAGGATTTACAAGGCCTGGGTACCGTAATACGAAAACGTTGAGGTCGTAACAAACCATACTTGCTTAGAAGGCTTTGAGTTTTCGTTGAGAATTCCGTGAAATGCAAAAGTTATTTCACAGAAGGTGCGTGTAAAATGGATAAAAGAATGCAGATGTTTCATTCCAAACAAAATAAACCTGTAGATCGTCACCATTTAGCTTCTGCACAGCAAACTAAAATACAATCAAATTCTACCTTTAATGGTATGATATATTTGAATGCCATATTTATTTCCTTAATTGACGTTTTATTCAAACACTGCAGGTGTATGCATTAAATTTTCTGGCTGCCAGAACATTTTAATATGCTTTATGTTCGAACATGCCAAAATGTAGTATTTATACGACTGGTAGCAGTACTTTAATGGGCCTCTTTAAAGTACACCTGTTCATTAAAGTATTGAGAAGTGCCCACGTAACATTGTGAAAGCGCAAGTATCGATTATTCTGCGTAGTACGTCTCACAACGCTAGCAACTTTGACACAGGTGCTACAAGGTCATTGTATTGTAACCATAGATAAAGGAATAACGATTGTAACACGTCACTCAAACCTGGAACGAATACTTATGAAACCTTTAATTTAGATACATGGTCGAGCATAAACAGTCGTATGAAACTTGACTATAATGATGATTAAAACGCTCGTATGATAATTATTAACCGCTCGCTCGGTTAATAATAATGCTCGCGTTTTAATCACTACCATTATAGTCTCGTTGCATAATATACTATTATGTAACAAAGTGTCATATTTCATGTGTATGTTGTCATTAAACTCATTGCCAGTGTATACCAAATATATACCAGGTTATCCACACAAGCCGTCCTTTGTTGTAGTTAGGTTATACCGGATAGCGCGGATGCCAAAAGGTTTGCCTAACAGAACTGTAAAGGGGACGTCATGCCGACAGAGAGGAGACCGCTAAATGAAAGAGCAAAGACTTGAACTGTTATTACTGGTCCCAGAGTTCATTCGGTAGAGAAACTGCGTCCTATATGAGGTGTTCCGTGTTCGAATCCCGGCAGGGCTCCACAGAGTTGTCTTTAAACAAAAATACTTCCAGTATTATCAGAGTCTGGTGCTTGAATGTGATAGTACTTGTGTGTGTGTGTGTGTGTGTGTGGAAGGGGGTGTTATCGATTATTTGGTAAGCAATTCGCCCATTAGCACGAATTCAAGATTGCCGCTTAAGGCAAAGCTGAGCACACGTGTTAAGTCATTTAGTTCCATGACACTTAATCTACAATTAGCACAACTATATGGCAACAATTGATGCCGCAAAGTTAACAAGATTGAACAAAATTCTACTTTTATTATATTTATATACCCTTAAAGGTGCGTTAGAATGATATTATGTTCTATTAGCGCATAATTCATAATGAGCATGTACAAAAACATGCCCATTTTGGTGGACGAATTGATTTAAGGGCCTCTAAGGCCCACGTTCTGCCTGGAATGGTCCATCATTTCTTAATATTATTTATGTACGTTAAAAAAAAGTACGCAGAAGACAGATGCCGGGTCTGAAAATATTCAGAACACAACCTTCCAGCCTCAGCTGCATTTTGGTGCGTCTGAGCACAGATAGTAACCATCTCCGTGTGTTCATTATTGGTGAACGTTGTACCTGGACTGCTCCTTTAAGCAGCAGTGATGCTGCAATTTCTTTTACACCTATGTAGCGGGAAATATAAAACTGCAAAGGACGGCTTGTTTGAGCCGCCTGGTATGTAAATAAAATGGTGTTCAATGTAACATGAAGTAGAATTGTTCTTTACGTTGTTTGCTGCTACGTATGAAAAGCCGATTTGAAGTAGTTTGTATTGAAGGAGTTGTATTATAGTGCAACTGTTGGGGAACCGAACTTGAAATTCGTTGCAACCGCACGTATAGTAAAGAGTTTCCGGTAGCCTTTGCCCCAAATGTATTTTCAGGTGGCCTTTGCCCCAGGTTTAAAAAAATATTAACTTTGTAATTAAACTGTTTCTTTAAATATTTAACATTTATGTTTGCCTCGGCTGCGTCAGTATTATTGTTAGAGACATGGAAGTCTTGGCAGGGCGTGATGCGGCAAGAACGTAGGCTTAAACAGATTTTAAGTTTTAATTCACTCCTTTTTATTAATCCTTGACACAAATTAAATAGCACTTCGCTGATATCGACAGCTTGTGAGATTCTTTTGTTTAATAATTGCACTTTTTAACAAGTATACTATTTTTCGTTCTCACACGAATACGTAATTAATTTCTTGAGGACACATCTCGCATTCAGTTATCACTGTCCGCAGGCAACTGACTAGATTTCAACCGTCTAAACATGTAAATTTCTGTATTTCAAGTCTCTGATTGGCTATTTTTACTCCAATAGAATACCTGCATTTAACTAAAGATTTTTCTGGTTGTTGATTGGCTATATTTTATAAACTTTCACTAAAATTACATTAATGCTTCCAAGAATCACAAATAACATTTAAACTCTCAAACTCATTATTGCCTCAAGGCTACCTCATTGTTACCTCATTGTTAGCAACGTTTAACTTATTATTCTCACAACTCCTACATTATTAAATTACGTAATATATTCACATAACATTATTACACATGGATACAATAATATAAGCATATGCAATGACTGTTACATACATTTTACAAATTATTACATACACATATTGCTTCAAAGCGGCCTGTTATTGAATTTACATATTATATAATTTGACTGAAATCATTTAAGTGTTAATAATACTGCCTCAAAGATCAACAACTCTCAATTGGTATTTATAATTAACAACTGAGACAAATATTTTTCTCAATTGTTGCAGCTTATATGCCATTTCCAAATTAGGTTAAAGTGACGGATTGGAGGTAGAGATCTTCATATTTATCGGTTTAGCCCCTGTTTCTTTGAGTATTGGCATTAGGGGTTGCTGTATTCTATAAAAACTGCTTAGGTTTATTATTAGGTAACTATAGAACCCAAGGGAAGGTATAATAGTTTAAAATTTCAGCTACTGTGATGTATCTGAAATTACTCTACCATTTTATTAGCTCTTTCACTGCTGCTTGTTATTTCGCAACTTGTGGCTAAAGTGGGATTTTTTCGGCCATGTAAAGATGTTTATCACTCACTAACTCAAAAGAATCCCATGTCCCACAAGTTACGTACAGACGAGTGTAAAAAAACGGGCCAATGCTTCTGGTTACTTTTAGTGTTTTCCATTCTTGAATGTTGGCAGAATCTCCTCATCATTTGTTTTCCGCGCCTGCCTTAGGTGAAGTATCATCTAATTGGTTTTAACTGAAGTCCGATACGCTATGAAGAAAAGTCAGGCCTAGCTGGACGATGAAAGGGGTGGAGAATCGATATATGTATATCGGCATGTCGGCATTCAAGCATTAACCTCTGTAACCGAATGAAGGAGGGAAGGCGCGGCAGAAGCGTGGTAACTATTGATTGTCAACTTAAACTGCGGTTCCTCATATCGACACGTTTTATTTGCACTCGACTGTACATGATTTTATTTACAGATCATAACAAAAATTCACAACTAGTTTTGCGAAACCAAAATGAAAGTATATTATGGGATTTAAGTCTAGGCCCGTATTGAGCACAAATAATTCAATAAGACGCTAATTTGAAAAGCTTGTACTTCTAGCACTTGAAACTGTTTAGTATCTGTGTTTTCTATTAGGTGTAAATAACATATATTTAGGTGCAGGCTATCCAGCGGTGGAGTATTCGCAAATATGGTACCGTCGATATATCAAACACTTTCCCATTTAGTAGGTTATCATTAGGGACCGGAATTTTATGTATTTGCATATTTCTTCATAGGTCTTATATATATATATATATATATATATATGTACGAATTATTGAATTTACAGTTATCGGTATAATGACATATTTTTGTGATGTTTATAAATGCACCATATTTTCAATATGTGAATGTCTTTATGGTATATTTTAACCAGTTTAAAGTTTTTTTCAGTTGGTTCATACAGTTGGCAAGAAGTCACATGGGTTGTTAATTCATTAGACCCAAATGATGCTGCATCAATACAAACAGTTCAAAATATTCTAATAGGCAATAAGGTAGACGTTCTTGTTTACTTAACTACCCATTTTTCATTCTTACGAACAGCCATCACGTCACTGGAACCTGTAAGAAAGCCCTTAAATTAATCACTTATTGTATTTGAAGAAACAATATGCAAACTAAAATCAGTTACTGGTTACGTAGGACAAAAAGAGAAACCTAACAGTATATTAAAAAAAGAAAGAAAATAAAAGACCTGGTCATAATCTTTCACACCAAGAGACTAATCGGAGCAGCTAACAGTACTTAAATATGCACTCATAACCTCCTGTGACGTAGACAGAAGTTTCTCACGTTACAAAAGTGTTTCGGGGACAATAGATGAAGCTTCTCAGTTGTAAATTTGTGCATTAATGGTTGTGAAGTGCAATTCATCAGTGAACTTTGGCAACGAGAATGCTTCTGCTTCAACTTCTAAGTAATAATATAAGTTTATTAATTTGTATTACTAACTCACCCTTTCTACTACCAAGGGACGTTCATTCTATCAGTTTAACTGCATATTTATTGACATATTTTGGGGTTTTTAAGAGTGTACAGGGTGAATCACCTAAAACTTGCACCGCAAATATTTCGGAAATGGAAAGTGCTATTGATGTGCAGTTTTCACAGAATTGATTGGTAAGTAGAGGCTCGTACATTTAGCCTATAAATAGATTTTAATAATACTGAGAAAGTGCATTTCTTGAGCAAACATACAATTTTTAAATGGAACAATGCCTAGTTACATCAACAGCATAAAAGTAGAGTAAATCAAAATCTCAGTGGTCTTTATTGCAGGATTCTACTGCAAGTGATTTATGACAAATCTATTTTGAAAAGTTTCCATCCCGACAATTGTTTGTTCCATTCGCTAGGTATGATGTTGTTATGTTTGCTTGCATTGTGTTTTCTGTTCATTGATTGCACTGCGACTTCCTGGTCAGTTAGTTTGTAACCGTTCAAGCAGTAAGTCGTGAGTGGAAGATGGGGTTTACTAATGCAGAAAAAGCCGACATGCTCATGGTGGATGGAGAGTGTAGGAAGAATGAAGTTCGTTCCTGTACGGTGTATGCGGAAACGTATCCCGATAGACGTCAACCATCTCGGCAATTATTTATCAACCTCTTCAACCAATTACGTGAAAGTGGTACTGTAAAACCTAGAAAATGTAACAGAAACAAACAAGTGACTGGCGAAGAGACAGAAGTTAATGCTTTGGCTGCCGTTGCAGTAGCTCCGCAAATTAGTTCCCGCACAATCACACGTGGAAGTGGCATAAGTCAGGCAAGTGTACTTCTCAATCGACATATGTAGGTTCCATCCCTATCACATCTCTCTCCATCAAGAGCTGCATGGAAAGGATTTTGAGAATCGTGTTAACTTTTGTACATGAGCATTAAGACACGATACTCCAGATTCATCATGTATCTTGTTTAGTGATGAGGCATTTACTAATCATGGCCAGGTAAACCGCAGAAACATGCACTATAGGTCTGTTGACAATCCCCGTTGACTTCGTGAGGTGGAACGTCAGCGTCCATGGAGTTTAAACGTGTAGTGTGGGATAGTGAACCATCAGCTCATAGGCCCTTTGTTCATAGAAGGAACAATGAACTCGCACAAGTATCGCAGCCTCCTGACAGACCATCTGCCACAGATGCTAGAAGACGTTCCTTTGCAGACTAGGAGGAACCTGTGGTACCAACATGATGGCTGTCCAGCCCATAGTGCACGAAGTACTACAGCTTGTCTTAACGGATTGTTTCCAAATCGTTGGATTGGACGAAAATGACCTGTACCTTGGCCGGCCCGTTCACCGGATCTGACCCCTTTAGACTTTTTTCTGTGGGGAAGGATGAAAGACACTGTCTACAAGGATGTACCAACTACACCAGACGATATGAAGCGACGTATTACTGCTGCCTGCTCTGAAATTTCCGCTGAAATGCTAGAACGTGTGCAGCACTCTTTCCATAGCAGACTGGAAGCGTGTATTGAAGCTGCCAATGGTCATTTTGAACACAACCTTTGAAGGGCTATGTTCTCTTTACTTGTAAGAATCCACAAAAGTATTGTAAGTCCCTTTTGTTTTTCTTTAGTTTGTGCTACCACAGGTTGTACAAGTGTCGGTGCGTAAAAGTTTCAAAATAAGATTTCTCGTAAATCACTTGCACTAGAATCTTGCAACAAACGCCTCTGACATTGTAATTTACCCTACCTTTATTCTGTTGATGTAACTAGGCATTGTTCCATTTAAAAGATGGTATGTTTGCTCAAAAAATACACTTTCTCAGTATTGTTAAAACCTGTTTATAGGCTGAATGTACGAGCCTCTGACTATCAACCAATGCTATGAAAACTGCACATCAATAGCACTTTCCATCTCCGAATTTGCGGTGAAATTTTAGGTGATTCACCCTGTATATGTTTGCATATGGGACATTCCATGTGAAATCCAGCTGCAAAGAACCTCACATTTTTTGTTTGCGTTGTAATTTTATCCTATTAATAAGGAGTGCTAAGAAAAGCATATTTATGAAATATTGGCATTTAAAAGCCAACGGTTGTCACGTTATTGAACGATAAATGTATCGTACTAATTCATTTTGTCGCATTTTAAGTGCACATAGCTCCCGAACCCTTTATTTCAGAATATTATACCAAATCTCATTTTGTAGATAAAATTCTGCATTTCATTACAGAATATACTAATTGTTTTTATAGTATTAACAAAAATCTTTATACAGCTTTTACTTATTTTAAGCGTCTCCGAATTTTTATAAAACTAAAATATTAGATTGAGAATAATCCATAGTGTCATTAAGAGAAGTCGGTAATGTTGGTAAAGTGGTTATGTTAGGGTGTTCGTAGTTATAACACAAAAAGTAAATAAACGCAGCGATTTACGTAGTTGATGCACGATTATCACCAAGCGCTATGTTAATCTGTGAGGAAATACTCAGAACCGCATACTGCTTAGTAAGCGTTCTCATTGTTTAACTATGCACAGCAGCTTGCTTGACCTTCAGTTCAAAACAAATTTGCGAGAGCGACCATGAGCGAGTGAAGTAATTTACTTCTTTAATTATTTTAGATGAAACCTTATCAGTAAACGTTATTGTAAAACACGTTTGATTGTGTTTAATTACAGAATCTTACCATATATAATCAAATAATTTTTCTTAATCCATAACCGCCTACACATAAGGAAACAGAAATTTCTTCACTTAAATAAAAATAAGAACATGTTTACTTATCAGTACGAAATTAAAGTTTAGGGAATCAAAATAAAGCTCGTTTTAAATAAGATTTTGCATAAAGCATTGTACCGGGCTTGTCTATAAGTTCAAAAAGTTTCGTTTCGTTTAAAAAATGCAAGGTCGATTTTGATTTTATTTTGGACGATTTTAAATTTAATTTCTCATATTTTGGTAGACTTTTAGGGCATGAACTTCCAGGCCATGGTTATCACATGCCTTACGAAATTACAGTCATAAAGGGCAAAGAGAAGGAATCAACATAAGGATCATATAGATCATTCTAAAACACTTTCATAAAGAATATGGAGGGAGGTAAATGAAGTTATTTTGGGATCTTGCGGTGTCCAGTAAACCGGCTAGCTTGCAATTAGGATTACTGGTTGCACTATATACGTCCTGTATGTCTCTCCAGCAATACTAGGATGCCAATAGAACTCGTGTTCTCTGTCTGCAAAGCGGGACTTTCTCTAACTTTCTGGTCAAGAAAAAGAAGAAAATTGTTACCTTTACTCTTTAAGATCAAGAAGCTCTGAAAGTGCATCTCTTTTCATTCAGTAGCAGTATAATCCTTCTAGACCAAGAAGACTTGTGTAAACATATGGGAGAGAAGAAAGAGAGAGATACAGTCGGAACGCTCTTAGGCCACTGAGTGGTGGAGGGAAGTTCATGGGTGTTTTCTTTTATTTGTTTTCGCAAAATAACCTTTTTAAGAAGTACAACACTGTAAGTAGTCTCCTAATCAGGGGCGGCTGGTGACTCTGAACTTTGGTGGTTCACAAAACAATCCTTGCAATTTGAAATGTTTTAAGTAATAAATACGGAATAAGTTTCCCACTTTAGGCTGATTAATTGACGCAAATAAACAAGAAATGGGAATTCACAATATATAACACATGCACACTTCATAAACAGTGTAGTATATAGCACTCACCTATTTATAGAGAAAATCAGCCCTTCTCTCCTTCCTGTCAACAAACTTTTCGATGACTAGCTCATTGAAGTTCTTGATCTGCATGTTGAAATCCCTTTCAATGGAAAGCATGGCCAACGCAGATAACCTCTCCTCAGACATAGTGTTGCGCAGAAATGTTTTAATCCTCTTCAGAGTAGAGAAGCATCTTTCTGCCTCAAATGTTGTCATGGGGATTCTTAGAATGACACTTAGTAGTTTAAAAGATTCACTAAAAGTGAAAAACTCCATTAGTGGAACAACCCCAGCTATGTTTTTAAATTCCTCAGTACTATACTATACATTGTGGAAAATTATGTAATAGTTTCTTTTCTTAAATAAAAGAATATGTCTGAAGGGAAACTTTAATATGTTGTTCCGGGAACGAAATGTTATATTCTGAAAATCTATCATGCTGTAAGAGAACTGCTGCAGTTCAGTAGATAGAAGACTGGAAGTGAGGTAAACATTTACTGTGAATTCAATAGATGGTTCTGTGAATGGGACGAAACGAAAAGTATTGTTCCTGTTGATCATCCTATTCTATATTCTCTGACTACTAGGTTAACCAACAACATGCAGCTTATGCCCCGCACTTCCCCCCATACACCTCTGCGCTCCCTTGGTTCGTCATTCCCTATACTTCACCATCATACAAATGTGGGTTGCAGCCGGGAGTGCACTACTTGGCACCTGCAAACAATACGTTTGCCGAAGTCCACTCCACAAGATCATGTCAGAATGATAACCGAAATGTATGAATCGTATACGTTATTTAAATTAAAGGGAGAGCCAGGACTTTGGTTGTAACGCAAACGTGCTACCATATTAAGAAGCCGCCCCTGCTTCTAATCACTCCTCAGCGTGAATTAGTTTCGTAGAAAGAAAAGTCCACAAATGTTTACATTCTTTTCTCTGTATCCTGCACATACACCACAGATGTATGTTTTAGGCTCGTGAATTATAACAGGAATGCTTACAACGCACATAGACAGATGGGGACAGATTAAACCGATTATACACTATTAAGTTATTCTTGTTAAAATATTAGGTTGTCTCATAAGTAGAGCTCGGATTTATATGCAGTATAAAGTATGAATATATGCATGCATCTATGCACTAAAAATCTGTAAAATATGCTCTAAAACTTTAAAATATGCACTTAAAATAAAGCATATTATTTTAACTTTCTCACATTTATTAATCTTGATGAAGTAATCAGATTGTAAATTCAGTCTTAAACAGAGACATTAACAAAATTAATATTTGTTAGTCTTTCTTTCAGTCTAGTTTACCATTAGTCGTTTTTATTGCAATAAACAATTAAATATTTTTCACAGTTTTCAGGAAGAAACAACTTTCTTCTGTCGCTTAAAATGTTTTTATATGAAGAGAAAGATCTCTCTACTTCACACGAAGCCACAGGACAGTATCGGAAAGAGGCTATGTCACTTACAGAATAAGCATTAAGTTCTTTTTCAGACTCCCCCTTAGCACCTTATTCACATCCCGAAGAAACATTAAACCTGGATTTCTTGCTTCAATTTTCTCAATTTTGTTACGAAGACACTTTCCTATTTCTCCAGCTATATCTTCGGCAACAGCTGTTTCGTATACTTGCAGGGTAGAAGATAAAGACATTCCTTTTTTTCCAAATGTTTGTTTGCGGCTGGTATTTTATAAAGTAGGTCTTAATAAACACTAATTTACTCTGGAGACCCTTCTCATTGCAAGCACTCATTGCAGCAGGGATACTTGCAGCTTCATTTTTGTCCATCACGTCGAGCACCTTTTTCACGTCATCCAGATGATCACTGTATTATAGAGCTACTTCAATCCACGTTCCCCATCTCGTGAGGATAGGCTCTGGGGGTAAACCAGTATCTTGTATTATATCAGTAAATAATTTCACTCTTGATGTCGCCTTCACAAACACTTTTTTCACAGAGGGAATTAAGGCATTTACTTCTGGAAAATTCGCTCGAGTTTCCTCCGCTAACCGGTGGAGAGCATGTGCTAAACAAGTCATATGAACTGCCTTAGGATAATATACCTGCAAAGCTTTAACTGCCTCAAGCATGTATGCTGCTGCATCTGTAACTATCACCAAGAGGTTTTCCTCATTTTCTTTAGCAGGCCACAAAACACGTAATGCATCACGAACAACTCTAGCAATCGTCGAATAGTTTGTTACTTCCAGTACCCTGGAGACAATGAGATGTGGCGTTCCTGGTTCCGATTCAGTCATTTTTCCCACGACAACATTGGCAATAAAACTCCCAAACGAGTCCGTTGTTTCGTCTACAGATAACCACAAGTTTGAGTCGCCGATATCGTCTCTTATTTCTTGTATTAGGTACCTGAAAAAATAATTATTATGTTGAAAATTAGTAAAGGTAAAGAGTGTAATTTGGAGGCTCAGTTTTAGGGGAAACAAGTTTAAAAATATATAAAAAAGTGTTTTTTGATGAACAATTAAAGAAATCAAAACTCCGTGACACTACGGGCCATACGTAATTTTGTTTCCATTTGAAAATATTTGTCTATAATGCATTTAAAAGTTTTAAATGAACGACAAATTTTTATAAAGCTCAAAATATTGGGGAGGGTGTTGGGGTAGTTGATGCACAAACTAACTTTGTTTAATACATTTGTAAACTTACCTCTTCATAAACTTTGCCAAGGTAGTTTTTCCTTATTGTTGATTCGTCAGGAACTTTTCGTGCTGAATATTTTTCAAGGAAATTTTTAAAATATTCTGAAAATAAAATAAAACTTACATGTTTTTCACACACTTGACACAGTACTATATTTCCATCTGTTGTTAGCGTAGGATTTCCATCAATCCAGTTTCGAAGCAAGTAAGCTTTACTGCTCTTCTCCTTAGGCATTGTAATATTCCGTTTCCTACTGCTTACACTTCAGAATACACACTAGTTACAAGTTTAAGAGTGACTGAAAACGGCACCTTTTATTTCTTGGAAATGTTATCGTTGCGTCAGACGGCTTCGTTTGTGTAGCATTAATACAAACCGTATCTAGTAACAATGGCCTCGCCGAACTTGAAAGATTTGCCGATTGTTGAACGCTATCTAGTTTCTGTTGACGGCACATTTTTATGTCAGGAAGCGCTGGTTGTTGATAGCTATGTTCTCATTTTCGGCGACCTGTTATGCATTTAAAACATGATAGCTTAACAGTTCTACACAAACAGAACAACAAAAGAGAGATTTTCTCTGAACCCTCTCTTTCTCTGAAGGTATCGTTGTGAAATACAAATTCGTATTTCATGAATAATTGCTGAACAAGTAAAATATATGCAAAATATGCAGGAACTAGTTAAATATGCACTAACCCCTTAAATATGCACTTATATGCACTATAAAACTTCTGTAATAAACTCCTTACAATATGGAATAAATTTATTACTTACTTGCATGCGTCTATCAAGGAATAAAACATGCAAATATGCCAAAATCCGAGCTCTACTCATAAGTAATGTCGGTTTTTAAGTTTGGTGTTTTACAAGATAGAATTGGTTTGCCAATGCCATCTACAGAATACCATGGCTAATATTGCATATATGTTGAGAATGTGTCAGTCGTCAGTTGTTAATACACAATCACAAAATGGAAGTTACAAAGTTTGAGGTTAGAGTCCTTCAAAACCACTACTGGAAACAAGATTATAAATCTGCTGCCGCGGTTCAAAAATATGTGAAGTGGAAGGAGAAACTGTCCTTAGTGAGCGTGTGGCACAACGATGGTTCCAACGTTTCAACACTGGAGAAGAAAATACCAAAGATTTACCACGTTCTGGAAGACCTAAATTATGAGATATGGAGACATGCAGAGTTTTGGAAGAAAATCCGCAGAAAGTACTCGTAGGTTGTCAGGAGAACTTGGTCCATCAAAAGATACCATTCATCGCCAGATTAAGAAACTTAGAAAATGAAACAGAAACTCTAGATCTTGCCTCATGAATTGTCGTCTCAACAGGCTCAACGTAGAGTAGATATGTCATTGAAAAATGGATCTATTATCGCAACCCTGGCACCTCGAAATAGTGGCTTAGTCCCCGTCAACCTGCCAAAGTCATCGTTAAAGATAATCAGTTTGGTCCCAAAGTAATGTGTGTCTGGTGAAATTTTGAAGAGTGATTCACGGGAGTTTGATCCAATCGGGAGTGAAGTCAATGCAGATCTTTATTCTCAACAACTGGAACCATTTCATGAAATTTTGAGACCGAGATCCTCAGCATTAGTTAACCGAAATAGATTTCTCTTGTAGCAGGACAGTGCAACACCCCATACTACATGAATAACCAATGACAAAAATTCAGGAATTGGAAGGGGTCGAATTGCTACCACAACCAACATACAGCCCTGATCTTGCGCCTTCATATTATCGTTTGTTTCGATCCATGGACCGCTTCCTGTGTGGAAGAAATTTCGAAAACATTGAAGCTGTGGAAGTAGGTCTCACCGAATTCTTCGCATTAAAAATCGGAGACTGGTACCGTCGCGGGATAATAAACCTCGCTGAAAGATTGCTAAAGACCATAGAATCTGATGGTCTCTACTTTGGAGAGTAGTTTAATTTCTTGTCAGAAAAACTTCTTAATAAAGTTTTGCTTAGAAATAGACATTCCTTATAAGACATCACCTACAATATACATCCTAACTTTGTATTACTATGAAACACTTGTTTAATAAGTTGTATTCCTCTCGGAACAAAGTAGGTTTCGAGGTAAATGCTAATTCAGATGTCAAGTGTTCAACGTGCAGAGTCGCTTCTGATATTTGACTACTTTGCACACTTCTCGCATACTTCACAAGCCCAGAACACTTGTATGCAGTTTAAAAGCAGTCAACTTATCATCATGGAACAGGCCTGGAATCTGCCGAAATAAAACAGCCGAGGCAAACCTTAAGAAGGGGCGAGAGGCAAATGATCCTGCATTGTTAGGACAGAAACCCTAAGCGTATTCTTATGCTACTGCACGATAACACTAATTCTGTAACACGTATATTTAATAAGTTACTGGCAATGTGTTGCACGATTTATTGTCAGAAGTTCGCGCTCTTAGAGCTAGTGTTGAAAATTTATCTGCACACATGCACGCCAAACACGTGGCGGGTAGAGCACGTTCGGTCTTGTTTATAACAAGATCGAGTTACAGTATTGTACAACTCGGTCTCGTCTCTTGGTAGCGTTAATCATAATTTTATTCCTCTCAACAATGTTGCTTTTACGAAATTACAGAACACCAAATAGCTCGTAGAACTGATTAGCGGCTTTAACAAGCTTAATCTTTAGCTAAAAGTTACTGAATTTATGTGAATGTAAACAAGACAAATAATAGATAGATAAAGTATCTTTATTGGTGTCAAATCATAAAGTTATTACACAAATGACTATGGGTCATTGACCGTACATGAAAATTTAGGATACAAGTTAAAGGTGACCAAAAGCAACAAAAGAAAGAAGCAAAGAAACAAAGAATAGAGATAAATTGCCTCTAACTAAGTGAGCAAATGTGATCTGATTTCGCGCACTTTAACCCAGAAATTGCACATATTTTGCCAGTTCCTCTGGCCAACCAGTAGATGGCAACATGAAAATCTCCTTCTAGCAGGACTTAAGAATTTTTTGTGAATTTAATTGTTCTCTGGTTCTTCCACTATGAGCATTCTGCCAAAATATGTACAAACAGCGCCAAAGAAAATCTCACTGCACCTCCCGTATATGTCACAATATTTATCGTTGTACGTGGCCTTGCAAAGTCATGGCCATTTCATTGGTTGCTTTAGGCCACGGTGCAAGCTCTTCTTCTGCTAAATAGTTAAACTAATAACCACAACAAAGGTTACAAAATGGCGTAGAAACGAAATATATGTTTACGCTCTCGATCATATTGGCTAAAAGAGAAAGAGGTAGAGTGAGTGCATTCAGTTTGTCATACAGACCTCTTATCGTGATTGGTAGTCCATACCTTATCGGCTAGTGCAGGACACGCCTTTGAAAGGGTTAAAAGCTAAGGGGAAAACTTGATGAGCGCCCATTTTAGCGAAATGTAGAATGCGTAGCGTGAGAAATTTTCAGGGGGTGCAAATTAAAGCTTAAATGGTATTCATTAAATACATAGCAAGGCAGCACTTTATAACAAAAAATAAACAGAACTGTATTCTCACAGTGGTATCAAAGCGTGTTGCTGCATAGAAGCAAACATAACTAATTAATAAATAAAGCAGCATGTTTTCCCTCTAATTCAAGCTATAACTGGTGAATATACCTTTACTAACATATTGCTGATCATAGGAATACAACAGGACTATACACAAAAATATAACCCAATTTTATTGCTATAATATGTATGTCTAATTTGTAAACCATATACATATTTATTTCTAGTTTCGAAACACGATCAGTCAATTACAACAAAAGAATAATTTGCAGTTAGTAAACGAATAGCATCATCTGTGAATTTTACGGGGAGTGCCCACTTTCTGACGAGTATGTTGACCGTCTTCCCCACTTTATTGGAATATTTTTATCCAGAAGTTTTTATAAAAACACTTTTATGCATTGTCATTGTAATTGCTGTAACGGTGCGACCAGGCTCCCACATACCCACTATTAATTTTGCTAGTATACGGCATGACTGGTTCTGATACAATAAACATTTTGGTTTCAGTAACACCAGAAAAAGCAAAGGAATGAATCTTCCCTCTTTTCCCCCTTATTGCTGTGTTATCAAGCCACCACGCTCTGCGATAGGTAAGGTGAAGGGCACACTTCTAAAGATCCCAGAAAACGATACAAAATCTGCCGAAGATTTTCTTTGGCGCTGTTTGTACCTAAGTCCTGGTTCTTATAATCTTGCCCCGCAGACATGTATTCTTTCGCGCTTCGTTTCCTTCCCCTTTCCCTGGTTGGCTAATGTATACCCTCGAATGGTAACAAACAAGGCATGTGCAGTGCAAGAATAAGCGCTAAAAGCGATATAAACACATGAATAAAGCACGTGCTTTCGTCATTATAAGGAGCAGGTTTAAACCGAAGGATCCTGCTATCTATCGTATTTGTTGACAGATGAATTTGCATGCATTCCAGGTGCAGTAACTCTATTACATAACATATTCAATTCATCGGTTATGAAAATGTATATTTCGAATTACATTCGAATATATTAAGGTAAATGATCATGTTAAATAAAGAACTATTTTGTATCGCATAACAACCTATTCCACGACAGCAGTCAATGAGAGGTGGTAGTTAAGAGATATGAGGCAAAGTTACTGCAGGTCTCTGACGAGAAAACGTTTGCGCGGTGTTCTGCTTTCCGAAAGCGTAAGTATAGTACACGTGGCAATTCACGATGATGTCATAAATAGACCTACTATCTACATTAAAATCATAGCGCAACGTTAGTATCCCAGCATGTTTCACTTGGAGCAATGTGTAACTGTTCTCTAGTGATTTATAAAGTTATTTACAATTCCCAGTAAGAAAGGAAGAACTCTACACAGTCAAGCCCGAGAAATAGTTGCTAACCTTGTTGAAATCTGTGACGAGAAAGCAAATAAAAGCAACTGGCAGTTTAGCATTACTAGCAGAAGAGTGTATGCTTTATAAGAGGCCTTACGTCTAGTTGATATATCGAAAGTAGAGCCGTAATCTTTCTCAGATAGCGCTAGGACTGTATACGCAGTATAACTTATTAGTCTTCATCCAAACCACAAAATGGGCAGATTCTCCTGCCATAATCGTAGTAGCCTGTGGTATCAAATCTCTTGCTCATGTACTACTCTCCATTCCAAACCAGAGTCCCCTCTGATCTAAACAGAAGCACGTGCTTCTGCTTGTCCCAAACCCAAGAACATACTCTTACGCCAACGTAAATAGTTCCTTAATACATGTATTGTATTATGGAATATTGGAGCAGGAAAGGTATAGAAGTGCACATTTTATTACGGTTATCATACGAACTCATCGTTAAAGGTAATGGATATATACTAGCTGTTAAGAGATTACAAAATATGATTTTCGTCTGCTATTGCGCTAACGCCGAGAGCGTCTTGCTTGTTAATACCAACCGTATGCATGATTGCCACTCTCTTACATATACAAGAAATGCAGCAATGAATTCCCAGAGGTGCTATCTGAGTACCGAATAAACACTTTGCGTAACACAGGATATATGATAAACGAACAGTCATTCATAATACACTAACACACATATGCTCAGCTCAGGTCAAATCTTGTGATTTATTCAGTTGGTATTTGAGTTCACATGGCAGAGGAAGGTGTGTGTAGTGCGAATAAATTGTTCAAACACAAAAGAGAGAAACAGTTAAAAAGTGGCGAAAAACAAACGATACTTCATATATTCAACTCACTATTAGAAAAATACCCGACGCTTGCATTATTGCATATTACGAAACTAATATCGGATTTTACAGGCGTTTCAGTGAGAAGTGTAACGAAAGCGAGCAGGGAATATAAACAGACATAATAGAATATAGAAAAGGATAAAATGTGGGAAGTTGTTTTAAGTGCGACAGTGCTGTGGAATTGTGGATAAGCTTGTCATTATTTTGGAGAGTAGTTCTGATTCCGATATGGCAGCTGAGTCATCTTCGGAGGATTCGGATTTGGGTGTTGCACTTTTGCCCGAGGACTGTGATTCATTACCGCATACTTATAAAATCGATTGTTACCTCGGGTTGCATTTTGAACTATGATTCTCACACAGGGCGCCTTTTTATAGATTTAAACAGTGTTCAACAACCACGTGAGAGGGGAACAAGCAGCCTTTATGAGCGGGGATTGCAAACTACTTTCGCGCGGATAATACAAAGAGTTTGTTTTCAGTGAAAGGCACTCAGGTTTGGAATGGACAGTAGGTTGGCGCGGCCGAGAGAGATTCACGCGGCTCTCGAATATGCAGCAGCAAAAAGGACCGAGGAGAGCGAAGTCTAGCGAAAAAAGACACGTCTGCTAGAGAAGGAGGTAGTACAAGATCGCAATTTGTTTTGTAGCACCATTTTGGCTTAGCATTCCGACTCCTGCGTTGTCAGATGCTTGGGGATGATTGATGGCGACGGAGAAAAATTACAGTGCGACAAACACTCCAGAAGAAGCACTTAGAAACATGACGCGTATATTCCAAGTAGTGTATAAATATCACCTTTTGTGCTGGGAAGTCGCCAACATTACAACCGAAAACAAGTGATGTCAGACTATTAAGATGACTTCTAAAAGTAAACAGATCCAAAGGGATGAATTCTAAACACAGATTATAATAAATCACAACGTTGTGAAATTCTTACGACATATGTTAAGATATTACGTTGGCTGTTTTCGACCTATATCAAATTTAATTTTGATATAAGTTTGGACATACAATCTGGGAACAATTGTTATGCATAACATTTAAAAAATAATACTCAGTAGTAACATGTATTATGATATACGAATTGTAGAATTGAGCTAAATAAATGTGCATGCGTATAGCAACTTTTACTTAGACGTCCATCATTATACAGGGTGGACATTTAAGTTGAGACTGTACAATATCTCCAAAACTAAGCGTTGTAGAAAGAAATGACTTTAATAAAAGTTGCTTGATATTATGGGGGAAAGTAAATGCCATTAGTCGTGTTTTGCTTTGAGGAAGTTATGATAGAGATTTTATGGTCAATTTAATTGTTTTAAATGGGAACGTACAATTAGGGTCAAACCAAATTGACCCCAAAATGGCCATCACAGCGTCCTTCAAATAAAACACCACTAATGGCAATTACTTCCCCCATAAAATCAAGCAAGTTATATTAAAGACATTTCTTTCTACAACGCTTAGTTTTGGAGATATTGTCCTATCTCAACTTAAATAGTTCACTCTGTACATGTGGAAATTTTAATAAACTCAGCCGTTAATAGATTAATTGTTCTTTCCTACATACCACGTTTAGGCTATACTTGGAAAGATAGAATCAAACTAAAACATTCAATGGCATTAGCTCAATAATAGTGATAATCTATAAACCCCGGGACGTAAACTACTTAAGAGGTTATACGTCGCAATTGAGGTACGTTATCTCGAATGAATTTGAGAACGTCTTGTGGTTTACCGAAAAAAATGTGAGTCAGCTAAGGAATTTTAATGCCGTGCCGGCATGCTGCTATGGTAGCTCAGTTGGTTAGAGCAGCTGCACGGCAAGCCTAAGTTCCGTGATTCGGATGCCGGCTATGGCATTAGATGTTTGATTCTACTCTCTCAAAGCACTATACTTGTAAAACCTAAACAACGTTTAATTCTACGTTATCTATCTGTGGGGTAGAGAGCCCTATTATTGACACCTCAGCATTTTACCAAGTTGGCAATACTGTTCGATGCATATTTTGCACCTCAAGTTTCCTCTTAGAGGATGTTGATTGGTTCCCGCTATAAATCGGCATTTGTTTCATGACTACCTCCCAGATGTAAAGTTGTGTGCATGTTGTTGAATTTTTGCGCATTTTCTTAGAGGTAAGTTAAGGATACAGTTTCACTATATTATTATTTGTCAAGTATATACATTATCTAAAACACTGATATATAAATACTGGCTATCAGCAAACCTTGTGGAGTTGTTTAGTGAAATATGAGGGTCCTAACCTCAATGTATACTTTGTTTGAGGTGTGCCAATTATGTATGTATTCCAATTATGGACACGAGGTGCCAAGAACTGGAAAAAATCAAGAACTAACGTTAATATGTTTAAAATAAGCCTTAAATTGTGCCTAACAATCTTGTATTCAACTATTAGGGTTTAAAAAAGAGCCCAACCAGTTATTGGCACTGGTGCTAATTACTGGAAACATATGTGCCAATTATTGGCAGCAATAATAAGTTTTCCAAGTACATTTCTGATATATTGTTAAATTTGTTACTAGACACGAGTTTCGCCCAATATGGCCGTCATCAGCCACACAAATGTAATAAAGAGGATCTTGATGCTGCTGTTGATGCAGTCAGAAAAGGTATGACATTTAAGACTGCAGCAAAACTGCATGGTGTGTCGAGGTCATCCTTACAATTCCGTTGTAGTGATAGGTTTTCCAAAACCGCACATGGACCTGCTGCGGTACTGAGTGAAAAAGAAGAAAGCATTTTAGTTCGGTGTGTAGCAAAAGCTTAGATGATAAACATTTATTTTTTTACTAAAACAAAAACATAATTTTGTAAAATTTAATTCAGTTAAATTTACCCCGTCTAAAATTGCATTTAAAAGCTTTTATTCAAAATCCAAGATTTTTTAAAAATAATGAGTCTAAATATTATTATGCAATAATTAACTTGTTTCTATATTCTATAAATGCTTTTAAACTCAATATTTATCTTGGTTTTATTTTTAATTGATTATTTTGGTGAGTTTTGTATTAAAAATTCATAGCATCTTATTAAGTTACAAAAGTTATCATATGTATTTATTTATTTCAATGGTGGATTTTTTAATGTGCCCGGAAGGGGTTCCCAAGAAGGAAGGAAGACATCCAAATGAGTGTTAAGGAATTCATGAAACAAAAGAATCGTCCTAACCCATTTAAGGTAAATAAGCCTGGAAATATGTGGTACATACAATAGACGGCGTAAAATCTCGCATCGCGATCGGCTGCTGTTGAGCAAGCCGTGACTATGTGAATGCTTCCAGTAAATAACATGAGAGCAAAGTCTTGCGTTAATGCTACTTTCTGGCTTACAGTTAATTGTGAATGAGTAATTGTATTGTTAGCCTGAGAAATCAAACGTAGTAAAAACGTTAGTAGTTTCTCAGGCGAACGAATACTTATGCCATGAATCTTGCATTTAAAGTAACACCGAACACTAACGATCCAAATTCTCAGCAACAAAATACACCTAAAACGAATTTAAAACTACTGTTGGGGTTACAGTGTTTGTCTAAACAAAACCCGTTACTCTTTGATGTGAAATTAAGTATGCTTCGTCATAATGCCAGACATTTAATATATTTTGCATAATTAAATACCTAGATAAGGATAAAGTTGTGTTATGGCTACCTCTGTTGGCAACAGTCATCACTAGAAGTATTTGCAACTACTGCCGCTAGGATCGCTCAAGGCTAAAAATGATAAAGTTCTCGATACAGAAAGTATAGCAACTGATTTATCTTCTGAATGCCGCCAATACGACCTGCTGATTGCCGGAGAGATAATCACGTGGTATGCGCGCAATCTTGGGCTGGTTACCTCAATAAAAACATAAGGATATGGCTATGTCGAAGCTGATTAATGAGTGACAATGCCAGAATGCTGTGCTTTCGAGTGCACTACGAGGGCAGAAAATGCTATTAAATTATATAGATCACCGTCTTGAAGAGAAGGATTTGGTTGCCCAAGATCATTAGAAAGCACTGGATTCCTGGAGGAGATGCAAGACTTTGTGAAGCAAGTACCGTTCCGTATTTATTTAAAAACATTTGTTTAGTACTGGATTTTAAGAGTGATTAAATCTTTATAGTACGCACGTTCGATCGTTTTGTGCTTTTGGAATGCAACAAATAAAATTTTAGTGTATTAAAACAGCAATGTACTACAACCTAATACTTTTGTTTCTGATTCTAATATCGACCTTTTTGACTTCTATCAGTTTTGTTCAAGAATTTTACTGAAAATGCAACCAGTTTTATAGTTTGTTTATTTGTTTCATGATTATTAGTATAAACAATAGTGGCACAGGTTTCTTTATACAGTTTATCAGTGCTAGCATCGACTATGCTCACATTTTCACTGTAGTCAAAGCTTGAAAAGTATGAATACATTAACTTCCATATGTATATGGTACTAAAATGACATTTTCTACTCTTCTTAGTTTTATATTTATAGCCAAAGTTGCATGAAGTTAAATATGTCCAACTAAATTAGCTTATTAACGTTTTCAGCATGCTTTCAGATCTATTTTGTTCAACTGTGTTAATACGCAATGTTATTGTGCGTATTTTAAAAAAGTTATTTTATAATTAGTATTATTTTTCTGAACTGTGCTCAGTAAGCATTTAATTTGTAGAAATCTATCCAAGCATGTAAATAACGTTGCAGTACCAGGCTGAAAAATATTGCTAAATATATATGTTATATGCTCAAAAGGTAATAGGCCCCCGATATGAGCGGGGTATGGAACAATTAAAAAACAACAAAAATGTTGAATATCACAGTATCGTTAAGTGTTGTAACTCAACTGTTTGAGTTTTCAGAAAAAAACAGCATTTTACTCTTATGCTTGGTTTGAAATACTAATTTTTCAACTTTTGTCATCATATTGCATGAGAACTTCTAAAAGGGATTTGTGGTAGTAAGCAAAAATCTTACATAAAAATGTGTAACTTCCGTAGCTAATTTCACCACCAACAGAGCAGAAAGTCGCCTAATTTTCTGTTGAAAAAAGCACTTTCTTTAATACTATTTCTTAACCTATTTTAATATATTCGAAGTTCGGCTAAATTGAAGGATAACACGTCGGTATATTTCCTTGAGAATACCAAAAGTGTCAAGTATTTTCTTCGTACCGCTTCTGTAATTAATAAAGGTTTGTTAATAGTTATCATAATGCCACGAAGCATTTCTAAATTGCTATTTTATCTTACGACTTAAACTGTGGACAGGATAATATCATGCCATTGCAAATCACGTACATGCAGCGCAGATTCCTTTAACTTCCAATTCATTTGCGAAAACAGCGTTAACATGTGCGTAAATAAAATAATATTTTTAATACAGGAAATACGTAAGTTCTAGTTCTAGTTTGAAAAGGGGTGGCTTTTATGCCCAAGCACTGCGACCTTAAGATCTATTGCGCATCCCCCCTTTCATCAGTTAAGTAGTCTGTTGCTCGATATGAACTTAACCAGACTGCTAACTGAGGCTTTCGATAGTTCATCTATCTTTGGAAAGTGATTGCCAAAACTACTTGCTCTTTGATTAGCAAGAGCAGGGCAATCGCATAGTAGATGAGTAACAGTCTCATCTCCTTCTAGACATCTACTACAGATAGGGTTGTTAAACAATCCCATTCTGTATAGATTTAACTTTAGGTCACAGTGTCCTGTAATGAATCCTGTTGCCCATACACAAGTTGGGCACAAGTGTATTGTCCTTCTGTGTATGATTTTTGTATTTTATTTTACTTTTTATAAGATCGTGCAACCAGTCCGCATTGTTGTATATGGGAAGAGAGGCGAGACTTCATCCCAACGTGTCTTCTGTGCTGACCTTTGCTGTACTTTGAATATTATCCCAGTTCTCAATGGCTTGTGTTATCTTATTTGCTGGGCGCCTATTGTTTAATTGTTTTTTTTTTAAATTTGGGTTCTTTGTCCTCCGGCTAGCTATTATAAATCAGTCGAGCAAGTGTATCTAAGCAGGGCGTGTAAACGGAAAGGAGTTGTTACTAAAAGATAACACTGATAAAAAAATTTGAATCTAGACCTTTATTGCCGTCACACTTAATTAATAATTGACATGTTTAATCTTTATACACGCCTGTCTGAAACTGTGATATTTCCGAATGTAACTACAGTCATTTTAGTTGCCGCGCAACAATTACTTCGCGTACTTTCCATTTTTGTAACTAACTTTGCGACGTGCACCTCGTGAGAGATTCTTCAGAACTGTGTGACGTGCACCTCGTGAGAGATTCTTCAGAACTGTGCGACGTGTACCTCGTGAGAGATTCTTCCGAACAGTGCGACACTTGCTTATGGCTCGAGAATATATACTCCTTCACCTAGAATTGCCTAAACATTATAATATAGCTCCTATTGGTAACCAAATTGCGCCCACTTTAGCATCTGTTTTGGTCAGCCAATCACTACTACTAACATATATGCTCTAGGGAAGATATTCCCTCCATTTCTAAAAAAGGCGCGCTACCCTGACGTCATTTGTTTATCTCTTTTAGTGATAAACAACTCACCTCCTCGGTTTATTGTTACCCACTTCTATTGTCAGTTTCAGTTAGGCCATATAAACTTATTTCCTAACAATACTTATGGCTAACAAACATCTGAAATCCTGCACATACAATAATATTAATTTACACTACAATCACTCTGGCATTCACAGCATGTTATGATATAAAATATTGCCTCAATATAAAGAACTTTAAAGAAGGCTTCCTTTCCAAATAACATTTGGATCACACCTCCGATCGCATACGAAAATGTTCTGTTCACACGGTTTTACCACGTTCTTTCATTTCTTTTAAGATTCTATTACTGTACGTGGTATAATTATAACACAAATAAATGATTATTATTCAACACTACTCCTTTTTCTTTAACGGATTATCCCTCTCTTTATAGGAGGAGCAAGCGAACTCTAGATCATAGCATATTATAGCTGGAAATCGTTAATCAGTTGCATCTGGAAAGCGTCGTTCCTCTGGTTGATGCTATCTGCTGCAGTGTTCTTGTTCTCGGCTATTGCTGCTCGTCGGCTGCTGTATTCTCCATTCCTAATCATTACCTATCTAGCTAATTTCTTGGATCTCAGGGTTTTCGTAGGTGAGGCAGATTAAAATACAATGCATTTCCCTTAATAAACGTGGTTTATTATCAAATCAAATATTTATGGGCGGGTAGCTTTTCCTATTATTCCAATTCCCACCATTATAATAAATCAGGAGCCTAAACTAACTGCACATGTCTTCCCACCCATATGCACACGCGTGCATTTGTCGTCCAGAGAGTACCACTTTATCTCGACGAGATTCTATAACAGAGAGTGAAAATCTGGGGCTTTCCTCCCCCTTTTATACCTAAGCCTAGTGACGCTTACCTCCGCTCCTAAAAATGTAACGACGTTTCTAATTGGTGCTCAGAGCACATTACCTTGTAATGTATGAGAATATTCTGCTCCAAAGTTTTGCGCCCACGCATCCCCATGACGCGCAGGAAGCGAATTCAATATCTCTGTCTCTTTCCTTTCCGTATCTATCTCTTTCTATTTATTCTTACTGCTTCCAGTCCCTGCTCATTAGCTTGGTGAAAGGTGGGCTCTACCTAGAATTATCTTTTACCTGGAATTTGCTAGCTCGCCCGTATCTAACTCATCTACGTTACAATCTGTTTTTGTACAATTCTTTGTTGTTAAATATTTTAACATATTTCGTGGTGAATTATATTATTATTATCATGTACAATTCTTGTTTAATATCGATTTATATGTCTATGTGAATGTGAATATGTATGTGTGTGTGCGCGTGCGCGTGCGCGTGCGTGTGCGTGTGTGTATGTATGTCCCCTTTCAATATCCAGATGGGTGATCAGCTCAATTCCTGGTGTAGCGGTGATAATGAAATGTCGTGATGAAAATGATTGTAGGAAAATTCGCAGATCAAATTGTCCAACCCAACATTCGCCTAATGACCGAGGAAACCGCGAAAAAACCTTCGGTCAGATTGGTCAGCCCCGGGGATTTGAACCAGGGACCTCCCAAATGTAGATCACAGACGTTACCGCCTGAGGCATCCCGCTTGGTCACCCAATACTACTGCACATTAAATGAAATCTTTACTTTTTCCACTTCAGTACAAACGAAAAACGTATGTTTCCCTTTGTTTATAGGAGCAGCCATGGTAATGGGCAGGCATAGGAATTTTCAAACATTAAAGCCAGGACGAAAGGAAATTAGGTTGAAGTGTTACTGGAATTTGCGCAGTGATGTCACAGATAACAAACCACCCACATTCCTCGTACAGTCTGCTGGCGTTTGCAGACAGCACTCAGCCACTCAACAGGCCGCGTTTTGTCTGCCGTCACTCACCCTTGTCCACTGGTGTTGACGTTCTTTCTAATGATAATGGTTTGAGTGTAGTCAACTTGAAGTCAACTGCTTAAGGATTCCTATGCCTCATAATTGATTATTAGTACAGCCATTCTTCAATGCTGATACTACAAAAATTCCGACAGCAAATCCCACCAGAAATATTCGCAGTAACTTTGAAAATGAAGATTATTTTCGTTTTGACACAACCTCAGATTTGAAGGGACACACCCACAAAATGCAAGACAAACCTAATTCCCTTATAAAAGTTGAAAGAATAAGGATACGAACATAGTATATATATATATATATATATATATATATACTGAAAACCCAGTTTTGCCTACCGGGTCCCCTTATACAATTATAGGGTAGAAATAGGTCTTCTGTAAGTCTGATCAAAATGGAAAGAGATGGCTCCGCGGTAACTTGTGAGGTTCGCATTCGGTAGGTCCCGGATTCCATTCCCGTTGAACAGAACACTTCGAACTTGGACTTTTTCGCGGTTTCCCCAGGTCGGTAGGCGAATACTGGGGTGGTTCCTCTGCTACCACAAAATCCCTGTCCATCATTCCCTGTCCATTATTTCATTTCATCTTCATCTGTTTCAGGGATGTAAGACCAGTCGACGGCGATTGATGCGTTGCGTCGGGACGGTGGAATTTGAGTTGTGCAAATATTTCTCCCTGGCGCTGGGCTGGCCGTCTTAGGTCCTTTCCCAGGAGTGGATCGTTTCACTCCGGGACCACCGGAAGTTTGCCGGTGTCAGGATTGGTGTTATTCTGGTGTCGCTAGGGACTCCGTTCTTGCTAACGCACATCGTCTTACGGATCTGGGCACCTTTCGGGACTCCCTTCATCCTTCCTCCCATGGATCACATTGGAAGCACAAGGGGCCTTTTATGGCCTACGTGCGGTGCTGTGCTCCAGTGACTGGAGGCCCCTCCGGGTGACTAATCCTAATCCAAATTCTAAGTCTCAGCAAAAGTGATTGTTTTGCATAACTCTTTCACTGTTGCAACGCACCCACCATATTCAGTATATGTAGAATGCTTTCCGCGGGATTTATGACCGCATGCTGACTTCCTTGCTTTGTTTAAGTTTGTCGATAAGTGTGCTAGCTCCGCTGAATATTGACACGACTCCAACTGACTTACTGTTGCTGCAGAGCGAAACAAACAAGACATGCACTGCGCAACGCTCTGTCGTAGTGGATTAGTGGCAGGGCATTGCGTTGTGTGCACAGGATTGATGGGTTTAGCTTGTATACCAAGAAGATTACGTGTCCTCATAGCAAAATATCCACACGTTAAGGGTAATCAATATTGGATTTCGACCGAATTACACACACACACACACACACACACACACATACTCACACACATACTCACTCACTCACCAACTGGCTCATTGCGAGCAGTTTTATAGTCGCTGGAGTTTACGAGACAGTTCTAGAATATTCGGGAGGAGGGGAGAAAGGTTCCACAACAATCCCGTTATCTCTCAATAGCGCTTCTGATGTTTGCGCTGGGTGACGATCGGTCGGTCGGCGCCTTCTATGCGATAACTGAGGCCCATAGCTGCGTCACTGTATATCTACAACAATTTTAAATTTTCTAGAAAAATCCTCAATGTAGAACCAGGATCCCATTATTTCGTTTTTGCCACTTTAGTCATTTAAGTGCTCAAACGCAATGTATAAATGCACGTGCGCAAGTGTGTGCAAAGAGCGCATGAGATTTTAAGACTCGATTTTATCCAATTTTTTCTTACATTTTCGCCACCTTAACACATTCCTCATGATGTAATTTCAGATTTTCAGTAGAAGTTCTTTGATGGTGGATGGAGGGATCTAAAGAACCTTTTGTTTGTATCAAGCATACTTTTGGATTTAGGTTTTTATTAATTTAATTAACATTTATCTTTAGAAAATTATAATAGTTAATGATTAAATGAACTATACTTGAGGAATAATATGTAAAGTTCAACAACCGTTCACGGCAAGCCTAAGTTCCGTGATTCGGATGCCGGCTATGGCATTAGATGTTTGATTCTACTCTCTCAAAGCACTATACTTGTAAAACCTAAACAACGTTTAATTCTACGTTATCTATCTGTGGGGTAGAGAGCCCTATTATTGACACCTCAGCATTTTACCAAGTTGGCAATACTGTTCGATGCATATTTTGCACCTCAAGTTTCTTCTTAGAGGATGTTGATTGGTTCCCGCTATAAATCGGCATTTGTTTCATGACTACCTCCCAGATGTAAAGTTGTGTGCATGTTGTTGAATTTTTGCGCATTTTCTTGTAGGTAAGTTAAGGATACAGTTTCACTATATTATTATTTGTCAAGTACATACATTATCTAAAACAGTGATATATAAATACTGGCTATCAGCAAACCTTGTGGAGTTGTTTAGTGAAATATGAGGGTCCTAACCTCAATGTATACTTTGTTTGAGGTGTGCCAATTATGTATGTATTCCAATTATGGACACGAGGTGCCAAGAACTGGAAAAAATCAAGAACTAACGTTAATATGTTTAAAATAAGCCTTAAATTGTGCCTAACAATCTTGTATTCAACTATTAGGGTTTAAAAATGAGCCCAACCAGTTATTGGCACTGGTGCTAATTACTGGAAACATATGTGCCAATTATTGGCAGCAATAATAAGTTTTCCAAGTACATTTCTGATCTATTGTTAAATTTGTTACTAGACACGAGTTTCGCCCAATATGGCCGTCATCAGCCACACAAATGTAATAAAGAGGATCTTGATGCTGCTGTTGATGCAGTCAGAAAAGGTATGACATTTAAGACTGCAGCAAAACTGCATGGTGTGTCGAGGTCATCCTTACAATTCCGTTGTAGTGATAGGTTTTCCAAAACCGCACATGGACCTGCTGCGGTACTGAGTGAAAAAGAAGAAAGCATTTTAGTTCGGTGTGTAGCAAAAGCTTAGATGATAAACATTTATTTTTTGACTAAAACAAAAACATAATTTTGTAAAATTTAATTCAGTTAAATTTACCCCCTCTAAAATTGCATTTAAAAGCTTTTATTCAAAATTCAAGATTTTTTAAAAATAATGAGTCTAAATATTATTATGCAATAATTAACTTGTTTCTATATTCTATAAATGCTTTTAAACTCAATATTTATCTTGGTTTTATTTTTAATTGATTATTTTGGTGAGTTTTGTATTAAAAATTCATAGCATCATATTAAGTTACAAAAGTTATCATATGTATTTATTTATTTCAATGGTGGATTTTTTAATGTGCCCGGAAGGGGTTCCCAAGAAGGAAGGAAGACATCCAAATGAGTGTTAAGGAATTCATGAAACAAAAGAATCGTCCTAACCCATTTAAGGTAAATAAGCCTGGAAATATGTGGTACATACAATAGACGGCGTAAAATCTCGCATCGCGATCGGCTGCTGTTGAGCAAGCCGTGACTATGTGAATGCTTCCAGTAAATAACATGAGAGCAAAGTCTTGCGTTAATGCTACTTTCTGGCTTACAGTTAATTGTGAATGAGTACTTGTATTGTCAGCCTGAGAAATCAAACGTAGTAAAAACGTTAGTAGTTTCTCAGGCGGACGAATACTTATGCCATGAATCTTGCATTTAAAGTAACACCGAACGCTAACGATCCAAATTCTCAGCAACAAAATACACCTAAAACGAATTTAAAACTACTGTTGGGGTTACAGCGTTTGTCTAAACAAAACCCGTTACTCTTTGATGTGAAATTAAGTATGCTTCGTCATAATGCCAGACATTTAATATATTTTGCATAATTAAATACCTAGATAAGGATAAAGTTGTGTTATGGCTACCTCTGTTGGCAGCAGTCATCACTAGAAGTATTTGCAACTACTGCCGCTAGGATCGCTCAAGGCTAAAAATGATAAATTTCTCGATACAGAAAGTATAGCAACTGATTTATCTTCTGAATGCCGCCAATACGACCTGCTGATTGCCGGAGAGATAATCACGTGGTATGCGCGCAATCTTGGGCTGGTTACCTCAATAAAAACATAAGGATATGGCTATGTCGAAGCTGATTAATGAGTGACAATACCAGAATGCTGTGCTTTCGAGTGTACTACGAGGGCAGAAAATGCTATTAAATTATATAGATCACCGTCTTGAAGAGAAGGATTTGGTTGCCCAAGATCATTAGAAAGCACTGGATTCCTGGAGGAGATGCAAGACTTTGTGAAGCAAGTACCGTTCCGTATTTATTTAAAAACATTTGTTTAGTACTGGATTTTAAGAGTGATTAAATCTTTATAGTACGCACGTTCGATCGTTTTGTGCTTTTGGAATGCAACAAATAAAATTTTAGTGTATTAAAACAGCAATGTACTACAACCTAATACTTTTGTTTCTGATTCTAATATCGACCTTTTTGACTTCTATCAGTTTTGTTCAAGAATTTTACTGAAAATGCAACCAGTTTTATAGTTTGTTTATTTGTTTCATGATTATTAGTATAAACAATAGTGGCACAGGTTTCTTTATACAGTTTATCAGTGCTAGCATCGACTATGCTCACATTTTCACTGTAGTCAAAGCTTGAAAAGTATGAATACATTAACTTCCATATGTATATGGTACTAAAATGACATTTTCTACTCTTCTTAGTTTTATATTTATAGCCAAAGTTGCATGAAGTTAAATATGTCCAACTAAATTAGCTTATTAACGTTTTCAGCATGCTTTCAGATCTATTTTGTTCAACTGTGTTAATACGCAATGTTATTGTGCGTATTTTAAAAAAGTTATTTTATAATTAGTATTATTTTTCTGAACTGTGCTCAGTAAGCATTTAATTTGTAGAAATCTATCCAAGCATGTAAATAACGTTGCAGTACCAGGCTGAAAAATATTGCTAAATATATATGTTATATGCTCAAAAGGTAATAGGCCCCCGATATGAGCGGGGTATGGAACAATTAAAAAACAACAAAAATGTTGAATATCACAGTATCGTTAAGTGTTGTAACTCAACTGTTTGAGTTTTCAGAAAAAAACAGCATTTTACTCTTATGCTTGGTTTGAAATACTAATTTTTCAACTTTTGTCATCATATTGCATGAGAACTTCTAAAAGGGATTTGTGGTAGTAAGCAAAAATCTTACATAAAAATGTGTAACTTCCGTAGCTAATTTCACCACCAACAGAGCAGAAAGTCGCCTAATTTTCTGTTGAAAAAAGCACTTTCTTTAATACTATTTCTTAACCTATTTTAATATATTCGAAGTTCGGCTAAATTGAAGGATAACACGTCGGTATATTTCCTTGAGAATACCAAAAGTGTCAAGTATTTTCTTCGTACCGCTTCTGTAATTAATAAAGGTTTGTTAATAGTTATCATAATGCCACGAAGCATTTCTAAATTGCTATTTTATCTTACGACTTAAACTGTGGACAGGATAATATCATGCCATTGCAAATCACGTACATGCAGCGCAGATTCCTTTAACTTCCAATTCATTTGCGAAAACAGCGTTAACATGTGCGTAAATAAAATAATATTTTTAATACAGGAAATACGTAAGTTCTAGTTCTAGTTTGAAAAGGGGTGGCTTTTATGCCCAAGCACTGCGACCTTAAGATCTATTGCGCATCCCCCCTTTCATCAGTTAAGTAGTCTGTTGCTCGATATGAACTTAACCAGACTGCTAACTGAGGCTTTCGATAGTTCATCTATCTTTGGAAAGTGATTGCCAAAACTACTTGCTCTTTGATTAGCAAGAGCAGGGCAATCGCATAGTAGATGAGTAACAGTCTCATCTCCTTCTAGACATCTACTACAGATAGGGTTGTTAAACAATCCCATTCTGTATAGATTTAACTTTAGGTCACAGTGTCCTGTAATGAATCCTGTTGCCCATACACAAGTTGGGCACAAGTGTATTGTCCTTCTGTGTATGATTTTTGTATTTTATTTTACTTTTTATAAGATCGTGCAACCAGTCCGCATTGTTGTATATGGGAAGAGAGGCGAGACTTCATCCCAACGTGTCTTCTGTGCTGACCTTTGCTGTACTTTGAATATTATCCCAGTTCTCAATGGCTTGTGTTATCTTATTTGCTGGGCGCCTATTGTTTAATTGTTTTTTTTTTAAATTTGGGTTCTTTGTCCTCCGGCTAGCTATTATAAATCAGTCGAGCAAGTGTATCTAAGCAGGGCGTGTAAACGGAAAGGAGTTGTTACTAAAAGATAACACTGATAAAAAAATTTGAATCTAGACCTTTATTGCCGTCACACTTAATTAATAATTGACATGTTTAATCTTTATACACGCCTGTCTGAAACTGTGATATTTCCGAATGTAACTACAGTCATTTTAGTTGCCGCGCAACAATTACTTCGCGTACTTTCCATTTTTGTAACTAACTTTGCGACGTGCACCTCGTGAGAGATTCTTCAGAACTGTGTGACGTGCACCTCGTGAGAGATTCTTCAGAACTGTGCGACGTGTACCTCGTGAGAGATTCTTCCGAACAGTGCGACACTTGCTTATGGCTCGAGAATATATACTCCTTCACCTAGAATTGCCTAAACATTATAATATAGCTCCTATTGGTAACCAAATTGCGCCCACTTTAGCATCTGTTTTGGTCAGCCAATCACTACTACTAACATATATGCTCTAGGGAAGATATTCCCTCCATTTCTAAAAAAGGCGCGCTACCCTGACGTCATTTGTTTATCTCTTTTAGTGATAAACAACTCACCTCCTCGGTTTATTGTTACCCACTTCTATTGTCAGTTTCAGTTAGGCCATATAAACTTATTTCCTAACAATACTTATGGCTAACAAACATCTGAAATCCTGCACATACAATAATATTAATTTACACTACAATCACTCTGGCATTCACAGCATGTTATGATATAAAATATTGCCTCAATATAAAGAACTTTAAAGAAGGCTTCCTTTCCAAATAACATTTGGATCACACCTCCGATCGCATACGAAAATGTTCTGTTCACACGGTTTTACCACGTTCTTTCATTTCTTTTAAGATTCTATTACTGTACGTGGTATAATTATAACACAAATAAATGATTATTATTCAACACTACTCCTTTTTCTTTAACGGATTATCCCTCTCTTTATAGGAGGAGCAAGCGAACTCTAGATCATAGCATATTATAGCTGGAAATCGTTAATCAGTTGCATCTGGAAAGCGTCGTTCCTCTGGTTGATGCTATCTGCTGCAGTGTTCTTGTTCTCGGCTATTGCTGCTCGTCGGCTGCTGTATTCTCCATTCCTAATCATTACCTATCTAGCTAATTTCTTGGATCTCAGGGTTTTCGTAGGTGAGGCAGATTAAAATACAATGCATTTCCCTTAATAAACGTGGTTTATTATCAAATCAAATATTTATGGGCGGGTAGCTTTTCCTATTATTCCAATTCCCACCATTATAATAAATCAGGAGCCTAAACTAACTGCACATGTCTTCCCACCCATATGCACACGCGTGCATTTGTCGTCCAGAGAGTACCACTTTATCTCGACGAGATTCTATAACAGAGAGTGAAAATCTGGGGCTTTCCTCCCCCTTTTATACCTAAGCCTAGTGACGCTTACCTCCGCTCCTAAAAATGTAACGACGTTTCTAATTGGTGCTCAGAGCACATTACCTTGTAATGTATGAGAATATTCTGCTCCAAAGTTTTGCGCCCACGCATCCCCATGACGCGCAGGAAGCGAATTCAATATCTCTGTCTCTTTCCTTTCCGTATCTATCTCTTTCTATTTATTCTTACTGCTTCCAGTCCCTGCTCATTAGCTTGGTGAAAGGTGGGCTCTACCTAGAATTATCTTTTACCTGGAATTTGCTAGCTCGCCCGTATCTAACTCATCTACGTTACAATCTGTTTTTGTACAATTCTTTGTTGTTAAATATTTTAACATATTTCGTGGTGAATTATATTATTATTATCATGTACAATTCTTGTTTAATATCGATTTATATGTCTATGTGAATGTGAATATGTATGTGTGTGTGCGCGTGCGCGTGCGCGTGCGCGTGCGTGTGCGTGTGTGTATGTATGTCCCCTTTCAATATCCAGATGGGTGATCAGCTCAATTCCTGGTGTAGCGGTGATAATGAAATGTCGTGATGAAAATGATTGTAGGAAAATTCGCAGATCAAATTGTCCAACCCAACATTCGCCTAATGACCGAGGAAACCGCGAAAAAACCTTCGGTCAGATTGGTCAGCCCCGGGGATTTGAACCAGGGACCTCCCAAATGTAGATCACAGACGTTACCGCCTGAGGCATCCCGCTTGGTCACCCAATACTACTGCACATTAAATGAAATCTTTACTTTTTCCACTTCAGTACAAACGAAAAACGTATGTTTCCCTTTGTTTATAGGAGCAGCCATGGTAATGGGCAGGCATAGGAATTTTCAAACATTAAAGCCAGGACGAAAGGAAATTAGGTTGAAGTGTTACTGGAATTTGCGCAGTGATGTCACAGATAACAAACCACCCACATTCCTCGTACAGTCTGCTGGCGTTTGCAGACAGCACTCAGCCACTCAACAGGCCGCGTTTTGTCTGCCGTCACTCACCCTTGTCCACTGGTGTTGACGTTCTTTCTAATGATAATGGTTTGAGTGTAGTCAACTTGAAGTCAACTGCTTAAGGATTCCTATGCCTCATAATTGATTATTAGTACAGCCATTCTTCAATGCTGATACTACAAAAATTCCGACAGCAAATCCCACCAGAAATATTCGCAGTAACTTTGAAAATGAAGATTATTTTCGTTTTGACACAACCTCAGATTTGAAGGGACACACCCACAAAATGCAAGACAAACCTAATTCCCTTATAAAAGTTGAAAGAATAAGGATACGAACATAGTATATATATATATATACTGAAAACCCAGTTTTGCCTACCGGGTCCCCTTATACAATTATAGGGTAGAAATAGGTCTTCTGTAAGTCTGATCAAAATGGAAAGAGATGGCTCCGCGGTAACTTGTGAGGTTCGCATTCGGTAGGTCCCGGATTCCATTCCCGTTGAACAGAACACTTCGAACTTGGACTTTTTCGCGGTTTCCCCAGGTCGGTAGGCGAATACTGGGGTGGTTCCTCTGCTACCACAAAATCCCTGTCCATCATTCCCTGTCCATTATTTCATTTCATCTTCATCTGTTTCAGGGATGTAAGACCAGTCGACGGCGATTGATGCGTTGCGTCGGGACGGTGGAATTTGAGTTGTGCAAATATTTCTCCCTGGCGCTGGGCTGGCCGTCTTAGGTCCTTTCCCAGGAGTGGATCGTTTCACTCCGGGACCACCGGAAGTTTGCCGGTGTCAGGATTGGTGTTATTCTGGTGTCGCTAGGGACTCCGTTCTTGCTAACGCACATCGTCTTACGGATCTGGGCACCTTTCGGGACTCCCTTCATCCTTCCTCCCATGGATCACATTGGAAGCACAAGGGGCCTTTTATGGCCTACGTGCGGTGCTGTGCTCCAGTGACTGGAGGCCCCTCCGGGTGACTAATCCTAATCCAAATTCTAAGTCTCAGCAAAAGTGATTGTTTTGCATAACTCTTTCACTGTTGCAACGCACCCACCATATTCAGTATATGTAGAATGCTTTCCGCGGGATTTATGACCGCATGCTGACTTCCTTGCTTTGTTTAAGTTTGTCGATAAGTGTGCTAGCTCCGCTGAATATTGACACGACTCCAACTGACTTACTGTTGCTGCAGAGCGAAACAAACAAGACATGCACTGCGCAACGCTCTGTCGTAGTGGATTAGTGGCAGGGCATTGCGTTGTGTGCACAGGATTGATGGGTTTAGCTTGTATACCAAGAAGATTACGTGTCCTCATAGCAAAATATCCACACGTTAAGGGTAATCAATATTGGATTTCGACCGAATTACACACACACACACACACACACACACACACATACTCACTCACTCACCAACTGGCTCATTGCGAGCAGTTTTATAGTCGCTGGAGTTTACGAGACAGTTCTAGAATATTCGGGAGGAGGGGAGAAAGGTTCCACAACAATCCCGTTATCTCTCAATAGCGCTTCTGATGTTTGCGCTGGGTGACGATCGGTCGGTCGGCGCCTTCTATGCGATAACTGAGGCCCATAGCTGCGTCACTGTATATCTACAACAATTTTAAATTTTCTAGAAAAATCCTCAATGTAGAACCAGGATCCCATTATTTCGTTTTTGCCACTTTAGTCATTTAAGTGCTCAAACGCAATGTATAAATGCACGTGCGCAAGTGTGTGCAAAGAGCGCATGAGATTTTAAGACTCGATTTTATCCAATTTTTTCTTACATTTTCGCCACCTTAACACATTCCTCATGATGTAATTTCAGATTTTCAGTAGAAGTTCTTTGATGGTGGATGGAGGGATCTAAAGAACCTTTTGTTTGTATCAAGCATACTTTTGGATTTAGGTTTTTATTAATTTAATTAACATTTATCTTTAGAAAATTATAATAGTTAATGATTAAATGAACTATACTTGAGGAATAATATGTAAAGTTCAACAACCGTTCACGGCAAGCCTAAGTTCCGTGATTCGGATGCCGGCTATGGCATTAGATGTTTGATTCTACTCTCTCAAAGCACTATACTTGTAAAACCTAAACAACGTTTAATTCTACGTTATCTATCTGTGGGGTAGAGAGCCCTATTATTGACACCTCAGCATTTTACCAAGTTGGCAATACTGTTCGATGCATATTTTGCACCTCAAGTTTCTTCTTAGAGGATGTTGATTGGTTCCCGCTATAAATCGGCATTTGTTTCATGACTACCTCCCAGATGTAAAGTTGTGTGCATGTTGTTGAATTTTTGCGCATTTTCTTGTAGGTAAGTTAAGGATACAGTTTCACTATATTATTATTTGTCAAGTACATACATTATCTAAAACAGTGATATATAAATACTGGCTATCAGCAAACCTTGTGGAGTTGTTTAGTGAAATATGAGGGTCCTAACCTCAATGTATACTTTGTTTGAGGTGTGCCAATTATGTATGTATTCCAATTATGGACACGAGGTGCCAAGAACTGGAAAAAATCAAGAACTAACGTTAATATGTTTAAAATAAGCCTTAAATTGTGCCTAACAATCTTGTATTCAACTATTAGGGTTTAAAAATGAGCCCAACCAGTTATTGGCACTGGTGCTAATTACTGGAAACATATGTGCCAATTATTGGCAGCAATAATAAGTTTTCCAAGTACATTTCTGATCTATTGTTAAATTTGTTACTAGACACGAGTTTCGCCCAATATGGCCGTCATCAGCCACACAAATGTAATAAAGAGGATCTTGATGCTGCTGTTGATGCAGTCAGAAAAGGTATGACATTTAAGACTGCAGCAAAACTGCATGGTGTGTCGAGGTCATCCTTACAATTCCGTTGTAGTGATAGGTTTTCCAAAACCGCACATGGACCTGCTGCGGTACTGAGTGAAAAAGAAGAAAGCATTTTAGTTCGGTGTGTAGCAAAAGCTTAGATGATAAACATTTATTTTTTGACTAAAACAAAAACATAATTTTGTAAAATTTAATTCAGTTAAATTTACCCCCTCTAAAATTGCATTTAAAAGCTTTTATTCAAAATTCAAGATTTTTTAAAAATAATGAGTCTAAATATTATTATGCAATAATTAACTTGTTTCTATATTCTATAAATGCTTTTAAACTCAATATTTATCTTGGTTTTATTTTTAATTGATTATTTTGGTGAGTTTTGTATTAAAAATTCATAGCATCATATTAAGTTACAAAAGTTATCATATGTATTTATTTATTTCAATGGTGGATTTTTTAATGTGCCCGGAAGGGGTTCCCAAGAAGGAAGGAAGACATCCAAATGAGTGTTAAGGAATTCATGAAACAAAAGAATCGTCCTAACCCATTTAAGGTAAATAAGCCTGGAAATATGTGGTACATACAATAGACGGCGTAAAATCTCGCATCGCGATCGGCTGCTGTTGAGCAAGCCGTGACTATGTGAATGCTTCCAGTAAATAACATGAGAGCAAAGTCTTGCGTTAATGCTACTTTCTGGCTTACAGTTAATTGTGAATGAGTACTTGTATTGTCAGCCTGAGAAATCAAACGTAGTAAAAACGTTAGTAGTTTCTCAGGCGGACGAATACTTATGCCATGAATCTTGCATTTAAAGTAACACCGAACGCTAACGATCCAAATTCTCAGCAACAAAATACACCTAAAACGAATTTAAAACTACTGTTGGGGTTACAGCGTTTGTCTAAACAAAACCCGTTACTCTTTGATGTGAAATTAAGTATGCTTCGTCATAATGCCAGACATTTAATATATTTTGCATAATTAAATACCTAGATAAGGATAAAGTTGTGTTATGGCTACCTCTGTTGGCAGCAGTCATCACTAGAAGTATTTGCAACTACTGCCGCTAGGATCGCTCAAGGCTAAAAATGATAAAGTTCTCGATACAGAAAGTATAGCAACTGATTTATCTTCTGAATGCCGCCAATACGACCTGCTGATTGCCGGAGAGATAATCACGTGGTATGCGCGCAATCTTGGGCTGGTTACCTCAATAAAAACATAAGGATATGGCTATGTCGAAGCTGATTAATGAGTGACAATACCAGAATGCTGTGCTTTCGAGTGTACTACGAGGGCAGAAAATGCTATTAAATTATATAGATCACCGTCTTGAAGAGAAGGATTTGGTTGCCCAAGATCATTAGAAAGCACTGGATTCCTGGAGGAGATGCAAGACTTTGTGAAGCAAGTACCGTTCCGTATTTATTTAAAAACATTTGTTTAGTACTGGATTTTAAGAGTGATTAAATCTTTATAGTACGCACGTTCGATCGTTTTGTGCTTTTGGAATGCAACAAATAAAATTTTAGTGTATTAAAACAGCAATGTACTTACAACCTAATACTTTTGTTTCTGATTCTAATATCGACCTTTTTGACTTCTATCAGTTTTGTTCAAGAATTTTACTGAAAATGCAACCAGTTTTATAGTTTGTTTATTTGTTTCATGATTATTAGTATAAACAATAGTGGCACAGGTTTCTTTATACAGTTTATCAGTGCTAGCATCGACTATGCTCACATTTTCACTGTAGTCAAAGCTTGAAAAGTATGAATACATTAACTTCCATATGTATATGGTACTAAAATGACATTTTCTACTCTTCTTAGTTTTATATTTATAGCCAAAGTTGCATGAAGTTAAATATGTCCAACTAAATTAGCTTATTAACGTTTTCAGCATGCTTTCAGATCTATTTTGTTCAACTGTGTTAATACGCAATGTTATTGTGCGTATTTTAAAAAAGTTATTTTATAATTAGTATTATTTTTCTGAACTGTGCTCAGTAAGCATTTAATTTGTAGAAATCTATCCAAGCATGTAAATAACGTTGCAGTACCAGGCTGAAAAATATTGCTAAATATATATGTTATATGCTCAAAAGGTAATAGGCCCCCGATATGAGCGGGGTATGGAACAATTAAAAAACAACAAAAATGTTGAATATCACAATATCGTCAAGTGTTGTAACTCAACTGTTTGAGTTTTCAGAAAAAAACAGCATTTTACTCTTATGCTTGGTTTGAAATACTAATTTTTCAACTTTTGTCATCATATTGCATGAGAACTTCTAAAAGGGATTTATGGTAGTAAGCAAAAATCTTACATAAAAATGTGTAACTTCCGTAGCTAATTTCACCACCAACAGAGCAGAAAGTCGCTTAATTTTCTGTTGAAAAAAGCACTTTCTTTAATACTATTTCTTAACCTATTTTAATATATTCGAAGTTCGGCTAAATTGAAGGATAACACGTCGGTATATTTCCTTGAGAATACCAAAAGTGTCAAGTATTTTCTTCGTACCGCTTCTGTAATTAATAAAGGTTTGTTAATAGTTATCATAATGCCACGAAGCATTTCTAAATTGCTATTTTATCTTACGACTTAAACTGTGGACAGGATAATATCATGCCATTGCAAATCACGTACATGCAGCGCAGATTCCTTTAACTTCCAATTCATTTGCGAAAACAGCGTTAACATGTGCGTAAATAAAATAACATTTTTAATACAGGAAATACGTAAGTTCTAGTTCTAGTTTGAAAAGGGGTGGCTTTTATGCCCAAGCACTGCGACCTTAAGATCTATTGCGCATCCCCCCTTTCATCAGTTAAGTAGTCTGTTGCTCGATATGAACTTAACCAGACTGCTAACTGAGGCTTTCGATAGTTCATCTATCTTTGGAAAGTGATTGCCAAAACTACTTGCTCTTTGATTAGCAAGAGCAGGGCAATCGCATAGTAGATGAGTAACAGTCTCATCTCCTTCTAGACATCTACTACAGATAGGGTTGTTAAACAATCCCATTCTGTATAGATTTAACTTTAGGTCACAGTGCCCTGTAATGAATCCTGTTGCCCATGCACAAATTGGGCACAAGTGTATTGTCCTTCTGTGTATGATTTTTGTATTTTATTTTACTTTTTATAAGATCGTGCAACCAGTCCGCATTGTTGTATATGGGAAGAGAGGCGAGACTTCATCCCAACGTGTCTTGTGTGCTGACCTTTGCTGTACTTTGAATATTATCCCAGTTCTCAATGGCTTGTGTTATCTTATTTGCTGGGCGCCTATTGTTTAGTTGTTTTTTTTTAAATTTGGGTTCTTTGTCCTCCGGCTAGCTATTATAAATCAGTCGAGCAAGTGTATCTAAGCAGGGCGTGTAAACGGAAAGGAGTTGTTACTAAAAGATAACACTGATAAAAAAATTTGAATCTAGACATTTATTGCCGTCACACTTAATTAATAATTGACATGTTTAATCTTTATACACGCCTGTCTGAAACTGTGATATTTCCGAATGTAACTACAGTCATTTTAGTTGCCGCGCAACAATTACTTCGCGTACTTTACATTTTTGTAACTAACTTTGCGACGTGCACCTCGTGAGAGATTCTTCAGAACTGTGTGACGTGCACCTCGTGAGGGATTCTTCAGAACTGTGCGACGTGTACCTCGTGAGAGATTCTTCCGAACAGTGCGACACTTGCTTATGGCTCGAGAATATATACTCCTTGACCTAGAATTGCCTAAACATTATAATATAGCTCCTATTGGTAACCAAATTGCGCCCACTTTAGCATCTGTTTTGGTCAGCCAATCACTACTACTAACATATATGCTCTAGGGAAGATATTCCCTCCATTTCTAAAAAAGGCGCGCTACCCTGACGTCATTTGTTTATCTCTTTTAGTGATAAACAACTCACCTCCTCGGTTTATTGTTACCCACTTCTATTGTCAGTTTCAGTTAGGCCATATAAACTTATTTCCTAACAATACTTATGGCTAACAAACATCTGAAATCCTGCACATACAATAATATTAATTTACACTACAATCCCTCTGGCATTCACAGCATGTTATGATATAAAATATTGCCTCAATATAAAGAACTTTAAAGAAGGCTTCCTTTCCAAATAACATTTGGATCACACCTCCGATCGCGTACGAAAATGTTCTGTTCACACGGTTTTACCACGTTCTTTCATTTCTTTTAAGATTCTATTACTGTACGTGGTATAATTATAACACAAATAAATGATTATTATTCAACACTACTCCTTTTTCTTTAACGGATTATCCCTCTCTTTATAGGAGGAGCAAGCGAACTCTAGATCATAGCATATTATAGCTGTAAATCGTTAATCAGTTGCATCTGGAAAGCGTCGTTCCTCTGGTTGATGCTATCTGCTGCAGTGTTCTTGTTCTCGGCTATTGCTGCTCGTCGGCTGCTGTATTCTCCATTCCTAATCATTACCTATCTAGCTAATTTCTTGGATCTCAGGGTTTTCGTAGGTGAGGCAGATTAAAATACACTGCATTTCCCTTAATAAACGTGGTTTATTATCAAATCAAATATTTATGGGCGGCTAGCTTTTCCTATTATTCCAATTCCCACCATTATAATAAATCAGGAGCCTAAGCTAACTGCACATGTCCTCCCACCCATATGCACACGCGTGCATTTGTCGTCCAGAGAGTACCACTTTATCTCGACGAGATTCTATAACAGAGAGTGAAAATCTGGGGCTTTCCTCCCCCTTTTATACCTAAGCCTAGTGACGCTTACCTCCGCTCCTAAAAATGTAACGACGTTTCTAATTGGTGCTCAGAGCACATTACCTTGTAATGTATGAGAATATTTTGCTCCAAAGTTTTGCGCCCACGCATCCCCATGACGCGCAGGAAGCGAATTCAATATCTCTGTCTCTTTCCTTTCCGTATCTATCTCTTTCTATTTATTCTTACTGCTTCCAGTCCCTGCTCATTAGCTTGGTGAAAGGTGGGCTCTACCTAGAATTATCTTTTACCTGGAATTTGCTAGCTCGCCCGTATCTAACTCATCTACGTTACAATCTGTTTTTGTACAATTCTTTGTTGTTAAATATTTTAACATATTTCGTGGTGAATTATATTATTATTATCATGTACAATTCTTGTTTAATATCGATTTATATGTCTATGTGAATGTGAATATGTATGTGTGTGTGCGCGTGCGCGTGCGCGTGCGTGTGTGTATGTATGTCCCCTTTCAATATCCAGATGGGTGATCAGCTCAATTCCTGGTGTAGCGGTGATAATGAAATGTCGTGATGAAAATGATTGTAGGAAAATTCGCAGATCAAATTGTCCAACCCAACATTCGCCTAATGACCGAGGAAACCGCGAAAAAACCTTCGGTCAGATTGGTCAGCCCCGGGGATTTGAACCAGGGACCTCCCAAATGTAGTTCACAGACGTTACCGCCTGAGGCATCCCGCTTGGTCTTCCAATACTACTGCACATTAAATGAAATCTTTACTTTTTCCACTTCAGTACAAACGAAAAACGTATGTTTCCCTTTGTTTATAGGAGCAGCCATTGTAATGGGCAGGCATAGGAATTTTCAAACATTAAAGCCAGGACGAAAGGAAATTAGGTTGAAGTGTTACTGGAATTTGCGCAGTGATGTCACAGATAACAAACCACCCACATTCCTCGTACAGTCTGCTGGCGTTTGCAGACAGCACTCAGCCACTCAACAGGCCGCGTTTTGTCTGCCGTCACTCACCCTTGTCCACTGGTGTTGACGTTCTTTCTAATGATAATGGTTTGAGTGTAGTCAACTTGAAGTCAACTGCTTAAGGATTCCTATGCCTCATAATTGATTATTAGTACAGCCATTCTTCAATGCTGATACTACAAAAATTCCGACAGCAAATCCCACCAGAAATATTCGCAGTAACTTTGAAAATGAAGATTATTTTCGTTTTGACACAACCTCAGATTTGAAGGGACACACCCACAAAATGCAAGACAAACCTAATTCCCTTATAAAAGTTGAAAGAATAAGGATACGAACATAGTATATATATATATATACTGAAAACCCAGTTTTGCCTACCGGTTCCCCTTATACAATTATAGGGTAGAAATAGGTCTTCTGTAAGTCTGATCAAAATGGAAAGAGATGGCTCCGCGGTAACTTGTGAGGTTCGCATTCGGTAGGTCCCGGATTCCATTCCCGTTGAACAGAACACTTCGAACTTGGACTTTTTCGCGGTTTCCCCAGGTCGGTAGGCGAATACTGGGGTGGTTCCTCTGCTACCACAAAATCCCTGTCCATCATTTCCTGTCCTCATTATTTCATTTCATCTTCATCTGTTTCAGGGTTGTAAGACCAGTCGACGGCGATTGATGCGTTGCGTCGGGACGGTGGAATTTGAGTTGTGCAAATATTTCTCCCTGGCGCTGGGCTGGCCGTCTTAGGTCCTTTCCCAGGAGTGGATCGTTTCATTCCGGGACCACCGGAAGTTTGCCGGTGTCAGGATTGGTGTTATTCTGGTGTCGCTAGGGACTCCGTTCTTGCTAACGCACATCGTCTTACGGATCTGGGCACCTTTCGGGACTCCCTTCATCCTTCCTCCCATGGATCACATTGGAAGCACAAGGGGCCTTTTATGGCCTACGTGCGGTGCTGTGCTACAGTGACTGGAGGCCCCTCCGGGTGACTAATCCTAATCCAAATTCTAAGTCTCAGCAAAAGTGATTGTTTTGCATAACTCTTTCACTGTTGCAACGCACCCACCATATTCAGTATATGTAGAATGCTTTCCGCGGGATTTATGACCGATGCTGACTTCCTTGCTTTGTTTAAGTTTGTCGATAAGTGTGCTAGCTCCGCTGAATATTGACACGACTCCAACTGACTTACTGTTGCTGCAGAGCGAAACAAACAAGACATGCACTGCGCAACGCTCTGTCGTAGTGGATTAGTGGCAGGGCATTGCGTTGTGTGCACAGGATTGATGGGTTTAGCTTGTATACCAAGAAGATTACGTGTCCTCATAGCAAAATATCCACACGTTAAGGGTAATCAATATTGGATTTCGACCGAATTACACACACACACACACACACACACACACACATACTCACTCACTCACCAACTGGCTCATTGCGAGCAGTTTTATAGTCGCTGGAGTTTACGAGACAGTTCTAGAATATTCGGGAGGAGGGGAGAAAGGTTCCACAACAATCCCGTTATCTCTCAATAGCGCTTCTGATGTTTGCGCTGGGTGACGATCGGTCGGTCGGCGCCTTCTATGCGATAACTGAGGCCCATAGCTGCGTCACTGTATATCTACAACAATTTTAAATTTTCTAGAAAAATCCTCAATGTAGAACCAGGATCCCATTATTTCGTTTTTGCCACTTTAGTCATTTAAGTGCTCAAACGCAATGTATAAATGCACGTGCGCAAGTGTGTGCAAAGAGCGCATGAAATTTTAAGACTCGATTTTTCCAATTTTTTCTTACATTTTCGCCACCTTAACACATTCCTCATGATGTAATTTCAGATTTTCAGTAGAAGTTCTTTGATGGTGGATGGAGGGATCTAAAGAACCTTTTGTTTATATCAAGCATACTTTTGGATTTAGGTTTTTATTAATTTAATTAACATTTATCTTTAGAAAATTATAATAGTTAATGATTAAATGAACTATATTTGAGGAATAATATGTAAAGTTGAACATTTTCAAATTTTCATTGCATGGAGCATTTTTACACACGACTCGATTTTCATTTGAAAACTATTTCCTTGGAAACTTGGTACATAGGAGCATAAAAATTTATTTCTGCTGTAACTGTATTGAATATATGTTTGGTAAAGGTTTCGACTAAAAATTAAAAATTTCATTAACCAATACCCTCAGTTTCGGATCGAATCCTGTACAATACAATAACGTTTACATATCTCTGCACTTGTGCATTACAGAACAATTCATTAAAATTCTGCGCTTGTTTCAATGCATTAGATAACATGGGCTTTAATTTTGTAACCTTTCCAGCTCGTTTTATTTTTGGCTGAAACAGATATTTGAAATCCGACGGCCTACGGTGGATACTTGAGCCCTTGGAAACTTGGTTACTTTATGTAATATACGTACCTCATTTGGTTAAAGCAATAGCAACACTGGTCGGGGTTTCAATGTCGAAGATTCCTGGGCTCGAATCCTCGCCGCGATGCTACCACGTCTAACGTAAAGCACGGAATGGGCCCACATGAAATAAGCGGTGATTGGCATGCACAGATTTTAACGAGACTTCGTTAGCACTAGCGGAACACATATTTTGCATTTAATTATAAAAATCCATTCTCGAAAGTACCATTGTATTTTTTTTATTTTAAGCTGTGGTTCAGAAAACACTGAAATATGTACACAAAGCGCCAAAGAAAATCTTTGACGGATTTTGTATCGTTTTCTGGGGTCTTTTGACGCGTTTCCTTCACTTTACCTATCGCAGAGCGTGGTGGCTTGATAACACAGCAATAAGGGGGAAAAGAAGGGAGGTTGATGCCTTTGCTTCTTCTTGTGTTATTGAAACCAAAACATGTTTATTGTCTCAAACCAATCATGCCGTATACTAGCGATATTAGTCGTGGAGTATCGTGGGTATGTGGGAGGCTGGTCGCATATTACAGCAATTGTAACGGAAGTACATAAAAGTGTTTTTATGGTAAATTACTGGATACAAATCTTCCAGGAAAGTGGGGAAGACGGTCTACATACTCGTCAGAAACTGGGCACTCCCCGTAAAATATCCACAGATGATGATATTCGTTTACTAACTGCAAATTACTTTTTTGTTATAATTGACTATCATGTTTAGAAACTATAGATAAATATGGTTTACCGAATATGACATACATATTATGTCAATAAAATTGGGTTATATTTTTCTCTATAATCCTGTTGTATTCCTATGATCAGCATTATGTCAGTAAAGGTATATAACCAATTATAGTTTTAATTATGCAGAAAATATACTGCTTTATTTATTATTTAGTTATGTTTGCTTATATGCAGCAACAAGCATTGATCTCACTGTGAGAATACAGTTCCGTTAATTTTATGTTATAAAGTGCTGCCTTGCTATATATTTAAGAATACCATTCAAGCTTTAATTTGCACCCCTTGAAATTCTTCTCACAGTACACATTCTACATTTCGCTAACCTGGGCGCTCATAAAGTTTTCCCCTTAGCTTTTAACCCTTTCAAAGGCGCGTCCTATACTAGCCGATAAGGTATGGGCTACCAATCACGATAAGAGGTCTGTATGACAAATTGAGTGCACTCATTCTACCTCTTTCTCTTTTAGCCAATACGATCGAGAGCGTAAACATATGTTTAGTTTCTACGCCATTTTGTAACCCTTTTGTAGTTATTGGTGCAACGTTTTAGCAGAGGGAGTGGCACAGCTCTTTGTACCATGGGTTTCTGTGCAGACACCCTGAAATCGCTTGTAGGACACCAGAATGTGTTACTGCTGCTAGTGCTTGCGTAAATGAAGAAAATATTCGCGGATGGTTCAAGGCAGTTGGAGATATCCTGAAAGAAGAAAATGGTTTTGATATCCTGTCAGATTTTGAAAGGGTTTTCAATGGGATGAAACAAGCTTCATGCTATGTCCAAAGAAATACCTCGTTTTGGCACCCACAGGATCTAAGAATGTGTATGAAGTGGAGCATAGTTAGCAAAGCAACTCTTACTGTGGTGTGCACATTCTCAGCATCTGAAAAAACATGTCCGCCCATGATTATTTACCCACTTTATAGAATCCCACAGGGTATTATTTGCAAAGTTCCTGAAAATTGGAGTATTGGTCACAGCAACAATGGCTGGATGAATTCGGAAGTATTCTTTGGGTTTATTGGAAATGTGTGTTCAAAACAGCATTCCATTTCCAATTATTCTGTTCGTAGATGGTCACAAAACTCATCTTATGTATCACCTTAGTGAGTTTTGCAAGGAACTAAAGATCATGCTCATAACTCTCTATCCAAATTCAACACGGATTCTCCAGCCAACTGATGTGGAGGCCTTCAGACCTGTAAAGAGCAAGTGGAAAGATGCTGTACTTGCATGGAGAGCACAAAATCTGAATAAGGCTGTGACAAAAGAGGATTTTGCACCCATCCTTGAAACCATGCTGCAGAACATTGACTTGAAATGCTCATTTAAGAATGGATTTAGAGCAAACATTCTGCATATATGGAATGCCGATGCAGTGAATTTTTCAAAGTGCATTGGCAAAAATGTTCCAAGCACTAATGCGCATACGAGAAGCTCAAAAATAAAACCACTCCCATATGACGATTTCTGCAAAATTGTGGGAGAGAGAAGAATTGAAAAATGTAAAAACATAAAGAAAATAGTGGAAGACAAAGAACATGGGGAGGAATTCATTGTCCTCTACAGGCTCTATGAGCGTTATTAAGATGCAAATGCAAATCAAATTGAACAAAACAGTGAACTGAATGCTGAAGAACAAGCAACTAATACACAGTATGTCTCTAAAAATGAGTACAAAGGTTCTGCAGATAATATTGAGCTTCTGTTTATTGTACCATCACTACTCGATGAAAATAACAAGGACCAAGAAGTTAGTTCTAGAGATAATGTACTATTAACACCCACTAAGGATAATAGCCTACACCAAATTCTCATTTGGCCGCATACACCAAAGGGGAAAGGAAAGAGAAATATCGAAAGAGTTCCATTTGTTTTGACTTCAGGGAAGTGGAAAGAGGTGCATGACGTAAAAGGGAAACTTAAGGAAGAGGCTGACAGAGAAAAGAAGAAAAGCAAAGAAGAAAGAGAAAACAAAAAGATAATTAAATAAGAACAACAGAAATTTAGAGCAAGAATGGGTAAAAAAAAGGACTGCTACAAACATGAACAACAAAAACCCAAAGGTGGCAAAGAAGTCACTCTGAAAATTTTGTGCTACAACAGCCGACTTCAACTTCTATTTCCGAGCATTCTACTAGCAGAGGGCTTTATTCATGGAATGTGTTTAAATGTACTCGTACTGTGGGATCCGAATAGAAAGGTTTCGAATTCAGTAGCTGTAAAAAATTGTACCATATACAGTGCATCCCTAAGGAACATCAATATCATATTCCAGATAATTCAGATGAAGATTTCTTCTTGTGTCATGGTTGTTTTCCTATTGAGGACGACATTGATGGTGAAATTGACGAAATCAGTTTTTAAAATAACAATTATGTTTGTAATAAACCTAGTTAGTGTTCCATAGGTCTAGTAACAGACCTCTTATTGAAATTAATTAACTAAATAATAATAATTATTTATTTATTTATTTATTATTATTAGGTTTCTGACATTGTTTGGTAATAACAATACTTTGAGTTAGTCATGAGGTTCTATGTGTTAAAATATAAACACTTTACTCAATTTTCAACTGTGCCAATAACTGGGATTTTGTTATGAAATTTTAAATTTGTTTCCTAATTACCCATGTGTGTTTTAAACCTCTGCTTTATCAAAAATATATTCCTTCGCTCTTCCTAAAGGTTTGGGATTTTTAGTATAAAATTATATGTGAATAAATGGAAGAAATTTGGATTTTTCATAAACAGTGTGCTTAAAGTGCCAATAACTGGGTGGTTTACCCTACATAGTAGGTAGAGAAGTTATTGCATTCCACCCAAAAGCTCGATACCGGGATTGCACCGGAAATACATGTTTTGGTGCCCCTAAATAAAAAACCATCTTTTAGAAAAAGGTGTGTGTGTTTGAAAAACGAAAAGTGGGATAAATACCAAACTGTTCAATGGCTTCCAAAGATACGACACGAAGATTTTCAAGAAAGTGCCCCACAACAACTACACCTTACATGGAATATTTTTCAAATTTTTCGATTCTCTCAAAATTGCTCTAACGATTTCGATTAAAATACCATATATTAATGATATTTACATGACAATAAAATGTATATCTTGATTTTTCTGAGAATAGCCTGCGAAATCCTCTTCATTCGGAGGGAATTATTTATAATCTTGTATAAGTGGCAAACATTAAGCGATAGACGAAAACGTACCACATAAAAATGCAGATCTCTATATAACACAGAATCTATTTCAAGTAGCATTTTTGTGGCATCAGCCGCTTCCGAAATATCCGTTATTAATGGTTTAAATTATGTAATTCTTTGTTATTCTTTTAAAGTTTTGTCGACATTCAGCTGTTTCTCGCGGTTGCATGAAAAGAACATCGAATTTTAAGGCTAGTATATAGCGTTCAGTTCTGAAGAACTTGACTGTCGCTATTCCCTTTACTTTTATAACGAAATATGTAATGTAGAAATTTCTGCAAAGGTTTGTCTCGATTAAAATGAGGTGGAAAAGCAGGCTTTCGTAAGAAAAGTTTTATATAGATTAATAAATGATAGAGGTAAAGTAAAGTAAACTTAATGTAACACATACGCTTTTTGGACAAGGAATATAATATTTTAATAAATTACTTGATTAGAATCATTTTAATTCAGTGGTTTTTAAGCAGTATCCTTATTATGTATGGGATTTTAGTGATATGCTCTAGGATTTGTAAGTAAACTTTGTTATAATTATTGTAATGTATGTAACTTGTGACTTTATTTCATTACCTAATTACATAATTCAAAGCAATGAAGCATATCTAATTAATGTTTTACCTACCCACATAACTTTCTGTATGCCATTTCAATTATATGTATTTCTAACTTAATTTTGCAGTTATTTACTCTGTACTCAAAACGAATAACCCTAACCTTGGATTTTCTGCAGACAAGTTGAGTGGCAACTACGCTACTAGCAAATGCATCAATAAAACCTGGAGATATCGCTGTATTACTAAGGGTAAACACGTGTTCGCGTGTCTCAAATTCAGCTCTATATGTAAATTTCGCATCTTTCTTCATTTTAAAAACTGTCCACGTGACCAAATCGGGAAAACGTACTAAAATGTGATTAAAGGAAACTAATGCTACTTTACTTCTTGATTGTATTGCACCATGTGCCCAAACTGATTTCAAGTAGATCGTATCTCTTTCTTTGTGAATTGAACAGCAATTCCGAATATCCACAGTAATGTTTTTGAAGTAGTGCAGTCGAATGCACGGAAACGTGCTGATGCAATGCACACTGGTTATATTGATAAAGAAATACTATACGGCCTCTACCATGCCCAGTCCCCATACCTTAACTGGTTCTAGGACTCCACTTAATCTTTGTCTTACTTCCTCCTTTCCCTTCGCTCCTGAGTCTGAAATTGGTCCGTTTTCATATGTTAACGTTTGAGTGCCAGACTTTTCACATCAAACCAATGCGAGACGGAGTTATTCAGGGGCTAATGTGGACCATCGTTGTGAAGCATGCCTTCCAGCCACTCAGGTTAAATATTTCCGTACTTCTCCCCTTTCGCCGCTCACCTAGGCCTGACCTTTGTCCATAGGCTAATACGATGGTTCAACTAGGGCTGGTGACGAACACAGATAGTAGTTTCTGCCAACATCAAATAAAGAAAAACATTATAGGAAACCAAAAGAATTGTTATTTCCGTGCACTCGACTGTACAATGTACCATCTTAAATCCAAAAGTATGCAATACTGGAAATCAGAAATTATGTCCTATTGCAGTTCTCTTCCTAGAACTAGCCTTAGTTTGACGCAGTGGACACCCTGTAGTCTGTCTACAAACGCAGGTAAAGGTAGTGGAAATTATATTGCTCGTAGCTTATATGAAAGCTTGTCCTGCAATATGCAAGCTGTAGTTTGTTTGCACTGATACCACTCTGCTTGAACTTCACCCTCCCCAATCTCTTATACCTCAGCACAGCGGTTAACGTGTAAATAACAAGGGATAAACATTACTTATACCGGATGTACCTGTAGATACATTAGAAAATATGTATAACTCCATGATAATGCCGGTTTTGTTATACGGAAGTGAAATCTGGGGATGGGAAAGAGCAGAGCATGTAAATAAAACGCAGGTAGCATTTTGGAAAAGAGTTCTTGGAGTTTCACAAGGCACATCCAATTCGGGGGTATTGACGGAAGTGGGATGTTATGAAGACACGATACACTGCAAAATAAGAGCAGTGAAGTGCTGGCTAAGGCTGATGTATGGGGATAACTCCACATTACGATCCAAATGTTATAAATACCAGCGAGAAAATCTGTCTCCTAAGTTTTGGGCAACTGATTTGGAAAGGGATTTGAGGAGAATAGGAATGGCGTCAGTATCGATAACAGCTGAAACAAATGACAAAAACATATGGAAAGGTGTTAAAAGAAGACTAAGAGACAACCAACAGGAAATAGAATCGGATTGTAAAATTAAACCTTCTCTAAGTCTAGCAAATGAAATAAAATTGAACTGGGGTAAAGAGGCATATATACTTAATTTAGGAAGAAAGGAAAGATCAGGAATGGCATGGTTTAGACTGGGGGGGCTGGAGGGCACAGAAAATGACTGACGATTCTGGCAGGAGAATCTGCCCATTCTATGATTTGGATGAGGAATGGGTACATATTTTGGCGGAATGTGCACAGTGGGAGAACCAGCGAACGAGTAAACTGAAAGAAAAATTCTTAAGTCCGTCAAGAAAGAGATGGGCATGTTGGGATCTACTGGCTGATCAGAGGAACTGGCAAAACATGGGCAATTTTTTGTGTAAAGTGCGCGAAGCTAGGTCAGATTTGTTCAGTTAGACAAAGGTAATTTATCTCTATTTTCCTTTATCTTGTTCCTTTTTGTTGTGTTTTCCTTCTCTGTTGTTTATTTTGTCACCCTATTGTATCTTAAATATGCATCTACGGTCAATGACCCATGCACTAAATACTTTTGAAGTAACTTCAATAATTTGAAACCAATATAGATACCTTATCTATCTATGTATGTATCTATCTATCTATCTGTCTGTCTGTCTGTCTGTCTGTCTGTCTACTTATTGCCTTCACCTAATTTCCACAGCAATATGACGTCAACCTCGGGGATTGAACTCACACTACTGTTTTGGTATGTACCTTGGTCGCCGCGGGTAAAAATGTTGTTCCAACGGATTGGCGGGAGGGTAAAGGTATGTTCTTTGTTCCTTCCTAACGTATACGTAATGTAAGGTTACATGGCGTTTAGTTGCAACAGAGTCAATTAGACGGGTTACAGGTGAACAGATGCAGAATTAAATAGTAACGAGCACAGATGTTTTGGCTTTGAATTCACGGGGCAAAAACCTTTCATTTGTACAGACTTCGAGGATTCATTAAGGAAAAGCAAAGCTAAATCTAATGCCTTGTACAATTTTCAGCCAAGCTTGTCCAAATGTTTATCTTTGACTGTTACTCAGCCATGCATATTTTGTTATTTAAGTGGAGACTAAATAGCAGAAACTGCCAAAATATTACTCTTAGATTTTTGTGCAGTCTTATAAATTTGAATTTCTTCTTCAGTTTGAAATCAATTTTGTCATTGTAGGTACAATATTTATATTTTAAATATATTTTTAAAGTGGTGCTGCAATTGCAATTTTGTACTGTGAATACTGCATCACTTCAAAGAAAAAGTCGTAAACTTTAGTCCATCTTTTTGGGGAGGTTTTTCTTTACAAACTGGTGCTTCTGTTAAGTGTAGCAGCTTCTGTAAGGTTATGTAGTTTTCATTCTTTACCAGTATATGCGAGTTTGTTTTCTCCATTGTTTCTTTGAACAGCCTTTTTTCTGTGAATGACATCTTGTGTTAAAACTTTACGTTTCTACTAGAAGATATTGAAGGTAGCTAAATTAAATTCTAGTATAATAAAAACAACTTCTAAGTGCTGTTTGGTGTTAATAACATGTTTGATTATTTAAGAAAATATAATTACTGATAAACTTTAATGAAAACATGGCATACTTGAGAAAAAAGTTCTGTCTTCCTTAATAAACAAGCTTATTAGATAAAAGTAGATCAGTGAACGTAAAAGCCATGCATCCACATTCTGTAAAAATTTCAGTCGAATATCTTAAACAGTTTCCAAGATGTTAGATCATTAATTTAGCATATTTAACATTAGCGTGATAGGGCTTTTAATATTCCCTTAATACGTTTTAGCGCCCATAAGAAAAACACGTTCTGTAGTAATTTTAAGTTAGATATAATGCAGTAATATAGAACTCTGATTAAAATGGGACGTTATATTCACAGTACCTTATCTAGCTATTCTTCTAAAAACTATTGTTACAAAAGTACCCTAATTGCTATACAGATATCTTAAGTGTGTGGTATTTTAATCAAGCATTAAAGCATTTTTAGAAATTAATGATATAAGAAATAACATTTTTTTCCAAAATAAAAAGTAATGGAAAATCTAAAGATTTGCATGGGATGGGAGGATTTTTTTTAAAAACCTTTCTGTTGCATTGTTGGAAGATGCTGATATTTGGTATTTATGCAAATTTTCGTTCTTATTTATGCTGTTAATACACTCGCACACCTACAGTCGAGTGCAAAACATCACGTGCCGATACTTTTGGTTACTTTTAGTGTTTTCCATTCTTGAATGTTGGCAGAATCTCATCATCATTTGTGTTCTGCGTCTGCCTTAGCTGAGACATCCTCTAATTGATTTTAGCTGAAGTCCGATACGCTAGCGTTACCCTATGAAGAAAGGACAGGCCTAGATGGATGATGAAAGGGGTGGAGAATCGATATATGTCACCTGAATAGTTGAAACAATATGCCTCCCAAAGACTATCGATACTAGCCCCTGTATGACTCCGGCTCTTATTGGTTCGGTATTCAAGCATTAACCTCTGTAACCGAATGAGGGACGGAAGGCGCGGCAGAGGCGTGTTAAATATCGATTGCCAATTTAAAACGCGGTTCCTATATCGGCACGTTTTTTGCACCCGACTGTACCTTGTAATTTTTTTTTTAGAAATGTTACTGATGAAATCTTGATTCAAACTTTAGATAGGATACAATACTTCTATTTATACAGGCAAGTCGAAGAGAAAGTAAATAAATATTAATTCATTGCTTTAAGACTAAGAAACAATATCTAATATTAAATTAACAACATGTTCTTTACAGAATTCATTAAGCACACTTTTGTGTGTCTGGAATAAGAATGTATTATTAAAATAACGCGTCAGATATTTTTGCTCCTTGTTCTGGATATTTTTGATAATTAATGGATAATTCATACGGAACATCCTGAACACAACAAAGTCGAATACAAATGGCACGTGGCAAATACGTTTGTGAAGGTAATACGTAAATACGCCATCCTGTAGAGGGTGGTTCGGATAGATATCGAGCAGTGGCACCCTGCACAGGCACTGCATATCCTCCAGAGTCAGTGTTGCAAACCAAAGAACATTGAATATCGTTACAGGTCGAAAAAAATTCTCTACAAAAATGCTACTTGCATTATATCATTACTAAAGTAACAGAAAATATTATATAATCCCTCTGTTGGTAATTTCGACACGTTTTAGTAGTATTAATTTATCTTTTGATTAAGTTGCCAAGTTAAAGTGATCTATCATTGTACATTTCTTAGTAAACTTTAAATTAATTAATTAGTTTACTAACTACACGAGAAATGTTTATGCTGTGAGTGCCTTTTAGATTTTTCGTTTTTTCCGGTTTCCACAGTGTTACAAAAGATCACTTTTTTTGCCCCAAAACAACATTATATGCCTTGATATTTGTTTTTGCACTGTCTTATTTAACTGGTTGTAAACATTTCGAAAAAATATCTCCTTTCAACCACTTATCCGAAAACAACTGTTTTCACACTTTCTTCTCATTCTTTGACAATTCACCGCGGCATTCCCTTTCTCTCTCTCTCTCTCTCTCTCTCCCTTTCTTACGGATAGAATGCGTTATTATATCCTAGTTGATGATACATAAAATGCCTAAATTAAAGTTGCAGAATATACATAAAACTTTTCACATGTAGCAATAACCATACATTTATTCTTTTTTAAATTAAAATTAACAAAAGTCGCTACATTTCTCCGTGTTTAATACCTCGCCGCGTCTCACTAAGGCTCAAATTTCGCTACGCGTAGCGGAATTCCACTACGGTTGGCAACACTGTCCAGAGTGGGCATTGCTAAGCAGTTGCAACAATAGCCCCCTTGCGGACACATGCTGAAACTCGGTAGCTATGTGACTCACGCTGTGTTATTGTGTCCAGTTCTTCACTCGCATCATCATGGAGCGGCCACGATATGCAAAACACGATTTAGTTGAAATGCTGTTGGTGTTTGGGGACTGTCAACGTAATGGCAGCCAAGCACGAGCAGCCAAATGTTTCCAGTTTGACGACTGGAATAGCTTCTTGCATCAATGGAAACTGTGGAATCACGGTCTACTGTATGCGTTAAATCCGTCACTGTGTATGCGGCAGAAAAGCCCTGTGATTCTAAATGCCGTAAGAGAAGCTGTTGCCACAAATTATCATACCAGCTGCAGAACTGTGCCCATGAGTAAGACGGATCTAACTTTGAACTTCATTAAGTTTCCAGTACATCACAATAGAAGACTCTGCTGCAACCGCGGAGTAGTCCACCCAACCTACTGCTCAGTGTCTATCCGAGGTACTCAGTACATACCCCGAGATCTATCGTGGCTCGATATAAACAAACACAAGGTCTCTGGTTGCAGCAGGCGACATGTTTACTTGGAACGGTGTATTCGCTTTGTCATTCATTGGTGGTAAAGTGGAGATTAGCTCCTAGCTAACTAAATGAACTGCTGAGCAGGAATGAACCCTGGACTGACTATTGAAGCGGTTGTATTCAAAATTTATGGTGTCCCTTCTTTACCCTGATAATGTAGTATATTTTTCGTATAATTATGTTGTATCAATAAAAATAGAATGGTTTAAATAACATTGCTTACTACATAAGTTTTATTATATAATTTAGAATATTATATAGTTTAAATTGACCCTAATTGTAGGTTCCCACTTAAAAAAAATTAAATTGATCTTAAACTGACCATCATAACATCCTCCAAACAAAACACTACTAGTGACATTTACTTTACCCCCATAATATCAAGCAACTTTTATTAAAGACATTTCTTTCTACAACGCCTTGGTTTTGGAGATATTGTACAGTCTCAACTTAAATGGTCCACCCTGTATATATTTGCGTATTTTAGTTAGTGAAACTTTATTAGTGTTATAATTCGATCCATAGTTATGTGTGTTGTTACGTAGTTCAATCATTTTCGTTTAAATGGTTGCCATTTGCATTACGTTTACGCAACATACATACAATATACTGCTTCTACGAAATTTACTAAGTATGTAGTTCCAGTGTCTTTCATGATGATTCGTCTCCAAATCTTATACATTGGTTTCTCCCGCTTTGTAAGCATTGAGAGTAAGCCGATCTCTTTGTTTTGTTTACGTCGAGCCACGGGTGGCGATGCCTGTAAACAGATTTAAAAGGTCCCGAGAGAGAAGGCGACATAAATCTAAAAAATTAAGTTTTAAAAATGAAAAAAAAAATGTGAAAGATTAAGCTGAATTTCATCTAAGTTTCTCCTTAATCGTCAAGTCTCCCCCCCCCCAGTAACAACTTAAACCGTGTTTTATGTTATGGTTGGGTGAACAAAGTGTGTCTCTGATCCGCCATGGCGTCTTAATGCAGATTTTAGAAATCAGTCACACTGCTGACTGGCATGACGAGTGGGATGATTCTGTTGATGTCAATGGGATGTAATACAATTGGCTGTGTCTTGCACAAACGTAGAGTATATCCTTCAGTTCAAACTCGCCGTTCAGACCTTACGCAAGCAATGCTGTGTATACACTTCACACTACAAACAAGAGCTGTTCCTTAAACAGATAGCTTTGTTAATGATTTGTTGACGAAGTACATGCCACGTCTAGTACAATCATCTGCAAATATTTTGCCTATATGGTAGCGCGGTAGTTTCAGTTGGTAGTGTAATGACAAATCCCTTCCCCCTTCCAGCATCTGCCTTCCTCACTCCTTCTCAGTCTTCAGAAATGTTTCAAAGAATAACTAAAACAATGTTCGTATCCTTACAAATCTATTCTACCAGACATTTAAAATATTGCTGCCTAAGCTAAACTTTGGTACAAACAGCACCAAAGAAAATCTTCGGCGGATTTTGTATCCTTTTCTGGGGTCTTTTGAGGCGTGTCCTTCACCTTGTCTATCGCAGAGCGTGGTGGCTTGATAAGACAGCAATAAGGGGGAAAAGAGGGGAGGTTAATGGCTTTACTTTTACTCGTGTTATTAAAACCAAAACATGTTTATTGTCTCAGAACCAGTCATGCCGTATACTAGCGAAATTACTCGTGGACATATCGTGGGTATGTGGAGGCTGGTGGCACTGTTACAGCAATTGCAACGGCAGTGCATAAAACTGTTTTTACAGTAAATTACTGGATAAAAATATTCCAGGAAAATGGGGAAGACGGTCTACATACTCGTCAGAAAGTGGGCACTCCCCGTAAAACATCCACAGATGATGATATTCGTTTACTAAATACAAATTACTCTTTTGTTAAAATTGACTGATCATGTTTAGAAACTATAGATAAATGTATATATATAAAGTTTACCGAATATGACTTATATATTATGGCAATAAAATTGTGTTATATTTTTGTCTATAATCCTGTTGTATTCCTATGATCAGCAATGTGTTAGTAAAGGTATATTAACCAATTGTGGTTTGAATTAGCGGGAAAACATGCTGCTTTACTTAGTTATGTTTGCTTCTATGCAGCAACAAGCTTTGATACCACTGTGAGAATACAGTTCTGTTTATTTTTTGTTATAAATTTCTGCCTTGCTATGTATTTAATGAATACCATTCAAGCTTTAATTTGAAAATTTTCTCAAACTACACATTCTACATTTCGCTAACCTGGGCGCTCATTAAGTTTTCCCCTTAGCTTTTAACCCTTTCAAAGGTGTGTCCTGCATTAGCCGATAAGGTATGAGCTACCAATCACGATAAGAGGTCTGTATGACAAACTGAATGCACTCACTCTACCTCTTTCTCTTTTAGTCAATACGATCGAGATGGTAACCATATATTTCGTTTCTACGCCATTTCGTAACCTTTGTTGCTGCTATTGGTGCGACTGTTTAGCAGAGGGACTGGCGCATCCTTGCACCGTGGCCTAAAGCAACCAATGAAATGGCCATGGCTTCGCTAGGCCACGTACAACGATAAATAATGTGACGTAGACGGGAGGTGCTGTGAGATTTTCCTTTGCGCTCTTTGTACATTTAATCGCAGAAGCCCTGCTACGTTCCTTCTCTTCCCGATATAATTGTTACTGTTCGATTTTATTTTCTCAAGACACACCTGCACAGAAATGTCTTGTGGCTTCATAATGTTAGAAAGGCAAATGTGGCAACTTTACTAAAAACTAAACTTTGTTGCTGTCTGCGGAAATTATGCTTAATTCAAGATTAAACACATTTATCACAGGCTTCACGTATAGCACATGGCTACTATGAAAAATCGTATTCAATATGTTTCATTTCCATGTAAAATAACCGATTTATTGACTCGATGGCTTTATGTCATGGTGAGATAATCAACTAAGGTAGAGAACACCTTCCTCTACACGGGTATAGGGGATTTCGTCACAATTTTTTAGTCATCGTTACAATTGGTCACAAAAGGTTCACCACAGGAGTATATTTGCCAAAAATTATGTTGGACCCAGCTGTGTATTTCTAAAAGGGTTTTTGTTAACATATACATTGGAAAAGGTTATTTAAAAATTAAATAGCGATGGAACAATTTTAATTTAAGCTCCCTGCTTTATTATGGCCTAATGCCCGGTGATAACCCAGAATGTTCCCTTCTTCCTTATATTGTGCAGAATTTTCTACGATGCGAGAAATATGCGTGTCAGTCTCTATACCAGGTGGCCCAATCGCGCCGTATTTGACGTGTGCAGATAACTCTCCGTGCGTTAAAAGAGTTGCAGAACTAAATGGGGCAATTCCAAATAAAGACAGGTTAGTAGAGAACACGCCCTAAAAATCTGCTGCTGCCACTGCTCAGAAACGTCCATATGGATACACGGAGAGGGTTTGAATATCCTATCAATCAAAAGATGCAAAATTTCGAACACTTATTCAATGAGCGAAATCAACATAACAGTACCGTTATATGATGATAGTAACAATAACATGCACTGCGCACTGTCATGTTTGTTGCTTATACTCCCTAATGTTAGACAAGAAAAGTGTTAACACAATTTAAAGAATATCTATTGGTGTATATGGATAAATCCATAGAATACATTTTAATTATTTGTCAGTCCAAAAGCTGAGTTTTCCCTCGAAAATAAAGCCTATGTAACTAAAGTGGAAAATATTCAAAGACCTTATCGGTCTATTTTGTCTATCATCACGTACTGTACACTCTATTGGAAGACTGGGAAGTGCCTCTCAATGAGTGCGAGCCGCTTATCGTCCTTCCTGATAAGAAGAGTAGAGCGAAGCTCGGCTGACCTCGTAGCTCAGTCGGTAGAGCACCTGCCTACTGTGCGAGGGGCCCGGGTTCGATTCCGTTTTCTATAACGATGATTACTCCCTAACCTCCCCAGAGTCTGGAAGTATGAATGAATGTGTGTGTGTGATCTAATGATTTAAGTACAAAGTTTACTAGAAACCCAAAAGTAAAGCCGCCGGTAAGACCACTGTAGTTAAAGGCAGGCTGTAAATGGAACTTAACAAAAAAAGCTCTCTTACGTTAATTCGCCAGTTCCCCACTGACCTGTGTTTATTTGTAATTGCCCCATTGACTTCTGCAACTATTTTAACGCACGAAGGGATATCTACACACTTGAAATACACACTTGAGTCACCTGGTAAAACTATTTCCTTTTTTCTTTGTCGGACTGTGCCTGCTTACAACCGTTCGATATCTCGGTCCATTTCTGCAACCTCATACTGCAAATTTTGAAGTAGATGATACTAAGATGGGTGATGTTTTCCGACTATTGTATTTGGTCTCCTATGCCATGCCTCACAGGAATAAGTGGTCCTGGAAAGCTTTGAAGTACCCTAACGTACTCTGGCGGAAAGAGAGGTCGCTGTGTACATCTCCCGCGACGTCGACCCTTAACATGGTTATCTTCGAGGTAATCAAATATTGGTATCAGGTCGTCTTGGGCTATCTCTTGCAGGGTGTCGAAAGCGTTTTCGACGTCGTCTTCTGATACGGATGTCAGTGATATAAGTGAATGCAACTGTGATCTAAATTCGCCGTTTTTTATGTTACTGATTAGTGATGGGACGATACCACTATCTCTCGATACTCGATACTGGTATTGACTTTTGAGCACCTATACTCATTCATTCATGCATTCATTATCCGTTTAACCTCCTCATATGTAGGACTTACACCCCCAGGACTTACAGGCGGGTGCCTGGGATCAGAGGCCCGTCGAGGAGTAGACACTCATGGATCAGACAGAATATCCAGGATGGGTGATCAGCCCGATGCCTGGTATGGGGAGGAAGGAAGTAGATGAGACGAAATGATGGTGAAATGGATGAAAGGAAAGGTGATGATGGAGCAGTTGGTGGAAAGAATGGCGGGGGAATCCGGAGAACCCGGAGAAAACCCGCCCAGACGCCGCTTTGTCCACCACAAATCCCACATGCGGGTCCCTGGGATTGAACTCGGGCCGCCTCGGTGAGAGGCGAGCGGTCTAACCACTCGGCCACGGCGCCGCCCTATACTCTATACTCACTTTACAAAAAAAAACTTTAAAGGCGTTTCCTTGTACACAGAGTTATATTCCTATTCGTAGTTTTTTGTGTATGAATGTATGTAACCAATTTTGTATTGTATATTAATTGCAAAATTGTTCCTTCTCCAATTAGCAGTAACGTTCTTACCTTGATAATTCCACACGATATACAGGGTGAATCACCTAAAACTTGCACCGCAAATATTTCGGAAATGGAAAGTGCTATTGATGTGCAGTTTTCATAACATTGATTGGTAGTTAGGGGCTCGTATATTTAGCCAATAAACAGATTTTAATAATACTGAGAAAATGTATTTTTTGAGTAAACATATCGTTTTAAATACAACAATGCCTAGTTACATAAACAGAATAATGGTAGGGTAACTTAGAATGTCAGTGGCGATTATTGCATGATTCTAGTGCAAGTGGCTTACGAGCTTTCTTGTTTTGAAACCTTTACGCACCGACACTTGTAAAACCTATGGTAGCACAAACTAAAGAACAACAAAAAGGTATTACAATAACTCTGTGGATTCTTACAAGTAAGGAGAACATAGCCCTTCAGAGTTTTTGGTCAAAATGACCACCGGCAACTTCAATGCACGCTTGCAGTCTGCTATGAAAAGACTGCTGCACACGTTCTAGCATTCCAGGGGAAATTTCAGAGCAGGCAGCAGTAATACTCGTACGTTGTTTCATATCGTCTGGTGTAGTTGGTACATCCTTGTAGACAGTGTCTCTCAGCCTGCCCCACAGAAAAAAGTCTAAAGGGATCAGATCCGGTGAACGGGCCGTCCAAGGTACAGGTCCTTTTCGTCCAATCCAACGATTTGGAAACAATCCGTTAAGACAAGCTGTAGTACTTCGTGCACTATGGGCTGGACAGCCATCATGTTGGTACCACAGGTTCCTCCTAGACTGCAAAGGAACGTCTTCTAGCATTTGAGGCATATGGTCTGTCAGGAGGCTGCGATACTTGTGCGAGTGCATTGTTCCTTCTAGTATGCACAAAGGGCCTATGAGATGATGGTTCACTATCCCACACCACACGTTTAAACTCCATGGACGCGGACATCCACCTGACGAAGCCAACGGGGATTGTCAACAGACCAATAATGCATGTTTCTGCGGTTTACCTGGCCATGATTAGTAAATGTTGCCTCATCACTAAACAAGATACACGATGAATCTGGAGTATCGTGTCTTAATGCCCATGTACAAAAATTAACACGATTCTCAAAATCGTTTCCAGGCAGCTCTTGATGGACAGAGATGTGATAGGGATGGAACCTATGTCGATGGAGAATGCGCAGTACACTTGCCTGACTTATGACACTTCCAAGTGCGATTATGCGGGAACTAATTTGCCGATCTACTGCAACGACAGCCAAAACATTACTTTCTGCCTCTTCTCCAGTCACTTGTTTGTTTCTGTTACGTTTTCTAGGGTTACAGTACCACTTTCACGTAACTGGTTGAAGAGGTTGATAAATAATTGCCGAGATGGTTGACGTCTATTGGGATACGTTTCCGCATACACCGTACAGGAACGAACTGTATTCTTCCTACACTCTCCATACACCATGAGCATGTCGGCTTTTTCTGCATTAGTAAACCCCATCTTCCACTCACGACTTACTGCTTGAACTGTCACAAACTAACTGACCAGGAAGTCGCAGTGCAATCAATGAACAGAAAACACAATGTAAACATAGATAACAACATCGTACCTAGCAACCAAGCAGGTTGAATGGGACAAACAATTTTCGGGGTGGAAACTTTTCAAAATACGATTTCTCATAAACCACTTGCACTAGAATCCTGCAACAAAGACCATTGACATTCTAATTTACCCTACCTTTATGCTGTTGATGTAACTAGGCATTGTTCCATTTAAAAATTGTATGTTTGCTGAAAAAAATAAACTTTTTCAGTATTATTAAAATCTACTTATAGGCTAAATGTGCGAGCCCCTGACTACCAATCAGTGCTGTGAATACTTCACATCAATAGCACTTTCCATTTCCGAAATATTTCCGCTGCAAGTTTTAGATGATTCACTCTGTATATCCCCTATTGTTAGTCAAGGCTAATAATAATTACTGTGCTTCCGTTTTTATGCAAATATATTTTGTGCTGAAAAGTTTATTTTAAAGGACTTTCTATCCATAGAAAAACGCATACCAGCTCTTCTTTATTACGCTGTCTTGAAAATATAAACTTATATATATATATATTTCATGAACACCAAACAGCTAAAAATGACAAATATTTACGTGCACTGTATTATCTCTTGTCTTAAGTTCTGATTTGTTTCTGCTGGATTCACGGATTTTGGTCACCGGAGTAGGTAAATGTAATGGCTGAGAGTGAGTCACCAAGCCAGGCTATTGCAGAAACGTGATTTAGTGCGTCAGCTAAATTAGCTTCATTCACAGCTCAGTAAACGCAGCATGTTACATGAGTACCTCTATTCCTTCCCCTATTGCTTTTGCACGTTTCATTTGGACACACCCACAGAAAGCCCAGTCCAGCAGCCCTTTGGGGACATTGCAAGGCAATAACGTGAAGTCTCAATTCCTTTTGTTGCTTATCTAGCATAAAGTTAAGTGTAACTACTTTCAATAATGCAAAACTTAAACATTTAAAACTATCGAAAGGTTAGCCCAAACTACAAGGTTATTCAAAAAGATTCTAAAGATTCATTTTTAATAAACGACAATAGATAACGACACATCATTGAATAGAGGAAAGTTGAACGTTTTAAGCCCACCTTAGTTCCATTCAGTGTCAACAGCGGTAATGGGTTTGTTTACGAGAAAATGGCGACGCCACAGAAAAAGTCGTTTTGTGTGCTGCATTATGCAAACAGTGAATCCATTGTTTCATTGCAGCGTGCATTTCGTTGTTTCAACTACGGGCCACTTCATCATAAAAAATTTACAATTGATACAATAAATTCGTAGAAGATGGTTGCGTATGGAAACGGAAAAACACTGGTTGTTCTCGGATAACAAATGGTGCTCATTTTGAAATAAAATTTAGAATTTTTCTCTATTCAGTGATGTATCGCATGTGTCGCCATCTATTGTCTTCCATCAGAAATAAATATTTAAAGTCTGTTCCTTCTTTTTGAATAACCCTGTATTAGACATACTCTACTACCACCGAATATCGAGAGTGTCGAGGTATTGAGGTCCCATCCCTAGTTACGGCATTTTCCAATGATTACTCCTTGATAACTCATTTAAATGTCTGTTGAAGATGGTTTGTTAGCTCCACGTATGGAAAGCCAATTTGTAGTACGTATTTTGTTGTAGAGTTTGCACGACGCTTTGGGCATCAATTTGAAGTAGTTTGTATTGAAGGAGTTGTATTATATTTTAACTGTTGTGGAGCCGAACTTGTAGTAATTGCAACCGCACGTATAGTATACCCGGTAGCCTTTGCCCCAATTTTTAAAAATATTAACTTCATAATTTGACTGTTTCTTTAATTACTAAATCTTTATGTTTGCCTCGGCTGCGTCAGTATTATTGTTAGACACACATTTCTCTTAGCAGGGTTGTGGTGCAACTGACGAATGTAGGCTTACACAGATTATAATTTTACTTCACTACATTTATTAATCCTTGACACAATTTAAATAACACTTCACTGATATAGAGAGCTGTGAGATTCTTTTTATTAATTAATTACACTTTTTAACACGTAAACTTATTTTTCGTCTACACGAATACATATTATATTTCTTGAGGACACTTTTTGCATCTGGTTAGTAACGCTGTCTGCAGGCAACTGAACTCTAAATTTGTAAAATTTTCTCCTTTTCAGTTTTTGATTGACTAATCCTACTCCAATAGAATACCTTAATTTAACTAAAACTTTTTCTGGTTGTTGATTGGCTATTTTATAAACTGTCACTAAAATTACACTATTGTTACTCCAAGAATCACAAGTAGTACTGTTAAACTTTCTTACTCATTATTGCCTCAAAGTTACCTCATTGTTACCTCATTGTTAGCAACGTTTAACCTATTATTCTTACAGCTCCTACATTATTAAATTACGTAATATATTCACATAACATTATTACACATGGATATAATAGTATACAATAATATAATCATATACAGTGACTGTTACATACATTTTACAAATTATTACATACACATATTGCTTCAAGACGGGCTGTTATTGAATTTACATATTATATGATTAGACTGAAATTATTTTAGTGTTAAAAATACTGCCTCACTGTCTGTAGCAAAGGTTATTATTTTTTTCTCACTACCCGGATCAAAATGTAGAAGCCATGTGTCACCTTCTAAGGTTTTAGTGTATATTCTGGCTATGTTGTTCAAATCGTCTATATTTTTATGTTCTGGAGGCAGATTTACCCTCCTGGTGAGGTGCAATGTCCTAATGGTTGTTTTCTCCGATAGTCTGACGTTTCCTTCACTGGTCAGTTTCAGATCGTTCTGGAAGATGGAGGAAATTGGTTTTCTGCAAGTTTTTGCTTTTCTTTCACAGACGCGATACACTCCTTAGCTTCAGTTCTGCCCATTCAGCAGCATGCCTAGAATGATTTGAAGGTCCTTTTATGATTTTGGTCCCATCATGTGTTGCTGACATCCCTGAGTTACATTTCCCTCGTAAATCGCAACGCCACACCACTCCACTTATCGCGCTTCTATGTTTGGTATACATGATACCTTTATGTATAAGTTTACGGCATCCTCTTGCAGTTTCTGTGTATCGTATTTCATCACCCCTAATTTAGAACACGTGCAAATTAAGAAATTAGAAACATACAATACAATTTCTTACACTGTTGACCAGGGACAGATGATAAAATACTATCTAAAGGTGATGCCAATATAAAAGGGTGAAAACTGAGAAAGAGTTTGTTACGTTATTTGCACCACGCTTTGGGCATCAATTTGAAGTAGTTTGTATTGAAGGAGTTGTATTGTATTTCAACTGTTGGGGAGCCGAACTTGTAGTAGTTGCAACCACACGTATAGTACCCGCTTTCCGGTAGCCTTCGCCCCAAATGTACTTTCAGGTGGCCTTTGCCCCAAGTTTAAAAAAAAGTAACTTTGTAATTTAACTGTTTATTTAAATATTATATATTTATGTTTGCCTCAGCTGCGTCAGTATTTCTTAGAGACACGTTTCTCTTAGCAGGATTGTGATGCGACAAGAATGTATGCTTACACAGATTATAATTTTACTTTACTCCTTTTATTAATACTTGATACGATTTAAAATGACACTTCACTGATATATATATATATATAGAGAGAGAGAGAGAGAGAGAGAGAGAGAGAGAGAGGGAGAGAGAGAGAGCTGTGAGATGTTTTTATTGAATATTTGTACTTTTTAACACAAATTATTTTTCATCTCACACGAATACGTATTAAATCTCTCGCGGATGTGTCTCGCGTCCGGTTAGGAACACTGTTTGCAGGCAACTGAACTGATTTCATCCGACTAAACTTGTAAATTTCTGTATTTCAAGTCTCTGATTGGCTATTCCTAATCCAATAGAATACCTTCATTTAACTAAAGCTTTTTCTGGTTGTTGATTGGCTATTTTTAAACTGTCTCAAAATTTACATTATTGTTGCTCCAATAATGACTAGTAGCATTTAAATTTTAAAATTCACTATTGCCTCAAGGTTACCTCATTGTTAGCAACGTTTGACCTATTTCTCACAGCTCCTACATTATTAAATTACGTAATACATTCATATAACATTATTGAACATGTATACAATAATATAAGCATATGCAAGACTATTACATACATTTTACAAATTATTACATACACATATTGGTTCAAGGCGGGCTGTTATTGAATTTACATATTATATAATTAGACTGAAATTATTTAAGTATTAAAAATACTGCCTCAAAATGATAACCACGCTTTTACCTGGACGAGGCCTCAGATGACAATTTGTACCAATATCAATCTAATAACAAAACAATAAATCGACTTTACTAATCGTAACTGTGGCGAATGAATTGTGGCAAATTGCACGGACCCGCCTCTACGCTCCGCCCAGTCACTGATTAAGCACGGAGGTGTTAATGTACTCGTCGTTGCGCGTTTAAGATAGTCAAACATATACGCAAAGAGAGAGCCCAGCATATTGTTCTACTTATTGTCCTAGATTTTCTCTCTCAATTTTTTTTTTTTTTTGAGAAATAGTTTTCGTATTACATGCGTTGTCACTTTTAGAAGTTAAATTCTGTTTTACCTGAATTGGATTGTGCTTATTATACAGCAAACTTTGAGAGGTAAAAGATAATAAAAGTGTTGTCCAAAATTATCACTCTTTGAGGAAGACTTGATTGCCTATCCATTTTGATTACTTTCATGTTTGTTAAAATTAAATTGACTAGATTATTTCTGCACTTATGATTTGTTGATTTGAATTATTTTTAAGGTTGATTATTGTTTACATATTCAATTTTATTCTATATTTCTTATTTATTTTATATTTACAATTTATCAGTTCAATCCAATATTATAAAAAGCAGTTCTAATTTCACACTTTACTTCCCCAGATTATGATCCCTTTTATATTAAATGGATTTTTTCCGGTGTAAAAATCCTTAACATGGCTTCCTTCGGAAGGGAAGTAAAGCCGGTGGTCCCGTGTCGTAGATTTACGGCACGTAATAGAACATTAGTCTGATAAAGAGGTCTCTGAGCAAAACTACTAGTCTTTCACGCCCAATTTAGAATGGGACTCTAAGGACCATAGCAGTTAAAGAGCGTCCATAAATAAAAATCAATTTAAGCCGTTTATTCCAGTCTTTATTTATCACCGACAACAAAGAAATTGTAAACACATTGGTGAATGCCACTGATATTTTTCTAAACCCGAATGTAGTTCTCCCTGGTACTGCACATATTATTTATTGATCATCACTATTTTCATACTCGGCGGCCTCCATCACCAAACCCATTACTGTTGTCGCACTATTTTTTTTTCCTTCGCTAACTTCGATTTCCATCAATGAACTGTGCAAAATTTCCGGTAGTGCTTTAACCGGATTGGTGAAACAGTTGGTTTATCAAAATATGACTCTTGAGGACATGCAGTACCTGCACAGATAGGCCATTGCTGAATATTTATCCGAGCCACCCACTACAGAATGGCGTATTTACGTATTACCTTCACAAGCGTATTTGCCACGTGTCATTTTTCTTCGACTTTGTTGCGCTCAGGATGTTCCACATGAATTATCTATTGATTGTTAAAAATATCCAGAACAACGGGTAAAAATATTTGTCGCGTTATTTAAATAATACATTCTTATTCCAGATACATAAAAGTGTGTTTAATGAATTCTAAAAAAAATCATATCGTTAAATTAATATCAGAATATTTTAATTATTTAGTATCCTGTAGGGCAGATAGTTTTAAAAAGTTTCCACAATTTTGAATATCTAACATGCAAAAGAAATATAATCCATCCTGTTTTTGCCGCTATACTCACCGTTCATTTGAAGTTAAAAGAAAAATGGTGGAAGCGAATGCAGCGAAAAGTCGCAACGCTTTTAAACGCTTTCTTATGTAGTTCACATGGCTAATCCCCTGGCAAAACAACAATGTTTAGAACGTTACTAACGGCATGCACGATGTTAATCACGCAGTGCTTTACACTACCACCTATGTTTTACGAAGGTCAGATTCTATTCTGGTAGCGGACCATATTGTGTGTACACTAAGGGCGGCAAAAAGAGGATGGATTATATTTCAAAGAGGTCTTTGAATTTTAGATATTCAAAATTGTGGAAACCTTTTTAAACCTATCTGTCCTACAGGATACTAAATAATTATCCCATGGCACTGCGGCCCATGCAGGGCCTTGGGCTGGCAACCTGACTGCCAGCCTCACGCCCACATACGCACCGCAGAGGTGGGCGATCATCCAAATGATAGGGGGATATGTGCCCAGCATCATGCAACCTCAGCCAGATGTTGGTCTCCGCGGTCGGGATCGCTACCTATCGCAGCTCCTCACTTTCCTCATGATGCTGAATGGGCACCGGTCCTATACCCAAAGCTTAAAATCCGCACCCCCACGGGCGGGATCCAACCCGACCGCATTCCGTGGCCGGCAACCAGAGCACCACGCTCCAGTCCACTGCACCACGGCGCAAGACATGCTAAATAATTAAGCTCAGTATTATGCGCTTATACTCTCCACTTAGTTTCTTACCGAAAAATTCTCTACTCAAAACAAAAGCACCGCAATGCTTTCCTGCGTGATGTGTGTCTTATGTGCAGCCGCTCGACCATGGATTCCAAGGTCTCTCACCTCACGCCTAACTTTCATAGTAAATGGAGTGGATCCTGATGCAGTTTGGAACTCCTGTGTGATGGTCTGGATAGATGTCTGCCTATTACTCTTTACGACCCTCTTCAAATGTCGGCGGTCTCTGTCAGTCAACTCACGAGGTCGGCCTGTACGCTTTTGTGTTGTACATGTCCCTTCACGTTTCCACTTCACTATCACATCAGAAACAATGGACCTAGGGATGTTTAGGAATGTGAAAATCTCAGGTACAGACTTCTGACACAAGTGACGCCCAATCTCCTGACCACGTTCGAAGTCCGCGAGTTCCACGGAGCGTCCCATTCTGCTGTTTCAGGATGTCTAATGACTACTGTGGTCGCGGATAATGAGTACCAGGCAGTAGGTGGCAGCACAATGCACCTAAGATGAAAAACGTATGTTTGTGGGGGTCTCCGGATAGTTTTTATCACATAGTGTATCTTTTGATGATTTACCCATTTTGGTGTTAATAAACTTGGTCAAATAGTGCGTTACCTTGTGACGACATTCTCCGTAAACAGGAGTTCTCCTGAGTTAGGACAGTTTCCACATTGTATTTTATTTATGTTGCAGGTATGCATACACCGGGAGACCAGTAGTAATCACCGACGCAATGGAAAACTGGACTGCACAGAATGTGTTCAGTTTCCAGTTCTTTAAAGGCGTCTATGAGCAAAGCCTGGAGCACTGGAGTCTTCATTTGGGCTGCCAATTCTTTCCCTACGAGACGGAATTCACCCATCTCAAGGAAGTGTTTAACATGAGTGAAGATCGGGCACATATGCGGGGTGGTACCAGGCCTTGGTACATCGGTTGGTAAGTATGATCTGGATTTAATAATTGTTGGGTTTCGGTTGCTTGTTTTATTCTTTTTTTAAATTTACTTCATGCATTATACCGAATTAATCATTTTTATTTCTAAAACATTGTAAACACCTACTCTGAAAGTAAATAAATATAGATTTCCACAGTTTATGTAGAAATGCAATAGTAGTTTCATTTTTTACTATAACCTAAATACAAATATTAGCTCAAACGAGGCAAAATCATGAGCTATGTTGGGTGCAATTAAAAACCACCAGGTGGTCTTTGTCATACAGTCGCCACAATGACATATCGGGCTTCCAAAATATATCCTTGCAAGCGTCTTGAGAAAGGCCGGCTACCCTTCGTACTCTGGGCCGCGTACATTCCTGCCTACTTGGAGTTTAGTTTACAATTAGCCAAGACGAAAATCGATGCGATTTTACATGAACATTATACAAGGTGGACCATTTAAGTTGAGAGTGTACCTTATCTCCAAAACTAAGCGTTGTAGAAAGAAATGTCTTTAATAAAAGTTGCTTGATATTGTGGGGAAAAGTAAATGCCATTAAACGTGTTTTGTTTGAAGGAGGTTATGATGTTCATTTTTATGATTCTAAAATGACCATCATAACGTCCTCCAAATAAAACACGACTAATGGCGTTTACTTTCCCCCATAATACCAAGCAACTTTTATTCAAGGCATTTCTTTCTACAACGCTTAGTTTTGGAGATATTATACATCTCAACTTAAGTGATCCACCCTATAAACTGACTCTATTTTAATCAGCTGACAGAGGAAAAGATATTGTGTTATTTCAACAACATTCTATTAATATTCATACGACAAGAGTCCATTGGAAGCTTTTGCCAGTTGAGTAATTAGTGCTGGTGTGTAGCTGCTCACTCCTCAGATCTGGAAATAGAAATTAAATGGAGTTTTAATAAATATAATGTAATATACCAAACACATATACAGGGCTTCCAAAATACACACTGGTGTGCAAAACCTAAGGACGAGATGAGTAAAGTAACATAACAAACGAACTACTTGGTGGAAGTAGATGAAGGTGCGGGAGCATGTTGCCTGAGGTCTTTCACACGTACATAGAAAGCTGGACGTCACATGGCGTGCGTGTAGCAAGCCTATAGTGCCATATGGATCTGGTCCCGCAACGCGGGGCAGTTGACGAAACACGACAAGACGGTGCGAGGCAATTAGCGAGCTGTTACGGTGCACTGTAGTGGTGTTCTTCATTTCAACATGACCCATAGACACCATTTGGATGACTTTACACGGGAAGAATCATCGGGAAACTGGAAGAAGGGCGAAGTGTCACGAATGTTGCTCAGGAGTTTGGAATTGCTCACAGCATTGTTTCACGTGCATGGGGAACCTTCCAAACCACAGGCACTGCTGTCCCAAGGAGAGGTGGTGGTCGACCACGCTCAACTACAGCAGTAGATGACCGCTACATTGTGCAACAGGCAAGAAGGGATCCACGCCAAACAGCGGGTGCAATTGAAACCACATTTAACAGGACAGCTAGGCACGTAATCTCACGATACACAGTTGCACGGTGACTACACAGAGATGGTCTCTTTGCTCGACGGCCAGTACGTTGTGTTTCATTGACATCCGCACATCGGCAGCACCGTTTGCAATGGTCCCAAGAGCATCAAAATTGGACCAACGAGGAATGGGGTCGCGTGTTCTTCTCCGATGAGAGCAGATTCAGTCTAAGTAGTGATTCTCGATGTACCCTCATATGGCGAGTGGTGGGAACACACAATGAACCCAGGAACATCCTGACATCCTGGCAGAGGCATAATTTTGCATGGGCGTATCGACCTCCAAATCTTTGAACACGGTACCCTCACTGGTTAACGTTATTGTGATACTCTACTCCTTCCCCATGTGCGTATTTTCAGGGGTGCAGTCGGCCCTGACTTAAATTTTATGGATGACAATGCGCGACCACATCGAACGCCGCAGGTGGAGGATCTCTTGGAACCAGAGGATATTCGGCGAATGGCCTGGCCTGCCCGTTCCCCCGATTTAAATCCCATCGAACACGTGTGGGATTCTTTGGGAAGACGTATTGCAGCACAGCCACATGCACCAACGACCATCCAACAGTTGTCAACAGCGCTAGTGGAGGAATGGAACGCCCTACCACAAGAACTGCTTACCAACCCTGTGGCCACCATGGGAGCGCTATGAAGACAATGCATTGCTGTCCGTGGTGATCATACACCCTTTTAAGCACCATGTATCTGTTTCTGTAAATCTAGAGTGCCATCATATGTCGTATTGGCTTTAGTGTAGCTTATGGTCTATGAATAAAGGTGGCATTTCTGTTCGTCCCATTGCATATTTCGTTTAGTTGTCTACTGTAGCATACCGTAGCAGTTCCCTCTATGTATGATTCAAGTTTCATCGAGCTATGTTACTTGGCAGTGTCACAGCATGCGAAGATTACTTTCGTCCTTAGATTTTGCACACCATTGTATATTTACGCTCTTAAAGGGTTCTGCCACCCTGCTACTGGACATGCCCTAGCCGACTGCGGCTATAATCTTGACTTGGGTTTTAAAAATGTTTATAAAATCTGTCCTTGTAGTAAATATTGGAAATGTCCACTTTAGATGAACAGTCACTATAGCGAGTAAACACATTATTGTTGATAGGAATTAGTTCGCCCACAGTAATGTTTCTGTTTTCATTTCATACGTTTTCCATGACTTCTTCCAGTGTGTGAGGAGTTGTTTTGCACACTTTATCCTTCAGGATATTCCAAAAATACAAACCACAGGTTGTTAGGTTAAAAATTCTAGCAGCGAAGTTAACGCAGACAAAATTCTCATTTTCATTTTTGTAGTTTTATAATGTTCTTAAAATCGTAAACCTTTAAAATTTTGTTCAGGTGCGGTATTTGCAGAATTAATTCACACACATTTACTAGTGTGGCAGACATTTAATTTAAACTAATATAGAAACTTATGCCAGTAAAACTAGGGCATTAATGAGAACTGTCAGTAAAAGTGTTGATAATTCCAGATTTTGACATATTTTCCTCCCACAGATTATGCTGTCCTCCATGGTGTAGTGGTTAACATGCTAGCCCCTAATTCCCGAGATCGCGGGTTCAAACCCAGCTGAGGGCGATGGTTTTTTTTCAGGCGTAAAACTCCTTAGCAAGGCTTTCTTCGGAAGGGAAGTAAAGGCGGTGATCCTGTGTCGTAGATTTACCGCACGTAAAAGAACCTCAAGCCTGATAAAGAGGTCTCTGAGCAAAATTACCGGCCTTTCACGCCCAATATAGAATGGGACGCTAAAGACCACAACAGTTAAAGAGTGACAATAAATAAAACTCCAACAGATTATAACTGTTTTCACTACACCAAATGCATGTGAAATAATTATGTCAACACAGTACAAACAGTAGGAAAATCCTTCAAATTTTAAAACGCAAAATTATAAACCTTATCACATAAAAGGCATTTAAAAACCACAGGGCATACAAATTGTAATATTGCTTCTTTGAGTATTAAAAATGAGAATTTTCTCTCGCATAATTTGCCTGTTGCAATATTTTAAAGTGGAGAGGAATACCTTCTGGATTCACTGAGTATCCTCAAATGACACTCTAGGATCCCAAGGTCTCAAAGACAGACAGAGCAACGATTAGTCAAATTTAAACAAATTATTCTTGTATGCAGTTTCATGTGAGCAGGCATGTTATGCTGCAGAAACACGAATTAGTCTCGATAATACCACTGTGATAATCAAACCTTTGTAGGAGGCCTCGCAGTGGTTACATCTAACATCTTAGGCCGTATTTTTCGAGGCGGAATTAGCAAAGGAATAAACCTTTAAGTGAAAGTGAAGGTTACGACACATTCTTCACGTCTTCGAGTGTAGCTTTCGCAAATTACAGTTCGCTCACTCCTTCAACTAAACCTGTTGTGTTGTTTACCAAAACAAGTTTCGGGCTACTGTAATAAAGAAAACAGTCATTAATCTAAAACAAAAACACTAAAACAATACCGAACAAGATAGACAAGCATGACAGTTTCTGATCCTAAGTTCACCGGATGCTTAGCATTAGTCATTCCATAATTTAATTTTATTTACTTTTTCTTTTTATAGAAGCTTCTAAACCTACAAGAGAGTGATGGATTATATGTCCGTGTACCATAGTCTACATCGTCATTTATCAAATGCTAAACTCTTTCAGTGCATTGGCTCAAATGATTGAATTACAAGCTCGTCTACTTGACGTGAACATTGACATGGATAGAACCTAATAATACGAAACCTTATTTTCCTTATATTATGGATATCGATCATGTATTGGGCTTGTTAACATATGCCTCGGGCAACACGTTCAAATAATTACTGGAAAATTTTCATCAAAGGGATAAACGGTTGCACCATAATTACGTGGGCTCATTGAGACTTCAATAAATAGAGCAAAATAACAATTTATCCTTAGTTCACGAGCACTTATATTAGGCTGGCAACTAGGTGGCTATATTTCACATTTAACAGAAACTAAAAGACACTTGCGTAAATGGCTTTATTAAACAATCAACCGGCTTTCGCCCAATTGCACCTTCACTGTGCAGATTTTTGGAATAAAAATATTTGTCGTAAAGCGTGTTAACTTCTTAGAAAGAACCTTTTAGAAATAACCACCTCAATAAATTAAGGTGAGTAGACGATTGCAAAAACGCCGTGCATCACTTTTCGTTTACAAATGTAATTTTAATGGTATAATAGGGGGACTTAGTATCTCGACCTACGCCGATCCTTTGTACCTAGGGCACCGGTGGGGCGCTCCGGGAGGTTGTGGGATGCGGTGAGAGGAGACAGAGGGCGGTCGGATCAGGACGCACGACAGGCAGAGGGCAGGTTCCCTACCGTTTACAGATTTAAACTTCCCGGATGGCAGCTCTCCTGCCGGCTCCCTTACACCCTGTAGACGTACACATCCCCTAGGGGGGGCGGACTCGGAGACCGCCCCATTCCATTGGACGAAGGTTTACTCGGAGCATCCTTTTTCCCTGCCATGCATACGCCGAGACCTCCCGCCGACACTTGCAGCACTGAAAGAGACTAAGAAGTGGAAAGTGAAATGAAATGAGAGTGGTGGTGAAATGCAGGGACAGGAAATTTGAGAGATGTATTGATCCTTCCCAGCATTCGCCTCGTGACCTGGGAAAACCCCGAAAAAACCCATGGATTAAGAATTTCGGCCACGAAAATCGAACCCGCGACCTCCCGAATGTGGGCCACAGACGTTACCGTCTGAGCCATCCCGCTTGGTAAGTCTGTATAGACGTTGCTGAAACTCCAAGTCTCGTTACTCCTGGGTTAAACAAATTAGTACATGGTAGAAGTAACTCTTAACGCAACATTAGAGTGTTGACCGTACGGCCGCTGCGTTCTCTAAAAATTAAACTGAGTTTTATTTATGGACGCTCTTTACTAAGCTTCTTAGCGTACCACTTTATATTGGGCGTGAAAGACCGGTAATTTTGCTCAGAGACCTCTTTATCAGGCTCGAGGTTCTTTTACGTGACGTTAATCTACGACACGGGACCACCGGCTTTACTTCCCTTCCGAAAGAAGCCATGCTAAGGATTTTTACGCCCGAAAAAAATCCATCGCCCTCCGTCGGGTTTGAACCAACGACCTCGGGAACAGAGACTAGCATGTTACCCATAGACCACGGAGGACAACAATACAGTACTAAAACTGTCGTGATCAGTACACCCTCTTCCCCAGACATAGCAGTCAGCAGTTTTCTATAAAATAGCTCTTTAGTTTGTATCTAGGGACATGACAGTTTACATGTCAGACCTTCCAGTGGAGGACAAATTCTCGTGCTATTACAAAGTGAACACAGTGTAGTCCTTTAGCACTGCAGACAGCAACGTTACCGCAGAGGTATAGGGATTACCTAAAATTGCAGCGTTTTTTTTACCATGCTTTGTTTAAAAGCTTTGCATACAGTCATTTCCAGAGGATGTGGAGCAGTGAAAATGTTTATTGGGGAATCAGTCCGCACTAAGCTGCAAAGAAGTAATGGACACAAGTGATGATGCAAAACTAAACACACAAAAAATAAAAGTGAGTGTATCTGCTCACTCTTCTATAAACTATTCTTTAAAAAACCTTATTATTCTTATTGATAATCGAGATAAACCTTCATTACACGTTTACACACATCATTTTAGCTACAAGAAGGATAAACAAGACAAAAGCATTAGTCAGATTTTTAAACAGTTGGTCACTATGTGATGGCTTTTACATGATAAAAAACGAGCAGCGACTTACCAAAAAAGTATAAGTATTTTAAAATTCAAACCAATAACAAATAATACCTCCGAAATAGTTAACGCCACAAAATATAAATTTGACATAAATTGTGAGCTTTAAGATCTACATTTCTGTGTAATGAGATATTGTCTATCTCCTACGGTTTAGCGATTATATTGGGTTGTCTCACAAGTTCGTTTGTTTTGCTCGCAACCTCCATCTATAGCGCCTGAAAACCCTGAACCCACAGTACACTCAAGTTATCCTAGTTGCCTAACCACCCCTACTACTTAGAGAACAACAACCAGACTCGCTATTGGATATGTCAGTGTGTATTTGTGACTGGTGTTGTATGGAACACGTGAACTTGTGTTTACAAACTATGGAAAGCAAAAAGGAACATTTCCGACATCTTATGCTGTTTTACTATCGTAAGAGTAAAACCGCCTCACAATGCCGGCAGAAAATTTGTGCTGTCTAGTGGGAAGATGCAGTAGCGATGCGAGTATGTCAAAAATGGTTTAGTCGATTTCGAGCTGGGAATTTCTCCCTAAAAGGCAAACCTCGGTCTGGACGGCCAATGGTTACGGACGTGGAAATAATTCATGAAACGATAATCAACAATCCAGGAGTTACAATTCGGGTGTTGGCATTGGAGGTCAATGAAGCTCGTGCTACTGTAGCCAGGAACTTGACAGCTATATTGTTGACAATAATGGTGTATACTGCAGGAAATACACTGTCGTAGCTATGCTGCGGGTGAGGTGTGTTCCCAGGCGTTCTTAGTGATTGAAACGTAACGAAAAGCGAACGAACTTATGAGACAACCCTATACAAAAGTCATTCAGAATGAGGGGATTCTATATGCTATTCGCAGATAATTCAAGATATAATTGCATTTTTTCATGCAAATAACTTAAACGTATGGTATTTTATTCAAAATCGTTGGAGCTATTCTTGAGCAAATCAAAAATAACAAAAATTGTTCCTTGTAAGGGGTAGTTCGGGGAGGGAGAATTTTCTTCCGTATCTTCGTGTCGCATCCTTGGAAGATGCTAAACTTAAATCAAGTTTGGCAGATAACCAATTTTTCGTTTATGAGTTTTAGGCTGATCACGGACAACCGTTTCTGTAGTTTCTGTAAACTATACTCGCCAAAGGTTATTCTTGTACCCACTGTTTCAAGTTAATTGTTACAAACGTTTGCAGAAATATTTTCATTTAACATTTTGTTTTAGGTACAAAGACGATGGCGAAAGTCAAATGTTGGCAACAATTGAAAACAATGGCGAAGTATTAAAAAATTCAAGCCAATAATAATGGCTATCTTGGAAATGGCTAATGCCAAAAATACTCCTTTTGATATAAATAATGTGTTTTAAAGAGATCTACGCGTTTCTGTGTTGTACGTCTTCATCTATCTCTTATGGTTTACCCGCTTTATAAAACTATAGTTTTTTTTTCAAATAAAGACGACTTCACAAACAATTCCCAGATAATCAAGTTAGGCGTTTTATTGTCATGTAAATAGCTTAAATGTATTGTTGGAAACATTTTTGAGAAAACAATTTTCCATGTAAATGGTAGTTTGGATTGAGGGCTTTTCTTAAAAACCTTTGTTGCATCTTTGGAAGATACTGAATACAAATACTAAATTTGGTACCTATCGACTTTTCGTTTATTATTTATGCTGTTAACACACACGGACGGCACTTAAAAGAACCTCAAGCTTTTTAAGGAGTCCTCTGAGCAAAATTTCCGTCTTTCACGCCCAATATAGAATGGGACGCTAAGAACCATAGCGGTTAAAGAGCGTCCATAAATAAACCACAATTTAATTTAACACACACACGACTTTTTTTTCTAAAAAATGCTTTTTTGGACTCAGGTGTCTCAAAATATATATTTCCGATGCAACCTGTAAACGTAAAAGGTAGCCCATAATGAAACGCGCTGTATATGTTGGTACTCGTAAATCTAGCCCCATCCTTTGCGTGACCTTTTCCGTTTCAAGCATAATGCTAACCACTGGATTGCCAGGGTGCTTTACCTCCCTCAAAATGTGGCCGAAGTGCCGAAGGATAACATTACAATCTTGCCCTCTTCTCACTACCGGAGCACCGTTAATACAATGTTTCGTTGAATTTCGGCGCAAAAATAAAAGTAAAATATATTAAAAACGTAAAAATAAAGACGAAATTTCAGAGTTGTTTGTTCTTTTAATACACATAAACCTTGCTTTTCATACTACACTACGGTTTTCGTAATGACAGTTTTCCTCTTGCCATTTAATGGCGGCAATAACTTTAATCGACGTCTCCATGACGCTGATGAAAGCTTCCATATAAATGCCTAGCTGCCGTCCAGTTTTAACGATTCATGCAAATAGTTCATCTCTTCCTCTGGAACGCCGAATTATGTTGTATTGGTTTAGCTTTTCCTTTTTACCAATCGTAGTGCAATTCTTTCATAAAGGCGGTATCCAAACCACCCCTTCATTCATATCTATTTTAGCACCATTCACTGGTTCGTTTCTATGTCTTTGAATTGTTTTTCAGGCGTGTTACGTAGATAACTGATACACCTACCTTATGGAAGGAAAACACTCTTGAGACAATGAGTTTGAGAGTTTAAATGCTACTAGTCATGATTAGAGCAACGATAATATAAATTTTGTGACAGTTTAAAATTAGCCAATCAACAGCTAGTAAAAACTTTAATTAAATGCATGTATTCTACTGGACTAGGATTAGCCAATCAGAGACTTGAAATACAAAGATTTAAAAATTTATACGGTTGAAATATGTTCAGTTGCCTGCAGACCTTGATAGCAACCGGATGGAAGATGCGTTCTCTAAAGAAATATTACGTATTCGTGTGAAACGAAAATTAAGTATATACGTTAACAAAGTGCAAGTATTAAATGAAAGATTCTCACAGCTCTTGATATCAGTGTAGTGCTATTTAATTTGTGGATAAAAAGAAGTGAATATAAACTTAAAATTGGTGTAAGCCTACATTCTTGTCACACCATGCCCTGATTAATAGAAACATGTCTCTAAAGTAATTCTGAAGCAGCCGAGGCAAACATAAATATAAGTACTATCTATAGAAGCAGTTTAATAACAAAGTTAATAAATATTATTTTTTAAACTTGGAGCATAACAACAAAAATACATCTTTAAATCGGCTTCTCATACATAACAGCATATTATGTAACAGACAATCTTCTTAAAATTGACATCCATACGTGGAGCTAAATAAATAAACAACTTCCAAGAACAATACTACTTTACGATCTACGAAAATAGGCCACTTTTTGGGCACGTCAGTATACGTAGTAGAGAAAATGATAAAGAAATCCTTCAGAAATTAACCAATGATAACGCATTTTACCAATTCAGGACACGAAATTCATAAACTCCTAAATGCTGTTCACAGTGGAGAGAACGTAGCTAGTTTGTAGGTCTCTCCCACGTCAGAATCTGAAAATATAAGCTTCGGTGAACATTTCAGCCTTAGAACTAACTTTCATTCAATTACTCTCGGCAAGTTCTCGGCCTTTATCGGCAGTGCGCTCTGTTCCGTGAAGTGCGGTAAATCTGTAGGTGTCTCGACCTAAGAGAGTTAAAATGTAAAATTTGTCCTAATGCGGTCATTACGCACTGAGCGGATCTGGGAGAGATAATAGGTTCCTATTTCTCTTCGTAACCAACAAATGAGATGAAAATCGGAGAGCCAGCTGGGGAGTGAGACCGCAGAGCTAGGGCGGATGGTTCGAAACAAGTCTATAATGACGATGCAATGATCTGCACCTGCGAACCCTCCTCGTTGAAAATACGTTTCCACTCCCTGGGTAACCGGCAAAATCCATACAACGTAATTCCCCGCTCTACCTATCTTCGAAACAGATGCGAAGGCTTATAAGGTTTTATTGAGAATAAAGGAACAAGAGGAGCAGCGATACAGAACTTCGTTCTCATTTAAGCCCAGTTTCCACCGCCAGCTCTGCACAGCTTTTAGGTGCGTTCGCTGCGAATTATAGATGTGATAAGGGTGCGAATGGAGAGCTGGGATGAAAATAGCTCTGGCAAAGGAAGCTCTTAACTCTCGAATGACCAGAAGAGGGTGCGTTTATGTACACACATTACCAAAGTTGTACAAAGTAGACTAAGTTCCTGATATTTTATCACAATTAAAGTGACGTTTGTGATACCGCTAGGACTAGCGTGCTTCCTAGACTCAAAAGCCGGATATTTTAGTGTTATTTTGTGATAGAAACCAATTATACCTGCCTTAATCCAACTTATAACCTTTAGTGTGAAAAATTTTAAATAAAATACTAAATGTGTCAAAAACCCAGGTAACTCGTAGATCTAGTGGTCGCGGTAAACTAGAGACTTTCATGCAACAGCGAGAAACAGCTGAATGTCGACAGGACTTTGAAAGAACGACAAAGGATTCAACAATTCAAACCATTAATAACGGATATCTCGGAAATGGCTGATGCCACAAAAAAGTTATTTGAAATAGCTTGTGAGCTTTAAAGAGATCTACAGTTTTGTGCAGTGCGTTTTCGTCTGTCAAAATTAAATTAAATTGAGTTTTATTTATGGACGTTCTTTAACTGCTGTGGTCATTAGCGCCCCATTCTATATTGGGCGTGAAAGACCGGTAATTTTGCTCAGAGACCTCTTTATCAGGCTTGAGGTTCTTTTACGTGCCGTAAATCTACGACACAGGGCCACCCGCTTACTTCGCTTCCGAAGGAAGCCACGCTAAGGATGTTTACGCCCGAAAAAATTCATCGCCCTCCGACCTCGGGAACTAGAGGCTAGCATGATAACCACTACACCACAGAGGACGACTTTTCGACTATCACTTAACATTTACCAGTTATACAAGATTATAAGAAATTACTTCCGAGTAAAGAGGACTTCACAGGCTATTCCCAGAAAATTCAAGATATTCATTTTGTCATGTAAATGGCCCTTATATATGGTATAACCCTAATATATGGTGAAAATAAAAAAATTTCGAAAAGTGTTCCTTTAAAGGGTAGTTTCTGTGCGGTATTTTCTTGAAAATCTTCGTGTCATATATTTGGAAGATATTGAACTTAAATACCAAGTTTGGTATTTCTTAGACTTTTCGCTTTTGAGTGCTGTTCACAGTTAAACACACACACACACACACGCAACATACACGGACCTTTTTATAAAAAAGCTTTTTTTGAATTCCGGAGGCCTCATAACGTATTTCCATGTAAAATCTCGGTATCGAATTTTAGGGTGGAATGCAATACCTTCTTTACTCACTATGTACGTGTAGAGAAAGTAAAAATGGAGTGTATAAAATAAATATTAAATATATTTTAGAAGAATATTCCTGCTAAAATATACATCGGAAGGATCTTATTAATGGGGAAAAATTAAATTAAATTGAGTTTTATTTTTGGACGCTCTGTAAACTGCTGCGGTCCTTAGCGTCCCATTCTATATTCGGTGTGAAAGACAGGAAATTTTGCTCAGAGGCCTCTTTATCAGACTTGACGTTTTTTTACGTGCCGTAAATATAGGTACAACATGCTAAGAATTTTTACGCCCGAAATTATCCATTGCCCTCCGCCGGGTTTGACCCGCGACCTCGGGAACTAGAGGCTAACATGGATAGGGAAGAAGAAGTAGAAACTGCCAGATTTATTAACATAATGCGGAGAAGAAGAAACAAGCGAAAAAGAGATAAAAAGTAAGGAATTTGGGTTTATTGTAAAAGACATATCCTTGGATGGAAAACATTGATTGCCGTGGTTTGAGCACAGAGTCTATCACAACTAAATTTCTTACATAAAATAAATAGCTGTTAATTTTACGCAGTAACACAGTTTAGGAACAACCTAATTTCAGTGATAATATCGATCCTTAGGTGGCTTTCCTAGCATATTATGTTTAAAATATCCTTGTAGCTCCATTATAAACTGTTCTTAAACACATTCCGGTTAAAGGCTATAAATTAACAGGTGCCATCCCATTGGCTTACACCTACACAAATTAGTAAAGTAATTCCACGTTTAATGTAATTATGCTTATAAATCCTGTATTATGTGTCGGTTGGTCTCGTGGGCAAATTATGGGGATTAATGAATGAATTATTAACCTTTTAAATCTACTGCATGCAGGGTGCGGAAAAACACTGTGCAGTACAAAGGCAGTACCAAACTCGGCATTTTGGGATTAGGAGCACGGGGTCGCAGATGCAGTATAATAACAGCAGCGCTGCATCAACATAATTAGGATCTGACTATATGAAGCATCTTCATTTGCTTGTAGCTCACACGACAAGTGTGTATATACTGTCTCAACTAATGAGTACTGGTACACAATGAGAAACTAACCATTACATTGTTTAGTGTACTCTTTGTGCTTTACTCTGTGTACTGAAAAGACGAGCATTCGGTATTACGGTATCATCCATTAGGCTTCACAACACAAATGTGGCATTGAACGCACCTAATGACAATGACAGTACTGCACTGTACTCTTTGTACTGAACAAGGCGAGTGTTCGGTATTACTGTACCATCCAGTAGGCTTCACAACACAAATGCGACATTGAACATCGGACACACCTAGTGACAGTGACTAGTACTGTACTGTATTGTACTCTTTGTAATGAACAAGACGAGTGTTCGGTATTACCGTACCATCCAGTAGGCTTCACAACACAAATGCGGTATTGAGCATCAGACACACCTAGTGATAGTGACTAGTACTGTGCTGTATTGTACTCTTAGTGCTGAACAAGACGAGTGTTCGGTATTACCGTACCATCCAGTAGGCCTCACAACACAAATGTGGCATTGAACATCAGACACATCTAGTGACAGTGACTAGTACTGTGCTGTATTGTACTCTTTGTGCTGAACAAGACAAGTGCACGGTATATCCGTACCATCCAGTAGGCTTCACAACACAAATGCGACATTGAGCATCAGACACATCCAATTGTTGCTATTATCAAAATGGTTATTTTGGTATTGTCCTTCTGTACTACAATAGGTATGGGTATCGGCTATTTATCAGAGGGGAGCACCTCGCGCTCTTGCGACCCATAGAGATGTATTTGCCTACCACCCTCCAGAAGGAAGTAATGAGGTGAAAGAACCATAGGAGGCTACAGGCCGTAGGCAGACACGCCACAAACCCGTCTTACTCCTGGAGCCGCAGACAGAGGGTGACGAACCCCCTACTAATCAAGCAGCCCTCGTTGTCCACGGGGAATATTCTTTCCACTGACCATGCATCCACGCCATCTATCTGGCATCGCCATATACCACAAAACCTAGAGGCATACCTGAATAATGAGAAGGAAATAGAAGAATGGAAAATGATGAAAAGGAATCGTGGCGAGAAGAAATCACCCCAGTATTCGCCTGGCGACACCGGGGAAGCCACGAGAAACTTATGGGTCAGAATGGGCGTTCGCCGGGGATCGAACCCGGAACCTCCCGAATGCGAGTCGCACACGTTACCACTGCGCCACCTCGCTCGGTTCAAACTTTATCACTTTGGTTTTTAATTCTAAAGCCTTTCAGAATTGCAATACTTCAGTTAAAGTGCTTCTTGCGATGTAATTTTAGCCTTTAACTCATGACTTGTTAGCAAGTTGAATTACCCACGTTATTAAAATGTCCATGGGTTTAGTGACACACATAAACTTCAGTAGGAGAAAGGTTTTTGTTTTGCGATAAAAATATTTTATACACACTTTAAAGTTATCGAACTATAGTAAATGGAACAAAATCTAGGAATTACGTAATGTTGTACCCATATAATAAAACATTCCGCTGTGATAAAAGTCATCTTGCAAAGAGCAGGGAGTATCAAATCTAAGCATATGATTGGGAAATGCCAAGGAAAATTTCCAAAACTCAGCACGTGGAAGAGGCATGTAAGTATAAAACCAGTGCAAAGCTTATATAAATGTTCATAAATGTAATATTTGAAGTTAAATTAGTCGAACGATGGTGGTGCTTATCTGGCGAATGACAGCACAGTGGTCATGAAAGCAAACGTCCACTACACTGGTTGGGCATGACAATTGGTTCACGTTCGGGCCTTTGTGCTTGACAACGAACCGTAGTACTCTCGAAAACATGTGTAGCTGCTCGCGTTAAACGCAGTGTGTATACACTTTCTTCTCCCTCTCTCTACACTAACTCTTGGAGGAGGATGAACACTAACCGTGACCGTATATAAAATGTGATCCATAATGGAACTGATCTGTTTATGTTGGTACTGAAAAAATCTAGCTCCACCCTTACCAGCGTGACCACCTTTTTTTTTCGAACATAATTCTGGCCACTGGACTGCAAGTGTACTTTAGCTACCCAGAAAGTATGGTCGAACTACCAAAGAGTAACATTACAACTTATATTTTCATGGTACAGTACCGTATTCTTAGTACCGGTTTTCTTATTGCCGTTTAGTAGCAGCAACAACAACTAACCTTCGTCTCCATGTCGCTGATGAAAGCTCTCGTATATGTAAATGCCATAGCTGTCGTTCAGTTTAATAACACATGCAAATAATTCTTTACCTCTTTCTCAAGAAGACAAAATTATATTGACATTGGTTTAGGTTTTCCTTGTGAGCCAATAGTAGCGAAACTATTTCATAGAGGCGGTATCCGAACCACTACTTCATTTCACATAGATTATATACTGTGGCGTATTAGTTATTAGCTATTGTCATGCCAGACACATTATTGCGTCGCATTGGCGACAGCATTGTTGGGGTAATCCAGTATTTCTTTCGGCTTTGTGTTTGAAGTTCCGCCTGGCATGGCAACTCGTCACCCCTGACTAGCAAACCTAGCCAGACGTGAAGAGAGAGAGGGGGGAGAACAGTTTAGCGTTACTTTTCTTTGTGTGTACGAGCGTCAGTCGAGTTGACACAAATTTAATTCTTTATCTCAGTTGTGTGTGATGTAGGGACACTAATTTCTTTTGTGAAATAAACCACAGGTAATGTGAATGATGTGAATTTTGTGTAAATTTGTTACAACCACACCAAGCCTTCAGCTGAATGTGAACATCAAGGTCCTGGTCCTCTCGCAGTATCTGTAGCTACGTTTCCCCATGTGCATGTTGGGGTGTTTAAAATTTAATACTTTTGCTGTTAACCTTTTGGCCCTCACCCCAGTGTGTAAAAATACGTCGCTCATTCGTTATTTTTTGTGTCCCTGAATTGTTTTTCAGGCCAGTCACGTGGAGAACTGATACCGAATGGGTGGAGCCAAAAGTTGGTTACCTAAAGGAGGAAACCCTACGGCGAGAAAAACAATGTGGCGAACTAGGGAAATGGGCTACTTTTAATGCATGCCAGTGTACATAAAGAAATTTATCGGGTGACCGTAGCGTTGTGATCCACTTGATGAAAGTAAATAAAAGAGTTCTCCTACAGTATTTATTTTGAGAAATGAACAAGACGGCGATAAGGAGGTTTATTTTGTTTAGAATAACATACTTTTTTCTCCTCAAAAGCAGGAGGCGCCAAAAACAAACCCTTAGAAGACATAAACGAAATACAACTTTTGGAGCGTGGTATTGTATATTGCAGAAACATAGGCATTGCGAATAAGTGAGAAAAAATCTGATGCGTTACGACTTTCTCTATCTTCTATCGTTTATTAATGGGTATAAAAATTATTCTTACGAAAACTTATTTTTCTATCTACTTCAGAATCCGAGACAAACCTTTGCAGAAATAGCCAAATTACACATTTCGTTATAAATGCAAAAGAAATAGTCAGATGTTAAAGAACTGGACGCTATATACAGGCCTTAAAATGCCATACTCTTTCCATGCAGCAGCGAGAAACAGCTGAATGTCGACAGGACTTTAAAAGAACGAAGAATTCAACAATTCAAACCATTAATAACTGCTATCTCGGAAATGGCTGATGCCACGAAAAGGTTATTTGAAATAACTTGTGAGCTTTAAAGAGATCTACAGTTTTGTGCAGTGCGTTTTCGTGTGTCAAAATGAAATTAAATTGAGTTTTATTTATGGACTTTCTTTAATTGCTGTGGGCCTTAAGGCCCCATTCTATATTGGGCGTGAAAGACCGGTAATTTTTCTCAGAGGCCTCTTTATTAGGCTTGTGGTTCTTTTACGTGCCGTAAATCTACGACACGGGACCACTGGCTTTACTTCCCTTCCTAAAGAAGCTATGCTAAGGAGATTTTTACGCCCGAAAAACTCCATCGCCCTCCGCCGGGTTTGAACCTGTGACCTCGAGCACTAGAAGTATTTAGTGTCTGATGTCTACATTTTAGTATACCTGGAAAGTCGGAGGGAACACTGTAAGATTTTTATTTTCCAATTATAATTTCCACACCTTACATTTAACAGAGAACGCGTATTGCTCTCTTAAAATCAACACATATTCACTCTAGGTTCGGTGATTTAACAACTACAATACCAACAAAGGATCTTATAACATCCCAGAACACCTCTTTACGTTCTTCTCCTCGCAAGGTGGGAGTACAGTAAGTGTAAGGGTGTCAATAACCTATTAGTTTAAGTGAAACTGAAGTAAAAATGTACATCACCCTGTTTCTTGCTAAAAGGAAAATGACAGTAAGGCGCTGAAAGGCAAGTTGCTAAGATGGAAATGGAATTAGCTTTTAGAGTAGATAAATAGCTTGGAGTAATGTAGTACGTCAGAGGAACCAAGTGCACAGAAAATGTGGAGCTTTATATATGCACAGAGATTTAATGGGGTGAGGGCGGACCAAGCTAAGCCAAGCTTGAACACCAGGATGCTGTGAATATGGTGATGCATATGAAAAGTGATGCGGTTCACTTCCGTGAAGAAGGGGTGGAAACCTGTTTTCTATATCACTCCTTGCTCCAGGGTAGAAAACTTCCCTTAGCTACTGTCGAGTGTGTTAGCGTTTCCAGTGAAGAGAGATTGAAGTCTGCTTCATTTTTCTTGCTCGTATAGGAACTCGGGGTGTATCTGCAACACCTCGTAAAGATCAATATTTTATTCACCACTTGTGCTTGTATTTATTCATTCGATTAAAGGTGTACAATTATCGTAATTAATTGTACTTCCACACAAGCCGCGTATAGGACAAGATCAAAAAGGTAGAATCAGAAGACTGAAAAATCAAGTTTCACAGCCAGAATTTGAACCATGGATCTTCAGGTTTCCGTAACCACCTGAGCTGGCATGGCAACTGCCAGTACGACTTTAAATTCCCCAAATTAAACTGAGTTTTATTTATGGACGCTCTTTAACTGCTGTAGTTCTTAGCGTCCCATTCTATATTGGGCGTGACAGACGGTGTTTTGCTCAGAGGCGTCTTTATCAGGCTTGAGGTTCTTGTACGTGCCGTAAATCTACGACGCGGCTTTACTTCCCTTTCGAAGGAAGCCATGCTAAGGATATTTACGCCCGAAAAAGTTCATCGCCCTCTGTCAGGTTTGAACCCGCGACCTCGGGAACTAGACGCTAGCATGGTAACCACTACACCACGGAGGACGACATTAATTTTTCAGCTGACTCCTGTAGAACACAAGGAGATTTCAAATTATTTTGAGACGACGTACCCCAATGGCGACTCACAGTGTCGTCAGTACTTTAAGTCCCGTTACGATTGATTGACTTCATAGTTGGTTAAACTATGAAGCCCGGGACTTAAAGAACTTAGGGTATTGTAAGTCGCCATTGGGGTACGTCATCTCAAAATAATTTGAGAACTCTTTGTGTTTACCAAGAAAAATGCGAGTCAGCTGGAGAATTTAATGTCTCACCGACATGTTGCCATGGTAGCTTAGTTGGTTACAGCTACTGGATAGAAGCTGGAAGATCAGTGGTTTAAATCCTGGCTATATATAATTATATTTAAATCATGTGAAAACATGTAACAAAGCACTGAGAGAAAATTTCACTTAAGCAGGGAGTAGCGTAGGCTACCGAAAATACACTAGTTAGACGTATGATGAATAAGGCAGTGTTGTCACGCTTCCGACTCTGCTACTGTGCTGCACTCTAGGAGTCGTTTTTCCGGAAGGAACAATAACACGATTTTAAGTTGACTGCAATAATATGTTTGACGCAGTACAGGATTGTTACACATAACAATTTGTAGATTAATTATCCCATTTAGTGATGATAGAATGTTGGTCGAATGAACATCAGTCATTCGTCGAAAACGCGATGCAGTTCCAATTTGTCAGACCAACATTAATTGTGTTAAAGAATTAAGAATAACAGATCAACCACCAACAAGAAGCCGCCAGATCACCGTCCAAACTGCTGCCGTTTTGTGCTACAGCATTCACAAGCTGTGGCTATAACTGAGAGAAGTGTTAGGCGGATGTTAGATTTAGATTTAGCTTCCATCCTTTTAAGTTTCAAACTGTGCAAAAACTAGATCCTTGTGTTTATCATAGAAGGATACAGCATTATCAAAATGTTTTGCAAATGATGAACACGGATGATCAGTTGCTGAAGAAACTCATAATAACAGACGAAGCCCATATTCACTTGAATGGGTTCATAAATAAACAAAATTTCAGACATTGAGAACCAGAAAAACCATGTCTCATTCATGAAAAGCCTCTCCATAGCAAAAAAAGAGAGTCATAGTACCAGTTGGCCCAACCGCGCCGTATTTCACGTATGCAGATATCCCTTCGTGCGTTAAAAGAGTTGCAGAACTCAACGGGGAAGTTCCAAGTAAACACAGGTCAGTGGGGAACAAGCGCGTGAGCGACCTTCGATTACTACTCTTCCTTATCAGTGAAGACAATGAGAGGCAGCTCCCAGGTTTATCCCAGTCCATGACAATGGATAAGAACAGTGTAAGGAGATCGAAAAAGTCTTCGAATGTTTTCCGCTTCAGTTACAGAGACTTTATTCCTGAGAGAAAAAACTCCTGTTTAAATTGACAAATAATTTAAATGTCTTTATTTGATCTTTCAGTATTTTTCAGTTATTTTTACTTTCTCTACCACGTACATAGTATATAGAGAAGGTATTGCATTCCACAGAAAAATTCGATATCGAGATTTCACCGAAAGTGCGTGTTTTGAGGCCCCCTGAATAAACAAAAAGCATTTTTAGAAAAATGCCCATGCATGTATGTATCTGTGAATTGTATAACTCAAAAATGAAATGTCGAATAAATACTAAACCTGGTATATAAACTCAGTACCTTCCAAAGATACGACATGAAGTTTTACAAGAAAATCCCCCACCCCAAACTACCCTTTACATGGTACATTTTTCGAAATGATTGTTTTTCTGAAAAGTGGCCATAAAAACTTTGTTTAAAATACCATATATTAAGTATATTTACATGAAAAATAAAATGAATATCTTAAATTTTTTTTAGAACAGCTTGTGAAGTTCTTTTCAATCGGAAGGAAAATTATATAACCTTGCATAACTAGTAAACGTTAAGCGATAGACGAAAACGTACTATACAAGAACTGTAGATCTCTTTAAATCACACCACTTATTTCAAATAACTTTTTTGGGGTCATGGTATTAAATATCCAATCCGGTATTTACCTTGGCGACTGAGGAAAACCACGAAAAAACCTCAGACAGATTGGTCGGCCCACGGGATTTGAACTCGGGATCTCCCGAATGCGGGCCACAGACTTTAGTGTGCACTAATCAAATCATTGTTGCCAATTATTTTGCAAGACTAATGCTTAGGGTTGATGTATGAGCATTCTTTTAAAGGGTTAAATGCTATAATTTCCTCAATCATCGTAAAAGACTAGAAGACTTTATAACATTGGAACAGATATCTTAATATCTAATGCTAAAATTGTGGTTTTCGGCTTGAGGATATCCATAGCTAAAATTTGGTCATGATTTAAAAAAAATACCAAAATTAGTTGTATATTTAAAATACTCTTTGAACCTTTAGCTTCAGTTACATACATGGCTTTTGCTCTCAGAGCCATTTAAAGCTTAAATACGAACCCATTTAAACCCCAAGAGCATATGGCTAATGACCTATATTTACTTCCTATGCCTCTTACTTCACACCAATATTGTTAAAATTTTCAGCAGAAACTCATAGAGAATGAACTTAAGAAATTGGCGTGTGATTATTCCTACCCTTTTAAATTGCTCAAGATGGGACATAATTCTACCATTGAGAATAGATTGTTAAAAAATTATATTTTAAAATTGAAAAGCTTTTTCTGCGACAACCAGAGCAGTGAATATAATTTTATATGCCAGTTTTGCACATTAATATTTAAATAATATGGTAGTATCCCTACCTTCAAAATGCCTATATTTGTATCATGTGCAACACCTGATTAAATAGCATAATTAAAGTGAAATGTAATTTTTTCTCAAAAGTATTAAAGATATCTCAATGAAATTTAAAACGCGCTTATAAATGAAACTGAAATTGAGCTATTATTTATGAACACTCTATAACTTTAACTGGTCCTTAGCGTACCATTCTATAGTGGGCTGGAAATTTTGCTCAGGAGGCTCTACCGGGCTTGAGGTTCTTTTACGTGCCGTAAATCTACGACATGAGATCACCGGCTTTACTTCCCTTCCGAAGAAAATCGTGCTAAGGATTGTGGCCCCGACAAAATCCATCACCCTCCGCCGGGTTTGAACCCCGACCTCGGGCAATAGAGGTACCACTAGACCATGGAGGACGGAACGTGCTTATAGTTGAGGTAGAGTAATGTGTTACAATATTTTGATAACATTTGGATTAAAAACTGCAAGATTTAGAAATTTCACTTATGGTTACCCTTTAAAATTTGTTTTAAAAATGAACAAAAATTAGTGGCAATATACTATATGCCAAAGAAGAATTAAAAACGCAAAACCTGATAAAGTCTGCATTGCACTATATCCTAAATAGTGTAGTGTAAGAAAGAAATGATTATTATCCTTGACCTTTGCTCACAAAACAACCTTTCATAAACACTCTTAGTCTTTTCAATCCACACACAGATCTGTCTCTCCTCTTTTCTCCTTTCTTCCACATAGCCTACGTGTCTAATCGCTGCCCTCAAATGACCAGTTGACTACGTTCTCTCTTCGTTTTGCTCTATTGGACCAGATTTTATAGTCTTTCAGATCGCTTGGAAAATTCTAGACGTTGCTTTGGCACTAAGTAGACGCGTTTTCAGCTTTTCGAAAGAGAGATACAATCAATGCTGCCTCTATCTTTCATTTGTAATCAGAGAAATGTGGCTGTTATTAAGTGAAAATACTATAGTATTTATTATGCTTTAAAGCTTTAAGCTTATTTCGAAAGAACACATGTAACGTGTATAGCTTCTATCTTTGTTACATTAATTTTGTTATCTCATCTCCTAGCACGGGCAGGAGTTTCAAATTTTTAGAATTTCTACATGCAGATCTTTTATGTACACTGAAATAATTTTGTGAATTTGCTAAGTAGCTACCATTCCAATGAGTGATAAGCGCAAAATAGGTAAATAATTAATAAATCATCACGAAGCTTATGCAGGCCCATGGATCAAAATGCACTACATTACTTAACTAATACAGCTATATTTCAAAATTTGTAAACAATTTATGACTTTAAACAAGCTTAAGTTCTGATCCAATATAGTCTATCTTGATAATTTCCTGCATAAGGAATATCTCCACATATCACATGACAATTTTGTCAGTGACGATAGAAGACTTACAGAAAGGTATTAATAGGTTGGAAGAATATTGTAAACCATGGGATCTGGTGGTAAACATTAATAAAACAAAAGCAATGGCTTTCAAAAATGGCTATGTGTATGGCAGGGATGAGACATGGTATTACAAGGGGCTAGAACTACAAAACGTTAAAAATTTCTCCTATTCAGGAGTATTGTTTAATATGAGAGGAAAATGGAACAAACATCTATCAGTAACTAACTACAAAGCACGAGAGCAGTTAAATGAATTATTACACACCCTCTCGCGGATACCGGATGTACCTGTAGATACATTAGAAAATATGTATAACTCTATGATAAGGCCGGTTTTGTAATACGGAAGTGAAATCTGGGGATGGAAAAGAGCAGAGTATGTAAATAAAACACAGGTAGCATTTTGGAAAAGAGTTCTTGGAGTTTCACAAGGCACATCAAATTCGTGGGCAATGAGGGAGGTGGGATGTTATGAAGACACAATATACTGCAAAATAAGAGCAGTGCAGTACTGGCTGAGGCTGATGCAGGGGGATAACTCCACACTACGATCTAAATGTTATAAATACCAGCGAGAAAATCTGTCTGCTAAGTTTTGGGCAGCTGATTTGGAAAGGGGTTTGAGGATAATAGGAATAGGGTCAGTATGGCAAAGAGCTGAAACAAATGACAAAAGCATATGGAAAGGTGTTAAAAGAAGACTAAGAGACATCAACCAACAGGAAATAGAATCGGATTGTAAAATTAAACCTTCTCTAATCTAGCAAATGAAATAAAATTGAACTGTGGTAAAGAGGCATATAAACTTAATTTAGGAAGAAAGGAAAGATCAGGAATGGCATGGTTTAGACTGGGGGGCTGGAGGGCACAGAAAATGACTGACGATTCTGGCAGGAGAATCTCCCCCTTCTGTGATTTGGATGAGGACTGGGTACATATTTTGGCGGAATGTGCTCAGTGGGAGAACCAGCGAACAATTAAACTCAAAGAATTATTCTTAAGTCCCTCAAGAAAGAGATTGGCATGTTGGGATCTACTGGCTGACCAGAGGAACTGGCAAAACATGGGCAAGTTTTTGGCTAAAGTGCGCGACGCTAGGTCAAATTTGTTCAGTTAGACAAAAGTAATTTATCTCTATTTCCCTTTATCTTGTTACTTTTTGTTGTGTTTTCTTTCTCTGTTGTTTATTTTGTCACCCTATTGTATCTTAAATGTGCATTGTACGATCATTGACCAATGCACTAAATACTTGTGTAATAACTTCAATAATTTGAAACCAATAAAGATACCTTATCTATCTATCAAGGATATGGATTTGAAGATATGTGTGCATTTTTTCTCAGATAAAATTTTAATACAGGGAGACCGCCCCCATTCCGGAGGATGAAGGGCTGCTTAGAGCATTCTTTCCCTCTGCCATCCTTTCCTACACCGACACTTTCAACCCTGAAATAGACCAAGCAGATGAAAGGTGAAGTAAAATGAGAATGTAGTTAAAATAGAGGGACAGTAAATTCGGGGGATGTAATGAACCTTACCCGGGGAAAGCCCCGAAAAAACCCATGGGCCATGAAGGTCGGCCGCGAGAATCGAACCCACGACGAACGCATCCCGAATGCGGGCCAAAGACGTTAACGCCTGAGCCATCCCGCTCTGTTACAGTGGCTAAATATTCGAATGCTGTATCTGCTTGTTTCACACAACTAGCACGTATTCCTTTGTTTGAAATCATTCCTGAGAAAATTATATCGTAAGTAACGTAAAGTGGATAGAGGAATATATTTTTATTGGAGTATTATAATATATCACCGAAATATGTGAGTTTTCTTTGGACAAGAAAGTCTTGTGAGGGTTAGCCTCAAATTCTTTTATTTGTAACCTCATGTTCCTTATTGAAAAGGAGAATATCTAACCCGTCTGTTCATAATTATTCTTAATGTATATACAAGGTGGACCAATTAAGCTGTGACCTACAATACCACCAAAACTAAGCGTTTTAGAAAGAAATGTCTTTCATAAAAGTAAATGCTATTAGTCGTGTTCTGTTTTGAGGACGTTATGATAGTCATTTTAGGGTATATTTAATTATTTAAATGGGAACCTACAATTAGGGTCAAATTAAATTGAGCCAAAAATGACCATCACAACGTCCTTCAAATAAAACACGACTAATGACATTTATTTCCCGCCATAATATCAAGAAACTTTTATTCAAGGTTTGTTTTCTATGAAAATGTTCCTTGAAATTTTGAGCTTGAAATAATTAGAATTTGTAATATATACATTCCATATGTATTAAATAAGCACCAACAGGTTTAATATTAATGGCGTTTTATTCGGTTAAAGAGCTATCAGGGGAGTAAAGTAAAGAGCTATTTTGCTGCATAATCTACTCAAAATACAATAGTATCGGATAAACTCGTGTGGCATCCACCGAGATTCAACTTGCACTCGACGCAATTGTTCCGAGTGACACTCATGTGTCATAATTGGATCATAAATCGAGAATGGCACAATGTTGTGAATCGATTCTCTGTGTTGAGCGTTTCGAAACAGCTAACTTCAATCGTTTTGTTCTGCTGTCATATCTCTGGACACACACTCTGAACGCGCAGTAGCTAATGTAATTTTTTGGACGAAAGCACACAGAAGTCGTCTGTCACACAAGAGCTAAAGCAGATTAGCGAATACCGGGTGTTCCACAACAATGCACCTTCTACGGGAACTACCTGTGAAAATTGTGAAGACCGCTGGAAAAGTCTTAATCCAAATTAATGAGGATTAATGCATTTTAGAGCTTGTAAGAGGGGTTATTAGTGCGGATACTAAAATAAGAGATACAAACATACAAAGATAATTTATTATCTTTTTCGGTGCTTTTTTCAAGCAGATTCCGGTGAAAAGTTTAACCAATTGTTTTGAAATTCCCTTTAGAGGTTTTAGATAGAATAAATCTTATCACTGGTAATTAGCATAGGAGGTTTTGAGGCTACGGAATAGTTTTAAGGGCGCTTAGTAATGAAAACCTCGAGCAATATCTGTTAAAATTATTTCACCATAATTTTATGACTGTAATTAGTGCTGAAGTTCTGTTTAAACTCAAATCACCATATCGTAATGTAAAATACAATTGTTATCAAGTGCTGAGTTATTAAATAATACTTAAACTTGAAATCAAAGGTAAAATTATATTGATATATCTCGGCACTGTCATGACTAATGAAATGCTTATATTCAGTCTTCTTCCATTTCGATAATGTTTAACGTCTGCTCTTACTAAATACGGCAACACAGGCAGTGAACCTTGGTTGGTACAATAAAATGCAATAAGTAGATGTAAATAAATACATGGAATGAAATGGCAATTGAGAATATAATCTAAACTTGGGAAGTAAACATCCAGACCTAAGTTTAGGATACCTTCTCGGCATTTAGCAGTTATAAACGCTAGGGAAAACCTAAAAAAATACCTCAATCAGGAAGGACGATCCTGGCGGTATTTGAACCGCGGACCTCCTGATCATGAGTCTGTGCCTTAACGACCTCGGCCACCCGTTTCGATTTGAGTACTGTAAATATCCTCTTGAACTTTCTTGGCTCTTACTGACTTTTATGTAGAGGTGAATCTATAAAAAAGGCAGAATCTTGCTGCAGGAAAAATGTAGATCTCACGAAAATAAAATAAAAGTAGAATGTACTACAAAAGAATTTGTGTATTGTATTTCCGAAATATTCTGTTGCTGGCTTGCATATTTTAAGCATTATACTTAGAAGTAGGGGAAAGGTCCCTAATTTGAACCGCCTCTTAAATTGAACCGCTCCGATATTTTCCAAACTGTTCTACAGATGGCACCATAATCCTAACAGAAGCGTAGCGTGTACAGTTATGAATGCTTGGAGTTGTTGACTTTGCATTCTGAGCTGTGGTTTCAGTTCTAGTAAGTGTTGTGTGTTTTTGGTGCTTCAGAAGTAATATTTGACTCTTCTAGCTAAGCTTATATGACCAATTAGGCAAGTTTGAGATGATCTATATATATTACATGTTATAAAGTGTTTATTTAGCAACAATATTCATGTATACGTTTTTTCAAGCAGCGTCTCTCCTAGTCACATATGCTAAAGCTTCCAAAATGGCGTGGCTCGTAAACTGAACCACTGTTTGAACCCTATATTGAACTGGTCCAATTTAGGAAACCTATTGAAGTTCTAGGATTGCTCAACTGCGAATAGTATATCGTGTGAATAAATATCGATATAACATGTTAAGTTAAAAATAATCATGGTAAACACAGTGGCTGACATGAATATGTGAGTGTGGATTGTCTGAAATAATAGACATGATCCAGTGTATGAGTTGTAGCATATGGTTTCACCAAAAGTGTGCAAAAGTTAGTGCTAAGAAGAAAGTGTTTTATTGTGAAGACTGTGTATAATTGGACTCCTTTGTATGAGAGTAAAAATTAGTAAAAGCTATATTTGAAAATAATACCTATTCCAAAAACCAAGCAATTGTCATTATATAAAAATTCAAAATGTTCAAGGAAATTGCTATTCTTATCACAATTTTGGACTCTACTTTTGTTGCTGATAGCACATTTGTTTTGAATGTACAATAAAATACGTGTATTTTGTATTAATTAAAATACTTTTAAACTTAAAACTATGTGGTTCATTTTAAGACACCGGTGGTTCAATTTAAGGACCACGTTACTAATTTGAATCGATTTACACCATCTCACTTTTTAAATGTTATTTAATTGATCATTGTATTAATTTTAAATTGTGTTGAGGATATTTATAGCGCAAGGATTTGTCACTTTAACGCTTGTGTTTCTGAAAACCTTTATTTTAAATTATAATTATTATTTACTATTTAGGCGTAAGTGGTTGAATATAGGGACCTTTCACTTATTAAGTGTTATTTTGTTTCTCAAGAGTGGTAACTTTTCTTTTCATTTAAATTCTTAACCTAAACAATCTTCCCTTAAAACTAAATAATACTTCTCTCAACCTTTAGGCATATCTTGTGGAATAAACGCAGATTACATTTCAGTTTGGATAAAGAGGGGGAGAGGGAGGGCGCTGTTTCTCTACCTTTTTTACGTGCGCAAGCGCGAGAGTGAAATATTAAGCGACTAATTTTTGTGCATAGGACTGTCATTTTACCACTATAAAATCTTTTAGTAGTTGGAGTGAAATACAGAAATGCGATTGACTGGCAGAACTTTTAAAAATGGTTATTAAGAGTTTTGCTTTAAAGCGTACTAAAAGAGCAATATCAATTAATTGCTAAGTTTTTTCTTTGCCGTATTATATCACAAGCTAGATAATCTTCTCCTCTAAAGCATGTGGTTTACGTTAGAGCAGTTCTACTCAATTGTTTAAGCGGTGACGTTTCGGATATTTTTCATAATATTTATTTTTTCTAATGTAGCAGTTCATATTCATTACAAAAAGACTTACGATTTTAAAGATACAAGGTTTTCCATGGAGCACTGGATACTAAACACCAGTAATTTATGCCACTTTATGGGCAACACACTAATTTTTCTACCTGATTCTGTTTTATAATTTTATAAATTGGTCACTGTGAATTCCTACAAAATCAAAGCAGGTAAAAATCTGTGGGGAATGGGGATATATGAATTCCTATAATATTGGAAAAATGGGATAGGTAGCTTGGTGGAGCATTCAGAGTAATCTTAGTACAGTTTGGAGTGGTTAAATGTTATCTTTCTTCTTTGTTTAAAATAATATCAAACAGCCAGGCATTAAGGCTTGGTCAAAAATGTTTAAAATAAATGTCAAGTCACAGTTTTCAATCACGCCTTTGTCAAGAAATGGCAATGCAAAGAAGTGCGTCAACCACTTTCCTATTTCACTCTCTCCAGTAACAAACTGCTTTCATGTTCAAGTCACTGCTCATTGAACACAGTTAATAGTCACATGAAAGCATGACTTGATATCTGTCAAGCCTCAGGATAAAAAATTAGATGAATTTTCTGATTATATTTTTGACACATATACAAGCGAAGAAAGCATTGGGTTGTATCATAAGTTCTTTCGTTTTTCGTTACGTTTCAATCATTAAGAACGCCTGGGAACACACCTCACCCGCAGCATAGCTACGACAGTGTAGTTGCCGAACTTTAAACACAGGTCGTTCAAAAGACAAATAACTACTGCAGTTAGGTTTTGTATACAAACTATTTATTTCCTGCAATATACACCATTATTGTAGACAATATATTGCCATTTCTCTGGAAGCTTATAAATTCCATTTTTGCAAAATGTGGGAGTTTTCTGGTTGATGAACTCTTCGAGGTTCAGTCTGCAGTCCTCCAAGTTAGTGAGGCGCTTGCCATTCATGAAATTTTTCAGGGAACGTAATAGATGAAAGTCGGATGGGGCAATGTCTGGAGAATACGGCGGTTGGGATAACACATCCCATTCAAAATTACGCAACTTTTGACGGGTCACCATGGAGGTATGTGGTCTGGCGTTGTCGTGGTGAAAGAGGACATCGTTTCCCAATTCCGGTCTTTTCTCTTAAATGGCTGCCTTGAGACGATCCAACTGAGAACAGCATTTCCTTACAATCCCACCAAATGTATAACATAACCTATCTCGCATGCAGTCCTGGTTTAGGAACCGATTGTGGTGGCTGCTGCCCTTTCTTGCGCCATGATCTTGGAACAATCTTGCCTCATGCGAGTGGGCGTTGTGCAATACGTCTCCATAGGCGTTCTACACACGACGATAAATGTAATATTCACTGCCTTCTACCGTCGAAAATAACGGAAGGCTAGGCGTGTTTGGACGAATCCATGGTTGTACCATACATAAATGTGTCTTCATCAAAAACAACGATGGTTGCGCAGTACCAAATCTCTAGCGTCTCATAGTCACGTCGTCCTCCGTGGTGTAGTGGTTACCATGTTAGCATCTAGTACCCGAGGTCGCGGGTCCAAACTCGCGGAGGGTGATGGGTTTTTTCGGGCGTAAAAATCCTTAGCGTGACTTCCTTCGGAAGGGAAGTAATGCCGGTGGCCCCGTGTCGTAGATTTATGGCACGTAAAGGAACCTCAAGTCTGATAAAGAGGCCTCTGAGCAAAATTACTGGTATTTCACACCCAATATAGAATGGGGCGCTAAAGTCCACAGCAGTTAAAGAGCGTCCATAAATAAAAAAAGTCATAGTCAAGTGCTTCCTAGATAATCTGCGGTAGTCTGTGTCTGTTTGTTTGTTAACTTGCTGCTATTTAACAGTGAAATTTGAGTTTCGAGATATAACTTGACTCCGTTATGCGGAAATCTGCTCGATGAACAGTTCTATACAGGGTGAATCACCAAAAACTTTCACAGCAAATATTTCGGAAATGGAAAGTTCTATTGATGTGCAGTTTTCACAGCATTGATTGGTAGTAAGGGGCTCGTACATTTAACCTATAAACAGATTTTAATAATACTGAGAAAGTGTATTTTTTGAGCAAACATACAATTTTTTAAATGTAACAATGCCTAGTTACATCAACAGAATAAAGGTAGGCTAAATTAGAATGTCAATGGTCTTTGTTGCAGGATTCTAGCGCAAGTGGTTTACGAGAAATCGTAATTTGAAAAGTTTCCACCCCGACAATTGTTTGTCCCATTCAACCTGCTTAGTTGCTAGGTATGATGTTGTTATCTATGTTTACATTGTGTTTTCTGTTCATTGACTGCATTGCGACTTCCTGGTCAGTTAGTTTGTGACAGTTCAAGCAGTAAGTCGTGAGTGGAAGATGGGGTTTACTAATGCAGAAAAAATCGACATGCTCATGGTGTATGGATAGTATAGGAAGAATACAGTTCGTTCCTGTACGGTGTATGCGGAAACGTATCCCAATAGACGTCAACCATCTCGGCAATTATTTATCAACCTCTTCAACCAATTACGTGAAAGTGGTGCTATAACCCTAAAAACGTAACATAAATAAATATGTGACTGGAAAAGAGGCAGAAATTAATGTTTTACCTGCCGTTGTAGTAGATCCGCAAATTAGTTCCCGCACAATCGCACGTGGAAGTGGCATAAGTCAGGCAAGTGTACTGCGCATTCTCCATCGACATAGGTTACACCCCTATCACATCTCTCTCCATCAAGAGCTGCATGGAAACGATTTTGAGAATCGTGTTAACTTTTGTACATGGGCATTAAGACATGATACTCCAGATTCATCATATATCTTGTTTAGTGATGAGGCAACATTTATTAATCATGGCCAGGTAAACCGCAGAAACATGCACTATTGGTCTGTTGACAATCCCCGTTGGCTTCGTCAGGTGGAACGTAAGCGTCCATGGAGTTTAAACGTGTGGTGTGGGATAGTGAACCATCACCTCATAGGACCCTTGTTCATAGAAGGAACAATGAACTCGCACCAGTATCGCAGCCTCCTGACAGACCATCTGCCACAGATGCTAGAAGACGTTCCTTTGCAGACTAGTAGGAACCTGTGGTACCAACATGATGGTTGTCCAGCCCATAGTGCATGAAGTACTACAGCTTGTCTTAACGAATTGTTTCCAAATCGTTGGATTGGACGAAGAGGACCTGTATCTTGGCCGGCCCGTTCATCGGTTTTGACCCCTTTAGACTTTTTCTGTGGGGAAAGCTGAAAGACACTGTCTACAAGGATGCACCAACTACACCGGACGATATGAAACGACGTATTATTGCTGCCTGCTCTGAAATTTCCGCTGAAATGCAAGGCACGTGTGCAGCAGTCTTTCCATAGCAGACTGTAAGCATGTATTGAAGCTGCCGGTGGTCATTTTTAACACAACCTTTGAAGGGCTATGTTCTCTTTACTTATAAGAGTCCACAGATAAATTGTAATTCCCTTTTATTTTTCTTTAGTTTGTGCTACCACAGGTTGTACTAGTGTCGATGCGTGAAAGTTTCAAAATAAGATTTCTCGTAAACCACTTACACTAGAATCTTGCAATAAACGCCACTGACATTCTAATGGACCCCTCCTTTATTCTGTTGATATAACTAGGCATTGTTCCATTTAAAAATTGTATGTTTGCTCAAAAAATACACTTTCTCAGTATAATTCAACTCTGTTTATAGGCTAAATGTACGAGCCCCTGACTACCAATCAACGCTGTGAAAACTGCACAGCAATAGCACTTTCCATTTCCGAAATATTTGCGGTGCAATTTTTAGGTGATTCACTCTGTATAATATCTACCATTATGTAGTCGGTTCTCGACATGCAGCTACGTGCTTTAAATCACTGCTCTTCCCGTCCTTAGAACTGTCTGCGCGGCGACTGTCATTAACCCCCTTCGTTCTAACGGAGACTATGGTCTCTTTGCTTTTGCACATGCCAGGAGCATATTAAAATTTTTCTCTGAAACAAAATTACTAACGGACATATGGAGATACGTGCAGGGACACACGCTAGTTCTGTTATTGGGCCAAACAGCGCTCGTAAGTAAATATTGGTTTTATTTGGGCCATATATAACTTTATTTTAGTGCCGCTATATCCTGTAGAACTTTAATTAACGTAAAAGTAACACTCTTACAGATGCCGACTATAATATTGCGGTTTGGCTGCCTTAACCAAAGGAAAAAAGGAAGTCAATACGTTTATTGCTTACGTCAGTCCATAAGCTATCGACTCTTCACATGCAAGTGTTGTCCGTTTCGTGAACGTGTGCAGTGTTGTTCTTTTAACATTACTCGTACACACATTTAGTATGCTTAAAACAACAGAATATTAACCATTCTTGTTGATCTAGTGCGACAACTCTCATCTGTTCTACTTTACTTTTTTTTCCATTATTGTCACGGTTATTTGGGATTACAAATCAGCTTTGATTTTGATCCAGTTACAGAATCATAGAATAATCTAGATTAAGCACAATTCTGTGACCATCAGAGTATGAACGAATGATTTATTGTTGGCTTTAAACTTTACACACAATGTGTAAATCCCTCTTGAAGTTGATTATTATTTTGCTTCTCCTTAAATTTAACTTTCTATTGTATATATAATGGGGAAGTATAATGTATCCACTATTTACGTTTATACCTTGTTATCCTTTTACCGTATTTTCTGCAATTTGCTTCACATCTTTTTAACTATTTTAATCTTATTTTTCCTAAATGTTTTCCTGCTATCTCCATATATTCATTTGGTCTTGAAAAAAGTCTTCGTAACTTTTAGCTCTGTTGGTAAATTTTTCCATTTCTCTAGAATTAAATTCTGTCTTCCTTCATCCTATCATCGCATTCCAGAATGTAGTGCCAATTATCACGCAGTCTATTATATTTTTACATCTCTCCCCCTTCTTCTCCCTGTTAGAGCACTCAAATTCATTACACCTATCCTCGCCCTTGCATACCCATTCTGGCCTCTTTGTTGCATACTTCGATGTATTTTTCTTTTCTCCATTTCGTTTTTAAATATCTATAATCTATTAATGACCTTTCTCCTTAAACTGCTTATAATTTCTTGTTTTTCAAAATCCTCCATTCTTGTTCTAATTTATTTCCAGAAACCCTTACTTTTGTTGCTTCCTTCTGCCCATGTTTCCCCCATTTCTATTTCTTCCAATATTGCCTGTATCTTGTGCATCCAAGTTTCTTTTCTCCCCATTTTCTCTTGTACGACCAAACATTGTTTAGTATATAATTTTCCTCTAGTAGCTTTATTCTGAACCAGGATTTGGTTGCCCTCAATACCATTTTGCCTTTTGCTCCCAATCTCCCTAGTTCTGCTTGTGCTACTCCATTCGGTGAACTTTTTGGTAACCCCAGGGTTCAGGCTTTCAGTAATGGCAGCTGCGTCAGTCACATATCGACGAGGTAGAGGTCTGGGGGATCCCACGATTTTTCATTGGTGCCGCGTGATACTTAAACTTGCTAGTGTAGAAAATAGGATCATAAAAATATTCTACGAAATTGAAGAAAGGGGAAGAAAGAGGCTCTTCATGAAATTAAACCTCCTTGATGCCGTTTCAGTATTCCTCAAAACAGAAATGAGACATTTTCCTCTAGTAAAGTCATAATATCCGTCCTAATGGAATATTTATTGAATTATGACCTATTTATGCTCACTGGATCAGTGCTAGTCCCCTCAGATAATCCAAAAATGCTATGACCTTTGACCAGGGAAGGGAGGAGACACCTCGCATCTCGACCCAACGCGGTTGCTTTGTGTTTACCACCCCCAGAGTGAACGGATGAGGTGAAGAAACGCTGGAGGCTATAGGCCGCACTCAGACCTGTCGATCGCCCCTTAAGGATTGCAAGCTTGATGACCCGTAACAGCGGCGGGCTGCTCAGGCTTCCCTCTGGCGGAACCGGGGAGAACTCGACCCACCGGAGGTGGCTTAGTAAAGGCAGGGCCGAGGAAACCTTCCAACAAACAAGCGCCTGTAGCATTTGTCCTACACTGTACAGCAAGGGTGGCGAAAACGCCTTCCTTCCGCGAGTCACCAAATATGCAACACGCACTGCATCACTCAGCAGCATGTGAAAATAAATGGACTGTGGCAGAGAGGGAACGCGCCTACGAGTCAAAATGACTCACGAGTCCCGTTTTCGCCACCTCTGCTGTACAGCACTAAGCCTACCTAAACATAGAAGGGAAGAGAAATTTATGGTAGAAAAGAAACCACCCCAGGATTCGCCTTGTCAACTAGGGAAAACCGCGAAGAAAACCCTCGGCCCCAGGAATCGGACCAGGAGCTCCCAAATGCGAGCCTCGCACGTTGCTGTGAAGCCATCTCGCTCTGTTTTACTAAGCTATGTGTAGAACGTGTTTAAAATTATGATCCTCCCATAATGGCGGCGCCGTGGCCGAGTGGTTAGACTGCTCGCTTCTCACCAAGGCGGCCCGGGTTCAGTCCCAGGGAACCACATGTGGTATTTGTGGTGGACAAAGCGGCGTCATATTTTCTTTTATTCATCCCACCGTCACTTCATATCACCTCCTCCTCGCTCTCATACCAGGCTTCGGGCTGATCTCCCATCCTGTCTATTCTCTCAGATCCATAGTCTGTGCTCCTCGACAGGCGTCTGACCTCAGGCACCCGCTTGTAAGTCCTGGGGGTGTAAGCCCTAACAACGGGGAGAAAGAAGAAAGAAGGGATCCTTCTTTCATAGATTATATAAGCAGGCTTTTGTAAAACATGGCCACACTTGCAATTAACTAACTACAAGGCGGAAACAACCCAAATGGGCTAGAGACTTCCCTCCTTAACGCCCACCCGAACCGAGGACTCACACTCCCAAGAACGTACGCCCTGGGAGATCCCTGACGGGGGCAGAGGGCCTACGGCTCAGAAAGTGTGAGACCAAAGTGGGTGATCAGACACACGCCGGGAAGAGAGCGAGAAAGTGGATGATAGATGCAGATGAGAGATGAATGGGGTGATGTTGAAGCACCGGTGGAATGAAACATGACCGAAGAAACCGGAGAACCCGGAAAAACCCCGCCTAGACGCCGCTTTGTCCACCACAAATACCGCATACGGGTTCCTGGAATTGAACGCGGCCGCCTTGGTGAGAGGCGAACGGTCTAACCTCTCGGCCGAACTACAAACCCAAAACTGTCCTGATATAAGTATTGATTGAAATTGAAATAAAAACACATTTTGTTTGCATTTCAGGCAGATAAAATACCTAAATTACACATCCTAATACAGCTCCAGCAATTCTTCAATAAGTATCATCACGATGCCTGATGTAAAGTGACCATCTGTTTAAGTAAAATTCATCCCTGCCTCATTTCTGTATGTAGGGCATTAACAAGTAATGTTGGACGACTGTCGGTATACTTTGACTGCATTTATTTCAACTTTCTAGTCTGCTAGCGACGGAATAATGGAGACAAACACAAGCTTTTTGTAACATTTTTCGACTACTGCACAGTCAAAGCTGCAGGGCTCTGGGAAGCCATTGCATTTCATTTCTCTCCAAACAGAACATTTTACGCATCGTAGACATTATACATCAACAGGAGGCATTTAAAAATAAAACCTTATACTTTCTTCCAACGAAGCCTTAAAGTTTCCATAGATGCCGAAAACTGGAAGGGCTCTTGTACAGAGATTTCGAGGTTTTTGAGTCACGGGGGACTGAATATACGAGTAATAAACCTTCCCCCCTCCGTGCCTGAGATTTCAATCCACTTTGGAGGTGGGTACGCTCAGTGGTCCGAGAGTGAGAGACAGATACATGCGTTTGGTTAACACTTTCAATAGTTCTGAACATTAGATATAGGGAATTTCAAATTCATAACATACTAGCTCAATAATGCCGGCTGCTTACGCCCATTCCTCTTGATTTAATGTCTTTCTGTTTCTGATTTTGTGGTGGGTGCGGCGGCGGCGGCGTTTGTGGTGGTATTCAAGGTTACAGATCAAAATTAAATTAAATTAAGTTTTATTAATGAACGCTCTTTAACTGCTGTGGTCCTTCGCGTCCCATTCTATATTGTGCGTGAAAAACGGTAATTTTGCTCAGAGGCCTCCTTATCAGGCTTGAGGTTCTTTTACGTGCCGTAAATCTACGACACGGGGCCACCGGCTTTACTTCCCTTCCGAAGGAAGCCATGCTAAGGATTTTACTCCCGGAAAAATCCATCGCCCTACGCCGGGTTTGAACCTGCGACCTCTGGAACTAGAGGCTAGCATGGTAACCGCTGCACCTCGGGGGACGAAAAGGTTACAGATCGGATACCTATTTCATTAGTACAGGAAAAGCAGATTGAGATTACCAGTAAACGAGCCACCACCTGTTATAGATCAGTTCATTGAACATCTGGTTACAGTTGTGCTAAAGGTGTCGGTTTCAGCTAGTTCGCATATCCGCCAACGCGTGTCGCCATCGTAGAGGGATAGCAGAACCAAGTTTTGACGTTAGCATCACACTCGCAATTTCCCTTATTTGTATGAATAGAAGGCGTTTGTTATATCATCCCCATTTTACTCACAAGGAATGATGACACAATTCCACTTGTTTTCGCACAGTTTACAATTGCTATTATATTATGAAAATCGAGGGACCTATGCATGGGCTTTATCCCTTCGCGTTACACGGTTCGGAAAAGTTTTACCTGCAGGAAAAGGTATTAATAGCAGTAAGATGCAGAGCAGACTTCAGGTTAGATTAATGTTTACTCGACTTTTCCAAGTCGAACAGCACCTGTCGCACCTTTGCTCAGACATACATAGATAGAATTGTATATGACTAGTCGTGAGCAGAGGTCAGTTGACCGGGCTTCAATTGACCTAATAGTGGTTAAAACTATGAAACCCGGGATAACATTGTAAGTCGCCATTGGGGTATGTCCTCACAATACAATTTGAGATCTCCTTGTGGTTTACCGGAAAAAAATGCGAATCAGTTGGAGAATTTAATGTCGTGCCGGCATGCTGCCATGGTAGCTCAGTGGTTAGAGCAACCGGGCGGGGACCGAGAGATCCATGGTTTAAATCCCGGCTATGGCATTGAATTTTTCAGTAGTCTGATTCTACCTTTCTAACCTTGTCCAACACACGGCTTGTGTGAAGGAACAATTAATTCCTATAATTAATCCAATCTTGAAACAACATTACATATGATATTGTGGTCTATGTGCAAAAGAATTTTAAAAGTTATGCTTCATGTTATACCTATGTGTGAATAAAGGCCAAAACTTGTACAAATTCGTAAATAGGATTTTAGTTAGTAAACGCCTACTTTATTCCCGACGTAGCCTTTATAGGTGTGCGACTTTCAAACACGTCATAATAGCAATTTAAATGTCTGCCTGTAAACATAGCGTCCTTTACAATTGTAATACACGATAGGTTTTGCCTACATTAAAGTGAACAAACCATTCAAGAGAGGATCAAAAAAGACCAAGGAGATCCTGTATATGCACTGATAAATTTTAAACAGCGTAAAGTCAGAAAGTGTTATTTTAGCGATATAATTCTTAAACACTCTTTTCTCATTTTCAGATTGTTCCACACGATATACCTTATCGTAAAAATGAATGATATTTTGTATACATCCTTATAAATAACAGGATAAAAAAGTGTTTGACGTTTTAACATGCTTTGCTGTGATATTAATATGGTATAGATTGTTAGGCAAAACTTTAAGTATCACATTTAATGTTTATTTTCTCCCAAACTAAAACTTAACTGCAAGGTGGAAACAGCCCAACTGGGCGTGCACCTTCCCTTATTAACGCCCACCCGAAACGAGGATTCACACTCCCAGGACGTACGACAACCCCCGCGGCAGAGGGCCTACGGATCGAGAATGAGAGACCAGGATGGGTGAAGTTTCGTGACTGTATACCAGGTGGCCCAACCGTGGCGTATTTGACGTATGCAGATAAACCTTCGTGCGTTAGAAGAGTTGCAGAATTCAACGGGGCAATTCCAAGTAAACACAGGTCAGTAGACAACTGGCACATTAGCATCCTAAAGACCTACTACTACTACTACTACTACTACTACTACTACTACTACTACCACTACCACTACCACTACCACTACCACTACCACTACCACTACCACTACCACTACCACTACCACTACCACTACCACTACCACTACCACTACCACCACCACCACCACCACCACCACCACCACCACCACCACCACCACCACCACCACCACCACCACCACCACCACCACCACCACCACCACCACCACTACTACCACCACTACTACTACCACCACTACTACCACCACTACTACCACCACTACAACTACTACAACTACTACAACAACTACAACTACTACTACTACTACTACTACTACTACTACTACCTGCTGCTGCTGCTATTGTTGTTTTGAAAAACGTCCATGTGGAACACGGAGACGGTTGAAACATCATATCATTCAACAGGGGCAAAATTTCGAACACCTTTTCAATGAGCGAAGTCAGCATAACAGTGCCGTTAGATGATTATGTTGATGATGATAATAATAATAATAATAATAGTAATAATAATAAAGTAACAAAAACATTTATTATAGCAAGCTAACAATACCAGCAAAACAGTGCTGCTCTCATGCTTTTTGCTGCTAGCCCGTAACGTTAGACAAACACAGCGTAATCACAATTAAAAGAATAACCATGGGCAGACATGGATAAGTCAAATAAAGACATTTTAATTATTTGTCAGCCTAAAGAGTGAGTTTATTCCCTCGAAAATAAAGTCTGTGTAACTAAAGTAGAAAATATTCAAAGACCTTTTCGGTCTCTTTTTGTCTATCATCACGGACTGTACGCTCTGTTGCAAGCCTGAGAAGTGCCTCTCAATGAGCGCGATTCGCTCATCGTCTTTTCTGATAAGCAAGAGGAGTAGAACGAACGGCTGGCCCGTAGCTCAGTCGCTAGAGCACCTGCATAGTGTGCGAGGAGTCCCAGGTTCGATTACCGACTTTTTCTCTAGCCAAGATTATTTCCCATCCTCCCCAGGGTCTAGAAGTATGAATGAGAGTGTGAGAGTGTGTGTGATCCAAAGATTAAAGCCTAAATTTTACTAGAAACCCAAAGATAAGCGAATACGAGTTAACACCATTGCTTATAGGCAATAATATGTTCCAAAGGAAAGGCCGCCGATAAGACTATTGTAGTTAACGGCGGGGTATAAATGTAACTTTAAAAAAAAAACGAAGCTCGCTCACGCTAATTCGCCAGTTCCATACTGTCCTGCGTTTACTTGGAATTGCCCCTTTGAGTTCTGCAACACTTTTAACGCAAGAAGAAATAGCTGCACACTTGACATACGGCGCGGTTGGCCCATCTCATATAGTAGAATGTGGCATTATTCTCAGTGAAATATTATTTTATTTGATTAATTTTTTTTCAGAATTTGTTTTCAGGAAAAGAGAGAGGATTTAACACAGTAAAGTTTATTCCATTATAATATAGCTAACATGTTATAATAACCCAGGTGTTCCCGCACCTAACGGTAATTTCACCACTAGTGGATAGTTACCTACAGGCGTTAATTAATGTTGAGTAAATATTGCACAAAATGAATATTATAACAAACAGGTGGGAAGCGTATAACTGTTTGACAGTACACAATAATACGCAAAGGCGTGTAATTTTACTGCAACATATTATTAGTCGTTGAAATAAAGGGATCGCTTAACGAAATGAGGGATTATTCACAGAATTTGCATAGTATATTACAGCTACAGGACATTCCATTAATTAGCAAGAAGTTTAAACACATGAGCAAAAATTACATTAACACACGAATCATATTGCTTGAGGGTATAGATATAACTTCTCGACTACACGGAAAATCCAATGTATTCCATTCGTATGGACTACTCTACCCAAGCTGTTTGTTTTATGTAGCTTCTACATGCTAGCCTTATGAAAACTTATTTTTACAACTAGATAAACCTTTGAAAAAATAGCTTCATTACACATTTCGTTGTAGATAGAGGGGGAATAGAGGACACCAAATCGATGGACTTGAAATTACATACTCTTTCCAGACATTTCGAGAAACAACTGAATAGAGACAGCACTTTAAGAAAATGGCAAAGTATTGAAAAATGCAAATTGATAAAAGCGATCTCTATGAAATGGCTGACACCACTAGAAGGGTTATTTGAAATAATGTGTTTGTTGAAAGAGATCTACATTTGTATGTAGTACGTTCTTGTTTAACTCTTATGTCTTACCTGTCATCCAAAATTCGTTTAAATGAAGACGTGTTCACAGTCAAGGTGTACATGTTATTTGTCATGCAGATATCTTAAATTGATGGTATTTTAGTCAAAATCATTAAGAGCTATTTTAAAAAATAAAAAATATCTAAAGCATTTCAAGATATAGTGTAGTTTGGGGTGTGGGAATTTTCTTGAAGATCTTCGTGTCACATCTTTTCGAGATACTGAACTTAAATACTTCTACTTTCTCTGTTTAACCTGCTCTTATGTAGGACTTACACCCCCCAGGACTTACAGGCGGATGCCTGAGGTCAGAGGCCCGTGGAGGAGCAGACACTCATGGATCAGACAGAATATCCAGGATGGGTGATCAGCCCGATGTCTGGTATGGGAGGAAGGAAGTAGATGAAACGAAATGATGGTGAAATGGATGAAAGGAAAGCGATGATTGAGCAGTTGGTGGAATGAATGGCGGGGGAAACCGCAGAACCCGGAGGAAACCCGCCCAGACGCCGCTTTGTCCACCACAAATCCCACATGCGGGTCCCTGGGATTGAAGCCGGGACGCCTCGGTGAGAGGCGAGCGGTCTAACCACTCGGTCACGGTTAGAACTTGAACTTAAATACAAAATTTTATATTTTACATACGCGCGCGCGGGCCTTTTATGATTTTCTGGGTTCATGTAGCCTCAAAACGCGCATTTCCGATGAAATCTCGACAGTAAATTTTTGGCTGGAATATGTTACTTCCCCTATTTATGGTAAGTACATAGTACAGATAGTAAGCATTTAAAACCGCTAAATATTATGGTTTAAACTAGAAATTTGTTTACAGGATGAAACCAAGTAACCTTTACGACTTTCAAAGAACGTTTTAAATAGCGAAGGGACGATACCCCAAATGTGCTTACTCGATCATTGATGACGATACTGATATTTTGCACCGTTACTCAGTACTCACTTTATAAAAATCTGTAATTGCGATATTTGTTCACTGAATTATGTTCTTATTAGTAGTTTCTTTAGTAAAAACGCATGTAACCAAGTTTGTATTGCATGCTAATTCGAAATTGTTGCTGTTTAGCATTAATCAATTGGCAGAGTTTTTTTATCTTGATAATGCCACAGGTTTTATACATATCCCTTATTGTTAGTCAAGGCTAATAATAATAAAAATAATAAAATAATTTCATTGCTTCCCTTTTATGTAACTATATTTTAGGCTGAAAACTTACTTTTTAAAGGATTTTCTATCCATAGACACACAAATACTAGCAATTCTTCTTTATTCTGAAACCCTGAAAATATAAACTAATATATATTTTATATGAAACTCAAACAATTAAAACTAACATGTATTTCTATGCACTGTATTATCTCACGTCTTGAATTCTAATTTGTTTCTGCTGGATTCACAGATTTTGGTCACCGAATTAGGTAAATGTAATGGCTGAGAGTGAGTCACCAAACCAGACTATTGCAGAAACGTGTTTTAGTGCGTCAGCTAAATCAGCTTCATTCACAACTCAGTTAACGCTGTATGTTACATGAGTACGGCTGATCCTTCTCCCATTGTTCTTCATGTTTTCATTCAGACACAGGAGTCTATGGAATGTTGCATTCATCTACAAGAAACGCAGTCAAGGTCTATCAAGAACTATTGTCCAGCAACTCTTTGGGGACACGTGCGAGGCAATAACGTGAAGTCTCTCATTCTTTAAAGTATCGAAGATTTATCTACTTCGATACCACCGAGTATCGAGAGTAACGAGATATCAGTTTTATCGAGGTCCCACCCCTAGTTTTAACGAACGTAATAAACTCACTCCATTAGGATTGCAATATAGATGCTTATAACTCACAGATAGCATACCATCTTAACAGATAATGCTATTGAAGAAGCGTTCGGCTTTTAGTACAGTTGATATAGAAACGTAGGCGGCGCCGTGGCCGAGTGGTTAGACCGCTCGCCTCTCAACGAGGCGGACCGGATTCAATCCCAGGGTCCCACATGTGGGATTTGTGGTGGACAAAGCGGCGTCTGGGCGGATTTTCTCCGGGTTCTTCGGTTTCCCCCGCCATTCATTCCATCAACTGCTCCATCATCACCTTTCCTTTCATCCATTTCACCATCATTTCGTTTCATCTACTTCCTTCCTCCCATACCAGGCATCGGGTTGATCACCCAACCTGGATATTCTGTCGGATCCATGAGTGTCTGCTCCTCGACGGGCCTCTGACCCCAGGCACCCGCCTGTAAGTCCTGGGGGTGCAAGTCCTACATATGAGGAGGTTAAACAGAGAAAGAGGAAGAAGATATAGAAACGTAAACTGTTACGTCCTATTGCTTATGAGCGTGAATTACACAGTAGCTTTAAGATCAAAGTTCATTAGACGATAGAAATATGTTGGACAAGGGGCTGGAGAGAAGAACCAAGTGACAATTTTGTTTTTAATCAGTCTCGTTCTGAGAATCCTTTCTCTCAGAGCATGAGGTTCTTTTAGGAGATGCGAATAAATATCACTGAGACGAATCTAAAAAAGTGGGCTTTCAACCTCCTCAGCTACAAACTACGGATCAGAGTTCGGAGGATCTTTGTCATACACTAATAAGACCGGATATTGCTTTTAAAAAATGTACAGCTTTCGATGTAAAAGAAAGACAACGTAACTCAAATATGTGTATATTAATGCCTTAATTAAATAATGAAGTAACTTAATTGCACACTACCAATAGCTAAACATAGATTCTTTTCTTTCAATACTTCTTAATCTTGGTTTAACTGCTATCGAAGTAGGGTGTAATGCCTTCAAGCTATATATTTGTTTACAGAGAACACTGCAAGGTGACAAACGCTTCCACGTTCTCTCGCCAATCCTCCCTGCGTTCCTAACTTGAAGGTTTTACATACTAAAACCCCTTTGCCTGCTCATAGTTACATACAGCAGTGTTCCACCACTGGGTTAGAAGGCTGTTGTGTGTTGCAAACAGCATATGAGAAGGAAAGGGTGGATGTCGCTTGACACGCGAGGCCAAGAATGTAAGACATACAAAGAGCGCCAAAGAAAATCTCACTGCACCTCGCGTCTACGTCACATTATTTATCGTTGTACGTGTCCTTGCGAAGCCATGGCCATTTCATTGATTGCTTTAGGCTATGGTGCAAGGAGCGCCAGTCCTTCTACTAAATGTTGCACCAATAACCACAACAAAGGTTATAAAATGGCGTAGAAACGAAATATATGTTTACGGTCTTGAGCGTATTGGCTAAAAGAGAAAGAGGTAGAGTGAGTGCATTCAGTTTGTCATACAGACCTCTTATCGTGATAGGTAGCCATACTTCATCGGCTAGTACAGGGCACCCCTTTGAAAGGGTTAAAAGCTAAGGGGAAAACTTGATGAGCGCCCAGGTTAGAGAAATGCAGAATGTGCAGTGTGAGAAAATTTTCAAATTAAAGCTTAAATGATATTCATTAAATACATAGCAATACTTTATAACAAAAAATAAACAGAGCTATATTCTCACAATGGTATCAATGCTTGTCGCTGCATAGAAGCAAACATAACTAAATAATAAATAAATAAAGCAGCATGTTTTCCCTCTAATTCAAACTACAATTGGTTAATACGCCTTTACTAACATATTGCTGATTATAGGAATACAACAGGATTATAGACAAAAATATAACCCAATTTTATTGCCATAATATGTATGTCATATTCGGTAAACCATATACATATTTATCTCTAGTTTCTGAACATGAGCAATCAATTATAACAACAGAGTAATTTACATTTAGTAAACAAATATCATCATCTGCGTATGTTTTACAGGGAGTGCCCACCTTCTGACGAGTATGTAAACCGTCTTTCCCACTTTCCTGGAATATTTTTATCCAGTAATTTATTATAAAAACACTTATGTACTGCCGTTGCAATTGCTGTAACAGTGCGACCAACCTCCCACATACCCACGATACGTCCACGAGTAATTTCGCTAGTATACGGTATGACTGGTTCTGAGACAATAAACATGTTTTGGTTTCAATAACACCAGAAAAAGCAAAGGCATGAATCCCTCTTTTCCCGCTTATTGCTGTGTTATCAAGCCACCAGGCTCTGCAATAGGTAAGGTGAAGGACACGCCTCAAAAGACCCCAGAAAACGATACAAAATCCGCTGAAGATTTTCTTTGGTGCTGTTTATACATACCTGCTCTAGGATAACAGTATTCATCTAGAAAAGGCACACACAACTCAGTGACATTGTGCTGCCCCGCCCATCTTGCGGGATAAGGTAAGCAATCTATCAATCAATTAGACAGAAGAATAAAGCAGGGGATGTAGAAGGTTAACGCTTTTAGAGTGCGGAGCTACCCAAGTATAATGTTGCCAACTTCGAAAGCAGAAATCATCGAAAGGGCATCTCTCATGTAAGTTTCCAAGTTATTCTTGTGTTGATGACATCAATATTTGTGTCATGTAAAAGTTACCAGTTCAATATAAAATTGGAAGCTACACGATGCTCGTTCATTTGAGTAATAGATTTTGCGAAAACTCGGATGGAACAAAGCAGAATGAGATGTAGGAGAATGAATCGTTCTGGTAGTGCCAGTTGGCGAGTCGCTTCTGAAAGCTCGAGGCATGGAAGAGTCCAGCTCTGTGCCAAGCAGCCACTTTCAAATGAGGAGTTAAGCATCACATAAATTTGCGTAATCGTCACTCATAAATTATCTAGCATTTCAGCATGCAAATGAGGAGAAAGAGTGTAGGGTGGAGGGGGCAGGTCAGTAGAATGCTGGAATGCTGATGAGCTGACATCCTCTCCCTTATAAATAACATCAGGAAGGGAGGAAAGTGGAGCAGGGTGATCTCTGAGACCAAGAACGAGAATGGAAGAAGAGGGTAGCAGTGAATACTTCAAGTTCACAAGCACTAGACAAATTGCATACTCCCCACCTCCTATTATTCCTCCCTTTAGCCATTTTCATGCTAATTGCGGATTAAAAAAGATAGAAGTTGGTTAAGAGTCTAAATGACTCCCTCCAGAAGGTACTTGATAAGCTTCCCCTAAGCCTTACTCTCTCTGAATAGAAACCTTATTAACCCTTGGTATAAGAATTAGGCGTCATAAATATTCTAAAAGCATTAAAATGAACACTCTATCCTTTATATTTCTCTTTACTTTCAAATATTTAAAACACATTTTTATAGCTTCAGGATAATATCTTATAAAGTAAGAAGAAATGCGGGGTTTTATTGCACGGGTATTTCGTTTAAATAGTTCTGGCATATACATTGTGTACAGTCGTTTTTGTATTCAGAGTTTTTTAAAACACTAAATGAATTAAAATTTAAAAGCCACAGTTCACAACCTAGGAAGCAAAACGATTTACAAGACGCAGACAACTTTCTCAGAATCGAAAAATGAACATGTGATCCGAAAAATTGAGAAATTTGTAATGAATTAAGTATACGATTTCCGGACGTTATCAATGCATAAGTCACTTCAAGCTGTAATACAAATACTTTTAATTATAATTTGGTATATCCCATATACACAGTTGTCCATATATATATTTTTAGATTCTCTCTTAGAAATGTTTCCTTGTTTGTTTTCTAGTTATGTTTGTAGCGTGTTGAGTATGTGTGCCATTTCATGATTAGTCTTTTTTTATCTGTATTGCATTTTTTATTTTATATAATTATAAAACTTAACAAAATAACCAAAATAAACAGCTTTTGGCAGAGGGGGAAAGAAAAGCAGTATTCACAATCTAGAAGACAGTGACCAGTCCTCAAAATTGAACCGGTAGTAACAGTTGCAACCAGGAGATAAACAAAACAACGTCAATTTTTCAAAACTACTTACCTCAGCAGATTAACTAAGGTAGCAAGCAGATGCTATGGTGGTAATGGTGTGTTAGGAGAATTGTGGCATAGGTAGAAAACAAAACTAGACACGTATACTCGGTATGGATCACTATTCAGTCGTCCTCCGTGATCTAGTGGTACCGTGCTAGCCTCTAGTTCCCAAGGTCGCGGGTTCAAACCCGGCGGAGAGCAATGAATATTTTCGGGCGTAAAAATCCTTAGCTTGGCTTCCTTCGGAAGGGAAGTAAAGCCAGTGGTCCCGTGTCGTAGATTTACAGCACGTAAAAGAACCTCAAGCCTGATAAAGAGTCCTCTGAGCAAAACTGCCAATCTTTCACGCCCAATATACAATGGGACGCTAAGAACCATAGTAGTTAAAGAGCGTCCATAAATAAAACTCAGTTTAATTTAATCTATTCAGAGACAGGGTTTTCCTGGGTATTTGGAATTCAAAATGACTTTAAGCATTTTGTATAAACTAATTTGAACTGAAACAATAAACTAATCTAGTTTAATGACTTCTCTTGGTCATCACCTAGGGTTTCATGCAACAGCTTCATATTGATAATGTTTAAAGCATGACTATGTTTATACATTTTAATTTTCATTCTTATTTGTCACATGCTCTGTATTTTTTTGTTAAAATTACATACCTACTGTACTAATATTCAAACCAACATGTTTATTTTACATTCCTCTTAAATATAAGCATTTTGAGAAAATATTGGGTTGTCTCATCATTTCGTTCGTTTTGCTCGCAAGTTCCAACTATAGCGCCTGAAAACTCAAGTTATCCTAGTTGCCGGACCACCCCTACGACTTAGAGAACAACAACCAGACTCACCATTGGAAATGCCAGTGTGTATTTGTGACTGACATTGGATAGAACGGCGTGAACTTGTGTTTACAAACTATGGAAAGCAAAAAGGAACATTTCCGACATCTTATGCTGTTTTACTATCGTAACGGTAAAACCGCCTCACAATGCCGGCAAAAAATTTGTGCTGTCTACGGGGAAGATGCAGTAACGAAGCGAACATGTCAAAAGTGGTTTAGTCGATTTCGAGCTGGGAAGTTCTTCCTAAGAGACAAACCTCGGTCTGGACGGCCAATGGTTACGGACGTGGAAAGAATTCATGAAACGATAGTCAACAATCCACGAATTACAACTCGGATGTTGGCATTGGAGCTCAATTTAGCTCGTGCTACTATAGCCAGCAACTTGCCAATATATTGTTGACAATAATGGTGTATAGTGCAGGAAATAAATAGTTTGTTTACAAAACCTAACTGCCGTAGTTATTTATCTTTTGAAGTACCTTGTGTTTAAAGTTTGTAAACGAAAATTTCGGCAACTACGCTGTCGTAGCTATTCTGCGGGTGAGGTGTGTTCCCAGGCGTTCTTAGTGATTGAAACGTAACGAAAAGCGAACGAGCTTATGAGACAGCCCTATATGTTATAAATGGGTTTATAAACTGCGGAGCGTTAACAGAAGTTGACTGCACTATGATACACAAACCGGTTCACTTCTGCCTACTGAGCCACAAAACCACCGTAAATGTGGCAGGTAAAGAGAGGTAACTATATTCCATTCTATCGGTCTTTATCAAGCCTAGTTATGAACGTAAAAGGGGCTTGGGAAGCGTAGAGTTTATAAGAGCAGGGCGCCAGCTAGTAAAGATTAGGGAACCACTAATATGGTTCTTGAGAGAGTCGACAATATGCAATGCGCTATATACCACCTTGTAGGAAGTGAAAAACAAATAGACAGCAAGACAGAGAGGGAGGGGCGCCTGCAAGATCAAATGCCTCGCGAGTTCCGTTTTCGCCACCACTAAGAAGCCAACATTACAAAACCTTACAGCAGTTAAGAACACTAACAAAAATTTGAATAGGAGCTTCTGATAAATATTTTAGGATTACTCTGAATTATTAAGCATATCTGATTGTAGCCTTTATGAACGTGAAAAATTAACTACCAGGCGTATGAATTCTTAAGCAGTTGGCTTCAAGTTATTACACGCAAACCACATATCAATGTAAAGAATATAAACAAAGCTGCCAAGGGCCAATGAAGGGCAGGTAAACACGGTCTGTAAGTGCTGTCTGCAAACGCAAACAGACTACGAGGAACGGGGGTGGTTTGTAACCTGCAAAACATTGAGTTATATTTATGGACGCTCTTTAACTGCTATGGTCCTTAGCGTCTCATTCTATATTGGGCGTGAAAGACCGTAATTTTGCTCAGAAGCCTCTTTGTCGGACTTAAGGTTCTTTTACGTGCCGTAAGTCTACGACACGGGACCACCGGCTTTACTTCCATTCCGAAGGAAGCCATGCTAAGTATTTTTACGCCCGAAAAAGTCCATCAGGATTTTTACGCCCGAAAAAATCCATCGCCCTCCTCCGGGTTTGAACCCGCGACCTCGGAAACTAGAGGTTAGCAAATATTGTTATAACGGAACTTCAGGCAATAGTGTAAGTGAAAATTCAGTCGAACCCCGATTGGTTATGTCTCGTCTACAGCTTAGAATAAAGTTTTTATGCAGAATGCAAATATGGCTTCTATTGGCTTTCTGCAAGTACAAGGAGGGACAAATGGGCTCTGCAGAGTGGAGGAATTATATTTTGAAAACAGATCTCACGAGTCGTCTCTCATTTTCTATTTCTTTATTTCTAGAGCTGATTTCTTATGGGGTTCCTTCTTAAATTTTCAATGAACGTGTAGCAAAGCTGTTAAGGCCCAAGGTTTGCTGAAGGTAAATAATTAGTAAACGTTTAATGATTATTAATTTTTAAAACAGCAGTGCAGTGCCATGTTAGCTTTGCAATTAATAAACTGAAAACACAGCTTTAACCACATCACATAATATGAGAATGTGGCTCTAATGCAAAAATAAATGTAACATATTTGCCTGACCTAGGTGCGCATTCATCGGGCAAATAACTGGATGTAAAGTAAAAAGTACCAGAGGCAAGACAGGGTACCGGGTATTTCCTATGAATCGTGGTGACATTCATGAAATCTGCAATTAAATACCTCAGTAGATTCTACTCTTTGTTTTGGTACATCTTGGATACACTTGTGTCTAATTTTCAACAAATCACACGTTTTAATTATTTTGGAATAATTTTGGAATTCCTCTTGGATTTTAATTCTAATCTGAAACAATTGTACTGTGACTGTTTGGCTCATGAATCAGTGACCAATCCGGAATGCAGCAGGAATTTCAAATAATCGCAACTACGATTTTATCATTTTCATATTTTTATCCATAGGGAGGTGTCTTTCCAGAGTTTGGTTTTACTCGATAGCGTATGCGCGCAAATTTATCTACTAGTAATATTGGTTTGGCTACTATTGGCGTAATAATACAGTACTGCACTTGAGGATGTTTCGCAAAACAGGATCTCTGCCGCACTGGTGTAAGCAGGGGATGATACAGCATTCTTAGTGTTGCGGCGACAAACAGGAAATTGAACATGCTACCGAAGTCGATACTGTTTCTCAAACAGTACTGGTGCGTCACAGTACTAAATAGTAGAAATTCTGATAAATGTTTAACATTTAAGAAAGTAATTTAAGGAAACACAGAATGTATTCTAATTATATTCAACACAAAGGTAACAGTCAACTCAGTTACGTTTGACGTAACACCGTTTCAGAGATTCGTAGGCAAGGGGTGAGCATAGATTGGAAAGACAGGCTTTATCTTACAACCACGTAGGTACAAATTACAATATACATTCCCTCACTCTGCTAATTCTTCGCTAACAGTAACTTCACTTTTCCCCTTTACTCACCTACAATTCTAACCGAGTTCTTAACTAACAGTGAAGCGCAACCTTGTGAGCTAATGATGTCACATTGTCGCCTTACCCCACCTCCTTTGTTCTGTGTTATGAAGCATTTTCCCTTCATTCACTCTGTGACGACAGGTCGCAATGTCACGTTATAAGGTAACCAAACATTGGCGTTTGGACCACCCATGACCACATGAATACGTCATTGCTTTGCGAACAATGCGTGGGGGGCAAATCCGCCCTCCCCTGTTTCGCTTAAGTTGGGCATCACTGCTAGCTAAGAATCAGGTGCAGAAAGAGACTTGTACACCGACGACAGAGAGCATTCAGTTTGGCTGACACTTATTATGAGCTAGGTCAAGTAGCAGTTAACGAAATTTAACATTGTCCCTTTAATGTTGAAAGCTGGGTGTAATGCTACAGGTTAGCCAAAAGACTCCAAATCGCCCGCGCAGTGTTTTTCCTGTCCGCGCCCTCGGCGCTCGTTGCCGTCTGCTGCTATCATAGAAAGGCGCGGATGAAACCATACAAAATTTTTAAAACTACGTTTAATGGCTTTGCTTACCAACTTAATGAAAGGAAATGCTGAAACTGGCCACCATCGTTGTCCATGCATTTTTGTCACCTCTTTAGGAAACTACCCATCATGGAATTTTGGGAAGGAATTTTCCAAACGATGACCGATGTCGCCTGTTTCTTCGGTAAGAACCGAACGCCGTCTTTTAGATTTCTTAGCTTAACACTTCCTGTGACCTGAAATTTATTGTAAAGTTCATGGATTGTTGTACGGCCTGGAACTTTTACACCTGGAAGTCTTTCTGAAAATCGTACTTTCACTTGGCGAGCTGACCGAGTTAGCACATACGAATCATAAATAAATACACTCTGTGCAGTAGAGAACATATACTGAGCCATAATATAGCTTGTGAATAAGTACAGGACAAAATAATAAATAACTCGTAATAACTGAACCATATCATATCACAGTCAACTCAAAACTGCACTTCACAGTGCACATCAAACAACAGCGTGACTTTGTTTATAGCAGCAGTGCGTTATCATGTTTTTGTCATACTTCCACACGCCCAGTGGAAAAAAAACGCGCAGCCGGTAATATTGTTCATAAATATCCCTTCGGGGTAACTTAAAATATAAAGTGTACAAAAAAAAACCCACACACCCTGGAAGAATTAAAACAAAATATCCGCCAGGAAATTTCTCAACGTGAACTACAGCGAGTGATGGATAGTTTCCTAAAGACTTGCCAAAAATGTATGGACAACGACGGTGGCCAGTTTCAACATCTCCTTTCATAAAATTGGTAAAGCGGTAAAGCCTTTAAAAGCGGTTTTAAAAATATTGTATGGTTTCATTCGCGGCTTTCTATGATAGTGGTAGACGGCAACGAGCGCCAAGGACGCGGACAGGAAAAACACCGCGCAGCCGGTTCGGAGTCTTTTGGCTCAATCTGTATTTCGTCGACAATTGGTGCAGTAATCAGTAGTAATACACGAGATGTAAAGAATTATAAAAGCGAATCCTTGTGTAAGACCCAATATTGCATAACGTTTAATTCCTCTACTTGTTTATTTTGGCAGTGTAATTGTTTAAATTTTTAAACTGGCTTTAATTGTTAACTTGAAAGAATGTCATAAAAGATGAATAATAAAACAAAATAGATTGATAGTCAAATGATTGGTAAATGCTGCCTTAAATCTCCAGATATAGTGACTTCTCTGCATTATCCCGCTTAATTAACTACCTAACAGAACATAAATACAGGTAACTATGTTTTAACATCAATATTTTTCTTTGCTTTTCTGCCCAGTGGAATTGTATTTTGGCCCACGGGGCCCAATAAATTTGATATTCGGTGAGAGTATGGTAATTATGTCTTGGCAGACTCGCCGAATATCAGAATTAGATGTTAGACATGTTATTTTTATGCCAAAAACTACGAAATTATAGACAAAAATGTTTGTTTTTCGCCATGTTCATCGGATGCTTAAGGCTGACTGCAGCATCCGTGTTCTGATGCAATAAATTGATTGTAATCTCGCGCAGTTTGTTCCTGAAATGCGTTCATGTTTAACCAATACACGGGATATGCAAACAAATCTCGGCGTGTAAATTTACTCCTGTGTTCGTAGGTTTCTCTTCAACAACGCCTGCTCATCCTTCCTGCAGTAGATAGGTTAGCCAAATAAACCCACACTTTGTACCCTCTGTAGAATGTTGCTTGTGCCACGTTACGTACAATTCCGTAATTTTATTAATTGAAATTGCCATTATAACATTCTGTCACGTTCAAACACTTCCAGTTGAAGGGAAAACTATATGAGAAGCATTGTATAAAACTATAACGTCCAAAAGGTTAGTAGGAGTACGACCATTTGCGGAAGGGGACTTAGAACCTCGACCTACAAGATCTATTGTGTCTATACCCCCGGCGGGGTGCTCCCGAGAGCGAAGGGTGGACCAGGACGGACCAGGAGGCACGACACGAAGGTGCAGGGGGCAGGCTCCCTACATTTTGTGATCTAGAGTTTGCTAGCTCCTCGACAGGCCACTGACCCAAGTCATTGGACTGATCATCCACTCTGGATATGCTATGATTCAAAGTTTGCTTGCTCCTAGACAGGCTACTCACCCAAGGCATTGGACTGATCACCCACCCTGGATATGATATGATTCAAAGTTTGCTAGCTCCTCAATAGGCTACTGACCCAAGGCATTAAACTGATCACCCACCCTGGATATGCTGTGATCTAGAGCTGGCTAGCTCCTAGACAGGCTACTGACCTAAGGAATTTGACTGATCACCCACCCTGGATATGCTGTGATCTAGAGTTTGCTTGCTCCTTGACAGGCTACTGACCCAAGGCATTGTACTGATCACCCACCCTGGATATGCTCTGATTCAGAGTTTGCTTGCTCCTAGACAGGCTACTGACCCAAGGCATTGTACTGATCACCTACCCTGGATATGCTATGATTCAGAGTTTGCTTGCTCCTAGACAGGCTACTGACCCAAGGCATTGTACTGATCACCCACCCTGGATATGCTATGATTCAGAGTTTGCTTGCTCCTAGACAGGCTACTGACCCAAGGCATTGTACTGATCACCCACCCTGGATATGCTATGATTCAGAGTTTGCTTGCTCCTAGACAGGCTACTGACCCAAGACATTGTACTGATCACCTACCCTGGATATGCTGTGATCTAGAACTTGCTAGCTCCTCGACAGGCTACTGACCCAAGGATTTGGACTGATTAACTACCCTGGATATGCTGTGATCTAGAGCTTGCTAGCTCCTCGACAGGCTACTGACCCAAGGAATTGGACTGATCACCTACCCTGGATATGCTGTGCTCTAGAGCTTGCTAGCTCCTCGACAGGCTACTGACCCAAGGAATTGGACTGATTACCTACCCTGGATATGCTGTGATCTAGAGCTTGCTAGCTCCTCGACAGGCTACTGACCCAAGGAATTGGACTGATCACCTACCCTGGATATGATGTGATCTAGAGCTTGCTAGCTCCTCGACAGGCTACTGACCCAAGGAATTGGACTGATCACCTACCCTGGATATGCTGTGATCTAGAACTTGCTAGCTCCTCGACAGGCTACTGACCCAAGGAATTGGACTGATCACCTACCCTGGATATGCTGTGATCTAGAACTTGCTAGCTCCTCGACAGGCTACTGACCCAAGGAATTGGACTGATTACCTACCCTGGATATGCTGTGATCTAGAGTTTGCTTGCTCCTCGACAGGCTACTGACCCAAGGATTTGGACTGATCACCCACCCTGGATATGCTGTGAGCTAGAGTTTGCTTGCTCCTCGACAGGCTACTGACCCAAGGCATTGGACTGATCACCCACCCTGGATATGCTGTGAGCTAGAGTTTGCTTGCTCCTCGACAGGCTACTGACCCAAGGCATTGGACTGATCACCCACCCTGGATATGCTGTGAGCTAGAGTTTGCTTGCTCCTCGACAGGCTACTGACCCAAGGCATTGAACTGATCACCCACCCTGGATATGCTCTGATTCAGAGTTTGCTTGCTCCTCGACAGGCTACTGACCCAAGGCATTGAACTGATCACCGATCCTGGATATGCTCTGATTCAGAGTTTGCTTGCTCCTGGACAGGCTACTGCCCCAAGGCATTGGACTGATCACCCACCCTGGATATGCTGTGATCTAGAGTTTGCTTGCTCCTCGACAGGCTACTGACCCAAGGCATTGGACTGATCACCCACCCTGGATATGCTCTGATTCAGAGTTTGCTTGCTCGTCGACAGGCTACTGATCCAAGGAATTGGACTGATTACCTACCCTGGATATGCTGTGATCTAGAACTTGCTTGCTCCTCGACAGGCTACTGACCCAAGGCATTGAACTGATCACCCACCCTGGATATGCTGTGATCTAGAGTTGGTTGCTCCTCGACAGGCTACTGACCCAAGGCATTGAACTGATCACCCACCCTGGATATGCTCTGATTCAGAGTTTGCTTGCTCCTCGACAGGCTACTGACCCAAGGCATTGAACTGATCACCCACCCTGGATATGATATGATTCAGAGTTTGCTAGCTCCTAGACAGGCTACTGACCCAAGGCATTGAACTGATCACCCACCCTGGATATGCTCTGATTCAGAGTTTGCTTGCTCCTCGACAGGCTACTGACCCAAGGTATTGGACTGATCACCCACCCTGGATATGATATGATTCAGAGTTTGCTAGCTCCTCGACAGGCTACTGACCCAAGGCATTGAACTGATCACCCACCCTGGATATGATATGATTCAGAGTTTGCTAGCTCCTAGAGAGGCTACTGACCCAAGGCATTGAACTGATCACCCACCCTGGATATGATATGATTCAGAGTTTGCTAGCTCCTGGACAGGCTACTGACTCAAGGCATTGAACTGATCACCCATCCTGGATATGCTCTGATTCAGAGTTTGCTAGCTCCTAGACAGGCTACTGACCCAAGGCATTGAACTGATCACCCACCCTGGATATGCTCTGATTCAGAGTTTGCTAGCTCTTCAACAGGTACTGACCCAAGGAATTGGCTTGTAAGTCCTTGGAGGTTTAACTTCTACAAAGAGGAGCGTACTTCTTTGAAGGAGAAAAAGAATAAGTTGTTTCCTCTAACAATATAATTATTGACTCTCAGAGTGGAAATTAAATTTTGTATTACCATCAGATGCACTGTAGGTAGACGTCTTTATTAGAGAGTAAACGGCAATAAGCTTTTCTTAGTAATATTGGAACGAACGCTCTTAGAGAAAGTTGTTCTTCTGAAATTTAAACTTTCCCTCCGATAAGCGAAAATAAAATGTGTTTTCTTCAAAAGAATAACTGAAAATGTGTGTCATGTAATTGCAATTGCATGAGATTACTCCCAACAACCAAAAGGAAATGAGAACATCCGAATTGAATACCCGGATTTCGACGCATTAAAATGCATTGCTTTCAACAAAACAGCATCGCTGATGTAGTTCATGCTGCGGAATGGATTATGGCCTCATCACATATATGAATAATTCTCGTGTTCCGATTTAGTTTCATATTCATTACGTTCGGTAAAATAGATTGTGCTGAGATTGATAAAGGAGTTAGGGTGTGGTTAGGTCCATATTAACACCACGCCATCTTACGCTGCTGTAACAACACTGTTGGAGAACAATGTAGCTTTTCCAGAAACTTAAGGTGAATACATTTCATTGCAAGGCATTTCATGAAAAATCCAATTTAAAAAAAAGTTTCATCTGTTTTTTAAAATAGCAACTACGAGTACTATATTCTGTCACTTACATCCACAACATTTCTATAACGAATTGTACTGGAAATACACGTTTTGAAGTCCTTAGAATCTATTAAACATTTTTAGGAAAAGGCTTGTGTGTATGTGTGTGCAAGTGTGTGATAACCAGACCTTGGATTTTTAGGCCCTTAAAGGCAACGTTAGGCACCTAAAATGGACTCTAAATTGATCAAAATAGGCATTAATGGTGCAATTGCTGTAGGCACCTGAAAATACAGTTTCCACAACATAATCATTTAATGTAGGTATCCAAAACGTTTTTCCTCTTTATAAAATCACAGTGAGTTTAAAAATGTAATTATGTAGCAGCATAAAATTACAAAAACTGTAATTTATTAAATTATATGACTGGAAACATTTTATTGTATCTTAAGTTATAAATTTAAGGTTACTAATATATAAATATGAGCTTATAAAGGTGAAGAAAGAGGCACTCAAGAAGTATTGAATAGATCACAGTGGAAATTCTCCACACACTACTGATAATATCACTGTGACGTAACGCTCTAGAGCTGATTTTCAACCAACCCCCAAAACATTGTTTGCAAAACACAATATACTGTTAAAGACAGCAATGTTAAAGAACTGTTTGAAATACACTTGAAAAACGACAAAGGAAACCTGGAGAAATCTTGCGAACCTGTGCACATCAACACGTTTATTCCGATATGGATGGTTTAAGAGATGGGATTAGCTTGCTGGAAAACTCTCTGAGTGACAACGAGGAAGCATGTGATAAAATTAAAGGGAGGAGGTATATGAGACACGAAACGATAGGAAGTAAACACTTGAAAGGATGACAATGAGACCTAGAGGAGACAATGTTTACAAAACGAGTGTGTCTACCTGCTCAAGTCCTAATATAAACCAGTCTTTTTCCAGGAATGTCTCATTTCTGCAGCATTCTATTAGGAAGTCTTTGAATCAAACTAGTACCATGATATTAATACTCTGTCTTTCACTGGTGCATGAAATAACACAAGTAGTCAAATAGGCATTTTAGGCACCAAAAACCCCTTTTATATTTTAGGTAAAAGGTGAAGACGTTTAACTAATTTTAGTTTAATGGAGTTTAATAGCTCCATTAATTGACCTAATAGTGGTTGAAACTATGAAGCCAGGGACTTAAAGTACTTAAAACATTGTAAGTCGCCATTTGGGTATGCCATCTCAATACAATTTGAAATCTCCTTGTGATTTACCAGGAAAAATGCGAATCAGTGGGAGAATTTAATGTCGTGCCGGCATGTTGCCATGATAGCTCAGTGGTTAGAGCAACCGGGCGGAGATCGGGAGATCCGTAGTTCAAATGCCGGCCTTGGCATTGAACTTTTCAGTCGTCTGATCCTACCTTTCTTATTTTAGTTTATTCTTACACATGAAAATAGGTATTTAGACTAACATCCAGGTCTTCTAACAACTATAATTCAAAATGTAACCCGTGTCGTAGATTTATGGCACGTAAAAGAACCTCAAGCACGGTAAAGAGCCCTCTGAGCAAAATTTCTGGTCTTTCACGCCCAATGTAGAATGGGACGCTAAGGACCATAGCAGTTACAGAGCGTCCATAAATAAAACTATTTTAATTTTTTTTTCAAAATGTAAAATATTGGTAATACCAAACTTCATACTAGAGCCAGAATACTAGACAAAGGTTTTCAAGAACTTTCAACCCCCCTACTCGCCTAACACAATCTTTAACTTAGAAAATATTTCATTGTTTTAATCTCACAAAATGTCCCCAACGAGTTTGTTGAAACATTTTTTGAGCTACTGGTGTGACAAAAGCCATACCTCAGACTTCCTGTCACTAGTCATTGAAGGCCTCTTCATCCTTTTTGACTGACAAAAGTAGCGAGCTCGTTAAGATACGTATTCATGAACGTGAGCTCTGCGGTTCAAATCCCGCCAGGACCGTCCTCCCTGACTGAGGTTTGTTCCAGATTTTCTTGTCTTCATAACTGGCAAATGCCGGGTAGTTACCCTAAACTTAAGCATCGAATATTTCCTTTCCAAATGTCCTTTGAGGCAGTATTTTTAATACTTGAATAATTTCAATTTAAATTATATAATATGTAAATTCAATAACTTGCCTTGCAGCAATACGTATGTAACAATTTATAAAAATGTATGTAACAGTCATTGCAAATGCTTATATTATTGTAAACATGTTCAGTAATTGTATGTGAATGCATTAGGTAAGTTAATAATGTAAGATCTTTGAGAATAATAAATTTAAAGTTGCTAATAATGAGGTAACAATGAGGTAACCTTGAGGCAATAATGAGTTTGAGAGTTTGAATGCTACTGGTCATTATTAGAGCAACGATAATGTAAATTTTGTGACAGTTTAAAACTAGCCAATCAACAGCCAGAAAAAGCTTTAGTAAAATGCAGGTATTCTATTGGATTAGGATTAGCCAATCAGAGACTTGAAATACAGACGTTTACGGGTTTTGACGGTTGAAATATGTTCAGTTGCCTGCAGACCTTGGTAGTGACCGGATGGAAGATGTGTTCTCTAAAGAAATATTATGTATTCGTGTGAGATGTAAAAATTAAGTGTAAGCGTTAACAAAGTGCAAGTTTTAAATTAATAGAATCTCACAGATCTTGATATCAGTGTAGTGCTATTTAATTTGTGTCAAGGATTAATAAAAAGAAGTGAATTTAAACTTAAAATCTGTGTAAGCCTACATTCTTGTCGCACCACGCCCTGATTAAGAGAAACGTGTCTCTAAAGTAATACTGACGCAGCCGAGGCAAATATAAACATAAATACTATCTATAGAAGCAGTTTAATAACAAAGTTAATATAAAAAATTTTAAACTTGGAGTGTAACAACAAAAATACATCATCTTCAAACTGGCTTTACATACGTAGTAGTATATTACGTAAACAATATCTTCAAATTAACGCCCAAAGCGTGGTGCAAACTTCAACAACAAAACACTTTCTCAAATTGGTTTTCCAAGTGTGGAAATAAATAAATAAATAAATAACTCCAAGAACAAACAATCCACTTCACCTTTCCCAATTATTTCACTTCATCAATGTCTGCTACTTGCGATGCAGTAAGAATGGACGTTAAAGACTAATAAAAACAATGCTTATTGAATTTGTTACGAACAGGGTACCGTAAGGTATAGGCAAAAACTAATAACACCAACACTGTAGTAACTATTAAAATATGCAGATAGTATTTCAATAGGTTTCTCACAGCATCTATCGTTTCCTTGTTCTCTATTGACATTTACCTAAGATTGAGACTATACGATTCTTATTTTCTTCCCCCAGAAAAATGGACTTATTTAAATATTTGCTATATTTTCTCATCGTACAATTAATCCGGTGCTGCGTAATTTGAAATCTTCCTTGGAAAAATTAACTTGAATAACTTAAAGTGGATTGAAAAATCGCATTGTATATGAAAAGCAACTTTATCGGGTGCCATAAAGGTTCGTTTACAACGTTTCAGGGATGATATATTTAATACAAATACGTTTTATGTGACAAAACCTTGGTGGATACACCACTTTTCCGCTAGATTGTCTTAATGGATACGTCGTTCGACAAACAAGGGTTTGTGTACGTTTCAGGGGTTATAGAGGAGGTAAAAATAATCAACCTGTTTACCCCATGGGACAAAAGCTTCTCAGACTTCGTGATGTAAGCGTTCTTATGGATTGGTTCTCGGTCTCTCTTTACTTAAATGGGATGTGAAGAAAATGTGTTGTTTGGAGATCTTATTCAAGCTTTCTTCCATTCAAATGGATGCACACTCGATATTTACTTACTGGATGTTGATACACTGGAAAATGATTCAAATGCTGTCGAATCTGCAGAGATTATCCCAAAAACTCTTGGCGTTTTTGAACGATTCAGACAGTAACACGCAGGAATCAATTGCACACTGTTAAATGTAAGACAGTTTGAAGAGTCCTAGTTAACCACATTAAAGGATTATGTTAGATTCTCACGGGATTAAGTGCATGACTGCTTCCAGATTTCCGGGTGGTACGCTCATAGGTGTTCCCATCCCCGGCCATTTTCTCAGTCCTGCGGACGCGTTTTCTATGTCAGAAACCATGCAAAGGTAAGAATGGACAGTATGCACATTCGAACTAAATCAGGTACCAAGAGATTCTTTAGAGCAGGCCTTTCCAACTCGAGCACTTAGAGCTGGGATGCACCGGTGCTGCACTCGGCGGCACTGGTGCCTTCCCCAAGAGCAGCCCCTGCGACGAGACAGTAACATATTCTCTCTCTCTCCTCAGCGTAGAGCAGGTGTCCAATGGGATAGAACCGATAGTGAAGTATTTGTTTCTCCTCGTTAAAAATATCGTTTAATTCTACATGGGAAGATTTATATTTTGTTACCAATTGCTTAATTGTTCATGTCATCTTAAGCATAAAATCTTCAATCGCTCCATGACACTACCAAAATAAACATGCTTCAACCTACGATAACATTGTTAGCGAAGCAATGAATTGCTAAATTAAAATCAGAATTGCGTTGCTTTGTTTTCATTTTTGGTTTGTATTTTTAAAAACGTTTACTTTACATCAGTGAAGCCCAACCTTGTCTCTTATGAGCTAATGACATCATATTGTCGCCTCAGCCCACCTCCTTCGTTTTGTGTTATGAAGTATTTCCCCTTCAATCACTCACACGGCTGGTCGCAATAGCATGTTACAAGGTAACCAAACAGTAGAGTTTGGACAACCCATGACCATATGAATGCGTCATAGCTCTGCGAACAATGCGTGGGCGTAAATCCGCCCTCCTCTGTTTTGTTTAAGGTTGGGCATCACTACTTTAGATTTAGATTTGCTGCTAAGAAAACAAAAAGATAATTATTGTATTTCCGTATTCCACAGATACTTGAACCCAACATTTCAGCTCAGTTTGAGCAAGTTATTGGAAAATTGCAAACCCTTTATTGACGGTGAATTTGGAAAAGAATGTTTAGTACAGTGCTCAGAAGTATTTTGTCCACCTGCTATGACCAACTTTGACGATAACCTTGTCCAAATAAACCATCTCTCGTCGAGTACAGGAACTTGGTGCCGACCTAAAAGAGTAATTGCGGTGAAAATAAATGTGGCATTTTCGAGAAGTACTCGTTTGCTCTCAATGAGAGTACTGACAAAAGTGACACGGCACAGCTATCTATTTTTGTCAGAGGGATATCTGATGACTTGTAGATAGTGTGGGTATGTCTATTTGTGTGTCTATTTTTCAGAGATATTATAATTGTGTTATATCGCCTCAGCATTTTGCTTTAGTCAGGTTGCCGTATGAAGCTACAGTTGGTAAAATATAGTTAAAACACAGGCGTAGAGTGGAATTTATAACGTATTGGTATTTGTAGGATACACTATTCAGTGTTCACTGCACAACTTTTAGAAGTGTTGCACTAACACAATATTAAAATGTGAAGCTCGAATATATTCAAGCATATAGCGAGAGCTAACAAGGCTCGCGAATATAAGAATTACGCAATTGATTGGCAAATACAGGGTTATTGAAAAAGAAGGAACAGATTATAAATATTCATTTTTTATGAACGACAATAGATAGCGACATATACCACACATCATTGGATAGAGGAAAGCTCAAAGTTTTAAGCCCCACCTATTAGTTCTATTCAGTGCTTACAGTGGCGCTGTGTTTGTGTACGAGAAAATGGCGACACCAGGGAAACGTCGTTTTGTGTGCTGCATTACGCAAAGAGTGAATCCATTGTTTCATTGCAGCGTGCATTTCGTTGTTAGTTCAAACGAGCCGCCCCGTCATAAAAAATTTACAATTGATACAATAAATTCGTAGAAGATGGTTGCGTATGCAAACGGAAAAGCACTGGTCGTCCTCGTATAACAAATGGTGCTCATTTTGAACACATAAAATAAAACTTTGAACTTTTCTGTATTCAGTGATGTATTGCATGTGTCGCCATCTATTGTGGTTCATTAGAAATAAATATTTAAAGTCTGCTCATTCTTTTTTAATATTCCTGTATATCTGGATGTAGCTATTATATTAACCATTCGGAATTAACTAGAAATATAACTGAATATTACATCATAGTGCAAACATAATGGGTAGTTCTGGGAGCTAACTATCGTGTACTTCTGCTACACCGTGAACCTGATCTAAGACTGACTCGTAGGTACAGCTGCTTTCTTAGCTTTCGTCCTACTTTTTGGTTTAAACTAGACAATAAAATGTCTAGCTCCGAGCCCTGGAGGAGCGTATTGCGAACCAACAATGTACAATATGAAATAAGAATGTCCTAAATAAAAATATTATAGGATATTACTGCGATGTTTAGTTGGATTGTTACATACTTTGCATACTTGCGTAATTTTCTTTAAGATAAAGTATCCGCAAAAGATGTAATAGATAACTGGAATAATTCAACACAGTATTATTGATGAATCTGAGGAATCTACAGCTAACATTTAAGACATAAATGTGATTATTTCTGAGAGTAAATAAAAAGTTGTGTTTTACGAACAAAAATTGGAGTACAAATTAATATTTCAAAACGATAAGAATTTACAACGGTTAATATGAGTTTGGCCAAAAGGCTTCGCTTCATGGTAATTGGGAATTGAAATGAAGATACTTTTAAGACTGCAATGTTTCATGAGCACAATTTTATTAAATACTTGGGCCAGCTGTAACTGTGTTCAATATACAGGTGCGGAGAAGCAATGAGCAGAAAATTGTAGAGTAGAAAGCCGTACCAAAATAAACATTTTGAGGATAGTAATAGGGGTCACAGAAGCTTTTTTACTGCGCTAGATGCGTCAACATTAAATCCGTAACGTTATGTTACAGTCTCCAAATGTGAAATCTGTTTATGGCGTGTCAGAAGTATACAAAACGCACTCTTGTGTAGTACCAGTCACTGTCGCTAGGTTTTGCGAAGCCTGCTGAATGGTACGCTCGTCTTGTTCAGTACAGTTCGCGCATGTAATGGTTTGTTTCTCAGTGTATACCAGTAGTCACTAGCTGAGACAGTACGTACACACTTTCATTGGATCACTCTATTACGTGTCATCTCTCTTAGCTTGTCCTAATGCTACATTCGAAGTTGGTTCAAAAGATTACGGTTGGCTTTATAAACCGTCATGGAACGTTCTAGAATATCGATATTGTTTTATACCTATAGGTATATAACGGGTCATCGAGAAGTCGCTCCGCACCTCCCGTGTAACCAAGATTCCCCTAGAGTCGGGAATTCTGGTGGCAGCACTGGCTGGCGCGAGCGTTTCGCTGGTTATGAAAACTGCTAGGTTCAGTATATTCAGGCATGAAAGGTAATGTAGAAAAATAATATACAACTAACCTATTTAAAGAAGATGTTGACATCTTTATACAGATGTTATGTAATCTTCTATTGCCGTTTTCAGCTCATCAATTGTTTTTGGATTGTCCTTACAGACTGAAGCTTAAGGGGTCACCCCTAAGAAAATAATCCGGAGGGGTAAGATCAGGAGACCACGGAAGCCACAGACCTTTAGAAATTAGTCTTTCCCCAAGAAATTCCACTAACAGTCCCATGGATTTATGTGATGTATGAGCAGTGGCGTTATCTTGTTGAAAAAATGCACCGTTCACTTCATCTTCATTTAGCTGTGAAATATATGGAAAAAGAATATCCGAGCAATAAACATCTGAATTAATTGAGTTATGGAAAAAAAATTGGCCCAATAATTCGAGAGCGAGAGATCGCACGCCATACACCAATTTTCTCTGAATGTAAAGGGGTTTCCTGAATTGCATTAGGATTTTCAGTAGACCATACTCGCGTATTTTGTGAATTTACGCATCCTGATAAGTGGAACCAAGCTTCATCAGTAAAAGATGTCCTATATAAAACGTCAATTCCATGGTTCAAAATAAACCTCTGAAACCATTCACAATATTGAACTCTTTTCCCGTGATCTGTGGGTTTTAATTCGTGGACGACTGATACCTTATATGGATACAAACCTAGTTCTTTTTTGACTGCTTTGTATGCGGAACCGTAAGAAATATCACATTGTTGGGCCAATTTGTTTATTGATTTCTGTGGACTTTTAAGCATTCTATTCGATATATCCGATAGTTTTTCTTCTGTTAGCACACTGGGTCTTCCACTTCTAACAGCATCATGCACGGAACCTGACTCCCGAAATTTATTAATTAAATGATGCACAGTATCTCGGTGCGGTAGTTTTGAGTTAGGGAACCTGACAACGAAATTTTGTTTCACTTTCTCAGTATAATTTCCACGTTCATTAAAAACGTTTTCCACTAGAAACACACGTTCCTCTGTAGAATACATGGATTTCGCTTCAGGCACACGTCAGAACTCACAGCATAGTAGACCATACTAACGAGTAAAATAAACAACTTATGCGCTCGCAGCCGCTGATAACGCCGATAATCATAACATCCCGTCGGAATCGAATGCGATAAACCTAGGGATGCCAACCTTTTATCGAGCGGTGGCCAGCAGCAAGGTGCGGAGGAAGTTCTTGATGACCCGTTATATAGCTGTTTAACCTTCAGCTAAGGGACTGCAGCTTTCTATACGGTTGGGGGTTGAAATTGCACAAAGAAACTGTTGCATCTGGAGCTTTTTAGTAGAAATGTACTCAAAGCTTTTTAACGCTAACTTAAAATAACATATTAGTTACAATATCACAATGAAAATACCCTTTAAAACATTGAAATGAGATCAATAATTAATTCCTACAAATGTACCATTATGCAATAAAACATGAATGGATTAATTGATAGTAGTAAGAGAGACGCTGTGATACTATCCTAAAGATTTCTAACTCTTAAAAGTACCATATGCCTAACTTTCCATTAAATGCTTTCAATAAATGAATTTGGTAAATATGAAAAATGTAGAAAAACTTGTAAAAGTGCTTTTTTCTATCACACAAATTAAAATTGCCAATGCCTGCAGAATGTCTTTATATTGTTTTATAATCTGTAAATAAAGTTTCAGCACAGATACAATAAACCACTTAGTACAAGCGGCATTTTGCATTAACATATCAGAAGCTATTAATTATACCAGGTGTTAAAAATCCTATTCCATATTTTGGGAGGTGGTAGTATAGACCAAAACAAGAAAAAATGTCCAGTAAACATGGGTTCTGAAATGCATACGTAAAAGAAGTGTGAACACTTGTTCATCTTCGCTACTGGAAGCTCTTTGCTATTACATACGACCTATAGCTGGCAGTAAAAAAATGAGGACACATTACTCTGTTATTGTCCAGACACAGTATGCAGTAAACATCTGCTAGTGTTGTCATTGTAAAATGTATTCACAGTTCTGAATAAGTGCAAGGCATATTCTCATCTGTTCTAATGAAATCAGTTTGTGTTTTGAATGTTTTTGAATTGCTTTTATACTGTAGTTCTATCTTGAAATTCTTGGCGTTTGCAACCCCCGAATAATGATGTACCAACATTGCAGAAAAGCGTCATCAATGCCTGCCAGAGCATCCGTGACCAACCTTGAGCGGTGAGAGCGCGTGATTCTCTAGGATGTCGGACAGAAGCATGCCTTACTATGAATGGGCACCATGTTGAGTATCTCCTTTAGCGATGGTTCACAAGTGCAGGTCAAATGTAATTGCAAGCAGATTACATTAAAAGCTAGCTGTTTCACAGTAACCAAGTAATGTGTCCTCATTTGTTTACTGCATTCTGTAGGTAATATGTAATAGTAAAGAGCTTACAGTAGAAGAGGTATTTCACAGTAGCAAAGATGAACAAGTGCTCATAGCTCTTAAGGTATGCATTTTAGATCCCGTGTTTATTGGACATTTGTTCTTGTTTTGGTCCATACTACCACCTCTCAAAATATAGAATACTTTTTGTTTAACATCCTGTATATTTATATAACTCATTACGTTTATGTTGTATTTGTTTTATGTTCTGTATGTGCAGTAAACATTTTAAGTTAATAAAAAAATGTGAATTTTTATATGTTCACAGATGTATCGTCTTGGTATCAATATAAAAAATATTAGAATATAATTTTGCGTTTGTACTTGTGCTATGTGCCTAAGTAATTAGATGTAATAGCGATAATCTGACTTTATCACGGAATTGAGCACCCCAAAAATCGGCATGTTTATCCGTTTCCAAACGAGGTGCAGATAAAGATGAGTAATATTATTTGTGCACAACTATCAAGTTTAAATTTTATGAGCAACAGAACCCCAAGTGACAATTTGAGGTGTAATTTCAGTAAGTAATCTTGTATTTACCAAACTGAAATGGACAGTACAGTTATTTAACGTCTACAGACTGAAAACAAACAGTTTCTGTTATAAATCGATTGCGCTATATTTCATCACAAATGTATGTGGTGGAGTTACATTCTCAATAGACGTAACGTATACAAAAGTAAATTAGTTGACTAAAGATGGGAAGCAGATAAACAACCATTGTTTTCTAGATTCTCTCGCTTTACTGTGTAAACAAGTATGTACCCAAGACAAATATGTATTGCTTGACCGAGAGAAGGGCGCTAGCGTACCGATTGTTTACGTTACAAATGTAGCGAGAAAGCACAGTCTGTGTCGGATGTAAACTTGAACACATCTGCTAGTTTCGTAACAAATGAGTTTCACGATGCAAATTTTAACAAATCCAGAATGTAGAACTGATTATACACTGCCGTTTACGAAAATTGCAACACCAAGAAGGAAACACATGAATTCAATGAATTATACCACAGGTTAGGTACATGACAAGTAACAAATGATAAACTTTTCAAGTCTATACATGACCTTTGAGTCCTAATATTTGGTGTGGCCTCCATGTGCTGCAGTTAGAGCTGCTATACGCCCTGGCATTGAATCGAAAAGGTTCTGAATAAGTTCCTGAGGGATTTCCCTCCACGCAGGTTGTATTCGAGCCCACAAATCCGTGACACTGGTTACTGGAGGACCGTGACGCACCAGGTGCCGACCAACCATATCCCAGACATGTTCGATGGGTGACATGTCAGGCGAACGTGCAGGCCAGGGAAGCAATGGTACCCGTCACTCTTCGAAGAAGGCTTGTACATTCCTCGCAATATGTGGCCGGGCATTGTCCTGTTGAAATGTGGCCTGTGGAGACGCCTGAAGCAGGGGGAGTACCTCCGGCTCTACAACCACCGTTAGGTACTGTTTGCTGTTTCAATTCGTCCTCAATTCGTAGGAGACGAAATCGGTTGTTGTAACCAATGGCGCCTCAAACCATCACACCTGGTGTTTGTCCGTTATGCCGTTCAACAATGCAGCCCTCCTGGTTGCGCTCACCACGGTACCGCCGGACACGTATACGGCCATCACTGTAGGACACGTTGAAGCGGGACTCGTCCGAAAAGACTACATTTTGCCACTCAGCACTCCAGTGATGGCGTTCACGGCCCATTGCAGTCGGAGGAGCTTGTGGTTTCTGGACAATGGAAGTCGACGTAATGGCATGCATGCCACCTGTCCAACCTGCAGCAGACGGCGACGAACCGTTGATGCAGACAAGTTCACACCTGTTGCAGTGCTCCAGCGTCGAGCCAACACTGTGGATGAAGCTATACGTCCGTTATGGCCATGCGGACAAGATGACGGTCATCCCGCGCTGTGGTCATGTTCCGTGGTCCAGTACCCGCTCTTCGCTTCGTACAACCTTCATCTATCCACTGCTTCCACACACGCATCACTGTCGTAGCAGCATGCCCTGTACGAGCCGAAATGTCACGGTATGACAAATCCGCTTCCCGGAGACCGATCATTCTGTCCCGTTCGAACTCACTCACATGCCGATATGGCTCCCTTTGACGTCTACGAGGCATACTGGCACTTACTTTATTGTTTCTACCTTGTTTGACAGCTCTGCACTGACTACACTGGGCGCAAAACTGACCTTGTCGGACCGACACGAGAAGGCTCTGCTCGGCCTACGTGTACCCCCTCTCTCTGCAAACATAATCACTTATTGCTTGAACACTCTTCTACACTTCCACCAAGTTTGGAGTTATTCGGGAAATTCTCTCTTGGTGTTGCAATTTTCACAAACGCAGTGTAGAAACTATTCCTTTTCCTCTCAAAATAGTCTTTGTTTAAAGTAGATGATCTGTTTAATAAATGTGCTCTCAACACTAATCTATATATACAATATTACTAAATATGCAACTACACTTTTCTTAGCATATATGGAAATATTCACTTAAAATTGGAGGAAAAAATACCTAAATTAAAAGCAATGAACGTTTAAAATGTTAATTTTGCAATTAGTTGTCAGTACTTGTATTTTTCGTTTTATTTATTTTAAATGTGTTTTAAATTAATTATTTAGTTATTTCGATTTAATACATTGCGTTTTTGAATACTTTGCTCGACATTTTAAAGCAGTTTTCTTTCATTATTCAAACTATTCTATCACAACTTAAAGTAACCCTAAAAGAAGAACGTACGATTATAAAATGAATATTGAAGTACTCATGACACTTTAAAGCTGTCGGAAAAAGTAGTGTGCTGGAAATAACACTCTGAAGTCTGAATTTTGTTTCTGTCTCAACATTGATCCGTACTAAAAAGAAAAAAAATTCTTTCTTCGTCATAGGAAACAATTGCAGAATACATAAAATGTACAATATCTCTGGTGTTAGGATAACAGCAAGTTTGTATACAAAGATGAATGAAGGTATGAAATGAATATGTAAATGGAATCTCTGGCATAAAGCACTAAAACTTTTTGATATTATCCTAAGGACAAATCAGAGGAAACACGTCATGAAATGTGCGAATATTTGCGTTCAGAGCCAGAGTACAAGGATCTAAGTGATTCAGTGCCTAGGCGGCTAAATCAGGTATTGAACAAGAATGGAGATTGGACAGATTATTAAAATAATGTCTATTAAATGTGTCCTCTTTGAGATTAACAAGGTTTTACATTATATTGTCACTAAAATACTTTTTCATGGAGAAATTGTGCAAAATAGTGTTTTATTTAGTTATATATTTCGATTGGACAGATGATTCCAGTTATGTCTAATAAATATGTCCTCTTTGAGAGTGAAAAGTATAATGTATTTCAGTTTTACAGTACATATGTTGCCATTGACATTTTTGTCGAGATATTGTACAAAATAGTTTTTTATTTAAAAATTGTTATTTTAAATGATGACGAGTAAAGCTATTCCTCAAAGTTATATATTAGCATGTGAATAATCCAGAACTGTGCACGTAAAACAGGACGCCACTGCATGCGCGAAAAGATAAACAGATATACACACCTCCTCCTTGCTACACATACTCCACCTGTGAAGGCCAGTTGAATGCCTCCCAAAGCTGCGGTGACGGCATAAATGGAAGCGAGCGTACCATAACTAAGCATTATGAAGTTAGGAGCATGCGGTCGCAGATGTAGTATAATAACAGGAGCGCTGGATGAACATAATTGACTTTATGATAATCTTCATCTGCCAGTCAAAATAAAATGTAATGATCTGGAACAAACTAAAGAAAAAGTTGAAAACGTTAAAGTAATATATATATAGAGGGCGATAGGGGCAAGCAAGTATGCAGCAAAAGACTGGCGTGTGTACCCACAAGAGAAACTTTCTTCCTGGAAGATATAAGGATCAAGACACCGATACCTAACACAGAAGCGTACAAAGAAGCAGTAACAAGAAACAAACAGGAGAAAAAGATAAGACACCAACTTCTTCGGAACGGATGCAATGCGAGGCAATATTTTATATCATAACGGGCTGCGAATGCCAGAGTTATTGTAGTGTAAATTAATAGTATTGTATGTACAGGATTTTAGATGTTTGTTAGCCATAAGTATTGTTAGAAAATAAGTTTACACGGTCTAACTGAAACTGACAATAGAAGTGGGTAACAATAAACCGTGGGGGTGAGTTGTTTATCACTAAGAAGAGATAAACAAATGACGTCAGGGTAGCGTGGCTTTTTTTTTAGAAATGGAGGGAATATCTTCCCTAGAGCATATATGTTAGTAGTAGTGATTGGCTGACCAAAACAGACGCTAAAGTGGGCGCGATTTGGTAACCAATAGCAGCTATATTACAATGTTTAGGCAATTCGAGGTGAACGAGTATATATTCTCGAGCCATAAGCAAGTGTCGTACAGTTGTGAAGAATCTCTCACGAGGTGCACGTCGCAGAGTTAGTTACAAAAATGTAAAGTACGCGAAGTAATTGGTGCGCGGCAACTAAATGACTGTAGTTACATTCAGAAATATCACAGTTTCAGTCAGGCGTGTATAAAGATTAAATATGTCAATTATTATTTAAGTGTGACGGCAATAAAAGTCTAGAATCAATTTTTTTTATCAGTGTTATCTTTTAGTAACAACTCCTTTCCGTTTACACGCCCTGCTTAGAGACACTTGCTCGACTGAGTTATAATAGCTAGCCGGAGGACAAAGAACCCAAATTTAAAATAATAAAACAAGAGGCGCCCAACAAATAAGATAACACAAGCCATTGAGAACTGCGACACATGATCGAGCAGCAACCAAACGCAGAGGCACGCAATCATAGGACTCGTGATACACGGCTTCCACCATACAATGTGTTTGCAAAATATGTGGAAAAAATTGCGAACTCTACCACTTCAACACGAGCAAAATAAGTACATGAGCTTATAAAAGCGAGCAAACAGATACTGTATGCTCATTCGAGTGCAACTTTGGATTATTATTATTATTAAAATGAAATGTAACTCCCACAACAGTGACTGGTACTACACAAGAGTGCGTTTTGAATATATCTGACACGCCATAAACAGATTTCACATTTGGGGACTCTAACATAACGTTACAGATTTAATGTTGACGCATCTTGCGCAGTAAAAAGCTTCTGTGACCCCTATTGCTATCTTCAAAGTGTTTATTTTATTACGGCCTTTCTACTTTACAATTTTCTGCACATTGTTTTTCCGCACCTTTATATTGAACACGGTTTGAAGAAGGTTTTTGTTTCACGTATGGAAAAGCCGAATTGAAGCAATAGTTGTATAGTATTTCAACTGTCGGGAGCCGAACTTTAAGTTCGTTGCAACCGCACGTATAGTACCTGCTTTCCGGTAGCCTTCGCCCCAAATGTACTTTCCGGTGGCGTTTGCCCCCCAAAAAATGTTTAAAAATATTTCAGCTTTGTAATTTTGACTGTTTCTTTAAAAATTATATATTTATGTTTGCCTCGGCTGCGTCAGTATTATCGTTAGAGACTCGTATCTCTTTGCAGGGTTGTGGTGCGACTGAAGAATGTAGGCTTACACAGATTATAATTTTACCTCACTCCTGTTATTAATGCTTGACGCGATTTAAATAACACTTCACTGATATAGAGAGCTGTGAGATTTTTTAAATTAATTACTTGCACTTTTTAACACGTAAACTATTTTCATCTCACACTGAATACGTATTATATTTCTCAAGGACACATCTAGCGTCAGGAACACTGTCTACAACCAACGCGTCCAGTTATGAGCGCTGTCTACAAGCAACTGACTTCATTTCTACCGCCTACATTTGTAAATTTCTGTATTTCAAGTCTCTGATTCGCTATTGCTAATCGAATAGAATACCTATATTTAACTTAAGCTTTTTTTCTGGTTGTTGATTGGCTATTTGTATACTGTCTCAAAAATTACATTATTGCTTCCAAGAATCACAAGTAGTATTGTTAAACTTTCAAATTCATTATTGCCTCAAGGTTACCTCATTGTTACCTCACTGATAGCAACTTTTAACCTATTATTCTCACAGCTCCTACAATATTAAATTATGTAATGCATTCACATAACTTTATTGAACATGTACATATAATATAAACATTTACAATGACTGTAATATACACTTTTTATATATTGTTACATACACATATTGCTTTAAGGCGGGCTGTTATTGAATTTACATATTATATAATTAGACTGAAATTATTTAAGTGTTAAAAATACTGCCTCAAGTTACAACTGACACAAATGCTAATAAAATTGAGCTTGTTAAGCATTACAGTCTCAAAAGCATCTTCATGTCAATGCCCTGTTACCATGAAGCGAAGCCTTTTGGCCAAATTCTTATTAACGGCGGCAATATTACATCTGTTTTAATTTAAAAAAACAGTTTTGCCACATTGTAAATTCATACCGTGAAATATTATCTCCAAAAATATTAAGTATACAACAGAACTGATGGTAGAAATCTTGCTTCTATAATTGATGCTTATATGCTCTCAAAATGGGCGTGTTCTCTTTGGTCGTTGCGTATTGTCGTTACGCGGTCACGCTCGCAATAGCCCCACTAAAATGTATAGCTCCGAGCCCTGGCAGAGCGCTATTGCGAACCTACGTTGCACAATATGAAATAAGAATGTCCTAAACAAAAATAATATAGGGTATTACTGGAATGTTTAATTGGATTCTTATAATATATTTTGCTTACCTACGTAATTGTGTTACGCCTTTTTCTTAGATAAGGTATCTTAAAAAAGGAAGTAATAAATACTGGAATAATTCAACAAAATATTATTAATGAGTCTGAGACAATCTACGGTCGTCGTCCTCCATGGTGTAGTGGTTACCATGCTAGCCTCTAGTTCCCGAGGTCGCGGGTTCAAACCCGGCAGAGGGTGATGGACTTTTTCGGGGGTAAAAATCCTTAGCATGGCTTTCTTCGGAAGGAAAGTAAAGCGGTGGTCCCGTGTCGTAGATTTACGGAACGTAAAATAACCTCAAGCCTGATAAAGAGGCCTTTGAGAAAAATTACCGGACTTTCATAAATAAAAAAACTTTCAATTTACAATTTACAATTAAATGTTAAGATAAAGATATGATTATTTGTGAGAGTAAATAAAAGGTTGTGTTTTATGAACAAAAATTGGAATACAAATTAATATTTCAAAGCGTTATGTGCATAACACCACCAAAACTCGGATAGCAAATACCTACTAGTATAAACACAGTCCATTGGGTATACAAAACTCAACACTGTATGTGAAATACTTGATAATTGTTTCACATTGGTCTGAACGAAACGATCCGCAATACGCTGCACCGTTTCTTCTTTTCCTTCCTATTAGTGAGGGCTTAAATAAGGAGAGAGAGAGATTGAGGGCTCCACGCAAACACATCCAGAGATCAATGATACTTGGCGCACCTCCAGTTGATGTAGCAGGTGTTTCGTAAGCCATAACCGGGATGCGTTAACTTCAGTAGCCCCTTAAAGCAGTCCTGCAGACCACACTACAGCAGTCCTCGTAAATAGAATATACGGGCACCCTGTGGGAAAACCTACTTGCATTTTAAAATTGGGCATCAGGAATCCTTCATCACGAAGGGATCTTGATCTTTCTCTACAGAGAATATAAAGTTTGCTATGGCAAACAATATTGCGCAGAACTTAGTTGGGTTAGAGAGCATTTGTGTAAGGTAATATTTAGGATTCAAAGAAAAATAGGGTTCGCAAAATGATCAGGACGTCTTTGTCTGGCAATAGTGTTTAACCCCCGTTCTTACTTCATATGGCACCACAGGCGGTGGTGATGATTCACTAATGAAATCATAATTGGGAATGGAAATTTGGGAAGGAAATGTTCCAGACCCAAATTTAGGATCCTCCACCGAGCGGGATGGCTCAGGCGATTACGTCTGTGGTCCGCATCCCGGGATCGATCCCCGGCGACAGCCCACTCTGGCCCATGGATTTTTCGTGGTTTCCCCGTGCTGGGGTGGTTCATCTTCTGCCACGACTCTCCTTCCTCTCTTTTCCTATATCCATAATCTTCCTTGCCATCTGTTTCAGGGTTGTAGGTCCAAGCGACGGTGTTCGGTTGGTTGCGGCTGGGCGGTGGCTTGCGTTCTGCAACGGTTTCTTCCCTGTCGTTGCTCAGTTAGGTCTCTCCTCAGCGTGGGGCTCCGCTCCGGCGGACCCTGGAGGTTAGTGGCTTGTGGGCAGGGGCCGTGCGGCGTCGGATGTGTTCTATCTAGAAACCTTAGGAATCCCGTGCATGCTTGCGCCCGTCAGCAACCGGATCTAGTCGCCCTTCGTGTCTCTCTCCCCTCATTCTTTCCTTCCAGGGGTCACGTTGGAAGCAGAAAGGGCCGACTGGACTGCGTGTGGTGCTCTGCCCCGATTCCGGGGACCCCTCCGTGATACATACATTTACCTTTACCTTTTAGGATACCTCCCCAGAATTTGCCAGTTATGAGGAAAATCTGGAAAAAAATCCCATCAGGGAGGTCCTGGCGGGATTTGAGCCGCAGACTTCTTATTCAAGAGTCCATGCCTTATCGACCTCGGATACCCGTCACATCACCATAACCCATAAGGGTAAAGTGACAAATATCACATTTCATCCTTGCTTTTGAGTAAATTAATAAATTGTGGCACCCGAAAGTGGCTCTAAAAGTATCACAGGTTCGAGTTAGGGATGTGGTAAATAAAACGCGATCTTGAATGTCCTGCAAACTGACTAGGAAATCCTCATCGTGGTGACTGAGCTGGAAGCTGGTAGCTGGAAAATCATGAGGTAGAGCATGCAGGTTATGTGAAATAAACATTTTTGTGACATAAACAATTTACGTAACATTCCTTGTGTTCCTTTATTCACTCCCCCATATTATGCAGCGCACATTGAAATGTTCAGTGATTGTTGCTTGGTTCCTGATGCGATAGTTCATATAGTCACCAGACCAGTGCTTGTGAGTTGTGGGAGTAAGCAGGTAGCAGGCTGCCGTAAACACAGTGAGTTAGCTCTGTCAGGTTACCTGTCCCTGTACTTCACTATGAAAATCATTAAATAATTAAACCCTGTGTTTGTGCATGCTTTTCCTTTCTTGTATTTGCTATTTTAGCAATTGTATGTACATTTTATTAGGTTTAACAACACAATATATTGTAGAATGGTGCTGCAGAATTACAGCATTTATTAGTAATATGTGTTGCTGTTTTATTCCGAATTTGAATCTCTTTCGTTGGTTTTAATTCAAAACTGTTAGTCTATACTCTGGTATTCCTCCTTTATTGTTTGTACATGTCTGGCACAACTGCCTCAAAGTCTCCTAAAATTAATGTTTACTATCGAAATCACTATACAAGCTCTAAAATGTATTAACAACCGTTCTTCCAAAAGTGTAGCAAGTGGATATTACTTTTGTTCACGTTTTTTCCTGTAGGTTTAGATAGCAACGGTGTGCCGGTAGCCATAAGGCTTCGTCTTCATATTCTAACGCTAACTGGTCTATCATGGAACATTTTCTTAGATGTTTTTAGTTCTGGTCGGTCCATAGGTGAAGAGAACATCTCTTGTGTTTTTAGCTTCTCTTTCTGTTTCTTCGGCTGCTATTATGTCTCGCCACTTTCATGGCTTCCAAATTAAATTGAGTTTTATTTATGGACGCTCTTTAACCGCTGTGGTCCTTAGCGTCCCATTCTATATTGGGCGTGAAAGACCGGTAATTTTGCTCAGAGACCCCTTTATCAGGCTTGAGGTTCTGTTACGTGCCGGCTTTACTTCCCTTACGAAGGAAGCCACGCTAAGGATTTTTACGCCCGAAAAAATCCATCGCCCTTTGCCGGGTTTGAACCCGCGACCTCGGGAACTAGAGGCAAGCATGGTAACCACTAAACCACGGAGGACGACCCATGGCTTCCATATGCTTTCCTGAGACATAATGAAAAAGAGCAATACTGGCTTGTAATTTGTACAGAGGTTTTTTTTCGACGCGTGGCCGTAATGCACGCTGTTTCTAACCGGTTCTGCTCCATCTCTGCTTTCCTTCTTCGCAGTGTACCGGCTAATCAATTGACGTGAAGGATTTGTACATAGTTTGATACTCATGCGTTGTGAGACTACGTGTGTAATTGTTGTATAATGCCAAAAAGTCTGTATACTTTAGCACACAAAATATTCATGTCTGATTCCTATATGAGAACAAACTCGTGTAGAGAAGTGATATGGCGATTTATAGACAGATCCCCTGCTGTTCGTGTGCCTAACAGAGGGACATTTCGTAGTATTTTGAATAGATTTAGGGAAATGTGATCTATTCTTGATAAGAAGCCGAAAGTAAATTGCGTTGTTCTTACTGAGGAAAACCTCCATGACATCCGAGAAGGTTAGAATGAAGTCCAAAGAAATTTCTGAGAAAGCTAATAGAACAAATAGGAATTTTGCAAGCGTCGGCATGGAATGCCATTAAATTTTCAAAAATTAAAACCCTATAAGATAACTGTAGTTCAGAAATTGGAACCACGCGATAATGTGAGTAGAGTTAATCTCTGTAATTGGGTGTTACATAATGTTAATGATCGCTCTACTGACCCGCGTTTAATATTTGTTTACGGATGAAGCAAGGTTTTATTTGCATGCCTGTGAAGAATTACTAAGCCTTGATGCAAGTTTTCTTAAAAGATATGAGAGAAATGTGGCGGTACAAGGACAAAATTTCCAAAATCCTCTATGACAAAGTTACGTGATTATTGTGGTCATAATCTGCATGAGAAATTTATGCGCATGAATTTAAGGGGCTGTGCATATCCCAAACCGCCGACAAACAGCGTGCTTCCTGGTGCCAAGAAAATTCCCGTTTAGCCAGCCAAGTGTCCAAACGAAGGTTTATATTAGTCTAACAACACACCAAGTACTGCTCAGCACGTGATAACTTGAACTCTGACCTCTTTGTTACTCCTACCACTCTCTTAACATTTCCGCGTCTACTGCAAAAGGAGCTTAAAGTACCATGTCTGAGTAGTGTATTGATTTTATACTTAAGGGGACAAGGTACTCTGAAATGGTCAAAAATCACATTTTTTGTTTTAGGCACCAATAAAATCTATTATTATTTCCAGTTTCAGAAAATATATACTTTTTGGGGGTTAAGAGATTTTTAATACATTTAAATACCATTTAAATGCTAGTCTGCATTCCTTTAAAGCTGTCACGCAACGCCCCTTTTTAGAACATTTTTGTATATTTCAACAACGAACGACTATATCATGTCAGCGAGCAGATCAGTAATTAACAAAAGAGGCCAGGACCAAGAGAAGGCAGTCAAAAAAGCTGCAATAATCCAGGAATGACGGTGCAGATGATAATGACCCTGGAATGTACTAAACTGTCACAGAATTTTAACGTTCAAACTTTAAATTCAGTTTTCTCAAAACAACATTTTTGGATACTTATGCACCTTTTTCTCAGAAAGTATGAAAGGTAGAGAAATGAAATTTTCAGTACATGTATACAATACATAGTTAAACATTTTGAACCACAATCATAATTTTATAATGTATATTAGTGATATTAAGAAAGCAACAACATTGCAAATTTTCCACACCTTTGCTTTGCAATTAATTTTGTTTTCAACTTCTAGTAAACTGATATATATATATATAACTAGGTTCAGAAGATAGCAGATTATACTAAGAACTAGCATGCAAAATTTTGATTCTGTATTGCAAGTAATATCAGAGAAAAAGGTAAATTTTATTCTTTTTTTGCTGAATGAAATCATTTTTACGGACTCAACTACATAAGCTAATGCAAACAACCACTTGAAATAATTTTCAGGATTTATAGAGTAATTCATAAATATTTCAGGAAAAACCATTGAGAACTTTAATAGCAGTGGTAATTTAACATACTTAAGGTGTAATTTCCATGTGTTCAGACTATCTTGTCCCCTTAAATGGTGTCGTACACATCATATAGGTTTCATCCAAATTAAACAATTTCTTACCAACAGGAAGAAGATAGAAATATAACTTTATATGTGAATAATTCGTAGACACCTATAAACATTAGTGATATTCACAAGAGATCCTCCGATCTTTATAAAGTGTTACTCAAGAATACTATAACCTAAACTGATTGGCGTAAAAGATGATTTTGTAAAAAAATTGCTATACGTTGATGCAGGATTATTTCAAAATATCGTGACGTGAAGCATATGCTATTTTCATTGTAATTATAACTGTAACAGACATTACAAAGTGGGAGGTTTCAATTACGGAGATTTTTTGTATGATTTCTCAGACTAAGTAATCTGGCTGCCCCAGTTACAACCGCTGCGCAATTGGCCCACTTTTAAGAAAACCGCAGTAGGCGAGTTAAGTATACCTTTGGCTGTTTCTTCGAATAAAGCTATCTCCTACTTCATGAAACATTGCAATGGCATTGGTGTAGTGTACTATGTTTTCCGCTTCCGTCACTGAATTTCCTTTATACTTTCAATTCAATTCCATATGCAAGACATCTTAAGGAAAGGCAAAGAACCCCCTTTGCAGGCTAAAACTTGTTTAAAAACAGTAAAATAGATTGTTCGCTCTCGCTTTCTCTCCCAAGCATTTCCGTTCTGCAGCTCGGCTTCAAAAGCAGATGAAATTGAACTTCGAAATTCAACATGAAAATTGCAGTTTGGGAAGTTGTGGATTTACAGCTAAAAGTTCTAACAAAACAGGTTCACTTAACCAAGGGCAATTTCTTTAAATGAGAGAGCTGTTGCTTTGCCTTACGGTAACTTTTGTTAATGCACGCGACTTAAGGACTGTGCACATATTCAACAGCGTATGGAAATAGGAACTATTCTTCAAACAACACAGGATTCTAGCCAAACCGATATCACGCTTAATAAAACACATGTGCGTAAGTCCGGAATTAAATTCAATACTCGCATTCTATCAACTTAAGTGAGACAAAGTGACATTGTTCTTTCTCTACTACCTGTAATAATAATAATAATAATAATAATAATAATAATAATAATAATAATAATAATAATAATTAGAGGTATTATTATATCCCACCCTGCCAGGTTTCTCCAGAAATACACATTTTCAGGTCCATTTCAAACAAAATAAATAAACATTTTTATAAACATTTCCAGGTGTGTGTTAAAACTCAAGGACAAAATTTTTGGAAAATAACAAATTTCATATTTGTGTTAGTGTTTAAGATTGCCCCGCACTGAACGGGAAGTCTGCGGTTCAAATCCCACCAAGACCGTCGAATTAGATATCATCAGAATGACTCTGCCATTGCGCATACAGCTAAATACTCATTAATTTTTTAAAATAGTGCAAAAAATGTTCCCTCATAAATGAGTCACATGATGTGAGAGCTGGATACCTTTATCAAATGCATATAGCCTCAGCTACCATAAAACTAGAACTTTAAATGTTCCTCTATCCAGTGATGTGTATACTTTGTTCAGATTCTTTTGAGACAGTGGAAGGGGGACATAAGGACGTCGTGAAGCCGGTGCGGCAGCTGTCACAAAGAGCCGCCATACGTAGCTGGCCTGGGCACGAGCAACGGTTTTCTACCTTCCACTATCCACTGTCTCAAAAGACTCCAAAGTATATTTCTGTATTTCACGGTTTCTTTGATGTAGAATAAAATAAGGACCTCGTTTCAAATTTTTATGTAGTTTTTAATGCCCCTTATTACTACATACGGCACCAAAGGCGGTGACATTGATGATACATGAAATGAAATGATAATTGGGAAAGGAAACGTTCCAGGCCTGAGTTTATTGTACCTCGATGGCATTTACCAGTCGTGAGGACAGATGAACACTGGAAAATACCTGTCAGGGAGGGCGGTCCTGGCGAGATTTCAACCGCAGACACCCAGTTTGAGTCCGTGTCGGTATGAGACAACTTCAAAAATAAAGTGTACAGGTGAAAACTCGCATATTAAAATAACTGCAAAAAACATCAGGAGAGAGATTAATTCTGTTTCGAAACCTTTACCCTTCCTCAAAAATGTATGGATGAAATTAAAAACTCTTCAGCTGAAGGCGTGGTGGCAGTCATTCTAATAATACCCAATTCGATATTCAATATCATTCAATTGTTAAAAGGACGTGGTTAGAATATCATTCCTGTACCGTCCTGCATTCACAATATTTGGAAAATATAATGTTCAAACTATTCTGTAGACAATTCATTCATTCATTCATTCATTCATTATCTGTTTACCCTCCGCTTATGTAGGACTTACACCCCCCAGGACTTACAAGCGGGTGCCTGGCGTCAGAGGCCCGTCGAGGAGCAGACACTCATGGATCAGACAGAACATCCAGGATGGGTGATCAGCCCGATGCCTGGTATGGTATGAAGGAAGTAGATGAAACGAAATGTTGGCGCAATGGATGAAAGGAAAGGTGCTGATGGAGCAGTTGGTGGAATGAATGGTGGGGGAAACCGGAGAACCCGGAGAAAACCCACCCAGACGCCGCTTCGTCCACCACAAATCCCACATGCAGGTCCCTGGGATTGAACCCGGTCCGCTCGGTGGGAGGCGAGCGGTCTAACCACTCGGCCACGGCGCCGCCTCTGTAGACAATTCACCGGTAGAAAATCCCAAATTTATCGTCCTGGATTCGGGTTTATTTGAGCTTCAGTACAGATACATGGCCGTGTAATGCTGGTTCAAAATGGATTATTACCTTGGATCAGTTATCCTATCATTAACATTCCTCAAAATCCAGTTATAGAAATTTACCCGGTTTTCGTTATCACATGGTAGAAGTTCGTGGATAATAGTGATCTTATACGATTTCAATTTCGGTAGCTTTCCAGGATGAGATAATCGAAAATACAGTCTCTTGTGCAAGCCATCCCCGAGCTTTTTGAGGAGAATGGCCTATCGTTCCACAACTTCATCTAATTTCTCCTCAAAAATCTCGCACCGTTACCCTTCGTTCTTATCTAGAATCGAACCTGTTTCCTTAAATTTATTCACACATTTTCGCACGGCTTCTCTGCTTGGAGATCACACATCTGGGAATTCTGTTAAAATAGTTTTCTATCTTTTCTGCAAGAGTATAAAGTTACATGTGAATCTACACTATTATTAGATAGTGCGTGAGTGTGTATAGGGTAATCTCAGTTTTAAAAAATTAATCGATTTTGTCAATTCTTGAAGCATTGATAAGCCCTTGACTAATTTTGAAGATTTAGAAGCTAGTAACAGTTGAGAACATGCTGACGATTGGAGCAAACCGTCTCCCGAAACGCGTTCAAGTAAGAATATTTTAGTGATGTAGTGTAACAACCCTCAACTCTCTTTATTTTAAAATTAAAAAAATGATAAGCCCTTTTGCTTTAGACGGGATAATCATAATATTTCCAAAAAAGTTTTAAAAGTTTGGTTGTACGGAGGATTTTTACGTTCACATCGCTCAATTCTGATTTATGGAATACAAATATTGGAGGGAATTTTGATCCTTTATTGCAAACATGGCAAATGTTTAATGACTACCAACCTAAAGGACTAAAAGGGGAGATTTAAAATCCTTGAAATTGTTTTATTGAAGATAATGAGATGAAATACGTATTGATATCACCAGATTACCCTCTAAGCATTGCTATCTAGGAGCATTTTTGGTATGATTTGACCAAACTGATACACCTGAGTTTTAGAATACAGCAGAAATAAATTATCTTACAACTTTTGAAAGCCATACTTCCAATCCCTCATGCACAAAGCAAATTTTGTAAACTTTTAATGTTGGGCACAATGAAAAGCTGCCTATTAATATCAAAACATAACTCCATCGTATTTCAGGGAATATTAAAATCCCTATCCCACCAATGTTAAATCTGCTAAATTTATGAGCCATTGTCTTAGAAACTGTTTACGATATCAGACTGTACTTTTTACAGGCTGTACATGCATGCTTTCTACGTTCACCGAAGTTAGAAGTTTTTCTTAAATATACCATATTTTGATTAAAATTTATCACAATTATTTCTTTTAAATATAAGTAGGTCTACAACAGCACATTTAAGGCTGGTTCACAACGCCCGAGAACGGTAACCAGAACGGAAACGAGAACGGGAAGCAATGCACCATGCAAGATATTGGTTCACAACAGCCCGGTAACGAGAACGGGAATGCATATCGATCACAAAGTAAAGTCGATTTTGCGCATTGGGATTTCATTTGTTTTTAACTGACCAATGATATTTTTTCACCTACTTCCAATTTAGCCAAGCCAACGTCAAAATTCGATAGAGTAAACATTATCTAAATGCATATCCATTACATTTCCGATCCCTCTACTTATGCCAACCTTTCATTCCTTTATTTAATGGCATACATTAAAATTGTTTATTGTTCTTTTTTCATTTTCACCGATTTTAGCTGTTCTTTGTTGCTTTTGCCATTGTTTTGTAGGTAATAGCCAGTTTTGAGTTGCATACAAACAAACTACAAATGACCCCTTCATCAGAGAAACCAACGCTGATTAGATTTGCGGGTGTCGAGATGAGGTTAGGAAGCGCATTTACTACTAATTCCTTCCACTTTCATGTTTCCAGCTTGCGACTATAGAGAGCACTAGTGGCTGTTTCATGTCACGGCCCCCTAAAACAACCTCTAGAGTGAAGAGCCTAATATGCACAATAGGGATCTAATATGCCGGGAACGAGAACGAGAAAGTTAAACTTTGGGCAACTCTTCTTTCCCGTTCCCGGGGCGCGGAAAGGCTTCCCGTCGATTATGAACATTCCCATTTGAATACTTGTATTTCAACTTTCTCGTTCTCGTACTGGTTACCGTTCTCGTTGGTTGCGAACCAGCCTTTAGGATGATAAACAGAACCTATAATTGTATTTGGTTTCTTTAAGTTTCTGAGAAAACGGGCCACTTATACAGAAAACTGGTTCACATAAAAAGCTGTTTAAAGTACAAATGGAGAAAACAAACTCCCATATATTTGCAAAGAAGGAAGCCCCGTGACTTGAGAACACCGAAGCTACCATACTTAACACTAGAACCAATTTGTAGAGCAAAATCCCCTAAAAGATATGCATAAATTTACCCTCTACTCCAAAGTGTGTAGTAGTTATTTTTTCTGTCAAGTGGTGCAGAATTCACACTAGAAAATGGCACAGCAACCTTTGAAGATACGTATTTTTCTACACTGATAAAATACATATCAAATTAAAGAGAACATTGCAATTTATAAGACTACACAGAAAACTAGAAATGTTATTTTTTGGCAATTTTTGCCATTTGGTCTCCCCTTAACCCCTTATGTACAAATCTAAAGTATTTAATCCATTTGTCTAAAATATTCAACTATACTTGCTAAAAGCATAGGTTAGTTTACAACTGCCAGAAGCTACCCCAATCCACGGAATTAATTGTTCTATCACACAAGCCGTGTGTTGGACAGGGTTGGAAAGGTAGAATCAGATGACTGAAAAATTCAATGCCATAGCCGGGATTTGAACCACGGATCTTCCATTAATTGACCTAATAGTGGTTGAAGCTATAAAGCCCGGGACTTAAGTACTTACAAAGAATGTAAGTCGCCATTGGGATATGATATTTCAATACAATTTGAGATCTTCTTGTGGTTTACCGGGAAAAATGCGAATCAGTTGGAGAATTTAATGCTGTGTCGGCATGTTGCCGTGGTAGTTCAGTGGTTAGAGCAACCGGACGGAGACTGGGAGATCCGTGGTTCAAATCCCGGCTATGGCATTTAATTTTTCAGTCATTTGATTCTACCTTTCCTACCCCAATCCTCATTTTTATCCTATAGAACCCACAGTTTCTAAAAGCTATGCTTATCCTTAATTTCAACCCTTACTATACAGGGTGGGCCATTTAAGATGAGACTGTACTATATCTCCAAAATAAAGCGTTTCAGAAATCCAGAATTTTCAACATCCAACATTTAAACAAATGTTTAGTTTTTTATGAGGAGTGAAAAAGCAACATAAAAAAAGTAAGTTCCCATTTAAAAAATTAAATTGAACCTAAAATGACCGTCACAACGTCCTCTAAATAAAACACGACTAATGACATTTACTTTCCCCCTAATATCAAGTAACTTTTATTCAAGGCATTTCTTTCTACAAGGCGTTTTGGAGATATTGTACAGTCTCAACTTAAATGGTCCACCGTGTTTATACATACACATCAATTGGCCAACCGAAACACAAATTATTGGACTGGATAAAATTATAAGCTACCATTAATATGCTCTCCCTAATAATATTTTCAACAGCTTAAGTAGAAATGTGCACCATTTGAGCCAAAGTATGTAGTAGTCTATTCACGTCCTTTAAACCCTGGCGCTTTTCAACAAGTTACTTACAGGATACATCCGTGCAACGCCAGTAAGACAGCTGGTAGTACATAGACTTGGGTAGTGTGTAGTTATGTTATGTAATTACAATATAAAATAAAAGATTCTTATGGAATGTAAGCATAAAAACCGTTTTCAAACTCGACACAAGCCACAGTGAGACTGAGGAACAATCAAACATAAGCGAAGATCGCTTCCTCTGGAGGCGGAGGAGGTTTTTGGTACTTAAGAACACAGCCGCTACTGTGCTTCTGGAAATCTGCAGAAGGAAAGCTTGGAGCAAAGGACACGGAGGGCAACCAGATCTGTGGCAGCGGGCACGGATACAGCGGGGGTCCCTAACGTCTCCAGATGTTAGATCCTGATGCTGGCAGGACCCCCGCACGGAGAGAGGCTTCTCTGGCGGTCCCACGCCGAACTCCAATTTAGACAGCCCCTTTAAGCAAACTCCACCATACACCCCGCCCGCCGTCCACTCGCCTGATACTTTGATCCTGAAACATGATAAAGATATGAAATGGCAGGCAATGGTGGGACTGGAAAATTCGAGGCATTACAAAATCCATCCCAGCATTCTCCTACCAACCAGCGAAAACCCGAAAATTCCCAAGGTCAGAGCTGCCGGTCCAACGGTAATCGAGTCCAGGATCTCCCGAATGCGAGCCTCACACATCTCCCTCGGTTAGACAGTAAGGTTACCGAAGCGTGTCTACTGGCCAACTTGTACTTGCACATACTTCCCGTTATCAGTAATCTTTTGGCGCTAACCGGAGCCCTGCAGATGAGTGCTCGGACGAGTGCACGCCGAGAGAGCACAGGATTAGAGTGCGGGTTATTTCGCTCCTCCGAAAGTTTCCGAAAACGCACGATGTATGATTATCCCGTTCGCGAAGGCGGAACTCGATGACCAGTCTCCATTCGGATTCAATCGGTTTAATGCACAGGAAATTAAAAATTAAATTGAGTTTTATTTATGACGACTCTTTAAATACTATGGTCGTTAGCGTACCATTCTATATTTGGCGTGAAAGATCGGAAATTTTGCTCAGAGAGCTCTTTACCAGGTTCGAGGTTCTTTTATGCGCCATAAATCTACGACACGGGACCAGCGGCTTTATTTCCCTTCCGAAGAAGGCATGCTAAGAATTTTTACGCCCGAAAAGATGCAACGCCTTCCCCGGATTTGAACCCGCGACCTGGGGAATTAGAGGCTAGCACTCCTAGGCACGGAGGACGACAGCGAGGAAGTGGATGCGAAATTAATGATAAGAATAGTGATGATGGAGCACCGGTGGAATGGTGGCGGGAGAATTCGGAGAACCCGTCCAGACGCCGCTTTGCCCACCTCAAATTCCACATGCGGGTCCCTGGGATTAAACTCGAGCCTCCTTGGTGAGAGGCGAACGGTTTAACCACTCGACCAAGCCACCGCCTTTACTACTATACATATTGTTGTACACCGGGGTGAGGCCGAAAGGTTTTGCAGCTAAAATATTAAATTTAGTTACCGCGGCATAAACATTGGGGGACGTAAACGAGAGATACTAGGAACTTGCTGCACAAAGCTAAAGCATACGTGGGATATTTATAATATAATACACATAAATTCACACTTAACTCTGGTTTATTATAAACTTACCTTGGTGCAGCTACATTATTTCCAAAAGTTTACAGACAAACATTAGAGGAAGATGCTCCACACTCACACGGACCACGCATTCCTACAAACAACCACACTTTCTGAAGATATACACTAGACTGACTCTACTGGCGACGCCGCGCCATCAGACAAAGAGGCTCTTCCCTAAACTTGCCTTCATCCCCCTTGACTAGGAATAGGAAGGAATTGCCGCGTCGGACAAGAATTCAAAGTTACAAACGAAATAATTAGTTCAACAATATCATTATACACAGCAATAATGTGTCCGACGCGATAATGCACATACGCTACAATATTATATATAATTATTCAAAAAATGTTTGTACTTCATTCACCATCTCGTCCCGACAGTTTATACTCGTCCAAAATGTGCAAGGTTTGGGAAGTAAACAAAAAGGATGCAATGCAGTTTCACGAACTCTTGTTTAGCAAACAGAAATAATATTTCATTCATTCACAAGCGCAGGCTTTCGGCAATGCCTGAGGTCATTCACGATAAAGTAAATAAGCAACTCTGAATTGCACACCCTGGGGCTGTAACGATTTTTGCAGCTTCCATTTACGTTTCCATAACAGAATGGAATTTCGAAGTGTGCATTCAGGTTGGATTAAACAAAAGTTCGAGGGAATGTTTCATTTTCATACGTTCGGTTTTCGTCGTTATCTGCGCTATAAAAAGCGCAAGCAAATGGAAATGTTTCAGTTTATTGCTTAACATAGTAATCAGATTTTGGGATATTTTTAATGCACTTAACTATAATGAAGATTTATATTTTTTCTGGCAGGGCAATAAATATTTAAAATAGGATGTAGGCATTTATATTTAAAAATAATTATTTTCTATGCCATGGGAATATCAGATGTGAATAACAAGCACTATTCGTTTTATAGCCGAGCACAGCCTCTCTGCGAATCAAACAATTGAATCGTAAAATGCATCATAATAGCTTTCCCCAGACGTATATTTGAGCTCAAAGAAAGGTGGCTCATAAATGTATCGTAATAAATAGTACAAAATGAAACGGTTGAAAGTATACGATAATAGAAGCAAAACGTTTCAGTAAACACGGGTCCGTAAACCAGCCGTGTGCGAGATTCATTATTGCGAATGTGTAGTTATGAGCCGCCACTGACGTGAATTGTTTGAGGGTGTTCCCCATAAGTAACGTCGGTGTATGTGGTAAATGCATGATGGAGCACCGGCGCATTTTGCTGCTACTGTAAAAAGACATCTAATGCGGTGATATGGTCCAAGATGGATAGGTCGAAGAGGTCTGTACCTTGGCCTCCACCATCACCTGATCTCAATCCTTTGGAATTTTTCTATATGGGGTCACCTCAAAAGTGTGGTGTACAGCACTCCCGTTGATACCTTGAAGTACTGGAGCAGAAATTGTACGTGCTTGTCAAGAATTCCGAGAGGATCCGGGGTGTTTTAAAGAATTCAAAACTCACTGCAAAGACGAGTGCAGTATGCATCCAGATACAAGGACGACACTCTGAGCACCTCCTTTAACAGGATGTACACTATTAATAACATATAACACACTAAAGTAGGATTGCATTCCTTGTTAAGCTATGAGTGAATTTTGAGGCAAATTAGAATCGCATTTATTAACCGAAAAGTCTACTTCTACTAGGGTGATGTAGCTTAATAAACTCAGTGGCGGCTTGTAATCACACATTTTGCAATCATCTCGCGCATGGCTCGTTTGCGGATCCATGTTTACTGGACGTTTTTACTTCTACTATCGTATACTTTCAACTGATTCAGTTTGCGCTATTAATTATGATACATTCTGTATAATTTAGGAAGGGGACATTTTGGGTTATAGTTTATACAACGAAGGGGGACACCTCCTACAGTTAGACCTACTCAAATCCATTGCGACTACCATCACCAGGAGGAAGGAATAAAGTAAAGGAACCACCGGGGGCTAGAGGCCACAGGTAGACACACCACAGAGACGCGCGGAAGGCCCTAACAGTTCTAGGCTCGAAGGTCCGTCCCGCTGTTGGAGTTGCCTAAACAGGGCGATGGACGACCCGTCGACCAAGTAACTCTATAGTGTAAACGGGGATACTCTTTCCTTTGAACAAGCATCCGCGCCATCTGTCCGGCACCGCCATACACCACGAAACTTAGAAACACACCTAAAACTTAAAGGGGATGGAATAAAAGGGAAATGATGGAAAGGAAATAGTGGTAGATGAGAAACATCATACCATTTGCCTATCGACCAGTGAAAACCAAGAAAAACCCAATGTCAGAGTGGGCGGTCGACGGAATCGAACCCGAGGCCTCTCGCGTTACCATGAAGCATCTCGCTTGGTGACGTTTTGGGTTAGTAATAAAATATGTAGCTCCATCGTCTCCAACCATCACGTTTCTATCTCCCTTTTGTATAACTCTACACTGTTAATAAATTGCTTACGTCACACAAAATATGGATGGAGGGTAACACCACCAATATCGCTATATATGGGTACAATTAAGTTAATAGTAATCGTGATAACGAGGATGGCGATAACATCCTGTTTAAGATGCTTTGTAACTACCATAACCATGTCCAGTGAAGCTCAACATGTTCTCTTAAGAGCTGAAGTTCAAAGTCCATAGTTCACCACACCTACTATATTTGTAGAGATTGACAAGCTAAACCAATCAAAACTTCAGTCCTTGGCAGCACGAGTAGAAATGTGTGGAAAGGGAAACTCCGTTCATTCCCTCTCTCTCTCTCTCTCTCTCTCTCTCTCTCTCTCTCTCTCTCTCTCTCTAAGGTTGGGCGTCCCTGATCATGCCAGTCGTGATTATGCAATAATAATAATAATAATAATAACAATAATGGACCTCTAGGTTTTCTCGAACTTCCCAAATATGGTTGATTTAAAACATATCACGTGCATACAAATGCTATAATAGTACATTATGCAACGAGACTACAAAGTTGCTAGCATTGTGAGACGTACTACGCAGAATAATCGATACTTGCGCTTTCACAATGTTACAGGCCACTTCTGATTGGTCGAATACCAATACTTTAATGAACAGGTGTACTTTAATGAGGCCAGTCGTATAAATACTACATTTTGGCATGGTTGAGCATAAAACGATTTGTACCAAGTTCGCAACCATGCCGTCGTCGCAATATCCAGGTTGCTTCGTGATCAGTTTTATCCTGAGGACGAAGATGATATACACCTTCAAAACATCCGTTTTAAATCAGCATATACCTCTGGAAGCCAGAGAAAATTTAGAGTAGTCGCTCCATTAGGAAAGTTTCAGCTCATATATTAGTAATGCATCATATAATTTTATATTTGAAATATCATAATCTATACACAATTCATTATTATTATTATCATATCTAAATGGGTATGGGCCAAAGTGGTTAGTGAGTTGACAGATACGAGGGTAAGCCAATCAGTATCCGCACATAATTTTTAAAATGTATTATAACAACAATAGAAATTTATAATTACCTCATTCTTCAACGTAGTCCCCTTGCTTCTCGTGCATCATTTACAAGGTTTCTGATGTCCTCAGAAAAAAGGATGTTTCGCCTGAGTAGTAAGCCATGTATGCGCCACTTCCTTCACTTTTTGGTCTGTGGCGAATCGACGGCCCCTTGGCACGTTTAAGTGGACCAAAAAGATATTGTTTACCACTTCATCGACAGCCAATCTTCGGTTCTCTGAACCAGGATACGGCCTTGCCCAGTTTTGGCGTCACTAGTGCATATGGATGGGCGTCCTGCTTTTTCCTCGTCCTTCACAGTTGTCCGACCATTTCTTAAATTTTCAATCCATTCGTACACATTTCGCCATGGTAAAACATTGCCCCCATATTGTGCAAAAAGTCTTGGATGGATTTCGTCTCCTGGTACACCTTCAGACAACCAAACGCGTATAACTGCACGCTGTTCTTCTTTGGTGCAAAAGGTGAGGGGTGCAGCAATGCTTATTATGCAACAGTGCAACACTCACTGGAGCGATAACGATCAAACATTCCACAAGCGGAGACAAGGGAACAATATGTCGATGTGCGCGCGCACAAACCAATACAACCAAACTATACAAAATTAAAACTAGTGTGTGGATACTTATTACCTACCCTCGGGTATAGAAATAGTAGTTTCATTCTTGAGCATCTTCCACCGAAGGTGGAATTCAGCAACCCTTGCCTCACCATATCCCTATTCGATGGTGGCAATAATTTTACACTCTGTTTCCGTATCTGCTGTAGAAGAAGCATTTGACACATTGTGGCTCTTGTGTATTTTAACCAGTGGTGGGACGATACCACTATTTCTCGATACTCAATACCGATACTGATTTTTGAGCACCGATATTTAATACTCAGTACTCGATACTCATTTTATAAAAAAGTGTAAAGGCGAAGATTGTTCACTGAATTGTGTTATTAGTAGTTTTCGGTGTATAAACGCATGTAACCAATTTTGTAAACTAATTCCGATTCTTGTTCCTGTTTGATATTCTCCAATTGGCAGCAATTATTTTCTTAATAATGCCACATACGTGCTTTTTCATCCGATAATAAGTAACTAGCCATATAACACTCGGAAACATAGTACGTTTGTGCATTAAACCTCTCTACTACCCACCCTCATACATTAGTATACACATGTTTAATACAAAGGTATATTAGACACAATTAAAAATTTGACGTAAACATCAAGGAAGAATTATATTAAATGCAGAGTTATAAAGGAATCAAAGATTTTTGTTTAAGACCAGAAGCATCCATGAAAGAACAAATATTTCCATACGCCATATTATCTCGCGTCATAAGTTACGATTTGTTTCTGCTGGATTCACGAATTCTGGTCACCGGAGTAGGTAAAGTTAATGGCTGAGAGTGAGTCACCAAGCCAAGCTATTGCAGAAACGTGATTTAGTGCGTCAGCTAAATCAGCTTCATTCACAGCTCAGTTGACGCTGCATGTTACATGAGTACTTATACTCTTCCCCTATTGTTTTGCATGTTTTCATTTAGACACAAGCGTGTATGCAATGTTACATTCATCGCAGTCAAGGTCTATAAAGAACTATAGTCCAGCAACTTCTTGGGGACACATGCAAAACAATCATTTGAAGTCTCGACTGCTTTCATTCCTTATCTAGTATAAAGTTAAGCTTTCATTAACGCAAAACTTAAAAATTAAAATTATCAAAAAAGTATCCAAGGTTTATCTCAATTAGACCTACTTCGATACCGCCGAGTATCGAGGTATCGACGGTATCGAGGTCCCATACTTAATTTTAACATTACTCATCCAGGTCGAGTTAGTACATTGGGCTAAATCATCTCTAGTTAATTGAATCCATCAGAACAGAATTCATTAAGAGACTATTTCTGTCCCCCTTCATTCGCACCAAACATAACACTTCTTACTTCATGTTTGTAACACCTTGCACTGATGTCAAATGTTTTTAATTCATCTGCAGAAAAAAAATACATCATTGTACCTACATTCTCGCCAACATACTGGTTTTCACAGGTTTTCAGGCGTCGATATGATTTGGAATTGCATGGGGAAACGTGGGGGGAAAGAGAATGGTTGTTATTCTTGATAAGCTCGTTCAAAATTGGTGCTTATTTTGTAGAGTATTCAGGAGGGCATTGTATGAAGACCAGCTTTGAGGTCATGTCGAACAAAAACGTATTTCCCTTGCTCCGCTCGGCTGTTCCATATTCACTTTTTCTTTCATCATGGTACCAGTCTGGTTTTCTTGATTACACTCTACCCTCTAGTGAGCCACGTTGTAGCAAAAAGTACAAATGTCTTCTGAATTTATATCCATAGTTTTTATTGCTGATAACTCTGTAAACGTCTATTTCTTTTATGTGCTGTTACACTATACGTACATACATGACAGCCTAATTGACTTGTTTTTGCTCAAAGGGCTTCTTCATGCAGAATGAAATGTACAACAAAGGCATGTACCCCATCTCTTTCATTAGGAAACGCTTTCGGCCTCCCAATTACACCCTTTAACTGACAACCGTTGAATACGCTTCGTCAGCTGTAACAGTCACTAGGTAGTTAGGATCAATGTAAATTTTGTTGACATAAACAGAGCAAAGGCCATTAAATGTTTCTTCACCAGTGTAAAGGAGCCAAGCAAAACAAATGCTCTGCAGTTTCTGGTGCCAACACGCTTAACTGCAATGAATCAGTGAAGTTTGTTTTTTTCTCAAGCGAAGAAAACCATATAAAAGGGTATAACTTACAAAATATAGCATATCTTTGCCTAAATGTTTAAATAAACAATTATGTGCCGCTAAAATAGTTCTTAAACTCAGAAAATCCCTTCTATTGGCTTTTACTGGACGAACATCACTATTAAAAGTATGCCACAACAGTTTCAAGTTTCTGACCCAGTCCAAACCTACAATAGTAAATCGAGAAGTATCGAACGCTTTCACAAATATTAATTATCCCAGGAATTTCAGAAAATGCCATACTTTCTTGTGTTTCTTCACAAGTTATGTAAGATACTTAGTACATATACAATATGTATTCTTAATCACTTCTTTTCAGGACGATGTGCCCAGTTTTAGGTTCTATATTAAGCATTTGACAGAGAAAAAGTTGAATTTCGCGAGCAAGGATGCAATCAGGAAGTGTTTTTCTTTAACAGACAGCTGATACAGGATGAAAGTATGTTTTACATTTAACAGGAGATCGAGTGGGACCGAAAGCATCAATATATAACGTCGTCTTTCTTTGACCGTTTCGGCCCGCATTCATTTTCAACTACAATCTGTTTATCTAAACTACTTAGTCCTATAATAATTACTGATGTATCTAAAAATTGTTATGATTACTTTGGGCATAATTTGGAGGAATATCGGCGTCGGTGTTAGGCTGGTTTGAGTCCTAGTTGCAGTGCTACCAAATATGGAGCATTCGTTAGGACGTGTGACCCTACGAGAAATTGCTTGCCCTGCACTGTGCTGCTTCTAACTACTTCTGTTAATCCTACACATTCCCTCTCCCCCGTGAGCCGGCTAATCAGTTGACATGAAGTGTGGATTGGTACGTTGTGAGACCACGTGTTTCAGTGTTATAGTGTGTTAATGCTGTTACAATGTCAAAAAGTCCGTATACCTTAGCACACAGAATCTTCGTGTATAATTCCTAAGTGACAACAAACTATTGTAGAGAAGTGAGACGGCGATTTATCGATAGATTCCCTGATGTCCGTACGACTCACAGAGAAACTTTTTCGTAATCTTGTGAATAGATTTAGGGAATCGAGATGTATTCTTGGTAAGAGACCGAAAGTAAATAGACGTGTTCTTGCAGAGGAAAAAACTCCGTGATATCGGAGAAAAGTTAGAACGAAGTCCAAAGAAATCTCTGAGGAGACTCGCACACAAATCAGGAATTTCGCAAGCCTCGGTTTGGAATGTCAGTAAACTTTTAAGATTAAAACCATATAAGATAACTGTAAGCGAACGGGAAGGCAGTAACGTCCGTGGCCCGCATTCGGGAGATCCCGGGTTCAAGCAATCTGATCGAAGGTTTTTTCGCGGTTTTTCTTGGTCGCTAGACAAATACTGGGTTGGATAATTTGATCTGTGTATTTTCCTATCATACCCTTCCTTACTACATTTTATTTCCTTCTTCACCGCCATACCAGGCAATGGGTTGATCACCTATCCTGGTTCTGCCGTGATCCAAAGTTTGCTTGCTCCTCAACAGGCTACTGAACCCAGACATTGGCTTGTAATTTCTTAGAGGTTTAGGACTACGAAGAATTTTGTATAGCCAGGAAATATAAGAGTTAAGCAAAAAATGTAGTGTAAGAAAACTGGAGGGGTCATTAAAATATACGTTAGCCGTTTTCAAAATATCCGCGTTCGCTGTTACCGTCTCTGCCACGCCCTTACCTGATTCTAGCACCCCTTGATGCATGTCTTACTCTCCCCTTTTCCTTAGCTCCTGAGCCTAAAACCGACCTGTGTTCATGGTTAATGCTTGAGTGTCAGACGTTTGACATCAAACCAATAGGAGATGGACTCATCTAGGGGCTGGTGTGGACCGTCGTGGTAAAGCATGCCTTCCAGCCACTCAGGTGAAATGTTTCCGCATCTTCCGCTTTCGCCACTCACCTAGGTCTGACCTATGTTCATAGGCTACCGCCGGTGTGTTGGACTTAAATTCAAATTAATAACAGGTTTGTTCACCCAGGACTGGTGAGGAACACAAATGAGGAGACTCTGCCAAAATTAAATAAAGATAAGATAATTTATTTCACCATATCTATCAAAATACATATACATAGTATAATTAAATTCAGTCAGCTCTACTACTGACCTTTAACCTACTTGTTATCACTACAGATTCTTTTATCCTGAATGCAATAACTCCCAACCTGTGAGTTGCTGCCTACCTATCCTTGGTTCCAGCAAGCTTCAACACGGTGGTTATCTCGCTGCTGAAACCATTATATCTACAATTCTTTGGCTACTATCTACCTCTGTTGTGCCTATATCTCTTCCATATATAATTTTTTCATCCATTTTTGTTTTACCCTACCTAAATAATTACCAATTTCCTTAACACCCTCATCTGATTTTATTTTCAATATATTTTTTCCTATTTATTTCTATTGGTAAGTTAGCCCATTTCCTCTGTATTGATTTGTCCCTCATTTCTTTACTTTCTTCACATTCCAAAGTTGCATGCCAATAATTGTCCATTGGACATTTGTCTACCTCCCTTCTCCGTCCTATACCTTTCAATTTTACTACCGCTGTTCTCGCCCATGTAATTCCTTCCCTGGCGACTTTATCTCCTTTTTCCACATATGTCTCCTTTCCCCATTCTAGCTTTACTTCCCTGTAAATATTCAATGAGTTTTTGTTATTAAAACTACCAAAAGGTTCTTGAATTTCAATACTATCCATTCTTAGTTTAATTTGATTCCAGAATCCTCGACTGCACTCGACTGTAGATCACCTGGTGGGCATGCTCTAAAGAATGTGATTCTCTTGTTCTTTCTTTTGCAAAAGCCCGACCCATAATCACAGATGAACATTAGATTGCTATTTTCAGATGTTGTAGGTAACTGTATTGCTTAATTTTAAACCTTTCCTAGGCAAACGCTTATTATGAGTAACATATTGTTGATAAAATTATTACGTTTATATGAATACCATAGTATAATGGATACGTGTCGACAGGTTTGAGTAAAATATCACTTTTTGAGATACAAGCAGGAGAAAATGTATATCTATTTTTCTTTAAATGACCTGTGAAATCATCTTCGTTCTTGAAGTTTCTATAACTGGGATAACGTAAGAAATAGAAAAGCACTCACTGCAGGGAGCATGTGTCTAGAGATCATTATAATATTCAGTTCATGTCAAATAACCTTTCATAGCATAAGCCGTTTCCGAAATAGTAGTTGTATGGCCCAAATTCTTCCAAGTTGAAATTGAATTTGGTGAAAACATGCAATTGTTTTTTTCCCACGTGATTTCTTACGAAGAAACAATACATGTGTACTGTTAATGGATCTTGTAATCAAGTCTGTTACCCAACAGGCTATGTGCTATGGATAGTAGAATCATTTTTGTTTGAATATAATGTATACCTGTAATTTTTAAATTTGTGGAGATAATCACGTGACTGCTACACAGATTCTCGTGATAATGGCTAGCACTCAGCCGTTAAAAACATTTCTGTAACACAATTAGAGAAAGGCTTTATAGCTGGAAGTACAATAGTCTACAACTATCATGTCGAAGTTGTGCACCCATTGTCTGGTCTGTAGAGTTCGCTTTGTTTTCATCGCCCCAATGTCCTTTCCAACTCTACAGTCAATTAGGAGAACGTAAATAACGCCGAGAATGGAGCTCCTTGCTTCCTGGCATCAGGAGCTCTGGGCCAGGCCATAATGCTACTCCCTATCTTGGAACGGATCCAAAGTTGGAAGAACAATTAACACCTACATCTTCCTTAAGATAAGACGATGCAGTGTAGAGGTCACCCTGATGAGGGGCTTTGGCACGATGCAAGCTGCAGTATGGTTGTAAAGAAGGGGCAAAATGGGAGCAAGGAAACTGGCTGCTTTGTAATCCAATCCAGCAAAATGGGTTTCAATACCAAAAACATTTTAAATACTTCCATCCTAATACTTATAGCACTGCCATTTACGTTTCTGTATGCAAATTCTGTTTATAACATTAAAAATATTTTGAATTTTAAAGCATCGTGCAGAAAAATTAATATTATTATGGATTTTAATACAGAACTCAGGGTTTAATGTATAATAGTAGACCACATTTCATTCATATTTTAAAATTTTTCCTAGATATTAATTTTTATTGCTTTTTACCATTTTGAAAAATTGCCACTTTACGATTAATATTTTATAATGTATCTTTAATAGCTCATTAAAATGTAGATATGGCTTTTTAATTATCCTATTAGCTTGGGAGAAAATAAACCTTAAATATCAGCATAATTGCCTAATAACTTCACAGCTGAGCAGTTAACAAAAATTAATATCATCATTTTTAGAAATTATAGCTCTAAAATAACACTGTTTGTGACTTTGTGCTGTTTAAATGGTATTTAGTGCATATGCAGGCCCTCCTTCGTCCTGTTGTTCCTCTGTGCAGCTAATTTAATATTTGTGAAGATTCCTGAAGCCTCTCGTGAATGAGTTATTCACTATAATGTAGGCACAACCTCTCCTTTTTACTGCAATTTTATAAGAAGCTAGACTTACATGTAGACACTTAAATCGCTATATGACACGCTTTAAAATGTCATACAGCTATAAAAGCTAAAGACGCCTACCGCCCGGCCGCTGCGTCCCCCACCGCTGCGCACAACAGGCGTCATAAGTGGGGTGCAGCACTGGAGGGTGGGACGTGGTTAGTGCCCCGGGTCCCTTCCGGCCGTTACATGCGGCCTTCTTAACCTGAAGCCGCTACTTTTCAAGCGAGTAGCTCCACAATTCTCCCAGGGGAGAAAATCCCTACGTCGGTACCCGGAATCGAACCTGGGCCTCCCGCTTGGTAAGCAGCTGCGCTACCACCGCGCTAAGGAGACGTCCGTAGCTATAGAAGCTATATAGAACTAAATCACAAGCTGTTTAATAACACTGACATCCATATTTATGAATTTTGGCAACTTCTCGCCTTTTTACACAGATGGATATTCTTAACCACTGGGATATATGGTGTAATTAATTCTGGAATTTGCTTTCTTTATGCTTCTAAAGGTTTTTCCAAGAATGCCACAGTTTAAACACACTGTACTGTGACGCAGCGGTTGTGGCCCAAGCTTATCGGGAGTTTGGCGCCTACAGACAGGCCAGGCAGAGAGATAAGTAGCGCTCTCGCCCAGCATAAACACCAGAAGCGCTATCATCAGCTAACCAGAATCTTCTGGAGTTTTCGTTTCTCTCCGTCTCTAGAACGTTCTGAAACTCTCGCAAGTGAGGGAGTGCGTTTTTATGCGTCAAAAAGTGCTGTTCTCCGAGCGAGTTTGTGACGACTGCTGTGACGTGCAGTAAGTGCTGCTACTGCAAGAGATTAGAAAGGCCTGGTGTTCAGTCCCCAGCGGGTGAACCGTCCAGAAGAAGAGGTTACATTATGCGTATTTCATTACGCCGCTACGTCGCGAAGGAAGTGAAGTGACATGGAAAACTGAACTAGTTCACATTAGTGAAGTGACAGTGTGAACTAAGTGAAGTCACAGTGAAAGCTGAACTCGATCAAAACAGTGAAGTAACAGTGGGAACACACTGACGTGACAGTGAAAACTGGACGAAGTCACAGTATTTAAGAAATGAAGCATGTAAATTCCACATGACAAACACTTCTGGAGACGAAAACCATTTTGCAATAATTTATTTTAACACAAATACTCTACTGTGTGTTGTCTAGAATTCCTTCTGAAAATATACGTTTCAAATAAGTATTTGTCCATCAGAAGCGGCTGATGAGGTGGTTAAATATTATTAGCTTTAGTTAAAGACGATAGCAGCTGCCAGCTGCCAGCTGCCAGGTTCGATGCCGTAATTTTAAAATGTATATCGCCAACTAGAAACCGGAACAGGCCAGTCATCTTATAGAAATAAGTGTTGGAATTGGGAGACTGTATTTATTACAACTACATTACAGAGATTGTTGTAACAAAATATTGTACATCTCGGCTAACATTTAATTCAGTTTATCGGAGTTTATTACAACAAATAAAATTTTCAGTGTACTTGTTAACTATGCAGTACCTATTTTTCAATCGGCTTTACTTTAATGTGGCAACCCAGGCTTTGAACTAGTGTAAAATACTTCATATATTACGTATGTTTAGAATCATAAGGCTAATCAATAAATCACCGTTGATTTAAATCCAACACTAACAGTAACTAACACCTACTATTAATTCTCAGTTATTTGCATAAATCAGCTTTCGTAGAATCCTATATAACAATCTTATTTTGATTAAGATTTTAGAACATATACCGGGCGAATCATCCACCCCCACGCAATTTGAATGTATGCAACCTCCTAAGCAGTTTGTCTGTCTTATGTCCGTCTTGCTTGCCCGTTTTATAGCTCATTTACATATTTAAATAGATAAGGGCTACATACTCGACGTTTTAAACGATGGAAGTTGCTCTGGATTGAAGTCCTTCTAAAAAGCATCAGATTTCTACTAAATCTGTACCAGTCAAATTCACTCAAAATAAAATGGTGGATCTATAGTACTAAAAAGACTCTAAACTACGACCAATAATAAACACATTTAACCAAATTCGCTGCGGTATAGAAACGACATCCACAGTAAATGCTTAATTACATGTCAAGTACAGCATATAGAATTTCTGTAGACACATAATAGCTTGTATAATTTGATTAATAACCTTGCAATGCCAAATACAGAATTAAAGCCGTGCTAAAAGTCTATAGCGCACAAACAAACTTACGAGGCTACATTCAGTATAGCTAGAGTAATATTTAAAAGCCGCTCTACTTCATGATGCAAAGTACCTCGGTGGTATCACGCCCATTCGTTCAGTGTAGCTCAGTGGGAGCTTGGTTTATAAACACACAGAGAAATCTATCCTTCTTAATGCCTTTCTTTGTTGCTTCGGGCTTCGGATTCGATATATCTGCATAACATACTACATGCATGCTACAAATAACGATTTACTCTTTCAAATTTTGCAGTTGTATCGCAAGGAATTATAATTAGCCGTGGTACTATCCTCTGCGCACTTCTTAGGGAACTACTCAGTGAATAAAACCTTAGTCTAAAGCACCGGATACAGTACTTTAAAAATTATGTGATCCAAAATTATTATCAGTTTTAATCTCTTCAGCTCACGTGATAAAGCATTAACACCTTTACCGGAAAAGACACATGAGTCAAAAAATTTAATTTTTTCAGTTTTTTATACTAGATTTAAGCACAGATTGAGAACCACATAGCAGTATAATCAACAATATAAATTCATCTTAGTTTGAATAATATCACCCCTAATTCTTTTGGAAATGTCACTGGACAGGAAAAGGCACTAAAGTCAACGTAAGTTATGTTTGGATTTATATGAAAAAATAGACTGCACCTAAGGATATAAGTCATGTTTTCAATTTATTCATCTCTCACTGCAATACATTATGAAAAGCTGCGTTGTTGGCATGGTTTTCGCTGAGCATTTTACTAATATCTCTTCTGAACCTAGTGGGAATCTTGACATGGTGCTGAGTGGTACATATCATTAGGAGGGAATAAATTAGTTGTTAGCGCTTATATCAACAAACAAGCGTAAAGACAGTGGTTGTTTTAGTGGTATGTACAGGCTTATAATGTTTTTTGAATTACTACATTTTAACATTACTCAATAAATACACAACAACCTTTTAATAAATTGACTAAAATAAAGAAATACTATTTCTGTGAATGTGTTAAGCCTATTTGAAATTGGAAATATATGTTTTAACAGTTGTTCATTTCTTTTGACGCTTTATAATAATGTTGTGTTAATTTATAAATTGGACATTCATCTCATTGGTTTTAACATTTATCTTTCATAAACCATTTCTTTCTTATATATTATTGCTGTGTAAAATATAATGAAGGGTAGTTTTTGCCTAATATGTTAAACTGAAACATAGACAAGTGGGATGTAAGATATCTCCTATAATCCCTATAATTACTTTCCCTACTACGTATAGTAAGTAGGGGAAGTATTGTATTCCACCCAAAAATTCGATACCGAGATTTCACCGCAAATATATGTTTTGAGGCCCCCTGAATCCAAATAAAGCATTTTTGTAAACATGTCCGTGTGTGTGTGTGTGTCTGTCTGTCTGTCTGTCTGTCTGTGAACAGCATAACTCAGAAACGAACAGTCGGATAAACACGAAACTTGCTATTTAAGTTCAGTATCTTCCAGAGATGCGACACAAAGGCTTTCAAGAAGATCTCCCCACCCCAGATTACCCTTTACATGGAACATTTCTTGAAAATTTTAATTTTCTCAAAAATGGCTCTAACGATTTTGGTTAAAATATCATATGTTTAAGGTATTTTCATGAGAAATGAAATGTATATCTCGAATTTTCTGGGAATGTTTCCAAAAGTATTCTTCATTGTGAACGACTTTTGCATAACTCGTAAACCATAAGAGATAGACAAAATTTTACTACACAAAAAATGTAGATCGCGTTAAAATACACAATTTATGTCATATACATATTTTTTTGTTGACTGAACCATTTTCGAGATATTGCTTGTTATAACCTTAAATTTTCCAATACTTATAGTTTTTCTCAAATGGAAATTCGTTATTCATTTTTTGTCCTGGTAATGCAAAGAGAATGGAATACTCCACTTAGCAACCAGCTCTTAAAATATTGGACTATCGCTTAAGGCCTACCAATTCCCCTTTCATCTACAAGAAAATTAGCAATAAGATTAACATCTCGATACCTCGATTAAAATGAAGCATATGGAGAATAAGCGTAAGTAAAAACAGTTTGTACAAGAGTAGAGAAAGGCATGTGAGTGTAACACATCAGATTTGTTTTTTTGTTTTTTTTTTGCGTTGTGAATTTTGGTTCTTTCGTATCTAGCACAACCTTACTCGCTGCATATTCAAGTGTTCAACAACGCAGCAGAAAATAATCCCGAGAGCATTTATACAGATAAACAAAGTTACTTGAAATATTGCTAAACATCAGTGGCTATTCAGATGAAGATCCTACTTACAATCCTGAAGGTAATAATTTAACGAACACTCCAATAAAATAAAACAGATAACAAATTTAAAAGAAACCCTGAAACGTTAGCATTCTAAATTCCCGAAATTTAATCAATAGAAGATGGATTATTTTCAAATACAATCCATAAAAAACATCCATAAGAAGTTTAGATATGAAAAAAGAAATTCGCAACAGATCTACAGACAGAAAAGGGAAAACTCGTACCTGGAAGATCAATGAAAAACCTCGCTAAATGCAGAAGCAAAACGCAATGACAAAATAGCAAATAACCAAAGTTCTGAAAGGACCTTTTCTTATGAGAAAACGAGACAATCGGGGTAACATTTTCAAGTAGCATGATGTGAAATGTCCTCGCTATTTATATGATGAAAAAAAAAAACCCATTGGAAGAAAGTGCACCATTCCACACATAGTGCATCAAGAAGCGAGGGAGTGAGCAAACTATGCTTACAGTAAACTCAATGACGGACAGGCCAGTTCCAATGAATTGAGTTTCATTTCTTTTATTTATTTATGGACGCTCTTTAATTACTATGTTCCTTAGCGTCCCAGTCTATATTGAGCGTGAAAGAGAGGAAATTTTGCTTAGAGGCCTCTTTATCGGGCTTGAGGTTCTTTTACTGCCGTAAATCTACGACACGGGACCACCGGCCTTACTTCCCTTCCGAAGGAAGCCATGCTACGCCCGAAACAATTCCATAGCCCTCCGCCGGATTTGAATCCGCGACCTCGGGAACTAGAGGCCAGCATGGTAACCACTACACCACGGAGGACGACATTCCAATGAATCCGAAGAAGAAATACAATATGATTTTCTTGTTATCACTCATTCCAATATTTTGTCATTAGTTCTGTCAGGATTTTCAGTAAACAACTGTGTCCGTGATAATGACCCTGACTTAATTCCGCACGACCAAAATCTTCAGCAAACAGTTTATCTCCCTTTCTCTACCACATTCATATTGGCTATAAGATATTGCATTCCATCCAAAAATCCAATACCGAGATTTCACCGGAAATAAATGCCTTGAGGCCCCCTGAATCCCAAGAAAAAGCATTTTAAAAAGGTCCGTGTGTATCTGTCTGTGTGTCTGTGAACAGCATAACTCAAAAACAAAAAGTCGAATAAATACCAAACTTGGAATTTAAGTTCAGTATCTTCCAAAGATGCGACACGAAGACTTTCAAGGAAATCCCCCTACCTCTTCTATCCTTTACATGGAACATTTTTCAAAATGTTTTATTTTCTAAAAAATGACTAACGATTCTAATTAAAATGCCATATACTAAAGATATTTACATGACAAATAAAATGCATATCTGGAATTCTTTGGGAACACCCTGTGAAGTCCTCTTCATTCGGAAAGTATTTTGTATAATCTTGTATAATCGATTATCTTAATCGATAGACGAAAACCTACTACACAAAAAATGTAGACCTCTTTAAAACATACAATGCATTTCAAACAAGCTTTTTTTGGCACAAGCTATTTCTGAGATATCCGTTATTAATGGTTCGAATTGTTCATTATATGGTCTTTCTCTTAAAAGTCCTGTCAACATTCATTTGTTTCTCGCGATTACATAGAAACAGTATGGAATTTTAAGGCCAGCATATAGCGTCCAGTTCTTAAACATTTGACTATCGCTGTTCCCTTTATATCTATAACGAAGTGTGTAATGTAGCTATTTCTGTAATGCTTTATTTGCATTAAAATGTAGTAGATAGAAAAATAAGCTTTAGTAAGAATAGTAGTATGCCTACTAATAAACGATAGAGAGTAGAGAAAGTCATGTGAATGTATCACGTCAGGTGTTTTTTTAGATATTACGTATGTATAAGTTATAAGAATACCTTATAATTTTGTACAACATTCTTATAATACTAGTAATGACAAAATTAAAATTTTATATCAAATTTAGCAGTTGTACCAAATGACGTGTCAGGTTTATTCATGTTGACAAGCATCTTCTTATTTTTATGTGTCTTTTCGTCGGCTAAAGAATAGTGAACAAATATGAGGTTTATAAACTATAGGTCTGCGAGGCCACTTCCTTTATTTTAGAGCGATAACTGACTAGACCACATGGAACCGTTGCTGTGCTACTCAAAAAGCCGCATTTCGAAATTATTTTATTTTCAGATCCAAGTTAAGCTATTGTTTTTAGGTTTTCTTCAGCTTATAACATTTAATAAATAATGCTTCCTGTACAAGGAAGGAATCAATCAATAGTGTAGCTTTTCTTTTTTCCAAAAGAGACGATATTTTCAGGTAAGACTATAATCTGCGGACTGTATAGTTGCGGAAACCTAGGGCCGGCCGATTGAGAAAGGAGTATTTTAGAAGGAGTTGTATCGTATTTCAACTGTTGGGGAACCGAACTTGAAATTCGTTGCAACCACACGTATAGTACCCGCTTTCCGGTAGCCTCCGCCCCAAATGTACTTTCAGGTGGCCTTTGCCCCAAGTTTAAAAAGAATATTAACTTTGTAATTTAAGTGTTTCTTTAAATATTATATATTTATGCTTGCCTCGGCTGCGTCAGTATTATTATTAGAGACATGGATGTCTTGGCAGGGTTGTGGTACGACTAAGAATGTAGGCTTACACAGGTTATAATTTTACTTCACTCCTTTTATTAATACTTGATACGATTTAAATAACAATTCACTGATATAGAGAGCTGTGAGATTCTTTTATGAATTACTTGCACTTTTTAACACGTAAACAATTTTTCGTCTCACACGAATACGTATTAAATCTCTCAAGGATGTGTCTCGCGTCCGGTTAGGAACACTGTTTGCAGGCAACTGAACTGATTTCAACCGCCTAAACTTGTAAATTTCTATATTTCAAGTCTCTGATTGGCTATTCCTAATCCAATAGAATACCTTCATTTATCTAAAGCTTTTTATGTTTGTTGATAGGCTATTTTTATAAACTGTCACTAAAATTACATTATTGCTTCCAAGAATCACAAGTAACATTTAAATTCAAACTCATTATTGCTTCAAGGTAACCTCATTGTTACCTCATTGTTAGCAACTTTTGACCTATTTCTCACAGCTCCTACATTATTAAATTACGTAATATATTCACATAACATTATTACACACGGATACAATAATACAAGCATATGCAATGACTGTTACATACATTTTACAAATTATTACATACACATATTGCTTCAAGGCGGGCTGTTATTGAATTTACATATTATATAATTAGACTGAAATTATTTAAGTGTTAAAAATACTGCCTCACGATTTACCTGATATATCACATTTTATGCTCTAGAGCCCTGTGTAAACTTTTATACCATCTTTTATACACGTAGGCAATCCTTCAAAGTACAAAAATAACAAATAGAAGAAATAAAGATCAGCAAAGTGCAGGACGTTTCAAGCTACACATGGATCAATGAGTATAATTCACATTCACCTGCGTTCATTCTACTTGGATAAGGCAATTTCTATTTTTGAGGTACGGATATTAATATATTTAATCAATCAAATGTGAAACCTGAAAATTTGTAACAGTTTTGGTAATTGTCTTAAAATACATAAGTTAATTTTGCAGGCTGGTAAATTATAGTTTTCATTGTGGTTCGAGTTATTAAAGTATTTTATCCTTGCATTACCTCCATAAAAATCGGATGTTACTCTCACATTGCTTTCTCTACCCACTATCATTATGCCTATATAGCTTTTACAAACTGTTGTTGCGAAACCTTATTGTTCCATCTACTTCACGTTAATTGAGATAAAACTTTTCAGAATTAGTATAGGTATTACGTTTCCTTGTAGGTACAAGGGGAATAGAGAAAACCGAATCGATAGTCAGGCGTTTAAAAACCGGGTTGCTATATGTTGGCCTTGAAATTACATACTCTTTCCACGACATCGGGAGAAACAATTGTACGGCGACACTAGTTTAAAAAATTCCAAAGTATTGAAAAATTAAAGCTAATAATAACGTATATCTCGGAAATGGTTGATGCCAGAAAAAAACTTATTTAAAATAAATTGTCTGTTTCAAAACTCTACATTTCTTGTGAAGTAGGTTTTTGTCCATCTCTTACGGTTTATCCGTTATAAAGAATTCCTTCCGAACTTCACAGCCCATTCTCGGAAAATTCAGTATACACAGTTTGTCTTATAAATATCTTAAATATGTGGTATTTTAAACAAAACCGTAAAAACCATTTTTGAGAAAATCAAAAATATCTAAAACTTTTTTCCATGTAAAGGGTAGTTTGGGATGGATATTTTCTTGAAAATCTTCCTGTGGCATCTTTGTAGAATGCTGAACGTAATTGTCTGTCGAACATTTCGTTTTAGTCATGCTGTTCACACGCCCCCGTCCTTCTTTTCTAAAAATGCTTCTTTTGGATTCAGGGTACCCCAAAACGTGTATTTCCGGTGAAATCCCGACATAGAATGATTAAATGAAATATACTGAGAGAGATGGTTCCGCAGTAACGTGTGAGTCTCGCATTTGGGAGGTACCAGGTTCATTCCCATCGATCGCCCAGTCTAACCTTGGGTTTTTCGTGGTTTTCCGTGGTCGGTAGGCAAATGATGGAGTAGTTTCTTATCTCCACAGGTTCCCTTCTGTAATTTCAGTTTCATTCCGTTTATTTCTTAAGTTCCAGGTGTACTAAGTTACGTGATGTATGGTAGTGCCGGACAGATGGTGCGGATGCTTGCTCAAAGGAAAGAGTAGTCCCTGTGAACACTAGAAGGCTGCTTAGTTGAACGGGTGGCTCATGACCCTCTATGAGCAGCTCTATTAGTGGAACGGTCTTCGAGTCAGCAACTGTTATGGACTTCCGCGCGTCTCTATGGCATGTAGCCTCCTGTGGTTCCTTCACTTCATCCTGAGGGGTGTTAACCACAATAGATCTATTTAAAGAAACAGTTTAATTACAAAGTTAATAATATTTGTTTTAAAAAACTTGGGGCAAAGGCCTCCTGAAAGTACATTTGGGGTGAAGGCTACCGGAAACTGTTTACTATACGTGTGGTTGCAACTACTACAAGTTCGGCTCCCCAACAGTTGAAATATAATACATCTTTAAACTGACTTTCCATACGTAGCAGCAATACAACCTACTTCAAATTGACGTCCAAAGCGTGTTGCAAATAACGCAACAAACATCTTCTTCACAGTTTATCAGATAATTCCCCCTCTCGTGTATACTTAGTGTGATGGAACTTCCACCGGCCACTTTCTTCGTGAAACGGCCCATTGTTGCGCTCTTCTAAAGTTTTGAACGGCAGGAATTCCTTTATTGCTCTATGCCAGCATTTCTGCGGCGATGAAGCTCACATTCACGGAATTCTTTATCGCTCTCTCATTTTTCCTTATGAACTTCTGGTAATGATCGCAGCGCATGCATTAAACTCTCTCCTCGTCTCGCAAATGCACTGAAAATTTTTTTTCTCGATTTTAGTTTACAAATAACTTCCCTGCTGTTGCTCGATCCCCTCTAAACATTTTATGTATACCAGTTCCTTCCCGTAGAGAGTAGTAGTAGAGTGGAGTGTGTAATCGATTTACGTTCAACCGGTCCGAGCACATCCAGTAAGTAAAAGTATCAATCCAAAGAGAGAGGTCAGAGGTCATCAAACCGATACTCTAATGTGCGCAGAATGTGGTCCTTAGCGCCCCATTCTATATGGCGTGAAAGACCAGAAATTTTGCTCAGAGGCCTCTTGAGGTTCTTTTACGTGCCATAAATCTAAGACACGGGACCGCCAGATTTATTTCCCTTACAAAGGAAACCATGATTCAAATCAGGCGATCGAGTAGACCATGCAATGGGTCCCCCACGACCAATCCATCTTTGAAGAAATCGATCATTCACAAACTTACGAACTATCATACTGAAATGAGTTGGAGCACCATCGTGTAAAAACCACATAATGCATAATTTATCCCTTCCACTGACTGATTTGTGAGAAACTGACAGGAATTTGTCGAATAAGCTCTGGATCTTCAACAAACAAAATCCATAAACTCTTCCGTTCAATTGTGAGTATGAAAGTACATTTTACTTCTTGTTTGTGTATTTAATATCGATGTTTATTCTCAGATATGAAAAGCTAATTTGTAAATGCAGCTTCTATAAACATGTCAATGCATTTTCTTTTTCAAGAAATAGATACGATCAGTTCAAATACTTCTAAAACTGTGAAGGATACAATGATAGTGTTTCTCTAGGCATGTTTTTAATTACTTATCCATGGTTTATTACGTAAATGGCTAGATCATGTGAATTTATAACTATTTTTACTCTCAATACCACGTAATCAATAGGTAGAGAAAGTATAGCGTTCCACCCCAAAAATTCGATATCGAGATTTCACAGGACATACTTGTTTTGAGGCTCCCTGAATCCAAAAAGGCAGTTTTAGAAAAAAAACTATCTGTGTTTTCTGTGAACACCATTACTAAAAAACGAAAGTTCGGATGAATACCAAATTTGGTATTTAGGTTCAGTGTTTTCCAAAATGCGACACGAATATTTCTCGGAAAACCCCACACCCCAAAACACCCTTTACATGAACAAATTTTCGAAATTTTTTATTTTCTCAAAAATTGCCAGTAGGTTATTAAGGAGAGAGCGAGGCCACTTTTTTGGGCATGTATGGGAAAGGATAGGGAAAACGAGGCTAGATGGGGTGGTTCAAGGAGGAAAATGGGTTTATATGGGAGAGGTAGGGAATACGACGACCAATACTATGCTAGACAGGGTTGAAGGAGGGAAATACGTTTATATGGAAGAGATAGTAGAGAGCTGTTAGGCTAGACAGAGGCTGAGGAGTAGAGTATGGTTTATATGAAAGGTATAGGAAAAACGAGGAGAGGTATTACACTAGACAGAGTTGAAGGGTAGAGTATGTCTTTTATATGAGAGAGGTAGGAAACAGGAGGAGAGATGTTAGGCTAGACAGAGGTTGAGGAGTAGAGTATGGTTTATATGAGAGAAATAGGAAAACGAGGAGAGGTGTTAGACCAGACAGAGTTGAAGGGTAGAGTATGTCTTTTATATAAGAGAGGTAGGGAACAGGAGGAGAGATGTTAGGCTAGACAGAGTTGAAGGGTAGAGCTTGTCTTTATATATGAGACAGTTAAGGAACAGGGGGTAGGGATGATAGGCTAGACAGAGGTCAAGAAGTAGAGTATGGTTTATATGAGATATAGGAAAACCAGGAAAGGTATTAGGCTAAGGAGGTTGAGTATGCGTTTATAAGGAGAGACGAGAAAACGGAGAGATCCTATGCTAGGATAGACAGCTGTTAAAGGTAGAATGTGTTTTCTATAGGTTAGATAGGAACCCAAGGAGAGATACTCAGCTAGACAGGAGCAGGCGGGAAATGCGCTTTATGAGAGGCAAGGGATACGGGCAGAGATGCTAGACTAGACAGAGGTTTAGAGTATGCGTTTATATGTATGAGGGATATAGGAACAGGAGGAGAGATATTAGGCTAAGGAGGTTGAGTAGACGTTTATAAGGAGAAATGAGTAAACGAAGAGATCCAATGCTAGGATAGGCAGCTGCTAAAGGTAGAATGTGTTTTATATATGCTAGATAGGAACCCAAGGAGAGATAGACAGGGGGCAGGAGGGGAATGCGCTTATGAGAGGTAGGGGATACGGGGAGTGGTGTTAGGCTAGACAGAGGTAGAGGAGTAGAGTATGGTTTATATGAGAGGTATAGGGAAACGAGGAGAGTCGGTAGGCTAGACAGATAGTGAAGCAGTAGGAATATGGACTTATATACAGGAGATATAGGGAATAGGAGATGCTAGACCTTGAAAGAGACTTTAGGCGAGAACTTCATGGAAATATGTTTCATGTCAATGTTAGAGCGCTAATTCTAGACATGCTCATCACGTAAACTATTCAGGGAAAAGGTGACCAGCAAAGGGAAAAAAGGTGACCAGCAAAGGGAAAAACGTGACCAGAAAAGGGAAAAAGGTGACCAGCAAAGGGAAAAACGTGACCAGCAAAGGGAAAAAGGTGACCAGCAAAGGGAAAAAGGTGACCAGCAAAGGGAAAAACGTGACCAGCAAAGGGAAAAACGTGACCAACAAAGGGAGAAAGGTGACCAGCAAAGGGAAAAAGGCGAGCAGCAAAGGGAAAAATGTGACCTGCAAAGGGATACAGGTGGCCAGTAAAGAGGAAAAAGGTTACCAGCAAAGGGAAAAAAAAGGTGATCAGCAAAGGGAAAAATGTGACCAGCAAAGGGAAAAAAAGGTGATCAGCAAAGGGAAAAACGTGACCAACAAAGGGAAAAAGGTGACCAGAAAAGGGAAAAAGGTGACCAGAAAAGGGAAAAAGGTGACCAGCAAAGGGAAAAAGGTGACCAGAAAAGGGAAAAAGTGAACCAGCAAAGGGAAAAACGTGACCAGCAAAGGGAAAAACGTGACCAGCAAAGGGAAAATGTGACAGCAAAGGGAAAAAGGTGACAAGCAAAGGGAAATAGGCGAACAGCAAAGGGAAAAAGGTGACCAGCAAAGGGAAAAAAGGTGATCAGCAAAGGAAAAATGTGACCAGCAAAGGGAAAAACGTGACCAGCAAAGGGAAAAACGTGACCAGCAAAGGGATAAAGGTGACGAGCAAAGGGAAAAGGGCAGGGAAAAGGCGGCCCTCTCACGGGAAAAGGTAACCCACTCACACTAACAGGTAAGTAATTCAGTTAGTATCACAGGGTAGAACAGGTTCCGGGGAGCGGATATAGCATAGTTCCACATGATGTTACAGGTAATTCAGAGAGTATCGTAGGTATTTAGGATAATTCAAGTAACATAGGTGTTTAAAGTCACTCAGCTAGTATCACAGGTACTCATGGTAATATAGAGAGTAATTAGATCATAAAACATTTCTTATCCAACGTTACAACAATTTATATACCTTTTTCTAAATCTTACAAACTTATTGTACGATGCGCAGAGGGATAAACTGCATATTGGTTCACAAATTGAAAAGCTTTGCGTCAACATACCTTTATTTAAGTTTTTTGTAGATGTCTCTCCCCTTTTATCTAGGCGTGAGACTAGCACTAGGATTGCTTCTAATGGCAGGGTTACCACCTTCCCTTCCATCTTCTTCTTTCTTCATCAGGCGTCTGCTAGTTGCATATACAGCACACGGATAAACTTCATTTTTAAGATTGTAGACTCACGAGAAAATCTTCATCTTCCACTTACATTCTCTTAAGCACTGTTTGTAATGGCGTAATGCCCATACGCATAAGTAGTTATTCCATCCTCAGCAATAATTCGTTTATCATCAAAGGGATTCAATGTAATTTTATTCACTTGCACTGTGGTAACAGCATGCTTTCGCGATAGGATTAGATTCATAGGTGTTCTGATGATTTCACAGGTTTTAAGATAGTCTGTATAGCTGTCAAACGAAATGTACTGCTCAATAGCGCTACGTTTTATACCTTTAATCTTTTTTATCATTGAGCCTTGAATATCTAAGGCATACATCTTAGGACGTAGTCCAACAAAGCGTAGGATGATTTTGCTATTAGCCTCATCTTTAAATTTTCCCAATACCTTCTTGTTCTGAGTAGAGTGGCACATATGATTGACAGGGTAATCAGCTGTATCCAGATGCTCAAGAAAACGTAGCTTGTCCTGGTACACATCTTCAGTTGTAACACGATGAATGAACGAATCAGTGTCCATATACATAAGCTTCAGGTTTTCAGCTCCATAATAAGGCAACAACACGTCGTAATGATAGTTATACATTAATGTCTTGGAGATGTCCAACACACTCATACCAATGTATATAGGCTTGTTGAACACAATCTGACGAGAGGCCATATGTACAGCAGCTAGATTAGCAGCATATATCGTCCTGTCGATAAACGTAGGCTTGGCGATCAGCTTCTCTAGAGTTTTTTCATTGGTCACCAGTCGTATATCCACACGGCTACGCAGGTTCTCCATAGTTTTTCCAAACATTGCGTTGTTAAAGAGCTTGTAGAGATCCTTCTCGAAATCATTTGCAGCTTGTTGTCGTAGCCTGTTGTTAAATTCCACATAAGGTTTCAACCACCGAGACTGTCGGAATTGTAGCACACGATGGATTTTTGTTAGTCGTAGTCCATGACTAAGAGCCCGCTTCAAAGCCATGTAATGCACTACATACTTCTTTCGAGGTCCAAGATGGGGTATCAGTTTCTTTGTAGATGCTTCCAATGGCTTCATACACTCAGGCAGGAAAGGTAGATCGTTGTGTAGATCGTGAAGTTCTGCAGGATATTCGATATCAACTTCTAATATGTACCCATGAGGATCATCTTCTTGTAGTGTTTCTAAGTTGATTTCTTCAGGCGACACCCACTGAAATCCACCAAAAGGAAGGGCGTGACACATTGCCCACCCATACTGGTTATTGGCGTCCTCGTATGTGATAAATTGGGTTGGTCTCGACGGATCAAACTTCTCCATATACCTGTTATTAGCCTCAGCATACCGATGGGAAACTTGGCATAAACCTCCTCTTATACCTGATTCCACCATGAGTAGTTGATCATAATCTTGTAACAGCTCCAGCTTAATTTCAGTATACAGTAACATAGCATCCCATGTAAGTCCTGGAGAGGTAAAATACTGGGCAGGATCAACTTTGTGTGTTTTGAGGGTTTGCTCTCTGAACGTCTCAAAGACATCAGCTAGGAGTAGTACATCTGAGGTTAAGTAGAGATCGCTGTACTCTCCCAGGTTTCTCACATTAAACAGCTCCCATACATTTCTAGCATGATCGTAGTCAGTATCAGTAATTTCTTCTTCATTTAATCTATTGTAGAAGGAGTCCTTAGGAGGCAAGCAGGTCTCGTTCAGGGCATCCCATGACGTAACAAAATCATATGGAAATACACCCTTACGAGTCATCAACTTCAATTTGTCTTCTCCAAAGTACTTTAGTGTTTCAGGATATGAGGTTAGATTTTTTACCAACTTATCCAAGCTTGTACTGAGGATTCGGAAGCTGTCCACAAATCGAAGCTTTATATCTCCTACATACTTGGTGAATGAGATATAGCTTTCTTCAGAGTTAGGAATTACCTCCACACGTTCACTTGTACAACCCAGCTCCTTAACAATGAAATGAGAGTCATATCCGCTAAGGTTATGCATGAAGACTGGTATATATTTAGGTGTTTTACAGGCTAAATTACATTCATTATGAAGACTTCCACGATATTCACCGCTGATGTGATCATGGTCGCGTACTTTATAGTTCTCTTCTGTAAAGGGTTTTCCACACAAGTAGCATGTCGTAGAAGACTCAAAATCCTTTTGCTCTTGATCCGTAAGTTTCAGAGGCTTAGCAGATTTGTATATGTCATCAATCATTTTTGCAAGAGATGTCAGGTACAACATAAACTTCTGAGCAGCATCAGCACCACGATACACATAGGGTTGCTTAGGAAGACCAGTTTCAATATGTTCAACACTGGATGTAGGCTTCACGTAAACACAGAAGCTCATTGGTGTGTGCTCTTGATAAGGGGTTGTATAGGAAGTTTCAGGATTGGGTGTACATGTATGGCATGGAGTGAGAATACTCTCAAAATCCGCATAAATGACATAAGGTACTTTCAGCATCCTCTCAACATTTTTAAACTGTACAATTGCTTTCTCCTTGGTAGGCATAACTACCCTTGCAACACCATGTTGATTACAGATAGTCACATGTTCTTGTGGTTTTTCCTGTCCACTTCGTCCATATCGATCATCAAAATGTGTAAAGCAGCGCTTACAAGTATAAACCCGTCCATTATGGTTAGTTTTCTGACGTCGAACGAGTTTCTCAAAATTCTTTATATATACGTAGTGATGTTTTCCACTACTATCACTCAATAGTAGCAGGTCACGATGTTCAGGTAGTTCAATATCAGCAACCTTTATTGGATACACCTCATGCTTCTCATCTAGACCGAAAACGTTAATAGATATCTTGTTAAGCTTCTCAAATTTAGGTATTTGAGAAAGTGGAGTAGGATAGGAAACACAGCTGAAGTCGTACTTATCTTGAAGTTGCTTGTATTTGCTGACGCGTTGAGGCTTGGTGCTGACGAATTTAGCTAATACGGAGTACATGAAACATTTCTCGTCGCTAAAGTTCTGAATGTTTATACACGCTTCTTTAGCTCCGACAGATGACGGTAGTGGTATGTAGCTACTTCCTCGTAACGGGTTGTACTTGTTGATACGAAGTCGAACTCCTTCCACAGCAAGTAGGGCCCAGCTGCTACCCTTAAGCTGAGACTCCTCCATTTCAGTCACCAATTTCTTGAATTTCACTTCCATCGTTAGTCCAGATCAGTTTCTAGGAAAACAGCTTGATTCCGTGTTTTAAATGTTTTGTCACAGGTTTCTCCAATACTGTTAACAAATCGACACTCAACCAGCAGATTAATTTTAACACCCTTGTGAATACCAAGCTCTTTATGCACAGCCTGGATTATGCGTTGTTTTGCTTCATGCAGATACATATTCAGGTCCTTAGGTGATTCACATCGTATAAAATACGATTTCAATCGTCCTTCGAATGAAGTTTCGTATTCCTTCATATAACAGTCCTCCATTGTTGACAGTAACTGATGTTTAGTTGGCTCCAATCTTCTTTTCTTCTGAGGACTGCTTATTTCACATATATCTTCGTGTCGCTGCCCCTTATAACCATCTTTGAAGGTTACATTACAATGTTTACATTTGAAGAGCTTCTTGCAGCTCATCTCGTGTCTTCTCTTGTGATAACCTCGGAGGAACTTCTTCCCACATTTTCCGCAAGCGTATCCAGTAGCGCTTGGAATAATATCCTTATACGCCGAGTTATTCATCTTTATTCTTGATGTAATAACGTATTAATCACTGATCAATGAAATGTAGGCCTCTTCACCTTGATATCACTTAGAAAGCTGATTATTCTTGGAGAGAACACAATGTTAACACCTGAAGACTAATTAGCATAATGAACTCCAAAGCCCTAGATCACCATATTTATAGAGGGAGCACGAGCCTTTTAGATCAATCATAAACTCGCTCCATAACTACATGTATATGTTTGCTCCACGCGTATTAACCTCACGCCCAGAGTCAGGATGTTTATGACGTCACACCCAGAGACAGGATGTCTGGCAGTATCAAATACGTTTAAACTCGTCTCGTAACTACCTGTATATGTCGTCACACCAACAAGAGAAGTATTCCCACACGCTCATTCAGTCAGATGCTCCATTCAAAGCCTGCGACCACTACCACCACCGCTACCACCACCCATTACACCAAAGCTAGCACAATCTCAAAGGCTTAAAAGGTAACGTAGAAGATTTTCTCCCTTGTTTAGTTAAATGTGTGTATATACTACATTATTTCATGTTTTCATTCCCTTTTCAATTCTTCTTTTCCATCTTCTTCCAGAAAGACCACTACAATCACGAGAAAAACAATTTTTCCGGAGTTGCACAGATTCTAAGCTTCTAGAATAGAACTCGGTAATACTTTTAATATATGTGTTTTAGTAATTTAGCTCCCACGCATCAGCATCTACCATTTAATCTTTACTCGAACCTGATAGGATTCATAGGCTTGAAGATATATGAAATCACCCCTTCGGGATTCAACCTGAGTACTTTAAAGTCCTTTTTATAATGCTAATGATATTTAGGGACTAGGAACTCTGTTTACGGTTTACTTGACGCATCTATCTAAACTAAATTACGAGTTATTAAATTTGCAAGTAAATTTCATTAAATCGGTATTCGAACCCAGAGCACCAGGAACAAAATAATTTATAGTATTAGCTTGACATGTTAAACAAAGCAGTATGCAATTACGCTATCAATCTAAGTGATATATTCTAGTGTTCAGAGGAAAATTAAGGAACTCATTAAAGGATGGGGAATTGAACCAAGCACAACTGATTGACAATTATATACAGCATTAATTACCTATTATAAGAGCTATCAATCATGCTTTGGTCCACTCCTCTATCTCATTTAGTTCCAGAGATAATGAAGATTTAAAATTAAGGATCGAACCCAGGACGTCAGGTATCTAATTATACATCTACAAGATACTACCTATTGATATAAATGTAATAAAGTTTATTTGACGTCTCTATCTTAAGCAGTTTAGGAGTTATTAAATTTATAATCAAATTACATTTTATCGGTATTCGAACCCAGAACATCAGAAACAAAATTATTTATAAAATTAGTTTGCTATGTTAAAAAGAGTTGTATACAGTTACGCAATCAATCTAAGTGAAATATTCTAGTGTACAGAGAAAAATTAAGGAAATCATTTAAAAATCGGGATTCGAACTAGGGACAACTGATTGAAAATTATATACAGTATTAATTACGCATTATAATAGCTATTAATAATGCTTTGGTTCACCCCTCTATCACTGTTAGTTTCCGAGATAATGGCGATTTAAAAATTAAGGATCGAACCCAGGACACCAGGTACCCCAATATAAATCCAAAAGAAACTACCTAATGATATAAATGTAATAACGTTTATTTGGCGTCTTTATCGTTATTAGTTCCTGAGTTATTAGAAGTTGAATTTGTAATTACTCGTAGGTTTCGAACCCAGGCATCCCGGCCAACTCGGATTAATATCTCAAGGGCGCGGCGCATTCCAAAGATTGATTACTTTTTATCCCATTGTTCTATCTCTTTTCATTCAGGAGATATAAGCGATTAATCAGTAGTAGGGAATTGAGAGAGGGGCTAATTAGTGGGAGGGGGACTAATTAGCATATTAATTGCATTCCATGCATAAATTAACTGCGCCAGCTCTCTCATTGGAGCATCTGACTGAATGAGCGTGTGGGAATACTTCTCTTGTTGGTGTGACAACATATACAGGTACGAGACGAGTTTAAACGTATTTGATACTGCCAGACATCCTGTCTCTGGGTGTGACGTCATAAACATCCTGACTCTGGGCGTGAGGTTAATACGCGTGGAGCAAACATATACATGTAGTTATGGAGCGAGTTTATGATTGATCTAAAAGGCTCGTGCTCCCTCTATAAATATGGTGATCTAGGGCATTGGAGTTCATTATGCTAATTAGTCTTCAGGTGTTAACATTGTGTTCTCTCCAAGAATAATCAGCTTTCTAAGTGATATCAAGGTGAAGAGGCCTACATTTCATTGATCAGTGATTAATACGTTATTACATCAAGAATAAAGATGAATAACTCGGCGTATAAGGATATTATTCCAAGCGCTACTGGATACGCTTGCGGAAAATGTGGGAAGAAGTTCCTCCGAGGTTATCACAAGAGAAGACACGAGATGAGCTGCAAGAAGCTCTTCAAATGTAAACATTGTAATGTAACCTTCAAAGATGGTTATAAGGGGCAGCGACACGAAGATATATGTGAAATAAGCAGTCCTCAGAAGATTGGAGCCAACTAAACATCAGTTACTGTCAACAATGGAGGACTGTTATATGAAAGAATACGAAACTTCATTCGAAGGACGATTGAAATCGTATTTTATACGATGTGAATCACCTAAGGACCTGAATATGTATCTGCATGAAGCAAAACAACGCATAATCCAGGCTGTGCATAAAGAGCTTGGTATTCACAAGGGTGTTAAAATTAATCTGCTGGTTGAGTGTCGATTTGTTAACAGTATTGGAGAAACCTGTGACAAAACATTTAAAACACGGAATCAAGCTGTTTTCCTAGAAACTGATCTGGACTAACGATGGAAGTGAAATTCAAGAAATTGGTGACTGAAATGGAGGAGTCTCAGCTTAAGGGTAGCAGCTGGGCCCTACTTGCTGTGGAAGGAGTTCGACTTCGTATCAACAAGTACAACCCGTTACGAGGAAGTAGCTACATACCACTACCGTCATCTGTCGGAGCTAAAGAAGCGTGTATAAACATTCAGAACTTTAGCGACGAGAAATGTTTCATGTACTCCGTATTAGCTAAATTCGTCAGCACCAAGCCTCAACGCGTCAGCAAATACAAGCAACTTCAAGATAAGTACGACTTCAGCTGTGTTTCCTATCCTACTCCACTTTCTCAAATACCTAAATTTGAGAAGCTTAACAAGATATCTATTAACGTTTTCGGTCTAGATGAGAAGCATGAGGTGTATCCAATAAAGGTTGCTGATATTGAACTACCTGAACATCGTGACCTGCTACTATTGAGTGATAGTAGTGGAAAACATCACTACGTATATATAAAGAATTTTGAGAAACTCGTTCGACGTCAGAAAACTAACCATAATGGACGGGTTTATACTTGTAAGCGCTGCTTTACACATTTTGATGATCGATATGGACGAAGTGGACAGGAAAAACTACAAGAACATGTGACTATCTGTAATCAACATGGTGTTGCAAGGGTAGTTATGCCTACCAAGGAGAAAGCAATTGTACAGTTTAAAAATGTTGAGAGGATGCTGAAAGTACCTTATGACATTTATGCGGATTTTGAGAGTATTCTCACTCCATGCCATACATGTACACCCAATCCTGAAATTTCCTATACACCCCCTTATCAAGAGCACACACCAATGAGCTTCTGTGTTTACGTGAAGCCTACATCCAGTGTTGAACATATTGAAACTGGTCTTCCTAAGCAACCCTATGTGTATCGTGGTGCTGATGCTGCTCAGAAGTTTATGTTGTACCTGACATCTCTTGCAAAAATGATTGATGACATATACAAATCTGCTAAGCCTCTGAAACTTACGGATCAAGAGCAAAAGGATTTTGAGTCTTCTACGACATGCTACTTGTGTGGAAAACCCTTTACAGAAGAGAACTATAAAGTACGCGACCATGATCACATCAGCGGTGAATATCGTGGAAGTCTTCATAATGAATGTAATTTAGCCTGTAAAACACCTAAATATATACCAGTCTTCATGCATAACCTTAGCGGATATGACTCTCATTTCATTGTTAAGGAGCTGGGTTGTACAAGTGAACGTGTGGAGGTAATTCCTAACTCTGAAGAAAGCTATATCTCATTCACCAAGTATGTAGGAGATATAAAGCTTCGATTTGTGGACAGCTTCCGATTCCTCAGTACAAGCTTGGATAAGTTGGTAAAAAATCTAACCTCATATCCTGAAACACTAAAGTACTTTGGAGAAGACAAATTGAAGTTGATGACTCGTAAGGGTGTATTTCCATATGATTTTGTTACGTCATGGGATGCCCTGAACGAGACCTTCTTGCCTCCTAAGGACTCCTTCTACAATAGATTAAATGAAGAAGAAATTACTGATACTGACTACGATCATGCTAGAAATGTATGGGAGCTGTTTAATGTGAGAAACCTGGGAGAGTACAGCGATCTCTACTTAACCTCAGATGTACTACTCCTAGCTGATGTCTTTGAGACGTTCAGAGAGCAAACCCTCAAAACACACAAAGTTGATCCTGCCCAGTATTTTACCTCTCCAGGACTTACATGGGATGCTATGTTACTGTATACTGAAATTAAGCTGGAGCTGTTACAAGATTATGATCAACTACTCATGGTGGAATCAGGTATAAGAGGAGGTTTATGCCAAGTTTCCCATCGGTATGCTGAGGCTAATAACAGGTATATGGAGAAGTTTGATCCGTCGAGACCAACCCAATTTATCACATACGAGGACGCCAATAACCAATACGGGTGGGTAATGTGTCACGCCCTTCCTTTTGGTGGATTTCAGTGGATGTCGCCTGAAGAAATCAACTTAGAAACACTACAAGAAGATGATCCTCATGGGTACATATTAGAAGTTGATATCGAATATCCTGCAGAACTTCACGATCTACACAACGATCTACCTTTCCTGCCTGAGTGTATGAAGCCATTGGAAGCATCTACAAAGAAACTGATACCCCATCTTGGACCTCGAAAGAAGTATGTAGTGCATTACATGGCTTTGAAGCGGGCTCTTAGTCATGGACTACGACTAACAAAAATCCATCGTGTGCTACAATTCCGACAGTCTCGGTGGTTGAAACCTTATGTGGAATTTAACAACAGGCTACGACAACAAGCTGCAAATGATTTCGAGAAGGATCTCTACAAGCTCTTTAACAACGCAATGTTTGGAAAAACTATGGAGAACCTGCGTAGCCGTGTGGATATACGACTGGTGACCAATGAAAAAACTCTAGAGAAGCTGATCGCCAAGCCTACGTTTATCGACAGGACGATATATGCTGCTAATCTAGCTGCTGTACATATGGCCTCTCGTCAGATTGTGTTCAACAAGCCTATATACATTGGTATGAGTGTGTTGGACATCTCCAAGACATTAATGTATAACTATCATTACGACGTGTTGTTGCCTTATTATGGAGCTGAAAACCTGAAGCTTATGTATATGGACACTGATTCGTTCATTCATCGTGTTACAACTGAAGATGTGTACCAGGACAAGCTACGTTTTCTTGAGCATCTGGATACAGCTGATTACCCTGTCAATCATATGTGCCACTCTACTCAGAACAAGAAGGTATTGGGAAAATTTAAAGATGAGGCTAATAGCAAAATCATCCTACGCTTTGTTGGACTACGTCCTAAGATGTATGCCTTAGATATTCAAGGCTCAATGATAAAAAAGATTAAAGGTATAAAACGTAGCGCTATTGAGCAGTACATTTCGTTTGACAGCTATACAGACTATCTTAAAACCTGTGAAATCATCAGAACACCTATGAATCTAATCCTATCGCAAAAGCATGCTGTTACCACAGTGCAAGTGAATAAAGTTACATTGAATCCCTTTGATGATAAAAGAATTATTGCTGAGGATGGAATAACTACTTATGCGTATGGGCATTACGCCATTACAAACAGTGCTTAAGAGAATGTAAGTAGAAGATGAAGATTTTCTCGTGAGTCTACAATCTTAAAAATGAAGTTTATCCGTGTGCTGTATATGCAACTAGCAGACGCCTGATGAAGAAAGAAGAAGATGGAAGGGAAGGTGGTAACCCTGCCATTAGGAGCAATCCTAGTGCTAGTCTCACGCCTAGATAAAAGGGGAGAGACATCTACAAAAAACTTAAATAAAGGTATGTTGACGCAAAGCTTTTCAATTTGTGAACCAATATGCAGTTTATCCCTCTGCGCATCGTACAATAAGTTTGTAAGATTTAGAAAAAAGTATATAAATTGTTGTAACGTTGGATAAGAAATGTTTATGATCTAATTACTCTCTATATTACCATGAGTACCTGTGATACTAGCTGAGTGACTCTAACACCTATGTTACTTGAATTATCCTAAATACCTACGATACTCTCTGAATTACCTGTAACATCATGCGGAACTATGCTATATCCGCTCCCCGGAACCTGTTCTACCCTGTGATACTAACTGAATTACTAACCTGTTAGTGTGAGTGGGTTAGCTTTTCCCGTGAGAGGGCCGCCTTTTCCCTGCCCTTTTCCCTTTGCTGGTCACCTTTATCCCTTTGCTGGTCACGTTTTTCCCTTTGCTGGTCACGTTTTTCCCTTTGCTGGTCACGTTTTTCCCTTTGCTGTTCACATTTTTCCTTTGCTGATCACCTTTTTCCCTTTGCTGGTCACCTTTTTCCCTTTGCTGTTCGCCTATTTCCGTTTGCTTGTCACCTTTTTTCCCTTTGGTGTCACATTTTTCCCTTTGCTGGTCACGTTTTTCCCTTTGCTGGTTCACTTTTTCCCTTTTCTGGTCACCTTTTTCCCTTTGCTGGTCACATTTTTCCCTTTGCTGGTCACATTTTTCCCTTTGCCGGTCACCTTTTTCCCTTTGCTGGTCACGTTTTTCCCTTTGCTGGTCACCTTTTTCCCTTTGTTGGTCACGTTTTTCCCTTTGCTGATCACCTTTTTTTTCCCTTTGCTGGTCACATTTTTCCCGTTGCTGGTCACATTTTTTTCCCTTTGCTGATCACCTTTTTTTCCCCTTTGCTGGTAACCTTTTTTCCTCTTTACTGGCCACATTTTTTCCTTTGCAGGTCACATTTTTCCCTTTGCTGCTCGCCTTTTTCGCTTTGCTGGTCAACTTTTTCCCTTTGTTGGTCACGTTTTTCCCTTTGCTGGTCACGTTTTTCCCCTTGCTGGTCACGTTTTTCCCCTTGCTGGTCACGTTTTTCCCTTTGCTGGTCACCTTTTTTCCCATTGCTGGTCACGTTTTTCCCTTTGCTTGTCACGTTTTTCCCTTTGCTGGTCACGTTTTTCCCTTTGCTGGTCACGTTTTTCCCTTTGCTGGTCACATTTTTCCCTTTGCTGGTCACCTTTTTCCCTTTGTTGGTCACGTTTTTCCCTTTGCTGGTCACGTTTTTCCCTTTGCTGGTCACCTTTTTCCCTATGTTGGTCACGTTTTTCCCTTTGCTGGTCACGTTTTTCCCTTTGCTGGTCACGTTTTTCCCCTTGCTGGTCACTTTTTTCCCCTTGCTGGTCACCTTTTTCCCTTTGCTGGTCACGTTTTTCCCTTTGCTGGTCACGTTTTTCCCTTTGCTGGTCACGTTTTTCCCTTTGCTGGTCACCTTTTTCCCTTTTCTGGTCACGTTTTTCCCTTTGCTGGTCACCTTTTTTCCCTTTGCTGGTCACCTTTTCCCTGAATAGGTTACGTGATGAGCATGTCTAGAATTAGCGCTCTAACATTGACATGAAACATATTTCCATGAAGTTCTCGCCTAAAGTCTCTTTCAAGGTCTAGCATCTCCTATTCCCTATATCTCCTGTATATAAGTCCATATTCCTACTGCTTCACTATCTGTCTAGCCTACCGACTCTCCTCGTTTCCCTATACCTCTCATATAAACCATACTCTACTCCTCTACCTCTGTCTAGCCTAACACCACTCCCCGTATCCCCTACCTCTCATAAGCGCATTCCCCTCCTGCCCCCCTGTCTATCTCTCCTTGGGTTCCTATCTGGCATATATAAAACACATTCTACCTTTAGCACCTGCCTATCCTAGCATTGGATCTCTTCGTTTACTCATCTCTCCTTATAAACGTCTACTCAACCTCCTTAGCCTAATATCTCTCCTCCTGTTCCTATATCCCTCATACATATAAACGCATACTCTAAACCTCTGTCTAGTCTAGCATCTCTGCCCGTATCCCTTGCCTCTCATAAAGCGCATTTCCCGCCTGCTCCTGTCTAGCTGAGTATCTCTCCTTGGGTTCCTATCTAACCTATAGAAAGCACATTCTACCTTTAACAGCTGTCTATCCTAGCATGGGATCTCTCCGTTTTCTCGTCTCTCCTTATAAACGCATATTCAACCTCCTTAGCCTAATACCTCTCCTGGTTTTCCTATATCTCATATAAACCATACTCTACTTCTTGACCTCTGTCTAGCCTATCATCCCTACCCCTGTTCCTTAACTGTCTCATATATAAAGACAAGCTCTACCCTTCAACTCTGTCTAGCCTAACATCTCTCCTCCTGTTCCCTACCTCTCTCATATAAAAGACATACTCTACCCTTCAACTCTGTCTGGTCTAACACCTCTCCTCGTTTTCCTATTTCTCTCATATAAACCATACTCTACTCCTCAACCTCTGTCTAGCCTAACACCCCTCCTCCTGTTCCCTACCTCTCTCATATAAAAGACATACTCTACCCTTCAACTTTGTCTAGTGTAATACCTCTCCTCGTTTTTCCTATACCTTTCATATAAACCATACTCTACTCCTCAGCCTCTGTCTAGCCTAACAGCTCTCTACTATCTCTTCCATATAAACGTATTTCCCTCCTTCAACCCTGTCTAGCATAGTATTGGTCGTCGTATTCCCTATCTCTCCCATATAAACCCATTTTCCTCCTTGAACCGCCCCATCTATCCTCGTTTTCCCTATCCTTTCCCATACATGCCCAAAAAAGTGGCCTCGCTCTCTCCTTAATAACCTACTATTGCCTGTAACGATTTTGATTAAACACCAATATTTAAAATGTTTGTATTACAAATAAAATGTATATGTTGAATTCTCTTACAATAGCTTGTGAAGTCCTTTTCATTCGAAAACAATTTTGTATAACTACTAAACTGTAAGAGAGAGGCAAAAACGTGCTATACAAAAATATACATATCTTTCAAACACACACTCTATTTCAAATATGCTTTCATTTTGCTGACATCAGCCTTTTACGAGATACCAATTATCATTAATTTGAATTTTTCAGTACCATGCCAATTTTTAAAGTGCTGTCGCTAATTGGTTATTTCTTGCGATTATAAATACCAGCGAGAAAACCTGTCTCCTAAGTTTTGGGCAGTTTGTTTGGAAAGAGACTAGAGGAAATTTAAAATTGAGTTTTATTAATGAATACTCCTTAACTGCTGTGGTCCTTAACGTCCCATTCTATATTGGGCGTGAAAGACCGGTAATTTTGCTCAGAGGCCTCTTTATCAGGTTTGAGGTTCTTTTACGTACCGTAAATCTACGTTATCTTGTGAACCACCGGCTTTACTTCCATTCTAAGGATCTTTACGCCCGAAAAAATCCATCGCCTTCCGCCGAGTTTGAACCCGCGACTTCGGGAACTAGAGGCTAGCATGGTAACCACTATCCGGAGGACGACAAGACTAGAGGGGAATAGCCATGTGTTGAATGACAAGGGGCGAAGTAAATAATAGAAACACATGGAAAGCTGTCAAATGAAGATTACTAGAAATGAGCCGACAGGAAATTGAATCAGGTCGTAAAATTAAAGTTCCTCTAAGTCTAGTAAATGAAATAAAATTGAATTAGGGTAAAGAGGCCTATATACTAGGAAGTAACCAAAGTTCAGGAATGGCATGGTCTAGAATGGGGGGGCTGGAGGCACAGAAAATGACTAACAATTCTGGCAAGCGAATGTGCCCGTTCTGTGTTTTGGATGAAGACTGGCTACATATTTTGGCGAAATGCGCACAGTGGGAGAACCGGCGAACAATTAAACTCACAGAAAAATAAGTCCTGCTAGAAGGAGACTGGCATGTTGGGATCTACTGGCTGACCAGAGGAACCGGAAAAACATGGACATGACTAAAGTGTGCGTAGCCAGATCAAATTTATCTCTAATTGTTCTTTCTTTTTACTCTTGTTTTTGTTATTTTGTTTATTTTCTTCACCTTTAGCTTGTATCTTAAAAATCCATGTACGGTCAATGACCCATGCACTATACTTGTGTAAGAACTTTAATCTGACACCAATAAAGATATAATACTATCACTCACTTTTAAATATTTGACTATGTTTAGTTTCCTGTATCTTCCTTGTACCTACAACAAAGTATGCAATGAAGTTATTTCTGAACGATTTAGATCGGCTAACAGGAAGTAAATAGAAAAATAAGCTTTCATTAAAATAGCCTGTTAAAGCTGCACAAAAGTAGATGATAGTCGGTATAGAAAGTCATATTAAATGAACAAATCAGATGTTTCGTAAATTCTGAAATTCTTAATTTGAGAAAAACCATTTATTTCATCGGACATTAAACTCTACATTTTGAAAATGTATTCCGTTTGTCAATTTTTTTAATTGCAGACAGAAAAAATGGGGTTTTGACTGAAAATCCTAAGCTGTTACATCTTAGTGTATCATAAATTACACATTTCTTTAAAAACAATTACATTTAAATCACTTTTCCATAACAGCCTAAAAATATAAAATATAGTTAAAAAGCTTTCTTTCCTAACTTCGCATTATAATTCACATATGGAAGCATTTTCTTCCATGTTTGCTTTCTTTTAAGTGCCTCTTTCAACACAGTTTAATGCCACTATTTTATGCAAGTCGTAATTTACGCTGGAGTTACGCAGTGGATACAGCGGCCTGAATAACTCGCCACATACACGCCTCACACAGCTGTGGTACCTCTCGCCCGATCCGCATCATCTGTGGTATAAATTGTTTAATCACCATTGCACACTCCTTTATTCCCTTTTATTGAATGTTTGCACAAAAATGGGATACTTTAGTAGAAAGTTTTGTTTTTTAAGTGTTTCAATAAATTAATTCCCTGTGTTTTATTGAATTTTCTTTAAATTATTGAACTAAAATACCATTTTACTTTTGTGTTCAATGAATACCTTGATAAACACATGGCATTTTTTGTAACTCAGTTATAAGCACTGCAACACTTTTTACGTAAGAACCATTTTAAATTAGTGTTTAGATTATGCTATTTTATTGTTTCATTTACGAGTAATCGATACTGAATTTTTGAATAAATTTCGAAAAATATAACCTAAACTTTTCCAAAAAAATCCTCACAAGTGTAGAATCGGAATACAATTGCGATTTTACATTTCTTTCCGTTTAAATCCCCAAACGAGGCGTTTAGATGGAGCTTCTTGAGTATGTACAAATATCGCGTGAGATTTTGAAACTTGGTCTTTTCGTAATCCTTTTATTACGTTTTCTGATACTTTGAAATGCTCCCCATGACGCAAACTTTGTTCAATTTATTTCAGATTTTTCTTGATAGTCAATAGGTATACTCGTGTGCATAAAATGTAGCCCATAATGTAACGGAGCTGTTAATGTTGGTACTGACAAAATCTAGCCACACCCCCTACCAGTGTGACCTTGTTTTTCGAAGATAATTCTAGTCACTGGATTACCAGGGTACTTTACCTCCCCAAAGGTAGGTATGGCCGAACTGCAGAAAGGTAGCATTACAACTTAAGCCTTATATTTTCATGCTACAGTACCAATTTCTTAATGCCGGCTTATTTTATTGCCGTTTAGTAGCAGCAATAACTTAACCTTCGTCTCCATGTCGCTGATGAAAGCTCTCGTATACGTAAATGTCCTAGCTGCCATTGAGTTTAACCAGACATGTAAATAACTCTTCACAACTTCCTTCAGAAAGCTGAATTATTTGTAATTGGTTTAGCCTTTTCTTGTTGCACCAACTGTAGCGAAACTCTTTCATATAGGGATATCTGAACCACCCCTCCATTTCAAATAGATTATAAATATTCTTTATTCGTTAGTTTTTATTCTCCTGAATTGCTTTTGGGCCAGTCACATACAGAACCGATACCGGCCGGGCGGAGTCGAAAGTTGGTTACCTGAAGGTGGAAACCTTACGAGAGAAAAACACTATGGCAATCTACGGGAATGCGCCACTTTTTATGCATGACAGTGTACCTAAATCGAAATTTTTCAATATCAGGTATAGTTTTGGATTTATGATTTTAGTAATTTAAGACATGATCTGTTCTTACAAAATTAAGTATCACACCAAATTTAAACTTTGATTTCAGGTGATTTCTATTTCGGAAATATATTTTCTTGGAAATTAAGGTATATAGGATTATGGAAAATTTACTTTTGTTATACTCGTAGTTATTTTAAACAAGTATGTGAAGTTTCAGCTACCTCGATTGAAATTTGTAGAAAATTAGCAATTTCAGTGCCGAGTTCCCCTAAACTTAAATGAGTTTCGATTTTTCCTGCTTTCATTAAACATTTCGCTAAAGTATACCACAGAACTCTCCTAGAAATTCAATACCCCTAGCACATTTAACATTGTAATTCAGTAACTTATTCACAGCGACATCATTAATACAGAGCGCACTCTACTCCCCAGCGAACGTGACCTCACCCGTCTAATGTGATCTTCTCTCCCATCTGCAAGGGAACACGCGTTATTGACATAAACGTCTCTGCGTTTTAAAGCGTTTTTTTTTTCTGTAAATCTATGAAAGAAGGGGCGAGGGATCCATAGAGTGTGTGCGTGTTCAGGCTGTTGTTGTGCATGGTAACGTCAGTGTAAATTACCATTTGTATAAAAATAGCCAAACTGTTGCGAAACAAGGCGCTTAAGAAAGAAAAAGATAACCAACAGAAGATATGTTTTAGTTACCTATCTACTGTACATTTCAAGACTTCGTTTCATATGTTAATTGTAACGCAACAAAAACTGCAGAAACGTATATAGGATGTTTTAACGAGACAAATAGTTGCTAGGTGATAATACCCCGTATATAACATTTTTACAGTAATAGAGAATAGGATTTTGTGCTGAACGCCAAGTACATATGATGCTGTGTTCAGTGAAAGAGGATAAACACAGGAGCTCTGACCGTAAACGCACTGAATGCAATCTGTAGATAACACTGCAGAGTCACTAATCTCGTAATCTCATTTTGCTGTTTCAGTATGTCAATCAAAGGGTTTAAATGCTCCCCAAAGCTATAAAGTGTGTTCTCCCACTCATGTCACTCCGTCGCTATCATTTCACCTGAGTGTCACTAGTTTTACTGTTGATACACTTTACAGAATTAAACTGTAATTTTTTTCAGCTTAACAGGGCACTAAATCAGCAGTTTGATAAATACCTTAGTAGTACCTGCTATAAAATAAACCCATTGCACCCTGCGAGCTACAGACGCTCAAAGATATTTAAAAACATTGATTTTGCAGCTGTGGTTAGAAACACCGTTTGCAAAGAAATAGTGCACTAAGACCGCTGCGAGCTATAACAAATTTAAAAATATGATTTTAAAAACAAACATGGTCCATCACCTGGCTTCGTAATCAACACGTCTGGCTGTCATTTCCGGCCTAAAGGGCTCAGTTCCTGGGCCTCCATAAGTATTTATTATTAACTACGATGATTTCCATGTTGACAGGGCTGGTTAGATTTGGTCACTTTTAGAGGGGTCAATTGGAATAAATGACATCTTTAGTTGTTTTGGTGCAGTGACATTATTTCGAATTTCCTCTTTAATTTGATATATATTTTATCATTGTAGGCAAAATAGTGAAATATTAAATATATTTATAAAATGGTGCTGCATCTGCCATTTTGTACTGTGAGTTCTGCATCCTTCACAAAAAAATACAATAACTCCTACACATTTTGGAGTATAGTAATAAACTTTAGCCACTCTTCTAGGGGAAGTTATACTCTACAAATTGGTACTACTGTAAAGCTTCTGTGTTCTCAAGCCATGTTTCTTTATTTTTTTCTTTTCTTTTCAAATATATGAGAGTTTGTTTTCAGATTTTTCTGTGAATGACATATTTTTGTATAAATGGCCCATTTTGTCAAACTATGACTAAATTCAATTTTATTATGATGAAATAAAACTCTAATTTATAATTTGGATCTAATTTGGTGTTAATAACATTTGTGGTTGTTTAAAAGAAACTTCTAGCCAGATTTTTAACTAACAAACTGTATAATCCATACAAGAATTCGATTTTCCTTCATAAAAACTTATTGTATAGAAGTATACCAGTGATTTAATAATGTACACATCTAAATTCTGTAAATGTTTTTCTGATATCTTAAATAATTTCGAAGATAATGGGTCTTAAATTTAGCACATTTGACATTGACTGGATAATAGAACATGATATTGTCCAAAAAAATGACACACATTTTTAAAATGGCACTTCATATGACATTTATATCCCAAATTCTGTACCACATCTATTTCTGCCCTACAAATTGGTAACACTGCTAAATATCGTAGAACCCGTGTGTTTCTTGATTCACAAACATATATCAGTTACAAAATGTATGAATATAATAATGTTTTAAAATAAATAATGTATTAAATATACTTATAGATTTAGGTACAGCTTAAATAGTGTCATCTAAAAGCAGGATTCTAAGTAGATATTGAACACATGAGTGTGTCTTTTTCTCCATTCTTGAATGATATTCTCTCAAATTAATGACCAATATTATCAAGCTGAAGAGAGCTGAATAGAAAATTAGGGCGATAAAATACCTTAATGTATCATGAATAAGATGATTGGTTAATTGTTATAAAATTAACACCTATTAAATGATAAACAATAAATTTTATAATTATCCTCTTCACATACACCATTTTCTAAATATTTTGGATTCAGGGGTCCTCAAATCATGTATTTCCGGTGAAATTTCCATACCTAATCTCTAGTAGAATACAATACTTCCCCTATTTAACGCAGTTTTGACATTCCAAGTCATCCAGACGTTGGGTAGCAATTGAAGAAAGATCCACATACACATAATGTATACTAGGAATTAATTTATGACTCGGGTTAAATGTAGCTAAACGGAATTTCTTCACTGTCATAGTAATCTAAGCAAATGTCACGTTTGCAATGAATACGGTGCATATAACAATGATTTATATTGACACGAGTAATAATCGATAAAACAAGCCAGCAGCATTTGTACCTGTTTTGCTCCATTTTGGTTTTTAGCAACAGCACTGATTGTTTGCTTGTTTTATTTGGTTTTGTTCTATTGATTTCATTGAGAGCTATGCTAACCACGTCATGTTATATTGCACTATAACCAATCAACCATCAAACTAAAATGTTAACATATTCATTTTAAAACCATTGTCATATGTTATAGGCAAGTCGTACCAGGTGAATCACACACTTTTAGGCTTTTTTGGGAGGGTTTATGCAACCTGCCAGGCAGAAAATGTGGCTTAGGTCCGTCTTCTCCTCCTCATTTTGTGTTCATTTACGTGTTTAGACAACGAAAGCTCCACATTCAGTGAAAAAGTGTATACGCGACGCAAGTTAGATGAAAATTTCGGGTCTATACGACTTAAGATGAAGTAGGCTACGATCCATAACGGACACCCTTGCGGTATACTCGTGATGGGAGAGCATAACTCGCAGTATGTCCGATATATATTAATATATGAACTATGGTGATGCTGATAATTATCTTGTGTTTTAGTTGCTACTCTTAAAGTGTTGTTTTTATTTCTTGCCACGGCTGCTGTTATTTAGGTTTTTGGTAGAGCTTGTATAACTTTGCAGGGTGTGATACGGGAAGGAAGGTAATAAGTAACAGCTCTAACAATAGATTAAGTTAATGAAGAACACTATGCTTTAATGGCACACGCATTTACTGTCCTAGTAATAATCTACACAGGTTCTTAAGTTAGTTGGAACTGTAGAACGGTCGAGCCCTGCCACGTTCGTGCGCCAAACTTGCGGTCGCTGAGCAATCAAGTAATTTATACGTGCTCTAGAAATAATTGTAGTATTTATCACACGTTGCTATGGATTTTTAAATTGATATCATTTCAACGTTCCTACTACATTATAAGAAGTAACTAATAACGCCTGCTTCTGAGAGCTTACATGTATGTTATTCACATCGCAGCACTTTATACTCAACCGCCTTGGCTGATGGGGTCGCTAGAACTAATATTTCTGTACTTAAAGATTTTAAACATATTCTTCCTTAAAATTTCATTGTCTGTCTTCGTTCAGCTTAGAACCTTCTAGAAGACTTACCCGGTTATTGTTCTACGTTTGCAAACATGTGACCTCTCTACAAAAATATGTGTTCGCTTGTCGCCTATTTTACAAAGACTCAAGGTCTGGCTTTTATGACTTTCCCGTACAAGTCCTTTTTGCCTGGGCCCTAATTCTAACACAAAGATATGTTTGTGGGCCTTTAACAAGGGTTCCACAGCTCCAGCTCAACACTTGCACCTACATAAAACTTATGCCTTAACTTCTATTTCTATAACCAGTATTTGATTATTAATATTATTTTACATTGTAATTCACATTAATGTATATATGGCATATATAACCAGTTACTGTCTCACCATTATACTCAATAAGTATGTTGTACAGGCGCATGATACAGATGATGTTAGTATTCCAATTCTGGTGTCAACTACAGCACCATATACGGGATGGCCCAGGCGGTTTCGTCTGTGGCCCGCATTCGGGAGGTTGTGGGTTCGATTCCCGTGGCCGACCTCCCTGACCCATGGGTTTCTTCGGGGTTTTCGCGGGTCGCCAGGCGAATGCTGGGAAGGATTCTCACATCCCCCAAATTTCCTGTCTCTCTATTTCTTCTCCATTCTCATTTCAGTTATCTTTCATCCGTTGGCCTCTTTAAGGGTTGGAAGTGTCGGCGATGGTGTTTCGGTGCAGTGTGGTAAGGGAAAAGGATGATCTTTGTGATTCTCTCTGCCCTCTCTTTCGGCTGGCTGCGGGGTACCCCAAACCCCTTGAGGGGCGTTGGACCTCCTCTGTGCGGGGTGGGGTCCTCGGTCTACCTTTTCGTCTCTTGGGGAGTCTCTATCTGAACATTTAGGGTCCCTGCCATTCCTGTGCCGTCAATCCTAGTTCTGGCTCCCCGGTGTCTCCTCTCGCCTGATCCTTCCTCCCGGGGATGCCCCCTTGTGGGACGTAGGTACAATATCCCTTCTGTGGACCGTACCGAGTCCCCTCCGTAGCCAATCTAATCCAATAGCACAATATATTTCTTAGAGCATATACAGGTTGAGCCATTTAAGTTGAGACTGTAAAATTTCTCCAAAACTAAGCGTTGCAGAAAGAAATGCCTTTGATAAAAGGTACTTGGTATAACTGGGGAAAGTAAATGCCATTAGTCGTGTTTTGTTCGGAGGGCGTTGTGATAGTCATTTTAGGGCCAATTTAATGTTTTTAAATGGGAACCTACAATTAGGGTCCAATTAAAATGACCCCAAACTGACCATCACAACGTCCTCCAAATAAAATATGACTAATGCCATTTACTTTCCCCCATAATATCAAGCAACTTCTATTCAACACATTTCTTTCTACAACGCTTAGTTTTGGAGATATTATACAGTCTGAACTTAAATAGTCCACTCTGTACAATGATTTGTGTAATTTGATTAATCTAGAGATGTCTAATACGTGCTAAAAGGTTTGTCTTATACTAACAAAGCTATAAGACAATAACACAGTCCCTCAAGTATAAACCTAGACTTTAAAAGACGCTGTACTTCAAGGTTCCAGGTAGCTCAGTGTTACAATGGCCGTTTGTTGCGGAGTGATAGCGTGGGTTCATACCTTAAAACGGTTTTTGCCTTTTTTTACTATTTTTGTACTTGTTGGGGATTGAACTCCGTTTCTGCGTAACATACTTTATTACAATTACAAATTAATTATATTGCTAAATGTTTTGGTGTATTAGAAGAAACTGTAGTGGAAGTTTTCTCCGCTTGTTTATAAAAGAATTAACATTTAGTTAAAAACCATTCTACAACACCGGATGCAGTACAGTGTTTTAATCGGCTCAGATGGTAAAGTCAACAGTGAAATAAAACCCATCACGGCGTCATTGTATTTCCGTCTATGTGGTTTGTTTCCGAGCGATAATCCACTGGAGCGTGTGGAGCTATTCCTGAGAGGCTCCAATATTGTTCTGCTTTCACGTTTTACGCCATTCTGTTCCTTTTAAGCTTTCTGCAGCTTATTCGTAATATTTAATACCTGGTGATCTACAGAAACAAATAGACGTGTTCCAAGAAATTCAGATGCAAAAGTCCCCCCCCCAAAAAGGACGAACTTTTCAGGTAAGAGTATAATCTGCAGCTTGAATAGTTACGAAAAATATAAAGGCAGCTGATTCACAGTACATGAGAAGATACTAAATAACTTATACGTTCTTCATATTTAATTTCACAACTGAGTGTGAATTGAAAAATTTTATACGTCTCCCACATCAATCATTCACTACATGATTGATTAATATGTTATGTGGTTATATATTGAAACACAATCACAAGCCCCCTCATACACACTGCCTAGTTAAAGTATATAAACATACCAGGTGGCCCAACCGCGCCGTATTTCAAATGTGTAGATATCCCTTCGTGCGTTAAGAGTTGCAGAACTCAACGGGGCAATTTAAGTTCCTGTGTCTTTGGGTTTCTACAGTGCGTTCGTAGATCGGCCGGACCGTTCCGCGGCGGCATTGGAATGGGTGAGGATAGGCGTGTCTTCCGCCAGAGTTAGACGTAAACAACCGGCACGTCACGGTTACGGAACACTAACTACTGTACTAACTTACATTAGGTTTACTTGCATCACAACAGATGTTGAAATTGATGACCTTCAACGCGAACACATTCCCTATATCTCCTAAAACAAATCTGTTTTACTCACAAAAGTTCATGTTGACTGATTGCCTGTATTTCTCTCGTGATGTCCTTTAATTCTTGTAACGTGTGCGGATTTGATACATACACTTTATTATTTAACGCTCCCCATAAATAAAAATCGCATGGAGATAGGTCAAGGGAACGAGGTGGCCACAATCCTCGACTAATTATTCTGTCACAATACACACCTCGAAATTTATGCATAGAATTCGCAGCAATGTGCGCTGTAGCTGAATCCTGCTGAAACCAGCCATATAATCTTCCATTTCTTGTTAGTTGCGAAAAAAAATTATTTAAAATTGAATTTACATAAACGTGTGAATCAACTGTTGTGTCGAAATATATGGAACCGTAATTTTACGCGCACTCCCGCGCACCAAACCCCAACTTTGCAGCGTGTGCGGTGATATTTCTTCTTGTTGATTGTGGGCCCCACGTTAGGGCGGCAATTTGCGGTGGTATGTGGCTACTTTACGGTACGGGATATTTAGGAATGGTCCCGGGTTCGGTACTAGCTCAGGGTTCTTGCATGGATTTTGGATCTCGGGTTAGTGGCGAATACGACTGTTTTGTTTTCATACTCGTTTATTTCCCGTCGCCGTTTTTAACATTTGATTCCTGCTATTACTTCAACACACACACGTAATTTCCTATTTGTTACGCTTCATATCATCTCCCAGGAACTACCATGACCGAGTGTGTATTCTAAATTTTTGTGACAACCATCTCCAAGGAACTACCACTGCCAGTGTGTATTCTAAACTTTTCTGACAACCATCTCCCAGGAACTACCATGACCGAGTGTGCATTCTAAACTTTTCTGACAACCATCTCCCAGGAACTACCATGACCGAGAGTGTATTCTAAACTTTTCTGACAACCATCTCCCAGGAACTACCACAGCCAAGTGTGTATTCTAAACCTTTCTGTTTCTCTGTTTCAAAAGTTCTATATCTCCCCATTCCACTATCACCTGATTTCTAGCTTCTTTCATTGGAGGCCTAAGGCTATCTGGCTTTTGGCAAACATTGACCCTTTTCTACACTTCTGCGTTCCAGCAATCTAACGGGACACTTAACAATAGAGGGAAAAACCACCCGTTTCCGGCCGCTGATGGCCTTGTCTCTCTCAACCCTTACTTCCACTTACAGTAACATTCGTTTACCAGTTTTATTTAACACTAATCTTACTGTTATTGATATTTATTCTCCCTATGATATTAACTTTATTTTACTACTCAAAACATACTGCTTAACGTGGTGAGGAACTTCATGAATAATATGGGGATTTTCGGTAGCCCAGTATCTATTGTTCTGAGTAGAAACGTGACATTGATGATAAAACCACGCTTCATCAGTGAAGAACGTTTAAAGTGCGGTAGCTACAGCGCTACTCTCTGGCGGCAGGCGCGCTACTCCTCACCCAGCCCAATGCCGCCGCGGAACGGATCGGCCTATCTACGACCGTTTTATTCACTCTCTTCCAGACACTGAGGAGGATAGGGAATAATCTTGGCTAGAGAAAAATTCTCATTCCCCAGCCGGGAATCGAACCCGGGACTCCTCGCACAGCAGGCAGTGCTTCTCCGATTCAGCTACGGGGCCAGCTGAGCTTCATTCTGTTCCTCTTGTTTATCGGCATAGTCAATGAGCGAATCGCGTTCATTGAGAGGCGCTTCCCAGGCTTGCAATAGAATGTACAGTCCGTGATGATAGACAAAAACAGACCCTTGCATTAGAGTTTACTGTCCGTGATGATAAACAAAACTATAACGACAAGGCATTAGAATATTTTCCAATTCAATTACACATGCGTTATTTTCGAGGGTATAAACTCGCTTTTTGGACTGACAAATAATTAAAATGTCTTTATTTGACCTATCGGTATCCGTGCATAGCTATTTTTTAAATTGATGTTATTGTAACTATTATTATTAACATCATATAACGGTACTATTATGCTGACTTTGCTGATTGAGTGCCGGTTCGAAATTTTGCCCCTGTTGATTGATGCGACGTTCCAACCGTCTGAACGTTTCTGAGAACCGCTGGTGTAGCAGCAGCAGATTTTTACGGCACTAATGCGCCAGCTCCCCACTGACCTGTCTTTACTTGGAATTGCCCCGTTGAGTTCTGCAACTCCATTAACTTGAAGGTGTTTTGTTGGAGTTGTTTGCACGTATGAAAAGCCGATTTAAAGTAGGTTGTATTAAAGGAGTTGTATCGTATTTCAACTGTTGGGGAGCCGAACTTGTAGTAGTTGCAACAGCACGTATAGTAGTGTTTCCGGTAGCCTTCGCCCCAAATGTATTTTTAGGTGGCCTTTGCCCCAAGTTTAAGAATAATAGCTTTGCAATTTGACCGTTTCTTTAGATATTATATATTTATGTTTGCCTCGGCTGCGTCAGTGTTATTGTTAGAGACATGGAAGTCTTGGCAGGGCGCGATGCGACAAGAAGGTAGGCTTACACAGATTTTAAGTTTTAATTCACTCCTTTTTATTAATCCTTGACACAAATTAAATAGCATTTCACTGATATCGAGAGCTGTGAGATTCTTTTATTTAATACTTGCTCTTTTTAATACATATACTAATTTCGTCTCACACGAATACGTATTTAATTTCTCGAGGACGCATCACGCATCCGGTTACTATCACTGTCTGCAGGCAACTGACTATATTTCAACTGTCTAAACTTGTAAATTTCTGTATTTCAAGTCCCTGATTGGCTATTTTTACTCCAATAGAATACCTGTATTTAACTAAAACTTTTTCTGGTTGTTGATTGGCTATTTTTTGTATACTGTCACTAAAATTCCATTAATGCTTCCAAGAATCACAAATAACATTTAAACTCTCAAACTCATTATTCCCTCAAGGTTACCTCATTGTTAGCAACGTTTAACTTATTATTCTGAAAGCTACTACATTATTAAATTACGTAATATATTCACATAACCTTATTACACATGGATGCAATAATATAAGCATATGCAATGACTGTTACATACATTTTAAAAATTATTACATACACATATTGCTTCAAGGCGGGCTGTTATTGATTTTACATATTATATAATTTGACTGAAAAATATTTAAGTGTTAAAAATACTGCCTCAAACTCACGCAGGGTTATCTGCACACTCAAATAGTTTGGGCCAACTAGTGTGTATACATTTCGCACAAAATATATAACTCCAAAAGAGAGATTCACTCTTGTTGAGAGTATTTGGGTTTGTTGTACAGATATTACTTAAATATATGAGAGCGCATTAAATAAACTTCTTTCTGTTAACAAATTAGCACGGATAAGGTGGAATAGGCTAGAGGAGGGAAGAAGTGCTTTAGTGTTTGAAGCTTACTCAAGGCTATGAATTTGCCGCGCCTTCGAGTAAAATAAGTTAACCCTTTCATGACGCAATTATCTTACCTTGGTTATTTTTAAAATATGTTCATCTTTTTAGTAAGGGAGTAGCTTATAAATCTGGATATGGTTTTATTTTTATGTTTCTTGTTTTGGTTTTTGAAAAATATTATGTCCCACTGGACTTATAAGGGGGATTTTTGGACTTAGGATGAGGATGTTTAAGTAAAGATTACACTGCTTTTTGTGAAAAATATTGCTTTACTCTAAGCTTTTAATAAAAATGCAGTGGTGGTGGTCTACTGGTGATAAATTTTTTCAAAAATTCCGAAAACATTACAAACTCCTAAAATAGCATGTAGCTTGCGAAAAAGTCGTCAACCAGACTATTACACGCTGATACTCTTCTAAAGCGGAGTAAAATCACAGGCTAAAACAATGAAAATAAAAATATAGCACTACTCGTAAACCAGCATTATAAAAATGAGAGAAATAAATCTGATACAGCGACAATATTCGATCCTAGACCTTGAGTTTTACTGTCAGCCACTTTACTCATTACGTTATGCGAACACGTTTAAGTAAGCAGTCACAAAATGCTGTACTCAACACTTGCATACAGGAAGCCAAATATTCATAATAGTAAGAAAGATAATGTAGGTGATTTATGTTTCACAGCTAATAAACTTAGAGACTTTATTATCTTTTACTTATTGTGTTAGAAAATTGAGTTTTTAAACTAAATTTGAGGATATGCAGTTCATTTTACACAGTAGTTATCAGGTAATATAAATTTAAGTGGGACAAATATGTCCCATTGGCCATGACATGATTCATAATGCAACTCTTAGGGTTAAAAACTAATTATTTGTTGTAAGAAGACATTTATACACAATAAGGTTGCAGAAACATATGAGATATACGTGAAAATCTACCATTTATGCAATTAATACACCTACATTGCTTATCTCGTGGAACAATTTGGAAGAATGTCGAAAAACTGCTAAAAACCAATAACTCACACGACACAAAATGCTTAACATCAAACAATCAACATATGTTCGGCAGAAAAAAGCGTGAACAGAGCTACAACTATTTCAAGCAGTTAAATAGTCTTCCAGAAGATGGCAGCACATGGCTATATGAATCCCACTGGCCACGAGATGCAAAAACCCTAAGTGGGATATATATGTCCCGCTGGTCATGAAAGGGTTAAAATACTGATGATTTCATTGCGTCCTTATTTCTTTTTATGACGATGCTGCTGCTGCAGATACTCAGTGTGCATAGTAAAAGGAAACATACGAGCTCTGAAAATGGAAAGGCTAGAAGACCTTAAGCGACTTCGCGTTACCTCTTTAACCTCTTGGGGCGTGGTGGCTGGCATGCAAACGCGTCGAAACCGTTCTCTCACTTCCAAAGTCATAGGCAAAGCACGTTTCCTTCTGAAATTTCGTTTCGTAATTATTTAATTTCGTGTATCAGTACCCAAAGCCCAATGCTTTATGAGCGGGCGTTAAAAATATTCAAAATGAATATGCTCAGCGCTGTCCTGATAGGACTTATTTTATTTTAAGTGAGTGAAAATTTTTCTTTCCCATCTTTTAAATCTGCAAGCTGTAGCGGGAAATCGTTGATCAGTAGCATCTGGAAAGCGTCGTTCCTCTGGTTGTTGCTATCTGCAGCAGTCTTCTTGTCCTCGGCTATTGCTGCTCGTCGGCGGCTGTGTTTACCATTCCTAATTTTTGCCTATATAGCTAATTCTTGGGTCTCAGGGTTATCGTAAGTGAGGCAAATTAAAATATACTGCATTTCCCTTAATAAGTGTGGTTTACTATCAAATCGAATATTTTATGGACGGCTAGCTTTTCCCATTATACCAATTCCCACCATTTGAATAAATCTGCACACGTCTTCCCACCCATATGCACACACGTGCATTTGTCGTCAAGAGAGTAGACTACGTGTCGACGAGATTCCAGAAGAGAGTGAAAATCTGGGGCTTTGTTTCGCTTTACATATCTAAGCCTAGTGACGCTTACCTCCGCGCCTCAAAATGTAACGACATTTCTAATTGGTCCTCAGACCGCGTTACCTTAACATGTATGAGAATATTCTACTCCAAAGTTTTACGAATACGCGTCCCCATGACACGTCAAGAAGCAGATTCAATATCTCAGTCTCTTTCTTTTGTCTATCTGTCTCTTTCTATTTTTCCTTACCGCTACCGGCTCCCTGTTCATTAGCTTGGTGAAAGGTGGGCTCTACCTAGAATTATCTTTTAGCTGGAATTTGCTATCTCACCCGTCTCTTACAATCTGCTTTGTACAATTCTTGGTTGTTTCCTTGGTGAATTATATTATTACTATGTACAATTCTTATATATGTGTGGTATATCCCCTTTCAAAGTCCAGGTTAAGTTGTCAAATATGAAAAACAGGGCGCCGGGTTAGCGCAGTGGCTTCGTTTCCGCTCTCGTACTGAGGGTCTGGGGTTCGATTACATACCTTCTCCTCTGAAATGCTCACATAAAGTATCTATCCCCAAGCCCAACTGGTTCGGAGTCCTCAGTAAAAGCCGTAGGTCCTCTCATTCTGCCGCCATCCTCATCATAACCCTATAATCGGAGGCACGGATTCCGCCCATGGGTACCTCCACCTCAGAAATGGATCCAGTCATCGCTTGGTGGAATGAGGTATCCCCCGAAGGTCATAAGCCATATGTTGAGCATTAGAAACAACGACTAAGAAAAACAGTTTGATCAACGAATGGTTACAGGATTATTTTAGTCTAAACCAATTTAATTTTCTTTTTGACAGCAGGGCAATAATGTAAGGCGGAACCCCGATACTGGTAGCCGAGGTCGTTAAGGCACGGACTCGTAAACGGGTGATCTGTGGTTCAGATCCCACCAGGATCGTCCTTCCTGACTGAGATATTTTTGGGTTTTCCTCAGTACTCATAAGTTGCAAATGCCCTGGAGGTACCCTAAACTTAGGTCGGAACGTTTTTCATTTCATGCACCACTAGTGTTCACCGCCTGCGGTGCAGCATGAAGCAAGAGCTGACGTTAAACACTATTAAAAGGTTACATAATGCTGAAAATATAAAATAAAGCTGTAGAATGCCAAGATTCTTTCACTTTTTTATGGTCCACTGCACCAGACAAAAGTAATAAACGCAGACAGTCTCTTCTGAAGTGTAAAGTGGCAAATTCACCTGAACTTAAATTCACATCCAAGGAATTGCGCAGCACTGTCTTTCCGTTTTCCGTTAGCCACGCTTTCATCTTTCAGCGCTGCAGCGAATGAATGCATGGCACTTGCTCGTTTTAACAATTCGAACTATCCTCCAGGGTTCCAACGAATATACGTCCTCGTTCTAATCAGGCTTCCCTGAAGGGTTTCTTGCTTAAAAGGATTTGTTTTTATCACTGTTACTTCACATCAAGCCTCGTAGATTAAACTGTGAAACACACTATATGCTGAAAAGTAGGGTGAGAAAGGATGGCAAGTGGAGAGAGAAAGAGAGAAGTATACAGAACACTACGTTTAACTTGTGCTTTTTGCTTTTACACAAGCTCTTTTCTGCGATGTCTGCTGCTGCCTTATTCTCCTTTATTGTTTACACAATTTATGGCCTGGTCTAACAGCTGGCTAACCAGCAAAGCATTCGTTTGTTCACTCGCTTAGAAGGCTAATCCCCAATCTCGCAGTTACGCCTTTGGAGTTGCGTCCCTATATTCCGGTCGTAATCTTCACCCAGAAAATTAGCTTACAAATTTGCTCCTGTTGAGAGAAGAGTGTAGATAAAAATTACGAAAACGTGGTCGTAGCTTTGAAAAATTTCTCCACAAATACTTAAGGTGACATTTCTGAATCCTGCCGTTTGTAGGTGTCTAAATATTTACAAATTTTTGTCACATACCACAATTATAAGTGTTTTAAACTTCATGGAGATATGTCTAATAAATTTTGAGAAAAAACCAGATTTTACCTTCATATAGCGAATTAATCAGGTGTTGCACAGGATACTGGGCTCGTCGTCGTTTCTAAAGATCCCCACATGGCCTACGACCTTCGGGAGATACCTTATTCCACCAAGCAATGACTGGACCCATTCCTGAGGTGGGGGCACCCAGCGCGAATCTGTTACCTCCGATGATAGGGTGATGGACCTACAGCTTTTACTGTGGGCTCCGAACCACTTTGTCAGAGGTGAAGGTGTGTATAGGGCGCCTGAAAATCTCCACCCCATAGCCGGGATTCGAACCCCGAACCCTCAGAACGAAAGCCGGAAACGAAACCCACTGTGCTACCCCGACGCCCTATGCTGAAATCATATTAGAATTATTAACAAATTATTTAAACACTAGTACACAAAACTGTAATATAGAATTTTTTAAACTCTTCTGGTTATTCCAGAAAAAAGTGTAAGCCTTTAAATATACTTTTGTAACAATTTATCCTCAGTGGTCGAATTAATTATGTCATATCTTAAGCAATTTAAAAGCGTATAAAAAACCATATCCTAGGTTTTTAAGTTCATTCTCTCTGAGTTTCAGGTGTAAGTTTGAACAAGACTGGATACAAACTACAACGTATAGAACGTTTTTAATAAGCAGAAGTCAAAATCGAGTAGACGGCATTGGAAGTAAATACAGGTCATTAGGCGTGTTCTCCTGGGCATTTAAATTGTCACGTGTTGAAGCTTTAAAAGGCTATGGGAGCCTAAGCCATAGTAGGTAATTGAAGTTAAGGTTCAAAATATTTTTGGGGGATAAAAAGTTTTTTTTATTTTTTGTCAAAATTTCAGAGCTGGATACCGTTAATGTTAAAGTATTTAAAATACTGAACTTACATATACGTTATTAGTGAACTGTTTCATACCGAAAATCCTGATACATGTTTTCAGCAGTTGTACCGTCGGAAGTGCAGAGTTTGTATCTGACTATGAATTTCCTTATTGTTGAATTACATTTACAATGGATACTTTAGATATTTCATTTTTGGGACATTCAAGCCTTTCTTCTGAATTTCCTTAATTACTTAGTCGTATTATGGATTTTTTCTCAAATGTTTCTCATTTTATTCCTTTCATTTCAATAGGACTTTGCCCCTTGTTGAATCCTCAGGGCCGTGCCTGTACAATGACCAATCCTGTTTTAACTTAATGGGAGGGCTAAAATCAAACATTGCCAAAGAATTGAAATTTTTATTTCTTTGTGCAGTCTTATTGATTAGAATTTCCTCTCTTATTCTGTTTATATTTTATCAGTTTAAGTACAACTTAATATGTTAAATATATTTCTAAAAATTGTACTATCCGCCATTTTGTACTGTGAAATCTGTACCACTTCACAGAAAACAAATAACACCTACATGCTTTAGAGCAGAGAGGTAAACATAGCCCAATTCTTAGTATGACAGCTTCTATGTGCTCAAGTCACGTGGTCTTCTTTGCAGACATATGCAAGTTTGTTTTCTCCAGTTTTGCTTTGAACAGCCTTTTTCGTGTAGGACATTTTCCGAAATAAATTATCCGTTTTCTCACAAACTAGTGAAGATAGCTAAATTAAATTTTAGTATTGATAAAACTCACACCCGAGTGTTGTTGTAGATCAACTTTGGTGTAAATAACATGATTGATTATTTTAAAAAGTTCAGATAAAGTTTAATCAAAGGATAGTATTATTTTCTTAATTATACAATTTTCCGTAATTCTATAAAAGCAGATCAGTGTACTTAAAAGGCATACATCTACATCCTGTAAAAATTTCAGTCTCGTATCTTAAATTGTTTCTTACAAGGGAACATCAATCAACTTTACAATATACAATTTAACCCTCTTAACGTAGTCAATGCGTTACATAATTGCTTACAGAAAATAATTTCCAACCCTCCATCTTAGCCAAAGAAAATAGACAACGTTTCAGTCTTTACTAGATATATTAGAGTCTGATACAGAAATAATGTTGTTACATTCTGGGGTGAGAGCCAAAAGGTTTCCAGCTAAAAGTATTAAATTTTAATTACCCCAGCATGTACATCGGGATACATAGCTACAGAGACAGCGAGAGGACCAGAACTTTGAACATAACATTCCAATGCAGGTGTGGGATATTTATAACAAAATACACAGAGTTCACATCAGTCATATTAACTGTGGTTTATTCAATAAAACCACGGTGCCCCTACATCGCACACGAAAGAGATAAAGAAAGAAATGAGGAGAGATGCTACACACACGAGCCACACTCACACTCTTCACATACAACCGCACTCTCTCGACTCTCAATCCAAAGTGACGCTAACACAACACAAAGAAAAGTAATGCTAACCTATTCCCCTTTCCAACCCTGGCTAGACCCGCTAGCTCGGACTGGAGAGCGTCATGCCAAACAGACTTCAAAACCCAAAGTCGAAAGAATTACCCCAACAATGCTGTTGCCAATACGACGCAATAATGTGTCTGGCATGACAATAGCTACTAATTACCTAATACGCCACATCATATACGCAGACTTTGGATGAACTACTATCTTAAACAGAGTTAGTGCCCGATGAATACGAATATCCACCAGAAGAATCTACTTCACCGTCATAAAAACAGGAATCAACATCAGAAGGTCCACAGAGCCCGGAAAAACAGAGTAGAATGGTCATTGGAAGAAAAAAGAAAGGTTATAAACACATGGTTGAGTTCAAAGAGACGGAAGCCAAAGTAAACCTTTTCTCACTAATCATGGAATTCTCGAAAAAAGATACCTATCCTCGACTGCAGAACGAGACGCAGTTATACCGCTTTAAGCAAAATGTTGCCAAAGTGGATTCTATTGGCAAGTCATCTTCTAATTTAACAGTCACAGATAAATACCTTAAGCAGATGTATGAGTTGGTGTTTACGAAATTTATGGAAGCTCGCGCAATCAGCTCGATAGCGTAGGATATGAACTTACAAAAATGGGCTCGTGAAGAAGTCAAATCACTTGATTTACCTTTGTCAGCAAATGCAACAGTTTGTCAAAAGAAAGGAAGACGATGAAACTACTAGCAACATACTGCATTCCTGGAGAAAGGAAACAATGTTGCTTATAGAAAAGTAGGTGCTGACAATGTGTATAATGCAGATCAATCTGGCATCAATAAAGACAGGGGAACATTTGATTGCCGTGGTAAGAAGGTAGTACGTGGTGTTACTAAATACTGAAACATTGTCTCTTCTTTGGTTAAAACGGAGAGCTGGAAATTGTTTTCTTTTTGTAACCGTACATTCAGTACGAGATGAATTAAATTGAAAATTATTAAAAAATCATTGACTAACACAATAGCGAACGCAAACAAATGCAGTTCTCCGGTGAGAAAACTTATAAATTGAAAACGCGACCCTTCTAATGGACGGGCCACGACGGGCACAGTCACAAAAGAACTGTAATGTAGGTTTCAGGTAAAGCACAGACGATGTGCCGCCAGGCCGGTAATACAACATCCCTTTGTTAACCTCAGGTACACAGAGCGCCAAGGAAAATCCTCGGCGGTTGTTGTATCGTTTTCTGGGGTCTTTTGAGACGTGTGCTTCACCTTACCTATCGCAGAGCGTGGTGACTTGATGACACAACAATAAGGGGGAAAAGAGGGGAGTTGATGCCTTTGCTTTTTCTGGTGTTATTGAAACCAAAACATGTTTATTGTCTCAGAACCAGTCATGCCGTATACTAGCGAAATTACTCGTGGACGTATCGTGGGTATGGGGCAGGCTGGTCGCACTATTACAGCAATTGCAAAGGCAGTGCATAAAAGTGTTTTATAGTAAATTACTGGATAAAAATATTCCAGGAAAGTGGGGAAGACGGTCTACATACTCGTCAGAAAGTGGGCACTCCCCGTAAAACATCCGCAGATGATGATATTCGTTCACTAAATACAAATTACTCTTTTGTTAAAATTGACTGATCGTGTTTAGAAAATAGAGATAAATATGTGCATGGTATACCGAGTATGACATACATATTATAGCAATAAAATTGTGTTATACTTGTGTCTATAATCCTGTTGTATTCCTATGATCAGCAATATGTTAGTAAAGGGATATTAACCAATTGTAGTTTGAATTAGAGGGAAAACATGTTACTTTATTTATTTATTATTTAGCTATGTTTGCTTCTATACAGCAACAAGCATTGATACCACTGAGAAAATACAGTTCTGTTTATCTTTTGTTATAAAGTATTGCTATATATTTAATGAATACCATTCAAGCTTTAATTTGAAAATCTTCTCACACTACACATTCTACATTTCGCTAACCTGGGCACTCTTCAAGTTTTCCCTTTAGCTTTTAACCTTTTCAAAGGCGTGTCCTGCACTAGCCGATAAGGAATGGCTACCAATCACGATAAAAGTTCTGTATGACAAACTGAATGCACCCACTCTACCTCTTTCTCTTTTAGCCAATATGATCGAGAGCGTAAACATATATTGCGTTTCTATGCCATTTTGTAACCTTTGTAGTGGTTATTGATGTAACTGTTTAGCAGAAGGACTGGCGCACACTTGCACCGTGGCCTAAGGCAACCAATGGAATGGCCATGGCTTCGCAAGGCCACGTACAACGATAAATAATGTGACGCAGACGCGAGTTGCAGTGAGATTTTCTTTGGCGCTCTTTGTACGTGCTTCGAAATAAGCGAACGAGGATTAGGCACTGTCCAAAAGTACGTGTTATAACATAATTAGAACAAGGCAGCGTGTGAACATTCCGCGGCTGAGAACTTTCTAAACTTAAAAATGGGGCGTAGCCAAATGTTCGTTTTGTCCAACATAATAAAATACTATGCACAAAAATGACGAATCAAAGCAAGATTAGATATCACCTGTCACTAATAACTGTGAAACAGTCACATGATCAAGAAAAGTAGAGAGGAATTCCAAGGTGGCTGTTTCTGAAAATTCACAGACGAATTACTCTCCGTTTTGACTCTTCAGGGAATACTTCTAAATTGAACCCCTCGAGTGACATATACGATGTGTGTACAGGAGTAGCTTTCCCCCTATCGTATCACCTCGAATTGGACTTACAAGCCTTTCCGCGGTTAGCGAAACAGTCCATCATTATCATGTGTACCGTGATAAACGTAGTTTCGCGCCGCAAAACTTCAGGCTAATGTTACTAATGAGATAATGGGATAAACAAAAAACTCATGTCAAACATTTAGATGAGGTGGCGAGTTCCATTTGGTGTAGTTGGTAAATAAATGTAAATATACACTATATGATCAAAAGTATCCAGACACCTGGCTGAAAATGACGTAAAAGTTCGTGGCGCCCTCCATCAGTAATGCTGGAAGTCAATATGGTGTTGGCCCACCCTTAGCCTTGATGACAGCGTTCACTCGCAGGCATAGCTTCAATCAGGTGCTGGAATGTTTCTTAGGGAATGGCAGACCATTCTTCACGGAGTGCGGATCTGAGGAGAGGTATCGATGTAGGCCGGTGAGGCCTGGCACGAAGTCGGCCTTCCAAAACATCCCATAGGAGTTCTATAGGATTCAAGTCAGGACTCTGTGCAGGCCAGTCCATTACATGGATGTTATTGTCCTGTAACCACTCCGCTACATCCCGTGCAGTATGAACAGGTGCTCGATCGTGTTGAAAGATGCAATCGCCATCCCCGAATTCCTCTTCAACAGTGGGAAGCAAGAAGGTGCTTAAAATATCAATGTAGGTCTGCGCTGTGATCGTACCACGCAAAACAACAAGGGGTGCAAGCCCCTCCAGAAAAAAACACGACCACCACCTCCGAATTTCACTGTTGGCACTACACACGCTGGCAGATGACGTTCACCGGGCATTCGTCATACCCACACCCTGGCATCGGATCGCCACATTGTGTACCGTGATTCATCACTCCACAAAACGTTTTGCCACTGTTCAATCGTGTAATGTTGACGGTCCTTACACCAAGCGAGGCGTCGTTTATCATTTACCTGCGTGATGTATGGCTTATGAGCAGCCGCTCGACCATGGAATCCAAGGTTTCTCACTCACGCCTATCTGCCATAGTACTTGGAGTGGATCCTGATGCATTTTGGAATTCCTGTGTGATGGTCTGGATAGATGTCTGCCTATTACTCTTTACGACCATCTTCAAATGTCGGCGGTCTCTGTCAGTCAACAGACGAGGTCGGTCTGTACGTTTTTGTGCTGTACATGCCCCTTCACGTTTTCACTTTACTATCACATCAAACAGTGGACCTATGGATGTTTAGGAGTGTTGAAAAATCTCGCGTACAGACTTCTGACAGAAGTGACACCCAATCACCTGACCACGTTCGAAGTCCGTGAGTTCCACAGAGCATCCCATTCTACTGTTTCACGATGTCTAATGACTACTGAGGTCGCGGATAATGAGTACCAAGCAGTAGGTGGCAGCACAATGCACCTAAGCTGAAAAACGTATTTTTGTGGCGTGTCTGGATATTTTTGATCACATAGTGTACTTATACACAAACAACATAAAGCAGATAAAAACAGATCCCGGTTTATTATTCTACAGGATTAGGGAATCCCACCCCTGAGAAATGTCAAACACTCTCATAGTTCTATCGACACCATAGGACAACAGGCGACATCACGGAGGGCGATGGAAAGCGAGGAAGCCAGGCATTTTAAACCCACTACGTATCTTTTCCCGTCCTGACCGCCTCCTCACACCAACTACCCAAATAGACCGCTAACTTCATTTGAAATAATCATAAAACGCATATATATGCACGATAGGGTGTAATATTCGAGCGTTTTATAAATTTCTGTGTGCTCTATCGGATGATGTATAAAGCACTTTCAAGTTTTTTGAACATTGATTGATGTTCCCTTGTTAGATAATGGGTCATGAATTTTGCAGATTTAAACATTGGCGGGATATGGCTTTTAATATCCGCTTAAGCCTACCGGCCTGTCGTTCTTGAAGTGTGCTAGGCATGTAGCGTGATTATGTCAGTATATGTCTGCATGGCAGTTAAAATTGTGAGCTGTGAAAAGTGGTGGAAAATGAATAAACCAACCTTCAGGGAGGAATTGAAAAATTGAGGAATACGAAAGAGGACTCAAGTTTATGAGCAGATATCGAATAAGGCAATAAGTTTTACACTATACTTCTGTTACTCTTATGGGGACGGGAGGAGGAAAGATCTTAAAACACTAAAGAAAAACTTAATCCTCGTTTGTAGTATGTAAGATATAAACATATTTCACTTCTTAATATAGTCAACTGAAAAAGTCAATGCCACAGTCGAGATTTGAACACTGTTCTCCCGCTCTACGTGCGGTTGCTCTAATAATTGAGCTACTCTGACTTCAGTTGACTCTATTAAAAACTTTCGGAAACCAGGCTAAGGTCTATAAAAAGTATAATTAGTTTATATATATATAATAATAATAATAATAATAATAATAATAATAATAATAATAATAATAATAATAAGAGCGTAAAACCTTAAAAAATCCATTTATCAGCACTGAAATACTTAAGATAGTGTTATCTCGAGGGAGATGCCTTAGTGGTCTGTCTGGGAAACAACTTGAGTCAATTGGGGAATTCAATGTCCTACCGGCATGTTGTCACAGTAGCTCAATGGTTAGAGCAACAGCACGGAGAGCGGGAGAACTGTGTTCAAATCCCGGCTGTTTCGTTGAATTTTTCAATTGATTCTATATTAAAAACTTGCCAAGACCAGGCTAAGATCTATAAAAAGTATAATCAATTTATATATAATAATAATAAAAAACAATTCACCTTGCTTATAACCTTCTCCAGTAATTAAATTCTATATTATCCTGACAATCATCTTTATTTCTATTGAAATTATGTGTTATTTATTTAGTGATATACTTTGTTCAGGGGGCATTTTTATATAAATAGTTTTGTCAGAGTTAAAACCTTTTTGTGAAATAATTACTTCAAATTCTACGTATTTGGAAAGCAGGGAAATGGATAATGATTAAGAATAATATTAATGGAAGTCTTAAGAGGTTAAAAGCCATCAATGCTAAATCTTCTATATTCATAACCCATTATCTCATAAAATATTTAAGATATCAGACTGAAATTTTATAGAAAACATCCATAAGTTTGTTTTTATTAAGGATGGTAGGATTGTTTCTCAACTACACCATCTTCTGATTAAAATTTATTAACACCTATGTTTTAAAAAACTATCCAAACATCTTACCAACACTGTGACTGTGTCCAGTTTATCAACTGTCAATTCTCTCTGTTCTCACTGCCACTGCTTTGACCTGGTTAAACTTTCACTGTAACTTCACTTAGTTCACACTGTCACTTCAGTAATGTGAACTATTTCAGTTTCCCAGTCTCTTCACCTTCTTCGTAACGCAGCCTCTTTTTCCGGACAGTTCACTCGCTGGAGAGTCGAGCACAAGAGTCTACAATCTCTCGCTCCGCAGTAGCACTCGCTGCACGTTACACGTCGTTACCAACTCGCTCGGAGAACCGCACTTGATGTCGCAGCAGAAACGCGCTCACCAACTCGCTTCTTACTCACTGACCCACTCAGCTGACTCCTCTCGCGAGAACGCTCGCTTATATAGTCAATGGAACACCCTAGAACTACCTGAACACGAGGGAAAGAAACTTCAGAAGATTCTGGTTGTTTATTTCCGACTGCCTGACGCCAACCTCCTCTTGGGCCAAAACTGCTAAGTCACAGTACAACCCTAGATCCAAAGTAGCACTTTGAGGTTGTTTTCCTTATCATTCTAAAATTGTATTTGACTATCTTCAATAGTTTCTGAGAAAACGGGTCATTCATAATAGAAAATGTCATTCACAGAAACAGCTGTTCAAACCAAAAGTGGAGAAAACAAGAAAAAAGAAACGAAGAAACAAACAACGTACTTGAGCAAATAAAGCTGCCATGTTTAACAGTAGTACCAATTTGCAGATAGAAACCTCCCCTAATAAATGGACTTAAGCTTAACCCTTTACTCTTCAACGTATAGAAGTTACAACTTGTTTTCTTTTTCTTTTTGTGTAGTGATGCAGAATTCACAGTGCAAAATGGCAGATGCAGTGCGTTCTTAAAAAACATGTTTGAAGTATAAGCATTGTGCCCACAGTCATAAATTATACATCAAATTAAAAGAGAAATTCCAATTTATACACAAAAAAACTAAAAAATCTAGTAGTTAGTTAATTTTTGCCATTTAGTCTCTCAATAACCACCATTTCCCGCTAACCTTAATACTACAGCACCGTGTTGCACGACTCAACTGCTATTCTATGTGACACAAATAGAAGAAAATTAGACAAGCAAGTCGTGCTGCCCAGAGCTCGCCCAAGTCGGGGGTTGTGATTACTTGGATGACAGTGAGGCAGCCTGCGGAACGTGAAAGTGCGGCTGGCTTGCCGGCCTGCGTTCCACGCAAGCCGGGTGGTTTAAAAAGCGGCATTTGTACACCTCGTATCCAACCGTGCGTCGTTTTAGTGAACACTGTGCAAATTAAATAAAATCATAAAATGCAGAACGTCATGTATACACATTAAAATAAATCTCAGATTTAAATACGACTCCCTATTGATCCCATTTTTCAATTCGGAATACTGTCAGGATTATCCGTCCTGTGTTAAAATTACGATGGTGAAATCATAATGCGGAACTGTAAATGTTGATACCAATATGCTTAATTAATATGCCATGAATATTTAATAACCTTAATATTCATTTAATGCAAAGATGGAATGTGTTTTAATGCAGTTTACCGTTGTATTTACAGGATTCATGTGCCGCGGTGTCATCAAATTTAATAAAGCTCTCTAACGACACACCAATTCACGTATTGAAGAGATATGCGCATGCATCTGTCTGCCTTCGTGTAGAAATTCATCTTAAAATTTGGGTTTATACAATAAAGCTTTTGGTGTGTCTGTAACTTAATTGCCTTTAAACGTGTGTCGGACAAAGAAGCTAAAACAAACCCTACCGGTATGTGGCAAAGTACAGGATCAGGAAACATCCTAATTAGTCCTATTGCTAAATAATTTAATTCTGTAGAGCTTTTGTTACATACATATATGGTGCATCTACTCTTACCATCCCCAAAAGTTATTCAAGGTAAAAATGCAGATAAACCTATTAAAAATTGCCATCTAATGGTCGACGTTTCAAACGACCCCATATGGCCTGTGACCCTTGGGGGTTACCTCATTTCACCAAATAATGACGGGCCCATTTCTGAGATGGAGGCACCCAGGGGGCGGAATCCGCTGCCTCCGATGTCAGGGTGGCAAGAATGGGGTTGGAATGAAAGGACCTACAGCTTTTACCGTGGACTTCGAACCACGTTGGGCCTTGGGGATACTTCACACCAGCAAGTCAGAGCAGAAGGCGTGGATGGACTTAAAATAGCCACCCCAGAGCCGGGAATCGAACCCCGGATCCTCAGCACGAGAGCCAGAAAAAAACCATTGCCCTACCCGGGCGTAATGATTCTTATATTATATGCCCTTAAAGCTTAAGGGGAGAATAAAAACCCTATCCCGCCAGTGTTAAATTTCCTAAATTCATGACCCATTATCTCAGAAGCTAGTTAAGATATCAGACTAAACGTTTTTCTCCCTTAATCAAAAAAGGCGCCAGACACACAGCAATTTCTCTCCGCGTTCAAGTGTATGGCATACACTTAGGCTAGGTTTGACTAATGGGTTTATAATCCTCTTGTCATTTTGATTTACGGTGTGCTTCAGATACATACAGCTCGGTATGCCTTAAGTAAGAGGTGCCCCTGATGTACCAGAAACTATTCTGCTTTAGATGGACAGCGGAATTGTCTATTTTACTGAAGTCCAAAAATCGTATGGCAGTGCAAAAGTGCCTAGCTTTTAAGTCGGCATAGCAAGGCAAGAAGTGGTATTGACCAAAACTGCATATGGGATTACTATTACCGCGAATATTTCCAGATTTAGCTTCTTGAATACTTTCATTTAGGTTCCATTAAAAATGTACTAGCTACATGCTAAACTTATATGAAGAATAAGAACAAAATATATGATTATATAAAGTAATATGTAGAATCCAATACAAGAAGACACATACGAATGGATGCCACTTTGAACAAATGCTTTGAAAGTTAAACATTGTTCTGTTTATTTAAAAACTATTATGAGAATATTTGTGTATTTCTTTTTGTTAGTTTTTCAATACGTTGTCGTCTTTAACTTCTATGGGAGAGATACAAAACGGCAAAACAACCGTTTCTTGCACCAAACGACAGCTTTACATAAACTCCCTCCCCAAACGAAACGGTGAAATGGATCACTAGAGGTTTTAATTTTCAACTGATTATTTAAGAACGGTAAAGAGGTCTAAGTCTGCGCATGGACTGTGGCAGGAGAACTATGCCTTCCTTTCCCTTTTAGCTTGCCATCCAGCGTCCATGTGGCCACACCGATAATGTTAGTACGAGGGGTATTTTAAAAGTAAGGTCCGGTTTGCAATAAATTACTAACTACTAAATATTTTTCGATAGTTATTTTTTACTCAAGTCTTCAAACCTTACACTAATTTTCTACCAGTTATCAATGCATTTCGAGCATTTGTCTTATCGTAGTATAATTATTTTTAGGACCTCGTCACAGACTTCCGCCGCCAATCCATCTAGGAAACGTGTAGCTGTTTCTGGAGTAAAATTTTTCTGTATTGTAAATGAGCTGTGGGAATCTCTTAGGAATAAATATGCGGGACATGTACGAAAGCTTTTTGAAGGACATAAATAATGAGTCGTCTGTTTTTGACTAACATCACACTAGCTTGCAGATTCGCAATTGTTTTCTTGGAGCTACTCTGTGATAAAAGATCTGACTTCCGGATCACTAGTTTGAATCCCCCTCCTGAAACCAACGATTCCAATGACGGAGTTTCTTCTGCCACGGAATCTTAGACAAGAAAAATGCGTCTCAGAAACTGTACAATTCTTTTATGGATTGGCGGCGAACTTCAATTAAGAAGAGCCACTAAAATTTATTCCTCACCAGAATGAGAATTTAATTGACTGTGAAAACTATGTGGAAAGGAAACTTAAGGTATATACAATGGAATGAAATAATGAGGTAACCAAAATACATTGTAGCTCTTATTTTATTGCATAACGGACCATACTTTAAAAACATCCCTCGTATTTATTTCAAAGTTTTATGCGGAAAGCTCATAAAAGTTACTGATGATTATTCAAGGAGTAATCGTATGTTTCCTTACGCAAGAAACTGGCTTGATTGTGTTTTTGTTTCCTAGACTAGGATGTCGTACAGGTACGAGAGATTAAGGGCACTTCGTAGTCAAACACATTCATTCGTGCGTGAAAAATATACCAGTATTTTAATGTAAGTATCCCCAGAACCAACAAAGCTTACAGTCGTGATTTTTTCACTGTGCATTCTACATTACTTATGGTAGAAAATATGTTAAAGTGAATATAGTATGTGCAAAGAGTTGCGTGTGACAACCATATAAGGTCATACATAGAAATACAAATTTTAGGCTGCCGAAGTTCATCTAGATACCGTTATTTAAGGAACCATCTAGTCTAAACTTATGTTGCACCCAGAAAATAGTATTTTTGACAAAATGGGTGGATTAGTTTTAAGTATTCAAATTTTTTGGTAAAAACCACAGCTGATATATAATTTTAAAACTGTATAAAATTATTGTTGTAGTTTTTTGAAAATTATGCCAAAACTGTTCCAAGTATTTTAAAGTTCATGCGATGTTTTAACTTCTCAGAAAATATCAGCTTGCTGGATACAATAGTTTTGGAGATAATGGTATCTAAGTGTAGAATATTTTAGGTTATGGAAAAGTGAAAAAAACTACAACCAATGCGTATTTAGTCTTTAAATATAACAAGTATTTAATTGCTAATTTAACAACTATAAGGTGTGCAACAACCCATAAATTATATATCAATAGATTCGGAAAAGAGTAGATTGTTGTGAAAAGAATAAAAATCAATTTTTTGAACTGATTTTCTACAGAGTGCCCTTAATACTGTTAGAAAAAACTGTATTGATCGTATCTTAGTTTGATAATCCCTTTCAAAACTAATTGAAAGCCTGTGTTATATATTATAATATAGTCATATTACTATAATTTATTTTTATTTATGCAGGAGCAACTGCGATGATCGCGTGGCACGCATTCTACGTCAGCATTATGATCGGCCCTATTTCTTACCCCAGACTGCTGAGAATAAGAAGGTGGATTGGATTTTCATGGGAAGCCCTGGCTACGGAGCTCATATGCATGTAAGTAAAACACAAGCAGTCAATTCTGTGTACATTTTTATAGGATAGAAGTTTACCCTGACTGTATATAACTTTAACAGAAAATTAAAAGGCTGTATTTATGTAAATATTCCATTTTTATATTACTTAAATCTTTACTGATTCGTTTGATATCTGATTTTAGTTTTGATTTATTAAAATTAGAATTTTAATTACTATGTTGCACGCTTTATAAATTTTAAAATTCTCTTCTACGCCTCTTCATTTAAAAATGTGTTATTTCGGAAACGTTTTAAGTTAAAAGGCTGTGATTTGGTTTAAAACTTAGAGAAAAATAGCAATGCATATATTGGCAATATTTTCTACATAATCTGCAAATTTCAGTTTCTTCCCGCCCTGAACATGTTTGTTATAAAGGTCTTTTTCAGTTGTATGCAGTTATTGTTGCTATCCAAGTTTAGAAAAATTTACCTCTTACAAACAAATTACCTATTTTCTCAGGAGCCTCCGATGCAAAAATTTTTAAAAAATGACAGGTATTAATTACACGTTGTTGCTAATTTTAATCTGCAATTGTTGAGGCAGACATCAGATTAACGTTGTAGAAAATAACACTATGAGCAAAAATATAAAAATTTCGTCGTCTCTAACGCTCCCCATATATGGCCTATGACCTTCGGGGATTACTTCATTACACCAAGCAATGACTGGACCCATTTCTGAGGTGAAGACACTCAGAGGACGGAGTTCATTACCTCCATGACAGGGCGATGAGGATGGCGGTGCCAGGAATCGAACCCCGGACCCTCAGAACGAGAGCCGGAAGCAAAACCACTGCGTTACTCCGGCGCCCAAGAATAGAAAAATATTAAAGTATGTTTTTTTAACTCTACCTGAAATGTAAAAGAAATACAGCAATCAAAACTATATCAATGGAGACATAAACCATAGCTACATAGCCTATATATAACCGTAGGTAAAATTTCATTGAAGTGCCTTCATTATTTTTAGAAAATATTGGTTACAATTTGATTAATTTAATGTAGTTTAATAGACTATTTATCACTTTAGTGGATTCGCTTTATTGCAGTTGTCTCCGGCTTCTTACCTAGAGTTAGGCCACTATGTAAATAAGCATGCATGGCTATTCGGGTTGTTTGTGGAACTTAACCTCATCGACGCCAAGCCGTGCATGCTTTCTTACACGATGAACTAGCTCAAGGTTGCAAGTTAGGAACAAGTGCTACCATGACTACAATATATGTCAGCTATTACGCAACCTTAAAACGTGGAATTTTTTAATGTAACGCTGTACTTAAAAACAAATAAAGATGTTATTTGCAAAACTGTCTCATTATCAGAATGATATCTAGCAGCATTTGTACTCTGAGGACATTATTTTGATGAATGAGTCATAAGAAACGATTAACTTAGAAGAATAAATTTGTATTAAGGCTAAAAATCAATTTTCAGAGATGCTCAAAACTAGGATTTTGAACAGCAGAGCATCCTTCTCCGGGCTGTTGCTTCTGGAAGATGCTCTCTTTGCTTGCTACCCGACAAGCAGTATATACCACATTAGTGTAGTCTTTATAATTTAGTTTACTGCTAAGTACCAGGATTTTAGAAAGGGAACAACAGGAGCGATATGAATTAATCAGTGGCGCAAATTAGTTCATAGCTGTCGGCTCTGTGTTTCTTAATTCACGATAATGGAAAAGCCGGGCAGCTTATCCCGATCCAGAATACAGATTCGTGGACAGGAGGAGCGCCAGGGGTTCTTGAGCAGCCATTATTTCAGTTTTCAAATTAAAGCAATTTAAAGGTCACCATTAAGCTGAGATTAAATGGTAATGGGGGAAAAATGACATTCTGTTTGCTGTTGATACCATATAAGTATTTGAAGGCTTCTGATTTCATTGTGTGTGAGGTTGTCCACTAATTCGCGCACTATCTCTCCAGAGTCCTATTCCACGGACAAACTGGAGACAAAATGTCTATTATATTCATAGACTTCACATTGGTCTGGACTATCTCCAGACTCATTTGGTCCGAACCAAATATTCATAGACGATAAAAAGTCTTGGACCAAGTAAGGCCGTGGATCAGCAAGGAGAAAATGTTACACGGCGAAGAAAGGTAGTTCTGCGCATGCGCGACTTCCATAGAGTAGTAAACTAACCACTGTTATCCCCTAGTTTTTAACTTTCTATGGTCGTTTCACAGCTGTTTTTTCATAGGTTCAGTGCTCACTCCTCGCCCTCAGCAAAAAATGGAGATAACCAAGAAGCGTGCATTAAAACGGTCGAAGGAAAATGCCTGTTTTCCTTAATAGAAAAAATGGTTGATATTATTGAAAACAAATCGGTTTCAACAAATGTAAACGCAAAACACGAGGCGGCATGGAGGGAGATAATACATATATAGGCAGTTTTGTGCATAATACTAACCTATTGCCACCCCTCCCTTTTTGGAAACGTTCTTATCCACCAGATACACACTTTCATGGCAGTGTTAATCGTTTCAGTAAGAATTTAACTAGCTGGAATATTAACTTTTAACCTTAAAGTTACAGAATGAAATCGTATTTAAATAGGAAGGAACTTTGCTTAAAATCTCACCTTGGATCTTAACCAAATAATTAAATAGGTACTGTGTGAGAGTAATTATACAGAAATTATTACCTGAGGAAATTCATATATCATAAACCTTTCCTCCTCTCCTCGCCGGGAAAGCGGAAGTACTTTCAGTCATCTGAATTACTTCGAACTTAACCCAAGTGACTTAACTCAACGCGACATAACGTGAAGATCTTGTAAATCGTATTAAATGGAGCTCTTTAGGGTTGTCTTAACGTGGATTACTTTAACGACGTAATTTAAAGAATTTGGCAGTGTGAAACTTTTCCTTTCCGTTATATAAAGTTTAATGTGGCATGGCAATTAGAACCCATCATGTGAAGCAGTAGCATAAAGTAATAAAGGAACAATCAATTAAGATTCATTCCCGTTACGTTAAGTGCAGATTGCAGACACTTTACTTTATGTTATGTAAAGTGCGTCGTAATCCCGGTTTAACGAAGGTAAACGAGATACTCAAGCCTCGGTTATCGTCTCTGTCATATAGGTTAGGATGAGTCCGTTTTATCAGCCTTCTAAACCTGTATTTGTCTTCAAGTTTAGGTCGCCATACTTTCCAATTATGTCTAATTTTGGTAGATAGTTTTTTTCCACCGTCTCATTTCGCGAATTCTACGCAAGTAGCCACGCCCATCACTCCAAAGTCATCCATTTTGTAAGGATGGTCTGCCTTTAATCTACCTCTCCGAGGTAGACCAAAATTTGGTCCCGACCAAGGCGTTTGATCCCCGGACCAACGCAAGTCCCGGTCTGTGAATAAGAAAATCGATGGTCCGTTGTAAATCGACCGGAAGTAGCAAGTTGGTCCAGACCAAAATCGACTATGAATACCGCCCAAAATGTCTATGATATGCATGTTTTAAGTGTAAAATTTCGCAAGTTACAGTCGTTAAAATTTAACCAATGAAAAGGTGCCATGCTGCATCATAGTTAAAGGCGAATGAAATCACACATCTAAACATAAGGGTAGTTAAACACTGGTTAAGCATAGTACGGGGAGATCGGGCATTTCTACGTGCAGTGTGTTTCAGGGAGCAAGGGTTGGGCAACGAAATTGCATAGGGCTTAGAAGAAATTGGAATAGGGTACATTAGGATACAGGGGAAGGTCATGGGACGTAGCGAGTGGAAAATAATTCAGAGACAACTACGTGATATTGACCGACAATGTTTAGAATCACAGAATTTTTCAGTCATCTGATTCTACCTTTCCAACCCTGTCCATCACACGGCTTGTATGAAAGAACAATTAATTCCATAGAATCACAATGTACGGCTAAAATTTCACTTAACCTGCAGTGTCAAGTTGTTTGGGGCTGGGAGAGGGAGGTCTACATATTTAGATGACTTTACAAGCAAATAAAGAAGTGGTTTAGCGTGGCTAAGCTTGGGCGCCTGGAAAGGCAACAAATTAACGGATGATACCGGAGTGAGAATATGTCCACTCTGCGGTGAAAGAGAAACATAGAATCATATTCTGGCTCAGTGCAGGGTAACGAAATTACTAAGAAAACAATATTTACCATCACAATTTCTGGAGTCCAATAGGGAAATGGAGGCCTGCTTGGATGTAATGTAGAACGCGGATTGTCATAAAATGGGGTCTTTTTATGTAAGATTTGGCAAAGGAGGCTAATAGCTCTGGATAACGGAAGAGGGGGGACGGTATATAAGAGCGAGTTGTTAAGGGTCAAAGCAGTGAATATACTTTTGATGCTATGTGTGTAATTGTAGTTCATGCTTATCTCTTTTAATTTATTTTTGTTTTTCTTTTCTTTTCTTTATCCGTTCATTATGTCAGTATGTACAAGGGAGGTCCAGAAAGTTACAGAAGTTTTGAAATAAAAAATTATCAAAATGAAAAAACAAAATTTTATTATATACATTTGGAAGGTACACTCTTAAGCTATTTTTCTACATAATCGCCATTCAAATTAAGGCGCTTATCATACCATTGCACAAGATTTTTCAATACCTTCTCTGTAGAAATCTGCCGCCTGCTAACAACCGCTGGTTTACACCGGCATGCAAGTCGGCCTCAGTGTCAAAGCGTTATGTAGCGAGTCATTTCTTCATCGCTGGGAAGAGGAGGTAGTCGCTCTGCTCTAAATCCGGGCTGTATGGTGGATGATCGAAACCTCCATCCAAAACCATCAAGAGCCCACGGGAACGATTGGCCGTGTGTGGACGTGCATTGTCGTGAAAAAACAACACATCACAAAGTTGGTAATACATTTCAATTGGTTTGTAATTTTTTTGGCAACAAAAACCTAATCACAGACCGCACCTTACAAATGGCGGGGTTTTCTACTGCAGCGCACATTTTAACGCGAAACAGACCACGCGCTACCACAGCTGAATGCGTACTGAGGGTAGGAGCGTTCTGACACCAAGATGGCGACTATAGCGTCTGTTACTTTCTGGACGGCCATCGTAGTTACCAAAAGTATATAGGTATTTAGTACAGTCATTGTTAGATTATAGGGACAGAAAAAGCCATGAGGTCGTCCTCCGTGGTGTAGTGGTTACCATGCTAGCCTCTAGTTCCCGAGGTCGCGGGTTCAAACCCGGCGGAGGGCAATGGATACTTTCGGGCGTAAAAATGCTTAGCATGGCTTCCTTCGGAAGGGAAGTAAAGCCGGTGGTCCCGTGTCGTAGATTTACGGTACGCAAAAGAACCTCAAGCCTGATAGAGATTTCTCTGAGCAAAATTTCCGGTCTTTCACGCCCAATATAGAATGGGACACTATGGACCACAGCAGTTAAAGAGCGTCCATAAATAAAACTCAATTTAATTTACATCAGATTTGCGAGGCGCACTGCATGCCAGAATTGAAATATTAATGTAACATCTGTTCGATGAAATTTGCACAGTCTGCCTTTTAATAGGCGTATCTTTTTTGACAAAGAAATAATATAACAAATTCTTAAATACTTCTTGTCTGAATCCCTAAACCAGAAAGTGCATTGCAAATTTTAATATTTATAAAACCCTTTAAAACAATTTTTACAGTTATTATTGTACAGATTTACATATAATTAAATAACTAAAATATATAAAGACAATAAATAAAAGAAAAATTATAACAAAATATAAAAATATAATACAACTATTTCACAGTAAAATAAAAATACTACCCCATATAAATCGTTAACTAACTATATGCTGGAAGCCAGCAAACACACAACTAATGTCCACCTATTACAATATTTACCCAAAATTTTAAAATCAATACTAATCACTGACTTCCAGCGATATGTGTGCTGGAGTTCAGTACATTCTACTAATTTATCTTGTAATTTATTCTTTCCGTTATTTCAATTATTCCAAACTTCTTTAAAAGTTTATTTTACTATTATTTTATTCTTCAAGTTACTATTAATATTATCCATATAAAGTTGAATAATACTCCTCAAAATTTTATAATTTATATTATGATTATTAAAATAACACATCTCTTACTTAGTTCTTATTATTATTTAGATCTACTAACTTATCCTTCTTAACAATTTATTTATGTAAAAAAGTTCACTTATTCAACTTTCTAAACATATTTTATTATACCTATCACTTCACTTCTCTTATCCTTCATAGCAAATGATATAACATTGAATTGGCATAAAGAGACATACATACTTAACATAGGAAGAAAGGAAAGATAAGGAATGGCGTGGTTTAGACCTGGAGGTTGGAGGGCACAGAAAATAACTGACGATTCTGGCAGAAGAATCTGCCAATTCTGTGATTTAGATTAAGACTGGGTAGAAATTATGGCGGAATCTCACAGTGAGACAACCAGCGATCAACTAAACTCAAAAAAATCTTAAGTCCTGCTAGAAGGAGATTGACATGTTGGGATCTACTGGCTGACCAGTGGAACTGGCAAAACATGGGCAATTTCTTGGCTTAAGTTCGCAAAGCCAGATCATATTTGTGAGATTAGTCAGAGGCAATTGTACCTTTAACTTGTACCTTAAATATGCATGTACGGTCAATGACCCATGCACTAAGTGCTTGTATAATAACTTTAATAATTTGACACCAATAAGATGCCATCCATCCATCTCCGACCACGTCTCTATCGAACTATCACTTCACCGTAACACACGGTCCTCATTTCAGTTTATATACGTCTTATATTCCACTTTTAACTTTACTACTCCATCTTTCTGAAAGTAATTTTACTCTGCTAACACATCACTCCACTCCACTTCACTTAATCATCACTTCACTATTTACTTTATCCTCTTTTAAACTAAAATACATCCCATGCTTCAATTTTAACGTTACTACACATCCTAATCCCTTTGATCACTTTTAATTATAACAACCACTACACTTCCACTCTATAATCACTTATCACTAATCTTCTCGCCTCCATTGCTCTCCGCCCTTCCCTGACTCCTCCGTTGCCCAACTCCTACTCCCACGGTCCGGACTCCATCCTCTATGCTCACTTTAATCAACTCCATTATTTTCTCCCTTCTCTTCCACTCAGTTCCTTCCTTCCTCCTTCAATTTATTTTTAGTCAATATAAATTACATATCTCTTCTTGGTTTTATTCTCCTTTTCCCTGCCCTTCTTATCTTACAAATATTATCCAATAACATTTCTTCTATTATAAATTTAATTTTCATTTCGATCCTCTTCTCCAATTATATCAAAATTATATCCCGCTTGTTTGAGATTGTTGTTACTTTCTGCGTGTAAAATGAACAAACAACTAACAGCAGGATACACGGGAGCTTTGGAAGAGCAGTGGAACAAGAAGGTAATGCATAGATAGTTGTTCAGTACAAGACAACCATTTTTCCGATGGCATACGCGTCTGTAGAATGCTAAACAAAGTCAATTTAAAAATAAATTAAATATTGTGGAGGTTGTCGCAGTAATCTCTCGTGTTATCTTATTTGCTGGGCGCCTGTTATTGTTTTATTATATTTAAATTTGGGTTCTTTGTCCTCCGGCTAGCTATTATTACTCAGTCGAGCAAATATCTCTGAGCAGGGCGTGTAAACGGAAAGGAGTTGTTAATAAAATATAACGCTGATAAAAGAATTTGTTTTCACACTTTTATTGCCGTCACACTTAATTAATAGTTCACATCTGTAATCTTTATACACGCCTAACTGAAACTGTTATATTTCCGAATGTAATTATTGTCGTAATAGTTGCCGCGTACTTCACATTTTGTAAATAACTTTACGATGCGAGAAATTCTTCCAAACTGTATGATGTGCGCTTCACGATAGATTCTTCGACTGCGTGACGTGTACTTCACGAGAGATTTTTCAAGAGTGCGCGACGTGTACCACGTGAATGATTCTGTAGAACTGCCTGACGTGTACCTCGCGAGAGATTTCTTAGAACTGCGTGAAATATGCTTATGGCTCGAGAATATAAACTCCTCCCCGAAATGCCTAAACATTATAATAGAGCTACTATTGGTTACCAAATCGCGCCAACATTAGCGTCTGTTTTGTTAGCCAATCATAATTACTACCACATATGCTCTAGGGAAGATATTCCCTCCATTTCTAAAGAAAGGCACGCTACCCTGACAACAACTCGCCCCCTCGCTTCATTGTTATTACCCACTTCCATTGCCAGTTTCAGTGAGGCCGTGTAAACTTATTTCCTAACAATGCTTATGGCTAACAAACATCTAAAATCATCGTCATACAATAATGTTAGTTTACACTACAATCACTCTGGCATTCACAGTGTTGTGATATAAAATACTGCCTCAACATACTGATTTTTCTCTCGTGTATTCCGCCTATTTTCATTCCAAATCCCTATATACATGTATTGCCTTTACAAAAGTTGGCATCATTCGGAAATCCGCGCACTGCTGAATCTGTCATACAACTGTGATACTGAATGTAAACTGAATAGGCACACCGTGCAATACGTGCCGTCATTTGTAAATTTGAGCATTGGACACGTCTGGATGTTGGGAGATTACAAGATTTAAAAGCTTGGTTATAGGTATAGGATATACAACAGAGAGGGGCACCTCTCGTACCGCGACCTTGAAGAAGTTTGTTTTGTAGGAGTTTATTATATTTCAACTGTTGGGGAGCTGAACTTAAAATTCGTTGCAACCGCACGTATAGTTAACAGTTTCCGGTAGCCTTCGCCCCAAGTGTAAAAAAATATTAACTTTGTAATTAAACTGTTTCTTTAAATATTTAATATTTATGTTTGCCTCGGCTGCGTCAGTATTATTTTAGAGACATGGATATGTTGACAGGGCGTGATGCGACAAGAATGTAGGCTTACACAGATTTTAAGTTTTAATTCACTCCTTTTTATTAATCCTTGATACAAATTAAATATCACATCACTGATATCGAGAGCTGTGAGATTCTTTTATTTAATACTTGCAGTTTTTAACACGTATACTATTTTCGTCTCACACGAATACGTAATTAATTTCTCGAGGACACATCTCGTGTCTGGTTATAATCACTGTCTAGAAGCAACACATCTGGTTATGAGCACTGTTTGGAAGCAACTGACTTGATTTGAACCGTCTAAACTTGTAAATTTCTGTATTTCAAGTCTCTGATTGGCTAATCCTATTCCAATAGAATACCTTCATTTAACTAAAGCTTTTTCTGGTTGTTGATTGGCTATTTTATAAACTGTAACTAAAATTACATTATTGTTACTCCAAGAATCATAAGTAGTACTGTTAAACTTTCTTACTCATTATTGACTCAAGGTTACCTCATTGTTAACTCATTGTTAGCAACTTTTGACCTATTTCTCACAGCTCCTACATTATTAAATTACGTAATGTATTCACATTACATTGTTGAATATGTTTAAAATAATATAGGCATATGCAGTGACTGTTACATACATTTTACAAATTATTACATACACATATTGCTTCAAGGCGGGCTGTTATTGAATTTACATATTATATAATTTGACTGAAATCATTTAAGTGTTAATAATACTGCCTCAACCTACATAGATCTATTTTGACCACCACACCCAAGAGGAAAGGATGAAGCTAAGGAACCACAGGAGGCTATGAATAGTAGGCAGACAGGCCACGGAGTCGCGCAAAAGTCCTCAAGAATTTCAGCTTGAAGACCTGACCCAATGCCGGAACTACCCTCAGTGAGCGATGAACAACCTATACAACCGTGTGATGTCCACGGGGAATGCTGTTTCCATAGAGAAAGCAACTGCGCCACTTGTCGACACTGCCTCACACTACGCAACCTGAAAGCACACCTGCAACATGAGAAGGAAACAAAATGAAAGTGAAATGAGAGAAAGGAAAACATGATAGAATAGAAAGCACTCGAGCACTCGCCTACCGAACAGGAAAAACTACGAAAACCCATGGTCAGATTGGGCGATCACGGGAATTGCACTAGAGACCTCTCAAATGCAAGCCTCACACGTTACCGCGGAGCCAGCTCACTCGGTTTTAAATAGCCCTAAATTTAAACATCAGTAATTTGAGGTACTTTTACCATTAACGCGTTACAATGCTTAGGAATATTTAACTATAGTACAGCAACTTAGAAAAAATACTTGGAAGGGTAACTCACCTGGTCATGTGTTGCCCCTCTCTAACTGCATGCGGGCATGCTTCTCCTACTCTGCCTTTGAGTTGCTGCTTAATCACCACACGCCATAATTTCGCCTAGCCCTGGTTTTTTTTATTTTATTCTTACAAAATCGGTTATCACTTAATCACACACTGTTGCAACTATCCAACTGTAGAGGCAGGACTAAAGTCGTAGGAGCATTGCAACAAAGTTCTGTTTGTAGATTGCTCTGGCGGGCCACGCAAAGAGGAAGGTGCAGCGGGTGTGAAAAATAATGGTTTTATATAACTAGCGCTAGGATTTCACATATATGCGGTATTATCATGGGTTATTTTAAAAAAGTTAGTTCACACTTTTTAGGGTAGCTTTTACTACCCCATCTAAATCTTCCAGGAAAGGTTCCTCGCTGATTCATTTTCGTAATACAAATTATTTCAATTGAAGTTTTACAAAGGAAGCTAACGGCGTTATTATTTTTACAGGGAGACCAATCACATATCATCATCATCATCATCATCATCATCTCGAATCTGTGCTCTTTAACATACCTCTTACAGAACTGGAATAAGAATTTAGTATTTCAGTTTTCACATGTAAACAGGATCCTATTAAATTTCTCTACACTATAACATTGACATGTTCACACCATGACGTGGCACTTGTTTTCCGCGTATCAGCCCACTTCCTCATTAAGACACCTCTTTGGATAACTCAATAGCTAAAGGTAAAAGACAAGTAGAGTGACAACTATTTATCCCTCCTGAATACTGGCGCAATCCGTAGACCGAGGGATTTTACTAAGCTGTTATACTACAGCTTTCGCATTATAACCTTGTGGTATTTTATCCGTATATTGCATAACGCATTTCAAACACTTCGTTAGATTCGCAGAACTGTGACGCAGACAGGCTACGTCCTCCAACAATGAAGAAATACCTTTGCCTCACGATTGCTGCTTTTCTCCTCCTAGTTGTATCTTTATATATATATATATATATATATATATATATATATATATATACTTTTCCACGGCTGCTTGAGCATGAAACTTTAATCATGAGTATGCGTGAGTGTGTGTACATAGAAACACGAACGCTTTCTTTTAACACTTTCATTCACCATTAAAATAAGACTTAAGATTTGCCGATCACTTTTAAATTCTTACGATATTGCTGTGTCTCTTCCAAGGCCGAAGATTATCAGTTACAGCTGAACGTTCGATCCTCTTGCAAGTCCACACCCAGTCTTCTGAACTCGACGAGAATGTTGTTCCGCAACCCAAGAGGGCCCCAGCGAGAGTGTATCCTCACCACACGAGTGTCCCAGCGAGTGTCTCACCACGCGCAATACAAAGAAGAACTCGTGACTTTCACTTCCTGGTCAGTGCAGCTGCACACATTATTTCCAGGAAAAACTGGCTTCAGCGGTTTTACCCTTTATACCTGGGGCTGGTCCCTAATTATCTAAACTGTGCCTGTCGGGCCTTTCTGACACTTTTAACAGTGAACAATTTTTCCCAATGATTCTCCTTTTAATACATGCACTGATTTTAAATATTTATTATTTATTTTATTTCGCTATCCTTCCCAGATCATTATGATAATTATTGACTTTATAATTTCGGCTTCAACTGGAACATGTATATCTTAAGTCGGAAGCCAAATCCTCCCCAACACTACGATAAGGGTTCAGTCATCCACAGGTTACTCGTTTACTAACAAAAATACTGCGGCTGTCCACTCCTCGGGTGGCTGATGAAGTGGAGAGTGGAGAGAGGGAGAGAGAGAGATGGAGGTGTGGGTTATGATGTCTCTTCCTCTCGGAGCTATGAGATCTTGATATTACGGCGTGTAGGTGTTGACGGAGACAAATAAATTCTTCATTCCGGCTTTAGAATTACTGCCCAATTTATTGTGATTTGACTAACATTCTTTAACTCCTCATGAATTCGTTATAAACCACTCCAGCATATCGGACGCCTAAGTCTCTCTTTTGGCGCGTTATATTTTTATATAAACGCGCAAATTTGCATTGTAGTGTTACCCTTTAGTGTGATTCATTACCCAGTTTTAATACACGACTATTCGCACCACGATGTTGACGTAATTATTCGCTTACGTAGAGAGAGAGTACGTAATTATTCGTTTGGCAATACGTAATTATTCGCTTGATGATGTTGATACACTGATGGTGAGTTTCTGACAGCCATGCACAAGACTTTTGGTGTTTCTTCATACTGGATATTTGGTCCCTCTCTTTCTTGGTCACATGCTATTTTTTGGTCATGTGACATCTATTTTATTTCCTATACCCGGTTTTAAGTATTTTGGAAAATTATGATTGGTAGTTCACAATTCCTGGTCCCTCTGCTTCTATTTGGACCCATTATTTTGTTAGCAGAAGTATCTTGTGCACTGGTTAAGATTTAACGATAAGGCACGTACCTTTTGGCGTTCATTTTTGTTACCATAAACCCCCTAAATGTTTCTTATGCACGTATCTAGTAGTCTTGAAAGAGTTTTTGTTTCCGACAATCTGACACCGGTCTTATTCCAAGGCAAGGACTCTAATGTCAAAGACCTCGGTCAAAGACCTGGGCTAACAGGACGTCCGCTGATCATTTAGTTTCTGCTTGCAAGAATATTCTACAATATTCCTTGTCTTCAGAATACGTTTATATTCTCAACGTACATTTTGCCTACAAATATCGCCTTAATAACGTTTTAACGTATCTAGTATCTTACGTAATACTAATTACGTTCTCAGCGCATATCATTACTTAATTACTGACGTGAATGCGTATTATTACTTAACCAAACACTGAATATACACACACATACATATGTATATACCAGGCGAATCAGCTGCCCCTAGGTATTCGTATCTATGCAACCCGCAGTTTATAGACTAATGTGAAAACATTGACCCTTTAATCAAACAAACTGTTATTGTAGCTCTGTCCTTCTCTTCGATACTATACATAATCACCATTAAGGATTAAAGGTCTGAATGAGCCAAGGAGCAGCGAAAGGCTTTAAAAAGGCGTCTTTCATAGATATAATGCTTGCAAGGAGAATGAGGTATGTTTTCCCGAAGAACAGGTACTGCCGGGATGTAGTAAAGCAACGGTTAGCTTCGGAAGTTGGAATCTAATACAAACGTCAAATTGTTTTGGTTATTTTTTTCTTTCTCCTTGCGTTTATTTTCTGTATTTTAGTATACTAATGTATTTATTTTTGTTATTGGCTCTCCTGTGAGCCAAAGACATAAGAATTACAATCAGATAATTGTGTATCATGTTTACGTTAATAATCTGTACCTATCTGGTGTTGAAAACCGTGTCACGTAGTCAGCTTTTATTCTTTTGAGCACATATCGACGATATTAAATCTAACAGCTTTTGTTTGATGTTTAAACCTTATGTTCCGCTTCTTCTACTGACAACGGATTTGTAAATGTGCTAAGTTCATGGTAAACAGAATAATAAATTGTTAAAGAGCGTGGATTTCATCAACGAATTAAATGTTCAAAATGACGACCCCCTTCATCAATGCACATTCATGTACGTTGCCGGAAATACCTTCTTGCATATTGTAAGATGCCCAGTGTAATCTGCGTGAATTCTTCACGTATGAGTGCCCGGAAATGATTTGGGCTTTGCGGTTCTTCTTCTTTACGGTAGAAAAAACATGGTGATTATTCTATTTTGTATGCACTTATAATGTTATCAAAAATGTTCTTTGTATCACATCAAATTATAGGCCAAAAGAGAGAAAACAAAAGATAATAACATTTTTGAACTTAACCGACGGATTTGAACCCGCACTAAATCGGCACAGTGGTAGAGCAACTATGATAATACCGTTTGGCCAATGCTACGTTGCCAGTTGTGGTTTCTATACGAATTAACAATAGCAAAGCTCAACCCCACCTCAAATGTTTACATGCTTTTTGCAACTTCATACAGCGTTTGGAGGTCATTTTGGTAACTTTAACTCAAATAAACAAACTCATCAGCCATTTCAATTACTGTATGAACAGAAATATGCCATAGTTTGTGACAGAAGCGAAATTATTTACCTAATGCGTAGCATTTTTTGACAAGGCTGTACAACGAACCGTTGTTGGCTGACGGCTTAAATCCAATTGATCGCACTGCTAGATCTACCATTTTGTTTTCAAATAGTTTTGTCAACCGATGCATGTGATAAGTTGTTCCTTCAGGGTCGTTTTCAAAGGTGTGTATCAATGTATGCTAAAGAATAGAAGTTTGTAAACTCAGCTAAAAGTGCCACTGAAGCTCCCAGCGTCAGGGTGGGATGTTTTTGCCATCGACATACATGGCGATAGCATTCTGTCCCGTAAAACACTTATGCACTGTGTTATCTATCCCTCCTCTATAACGTGCTATGCAAATCAGCCTTTAGAAGGAATTCAAGAAAGACGTAAGTCACATATGTTGTTTAGCACGTTGCATAAATTAAAAAATAAATAGGGGCATAATTACTGTTATGAATGCCTTATTGGTAGTTAATTAATTACGACATGAATGGTCGGTTGCAAAATTCAAATTTACCACTACTTAGTGTGTTAGAGAAGGCATGCTAATGCTCATGCACTTATTTAGAAAGCACTAACAAAGCAATTTCAGTAGTTGATACCTCTACAGTAAATAATATAAAACTAACTTTAGGTTAAATGCTTTTCTCGTATACACCTGTAGCAGGGAAATAACTTTCATATTGCAGGTTGATAACGTGGAACATCCTTCATGGCAGGCTCAACTGCGAGGAAGCAAGAAATGGACTCTGGAACCCCCACCTGAATGCTATTACCGGTGCAACCCATTGGAAGTCGTCGTTGAGGCCGGAGAGATAAGTGAGTAACGTAATTCAGCAAAGATCATTTTACTTTTATGTGCATTTGTGTAAATGTTCCATCATTTTCTCCTATTACAATCCAGTTTTATTTGTTTCTTCAAAGTATTCTATGAGAAATTTCTTTTCTGCACTATCAGTTGTGGTTTATTTCCGGGGAGGGTTTTCTTAGTTGATACCCATTTTTACTTGAAATTTGTCTTCGTTGGTTACCCATCCAGCGGTTACCGAAATTAGCGTGTTCATGCAAGCAGGGAGAAGTATGTACACCGAGAGAGCCCCCTGGTGGGGGACACTCGAAGGGTAAATGTTTCTTAAATTCCGCGGTCGATTCACTGGTGTACCCGCATGCGAACCTTGGGTGTATATCAGTTGCGCGCATACCACTTCGACGGCAAAATTCAGTTGCGCGCCAAGACTTATGGCCGTGTGCACCATTCTCGATAAAGATTTTACCGTGGTAAAATATAGACTTTACCGCGGTGAACAGTCATTTGTGTTGCATCGACGCCGGTAAAAGTTTATCGAGGATTTTACCGTGGTTAAATCTGACCGGCCATGAACAGCCGGTTTTCTTCGATTATTTCCAACTTTACTTATGCTGAAATGCTAAAATGGCGGAACGGTATAGGTTAGAATTCCCAAAGAGCATATACACTCCATTTTTGCGAATTAATACATTCTGATAAAGTTACTTTAATGTACTTTGTAATTTTTAATGCTTTAAGGCCCATCTGTGCGACAGGTGCCTTAGATATCAAGACGTAACGAAAATCCACACAATCACGGCATTACATATCACAATTATATCAGATGAAGCATAGTTCCAAGAACAAGGCAAAAATAAGGAGAGTAATGAATGGATTCAGTGCAAATAATACATTTTCAGAAATATTAAGTACATTGATTGCACGGGTATATGAACACAGTAAGCTGAAGAGATCAGTACGAAGTCTAAAATCTGAAGTCGTTATCGTGGTGTTAATGTAGCGTGTGCGCCTTTTATTCAAAAGGTTCCGGGTTCAAATCTTCCTTGGGAATAATGCATTTTCTTTTCTTTATTTTTTCTGCCTGTCTTTCAGTGAATATCGGCTAAGCTACCTGGAATTCAGTCAGTGTGGAAAGAAAGAAACAACGTCTATAATAGTTCAGCATATTTTTTTTAACAATTGTAAGGCCAGGTATTCCCACGTGTCCATCTTAAAGTTATTGCTTCTATCTCTGTGCTTTCTATCTTTTCTTAAGAATTAATGTTAAATTTAATAACGTAATAGAGAAACTTGGGTCTGCTTTTCCTTTCCTTCATTACACGCTGAACTCATGCATGCGTTTCAGCAAAGAGGTAGAACAAGTGAAAAACAGAAGACATGATGTACATCCGGGTGCGTTCAGTAGAGTTTACCCGAAATGAACGGAGCGCTCAACCAAGATGAGCGTCTGCCGGGTAACCACGGTTACCTAAACTGCGGCGAACATTGATGCACCGCTGTGTGATGATTACCCCGGTCAAATTCTTACCGCGGTAAACTGAAGGTCCCTGAAGGGTTTTGTTTAACGATGATGGTGCACACGGCCATCAATGTATTAATGAATTGGTTACAGTTGGGTGATAACATTAGATAGTTTGAAACCTTTCATCGAATATATTGGCTACACTAGTCATATCGATACCGGAACTGCAATATCGAACTAGTTTGATAAATTTTACTATTGAAACTTTATAAAATGTGTGGAAGCACTTTAAACGCTTCGATGTTTGTCATTTGTCCTGGAAAATAAAATGAATGAATTGTTTTATTGGCAGGCACTTAGCAACAACACCCAGTGCCAGATACTAAAGATAAGTCTCTATAAAATGGGAAGGGAACGCTACGAAAATATAATGAGCGCGCGCGACTGATGGTTCCTCACTAGCAACCACCGCGTGCAACTGATGCACAAAAATCAGGTAACAATTTTCCGTGCGCGCAACTGATGAAACCCCGGGAGTCTTTATCTTCATTCAGTCATGATAGCCATTTCTAGTAATAAATGCCAAATGTTTGTTGGCATTCGAGGGATTATAAGCAGCTATCTAGCAACAAGAAGCCCTGAGTTGCACCCACAGATTATCTTTTAGATAAACAATTTTTATTATACACATGAAAATATAATTTTCTATTACGAAGCATTAAATTAAGACATTTATACTCGCACACAGCCTTCATTATTTTTTGTATATATTTTAAGAACGAATATGATTTAGGTATTATTTTAAGCTGAATGCCTTAAAATGCAAGAGCTTTATCAATGGATGTAATATATTGCTGCCGTGCATTAAACATTGACAATCACTTTCAAAAATATTGAAGTACAGTAGAATATCTGTTATCCGAAACACTTCTAACCGAAATGACCGAAAAATAAATATTTTTGGTTAAAACGAATTGAAGAAACATCGTTTAGCTTATGTCAGGAGTGACAAAGGGGATGCATAACGGAATGCGTTGACTCTGCCCATCCGTTTTATTGACAACTGTTTTGGCTCTTTCGTTAATGCCAGACTGACCCTTCCTTTTGTTAGCTGTCAATCATTTACGGTCACAGCGGTGGACTGCCAGTACTGCAGCTTAAGCATTCTCGGTGGGGAACATAGTATTGTGGACAGCAAGATACAGACCATTCCGCCACTTTTTCATGGAAGGGACTTCCCAGTTGTTATGTACTAATGAGAAAAAGTGAATCTACCTTTCTCTTTTCAAAAATCCTTGCCAGATAAAGTCTCTCACACTTTTTTCAGTCATTGTAATGCACTAGTAACTGTCCGTGCAGTGTATAGGTATGTGTTGTCTACATTTACTTCCATCTAAAAGCTCAAAAAACGTTTCTTAACCCCTAAAAATGGCATTTTTATTTGTTTATTCGAAACCACCTTCCGCCCTCTGTTCCGGTTAATAGAGTTTCTACTATATGGGGAAAATCCAAACTGAGGTAGTTCTAGTTGCCACATAGGATTGTTTGACCACTCAAGGCTGGTTCACAACCGCCCGAGAACGGTAACCAGAACGGAAACGAGAACGGGAAGCAATGCACCATGCAAGATATTGGTTCACAACAGCCCGGTAGTGAGAACGGGAATGCATATCGATCACAAAGTGAAATTCGATTTTGCGCATTGGGATTTCATTTGTTTTTAACTGACTAATGAAATTTTTTCATCTACTTCCAATTTAGCCAAGCCAACGTCAAAATTCGATAGAGTAAACATTATCTAAATGCATATCCATTACATTTCCGATTCCTCTACTTATACCAAGCTTTCGTTCCTTTATTTAATGGCATACATTAAAATTGTTTATTGTTCTTTTTTCATTTCCACCGGTTTTAGCTGTTCTTTGTAGTTTTTGCCATTGTTTTGTAGGTAATAGCTAGTTTTGAGTTGCAAATAAACAAACTACAAATGACCCCCTTCACCAGAGGAACCAACGCTGATTAGATTTGCGGGTATCGGGATGAGGTTAGGAAGCACATTTACTACTAATGCCTTCCAGTTTCATGTTTCCAGCTTGCGACTATAGAGAGCACTAGTGACTGTTTCATATCACGGCCGCCTAGAATAGCCTCTGGAGTGAAGAGTCTAATATGCACAATAAGGATCTAATATGTCGTGCCCGGGAACGAGAACGAGAAAGTTAAAAGTTGGGCAACTCTTCTTTCCCGGAAGGCTTCCCGTCGGTTGTGAACATTCCCATTTGAATACTTGTATTTCAACTTTCTCGTTCTAGTTACCGTTCTCGTTGGTTGTGAACCAGCCTTCAGTCGTCAGATGACGAATCTGGCTCAATTACTTTGAGCCACCTCAATTGAGGAATCGTTCGGTGCGAGCAGGTGGTGCCTTCTCTGCCCGGTGGAGTAAACCATCCTCTGACCTTACCTCCGGTAGACTTAACTAGCAACCTTGGACAATCCACAACAGTTGTATCTTGGACTGCTTTTAACACTTTTCCTGATGAGCTGTGAAAATTATCTTCGCTTATTTTTACTTTAAATTCGCATATGAAACTAGCATCTAAAATTGCAGAATATAACAACAAAATTTGATGATTTATCCTGTCTTTTTTCTCAAAGCTCACATTACTCTCTCTCTCTCTCTCTCTCTCTCTCTCTCTCTATCGTTTCCGCAATAAATAAATTTCATTAAATATACTAAATATACAACATATACTGAAATACTCTGAACGTAGATAAAATATTGTAGACAACACGCTAAAAATTAGGTCTCTCGTCACTAAACCTCTACTTTTGTAACTAGTCCTCTAAATAACTATTATAGCATGAAGAACGTAGTTTTTTTTATTAGCCCACGTATGGACGCCAATTTGAAGAAGGCATTTTGTTGTATTGCTATTATTTTGCCCCACTTTGGGCGCAAATTTGAAGAAAGTTGTTTCTTGCTATTACGTTTGCAAAGCCAGTTTGAAGAAGATGGTATCTTTACGTTATTTGCACCACGCATTGGGCGTCAATTTGAAGTAGGTTGTGTTGATGGAGTTGTATTATAGTTCAACTGTTGGGGAGCCGAACACTTGAAGTAGTTGCAACAGTACATATGGTACCCGGTAGCCTTTGCCCCAATTTTTAAAAATATTAACTCAGTACTTTTACTGTTTCTTTAAATATTATATTTATGTTTGCCTCGGCTGCGTCAGTATTATTATTAGAGACATGTTTCTCTTTGTAGGGTTGTGGTGCGACAAGAATGTAGTCTTACACAGATTATAATTTTACTTCACTCCTTTTATTATTAATTCTTGACACCTTTTAAGTAACACTTCACTGATATAGAGAGAGCTGTGAGATGTTTTTATTACATACTTGCACTTTTTAACACATAAACCATTTTTTGTCTCACACAAAATACGTATTAAATCTCTCGAGGACGCATCTCGCATCCGGATACAAACACTGTCTACAGGCAACTGAATTTATTTCAACCACCTAAACTTGTAAATTTCTGTATTTCAAGTCTCTGATTGGCTATTCCTAATCCAATAGAATACCTTCATTTAACTAAAGCATTTTCTTGTTGTTGATTGGCTATTTTTATAAACTGTCACTAAAATTACATTATTGCTTCCAAGATTTACAAGTAACATTTAAATTTTCTAATTCATTATTGCCTCAAGGTTACCTCATTTTTGGCAACTTTTAACTTATTATTCTCACAGCTCCTACATTATTTAGTTACGTAATATATTCATATAACATTATTACACACGGATACAATAATATAAACATATACAATGACTGTAATACACACTTCTTATATATTATAAATACATATATTGCTTTAAGTGTTAAAAATACTGCCTCAAGCATTATCTTCTAACACACAAACACACCGGCAAGTCGTGTTATCTGTTTCTATTCACTTTACGTTAATATCTACCTCTACGAGTGGCTCATGAATGTTACATTCTTTAAGTTTAAACTAAAATTGTAGACAATAGCGGAGCTGATTTACATTTAGTATCTGAAATAGTAGTCTAGGAAACTAGGAGAAAGCAGGGAGTTTCACTAACTTAATGTAGCGCTTAGGAAAGGGAGTGGGTAGTTTCTGCATTTGCTGCCCTAGTTTATGTTTGAAGAGCTTTTGTTCAGCACCTAAGTGGTTTCCTCTTCTGGAGCATCTAGTTCATTAAAGCTGCTCTCAAGAAGCGTTCCACAATGTGTTTAATTTCTGTACACAGACATGTGGTTCTGCAAGCGAACGGAGTATAACAGTCGAGGAGGCGTTACGCATTCCGCACTCGCTTCCAAGCTGAAGCAAAAAATCTTGTGTGTTACATTCGCATGACTTTCTCTACCCACAATCCTTTATTTTGATATAGCTTCTACAAACTATTCTTACGGAAGGTTTTTTTTTTTCGACCTACGTCACGTTTATTGAAATAAACCTTTGCAGAAGAGTTTAATTACACATTTCTTTGCAAGTACAGGGGGATAAAACAAACAGAAACGATAGGCAGATGATTTAAAGTGGGATGCTATATTTTGGCCTGAAATTACATACTCTTTTCCATGACATCGCAAGAAACAACCGAATAGCAACAGCATTTTAAAAAAAGAACAAATTTACTTTAAAATTCGAAACTATAATAACGGATGTCTAGGAATTTCCTGGTGTCAGATGTTTTAAACATATCTACTTTTTGTGTAGTACCTTTTGTCTATCATTTGAAGTAGGAGTTGCATTGTAGTTCTTATGTTGGGGAGCCGAACTTGAAGTAGTTACAACCGCACGTATGGTAAAAACTTTCCGGTAGCCTTCGCCCCAAATGTACTTTCCGGTGGCCTTTGCCCCAAAATGTTTAAAAAATATTAACTTTGTAATTTTGACTGTTTCTTTAAATATTATATATTTATGTTTGCCTCGGCTGCGTCAGTATTATTGTTAGAGACATGTTTCTCTTTGTAGGGTTATGGTGCGACTGAAGAATGTAGGCTTACACAGATTATAATTTTACTTCACTACTTTTATTAATGCTTGACACGATTTAAATAACACTTCACTGATATAAAGAGAGAGATGTGAATTTTTTTTATTAATTACTTGCACTTTTTAACACGTAAAAGTATTTTCGTCTCACACGAATACGTATTAAATTTCTCGAGAACGTGTCTCGCGTCCGGTTAGGAACACTGTCTGAAGCAACACGTCCAGTTATGAGCGCTGTTTACAAGCAACTGAACTCTGAATTTGAAAATGTTTCTATATTTCAGTTTCTGATTGGCTAATCCTAGTCCAATAGAATACCTTCATTTAACTAAAGCTTTTTCTGGTTGTTGATTGGCTATTTTTAAACTGTCTCAAAATTTACATTATAGTTGCTCCAATAATGACTAGTAGCATTATTAAACTTTCGTACTCATTATTGCCTCAAGGTTACCTCATTCTTAACTCATTGTTAGCAACTTTTAACCTTTTATTCTCACAGCTCCTACATTATTAAATTACGTAATACATTCACATAACATTATTAAACATGTATACAATAATATAAACATATACAATGACTGTAATATACACTTTTTATATATTGTTACATACACATATTGCTTTAAGGCGGGCTGTTATTGAATTATATATATATATATATTATATATAGTTAGACTGAAATCATTTAAGTGTTAAAAATACTGTCTCACATTTAACGTTTAATAGTTATACAAAATTCCTTCCGAAGTAAGCAGACTTTACAGGCTACTCTCAGAAAACGCTATGTAAATAGTTTAAATATATGGTGTTTTAATAAAAATCGGTATAGCCACTTTTGGGAAGATAACAAATTTCGAAAAATGTTACATCTAACGGTACTTTGTTGTGGGGTATTTTCTTGAAAATCTTCGTGTCGCATCTTTGGCAGATACTGAACTTAAATACCAAGTTTTGTACTTATCAGAGTTTTCGTTCCTGGGTTATTCTGTTCACAGACACATACAGGGACCTTTTTCCAATTTTGTTTTATTCAGGGGGCCTCAAAACATTTATTTCCGATGAAATCTTGAAATCGAATTATTGGATGGAATGCAATACTTTCTCTACCTAGTAGATATTTAAGTGGGTGGGTGATTGAGAGTGACTGGGAGTGAATGAAAGTGAGTGAACGAGAGATAGAATCCTCTTGAATGAACTTTATATTTTACCTACAGTATGTTTTGGTATATCCCTTAAACACAAAACGATACAAAATTCAGTCAGAATAATGAGGAATTTACTGGTAGTTTACAGAAAGTGAGTGATGTATATATAATTTTTCATGTCAGTATTTAAAGCATATAATTTAATCAAAGTGTTATTGCCGTTCTTGATAACGCAGAAAGGTAAGGAAATATTTTTCATATAAAGTATTAATTGGGTTGAAGGAATTCCATGAAACTCTTCGTGTGGCATTCTAGAAATATTCTGAGCTTAAACGTATTCAACCTTTCTTTTATTAGTTAAACTGTTCGCACATTTATACAAGCAAACCTTTCTCCAAAAGGCTTTCTTTGGGGTTCAGGGTACATCAAAACACGAATTTCCGGAATCTTCGATCCTGTATAATACTTTACTTCCTCCCCCTATCATAGGTAAGCGGTTAAGAAAATAAACTATTGTGGTATAGTGTTGAAATAAGCAATAGTTTTAAAACTAGTGTTATAAAGATGTACTAACTTTCGTTATTTAATCTCCCTTAACACAACTAAAGAGCCGTAGGCTCCTATGGCTTAACATTAAATTAATGTTTAAATATTACCGCATTTACTGTCATGTTATTAAGTCAAGAAATCACACAAATCTATCAGCTTGATATTTTATTCGCATATCGCCTCTGTGTTATTCTCTACAAACTGGATATCAGGAACATGAAACAAGATGCGTTGTCAACAACCTAAATTCTCGTACAAAATAAATAGTTTTTTTCTTGTCTAAGCATCAAAAACGTATACGCTTCTATTTAAAGTGTGTAGCGTATTTCTTCACATAATGGTATAAACCTCCGAGTAAAATACTCCAGATTTTTAATATAATAACCTTAAATAAAACATCATTAATGAAATATAATTTTAAGTAACATTATTTGTATATGTTTGTATTTGTTAGCCCCACATTTGGGAGCCAATTTGTGACGGTATTAATTGTAATGTTTGTATTTGTGTTTACTCCACGTGAATCCATCTTGTGACGTGATTCATTTGTTAGGTTTGTTAGCTCCATCTGGTGTTAGCAATTTGCGGCAGTATTAGTTTTCGTTTGAAAGAATGCTACTGTTATTTTATTTAATTTTTGTTCACTGTCCTCCGGCTAGCTATGATCTTTTGGTCAAGCACTTCTCTTTATACAGGTTGTGTAAACGGAAGGGAGTCTCTTATCCAAAGATAACACTGATGAAAGAATTTGTTTTACACTTTTATTGTCGAACACATTCACTATCACATTTACACATTGATCTTGACACTCGCCAAACTGAAACTGTTATAACAACTTCTTACTGATCACTTTTAATTCGCGTACTTCAACTTTTTGTATAATTAATTTTACAACACTTTAGATTTTTCATAATTCTGCTACGCGTAACTTGTGAATCGATAGCCGACGTGTAATATTTCTGCTGGACTGAAGGCGACGTGTATCATACAAATATTTTCGACGAACTGACGGACTGAAGGCGTGTAGTGTACAAAGAATTTTGATGAACTGACGGACTGAAGGCGACGTGTAATGTATAAAGATTTTTAATGAACTGACTGACTGAAGGCGACGTGTACTTTACAAATATTTTAGATGAACTGACGGGGTCTTTACCTCTAACCTACCGTTTATACACCTACACACCGATATGCCTAAAGATTATAACTGAGCTGCAATTGGCTAATAAAACGCGCCAACATTAGCGTCTATTTTTATATCCAATGAAAATTATGAATACATATGCTCTAGGGAAATGTTCCAGCAAATTCTACAGAAAAACGCGCCAACATTACGTAACTTCCTCGTTTCCAATAATGATAAACAGCTCACCCCCTCGCTGCATTATTGCACGCTATTATTGTCAGTTTCAGTAAGACAGTATAAACTTACTTCCCAACAATAATTACAATCAACAAACATCTCAAATCAATGTCACATAATAATGCATATTCATACTATAATCACTCTTTACATTTAAATAATTTGTGATACAAATTACTGCATCATATGCCCCACTAGAAACATAATTATAAATATTTACAACTTGTTTGGAAATTTTATAATTGGGTTTTTAGTCTCCTAAATCTTGGAACACACGCTATCACTTTCACTTAACACTTCACACGCATTTAACACACGACATATGTTTTTCCTTTATCTCGCCACTATTTACTGGCTCTGGTCTAATGTGTTTAGACATTAATCTGACATTTACAATTTTTATAGCAAATACTGTACCCTGAATTATTTAGTTACTATTACAAAATTGTTTACTTTCTTATATTGTTGACAAAAATTTATACATGTAAGAATTTTTGTAATTATTAAACATTTTTACCAAAAATATTCACCCTCTACATAAATATATTTACATCTCTTAAATCTAGGCACTGTTTCACATTTTCTGTTTGCTGCATAAGTATTTGTTTTAATTATTTTTACCCCATTTTTGTTGTTCTGAATATATATATATATATTTTATTGTTTTGTTCTGAATTTATTTCTGTTTTCTCATGACATATATATATAGTTAACCCTCTTACATTCCAATACATTTCTCTGCAAGTCATCTTTAACTATCCAGCATTTACTTTACATCTCATTGCTATTTACCCTCCTGGATCAAATTGTGTGTGGCTAAACATTACTCGTAGCCGTATCCGAACCTTCAAATTTTTGTTCATGAATAACCTATTAAAGGATTCAAATGAAATTTCGTCCCTTGATATAATTTGAAAACAATCTGAAGTTTTCTGAACTACACATCTTTTAACAACTGTCATTTTCAATTCTTCTACTATCTTTTCAATCTGAGAATACTCTGACAAATCTGTCATAAGCTGTACTGGATTGGAGTTTTCATTTTGAACATCTTGGTACATGTTAATTTCAGAAGTTAGCTTTTGATTATTTACAGGCAAAACTTTAACTTCTTCGGACAATTTATTTCTTTGTATTACTGACTCCTTCTGTATTTCTGATATCTTCCCTCTGAAACTAACTTGCGCCTGATTCACATCTACATTCATAACCTCTTTTATCTCTCTTAGCTCACTTGAAATGATACTCATTCTACTACCTGACTCTGTAAATTCTACATCAACATGTTCAAACTTAGTATTAACCTCACTTTTTTGTTTGATATTTCCCTGCTCATTTCTGACATTTTCTTTGAAATTTCTCCTATCTCACTTGCTATCACTTCCTGATTTTCATCTCTCGTTTTTGGCATACTACTATTTAGCTTCATAACTTTCTTTTCAAATCCTTCTATTATTTTCCTATTTCTATTTTCTATATCTTCCATTATTTCCCTATTCCTTTTTTCATATCTTCATTGTTTTGATCTATTTTCATTTCTAATTTCTCATTATTCTTTTGCATATCTTCCCTTAATTGATCGGTAATACTCTTACTGATATCTTCCCTTAATTTCTCATTATTCTTTTCCATATTCTGAGTTAGTTTTTGTTCTAATTTCTCATTATTCTTTTGCATATCTTCCCTCATACTCTTAACAATATCTTTCAGCATTTCCATCATCATACTAGCATCAAAATTAACATTTCCTACTATTCTATTCTGACTTTCTGCACTAACATTTTCTCCCTCAAATCCTAAATTGTTTGAGCTATTTTCTGTAACCTGTATTGAATTACAGCTAACTGTTACACTATCCCCTTCCATCATTGTTTTTCAATATTATTAGTAGCCATTGTTTTCTTTATCCTACCGCTCCTAAGGTACATTTAAATTTTTTACCCTTTTTTTAGAATTAACATAACACTTTTCTAACCTTTCTGATGCTATCTACTGATGTAGCTTTGATGTCCAGCTTTCTGCCCCTCTCTCCTAGATTATATGTCGCTTCTGCGTTGTATTATAATGAATCTGCGTCGTCTCGATGTTTTTGTGTCCACTCATCCGCGTCGTCTGTCGTTCCTCTAGTTGTTTCTGGAATCTGCGTCTTGTAGTTCAGTTCACTACTCCATTCGCTTCACGTCCTGGTTCCTTCGCCCCTTCCTGGTTATTTCACTCCTTTCCTGGTCACTCTGCCCCACGTTCTGGGAGCCAATTTGTGGGTGTATTAATTGTATATTTAATTTGTTGGGCCCCACGTTTGGGAGCCAATTTGAAGTAACATTATTTGTATATGTTTGTATTTGTTAGCCCCACATTTGGGAGCGAATTTGTGACGGTATTAATTGTAATGTTTGTATTTGTGTTTACTCCACGTGAATCCATCTTGTGACGTGATTCATTTGTTAGGTTTGTTAGCTCCATCTGGTGTTAGCAATTTGCGGCAGTATTAGTTTTCGTTTGAAAGAATGCTACTGTTATTTTATTTAATTTTTGTTCACTGTCCTCCGGCTAGCTATGATCTTTTGGTCAAGCACTTCTCTTTATACAGGTTGTGTAAACGGAAGGGAGTCTCTTATCCAAAGATAACACTGATGAAAGAATTTGTTTTACACTTTTATTGTCGAACACATTCACTATCACATTTACACATTGATCTTGACACTCGCCAAACTGAAACTGTTATAACAACTTCTTACTGATCACTTTTAATTCGCGTACTTCAACTTTTTGTATATTTAATTTTACAACACTTTAGATTTTTCATAATTCTGCTACGCGTAACTTGTGAATCGATAGCCGACGTGTAATATTTCTGCTGGACTGAAGGCGACGTGTATCATACAAATATTTTCGACGAACTGACGGACTGAAGGCGTGTAGTGTACAAAGAATTTTGATGAACTGACGGACTGAAGGCGTGTAGTGTACAAAGAATTTTGATGAACTGACGGACTGAAGGCGACGTGTAATGTATAAAGATTTTTGATGAACTGACTGACTGAAGGCACGTTTACTTCACAAATATTTTAGATGAACTGACGGGGTCTTTACCGCTAACCTACCTTTTATACACCTACACACCGATATGCCTAAAGATTATAACTGAGCTGCAATTGGCTAATAAAACGCGCCAACATTAGCGTCTATTTTTATATCCAATGAAAATTATGAATACATATGCTCTAGGGAAATGTTCCAGCAAATTCTACAGAAAAACGCGCCAACATTACGTAACTTCCTCGTTTCCAATAATGATAAACAGCTCACCCCCTCGCTGCATTATTGCACGCTATTATTGTCAGTTTCAGTAAGGCAGTATAAACTTACTTCCCAACAATAATTACAATCAACAAACATCTCAAATCAATGTCACATAATAATGCATATTCATACTATAATCACTCTTTACATTTAAATAATTTGTGATACAAATTACTGCATCAAATTATATATTTATATAATTATAAATCCTAACCGCTCATACGGTGTTATATATCTCGACCACTACATGTACGAGGGCTGTCCCAGAAGTACCCGACCTAACAAAGAAAACACAAAAATGTTGGGAAAAAACATCTTTATTTCTCTACATAGTCTCCTTTCAGATTGATACACTTTTCCCAGCTATGTTCAATAGCTTCGATATCCTGTGTTAATGTGAGAACCGTAGTTCTGCAAAATAACCATCAACAAAAATTCCACCTCTTATTGTTCGCAAATCTTTTACCACCAAGCCATTTCTTCAACTTTGGAAACATAAAATAATCAGAGGGGGCTAAGTCTGGCGAATAACTTGCATGAGGAAGCGATTCGAACTTTAACTCATTGATTTTGGCATGGCGATAATGGATGTGTGAACTGGTGCATTGCCTTGATGAAACAGAACTCTCGTTTTCGCTAAATGCGGCCGTTTTTGCTCGATTTCATCATTCAAACGCTGCATTAAGTTTGCATAATACTCACCATTGATTTCCTTTCCTTTATGAAGATAACCAATGAAAATTATCCCACGCGCATCCCAAAAACTGTCGCCATGACTTTGCCTGCAGATGGAACTGTCTTCGCCATCTTTGGAGCCGATTCTCCCCTTTCAATTCACTCTTTTGACTGTTCCTTCGTCTCAGGTGTGAAGTGATGGACCCATGTTGCATCCATGGTTATAAATCGACGCAAAGTCTCGGCTTTATTGCAGCGAAACATCGCCAAACACTCGACTGAAACGTCGTCACGACGCTGCTTTGTTCCATTGTGAATAAACGCGGCACCCATCTTGCGCACAGCTTTCTCATGTCTAAATTTTCAGTTAGTATGCAATATAAAGCACTTTTTGAAATGCCTACGATGTCTGCTAGCCCGCAAACTTTCATTCGACAGTCATCCAGTACCATTTTGTGGATTTTCTTCACAATTTCTGGCGTGGTCACCTCATTTGGTAGACCATTGCGATGTTTGTCTTGGCAGCTCGTACGGCCTCGCTTAAACTCTTCCACCCAATATTTTACTGTTGTAAGCGAAGGAGCAGACTCCCCCAGAGTAGAATCTAGCTCAGCTTTAATATTAGTTGGATTAAGACCTTTCAAATGAAAGTATTGTATCACATAACGATGACCAGTTTTATCCATGTTTACAAATTCGCTGAGAGAGTTCACTATTGATGGCTACGTAACAATTACTAAACAACGTACCATCATCAAACTTCAAGCTTAAGCTTTTTAAGGGTGGTAATTTCTACCATAGTCATTTGTTTGAAACAACCGCTATATATACGTCAGGTCGGGTACTTCTGGGACTGCCCTCGTACCTCAGCGGTGGCGCTTGAGGAAACCTGCCTTGCCCACCTCACGATGGTTACACAGCTGACTCTACCGGAACATATTCTTATCTGCAAATTTTACTTTAAACAACAATTATGTTGCGAATGGGGCTTTTCTTTAGCCAGCATCTTCCTCATCCTTCCTAGAGTCTGGAAGTACGAGTGAGAGAGTAAATGGTTAACACAAGAGTAAACTGAGTGAACATAATTACTGATGAGTAATTATTCGAAAGGCAAAACCGTTGATACGACCTTATATGTTAATGGCAAATGGAACAAAATAAAATGTATCTTCCTGTCGTATGCAAAATTTCCTTTGAAAATTCTTAAACAATTTCTTTCTCACAATCTAATTAGGATATAGTGAAGAATCAGTTGACCGTGTAGTGCAAAACAAACTGTAGAAGCAAAAATTCGTAGTTTTGATGAAAGAAAAACTGAATAAAGTTGTTAACGATGTTAAAAATTCGCCAAAAAAGCACTCCCTAAATTTTTCTTTGCACATAAGGAAACATTATTGTTAAAACTTATGCCGCACCTTAGCGAAATATGAAGTATTTTAGCATTATTTTATAACGCTTAAAAATTTCTGTACACTTCAGTATGTTTTTGGAAGAAAAACCCTTTTTGTTGCCTATGCCACAAACTATTTTCGACTAAATTATTTCCATTGATACTCTCTTGCGTTTGCACTACTACCAGTGAGTAATGTATTAAGCAACAAAATTTGTTAATTTCCTATATTTTATTACTGTGTTCGCAAAGTGTTCTCCAACTCCCTTAAAAATAAATTTACTTCTTTCAGTTACAAAATGGTTTATTTGGAACAATTTCCCTACTTCTTTCTATAAATATTCAAACAAGTTTACAAGTAATATCAGTTGCAAATCAGGCTTTAACATTTTTAAACCCTATAAAATTGCATACCACGTGTGCTGTCATTCTTTTATTTATACTCGAGCCTATGTATTTCCGTGCACAGTGGATGCATAGCACAGAATTTGGAGCAGGAATTTAGAAAGTGGCTACCATGATATTATTCTTGATTAAGAAATTTGGAATAGGACACAGAATTTTACGTCCATTAATTTAAAATCTGATAAAATTTGTATAACTTCAATCTAATAATATTTAACCCATACTCAAACACATTTTGCCCTAAGTAGAGTGGAGTAGAGTGTATTTATTGGTCTTAAACATTTTACACGTTCAAACTCGCACATCGCACGGGCCAGATAGACCGTACGTGCTTATACAATACACTGTAGTCCATATGTTTCAGTGTATATTCATCACACTGTACTTTACAGTTAATGATATTTTATAACAATTTGAAATAAACTAACAAAACTAGCAACAAAAATTACACAAAAAACCAAAAAAGAAGAAGAAAAATAACTTTATCACAAGCACACACTATTGTTTAAAAAAACAAAGAAATACCTGCCCCTAAGCCATTAACCCTCCCACTCCCACCCTTGTCCCTCTTCCTTACACTCCAATCTGAGCTGTATAACCTTTTGAAAAAATGTACCAATAGCTACCCCCTCCTCACTCCCAACCGGCAAGTTTCAACAAGCATGTAACCCTTGTGTTAACAAAGTAACCTGGCAAATAGTTTCTCTTCCGCTGTTCTGTATTAGTACAATGCGCCAGAATATGAACCCAAGTTTCTTCCTCTCTACGTCAGGGGCAGATTCTTATGCCTTCTTCGTTAATACATTTGATCGCTCGCCACGATCCCCGTCTGAGCCAAGCAAGCCCTTGTTTGCTGACTCTATTTCTGGACAAAATCCTATTTATAGTTTCGACTGTAAGCTTACTGATACTTTCTCATTATATTGTGAAGGCGTCTGCTGTCGATCTATATCTTTCAATCGTTCTGTGCTTTTCACCACGCATTTGCTCTATTTGCAGGTCGTTCAAACCAAACCTAAACCATCCCTATTCTTTCCAGCCCTTTCTTGACTGTCGCTGCCCATTCTAAGCTGTTCCTTATAGCATACTGTTCCCATAAGTTGTCGCGGTAACTTCGTGTTATCTTATTTGCTGAGCGCCTGATATTGTTTTACTATTTTGAATTTTGAGTTCTTTGTCCTCCGGCTAGCTATTATTACAAGTCGAGCAAATCTCTTAAACAGGGTGTGTAAACGGAAAGGAGTTGATACTAAAAGATAACACTGATAAACGAATTTGTTTTTTACACTTTTATTGCCGACACACTTCATTAATTTCACAGATTTACTTTTGATACACGCCCGACTGAAACTGTTATATTTTCGAATGTAACTATAATCACTTATTTGCCGCACATTATTAATTCGCGTATTTCACATCTTTTAACTAACTTTACGACGCGAGAGATTTTGTAGAACTGCGCGACGTATAACCTTTGTATGATTCTGTTGGACTGAGCGTTACCCGTCTCTGGCTTTAGCTTTTTATACTCCCTCACCCCGATATGCCTAAACATTATAACAGAGCTGCTATTGGTTAATAAAGCGTGCCAACATTAGCGTCTATTTTTATATCCAATCAAAATTATGAACACATATGCTCTAGGGAAAATATTCCCTCCATTTCTACAGAAAAGCGCGCTAATCTGACGTCATCTGCTTGTCTCTTCTAATTAATAAACAACTCACCCCATCGGTACATTGTTACCCGCTCCTATTGTCAGGTTCAGTGAGGCCGTGTAAACTTATTTCCTAACAATGCTTATAATTAACAAGCATCTCAAATCATTGTCATTCAATAATGCAAATTTACACAACAATCACTCTGGCATTCACAGTGTTGTGATATAAAATACTGCCACAAAGTGATTGATCACTTCTCATAATTCTAATCCAATACTTGATCGCCCGTACGTTGTATTCAATTATTTCGCTGTATGCACCATATTCTCTAAAAATGGCCATACCCCTTCTCACACCCAAGATATCTTTTAGAAAACCTCTTCTTACTTTGTGTAGCCTTTCCGTGGGTTCCCACCCTCCAGTCTCCGCCCCATGTGTCATTGTGGATCTAACAATTGCGCCATATATTCTCTCTAGCAATTTTAAAGGTATATCTGGGATTCTGCTCCGGACCTTAAGTATCAATATACCGAGCGGGATAGCTCAGGCGGCAATCTCTGTGGACCGCATTCGGGAGGTCCCGGGTTCATTTCCGATGACCGCCCACCCTGGTCATGGTCGCCAAGGCGAATGCCGTAGTGGTGTATTCTATCACAAACTCTCCTTTCCCACATTTCCTCTCATTTCACCTCCATTCGTTTAAGGTGCAGTTTCAGGTCCTGTGGTGCTTGCGGTAGAAGGCAGATGGCTTGGATGCATGCGCATTGGAAAAATTTCTCCCCCTGAACACCCGCCAGTTACGGTCGCTGCCTCGCTCAGTGGTGCGCGGGAGTTCAAATTGGAATATTAGGGACTTAAACATCCTACATCCTTAAGTATCAATATCCGAACAAAGAAAAACACATTTTTGCATCTCATAAAGTTGAAACCGAACTGTGTGCCTACGTTATAATAAAATACTTAAAATACTCCTCCTTTAACACCTGTTAGCTCACAGAGTTTGTAATATGTCACTCGATTTTTACCTTAAGAAGACATCTTAGTCTTCCCAGGACCGTGAAGAAGAAATTATCCATTCTGTTTCTCCTTTTCTTTTTGAATCTAGCACTATGCAACGGAAATGTGTGTTAATTTCCTTAGGTTTTTTTATAAAAATCTTTATTTCTTATTTTTATGTTTTACTTCAGCCATGAACATGCGTAGTTTATATACAATGGTAACCAGCACTTGAGGTTTCCGTTCGGCTCCTGAATGCGATTTGCCTACTCAATGGTGTTTTGACGTTAAACTGGGAAAGGGGTTAATATGGCCAAGCTGTAAAGTTGAAAACGGAGAGGAAAATTGTAACAGGGTGTGGGCGGACCTCGGCAGCGCGGTAGAGCGTAGGATAATGGTTCTCTAGGGGTTGTTAACTTCGTTAATGTTCACAACTGCAACAAGCGAGTTCACTTCCCATCTATTTAGAATGATACCTCCCAAACATTCAGCGCCAGCACGAGTATAACGCTAATGTTCTCTATTTGGCAATAAATAACTCCGATATACAAACTTACCGTCTGGTCTCTGAGGTCAAAAACCACCCCTGGTTCAAGTTACACTTCAGCAGGTGTTTGTCCAAAGTCTGCTCTACCCTGCTATCGGTTACTGCTTGGTAATGCAATCAGGAACGTATATTCCAGGTTTGATTTTGCAAACAACAATATCAAAATTGTCAACACAAATAACAACGAGTTATTCTGTGGTTGAGTGCATGATATTATAGTGTCTTTCATAAACATATATTTATGTAACCTTACCATTATAATCAGGTTATTACTGTATTCAATATGTGAATAATTGGCTCATTATGGCACGCAATGACGTAATACTGTATTTCAAATTGCTGTGGCTTATAGAGAAAAAATGAAACCATTTTCTGATACTCTTTTCTCTAAGCGAAGGTGCAAAGACCTCTGTACGTTACTAAAAGTATAGAATGTAGTGTTTTACCCACTACTTCCTTGGGTTAATCTTGCCTCGCAGTCATTCTCATCTCTGCGTCGTTGTAGGTGAAGTCTTCAGGACTCGAAATCGCCGATATCAATCAGGAAGCACAGATGGTCGTCGCGTCTCAGGGTCAACAGTGTCGCAGTTCTCATGGCTCGTGTTATCTTATTTACTGGGCGCCTCTGTTTTATTATTTTAAATTTGGGTTCATTGTCCTCCGGCTAGCTATTATAACTCAGTCGAGCACGTATCTCTAAGCAGGGCGTGTAAACGGAAACGAGTTATTGCTAAAAGATAACACTGATAAAAAAATTGTTTCTACACTTTTATTGCCGTCACAATTAATAATTCACATATTTGATCTTTATACACGCCTGACTGAAACTGTGATATTCCTGAATGTAACTGCTCTCGTTTTAGTTGCCGCGCACCAATTACTTCGCGGTTTTTCAAATTTTTGTAACTAATTCTGCGACGTGCACCTCGTGAGAGATTCCTTAGAACTGCGCGAAACTTGCTTATGGCATGGGAATATATACTCCTTCACCTCGAATTGCCTAAACATTATAATAGAGCTGTTATTGGTTACCAAATCGCGCCAACATTAGCGTCTGTTTTGTTCAGCCAATCACTACTACTAATGTATATGCTCTAGGGAAGATATTCCCTCCATTTCTAAAAAAAAAGCAAGCTACCCTGAAGTCATTTGTTTATCTCTTCTTAGCGATAAATAACTCACCCCTCGGTTTATTGTTACCCACTTCTATTGTCAGTTTCAGTGAGGCCGTGTAAACTTATTTCCTAACAATACTTATGGCTAACAAACATCTAAAATCCTGTACATACAATAATATTAATTTACACTACAATCACTCTGGCATTCACAGCATGTTATGATATAAAGTATTGCCTCAACTGTCGGCGAATCGGCCTGAAATTCCCTAAAGTTATTGTCAGGGAAGGATTGCGGGAGTGATGACACCAGATATTGTCTTGAAAGAAACACTGTTTTCATTTTCTCTTCTTTTTATGCTAGAAATCCTGCAAGATTCATTGGTATTCCCTAACACGCGTGATTCTTTTAGCACTGACTTCCCACTATTGTCTCTTAGAACACTGAAGTTTGCCCTGACTAGTTATTTAATATCTCGGTGCTCTATCACCGTTCTTTAGATTCGCGCGAACTTGAAATAGTCACTTGACTAGCATTAACTCGTTTACGAGCTTGGGTATAATTATATCGAAGAATACAGTTGGCACATTATATAAATTTTTCTGCCTACATCACTTAATAATTGCATAATTGCGCGGCACTTATCAAATTTCGGAACTTAGCGTCCTTTTCTGACCCGCAGTGCTACGTGCTACCTTAACGAAGAATCATGACAAACTGCCCTAAAACCACGCTCGCGTTCACATATCATAACGACTGCTCGCCTCCAAATTTTGTACATGTCACTGCGTCTTCCTATCGTTCCATTGGTCCTCACACTTATTCTCTACGTTTATTGGTTCCCTGGTTGAAAATTCAAAGCCTAACTGTAAGAAATGCCCGTTGCCTCATAGCGTCTGCTTACTCTTTAAACTTGCCCCATCCCCACGAAGTGCAAGAGCAGCTTTCGAATTTTATGGCCCCACGTTCGAAAAACATAATGGACAGTCTAAAACGGAGCTACTCTTATTTTTGCCCAAATCTTGTAATTTTTCTTAGGCAATTACGCCTTTATTTATTTAACAATATTATTGAAACTTAAAACATAGTTACAGCTTCAGAAGGGCTTTCGATTGATACAGATTTGAATCAGATTGCCTTAAAATTATGGAAAATTATTAAATGCCTGTTAATTAAATATTAATAATTCCTAAACTATAATTATTACACAGTTCCTTTTTTGTGTATTCTTAATCAGGCGGAAACATCGCTACAAGAACAATCAAGATCTGAACTTATAGTTGCCATGCTGTGCTGATACTAGGCTACATCATAGTCCGTAACACCTGCTCACTTCTCTCCCAGGGAGGGAATACAAGTGGCTCTCTTGCTTATCGATTCAACGCGCTAGGTAATAAGAAATGGAATTCAGGGAAAGAAGCTAACGTCGCATTTACGAACAAATATAGGCACTCTTTCTTATGTCAGCTATGGATGCCGAATGATTTCATGATTTCCTTCCTGCAATAATTATAATGTTAATCTTGCATAAAACTCGTGAATAATCTTAATATGACACTGGTGAAAATTGTCGGACAAATGACGCTCACTCGTGCCATAAACATCAATATCATCCGCTTGTTGCATAAGTTAACAATTGTACGAATCATGTTTTTAAAATAAGTACCGAAAATCCTTTAAAAAAATAGTCACCGACGTTGTTCAGGCACTGGTAACGGGAAACCAGTTTTTGTATATCTGCATTAAAGAATAACGCCGCCTGTGGTGAAAACCAAGTCTGTACCTCTTGTTTCACATCATCGTCGTTGAAATGTTTTCCACCAAGGAATTTCTTCTCCCGTATCGTAGATTTACTGCACGTAAAAGAACTTCAAGCCTAATAAAGAGGCCTCTGTGCAAAATTACTGGTCTTTCACATCCAATATAAAATGGGATGCTAAGGACCACAGTAGTTAAAGAGCGTCCATAAATAAAACTCAATTTAATTTAAGGAATTTCTTCAGATGAAGAAACGGATGAAAATCACTTGGTGTCAAATCCAGACTGTTCCCAACCAAATTATGCGATCAGATCTTGAATTTGTTTGGCTGCGTGTGACCGGGTATTGTCACTCATTTTTCCCCCATAAATCTCAGACAATTGGCAACGAATGTTAGTTGGTGTAATGTTTCTCGCATTCAAAACACGAATCACTGATCTGACTGCACAGTCGGCGTGTCGTTCGATTGTTTTGAACATTTCGAAACGCTCTAACAACAGTAAAACACAAAGTGACGATCGCTCACAGTTGCATCTGGCCGCATAATGAATAGAGGAAGTGATCGCGACTTCAGCGGCAAAATATTAAAAGGGTATATGCTTTAAAAACAAGCCTATATCTGTGAAATTTGTTCAAGATGGGAGTAACATAATGCCATTTCTAAAGTGTTAAGGTTTTATGTATTGTGTCCATTTTCATAGTTTTAGAATTAGTTAACACCAGGCTATTAGCTATTTACGTATCAAGCACTCAAAATAAGGCTTTAGTGGACGAATTGGGTATTTCGGACGAGGCCTAAGCTGAGATACTCTAGTCCGCTAAAGCTTTTGCGTACGTGGTGCATGCATTAGTTTTAGTAAAAGCTCTCTAAATTATATTAAATAAAAAATAAATGAATATAAGTACTGTATAAATATAAAAAGCCATAGTCAGTCACATATTCTCAAAGCTGCCTTAATCTTAGGCTATGAACCGTACCAACGCCTAAAGTTGACCGTAACAATTGGAAATGCGGATGTAAATGGCAGTGCTTGTTTTGAGCTCTCGTTTCTACAAGTTTGTGACTGAAAATATGGGTGAAAATCTCAAGGAAATCTCAATCCGAGTCAGAAACATTGGATCGGAGCTGCTGCCAGCAAAATCACGGCAGCAGTATTAGAAGGAATGCACTGCGTTTAAAGACTGGTGCAAGTTAACCAGTATTTCTCTTGAGAACGAAGATGTGATACTGACTTATTTACATGAAAAATAAAAGACAAAGAGTTTCTGATAAACAATGATATGTTAGCTTATATTAGTTTCTTAACGATGAATTTTTTGTGAAAAATCTGATAAAGTTTGATTAACATAAATAGCATTTGCTTATATTTCTTGTTTTATGATCAAGTATTTTCTTTAAAGCCCTGTTAAAGTTGGTGTGACTGGACACTGCTATGTGGATTTTGTTTATTACGCCTCTAAAGGTTTCCATGACCGGTTTAGTGCCTAGGCCGATAAGAACTATTCTTCGGCGTGTTAACAGTCCAACAGCAGTTCTTTTAGAGAGCATATTGTAAATAATAATTTTAAAAAAATACAATTCTCTAAATCATATTAATGAAAAATCGTTGACAGTCACTACGGTAGGCATTTTCCTGACAAAGGCCGCTTCATGACAAAGGCATGAGTATCTAACAGTCACTATGTAGTCCACGGCTGGTAGTCTTCTACGCCCGTACTTAACATACGGCACCACAGGCGGTGACACTGGTGATACATGTTGCTCTGAGTGGCTCTGTTGCTTAGGCGCTGGTCTTCTGGTCCTAAGGTCGCGAGTTCAAACCCGGCCAAGAGCGATGGTTTTTAAGTGTGCTTAAAAGCGACAACCCCGTGTAAGTAGATTTACCAGCATGTAAAAGAACTCCTGATGTCATCCTCCGTGGTGTAGTGGTTACCATGCTAGCCTCCAATTCCCGAGGTCGCGAGTTCAAACCCAGCGGAGGGCGATGGATTTTTTCGAGCGTAAAAATTCTTACATGGCTTCCTTCAGAAGGGAAGTAAAGCCGTGTCGTAGATTTACAGCACGTAAAAGAACCTCAAGCCTGATAAAGAGCAAAATGATTGGTCTTTCACGCCCAATATAGAATGGGACGCTAAGGATTACAGCAATTAAAGAGCATCCATAAAAAAACTGCAGGTCGAAATTCCGGCGGTGCTGATATGACCCTGACAATTAACAGCGTCGTTAACAAACAACATTTTTTTCTGGTTATACATGAAATGAAATTATTATTTGGAGAAAGTGTTCTAGGCCTAAATTTAGGATCTTTCCCAGGCATCTTCCAGAGGACTGAGAAAAACCTAGAAGAAACTCAGTAGGAGGACGGCCCTGGTGGGATTTGTAACGCAGGCCTCCTGTACACGAGCTCGTACCTTAACGACCTCGGCTGCCGGTTTCAATACGTTCTACGTTTAACTATCTGAAGGACATGCACTAGTGAAACTCCTAAATGCTACAGATTTCAAACAAAGCCGCCCTATTGCTTTCTAGACTCCACTAGCAACGTAATGCACAATTTCATATTTTCGTTTGGAATTGTTTTATTGGCATGACAAGAAAAATAGTTTACTTATATTTATAGCAGTTAATTATCAGGAGTTTCTTATGGAATAAAAGTATTATAACACCGATTTAAACTTAGGAAACGAAACTGTGCTGTTCTCGCTGCTCTGTAAAGGATTTTTCTGAAATACCTAACATTAAATGTTTACAATTTGCTTAAAATATCTAAACCTAAAAACTAATCTGTAATAACAAAAACATCTTAATATCAATATTTAGTTTAGCGTTTAAGTACAATATACAAATCGTCTAGTGAATACTTAAATATAAAACACACAGTGCTAATCAGTCTTTCTCTCTCTCTCTCTCTCTCTCTCTCTCTCTCTCTCGCAAGGTGTAGAGGAGGATTTAAGCACTGTGGCCAGAGGCACTTTGTGTCGTATGCAACCTCAGGGAGGAAGGGAGAAGATGAAAGATCCGAAGGGTTATTGCCAAAACCAAGTAGCGCCACGTTCAGATACTGCAGGGTTCCTATAGTTCGCAGATGGAAACACACCTGCAGGCACCCCTCTTGACGAACAGGTCCGAACTGCCCTGGTTCCGTACCAGAGGAGGAAGAACCAATCATAGAGCGCATTATCACAGCGCACCACACACCACCAAACAACCCATTCAAGCCCCGTACCCCGAAAGGTGATATGAAATTAAATTGTGGAGAATGAGGGACCAGAAACATTGTGGTATTAAAAAAACCATCCCAGTATTCGCCTGGCGACAAGGGAAAACCATAAAAAAAACAAGTCAGAGTGGTTGGTCGCCGGGGATCGAACTCGGGACCGCCTTACAACGGCGCCACCTCGCTCGGTGTTAATCAGTCTTAAAATACATGGGTTAACCTAACTTAGACTTGGAAATTGTTTTAAAACATATATTATAAAATGGGTTTACTGTCAACCATAAGCATATATGTATCTTGTATTTAACTTCCTTATTCTCTCAGAAAGCATATTATACACAGGATAGACCATTTAAGTTGAGACTGTACAATATCTCCAAAACTAAGCGTTATAGAAAGAACTGTCTTGAATAAAAGTTGCTTGATATTATGGGGAAAGTAAATGCTATTAGTCGTGTTTTATTTGGAGGACGCTGTGCTGGGGTGGTTCATCTTCTACCACGACACTCCTTCCTCTCATTTCCTGTGCCCATCATCTTCCTTGTCATCTGTTTCAGGGTTGTAGGACCAGGCGACGGTGTTCGGCGGGTTGCGGCTGGGCGGTGGTGGCTTGCGCTCTGTGAAGGTTTCTTCCCTGGCGTCGCTGCGGCACCGCTCAGTTAGGTCTCTCCTCATCTTGGGGCTCCGCTCCCGGGGACCCTGGGGGTTGCTGGCTTGTCAGCAGGACCCGTGCGGCGTCGGATGCGTTATATCTGGAAACGTTAGGGACCCCGTCTATGCTTGCGCCCGTCGGCATCCGGATCTGGTCGCTCTTTATGTATCTCCCTTCATCCAACCCCCCAGGGGTCACTTTGGAAGCACAATGGGCAGACTGGCCTGCGTGCTGTTTTCTGCCCCGGTTCCGGGGGCCCTTCCGTGATATGTACCCTTACTCCTATCTTTACCTTTACCGGACAATTTCATTCAAATTCTCTTTAATATTAGGGAGAAATAAATTTGTGTAATCGTAAAAATTAAACATTTAGGAAGAAATTCAGCAAAATCGTAGACTTTATATAACAGTCTTTCTTCTTTGGATTCAAACCAATATTTGTAAAATGTTCAGGCATAATACAAAACCACCCTAAGAAATGCATGTAAGTTAATTTTGGAAATTCCGCACAATAAACTTTAACAAAGTGGTTCATTTTCCAATGCCTTACAAAACTAATAAATGTTTGAAACGTAAACTGCCTTATTGTGTTCTTTCTGCGTATTACAAATCAGAATTTTGTCTCCATTAATTTGGTTAATAGAACTTCAAAGTGGCGAACTTCAGCCCTAAGGTAATGAAACAAGGATGGTAGAAGCTATAGGGAGGGAGTACTGTCTCCTGTGGTGTACGACAGCGTATGCGCAGGTGAAAGGGAGCTCTGAAAGGTCTACCTGAGGGCCAAACATTACAGTAGAAAGTTCCACAAAGCATACTTCACCACCATACGCCTCATCCACCGTCCACTCGCCTGATCCTTCGATCCTGAAACAGAAATAAATTAAGTGACAGGAAAATTTGCGGCATTATTCAATTCACCCCAGCATTCGGCTACTAACCAGTTAAAACCCAAAAAAACGCCGACATTCTGCTCTACTTGCATCTTCCACAGCGATGACGCTGATGTCGTATATTTCCAATAGATGTCACTCTATGTAAAACACTAGCTCAACAGATGTCACTCTATGCCATACGCTTGACTAACGCAATGCTGGCAACATATGAATAATTAATGCCACCAAAGCGCCGCAACTGCGGAAACGACCACAGGGCGTAGCCGAGGATTCTTATATAACCTTAGGTTTATGAATTCACGGAAGATTAGGTTTAGGTTAGTTTTTTTATATAAGCTTAGGTTTCTGATTTACTTTTATATATATAACCTTGTTTCAATTTTTTACCAGTGGCTACATCAAAGCATGCGAGCGAAGCGACCGTGCATTCCCAAGCTTAGGTTTTTGGTTCACGGGAGGTTAGGTTAGGTTTAGTTTTTTTTATATAAGCTTACGTTTCTGAATTCATGGAATTACGTTTCTGATTTCCTAAGCTTAGGTTTCTGGTTCACGGGAGGTTAGGTTAGGTTTAGTTTTTTTTCTATATATAATTACGTTTCTGAATTCCAAAGCTTAGGTTTCTGGTTCACGGTATGTTAGGTTAGGTTTAGTTTTTTTTATATAAGTTTATGTTTCTGAATTCACGGAAGGTTAGCCTTAGGTTAGGTTTTTTTTATGTAAGCTTGCGTCAATTATCTACCACGGTTACAGTAAAGGAACTTCTTTATTTAATGGAAATAACATATTAATATAACAAACTTTGACAAAAAGAATACAAAAATTACAATTTTGGTGGCTAGTCTTTCTTACTATCAATGCGTTGCGTTTTTTTCAGCGGAAACAAACGAAGAAGAAGAAGAAGATTTAGTAGCAACAATAGCGCATCACATTTTTAGGGGATTTCACATTTTCATTTAGGTTGGCAGTTCCCACTTTGCATGTGCTTGAGCGAAAACATGGCTACGTTTTCTTTGTTCATAATGCGATTTGCCTATAAAAGTAGAACACCTAAAAGGGGCGGGCAGGTGGGCACAAGCTATTGAAGAGATCACATCTACTTCTAAACTCACTCCCAAGGTAACTTATTCGATTTCCCTTTGCTTCTTTCAGTTACTTCAACGAAGATACAAGAACGGCATATTTGGTCAAAGTGGCAAACACAAAATGAATCGAACCAGCGAGCTGTCGAATACGAGCCTCACAAGTAATCTCGCTTGGTTTCGACAACATAAACCGAACCTAGAACATAATCGCTATCCCTCTCTTATGTCTGTATTTTTGCACAGATTTTAAGCTTACGGTTGTTTCATATAAAATACTGTACTTCAATTCTATCGTATATTATTAGGGAAGACAAGCGAGACCACTTCGCAGTACATACATTCTCTTTCTTTTTGCGCTCCATATATGAAATGCTAAAAGGTAATTTCATTCATATGCCGCACATATTACAGTTGAGGTGCTTGTGCTTCACCTGCATGGATGAATTCATATTTTCCACCATCAGTTTAGCGGCACAACACACAAATATTTTAGATGTAATGAAAATGGAAGAAGAAAACAAAACAGCGGAAAATTACACAGCGTTCGCTGGAGGAAAATATATTACATTCCAGTTTTTTCAGCTCCTTAAAGCTTTAGTGTAGCTGCAACATTCTAATACACTCTTAATATTTTAGTAACATAACAGAGTGATGAAATTTAATAATTTTTAAGCATAGACACAAGGTAAAGCAAAAATATAAACTAAACTCTCTAAACTATTTCACAACATAAATACATTTTAAAGTTTATTACCGCAGTTCAACAGATATTTAATATGTGCACTGCGTATTGTGACATACCAGTCTCAAATTGTTTAAAGCAAATATATAGAAAAGAAATACTGAGCTCTGGATGTTGAATTGTTAGCATAAAATCTAAGAAATTAGCTCGACGCAAGTAGGCGAGGTCGTTAAGGCACGGACTCGCAAACGGTATGTCCGCGTATCAAATCCCGCCAGGACCGTTCTCTCTGGCTGAGGGTTTTTATAGGTTTTCTTCAGTCCTCAGAACTGACAAATGTGGTGAGAAACCTTAAACTCAGGCCTGGAACGCTTCCTTCCCAAATTTCCTTTGCCAATTAATATTTATTTACGGCCTGTGGCGCCGTATGAAGTTATCGCTATGGCTTCAACAGTAAATGCAGAAACGCTGCGTCATTCCGTACCTACGGGTGCGCGGACGGCTAAATCACGTTGTTAAATGTCGGATGTTCTTTTACTTATTAGGAGAATAGCATTATGAAATAAAATATATCCAAGAGAATGCGACCTAATTAAATAAATTTGCGCGGGTGTATTTTAAGGTAAAGCAATTCTTCACCCGCGTTTTCATTATTCTTGCTAGAAAGCCTGATGAGAAACAACTCTCCTGAAGCAGGGACAATTTAATAATAATAATAATAATAATAATAATAATAATAATAATAATAATAATAATAATAATAATAATAATAATAATAATAATATGACCAAAAACGCTTTTCAGTGACAATATAAAGTCAATATTTCCAATTATTAAACACATCAGGCATTACGAAAGAGTGATTCTTATTGCAGCCCAACAGCCGCTTACCACATGGCTGGTAATCTGCCTGCTTTCCATTAATAATTTTTACCTGACGTGCCGTTAGGTGTGCTATGCACTCGCATCCTGGGATTCTGGAAACGAGGACCTTTTATAAAATGATTCGATGAAAACAATTTTACAATAATTGTGTAGTAAGCATTAGCCATCAAACAATATAACATTTAAAGCAACACAGGAAAATCTGCTAGTCTGCGATGTAACATTTTTTGTAACATTTCGACCACGATAGCATTAATTTCTTTGTGAATATTATCTTGAAGATCTACAAGGGTTTCTGAACAATTTTAATAAACCTTGCTCTTAAAATGGCTACAGAGAAGGTGGTAATAGAGAAATCTAGTGATCTTTTAGGACATACAATTTGAGATGTCTCGATTCCCATAGTTGCCATAGAAATTCTACCAGTGTGTACTGTGGCGCCATCTTGCTGGAACCATTTTGGCTTCTTTCTTGTACACATTAAAGACAATCTTCACAGAAAATTAACGTTATTCAAGCTGAACTGTTACAAAAATGGTCTTACGATATGCATCGTAGGTGTCAGATTGTCCTAGTAGGAATAAAGGCCGTTTGCGGGACATAATTTTAAGAAGTGAAATTGTTTCTTGTGTTGCCAAAAGTGTTATGCTATTGGCATAAATGCAATCTGTTTGTTAATTTACATTAATATAACTTTTTTTTACACGAATGTAAAATTTGGTTTCATTGAATCATCCTGTACGTAATCTACTCAATAGCAACATAATCCCTCTTATGAGTGGATGTTTCTGTATTCGCTTACCGGAATGAGCAAAGGCCGTTTAGCGGCTTTACAAATGTATTGGTTCGAATATCTCTTAATTAATAGAAATGGTGATGATTAATTCTACTTTGCTGGATGCTCCATTGCAGATAATTACTGCAGACGCTTGTGCTGCTAACCAAATGAGATATATTTGACTCTCACGAGACAGAGCAGAACTTTGTGACAAAGGTCCTAAAGGTCGAATATAACGATCGCGGGATTACTTTTTCTAAAGAAAATAGAAAAGCTATATAGAATTCAGAGATGCTATAATACAGGGTGCTCTTAATGCACTGAGGGATGTTTAAATACAGAAATAAAGGTTCAAACTTTGACTTCGCTAACGAATGAATTGTGAATAAAACAACTGATTGGGAAAATGGCGGCAACTAAGTACGAGTTGGCAACTTCTCTAACCATTATCGTTTATGTTTCTTCTGCAATCTATTCTTGCAAAATAGCCGTTTACAGAAATGGGATATTCACACATTTCGTTGCAAGTATAGCGCGGATACAGGAGGTTGAAACGATAGCCAAATGTTTAAAAAACGGTTCGCTATATGTTGTATTTGAAATTCCACACTGTCTGCACAGCAACACGAGAAATAAAAGCATGACACCTTAGTAGTTCAAAAAATGTAAAAAGGCTCTCCTATTAAGAGAGGTTACATCGACACCTTTGACTTATACAGGGTGGACCATTTAAATTATGACTGTACAATATCTCCAAAACTAAGCGTTGTAGAAAGAAATGTCTTGAATAAAAATTGCTTGATATTATGGGAGAAAGTAAATGCCATTAGTCATGTCTTATTTGGAGGATATTGTGATGGTCATTTTACGGTCAGTTTAACTTTTTTAATGGGAACCTACCTTGTTTATGTTGTTTTCTCGCTCCTCATAAAAAACTAAACATTTGTATAAATCACTTTACAGTTGTTCTTACACCAACAAAAATTCTGAATGGCTGTGTACGAAGAGCGCAATGAATGGTTGGACCAAACATGGATGGTCATTTGAGGGTCAAGTTTCGTTTCGTAATTGGAAACCAACATCTTTATTTTGTTTCCTTATTCCTCATCACAAAATAAACAGCTTTTTATAAACCATTTCCTAATGAGAAAACAACATACAAAATATGGGTTCCCATTAAAAAATTAAATTGACCCTAAAATGAACATCATAACGTCCTCCAAACAAAACACGACTAATGGCATTTACTTTCCATGGAGATATTGTACAGCAGAGGTGGCAAAAACGCGACTCGCGAGTTATTTTGACTCGCAAAGCGCCGTTTCCTCTCTGCAGCCGTCCGTTTGTTTTTCACATGCTGCTGAGTGATGCAGTGCGTGTTGCATATTTGGTGACTCGCAGAAAGAAGTCGTTTTCGCCACCCTTGTTGTACAGCTTCAACTTAAATGGTTCACCCTGTATAGTGAACATTATCAACACTCAGAAGCTGATACTTTACGTAATAGTGAAACTGATTTTAGGTGTATATTTTCGAACGAAAAGAGAGATTGTGGACTTATTTACGCTGGTAAGAACATATAATACGAGAAAATAAATGGCTCTGTTACATAATAGTAATTTATACGAAACATCCTCCAAAATAGTTGCCATTTTAGTTTTAAGATGAGTAATATGTGCTCTTGTGGTGTTTAGCCTATAACTTTAATTAGATCCTGTCTGTTCCAATTTGATACTGTACTTGTGTCTTGTTATGACTGAATCAAACACGGAGGTTTACACTTAGACATCTACAATTTCTCTGTCTCTCCCTCTAGTTTAGTTCTATATAGAAGAATATTTTACTTAAGTAAGGTGCCAGAAAACAAGGATTGCCTTGAAAATTCAGATACTCCATATAATAATTACCAAAGTACCACAGATCTCTTCTGTAGTTAGCTTTATTAAATTATAAGTTGCAGTTGTTTACATCCAATGAAATCAGCATCCTATGTACTTGGATTAAATGCGTGCATTTGCTTTTTCTAAGCACTATTTGTGGAGTTAATAGAATGCGTCGTTGCACAGAGATTTACGCTGAAAATCAATACAACAGTCGTGCTCGAAAGCTCTATAACGAAAATTAGTTTCAAATTTCAAACTATTTCTACCTCAAAGACAAAGTTTGAAATATCGATTAAAAGCTCTACGTTCATGGAAATTTACGGTTCAAAGAGAAGACTAATTCGATTGTCTATAGGTAACCGAAATAGATGCGTCGCGAATATCTTTCGTAATGAAATGAATGTGTACTTGTCGTCTTCGGAGCTAATTTAGGGAAACAAAAGGTCTAATTAAAATACAAACCTAATAGAAGGAAATAAGTGGGTTTCCACAAATATAATTAACGACCAAAGGCCTGGAATAGATCAAAAGCCGGTAAATAACAAATGATGTAATTAAAATTTCTCATCACTATTAATTCAAAGTAAGCGCTTTTGAATGCTTTGGAACGTATAACGTAATATTTGATTTTTCTTGATTAACCTAGAATAATCTGGAGCAGTATTCATTAACAAACTGAGTCTATATACAGATGTATCGTTATTGGTGTCATATATTTGGGGGACGTGTTCCTGACATTAAAACAGTAAAAAAGTTCATATGAACATAGGTCTGAAAATCATTTATTTCAAAGTTACAACAGAAGATCGAAAGTTACAAAAATTGCTCTAAGTGGCTTCCTCTTGCTTTGATGCATGCAGTAAGCCTGCGTTCCATGTTCTGCGTACTCTGTTGAAAATTCTGGGTGTGTTTCGTATTTGGTCAAATCCATCTTGAATACGTGCTCTCAAAATGTCAACACCAGGTACAGGAGTCGCATAAACCAAGGACTTCAAATGTCCCCAGACGAATAAATCCATTGGATTTAAATCAGGCGATCGAGTAGGCCATGCAATGTATCCCCCTCGACCATCCATCTTTGCGGCAATCGATCATTCAAAAATTACGCACTATCATACTGAAATGAGCTGGAGCACCATCGTGTAAAAACCACATTCGTTGGATGATGTCCAGAGGCACATTATCATTTAAGTGATGCAACTCATTTCTGAGAAACTGGAGACAGGTTTGTCCATTCAGACACGGAGAGAAGAAGTAGGGACCAATAAGGTGATCATGAATGATTCCACCCCAAACGTTGAGAGAAAACCTCTGTTGATGGTTGTCCTGTCCTACTTCATTAGTATTTTCAAATGCCCAGTTATGAGTGTTATGAAAATTGAAGATGCTGTCGCGAGTAAAACGAGCCTCTTCCGTGAATAAGATACAGGCTAGGAAATTGATGAACACAGCGCACTGCTGTAACATGCGTTGACAGAAACGTCTTCTTGGCTCAAAGTCCGCCTCATTTAATCCTTGCACACGTTGAAGATGATACGGGGACAGAAGATTTTCATGCAGAATTCTCCAGATAGTCATATGACTAACTCTTTCCCTTACAGCCTTTGCTTTGTGATGGGTCTGCATCCACGGCACGAAGTAGTCGTTCTTGAAGCTCAATGCCTCGTACCGTTCTTGGTCTCCCAACATCCCTAGTACTCCTCTCAAATGCGCCATTCTCTCTCAAGCGTTGGTGAATTCGTGCGAATATTCTTGCACACGGTAACGGTCTATCAGGGTACCTTTCTGCATAAAGTTCTCGTGCTCGTGCTGCATTGCCGTCTGCACGGCCATACGTGTAGTGCATATCCGTCTGTTCACTCATGGAATACATTTTCTTTGACCTATAACAACGAAACGGTTGATTCTCAGACCCATGTACATATGACCTTTTTTTACTGTTTTGATGTTGGGAACACGTCCCTCAAACATATGACACCAATAAAGATACATTCTGTATACCGACTTGCGTTTATCCTATTTGTGCAAATAACATTTCTAAAGAATTTTGCTTTCGTTCATTTGCAAAGGTAATGTTTATTATACTCAACGCAACCGACAGTCATCGCCACTCTTTGCTTAATCTACCATTATGGTACTGTAGGGAGTACTCTCTAGGTATTTGTGAATTATATGGAGAAAATAAACAATAAGAATATATAAAGATTATCTTTAATTACGAAGCATTTTTGAAAGTACGTCTCCCTGCTTCTGGAGAAGTTTCAAAATCAGAAAGCATATTACTGATTACTCGACAGTTTCAGCATCAAAAACGTTAGGATTAATAATAAAAGGCTACGGAGGGGACATCTAGCACCTCCACCCATACAGGGATATTTTTGTATACACTCCCGTGAGGAACGGATGAGATTAAGGAACCGCAAGAGACGTATGGGCTGCAGAACCGGTCGACGCAGGTGACAGATACGCGTAGAGGTACAAACTTGACCATCCAGCCGGAGAGCGTTCAAGGTAGCCCTACCAAACCATCGGAGTATGACTCATAGGCTCCCCTACAGCGGAGACCGGGGAAAGTTCGGCCCAGCAGCGGAGACTCGAGCGGCCTCCATCTGATGGGACCGAGAAGAAATTCCAACACGCAAGCCATCTGTCCGTAGTCGTCCGACACAGCCCCGGAGCCAACCGGTGACGTGAAAGAGGAAGCTAAAATAAATAAGAGGGAATAAGGGAAGATAAATTCGGGGGTGTCAATGAGCCTTCCCAGCATTCGCTAACGACCCGGGGAAACCCATGAAAAAACCGTGGGTCGGGAAGGTCGGCCGCGAGAATCGAACCCACGACGCAACTACCTGAACCATCCGCTCTGTGTCAAAATATTGGAGAACACTTTCCTGGAGTATGCCGTTATTTTTGGCATGAAATGTATCTTTCAACATTCCCTGAAAATGTACAGGGTTATTTTGAAACAAGGAACAGACTAAATATTTATTTCTAATGAACGACAATAGATGGTGAATACATCACTGAATAGAGAAAAGTTCAAAATTTGATTTTATGTGTTCAAAATGAGCACCATTTGTTATGCGAGGACGACCAGTGTTTTTCCTTTTGCATACGCAACCATCTTCTACGAATGTATCGTATCAATTGTAAATTTTTTATGACGAGGCGGCTCGTTGTTGAACTTACAACTTAATGCACGCTGCAATGAAACAATGGATTCACTATTTGCATAATGCTGCACACAAAACGACTATTTCTGTGGCGTCGCCATTTTCTCGTAAAAAAACCACAGAGCTTCTGTAGGCGCTGAATGGAACTAACTTAAAACTTTCAGCTTTCCTCTATTCAATGATGTGTCGTATGTGTTGCTATCTGTTGTCGTTCATTAGAAATAAGTATTTAAAGTCTGTTCCTTCTTTTTGAATAACCCTGTATTTAAATCTGATGAGTGAGTAGGCCAGACATTTATTCGGCCGTTAAAACTATAATTATATCAGAGAACAGGTGCGGCTCTAGACGAATTTATCAGGTAACTCGCCAAGCATCCCCATTCAGCAAAAAAATGAAATAATAATAATAATAATAATAATTATTATTATTATTATTATTATTATTATTATTATTATTATTATTATTTACATACTCCATGCATCCAGTATAAAGTACGTACGAGTGCAGAATGGCATCAATGTTAAGTGATAACTAAAAGCGGGAGGTGACCAACTGGAAACACACACAAAACACAGAGATTAAATTTATTCTCTATAGCACGAAAAAAAAGCTGAAAGAAGAACTTCTAGTGCTTACTATTTAAGCTATTCGTTGATTAAAATAAGACACTCCCTACTGCTTATATATCGAGTCAATTTTTCTGTTTTTCATCTTCGAGAATTGAGGCAGTATTTTTAACACTTAAATGATTTCAGTCTAATTATATAATATATAAATTCAATAACAGCCCGCCTTAAAGCAATATGTGTATGTAATAAGATTTAAAAAGTGTATATTACAGTCATTGTATATGTTTATATTATTGTATACATGTGTAACAATGCTATGTGAATGTATTACGTAATTTAATAATGTAGGAGCTGTGAGAATAATAGGTTAAAAGTTGCTAACAATGAGGTAACCTTGAGGGAATAATGAGTAAGAAAGTTTAATAATGCTATTAGTCATTATTGGAGCTACAGTAATGTAAATTCTGAGACAGTTTATAAATAGCCAATTAAAAAAACAGAAAAAGCTTTAGTTAAATTAAGGTATTCTATTGGACTAGGATTAGCCAATCAGAGACTTGAAATACAGAAATTTACAAATTTAGGCGTTATAAATCAAGTCAGATGGTTGTAGCACTCATAACCGGACTGTTGCTTGTAGACAGTGTTCCTAACCGTACGCGAGGTGTGTCCTCGAGAAATTTAATACGTATTCGTGCGAGATAAAAATAGTTTACGTGTTAAAAAAGTGCAAGTAATTAATAAAAGAATCTCACATCTCTCTCTATATCAGTGAAGTGTTATTTAAATAGTGTCAAGCATTAATAAAAGGAGTGAAGTAAAATTATAATCTCTGTAAGCCTACATTCTTCAGTCGCACCACCTCCCTGCTAAGACATTCATGTCTCTAAAAAATATAAATACTGGCGCAGCCGAGGCAAACATAAATATATAATATTTAAAGAAACAGTCAAAATTACAAGGTTAATATTTTTTAAACATTTTGGGGCAAAGGCCACCGGAAAGTACATTTGGGGCGAAGGCTACCGGAAACTTTGTACCATACGTGCTGTCACAACTGGTTAAAGTTTGGCTCCCCAACAGTTGAACTACAATACAACTCCTGCTTCAAATTAGCTTTCCATACGTGAAGCAACAACCTACTTCAAATTGGCGCCAAAACGTGGGGGAAATAACGAAACAATAATACATCAACTTCAGAATGCATCAATGTTTCAGTGGAAGAGTCGAGTTTTCTTCATCAGTTCACTGAGTGCGTCCTTTTGAATTGCTATTGACTAAGCTGTTTCCGAGATAGGTTTTAATTTACCTTAAACATGAGAAACTTCGTGTTGCAGAATAACTAGTGGGCGGAATTATAAGAATCTGGCTACACGGCTGTATGCGGCCGTGAAGATATCCATCTTATTAAAGGCTACTTCACAACCAACAACAACGGTAACCAGAACGGGAACGAGAAAGTTGAAATACATGTATTCAAATGGGAATGTTCACAACCGACGGGAAGCCTTCCCGGGCCCCGGGAACGGGAAAGAAGAGTTGCCCAACTTTTAACTTTCTCGTTCTCGTTCCCGGGCACGGCATATTAAATCCATATTGTGCATATTGGACTCTTCACTCTAGAGGTCATTCTAGGCGGCCATGACATGAAACAGCCACTAGTGCTCTCCATAGTCGCAAGCTGGAAACATGAAACTATTAGTAGTAAATGTGCTTCCTGACCTCATCCCGACACCCGCAAATCTAATCAACGTTGGTTCCTCTGGTAAAGGCGTCATTTATAGTTTGTTTATATGCAACTTAAAACTGGCTATTACCTATAAAACAATGGCAAAAGCTACAAAGAACAGCTAAAACCGGTGGAAATGAAAAAAGAACAATAAACAATTTTAATGTATGCCGTTAAATAAAGGAATGAAAGCGTGGCATAAGTAGAGAGATCGGAAATGTAATGGATATACATTTAGATAATGTTTACTCTATCGAATTTTGACGTTGACTTGGCTAAATTGGAAGTAGGTGAAAAAATATCATTGGTCAGTAAAAACCAAATGAAATCCCAATGCGTAAAATCGACTTTCACTTTGTGATCAATATGCATTCGCGTTCTCACTACCGGGCTGTTGTGAACCAATATCTTGCATGGTGCATTGCTTCCCGTTCTCGTTTCCGTTCTGGTTACCTTTCTCGGGCGGTTGTAAACCAGCCTTTATCCTTTAAAGACTGGAACAGTGCTTCGAGATTAACACTTTTGTAAGCCTTATTTTGGTAGGGTAAAGCAAGATTGTTCCTCAATCGTTCTGCATGCGGAAACTGTTTTGGGTAGAACAACCTTTAATTATTCAAAGCCTCGAAAGGGAATACTTTAGAGTATTCTTGAAATTTGGAAGTACCGGCGAGCTTTAAGAATTTTAAATGTTGCATATTATTAAATCCTTCATTCGTTTCGGACATTAAATTACCCAATATTTTATAAAATAGGGACATATGTTGTACATTTACTGCTCTAAAGACAATTATAATCTTAAGCTTTCCCGAAGAGCGTCTGCGATTTTGATAATGCCCTTTGTTAGCTCCTTTAATACGACACAATTCCTTAAATGTTCATTAGAAGCTTCATGTTTTCGTGTAATGTTGTTCAAGTCCGTCCGCTTATGTTGTACATGCCCTTTGTGCCGTCCTCCGTGGTCTAGGGGTACAAAGAGCGCCAAAGAAAATCTCACTGCACCTCGCGTCTACGTCACATTATTTATCGTTTTACACGGCCTTGCAAAGCCATGGCCATTTCAGTGGTTGCTTTAGGCCACGGTGCAAGTGTGCGCCAGTCCTTCTGCTAAATAGTTGCACCAATAACCACAACAGAGGTTACAAAATGGCGTGGAAACGAAATATATGTTTACGCTCTCGATCGTATTGGCTAAAAGAGAAAGAGGTAGAGTGAGTGCATTCAGTTTCTCATACAGACCTCTTATCGTGATTGGTAGCCCATACCTTATTGGCTAGTGCAGGACACGCCTTTGAAAGGGTTAAACGCTAAGGGGAAAACTTGATGAGCGCCCAGGTTAGCGAAATGTAGAATGTGCAGTGTGAAAAGGTATTCAGAGGGTGCAAATTAAGCTTGAATTGTATTCATTAAATACACAGCAAGGCAGCACTTTATAACAAAAAATAAACAGAACTCTATTCTCACAGTGATATCAGTGTTTGTTGCTGCATAGAGGCAAACATAACTAAATAATAAATAAATAAAGTAGCATGTTTTCCCTCTAATTCAAACTACAATTGGTTAATATACCTTTACTAAAATATTGCTGATCATAGGAATACAACAGGATTGCAGAAAAAAATATAACCCAATTTTATTGACATAATATGTATGTCATTCGGTATACTATATACATATACACATTTATCTCTAGTTTCTAAACATGATCAGTCAGTTATAACAAAAAAGCAATTTGCATTTAGTAAACGAATATCATCATCTGCGAATGTTTTACGGGGAATGCCCACTTTCTGACGAGTATGTAAGACCGTCTTCCCCACCTTCCTGAAATATTTTATCCAGTAATTTACTATAAAACACTGTGCACTGCCGTTGCAATTGTTGTAACAGTGCGACCAGCCTCCCACATACCCACGATATGTCCACGAGTAATTTCGCTAGTATACGGCATGACTGTTTCTGAGACAATAAACATGTTTTTGGTTTCAATAACGGCAGAAAAAGCAAAGGCATCAACCTCCCCTCTTTTCCCTCTTATTGCTGTGTTATCAAGCCACCACGCTCTGCGATAGGTAAGGTGAAGGACTGCGGCAGTCACCTCCTCCTGTCCGTTGCTGCATCCTCCATGTTGGCTCCAAATGCTCGCAGTGTGCTGGTTCTCTGCAATTGTATCCTCGGCTAGCTGAAGTAATTTTCTTTAAACTATATGGGAGCATGGACTTATCCTTGGTAAAGGAAGCGTCGATCTCGGGTAGTGATATAAGAAGACATAGACGTGCTGCCGTTTCTTTTTATTTAACTAACCCACGTAGTACACAACACTGATATTGCCGCCGTTAAAATACTGTCCACCGCTGTTAAAACGCGGCGCGGATATGACACGAAATTTAAATATGCTTATTATCTCTTTACGAGTAGCGGTTCTTAGGTGTGTTTCGAAAACTGTCTTTATTCCCTTTTGGCGCGATATCTCTCACACATCCTGCAGCATCTCTCTCTGCCCACACATGACAAAATGCCTAACTGAAATGCCCCTAATTTGTTCCTAGCAGATCCATTTATAGTCGCAGGTTTCTGGGGCTGCTTCCTTTCCTATTGGTCCATTTTTAGCGCCACTCGACGCGTCTCACTATTTCGTATAAACTTACAGGGATCTCATTGGTCCAAGTTTAACGTAAATCGCGGCTTTTCTTAAATTTACCGTTAAGCTAGCTGTCTCTCTCACTTGGTCACGGCGAATTATCGAATAATAGGACAAAGACTTTACACCCTCGCTGTAGGAATAATGGCCCTGCGACCAGAGAGACGTCGTAAAACTAGATTTTCTGCCTTCGAAGACACTATTCCTGTAGCTAAAATATTTCGTCGTGGACAGTATTTTAACATAGCGCTTAAATTATTTACATTAAACCATTTATAACTCTTCTAATATCAGAAACCTAGATACATACATAACGTTAAATCACCCTTCTTAAACTATACAAGCAGTATAAGAAAAATATATGTACGTAGTATGATTTAACATCAATAAAAATTAATTAATAAATTATCTATAATTACAGTTCTCGGGCTCGGCCTAGAGTTGCCGTTTTAGGACACGCCTCAAGAGACCCCAGAAAACGATACAAAATCCGCCGAAGATTTTCTTTGGTGCTGTTTGTACAATGCTAGCCTCTGGTTCCCGAGGTCGTGGGTTCAATACCGGCGGAGGGCGATCGATTATTTCGGGAGTAAAATCCTTAGCATGGCTTCCTTCGGAAGGGAAGTAAAGCCGGTGGTCCCGTGTCGTAGATTTACTCTGAACCAAACGCCCGGTCTTTCACGCCCAGTATGGAAAGGGACTCTAAGAACCATATCAATTAAACATCGTCTATAAATAAAAACTCAATTTTTGCACCTTTGTAACGCCGATAAGCAAACACGGTAAACAATACCGTTGTTTGGTACTATAATCATTTATATTCTTTGCACCAACGAGATTTAAATTTCCTGGCGAACATTCTTTATTTTGAAGTTGCCTCACCGCAAAGATGTTCTAAATACAACACTGGTGGTGGTCTACTAATATTTAACACGTCACGCTTGTTATCTTTCAACAAAGAAAAGCGGCCTAGAGTACGGAACATACAACATCCTTTGTTGGATTCATTATAGATTCCCTAAATAAGAATCACGAAAAAATCCACATAATAGTAATCAAATCACTAATCACTTAAAGGGAAAATATCACGTTTTAACACACGATACAACCCGATATAAATAATAGAAGTTGGACTCGCTCTGAGCACTGTGACTTCTACAAACCTATATAAATTCAAATAGACAAGAAAAAGTGAAATAAAATATCCCTGCATTGTGTTGAGAACACTGACGGATGCGGTAAAGCTCCCCACCACGAAAATTGTCCATAGTCGTGGCAACTAAGTACATAGAACACTTTTTAAACCTTTTTAATTTTCCGGAAAATGGCTCTAGCAATCGTGATTAAAATACTATATATTAAACATGTTTTCAGCGAATAAAATGTATATCTTGAATTTTCTGGGAATAGCTTGCGAAGTCCCCTTCATTCGGAAGGAAATTTATATAATCTTGCATAACTGGTAAGCAATAGACGAAAACATACACACAGTTTATGTCAAATAACCTTTTGTGGCACCAGTCATTCCGAGATATTCGTTTTTACTGGTTCGAATCGTTCAATACTTAGCCATTCTTTTCATGTCCAGCTGTTTCTGAAACAGTGTAGCATTTTAAGGCCAGAGTATAGCGTCCAGTTATAGAACATTTGACTATCTCTATTCCTTTTTTATACATAACGAAATGTATAATGTAGGTATTTCCGGGAATGTTTATCTCGATTAAAATGAAGTAAATGGCAAAATAAGCTTTAGCAAGAATAATTTGTATACCCACTAATAAACGATAGTGCTAGAGAAGGTCATGTGAATGTAACACGTCAGAATTTTTGCACGTACATACCCTTTCGCATCTTAAAGATCGCAGGAGTTTATAATTCTAGCACTTTCATTAATTTATTTTTAAAAATGCTATTTCTAGAGGATGAGATTAATTACAATAGGAACTCATATTTTCACAATCACAGTACGCGAAAACCATATGGTTACTATTCCACCAACCTATAATATTGTTTTTAATATGTTGGGGTGTAATACATTAAACTTTACGTTACGCACCATTTAAATTCACAGTGAAACAATTTCTAACTCAACAGTGTTTTATAAATTATAAGCTGTAATAGATTATACAAAATACTTTAAATGTATGGGTTGAGTACTAAATGTCATTTTAGAAGGCCAGAGTGCAATAGAAGGTAATGTAGAGATGAATTTCAATGTAGGAAAAGCCATTATATTTTTATCCATAAAGCGTAGTAGTTGGAGTTAAATGGCAAGGAAATATCAACGTGCGACATGCGCTTGGCGCTGAAAAAGTCTGAAGCCTTGGTGTAATTGTTCGAAAATCTATCAGTATGGCCAATCTTTCTTTCCATGCGCACCCTAGCGGCGATAAAAGGACAATTTTCACTCTCTTCCAGCAGCAGAACATTACAGTATTCAACTTCAACTATACTGTAAGCCATAGCTACTTTTTCTTCGCGTAATGTACTGTGAGTTCTCTGTAAAGTGTCACAGCTCAAGTTTATATTACAATGTTTTTGTGTATAATTATGAAGTAATATAAGCACGTAAGTAAAGTTAAAGAAACGAGAGAAGAGAATGCATAATTACACTTTAGTCGGGACCCTTGTCCAAATATAACTACCCTTTAAACGTTACCAGGGGCGTAGCTCAAAACAGTACTAAGGGACACGTTGTAGAGCGATTAATACACATTAAAGTTCCAGTATGTACTTATAATTTGTTATGAAGGAAATCCAAAGGATTTCAATCTTACATTATGTTAGAATTAGCAAATTTTCTGATTTACCTGGAAGCCAGGATTAAGAAGTTTTAAGTCTGAGGTCAAAACCTGACAGTTTGCACATCACGCATAAATTCTAAGTTTCTAAGCTGCAAAAATATCCACCTGATTGCGCGCGTGCTGGCAAACTCACACAAAACTATGTCGGTTTTATTCAACTCACACAAGCAAGTAGGGTTAGCGAAACTTTTAAGCCCCTGTACACGATCAAACTTTTGTTTTCAATTCAAGAGTATACAAGAAAAATTGTCAAATATTTTTTTAATATGTTACAAGATTGGACAAGACTTGACAATGACATAAATGTGCATTTACAACTTGTCTTTTTTCAAACTGAAACCCTTCAGAACACATTAATAAATGATTTATCACGTACAAAGCAATTCACTATTTGCGTCACGGTATAACAGTTTGCAATGAAAGACTGTTCTTTACTAATATTATGTAACACTTTCACGTATTATATCCAATGAAATGACATTACGATTATGGAATACAATGGAAATAACACCAACTGGTAGGTTAACCACACTATATAACATTGTATTAATGTATACTTAGTTCGGAAATCTGCCTGGCAATTATTTCTTCATATGCCTTCATCTGCTTCATCTTGTGGTAATCCACAGAGTCCTAGACTTACGACATACCTTGGCCGGGTAGCCATTTTTGTTTACTTTTCGCTTTCCGCCATGTTGCAGATTTCGTGACGCACTGTAAATACTCGCATTTCATTGGCTGACGCCATCAAATCATTGTCAAATCTTTGATCATTTAGAGCATGTCCTTACTTGTTTTCAAGACTTTCAAAGAGTTTAAAAGTATTGAAAGCAATTTGAAAGAAAAGTTTTAAAGTTGTTACAACTCTTGAAAGGTCTTGTAAAATATTGAATTTGGCAAAAATTTGATCGTGTACAAGGGGCTTAAGACTAATTTCGAAACTGCCTCCATTTAGGAAACTATGTCATTGACAAATCACTAATGAACGGAAGAACGTTGTATGTCACTTGGGGTATTTCACAATTTTATGCTAACTTCATGTAAGCATTCACCATGTTATTGCCGTAATATCATAAAAAAACCAACTCCACTTATGTAAGATTGTGAAATAGTTGTATTGTATTTTGACTGTTGGGGAGCGGAACTTGAAGTAGTTGCAACCGCACGTATATTACCCGGTTTCCGGTAGCCTTCGCCCCAAATAATGTACTTTCCGGTGGCCTTTGCCCTAAATGTTTAAAAAATATTAACTTTGTAATTTTGACTCTTTTTCTTTAAATATTATATATTTATGTTTGCCCCGGCTGCGTCAGTATTTATATTTTTAGATACATGAATGTCTTAGCAGGGAGTGGTGCGACTGAATAATGTAGGCTTACACAGATTATAATTTTACTTCACTCCTTTTATTAATGCTTGACACGATTTTAAATAACACTTCACTGATATATAGAGAGAGAGCTGTGAGATTTCTTTTATTAATTACTTGCACTTTTTAACACGTAAACTATTTTTGTCTCGCACAAAATACATATTAAATTTCTCGAGGACGCATCTTGCATCCGGTTAGAAACGCTGTCTACAAGCAACTGACTTCTGGATTTGTAAATTTTGCTATATTCCAGTTTCTGATTGGCTAATCCTAGTCCAATAGAATACCGTCATTTAACTAAAGCTGTTTCTGGTTGTTGATTGGCTATTTTATAAACTGTCTCAAAAAATTACATTATTGTTGCTCCAAGAATTACCAGTAGCATTTAAACTTTCTAATTCATTATTGCTTCAAGGTTACCTCATTGTTAGCAACTTTTAGCCTAGTATTCTCACAGCTCCTACATTATTAAATTTCGTAATATATTCACATAACATTATTAAACATGTATACAATAATATAAACATATACAATGACTAATATACACATTTATATATTGGTACATACACATATTGCTTTAAAGCGGGCTGTTATTGAATTTATATATCATATAATTAGACTGAAATCATTTAAGTGTTAAAAATACTGCCTCAATTGCCATGACATAATTTCCTAAAGCTAAATATGTTACCGAATATCGTTTCTCGCTTGGAAGATGTAAACATGAGAGCATTTTAAACAATAATTCATACTACATGTTTATATTACATACTACCAGCAAGTGACAGTTTTGAAAGAGTGCTGCAACATCCACCTATTGCTTGACGAAGAAATGTGGGAATTGTAGTCTTGAGTTTAAATCCTTGCGTACAGACGCTTTACTCGCGGAAATAATACTTGTACCATTTGACATTTAGAAATATTTAAAAGTTGGACCATTAGTTTTTATTTATGTATTTTTGAGGTGGTCTATTACCCCATAGATTTCGAATACATTTGGTCTTCACTGTATATGCCAATGCATTGAATAAACAATAAACTAAAAAGCTTAATTGCTAGAAATGATGAATAGCAGCTGTAGTAATAAATCAATATTATTTATACTGTAATTGTGTCGATAGTTGTGAAATAGAATTGCATGTGAACAGGCATACTAAGTATAGCTACTTATAACACCAAATAGAGCAGCTACTTTATTCAGGGACTCTGCAACAGCATCTTAAACTCAACTGTCCCGGTAGACATTACAACTTACACAAGTGCAGTTTGGGTTGCCTATAACTTCGGCGCTAACTCTTCTCGCGTACTTCAAATGATGTTTGAAATCAGTGGTGCTCTACAATTCCCTTAGGGATTTCTTGACATAACGTAGTTGTTTTTACTATTTTCTTTTTAATGCTTAAAACAGCTTTATAGTAGCTGTGAAGGTATCTTTCCAAACTTATTTCTTCCTTTTAATATCTAATAGTTTATTGCCTTTAAAAGTAGTTTTAAAAATGTTGTATGGTTTCATCCACGCCTTTCTATGATAGCGGCAGACGGCAACGAGCGCCGAAGACGCGGACAGGAAAAACACCGCGCAGCCGGTTCGTAGTCTTTTGGCTCTCCCTTAGTAGTGGCACTACTTAGGAAGCAGGTTTCCCTTTAAGTACCTCAGCCTAAAAATACTTTTTGTGCACTTCCTGGCTTCTAATCTAGGGATCAATATCTACATTTTTTGTTATTTGTAGTATTTGTCTCACTAAATTAGGGCCTGCTTCTAGTTTTGCGGTAGCTCCAAGAACCTGGTATTTTATCCTTTCTGTAGCTTCGCATTCTAGTAGAATGTGTTTCGCCGTTTCAACAGCTTATATACATAGACAGCCACTAAAAATCAAAACCCTATAAGATAACTGAAGTTCAGGACTTGTAACCACGCGATTAGTAAGAATTAATTGCTGCAATTGGGTGTTGGATAATGTTAATGATCGCTGTATTGACCTACGTTTAACTTCTTTTATGGACGAAGCTTAGTTTTATTTACAAAGCCATGGAAAATTAAAGAGTGTTCACGTACATTTTCATAAAAGGTGTGAGAGATGTGTGGCGCCACAGGACATCATTTCCAACATCTTCTGTGTCTAAGATATGTGGTTATTGTAGCTATAATTTACAGGAGAAATCTATGCGCTTGAACTTAAGGGGCTATGAATATCCGACTCCGCCGGCAAACAGCGTGCTTCCCGATGCAAGAAAATTCCCGTTTGGCCCGGACGCGCGTCCAAACGAAGGCCTGTATTTCTACGCGTACCTTATAGCCAACGGAAAATGTCTTCAATACTTACTAAAAAGCATAAATGTGGTAGTTTTGAGTCAGATTTTAAAAATGCGATACTACGGCTGGGAACCGAATCACATATTTTTTACTCTCCGTGCACTACCTATGTGCTACCTTGACGAGGTACCCCACGCGCATTAAGTATTTCTTATATTCTTCATTTTCCAAGGCGACCTGAATTACTGTGAGATCTCTACTTTAATGACGACTTGGAATACTGCAGGTAATATTAAATTCCAGGCGTTTAAAGAACTACGCTACAGGGCTAGTTTATATCCGTTTTCCTTGCACACGTTTTTTAAATCTGAAAAATTTGAATCCCAACAATGGTTTTAAATCTGTCAAATTTGATCCCTCTTTAAATCTTAATAACTGATTGACAAATGTATGCTTTTGCTACAGTGTCGATCGCGTAGCTGCGCAGACTACACCCGGCTGCCGATCCGGTGCCTACCTGGGGAAAGCGAAAGGAAAACGCGATAAAAGAAGAGAAATTAGATTATTCTAATATGACATTAGGACGTTACAATCTTCATTTACGGAATAAAATTACTCCTTGTTTTAAGCGTATAAATCAACCACGAAGTTTCACTCTGCCATAGAAATTCAAACATTGAAGTAGAATAGTTGCTTTAGTTTAACTGCCCCACGTATGGGAGCCAACTTGAAGTAGTATTGTTCTTCAACTGTTGTAGTTTATTGTTGTTGTAGTTTTACTGTTGTTGTCACCCACAAGCTTGGGAAGCCAACTTGAAGAAGTTATTGGTTTGGAGTTCATTTATTTAATCACCTCCATGTATGAACGTCAATTTTGAAGTGGATTGTTTGTTACGTAATATGCTGCTACGTATGTAAAGCCGATTTTTAACATGTATTTTGTTATTACGCTCCAAGTTTAAAAATATTTATTAGCTTTGTTATTAAACTGCTTCTATAGGTAGTATTTATGTTTATGTTTGCCTCGGCTGCGTCAGTATTGTTTTAGAGTCACGTATATCTTAGTCAGGGCGTGGTACGACAAGAATGTAGGCTTACACAGATTTTAAGTTTAAATTCACTTCTTTTTATTAATCCTTGGCACAAATTATATAGCACTACACTGATATTAAGAGCTGTGAGGTTCTTTAATTTAAAACTTGTGCTTTGTTATCGCGTATACTTAATTTTCGTTACACACGAATACGTAATATTTCTTTAGAAAACACATCTTCCATCCGGTCACTACCAAGGTCTGCCAGCAACTGAACATATTTCAAATGTCCAAAACCCGTAAGCTTCTGTATTTTAAGTGTCTGATTGGCTAATCCTAGTCCAATAGAACACCTGCACTTAATTAAAGCTTTTTCTGGCTGTGGATTGGCTATTTTTAAACTGTCACAAAATTTACTTTTATTGTTGCTCTAATAATGACTAGTAGCATTCAAACTCTCAAACTCATTATTGCCTCAAGGTTAACTCATTGTTACCTCATTGTTAGCAACGTTAAACTTATTATTCTCACAGCTCTTACATTATTAAACTACACAATGCATTCATATAACATTATTAAACATGTTTACAATAATATAAACATTTGCAATGACTGTTACATTTTTACAAATTATTACATACATATTGCTTCAAGGCGGGTGGTTATTGAAATTACGTATTATATAATTCAAGTATTAAAAATACTGCCTCAACATCGAATTCACAGTACAATGACTGGTAAAAAAGAAACATCTATATACAGTACAATAGTAAAAATAATTTAAAAATTCTTTCTATTTTAGAGTTTTGCAGTTAAAGATTTTGCATACGTTATAAGCCTCTATCTTAAGTGGAGATTAAAAGTCTTATACCACCAAAGTTAAATTTACTAACTTCATTACCCATTATCTCAAACTATTTAGGATATAAAACTGAAATTTTTACAGGATACACATGAATACCTTCTAAGTATCCAATACTAGTATACAATAATGTGTTTTATTAAGAAAAATGGGATTTTCTTCTTAATTAGACATTTTATTAAAATTCATCAGCAGTTAAATTTTAAGACCTAACCAACCAACTTATTAACACCAAAGTGGATCAACAACAGCATTAAGGTGTTTTTTATTATCTCAAAATTTCATTTAGCTATCTCATATAGTTTATAAAAAAATGCTCAGAAATTGTCACTCACAGAAAAAAAAACTCTTCCAGTAAAAACAGAGAAAAAGAACTCGCATATGCATATTTACAAAGAAAATATCACATTATTTGGACATACAGAAACTGCCATATATTGTACTAATATATAGTGGCACTAATTTGTAGTTCAAAATGCACATCTCTACTCTAAAGAATATAGGAGTTATTGATTTGTTTTTCTTTGAAGTGGTGCATAATATTGTGCTTGCAGAAATATAATATCCATAAAATTAAAAAGGAAATTTCTAATTATAAGAATACACAAAAAATTGAAAATGTCACTCTTGGCCAATTTCCCCCATTTAATCTTCCCTTAAAGCTCTGGGCAGTTTGCTTTCTCGTTTTTAAGACGTCCAAATTTGTTGTGCATATTTCGGTACGTATTTGTCATTCTTTAATAAAAACGTTTTACGTAAGAAAGCTAATTTTTTGCCTTCCGTAGCATAGTTTGAATACAGCATCACTCAGTTTCAGGAATTAACAGCCGAGGGCGCGCGCGTGTTTATCATTTGCTCGTTAGAAGCGTGAACAGAGCCAACGAGATTTCAGCAGCCACTAATTAATTCCGTTACTTGCCTACAGTAGCGCTAGTGTCACTTTGGGGGAGCAGCCTGCAGCGCTATCTTGCTTTTCGTCTGTTATTTAAAGTTGACATCTCCTTAAAACCAAGAATTAGGTAATTATTGCTCTGTGTTCCCATAACGTTTAATGTGAGGTGTTGCAAAAGTACAACTAATGACTTTACTTACATGACTTTACCTACTCTTGTACAAACAATTTTTACAAGCGCTTATTCTCCATCTACTTCATGTTAATCGAGATATGAGAAGTCTTCTAATACGTGCAAGGAGAATATGGTAGGCTTTAAGCGATAGTCAAATCTTTTAACAGCTGGTTTCTATGCGGAACATTCTATTCTCTTTGCATGTCCAGAACATAAGAAAACGAATAACGAATTACCGTTTGAGAAAAAGTATATGTATTGGAAAATTCAAACAAATAACAAGTAATATCTCGAAAATGGTTCACTCCACAAAAAAAATGTATATAACATAAATTCTGTGTTTTAACGAGATCTACATATTTTGTACAGTAAACTTTTGTGTAACTCTTACAGTTTACCAGTTATGCGAATGTCATTCAGAATGAAGAGAGCTTTTGGGGATATTCCCAGAAAATTCAAGATATACATTTTATTTGTCATAAAATTATCTTAAACATATAATATTTTAATCACAATCATTACAGACATTTTTGAGAAAATAAAAACTTACGAAGAATGTTCCATGTAACGGGTAGTCTGGGGTGGGGGGATTTTCTTTAAAATCTTTGTGTCGCATCTTTGAAAGATATTGAATCTAAATACCAAGTTTGGTATTTATCCAACTTTTCGTTTTTGAGTTATGCTGTTCACAGACTCACACACGGACCTTTTTCTAAAAATGCTTTTTTTAGCATTCAGGTGCCTCAAAACATGTATTTACAGTTAAATCTCGATATCCAATTTTTGTGTAGAATGCTATACTTCCCCTACTTACTATACGTAGTAGAGAAAGTAAAAATACATATTAGAATAGAAGTAAGTTTTGAGCTAAAAACCTAGTAAATCCTTATTGTAAAACTACTACAAACGCTGACCAATTAATATGTCAGCGTTTGTAGCAGTTTTATAATTTATTGCAGCCAAATAGCCATGTAGGTTTATAATATTTCATTACATTCACGAGTATAGCACTGTCACATATTTGCTTATTCACTTATTGACCTGTGCTTTTTGTGCAAAGTTTCATGTGGCACCGATCACGTTTTTACTTTCTCTACTACGTATAGTAAGTAGGGGACGTGTTGCATTCCACCCAAAATCTCGACACCAAGATTTCACCGGAAATACATGTTTTGAGGTGCCTTGAATCCAAATAAACCATTTTTGTAAACCTGTCCGTGTGTGGCTGTCTGTCTATCTGTTCTGTCTGTCAGGCTGTAAACAGCATAACTCAAAAACCAAAAGTCGGATATACACCAAAATTGGTATTTGAGTTTAGTATCTTCCGAGGATGAGACATGAAGTTCTTCAAGAAAATCCCCCCTCCAGACTACGCTTTACATGGAACATGTTTCCAAAATTTTGATTTTCTCAAAAATGGCTCTAATGATTTTTATTAAAATATCATATGTTTAAGATACTTTCATGGCAAATGAAATTTATAGCTTGAATTTTCTGGGCATGTCTCCAAAAGTCCTGTTCATTCTGAATGACTTTCGCATAACTGGTAAACCGAAAGAAATAAACAAAATTTTACTACACAAAGAATGTAGATCTCGTTAAAACACACAATTTAAGTCGTATACATTTTTTGTGGAGTGAACCATTTCCGAGATATCCCTTGTTATTTGTTTGAACTTTCCAATATTTATACATTTTCTCAAATGGGAATTCGTTATTCATTCTTTTATGTCCTAGAAATGCAAAGAAAATGGAATGTTCCACATAGCAACCAGGTCTTAAAATATTTGACTATCCCTTAAATCATACTATATTCCCCTTGCAGCTACCAGAAAATTAGCAATAAGATATTTTGATATCGATTAACATGAAATACGAGCAGATGGAGAATAAGCGTTTGTAAAAATAGTTTGTAGAAGAATAGAGAAAGCCATATGAGTGCAACACATCAGATTTTTGTTTACATAGTTTACACTCACATTATTTGGTTCACGAAAGGATGTGTTGCTGCAGATAAGGTGGTGGAAGCCATGAACTTACCATTCTTATGAGGACATGTCTCATCTCGAAATTTCCCTTTGTCCATGATATATCTATCGTGACTGCTGTGTTGTAAAATTCTGGGCATATTTCTTCTCTTTGTTGCCATTAAGTTTTCTGATGTGCTGGTGCTGGGCAATAGCAGGTTTGTCCTCAGGTCTTCGATGGGAAAGGTTTCCTTCGCCAGGATATATACGAACCTCGATCGCGAAGTCTTTGACACTCCCGATGCTTTCTTTATATAGACTGACTACAATAATCAGATGTCGACAGTGGCCTGAAAGTAATTACTGCAAGAGAGGCTGTCCTGGAAAAGATATTTTGAATAACGACCTTAAAATATTCAAAACCTTTTCGCCCGATATAACATTTTTTAAGCCTGTTGGGTAGGACATAAAAATGCGATGTGCAACTGTCTCACGACCCTCTCTAACCTATACGCTTCATACAAAAAGCTATTGTTCAGTTCACGTTGCGTCAATCATAATAAGTTTACCCCGAATTATTTCAAATTAGTCAATATGGATCTAGTTAAGTACAAAATGCGATAATAAATCATCTGTTTATACAGGGTGAATCATTTAACTTGAGACTGTACAATTCTCCAAAACTAAACTTTGTAGAAAGAAATGTCTTTAGTAAAAGTTGCTTAATATTATGGAGTAAAGTAAATGCCATTAGTCGTGTTTTGTTTGCCGGACGTTATGGTAGTCATTTTAGGATGAATTTAATTTTTTTAAATGGGAACCAACAATTAGTGTAAAATTAAATTGACCCTAAAATTACCATCACAAATTACCATCACAACGTCCTCCAAATAAACAGGACTAATGTCATTTACTTTCCCCCATAATATTAAGAAAATTTTATCAAAGGCATTTCTTTCTACAAAGTTTAGTTGTAGAGATATTGTACAGTTTTAACTTGAATAGTCCACCCTGTATAACAAGTAAATGCTCACTAGTAATGTCTTCATGTGAATTAAAAAGAATCTCGCATTTTCAAACAGTTTACACAAATAGTGTAAAAATGTAAACCTTAAAGTATACTTCGGAAGTGGCTAACGCTACGAAAATATTTATTTCAATTACATCTATTTAATGACGTTATATTTTATTTTTGCGGTAATACTCCATCTGTCTTGTATGCTTTCCAAGTTACAAGGAAGAATCAAATGTTCCTTATAGATTATTTATAGAAATTTCAATGTACACATTTTATTTGTGATACCAATATCTCAAAAGTTACGTATTTTAATAAAAATTACTTTCTTATTCTTTAGAAATTAAAAAATAATGAAATCTTTTATCTGGGGTAGGCGAAATTAAATGAAGCATCTTCCTTGATTTGCTCTAAACGGGCTGACCTTTTTAGCCATACTTAATGGTCGCAGACTGAAGCATATAACACATTTTAAAAACGCCAATGTGTTCAACTGACCCTCAAACATACATTTCAGGTGATATGTTATTCAATTCCTGAGTGTAGCACCATTTATACATTCGGTAGATGAATGAATAACCGGATCAGATTTTTTGGTGTTTATTTTTAGAAAAGTTCGTGAAAAAATATATAAAATGTCGTATTTATACTTTAAAATATGGTGGAAATTTCGTGATAATTTTAGTGTCATAGGTATTCACAGTGCGGTGTGATGTTTTTGAAATTTGGCTGGAGACAAGCTGTAAGTCGTTATCGATTGTTGATCACGTGCACTGCTCATGGTCGCATCCCCTTCAGTTTATTTCTGTTGTTAGTTCCCACGTGGTCAATTATTTTTCCACTGCAGCAATTACTTCAAGAACTTCAAAACGAAAGTGTTTATAACGGGACATTCCAAAAGTTCAGGAAAACTCTGTCAGCTGTCATAGATGGTACTGCAGGTCATAAAATAGAATAATAACGTCTATAAATTCTCCAGTTAATGCACTTCTCTAAGTGAATCCTCATTTCTTTACAGCCAATATGTTTAAAACAAATACATTTTCGTTTTTAACGTAAAAATAAAGATTTTTGCAGAAACAATCAATTTTGGCGAAAATTCGCGACAAACTTACAGCCATAAATCTGTCACGTTTGTCATAAATCGTGCATGCATTTCCTGCTGCATCTGTCACACTCGCATATTATTTTCTACCCATTACAACCTCACATAATCCTATGTTCTATACTATAGTATTGAAAAAAGTAATTATTTTATTCAGGTTACATTACTCGCCATACATTTTTGACAAGCACAATCTTAAATTAACTAAGATGGACTTGACTGCATTCAGGACAGGGAAAACAGGACAAAACTATTTTTTTTCTTATTTTCTATTAGTAATGAATCCACGAGCGAAAAAAAAACAATCGCATATTTGCTAATAAAAGTTACTTAATAGACGACGCATGACAGTTCAAACAATGAATATTTTGAAAACGGCAAACTAAATCAGAAATAAATATTTGATTCAAATCATATACTTGTTAACTCTACGTCTTTCGTGCACTATGTGTGTTTATCTCTCATGGTTTACCACTTTTAAAAATATTACTGAGAATGATGACTTCATAAACTATTCACAGAAAATTCCGATAAGCGTTTTATTACTCCTGCAAATACCTTAAATATAGCATTTAAATAAAAATTAATACAGCAATTTATGAGAAAACAAAAAATACCGAAATACTTTCCATGTAAAAACTGTTTGGGTTGTAGGGATTTTCTTGAACATCCTCCTTTTGCATCCTTGGAGAATGCTGAACTTAATTACCAAGTTTGCGTGGGCTTTTGGAAGTTTTTATAAAAATATATTTTTGAGTTCAGCGAATTTAAAAACTTGTTTCCGAAAGCTCGATATCGAATTTTTAGTTGAAATGCAACACTTCGTCTGCCTACCACAGGTAAGCATTTGCATAGAAAGTATAAAATATCCCACATTGAAACGGCGCAACTATTTTGTGGATATTACTACCAAAATATTGGTTATTCACAATATTCTCCAGCGGTTCTAAGCGTTGTTACACATTCAGCCGAGTATTAACTATTAATTATACTATTATTCAGAAGTCCTAGACCTTCAGTTGCGTATATTGAGCGGTTCCCGAGTTGTTTCATGCCTACAAACAGACTACGCCCCGCAGAAGCAAACGCACCAAAATGAAAGACTAACAGTCTATTGGTACCAGTTTGGTTCTGTGACGCATGTGGCCGAGCTATCAATTGGCTGGCGACGACCGGCCGGCTGGTAAGGAGTAGGGAGAGAGAAGTAGCGCTCTCGCTTAGCGTAATCACCAGAAACGCTATGGAGAGAAACCAGGATATTCTGGAAATTTCCTTTCTTCCCGACTCTCGAACATTCTGGAACTTTGTGGAAAATGCCTTCTGGCGAGTGATAACGTTAGTGAGCTAGGGAGTGCATTTGTGGCGCAATAAAAAGTGCCGTTCTCCGAGCGAGTTTATGACGACCGCTGTTACGTCTAGTGAGTGCTGCTACTGCAAGAGATTAGAGAGGTCTTGCGTTCGCTCCCAGGCGGGTGAACCGTCCGGAAGAAGAGGCTTTTTATTTAATTACGCCGCTACGTCGCGAAGAGAGTTAAATGACACTGAAAACCAAGTGAAGTCACAGTAAAACATCAACTATTTCACATTAGTGAAGTGATAGTGAGATCCTAGTGAAGTGACAGTTAAAAAAAACTGGACATAGTCACAATACGAGGCCATTTATGCCATTAGTTGCCGAATTATTATACAGGAGCAAGCAAACTTCAGATGTCGCCCAAAACTGCAACATCCTTCAATCCTGAGTTACATTTTAAGACACTGTTTCATTTATAGATAGTTATAATCTTCGGATATACTGCAGTATCGGATTATGGGCAAAATCACTATACACATGTAACATATGCACACGCTGCACTAATTTTATTTGTTTAATACAGTCATTACACAGAGTAAACAACAATAAACCTGGTGCTTTTGCTATTTTCATGAATTTAGTCACTTTAGTTCCATATTACTAATGGTGATTCCACCATGATTCTGAACTAAAATAGTTATATGAAGTGTTTATCGAAAACGTGCGTTTCGAAGCTCTCCAAAAATATAACAGTGTGTGTTTCTTTTATTCTTTTAACTTTTCATGCAGCAATGGAACAACCGTCTTTTCTAGACTTGGTACACAATATACTTTAGCTACCATAGAAAGCAGGGCATATCATCTTCAATGCTTCCCCCAAAGAGTGCGAGGTGAAAATGCACACACCTATTGCGGCTACCACCCCCAAGAAGGAGGGATGAGGTGAAGGAAACACAGGAGACTACAGGCCGTAGGCAGACAGGCCACAGAGACGCGCGGAGGTCCTAACCGTTCCAAACTCGCAGACCCGTACCACTGCTGGAGCCAGTGAGAGAAAGTGATGAACGACCCACCAAACAAGCAGCCTTCTGGAGTCCACGGGGAATATTTTTTCCATTGGGCATGCATCCGCTCCATTTGTCCGGCACCGCCATACGCCACGAAACCTAAAAGTACACCCTAAGATGAGAAGGAAACGGAATCAAAGGGAAATGATGGAAAGGAAATCGTGGAGGAGAAGAAACCACCCCAGGATTCGCCTGTGGATCCCGGGTAATCCAGGGTCAGAGTGGCGGTCACCGGGGATCGAACCTCGCTCGATAATCGGGTATTAATAACAAAACATTGAAATATCTCGCCTACTACTACTTATAATTAAAGTGTTATGTAATAAAAATTTGTGAGAATTATATTTCTAACAAGTTTTACTATTTTTAGAAGTTCGATAGGTTGAATATTTGAGAAGCTACACAAATGCATCATTATTAATGCACGTAAACTAATTATCATGACTAACAGTGTAGAGCTGAATGCTTTGCAGATAGACATAATTTTTGTAGGTACTGTTAAATGTTTACTTCCGTTTTAGCTTTTGATTAGAACCAATTAAGAATATATCTCTTACTGGTTTTCAAAAATCACATTGCATATATGTTGCGCAGAGGGAAACACATGGAGAGAAAGCAAAGAAGGGGAGATGAAGAGAGACGGAGATGGAAGAGAATGGAAGAGGATAAGGGAGGTGAGAGAGGCTGAGAGGGAACAATCTCTGCATTTAAGGGTGCTCGGTACTGAAATTACTTATTTACGCCAACTTCAACCAATTAGTTGAAGCTCTGTTATAGAATTATTCAATTTAATTACGGTAGAAATTAAATATCCGTGGTGCCTTGTACCTAACTTACCAATAATATTTTTCAAAAATAAAAACTGCGTCAAACGTGAAATGTCCCACGTAATGAAAATTTGAAGGTTTTAAACTTTTAAATGTTACGTACTTCTCGAATGTAGTTCCTTACAATCAAAGATTACATTTTCTATAAAACTGAGGCTTTTTTCCATGAAACACAATAGTGTGTCACATTTTTAATTAATCAGGGCGCTATTGACGTTGTAGTTGACAGCCCTTAAATTTAATCATAATCACTTTTTAATTGCTTCCAAAAAAATAATCTAAACCCAAAATACTGCTTCAAATAAATAAGGCTCTGTAATCTCTTCATTCACCTTCAGAGAACGTATACAAAAGCTTGAGAAACTAACGAAAAACCGCGCCGCGAGAAACATTTTAAATTGGCAAAAATGTAAGAAAACTAGTCAACTCCATTATACGAGATGGATCATTTAAGTTGAGACTGTATAATATCTCCAAGAATAAGCGTTGTAGAAAGAAATGTCCTGAATAAAAGTTGCTTGATATTATGGTAAATGCCATTAGTCGTGATTTATTTGGAGAAAGTTATGATGGTCATTTTAGGGTCCATTTAATTTGACCCTAATTGTAGGTTCCCATTTAAAAAATTAAATTGACCCTAAAATGACAATCATAACGTCCTCCAAGCAAAACACGACTAATGGCGTTTACTTTTCCCCATAATATCAAGCGAAATCATTAAAGGCATTTCTTTCTACAACCCTTAGTTTTTGAGATATCGTATTGAAATGGTCTACCCTGTATATGTCAATGGCTTTGACTTCCCTGAAGATGCCAGACGCAGTTTGCGGCGAAACGTCGGAGAAGGAAACAACTGAACCACGACCTACAAGCCCGGAAAACATTTAATGGCGTTGAAAACCTTAGCATATATGTAAGAAAACTAGAGGGCGAGAAAATCGGGTTTTAAAATTTCACAATTTATTTTAAACGTCACGTTTATGCATTTAAATAACCTGAAAGACAAAGCCGCAATTGCATTCTGATTCTGCAATGTTTCTGGACTTTTTCTATGAACATTTTTTTAATTCGTATCGATGATAAACCACGAACAGCTCAGAAGATTTTTGCCAGCTACTAATAAATTTACACCTCGGATTTTAGGCTATATATCTGTTTTTGTGCAGAAAAAATAAACTAAAACTGGGTAAACATCTTTACGGTTTATATAAAACATAAATGTATGGAAGGACTTTAGCGGTGACTAGAATTCCCATTCTGAGCATTCAGACTTATTTGAAGGTTTTAAAGCTCAAAATGTTGTATTTTACTATTTGTGTGGTTTTTTTATACAGCAATTAAATGCAAAGTAGCATTAGCTTGATGTAGGTTTGATTCAAATACTTTGAAATAGTTTGGTTATTGAAATGAGACATTCCGTGCAAGACTGGTTTATTTTAGCACCTTAGCAGGTAGATTCACTCGTTTTGTAGAAACAAAACAGAATACTTGCCACTCTAGGTCCCTTTGTCATCCCTTGTTATTGATCGGTGACTGCAGTACGGCAGAAATCCCTTCCAAAGAGCAATAATGATCAGTGGCATATTTCCCATCATTTTGTGACTCGCATACCTCTTTTTATTCATTAACTGTTGATATGCACACGTTCGCAAGATTTCTTCATCCCTAACGATACCTATATTGTGTTTTGCAAATACAATTTTTGGGGATGGCTTCATATCAGCTCTACACTGTTTATGTCACAATGATTACGGTAAATTAAATTCAGTTTTGTTTATGGACGCTCTTTAACTACTATATTTCTTAGCTCCCATTCAATATTGGGCGTGAAAGACAAGGAATTTTGCTCAGAGGCCTCTTTATCAGGCTTGAGGTTCTTTTACGTGCCGTAAATCTACGACAAGGGATCACCGGCTTTATTTCCCTTCCAAAGGAGGACATACTAAGGACTTTTACGCCCAAAAAATTCCATCACCCTCCGCCGGTTTGAATCCGCAAACATGATTACGGTGCATTTCCACTATGAACTATTAAATAACCTTTGAGAGTGTGTGTTTTCAACTCTATAAACTCATATAAGTATTAGCAACAATAAATTCATAATTTAAGACATAATAAAACGTTTAATAATGCAGTAAGTTTGCTGTTTTTGTTACTGTCTAATGTTTAATGCTTATTAATTAATTACATTCTTAAACTTATTGTAATTTATAAATGACCAATCTGACCGAAGGTTTTTTCGCGGGTTTCCTTGGTTGCTAGGCGAATGCTGCGTTGGATAATTTGGTCCGCGAATTTTCTTATTATCCATTTCATCACTACAGTTCATTTACTTCTTCTTCACCGCCATACCAGACATTGGTATGATCACCCCCTGGATATGTTGTGATCTAGAGCTTGCTTGCCGCTCCACAGGCCTCGAGAGCCTAAGTTCTACAAAGAATAGAGTAATCTGAAGGAGGAGAAGAAGAGAAGGAAGAAAGTACCTTTTAGATACTAAAATAAAATGTATAGCTTGTGGAAACTGTACATTTAGGTTGCGGCAGTATTTATGTTGTATTTTATTTATTTATTGATTGATTGTAGCCCCACGTTGTGGTAGCCAATTTGAGAGTGTTTTAACGTTATTTGTGTATGTGTTTACTCAACGTGGTGAAGCCATTTTGTGACGTGATTCTTTGATAGGTTTGTAGCTCCATCTGGTGTTAGCAATTTGCGGCAGTATTAGTTTTTGTTTGAAAGAATGCTACTGTTATTTTATTTAATTTTTGTTTCAATGTGCTCCGGCTAGCTATGATCTTTTCGGTCGAGCACTTCTCTTTATACAGGTTGTGTAAACGGAAAGGAATCTTTTATCCAAAGATAACACTGATGAAGGAATTTGTTTTACATTTTTATTGTCGAACACAGTCACTATCACATTTACACATTGATCTTGACACTCGCCAAACTGAAACTGTTATAACAACTTCTTACTGATCACTTTTAATTCACGTACTTCAACCTTTTGTATAATTAACTTTACCATACTTGAGATTTTTCATAACTCTTATACGCGTAACTTGCGAATCGATAGCCGACGTGTAATATTTCTGCTGGACTGAAGGACTGAAGGCGACGTGTATCATACAAATATTTTCGACGAACTGACGGGAATGCGACGTGTAATGTACAAAGAATTTTGATGAACTGACGGACTCTACCTCTAACCTAGCTCTTTTATACTCATACACCCCGATATGCCTAAAGATTATAACTGAGCTGCAATTGGCTAATAAAACGCGCCAACATTAGCGTCTATTTTTATATCCAATGAAAATTATGAATACATATGCTCTAGGGAAATGTTCCAGAAGATTCTAAAGGAAAACGCGCCAACATTACGTAACTTCCTCGTTTCCAATAATGATAAACAGCTCACCCCCTCGCTGCATTATTGCACGCTATTATTGTCAGTTTCAGTAAGGCAGTATAAACTTACTTCCCAACAATAATTACAATCAACAAACATCTCAAATGAATGTCACATAAAAATGCATATTCATACTGTAATCACTCTTTACATTTAAATAATTTGTGATACAAATTACTGCATCAAGGTGCCTTAAAGGTAGTTTTAAAGAGCCCAGAAAACCGAGGCGTGCCAATAAATGAAAGGGGCACTTATATATATGCGTACACGAAAAAGCCAGCTAATTTGTTTGGCATAAACTGTCCTCCCGCTTTAAAATGTAATTGTTTGTGACGATTGGACGCTGGCCATGGCAACAGTTAAACAGCTGAGTTAATTAACTGATTAATTGCCTTCGGTTCAAATGTCACGTATTCATAATTGCCGAGATGTGATTATAATGTGCCATTGCATTGGTATGGTGTTTCACTGTACGGCCTCGGGGGGAGATATGAACACGGGTAACTTGTGTTACTCAAGGGCAGATGTAAGGTAAGGGCAGCGTTTTGTTGCTGGAGGCAAGCATAATAGCGATGAAACCTAATACACGTATAAGGGACGTTTCCTTGTAGTCCAATCAGCAGGTATTTACGATTTCAGCTAGGCTTTGCCAGAAAATCCAGAAGGTATAGAAATTCAAATCAATTGAGTTTTATTTATGAACGCTCTTTAACTACTATGGTCCTTAGCGTTGCATTCTATATTGGGCGTGAAAGACCGGAAATTTTTCTCAGAGTCCTCTTATCAGGCTTGAGGTTCTTTTACGTGCCGTAAATCTACGACACGGACCACCGGCTTTACTTCCATGCTAAGGATTTTTACGCCCGAAAAAATCCATCGCCCTCCGCCGGGTTTGAACCCGCGACCTTGGGAACTAGAGGCTAGCACGATACCACTAGTCCACGGAGGACGACAGAAGGTATAGAGAAATACAACTTTAACATCAAAACTAGGAACTTCAAACTTTACTTATTTTCTCAAAATGTGGTGTTATGCTCTGGCCTCAATTTCAAAAATGTTATCTCCAATTTTAATGCTTTTTCACTTCAACCCAAACCCTGTTTCTTATAACATGTATTCATCCGCGCTGCGCTCCTTCCTCTTTCTCCTGGTTGGCTAAGGTACATCTTCGAATGGTGACAAATGAACAGTATGCAGTGCAAGGATAGGCGCTAAAAGCGATATAAACACATTGCCATGATAGATGCACGTGCTTTTATTACCCTGGGAGGCAGGTTTAAACCGAAGGATCCTTCCATCTATTTGTTGATGAGAATTTATATGCACATCAGATGCATTATCTCTGTTACGTAACATACAGGTTGAATCAAATAAAACTTGCACCGCAAATATTTCGGAAGTGCTATTGATGTGCAGTTTTCACAGCATTGATTGGTAGTCAGTGGCTGGTACATTTAGCCTATAAACAGAGTTTAATAATACTGAGAAAGTGTATTTTTTTAGTAAACATACAATTTTTTAAATGAAACAATGCCTAGTTACATCAACAGAATAGAGGTAGGGTAAATTAGAATGTCAGTGGCGTTTGTTGCAAGATTCTAGTGCAAGTGGTTTACAAGAAACATTATTTTGAAACTTCTACGCACCGACACTTGTACAACCTGTGGTAGCACAAACTAAAGAAAAACAAAAGGGAATTACAATACTTCTGTGGATTCTTACAAGTAAAGAGAACATAGGTTGTGTTCAAAATGACAACCGGCAGCTTCAATACACGCTTCCATTCTGCTATGGAAAGACTGCTGCACACGTGCATTTCAGCGGAAATTTCAGAGCAGGCAGCAGTAATACGTCGTTTCATATCGTCTGGTGTAGTTGGTACATCATTGTAGACAGTGTCTTTCAACCGTCTCCACAGAAAAAAAAATCTAAAGGGGTCAGATCCGGTGAACGGGCCGGCCAAGGTACAGGTCCTCTTCGTCCAATCCTACGATTTGGAAACAATCCTTTAAGACAAGCTGTAGTACTTCGTGCACTATGGCTGGACAGCCATCATGTTCGTACCACAGATTCCTCCTAGTCTGCAAAGGAACGACTTTTAGCATCTGTGGCAGATGGTCTGTCAGGAGGCTGCGATACTTGTGCTAGTTCATTGTTCCTTCTATGAACAAAGGGCCTATGAGCTGATGGTTCACTATCCCACACCGCACGTTTAAACTCCATGAACGTTGACGTTCCACCTGACGAAGCCAACGGGAATTGTCAACAGACCAATATGCATGTTTCTGCGGTTTACCTGGCCATGATTAGTAAATGTTATCTCATCACTAAACAACGTACATGATGAATCTGGAGTATCATGTCTTAATGCCCATGTACAAAGGTTAACACGATTCTCAAAATCGTTTCCATGCAGTTCTTGATGGAGAGAGATGTGATAGGGATGGAACCTACATATGTCCATGGAGAATGCGCAGTACACTTGCCACTTCCACGTGCGATTGTGCGGGAACTAATTTGCCGATCTACTGCAACGGCAGCCAAAACATTAATTTCTGCCTCTTCTCCAGTCACTTGTTTGTTTCTGTTACAGTACCAATTTCATGTAATTGGTTGAAGAGGTTGATAAATAATTGCCGAGATGGTTGACGTCCATTGGGATACGTTTCCGCATACATCGTACAGGAACGAACTGCATTCTTCCTACACTCTCCATACACCATGAGCATGTCGGCTTTTTCTGCATTAGTAAACCCCATCTTCCACTCACGACTTACTGCTTGAACTGTCACAAACTAACTGACCAGAAAGTCGCAATGCAATCAATGAACAGAAAACACAATGCAAACAAACATAACAACATCATACCTAGCAACTAAGCAGGTTGAATGAGACAAACAATTGTCGGGGTGGAAAATCTTCAAAATACGATTTCTCGTAAACCACTTGCAGTAGAATCCTGCAACAAACGCCATTGACATTCTAATTTGCCCTACCTTTATTCTGTGGATGTAACTAGGCATTGTACCATTTAAAAAATTGCATGTTTGCTCAAAAATTACATTTTCTCAGTATTATGAAAATCTGTTTATAGGCTAAATGTACGAGCCCCTGATTACCAATCAATGCTGTGAAAACTGCACATGAATAGCACTTTTCATTTCCAAAATATTTGCGGTGTAAGTTTTAGGTGATTCACTCTGTATTTAATTAATACGTTCATGAAAATATAATTTTGACAATTATTTTCGAATGTATTAAGGTAAATTATCATGTTAAATAAAGAACTATTTTGTATCGCGTAACAATCTATTCCACGATAGCAGCCAATGAAAGGTGAGTAGTGCACGTGACTGCAGTCCTAGATTTTCACCAAGAATATTGTTATGACATGATGCATTGTATTGGCTGACTTCTGCACGGTATTGTAGCCTATTTAGCGTTACCCAAGGACACCACGAGGAGGCAGGCTACTTTAGCCTATCAGCTGATAGAACTAAATAAACAAGACTCACCAGAAGTATGTAGAATTGCTATACTTGAATATCCACATAATCAATTCCCCGAAAAACAGTGGTTTAGAATGTATACAGATGGTTCTGCAGATAAATTGAGAAATAATGTTGGAGGTGGTATATACTGTAAATACTTTTCACATTATTTTACATTGCCTAGACAATCCACAAATTTTGATGGTGAAGTTGTTGCAATACAACGAGCATTAGAACAGATATACTACAGGACTGATATAAAAGAAAATAAAGTAGTTGTTCTCACAGACTCAGTTTCTGCCATTCAAGCAATAGAACGATATGATAGTCCAGACGAATCTTGTAATATTAAGGTTGTGAGATCTTATTATAGATTACTCCAAACAAAATTTCAACAGATAATATTACTGTGGATATCAGCACATGTGGGAGTGAACGGTAACGAGACAGAAAACTTTCTGGCCAAAAAGGGTGCAGTGTTATACTCAAACCTTATAAAGTCTTGTGGACTAAATATGGAACTAAAAAATGTCTAAATTAATATAGAACAAAAATACGAATATAATATTCAAAAGAAAATTACTAACAAAAATTACTCCAACATAAAGGAAATAGTACAAAAAAGAAAAAATGTCCCAAGGAAAGAAGCAAGTTGCTCACTTCAGATTAGCCACTAGACATGACTGTCTGGCGGAACATCTACAAAGATTTGGTTTTATGAATGACAAAGCATGTAAAATTTGCAATGCTGACAAGATGTTAAATGGAGAACACCTACTAGAATGCCCAGAATTATGGAAAGCTGTACCAGATGGGAAGATACACAATTATATAGCAAGGGAATAATTGATGGATCAAACTCCTGCACATTAGATCAACAACATGATGCATTTTCGATGTGTATGGGGAAGCATATCTTTGGTTGCGTTGTACAAGGGTTTGGAGCTTTTTTGTTCTTACTTTGTTGCATTTTACACGCATTGTTTGAAACACAATAAACACAAAATAAATATAGCACACATCAGTTGTACAAGATGGCTTCAAGGAAAAGGTATGCAGACCTCAATTTACTCACGAGAGTGTATTTACTTCCACAGCAAATAAAAAAACCATTGCCGCTGCTATACAAGAGCAGGTGACCACTTTAATTTTGTTACCTTGTGGAATTATTGGTTATTTTTTCTTTGATTGCTATTAAACTTAATGTATACGCGGCAATTTAAAATCTACGGCGTTTAAATACATCGTGCGGCTGTAAACTCAATGAGACATGGCAATACAGTCGCTAGCGCATCTTGGCTTGCACGTTTTAAGGAGCTTCTGCGCATGCGCAACTGGTTGGACATAATTAAATTATGGGGCCAAATACATGCGAGCCGTGCACACTTAAAGAAGTGCACCATCGCGCGAAGCTTTTCCCGCACTCAGTTTCCATACTGTCACTAAACTTACGTCAATGCCACTAGGTGCTAGCGCACTACTGCAGAAGTTACAGTCGCTGTTGCAGAAGTAGGTAACGTACACAAGCACCGGAACTTCTTCCAGTTGCTCCATACTATCCATAATCCCAGCTAAAATTAATTTACGTATTACTCCGCTCTAGTCGTAACAGGGTGTACTTAATTATACACACAACAAGAAATACAAGAAAAATTCATCAGACGAGTTATAACTTATTATTATCATTATTATTACTATTACTCTTATTATTATCATCTTTATGGTTGTTGGTGAGAGCTGCTGCAGTTTTATAATAATACAACCATTGTGCAGCAGACGCTATTTCACATTTTCAGAGCTGTCTGTTTAAAGTTTGGTGAATACCCAAAATGTACACCATTCGTCGCCACTGAATAAAACCAAAGTGTATTCAGCGTGTAGCTTTTCATGGTAAAGCAATGAAACGTTACTTACTTGTGTGGAATATTTGAATTCCTCAGAATAGTAACAAATAGTAGGTCATAGTATGAAAAAGTTAGTTTTTAAAACTGTTAAAATGTTACATTATGCCAGCAAACCCATGGGATCTTCTGTAGTTGAAATGCATGTATCACCAGCTTCTGTAGATATTAAAACATATGCTAACAAGTTCTTTATTTCTTTGCATTATTACTGTTATTTTCAATTACTGAATAAAAGATCACACAGCAGCAGCTATGATGCTAGTTATTGTGTTTTATCATAAATAGATTTCAAACTTACACCAACGACACTTTTATATACATAATTTATATGGCCTTCTAGTATCGTTTCCTCAACACGGACAAGTCCTTCATTACAGGCTCAACTTCCTCCATTCTTTCTTCTTTTCCGTTTTCCTCTTCGCCTCCGTATATGAACATATCTTTAAAGGCTGGTTCACAACCGCCCGAGAACGGTAACCAGAACGGAAACGAGAACGGGAAGCAATGCACCATGCAAGATATTGGTTCACAACAGCCCGGTAATCAGAACGGGAATGCATATCGATCACAAAGTGAAAATCGATTTTGCGCATTGGGATTTCATTTGACCAATAACATTTTTTCACCTACTTCCAATTTAGCCAAGCCAACGTCAAAATTCGATAGAGTAAACATTATCTAAATGCATATCCATTACATTTCCGATCCCTCTACTTATGCCAAGCTTTCGTTCCTTTATTTAATGGCATACATTAAAATTGTTTATGGTTCTTTTTTCATTTCCACCGGTTTTAGCTGTTCTTTGTAGCTTTTGCCATTGTTTTGTAGGTAATAGCCAGTTTTGAGTTGCATACAAACCAACTACAAATGACCCTTTCACCAGAGGAACCAACGCTGATTAGATTTGCGGGTGTCGGGATGAGGTTAGGAAGCACATTTACTACTAATTCCTTCCACTTTCATGTTTCCACCTTGCGACTATAGAGAGAACTAGTGCCTGTTTCATGTCCACGGCCGCCTAAAACAACCTCTAGAGTGAAGACTCTAATATGCACAATAGGGATCTAATATGCCGTGCCCGGGAACGAGAACGAGAAAGTTAAAAGTTGGGCAACTCTTATTTCCCGTTCCCGGTTCCCGGGAAGGCTTCCCGTCGGTTGTGCACATTCCCATTTGAATACTTGTATTTCAACTTTCTCGTTCTCGTTCTGGTTACCGTTCTCGTTGTTTGTGAACCAGCCTTAACTGATAACTTCCGTGTGGGAGTCTTCCGATTAACCAGTCCTTCCTGTGTACCTCTGAATTAGCCTTTCTTGCTTTTTCCAGTCTTTCTAAACAGCTTCGTTTCCTATATTACATGTCTATTTCACGCGCTATAGCCACATTTCAAATCATTTCTTCACTTCGTCGATATATCCAAGTTGCTGTACTATACAATGCGACAAAAAGCATTTAGCTAATATCTTCTTTAATTATTTCTTAAACGGTGAGGAGAATATGATCCACTTTGTCCACTGCATCATCTCGATTTTGTACATATACCTACACACTTTGCTTTAATGTGCTCTACATTTATCTTTTACTGCCCATTTTTGTTTCTTTAATGGTTTCTTTGTTATATAAAAGTCAGTAATAATGAAAGGGACTTATGCTATAAACAAAAATGTTAGATACACATTCTATTTTTTATGTCAGTATGCCAAACGTACACTTTAATAAAACTTCTTAGAACCGTTTTAGAAAAATCAAAAAGTAACGTCACTTTTCCTATGTAACCCGTAGTTTAGGTTAGGGGAATTTCATGAAAATCTTTGTGTCGCATCCTTTGAAGATGCTGGACTAATAACCAAACTTTTTCTCTCTCTTACTCTTCTTCCCTCACACATACACACACATTCATATTTTTTTTATTTTGCTGTTCAGAAATCCTCAAAACACGTATATCCGGTGAAGTTTCGATACCCAATTTTTGGGTGAAATACATTATTTCATCTACCTAGTGTAAGTAAGCGGTAGAGAAAATAATTATAGCTTTCTCTTAGAGAATATCGCGCATCAAGTCCTATTATTTAGAGCCGAAAAGAGCCGTGAAAAATGGTGAAAGCAACATTTTTAATAAACTCAAAATTCGCCATTTTGTGATATTTTTCCTAAATTACGGAGCTACGCTATAAACGCTGACCGCTCACACGGTGCTCTATGTCTCGGCCTCTAAGTGTGTGTCAGGCGCTGGCGGCTGTGTCTTAGCTCCGGTGTATATACAGGGATGCCTTCCCAACGCTAAACATGCAAGGGGAAAAATTAATATTAGCGTATTCAGTTTTAATGTTTACTACTCTTGGTGTCTCAGATATCGATCAGAACGTCTTATCAGCATGTTCTGAGGTTCGCATTTGGAAGATTTCGGGTTCAAACCCCGAGGTGACCCACCATTCTTACTAAGGATTTTTTTTCGTTCTTTTCCCTAGCCACTCGGGTATTTTTATGTATAGTTCTCTCATTTCCTTTCGCTGTTTTTTTTTCTACGTTCCTGTTATTTTCTGTTGTATTTACACATACACATCCCCATGGCCGAGACGGGACCCGAACCCGCAATCTCTTGCGCCACGAAACAAGAAAGGCAGGCATTTTAGCGAGCGAGGCCATAAGAGTTGAATGTTCAGGGTTGAAGGTTAGGGCGTGCGGAAGGGGCTTGGCGGCGGAGTATTTTATGAAGCACCGATACCTTCGATCTGTACTCGTCCTTGTGAATAAGAATGGTGATGGAGGGGCGCTCTTCCGCGATTCATAATCTAGACATATTAGGGACCCCGTTGCGCTGTACTTGCCGCTATAAGATATAACCTGCCTTGGTATTACCTGAGGTCACGCCTTCTTCCCGAAGGTTATGGAGGCGCAATAGTTTTAGAACTAGACCAGCACTTATAATTCTACCTTCAAAATATTCGGAAATTTTCTCTATTCTCTCCTCTGCTGCATTAGTAATAGTTAAATTATGTTGAAACAGTGCAATCTCTTATCAACTGGTTAGAAATATTATATTGCGATACAAGCGTGGAAAGTGCATCGTTGGAGAACGAGAAAGAGTTTAAAAAAACGAGACAAGTCTTTTTTAAAATAACGTTTGCAGAAAAATCGTTGACTTAATAACCTTGACGTATGCGTGTACTCTTCCTTAAGAGAGTTAGGGTATAATTTAATTGTGCGCCACTGGTAGCCGAGAGGTAATCCAGCGCGTAATCGGTAAGCGTTTAAAATGTAACTCCAATATTAGTAGTGAAGTAGCTTTTTTATGAAGTCATTGCAACGCTGGTGCTGCTAAATTATGAAGTAATATCTCAGGGTTCTCGTATCGGTCTGTTTTGGAGTGAAATTACTGAATAATACAAACTGTTCTCCAATTTGGAAACTGACAGCTTCGTTGTATTACTTTGATTTACCACCCTTCGGTGTTTAACCGGCATGCATGTTCGGATGAACCTGTGTCCACGGATGGCCTATCATAATTCGTAATTACAGGCCTGTGGTATCTAAAGTTTTTGACAGGCTTATTAAAGCCAACTTTGTAAATATCTGGAAGTGAGTAATATTTTGTCCCGACAGTTCGGGTTTAGATCTGGCTACAATACCACGGATGCTGTGCGTGATTTAAGAACTTGTGTTCTTGATGATTTTGAAAATATTCTATATCTAGGGCGCTTTATGTGACCTAAGTAAGGCCTTTAATTGCATGAATCAGGATATTTTAGTTAGGAAGCTAGAATATTTTGGAATTCTAGCTATGAAATGGCAACCCTTTAGATGCTATCTTAGCAATAGTAAACAATGTGATACAAAATATACCAAAACTTCTGAATTAAATATAGTGAGGTGTGGAGCTCTCCAGGGCTCCATTTTGAGTTTCGTTCTTTTTATAAGTATGATTAATTATAAAATTTGCAAAAATATTGATGCTTTTATCATTATTTATACTGATGATACTACGTTTCTAAACAGTCAAAGTGCTTTAAATTAGCTTTGTAAGATTTTGCAATTGCCTCTAACGCAAGCAAAAAGTCGGTTTATAGCCAATAAATTATTTCTAAAGAAAGTAAGAATAAATCTGTAAACTTTACACTAAAAACTCTCCTTGAGGACAAAGTTATTAAGTTCCTTAGCATAAATATTGATAGTAGGCTTACATGGGGAAATCATGTTAATTATGTTTGTACCAGATTTCTGTTGCTTTATATCTTATACGGAATTTAGAAACCTTTTTACCATATACCTATATCAAATCTGTATTCTTTGCTTTTTTTCAAAGTATTATCACTTACGAATTACTGCTCTAGGGAAATTTTACCCATGTTGATAGTATTCGTATTGCAAAAGAGAGCCAATAGATTACTGGCATTGCTAAGTGGAACGCTCATTGAAATCTTCTGTGTATTAAACAGAGAATTATGATTCTTATTGGCTTATATATGTATTTTAGAGCTACTAATGTATGCCAAAAATAATTTACATTTAATGAATCCTGTTAATGCAATTCATAAGCATAGCACTAGAAATAATACAAGAGTGTACTTACCCAATGGAGGCTCTCAGCGAATGCCAGTAACCATCATATTATGGCTTTTAAACTGCAAAATAATATTCCACCTCGTGTAACTCACTTGAATAAATTTACCTTTAAAAAACATTCGTAAGCGGTTGATTCATAATGCATTTTATACCATACAGGCTACCCTGAAACTCTGTACGTATAATTCCACTTCTGATGATGTCATTTACTTGTATTCACTGATATTTCGTTCATGTTCTCTCATTTTTAGATGTGACCATGTGAATTGCAATGTATTTATATCGCTAAACCACTATATGGAAATAAACAAATAAATAAAAATCATACCCATCGCGGTACTCTTAACCAGAGGTTTTAGAAGAGTAGGCATGGGGTCAGTGTGGCAAAGAGGTGAAATAAGCAACATAAACGTATGAAAAGGTGTCAAAAGGAGACTGACATCAGCTGACAGGAAATTGAATCGAATTGTAAAATGACGCCTTGTTTAAGCCCAGCAAATGGAATAAAATTGAATGGGGTAAAGAGACCTAGAGCTGAGTAATATTATTTTGTTTCGACAGTTCGGGTTTAGATCTGGCTACAATACCACGGATACTGTGTGTGATTTAGTAACTTATGTTGTTAATGCTTTTGAAACATTTTCTATATCTAGAGCAGCTTTATATGACCTAAGTAAGGCCATTGATTGCGTGGATCGGGGCATTTCTGCCTTCGGCAGAAAGAAAAGGCCAGGCATGGCATGATTTAAACTGCGAAGCTGGAGTGCACAGAAAATGACTGACGATTCTGGCGGTAGAATCTGTTCATTTTGTGGTGAGCATGAAGACTTTTGGCGGATTGCGTACAGTGATAAAACCAGCGAAAAATTAAATTTACGAAAAAATTCTACATTCCGCTAGAAGAAGATTGGCATTTTGGGATCTACTACCTGACCAGGGGAACTGACAGTACATTGGCAATTACGTTGCTAAAGTGCGCGAAGTCGGATCACATTTATTCAGCTAATCAGAGGCAATATAAGCAGTTTCTTTCTTTGCTTGATACTTAAATTGTATCTTAAATATGCACATACCGTCAATGACCCATACACTAAGTTTTTGTGTAATAATTTTAATAATTTTAATACCAAGATTAGATTAGAATTTGACAGCGAAGTGAAACTTTAGGTTTATTGTACGGTTTTCTCCCTGTTTTCCAATCATCACCTTCCTAATCTCTAATAAGTCTCAGAAGCCCATTGATTAGGTTTTTATTAGATACTATCTCATTTGGATCAATAGTTTCAAATTGATTGTATCTAGTCACTTCCAGTGCTTCACACTGGAATATTAAGTGCGAGGCCGTTTCCTTCTCTACACCACACATCCTGCATCTTGGGTCTTCTGAAAGCCCCAACATGCAGGCGTTTTTTAAAATTCCCATAACCGTCATCAAACCCACCATGAACCTCATCTGTTTCCTACTTAATTGAAGGGCTGCAGTACTTCTTCTAAAGCATGGTTGTTGCATCGTTAACTTTCCATGTCTTTGTTCCTGGATATTTTTCCAGTATTCTATATGCTGTCTTTGAAACTAGTCCAATAGATGTTTCATTATTACTTTGGTACTATCCCAGACCGGTTCTGGTTCTATAAATGGGACCTGCGCTCCCATTTAGCCAGCCTATCTGCATTTTCATTCCCAATTACCCCAGTGTGATCAGGGACCCATGCTAAGGTAAGTCAACTGTATTCCCTTAGTCTTTCTAGGGTTTTTCGACATTTCTTAACGATCCTTGATCACGCGAAGGCTGCTGTTAATGACCGCAGTGCCGCCTGGCTCTACTAGTATATCCAGATACTACAATTCCTGTAGCACCTATCCTCAATCTCCGCCACACAAGCCCTGATGGCTTATAATTCTGCCTCTAATATCGTGGTCAAAGCTCCCAAGGGATACCACTTCTCCAGCTTGAGCTGGCTTCCCAATATACCAGCTCCTGTTCCATCTTTTGTTTTGGATCCGTCAGTGAACCACACAATGTCCCCTGATCGGTGTTGACGATTAGCAGAGAGACGGCTTCATAGAGTCTCCTGGCATTCCTGCAACTGGTTTTTTCCTCACCTCATCTAATATTCTGGTATGATATCCTAGATATCTCGTAGGTTTCAAGTTGCCTCCAGTCTTTAATCTATATGCTCCAGTCATTGCCTCCATTTTAACCCGTAGGTGCAACGGAGGCGAACCTAGCATAGTTTCCATTCCGGGTAGCTGTGCTGTCAATTCCACCAGTTATGACTAATCTCTGTACCTTCCCCAGTTCCTTAACAGCCCCGACTTGCTCAGTCTTTTGCTACCAGACAAGTGACCCATAGCTAACTATGAACCTCATTACGGTGGTATAAATCCAGTGGATGCAGCAGGGACTTAAACCCCAGCTTCTGCCACAGGCTCTGTTGGTACTCATTAGTGTCACTTTAGCTTTCGTGCGTGCTACTTTAAGGTGAGGTTTCCAAAATCTAGTATTAATCCTAGATACCTCACTTTCAGAGATGTGAGACACCCCACATAATTTAAGCTGCCAGTATGTTTCTGGGATGCGCTTCTTTGTAAATGGTACCACCACAGTCTTCTTTCGATTGACTCCAAGATCATGTTTTTGGAACAATCTCTGTACAATATTTACAACACATTGGGCCAGTATTTTAACGGTGTTTTCATATTTATCAAGGATCAGGATGACCAAGTCATTTGCATATCCTTGACAATATAACCCACTACTACTTAACTCCTCAATCAGGTCATAACTACGAGTTTCCACAATAATGGGGATAACACTCCCCCTGTAGACAACATCTTGTGGCGTTGACTACCATACTTTTATCTAAGACGGTAGCCACAATTCTGTGGCTTTTTAGCATGGTGTCAATCCTCTACACAAAGGGGGATCTACATCATGCCTTCCCACAACCTTATACATAGCTTCGAAGGGCGTATTGCTAAAGGCTCCTTTGATATCTAAAAATATTCCTAGAGCAACCTCCCAATCTCTTGGAAATGTAGTGCATTTTCTACCTTCCCAACCAAACAATGAAGGGCTGTCTCGCATGATTTTGTTTTCTGATAGGCATGTTATTTTGGGTGTATTGGGAACATTGTTAACCTCATGTCCCTTATATGCCTAACAACCAATTTTTAACATCTTTAATAGAAAAAATGTTAGACTAATTGGTCTTACGTCTTTGGTGCTGATATGATTAAGTTTCCCCGGCTTTGGGGTGAAGACTATTCTCGCTGGCCGCCAAGCACTTGGATTGTACCTTACAGCCACACTTACTCTCTAAAGAGCCAGCGCAAAGTATCGGATTAGTTCTATCCCCTCCTGCTCCGTGGATTTAATACCAATAAAGATAACCTTTCTAGCGACTTTTGCACGAGTTTTCTGTAGAGTACCTGAATTATGGTACGATGCTGTGTTTGGCAAATTCTAGTGTTTACGAATGTAACAATTTTTACTGCTTTTGACGCGTAATAACTTTGCTAAGAGTGGAATAATTATTTTATCGCGTTTTGCCGCTGTGGTGGTTTTCCACGAAGCTGGATTTCTTACTCAACGCGTCCCTTGCTGAGAGTAACACTTCCTACAGACACTTAATTATTTACAGTCGCAACTAAAATGATCTGCCTCGGGACTAATCCTTTTAACGTTAACCGCCGTTTGCACGTAGTATTTTATTTTCTACCTCATAAATTACTAATTATTTCTTCCTGGCGACTTCTTCCTTCTTCGAGTCGCATTGCACCCTCCTCCTGCGAAAGTCTAATGGCGTCTCTTCTAGCGCTGTTCATGCTTCGCATCTAGCAACTAAAATCGCATTGTCCTTCGAATGTCTCGTCGCTACGTTTTATGCCTATTTTAGTCTACATTATATGTATCTCCTACTAGCTATGCCAACAATGTGTTGCGATCGATTTTCTTTATCTCACTGTTTACATACCACAAGTCACCTATGCCACGTTTAAATGCTATACATTATAGAGGTCTTCAAGCATCAAAATTCCCTTTCTGAACGGAACCCAATATTGGGTTATACTGTACCACCCGTCCCGGCCCGATTGTCTAATTTTGTTTTAAATATTATTGATCAATTATTCTTTTTAGTCCACAAGGGCTGCTGCCGGCGGTACAAAGGGACTCGGGTTCGATTTCCGGTACCGACTGCGAATTTTTTCCCAGGTTGGTTAAGGGATGCACTCAGGCCCTTGGGACCAATTGAGTAGTCACTTTACAGAAATAGTGGCGGCTGAGGCCCTGGAATTATAATGCACTAAGTGGTATGTTGATAACATACTACCTTATTGACCACTTGCCACGTTTAATACTGCACTCTGTGCAGGATGTTCGGGTATGGTTCGACGGAGGGGGGCGGAGTTTTCATCTGCCTTACTGTTGTTATTATCAGCAATTGGTCAAAGCAAACATTTATTTATTATTACTACTGCTATGGACGTGTTAATGCTGCAATAATTGTGCTTTTTCTGGCGTCTCAACATTGTTGAACAAAAAATGTGACCAATTAGTTCTTTTGGTCTTTATTTTCAGGCCCAAGCCCGACAAATATGCTTCAAATTAAGCACGAACCCGGGGCCGGGCCAGACCTACAACCGAGCCTGTGCAGACCTGTAATATATTACAATGAGGTTGTTGATCTAATGTGCAGAATTTTGATCCTCAATTTTTCCCTTACTAGCCAATATAAATTGTATATCTTCCCATGTGTTGCAGCTTTCCTCAATTCTGGGCATTCTAGCAGGTTGTCAATTTAAAATCTTGTCAGCATTGCAAATTTTGCATGGTTTGTCATTCATAAAACCAAATCTATGTAGATGTTCCGCCAGACAGTCATGTTTAGTGGCTAATCTGAAATGAGCAACGGCTTCTTTCCTTGGGACATTTTTTATTTTTTGTACTATTTCTTTTATGTTGGACTAATTTTTGTTAGTAATTTCCTTTTGAATGTTATATTGGTATTTTTTTCTATATTAATTTTGACAGTTTTTAGTTTCATATCTAGTCTACAAGACTTTATAGATTTTTAATATAACACCGCACCCTTTTTGTTTAGAAAGTCTGCTGTCTCATTACCATTCACTCCCACGTGTGCTGGTATCCACAGTAATATTATCTGTTGAAATTTTGTTTGGAGTAATCTATAATAAGATCTCACATCCTTAATATTATAAGATTCATCTGGACTATCATATCGTTCCATTGCTTGAATGGCAGAAACTGAATATGTGAGAACAACTACTTTATTTTCTTTTATATCAGTCCTGTAGTGTATCTGTTCTAATGCTCGTTGTATTGCAACAACTTCACCATCCAAGTTTGTGGATTGTCTAGGCAATGTAAAATAATGTGAAAAGTGTTTACAGTATATACCACCTCCCACATTATTTCTCAATTTATCTGCAGAACCATCTGTATAAATTCTAAGCCACTCTGTTTCCGGGAATTGATTATGTAGATGTTCAAGTGTAGCAATTCTGCATACTTCTGGTGAGTCTTCTTGTTTATTTAGTTGTTCTGTCAGCTCTTTATTTGTTACTATCTTGATAAAATCCATTGGATTAGTTCTAGGAGGATGAGGAGTGTATTTTTCTGATGAATTTTAGGTAAATATAATTCTTCTCTAAAAAGGATTTGTTTGTAATCTGTGTTTTTAGCTTGTATTCTCTAGGTAGTTGTTGAAACCATTGATGTTTGCTTGGGTTTGTTTCTAATTTTACATATAGTTGTGCAGCTTGTATTTCAATGTTAGCTTTCATTGTGTTATTATTTGTCCCAGCAAGAAGTGCACTAACTGGCGTTGTTTTCATTGCTCCTGTGATCAATCTTAAACACTGATTTTGACATTTCTCAATCATATTAATTTTATCGTCGGTTGGAGTCAATAGTGATTCACATCCATTTTTAATACTGGTTTTATGTAGCTGTTGTATGTATTATTTAAAACTGCTATTGAACTGCCATTTATATACAGCTAATATCTTCAATGTTATACTTCTTTTAGTAGCTTTTGCGTGACGTTTTGTACATTATCTTTCATTTTTAATTTTCTATCTAGTGCAATTCCTAGATATTTAATTACTTCAGCATATTCTATTTGTTTCCTATTGATTTCAAGCTTTAAGGGATAAAGTGGTGTCCCCTGGGGAACGATAAATAGCCTACAACACCGTGCAGAAGACATTACAAAGATTACAATATGAATTAATACTTATAATCAGGCATAGCAATTCTTAAGCATATGTTAAAATTGTCTAAACCCAAATAATTATGTCAATACAAAAAATGTAAGCAATAGCAGTCAAGGGCCACTGACGGGTGGGTAGACACGGTGTGCTGTCCTCAAATGCCGACAGACTATACGAGGGTCGGGATGGTTTGTAACCTGCGACGTCCCTGCGTGAATTCCAGTAACAGTTCAACTCAATTTTCTTTCGTGCTGGAATGAATGCTTGGAAATTCGTATGCTGCTTTTAATGCATTAATTTGTTTGCTTTTTCTTGATGTGATTGCTGATATTAGTCGTAATGTAGTTTTACTTCTGTTGTTTATATGTCTTGGCCCAGAATGAATTACGTTAAGCTTTCTTTTACGTAGAGACATATAATAAAAATGTTGAATTTAATATTTTCTCTTAACGTCTTGGCATTGTTTAGGGCGTTCTTGTTGCAGCTTCCGTTTCAGTGTTAGGAAGCTTCTTATTGGTGCATACAATAATTAGTACAAAACATGTAATGGGTTTTATGATTAAGCATGTTAATCTAAGTTTTAGGTTGTACGATTTCTTGAAACTTGAAAGCAGAGCGATGCGAATGAACCTGTAAATGGCATACTATTGTTAGCCCCTAATGAATAAAAAACAATATTATTAAGAAAAAATACCTAAGTTAGCACTGAAAATGATTTTTTATGTGCAGGTTTGATTAGTATCATTCAAAAGAACTTAGGTAACAATTGGCAAAACATTTAACGTCATGTCATAGGCTTGTTGATATTCCTCAATCTCTGGATTCGGCAAGTTGCTAATTGGAAATCTTATTCCATAAATTCGCTGAATTCTACTGACATTAGTGCTTGTTTCCATGCAAATTAAGATAAATTCCCAATTCGAAAATCTCAGTATTCCTATAATCCATGTAGTGCATATCTGGTATGCCACAGGCTGTCAAAACGGTCGCAACATTCCTTTACTGGTCGGACTAAACTTGTCTTTTGGTTTAGTAACAGCTGAAGTCGCAAGTAAATTAATTTTTTTCGAAATGAAAACGTAACGTAGGTTGCTCCACTTTCACTACCACTATAAATTTAGCTATCAGTAACCTCGAAGACTACAAAGGTAATACTCGATCGTTTCCAACATCATGTATATTTTGGTTATCGCCAAGGGCATATTTGATTTGTAAAAATATGAAAACTATGCAGAATTAGTATATTATACAACAAAACTATAATGCTAGAAATTAAGACGCGAGTATATTTATGTTAATTTTGATACACGTGTCTTAATGACTATTATAATCAACCTGCATACGACTGTTTTTCGTCGGCCACACTATAACTCCAAAACTTAAAGTTTTTAAAAAAGATCTTATCTTGTTAATTGTGTGTAATGAAATGCTGATTGGATAGCAGTATCGATTCCAGGACCTTGAGCGTGTTTGCGAATAGTGCAATAAATGGCAGAACTGTTGGCTCCACGATTTTTTGCAGGTAACGTGAAAGTAACATATATTTAAGCGAAGCAAAAGAACTCAATTTATTAGAATATTAAAATTACAATGCGCAGAATTTGTTTTATTTTAAATACACACATTTCATTGTTTGTCTGGGGAATGGATCCAAGTGGACTGCTGTTTTGAAGGCATTAAAAGGATGGGCGATAGGGCAGCTGTGCCGCCGAGTAAGTTCATAATGAGTCGATGAACCATTGTGGATGCCTAACAGTTCAGTTACGTCACATGTAATCAGCATATTATACTGTGGTCGAACAAAAAGCTTTTAAAGGAGCAGAAAATGACTTCTTTGGTCCTCTTAAAAAATTTTGTCAAGTTATACTCCTATCCATTATAGTTATTCAGTAACGTGGCCTGCAATTGTTCACAGATGGGGAAATGCATGCAGCTTCTGCATGGGGATCTCCCCAAATATTTACAGATTATAATGTAAGGCTTGCCTTTTAGCTCTCATCGCACTCTTAAGTAGACCTAGAACTCCAACCGAGGTTTTTACAGAGGGTAACTTTATAGTGAAGCAAACAAGTATATAAGACTACTTGCAAATGTAGAAGGAAAGCCTCCATTTTTGGAAGTTAGAGCAAGTACCTAAAAATTCAATATGGAGAAGTATGTGTGTTTTGGGGGAGGGAGCGAGGGAGGAAGCAAAGAAAAGAACACAATAATTAAATATCAGTCCTGGTATAAAAGTTCAGTATCTTTCTAAAATACAAGGCGAAGATTTTCACGAAATTCGTTATGTTTTCTCAAGTGCCTCATAACCATTTGGATGTGGATCATAAGTTTGAGATAATGGTACGACAAATTAAATTCATATCTTGATCTGTGAATACCTTGTGTAGTCCTCTTAATTCCCATTGCATTTTACAAAATTTTATATTACTGAAAACTCGTAAAAACACTTGCAGCAGAAAAACTCAGAACTCCCTAAACATATACAGTTTGTGTAATGAAATTTAGGGCAACAGCCGTATTCGAAAAATTCTTTATTCTGTCTTTAAGTTTTCGCATTTTAAAGCCTAAATTGGACATTATTAGTGAATGCTCAATCCTAAGCGATTCTCCCCAAGCAAAAAGCAAACAAACAAAACCAGAAACACACGCACAGCGGATAAGACCTTTGGATAACTTTCCAAACGAACGATTTACCATTCCCAAGAGCATTCAAGATTTTACATCTCTGTCCATTCATAGAGGACGAACTGTTTCGCCTTGGAGGAAGATTGCTGTTTGACGATGCTCTCACTGGATTAAACGTGACCCAATAATGTTGGATGGACGACATAATTTTGTTCACCTGATGATTCAAAATATTCATATCAGATTGCATCACATGGGAGTTCGGATTGTGATGTCTGAGCTTAGAGATGCGTTTTGGATTGTTTGTGCCCGCCAGTTAATTAAGGATGTAATACGCAAATGCCTCCGCTGCCAAATGGCAAAAAACGTACTTGGGAAAGCAATTGAAGCTCCTATTCCTAGCGATATAGTAAAACCACTCAAAATTTCGAAATCAGGGATGGATTTCGACGGATCCTTATACATCAAGGTGGGGAGCGAGGCCAGGAACTCCTATATCAGGTTCTTTACTTGCGCCACAATTCGCGCCATCCACTTAGAGTTCATCTTCTTTATATACGGACACTTTTCTTCTCCGCGTTCCAGCGATTCGCTCGTATACGTGGGTTGTCCCACTCCATATACAATGAGATAATGCCCAGAGTTTTCACGCCTCAAACAGAGAATTGTTAGAATTGTGTAATTATCACAGCCTCCAAAACGCAACACTATCTGGCAGCCAACGGCATCACATGGAAATTCAAAGAATTGCCTGAGAAAATTTTAGGGCGATCCCATGTAACAGAAGAATATTTATCCATTCCCATCTTAGCTGAAGCAGCATTAAACTCTAGACCCGTATCACAGTCTGAAGAAGCAGGATTACAGCCATTCACGCCGTCATATTTGCTCTGTGGAAATGTTCAGGTATTCCTGGTGCCCCGAGCCGAAGGTCAAGAATATTTAACAAAACGACTCAACTGCAGCAGAAAACAGTAGATTACCTATAAGGACTACCTCACACAACTGAGAAGCTTTCTTGAGGTTCGTCAACCTCAGGAGAACTCACCCCAGTTCAGGATTAGAGATATAGCCCTACTTGATGAGGAGGTAACCCCCCCGGCATATGTGGAAAAAGGAGCGCATAGAGGAAGTGCGTGAAAGAAAGGACGGGGAAATAAGGACTATTATACTTCTTCTTCTTTATCTGTTTAACCTCCTCTTATGTAGGACTTACACCCCCCAGGACTTACAGGCGGGTGCCTGGGGTCAGAGGCCCGTCGAGGAGCAGACACTCATGGATCAGACAGAAGAACCAGGATGGGGGATCAGCCCGATGCCTGAGATGGGAGGAAGGAAGTAGATTGAAAGGAAAGGTGATGATGGAGCAGTTGGTGGAATGAATGGCGGGGGAAACCGGAGAAAACCCGCCGAGACGCCGCTTTGTCCATGCGGGTCCCTGGGATTGAACCCGGGCCGCCTCGGTGGGAAGCGAGCGGTCTAACCACTCGACCACGGCGCCGCCCGACTATTACACTCTGCGCTGCAATTGTCAGCATGATCACCCGACCTATGCTTTGGATATTGCCCAGGTGGGGAGGATGTTGTGGACTGAAGATCATTCTCATTATTACATGTTAATATTATCTTATAATCTTTGTGTTTTCATGATTATTTGCTGATATCTCTCACTTATATTCTTTGTATCTGGTAATGTCTATGAAAGAGTGAAATGTAGTATCCTTGGAGAAAATAAAGACACAACAGTGACAAAGGGAAGTGTGTGTGGAGTTGGTTATTTACGTAATCACAGAACTCGTTAGTGCCGGTCTCTCTCGCTTTTGTACACGAGGTGATGTTGCATAAGTGGCGCAGCATTGTGGTGTGAACTGTAATTAACATCCTACTTGAAGTGTAGAGTAATTATGCGTCTGTAATCCCACGTTATATTACAGGTGTAAGGTAACAGTGTGCTTTTTCAGATGCAAATAACATTGCCGTTTTCTGAAAATCACGTTTATAGAAAGAGCTAACCCAGACTTAGCTAAACCGATATTCCCCTTTACAAACTATTTCAGAGCTGTGTTCATTATTTTATGTGCGTTCAAATTCTTTTATTATATTCTCTACCACCCAAAAATCCGATATCGAGAATTCACTGAAAACAATGCTTTGAGGCCCCGCATCTTGAGAGGGTGCATTCGTCGCCTCACACTCTGATGACAGTCAGGGGTATACAAGGGGCGGATGGGAGGTAGTAACGGGTTATTTGGTTTCGAGGTTTGTCTGGGATCGCTTGAGATCTCTTCCTGAATGTTGCATGGTGTGGGTGCTTCCTGGATCTGGGCTGGCTGCTCAGTTTAGATGAATGCACTGTAAGTTCGTTATACTATAACAAATTTATTATCAACGCTTGTTGTTACACTCGCCAGCGAGTGGATGTCTTAATTAGTGAAGTGTTTACTCTTTGTTGTAACGCGTACCCGTCCGATGCAAAATTCACAAGATCTAAATTGTATATTGACGCGATGACAGTAATCTATGCAGCGGAATAAATTTAATTATGTGGGGATTAGATAGAGGATGGGAATGTATAGATGTGGTGCACAGGATGTTTTGTAGAGAAATACTAGGGCTACCGAAGTCAATTGTAAGACAGGTAACACAATTAGAGATGGGCAGGGTGGCAACTAAGGGGAAGATAATGGAAAGAACTTTGAAATTTTGGTTCAGAACTCTAAATCTACGAAAAAGTAATGTGTTAAGACAATGTATAGAGTACAAAGAGAATAGCTTAATGAATGATGGATGGGTAAGTAAATTACGGAACATTTTAGAGAAAAATGGGTTAGGAGAGATATGGAGAAGGAGAGAAAATAACGTGAAAATTTTTTGGAAAAAGACGAGGAAAAGACTGGAAGATATAGAAGTACAGATCATGTTGAGTGAGATTGCCGAAAAGAGCTCATTAGTTTGTTATAGGCCAATGAAAAATACATGGGGTAGGGAAAAATATATAGATTAAGTAAATAAAGAAGAGAGAGAATCTGTTGCATGGGTAAGAACCGGATCATGGAGGCTAAAAGGGCTAAGACAGGGTATTCCTCAGAACCAATGTCCGATATGTGGTGGTAATGAAGACATTGAACACATAGTATTTAAGTGCCAAGGAACAAAAAATTGGAGAAAAGAATTTTTTAATAATAAGTGGTTGAAGGGGGATAGAAATACACTTATGATTGAAATGATATGCAAGGACGCTAGAAGCATTGGACAGTTTTTGTGTAAATTAAAAAATAAATGACTTTGGACAGTGGAAAGAGAAAAGTAAGAGGTAGTGCATCTTACTGTGAATGGAAAACTATAGTGAATGTGTGATGGTTAAGTAATCAATGAATGGAAAGTGAAAAACAAGTGGAAATGGGACATCAAAAAACTGAAAAAAAATAGCAAGATAATTTATTGACAAGAAATTGTAAAATGTAAATAAACTGTAGTGATTGTCTACTGAATGAGTGACCAGGGTCAAAGTGCAGTAGACAATCACATTTGTAAAACTCTTAGCACAATAAATACTATACTATACTAGAATAGTATATTTTAACGGGTCGCGAGCAGCTCGCGACATCTTTGTCTGACTTCAGAGCCTCTATAAATCCGAGATCCTCACTCCGTTGCATGGCTTCTTGACTCGCGAAGGTGTTTTGGAGGGGAGATGTGTTCAAGAAAAACTTATTTCGCCCATGATATAAAGTTCACCTTCTTTCGTCCCTTTGCTAACTTTTTCTACTTCGTGACATTTTCCTGCCAATTTTATTTGCTTCTCAAAATCATTAAATTTGTTCTGATTGGATAGTTTATATTTTATTACGCGCTCACGAACAGTTGAATTTTTCAAGCTGCTATTTCAGATCCAAGACGTGGCACGTAGGCTTCGAACTCCAGCTAGTCTGCGGACTTTGTGTCACGTAGGGGTTGCTGTTCAAAGGAACTGTGTCCAGACATACTGGCGCCGTAGGTAACTTTCGAGAAAGATGTCCTTTTACCTGCCCTCCAATGTCTTGTATTATGGAAACTGACCCATGTTCCCACGCACATGGTATTTCATATATGATTTAGCGAACATACGCTATTTTAAAATACGGGAAAAACTTGTTTTCCGTTCATTATTTGTGTTCTATTGCTTCTAATTATATTAGTCTAATATGTAATGATATGTTGCATGTTAATGGACATAACACACGGTCTAAATCTTTAGAAAAAGTTCCGTGTGTGTGTGTGTGTGTCTGTGAACAAAATAACACAAAATCAAAAGTCGGAAAATATCAAACTTGGTATTTAAATTCAGTATATTCCAAAGATGAGACACAAGAGTTTCAAGAAAATCCCCGATCCCAAAACTAACTTTTACATGGAAAATGTTTTCAATGTTTAAGTTTGTCGCCCTCCGTGGTGTAGTGGTTACCATGCTAGCCTCTAGTTACCGAGGTCGCGGGTTCAAACCCGGCGAAAGGCGGTAGATTTTTTCGGGTGTAAAAATCCTTAGCATAGCTTCTTTCGGAAGGGAAGTAAAGCCGGTGGCCCCGTGTCGTAGAATTACGGCACGTAAAATAACCTCAAGCCTGATAAAGGCGCCTCTGAGCAGAATTACTAGTCTTTCACGCCCAGTATAGAATGGAACGCTAAGGACCATAGCAGTTAAAGAGCGCCCATAAATAAAACTCAATTTCAATTTTAAAGTTTAAGTTTTACCAAAAATGGCACATTTTAGGACGTTCAAATGAGAAATAAAATGCATATCTTGAATGTTCTGGAAATATCCTGTAAATTCCTCTTAATTTAAAGAAATTCCTATAATTTTGTGTAACTGGTAAGTGTTAAGGGATAAACAAATAGGTACTACACAAAAAATTGATCTCTCTAAAACACACAACTTATTTCAAATAACATTTTGTGGCATCAGCCATTTCCTAGATATCCGTTATTACTGGTTTGAATTTTTCAATAATGTTTCATTTTTAACGTGCTGTCGCTATTCGTTTGTTTCTGGCTATGTCACGGAGAGAGTTTGAAATTTCAAGGCGAGCAGATAGTCACTCGCTTTTAAGCATATGACTATCGATTCGGCCTCGTTTATCCCCTTGTACCTACAACGAAATATCTAATGAAAGTATTTTTGCAAAGGTTTATCTGGATTATCAAGTAAATAGAAAAATAAACTTTCTTACAAATATTTTGTATAAATTATATAAAAGTAAATGAAAGGGAGAATGTAACGCATCAGAATTGTGTTTTAACTCTGCTGCATAAATGTATTGAAAATGTTCTTCGCAATAAGGATACCAACCTTGGTCGCTGATACAGTACTGAAAATTACTTAGAGTGGGAATGCAGGTAACTTTGTCGCAGTTCTCAATGGTTTGTGTTATCTTATTTGTTGGGCGCTTATTGTTTAATTATTTTTACTTTCTCTACTACGTATAGTAAGCAGGGGAAGTATTGTATTCCGCCCAAAAATTCGATACCGAGATTTCACCGGAAATACATGTTTTGAGACCCCCTGAATAAAAAAAAGCATTGTTGGAAACATGTCCGTGTGTGTGTCTGTCTGTGAACAGCATAACTCAGAAACGAACAGTCGGATAAACACCAAATTTGGTATTTAGGTTCAGTATCTTCCAGAGATGCGACACGAAGGTTTTCAAGAAAACTCCCCCACCCCAGATTACCCTTTACATGGAACATTTTTCGAAAATTCTAATTTTCTCCAAAATGGCTCTAACGATTTTGATTAAAATATCATATGTTTAAGATATTATCATGATAAATAAAATGTATATCTTGAATTTTCTGGGAATGTCTTCAAAAGTATTCTTCATTGTGAACGACCATAAGAGATAGACAAAATTTTAGTACACAAAAAATGTAGATCGCGTTAAAATACACAATTTATGTCATATACATTTTTTTGAGTGAACCATTTTCGAGATATTGCTTGTTATTTCCTTAAATTTTTCAATACTTATTTTCTCAAATGGGAATTCGTTATTTACTTTTTTGTCTTGGATATGCAGAGTATTAATCTGTGGCAAAAAGAATGGTGCTGCACGTAGCAACCAGCTATTAAGAGTAATGTCTATGCTTAAAGGCTACTGTATTTCTATATTGCCCTTGTAAATATATATTCCCCTTATATCTACAAGAAAATTAGCAATAAGATAGAGTCTGCAAATGTTTATCTCGATTAACATGAAGCATATGGAGAAAAAGCGTTTGTAAAAATAGTTTGTACAAGAGTAGAGAAAGTCATGTGAGTGTAACACATCAGATTTTTTTATGTACTGGACATACAAAGAGAATGGAATGCGCCACATAGCAACCAGCTCTTAAAAGATTTGACTATCGCTTAAAGCCTACCATATTCCCCTTGCACTTACAAAAAAAATTAGCAATAAGATTAACATCTCGATTAACATGAAGCATATGGAGAATAAGCGTTTGTAAAAAAAGTTTGTACAAGAGTAGAGAAAGTCATGTGAGTGTAACACATCAGATTTCTTTTTAATTTGGGTTGTTTGTCCTCCAGCTAGCTATTATAACTCAGTCGAGCACGTGTCTCTAAGCAGGGCGTGTAAACGGAAAGGAGTTGTTACTAAAAGATAACACTGATGAAAAAAAACTGAATTTAGACTTTTATTGCCGCCACGGTTAATTAATAACTGACATATTTAATCTTTATACACGCCTGACTGAAACTGTGATATTTCTGAATGTAACTACAGTTGTTTTAGTTGCCGCGCACCAATTACTTCGCGTACTTTACATTTTTGTAACCAACTCTGCGACGTGCACCTCGTGAGAGATACTTCAGAACTGTGTGACGTGCACCTCGTGAGAGATTCTTCAGAACTGTGCGAAACTTGCTTATGGCTCGAGAATATATACTCCTTCACCTCGAATTGCCTAAACATTATAATATAGCTGCTATCGGTTACCAAATTGCGCCCACTTTAGCGTCTGTTTTGGTCAACCAATCACTACTACTAACATATATGCTCTAGGGAAGATATTCCCTCCATTTCTAAAAACAGGCACGCTACCCTAACGTCATTTGTTTATCTCTTCTTAGTGATAAACAACTCACCCCCTCGGTTTATTGTTACCCACTTCTATTGTCAGTTTCAGTTAGGCCGTGTAAGCCTATTTCCTGACAATACTTATGGCTAACAAACATCTAAAATCCTGTACATACAATAATATTAATTTACACTACAATCACTCTGGCATTCACAGCATCTTATGATATAAAATATTGCCTCAACTTAGATTTTCCATCTGTAAAGGACGACGTTTCCTATTTACGCCAATATTTTGCATCACTTTGAATGAGAACTAAGGTCATTTGCCCCAGAGCAAACTTAACTCCAATACGAACTTCAAACTCGGGCGTTATGGATTAAGGATTCCAATTATACGCATTGCTGGTCACATGCGGAGCAAGCAGCGCGCTCTACCTTGGTTTCCCGTCTTAGGTTCAAACGTTCCATGACAGAGTGTTGCTACAGGAAGTGTGAACGGATGTCCCGGAGGGGTATCCAAAGGCTGTGAATTACCATCCACCCATTAGCTCAGTGGGATGAGGATAATATCAGTGGTGTGTCCTCATATTCCTCTCGCTAATGGCTGGTCACCGGATATATGGTAGAAAAAGCAGCACCTCCATGCTCGGGCTTGAACTCAAACTCATTTTATTTTTGGTCGGGAACCGGATCAACGCTTCATTCCACGCCACCGTACAGGATAGCTCCATGGAATAGGGGGAAATAAACTTTGTGAAACCTAGACCCATGGATGCAGGTAGCTAAATTATAAAATTTCCTCTAGAAACTTTCCCTAGTGAATTTTTTCCGGGAAATTGTACACTATGTTTCTCGAAAAACTCTCCTTCTCAGCATAAATTATTTTTCCTTGGCATTAAGTGGCTGAAATGCCTCTTTTAATGGATGGTAAAAAATCTAAAAGTATGCAGATATAATCGTGTTTTGGATATTTGGAAGTTGCAGAACCGGTTTTTATTTTGAATTATTTAGCTCTAGCTGCCTATTTGAATTATAAATGCCAATTTTGGCAATGTTTAAATCAACTTAAACTTTTTCAATTTTTCTATTACCTTCATGGAACTCTAAATGACAGACACTACTTGGATCTTTTACACTGGAATGTGAATCATCTTTTGTAGTTTTAATATTTGCTATCTGCTACGGGTTCAGCATTTCTCTTTGAAAGTGGCTTACCCAGTATCGGCTAGTATTACAGGGAAGACATTTTTACAAATAGTGCTGGTCAGTTACCTTAACATGAAATCGGGTATAACATCATTTAGTTTCAGTCAGCCATTGAAAAGTAAACTTCATATTTAGTTGGTGTCCATGTGTTTTCAACTGATGGAACAGTTTTACTATATAACATTTATGAAAACAGTTAAACACAATAAAAACGTTTTATCAATCAACACATGCTAACAACAAATCACAAATATTCTCTCGCTTCAAAGAGTGGTGACAATATAAGGCGACTTCCAACAATCGTTTCCACATCTAGTAGGTGGTCACAGTTTTCATTAGTTGTGTAAATCGTTAGCTGTTGTCAGTAGAGTCTAACATAAGAGCAGCAATACCACGTGGTAATTTCCAACAATAGAAATGTAGAATGTGTATAATTTTAAATGAAATATTTGTTTAAAATAAATAACTTTGAACCAAAGTAAGAACCTTTTAGTGATGTAGTGTAACAACCTCCAACTCTCTTTTTTTTTAAATTATGACACATCACTGTTACTAGCTTCTCAATCTTCAAATTTAATTAAAGATTTGGACTAACAAGTCTAAAAAGAAGCAAAGATTCACGATATTGCCGCACGTACTAACTGAATAATATGGAGGTAAGAACAGATATACACAATTTCAGTCTAAACTTCGGAATTAAACAAGGCATAAAATTGTACTTGAAACTATAAATTAAAAAGAAACACGACTGCTGATATAAGATTCCTAAACCTTTGCTTAAAACACAAAGTGATGCCAAACTTCGTTAGAAAATATGTAAAATTCAATCACAATGTTAAACACCAAACAACAGCAGACAAGAAAGTAATCGAAATTGAAAAGAACAAACATTATGTACACTTACAGGACTTAGACCTTAGGATCTATGAATTTACACTTATGGTTACCGAAAGTTTTAGGAAAATCCTTATGGGAAAACTTGCGGTCAAATTTCCTTACGATACTTAGCAAGAAAATGTGCACCAAAGTAAGAACCTTTTAGTGCTGTAGTGTAACAACCTCCAACTCTCTTTATTTTAAATTATAGCACATCACTGTTACTAGCTTCTCAATCTTCAAAATTAATTAATGAATGATTGGTTATTAAATGTATTATTCTTTGTAATTTTCTCAAATTTGTTATGAATTTTTGAAATCTACCGTGCCTCCTTTTTAAATCTTTATTGTCTTTTTTGCCTGTCTGTTTTGATTGTTACAAATGCCAAAATATAAAGGTTCTAGTTTTAATAGTGTGATAATACTGATTCAGCAGGTCACTTCACTACCTAATATGTCTCTCTTGCGTCATGTGGCCAGTTGCAGCCTGAACGAGCTCAGTATACTAAACCAGAGTAATATCTAATGGGAAGAAAATAGAAGTTTGAAGACTTGTTAGTAAAATCACAGAACGTTAATTAAGCTTACGGTAAAACTATTTTTTTCTGTGATCAGGCTATGTGTGCAATGCCACCAACTGCGAACACATTTACGGGATGATTCAAGACCTCTGCAACAAACTTCGTGGTTGATAGTTTCCACAAAGAGGATCATTTTTGTCATACAACTGATGATGGCTGATGCGTTGTTTAGATGCCACATGATTGAGCGGACAGAATCCAGAGATTACATAAGCTCATTCATTACTATAAGAACAATGCAAATTAAGTGAAAAGTAATTCAGAGAAGGCCTTTGAAACTTCCATCTTCGACCTCAATTCATTTACGACTCCGTCGTTCCATGGACTGTCAAACACTCTCCAACATGTGCGCTCTTTGATTTACGAGATCAAAGGCAGCGTTGCACGCGCAATCATTTCCTCCCTGGTGTCAACTGGGGTGACGTACAGACACTCTTCACATGCTCCAAAGAAAGAAGTCAAGTGGCGTTAACTCGGACGATCGCACTGACCATGAAACTGCTCATCTCCCTATCAACTCCTCTCTGTAGATGTTGAGAACTTCTCTTACAGAATGGCTGAAGTGTGGCGGAGCCCCGTCATGCTTGAACCACACATCCCTTCGTGTAGCATGGGTCACATTCTCCATGAGTAAGCGATTCCTAAACAACGCATCAGCCAACATCGGCGTTTGACAAAAAATGATTCTCTTTTAGGACCTATCATTCCATAAAGTTTCTTGCACAGGTCCTAAATAACTCTGTATTTAATTTGCCGCGATACTGTCCACAGTTAAGTAAGTAGTCCAATTTCGGAATGATGAAACAGCAACTAGGCAAACGTTTACGAAAGAGAAGCCCAATAACCCACTGTTTCGAGCACTATTTACAAACGTATGCCCTCTTAAGCGGAAAATCCTGCATACAGATATTGCCTATGGATTTGTTATTTAAATCCAGAAACTTCGCTAAAGTAAACGGAAAGTATTCGTAAATTTCCCCCAACGTTTTTCATTTAAAATGTTTCTGAAATGTTTCCACCCTAGCTACACGTTCAAACTTGTACAACATTTTTAATTTATTTTTTCCTATACGTAAATATGAACATAAGCCCTAGGTCGTTTGCTTTATTTTCAATTATTATTTATGCATTAATAGCAATTTAACTTTTCGACTAATATTTAATGCACGTCATTAATGCATTCGTGCTTTAGGCAGGCTGTACCAGTGGGATTACCAACACTCCAGTGCTGCATGTTTTGATGATTCACAGATCCATTATTGTGAAATCCCGATTCGTCCGAAAACAGGATGAAAGGGCTGGATCATTGTCCACATTATATAATGCCCATTGACAAAATGCAAATTGAGCTCTGAATTCATGACCGTGGGACTCCTGGCGCTACTAGACACTGTAGGGATAACATTTATTTCTCTGCAATTTTCGCATCACAGAGAATCGATTATGTGGATTTCTTATTCATGGGATCGTGGGCAACAAATTTGGGAATAAATTAATAATTAATGGCATAAAAAGTGTGCAGAGGCTATGCTGTATAACTACTGATGTATTATAACCCACAAGGGAACTGTACACGCTCCCACCATGCTAAATCCTAATCGCCACATTATACTGGGATTATATTTAAGTGATACTGGTAATTTATTAGCATCTTCAGTATGCAGTCTTTGTGTTCCCATACTTTTGTACATGTTATAAAAATTCTTCACATACAATCTCTTTTTCCCTATCTACTCCCTACAAATTGTGATAAATATATGCCGGAAGCGACTTCACTTAGATAATACTACAATAGCATACATTCTTTTAGGCTGAGATAACATAAAATTGTTTTTCAATAAATACAGATAGCCATACTATTACGTACTCTTGGGAACAGAAAATGTGGCCTATTTAGAAACGAAGGAGTTTACGTTGATAATGGCATGCGTATCTTCGTTCTCTCAAGCGTCGCCTATCTACCCTCTTGCATAATATGAAGCTGGTTATCGAGACCCAGGAGAAATAATAATAATAATAATAATAATAATAATAATAATAATAATAATATAGGATCGAACATAGCGACGAAAATGTGCTGAATTCGTATTAGGAATGGGTTTTGTAGGGAAGATAGAGAAACAAAGTTTGTTGTCCTCCAAGGATGTCTCTACCTGCGGTGGACAACAAAAAGAAGCCTACCGGAAGTTTCGCCTTTGTATCTTGGCTCGGACAGGTCGTTTACAACGGTTTCAAAGCTTAGAAAGCGTCAGAAAATATGCGTGCCTTATCTACGATCTAAGAGTATTCGTGGGAAGATTTTAAAACTCAAAATAAGCTGTAAGAAGCAGATGTGAAAGTTGTCAAGTGGGGGTAGCCAATAATAAAAATCATGAAACAAAATGATAGCCAATCAAAAGATCGCGTAGGCAGCACATGATACGTTTGAATTTAAGACGGAACGAAACTTAAGAAAGGTGGGGGAAATTTCTAGGTTTGGCGAAAGGCGTGAAAGAGGAAAAGAAACGCCCAGACACATTCCGGTACAAACTAACCACGAGGACGGTCGACGAAACAAATTAGAAGAAAATAATCAGGAAATTTATAGTGTAAAAATGAAGTTATGAAAACTAGGCAATTCGAGGGCTAGTCGGAGAAACACATAAGTAGCGACTTCGAAAGTGATAAAATAACAGTGGTTTCGACGACGAAGGTGGCGGGTTGACCAGATAGGAATCTTCGTAACCAAAATAAAGAAATAACTCAAACTTCTCCGGCAGTATTATTAATATCATCAAGGCAGTGTCACCACCCCTGAAAACAAGAACCTCAGCTCTACCAAAACAAATTCCAAATCCCTGCCATCCAACCATCGAACCCGGGACTCTGAGTCCACTGATGCAACTGCCAGGAACAACACAGATGCGTCAGAGGTCAGCGTCAAATTCTATCCACATGATGTTCCTTGCGTCAAAATATGGGTGGAGAGTAACACTGCCAAGTACCTGTGTATTCTTGCTAGTTGAATACTGAAGTTGATGATGATAATGATAATAATAATAATAATAAAAGATAATCAATGTATTTAACAATGCTTTCAGGCTACTAGAGCCACACCAAAGGTTGTCGCTTTCGTAGATATCTGGACCAGCTTTATAATCTTGAAAACAGAACAGTCCAGACGGTCTAATCCTTAAACAATGATGTTGATGATGATTATGACAATTATTACTACTATAAGAATACTTTATAACAGTATTATTACTTTATATCCATATTATTAAATTGCTCATGGACCAATTTAAATTCATAGATATATAACATATTTAAATTCACAAATATATTGAAATATCTTCTTGGTAGGCACAATTTTATGTCTACTATACAAAAACGTTTCACATACATATTATAGCTGTTATATATTTCAGCGCTGCAGATATCTCATTTCTGACCAACCTAGGCCGCATCTCATCACCTGGATATGATCCGAAAACACCAGGTAGTACTCAGGTAACCGAATGTACCCAAGTCGCCAGTCATGATAGTATATTGAGCTAGCCATCTCTAATTGTTTACGCCAATCAGAGTAGATTCCATTTAAAAAGGTTATTTCTGACCATTCCTTCGTTCCACACCGCGTATAATATCACCCTTTGTTTCTTAAGATTTGTCTCATGCCAGGCATAGAGAGACGTGATAAAGGCTGGGTGGAACTAGTGTTGGTTAGATAAACGTGGAAAACTTACAGAGGAAAAAAACAGTATTGCGATCTAGAGGAATGGCCCACTTTTCCTGCTCCCAAGTATAATTTTCGCCCGAATTCATGGGAAAGGAAGGAAGGACCATGTACCAATTCAAATCGTCTCCACTTAAAAACTGCGAAACATTCAAAGAAATAACACCGAACATTGCCTAAAGTGTTAATGTCAAAAAACTTTGACATAAATGATATATTTTTAAGAATTCTAATTTTTCTGTAGCAAGCTTTATATATCCCTGTCGGTTTTCTGGTTATGTAGAACGCAATGAGAATGCAGAAGAGTTCAAGGTTGAGGCAGTATTTTTAACACTAAAATGATTTCAGTCTAATTATATAACATGTAAATTCAATAACAGCCCACCTTTAAGCAATATGTGTATGTAATAATTTTTAAAATGTATGTAACAGTCATTGTATATTATTGTAAACATGTTCAATAATGTTATGTGAATACATTACGTAATTTAATAATGTAGGAGCTGTGAGAAATAAGTTAAAAGTTGCTAACAATGAGATAACAATGAGGTAACCTTGAGTCAATAATGAGTAAGAAAGTTTAACAGTACTATTTGTAATTCTTGGAGTAACAATATAATTTTAGTGACAGTTTATAAAATAGCCAATCAACAACCAGAAAAGGTTTTAGTTAAAAGAAGGTATTCTATTGGAGTAGGATTAGCCAATCAGAGACTTGAAATGCAGAAACTTACAAGTTTAGTCGGTTGAAATCAGTTCAGTTGCCTGCAGACAGTGATTGTAACCGGACGCGAGACACATCCTCGAGAGATTTAATACGTATTCGTGTGAGACGAAAAATAAGTTTACGTGTTAAAAAGTACAAGTAATTAATTAAAGAATCTCACAGCTCTCTATATCAGAGAAGTGAAATTTAATTCGTACGACGTATTAATAAAAGGAGTGAAGTAAAATTATAATCTGTGTAACCTACATTCTTAGTCGTACCACAACCCTGCTAAGAGAAACGTGTCTCTAACAAATACTGACGCAGCCGAGGCAAACATAAATATTAAATACTTAAAGAAACAGTCAAATTACAAAGTTAATATTTTTTAAACTTGGGGCAAAGGCCACATGAAAGTACATTTGGGGCGAAGGCTACCGGAAACTGTTTACTATACGTGCGGTTGCAACTACTACAAGTTCGGCTCCCCAACAGTTGAAATATAATACAACTCCTACTTCAAATCGGCTTTTCCATACGTGAAAGAATAACTTTCTCAAGGTATGCTTATAATTCTCGATGTATGTTTTATTCATAACAAATAATCAAAACATTTTTATCAAAATGATTAGAACCATTTATGTGGAAATAAAATATAACAACAAATAGCTCTGTTCCAAAGCTTTCATTACAAGTGACTTCAGGAAATGTAAAAATGCATATATGCAGCTTTAAAACCTTCTCTACCACGTAAAGTAGGTACAGAAAGTATTACATTCCAACCAAAAATTCTATACCGAGATTTCACATGAAATACATGATTTGGGGCCCCCCGAATCCAAAAAAAGATAGCATTTTAGAAAAAGGTCCGTGTGTATGTGTGTGAACAGCATAATTCAAAAACGAAAATTCGAATAAATACCAAATTTGGTATTCGAGTTCAGGATCTTCCAAAGATACGACACGAAGATTTTCAAGAAAATCCCTCACCCTTTCCATCGAACGATTTTCCAATTTTCTAAAAAATTGCTCTAACAATTTTGATTAAATTACCATACATTAATGATATTTACGCGAAAAATAAAATGTATATCTTGAATTTTCTGGGAATAAGCTGTGAAGTCCTATTCATTTGGAGGGAATTTTGAATAATCTTGTATAACTGGTAAACGTGCAATAGACAAAACCCCACTACACAAAAAATGTAGATTCTTTAAGATACACAATTTATTTCAAATAACTTTTTTGTGCTATCAACGATTTCCAAAATATCCATTATTAATTCTTTGAATTGCTTAATTCTTTGCCATTTTTAGTCCTGTTGATATTCAGTTGTTCCTCGCAGTTGCATGGAAAGAGTATAGAATTTTAAGGTCAGTATATCGCGTCCATTTCTTAAACATTTGACCATCGCTATTACCTTTGCATTTATAATGAAATGTGTAGTGTAGCTACTCCTGCAGAGATTGGTCTCGATTAAAATAAAGTAGATAGAAAAATAAACTTTCATAACAATAGTTTAGGTACCCATTAATAAATGATAGAGGGTAGAGAAAGTCGTTTGAATGTAACACATCTGAAATTTTAATAGTGTTTAACGCTTGTTCTTACTACATTGGAACCATAGGCGTGACACTGGTGATACATGGAATGTGATGATAATTGGGAAAAGAAGTTTAAAAAGAAGGCATTCCAAGGATACCTACCCGGCATTTTCCAGTTATGAGGACTGAGAAAAAACTGGAAAAACCTCATCAGGCCCCTGTGTCGGGATTTGAAGTTCAAACCTCCCGTTTGTAGTTCAATTTCATTTTATTAAAATGAAGAAAACAGCTATTGAAGAGTGAAAACAAAATGTGCAATTGTTACCTTTTTTGCTTCAATAAAAAAACCACATTTTTCATATAAACGATACTGATTTAAGATGTCATATCCCAGTGACTATTAAGCATTACATTAATTAATACGTCTTTTATTAAGATTATTTGCAACACCGAGTATGATTTTAATGTGTGAATTTCTTCACCAAGTTTGTCAGGCCTGTTGTCAGCTAGCCGTTCCTGATTAACTGCACGACTGAGAATACTGGCTTTGTGGCCCGTAGATGATGGCTGGTTTAAATTAATCCCTTTCGGCTCTTGACATCATAACCTATCTGTCAGGGGGTTTCAGTATGAGAATTAGAGGTCGGATATGTAAAATGCACCCTTCCTCCCAAGTACAAATATTCTGAAAACTCCGGCTTGTTGAAGCGGATGTATACGGTGTATTATGGTCGTGTGATGCTTCCATTTTTAAGGCTTGATAGGGATTAGAGCATCCACCTCAGCTGCTGCTGCTGCTGCTGTTGTGTGTCCCAGTCCCAATGACCCTTTACAGGGACAAACCAGAGAGGAGGAGAGCACTGACTACTCCATAGTTCCCATGGGATTTGTGCTGAGGCCATTAGTATACCCATTGTCATGTTGTGGCTCATGGGAACAAATTGTATATCTCTCGCCCAATGGGCATGGTTCCATTATCAAATTTGTCCTCGTAAAGATTTAAAATTTTTACCCAAATCTCAAAGGACAAGTGTTAGATTGTAGTGGATTTCTATTGCCTTTCTTCGAAGAAGAAATTCTCTCGAAGTTTTCTTGCTTAAAACGGTATCCGATTAGCATTTTAAATAATTATTCTTCTCAGACTTTAGAAATTGTACATTATGCCTTTCATTGTTCTCACAAACTTCATTTCTGTCTTGTGGCCTTTCTCTTCCTTCTGTTTATGGTTATCAAATCTCGTTTCACTTTTATCTATGTTGTATCTAGATGAGTTTATAAATTAATTATTAAATTCATTTAACGACGTTAACTACAGTCCAATTCACACAAACGTCTCCGATGTACCGAAGTTTTGTGCCCAATTCACATGTCAGTAAATCTATTCGCATGAGGCTGTCGTACATGAGCATACTTATTGTCCATTCCAAACCAGAGTTCCTGATGTAAATAGAAGCACGTGCTTCTGCTTGTCACGAACCCAAGAATACACTCTTACGTCAACGTAAATAGTTCCTTAATACATGTATTGTATTATGAAATATTAGAGCAGAAAAGGTATAGAACTGCACATTTTATTGCGGTTATCATAAGAACTCGTCGTTAAAGGTAATAAATATATACTAGCTGTTAAGAGATTACAAAATATGATTTTCGTCTGCTATTGCGCTAACTCGGAGAGTATCTTGGTTGTTAGTACCAACTGCATGCATGACTGCCACTATCTTACATACACAAGAAATGCAGCAATGAATTCCCAGAGGTGCTATCTGAGTACCGAATAAACACTTTGCGTAACACAGGAAATATGATAAACAAACAGTCATTCATAATACGCAGGCACGCATATGCTCAGCTCAGGTCAAATCTTCTGATTTAGTCAGTTGGTATTTGAGCTCACATGGCAGAGGAAGGTCCGTGCAGTGCGAATAAACTGTTCAAACACAAAAGCGGGAAACAGTTAAAAAGTGGCGAAAAACAAACAGCTCTCCATACATTTAACTCACTATTAGAAAATACCCAACACTTGCATTAGTGCATATTGCGAAACTAATATCGGATTTTACAGGCGTTTCAGTGAGAAGTGTAACCAAAGCGATTAGGGAATGTAAACAGACATAACAGAACATAGAAGAGGATAAAATGTGGGAACTTGTTTTAAGCGCGACAGTGCTGTGGAATTGTGGATAAGCTTGTCATTATTTTGGATTTGTGTGTTGTATCTTTGCCCGAGGATTATGATTAACGTAAGTAAAATGTTCATTTTCGGAAACATATAAAATCGATTGTTACCTCAGGTTGCATTTTGAACTATAATTCTCAGGCAGGGCGCGTTTTTATAGACTTAAACAGTGTTCAACAAGCACGTGGGAGGGAAACAAGCAGCCATTAGGGGCGGGGATTGCGAACTACTTTCGCGCGGATAATACAAAGAGTTTGTTTTCAGTGAAAGGCACTCTGGTTTGGAATGACAGTAAATGCCAACATCTTGAGGCGCGAGCAAATCCGGTGTCTTGGACACAGAAAGCCAGCCCTCAAACAACTGTGTCAACCAGGTCCATGTAGGAATAAATAAATGGGTTGATTGAGCTAACGTCTCCCGTGATGGGTAAAAGCCTACTAATAGTGTGTATCTGCCTAACTTCGTTCAATGTTAGCTTTATGTATGCTTAACATGGCCTAGATTTTATACTTCGTTTTCCGGCTTTTCCACTCTCTTATTGTACTCTCAATACCTACTAACATACATCTCATTTCTTTTAAACAGCACGGGGCTCTATGATGTACAAAGTACCGACTATAGTTTAAATACCGACCTGTTCAAAGAGTTGAAGGTTCAGAAATGGCCAGGTAGCATAGGTAGAGATTTTGTACGAGCTGGACATTTCCATAATGGCGTAATTCTACACAAAGTTGGCGTCAAAACAAAAAATATTAACCCAAATAAATATACAGGGTTATTCAAAAAGAAGGAACAAATTTTAAGTATTCATTTTAATGCACGACAATAGGTAGTGACACATAAGACACATCATTGAATAGAGGAAAGTTCAAAGTGTTAAGCTCCACCTATTAGTTCCAATCAGTGCGTACAGCGGCGCTGTGTTTGTTTACGAGAAAATGGCGACGCCACAGGAAAAGTCGTTTTGTGTGCTGCATTATCCAAAGAGTGAATCCATTGTTCCATTGCAGCATGCATTTCGTTGTAAGTTCAACAACGAGCCGCCTCGTCATAAAAAATTTGCAATTTATACAATAAATTCGTAGGAGATGGTTGCGTATGCAAACGGAAAAGCACTAGTCGTCCTCGCATAACAAATGGTGCTCATTTTGAACACACAAAATAAAACTTTGAACTTTTCGGTATTCAGTGATGTATTGCATTTGTCGCCATCTATTGTCGTTCATTAGAAATAAATATCTAAAGTTTGTTCCTTATTTTTAATAACCCTGTAGAATGCAGTATTTCTGGTGATTCAAGAACTTAAATACATTCACTAAAAAGTTATTTTATTGCAACAAAGCATGTACTTAAATGTATTACACAAAATGTTACCTCCTAAATCGTTTATAGTCCAATTTCTGCCAAGTTATTTGTGCAAGAAAGATATCTCTATTTGAGAAGTTAGATAACCATCCCGAAATTAGTTGGTTTGGGTGGCTCAGTTGGTGAGGTGCTGGCCTTCTGATCCAAGGTTGCGAGTTCAAACCCGACCCATACCGATGGTTTTTAAGTGTGCTTAAAAGCGACATTAGATTTACTAGCATGTAAAAGAACTCCTGCGGGACGAAATTCCGGCACACCGGCGGCGCTGATGTGACCCTGGAAATAGACAGCGTCTTTAAAAAACAAAATATTTATTTGTTTATTTATTTATCCTGAAATTAACATACCGTAAATCAGAATATTTGTGTTATAAACCAAACTTACTTCTTAAAATTTACACAGAATGACAAAGTACCTCCATGCCCCCTCCTTAAACATATTTGAAGATATGTACCTCCATAACATTCTTGGCAGAAATGAATAACTTCTGCAGTTTACAATTTTAGTTAATTAAAGTTTTCTATTCATAAAATGTAAATTCACCCACCAGTTAGGTATATAAAATAAACAGAGTATAAAATTTCACAGGAGATATATATTTTGAAATCCACTGATTAAAAGAAGCATTTTCTTTTTAGAAAAACGAGCTTCTTGTCCCAGAAAGACTCATGTTTCATACTAATCAGGCACCTCTTAAAGAAGTAATACGAAGCTTTTGTGGAAAATTCTTTCACTTTAGCAAACTTTTACAGTAACAGTTTTCCATTTTTATTTAAAAAATTTTGTATAAATTTCATAAAAATATTGCATGTTTGATATGCTGAAATAATGAATATCTTTAATTTTCTATAAACCGTTTTTGAAGTCGTGTAATTTAATTATATATAATTGCTAAACCTTAAGAGATAAGTATAAATGTACTGCAGAAAAATACAGATCTCAACAAGAAATAAAATTTATGAGAAGTAACATTGTTGGAGCGTTAGCATATCCGATATATTCGCTGTTATTTGTTAGAAAAGTTCTACATTTTGGGTAGTGTTCTTTCAAACGCTAAATGGTTGGTGTTTTGTGTCATTTCCGCAAACATTTGGATAAAATCTGGCTGGAGAAATAATATTTTATCTAAAATATGTAGAACAGTTATGAAAATAAATATTATGAGCAAAAAGTGATGTGAATGTTACACGTCATTTTTATTAATGCTCCTTTGCCGGGCATTGTCATCGTGCTACCATTGTGAACTATCTATAGCGGAAGGGATGCCTTTTCGAACCCCGGTACCGGCGCGAGGAATTTCACTCTGTTGGTAGGCCTAGTAAAAGCTGCATTTAATCTCATGAAATCCTTTGGGACCCATTGAGGAGCTACTCGACGGTAAATGTAGCAGCTTCCAGATCCATAAAATAACACAAAACGGCCGATGGCGGCGACATTTTAACCACATCCCATCCCCACTGTTGCCTCCGACCGCCCTGTCCTGTTAGGATAATGGTAGAGAATGCAGAAACCGTGCCGTCAGTCTTGACCCAATCTGGGCAATGATGTCACTAGTTACACCCTTTGAAAATTGAAATTCAGTTTTATTTATGGACGCTATTTAACTGCTATAGTCCTTATTCTGTATACGGCATGAAGGACCGGAAATTTTTGCTCAGAGGCCTCTTTTCAGGCTTGAGGTTTTTTTACGTGCCGTAAAAATACGACACGGGACCACCGGCTTTACTTCCCTTCCGAAGGAAGCCATGTTAAGGATTTTTACGCCCTCCGCCGGGTTTGAACCTGCGACCTTGCGAACTAGAGGCTAGCACGGTACCACTAGTCCACGGAGGACGACTTACACCTTTTGATATCATTATACTGATAATGATACTTGCCAATTTATATTATTATTTGGGGTAATTTTAAATCTTACCAAAACTTACGTCTACGAACGTAACAGTTTTGGTTACATTCTCTGTTACATTATTCTGTCTCCAGACCAGTAATTTGGGGATCGGGATATATGCATGTAATAAATCGTTTCCAACACGCATCATGGGGATTTTTTCTCCAACTATCGCACTATTACTGCGTCATACTACTTTTGACCAATAAGACGCTACGACACGACTTGTTTCAACCAATCATGGGTGCTTATCGCACATGTGTATTACCTCCCTAGCATTTGTCTGTTTTATCACCTCCCTAGCATCTGTTAATTTGTTTGCGATAGTCATTTGTTTTCCGCGTGCATATTCAAAATTAGCTTCACCAAAACAGCACGACACCAAACAGCACAAAGAGAAACAAAAGTGTACATGGAAGTAGTTCGGTCAATTAATTTAGTAACTTGATAATTTATTCTATTTATTTCTTGTAATATTTATATACCTACTTTTAATCGTGAGATTGTCAATTAAATCCCAATTGAGTTGTTGATTTATACATAAAATCAAAACCTCTAGTGAGATTACTGTTGATAAAACTCTGCCCACGGTAAATTAATTGGGCGTGAAAAACCATAATTTTGCTCCTAGACCTCGTTATCAGACTTGAGGTTCTTTTACGTGCCGTAAATCTACGACATGGGACAACCGGCTTTACTTCCCATCCGAAGGAAGCCATACTAAGGAATTTTACGCCCGAAAAAATCCATCGCCCTCCGCCGGGTTTGAACCCGCGACCTCGAGAACCAAATGCTAGCATGGTACCCCTAGACCACGGAGGACGACACGTCCACGCTTCACAGCCTGCTCAATTCTAGAAGCCTATTACAATTCTGCAGTGCCAGGGGATAACCTTGGAGCTTACTAAGAGCATAGGTGATATTATGTGAAAAACTATTCTTAACATAGACTACCTATTTTACGCGTATTCATTATTTATTAGTGCAGCAGTGTTGTCTGTCGGCCCGCAATCTTAGGAACCGATAGAATGGAATGTAGTGATTTCAAGTTACCTGACCTTTCTTGACGGAGTGAGTGTATGTAGCTCAGGAGGCTGGAGGGAACTGGTTTATGTACAATGATTTTCTTTCACACTGTGGCCACCGCACGGCTGCTCGCGCGCCGGCCACCGCAGCCTAGACTCCCGCTAAAACAGTTTTAACATCCCCGCAAACACCTCGCGTTTTCGCAGTTACGGTTACAACTATAATGATAATAAACACATACCTTATTATAAAAGATGTTCTAAATGCTTTCCCTCGCTACCTACACATTTTTGGCATTTCTCACGATATTTTCATTTACAATCGGGAGCTCAATATCCGAAATTAAGTGAAATTCCCATCTGATGTTTTCATTTAGTTCTTACAATTTATGGGGTTTGTAGCATACACTTTATTTTTCATGTGATCATCAGAATCGGGTAAATTTCTGTAATTATTTTGTGAAATCATAGAATAATTTGGCCCAATAATCCGCTTTACAATAATCTGTGGTCGTGGTTTTCCTGGAGAGGGCTTGCACCCCTTATTGTTTTGCGTGGCACGATCACAGCGCAGATCTACATTGATATTTTAAGCACCTTCTTGCTTCCCACTGTTGAAGAGCAATTCGGGGATGGCGATTGCATCTTTCAACAAGATGGAGCACCTGTTCATACTGCACGGGCTGTGGCGGAGTGGTTACACTACAATAACATACCTGTAATGGTCTGCACAGAGTCCTGACTTAAATCCTATAGAACACCTTTGGGATGTTTTGGAACGCCACCTTGTGCCAGGCCTCACCGACCTACATCGATACCTCTCCTCAAATCCGCACTCCGTGAAGAATGGGCTGTCATCCCCCAAGAAACCTTCCAGCACCTGATTCAAAGTATGCCTGCGAGAGTGAACGCTATCATCAAGGCTAAGGGTGTTCCAACACCATATTGACTTTCAGCATTACCGATGGAGGGCGCCACAAACTTGTGCGTCATTTTCAGCCAGGTGCCCAGATACTTTTGATCACGTAGTGTATGTTATTGTAGTTGCAATATTACTGAAATTATTTTGAATATACCAAAGATCTAAAAACAAAGCTGGTGAAACTATTTCCTTCACTGCAGGTATAGTGGCATTTTTCTCTCGTCAAAGCCCTTAATTACATTAAAAACTTTGTCGCAATATTAAGCGTAGTATACTGCAGCCTGTAGCGAAGTCCCCCACCGAGTTACAATTGGTTGTAAGTCAAGGGAAATCCAGGCACTTTTGATTCCATATAGTTTCGCCATTGATACTGAAGTTTTCCCTGCCAAATTCCGCCACAAACGATGCTAATTGTGATGATGGTTTTGGTGTATGATTCTTCTTTATATTAGGCATTTTACCGCAATTCTCCACTGGTTTTTATGTAGCCAATATATGGCACAGTCGTAATGAAACCGGCTGTTTGAAGGGAAGGGGAGCAGTGTTCGTCACAGTACCTGATGTCACCTATACCTCGTGCGGTAACAGATTGCTCTGTTTCCTTACTAAAACCCCTCTGCCTGGATATCACACGTAAGCCCTATTACAATCTATTTTAAGGGTTAGCTTTTTAAAATTTAATACTATCATTGGTGTACAAATTAATAGGTAATGACGAAGTGACAATGTGATTTAAATGCTAAATAAAAGCGAACTCGGTATACAACTGAGTTCTAGCTTGCGTTTGTACTTGAGCATCATAGAACTAATGGAAATGATCGCTTATCTATAGTTCACTGAACGCAATTAATTTGATTAGTTCATATTCACGGGTGTATGGTTGAGCGTAATGCTTCTCCACAGTGACGAGTGTGCTGTTGGCTGTTAGTTCTGGGAAAACCACTAAACTGCAATTGTTAGAAAAAGCTGGTTTGTTTTTCAGACGCTGTAAATGAACCAAACAAAAAGACATAAAACCGAAATAAGTGAAACAGGAAAACAAACCACGATGACCAATCTCCAGCCTGGAATCTACTTTCAGATTTAGCGTGCGGTGTGTTTTGCATGAGCGGCGCTAACTTAATCACTGAAAGCTTACTTTTCCAAGAACTATTGGGTCTGAGTCATAAAAGCAGTACAAGAGATAAATATTGAGTATAAAATATCTCTTGGATACAGAATTTCTTACTTTCCTAGCTCTAAATGTTGTGTACCGATGGTAATAAAATAAAGCTTTCCTTTTCACTTGCAACGATTGAAAAGATGATTCTAATCAACTTTTTAAGTAGCTTTGTTTTATGCTCATTGTCTACGGTGTGAAGAAAACAATACTATCTCTATCACTTAGCTACGGTTGGTAGAGGAAGTTTATATTCCAACCAAAAATTCGATTATCGAGATTTCATCGAAAATACAAGAGGCGTCCAATAAGTAAGTTTCCCTATTTTATAAAAAAAACTACACACAATGGATCATGTTAAATTAATTTTATTTATATTGTACAATCCTTCTGTTACTTTTCTACATAGTCAACATGTTTTTCCAAGCCTTTTTGGACACGTGACACAATTTTTTCCAAGCCAGTGTTGTTCCAGGTCGGGTCCTGTGCTCGCAACCAGCTGTTCGCTGATTTGATTCATCATTGGTGTTAAAAGTGCTTACCTTTGATTTGGAGGAACATGTGAATATCACTTGGGTCAAGCTCCGGTGAATATGGAGGATACGAGAAAACCTTCAAGTTGAATCTTGACCCAGGCGGAGCTCAGAAGATTCAACTGGGAAGTTTTCTCGCATCCTCCATATTCACCAGATCTTTTCCCAAGTGATTTTCACATGTTCCCCTGACTCAAAGGTTATCATGGAGGTAAGCACTTTAACACAGTGGCAAAGATCAATTAAGGTAATGCGTCTGTGAAATTTCACCAAAATTGTGAAAAATTAAGTTTTTTCCTAATAAAATAATATGAATTTTAAGCTTAAGAAGACATTGGAAAAATTCAGTGCCTTAGCCGGGATTTGAACCACGGATCTCCCGGTCTCCGTCCGGTGGCTCTAACCACTGAGCAACCATGGCAACATGCCAGCACGACGTTAAATTCTCCAACTGATTCGCATTTTTCCGGTAAACTACAAGGAGATCTCAAATTGTATTGAGATGACATACCCCAATGGCGACTTAAAATGTTCTAAGTACTTTAAGTCCCGGGCTTCATAGTTTTAACCACTATTAGGTCAATTAATTAATTATAGTTTCTTCCATTTGACGTATTTAAACTAACAATTAACTGAAGCTATAAATGAACAATTTAATAGGCATGCCCAACTTTAAACCTTGTTTTCTGCAAACTTTTTCAGCATTTTTCCATACTCAAAATGCTTCAGAAGATGCAAGTTTTTTGATAATTTGTTTCAAAAAGGTTTTATAATAGATCTTAAAAGGAATTAATGTAAATTTTAAAATAATGCTTCAATTTTGAGAAATAAATTATTACCTTTTGAAAAATCAAGATTTTAGAGACTACAAAATTAAAAATGTTTCCGTAATATTTTGGGATTAATGTATCAAACCTGATATGATAGATCTTTTTTTAAAGGAATTTACTATAAAACCTGAATTTTTTGATGTGAATATGTTTATAAATGCATCTCTGAGGAATTGTTATTAGAACAATGAATTTATACAATAAAAAGCAATATTTAAATAATCACGCATGCTAGAATTTTGAAACATGGTAAAAATATTACTGTTACTATGTGTACTAGCTGGTACTAGCTAGCATAAATTTCAAAAAGATTCACACAACTGTGCAAGATCTTATATCAGGTTCGGCAAAGATGGCTAACGCCAATAAAATAGCCCGAAAGAATGCGGACAATCTCAGAAAGAACACCCAAAAGCTGCTAGAAGACAGAGAAAGAATGCACCTAAGCTTTCAATAGTCGGCGACAAACACGAAAGAATACGAAGAATTAAATAAGTTAACCAAACGAGAAATAAGAAAAAACCTTCGGTAATTCAAATATAAACAGATAAAACACATACTAGATAATTCAAGATCTGTGAACAAAATAAGAAAGTAACAAGCAAAGGGAAACAAAGGTTATTGCAGTCAAAAACAAAGATGGCGAAAAGGTGAACTAGAAGTGAAATAAACGAAGTAGTAACAATCTTCTACAAGGAATTATACTGAAACACATTACCCTCAACAGAAACGGATTTACCAGTCGTAAATGCAGAAGAAGAAGGGATCTCAGCCATATTACCAAGAAAAGTGGAACATACACTAAACCAACTAAGAAGCAACAAAACGCCCGGAGAAGACAAGATAATAAATGAATACATAAAATGGGATCGGAAACACTAGCAAAACTACTATCCAGGATGTTCAACAAAATACTACAGACGAAGAGGTATCATCTCAGTGGCGAACAAGTACGATCATATTGTTGCATAAAAAAGGTGACAGGAGTGATCTAAATAACTTTAGGCCGATTAGTCTGATATAAAATCTTTATAAAGCGTTCCTAAAACAATCAAGAGCAGACTAACCAAGATCCTAGATCAAAACCAACCTGAAGAACGAGCAGGATACAGTACGATCGATCACCTTCAAACAGTCAAACAAGTAATAGAAAAAAGAGCAGAATGCAACCAGAATCTGTATATAGCCTTTGTGGACTACAGCAAGGGCTTCGACACGGAGACTACAGGAAAATCATAAAATGCAAATGGGAATAGAAAGCAAATTTACCAGAGTGATGTGTCCTCCGTGGTGTAGTGGTTACCATGTTAACCTCTAGTTCCCGAAGTCGCGGGTTCAAACGTAAAAGAACCTCAAGTCTGATAGAGGCCTCTGAGCAAAATTACCGGACTTTTACGCCCAATATTGAATGGGATGCTAAGGACCAGAGCAGTTAAAGAGCGTCAATAAATAAATTTAAAATAACAGAATGATAGGGAAAACTTACTTCAATAGCTACACCAAAGTCAAAACGGAAATCCAGAGAGAGACATTTAAACTGGAAAGAGGAGTGAAGTAAGAGGACCCAATTTCACCTAACCTTTTCACAGGCCTACTGGAAATCGCATTTCGCACATTAAAATGGGACAAGAGACGAAAAGGCATCAATATAAATGGAAGGAGAATGTCCAACTTGCGCTTCGCGGAAGACATTACACTTTTTCAAAGTCAGCATACTTAGTGACAATGCTCAAAGAGCTGAACACCATTGGCCAAGAAGTTGGACTACGGATGAACCCCACTAAGACGAAAGTGATGACAAATGCTGGAAAATCGCCAATAGTGTTGGAAGGAACAGCTATGGGGTATGTGGAGGACTACATCTACTTAGGAGAAAGTATTTTGATGAGGGGAAACAGCGAGGCAGAGATCAAACGAAGAATAAGCACAGCCTGGAGACCATTCTGGAGCATGAAGGATATCCTGCTAAACAAATACCTAAACCTGAAACTGAAAATACAAGTCATGGAATCGTGCGTAATTCCAGAGCTCATACACGTATGTCAGACTGGTGTTTCACAGCGCGTCAAACAAAAGCCCTGCAAGTGTGCCAGAGAAAGATGGAACGGAAAATACTGAACTTCAGTCTACAAAATAGAATACGAAACACAGAAATCAGAAGAGCGACAGGAGTGGAGGACGCGGCAGTAGGCGCACGACAATTCAAATGGATTGGGGAGGCCATGTAATAAGGATGGTCCACAGAAGATGGGCCCATGCGATCACAGTTTGGGACAACAGACTCGGGAAAAGAAGACCTCGGCCTCTTCAGAGGTGGTCAGACGAACTGGTACGAGGAGCTGGAAGAAAATGGACCACTCTACTCAAGGACCGCCAACTATGCAAGGAAGTTACGCCAAGTAGTAAAAACTATAGCCAACATTTTTATACTAAGGATTAATTGGTAGTGGACTAAACTTTGTTGGCAAGGGTTAAGCAAAAGACAAGTAAAAGGTTAATTCTCCCATGGGTTGGCTTACCTTGGGAATTTTTTTACATGAGCTACCCTACTTAGAGTAGGAGGCCATTAACTTAAAGAGCTATAAGGCGTTTTTATCTTATTTACTGTGGATTTTCGAAATTTCACAGACGCATTAACTTAAATAGAAAATAGATTACGATCAGGACTACATCATAAATATAACTTACAGTTAACAAATAATTAATGAAATGTGCTTCTAGAAATAAATTAATTAACTTGCAAGTGAAATGTGAGGCAGTATTTTATATATCAACAATGTGAATGCCAGAGTGATTGGAGTGTAAATTAACATTATTGTATGACAATGATTTTAGATGTTTGTTAGCTACAAGCATTGTTAGGAAATAAGTTTACACGGCCTCACTGAAACTGACAATAGGAGCGGGTAACAATGAAGCGCTGGGGTGAGATGTTTATCAATTAGAAGAGACAAGCAAATGACGTCAGGGTAGCGTGCCTTTCTTTAGAAATGGAGTGAATATCTTCCCTAGAGCATATGTTTTTGTAATTTTGATCGGCTTATAAAATAGACGCTAATGTTGGCGCGATTTATTAACCAATAGCAGCTCTATTATAATGTTTAGGCATATCGGGATGGGGGAGTATAAATTCTTGAGCCAGAGGCAAGTATCGCGCAGTTCTACAGAATCATTCACAAGGTAAACGTCGCGCAGTTCTAAGAAATCTCTCTCGCGAGTTACACGTCAGGCAGTTTTAAGGAAGCATTCATGAAGTACACATTACGCAATTCTACAGAATCTCTCGCGTCGTAAAGTTAGTTACAAAATGTGAAATACGCGAATTAATAGTGCGCGGCAAATAAGTGATTGTAGTTACATTCGAAAATATAATAGTTTCAGTCAGGCGTGTATCAAGATTAAATATGTGAAACTAATTAAGTGTGACGGCAACAAAAGTGTAAAAACAAATTATTTTATCAGTGTTATCTTTTAGTAACAACTCCTTTCCGTTTACACGACCTGTTCAAGAGATATTTGCTCGACTGAGAAATAATAGCTAGCCGGAGGACAAATAACCCAAAATTCAAAATAGTAAAACCATAACAGGCGCTCAGCAAATAAGATAACACGAACATAATACTGCGACAAATGATTTGTCTATGGAACCTTCAGTATTTTATTAAAATTCTAGATATATTTCATAGGCCTACAGCTAAAATAAGCTGTGTTAAAAAATTCCGGTGGTTACATTCACATGACTTTCTCGATCCTGTATAATTTTAATGGGTATAACAGCTTATCTTACGAAAGTTTATTTTTCTGTCTACTTCGTTTTAATCGAGATAAACCTTTGGAGAAATAGCTACATTACACATTTCGTTAAAATGCAAAGGGAGTAGTGATAGTCAAACTTTTAAGAACTGGACGCTATTTGCTGGTCTTAAAATTCCACACTGTTTCCACGCAATCGTGAGAAATAACTGAAATTCGGCGGGAGTTACGACAAAGTATTGAACAAATCAAAGCATTAATAACGGATATCTTGGAAATCACTGATGCCACAAAAAAGTTATTGAAATAAATTTTGTATTTTAAAGAGATCTACATATTTTGTGCAGTACGTTTTCGTCTATCGCTTAGCGTTTACCAATTATACTAGATTATACAAAATCCTTTCCAATGAAGAGGGCTTCACAGGTTAGTCCCAGAAAATTCAAGATATATCTTTTTTGTCATGTAAATATTTGTAATATATGGTACTTTAATCAAAATCGTTAGTAATTTTTGAGAAAATAAAAAATTTCTAACATGTTCAATTTAAGGGAAGTATACGGTGGTAGGACTTTCTTATAATCTTCGTGTCGCATCTTTAGAACGTACTGAATCTAAATACCAATTTTGGTGTTTACCCGACTTTTCGTTTTTGAGTTATGCACTTCATAGGCACACACACAGATCTGTTACTAAAATTTTTTTATTCAAGGGGCCTCAAAACATGTATTTCCTGTGCAGTCTCGTTATCGAATTTTTTGATAGAATGCAACACCTTCTCTACCTACTATGTATGTACGTGGTAGAGAAAATAAACATGTTCTCATTGACGGTTTTTATTTAAAAAGATAGAATCAATTTTATAATGAAGGGATTTATCTGTTTTAAGAGAAGGAAAGCAAAGTTACGGCTCAGTTCCACACCATAGTGTGCGATTCAAGCTCTTAAAATGCCCCCCTTTTTCGCACTTGGTCGCTCATTGCAAGAGTGACTACCCTAGCATTACTGCAATTATTTTCAATTTTACTAGTGACTTTTAACTCCTCCACTTTCAGCGAAGCCGAGACACTTCTTTAAAGTTAAGAGAGGAAAAGAAGATTTAATTTAAACATTTGTTTATATGTGCTTAAAGCCGAAAGCAAATAGATGCAGTAGGTATCAGCTGTTATATAAAAAAGTTAACTCGTTTAACTAAGTAATGACAACACATAAAGTAAAATTTGTATTTTATTTTGCGGCTTACAGAATTACAATAAACAAACAATTATTTTATTTTAAAACTCAATAAACGAGATTAAGAACTACCCTATCGACCTCCACAGCGAGTGATACACAACTGTCCGCGTTCAAGCGAAGTTGCCACGACTTTGCACTAAATGACCATTAAAATTTACACAAAAAGATACAGAGCTGCTGTTCTAACGTGTACTTCAATAAGACTTTGCTTAATCATTCCGTATCTTATACGAAAAGTACGGAAAACTTTTTCTTCTCTCCTGAAGTTAGCATTTACAAACCAAAATGGAGTTCTCATTTTTTATTCGTCTCTCTGCATAGAATCACCACCTAAGAGCAGGAAACCTATACGCCTTTCACAGGGCATATGCACCGTTCTATCATCGTGTAAGCGACTGGCTGAGGAGTAGAAATATATGCCCAAATAAGTATATACCTCTACTATATGCAGTCCTCTATGGTCAAACACGCAGTTCTTTTACGCATATAAATATATTGTTTTTAGTATTTCCGTATCACTAGTTGGCACACGGTTTATGTTTTTGTTGATATCTCCTATCATACAGAAGAATGTAATTAGTATCTTCATAACACAAACTAAAGCTCTTAAAATTAGGTACCTTGTATCTGAAGTATTCATCAATGCTACAGAGCTGCATTTTAATCAGCCAAACAGTCATAATATGTTTCGCTGAACTGTAACATGTTTAACTTTTACTGACATTATCACAAGGTTATTATAATTTTACTCAGCCTACATTTAGGAACATTTAAGGTTTAAATTTATCCTTGTGTCACGGGTGCGAATTTCCTTCCTCCTTATAAGCAAGTACAAACAGCACCAAAGAAAATCTTCGGCGGATTTTGTATAGTTTTCTGGGTTCTTTTGAGGCGAGTCCTCCACCTTGCCTATCGCAGAGCGTGGCGACTTGATAACACAGCAATAAGAGGGAAAAGAGGGGAGTGGATGCCTTTGCTTTTTCTTGTGTTATTGAAATCAAAACATGTTTATTGTCTCAGAACCACTAATGCCGTATAACTCGTGGACGTATCGTGGGGATGTGGGAAGCTGGTCGCACTGTTACAGCAATTGCAACGGCAGTGCATAAAAGTGTATCATAGTAAATTACTGATAAAAATATTTCAGGAAAGTGGGGAAGACGGTCTACATACTCGTCAGAAAGTGGCCACTCCCCGTAAAACATCCGCAGATGATGATATTCGTTTACTAAATGAAAATTACTCTTTTGTTATAATTGACTGAAAATGTTTAGAAGCTAGACGTAAATGTGTATATGTATATGATTTACCGAATATGACATACGTATTATGTCAATAAAGTTGGTTATATTTTTGTCTATAATCCTGTTGTATTCCTATGATCAGCAATATGTTAGCAAAGGTATAATCAATTATAGTTTGAATTGGAGCGAAAACATGCTGCTTTATTTATTTATTATTTAGTTATATTTGCTTCTATGCAGCAACAAGCATTGATACCACTGTGAGAATACAGATCTATTTATTTTTTGTTATAAAGTATTGCTATGCATTTAATGAATACCCTTCAACCTTTAATTTGCAAATCTTCTCACACTGCACATTCTACATTTCTCTAACCAGGGCGCTCATCAAGTTTCTCCTTGGCTTTTAACCCTTTCAAAGGCGTGTCATGCACTAGCCGATAAGGAATGGCTACCAATCACGATAAGAGATCTGTATGACAAATTGAATGCACTCATGTAAGAACGTAGGTTTTCACGGCCGGTGTCACAATTATAACTAATATAATTTTCCGGGCTGTTATGCCGTGGTCTGCTGAAGAAAGTAATGCCACAGTTATTCTTAACCAACAAGACTATCAACAGAAAATCTCTGAACTCCTGCAACCAGCAACCTACCATAAGATTAAACGTGATCCGACAGCCCGTATTCTACGGAAAACTAATCTTTTGATCAAGAACTCCTCGCTTTCGAAGGAAGACAAACGCCGCCTTACCAAGTCCGAAGCTCAGCCGCCTAGACTTTACGGGCTACCCAAGATTCATAAACCAGATGTTCCGCTCAGACCCATTGTTAGTGGTATTGGTTCTCCCACATACGACATAGCTAAATACCTAACCGGTCTTCTACAACCCCATGTCGGCTTGTCCGACTCTCTCATCAAAGACTCTACTCATTTCATTCAAATTCTCCGCAACCTCAAATTGCTACCGAAGGATTTACTAATTAGTTTTGACGTTGTGTCTCTATTCACCATGGTTCCAGTACAGGAAACTCTGAAGTTGTTACAACCCATTTTCTCTGATGATATCATTACACTTTTTCACCATGTCCTGACTACGACTTATTTCCAGTGGAACCGGTCATTCTACGAGCAAATAGACGGTGTTGCCATGGGCAGCCCCCTTAGCCCTGTTGTGGCCAATTTCTTCATGGAGGCATTTGAGTCAAAGGCACTAAACTCAGCTCCACTCAAACCAACAGCCTGGTTCCGCTACGTGGATGACACCTTCGTCATCTGGCCCCATGGTGAACAAGCTCTTCAAGATTTTTTGTTACATCTAAATAGCATCAATCAGCGTATACAGTTCACAATGGAACAAGAAAAGGATGGCCAACTAGCCTTTCTAGATGTACTCGTTAGCAGGAAGGCTGACGGCACGCTGGGTCATACTGTCTACCGCAAACCCACACACACAGACCGTTACCTTAACAAGAACTCCAACCACCATCCTAGACAAAAACGGGCTATGATTAAGACACTCGCAAACCGTGCTTCCCGTATTTGTGAACCACACTTACTTCCACAAGAAATCCGACACCTAGAAACAGCTCTACAATCAAATGGTTATTCAGTCCAAGAGGTGAGAAGAGCCTGCCGTCCGGCCAAGCCCCGACCGGTTACTCAGGACCAACCCAAAAGCAAGTCCATTGTTCTTTCTGCCATATTTCAGAAATGTCACTGACCGTATTGAACATATACTTCAACGTCATAACGTCAAAACAGTATTCAAACCTACAAGACAATTAAACAGCCTACTGCGCTCTTCCAAAGACCCCCGAGACCCCCTTTCATCGGCCGGTGTTTACCGTATTCCTTGTTCCTGTGGTTCAGTGTACATTGGTACCACACAGCGGAGCGCAAACACCAGACTTAGCGAACACAAAAGAAACTGCCGCCTGGGCCATACAGAAAAATCGGCAGTCGCCGAACATGCCATTGAAGCCGAGGGCGAACACATTATTAGATTTCAGGACACCAACATTCTTTCCTCCATAAAGCATTACCATACCCGGCTACAACGCGAAGCAATAGAGATTTATAAACATCCCAATAATTTCAATAGGAAAGAAGAAGCTTTAAAACTCAACAGTAACTGGCATCTAGTCATCAAAAACAAGAAAGGTCATACAAAACCGAAAAACACTGCGAGCCAATCAGAAGAGAGCAACAACACAGCCGGCGCCAGCCCCCTCATACCAGCGGGCCAATCAGCAGAGAGCGTCCACACTATAAAGAGAGCGGCACTTACGGCCAACGCATCAGACGCTGCGATACTTTCACCGAGAAGACTTCGTCCGCGCCACTGAAGATGTCCACCGCAGTTGTGGACGAAACGTCTGGGAAATCTTTCTTCAGCAGACCACGGCATAACAGCCCGGAAAATTATATTAGTTATAATTGAATGCACTCACTCTACCTCTTTCTCTTTTAGTCAATACGATCGAGAGCGTAAACATATATTTCATTTCTACGTCATTTTGTAACCTTTGTTGTGGTTATTGTTGCAACTATTTAGCAAGGACTGGCGCATCCTTGCACCGTGGCCTAAAGCAACCAAGGCCATGGCTTCGCAAGGCCACGTACAACGATAAATAATGGACATAGACGCGAGGTGCAGTGAGATTTTCTTTGGCGCTCTTTGTAAAAGTTCTTTAATACACATGACCAGCTATAACGTATAAAGTCCAGTATAATTTTCTTATTCTCAGATAATGTTTTATAATTATCGTAACACAATGAATTTGCAATTATTCTTATGGCCTCTTCTGCATAAGTAAAACTTTATTAACATATGAACTATTACGCGATAGAATGAATCCATAAGAAAGTACATTATGAAATAGGCAAAATGCTTTGTATATACTGTTTATTTAAAATGTTAAACAATATAATGCGAAAACCCCGAATGGACATCTGTTTCCGTAACTTATAGAACGAGAATGTGAAAAGAAGAAAAAGGAAAGCCTTAAGCATACTTCACTCACTATTATGAATGGTAACATTTCTGCTGTGTTAATGCAAGGCCTTCTTAGTGCCGCTTTTACTAAACATACTGTTGTCGCTGTCACCGTCTAGTTACCATGCGCGTGAAGCTAAACCTAACAACATCTCTCAAAGTACACAATCCCTCGACATTTAGCATCCACTTTCTCCAACGTACGTCTGGGCGGCATTTTATCCTCCAACGTGCATAAAAAATGCATTATTCGAAATAGGAGTTTACTTAGGGGATTGAGAATTTTACATTAAGCTTATATAAAATGCATTAACCTAGAAGCCGCCCTACATGACATATAGGATTCGAATAAAAATGATTTTGGAACGATTTGCCTTTGCATAATGAATAAGGTAAGGGTCTAAGTTCATACATCTGTTTTGCTTTTTAAAAGGACATTCTTCAACCGTTATGGGGTTTAAGGGGACAAGGTAGTCTGAACACATGGAAATTACACCTTAAGTGTGTTAAATTGTCACTGCTCTTAAAGTTCTGAATTGTTTTTCCTAAAAGTTTTATAGATTATTCTATAAATCATGATACTTATTTCAAGTATTTGTTTGCATTGATAGCTTATGTAGTTGAGTCTGTAAACATTATTTCATTCAGCAGAAAAATAATAAAATTTACTCTTAAAACATGTGAATTCATGTACCTTTTTCTCTGATACTACTTGCAATACAGAATCACACTTTTGCATGCTTGTTTTTAGTATAATCAGATATCTTCAGAACGTCAATTATATAGTTATGTAAATCAGTTCAATAGAAATTGAAAAACAATTAATTACAAAGCAAAAATGAGGAAAATTTGAAATCTTGTTGTATTCTTAATATCACTAGTATAAATTATAAAATTATTATTGTGGTTCAGAAAGTTTAAATGTGTGTTTTATACATGTACTGAAATTTTCAGCTCACTATCTTTCATACTTTCTGAGAAAAAGGTACATAAGTATCTAAAAATGTTGTTTTGAGAAAACTGAACTTCTGACACACTTCAGTAAATTCCACGGTCATAATCATCTTCACCTTCATTCCTGGATTGCTGCAGCTTTTCTGGTTGCCTTCTCTTGGTCCTGGCCTCTTTTGTTAATTGCTGAACTGCTCGTTGGGCATGATAAAGTCGTTCGTTATTGAGATATACAAAAATGTTCTAAAAAGGGGCGTTGCATGACATTATTAAATGTATTAAACACCTCTTAATTCCCAAAAAGTATATATTTTCAGAAATTGGAAATAATAGAGATTTTATTGGTGCCTAAAACAAAGAAGGTGATTTTTTACCATTTCAGTGTACCTTGTCCCCTTGAATCCTAAATTACCTTCTATAGGTAATCTGTACGGTTACATTCTCAAAAAAAATAGCAGCATCTGCTTGTTTCTTTCATAATTTTTAAGTACTCTGTAACACACTATTTCGGCTTATTTTATGAATTTTAAATATATATTTTAGTGAAAACTCTGCTTCCGCTGGAATTTAGTTTTTCATAGTTTAAGTGTGTAATGTACACGCTTAGGCTTTCACGGTCGGCGTTTATACAGTAGAATGTAGTTTACGGGCTTTTAGGCCGTGGTGCACTCGATGAGATATTACCTGACGTTTCGTCCATAACTCCGTCAGGTATCTTCAGAGTGCCTCCTGGCTGGTTTACAACCGGTAATATCTCATCGACTGGGCCACGGCCTACAAGCCCGGAAACTGCCTTTCTACTAGGGTATAAGGGTGTGTGTTGTTTGGAGTAATATGTTATATCGTAACTAAAATCAGTATTTTGTTTTATTACACCAAACATATGCATTACCATGTGCATTTAAGTTAATTTTGAAGGTACTACTCATAAAAAAAATTGAAAATTGGGTACTTCAGTTTTCATAGACGTATAAAACTCGTAATATAAGAAAATGTTGAAACTAGCTGGAACTTGTAAATAATTTTATATTTGGAATTAATTGTTCTTCCACACAAGTTGTGTGTTGGACAAGGTTGGAAAGGTAGAATTAGACGACTAAAAATTCAATTTATTGACCTAATAGTGGTCGAAGCTATGATGCTCGGGGCTTAAAGTACTTACAACATTGTAAGTCGCCATTGGGGTATGTCGTCTCAATACAACTTGAGATCTCCTTGTGGTTTACCGGAAAAAATGCGAATCAGTTGGGGAATTCAGTATCGTACCGGCATGTTACCATGGTGGCTCAGTGGTTAGAGCAACCGGACGGAAACCGGAAGATCCGTAGCTCAAAACCCGGGCGATGCCATTGAATTTTTCAGTCGTCTAATTCTAACTTTCCGGTTTTATATATGTTCTTTGTACATATTAAAATTGAGAATTTTCTATCCACCTATTTCTATACTGGAATGTAATGCACGAACACTTTCCGTTCTGACTTGGTAAAATGCAGTACATATGCTACTTTTGTATCCTATTTTCACATTTCAATTTTGGCTTACTTGTTCAATATCTGTTAATATTCCGCTGTACACTCGCTTGCTGTTCATATAGTAATAGACCCTATACAGACCATAGCTTGCGTCAGTAATTGCTTGAGTGCCATGGTACAATTGTACTAAATGGGGGAATGCACTCAGAATATTTTAAAATGTGAATAATAAAAGGTTAGATGGTGCTGATCATCGCTTTTTGTTATGTAAATTTCAACTGGAGAGAATATATCTTGGGCATCGAAATTACGTCATGAAAGCAAAGTTTGAGTATGCATAAAAGCGTTTGTTTCCTCTTCAATATGCGTCCTTTAAACTCTTCAAAAACAAGTTGATAGCCATACACCTTACAGTAGTAATGCACATGTCGTCCTCCGTGGTGTAGTCGTTACCATGCTAGCCTCCAGTTCCCGAGGTCGCGGGTTCAAATCCGACGGAGAGCAATGGATTTTTTTTGGGCGTAAAAATCCTTAGCATGGCTTCCTTCGGAAGGAAAGTAAAGCCGGTGGTCCCGTGTCGTAGATTTACGGCACGTAAAAGAACCTCAAGCCTGATAAAGAAGCCTCCTCTGAGCAAAATTACCGGTCTTCCACGCCCAATATAGAATGGGACGCTAAGGACCGCAGCAGTTAAAGAGCGTCCATAAAAAATAGTAAAGCACACATTGTTACAGTATACACACATATTTCCCTCCATCGCTCTTTACGCGGTTACGTCGCAGGTTACAAACCACCCCTATCTCTCGTACAGTATGTTGGTATTTGCAGACAGCACTCTCCAGACGGTGTTAACCTATCCATCAGTGACTCAAGCCGCTGCTGTTTACATACTGTGTATTGACAATGGTTTGAGAGTAGATAACTTAAAGCCGATTGCTTAAGTATACCTATGTCTAATTATAGCAAATATTTAGTTTACAAATAATTGTAATTATACATGTACACAAATTAAAATAATAATGAATGCGTTAAATGGTGTTTTATGATGGCTTTTAAAGCCTTTTGTATGTAATGAGGCGAAATAGTGCAGCATTATTGTATCAAAACCACCTAAAGTAATAAGGTCTGAGCATTGTTTTCTCGCAAAACAAAATGCTCGTTCTAGTTCAGCTATCTATGAAATCGAAATTGATTTTTATTTATGGACGCTCTTTAACTACTATGGTCCTTAGCGTCGCATTCTATATTGGGCGTGAAAGATCGATAATTTTGCTCAGAGACTCTTTATCAGGCTTGAGGTTCTTTTACGTGCCGTAAATCTACGACACGGGATCACCGGCGTTACTTCCCTTCCGAAGAAAGCCATGCTAAGGATTTTTACGCCCGAAAAAATCCATCGCCCTCCGCCGGGTTTGAACCCGGGACCTTGGGAACTACAGAAGCTATGTATGCTAGAGTATAGCAGCATTTACGGAATTGAATAAAAATTAAAACGTTTCTTAATTATTGATTTAAGAAGATTATTGCGTAGTTGGTGCTTATTGTGTGTTTTCAAAAATGGTTTTCAAGTGCAGTGTTTGCAACTGCATGGGAAGTTATAAAAATAGCATCAAAGTCTGTGTTAAAGTTACCAGAGGATGAACATTTGAAGGTAAAGAGGTTAAAAGCCATTAAAAGGGGGAACTTTTCTCCGACCAGAAACCCAGAGTCCAGTTCAAAAATATTTACTTTAGTATTCACAATCTAGATTTGCGTGTAAACATAACCTAATTACTTTCCAATTGCTCATGTTTGCAGGGCACTGTTTATATAGTATTTTGCGAGTGTCACAGTTCATAATGTATTGAAATGTATATGTATAATGAATCCATTTTCTGTGCTTGCTTTTTTGTCTAGCAGGTAACCGACTGCATAAGTTTAAAACGGCTACGTAGGTTCATAAATATGTAAAAGCCCTTGGCATTTGGCAACAGGATAAACCTATCCTAACCAAACAAAGATTATTTTCCAAAACCGTGTAAATTTTTTCCGGACCCACAGCTGATTTTTCGATGTATGTCTTACATTTAAAATATAAACTCAATTATATTTTCTAAATTACAACAAATCCCTTTTTAAGGTGTAGTTAAATTATGAGGTTAGTAGTAATTTTTCAGTAATAATATTCAGCATTTTTTGAAATTCAGGCATCAAACTTGCATTGCATTGTTTGTGGAAAAAGAATCAAATAAAGTAAATCTAATAGAAAAACTTAATGAATAATAGAACAGACTACCAACAGAAGTTTAAAATTCCATTAAGAGGGAAAAAATATGTTTGGAGAAGAAGAGGTGCATTTAAGTGACAAAGTCGCTACTGGTGCTTTTTGGAACTATTATGGTTATTATGGAATACCTGTCATCACCTTTATGTATATTTTTATTTGTTAAACATTTTCGTTATGCAGCTTTCATGAAATAATAAATGGCATCTTTTAAATGCTCAATCACATTTAAAACTCTATTACCAGAAAGAGGCAGAATATTATTTTAATATTCCTATTTGCTTGAAAGGAAGTATTCACGGGATGAATCTTTTAGTTGTTCATTTCCTCATCCAACCACTAACAAATAATATTCACTGAAACTCTTCTGAATTTTATATGCAAACCATAGTAGCAGTATTGTTGAAAAGTTTCATTCAGCATTTACCTGCAATGTGCCACGTAGTCTTTGCAACCTCCACATTATTTTAGGGTTATTATATTTATTTTGTGATAATATACATGGGTTTATTTTTGGTCCATATTTTCGGATGTATACTGTGCTTTATTTTTGGGGGAGGGGGTTTCTTTGGGGTTGTCCCTTTCTAATTCTGTAGTGAGACAGTAATAGTACTTTCCACCTAAATAATTTGAAACAAATAATATAAATTAATGTGCTGAGATAGGAACATTAAGAATGTATCTTTTAAGGTATCGCTGGATTTGGGATATCCCACAGACGATTTTTAACGGAGCTAACCTGAAGGAATAATGTTTCTTTATATCAAGATGGACTTTAAAGAACAAAATTGGCATCTTGGTTTAAAGTTTCCAAAAAAGTTGAATGTTTTACTTTTCCATCTTAGTAATACTGTGATAAGTAATTTATCATATGAATACATATCCCAAAGTAGAAACATTAAAAGTGAATGTTTGTGGTGCATTATTTTTATAATCCAGCCCATTACATTTGTTCATATGTTCTGCGTTAAGGTTTTTGTGAATTACATTACACTTCACACGAGATAAGGAGATAAGATTATTGTTATTAAACAGCTTTTAATGACTAAACTGCTTTTACTACTCACTGCAACCATGCGCGGCCATGTTGTTTCCATGCTAAGACCTTGTCTCTAAGTAGTGTTGATTGTATTCATCATCAATGCCTGTGTGTGCTATAACGCTGTGCTTGTAGCCTCGGTTACTGATGTACAATAATCAGTTTCGGATTATAGGTTTTCTCTACCACCTATCTATAGTAGATAAGAGGAAGTGTTTTATTCCACCCAAAAATTCGATATCGATACTTCGCTGGAAATGGATTAATTGAGGCTCACTGAACCCAGAAAGAGCTTGTTTAGGAACAGGTCTGTGTGTGTGGGCGCGTGCACGCGTTTGTTTGTGTAAAAAACGAAATGTTCCATATGCACTTAACTTGGAATTTAAGCTCAGTATCTTCCAAAGATGTGGAATGAAGATTTTAAAGTAAATTCTCTCACAGCAAACTATCCCTGTTTTTCTCTTTCCCCAAAATGGCTCTAACGATTTCGATTAAAATATCATATATTTAAGATACTTAAATGGCAAATAAAATGTATATCTTGACTCTCTGGAAATAGCTGTCAGGTATCTTCGTTCGTAAGGAATTTTGTATAATTTTGTGTAACTGGCAAACGTTAAGCGATAGAAAAAATGTGCTATACAAATATAAATGTTAAAACACACAATTTATTTCGAATAACTTTTTTGTGCCATAGGCCATTTCTGATATTGTGGTTTTGAATTTTAAGCTGTAGTGCATTCCCAGGGAAAAGAGATCACTCGAACCTCCAAAAGATGGAAGAAAATTTTCTTAGTGAGGTCTTAGCAGGTCTAATGGCCTAACACTTGGATGAAGACGAAGAAGTTTTCAATACTTTTTGTCTTTTTAAAGTAGTAATAACTTATTTATTTATCTTGAATTTGTGGTAGTATTTTTAACACTTAAGTGATTTCAGTCAAACTATATAATAAAAAAATATAATAACAGCCCGCCTTAAAGCAATATTGTGTATGTAACAATATATAAAAAGTGTATATTACAGTCATTGTAAAGGTTTATATTATTGTATACATGTAATAATGTTATGTGAATGTATTTCGTAATTTAATAATGTAGGAGCTGTGAGAATAATAGCTTAAAAGTTGCTAACAATGAGGTAGCCTTGAGGCAATAATGAGTAACAAAGTGTAATTATGCTACTAGTCATTCTTGGAGCAACAATAATGTAATTTTTATGATAGTTTATAAAATAGCCAATCAACAACCAGAAAAAACTTTAGTTAAATGAAGGTATTCTATTGGATTAGAAATAGCCAATCAGAGACTTGAAATACAGAAATTTACAAATTTAGACGGTAGAAATCAAGTCAGTTGCTTGTAGACAGCGCTCATAACTGGACGCGTTGGTTGTAGACAGTGTTCCTAATCGGATGCGAGATGTGTCCTCGAGAAGTTTAATACGTATTCGTGAGAGACGAAAATAGTTTACGTGTTAAAAAGTGCAAGTAATTAATAAAAGAATCTCATAGCTCTCTATATCAGTGAAGTTTTATTAAAATCGTGTCAAGAATTAATAAAAAGGAGCGAATTAAAAATTATAATCTGTGTAAGCCTACATTCTTCAGCCGCATCACGCCCTGTTAAGAAATTAGTGTCTCTAAAAATAATACTGATGCAGCCGAGGCAAACATAAATATACAATATTTTTTTAAACATTTTTTTTGGGGGGTGCGAAGGCTACCGGAAACATTTTACCATACGTGCGGTTGCAACTAATTCAAGTTCGGCTCCCCAACAGTTGAACTACAATACAACTCCTACTTCAAATTGGCTTTCCATACGTGAAGCAACCATCTTCTTCAATTTCTAGGAATGAGTATAGAATTTCATGGCTTGCAAATAGTGACTAGCTTTTAAACATCTTACTGTCGATTCGATTTCCTCTATCCCCTTGTATCTGCAAATGTTTGTCTCGATTAACATGAAGTAGATAGAAAATAAGCATTCGCAAGAATAGCTTATAGAAGCTATATAAAAATAAACAATAGCTATTAGACTAAGTTATGTGAATGTAACACATCAGATTTTTCCACATATGGAAACTATTTTTGCAAAACTAGTCAAGTACTGCTCCGCTCTTTGGTACGCATTATCTCTCCCTGCTCTATCTTTTCCATTTTTACCTCTTTCACTTTGCAGTACACAATACATACGTAACCAACAAACGGTGAGGAGATTTCTGTACTCGAGACGCGGTGGCTTGGCAGCAATGACATGTAGTGGTACACTATATTTTAAAAATAAATTTCTAAAAAGCACAATTTGAGGTTGATGATTTGAAATTTTAATACAGCAGCCAGGATTTAATGTATATGTAGACCAAACTTCATCAACATTTTTATTAGTTCCAGAGATATTAATTTTTTAAACTTAGTTTTACTGTTTCGAAAACTTGCTCCACACAAATGCAAATATTATTCACAACATTAGTACTTTATAATTAAACTCTTTAACACAATATTAATAAATTTTAGAGATTAATTTTAATTATGCTACTAGTTTGGGAGGAAATAAATATTAAATATTACACTTCCATATTTTTCCTTAAAAATTTAGAGAATATGAATATTATTATTCAATAACGTCACAACTATGCATGTTAACAAAAACTTCTCCATTGTTTTATCGTGTTATTTACAAGGAGATATACAATATTTCATTGCTTCATACCGAAAAATACTTTGTGCGGAAAAATTTGAAAATGAGAATATACCGACAAATGAAAACCAGAGAAAAGCGGGTTTAAAAATTATAATGATAAAATAACACCGTCTCTTACTTTATGCATCTAAAAGGCATGTGTGCATATACACACCCTCCTTCGTCGTCTTCTGCTCCTTGTAGCTAATTTAGTATTTGAAAATTCCTGAGACCTCTCTTGAATGGTTTAATGCAGGCAGAATTATCCATTTTGCTACAATTTTATAGGAAGTTAGACTTAAAGGCAGACCTTAAATCGCTATATGACATGCTTTAAAATGTCCCTCACCTATAAAAACTACATAGAACTAAACTATAAAGTTTGTAGTGCTCAATAACACTGAAATATTATTTATGAATTTTGGATTTTTTTTTGCTTTTTTCACAGAAGGTATCCTTAAAAGTAAACTCGCTAACGTAAAAATAGCGTACCAGTTGAATTGTACATAACAAAATTATTTTATTACTTATATGTATATTACAATATTTCTATCAGATAAAACCTCAAATTAAATTCAAAGTTGCGTGCTAAGCGGTGCGTACACTAAAACGTATTCCATAAGTGCTGTATGGTTTTCTTAACGTTAACCGCATCTCAGAACAAGGCACGTTGAGTAAAATTATACCCGTTCTGCTTGTGACGTCATAACATGTATTTAGTTTATTTGTGTACTGGTAATGTTATTTTGCTGATAATTCCTGTTTTTGATCTTGGAGCATAAACGTGTTAAACGCCGGAATGAGATATGAAAGTTTCTTAGTTCAAGGAATTTACCCCAAGTTAGGGTTGTCATATCACGGACTATCCGCGATTTTATGGTAAATCAAAATGTCCAGGCCAAAAAGACAAAAGTTCGCGAGTGTACTCTATGTACTCAAATTCAACAAATTTAAAGTTTGGGGGGAGGGCGAGGATGATAGCTTTGAGAATTTGTTGTCACATTAGAAATGGGTTGTCTTCATACATAATTGCATTTCTAGTGAGCGGTATTCAGACTTGCCAAAAATTTGTGATATTATTTCTCCATTCCTGGTCATAACAGCAATGTAGAGAGAGTTTTTCCCTCATGAATGCTCAATGGACAGAAAAAAGGAATGACTTAATAGTAAAATCAGGTACTGCAATGCTGCAAATACAATACAATATGAAACAAATCTGATGTGTTACACTCACATGACTTTCTCTATTCTTGTACAAACTATTTTTACTAACGCTTATTCTCCATATGCTTCATGTTAATCGAGATGTTAATCTTATTGCTAATTGTCTTATAGGTGCAAGGGGAATATGGTAGGTTTTAAGCGAGTCAAATCTTTTAAGAGCTGGTAGCTATGCGGCGCATTCCATTCTCTTTGTATGTCCAGGACATAAAAAAAATGAATTCCCATTTGAGAAAAAGTATTGGAAAATTTAAGGCAATAACAAGCAATATCTCGAAAATGGTTCACTCAACAACAAAAATGTATATCACATGAATTGTGTATTTTAACGCGATCTACATTTTTTGTGTAGTAAATGTTTGTCTATCGCTTACGGCTTACCAGTTATGCAAAAATCGTTCACAATGAAGAATACTTTTGGAGACATTCCCAGAAAATTCGAGATATACATTTCATTTGTCATGAAAAAATCTTAAAACATATGATATTTTAATCAAAATCGTTAGAGCCATTTTTGAGAAAATTAAAATTTTCTAAAAATGTTCCATGTAAAGGGTAATCTGGGGTGAAGGGATTTTTCTTGAAAACCTTCGTGTCGCATCTCTGGAAGATACTGAACCTAAATACCAAGTTTGGTGTTTATTCGACTGTTCGTTTCTGAGTTATGCTGTTCACAGACATAGACACACACACGGACATGTTTCCAAAAGCATATATTTCCAGTGAAATCTCGGTATCGAATTTTTTGCGTGGGATACAATACTTCCCCTACTTACTCTACGTAGTAGAGAAAGTAAATATAACTTGTAGCGAGTTTCATAAAGTTATTGTGAACAATACCAAGTTCTTTCCTTTCGTTCCAGGTTCTTAGAAATACGATTGGTGCAAAAAGCCTAAGTATTTATACTGAATACATTAAATTGTTCTGAATACATGTAATACATTTTCGATAATATGTGCTTACTTAAAGAAAAATACAACAAAGCAGTCCTCCGAAAACTCTGGATTATTAATTAAATGCACCCTTATTCCTCAAAATTTCATTTCCTTAAATCAATTAAACTAACGGTAAAAAATGTCCTGGTTTTGGATTATCAGAATATGGCAACCCTACCCCAAGTCTAAAGCACTGAAGTGCATAACTAGTTTCCTTCCTCTGATATTCCGTTCATTTTCATCACAGTTCACTCCATTTATCGTCTCAAAATATCTGACAGTTATTTTGGAAGCAGTAGCTCTCAGTATTCTAGGCCAGGCGTAAGTATTCGTATCCTACACAATTAACCCAGTTAGTGTTTTAGTGCCTCTTGGAACGAATAAGCACTTCCACCACTACAAGCTCTGCTTTACTCTCTCTTCGCGTTTAAATAAGCGATCGTTTTGCATTCAATGCCTCGCTGTTATTTTTATCCATCTTCCATTTCCGTATTTCGTCTGTCTTTTCATGAATAATGCATAGGGTTTTCCCATTATGTTTGTTTCACATCGTTTCCATCTCCACAACAATTATTTTAATGATCGCAGCGCAGATCTGACTGAAATATTCCCATAATGTACTTAGCATGACCTCCATGTAGTTTACATTCAATCGATTACCAACTGATAGTCCATTAAGCACTTGCGAGAGATAGCTACCAATTCAACCAACCCGTTCAATGGAACCGCAATGAAATTAATCCTGTGTTGTCATCTGCAGAATAAAAGATACCAAAATCCGGTAATTCCTAACTCTGGCGTTTGTTGGAAATCGCTTTTGTTTTCCTTTAGTCAGCCGTTTTGAAACCCGGCGGAGCACTCTCCTCTAGTCTTAGTATATTTTAAAATGTGTTAATTATATTTCTTTACTAAACAGAGTTCCTTTTGTTGACAAACTCTCACAAGTGTTACCTCCGGTCAAATGGAAAATATAAGACATTTGTACACTCGCGAGACTAAGTATCGCGTGGCGTTGATGCGAAGGATTGGATGCCCGGCAGCAGAAATGTGAACTAGCAGCAAGTGAAGCCGCTAATCATTGGCTTCGTGATGTAATACAGGGAGAGCCAAAAAACTACGAACCGCCTGCGCGGTGTATTTCCTGTCCGCGTCCTCGGCGCTCGTTGCCGTCTGCCGCTATCATAGAAAGGCGCGGATGTAACCATATAACATTTTTAAAACTTCTTTTAAAGGCTTTACTTACCAACTTTATGAAAGGAGATGATGAAACTGGCCACTGTCGTTGTCCATACATTTTTGGCACCTCTTTAGGAAACTATCCATCACTCGTCAAATTTTTTCGAGTCAACATTTGAAGCCCGTACTTATGTGAATACAATTTTGCCCCCCCCCCTTTTTAGAGAATTAACAGCCAGGTAGCGTGATTTTGCCTTGTTTCAACAAGACTCTGCAACAGCTTATACGGTCAATATTTCGATGAGAAAAATTGAAAGTGTGTTTGAGGACAGAATTATTAGTAGAAATTTGTGGCCCCCTCGGTCCCCCGACCTAACCCCCTGCGATTTCTATCTCTGGGGTAACTTAAAACAAAGTATACAAGACAAGCCCACACACTTTGGAGGAATTAAAACAAAACATCCGCTAGGAAATTGCCAGCATTTCTCAACGTGAACTACGGCGACTGATGGATAGTTTCCTAAAGAGGTGCCAAAAATGTATAGACAACGACGGTGGCCAGTTTCAGCATCTCCTTTCATAAAGTTGGTAAGTAAAGCCTTTAAAAGTAGTTTTAATATGTATGGTTTCATCTGCGCCTTTCAATGATAGCGGGAGCGGCAACGAGCGTCGAGGACGCGGACAGGAAACACACCGAGCAGCCGGTTCGTAGTTTTTTGGCTCGCTCTGTAGTAGACCGTAACGCAGCTTTTGTGACGTCACATATTGGCTCCGTGTAGCTTGATTCATAAAAATACATGGGGAAACCACATTGTAAGCATTAGGTTGAACAATTATTCTCGAGTTATACAGGGTTATTCAAAAAGAAGGAACAGACTTTACATATTTGTTTCTAATGAACGACAATAGATGACGACACATGCGATACATCACTAAATAGAGAAAAGCTCAAAGTTTTGTTTTATGTGTTCAAAATGAGCAGCATTTGTTATGCGAGGTCGACCAGTGGTCTTTCTGTTTGCATACGCCACCCATTGATAAGAAAAGGTTGACGAAGGAAAAGGTACAATTAAGAAAAATAATGATGGAGTAAGGGTAAAAAAGGTGGATTTCAGTCAGTTCAAAGTGGTCTTTTATAAATTCTTCACAATTAAATACTCTAAATAAAACCACATACCGAGATTGAGTTTCAAAGACCTTATATGTTTTAAGGTGTCTTAGCAACATCTTAAGTGTACCTGTAACTAAGATTAGAATAAACCACAGATTTATACATAAAATGGGTTTTGAAATTAAATGTATAACTTTATATGGTATGACAAATATTTGCCGTATATCTAATAACCATTATCTGTCCTGATAAACGAAATGTGTTCATTTGCTTTTGATCCTGTTCATTTCTCATTCTGCAACACTGTATTTATGTTTGTAACTTTGTAAAAATTGGCACCACGTAACTGCGTGTATGGTGGCACCACCTATTGGTAGAGCGATTACAGCGTGTGCAACGTTTGACGTTGCATAGCGACAGTGTGGTTTCACGCCGAAGAGAAGGTGGTCACACGAGTTATCGTCCACTACTGAACATGAAGGCGAGTAAGCAGGAACAACGAGGAGTGAGTCAGAGCAAGCAGTGGAAACACGCGACTTCACCACCTCCAAAGAAATCAAAAGGCCGTGCACACCAGTTCTGGTAAGGTCATGATGTTCTTTTTTTACCACAAGGGCCCACTGCTTGTCGAGTTCCTGGAACGGGGAACCACCATCAATGCCCAGCGTTATCAAGCCACTTTACAGAACCTTAGATGAGCCATCAAGTCGAAACGCCCAGGCATGTTGTCCAATGGCGTTATTCTCCTGCATGATAATGCCTGCCCACACACTGCCAATGCGGTGAAGACGACATCCAGAAGTTTCGATGGGAAACTTTGGAACATCCACCGTACAGTCCAGACCGTGTGACTTTCATGTTTATGGACCTCTAAAACAAGCTAATCGCCGACATCGATTCACAACGGACGGCGAAGTGTGTAAATGTGCCCAGGCCTGGATCCGACAGCAGCCTACTAGCTTTCTCAAAATGGAATCGACCGGCTAATGTCGCAATGGGATAAATGTGCCAACAGTTTGGGTGACTATTTTTGAATTAATAAAATCGTTACCGTTACTTTACACAAGTGACCGGGTTTCATTTGAATGACCCTTATACATCCACATTACAGTCCTAAGCCTGCAAAATGAAAACTAAAATGTGGTTTGAATAGGGACAGAATCTCATCGCTACACTTACCACCTTTGTACGGAAATTCGCGTTGACCCAAACAATCCCAAGAGGAACTCGCACAGCCCCCTTCACAAAAGTGGTGTTTTCTGTTCATTTCATTTGGGAGGTTTTTGATCGAATACAATCCTGTTTAATTATTAGTCGAGGAAAGCACGAAGATAATAAACAAATGACATGATACACAGAATATTTAGATTGTGCGGTGCTCACACTATTTGTCCCGCCCAATAGGTATCTCATGAAAAAGTATTTTTATTTAAATTAGCTCCACGAATGGACGCCAATTTGAAGAACGTAGTTTGTTGCGATATTTGTACCACGGTTTGGGCGTCAATTTGAAGAAGGTGGTTGCTTCACATAATTTGCACCACGCTTTGGGCGTCAATTTGAAGTAGTTTGTATTGAAAGAGTTGTATTATATTTCAAATGTTGGGGAGCCGAACACTTGTAGTTGCAACCGCACGTATAGTAAACAGTTTCCAGTAGCCTTTGCCCCAAATGTACTTTCAGGTGGTCTTTGCCCCAAGTTTAAAAAAAGATTAACTTTGTAATTTAACTATTTCTTTAAATATTTAATATTTATGTTTGCCTCGGCTGCGTCAGTATTTATTTTAGAGACATGGATATCTTGGCAGGGTTGTGATGCAACAAGAATGTAGGCTTACACAGATTATAATTTTACTTCACTCCTTTTATTAGTACTTGATACGATTTAAATAACACTTCACTGATATAGACAGCTGTGAGATTCTTTTTATTAATTAATTACACTTTTTTTAACACAAACTATTTTCGTCTCACACGAATACGTATTATATTTCTCGAGGACGCATCACGCATCCAGTTATAATCACTGTCTGCAGGCAACTGAATTGATTTTAACCGTCTAAACTTGTAAATTTCTATATTTCAAGCCTCTGATTGGCTAATCCTACTCCAATAAAATACCATCTTTTACAAACGTTTTTTCTGGTTGTTGATTGGCTATTTTATAAACTGTCACTAAAATTACATTATTGCTTCCAAGAATCACAAGTAGTATTGTTAAACTCTCAAACTCATTATTGCCTCAAGGTTACCTCATTGTTAGCAACTTTTAACTTATTATTCTCACAGCTCCTACATTATTAAATTACGTAATACATTTACATAACATTATTACACATGGATACAATAATATAAGCATATGCAATGACTGTTACATACATTTTACAAATTATTACATACGCTTCAAGGCGGGCTGTTATTGAATTTACATATTATATAATTAGACTGAAATTATTTATGTCTTAAAATACTGCCTCATTTATTAATATCCAGCAGCGCTAGTGTGCTTATCAACCAACTTAAACAACACAAGTAATACATGCCTAGAATGCTTATAAACACGGGAGCTTTATTCTTTATATATTAAATTATGAAATAGTATTTGTGTTCAAATGAAAAGCCAAAATATCGGGCCAAAGCCATTAACACATCACTCAGAATGCCATAGGAGTAACATGGGGGACCAAGGGGTCATTTACCGCCCTCTCCCTCCGGTATTTTCAAATTAATGCATTTTATTTTGAGCTACTTCAAGAAAAACTATAAAATTGTATTTTATGTTATTTCAGCCATATACATGCATTACGAACTTTTTATAACAAGTATTACACCATGGCGGCGCCGTGGACGAGTGGTTAGACCGGTCGTCTATCACCGAGGGCTTTGTGGTGGACAAAGCGGCGTCTGGGCGAGTTTTCTCCGGGTTCTCCGGTTTTCTCCGCCATTCATTCCACCAACTGCTCCATCATCACCCTTCCTTTCATCCATTTCACCATCATTTCGTTTCATCTACTTCCTTCATCCCATACCAGGCATCGGGCTGATCCCCCATCCTGGATATTCTGTCTGATCCATGAGTGTCAGCTCCTCGACGGGCCTCTGACCCCAGGCACCCTCCTGTAAGTCCTGGGGGTGTAAGTCCTAAATAAGAGGAGGTTGAACAGAGAAAGAAGAAGAAGTATTATACTATAATGGCAAAACGATCAGCGTACTGACTTTGGGCGTTCATGCGAGTGTATTAGTAAGCCGGAAGTGATATAAACATGATTCTGTTTTTTTTTCTTTCTTCCGTGTAGTAAACAACAGTTTTTGGAGAATCAGTGTTGAGTGGCAGTAAGTAGGTTTGCAGGTCAATGTTAGTGCGTACTTCCTTTGTTTCCCATTAGCTCAAACATAGTGTTTTTATCAGGTCTAACATAATTACTTTGCTACTTAGCACTCTCAGCGGACGAACCATTGTATAACCATTTCTTGCGAATATTTGATAATAGAAAAATAAAATAAAGTTTCTTTTGAACATATAGACTCATTATGAAAATAAATATTATATCTTCAGATTGTTACGCATTGCATTTTATTTTTAAGGGTGCTCCTTGACAGAACTGAGGAAATAAATCAGTTTGATAATAGAATTAAATGTGTTTAATGTATTATTATTGTTTTAAAAGAGTATTATTAATTTTACTGAAAAAGAAACTAAATATATATTTATGCCTCTTGTACTGCATTTCTTTCTCATGCTTTTAATTACTTTGCCTCCACTCCCGAAGCTAGGTTCCAAATTACACACATGCAAAAGGCAGTACTTCCAAGAGCACACAGATGTCGTTGCGAGGGAAGAAACCAAACGGAGCTACAAAGCACTACCGCAAAAGAAGACGGACTCCGAGGGATATTCTGTCAATGGATTAATGATTATAAATTACGTAACTTATTATTCAGTACCGCCCTGCGTAGCTCGCTGAATACACAAATAGTCTTTCGAATCCTTTTGCTCTATGAAAGGAGACTGGGTTTTTCCAATCTGTTTCCCTTTGGCACTCCTCCAGGGACATCCCGACTTCAAAACCTAAAATCTCTCATCAGAAGTGTCTGCGTGTTTATAGCAGAAACTTAAATATATTCCATTTTTTAAGTGCCTTCTTCACCAGTGGGCTTTTAGCATTTGTCTGTACCGACAATACTTTACAGGAAAACAGTACAAAAGCATCAATATTTCATGCACACACTCGTCTTATTTTAACACTGCACGTAAAAACTTTAAGCTCATAGCAAAATAAGTTTACGAGAGGTGTTGAAAGAATGTCTACAAGCTCCCAAACTCTAGAAAACTACAATGCTTATGTAAAGGTAGAATCAGACGACTGAAAAATCCAATGCCATAGCCGGGATTTGCACTACGGATCTTCCAGCCTCCGTACGGGTGCTCTAACCACTGAGCTAGCATGACAACATGCCGGCACGATATTAAATTCCCCAACTGATTCGCGTTTTTCCCGGTAATTTTCCCATTTTCAGTCGCCGATTCTACCTTTCAAACTTGTCTAACACAAGGCTTTTGTGGAAGAACAATTAATTCCATTAAGTGACCTAATAGTGGTTGAAACTATGAAGCCCGGCACTTAGTACTTACAGCATTGTAAGTCGCCATTGGGGTATGTCATCTCAATATATTTTGAAACCTCCTTGTGGCTTAGCGGGAAAAATGCGAATCAGTTGGGGAATTTAATCTCGTGCCGGCAAGGTTGCTATGGTAGCTCAGTGGTTAGTACAACCGGACGGAGATCGGGAGATCCATGGTTCAAATCCCGGCTACGGCATTGAGTTTTTCAGTCGTCTGATTCTACCTTTCCAACCTTGTCCAACACACGGCTTGTTTGGAAGAACAATTAATTCTACAATGCTTATGTTAAAGTCTAGACTTAATCTACATTGGCTAAAAGTATATATATATATATAGATACCAGGTGAATCAGCTGCGCCTATTTATTTTTTGAATTTATGCAACATGCTAAGCGACATGTGACTTACGCCTTTCTTGAATGCCTTCTAATGGCTGATTTGCATAACACTTTATAGAGGAGGGATAGATAACTCAGTGCATAAGTGTTTTAGGACAGAATGCAATCGCCATGTATGCCTGACGCTGGCAGCTGCAGCAGCACTTTTAGTTGATTTTACAAACTTTTATTCTTTAACATATATTCCTACACACCTTTGAAAACGCCCCTGAAGGAACAACTTATCACAGGCATCGGTTGACAAAACTATTTGAAAACAAAATGGCAGTTCTATGCAGTGCGTGGATTTAAGCCGTGAGCCAACAATGGTTCGCAGTACAGTCTTTGCAAAAAATGCTAAGTATTAGGTAGATAATTTCGCTTCTGTCATAAACTATGGCATATTTCAGTTCATACAGTAACTGTAATGACTAACGCAGTCTCCTTATTTGAGTTAAAACTACCAAACCGAGCTCAAAACACTGTAAGAAGCTGCAAAAAGCGTGTAAAGATTCGAGGTGGGGTCAAGTTCTGCCGTTACTAATTTGTATAGGAACCTAAGCTCGCAAGGTAGCATTAGCCGAATGGTATTATCATGGTTGCTTTAATACTGTTCCATTTCAGTTCGGGTTTAAATCCTTCGGGCTAAGTTCAAAGTTTTTATTACCTTTTGTTTTATCTCTTTTGGTCTATAATTTGATACTATGATATAAATAACACTTTTAATAACATAAGTGTGTACAAAATAGAATAATCGCCATGTTTTCCACCGCAAAACATCTACGGGCACTCATACGTGAAGAATGCAGGCAGATTACAGCGCGCATGTTACAGCATGCAAGAAGGTATCACAGGCAACGTCACAGATGTTAATTGATAAAGGGTGTCATCATTTTGAACATTTACTTCGTTGATGAAATCCACGCTCTTTAACAATTTATTATTCTGTTTACCCGTGAACTTGCACATTTACAACTCCTTTGCCAATAGAAGAAGTGAAACATAAAGCTTAAACATGAAACAAAAACTATTAGATTTAATATAGTCGGTATCCGCCCAAAAGAATGAAAGCTAACTACGTAACACGCTTAAAATACCATACGGTACAGATTATGACGGTAAACATTATATACAATTATCTGCTTGTAATTGTTGTGTCTTTGGCTCACAGGAGAGCAAATAATAAATTAGTATACTAAAATACAGTAAATAAACACAAGGAGAAAGAAAGAAAAAAAGAACCAAAACAATTTGATGCTTGTATTAGATTCGAATCTGCGAAACTAACCTTTGCTTCACTATATTTCGGCAGCTAACCCACTCGGCTAAATCACTCTCTGCCGTTCTTTGTGAGAACATTCCTCTACCTCCTTGCAAGCGTTATGTCCATGACCAGCCGCCTTTTATAAGCCTTTTGCAGCTCCTTGGTTCTCATTCAGGCCTTTACTTATTAATGCTAGTTACGTATAGTACCGAATAGAAGAGTAGAGCTACAATAACGGTTTGTTTGCTAAAAGGGTCAATGTTTTCACATTAGACTATAAACTGCGGGTTGCATAGATACGAATACCTAGGGGCAGCTGAGTCGCCTGGTATATTTGTTGGAGGAAAAAAAAGTCTGCATTTTCAGAGATACCCTCGTGAAGTGATTGATACATTTTTGTGTTTGAGAAAATCACAGACCGTTTCAATCATTGAAGTAAGAGATTACAGTTTAACCGACAGGTTCTGGAAGATGATTAAACCTCTATGACACTAAGGTCAATATTCTAATACTGGAGCTGTGTTTCTCCGAACTTCAAAAAGTCCAAGCTTCTGGTTTCACGATATAGCTTTTGCACAGATAAGCGACTTATAAAAATTTCTACACTTAAAATTTGCTCTTAGTGTCGCGGGAAATGCAATAACCGCTACCTAAATGTTCAGCTAACCAAAACTGTTTCACTTGCGGCAGCTTCGGGCAACAAATTAACAGCAGCCCAACGGCTGGGAACGTACAAATCAATGCCTTTCTACGGCAGCTGCGGTGAGTAACGTGAATTTGGCAGCCTTATTAAATGTAGGTGATGAAAGCTAAATCAGATTTCAAAATGCCATGTCACTACACGTACAGACACACTACCGCTGAGCTACCGTGACAGAACACCTGAACACACTACTTCTCTCTCTCTCCTGGTTCATACATCGCGGTGAAATACAAGAACGGCTTCAATTTCTCTGGAATATCATAACTTGCAGTGCTAAATTAAATTGAGTTTTATTTATGGACGCTCTTGAACTGCTGTGGTCCTTAGCGTCCCATTCTATATTGGGCGTGAAAGATCGATAATTTTGCTCAGAGGCCTCTTTATCAGGCTTGAAGTTCTTTTACGTGCCGCAAATTTACGACATGGGGCCAAGGGCTTTACTTCCCTTCCGAAGGAAGCCATGCTAAGGATTTTTATGCCCGAAAAGATCCATTGCCCTCCGCCGGGTTTGAACCCGTGACCTCATGAACTGGAGGCTAGCAATTGCAATGCTAAGGTTCAATTTTTAGAATATCGCATTCTTCTATGTCTACACAAGTCTTGTATAAATAATTACCGTAAACAATACCACAAGAGTTTTTGAGATTACCGAATAGCACTTCTAAGTTCTGATTAAGCCTGAAGCCTCAAATAATATTACCTTCATTACTATAAAATACAAACTAAGGTAATTTCCATTAACACATGTTTTAAAACGATTCATCATATCGAGCCGTAAGGTACTAATAGCGCCAACTACCGAATTATGACCTAATCTCAAAAGCAAAGGTAAAGGTTGCAGTATTAGAGTAAACACTCAATGCTTCTGGAACAACAACATTGTTTTAAAAAAATAGAAAATTAAATGTTTTACCAAATCAAAAACCTACCTTTGTGTATTGGGTTTCCCGTAAGCTGAAACAAATGACAGATGATATTCACTCTATACAGATAGGTTTAAAATTGGAGGTATAATTTTCGGATAAATATCACTTCCTCGGATGCAATTATTGGCCTGTAATTAATCCATGATTTGTTGATATCGAATGCCTTCTTTGAAGCTGTTCGTCCATATGCCTGTAATAGTCACATACAAAATAAACCTAACAGTGTGTTTAACCTGAAAACGCGAATCAGAAACCTTCGGTTAATATGTAGCTGAATAATATGAGCGGTATGGGAGAGTAATTCGAAATAAATAATTTAATGTCAGTATCTGCATCAGTAATGTGATATTATAATGCTCGGCTCTTAGAGCGGCACTGAGTAATACCCATTATGGCAGACGTGTACGCTAAAATGGCATCATTGTTAATCCAGGAAATTCCAGCCATACATTACCACGAAATGAACTCTACTCTGATTTTAATTCCATAAAGCTCCATTTGTTATATTTCTTTCGCCGTATTCCTACAGTTGTTCCCGTTTGGTAACGGGGAAACTGAAAAATGATCAAATTAAGCAGTTTTAAACCAAGAAAACACTAACAATAGTGCTCAAAGTTCCCAAAAAAGTACTAAATAAATCATTCGTTATTTAAAAACAATACTCCTCAGGTTAATGTAAATAAAAAACGTATATACGCTTCCATATACCCTAAAACGCAAATAAACATGGTGATTTCATTCCAAATATACAAATTAAGAAAGTGTAACATACTAACATTCTTGCGGCCATTATCAGCAACACTGTGGAATAAACACTCAAGCAAAATACAGTGGCTTCAGAACGCATTTCCTCCGTTTTAAAGCAATCTAGGAGCCAAAATAACAAAGATAAATGCTTTACTTTTAATACTCAGAAAGAACAAACGATTTTACAGTTTAACCATTTGGGTACTTCTCAATATTTTTATTTTATTAGTTGCACCGGTTTTTTGTTTTTTCTGAGGGTATTTACAAAACTATATTGCATGCATTGTAGAACAACTTTTTGTTTAATTGCTGAAATTATTTAACGAGGAAAAATGTTAGTCAGAGATTATTAACTTTTTAATGAACATCCTCTTTAACCCCTTAGTTGTTTTCAAATTCACAAATTCACAAATTTGTTTTTACAATAGCTTAAATCATATGTTAATGACATTTTCATGTTAACAATTGCCCCACTAGATGCATATTTTGAAAACACTACACATAAAGGTTGAAAATTGGTGAAACGTTTACAAGTTATAAAGCTAATAAAATGAAAAATTTGGAAAAACACTAGAGCATGTAAGCCGCAATATAATTTATCCCTTTCGTATATTAAAAGTAAAAGAAATTGTTTGAATTGAGATGTATATCTATGGAGTCAGTGTATTCATAAAACTTTTCAGGTGTACTCTTCATTAAAAGAGTTGCAAAATCAGGTGACAAAAAAGTTATGGACAAACCTCTCTTTATTCATAAAAGAGAAATTGGACTAATCTTATATGTAAAGAATACATATCCGTGTAGAGCGACCGACACGAGTGGCCGTGGTCGTCAAGACATTGAGGCAGTATTTTAATACCTGAATAGTTTCAATTGTATTTTATAATAAGTAAATTCAATAACAGCCCGCCTTGAAACAATACATATGTAATAATTATTTGAATTGTATGTAACAGTCATTGCAAATGCTTATTTTTATTGTAAAGATGTTTTAATAATGCTATGTGAATACATTACATACTCTAATAACGCAAGACCTGTGAGAATAATAAGTTTTAAGTTGCTAAAAATGAGGTAATAATGAGGTAACCTTGTGGCAATAATGAGTTTTAGAGTTTGAAAATTACTAGTCATGATTAAAGCAACGATAATGTAATTTCTCTAACAGTTTAAAATTAGCCAATCAACAGCAAAGAAAAGCTTTAAGTAAAATGCAGATATTCTATTGGACTAGAATTAGCCAATCAGAGACTTGAAATACCGAAGCTTACGGGTTTTGACCGTTGAAAGTTACTCAGTTGCTGGCAAACCTTGGTAGTGAACAGACGGAAGATGTGTTCTCTACAGAGATATTACGTGTGAATCGTAAGATATGTATACGCACTAAGTGAAAGTATTAAAGATTCTCACAGTTCTTAAAAAGTATAGTGCTTTATAAAAATGTGCAAGGATTAATAAAAGAAGTGAATTTAAAAAGTTAAATTCTGTGATGTCTACATTCTTGTTGCACCACGCCTTGACTAAGATACATGACTCTACAAACATTACTGACGCAGCCGAGGCAAATTCAAACATAAATAATATATAGAAGCAGTTTTAATAACAAAGTTAAAAATGATAGTGTAAAACTTGGAGTGTAATAACAAAAACACATCTTGAAATCAGCTTCTCATACGTAGCAGCATATTGCGTAATAACAGTAACTATTACGTAATCAAAAAATTCAAACCAACGCCCAAAGCGTGTGCAAACTACTAAAGCACTTAATATTTACGTAAATATATTTTACGTGAAGCAAAATAGTACTTCAAGTCGGCTTCCCAAGCGTGGAACTAAAATATCTTCTTCAACATGGGCTTGTAAACGGGAGTTTCGCGTTTCAAATCCCACCAGGACCTTCCTCCCTGGCTGGGGGCTTATTTTTCCACATTTTCCTCAGTCCTCATAGCCGGGAAATGTCGGGGAGATACACTAGTCCTGGAACTTTCCTTTCCAAATTTCCTTTCTCACTTATCGTTTCATTTCATGTATCACAAGTGTTAACGCCTGTGGTGCCTATGTAGTAAGAAAACACTGCAAAAACTGCAAAGTGGGCTTTAAATTTTAAATATTCTTGCAATGTACTCGATGTATGAAACAATACTGTATTTAAAACTGCAATATAGAATTCAATAAGTTCTCCATAGCCATTTCACAAGAAGAAATAACCATCCAGTGCAAATACATTCATTACGACATGCTATAGTATCAGCATGTGAACTATACAACAGACTTCCGTCTTATTTAAATAGTATCCAAAATAACAAACATATTTAAAATTGTGATGTAATTTTTCTAAAAAGTTATTCAAACCAAAGTGATTTTAGATTTTTATTTTGATTTGTATTAAAACAATCTGAAACAATATTGAGTACCATATTCTGTTGCTGAATTAGTGACAAAAAGTTACTCCTATTGCTTTTTTCCAAACGTTACATTTTTAAATATAATAATTTAGAAACAATGAAAATTTCAAGTGATTCAGCTTCTTATATTTTTATACCTAAAGCTAACTAAACTGTTATCTATGCAACAACCTTTAGAGAAAATGATGATGTACTTTAATGTACTAAATTATGGTTTAAAAAATCTAATGTGTTACATTCACATAACTTTTTCTACCGTTTATCGCTTATACATTTTATTCTTACGAAAATATATTTTCCTATCTACTTCGTTGTAATCCAGATAAACCTTTCCGAACTAGCTGCATTGCACATTTCGTTATAGATACAAAAGGGAATAGCGATAGTCATATGTCTAGGAACTGGACGCTAACATATATACGAGGGGCACTACTTATATTTTGAGCCTTGGCAACCCTGAATGTTGTAGGTGCCATCTGACGTTTCCAATGGAAAGTTTGACATTTTTGATCATAATCTACTTCAAACATTTTGCCAATAGAGCGTCATTTGTTTTGTTAACACTAACTTAAAAATTGTGTGCCAACAAAAACATGGAATTAACTCGTGAAAATGTTCGTGCAATGATTTATTACGACTTTCGACGTGGATTATCAAGACAAGAGTGCATCGATCAACTGACTTCCACATTTGGCGACGAAGCTCCATCCTTTGCCACTGTGAAACGCTGGTATAACGAATTTAATCGTGCCCGCCGTTCGCTCAATGATGAAGTTCGTGAAGGTCGTCCAAAATCAGTTGTTGTGCCAGAAAACATTGATGCTGTGCAAAAACTAATAATGAAAGATCGTCATTCGACATATTATGAGATTGAGGCAATCCTAGGCATTAGTTCTACCAGCATATATAAAATATTGCATGATTATTTAGCCGTGTAAAAGGTTTGCTCTCGTTGGATACCACATAATTTGACGCAATCTCAAAAAGATGCTCGTGTCGATTGGTGTACAAAAATGCTCAAGAAATACAATGGCGGTGCCTCAAAAGACGTATATAAGATTGTAACAGGTGACGAATCATGGATCTATACGTATGAGCCGGAACGTAAACAGCAGTAGACTATATGGGTGTTTCAAAATGAAGCAAATTCAACAAAAGTTGTTCGCACTCGAAGCACTTCGAAGCACATGGTCGCCTGCTTTTCCAGCAAAACTGCCCATGTGGCAACAGTGCCTTTAGAGGAACGTAAAACGGTCAATGCCGAATGGTACACAACCATTTGTTTGCTGGAATTCTTCGGTGAAGTAAGGAAAACCAACAAGAACCGTAGGATCTTTCTTCATCAAGACAATGCGAGCGCACACACATCTCGTCTAAAAACAAGAGTATTTGAAGGCCCAAAAAATCGAATTGATGGGTCATCCGCCATACAGTCCTGATTTGGCACCCAATGTCTTCTTTTTGTTCCCGAACATCAAGAATAAATTGCGTGGACAACGATTTTCGTGGCAGAAGAAGCCGTTGATACCTTCAAAAACCATGTTTTGGAGGTGTCTCAAGAAGACTGGAATTAATGCTTTGACAAATGGTTCAAACGGATGCAAAAGTGTATTGATCATAAAGGAGAATATTTTGAAAAACAATAAAGCAGTCTTCAATCAGAAGTTACTTTGTTTTAATTGTTAGGCTCAAAATATAAATAGTGCCCCTCGTACTTGTCTTAAAATTCCATAACTATCCTTTCCATGCAATCGTGAAAAACAGTTGAAAATCGACAGGATTTTAAAAGAATGGCTATTTCGAACCACTGGCAACGCATATCTCGGAAATGCTTGATGCCACAAAAAAATTATTGTTAATAAATTGTGTGATTTAAAGAGGATCTACATTTTTTGTGTAGTATGTTCTCGTTTATCGCTTAACTTTTACAAGTTATGAAAGATTATATGAATTTCCTTCCGCCTGAAGAGGACTTCACTATTCCCAGAAAATGCAAGATATACATTTTATTTTTCATACAAAAATCTTTAATATATGGTGTTTTAATCAAAATCGTTAGCAATTTTTCAGAAAATAAAAAATTTCGAAAAATATTCCATGTAAGGGTAGTTTTGGGTGGGGGAAACACATTGAAACACACACGGAACTTTTTCTAAAAATGCTTTTTTTTTTATTCAGGGGGCCTCAAAATATGTATTTCCGGTGAAATCTCGTTATCGAATTTTTGGATGGAATGCAATACCTTCTCTGTCTACTACGTATGTGGTAGAGAATGTAAGGGTCTACACTTATTAATTTTTGTGAAAAAACATTGAAATATTGTTTATAAAGCTTATTTATAAAATGTGGCGTCTGTTTATATTCGTATGTGAAGTAAGATAGTTCTTTACGTTGTTTATTTGCTCCACACATGGACTCAATTTGAAGAAGTTATTTTTCTGCTGTTGTTATCCCCACGTTTGGGAACCAATTTGAAGTAGTTATTGTCTTTACGTTGGAGTTGTTTATTTTTGCTCCACGTATGGACGTCAATTTTGAAGAAGATTGTTTGTTACGTAATATGCTGCTACGTATGAAAAGCTGATTTGAAGATATATTTTTGTTGTTGCGCTCCAAATTTAAACAAAATAATATTATTTTTCTGGTTCTATAGATATTATTTATGTTTGTTTTTGCCTCGGCTGCTTCAGTATTACTTTAGAGACACGTTTCTCTTAATCAGGGCGTGGTGCGACAAGAATGTAGGCTTACACAGATTTTAAGTTTAAATTCACTTCTTTTTATTAATCCTTGACACAAATTAAATAGCGTTACACTGATATCAAGAGCTGTGAGATTCTTTAATTTAATACTTGCACTTTATTAACGCGTACACATAATTTGCGCTTCACACGAATACGTAATATTTCTTTAGAGAACACATCTTCCATCCGGTTACTACCAAGGTCTGCAGGCAACTGAACATATTTCAACCGTCTAAACCCGTACACTTCTGTATTTCAAGTCTCTGATTGGCTAATCCTAGTCCAATAGAATACCTGCATTTAATTAAAGCTTTTTCTGGCTGTTGATTGGCTATTTTTTTTAAACTGTCACAAAATTTACATTATCGTTGCTCTAATCATGACTAGTAACATTTAAACTCTCAAACTCATTATTGCTTTAATGTTATCTCATTGTTAGCAACTTTAAACTTATTATTCTCACAGCTCTTACATTATAAGATTACGTATTGCATTCACATAACATTATTGAACATGTTTACAATAATGTAAGCATTTACAATGACTGTTACATACATTTTTTTTACAAATTATTACATACATGTTGCTTCAAGGCGAGCTGTTATTGAATTTACATATTATATAATTTAATTGAAATTATTCAAGTGTTAAAAATACTGCCTCAAATGTTAATATTAAAAAAACAGGTGAATATAAATGTTGCCGATTTAAGCCTACTGCAATTCAACGTATTACACAAGTTACGGAAGACTACCTATTGGTTTCCTCGCGAAGAAAGACAAATCTCCAGTACTTTACCGTTCCTATGCCCTTTTCTATTAAACTATCATAATCTTTTACATTAAAGGAAAGACTAATGCTACGTAAGCCAATCAGTGCTTCACATTATTAGTCTATAATTTGTTTTACTCTTTTTTCCATGTTTAAGATGAAACAAATTTTACCTAAAGATGCAAACAATAAACTCACTAAAATTGGATATAATTCCATCTTCGCGTGCATTTCGGAAAGATGGGTGCAGTGGCTGCAATACTTTATTTATACTATAACTTCAGTTTTCTGGTTCAAATTTCCCCATTTTAAAGTCAGCATGTATTCAAGTGTTTCCTATCGTGGCCAAAGATCACATCAACAGCATACATATTGTAAAGTTTCAAGGTAAAGAAGTGTATAACTGAATTACTGTTAATTTTGAAGTGTAAATTTTTACTCTTTACTCACAGCTCAACTAGAAATTTCATTCAGGTATTAAAGGAATATACTGCTACTTTCAGTTAAGACTATTAAACACCATAAATAAATACAAATTCCTTTCTGAATTTTAAAAACTTATAAATATACATTTTATTAAGTTTAAAAAAACATCAATTCCCAAAATTTTAATTATGATATACAAAAGTCCATAGCATATAAACAGCAAATATTAAATAAAAACTTGAAAAACATTTTGAAAGGAAGGACGTCGTTTCAAGTTCTTTCTTAGTTTAAAAACGTTTTATGTGTCATGCATTTTAAATTTCAAAGGTTACTGTAGAACTTAAAAAGCTTCAGCTAATAAACTTCTAATTCTTTTATTTATGTTATTTTAATATAGTTACGTTATGTAGTATATCACTAGAGCTAACAGTATTTCTGTGACGTTTCACTGATGCATAAAGTTTAAACTGAGACTTCTTTTCTGCCAAAAATAATCAGTTATTTAGCAAATACATGTGTGCACTTTGAAGAATTATTCGTCTGTTAAATCGTGCGAAAATACAAAATGAAGCTATAACCGAGAAAGCTTGTGGAAATAGCTGACTCAGGTGTACTACTTTCCTTAATTTTTTTGGGGGGGGGGTCATAACGGCAGGAATTGTTGATTGATTACTGGGTGTGCCTGGTACTGTTTATCAGCCCCTCTTACTTATTGGTAGCTATTTCTAGACCGTGTACCATGTTAGTAACTATTGATTATCCTTCGGAAGGCGTTTTGTTTAAACTCGCGACACCGTTAGGATGTAATTTATCCCAACTTGCTGTTTTATTTTCTTCTCACTCTTCTCTATCCTGTTCCCAGTTCTTCCTCTAATGCTTCCCGCTCAGAGGAATTAAGTTTGAAGTCAGGTGAGCAAGCTTGTTATGGCTTCCAATTTTATAAAAATGCAAAAGTTTCAGAAAACGTAAACTGGAAAAAACTCTAAATTTGAGGTGTGTTGCTCTTGACATTCTTTAGAGATTCTTTATAACAGTGTTGGATGTCCAAATAAGTGCTCAAAATCTATTTTCATCTTGATATTTTGGATTGTCACCGTTATATACAATAAGTTTAAAATTTGCAGAAAAAGCTTTTTATTTTAAAATTGGAATTTGTACCTTTTTCGGTAGTTTTCATCCAGTTCCTCTTAAAACTTTTCAGTGCTTTCTGAAAAGCACCAGTTATAATTTTCATACAACTTTTCTGTGTAACGAAGGCTTTTTGAGTTGGTTTTTAAAACAATGAGGAAATTTAATGAATTAGAAATTAATTGTTTGAACTAAAATCTAGCACACAAGGGATTTATATATTTGTTGTGCTGTAATGAATAAACGACAAGTGTATTTAAAAGCATATATTTAAAATGTCATCGTGTACAAGTTTTGACATCAGGGAATTAAATTCATGTTTGAAACACAACAGCTTAAAATGGTGCCAAAAGGGCATTTACAACTCCTCAGAGTTTACGTCAGACCAACTTCAGATTACGTTTCCAGCTAAATTGATCTGAACTTTTGAAAAGAGAAAGCTTTCTGTGACTGCTTCTACTAGGCAGAGCTGTGACTTCAAATTGAGAGCGTCAGTTAGGTTTTTTCATTTTTGTAGTGTGTAATGCCCCGTCTTACTGCGTGTGGCACCTCAGGCGTTGAACATTGCAAAATGGCGTCCTTCCTTTCAAAATGGTTTTCCAGTTTTTATTTAATATTTGCTGTTTCTATGCTATGGACTTTTGTATATCATAATTAAAGTTTTGGGAATTGTTTTTTTTAAAATTTAATAAAATGTATATTTATAAGTGAAATGAAATGATAATTGAGAAATAAACGTTACAGTTTAGTGTACCTCCCCGGTATTTGCCAGTTATGAGGGCTAAGAAAAACCTGGAAAAGACCTGTCAGACGCAGAGCTGTTCACGACCTCGGCTAACCGTGTCGATAGCTCGTCACTTGTTTTCATATATATTATTCTAGAAGTGTAAACACAACTGTCTCGTATTCAGCTGCTGAAATATTTTCATAATCCACACCCTATTTTTTCCTCTTCAAATGGTAATTTGATTTCTTTCATGAACAGAAACAATGAATATAATTATTCTAATGCTGGTTATGTCTGAAGAATTCTGTTCAGGGCAGCTACCAACGTCAGAGATGCACCCGGTTTGTGGCATGTATTCTTTTTTGTTTTGTTTTGTTTTTCCCTAAGGCTTGGATCACGCTTGTTTCAGGGAATGCGCCACTGAAATTTCGTAAAACTATGAAAAATTAACTTTAGGATTTCAAGCCTAAACATTTTCAGAGCCTATAACTTCAAAATGATGTTGTTATATTGTGATTATTTGCCCTTATATGCAACAAGTAACAAACTGGAATTAAAATTATTTCCATTTTAGCATTTCGATTTTTTTTCTTGGCGAATTTGGTGGTTAAAAATGGTCCATAGGTTGGAGTTTCCATTCAATCTTCTTAAACGTCCATGCACATTCTAAAAATTTAAACAATTAAAACTTTCATATACATTATTCATGTTCTTATGGATTTTTAAAGCAAAAAGGAGATGTAAGAAAATAAAAATGTACAATATTTTGTATTGAACTAAAATACCTATAAAGTTGTACGACAGTTTATGCACTAGGAACAGATAAACTGCATGGTTTATTAAAACAAATATTATATTTAAGCCTTCATCGTGTGCAACATTTAGCACAGAGCATTAAAATTGATTTCAGAAACTGATTAATTGAAAACCAAAGAAGATACTGAAACGAAATTTTCAGTGTTTACATAAGGCAAAACCTCAAATTAAATTTTCAACCAAATCGACCCAAAACTTCATAACATAGCTTTTTCAGTGTTGCATCCTTTAATGAAGAAGTAGCAATGGACAAAGCATTAAGAAGTCTTCTTAAATATAAGTTTAGTTCAAGGGAAAATGTAATTGTCTATCAGCTACATCTTAGAACATGCCCTGCTGTCTATTCCTCCCCATAACACAGTAATGAGAAATTCACCCCCCTCAAATATACACACGTCAGAAACGGTCGTACAGAACGCAGTTTGAGTATTAAACAAAACAATTATATTCCTTTTCCTTTTTTCTTTTTGTATATCTAACTTTAGTTGTTTCCAAAGGGTAAATTAAAACCCCTATCCCACCCATTTTAAATCTGCTACGTTTAAGACCCAGTAACTCATAACATATTTGAGATACCGGACTGAAACCTTTACAGAATGTAGACGCATGCCTTTCTTGTCTATTTTTATGCAAAATGTTTGTTTATTAAAGAATATAGGATTTTTTCATTTATACCATCATTGGATTAAAAATTAACACTAATTATCTTTTTTAAAAATTACTAAACTTTTTATGAGCACAAAGAAAATCCACAATAGCACTTGAACGTTATTTTTATCATCCTAAAATTTGATTTAGATATCTTTAGTGGTTTCTGAGAATCGGGTCATTTATATCAGAAAATATCATTCACAGAAAAAGCTGTGCAAAGCAAAAATGGAAAAAACAAACTTGCATACATTTTCGAAGAAATAAACCACATAGCTTGAGCACATATAAGCTTCCATGTTTAGTAGTGGTACCAATTTTTAGTACAAAACCTTCCCTAAAACATAGGCTAAAGTTTAACTGTGTACTGCAAAGTGTGTAGGAGGTAAAATTTTTTTTGTAAAATTGTGCAGAATTCACAGTAAAAAATAACAGATACAGTATCATTTTAAAAAATATGTCTCATCTAGAAGTATTGTACCTATAATGACAAAACACGTATAAAACTAAATCGGAACTTCCAGTTTATAATACAGCATAAGAAACTAAAAATGTAATTTTTGGCAGTTTTTCCCATTTAATCTCCCCTTGAACGTATAATGCTAACTGTTTAATTTATTAATAATTTCTCGGTACATATACAATGGATATTTAGTTTATTTATTGCTTTGTTTTAATATCGTTCGTTATGGGAGCAGTTTTTGACGTTTTGCCCCTTCGTATCCATGACGAACCACTACACCGAAATTGAAATTGTGTATAAGAGGTTGAATAAACATTTTAGAGCATTTTTAAATTTAGTTGAAATAATTGCAAAATAAATAATAATAAATTAACTTATAAGCATATTCTTCCAAAAACAACTACTTTTACCTCTGCTCGTGCCCAGCTAAAATTTGTGTATAGAAGTTAGAAGAAACATTGTCAATCTCCAAATTCCATAGAAATTTGTATCAACTTATGAGTATTCCATATGAAGAGCTGCCTAAAAGAGTTTTATCAATCGTTGCACCTATAAAAGCGATATTAATATTTAAATATTTGAAGAAAAACTTTCCGATGTTTGGGCTGAAATTGGTTATAAAATTAATTTTAATTTGTATGAAGGGCGTTCAAACATTTTACAAGTAGCCCAACTTTCAGTTCTGACTGCTTATTCCAATCCTAACAAAGAGAGACATCGAAAGCAATGTCGTGACCTTTATTCCAGAGTCTACTGAAAATGATTTTCGTATCTTACACTTAAGCACACTTAACTGGTGAAAAAGTAGTTCATCTGAAATAAATAAATAAATACTTTTTTAAATCTAATGTTATGATTTTCATTTAAAATATGGCTATTTATTGTGTAAAAATTACTTACTACGAGACATATTCTAAGGTTGTATTTTTTTGTTGAAACAATAACTATACAGTTAGAAATTATTAGTCCTATGTTTATTAGTTTTATAAAATGCGACATTTTGTGTAAATGGATTTTTCCTAAAATTTCAATTAAGCGTAACCCAGTATAAGATACATAATTTTCAAGAAAAAGTTAAAGATAGAATTGTTCTGAAGCTTTACAGCATGTATCAAAATGGATGGTAAAATCAAAATATATTATCAAAAACTGAGAAAGTCCATCTCCCCCCCAAAAAAAACACCATGCTAGCCTCTAGTTCCCGAGGTGGCGGGTTCAAACCCGGCGGAGGGCGATGGATTTTTCTGGCGTAAAAATCCTTAACATGGCTTCCTTCGGAAGGAAAGTAAAACCGGTGGTCCCGTGTCGTAGATTTACGGCACGTAAAAGAACCTCAAGTCTGATAAAGAGGCCTCTGAGCAAAATTACCGGTATTTCACGCCCGATATAGAATGGGACCACAGTAGTTAAAGAGCGTACATAAATAAAACTCAATTCACTTTCCCCCAAAAAACTTAGAACTCGCCATTTTGTTTTCGTTAGTCACTTTATACAAATAGCGAATTATAATAAGACACGAAATCAAAAACTAAAATTTATTGCTTATAATTGAGTTTTGTAATAATATCTAGCAAACAAGTACATTCGAATAATTTACCTACCTGTTATAAGATTAAAAATATACCAAATTTAATGAATATACCAAACTTTTACCAGTTTTTTGTCGTTATTGATGTGCGCAAACAGCGTTTTTATTAAATTACAATTAGGTATATTTTGTCCTTTTTAGTTAGCGTTAGTTTAAATGCATTAGAGAGACAGACAGAAATCTATAGTAAACAGAAACGCATACGTTGTTAAGAAGATAAATAAAGAAACAAAAAAGCTGAAGGAGGGAGGAAGGAAAAAAAGAATGTCTTGTACGAAAGGCCGGAGCGAAATAATCTAAATCGTAAGAAAAAATGAACTAATTTCAACAAGCAGACAGACATCTGCGCTCGCTATTAAATTAGAAAGATCACAGCTCTAAATAAAAGAATAATTGCAGCAGAGATGAAGTTCGTGCTAAGGACTGCTGGTTACACTAAATGGAGTCTAAAGACCAATGAGTTTATTTTACAAGAGCTGAAGATGCAACCAGATCTGGAATACATACAACATTACCAGAACAAATGAAGAGAGCGCCTTGGATAGGATGAGCCCAGAAAGCCTTCTCAAAGCTGTAATACAGTACATTCCTAGGGGAAAGAGATGGAGGGAAAATGTATTGGTGAGATCGTAGCAGGCCTGTTGACCTAACACTTGGTTGGATGAAGAAGGAGAAGATTACAACTGAAAGTAAGCTGAAGGCTATGATCTAGACAAACAAAAATAAATTGGAGCTGTTCCCAGAGTATATCTTAATGGCTTCTTTTCCCTAGGATGTAGTTAAAAATGAATGCGCATTACCTCAGAACAGTAATACTTTCATGTTAGAAGAATTGTTAAATGCTTCCTGTTGATTAATAGTTCTAGCATCCGCGAAGCTAATATACGTGACTGCAATTTGGCTAAACCATCAGCAAGTGAGTTAGCATCTTCAGTTGGTAAGCTAATCTCTGCGGGGCATGTGAGAAAATATAAGACCTAAGGCTGTAGGGGAGCAGGGAAGGAATAAAACAGGATAAGAGCATACTAAGTGTTAACTGTTGTTGCCCCTCTGAAGGGAATTTGGCAGTGCATTAACTGCTGCGGAATTGCCACTGTCTGCGCACGACAGCTGCCAACAAATACCAGCATCTCGTCCTTGCATCTCCCACGCATGTGTCCTCCTTCGCGCCAAGGGAGCGGGGAATACAACTATTTTAAACTTGGAAGTAAACAGCTTGGCCATGTGTTTGCTAGAGCAGAAATATGTGGCTGGGTCTGGGACCTCATTGGCCCCCACCACTGTGTCGTACCTGTCACTCAGCCAAAAGAGGATGTACCCTCTTCAATGCTTTCCTCTCACCTTAACCCCCCATGCTGCTTTGGCTCTAAGCCCTCTCTACTCATCATTAAAACGAAGTATTTTTAGCTAGTTCTGGTGCCTAACCATTCATGGTTCTGAAGAAGGGAATTTGGGTTTTAAGGGAGTAAGGGAAGGGGAAGTTCCACAGTTTTGGCAACATTGGGTCCTCATGCCCAAGTGCTCTGTTTAATTTTAGTTCTGTAACCTACTTTTCTTATTATTTTTGCTTAAGCTGTAAGTTTAACTGATGATATATATGTTCTCAATTTCCCCTGTTCAGAATTCAAAGGAAAGGATACTAAATTAATATTGGAAGGAAATAGGATATAGTGTTCTATTCAAAATACTAATAATTGATTACATTCAAAGGTAATGAGTCCTAAATTAATGACAGGAAATAGGAATGGTGTAAGGTAAGACAAATTAATGACAACTGTTACATATTTACACCTTGCAAGTTGCATTTATTCCCATGACGTACTGCCACCTATGTTGCCAATAAATAGTTAACGTAGCATACCATGTTCTTACATAAATCTCTCATATAAAATTATTTCAGTCATGTCATCCTGTACAAAACCGAACATGCTTAATATAAAGGTTTTCAGTCAGTGCTTTGACAATTCAATCAAAATAAAAGCTTCAATATTAGACAACAAGGCTTAATGACAATACAGTCATCAATCAATCAACCAATCACCACGCGCAAGGGAATGAGTGACCGCTACATACACTGGTTCCTAATCACTGATGAACTTGATTGACGTACGACGTATCACTCCTCGATTATGATGTTATAGTTCATGTTTATCCTCTTTGATGTCGATGTCGATGTTGTGGGTGGATGGGTGTTAACAGCTTAGAAGCACTTGCGGTGGACGATTCCAGGGCCGGACTCATCATACTCCTGCTTGGAGATCCACATCTGCTGGAAGGTGGACAGAGAGGCCAGGATGGAGCCACCGATCCATACGGAGTACTTCCTCTCAGGGGGAGCGATGATCTTGATCTTGATGGTTGAGGGTGCAAGAGCGGTGATTTCCTTCTGCATCCTGTCAGCAATACCGGGGTACATGGTGGTGCCACCGGACAGGACAGTGTTGGCGTACAGGTCCTTACGGATGTCGACGTCGCACTTCATGATGGAGTTGTATACGGTTTCATGGATACCGCAAGATTCCATACCCAGGAAGGAAGGCTGGAACAGAGCCTCGGGGCAGCGGAAACGCTCGTTGCCAATGGTGATGACCTGACCATCAGGCAACTCGTATGACTTCTCCAGGGAGGTGGAGGCAGCGGCAGTGGCCATTTCCTGCTCGAAGTCCAGGGCGACATAGCACAGCTTCTCCTTGATGTCACGGACAATTTCCCGCTCAGCGGTGGTGGTGAAGCTGTAGCCACGCTCAGTAAGGATCTTCATCAGGTAGTCGGTCAAGTCGCGGCCGGCCAAGTCCAGACGGAGGATGGCATGAGGCAAAGCGTAACCTTCATAGATGGGTACAGTGTGGGAAACACCGTCACCGGAGTCCAGGACGATACCAGTCGTACGACCGGAAGCGTACAGGGACAGGACAGCCTGGATAGCTACATACATGGCGGGGGTGTTGAAGGTCTCAAACATGATCTGGGTCATCTTCTCCCTGTTGGCCTTAGGGTTGAGAGGAGCCTCAGTGAGCAGGATGGGGTGTTCCTCTGGAGCGACTCGGAGTTCATTGTAGAAGGTGTGATGCCAGATCTTCTCCATGTCGTCCCAGTTGGTGATGATTCCATGTTCAATGGGGTACTTCAAGGTGAGGATACCTCTCTTGGACTGGGCCTCATCACCTACGTAGCTGTCCTTCTGACCCATACCCACCATGACACCCTGATGTCTGGGGCGGCCCACGATGGATGGGAATACGGCTCGAGGAGCGTCGTCTCCTGCGAAACCGGCCTTGCACATGCCGGAGCCATTGTCCACTACCAGCGCAGCAACGTCGTCGTCACACATGTTGGATTACCTTCTTTTCTACGTCAGCGACAAACCCTGGAACAACGTCGAGCTCCGGCGTGCTCTGCTCAGTGTCTTAGCAGCTACTGAACCTCCAGTGGCTGTGTCGGCTATCTATATTCTCGGCGGCCGCGGGCGCTTGCTGTTGCGGAAGCCAAAAATATCGGCCGCCTTACAAGGGAATCCCCGGCGTCACTGCGTGTAGGGACGCGGCAGTCCACGCAGTGCGCCCCATCGTGGCCTCGCCGTTAGCCATATAGGGATGTTGGGCTGCGGTCCGAGTAAGCAAAAACGAGAAAAAAGCACACAGGCTTCAGGGGCACATGCCAGCCCGCATAACACTCACGAATGCATGGAGGGGTTAGCGGCAGCAATGCCAGTTCAAGCTACAACTGTACCCCGAAGCCGTCGCCGTACTCTGTCAACATGCTTTAGTCTCTGTTTCGCGAGGTAAAGACTTATCCTTCGTAAACTTTGTACGTGTCTGTGAATATTTCTCTGTATTTTGTGATATTGAAGTGCCGAAGCATTGAAGCCTTGCTTAAGGATTTTGTGTAGTTTTATGAAAAAGGTTAACGTATTTCTTGAGATTTTAGCTACAGAATCAGTGCATTTATCTTTGATGGTAATACTTATAGTGACGCCTTTCGAAAGTTACATTTTATAAGGTTCTAAATAAGTGACTTTTTCTGCCTGACTAGTCACAAAATTTAGCTCATATTATGCATAAACAGCTGCAATGTTCTGCGAATCGAAGTATTGTCGATTTTCTTAACCACTTCAAAAATCAGCTCAGTTTAATGTCGATAAATAATTACATCTAAAGTATATAATTTGTTGTATTGCAATTTCTTCTCGTTTAATGCATTGATTTTGTGCATGAATACAGGAACGTGGGATTAAGCCCTGTAACAGTTGTATATCAGTGCGGCGTGTAATGTAAGTCAACGTGAAAAGCAGTGGTTTAGTTTCTTTTTTCTTTTTAACTTTTTAATTTCATTTAAGACGCATATTAATTGTATTATTATTATTATTTATTTGAAGTACCCTCTACGTTCTGTGTACTTCCATCAATTTAACAGTGTAGAAAGTATTTTATTAGCTGTTATGAATTTTATTCTTCCAAGCCTAAAGAGCTTATTAGTTGTTAAATTTGTGCTGGCGTGTTAATGAATAGCTCTCTTCCATTAAAAATAACGGAATTTCAAGATAAATATCGAAAGACGGCAACTAAAATGTAGCGAAGTTACATACTTTTTTTTAAAGCTAGTTTATTAAATAAAGGAATAATAAAGTATAATACTTCCACTGAAAACATTGCAGCTAATTTAATAATTTAATTTACGAAGGAATACAAAAGTCAATATCTGTTTAGCATGTATAGGGGTGTCCCTCTCTTGTTTAGTTTCTGTTTGTTTAATGCAATGTGTACATATATTATTGCCGTGAATTCGGGGTTTTTTGTCACAACATTTAGCACTAAATAGGTCTCGTGCTACTGCAATGCTGAAAGAGTTGAATTTTTTGTTTATTGCGTTTATTTCTTCTTTAGTGCCTCGTTGAATAATGGACTAACACTTTTTAAATTAGCTTTAGAATCCGTGAGAGGAATGAAAATTGCACGCTTGGTTGTCTTTCCATATATATATATAGATAAACTCTTCAAAGTATAGCCGCGGTATAAAAGAGTACAGTTTAAAACAAATGGCTATTAAAAGGCGAAGGAGGTAAAGCACCGCACGCTCTAAATCGTAATGCACATATGCTTTCATTCTACTTCAGTTCTCCATTCCCTTTCATAATGTGAAATTAGTCAAAATTTTGTTCAGTGTATTTAATTTATCGCCATCGTAAAATATTTACTGGTTTTTGTAATCTCTCTTCAAGAACCAGTGTAAATAATTCATATTTATTTAGAATCAGAGCAACTAACTTAATGTATTTGCTTATTTATAGCCTGTGTAAAAGTTTCTATAAAATATAAAATTAATTGATTAGTTATTACTGATTCGCTTTAATATACAAAAATCTAGATGCGGTATATTGCTGGTATATGCATCGTGTTCTTGCAGTTAAAATTCTTTGAAATTTAGTGTAAAATGCTATAAAATCACGATTCTTTCTTTAGATACTAACCTTACAAAAACATAAGTGTTTTGAGCATAAATACTTCTGAATTGTCTTCGTAATAAACCTATTTTTGCGATTATGAAGTCCCCTGCGCCCAAAATTCTGCCTTTAGTTTAGATGTATATTCACGAAAAACTTTTTTACACATAACTTTGTTCTCCCCATCTTCAGGTTAAACTTGTTAACAAAACAGCTTTTGATTTAGTTAAAACATAATATTAAAAATGTTTTCTCCAGGCTTAATAGATTAAACTGTAGGAAACATTAACACTATAAATCTTCTCCAGTGCGTTGGTTGATATATGTGAAGACATGTGGGTGTGCACGTCTAGCTGTGACGTATGATTTTGGACCCACTGATAACAGGTGAAGATCAGTCAATGCAGATGGATTAAATTGGTGGGACATGATCGAGATAATTGCAGAACTCGCATCGAATTAGCCTTCGTCCATGCTGACTAAGCAACACATTCCTAACAGAGATAATAACACGTGTACAATATTCATAAGTCCTACATTACTGCAAAACTAAACAAAACACATCTAACTATGTAGCGGTGCGTTTCTCTCGTTAAATATTCGGTGGCCATGGACAGTCAAAATTTTGTCGGATTTACTATATTGCGTTTGATGTATTTAAAGTCTACGGTAATGCGTTATAGCTAATTTATATTACACATTTTGTTTAAGCAATTCAGAGCTTAACATTTAAAAACAAATATCTTTGCAAAAAGAAACACAAGGAAACATTCATTGTTTCCAATTAAACTGGCCGATCTTGTAACAGATACACATACATCGCTTGTACCATAAAGATTTAAAAGTGAAGATTTTTTCCGCTACCGTTCAAAGCGCTTAATATATGATTTAACAGAATCCAAATAGAGTTTCTGAGATTCTTAAGTTAATTCTAACGTGAAAATTTATCACAAAATTACCTGGTTGTGGGTCAGAAATTACTTTTTTACTATTGTTACTCTTCTCTGTTAATTGCTTATCTCTTCTTGGGTTCGGATAAGCTTCTTATTTTAGGCACAAAATTATTTTTTTACATATTAACAATTTTTTATACTGTGGAAGCTTTTTGTGTTAAATCAATTTCTTTTAGATTTGTTTCAAAATAAGCTTAGATTTTCTATGTAAATTCGTCCGAAATTCTTGTTTATGTGTGAAATTTTACGGAAATTCCATGCAGTTGGAAATTTATAGGTTATAAAACAGCACCTTTCTGTAATGACATACATAGACATTAAATAAAACTTCATTTAAGTGTCCCTTCTAGTCCTAACATAGAACCAGAACATTAAAGTTGATTCGCAAACGCTTTCTAATAGTATTGAAGCTAATGACTCAAAAAACTTAAACCTAAGTTTCGTTGAGAAGTTAGTTCTAATATAATTTTAATAAACTGGTTTCACTCAGTAGATCATCTGCAACAGCAGCATAAATTTCAAAGAGAGGTGTTCCTTGGTGTCATGTTATAATGTTAAAATACTCTTTTTAATTTCTGTTTATGAGAGAGTATAATAATGTCAATCTAACGTGTGGATTAAGAAATGCCTAAAAAAATGCCTGCCTAAACCTTCTCGCGCTGCAGTCTCAATCTAATGCCGGTTATGAGGTTTTTTCGGGGTTCTCCCTCAGATTTTAGGTTCAATACCTGTTAACAAGCCCTTTAAGACCCTGAATACATATGTAAGTTTATTTCATTCACCCACAGATCGCCTGAAATGACATGACGTTAAAATAGCCTAACTAAATAAAAAACCAAAGAAATAATATCTGACGTACCACTAAAAATTAATTATTATCAGCAGAAATAGGAATTGATAATCATTAAAGCATCTATGATAGTAAATAAGGTTGAATTGTTACAAGACTATAAGCAGGGACATTGCAGGTAGCAAACCAACCCCATCCCTCGTATATTTTTTTGGCCTTTTGCAGACAGCACTCGGACCGGTTTTTAACTGCTCTCAGAGACCCTTGCCCTCTGTTGTCTTGAATTCTTTGTAGTGATAATGCTTTGAGTGTATGGCTTGAAGCCAACTGCTTAAAATTTCCTATGTCTGATTATCAGTAATTCTTTTAGGACCATAGACTTCTGAGAGGTGTAGAAAACATTACGAGATTTAAAAGTTTGGATATAAAATAATACTATGCTTGGAGCACGAGGTATATATGATGATTTTATTAAATAACTCATTAATATTTACTTCTCCTAAAAACAACATAACATATAGAACAAAATTAATTAGACCACAAAACTTATGCCCGTTTTGCAATACTTCTGATTAAAGGCTTCGTATGATTTAAACCTTATCGATAGCAGAAAGCTTGGAAAATTCGGTAGCAAAAGTATATATGTAACATTTATTTTGGACATACAGTATTGAGGTTCCACTTAATTTGTATACCACTAAGAAGTTCTCAGTGGGTACTACACTTTTTACGAAAGTGATTTACGCAAATTCCGTATATAGAGTCCAGTTTAATTCTCTGAATTTAGCTAAAGAAATGTTAAAACCGTACCAAATTATTGTCAATTTACGTTTGGAAATTAACTTTACGAATTTATATACTATTTTTGGTACAGACAAGATGTGTATCTTACAGGGATGTTTAAGATCTTTTATAACGAAGACAGAATACGAATGAGTTGAGATTAAATAAATACATAAATGAACACGGAGTTCTAAGTTGCCTGATAAAAGCTTTAGTTCAAAGGCGAATTAAATTACCAAAGAAAAACCGTCATATTTTACTGCGAGAAAGTTACACTGGGATAAACCGTAATTTTTACTTCGTACTTTTATCACTGGAATGTCTTACCCGGTTTAAATGGTTTTTATTCCAAGTAAAACAGGCTAGATAACTAAAATTACACTAATTCATTAAAAATTGTACATTTGAGGTCATAACAAATGAATCGTAAATACAGACAAGTCCATGCTTTCTGGCTCCCTAATCCAACCGAAGATTGATAATGGGGAATAAAACAAATGAACTTAGGATTAATAATTATTATTTAGTAGTTTTTAAGCAGCTTTCTATTGATTATGTGTCATTAATGAAGTACTAATGATTTCGTTGACTGATCGGAAGGCGGTTTAACGTAATTATCGATGTAAAATATTCGCCAAGCAAGTTCGAGAATCGATTGGTGTATTGTATTGGTACCGATTTAATGATTGTAGCCCCAACATCACTTTAATATACGATGTAATAAATAATATAAATAACCATCATTAATTTACGCTTGATAATTATTTGTACCATCTGTGCAACACAACCACTGGATAAATTTAATATTTGCACAATTCTCTGGTGAATTTCTTTCAGCTCATTTTAGTTTACCAACATTTCAGTTTACGCTATGCTTTACGTCATATAAAACTGAACATGATGTCATGCATTTCAAATATTTTCTTGTTTGGTGGAGCTAATCAGCGTAATACCTCTGGTGTATGGCGTACAGTCATTTATAACACATATTTGCTGAAAAAGCATAACTTCTGCTCTTTGCCATTCATGAAAACAGAATTAGGTTTTCATCTCAATCCCTACACCTACTACTGTTTAAATAAACCCATAAAAACATTCATTTGTGATGCAGTTTTCTTCTGCACGTTTGGTTCAGAAGGAAATAATTAGATGGAGCTGCTTCATAGAAAATAGTAAAATTGTTTTTGCTTTCTGACAAACCGGTTTTTGTTTCTGGCCTTAAATACTGCTTGCATTATTTTACAAAAACACTTTAACCAAATAGTTGCTTAGCTCGTTTCATAATTACTCCTGCATTACCAAAATTTGCAGATTCGTTTATCGAGAACAAATCACCTCTGTTTGTTTGTGATATATCAAACATTACAACAAAATAAACGAAGCAAACTTCCAATCTCATTATATACTTTGATAATTGCACCCATTTTGCCTGTAATATATGCTAAAACGACGCATAAAATACAGACTACAAAGCAAATTATATACAATATGCTTGACAACATTGACCAGTAATATCCACTTCTCTTGATTAAACAGTTATAAACATACATTGTTTTGCATGAGGTCATTAAATACGCAGTGTATCAGTTTTAATTCCGTTAAAACATAAAAATCACCGTATATTTCCATTTTCTTCCTTTCTTTGTAAAAATCATCCATAAATGTCTTTCAATGAATGTCTTCTACAAGAAGATTCATAGCATCATCTCTGTCTCTGAGAGCAGAGAGATGAAGTATGTCCGCTTTTGATGTTTATTTTAGTTTTCTTTCAGGATAAATATATAAAAGTAGCTTTCCATAAACGCTTTGCTCAATTTATCTCACATTGGCGTTAATTCCTTAGCTGTAAGATTCCGTTTATAAGCTATTGCAGGAAAACATTCCCAAAACGTACATACAACCTTCTCCATAAGCAACGTTTGAAAGTATATTACCATAACTTAAACCTATGCTGCAGACACTAAATAAAGCAAATTAGAATTAAACAGATAAATTACGGTCTGGAAGCAGTCGGTTATATTAGAGCCACAGCCATTGATATGTTCTACGGCTTCTCTTTGAGGTGATAAATTTCAAATCGACATGTTATTTTGGGATTATCGATAAATTTATTTTGGATTGGTATACTTTGATACAGGATTGGAAATTCGTATATATAGTAGTAAATGATAACGTTGGGTACCGATAGAATGGAATGCAGTGCATTCTGGTTAACTAACCTGGCGGGGGGCGCATGCTATACTACCAAGTAGGCAGGAGTTAACCGGTTTGTATACAGTACTGCAGTCACGTTTGCTATCGGTCCCCAAGATTGCTAGCTCAGTAACAATCAGTTTATAAACTTGAGGACCGAATACGCAAGTTGACTGCTCTAAAATATATAACGATTTACTCCTGCCTAGTCAGCTACATACACGCGCACTCCATTAAGGGCACAAATAACATGAAAATACTGCATTACACTCTGTAGTTTAAAAATTAAATTTTCATCATTGTATCAATATTATACTACATATATACAGGGAGAGCCAAAATACTACGAACCGGCTGCGCGATGCTTTTACTGTACGCGTCCTCGGCGCTCGTTGCCGTCTGCCGCTATCATAGAAAGGCGCGAATGAAACCATACATTTTTAAAACTGCTTTTAAAGGCTTTACTTAACAACTTTATGAAAGTGTGTTTGAGAACAGAATTATTAGTAGAGATTTGTGACCCCCTCGGTCCCCCGGACTAACCTCCTGCGATTTTGTTCTCTGGGGTAACTTAAAACAAAGTGTACAAGACAAACCCACACACCCTTGAAGAATTAAAACAAAATATCCGCTATGAAATGGCCAGCATTTCTTAACGTGAACTACGGCGAGTGATGGATAGTTACCTAAACAGGTGCCAAAAATGTATGGACAACGACGGTGGCCAGCTTCAGCATCTGCTTTCATAAAGTTGATAAGTAGTTTTAAAAATTTTGTATGGTTTCATCCGCGCCTTTCTTTGATAGCGGCAGACGGCAACGAGCGCCGAGGACGCGGACAGGAAAAACACCGTGCAGCCGGTTCGTAGCTTTTTGGCTCTCTCTGCACTATCCCATTAATTAATTATACTTGTCGTTGTCACGACTTCATAGGCTGCTTCATTGTAAAATATAAACTAGCTTCCTTTATACATATTTAAATTATTTAGGCTTCAGATTCCGAATACCACTACTAATGACTGATCCAGCCCTTTTTCTGTTTTTGGAAAAATTGCTACGTTTAGGAGATGGGATCCAAAATTTTGCGTTTCTTTAAAAATTTCCAGAAATACCGTTCTAACATTTTTGAGTACCAGCAAACTTTAGAAACCGTACTTATATTAAAATTGTTTTTTAAGAATATTCCTATCGACATAAACTACTCATAAAAGTGACAATTCTGCTGTTCAGAAAATGTATATACAACTCTTACCACAATGGAACGGTACAGATTCTATCTACCCTAATTTATATCCGACATTTCTAAACTGTTAAACTTTTCACACTATGAATCAGTATACCAAATATGAACCATCTGTATTGAATAGTTATTGGGTAGGCAAACATTCTTTTTAAGCTAATGTTTCATACTAATTACTGTAAAGTCTAAGTTTTCAAAAAGGTAAATAAAATAAAAAAAAATCCTTAAATGTATACCTAAAAATGTCGTATGCTCTTGATCATTCCTCCCAAAATGTGTGATGCTTAGAATGCATGCACCTTTTTACCCAAATAGCAGTTAAATATCTACAAAGAGCTCGCATTACGTATGCAAGAAATATTTGTCACTATAGTGGTTCACAAAGTCAGACGTTAAACCTTAACATATAGGGAAAATGGGAATGAAATAAAACACCCTATTTTCTTCAGTCATTTTAATAGTCAATTAAGGACGTTTATATAAGAAAAAACATTAAATTATTTTTGGATTGCTAAACACTGAATTATGTGCGAGATGTAAAATCATAAATTCGTAATTACCACGCTTTTATAAAATATACAGTAAAAGATAACATTCCAGCATGCCTTTAGCTTTCTGTGTTTTTTAACAAACATGAAATGTGCTGGTAATGATTCAAAACATTTTCAAAAATAGACACCAAGAAATAAAATCATGTCTATTACCGAAAGAGAAGAATGTAAAATGAACAATCTAGTACTTTCTTTACATTAACGCTCACACAAATCCAAAACTTCATGACAGTATTATTACTAAATGTGTTGAGTTTACTACGAATGGCATCTGTTTTGACAGTTCTGTGATATGTAACTGAAAACAGGCGACGAAGTGGCTGTTATGACTGGCATTCTTCTTTCCTCTTCTTTCATTCTCATCTCTAAGAGGTTTATTTAAAGAACTAGGCGCAACCTTACAGAGGAAATGTGGGAGGAAGGCTGAGAAGCGAAGCAGACGGACGCACGTGGGTTTCATGCACCCAAAGCGATAAATTCAAATATAGCAATTAACTGTTCTAGATTTCTGTTGGCCCTAGAATTACTTGGCAGCCTTCATATATTTAAAGGGGACTGTAGTGTGTTTTGGGGCAAAATTGTTAATGTAAGTCCCATCAAAATAAGTATAAATATTTAATTTTGACTTCTAAGTGAACCAACTTGTTCATCATCTGTCCTTTAGTCATTGTCCTAGCTTATTTTGAAGCTTATTTTGCGAAAAGTGTTTCAAAACGAACCTTTTTCAACTTCCAGGAAAGTTTGAGCAGCTCATTGCATACTAAATTTTCTGAATGTTAAACGTTTTTTGAGAAATATTTGTTGCAAAACCTAAACAAAGCTGTACTTTAAACCCGTAAATTCAGACTCGGTTTCAAATATTTATCTGTTGGCAAAGATTAGATTAAGGTAAAGATGGTGTAGGGATATATGTCCTAACACTGAAACCTGGAGGTCTATTACATTATTCTCCATAATTATTATTTCTAGTTAAAACGACTAGTACTTTTAAGAAGGGATTGTAGACTATTAAACTAGACTCTTTCCTGGGAGATCCCTTATTGAGACAATCACTGCCAGGTGTTCATATCTTCGTCTGACTAGCGCTTTGCAGAGCTGAAGACTATATGTTTCCTCTTCCTCACCACATAACCCACATATTGGGTTTATCTTAAAGATACCTGTACATGAAGGTGTTTTCTTAGCCTACAGTAACCGGTCTATTATTAGCCTCATTTGCGGCCTACTGAGATTGAAGACAATTTAGCAAGAGACAGAGTTGGTCTCAACAACATTCTCTATACAGAGGGTTGTTCGCAATCTATGGTAACAAAGACCCCATTACCTTATGAAAAACCACGCTTCCACCAGCAGTGACAGCCTTTAGCTTGAGCTATCAATCTGCAACACAGCTTCCACTGGATCAAACTGCTATGAAATACAGGGATGTTCAGTTTATTCCATTCCTCGTGGCAGTTTTCTAGGGACCATACAAAGTTCGCGGCCGTCTGCTTCCAAGGGCTCTTTTCAGTAACCCAAATGCACAAAACTCTATCAGTGATGCATGAGACGGATGTCGCTGAAAGGTATGGAATGTATTCCCATTTCTCTCTCTATGTTCTCCAGAAAGTTTTAGGTTGAAGCAGACATATGGCTTGATGCCTTATCCTGATGCAACCAGACTTTATTTACATCTGCACCATAGAGAGCAGGGGTTTCTGTATAGAAAATTGGTATCAGGACGTCAGTCTGATGATATACCGAGTTGATTTTCACATTTTATGTACACGACGAATGGTTAATTTGTCATTGTAACTGTACCTTGCTATTATCGTAAAACCATCGAGGAAGTTTTCGTTAGTTTCCTTATACCAAATTATAACTTTTTTTCTCCCGTTGGTCGGTAATATATAGCCCAGGGTTTGTTGCAGTCACTTAGATAAACATATGCCTCATCTAAAAAGACAACAAACATCCACTTTTCACCAGCTAGGTATCGTTCATACAGCTTTCTGCTGTTAGTGGCACGTACTGCAATGTGTTTAGTCAACAGCTTATATCCCCGGTTCTTATGGCAGTTTTTTAGATTACAATCCTGGTGGATTATGGTGTTCACAGTAGTAACAGAGATCCCTAATTACAGTGCAATAGCCCTCTGAGTTGCAGGATTTGGTCCAGATGCATGTTAAGTTCTTATGTGGCCTTACCTTTTTTGTTGAGTGCACATGAGATCGCTTTCTTGGATATGGCAAAACCACGCCTCTTGCACTGCTTAATAATCTTAGAATACAAGTATTTTGCATCGGAAAGAGAAATAATGTACCCTTATCAGAATGGTTCTATTTTTGACGCCATTTGATGCAGCAAGAACAAGAGCACACAACTGAGCAAACACAGTGATACACTCTTACTGCTGAACTTAGATTCGGTTCCACATGTTTCAGCGCGGAGCTATTGTGTTTAGATTAGATTGGATTGTATTCTGTGAGTTCACTAGCAGCCATAAAGGCTTGTGAACATAGAACATGTCAAGGAAATGTACAAATATTACATAGTATACAGAACATTTAAAATAAAATAAAGACATATTATATACAAAATGAAACAAATCAAATATAATTTTGTACAGAGTCGAATACCTCCTTACCGTTATAAACTTAACATACGTATAGGCAAGAACAGTTATTTTAACATTCACTAGGCTTGTACCTTTGTTCGTCTCATCATTTTGTTCTATTTGATTTGTAATGCATAGCATTTACTGTCAGTTCTTAATTAACATGTCAGTTCTTAATATGTTCGTCTGATATTGTTACCATAGATCGTGAACAACCCTCCGTACTTCCACTGATGCCCATAGGTGTTGCTGGTTATTTGTAAGCCACTCTGAGATGGTTCTTATAGTGATTAAGGGAATGCCAATATCTGTGAAAGTTTCATACACTTGTCATATATAATTTCTGATAAAATTTACTTGAATTAAGAGTAATTTAAGATTCGTAATATATGGCAGTCGTGCATTACACATGGACTCCCTTCGCCGTTTTCCTACTGGCCGGCAGCCCGCTTCATTTCCATTTGTTTTTCACCTACTTCTAGATGGTGGTCTGCAACTTTGCTGTGACTCGGGGAATTAAAGCATTTTTGTACCCATGATTTCTAGTATCCCATTTTCCCTTAAAAGTCTAACAGAGTTAACAATACGACGCACTAAAACTATTAATACAAAAGTTGGTTTGAAAATTGAAAATTTCACACGTTTTTGTTTTTGCGTTTTCTAATAATTTAGAGCCTATAGCAACATGTTATGCCGTATTATTTTCCATTTACAGCCTTATTGAAATACACATAATACTGTATAAACTTGAAATAAGTGAAATTTTGGGGGATTTTTCTGTAGAACAGAAGAAAAAGAATGTTTGTCTATATTTAAACAAATGTGGAAAAACGTCGATTTGAGTGTCTTAGCAATATCTGTAGCTAATGTCAGGAAACATTTTATTGTACCAACTTAAATAATTTGACCTGTAAATATTGTTAATTATATAAAAGATTTACTTGTACAGAAAGACCTGTAAATCTTTTATATAATTAACAATATTTACATAAACAATAATTAATAACTGCTAATGTATTTGCACTAGTTGCATGAAACTTTGTATTCAGTTATAAGATAACCTTCAAAGTATATGATTAAAACTTCAAAACAATTGGTTAAGAATTACGGATTTTGGAAATCTCACCATAGATCACCTTAACATTCCTTATAATAAAATGAATAGTAAAATATTATTTTAAACGAAAACCAGGTTGATCACGTGTTCTAGAATAAAGAAGATAATACTGACACTCCGTAAGCTGAATTTTAAGAGGCTGGAAAATGATTGTTCTAGATTTACGAGTTTAGCAGAGTTTATTCACTCGGTTTCTAGCTATCGGAAATGCCGAATAAGTCTACTGTATTGATTTCCCTATGGCAGTAGCGCTAGTGTTATTCCGGCAGATAAATTAAAATATTCTTATGTATATTTCTTGTAATTATTGAGTTAACATACTGTGAACTGCGCCTTAGCATCTTTATAAGCATATTTTGTTGCTTATTGAGAGTTAGTTGTAAAATTAGGTACTCTTTGAACATATTTCTGCATTATGTGTGGTTTAGAAGTGGATTTAAATTTTCTCGGTATGTGAAAGCATTAATCTATAACATAATTTATTCAGAATTTTGTTTAAATTCAGATTTACATTTCAGTTGCGATCAGACATTTCGGTTTAAGAATGGGGGATTTTGTTTCTTGTAGCCGGTTTATTTTGGATATTTTTCAGTAATTGAAACGGTTTTGTCCGAAACTACTGGGCTACTTTCGAATGTCGACCTAGCATTTGGCGTGTGGTGGAAACCTAAGAATAAGAGAAGTCAATGACTTCAGAGAGACCTAAAGTTTAGCGCTCTGGTAAATGCCTCAACACGCCGAGTACAAAACCGACCGCTCAAAACACAAACGCTCGAAAATAAACATCATTTTGGGTCAAAACTATTTCAATTTCTGAAGCCACTCCGCCTCAGCCAGCTAGACTTACAACCCGAACAAAATTTCAGTTTTTAACAACGGAATGTTTCACTCCTCTGCGATTGATCCCACAATGCAGTTACATCACAACCATTTGGTAACAAATTTAAAGGGTTTACTCTGGTATAAGACCTTTATTGTTAGAGAATAAAATTTTGAAATCTTATTTGCATCCAGTATTACTAGAAAATCCGTAAAGAAAGTGCAATCGTTCGCCGAGTTACTGCAATAGACTATGTTCATAACACCACCTAGTAGCAGGTAAAATTTAAATTCAAAATCATGTTGACTGTCGACACAGCGAGTCAAAATGTAGTTGTAAATAATCTCTTACCCACATTTACTGCACTGTTTCTAGGTTTTCTAAATAAAAGTAAACACTAATAATCACATTCCACTAGTTGATGAGATTTACGTTCTTCATTGTATAAGTTGTAGATCAAAGAAACATGTTTATTAAAAATCTAAAAATCTTGATACAACTTCTCTTGCCCTACGTGTCAAATCTTGGCATTTTTTCTACGATAATCTTAATCATTTACGTGTTAAACAGAAATGTCACGGTTTCGCTATATTGTGAGTCACTTCATTCCCTTAAGTATAGATGAGAGGTTCTTTAAACATGTAAACTTTGGAGTATTTTAAAAACAATTACGTCCTACTTAATTGCGTTTTATGCATAAATACTTAACTCCAAGCCATACTTTTTATTATGAAGGGACTTACTTGTTCATAAGGATTATTACGAAATTTCCAAGGATAACCAATTAGGGCAAAGGATATATAAATTTTCCTTTAAAGTTTGTTTTAGGAGAAAGCTCCTTATCTCCAATTAGCCATCTTCAAGAAGCATCTAGAGGAATACAGCTTTGTTCAAAGAGGGAAGTAAGGATAATTTCTTTCGCTTCAGCGCCCTCGAAATGTGAATATTTAAACACTTTTTACGAGAGTAAAATTTCGAGCACTAAATCTCCTCTGTAAACCTCATGCTTCGGAATAGAAACGTTGTTTTAATGCCAGGTTTACAGCTTCATCTGCTTTTCTTAACATCATTTCTTAACATTTATTTGTAACATGGTTTACATAGAAATATCCAGGAAGTATTTGCCACGAGAGTAATCTGTGGTAGAAAATGTTTGAAAATAAGTGATGATTTATGTAGAATGTAAGTTAAATTTTACAGGCGACATTCTGCCGAAGTATAGTTTTTAAAAACATTCAAAATTACATTGTTTTTTTATCCAAATGTGTACTGCGAATAAGATCTTACCTTTTAGAGAACCAAACTTTTAAGGGAAGATTAAAGGTCCTATACCCCAATACTAAATCTGCTAAATTAATGACCCGCTATCTCAGAAAGCATATAAGGTATCACACTGAAATTTTTACAGGACATACACGCTGCCTTATCTACTTCTATTCAGTTTGCTTTCTTAGAAAGATAGGATTTTTTCTATGTTATGACATATTTTTATTAAAATTTATCATAAATTATTTTTTAAAAGATATCGAAGCATCTTATTAACACAAAATTGTTTAACACCACTTTTAGATTGTTTTATCATCCTAAAATTTAATTTAGCTGTCTTTATGCCAGAAAATGTCATTCGCAGAAACAGCTGTTCTAAGTAAAATATTGAGAAAACAAACTCTACATCTGTGCCTGTGTGGTCGAGTGTTCACTGTTCTGGCTTCTCAACCCAAAGGTACCGGGTTCGATTCCCGGCGCGGGCGAGGTCTTTTTCTGCAATCAGAAACATTCCCTAACCCCCACAGAGTCTGGAAGTATGTATTTGGAAGTGAATGTGCGTGCGTTTCAAGATGAAAATGACAAAACTCAATGTTAAAGAACCTACAGTCAACGAGTTGTTTCTGGAGTAGAAGCCCCCGATATGACCATAGAAGTTAAAGGCACTACACAAATGAAACAATAAAAAAACACTCGTACATGTTTACAAACAAGGAAACCACATGGTTTGAGGACAAATAAGCTACCATACTTAACAGTAGCTCAGATTTGTAGAGCAAAACTTCTCCAAAAATTTGGACTAAATTTTACCTCTACTCCAAAATGTGTAGGAGTTATATAGTATTTTTCTTTGAAGTGGTGTGGAATTCGCAGTACAAAATGGAGATATAGCACCGTTTTTTTTAAAAAAAAGTAATGAAAATATAAATTAAATCATAAATCCTGATTCATAAGATTTCAAAAAATAAACTAGAAATGTATATTTTTTGCAATTTTTGCTATTTAGTCTCCCCATAGGTTTACTTGCAAAATGCGTTTCGTTTTCAGCTTTGTTCGGCTAGAATTTAAGTTCTGCTTTGTGTACACTAAGTGAGTAAACTAACGGGCCTATTCTTGAGTTTCCCTCAAAGCAACCTATGCACATTAGTATCCCTGGCTGTTTCTGTATTTTGGCTCGTGACAACGTGTCGCGTTAGATATGTACGTTAATGCCAGTCCTACCAAGCATCTTACAACTGAATGATTAAATCTTCTCTGTCATTCATAATTCACGTGACAAATCCTCCTGTTTGCGAGTTACTTTTTATTTTCTCTCGTACCTAGCAGGTAGATAATTCCAACCAAATATTCCGTATAAAAACATCACCGGAAATATATGTTTTGAGTCTCGCTGAATCCAAAACAAATCATTTTTAGAGAAGGATCTGCGTGTATGCCTATCTGTGAACAACATAACTCAAAAATGAAAACTTGGATAAATACCAAACATGATTCAGCATGTTGCGAAGGTGCAATACAAAGATTTTCAAGAAAATCCCCACAAAAAACTACCCTTTATATGGAAAATTTTTCGAAATTCAAAAAAGGCTCAAAGAATTTTGATTAAAGTATCCTATCTTTAATATATTTAAATGTCACAATGTATATCTAGAGTTTTCTGAGAATAGCCTTTGAAGTCCTCGTTATTCGGACGGCATTTTGAATAATTTTGTTAAACGTTAAGAGATACTCAAATATTTACTAAACAAAAACTGTACATCTATTTAAAACACACAATTTATTCGAAATAACTTCTTTTTTTGGCATCAGCCATTTCCGAGATATCCATTATTATTAGTTTTCATTTTTCAATGTTTAATCATTTTAAAGTGCTGTCAGTATTCAGTTGTTTCTCGCAGTAACATGGAAAGAGTATGGAATTTAAAGGCCAGCATTAGCCACCCACTTTTAAAATCATTTTTTCTTAATGTATACAAAAAGCATCGGAAAAATATGTAGTCTAGATAAGCAAGTTAGTTTCATTAAGGTAACTAGAATTTATCTTCAGATTAGTTGGCAACCGTGCTTATTTTTTCTCATTCCCCAAGCCAGTGAGATCATTGGATTCTGTCAGCTGTGTGTTTTTTGTAAAACGAAGGTTTGGAGCACACTAATGGAATATTGTTTTTATTTAGCTTTCTCAACTTATTAAATCACTATCACAGTACCCTCAACTCAACTCAGATGGTTTCATAGTGAAGTCTTTAAACACAGATCTAAATTGTGTAATGCATTGGATTATCTATTAATTCCATGCCCACAATTATAGTTATGCCATAATAACTATACTATAGTTATCAAATTCGACTGTGTTGCTACTAAGGTATAGCAACACCCACCTTACTCACTAGACAGAATACCTGCTTTTTTAATTTTCCCTGATTGCGTGATGTACAAGCTCCAAAAATTAAGTATCTCCATATCTGCGCTCTACAAAACAAAGCTGGACGGACATTCATAGGATCCCGAAAACTTAGGGAAGGTGTGCAGGACATGGCCAGAAATTACTCTGAAGATATTCTGCTTGTTTTCATACAGACTAAACATGATTAGTCATTCTGCATATATTGCTACTATTTTTCACAACGCTCATAATGGTTTAATTGTTTTTGCGAGCATCTCTTGCTTGAACAGAAGTGATGGCGAGCTTTTCTAAACCTACAACAGTATACTAAAGGTGTCGTAATTGTATCTTTGCAGAACGAGGAAGAGGTTTGAAAACACGAGACCAGGTCAAGTATTTAACGCATGTGCTTTGCATACTGCTTTTTCGACGATAATAAATAATACAAATATTTACGAGAAAATAAAATTAATTACTGTCCGCTCTAGCCTCTGCGAACTGGTGATCGATTGGACACGCCTGGTGTTGTTGACCAAGCCAGTGAAAGCCTGAAGGTGACGTGGCTGCCTGCGCCGAACGGGTTACATTTAAATGCTTCATGAATTAAATCCTAGGCAAATGTTAACAAATACAGCGAAGTAAAGATGTTATGGTTTGAACTTAAAATTCAACTATAAAATACTATTATTCTGCAACAATAAATATACATATAAATATCCGGAGGATTCAATACATTTTATAACCTCTGCGATAAAAATGCAAAACCTACAGATTGAATTATTTATATCCACTTACCGCTCATAAAACTGTGTTAATATTCACATTACTTTCTCTATCCTGTATCGTTTATTACTGGGTATATAAACTATTCTTATGAAGGCTCATTTTTCTATATATTTCATTTTAACCGAGGTAAACCTTAGCAGAAGAAACTAAATATATTAAAACTTCGTTACAGATACAAAGAAAACATCGATAGTCATATGTTTAAGAACTGGGAGCTGTATACTGGCGTTAGAATTCAATACTCTTTCTATAAAATCTCGAGAAACAGCTGAATATCGACAGGACTTTAACGGAATGACAAAGTATTGAACAATTTGATCCATTAATAACGAATATCTCGGAAATGGCTTATTCCACAAAAAAGTTATTTGAAATAAATTGTGTGTCTTAACAGATTTACATTTTTGTAGTAGTTGTCGCCTATCCCTTAACATTTATCAGTTATATAAGATTATACAGAACTCTTTCAGAATGAAATTGAAGATATACATTTTATTTTCCATGTAAATATCTTTAATATACCGTATTTTAATCCAAATAGAGCCACGTTTGATAAAATAACAAATTTCGAAAAATATTCCATGTACAGGGTAGTTGGGAATGAGATTTCCTTGAAAATCTTCGTGTCGCTGACTGGATTTAAATACCAAGTTTAATATTTACCCGACTTTCCGTTTTTGAGCTATGTTGTTCAGATACACACGGACCTTTTTCTAAAGATTTTTTTTTCGACTTACATGTATAGGGTTATTCAAAAAGGAGGAACAGATTTTACATATTTATTTCTAATGAACGACAATAGATGGCGACACATGCGATACATCACTGATTAGAGAAAAGTTCGAAATTTTATTTCATGTGTTCAAAATGAGCACTATTTGTTATGCGAGGACGACCAGTGCTTTTCCGTTTGCATACGCAACCATCTTCTACGAATTTATTGTATCAATTGTAATTTTTTATGACGAGGCGGCTCGTTATTGAACTTGTAACGAAATGTACGCTGCAATGGTACAATGGATTCACTCTTTGCATAATGCAGCACACAAAACGACTTTTCCTGTGGCGTCGCCATTTTCTCGTAAACAAACACAGCACATCTATAGGCACTGAATGAAACTAATAGATGGGGCTTAAAACTTTAAACTTTCCTCTATTCAATGATGTGTCGTATGTGTCGCTATCTATTGTAGTTCATTAGAAATAAATATTTTAAGTCTGTTCCTTCTTTTTGAATAACCGTGTATTTCCGGTGAAATCCCGATATTTGAGTGGAATGCAATGCCTTCTCTACCTACTAGATATGTAGTAGAGAAAGTAAAAACACTATCGTCGAAAAAATTAAGTCAACTACAGTTAAAACTTGAAACGTCCGTTCTCAGGAAGCGTGTAACAATGTTGGTTCAAATAATTGCTGCCGTTTTTTCTGCAGTATAGGGACAGTATGTGACAATGGATTTATAAAATTTCAGCTTAGAAATGTATGTATTCTGTGACGCATTCCAAGGCAAATATGTGTTGATTTAAAAACCTGTAACATTGTTATCAAACCAGTGAAATGTTTATGTATTATCCTTAAGCTTGGCTTCATTTGTATAAAGGCACGATAGATTCAACTGTGGAGATATTACCAGCATTACTATCTTCATAAAGTGTAATGATGCAGCTGCTGGCCATATATAAGTTGGCACCAAAAGAAGCCCCGTTACGACTCAAAGAATAACAGTAGGATTCAGAATGCGTTGGATGTCGGTTTACCCCCTCAAGAAAAGAAATAATAAAGAATATTTTGACTCCCTTCCTTTGAAACCCCTTTTATTTCAGGTACTCTGGCGGGACCATAATTTCAAAATGCTGAGAATCCACAGGATTCAGTCCAACTTTTTTTTTTTTTTTTTTTTGCCTGCAGAAGCTTCAAGAGAAAACTACCACGGAAATTCATATTTTGCTCCCCCTTTGCCTCTCTGCCTTTCTCCTTCTGTCATATGCCATTTTCACCTTCCTTGCCAATTCCAATACGCTCCAGGATGTGCTCTCCCTTACCGTTTCTGACGTATGTATGTTAAAGCTGGTTGAAAAATCAAACGAACATTAACTTTTGATTACAGAAACCCAAAATGTATCAGAATCTGTAATTTCAAAGCCTACTATCTTTGAATATTGGAACACCTACCTTTATATGCAGTAGGAAAGGAATATACAATATTTATTTTTCGTTTTAAAATTTAATTTGTGGTAATTTTTTTTTCTGTTCCTTCGGTCATTCAGATTGTTCCAAATTATTCTTTTCCACAACTGACATAAAACTGCCATATAAATACTCAACATTTAACCGAATTAAATTGAGATAAATGTTGTGCACCGTAAAGGTTTAATTTACTAAAGTTTTAAGCAAAAGTAAAACTTTCAAACACACGAATATGCAATTATGCCTGTTTGTTTTCTCTTGTTTTAATCTCATAAAAGTTTTAATAAAGTTTTGCCCTATAATCAAAGAATCCAGGTGGAGTTTTAGAAGTAAACATATCTTTAAATTTCATCATACGGAAAATAAGGACGATGAATTTAAATTTCAAGCTATTCAATGCCTGGCAAACATGAATAAATTTTCAACAGTAGTAGCACTAAGGCTGATAGTTTTAAGAAAGTTTAATTCAGGTTAATAATGCTGCTTTTCATGATAATTATCTAATGAAAAGATGCATGAGTTTGAAACTGAAATTAATTTGTCATGTAAAACTAGTGGTTAGACAGCTCGCCAAAGCGGCGTCTGGGCGGGTTTTCTCCGGGTTCTCCGGTTTCCCCCGCCATTCATTCCACCAACTGCTCCATCATCACCTTTCTTTCCATTTCACCATCATTTCGTTTCATCTACTTCCTCCCATACCAGGCATCGAGCTGATCGCCCATCCTGGTTCTTCTGTCTGCTCCTCGACGGGCCTCTAAACCCAGGCACCCGCCTGTAAGTCCTGGGGGGTGTAAGTCCTACATAAGCGGAGGTTAAACAGAGAAAGAAGGAGAAGAAGAAACTAGTAGCACGAGTGCTACTCGGCTAGAAGATCACACGAAAAACTTATTATGAACTTACCTAGTTTAGCCTCAACCATGTTTGTTAGTCCTGTAGTATGAAAGCAATCTCTCTGTCGGTAACTGAGCCGTCAATTTTATAATTTCGCTCCATACCGAATTCTGAAAATGTGTTCCACAACATACTTTTGTTCTACTTTGTGTTTACTGGCGTTAAATTATCTACAGCTGTTTTTATATTACCAATATTTTGACTTCCAAAGCGCGGCATTTTCAGTTGTTATTATTGTAATCACAGCCTACGTGATCTCACTCACTGCATTCATGTAAATTAAAAGCAAGTGCACCACGATGAAATACTATCAGTGTAATACGCCTTTGATTGGTGAACTGACTAGCATACTCTACCTGTCATTGGTTAATGGCATATTGAGTGCGATCATCAGTTAAGTTGTTCAAAACTGTTTGAAAACGGGGTTTTCGGTAGTACTTCCCCTTAAGCTGAGGTTCTTGTATACTCTCGTGTGGAGGAGAATGGCGAGAGCCAAGATTCCAAATGCTAGAATGTCATTTCTGTAAAGATGTTCAACAGCACATCATATATTAATTTTTCATGATCTACCTCTAGTTTATTTGAGTGCATCCGAATTATAACCTAGGTTATCAGGTTCAATTCCGTTTGGAAATTATTTCGGTCACGGATGAAACCCTCTCATCCAACTTAAACCTTCGTTAATTTTAATCGTCCTTCATAGTGGGTGATGGGGAGCTATCGGGTTATTCTTTATTTGTTTTTAAATAGTCTTCACGAGTATACCATCACCTTGTCGCCAATGATGTATCGTGGCCTCAACTCATATTTAATCCCAAAGTACTCTCGCCATATTTTGTGATGTCAGTAATTGCTGCGGGCTGGCGGTCCACAAGAAAAACTATAATGGTTTGGAAAAGTTATATTGAGAAATATCTCATGATACATTTAAATTCAAATGGGTTGAATTTTATATATAAAATTCGTCTTAGCTCAGCTGCAATTAATTAGATGAATCAGGCCAATGACTGCAGCAAGTACTGCTGCAAAGGTTTGGTTTGGTTTGCATCTTATGAGCTGAATATTGCTGTTTCCGTATTCTTTATCCACGATATCATTCAACACTAGGAAAATCACATTTACGGATTTTCAGTTAGTTTTCAAACTTTCTGTAATAGTTGTCAACTTGATAAGTGTGTCACACTTGTCTACTCTAGTCCTTAAGACTGACCAGATTCAATTTTGAAGTCAAAATTACTGAAATTGGCAATTTTCCAAAATATTGTACTAATGAACTTTCTGTGATCTAAGACATACATATAAATTTAGGTGAAAAACCAGGATTGAAATGATTTGGCAGGCATCTAACCACACCTTCTTGTTTTCCTAAAATTTAAGTTTCCATCGAATTTGTAAAAATTGCCACAAATATTTCAAGCATTAATGCAAATAATTTCTAGAATGCCTTTGCTTTATTTTTAAAATCTTTGGCATCATCCTGCAATATTAAATTATCCTATGCAAGAATTCTATCATTCTGAAGAACGTTTTAACGCCTAAATTTAAAAATATTCCATATAAATATGCGTTTTTAATATCTCAGCAAGAGTCACTCAGTGAGATTTGCGCACAGTATTGGAATTGCAAAATGTTAAGATTGTAGCTAAGATTATAGAAAATCCTCTCAGTTGTCTTAAGGAATCGTAGATTTCTTCAGATAAATACTTTAACCTACTTTTATATGCAATACTTTCCGATATAGAGTGGATAATATGTGTCATTAAGTTCGCACATTTCCTTCGAAAGTTCTTGTTCAGTGAATAAACAAATTTCAGAGATCTTAATATTTTCCTATCCCGCTTTCTCCTCGCCAGCTTTCTCGCTTCCATAATTTTTACAGTATGCACTTCCTCTACGTAACTCGAGTGAAGGACCTCGTGTTTTTGTACTATTTATAGTCGCAACAATTTTAACTGACGCGAATGGTCTCTACGGACTTTCCGCTTAGAGTGCCATTAATAGCTGACAAACACACCAAATAAGGGCCACAGAAAACCAAACGAGTTAAACAGCAGTTGCCGTTTGCTACCATTGGTCTCCCCCAGTCAACGGTGCGTTAAATATAATCTCAGGAGGCATTTCCAAACCCATATACTCCTGTTTCTATGACCCAATTTCTGTTTTTATTTTGATACTTCGGGAATACCGAGTTTATTGACAGTCTGCTTTATCTCTACGTAGAAAGATAAATCAGGCTGAACGTTCTCTTCCAAATATTCTCCCATTTAGTATTTTGACACCCATTAATTGGGAATTTAAAACTTCGTTTCTTAATTAGAAAATAAAACTTAAACGTATGTTGCACTTAAGATGCAGAACATCACATGGCAGACTGGGTCAAAGGTTTCGCAGGTAAGTGCTTTGCTTCTAGTAAACATAGTCTACAAATAGGTATTAAGGGCTTGCAAAACTCATATTCGCCCACGTTTCTGTATTAAAAGCTGCCAAAGAAAAAAATGTTTTCTAATCCTGCTATGATATATAGTCCAAACAGGATGTTGCATAGCAAACCTGATTGAACATTATAAAATCAGGAAAGATGTTTGTTTTTCATTTATTTATCAGCACTCTTTAACTGCTGTGGCCTTAGCGTCCCATTCTATATTGGGCGTGAAAGACGGAAATTTTGCTCAGAGGCCTCTTCATCAGGCTTGAGATTCTTTTACGTGCCGTAAATGTACGACACGACGGCTTTAGTTCCCTATCGAAAACATCCATCGCCCTCCGCCGGGTTTGAACTCGCGACCTTGGGAACTAGAGGCTAACATGATACCCCTAGACTATGGAGGACGACAGGAAACATGTAAACGAAGTATATTATCCTGATGATATTTTAAGCTAATTCGTGTAAATTCTAAGTAAAAGGATAAAACTTTCGTTTGGAGTGTACAAGATGCAAGCATAAATATGAACAAAAAATTTCTGAAATAAAAGAAACACCACGTGAAGTCTTAACAGGCATTAAACCTTTATGTCCATATTATTCAGGGTAATAATAATAATAATAATAATAATAATAATAATAATATGCCGAACCTGAAATGAACTAATGAGTGATGTGAAAAATATTAAAACAAACCATAATGGAATGTGTGTTTAGTTTCGCACCAATGTACTTCACCTCCTGCACGGAGGAGGAAGGTCTGTCACCCCTCTGTTAAGCTTCTCTAGTCGCCCTCCTTTCGCTTTCCTCTTCCTCTCTCCGTATGAGAGGTTTCGTTTAATATTATTATATTATGACACTTTCGTCCAACCCAAACGTTTCTCCATTCGCCATTCCTTCCGCTATGTTTCTTTGAATGTAGTTTCAGATCATTCCATTGATTTCCTCTTCTGCATCAATTTCACAATGTTTTTTTCGCCTACTCTTTTTAAAACAACCTCGTTACTCATACTCTATATATCATTTAATGCGCACCATTATTTCTCACATCCATATTTTAAATTATTACCGCACTATTCCGTCGCTTCGTCGCAGCGTAAAAATCACCGCACTATATAATGGCATGCTCCACATAAAGTACTGCACTGATTTCCTCCTTAGTTTTTTCTCAGCAAGCGTGTTCCTCTTCGCCTTTCTTTCCTTGTTTTTGTTTTCATTTATGTTCACCCCGCACTCCTCATCGTTATTCCACTAACAGGTTAAATCCCTTTACTGAACTGCTTCCAGTTCATATCACAAAAGATCTTGCGCAGTTTTTTCGATGTCCTCCTGCTAAAAGTCCTACCTTGCTCTAAAAATAGTTCTTCGCCAAATTATATATGTACAACACCTTTCCCCTTTCTACTTTCGTATACAAAATCACTGACTCTCTTTCTCACTTGCTCTTATTCCATGTTAAAGGAGAAACGAAATACCTAATGCAGTTGAGGTACTTGGTGGCTTATGATGAACTGTGAAATTGTTGCTATGTAAGTTGATTTTTATAAACACCTAACGGGGCATGTTTAAACTGTTTCATTTAGAACAGTTATAAGCTGCTTTAAATAGAGTTAATGTTAAAATATTATAGAATATTAGCTGGTATGTACACGGTAAAACTGTTAAAAGTTTCAACCGAATCTGCTGAAATCTTCAAACTCTCTTCAAATGGACTTCCATAGGTTCATAAAGCAAAAACGGATATTTTGGACTATGAATTCCATGCCATTTATATTAAACACTATTAAAGACGAGCTTTTCGGCCAAAATATCGAAAATTGATTTACAGTTTTTGCATAAATGAACCGTTTATAATTAGAGTAAAATTTTAAAATAACCAGGAGCACATTAATCGAACACAAGTAAATAAATCCAAGAAAGGGCCTTCGTGGTAGACCAATAAGATTTAGAATAGACTACAAAATTCTACGGCTACCGAAACCCCATTAATGTCCGAATCTTATAAAACAGGTTTGGGCCGAATTTAAACGGAAAGTAATATCTAGAAACGCTTTTGAGAGAAAATGTGCTAGCGAAGTTCGTGATCTGATAGCGAATTCAATAGAAAACATTAATTATAATTAGCACTGATGTTCTATACACTAAACAGTTTTATTATTGCTTTTGCGTGGCGTGTTTTTAAAATGTACCGATACTTTTTAAGAAATAACACAGCATTATTTTCCAAATACTTTATCATTCATTACCTTACACCTTACACTACTTCTCCACATAGTTATCGCCGTTATTTAGGAATTTGTCGTGACGGGAAACCAGTTTTTGTATGCTTTCGTCAAAGAATGATGCCGTCTATGATGAAAGCCAAGTCTGCACTTCTTATTTCACAACATCATCGTCGTTGAAATGTTTTCCACCAAGGAATTTCTTCAGATGAAGAAACAGATGAAAGAAAATAGCTTGGTGCTAAATACGGACTGTTCCCAACCAAATGATGCGATCAAATCTCGAGTATGTTTGCCTGTGCGTGACCGGGCATTGTATCTCATTGTTTCCCCACAAACCTCACACATTTGGTGATGGATGTTTGCTGGAGTAGCATTTATCTTATTCAAAATACGAATCACTGATCTGACTTCACAGTCGGCGAGTCGTTCGATTGTTTTGAACCTTTTGAAACGCTCTAACAACAGGAAAACGCAAAGTGACGATAGCTGCGTCTGGCTTCCTAATGAATGGAGGAATTGATCGCGCTTGCTCAAAATCGTGACCGCAGCGCTGCAGAGGCAAAACATTGAAACGGTACTTACTTTAAAAACACGCCTCGTATGTTACTGTGAAGGTCATCAACATAGTAGATTAATTAACCTTAATTTTGCACAGTAATTCCAGATTTTAATTTTTTAAATTACCATTAGAATTATTATAATAAATTCAGAATACAGACTTCTGAAGACTTACTTAAAATGTTACAATTGCAAATAATCGTGTCTTGAAATCAAATTTTGAAAAAGAATTGCCTCTCAGGGTAAACTTAATAATGTATCTATTTCGTTGTACAGTCATTTCCAGCAAAGTTGGCTCGGTATAAATAAAACAAGGGATCTGCTTATTCTTTCAATGCTGGGTTTGAAGGGTAAACTATTGGCTTGAAATGTCATAGAATGTCCCTTCAAGCTCAGTGATGGGCAGTATAATATAAGTGTAGGTTGTGGAGAGGTGTCTAACATTAGAGACACAAGTACGATTCGTTTAAAACAATATAAAATAAATAAAAACATCTGCCTCCTTTAATATTTTTTTGTCTTAACTATATTGTACATATAAGAGCATAATATTTTAGAAGTTTCGACCGTTCAAAGGCTAATATATCAACTGCGCATCTTCCTTACTATAAACATACATTTGAATCTTGATTAAGATATATCACAAATTAGATAGTTTGAAGCAGACGAAAATCCCTTTAGATGTTGCTTTTAGTGTGCATAAGACTTTTAAACGACATAATTAAGTAGCAAACATCGTTACTAAATCACCGTAAGAAATCTAAGACATATTATTTATATAACATAATTATATAGCATTTCCTTACGCAAGGATACATTTTCGTTTAGATGAATATTTTTCTAATGTAATAGCTTCAACAGCCAGCCAGGCCCCTGTTGAGCACTTCATTTAGACATCTAGGAATTGAATCGACTGAACAAGGAAGCAAGCATTCCTAGAACTCTGCCGTCTTCAGCAGCCTGGCCACGTTGCGTTAATTTAAATCGAATTACTAACACTGACGGTTATCTATTTCGTTGTACAAATATATACATGTTAAATATTTTATAAATCACTCATTAATTCTGTTGACATTATATATAACATTTTTGTAAAGCACTTTTCAATTGTTATTACAACAACGAAAATTCTGAATGACTATGTACGAAGAGCCCAATTAATGGTTGGACCATCCATAGATGGTCATTTGAGAGTCAAGTTACATTTCGTAATTGGGAACCAACATTTTTTATTTTGTTTCCTTATTCCTCATCAAAAAATAAACATCTTTTTATAAACCATTTTCTAATGAGAAAACAACATACAAAATGTAGGTTCCCATTAAAGAAAATTAAATTGACCCTAAAATGACCACCATAACGTCCCCCCAAAAAAACACGACTAAGGGTATTTTTCCTCCATAATATCAAGCAACTTTTATTAAAGACATTTCTTTCTACAACGCTTAGTTTTGGAGATATTGTACAGTCTCACTTAAATGGACCACCCTGTATATATTGTGTTACAGTGTTATCTTTAAGTCCCTACACAGTGGTGGAATAAGCGAGATATGGAAATGTACTGGTAATCCTGAATGGATTGGATTTGTGGCGCTGCAGTGGTGGACTGGTTTGAAAGAATTTGAGAAAACAGTAGAAAGAGAAAGCAAATAAAAATGAAACTCATAATTAACTTATCCATTCACAGGGGATGTTGAAAATCCCGCCCCCCCCCATTTTTTGAAGGTGCAGTTATATTGTTAAGCCCTTTTATTAATGTTTCGGTCTCCATATTAATGTAATTTATTTTAGCCAGTTTCAGTTCATTTATTCTTTTCGGATTACGTTTACACGACATTTATCGTGAGATTGGTTCTCGTAAACGTATACCAAAACCGTAATCTAGAATTTAGAAACTGCTCTGTAAATTTTGTTTCACCTTTTCTTTCTATTTACCATCTTCTCTAAAACATTCTTCACTAATAACACATGCTGTTCAATCTAAACATGTTCAGCTTAAATGAAAACACGCCTGCACACTGGTAGAGACAGTCTAACACTGACCATCATCACCATCAATACCGGTGGCCGAGGTGTTTTAGACATGAGCACGTGAAATGGAGGTCCGCGGTTCAAATCCCTACAGGACCGTCCTCTCTTTGAGTTTTCATGTTTTCCTCAGTCTTCATAGCTGGCAAATTACAGGGAGATACCCTAAACTTAAGTCTGGAACGTTCTCTTTCCAAATTTTCTATTCCAGTTATCATTTCATTGCATGAATCATCAGTGTCAAAGCCTATGCTGCCGTGTGTAATAGAAACGGATGTTAAACATTACTAAAACTGGAAAGGTAGAATCAGTCGACTGAAAAATTAAAAAAAAATAATAAAATTTGAACCAAGGATCTCCCAGTCTCCGTCCAGGTGCTCTAACCACTGAGCTAACATGGCAACACGCCGATACGACGTTAAATTCCGCAATTGATTCGTATTTTTCCCGGTAAACCACAAGGAGATCTCAAATTGTATTGAGATGACATACCCCAACGCCGACTTACAATGCTGAAGTACCTTAAGTCCCAGGCTTCATAGTTTCAACCACTATTAGGGCAATAATTTGGGGAACTTAATGTCGTACGGTTATTTTGCCATCTTAGCTCAGTGGTTAGAGCAACCGGACGGAGCCTGGGAGATCCGTGGTTCAAATCCCGGCTATGGCATTGAATTTTTCAGTCGTCTGATTCTACCTTTCCAAACTTGCATAACAAACAGCTTGTGTGAAAGAAGAGTTAATTCCACTACTAAAAATGCTGACCATCATTCAGAACCCTTGTTATAGTAGGCATGGTGCCCTGGGCACGGAATGCGACCGCCATGCCTTTGACGGCCACAAAACAATAGCTTGCTACCAAGGGTTTCGGGAGTGTACTGAAGGCTACTGACCTGCAGTACAGTGGAGATCACGTTTTTAGACATAAAACAGATAAATCTGGAAAACTTGAACAAAGTTCCTTGAAATGTAATCTTTTTACTGCCTCCTAGGTATCCTTAAAGCAATAATATACTCTAATAAATGAATGTTTTTCAGTGGCTTCTCTCTCAAACTTCCAATATGACATTGAATGCAAAAAATCTAAAACGAAGGTTAGCTTCTGTGGAATTAAAAGGAACTGGAAGCGCAGTCGGCAACGCATGCCTTCAATTAAAATTTAAAAAATATGTAAAAAGCTTTAGTCATACAAGGGAAATCTCTGCAGCGTGCAAATGGATTATTCCAGTCGACTCATAATGACGCAGAGCTTTTCGTCTAAACCCCCAGGAGTTCGTATTACAGGCTCCATAGTTTACTGTTGTCTTTAAATACTCGGCGCACCTCCACAAAATATTTGTTGTTATTACTCACTGGAGTCAGTCAAACACAGCTGCTTTGTTTCACTCTCTTTGGAGACGGTTCCAAAATTTAATGAGCTTGCGATTAAATTTATGGCTCTATACTGTGCGCTTGCTTATGCGGAGTAAAATAACCAAGTGAGATGTCCGGAGTGAAATGTGTCATTAATTAGATTTCCATTGAGAGAAATATGCTTGGTTTTGTAGATGGAACGCAATCTGTGCGCGGGAAGGGAGCGGGGCAAAATTAATGCTCTTATAGGCGCTTTGAATTTCTTGATATTAAATGCCGCGCAGGATACTATGTGATTTTTATAGTTTTGTGTGTACAGAAATTGATTGTCTTCTAATTTCCTTTTTTGTGATGCTTGTGTATTTATAAAGTACAATGATTACGCTAATATCGAGCTTAAATTTTGAAAAATGATTACTTCCTATATACAAACTGTGGATAGAGAAAGTATTGCAATCCACCCAAAATATCTCCATAGAGATTTCACCCCATATTTTCCGTTAGGGCTCCTCTGAATCCATATAAAAGCATTTTTTAAAAAAAGTTCCACGCACGAGTGACAGTGGCATAATTCGAAATATAGCATTAATTGGTATAGCAAAAAAAAAAATTCACAAAATTCCCCCGAATCCCAGCTACGTCTTACGTAATTTTTTTTTGTCCTCCGTGGTCTAGGGGTACCATGCTAACCTCTAATTCCCGAGATTACGGGTTCAAACCCGGCGGAGGGCGATGAATTTTTTCGGGCGTAAAAATCCTTAGCATGGCTTCCTTCGGAAGGGAAGTAAAACCGGTGGTCCCGCGTCGTAGATTTACGGCACGTAAAAGAACCTTAAGTCTAATAAGGAGGCCCCTGAGCAAAATTTCCGGTTTTTCACGCCCAATATAGATGGGACTCTAAGAAGTTAAAGAGCGTCCATAAATAAAACTTTTTTTTTTGTAGAACTTGTTCGTTACCTATATTTTAATTGCTCAAAAACCGCTCTAAAGGTTTCGATTAAGTTTTCATAGTTTGAGATACCGACATTGGAAATAAAATGTATATCTTGAACTTTATGTGAAAGACCTATAAGTTCGTGCAACTTTGTATTGCTAGGAAACGACTTACTTGAGAAAAAATGCAGAACTTTTTGAAACTCACAATTTGTGTTAAATCACATTTTTGTAGCTTTCCCCTTTATGAGAAATTTCCTATGGTTCGGAATTGTCCTTTATTTCGGGCTACGTACTTCTGAAATGTTGTTTTGTTCCTCAACAGCCTATGTAAAAACTATTCAAAGCATCAAGTCCAGCTTACAAGAATTATTTAAACATTTTACTGTAGTACTAGCGTTCTGTATGAAGCGAAGTGTCTATTAAAATCCACTCAGAAAATATTTATCGCGATCAATAAGATAAAGATGATACGAAAGTAAATTACAGTGGGTAGAGAAAGTCGTGTGATTATAACACATCAGGCTATGTTGTACTGAAAAGTTTTAGAGTAGTTAAAGATTAATGTAGATAAACTTTCTTTATTGGTAACTTAAGCATAAGATCATTTTCAAGTAACAGGTAATCCTTTGCTCTTGTTCTCATTGTTAATAGAGTCATATTTGTATTTCTTTACCTTTGCACTCTCTAATTCTAAGGATACATATCCTTCAGAATAATTGGTGGGATTTTCATTCCTATGCCTGGCTTCCTATTCACCAGTTTCATTAATGTAGTTAAATTATATTTCAATAAAATCAGAAACATAAAAGAATTCCTACAGAAGACTTGCCAGTTTCTTAACGCTTAATTTTCTGCATCTGTGAAGAAACACACTCTTATCAGTTACTAATCAAGCAAATAAAAATAATTACTTAGAAGATAAATTGCTGCATTGATTTACTGTAACTATTTACCCAAACAGCAACTTTGCTGCTTACATATAACAGTAAAGAAATGAAAATTGTCTTAATAACAAAATAACTAAAATAAAATTAGGTGTCAGTAGGTTAACAAGCCTACTACATGCAAAAAACTTTGGGTACTTTATACTTTGTTTGTTTCACGTAGTTTGTAGTTTTGTAGCAATAAAACAGCCCGTATTCCTTTTTATATTTCACTTCTGTTGGGATTGGTTTCTCAAATCCTTTTCTGGATTTATTCAAGATAGTTTGTGAAACATTATTTTCTGCTTGGTATCTTCCCTCCGGTTTATGCTTTTTCTTTCTCTTCTTTTTCTACCACGTACATAGTAGGTAAAGAAAGTATTGCATTCCACCCAAAACTTCGATATCAAAATATCACAGGCAATATATATTTTTAGGCCCCTGGCACTAAGGGATATTTTAGGGTATTAAGCCCCTACTTTGATTTAGGTTCAGTATCTTCTAAAGAATGCAACACAAAAATTTCAAGAAAATCTTCCCCCAAACTACCCTTCACATGAAACATTTTTTTAAATGTTTTACTTTATAAAAGTGGCTGTAACGATTTTTATTAAACTCCTTGGATTAAAGATAATTACATGAAAAATAAAATGTATATCTTGAATTTTCTCTTCATTCGGAAGGAGTTTTATATGATCTTGTATAACTGGTGAACGTTTAAGCTATAGACGAGAACGTAGTACATAAAAAATGTAGATCTCTTTAAAGCACAGAATTTATACCAAATAACGTTTTTTGTGGATAAGCCATTTTCTAGATATCCGTTACTAATTTTTCGAATTCTTTAATACTTACCCAGCCATTCTTTAAAGTCCTGTCGATTTTCAGCTGTTTCTCACCATATGGAAAAAGTCTGGAATTTTAAGACCAGCATATAGCGCCCAGTTCTAAAACATTTGACTATCGCTGTTCCCTTTGTATCTATAACGAAATGTGTAATGCAGCTGTTTCCGCAAAGATTTATCTCGATTAAAATGAAGTAGATAGATAAATAAATTTTCGTATGAATAATTTTTATATCCGTAATAGGCTATAGAGAGTAGAGAAAGTCACGTGAATGTGACACGTCAGATTTTTTTTATCTGTAGATTTTTAAATAAAAATAAAGAAATCAAACATAGCATGAAATAAAATGTAATACGTTAAAAGGATAAGTGTGTTCTACACATTAGTTTCAAACGTCGAGCTATCAACAATGTAGCTTTTCATACGACTAGACAATCCAGTGTCAGAAACCGAATTACAGGTTTTCCCATTTATCATCTAATGGAAGGAGAGATTTGGGTAACATGGAAAGTTTAAAAACATAACTTTTATCAACTTATGTTACCTTAGAATAAAAACAAACTATTATACCAACTGGAACTAGCATTTGTTACACATTGGTATCTGTAATGTTTAGTCTTATGACAGTACTTTTTATCACAGGCTATCTATCCTACGAGAGATTCGAATTTGTCTGATGAAACCCATAACCTCGACGGAATGTATTAAGACCGCTGCACGAATAAAATGCAACATATTATACAAATAATAATTCCTTTCTTACACGAGTTCTTAAAATCAAATCAAAATTTTGGCAGCTGTCATGTCAGACATATTACATGAATGAAGAATCGAATGTGTGTAACCAATGCTACCAACAATGGGAGTGAGAAAATAGTTAACCTCAAAATTGAAATAAGCTAAATCAAAACACAATAAGGATATTTTTCAGACACATAATTTATTTGGAAACTGATACTGTTTAAAAGTGGAAGGAATCTGCTGGTTTTCGGTAATGGAAACTGAAGTGGAAACGACCGAAGTGGATGTTGAGGTAGTAGGATTTCGTAAAACCTCCAGAAGTGATGAATGTCGAGAGGGATGTTGTAGCCTGTTGATCACTGCATACTGATGCTATTTTGGACCAGTAACGAACTGATGGTTTATTCGATAAAATCGCATCCTTGCAAGCACATTATAAGATAAACGACCGCAAGTGGTCATTATCCGAAGCATTGCTAAACGTTATTGGTCGTTATTAAATTCGCCACGTAAGAATGGAATAGTCAAGGAAATTGTGCATACCAGAAAAAACGTTAATGCAAATACTGTCGAGTAGTGTGAAACATAATCTAAAAGCGATTCAAAAGGAAGAAATAGTCATTTCTGGAGTTTGTTTTCAAGTTTATCATAGTGTTACTACAATATCCATACACTTCCAATGAGTTCAACTAGCAAAGTCACATTTATTCCAGTCTTCTTGAAATGCTTCACTGCAAATGACGCACTTTGTTTCCTCCCTCCTAAATTTAATGAATTTTATTTCTCTAGTAAAAACTTTTCTTGTAGTGTTTGGTTAACGTTTTTGCTTTTTTTAAGCTTTGCTTCTCTTTTTGTTGCTCTTGAAATGAACTTGCAGTCTGAATTTTACTGAACAGTATATCTTTTTATAGAAATTTGCTTTTGAAATCAGAGTTTTTAGTGCATTATTAATGCAAAAATCTCTTTACGAATGTTTAAATAAAATTTTTAAAGTTTAAGTTTCATTTACACTAATTATAAAAATGGAGCCTAAAAGAAAATGCAATATTTTATGCCGAACCAAACCCATTAAAGTATTGTTTAGTATTGCAGCTAAACTGTACTAAATATAAATGAGAATAACATTTATAGTTTTTTAGCAATAACTGGACAAACGTTATTCCCAGCATAGTAACTAAACTCAAAGATCACAAATAGGCCTGTAAAATCCGTCTACTTTATGAGATTCCAAAGAACTGAAGCTGTCAAAAATGGACTGAGTTTGTTATTTATGGCATTTTTATACAACATGTTGTCCCATACCATACATGTTATCCAAATTTTATGAATACCAGCGATAAAACCTGTCTCCTAAGTTTTGGGCAGCTGATTTGGAAAGGGGTTTCAGGAGAATAGGAATGGGGTCAGTATGGCAAAGAGCTGAAACAAATGATAAAAACATATGGAAAGGTGTCAAAAGAAGACTAAGGGACATCAACCAACAGGAAATGGAATCGGATTGTAAAATTAAACTTTTTCTAAGTCTAGCAAATGAAATAAAATTTAACTGGGGTAAAGAGGCATATACACTTAACTTAGGAAGAAAGAAAAGATCAGGAATTGCATGGTTTAGACTGGGGAATGGAGGGCACAGAAAATCACTGACGATTCTGGCAGGAGAATATGCCCATTCTGTGATTTGGATGAGGACTGGGTACATATTTTGGCGGAATGTGCACAGTGGGAGAACCAGCGAACGTTTAAACTCAAAGAAAAATTCTTAAGTCCGTCAAGAAAGAGATTGGCATGTTGGGAGCTACTGGCTGACCAGAGGAACTGGCAAAACATGGGCAATTTATTGGCTAAAGTGCGCGAAGCTAGATCAAATTTGTTCAGTTAGTCAAAGTTAATTTATCTGTATTTTGCTTTTTCTTGTTCTTTTTTGTTTTGTTTTCTTTTTCCGTTGTTTATTTTATCACCATACCTTGTATCTTAAATATGCATGTACGGTCATTGACCAATGCACTAAATACTTGTGTAAAACTTCAATAATTTGAAACCAATAAAGATACCTTATCTATCTATCTATTCATCTATCCTTTTATAAATATTATAACTTCAGAACCTCGGAGGGTCCAAGTAATTGGCTTATTTCCCACTGAAATTTTTACAGAATCTTCAAATACCGCCTTCTTCCTTTTTCTTCATTGAGACCTTAAAAATTCATAATTTATTTGTATTTTCTACCTCTACCGTGTCCTTTAGTATGGCTTTAGTTGTTAGTATAAGTTTATAGACAATTGACAACTTAATTCCGCTTTTCTGGCAGACTTTATTCATACTCTAGACATTCTCCGGCTTCAAGCCAGGTGAGGTGATTTTGGTACATACATCGATTTTCGGGAGCGCGCGTCTCTCCCATCATGAGAATGCTGAATGATTATATATTCATGGTTGTATGTTCGTCACCAGGAAAGCTTCAGATCTTATTAGACTTTATTCAGATTTGTCATGATTGAAAATGTTACTTTATTTTTAAAATGTATTTTTATTCTTTTTTTAAAAGTGGAATTGCGGTTTCAGACACTTTTCTGGAGAACTATTAAGGAATGCATTAAAATGAATGTTTTAAGTAATATATCGAAAAGCTAAAATGATATTGCACTGGAATTAAACGATCTCCAATATATAGATCAGCTTTTGTTTCATTTAAATTCGTGGAAAACTGAAATTTAGCATTCATTTTCAGTAGAAAGTTTCCTTAAAAGTAAACATTAAATCAAAACTAAAACACCATTTTAAGCAAGAACAAGGATTTATATATTTAGGATGCAACATTAGCTGTATGAAATGTTCAAAACAGAAACTTATACTGGAAATTTCAAGCCACATGCGGAATAAAGTTATGTGTTACATTCTCGTACTTCTCGAAAATGTGTGATGCAACTGAAAAATTATTTTAAATAAATTGTGTATTTTAAAGAGGTCTACATGTTTTAAGTAGTAGATCTTTTGTCTATTTCTTATGGTTTACCGGTTATGCAAAATTATACAAAACTCCTTCCGAATGAAGATGGGCTTCACAGGTATTTTTAGAAAATTTAAGATATACATTCTGTTTGCCATGCAGTTATCTTAAATATATGATATTTAAATTAAAATGTTTAAAATTGTTTTTGAGAAAATAAAAAATATCGAAAAAGAACCATGTAAAGGGTAGTTTCTGGTGGAGGAATTTTCGTGAAAACCTTTGTGTCGTATCTTTCGAAGACACTGATCTTAAATATCACGTTTGATACGTATTAGACTTTTCATTTTTGAGTTATGTTGTTCAAAGACACACGCACGGACGTTTTTCTAACTGTGATTTTGTTTGTTCAGGGGGCCTCAAAATATGCATTTCTGGCAAAATATAGACATTGAATTTTCTATGGAATACATTACTTCCTCTGCTTACTGTGTGTACGTGTGGTGAAAGTAAAAATTGTAAAGAAAAACAAAATAACATTTTACAAATCGCTACTTTGTTATTTAGCTGCTAATCTTGTGCACTATCAGAAATTATAGTAGTGGAATACGAGCTGTTGAAAGAACGAAGGGCAGTACAAAGTTAGATAAAATCAGAATGAAATTAATAAATAAAACCCAGGTTTAATCTGAAATAACTGGAGAGCACTCTGAATGTAGGTTACCAAAAGCACCATATCCTTAAAATGAAACCTCAGGAAGGAAGTGATCAGGAAAGACTCAGAAAAGGCTAGAGAGAGAGACCTGTCAATAACCATGATCTGCTGAAAAGAAAGCCACTTCTTGTTCATACTGATGATGCCTATTTTCAAACCACACTGAGCATTTGTTACTGTACTGACTTCTCTGTTTTAATCATTCAAACAAACAATGCTATATTTCTGTTGTATGGACCTGTGTACTCTACTGATAAGCATTTCGCTTCCATAAATATTTCCTTCCCTCCGCAATATCCATACTCGCCAGTTTGGTCAGCTTTACGACCAAAGAGCCCGGCTTTAAACTATGCAATAAATATACCATAAAATGTTTATGATTTTGATACATATTTCCATATTAAATGGTTACATTAGTCTTATCTATAGATTACAATAACTCTGCAATAATTTTTAAACCAGCTGTGTGAAAGATATTGCTCTGCTAAACGCAATGAAGTGACATTTCTCAATTTATTTTACTCAGTCACACTGAAATCTGGCAGGTATTTTGAATTATTGTATTTTCTTTTTTGTCAAAAATAAATAAATAATCCTAGTTATCCTGTGAACCTTTGAGACAATGTAGATTATTCTCTTCAAAGAATTTATTCCTTAGCTAATCGTTGCTTCCTTTTTCAGTTAACAATTACATACGTTTTTCCTTACTTTAGCACCCATATATCTAGCCTATCATGATATAATTTCCAATATATCTGTCTTAATTTTAACACTTAGAGTTCATAAAAATAGTTACTTATACTCGAGGAATTCTACGTTTGGTCACTGAAAATATTTAACCAATTCTGGTAAATTAAAGAATCCACCCTAGAAAATTTTGGCCTCAGAAACAACTTTCAGAACATTTTAACGTCATGAAAGCTCGTCCTTTACCTTAGGCCATTTCTACTTCTTAATAGATTTGTGCATTACATTCAATTGGACGTCCTTTTTGCCACAGTCTGTAACTACCCCAGGATAAAATTTATTTAAACATGTTTCAATAGTATAATCGTCTTTATTTATATTTTTATTTCACAGTTCCTTGAGTTAAGTAGGTCTACCTTCATCACTTCCTGGTAAACCGCCATCGTTATCATCCAAGATTCTCAGGGTCAGAATGAGCGAGGATTTATTTGTAGGGTTGTTCAGCTTAAGTGGGTGCCAGGACACACAAGTATACCACAGCCAAGATTGGCAGCGAAATCCCATTTTTTGGTCCGGAGCCTGTACTGGGGGTGTCCTACAGACCAGTGAAACAGGCTATTAAGTGCTGGGCTCAAGCAGAACACAAGAACTACTGGAACTCCATTGAGGACTGCAGACATTCCAAGTTGTTTAATACAGACCTGGATAACAGCCGGGCAAATTGCGCGGTCTTAGTAGAAGAAGACTTGCATGGGCAACAGGATTCATTACAGGACACTGTGCCCTAAAGTTTAATCTATACAGAATGGGATTGTTTAACAACCCTATCCGTAGTAGATGCCTAGAAGGAGATGAGACTGTTACTCATCTGCTATGTAATTGCCCTGCTCTTGCTAATCAAAGAGCAAGTATTTTTGGCAATCACTTTCCAAAGATAGATGAACTATCGAAAGCCTCAGTTAGCAGTCTGGTTAAGTTCATAACGAGCAACAGACTACTTAGCTCATGAAAGGGGGGATGTGCAATAGATCTTTAAGGTCACAGTGCTTGGGCATAAAACCCACCTCTTTTCAAACTAGAACTAGAAGGGTTGTTTTGAATTTCTGCTCTTCTTCATTTCTGAACTGAGTTTTTCTCCCTACTGGAACCCCTCAGGGGCTCACCTTATGTGAGTACGGGTTTTTGGCGCACCCAGGGGTTCCCGAGCCAATCATCGCCATATTCATCCCCTCACCCCCATCCGGTCGAGGTGGGTTCTTCAAGTGACCGGTGGACCCAAGGTAGGCTCTCGTGCGTTGTTTGCATTCCATTCATACCGCACCTCACCATCGTTTCTTTCTTCTCGTATCACTTTCCGGCCATTTCGCACCACGACATTCGCATAACTCTTTTTCTTCCCCGCCGGCCTACCTTGCGTGCGAAACGCCCACACAGTTTTAGTTTCTTTTACCTTTTTATTTAAATCCTCCGTGGACACGGCCTGACGGATACCCGCGCACCGCGTGCGCAGCTGGGTGAGTGGGTAATGGCGTCATCCCCACCACCCGGGGTCGTCATGTAGGGTTTGTGTTCGTATCCGCTGTTCAACTGCAGTCCCGCGGGGGGGCCATTGCATGAGCTGCTGACTTCTGACGGCGATTGGGTCCCTCTGTCTATGTTCTGGGAGGTGTGACCCTGGGGTGAGTCTGGTATAGATAGGCCACTCACCCAAGCCGGGGTAACGCCCGAGAAGTCAGAGCCCGAGGTCGGAGACGGTTGCAATGGTGGAGGATTTTTTTCGCTATGGAGCACCCTTTCTCCATTGTTAACAACAAGCGCCGCAAAGTTTTAGTAACAGAAGTAGCACCGCTAACAGCTGGTTGTTACTTAGTGATTACCCGTACAGAGGAGGGACAATCCTTCGAGAAGGTGAACCCTTTTATTATCCAGAAGGGCATTGACTCAATTGCTGGTCCGGTTCTTTCCTGCACTCGGCTTCGAAATGGTTCGTTGCTAGTTCAAAGCAAATCCGAGGCACAAAGTAAGTCCTTGTTGAGCGCCACGCTTCTCCACGGTTATCCTATCCGTGTTGAGAAGCACCGCACCTTGAATTCTTGTAGAGGCGTTGTCACCACGCATAGCCTCGATGGTATCTCTGACGAAGACCTGGTGGAATATCTTGCAGACCAGAGGGTGACAGCGGTTCATCGAGTGCAGGCCAAACGCGACGGCGTGTTGGTACCCACTCGTACCCTGTTTATTACATTTGATGGCGTCGATCTGCCCACGAGCATTTCCGCAGGGTACGAACGTATTTCTGTGAGGCCTTATATTCCTAGACCTCTGCGTTGTTTTAAATGCCAACGTTTTGGGCATACGCAAGTCTCATGTAAGAGTGCCGTTAACATCTGTGCCACTTGTAGCCAGCCCTCACACGAAGGTACCTGTTCAACAGCCCCCGTCTGCGTTAATTGTAAAGGGTCTCATTCTGCTTCGTTTGCCGACTGTCCGCGGTACTTGGACGAGAAGGCGATCCAGGAGATCCGGGTAAAGGAAAAACTCTCCTTCGCTGAAGCCCGGAGGCGTTACCATGCGCGCCAACCTTCACTCCTGCGATCTGGCACATTTAGTTCTGTTGTTGCCTCGCCAGTACCACGAGTAGATGCCGAAACTCAGACCTGGACCTTGACTGGATTAACCGCCACTACCATCCGGCCGTCTATTAAGGCTACAGTTACCAAGCCGTATAAACCTGGTCCCAAGTCAATGAAGTCGCAAGCCGTTGAAAAGAAGCCCAAGCAGAAACTTCGTAGGGAAGATTTTTTGAAAGACCCTCCGCGTGCGCGCGGTAACAAAAGTTCACCTTCTCCTCCTCGGAGGTCGCTGTCCCAGGATGGTCCTGGGACAAGCCGCGCTCAGCGGCACCCTTCACCCATCGCCACCCAGAACCGATTCACGGCGCTTGAATCGGTTTCTGGCACTGAGCGCGTGGGCCCTCCCTCCGAGGAAGCTATGGAGTCTGACCAACTCCATACAAAAAGCCCGAGCCCAAAGGTTAAACAAAAGGTAATTTTAAGCCGCCCTTCTAAATAGACAGTTTATCCCCTTATTCTTAATGGCTATCCTGACCTGGAATGTACGTGGTGTACGATCGCATAGGGCGGAACTGCAACTTTTATTGCGTTCCCATTCGCCTATGGTCGTATGTTTGCAGGAGACTAAGCTTCGCCCTCACGATCCTTTTGATCTCCGAGGATATACTCCGGTTCGCTACGACCTTGAACCGGAGGAGGGTACTCCTGCTCATGGAGGTGTCATGTTCTTAGTGCGTAACGACGTTCATTTTACACCTGTCACACTTACATCCGACTTGCAAGCTGTTGCCGTTCGCCTTCACTTACCCGGCTTTTTGTTTTCTGTTTGCTCTGTATATTCACCTCCATCGTCTCCCCTCGCTCCCGCGGACATTCGAGCTCTCCTGTCCGCTCTCCCAACACCATTTCTTCTGTTGGGAGATTTTAATGCCCATCACCCACTATGGGGTTCGCCAAGGGCTTGTGCGAGGGGAACTCTTCTTTCCGACATTTTTTATCAGTTCAATCTTTCCATCCTCAATACAGGTGCACCTACTTTTATTTCTGATTCTTCTGGTACCTTCTCTCACCTGGACCTTGCGATTTGCTCAATCCAGCTTGCACGTCGTCTTCAGTGGAACGTCGTCGCTGACACCTACTCCAGCGACCATTTCCCCTGCATCGTTTCTCTTCTGTCGCACCACGTACAGCATTCCAGAGTACCTACCTGGACATTCGCAAAAGCCGACTGGAGCTTGTATTCCAGCCTCGTGCATTTTGACGACCAGCCCTTCTCCGACATTAATCAACTAGTGCAGCACCTTACGTCTATTATTTTCTCAGCCGCCGAACGTGCAATACCCCGTTCATCCTCCCAACCTCGGCGGCCACCTGTTCCGTGGTGGAACGAGGATTGTCGGGACGCCGTTCGTGCCCGTAGGACTGCACTTAGGGTGTTTCGGCGCCACCCTACACTTGATAATTTGGTGAATTTTAAACAATCGCGCGCCAGGGCTCGTCGCATTATTCAGGATAGCAAGAAGGCATCTTGGGCTCGTTTTGTCGAGTCTTTTAATCGTTTTACGCCTTCATCCGTTGTTTGGGATAAACTTCGTCGCTTCTCAGGTAAAGTGTCACATTGTACTGTTTCTGGCCTTCAGGTTTCTAATGCCACCATAGTGGATCCGGCTGCCATCGCTAACACTCTGGGTTCTGCCTTTGAGGCGGTATCCAGTTCAGACCATTATTCCGCCGGCTTTCGCTCTATTAAAGACCGGCAGGATTCCGCATCATATACTTTTCGGTCTGCTAATGCTGAATGCTATAACAAACTATTCACAATGAGGGAGCTGGAGCACGCTCTTCATTGCTCTCGGCACTCCGCTCCCGGGCCGGACGGCATTCATGTCCTGATGTTAAAGAACCTTTCAGCCGACAGTAAACTATTTCTCTTACAGGTCTATAACCGTATTTGGCAAGACGGCATTTTCCCTTCCGTTTGGCGCGAAGCCACCATTGTCCCTATACTTAAGCCTGGGAAGGATCGCCAACTACCTTCCAGCTACCGCCCTATCTCTCTCACCAGTTGCATTTGCAAGGTGATGGAGCGCATGATCAACGGGCGGTTGACATGGTGGCTTGAGTCTCAGAAACTTCTAGCGAACGCTCAGTGCGGGTTTCGTCGCTATCGCTCTACCGTCGACCATCTGGTGTCCTTGTCGACGCATATTATGAATGGATTTCTGAGAAAGTGTCAAACCGTGGCTGTATTTTTTGACCTGGAGAAAGCTTATGACACTTGTTGGAGGGGCGGCATTTTACGTACACTTCACGATTGGAATATCCGCGGTCGTCTTCCCATATTTCTTCGGGAGTTTATGACGGACCGCGTCTTTCGTGTACGTGTGGGCTCGGTTTTATCTCGTCGTTTTATTCAAGAGAACGGAGTACCGCAGGGCTCTGTACTCAGTGTCACACTTTTTGCGATTGCTATCAACCCCATTGTTGATTGTATTCCACCTGGCATTTCATCGTCCCTTTTTGTTGACGATTTCGCTATTTATTGCAGTTCACGGCGGACCTGTCTACTCGAACGCCGTCTCCAGAGCTGTATCGACCGTCTCTACGCCTGGAGTAACGCCAACGGCTTTAATTTCTCCGCCGAGAAATCCGTCTGCATCAACTTCTGGCGCCGGAAGTATTTCCCTCCGCCCTCTCTCCATCTTGGGCCAGGGATACTTCCGTTTGCAGACGAGGTGAAATTTTTGGGGTTGATTTTTGACAGGAAGTTGTGTTGGACCTCGCACGTTTCCTTTTTAAAAGCAAAGTGTGACCGTTCTCTTAATCTTTTACGTGTTTTAAGTGGCACATCCTGGGGAGCTGATCGGACCGTCCTTCTTCGCCTTTATCGCTCTTTGGTCCGATCCAAACTTGATTACGGGTGTATAGTTTATTCGTCGGCACGTCCATCTGTGTTACGTCGTTTGAATCCCATTCATCATCGTGGAATTAGAGTCGCTACAGGGGCCTTTCCAACTAGCCCCGTGCCCAGTCTTTACGCTGAGGCTGCAGAGCCTCCGCTGTCTTTCAGGCGTGAGATGCTCTTATGTAGCTATGCTTGTCGGCTCTCAAGCTTGCCTAACCACCCGTCCTTCGATGTATTTTACGAGGATTCGCTAGATCGACAATATTTCGTTAGCTCCTCTGCATTGCTCCCCCCAGGGGTTCGATTTCGACTGCTACTTCGGCATTTGGGCGTTACGCCAGCGCCGGCCCTTACCCGAGGGGAAACGCGTTTTCCTCCATGGTCGCGCGCTGAGGCCCACATCCACCTTGGGCTAACGTCGATGCCGAAAAATGCGACCCCTGCTTCTGTTCTTAGATCCGCCTTTTTAGAATTACAGGCGCAGTTCGGGGACTGTCATTTTATATATACTGATGGGTCTAAGACTGATGTTGGAGTAGGATGTGCCTTTGTTTTTGGTGTACGGAGTTTTACTTTTCGTTTACCTCAACAATGTTCAATTTTTACCGCCGAACGTTTTAGCATTTATCAATCTGTTTTATTCATTCAGCGGCACGACTTACGGCACTGTTTTATTTGTACGGACTCTCTGAGTGCCCTTCAGGCTATTCATGCGCTGTACAATTACCACCCACTCGTACAGCGCATACATGACCTGCTCCACTCGCTCGGTGTCTCTGGCATCAGCGTCTCCTTCATGTGGATTCCAGGTCATGTGGGCATCTCAGGTAACGAGTCTGCCGACGCCGCTGCGAAATCGGCGATTTTATTACCCAGATTTTTTACCTCTGTAGTTCCCTCGTCAGATTCGTGTGCTCTTTTACGTCGCCGCATCCTCTCGCGCTGGCGCGATGAGAGGACGGCCCTCCGGGGGAACAAGTTGCGGGAGGTTAAGCCTCTCCCGTTAATCTGGGGTACCTCTTCTCGTTCTTCACGTCGGGAGGAGGTACTTTTAGCCCGCTTACGTATTGGACATTGTGTTTTTAGTCATAGGTATTTGCTCAGTGGTGACCCCGCACCACTCTGTGGGCAGTGTGACGTGCCCTTAACGGTGCGTCACATTTTAACAGAGTGTCAGGTTTTAGCTGCATTGCGTGCTCGTGTAGGTCTGCCTGTTGGCTTAGCCAACGTTTTGGCAGACGACACGCATGCTGTGGAATGTGTTTTACGTTTTATTCATGACAGTGATTTTAACCTGCGCATTTAATGCGTTGAGCGTCTTTTAGCTTATTACTTTTATTCTGTCAGTTTTTATGGGGACTCTATTCCCCAGTGGACATATGGCGCTCATGTCCCTCGCATTCCATAGTCCTTGACACGTTTTAATCGTTTATTGCCTATGCTTTTAGTGTGTTGGTTTTTTCAGATATTTGTATTGTTATTGTTGTTGTTATTGCTTTTATTGTTGTTATTGATTTTATTGTTGTTATTGTTATTCTTGTTGTTATTGTTATTATTGTTATCTAATTGTTATTTTTAGCCTTTTGGACATCGCGGGTTTACGTCCCGTTTTTTAATTATGCGGCTCTTTTACCTGTTTTTATCTTTTGACTTTATATTTTCTCCATTGTAAGGGCGCTGATGACCTCAGCAGTTTAGCGCCCTTAAGCCGCATATCATCATCATCATCCCTACTGGAATCTCTTTTTTCAGACCACAAAGAACAGGTCTGTAATGAACTGCAAGTTATTATATTTCCTTCAGATGAATTGCCTAATTTTAGGAAGCTTACGCTTAAAATGAAACGGAAATAAACTTACTTCATATTCCTAGTTGTGTTATTCATGTCTGGCATCGAAATTCATACGTAATTTCTGAGGTCCTTAGTGACAGAGGGAGGTAAAATATTTTTAAAAAGGGGGAAAGCACATAACAAGGTTACAAGAAGTGATGTCCAAAATCAGTCATGCTCTTAGCAAAAAGCATGAGTTGCTTAAAATGGGACGAAATAAATAAGAAGCACGCCAAGATTTCTCCCAAATTCTCACGGTATGTAACACATTCAGAAAGAAATTTCACAGATTTACATGAATGTTCCTTAAGATGGCGGCGCCGTGGCAGAGTGGTTAGACCGCTCGCCTCTCACCGAGGCGGCCTGGGTTCAATCCCAGGAACCCGCATGTGGGATTTGTGGTGGACAAAGCGGCGTCTGGGCGGATTTTCTCCGGGTTCTCCGGTTTCCCCCGCCATTCATTCCACCAACTGCTCCATCATCACCTTTCCTTTCATCCATTTCACCATCATTTCGTTTCATCTACTTCCTTCCTCCCATACCAGGCATCGGGCTGATCACCCATCCTGGATATTCTGTCTGATCCATGAGTGTCTGCTCCTCGACGGGCCTCTGACCCCAGGCACCCGCCTGTAAGTCCTGGGGGATGTAAGTCCTACATAAGAGGAGGTTAAACAGAGAAAGAAGAAGAAGTTCCTTAAGATGTTTACAGTTAAATTATTGAAGTTTGACAAAATAAATATGGAACACCACACTTAATGTTTAATTTTTCAAACACACGAAATTTGAAATATGTAAAACAGGTAACTTATTTTCAAAACTTCTTGTATTGCCTAAGCTTTTTCAGACATTTCCGTGGAATTGCTCCTATTTATGTGTTTTATTTTTTGATTTAAGAATTTTTGTCAAGATCAGAAATTTTGAAATTATCTTTTCCTATATTAATATCATGATTTTTTAATTCTTTTAAAATACCATTGTGTCATAATGCTTATGATACTTTGAGAAATATAGCAATGAAAGTGTCTTATTTTTAAGCTTCAATTTGATATGTGAATGACTCTTCTAGCTCAAACATCGGTATTCATTTTGCTTTATATTTTAATGACTGCTATTTCACAACGGACATGTGTAGGCTAAGTTAAAAGTTGAATCAAATTTGAATATTCAATGCCACTACCGAAAGTCGCACTACGGATCTTCAACTAACCGTGCCGATGCTCTACTGCTGAGCTACCGTAGCGTGTTGTCTAAACGCGCATTAAGATTTCTCATCTGATTCATGCATCCTTTAAGCGCCCAAGACGATCTCAAATACTCTGAGATAATTATACCTTAACACTAAAACGCCAAAGGCGTCAGTTTCACCCCTAAGTAGATTCTAATCTCTACTTTTAATAGAAAAAACTAATTCAATGCAGTTTCCTCTTGTGACTTTTATTCATTTTATGTGCTTACTACACTTACCAAAAATGAATGGTTTCCTATTTCAAGCGTTCTAGTGTTAAACGCGACTTACAATCATATTCATTATTGCAAAAACCTTCCTTGGTGTATATTATAATATATGGGTCGTATTTTGGATAGTGTCAGTGATGTATTAGGAGAGAGATGTAAAGAAGGGGTGTTAGGTGCCAGAAAAGTACTATACTAGTGTGTGTAGAATAAATTTTTTAAACAATTGGGAACACCCACACTCCTCATAGCCAGTGAACCTATTTCCAAAAGCCATTAAACATCTTCTGTGGTATACTTGAAGCAGAATTAAATTATATTTATAAAAAGCATTTTCTTATTTTACTAGGTCATCAGCTATGGTGGCCGACATGTGAAATTTTTCAAAAATTCTGAAAAATTATCTTTGTTTTAAATTTGGTACAGCAGTAAATTCTCGCACTTGTATGAGAAATTTAAATATACTGGAGTTTACACAGAAATTAGTAAGGTGTCAGCATATTGATACTAAATTGATACATAAATATACTAAATTCATCTCCGTAGCAATAAAATCAATTTCTTTCCTGATTATTCTTCAGTACTCGCTTTCATTTTAATTACTCGTTTTGGTGGAAACATTAATCAGTTACTTGGAATGTATCATCATGGAATGATAGTACTAAACATATATAACTATTAAGTTCATGCATTTATAATTTTAAAGGGGTAAAAAGCAAACGTTATTGTTTCGTGCTGTTTTTCTAAAGTAATTCTATTTTATTTGGAAGTCTTATAAGTGTGCAAGAAAGATATGCTTGGGGGAAAAATTTAAAGGGTTCCAAAATATCGAAAACATCACCAGAAGGTCAACTCTCTATTGTTCATTAAAATATTTATTTTATTTCTAAGGAACTCCTCCACGGTTTGATCTAAAAGTTGGGAGCCTGTTATAGAAAATACTACAAATAGCTGGTAAGATACTAATCTCTTATGTAACATTCACTTTCAATTTCATAGGTGCCTCCCCTTAAAAGTGTTAAATTGTATTTAAATTTGGGACGTATTATAGGCTCTAGGATAGTATATGTTTCATCCAAGTTACACCAAAACGTGCAGAAGTTAAAAATAAATCCACTATAGCAGTACACGAAATACGTATAGTTTATTATCACAATTAATATGCAGCATATCTGTTTTCGGGCTGGTTAACCTTACAAGGGAACATCGTGACATTGCCGTTTCAAATCCCTACCTAAATCGCACAATGCATACCGAATCATACCAGACGCCCAAATTTCGCAAACGTTTCAAACACAGAATTAGTATTTCGTTCGCGAGTTCCACTGTTCTCTAACGCGCGGAACATATGCAATACAACATTCGCAATTGCCGCAGGTTTGGAAAGCCCTAAACTTTCGAAACGGGAATATTCTAGTATCGACTTAAGGTATATACAGGCTGAGCCGAAAGTCGCAACCCATTACTACTTCTACTCTGTTATGGTTTTAATCTCCCATGAGTTACTCAGATACACACTAGAGGACATTGCTAAATCATCAGTCCGCTATCAGATAGATTTGTTTTCCTTGGATACGTTATGTGTCCATGTTGTTATTAGATTAGATTACATTGGATTGCATTCTGTGAGTTCACTAGCAGCCATAAAGGCTTGTGAACATAGAACATGTCAAGGAAATGCACAAAAATTGTATATAAACATAAATATTACACAGAATATAGAACATTTGAAATAAAATAGACATATGCTATATGTGTGTCAAGGTAATGTACAACATAGTTACATATATACATAGAATACAGAACATTTAAAATAAAATAAAGACATAATATATACCAAAATAAAACAAATCAGGTGTAATTTTGTACAAAATCGAATATCTCCCTACCGTTATACCGTTAACATTATATTTATAGACAAGAACAGTTATTTTAGCTTTCACTAGGCTTGTACCTTTGTTCGTCTCATCAGTTTGTTCCATTTGGTTTGTAATGCATAGCATTTACTGTCAGTTCTTAATATACATTTAACTACCTTCATTAATTCTAGAGCAGGCAATTGGAAAACTGGCATTTGTCATTAATATTTACTAATATTACTTAGAGAGCTATATATGCTTTCTTCTTTTATGTTGTAAAAGAAGAAAGAACTTCTTGTATTCAAAGATGGTACAAACGTGGGTATGCGTTATTAATTGATGAATGGAAAGGACACTATGAGGCAGTATTTTTAACACTTAATTGATTTCAGTCTAGTTATATAATATATAAATTCAATAACAGCCCACCTTAAAGCAATATGCGTATGTAACAATATATAAAAAGTGTATATTACAGTCATTGTATATGTTTATATTATTGTATACATGTAATAATGTTATCTGAATGTATTAGTAATTTAATAATGTAGGAGCTGTGAGAATAATAGGTTAAAAGTTGCCAACAATGAGGTAACCTAGATTTGTAAATTTTGCTATATTTCAGTTTCTGATTGGCTATTCCTAATCCGATAGAATACTTTTATTTAACTAAAGCTTTTTCTGGTTGTTGATTGGCTATTTTATAAACCGTCACAAAAATTACATTATTGTTACTCCAAGAATCACAAGTAGTATTGTTAAACTTTCTTACTCATTATTGACTGAAGGTTACCTCATTGTTAGCAACTTTTAACCTATTATTCTCACAGCTCCTACATTATTAAATTACGTAATACATTCATATAACATTATTGCATGTATACAATAATATAAACATATACAATGACTGTAACATACACTTTTTATATATTGTTACATACACATATTGCTTTAAGGTGGGCTGTTAATGAATTTATATATTATATAATTATACTGAAATCATTTAAGTGTTAATAATACTGCCTCAACCAACCTGGTGCCACTGTGTGGGGTGCTATATCATGTCATGGAGTCCTGGACCTTGGTATTTTGATGATAACAGTAACGGTGAAAAGTACCTAGAACTTTTTACTACTTATATCGTTCCAGGGTTACAAATGAGCTACAACAATTTCAACTCAGTTTACTTTCAGCACGATAGTGCTCCATCACATTACGTTGTAGCTGTTCGAAACAATCTTCATGAGGTGTTTGGTGGAAGAATTATTGGAAGACGAGCGACAGTAGAAATGCCTCCCAGACCACCAGACCTCACTCCAATGGATTTTTTATTTTGGGGATTGACTAAAGATATAGCCTATGCTTCAAAACCAACCACAATCGAGGACTTAAAAACCCATTGATAATGACTTTCAGATTATTGATTCGAATCCACAACTGTGTGAAGAAATACGTTTAAGTGTCCCAGATCGTCTTCAGAGATGTATCAAATACACAGGGAAGACAATTTGAGAAAGTGTAAGTATTAAAACCATCATAACGTAGTAGTAGTAATGGGTAGTGACTTTTGGCCCAGATTTATAAACGAGCGTAGAAGATTTCTCCAATAGTATTCCTTTCCGCAGAATAAGTTATTTGCAAGAAGGCTTAAGATATGTATTACGTGCGAAAAGCAAGAACCAATTCTGTATAATTATTTTAAAAATTTGTTACCTTATTTACAGTCAGTTAGGCTCTCTGAAATACTACCATACGTTACGGTGTGCATGGTTAGATCTTATACTTGTCCAAAAATGCTAAAATCATTTTGAAAGTGTGATAGACATAAACATCAACACTCAGCTGAATGAGATAACTATGAAGCAGATGTCATTATAGAATGCACCTGGTCCATGCTATATACATGCTGTTTCGGAGTTATTTTACCATGCCCAGAAATAACAATTCTGTAACAGTAAGCGCTTCATGTTGTTAATACCTACTCCATAGTACATGTTATTCTGGTCAATACTACAGGGTGAGCCAAAAAAACTACGAACCGGCTGCGGGGTGTTTTTCCTATCCGCGTCCTCGGCGCTCGTTGCCGTCTGCCGCTATTATAGAAAGGCGCGGATGAAACCATACAACATTTATAAAACTACTTTTAAAGGCTTTACTTAACAACTTTATGAAAGGAGCTGCTGAAACTGGCCACCGTCGTTGTCCATACATTTTGGCACCTCTTTAGGAAACTATCCATCACTCGCCGTAGTTCACGTTAAGAAATGCTGGCAATTTCCTGGCGGATGTTTTGTTTTAATTCTTCCAGGGTGTGTGGGTTTGTCTTGTACACTTTGTTTTAAGCTACCCCAGAGATAGAAATCGCAGGGGGTTAGGTCGAGGGACCGAGGGGGCCACAAATCTCTACTAATAATTCTGTCCTCAAACACACTTTCATAAAGTTGTTAAGTAGAGCCTTTAAAAGTAGTTTTAAAACTGTTGTATGGTTTCATCCACGCCTTTCTATAATAGCGGCAGACGGCAACGAGTGCCGAGATCGCGGACAGGAAAAACACCGCGCAGCCGGTTCGTAGTCTTTTTGGTTCTCCCTGTAAGTCTCTACTATCAACACTAATTTGCTACAATTCTTCTGCTCGTTTGCTTGTATAAAATAATTAGTAATTCTCAGTATTTCTTTTATATCGCGCTCTGCAATGGAACGCGACTAAACCAACCTTTATAGGTTTCCTTCTCCCCCTCGCTCCTCTTGCTCTTTAGGGCTTCACCGGTGTATAAATGGTTGCATATGTACCAGGCAACACGAACAACTCACATAAATGTATTGAATTTTTTCTTTAATTAAAGTTCCCTTGTTGTACCCAGTTTATGCTAGAGTGTTTTACCGTTTTCATACCGCTTATTTCCGCAACACACATACACACACAGACACCTATGCCCGTGGCGGGACTCGAACCCGCGACCCTCAGCTTGGCGGAGCGCCGGAGCGACCACTCCAGCGACCACGGCTACGAGGGCCGGCAATTAATGCATGATGCAAGCGTTTGCGAAACGTAAGAAGAGAAAATCTGTTACACTCACATGACTTTCTCTACTTTTGTACAAACTAGTTTTACAAACGCTTATTCTCCATCTACTTCATGTTAATCGAGATATGAGATGTTAATCTTATTGCTAATTTTCTTGTAGGTGCAAGGGTAATATGGTAGGATTTAAGCGATAGTCAAATCTTTTAAGAGCTGGTTGCTATTTGGAGCATTCCATTCTATTTGTGTGTCCAGGATATAAAAAAGCGAATAACGAATTCCCATTTGAGAAAAAGTATAAGTATTGGAAAATTTAAACAAATAACAAGGAATATCTCGGAAATTGTTCACTCCACAAAAAATATGTGTATGACATAAATTGTGTTCTTTAACAAGATCCACATTTTTATGTAGTAAAATTTTGTCTATCTCTTACGGTTTACCAGTTATGCGAAAGTCGTTCAGAATGAAGATGGCTTTTGGGGATATTCCCAGAAAATTCAAGATATGCATTTCATTTTCCATAAAAGTATCTTAAACATAGGACACTTTAAGCAAAGTCGTTACAGACATTTTTGAAAAAATCAAAATTTTCGAAAAAATTTCCATGTAAAGGGTAGTCTGGAGTGGGATGATTTTCTTTAAAATCTTCGTGTCCCATCTTTGAAAGATATTGAATCTATATACCAAGTTTGGTATTTATCCGACTTTTCGTTTTAGAGTTATGCTGTTCACACTTGGATCCAGGGAGCCTTAAAACATGTATTTCCGGAGAAATCTCGGTATCGAATTTTTGCAATACTTCTCCCACTTAAGATACGTAGTGGAGAAAGTAAAAATATGAAAATTGACACAATTCACTAAGCCTTAGGAAAGTTTCTCAAAGGCTTGACGCATCATTGTCACGGAGTTCCCTTGGAACTTGTCACTATCAAACTTGCTTTAAAGAAATTCTTCCCTTAATATTTGCAAGACTTTGGTTGACCGATAAATATAAACCTCACCATTGGCACATTTTTTTTCTCGGAATTCATAATAGCGTAGTCCGCTGCTTTGCACGTTGCAACATCCCACTCCGTAGACAGGTTTTTGTGCGAAGAGATAAGCAGCGTTTAAGACCGGAGGTTAATGTAACGAGCGCCGCAATAATACAGAGTATCATAAAATGCATTCGAATGCGGTTGACTGCTGTGTTGCCGTTTCTATTGTGGTTAAAATAAAATTCAGAAGTGTATACAGTTCCACAACGTCGCCGTTTCGTTGAGGCAGCATTTGAATACCTTAATAATTTCAATTGTATTTTATAATAAGAAAATTCAATAACAGCCCGCCTTGAAACAATATGTATGTAATAATTATTTAAATTGTATTAACAGTTACTTCAAATGCTTATTTTTATTGTAAACGTGTTTTATTAATGTTATGTGAATACATTACATACTCTAATAATGCAAGAACTGTGAGAATAATAAGTTTTAGGTTGCTAACAATGAGTAATAATGAGATAATTGTGGCAATAATGTGTTTAGAATTTGAAATGTACTGGTCATGATTAGAGCGACGATGACGTAAATTCTGTAACAGTTTTAAATTAGCCAATCAACAGCAAAGAAAAGTTTTAAGTTAAATGCAGAAATTCTATTGGACTAGATTTAGCCATTCAGAGACTTGCAATACCGAAGCTTACGGGTTTTGACCGTTGAGGTTACTCAGTTGCTGGCGAGACTTGGTAGAGTATAGATGGAAAAATGTGTTCTCTACGGGTGATTAGTAAAAACAGATATACGCGTTATGTGAGTGTATAAAACTTTCTCACAGTTCTTTAAAAAGTTTAGTGGTTTATAAATATGTGCAAGAATTTAAATAAAAGAAGTTAATTTAAAAGTTTAATTCTGTAATGTCTACAATAATTTTCATACCGCGCCCTACCCAAGACACATGACTCTAAACTAAGACTGACGCAGCCGAGGCAAATTCAAACAGTAGTATTACGTAAGCATAAAAATTCAAACCGACGCCCAAAGCGTGTGGCTAACAACAACAACAACAACAGTAAAACTTCAACAGTAGAAGAAAACAGCTACTACAAGTTGGCTTCTCCTAATTGCAGGGCAGATTAAGTAATTTACGTAATTCATTACGTAACAAAAGTTGAAGAACATTACATCTTCAAATTGGCTCCCAATTGCGGGGCAGTTAAACATAAAGCATCTAACTATCCACAAAATAATACTACTCCACAGTCAAGATACTCTTTAAAGGTCATAATTTATCTTTTAGATATCTGATTTGCTTTGTTGTGAGATGAAGCAGTGCAGTAGAAAACAAGAAGATAAAGTTTAAATCACATAAAAGGCAGACATTTCTGTGAGGTGAACCATGTTATACGAAGAAGATCTGAATTTCGTTTCATGTGAAATAAAAGCGGAACAGGGAGACGAGTAAACAGGAGTATCTGAAGTGGAGGGTTTGCTGGTAGGTAGGGGGGGAAAAAAGAAAAGAAGAAAGGTGCTACAAGAACACAGATTTTTACACTGGCTGCATCCTTGCCAATGCCATCTGGTGCGCAAGAGATGAAACTTTAAGGCTACTTTGGAAAGGCGATCCTCTCGTAAGTGAAGTCATCTGTATTCAGTTCAAAGGGATTCCATCCTTTTTTAACCTTTCTTATACTCTTACCAGCATCTCGACTCGCTGTACCTTCCCAGTCTTGTAAGGAAAACGTTTTGTTATGTGTGTTTCCCCTCCATCACTATTTCCCCACGTTGCTTCTTTTAAAGCCCATAAAATAGATGGCTGATCTGCCCTAAGCGCCCATTCATGCTCACAGGAACTGCAAACGTTTTTATTAATGCTTTTACAATAGAAATTTAAAAATAGCATGCGTTAAATTCACATGACTTTCTCTGCTCACTATTATTTATTTTATATAGCACCTACAGACTAGTCTTACTCAAGCTTATCACTTTCTCCACTACATATAGTATGTAGGGGAAGTACTGTTTCCACCCAATAATTTGATGTTGAGTTTTGTCCCGCCTGAACCCCCAAAAAAGTACTTTTTAGAAAAAGGCCCGTTTGTGGTCTGTGACTGTCAACAGCATAACGTAAAAATGTCTGTTAAATACCAAACTTGGTATTTAAGCTTAGAATCTTCCAAGGATGTGACACGAAGATTTTCAAGAAAATTCCCTCACCCCAAACTACCCTTTACATGGAACATTTTTCGAAAAATTTGATTTTCTCAAAAATGTCTCCAACGATTTTGATTACAATACCATATGTTTAAGAGATTTTCATAAAAAATTAAATGTATATATTGAATTTTTGGGGAACAGAGTGGAGTGCAACTATTAAGCTAATCTTTAAATCCAACAACTTGGCTGTGGTTGTTTCCCTGCCGTATATACGAGATGCATGCCAAAAGCAGAAATTTTCGAATAAATATTCCTTATGGGTAAGACGCACAGATGCAAATTGTACTGCCACTGAAATGGGAGCACAGAAGTAGAAACTTCTTAGAAGTGAGACAGAAATATAAGTGCCACCAGACATGTTATTAGGAATAGCAGCGTCTTGGCGGAACTGGTTACTTATGGAAGCCCTAATGCTCGTTTTAAAATAGACGAAAGGGAAAGGGGGCAGGGATTAGGGGCCTATATCGGGAGAAACACTGCACGTATATACTCATCCCCCACGGCTTCCTATTTGGGTAAAGCGCCCTGGAAAACAACCCAAGGCAACCCTGAAAGCGTCAACCGTTCCACGTCTTTCCTCCAAGTCTATTGTTTACTTCTTGCGTCGGATTATGAAGATATCAGTAGCAGAGAAAATCCATATTATCAAATTTCCCTTTCAGAGGGAAACCATTAATTATTTTCTTAAAATGAATCTAAAAATATGATAACCATCATCTACCACAAGGTGTACGCTAGAGGCTGTTCTGGCCTTCACAATAACCTCAGCGATCTTTACATTGGTCTTCCTTGGTCTCGCTGTCCATCTGGTTTAGATTTTATCGCAATTTTATTATTTGTTTGTCTCATTACATTTACATTTATATCAATATATCCTTATCTTTCCATTCAATTCAAATATGTTTAGTTCTTCCCTTATGTTTGCATTATTTTTCTATAATTTAGAGAGGATCCTGCCACTGGCTTTAAAAACGTCATTGCTGCTGCTGTATACGTAACATTTTTTTTTTATTTTGAAAGTTTATAGTGTCGCTTTAACACATTAGTCATATCGCGACTTTAAAACTTTTAAAATAAATATTTAACAATAAAACAATGAGGGTATTTAACATACTGGCAGTTTTGAATCATTACAATGAACTAGTATAAAATTGTGACACTATAATTAATCAAACTGATTGAACATTATATACTTTTATATAAATTTATGCTTTTGAAAAATTCAACTATATTAGGGTACATGGAATAGTTGAAGATGATGGCTGCTTCGTTTTGTTATTTGCCCCACGTTTTGGGAGGCAAATTGAAGAAGTAGGTTGTTGCTTCACGTATGGAAAGCAAATTTGAAGTAGGTGTTGCATTGAATTTTAACTATTGGGGAGCCGAACTTGAAGTACTTGCAACCACCTTCGTCCCAAATTTAAAAATATTAACTTTGTAATTTGACTGTTGCTTTAAATATTATATATTTATGTTTGCCTCGGCTGCGTCAGTATTATTTTTAGAGACATGAATTTCATAACAGGCCGTGATGCGGCTGAAGAATGTAGGCTTACACAGATTATAATTTTTAATTCACTCCTTTTATTAATGCTTGATACGATTTAAGTACCACTTCACTGATATGGAGAGCTGTGAGATTCTTTTATTAATTACTTGCACTTTTTAACACGTAAACTATTTTCGTCGCACACGAATACGTATAAAATTTCTCGAGGACGCATCTCGCGTCTGATTAGTAACACTGTCTACAAGCAACTGACTTCTACATTTGTAAATTTTTCTATATTTCAGTTTCTGATTGGCTAATCCTAATCCAATAGAATACATTTATTTAACTTAAGCTTTTTTCTGGTTGTTGATTGGCTATTTTATAACCTGTCTCAAAATTTACATTATTGTTGCTCCAATAATGACTAGTAGCATTATTACACTTTCTTACTCATTATTGCCTCAAAGTTACCTCATTGTTACCTCATTGTTAGCAAATTTTAACCTATTATTCTCACAGCTCCTACATTATTAAATTACGTAATACATTTGCATAACATTATTGAACGTGTATACAATAATATAAACATTTATAATGACTGTAATATACACTTTTTATATATTGTTACATACACATATTGCTTTAAGGTGGGCTGTTATTGAATTTATATTATATAATTTGACTGAAATCATTTAAGTGTAAAAAATACTGCCTCATAGTTGAGTGCTGTTTGTAAATTATTGGGTATCTGGTAGTATTGTCTCCATTGATCGTATTGTGAACATTCCACGATTATGTGTTTCGTCGTTAACAGTATGTTGCACTGGTGGCAGATGGGTGGTTGGTCCTTTGAAAGAAGATTCTGTGCGTGATCTTGGTATGGCCCATTCTCATTCGGGATATTAAAACCTGATCTTGTCTGGAAAGAGAATTACTAGGAAGATGTGTCGAAAAACTCGATGATATATCACGGAGTTTGCTTCTCGTGGAGTCAAGCCATCCGTCTTCCACTGTTGATAGAGCTTCTTTTTAATTTTTAAAATAACATCATGGGCTGGTGTAGTTATAGTTGGGTTACTTAATGGATGTTTAGTGGCTTCTTTTGCTGCCTCATCGGCCAATTCGTTGCCTTGTATTCCAATGTGGGATGGAATCCATACTAAAGACACTTGCTTTCCTTGCTTATTGGCTCTACGAAGTAGTGATTGAATTTCTTGTGAAAGAATATAGGTTGATGACAGATTGTTTATTCCAAGTAGTGCACTTTTAGAATCTGAGTATATAACAAAAAACTTTCAGCATCGCGTATTCAAAACGTAAATCACAGCTTATTTAATTGCAAACAGTTCACTTGAGAAGATGGTGTAAAAGTCAGGAAGTCTGAATACCATAGTGTGGTCTGGATAAACAACAGCACAAGCATTTCTATCATTACACTTTGATCCATCTGTAATGTTTTATCTTTAACTTGTCTTTTGTTTTGTTAATGTCCTCGCCTCTCTACCATACAACAATGCCGGAACCCCATAAACTTGTAGAACTTCAATTGGCGATGTTTGCATGTTTTCTTTTTTAAGTATAAAAGCCTAAAAATTTCCAAAGTTTATAAATATGGATTTTAGAGCTATTAAACACTACAAACCACTTGCGTTCCATGTAGCTTTTGTAGCTATGCGACCTTTTAAAGTATACCTTATAGCCATTTAAATGTCTGTAAGTCTAGCTTCCTGTAAAATTGTGGAAAAGAATCATAAGTTTTGCCAATATTAAAGTGAACAAACCATTCAAGAGAGGCATCAGAAAAATTGAGTTTTATTTATGAACGCTCTTTAACAATATGGTCTGAAGCTGGCCGCGTCCTCGATGCGTAATAATTAAGTCTCTTCTTTCTCCGGCTAGCGTTGAGCAGTGTCGACTCTGTAAAGTCTACAGGATGTGGTAAAATTATATAGAGATTGCGATAGTAAAAACATCGGCTCTGGTGAATATTGGCTTTATTACGTTATTATGTTACACATTCAGGAACGCGAGCCACCACTTCGTCAATTATCCGCGACTGACATCGAGCTGATTTGTTAGTCGGCAGTATTAAGAAATGTTGTAATGTTTTCCCTGCGTTCATAGCCGCGGCCTAACTTGTACATTGCAGAGTTCAGCTAAGATTCAAGATACTTGTCGGCGCACAGTTCAACCAAGAGTGTAGTTACATGGCGCAGAGTTCGGCTAAGAGTGAAATTACTTGTCGTAGGGTTTAGCGAAGAGTGTTGTTACTAGTATTTTGTGAATTTCGCCATGTCTGATTTCATCCCTACTCCGTCTATGCCACGTGATTATTTTGTGCGATTTTCAATCATGTGACGATCTCCTATTTTCGTATTCGTCAGTTTGTATTCTTGACTTTACATTTACTGGATAAAATTTCAGTTCTGTTCAGCTTTCTCTTCCCACGGTACTATTTACAATCAGTTTAATTTATGCTGTAGCACGTACATATGTTTATGTCTTTAAGCCTTTTCTCGGCACAAACATCATGTTTCTTCCGCTTTGAAAAGAAATACCACTTTCCTCGTAGACACTTTTTAATGACTCAATGCCTTTGTATGTGTGTGCCGACGAACCTTTCCTTTCCCAAGAAAAGGGGGTAGGCCAGTGACCCGAACCTTACTTCCTCAAACAATTGCAATATTTCCGTATGAAGGTTCTTCCTATCGAGTTATAATATTAAATACAATATTTTATACCTTTGTTTAATCTATATACAATCAAATCGAATACGGGGCCTAGTTGAACCGTATCAAGTCCTTAGAATCTCATTCTATATTTAGCCTGAAAGACCGGTAATTTTTCTCAGAGGCCTTGAGGTTCTTTTACGTGCCGTAAATCTACGACATGGGGCCACAGGCTTTACTTTCCCTCCGAAGGAAGTCATGCTAAAAATTTTTACGCCTGAAAAAAATCCATCGCCCTCCGCTGGGTTTGAACCCGCGACCTCGGGAACTAGTGGTAATCACTACACCACAGAGGACGACAAGATGCCTAAGATGGATCGAACCTGGCACCTCCCGAATGCGAACTACCAATATTATTTAGGTTCCGTGAAAGTGCTCGTTTATATTTATTTAAGCAATTTGTGGCTGAAGTGAGATTTTATTACGAGTGGAAAGACGCATTACTCGCTAGACCCGGAATGAAAATTGCACGAGTATAAAAGCATCCGACGTTGCGTACATGAGTTTATTTACAAACCACAACAACATTCACAATAAATAGTTTTGCGAAATCGTAAAGAAAATATATTATGAAATTTAAGTTTCTTCCTATGAAATAGGAAATTTCTGTTTAAGACACTGATTTGAAAAGTTTATACTTCTTGCACTTGAAGCTGTTTAGTTATGCTGAGTTTTTTGTTGTTGCTATAAATAAAGTAATTATGCAGATCCGCTCCATGAGAAAAGAACACACACAAGGTAACCTGATATCTCAGTGTTTCTTGCTTGTTATGATTTAGCACAGGTATATAAAGTTAAGGATCGTCTTCTTAGCGCGGTGGTAGCGCAGCTGTTTACCAAGTGGGAGACCCGGTACCCGCGTGCGGATTTGCTCCAGCTGGGAGATCTGGTCTAGGATGCACTCATCAGGTTAGGTCCCTGAAGGGTCAATTGAGGGGCTACTTGATCGAAAATTAGCGGTTCCAGGTTGAGGAGACCGCATATACTGGCCGGGAGGGACCCGGGGCTCTGACCACGTCCCAGCCTCCAGTACTGCACCCCAATATGACGCCGTTATGGGCAGAGGTGGGGGACGCAGCGGCCGGGCGGCGGGCCTTGCGCCACGGAGTTTAGTTTATATCAAAATAAGTCCACTGATGTTGACGCGTATTCAAAAGCAGGAGGATAGCGACTCTCCTAACAGCTGGACGCAGGGGGTGGATAAAGTGGCTTATTATACAATTTCTAATAATTATATTGACCTTGAAGCTTAAATATTGAAAGCCATATAAATGCAAAAAATAAGCAACAAATCATTATCAAAAGTTGTTATAAAACTGAGAATTCGTTCAATAATAACTACCATTAAACTCGTAGTGTTGGAAATGTTCATCATAATTTTAATTCTTGAAAGCATTCTGGTTTTGGACATAGCTGTGCCTTTAATTACTTTTTTATTCAAATTACTGAACATTGACATTTATTTTATCCAATTAACCTATTCCCCCTCACAATCTCAGTTCAGTTCTTAAGACTTGCTTCTGCTGTTAATATCTGCCTATACATGTTGAAAGCGTTTATGTTAATCATAGTAATTTATTTATTATTTACCTATTTAGACCAAAGCGTTTGCATTGATTTATTTTATTCTAATCTTATTAAAAAATTACGTTATTCGCAATATATTAGTTGCACACAACATACAGAAAAAGCATTCATGCAATGTAAATAGAAAAGAAGACCAACTTTCTTTTATGTCGTAAACGTGTAAGCATAGGTATGCCATGATTTATCTCGAACTAAGAAACAAATCATTCAGTTTTCCTTTGTGTTTGCCTATCTTTTGGGATTTTCTGGGTATACAAAAATCAACTATGAAGAGAACTAAAAAGAGTATTCAGTGAAGTTTCTAGATAAACGTTTAATTTGTCAACGTTCTATTCGGATTATATAAAACTTTCATCAAAATCGCTAGCCGTTTTAGGGAAAATTAAACACAATGGAACGCTTTCTGTATAAATAGTAATTTGCAGAGAACGAATTCTCCATGAAACTTAGTATTTATCCAACTTTTCATATTTTTCTTACCTGTTTACCGGGAAATAAACAGATGCGTACACACCGACCTTTTTCTAAGCACCTGATGCGTTTCACCCGCATAACTTTATCATTACTCCACATAACACCTCATACACTGCGTTTGGGAAAATTGCAACACCAAGAAGGAAACGCATGAATTCAATGAATTTAATACCACAGGTTAGGTACATGACAAGTAACAAATGATAAGCTTTTCAAATCTATAAATGACCTTTGAGCCCTAATATTCAGTATTTGGTGTGTCCTCCATGCGCTGCAAATAGAACTGCTATACGCCGTGGCATTGAATCAAAAAGGTTCTGAATAAGTTCCTGAGGGATTTCCCTCCACGCAGTTTGTATTCGAGCCCACAAATCTGTGACACTGGTTACTGGAGGACCGTGACGCACCAGGTGCCGACCAACTATATCCCAGACATGTTCGATGGGTAACATGTCAGGCGAACGTGCAGGCCAGGGAAGCAATGGTACTCGTCGCTCTTCGAAGAAGGCTTGTACATTCCTCGCAATATGTGGCCGGGCTTTGACCTGTTGAAATGTGGCCTGTGGAGATGCCTGAAGCAGGGGGAGTACCTCAGGCTCTACAACCACCGTTAGGTATCGGTTGCTGTTCAAAGTGGCCTCAATTCGTAGGAGGCAAGATCGATTGTTGTAACCAATGGCGCCCCAAACCATCACACCTGGTGTTTGTCCGCTATGCCGCTCAACAATGCAGCCCTCCAGGTTGCGTTCACCACGGTACCGCCGGACACGTATGCGGCCATCACTGTAGGACACGTTGAAGCGGGACTTGTCCGAAAAGACTACATTTTGCCACTCAGTACCCCAGTGATGGTATTCACGTGCCCATTGCAGTCGGAGGAGCTTGTGGTTTCTGGACAATGGAAGCCGACGTAATGGCATGCATGCAACCAGTCCAACCTGCAGCAGACGGCGACGAACCGTTGATGCTGACAAGTTCGCACCTGTTGCAGTGCTCCAGCGTTGTTATGGTTATGCGGACAAGATGACGGTCATCCCGTACTGTGGTCATGTTCTGTGGTCCAGTACTCGCTCTTCGCTGCGTACGACCTTCATCTATCCACTGCTTCCACACACGCATCACTGTCGTAGCAGCATGTGCTGTACGAGCCGAAATGTCACGGTATGACAAACCCGCTTCCCGGAGACCGATCATTCTGCCCCGTTCGAACTCGCTCACATGCCGATATGGCTCCCTTTGACGTCGACGAGGCATACTGGCACTCACGTTATTGTTTCCAACTTGTTTGACAGCTCTACACTGACTACACTCTCCGCAACATTGACCTTGTCGGACCGACGCGAGAGGGCTCTGCTCGGCCTACCCCATCTCTCTGCAAACGTAATCACTTATTGCTTCCACACTCTTCTACACTTCCACCAAGTCTGGAGTTATTCGGGAAATAAGTAATGTCAGTTTTTAATTGTGTTTATATAGTACGTATGTATGCTTTTATTTTTGTCAATACTACTTACAGGGTGTTAATGGTTATCGTTCCGTATCGTTAACATGTTGGTAGTCAGCAGTTTGGTAATATAATATTTTAAAATGGAGGCAACAAAGTTTGAGGTCACAGTCCTTCCGAAGCACTACTGGAAACAAGATTATAAAGCTGTTGTCCCAGCTCGAAGAATATGTGAAGTCGAGGTGAAGGTGTCGTTGGTGAGCGAGTAACACAACGATGGTTCCAGCGTTTCAACAATGGAGACGAAAACATTAAAGATTTACAACGTTCTGGAAGATCCAAGTTTGGAATACTGAAAATACACGCAGAGATTTTTAAGAAAATCCACAGACAAGCATTCGGAGGTTGTCAGAAGAACTTGGGTACTTCAAAAGGTACCATACATCGCCATATTAAAACACTTAAAAATCGTTCAGAATCTGTAAATTTGTACCACATGAATTGACACCTGATCAAGCTCAACGTAGAGTGGATATTTGTCGTCAGCTTATTGCTAATCCCTGGGATGACAAAATTTATCAGGAGAATTGTCACGTGTGATGAACAGTGGCTGCATTACTGCAACCGTGACACCTCGAAACAGTGGCTTGATACATGACAGCCTGCAAACATTATTAAAAAAATCGGTTCAGCCCCAAAATATTGTGTGTCTGATAGAATTTTAAGGCGTGATTCACTGTGGAATTTGTTCCAAATAGACGTGTAGTCGATGCGGATCTTCATTCTCAGCAACTGGAACGAGTTCACCAAGGTTAGAGGCAGAGATACGCGGAATTAATTAATAGAAACAGAGTTCTCTTGCAGCAGGACAATGCGAGACCTCATACAGCTCAAAGAACAATGGATAAAATTCAAGATTTTGAGGCAGTATTTTTAAAACTTAAATAATTTTAGTCTAATTATATAATATATATATATATAATTCAATAACAGCCCGCCTTAAAGCAATATGTATATGTAACAATATATAAAAAGTGTATATTACAGTCTTTATATTATTGTATACATGTGTAATAATGTTATGTGAATGTATTACGTAATTTAATAATGTAGGAGCTGTGAGAATAATAGGCTAAAAGTTGCTAACAATGAGGTAACCTTGAGGCAATAATGAATTTGAAAGTTTAACAATACTACTTGTAATTCTTGGAAGCAATAATGTAATTTTTGTGACAGTTTATAAATAGCCAACCAACAACCAGAAAAAGCTTTAGTTAAATGAAGGTATTCTATTGGACTAGGATTAGCCAATCAGAGACTTGAAATACAGAAATTTACAAATTTAGGCGGTAGAAATCAAGTCAGTTGCTTGTAGACAGCGCTCACAACTGGACGCGTTGCTTGCAGACAGTGTTCCTAATCAGACGCGAGATGTGTCCTCGAGAAGTTTAATACGTATTTTGTGTGAGAAAATAGTTTACGTGTTTAAAAAGAATCTTACAGCTCTCTATATCAGTGAAGTGTTATTTAAATCGTGTCAAGAATTAATAAAAAGGAGTGAATAAAAAATTAAAATCTGTGTAAGCCTACATTCTTCAGTCGCACCACCTCCCTGCTAAGACATTCATGTCTCTAAAAAAAATATAAATACTGACACAGCCGAGGCAAACATAAATATATAATATTTAAAGAAACAGTCAAATTACAAAATTAATATTTTTAAATTTTGGGACGAAGGCTACCGGGTAACATACGTGCGCTTGCAACTACTTCAAGTTCGGCTCCCCAACAGTTGAACTACAATACAACTCCTACAACAAAATAACTTCTTCAGTTTGAAGGAATCGAACTGCTACCACATAAAGCATATAGCCCTGATCTTGCGCCATTAGATTACCTGTGTTTAGATTCATGGCCCATTTCCTACGTGGAAGAAATTTTGAAAATATCGATGCAGTTGAAACGCGTATCAACGAAATCTTCGCATCATAAACTAAAAACTGGTACCGTTGCGCGATAGCAAACCTCGTTGAATGGTGGCTCAGGACTATAGAATCTAATGGTCTTTACTTTGAAGATTAGAATCATTTCCTGTAACAACACATTTGAAATAAAGTTTTGTTTAAAAACCGACATTGCTTATGAGACATCAACTATTCTATAAGTATTCATATAAAAAGTGATTCTTCTATTGTGTTACATCACTCACGATGAATTGTTTACTAGAAATAATCCCAAATTGAGGCACATGGTAGGGTAAACGAAACGCAACACTTCGCACCGCGTAGTAATTCATTTTTATTACTAATGAAATCCTGCGGGGAAAAAGAAGTTCTGCCACATGACAGTTCAACTTGGGAAAACTTGAGATGTGGCAACGAATGTTTCGAAAACTCTGTGCTACAAAAAATTCATTTGACTTAAATTCAATACTCCCTACTTCTCTTGTTTTTAAATTAAGTTTATCGTTTATGTTTTAACAGTTATACAAAATCACACAAAATTATTTTAGAATGAATAGTACTCCACGGGCTACTTTTTTCTATTTTGAGTACTGTTTAACGCTCATTCCTACTACATACGGCACCAAGGGCGGTGGACACTTGTAATACTGCAAATGAAATAATAATATCGAAAGCAAACTTGAGAAAGAAAGCTTTCAGGCCTAAGTTTAGGGAACCTCTTAGGCATTTGCCAGTGATGAACACTGAGGAATCCTGAAGAAATCTCATGGAGGACGGTCCTGATGTTGAAGCGCACACCTCCCGTTCACGAGAGGTGCCTTAACGACCTCGGCTACCCGCGTCAGTTTCACAGGCTATGCTCAGAAAGTTAAAATATACATTTAATTTGCCACTATACATATATTTCAAACAAAATTGTTATAGCTATTTTACTAAAACGAGAAATAACGAAACATTTCCTATATAAAAGAAATTTGAAGTGCGCGATTTTCTTGAATATCTTCGCCTGGCATGCTTAGACATTCTGAAATTTGGTGTTTGCTCGAAAGTGTTTTTCTAAATAGTGGCTTCAAATCCTACATTTCCTATGTGTATTGATATTGATCTTTTTGGTGGAATAAAAATAAATCTTTATAGATATTTAGTTTGCCGGTAAAATCTTTATTACGAAAAAAATCCTATAAATCAATAACAATAACTTACGATTCTTGCTAATTAGCCTGACGTTGTGCAAAGCACTTAAGAACTGGTGGATAGATCCGAGTATAATTATGAAAACGCTAGATCAAGTTTGAACCACTCTAGCAAGAGTCGGAGCAGGCTAAGCGCACCAGTTTTTCAAAGGCAAGCGAGCGCCTCTCCGTTTTCCGTCCTTCAGCATGTTCGTGTAACTAAAATTAGAGCCCCAAGTTTACTGTGCTGGTGGAGAACTTCCCAACTTCATGTCTGACATCCATCAACAAAAACAGAGGTAGCAAACCAAATTCGGGCCGCTGCACCCACTTCGCCTGAATCCTTCATAGTTTTGAGGTCAAGGGTTGAGGTAAATCTCTTCCTATTGGATGCAAAAGATGCTAGTTTTAATTTGAGGAGTCCTGCCTCTTCAATAAACACCTTTGTGGGGGATGACTTCAAGGAAACTTATACTATTTAACTCTTTCCTGCTACACGCTTCGCACACCCAGAGACTAAGGGCCTAACGCGCTGCAGGTCGTGTTTGTTTTACTCTAAAATCACAGAAAGACAGTTACAGTCATGTCGACCGTGGGAGGTGGCGCTGCAGTAACGTGTGCGACTCGCATTCGGGAGGTACCGGGTTCGATCGCCGGCGGCTGCGCACTCTGGCCCATGGGTTTTTCGTGTTTCCCCGGGTCGGTAGGCGAATGTTAAAGTGGTTCATCTTCTATCACGACTCCCCTACCCTCTTCCATTTTCCGGTACCGATCATCTACCTTGCCAACTGTTTCATGGTTGTAGGACCAGGCGACGGGATTCGGTGGGTTGCGGCTGGACGGTGGCAGTGCGCTCTGTGGAAGCTTCACCCTGATGTCGTTCAGGGACTGCTCGGCTGGAACTCGCCTCAGGGTGTTTTCGGGTGGGAGCTCTTTCGGGGGACCCCCGGAGGCTCGGGGTCCAATAGGGTGGGCTCGGGCGGCGTTGGAAGGTTCAGCCTGGAAACATTAGGGACCCCATCTGTGCTTGCGCCCGTCGTCATCCGGGTCGTCCTCCGTGGTGTAGCGGTTACCATACTAGCCTCTGGTTCCCGAGGTCGGGGGTTCAAATTCGACGGAGGGCGATGGATTTTTTTCGGGCTTAAAATTCCTTAGCATGTCTTCCTCGGAAGGGAAGTAAATCCGGTGGTCCCGTGTCGTAGATTTACGGCACATAAAAGAACCTCAAGCCTGATAAAGAGGTGTCTGACCAAAATTACCGATCTTTCACGCCCAATATAGCATGGGACGCTAAGGACCACAATAGTTAAAGATGGTCCATAAATAAAACTCAATTTAATTTATTTAAGTTTTTTTCTTCATCTGGATCTGGTCGCCCTTTGGGTCTCTCTCCCCATTCCTCTCGGGGGTCACGGTAGAAGCACAATGAGCCGGTTCGCCTGCGTGCGGTGCTCTGCTCCGGTTTCGGGGGCTCTTCCGTTCGTCCGTATCTTTTACCTTTACAGTCATGTCGACATTCAACAGAGCTAGAACACTTACCGACAGACTTAAACCACACGAGCATTATATGTAGAAACTTCGTATAAGTAATTATACAGGGTGAATCACCTAAAACTTGCACCGCAAATATTTCGGAAATGGAAAGTGCTATTGATGTGCAGTTTTCACAGCATTGATTGGTAGTCAGAGGCTCGTACATTTAGCCCATAAACAGATGTTAATAATACTGAGAAAGTGGTTTTTTAGCAAACATACAATTTTTTAAATGGAACAATGCCTAGTTACATCAACAGAATAAAGGTAGGGTAAATTAGAATGTCAGTGGCGTTTGTTGCAAGAGTCTAGTGCAAGTGGTTTACGAGAAATCTTATTTTGAAACTTTTACGCACAGACACTTGTACAACCTGTGGTAGCACAAACTAAAGAAAAACAAAAGGGAATTACAATACTTCTGTGGATTCTTACAAGTAAAGAGAACATAGACCTTCAAAGTTTGTGTTCAAAATGACCACCGGCAGCTTCAATACACGCTTCCAGTCTGCTATGGAAAGACTGCTGCACACGTTCTAGCATTTCAGCGGAAATTTCAGAGCAGGCAGCAGTAATACCATCGTTTCATATCGTCTGGTGTAGTTTGTACATCCTTGTAGACAGTGTCTTTCAGCCTTCCCCACAGAAAAGGATCTAAAGGGGTCAGATCTGGTGAACGGGCCGGCCAAGGTACAGGTCCTCTTCGTTCAATCCAACGATTTGGAAACAATCCTTTAAGACAAGCTGTAGTACTTCGTGCACTATGATCTGGACAGCCATCAGGTTCCTCCTAGTCTGCAAAGAAACGTCTTCTAGCATCTGCGGCAGATGGTCTGTCAGGAGGCTGCGATACTTGTGTGAGTTCATTGTTCTTATAGGGCCTATGAGCTGATGGTTTACTATCCCACACAATGCAAACAAACATAACATCGTACCTAGCAACTAAACAGGTTGAATGGGACAAACAATTGTCGAGGTGGAAACTTTTCAAAATACGATTTCTTGTAAACCACTTGCACCAGAATCCTGCAACAAAGACCAGTGCCATTCTAATTTACCCTACCTTTATTCTGTTGATGTAACTAGGCATTGTTCCATTTTAAAAATTGTATGTTTGCTCAAAAAATGCACTTTTTCAGTATTGTTAAAATCTTTTTACAGGCTAAATGTACGAGCCCCTGAATACCAATCAATGCTGTGAAAACTGCATATCAATAGCACTTACTATTTCCGAAATATTTACGTTGCAAGTTTTAAGTGATTCACCCTGTATATGGTTAATTATAATTATAAATTTGATTAAGTGGAAAACCCGTGCTTAAGAGAATGTAAGTCGTCATTGGGGTACGTTATCTCAAAAAGAATTTGAGAACGCCGGGAAAAATGTGAGTTATTTGGAGAATTTAATATCATACTGGCATGTTGCCATAGCAGCTCAGTGGGTTAGAACAGCGGTACAAGAAGCCGAAGATCCATGGTTCAGATCTGGGTTCTGGCATGGAAATTTCCATTCTGATTCTATCTTTCCAATCTAAAATCCTATCCCTCCCAAAACCAAAGCAGGAAGCTGGGACAAAAGCCGTAAAAACAGATTGTTTCTGGGACCGACAGTGCATCCCAGAGCACACAGATGACCTTACGAGGGAGAAAGGACCACGAAATGTGACAGCGTTCCGACGAGTATATACGTCGTTAGCAGTGAAAGGGTCAAAACGCGTGCTATTTTTAGTATTTATGCATAACATGGTATTATTTTTATAAACTTTACAGCAAAGTAATGTTAATGCTGTAAATATATGGATAAGGGAAGACACAGATCAAAATTAAAGGTTTCAGAAAATGTGAAAGTACAAGGTAGAATTAGATGACTGAAAAATTCAATGCCATAGCCGGGATTTGAACCACGGATCTCCCGGTCTCCGTCCGGTTGCTCTAACCACTGAGCTACCATGGCAAAATGCCGACACGACATTAAATTCTCCAACTGATTCGCATTTTTCCCGGTAAACCACAAGGAGATCTCAAATGTATTGAGATGTCATACCCCAATGGCTACTTACATTCATTGTAAGTACTTAAGTCCCGGACTTTTATAGTGTGATATTTTTCACACTAATTTTAATTGTGTGATTATCTTTTTTTAATTATTTGAAACCTTTATGTTCACAATATATGTTTCAAAAATCCTGTATATTTTATATTAAAACTACCTAATTCATTATTCTGAATTGTTCTGCTTTCTGTTCTGAATAATCTGTAAAATACTATACTGATATTGTTCTGTTATTTTTACTGGCTGTCTTACTAGGCATTGTAAAGAACATATGTAAGTAAGGAGCTAAAAATAAGATTAGGGATGGCTTTTAAAGTGAGTAGCATATAATTTTCACTCAATTCTAAAGTGTGTATGTGTGTGTCCAAAGCTTCGTCCCGATTGGTCAAATTGTGCAGATTTGCACATAATAGGATGACAGTATAAGAGGATGTATCTTTTAAAACAAGTCCTAGAACTCAAATGCATAAATTTGAGGATTGACCAAACAGAATAGTTTTGTCTTTAAGGATTTGAAAATAAGCTTTGGATAGTTTCTGGGAGTTGATTCTACAGTATATGGGTTAAAAACTGCATAGTTCTACTTAAGGGGTTGAAAATATGGTAGGAATGGCTTTTGAGAGCTTTAAAATGGCCTATAAAATTCCCTTGGTCATATAGAATCTAATAGTGTACAAAGTTTTGTTTAGATGGACCGTTTATATGTTAGCAGCTGAAAATAGGAATTGAAAATAAGGGTAGTGGAAGATCCTGGAAGTTTTAGGGTAGCTTATCCAGATTTGCGTTGTAATATTGAATGAATGGTTTTATCAAAATAAGTATATAAATTTTCGTGTATATTAGCTCCAGTGATTGTGGAAGGTATATAACAGTTCAAAAATGTAATTTTCAATAAACGAGGTCAAACTTTAAAACACTCGCCAGTACTTAGCTCCTTCTATACCTAATTGTGGGCACTCACTGGGTAGTTGAATCTAAAGGGCACTTAAGGTCCAAATTCGGTTCTAAATCTAATGAAGCGAATAAAGTAACGGTTCAACTCTTGGAGGTGTTTTATTTTTTGGACGCTCTTTAACTGCTGTGGTCCTAGCGTCCCATTCTATATTGGGCGTGAAAGACCGGTAATTTTGCTCAGAGGCCTCTTTATCAGGCTTGAGGTTCTTTTACGTGCCGTAAATCCACGACACGGGACCACCGGCTTTACTTCCCTTCCGAAGGAAGCCATGCTAAATCCATCCCCCTCCGCCGGGTTTGAACCCGCGACCTCGGGAGCTAGAGGCTAGCATGGTAACCACTACACCACGGAGGACGACTTGGAGCTGCTTTGAGAGCACCTTACACATGTTAACATTTCTGTCTCCTCTGTACTTCGACCTAGAACAGCGTGTGAACGTTAATTTAGAACTTACACCTCTCGCGGATATCGGATGTACCTGTAGATATATTAGAAAAGTTGTTTAACTCTATGATAAGGCGGTTTTGTTATACGGAAGTGAAATTTGGGGATGAGAAAGACCAGAGCATTAAATAAAACAGAGGTAGCATTTTGTAAAAGAGTTCCTGGAGTTTCACAAGGCACATCAAATTCGGGGGTATTGAGGGAGGTGGGATGTTATGAAGACACAAAACACTGCAAAATAAGAGCAGTGAAGTATTGGCTGAGGCTGATGCAGGGGGATAACTCCAAACTACGATCCAAATGTTGTAAATACCAGCGAGAAAGCCTGTCTCCTAAGTTTTGGGCAGTTGATTTGGAAAGGGGTTTGAGGAGAGTAGGAAGCGGCCAGTATGGCTAAGAGCTGAAACAAATGACAAAAACATATGGCAAGGTGTTAAAAGAAGACTAAGAGGCATCAACCAAAAGGAAATAGAATCACATTGTAAAATTAAACCTTCTCTAAGTCTAGCAAATGAAATAAAATTGAACTGGGGTAAAGAGGCATATATACTTAATTAGGAAGAAAGGAAAGAACAGGAATGGCATGGTTTAGACTGGGGGGCTGGAGGGCACAGAAAATGACTGACGATTCTGGCAGGAGAATCTGCCCATTCTGTGATAGGGATGAGGACTGGGTACATATTTTGGCGGAATGTGCACAATGGGAGAACCAGCGAACGATTAAACTGAAAGAAAAATTCTTAAGTCCCTCAAGAAAGAAATTGGCATGTTGGGAGCTACTGGCTGACCAGAGGAACTGCCAAAACATGGGCAATTTTTAGGCTAAAGTGTGAGAAGCTAGGTCAAATTTGTTCAGTTAGACAAAGGTAATTTATCTCTATTTCCCTTTTTCTTGTTCCGTTTTGTTGTGTTTTCCTTCTCTATTGTTTATTTTGTCACCCTATTGTATCTTAATATGCATGTACGGTCAATGACCCATGCACTAAATACTTGTGAAATAACTTCAATAATTTGAAACCAATAAAGATACCTTATCTATCTATCTATCTATCTATCTATCTATCTATCTATGTATGTATCTATCTATCTCTATCTATCTATCTCTATCTATCTGTCTATCTATCTATTTAGAACTTACATAAACTCTTTCGCTGAATGGTTAAAGAATTTGCCTGTCATTCCTAAGGCACTTGACCTAAATCCCCGTATCTAAGTGTCTTTTACTTTTCCTTTGATTAACACTACCGTTGATTGAGATATCAGGACTAACATTTAGTGCGTGAGAAGCGGTACAACTATTACCATTCAACCCTTGTAGATTTTATTGGGGTTCAATCCCCATAAAAATATAATTTTAGCTAGAAGAGTATGATTTACCCTGAAACATAATAACCGAAATCAAGCAAAAATAAAAAGTAGTTGACTTAATATCTTGGTCTATCTTTACTTTCTCTCCTGCTTTCCTATAGTAGGTAGAGGAAGTGTTACATTCCACCGAAAAATTCGATACCAACATTTCACCGGTAATACACTTTTGAGACCCCCTGAATCCAAAAAAGATTAGAAAAGGGTCCTCTGTGAATAGCATAACTCAAAAACGAAAAGTCAAGATTGGAATTGAGTTTTATTTATGAACGCTCTTTAACTACTTTGGTTCTTAGCATCCAATTCTATACTGGGCATTAAAGACCGATACTTTTGCTCAGACGCCTCTTTATCAGGCTTGATGTTCTTTTACGCGCCGTAAATCTACAACACGAGACCACCGGCTTTGCTTCCCTTCCGAAACGAAAAGTCGGTTAAATACCACAATTGGTATGTAAGTTCAGCATCCTCCAGGGATACGACACTGAAAATTTTTAAACAAAATCCCCTACCCTAAACTACCCTTTACATGCAAAATTTTACAGAAATGTTGATTTTCTTGTAAATGGCTCTAACGATTTCGATTAAAATGTTTAAGATATTTTCAGTACAAATGAAATGTATATCTTGAATTCTCTGGGAATAGTTCTGCTAAGTTCTCTTTATTTTGAATGATTTTTGAATAATTGGTAGACCGTAAGAGATAGACAAAATCTTACTACATAAAACGTGTAGATCTCCTTAAGTCGCTTAATTTATGTTATATGAATTTTTTATGTAATTAACAATTTCCGAGATATTCCCTTTCATTGGTTTGAATTTTCAAATACGTGTACTGTTCCCAAATGGGAATTCGGTATTCGTTTTTACTTTTTCTACCACGTACATAGTAGGTAGAGAAGTATTAGTTATTGCATTCTACCAAAAAATTCTATATCGAGATTTCACCAGAAATACATGTTTTTGAGGCCCCTGAATCCAAAATACACATTTTTAGAAAAACATCCGTGTGTGTGTCTGTGTCTGTATGCCTGTGAACAAAATAAAACTCAAAAACGAAAAGTCCGCAGGTTCAGTATCTTTCAAAGATGCGACACGAAGGTTTTCAAGAAAATCCCTGGACCCAAGTCAACTGTTCACATGGAAGATATTTCGTAATTTTTTATTTTCTGAATATTGGTTATAACGATTTTGATTGAAGTATCGGGTATTAAAGATATTTACATGACAAAAAAACCTTGAATTTTCTGGGAATAGCCTGTGAAGTCCCTTTCATTCGGAAAGAATTTTGCATAATCTTGTATAACTGGTAAACGTTAAGCGAAACGTACTATACAAAAATGTAGATCTCTTTAAAACACACAATTTATTTCAAATAAGTTTGTTTGTTGCATAAGACATTTCTGATATAGTCGTTATTAAAGATTCGAATTGATCATTTCTTGGTCATTCTCTTAAGTCCTGTTAGCATTCAGTTGTTTCTCGCGATTGCATGGGAACAGATATGGTACTTTAAGGCCAGCATATAGCGTCCACTTCTTAAATATTTGACTATTGCTGTTCCTTTTGTATCTATAACGAAATGTGTAGTGTACTATTTCTGCAGAGGCTTATTTGGATTAAATTGTAGTAGACAGAAAAAAAGCTATAGTAAGGATAATTTGTATACCCACTAGATAATAAACGATAAAGGGTAGAAAATATCATGTGAATGTATCACATCAGATTTTTTTACTTTTTCTACCACTTACACAGTAGGTAAAGAAGACATTGCATTCCGTCCAAAAATTTGGATACGGATATCTCACCTGAAATGCATGTTTTGAAGCCCCTGGATCCAAAGAAAAATCTGTTTAGTCAGTGAGTAAGTGTGAGAGAGTGAGAGAGACAGAGAGAGAGAGAGTGGGTGAGCGAGAACAGCATAACTCAAAAATAAAAGGCCGGATAAATACCAAACTTCCAAAGATGCGACATCAAAATTTTCACGAAAATCCTTCCACCCCAAACTACCCTTTATTTACCTGACGGAGGGCGATGGATTTCTCGGACGTAAAAATCCTTAGCATGGCTTCCTTCGAAAGGGAAGTAAAGCCGGTGGTCGCGTGTCGTAGATTTACGTCACGTAAAAGAACCTCAAGCCTGATAAAGAGCCCTCTAAGCAAAACTTCTGGACTTTCACGCCCAATATATGTAGAATGGGACGCTAAGACCTATCGGAGTTAAAGAACGTCCATAGGTAAACTCAATTTAATTTTTTATGCAAAATGTTTCGAAATTTTTTATTTTCTAAAAACCGGCTTCTTTACGATTTTGATTAAAATACCATATATTAAATATAATTACATGACAAATAAAATTTACATCCCGAATTTCCTGTGAATAGCCTGTGAAATCTTCTTCATCTGGAAGGAATTTTGTATAATCTTGTATAGCCAGAAAACCTTAAGTGATAGACGAAAACATACTTTACAAAAACCGTAGATCCCTTAAAACACACAATTTATTTAAAACAACTTTTTTGTTTGCTTCAGCCATTTCCAAGATATCCTTTGCTAATTGTTCGAATTGCTCAATACATCGGCATTCTTTTAAAGTAAACTCGAATTTCGGTTGTTTCTTCGCAATGTCATGGAAAGAGTATGGGATTTTAAGGCCAGCGTGTAGCATTCAGTTCTAAAACATTTGATTATCGCTATTTCCGGAAAGTTTTATCTCGATTAAGGGAACAAGGTACTCTGAAATGGTCAAAAATCACATTTGTTTAGGCACCAATAAAATCTCTATTATTTCCAGTTTCTGAAATTATATACTTTTGGGGGGTTAAGAGGTTTTTAATACATTTAAATACGAGTTGAACGCTAATCTGCATTCCTTTAATGCTGTCATGCAACGCCCCTTATTAGAACATTTTTGTATCTTTCAACAACCAACGTCTATACACGCCCAGCGAGCAGTTCAGCAGTTAACAAAAGAGGCCAGGACCAAGAGAAGGCAATCAGAAAAGCTGAAGCAATCCAGGAATGAAGGTGCAGATGATTATGACCCTGGACTGTACTGAAGTGTGTCAGAAATTTAACGTTCAAACTTTAAATTCAGTTTTCTCAAAACAACATTTTTGGATACTTACGTACCTTTTTCTCAGAAAGTATGAAAGGTAGAGAGCTGAAATTTTCAGTACATGTATACAACACATATTTAAACGTTCTGAACCACAATCATAATTTTATAATGTATATTAGCGATATTAAGAAAGTAACAACATTGCAAATTTTCCACATTTTTACTTTGCAATTACCTGTTTTTCAATTTTTATTGAACTAATATACGTAACTAAATAATTAAGGTTCAGAAGATAGCTGATTATACTAAGAACAAGCGTGAAAAATTGTGATTCTGTATTTCAAGTAGTATCAGAGAAAAAGGTAGATGAATTAACATGTTTTAAGAGTGAATTTTATTATTTTTCTGCTGAATGAAATAATGTTTACGGACTCGACTACATAAGCCATCAATACAAACAACCACTTAAAATAATTTTCATGACTTATAGAGTAATTCATAAAAATTTCAGGAAAAACCATTGAGAACTTTAAGAGCAGTGGTAATTTAACACGCTTGGGGTGTAATTTCCATGTGTTCATACTACCTTGTCCCCTTAAAATGCAGTAGATAGTAAAATAAACTTTCGTAAGAATAATTTGTATACCACTAATAAGCGATAGAGGGTGGAGAAAATAAGTTTTTTTTATTATGCTGTTCACACATATGCACACAAAAAAATTTGGGGACGTTCAAGGACATCATTTGTTTCCGGTACAATCTCAACGTCGAATACAATACTTTCTCTACATGGGTAGGTGGTACAGAAAGTGAAAAATAAACATTTCTGCAACGTGTTTCTGACAATTGACTTCTTAACGTAAACGCCCGAGAAAAGCCTCACGCAGTTAATTTTATGGGACCGAAATAGAAGGGAAGCCAAGGTGCCTAAGTAATGGATCCACGTTCTTTGTGCATTCTATATACCAAGATCCATATTAAAATGTGTTTATTTTTATATACGTTACGGAAAGACTAAAATTAGCTCCACCAACTCCCGCGGGAACAGTGAGTTCAATGTTCTAAAGATATCCACTCCTACTTCTCTCTCCCTCTCTTCGCCTCTCCCCATATTAAAACCTTTGTGTGGTATTTTCCACAATCTGAAACACTATGAAAGAGATCTTCATTGCCGATAAATCGAGCCCAAGAGACCATTACAATGGGACTTGCTGTTGAATATTTAGGTATATCTGCAAGAGGTTTCCTCATTTTGAGAAAGAAAATGCTAAAAAGTTTCAAATGTCAGTGCTAATTTAATCGTCCGTTAAAATAATTGTAATGCTACATTCATATGACTCTCTCTATCCACCATCCTGTATTTTTATATAGCTTCCATAAGCTATTATTACAAAAACTTGGTTTTCTATCTGCCAATCGAGATAAACCTTTGCAGAAATAGCTTCAACACTCATTTCGTTGTAGGTACAACGGGAATACTGGGGACGAGTCGATAGATCCATTTAAAATGGGTAGTTATATGCTGGCCTTGAAGATGGCCACTTCAAAAATGACAACTGTAGGAAATGCAAACCAATAACAACGAATATCTCGGAAACGGTTGATGCCACAAAAGAGTTATTTAAAACAAATTGTATGTTTTAAGGAGTTCTACAGTTTTAGAACAGCAAGTTTTTTTTCTATCCTTTATGATTTACCAGTTATACAAAACTGTACAGTTTTTTTTCCTAATGAAGTGGCCTTCGTAGGCTATTCCAAGAAAAATAAAGATATACGTTTTATTTGGCATGTAAATATCCTAAATATATAGTCCTTTAAACAAAATCGTCAGAACCATTCTTTAAAAATCAAAGTTTTCGAAAAATCTTCCATTTAAAGGGTAGTTTGGGCAGAGAAGCTATTTTTTAAAACCCTCGTGTTGCATCTTTGGAATAAAATGTATATAAATTTTTCTGTGAATCGCTTGTGAGGTGCTCTTCATTCTTAATGAGTTTAATACAGCTTTGTATACTGTTAAAGTATAAAAGACTTACAACACGAAACATATAAGCGTTATATTAAATTAAATTGAGTTTTATTTATGGACGCTCTTCAACTGCTGTGGTTAACTTAGCGTCCCATCTGTATTGGGCGTGAAAGACCGGTAATTTTGCTCAGAAGCCTCTTTATCACGCTTGAGGTTCTTTTACGTGCCACCGGCTTTACTTCCCTTCCGAAGGAAGCCATGATAAGGATTTTTACGCCCGAAAAAATCCATCGCCCTCCGCCGGGTTTGAACCTGCGATGTCGGGAACTAGAGTCATGTAACCACTGCACCACGGAGGACGACAACATATAAGAGTTCGAAGTAGTAGGGTACAGTTTATTTTAAATAACTTATTTTGTACAATTGGTCATTCCCGGAATATTCCTGCTTAGGTCCATTGGTAACAAAATTGAAATAGGATATACTAACAGTTGTTTTCCGTATAATTCATGCAAGCAAATCCAAATGGCATAATTTCAGCTTATTTGTAATAAAACATTTATAGTTTGTAACGTAAAATGAACAAATGGATAACTTATTTATTTATTTATTAACGCTTCGCTCAATTAAGAGCTGCCATATAGACAAAGTATACCTATACTATTAACAAATTTAAGTTGACAACAATAATGATGAAGTTAACATATCAAAATAATGAAAATCAACTTAAAATAGAAATATAAACGAATTTAAATCGGAAGCAGGTATTATGTGAAGAAATTTGTACGAATTCAATCCACTAGTGTTTTCTTCTTCTTTCTTTCTGTTTCTCTATACACGCCTTGTATTCCACTCAAAATGTTGATGCCGATATCTCACCGGAAATATAGGTTTTGAGGTCCCCTGAATTAAAACAAATGTAGCTTTAGGAATGGGTACATGTGTAGGATCGAGAGAGAGAGAGAGAGAGACAGACAGAGAGAGAGAGAGTGACAGAGAGAATAGTTGAACTCAAAAACAAATGTCGGTTAAATACCAAACTTGGTATTTAAGTTCTGTGTTTTCCGAAGATGCGACACGAACATTTTCTAGAAACCCCCCCCCTAAACTATGCTTTGTATGGAAAGCTTTTCCTTATTTTTGTTTTTTATGTTCTCAAAAATGACTAACGATGTTAATCAAACTACCATATATTTAAGAAATTTACATAGGAATAGCTTATGAAATTGTCTTTTTACTGTCCCTACTACGTATAGTAAGTAGGGGAAGCATTGCATTCTACCCAAACATTCGATACCGTGATTTCATCGGAAATACATGTTTTGAGGTCCCTAATCCAAAAAATAATAATTTTTATCAAAAGGTCCGTGTGTGTGTCTGTGTGCCTGTGAACAGCATAACTCAAAAACGAAAAGTCGGATAAATACCAAACTTGGTATTTAGGTTCAGTATCTTTTAAAAATTCGACAAGAAGATTTTCAAGAAAATCCCCCTACCCCAGACTAAGCTTTATATGGAACATTTTTCGAAAATTTAGATTTTCTCAAAAATAGCTGAAACGATTTTAATTAATACATCTTATGCTCAAGATATTTTTATGACAAATGAAATGTGTATCTTGAATTATCTGAGAATGTCCCCAAAAGTACTCTTCATTCTGAATGGATTTTGTAGAACCGGTAAACCGTAAGAGATAGACAAAGTTTTTGTACGCAAAATCTATAGATCTCGTTAAAACACACAATTTATGTCATATACACTTGTTTGTGGAGTGAACCATTTTCTGAGATATTCCGTGTTATTTGCTTGAATTTTGCAATACTTTAAACTTTTTCTGAAATGGGAATTCCTTATTCTTTCTTTTTTTTTATGTCCTGTACATGCAAAGAGAATGAATTGCTCCACATAGCAACCAGCTCTTAAAAGATTTGGCTATCGCTTAAAGCCTACCATATTCCCCTTGCGCCTACAAGAAAATTAGTAATAAGATTAACATCAAGTGGATGAAGAATAAGCGTTTGCAAAAATCGATTTTACAAGAGTAGAGGAAGTCATGTGAGTGCAACACATCAGATTTTTTTGAAATTAATTTTATATAATTTTGTATAACTCTTTTACTGATAAACCATAAGAGTTGGGCAAACCTTACTGCACAAAAAATGTAGATTTCTTTAAAACAAACGATTTATTTGAAAACTTCTTATATCATCAGCCATTTCCGAGATATTCGTTGTTGCTGATTTCAGCGGTTCAATACTTTCTCGTTTCTTTGAAGTGCTGTCGCCATTCAGTTGTTCTCGTAATATAGTGGAAAGAGCATGATAGTTTAAGGCCAGCATATGGTGATTAGTTTTTAAACATTTGACTATCGCTTCAATTTCCTGTATGCCTCTTGTACATACCAGTCGGCCACGTTATGAATGCGTGTGGTGGGAAGAGAAACTAAACAGTTACAGAACCACGGGCGAGACGTGTAAAGTAAGTGCAAAAGTTAAAGGCGTATAAACGCTGGCAATGCCCGCGCAGAGCGCTGTTGCCAAGAGTAGCAGGCGTGTATCGGCGGTAATTCTGTATATCAGAGCATATTAAGTATCCTTAAAACATTAAAATCTTACCATGATGGTGTTAACCCTTGACACACGTTGGTTTAGAGTTTTTTAAAAGGTTGTGAATGTTAAATACAATGTTTCCTCCCTAGCATGAGTAACTTCACGTTTGTTAATCGGAAAATCGTGTCTTGTCCTAGCTTCGAGGGACATATTCACACGTTCATATCACAAACTCAGGGGAAAAAGAAATATAATAATTTCATTTATATATAAACAATATTTCTTCTCGAGTTTGAAACATGAAAATATGCCCGGTCACCTCATTAATAAACTAACACACCACTCCTCTGAAAACGAACTGAACATTAAGCATTCGTTTTCAAACTGCCTTAAATTAAATTAAGTTTTATTTATGGACGCTCTTTAACTGCTATGGTCCTTAAGCCTCTCATGCTATATTGGGCGTGTAAGACCAGTAAAGTTTGCTCAGAGGCGTCTTTATCAAGCTTGAGGTTCTTTTACGTACCGTAAATCTACGACAAGGGACCACCGGCTTTACTTCGCTTCCGAAGGAAGCCATTCTAAGGATTTTACACCCAAAAAAATCCATCGCCCTCCGCCGGGTTTGATCCCGCGAACTCGGGAACTAGAAGCTAAGCATGATAACCACTACACCACGGAGGACGACTTCCAAGCTGCGTGGTTTGTATTTTCATAGTATAGTGTTCATGTCTGAGATAAACGTTGTGAGGAAGGAGTGGTTGTGCTTTTCAGGTTTTTAATATTGAATGAATGTTTAGTAATGATACTCATGTTAAGATAAAGGGTGCATAACGTCTAAGTATCGTAGGTACAGGATTTCTGCACAGCCATAATCATAAAATAAAAATCCTGTCTAATTATAACATTATCAACTATATTTTAAAAATATTTATTCGAGCGTAATAAATGAAGATCATGTTCTCTATTCAGCGAATAAGATGTGACAGCGCTGGTAGGAGGGGCAAGCGCTGGAGTCTTCAGTACATCCCGCCTTCACGTGCCTTTAACTTTTGCAACTACTCTAGTACTGTTTTCATTGTGCGATTTTACATTTCCCTATCGCCTTGCCCCTCGCTCCTCTCTGATCCCTCGCCTTGATTGTCAAAAACACATTGGCACCATCCACAACGAACATTCATGTCGTGGCAGATTAGTACAACAAAGTGTGTAATGAAAATGTTTCTGCAGACGTTTATCCCAACTAACAATAAGTATATGGAAAAATAAGGTTTTACAAGAATAGTTTGTATAGTCTATATGAATATAAACGATGGTGGTTAGGTAAAGTGATGTTTTTTCAGTAATATTGCCTGTTAGTCGGAAGGGGAATGAAACCACCTACTCTTTTGAGAGTATTTTAGAATGAGAACGTACTTATCCCAAGCATGTTTATAGGATTTATATAGCTTTTAACATACTTCTAACGGTTTTTGAAGATATTTCTTGGTTTTTTTTTCTTTTTCAATTAAGTCTTTTATTACTTGGAAGAACCAAACCAATCTTATTACCCAGGATATCATACATGCATATCAAAGTAATTTTGGAAACGTACAGTAAAATGTTTAATTATACATGAATAAAAGCAATACGTACTAAACAGTACTTGTTTAATGAGTCTCAGAAAGAATTTATTGCCCCCTTCCAACTGCCGATTCGAATGCAAGACAGATTTATTAACTCATTTTCTTTATCAATTCAGCTCAATTTAATCATGTTGCCAAATATACACGAAACAATACTCAGTTGTTAAAATAAATACGATGCAATGTCACACACATCAAAATACTAAAGTAGAGATGGGACCTCGATACCGTCGATACCTCGATACTCGGTGATATTGAAGTAGGTCTAATACTTTGAGATAAACCTTCGACACTTTTAAATTTTTAAGTTTTGCATTATTTAAAGTTATTACGTGTAACTTTATGCTAGATAAGGAATAAAAACGGTTCGAGATTTCATGTTACTGCCTCTCACGTGTCCCCAAAAGAGTTGCTGGACTATAGTTCTTGATAGATCTTGACTGCGATGAATGCAACTTTTCCATAGGCTCTTGTGATTGATTGAAAATTTGTAAAACAATGGGGGAAGGAGTAGAGGTACTCCTGTAACATGCAGCGTTAACTGAGTTGTGAATGAAGCTGTTGAGGTTTTCTTAAATAGCTTGACTTGGTGACTCGCTCTCAGCCATTGCGTTTCTGCTGTTATTCCAGCAGAAACAAATCAGAGCGTATGACGTGAGATAATAAAGCGTAAGGAATTATTGGTTATTTCAAGAATGTTCGTGTTCTTAAACAGAAATGTTTGATTCTTACATATCTCTGCATTTCATATAATACTTCTTTGATTTTTTCTTCAAGTTTTTAATTGTATCTAATATGCCTTTGTATTAAACATATATATGCTAATGTATGAGGTTGGGTAGTAGAGAGGCTCAACAAACTTACTATGTTTCTGAGTGTTATATGGTTAATTACTTGTTACCGGATGAAAAATATATATGTTATGTGGTTGTGAATAGAGCTAGAACGGTGCTAGAAAACTTTTAGTTGTTTGAATTTCATGTAATATATATATATATATATATTAGTTTATATTTTCAAGTTTGTAGAATAAAGAATTGCTAGTATTTGTTTTTCTATGGATAGAGAATCCCTTAAAACGAAGTTTTCAGCACAATATATATAATTGCATACAGAGGGTAGCAAAGAAATTGTAATTACCATTATTGTTAATAACCTTGACTAACAATAGGGGATATATAACTGTGGCATTATCAAGAAAAAACATTCTGGATAACAGTAAGAAACAGAGTGGAGGACATAGAAAGACAAGAGATTTGGGAAAGCTTAGAGAATAAAAAATTACTAGGGTTCTATAGATTAGTAAAAAGGAAATGGGGAAGAGAAGGGTATACAGATTATTGTAATAGAGCTGAAAAAGAAGCGTTTGCTTGGATGAGAACAGGATCAATGTACCTGAGAGGGCTGAGAGGCAGAAAAAGCGTAATTTGTGAACTATGCGGAGGTAGTGAAAGCACAGAGCATTATATGACAGAATGCAAAGAATTAGCAGAATGGAGACAAAAAGTATGGGAGGAAAAATGGGAAAAAATGTATGGGAAAATAGTAGCAATTAAAATGTTAACAAGAAAAGAAGAAAAGAAAAATAAAAATATGGGGGAGTTCTTAAAGAAAGTAAAGGAGAAATGGATTAGAAAAGTAAGAGAGATAAGAAAGGTAGAAGGGCAAACGGAGGAGGGAGAGAATGGATCATAGGTGATTAAGGGTAGCAAGGGATGCTCAGCTGAGCCATAAGGCCAAGGTGCCAGGCAAAATGAGCAGTATAGGTAGAACATAGCTGGCAAGTACTGCCAATTGGAGAATGTTAAACAGGAAAAATTTCGGAATTAGCATATAATACAAAATTGGTTACATGCGTTTATACATACACAGAAAACTACTAATAAGAGCATAATTCAGTGAGCAAGCTATCGCTATTACAGTTTTATATAGAGTATCGAGTATCGAATGTCAGTGCTCAAAAATCAGTATCGGTATCGAGTATCGAGAAACAGTGGTATCGTCCCATCACCAATATAAAAGTATTAGTAAAATATTATCTTATTATAAGGATTGTTAATTTAGCAGGTACGTAGAACATTCTTAAACCTTGCTAATCTGACAAAGTGATCCTCTACAGGTAATTTATTACACATGTCGTCGGCAAGTACGTTGAACCATTCCTTGTGAGGTTCAAGTCTCGTTTGTTTAGATACTAATTAGAAATTATTTCGAGTTGAATAATTAAGTATACTGGCTTTAGTAAAATAGTTGATTATGTTGGTCTAATTTTGACTAAACAAATAAAGATAGATTAACAACTGCAAATATATCTCCCTTTATGAATAGTGACCTAGAATGAGCATCCTATGATGAGCCAGATAGAAAATGGATAACCGCTGTTGAAGTGAATTATTACCACAGTTTCCCCAGACATGAATACCATAAAGTAATTATACTCTATAAAAAGCCAAAATAGGCACTTCCAAGCTAACTTTTTAAGTACATTTCAGAAACCTGAGTAAATGTATTATTCTTGAGAGTCTGATAAAAATGTAATCTCACGTTAATCTCCTGTCAATTGTAATTCCTAGAGGATTTGGGCATAGGCAGACAGAGGGGACACCCTTGGAAGGAAAGCATGAAGACGACCAGATCCGGACGACGATGTGCGCTAGCAAGGATGGGGTCTCTAAAGATTCCAACATGCCAGCAATCCGAACGCCAGCTACCTCTGCCTAAGCCACTCGTAACAAATTGAAATTGAGTTTTATTTATGGACGCTCTTTAACTGCTGTGGTCCTTAGCGTCTCATTCTATATTAGGCGTGAAAGACCGGTATTTTGCTCAGAGGTCTCTTTATTGGGCTTGATGCTCTTTTACGTGCCATAAATCTACGACACGGGACCACCGGCTTTACTTCCCTTCCGTAGGAAGCCGTGCTAAGGATTTTTACGCTCCAAAACATCCATCGCCCTCCGCCGGGATTGAACCCGCGACCTCGGGAACTAGAGGCTAGCATGGTAACCACTATACCACGGAGGACGATGCCACTCGCAAGCCGGAGGTCCCGTGGTAGTCGAGACAGCTCCCAAAAAGGTGATCTAGCATTTCCAGAGAGGAATCTCTTCAGGACGTAAATTTCGCCGTCCTGCAGCAACGCACCAACCGCCGTCGCCTGGCCCTACAACCCTGAAACAGATGAGGTGAAGTAGATGAAATTAAATGATGGACAGGAAATTGGTGGTAGAAGGGGAACTACCTCAGTATTCGCGTACTGAAGTCAGGAAAAAAAAAACATGTTCAGAGTGGCCGGCACCACGGGAATTGCACCGGGAGCTCCCTAATACGAACTTCACACGTTACCGCGGGGCCATCTCGGTCGGTTTTAACATCGGAATTTCGAAACAGCAGAGAGATAAAGCGCGACCTCCAAAAATTAGGTTTCAGTAAATGATATCGTAAACCTTGGAGCGTCAGCAGCCGCCCATGAGTCTAGGAAAATTTGCGATGAAACGTCTCAGGAATAGAATGAATCAAGGCTATGGCTGGCAGTGTGTTTAACGGGATTACAGTCATGATGTGTGCCAAGAAGCCACTCGTGCAGACGTTTAACGCATCATAGCTTCGAACTTTCTTCCACAACGAAAAATATATAGCTTATTTACCTGAAAATTTATGCTGGGGACTAGTAAATAGCATAGATTTCTGTTCCAGAAATTAAAATTTAAATGCTTGTCTAAACAATTGCGAAAATCTAATGTTACATTTATATGATTTCCTCTACCCACTATGTTTATTACTTTCTCTGCCACATACCCAATAGACAGAGAAGCAAAAATTCGATACCAAGATTTCACCAGAAATACATCTTTTGGATCCCCCAAATCCAAATAAAGCATTTTAGAAAAAGTTCCGTGTGTGTGTCTGTCTCAACTCAAAAACGAACTTGGTATTTAGGTTCAGTACCTACACGAAGAGTTTCAGGAAAATTTCCACCCCAAACTACCCTTTACATGGAACATTTTTCGAATTCATTTATTTTCTAAAAATGGCTATGACGATTTTGATTAAAATACCATATATTAAAGATATTTACATGACAAATAAAATGTATATTTGTATTTTCTCCTCTTCACTCGGAAGGAGTTTTGTATAACCTTGAATAACTGGTAAGCGTTAAAGATAGACGAAAACGTACTACACAAAAGATCTGTCTCTTTTTAAAACACACAATTCATTTCAAATATCTTTTGTGGTATCAGACATTTCCTATATATCCTTTATTAATGGTTGCAGTTGTTCAGTTCTTTGTCATTATTTTAAAGTCCTGTAGATTTTCAGTTATTTCTCGCAATTAAATGGAGAGTATGGATTTTTAAAGCCAGCGTATAGCATGCAGTTCTTAAACGTTCGATTATCCCTGTTCCCTTTGTATCTGTAACGAAATGTGTAATGCAGCTATTTCTGCAAACGTTTATTTCGATTATAATGAAGTAGTAAGATAAACTTTGGTAAAAATAATTTGTATACACAGTATTGAGCGATGAAGGATAGAGAAAGTCATGCGAATGTAACACATCAAATCTTTTTTTGGCCTCCATGTAACACAATTGCATAAATTGCTTTACTACCCATCTTTTTTAGTTCCATTTATACCCCGCCTCTCACCTATTGGCAAAGGTGTTAACCCGTATTCTTGTATCGTTGTGTTTCTTGCAGTTTTTGGATTTTTAATCATTAGATCACACTCTCATTTATAGTTCCAGACTCTGTGGAGGATGCGGAATAATCTTGGCTAAAGAAAAACTTCCACTCCCCAATTGGGAATCGAACCCGGAACCCCTTGAATAACAGGCAGGTGCTCTACAGACTGAGCTACGGAGCCAGATGCCTGTTTTTGTACGTACAATGGGTATACAAGAGGCGGAAGCGATAGTGAAATATTTTAAAAGCGGATTACTATGGGTGATTTTCCACAGAAACGAAGCTTTTATAAGCGATACCACAGGTTTGGCAACGCCTTCAATTTTCCGTTTACCGGAGGTTTTTTCAGTTTTTGTCTCTACTGTTAAATTATAAATGTGAACATATTGCCTTTCTGCAGTATTTGATTCATATGCTGCCTTTCAAATGTCACTGTTTTCATGACATCATTAGAAACAAAAGATTAAGCACTTGAAAATATAAAATGCAAACCAATAGAAATGAATATCTTAGAAATGGTTAATGCCACAATAATGTATGTAAATTTTGTGTTTTAAGGGGATTTACTTTATTTATGTGGGTGTTTAAGTCTATCTCTCATGGTTTACTGGTTATGCAAAATTATACAAAATATATTCCGAATGAAGAGGGCTTCGCATTCAAGACATACATTTTATTAATCATGAAAATATCTTCAACTTATGTAATTTTAATCAAAATCATTATAGCCGTTTTTTGTCTATGCAAAATGCAAAGGGTAGCTAGGGCTAGAATAAAAAAACTAAACCATAGTTTATTGTTACCATAGATAAATTGAATATACAAACTATGATACAAATAATTTAACTCTTTATCAATATTTGAAGGTATTTACAAAATGTAAACGTTTAAAAGAATATATGTTCCTTTCTTACATGTCCAACTCACAAAGCAATTGCCAATCATGCTATCAGCAGACATATTACATAAACCTGACCTTCACAGCCTACAAATTTCAATCCATCCGGCCCTGGATTCCTGGGTTACATTAAAAATTAATTTTGTTGTTTAAAGTTTCCTTCAGCAGGAATTTGAAGAGTTGTAAGACTCTAGATGAAAATATCTTTGTTTATAGCGTCATAGAAACAACAGTGCTTTAAGGATATAGGATTCAAGGTACTCTCAACATTTTGTTTAAAATTTTGGCCAATAAACGATACGTTGATTTATTTCCTATCTGGAATTTTGCAAAATTTGTAACGCTTTAAATTTTAAAGTACATTTTTAAAACTGCAAAGGTTAATTCTGTTTATGTTTAACGTCACGAGTTGTCATATCCAGCTTTGAGCATGGTATTCTTGGTTTTTTACTTTCCCTAACACGTACATTTATAAACGGTAGAGGATAGAGAACGTCAAGTGAATGTAACACATAAGAGTTTTAAATTTACAAACGGATGTAAAATAATGCTTTATGCTCTTTTCTTTTTCTTTCTTTATTTTTTTTTCTTCTTCAGCTCCTACCAACAGCAGAAAAGCATTCATAGAAAGCCTATACTGCTCCATTACCTAGTTTAAATAGTGTTTAACACCCGTTGTTACTACATACAGTACCACAATGCTGATGATAAAAGAAAAAAAATGGTAATTGGAGAAGGGTACCTCCCGGCATCTGCCAGTTACGAGGACAGGAAAACCTGATAAAAACCTCAGTGCTGGCGGGAAAATATTTATAGTACCAAAGCTTATATTGTAGCAATGTATAACACTTCCTCTAAGGAATAATCGCTGGGATACATTCCTTAATTGTCCTGCACAGTGGCTGACATATTATGGGAATGAATGGCCGTCCATATGGTTAAAGCATAGGGTTTATTTAAAAATTATGGTGTTACAAATAATGAAAACGAAACGCGTGATTTTTATTTAACGCGTTATTTGATTAATAATAATAATAATAATAATAATAATAATCACTATATTATAACAGTCTACTTCAATAGTATTTAAAAACAAAATTCCTGTTCACTGTGACTTTGGGACGGGAAATTGTTATTACATACATAAAGTGAATCATAGTTTACTACTGAAACAGAAACTATGATATACAGTTTTTATTTGCATTGTTAATTAATGGATTTTGTCCTTTGTACAGAGTTTTCATGCTCACAACTACTTAAAAATTATTTTGTAAGAATCTATTTCAACAATCAAAGCGCAATGTTGCAAGTATACGATTTCAATTTCTAAATGAAAGAAAAAGAAATCTTAGACCCTCTCCCTAATATACTGGGAATAAATTTTGGCTACTAATACGTACGTAATGTGTATAAAGTTTAAATTAACGGTGACCAATAGTTTTCGGGATAAAAAAATAACTTTGAAATTTTAATATGCAAATTTATGTCATAATCCGTACGCTTCACGCACATTAGAATGAAGAGAATTGTTATTTTAATAGGTATTTTTGTTATGTAGAAAAAATCTGACAAAAAATCACGATGAGCTGCTTATTTTAGACTTAGAAAAGAATTAATTTAGTATGTATTAAATTTGCTGTTTTATGTATTTTTATATAAAGAACTATTTTCCTAAGAGTTACTTTTAAATTTACCTCATATTCGTTTAACACTTAAGTATATATATATATATATATATATATATATATATATATATATATATATATATATATTAAAATATATGTAAAACTGTGCACTAAAAATGGAGAATGATCATTTTAAGCATTTAAAAGTGTAGTTTTGAGAAAAATGCACTTTCCCAAATCTTTTGCTGTCGTGAAGAGGCAATATTCAAATAGCTCTGAGGCCTAATATCCATCATTTAAACAAACATATGGATGACAATCACGACTTAATATCTTAAAGCACACACTTATTGAAAAAGCAAAACATCGACATTTTGAATATTTTTCGTTAGAAGTACAGTCCTGAAATAAAAACTATGTTGTGGTAGTTACGATAGCAATTCATTTGGCCACAGTTGTTCCATGGTTCCTTGCTCTCTTCCTTTCTAGTTAAAATTTGAATAATTAAACATTTATTTCAAACCTATGACTGGCAGTTTCTGTACACAAAATCATATATGTTGTCCCAATAAACTGAAGATATATTTTATGTTTGTCTTTTAGATAGTTTTGAAGCTGAAATGTAGTATATAGGTTAAACTCATCTATAATAATATAAATCTCGCAGTTTTAGACAGTTGCATATCACTATTACTTCTTCACTACAGACACAAATCGAATTACTCATGAGTCAAATTCACTGGTGTGTGTCCTGTTAAGATTAATTTTAAATGAACTCTGGTATTTACTGGTGAGGAGCTGCTTTACGTGTTTGCCCATTTGTTGCTCCCAGATTTCAAGTCCTCTTTTCTTCTCTCAGGTGATGACCTCTCTAGGTATTTTATCATATGCCCCTTCTCCGTCCTCACTGGTGGCAGCTTCTTTCGCCAGTCGATTTTACAGATCATTACCTGCAATCCCCCGCAAGCGTCGTGTGTGTGTGTGTGTGTGTGTGTGTGTGTGAAAATAAATCGAAAACGATAACGCCGATAAATTCCAAATTTCATGAGCGTGCTCGCCGCTAGTAAAATTTGTAATTTTTTTACAAATTTCAACCTCTTTAGTTAAACATTTTACACATATTGCTTCAACATAATTGTAATAGAACATTAATTTTTGTTTTATAATGCACCTTAATTTTTAAGAAAATATCTTTCAAAAAGCGAAATTTGAGTCATATGATAAAAGTTTGAACATTCCAAACGTTTTCCTAGAAAAAATAATAATATATGTAACACATTTTATTTTCCAAAAATCAATTCATGTATCATAAAATCCCTAAATCTATTAGTGTGCTTGATATATATCCACCATCATATCCATCCACCATATACCATACAATAAAACAAAGTTACGAGAAAATTAAGTTTTAGCAGTTCTTGCCCTATATACACACACCAACGAACGTCCATTTAAACATCGCGTTTGGGAATTTAAATAGCCAGAAGGAGAAAGCTATGTTCGAGTCCTGACTCTTCAATATTGAGGATCTGTTCTATAAAGAATTTAAAATTTGATTTTTTTTAGAAATTTTGATAAAAATTTCATATTGGGTATCCTTAAGGTGCAGCGTGAAGATTTTTCAGAAAATTCCTCCACCTCAAATAACCCCAGTGTAATAGTTTATTAGATTTTATTTTCTCAAATATGCCTATAAGGACTTTGAACAAAGTCTTATTATGATATTAACATAAGAGATAAAATATATACATCTTGAATTTTCTATATTGTCAGTGAATGTTATATAAGCGGAAAAAGCCGAAAGATATAAACAAAAACTTTCATCAGGAAAATGTAGATCTCGTTGAAAGATACAATACATATCAGGTAATATTAACAAGTTAATATTAACCAGCTTAAACATTAACAGATTCGAAATATTAACTTTTATTAATTTAAATATTCTAATGTTTTAAGCAGCAAAATTTGAAGCGTTAAGTGATTTCTTTTGTTACTGTTTGCATGAGCTCATGAAAACGTAATATTAGAGATATGATATATCGATTTAGTTTTTAAGCAGCTGACTGTCTGGTATACCTCACCTGTACTCCTGCTCACATAATGTGAAATCATTTCTGACAGATATACGTATATCGTAAATAACAACAAAAGTGCAGAAAATAGGCTCTTGTGTGAACAATTTCGATAATGGATGGAAAAAGTCATATGATTGTTACGAATCAATTTTTTTCTACGTATTTCGCGCAGCAACCGGTTGAAACCTATCTTTTTTACGCAGACGTACGAGAAGAAAAGAGCACTTTTTAACAAAATACGTATTTATATTAAATATTTCACTGTTTTGTTACATCTAGCTTCTACCCCTTCCTTTGCAACATATAAAACATTGAGGGTATTTTGCCCCAGCAAAGGTCGCATATATTTCATTGGGGTTTATTGGTTGGGCCACATGCAAATTTCTAATCCAACCTAACAAATAATTGTGGGCATCCCAAAATATATACCCTGAGAGAGCTGTTCTATATACACGCACACGTTCTGATTGGCTGGTGGGGATGACCAATAGAACCTTGCGTGTCTGCATATAGAGCTGTCTGAACCAAGAGACAACACAAGAATGACTTAAGCTGTAGGTGGGGCAGGTTGGCACGCTTGGCGGGGACCACTTCCGACTTCCAAATTTAGGCGTGTGAACACAGGCGTAGGAGGGGGGTTGACGCACATCGCGCCCTCCAATACCTCATCTTAACGGCCCACTCAAAGCGTCGCGTCGCTTTTCCCTGTTATTGCTTTCTTTCAATTAAAACACTCAGCAGAAAATTGATGGTTCGCCTGGCATTCACGGGCTTTTAAAACCTCAAAATGAGAATTTAATTAATTTCATTTAAGGATAACCATCTATGAAATTTCTAAAATCCACAGCTTCGGCTCGATACATTTGAAATTTGAATACAGCAATCATGGTTTAATTTATATTATGTACACGAGGTTCCATGCATATTTTTAAACTACCTCTCGATGTATTAATTTTTTATTATTTTTTTGAGTTTTTAAAATTTGCACCGAGAGATATAATTATTTTTCGAAATACGTAATACTTTATAATGTAACTCTTTGGTAATATATTATTAAATTCTAGAGGTTAAACCTTATTTATCTTACTATTTTGGAGAAAATAAATATTAAATAAGAGACTTACATTTCCTGTTTAAAAATTTATATATGAGTATTATTGTTTATTAATATCAGTAAGCTTGTTAAAAAAATCATCTCATCATTTTTATCTGTTATTTTTAAGGCTGTATACAAAACTTCATTTATTTATTTATACCGAAAAGTACATTCTGTGGAACAATTTGAAGATGAGAATGTACCGACAAATTAAAACCCGAGAAAAGAAGGTTTAACAATTACAACGCCAAAATAACACTTTCTGAATTTACGTGATTTAAAATCATGCAATGTATATAAAAACGTTCCTTCGGCTTTTCTGCTCCTCTACATCTAATTTAGTATCTGAAGATTCCTGAGGACTCTCGAGTGGTTTGTTCACTTTAATGTAGCCAAAACGTATCGTTTTGACTACAATTTTATAGATGTTTAAGCTTACAGGCAGATGTTTCAATCGCTATATGATCTGTTTTGAAACGTCCTACAGTTATTAAAAGCTAAATGGAGCTAAACTAGAAATTGTGTAGCGTTTATCAAAGCTAAACTTCATATTTATGAATGTTGGCATTTTTTCACAGATGGGCATGTTTAGATTACCCCGTGCTCTTTAAGAAATCCCTATATAATGCTCTACAAGATTTTTACTTTTTCTACGACTTCTACTTTTCTACTTCATGGATAAACTATTATATTACACACAAAATTTCCTCCCCTGAAGAAAAAAGGAGGCATTTTTAGGAATGTATGTGTCTGTATGTATATTTGTGAGCATAACTCAAAAACGAAAAACCGTATAAATACCCAACTTGATATTTCATCTCAGTATCTTCCAAAGGTATGAACAAGGATTTACAAAAAAAAAAAAAAAAAAAAACTCCCACTCAAAACTGCGCCTTATAGTGAGAAAGTTTAGTTACTTTTGATTTTCTCAAAAATGACAAACATTTTATTAATCAAATAAATATCTTTAATACAAGGTATTTTAATCAAAACTGTTATATCTTGATTTTTCTGGGAATATAATGTAAACCCCTCATCATTCTGAATGAATTTTGTATGCTGGTAAACCGTCAGAGATAGACACATCTACTAGACAAAAAGTGCAGGAACAATTTATGTGAAATAAAAATGTTTGTGACATTAACCTTTTCTTAGATATTGTTGGTTTGAAGTTCCAAATACTCGTTCTCGTGGGCGTGTAAAGAGTGTGAACTTTCAAAGCCTGCATAACGCCCCACTTAATAAAGATTTTGCTATAGTTCAACCTTCTCTATCCCCATTGTACCTACAAGGAAATGTGCAATGAAGGATAGGATAGGACTAGAAGCGGAGGGGGGCTTAATACCTCGACCTAGGGCCCCTGACGGGGCTCCCCCGGGAAGGAGGGATAAGGTGAGAGGAGACGGGGCAGCCGGACCAGGAGGCGCGACAGGCAGGGGGCAGGGTCCCTACCATTTGCAGATTTGAACTCCCTGGGTGCTGGCTGGTGCAGCCGACCTCCTCCCCCCCTGTGGGCTTACACATCGCCTGGAGGGCCCGGGACCTGAAGACCACTTGCAGTCCGGGAGAGGAAGGTTTCCTTAGAGCATCCTTTTCCCCTGCCATGCACACCCGAGACCTTCCGCCGACACTTGCAATCCTGAAGCAGATGAAAAGTGAAGTGAGATGAGAGTGGATATGAAATGGAGGGACAGGAAATTAGGGGATTTAATTATCCTTCCCAGTATTCGCCTGGCCACCTAGGGAAACCCCGAAAAAACACATGGATCAATAAGGTCGCCACGGGAATCGAACCCACTATCCCCCAAATGCGGGGCACAGACGTAACTGCCTGAGCCATCCCTATCGATAATGTCTGATAAGACCATTTCTGCAAACACTTATCTCGATTAACATGAAGCACATAAGAAAATAAATTTTTATAAGAATAGTTTGTAGAAGAAGGAATAGAGAAAATCGTGTGAAATTGTATTTTGCAACCTCTCTTAACCGCTTAGAACACTGATTTCGTAAAACCCCGTGATATTCGTAAAAACGGTACAAAATCACCCGATATTCTCGAAAATGGAATGGAATACTGGCAAATGTAGTATTTCTGATCTCCTTAACCTCCCCTAATAAAGCTCCAAATCCTGTAAATGTTTTAGCCTGTATGTTATGTTGTGAAAGAATTGTTCACGGGAATGTGTAATATTTAAACAATGTAAGGGGACATATCGATAGCAAATAAGTATGGGAAAATGATAGCATACAAATAATAGAATCAATGCTAAATAATATTGAGAATAACTTGAATGTAAAATAAACTTGTAACACGACCTCCCGAATGCGAGCTAAAAACGTTACCGACGGAGCCATCCCGAAACACATGTAACACATCAGATTTTTTAAACTTCTAGCATGTTTTATTGATTTCTTATGTATCGAGTGTTTGTTAAATAGTATCAATTCTTTCATGTATGGAGCCAACTGTATGAATTAATGGGCCCTGGATTGAGCACAGCCGTAATCTTGATATTATTTAGATACATATGAATGAACCAAAATAGCATGAAATGAAATATGGTGTGCTACTAGACTGAAAGTGTTTCACACATTTTTGAAACACATTTTCAACTCATGTGTAAAAGTCACTTTCGACCTTGTAACGCAAACGACTATTTCTGCTGTGGAGGACGAGGTTGGAAACATGCTTCATTCATATGAACTTTTCCTGTCGCTAAAAACCTTCAGATATAGATAGCTTCAGCACAGGGAGCACTGGGTTCGTGTACTGCCGCTGCAAATATAAATCCATTATATGTGGCAGACTATGCCTCTGTTAATTAATACAACCAAGTTAATCCACACGTGAAATTTGGAAAATTCAAAGTATACAGGCTGTCTGGTTGAAATGTATACTACTTATTAAAAATATGTTGTTGTTCACCAGTGGCACTGGGGATTAATTGATCTGCATCATTTTCCCTCTGACTTCCCAATATAAAGTCTGTAAGTTATCACTTTTAAGGCCTTTGCATTTGGCGAGATGCTGTTTTTTCAGGATATCATCTTCACAGAGAGTGCACTTGGGTGTAGGTAGGCATCGTATCTTGTAGAGGTGTTCTGCGAGGCAATCGTGGCCAGTTGCCATCCTAAACAAGGCCACTGCAATTTTCCTTGGCATTTTTTTGTATTTCAACTCTATCTTTAATATTCTTATAATCTTTATCTTTTAATTTATCTTCTCATCAAGTCTCTGCTGTCTTTTGAAATGTTGTTTAATGTTATTTCATTGTTTATTTATTTATATTTGTCCTACAGGTTTTATTTGTTGTATTGCACCTTTCTTTGCTAATTGATCCGCATGTTCATTGCCCAAAAGTCCGACATGAGCTGGGATCCATTGTAGAGTGACATGATTTCTAGATTCCACCGCTTTAATTAGACTTCTTCTTTCTTTAATATTTCTTGTTGTTTTATTATTGTAATTTACTATCCCGTCTGTGGCTGATTTTAAGTCTGATAAGATGACTATTTTTTGTTTTATGTATGGACTATATAGAATGTTCTGTAATGCTGCTTCTATAGCTGTTAATTCTCCATCATAGTGGTTTGACGTTTCATCTAATGTTAGATACTGTGCAAAATGTTTACAGTATACTCCTGCACCAGCATTATTTTTTATTGATGACAAAAATAATAATGTAATATTTTGTAAGCTTTCAAGATTCTATCTTATATTGTTATTAAGTATTAATTTTATAAGAAAAGACACTATTTTGAAAAAAAATGTCGGTTTTGAATTCAATAAATATCTAAAAGCTATTAAATCATATTTTAATTAACCTTCAGTTATCATTTTTCTTATTGCACACTCAAAATATAGAAAAAGAAATTATTTTTTTAACATTAACAGGGTTTTATCTCAAAATGGATCAATTTTTTTAACAAATCATTATTATTATTATTAATTTCTTAAATGCGTTCATAATACAATATAAAATTTAGGGGTACTTTCAATATGGCAAAATGCTAAGAGAAAAGACATTGCGAGAAAGCCACGTTTGAAGTTCGTTATGGTGCCAATAAGCATTCGCCTGTTAATTTAAAAAGTGAATTATCGGGGAGCTAAATGAGTCAAATAACAAAATATGTATTTTTCGAAAGTTTTGTGATTTTTCATAATTTCCTGGCAAATTTCCTAAATGCAATAGATTAAACCTTCAAAATTTAAACCTGGTTATTTTATAAGTTCACTGATACACAGTCTATTATTTTGAAATTTAAACGAACTAATTTGAATGTCTGTTTGCAAAAACCTCTAAGGAAGTTTATCCTGTGGAAATTAAGTTTTATATTGCTAAAACTTTCGAAGAATTCCGAATCTTTAATTAATTATCTGCTAGATTTTATAGGGTTTAAAAGCTGCAGTGCGTTATTGTTTTCTTAATATCCTTTGCTACACTATTTGCAGCATAAGGTTGTAATATTTTACTCAGTCTAGCTTTCATTTAACATTAAATTCAATTCTAATAAACAAGAAATTGTAAGTTTAATCGAGAATGTTTAAGAAGCACGTGTGATTCTCTTTCGAAACTCTAGTATAATACTGTTGCGCATAAACCCCAGTCTTAATATAAGTATTTACGTTCCAAATCTTCTCCAAATTTACTGGTTTCCAATGAGAACTATAGTTTAGGTAAACTACACCTAAAAAGTTTAGGTAAACTTTACTTACTTTAGTAAACTATAGTTTACTATCATACATTAAAATAAACCTTGTTGGAGTATTTCAGGTTACAAGGCATAAGCTAGATACAGGGAAAAATATCTGATGTTACATTCACATGGCTTTCCCTACCCACTACCGTTTGCTTTTATATAGCTTCTATAAACTATTCTTACAAAAACTTATTACTTTTTCTATCACGTAGCTATTAGGTAGAGAAGGTAATTCCACTCAAAAATTCGATATCGAGATTTCACCGGAAATGTATGTTTTAAGGCCCCTGAATAAATATAAAAAGCATTTTTAGAAAAAGGTATGTGTGTGTGCGGGTGCGTGCGTTAGTGCGTGCGTGTATGTGTGTGTGTGTGTTTGTACAGCATAACTCAAAAACCAAAAGTCGGATAATTACCAAACTTGACATTTAAGTTCAGCAAGTTCCAAAGATGTGGCACGAAGATTTTCAAGAATATCCCCATCCAAAACTAGTCTTTACAAGGAAATATTTTGGATACTTTTTTACTTTTCCAAATGTTTATTCTAAAAATGTTGATTAAAGTACCATTATTTAATATATTTACATGACAAATAAAAACTATATCTTGAATTTTCTGGGAATAGCCTTTGAAGTCCTTTTCCTTAGAAAGGAATTTTGTGTAATTTGTGAACGTTAAGCCATAGACAAATACCTACTACATAAAAAATGTAGATCTCTTTAAAACACACAATACATTTCCAATAGCTTTTTTGTTGCATCAACCATTTCCGAGATATCCATCTTTATTGGTTTGAAATTTTAATACTTTGTCATTTTTACTTTCTCTACTTCTTACACAGTAGGTAGAGGAAGTATTGCATTCCACCCAAAAATTTGATACTGATATTTCACAGGTAATACACTTTGAGTCTCTCTGTATAAAAAAGGGCAGTTTAGAAAATGGTCCGCACGCATGTTAGAACAGCATAACTCAAAAACAAATAGTCGGTTAAATACCAAACTTTGTATTTAAGTTCAGTATCTTACAAAGTTGCGACACGAATTTTTCAAGAAAATTCCTTCACCTCAAAACTACCCTTTACATCGAATATTTTTTTCGAAATTTTCGAATTCTCAAAAATGGCTCAAACGATTTTGATTTAAATTCGATATATTAAAAATATTTACATGACAAATAAAATGTATATCCTCATTTTTCTGAGAATAGCCTGTGAAGTCCTCTTCATTCGGAAGGAATTTTCTATAATCTTATATAACTGGTAAATGTTCAGCGGCAGGCGAAATGTACTACACAAAGCAATTAGATCACTTTAAAACACATCATTTAGTTTAAATAACTCTTTTGCGCCGTAAGCCATTTCCGAGATATCCGTTATTAATGGTTCGAAATGTTCAATACTTTATCAATCTTTTGAGGTCTTTTCGATAACCAGTTGTTTCTCGCGCTGTCGTGGAAAGAGTGAGGAAATTAAAGACCAGTGTACAGTGCTTAAACATTTGATTATCGCTATTCCCTTTGTCTGTATAGCGAAATGTGTAATGTAGCTACTTCTGCAAAAGTTTACCTCAATTAAAATGCAGTAGATAGAAAAATAAAGTTTCATAAGTATAGTTTATATACTGATACCGTAATTATTGACAGGAAGATGTAAGTAATTAAATAAAGAAATGAAAATAAGATAGAGAAATAATCCCAATAAATAATTTCTATATATTAAATCAATGTATAATGTAATAAGCCAGAGTTGAAAGACGTACGGAAAGAAGGTAATTAGCGAGTCATGTTAAGGAAATACATTAGTAACAGCCGATTAGCGAACGTGTTAGCACAAAGATTCATGGTATGGTTAAGGTGTTGAGTTCAGTACGTTTGCAAAGTCAGTAGGTGAGAATTCTGTAAATTAGAAAGGGAATGAAATTCTTAGATCTGAGCAAGGTACCGCATAATAACAGTGCCATATACGCACACGTAGAGGTTTAAGATTGGACCGCGTATGTAGGAACGTTGGTAAGGGTAGGGATAGATAGGCGGAGATTAAGTGAAGAAAAGGACATGCATTCTAAATCAGACTCACTCATTCACTTAATCTGAGTTACTAAATCACATGACGTACTCGTGTGACGACGTTTGTGATTATTCAGTGATATTTAGTTTCAGTTTAAGTTTTGTCTCGCCCAATGACGCGCTTGAGTTAGAAAGATTTAGCGGCAATTGCGAGGGATCTTTTCGAGTAACATTTTTGCGACTTAGGACAACTGACGCTCCGCACAATTATTATTCTAAAAATAATTGAATTCTTTAATTCAACAATCGGCGACTCCTTTCAAACAGAATATTTGAATCAACATTAAAATTTATCAGCTAGCTTGTGTTATCCTTTCACACTACACTCATGCATATCCTGAGACAAAGAACTCATAGCTATACCACTGTAGCAGCTAGCGGACCAGATAACGCAGAACGATCTGCGAGACGACTACATCGTAGAACTCAACAACGCAGGTAACATTAAACGTTATCTAAATTGGTACGACTTGGAGACAGCAGCATCATTTGAAGCAAAGGGTACGGCTTCAAAATTGTGGCACCGCGGACGGTGGGCATAAGTCAGGTTTTTTTTTTTTTTTTTTGCGCCGACAACATAACACAACGCAACCCTCACAAGAAATACGGAAGTAAGACATTGCTGAGAGGGAAGGGGGAGTTACGGTTGTAGAACTCCTGCAGTGACGGTTGATAGCAGTTTAGTTCACTATTATATTGTGTTTAAGTTGACTACATTTTTTGAAAGCTGTTTCACTCTCCTTGTAATCGATCTTTGAGATAAATTAATATTATTAAAATTGGCGAGTTCTTGAGGTCACACAATGTCCACAGCTTTTGTCACACATAGTTTCAGAAATTCGCCCTCTTGAAAAGGTTTTAGAAACCCAGCGATCTCCCAGTAAGTATGTAACTAGCATATTTAGTTGTGTATTTATAGCCATCAATATTCGGGAATTTCTTTAGAATGTTCTTTCCAGTTAACTTTTGTAATAGTTTAACACGTTCAATTCCTAAAATAATAATAATAATAATAAACTACAACAACTTCCCTGTGCAACACACCATATGAAGCATAACATCTAATGTAGTGTCTTTGGATGTTGCTTCTAAATAGGACATGTAATGTTTTTGAGTAAATTAAAAATTTCACACACACACTCTCTCTCTCTCTCTCTTTCTTTTTCTCCCTCTGTACAGCAAAAAAAAATCGTCCTCCCATTCTGCAAGAAATTTCCGTTTTCCGGTAAACAATGGTTTAGTAGACAATGCCGTAACAAACTCCACCACTGAACTGTTTACTCCCAACCACCCTCTCGTCTCTAGCTAGCAACAGTGACCCAGGCTGTGTGCGCTTTGAGTCGCGTTACGCCTGAGTCGTGACACAAGCTTAGCCACCTCTGCAATAGACGGTAGAGAAAGTCATGTGAATGTAACACATCAGAATCTTTGTTTTTTTTAAAGTGCTCTCGCTAACGAGTTGTTTCTTTTGATGTCACAGAAAGAGTATGGGAATTTAGGCCAGCATATGGCGCCCGTCTTTAAACACCTGACTATCGATTCGGCGTGCTCCATTCCCCTTGTACACACAAGGAAAAGTGCAATGAAAGTTTCTGCAAAGTTTTATCTCGATTAACATGAAGTGAATAGGGTTTTAGAAGGTGTATAAAATAAACCATAGTGGGTTGGGACACTTGAGGAATGTAACACGTCATATTGTGCTTTTTTCACGTAGTCATGAAAAGAATTTCAAAACTATGGCATAGCGACACACTATAAATCTGACTGTCGCTTTACTTACTGTATTCTACAACGAAATGTGTAAATGTAAATTGAAATTTTATCTGGTTTAACAAGAAATAGAATAATAAGCTTCTATAAGAATATATTGTAGAGGAGTGAGTAGGGAAATACATGTGAATCTAACACATCCAATTCGTCTATTTACTTCATGTTAATCAAGATAAACCTTTGCAGGAATAGCTTCATTACACTTTTCGCTGTAGGCACGAAGAGATAGAGGAAACCGAATCCATAGTCAGATATTGTAAGGGGACATACCCGTTAGCAAATAAATATGGGGAAATGATAGTATATAAATATTGGAAATAATAGAATCAGTGTTAAACAATATTGAGAATAACTTGAGTGTAAAATCAACTTGTGACAGCTGTAGTGAACAGGCGAGCTAGCAAATAGATGAAAGTCCACAGGCGCATACACGCTAATGCGCACAGGGTTCAGGTTAAACCTCACAAAATAGAAATAGGAGGCTCAGAATAGAAAGAGATAGAAATAGTGATCCAATTCCTGGAACTCGAGGGAGTTGGTAAAATAGAAGGAGAAACATGCGCTTTCAGAGTAAGATGAAGGTAGTGGGTTTTACCAAACAAGTCATCAGAACGCGTGACTTCCAAAGCTTGGCACATTTTACTCTCATAGCACGCTATGTAACGCTACGTAAAAACCAATTGTAACAAACAAAGGCGCGAGTTCAGGCGTCATAGAACACATAAAAGGGGAGGGAGGCCCCGAGTTTGGTCATCCTCTTTTACTCTTGCACTTGCTATCAACGTAGCAGACGTCCTACTCACCAGTGATGTGATTAAGTTGTGCAGTCAGGCGGAAGATTCTGCATGTGTGTGGATGAAAATATCGTGTGAAGTATTAGATAGGTCCACAGAATAACTTCAGTAGTAGCGGGAAGATTTAAGACTTATAGCACTCATAGGGAAAGTTGCTAGCCGCCTGAATAGGCGTCATTCTTTTAATAAATCAAGGTTTAAACGAAATCAGTTTATCATTTGGCTTCAACCTACAAAATCCCTGAGGTTAAATTATCAAACTAGCTAGGCATTTCCTCAGCTCTCCGACTAGCAGCCGGCACAGAGCATCTAGAACTACGGGGATCCAGACACGTGTACACCCGCTACAATATTTAATAGTGTGTGCTATAGGCTGATCTTGAAATTTCATAATCTTCCCATTACATTGCGAGAAACCAATGAATAGCGACAGAACTTTAAACAATTTTGTGTTGCACTCACATGACTTTCTCTACTCTTGAACAATCTAGCTTTACAAATGCTTCTTCTCCACCTACTTCATGTTAATTGAGAGCATTTGCAGAAATCTTATTGCTAATTTTCTTGTAGATGCAATGGGGAATATGGTAGCGACAGTCAAATCTTTTAAGAACTGGTTGCTATGTGGAGCATTCCTTTCTCCTTGCATGTCCAGGACAAAAAAAAAGGAATAACGAATTTCTAATTGAGAAAGTGTTTCAAGTATTGCAAAATTCAAACAAATAACAAGGAATATCTCGGAAATGGTTCACTCCACAAAAAAATTGTATATGACATAAACTGTATGTTTTAACAAGATCTACATTTTTTGTACAGAAACATTTTGTCTATCTCTTCGTGTTTACAAGTTATGCAAAAGCCATTCAGAATGAAGCGGACTTTAGGGGCCATTCTCAGAGAATTCAAGATATATATTTCATTTGTCATGAAAATATCTTAAACATATGATATTTTAATCAAAATCGTTAGAACTATTTTTAAGAAAATCAAAATTTTCAAAAAATGTTCCATGTAAATGATAGTCTGGAGTAGGGGGATTTTCTTGAAAACCTTCTTGGCGCATCTTTGAAAGATACTGAACCTAAATACCAAGTTTGGTATTTATCCGACCTTTCGTTTTTAAGTTATGCTGTTCGCAGACACACAGACACGCTTCCACACACATACATACACGGACCTTTTTCACGGGCCTCAAAACATGTACTTCCAATGAAATCTCGGTATCGAATTTTTGGGTGGAATACAATACTTCCCCTACTTACTATACGTAGTAGAGAAAGTAAAAATGACAAAGTGTTGTCAAATTCAAACCGATGATAATGGATATCTCGGAAATGATTCGTGCCACAAAAGAAATTATTTGAAATACATTGTGTGTTTTAAAGAGCTCTTCATTTCCTGACTAGTAAGCCTTTGTCTGTCTTTTGTAGTTTACCAGTTATACAAAATTATACAACATGTCTTCCGAATGAAGTGGACTTCACAAGCTATTCTCAGAAAGTTCAATATATACATTTTATCATGTAAATGTCTTAAATTCGTGGCATTTTAATCAAAATTGTTAGAACTATTTCTGAGAAAATAAAAAATATCGATAATTATTCGATGTAAAGTGAGGTGTGGGGAAGGGAATTTTCTTGAAAGTTCTTGCAAGAATAAGATCATCTGTCTGGCACACACAGATTTTTGTGTATCAAGGAACCTACAGATAATCGTCGCGATATGACCTGGACAAGTGTTAGCCAGCTCAATTACGTGTAACGTATCACAGCCGTGTGATGTAACACGTTTTAGGAAATTCGTTGCCAATGGGTGCGAGGCAAAGAATAGATTTCGTGTCTTACAACCACGTACGTACAAAAGTACAACATATGTACATCCTCATTACCTCACTAGTCCTTCGCTAATAGGAACTTCGCCTTTCCCCTTGCCTTACTTTCTCTATGCTTCTCACCGAGTTAGCTGAGAGCCAGGCGTAAAAAATGCGTGCTAGTTGACGTCACAGAGTATTCAGTTGACTGACACTGACCTAGACGTTGAAGCGGCGTTAAACAAGCCAAATATCAGAGTGATATAAAAACATCGAAGTATCAGAGCAAAATTTCAAAGCGTTTTGAAAACTTAGTATTCTGAAAACGAGTTCGAGCTTCTGTGTTACAGAATAATTACTTTTTTTTGGTGGCGGCGGCGGCACGTCATGTGTGTTGCGACTTAAATTACTCGCTCACGTAACCTGGAAGACTTTTAGTGTATAGGGCAAGGTGCAACTAAGGTTGAGAAAATGCTACAGCCTTTGCGGGCCATACCATTTACTGTACACACCCCTTTGCACGTAATTTTGAATTTAATTTTGGGTTTTATATTATAAAAAAACGATATATGTGAGTAGTTGTGCTATTTACAACTCAAGGATATTTTGTTCCTGCAACGATGAACTTTATTTTAAAATGTAGTGTACCGAGTTCATCAGATAGAACGGGCATGTCAGTGGTGCTAACCTGCTCGTACAGAACTCTTCTGAGCATTTGCTAGTTACCCATGTGTCATGTAATACACAGTGGAATACGTTAAAATGGCAAAAAAGAAAGCAGAGGCAAATAATCAGTGACAGAGAGCGGAGCGTTTCGGGAATAGTGTTGTAAAAAACAACCGTCTCCACATATAGAAAACAACTGAAAAACCGCATATCTCCTGACACGCTGTAACACTGTTGCCATAAGGCTTATATTATTTTCTCAAAGTTTGCCGCACTATACCTGATGTTCATTTTAAATTGGCTCTGGCGTGGCTCGCTCTTGCTCTAAATTGCGTCAACATTTTGATGCGATTGTCATCTCTTCAGAGTTGCAAAAGTGGAATAGGTATGTGTTGAAGAAGTTGCCTAGTTCCCACGGCGTAGCAACGTCTTATAGCGGAACTTATGCTTATGTGTACGGTCGATCAAACAACCGACTTCAGTCCCCATAGAGATTTCCGGTATTAACTTAGGCGTTGGGGTGCTGTTTACGTTTAAACTGTCCTTTTTGATTGTTGTATCGTAACAGGTTGTTGTCTATTTATCAGCACAATTATTTGTTTAAACCTTTATGTTAATTGTTGGAAACATTTTCTGAATTCTAGAGTATTTTTTGTTTCTTGCCAAAAAATGTATTTACTATTCAAAACATGCGGCGAGATTTATTTTGCTATGCTCTCTTCCTGTCACTCTGCAAGTAAACAAATTAATGCTTCAGAAAACCCTCATGTTTTGAACTCCCTTCCTTTTCCTTCCAACCTATAACCTATTAATGTAGCAGTTTCTGCGATCTGGCGTATGGATTTATTAAATTTGAAAACAAAGGATCGCCAGTCATGACATCATTTTTTCTTTGCTTAAAAGTTCATAAAACAAATACAGCACCTCTAATTGATATTTTAACCTTTTTTTTTTGTCCGATGATCGGAGGGGATATTGTATGTACCTATGCCCCAAAAGGGAACGCCCCTGGGAGGGAAGAGATGAGAGAAGACACCGGGCAGCCGGAACCAGAAATGACGGCGCAGCAATTGCAGGGTCCCTACAGTTTCCAGATTGAGTTGCCCGACAGTCGGACAGACAGACCGGGCACTCCCGCCTCACACGGAGGGTCCAACACCCCGCTCTAAAGGCGGGGTCCGTTTACCCCAGCAACCAGCCGAAAGACGGAGAAAGTTCACAGAGAGTATCCTTTTTCCCTTCCACGCCACAACTAAACACCATCGCCGATACTTCCAACCTTGAAACAGACCTAATGGGGTGAAGGATGAAAGAAATGAGGAATGAAACGAAATTGAGGAACAGGAAATTCGGGAGCTGATAGAAACCACTCTAGCACCACTGCCTTACGACTCGGGAAAACCCCCGTAAAAAAAACATGGATCAGAGTGGGCGTCGCCGGCAATCAAACCCTGGACTCCCTAGTGAGAGTCGCACGCGTTACCACGGCGCCACCTCGCTCGCCATATTTTAACCTTAATTGTGGACCAACCTCTGGAATTTAGGTTTCCATAAATGGATATTAAGGATACTTAGGAGAAACGTAATCCTATTCTAAAATATTGACCACTTCATTTCCCATGTTGTAACTTCATCAGTAATATTTATAAGTTACATTAAAACTACATTAATACTACGAATAGAATGGTACTGAGTGTTTTTAATATTTTTACGTTCATTTCTGTAATTTTGGAATGTTTTCAGAGGAAATTCTTTTCTTCAGCCATATAAATGTTTGAACACTTATGAAAAATTTCTAATATATTTTTTAAATTCTATTCAACCGAGCGGGATGGCTCAGGAGGTCACGTTTGTAGCCCGCATAGGTCTTGGGTTCAATTACCGTGGCCGACCTTCCTGACCCATGAGCTTTTTCGGGGGTTTCCCCGGGCCGCCAGGCGAAGGATCAATACATCTCCCTGTCCCTCCATTTCATCTTCATTCTCATTTAACTTCACCCTTCATCTGCTTGGTCTCTTTCAGGGTTGCAAGTGTCGGCGGGAGGTCTCGGCGTGTGCATGGCAGGGGAAAAGAATGCTCTAAGGAAATCTTCGTTCTCCGAACTGCGAGCGGTCTCCGGGACCCGCATCCCCCAGGGGATGTGTAAGCAGCCTAAGGGGGGAAGGGGCCGCTGCACCAGCCACCACCCGGGGATTTCAAATCTGGAAATGGTAGAGAACCTGACCTCTATCCGTCGTGCCTCCTGGTCCGGCCGCCCTCTGTCTCCTCTCACCTCATCCCTCCCTCCAGGGCTGTCCCGTTAGGGGCCAAGGCACAAAAGATCTGCGTAGGCCGAGATGCTAAGCCCCCCTTTGTACCTAGTCCTATCCTAAATTGTATTCTCTGAAGCAACTGTAACTATAAACCTTATTGCTCTTTATTGTAACTACAATTTTCTCCAGTTTAATGTTTAATTTCTCTGCATTTGTAGGCACAGACAGTACCTGTTGTATTCCATCCACAATTTTTATATAGAGGTTACGCCGGCAATGTGTGTTTTCAGATCTCCTGAAACAAAAAAGTAATACTTTTTAGGAAAATGTTCGTGTATGTGTGTGTCTGTTGGGGATGTATATAAGTAGCACAACTCAACGATGCAAAGTAGAATAAACATGAAACCTGGTAATGAAGTCCTGCGTCTACAAGGACACATCACGAAAATTTTCCCGAAATACCCCAATTGTATTCTGCTCTTTACTTGGGAAAAAATTTCGTTATTTATTTGATCAAAAATGGCTGTAACTATTTTGATTAAAATGTATTTTTTTTTTTTGGTTTTGACATGAAGGATAGACCGTAAAATCTATTTCATTCTGATTGAATTGTGCAAGTGATAGACAAAACCTTAATAGCGAAAATAATTCCAAAGATGTTTACTGTTATTAGTTTTAATTTTTCAATGCCTTGTGATACCTAATGCTTAAGTCAAGACGCTTTGTTTCTCCTGAGGCCATTGTAAGCAGTTTCAAGGCCAGCATTCGTAGCCGTCCTCTCGTCTAGGCATTTCTTACCTGTCGTCGTCGTTCTCCGCTACGTCGTAGGGTGTCGTCTTCAGGAATCGATTTCATCTGCCAGTAGGAAACACACATCGTTATCGTCTCAGGGTCAGCTGTCGGCGAATCGATCTGAAATTCCCTTCTGTGATTATGTCAGGGTAGGATGCGGGAGTGGTGACACCAGGATATTGTCTTGAAAGAAACTCTCTTTTCACTTTTCTCACTCCGGCGCGACTTTTTGCTAGAAATCCTGCTAAATCCTCTGGTATTCCCTAACAGCACGATTTTTTAACACTGTCTTCCCACTATTATCCACTAAAGTTTGCTCCGGATAATTATTTAATATCTCGGTGCTCTATCACCGTTCTTTAGATTCGCGTGAACTTGAAGTAGTCACTTGACGAATATCAGCCCGTTTATAAGTTTGGATAAAAATTATCTCAACGCATACTATTAGCACATTGGTAAAATATTCCACATATATCACATTATGATTATGTTATTGCGCGGAACTTAGCGTCCTTTTCTGACTCGGAGTACTACGTGTTACCTTATCGAAAAATGACTGTGAAATCCACGCTTACGTTTACATATATCAACTTACTACTAGCCTCCGGATATTTGTACATGCAACCACGTCTTCCTATGTTCTCATTGCTTCTAACAATTATGTTGAAAATTCGAAGCTTAAACGGTAAGGAAAGACCGTTGCCTATAACGACTACTTTCTCTTAAAACTAGGTTCTTCCCCTCGAAGTACAAATAAACGTTGAATTTTTATGGCCCCACGCTCGGAAAAATACAACTAACATTTTAAAACAAAGCTACTCTATTTCGCCTAAATCTTGCAGATTTTCTCGCGCAATTATGCCTTTATTTAGTGGACAATGTTAATGAAACTTAGAACATATTTACACTTTTAGAAGCGTTCTTGGGTGATGTAGTTTTTAATACAGCTGCTTTAAAATTGTAGAGAATTATCAAATTGCGTGTTAATTAAAAATTAGTTATTCACAAATTAAAATTATTTAACAATCCCTTTTATGCAAGTGTAATCAGGCGGAAATATCACTACACATTTAGGGACCCGCTTTCTAAGCTATAATTGTCCTGGTAATCTCCTGCAAGCTCCCGTGTAGTTGCCAGAAAATGTGTACTGAAAACATTCGACAAAATTTACTATGCTTAACAGAAAGTATAACAAAAAAAATCTGATGCGTTACGCTCACATGACTTTCTCTACTCTTGTACGAACTATTTTTAGAAACGCTTATTCTCCATATGCTTCATGTTAATCTTATTGCTAATTTTCTTGTAGGTGCAAGGAGAATATGATAGGCTTTAAGCGATAGTCAAATCTTTTAAGGGCTGGTTGCTATGTGGCGCATTACATTCTCTTTGCATGTCCAGGACATAAAAAAATTAATAACGAATTCCCATTTCAGAAAAAGTATAAGTATTGGAAAATTTAAGGGAATAACAAGCAATATCTCGAAAATGGTTCACTCAACAAGAAAAATGTATATGACATAAAATATTGTCTATCTCTTATGGTTTACCAGTTATGCAAAAGTCGTTCACAATGAAGAATACTTTTGGAGACATTCCCAGAAAATTCGAGATATATATTTCATTTGTCATGAAAATATCTTAAACATATGATATTTTAATCAAAATCGTTAGAGCCATTTTTGAGAAAATTAAAATTTTCGAAAAATGTTCCATGTAAAGGGTAATCTGGGGTGGGGGGGGGGATTTTCTTGAAAACCTTCGTGTCGCATCTCTGGAAGATACTGAACCTAAATACCAAGTTTGGTGTTTATCCGACTGTTCGTTTCTGAGTTATGCTGTTCACAGACAGACACACACGGACATGTTTCCAAAAAAGCTTTTTTTGGGATTCAGGGGGTCTCAAAACATATATTTCCGGTGAAATCTCGGTATCGAATTTTTGGGTGGAATACAATACTTCCCCTACTTACTGTACGTAGTAGAGAAAGTAAAAAAACATTTTATGTAAAATTTACAGGTTGGCTATGAAAATGGATAGTAGTGAGTAGAGGAAGTCGTGTTATTGTAACACTTCCAATATTTGTTATTTGGGTCCCATTTTCTCAAAATCTATTAAATTGAAGTCGCTAAAACTTTACAGGTATAATATGTGGCTTTATAGTGAAAATATTAATGGTAAGAGAAATAAAGTTCTAAATTTTCAGAATAAGAGGAAGTTTTCTGCAACTAGGATATTATAAGGGGCGTACTGTATAGTGTTGCACTTCGTTTTTTGCTGTCATATATAATATTTTACTTTGTTTATCAGTTACATCCAGTGACAGCTAGTATCGTGGTCCAGCTCCGGGTTAATGAATAGGAAAAAGGATTACTATGATCCAATAAATTACAGGGCATTCCTCTAGAGGGTTTAGGTATATGGGTAGACATCATAGAGGTCAGTATCTGTCTGGAAGGTGGTGTGAATATTCTAGACAACAACAGGTAAACCGGTGGCAGTGTTTGCACAGTATTAACCATCACAAAAAAATATCACAAATGGTTGAAGGCGGGAAAAAGCCAACACATTCAACAGAGGAGGCGTCCAATTCCCTAGAGTAAAACACCATCTCACCGAGTTTGAAAACCTGGAAGCATTTGTACAATATAGATACGACACACTCTTAAAAAGTATCTTAGGCGGTGTGCACAAGCTGTTACACATACATATAACTCAAAGGGAGTGTGTGGGTGGAACTTTCTATGAGATTTTAACTATGTGGGTGAAAATAAAGTGTAAATCAGCATACTATGCCGCTTGTATCTCCAGAAATATTTTGTATAAACCTAAAATTCTTTAGTATAATGGTTGTATTGGCGGCGCCGTGGCCGAGTGGTTAGACCGCTCGCCTCTCACCAAGGCGGCCCGGTCAATCCCAGGGATCCGCATGTGGAATTTGTGGAGGACAAAGCGGCGTCTGGGCGGGTTTTCTCCGAGTTCTCCGGTTTCCCCCGCCATTCATTCCACCAACTGCTCCATCATCGCCTTTCCTTCCATCCATTTTCACCATCATTTCGTTTCATCTACTTCCTTCCTCCCATACCAGGCATCGGGCTGATCACCCATCCTGGATATTCTGTCTGATTCATGAGTGTCTGCTCCTCGACGGACCTCTGATCCCAGGCACCCGCCTGTAAGTCCTACATACGAGGAGGTTAAACAGAGAAAGATGAAGAAGATAATGGTTGTATTGTGGATAAAATATATCAGGGTAATGCTATGGATCCTTTTTGAGAAAAAACAAATCTATTATTTATAAATTTAGGAAAGCAGACTTAGTAATGCAGACTTTAATAAAAGCAACACTGTTGTGTTGTTTTTATAGGCTTCTTAATCATCTGTTTATGTTCGTCAGTTTTTATTGAAATGTCAGCTGCCAAGTTTTATTGTCCACGCCTATCAGCTTGTGCAATAAAGTAACGGTGGCGTGAAAAAGTTCTGTTTTACTTGTAGTGCGGCCTTGAATAAAACTGGCACCCCTTCCTTGTGTATTTGGCGTCCTTTGCGTCTTCCTCGTGAACCAGGGAGCGAACGCGCGCGCACAACGAAAATAAACACAGCCCATTTCCCCGCCATGTAAGGAGGTCAACGGATTCCAATGCGCTATGCACTCTTAACTTGAAAGCTTGCGCGGCGCGCTCGTTTCCATTACTTTTTATGCAAATGTTTCAAATAACTTAATAACTTTTAATAACTTAAGCCCATGTTCTCCTTGCGGGAAGCGTTTTTCTTCATTTTCTCTCCCACTCGCCGTTCTAGAGCATTTTATCTACGTAAGCCTCCGTTACATTTATTTTGTCGTCTTCTACATGGGACTAGACTTTATCAGCATACGCTTGCATGTTTGCTAATAAGAATGCAAGTAATATACACATTATTTTGTGGGGGAGGCCGAAACTGTTATTTCTGTTCATTTTAGATTCAAAGTTGATGAGAAAAGGTTATATTCATTGCAAGCTCTTCTATTACAGTCAAGTGACGTAATATTTTATTAAAAACATGTAGAGATTCCGGAAAGCATTCGTCTTCACTTCAAAAATTCTAGCAGCCTAATTGACGGAGAGTAAATACTCATTTTTAACATACAAAGAGAATAAACGTTATTACCGTTTGCGTGTTTTTCTGTCTTACCAGATTTTTTTTATTTTAGTAGCTGTATATATATTTAATTTAACCGACTTTTAACTTTTTCAAACGTGGTTTTATGAAATAATTTTACTGCATTAAGTAGAGCCAATTGTAGTTGTATAATAACTGAAACTGCGGTTAAAATGTGTTTTGTGCTGACGGAGGGAAAAAATGTCAGTCTGGAATTATTAACGTTTTCTCTGAACTTTCCAATTAAGGACTCACTTTTTACGACTTCACAAATTTACTTATCCGGCATTTTAAATCACATATCAGTAACATTGCCAGGCTGATATTAAACAAATTTCTCTACTAAATGCATATAAAGTAAACAACACATGTGGAAATACTTGAAAAATCTATGAAATTTTCAAAGTGTTATAAAATTAGGGAAATGAAAATATATAAAAACGACAAATATTGTTTCTTTCTGTATATTAAAATGATAATTTTCTTTCCGTTAATTTGACTTAGAACTGTTTGTGGTAACGAATACTTTGGAGCCACATTTAACAGTTAGAAGATTCCATCATCATCATCACCACTTTAACTGAACTTAAAATACAATCTTAAAGAAGCTTTCCAAAAATATGTATGTTAGTTTAAGGGGAGATTAAAAGCCCTACTCCATCAATGTTAAATCTTCTAAATTCAAAAACCATCATCTCAGAAAATGTATAAGATCAGACTGAAATGTTTACAGGATTTAAACGCATGCCTTATACGTTTACTGATCTCCTATTATCCAATAAGTTTGTTTATTAAGGAAGTTAGGACTATTTTCTTAATTACACTAGCTTTTTATTACAACTTATCACCGATTATTGTTTTAAAACATAACCAACATTATTATTAACACTAAAGTATACTCCCTACTGAATTTAGATGTCGTTTTTATAATCCTAAAGTTTAATGTAGCTATCTTTGGTAGTTTCTGAGAAAACGAGTCATTTACACCAGAAAATGTCATTCACAGAAAAAGCTGAACAAACAAAAATGCAGAAAACAAACTTGCATATATTTGTAAAGTAAGAAACCACATGACTTGAGTACTCGAATACAGGAATATTTAATAGTATTAACCCTTTTAAAATTAAATTGAGTTTTATTTGTGGACGCTCTTTAACTGCTGTGGTCCTTAGCGTCCCATTCTACATTGGTCGTGAAAGACCGGTAATTTTGCTCAGAGGCCTCTTTATCAGGCTTGAGGTTCTTTAACGTGCCCTAAATCTACGACACGGGACCACCGGCTTTACCTCCCTTCCGAAGGAAGCCATGCTAAGGATTTTTACTCCCGAAAAAATCCATCACCCTCGCCGGGTTTGAACCCACGACCTTGGGAACTAGAGGCTATCACGGTAGCACTAGTCCACGGAGGACGACCGTTTTCTTACCCTTTTTGTAGAGCAAAACTTCCCCTAAGAGGCTAAGGTTAAACACTATTCAAAAGTGTTTAAAGTGTTTTTTTTTGTACCGGTTAAGAATTCACACTAAAAATGGAAGATGCAGTAACATTTTAAAAATATATTTAAAATATATGCATTTTGCCTCCAGTGATAAAATATATTTGGTAACTTTTTTCTATTTTAGTCTCCCCTTAGTTTGTTGCATAATTTGTAATCTTGAATATTTTAATTATTACAATTTTGACATAATCAGTATATCATACACTGTACTCGTTTACAAATATTATTCCCATTATAATTTTAACATTTAGTAATAGTTAAAATATATACAAGCTACAAAACGTGTATGAAGAGTCTGTTTTTGTACATTTAATAAGGCAGTACGTGTCATATAGAGGATGGATCATTTAAGTTGAGACTGTGCAATATCTCCAAAAATAAGCGTTGTAGAAAGAAATGACTTGAATAAAAGTTGTTTAATATTATGCGGGAAAGTAAATGTCATTAGTCGTGTTTTATTTGGAGGAACGTTACGATAGTTATTTTAGGGTCAATTTAATTTTTTTAAATGGGAACCTACAATAATTCTTCGCTTATTAGCGGGTACACAAATTATTCTTACGAAAGCTTATTTTTATATCTACTTCACTTTATTCGAGATAAACCTTTTCGGAAATAGCTGTATTACACATGTTGTTCCAGATACAAAGGGAATAGCGATAGTCAAATGTTTTAGAACTTGACCGTATATTACTGGCTTTAAAATTCCATATTCTTTCCATGACATCGTAAGAAACAACTGAAAATCGACAGGACTTTAGAGGAAAGAACCAAGCACTAAACAAATCGAACGATTAATAACGGATATCTCGGAAATAGATGATGCCACAGAAAAGTAGTTGTTCATCAATAGCACTGGGGATTAATTGATCTGCATCATTTTCCCTCTGGCTTCCCAATATAAAGTCTGTAAGTTATCACATTTAAGGCCTTTGTATTTGGCGAGATGCTGGTTGTTCAGGATGACATCTTCACAGATAGTGCACTTTGGTGTAGGTAAGCATGTATCTTGTAGAGCTGTTCTGCGAGGCAATCGTGGCCAGTTGCCATCTTAAATAAGGCCACTGCGATTTTCCTTGGCATTTTTATATATCAACCCTATCTTTAATATTCTTATAATCTTTATCTTTTAATATATCTTCTTCATAAAGTCTCTGCTGTCTTTTGAAAAGTTGTTTAATGTTATTCCATTGTTTATTTATTTCTATTTGTCCTACAGGTTGTATTTGTTTTATTGCACCTTTCTTTGCTAATTGATCCGCATGTTCTTTGCCTATATGTCCGACATGAGCTGGGATCCATTGTAAAGTGACATGATTTCTAGTTTCAACTACAATAATAAGGCTTCTTATTTCTTTAATATTTCTTGTTGTTTTATTATTGTAATTTACTATCCCATCTATGGCTGATTTTGAGTCTGATAAGATGACTATTTTTGTTTTATGTATGGTCTATATAGAATGCTCTGTAATGCTGCTTTTAAAGCTGTTAATTCTCCATCATAGCGGTTTGACGTTTCATCTGTTAGATACTGTGCAAAGTGTTTACAGTATACTCCTGCACCGGCGGTTTTTTTCTTTTTATCTTTTTTTATTTAATTTTTTTAATTGATAAGGGATGCATCTGTATGTATTCGGAGCCATTCTTTTTCTGGGTATCTTTCATTTTCCGTAGCTATTGCTTTGGCTCTCATTTCATCTGGTATATTGTTTTGCTTATGTATTGTATATATCAGGTCATTCTGATATTGTGTATTAATATATTCTATTGGACTCGCTACCTCTGTTGCTATTATATTTGTTGTAATTATATTCTTGTATTTCAGGTTATTAATATATGTTCTGAAGCTTATTTGAGTTTTTAAATTACTTATAGTGTCTGCTGTGCGGTACCACTTGTATCTGTTTCCATTGACTTGCAGTTTTTGTGCTAGAGTAATTGATTTCAACTCATGTTCTAATTCTATAGCCATGTTTTTTGTGCAGCTTTGAAGTACTGTAATTGGTGTTGTTTTTACAGCTCCTGGTATTAGTCTTAGTGAATTATTTTGTGAAATTTCTAGTTAACTTTTTATTTTCTTGTTTACTGTTGCTAGTAGCTGTCCTCCATATAATAGGTTAGGTTTAATGTATGTTTTATATGTATTATTAAGGAGGTCCATGTTTCCACACCATTTTATTCCTGCTAAACATTTTAAAATGTTATTATTTTTCTTGCTTTTATTCGTTACATTGTTTACATGGTCTTTCATTGATAATTTTTATCTAATTGTATCCCTACATACGTTGTTGTGGTTGCTTCTTGTAGTTTTTTGTTGTTGATTTGCAGGCATATATTTTCTGTTTTATGCTGCATTGTGAATAGTTGATATTGAGTTTTACCTGTATTTATTTCCATATTGTTATTATTACTCCACTGCTCTAGGGTTATGGTTGTATTTTCCATTGTTGTTTGTAGTTTTCTTTAATATTTCACAGATCTTATGTTCCTTTCTGAAGTCCGTATTACCACATCGTCAGCAAACATTCCTACTTGTATGTTACCTATTTGATTTAGTACATCTACTAAGTCGAGATATATATATATATATATATACTTAACAGAATAGCACTTATAACAGACCCTTGAGGTAGTCCAACTCTCGTTTGTTTCCATTTGATGTGGCTGTTTTGTATTGTTCTGCAAACCATATTTGGGATAGGAAGGTTTGAAACCAGTTTAGCATGTGGCCTGATATGCCATATGTCTTCATCTTGTATAGTAGCATTTCTCGCCATACTGTGTTAAACGCATCTTTGAAGCAAACAAACAGTGTTAGAGTAGTCTTATTATTATTATTATTATTATTATTATTATTATTATTATATTATTATTATTAATAATAATATTGAAATTTTCTTTAAAGTCCTGTGTGACTCTTACAACCTGGTGTATTGCTGAGCTGTCCTTCCTAAATCCAGCTTGTTCAGCAACTAATAGATTTTGTGTTTCTAGATAGTATGTCAGTCTTGTAGCTACCATTCTTTCTAAGATTTTTGCTATGTTTGAAGTTAAGTACATCGGTCTATACTTATCTATCAGTTGAGTTGATTTTCCTTTCTTCTTAATGGGTATAATTTTTGCTTTTTTCCACAGTGCTGGCATGTTATTTCTGGTTGTCCATATTTTATTGAAAATTTCTAATAAAGTATGGAGTGCTTCATGTCCTAAATTCTTGAGCAGCTCTGGATGTATGTTATCAGGACCTGGGTTCTTCTTATTTTTCGTGCCCTTATAGCTTGCTTTATTTCTGGGAGGTGAAAGGCTCATTGAAGGTGTTTTGAAAGTTAGACATATCCTCGAAGTTGCTGTTTCTTAGGTATTTATTCTGTTTTTTTGTTTTTTTTATTTTTTAATATAGTGCTAGTTTTATGGTATGTTGCTAATTTTTCTGCTATAAGGTTATCCTCGTATATTTCTTTATTATTGATATTTAATGGCTGATTTTGTTGGTTTTCTCTATTTATTTGTTTGATGTAATTATGTACTTTAGTACTATTTGTTCTATAGTATAGTTTGTTTATAAATTCTACAAAACTCTGTTTTTTTGACAGTTTTGTAGCCTGTTTTAACTGTGCGTTTGCTTTTCGCCATTCTATAACATCTGCTTTGTCTTGCATCCTTTCTGTTTTTACTCTAGTTTTATCTCGTTTTGATTTAAGTTGTGTTAACTGTTCATTCCAGTAGGGTTTGCATTTATGAATTTTCCTTCTTGGGATGCATTGTTTTGCAGCTTTTAGAATTGTGACATTCAGTTCTTTCAATACTTTGTTTGTGTTTTGTTCCAATTTAATTTCTTTGAAAAGTTTGTTTGTTATTGTTTTACATTCTTCCCAGTGTGCGTTTTTTGAAATTCTATTTAGGCCTTATTTTTCCCTTTGTTCTAGGCGGTTGATGATTTAGATCCGTTTTTGCTATTATGCCTCTATGTCCACTACCACTATCTTCGATTACTTTTTTGTAGTTTTATCATCTAAATCAGTTGATATGATAACAATGTCTGGATTGGTTGACTGTCCTGAATAGTGTATGTAGGTTTTTGGGTCTTCATCCCTATGTAATACTTTCATTTAGTTGGAGTCTACAAATTTTTCAATAATTTTACCAGCTTTATTGTTGTCACTGGAGAATGTCCATTGAGATCACCAATTATGATTCTTTTATTGTCAATATCAATTATGTCCAGGTTGAGGTGATTGTTATTGGGTGGGCTGTAGATACCATAGATTTTAAATTTATTTTTTTGTTTACAAGCTGTTATTCTTATTATTTCAGAACTATCATCTTGGTTCATTTTTTTTACAATTTCAAATTTTCCATCTATGCATTGTTTAATGCCAGCAAGTATGCCACTTGCTAAATGTCTGTGTTTTTCTAATATATTTATGTTGTATTTTGGAAATTGATAAAATGTTTCCTTTTGTTGATCTATATTTACTTAAGCTATGATGAATACATCTACGTCATTTTCTCTTAAAAGATTGTCTATCATGGTTTGTTTACTTTGATTCATTCCACCAGCATTCCAAAATAGCACTAAGAAGTGCTCTTCTTTTAACTTTTTTGGCTTGGGAAGCATGCCTGTGTTATAGTCCATTTAACGTTACCCAGGAAACACCACGTGGAGGCGGACTACGTTCTTCCCCTGCCACAGAAAAGTTATTTCCAATAAATTGTGTGTCTTAAAGAGATTTATATTTTTTTGTGTAGAAAGTTTTCGGCTATCGCTTAAAGTTTACCAGTTATACAAGATTATAGAGAATTCCTTTCAAATGAAGAGGACTTCACAGGATATTCTCAGAAAATTCAAGATAGGTATACATTTTATTTGTCATGTAAATATCTTTAATATATGGCGTTTTAATCAAAATCGTTAGAGCCATTTTTTAGAAAATCAAAATTTTCGAAAAGTGTACTACGTTTTAGGGTAACCTGGGGTGGGAAACTTTTCTTGAAAATCTTCGTGTCACATCTTTGGAAGGTACTGAACCTAAATATCAAGTTTGGTATTTATGCGACATTTCATTTTTGAGTTATGGTGATCACAGACATACACACACGTACCTTTTTCTAATTGTTTTTTTATCAAGGGGCCTCGAATTTCCGCTAAAATCCCAGTATCTAATTTTGGGTGGTAGGGAATGTAAAAAGGGAAAGGAACCCGAAAAAGAGGAGATATTGTTGAAGTTTGGTTCTATTCTAGTAGAATCTAGTTTTGCTGCGAAAGAACAAGTGAAATGTCAGCATTAAAATACAAACATGTTCACAAAGTTATAATTTCTCAACTTCGACTTTAGAATTACGACGCTATTAAATGAAGTTGGTTGAGTGCCAAACGCCTTCATCTCACAGTTACAGCTTGTCATAACAATGAACCAAGTGAACTGCATAAAACTTGAACTTTTTGGCTGGCAAGTACTATACGCAAGCCATGGCCGCGTGGTCCTGACTCGGCACAGCCTTGTTCGCTCTGTGCTCAATGCTTTCCATGCGGTTTACGATTCCGCGCTTATTTCTTGTTTCATCTACTTATGCCGACAAGCATGCTTCCTCTGCTGAATGTGGACATTGTTCATATAACTTTCTGTAAATGCAGTGCGGAAGAAGCAGGACATGCCCCGCGCAATGCGCTGGAGACCACACACTCTGACCCATGGGTTTTTCGTGGTTTCCTCGGGTCGGTAGGCGAATGCTGGGGTGGTTCATCTACCAGACTTTCCTGCACCTCATTTCCTGTGCCCATCATCTTCCTTGTCATGTGTTTGAGGGTTGTGTAACCAGGCAAGGTGTTCGGGGCTGTGGCTGTGAGCCCTGTAGAGATTTCTTCCCTGGTCGTTGCGGGACTGCTAAGTTAGGACCCGTCTCCTAGTGGACTCCGCCCCAGGGACCTCCGGGGGTTCGGTGGCTTGTAGGTGGGCCCGGGCGGCGTCGGATACGTTCGTTCTGGAAACGTTAGGGTCCCTGTCCATGGTTGCGCACATCGTCATCTGGATCTGGTCGCCATTTGGGTGTCTCCCCTCATCCCTCTTTTCCGGGGGTCACGGTAGAAGCAAAAAGTGCCACTACGGCCTAACTTGCGGTGTTCTGTCCCGATTCGTCCCTACCCTTACCTTTATCTTTTACCCCGAAGCAGGATATAAAACCTTCCCTTGTTTAAGGGAGGATTCTTTTCCTTGGTTTCATGAAGTTCTGAGGAGTCCGCCAGGTAATCATTCATAGCAATAAATACATTAGCTTGGACGATACTTCATTTATTCTTTATTTTTACCTATTACAGTGAAAAGGTGCGATTAAATTTTGTGAGAAGCGCTTTAAAAGAGCACTTTAAAAATCTGATGTTACATGCTCATGGCTTTCTCTACCCTCTATCGCTTATTATTGGGTATACAAATTATTCTTACGAAAGTTTATTTTCCTATCGACTTCATTTTAATCGAGATAAACCTTTCCAGAAATAGCTGCACTACACTTTACCTTATAGATACAAAGGGAATAGCGATAGTCAAATGTTTTAGAACTGGACGCGACACGCCGGCCTTAAAATTCCGTACTCTGTCCATGACATCGTGAGAAACAATTGAAAAGCGACAGGACTTTAAAAGAATTGCTAAATATCGAAGAATTCGAACCATTAACAACGGATATCTCGGAAATGGCCGATGCCACATTTCTTGTGTAGTACGGTTTCATCTATCGCTTAACGTTTACCAGTTATACAAGATTAAACAAAATTCCTACCTTCTTCAAGGCTATTCCTTCAGGCAGTATTTTTAACACTTAAATATTTGTCAGTCAAATTATATAATATGTAAATTCAATAACAGCCCGCCTTGAAGCAATATGTCTATGTAATAATTTGTAAAATGTATGTAACAGTCATTACATATGTTTATATTATTGTAAACATGTTCAATAATGTTATGTGAATGCATTACGTAATTTAATAATGTAGGAGCTGTGAGAAATAGGTCAAAAGTTGCTAACAAAGAGGTAACAGTGAGGTAACCTTGAGTCAATAATGAGTAAGAAAGTTTAACAGTACTACTTGTGATTCTTGGAGTAACAATATTGTAATTTTAATGGCAGTTTATAAAATAGCCAATCAACAACCAGAAAAAGCTTTAGTTAAATGCAGGTATTCTATTGGAGTAGGATTAGCCAATCAGATACTTGAAATACAGAAATTTACAAGTTTAGACGGTTGAAATCTATTCAGTTGCTTTCAAACGGTGCTCATAACCAGACGTGTTGCCTGCAGACAGTTGTCATAACTGGATGCGTTGCTTGTGCGTCCTCGATAGATTTAATACGTATTCGTGTGAGACGAATTAAGTTTACGTGTTAAAAGTGTAATTAATTAATAAAAAAAAGAATCTCACAGCTCTCTATATTAGTGAAGTGTTATTTAATTTGTGTCAAGGATTAATAAAAAGGAGTGAATTAAGACTTAAAATCTGTGTAAGCCTACATTCTTGTCGCATCACGCCCTGCCAAGACTTCCATGTCTATAACAATAATACTGACGCAGCCGAGGCAAACATAAGTATATAATATCTAAAGAAACAGTCAAATTACAAAGCTATTACTTTTAAACTTGGGACAAAGGCCACCTGAAAGTACATATTTTGGGGCGAAGGCTACCGGAAACTCTTTACAATACGTGCGGTTGCAACTACTACAAGTTCGGCTCCCCAACAGTTGAAATACAATACATCATCTTCAAACTGACTTCACATACGTGGTGCAAACAACGTAAGAAAGCTCCTTTCTTCAAATTGCCGTCCATACGTGGAGCTAACAAAACACCTTCTTCATCCTAGAAGAAAATTCAAGATATACATTTTATTTCTCATGTAAATATCTCTTATATATTTTAATCCAAATCGTTAGAAATGTTCAATGTAAACGGTAATTGCGGTGGGGAGATTTTCTTGAAAATCTTCCTGTCGCTTCTTTGGAAGACTCTGGACTAAGTTAAGTATTTATCCGACTTTTGGTTTTTGGGCTATGCTGTTCACAGACACACACACAGGACCCGTTTCTAAGAATGCCTTTTTTTGGATTCTGGCTGTCTCGAAACACACATTTCTGGTCAAATCTCTGTATAGAATTTTTGTGTGGGATGCAATACTTTATCTACCTACTGTGAACATGGTAGAAAAAATAAAAATGACCCAAGTATTGAAAAGTTCAAACCATTATTAACGAATATCTTATAAATGGCTGATGCCACAAAAATATTTTTCGAATTAAATTACATGCTTTAAAGAGTTCTGCATTTTTTGTCTCTCTCTCAAGGTTGGCCATTTAAATGAAGTTATACAAACTACTTCCGAATGAACAGAACTTCATAGGCTTTTCCCAGAAAATTCAAGATATATGTTTTATTTGTCATGTAAATATCTTAAATATATGGTATTTTTATCAAAACCGTTAGAGCCATTTTTGCGAAAATCAAAAATATCTAAAATATTTCCGTGTAAAGAGTACTTTAGGGAAAGAAGATTTTCTTATAAACCTTCGTGTCACATCTTTGGAGGATACTGAACTTAAATACCAAGTTTGGTAAGTATCCAACTTTTCGGTTTTTAATTAGGTATGCCGAGTGGTTAGACCGCTCGCCTCTCACCGAGGCGGCCCGGGTTCAATCCCGCATGTGGGATTTGTGGTGGACAAAGCGGCGTCTGGGCGGGTTTTCTTAGGGTTCTCCGGTTTCCCCCGCCATTCATTCCACCAACTGCTCCATCATCACCTTTCCTTTCACCCATTTCAGCATCAGTTCGTTTCATCTACTTCCTTCCTCCCATACCAGGCATCGGGCTGATCACCCATCCTGGATATTCTGTATGATCCATGAGTATCTGCTCCTCGACGGGCCTCTGACCCCAGGCACCCGCCTGTAAGTCCTGGGGGTGTAAGTCCTATATAAGAGGAGGGTAAACAGAGAAAGAAGAAGAAGAATAAGGTATGGTCCTCACACATACCCTCATACACAGACTTTTTTCTACTCATTTTTTGGATTTTGTGGGACTCGAATTTTTGGGTCGAATGCAATACTTCTCTAGCTACTGTGATGGTATAGAAAATATAAGTTAAGAATATACAAAAGGAAAACAAAATATGAAACATATTCCTTGTGAGACGTGTGCTTACATACATTTCTTTAGTAGCTTAATCATGACTCTAAATACTGAATTTCGTGACAAAAGGTTGAAAATTACATCGTAAGGAAAATATTTTTTTAGGAAATTCTTGAAAATTTATTTTTAAAAAATCATAATCTCGAAACCGCTTCATTTATAGACTTAAAATTGTATACCAGCTCACAAATAAACATACATATTACAAGTTAAAATAATTAAATCAATACGTTATAAACTACATATTTTCAGGACTCGCCTATTGGCTTTAACATCTCTGTGTTTTTTTCATAAAGTTGGAGATTTAGTTTTATTTTAGTGATGTTTCCCTTAGATATTCATATTTCTTGAGTTATACACCAGTTCTGTGTGTGTGAAATTACCTTTTTGCAGGTATTTCAGCTTAGTGTTCTATTCTATTTTGTAGTATAGTACCGAAACTTGAATTAAAAAGTAATTGATATTTCTTTTCTTTCCTTTTTCACTGGACTCTTCAAAGGAAATTTACAGTTTAAGGAAGTAAGGCAAATCCCAACTATGACATTGAATTTTTCAGCTGGCTCTATATCACATTCCCTAGACGAGTAGACCGCTAAAAGCATCATTAATTAATTTCATTAATTGTACATAATAAAATAATAACATAACTTTTTCCTCATAGTTGCCTTTCTATATGAATACCCAGGAATAAAGTACCCGAATTGCAAGTCGCCCTCAAGATTACTATCTCTTCACGGCTGCTCCATTTCAATTCGGACAGCAGGAAACCTTGTATTTTTTGGGGAGGGGGTTCAATTTTCTGTCATCTAAAGTAGACGTTAAGTTAATATCTTTTGCAAAATCGCAGCTGTAATAAGCAAGTAGTTCCGGTTTTTTTTCCAGAGTCAAAGTTACCGTAATTATTTAATAACATTACGCAATTCTGAGACTCGTAGCTCAGAAACTATTCAGAGCAAAATTCTCAAATAAAATTCAAAATGAAGGTAATATTATATAGTTTGTGATGGCATTTATTCAATGTTTTTATAACTTAAATTTAATGTAATTTTCATCATATTTCATATTTTTTCTGAAACACAAAATTACAAATGAAATACAAATTATGGCATGTTGTTCAGATTTTAATTTCAAAACAATATTAGTTAACACGTTTATTGTAACTACGATGGAAAGCTGTAGAAAAAATAAAAAAGTAAATAGAAACAGCGTGAAACCCGCTAGCCAAGCTGCGCCATATCACGCAATACCTATGAATCATGACGAGGACGTTGTCGATTCTCTGCTGTTACATGTTTTGCTGCGATAGGATGCCAAATGAATAATAATGTGAATAAACAAACAACCCCTTTTGTTCCCCTGACCTAAGCAAGCCATTTTCTTGCTAGATGTGGTTGTAATACACCCAAGTGAACTGTACTTTAGTTAAGGTTATTTTTAGTGTATACTAGTTTTTAATTTCATATGAAAATTTACTGCATTAAGGTGAGAAAGCGCACCATTTAGTTATAAAATAAGTTGTTAGATGGAGAGTTGTAGTGCTATATATTATAATAATCGCCTCTCCTCCCAACACTGCTTTATACAATTCAATACGTACCTGTTACCTTGATTCGCTGCAAGCCTCTTCCCATGCTGTGGCAGACGGCAGCTGACAGCATGGCTTAAGGTGTGTGGTGGGAGCTCAAATATTTATTCTTTCATTATTTTTTCACGTTTCATACAAGGGGTTCATAAAACTGAAATCAATGTGTAATAAAAGAGGCCTATATAAGTTTAATTTTTATGAAAAATATGTGCATGCTTAATACATGAAGAAAAAAGGTTTAAACAAAATGTATACTTATTGTTATGTTGTTGATGATAGTATATACCAATATCAGAACCGTCCTCTGTGGTGTGGTGGTTACCATGCTAGAGGCTATTTCCCGAGGTCGCGGGTTCAAACCCGGCGGAGGATGATGGATTCTTTCGGACGGTGGTCCCGTGTCGTTGATTTACGGCACGTAAAAGAACCTCAAGCTGGTAGAGGCCTCTGAGTAAAATTACCCGTCTTTCACGCCCAATATAGAATAGGACGCTAAGGATCACAGCAGTTAAAGAGCATCCATAAATAAAACTCAGTTTAATTTAATTTTAATCAACAACAGACATTCAGCTTCAAAATGAATCCTAGTTCATTGAAACCCAATATACGGTTCTTCAGTTACACATAAAATTGTTTCGTTCGGAACATAACGCAAATTTTACCGAATTTTAACTCGAAAACTATAAACATTTAAGAGATAATCTTATGAAAGTTTTTTTTTATTTTACAGTAAGTGACACATGTAGAAATTATTAATGATTTTAAAAAACACGAGATCAATTTCCTCATTTTTTCCCCATTTGAAATGGAATAGCCCTATGCTGAGATACCTTAGTTGATTGGTCTACCTGGGAAAAAACTCGAGTCATTTTGGGAATTCAATCTCTTACCGCCATGTTGTAATTCTGACAGTAGCTCAATGGTTATAGCTACCGCACAGAAAACGGGAGATCCATGCTCAAACCCGGACTACAACATTGAATTTTCCAGCTGGCTGTATATTATACTCACGAGCCGCTACTGGTGTTAAAAACACACTATTATCCATGCCCACGAGACGAGACAGCCCGAGGCAGACGACAAATGGCACAGTTCAGCATCAACCGGCACAATAATGGAACCAACCGTTTCATCAAATAACAGTGCCCTGATGAGTAAACTAAAAACTGTGCCCAGTAACCCATGTCTACATTGTTATCGCTTGTTGTGTTTATGACTGTCTGAGGGTGTGCTTGGAAAGTATTTCCTTTGTTTATCCCGGATAAAACAAAACACACTCTAGACGCTATTCAGTTTCATAACACAAACTCGCATATCATTCTCGGAAGAGTTTTATGTCTGAAATGCTTGTGGTAAAGCTATTATCTCCTATAGTCAATACACTGTGTTCCAGGGTCGGTAGTTCCATTACAGGAACTCCTTCGTAGATATGTAGTGTACAAAGAGCGCCAAAGAAAATCTCACAGCACCTCGCGTCTACGTAACATTATTTATCGTTGTACGTGGCCTTGCGAAGCCATGGCTGTTTCATTGGTTGCTTTAGTCCACGGTGCAAGGATGCGACAGTCCTTCTGCTAAATAGTTGCACCAATAACCACAATAAAGGTTACAAAATGGCGTAGAAACGAAATATATGTTTACGCTCTCGATCATACTGGCTAAAAGAGAAAGAGGTAGAGTGAGTGCATTCAGTTTGTCATACAGACCTCTTATCGTGATAGGTAGCCATACTTCATCGGCTAGTACAGGGCACCCCTTTGAAAGGGTTAAAAGCTAAGGGGAAAACTTGATGAGCGCCCAGGTTAGAGAAATGCAGAATGTGCAGTGTGAGAAAATTTTCAAATTAAAGCTTAAATGATATTCATTAAATACATAGCAATACTTTATAACAAAAAATAAACAGAGCTATATTCTCACAATGGTATCAATGCTTGTCGCTGCATAGAAGCAAACATAACTAAATAATAAATAAATAAAGCAGCATGTTTTCCCTCTAATTCAAACTACAATTGGTTAATACGCCTTTACTAACATATTGCTGATTATAGGAATACAACAGGATTATAGACAAAAATATAACCCAATTTTATTGCCATAATATGTATGTCATATTCGGTAAACCATATACATATACATATTTATCTCTAGTTTCTAAACATGATCAGCCAATTATAACAAAAGAGTATTTTGCATTTAGTAAACGAATATCATCATCTGTGGATGTTTTACGGGGAGTGCCCACTTTCTGACGAGTATGTAGACCGACTTCCCCACTTTCCTGGAATATTTTTATCCAGTAATTTACTATAAAACGCTTTTATGCACTGCCGTTGCAATTGCTGTAACAGTGCGACCAACCTCCCACATACCCACGATACGGGATCACGAGTAATTTCGCTAGTATACGGCATGACTGGTTCTGAGACAATAAACATGTTTTGGTTTCAATAACACCAGAAAAAGGAAAGGTATCAACCTCCCCTCTTTTCCCCCTTATTTCTGTGTTATCAAGCCACCAGGGTCTGCGATAGGTAAGGTGAAGGACACGCCTCAAAAGACTCCAGAAAACGATAAAAAATCCGCCGAAGATTTTCTTTGGTGCTGTTTGAACCACTGTATCTAACCTCCTCATGAATGTATTCTAGAGTTGCCTAATACAGACACATACAATCCCAGCAATATATCCACCATTATAGTTGAGTTGTGTGGGATTTTATAACAACGTACGGAATTTCTTTGTGTTCCTGTACACGGTAAAGGCTCTAAAATGTTAAGATATTCCTCGACGAAGTTTTACGACACACTACAAATGATGTGCACATGTAGATTACAAGGGTGGGGATGCAGAACGCTTCGCACAGTCTCTCAGCGAGTCGTTTTATCCGGAACTTTTAACAAGATACACATTTCTGGTAGAAGACGCATCACCTTTTACTTTCATCTTGCACTCGGAAAGATGAAATTAAAGATTTATTACTAATTAGCGAGCTGGAAAACACATCTGCAAGTTTTGCCGTTCTTCCAGAAGCTTGAAATGAAAGATGCCTGGAGGGCTATTTTCGTGTTTTCTTATTTATGAGCTGTAAGTCTTGGGGTAAAAGTATCATCTTACTGACGCATGTCGCCGCTTAAGTAATTTATTTCCGTTGTAGCTTAATAAAATTACGAGGAAGAGAATTTCTATGATATTACATGTTTTGTTTCTTTGTATTTATGTGCTTGGAAAACTTATTCTCTATATAAAGGTGATTTAATTGAATTTAATTTTTCATATTTGAACATAATTTACGTGGGCGCCGAGGTAGCGCAGTAGTTTCGTTTCCGGCTCTCGTGCTGAGAGTTCGGGGTTCGATTCTTGGCTGTGGGGTAGCGATTTTAAATCGGCCCTATCCACGCTTTCACCTCTGACTCGCTCATGTGATGTAACACCAAGACCCAACGTAGTCCGGAAACCATGGTAAAAGCTGTAGGTCCCCTCATTCCACCGCAATCCTCATCACCATCGAACGCAATAGATTCCCCCCGCTGGGTGCCTTCACCTAGAAATGGGTTCAGTAATCGCTTGGTGGAATGAGGTATCCCCGAAGATCATAGGCCATATGAGGAGCGTTAGAAACGATGACGGAATTTACATAAAACCTGCATTTGCATATTACCATGTCCTTGATCCGCCCTTTATGGCAATGCATCTGAAAAGCCCCTCCCAAAATAAACAGAGTTTTGCTTTTGATTGCTTTTACTTTTTTACCATACCAGGTGGCCCAAGTGTGTAGATATCCCTTCGTGCGTTAAAAGAGTTGCAGAACTCAGCGGGGTAATTTCAAGTAAACACAGGCCAGTGGGCACTGGCGAATTAACGTGAGCGAGCTTCGTTTTTAAGTTCCATTTACATCATGCCTTTAACTACAATGGTCTTATCGGCGGCCTTTTCTTTAGAACATATGGCAATCGTGTTAACTCGTATTCGCATATCCTTGGATTTCTGGTAAACTTTGGGTTTTATTCATTAGATCACGCACACAATCACACTCTGATTCGTACTTCCACACTCTGGGGAGGATAGGGATTAACCTTAGCTGGAGAGAAATTCCCACCGCCCAGCCGGGAATCAAACCCGGGACCCCTCTCACAGCAGGCAAGTGCTTTATCGACTGAGTTACAGTGCCAGCCGAGCTTCGCTCTACACATCTTGCTTATCAGCAAAAATGATGAGCGGATTGCGCTAATTGAGAGGCACTTCCCAGGCTTGCAATAGAGTGTACAGTCCGTGATGATAGACAAAAACAACCCGGAAAGGTCTTGGAATATTTTCCACTTCAGCTACACAGGCTTTATTCTCGAGGGAATAAACTCACTTGTTACAGCGACAAATAATTAAAATATCTTTATTTGATCTTCCGTATCCACTCATAGTTATTTTTTAAAATTGTGTTTACGCTGTTCTAGTCTAACATTACGGACTATAAGCAACAAACATGAAAGCACGCAGTGTTTCACTGTCATTTTTTCGCTTGCTATTATAAATGTTATTGTTATTATTATTACTATCATCATCATCATTATCATCTAATAGTACTGTTATTTTGAATTTGCTTATTGAATAGGTGTTCGAAATTTTGCCCCTGTTGATTGATACGAAGTTCCAGGCGTCTCCGTGTATCCATATGGATGTTTTTGAGAACCGCTGGTGTAGTAGTGGTGGTGGTGGTGGTAGACTTTTAGGGCGCTATTGCCCAAGTTCCCTGCTGGCCTTAGTTTACTTGGAATTGCCCCATTGAGTTCTGCAACTCTTTTGACGCACGAACGTTATCTGCACACGTTAAATACGGCGCGGTTGGGCCACCTGGTATACTCGGAACATAAAACATATAGTGCACACATTTTAACGAGCTATGTCAAACCGTTGTTAAGCCATTAATTTTTTTGATGAATTATTAATCACTATTCCATGTGATAACATGAAATACTCTTTGGACCCTACGATTTATCGTATCGCTCCCAAATTTTAATATGAGCTTAGTATACAAACTTAAATTGTTGCTCAAGCATTTCTGAATTTGAATTGTTTAATACAGAAAACAATCGTATGCATGCAATTGAATGTTTCAACTTTTCCGTTGTGAGTTATGGAAAACAATCTCAAATTTAATAGTTTTAGCTAGTGCATAATAAGTTTTAAATCAGTAATTACTGAAGCTATCCTGAAAAGTCAAGCTAATAAGTTATAAACTGTGCTCCAAGGAGCATTTTGAATAGCGAAAAATGCTGAAAAGAAAGAACTGAGAAAAATAGAGTTTAAAGTTCATCGCGGTGTCTTATCTGAATGCCATTGGACCCATCCAATAGCCATTTGTGGCTTTAAAATTGTTGATATTACGACCCCAATTGTGTAGAATGAAACTACAGGTTATAACCATAATAAAAATGGGAAAAAAACAGAAAATGGAAATTTTTCATATAGTTTCTTATCAAATTTTGCGATGCATTGCCTTAAGTAGCTTTGGAAATATTGTTAAAATTCTCTCTGATGCTGTAGAGTTGAGCCGCAGCACATAAAAAGTTTGTTATATGTTAAATCTCTGAACCATGATTCGAGCAAAAGATACAAAGAAGTGATCAATCATGCACGTAACACTCTTAATGCACTGTTCAGGTAACCAGATGATCGTCAACGGCGATGTGTGCTCATAATTGGCGCGCGAGCGACTGAGAGTTTGCGGGACGTAGATCCCGTAAGCGAGTCTGGGAACGTAAAACTATTAAGCAGGCATAGGCATTTCTGAGTATTAAAGCTGGGCGAAAGGAAATTAGGTTGAACTCTTACCGCACTTGTCACAGTGACGTCGGAGGTTACAAACCACTCCCATCCCTCGTACATAGTTTGCTTTTGCAGACAGTATTCCCAGACAGTATTTACCTGCCCGTCAGTGGCTCATGATCGCTGTTGTGTACACTCAAACCATTATGTTAATACAAAGAATGTAGATAACTTGAAGCCAATCACTTAGGAACTCCTACTAATCAGCGTACAAGACTTAACTGTTCATGCAATGTTTCATGTTTGTTTCTTGATGAGTGCAATACAGAGTGTTCACAAATTCTCATACTCTCATCAGGATCGTGTTCTACTAGATAAATTAGAGACAAAATTAATGGAACACACGTACGTTCTAAATATAATGGATCTTAATTGGTAGCGTGAAAAGTTAACCTATGAGAAGGCAAGTTATTTCATCGAAGTTTAATACAGTGATCTTGCCATCCTGTTGCTGATAACATCCACGCGGCCTGGCCCGGATAACTGACTCACTTGTCTTGTTACATGAGGAAAATGCAGGATTAAGGAAGGAGAGGAACAGCGGCAAGTTGACCTTTAACCAGGTAGCCGAGACAGCCCGCATTGGCGTTATCAGAAGCAGGCTGGCATGTACTTAGTGCTAAACTGTGATGGAATACCACAACTTTTCACTGGTTGACTTTTTACGGTCATAACTTTAAAATCTTAACACTTAGAACACACGTACCCTAAACGTTTTATCTCCAAGTTGTCTGTAGAATAGGATCCTCTAGGGTTGATGTGCTAATTCATGTGCATCTGTATAGTGCGATGAAATGAAACCAGTGCCCAGAGGATAAACTGCGTGATGCCATGCTATGCATAGACTTACCATCTTTACGGTGTTAAAAGTTTAATTTTTTATGCTTTGTATAAGTAATTACACTTGCGAGCACTAAATTTTGTAAGGTTCTTGTTCAACATGAGTCCTTCCTTCAATGATTATTAATAATATACAGCGTGGACCATTTAAGTTGAGACTGTACAAAATCTCCAAACTAAGCGTTGTAGAAAGAAATTTCTTGAATAAATGTTGCTTGATATTACGGGGGAAAGTAAATGCCATTAGTCGTGTTTTGTTTGGAGGACATTGTTATGATCATTTTAGGGTCAATTTAATTAGATCCTAATTATAGGTTCCCATTTAAAAAAAAGGGTAAAGGGTAGCACATTCCTGCCAGGGACTTTCTTTCCGTTGGCGAACAGTAAGTAGAGTTCTGCCTTTCATTACGCTGCTGCTAAACGATATGACGTCATCGCTGCGGTCAACCAATTGAACCAGGGTGTGCGACCTTGGATCATCGAATTCGTTCATATTCTTTCCGCGAAGCCAGTCGCCCTGTCCAAGTAATACATTTAAATCACAAAGCAGTATTAAGTATACAGATACTTTAGACTGGATTGTCATTGTTCCTCTAACGTACGAGTTTCTACGTCTATTATTTAAGCCTCTTTGAATTGGCTTTATCACATTCAAGCGCACTATAAACTTGTATGAACCTTCTGATATAAAAAAGCAATAAATATGTTCCGTTTCTTTTTTATTTTTCCTCTTTTTTTTACCTTCTTTACCACGTGCATAGTAGAAATGTTGCATTCCACCCAAAAATTCGATATCGGGATTTCACCGGAAATACATGTTTTGATGTCCTCTGAATAAAAACAGCATTTCTAAAAAAAGGTCCGTGTGTGTCTGCCTGTCTCTCAGTGAACAGCATAAATCAAACGTCGGGTAAATACCAAACTTGGTATTTAAGTTCAATATCTTCGAAAGATGCGACAAGAAGGTTTTCAAAACAATCTGCCAAACCAAACTACCGTTTACATGGAAGGTTTTTCGAAATGTGTTTAATTCTCTAAAAAAAATGGCTCTAATGATTTTGTTTAAAATATCATACATTAAAAATGTTTACGTGACAAATAAAACGTATATCTTGAATTTTCTAGGAATAGCCTGTGAAGTCCTCTTCATTCGAAAGGAATTTTATATAATCTAACTGGTAAACGTTGAACGATAGACGAAATGTACTGCACAAAAACTGTAGAGCTCTTTAAAACACAGTTTATTTCAAATAACTTTTTATGGCATAAGCCATTTCCGAGATATCGATTATTAATGGTTCGCATTGTTGAATACTTTGCCATTCTTTTCAAGTGCAGTCGACATTCAGTTGTTTCTCACGATTACATGGAAAGAGTATGTGATTTTAGGGTCAGGGCATAGCGTCTGTTCTTAAACATGTGAATATCGTTGTTTCCTTTGTATCTATAGCGAAATGTGTAATTTAGTTATTTCTGTAAAGGTTTATCTCGATTAAAATGAAGTAGATGGAACAATAATCTGCCGTAAGAATAATTTGTATACCTACTAATGAACGATAACATATCAGATTTTTCCTGGATTGCTTTCTCCCATTTTCAATTGTATTTTAAGTCAGAACAGAATGGCTTTAGAGATATGTTTTATTGTGCTCTAAGCCTAGGAGGAATGAAGCTTATTTCAACCAAGAAGAAAATTCAAGTAGCTCTAGGCATTGATAATTAATAATTGAAGTAAACATTTATAATTAATATAAGTGATTTTTTGGGAAAAGTTAAGGAGAGAGTATACTGTTTCCTTTTATTTTAGTCATCTACTCTTTTTTGCGACCCTTTCCCAATGGTTTTTTTTAAAATTTAACACTAACATTAATTAATAATATTGGACCTACAGAAACTGTTTTTCAAGTTTCTATCAAATGAAATATATCTGTCTTCGCCATATATTACAGACTTAACAGTACATATTTGCTCTAAAAGGCGAGAAAATTTATATTAACACCACATTTATGAGCCCTTCTCTCACATTTTACCACGTAGAACGACAGTCTCTTATCGTTTGCGTTTACGACCCATAAGGATAAATTTAGATTTACGACAAAGCTGAGCGTGTGAATTAGCTAAGGGGAAAGCACGTCAGGAAATTCCTTCTCTTGTGCACTTCCGCAAGGATCCAGAACACTTTACTCCTGTTTCCACCCCAAAAGAAGTGGAAAATGAATGATACACAAACACGATTTAGATGACATGTCGCATAAAAGTTGCAATAATAATAATATGAATAATCAATCTCGTAAAATTACATGTGTCTAATGCTATATCTCTGAACACAGACAACATAGACTTATTTAATTAACTTTTTGTTGTATTTATCTATTAGTACTTGGCTTGTAATATTCGGGACCGATGGAATGGAAGTTAGTGCTTTCAGACTGACGAAGCGTGCTGCTGTAACCCGTAGGTAATGAGTGAAATGGTTGATATACACTTTATTGCAGACAACTTTTGTTATCGGTCCCTAATTTTACAGGCCTATACATCATTATATACTCTGCTGATCATTATTAAATGAACACTATTTGGCGAATCACCTGTCCTTATATATACTTTATTTATTTATTTATTTATGCAAGCTGTGAGGCAGTGTTTTTAACACTAAAATGATTTCAGTCAAATTATATAATATGTAAATTCAATAACAGCCCGCCTTGAAGCAATATATGTATGTAATAATTTGTAAAATGTATGTCACAGTCATTGCATATGCTTATATTATTGTATCCATGTGTGATAATGTTATGTGAATATATTACGTAATTTAATAATGTAGGACCTGTGAGAATAATAAGTTAAAAGTTGCTAACAATGAGATAACCTTGAGTCAATAATGATTAAGAAAGTTTAACAGTACTACTTGTGATTCTTGGAGTAACAATAATGTAATTTTAGTGACAGTTTATAAAATAACCAATAACAATCGGAAAAAGCTTTAGTTAAATGAAGGTATTCTACTGGAGTAGGATTAGCCAATCAGAAACTGAAAAGGAGACAATGATACAAATTTAGAGTTTAGTTGCCTGCAAACAGTGTTCTTAACTGGATGCGTCCTCGAGAAATATAATATGTATGAGACGAAAATAGTTTTATGTGTTAAAAAAAGTACAAGTAATTAATAAAAGAATATCACAGCTCTCTATATCAGTGAAGTATTATTTAAATCGTATCAAGTATTAATAAAAGGAGTGAAGTAAAATTATAATCTGTGTAAGCCTACATTCTTGTCGCATCACAACCCTGCTAAGAGAAACGTGTCTCTAGCAATAATACTGACGCAGCCGAGGCAAACATAAATATTAAATATTTAAAGAAACAGTTTAATTACAAAGTTTAAACTTGGGACAAAGGCTACCGGAAACCGGGTACCATACGTGCGGTTGCAAACACACTTCAAGTTTAGTTCCCCAACAGTCGAAATATAATACAACACCTTCAATACAAACAACTTCAAATCGGCTTTCCACACGTGGAGCTAAATAAATAAACAACTTCAGCTGCTAAGTTCAGATACGGCTTAGATTCGTCTTCGTAGCTGGAATGAAGGTTCACTTAAGTATATAGATAGACTAAGTAACAGCACTCGGTGAAAAGGCGGTTTAAGGGGGACGAAATAGTGAAAATTCTCAAAAAAAATGACATTGTTAGACTTTGTGTACTCCTATTAACTGGGTAGTCCTCCGTGATATAGGGGTAACATGCTAGCTTCTAGTTCCCTAGGTCGCGGGTTAAACCCGGCGGAGGACGATGGATTTTTTTTTGTGTAAACATCCTCAACATGACTTGCTTCGGAAGGGAAGTAATGCTGGCGGTCCAGCGTCGTAGATTTACGGCGCGTAAAAGAACATCAAGCCTGATAAAGAAACTTCTGAGCAAAATTTCCTGTCTCTCACACCCAATATAGAATGGAACGCTAAGAACCATACGTACTAGCGTCCATAAATAAAACTGAATTTAATTTTTCTTATTAATTGGAATTTTCTCCTTAATTTTATATGTATTTTATTATTGTAGTACAATGCTTATGTTTCAAATAAATATTGTTTTAAACGGTACTGCATGTACTATTTTTATACCGTGAATTCTGCACCATTTCACAGAAAAAACAACACCCACGCACTTTGGAGTAGAGAGGTAAACTTTAACCCATATTTTAAGGAAATGTTTGCTCTAAAAATTGGTAGTACTGTTAAGTATGTCAGCTTCTGTGTGCACAAGCCATGTCGTTTCTTTCTTTTAAATATATGAGAGTTTTTTCTCTATTCTTGCTTTGAACAGCTTTTCCTGTTTTAATATTTTCTGGCATAAGTGACCCGTTTTCTGATAAACTATTAAAAATAGCTTATTTAAATTTTAGGGTGTGAAACACAACCTCTAGGTGCTGTTTTAGACCTCTTTGGTGTTAATAATATATGGTTGGTTATTTAAAAAAGATAATCGCTGATAAGTTTTAATCAAAAGATTGGATAATTAAGAAAATAATCTTATCTTTCTTAATATACAAGCTTATTGTATAAAAGTAGATCAGTGAACTTCGAAGGGTCATGGATTTAGTAGATTTAATATTGATGAATTAGGGCTTTTAGTCTCTCCTTAAAGGTCACGGTTGCTCCGTAGTGAGGTCCATCTCAAAAACAATTGACCCTTTTCCTAGATATAGGCAGTTATTCTAACCGAATTTATAAAATTTTACTCCATAGTGTACTATGCTACCCACCTATAACATGGATCCAACATTAAAATACACCAAAAACAAAATGACGGATCTAAATTGAAGCGGCTATAGGCTGCAAAAAAATTCAAATTAAGAGACATACAGGGTGGACCATTTAAGTTGAGACTGTACAATATCTCCAAAACTAAGCGCTGTAGAAAGAAATGTCTTTAATAAACGTTGCTTAATGTTATGGGAGAAAGTAAATGCCATTAGTCCTGTTTTGTTTGAAGGACGTTATGGTGGTCATTTTAGGGTCAATTTATTTTTTTTAAATGAGGACCTAGATTTTGTATATTGTTTTCTCATTAGAAAATGGTTTATAAAAAAGTTGTTTATTTTGTGAAGCGGAATAAGGAAACAAAATAAAACATTTTTGTTCTGAATTACGAAGCGTAATTTGACCCTCAAATGACCATCCTTGGATAGTCCAACCATTCATTGCGCTCCTCGTGCACAGCCATTCAGATTTTTCGTTGTTATTTACGTTGGTGTAAGAACAATTGCAAAGTGCTTGATACAAATATTGTTTAATTTGTTATGAGAAATGAGAAAACAACATAAAACAGGTAGGTTCCCCTTTAAAAAAATTAAATGTACCCTAAAATGACCATCACAACGTCCTACAAATAAAACACGACTAATGGCATTTACTTTCCTGCATAATATCAAGCGAATTTTATTGAAGACATTTCTTTCTACAACGCTTAGTTTTGGAGATATTGTACAGTCTCAACTTAAATGGTCCTCCCCGTATATTGCAAAAGGTTGCTATACAATCGCATCAAACAGAAGCTATTAAATTAATGCTTCAATCCTGGCTAGAAGTTTTCCTCGTACATTTGATATAGCATACACAATAGTTTGTAGCATTTTATTAATACAGTTAATAAACCTAATAGAGGTTCAGGTTGTGCTGAAAGGAAATAACATATAAGTAAAGTTTCGAAGTGGCAACAGAGTTCGTGTAACATAAAGTAGATTAGAGCTATTTAATAGGCACTAAAATAGCTGAGTGGAATCATTTAAAAGTAAGTTATTCCTTCTTTTATTTTTAGACTAGGTGAGAAAGAATTAAAGCTAATGTTTGTGGTACTCTCCTGTGTGTCTTTGAGAAAAAATATTAAGTAAATAAAAATATCCTACAGCACCGAATACAGTACTTTACGTAATAATAATTAGTTATGACTTATACTCTTCGATTCGGGTGATAAGGATTTAGAATTGAAGAACAGAAGTTGCAACGAAATTTGAACCGTTGATCAGCAAGTCTACCGCAGGAATTGATGAACGATAGTTCACTGGACCAAAAGACGCGTTTCCTGAGGTGTGCTATAAAATATGTTGCTCTCAGATCTACACCAGATGTTGTTTTTTAAAACTTCTGCTCCTTCTTTGATGATACAAAAATTAATAAACAATGCGTTAGAAGAACTGCAGCTGTAGATGAACACTTTTTATTAAAAAATTCGTACATTTTTTCATCTGTGTGTTGCATAGATACAGAAGTCTAGGGGCGACTGATTCATCTGTATTTCTGCTTTGGTTTTTATTTTTATCTTCTTTATTTTCCTCACATTTAACTTGTATCTTAAATATACATGTTAAGATACGTTTATCTATCTAACATTATCGAGTTATCAACAGCTAAGGCCTAGAATACGAGTTTTGTTTTAGAACACACGTTATGCTGAGTATGTTCGCTTTCTTATGTTACCAAGAAAAACATGAACTAGATTCGATATTTATCGCTTGAATTAAACTGAATGTGTTCTTGCCCAATATGCAGCAAAAGAAAGAGAACATCTGGGACGTGTTATATGAGTGCATTAGAACTGAGAGTCACCAGGTCTGCCAACATAAAACATCTTATAATAGAGCAACACAGGCCATACCAAAAGAAGCGAGCAATGTAGCTATACATAGCCAACTTACATGCCTTCACTACAGAGATGGTTCTCTCCCTCTCTCTCTCACTCTCACTCTCTCTCCCTCTCACTCTCTCTCAGAAAACATTACGATATTCTTAATCATTTCCACTGTATATAAACCATTAAGCAATTGAGGGGAGACAAAATGGCAAAATTAGCCAAAAAAATAATTTTTAGTTCTTTGTACAATCTTATTAATATTCATATTCTCCTCAATTTGGTATATATATATATATATATTTTATCGTTGTAGCTCAATACTTATTTTTAAATATATATATATATATATATATATATATATATATATATATATTTAAAAATAGAACTGCATCTGTCATTTGTACTGTGAATTCTGCATCACTTAAAAGAAAGGAAAAAAAAAATAACACAGTTCCTACACACTTAGAGTACAGACGTCAACTTTAGCCCATACTATTAAGTATGGCAGCTTAGGTGTGCTAAGTCATGTAGTTTTCTCCTTGCAAATATGTGCCAGTTTGGTCTCTCCATTTTTGCTATTAACCGCTTTTTCTGTGAATGACATTTTCTGGAATAAATGACCCGTTTTCTCAGTAACTATGAAGATAGCCAAGTTAAATTTTAGGTTGCTAAAAATACCTCTAATAATTACTGTAATGTATCTACTTGAGTGTTAAAATATGTTTTTTTAAGGAATTGCTGATAAATATGAAAAAAGATGGCATGATTAATAAAATAATCCTATAGTCATTAATAAACAAATACATTGCATAAAAGTAGATAACAGCACTTAGAAGGTATGCATTTAGCATATTTAACATTGGCCGGATAAAGCTTTTTATTTATATTTGAACAGACTAAATGTATAGTTATTGGAAGTATATTACGTATTCACATATCTTAGATTGGATTGTGAAGCGGAGGGGGTTCGGCACCGAATCAAGGAATAAAGGATATTTAACGACGCCCCACGAGGGGCGCCTCCGCCGGAACCAGCGTATGGCAGGCGTGTGGCAGCGTATGTCAGCGTATAGCAAGCCATATACGAAGAACAACTTCACTGATTTTACCGTCAAAAGGTGCAAACACTAAACCCGGGAGACTTTGGCCCTCGAGTAAAATTTTCTAACAGGGTTTTGCTCCAGCAGCCTAAATTCTGTTCGTCCGTATTGTTTACTGATGAAACTTTGTTCACGAGGGATAATCTAGTCTTCAACTCAAGAAACAGCCATGTGTGTAGCTATGTCAGTGCACATGCTGTTGTGTAGCAGAGTCACTAGAAGACTTCGATGAACATATAGGTCGCAATTATTTCACATCACGTCATTGGTCCATATCTGCTTCCCCCTCGGTTAAATCGACATCTTATCTTAATTTATTGGAAAACATTCTACCTGTATTTTTAGAAGCTGTACCTCAACAACTTCGTCGTCGAATGGGCTATAACATGATGAAGCTCCGCCCCATTCTCCCTGACTATGCGAGAGCATTTAGACCAAGTTTTTTCTGCCCGATGGATCGGAAGGGGGAGTCTAACAGTAGCTTGGCCACCACGTCTCCTAACCTCGATACAATTGATTTCTTTTTCTAGGCTCACCTCAAATCTATAGTGTATGAAACACCTATCACCTCAGAAGAAGACTTAACTGCCCAAATAATAGCAGCATGTGACATTATTCGACACACGCCAGAAATCTTGGAAGAGTAAGACAATCATTCCTTCCCGCTGTTAACTTTGCCTTGAAAATGCAGGTCATCATGACGTAAAGACTTTGGTGCTTTTATATTTTTATTCTTTCTTACACGCTTTAAACCACTTTAAATTTTGAAGTACAGCATGTAAATATATTAAGCATGATTCAACCATTTTAGTAAGGATTGTCATTAATTGTACTGATATGTTCAAATTAAAGTGCATAAGTTGAAACATGAATTTATAAATTAGGTTAAAACTGCATTATTATGCTGTACTAAAAAGGTTGTGGTGAAGAAGATTCGAACTCGAAAGTCAGTGACTAGTTTTTACTCGAAAACTGTCATAATCATTGCGCCAGCGAGGTACGCTCTGAAATATCTTTTTGTTTTTGTGTATTGTGCTCTCGAATCGTATCATGATTAGCCAGTGGCGTACTGGCACTTTAGAAACCTATAGCCGTAACTGCGAGATTTCAACAGACAGACCACACGTCTCCTATATCAAATTACTTGTTTAAGACACCTCCATATTCTCTGAAAATAATTCGGTGGAGTTCATTAACATCCTGTATAGAGTTCATTAACACCCTGTATAGGTATACAATATGACAAATAAAACGAACCTTGAGTTTTCTGGGAATAGCCTGTAAAATCTCCTCATTCGGTATCAATTTTTGTATAACTTACTCCACAAAAAAATGTAGATCCCTTTAAAACACACAGTTTACTTCAGATAACTTTTCCTATTGCATCAGCCATTTCTGAGGAATCCGTTATTATTGGTTTGAATGTTTCAATACTTTGTTATTCTTTGAAATGCTATGACTAGTCAGTTGTTTCTTGCGATGACAAGGAAAGAGCATGGAATTTCAAGGCCAGCATATAGAAACCCGCTTTTAAACATTTGACTCCCTTCAGACTATTGTATCCTCCTTGTATCGACAACGAAATGTGTAATGAAGCTATTTCTGCAAAGGTTTATCTTGCTTAGCGTGAAGTAGACAGCAAAATAAGCGTTTGCAGGAATAATTTGTAGAAGCTACATAAAATAAACGATAGTGGCTTGAGAAAGCCGTGCGAATGTAACAAATAGGATTTTTATCCTTTAGGAGCCCCGCGTAGCCGACGTGCTGGAGCGTATGACTTCGGCACTCTGTGGCGCAAAGGGTCGCGGGTTCGAATCCTGCCAGTGGCATGAGTATTTGTGTCCCTGAGTTCCCATACTGGGTATAAGGGACAGTCTCGTCCTCCGTGGTGTGCGGTTACCATGCTAGCCTCTAGTTTCCGAGGTCGCGGGTTCAAACCTGGCGGAGGGCGATGGATTTTTTTCGGGCGTAAAAATCCTTAGCATGGCTTCCTTCGGAAGGGAAGTAAAGCCGGTGGTCCCGTGTCGTAGATTTACAACACGTAAAAGAACCTCAAGCCTGATAAAGAAACTTCTGAGCAAAATTACCTCTCTTTCATGCCCAATATAGAATGGGAAGTTAAGGAGCACAGCAGATAGATAGATAGAAAAGTATCTTTATTGGTTTCAAATTATTGAAGTTATTTCACAAGTATTTAGTGCATGGGTCATTGACCGTACATGCATATTTAAGATACAATAGGGTGGCAAAATAAACAACAGAGAAATAAAACACAACAAAAAGGAACAAGAAAAAGGGAAATAGAGATAAATTATCTTTGTCTAACTGAGCAAATTTGACCTAGCTTCGCGCACTTTAGCCAAAAAATCGCCCATGTTTAAAGAATGCCCATAAATGAAACTCAATTTTCAATAAGGGACAGCACGATAGATAGCTGCGAGGGTCTCTGGATCTCCAAAGTCCCTCAAATGACACTATACTGTTCTATCCTTTGAACCCAGGCATTGAGTCGACTTCTTGTCTTATTTACGTCGATTCACCATCGATGACGATGACAACGGTACAATGATACAGATACGTTGGGATGTAAATACGACGCGGTTGTCCCATGCAGGATTACAAAAGAGAGCAGTGCATGTTGCATATCCGTGTATCACTCGGCACACGTAGGGCATTGAATCGATGCGATACAATGAAACGATGTGCGAGATCGATTGTTTGTTGGCATTTTACGGCCACATCAAACGGATTAAAACTCTCAGCGCTTCAGTAACCCTTTGCACGTTCATTAACTCTATAATGCCTGGATTAGGCGTGTTGTTTGTTTATCCCTTGTTGTTCTTATTCCTCTGTTTATTTTGGTTTCGGAATTTTGTTATGTTCGAAATAGAATGAAGACATTTTAAAAGGTCCAAGATTTCCTATGCACTTTAAGGGCGATAGAAATGGAATTAGTAGGGTATACGTAATACAAAAAATTACAATTAGACGTGTTTTTAATTTAAGATTACCAATAACATCTAGCCACGGAGCTGGTTTGATTTGTAGACTCAACTTTGAAGCCCATTGCCTGTAAGAGTTTTCTTCCTTTCCTTTTGTTACGTAGCGAAAGTTTTCTCCTTTTTTTTCGCCTTCTGGGAAAGATAGGAACTTAAATGTTATAACTTCTGTTTAATGTAAAGCCTCAAGGTTTTTTAAGTACAAGGTTACCTCAAAATAGAGCTTTTAGGCGAAGTATTAACGGAGAGCATGGAATGAAAGGGCGTCACTAGTTGCCAATTATTTCATATTCACACGAAACTGCGTACCAGTTTAAATGAACCTTTAAATTCATAATGCCAGGTCTAAACTGGATTGTTGCTACTAATTTGCTGTTTTTATCTTAAAACTGAAGACTTTGAGAGTATTTTACAATAAATTAGGCACTTCACAAGCAGTAAAACAGGAAATAACTTCACCCCCGCTATAAGAGAATTTGTTCAACTTATTTCAACAACGAGGACTTTGAGTTGGATTTTAGGGCAAAATACAAAGTCTTAAAGATCATACTGTGTAATTTCTTTGTAAACAGTATGGTCCATCATATCTGACCATTGATGTGTGCTTATTTTTATGTCCATACGAGTTTCTGAATCCATGAGAATGGCTGCTTCTATTAGGGTAGGTATACACTTCCTTCTCAGTAGTAGGGGATGATATATCTGCTTCAAGATTTGTATGTGCTTCTATTATTTCTACCATATCAGATTAAAAAGTAACATCAGAGCTTCTTCTGGGCTATTTTAAGCACCAGCTTGAGTTTATAACTGGTTGCTCTCTCGCTATCTTTCAATATTTTGTTGAGGTTGTGTTTTACACGCCTACTTCAGAATTTGTATATAATCACGTCTTTGTCATCAGCTGGTATGTCACTGTTACTGATGATGAAATTGTATTTCTTTATCTGATCAATAAAAATCACAGTAAACAAATTACAAATAACATAACAGGTCTTCCTCTAAAAAGAATAAATGTAGCAATGTTGTTTCTATTGGCATTCCAATGATATTCGCTATTCCATTATTAAATAAAACTCTCTTTGCGATTTTCTTTGCGTCATAGGTGGCGAAAGCGAGAATCGCGGGGCACTATGACTCGCAGGCGCCACTTCCTCTCTGATTGGCTGCCCATTTGTTTGAGTGGTGTAGCACGTGTTGCATATTTGGTAACACACAGAAAGAAGGCATTTTCGTCATCCCTGCTTTACGTCATTTCTCTCCTGTCTGAATTACGATTATGAATCTCCAGTGGTTTTGCTTTGACGTTATATATCTCTAATCAGAATTTGGAAGTTTCCTCCGTTCTGCAGATATTCTTATTTTTCACTTCCCAGAAAATGCTTCTTTCACCAACTTCTTCTATGATGTACTGCTAAATAGCAATCAACTGGATTCTGGAAAATTCAGCCATATTGTGGCGGTGGCCTGAGGCTGGTATCTTCAAGCTTTCAACACAACTGGAACTGGCTCCTGGGGGCGGCTCTGGACCTCGAATGGCCACCACACACATGCCACGAGTACCCTGAGAGGGAAACTTGTGGGACCGGATACTGGTAGAGCTGCTAGACTGGCCTACCGAGGGTTACTCACCAGGGGGTGAGTCTACTGAAGGGGGGTTGGGGAAAGGCATAAGATCCCGAGACAACTTCTGAGATTCCAACAGCTACAGGTAGGTGAGGATATGTCAAGGCACAGATAACAGGGACACATGCTACACTAACAAGAAACTCTCACTATTAATTTAGTAAATCTACATTTTGGCTCATGGCCGCCCACGGGTGGGGGGATATAAATAGTTTAGCTGGACTTTTTTTATTTATAGACGCTCTTTAACTGCTGTGGTTCTTAGCGTCCCATTCTATATTGGACCTGAAAGACCGGTAATTTTGCTCAGAGGCCTCTTTATCAGGATTGAGGTTCTTTTACGTGCCGTAAATCTGTGATACGGGACTACCGGCTTTTCTTCCCTTCCGAAGGAAGGCATGCTAAAGTTTTTTACGCCCGAAAAAATCCATCGCCTCCGTCGGGTTTGAACCCGGGACCTCGGGTACTAGAGGCTAGCATGGTAATCACTACACCACGGAGGACGACAGTTTAGCTAGACGGCAAGCTTACCTGTGTCGAAGCTGGTGGTGTCCGATGCATGGTGTTGTCTGTTATCTTGCAGATTTATGACTTATTTTTCGTAATGATTTTCAAGAATCAGACTGATGCAAGTTAGTGTAGCCGTCCCTCTGAAGTCCCCCCTTATTCCCAAAAGTCAGGGGGTTTTAAAGGTGCACCACTGCTACCCCAGCAGTCCTTCATCTCTTGGGCGAATGTCCCATTCCGAATCAACAGAATTCGCGCAACGTTTCTAAGTTGAATGAAACCTGACACTGTGCCTAGCAACGACAGAGTGCTTGCACATGCATTCTGCGTGCCAGCCTTTTTAACTTTCATGGTGTGCAATAATTTTCAACGCTACTGAGCGCAACAACAATGCTGCAAAATGAATAAAGTAAATCCATGCATCGTGACAATATTTATGCAGCTGGGCAATGGTATAAATCATATTTCATATAAGCACTGAGCTAATAAGTTCATAATAACTCACTTCTGGCACTTCCATCATGACGTGAAGATGTCCAAGGGACATATACCCACTTTTTTTCAAAATCTAACTTTCCACAAAAATGGAAGTTCTACATTTTTATGTCGGGTCTTCATTTCATATTTGTAGCAGAGCTGCTTCATTACAGCTTTTAATTGGGTTGTAACATGAACTTGTGTTTACACCTCAAATATATTCCAATTTGCTACAGTATGATATCAAAGAGAACAAAGCCACGTGACATCATTTTTGTAACTTGTTTTCAGCTGCATAAAAAGCAGGCTCGTACGATATTCTCAGTAAGCATCAATAGGCATTTAGAGCATTTTACAATAAAAATCGAGAGAAACACCTACTCCAGACTTCTATAATACTGAGCACAACTCTTTATTACAAAATATATAGCAAATTCAATAATATACTGCTTTTCGTGAGTTGCGGACTCGTAGAGAATATAGCTGGATAATTCCATCTTAGTATCCTTTCGTCAGAGCGTGCTTCTACAATTTTAATTACCATTCGGAAACTTTTGTGAATGTTGCACATACATTATGCACAATCCAAAGGAACTTTTTACTACCCGTGTGTTTATTTTATGCGGCCATTAACAGAGTGTCTTATGTATATTTGAGACAAATGGTAGTCAAACTCTGAGCGCTGGCCGGGCAGACTGGTCATGAGAGCCTACAGGCCTACACCATTGTTAAATATTGTATGTATTGATAATATACATCCTTGAAATCGGTAACACAGGTAACTTCATTTTCTCCATACAGTGTGCGTATCAGCATTTTTCACACAGACCCTCACATGTCCAAATAATTTTTGTCTCGTGATTGATAAGTGAAATAAATTTGTCACTGCTTTTGTTGGAATTAGTACTTAGTATTCAGCGGACCCCAACCGGCAGAAAAGGGCGTTATCTCATGACCCGTTAATTTCCGAACCCATGCTTATTGGAATTACTTTCTCTACTACGTATAGTAGGTAGGGGAAGTTGTACTCCACCCAAAATTCGATACCAAGATTTCACCTGAAATACACGTTTTGAGGCCCCCTGAATCCAAAAAAGCACTTTTAGAAAGAGCCCCGTGTGTGTGTGTCTGTGTTTGTGAACAGTATAACTCAAAAAAGAAAAGTCGTATAAATACCAAACCTGGTATTTAGGTTCGGTATCTTTCAAAGATGCAACACGAAGATTTTCAATAAAATCCCCCCACTCCAGCCTACACTTTACATGGAACATTTTTGGAAATTGTTTATTTTATCAAAAATGGCTAACAATTTTGATTAAAGTATCACATATTCAAGATATTTTCATGACAAAATGTATATTTTGAATTTTCTGGGAATGTCCCCAGAAGTCCTCTTCTTTCTGAATGGCGTTTGCAAAACTGGTGAACCGTAAGAGATAGACAAAATTTTTCTGCACAAAAAAATATAGAGCTCGTTAAACCACACATTTAAGTCATACATTTTTTTGTCGAGTGAACTATTTCCGAGATATTCCTTGTTATTTGTTTGAAGTTTGGAATACTTATACTTTTTCTCGAATGGGAATTCGTTATTCTTTTTTTTTATGTTCTGGACATACAAAGAGAATGGAATGCTCCACATAGCAACCAGCTCTTAAAAGATTTGACTATCGCTTAAAGCCTACTATATTCCCCTTGCACCTATAAAAAATTAGCAATAAGTTTCTGCATATGTTTATCTCAATTAACATGAACTAGATGGAGAATAAGCGTTTGTAAAAATTGTTTGTACAAGAGTAGAGATAGTCATGTGAGTGTAACACATCAGAGTTTTTACTTCTCTTCCTGTTTCCTTCTTGTCTCTACCCTTTCGACCATCGCATTTGAAATGTCCTGTATAGTATGTTTTAATTCATTTCTGCAGTGTTAATATGATATATATTGAAAGGATTAAGCTAGTTATTTATTCTGAGCACCTATAAGAGGAAAATATAGACTACATTTATTTTAATTTCGATTTCGGTGGATAACGCACTCTTCAAATTTCCCACCTTACAGAAAACGGTAAGAATGGCCAAAAAATAACGTAACGGAAAAGATTTTATAATGGTCACTGTTACAGAAAGAAACTGGTTACTCAGCTACGGTTACAAAAGTAACGGTAACAGATAGTAACTACTTACTTTAGTAATGGATAAGAAGTAACAGCAGAAAAAGTAAACCCACTTTGTAGACATTGCTGGAACTGACTTAACTAAGCTCCCTTGTTCAGTAATCCATTGCTCCTCAAGATAGCGTGACACTGTTTTTCTGTTACACCATCTGATAACAGAAATGTCAACTAGGTGCATGGCAGCATGTAATGCAAATATTTAGTATTCCTAATAGCTCCCTTTCAAGCGATTATTCTGGTCGTGAGTTCTAAACTGACTGAACGCAAGAAAACCATTTACATGTGAAGGTATCGTTTGTATAATAATAAAAATGTGAATCATGCGCAAAGTACATAATATTGTCAGTAAATAATTATGTAAACATACTGAATGGGTAACATTTATGACCCGACATTTCATTGTTTAATTGTTAAGCCAAATACTTTTGGATAATTTATTTTCGATCATGATCCACTACTAGTAATCCAGTCTGTCACAGTATCACTTCTTTGTAACAGATACACGCGTAATAGTTACAGCTACCGCCATCAGGTAGCTACAAACCAAGGGTTTATTACGTTAATAGTCACTTGTAGCTGTTAATGTAAATTAACTATGGCAGTTATAACCGTTACACGAAAGTAACGGTTTGTCTCACCCCTAGAAAATGGAGATCAACAAATATTTTAATGTTCCAGGGCAAATCGCTGGAATTTATTTGGAATGGAGACGTTCTTCGCTGAATTGTGATGTATCAAGCAGCCCAGAATGTAAAAGTAACCAAATTTTGTACAGATATCATAATAAAGTCAACGCAAACGGAGATGAATACAACATAGTACGCATGCTGCATACAAAATAGCTTTAAACTCGTATATCATTATCTCGCAGTTGTTCTGTATGCAAGCTAAGGGGATAAAAAAGCTTCAAGTGGGCGTTTTTGTATCTGAGGTGCACGTGCGCTACATCCGGAGTAAGGCCCCTGCCAAGGCCAATTTTCACAAAGCAAAATGTTGCTGATCGTAAAATATTTTTGGCTCAGATGGAGTGCATGTAACTCGCATGTTTATTCTCCATTTTCTATTTCCTATTTGCTGTTCGAATCTTTGGCGATTTATATTTTAAATTTATTTTAATCCCTTTATTTACTGAACATTTCATGTCCATTGCTGTGAAATTATGTGCAACACGTTGAACAAAATAAAAAAACCGTTCCCTCAATAAAGCACATCCCCACGCAGACGTATTTTGCATTAGGTTTCTTATTCAGTAGATCATAATCAAATGCAAGAATATCGACACGGGTAGCCGAGGTCGTTAATGCACGGACTTGTGAACCGGAGATCTGTGGTTCAAATCCCGCCAGGACCGTCTTCCCTGACTGAGTTTTTTTTTAAGGTTTTACTCAGTTTCGTTCCAAATTTCCTTGCCCAACTATCAGTTATCATCCGTGCGGTGCCTTATGCAGTAAGAACGAACGTTAAACACTACTAAAAGAATGTAAACAACTATTGTATGGTATTCTTGTGTGTGAGTGTGTGTTACAAATACATAACTGTTTTGTTTAACAGCATTTCATCGGTGAATAATGTAGCACAGGAAACATGTTGATCCTGCACTCAAGCTGTCCTGTAATCAAGTACAAAACTCTAATCTGGATAAGAAGAGTCTTCACCAAGACTCTGAAATCTCAAGATGATAAGAATAAAAGAGCTGCCCTAACAGGACTCGCCATACTGTCATGTGACTCTGCTGCTATGTCTGTGGTACTGCCCCTGCTATTGTCATCTGCATTCATTCCTAAAAGTTAATTGCCCTGGTACTCCTTAGTTTATCATCACATAAAACGTTTTATCAAACAGCCCGTTTCCACACGTAAGCTGCACGTTTTAACATTTTCTGATTTCGACCATAGCTTTTAGGTAGTTACACCCAAAACAACAAATATTTTAAAACTTATCGGCAAAACTCTATTCCATGCAATGCTTGGTTTATTTACTCTGCTATATAGAGCATTTGGGTGAGTTCAAATGTTGAGATATCATAAGTAGAGTCAAATGGAAGAAGTTCTGTTTAAAACAACTGATGTGTTACATTCAATGACTTTCTCTACCGTCTATCATTTATTAGTGGGTATACAAACTACTTTTACGAAAGTTTATTTTTCTATCTACTTCATTTTAATCGAGATAAACCTTTGCAGAAAGAGCTATATTACAACTTTCGTTAAGGTACAAAGTTACAGCGATAGTCAAATGTTTAAGAACTGGACGTATATGCTGGCCTTAAAATTCCATACTCTTTCCATGCAATCGCGAGAAACAACTGAATGTCGACAGGACTTTAAATAATGACAAATAATTGAACAATGCGAACCATTAACAACGGATATCTCGAAAATGGCCGATGCCACAAAGAAAGTTGTTTGAAATAAATTGTGTGTTTTAAACAGATCTACATGTTTTGTGTAGTGCATTTTCGTCTGTCGCTTAACGTGTACCAGTTATACAAGATTATATAAAATTCCTTCCGAATAAAGAGGGCTTCACAGGCTAACCCCAGAGAATTTAAGATATACATTTTATTTGTCATGTAAATATCTTTAATATTAATATTTTATTCTAAATCGTTAGCCATTTTTTTTTAGAAATTTAAAAATTTCGAAAAAATGTTCCATGTAAAGAGAAGTTGGGGTGGGGGAGTTTCCTAAACATCTTTGTGTTGCATCTTTGGAAGGCATTGAGCTTAAATACCAGGTTTTGTATTTATCCGACTTTTCTTTTTTTAATTACGCTGTCCACAAACACACGCACAAGCGCGGTCGTTTTTCTAATTTTTTTATTCAGGGGACGTCAAAACCTGTATTTACGTTGAACTCTCGGTATCGAATTTGTGGATGGAATGCAATACCTTCTGTGCCTACTATGCATGTTTTAGAGAAAGTGAGAAGGAAAAAATAAAACGGCGACGCTACTCTACAAAACTACTTGCCCCTGCATTGCCTGAGTTTGAGGAGAAGTCCTACTTGGTGTACGTGTAGAGTTCCAACATGATGGAGCTTACTCTCATTTCAATCTTGCCGTGCGTAGGTACCTGGATCGTCGTTATTCTGGTAGATGGATATGAAAAGGAAATCCTATTGCTTGGCCATCCGTTCTTTAGACCTAACAGCAATGGATTACTTTCTTTGGAGCCAGGTAAAAACTTTGGTTTATGACACCCCTGAGACAGTGAACAGAATGGTAGTCGCATCTGATGACATTTGAAGGAGGACACGTGTTCGATAGCCAGTGGCGAGAAGGTGTGATGTATCCAATGAACCGTGTTGTGCACTACAGGCGATTTATTTTATATTATTTTCATAGTTTTTCTAGCACATTTGTTATCTGAAAACATGCATGCAGTTGAGCATGAAAGGAGTAACTTCAATGAAGTAGTAGTGTTTATCTCATACCACATATCACTTCGTACAAAAGAGGGGAAAATTATAGGATAAATGGTTATGTAGCTTTGTACTAGAGCGTTGCCAGATATGGCTTTATAAGCACAAGATTTTCTACTTGACACCATCAATCACACTTAAAGTTTGTCACAAACTCACCCGACCACCTTGTATTAGCTGCTGTTGTCAGGTTATTTTCAACAAAATGCCAATAGATTAAATAGTTAACATACCAGATGGCCCAACCGCGTTATATTTCACGTGCGCAGGTATCCCTAGGTGCGTTAAGAGTTGCAGAACTCAACGGGGCAATCCCAAGTGAGGAATTGGCGCACTAGCGTCCTAAAGACCTACTACTAGTACTACTACACCAACAGTTCTCATAAACGGACATATGGAATATGGATACGCGGAAACGGTTGGAATATCGTATCAATCAACTGGGCAAAATTTCGAATATGAGCGAAGCCTGCATAACAGTACCGTTAGATGATGATGATAGTAGTAGTAATAATAATAATAATAACAATAATCATCATCATCTAAGACTGACAGTGAAACACTGCGTAATGTTGCACAAGAACAGCGTAAACACAATTTAAACAATAGCTATGGGCGGATACGGATATGTCAAATAAGGACATTTTAATTATTCACCAGACTAAAACGTTAGTTCACTCCCTCGAAAATAGTCTGTGGAACTGAAGTAGAAAACATTTTAAGACCTTTTCTGTCTGTTTTTGTCTATACTCACGGACGGTACACTCTAGTAAAATGGTCTCTGTTTTGTCCATCATCACGGACTGTACACTCTATTACAAGCCGGAAATGCCGCTCAATGAGCTCCATCCGCTCATCGTCATTGCTAATAAGCTAGAGGAGTAGAACGAAGGTCGCTCACGATAATACATCAGTTCCTCACTGATCTGTGTTTACTTGGAATTGCCCCGTTGAGTTCTGCAACTCTTTTAACGCACGAAGGGATATCTGCGCACGTGAAATACGGCGCGGTTGGGCGATCTGGTATATAACGTTTTATTTTATTTATTTTAAGTGTCTATCAATCCCCCAGAAGTATTGCATATGTTTAGTTACATATTGCATATGATTGGCTTAAAATAAAATGTCATAACCGTCATTGTTGCCCATTTTAGAGATTATTGAATTCCGAATACGTCAATATATTAATTTATTCGTAGGTCCGAAATTAACCTTGGCCCGCAAACTTTAACCTTAACCTGTATATTCCATTTCGAAAGCCAAGGGAAAGCTCCCAGAGTAGGAAACTTGTAGTTTCAGTGCAAAATGGGAATTCACGGGTTAAGGTCGCCTAATAACTTAAAAACCTTACGAGGTATGGGGTTCATTTCTTAAGTTTTAATGTTATTATTATTATGCCTGATGGTTCAGTGGTGCCCTGGCTGCGATAAATTTCCGAACTTTGTATCTCTTATAGATAAGTTTTCAGTGAAATAAGCAAAGTGTATGCGGTTTTCAAAAAATTTCCAGATATTTTAATGCTGAAAGGTTCCCTCTAATCCTTTTAGGTCCTCAATCGTTTTGCTTTTATTTTCCGCTTAGAAGTCTCAAAGTTTCAGACTAACGATTGTTTTTGTCTAGATTTTTATCTCACAACTAAAAATATGAATTTGACAAGAAATGTTGATTTAACAAAATTGCGATATTAAGATGATATTTCCTTCTTCGGGATCGAATATAAAATGAGTGAGCTATAAATGTTTTAAATTACACCCGTTTTCGTAAGCTCCTAGAGACAGTATGAGCGGCCTGGATAGTGCTTAGTTTTCAACACGTTAACCGCTAAATAAAGAAATATTAAGGTAAATATACGAATGGAATTCGAAACCCTAACTTCTGGGCTTGCATTTAGCCACGCTCTCCATTGGTTCGCTAATTTTTCACATCTCAGCACGGACTACACGTTTTATGTTAGATGGCCGCTGAGCACTGATGTCGCCACCTGTCGTTGTATACAACGCATCAATGAATAACGGTTTCGAATCTATTTTGTTTTGCTGCATCTTAATTGCTAAATCGTGATCTACATATCTAATATATACAGGCTGGACCATTTAAGTTGAGACTGTACAATATCTCCAAAACTAAGTGTTGTAGGTAATAGAAATAGAAATGTCTTTAATAAAAGTTGCTTGATATTATGGGGGAAAGAAAATGCCATTAGTCGTGTTTTGTTTGGAGGACGTTATGACGGTCATTTTAGGGTCAATTTTCTCATTAGAAAATGGTTTACAAGAAGCTGTTTTTTTGTGATGAGCAATAAGGAAACAAAATAAAAAATGTTGCTTCTCAATTACAAACGTAACTTGACCCTCAAATGTACATCCATGGTTGGTCCAACCATTCATTGCGCTCTTCGTACATAGCCTTCAGAATTTTCGTTGTTATTTACATTAGTGTAAGAACAATTGCAAAGTGCTTTATACAAATTTTGTTTAGCTTTTTATGAGGGGTGAGAGATTTAAATTATTGATTGATTGAGATTGATTATTTAAAAGTGCTGCACAGGACGTTATATCAGGTCCATATCGGTGAAAGAATTAAATTAACAGAAGCCAGAGTACTGATACAGCAGAAAACACAGGGACATTTCAAATGTAAATGTCTTGTTCAGAGCACATGCTTTGGCTCTTCTGTTGAAGTTGAAATACTAGGAAAGTAAATTTCAAGTGCAAAAGAAATGAACAGAGTACAGGAGCTTATGTCTCCAAATAATGTAAGCACAAAAAAAGGAAGGGAAGATGTCAGAAAACTGCTTTCTTATTTCGACAACATTACAGAAGAGGGAAAGATGTTTTATGAAAAACTCTTGCAGGTAAATAGGAAATAAAATGATGATAAAGAAAGACAAGAGTATAATGAAGAAGCTTTATATTAAAAGAAACCAAAGCTTTTTTATTAGCATTTTTAAGAAAAATTTAAAGGCATTCTATTATGTTGTTATAAAATTCACTTCTTTTTCAACAATTATATAGATAACATGTAACATTAGAGTGTTTAAAATATAGCTGCCTATGCCACAAATAAATACATACATAAAAAAGAAACTCACTAAAATGACAGTGAATATGTTAAATTTAAAAACACACAGAATTTTTAAATTTGTTTCTAAATGTTGTATGGGTACAAAAATGGTGCCTAAAGTTCAAAATATGTATCTATTTCAGTGAAATAACATCCATTAATTTCAAATTCCTGTGTTTTATTTCTATACAAATACACAAAAACCCTTCTCCTAAAAATTTTCAGTTTTGGCATTTGTTAAGTTTTGCCAAAACGATCCTCAATTTTGGGTAATGTCTTAATCACTTATGTGTAAATATATTTAATTTAGATATGTGCACTTTTATATCCTATGGCATTATTATTTGGGGGTTTGTCACTAAAAGTTGTGGAAGTCCACACAATGTAGAAAAGAACAGTAAAAGTTATCAAAAAACTGTTACGAATAGAAAGTAAAACAATTTTTAAAAAGCTTGGTCTTAATCCAAGTTAAAGATTTAAATACTTTTGGCAAAATTGTGAAAAAATTCTATTAAAACACTGCCACTTACAACAGATAAATATTTAAAGTTAAAGTTGAATTTATTAGAAGATTGTTTTATGGTATTGGCTTATTCATTAACCAATTGCATACAACAGTTGAATAGCTAAATTTAGATTTGTATAAATAGAATGTAAAGTAGCATTAACATCAGAAATGTATCAAGTATTTGGTATACGTTGCACCATACTTAGATTTAATTTTTATGACACTGAATATATGCACTCTCACTGTGATTAAATCAAATAATCAATCAATTACATGTACGTTTAGTGGTTACGCAGGCAGGAGGCATGGAGGGGATCAAAGCATAGTACACTCCGTGCCGCAAGCACACAGACAATGGGAAGGCCGAGTAATTACGGAAAAGCCAAAGTACAGTTTTTACCTCCATATAGTAAGTTTTGGTTTTCCCACTCATTACAACCTTTTTCAAGGTAAGAGCTTGCTTATTGTGTTAATTATGTTTAAAAATAAGGGTGCCTTGTAAACCACTCTTATCGTAATCAGCCAATACCACCTTTATTACTTTCTCTACTACGTATAGTAAGTAGGGGAAGTATTGTATTCCACCCAAAAATTCGATACCGAGATTTCACCGGAAATACATGTTTTGAGACCCCTGAATCCAAAAAAGCATTTTTGGAAACATGTCCGTGTGTGTCTGTGAGTCTGTGTGTCTTTGAACAGCATAACTCAGAAACGAACAGTCGGATAAACACCAAACTTGGTATTTAGGTTCAGTATCCTCCAGAGATGCGACACGAAGGTTTTCAAGAAAATCCCCCCACCCCAGACTACCCTTTACATGGAACATTTTTCGAATATTTTAATTTTCTCAAAAATGGCTCTAACGATTTTGATTAAAATATCATATGTTTAAGATATTGTCATGAGAAATGAAATGTATATCTCGAATTTTCTGGGAATGTCTCCAAAAGTATTCTTCATTGTGAACGACTTTTGCATAATCGGTAAACCATTAGAGATAGACAAAATTTTACTACACAAAAAATGTAGATCGCGTTAAAATACACAATTTATGTCATATACATTTTTGTTGTTGAGTGAACCATTTTCGAGATATTGCTTGTTATTCCCTTAAATTTTTCAATACTTATTTTCTCAAATGTGAATTCGTTATTCATTTTTTTGTCTTGGATATGCAAAGAGTATTAATCTGTGGCAAAGGGAATGATGCTGCACCTAGCAACCAGCTATTAAAGAGATATGTATATGCTTAAAGGCTACTGTATTTCTATATTGCCCTTGTAAATATATATTCCCCTTACATCTACAAGAAACTTAGCAATAAGATAGAGTCTTCAAATATTTATCTCGATTAACATGAAGTAGATGGAGAATAAGCGTTTGTAAAAATAGTTTGTACAAGAGTAGAGAAAGTCATGTGAGTGTAACACATCAGATTTTTTTATTTATTTTACTTCTTACTATTATTCATTGTACTGATTATATATGTATATTATATAATTTATTATATATTCATTAATTTATTTTATTTATCCATTATGCTTTTGTCTCTGGACTCGAAATCTGAACTCCTAATGTTTCCACCCTTTGCGACGGTATTACATTATTGTTTTGTTAGCCCCACGTTTGGGAGCCAATTTGCGACGGTATTACTTATAATGTTGATGCTTGTGATGTTTGTGTATGTGTGTTTACTTCACGCGTTGCCATCTTGTGACGTCATTCTTTGTTAGGTTCATAGCTCCATCTGGTGTTAGCAATTTGCGGCAGTATTAGCTTTTTGTTTGATTTCATTTCAAATGTCCTCCGGCTAGCTATTATCTTATCTTGGGTCGAACATGTGTCTTGATCAGGGTTGTGTAAACGGAAAGGAATCTTTTATCCAAAAAAGAGCACTGATGAAGAAATTTGTTTTATAATTTTTATTGTCGAACACGTTCACTATCACTTCTACATATTGATCTAGATACTCGCCAAACTGAAACTGTTATAATAACTTCTTACTGATCACTTTTAATCAACGTACTTCAACCTTTTATATAATTAACTTTACCATATTTTAGATCTTTCATAATTCTGCTGCGCGTAACTTGTGAATCTATATCCGATGTATGACGAACTGACTGACTGAAGACGACGTGTAGTGTACGACGACGTGTAATGTATGAATGCTTTCGGCGAACTGAAGGACTGACTGACTTTACCTCCAACCTACCTTATTTATACTCCTTCAATCAGATACGCCTAAAGATTATAAATGAACTGCTATTGGCTAATAAAACGCGCCAACATTAGCGTCTATTTTAATATCCTATGAAAATTATGAATACATATGCTTTAGGGAGAACACATTCCAGAAGTTTCTACCGAAAACGCGCCAACATTACGTAACTTCCTCGTTTCCAATAATGATAAACAGCTCACCCCCTCGCTGCATTATTGCGCTATTATTGACAGTTTCAGTAAAGCCTTATAAATTTACTTTCCAACAATATTTACAATCAATAAACATCTGAAATCAATGTCACATAAAAATGCATATTCATATTACAATCATTATTTACATTTAAGTAATTTGTGATACAAATTACTGCATCACCTTTCACACTTTGTAGCAGCTGTCCTCATCGACTGCTTTAGCTGCTCCTTCTACAGGTTTTTCCAATGGCAGAAAAGACCTGTTCTTCTTTCAACACTGCAGAGTTCCAGTACATTACAAAAATCATTATAATTTGAGATTTTAAAGCTTTATGGAACAATGTTTGTTTTGATGGAGGAATACCCATATTCTTATGACTAACAAACATATTATCAGGCAACTCATTATACAATTTAGGTCTGAAACACATATAATCACTTTGAGTTTTGAATGTTCTAAAATAAGCTATATTTACGGTGCATTTTTAGGTATTAATGTAATGTGCATCACTTCACAAATTAAGGTCTTCAAAAGAAGAATCGTGTACGAAACCTAAAAGATACAAAATGTAAGGTTTATAAATACTCGTTTATAAATACTACTTCATAAATTGTACTTTCACATTACCCTATGTAAGCACTAATTTGTAAAGTGAATACCGAGGCACTGCATTTTTCAAGTCGATTCAACTTTGCAAGTTATAAATGCTTACTTAAAATGGCTAAATCAGCAGAGGTCTATAAGGCTTTGAATAACAAAACGTTTTGATTATTTTAATAGTTCCTGGTTTTTTAGAAGAAAGAGTTCATCACCTTGCTAATGCCTTCCCAAAAACTTAAGCCATATCTTATAACTGATTAAAAATATAAAATATAATTTCTCGTATATTTTAAGAAATACAGTATCATAAATAATAATAATAATAATAATGAGCTTCAGGGATTAGACTTATAATTTCTGCATTATTTGCTGTTCTTTATTGGACTTCCTGGATCTCGACGTCCATTTGATTTGAAGTTTAAAGCTATATTTATTATTTCGCTGTTCCTTCTATTTCTGTCTATATACAAGTGAGTCTTCTCAGCCTGCGAATTGAGAAGTTATGCAGTCCCTGCGTTATACAAACTAGCCGTAAACACTGCCCACTGCATCGCGTCAATTTTGCCCGAAATGACTGCTTTACAACGCTGTGCACTCGTAGCGCAATAGTGTGCCTGTTGGCCTTCAGTTGTGAAGGTCCCAGGTTCAAACACTGCCACTTGAAGGTACTTTTTATGTTTAGTAAATTTAACGAGAACTGATAATTTGCTTGGAAGTGTCGTTTCACTTAATTAGTTTAATTACGCGATTTCATTAAAACACAAATTGTTACTTGTTAGAATATGCTTTAATGAGCATCATAAATAAACGCAAGAAATTAATAAAAAAAAAACTCATTTATTCGCAGGCGTGATTTGAACTTTGAACTTTCACCATGACTTTCCAGCATGTTAACCTTTGCGCTACTAGAACACGTTAAAAACGAGCACCACTGTAGCCTAATCAGTGGGCTGGTGAATGCGGAGTCAGCAGCTCCATTTTGCATCGACTGTAAAATACAGGGTTGCCTAGTTACCAATTCGCAGGATGAGAAGACTCACGCGGTATAAATATCTGTATGTTTTCATTTAAATAAAAAACGTAATTGTTGTCTTATTTCTATGTCCTTTGTTTGGTCAATCAAAATGTGTCCCACTACTGATATGCGACTTGTAAATGTTTTGTAAATGTCAAACCTCAAGTCCACATAACACAACGGGAACGGCCATCACTTTATAGAACCTCAATTGAATCTCCTTGAATGTTTTTTCGTTCTTAGTGTTCGTCTTTATTGTTCCACACAACTCCTGGAACTTGGATACACTATTATCCATGCCAAATTTAAGTTTATTAGATATTCTGCATTTTAAGTAGTTAAATGCACTTACTTACTCTATAACTTCATGTTCACTGGTCAGTTTTGCTGGTATGGGGATCACCCTTGCTGCAGATAGGAGAAAGGTCCCTATATTGAACCACTTAAGCCTAAATAGTAAATAATAAGTATAATTTCAAATCAAATTTTTCAGAAACGCTAGCGTTAAAGTGACAAATCCTTGCGCTATAGATATCCTCAACACAATTTAAAATTAATACATTTATCAATTAAATAACATTTAAAAAGTGAGATGGTGTAAATCGGTTCAAATTAGGAACGTGGTGCTTAAATTGAACCACCCGTATCTTAAAATGAACCACATGCTTTTAAGTTTAAAAGTATTTTTATTAATACAAAATACACATATTTTATTGTACATTCAAAACAAATATGCTATCAGCAATAAAAGTGGAGTCCAAAATTGTGATAAGAATAGTAATTTCCTTGAACATTTTGAATTTTTATATAATGACAATCACTAGGTTTTTAGAATAGGTATTATTTGCAAATGTAGAGTTTTTACTAATTTTTATTCTCATACAGAAGAGTCCAAGTTTACACAGTCTTCAGAATAAAACGCTTCCTTCTTGGCACTAACTTTTGCACACTTTTGGTGAAGCCATATCCTACAACTCTCACACTAGATCATGTTCATCATTTCACACAATTCACATGTTCATGTCATCCACTGTTTTTAACATGATTTGTTTTTAACTTAGCATATTATATGGATATTTATTCACACGATATACTATTCGCAGTTGAGCAATCCTAGAACTTCAATAGGTTTCCTAAATTGGACCAGTTCAAACAGTGGATCAATTTACGAGCCACGCCATTTTGGAAGCTTTAGCATCTATGTGACAAGGAGAGACGCTGCTTGAAAAAAACGTATGCATGAATATTGTTGCTAAATAAACACTTCATAACATGTAATATATAAAATATCTTATATATATATATCATCTCAAACTTGCCTGATTGGTCGTATAAGCTTAGCTAGATGAGTCAAATATTACTTCTGAAGCACCAAAAACGCACAACACTTCATACAACTGAAACCACAGCTCAGAATGCAAAGTCAACAACTCCAAGCATCCATAGCTATACACGCCATGCTTCTGCTAGGATTATGGTGCCATCTGTCGAACAGTTTGGAAAATATCGGAGCGGTTCAATTTAAGAGGCGGTTCAAATTAGGGACCTTTCCCCTATGTAGGTAGGATAAGATAGGACTAGTTAGCGGAGGGGACACCATGAACCTCGACCCCCAATGGATCTTTTTGTGCGTATACACCCACGGGAGGAACGGGAACCGCTCTAAACGTATGGGCTGCAGAGCGAGGCCAGCGCAAGTCGACAAAGTCGCGCAGTTCCCTAACATTTCCAGGCTTGATCACTCGGCCATCTCTCTAGTGGGACCGGGAGATCGATCCAGCAGTGGAGGCTCTGCAGGCCTCCCTCTAGCAGGGTCGAGAAGAAGTTCCAAATCGCAAACCTCTGTGACATCTGCCCGACACCGACCGAATCACAGCCCCGGAGTCAACCTGAAACATGAAAATGAAATGAAATGAGAGGAAATGGTGAAGAGAGGAAATACATGTTAGAATACACCACTCCGGCATTCGCCTTTCAAACAGGGAAAACCACGAAAAACCCATGATCATAGTGGGCGGCCACCGGGAATCGAACCCGGAACCTCCCGAATGCGAGCTCACACGTTATCGCAGAGCCATCTCGCTCGGTTTGCTGCAGATACAGTTCCCTTAAATGTTTTTAATTTTTTGTTAGTAGATAGATCGCTGTTTGTATTGTTCTAACCACCTCTTTACTGGTCTTCCTGGATCTTAACGTCCATTTGGTTTGTATTTTGAAACTATATTTGTTGTATTATCATCTACCTGTCCATTCACGTGTCTATTTTGCTTTTCTAAAACCTGTTTGTTCTTTAAGATAGGGTCAATATTATTTTCCAGTTTTCCAATTATTATTTTGGAATATATATTGTAGGAAGCTATGACTCCTATATATTTATCACCATTATGGCGATCTACCACTATAGTAAGAAGGGGAAGTATTGTATTCCAACCAAAAATTCGATACCGAGATTTCACCGAAAATATATGTTTTGAGGCCCCCTGAATCCAAAAAAAAAGCATTTTCAGATAAAGGTTCGCGTGTGTGTCTGTGAACAGCATAACTCAAAAACGAAAAGTCGGATAAGTACCAAATTTGGTATTTAGGTTCAGTATCTTTCAAAGATGCGACACAAAGATTTCCAAGAAAATCCCTCCACCCCAAACTACCCATTACATGGAACATTTTTTGAACATTTTGATTTTCTCAAAATGGCTCTAACGATTTTGATTAAAATATCTTATTTTAAGATACTTTTATGGCAAATGAAATTATACCTTGAATTTTCTGGGAATGTACCCAAACTTACCCTTCATTCTGAATGAATTTTGCATAATTGGTAAACCGTAAGAGATAGACAAAATTTTACTACACAAAAAATGTAGATCTCGTTAAAATACACAATTTATGTCCCATACTTTTTTTTGTGTAGTGAACCATTTCCGAGATATTCCTTGCTATTTGTTTGAATTTTCCAATACTTATTCTTTCTCTCAAATGCGAAATGGTTTTATATATATAAATAAATATGCCCTGGATATGCAAAGAGAATGGAATGCTCCACATAGCAACCAGTGCTTAAAAGATTTGACTATCGCTTAAAGCCTACCATATTCTCCTTGCACCTACTAGAAAATTAGCAATAAGTTTCTGCAAATGTTTATCTCGATTAACATGAAGTAGATGGAGAATAAGCGTTTGTAAAAATAGTGTGTACAAGAATGGGGAAAGTCATGTGAGTGTAACACATCAGATTTATTTTTTTTTTTTTAATGTCCTGGACATGCAAACAGAATGGAATGTTCCACATAACAACCAGCTCTTAAAAGGTTTAACTATCGCTTAAGGTCTTCCATATCATCCTTGCACCTACAAGAAAATTAGCAATTCGATAGTTTCTGTAAATTTTTATATCGATTAACATGAAGTAGATGGAACATAAGCGTTTGTAAAAATATTTTGTACAAGAGTAGAGAAATTCATGTGAGTGTAACACATCAAATTTTTACTATATCTACTACTTACCTATAGTAAGTAGATGAAGTATTGAATTCCACCCAATAATTCGATATGGAGATTTCATCGGAAATACGTGTTTTGAGACCCCGTGAATAAAAAAGTCATTTTTAGAAAAAGATTCGTGTTTGTGAACAGCATAACTCAAAAACGAAAACTCGGTTAAGTACCAAACTTGGTATTTAAAGTTCAGTATTTTCCAAAGATAACGACACAAAGATTTTAAGAAAAATTTCCCCATCCCAAACTACCTTTTACTTGGAAAAATTTTCGATATATTTTATTTCCTCAAAAATGGCTCTAATGAGAGCTTAAAGCCTATATCAAATAGCTTTTTTGAGGCATCAACCGTTTTCGAGATATCCTATATTATTGGTTTGGTTTTTTTCAATATTTTTGCCAGTTTTATAAAGTGCTGTCGCTATGCATTTGTTTCTCGCGATGTCGTGGAAAGACTAGGAATTTTTAGCACATAGCCACTCGCTTTTAAACATCTGACTATGGATTCGATTTCCTGTATCCCTCTTGTACCTAAAGAAATATTCAATGAAGCTATTTTTATATTTAATATCGATTAATAAACAAGTAGATAGAAAAATAAACTTTCGTAAACATAATTTGTAACGACTAAATGAATGTATTTGTTATAAGTATCGCAATCTCCTAAATTTCGTATTATATGTTACGTTGAAGATCCCTTTCACGCAAAGTGAGAAGTCTAAGGTAGTTAACTATCAATAAAGTTAATATTGGAGTTTCATGTAACAAACTAACGAGAATGTCATATAACAGAATAAATATAAAAGTTTGATGTGTTACATTTACATGACCTTCTCTACCCTCTATTTCGTATTAGTGGCTATACAAGTTATTCTTGCGAAAGTTTATTTTCCTATCTACTTCATTTTAATCGAGATAAACCTTTCCTGAAATAACCGTATTACACATTTTGTAATAGATACAAAGGGAATAGCGATAGTCAAATGTTTTAGAACAGGACGCTATATGCTGGCCTTAAAATTCCATACCCTTTCCATGACATCGCGAGAAACAACTAATGTCGACAGGTCTTTAAAAGAATGACAACGAACTGAACAATTCAAACCATTAATAACGGATATCTCGGAAATGGCTGATGCCAAAAATAAATTTTGTGTTTTAAAGGGACCTACATTTTTTTTGTAGTGACTTTTCGTCTTTCGCTTCATGTTTACCAGTTATACAAGATTGTACAAAATTCCTTCCGAATGAAGAGGACTTCACAGGCTGTTCCCATAAAATTCAAGCTATACATTTTATTTGTCATGTAAAATCGTTAATATATTATGGTATTTTAATCAAAATCGTGAGCCATTTTTGAAAAACTAAAACAATTTTAAAAAGTATTCCATGTAAAAGGTAGTTGAGGATGGAGGGGGATTTTCGTGAGCATATTCGTGTCGCATCTTTGGAAGGTACTGAACTTAAATACCAAGTTTGGTGTTGATCCGACTTTTCGTTTTGTAGTTACGCTTTTCACAACACACACACGCATACACACACACGGACCTTTTTCTAAAAATGCTCTTTTTGGACTCGAGGGATCTCAAAACACGTATTTCCGGCGAGATCTCGGTATAGAATTTTTGGGTGGAATACAATGCCTTCTCTACCTATATACGTGGTAGAGAAAGTAAAACTACAATCCAACCGTGGAAACGAAAATAAAACGTGTAGATGTTTCGAAAAGAAATAAAGTTTAGATATTCTGCTTCATAAAACTTCGCACGCAAATAGAATCAGCGTAGTAAAAACAACCAGAGCCCGGATTCTGATGACGTCATCTTTTAATTATTGTATCATAGGCATTGTTAACGTGTACATAAATCCTTAGCATGGGCCCCAGATTAAGGAAATTTATATTTATTAGGTCATTTTGGTCATTTATGTCTTTTTCTTTTTAGGGCATTATTTTTCGATTTTACGACATTATTTTGTCATGCTCTTGCCCTTTATGTCTTTATTTACTTACTTTCTTACATTTACATTGAGTATATAAGATTTTTATATTACTGATGTTTCACTTAAGGATAACTTTTAAAACATCAGAAATTTAATTATTCAACTGAGAAATGTGGCTTTGTAATTCTTTACTCGCATTACATTACTATTTAACGGTTAGTCTGAAAATTATTGCTTACGGGTGGAAGAGTGGCTATTTTCAGGGTAGCAGAATAATTACAGTTATGAATTAATGTCCCAAACTGGGGATGAGACAGCTCAGTTTATCCTTTTTCACGTGAGTGCGTACAGTCAGGTTGTGTGAAGCTCTCTTCAATCGCTATGAATTTTGTATAATCTAAGAACTCGAGTTTGGGTCAATTTGTAATTGTTATGCTTTTTTAATTTTAGTTTCATTTTTTAAAAAAATCACATCATCAAGATCCTGGTCCTGGTAGTAACAATTGGTTGAAATGGCTATATTATTTTGCAAAGACAGAAAATCAAAATGTAAAGTGTAATACCACAAAAGTAATACCCGAGGGCACAGTTAAACAAAAAATTGCACTGAATTTATTACAATTGTAGATTCTTTATTTATTCATTTATTTTTACTTTCTCTACCACGTACATAGTGGGTAGAGAAGGTAGTCCATTCCACACAAAAAATTGATATTGATATTTCACCGTAACTACATGTTTTTGTGACCCCTGAATCCAAAAGAAGCATTTTTAGAAAAAGCTCCGTCTGTGTGTCCATGTGTCTGTGAACAGCATAACTCAAAAACGAAAATTCTGGTAAACACCAAACTTAGTATTCAAGTTCAGTATCTTCCAAAGATGTGACACAAAAGTTTTCATAAAAATTTCCTAATTCCCTAACCTTTACATGGAAGATTTTTCGACATTTTTGATTTCCTGAAAAATGGCTCTTAAAGGTTTTGATTAAAATACTAAATATTAAAGGTATTTACATAACAAATAAAACGTAGGTATATCTTGAATTTTCTGGGAATAGCCTGTGAAGTCCTCTTCATTCGGAAGGAATTTTATATAATATTATATAACTGGTAAGTGTTGAGTGATTGACCAAAACGTGCTACACAAAAAATGTAGATCTCTTTGAAACACACAACTTATTTTAAATACCATCTTTGTGGCATAAGACATTTCCGAGATATCCGTCATTAATGGTTTCCATTGTTTAATACTTTGTCATTCTTTAAAGCCCTGTCGACATTCAGTTGTTTTTCGCGATGTCATGGAAAGGATATAGAATTTTAAGAGCAGCATATAGCGTCCTGTTCTTAAACATTTTATCACTGTTCCCTTTCTTTCTATAATGAAATGTGTAATTTAGTTATTTCTGCAAATATCTCGATTAAAATGAAGTAGATGGAAAAATAAACTTTGGTAAGAATAATTTGCATAGCCACTAAATAAACGATAGAGGGTAGAGAAAGTCATGTGAATGCGACATATCAGATATTTTTTTCGAGCATAATGGAAGCTCACCGACTATAAATAAAAGTCTTCAACAGAGGATCACCAACTTGGAACCCAAACCCACTTAGAGATGACTAAGAAGTTTATTCGTGTCTTTGAACTTTCATTAGTATAGTAAGGAGTTTGTCATCCAGAGCTACAACAATGCACATGGTTGTGTCACTGCTTGGCTCCACTACCAGTGGGAAGTGTGAGTCAGAGCGTAGCAGCGCTGCACACAACTCTGATGACGTAGAACAAATTCCGAACGACATCCAACTTTGTACAAGCAACTGCATGCATTAGCTCGCAGTGTAGTCTACTTTACCGAGCGAGATGCCTCGCGGTAGTGTGTGAGGCTCGTATTCGGAGGTCCCGTCCACCGTCCACTCTGACTTTGCGTTTTTCGTGGTGTTCCCTGGTAGGTAGGCGAATGCTAAAGTGGTTTCTCGCCTACCACGGTTTCCTTTCCACCACTTCCCTTTCATTCTCATCTTTCAGGGTCGTCCTCCGTGGTGTAGTGGTTACCATGCTATCCTCTAGTTCCCGAGGTCACGGGTTCAAACCCGGCGGAGGGCGATGAATTTTTTCGGGCGCAAAATTCCTTAGCATGGCTTCCTTCGGAAGGGAGATAAAGCCGGTGGTCCCGTGTCGTAGATTTACGGCACGTAAAAGAACCTCAAGCCTGATAAAGAGGCCTCTGAGCAAAATTACCGGTCTTTCACGCCCAATATAGAATAGGACGCTAATAACCATAGCAGTTAAAGAGCGTCCATAAAAAAACTCATTTTTCAGGTGCGCTTTTGGTTGTGTTGGCGCTACCCGACAGAAAGCAGAGGCTTTCTCAAAGGAAAGAGACAATAGAGGGCTGCTTGGTCGACGGGTCGTTCATAGTCCTCTCTAGGCAGCTCCAGCAGTGGGACTGGCCCTCAGTCTGGAACTGTTACGGACTTCCACGCATCTGTGGCCTTGCGGCCTGTAGCCTCCTGTGGTTCCTTCACTTCATCCCTTCCTCTTGCGTATATGTAGATCGCTGTGTAACCTATAACTAGTCTACTTTGGAGGTTAATTTAGCGGATAAAAATCTTATATGCTACAAAATTAATAGACTCGAGTACATTTTTACGGTAAAAATGATTGAAAGTTCAGAGTTTAAAAATAATTTTAAAATGTCTGGAATAAATCAACACTGCTGTCAACTATTTTTAAATGTGAATATTTAATTTCTTCAATAATACCGTTGCATTAGTAATTCTTTATTTTTTTATTTATTTATTTATTTTTTGGCGAAACATTTTTCCAACCTACGGCCTCAAAAATCTACAGGAACAAAAGGTACATCTCATAGAACAAAGTTCCCGAGGTCGCGGGTTGAAATCCGGCGGAAATTACCGGTCTTTCACACTCAATATAGAATGAGATGCTAAGGACCACAGCAGTTAAAGAGCATCCATAAACAAAACTAAATTTAATTTCATAAACAAATATCTAGTATATAATTTCCAGATACATATTGAATTTTAACAGATTATACTGAGAGGAAGAATGACCAAGCAGGATGGCTCCGGCGGTAACGTCTGTGACCCGCATTCGAGAGGTCCCGGGATCAATCCCGGCGACCGCCCACTCTGGCCCATGTTTTATTGGGGGGGGGGGTTCCCGGGTCCTCCAAGAGTGGTTTCTTTCAGCCCCTGAATTTCCTGTCCCTCCATTTCGTTCCATTCTTCATTTCATTCATCCTTTATCCCGTTGATCTCTTTCAGGCTCGGAAGTGTCGGCGATAGTGTTTCGGTGCAGCGTGGCAGGGGAAAAGGATGCGCTTTGTAATTCTCTCCGTCCCTCGGCTTTCGACTGCCTACTGAGGTATTCGAACCTCCTTAAGGGGCCTTGGACCCCTCTGTTTCGGGGTGAGGTCCCCGGTCTACCTGTCCGTCTGCCCGGTAGTCTATATCTGGAAACTTAGGGACTTTTGTGATTGCTGTACCGTCGCTCCTGGAACGGGCCGCCCGGTGTCTCCTCTGACTTCATCCTTCCCCTCTGGATCGGTGCCAAATCGCCTTCGTAACAGTAGATAAGATAAGAGGGGAAAAATTACTGAAAACGGTATCTAAGATCCATTTTTGACAAACTTGAAATCAATATGCCTACATTTCATCTACATCTGTCCAGTAGTACAAGATAAAAAATGGACTCAGTGTTTTATTCAACTCTTTCATATAGATAGTCGTGTATTCTGATTGATGGAAAGAGTCTTAATAAGCATTTTTAGTCCCATTTATACCCCGCCTTTAACTACATTGGTCTTATCGGTGACCTTTCGTTTTGAACTTACTGCCTACTGGCAACGGTGTTAACTCGTATTCTCTTGTCGTTGAGTTTCTTGCACTTGTTGGATTTCAATCATTAGATCACACACACACACACACATTCACATCCATACTTCCAGACTGGGGAGGATAGGGAATAATCTTGGCTAGAGAAAAATTCCCACCCCGCAGCCGGGAAACGAACCCGGGACCCCTTTCATAGCAGGCAGGTGCTCTACCAACTGAGCTACGGGACCAGCCTTCATAAGTATATATCACACTAAAGCTTAAATATCTTGAAGACATGACCTCGGGGAGTTAATAACCAGAACTTTGCTTTAGTCTGATAATTTTCACACCTCTGTACATTCACCCTCTATTGTTTATTTTATACAGCTTGTACCTTATTTTTCTATATACTCCATGTTATCAAGATAAACGTTTGCAACAGAATTATTAGTTTCACATTTTGTTGTAGGTGCTAAAGGATGCAGGAAACCGAAGCGATAGTCAAATGTTTAAATGCGGTTCGTTTTTTTCCGTAACATCGTGAGAAATAGCTGAATGGCGACAGCACTTCAAAAAATCTGTTGTGCTACATTCACATGGCCTTCTCTACTCACGTTTCCACAAATTATTCTTACAAAAGCTTATTATTCTAGCTTAATCCAGATAAACGTTCAATTCACTATTTCGTTCTACAAAGAGCGCCAATGAAAATCTCAGTGCACCTCGCGTCTATGTCACATTATTTATCGTTTTACGTAGCCTTGCGAAGCCATGGCCATTTCATTGCTTGCTAGAGGCCATGGCAAAGGTGCGCCACACTTTCTGGTAAATAGTTACACCAATAGCTACAGCAAAGGTTACAAAATCGCGTAGAAACGAAATATATGTTTACGCTCTCGATTGTATTGGCTAAAAGAGAAACAGGTAGAGCGAGTGCACTCAATTTGTCATACAGACCTCTTATCGTGATTGTTAGCCCATACCTTATCGGCTAGTGCAGGACACGCCTTTGAAAGTGTTAAAAGTTGAGGGGAAAACTTGATGAGCGCCCAGGTTAGCGAAATGTAGAATGTGTAGTGTGAGAAGATTTTCAGGGGGTATAAATTGAAGCTTGAATGGTATTCTTAAATACATAGAAAGGCAGCACTTTATAACAAAAAATAAACATAACTGTATTCTCACAGTGATATCAATGCTTGTTGCTGCATATAAGCAAATATAACTAAATAATAAGTAAAGCAGTTTATTTTCTCTATAATTCAAGCTATAATTGGTTAATACACCTTTACTAACATATTGCTGATCATAGGAAAACGACAGCATTATAGACAAAAATATAACCCAATTTTATTGCCATAATGTGTATGTCATATTCGGTAAGCCATATAAAGGGTCTTTCAACAAGAGCGTCCTATCTTTAACATGTGATAGCTGCTGTTGTTATTCAGTTACAGCAGTTATTTTTTTCATGTGGTTACAGTTGTTATTGACAAATAGCCATGGAACGTTACAGTATTCAGCAATGCGTAGAAATTGTGAAAATGTGTTATCAAAATGAATCATCTGTTCGCAAAACCTTCCGTGTATTGCGTGAAGTTTAAGGTGTGCATAATCGTCCCTGCGAGAGAACGATTCGGCGTTTGATCGATAAATTTGAAAGTGGCTCTGTCAGTGATCAAAGAACGCCTGTACGTAATCGACGTAAGCACTCCAACGAAAACATAGGCGGCGTTCCTGAGAGTGTACGCGAGAACGGAAACAAATCAATTGCTCGTCGAGCGCAAGAATTGGGGCTTTCGCCGACCACAACTTGACGAATTCTGCATATGAACTTAAGTTTCACGTTTACAAAATGGTGTTAACTCAAGAACTAAAGTCCAACGACCATAGGTTGCGCCATGTATTCATTGACTGCGCTATGGAGCAATTGGAAGCTGACCCGGATGTTTGTCGAAAAATCATCTTCAGGATGAAGCCCACTTTTGGATGGATGGTTGTGTTAACAAATAAAATTGCCGCTATTGGAGAAATCACAATCCAATGCAGCTTCAAAAGCGACCACTTTATCCCCAAAAGGTTACTGTGTGGTGTGGATTTTGGTATCGTGGAATCATTCGTCCATATTTTTTCTAAGATGAGGATGGAGAAGCTCTAACTGTCAATGGAGAACGATACCGGGCTCTTATAAGGGACTATTTTTGGCCTCAATTGGATGGTGTGGATCTCAGAAACTTCTGGTTCCAGCAACATGGTGCCACATGTCATACTGCTCTCCAAACAATCGATCTTTTGAAGGAGAAGTTCCGAGGTTTCATCATTTCCCGTGGTGGTGATGTTAACTGGCCCCCGAGGTCATGTGATTTAACGCCGTTGGATTACTTCTTGTGGGGTTATGTTAAATCTCGAGTTTATGTCAACAAGCCAGAAACAGTAAATGATCTTATGAATAACATCACGCGTGTTGTTCGTGAAGTTGGGCCTAATTTACGTTCTTCTGTCATTAAAAATTGGGTCAACCGTATACGCGCAACCCAACGAAGTCGCGGCGGTCACTTAACTGATGTTCTCTTCCACACGTAATGATATTAATTATGTTCCAAAATAAACAAAAGAAATAATCCTCTATCATTTATACAACGTGTTTTATTTAAGTTCAAAGATAGAACACTCTTGTTGAAAGACCCTATACATATACCTACATATTCATCTCTAGTTTCTAAACATTTTCAGTCAATTATAACAAAAGAGTAATTTGCATTTAGTAAACGAATATCATCATCTGCGGATGTTTTACGGGGAGCGCCCACTTTCTGACGAGTATGTAGACCGTCTTCCCCACTTTCCTGGAATATTTTTATCCACTAATTTACTATAAAAACACTTTTATGCACTAACGTTGTAACTGCTGTAACAGTGCAATCAGCCTCCAACATACCCACGATACTCCACGAGTAATTTCGCTAGTATACGGCATGACTGGTTCTGAGACAATAAACATGTTTTGGTTTCAATAACACCAGAAGAAGCAAAGGCATCACCCTCCCCTCTTTTCCCCCTTATTAGTGCGTTATCAAGCCACCACGCTCTTCGATAGGTAAGGTGAAGGACACGCCTCAAAAGACTCCAGGAAACATTACAAAATCTGCCGAAGATTTTCTTTTGCGCTCTGTGTACATATTTCAGTGTTTTCTGAACCACAGCTTAAAATAAAAAAAATTACAATAACACTTTCGTGAATGGTTTTTTATAATTAAATGCACAAAATGTGTTCCGCTAGTGCTAACGAAGTGTCGTTAAAATCTATGCATGCTAATCACCGCTTATTTCATTTGGGCCCATTCCGACCTTCACCTTAGACGTGCTAGCATCGCGGCGAGGATTCGAACCTAGGAATCTTCGACATTGAAACCCCGACCACTGTTGTTATTGCTTTAACAAATGAGGTACGTATATTACATAAGGTAACCAAGTTTCCAAGGGCATAAGTATCCACCGTAGGCCGTCGGATTTCAAATGTCTGTTTCAGCCAAAATAAAACGAGCTAGAAAGGTTACAAAGTTAAAGCCTGTATTATTTAATGCATTGAAACAAGAACAAAATTTTAATCACAAGTGCAGAGATATTTACAAGTTGTTATTGTATTGTACAGGATTCGATCCCAAACTGAGGGTATTCGGTAATGAAATAGTTAATTTTTATAAATTTCAGGCAGTTTAGTCGAAACCTTTACCAAACATATATTCAACATAATTACAGCAGAAAACAAATGTTTATGCTCCTATGTACCAAGTTTCCAAGAAAATAGTTTTCAATTGAAAATCCAGTCGTGTGTAAAATGCTCCATGCAATGAAAATTTTAAAATGTTCAACTTTGCATATTATTCCTCAAATATAGTTCATTTAATAATTAACTATTATAATTTTCTAAAGATAAATGTTAATTAAATTATTAAAACCCTAAATCCAAAAGTATGCTTGATATCTTTAGATCCCTTCATCCATTATCAAAGAACGTATACTAAAAATCTGAAACTGCATCATAAGGAATGTGTTAAGGTGACGAAAATGTAAGAAAAAATTACATAAAATCGAGTCTTAAACCTTCATGCGCTCTTTGCGCACACTTGCGCACGTGCATTTATACATTGCGTTTGAGCATTTAAATGACTAGAAGGGCAAAATGCAATTGGATCCTGGTTCTACATTGAGGATGTTTCTTGAAAATTTAAAATGGTTATAGATACACAGTGACGCAGCTGTGGGCTTCAGTTGTCGCGTAGAAGGCGCCAACCGACCGATCGTCACCCAGCGTAAACATCAGAGGAGCTGTTGAGAGATAACGGGATTGTTCTGGAACCTTCCTCCCCTCCTCCCGAATATTCTAGAACTGTCTCGTAAATTCCAGCGGCTATAAAACGAGCTTGCTCGCGATGAGCCAGAGAGAGAGAGAGAGTGTGTGTGTGTGTATTTTGTTGTTTTTTGTCGAAATCCAATATCGATAACCTTTAACGTGTGGATATTTTGCTATGAGGACACATAATCTCCTTGGTATACAAGCTAAACCCATCAATCCTGTGCACACAACGCAATGCCCTGCCACTAATCCACTACGACAGAGCGTTGCGCAGTGCACGTCTTGTTTGTTTCGCTCTGCAACAACAGTAAGTCAGTTGCAGTCATGTCAATATTCAGCGGAGCTAGCAGACCTATCGGCAAACTTAAACAACACAAGGAAATCAGCATGCGGTCATAACTCCCGTGGAAAGCATTCTACATATACTGAATATGGTGGGTGCGTTGCAACAGTGAAAGAGTTAAGTAAAACAATCGCTCTTTTGCTGAGACTTAGAATTTGGATTAGGATTAGTCACCCGGAGGGGCCTCCAGTCACAGGAGCACAGCACCGCACTAGGCCATAGCAGGCCCCTTGTGCTTCCAATGTGACCCTTGGGAGGAAGGATGAAGGGGAGTCCCGAAAAGTGCCCAGATCCGTAAGACGATGTGCGTTAGCAGTAGTCCCTCGCGACCTCAGAATAACACCAATCCTGACACCAGCAAGATCCCGGTGGTCCCGGAATGAAACGAGCCACTCCCGAGAAAGGACCCAAGACGGCCAGCCCAGCGCCAGGGAGAAATATTTACACAGCTCAAATTCCACCGTCCCGACGCAACGCACCAATCGCCGTCGCCTGGTCTTACATCCCTGAAATAGATGAAGATGAAATGAAATAATGGACAGGGACAGGAACCACCACAGTATTAGCCTACCGACCTGGAAAACCACGAAAAAATCCAAGGTCGGAGTGGTCTGTTCAACGGGAATGGAATCCGGGACCTACCGAATGCGAACCTCACAACTTACCGCGGAACCATCTCTTTCCATTTTGATCAGACTTACAGAAGACCTATTTCTACCCTATAATTGTATAAGGGGGCCCGGTAGGCAGTATAAAATACCATGTTCGTATCGTCATTCTTACAATTTTTATAAGGAAATTAGGATTTTCTTGCATTTTGTGGGTGTGTCCCTTCAAATCTGAGGTTGTGTCAAAACGAAAATAATCCTAATTTTCAAAGTTACTGCGAATATTTCTGGTGGTGGGATTTGCTGTCGGAATTTTTGCAGTGTCAGCATTGAAAAATGGCTGTACTAATAATCAATTATGAGGCATAGGAACCCTTAAGCAGTTGACTTCAAGTTGACTACACTCAAACCATTATCATTAGAAAGAACGTCAACACCAGTGGACAAGGGTGATTGACAGCAGATAAAACGCGGCCTGTTGAGTGACTGAGTGCTGTCTGCAAACGCCAGCAGACTGTACGAGGAATGTGGGTGGTTTGTTATCTGTGACATCACTCTGCAAAGTCCAGTAACACTTCAACCAAATTTCCTTTCGTCCTGGCTTTAATGTTTGAAAATTCCTATGCCTGCCAATTACCATAGCTGCTCCTATAAACAAAGGGAAACACGTGTTTTTCGTTTGTACTGAAGTGGAAAAAGTAAAGATTTGATTTAATGTGAAGTAGTGTTGGGAGACCAAGCCGGATGCCTCAGGCGGCAACGTCTGTGATTCAAATTTGGGAAGTCCCGGGTTCAAATCCGTGGGGCCGACCAATCTGACCGAAGGCTTTCTCTTGATTTCCTTGGTCATTAGGCGAATGTTGGGTTGGACACTTTGATCCGCGCGTTTTCCTGCTATCCCTTCTATCACTACATTTCATTTTCACCGCCACACCAGGCATTGGGCTGATCACCCATCTGGATATGCTATGATCTAGAGCAAGGGTGGCGAAAACGCCTTCCTTCCGCGAGTCACCAAATATGCAACACGCACTGCAACACTCAACAGCATGTGAAAATCAAACGGAAGGTTGCAGAGAGGGAACGTGCGCCTGCGAGTCAAAATAACTCGCGAGTCACGTTTTCGCCACCTCTGATCTAGAGTATGCTTGCTCCTTGACAGGCTACTGACTCAAGGTATGGCTTGTAAGTATTTAGTCTTATGTATTTTTTTGTTTATTTTAAAGTTCCCTTGTTTTACTCAGTTTTATGATAGTGTTTTTACTGTTTCCGTTACCGCTTTTTACCGCCGTTACACAACACAGATACACACACAAACACCCATGCCATGGCGGGACTCCAACCCGTGGCCCTCAGCTTAGCGGAACGCCGGAGCTATACACTCCAGCGACCACGGCTACGAGGGCTGGCAAATAAAGAGGAGGATAATCCGTTAAAGAAGAAGAAGTAGTGAATGAAAATAATTTATTTGTGTTATAATTATGCCATGACACAGTAACAGATAAAATCTTAAAGAAATGAAAGAGCTTGGTAAAACCGAGTGAACAGAACATTTTCGTATGCGATTGGAGGTGTGATCCAAATGTTATTTGGAACGGAAACCTTCTTTTAAGTTCTCTACATTCAAAGTACAGTAAAGGTCAGCGCGGCAAACACGCTGGGCTGAAGTCTCGCCTCTCTTCCCATATACAACAATGCGGACTGGTTGCACGATCTTATAAAAAGTAAAATAAAATACAAAAATCATACACAGAAGGACAGCAATACACTTGTGCACAACTTACGTATTTCCTGCATTAAAAATATTACTTTATTTAGACATGTGTTAACGCTGGTTTTACAAATTAATGTTGTAAGATAAAAGAATCCTGCGCTGCATGTACGCGATTTGCAATGACACTCATGTGCCCACTGTTTAAACCGTAGGATAAAATAACAATTTAGAAATGCTTCGTGGCATTATGATAACTATTAGCAAACCTTTATTAATTACAGAAGCGGTACGAAGAAAATACTGTGTGGCACTTTTGGTATTCGCAAGGAAATCTACCAACGTGTTATCCTTCAATTTAGCCGAATTTAGAATCCATTAAAATAGGTTAAGAAATAATATTAAAGAAAGTGTTGTTTTTCAACAGAAAATTAGGCGACTTTCTGCTCTACTAGAGGTGAAATTAGTTACGAAAGTTGCACATTTTTATATAAGATTTTTGTTTATTACTATAGATCCCTTTTAGAAATTCTCATGCAATATAAGGACAAACGTTGCAGATTATTACACAAATTTGTATAATTACCAAAAACATGGAAGATTAATAACTCTAAGAAAAATGTATACTGGATTTCTTGTAAAACAAAACCAAATTAGTATTTCAAAGACGCATAAGAGTAAAATGCTGTTTTTTCTCTGAGAACTCAAACAGTTAATTTACAACACTTGACGATACTGTGATGTTCAACATTTTTGTTTTGTTTTTTTTAATTGTTCCATACCCCGCTCATATCGGCGGCCTTTGGAACATATAAAATTTCAGCCTGGTATTGCAACATTGCATGCTTGGAGAGATTTCTACAAATTAAATGCTTACTGAACACCGTTCAGAAAAGTGATACTAATTATTAAATAAGTTTTTAAAATACGCACAATAATATTGCGTATTAACACAGTTGAATAGGTTAGATCTGAAAGCATGCTGAAAACGTTAATAAACTAATCTAGTTGGACATAGTTAACTTCATGCAACTTTTGGCTATAAATATAAAAATAAGAAGAATAGAAAATGTCATTTTAGTACCATATATATGGAAGTTAATCTATTCATACTTTTCAAGCTTTGACTACAGTGAAAATGTGAGCATAGTCAATGCTAGCACTGATAAACTGTACAAAGAAACCTGTGCCACCATTGTTTGTGCTAATAATCATGAAACAAATAAACAAACTATAAAACTGGTTGCATTTTCAGTAAAATACTTGAACAAAACTGATAGAAGTCAAAAAGGTTGGTATTAGAATCAGAAATAAAAGTATTAGGTTGTAAGTACATTGCTGTTTATAATACACTGAAATTTTAAATGATCCATCCCAGAAGCACTAAATGATCGAAAGTGCGTAATATAAAGATTTAATCACTCGTAAAATCCAGTACTAAACAAATGTTTTTAAATAAATACGGAACGGTACTTGCTTCACAAAGTCTTGCATCTCCTGCAGGAATCCAGTGCTTTCTAATGATCTTGGCCAACCAAATCCTTCTCACCAAGACGGTGATCTATATAATTTAATAGCCTTTTGTGCCCTCGTAGTGCACTCGAAAGCACAGCATTCTGGCATTTTCACTCATTAATCAGCTTCGACACAGCTATATCCTATGTTTTTATTGAGGCAACCAGCCCAAGATGACGCGCGGATACCACGTGATCAGCTCTCCGCCAATCAGCAGGCCGTATTGGCGGCATTCGCAAGATAAATCAGTTGCTATACTTTGCATATAAAGAACTTTATCCTAAATAACTTGAGCGATCCTAGCGGCAGTATTTGCAAATACGTCCAGTAATGACTGTCGCCAACAGAGGTAGCCACAACACAACTTTATCCTTATCTAGGTATTTAATTATACAAAATATTTTAAATGTCTGGAATTATAACGAAGCATACTTAATTTCACATTAAAAGAGTAATGTGTTTTGTTTAGACAAACGCTATAACCCCAACAGTAGTTTTAAATTCGTTTTAGGTGTATCTTGCGTTGCTGAGAATTGGAACGCAAGCATTCGATGTTTCTTTAAATGCGAAGCTTCATAGCATAAGCATTCGTTTGGCTGGTAAAGTACTCACGTTATTATTACGTGTACTTTACCAGATAAACGGGTACAAGTACTCACAATAAAATGTAAGCCAGAAGTAGCATTAGCGCAAGACTTTGCACTCATGTTATTTAGTGGAAGCATTCGCGCAAGGCGCGTTGCGCAAGAGCTTGCAAACTCAACTTCATGCTTGCCTTGCAAGTATAGAGTTAAAATTCCGCCTTCCTCTCTCTATGCATTGCCTGATATTCAACAGCAGACGATCGCGATGTGAGATTTTACGCCGTATTGTACATACGTTACGGTACAGCGAAAGTCAGATTTTTAAAGGGCGCGTAGCTATGTAATGGCTTTGAAATTCAATGCTCTTTGCCTGACCACAAAAAAACAACGAATGATTTCCCATTTGAGGAAAGTCTAACTATTTGAAAATTCAAACCAATAACAAGGAATACATATTACAAGAAATGCTTAACTCCACAGAAAAAAAGTATTTGATGTCAGTTGTGTGCTTTAACGACATCTAACATGTAGGGGAAAGGTCCCTTATATCACACCACTTGAGCCTAATTAGTAAATAATAATTATATTTTCAAATCAAAATGTTCAGAAATACAAGTGTTAAAGTGACAAATTCTTGCACTATAAACATCCTCAACACAATTTAAAATTAATACAATTATCAAGTAAATAACATTTAAAAAGTGAGATGGTGTAAATCGCTTCAAATTAGGAACGTAGTCCTTAAATTGAACCACCCGTGTCTTAAAATGAACCACATACTTTTAAGTTTAAAAGTATTTTTATTAATACAAAATACAATTCTTTTATTGTACATTCAAAACAAATGTGCTATCACCAACAAAAGTAGAGTCCAAAATTGTGATAAGAATAGCAATTTCCTTGAACATTTTGAATTTTTATATAATGCCAATCACTTGGTTTTTGGAATAGGTATTATTTGAAAATATAGAGTTTTTGCTAATTTTACTCTCATACAGAAGAGTCCAATTATACACAGTCTTCAAAATAAAACACTTTCTTCATGTCACTAACTTTTGCACACTTTTGGTGAAGCCATATCCTACAACTCACACACTGGATCATGTCCATCATTTCAGACAATTCACATATTCATGTCATCCGCTGTTTTAACATGATTTTTCTGTAACTTAGCATATTATGTGGATATTTATTCACACGATATACTATTCGGAGTTGAGCAATCCTAGAACTTCAATAGGTTTCCTAAATTGGACCAGTTCAATATAGGGTTCAAACAGTGATTCAATTTACGAGCCACGCCATTTTGAAAGCTTTAGCATCTATGTGACAAGGAGAGACGCTGCTTGAAAAAACGTATACATGAATATTGTTGCTAAATAAGCACTTCATAACATGTAATATATATATACATCATCTCAAATTTATCTAATTGGTCGTATAAGCTTAGCTAGATGAGTCAAATATTACTTCTGAAGCACCAAAAACACACAACACTTCATACAACTGAAACCACAGCTCAGAATGCAAAGTCAACAACTCCAAGCATTCTTAGCTGTACACGCTACGCTTCTGTTAGGATTATGGTGCCATCTGTCGAACAGTTTAGAAAAGTATCGGAGCGGTTCAATTTAAGAGGCGGTTCAAATTAGGAACCTTTCCCCTATATTTTTGTGAAGTAAGATGTTGCCTATCTCTTAGGTTTACCAGTTGTACAAAAGTCATTCAGTATGAAGAGAACTTCACAGGCTCTTGCTAGAAAATTCAAGATATATACTTTTTATTTGCCAAATAAATATCTTAAACATGTATTTTAATCAAAATCGTTAGTGCCATTTTTGAGAAAATCGAAAAGTTCGAAAAATCTTCCACGTAAAAGCTAACTTGGGATGGGGATTTTTCTTGCAAATCCTAGTGTCGCATCTTTGGAAGATACTAAACATCCGACATTCCGTTTTTGAGTTGTGCTGTTCACAGACACACATGCACACGCACAGAGACTTTTTAAATCTTTTTATTTGATTCCAGGGGCCTCAAAAATATATATTTCCGATGAAATCTCAATATTAAATTTTAGGTGGAATGCCGTAAATCTACGACATGGGACCACATTAGATTTACGGCACGTAAAAGAACCTCAAGCCTGATAAAGAGGCTTTTGAGCAAAATTACTGGTCTTTCACGCCCAATATAGAATGGGACGCTAAGGACCATAGTAGTTAAAGAGCGTCCATAAATAAAACTCAATTTAATTTAATTTAACCGGCTTTACTTCCCTTCCGAAGGAAGCCATGCTAAGGATTTTTACGCCCGAAAAAATCCATCACCCTCCGCCGGGTTTGAAGCCGCGACCTCGCGGCTAGCATGGTAACCACTACACCATGGAGGACGACTGGAATGCAATACATTCTGTACCTAATTAGGTACGTGGTAGGGAAATGTGCGAATCAGGCAAACTTTTATAAAGGTTTTCTATTCTGGTGAGATTTCCTGCATATTTAATATCCCATGCATCTAGATTCTGTAACGAAGTTCGGAAGTTTATGTAATTTGCTATGACTAGAGGGTTTAGGGAGCAAAATAAAGACAAATTTAAAGAAAAAGATCTGATTTGTTACATTCGCATGGCTTACTCTGCCCTCTGTCGATTATTAGTGAGCGCACAAGTTATTCCTATGAGAGTTTATTTTCCTGTCTATTTAATTTTAGTCGAGATAAACTTTTCCGGAAATAGCTGCATTACACATTTTGTTATATATACAAAGGGAATAGCGAGTCAAATGTTTAAAAACTGGGCGCTATACACTGGCCTTAAAAGGCCATACTCCTTCCATGCAATCGCAGAAACAGCTGAAAATCGACAGGACTTCAAAATAATGACTAAGTACTGAGCAATCCGAACGATTAATAACGGATATCTCGGAAATGGCTGATGCCAAAAAAAATTATTTGCAATAAATCGTGTGTTTTAAAAAGACCTACATTTTTTGTGCAGAACGTTTTCGGCTTAACGTTTACCAGTTTTACAATATTATACAAAATTCGTTCGAACGAAAAGGACTTCACAGGCTCTTCGCAGAAAATTCAACATATACATTTTATTTGTTATGTAAATACCTTTAATATACACTGCCGTTTGTGAAAATTGCAACACCAAGAAGGAAACGCATGAATTCAATGAATTTAATACCACAGGTTAGGTACATGACAAGTAGCAAATGATAAACTTTTCAAATCTATACATGACCTTCGAGCCCTAATATTCAGTATTTGTCGTGGCCTCAATTCACTGCAATTAGAGCTGCTATACGCTGGCATTGAATCAAAAAGGTTCTGAATAAGTTCCTGAGGGATTTCCCTCCACGCAGTTTGTACTCGAGCCCACAAATCCGTGACACTGCTTAGTGGAGGACCGTGACGCACCAGCTGTCGACCAACCATATTACAGACATGTTCGATGGGTGACATGTCAGGCGTACGTGCAGGCCAGGGAAGCAATGGTATCCGTCGCTCTTCGAAGAAGGCTTGTACATTCCTCTCAATATGTGGCCGGGCATTGTCCTGTTGAAAGGTGACCTGTGGAGACGCCTGAAACAGGGGGAGTACCTCAGGCTCTACAACCACCGTTAGGTACCGGTTGCTGTTCAAAGTGGCCTCAATTCGTAGGAGGTGAGATCGATTGTTGTAACCAATGGCGCCCCAAACCATCACACCTGGTGTTTGTCCGCTATGCCACTCGATGCAGGCCTCCAGGTTGCTCTCACCACGGTACCGCCGGACACGTATGCGGCCATCACTGTAGGACACGTTGAAGCGGGACTTGTTTGAAAAGACTACATTTTGCCACTCAGCACCCCAATGACGGTGTTCACATGCCCATTGCAGTCGGAAGAGCTTGTGGTTTCTGGACAATGGAAGCCGATGTAATGGCATGCATGCAACCAGTCCAACCTGCAGCAGACGGCGACGAACCGTTGATGCAAATAAGTTCACACCTGTTGCAGTGCTCCAGCGTCGAGCCAACACTGTGGATGAAGCTGTACGGTCCGTTATGGTCATGCCGACAAGATGACGGCCATCCCGTGCTGTGGTCATGTTCCGTGGTCCAGTACCCGCTCTTCGCTGCGTCCTATCTTCATCTATCCACTGCTTCCACACACGCATCACTGTCGTAGCAGCATGCCCTGTACGAGCCGAAATGTCACGGTATGACAAACCGGCTTCCCGGAGACCGATCATTCTGCCATGTTCGAACTCACTCACATGCCGATATGGCTCCCTTTGACGTCGACGAGGCATACTGGCACTACTTTATTGTTTCCACCTTGTTTGACAGCTCTGCACTGATACACTGGGCACAACACTGACCTTGTCTGACCGACACGAGAGGGCTCTGCTCGGCCTACTGTGCCCCATCTCTCTGCAAACCTAATCACTTATTGCTTGCACACTCTTCTACACTTCCACCAAGTTTGGAGTTATTCGGGATATTCTTTCTTAGTGTTGCAATTTTCACAAACGGCAGTATATGGTATTTTAATGAAAATCGTTAGAGCCATTTTTAGAAAATAAAAAGTTTCAAAAAGTGTTCCATTTAAAGGGTAGTTTGGAGCGGGAGGATTTTCTTGAAAATCTTCGTGTCGCATCTTTGGATGGTACTGAACTTAAATGCAAAGCATTTGCTCAACAAACTTTCAGCCAGGGAAAATATCATACGTATTAGATATAGGCTTCACACAGATACACTTAAAGCAGAGCTTCAAGTAGAATACTTAATTTTCGTAATGCAAGTAAAGACTTCTATGCTGTACTCGGTGATGATGGAATTCTAGCACGCACAAGAAGTAACAAAAAGTACACCTTTAAACAGAAATAATAAAAATTCAGATTTGTTGCGTACTTCCAGAAATAAATCCGTGGCAAAGCATTTTTATCTTTGTAGTTTTTTTATTGCAGACACAATATTCAGTTTTTTTTTTAATATTTGTGAAATATTGTAGTCGGCCTGGCGCTAAGTTTTGTAAGTTATGTTTTATTATAATATTTTTCCATGATGCTTTCTAATTCGATAATATATTATAAAGCTGTGTAATAAAACAACCTCTTGATTTATAGGAGGTGAAAGACAGCTAATTTTCACGTTATGCTGTATCCCTCAAAATCCTGAAATGCCAGTTCTTTGACACTCCAGTTTCTCATTCCTCTCTTATGGAGGTGGTCATCCTAGGTTTTATAACAGGTCTTGAGATTTATTCAGCCTTTACCGCCAGTCAGTTTAAATGAGTGACGTCATTATTAGTTCAGCGTGCCCCTTGTCTCAATTGAACTTCGGACTGTATGCGTTTCCGACTTCGTAAACAAGTCGATATAAAGCGGCGGTGCAGAAATGTTTTTCACTAGGATATTTTGTGCGTTCTTTGCACGCGAGATGGAAGTGACCATTCTTCACAGAATTTGCATGGTTAAGTGCTACTTCCGAACTGAAAGCATACGAGGGCGGACTACTGTTACAATATTAGCCGCTGTGTGAATGATTTTCTCCGATCTTGCCTAGAATTTCATCAAGTCCCGAGGCAAACCATGATAAAAAACAGTTGTTTTTCATTCATTCATTCGCTGTTTAACCTCATCTTATGTAGGACTTACATCCCCAGGACTTACAGGCAGGTGCCTGGGATCAGAGGCCCGTCGAGGAGCAGACACTCATGGATCAGACAGAATAACCAGGATGGGTGATGAGCCCGATGCCTGGTATGGGATGAAGGAAGTAGATGAAACGAAATGACGGCGAAATGGATGATAGGAAAGGTGACGATGGAGCAGTTGGTGGAATGTATGGCGGGGGAAACCGGAGAACCCGGAGAAAACCCGCCCAGACGCCGCTTTGTCCACCACAAATCCCACATGCGGATCCCTGGGATTGAACCTGGGCCACCTCGGTGAGTGGCGAGCGGTCTAACCACTCGGCCCAGTTGTTTTTCATTTGACAAAAAATAGGAGAAACAACTAAATATTTAAACATATTTTAAAATATTCATAAAGGTTGTTTCAATTATTTTTAATAAAAAAAGTTGAAGTTGTACCATTAAAGCCGAGACACTCTACGCTACAAAAACCGTCCAATTATTTGAGTTACTTATCAGCATACATACTGAGATAAGGTATTTACGAGACGTAAGAGAAAGAAGTTCCAAATGTAAATACTGGAAAGGTACGATACTAGTCCCATTTCACTAAGGTGACCTCGTGGCTTTTGTCATCCACCGCTTCCAATTATCTATAGCTAGTCCTCTGCTAGAGGCGCTGGTGATAAACTCCCTTCAAAGTATTGACGCCATGCGCAGAAAACCGTTGACGGCAATGGCCGAATAAATCTGAAGATTTCGTATATATCTAAGGATCATTTGGTTCTAATCTCTCGCCGTACGAATTGGCTTCATAGTAAAGTGTGAAGTTTGCATTCGAAGGATCCTTGCATCCCCAGGAACTAAGGTTATTTCGTGGATTTTCATTGACGTAGATTGGGGTAGTAGTTTGTACCATAACCTTTTCCTTTTCATAGCACCGCACTCTTTCAGAGTATACGGAATATGATCCACAGCCAGAGAGGAGCTAAGGGTGCTTTAGCTTCCTCCTAAGTTACAATTAAAGTTACAAAGTTATTTTTGTTTAATGAAATTAAACCTAGCAGTTTTATTTCTGCCTTAAATACGTATGTCACCAAAGCGTTCACTATGGATGAGCACACACCTCTTGAATAGTAAATTTTGGCTAACAGTGGCCGGAGGACTGGCAACAATAGTCAACAACAGGCTACATGTCGGGATGTACCGTTTACCTCAGCGACCGTTCGAGTCCAGTGCTTCACAAGAAGTTACGACGAGCTTGCGGATTGTGGTGCATTAACACTGGCAGTGAACGACGCGTCTTCAAAGTGTCTTCAAAAATAGTTTTACTCCAGAAGTAATACTTGAAATAATAGCTGTATGTTCACTATTTTCCCTGCAATGAGTAACAAACGTTGTCTAGCGTTTCAATGTTATCATTTTTAAAAAATCTAACAATGAAGCAGAAGCTAAAGCGTGTCAAAATTCTGCAGATAAGACTTCTTTTAGTGGTGTTCACATGATTACTACTGAAAAAGAAAAAGGATCTGCAGATGAAATAAAGATAGATAAGTGTTCCTAGTACTTCAGTGGAAATAGCTACATTTCCACTATCTGAAATAATATTGAGGTTATCGCAGGAAAACTGGTAGACCTAATCAAACAGGGGTTATGTTTACTAGTGGTGAAATAAATAACAATACATCACACCTTAACTAGCGCTTACTATGCTATAAGAGTTCCCTTAAAATAAACTTAGGAAGTTTCATCATTACGAAGGTAAAATGTCCCAATTACTCGTTTTTGCTTTGTGGTACTGGTATTGTATGTTTTTTGTTTTGTTTTATAAGTTAGGGAATCCTAAATTCTCCTCTGGTATGATCTATGCCGCGGGGCACTAAGATATCGTCGTGAGCACTGACTGTACTTTAGGAAATATTCGCTGCAGTACGGAGCAGGAGATAACGTCACTGGTTTCATGGAACGCTTTGAACCGTACCCACCATAGGAGTAGTGCTAGCAAACTCGCATTGCTCTGAGATTTCTATAGGCAACTGTTTGGATGTTCCTTCGATTCCGATGCTATCTGCAGATCACAGATACTCTTTGTATGCTACATTTCAGTCGTCCCGCCCTGGGGCTTGTACAAGCAATAGATTGGGTTATGTATGTTTAGGTAAATACCATCTACTACCTACTAGTACTAACACACAGAAAGTCTGACAAAACAGAGTCAATAAGGCACACTAGCGCTCCTAGTGCCAGGATCTGGAGTTTTCCAATCAGCTGTATAGTTGAATAGAAATATAAGTGCTCGCGTATGCATTTCCCTGTTTTTTACTTTCTGTAACACGTACCTACTGGGTAGAGGAAGTATACTTTCACCCAAAAATTCTATATCGAGAATTCACCGAAAATCGTTATCTTGAGGCCCGCTGAATTCAAAAAAGTATTATAGAAAAAAGTCCATGTGTGTGTGTGTGTTGTGTGTGTGTGTGTGTGTGTGTGTGTGTGTGTGTGTGTGAGAACAGCATATAACTGGCGCAACAGTTCTAGACACGTGAAAATCTTAATGACAGCTATGAAGCGAGTTACATACCAGATCAAGAGGTGACCGGTCGTCTGCATGCTGCAGGAGTGCGTGGGACAGTCATTGTCAAATATTCGCACACCGGTTATGCACTGCACTACACGATAAACTTATAGTTATATACAGTATATTTAAATCCACCGCTGTAAAATGCCCTTAATATAAAAACACTGTCAACCATCTGCCTCCAGTTCTTCCACACCTGACAGCCCTTCCTCTTCTGCGGAATCACTCACGTCATTGCCGCTGTCGCTACTTTCTGCACCATTATCCTGGATGCGATTTTTTTCTAATTGATTTTCTGCAATTCCGTATTTTTTGAAATAATGATTCTCAATTTATTCAACATGTCGATATACATTTTTCCATTCTGGCCTTCCAATTTCTGCAAATCGCTGGCGACATAACTGCTCCACATCTTTTAGTTTAAAAGTGATATTTCTGCAGGCCACCCAGTTTTTGACATCAGCCCAGATTAATTCGATTGGGTTTAGATCTGGGCGATACGGTGGCAGTCTAAGTACATTATGGCGATGTTGTATTAATACCTGGCCAAGTACTATGAGTTATGACTTCTGAAGGGATTTGTTGGCTTTAACTAAGTTATATTTGTTTTACTCATGCTTTCATCAAAAGCTATATTATGCCTAAGCAACCAGGTTTTTATTTCTTCTTTCAAGGAATTTGAGGTAGGTTGTCTGTCAATTTGAGTGTTACCACATTGTGAAGCATTTTCGATAACCAGAATAGACCCAGCAGGCATATTAGGTATCAACATGGTGTTGATCCACTTCATGTAATTTTCTGTATTCATTTCTTGATGAAAATCTCCTGTTTTTTGTTGCGACTTGTAAAAGAAGGGCATTTGGAACGAACAGCATGAACGATAATAAGTATTTGCCCTTTGGCAACAGGTGCCTAAAACCTAATTTGCTATCGTCACTTCAACTTTTAGATGTTGTATGACTGCTGTGTATATACGACTCATCTTCATACACTATAGTTTGACCCTCTAATTTGTACCTCTGAGTAAGGTACTCTTCCAGCTGAGATCGTGTGTCGTGCTTTTCTATTAGAACTCTATTTGGTTTCGTTTTCTTCCACTTAAACCCTAAATCTTTTATAATTTTTCTGAGATTTGTAGCAGCATCTTGAAAATTTATGCTGATATAAGTACATATAAAATTATAGTCATTTGGAAAGTTAGTATCAGACTGCAAAATTCAGTGCCAAAGCCGGGATTTGAGACTTGTAGTACCACCTTGAACATTTATGACATCATTAGATTGATGAGCAATCTGCTTATTGTTGGCACAGTTTTTTCTTCCACATAGAAATTGTGAATCGTGCACCGAATGACGCATTTGTCGAAATCGTCTATTTCTGTAATACGTTTAGGGACCTTATGTTTCTTCACAGGTGTGTCAAATGGTACTCTTTCATCCATATGGTTTTTATTATCTTTGAGAAATCTGGAAACGGAACTCAGTGAAACAACAGTTGCTTAGGCTACACTTTCTTTCACTCTCTTAAGGTGGAACTCGGGTAAACATATATTTTCTTCCTTCATCTCTGCTTCTTGCTTCAAGAAGTCGAGGACATTTGCAATTATTTCCCTGCTTTTAATACGTAATACCTTACCATTTAACTTTGAAAACGTAGGAGCCATGGTTATAAATATCACAAATATAAAATAAGCACTATTTACGTACTGATCTCTTTGAAATTACAAAATGCGGACACTTTCTATGCAGACTGTATGCGTTACGCACTGTGAGTAAGCAAAGGTATTATATCGCTTTCGTTGATTAAGCTAAACATAAACCATTCCTAGGCTCGGCAGCTGGGGTGGCAATCAAGGTCACGATTCCAGAAGTTTTGCGCCAGTTATAACTCTATAATGAAATGTCGCAGTTCAATACCTTCCAAAGATACGACACGAAGATTTTCAACAAAATCCGCTCCCCAAACTAATCTATACATGTAAACATTTTCCATCTTTTTTATTTCCTCAAAAATGGCTCAACTGCTTTGATAAAAAATGTCATCTATTTAAGGGTACAAGGTACTCTGAAATGGTAAAAAATCACATTTTTTGTTTTAGGCATTAGGTAATAAAATCTGTTATTATTTCCAGTTTCAGAAAGTATGTACTTTTTGGGAGTTAAGAGATTTTTAAGACATTTAATATCATTTAAATGTTAGCCTGCATTCCTTTAAAGCTATCACGCAACGCTCCTTTTTAGAACATTTTTGCATCTTTCAACAATGAACGACTATATCATGTCCAGGGAGCAGTTCAGCAATTAATAAAAGAGAATTAATAAGAGAAAGCAATCAAAAAAGCTAAGTAATCCAGGAATGAAGGTGCAGATGATTATGACCCTGGAATGTACTGAAGTGTGTCAGAATTTTCATGTTCAAACTATAAATTCATTTTTCTCAAAACGACATTTTTGGATACTTATGTACCTTTTTCTCAGAAAGTGCCAGAGGTAGAGAGCTGAAATTTTCAGTACATGTATACAACACATAGTTAAACTTTCTGAACCACAATCATAATTTTATAATGTATATTAGTGATATTAAGAAAGCAACAACATTGCAAATTTTCCACATTTTTACTTTTTTGAACTTTGCAAATAATATTTTTTTCAATTTCTAGTGAACTGATATACATAGCTAAATAATTGAGGTTCAGAAGATAGCTGATTATACTAAGAACAAGCATGCAAAAGTGTGATTCTATATTGCAAGTAGTATCAGAGAAAAAGGTACATCAATTCACATATTTCGAGAGCAAATTTTATTATTTTTCTGCTGAATGAAATAATTTTTATGTACTCAATTGCATAGGCTATCAATGCAAACAACCACTTGAAATAATTGTCATGATTTATAAAATAATTCATAAAACTTTCAGGAAAAACCATTTAGAACTTTAAGAGCAGTGGTAATTTAACACACTTAAGGTGTAATTCCATCTTTTCAAGATAACCCTTTTAAATCAGGCATTTCACTTTTTTCATTTAAAGAACGTTTATATTCATTGGTTAAATATTGTGTTCAGACTACCTTGTCCCCTTAAGATATTTACATGACAAATAAAATGTATAAATATTTCGAATTTTCTGGGAGTAACCTGTGAAATTCTCGTCATTCGGAAGGAATTTTGTATAATTTGCATAACAAGTAAACCATAAGATAAAGACAAAAACTTACTGTGCAAAAACTGCAAATCTCTTTAAAATGTACAAGTTATTTCAAAGAAAGCTTTTTTGTGGCGTCAGCCCTTTCTGACATAATTTATTGTTTTTAAATCCTTTTGTCAGTTTTTAAAAGTGCTGTCAATATTCAGTTGTTTCTCGCAGTATTATGGAATAAGTATGGAACTTCAAGGCCAGCATGTAGCGATCCGCTTTTAAACATCTGGCTATCGATTCCGTTTCCTGTATTCCCCTATAACGAAATATGCAATGAAACTCGTTTTGCAAAAATTTATCTCGATAAACCTGAAGTAGATCGAAAAATAAGCTTTCGTATGAATAGTTTGAAGAACCTTGATACAAATGAACGATTGTAGGTAGAGAAAGTCATGTGAATGTAACATAATTTTTTATCGTGACCCCGTTTAACGATATATTATATGCAGTATTTTTATTGCCAGATAGCTGGACAACTTCTATGAAGGTACTTGAATGCAAAACAGTGTGACCTATATACGGCGATCGTTTTGACCCACAGCACAGGGTTAAAGCACTATCTGAAATAGCTGTCATTAACAATGATACATCATAAGAAACAACACGAAAGATAAAAGCTATGTATCATATATTTGATAGGTCGAATATCTGAAGCAATACTCCAGAACGCTCTTCTTTTCTGACCACAAGGTAATTTGCAATAATATTTAAAAGAAAAAACTACAGTATAGAAAAATTTGGTTTAATGCTCGAATTAATAAAGATCTGCACAACGTTGTGATTAAATTATGAACTTAGATGCAAACATTTTGGTTATAATGTTTTTCCATGCACAATGTAATAAAACGTTGAGAGATGAACATGGGAAGGGGTAAAAGCCTGAATAGTATTTGATAAGCTTTTAGAGAATGTAAGAACACAGAAGAGAGATATCTTTCAAGCAGCCTCGTCTTTTAAACAGTAAACAAGTCCAATTTCAGCTTTCTCTATATTAAACAGCTTCTCTACAAAGGCACCATAATCATCTTTACCCAGAAACACACCTCTGACATTCGCATTTCAGGCGAAAAAGAGTTTTGTTAAATTTCATTGGGATACACGACAAATTATATAATTGCTGTTTCAAGTTTTAATCCATTTCTTAAAATTATAGTTGGTATTCTTCACATGCGAGATGGTTCCGCGGTAACGTGTGAGGCTCGCACTCGGGGTTCGATTCCCGTCGAGCCAGCCATTCTGACCATGTGTTGTTTTCGTGGTTTCTCCAGGTCGGTAAGCGACTGTTGGAGTGGTTTCCCTTATACCACGAATTTCCTGTCCGCCTGTTTCACCTCATTTGTTTCAGGATTGTAGGACCAGGCGACGACGGTTGGTATGTTGCAGGACGGTGAAATTTTCGCTCTGGAAAGATTTCTCCCTGGCGCTTGGCCGGACTGCTGGGGACCCCTTTCTTCCTGGGAGTGTCTCGTATATTCCCGGGACCCCCAGGTTGCGGGTGGCTAAGGCAGGGGTAGCCAGCGTCAGGATTGGTGTCATGTTGGAATCGTTAGGGACCCCGTCCTGGTAGCGCACATGGTAGCCCTACAGGTCTCCGCCTTCCCCCCATGGATTATATTGAAAGCACAAAGGGCCCATGTGCGGTAGTGTTACTGGAGGCGCGAGGTCCCTCCGTAGTCTTGCACTTTGCTCGTGACCAAGACTCGAATCGACAATCCCACTACAAAACACCAAAGTTGGGCACCCTAGTGGGCGCGGCAATGGAAACCAGCAATTTCTTTCGTCTCTGCGGACAATAAGTTTCTCATTTTACAAATGTGTAGTTTACAATTTCCGCTCCCACAGCTTTAATGTTTGCAAGCGGACTACGTCACGTAATCTATTTTGACAAAAAGTAAAGTTAAACTCTAAATACGTTAGACAAATATGTCTCTAAAAGCAGTTTTGTTGTACCTATTTTACATTAATAAATTGCGAAGATGAAAATTGTAAAACAAGGGAGAATTGAATTTCTCACATTACAAACTGTAATTCAAAACATTCTTGTGCTTTAGAAAATCAGTCAAGGAATGCGGAACCAGTAGGTACTGAAAACACAGCGCACTAATAATCTGAATTTTCTTTTACTTTAAAACTATTTTACGAACAGAAAGCTTGCCACAAAGTTTAGTATTTTATCGGGAAAAACAATAAATTATATTCTTATAAAGTGTATTACAAATGCCTAGCAAAAGTATTAGTTGCCTGTTCTAGATGCGGATATTTCAAAGAACAGAGGCTTCAGTCCTCGTATCCTACTTTAGGTGGATCGCGGCACAGATATTTTATTTTTAACACAAGCTTAAGCCGTCCTCGCTCGACTTTTAAACAGCCGCCATCTCAAGGTAGGGAATGCAAGCTCATTGCCCGCCATTTCTCTCGAGCCACATTTTAATATAAGAGATTCAGTATGGGAGTTCTAATTCTCTGGTATCCCTTACTCTCATATTTGTGAGTGCGCTTCAACAGAGGAATGTGTTGCTCCTTTCTTTATGCGTTACCGAGAGTAAAGGAAATAAACGTTCCATTCAAAAATTCCAGAATGTAATTTCAAGAAAAATACATTAGGGACTTCTTAAATACGAAAAGGGTACTTTTTGGAAACCTCTTTAAATTCATATGACTGTCATTTGGCTAAAGCGTAGTTTGAAAACGAAAATTTGTAGGTGTAAATATAGAACGTTGTAGGAATTTAAGTCGGACATCCTTTGAGGATTCAAAAAGTGGACGTTGTAACGGAGTCGCTACAATATTAAGGAAACCTCTCCAATTTCAGTTAAATATTTCCTGGAAAAACCTGTGTTGTTCTTATTTTCAAAGTTTCTTAGCAGTTTTCAATAAAATATAACGAATGAGAAAGTGGTATGACAAATTCAATGTAGGTATATCTTTTATTATTCTTTAAGTGTCTGTAAAGTCTATTTCAGATCTATTTCTTCAGATCTTTGTTTTTTATGGTCTTTTGAAAGACGGAGGAAAATTTGGGATTGGTTATTTTCAATTTAGTAGTGCTTATAAAGGTTATTTTAGGTCAACTGGTTTCTTTTTAATAGAACCCGTATTTTTCCCCAAGATTCTGATTCTATGTGTGAAACAAATAGCTTTTTTTCTATGCATTCTCTAAACCAATGCTTATCTTTATAAAATGTTTAATAAAATTTAAGAAGTTAATTACATGGTAACACATTCAAAGATATGTCCAAGGTTTCTTTTCTTGGTGCAATGAATTCATTGAAATTCCAATGAGAGAGGATACTTGATGGAAGTTAACTTGTTGAATTAATGTCAAAATATCTGAAGACTTCAGCTATCTTCAACTTTCATCATATACTTAGATGCACTTCTTTAACAACAGCAGATTATTTTGTCCAAATTTTGGAACTAATTTGCATACCTGCTTATGATTTAAATTTTCAGCAGGAAGTTTCTATTGTCATTTTCGGTTATGACTACAAATGATTTAAATGTTTTCTTCTACATAACAAAAATATCTTAATTTTTTCAGCTGAATAAATCTTATTAGTCAAAACAAAAGCAAATGAATACCTAAATATAAACATTAAAAAAGGACAATAACATATGCCATGGAAAAACTTGAATCTTTCCAAGTATTTACATATTATAATGTAATTCAATTTTTTAATATTTTATAAACATAAAGGTGTGATTAAAAGTGTTAGAGATAAAATCTCTTTGCTTTATGCAAAGAATTAGATTCTGATTGAAACCATGTGTGTTTAAAAGACACAGACTACCTTAAAAATACCTTGATAATTTTCATTATATTGAAAATAATTACCTAATGCTATTGTTTTGCTACTTCAAATGAAGAAACTTTTATTGAAAACTTTTTCCTGCAAATACAGTTTCAAGGTATGCAGCTGGAAATGTTTAAAAAATGTGGACAAAGATTTACTACAGGATGAATTTATAACTTATTAAAATATGTGTGCTAAGATTTGCTGCATTTGCCATGTGATATATACTTGCTTTTGCACAGAGTACATTTAAATTCCCATACTGAACAAATATTCTTTAAAATGTTAAGCTTCTATTATTTTATCATTAGGATAGGAAGCATGTGCCTGAAGAAAAAACTAATCAAGGTATCTCAGAAAATGTTAATTGTAGGTTTTAAGCATTTCACATTTCTCCCCTGAAATAAACCTTAGACTTTTGTCATGATAATCTATTCTCCTTTATTTTTAAAATTTTACATAAGAATAAGCACATCATCATAACTTGGTTTGAATTTCAAGAGTGCTTTTCTCACACTTGCTTTCCTGCCCTCATATCATTCACATTGATTCACATCAAATCACATTGATTTAAGGGTGCAACTTATTTGGGCATGCAGAGGACCCAAGAAACTGACGTATTAGCTTGAGCAGAACTGGTATGTCATATTAAAAAGATTACTGTAATATTAGTATATAAGCAGCTATCTCTCCATGGAGTTCATGTTCTAATGTGTGGTAGGTATTTACTTAAAAAACAAAAAAACAAAAAAAAAAGTTAACTTGTAAATAAATATCAGGAGAAAAATGGCAAACAATAATAACATATGAGTATTTATGACTTTAGAAATGACTTGAAGTACAGAGTTAGGATTTTTAGTATACATTAAAATGTTCCATTTCTTAACACACTTACGTAGAGAAATTGAGTTCCAAGTATTTCTATGTTTTTTTTTTTATATGAAGAAAATTAATTGAAATCTAAGCCCAAACTTGTAAGATAAAATACTCAGTATTTTCAAATCTTACGCTCAAATGTGCATAATTCTAGCTCAGTGAATTTAGCAGATTATCTTGTATAAGTATGCAAAGTTTTGCCTTTCTAACTTTTATAGTTCCTTAGAAAGAATTACCTACATAGGTATACTTAGGATGATATAGTTCTAAGAAAATCTCAATTTAAATTTAACCCAATAAGTAGACTCATTTAATCTACATAAGCAGAGTACATACTCATTAACTGCACCTTTCCTTTTCTCTTGGAAGGCAGGCCTAGCCCTTAGTCTCAAGGCAAGAGAGATTAATAAAACTTATCTTCAAAAGTTTCTTTGGGAAAATAACACATACACACACATTATGCCTAAGAATTTCAATCAAAATGGCATGACAAACAAAACTTCATATATATGTACATTCCGTATAAATGTCTATTTAGAGGGATAAATTCTTCAAACATTCAATAAATTGTAAAAAATAATATGATCTATTTCTATCAAAAAGCATAATGTCAAGTACAGTCATTTTACACCTTCCAGTTCCCTTAACATGAGCATAACAATGGAGAGGAATAAGTGTTTTACTTATTTTTAATTTTAATCTTAGGTTTGTGTTTCATCCAAGGAGTTCTAATTAAGTTTGTCCAGCTACCAGAAAAGCATGAAGTTACAGGGAGAAAAAAAAGGAATATAACCAAGTAACACAAAACTGTGCTCCTGCCTTAATATTTTATTGATCAAAGTGTTAATGTTTTGTATATATTTTATAATTTAAAACCTGATAAAAAAGGTAGAAATCATAATTTCATATGTCAGAAAGAGAAGAAACAAGGTTGTAAAAACATATACTGCATACGTAAGGAGTACATTTATTAGGGCTGAAAATCGAATAACTAAAACACACCTTCATTCCGTGATTATTTAATTTTTTTTTTTTTTTTTTTTTTTTTTTTTTAGAAATTTACCCATGTGAGGGAATACCAACTGAACAGTGCTGCCAACCCTACCTATTTTTTGGTAGATCAACCAAAATCACATATTAGCTACTGATCTACTGAAATAGGTTACTTTCTGGTGATTTTTTTGTAAACCCTTTTTGTTTTAATTTTGATTATAGAACAAATGTCAGATGTAATTGCTTGTATTGTTTACAATATTTATATGCTCAACAAAGCATTGTCATCAACAATGAATGCGTGTGGGGAGTGAATGGGATGTTGACACAAGTTTCTTTAATTTGCTAAATAGCTTGCAACATGTTTACGTGGAAATATCTTTAACTCTTCAGTATTTCCTTTCCTTATCAACAATATATAAACTGGGATTTATTTTTAAACATCACCGACCTTCTGTATATTATACTGCACACCATCAATTGTGTGCACTCGTTTTCATTCATTCATATTCATCATTAGTATTCAATTCTGTCTGGAGAAGTACAAATCGCTTCTAGGCCTACTTGATGCTGATGCTTGCGTAAAATTGCTATAACAATATATTTGCAGCATAATATTATACAGAATCTCAGTGATGTTTAAAAATAAATATAAACTATTACAATTATTTAACTTTCCTTTAGTCAATATTGAAATCAAGGTTTTAAAAACTACCAATATTTCTTCCAATCTACCAGTATTTTTCTTCCTTGTCTCCCAAAATTTGTTCCTTACAGGTTGACAGCACTGCAACTGGGTCACCAAACAGGATATATTGACTAAATTAAGGATTTAGTGTGTCAGCATGACCAACAACTAACTTTTTAAGTAGGTATTTACAGAAACAAACAGCAAACAGGAATGAATAGAGACTGAATTCCCAGCCAGGACTCATACCCTGGTTAGGTAAACTCTTACAAATATTATGAAGAACTGACTTTTAAGTCAGTCAGGTGTGTTAACCACTAGACTAGGGGAAGACCCACATAGAAGTTCCATTTTCACTTCATTACAACTGCAGAAGGTGCTCATAACCATCTTGTACTAACTACATATGACTAAACATGTTCGGATAGTAAAATGCACAGATCAAGGCATTTAATCGATGTTGCCAACCAAAATATGCAATGACAATTTTCTAAAAGAACAGATTAAATTCCCTTTCATCACCCAAAATGTACCTGTTTATTAACAGATGCAATGTGATGTAATAAACCTCTAAGTATGATATAAAAGAGTTACAGAAAACGAAAACTGGATTCCAGTGCAATTACAGTTTTGAGTATCTATAAGAGGTGGCTTCAGCCCCCTGAAATTCCCTCTGCATACACTCCTGACTGCAATTGCTCACTAAAGGCAAATATTCTACAATTTCTGTACAGAGTAGTAAGGTAACCACATGGCTTGAAATCTGTGCAACATTATTTCTGTTCAAGGATGCTCATCCAAGTGTACTTCAGTCTGCATACAGATATCTACTTCATATTCTGTGAATATCACCTTTAATGTAAACTGTATTGGGATTTACATAACCTAAGTCACAGCGGTTGGTTACCCTAGGTTCACAGTGATATGAGTGTTTTCAGTTGTTCTTGTTTTTCTACTATGCTTCCATAAATACATCAAATAACTTCATCTTCATTATTGCAATCACTAAATATATTTAAAATTAGGATTCCTTTTATGTCAACAGGGCCATAGGCAGAGATTACATTTATGGGGGTTGAAACAAGAATAACTGAAACAGTGTAGTTAGCTATATTTCCATGCTCACCTTCAGAGACTTATCCATGTGAGGGGGTTACCAACTTGATCAATGAACAAAGCATATTGACTAAACGGAGGATTTGGTGGATCAGCATGACTAACAACCAACTTTTTAAGTATTTATCAAACTAGAGTGCAAACACTAGTGCATAGATACTAAACTTCCCAGCCAGGACTCATATCCAGGTTAGTTAAAATCCAACAAATATTGTGAAGACTTGACTTTTAAGTCAATTGATCTGGTGTGTTAACCACTAGACTATGTATAGACCCCTCAAAAGCTCCACATGCTCTTTACTACCTCTACAGGAGTTACTTTGTAACCATCTAGTACTAGGTACATGTAACTAAATGTGTGTGTAAAGTAAAATGAGTGGAGCGAGCAGTTTAATCAATATTGCCAAACAACATCAGAAATCATAGTTATCCAAAAGAACAAATTCAATTCTATGTCATCCCCAATATTTACCACTGTTTTAATGTATACACAAGGGTCGTCCAATAAGTAAGTTTCCCTATTTTATAAAAAACATTACACACAATTGATCATGTTGAATGAATTTTATTTATATTGTACAATCCTTCTGTTACTTTTCTACACAGTCAACATGTTTTTCCAAGCATTTTTGGGGACGTGACACAAGTTTTTACAAGCCAGTGTTGTACCAGGTTGGGTCCTGTGCTCGCAACCAGCACATGATTTGACTTCATCATCAGTGTTAAAAGTGTTTACCTTTGAGTTGGAGGAACATGTGAAAATCACTTGGGGCAAGCTCCGGTGAATATGGAGGATACAAGAAAACTTCCAAGTTGAATCTTGACCCAAACAGAGCTCAGAAGATTCAACTTGGAAGTTTTCTCGCATCCTCCATATTCACCGGATCTTTTCCCAAGTGATTTTCACATGTTCCCCTGACTCAAAGATCATCATGGAGGTAAGCGCTTTAACACCGTCACGAAGATCAATCAGAAGTGAACAGCTGGTTGCGATCACAGGAACCGACCTGGTACATAACTGGCTTGGAAAAACTTGTGTCACATCCCCAAAAATACTTGGAAAAACATGTTGACTATGTAGAAAAGTAACAGAAGGATTGTACAATATAAATAAAATTAATTCAGCATGATCAATTGTGTATAATGTTTTTTATAAAATAGGGAAACTTACTTATTGGATGCCCCTTGTAGTATTTTTATTTACCTGTGCATTAATAGGTACAATGTAGTATACTAAGCCTCTTATGCATAAAAGTTAAAGAAAACCAAAATGAGACTGCAGTGCTTCGATATTATGGTTTTGAGTATCCCCCTCTGCATAAACCCTTACCTGCATATAATGCTTATTTTTGTCATATCAATAATACATTTTTATATTTTACGCCTTGCCATTAAAATGTAATTAATTTCTACACATTTTACAGTTTCTGGAGAATTAGCATAGTTTTTCCAACCAAAATTGACAGCCTAATACAACAGAATTGAAATTCTTCGTGTTAACCTGCCTGATGAAATACATAATTTTATGTGGACTGAGTCTTGTCATCATTCTCCACAAATAAGGTTTAGTTAATTATTTTCTCCAGTTCTGATTGTGTAAAACCAGGTAGTTCTTTTGTCATTTGGTTGCATTATACAGAACCTTTGTTCAGACACATGGCTGGCCTAATGTGAATTTTCTTGGCACCAGTTAGCATGCTGTTTGCCAATAGAGTCAAATATTCTAGCCCCTTAAATTCAAGCGCTTAGATTTCTCATGCAAATTATAACTACCCTAACCAGCTTTGTCATAGAAGATGCTATGATGTCCTTGTGCTGACACACATCTCTCATACCTTTTAAGAAAATTTGCATTAACACTCTTTAGTTCTTAATGGCCATGTAAATAAAACCATGCTTCATCTGTAAAAAAAAATTAAATGCAGGTCGATAGAGTGATCATTAACATTATCTAACATCCAATTACAGAAATTAACTCTCTCACATTATTATGTGGCTGCAATTCCTAAACTACAGTTATCTTATAGGGCTTTAATTTTAAATGTTTAGTGGCATTCCAAGCCAAGGTTTATGAAATCTCTAATTTCTGTGTAAGCTTTCTCAGGGATTTCTTTGGACTTTGTTCTAACGTTTCTCTGATGCCATCAAGTTTTTCCTCTGTAATTATATAATGATTTACTTTTGGTTTCTCATTAGTTTGTTATGGGCCAATGAAAAATACATGGGGTAGGGAAAAATATATAGACATAGTAAATAAAGAAGAGAGAGAATCTATTGCATGGGTAAGAACCGGAGCATGGAGGCTAAGAGGGTTAAGACAGGGTATTCCTCAGAACCAATGTCCAATATGTGGTGGTAATGAAGACATTGAACACACAGTATTTAAGTGCCAAGGAACAGAAAATTGGAGAAAAGAATTTTTTAATAAGAAGTGGTTGAAGGGGGATAGAAATACACTTATGATTGAAATGATATGCAAGGACGCTAGGAGCATAGGGCAGTTTTTGTGTAAAGTAAAAAAATAAATGGCTTTGGACAGTGGAAAGAGAAAAGTAAGAGGTAGCACATCTTACTTTGAATGGAAAACTATAGTGAATGTGTGATGGTTAAGTAATCAATAAATGAAAAGTGAAAAACAAGTGGAAATGGGACATGAAAAAAAAACTGAAAAAAAGAAAGATAATTTATTGACAAGAAATTGTAAAATGTATATAATCTGTAGTGATTGTCTACAGAATGCTTTGACGGGAAATTGTAAAATGTAAATAAACTGTAGTGATTGTCTACTGAATGAGTGACCAGGGTCAAAGTGCAGTAGACAATCAAATTGTAAAACTCTTAGCACAATAAATACAAACATAAATACAAATACAAATATCAAGAATAGATGCCATTTCCCTAAATCTATTCACAACATTACAAACCATTTCTCTGTGAGGTGCATTAACAGCAGGGAATCTATCAATAAAATGCTGTCTCACTTCTCTACAAGAGTTTGTTGACACACAGGAATCATGCATGAAGATTCTGTGTGCTTTTGGCATTATAACAACATAACACACTATAATACTGAAACACGTGTCTCACAATGTATCAACCTCTGTACAAAGTATTGTATCAGTTGATTAATGTTCACACAGAGGGGAGTGAAAATGGAGTAGAACAGAACCAGTTAGAAACAGTGCAGTGCAGTGCAGGACAAGTGATTATTTCCCTGCTTACTGCATTCCCCATTCATGTGCTGAATAAAATGTCATATTTACATAGAAAGTTTCATAATGAAATTTAACAGCTATATAAGTATTTATGATGTGTCTAATAGTTTCTATATTTTAATGCTAAAAAAATTTTAAACTTTTATATGTTACAGTTGTTCTGGATACAAACCGCTGGTACCATCAGACACTGATTGTCTCTGATGAAATGAGCATCACTATTGGTGCAGAATATGATTAAAAGCATGGAAAAAGTTGACAATTGGAAGTTGGAAGCTATAAAGCATCATGGATTGGAGGAAATGAGAGCAAAATATACAATTGATAAAAATTTATTTATCTTGATATTTGTCATCAATGTAATGTTTATTATTTTGGTGATGTACTTCATCAGTGTTGTTGAAACTATGTTCTCTGCCCATATCCTAAAAGATCTATTTCTTTGAGCCCTTATTTAAGAACCCCTAAGAAGTGAAAACAATTAAAATAGCATAGTTGTGATCCTTATTCTCTGTAAAAGATAAAAAAGCCAAAAAAAATTGTACCTTGTACCATCATGTAACATTGTTAAATGGACCAGGAGCTTAAAAATATGTGTATCCCTATATTTATAAGCCTCACTAAAAGCAGATGAAGCAGAAAATGCTCTCTGACTCTGCTAACTGTTAAACTTCCAGATGCTAGGTGATGAATAAATTGGAGTATTTCCTGGAGTGAAGCAAATGCATACTATCGGTTTGAACAAACAGCATCAGAAAATAAATGATATTTTTAAAATATTTTCTGCATGAAATCATCTTAAAAGTAATTTCATACAGATAGCTTGATGTGTATGTATTTCAGTAAAATCTAGTATATTCAGAATATAATTATTTTTATGAGGAAATTAAATATTCTGTATTATATTGCAGCTTATTTCATATGACAATGTGAGGAAATCTAAATGCATTACTTTAATGAAATATTAATTTTCATTTATATATGTGTTTTACAGCAGAAGTTAATAACAAACTTTGGTTGATTATGTATTAACTGCTTACATTTTAAATCTATGACATACATTCCAAATTGAAAATTTATAATGAATGTACTGCTGAGTTATGTCAATGGAAAGCATGTTTAAATCTATGTCTTTTGTGTTGTAGTCCTTGCCTATTATAAGGACTCTATTTGTTCTACACATATATGTACCAAAAATAAATTTATTTGCAGCCATGATGATCAAATGATGATCATTTACCATCAGAAGGAGTGGTCTATGCAGCAAGCTGCATACATAGTATATCAAAATGTGATAGTATGCAAACATTTTGCAGAAAAAAGGAAAGTGCTATATCATGTATCTGCATTTAATATTAACATATTCAGAAAAATATTTGTATTTTTGGTGCAATGAAACAATAAAATACAAGTAATAAAAATAAAATAAATGTGCTGATAAAACTTAGTATGATGGTTGTTTTACCTGTTAATATTCCTTTGTTACCAGCTAGCACTCTTTCCAAATACCTGCTGTTTAGTGCCTACCTATTTATAATCAAATATGGTAATCAATTTCCTTAACATCCATAGCTCACCTTTCATTCCTCTGATACTACATTGCTCTCCCATCAGATGAACAGAATATTTGAACTCAAAGATATCAGAAAAATAGAAGTCATTTCTCAGTTGTTTACTAAAGCTGGTGTTGAATATACACAGGCAAGACCAGAGATCAGCATTTTTGTGTCATGCACTCAGAAGCTCAAGTTCAAAAGGAGGTAATTCACACAAGAAAGCCAGCACATCATGGTAAAGGGTGAAACACAGCACAGCATTAGTTGTTTGTTATTCAACAGTGCTACTGCAGAGATTCAATGAGATGAAGCAAATTAATTACTCACTCACTCACTCACTCACTCACTCACTCACTCACTCACTCACTCACTCACTCACTCACTCACTCACTCACTCACTCTTACCACAGTACTATGGAACTAGCATTCCCCTTTCGTTAAAAATTCATGTTAAAAATGAAGACAGAATCAGTTAATAGCATTCTCTTCTGTGGGGGAAAGTTTGGTTTAGTTGACATGCATTAATAAACAGAGAAGTAAAGAAGCATAAATGCTTTTTCAGCTTCATTAGACACATCACAGTAGCTTCTATTTCATTTCAGAAATGACAAAACATACAACTGTTGATAGTTTTAGCTCTTCTGCTGGTTGGATCATTTTTCTTTCTTTCTGTCTTTTCTTTTCTATGCAACCTCCTAAGCGAATGAGTACTTTAGGTGGTCCATCTTCCATTCCTGTTTTACAATTTTTTATGTTACATTTTGATAGACAAAGCCTTCCCACGCATTGAAAAAGTGGTTTAATGGGCCAAGTTAATCTGGATTAAAATCCATCCCAAAAACACTAAACCAATCTGCTACTGCTACCCAATTTTCTAGTAGGTTTCATAAACTATTACTAAGAATTTGTAAAATTATTCAACTCCAAAACCTTCCAGTGAGTGAACAACCTATCACACAAATCTACTGTCAAAAATTACTTCAAAAGAAAATGGTGAATCTATAAAACTAAAGAAGCAATAACCTATGACCAATAAACGACATGCCTATGCCCTAAATGGCTGTGGTACAGTCACAACATATGGAAGAGTTTAATTAACATTCGAACCCTGGCATGAACTCGGAGTGCATATTACATATGGCATACATAATAAGTTGTGTCATTTGATTTCTTACCTTACAATATCTAATGCAGACTTCAAGCTGTGCTAAAAGGCTATAACACACAAGCAAAGCTACAAAGCAGCATCATAGGCTGTCTAGTAAACAGCTAGAATAGAATTTAAAAGTCTCTAATTTTGAGTGCTCAAAGTAGTTCAGTGGTATAATGGCAATTCATTAAGTGTTCCAAAGTGACAGCATGGGTTCAAGTCTTACAGTGCAGCTTTGTCTTTTTCCCTTTTCTTTCTAGCTTTGGGTTTGTGATTAGATTTTTGCACAACATATTGTATGAAAGATACAAATAATTTACAGTGCTAAGGTTTTTGGTGTGTTGTAAAGAAATATAAGAATTATTTGTAGTATTCCCTCTCACACACTTGAGAGAGAACTAGCATTACATGAATAAAAACTGATCTACAGCACTGGATACAACATAGTGCTTAACAATTTATGTGATCAAAATTAATATTTGTTTTCACCTCTTTGGCTCAACTGACCAGCCATTAAAATGGAACGAATAAAAGAAAAAAAGCATTTATCAAAGCATGAAATATAAACGGCCCATCTTGGACTCTTCCTCATTTATTTCCAAGTAATAATTCCAACTGACTATAAGGAGCTGTTGCTGATATGCACAAACTGGAGCATTTATGTATTATTCTACTTTTAGATCTGCACTAAACCATTGCTTTTTAAGTTTTCTGTAGCTTAATTCCTTTTGTGCAGCTTGTAATAATTAATCTGTTTAAGCACAGGAATTAATAATTATATTACAAGAAGCATAGCTGCAAAAGAAGTTATCCTTTTGGCAAAAGGTGCAATGTTTTCACGTAAGAGACTACAATCTGCAGGTTGCATAGTTAGCCAATTCACCTGGCATAATGTTCCAAACATTCCAACCCATTCCATTCCATTCCACTTCACTTCACTCCACTCCATTCCACTCCACTCCACCACCACCACCACCACCACCACCATTAAATGCTTTTCCAGGTATGTTCAACATATGTTATAAATATATGGATGAAAACTTTGGTATCATCATCATCCCCCTCCCTAAAGAAATACATTTTCAGCATTCACATAAACTAAATTTGTTTACATATTTATGCAAAAAGAGGCTATTCATTTAAGAACAATGCCTATATAATCTGGAACTAAAATTTGTAGAAAAAGAAATGAACTCAAGTATGGAATATAGGAATGCAAGACATCCAAATAATAATTAATAAAAAGCAATGTTTCAACTGGAGGAGATATTGTGCAGCATTTAACATAATAGCCCTGTATTGAGGTCACAACTTCACTTACCAAACAAAGAAGGAATATTTCATCTTCAGTAAATTAATGCATCACTCAGAAACCGCTGATAAAACTAATAAAATGTGGAACTATTTAACATCAGATTGGAATTATCTATAATTTTTTAATCAACAAGTTAATAAATACTAATGCACAGCTGGAAAAAATAGGAATTCAAAATAATTCAAAAATAAGAGTGCTAAACACTAACTAGGCAAAGTAAAAAGGAATATTAAAATAGAGATACAGAAAACATCAACTAAATTGAATAATAATCATTATTTCCACATCTTTACATAATGTGTGACCTACAATTATATCCCTTCTTAGAATGAACAGTACAAGCACAAGCACTTAGCATAGATTTCAAATTTCAAGGCACAACAGTGTTTATTTATATTCACACCTTCTTATTACTTCTTGAAATGACATAATTTAAAGTAAACCTTCACTGGAATTTTCTCAAGTCCAGTTTACTTTATAATTTTTGAATCCCCTTCTTTGCTTTCATATTTTGAAATATGTTTCTTTTCTTTCATTTCTTCCAAATAATTTTCTGTCATGATTTTGTTACCTTGATCTTTTATAACCAATATTTTAACAGTCATCATATCCAGCTGTTTGCTCCAATCTTTGGTTTACTCACATTCTAAGAAGAATGTTCTCATACAATCAATTACCATAACTTGGAGCATTACCTAACCTAGAACAAACTAAGTACATTTTTGTCATCAAGGCTGATAGACTGCATCAGTGCATCACCATACTTTTTGTAGTGGAATTCTATTCTTAATGTAGGATTTCCTTTTACAGTTTACTTAGTTGTATCAACCTTAATGGTAAAATGTATTTGGTTTGTTCCAAGTTACAGCATTTTACTACATGCCTTTTTGTTTACTGTGCAGATTGGACATATGTCACTTCTAATATTTTTTAAATTTGCCACTCCTTATTACATCCAAACAAAACCCTCTTTGTTATATTGTAAGATTACATCAATAATCTTTTTTGGGACATCTTAAGCAATTTGTGTTTCAAAATATTTTATTACATACTATATGTATGTATATCATGCTTATCTTCAATCAGCACGATTGATGTATGGAATAGTTTTTGGAGGAATCTACCTGCAGTAAATCACATCTTTGTATTACAAAAGAGTGCACTTTGTTGCACATGGCAGGTAAACCCATCAGAAGTGATCGTTGATCACTCTTTAAAGATTAGAAAGTACTTATCCTACCTTGTCTGTACATATGGGCTTGCTGTGTGTATCTATAAATATCTAGACAAGAGTTCATCATAAATGACAACAAATACATCTACAATACTAGACAATGATAAGACATATCTAAATATTACAGAAAGAGAACTCTATAACCAAAAATGTGGTTTGTATGTTACAATAAATTGCCATCCAATTTTAAGTCCGACAATAATAACAAATTCCCAAAGCAGTAACATTTTCCAAATAAAATGTGACATTACTCTGCAAATGAATTCCTGTACGATAATGTATAACTTTATGAAAGTGTGTTTGAGGACAGAATTATTAGTAGAGATTTGTGGCCCCCTTGGTCCCCCGACCTAACCCCCTGCGATTTCTATCTCTGGGGTAACCCAAAACAAAGTGTACAAGACAAACCCACACACACTGGAAGAATTAAAACAAAATATCTGCAGAAAATTGCCAGCATTTCTCAACGTGAACTACGGCGAGTGATAGATAGTTTCCTAAAGAGGTGCCGAAAATCTACGGACAGCGACGGCGGCCAGTTTCAGCATCTCCTTTCATAAAGTTGGTAAGCAAAGCCTTTAAAAGTAGTTTTAAAAATGTTGTATGGTTTCATCTCTGCTTTTCTATGATAGCGGCAGATGGCAACGAGCACCAAGGATGCGAACAGGAAAAACACTGTGCAGCCGGTTAGTAGTTTTTTGGCTCACCCTGTATATGGATGAATTAGCTGAGCACTACTAATTCTAAGACCAGATTTTAAATTTGTATCAGAAATTTGATTTCTTTCTATGCTCTTGCTTCTTTTCATAAACAAAAAGAACTGTTCACAGTCATATGTTGATGCAAACATGAATATGATTCTAGCAGCATGTCTGTGAAGTCAAGGAAAACATAGCTGAGGAAATTTCAAATAAAATTAGGAGAGCTATTCCTATTTCTGTATTTATGATAACATTTGTTTATAACATTCCAATTTGATAATCTCTTAAAATGAGAAGGGATGTCATCTGTCAACATGATTGGCTGCAAAAATATCAAACTCACTCTTTAGCATAGAAATATTCTGAAATATTGTTTATAACTCTTTAAGCATTGCTTGTAGTACACATACATACCCCTGAGGTCAAAAACTACATCAAAATCAGTCAGTGATTTCAACTTAGGAAAATTAACTATATGCACACCTGATAATTGTGGAATCTATAATTCAAATTTCAGTTTACAAGCCACCACAGAATCATACATTTGTGTTATTAATTGGCTTTTTGCTTGCTCTACTCAGTATGTGGTATATAAATGTGCTGTGTCTACCAACATGACTAGTTCAAGAAACACTGTAGAATGACATAGTGCTGTATCCTATATGTATGAACTACCATATTAGAGCTATCCAACTGATTTCAATTTGACCCTGCTGATGGATGGATGTATGGCATTCCGTAGGTTCAGGTACAAAAGTACTTAGAACATGGAACAAGTCAAACACCTGTTACATCACTACATACATGCATACATAGTTATAATAGGAGGTATAGCTGTTTACATAATATTACAATTCGTTTACAGTACTGCAGTATTTTAAATACTATGTCAGAATGTAATAATTAGCATAAGAAATACATTGCTATATTAAGAAAATCATTTATTTATAAACAAGTACCAACTAACTTTAAAATTCGTCTACAGCAGTTTAGAATTATAATAATTCAATAGTATGGTATGTGAAATGCCTTGTCAAAGAGAATAAAATGATTGCTAATAGAAATAAACATGCATATTAAATAAAATAAGTTATTTACACATATCTATCAAATAAATTTACAGAATACTGCTGTATTTGTGATATACTGCCACAGAAAATCTTAAATCAATAGCCATTTAAGATATTCACCATTCATCCATAAACTCCTGTACAGAGTAATAGGCTTTGTTGTACAAATATCCTATAAGAACAAACTTGTACTTGTCTCTCTAACCAAATGACAACAATTGTAATCCATTTGGGAGGGCATTAAATAGTTTAATACATTCATAATGAACACCTTTTTGATAACAAGTCGGGCTAGCATAAGGTCTATGCAGTTTTATTGTCTGTCTGGTATTAACCCTCTAATAAATGAATAATTTTACTACATATGCCATTCTTTCTCTAATTTCTAAATTAGTTTAGGTATCCTGTTCCTTAATGTAAGCAATTCGAATAGCCATATTTGTTAAGGCAAGACAAAATGGGCTGACCATCCATTCAAAGCCAAATTTCATGCATTCGAATCCCAGCAACTGCAGTCAAATGTAAATGATTGGGGTGGGGCATGCGTGGATGATGACTAAGTTACATTTGACTGCAGTCGCATGGATTTTGCTTTTTGTTAAAAAAAAAAACACTACAATAATATTGAAATAAATTAATATATTTATGATACAAAATAGCTACATGTAGTTATACTTTATTGTTGAATGCCAGCATAATATGAAAATAACAACAATAAAAAAAGACTTTTAGATATTCTAAAGCTAATATATTCCAAATCTTTAAATAAACATATTTTTTGCCAAGTGGCAACACTATGCATTAGAGGGTTAATGTTGTGTACATCAATATTTCTGGTGAAATGTTCTTGATTTTTAATGTAAAAGCACAAACTGGAGGGTATATATTCACAAGGTAGTGTTAAAATATTTAGTTTTTGAAACAGAGCTTTGCAGGATGCTCGAATGCTCATACTACTCGAATGGCTTTCTTTACAGTATAAAGATTTGTTTGCTTTTAACAGACTCACCCCAGAACCATATTTCATTATTGAACAGAAGCACGCATAATGTACAGTCTTTAAAGTAGAATTTGAGTAGTAGTGATACAGCTGCACTAAGATTAGGTACCATATTTTCAACATGTATTTTTCAGTTTAGATGTGCATTTGAAGAGTTAATAACTTTATATCTAAGGTTGTACTGATATGGCATTGTTAATGCTTGCACAGAGTCTAGGATTTGTAGAGTTATGTGTTATAAGTTTTTATAACTTTTGTATTGTCAATATTTATGAATAATTTGTTAGCTGTAAACCAGTCGCACAATGCACTAAATACAACATTCAGTTTTGAAGTAAGATCATCATTTTTGGTAGACACTATTGCACTTATATTGTCAGCAAAAAAACTTAGGTTGCAATATTCCTTGCCACTAATAAGAAGACATTAATATACACCCTTAGGGATGCCTTTGTTTAATTGTTCCCTAATCTGAGTTTTACTTTTGACATGAATTTATCTGGACACTCTGATTTCTATTATTTAGAATTGCTCCTGTTCCACTCCAATGCACTACACACATGCAATGAAGAGTACTTATGCACAAAGCATGCAATTTGATCACCACCATTATATACTTATCTTACAGAGCTCTTGCTCTGTAGCTGTCTTTCCTTTAGTATCTCCACCATATCAACTTCCTCTAATAACAAACAAGATCGTTGCAGTAACCCACTTTTGGGCACAGGTGTATTGAAAAAATCCAAAACCAGCAATATTGAAAAATACCCTGGCAGATACAAATTAAGAAATTAGGAATATTTATAAATCACTAGCATGACCAAACATAGGAATTCAATGCATCAGACACAGGAATTTAGTGTTAAATCTTGCATTATCACTGCAAGATCTCTGATGAGAAGATTCATTGGTTGGTACAAATAAAAGCAAATGACAACTCAAAACTCGCTAACTCTAAGCAAGCAGTTTTTGCAAGGAGCCTCTTAAGACAGTAGATAATTCGACTTGCTCAAGTACAGTTGATTTATATATTATCATAGTTCACGTTAATCTCTTAACATCAAATTATTTACAAAATTATATTTCTTTTTTCACCCTTTTTTTTTACTGTCAAAATGAAATATGCAGTTAGGTGTAATAACGATAGTAACAATGAAACTAATTTTATTAATGGACATTTCAATCGCTGAATACCCCATAGATTAAAATCCTGAGTATACTCGTCATATGCTTAATTTTTTTTTTTTTTGAACTTGTACACTGAGCATTGAAGTACTAAGAAATGAACAAGAAATTAACTGTAACACTATGTACTAAACATTAGAACCACTGTGTATATATTTGTGGCTTATGAAATACCCTGAAACAAGGATCAATACATAAATACAATCTTTACATATGCATCATGATTCCCTTCATGCCTTCTTTCCTCTGGTATCATGCACATTGCTGCACATACTACTCATCCTGTTGCATTTTGTTTCTTCTCAGTGGGAGGAATCGCAGATAGAAAATGGCTTACAACAAGTCACATTGGGGTTGCTTTCACTGATGGATGGCTCACAGCTTTCAGAGAAAATTTCTCCCTTTGATGTTTGGCAATGAGTTGCTCATCAACAGCCACACAGAAGTCAAGGGTTCTGTACTTTCCTCCATGTTCTTTGAAAAGGACAAAGGCATTCCATACTGGTAACTCCAAGAGATAAACAAATATCTTCTTAAGGTATTTTTCCCCTTCTTGCACAGCAATGGATTCTTAAGTGCTTTTACATCTTTGTTTCTTACTTTGTTGTGTGCATTCCTACATTGTGGGTAGTGGACAAGATGCAGACACCTCTCTTGCCTTTCCACTTAGGTGCAGTTAGTTTGCCTTGCTGGAATGCTGCAATTTCCCCTTTCTTTAGTTTCTTGGTCTGAAAATAAAGAAGCATTTCTTTTCTTGTTGGATGCACAGTGCCACACACATCTCTTCTTTTTGTTAGCAGAAGGTCAGAAAGCTAGGGAGAACTATAATAGTTATAGGCAGTACTCCATGTTTAGCAAGCGTTTCATTAATGTCATAACAATTTGTGATGACATTGGCAGATCTTTGTTATCATCTTCAAATTTAGTGCCCTTGCTTGTGTATACAATTAGGGACCAAAGATATCTGATAGCTAGCTGTCTCACAAAACATGAATGTTTTAATGCCAAATCTAGTTCTCTTGAAAGGCAGATATTGGATCCATTCCAATCTTCCTTTATATAACATCAAATTTTCATGTGTGGTCACGTCTCTTTCTGAAATACTGATACTTCTAAACTTAGCAGATAGGTACCTCAAAATAGACTATACTTTATTTAGTTTGGGTTGTGAATGGCTTTCTGCATTATAGGTTGCGTTGTCAGAAAAATATAAATTCTTTTTCAAATTTACAAATCTCTGGAATAGTAGGGAACCTCTCAAGAAACTGGTGTGGCTAGTGTAGATCTTTTCATCCAGTAAATTTGGTATATTGGTTTTTGACAATGATTTACAACAGTGTTTCAGCAATAAATGCACACATTCATCAATTGTGGTGCTGGAGTTCTTCCATGCTAGGGCATTTGGCTATATTTTTTATTTTTTCATCTTGGTAACCAAAATTTGCATGAATTCATCAGAAATAAATGTACTAAAATAGTGCATGACATCCTTATACATGGTTGAAAATTAATTTTAAGTTTTACCTGTAGAAGGAAAACATGGTGGAGCAGGTGACATTATCCTAGAAGGCTCTACTTTGCAGCATACTCTGGTACTTGCAATGTCACACTCAGATGAAGTGATACATCACTTTCTTCTACTGAATTCTCCTCATCACTATCCTCAAAGCTCTAAGACCCACTAAACTCAATACTGATACTTCGTCATTTAACATTTTCATAATATGCAAGGAAGTAACACACAGAAAAGTGAGCCAATTGAAACAGATACCTCTAGTGTCAATAAAGTATGTGGAAAGAAAGTTTGACTGAATTGCCTCATTCAGACACCTGTCAAAAAATGTGATTACAGTGAAAGCTAGAATAAGTATCAAGGAACTACTAAAATGCAAGATAGAATGGGTGAATTTGGTCTTTTAAACTGTATTGCCTTGGAAACAACATACCCGAGTATACCCAGGGTTTATTATTTTGCCAAAATTAAAAACCTGAATATATTCAGGTTTTATTTTAAGAGGTTAATGGTGCTGGATGGAAAATAAGTATGTATGCACTTGGATATGAGCAGGTAGAATTTATTGTATAGATTTAGAAAGGAAAATGCACATGTACTGGTTTACATAATGCTTTCTCCCAGAATTAACTGTAACATGATGGAGCTCTTAGCAATGATGAAAACATGGAGCTCCTGGTATTCAAAAATTTGATACTGTTTCATACTACTGCCACTGTGCTTCAGGATGATGATATACATTCCCTAATGCTATTTGAACAGTACATTGTATTCATGTTCTGATAAAGAAACTGAATGTACGTGAAGATGAGTATATAAATAAGACAGTATATTCAATCCTTTAATACAACTCGTTTGTTGCCACTTCACTTTAATTTGCTTTTATTATTTTTTCTTAGTTTAATGTTCCTGATTTTCTTAAATTTTCTTAAGTGACTGACCTTCAATCAAAAGAATTTTATATTCTTCCTCTAGCTGTTATTTTATAGCAATCATTACAAAATCTTTTTTCTGTTAGTTTACTGGGAGCTGAGGTATTATCAATGTGCATTTTTTGTCTGTGTTAAGTGAAAAGAGCAAATCAACCAAGTTGGCGATTTTTAGATTTTTGCCTTTTTAACTTCTCATTAAGAGCCACCAGTATGTAAAACAACAAAGCTGTGAGCCCATTAGATTCTGAAGAGAAAGCACATGAGAAAATGGTGAATATAACTTCAACCATATTAAAAAAGTGAATAGTTTCATTCACCCTTCTTACATATCACTTTACCAAATTATCTGGAAATAAACTGTGTAAAAAAGGTGAACCTTTAAAGTAAAAAGGGTGAACAGTCTTATTTGGCCATTTTACACATAACTTTATGCCCTTACACACATAATTAGCTTAATTGTAAACCTGGTATTTAAACATGTGTTTATAATAAAAATAATTATTTATTCTAAAACTATTAATAGTGTAAGGCTCATATGTCATGTTTACATAGTGCTAAGAGGGCACAAAAAGCAAGTGACAGCACTGTTAAAAAGCTGTTAGCAGCCAGCAACTCTTGTATTGTTGTGCATCTAGCATTGCTGTGAAACAAATTTAATATGAGAATGTGGTTACTGATTGGTGACTGTAAATTTACAGCATTTTTTGGTGTTGTGTTGCTACTATTTTGATCTGGAGAGTAGTCTTATTAGTCATGAGAACATATTTTCAAAAAATATGGAAGCACAATTAGTTTTAACCTATGTCCAACATGAAATAAAAGCATAACTGTTTCAAGACTATAGTTGGTTTATTCTAATTAGGTGTTTTGTAAATTTTACGAATGTTTCATTCACCTAGCTTGTTGTAATTCAGACTTTTAATTACACAGGCAGGATGAACTATCCAGAGAATTATGCAGCTTGCACAAAAACTGAATATCAGTAGCTCCATGCAAGCTTCCAGTAATGAAAATCAACAAGAGAGTCAACAATCATCGACATGGCCTAATGAAAACTTATTGAAAATTTCAGTTTCCAGTGATGAACCACATAAATGATAGATGAACCACCATTCATGTTATGGAGCCACTAGAGTCTTTCTTCTTCCCAAACAAAAAAGACTCATGATAAGTAATGAAAATACGTTAATAGAAAACAATTAAAAGACCCCCTTGTCTTCTGCTTCAACATCAAATTCTACTGGAGCAATTAATTTATAAAGTGATGCTACTGTCAACCCTCAGGTAGACCTAAGTAATTTCAATTTACTCCCATGGTCTAAACTTTCATTTGAGCATGGTCTTGTTCAAGAAAATATGTTTAACAGACCTGTTAAATTAACTAGTGCTGAAAAAGGATTTCAATACTATTACTGCTCATTAGTTTTTAAAAACAAAAATGACTTAAGATGTCATATAACAGGACATCATAACATGGGAGCAAAGCAATCATGTTCAGAGGAAATTCAGCTGCAATTGAAGACATACACCAGCAAAATAAGAAGAAGAAATGTGAAAATGAAAACAAGGCAACTTCAGCAAAACAACAAGAAAGAAAATCTTTGAGAGTTGCTGATCCTACTAAAGTAGGTGAAGTAAAAGCAAGAAAATGAAGAGAGTTTTTCCCGTACTAAGTGTAATTTTAAGTGCAGTGACACATTTTCTAATAATGGGAAAGATTACATCTTCTGTGACTTCTGGAAAGTCGGTGAAATTGACAAGAGCCAAGACAGGCAATGGCAGTATATAGCAAACCATGTGGTAGAGGTGAAACCCAAAAGAAGCTGAGTTGGTGTTTCTCATAAAAAAAACGTAGCCTTCGTTATTATTTATAAAAAAGTAATGAGCATGTGCATGTTTGCTGCTCATTTTTTTCTATCAGTTTTTAGAATATCAGAAAACTTTGTTTAGGGTTTGCTTGTCAAAAAATAATGATTCCGGAGTTATAGCAGCAGATAGGTGGGGTAAAAAAACACCCAAACACAAAACTTCAGCAGGGATAGATGAGCACTCTCATCGGCACATTTTATACCTAAAGTAGAATCACATTATTGTAGAAACTCAACTAACAAACTGTACTTGTCTTCACTACTAAATCTAGAGAAACTGTACACTCTTTACCTGGAAAAGTGTAATAAGGACAATTCCAAGATAAGAGAGAAAAATGAGAAGCTAGGTTTAGAAAATAAGAAAAACTGATACAGCCTGTCTCTAAGTCAAAATATAAAGAATACTTTTATTCCTATGGGAATTTAAGATTCCATAAAATCAAAACAAAAGTGTGGCAGATGCAACTACTATGAAACATTGAATCAGGAAGAAAAAGAAGTGGAGAAAGAAGAGCATAACAGACATTTAAAGAGCAAACAAAGAGCTTGTGAACTGAAAGAGGAAAAAGTAAAAAACTGTAAAGAAAGTAATGAGAACAAAACCGTGATAAATTTAGATCTGCAGGCCGCTTTAGAATGTCTCAATGGAGAAGTGTTATCTATTTTTATAAAAGAAAATTAGCAGTTTATAACTTAACAGTATTTGATCTTATTACCAAAGAAGGCATGTGCAAAATTTGGGATGAAACTGAAGGAAACAGAGGATCAACAGTAGTAGGCTCTTGTATTTTCAAGTATATCAATGACCATCTAAATACAGAAGAGTTTTTAATGAGTGATAGTTGTGGAGGGCAAAATTTAAACCAGTACTTTTCAAAAGCTCTACTAAATGCTGTTAAACTGATCAATTGTAAACTTATAGATCATGTGTTTTATGAACCAGGGCACTCCCAGAAAGAGGGTGATTCTATTCATTCTACCATTAAAAGAGCGGCTAAAAATGTGCAAGTTAATGTGCCATCTGAATGGAGTTTGATTTGCGAGATTGCAAGGAAAACACCTAAGCCTTACAAAGTTATTCATTTAAGTCATGATTGATTTGTTGACTGGACTTTACTAGCTAATGATAACAAACACACTCAAAGATATCATACTGTGACAAGCAGTGTTGTTGATTGGCAGAAGATAAAATGGTTTAGATAGAAGAAACAGAGAGCAGACTCAATTTTTTTCCAGTATGAGTATGATGCTAAGGACTACCAAGAAACAAAAATAATGACAAGACGTCGTGTTGGCTGAGCTCAACATCTCAGTATAGATAACTTTTCTAAGACCTACAAAAATCGACTGCCAATATCACTCCCCAAATACAAGGACCTGATGGACCTTTGTAAAACCAGAGTTATTCCTATTCACCATCGCAAGTATTATGAAGAACTTCCCCACCAAAAAACAACAGAGAAGGGATCCAAGAAGACAACAAATTATATTACAAGAAGGAAAAGTGAAGAAACTTGAGAAAAACAACAGCATAGTTTACAGTACAAAGAATGAAAAAAAAGAGAAGAAGAAATTAATGAAAAATAATCTGAAAAGACACAAAACTAGAATAATACTTAATAGTGCTGCTTTGAAAATTGCACAATGCTTAAATACAGTCCAATTAAATTATAAAACATTCATAATGGGATTGCAACTTTTCTGTGTTGCAACAATTTTATATCTAAATTAAATTTCAATTTTCGTCACAGGCTCTTTTATGCATGATATTTCCATTTCATTCCTTTAAAAAACCAATAGTATATATAAATTTAGGAAATCTGTAGACATAAAAATGGCAAATCCAATTTGAGCCAGTGTTTTTAACCTATATAAAAAGGGTGAACTCGCTACTTTGCTTATTATAAATCATTGTAATACTATAACAAAATAAGCTATGACTTGTGAATTTATAGTAGACTTAGTCAAAGGATCAAAACACTTATGTAATTGTTTTAGTAATTTTTTGAACATAATTTATAGTTTTTAAGAGAGGTTAAAATTTAAAACTGCTCTCCTGAAAAATGTTTTGGTTGATTCACCCTTTCACATAATACTGACGTTTTAAGCTACTATAATGTACTATTAAACTGTAAATGACTGAACTCCTACTCTACCACTATTGCTATACTGTGTTAATTACATTATTAGTAATTTTGGTAATCCATATCATACCAGCAAGTTGCCATGGTAACTCAGTGGTTAGAGCAACCGGACAGAGACCGGGAGATCCGTGGTTCAAATCCCGGCTATGGCATTGAAATTTTCAATCATCTGATTCTACCTTTCCAACCCTGTCCAACACACGGCTTGTGTGGAAGAACAATTAATTCCATTAATTGACCTAATAGTGGTTGAAACTGTGAAGCCCGGGACTTGAAGTACTTACAACATTGTAGGTTACCATTGGGGCATGTCATCTCAATACAATTTGAGATCTCCTTGTGGTTTACCAGGAAAAATGCAAATCAGTTGGGGAATTTAATGTCGTACCTGCAAGTTGCCATGATAGCTCAGTGGTTAGAGCAACTGGACGGAGACCGGGAGATCCGTGGTTCAAACACTGGCTATGGTATTGAATTTCTCAGTCGTCTGATTCTAACTTTCCAACCCTGTCCAACACACAGCTTGTGTGGAAGAACAATTAATTCCAGATTTTATCTGGTTTAAGTATGTAAAGTAGGAATAAAGTGTTGATTTTGACATTACCAAAGCAACACAATAACTAAGTGTACCTAACAATTGTATATTTTTTCTATAGTTAAAGTGGGACTATAGACCCTCCCTGGATCTTCCTATAGTCATTAAGTTGATACTTAATTGGAAGTTCATAATGTTACCTTCTGAACTTGAATTCATCTTGTGTGCCATACTTAGAATTGCCATAATCTGATAATCCAAAGCCAGGACACTTTTTACCCATGGTTTCATCAATTTAAGGAAATGAAATTTTGAAGCATAAGGAACCCTAATGTAGAAGAAATGTGCATTTAGTTAATAATCGAGAATTTTGGAAAGACTGCTTTATTGTACTTTACCTTAAGTAAGGACGTATTATCAAAAATATATTAAATGTATTCAGTACAACTTAATGTATTCATTATCAACATTTAAGTTTTTTTATACCAATCATACTTCTCAGAACCTGGAGCAGAATAAAGGAACTTGGTGTTTTTCACAATAAGTTTATGAAACTCATTACAACTTATATTTGTTATACTGTATTGCATTTTCAGCATTACACTAACTGATTTTACTGTTAACCCATTCCTTTCTTCTGCCCACTGAGCACTCATGAGTGAAAAACTCTCTCTACATTGGTGTTATGACCAGGAATGGAGAAATAATATCCCACAATTTTTAGAAACTCTTGAGTACTGCTCACTAGAAATACAATTATGAATGAAGGCAACCCATTTCTTATGCAACAGTAAATTCTCAAAGCTGTCATCCTTGGCCTCACCCAAAAAACATTAAATTTGTTGAAACTGAGTTCAAATATTTTAAAAATTGTGGACTTTTGTCTTTTTGGCCTAGATGTTTTTATTTACCATAAAACTGAGACAGTCTTCAAAATCTGTGGCATATGGCAACCCTAGCCATGGAAGAACATCCATACTCTTGTGAATGTATAACTCATCTAGATCCATAGGGCAGTGGAGACTGCCAAGATTATAGTTTAACTTGACACCAACAGAGATATAATATTCACTTTAGGTAACAGCTAGGTATTATGTGATGACTGATTAATAAATTTTTATTAAAATACTACACATCAAATTCACAGACATTGAAACCTAATGAAATTTGAAGTATAACATCAGTATCCATTAAGTTCATTCACATCACATATCCTATTCTGAGCATATGTACAGGAAAAACCCCATTTCTTTGTAATGCAGTCTTATATAGGGCGGACCATTTAAGTTAAGACTGTATAATATCTCCAAAATTAAGTGTTGTAGAAAGAAATGTCCTGAATAAAAGTTGTTTGATAATATGGGGGAAAGTAAATGCCATTAGTCATGTTTTATTTGGAGGACATTGTGACAGTTATTTTAGGGTCAATTTAAATTCACCCTAATTGTAGGTTCCTTTTTTCTTCTTCTTTCTCTGTTTAACCTCCTCGTATGTAGGACTTACACCCCCCCAGGACTTACAGGCGGGTGCCTGGGGTCAGAGGCCCATCGAGGAGCAGACACTCATGGATCAGACAGAATATCCAGGATGGGTGATGAGCCCGATGCCTGGTATGGGAGGAAGGAAGTAGATGAAACGAAATGATGGTGAAATGGATGAAAGGAAAGGTGATGATGGAGCATTTGGTGGAATGAATGGCGGGGGAAACCGGAGAACCCAGAGAAAACCTGCCCAGACGCCACTTTGAATTGTAGGTTCCCATTTTAAAAAAATGTAATTGACCCTAAAATGACCATCATAATGTCCTCCAAACAAAACACAACTAATGGCATTTACTTTGCCCCATAATATCAAGCAACTTTTACTCAAGACATTTCTTTCTACAGCGCTTAGTTTTGGAGATATTGTACAGTCTCAACTTAAATGGTGCATCCTTTATATATTATGACGACCTAAGGAATACTGAGGTCTACATGGGGGATGTAACTTAGAGGTAGAACACTCGCCTGTGGTGAGTACTGGGAAGAGGGTACAGGTTTTGGCAACAATGAGAACTCCAGGTAAAGTTACTACCCACGCCTTGAGCCTTCATTCTATTCTAAAGGCCTATAGCCTGGTATGTAAGTCCCTCAACTTATTACCTACCTGTTGACAGGGAAGTTTCTTCTTATGAACAAGTTATAAAAATATTTGTTGTGACTATGACGGACATGGAGAAGTCCTGTAATGAGTATCATGATGGTCTGCCCAGTGACTTCAATTCAGTCTGCTTAAATATTCTACACAGTAGGGCATCAGCGTTCTGTTAATCTAGATTACCACATACTCTAATTTCAACACTTTCCCAAGTGTTGCTTCACTCCAATATCTAAATTTCCGCAATATATTCCTTGAGCAAACAAGGTAATACAGGAAGTTCAGATCCTAAAAATCATAATCATAACATTAATCAGTGAACATTGATCAGTCAATGTCATGTTAGCATTTCCATCATTGCACACAGTAGGCAACTGATGATGAGTACTAGATGCTGGAGTGCCTTGGAAGCATCAGGGCTATTGTGAAGAATTGTAACATATGAGCCAGGTTAAATTAAAGTATTTTCTAAAGTCATTACTTCACATAGTGCAATAAAGGATGTATAGAGCTGTGTCATTCAGCATCAATCATTTCCTTTAGGTTTGTGTGGGTAATATGATGCAAACTAAGAGAGCAAAAGCTATCTCTCCATATTTGGTGATGTCCTGTGTAGAGGCGAGCTTCTATAATATAAAAAGCCCTACATAAAACAATGGGCAGGGCAGTCTAAATAGAAGTATCCCCGTGGGTATCCAGAGGTGCTACTCAAAGAATGTAGCACCACCCACACCCAAACATGGCATTCGACTTTACATCTATTCAAGGTAATTCTTAGCCAAACACTTGTACTCTTTATATAATTCATAACAGCTTGCTTGCACACTTGTATATTCTCTACTCTATTTCATTAAATTAAACCTATATGGTTTTGTAAACCACATCTTGATATTCTGAGTTGCTCACCAACCTTTAACCCAGCTACGCTCCCAAAGTAATGTCCTCACCCAGTCCAAAGTAGGGTGTTACAGTATGTTGTGAAGACTGATTATACAGAAGCACAGTGACGGTTCACCAGTGAAGTGTTACTTGTGATGTGAGCTTGATCCAGTCTACAGTGCAAGGTATGATAAAATGCAATAAAGTGGACGAGGAAATTTGTCAGGGTAGGCAAGCTGGCAAAGAAGGAATCCTGACTGCCTGTAAACTGTGACAATTTTGTTAATATATTATCAAGGACAGACACATATCCACTGCTGATTTTACAGCATGGGCAAGAACAACCTTTTGAAAAGACCTGTCTGATGACAAAGAAAGGAAAGGGTAAGAACAGGATCAGAAATTGAACTGGAGACTGGCAACTTGCCAAAAATGACAAATTGTAGGATGGGAAAAGGGAAACTGACCCAACTGAAGGCTCCTGCTCCCTATTCTCCTAAAACAAATTTCAAATTTTAATTAGATTTAAAGCATGAAAAACAAAAATTCTCTTTGATATTACAAGGGAAAGCCTGAAAGAAAAGTTTCTGTAATTTTACCAACAATGACTACACTTCCAATTAACAATCTCTGTGGCTTACGTTCTCACAACTAACGTTGCTATCTACAAAATTAAATCCACATTACAGGTGTCATTTGCCTAAAGCAACTAAGTTTTGTCCAACGTTTGATTTAGTGAACTCATTCCCTTCCTTCTATTGTAACATGAGTACTGGTTATTAGCTGCATCATCCCAACTCAAAGGAAATAATTAACAGCTGCCTCATAAAAGGGAATTGTATAACAATAATATTGTTTATTCACCTCCAACTATCCAAAACACCTACCATATAATAATGCTTTTTGAGAGCTAGGTCAGCTATAGCTTTTGTGTCAATCACTTCAGCATTGTAGTGAACTCAAAATGAGTCAAAAAATATTTCTGCATCTTTTACAAAAGAAAATAAAAACCAAGTTAGCAGAAAATATAAGCATACAGGAGTCTAACAAAACATCTGTTATGTTATTGTGCCATTCCATCTATTTCTACTTCTGTCACAATTGGTGAATCCCCTCCCCATCTCAATTTGGACATAGCAGTCAGTGCATGGTGTGAAATAATAATGAGATTTTGGTGTAGTTGTTGACAAAACCCTGGACTCCAGATGAAAACCATATGTTTCCAGTACTGAAAGGAAGGCATTCCCAGAGAAGTTGGCTTAATCAGTTTAAATGGTTATTTTATAGTGAAGAGGCTCTTTTTGTCACATATATGTCTTGTTTTCTTCCAGTGAGGGAGAGCAGGGAAATAAAAACCTAAGAAATCTGGTGTCAAAACCCTTCAAAATTTATAAGGACACCCTTAAGTATTTCTGTTCTCGTGAACAAACTCAATATCATAAATGCTCTACAGCAGCAGAAGATTTTTTATCTGAGAGTAGTAATAAAATTCTGAGCATTATCAAAAATCTTGACAGCAATACAAGAGGCAAGTATTAGATAACAGACAAAAACTTACATCAATTATAGGAATAGTTATACTTTGTGGATACCAAAGTATTGCTCTAAGAGGACATAGGACTCTGGACCATAATTATTGATGTAGGCAAAAATGAGGAGAATTTTTGTGTGTTATTAAGATTTAGGGTTGCTAGTGGAGATGAAGTTGTAAATGAACATTTAAAATCATGTTCACTGAACGCTCAATACAAGGCATGTTTTTAGGGTAAACACCGTTTTAATATTTGCAATTTTGAGCACTTCCTCCATTCATTAGGAAGCCAGACACAGTTGTGAGTGATCATCACTTTGTGTTTTCCTGTTGTTTAAGCTTTTATAAATGTTCAAAACAATCGAATGACCCACCGACTGTGAAGTCAGATCAGTGATTCATTTTTTAAATGCAAGAAATGTTACACCAGCAAATTGTGTGAGGTTTATGGGGAACAATAATGAGTGACAATGCCCGGCCACACATGGCCAAACAAACTCAAAATCAGATTGCATCATTTGGTTGGGATCAATTCAACCACTCTCCCTACAGTTCCGATTTGGTACCAGGTGATTTTCATTTGTTCCTTCATCTGAAGAAATTTCTTGGTGGAAAACATTTCAGCAACAATGATTTTATGAAACACGAAGTGCAGACTTGGCTTTCATCACAAGCAGCATCATTCTTTGATGAAGGCATACAAAAACTAGTTTTCCGTTATGACAAGTGCCTGAATAATGGCAGTGACTATGTGGAGAAGTAGTGTAAGGTAACGAATGATGATAAAATATTTGGAAAATAATGTTCTGTTATTTTTTAAAAAATGATTGGTCCTTACTTTAAAAACATGCCTTGTATATTACCCCCAAATTTGAAATGAATTCATTGAAATGTGAGATAATTGAATTATTCACAAAATAGTAGGTAATCTAAACAATACAAAATGTTTCTCAGTCCTTAGCCAGTGTAACTACTGATGTTGGTAACAATGAACAGTTTTCTTTGTGTGTTTGTTATGATGTGAAACAAGAGAGACATTTTATTGCTCATGAAGATTTCTTAAAATTTGTCCCAGTTACAAATACAACAGGTTTGTCTTTAGCAGAGGCTATTATGACTAAACTCTCAGGCTTGGATGTATAAGATGTAACAATAAGGTATGGACAAACTTTTAGGACATACTTCCTCACATATGGAAGAAAAAAAATGTTAAATGGACATGGGTTCAAAAATACTTTATTTCCAAAACTCATTGTTTACAACTCTTCATAGCACATTAATCATGGGGAATGCACAGAAACAGAACCTACCAGCACACTACATAAAACTCTCTTGCATGAAATGTTCAAAATGCCCTCTTGGTTATGTCTGGTTAAGTTGCAATATTTAGGTTCACCGCCAGTTTTTTGTGTACCATTTGAATAAAGATAATGTTGACATGTGACTCACTTCATTGTTTATGTTGACATGCAACTCATTTCATTGTCTTACTATATATAGCATCAACTGTTTAGTGCTCATTACAAACTTAGCATGGATGTAACTGTTTACTGGTGTTAATTATGGACTGGTTTCCGGTACCATGCAATGTAATGTACACAAATGAGGAGTTGGTAGATGCTATTTTATATGTATGGATTAGCATATGGTAATGTCCATGTTGCTCAATGTTTGTATCAGGAGAGATTTCTAGAATGAAGGTTCCCCTTCAGGAAGACATTTGAAGCAATTGATTGTTATCTTAGTAAGCATGGGATGTTTAAGCCTGCTACTTGCGATTGGGGGAGGCCTAGAAGGATGAGGACACCTCAACTGGAGGAGGCAATTCTTCATCCAGTTGAAGACAAGTCTACCGTCAGACTAAGACAGTTAGCTGCAACAAGTTGGTCACAGAACTACCTGGAGAGTATTATATGAGAAACTGTTGTATCCATACTATTTACAGTGTGTGTAGGCACTATCAGCAGCTGATTTTTCTGCATGAGTATACTTCTGCAAAGGGTTTATTCAACAATATGCAAACCTTCATATTAGTGCAACTGTGATGTTCACAGATAAGGTGTCATTTCAACATGATCAAACTATAAATTTTCATACTCAGCACATTGTGGCAACATGGTTTGAAAATCTTCACACAACTGTTGAATCACATCATTAACAAAGATGTTTTGTCAATGTTTGGGCCAGCATTGTTGGTGGCTGTTTTATAGGAGCCTCATGTTCTTCCATCAGAGCTCAACGGACAAACTTAGCAAGCTTTCTTAGAAAATATTCTCCCTGCTCTACTAGAAGATGTGCCCTTACCAGGGTGATGAAACAGGTACTTTATGTATGATGGACTTTCTCCTCATTTCAGTGTTAATTTCTGTTGGCTTCTAAATAACAGTGTCCATGACAAATGGATAGGTAGAAGTGGACCAATTCCCTGTCCTCCATGCTCTCTCGAGTCTCTCACACTAGACTTCTATTTGTGGGGGCATTTGAAAGCTCTTGTGTAACAAAGCCCAGCACAAGATACAAAGAATCTTTATGCCTATGTTGTGGATGGCTGCAAAACAATATGTAATTCTCCAGGGATGTATCAGTGCATCCAAGATTCAATGTGATGGTGTGTTGATGCATGTATCAATGTTAACAAAGAGAATTTTGAACATTTCATGTACAAAAAAAGAGTTTCAGTGGTTTGCTGGTATATTTTGTTCCTGTGTGTTTCCCATGATTAATGTACTATGAAAGTTGTAAAAACTTAGTTCTAACATGGAAATAAAGTATTTTCAGAGCCATTTCCATATAACATATAGTTTTCTTTTCTATAAGTGAGGAATATGTCCTGAAAGTTTTGCCATACCTTATTGTTACATCCTGTAGATTTAAACTATCTTTATAGACACAGACAAGGCTATGATGGAGCAAGCAATATGATTTCAGTTTCAAAGGGGTTCAAGCTGAGTTAAAGAAGGTCTACTCAGGCTGTTTGTGGCCAATGTGTGAATCATGTTCTAAATTTGGCCATATTGCACCATCACATCTATTAAAAATTGTATTAGTAGTGTTGAAGATGCTATAAACTTTTTCTGTGCTTCTCCAAAAAGAGAAAACATAAAAAGCTCTACCATTAGTAAAAATGTAAATACATCACAGACCCTACACTGATTCTCTGAAACACATTAGATAGAACACCATGAAGTGTTGACTACTTTTATAGAAATTTGGTCAGCAGTTGTAATAAGCCTGCAACAAATACAAGAAACTTTTGATAAAGATTCATCCAGTAGAGCTTGTAAATTATTAACCATTTTGTTACCTGGAAACTTTCTAGTCAGTTTGTTGGTATCCAAAAAAATGTTTTCATTAAAATATCCTTTGCAATCCATAGGATGTGATTTAGTGAAGTGTTTGGAATATGTGAACACAGCAATGCAAATTTTATACAAATATAGAGATAACACATATGAAAATTTCCACTAAATTTTTGAGTCTGCTGAAGGACTTTGAAAAGACATTGGAGTTGATTAACGAAAATTGCCACTCCAAGTAGGAAAACCTACAAATAAAGAAAACTGTATGGAAAGTATCCAATGAAATACTACTCTGTATCAGTGCAAATCCATTGTTAGATTTCATGTGAAGTAAACTGACAGAAAGGCTCAATTTACATAGAAACAAACTCACATGCTTCAAATGTTGGTTCAAAAATTTTATGTTGGGGATTCTTGGGAAAAGACTTCAGAGGCATTTATGTTTTATAAGAATAATTTAGCAAGTTAATTTCTTTAATCAAAGCTGAGTTGGAAATCTGGAAAACAAAGTGGGAATTTTACACTTACAAGCCTTGCTTTAACTGCCATTGGGAGTTTCAAATCATATCATCAAATTTTCTTCCCAAATACTCACAGAGTACTCAAAATTCTGTGTACTCTACCTACTAGTTCAGAAAGGAGTTTCTCAGCTCTCCAGAAACTAAAATCTTACTTGCACAATTCACATAGTGAAGAAATACTGAATGGACTAGCACTACTTGGCATACAAAGAGAAGTGAAAATAACACCAGAGGAAGTTCTTAACATGTTCACTCTGCAATGATGGAGAGTGGATTTTGTTTAATAACAAGCTTTGATGAGTCCATATTTCATTTTGGGCCACAGATTCACTGACCCACCAAGAGGCATAATCAGTCTAAGGCACAAGAATGTAACATTTTGTTTCCACAGCCAGTATTATTCAACTATTTCCACCCGAGACAGTTTGTTATCATGCACAGTATGAGTAACAAGTAGGAAGATCTTATCCTAATGTGACTCACTCGAAGATATACATCTTCTTAGCTATTATCACACAAATTAGATATGATTTACATAGTGTGTATAAGGTTTAGAGTGCAAATTATACATGAAGAATGCATTTCTTCTGCAGAATTATTAAACAAATGTCTGACAAAACATATTATCTGCTGTGTGACAGTAAGAGCATACATATTCCTGCAGAATTAAGGGGTTATGTACAAAATAATTGTATTATTGTATTACATTTATAATTGTACAAAAATGAAAAATCTGATGTGTTTCATTCACATGACTTTCTCTGCCTACTATTATTTGTTTTATACAGATTCTAAAAACTATTCTTATGAAAGCTTATTTTTCTATTCACTTCATGTTAATTGAGATCCTTTGCAGAAATAATTGCATTAAACATTTTGTTGAAGGTACAAGGGGAATAGAGGAAACTGAATCAATAATCAGATGTTTAAAAACCAGGTCACTATATACTGGACTGAAATTCTATACTCTTTCCATGACATCATGAGAAACAATTGAATAGGGACAGCTCTTTAAAACTATGACAAAGGCATTGAAACATTCAAACTAATAATAATGGCTAATAGCACAAAAAAGCTATTTGAAATAAGTTATGTTTTTTTAAAGAGATTTACCTTTTTTGCATGGTATGTTTTTGTCTATCTCTTATGGTTTACAAGTTTTACAAAATTATACAAACTCCTTTTCAAAATAAGACAACTTCAAAGGCTATTCCCAGAAAATTCAAGATGTATGTTTTATTTGTCTTGTAAATATATTAAATAAATGGGTAATTTTAACCAAAATTGTTGCCGCCATTTAGAAAATCTTTCTGTAAAGGGTAGTTTGGGGTGGGGATTTTCTTGAAAACCTCTGTTTCACATCTTTTAGAATATTCTGAACACACATTTTGCAGACACTACACGAACCTTTTTCTAAAAATACTTATTTTGGATTCAGAGGGCCTCAAAACATATATTTCTGCTGAAATCTCAAAATTGAATTTTGGGTAGAATACCTACTATAGTTATAGACAGAGAAAGTAAAAGTAAAAAATAATGACAAAGTTATATAGGAAGACATATAGAATACTTATATGCTTTCAGATTTACAAATTGCAGCTGCAGAGAGGTTTTTACATGAACATGGCTATGAACTGAAACCACAAATTGAAGATGTGTGCCACAATCATATGACTTCTGATAGAATGGAGGGTAATAGTTGTCTTTGATAGGCAGACTTGTAAATGGACCATAAATGCTTTTTCATCTCATTTTTTGATACTGAATAGTTATGAACCTTTTGTCTTCTTTCAGTGCAAAAAAGGCACACAGAGGTTTCGGTTTATGAATTTGAAGAACAGAGTGGCAGTCAGGTATATGCACAACCTTATGTAGGAAGTTTATCTGTTCTTGGTTCTAAAATATTAGACTAAAAGAAAATGAAAGATAATAATGGTCCAATACTTCAACAGCTAAAGTAATCTATACAGTGTTTTATCCTCAAAACAAAAAGTAATACTGAATACAAATGAAGTGTTAGAAATGCTATGTAGAATTGTGTGTATTAGGGTACTACAAGTATTGGAAAACATCAAAATTGCATATAAAATCTGTTTTAAATATTTGTTTATGGCAATTCACAATATAATATTAAATTAAAGTTTAAAAACAGAAGCACTATTAACTGTGAAGTATTCTTCATGATGGTAGATTAAGTCACACTTTTTAACACTCATTCGAATGCCCTCGAAAATGTTTCTGTTTTATACAACATTTAATTAGTGAAGGTGAGTGTCAAAAAGTGTGACTCAATCTACCATCATAATGTTAAATATTAAAATAAGGTGTGAAAACAGCATTAATTATATGCTTTTGATAATATAAGTGAATGTGAACTCACAGATATTGCCTTTTTTAAATAGTGTTTAACACCCATTGTTAGTACATATAGCATCACAGGTGGTGGACACTGATAATTCATAAAATGAAATAGTAATTGCGAAGGAAATGCTCCAAGCCTAAGTTTAGGGTACTTACCTGGCATTTGCAGTTATGAAGACTGAGGAAAACCTGGAAAAAAAAAAGCTCAGTCAGGGAGGATGGTCCTGGGTGGGTTTGAACCAAAGACGTCCCTTCACATCTCCATGCCTTAATGAACTTAGTTACACATGTCAGTTAAATATTTATCTGCCATACACTTTATATTTAACTGTCATCTTGAGAATGCCTAAGTGAAGATTAAAATACCACAATTATGTTCCAATTGAACAAAGCTATCTGCTAAATTTGTATGGATGCAAAGACATATTTCCACTGAGACTCAAGGTTAAACAAGAAGTATACAAACAGTATATTTGGTTATAGCATTTTTACTGGTGTTACTCAATTAGATTTCAGGCCACCAGTGGATATATGCAACATGAGTGATTCACAGTTAAATGTGAAGTAAGCCCCAGCATTTCCACAGGTTTGATGATAGCAACATAGGTATTTAATATTTAGTTTGGTAATTTGATTTCTTATTCATTTTTTTTATTTTATGTATTTGCATATATAGATTGCCCGGTGAGCTGACAGCTCTGAGGCACTGTCTTTTATAATAGAACTTATTATAGCAGCTAAGCAACTACTTTCCAGTACTAAGTAAAAGACATGAGGTGAAGTAGTGGGACAATATAAGTTAGTAAACACAAGATATGGTGGTTTATTTACATAGTAGCTTCAAAGATTTAAAGAAAATCTCTGAGATCGGCAATGAGTTACATTTGAAGCAGTAATTCCTATAAGTTTTCCATACCCATATCAGCATAACAAGCCAAGCTGCTAACACCTGAAAGGAAGGCATAAGCATATAGGCTTAATGCTGCCATGTAAATAAGAGATAGGTGCAGTTATAGATGTTGACAGATAACATGCAACCTATCTTCTGATATTTGGGTATATAAACTGCATTCCTGAATCTAAACACATTACTAAGAGCAGTTTGAGATAAACAGCAATAGCTTTCTAGTGCCTGAAGAGAAGTGCTGATGCTCTCGAAAGAAAGGAGGGGTTATCTCAAGTGTTCTATAATTTCATCTTTCTATCAGTATCTACTGCAGTATACTCAGTCAGAAATGGTGACTTGCAGATTACTTTCATGCTTAGAAACAGAGATAGAGTGATAGCCATAATATGCTCCTTTGTCAACCATTTTACTTTAATGTACGACAATGTAGTGAGGTTACTGTTACGAATGCTGCATGTTAAGAAATGGCAATATACCTTGTACCTAATTTATTTATGAATTCTCATACTGTAGAATGCTTTTAGATTACTTTCCATTACATGAATGCATTGCATTTCGTATCTTTATCTCCATACAAAAACTAATTTTACAGCTCTAGACAGTATTTGCCATGGTGTCATGGTTAGCTCTTCATGTATTAATGCGCTATACAAGCATTTCATGAATATGTTTTTCAAAATCTGTATTTACTTCTGACTTTATAAGCCAGAAGGATGTTGCTACATTCCCACTCAAATCTTAGCATATATTCCTTTCAATTTTTTGCCAGCAATGCCAATTTTTAAGCCCCATTTAATTTGTACTGTTACAACTCCCTAACTTATTGTGTCCCATTCTATATGGCATCATTACACATCATAATTTGTCCATTTTCTATTTTACACATAATGATAAATTTCTTAGCAGTTCAGATACTCACTCAGGCAGAGCTACAAATGAAACCAATTTGCTTAACCCTAATATCTCTGAGTAGTACTTATAAAAATAGCTGGTTAATACTATGACCACACAACAACCTTTAAAATAGTTATGAGACATGTTCATATATGCATATAATTCTCATTTTTACTTGTTTTCTTTGTAAACATTAATTGCTTGCCACCTTGATTGTGACAGGCAGGCCTTCCTTAGAGCAGTTAGGACATTAAGACATTCAATATGAATAAATAAATATATACTTGTGGATAGAACTTAGTTACCCTTTTATCTAGGAGATGGAAAAAAACTTTCTCATTCCACTTGTAAATTTTATGACACCAAACAAAAATTGTTTTGGCACCTCTCATTCCACTTATAAATTTTATGACACCAAATAAAAAATTTTTTGGTGCCAAACACCATAAGGCTTTATAAGTTGTCAGATCTAGCAATTTTACAGCATTATCTCACTTCTCAGCTGCTACCTGTATACTCTTATATACAAATGTGTTGGTGAAAGTAAATGTCTTTTATATTTTGGCCGTGGTTGGGTGATGAAACATCTCTCCTGAACATGATATAAAAATCCTGGTCCTTTAATAATAATAATATGAAGAAGAATAAGAAGAATGGTGTTGTGGTAGTGGCAGTGGTAGTGGTGGCGATGGCAGTGGTGGTAATTGGGTTGAAAGATGTGATGCAGCGATGTTCTTTTGTGAAGCATTTCGTCCAATCACCAGTCTTATAGAAAAGGTAATTGAGCAAGCAAGTGATGCTACATCGAAGTCAACAGCTGAAGCTCTTCATTCCTGTATCTGCAACTTTGGCTTCTTTTTTTTTTTTTTAATTTTATAGATGCTGTTTAACTGCTGTGGTTCATAGTGTCTCATTCTATACTGGGTGTGAAAGACTGGTAATTTTGCTCAAAGGTCTCTTTATCAGGCTTGAGGTTCTTTTACATGCTGTAAATCTATGACATGGGACCACCGGCTTTATTTCCCTTCCGAAGGAAGCCATGCTAAGTGTTTTTATGCCCGAAAAAATCCATTGCCCTCCACCGGGTTTGAACCCACGACCTCGGGAACTAGAGGCTAGCTTTGGCTTCATTATTACTTTGACCACAATGTGAAGAAATCAATCTAGGCCAAATAAGAGGGAATGCAGATGTGGAATTCCATAAGAATTTTCAGCCAGCATCCCAAATACCTTCAGAGGTTGGTGTGACACCTTCTTCACCCAGAATTGTTGGAACTCAAACTTTCAGGGCAAATGTGAAGTGTAATTAATCTAAAGAGTTCTAGCGAAGAAATATATTTATCCCTTATGTAGGTGATATAATGCAATTTCTTAGTAAACACTTCTCTCCTCATAGACAGATACTGTTCAGTCTGGAAAAAAACTTGCAGAAAAGTCACTGGAAAAAAACCTTCTGTGATATCACCTTTGTCATTGAAACGTATAAAGATTAACTCCAAAGTACAAGTCTATATGTTTTAGAGGCTGAACGGGAGATTTGGAAATTTCACTGGAGTAAACCTGGTCCAGTCCCCAATTCCGCTCCTGAGGTTTTAAACAGTATTTGCAAAGAATATGTAAGGGGAGGCATCAGTGAAGTTATGTTCAAAAATTGAAAAAGTTGCATCATCCTTTTTGTGCTGAAAATAATCTTTGAACCATAAACTTTCAAATGCAACTCTTCATTTATCTCTCTGTGCTTCTATTTGTGAATTACATGATTTAAATGACCATGTGCAGTGAGCATAACCACATTTGGGCATTTAAACTCCTGAGTGATGCTTATGTCACACTTTAGCATATCATTACTTTCTTTTTTAAATTGTCAATGATGCCAGCAAGAGAAAGCTGCATTCTTTCCCATTTTGTCCTTAAAGCTAAGTTGGCAGAACAAAACAAGCAAAAATCAGACTTGTATTATTTGCTCTGTATTTTGTAAACATCATTGGTGAATGTGATCAGACTGCTGCTGCTGAATTAGTTTCTTTTCAAGTTGAGTAAGCTATAGGTACAACCATGTTATCCGATGGAGATACCAAAACTCATACACATTTAGAAGAGCTTGCAGCATATGGGCCAGATTGCATGATGAATACAGAAGAACGTCTAAATCATATCTCCAAACAATTAGGAACTGGGCTAAGGAATTGGTGAAAGGAGTAAAAGGTGAAACATTAGGGGGTGGGGAATTTTATGCAACTGTTTATGTAACTTTATACAATTGTACCTGCACTACAAAGCCCCAAAGCACATTAAATTCCCAAATGGAGAACAGGCATGTTGCTTTTGCAACCAAGCAGTTGTGAAAGGTGAAGTACCACTATCATGCAACAAAAGCATGAAAACTTTTCTCTCCCAGGATGTGGTGTTCAAAATCTAACCTATTTATGTAAGATTAGCTTCTGATGCGCTCCTTCAAAGATGTGCTAGAAGAAAAACTCAGAATCTTAACCAAATTTTACACAAATGCTCCAAAGAAGTTTTTATGATCAAAATGAAAGTTGAAATGACATTATTTAGTTTTTATACCAGGGAATAGGAAGGAAATTCAGGAAGTGGCTGGAATTCTGCCTGAGCACCCTTGTTATTGGAGCAGTATTTGAGTTTAATATGGGTTGTAGGCTAGTACCTTATTGAAAGCTTAAGTTACTGGAGTTCATTTAAGCCATTTGGGGAGAAAAACTGATAACAAAACAGGGACATCCATCATGCACACCAAAGTGTTCAAGTCTGCAGTAAGGGATTCAAAACCATTAGAAAGAGACTCCAAATGGGAAAAGCTGTTAATGAAGCCAAGAAAGTAAGAGCTGAGGATCCATCCTATGGAGCTGGATGATTTTAAATCACAAAGTTTGGTCAACATAAATTTATAAAAGTGTTGAAACTTCAAATTTAATTTTCTTCCATTTAAGAAATTTAACATCTTTCAATATATAAAACAGTAAGCATGCCACAGTTTTCAACCAATCAGCCTGAAAATGTTATCAAAGCTAGATAAAAAGCCAATGAATAAAGTGTATTAGGATTTTCACTGTGAACTTCGTAGTTCATTACAAAAATTTATATTTGAAGTTTACATAAAAATAAGGACAAAAATTTACAACCAAACAAAAGCATTAAATACTACAAAACTACTTATCTCAGAGGAAGAAGGCTACTACACTTTGTGTAATAAATTATCTTAAGTGTAATAGTGCAACTTCAGCTGCAAAGGTGAATGTGTATGGCATGGGTTCTATTTTGAATTTAACAGAAAATTGCGGCCTAAAATTCGGTAATACTCCTTTTTCTCCTCCACTTAGAAACTTTAAATTTAGTGTTTGTATTGGTTTGCAAATGCAATGTATTCCCACAACATTTCAGAAGTTCATATTGAAAAAAATGGAATTTACAGTTTTCACAGATGTCTTCCCTTAAACACTTTCCCAAAAACGGTAAAGGTAAAAGTAAAGGTATGCATCACGGAGGGGCCCCCGAAACCAGGGCAGAGCACCGCACGCAGGCTAGTCGGCCTATTGTGCTTCCAACGTGACCCCTGTGAGGGAAGGATGAGAGGAGAGACCCGAAGGGCGACCAGATCCGGTTGCCGACGCACAAGCATGGACGAGGTCCCTAGCGTTTCCAGATAGAACGCATCCGATGCCGCACGGTCCTTGTCCACAAGCCACCAACCTCCACGATCCCCTGGAGCGGAGCCCCAAGCTGAGGAGAGACCTAACTGAGCGGTACCGCAGCGTCGCCAGGGAAGAAACCTTTACAGAGCGCAAGCCACCGCCCAGCCGCAACCTGCCGAACACCGTCGCCTGGTCCTAAAATCCTGAAACAGATGACAAGGAAGATGGTGGGTACAGGAAATGAGAAGAAGGGGAGTCGTGGTAAAAGATGAACCACCCAGTATTCGCTTGGCGACCCGGGGAACCACAAAAAGCCCATGGGCCAGAGTGGGTGGTCCCCGGGATCCATCCCGGGACCTCCCGAATGCGGTCCCAAGCATGGTAATTCTACTCAAGATTCTCGATGTACTACCAGTAATCACTGCTTCAGTTGAAAGAAGCTTCTCCACCATAAAAAGGCTAAAGAACATATCTTTAGAGTGTTTTAAGTACATGTGCAACATTTCTTTAATTGGTTGATGGCTGAAGCGGAATGTTCTAATTAATCTCATAGACTACTGTACATAGAAGATTGCAATAACTATTCTTAAACATCATAAAATAAGATCAGAAGCAAAGCCTTAGTTTGTACCTATACTTAGTTTTATCAATCACTTTATAAAACAATGGTATTCACTGCTTTCAAAAGAGTTGTAAATAAAAATTGATTTCTTCAGCTATTCTGTTTTACATATGAGGCCCTCCCCTAAAGAAAAATTTCTGGCTACACCACTGTTTTGAAAGTAAGCCATGAGAACAGAAGCAGGTATCTCTAATTAAACACGGATTACAACGCCCTCTGAACTCAATGTATACAAGATGAATCACCTAAAACTTGCACCGCAAATATTTCAGAAATGGGAAGTGCTATTGATGTGCAGTTTTCACAGCATTGATTGGTAGTCAGAGGCTCGTAAATTTAGCGTATAAACAGATTTTAATAATACTGAGAAAGTGTATTTTTGAGCAAACATACAGTTTTTAAACGAAACAATGCCTAGTCACATCAACAGAATAAAGATAGGGTAAATTAGAATGTCAATGGTCTTTGTTGCAGGATTCCAGTGCAAGTGGTTTACGAGAAATCGTATTTTGAAAAGTTTCCACCCCGACAATTGTTTGTCCCATTCAACCTGCTTAGTTGCTAGGTATGATGTTATGTTTGTTTGCATTGTGTTTTCTGTTCATTTATTGCATTGCGACTTTCTGGTCAATTAGTTTGTGACAGCTCAAGCAGTAAGTCGTGAGTGGAAGATGGGGTTTGCTAATGCAGAAAAATCCGACATGCTCATAGTATATGGAGAGTGTAGGAAGAATGCAGTTCGTTCCTGTACGGTGTATGCGGAAACGTATCCCAATAGACGTCAACCATCTCGGCAATTATTTATCAACCTCTTCAACCAATTACGTGAATGTAGTACTGTAACACCTAGAAAACGTAACAGAAACAAACAAGTGACTGGAGAAGAGGCAGAAATTAATGTTTTGGCTGCCGCTGCAGTAGATCCGCAAATTAGTTCCTGCACAATCGCACGTGGAAGTGGAATAAGCCAGGCAGTGTTCTGCGCATTCTCCATCGACATAGGTTCCATCCCTATCACATCTCTCTCCATCAAGTGCTGCATGCAAACGATTTTGAGAATCGTGCTAACTTTTGTACATGGGCATTAAGATATAATACTCAAGATTCATCATGTATCTTGTTTAGCGATGAGGCAACATTTACTAATCATGGCCAGGTAAACCATAGAAACATGCACTATTGGTCTGTTGGCTTCGTCAGGTGGAACGTCAGCGTCCATGGAGTTTAAACGTGTGGTGTGGGATAGTGAACCATCAGCTCATAGGCCCTTTGTTCATAGAAGGAACAATGAACTCGCGCAAGTATCGCAGCCTCCTGTCAGAACCATCTGCCACAGATGCTAGAAGACGTTTCTTTGCAGACTACGAGGAACCTGTGGCACCAACATGTCCAGCCCATAGTGCACGAAGTACTACAGCTTGTCTTAACGGATTGTTTCCAAATCGTTGGATTGAACGAAGAGGACCTGTACCTTGGTCGGCCCGTTCACCAGATCTGACCCCTTTAGACTTTTTTTCTGTGTGGAAGGCTGAAAGACACTGCCTACAAGGATGTATCAACTACACCAGATAATATGAAACGACCTATTACTGCTGCCTGCTCTGAAATTTCCGCTGAAATGCTAGAACGTGTGCAGCATCTTTCCATAGCAGACTGGAAGCGTATATTGAAGCTGTCGGTGGTCATTTTGAATACAACCTTTGAAGGGCTATGTTCTCTCTACTTGCAAGAATCCACAGGAGTATTGTAATTCCCTTTTGTTTTTCCTTAGTTTATGCTACCACAGGTTGTACAAGTGTCGGTGCGTAAAAGTTTCAAAATAAGATTTCTCGTAAACCACTTGCACTAGAATCTTGCAACAAACGCCACTGACATTCTAATTTACCCTATCTTTATTCTGTTGATGTAACTAGGCATTATTCCATTTAAAAAAATGTAGGTTTGCTCAAAAAATACACTTTCTCAGTATTATTAAAATCGTTTTTAGGTTAAATGTACGAGCCCTGACTACCAATCAATGCTGTGAAAACTGCACATCAATAGCACTTTACATTTCCGAAATATTTGCGGTGCAAGTTTAAGGTGATTCACCCTGTATATTAAATTACTTCTAATAGCTTAGGATTTCAAATGTACATGTAATATTGTAATAAAGATTAAGATAAAATTAAACATAAGACAACTGATCCCTATTGTTCAAGAGCCTTCTGCCGCTTGGTAGTATGGCTGCCTCCATGGGGCTCATAGAGGGGTCCAAACCCTGCAAAGCTTTTACTTCTGATCTTCTAACTTTAAATTTTGCGTTCATTAGAAAATTCACTTTTATGCTGACCTTAGTCACATTGCTGCTATTTTGACTGGTATTCGCAGAATCACTATCACTATTTTCACTTGTTTCCATCACCTTCTATTCTTATAATTCTGGTCCAGTGTCAGGGGTGTGCGGTCAGTGGACTAGTACGACTAGGCTAGTCCCCTAAGTATCATCAGCTTATACAATATAAACGTTATTATATTTCATGTTTTAACTTTAGAAGTCATGACAAAACAATTTTTTTTCACTGCTCAGCGCCTGTACCTTTGCGGGGGCATTGAACATCCAGCCAGCACTCTACCCCTCCCTTGCCATCTAGGACTAGCCGCAGTCCAAGTGTTCCTCGTGCCAAGTTATAAATAGCACACGGTTGGGCGTGCGCTGGTAAACAACTTCTGTGTATCCATTCTTGTTAGAAAGAATATGTTGGTACGTTTATTGTTTTTATGCATTATGAGTTAAATGTTGAAACTGTGCCCGTGAAGTGTCACACGGATTAAAGCAATATTGTGTGTTTTACGCTGTTTAGTATTCACGGGGAGGGACTCGGTTGAGAATACAAGTCCTCTACATCTCACATCAGCTGAATCGTCATCCGGCAGTGCAACTAGTCACGCCTGCCAACAGCCACAATGTTGTTTTGGATCGTTTGTTAAGTACCGGTACTTCATTTGGAGCTTGGGTTTTCAGGAAAAGCAAGCCATTATAGTAAAGGGTAGGCCTACTCTGGACCTTTCTATGAGTACACAAATGAAAAACTATGTACGTAATTTCAAAATTGAATACTGCAATTCCTCAAAATGGCTAACTCCATGTAAATCAAAAAATTATTTTTCTGATCTTGTATTCTTTATTACACCAATAGAGGAGTATGGAATAGTGTAGGTTTCTCTGATATCAGTAATTTTCACAAAGCAAAGATTCGACATGAGAAGACGCGATCACATTTATCTGCAGTAACGAAATTGAAAACTTTTGATAAAACAAGGATACACTTTCAACTAAGTGAACAATGTAGGTCGGATGTTTTGAAACACAGTGTCGAAGTTGAACCTAGTACAGAAATAATGAAGCGATTAATCGATGTAACTTGCCTACTGGTAAAGCAAGAGCTACCTTTCAGAGGTCATAACGAGCATAACGAATCCCTTAATCGGGGAAACTATATTGAGTTTTTGCACATGCTATCCAAGTATGACATCAAATTAGACGCACGCTTACATAGCGCTGAAGTTTTCAAAGGAACGTCAAATAGAATTCAAAATTAGGGTAGTAACGTTAGTGACGCAATGCTAGACATAATAAGAAAAGAAGCAAAATGTGCACCTTTTGTTGCCTTAATGCTGGACGAAACGACAGATGTTACAAAATTATCTCAGCTTTCCAATACCATTCGTAAACGAGGGTAAAATTCAGGAGAGATTTTCAGGCTTTACAGATGTCAGAGATAATTGCTATGCAGTTGCATTAAGTGAGCATGTATATAAAATTCTTACAGGCCTTCAGTGTTAGTCTTATAACAGCTCGTAGCTTAAAGATATGACGGGGCTGCAACATGTTCTGGCTATTTAAATGGGTTGCAAGCGCTAGTGAAGAAAATATTTCAAATGCGCTATTCGTCCACTGTTATGCTCATCGACTTAACCTAGTTTTATCGTAGTCAGTGCAATTCATAAAGGAATTTTAAATATTTTTCAACACATTGAGTATTATTGTTCGTTTTTTTTCTCTCTCATTCAACAAAGCCTATAAATGCACTGAATGCATCGGAAACCAAGAATTGGTTTCCATCAGTATTAGTTACGCATTGGAATTACAGCTGTAGGATTGTGAACACGTGCATGAAAATAAGGCACGACTGATCTCATTTTTTGAGCATATTGTTGTTGACCGAGATTCCTGGGATAGTGACACTTTTGTTTGTGCCAGAGGATATTTAGCATCATTCAAGAATTTCACCTTTTCTTTTTTGTCGGAAATGTTCAGTCACATTTTTTATCTCAGTGTTACATTATTCAATATACGCCAGAAAAAGACTTTTGATGTAAATTATTGCATTGCGAAAGTGAAAGAGGCCATTTCTTTCATTCAGGAATCTTGAAACCATTTTGATAACATGTATGCAGCACTAGAAGAAAGTAACATGAATGAGAATGAAGCTAGAAAGCGACGTTGGGAAGGTGAATTAGACGATTCCAAAAATGAAATATTTGCGTTTTTACAAGGAGATAATTGACGCGATAGTTGGCCAAATGGGAAACCGATTTCGTGGTGTAGAAGAACCATAATTTATTGAGCTACTTGATTCGAAAAGGTTTGAATTGTTCAAAACTAGATTTCCCGAAATTTAATTTGCATCTCTTAAATCAGCCTATAAAAAGTTGTTTCATTTCGAAAAGTTACGAAGTGAATTAGTGACTGTTTATAGGTTATCAGACTTTTCAGGCAGGTCAGTGATTGAGATTGCAAAGTTTTTGAAAGACACCAAGTTAGGAGAAGAAGCATTTCCAGAAGTTTATAAATTATGCTGCCTCATAACTAAATTCCAGCGAGCATATCTACAGTAGAAAGTACATTTTCCTATTTAAAGCCCATAAAGAGTTACGTACGGAACACTCAGTGCGAAGACACGCTTTCCCAACTTTCAGTGTTATCAATCGAAACGGCTTTATTGCACAAAATTCAAAGTCAAAGACATTTTTATGGTCATGTCATAGAAACATTTGCCTGAAAATGAGAGAGGATTGGGTTGATGTACAGATGAAGATGAAAGAGGTAAGCTTTATTTTCGCTCTAATACGCATTACCTATTTTATATGTTTTTTCTCTGTAGATTTTTTAAATAGTGTCGTGACTGACCTCGTAGCTCAGTCGGTGGAGCACCTGCCTGCTGTGCGAGGGGGGTCCCGGGTTCAATTCCCGGCTGAGGGTGGGAATTTTTCTCTGGCCAAGATTATTCCCTATCCTCCCCAGAGTTTGGAAGTATGAAACACTGAGAATGTGTGTGTGTGTGTGTGTGATCTAATGCATAAAACTTAAAGTTTACCAGAAATCCAACGACAAGCGAATACGATTTAACACTATTACCTATAGGCAATAATATGTTCCAAAGGAAAGTTTACCGATAAGATCATTGAAGTTAAAGGCGGGGTATAAATGGAACTTTAAAAATAATTCCATTACTGCTGGTTCCCTTTGAAAAATATCACCTCACGCCATTGTCCAGCGTGCACCCACCACTGAATTAAAGACAGTCTTTGTCTCACATGTCCTCTGCTGCTTGACCCAGTTCTTGGCTCCCAAACTGTTACAGTGTGTGCGTGCCCATTTGTCCTGATTCAATCTTGTGGCAAGGCCTCCTCACTGCGATTTGAGAAAATTTGTCTTTGTGGCTGTATTCTCCATGCCACTCATCTCCATTTCTAGATTGTGTCTCTGGCATCGATAGATATTTACTATATTTTTCCATTTTCTTCTAGCATATCTAAGGTTTTTGTGGCCTGTTTTAGTGGCTAAGACCGGTTTGCATATGTAGGAGTGGGGATGTTGTAAATCTTTATGATTTCAAACCTGATTTTGGTGCTGATGGCTTTTTCTCTAAATATAAACTTCAGACTCTAAGATTTTCTCCATAATAGTCCTAGTATGTGGTTGTCCTTGAAATTAGTCCTAAAATCGAATCCCTTATTTTAATCACTTACATTTGCTAATATTATTTTAGTTGCCTTTCTGAACTGAAAGCAACTAATGTGTGACGGAGACTTCGCCGGCTTTCCGCGCCCTTGGGCGTGTTCTTTAAAACCAGCCGGCGTATAATTTGTTTGGAGAGAGAGAAAGGGGCACTCATGTTTATAACCATCTGGGACTCTTATCAGGACACCAGTAGAAGCTTTCAGACCTCCTCTTCTGCCGACCTGTACGCAACCTTGTGGAGGGTTCGTGCGAGCATAAAAGGAAGTGATTGTCATCGGTGGGGTCCATCGCCGAAGTAACACCGCGAGAGATCATCTATAGATGACCAGAGACCGTCACAGCAACGAACGAGTTGCAGTATAGAGGATTCAGAGTGAGAAGCTGCCCATTGCGGAACTGATCGACCACCCAGAAAATCCGCGACTCGCGCTGCTCGCTGATCGTCCAGCCACCTGCCAATACCGCACGGTCTCGTCCACGGTGTTCTTGTAAGGACCCTATCTTTACTTAAGGGGACTTGTGTATGAATATGGGTACGCAAACAAGTGGATTTTCAGTTTGGTTCCTAATAAAATTTTCCATACGTTCCTCTACAAGAAAAAATATATTTTCGTGCACCTTAAAAAGGCTGGAACCTGATCAATTAAGGCTCTTGAAAATTGTGATACTTTTGTAGCATGTCCCCATCTTACAGCTTTGCCAAGTGCAGAATCGAAGGCGTGAAGATATTCTAGAGGTCAGTCATTACCTTGGGCATGGAGACTCAAAAGGGTACCAGAAATACCTACGTTAAGCCAGGCGCTATGTTAATTAAACGATAGACAAAATGGAATCTGTAGGTCATGTACAAAAGAGATTAGGCACACACTTGAGAAAATTGAAGGACTTGAAGGGTAAAATGCTGGCCGATGGTAAATGTCTTGGTGGATGTGGCCGCCTTATAGATGAAGAAATAGACAAGCTGTTTTATTATGGACAAGCCATAATACAGAAAAAATAAGAAGAAACGACTTGAGCACAATGAGACAGGCAGTTTGGGCTACCTTTTTCCATAAGTCATCTACAATTGTAAAACCATGCTATCAACTTTACTCACCTGAAAGCAACTCATGGAATGGCAATCAAAGTGCTGTAATTCAAGGTTAAACCTACAATCATAAACATCCATTGCCCTATAATGTCATAGAGGCTATGAAGCGTATATAATGGAGATTTGAGTGGCTCAAGTATTGGGTTGGCTAAACACATTGAAAATAGGAGTGCTAAATGCAGTAACATATTTTAATGAGAGAACTGTGCCAAGATGTAAAGTTATGAAGTTGCTAGGTATATTTGGAATATCTGGTGGAATTTTTAATGGACACTGAACGAAGAAGAGTCACCGAAGCTGAGAAAGCTGTGTTAGAGGCCCCTTAAGAAGCAAGAATAAAAAAGGCTCAGAAAAGAAGGAAAGAGGATAAAAACCCCAAAATCAAGACGAATGTGGTCCAGGAACGCACTAGTTTTAATACACATCATACAAAAAATAATTTTTAACTTTAACTTCTATTTCGGCATTCTTGCGCCCATAACTCAAACACTATTTGGGTTATAAGGCTCAAACTTTGTGCACTGTTTAAACATACGAATACTTAAGACGCAGACTACTACCATGACAGTGGTACAAACATTTCATACGTTTTTATGAAATTATAAGTTTTAGTTATAAGACATTTTTATATTGAAACGATTTTTTGCACAACATTAACCATAAGAACACCAAGTTATGGGTCTACTCTATAGAAGTATTCTTAAGGAGGAGCAGTAAAAATGCAAGATTTTACACTGGTTTTATTTTGAGATGTGGGTTCAGAAGTGATTCATTAAACTTTTTTTCTTTTTCCACCTAACATATAGCAGTGACTGTAGAAATAACTACGAAATTGAGCATTATCTTTAATACCTTCAAATATTTTTGAGTGATGCAGTAAAAAACTCTATAAATTACACTAAATTCTGACAGCAACGTTTGAAGCCAGAACACCTCAAATATTGTCATATTTTCTCTTTTTTCCCTATGCGTTAACATCCGCTTAAGTCCGCTAAAGAGCGTAACGTGCAGTCATAGGTGAGTAGGGCAATAAACCAACAGTCATCCGACTGCTTAAACTAGGTGCCTCTGCGAGGTCGAACGTATGTTGTCCGGGCATTTTTGCGCCCACTAGCTGAATCTTTTATCTCTATTTTTCTTCCTGTATCCTATCTAATATTAAAGTATCTCCATGCGATTCTGCTTTGTTGGAATACGCGTAGGCATAATGACTAAGACGCTTCGATACGACTTAAATAAGAATGAGGAGGCCTATCCAAGCACTTCCCTTGGTGAAACTATGCACACCGCTGACCCTGATACCAGTAGCGTTAGTAAAAGCAGCACCCTCAATGTGTACACTTCCCTTGAAAACATAACAGAAAAGCCAGCCGACGCAAGTGCTGAACGCGACTCAAGGAATACCCCCGAAAACTCCCTAAAGGACAGGAAACTCAGACCTAGGACTAAAGTGCAAGGCAACACGCAACCAAACAAAGACGCTAGCGCTCCAACGAAGCCCAACTCCCAGCGCGCCCATACACATGCTCATAGCCAGCGCAAAGCAACTGGCCATGCCTCTCCCTTGAATCCAAGCCAGCCAACTGGCTGGGACAAACCACAGCAACGGCAGCAAACCCAACGAGACTCGCGCCTTTGCTGGTACAAAGAGACTACAACCTATCCCAATGATTAGACTACCAACCTCTTTTAACCACAAATAAAACGGTTGACCCAGACTTGCTGCCGCATAATACTATACGCAATAGTAGCACTCTGGAAGCACCAACCATTCCCAATAGCCAGGCTGAATCTTGTGCAACTGGCTTCCTGACTCCACATAGTCAACAAACCCACGGAAGATGCCCTGCCCTAACCCGCTTCCTCGTAGGAAGCCTCCTTCATGGACCAACCCAAACAGTACATATCCACAGTGTACATGACTTGACTTTTCATAAAGGAGTCGGGTTATTTTCCCTCAACACGTTTATTGTACGAGGCGTATTCCAAAATTAAGCTCCGGTGAACAATATTTAACAGATGGTAGGCCTGAATGACATTTCACGCCTGCAGCGCTGTCCACCGATTCCTGAGGAACCTACCGCAGTGTTGGTGTGACGCAGTAGGCGTTTGCCAGTCGGTGAGAGCAGATCGCAATGGCCACGAAAATCGTAGGTCCCGCCAGTTGTGACGTGCGCGGAGTGATTAGATTTTTGCTGGCAAAAGGATCGTCAGCTGCGGACATACATCGTGAGTTATGCCTCGTGTATGGACCGGACATAATGAGTGACAAACACGTTCGACACTGGTATCGAGAATTTCGAAATGGCCGCACAAATCTGCATCATGAGCAGCAGAATGTTAGGCCTAGTATTCGGAACGACGACATTCTTTGAGCAAGTGAACCAAAAACTTCGAAGTGATCGGCGTTTGACGATTAGTGCTCTGGCTGATGAATTCCCAAATGTTGTTCAAACCTTACTTTACAAGATTGTCACTGAACAGCTTGGATATTGGAAACTTAGTGCGAGGTGGGTGCCAAAACTGCTCACAGGTTAGCACAAAGAGCAAAGAATGCGTAGTGCAGACAGTTTTGGAGCGCTATAGACAAGATGGAGATGGTTTGTTTTCCCACATTGTTACGGGCCACGAGACATGGATAGCGTACACCAACGCAGAATCGAAACACTCAAAGCAGTGGCGCCGATCCGGTTCACCTAAACCAAAAATGTGTGAGCAATCAAAGTACACGAATCACAAAATGATGGCTACCGTGTTTTGGGACGAAAAGCGCGTCCTTTTTATTGATTTCATGGACTGTGGGTCAACAATTACAGCTGACGTATACTGTGCAACGCTTACCAAACTGAGACGTGAGTAATTAAGATCCCGGATTATCCAATTGGATTAACGATAATCCTGCCGCTAGGTGGCGTTGGTGTCGCGTTAATCCCTCTTAATCCGCCTTAATCCGTTTGGAGTAAGGTGGATTAGTGGGATTAGCGGGAAGTTTGAAAAGTTGCCACTAGCGGAAGGATTAACGTTGATCCAGGTTGGTTAATCCGAGATGCAGAAAAAGATTGATGTGAAGGGTTGGTTGGATATGTGGTGGTGAAAAAGAAGGTGGAAGAGGGTGAGGGAGATGGGGAAGTTTAAGGTCACGTGACCTGGAGAAGGGAATTTGCGATGTGTCTTTGTGGAGAGTTGGGAAGGGAAAGAGGGAATGATGAGCAGGTAAGTGTTAAAAAGTGGATGAGGAAGTGAAGTGTGATGTTGTGATTGGTGAGAATAAGAAGTGATGTCATTGGTGGAATGAAATGAATGAAAGGTGTGGATTGGTGAGAATAAGAGAGAATATGATTGGTTGAGAGAAAAAGAGCTGGGAGTGGGGGTATGTTGGAGATGAGGGGAAAGGTATAAAAAGGGGAATGTTGTGGGTGTAAAGAAGTATATGGTAAAGATGATGATTGCGATAGTGATAGCGTTGGTGATAGTAGGAGTTGCTGGGGCAGAGAGGAGTTGCGTTAGTTTTGGGAGGTGTGGGTTCGAGTTGAATGTGGAGACGGGACATTTGGAAAATGTGACAAGATGTGAAAAGGATTACGAATTGTTGCCAAACTGTACATGCACCTACCGGAAGGGGAGTGGGTGTAGGTTTGGATCTGATTTTATTAACTTGGGGACACTTAAGAACGTGTATAATTGTTTAAAGCCTGTAAGCAGATGTCAGAGGGGGAAGAGATGTGGAGGGTTGATGTACGGGGGTGTAAAGATGGGGCAACTTGAATGTCCTGAGGGTTACATTTTAAATGGGAGATGTGGGTGTGAGGAAGGTGGAGCGGGTGTGGATGACAGGTGTAAATTTTACAAAAAACCTGTGGGTATGTATACTAGCGACAACACTTCGATTCTGGTGGAGATGGTGGATTGTAGTTTGTTGGTGGACACGGTAGACTTGCCTGAGGGTTTGGAATTGGAATGGAGGTTGACGCCGAAGGAGAGTGAGCTTATGATGGCTTATAGCGTAGTAAATGAGATGAATTCCTATTTTTCTGACAATTTTATGTATATATTTGGGGGATGTGGAAAATGGGGTGAGTGGGAGTTGAATGTAGGTGGTGGAAGGACGATGAGTGGGAGGGTGAAGCGGGCGTCTAGATGGGGTGCGGAGGGGACTTTGAAAATAAATTCGGAATGTAATGGTGGGGATGCGGGGAGGGTGTCGGTGACGAGCATACGAAAAGCAGCATCTGAGAGGTGCAAAAAAGGGGCGAATGTGATAAAGCAAAAAATGAAAAAAGAATGCGATAGGAAGGTGAAGGAAGGAAACAGGGTGATTGACGGGTTGAGGAAGGAAAAAGAAGAATGTGAAAGGAGGGTGGGCGGCATGCAGGGATTGTTGGAAAGAATGAAAAGAGAATTGGAAGAGAACAAGCAGAATGTGACGAAGCAAGAGGAGTTAGTGAATAGAATAAAAGGAAATGTAAGTAAAATGTACGAGGAATTTGAGGCATTAAAGCAGATGATAGGAAAATTGGAAAGCGCATGTACAGGCGGAGGAGAGGATGAGGAGTTTGCTAACTATGAGCAATCGTACGACGAAGACCTAATACCGGAGGAGGGAAAGGAGGAGGAAGACGTTGAAGGAGGGGATGCAGAGGAGGGAGAGGAGTTAGAATTTGAGACGAAATGAAAAAAAGGAAAAGGTAGCTGAAATAGAAGACATGAATTATAACTTATTGCAATAAGTTGGCTATACGGATCTTTTATTTTGGCATATGTTTATGCCGTAATTTGATACAATGCACGGTGGCCTTTGAAGATTTTTTTATTTTATTTTTAAACTGTTGTTTTATATGCATATTGAGAAATATATGTGTGCTATTGATTTACGAGGAAGGGGAAAGGACCCTAACTAGGTAAAGTGTGAATAAGGGGAAAATGAAACACTGTTTAAGTTTCAGAGCACAAGCTGTGCGGTGTATTTAAACGTGTGCAGAATGGAGAGATTTTTTTTTTAAAAAAAAGAGAGAGGGCACTATACACATTGAAAAACTCACAAGTACATAAAACATAAGAAAATGAAAAACAAATTAACACTACGGTACCAACCTTTTTTCTGCTTTTTCTTTTGCATCATACCATATACAGAGAAAGAAAGACAGAACATGCCATTAACAATGTTTTTATATAACATCATGAAAAAAATTGCCCTGTGCAACGAGGGCACGATGATTGTTTTTGTGTTTGTAAATGTTTATACACAATTGGTATGTGGTTGATAACACACGAGCGCCGTGCATGGCATTGCAAACACAGGGGCGAATAGCAGTTATTGCTTTTGGTGCTATACCACACCGTGTATGGTTTGTATGTGTTTCGCAAAAGTTCTTGCTGTCTTGCGAGGAACTGTGCGTGCTTGCAAGCTACGCAAAACTTTGTTGAACGATCGCACTGTGGCTGGTACATGCATTTTGAAGAGTTTGGAATGCGGTCCTTGCCACTGGCTGACGCCGACATGTTTAATGGTCTGTAATAGGGGTAGGACACTGACAAATATGTTGCTGTTTGAAAGGGCTGGAAAGCCCGTATCTAAGGCAGCGCTAAGAGCTTGGCAGTAGAGGCACTTTGGCTGCAGAGCCAAATTAGGGCGAACTAAATCAAAAGGCAGAAAATCGAGCTTGTCGATGTAAGCATTGACTGAAGTATCTGTGGAGTAATAGGGTTTCCACACGCAGCTGTAAGTGCACTGGACGCTTAACATACGGTTCTTACAGCGTCCGCACTGAAATTTAATTGGGCGTCGAAGGGTTGGCACAAGGGGCATTGGTCGTCTTCTGCCGCAAGCAGAAGTGTGATTCATAGTGTTTTTAGGCGGCACACACGAAGAAAAAGAAAAAAGCTAACAGAAGAAGAACAAAAAAAACAGAAACACTGCACTCGTAGAAATACAGTCATGCAGGAGCTGGCGTTTTACTGGCGACACCACTTCAACGGCGGTTCGGTCGATGCGGCGTTCCGGGTGCGCTGTAAGGCCCACCAGATGCGCCGCCGTTGTTGCTCCGTGATGGGTTCTAGAAGAGGGATGGCGAGGTCCTGAGGCCGATCCCTGCTGTCCACCTCCGGCACAGCAGCAAGGAGCTGGTCGTACCCGTCAGGTCGGCTGTCGGCAAAGGAGCACCAGGCGCTGCTTGGTTGGAGCTGCACAGTCCCCGACGTGCCCCTTGGGAAGAGGTTTCTTCGCACGGGTGGCCTGTTAAACCTGCTTGGCGAGACGGACAGCAGTCGCACTAGGGAGGGCTCTGGGAGAGAAATATTAGAGTAGGTAGGGTTGAGAAGAGGGGGAGGAGACCGTGGGGAAATGGAGCACTGGGTGAGAATAGGGGTAAATGCGGGAGGTTGGGGTGTGGGAGAAGCAGAGCGGGAAATGATTTGAACGGAGGAGGAGGAGGCAGAAGCACTTAGAGGAGGAGGGTAGGAAGGAGAATGCGGGGTGAAACACTGGTGAGAAATGTCCCCAAGGGACATAGGTTCGTCATAACGAATGGGTAAAGAAGGAGAAGGCGACAAGGGAACGACGACCACGGAGGAGGAGGAAGAGGAGGGTGAAGCACATAGAGGAGGAGGAGGGCAGGAAGGGGAACGAGGAGACAAAGGTTGAACAGAGATGTCCCCAAGGGACATGGGTTCGACACTGGAAGGAGAAGCAGAAGGGGAGAAGGGGATGACCTGAACGGAGGAGGAGGAGGGCGAGGGAGTCAGGGGTTGAACAGAAATGTCCTGAAGGGTCACGGGATCGAGGTGGGGAAAGAAGGAGGACAAATTGGAAGCGGGGGAGGAAGAAGCAAGTGGCGTAGAGGTGTGCCGTGGGGATGGGAAGGTATCGGGATCGGAGCAGGAAATAAAAGAGTTTTGAGGATGGTAAGGATGACGGGAGAAAGAGGAAGGAGAATGGAGGATAATGTGGGAGCAGTCGTAGGAGGGTTGAGATTCTGGGGAATAGGAAGGCGAGGATGGTAAAGGGGAGTGCGGAGGCGTAGCCCCTGCGGCGTCTGTATACTCCTCTGAGTACACCCCGCTGTCGCTGGTGGTGATGGAGGGCGAAGAGGCGGGCCACACTTGCACGGATGGCGAAGAAGCAGTTGACGAAAACGAGCTCTAACCCCAGGCGTCTGCGAATGGAGCTAAAAGCTCGTGCCACTGGTGGTGCAGATGTCCAAACGCTAGCTGAAAGCTGGGTAAAGCCAACAGCTGCTGTTGCTCGGGCTGTATGGGGAGAACCTCGCCGTGCTGCTGCGGTTCTTGTACTGCGTAGGGCACTTGGTTTTGCCACGCAAATTGCTCAAAATGGTGCTCCTGTTGATCCTGCTGCTGCAGAGCCACTTGTGGTTGGTAGGCGAGCTGCACCAGACCGTACGCAGCGTCTATGGGATGGTGGAAGTACCCCTGATGTTGCACGTTGGAGAGAAGCTCTCTATACACTCTGCCGGAGGATGGCGAAACAAAAAATGATCGCCGGCGGCGGATCCTGAGGCTGCTGCTGGTTCCATGTTGACTGCTTCAAGCACGGAGCAAGACTAAGTGTGAAGACGGGAAGCCTGGCATGCCATTTTTAAAAGGGCTGTAATCAGCAGCCGATGTGCGTCACAAGGTGGCCGCCGTGATTAAAGAGCCGCAATCTGCGCGATAACTTTAAAAATGGCCGTGCAAACGGATGCTCATTAGCAGGAAAATGTTTAAAAGTGGTTGTGCGGTCGATGGTAGGAAAATTTAATTGTTATCGCAACCGGATGGTGTGGTGGTTCGCTGGTGAGACCGGAAGTGCACCGGAAACGAGCCTGATTACAACTCTGGAAGTTGTGGCGCGATAACAAGCCTGGAATTTTAATGAGGCCTTTAACTGAGTGCGCATGCGGAAGTTGCGGTTGCGATAAGCAGCGTATAAAAGCACCAGGCGATAAGAGGCTCGCTGAAGTGAGAATTGTGCAAGAAAATCGACTTGGCTAGGAATTGTAAGGTTTTAGCTTTTGGAACTATTACGATATATTGGAAGCGTTGTTTTTGCGAGAAAAAAGTTGCGTTTGATATCCGCCGGACGCGCGCGTGGAGGCACATGGATGTTGTTAAGAAAATAACATATACGAGTTTTTTACCGCAGTTGATATAGCGTAAAAGAAGCAGCGAATAAAGCAGCAATTGCATTGCAAGTGTTTGAACGTGTAGAAAGCTTTTTAGGCGTTGTCGAACAAAGCCCGAAGCATGGAGCCGGAACAAGGGGTAAGCGAATCTGGAACCTTGCAGCCCAGGTTCGACATTATAGCCCATAGGCAGAGAACGTTGAAAAGGCTTTTCTCCGGCTACACGGAAACAGAAATTACCGTGAACCCGGGTCCCAGAGATGCAAATCCAGAGCAATGGGTGACGCTTCTGTTTACGGACATTATTAACTTTGCGAAAGAAAATCTATTGGGGAACGAACCGGGATATTTAGGCGTAAGTATTGCGGACGAGGAACACCCGTCCAAAGCTTTTAACATGAGCGTTAGACGCACGGACCAGGTGAATGCGGAGGCGGTTATAAAATCGATAGAGAAGGTGATGCAAAGCAACCAGCAGTTCTTGCTAGGGGGACCTCTGAAACTCACTTTTGTTTGGACCAAGGAGGTGGCGGGTTCTTGTCACAAGCCGTGCGATGCGTGTACCGGTAATAGAGGCATAGTAGAAATTATGAACAAAGACAGCTTGTGTTTAGCAAGAGCTATAGCGGTTGGCAAAGCTAAAGTGGATGGAGACGTTAATTATAAAACCATTGAACGGTCGGAATACCTGCAGAAACAAAAAGCCGTAGCCTTGTGCCAAATGGTAGGAAAGCCGAACGGTCCATTTACTATCGATGACGTCAGAGATTTTGACGCGAGTTTAAAGGGGTACGCGGTGACGGTGTTTGCAGATCATACCGGCAAACACGTCATGTACGCGTCAGAGAAGCAAACAGATAAACCCATTGACGTCATGTTTCACGAGGGGCACTTTAACGCCATTGTAGACTTGCACAAGTGCTTTAAATGCAAGTGGTATTGCCGTCATTGCCATTATCCCTCGTTGAACAAAAAAGAATTCCATCGATGCGACGGCGCTTGCCCAAAGTGCCACCAGCAGTGCCCTAAGCGCTATGAAGCGTTCATACACTGCGGCGCGTGTAACCGAGACTTTAAGGGTGCAACCTGTTTCGCGAATCATGCGAGGAAAGGTGGCTTTTACCCGAAGGCGCTGTCGGTGTGCGACGTGGAAAAAGTGTGCACTACTTGCAATAAGCTGGTGAACCTGAGACACCGAAAAGGGGCGCACGAGTGCGGAGAAAAATTTTGCTCCTATTGCAAGGTTCACGTGAACAGCAATCACATGTGCTACATGCAACCGTACTGTTCACCGAACAAGAGAAACCGCTTCGTGTTCATGTTCATAGATTTCGAATGCACGCAGAACACGGCGTACAAGAACAAAGAGAACACTTACGAGCACGTTTAAAATTTATGCGTGCTTTACCAAGCGTGCCCCCTGTGCATAGACGAAGGCGAAAAGATGGCGTTCTGCACCGAGTGCGGCACGAAAGAACACGTTTTTACCGAAGCGCCGGTGAAGCAGCTGTTCGATCACGTGATGCAGCCGAGGTTCGAAGCCTGGGACGTCGTGCTGCTGGCCCATAACATGCGCTCCTACGACGGCCAATTTCTATTGAAATACATGGTAGGCACTTTAAAGTGGACGCCCGAACTAATCATGAACGGCACCAAGATCTACCAAATGAAGCACGGTGTCGTCACGTTTCTAGACTCGCTCAACTTCATTCCCATGCCGCTGGCTCGCTTTTCTACGACTTTCGGGTTACAGGAAAGCAAAGGTTATTTCCCATACCTCTTTAACACGAAGGAAAACGAGATTACGTGGGTTCGATTCCCGACGCAAAGTACTACTGCCCGGACGGCATGTCAGTGGAGGGGAGGAAGGCGTTCGAGCAGTGGCACGAGGAAAGGGCGTCCTCCGGGTACGTGTTCGACATGCAGCAGGAAATGGTGGCGTACTGCAAGATGGACGTGTTTCTGCTGAGCCGGGGAGTTTCGAAATTTAGGAGAGAATTTTTGGACGAGAACGGAATCGACCCGTTCCGAGAGTGCGTCACCATCGCGCATGCGTGCATGTGCGTCTACCGAAAGCGGTTTATGCCGCGCGACAAGATCGCACTGTTGCCCACAGGCGGTTACCGCCTGAGGGACAAGCACTCGCGCATCGCCTGCATTTGGCTGTCTTGGGTAGAGGCGCAGAAAAACATCACCATCCAGCACGCCCTGAGAGGGCGCGAAGTGAAGGTCCTCGGGCACAAGGTGGACGGGTACACGGAGGACGGGGAGGGGAAACGGGTGTTTTTCTTTCCCGGGTGCTGGTACCACGGCTGCGAGCGATGTTTCCACAATCGCCACGCGGTGCTGTACAACACGGGGAAAGAAACGATGGACGGCAGGCATGAGAGCACCGTGAAAATCTCCAACAAGATCCGAAGCGCCGGGTACGACGTCGTCGAGATGTGGGAGTGCGAATTTAACGCGATGGCGAAGGCCGATCCGCCACTGGCGGCATTCGCGAAGGCCATCCCCCACCTGGAACCGCTGAATCCGAGGGACGCCTTTTTCGGCGGGCGCACCAACTGCACCAAGACTTACGCCGAGGCGTCGGGCGACACCAAGATGTTTTATCTCGACGTGTGCTCCCTCTACCCCTTCGTCAACAAGACGAAGCCGTACCCCGTGGGCCACCCCAAGATCCACTTGGATCGCTTTCCCAACCTCGAGGACATCCAGGGCGGATTGATCAAGTGTACCGTGTTACCTCCGAACGCCCTGTATCACCCCGTGCTGCCGGCTCGCATCAACGGCAAGCTGATGTTCGTCCTGTGCCGCGCATGTGCTGAGGCGGAAAGCCAAGAAGCGTGCCGGCACCCGGAGGACGAGAGGTGCCTGACGGGGACGTGGGTCCTGGACGAGGTGAAGGCGGCTCTGCACGAGGGGTACCGACTGCTCCGCGTGTACGAAATTTGGGAGTACGACACGGTGCGGTACGACCCCGACACGGGCGAGAAGGGACTGTTCGAGGCGTACGTGAACCAGTTCCTCAAGATCAAGACCGAAGCCTCCGGTTGGCCTTCGGACTGCCACTCGCCCGAGCAGAAGGAAGCCTACGTGAAGAAGTTTCTGCAACGCGAAGGCGTCGCTCTCGAACCCGACGCCATCGCCCCGAATCCGGGCAGGCGCGAGCTCGCCAAGCTCATGCTCAACTCCTTCTGGGGCAAGATGGGGCAGAGGGACAACCTGCCCACGTGCGAACTGGTCGATCGCTACGACAGGCTCGTCGAACTGCTCAACGACCCCTCCGTGGAGGTGCAGTCCTACCTCCCGGCCACGGACGATGTGATGGTCGTCGTGTGGAGGTACGTCGACCAGAGCCCCAGGGTGAACCCCACGGGGAACGCCGTCGTGGCCACGTACACGACCGCGCACGCGCGCGCACCTGTACGGGTACCTGCGCGCGTTGGGGGTCCGGGTCTGCTACTTCGACACGGATTCGCTGATCGCCACGTACGCGCCGGGCCAGTGGATGCCGCCCGTGGGGCGCTTCCTCGGCGACATGACCGACGAGCTGGAGAAGTGCGGCAAGGGCTCCTACGTCTCCCGGTTCGCCTCCACGGGCCCGAAGAGCTATTGCCTCGAAATTAGGTGTCCGGAGACGCATCAGAACTTCTCGGTGTGCAAGGTGAAGGGCATTACCTTGAATTCCGGCAACCTGGAGCGCGTGAACGCGGACGTCATTCGGGACGTGGTGCTCGGGGATAATGCCAAGAGGGTCACTCTCGAGGGTACTCAGATATCGAGAAAACCCCTCTGGACGTTGGTCACCGAGCCTTGCATCAAGACCTTCAGGATGGTGGTGAACAAGCGCGTGCTTGTCGACAACTGCGACTCCTATCCCTACGGGTTCAAGAGTGAGTGCGCACATAAATTAGACCTCAAGTGCCCTAGGTGTCCATTTCGAACACGGGACCCGCACCATGCGCTCACCGCGCAGCCTTAGACGATTCGAGTTTCCCAGCACCATGCTGGTCGCGGGGCCGTCGCGCTGCGGAAAGTCTACTTTTGTGAAAAACTTGATTCGGCACGCGGACGACATGTTCGCCAAGCCCCCGATAAAAGTCCTGTGGTGCCATCCGCCGGAGTATTCGCCGAAACTCGAACCCCTGCCCCTAAAGTGCGAGACGCACGCAGGCATTCCCGAACTGAATGCGGTGGGCGAGAACGACCTCGTCATCCTGGAGGATTTGATGGTGGAAGGGGGTGGGAACAACGTGTCCAATTTTTTCACCAGAGACTCGCATCACAAGTGCTTCGGAATCGTGTACATTCTGCAGAACGTGTTCCCGCAGGGTCAGAAATATCGAAACATCTCTCTGAATGCCAATTATATCGTGGTGTTCAAGAACAACAGAGACAAGATGCAGATCGATAGGCTGTGCCAGCAGATCGAACCCAGGAACTCGAGGTTTCTTTTGGAGGCCTTCGAAGAAGCTACCCGTCATCCTCACGGGTACCTGGTGCTGGATTGCACGCAACATACGCCTAACCGATACAGGTATCGAACGGGCGTCCTGCCGAACGAAACGCTCTCGTATTTTGTTTCCCACAGCGACGGCTGAAACAAAAAAAAAACATTTTTTTTCGTTTTGCTTCATCTGTCCGACATCGCAAGCTCTCATGCTTGCCTTTTTGTTTGCCTATGGCGCAACTGTATGAAAAATGTAAAGCGTGGGTTGCCGCAGAGAAAATGCTTCAGCCTATATACAGGGTGTTGTGTTGCTACGCCACTAAGGCCGATGATTTTAAATAACGTGCGATTTACCGCACCGTGTTCATTATCGCGCAAACATGCCTAGAGGTAGGTTAAGCCTGGCCAAGCTAAGCAGCCCGCTGATAGCCAGGCAGCACGGCAATTTGTCGGCTTTGGCCAAGGCAAAGGCGCCTCTGCGCAAAAAGTTGTTAAAAAATGCCGATGGCGATCTCATCAAGGCCGTTTGTGAATGTATGCTCAACGTGTGCAGAGGTCATGTGCAACTTCCCTCATAGTGCTTGAAGCGGCTAAAGAAGCATAAAGCGTCTTGGCGAAAGCTGGTCGATAAACGCATTCCCTTAAAGAAAAAGAAGAAAATTTTGGTTCAAAAAGGAGGGTTTTTGCCGGCTTTTCTCCTGCCCGTATTAGCTTCCCTAGGAGGCGCTCTGGTGTCAAAGTTGACAGGATGAAGTACGGCAGGCAGATCGTTGTTGCTCCACAACCCAAAACGGTGGAAAAGCTTCACCTCATCGACAAAACTATTTCCAGATTGGCTAAAGAAATGGAGAACGTGCAGCGCGCAAAACTCTCCGCCGACGACAAGTGGCGCATCGTAAAATATAAATTGGGCAACTACCCGGATCTCGTGACACAAGTGAGAAAACCCTACCTTGGCCAGCACGAAGACGACGACGAGGACCAATACGAAGACGTGTACAATGGCGCTCGGGTGAAGCAGGAGGTGAGCCCAAGAGCGATAAAGCTTAACCCGCTGTCCCCTCGCAAAAACAAGCGTGTGAACCCTCTCTCGCCCAAAAAAAGAAAACCAAGTCGCCTACCTACTCTTTGCGCCCGCGTCGCTGGCACTCTCTGTACAAGTAAAGCATGAAGGAATGGAAAGCGCTAAGAAAAGTGTATGCCAAACCGGAATACTATGCCGGACTGGGCACCATAAATCCCCTTCGCAAGGCCACGGGCGCAGCAAAGGCCAACATTCGGGCCTTCCTCGAAACTCAGGACAGTTACACCTTGCACAAGCCGGTGAGGAAGAGGTTTCCCACCAGATACTATCACGTGACCAATATGGACGATCTTTGGGAAGCCGATCTAAACGTCATGAACAGCGTGAGGCAACATAACAAACCCTACGTGTACATTCTCACCGTCATCGACGTATTTTCCAAATATGCTTGGGCCGTTCCTCTGAAATCCAAACTGGGTGCCGAGGTGGCGCAAGCCTTCCGCACTATTTTTTCCCAGTGCATTCCTAAAATCCTGCAAACGGACAAGGGAACCGAGTTTACCAACAAGACGTTTCGAGCCTTTCTAAACAAGCACGACGTGCAACATTACACTACCAAGAATAACGTCAAAGCGAGCGTGGTAGAGCGCTTTAACCGCACCCTAAAAACGAAAATGTGGTGGTATTTCACGCACAAAAACAGTCACAGATACGTGGAGGTACTGCCGGCTCTACTCGAGTCGTACAATAGCTCGTATCACAGGTCCATCAAAATGGCACCCAAGAACGTCAACGAGTCTAACATCGTGCAGGTGTACCGCAATCTCTATGGAAACAGGCCATCGCCGCGCGCTACAAAATTCGCATATTCCATTGGGGATCACGTGCGCATATCCAAAGAAAAAATGAAGTTCGACAAGGGGTACGAGCAAAATTGGACGGACGAAATATTTCAGATAGCCGACGTGGTGCGCGGTGCGCCGGTGGTATATAAATTGAAGGATCTCGCCGGAGAGGTCATAGACGGCATTTTCTACCACCAGGAGCTGCAAAAGGTGGCGCTGCCCAAAACATTCAAAGTCGAGCGAATCTTGCAGACCAGAGGTCGGGGGCGCAGCAAGCAACACTTGGTCAAGTGGAAGGGGTATCCCGTAAAGTTTAACTCGTGGGTCCGGGCTTCGACCATCCGCAAGCCATGATTAAAACCACACCGTTTTCCCTCACCCTGGTGAGCAATGCTTCCATGGAGCACTTCACCGATAACACCACGGCGAGGTTTTCAAACATCTTGCCCGAGAGAATCGTCCTGCAGGGCGAATGGGAAGTGGCTCTGCAGAAAGTCAGGTATCCTGTGAAATTTTATAACGTTTCCCTAGACGACGCTCACGTCGTGGGCACCAAGTACACCATGACGCATCGTCCCACGCATTCCAAATTCAGCTTACAAATGCCGCAGAGCATCGTGCAAAATCCGAAAGACTTGGTGAACCTCGTCAACGCCACCATACACGAGCATTTATACGTCGAAAACTTCTTTCTCTTCGACGAACGCAAGAACACGGTAAGCGTCAATGCCGACGTCACCCATCCCGAACCCCTGCCCGACATACCATTCGACGGGTTTGTCGAAACGGTGGTGCGCACGGCCAAGCCGTACACCATCCCCGACCACGACGTCGTGAGCGACGCTCCCCACGCAAGACCAAAACCTAGACCGACAAAACCTGTGAAACCGCCCGTGCAGGCTAAGCCCGCACTCGGTACAGGTCGCCCGGTAAGACCTCCGACTCCCTCTCAAACAAGACCTATAACGGAAACGTCGTCTCAGACGACACCCAAACCCCCAGAGCCACCGCATGTGGGTACGCCTTCGGCTGAGGGTGAACCCAACGCTACACCGGATGCGGCAACACCTGCCCCAAAACCGCCAGACCCGCTACATTGTATTCACAGTTTGCTGCTGACACCCGCTATAGCCAAGATGCTAGACTTCGAACCCTATACCAACGTCATTCTCGCCAAAGGTCCTAACCACCCCGTAGATCCGTATATGGGGTTTCGTTACGAAATGTTCGTCTATTGCGATCTAGTAGCCCCGCAAGTAGTGGGTGACACCTTCGTGCAGGTCATCGAGAGCGTGGCTGTGGAATACGAGAGAAGCAACAACACTTACATGAGCGACGAAAAGACCTTCTTTCCGCAGAATTGGGTACCCTTGATTCGTCAAGAGTTCAAAACCGTAAACATAGATTTAAGGAACGGTTATGGCGACGGATTTTCCTCTACTATATTTCTCGCCTTTCGGCCAAAACCGCAATAATGGATGTGCACATTGTCACGCAGTACTATCTCAATCAGGCTGGCGGAGCATTCGACCGTCGCGATTTCATTCTCTACAGAGGCAAGCGCTATCAAAGAGGCAGCGGTCTATTTTCCGCTCTCGGCGGTCTCTTCAGAACGGTGCTGCCCTTTATAAAGAGCTGGGCCAAAGCGGTCAGAAAGGAGGCGCTCACGATGGGTGCTCACGTGCTCTCCGATGTAGCCACCGCCGGTGTGGCGCCAAAGGAAGCGTTTCAACAGAGAATGAAGGAAGCGGGACGCAATTTAAAACGTAAGGCCGACCAAAAGCTGGATGCCATGCTCGGTTCCGGAATGCGACGTCTCAAGAGAATAAAATACGTCAAACCCAAAAAGAACACGCAGTCGAAGATTAAACGCGGTAAGCGCAAGGTGCAAGACGTTTTCTCGTAATGGCAGACGCAGCCGTGCACATGAGTTCCGAACTCGATCTCTTCAAAGATGTTCCCGTTCAGATGAACAATCAACGGTCAATTTGGGCAATGACACACCCTACATTCTACCCGATCATATACACGGCGATTGGCTGTTCAGCGTCAACGAACACAGAGTTATCGTTCAAAATGAAGACGTTATCAATTCCATATTCAAACAAGCAAGCAACGTCTGGTGGTAAAACCCAACGAACTTTTTCTTTCCCACGGTTGTGCAGCGTCATCAACTTCCCAACGGATGTTCTCCTTCCTGCGTGTGCAATTCCCACGGATGTGGCGCAACGAACTTTTCCCCCTCCAGGCATTTCCAACGGATGTACTCCTTCCTGTGTGAGCAATTAACGCTTCCGGCGGATGTGGCGCAACAAACGTTTCCTACGGTTCCCACGGATGTGGTGCAACGGACTTTTTTCCCCTCCACTGGTTCCCACGGATGTCCTGCTTCCGGCGGATGTGCAGTAACAGCCTTTTTCCCCTCCAGTGGTTTCCCACGGATGTGCTCCTTCCTGCGTGTGCAATTAACACTTCCTGTGAATGTGACGCAACCATCCTACCCCCACCAGTGGTTTCCCCATATATATTCCCTCCAATGTTTCCCCCTCACACAGTGCAGTTCTAACGTTCGGATATGCCAGACGCTTCATGCCCAGCTAACACCTGCTCCTGCTGTACAACAAAAGTGCTGAATCCTCGTAGCACCAACCTTTGCTACACTTGCGAAGTTCACTACTTTCAGGAACTCGCCAGGCTTCGCCAACAAATTGAGGAATTTAACTGGAAGTACAACAGGCGTCGCTCATGACTTGCGGTTGCGCATCTGTACTCCTCAAGTTTCTTCAAAATCATAGGTGCATTCAAGTTCTCCTGCCTCAGGAACGTGAAGTTCTGCTTCAAAACGCAAACGCCATCTTCTCAAGCTATCCTCCTATCGACGTAGAAATCGTGTGGGAGCAGCTACCTATTCACCTTCAACACATTTGCGCACCATATCGTCGCTGTACACGCCACTACAACCTACCTTCTCAAAGAACTCACTTTGACGGACCGCCACCGTTCGTTAAAAACTGCCACTGGTGTGCCAAAAGGGAAACATGAGTGCAAACGCCCTCATTCGTCAACTAGATGAACTCTCCAACAACACCGACATTCTCTGCGTTGCCGCTCTGCAAGAAAACGTCCCATACAACGTTCTAGGCGTCAGATCACTCGCCACCAGATACGGCACAAGAACCGTTGTGAAAATCGACGAAGATACCGAAGTCTTTCTACCTGCAAGATACGGAAACGCTACTCCAGAACTCATTCAACAACTCGACACCGCCAAGTTCACCATAACCTACCAAGGTGTAGAACAGCTCTCAAACGGATTCAAGAAATACATCGTCAAGTTCGCACCAAAATGAGCCGCGAAACCGAACCCATCCACATTGGAAACAACCTCCTCCTCAAACTCCTCTTTCTACCCCAACTCTCCGCCAATGGAGAATATTCTCAACTCTCATTACCATCCACTCAAATCTCCTTCTTTGGCAATCAAAAACAAGTCATCGTCAAACTTTCCTCCAACAAAAACCACGCCATCCACGTCAAGTGCCTCCCTTCCAAAGCTATCCAAAGCGCAGCAGATGCTCAACTCTCCGTCTTCCTCTGCCACAACAAAACACCTAACCTCAACATAAACGTCACATCCAATGGGTGCTACTCAAGCAACTTCACCAACGAGTTCGTCGTCGCCGTTCCCTCACCCATGGAAACGCACACCAACTTCCAACATCTTCTTCTCACTTGCATCACCAAACCCATCAATGCCGTTTTTCGCATCGATAGCGACTCCAGCGACACCGACGACAACAACGACGATGACAACATCTCCATCGTAACAAAATTCAAAATCATCTTTTGTGAGAAACAAAGTGACTTGCCAGAGTGATCTTTTCTTCTCAAAAAACAATAAACACAAAGTGCGTGTGCACAGGCATTTATGTGCTATATACTATTTCCTATCATATCCAACTTAATAATGCTATTTGTTTCACTCCTATGCTGTAAGTATCATGTCATAAATTCATATTCTTTTTCCATATTATTTTAATTCAAGTAATATATATCTCTGTTTTTCAAAATAAATACATTGTATATAACATTTAGTTTATCCTTATTGTCATTTCTAATACCTGTAAATATTACTAATTCTGTCATTATGTATAATCATTCACTGTAAAACTGTGTTTTTTTTATTCACAATAAATTGTATGTATCATTTAACATATTCTTATTATTTTTAATACCTGCTACCATTTCCAATGTTATCCCATGTGTAATCATAAGCACCATTCATTGTCAATGTCTGTATACAAAAGAAATAAATAAATAAAAAAAAAGATCCCGAATTATCCAACGTGGATCAACGCTAAGCCTTCCGCTAGTGGCAACTTTTCAAACTTCCCGCTAATCCCACTAATCCACCTTAATCCAAACGGATTAAGGCGGATTAAGATGGATTAACGCGACACCAACGCCACCTAGCGGCAGGATTATCGTTAATCCAATTGGATAATCCGGGATCTTAACTACTGACGTGCGATCCAAAATCGACACCGCGGGAATTTGTCGTCTTGCATCATCCGCCTGCACGACAACGCACGCCCGCACACCGCTGCCAACACCAAAGAGAAGATTCAAGAGTTTTGTTGGGAACTCTTTGACCACCCTCCGTACAGTCCCGACCTGGCACCAAGCGACTGTTTCCTCTTCTTGCATTTGAAACGGTGGCTGGGTGGACAACGATTTCAAACCGACGATGAACTCAAGACAAGCGTTACCAACTGGTTCAAGTTCCAGGCGGCAGATTTCTATGCAGAGGGATTAAAGAAGCTGGTGCAGCGTTACAGCAAGTGTATAGATGTGAACGGCGATTATGTGGAAAAGTAAAGTATATATGTAGGCACATATTACTGTCAACAAAAACCTTGTCTCGTGAGCGATGTTATTATTGTGACCAAACGGACCTTAGTTTTGGAACACGCCTCGTATTATCTCCTTTCTTTGTAGTTTTGGTTAAATAACCCTGACTCTGATACCAAATACTAAAGAGACAGTAGGTTATTAGCTACATTTTCTTTAGGAAGATCATCTTCTGGGTTTATTAAGCCCGGTAGTTCATACATTTTCCTACCCAGAGCTTCACATTTAAAGATTATATGAGAGGCTGTTTCTTCCCCTTTTCTTTAGGAAGATAATCTTCTGGGTTTATTAAACACAGTAGTTCATATCTTTTCCTACCCAGAGCTTCACATTTGAAGATTATATGAGAGGCTGTTTCTTCCGCTTTTCTTTAGGAAGATCACCTTCTGGGTTTATTAAGTTTATTATTTTCCTACACAGAGCTTCATATTTGAAGATTATTTGAGAGGCTGTTTCTTCCTCTTCATTGCACAATCTACATACTGGTTCTTCTTTGAAGATTCCCATCTATGCATATGCTTCCTTAATATACAATGTCCCGTCAATAGCCCTGTTATCAGGTTTATTTGGAATCTTTTGAGCTTTTAAGTACGTCTTCATTTAACAAGGAAAATGTTCTACTCATCATTCTCTTACTGTGCTCGCATCCTTCTGTTTGCATCCAGTTTTGTTGGTGGTAATATCTAATCCATACATCAATGGTACAGAACAGAACTTATAGTGATGCCAAAAACTGATTCAGGGACAGTTAATGTTTGTGCAGAGCTTTTCCTTGCCAAGGTATCTGCTTTTTCGTTGCCTAAAATTCCTTTGTGTCCTGGCACCCGCCCAAGAGTAACCTTGTATTTTGCTCGTTGTACAAGGTTTATTAGGCAGTTCCAGAGGAGCTTGGAGGTTATCTGATAGCTTGCAATTGCTTTTAAAGCTGCCTGACTAACAGAGAGAATCCAGATGTTGCCACCTCTGCAGCCCCTTATTTGATTCGCTGACACAGGCTTGAATTGCAAATACTTCGCCTTGGAATACAGTGGTATTGCAACCAAGAGCAACATAAATGTCGCACGTTGATACTTTCCGATGTATTCCAGCACCTGATCCATTGCCTGTTTTAGAGCCGTCTGTATACCAAATCAGATACCCTTTGGAAATGTATCTTGTTCTGATTCCATTCTAATATAATATTGAACGGCTTGTCAAGACAATTTTGTTATCATATAATCACACCCCATTTCAAGTTGGGAATTGTTGATTATATTTATAAATCTGGTATGTCCCTGATTGTTAGGGTGTACCAGTTGGAATTTAGGTTCAGCCGATATGCTCCAAGCCTTATATATATATCAATAGATGGAAGGTTAAGGAAAATTTCCATTGCGGCTGATGGGGTACTTTTCATAGTCCCAGTTATGCACAGACACGCTAACCTTAGAGCACTGCCAAATTTGTTAACTGCCTGAGTTTGACTAACTTTGGGCCACCATACAAGTGACCCATAGGTAATTATGAGTCTCACGACTGCTTTGTATAGCCAAAGCATCATCTTAGGTTTGATTCCCCGTAATTTCCCAAAGGTTCTCCTGGCTACTACTAAGGCCATTTCTACCTGTGTTTATTATATTTTGCGAGTGTAGATTCCATGTAAGTTTACTGTTTAATAATAGGCCCAGACACTTAATATTAGAGCTTACTTGTAATTGTTCACTAAAGAGAACTAGAGTTCTAAACCCTCCATTTTCCTTTTATGCGTGAATGGGATAAGTGTTGTCTTAGAAGGATTTACCCAACGGTTTACCTCCTTGCACCAATTTTGCACATATTTCAGAGCTTTAACCATAAGCTGAAACAGAGTTGTCTAATCTCTTGATCATTTGATAAAGAGCTGTCTCACATGATTTCCTTTGTTGATAAGCATGCTGATTTGGGCTGAGTGGCCTCTCCCTCGGAGATGTTTTCCCTACTATACTTATCAATAGGTTTTTACATCATTTTAGAATAAATTTGGATAAGTTAATTGGTCTATATTACTTAGCCTGGTTGTTAACTCGACCAGGTTTTGGTATAAAGACCACTCTTACTGACCTCCAAGTTGTCGGTATGTAGGAAAGAGTTAGGATGGATCTAAACAAACCTGCATAAAATTGGTATCATGGATTCCTTCCCGTTTCCAAGAAGGGCTGGGAAAATTCCATCAGGACCAGATGATTTATAAAAATCAAATGCGATTATAGCCCAATCAAACTTTTTTGGTCAAAAATTCTAGATGCCACTCTCCAATCTTCCTCATCTGTCTTGGGGTCTGAGTTTTAAAGGAGGTATATATCTTTCGAATGAATGACCAGTGAATCTTGGAAATGCGTTTCTATAAAAAGTTGAGCTGTATCCTGCAGTTTTTGTATAAGTTCCATCACGTATTTTTAAGCTCCCTGATGGATTGGTTGGTTCTTCGGCCATTATCTTCTGAAGTCACGTTGTGTCATAGATGCTATCTATCTCTTGACAATGCCTCCTCCAAGACCCTTCTCTGGCCTTCCTTGCCATTTTAAAATACAAAGAGATGCTTTGTTTGTAATCTACCCAATCATCAGTTTGCTTTGCTTTATTAAATTGCTTATAGGATTTTATCCTCATCTTTTCCAAACCATTATTCCACCAACTCTTACCTTTTTTGGTTGGTACAGCGATTTGGGGACAACTATCATGATATGAGGTTATTATAGCCTCTTGAAGTTGTTCAGAGCTACCTCAATAACATATGTATTTCTTATTGTGGGTTTTATTGATTCATAGCCTTTCATTGTCCTTACATATTGCGCCCAATTAGTATATCGTGGATTACGATGCAAAATTGATGTTTTATCATCTATCTTGATTTCCATCATTATGTATATGTGGTCTGAGAGAGACAATTCATCAAAAACATACCTCTTCTCAACCATGGTACTTACGTTTGGAGAACCAAGTGCTATGGCAATAACTTCGCTTCGTCTCTGCGTGTTCATTTCCTTTGTTTAATACTACTAAATTACTTAGAATTATGAAATCTAATGATGACTCACCTCTTTAATTGATGTTGGTGCTCCCCCATGCACTGTGCTGGGCGGTTTGCATCGGCACCAATGATTAACTGTAAGTTAAATTGCCTACAGTGTTTCACCACATCTTCCAGTTCTTCGGAAGATGGTGGATGAATAGTCATACGGCACATAAGCAGAGGTAAATACAGCTCCATTTTTGCTCCCGCCGTATGATGTAGATATGGCTCCTTACCGTGTCAGATCTCTATAACAAAATTCATTCATAGTAAGAACTTCCAAGTCATATATAATACATATGCATGTTTTTGCATTTCCAGAGTATATGTCATAAATTAACTTACCTCTGAGATTAGTTAATCCTGATGCTCTTCCCTTTACAAGCCAGAGTTCTTGTATCAGGGCTATATCAATACTCCCAGTTGCTAGGAGTATTTGAAGTGAGGCTGAGGCACCTCTACTGTTCTAAATGTTTATTTGTATCACCCTCCTCTTCGGTGGATTTTTCCTTTGGCCCCACTATTCTAAAGGTTACTTGACCAACACCAAGATAGAATTTTAATCCCGCATGGTTTAGAACCTTTAGAGAATTTTCATCAAGACAGAACTAGAGCCGTTTTAGTTGAAACAGCATTACTACTAATGTCCAATCTTGTCTTAGCCCAGGATTCTGGGTTTCCAGTAGTTTCAATAGTTTATTTGATTCCTTGTCCTTTAGGAGTTTGGTGGGAAACCATGCAATAACCCTGATAGTTCGGGTTATTTCCTTGGCGGTACCAATTCGTAGGGTTGCCCCTTCCCAGGGTTTAATACATGGTGTCTTCTCCATAACCAAAGATTTTGCCCTTTCATCGACACATGTAATATACACTACGTCTTTATCAGCATACGAGTAACTGTTCTTAATTTGAGAACCTGTGTCTGGTTCACAATGCCAAACTTCCTCAAGAAACGCTTGTTTAATTCGTTCTGATTGCTCTTTCGTCAGTTTTCCATCTGGATACCTATCCAAAACAACACGACCATTTTAAGAGCTGGCAGAGCTTGGCTGAACTAGATCTGTTCCTTGTCTTTCCTGTGTGGGAGTCATTTTTAAGTCTTGTGATCCTGAGGGTTTGATTGTATCCCTCTGTTTCATTTTGATAAATATTTCTGGATTCTTCTGTCTTTTTACCCAGGTCTCCTGGGTCTTATTGGTACCCCAGTTGCCTTGGTCTTTTCAATTGCCAGCTTTCTGCACTGGGTTCCAGAAGATCTTTTCTCCAGGCGATGTCTGTTTATCTCCGAAGCAGTATATTTAGCTTAAGTATCCTCAGTTGGGCGTGTTTTTAACTTCCCTTCTGAGTATCTGAAGCAGTTATTGAGGTATGATTTACTGAATCTTCATCAATCTCCATTGCTGTAGTTTATCTCTGTCTCACATCTGGAGTTTCCTCAACATTGGGTCCCCCAGTCTTTCTCTCGTTCATTTTATCTGGTTCCATTCTAATCCCACGAGTTTGGGGGAAATATACTGTCCGCACCCGTGGAGCCCCCTGCATGGATGTAAGGCTACTTACTACAGGGTTTCGCCCGGTTTTGTGCAGATATCGTTTGCAACACCATAATTTATCACCCTGGTGCCATGCAGTCCTCAGCACGATGCATTTCCACCTTGGTTTCAAGTGAACTATTACCCTTTATAGTGAGGGCTCCTCCTGGGAAACCCTGTTAGAACTTTCCAGCTGGGAGACCCTAAGAAGCGTTTTCTTACTGAGATTTCCTTCTGGGGTTGGATTTTAGATGGTAAGCCGCTTCTTACTTTGGCAACTCGTTAGCAGCCTCTCTGGCATGGGTGAACCTATCAGTGACAAGTACTGCCAGTACAGCCTGCAAGGTCTTAATTGCACGAGAGATCCTCCACCTGCGACCAGGTCCAAAGTGTACATAGCTGACTATTGCCGGTTCAGCCTAGCAGCGACAACCAGCATCTGTGACTCAATATATCGACCGAAATCCTACACCACCGATTACAAGAATGGCTACCGCGGCGTAAGTTACAAACCGGACGGACTACCATAACTTCATAAAAAACGTAGAGAGAAGAAGATACCCTTCCACTTAACACCCCACTCTGAGGAATGTGACTACAAAGTTGACATCAGACTTGTACACCAACATGTCAACAGATAAGCTAAAGGCAGAACTGGAACGCCTTGGCTTCGAAGGGGCAAAAGCTTGCGAAATTTTACTCGAGAAGACAGCGGGCTTATTCCCCTTCTTAGATGACTTAACGCCCCCTTCTTCTTCGTTGACCTAAAAATGACATCAGCTCTGTGGCCATCAAGCAGATTAAAGACATTGGGCACTTCATTGTACGCGTAGGTGACTGAAGGCCACTAAACGGCCACCACCAGTTCTGCAAGTGCTTCGGCTTTCGCTACACACGGGGCAGTAATGCTCAAGATACCCTGCACTCCACCATATCAGCAAATGTAACCGAACAGCCGCCAGAAAATGCGCTCTCTATGGCAAAATGGGACATGGCACCCACTGCAGGGGATGCGAGGAGTATAGAAAAATCAAAGAGCACACGCAACACCCCAGCTGCCGGCGTCAGTATATAGTACCGCAACAAAGGAACGCGGCACTTGGACCGCGATAGTTCAACACCCGCCGGCCCTCGTAGCCGTGGTCGCTGGAGTGGTCGCTCCGGCGCTCCGCCAAGCTGAGGGTCGCGGGTTGGAGTCCCGCCATGGGCATGGGTGTCTGTGTGTGTTGCGGAAATAAGCGGTATGAAAGCAGTAAAACACAGTAGTATAAACTGGGTACAACAAGGGAACTTTAAAAAAAACACCCCAAGCAACGCTCGTCGCACCCAGGGAGCAGCCACAGAAAACACAGCAACTAGAAAACACCGTGGCTGCACAACAGCCTGCGTCATGTTGCCATCAGCAGAGCCTTTCACCACTCCACAAGGACAAGGGAGCTTTCTTTCACTATCACGCCAGAGAAAGCCCTCCGGATTAAAGCTGCAGAAACAGCGCTTCAAACCCTCACCAATCCCGTCGAAATCCTACTACGGCTGGGTCCTGGGCGCATAAACGCTGAATTTGAAGCAATAAGGCCTTCCATAGACTTAATTTTTTACGTATTCACAGTAGGTGTAGTCTCAGAAGTAATGTACGTGCACCTCATATTTGAATGGATACACTAGGGATAGCCGCGATGAAAATGCCCTAAAAATAATCGCGGAAAGTCCGAGTCACCAGCCCCACACTCAAAGCATCCTCTATTGGAACTGCAGAGGGACCCGCTCCAGGGATAGCCGCGACGAAAATGCCCTAAAATAATCGCGGACAGTCAGAGACACCAGCCTCACACTCACAGCATCCTCTATTGGAACTGCAGATGGACCCGCTCCAAACTCCACGAACATAAACTAAAACAACACCTCATATATAACACATCCCATTAGTCCTGATCGGAGAAACCTTCTTCACTCTTAAGTATGCATCCCAATATACTACAGCTAGCAAACCGATGTACCGAATAACCTGCAGCTGGTGGGATAGTCATCCTAGTGCACCGCACGATACAGCACAGGCAAAATACATCCGGCCACTGAAACACCTAGAAGAGACAAGCATTACCGTACAACTACAGAACCAACCGGTGACCATCTTACAATTGCCCTGAAGAGATACACTTTGATGACCTGGAACTACTCATCAAATTGAACAATAGCGTACAGCGTAGTAATCACGGGAGACTTCAATGCCACATATGAAACGGAGATTAACACGCAACATTGCCGGTAACACATTGTCCTGACACATGATGACCAATAACTATAGTGCCTCCATCACCGAACCAACATATATACCACTAGTAGCCCCGCAAGCACCACACTTCCTAAACATCGCTCTGCTCAAAATATGCTCAAGTACACCTGGTATACGCACTAGCATCCGACCACTGCACACAATCCAGCTAGACTAGCAGGCACTCCAAAACGAACGCCAGCATCACTAAGGAAAACTCCAACCACGCTAACCTGGAACTCTTCCAACTAACACTAGACTGCAATCTTCCAGCAATAACCCTATGCACTACTCCCACTCACTAGAAAATACAACCTAGACAGCCATATCTCCTTCCAACCCTATAAAAACACCCATCAAGGCGCGGATTGGCCACGCTCCCGACATACTGGCTCTAACACACGAACGCGGCCACACAGGGTACAAATGACAGAAGATAAGGAACTTGGTGTACAAATATGGGACGGCTGAACAGCCGGATAAAAGCCAAAGTAAGCAAACAACACTAGCAACGATGGGGCCACACACTCACTAACAAACAACCCGGTAACGGCCAACATTGGCAAATAACCAAGAGACTGATACAGGAACCCCATTATACCTCCACTACATAACCCCATGGACCCCGATCACGTAGTTGAAGCTCCGTAAGCGCAAAGCTAACGTACTTGCTGTCACGCTGGAGCGGTAATGCTCACCCAACGAGCAACCAATAGGCTTCACCTTCTTCACGGAAGTGGTAGAGCTGACGAAAAACCTAATCACGCTAAACGCTAATATGGAACGCAAAACACACTCGTCAGAACTAAAATAATAATTTTAGACCTCAACGACCAAAAGACCCCTCGGGCAGATCTAATGCCTAATTTAGTTCCTAAAATCATGACCGCTAATGCTTTCACCCTGCTTGCCAAAACATGCAATTACTCCCTCCATCACGGTTACTTTCCTTACAGCTGGAAGCGCGCTAGAGTAATCATGTTTGTAAATCCGGGCAAAAATAAAAAGCATCCACGAAACTACAGACCAATTAGTCTCCTCTTGCCACAATCAAGGTAGCAGAAAAAGTAATATTTGAGCGACTTAACAGGCACATTATAATTGAGTATTTATCTTTTTTCGTGCCAAACATTCCGCGATGCAGCAACTTACTAGATGTGCTGAACATATTACATTAGGCTACAATCAAAGAAATGGCACAGAAACGCTTTACTTGGACGTAAAGGAGGCTTCGACTCTATATACATACTAACCGGGGCTACTATACAAACTAGCCCCTAAGCTTTAACGGCACTATGCTAAAGCTGATATATGAACGACATTCCGAAAACCTTTATTACAATTTACAACCCTATTAATATATGCCAATGACAGCCATAGCGGCTCGGTCATGGAAAACAGCCATGTCCGTCCGAGGTTACAGACAGCGCTAAACGAAGTGGAACTTGACTAAGCAAATGGCTCATCAGCATAAATGTCACTAAGTCACTCACAAAAAGAACCACGTACAGCGGACCATTGTAACCTCTTAAACTCTACAATGAAAACGTGGACTGGACGCACACTGTCAAATACCAAGGCGTGACGTTGGACACAGGCCTAACATTCGAAGTACATGTCAAAGTAGTACGGCGTAAAGCCAGTGCTCAATTGGAGCGGCTCTACTAGCTGCAAAATCGTAAGTCAGCACTAATTACGCGAAGGCGAAGGCTAAGCATGTAGGCAGGCTGAGGGCAGCCCGAAGAAGTATTGTGAGTGTACCTACACTTGTTAGGGTTTAACCACTACTAGGTAGGATAAGGTTTTGCAGGATGGCGGTAGACTGAGTTTGTGGGGGTGAAAGGAGGTAGCAAAGAGCTCCTCGACGACTGCAGGTCAGGGTGCAACGGTCCTAGTGCACCGCTGGTGGAAGATTTTATCGAAACTTGTTTGGTTGTAATTTTGAATTTACCAAGCGACTCGTGGTAGGACTATAAAGGAGCTCAGCTTTTGCTGCTGGTTGGAGTTGCTCCATGGTTATCGGGGGTACCTGCAAGCCATGCGGGGAACCCGGTGACGCATGAAGCGGCGTTCTCTGAGGTTATAGTCCCTTAGAGACCGAAAGAGGGCTCTCCGATGGAATGGCAAATGGTCGTTTAGTATTTTGGCCCGGCACCTAATTTCATCCTCCAGGTATGGAAGAGATGAGGCTTCGTGAGGTAGTCTCACGGGGAAAGCGTAGCATACAGAATAGATGGCCCGGAGGCCCCTATTCTGCACCCGCTGCAGTCAGAGCAGGTGGAGTCTGCGGCCATGCCCTAGATCTCACAGGCGTAAAGTAGGAATGGGATTATAAGTGCTTTAAAGAGGCGCAACTTGAGCGGTGTCGGCATCACGGATCCCAACATGGGGTAGAGGGAGGCCGTAGCCGCCATGCCCCGATGCGAGGGATCCGCGATGCTACCCGCAAAAGTTAGACGCCTATCTACTGAACACCCAAGTAAGTGATGGAATTCGTCCACTCTATCCTACGTCGGAGGTAGGTAAATGAGGGGAAGTTGGCGGGGAAGCGGCGCTGTGCGAAGAGGATGGCGTGGACAATCGCCAACGCTCTTAGATGAGGCGGAGGTTCGCTGAATGTGGTTGAAGGCTCTGCGAGAGTTTTTGTTTGTGCAGTGTAGCAGCACGTCGTCAGCTTACTGAGCTATATTGACGTGCTGCTCTGCTGGTATATCGGCCACATACAGGCTGAAGAGCGTAGGGGATAATACAGAACCTTCGGGGACTCTGCCTCTTATTAGCCAATGTGTTCATTTGTTCCCCGCAACTGAAACAACAAAAGATCGGTGTCTTAGGCATGTGTGTAGCAGGTGTATGTAGTGTGGTGGTAGTTCCAGCTGGATAAGCTTGTAAAGGAGACCCGCATACCAGGTCATGGAGAAGCCCTTCTCGACGTCCAGAGACACCGCAGCATTAAAAGCCCTGTCCTGGAAACCCAGGGCAGCGGCTTCCACCACCCGCAGTAGCTGCTGGGGGGTCGAGTGCCCAGAACGAAACCCAAACTGATGGCCAGAGATGGCGTGAATGTCACCCAGTACAGGGGACAAGCAGGCAAGTACTAGCCTCTCGAAGACTGACAGGAGACTGATGTAGCGGTAGTTGGAGGGGCGAACCGGGTCTTTCCCCGGCTTCAAGTTGCAGATCACCCTTACCTCTCTCCACTCGCGTGGGAAGTGACATAAGGTGAGACACATATTGAAGACCTTTGTAAGAAACAGAACGGCTCAGAAGGGAAGGCGGCAGAGCATGGCGAGTGTGAGCCCGTCAGGTCCCGCGGCCATTTTTGGTGCTGAGACACCAGAGTGCGCCTTGGGCTTCGCTGGGTTTGATGACAGGAGGCCGAGCCGCCTCGTCCAATGTGACGCCGAACGAATCGGCGAACCTCCTGACGGACGTGCTCGGAAAAGGCGTTGTCCTGGGGGTCATCTCGGGGCCTCATGGTTCGCTCAAGATAGCCCGCAAACACATTTTATTTGGCTTAAGGTTTATAGGCCAGGCCTTGGGTGCCTTGGACCGGGGAGGTGTATTGACCTCGCCGGTTCCGAAGTCTTTTTGCGATCTGCCACACGTCTGCACTCTCGAGGTTCGTGCGGGCCATTGTGTCCTCCCACGCGCACACTCTATGCTCGTGAAGGCGGACCCTGACCTTTCACAGCAAGCGCCTCTGAAGCTCCCGATTGTGAGCCGTGCGGTGCCGCTGATAGAGTTTGCGGGCTGCCCAGGATCGTCGGATAAGAAGGATGAGTTCTACCGGTAGAACATCTGGGTGTAGGGGAGGAGGGGTGAGAACAGTAAGGTTTTGGGCAGTTTTCACCACGGTGGAAGTTAAGGAAGAGACCGCAGCCTCTAGGGATGGGATGTCGGTGATTCGTGGGTTAGGCGGAACGGAAAGTTGAGGAAATGCCTTACACAGTCCCAGTCAACCTCGCGGTGTTTAAGCTTGCGGTCATGACTGGCAAACCGGGTGTTAACTTCTGCCAACGTCGGATTATGGTCTGAGTGAAGTGCATTGATCGAAATGAGTGACGTGTGAAAGGGGAAGTGCTTGGTGATCACGAAATCAATAACAGTTGTCCGTCCTTGACCTCGTGGATGGTGGGTGGGTTGCCAGGGGCCCTCTACTCTGAGCTGAGGGTCCGCATCTACCATGCAAATAATATCATTACCTCGTGCATTCGGTCGGGGGCCGCAATGCCAACGCAGATGACTAGCATTGAAGTCCCTGGCCAAAATGACGTCGGGATAGAGGGAGAAGATGGAAAGGTAGTCGTTGGCTACAAACTGCCTCCGGGGAGGCTGGTATACAGACACCATCAAGGCTTCAGTCCCGCCGAGATCAACAAAAACAGCCGTGGTCTCTAGGGTTAGAAGTGGAGGGAGCTGGATGGGTCGATGGACTACACTGCTCTTCACGAAAACCGCTGTGCCGCATCTCCGGCGGCCCACACGATCTGTCCTGAGGCAGTTGAAGCCCGGTAGGCGGAATGTATTTGGACGGAGATGTGTTTTCGAGACTAAGATGACATCCAGTGCATGCAGGTCGGAAAGTGCCGGAGCTCATTCCCCTGGAGCGCCAGGCCACACGCGTTCCAAAGCGCGAACCGAAATGAGGTGCGAAGCCCATTACGATTCGCCATTTTGCCCCGTGCGGATGACGCTGGAGAAGAATGCAAGCCCTTCCATGGCAATAGCCATCTTTGCGGCCGGGTCGGTGGCGGAGAGGAATCTGACCAGCAGATCGCAGAACTTCTGCAGCCACGCAAGCACATCAGGATGCTGCGGGACAGTGGGTGGAGGGGGTTGGTCTTGGATGGGTGGGAGGGGCGTTGAGGCGCCGGTTCATCAGTGCGCTGCCCCGCCCCCGACTGTCCCTGGCGTGTGGAAGTACCACGATCGCGCTGCGAGACGGGGTCTGAGCTCGGCTCCCGAGTCGCTCGGCGTCCTCTCACCCTTTTGGGGTGGGTTTGAGTCCGAGGGGGCTGGAACTGGTGTTGTTTTTAGGGCGGCTGTTGTGTATTTGCCCGTGATCTGCCAGAGCCATCTGCGGTCTTCTGTGCCACTGCGGCATATGAGGGCGGCTGCTGTTTGGAGTTGGATCCGCCTGCCTGGGTTGCTCCGTAGTTGAAGGCCCCGGTTGGGTTACCTTAGCTGTTTGAGGCGGTTACCTAATCTGGGTGTTAGTAGGTGCTGGTCTCCTGGAAGCAATTACAGCCTTTCTTGTTGGGCAGCCTTCGTAGCAGGCGACGTGCTCGCCCTTGCAGTTTGCACAGGTCGGCACATCGGTGAGAGCACGGAGACAGATCTCTTTGGGGTGAGCGCCACCGCACCTTAAGCAGCGCAGGTGTCTATGGCAAAAGTGACTGGAATGGTTAAATCCCAGAAACCGGTGGCATTGGGGGGGTCCGCCAGAGCCACGGGACGGTTCTACGTTGACCCGGAGGAAACAGATGGAGGTGACTCCATCAATCTTGGCCTTCAGGTCGTTGTCCCGTTCCACTACAACTAAGAAGAGGGGGAGGAGGACTTTAGGCCCTTGCCCGTTGGGAGCAGGCCTGATGAGTTGTTTCACCAGTCTGGGGATGATACCTGTCGAATGAGATCTGCCTTTATATCTCCCACCGCTGCGTCGACCGGAAGCCCACGAATGACCCTCCGCAGATCACGGGCTTTATCCAGCCCGAAGGTGAAGTGGGGAATTCCTCTCTGCTTTAGGTGTTGCAGGAGTAGAGTATAATCGCCGGCTACTTTTGCCTGGAAGACAAAACTGCTCTTATTCCGCCGTACAGTGCATGCTCCACTGAAGGTCGGCATGACCTCCCTAAGGAAGGCAATAGACCCCGCGAAGTCATCCACTATAATCGGTGGAATGTGCCTTCTAGCCCCAGCATGTGCGGAACCAGAAGCGGCTGCGGCTGATTGGCCAGAGGGCACGCCCCCTGCAGCCAATCGGGCAGCACGCTACCTTCTCCTCGAGACTACCGCTTGAAATTCCTCTTCCTCGGCCGAGGAGAGGCAAGAAGAACTGGGCTCATCGTCATCTGTCATGGAGGCGTACGATGAGATGTCTGTGCACACATTCGCACAGTCTGTGACGGAGCCAGGCTCCGTAATTTAGTCTAATCATGAGTCTGGAACACGCAGGAGGCCATCGTTGGTAGTTTGCTTGGATTTCTCCAAACGGGTGATCTTGCCTTTACCGCTATCGCGTTGCTGGGTAGATCGGCGTTTACGGCCTTCTAGGGCACGGCCACTAGAGGGCGAGTTGACTGCACCAGTGCTGGCTACAGCCGTAGCTGCCTGGCCGGCAAGGCCATCTCGAGCTTTGCACTGAGGAGGGGGGAGTGAGAGACATCTTTATTTAGGGCAACAAGGATTGCAAAAACAACACTCTAAGGACTACCCTCACCTGCAGGTAGCAGGGGCCCAGCTTGGCGCGGCAAAACAGAGAGCCGGACACTTTTAAGAAAAAGTGCGCCTAACCGATCATAAAGGTCAGATGGCTGTGGCCTTGCTTGCCTACCCGCTACCTGAGAACCGTGGATGGTGTTCGTTCTCTATTAACGTGAACCAGTTTCCGGAAGCTGCTCTTAAAAGAGTCGCTTCACAGTAGATGCAACTGGCCAATCAGCGCCTAGATGGTCTTGTCACTGGTGTTGTAGATGTAGAAATGAAGCTGGGAGTCGCAGAAGAACGTGGGAAGCATCCAAAGAGCACGCAGTGTCGCGAGCCACCCTTGGCTCTTCGCCCACAAGTTGAGCAACAAAGGTATCGGCTCCTGGCTGGATGTCTGCTCGCTGCTGCTGCTGCCTGCAGAATGACGACACGACATACCAACGCACACGACACCTAAATATGCGAGAGCCTAACGCTACATAAATCCCTAATCCGCCCTCTCATGACTTTCACAGCTTGGGACACTGTGAGCCGTCACAGACATCAAAATCCTGAAAAAAATGCTTAGAATAGTTGGTAAACGTGCCAAGGATAGCCCCTGCAGACATTCCGCATGAGGAATACAAAATACACGCAGTCGAGGATATCATTAAAAACCTAGCTTTCCACATATGCAAACAATGCATGTTGAAAAGTTTACTTTTAAAATGAGAAGTGTTTAGAAATTTTCATCTCTTAGATAATGCATAATGAGAAAATAAAAGGTTGTTCCTGGTATTGGATAAGTTATTAACTATACTGCATGTTTCATAACTGTATGACGTGTTCAATGTATCTGAGCGTTACTTACAGTGGGGCCAAATGAACAAGCACAAACAAACAAAAGTGTATAACACAGAGCATAATGACTCATGATGGCGACTTGCCGCAAGGCTGGCTTCAGCAAAACTAGTACCATTAGCGCATTGTGTATAACGCAGAGCATAGTGCTACAAGATGGCGGCTGGACGCAAGACTGGCTGCAGTGAAACAAGTTGAATTTAGCTTCCCGGTTAGGTAGCAGAGTACAAGTAATGTTAGCTCCTCATTGGCTGGAAATTTGGCTAACCTGTGAATTCCGTGAATGTTAGAATTAACGATCTGTGTTTCTGCTTCATATAACTGTGTTTTTTTTTTGTTTTACTTAATGTTGTGTGTTATGAGTGTGTAGTGCCTTTGTGAATTAGGACAAAGAAAATTGCAATAGACGGTTGCAAGCCATTATATGGATTATACTGATATCCTGATGGTAGTAAGATGAGTGAGGATAATCAAGAAAACAGAGGTAAGATGGCGACCTCTGCTTGTATGTACGTAGCGTTAGTTATTAGCACTTATAGTTGCAGGGCATATAAGCTGCAGGGCAGTAATCGGAAGCATGCTTACAGGCTATATTGCACTTTACGGATTATTATTAACCCCTTGTTTAATAATCGCCGGATTTATACTGGTCTTGTTAAGTACATAACTGCAAATTATTGATTAAATGAGTAATGAAAGAAGCAAAACTCCAGTGTAAACAATAATATTAAGAATGAAAAACTACACAAAAAGAAGAAAAAATAAATGTTACACATTTGTGGAAATTATTAGCTTTATTCGGAATACCTTAATACCCATTAATACCGTGTAACATTGTGTAAACAATGGAGTATTTTGTTTTGCGGCTTCGGAGCATACTTAATTAGTAGGTAGTCTTTGAAGTAATTTATCGCTGTCAACTGAAGATGGGACCTTCCTGTATGTTTGGTACTGAAATTTTGAGTAGTATTGATACCGGGTCAAATAAATTTGAAGGAAATGCATTTTCAATTACAACTTAACAGTGGTGTACAGACAATCGAGTTGATCATTGTTTAGTAATTCATGGCATCGAATGCTTGAAGGGTGTTTTTCTGTTTTTTTAAGAGAATGTGGAAGTGAAATGGACACTAATCTTTGAAAATGCTCAATACTTTAAAACTTACTTCTACTTAGAAAGTTCACTATGCGTTGTGGTTTAAGCTATCGTTTAGTTGTCCGTTTAGGATGGACCAGGATCAGAACCATGCGTTTATGACTAACCAGATCCTAAATGGTTCTGTCTTTAGTATTGTTATTGCCTTGTAAATCTAATCACATTTTAAGACATACAGGCTATACCATCAAATCGCCCAAAATAGAGAGTGAGCCAAAAGACTCGGAACCGCCTGCGCAGTGCTTTTCCTGTCCGCGTCCTCGGCGCTCGTTGCCGTCTGCTGCTATGATAGAAAGGCGCGGATGAAACCATACAACATTTTTTAAACTACTTTTAAAGGCTTTACTTACTGTCCGTGAGGTTTAAGTTGTCGTGTCCCTTTTAGACAGAGAAAGGAATACTCACCATCTCGCTCTCGCTCTATGGTGACGCAGGCAAAGCAGATACACCAGCCAAACAAGCATCAGTGGCGGGATGCCTCTCCGACCGGTTGTTGTTCATTCTCCGATTCACCATCAGAGACTTCAAACGAATATTCGTACTCATCTTCCGATTCCGATTCTTCTAAATTTATGACTAATCTGTCCGTAATTTCATCTACCAGACCGTCTTTCTCCCAGTAAAACTGTTCAGTGCTTTGTACATGCTCACACGCCCTTTTCCAGTTGTCTGGAGTCACTTTTGTAATCACATTATCAAACAACGCTTTTACATCACCACTTTTAAATGAAATATTATGTTTGGCAACATCGTTCTTGACTTGCGCCCATATAAGTTCTATAGCGTTAAAATCACAGTGATAAGGTGGCAACCGTACTATGGTATGTCCATGCATTTCTGCTAGTGTATCTATTTCATAAACTTTGAAATTGTCTTTTTTCAAATTAATTAGCTCATATAGCACTGGTTTTGTTGCTCGGGGATCAAACTCAATATTTCTATTACGGAGCCATTCCTGCATATGGGATTTGAGTGAAGATGAAGTGGGTGCTTTATTAATTTCTATGGAATGATAAGGGGCATTGTCCATAACGATGACACTATTAGAAGGAATGTTAAGTAGCAGTTTATTAACAAAACAATCCTTGAAAATATTGTTATCCATTTCTTCATGGTAGTCTTTACTGGATTTTGACTTAAAAGTTAGCAAGGCATTAGGAATAAACCCTGTTGAACATCCAGCATGTACAACTATAAATCGCTGTCCTTTGCCTATTGGTGTTTTAAGAGGGAAATCATTTTCATCACCGTCACACTTCCACACCTTATTTCTCGTATGGTTTATATTTAGCCACGTTTCGTCAAGGTACACTATAGACCTACCAGTAGCCCTCAGTTCCTTCATTCGTCTTAAAAACTGAAATCTTTTAGAAACAATATCCATTCGTTCCATTAAAAAACGTCTTCTTGCGAATTTTTGCTATAACTGAAATTAAGCTTTCTAAGAATTTTTCTTACCGACCACACGCTTCCTTTCAGTAAGTCTTGAACTTTTAAAGCCTTATAAATGTCCTGCAAACTAGGCAGAAAGTCCGTACGATATAGCGAATAGATTGTTCGCTTAATAACAGCTGTCGTGAATGAGTCTTTCTGTTTTTTGCGATCTCCTATTCGAGCACTTCTTGTCTGGAGTTTGCAATCTACCGCCACTAGCTTCAGTATTTTTATGCTCTTTTAAAATTCGCCGGACGGAACGAGCAGAAATACCTGTAGCAGCAGCAGTTCTCTCAACTATACTAGTCACTGAAATAGTCGGCTTTCCACATTTGAACGCGTCACATTCATCACTGAAGAAACTGTGAACTTTGACTACCATTTCCCTACCATCTGATTTTAGAACTTTCCCTCGAGACCCAATTTGATACAATACAAATACAGCCAAAACTACTAGAAAATAATTCAACATTATATCCATATGCTGTAACACTGAAAACATCTTGCGTATCGTGTAAAACCACAAAACTCCAAACTCACAGTTCCGCAGCTCATACGCCACTGTAACCTTCAGTCAGCATACAATAGAAGCGGGAGGGACACGAGCTTCTGCGGGTCTGGAATTTCCACAAATCGCAAGAAAGAAGTGGTTGCTGTTCCACCCCCTGTGCTAGACAAGGACAGCACTCTGTGTGAGACAAAGGCAGTAGAAAACCTGCCAAGTTAAACCTCACAGAGTTTACCAACTTTATGAAAGGAAATGCTGAAACTGGCCACCGTCGTTGTCCATACATTTTGGCACCTCTTTAGGAAACTATCCATCATTGAATTTTTGGGTGGAATTTTCCAAACGATGACCGATGTCGTCTAAGGCTTCTTCGGTAAGAACCAAACGCCGTCTATTAGATTTCTTAGCCTGAACACTTCCTGTGGCCTGAAATTTACTGTAAAGTTCATGGCCCAGAAATTTTACACCCGGAAATCTTTCTGCAAATCATACTTTCACTTGGCGAGCTGACCGACACATACGAATCATAAATAAATACACGCTGTGCAGTAGAAAACATATACTGAGCCATAATATACTTTGTGACTAAGTACATGACAAAATAATAAATAACTCATAATAACTGAACCATATAACATCACTGTCAACTTAAAACTGCACTTCACACTGCAAAGCAAAACCACAACAGCATGATTTTGTTTATAGCAGCAGTGCGTTATCATGTTTTTATCATATTTCCACACGCTCAGTGGAAAACCATCGCGCAGCCGGTAATGTTGTTCATAAAATAACCCCTCCAGGGTAACTTAAAACATAAAGTGTACAAGACAAACTCACACACCCTAGAAGAATTAAAACAAAATATTCGTGAGGAAATCTCAATGTGAACAACGGCGAGTGATGGATGGTTTCCTAAAGAGGTGCCAAAATGTATGGACGACGACGGTGGCCAGTTTCAACATCTCCTTTCGAAAAGTTGATAAGTAAAGCCTTTAAAAGTAGTTTTAAAAATACTGAATGATTTCATCCACGCCTTTTTATGATAGGGGCAGACAGCAACGAGTGCCAAGGACGCGGACAGGAAAAACACCGCACATGCGGTTTGGAGTCTTTTGACTCACTCTGTAGAAGGAAAATTGACCTTGTTTTGAAACTAAACGAAACGAAATATTATATTTGGAGACGAGCCCGAAACATTGCTTTATGCAAACTCTTAAAATTCAGAGCATCATACCTTTGTTATTAAAATTGGCTATTCTTCACTTAGAGTATCGTTATTGAGAATGTTTATAAAAGCAAAAGGAAAGTGAATAAATTACCTTAAGAGTGAGTTTAGAAGTAGATGTGATCTCTTCAATAGCTGGGGCCCCACCTGCCCACCCCCTTTTAGGTGTTTACTTTTATAGGAAAATCGCCTTATGAACACAACAAACGTAGCCATTTTTTCGCTAAAGCACATGCAAAATGGGAACTGTCAACCTAAATAAAAAGTGAAATCCGCTAAATATGCAATGTGTTATTGTTTCTGCGAACGTGAATCATTCGATTTTTAGATGCGCAGATCCTTCGGCTACGCCCTGTCATCGCTTCGCTGTTGCGGCTGAACTCCTCTCCTAAAAACCATCCCTCGGCTACGCTTTGAGGCTGAGGGCCTTCAATCTCTCAGCTACGCCTTGGGGCTGAGTATTTTACCGGCCTTGGCGGCATTAGTTATTCATATGTTGCCAGCATTGCGTTAGAGCTAGTGTATGACATAGAATGACATCTGTAGGACATATAAGACATCATTTCCATCGCTGTGGAAGACACACTAAGACCAGAAAGTCGTTAAAATTATTCAAATTTGTTGTATCTTCTTAAAATTCCCAATTTCAAGCTGTTAAGCCTGATTCAAAACTGCCCGAGAACGGGAAGCAATGCAGTATACAAGATTTTGGTTCACAACAGTTTGGTAATGCATATCGATCACAAAGTGGAAAGTCGATTTTGCGCATTGGGATTTCAATTATGTTTAACTGACTAATGATATTTCTTCACTTGCTTCCAATTCAGGCAACATAGAGTGGGTTAGCCAACGTCAAAATTCGATAGCATAAACATTATTTAAATGCTTATCCATTACATTTCTGATTCCTCCAGTTCTACCAAGCTTTCATTCCTTTATTAAATGGCATACTTTAAAGTTGTTTATTGTTAATTTATACCGGATTTTGCTGTTCTTTGTAGCTTTTGCCACCGTTTTTGAGGCAACAGCCAGTTTTGAGCTGCATATAAACAAACTACAGATGACCCTTTCACTAGAAAAACCAACCCTCAATGAATCTGCAGGTGTTGGGATCTGAAGTTAGAAGCGCATATACTACCAGTTTCTTTCAGTTTCATGTTTCCAGCTTGTAACTATAGAAAGCACTAGTAGCTCTTTCATGTTACGGCTGCATAGAGTAACCTCTACAGTGAAGAGTTCAATATGCACAATATGGATCTAATATGTCGTGCCTGGGAACAAGAACGAGAAGGTTAAAACTTGGGCAAGTCTTCTTTCCTGGGACCCGGGAAGGCTTCCTGTCGATTGTGTATGCTCCCATTTGAATACATGTATTTCTACTTTCTCGTTCTCACTACCATTCTTGTTGGTTGTGAACCAGCCTTTATAGCCCTGAAACCTTTAAGTCTAAGCTTTATTTTGATTCCTTAAACTTTAATTTCATGTGATGTAAATATGTTCTCATTTTTATTTAATAGAAGCAATTTCAACTTTTTCAAGTGTAGATTAAGAAGAATAGTTGTACTGTATATGAGCAGATTCTGGAATATAAACACAAACGTATATTATACTGTTGTGGTGACTGGTGAGAATTTGCCTAAAATAATTAAAGAAGTGATTGACTTTATGCATGGAAGTAGTGCAACAAGTGCTCGGGGCTGCTCTTGCATGCTTGTTTTGATCTGAAGGCCAAGCAGTTTGCTGTGCATAAGGTTAAACAATGTAATGTAAAAGAGGTTGCAATATAGTGAATTGTACTCAAATGAAGAAAATCAAAATTCAACACGACATGAAGCCATATTACCTCTAAGTGCCCAAAATATGAAACAAAGATGTGTCCTTGTTGAACTTAAGAGTAGTATTTCAAAGAAAGCAGTTAAATACAGATATGCTGCAACATTTCAAGGGAACCTGAACAAGATGAAGTAAAAATTACATGCTTGAGAGAATGTGATAGAGAAAAGCCTCAGATTTTCAGAATGCATGAAAATGGCATATCTTAAGTTTCATATGAGCGACTGTTAGACAAGAGGAAATAGGCTGTATTATATATTTTTCTAAACGTATTCATGGTTTTCAACAATGTTAACCATAAACACATAACTGAGTTTTTCTGTTTTTGTATGTGTGTGCTGTAATGGTGTTAAAACTTGTTGGAAATAGTATTTAATTTAGTTGTACTAGAATCATACATTTCAGTTTCTGCTTTTAAATTGTCATTATTTGTTATCTGCAAAACATAGATCAAGTTTGAACATGACCTGTCACACCCGTCCACGTAGAAAATGTCACATCCATATGTAGACAGTTATTTTTAAAATGTTGTAACCAGGGGATAACTTGTAACACTGAAGTACATTTAGTATAAAAATTAGGAAGACATTCGTACTATAAAGTTCCCAGAGTTTCTTTGATCTCATCAGAGATTTGCAAGTTCATGTGTTTGTCGCACCCATCATGCTACATTTAAGAGGTGAGCACTATCTTAATTAACTTTACAATGTTTTAACTGGTTATACTATATCAGTACAAGGTTTAATGTATTACATAGCTCTGAGAGACTAAGCTTGCACTGCAACAAATATAGGGATCATTAACAGCTGAGAAATGGTATGCTAATGTCGCACCCTTCTTCATGGAATGGATGTCTAGCTGCCATTTTATTGTACCTCCAATTCCATCACATTCTCCCTTGCCATGAGAAAAAGTGAAAAACTACCATTCTGCATTTATGCCAAACTCGTCTTCATGGTGATAAAAGCTTAAAAAATTACTTATGTTTTTGTACTGCAAGGATGCACCATCCTTAAAATAGTATAATTTCTTATGTGGAGTGCTTGCTTTTCAAATACTGAATTAATTGCTTTTGAAACAAGTACACAGCAACTGTGTCAGGTTTCAGGCAGTCAGAGATTATCACAAATGAATCACAATTTTTCCTGCCACTCAACCTGTAATAAACAATGAACAGGTGCATCTTTGAATGACTGTTGTTCCAGTGGAATCCAGGAACTTCATCATACCTAAAATTTCCAAATTCACCAGAAATGTTTCAAATTAATTTTCATTTCATAATAAAAGCCTTTTTGACTTGCAATAAATGAAAGGGTTTTTTTTTTTTCAGTGCATCTAATTTAGTAGCTGATGCATTTATAAAATCAGCACTTGAATGTATTTGAGTTAATTAATGCTTTTTTGAAAAGAAACTAATTGGCTTTGTAAAACCGATGTTCACAGTCATTTGCTACAGTTATCAAATTAGTATGCTGGATCTCATAATTCTTTGGAGACAATCCCTCTATCTTACATGCATCCTTAATTTTTCAGTTTGGTCAGTCCTGGAAGTTTTCCTCCATCCATCATCAACTTGATGTTTTGGTGTGTCATGCTGACAAGCAGTGTGTGTACCAGAGTAGCTCTGCTGAAGTCTCAATTCAGCAAATTTGGAAAATCCTATTTTGACTGCAGGGTAGTTGTCCTTAAAAATTCTGTACATTCAGAGACATTGCAAAGCAACTGTCCTTTTGTATCTGCTCTTTTTTGCCATGTTCTCTAACTGTAACAAAATCCTTTCTAGCTAGCTTAGTTCTGCTATTTATTCTCATTTATAGAAGTCAACTAATTTGTTTCCTCTGGAAGTCCATGGACTATCTTTCTAACTGCAGGAGACATAATTGAACCTTTTGTACTCATTTCTTTTGCTACGTGAATCATATGCCTAGTGGCTGCAAAGCTATCCTGGATCTTTTAATGGACCTGACAAGGGAAGAATGGTGAGGATCTGAACTTCCATTTTTCAGTCCTCTGCCAACTTCAGGGCCGCAACTAGGGTTTGTGTTGCCCGGGGCAAACCTGGATTCTGTGCCCCATGTGATGATAAGGAAGTGTTAGCAAATTTTATTCTGTTATACCCTCAGTGTATAAAACTGATTTTATATTAGTCATTAATTTTTATAATATTAACATGAAAGCCGCTTAATTACCGCATTTCTCTTGAATGATGCTGCCATTGACAGCCCACAGCAATGCCATATTGTACTATCATATATACCCTAGATAATTTAATTAATTTTTTTTACTTTGTAAAGAAATAGCCTCAGTTTTTGCCTTCAGTGGGGAGAGAACTGGTTGAATGTTTGAACTTCGGGTAATGATTCAGTGACCTGTACTCCTACTAAATTCAGAGTAGGCAGGTTTGTGTTCCTGGAGTATTCATGATTGTACCCTTTATGGGTACCAGCCATGTTGGTTCCATCATCATATGACTAACCTCTGCAATTCATGTTCAAACCATCATTTTCTACCCTTTTTCAAAATCTCTTCAGTGAGGCCTATACTGGTTTTGTCACTGGCGGTAAAAAAGAATCATTGAAGCTTTCCAAGATTTCTGGTCCATTCTCTGTCATTTTCACATAAGAAATTATTTCTGTCATTTGTTCATTATGGTGATATCAGCTGTTGCATAAAAAATGAAAGCGAAATATTTGGCCTCTGCTACATCATTTTGCATGTTCTTTGCTATATTATCAAGGAATTTGTTTTGTTCTTTCCGTGAGAAGTAGATCAGTTGTCCTTTCTTGTGACATTCAATATGTTTACGTAAATGAACATTGTAGTGGGATATCAGCTCAATTGTATTAAAAAGTTTGCCACTCCTGGAATCTGTACTTGTGACTCTCTTAACGGGCTTCCTTGTTTGGCTAGAAACATTGCTGTCCGCGCGCTCGTTGCCGTCTGCCGCTATCATAGAATGGCGCGGATGAAACCATACATTTTTAAAACTACTTTTAAAGGCTTTACTTACCAACTTATGAAAGGAAATGCTCAAACTGGCCACCGTCGTTGTCCATACATTTTTGGCACCTCTTTAGGGAACTATCCATGATGAAGAATTGGCAACTGCCGTCTCTGGCGTGGTCGAATGATACGGTGGGGATTCAACGCTTACTGGATTTCGCCGCTTCAGTATGACTATTCAGAATTAAGGCTGGTTCACACTAACCAAAATTGGTAACCAGAACGAGAACGACGGTTAAAATACATGCATTATAATGTGAGCGTTCACAATTAACGGGAAGCTTACCCGTGGGAAAGAAGACTACGCCAAGTTTCAACGTTCTCGTTCCTAGCATACGGTGCCTGTTAAACTCTTCTTTGTATAAATTGTTCAAAACGGCCGTGACATGAAACAGCCGTTACAGCTTTCTTTAGTCGCAAGCTGGGAAAATGAAGTTGAACGAAATTCTAGCAAATACGTGTGCTGACCTCAGATCCTAATCGCCTCAGGTTCATTCAGTTTTGGTTCTTCTAGCGAAAGCGTCATCTGTAGTTTATTTATATGCAACTCAAAACTAGCTATTCCTTGAAAACAATAGGAAAAATAGCAACAACCTATAGGAATTAACAAAGAACAACAAACATAAACACACATACTAAAGGAATGCAGCTTGGTACACTCGCTTCCATTTATGCCGCCACTGCAACTTTGGGAGGCATTCTACTGTCCAGGGTGGAGTATGCATAGCAAGGAGGAGTTGTGTATGTGATTACTAAGCCCCGGATTCTTAGGTTCTGACCTATTTTATTCCTGACCTACACTCCAAATTTCGGTTTATTTTAATGTTTTAGTTACCAACGAGTAATATACTTCAATTTTATAGAGCCTAAATTGACCTAATTTTACCTTAGGACCTAATAAAACCTATTTTTCGTGATAGAACCTAAAAATACCTAATTCGGTTATTTAAGCAAATAAGAGTAGATTTATGAATATAAAAGTATTTTTAAAATGAAGCGAGACCGTTCGAATAAGGAAACTATTAAATAATTAGATTATGAAATCTTGCGCAATACCTTACAATAATAAACTTTAATTAAACGGTCCGCCACAATAATAAAGTAATTAACTATATAAATATATAATAAAATAATATATAAACTATAAATAAACTATATAAATTACTAAAGTAATAAATAAATAAACGTTCGCCGCCTTGAGTTATCATTTTCTAGCAATAGTCGAAAGAGGTGGTCAGTGGCACGCAGCATTTCTGAAACGTGTGTTGTACAACATGCTGCAACAATAGGTGAAAACAGAGGCAAACATTTTAATAGCGCTGTTGAGTAGTATGCATTATTGCTTCTTTCGTTATAGGGAGTTTCTAACACGACATTTTTGAATTTGATACTTTCAAATACATACTAAAGTTACAGTTAATTTAACTTTGTACAATTTAAAGTTAATGTTTTAAACAAAGTGCCCAGTGATTTGCATGAATATATGTGTACATACATACATACATACATACATACATACATACATACATACATACATACATATATATTATAAGATTCTAATACACTGATACATAGAACCTAATTTTAACTTTTTAAAACCTAAAAATCCGGGGCTTAGTGATTACCTTTACGCGCATCAGTGGCGTTCTGTTTTACATGCACAGTTCTAGATTATAGTATAACCTGCGTTAACCGGAACAAAGGGTGAGGGAAAGGTTGTTTCGGATAAAGAAGAAATGTCATTTTTAGGGGTTAAGAAACGTTTTTTGAAGCTTTAGGTGAAAGTAAATGAAGACAATACATATACATACAATGTTAAGAGTGTTAAACGCAAGGTACTGTATGTACAAACAGAAAAAAAGTTCCATGGTGCATATAATACTTTTAACTGCATATGCAGTACTAATTTTGTTTGAATAAGTCTTCTATTTTCTTTTCACTTTGTTTTCAAGCCACTATGTCACACCACCGTTTCATTAGCAGAACATCATAAGGCTTTGATTCTTCACATGTTTCGACGAACTGTAATGCTATCTGGCAAGGAGTTTTAGAAAGAGAAAGGTACATTCACTTCCTTCTCATTTGTTTGGTACCTGACGGCAACTGGAAAATCCCTTCATGAAAAAGTGGCAGAATGGTCTGTATCTTGTTGTCTACGGTACTCTGTTCTCCATCGAGAATACTTGAGCTGCAGTGGCAATCCGCCACTGTGGCTGTGACCGTAAATGATTGACAGCTAACAAAAGGAAGGGTTAGCCTGCCGTTAACGAAAGAGCCAAAAGAGTTGTCAATTGAGAGGTGATGGGAAACAGCCAAGGTCAGAGTCAACTCGTTCCGTTATGCATCCCCTTTGTCATTCCTAAATAAGTCAAACTATGTTTCTTCAATTCATTTCACAAAAAAAAAATATTTTGGTTAAAAGTGTTTTTGATAACTGAGGTTTTACGGTATTCACTTATGAATATATAACTTTAAACAATAGCTTTACTCGTCATCGCCAGGCAGAGAGGTTTTAGCAAGTAAACAGAACAATCCTGTTACCGCCCGGGGTATAGGTGGCTTCAGATACCGACTGCGATGGACACGTAATGGCCCGTTTCTTTGCGACTGTCACTTATTCGCTGCATATACACCAGTGGAGAACTGTAGCAATATGGGTAATGCAAAGAAGAATTTATACATCAAAATTATCATTTGTGGCGGAATGTGACAGGGATCACAACACAAATGGCGAAACCATAAGATGTAACATAGAGCCCTAAAGACGTTTAAAACATGTTAAACCTGGAACGTGTGACATCATTAGAAATGAACAATGAGGAAAATTAACCTTCAACCTCCTCAGCTCCAAACTACAATTCAGAATGTTTCGAGGATCTGTTTCATAAACCAATGAGAGCGGATATTGTTTTAAAAAGTGTACAGCTTTCAAAATGCTTGTTTAGTAGCATTCATAAACAAATTGCACACTATCAATAGCTAAACATATATTTTTTCCTTCTTACGCTCCTTAATCCTGGTCTACCTTCGATGTAGGATGTACTGCCTTCAGCTGTACATCGTATTTGTTTACAGAGAGCACTTCCAACTTCTCTCGCCTTCATTCCTCGGTGCATTCTTAATGTGATGGTTTACTTACTAACGCCTCTCTGCCTGGTCATCACTTATAATACCATGTTTAATTATATAATTAAGTAAACCCCTGTTTTGTACAGCATCTCCGCGAATAAAATATTTTTAATGACAGCGTAATGCAAAACTGAAATACATTATAATTTTTACTCCAAAGGAAGACACATTTACTAGACATTATTTTAATAATCTGTTCAATCTCCATTTTTGTCCAATACCGGATTTACCGCTTAGGTACTGAATTACTTAGGTGCTGGAAGGACTCGACTGCAAACGCAAATGTTCCCACATTTCATAACCGTTCCCAGAAGGCAACTCGGGTTCTTCCTAACAGAAGTTGCCAAACTTGAACCATCCTGGGAAACTCATTCTCGATGTTGAGATATGGTGACATATGTGGCCAGTCAAGAACGAGAATATTCGGGGGGGGGGGGGTCAGCAAAGGAGTTCCCAATCTCGCTTAAGAGTTGTGTGCTGAGCTATTATCCTGCACTGTACGAATAACGGACAGTTCATTTGCAGGATATATCTGCCCGTACGCTAGGGATAACAAATCCCTTAGGATGGTCTCCACAGCTCACCTGTACCAGCAGCGCTAATCCACCCCGAGGGAACATGTGATGCGTCGGATTTTCTATTCACCTGTCGAAGTTCTCCCAACATTTCATTTGGTGATTAGGTTTAGAAAAAAAAACTTTTGCCCACCTATATGATGGTTTCCTCATACTTCTCGAATTGTCATAAGCTCCTGCAGGGCGAATCCTAAGTGCAGCTCTCGATGGCGGTTGGGCAAGAACTCTTTTCATGCAGATAAGTATGATGAAGTGATTCCGAGCAGCCAATATGAGTTAGTGTTTAGCTTCGAATGATATGGGTGCATTTTGCAATCATCCTCCAACTCGAAGATGGCTGTTTTGTTATAGTATAGGGCTCAAACTCCTTAATTTGCTGATAGTGTGCGTATCCCTTTGTGCCCTAAGATATTCTATCTGCCTAGGGTAGCAGCTGAATTGTACAATTCCAAGACGTTTGTTGAGAGCATTGTTGACTCCTGGGGCCGTGTAATGAAGTGTCTCAATCATTGTGGCCTTTCTTGCAGTTGGAGATGAATCCGAGACAATAACTACTGTCCTTAGAAGCCGGGTTAATGAGGAAAAGATATTCAGAAATGAATCATCAGCTTGGGTGGCGTTAAATAACGTCATGATCCTTTGTTCTGGGGTGCTGGTAGTCGTTTTAGTTGGCCAATATAATGGGCCCAGTTGCAGCCAACTAGGTCCATGCCGCCACAATCTACAATCACAGAGTAATGTTGGTTGCATACCTCTAGAAAAGGTCTGCGCTGTTATTCTGTGAACTTACGTGATGCCAATGGGCTGTTGGAACCATTTCCTGTATTTCTGAAACTATTCGCCACATTTGTTTCCACTTTGTAGGTCATGCCTTTAGTCATGCCAGTACAATCTCTGAATCAGTCCAGGGTTATATTCTGATTACAGCCAATTGTAGAATACCAAGTCTTTTCTTGGTATGACGTGCTAGCAGAAGAGCACAGCACAGCACAAGGCGAGGAATCTAGACTTGTTTCAGTGTCGCCACTCTTGGCTTGTCACACAGTAGACTTGTGAGTACCTTGCCCTTGTGATTCGTAGATCTTACATAGATGGAAAGGCAACCCCATATGCAGTTTGAGATACATCGCAGAAGCTATACATTTCCATCGAGGTGCTGTATAAATCCAACCGTGTTGGGTACAGGCTTTCTGACAATCGATCATTGCACCCCGTTCCTTCTTGCTACAAGCGTCGAATGAAGATCTTGAAAAGAATAACCAGAGGACCAATCAGACCAAGTGGATCGAATATACAAACTGTTATGGACAGCACCACTCGCTTTGTGTACATTTCAATTTCCATTTGATGTGAGTCTATACAACAGTTGATTTGAAATTCATCTGTGGAGGGGTCCCATGCTAGTCCTAATGGTTTGCTTCTCTCAAGCCTTCTGGGATTGATTCCAGAAGTGCTGAATTGTTTGTGCACCATTTCCGCAAATTGAATCCACCACATCGGAGAAGCTTTTGCAAATCTCTCCGTAACTGTAGAGCATCCTCCAGATTGACCGTATCTGAAAGACAATCATCTACGTAACAGTCGTGTTTTAGGACGGATGCAGCTTTAGGGAAGTGCACTTCATCTTGCGCAAGCTGCTGAAGGCATTTCGTGGCCATATATGCTACTGAGGTTGTTCTGTTTGTGACGGTCGTAAGCGCATAAGTCGCGAGTTTATCTCCTGGATGATCCCTCCATAAGATACATTGTAAAGATTGGTGCTCGGGATGCACCATTATTTGTCCATGCATTTTCTCAATATCCGCAATGGAAGCTATTCTGTGGGTTCGAAATCACGTGATCAGTGAGCAGAGATCTTGTACTACAGGTCCTATCAATTAGTATATCATTTAGAAATACCCCGTTGTCAGTTTTAGCTGAGTCATCAAAAACTGCTCTTATCTTGGTTGTGCTGCATGATTCTTTATGAACAGCATGGTGAGGGATGAATTATTCTGCCCCTTGAAGTGAAGATTCAGTTTTTAGCTCTATCATGTGTCCAAGAGATTGATATTCCCCCATGAACTGAACGTAATCTTTACGAAGGTTCTCATTTGCTCAGTTTTCTGTCCAGGAGATGAAAGCGTTGAGTGGCAGTGTCTAATGCATTTCCTAGACTTAACTCTGTCCTTAGAGGTAATTCAACAATGAAGCGCCCATTTCATCTCTTTTAGTAGTTTTGTCGAAGTATTTCTCACACACTCGCTGTTCTGGTGATTATGGGTACATTAGTTACTTCTTCAAGACTACAGCAATTGAATTTGAACTTCTAACTGTTGATCTGATGAAAAGATGATTGTGTTCTCGTTGTGCATCCTTGGCTTATGGAGTCCTCTGTGAATATTCCTCGCTGGAGATACACCCAAAATGTGTGCTCTGCAAAATAGGATAGCCCTGGTGAGTTTTTCTCAGGCATCATCAGTTGTAGGAAAAACTTATCCAATTAACAATTGTACATTCTGAGAAAGGTAGAATTGAGGATCTGCTAGTTATCTCACTTTGAATATTCCACTCTTCGGAAGTAATAGCTGAAGTGGGAATATTACCAGTAATCTTCGGAAGAACTATACATTCCATGTTAAGATGATACTGGTTAACTGTGGAACAGACGTTGATATCCAGCAAACAGTCAGCTCTGGATGACAGTTCTCCGAATGCCTGTAGAGAAATTGGTGATACTTTTTTCTTCTTGAGTCTCAATTGCTGAACAGCGAGTTCTGAGATGAAGTTATTCTGAGAACCATAGTCAAGTATGGCGCGAGAGAGGTGTGGTTTGCCATGGGAATCTTCAATTTTAACCAGAGTTGTACTTAGAGGCACCTGCGTCCTTGATTTACACCTCAACGAATAAGTTGCTTGATAAGAATCATCGGCCTCCGATGGCCATGAACTGTTGCTTTTGACTAGTAGGACTGTGTTGGCATTTACGGCTCAAGTTTGCGATGGAGCAATGTGTGGTGGTATTTCTTGTAACTGCTGTGGTTCTTAGCGTACCATTCTATATTGGGCGTGAAAGACCGGTAATTTTGCTCAGAGGCCTCTATCAGGTTTGAGGTTGTTTTACGTGCCATAAATCTACGACACGGGACCACCGACAGGACTTCACTTCCCGCGGCCTCGGGAACTAGATGCTATCATGGTAACTACTACACCACGGAGGACGACGATTTTGATTTGAATGCCATATATTAAGGATATTTACATTAAAAATAAAATGTGTACCTTGAATTTTTCTGGCAATAGCCTGTAAAGTTCACTTCATTCGGAAGAAAATTTTTATAACTGGTAAACGTTAAGCGATAGACGAAAACGTACTACACAAAAAATACAGGTCTCTTTAAAGCGCACAGATTATTTCAAATAACTTTTTGTGATATCAGCCATTTCTGCCGTTATCAATGGTTTGAATTGAGGCGTTGCGTCAGAGATAGTCTTAAGCCACAAAATCACAATTTTACAGGAAAACGTTTTAAACCTTTGAAGAAATCCTAAAATCAGAATAGTCTAAAACATGGCACAATGTTAAAACATTATATTCTCTTATATTTTATGAAACATTTTGCACAAGAAAATGTTATTTTATCTAATCCGTTTTTTATTATTTATGTAAAAATATTAAAAGCATGTAAGTACGAGGGGTGATCAACAAAGACTGAGACTGATTTTTTTTTCACAGATGTTTATTACTGCAATTTAATGTTTACATGATCTGTTTCAAAGTAGTCCCCTCCTACTTCAATGCACTTTTTATAGTGTCTCTGCTGAACACGTGCTGCAGACCGTTCTTTGTCAGGTCCTTGAGAATCGCCTCACTTTTCTTGAGCACTGCTTCAGAGTTCTCAAATCGAATACCTCTAAGCTTTGCCTTTAGTGATGGGAATAAAAAAAAGTCACAGGGTGCAAGATCGGGGCTATAAGGTGGATGTGGTACACAGGTAATGTTGAATCGAGCCAGAAACTGCAATACTTGATTTGCGACGTGAGGCCATGCATTGTCATGATGAAGTCGCCACCCAGTCCGAGAAAGCTCTGGTCGTTTCTTTGCAATGTGCTTCCTCAGTGTAGCCAATACTGATGTGTAGTATGCTGCTGTAACAGTAATGAGAGGGGGAACTGCATGCTGGTAAATCATTCCATTACAGTCAAAAAATGTGATCACCATCACTTTCCCTGCAGATGGAACAACTTTTGCCTTATTTGGTGTTGGAGAACCTGGCGATTTCCACACTGTGCTGGCTTGTTTTCCTTCAGGATCATAATGATGCAGCCATGACTCATCACCGGTGATAATCGATTTAAAAAATGCATCCCCTCCATCAGCAAAGAGACACAGCACCTGATTGTCTGGTATGCGAAATGCACGTAGGGTCTACAAGATAGAGCATTACTACCAACCTACCAATACGAGAGTGCTGCCGCCTACCAACATTATACATAAAAACCCGCTCTTTTCAAATATTTATGTTACAGATACGAAACTATCACGGAAGCTACAGGAAAAAATCAGTCTCAGTCTTTGTTGATCAGCCCTCGCAATATTAGTTGTGGCTGACGACTTTCTCTCTGGAAGTACACAATTATTGGATTTTCAATGCTTTATTAGTTTCTTTTCATCTAATATCATAAGAATAAAGTATAAGTATTAAAAATTCTTCATAATTTCTTCCTAATCAGCATCTTCAATCTCCAAGTCCGTCTCATTATCAGCTACAAGGGCACGAAAGAATGTCTGATTTACCATTGGGACATAATCCATTAGTGGCAGTACATCTTGGAGTTCCTTTTTTATTTCTTTTCAAGGATTCTTTGTATTTTTTCGGGCAAACTAAATGGATTGGAAGGGGCAGATATGCCTTTTCTACGAATGGGAACTTCGTAATAGCATCCTTGACTGTATTGCTGAGAAAGCCGGAAGTTGCTATTCTCTTCAATCTTGAAGCTCACAGCATCTGCAAAATGAATGGGTCCGTTATTGTACTCTACCTTTTTCGCTATGTCAGAATGTAGACTTTCCACGTCCTTGAAATCTTCTCTCTGCATCATAGTGACAATAAAAGGTACTTTAACAGACGATTTATCATAACAGTTCTTCGGACATGTACATTTTGTCCCATGGTGACGGCTTCAATTTTCTTTTTGGTTTTACCTGAAACATAAGACCTTCCTTCATTTCTCCTCCTTTTGCATTTAGATCTAGACCATGATTTCTTTACTGCATTTCTCTTCCTTGATTTTGCGGTTTTACAAGGGTTCACTTCATTACTTCAAGTTTTGGTGTCAACTGAAAAAATTACAACAGAGATAATCATAAGCCACATATAGCATGCTGTAGTAACTTAAATATTTTAATATCTACAATAATATATAATGGATAAAGGAAACAATATAACTGAAGTCGATTTTGTTTACTGTATATTTTATGTTATTGGTAATAAAAAGCACAATATTTTCCTATTTCACTATATAAGTTTACCATTCAGGAATGTTTACTTCTCTTATCTGTTCATTTTCTGAGTCAGATTTATTGGAGAATCCATTAGAAGTTAAATCACTTTCATCTTCATCACTTTCCACAGATATCTCTGCAAGTCTATCATTCTTCCCAGGCGGAAAATCAAGTTTTCTTCTCACTGGCGCCATAATGTGTGTCTTGTGATTATGTCTCAGGGAAAATATGAAAGAATGAAGGAGAGAACAACACCACCTTGTAATTCTGAATACAGCTGGCAGATGGCAGCAAGTTATGACTGTTTAGACATCTGTTGGTGGAGTGTAGAATTTTAGCAAAATGTTGTTTTGTCTTAAAATGCGGCTATCTCTGACGCAATGCCTCAATTGTTCAATACTTTGTAATTCTTTTCAAGTCCTTTCGATATTCAATTGTTTCTCGCGATTGCACGCAAAGAGCATGGAATTTTAAGGCCAGCGTATAGCGTCCCTTCTTAAACATTTGACTATTACCATTCCCTTTATATCTAAAACTAAAATAAAGATTTTGTTTGTTAATGACACTGTCAATTGCCAGGATCATATCAGCTCCGCCGGTGTGCCGGAATTTCGTTCCGCAGGAGTTCTTTTACGTGCTAGTAGGTAAATCTACTGACATAGGGCCTGTCGCTTTTAAGCACACTTAAAAACCATAAACCTGGGCCAGGTTTGAGGCCGCGACCTTGGGATCAGACGGCCAGCGCCTAACCAACAGAGCCACATAGACTTGCTATGTATTAGGGTGACCAGATGTCCTGCTTTTCGCAGGATACTCCTTTTTTTGACACCTTATCCTGCTGCCCGCAAAGTGACTCTAAAACCTCATAAATATCCTGCATTTGAAAACCATCCTGCGAAAAGGAAAATATGCAATTTTTCCATCATTGTGCAAATGACTTGCAAAATAAAGGAAATAGTACAATTAAAGACTAACGTGCATGTTACAGTTACAAAAGTTAAGGAATGGGATACAATTCATACACCAACACATTTGAGATGGGTGGAAATATTCAACAAATTTGAAGAGAGAAATATCGACTTTAAGAATGAAGGTAACATTGTACAGTTTACCTTATGCCTTCCTGCTACAAATTCACCAACAGAAAGAGTTTTTTCAATTATGAACAATATCTGGACAAATGAAAAATCCAGACTAAAGCCAGAAGCTCTGAAACATATGTTAATTACAAAATGTAATTTGAATTATAACTGTGTGCAGTTCCATAATATGCTTCTTGGGAATTGAAAATTGTTAAAAGCAATTCATGGCAGTGAAAAGTATGAGAGCCTATCTCACTAACTTCTTAAAAGAACAGCGACATTACATTATTTTCAGTATTATGTAAGAATAATTGTTAGTGTTAATAGTAATAATAACAGTATAATAAATATCACTAGTAATATTTTATATTCAAATGTTTTCATCATAGAAAGCACCATCAAACAACAATGTATTTCAGGTTTATTAGTTTTAAAATATGAAGTATTGCAACGTATATAGATAATTTACATTAGCCTAAGTGAAGTGAAGCCCTCCCCCCCCCCAAAAAAAAAAATCTGCGATCTCGTAAGGCACCAGACCACTTTACTAATGGGTCCTGCTTTTTGTGTCTGAAAATCTGGTCACCCTATATGTATATCTATAACGAAATGTGTAATGCAGCTATTTCCGGAAAGTTTTACCTTGATGAAAATGAAGAAGATAGGAAAAGAAACTTTCGTAAGAATAATTTGTATACCCACTAATAAGCGCTAGATGGTAGAGAACGTCATGTGAATGTAACACATAAGAATTTTTTTTTATTCGGGGGTCCTCAGAGCATGTATTTCTGGTGAAATCGAATTTTTGTGTGCAACACAATACTTCCTCTACTTGCTGCAAGCACGTCGTAGAGAAAGTAAAAAGCAGTGGAATTGTCGTTTCTGATTTTTTAAAGTGAATGTCGCTGTCAACAGCATAAAGGGAACGGAGAATGGAAGCATGTGCAGCTGTCGTTGGTCATCCCGATTTTGATTTTCCAGTCGTTGCTACTAAAGAGAGATCTAAAACTTGTTTCTTCTAAGCTTACTCCGCGTCATACCATATGTTACTCCGTGTCTGCCTTATCCTGATTGTCTAAATCTGTTCGCGCCTAAAAATGTACATTTCCTAACACGTGGTACCAACTAGCCGCGATTGAAATGCAGTTACTCAAATTATGCGTCTGCACTTTAAAAAATTCTAGCAGCCAAATTAATAGAGCGAAAAAATCTAATTTTTTTGGACATAAAGATCAAATGGTAATACAGTTTGTTTTTTTGGCAGTTTTTCCAATCGTTCATTTTATCAGCTATTTTTGAAAACTATGCCAAAATTGCAACTTTTTTTGTACGTGGTGTTTTCAAAATTATCTTTCATGCTGTAACACTTTGGTCCGGGTCTTTTGAGACTGTGGAGGAGAGAGTACGTCGCGTGACCGGCAGGTAACAGATCCCGGCACTAACAACCTGTTTTCTACCTTTCGCTTTCCACTGTCTCAAAAGACTGACTAAAAGTATAACTACATGAACTCATACAAATAAAATGTAAACATACAATTGTAAAGTGTGATTAAATCATATTTTTCAACGATAGTGTTTTTTTATCTACTTCCCGCTCATACTATCATGCGTGGGAATTTGAAATTCCTGCACTCCGTGCGTTTTGCATTTTTACCGTAAATGTTAATAAAATGCATTGATATGTATATTATTGCAGACCTTCAATATAATATTAGAAGGTTGAATTTTACCGTTTGAATCTTACCATCTTTGTTTACAATTTGACTCGTCGGAATTTAAATATAACCCTTTCGGCGCAAGCTGCCATCTCACCTCCGGTTACCTTGGTCAACACTACCAGGCGAGGCTAATTGATCACTAGTTTGCAGAGGCTAGTGCGGTCGACCTTGTTACTACTTTTGAACAGCTGACTGATTAATTTTATTTTCGCGGTAGCATTTCTATTATTCATTATTTTCGAAACAAACAGTATGCAATAGTAGCTTTCCAGTTGTTGTAATTTCCTTTCGGATTTGCTTACAGTGCTAACACTTACATCCGTAAATTCAGATATGAGCTCTTCAATTTGTTTGTAAGAGTTGAATTTCTTTCAGAAATGACTAAATGATGTGTAACACGATTTTTTTCTCGTCAATACTTAAGGGTTCCCCTTAACGATGTTTAAGATCATTAGATACGTGCGGATTCCGCCATTATGGAGCATTTACATACAATATATGGATCTCACTTACTTTTAATCTAATCAGTGAGTAACAGACATGTTAAAGCACTTTAGTTTTACGCTTGACTGAATTATTAACCTGCGGTCAAGCACCAGGCAGCAATCTGCAGTGATCTAACTAAACTGAGTGTGCCCTCTGCTACAGGGGTCAAGTTCAAACACGAGAAGCAATAAAGCATGGGCTTTATCATCAAATGGATGTTTATTACGTGTAACTTAGAACGCTACTTTCTTATGCGAGTGAAGCCCAGCCTTGTCTCATATGAGCTAATGGCATCATATTGTCACCTTACCCTACCTCCTTCGTTGTGTAATTAAGCATCATTCACATGGCTGGTTGCAATGGTATGTCACAAGGTAACCAAATATTGGAGTTTGGACAACCCATGACCACATGAATGCGTCATAGCTCTGGGAACAATATATGGGGTAAATGTGCCCTCCCCTGATTTGCTTAAGATTGGGCATACTGCTTATGTGTGTTTCTGCTTCCTGGTGGGGCAAAGGGTAGGTATAATGGCAACTTAAGATGAAGGAAACATTTCCCCAACATCGAAGAGGGATTTACTTGGTGTCTTATTGAAATTTGTCTGGTGTACAGGATAACTTAATATTGTATAGTTAAACATGGCTCATTTGCATAATGCTTACATCCTGCTCTGAAGCTCACTCTAGATACTGGGGTGTTGCCAGCTTTGCGCACGCTTGCTTGCTCTTTCTCACCAATCAGCCAAAGCTGTTTGCTGATTGTTCATGGAAGACCTTTTTGCTTTCCGAAACCAAAGTACCCTTCTAACTTACCTTCCATCTTAGAATGTAGATATCAGATTAATGATTAGTAGAGTACAAATATATTCATTACATATTAGAATGAACTCGAAAGGTCAGTGCGCATGTCTTTGAACAGCATAAATCCAAAGCCATGTTACACCATGTCTTCCAAAGATGCAGTTTCAAGTTTTATAACAAAATTCACTCTCCCTACTTAATCAATTTTATGGGAAATACAAATTTGAAGATCCTGAGATAAAGTTTAATCAAAAGATTAGTGCACGTGTTCAAACAGCATAAATCAAAAGCTAAGGCTAACATACCAAATCTTCCGAAGATACAGGACCAAGGTTCACAAAAGGGTTTCTCATACTCCAGCCATCGTTGAGTTTTTCTACCATTTTAAATTTTGTCATTGTCCAAGGTTCACAAAAGGGTTTCTCATACTCCAGCCAACACATATCGGAAAACTCAACGATTAACAGTCACACAGCTTTCTCTACCACTAGCAGTGTACCTGTTCCATATTATTAATATTAATATAAAAGTGATTTGGCTATCCATATTAAATTGGTGGTGCAAAATCTTAGCTTAGAAATGATTTATTACTAAGCAATATGGATTTGAGTAAAACCAAGATACATGAGCAACTGTATATATCACAAGCCAGTTTTTGTTAATATCGAACTTACGCAAGGTAAAAAAATCACACACTTCAATCAGCTAACATAAACTTGGAGAAGCTTACACAAGAACCAATGCATTGGAAATGACTAATGCTATAAAAATGTTATTTGACTTACAATGTGTATTTTAATGAGCACCTGTATTTAATTTGTATCTGTCTCTTATGATTTCCCTATAACCTGGAAAATTCAAAAGGGGAGGAGTTCTTCTAAGTAAAGTTGTTTTCGGTGGAGAGGTTTGCAAGAAAATTTTTGGCTTGCATCCTTAAGGAGTAAGGTCTAATGTAAGTGGTAAGGTCTAAATTTTTTGTTTTGTTTTGAATTTGTTATTTTTTGCGCATTCAAGTTGTTTTCCTCACTCTCTGTAAATTTTAACATGGTATTCCAACTCTTAATGCATTAAAAAAAGAGCGAGGAAAAAAAAAAGAAACCTACTAGTGCGCTGATGCTGCAATGCCCCAATTATTAGTCAAAATCAACACTGCTGGTTGCATCATTTTATTTTGGTACAATGAATCTCTATGGGCAATTCTACTCCACACTCTATGTTATTTAGTACACCCTTCTTCCACCAGGAAACTACACAATTGCACAATCTGGAGAGCACATGTTTTTGTTGAGGTTGGAATTGAAGAAGTGAATTTTTTTGAAAGTAATTGTTTTCACTGACCTACCTAGTATATTTTACAATAGTTGTGATAGTCTTTACAATGCCAACATCAAATAGAGTGTATAAAAATATAAAATTTTGTGGAAACTATTTTAAAAACCAGAAACAACCAGTAGCAGACAAACTAACACAACATAACCTCTCAGTTTCATCTTCCAAAATTGATTCTGATCTGTAAGTTTTGGTTAACAATGTATCTAATGAAAATTTATCCATATCAGGGCTAAGACTTATACATCTAAACTTGTTATGTAATGCAATAAACATATGTGCCTGCTGAAATTGCAAAGATACTCAAGTGTGCCAAAATGATGGAAACAAGCAGAGTTGGTGTTGCTTCCGTGTTCAAATTTGTGTGAGGGAGCTTCAGTTTTGATTTTTCATTCCCTTCATCCAAGAAAGGCGAGAAGGTATTGATAAAAGTAATTTTAGATTACCATATGGAATGAGGTGCTTGGGAAAGGGGAGAGAAGGTGCAAATATCTTTTGTGGAATGATGAACATGTCTCCACCTATTCTAAGATTTGATGCTCTAAACAAATACATTTGCAATATAACATGTGCTGCAACAAAGGAAAGTATGAAAGCTGCAGTAGATGAACTAATAAAGGAAAGAGAAGAGAAAGAAAAATTAAGTGAAGAACCCACAGATTTGTGTGTTTCAATTGATGGTACCTGGATGAAGAGAGGCCATACATCCCTGTTTGGGGTAGCTTCAATAATAAGTGTTGACAGTGGCAAAATAATCCAAGTATTGCCATGGACGTGCAGTGAGAAAATCCTTAGCAGATCCAGCAGCAGAGAAAAGCATAAATTAATTTGCAGCAAAAACTATGATGGTTCAAGTGGTGGCATGGAATCAGCAGCTGTTGTCGACGTGTTTTGCGGATCCCAAAGTTAATGTGGAGTAAGGTACACAAAATATCTTGGGGATGGCGACTCTTCATGCTTCAAGCATGTCTTGGATGCAAATCCTTATGACTATCCAGTTGAAAAACTGGAATGTATTGGACACATTCAGAAAAGGGTTGGTGGAAGACTTTTGTCAACTGCTGAAGGAGAGTTCTCTTGGAGGATGGAAAAAGTTCAGGAGGTAGAGGAAGACTGATTGCAAAGGAAATAGATTCCTTGCAGGTTTACTATGGAAAAGCTATAAGAGAAAATAATTTCAATTTGGTGAAAATGAGGAAAGCAATTTACTTTTACAAACTGTCAACCAACCTCTGCACTAGTTGTACCCCAAGAAAAGGATGATGTATGCACTCCCAGAGGCAGTGTTAAATGAAATAATGTCAACATTTAGAGTTCTGTCACATACTGAACTTTTGCAAAAATGTGTGCATGGTAAAACCCAGAATAACAATGAAAGTTTTAGCAATTTAGTGTAGATTAGGTGCCCTAAAACCATGTTATGTGGTCTAAAAGTGCTGAATGATGCTGTGCTGTATTATGAGGGAAATAATGACAGAATTAAGATTTTAAACAAAGCTGGAGTGTACACAAGAAAAATAATTAACTACATGGATCGGAAGCAGATAGCAAAAGCAGAGTCAAATCTCCTGAAGCTGCACCAGGAAGCAAGTTTATTTATTTTATTACATGCTACATTTTATAGGTAACATGTCTGCAAATTTTCAGAAACATACCTTTCATAATGAACTAAAGGCAATTTTGTACATACATTAGTGACTTCTGAATTAAATCCCTGCTTAAAAGGTGTGTAACTGAAGTCGTTAACTGTTTTATTTTAAATTCAAATGCAGTTCCAAGTATACAGTGACCCTGGAAAGTATTCATCTTGACTTTAAGAAATTCTAGCAACCAAATTAATGAACTGAAAGTTCTCGTTTTTAAAGCCCAAAAAGAACAAATATTACAGATATTGTGTTGTGGCATTTTTCCAGATGTTTTGTTTTATCAGTTATGTCCTTTTTTTTTAAAAAAAAAAATGGCATTGTTTTTTCAACATTTTCATGTGTGATTTTTACAAAATAACCTTATATTTACTTAGTACAAAAAATTTTTGTATAATACTTGACAAGTCACCATAGATGAGCAAGTTGAAAATTGGGCATCAGCTCGCAGTTTTATATAAATAAAAACTTCCCCTCTTTGCTGTGCAATTGCTCAGTGTTGAGCAGCTCTTGCTTTGTGACTTATCACTACATGTGAGTTGAGTAAACAAACATGGTTACCTTTCGGTCTGTGTGATGATTTAAATCTTTGCTGCACTTAAATATATCTGCCTATTCATGCGTATTGAAGTGTAAAGTGATCAAATGGTCAATAAATAGACATTGGATGTTAGGATACTCAAAATTAATATAGCTAATAGACAGAAAAGTTTGGCAAATTAAGAACAAATTGTAATTTGCCCAATTTGCAACTGTAAAACTCAATCTCATCTCCAAATTCAGTTATGGATTCCCTTAATTTAATAGTAATAAGAGAGAGCCCTTTCTGATGGAAGATCTTTGCTATACCTTTCTCACTATAAGTTGAAAGGAGAAGTAAACAAAACTTAAATGTATCACTCCGCCGAGCACATGGCAGCACCACATGGAGGATGACGGGAACTAAGTACCTGTGAGAGGAAATTGCCTCAGACATAATGTGAATACAGTAGATTCTGCAGTTTGGGGATCATGAGCTTTAAAACATTGCATATCTTATTCCTATATTTTGCCTTACATCCTAAACTTCTAACATATACTAAGAGCAGACAAATAAAAGTTGTATCTGAAGAGTTCGCATCTGTGATTAAAGGTTCTGGAATCAAACTGTTCTTAACTTCAGGCTTTGGAAATCATTCATATAATGACTAATATCATTATACCATTTTGCTTTAACCTTTTATGAGTCAGCAAGTTAGGAAAATGATTAGCACTATAGGTTAGAAAACCACAGAAAAAAGCGCGACCCAAGTAATCCGAGCTACAATTCTGCAACACTAACAAAGAAGTTCAGTTATTGCTAAAAATCGCCCACCATATTCATTGTCATTAAAGGAGGGTACTTTTCACAGAATTTGTTAAAAGTATTTCACACAATTTTCTTCTTTCCATTTCTCACGTTTATTTTTCCACGGTAGCATTTTCCACTCATTTTCTCAACACGTTGCAAAAGTACACTGGCAGCTTATCCGGAAATGAGCTGCAGCGCCTGTGCATACCCTCTTAAATCCTCTGCATAATAATTCATTTAGTTATAGGTGAATCTGAACAAACACACATTGTTTCATAAATTGAATTGTTACAATAATGGGCTTTTTTAAATTTCTCTGCACGACAATAACCACAAAATGTTATGATCTGAACTGAATTATTTAATGAAGAGGAAGAGACGACATGCTAAGCAGGAAAAGTTGTAGTTTGCCCAACAGTAAAGCTGGTGCTATCTTGTCACGTGGCTTCTTTACAACTCCTTTTAACGTAAAGTGAAACCACTTTATGAACTACTACTCCCTGCAGCAGAGGCCTACAGAGAGCCAATGGCAGAAAACCTGAGGAAAAGAAGTGAAGTCAAGCAGTACTTCTATGCAACAAGTGCCATGACAGACAGGGTTGGACAGGACCGAATCAAAACACGAACATTGTTTCCACCATAAAGTAAGCTACAAAAACAATTTTCATGCAGTGACGGATAAGTGTGTTTGCAAATTCTGTTAACTGAAATGTAAATACACATGCTGAAGTGCAACAGATGTCCAAAAATAGTGACAGAACTTAGTGCTGAAAACTAAAGTTATGTTCATTCTGCACACTTATGTGCACTTCACTTATTATAATAGTAATAAGAACCTTGTCGCACACCAACTATCCTGTGAAGGTGGATTATTGTACTTGTATTGTTTTACTAATCCCTTTTGTAACTTGGCATTGAAAATTTCAGATACAAAAGGCTGATGTGTTACATTCGCATGACTCTCTACATTTTCATGCCAATCAAAATGAACTAAGCTTCATTACACACTTCATTGTAGATACCAAGGGGATACAGAATAGTGAAGCAATAATAATATGTTAAAAAGTTGATGTTACTTTCACATTACTTTCTCTACCCTCTATTTTTTATTGGTGGGTATGTAAACCATTCTTATGAAAGTTTTTTTACCCTTCCACTTCAAATTGAGATAAATCTTTGCAGAAATAACTACACTATACATTTTGTTATAGATACAGAAGTGAAAGCGATTGTCAAATGTTTAAGAACTGGTGTTATATACTGGCCTTAAAATACATACTGTTTCCATGCAATGCGAGAAACAACTGAATATCAAAAGGACTTAAGAATGACAAAGTATTGAACAATTCAAACCATTAATAACAGATATCTCAGAAATGGCTTATGGCACAAAAAGTTATTTGGAATAAATTGTGTGTTTTAAAAAGATCTACATTTCATGTGTAGTAAGTTCTTGTCTATCTCTTATGGTTTAGCAGTTATACAGAATTATACAAAATACCTTCCAAATGAAGAGGACTTCAAGATTAGCGCTAGAAAATTCAAGATATACATTTTGTCATGTAAATATCTTCAATATATGATATTTTAATAAAAATCATTTGCCATTTTTGTGAAATCGAACATTTCAAAAAATGCTCCATGTAAAGGGTAGTTTGGTGTGGGGGATTTTCTTGAAAATCTTTATGTCTCATTCTTGGAAGATACTAAACTTAAATATCAAGTTTGTTGTTTAATTAGCTTTTTTATTTTGAGTTATGTTCACAGACACATACACAGGACCTTTTTCTAAAAATGCTTTTTTTTTAAAATGAGGGAGTGTCAGATCTTGGTATCAAATTTTTTGTCGGAATGCAATAGAGAAAGTAAAAATGTGTCGCTAAACATGCTGGCCTGTATTCTTTCAAAGACATCACAATAGAGATCTGAATAGTGGCAGCACTTCAAAAAATGACAAAGTATTGAAGAATTCAAACAATTGATTCAAAACTCAAACCAACATGTATTACAGAAATGGCTGATGCCACAGTAAAAGTTATTTGAAAGAAGTGGTTGTTTTAAAGAGACCTAAATTTTTTACTTTCTGTACTACTTATCTATAGTAAGGAGAGGAAGTACTGCATTCCATCCAAAAATGTCAGTGCCAAGATTACACCAAAAGAAAGCATCCAAAATAGCACATTTTTAGAAAAAGGTCCGTGTGTACATTTGTGTTGTAACCCAAAAACAAGAAGTTGGTTAAATACCAAACTTGGTATTTAAGATCACAAAGCTTTTAGGGAAAATCCCACTACCACAAACTACTGTTTACATGAAAAAACTTTAATCTCTTTATTTTTCTAAATAATGGCTCTAGTGATTTTGGTAAAATATTGTATGTTTAAGATTATGCATGGAAAAATGTATAGGGTAGTTTAATTATATTCGAACCCACTCGCGGCCTCTCTCTACTGCGTGAGACAGCCGGCAGAGACGGACTAAAATCCTTACCTTATAATAGAGACTGAAAATGTTGATGTTCTGCTCTCAAACAGGCAGCATATCTCGTGTAAATATTCTCGCTCACTCTCCGAAGCTCAGCAGCAGGAATTCTTGTGATTAGTGGCGCTTTGGAGCGTTCCTCTTGAAAATCGCTGAAAAAACTAGCGCAGCAAACAGGTGTATCTGGATCTTCTGCGAGAAATGTCACACGTCTGTTGAAACTGAAGCCCTATTGCTACACACGAGTACAAGCGTTAAAGCCAAATGATTCCACTAAACGTGTGAATTATTGTAACTGGTTTTTCCAATCTGTAGAAAGGGGTTCCATTGGACCACAGCTTTTGTTTTTCACTGATGAATCTTTCTTTCATCTAAGTGGACGTGTGAATACTCACAACAGTCGATACTGGGCTTCAGAAAAACCTGTGCTACTGGATGTAATGCCTCATGATCAGAAAATTGGTGTGTGCAGTAAGTGCTAGAAGAATAATAGGGCCCATATTCTTTGATGAAACAATAAATGAAGAGGTTAATTCTGAGGCCATTTTGCAATCGCTTGACAAAAGAAGAGAAATCGTATGGTTGGTTCCAGCAAGATTCTGCAACAGCACATACGGCTGCCGAATCATTACATGCAATAAGAGAGGTGTGATGACAGAATAATTAGTGTTGTTTTATGCCCCCCCCCCGTTCTCCTGACCTAACGAGTTGTGATTTTTGTTTATGGGGTTCTTTAAAAGTCAAAGTGTATCGTTCCAATCCTTGCACACTACAGGAACTTAGAGAAGACATTGTGCAAGAAATCACAATAATTCTTGCTGCTGAGCTTCGGAGAGTGAGCGAGAATATTTACACGAGATATACTGCCTGTTTGAGAATAGAAGGTCAACATTTCCAGCATCTATTATAAGGTAAGGATTTTAGTCCGCCTCTGCAGGCGTAATTTCCCTGGCAACTGCCGGCTGTCTCGCGCAGTAGAGAGATGCCGTGAGTGGGTTCGAATATAATTTAACTACCCTATATATGTTGAATTTTCTGAATAGCCTGTGAAGTCCTCTTCATTCTGATTACTTTTCTATAATTGGTGGACTATAAGAGAAAGACAAAATCTTATTACACAGAAAATGTAGATCTTGTTAGAGCATACAATTATAGCAAATAAAAATTTTTGTGATGTTAACCATCTCCAAGATCTTCTTTGTTATTGGTTTGAATTTTCAAAGTAATCAATACAGTGACCCGCGTTTTAAAAATCTGAATCACTTTGGCCCACTTTATCCTTATACTTAGAACAACGTGTAAATGCGTAATAAAAGTTTAGTTTGAGTAACAAGAAGTAGATGGAAGTCTTGTCATATTTTTGGAAGACACTGAGCTTAAATGGCAAGTTTGGTATTTATCCAACAAATTCTTTATTGGGTTATGCTGTACACACACACACGCACACCTTTTTCTAATTTTTTTTATGTTCAGAGGATCTCAAAACATGTATTTCTGGTGAAATCTTGACATCAAGTTTTTGAGGTGGAATATAATGCTTCTGCTACCTGCTAGGTGCCTGGTAGAGAGAGTAAAAATATAGAAGTTAGTAGCTTCACTTAAGATTATTGTGAATTGATTCTCTATGGTGCAAGAATTTCAGTATTTTAAAAATTAAGTTCATGGTAGATTTTATAAGAATTTGTGTGCATTTGTCGGATTTTGAGTTTTATGAACATTTTGCAACATGCACTTATTTGGTCATTTGTTTGCACAAGAGAAAACCTAAAAGGACCTCAATGGAGCAAGATCATAACCTTAATTCCCTGGTATATTCTTTTTGCCATCAAAGTGTAGGCCCCTGAATTGTTCCATATATGGGAATTGCGGACACAACCGTGCTATCTAGTACCATTTACATTACATAGGAACTGCTTTTCTATTGATGTACTCGTATCCATTTTTTTCATAAACCAACATCTGCATAATGTGTAGTTTTGAGATATTGGATTTTGTTAGAACATTGTAATTGTAGATATCATGTTTTGCAAAATTCAAAGTATACAAAACTATATACATCTCAATTTTGTCAAAACCTGCAGTTATAATCGGCACAACAGTTCTAGACATGTGAAAATCTTAATGAGAGCTTTGAAGCGAGTTGCTTACCGGATCAGGAGGTGACCGGTCGTCTGCATGCTGCAGGAGTGCGTGGGACAGTCATTGTCAAATGTTCGCACACCGGTTATGCGCTGCGCTGATAAACTTAGTTATATACAGTATATTAAAATCCACGCTGTAAAAAGCGCTTAATATAAAAAACAATGTCAATCATTGCCTCCAATTCTTCCACACCTAACAACCCTTCCTCTTCTGCGGAATCACTCACATTATTGCCGTCATCACTGCTGTCACTACTTTCTGCACCATTATCTTGGATGAGAATTCTTTCTATTTGATTTTCTGCAATTCCATATTTTTCGAAATAATGATTCTTAATTTATTCAACATGTCGAGATACATTTTCCCATTGTGGCCTTCCAATTTCAGCAAATTGCTGGCGTTATAACTGCTCCACATATTTTAATTTAAAAGTGATATTTCTGCATGCCACCCATTTTTTGATATCAGCCCAGATTAATTCGATTGGGTTTAGATCTGGGCGATACGATGACAGTCTAAGTACATTATGGCGATGTATTACTATCTGGTCACGTATGTATGACGTCTGAAGCTGTTTGTTGGCTTTAATTAAGTTATATAGCTTTGTTTTACTCATGCTTTCATCTAAAGCTATATTATGTCTAAGTAACCAAGGAATTTGAGGTAGGTTGTTTGTCAATTGAGTGTTGACGCATTGTGAAGCATTGTCGATGACCAGAACAGACCCAGCAGACATATTAGGTATCAACATGGCGTTGATTCATTTCATGTACTTTTCTGTATTCAGTTCTTGATGAAAATCTCCTGTTGTTTTTGCAACTTGTAAAAGAAGGGCATTTGGAATGAAGCCGATCTTTCCAACAGCATGAACGATAATAAGTATTTGCCCTTTAGCAACAGGAACCTGCAACCTAATTCGCTATCGTCATTCCAACTTTTAGATGTTGTACGACTGCTGTGTATGTATGACTCATCTTCATACACCATAGTATTTTTCTGAAATTTGTAGCACCACCTTTAAAATTGATGCTGATATAAGTACATATAAAATTATAGTCATTTGGAAAGGTAGAATCAGACTGAAAAATTCAATGCCATAGCAGGGATTTGAACCACGGATCTTAGGCTTTCTGTGCTGTTGCTCTAACCGACTAAGCTATCATGGCAACATTTACTTTTTATTTTTATTTTTTTTATTTTATTATTTTTTTATTCTATTTATTTATTTGTTTGTTTTGCTTTTCTGTTAGAGCTCTTCTATTTGATTTCGGTTTCTTCCACTTGAACCCTAAATCTTTAATAATTTTTCTGAGATTTGTAGCACCACCTTGAAAGTTTCTGCTGTCTTTCAGCTTGATGAGCAATCTGCTTATTGTTAGCACAGTTTTTTCTTCCACATAGGAATTGTGAATCGTGCGCCGAATGACGCATTCGAAATCGTCTATTTCTGTAATACGTTTAGGGACCTTATGTTTCTTCCCAGGTGTGTCAAATGGTACTCTTTCATCCATATGTTTTTTTTTTCTCTTATCTTTGAGAACTCTGGAATCGGAACTCGGTGGAACACCAGTTGCTTTGACTACTCTTTCTTTCACTCTCTTAAGGCTTTTGTGGAACTCGGATGAACATATATTTTCTTCCTTCATCTCTGCTTCTTGCTTCATGAAGTCGAGGACATTTGCAATTATTTCCCTACTTTGACTACGTAACACCTTACCACTTAACTTTGAAAACATAGGAGCCATGGTTATAAATATAACAAATATAAAGTAAATACTATTTAGATACTGCTCTCTTTAAAATTACAACCAGATGCAGACACTTTCTATGCAGACTGTATGTGTTACGCACTGTGAGTAAGCAAAGGTATTATATCGCTTTCGTTGATTAAGCTAAACATAAACCATTCCTAGGCTCGGCAGCTGGGGTAGCAATCAAGGTCACGATTCCAGAAGTTTTGCGCGAGTAATATCAGCTTCTGAAAAGAATGCTTTTCATTTGTATTTGGTTACCTTATTAACACATGAGTACATTCTACTACCCTAGTAGCATCAGGGAATGTATATTCTGCACACTCCAACTTGGCTTCCTGTAGAATACTTGTAGAAACTGTATGCAATGTCTTGTTTTTTGCTGAATAGCTTCCATAACTTACCGGAAAGTATGTGAGACTGTAGCTTGGGTATCATCAACATCATCCTTGGCGATGCCAAAAACCAGTATCTCATACATATCTTAAAAAAATCTGATGATATATTTACATGATTTCCTCTATCCTCTGTTGTTTATTAGTGGGTATACATACTATTTACTACAGCTTGTCTACTTCATTTTAATCCAAATAAACCTTTTCAGAAATAGCTACATTACACATTGTGTTACAGATATAAAAGGAACAGCGACAGTCAAATGTTTAAGAACTGGATGCTATACACTGTCCTTAAAATTCAATCCCCTCAGGGGCTCACCTTATGTGAGTACGGGTTTTTGGCGCACCCGGGGGTTCCCGAGCCAATCATCGCCACATTCATCCCCTCACCCCCATTCGGTCGAGGTGGGTTCTTCTCGTGACCGGTGGACACAAGGTAGGCTCTCGTGCGTTCTTTGCATCACATTCATACCGCACCTCACTATCGTTTCTTTCTTCTCCTCTATTTCTGCGCATTTCGCCCCACGTTCACTCATTTACGCCTCTATTTTACTTCTTCGCCGGCCTACCTTGCGTGCGAAACGCCCACACAGTTTTAGTTTCTTTTATCTTTCTTTTAATCCTCCGTGGACACAGCCTGACGGATACCCGCGCACTGGGTGCGCAGCTGGGTGAGTGGGTAATGGCGTCATCCCCACCACCCGGGGTCGTCATGTAGGGTTTGTGTTCGTATCCGCTGTTCAACTGCAGTCCCGCGGGGGGGGGCCATTGCATGAGCTGCTGACTTCCGACGGCGATTGGGTCCCTCTGTCTATGTTCTGGGAGGTGTGACCCTGGGGTGAGCTAGGTATAGATAGGCCACTCACCCAAGCCGGGGTAACGCCCGGGAAGTCAGAGCCCGAGGTCGGAGACGGTTGCAATGGTGGAGGATTTTTTTCGCTATGGAGCACCCTTTCTCCATTATAAACAACAAGCGCCGAAAAACTTTAGTAACAGAAGTAGCACCGCCAACAGCTGGTTGTTACTTAGTGATTACCCGTACAGAGGAAGGACAATCATTCGAGAAGGTGAACCCTTTTATGATCCAGAAGGGCATTGATGCTATTGCTGGTGCGGTTCAGTCCTGCACTCGTCTACGGAATGGTTCCTTATTAGCCCAAACGAAATCCGATCAGCAAAGTAAGACCTTGTTGCGCGCTACGCTTCTCCACGGCTATCCCATCCGTGTGGAGAAGCACCGCACATTGAATTCCTGTCGGGGCGTCATTACCACCCATAGCCTCGATGGTATATCGGACGAGGACCTGGTAGAATATCTTGCAGACCAGAAGGTGACAGCGGTCCATCGAGTGCAGGCCAAACGCGACGGCGTATTGGTACCCACTCGTACCCTGTTTATTACATTTGATGGCGTCGATCTGCCCACGAGCATTTCCGCAGGGTACGAACGGATTTCTGTGAGGCCTACATTCCTAGACCTCTGCGTTGTTTTAAATGCCAACGTTTTGGGCATACGCAAGTCTCATGTAAGAGTGCCGTTAACATCTGTGCAACATGTAGCCAGCCCTCACACGAAGGTACCTGTTCAACAGCCCCCGTCTGCGTTAATTGTAAAGGGTCACATTCTGCTTCGTTTGCCGACTGTCCGCGGTACTTGGATGAGAAGGCGATCCAGGAGATCCGGGTAAAGGAAAAACTCTCCTTCGCTGAAGCCCGGAGGCGTTACCATGCGCGCCAACCTTCACTCTTGCGATCTGGCACATTTAGTTCTGTTGTTGCCTCGCCAGTACCACGAGTAGATGCCGAAACTCAGACCTGGACCATGACTGGATTAACCGCCACTACCATCCGGCCGTCCATTAAGGCTACAGTTACCAAGCCGTATAAACCTGGTCCCAAGTCAATGAAGTCGCAAGCCGCTGAAAAGAAACCCAAGCAGAAACTTCGTAGGGAAGATTTTCTAAAGGACCCTCCGCGTGCGCGCGGTAACAAAAGTTCACCTTCTCCTCGGAGGTCGCTGTCCCAGGAAGGTCCTGGGACAAGCCGCTCTCAGCGGCACCCCTCACCCATCGCCACCCAGAACCGATTCACGGCGCTTGAATCGGTTTCTGGCACTGAGCGCGTGGGCCCTCCCTCCGAGGAAGCTATGGAGTCTGACCAACTACATACACAAAGCCCGAGCCCAAAGGTTAAGCAAAAGATTCTTTTAAGCCGCCCTTCTAAGTAGACCGTTTATCCCTTTTATTCATGGCTATCCTGACCTGGAATGTACGTGGTGTACGATCGCATAGGGCGGAACTGCAATTTTTATTGCGTTCCCATTCGCCTATGGTCGTATGTTTGCAGGAGACTAAGCTTCGCCCTCACGATCCTTTTGATCTCCGAGGATATACTCGGGTTCGCTACGACCTTGAACCGGAGGAGGGTACTCCTGCTCATGGAGGTGTCATGTTAGTGCGTAACGACGTTCATTTTACACCTGTCACACTTTGAAACGGCAACTCTAGGCCGAGCCCAAGAACTATAATTACAGATAACTTATTAATTAACTTTTAGTGATGTTAAATCGTATTATGTAAATATCTTTTTCTCATACTGCTTGTATATTTTAAGAAGGGTGATTTAACATTATGTATCTATCTAGGTTATTAATATTAGTAGAGTTATAAATGGTTTAATGTAAATAATTTAAGCGCTATGTTAAAATACTGTCCACGAGGGAAAGTTTTAGCTACAGGAATAGTGCTTTCGAAGGCAGAAAACCTAGTTTTATTACCTCTCTCCGGTCGCTGTGCTATTATTCCTACAGCGAGGGTGTAGAGCCTTTGTCCCATTATTTGATAATTCGCCGTGACCAAGTGAGTGAGAAAGACAACCTTAACGGTAAATGTAGGAAAAGCCGCGATTTATATTAAAATTGGACCAATGAGATCCCTGAAAGTTTATTCGAAATAGTTAGACGCGTCGAGTCGCGCTAAAAATGGACCAATAGGAAAGGAAGCAGCCTCAGGAGCCTGAGACTATAAATGGATCTGTTTGGAGAAAATTCGGGGCAGTTTATGTCATGTGTGGTCAGGGAGAGATGCTGCAGGATGTGTGAGATATCGCGCCAAAAAGGGAATCAAGTCAAATTTGTCATGTCAGCTTAGTATTGCATTTTATTCGAGAGTTTTCGTAATGTGTGGTCAGGGAGAGATGCTGCAGGATGTGTGAGATATCGCGCCAAAACAGGGAATCAAAATAGTTTTAGCAACACACCTAAGATCCGCTACTCTGAAAGCGACAATAAGAATAGTTATATTTCGTGACATATCCACGCCATAGTCTAACAGCGGTGGACAGTATTTTACAGCGGCAATACCAGTTTTGTATACTACGAGTGTTAAATTAAATAAAAAGAAACGGCAGTGTCATCTTTTCATAAACAAAGCAAGTCTATGTCTTCCTATATCACCACCCGAGATCTACGTTTTCCTTTACCGAGGATACGTCCATGCTCCCATATAATTTAAGGAAAATTACTGCAGCTAGCCGAGGATAAATTGAAGAACCAACACGCTGAGAACTTCTGGAAGCAACGGGAGAAGCATCAAGGTAAGCTACAGCAACGGATGAGGAGGTGATCGCCGCAAACTGGCGCCATAACGTGGAGCTCGAAGGGAAGACCAGCTCGAAGGGAAGAACGACACGAACGGAGGACTAGGAAACAACGAACAGACGAAGAATCTTCAGAGGAAAGGGGCACAGCAGAACAAAAATTACAACGCGAACTTCTAGTCTACCTACGTGGGACAACAAAACAGCTGAGAACATCGCTTCTAGAACTTCACCAGGATTCGAACCCGGAACGCATCAGTTAACATTGAAAAAAAATACAGGTTAGAACTTTTATTCAAAAACAAACAAAAAGGCATGCAGAGTAGTGACTCAGTTTTGTGAACACATGTTATTGAGAGGGGGTAAAGTCATTACTAGGGAGGTAGAACTTGCTAACGGAACCATGAGTAGGTCAAGGGAAGATTTGGAAGAACTGAATGGGGAGGCTATTGTCAGCATAACAACAGATGGAGAAAATATGGGTGCAGCTGAAGTAGAAGTTAGGGAAAGGCAATCACCGATTGAGCAGGTCATTGACGCAGGTCAAAACCAGCTGCTAATATTGCTTCAACATTTGAGCGCAAAGATAGATGAGCAGAGTAAGGAGTCAAAAAGAAATTTGAGTGAACAAATTAACAATTTAGAAGGGAAATTAAATGAGCTGAGTAAGGAGTCAAAAAGAAATTTGAGTGAACAAAATAAAAATTTGGAAGGGAAATTAAATGAGCAGAGTATACAGATAGGTGAATATGTCAGAGAGGAAAACAGGAAGATGAGAGGGGAATTAGCTCAGGAGATGAGGGAATATTTAGGTGAACAGGTCACCCGATTACAAAGTCAATTGGACTCCAAATTCAGTCAGCAAGGGATGGTAGTGCAAGAAATTCAGGCAGGACAACTATGTCTAAGAAACGATGTAGAAAAACTAAGGAAGGATGTAGAAACAGAATTAAGTGTTACCAGCTTAGCCATAAAGGAACAATTGGATGATGACTTAAGAGCTGTAAATGTTTCTTTAGAAAAAAAACAAAGTACCTTAGAATCTAACATTCAAAGGGAGTTCAAAGAATTTAGAATAGTGTTAGAAAAGGATCAGGGAAAGATGAATGAACTTTCGTCAAAAATGACTGAACAGCTCTCAAATCATCATGAAATTGTGAAGAGGGTGGAAGAGCATGAAAATTGTGTAAAGGAGTTAAAACGCTCTATTGGTAGACTAGGGATAAGTGTGAGACAGAGTGATGATAGCTCACCCAGTGAAACTAGCACCACTTTTAGGGAGGTAAATGGAGGCCAAAGTCCAGCTGCCGACCCATATAATTTTAATTCAGGGCACCAATGTACATCTAACCATGCAAGTAATGCAAACTACCATTTATTAAATGAGATAGGGGTACCTACTTTCGAGGAAAATTCGGCTGATAATCCTAAACAATACCTAAATGACCTTGAGGAGTATTTCCGTTTGAAGCAGATTCCGGACGAGCTAAAGATGTTAATCGTTCGTAAAGGTTTACGTCAAAGGGTTCTCCAATGGGTAAGATTGACTTTGGGGGAGAATAATAATTTTGAATATTTCAGAAGGGCATTTTTGAATAAGTACTGGAGTACTAATACTCAGAACCAGGTGAGATCTATCCTAGTTGATGGCAAGTACGATGAACGCGGAAACCTAAGCATGGTAGATTATTTGCTAACTAAAGCACAGAGTAGTAGACTAATCGAGCCACCCATAAGCGAGAGGGATTTCATTAATATGATTGTACCACATTATCCAGAACGTATACACCATTACCTACTCATTGCGAAGCCAAATTCTATTCCCGAATTGATTGAGTTGGTATCATCATTCGAGACAAGTAGTAGGAACCACGTACAAAACTATACAGTTCGAACATTACCGGATAATTCAAGGAATGCGAATTGGAGAGGAAACGCGAGAGGGAACTATAACCCCCAGAGAGAGATACTGGAACGACGTACCTCAATCCGGGAACAGAAACTGTCAAAATAACCGTTTCAGGAGGGAAGGTGATAACCAATATCACATAAATGCTATACAAACCAGACCAAGATATAGTGGCCGTTTTAATTATAGGAGAGGCAGAAACAATGAAAACAGATCCAGAGAACATTATTTTTCTGACCGAGGGGAAAGTGATGTAGGAGAAAGGTATGACGAAAATTATCCAGAAAGAAACGAAAGGAGAGAGAGACATTCCCGGGGACATTTTAGAGGAAGCAGAGGAAACTATAGGCAAATGCAGAGAGAGGGAAATGTGGAAGAGACTAGCGGAGCACCAAATAGTGTCGATAACCCGGAAAACTAAGACAGGATCCATTCAAGAGCTCGGAGCGGATTCTAAGCGCGCAAAATTCTCAAATAAACAGAAAATGTGAAACAGGGCTCAAAAATGAATTTATACTGGGAGAACTGATAACTACTATTCAAAATCACTCGGAAAAGGATCTGACAGATTCCCCTAGCATAAAGGTAGTATTATTGGATGAAGAATATAACGCTTTAATAGACTCTGGAGCCAATGTGAGTGTATGCAGCCTGAGGTTATATCAGAACCTGGTAAATAAAGGAATTAAGCTAATGACATTACCCATAAGGAACACGGTATGCCGGGTAGCAGTTAACAAAGAGGTTACCCGAATAAAAATGCAAGTAATGTTGAACATGAAAATAGGAGAAGAAAATTTTGAGTTTATTTTTCTGGTAATCAATAATTTGATTTGTGACATTTTGATTGGGTGTGACGTTTTGTTTGAATTAAGAGCTAGGGTTGATTTTGCTGATAAAGTTTTGAAAATAGAGAAGAACAGAAAAACATTAGAAATCCCTTTTGTAGAGGGTATGAAGCAGGATACTTATAACAAAACCCAAGGAGAAGAAGATATAGCCGAAGAAAGATTTTTCGTACAATTATTACAAACAGGTAGGAGTGAGAAATTAATTGCTATAGTACAAGGGGAAGAAACCGATGAGATGCATGCGTTCGCTGACAGGTTTTACAACGGGTATACGGAGCACAATGAGAAAGATTATGGTTACGCCCGAAATAAAGAATTCCAAGATACCGGCAGCCAGGTAGAAGCAGTAGAGGAGAAAGTGACCCTTGCCGAGAACCTCACAGAGACACAAAGGCATCTATTAAGGCGAATGTTACAAGAAAACAAAGCGGTATTTTCGGACGTCCCAGGCAAGTGCAAAGCATACAAACACAGTTTTAAGGTACAAGATATTGCACCCTTCACACACAAGTATCGGGATATTCCGATTGCATTAAGGGAGAGAGCCAAACAGGTGATCGATAAGATGTTGAGAGACCGAATAATACAAACGTCAAATTCTCCGTACAGCAGTCCATTATGTTGGGTGACGAAACGCAATGGCGAACTTAGGATGACAATAGATGCTCGAAGGATAAATAAATATACACAACCAGACAGATTTCGGAGCGAAAGTGTAGAAAAATTGCTGTCAAAAATAACCAAAGGCAAGTATTTCTCCACTATTGATTTAACGGCGTCATACTGGCAGATTGAGCTTCACGAGGATGTTAGAAAGTATACTTCTTTTTTATTTTTTGGGAAACAGTTCGAATTTTTGAGAATGCCTTTTGGTATGCTTACGTCATGTAGTGGACTATTAAGAGCCATCGATAAAATATTTGGCGACTCAGCCGACGAATTTTTGATCCAATATATCGACGATTTTCTAATAGTTGATGAAAATTTTGATGAGCATATTAAACATGTGAATTATGTGCTTAGAAAGCTGAGAGAAAACGGTATGACGGTGAACATTAATAAATCCAAATTTTGCATCCGTGAGGTGGAATTTCTAGGCTATGTAATTAATGATAGAGGAATGAAGCCAAACGAAGAAAGAGTAGCGGCTGTGAGAAGAATACCAGCGCCCAAGAGTGTTAAGCAGGTTAGGTCCTTTCTTGGAGTGCTAAATTATCAAAGCAAATTTATCCTGAGGTACGCCGCAGAAATAGCGCCTTTGCGCGAATTACTTAAAAAGAAAGTGCGATGGAAATGGGACGAGGTACACCAGAAAGCTTTTGAAAAGATAAAAGAACTATTTGCGAAATCAATTCTACTAGAGAGACCCAAGGACAACCTACCATATGTAATTTACGTGGATGCTTCAGGTCACGGATATGGGTGTGTCCTAGCCCAATCAGATGAGGAAAATCAACTGCACGTGATAAGTACCGCTTCAAGAGGTTTAAGTCAAATAGAGAAAAATGCTTCGGTCACCGAATTAGAGATCTGTGCTGTGTATTACGCACTACAGAAATTTAGATCATATATATATCTACAGAAGGTTATTATATACACAGATCATGTGAGTCTTTCATTTATGAAACGTTGTCGGCTTACGAGTACTAAATTATCTAGGTACATCCATGAGATTCTTTCGTATGATGTTGAGGTGAAACACATTCCAGGAAAAACAAATGTTTTTAGCGATTTGCTGTCTAGGTTACATAACAACAGTGAAATACCGGAGAGAATAGAACGCCCTAAAAATGAAGTAACATTAATGAGTATTGAAATACCCTTGAGTAAAGGATTGATAAAAGAATTAAAAGGAATAGGGGACCAGCAGCGACGAGATGAGAAGTTAAATAAATTAATAAAAAAGGCCCCAGAAATAGATGAAAATATCAAGGGAAACATAGGGTTAAAAGGGGGCGTGTTATATAAACTACATGGCAGTGAAATACAGAAATGGAAGACATATATACCTAAGAACATGGAGAATGAACTCATAAGCACGTTCCATCAAGCTCTAGCACATTCTGGCTCAGAACGCACCGCTTTAATGATCCAAGAAAACCTGTATATTCCAAAATTACACCATAAAGTAAGGAGAATAATTTCGACATGCTTACAATGTCAAAAAGCAAAGCCACTGAATATACAATACGAATACGAGACAAACTCAATACTAAGAGAAAAACCAGGAATGTTAGTGACCTTGGACTGTCATGGTGAGATGCCCCGTAGTAAATTTGGATTTAGGTATATAGTGGTGTTAATAGATGTATTTTCAAAATTTGTGAAAATTTACCCAGTCCGGAAGATTACAAGTGAAACATGCCTAAGGAAGATAATGAAGTCGTATGTTCCACAATTTGGAAAGATGAAGGCAATTTTATGTGATAATGCTTCAATATTTACCAGCAGAAAATTTGTAGACACCTTAAAAGAAAACGAAATCACGTTGTATCATTGCTCAAAATACCACCCACAAAGCAATCCCTGCGAAAGAATAATACGGGACATTTCGGTTTATTTGAGAATTTTGGCCAATAAAAAACACAGTGATTGGGCAAATCACTATCAGCGCATCGAAAGTATTTTAAATGAAAGTGTGAGCCCTACTACCGGTTATAAGCCCATCGAGCTGATGAAGGGGAAATTAATGGAAACACTTGAAGGGGAATTACCACAGACACTAGAAGCTAAAGATCCGAAAGCACTAACGGAAGAAGAGATGTTTAAGAAAGCTTTTGAAAGAATGGCCAATAAGGCGCAGAAAAGAAAAGAAAAGTTTAAGAAAAAGAAACGAAAACACTGGTTGATCAAATTGGGAGACTTAGTATTGGTACGGGACAAGAAAAAGTCTAGCATTCTGAACAAAAGGTATCATAGAATGGAAAATTTATTTAAAGGTCCATACCGGGTGATTAACATTTTTGGCTCGGATACATTTGAGTTACAAGAAATAAAGAATTCCAAGATCGTAGGGAGATACCATAAACAGTTGCTCAAACCGTACAAATGTTTAGAGAATGAGAAGGGTGAAGAATATAATGAAAAGAATCAGGTTAGTTTTACTCGAAATGAGGTAACACCCCTGTGAACAAATAGTAAAGGTAATACACCCGATAAATAAGGATGTAAAGAAATAAATAAAGGCATAATAATTATGTACCAATATGTATGTAAATAGATTTAATTTTAGAACTTAAATTGGGTATTAGAGTATTTGTATGCGTCACAAGTTATTCGTGTGCGGGAAATGTATTGTGTATAAGAATGTCTCTCGGAAACCTGTTTTTAAAGGGAGAGTGTAGAGTGAATGACCCAAATATAAACATCACCGGTTTGTCAGAGCCCTTGTGAAGGAGCAGGTATAGCGAAGGGTCTCTGTCAACAAAACAAACGAACAAAGGCCATAATCAGAGGAATTATTCTGTAAAAGAAAATTGTATCAAGTGTTGAAAAATTTATTCTTTTCCAGAACAGGGCAATTTGAAACGGCAACTCTAGGCCGAGCCCAAGAACTATAATTACAGATAACTTATTAATTAACTTTTAGTGATGTTAAATCGTATTATGTAAATATCTTTTTCTCATACTGCTTGTATATTTTAAGAAGGGTGATTTAACATTATGTATCTATCTAGGTTATTAATATTAGTAGAGTTATAAATGGTTTAATGTAAATAATTTAAGCGCTATGTTAAAATACTGTCCACGAGGGAAAGTTTTAGCTACAGGAATAGTGCTTTCGAAGGCAGAAAACCTAGTTTTATTACCTCTCTCCGGTCGCTGTGCTATTATTCCTACAGCGAGGGTGTAGAGCCTTTGTCCCATTATTTGATAATTCGCCGTGACCAAGTGAGTGAGAAAGACAACCTTAACGGTAAATGTAGGAAAAGCCGCGATTTATATTAAAATTGGACCAATGAGATCCCTGAAAGTTTATTCGAAATAGTTAGACGCGTCGAGTCGCGCTAAAAATGGACCAATAGGAAAGGAAGCAGCCTCAGGAGCCTGAGACTATAAATGGATCTGTTTGGAGAAAATTCGGGGCAGTTTATGTCATGTGTGGTCAGGGAGAGATGCTGCAGGATGTGTGAGATATCGCGCCAAAAAGGGAATCAAGTCAAATTTGTCATGTCAGCTTAGTATTGCATTTTATTCGAGAGTTTTCGTAATGTGTGGTCAGGGAGAGATGCTGCAGGATGTGTGAGATATCGCGCCAAAACAGGGAATCAAAATAGTTTTAGCAACACACCTAAGATCCGCTACTCTGAAAGCGACAATAAGAATAGTTATATTTCGTGACATATCCACGCCATAGTCTAACAGCGGTGGACAGTATTTTACAGCGGCAATACCAGTTTTGTATACTACGAGTGTTAAATTAAATAAAAAGAAACGGCAGTGTCATCTTTTCATAAACAAAGCAAGTCTATGTCTTCCTATATCACCACCCGAGATCTACGTTTTCCTTTACCGAGGATACGTCCATGCTCCCATATAATTTAAGGAAAATTACTGCAGCTAGCCGAGGATAAATTGAAGAACCAACACGCTGAGAACTTCTGGAAGCAACGGGAGAAGCATCAAGGTAAGCTACAGCAACGGATGAGGAGGTGATCGCCGCAACTTACATCCGACTTGCAAGCTGTTGCCGCTCGCCTTCACTTACCCGGCTTTTTGTTTTCTGTTTGCTCTGTGTATTCACCTCCATCGTCTCCCCTCGCTCCCGCGGACATTCGAGCTCTCCTGTCCGCTCTCCCAACACCATTTCTTCTGTTGGGAGATTTTAATGCCCATCACCCACTATGGGGTTCGCCAAGGGCTTGTGCGAGGGGAACTCTTCTTTCCGACATTTTTTATCAGTTCAATCAGTGATTCTTCTGGTACATTCTCTCACCTGGACCTTGCCATTTGCTCCCTTCAGCTTGCTCATCGTCTTCAGTGGAACGTCGTCGCTGACACCTACTCCAGCGACCATTACCCCTGCATCGTTTCTCTTCTGTCGCACCACGTACAGCATTCCAGAGTACCTACCTGGATATTCCCAAAAGCCGACTGGAGCTTGTATTCCAGCCTCGTGCATTTTTACGATCAGCCCTTCGCCGACATTAACCAACTAGTGCAGCACCTTACGTCTACAATTTTCTCTGCCGCCGAACGCGCAATTCCCCGTTCATCCTCTCAACCTCGGCGCCCACCTGTTCCGTGGTGGAACGAGGATTGTCGGGACGCCGTTCGTGCCCGTAGGACTGCACTTAGGGTGTTTCGGCGACACCCTACTCTTGATAATTTGGTGACTTTCAAACAATCCCGCGCCAGGGCTCGTCGCATTATTCAGGATAGCAAGAAGGCGTCGTGGACTCGTTTTGTCGAGTCTTTTAATCGCTTTACGCCTTCATCCGTTGTTTGGGATAAACTTCGTCGCTTCTCAGGTAAAGTGTCGCATTGTACTGTTTCTGGCCTTCAGGTTCCCAATGGCATCATAGTAGATCCGGCTGCCATCGCTAACACCCTAGGATCTGCCTTTGAGGCGGTTTCCTGTTCAGACCATTATTCCGCCGGTTTTCGCTGTATTAAGGACCGGCTGGATTCCGCACCATATACTTTTCGTTCTGCTAACACTGAATGTTATAACGAACTTTTTACAATGAGGGAGCTGGAGCACGCTCTTCATTGCTCTAGGCACTCCGCTCCTGGGCCGGACGGCATTCATGTCCTGATGTTAAAGCACCTTTCAGCCGATAGTAAACTCTTTCTCTTACAGGTCTATAACCGTATTTGGCAAGACGGCATTTTTCCTTCGGTTTGGCGCGAAGCCACCATTGTCCCTATTCTTAAGCCTGGGAAGGATCGCCAACTACCTTCCAGCTACCGCCCTATCTCCCTCACCAGTTGCATTTGCAAGGTGATGGAGCGCATGATCAACGGGCGGTTGACATGGTGGCTTGAGTCTCAGAAACTTCTAGCGAACGCTCAGTGCGGATTTCGTCGCTATCGCTCTACCGTCGACCATCTGGTGTCCCTGTCGACGCATGTTATGAATGGATTTCTGAGAAAGTGTCAAACCGTGGCTGTGTTTTTTGACCTGGAGAAAGCTTATGACACTTGTTGGAGGGGCGGCATTTTACGTACACTTCACGCATGGAATATCCGCGGTCGTCTTCCCATATTTCTTCGGGAGTTCATGACGGACCGCGTTTTTCGTGTACGTGTGGGCTCGGTTTTATCTCGTCATTTTATTCAAGAGAACGGAGTACCGCAGGGCTCTGTACTCAGTGTCACACTTTTTGCGATTGCTATCAACCCCATTGTTGATTGTATTCCACCTGGAATGTCATCGTCCCTTTTTGTTGACGATTTTGCTATTTATTGCAGTTCACGGCGGACCTGTCTACTCGAACGCCGTCTCCAGAGCTGTATCGACCGTCTCTACGCCTGGAGTAACGCCAACGGCTTTAATTTCTCCGCCGAGAAATTAGTCTGCATCAACTTCTGGCGCCGGAAATATTTCCCTCCGCCCTCTCTCCATCTTGGGCCGGAGATGCTTCCGTTTGCAGACGAGGTGAAATTTTTGGGGTTGATTTTTGATAGGAAGTTGTGTTGGACCTCGCACATTTCCTTTTTAAAAGCTAAGTGTGACCGTTCTCTTACTCTTTTACGTGTTTTAAGTGGCACATCCTGGGGAGCTGATCGGACCGTCCTTCTTCGCCTTTATCGCTCTTTGGTCCGATCCAAGCTTGATTACGGGTGTATTGTTTATTCGTCGGCACGTCCATCTGTGTTACGTCGATTGAATGCCATTCACCATCGTGGCATAAGAGTCGCTACAGGGGCCTTTCCAACCAGCCCTGTTCTTAGCCTGTATGCTGAAGCTGCAGAGCCTCCGCTGTCCTTCAGGCGTGAGATGCTCCTTTGCAGCTATGCCTGTCGACTCTCAAGCTTGCCTGACCACCCGTCCTTCGAGTTATTTTTCGAGGAGTCACTTGATCGTCACTATTTCATTAGCTCCTCTGCTTTGCTCCCACCAGGGGTTCGCTTTCGAAAGCTCCTTCGGCATCTAGACGTTCCGCCAGCGCCGGCCCTTCCACGGGGGGAAACGCGTTTTCCTCCATGGTCCCGCGCTGAGGCCCATTGTCACCTTGGGCTAACGTCGATGCCAAAGACTGAGACCCCTGCTTCAGTCTTTAGATCGGCTTTTTTTAGAAGTACGGGCTCAATTCGGGGACTTCCATTTTATCTTTACCGATGGATCTAAGACTGAAGCTGGAGTTGGATGTGCCTTTGTTTTTGGTCACTGTAGTTTTAAGTTTCGTTTACCTGGACAATGTTCAATTTTTACCGCCGAACTTTTTAGCATTTATCAATGTGTTTTATACATTCAGCGGCACGACTTACGGCACTGTTTTATTTGTACGGACTCCCTGAGTGCCCTTCAGACTATTCATGCGCTGTACCATTACCACCCACTCGTACAGCGCATACAGGACCTGCTCCACTCGCTTGGTGTCTCTGGCATCAGCGTGTCCTTCATATGGATTCCAGGTCATGTGGGCATCTCAGGTAATGAGTCTGCCGACGCCGCTGCGAAATCGGCGATTTTATTACCCAGATTTTTTACTTCTGTTGTTCCCTCGTCAGATTCGTGTGTTATTTTACGTCGCCGCATCCTCTCGCGCTGGCGCGATGAGTGGACGGCCCTCCGGGGGAACAAGTTGCGGGAGGTTAAGCCTTTCCCGTTGATCTGGGGTACCTCTTCTCGTTCGTGTCGTCGGGAAGAGGTAATTTTAGCTCGTTTACGGATTGGACATTGTGTTTTTAGTCATAGGTATTTGCTCAGTGGTGACCCCGCACCGCTCTGTGGGCAGTGTGACGTGCCCTTAACGGTGCGTCACATTTTAACAGTGTGTCAGGTTTTAGCTGCATTGCGTGCTCGTGTGGGTCTGCCTGTTGGCCTAGCCAACGTTTTGGCAGATGACACGCGTGCTGTAGAATGTGTTTTACGTTTTATTCATGACAGTGATTTTAATCTGCGCATTTAATGCGTTGAGGGTCTTTTAGCTTAGTAATTTTATTCTGTCTGTTTTTATGGGGACTCTAATACCCAGTGGACATATGGCGCTCATGTCCCTCGCATTCTACAGTTCTTGACACGTTTTAATCTTTTATTGCCTATGCTTTTAGTGTGTTGGTTTTTGAGATATTTGTATTGTTATTATTGTTGTTATTGTTATTATTGTTATTGTTATATTATTGTTATTTTTAGCTTTTTGGACATCGCGGGTTTGTGTCCCGTTTTTTAATTATGCGGTTCTTTTACCTGTCTTTTATATTATGTCCTTATATTTTATATATTGTAAGGGCGCTGATGACCTTAGCAGTTTAGCGCCCTTAAACCGCATATCATCATCATCATCACTTAAAATTCAATATTTTTCCATGACATTGCAAGAAACAACTGAAAATCCACAGTACTTTAAAAGAATGGCTATCTCAGAAATGGCTTATGTGCAAAAAGAGTTATATGAAATGAATTGTGTTTTAAAGAGATCTACATTTTTTTAATACGTTTTCATCTATTGCTTAATGTTTACCAGTTATACAAGATTATACAAAATTTCTTCCAAATGAAGAGGACTTCATAGGCTGCTCACAGAAAATTTAAGATATGTATTTTATTTGTCATGTAAATATCTTGAATATACAGTATTTTAATCAAAATAGTTTGAGCCATTTTTTAGAAAATCAAAAATTTTGAAACGTCTTCCATGTAAAGGGCACTTGGTGTTGGGGGGATTTTGCACCACCAATTTAATATGGATAGCCAAACCACTTTTATATTAATAATATGGAACAGGTACACTGCTAGTGGTAGAGAAAGCTGTGTGACTGTTAATCGTTGAGTTTTCCGATATGTGTTGGCTGGAGTATGAGAAACCCTTTTGTGAACCTTGGACAATGACAAAATTTAAAATGGCGGAAAAAAAATACCCAGAGCTGATGGCATGGAAAACCAGTATAAATAACCATTTATGGTGGGCTGTGCAAAACTGCAATGAGAACAGTACCATATTAATTGAAAAATTCACACAAATTCTTAAACATATAAAAAATAAACATAAATGGCTAGAAAACGGTGAATGGCAATCTTGTGAACATGATGAATTGTTGGGAGAAGACCAAAGAAATAAATTATAAATTAAAGGTAAATCAAATGCTTATCATGCTCTGAAGAAAATTACTTTGAATAGCACTTTCTTGAAAGATTTGGCTCACATTTGACATTCTACATACTAGCAGTTTAGAAAGTTATCACAGTCTTTGTCTCAGATATGCTCAGAAAAGAATACATTTTTCATATAATGGCCTTCAAATCCATGATAACAGCCCTATATCAAAATTTCAATGTAAATAAAAAAAGACTGGTGTCAAAACTCAGTACTCCAAAGCATCTGGATCTTGGATCATGAAAAATAAATATGTGGAATCTAACAAAGAATAGTAACCACTGATAATGTGTGAAATAAAAATATCTCTGCACGCACAATGTGTGGATCCATTTTTGGTGTTATGACATGCATGCACGCGCACACACACATGCACACGCGCATGCACGCACAGTTCTAAAAGTGCTTTTTTGGTTCACGGCGCCTCAAAACATAGTTAGGGTGCAATATTGGCATCAAATTTTCGGGTGGAATACAACAGTTCCAGAGGAATAAAAATTGCCTCTTGGTAAGAGCTCCAGCTTTTAATTCAATTCTGGAAGAAAGTGTTGGGCAAACTATACAGTTGAACTTCCCTTATACATTACTCACTTATGTTTTATGTGTTTGTTTCATTATTGCTTTTTTATATTAAATAATGCATAATTAGCTTGAGTAATAACATAATAAAGTTTCAGTTCCATAAGAAAATTCACTTTTATGTTTCTCATTTGTACATTACTTTAGCAGTCTGCCTTTGAAAATGTATAACTGAGTTTATACTGTAATTGCTTATATATGCTCACATCCGACTTCCTGTGCCTTGTATACATTTTTACTTTATCTCAGGAATCACCATCATGAACTCCAACTGGAAGTAAGCACATGGAGTTAGGTGCTGAGTTTCTCAAAATATAAGCAAGTGGTTGCTTGCTAAAAGTGAGCAGTGGCTTGATTTTGTTGATACCAAGTCTTAAGTGGCAGTTTGTATGAAACTAAGCAACTGCTTAGAAAAGGGGAGTTCTGTGTTGTTGCTTGCTTTTGTTTATATGACCTAATCGATTAAAACTGAGATACATTTCTGAAGTCGTAAAAACTGGATAATGCTCGATTTTGAAATTTTTTCCCAGATCAAACCCACTTTCTTTGCAATTCAAGTGACTATAACAAAAAATTTGCTCTACTGAGTCTATGTAAACTAATTTTGTAAACACCATACACAAATTTAATTGAATCTTGAGTCAATGGATATACTAAGACTTCACTTGAAATTAATTAATTTTGATTAATTTTTTTATTGATTTCAAGTAAGTGAAGTTTTAGCATATCCACCAACTCAAGATTCAATTAAATTATTTCACTTCATTGTCTGTAACTTCTGAATAACACTTCAACCATACACAAAGTTGAAAAATGGGCACAGTTTAAAAAAAAAAAAAAATAACAGTAAGCTGTAATGTCATTTGTCGTTTATGTATATTTATGAGAGTTTTTCCTCTGTTAAGTTTTGCTGTTAGACTTTTTAAACTGGAGATGAATACTTTCTGAGTTACTGTACATGTAAGACACTTCAATGGTGTCAAAGATATCTCTGAAAATTCTTCATTGTCCATTTTAAATAACAAATATTAGTGAAATGTACTTAATATAATTTGTGTCATCTGGCATTTAATGTTCATGCTGCTTAACACAATATGAATTAGGCACACACTTTTCATGGTTTAAAAGAAATCAGTGCTTTTTCTGTAGTGTCTAGGCAGCCTTAGAATGAAAAGCATATACTTTTAAGGACATGGCATCTGTGCCAATGTTCTAAAAAAGTATCCATTTAAAGTACTATTTGAATATAGTAGAGAATGATGGGCCAGTTATGACCAAAATCCAACTTCCACATTGGGGAAAATCTTCTGTTTCTAGTTTTTGTCCTCACCTTCATTTAGTCCCTTTTGCATAACTATCAACTTTCACAGTTTGGCCTAAAGTGTATGGGAGTGGAGGCCTTTTTACAACTTTAGGGCAAAGGAGACGTGTTTACAGCTTTGTGGGCAAAGTGTTACAGATTTTCACCATGGATATGACAAAGCATTAAATCTATTGCATTGTATTGTAACTTAAGACTGCAGACTGTAATCGGAATGTGCCATGCTAAAAGGTATACAGTACTATGATAGGCCAGAGCTTTTCTGTGTGTCTATTCTTAATCATGATCATGGTCCCCCTTCACTGAACTGCAAGAAAATGCATAGTATGCAGATTTGATATTTGATTTCGCCACTAGTGACCTCTAGTAACCAGCAGTAAATGGGCACAAACATTCAGTAATTTTGTTGTGGTAAAAGGAAGAATTTCACCTTGTGTGATGGAAAGAAATGAAAGTTTTACAGGTTTCAATTTCAGGAAGTTGACAAGTATGCTTTTGCTATAGATATTGTTCCATCGTATCCTATGTCTAAATGTTGGTGTAATTTTTGTTCCTTTTAAGGAAAAAGTATTCAGCATGTGTAAAAAGAAGTCATTAAAAGAAATTGCACAATATTTTACTACTTTGAAGATATCTTCATACCTGTTAATTACCATTGCTATCAGCCATCCATTGGGTTCTATGCCAGAACATCCACCATACACTTCATCTCAACAAAAGCTTTTGACCAGCAATGGCTATTCTTACAATCTGCAAATTGGGGCACTCCACTGATTTGAAATTGGGTGTTTGTTCAATGATAGCAAGGTTAGGTGGCTGTGTGTGCTGAGAAATAAAAAACGTGTTCTGCCAAAATTATATTTGGAGTGATTTTAGGGTTTCAGAATTTTGAGCAATGTGTGTCAGGTGTGTTGAGCCACTCACCAAACTAGTTCCAATAATGTCAATGGCTTGTTCTGTACTTCCATGCACTGAGGTACAGAACTGACTGCTCAACTTTAATGCTTGAAAAAGTGATCCTAAATCTCTCTTTGTGCCAAAATCATTTCTATTTCTGAGAAGTACATGGCATCAGCCAACTAATCTTATAATCCAAAGAAAATAAGGATCATGTAACTGAAGAGAAATCCTCTGTCACACTAAGCAAAGCCAATAAGTAAATTTTACACAAGTTGTTCCATAGGAAAATAAACATAATTGCATGCACACTTTTCTTGGTGGTTTAACGAGTTTCTCATACAGTTTATCTGGAAAAACAGTTTGGCTGTAGGTGGTAAACACACTTGCACAAATTGGGCAGAATGAGTCAGTCACAGGTGATACTGCAAGAGCTCTTCTCTCTTTCTGTTTCTCCATGTGAAGCTGTGCAGAGCATGTTGTACAATAGAAACTACTGCCATTACCTGCTGTAGTCTGAATTTGTACTCAGTAGGCCTAATATTTGTGATTCTTCAAAATCAGACATTCTGGAAGAGATTCATCTGTCAGCTTGGAAGACGTTTTCAGGGTCCATTTCACTTGTGGACTTCTTTATCAGTTATGGAAGCAATTCTGCTGCATACCGCCATAATTTTGATGTTTTACCAAACCACTGAACTCTATAGATTACATTGAGCTCTTTATCCTACAAATGTACGACTTAAGAAGTTACTGCACTATGTTACTATGCTCTAAATTTCATCCACTTTTGGCTGAAACAGTTGGAAATTCCTTTCAAATCTTGTTTATTAAATGTAATTCCATAAACATTTATTTCATTTCATATTATCAGCTATAATACTATTTAAATTACCAAGTATTTTCAGAAATAAACCTTAAAGGGGAACAAAACACAAAAATGAACATTTCATTCACTACATTAGTTTGTGATCAGAAATAAATAACAAAGCATGCAGTTTCACCATCCCAAGGTGAATGGTTATCTGGTTTGGGCCTGTTGTTAAGTTGACATGTGACATCGCGAGAGCCATACTGCACCCAGACAAGATGTATGCAGCATAGGTGTTTTAAATGACTTACAAGTTCACATGTTAAATTCACCAGAGGTTCATAGCTTCTGTGAATAACAAAGAGTAGAGCTAAAGCTAGCCAATCACTTTTCATAATCCAGTTAATACCTACTAGGTGATAAGCAGTAGTCCAACATCTGCTTTGAAAATGAGTGAACGTGGTATACGACCTTATCAGTTGAAGCAAAATAGGGCGATTTTGAAGATTTATAGCATTCTGACAATGATTCTGAGACAACGTGAACACCGAAAACAGTGATGGGTCCATCCATTGGTGTAAGTGTAAGGAATGTATACCTATGAATAATAATGAAAGTATTTGTTGCTCGGACTATGAAATCACATATTGGTGAAGGGTGATTTTGTCTGTAACACAAAGCATCCTAATTTTCACAGATTAGTTATAGATTGTGATGCTTTGAATATTGTGTGGCATAACTTAACATAGCATAACTTAGCATTAAAAACAAAAAGTTGAGCTAAAAAGAAAGTACTTAACAGCCAACAATTCTGCCAATAAGACCTGGTGATATTCCTGCTACAAACAGTTTACACCGTGAATTAATTCATGGACTGCTATTGGACACAGAAAAAGAGTTGTCATACTATCATATGTAGTACTTATTATGTTTAATTAGTGTGTTTATTAGTGAAGTTTGAAGCCTACATATACTTTGCTGGGTTCTGGAAAGGTATTTCTAATACACCACCGCTGCCACCACCACTATTATTGTTTTAAATTGTATAATGTGTCTATGACCAACCTTATGTTGACTGAAAACGTGAGAAGTGCTTCAATCATAGTAACTCTGATGGAGTTTGAATCGTGGGAGCTATATTCTTTAGTAGTGACAGATCAGTTGCGTCCGGTAATGGATCCACACATTGTGCGTGTAGAGATATTTTTATTTCACACATTATCAGTGTTACCATTCTTTGTTAGATTCCTATATTTATTTTTCATGATCCAAGAGCCAGATGCTTTGGAATACTGAGTTTTGACACCAGTCTTTTTTATTTACATTGAAATTTTGAAATAGGGCTGTTATCATGGATTTGAAGGTCATTATATGTAAAATGTATTCTTTTTTGAGCATATCTGAGACAAAGACTGTGATAACTTTCTAAACTGCTAGTATGTAGAATGTCAAATCTTTCAAGAAGGTGCTATCCAAAGTAATTTTCTTCAGAGCATGATAAGCATTTGATTCACCTTTAATGCATAATTTATTTCTTTGGTCTTCTCCCAACAATTCATCATGTTCACAAGATTGTCATTCACCATTTTCTAGCCATTTATGTTCATTTTTTATATGTTGAAGAATTTGTGTGAATTTTTGAATTAATATGGTACTGTTCTCATTGAAGTTTTGCGCAGCCCACCATAAATGGATATTCTCTGGGCATTTTTTTCTACCATTTTAATTTTTGTCATTAGGCTTTTAGACAAACACCATACGTCAAATCCATGCTCAACTTCCGGGTACTGAGTTTTTAACAGGTATCTTACAGCTTTATGTCTTTCAGAGAGAAAAACTTAAATTCTATGCATTTCCTGTTTTGAAGCCTAGTCATTATGTTGTCACAAGAGGCCTTTCCCAAATCGCCTTTCACCATACCGCTTTGAACAAGTTCAAAATCAATAATTTTGCGGGAATTTAAATCCATGACAGAACAACTAAATATTTGACTAATTTTGAAGATTTAGAAGCTAGTAACAGTGATGTGTTATAATTTAAAACAGAGAGTTGAGGGTTGTTACACTACATCACTATGATATTCTTACTTGAAATATCATAGTGATGTAGTGTAACAACCCTCAACTCTCTATTTTAAACTAAATATTTGTCTGAAAATCCTGGGGAATTGTACTGCCCATCCCCTGCCAACCATATAGGTATATCACAACCTTTTTTAATGAATTCAAGTTCTTTTTTACTTTCTTGAATCCAAAATGCTCTAACAACTGATGCGGCTATATTTCAAATGGTTTTACCAAATGTATGCCTTGAAGACATTGGCAAACCCAGTGATTTGCAGAAGGACTTAAATTGCTGAAGCAATATACCAGATGATAATAATAAAGAATTTCCTATTGAAGCATTTCCGTCTGGTTTTCTTTCCTGATAAATTTTGTGAGTTGCAAGTGAATGTATTACTGCAATAACACACTACTTTAACACACAGCATGGTCCCTTTAATGTAATGAGAAATTGTTTAAACTTCATTTCTACATAAAACACATACCTTGAAAAGTAAAAGTAGGGTTGTCCAAACATCAGTGAAATATTCCACTGTAGCTTCATTTCCATGTATGGTGGAAGTTTCTTTTTGTTCTTCTTCTTCCTCCTCCTTGTTATCACTTGTATCAGAATATGAAGTATCAGGTTCGTAGAAACTTTCATTCAGCTTATCCTGAACTTCATCATTGCTTGTTTCCTAGATATTTTCAGGTTCCAATAATATACCTATATTTCCTTATGATTCATTACCTATTTCACATTGTACTTCTGAATTTTTGGTTTTTTCATCGACTCGTCAGTCTTATTGCAAGTAACACTATCACATAGCTCAGATCTATGCTTTTACGATTTCTAGCCTCGTATCATTCTGTTTTTTGTCGTTGCTCTTGGATGAAGGTGGTGAACAATCAATTGTCTTACTAGAACTTGATATCTGGAAATTATCTTCATTTTTCTTTATAGTAGGAATAGTTCCAGGTTTTAATAAAAGCGCTCTGAGATTTTTATCCGGCATAAGCTGCCTTTTTAATAATTGTGCCTGTTCATAATCTGTGTCCTTAAAATGGAAGGAACATAAATGAGCACCAGGGCCAGGCAGATTGTTTTTTCTCTCTTTTTTCATTTCTTTTCAAAATTCTATCCACATCCTCTATTTTTTTGGGAGATTTTTCTCTGGAAACACGTGAAAATGAGTTCCTTTGTGTGTTTCCCTTTGCACATTACAGCATATGCGCAACATTGAGGCATTTTATTTTTCACAATATTACGTTGTTTGCATAATGTTAAACTGACTCAGCAACATCATCACCAAAACACTACCACAAAGTGCACTAATCTTGAACTTAAATACCAACAAGAACAATTTTTGTAAATGTGTTTTTGCACGTGCAGCAGTGACTAGCTTGTGATCTCCCAACTGCTTCCAGTGCACATCTGGCTCTGGTGTATGTGGTTATTATTTCGCTTGCACAGCAATAACGGTGCGGCGGAGTAAGAAAACAATCTTACCACTGTATTTTACAGATAACATGCTTCATTTAGGAAGAAACATTATTTTTGTGTTTTGTTCCCCTTTAAGAATTGGTTTACTTTGTTATTTAAACAATGTTTATCATTTCTAGATTTGTTCAGTCTTTCAAGAAATGAAATTTTGAACACGCTATGAAGTAAGAGCAGTTGCTACTTGTGGGTAGCAATCTGTGTCTCATGATCCAGGTAAATGCTACATTGGCGCAATTAATAACTTAGGCTCCCTCCCCTCACACCTAGTAAGGAGAGTCAGGTAATTAAATAACTGACTTGAGTATTACCTACCGTTAAAGCAACCTATATCTTAGACAGATATCAACTCTATGGTTCTCTTAAAACAGGGCACAGCAAATAAATTTGTGTTTCTATGTGAGAGAGCTACCAAAATTTTTGAGTAGTTGCTGTGGTGTTGGACATACACCACTCACGAGTAGACATATGATGTGCTCATTTAGGACTTGAGTAAAATTGTTGATGTATACTATGAAACAATTATTGTAATTCGTGCACAAAGTCTATAAAACACACCTACAAAACACTTGATATAAGAAGGTCACTTAACAAGCACTGGTAGGGCTGCTCGTATCAGCTATGTTCAGCGCAGATATAAGGATTTTCAGTCTTATTAGCTCTGTGTTTTATAGAGAAACTGGAGACAGAAACAACCCTGTAAGTGTAATAGTTCTCCTATTGTATCCATAAACAGTTAACCAGACAGACAGAAGGAATGAATGGATGAATTCCACTATTGTACCAGGCACTTCATAGCTTGCTGCCTGATGATTCCGCTTTGCCTGCCTAACCAGAGATCAATTAGTTGTTCTCCGCAATATGGATCCTTGCTGAACTTGTAGACTGTGCTTCCTTAATGGGGAGAGAGGGTGGGAATGAAGAGTTGTAAGTTACCATTCAGCCAGTTTGTGGGTTCTGAGTGTAAAAATCAGGTAGTAATCTGTGAAATGCCTCTGGTAACATTGCGTTTGTATTTGCACAATCTGATTGGTTAACTTTTCATGTTTATATCACGAGAACAATCGCTTGCTGTACATTATTGCAGCAACAGTTGCATATTTTTTTCTTATAAGCAGCACCACCTATGTCATAAAATTATGCTTTTCATTTGATTAGTGGGTAATGCCTGTTACAACATAGGGCACCAAAGACAGGGGGCACTGATGATATATGGAATAAGATAATTAAGAAACAAAATCTGGGAAAGAAATGTTCCAGGTATTAGTTTTAGGGTACCTTTCTGGCATTTACCATTAGTGAGGACTGAGGGAAACCTGGAAAAAAACCTGTCAGGGAAAACATTTCTGGCAGGATTTGAACCTCAGACCTCCTGTTCATGAGTTGATGTCTTAGTGAACTTGACCTACTCATGTCGCTATGCTTATCATACCCACATGTTCTTGCGCTACAGTGTATGTTCTTTCAGCTCAACTTCGTATCACACACTTAACTGATAAAACACATCCGAATTCGGATAAAGTTTGTTGCAAATGGCACTATTTAGATAACTTTATTGTAGGCATGGAAGAAGTGGAAAATCAGACTTACCCCTCTGAATGCTAAACTAAAGGTTTGATAAGTTTGACAGAAGTGTAGTGTGACAATAAGTAGTAAAACACATTTTAACTAGAGCAGAGAGTATAATCTGTTCGTTAGGTTTCTGTATATATGCAAAACATGTATCCAGACATTAGCATTTCTCAAAAATTGTATATGGATAAATATATATTTAAACACAGCAATAATTTAGAAGTTGCACATAGATGGTTAACCTATGGAGATGTGAGCTAATGGTAATTCGGCTTCTTAATTGGATGACTGGAATGCAATTCCTGCGGTAGCAAGGGATTTCAATGAATAATAATAATGTATAATATTACATTCTCAAATTTTTTCAAGCATTCTGGAAATACTCCAGTTGAAGAATATACACCAAAAGGCTGCTAAGTGCGAGAAGTTGACAAGTTATGGATAAATTTGATTTCTAGATGCTAGACATAACAGAACCCATCTTATACAGACTTCATGAATTGAAATAAAGCTTGTAGCACTTTGCCTTGTCATTCCAATTGCATATGGGTAGTTTTAGTAAAAAAAAAAAAAACTAACTTGAATTATATATATACAGGTTGAATCCGAACTCCACTGACAAACTTTCACCAGTTGTTCAGGGATGTTTTCTTAAGTATTTTCCTATAAGGAACCCATGGTCCCTGGTGGCTCATTACCAAGTAATTTCATCATTTTTGTTATAACTTAACCACCTTTGTATTTGTTTACTCTAATATGATTGTCTCCAAACAAAATACAACCTTTCACTACTATAGTAGAGCGTGTTTTCAGTGTGATCCACCACCAGGCTGCTACTCCTGCTCAGTTCTGTCTCAGTTTTTGTTTAATGAAGTACATTACCTTGTAGTACATTGTAAGTGATACAGTATGAATAGCTTTACTTATGCAGAATTACCCAATAAGCGTCTTGTCTATGGTTTTGCTCAATGCAATGGAAAAGCAGCACAATAATGTTATGCAGAGCTGTTCCTGTAGTGATGACAAACTCATTGTGCAACATTTGCAGCTGATTGGGCCTTATGTACAACCTATTGAATGGAAACATTCCTTCAACATGCCCTCTCACATTTTCTGGAAGATGTGCCACTGATATTTTGCAGGCATATGTGGTTTCAATATGATGGTATGCCAGCACATTTTGCAGTGAACATTAGATTTGGGCATGGTGTCCTGTTCCATGGCCAGAACAGTCACAGATCTGACACCCATGGACTTTTTCTTCTTTTAACATGAGCCTAATTTACATGATTCCTGTCGAAACTAATATGGACCTGGTTGCTAGGATTGTAGCAGCCGCTGACGATGTGCACCAATCTTCTGGCAGGGTCTAGTCAGGTTCTAGTTTGAAAAGGGGTGGCTTTTATGCCCAAGCACTGCGACCTTAAGATCTATTGCGCATCCCCCCTTTCATCAGTTAAGTAATCTGTTGCTCGATATGAACTTAACCAGACTGCTAACTGAGGCTTTCGATAGTTCATCTATCTTTGGAAAGTGATTGCCAAAAATACTTGCTCTTTGATTCACAAGAGCAGGGCAATCACATAGCGGATGAGTAACAGTCTCATCTCCTTCTAGACATCTACTACAGATAGGGTTGTTAAACAATCCCATTCTGTATAGATTAAACTTTTAGGGCACAGTGTCCTGTAATGAATCCTGTTGCCCATGCAAGTCTTCTTCTACTAAGACCACGCAGGTACTTTACCCTGCTGTTATCCAGGTCTGTAATAAACAACTTGGAATGTCTGCAACCCTCAATGGAGTTCCAGTAGTTCTTGTGTTCTGCTTGAGCCCAGCACTTAATAGCCTGTTTCACTGGTCTGTAGGACACTCCCAGTACAGGCTCCGGACCAAAAAATGGGATTTCTTGGCTGCTTCATAGGCTTTTTCATTACCTGGTATACCTGTATGTCCTGGCACCCACATAAGTTGAACCTTATTGTGTTCAGCCAGTGTCATTAAGGATTCCCGGCATTCTGAGACGAGCTTTGATTTTATTGATGGTGATTCAAGTGCTTTAAGAGCAGCTTGACTGTCTGAGAGGATAAGAACACTTCTATTCTTATATCTTCTTTTAATGCTTTCCATGACACTGGCTAGGATTGCATAAACCTCAGCCTGGAAAACTGTAGCTAAGGTACCAAGACTATAAGAAATCTTGGTGCCATTACCGTAAAGCCCAGCCCCTGTTCCCGATTTGGTTCTAGAACCATCAGTATACCAGATTGGGCCTTTGTTATTATGAGGTTTTACCAGTCTTTCCCATTCACTCCGCTGTGGATAGGAGACCGTAAATTTCAAATCAAACTTGAATCTTGTTTCAAGAATGTCAGTCCCCATGTTGAATATCTGTTGTACATTCTTATCCCAAGGAAGCTTGAGATGATTAATATGTCCAGTATTAGACACTTTGGTTTGGCTACAAATACGGTGATACGTGATCATGGCTTCTGCCTTCATCCATATGTGGAGAGGTGTGAGCCCAATCAGCATCTCCATTGCCACAGTTGGAGTAGTTTTGAAGGCTCCCATAATTGAGATGCAGAAGGTCCTCTGTAATTTACAGAGTTCCTTTCTGCACACCTTTAAATTAACTCTAGGCCACCACATCAGTGCAGCATAAAAGAATATAGGTCTCACCATGGCAGTGTATATCCAATACACTATGCTAGGTTTCAGACCCCATGTCTTACCAAGCATACTTCTACATGTCCAAAAGACTCTGTAGGCTTTGGTAATACATAATTCCATGTGATGTTTCCAAGTTAATTTCTTGTCTAAAGCAAGCCCAAGATATTTAACTTGTGTTGAATAGGGCACTACTTCACCAAAGAGAGAGAGTCTGGATAAATCAGGCCCCTTTCTCCTGGTGAAGGGTACCACTACTGTTTTGCTTGGATTAACAGTTAGATTATTCATCTTGCACCAAGCTTCCACTTTCTTAAGCACCATTTGTAGCACTTGAGAAACTATGTGAGGAAATTTCCCTCTTATGATTATTGCAATATCATCTGCAAAACCAACTGTGAAGTAACCATCACTATTGAGTGCGCAAAGAAGTGTGTCCAATACAAGGTTCCATAGCAGGGGTGATAAAAGACCCCCCTGCAGGCAGCCCCTCTCCGTGGACACATCCAGCGTCTCCCCACATAGATTTATGGTTATCTTCCTATGTTGTAAGACAAAACGTATCCACTAACAAAGAAGTGAAGGTACATCGTGTCCATAGAGGGCGTTCGACACGACATCACAAGATGTCGTGTCAAACGCACCTTCAATATCAAGAAAATCACCAATGGCTATTTCTCTGGTATTAAGCGCCTTCTCAATAGTCGAGACCACTTGATGAAGTGCTGCTTCCGTTGATTTCCCTATTTGATAGGCAAATTGGTACTTGTTTAATGGATGTTCCATTAAAACATAATCCCTAATGTGCCTATCCACTAACCTCTCCAGAGTTTTAAGCATAAAAGAGGAGAGACTTATAGGGCGATAAGCCTTGGCCTGGGCGTAACTAGGATGCCCTGGTTTAGGTATAAACACGACCTTTGTTTGTCTCCAAGCCATGGGTATATATCCATAGGCTAGGCAAACTCTAAAAATACCACAAAGTAGGGATTGAACTGAATCACTACCATATTGTAGAAATGCAGGAATGATTAAATCAGGGCCTGCCGATTTATATGGTCCAAACGACTTGACAGCCCATCGTATTTTAGTGACATTGACTACGCTCCTGATTAGGTTCCAATCCTCTCTGTCCAAAGAAAGATGGTCCAGATTTGGTTGCCCCTTCACAGAATTGCTGTCATTGTCTACCTTAGAGTCTGGAAAGTGAGCCCTCGCAAGTTGCAGGAGCGTCTCAGAACCAGACTGTGTGTATGTGCCATCAGGCAGTTTAATAGTGCTCACAATTTTTTTTAACACCCTTTGCCATGTGTTTCATGAATCTTGCACTGGTGGGAACATTCTCCATCCCCTGGCAGTACTCCCTCCACGAAATCCTTTTGGCTTTGTGTATTTCTTTGTTATAATTGGTGAGGGCTTGTCTATATGAATCCCAATCACCAGTTCTTTTTGCAAGTCTAAATAATTTCCTTGCTTTCTTCCTAAGTCTGCTTAACTCTTTAGTCCACCAAGGTACAAGCCTTGGCGAGTAAGCTACCTTAGGCTGACAATTTTGATGATAGGATAGGAGAATTGACCATTGTAATTCAACGGCAAACCCCACATCCAATATTGAGCGAATGTTCCTTGAGATACCCGATGTCAATGCTGATAGGTCTCGTCTATATCCATCCCAGTCAGTTTTCCTCGGATTTCTGTAAATCACTGGTAGAGTGACTTGTGCTTTGATATTGAAGCACAAGTCTCTATGATCAGAGAGAGTGATCTCCGATGATACATGCCAACTTGAAATTAGGCTCTCAATAATATTAGTCCCTATCGTTACGTCAATGACTTCCTGCCTTCGCAAAGTTACATAGGTTGGTTCATTACCTCGATTTAGAATATTAAGGTTTGTACTCACCAAGTACTCCATTAACTTTTCTCCTCTGGGATTGATATCAGTGCTCCCCCACAATGTGTGGTGTGCATTGGCATCAACCCCCAGGATTAACTCCTTTCCATTCTCTCTGCAGTGGGTCACAAGGTCCCTCACCGCTATCGATGGTGGATCAGAGTCTTCGTAAGGGAGGTAGATGGAAGAGAGTATTAAAACTCTTCTCTTTCCTGCCTCCTCCACTGTAGTTTGGATTGTAGTTACATCCCTGGAACAGTGCTCAGTAAGAAGCAATGCATTTATCCAATTCTTAGCATAAATGCATGATCTTGGATTATTATTACTAGGTCTATATATAGTGCCCTTAGTACAACTGATCCCTCTAATTGAACCTCTTAAAAGTCAAGGTTCCTGTATGAGAGCAATATCAACATTGTCTTCAACAAGTCTCTTACTTAGAATGGCTGAAGCTGCCTTACAGTGCTGCAAGTTAATTTGAACTATTTTCATAATTACATCAACCCACAACACTTACCTTAAGCAGTACCCGATGCGGATCCTCCAGAGTCCCCTATCTCCATCGTCTCTGGACTGTCTCCGCCATCACTGCCTTCTGGCAGGCTAGAGCATGTGTGACAGTCCATGAGACATCGCTGTGAAGTTTGTTGTGATCATGGCAGTCAACATTTTGAACAGTTACTTTAAACAGTGTAATTTGGGTTGTTTCATGTAATTTTTGTAATGTTTGGTTATCTATCCTCAAAAATAAATAATTGCAACTGTCAGGAGATGATGAGTAGTGATTAATTGGTGGCAAACTGTAATGTAAACATGCTCTACAGCAGTCAAAGGTTGTGTTTTGTTTTGAAACAATATTCCGAGTAAACAGACTACAAAGATAGTTGAGCTACTACAAAATGAAAACAATGAAATTACTTGGTAATGAGCCACCAGGGACCATGAGTTTCTTATATCATAACACTCAGAAAATATCCCTGAACAATTTTTGAAAGTTTGTTGGTAGAGTTTGGATTCATCCTGTTTATAAAGGAATTGTTAACCTTTGTTGTGTAATTGAATAAGAGAATGGGACAGTGTGCAGCCATCGTGCAACAAAAGGTTTGGTGTAGGAATGTCCTGAATATAGAAATGGAAATAAACCTATTTACGTAAATAATTCAATAAAGAAACCAATAACATTCTAAGAGTATGTATACTTTTACAGAATCTTCCTTAGCATTGCACATAATTTCTCTTCTTTGATTTGTAAAAATTGAGATTTCAGGCACCATTTCTGCCAAACATAAGTTTTCGCTTATGCCTAGTCAATAAATGATTGGCTGTCTTTTGTCAGTTACCCATATTTTAAAGGGTGCTGATAATAAGGGTATTTTTTAACTCTGTAGATGCAGTTAATAACTTCCCGTAAACTAGATAAAAGATATACGTTTAATATCCTAGCTATAAATGAAGTAAGGCTTCTTTTTCTATTTTAACGAAACCTTAGTCAGTCTTAAAGTGTGGTCCATTCCTCAAATTTAAGATTTTTTGATTCAGGTATTTTCTGTTCACATAATAATATCCAAGGCTATTAATTGATCTGTCCTATTTATTGACTGTTACCTCTGATTACAAGTTGGCAATAATCTGTTTTTCCTTTTGTGTTTCAGAAGAGGTTAATGTTCTGAACGAGATCTTAGAGGTTCCTGGACTTGATGAACTGATACAAGATTTAGGTTCAGAAGAAGGCGTAGGTATGTACTTTGCTTTGCAATGGTGTTTATATGTAGGTTTATTCATATAGAATTTAATACAAAGTTCTTAATTTCTGAATGGTTAACAAATAAGCTATAGTTCAGTAGACTTGTGATTAGCCAAGCTAACGAGACCAGGACTAAGATATGGAAAAAAACTAAAATATTATGAAAATAATGTGCTAATAGGTCATAAATGATGAAAACTTCATAAAACTCTATACTAATTATTGTTCTAGGCTCTTCCGGTGTAGGCCGCGTCATAAAGGCATTGGTTGCCTATACTAATTGTTTATTGCAGCATAATTAAGTAATGTACATTGAATATTTTATATCTTAATGTATAAATAATGTTTAAATAAAAGATAGAACATATTACAATATTAAGCGAGAAGATTACTTTTTGAAAAAGTCTTTCATGGTCTTTGGGCTAACTTCTTGTCTCTCTTGGATGTTGCAATGTAACACCAATGCTGTAGGGACAGTAGATCAAGTGGCATAGACTCTTCTTGCTATTCAGTGTAGGCTATAGCAGCTTTGATCACCTTCAGTCCCTCAGAATGTGATATTTTTGGGATGATCTTGTTGGTATTGTGCTCTTCTTCAGGATTGTTGACCATATTAACAATATTGTCAGTCAGTTCTGTTTGTTGATATTAGTTAGACTACTGGAGGACATTTTCATATTTGATTGACATTTCCACTGGTTGCTCATTAGTTAGCTAGCTAGCTACGGTACCATTCAACTTTGCATTATAGCACTACACTGATACCAAAACTATGTTTATTTTCCAGCAACTCCCTCTATTAAGCAGTAAGTACTGTGAAATTTGTAGGACCCTTACTTTGTCCATGTGAGATAAAAGATGCAGGAGGTTATTGTTATCCACCACTAGACATATTTGGGTGTTACCATCTTTGTTTTGCTTATTGTGTCTCAAATTAGCACTCACTGTTTCTAATTTTCCTTCTAATGTTGTTCTCTAGCATTTACAGGATTTGAAGTCTTTTGTGGAGTGCACTTTCCTTAAGTTAGCCCACAGGAAATAGTCAGGCTATTAAGGTTGGATGATTCCTGTGGCCATAGACTGGCAGAAATAACTCTTGTTATCAAACTAACTGGAAATTGTCATCAGTGACAATTTGACGTATGGCAGGTTGCTCCAGCTTGCTGGAAATATCCTTGGGTTAGTTCTATGTTATGAAATTGTTACAAAATTTGTGAATAATCTTTTATAAGCAGTAGTGTGATCCATATCGTGTCGAATAGTCCTTAAATTATATATAATGCATCATACTTCCACTTTGACTTGAGTGCAGTGTGTTTCATGTATCTTATGTGGGTTTACAATAGACCAATATCTATAATCCTGGTAGTTGACATTTGCTGACAAATGAAACCATCTGTGAACCAAGTGATGTCCAACATCCTTGGGTTCTGAATGATGTCCTGAAAGCAGCAACAAAATTGAATTCTTTTTGCTTTACAAGGCAGTTTTAGTAGCAACATTTGTTATTTAATGTAGTCAAAGATGTGCTTTCTCTTCTGCCCTTTGATATTTACCTGATATCTGAGATAACTGGTGCAAAGTTGTCTTAGGTGAATGTTCCAGTCTGCCATGCTCATTGTTTACAGCCCTCTCTGGTATCAGTGGCTGATGTTTTCCACATTCATCCAGAAGGGAACCTGTCCTTTCTGGTTTTCAGAATAGATAATTTATTGTCGACTTTGGTGGCACTAATCACCTTCCAAACTTTGCACTGAACTGACCTGGGTAGCATGCCGAAGCAAAAATGGAATGAGTTGACAGGAGGTCATCGCTTTGAATGCAGCCATCTGGACTGCATGAAATGTTCCCCATTTTAATTCATGCAACAATTGCTGCTACATTTTCATCTTCGTCTTGTTCATCTTCAAACTCCACTTTGTTGAACCACATGGTGACAGTTTCAGACTTTAGCTCCTGTTTTGCCAGACCAATCCAATTCACTGCATTCAGGACAGAAATTAACCATGCAAGAGCAAACTCACTTTCAGCGTCTTCAACTTTTAGAATAAGTGACTGCATCAATAATTGCTTATAATGGGACTTGAATGTGTAAATGGGTTGTGTAAGGCTGGTTGAACTGGATGGGAACCAAACCAATTTTATGTGTGATAACTTGACATCAGGATGGCATGTTCCATTGTCTAGGAAAAGGAGCACTTGGTGATTTTCTTTTTCATTTTGGCATTGAAAGAGCTCAGCCACTCCTCCAAAGACCACTCACTAACAACACATTTTTATTACTTTGCCATGTGACTGGAAGCTTGCTGACATTATTTTTTCGAAACCAAGGTTTTGCTGCCTTTCCAATAACCAGTGACTTCTCCATTTTACCTAGCTTGTTTCCGTATAGCAGTATAGAGTGTCTTTCCTTGGACATTTTTCCACCAACACACTTTTTGCCTGGAATTGCGAGAGATTTTGAAGGCAGTGCAGTTTAAAACTGTTCCATTTCATCTGCATTGAACACATCTTTAGAGTCAAATGCACAATTAGGTTGTGCAGTTTTGTCTTCCATTCCACCACCACCACATTTTCCTGCACATCCTTAGCTTTCCCATACACTTCATGCCACAAGATGTTGTGTCTAGCTTTGAAGCTGTCCTGTAGACATCCTGTAGATGTCTTAAACTTGATATTCCTTAGCTCTTTAACAACTTTCAGAGCCTACCTCTATGACTTGAGTCCAGACTAAGGCCTTGCTTGCGCGCTTACAAACCATTCCCCACACTATTTAATTAATTTTTTAATTTCTCTCTTCTTTGCCCTTCTTTTCATTTGCCTGTTCCCTCTCATCCACTCATCCCTTTTCTTACTTCCTTAAAGTTTTGTAAATTTGCGCTTTACTGCCTTTGAAATGCAGCATTACTTTGCACACAGAAAGCTTATCTGTCTCACTTGCCTCTATCACCTTTATCTTTTTGTTAAGTGTTAGTGATTTTTTTTGTTTGTTTGTTTGAGATGATTTCTTTTAAAAGTGCTTCAAGTCAATTGAAACTGGTGCCAGGAGAAAATAAAAATAATGCAGGTAGCACATTTCTTCGGGGTACTTGGCCTTGTCAAGTAAACCCCATTGATGAATGGAAAAAAAATCCACCCCCTTTTACACCCTTATGGTACTTTCAGGGCTGTACAATCTTCATGCTAATAAGCAATATGCTCTTATAGATGTGAATAACAAAGAGATGTAGTGCAGTGGTACATATAATGCTGTTCCATTTTATACGAAACAAGTGAAATATAAAAAGGTATTCCATGCATCAGGACTGATGACAGATTTATGAATTATACACATTCTGCTTTGATCAAGTTTTACTCTATATTGTGATGTTTCCTTTAGCTAGCAAACTTTCAAAGCCATTAGCCTTGGTTGGAAATATTCAGGTGCAACCTGGATTGGGAGGCTCTTTAGCCTAAAACTGCCCTTGATTTTGTATAAATTTGAACCAAATTTAAAAGATGTTGACAAATTTTGTTCTCACTCTTTTGTGGTTCATATAAAAATATAAAATTTTTAGCAGGCCCACCATCTAAACTACCCTTAATTAATTTGAAATGTTTTGACAAGTTTTCTTCAAATTCCTGTATATGAAATCTCAACTGTGTACTTGCAGCTTTGGTAAGTTGTTTTGTCCATATGAACAGAGTCATGCTAACAAGTGCTCTGCAGTAGTGTACACCTAAAATCAGCAAAAATACCAACCATCTAAAAATAAGGTAGTATCACTGACATTATGCCAATATCTAATATTGTACTTTGTAGATAATTATAATACACTATTCGACAAAATTGTAACTAGTTTGTCAGAATGTGCACAGAGAAAGCAATTAAATATCATAAGCAGCATAGGGAAGGTAATTGCATTAACAATGCATAAAAGAGTAGTAGTGGTATTGTAATTTTAAATGCTTTTTGTCTCTTTTAACAATTATTATACAAGCAAGCAAAGATAGTTGCAGTGACAGGTCTTTTGCATCTCTCTGAATTCAGAACATGGGCATTGCCATTCACTCTCCATACTCCAGTTATATCTCTATCTCTCCCCTTACTTTTTTTGTGCCTTACTAGCTAACTCTTCAGCTCAAAATATGTATTTATGCAAAATTGTTTCATACCAAACCCAAATGACCATCATTGTCTGACATGCTGTGTGACTGTTAATCAATCATCTAGGTATAGGGAATTGGAAGGGGTATCTGAGGAGGAGTGTTTCACATGTGCACTTATTTTGCCAGTATGGTGTATATCATCTGACATTGCCAGAGCTTTTAACCATCAGTTTAGTCAGATCATGGTCTTAATCATCCTGTTTGAGATTTCTTGTAGATATCAACAGTTGTATCAAGGTGATGGGAACTGTGTTGAAACATCAAATAGGAAATCTTTAAAAAAGCTGTAATATCTTATGTATTTAGAAGTGAAATGCAATGTTAAAGTAGCAGCTAGAATTTATCGTCGTCCTCCGTGGACTGGTGGTACCGTGCTAGCCTCTAGTTCCCAAGGTCGCGGGTTCAAACCCGGCGGAGGGCGATGGATTTTTTCGGGCGTAAAAATCGTTAGCACGGCTTCCTTCGGAAGGGAAGTAAAGCCGGTGGTCCTGTGTCGTAGATTTACGGCACGTAAAAGAACCTCAAGCCTGATAAAGAGGCCTCTGAGCAAAATTACAGGTGTTTCACGCCCAATATAGAATAGGACGCTAAGAACCATAGTAGTTAAAGAGCGTCCATAAATAAAACTAATTTTTTTTTTAGAATTTATCAAGTTACATTTTCCAGCAGAGGGCCTCCAGGCTGATGATCTCACTGCATTCTATGCAGACACAGCAACTGTAATGTATTGTATCATGAGAGGAGACCACAAACACCACACAGATATTTTTTGTGCAGTAAGATACATTGTGCAACGGAGATAGTCTGAAAAAACCATTGTATGACTGCACAGTTCCTCATTGGGTTATTTTGTGAATACATTTTAAATGTGATAAAAACAAATAACTTTAACTTGTGAAGTATCACAATTTAAGACAGACTTTGGATGGAATTGCAATAGCTATTTTTCTACAGTTGGTGTCCTAATAGGCAGAAATCTGTCATTCTGGATGGTGCAGTTGGTTGAGCACTGGCTTTCTGTACCCAAGGTTGGAGATTAGACCTTGGGCAGGATGATTGCATTCAAGGATGCTTTAATATGTTTATGTCAGTAGATTTATTGGCATGTAAATAAAGCAATTCATGATAAACTTCAGGTTCACTGGTAATACTGATATGAACCTGGCGGGTTGCTAGTGTTGTTAAATTATATAACAACTGTTATCAATATATGATTATTCCATTCAGTCCTGGTAATCACAAACGTGTACCTTCAAATATTTCTTGAACTATTGTTTGAGCATTCACACTGCTAGTATGTATGTTTGCACTAACCTAAATGTTATTAGAGTTCTTAAACTCTATGCCCTGGAGAGGCATTTTTGCCTCCAAAAGGGCATAGTTACTTTTCTGCAGTTCCATACAGGCCATAATGACAATATTAACATTTCTGATGAGTGACTGGACATAGGTATTCAATTTTATGGCAAGATTTTTAGTTTTCATTTTGAAAAATTCCTGCATACTTAAGATTATGTGATCTATATAGTAGTTTTGATGTACCCATTGTATATCTCAGACACTATGAGTCATGTAATTTTATTTTCCATAAAATTGTGTTTAGACAGCCATCCTGAATCCACATATCAATCTTCTTCTTTTCTAATATGTCTATTAGCATAAAAAATTATGAACCCTCATACCACTAATTTACATCACTTAGTACAAGGAGTCCTTTTGCATTATTTTTGTGCAACTTTGCTGCAATTTTGTAATTTTTGAGTTTCTAGCAAGACTTATTCTTTTATGTTCAGGCTCTAAGACTGCAGGCGACAGCAATTCTACACAGAAGAGAGAGAAACCTGCCAAGGGATCAAAGAAATCTTTTGTAAAAGAGGTATGTATAAAATGCAGATTTTGAAGCGCAGAGAAGCTGCTAACCTAAGTTTTTTTTTTAAATGACGTTGGAAATTATTGGGTTTACTATTCTTAGAATAGTACTTTCCTAATAATGACCTATGCAGCCAATGTACGTAACATTAACTCTGATTCATCCATCCACCCTTAAACACATCCATGCAATAAAGGTGTTTAATGCTTATTATAGCACTATGTTTAGTAGAATCCCATTAAGATTTAGTTGAAACCAAACAGAAATTGAAGTAATGGGCGCCCAGACAGTTCTTGTAATATTACATTCTGTACAATGTACCTATTGTCAAAAAAGACAAATGGCCAGCAGAACTCTCATTCGTGTGAAAAGTAGTGTACCATCAACTTCTAAAACTATTAAAGAAATGAATGAAATGGATAAAACAGAAATAGTTCACCTGGATTTATGGAAATACAAAGGACATTTTTCAGCATATTTCATGTACAATCCCCCAAACAATAAACCTGAGTTAAATATTTTTTAAATAACCAATAAGGCTGTTATTGTGGGAGATTTCAATGTCCACTCAAAGTTATGGGGATATTAATTTCAAATTGGAAGAAGTTAGTAACAGTGATGCTTACAATAATTTACAAACTTCTTGAGTCAATCTTGTCACACAACTTGTGTTCAGTCTTCAGCTGAGGATGAGAGTGATAGCTCTCGAAACATATCCAAGTTTTAAAAAGTGTAAGTGAAGTTGTGTGACAAAATCAACTCAGGTAATTTGTAAACTTTGTGGATAACACCCTAGATGCATAAGATGACTGGTTCATTTTTCTGTCCCTTTATTTTCTGTCACCTTTTATATCTGATACCTAATGGAGCCTCGCCACACACATGCATTTCTTTGCGCGCTGCATTTACTGCTATGCTTCAAACTACCACCCTTACCTGCTGATACTTTTCTATCAGTTTGCTTTGAACTGCACTCATATCTGTTTTTAGAGTGACCTCCAAGGGAATACTGTGAACAAGTGATTTTCAAAACACTCCTGTTTCTTTATTTCAAATTTTTCTGTCCCCCCAGTTTGCTATCACGTGATTTCTACCTTCTTTCCTATTGGTTGTCTACTTTAAGTTTCCACATGAACTTGTATGCCTGTGGTTATCAGAGCACTGGCCTTTGTTTCTGTGCACCTGTTTTCCAGGTGATCTAACGATACATGAACAAAGGCGTCTTCTGCCCTACTCAGCTACAATGGAGAAAAACCTACCCCATTTCCTGCCTGCTGCTTTCACTGCCTCTGCAACCCATATTCATATTTACAAGTAATATTCAATTCCCAGTCTTATTTAATATTATTCCTACTGTTACTAATTATTTACTTTCACATTATTATGGCTATAATTTTACATTTCTAGCTGTGCAGAACGTACTGTCTCACCACCCATCCACCCACATATTCTTTTGAAGTACTAAAGATTGTCAAATGTTTATTGTCCAATGTTGAGGTGAAAATACCAATCAATGAGTCTTTTGCCATTCCATTGATGAATGAATGATGTAATGAGGAATGTGAATGTGCTTTCACTCTTGTGAGGAAGAATAGAACTGACTTCAGCTGGCTGATGTCTAGTAAGATATTAAATTAAATTTCTCAGTTAAAATGCAGCAGTACCAGATAATGTTATGAACAGAGCTTCAGCAATTGCTCCAAGAAGCAAACAGTATTTTTATTGGGGTAAGCTTGAACTTTAATCAGTGATAAGACTTTCATTCATTTAAGTTTCAATGTAGTGTCCACTACCAGTTTAAATGCTTTTTTCATCTGGAATTTTTTTGGTGCTGCTGTTTCTTAGCATAAAATTGTCGCAGTTGCTTACTGAACCTGGGAGAAATGCATTTTGTAATTAAAATCCTCACAGGTTTTCTCCCAGGCTGCATCCTTCTCCTTTAATATGTCTATTTTCACTATATAGTTCTTCTATACTTGGTAACCAGTTCTATAATTAGCCTTTTCCAGTGGTGAAAAACTAGTTCCCTTGTGCCTAGATTTTTCAGTTATTGTGATCAATGAGGAAAATCACAAAGCAATTGTCTGTGAACATAATTAGTTATCTGCTACTGAAACAATGCACAGACAAAAATGAATCAGAGCACGTTCAGAAGCTGTGTAGTTCAGTAACCACCTTCCTGAAAGCTGTTATTCGTAGTTGTCTTTGATGTTAACAAAATGTTAGGTAACAATTTGCTGTAAAAGCTTGATGAAATGTAAGAGTTTTAATATTATGTTAAACTTGTAACATAATGTTAGCAAACAAGATGTTAAGAGTATTTGTAACATTGGTTGGTGAAACCGGCCCTCGGTGTATCGAGACCTTATTGCCGTTTTTTAATTTTGTTTACGCCCTGAAAGAATAACATATTGTCTTCTCTTTCATTGGAGGTGATGGAGGGTTCTTGCAAAATAAGGAATTTTAGTGCATCATCTGTGTGTTTCTTATTAACAACTCCAAAGATGTCATCCACATACCTGAACCATAACTGAAATATGCAGATGAATGATTTGCTCATGTGAATTTCAAAGGAACGTATTTAACAGATCCCTAAGTAATGGCATCTTTTTATAAAAAATGAACTCTACATTAGCAGGATTTATGGGCAGCTCTAAATCTACAAACATAACCACACTCTTTCTTGACATCAGTTGTCCAATATTTCTCCCTACTATGTAGCCAAATGGATTTCTAATAGCATCCAGAAATTTCCAAAATTTGAGACCCTAAGTATCAAAACCCATTTGAGGTGGTTGACAAATTGTAGGACTGGAAATTATCACATGTGTTACTCTATTTCCATTTGATGTGAACTCCTTGTTTCCGAGCCCACTGCTAGAGAAACTGTTGTAATTAAAAATCATTCCAATCCATTCATTAGACGATGACATTGTGGAAAAAATAATGCATTTTACCAGAATATATCTAGACAGCTTTCTTTGTATTTCAGCACAGTATTTATAAACAATTAAGGATTAGACATGGCAAATCTATTTTCTCTGTTCCTTGCTGAACATTTCATGGATTTCTTTGAAATTTACATGTCAAAATCATTCACCTATGTGTAAGCTAAAGATTAGGAATGTGGATGTTATACTGCTGCACTGTAATAGAAAAAGGCAATATGATAATTTGTGTCTGGACCTTAAAAATATCAAATTTGGTATATGTAGAAAAACCATTTACATTGAAATCTCTATCAACCCCAACAGTTTTACTCTGAGAATGCATAAATATTATGATCCATAGACTAATAAAAGTACCTCTTTGGAATTGAATATGAGCTTGAAAACGGACAATTCGCATAGCAAAAGACAATATCCTGAGTATAGACCTCGGCAACAAAACATTCCAAAGATTCAAAAAAGAGAAAGACATGCCCTTAGCAATGAGAAAACAATTTTCAAAAAATTTACTTACCACACATGGACTATGAACAAGTTCCAGATCGTCTCTAAAGAGCATAACTTCTCTTTAGCATACAGAACAAATGTAGATTTAAAATCTAGCAAAGCTTAAGAAAAGAGAAAGTGTTCTCCCGGAGAAGAAGTTATGCATAATACAGGATTAGTTACTTGGATTGCAATTAATTGTGCATTGAAAAGGCCAAATGAAGTGAAAGCTGCGGAAAGAGCGGGAGCAGAACATTTCTGCGTTAGCACAATGAGATAAACAGGGATATCAAGTTTTTAAAACTAGTACATAGAGACATTGACCTCAGCGTGTGGTAGAAAATTTATACCAAAGATTTGAAGATCACCTCATGAAGTTGAACACCCCAGAGGACAACTGAATCTTATCCCATTTTATCACTGGGGTACATTAGATGCCCATACCACAGACTTATCCAATTATGGCATTCAACAAATGGCTGATAATGTAGCCTATGTTCCCCAAAACATGCCCTTAACAATTTTAGGCAAATGAAGTAAGAAGAATGTAAAAGTTGATTCATTTATGAATTTTTAATTACTAACAGTGTGTTAGCAAAGAAGCGTCTGTCCGAGAGGGTTATGCACATGCAGCAAGAACAGTGCCTGTTTTCAAATATATAATTTATATATAATAAAAACCAGCAGTTTAATTTAATTGAATAGACCCCTTTTCAAAACAAAAAAATTATGGAGTCACAAGTAAAAGAAAGATGCCCTTTTTTTTCTCTTTTCTTTTTCTTCCAAAATCAATTCCAGGTGCCTTAGAGATATATCAAAACTCTGATAGTTTGAGCAGTCTACAAATTGAACTAAAGTTTGTGACAGCCATGCTCTAGCTGGGTTTTAAGACAAAAATCAAGTTTGGTTAAAAATTCCATGTAGCTGGATTTAGTTTACATTTTTTAGTTAATTGCATCCTAAATTGAGTAAATTAGAGAAAGCCTCCAATTATACAGAGCCTTCATTTTGACATGTGGCCATATTATGGGGAATTGCTTGTGCCTGCACTATCTGTTAAGTGGTTCTGTTCCAACTCCACTTTCCCTCATCGGTATGTGCCAGTCAATCACTTGACACAAAGTCTTTGCACAAAGGTTGATATGTTGTGATACCACATGTTTCAGAGTTATAGGTGTTAGTGCTGATATAATGCAAAATTCATGTATGATTACTGTGTGATGACAAACTCTTGTAGAGAAGTAAGATGGCAATTTATAGACAGATTCCCTGTTGTTTGTGCACGTCACGGAGAAATGGTTCATAATCTTGTGAGGAGATTTTTACATAAGCAGGATCTATTCTTGATAAGAAACTGAAAATAAATTGCTGTGTTCTTAGAGGAAAACTTGATGACATTGGTAGAATGAAGTCCAAATAAGTCTATGAAAACCTTGCAAACCTCAGCTTGGAATGTCTTTAAACTTTTAAAATTAAAACCCTATAAGATAACTGAAGTTCAGGAATTGCAACCATGCGATAATGTAGTAGAGTTAATTTCTGCAATTTGTTGTTAGTTAATGTTAATGATCATCTTTTAATCCGTGTTTAATTTTTTTTTTACAGACAAAGCATGTTTTTATTCACATGGCCATAAATTAATTAGTGTTAATGCGGTTTTCTTAAAAGACTGAGAAATGTGTTGCAGCACAAGGACGTCATTTCCAACATCATCTATGACGAAGGTTACTGTTGTAATTTGCATGAGAAATCTATGTTGTTGAATTTAAGGGGCTATGAATATCCTGCTCTGTCAGCAAAACTTGCTTCCCTTATGTCAGCCATATGTCCAAATAAAGGCTCTGTATCTATACACAAAACTTGAGAAAATCAATCTTTCCATAATCTGCAGGTGTCAGCATGAGTAGAACAGAGTGGTACTTTCCATAGCAGTGAAGGGATAGAGAATAAGCACTTCTATATAGCTGCTGAATCCAGAATTATTGTGCCAAAAAGTAAATTGTTTTCAAGAGAACTTTCATAATTAGGTATGAACATAAAAAAGAAAAAAAGATTACCACAAGGACTGTTGTGCGGAAATTTTTAAAACCAACCCAAGTCATTTGGAGATACATATGTGCTAGAAAATAATACCTTAGGCCTAGCACATACACTTTAGGTCACATTTGTATGCTGGTAGAGAAGACTCACTTGATGTCAATGTAATTGATCAGCAGCCTGGGAACAAATGTGACCTAACTGTAAATATTGAAGCATTTGGAGTCCGGCATAACTATTTCAGTGCTGGTTACACATGTCAACATAGCTTTTTCGGACTAGCTTCTTAATTTCATTAGTTTCAACTATCAGATCTGGAGCAAAGAGCATATAGATAAACACATGGGAAGTACAGACTGTCTACAAACAAATGAATGTTGACTTCTTTAAACCTGATGGAGAGGGAATATGTACTTTCCAATACCTGGAACATACTTGCAGGAACACCAGAGTAATGAGTACAACAACTGAGCTGTATGAATTATTTGCTACAAAACTATAATCACATTAAAAGAAAGCAATGGCATGTGTTTAAGTCTTTATATGGTTTGCCTCCTCTGGGATGACTGAATGTGGCATAATGGTTCCCTCCATTTGTTCTGTCAGTGGAAAAATCCAATGGATCAGAATAGTGGGCACCCATATTGGATTTGACATATATGATGAGATCAAAAGAAGTCTATTTGTGAATCTTCATGCCTCATTTTGAAAACCATTGCTTAGTTACTTGCATATTTAAAATATTGGTGCTTATACAGGATGGTGTATTTCACTTTTGGTGGCATAGGTATTAAATGTTTTGGCATCCACAAGACAATAATTAGAAATTAAGTTATATAATAGGGATCATCTGAAGTATCTGATGTTTTTTTTAATCAAATAATTTTCAAGAAATGTGAAAGTAATTTCTTTAATAGAAACTATGCTTTGTGCTGCAAGTGTTGTGTTAGATATAAGAGCTAGTAGCTGCTGACTATTTTATTGGTTACTTAAAAGTCATGGGAATAGTAAACATAAAAATGTCCTGCACACATTGGCTGATGTCAAATGCTAAGCTTATTGCAAGACTATAATATCTTATTAGCACTGCATGTGCTACAATAAAATCAGAAACGGAAGGAAATTGATCAATTATGTATCATACCCAGAAGTGTTGCCATGCAGATGGCTCTCTCTTTGAATATGGCTTGTAAAGTTTCTGCTGTAAGAAATGTGATTGCAAAATCGTGGCCCCCCCCCCCAAAAAAAAAGTATCTTTTACATGTGCAACATTTTCATAAAATAAACTTTACCTTTGTATCTTGAAAGTTATTCAATTTAAAATCAATACTTGTCAACTTTTACAGTTTGCCTGTAAAGTTTATGGAAGTAGAGGAGTTTTGCAGCTTTACGGCAGTTGGGGCTCTTTTTATGGATTTTTTTGGGCTGATTCTAAGTGTTGCAAATTTTCAGCATGGACATGGCAAAACATTAATTGCTATTGCATTATATTGTAATTTTTTTTTATAATAGTAGTGTAAGACTTCTTACTAACTTATGATTACATTCCGAATGTACCATGCTAATAATTTGGTTGGTTGATATCAAATGTTGAGCAGTTGGCAACGAAACCTATGCTCTCTTGTACTTCAGTATTTTGGTGAGAGGTTGGTATGTTGATCGAAAGCTGGGCTAATAATATACATTGCTATGATAGATCAAAGTGTATCTGTGCATCTATCCTTCATAATACTGCCCCTTCACCTGGCTGCAAGAAAATGCAACTCATACATACATTGATTTGTGGAATTTAAAATTTGATGGCATCACTAGTGATAACCAGCAGTCACCATTGAGCAGTAAATGGGTGCAAACATACAGTGATGTGAACTGTGAAGTTATTCATGTTACATGACTGGGGGAGATAAGTTTCGCGTATTTTGTAACAGGTTGTGGTTATAGTTTGTATTGTGAACTGAAAAATATGGACTAGAAATTTGAGTATAGCCCAGGAAATGGTGTTCTATGTTACCATTTAATACATGTTTATCCATCGTACAAAGAAGAATTTCAGTATGTGTGACAGAAAGAAGCAAGATCGTCAAGCATTCTTATAAAATGCAATTCCCATTTATTTTACAGGAAAACTTTTAGTACTCTTATGCATAGTACATAACTTTTATATCTGCAAAATTACTACACTTTGCAGGATGAGGGAGAATTTTATGGGTTCAATTTCAGGAAGTTGACAGTTATGCATTATGTGTATAAGATGTCCGATTGGTATAATTTAATTTCTGATTGCCATTTAGTACATATCAAAACAATTTTAAAGGCCAATCAGAGATGAAAATATTAAAGCCCCATATATGTCATGAGTAACAGTGTAATTAGAATTGTTTGAAAGGTACAAAGCTACAGATATGAAATGACCTGTTATTATTTCTTTAGTACAACTGAAATTTATTTTTGAAAAGTGTTTTCTGGAAATGCAACTCCAAGCAATGCATAAAGATGGATTCAATACTTTTAGGGCTTTATTACAAAATAGGGTTGATGAAACAATGATTCTGGAATACTGTTGCTACACTGGTCCATAACTCTGGTAAGTCTTAAGGCATTAAATAAGCTCATATATCATTAAACTATGCATACAGTCAGTCATAGAATTTCTAAACATTCACTTTAAATAAAGAAGGTATAGATTGGACCATTTCTCATTACTTATAACAACTTAAACATAATGTTCTAAGTTTTCTGTTCAAGGTACAGTGAAATAGTATGGAACAAAATGAGCTTGGGGTTGTAGATGTTATTTAGGCTAAGTTTTTGTATTTAGTAGGTAAGAAATAGAACCTTTGAGGGTTAAATTGGAAACCATAATTAGAAGTGTGCAAATGCCAACATTTTAAGTTGCCCAACCTGCTTGAAAGTAATTTTGTCACAAATAAACGTTCAGCTCCTCCAGAAGAGGGAAAAAATAGACCTCTGAACAAAACATTTCACAATTTAAACAAATATAAATGTAATAGAAGTGAAGATAATCCTAAATGTAATTGAGTACAATATAATTATTTAAGAATATTAGACATAAGGAGATGCATATGCTACAAGGAATACATTTTTAAATGTAGATTAAGGGCTAGTTGTACAAACTCTGAATAAGCCCTGTTAGAGATTATTCTGTGTTCCAGGCACTAAATTGTGTTGTACAGTGCCGGAATAGAGCCTATCAAGGGTATAACCATGAAATAAATTATTCAATGCTTTCATGCAGTGATAACTTGTTATTCCAAGTATAAAAAGAAAGCTGCTCTTTGGTTACTGGATGCAAATTTGTCCTATATAAACAATCTCCTTATAGTATGCTTTTTTTGTGTGTAACAATAGTAGAACATTTAGAAACAAAACATGCAAAAAACAGAATGTTTTATAAACATCATATGGAAGTGAAACCTGGACATTAACTAAAAAAACAAGAAAATACAGGCTTCTGAAATGAAATTTTTAAGAAATACAAAGGGATGCACAAAACAAGGTCATATAACAGATAGGAGAAGAGCTAGGAATTTTTAATATTAATAATAAGTTAAAGGATCTTAAACAAGAGTGGAAAGAACATGTTGAAAGAATGCCTGACCCAAGACTTACAAAACAAATAATGAAATACAATCCTAAAGGGAGGAGATCTGTGGGCAGGCCTAGGAAATGATGGCACGACCTCGAAGGCAAAACAGGCACTTGGTTGCCTATCCCATGAAGTGATGATGATGGTGATATGCTTTTGATAACCAGAAAGTTTAAGACAATCTGTTGTACAGGTGATCCAATAAATGATCATGATGATAGTGAGATCATTTGGTGTTACTTAGAATATGTGACAGACAGAGGTTAAAAATTAGTTAAAACAAAGGTATTATTTAAAACTGAATAACCTAACTAGAATATTATCGCACATTACAGTTTTATTGAAACAGTGAAGCTATGCAGTGTAGGAATTCAGTAATAGTGTAGTATCAATGTAAAGAGTTAGCTTAAGTTGTTATTGGAAAACACAAAGTAGGTATAAAGCAAATATCAGAATGAGACTAAGGTGACCAGACGTCCCATATTAGTTGGGACAGTCCCTCCTTTTTTTTTTTTTTTTTTATTTATTTATTTTTTTTTAGTCTCTGTCTAGTCCTTTTTAAGGTGGAAATGAGATGCAAAATTGACCCTTTTTTGTGGCAATGACTTATTGCCATAAAACGTCATTAACTCTAGTTCTCAAAAATTCAATTTGCCCTGTTTTCCATCAGTTAAGCACTGTATATATATTTGGGACTACAATACATATACACCTGAAACCATGTGGAGACTTCGCTTGGAAAAGTACAGTTGTGGATGACAATTGAACTGAGCCAGTCTGCGCTATCGCCAAACAAACCGTAATCACTCGTGTTTAATGTGAATGTCACCAACAATAACAAAAACTGTAAACACATATGCTTGAGTCAAAAGAAATTTATTACAGTTTGACTTTGGTAGAAGACATTTGTGAAATAATAAAATACAGTGAACTTTCATAAACTGTGCTAAAACACTTGAAATTAATAATACGCCACCGCTGAAAAGGAAGTGTGTTTTTAATAGTGACCTGCAAAAGGAATATCCATACATTAAAAAAGCAATTTCTGACTCAGATGTTCGATACAATAAGTGTGCATCTACTTTCAGTATAAGCCATGGGGGGAGGTGGGTGATTGGATATATTACAACATATAAACAGTGAAAAACATAAAAGAATGGGGCGTGCAAGTGCTTCTTCTAGCACTGCATTGACTAATTGTTCTAAAAGTGACAGTTTTGGTGATACAGGATATGAAATTAGTAGCTGTTGAAAGAGTGTTCACTTACCATACTGTCCACCACAATCAATCTTTCAGATAAATGGACTGTATATCTAAACTTATCCAATGTATGAGGAATGACTCTTACACTAAATATTCTAAAGGATTGTTTGGCTGGAGTGAATTCAGAGCTACAATATATGCAAGTTAAACATTATTTATTTCTGTATTTATTAGTTTTGAAACCCTCGTATTTATGATGAAACAGTTTTTTTCTTTCTCTTTTGTCCCTGGTTTCATTGAGAAAAATTTAAAATGTCTCATTTTGTTCTTTCAAAAATATGGTCACCATATATGAGACATAACTTTACACCAAAGGTGAGGTTATATCTGTTTTTGTTTTCGTTTGCAGAAATCATTCGTTGTCGCCCTTTAATCAGCTGCTCCTTCAAAGAAACATGCTTATGTTGAAGCTTCTCACTGGTTGTGTTTGAAGTTGTCTTGAGTATTAATAATATATGCTTATAATATACTTGTGTTCACTCCCATGCTCTTACCGTATCACAAGAAGTCATGCTGTCTGTGTTTGCATTTTCTACAATGTGTTTGTGTTTTTAACTTACTTGCAGAATTATAATTTTGCATCTCAACATGCTTGGGAGCATTCATAATCCAAAGAGTATAGCAAACAGTGCAATTAAGAAATAACAATATTTAGGAACAGCTGATTGTGAAACAATGCAAAATGCTACACAAATGTTAGCAAAACAAAGCTTCAAGCTAACCATGATTATGTATCAAGCTGGCCATGAACGACCTGCAACATAGCCAGCTTTAGTTTGAAATTGATAACAGTGGAATAACTATCTAAGGAACAGAAATGAGTCATACAACTTGTTACCTCATTTATACTCTAGTTTGGGTATAGAGAATTTAACTCTTCCAAGATATATCCTGAGTTTGTACAACCAGCCCTCAGTTGAGTAACTGACATTTTAAAGAGATTCAGCACTTTGGGAATCCCCTCACCCCAGAAAGGCACAACAAAAGCATTATGAAAAATCTCTTAGCTTATTTTGAACCTTTTCATGAGCACACAAATGCTTTTCCTATGATAAGCTATCATCAAAAGCTTATGTTCCTGATTTTGCCATTTATGTTCATTGTCATTTGGGATTGATTTATTAATTTTCCTGCAATTTGTACTGCTCACATTCTCAACTTCATTGAACAAAATGCACATAGAGCAGCACAGTCGTACTGCATGAGTAGGACACATATATACAGTGCAGTCAAGTCAACAATCAGAACAGGTCCAAAGAAACTTAGAAGGTGTAATGAAACCCAGGTTTGTTAATCTTTGAGTTGTACTCGGTACATGCACATACTTCCTTCATGGACAAGCAAGCTCACTTCCTTTGCTTGTGGTGAAACACCTAGAGGCAAAGTGGAATCTGTATACCTCTGCCATTGCTGTGTGGAACATAACTGAAGGGTCTGGCTAACTCAGGCTTTGAAATAGTATTTGTGCAGAAGAGAGTGAGGGCGAAAGAATCATGAACAGTGTCCAACTGAATTGCTATAATAATTATCAATACAAGATCATTTTTATTTTAAGGGAAAGGGTGGAAGACATAATTTTTTGGTTTTACATTGGATGTTTTTGACATAGTTTGTTCTTACTAAAATATATTTGAATGAAACAGTCCCCCCATTATTTCTCTCTGAGTAGTTGTGAGCTTGAAAACTTTTGTCTCTTCTGTGGCATAATATTGAGTATGTTATGTTTCTTAATAATATGATGTTAATAGTGTTGTTATACCTAATCCAAACCAATAAACATTGCAGTGAGAACATTTTTAACAACCTAATTGAACAATCTGCCTTCTTCCTCCATAATTGTCAGGCAACCCACCACTGAACACAGCAGTAAAGGAGCCATACGTACATACCTGCAAAGCATTGCTGAATAGATGCCCTGTTTATTGTATTAAACACTGAGGAAATAATTGAAATGGTTAAAATCCCTTAATTTAAATGAATTTTGAAAACTAATTGTAAATTGCGTACCAGTGTATAAAGTTTTCTAAGCAGCTACAAATGATGGATGAAGATTTGGTCATAGAGGTGCCTTGGTTTTTTTACTTTCTCTACTATGTACATAAAGTAAGTAGAGGAAGGATTGTATTTCACCCAAAAATTTCATGTTGAAATTTCACTGGAAATACGTGTTTTGAGACTCCCTGAATCCAAAAAAAGTATTTTTAAAAAAAGGTCCTGTGCGTGCACGTAAGAGAGAGAGAGCATAACTCAAAACGAAAAGTTAGATATATATCAAAGTTGGTATTCAAGTTCAGTATCTTCCAAAGATGTGACATGAAGATTTTAAAAAAAATCCCTCCACCCCAAGTAGCCTTTATATTGGACATTTTTTGAAATCTTTTATTTTCACAAACTGGCTCTAACAATTTTGATTAAAATACCATATATTAAAGATATTTATGACAAATGTATATCTTAAATTTTGTGGTAATAGCTTGTGAAGTCATCCTCAGTCGGGAATTTTGTATAATCTTGTATACCTGGTATACGTCGAGTGATAGGAGAAAACGCCCCACATAAAAAATGTAGATGTGTTTAAAACAAATAATTTATTTCAAATTACTTTTTTTTGTGCTATGGGCCATTTCTGAGTTTCAGTAATGGTTCAAATTGTTCAATACTTCAGTTACTCCTTTCAAGTCCTCTAGATTTCCAGTTGTTTCTTGTGACTGCATGGAAAGAGCATGGAAGTTTAAGGTCTTAGTGTTTCCTTGAGTGCAATATTACAATAACTATGCAGAAACCAGCCTCTTCTCTCTTCCAATCATTCACTTCAGTATCAAAAGCAGGACTTTTCCTTTCTCTTCTGGTCACTCACTGGAGTGTGAATCATAGGATTCCTCTCTTCTGGTCCATAGGAGTGTCAAACACAGGACTCCTCTTCTGTTTCCAGCCTTGCATTGTGGTACTTAAAGTATTGAAGAGCCACAGGAATAATTTTTGCACTTCCAAGTTTACTGCCATCTGTAGAAATATCTATATGGATAATGTCATTTTTAAACACTTTTCATCCCTAAATTGGGCTTTTTACTGTTTTTAAAAAGTCAAAGCTCTTTAAAGTTTTTTTAGACATATTCATGCTCTGTTCTTTGTTTTTTAATAATCTTAAAATTAAACTTTTAACATCTTCACCATTTGGACAGAACCATTATGCCAAGTCCTGCTGCCTTCCAGTATATAGATTCAGCTTAATTATGTATCTAATAAAATGCAGGGTGTTTAAAAAATAATCGTCTGAGTTCACAGGGCTATATCTTTTACATGCATGCACTTAAAACTTTGGAATAAATTTTATTATAGGTTTAGGACTACAAAGTTTTCATTTACATAATTTGAAAGTGTTTCACAAATATTCAATACCAGATACACAACAAACATGCAGACATGATCAAACTCATTTCATACTTGTATGAGCATATTTGGTCTTACTGTAGCCACTGCTGTTTCTTTGCATTGTTACAGTTTGCCTACAGTTGTTGGAAGGGGAGGCATAAAGATGGAATCTTTCACAAATCCTTACAAAAATTATGCACACTGTGAGTTCAGGCAATGTTGGAGGCCAATGGTGCAATGCAGCATCTGTAGAACCCTTACATGCCAGTGTGGTGGTGTTCCATCCTGTTGAAAAATGTAATGTTCAGCGTACTCTCTTAATTGTGGAAAAAGCCAGTTCTCCAACATATGTTCTCTCTATATGTGATTCCTGTAACTATGTTTTGTACAAAAAAAACAACACAACATAAACCTTTTCATGGGAAACAGCACAAAACAAGTTAAGCTTTGGAGAGGCTCTCAAATGCAGGACTATGGTATGTGACTACTGTGTTCCCGATATTCTTACATTCTGGTCGTTCACTTTTCCACTTAAATGGAATGAGTCATCTTCCATCTCCATGCCCAGAATGAATTCACAAACTTGACATTGTTGTTTATCACTTTCGCAAAGGGCTTGTAGCAGTTGAATCCTGTGTGGTTTGAAACACAGTCATCACAAAACCTGCCAGATTGTCATAAGAGGAATTGCTAGCTCTAGGCTGGCACTATGAATAGACTTCTGTGGACCATGTATGAGAGATTACTGAATGTACTCTTATCTTTTTCGGGCATACGGTGGTGGGTGGTGACTTGGTGGATTTTCTCTTACATAAGCAATGTCTTGAGACTGTTGGTTCCTACATCAAATGCTCTGAGTTGTAAGCTGTGTGGTGCCACATTGTCAATGAAACTTAGTTATAATTGATTTGCACCTGTTGAAACAGAGAATGCAAAATGCTTTTTGTTTCTGTGTTGTCACCTCGACACATACTAGGTACTGAGTGAGCAAGTGAGCTAGCTGCACCAGGAAGACCCCTACCAGGATCCACGTGAACTGGCATGGTGGACAACTCGTAGTTTTGATATGTATTTTAAAATTTGCTGCTAGGTTGTATCTGCAGACATAAGTTATAGCCTTGTGAAATCAGATGATTATTTTTAAACACCCTGTATATATAATAAAAAGATGTGTGTTATGCTGGAGCACAGCATATTCAAGTGTTTGAATTTGATTCTATTGTTTACACTGATGTCAGGAAACATGCATTATATAAGTATATTTATATGACCATGCATACCCTGAAATAGAGGACAAATGCCAGTATGTAAGCATTCATTTCTTTGGCATGAGCATTTAAATTGCTTCATTTTAAACTAGCGCCTTTTCATAAGTATGTTGGTGTATTGAAATAAAAATAAACTCTTAATTTTTTATGTTCTAATCAAATCATATAAATTATTATAAAGTATATTTTCCAGTAATACTGTACAGGGTGGACTATTTAAGTTGAGACTGTACAATATCTCCAAAACTAAGCGTTAGAGAAAGAAATGTCTTGAATATAAGTTGCTTGATATTATGAGAGAAAGTAAATGTCATTAGTCGCATTTTATATGGAGAATGTTATGATGGTCACTTTAGGGTTAATTTAATTTGACCCTAATTGTAGGCTCCCATTTAAAAAAATTAAATTGACCATAAAATGGCTAGCATAACATCCTCCAAACAAAATACAACTAATGGCATGTACTTTCCCCCATAATATCAAGCAACTTTTATTAAAGACATTTCTTTCTACAACACTTACTTTTGGAGATATTGTACAGTCTCAATTTAAATGGTCCACTCTGTATAATTAACTGAAATATGATTTTCAAGCTGAAATACTCATTTTATTCTGCTTCTAAGCCAAAGTCATTGAACAAAATATAGATCATTTCGTGCTCTTTGTTACCATTCCTAAATGATACCCTTACTTGGTAGATAATATGACAGAATCTACTAAGAGAAACAAGGTTTCAGAGAAAATGCTTCTTGTCCACATTTGGTCACTGCTGACATTTGGGTGTCACATTAACTAAAATTTTCAGCTTTATAACACAGCAATCAGAATAAGTCTTTATCCTTTAATCTATGCTTAATTTTGATGACCTTTCACAAAAATACTTCAGATCTTATGGTTTACAGCACCAGATTTCAATTGTTTTACCTAATCCTATTCAAATGTTACTGGTGGAGCAGCAATTATCTGTGTTAATAAAATTGGCTCATGAATATTCAAGAATAGGTGAACATTATTATCAGAGTTAACAGAGTCATCCTCTGTGGTCTAGGGGTACCATGCTAGCCTCTAGTTCCCGAGGTCCCAAGTTCAAACCTGGCGGAGGGCAATGGATTTTTTGGGGCGTAAAAATCCTTAGCATGTTTTCCTTTGGAAGGGAAGTAAAGCCAGTGGTCCCGTGTTGCAGATTTATTGCACGTAAAAGAACCTCAAGCGCGATAAAGAGGCCTCTGAGCAAAATTACCAGTTTTTCACGCCCAATATAGAATGGAACACTAAGAACCATAGTAGTTAAAGAGTGTCCATAAATAAAACTCAATTTCATTAGAGTCATCAGATGCTTAAGAGTGATCACTTATAAAATGTCCCCATTTTTCTATTCATAAAGCCATTATTCCACTTGTGTATGAAATGTCCTTCAGCCATCAACCTCATAACCTTCTTAAAAATGCCCGAATATCTGATCTTCTGAAACTGAGCTTTCACCTATTTAATGCTTTAAACCCAATCACTACATCATGATTTCCTGAAAATATTTCTGTATTTGCCAAGAAGACTGAATCTTTTGTTTGGTGGTACAGAAACCATACAATCTTCTTATACAGTACATAGTTATATTGCCGGACTGTGGATCACGTGTATGCATGCTCCGTGCACTTTCTATTAAACTGGGGGGTTTTCCGTTCTAAAACTCCCGCATTACTTACTCACGAGTTGTAGTACATGCACTATAATGAGTACTAACCTTGTTATAAGTGGTGTTGAAAGTGGTGTCCATCTCCATTTAGACATTCCTGGCATTTTGATATGAAATTTGCATTCACATGCATAAGTTCTTGCATAATTTTCGTAATGTGTGTTCTTATACCTTCTTTAAGTTCATCTATGGTGTGGAGATTGTTCCTATAAGCTTTATTTTTTAGGGTTCCCCACAAATAGAAGTCACAAACAAAAAGATCCAGGCAATAGGGGTGCCATGATCCTTTAGAAATTATTCTGTCATGAAAAACTGCCTTTATGTTTTCCAAGGAGTTTTGAACAGTAAGGGCTGTAGCAGAATTTTTTTTTTTTTTTTTTTCACTTCTTTGGTTTAGCGTTTAGTGATCCCATTGCCCTAAACTTATTAACCTCTCTACGTGGAACTGGAATACCAGGAAATTTCTTCTAAAACTATCTACACACTTCTGTAAATGATTTCCCAAGGTCGCGGGTTCAAACCCGGCCGAGGGTGATGGATTTTTTCGGGCGTAAAAATCCTTAGCACAGCTTCCTTCGGAAGGGAAGTAAAGCCGGTGGTCCCGTGTCGTAGATTTACGGCACGTAAAAGAACCTCAAGCCTAATAAAGAGGCCTCTGAGCAAAATTACGGTGTTTCACGCCCAATATAGAATGGGGCGCTAAGAACCATAGTAGTTAAAGAGCGTCCATAAAAAAAACTGTAAATGATTCGGTTTTTATGTATGTATCACACAAAAATTCTTTTTCAAGCATGAATTTTTCATTATGCATTTCAGTGGACTAATAAGAATAATCTAATGTAATTCACACACAACACACATGTCCTGAATAAACTTTAACTTTTGAGTTGCACAATGAACAAACTCTTAGTCTTTACAGCTCGAACTGAAGACAGCAACTGACGCAGTATAACACAGCTGATAAATGCAGCCTTGAACGGGTTATTCATTGCTGGTGCGCAGTGGAAAAATACAGAGGTCACTGCAGTAAAGCCAAATGTGCATATTTGTGGTCTGTGGCCTGGCTATAAATCAAATTCATGATAGCATCTAAATGATCCCTTCCTTGAAAATAAAGAGTCAATCTTTCATTATTCCTTTTTGAGCTATCACATTCTTCATTCTTATACACAATAAGTTAAAGTACAATAAAATATGGGGAGTTAGCAAATTTGGTAGCTACTTACCAGTGAAGCCATTTTGGTTTCTTTTGCTGTGCTTAATTTTCTTACTAGCTCAGTAAAGAAAGCAAACTCATAGCATTGTATATGAGGGCTGTCCCAGAAGTACCCGACCTAACAAAGAAAACAAAAATTTGGGGAAAAAAAATCTTTATTTTTCTACATAGTCTCCTTTCAGCTTGGTACACTTTTCCCAGCAATGTTCAATACCTTTGATACCCTGTTTATAGCAAGAACCATTGAGTTCTGCAAAATAGCCATCAGCTGCAAGCTCCACCTCTTTATTGTTGGCAAATCTTTTACCACCAAGCCATTTCTTCAACTTTGGAAACAGAAAATAATCAGTGGGGGCTAAGTCTGGCAAATAGGGCGCATGAGGAAGCAATTCAAACTTTAACTCATTGATTTTGGCCATGGTGATAATGGATGTGTGAACTGGTGCATTGTCTTGATGAAACAGAACTTTCTTTTTCGCTAAATGCGGCCGTTTTTGCTTGATTTTATCATTCAAATGCTGCAATACGTTTGCATAATACTTGTCATTGATTGCTTTTCCTTTTAAGATAATGAATCAAAATTATCCCACGCGCATCCCAAAAAGCTGATGCCATGGCCTTGCCTACAGATTGAACTGTCTTTGCCTTCTTTGGAGCTGATTCTCCCCTTTCAGTCCACTGTTTTGACTGTTCCTTCGTCTCAGGTGTGAAGTAATGGACCCATGTTTCATGCATGGTTATGAATCGACGCAAAAACTCGACATTGCCAAACACTCGACTGAAACATCCTCACGAAGCTGCTTTTGTTCCATTGTGAGTAAATGCGGCACCCATCTTGCGCACAGCTTTCTCATGTATAAATTTTCAGTTAGTATGCGATGTACAGCACTAGATCGTGTACATTCAGTCAATGGTCATCCAATACCATTTAGTGGATTCTCTTCACAATTTCTGGCGTGGTCACCTCATTTGGTCGACCACTGTGATGTTCGTCTTGGCAGCTTGTACGGCCTTGCTTAAACTCTGCCACCCAATATTTTACTGTGGTAAACAAAGGAGCAGACTCCTTCAGAGTAGAATCTAGCTCAGCTTTAATATTAGTTGGACTAAAACCTTTCAAATGAAAGTATTGTATAACATAACGATGGCAAGTTTTATCCATGTTTACAAATTCGCTGAGAGAGTTCACTATTAATGGCCGTCAAACAATTACTAAACAACATAGCATTGTCAAACTTCAAACTTAAGTTTTATAAGGATGGTACTTTATACCATAGTCATTTGTTTGAAACAACAACCGCTATATATACACGTCAGGTCGGGTACTTCTAAGACTACCCTTGTACCTTCAGATTAATGCGCAAAATAAAAATATATTTTTGTCTTGTAAGATCCAACATAATAAATGGATTAGAGCAGTAAACAAGTCTGTAATAAAAATATTTTAATACATTTTTTAATCTTGTGAGGCTTTCATGTATCGATCTACTATTGAAGCACAACAAAGCCACTGGTCAATAAAGGAAAATAAATTTCATAAAATCAGTCTGAAAATTCTGTTGTAAAATTCATGCATCTATTGATAAAACCATAGAATGCAAACTTTGTTTTGAATAGCCAGACAGATCTCAATGTTGACAACACTGTTTTATATGACCATTAGAAATAGCATCATGTTATCAGGAGGCAGAGGGGGTTTAGTAAGTAAACAGAGCAATTGTGTTACTGCACAAAGTGTAGGTGACATCAAGTATTCTGTTGGATACTCTCTTCCCCAACCAACAGGCGGTTTCGTTGCGACTGTTCCATTTATTCGATGCATATATAGACCAGCGGAGAACTGTTCATACATAAAAAAAAATTCAGCACAGTAAGCACCGTTTGTTACAGAATTTGGCACGGAACACTTCAGCACAAATGGCAAAACCACCCAGATGTAACATTAAAGCTCAAAGGACATTTTAAACATCATGTTAAGCAATCTAATTCAATGAAACATAAGGAACAATGAGGAAATTGGACTTTCAACATCCTGAGCTCTAAACTATGCATCAACATTTTTCGTGGATCTGTGTCATACGCTAAGAGTAGGTATTGTTTTAACAAAACTGCAGCTTTTGATGTAAAAGAAAAGACATTGTAACTCAGATTTCTGCATATTAATGTCTTAATTAAATCATGATGCAACTTTATTGTGAACTATCAATGGCTAAACATACATTGCTTGTTTTCCTTCTAATACTCCTTAATTCTAGTCTTTGTTGATGACTTGCTTCAACAGTTGCGTGAGGATTGACGTCAGCCCATACTTGCCGATTGTGATAATTTATAATCTGATTTTGTTGAAACGACGCCTCATCAGTGAACAGCACCGTTGCACTAAAATTAGGGTTGTCACTTTGTTGCATAAACCATTCACAGAAGCGTACCCGTGCAGGAAAATCAGCTGCTGCTGCTGTACGTGCTGTAAATGGTATGGATACAGCCGTGTAACATTCGCCAGACAGTCATGTGGTCAACATTCATTGTTGCAGCTACTTGTCTTGTAGACACTAGGGTCGTCGTCAACTGCTTAAAGAATTGCTGCCTCCCGTTATGGTGTCCTCATCCTTCTAGGCCTCCCCCGGTCGCAAGTATCAGGCTGAAATGCCCGAAGTTCCCTAAGATGATCAATGGCTTCAAACATTTTCATGTTGGGGCACTTTCGTCCAGGAAATCTCTCCCGGTACAAACGTTGAGCACAAGCACCATTGCCGTCTGTTAATCCATGCTTCAAATGGGCATCTGCCATCTCTGCATTTGTGTACACTGCCATTGCACGAGCCAAGTCTGTGATCAATTCTACTAGTATGTAGTAACCCGTGTGCTTGCCAAGGTCATATTGCTCACTGGAGCAGTTGATGTTACCTGTAAACAAGCAATGACGTAAGTCGCATGGAAACAGCGACATGTAAAACAAAACACTGGCACTGCTCCTACGATAATGGCAACGTAACCAAGAGTGCATGTTCCCCATGATTAATGAGTTGGAGAAAATGAGTTGTAACATGGAAACAAAGTGTTTCCAGACCCATGTTCATATAACATAATTTCTTCATGTACGTGTGAGGAATATGTCCTGCAATTTGTGCCATACATTTTTGTTACACTCTGTATTTAGAAGGCATCATAGGATTAGGATTAAAGTGGTGGTACTGTGTGAATTCACTTATCTGCAGCTGCATCTTTTAAGTCTGTATTTGATCCTCATTTAGAATTTCTACAGTTTTTTCTGTTTGCCTTTCAGATATTTTTCTCAATATTTTTCAGTTAAAATGCATTGGTAAATTCACTTTAATACTACAGTTTTACTAAAGGCTTGAGAGCATACATCAATGTGAAAATCACCTTTAAGGGCATTGAGCATAGCTAAATTAAGACAGGAGTGGGCACTCCATTTAGGGTTATCAGGTTTGAAAATGCTAATTTTGAAGATTTAGAAGCTAGTAACAGTGATGTGTCATAATTTAAAATAAAGAGAGTTGAGGGTTGTTACACTACATCACTATAATATTCTTACTTGAACGCGTTTCGGGAGATGGTATGAGGACATGCTGACGATGGGAACAAACCGTCTCCCGAAACGCGTTCAAGTAAGAATATTATAGTGATGTAGTGTAACAACCCTCAACTCTCTTTATTTTAAAATTGAAAATGCTAGTCTGGGTCAAGACAAATAGGTGCATAATTCCTAAAGGAGAAAACCTAGAATGTATGTCAATACCTCCCAAATTCTTTATACATACATGCAACCAAGGTGTATAACACAAATGTACAACATTGTTTGGATAGAGGATAATGAATGACTTGAAAGTATCTGTGACAAACAATAAATAGAACCAAACACCATCATAAACGAAAAAGCAAGTAAAGACCAAATTACTTTGTTATGTCATACTAAATTTCAAAGAAGTTCAGTCGTTTAAAAGTTTCTCATCGCGTATAATTTATTTATTTATTTTGTTCTGGCTTAGAAAGTTTGTAAGATTTATGCTTTTTTTTTCTTTCTTTCATTCTTTTCTGTTTAATTAGAATGTATGAGCATTCCTACATTGCTTCTCTGAATTGTATTTCATACAGCATGCAGTCATAAGCAAATTTTAATAAAGTAGAAGCAAATAGAAACTTAATTTATATTATATGCTAAAAAATTCACATATATTTGTCATTCTTTTACTTCTCAAGGGATGATTTAACACAGCAATCCCTTGTCCATGTCCCTTGAATGTGATTTCAGCAATTAGCAAATCTGTTCAATACAATTCACAGTCTGTAACTTGAGGTATAATTTTGAGCCTTAAGGAGGTGGTTTCAGTGGCTGACAAGATTATGAAAAAAAGGTAATTTACATTATTAAGAATGATGTGGAATATTAAATATTATATTTCCTATGTCATGGTAGATGGGGTATAGAAGTCTATAGTTTCACAGGTGATTCTTCATGTAACACCCTTAATGCAGAAAAGTGCATTTTGCTGCTGAGAGAGTAAACTAGAAATGAATAATAGCTAATATAGTTGAAGTTCCTTACTGATTGTTTTTCTGGACATAGTTGATAATCATCATGTGATAAAAACAAGTGCTCTCAACATAAACAAATGTGTTGCATGCCCAATGCTGGAGATTCTATACTAAAAATAGGATTTGTCAATGGCTACTATATCTGGACCTAGAATTCGCCTGGCTTTTTGAATTTTCACAGCAATCCTGTGTTGATGAGAATATGCATGCATAAAAGCAAATGTGTTTTCAGAATGTTTTGCCAACAATTTATTTCAATGTTTCATTTCTTTTTTATTTGAAGTGTTGGCTACTTAATACTTGCCAACATTTTACGGTTTGCTCATAAAATGTATGGGAGCTTAGGACCTTTTATGCCTTTACAACAAAGGAGACATTTTTACAGCTTTTTGGGGGTGCATTCAAAGTGTTACAGATTTTGACCACAGGCATGACATAGCATTAAATGATATTATAACTTAGGGTTACGCCTGAGTATACTGTATTGATTGGTATACAGTTACATGGTAGGCTAGAGCTTATCTATGTGTCTACCCATCACAATCATAGTCCCCCTTTACTAGGGTGCAACAAAATGCATAGTGTGCAGATTTAAAATTTGATTACACCACTAATGCCTTCTAGTAACCAACAGTAGATGGATAACATGAATTATAAAGTCAACTCCCTCATGTAAATTGTTTATTGTATTCACGTTCTATGGCTATGGGATGTTAGTTTCCCAATTTTTGTCAGTTTTTGTTTATAGATCATCTTATTAAGCATGAAATATGGACTAAAAATCTATGTATAGCCTAGGAAGTAATGTTTTTTGCTTTAATAAGTGTTTGTCTGTTGCACCAGGAAGAATTTTAGCATGTGTGACAGAAAGGAGCAGTATTATCAGGTTTTCAAGGATTCTTATAAAACTGAATTCTCATTTATTTTACATGGAACTTTTGCACATTTACTGCACTGAACATTTTACCAATCCTAAACTTTGTGTCATTTCAAAATTATTACGCTTCATTGGATGAGGGAAAGTTTTACAGGTTTTGATTTCAGGAAGTTGGCAAGTGTCTGACTTGAAAATTTATTTTGATGTACACTTAACTTTGGTGCTGGACATTTTCAGTCATTTGTGATTATATATCAGATGTATTTAAAATGTAAACACTTCATTCTCATTATTTCTTCCTCTGAGCAAGACTGGGGTAGTTCACTTACTTCATACAGCAGCTGGGCTGTCATGACAGGCAATGTGACATGTGCTTCAGTGATGCTATGTTGCCAAATATTGCATTGCATAATATTTATGTTTAAATGTTTGGAGATGAACCAAAGATGAAGACCTTTTTTTCTGCTTTCAGTAACTTCTATTTGTAGTTTGAACGTGAATGTTTATACACCTTCCATCATTTATACAGGATTCTGAATGTTGCATATGTGATCAATTAGCATCAAGCTTATATAGCCTCAATTATGGAATATTCTGTATAATATACCTGGCAACCTTTGTATTTTTGACATGTGTAGCCGAGGTCGTTAAGGCATGGACTCATGGATGGGAGGTCTGCAGTTCAAATCCCGGCAGCACCTTCCTCCCTGACAGGTTTTTTTCCAGGTTTATTCCTGTCATAATTGGCAAATGCCGGGAAGGTACCTTAAACTTAGGTCTGGATTGGAATGTTTTCTTCCCAGATTTTGTTTCATGTATCATCAACAGTGTCACACTGTGGTGCTGTATGAAGTAAGAGCAGGAGGCATTAAACACTATTTAAAAAAGTCCTGGTGTTAGCCTTATTATATCTATCCTTTCTTGTTTTTCTGCAATATTATGAGTGGTTATAAAATAAAATGAGAAGTATAAACAGCGATGTAAATTCATATTAAAAGGAATGTCAGTAGAATATAATCACTCATAACATCGCTTACTTGTTAGTTAAAATTAGGAACATTTTTTATATGTTCATACTTCCAAGAACTGGTCTTCTTACTGCTGGTTACTATGCTGCTGGTCTCTGGTGGTTATTAGGCACAACTTCACTAAACCTTTGCAGAAACAGTTTCATTGCACATTTTGTCATAGGTGTAAGAGGGATAGAGGAAACTGAGTCAATAGTCAGATGTTTAAATGCAAGTCGCTGTATGCTGGCCTTAAAATTGCACTCTTTCCATGACATCGCAAGAAAAGCTGAATAGCAACAACATAAAAAATTATAAGTGTTGACAGATTTCAAACAACAATACCTCGGAAAAGGCTGATGCCAAAAAAAAGGTTATAAAAATAAATTGTATGTTTTAAAGATATCTACATTTTTTGAGTAGTTTTGTGTTTGTCTATTTGTTATCTTTTGCCAATTATACAAAATTCCTTCTGAATGAAGATTTGTCATGTAAATATTTTAAAAATATGGTATTTAGTCATTAGAACCATTTCTGAGAAAATAAAAAATTGCAAAGTCTTTCAATGTAAAGGGAGTCTGGGGTAGGTGGGATTTTCTTGAAAATTGTGTCACGTCTTTGTAAGATGCTGAACTCAAGTTCAGAGGCATGCATACAGACTTTTTTTTTAAACAAATTCTGCTTCTTTTTTTTTAAATTTAGTCTGAAACAGTATTTCTGGTGAAATCTTGGTATCAAATTTTAGGATGGAACACAATACCTTCTCTACCTACTAGGTATATGGTAGATAAAGTAGAAATCCTGGAGATAAATGCAGTCACAGAAATGTCTTTTCATGTACTAAGAAGTAAATAAGTAAACATCTTCCTTATCCATGAATAAAATTGAAATATTGAATGGCATGTAGCGTGCCAGATGGTTACTGACTTTTAAATTGATTAAACAGGAACATGTTTAATATTCTGTTGCAGTATATTTATGAATTACTGTAATTCTATGCCCTCACTGACTGCAGGAGTTAAGACAAAATGAGTATGGAGTAAGAGAACTCCCGCCGCTACCTTATCCATACTACTAGACTTGCAGTGAAGCTTCATATTAGTTAGCCTCATTGTTACTACCAAATTGCACTGCCTCTACTTTTAGTTGCTAAAGCTATTTGAAATTATGTTCTCCTGCTTCTATATAAGCTTTGCTCCTGGTGGAGATTAAGTGAATTTTTACTGTGGAAATATTGGGGTAAATGCATGGAATATTCTTTTTCCAATTCCTTATCTTTGAACATTCACTATATATGAAGAATGGATATAAATCTGGGGAGGTACCAGATTAGTCAAATTATGTCATCCATAACAGTTCATAATGCTGCCATAGGCTAATTTATGGTATTTATAGTTGCACTGTCTATGTCGTAATCAAAGGCTCATTCTTGAGGCAACTTCTCTGGAGGAAGTGTATTGTAGGAGCAATATACATCAGTCAGCTATTGTATGGTAAATGTGAGTTTTCTGTTGATTTTGATTTTAAAACCGACATCTCATAAGACGTAACAAATACATGAGGATAAAAAGAAGCAACTATCCTGATGTGTTAGAAAAGAAAAATATCAGTAGATTTTGCTTTATGGTTAGGAAGCTCTTTAAGTCATACATGCATGCACACACATTGTGCTACTGTGTAAACAAACTCTACCCCTACTCCTGAATAAATTACTACGTTGACTGCAAATCGGTCACAGGAGTCTGATGGCAGTCATTTCTTAGGTAGCATTAGATTGCTTCTTGCTTTACGTAACTTACAAAGGTAATATAAATCAATTTTTATGCCACAAAGGTTTTTAAAACTGTGGAAATAAATGTTGAAATCCCTATATCAACAATACGTATTTATCTTGTAACACCCTATAGAGAACATCACTGTATTGAAATCATGGACACAAATACAGTGCAGTACTACCCTCCAATGACTGGTAGACATGCATCATCCATTCTAAGAAGCACACCTTTCTATTACTCTGTGCAACATGTGCACAGCATATGCAATTGATAAATGATAACTGTTCAGTTTCAGTAAACTGATTGGTTTATATTTCCAAATAACAGTGAAAATATAGCATATTGCAATGATATCATTAAATGTATCCATTAGTACATTTTAAAAGCAATAACATAAAGAAATGAGCTATATTTGTTTTCTCTTAGGCTGAGTATTGCGGTCAGGTACCAATGAGAGCATTGGTGTGGGGCTGCCTCTCGCCTTTTCCATTTCTCTAATTATGTCGCATAAAACAATTCACAGAATATCAGTGCAGTCATGAATTTTCCGGTTTTCTACTTCTGACACACAAAGCAATTCACAGAATATCAGGACAGTCAATGCATGAGTTTTCCAGGTGTCTACCTATGACACCCAAAGCAATTCACAGTACCGTGTTGAACATATTGAAATACAGTAGTTTGATACCATTTAAAAAGCTTAATTTTTAAATAAACAGAAACCTGTAATCCTCTTAAAGCTATTCCTGTTTTGATATTTTACATCTCTTCAGAACAGGACTCATTGGTTTCAAAATAATGTGTTTCAGGGTTAAAATTTTCATAACATACCTAATATTTGTGTTGTTGTTGTTTGCATTAAAGACCTAAATAACAAAAAATGTATTTGCCTCAATGCTGGTTGTATAAAATATATAAACGTAGATTGACTTAGAATGCAAGTTTTCAAAATTACATTAGCACAACCCTGCTGAAAGGTTGCCAAATCCTGCTACAGTAGTAAGTAATTGAATGAAGCCGTGGCAGAAATATGGCAACAGAACAAGTACAACATTGCTGTCAAGATTATTACTTGATAAAGAATAAAAGTTAGTTATCTCTTTCTTTTGTGAGATAACACAGTAAAAGCCAATATTGGCCTTAAGAAAATAATTATACTTGCTATTTTGCTCACAGTGTAGTCCAATTAGCAGTTAAAAATCTTGCACTATTAAATGCAACCAGTAATCAATTGGTTACATTTTTTGTGTTTTAGAGGAGGGCTAAGAAGAATAGAGGTGCTGTTAAAAAGGTGACAGGCACACGAGCTAAAGCTAAGTTAAAGGAAACTAAAAAGCCAGAAGTAAGCACTGAAGTTCCAGCAGATGCAGCAGCAGATGAGGTAAATTTTCCCTTCTACTTAAATCTGCTCATTTTATCATATGGCTTTTTACAGTTTCTTTAAAGTTTAATTCATTTAATCCAGTGGATGGGAGTTTGCAGATTTGGATATTGGCCCATGAATGTATGTGTCAGTTTGTGCTCAGACTGCACATTTGAAAGAAACGTTCACATTGCTGTTTTACAATGCAATATCCTTTTTACTAAGGCACCTTACCACAATGAGCCTTGGCGTTGTGTTTGTAGTCCTTGGTAATACACTGTGAATCAAATACAGTGCGTTCCTTATATTGCCGGGCTGCAGATTGCACATGTGCATACTCCATGCACTGTCTATTACACTGAGCAGTTTTCTGTTCTAAAACTCCCATGTTACTTACACACAAGTGATAGTAGATTTGCATATTGCTGAAAAATATGGGCTGTATTATCCATTACAGCATACCATACACCAATTTTAATCATGCTATGAACTTCATGAATTAAATTAGGATTCTTTGTGCTCCAAAACCTATTGGAGGTAATATGGCCATTTAAATGGCCATGCCTCACCTGAGAGAATTATTAAATATGGGTCAACAGTACCATCAACGATGTTTTGTAAAATCCAGTTACGGAAATTGACTCATTCTTCACCATCATGAGGTTGTAATTCATGAACAGTAGTCACTCTGTAGGGTTTCAGTTTTAAAATTTAGTTGCTGGATAAACAGAGGTTTTTGAAACACCCACTTGCTGCACAATAGGTTTTAGAGACTCTTTTGGAGATTGTTCAAATGATAGCTTTTTCCTCCATTAAAACATTTTTGTTCACTTCTTAGGTTTAGCGATTCTGTTGCCCTGGACTTATTAACCAAACATCTAACAGTTTCTCTACCTGGAACTGGAATACCAGGAAATTGTCTCGAAATTTTTACGTATGTATTGTACATAAAAACTCTTTGTTCAAGCTTGAATTTTTCAGTAGGCAATTCATTGCACTAATAAGAATAATCTAATGTAATTCACACACAAAACGATGTCTTGAAAAAACTTTCAGTTTTGAGATGCACCATGAACAAACTCTAGTCTTTACAACATGAAAAGATCCTCAGTGAACAACTTCAGTCTTTACAGTACAAAAAGAAGGCAGCAAATGACAGTTACATTCACTCCAGCCATGTTTAGTGAATCGTTTATGGTAGTTAGTTATTTGAAACTACCGAGGTTACTGCAATGCAAGCAAACTATGCGTATATGCAATTTATGGCCTGGCTATAAATGAAATGCAGTGTATAAATCAGAATTTTCCTGAAGGGACTCCAATAGCAGACAAACTGGTTTGTGGCCATGAATGGGTTGTGGTGAGAGGGTATGCTATTGCTCCCTCTAGTGAACATGTGTAGCAAGCTGTATTTCATGTGATTTCATATTTCAGTACGACAGTGAGTGAACAGGGGGTACAAACATCTGTAGCCTAACACATTAATATCAAGTTTCTCACAAATAAAGGCATAAAACCAGCTGACATTTTGAAAATGCTCGAGGCACAGTTCAGGAAAGAAACACTTTCTAAGATGCAGGTGTGTGATTGGCATAAGTTTGTTTCAGGAAGGGAAACTGTAGAAATTGAACCTCGCCATTGATGGACACAGACAAGTTTTACCACAGAAAACATTGTTGCTGTTTGGACCTTATTGAACAGGTTGGGCACATAAACATTTCAGAATTGGCAGCAACAGGAATAAGTATGGGAATGCACATTCCTCATGCATGTTGATCTGGAGTACCAGAAAGTGTCTTACCAAGTGGGTTCCTTGTTTGCTTACTTAGAAACAAAAGGAAGTTCATCTGGAAGTTTGCCAAGGATTCCCTGCTGATTATGAGGAGGAAGGGGAGGATTTTTTGTGCTGTATTGTAACATGCGATGAAGGATAGAGTGGCAGAAGAAAGGAGAAACTGCGCTGTTGAGGGCCCAAAGATGTTTGTCAGCTGGAAAAGTGCTTGCAAGTGGTTTTTTGGAAAAACTGCAGATTCACTGCACATCCTTGAAATAAACAGGTTGATTGTCCTGTGACTATTATTTGTTTGGACCGCTTTAAGAGATATTGTGAGAATAACAGTTTGACGATTGCACAATTGTAGAAGAGTTTGAGCATAACTGGTTATATACCCATCCTTGTATTTGTTTTTTGAGGAAGGAATTCAGAAACTGCCAATTCGTTGGAAAAAGTGTCTTTTAACATCAGGAAATGATGTACTTTAAATTCGTGTTCTACAAATTCTGGTTTATATCTGATTCACCTAATAGACCCTAATGCAGCATGTGACTATCATAAAAGCTGATCATTATGGTACAACTTTCAGTTGTATTAAATGGGTGAATATGTAGTTAAAATACAAGGTAATTACAATTACACTGAGATTATGACACTATGTACTCAGTTCTCTGGCATATAAGAATCAAATGAAAGAAGCTAAATGTGTGTTGGGAGAATATTGTCATGGTAGTGCATCACCAAAGAAAGTCAAAGATGTGTTGTAACCCAAATATAGGTTGATAAAGAAATCATAGACCAGAGTTTTTAAATAAGCAAATTCCAATATTATGTCTAAAATTTGAAGGCATGTACAAACTAAGACATCACATCAGTAGTAGTAGTAATAAGGTGGCATTAAGGTATGGTTACCAGATTTTTCACAATTTCAGGGAATAGATATAAACATAGGTGAAAAGTATTCTTATAATGTGATGTATGCTAGTTTGCCATTTGGTTACATGCACCTGAAAATAATTATTCTACTTGCATACTACTTATTTACAGGTATTTTTCTGAAGAGTGAATTTTCTTAAGCAGACTTTCTCTGGATCCCAATTTTGTAGCAAATTCTTGACAGATCAAGGGTTGTTAAGATGGCAAGCATGGCTTGAACAGTTTTTAAGCTCATTCTGAACTTTTAGAATGACCACATCATGTTCATTTGAAGAGAAAACTCCAAAGAAATAGTTCATTGAGCTTTTGGAGTTGTGCGCTGCACTGCTCCTTTACTCTGAGTTTGTGCATATTTTCTGTATTCACATCTATCGATGGAGAGCCTTACGTGGAAATGTATAGGTCATGAAAGGTGGTCAGGGTGAATCCACTTCAGGTAGATGCACTCCCCCCCAAAACATATACTAAAAAGAATAGAAGTAATAGAGATAACCCTTTAATAACACATTGACACTACACTGGATTGCATGTAGCAAAAAATTAACTTCACAAGAAAGTGAATCCTAAATGTACAATATTCAAGTCTTTAGAAGCATATTACAACAAACACAATTATCTGTTCATATTACATTTCTCTTGACAGCTCCTACAATACACGTTCAGAGAAGGAAACACAAGTCAGGTAAAGAAATTACAGTAAGTGCCTACAGTGTGATCTCGCACTCAGCAACAACTTGTCCCACCACTTATAGCCACTCAGCCTTACATAAATGACCTCATTTTGAAAGCTCATAACACTTTGTTAAAGGTTAAACTAAAAATTCAAACACAATGACAAGTTAACACACTAAAAAGAAACCCAGCAAAGTAACTAAACTATATTTTGGATAAGACTGTATCTTAACGGATTCAAATAACATTGAATAAAACACCCAAGTATATAACAATTTACATAAACTCTAAGAATTAACAATTTATTAACAGGAATATAATTTAGGTAATGGTGGATAATATCCGATTAAAGAAACACTCAATAAAAACAGCCAGAACATGTATAACAGGTAAACTCTAGAAACTAACATTTAATCACAGGACTATAATTTAACAACTTGAATAAACTCTTGAATATTAACAATGCGAATAGTACAATACAAGTAGTATTGTGGAATAAGAACTGTTTTCTTCTAAAGCTGTCAAAAGTTACTTAAGTGATAATAGAATGAATTTCATTTCTGGATCCCATTGATGTAGAATTGTACTTACAGCTTGCATGTGGTCATGATCTTGAAGTATTTTATCAACTAACAGTTTATGCAAATCATAGTGTTATAAGTATAATGTAAGGAAGTGTAATGAATGGTGACCATTAATGCATCATGCTGTAAACAAAAATTGAGTCAAGTCCTCATATTGCACTGATTGAGATGGCAATCAGGCATTTCCTCCTGTTCAGAAACAAGAAAGAGTAACCCAAGCTATTTTTTAATAAGCCAGAAACTTCTTAATAAGCTTTACTTCAAGAAGCTTGCACAATCAAGTGTCAAGAGAAGAGAACAATCCCAAACCTTCCTTCTGAGATGTATAAATACAAGCTGCCTTAACTGTATAGTCAGTGAGGTAGCAGATTTTAAAAACTATTAATATTAATTTTTCTTAGTTGACAAAATCTGTAATTATGAATTGAGGTGGTAGATGAATTTGCAATCTTTATAGAGCAGATTTGGGTAATAAATTACTGAATATTCCAGTTTTGTCCGCATATCTGAAAAGGGTATTTCTCAACTGGTCTTTTGTACATAATGCTAACAGAAATCACCTTTCATTTAAAAAATCAAAGAAGTTAGTACTTGTTTATCACTCACATAAAATGCAAGATCAAGTGTGAGATGAGTATTGACTAGATAAAGTGAATGCGTAGTGTTGTTAATTTTTTGAGTGTCAGCATAGAGGTGTACAGAGGAAGAATTGGGCTTTTTAGCAATATTAAAAGCTACCAAATGAGTAAGAAAGGATGCAAAGAAGAGATGGTGAATATTTTTACCCTCTTGAGTGTGATTGATTGTTACGAATCATTGGAAGGGTGGAAATCAATCCAGGGCCTAATTAATCAAGAAGCACTGGATGTAATTTTAACAAACATGAATGGAAGAAAGACTGAAATAAAATGAATAATCTAGGAAAAGAAATTAAAGAAGAAAAGGATGGAATTACAGCAAGCGAAGACAGAAGTTCTAGGTATCAACAGAAGAATGACAACACTGGAGGATAAATATAGGAGATTTAATTTAGTGATATCAGGTCTGCAGGAAAGAAGAGGGGTATGGCCCACACAGGAGGCGGAAGAAATCTTAGAAGGTAAACTAGAGTTGGAATTAAAAGGTTGGGAGATGCATTTTGAGTTGACAAACAAAGAAGAAGGATGATTGTGGTAAGATTTGTATCCACACAAATGATATATGAAATATTCAAGAGAACGAAGAAACTTAAGGGAATAGATATTTTTATCAACGGAAACCTTTCGGTGCAGTGGAGAGCCCTAAAATGAGAATTAGTTCAACGAATGAAACAAGCGAGATCAGAAGGAAAGCGAGCTTACATTCATAATTTATGCGTGTTCATTGATATAACAAACAGTTGCAGAAGAAAACGATTTAAGGAACATATGGAGGAGACAAGCAGAAATGACCAGGCAGAATGAGGGGTTGGGAAGCTCAATAACCAGTGCTGTACAAGCAGATTCCAGGGAGGTGAGTGACTGGCAGACATGTGTTTGTGAAATAGAAAGCGACCAAGGCCAAGCGAAGGTACTGGTAGTGATGTTGCCCCTGAGGAAGGTGACGTCGGATCCTAAACCAGCTAGAAAAATCCAAGAGCTGGCAGGAAGAGGAGGTGGGTCGAGATCAACAGACATGCAATTAGAAGAAGTCAGTGAATCAACAGAATCAAGTGTCATTTTAATGCCTAGGGGGAGTATCTTTCATATATCAGGAGGCAGTAGTGATACGGAGATGCAACGGGAAGAAGGAAGGCAGAGTAATGAACTGGGGAGAACATTGAGAAGTAGCAGTAAACTAGAAGCATTCAGATTTTGATCTGGGTCGCAATAGCAAATGAGAGGGGAAAGGCTTATAAAACTCGGTTTCTGGAATTGTGAGGGTTTGTTTAAAGTGCTGGGTTATGGATATATCAATGAAATTCTGTTAAACGTCCAGCTGTTAGCAGTAGTTGAAACTTGGTTAGGAGATCAACCACAAGTGCAGGGTTTTGAATTTTTAGGGAAAAGTGGCGAAAGGAAGAAAGAAAGGGAGGCCATCAGGAGGTTTAGGCTTATTTGTAACGAACTGAAAGGGAAAGTGAAGGAGAAAAAATTAGAAGTTAGTGGTTAAATGTGGGTTTTTATTCAAGATTGTAATTTGTGTTTGGGTATCATCTACAATCCTACAGGGAATTCAAAATTCCATAATCCAGAATTTTTTGGCATTTACAAGGGGAATTAAACAGGATGAAAGAAGATTATATGCAACAAGGAAATATGTGCTAGTTGGTGACATCAATGTGTGGATTGGGGAGATGGAAATTAGCAAGATTGAATATGTGGGGAGAAGTTGAGGGAAGAGAAAGTAACAAAGGGTGTTCAAAGTATAGTAAGCACAAAGTTGTGAATGAGGAAGGTATTACGCTAGTGGAGTTTTGTGAAAGCAACAAGTTGGTAATTTTGAACAGTTTTTGGGGTGAGGACACAACTGGTTAATATACTTTTTCAAATAACGTAAGTTAAAGTGTGGTTGACTATGTTTTTTGTAGTAGGGAAATATTGGATGGAGTGAGTAAATTTAAAGTGATGAATATGGTTAGTTCTAGTGCTCATTTTACTTTGGTAGTACATTGGAGGATAGGGAATGATGATAAGGAAGTGAATGTTAATAAGAAAGAGGTTAGACACAAAATCAAAAGCTACAAATGGAACCTTGTGAGTGAAGGTGATTTTGTCAATTTGTTGAACTTGGCAGTAGGCAAACTGTGTATGTATGGAATAGATTTAATAATGCATGTGGGAAGAAGTGAGTCAGCAATAGAGCCTTGTAAATTTGTTTTAAAATGGGTGGGCGGAAATATGATCAGAAATAAGGGGGTGAAGAAAATAGATATGTGGTTTGATGATGAATGTAGACAGATGAGAAGATTGGTCAGAGATGCAGTGATTAGATGGAGGGAGGATAGTGAGAAAGGTGAAAGAGAGATTATGATGTATTTAAAAGAGAGCTATAAGTTGCTGCTTGAGCAAAAGAAATAAGCGTGAGGGAGAGCAAAGGCCTAAGAGATTGAGGAGAGAGTTAGAACAGGAGGAGTTCAACAAGCTGGAAAATTATTAGAGAGTGCACCAAGAAGATACAGGGAAACATTTTTATTAATGCAAACGAATGGATCACTTATTTTCAGAACCTGTTTGGAAGGGAGAGGGAAGATGTAGGTACCTAGAGACTGGAATTGCACAATTCTTATGTTGGAGAATTGGATAGAACCTTTTGATATAGGAGAGGTAGCAAACCAGTTCAAAAATTCAAAAGAAATAAAGCAATAGGAATCAATGAATTGCCCACAGAATTTCTGAAAATTTGGTGTGTGGACCAGGAAAGATTGTTGTGTTTAACTAGGCTAATGGACTTAATAAAAGAAAGAAATAAGAGTGCCTAAGAATTGGCGTACAACAATAACTTTTCCTATTTATAAAGGGAAAGGAACTGAGACGATTCCAAGTAATTATGGGGGAACAGCTGTATTATCTAATATGGGCAAAATTTGTACAGGTATATTGGCTAAAAGAATACAAGAGTGGGTGGAGGTTAATAACAGAATATCTCAGTTCCAATCTGGCTTCAGAAGAGGTAAAAGAACAATTGACAATATAATGGTGATCGACACATTAGTAGGTAAATATTTGGCAAGTAAAAGCGGTAAATTGTATGCAATTTTCATTGATTTGGAAAAAGCATATGACAGGTTGATAAGGGAAGTACTTTGGTACAAATTACAGATGAAACGTTTGAGCAACAGAATGATAGAACTATTAAAAGAATTATATTATCACAACACCTTCTGTGTCATGTGGATTTAATGAAGTTATGAAGGAAGTCTCACAAGAAAGAGGTTTTAAGACAAGCCCAGTTCTATATAATTTATTTATTGATGACATATTGGATCATGTTAAAGTAGCCAATAATCATATGCCAGTGAAGGACGTAGAAATTCCTGGTTTATTGTTTGCTGATGATTTGATAGTGGGATCGATATCAGTAATTGGTTTAAAATTAGCTATAAATGAGATTGAATGCTTCTGCAGGAAATGGGGTTTGAAAATGAACCAAACAAAACCAAAATAATGGTGATTAAAAAAGGATCGAAATTGAGTAAGAATGAAAAGTGGTATATTGAAAGTAAGGAAATTCAAATTATAAGGGAAGGAAGCTGGGAAAAACTAATTTAAAATGCCTTAGCAAAGGGAAGGAGGCTCTGAGTGTAGTGAGGAAATGCTTGTACATAGTGCCTACAATGAGGATAGAGTGGTTTGAAAGAATGTACCATGCCATGGTTGAATTTAGATGTATACATGGAATAGAATTTTGGGGGATCAAAGGATGGGAAAGATTGCACCTAGTGCACAAATGTTTTATAAGATCATCTTGGGTGTTCCACAATTCACTGTAAATTCAGGAGTTTTGGCTGAGGTGGGGAGAGCTAGTACGAGAGGACAAAAATGGAAAGGATTTTGAAGTACTTATTCCAAATTCAATTACAACCGGAGACAAGATATTTTGAAAGTATGCCTGAGGTTTTAAGAGGATGATTTGCAAAGCAATATTTGGTTAGATAAAATAAAGGAGCAATTGATAAAGAATGGGTTAGGTGATGTCTGGTCTAGAATTGGTAACCTAGATAGAGGCAATTGGAAGGGAGTTAGAACACAATTGGAGGATATGGATAGGCAGATTTTAATTGCTCAAATGAGAGAAAAGAAGTCCTTATAATTCTATAACAGAGTTAAAGAAGGCATAGAAAAGGAAGTATATGTCAAAATTTGTAGTAGAAACAAGCGATCGAGGATTGCCTGGTTTAGTTTAGGGATTTGGAAGTTAAAGGGTTCAAGGGGGGAAGTTACCCAGGGGCTTTGCCCAATTTGTGGGGGAGGAGAAAACGAATCCCACATGTTGTTTGAATGTATGGGAACTAATGAATGGAGAATTGAGGTGATAAAAAAAGAAATGGTTAAAGATAAATAAAGTAATAGGATTAAATAAGGTTTTTAAAGATAAAAAACCAGGTAAGAGATTAAGGGGAATTTCTATGGAGAGTGAAAATGAAATGGCAGAGACAAATAGACAAAGGATGGATAATATAATTTAAGTCAATGTATTAATCTTTTAGAGATAAGAATTTATGTTAATAGAAAACGGTAGGTCTACTGGAGAATGGCCAGGGCCAAAGAAGGTAGACTTCCATGAAATGTATGTACTTAGCACTGAAAATAAATAAATAAATAAAAAATAATCTGTTCTGAAACCCAATGGGGACCAAATTTTTTTGTGAACATTTTGTTGTTATTAGATGCAAATCAGAAAACAACAGTAATTTACTCTGAAGAATAAAGTAGCAAGTTATTTTTTTCAAAGATAAGGGCCTTTTTACAATATACCAGTTTAAAGTAAATATTATGATTTTGAATTATTATTATTATTATTATTATTATTATTATTATTATTATTATTATTATTATTATTATTATTAACTCATTGAATTTGATAATGTTCAAACTTTGCGGTAAATGACTACACTACAAAAAATTTTGGAAGCATGACTGAACAAAATTTTTGTATGTGAAGAGTGTTAATAAGCTTAAAAGGAACAAAGTAATTGATGTTAGATTGTGAAAATCAATAAATGTTACTTTTTTACTTCATATAAAAAACAGCTTTATACATGTATTTTACATGTAAATTATGCACAAATTCATGTAAAAAATAGTTTTCTACATTATGTATTTTACATGTAAATTACGCACAAATTACGCACAGGTAATTTACTCGCCCAACTGTGCCCATTATACAAAATTGCTTCCGAATGAGGAGCACTTCATAGGCTCTTCCCAGATAATTCAGGACATTGTCATGTAAATATCTTAAATATATGGTATTTTAATAAAAAATTATTTGAGCTATTTATTGAGAAATGAAAATTTCTGAAAAAGTTTTCCATCTAAAGTGTGGTTTATGGTGGGGTTGTTTTCTTGAAAATCGTCTTGCATCTTTTGAAGATGCTGACCATAAATACAAAGTTTAATATTTAACACATTTTTGACGCATGTACACACTAGCATGTATGCACACGCACGCGCGTACACACTCACTCTCGCACTGGATTCAGGTAATCTCAAAACATGTATTTGCTGATACATAGTTTTTGTATGGAATTTATTGCTTCCTCTACTAGATATGTGGTATAGTAACGAAAAATGCGCTCCCTTGTCTCAGAGTGTGTACCTTTAATTTCTCTACAGTGCTTGGAATTTGCATTGTTAATTCAGTTGTTATGTGTATTGTAATAACATAGAATATACACATCTGACTTGACCTACAATAATGAACAACTTTTGCTTGTGAGTTCACTTGCACACATTTATGACTTTCCTATCATGCTGTTTATGGATTTATTTAAAGCTTATGTTTTTCTTCAAGTGCATCAATTTTGGACAATTGCACAACATGACAATGTATGCGGAAGTCAACATTCAATTGTTGCAATTCACTTTTTAAGCTTTGAGTTCTAAGTCGCACATGTCAAGAGACTTCTATTTTTTTCTTTTTTTTTCTTTCAGACCCAGTATTTTATTGGAAAATATCACAATTGAATTCAGGTGCAATTTGAGCATGTTTCATATTCATTAGAATATGGATAATATACAGATTGCACAAGTGTGCCTACTGCTAACCTTACTTAAATGTTCTTACAGTAGCTAATGGCAGCCACATACAGGTCGTCCTCCGTGGAATAGTGGTACCGTGCTAGCCTCTAGTTCCCAAGGTCGCAGGTTCAAATCCGGTGGAGGGCAATGAATTTTTTCGGGCATAAAAAATATTTAGCATGACTTCCTTTGGAAGGGAAGTAAAACCGGTGGTCCTGTGTCATAGATTTGCGGCACGTAAAAGAACCTCAAGCCTGATAAAGAGGCCTCTGAGCAAAATTAGAGGTCTTTCATGCCCAATATAGCATGGGACACTAAGTACTATAGTAGTTAAAGAGCGTCCATAAATAAAACTCAATTTAATTTAATTTTGTCACATACAAGGTGTGGAAGACATATTAATTGGGTTTGAACCACAAATTATTTTAATTCTTGTGGGTTTATTGTTACAAATATGTATGGCAGACATGTAATGGCAATCTTAGAAATGAGCTAGTCAGTATTATCAATATTCTCTCCTTTGTTAGGTTCAACTATTGGATGTGATTGAGGGCGAGTTTCACCAACCAATGTTAAAAATACTCTTAACATGTTGTTTGTTAACATAATCCTAAAATATATAATATAACAATCATTTGTGACAAATCTTCACTTATCTTGCTAAACATTAATTCATTTGTAGTCATGTTTCGAAATCCATTGAATTTCATCATCAGCTTTGTTTTTCAACTTGTTTGTTTATGTTGTTACATACTGCCATTAGGTAATGGATTGTTAGTTATGGTAATGCCATCTACTGGAAGTAAAACAAATTTGTTAACAGAATTAATTGCTGGAATTTCAAAATTTATTATAAATTAGTTTGATTTTTGATTAGGTTGATAAATATTCCTCTTAATAAGGATAAATTTAATAGAGTGTATAGGCATATTATTAACACCGTTTTAATGAATGGTTTTAATATTGATTGTATCAATAAAAAGATTGAGAAATTTAAATTTCAGAAAGGTGTTAAAGATGTTTCCACTCTTAAAAAAATAAAAGATGGTTATGCTTTTAAAAAATTTATTTATCATCCTTGGTCAAATAAAAAGTTCACAACAATTTTAGTTCCCCAAAATAAATACAACAAAAGATTTGGTAGGTTTCTCTAAAAAAAGATAAAATTTTTAAAAATAAAAAGTCTGGTATTTTATCAGTTAAGCTGTTTGGATTGTGACCAGGTTTATATTATAAGAACTAAACGTCATTTGGAAACCGGACTAAAGGAACATTTCAGGAATATTAAGTACAAACAAACTGATAAATCAGCTATAGCAGAGCATTTTCGGTCATTTAATCATGAAATAAATCCTGAAGTTAAATTATTAAAACATTTAAATGGACTCATAGATTTAATGGAGTGGGAGAAAATATTTATTTGAAAGAATAAAGTCATGTAAGGAATTTTGAAATTCTGCAGATTGATTCTGTTATCAAATTTGTTTTACTTCCAGTAGATGGCATTAGCATAGCTAACAATCCATCACCTAGCAGCAGTAACTGTAATAGCATAAATAAACGAGTCAAAAAACAAAGCTGATGATGAAATCAATGGATTTCGAAACATGTCCTGCAATTGAATTAATATTTTTGAAGACAAGTGAAGATTTGTCACAAATAGTTATTATATTTGCATTTAATTCACTGTCAATAGCTTCATTTATACATTTTATAATGTTAAAAGTTTAATATAATGTTAAAACTCTTGCATTTCATCAAACATTTATGGCAAATTGTTTCATAACATTTTAACATCAAAGACCACTGCAAAGAACCTTTGAGAGGGTTATGGCTGAACAATACGGCTTCTGAATTTGTTCTGATGCACTTTTGTCTGCACATCGTAGCGCTCTGCTTCAGTAGCAGACAACTGGTTACATTCATAGACCATGCATGTGATTTTGCCGATTGGAATTAAAATCGCTATGTCAACTGAAAAATTGATGCAGAGGAACTAAGTTTTTAACAATTCAAAATTGATTTAATTATAGAACTGGTTACTACATAAGTATAGAGGAATTATTGATTGCAGAAAAAACTGATAGACTTACATTAAAGCAGAAGGATGCAATCAGTAAAAAATCTGCAAGGAATTTAATTGCAATGCATGTGTTTCTTCCAGGCCCAGTAAATAACTGTGGCAATTATATGCTAATATAAAATGCACCACCAAAAGTTATGAAGAACTTCTAGAACAGTTTAAATCTGGTGGTGGACTGTACATTGAAAATATAAACTGGATGAAAGTGTGTTATCACTGATTGAGGATCAAGGTGACTCCAACAAAAATACCGTGTGCTTCAGAAATCTTCTGGAGAAACCCACAAACCATTGCTTTAGAAATTTCAACATTGTTACCTACAATTAAATAAAAAGTGTCTAGCATAAAATCTCAATCTCATAATTGACATTTGTAGCATAGGAGAAAGAGGCATGTTTCTGTTCGTATTCTAACCTATCTCATATCTGTTCTACAACACTACTCATGGTTGCTTTGGATGGTCTGTATCACTTTAAATATTCCTCCATTTTTAAGTTTTCAGATTTGTTATGATACACATCTCTTATGCAGTTAAACACCTTAACACAAGGGTACAGCATTGTTAATTTAGCATAAAGTTTAACACAATTTTGCACCTAACATTGTTTGATGAAACAGAATTTATATTAACTTCAATTTAAATCACTTTAACATATGTTGGTGAAACCATCCCTGATTGTGTTTTATTTTGTAGAATAGTTTATCAGAACCAGCCCCATGAGAGAAACATATAGAGGAATTAAAAAATAACTCATCATACTCAACTTCTGAGAATGCTACTCATTTGGGTGAAACAATGGCCTGAATTTAATGCTCTAAAATGCAAATCGCTGCCTAATTTGATCTTGTTTAATGTACCAGAACATTTTCTGCAATTACAGGCATCTTTGCTGTATAGTTCATATTATTCATCTGGTAACCATGCCATTATTTGGGGTTGAAGCTTGTAGTTCATCTTGAAGTTCTAGGAAAGGTAGTTTCAAATAAAAGTTGTTTGTAAGTAAATATGTGCAAGGAATTAAAACATTTTCTGCTTAAAACCTGCTTATTGCCTCTGCCATACCTATGTAAAAGGAAGTCAAATTTTTAAGAAAGAAAACAAAAAATTGAATTTTTGGTTTTTAGGTTTCTATACACATCTATTGAGATCATGTGTTTATAAATACGAACTGCCATATATCTTCCTAAAGTCCTTATTTTGGCATTTAAATTAATGCCAGTATTTTCCCAACACACACATTTTCATTAAGTTTTATTTTTTACTTATTTTTGAATAAGCATATCTCTGAAAATGTTAGCTACATTTATGAACATATCCTCATGTGATTGGGAAAACAGTGTTCTTTCTATTGGTACCAGTGTCAATAGGAGTTGCTTTCGTTTCCTGTATGCTTTTCGTGAGCACATGTTTGTTCTGTACATATTTGTCAGTTGAGATTTATAATTCAGAATTGGGCAAGTGTAGGAAGTTTGGTAAATGAAATAAGTACAAGAAGCTTGATAACAAACTAAGGGTGGCGTGCACCATGTTGGAATAAATTGCTTCGGAAGTAATGTTTACTAAAGAAGTCCCCACTACGGAATTAGGTTACTACGGAAGCAATTTACCCCGAAAGTAACGGAGAGCTCAATTACAATTTTCCCTTTTTTTGGTTACGACTACGGAAGTAAGAGCTCATTACTCCCAAAGGTATTGTTTTGTTTGCGCAATTTACTTGACGCAATCATGAATAAGGTTATGTCCGATAGGAAAAGGGGAGAAACGTTAGCGAAAGAGATAAATGTTAGTTGGTAGAAATAAAGAAAATCCATTTAAACAATATGAGTGTAAATAAACGTGCGATAACCTGCATTACGTTGATCTTCAAAGCCAGTGAGATACTGCCAACACTGCAACGTGCATTCCTAATTACTTTTTATTTTAGGTTTATTAGTTTTTTATGTTTGTGATTTGCAGGAGGTTAGGATAGGGTTAGGTTTCTTTATATATATATATATATATATATATATATATATATATATATATATAAGCTTAAGTTCCTGGTTTACAGGAGGTTACTTTTATTAACGTTTTCAATCAAGACCCAAGTAATGTAAAATAGCCAAAACGTGTTATAAAGATGCTGGAAAGTCGTGATTGACGAGATTAATAATTCTAGCGACGGGAAACGTACTGAAGAGCAGTTTAAAATTCAGGAAATAATGTTTCTAATCATCATTTTGCATCGCAGATCACTTGCGTGTTGATAGAGAAATACCCTTTCTGATTTCGGAAAAGTTCACCATATTCACGGATGGGTACAAAATTCAATTCCAATTCCAATTCCAAATTGCAGTCAATTCCACACACAATGTGTGGGAAATCTGTGAAAGTGAAGAAGAATTGCCTTTTATTTTCTTAACACTCGTGTATATGTATATGTGTAGGTACCTTGCTCTTAACCTCAAAAGCGCTCTAACAATGCAGTGAAATACACGGCCAGCAGACGCATGGTGAACGCTTATTTATAACATCGCCTGTAATACCGGGATTACAATAGTGAATACACATTTCAGCCTTCACAGAGTTGCTGGTTTCCTAGGGTCCATATCCTCCAACACTGTGGTTACCGAGTCAATGGGCCCTATTTGACTGAATAAAGGAATATTTATTAACATTTATAAATTTGTTACAATTCAATACTTGCTTAAATACGTAACCTACGTCTACTCTTAACATAACCTTTTCTATCCTTCCCTAAGTTGCCATGCTTAGGGCTCATAGCTCAAACACTGTGGTTATCGAGCTATTGAGACCTTTTACTAATCTACTTTTCCGTATCTACATTTCTTCGTACTCCTTATTCCTATATTTCTTCAGGCATCTCTTTCTGACTAAACCTAAATATTTTCCTACTTCTATTATGTTTCCCTTGCATTTGACACCCATCATCCTTCTACCTATAATTTCAATTGGTAAAATGGACCATTTCTTCTTCTGCCATTTTTCCCTTGATTCCTTAGTTCCTTCACATTCTAGAATTAAATGCCAATAGTTATTATACTTTCTATTATATAGCGGACACTTTCCTTGGTTCTCTCTTTCCCCTAAGTCTTTTAACACCACCACTCCTGTCCTCGCCCATGCAAAACCTTCTCGTGCTGATCTGTCACATATATCGACCTATTTTTATCTTTCCCACACCATTTTTAAATCTGCATATATACATAAAGAAGATTTGAAATTAAAGCTACCTAAAATTTCTTGTCTTTCAATATCTTCAATTCTCAATTTTCTATCTTAATTGCCTCTCAAATATCGTCAATGAATAAGTTGAATAATATAGGATTTACATCCTTGCCTTAACCCTATATTATTTGAAATAGCATTTGTCATTGTATTATTTGAGACCCTTATACAAAAGCCATTCTTTGCATATATTCTTTGTAATGTTTCTATGAACCTGTTACTCATTCCTATCTTGCTCAATTTAGCCCATAGGGCTTCCCAATTAATTGTATCAAATGCTTTTTCAAAGTCCACAAATAACATGTACAACCTTCCCCTTTTGTTAACTAAATATTTACTGACCATTGTGGATATCACAAAAATGTTGTCTATTACTCTCTTATTTCTTCTAAAGCCTGCTTGGAAACCTGATAACTTACCCTGCTCCTCTGCCCAAAATTGCACCCCTTCTGCCAGAACCCCAGTGTAAATTTTTCCTAACACTGCTAACAGACTAATCCCCCTATAGTTTGCTGGGTTATTCACATCTCCTTTGTTCTTGAATATTGGCACCACAATTGCCGTTTTCCAACTCCTGGGTACAATACCCTCTTCAAAAATTGAATTTAGTACCCTAACTAGCATCTCCAATCTATTCTCATCTAGACACCATGCTTCCAGAAGTCACCTGGTATACCATCAATACCACTTGCTTTGTTTATTTTTAGCCGTGTAATTTGATCTCTTACTTCCCCTATTTCTATCCTACTGTCTAATTGCTCAATATAGTCACAATTTGCCACTATCCGTATAGTTTGCTTCCTTTGCTGGTCTGCTCCCAAAAGATTTTTAAAATAATTAAGCCATTCATTTACACCTATGTTATTCTCTCTTGCTCTTTTGCCTTATACATACTCTTAACTAAAGCCCAAATTGTTTTACAATCATAAGCTGCTGCTGCCTCATGCAATTTTTTATTCATTTTCTCCCCCCATATCCTCCTCTTTACTTCCAACAGACTCTTATACCCCCACCTTTTGACCATATAAGCCTCTCTTTCCTTTTTGTCACCCATTTGCTTCCATTTTCTCAGCTCCCTTAAATCTCTTTGTTTCGCCACCCTACATTCCTCATCATACCTTCCCTTCTTCTTATTGACCCAATTCTCTTTCATTTTCATTCTTGAGCCTGCATATTTCAATATCATTTCTAGTTTTAATACAGCTTCTTCAATTCTGTTTTCTTTCAGCATCTCATCTACACCTGCTTCCCTTGTTCCCCCTATATCTGCCCGCAGTTTCTTCAAAAATACTTCTGCTTCCTCCTCCCTCCATTTATATCTTGGGATTACGATGAACTTTACTTAACATGACATGAAAATGCTGGTAAACTGAAGGTATAATTGGCATGCACTTAACGTAATGGGAATGACTTTTGATTGTGCTCTCCAACATTTACTTCTGCGGTAATTTAATCTGGGAGTATCTGATAGAGTAAAATTCTTCGGAAGTAGTTTACTCTCGCATGGAAGTCACCGAGTGTTGACTTGAATAATAGTACGAAAGTAGAGCTTACTCCAGGTTGGTGCACGCCACCCTAAGTGATGTTAATAGTCTGTATAACAATAAGAGGGATCCAGTGGATTGTGATATTGGGGTTACAGTATGTTTTGAACTAATGCAAATACTGATATCAGTGGGAAGCATTCCTACATCGTTTGAATGCTTGTAGGAAACTGGAAATTTCTGGGAATGTTCATGTAACAACCTTTAATATCACTGGTGAAATTTGACACTTGTTTTCACAAGCTTGGCCATATCATTAATAAAAGTGCCACTGTTCACAGCTTAAGAAGACTACTAAGGGAGAAAGAATTAAAAACTTGGTGTTCTCACCCTCAGAAAGGAAAGGGTGTAGTTCTTCATAAGCAGTTCACCCCTGAAAATGGTTGGATCCACAGACCAGAGGGACTAAGTAGTGGTAAATGGAAAGAAGCACTGAAAATGACAGCAAATGTTTATCCAGTTAGAGCAATACCAGGACAGCAACCAGTACCGCCGCTGTGGCAGTGAGATAGAAACACTTGCACATGTCCTTGGGTCCTGTCCACATGGAAGCATGCTCAGAAATGTAAGACATCATTGGCGAAGCCCTCAAAATGCAAAAGTATCAGGTTTATGAGGAAGTCCATGGTATTGCAAAGATTGGATCAAAGAGAAGAATCGACATCATAGCCATTCAACCTGGCTCATGTTCAGGGACCATCATAGATCCTACCGTCAGATGGTAAACAGGCAAAGACCAGCCGGCTGAAATTCACAAAAGTGTACCGTAGTTCTGCAATAAATATCATCTTGCTTCAGTTGACTTGTTGGATTACTAATTGGAGCCACTAATACTATCCCATGCACTTTTGTGACTTTTGCAGAAAATATAAATTAAAGAACTTGTTTATTAAAGCAGTGGCCCTTAGTGTTCTTAAAGGGTCACTAGCTATATTGAAAAATCATTTGTATTATATGTAAACTGATTAATTTCATAAACAGATTTGGTTTAGATAAGGGAAATTTCCATATGCATTTGTAGATTATAACTATTTTCAGATAATATTTTATTAGTTGCAACTTTATTAACAGATATTTATATTCTTTACTACAATCTCAATTATGTATTGATAACATTTTGTTGGTTAGTATGCTTTGTTTAAAGCCTCCAATTGGGGGAAGCTGAATTTGTTAATAAATTCTCTCTCCCTTAAAAAAAAAAGCTCTTCTAGTGCGAAATTTGTAGTAAATAGTAAAAATAGTAGTAAATTTGGGGCTGGAATGTCCTAAAGTTCATAAGGTATAGGAAAACACTTGTTAAACTTTAATGCTCACTTTCTTAAAATTAATCCTTTTGTGACACTCATAAAAAAGAACAAAATTTATATAGAGATGTGTGAGATAACCTTCTACATATTAAACAAGTTTATTGGCTTTCCATTGGTATTCAGCCAAAAAAATGATGTATTAGATAAAATTGTAAATTATATGATAGGGAAAAAAATATAATTACAATTCTGAAGATTAATTGAAACACCCTTTTTTTTAGCATATTATTAAAGGATGGTACAATAATTCGTAAAAGATCCAAAGCTTTATCTGCAAGGGTTTCAGAGAAAAGTGCATCAGAAATTTATAAATTTAACATTGCAAAGATAGGAAGTAAGTGCTCCCCTTGCTCCTAGAGATTACAGTTGATGAATGTATCTTTTTCACAATTTACTTTTCAGTGCTCCCCTTGCTTCTAGAGATTACAGTTGATGAATGTATCTTTTTCACAATTTACTTTTCAGTGCTCCCCTTGCTCCTAGAGATTACAGTTGATGAATGTATCTTTTTCACAATTTACTTTTCAGTGCTCCTCTTGCTTCTAGAGATTACAGTTGATGAATGTATCTTTTTCACAATTTACTTTTCAGTGCTCCTCTTGCTTCTAGAGATTACAGTTGATGAATGTATCTTTTTCACAATTTACTTTTCAGTGCTCCTCTTGCTCCTAGAGATTACAGTTGATGAATGTATCTTTTTCACAATTTACTTTGCTGACTTACTTAAATGTAAAGAACTTTTTAGACACTACATTGCAGATGCATATTCAAATGGTACATAATATTTTTTCTTAATGTGTGTTTCAGGAACACGACGTACTTGTGTCAGATAGTGAAAAAGCACCAATAGAAGCAGAAACCACAGAAACAGACACACAGCAAACCTTGTCTTCTTCCAAAGGTAAGCAAATGAGTATATGAGAATGAGAGGGAACATGATAGACCAAGTTCCACATTTATGCACTTTGAGTGTTGCCTTTTTACTAGTGATGGGACGATACCACTATTTCTCGATACTCAATACCGATACTAGTTTTTGAGCACCAATATTCTATATTCAATATCGATGCTGGTTTTTGAGCACCGATATCCGATACTAAATACTGATGCTGGTTTTTGAGCACCGATATTCGATACTCAATACTCACTTTATAAAAAAGTGTAAAGACAGCTTGTTCACTGAATTATGTTCTTATTAGTAGTTTTCTGCATATAAACGCATGTAACCGATTGTATTGGTTACATGCAAAATTGTTACTGTTTGACAGTCTCCAATTGGCAGCATTTCTTTTCTTGATAATGCAGAGGTTATATATTCCCTATTGTTAGTCAAGGATGATGATGGTGATAATAATAAAGTTTTCTTTGCTTCCCTTTTTATGTAACTATATTGTCACAACCAGGGGGTTGTGACTTGAGGACGTAGGTTTAAGGATCAAAAGGTAGAGCAATATAAAAAAGTTGGGTTTAACTGTGACTAACGTACGGAGCAGTATTTTAATGACTTCAAGTGGCTAGTGTTTGGTTTATATGACAGGGCTCCTAAACTGAATCTTTACAATTGACACTAGGTGAAGATTAAGACAAGTGATTAGCCATCAGGCCTTACCTAGAAGTGTCGAAAGTGTCATTGGCGAGCCTATGGATGGGCCCAGAGCGATGTAGAGTGTCTATCTTGAGACTCGGAGATCAACGACAACAAAAAGCCTGCAAGAGGACTCCTGGACTCACTTAAATAACAAATTAATATCCTGTGGAATGATGTCAAATTGTCATGGCGGCTTTACCATATATGGTGTGCCGTTCCCAGGATTTACATGGGTTGGTAGGAAAATTCCTACCGGACGCACTACATCGCAAGTTGCAGATGTAACATTGTTCCAGGGCTTTCCATCAGGAAATTGCATTACTAGAACATCCCTGGGTTCTACCGTAGAAAATGGTAGCTACTTACATCCCATCACGTATGCAGCTTAACAAAGCTGGAGGAGTCTCGACTCCTTTCATTCCTTATTTAGCATACAGTTAAATGCAACAACTTTCAATAATGCAAAACTTAAAAATTTAAAATTATCGAAAAATATCACACCGAGTATTGAGAGTATCAAGGTATCAATGATACTGAGAGCCCATCCCTACTGTTTACATGCTGTATAAGACACAACACCAGGATTACAAATACTACATGATTATTTTATGTGTAGATGTTTTCATTATTTGTTTTGTTTAATTAGAGATGCTCTCAGGTTTGTGTGTTCAGGATCCCTCCATTTATGAGTGCACAGTAGTGGTATTTATTGATAAAACAATTATGATGCATAAATTTAGCGAGTATTGTAAATGAAGAAACAATAGACTGCCCTCCCTAATGCATTTGTTTTTCAAGCAACATTCTGAACATTCAGTGTTTTCTTATCAATCTGTGAATAGATAGTTACTCTGTATCTCTTTCAATGTGCCTTTTTACGACAAAGGAGGTGTTTTTATGGCTTTGTGGGCAGATTTTCACCATGGACAAGACAAAGCATTAAATTCTATTACATTACATAGGACTTAAGGGGGGAAATGGGTGAAAAAGTGGCAGAAATTGACAAACTTTCACATTTTGCAATTTTGGTACCAAAAAATACTAAAGGTGCTACAATGCCTGGAAGTTGCTCTAATTACATCATATTTGAAGGTCTGCGCTCTTTAAGGTCTGAGGGGGTGTGGCAGGTGGTGAAGTCATTTCATGAAGTAAAAAGTATGCTTTTTTACTGATTTTTGCAGGATTTTTTCCAGGAAGTTTAATTTCTGATTTGTCACTGAGCCACCATGATTGGCATAACATAGTAACAGCAGCTCTGCCGCTAGATGTCACGTAACACCAAATTATCTGCATCCTACCAAATGAGTAGGGAACAGAGAAATTTTTTATTTCTATATTGTTGGCTTCTTCAAGAGTGTATAATCAAAGCTTGGCTTCTTGTTTGTGTCTTTGTTTATAGCGACCACATGCTGCGTTTACAAAGTATTTTCACACAATTTCTTACAAGGTATAATTACTAACATATTGCATCGTAAGCAAAGTTTAGTGCAAATATTTTAGTGTAGTACTTCTTCAGTGTAAATATTTTAGCACAGTTCTTGTAAAGTGTAAATAGTTGTATATATAGCAGCAGGACGACTTCTATAATTGTGAAAATGCCTAAGCGAAAAAGCACTAGGAAGTATTTTGTAAAGATGGCAACGGCAAGGTGGAACAGAACTGAAACTGTGCAAAGTGAGCCAGAAACAAGTGTAAATAATACCAGTGATGAAATGTTAGGTGAACAAGAATGTGGTTTACAAAAGAAAAATTTACGGCAGAAACAGCCGGAGGATAATTGTGAACATGTATCTATTGCAAATAATGCAGAATGTAAATATATATTGGTGGACACCAGTTTACTGTCATCATTGGTGGGTGACCTGAAGTGTAATGACTGCAATAAAAAATGTTTGTATATAGGACTTGGCACTGAAAAGCTTGGCTTATGTCATAAATTAAAAAACCCTTATTTGCAGTGCTTGTAATGAAAAGAAGACTACAACTTACACACTTCTAGGAAGATCCAAAGTCATTGTTTCTACTTAAACTGCACGCAAACTTTTAAACTCATTTTTCTTCACTTTAATTTATTTTACACTTTTATTCATTCAAAATAAAACTATATCCACAAATTAAGTGATAGAAGGCTGAAATTTTTACTGTACATTCTATAACGTATGGCAAAAAAACTGACACATGGGAATTAGGATTAACTTAGTACTTTTTGAGATAAAAAAATCAAATGTATGCAATGATTGCAAAAATTCATATTTATTTTTTAATCCATTACAGTTAAGATATTACAAATCACATGCATCAAGTTTTTCTAAATGAGTTTCTGGTTCCGTAAAAAAAATTCAAACATTCTTTCAAACAAATGTGGAGTGTATTTCATTTTGAAATTTGCAAATTTTTTGAAAGAAAATTTTCAATAGTTCAAAACCTAATTGACATACAGAAATTAAATTAGGCAAAATAGAAATTTCACCCATCACCCCCCTTAAGACTACAGACTGAATGTACCACACTAATGGTATACAGTGCTGGTAGGCCAGAGCTTATCTGTGTGTCTGTCCATCATGATCGTGGTCCCTCTTCACTGGACTGCAACAAAGTGAATAGTGTGTAGATTTAAGACCTCTGCTAACCAGCAGTAGATGGGTGCAAACATTCAGTAATGAATGGTGTTAATTGTAAAGTCAACTCTTTCACGTAAGTTGGTTATTTGCATTTTATTTGCATTACATGGCTGCAACATAGTTCCCATTTTTTTGTGACAGTTTGTTTATAGTCAATGTTATGAAGCGTAAAATATGGACTATAAATCTGTGTATAGCCAAGGAAGTGATGGTCTTTGTTTTAGGGCCTATATTACTATCTCTGGTTAAGGTTCCAGATAGATGCTAACTGGGAGTCAGGTCCAAATGTTCATATAATGACCTTCGGTTAACAGCTAACCAGGAGTTATTCTTAACGATGAACTGCCACCTCGGGTACAAATTAGGGTACCAACTTGTAGGTAACCAAACAAAAATGGTATCCTTGATTTATAGTCAGTAGTGGTTCCAAAACTAAACATTGGTACAACTTTTATGTAACAGAAGGAAAGCTAAAATAATTAGACTTTAGAGGAAACATTTCTATGGTTAGGGGAGGAGAAATTTAAAAAATGTCATAAAATTTCAAAAGTTGCACTGGTTGTATTACATTTCTGCTGCATAATACCACTAGAAATATTATTAGGCATCGTTTGCTTATTGCTTTATTTTATTTTTTTAACGTGTATGGCAGTAATGTTTGCTTAATACAACCAATATTAACCCAATATTTATGAAAGCTTCTAACCCATTTTACAGGCAACCTTTACAAATTATATGAGCAACAAAACTTTTTTTAACCATATATTCCAAAAGTCATATTTTCCTACTAACCTATATGAAGTCAAAAGCAAAAATTAATATAAGTACTCAGAAATCACCCAGTATATTTTCACACTGATCTACACTAATATGTTAATGATGAAATATTATGTAATATAGGCTTTCCATTTTTTATTGTTGTAGGTGTTTTCTAAATGCAAGCATCTATTATTAGTATTTTTGCACAAGCTTACAGAGCATTTTAACAGCAAGAAGACGTATATAGCTTGATATTCTGAAATGTTTTAATCTAACAAATGTCTTACTTCATTCCTTTTGTAGCAAGGATGAAGTGCTGAGACATTATTTATATAATAGGAATAAGATATCCCAAAAATAAATTTGAGGAGAGGGATGAGGAAATTAGAAACAAGTTAATGAAAACTGCATTGTGCCTTAATTTATTCTACACTTATGCTCTGTAATAATGTCTAGCATCATAACCTCTTTCTGAGCATATAGTCTTTTTTTAACTTAACACACTTCCAATACTATTTCTTAAATGTAATCTGCACAAATTTTAGTGTATCAGAGTAAGCCTTACAGCTAATACCTCCTCAGAAATAAAATAATTGGAATACTTGTACATCACATATACTATTTCATTCCTACCTTCCTTAGTTTCAAATATTTTAACAGTAACAATGTTGGCATATGTTAGAATCAAGACAGACTTCTTCTTTATCCACTATAGTGAAAATTTACCATGTTCTTATGCCATGAATTACGTTAATTCAGTAATTCATGGCATAATAAATTAAATAAATTATATATATATATATATATAAATTATATAAAATTATAAATTATTTATATATAAATAAATTAAATTAAATATATGCTAAGTCTATTCATCTATTTTCAAACTACACTACACTTACAGCTATCCTATTTTACACTACCTCCAAGAATTATATTAATGGCAAATCATTATTTTTGAGTATACCAAAGTGCACCTATCCTTTACAAATTCACTTACGCGAACTAAACCAACAATATCAATATCAATTTATTGTCATTAAACAGTTATATAACTGCAATAGACATTGTCAGTATATACAATAATACAACTTAATAATACAACATAAACCACACCTTGTGCAACTTTTACAGCAAAAAAGTAACAATTAAATATCAATATCAGATGCATTAAAATCAATAAATTCATTAATAGAATAAAATGGATTATCCACAAGCCAAGAATGCAATCGCTTACAAAATATTTTATAAGGCAAATCTTTTACAGCTTGAGGTAGCTTGTTAAAAAGTTTAATGCCAATATAGGAGTAACTTTGAGAAGTTTTCTTAAGTCTATGCTGAGGAATATCGATCATTTAACCATTACGGATATTATAATTATGAATATTGGATCTCGTGTCATACATATGTTGATTCTGTTTCATAAAACCCAATACAGTATAAATATACAAATTTATAACAGTCAAAATATTATATCTTTTAAAATAGGGTTTACAGTGTGTTCTAGTAGTTATCTTAGCCATAATTCTTATAGCTTTCTTTTGCACAAGTAATACATCTTGGATATATGAGCTATTACCCCAAAGTAAAATACCATAATTAATAATACTGTGAAAGTATGCAAAATATGAGACACGTATATACTCAAAGGGTACACAATTGACTAAGTTTCTCATCAGGAATAAAACCCTTGACAACTTTCTGCATAAAAATGTAATATGTGACTCCCAGGTTAAAAATCTATCAATAAAAATGCCTAAAAACTTTACATCAGTACAAAGCTTTGGGACAACAACATTATTTAAAGTAAAAATTATATTTTTAGTTTTAGAATCATTAAGTAAAAACTTATTTGCTTGAAACCATTGTGATATATACATTATATTATTTTGAACCTCAGTTTCAAGATACTGTATATTTGCATTGTTGTAAATAAAAGTTGTGTCATCAGCAAATAATATGGTTTTAGATTCAGTATTGTATAAGTCTTATATAATGTTAAAAAATAATGTACCACTACCTAACATATACAAATCATAATATTAATAGCAAGTATGCTTTATTATGTTCCTGAGTGCACCCAGCCTATTATCAAGCCACCCGAAAAGATCTATATTAATTACGAAAGCCCCAATTTAATAAAAAGTGTAGATTTTATTATACGCATAAATTTGATGCAGGCTCAAGAAAGTTACAACAGGATTTAGTATAAAATATGGATAAGCTAGTAACAATGATGTGAATTTGAAATTATATAGAACATTTGTGTCGGAGTTGAAACACTTAACATCACTTATGTGTTTTATTACAACTTGACCGGTTTCAGGAGCTCCCGAAACCGGTCAAGTTATAAAACATGTAAGTGATGTTAAGTGTTTCAACTACTCATTTTCTATCTAATTACAACAGAATGTTCATTTTGAAGATCTAATGCTACAAGTTTCCATCTAGGTGCCATGAAATCACATATGAAAATGTTGCCAACCATACCTAATTGTTAAACTCTAGGTTAACTAACCTATAGTTACCTAGCATTTGTAATATGGTACACTCCATTTAATCAACAGTAATAACTACAGGTTAGCAAACCTCAGCTGTTTACCAGAGAAGGTCATAATACAAGCCCTTAATATGGTTTTATTTGTTTGTTTGTTTAATTATTATTTCATTTATATCCAGCCTTCAACTGCAATGGTCATATTGGCAGGTTTTTTACCTTTGCTTTTGGAACATATTGCCTATCAGCAATGTTGTTAACTCATATACAGTTGTCACTGTATTTCTGGTTTTTCATTGGGTTTTATGTATTACATCACACTCCCATTCATACTGCTAGACTTTGTGGAGTATAGCAAATAATCTTGGCTAGAGAAAAATTCCCATCCCCAGTCAGAAATTTAACCCGGAACCCCTTGTACAGCTATGTATTTAATGTGGTACCAGGAAGAATCTCGGCATGTGCGACAGAAAGAAGCAGTACTACCAAGTCTTGAAGTATTCTTATAAAACAGAGTTCACATTTTATACTTTTAAGTCACCGTAAATATGGTATTTAATTTGCTTATGATTTCATGTCGGTTAACAGGTATGTGAAAGAACTCCTATGAGACAAAATTCGATGTTCAACAATACTGATACTATCCTGGTAATTTGTAGTGAATTAAATACTTAGGAATTATTGGGCTTTCCTCCCTCCATTAGTCATGCTAATTCTTTTGAAACAGTGAAGGAATAAAAGCAAATTCACTACAGCTTAGGGATGTAAACCGTAGTTAAATGTACACAATCCTTTGATGTTCAGTCTGATTTACTATAGAAACATCAGTTACAAAATAAGAATTTTTATGAAAGTCTAGAGCATCTTATTCATACTTTAGACATAAGTATTTTAACTATTTCATACATAAGTTGGAAAAAAGTGAAGCTACAATCAGATGCAGTTAAGCTGCCACAAGCCAGCAGTTGGACTCAAATTAGGATGGGGACAAATTCTCTTGAAGCATGTATTGTTTCAACCCTTTTGCTGCTAAGCTAAAATGCTATGCTACTGCTTAAATTCCCAGCCCTAAGTAAGGTGAAATGTAAGGTTTTACATAAAGGTTTCCACTCTCAATTTTGAAGCTGTTTAGTTGAGATTTTTTGCATTGGCTCTTGATATATTGTTCCACATTTTCACACACTTTTAAGGATGTTACTTGAGTCCTCATGTATTAAAAAACTTACATTATTAATTTTGAATTTTTACCTTCATTTTCATCATTGCTAATCAAAATGTCACGATGACTATTGTTTTCCAGCAATGCTGCTGCAAGTTCTTCCTCTGTCAATGACTTCTTGTTCCAGTATGCCATTCTGTGATGTACAGTAAGCAAAAACCGCAAGAAATCACTGTAAACACACGAAAAAACAAGCCCGACAGGAAAAAAAAAATTATGTGCTGTTCTGTTTACAGTGTGCTATAATGGCTGATGCATGACAACCTCACAAAGGAAAATAAAATAAACAGCAAAAATGCTACCAACATGCAGTTTGAATATTGTAGATTAGCTAGAGGATTGCACTTACAGCTTCTGTTGCATGAATTGTAAATTATTTGAACATAAAAACCAACCTCTGTGGATTGGATCGGCTCTTGGAAATTTATGCCCAGAAATTGCATCGGACCTTGGTACCCTAAAGTATAAATAAAGTTAAAGTGCTACTACCTTTCACTCAAAATATATATATGTGTGTGTTCTGAGTGGGAGGGAACTCGCTTGCCACTGGTAAGCATGCTATTTGCTGATGCAGTCAGATATTTTCCCTTAAATTCAAGTGCATAGATTTCTCATGCAAATTATAACCATAGTAACCACATACCCTCATCATAGATGTTTGGAAATGATGTTCTTGCAATGCCACACATCTCTCAACCCTTTTAAGAAAATTTGAATTAACACTCATTAATTATTCTTCTGAAATTGCAGCAATTTCTTTTGTTATATTGTCTTTCAGTTCTTCCAACATATGTGGCTTACTCTGTTACACTTTTTAAGGAGTTCCATAAATAGAAATTGCATATAGTAAAATCTCAAGATTGTCCTGGTCATTAATTTAACGAGAGACCAGCTGTGTGCACTGTAGTGGAATGTTGTTCAAAATTCATGTAATGTCACACAATTCTTTTAGGAATGTTTTGATTATGTTATCTCTGTACTTCTGCCCATTCACTGTATCTTTGAAAAATATAGGACCTATAATTTTGTAAACATTCACAGCACACCAAACAACAAATTTCGTCATACAATGGGATTTCATGTACAATATCAGCTTTTTCTGCACTCCATTGTGTATTGTTTTGTGTCACTGCATGATCATGTAAATAAAAACTTCATCCATAAAGAAAATTGAATGCGGGTCAATAGAGCAATAATTCACATTATCCAACCCAGTTGCAGAAATTAACTCTACTCACATTATCTCATGGTTACCAATTCCTAAACTACAGTTGGGTATTTTGTAGGGGTTTAGTTTTAAAAGTTTAGTGGCATTCCAAGCCAAGGTTTGTGAAATTCCTGATTCCTGTGCAAACTTTCTCAGAGATTTCTTTGGACTTCATTCTAACTTTTCTCCAATGTGATCAGGTTTCTTCTCTGTAAGAACATGCAATTTACTTTCGGTTTCATTTCTCAATGAGGCATGTGAACAGTGTGGAACCTGTCTATAAATTGCCGCCTCACTTCTCTACAAGAGTTTACTGTCACATTAGGATTCTGTGTGCTAAGTATACAGACTTTTTCACATTATAACCACACTAACACACTATAACACGAAATCATGTGGTCTCACAATGTATCAATCTCTGTACGAAGACTTTGCATCACTGATTAGCCGGCACAGGGAGAGAAGGGAAAGTGGAGGGGGAACAGGACCGGTTAGTGCAGCATAAGGCAAACCAATCTCCATTAATGTGGATATGCATCCAAACAAAAGCTGTGTATAACTAAATTCATTTGTGTAAAAGAGAAAAATATTGGAAATGCACATTACTTTTTAAACTGCATCATGAGGATTTTCCCAATTATGTTATTTAATGTCATTGGCTTTGATATTGCAGCCGAGGAAGAGGAGGAAGAAGAGGAGGAAGACGAAGACGAAGAGGAAGAGGAAGAGGAGGAGGAGGAAGAACCTGTAGAAGATAATCAAAATTTGGAAGAGACTAGCAAAACTGAAACTGAAGCAGATAACGCCGAAGAGGTTCTTGAAAAACCAGAAACTGACGACATTAAAACATCTGGTAATGAGAAAAGATTAAGTATTATTTTACCTGTTTCCAGTAAAAATTATTTTATGAACTCTAGGAGCTTAATTTCCATATTACTGTATTGGTGCAAATGTAAGATACGCAAATTTTTGGAAGGTTTTCACAAGAAAAATTACTTAAATAATGAATGTAATTGTAAAATATTCGTGACATATTGGAAACCCATGGTTTGTTTGTTCCTGCTCAAATTGAGTAACAAGCATATCAATTTTATGAAATTTCCCGGTTTTGGTCCTCTAAATGCCTTACTTTCATGCCAGCATTCATAAATTGTTCATCCTAGCCTGTATGCTATTAGCAAGTTATGCCTCATGTAAAGCCTGAAATTTGAAGTTCATATCATAACTTCTCTCTCCTTTATTCAACTATGTGACGAAGACGGTTAAGGTTAAAGTCTTACATTCGAGCCATTACTGTTAATAACTTCTAATAGCCTCTCCCTATGCACATAACCTACCAAATAAAATTTACAGTGAGACATGCATTAGTTCACTATTCTGTCTTAGATAATTTGCAATTTTTATAGCAGTTTCCCACAACCTTGCATGATATACTTACAAACGATACTGCTTCAGTCAGTATAATATTATAATTCTAGTGCATATAAAGGAACAAATTTTAGGCTTTTATGTCTGTGCACTTTTTAGTTTAATTTTTTATCTATGTAATGGTGTTGTGCAGGCACTAGTGACCATAGTTGCTGTCCACCACTGCCACCAATATTGTGTGACACAGTTTGAATTTCAGTTCCCAGATGATAAAGAGAACCCAGATCAAGGCAGACTGGTTTATTCCTACAATTTTTTTTTTTTTTGCTCACAGATTCAAAAATAATGGGATAAATGACTAGGACAGAAAGGATGTGTCCAGAACCAGTATATAGTCTTTATCAGCTACCCTTTTTATTCCAGAAGACAGTGATCCACATCCCACAGAGGTAACATCTTTGGAAGCTCAAGACAATACCAGGGAAACAAAAGGTGGAGAAGAAGGTTCTGGTGGTGAGAACGTTCAGTTACATATAACAGAGGAGAATATAATGGGTGATGAGTTGAAAGAAACTGAAGAAGTGCCTGAATATGATACACGTAGTGAAGTGAGTTCTTCATCATCAGACAGTTCAAGCATGAGCTCCATGAGCTCCTCTAGTTCTGAATCTGAACCTGAAAGGGGTAAGTAGCTGTCATTTCCCAGAATAAGAGAAACATACAGACTTCGCAAATATCCATTTAATTTATGTATAGAAATTATTCTTTCACTAACCACATGCAGACTAAAGATTGAAAGTTGAATCAGTTTGGAAAATTTAGTGCGCAGCCAGAACTTTTGAACCATAGTAGGCTGTAGGTCTATGATTTGAGTCCAAGCCCATGGCATCGAAGTTCATAAATGTGATTCAGTCTAACTCATTTAATATTTTTATATTTTGTGTCAGACTTCCGAAAGTTCAGAAAGCTGACAAATTAATATGAACTTTGTTTTGTGACATAAACTTCTCTTACTTGTTCCATAATTAGGATGTTTCTAGGGCTATTGCCCTCATCAGCTGTAGACTGACTGCAGGAACTGTTTCAACTATTTCCTGTTTCTCTTTGGAGACATCTAGTGCTGTGATGAATCTGTTGAAGTCACTCAATCCGGAATGTCGAAATTCATGATGCTATCACAAAACACAAGATTAAAACAGAAAAATTGGCAGTTGCCACACATGTTTTGAAATACAATCATGAGATAATAATACAAGAACCTCAATTATTAAAACCCCTCTGGAATGCAGCAGAACTTTCAATGTGGGAGCAAAAAAAATGTATATCACAAAACACTGTGAACATGTCGTGAATTTCAACATTCCAGCATTGAGTGACCTTGGTAAATTCCATCACACCACCAGATGTCTCCAAACAGAAGCGGCTGAAAAGTTCCTGCCAGTTGATCTACAGCTGATGATGAGGGCAATAGCCCTCTAAAAATGTGAAATTGTTGAACAAGTAAGTGAAGGTAGTGTAACAAAATCAAGTTCATATTAATTTACAAGGGCGAGTCAATAAAGACTCAGAGGTTTTCTTTTTTACCGAGCACAACAAAGGCACATTGTGGAAACAATTTTGCATGATGCCAAAGGATCAGCTCTGATTGTTGGACAAAGCACACGCTTGCTTGCGCATGCATCTGTACTCAGGGGACGAACGAAGTAGGTCAGTTCGCCAGCCATCTACAGAGGAAATGGAGGTGTTAATGCGAAGAACAATACGCTGCATTGAAGTTATGCTTTCGTTTGATGCTTTCGTTTGCAGAAATCCGGCCTGGAAGCTTATAGAATGTTGCAGGAAGCATATGGTAATGATGTTCTGCCATAGTCCACAGCACTTCGATGGATCAAGGAATTTAAGGAGGGCCATGTTTCAATAACAAAGCAAGGGGGCCAGGTGCTCTAGCAACAGCAATAAACAAAACCATGATTGACACAGCTGGCATCATTGTTCGTGAAAACCGACGAATAACAATTGACAGACTTGCAGACAGTTACAGATTTCCCATGCCAGTGTTTTTTCAATTCTGCATAATCACTTAAACATGAGATGTGTTTGTTGGAGGTGGGTACTAAGATTATTGACTCCTGAACAGAAGTTGATGTGGGTGGAAGTGTGTATGGAACTACAACGTCTAGTTGAGATGCATGGGGATGCATACCTGAATTCCATCACAGGTGATGAAAGTTGGCTTCACCATTACAACCTGGAAGGCAAACAGGCCTCCTCAGTATGGAAATCGCCTGATTCTCCAATGCCAAAGAAAGCAAAGTTTGTTTGGTCAGCAGAAAAAGTAATGGTCATTTCGTTCTTTGACTGCCATGGAATGGTGTACCAACATCAAGTCCCTTCTCATATGATGGTTAATGGCGTGTATTACGAGTCTATTTTGGATGTCCTTACTAAATACATCCAATGAAGACGACCAGAACTGCATCCTTCTGGTTGGCGCCTACACCATGACAGTGCCCGCCCTCATGTGTGCAACATTGTTACCCAATATTTGACCCGCAAAAACATTGAATGTGTTCCCCATCCTCCATACTCTCCAGGTTTGGCCCCCTGTGACTTTTATCTCTTTCCCTGTCTGAAAAAGGAACTAAGGGGGAAGCATCTTGCTGCTTTGGAGGCCATCGTGAAGAAGGCTGGGTCGGTTATAAAGAAGATGTCAAAAGATGGCTTCCAGCACATATTCCAGGATTGGCAGAAGCGTTGGGCAAAGTGCATTCAACTCAACGGAGAATACTTTGAAAAAGACCACACCAATCTGGACCAAGACTAGTGTATTTTGTGTGTAAAAAAAACATTCTCAGTCTTTATGGACTTGCCCTCATATCTGCTCCTTCACTATTACTAGCTTCAAAATCATTAATCATCATCATTCAGCTGATTTCTGCATTTGTAAGACTCTGTTTCGAAGGACTAATGCTTTCTGACTTCTCAGCAGTTTAAACAAATGCAAACAATGAAATAAATTATTTCATATAAACATTTAACAAATGAGACTTAATCTTATTTTTTTAAATATTCAATAAAAATGTACAAAGTTGGTAACCAAAGATGTAGAGTAGTTGCTGTTCTATCATGTACTTCAACATGGCTTGTCTTAATCATTCCATTTGTGAATTATAATGCAAAAGAAGGGGCTTAGGCTTTTTTTTTTCTCTCTCTTTCTCGTCATTGTCACAGTAGTGTGTATATGTGAATTTCTGGTGAAATACAATGAGGCTGCTCTTTCATAGAATTTAGATTCGGGTAATTTTATGAAAACCACTCGTCTCTCACCAAAGCTGCCCGAGTTCAATCCCAGGGAACTGTATGTAGAATTTGTGGTGGTCAAAGTGGCATCTGGGTGGGTTTTCTACAGGTTCTCCAGTTCCCCCACCATTCATTCCACCAGTTGCTTCATCTTTCCTTTCATTCATCTCACTGTCATTCCATATCATCTCCTCTCCTTCCTCGCTCTCATACCAGGCTTCGGGCTGATCACCCATCCTGTCTGTTCTCTCAGATCCATAGTCTGTACTCTACAACACCTGCTTGTAAGTCCTGGGGGTGTAAGCCCTAACAATGTGGAGGGAAAACAGAGAAAGATGATGATACTTTATGGAAACTGTAAGGTATTATGAAAACTGCTTGATTTGTGTAAATTTTTGCATTCCTAGATGTAAGCCAGATTATGGTTAGCTCCACCACCATTGTCATTACTGTTTACTAATACATGCAATGCTTTGCAGTCACTGTTAATGCTACTTCCACTGCCACTGCTGTTACTACTGCTGCTACTACTACTAGTACTACTACCACTAGTGCATCTCAGAAAGAACGAAGTTTGAAGAGGAGGCGTGAATCCTCAAGGGATAGAAGAAGTCCTGTCCATAGTAAGTTCTTAAATTAAGATTTTCATAGTGTATTCCTTTTTGGCAAAAATGTTAATACAATGGAATCTCGTTAGCACGTTGCTCATTAATATGTTTTCCCATGTATTACATTGAATTGTAAAAGTTCCGGCATCAAATGTAATAAATAATGTTTGTGTAATATGTTTTCTCGCTCCTGCTTACTGCATTTGAAGTTTGACGTCCTCATTTGTTATTTTGATTAACAATTCAGTCAAAGTGGAGACCAGCAGCCAATGACATGCATGTATTTATGTGATGTGATTTGTGTGGACAGGATAGAGAATGCTTTAGCTTGGCGTGGTTAGTTTCTATACTGTTGAGTGGTGACCCACCATAAGGGGGGGGGGGTTCTGACCCCCTCAGCTGCTGTGGTGCGGGTGCTGCAGACCTAAAGCACTCATGGCACTTCTGATGCTACTAGAAGTACGCTGGGCCAAACGTCTGAGCCCCACCCACGAGGGTGTTGTTTGGATTGGGTTGGACTTGGCAGGTAGTGGTTCCAGATACCCATGGGAGATTGGGTACGTCTGTGCGGTTTTCCATCCAGGCGGGGTTGAGAGATGCCTTAAGGTCCTACTGCCCTGGAAAGCCGGTAGACGGTCTGTTAGGTTGCTATTGTCTCCACCGAGGTCTCGGTAGTCTTCCCCTTTTTGGGGTTGACACGCATAAGTGGCATATCAGTTCCACCCTGTAATAGGTGGGCTGGATTTAATTTTCAGGTGCCGGCATACTGGAGAAGCTCTCGGAGGAGGTAGAGTCACTCGAATGACACCCTCCTTCCCAGGGTCGCATGGCGATGCAGTCCCCCTGGTGATTTTTGAGTATTGACCAAACATACGGAGATTGTATTTTAACTTTTCGTTTGCAGTGGAGAAAAAGAAAGTGTGGCAAATAACCAACAGTGAAAAACTGAAAATTCTTGAAGTAGATCATAATCCAAATATGAAATGTGTGGATATAGTGTGGGAGTTAAACATTCCTCCGTCAACCTTAAACACAATTGTTAGCAAACATAAACTGATTGAAACTGCTTTTTAAGAAGGGAAAAATGCTAAAAGAAAACGTAATTGCCCTGGCTACTTTTTAGAATTAGAAGATGTTCTACTAAAGTGGTTTACACAAGCAAGAGCTTCAAATGTGCCAATAAATGATATTGTGGTTCGAGCTCAGGCGACACCTTTAGCACAGAAGATGGAACTGGATGATTTCAGAGCGTCCAATGGCTGGATTGAAAGGTTCAAGAATCGACATGGCTTAGTTTACAGATGTGTGCGAGGTGAGGCTGCTGCCCTAGATAATGATGCTACTGTGTGAAAATATAGAAATGTGGAAAAATACAATGCTCCCATCAATTTTAAAGACTATAGCCCTGCCGATGTTTATAATTCAGATGAAAATAGTCATTTTTCCATCTTTTGCCAGGTAAAACCTTGGATTTTAAGGACATTAATGCCAATGTTCAGCAAATTTAGCTTAAGGGACGTCAAACAAATGCTTCGTCATTTTTTGCTGTATCATCAATAACAATCACATCAAAATGACAGTTCATTAACTATGACAACTCATTACATAAGTTTGTGAAGGTTGACAATAGTAATGTTTGTTACATATTTTTTTCATTGGCTGAGATTGTAGCTTCGAAAACAAAACAGAAGTGCAATGCATATGTTTAAGCTATGCCACGCCCCCTCGGTAACCACTGTCACCAGCACAAAACGCCATTTCCCTGTCTCAAACAGCATTCTCAACCAACTGTTGTCGAATATAAGCTGTAATGAGCAGAAACCTGACCAGCGTACCACAATATTGGTAATTAGTAAACTTAGCTGCAGACTTCTGAATATACTATATACTTCGGTATTGTGCTCACTGTGTGACAAAATGGGCATATAAGTTCAGTCATTGGTGTCTACAATGCCAGGAAAATTTGCAATTGCATAAACTTCTTAAATCATTGGCCATAAGAAAGTGATTACTTCAGTTTGTTTTTCCATTTATCTGCACACTGTAGATTTCGAAACTCCGTTGCAGTCACCATTAATACGGAATGACCCCCTGGGGAAATATCAGAGTGTTACCAATAACTGTTGAATCGGTAAAAGTAATGGATTTCTATTCGTAGGGTATTCTATTTTGGTCAGTATCTTCCAATATTTTCAACACTCCTGTTTTGATAATCTGTAATGAGTCACAAATTTTACATTATTCACTTTGTAGATATGGTTATTTCTATCCTGTATAACACATTCTGAACCCATATTTTCAATAAATTTGTTGAACAACATTTCAATATCGAAAATATTCATGCTCATTTACTGGATTGAAAGTAAATGTGATGCTGATTCTCAAGAGCTAGAGTACATACATAACCTTTAAACTAGAATTGACGGATCGTCAATGATTTGAAGGCAGGAAAGTGGGGCCTCAAAAGTTGAGAGGAACTTCAGCTGTCAAAAGGATGACGCACATTGATGAAACGGAACTTCCACTTTTAAGGAGTTGTCAACATATTGATTATCTTCAAATGCCTTGACAACGGTTGGTGAAACCCGGCATAAGTGTCAGGGCGGGAAACTTAACAAGGAGAAGATTACAGTTTTGTTGTGCTGTAATGGAAGCAGAGTGGAGAAATTGGTACCGCTGGTTATTGGAAAAGCATGCAGTCTGCGATGCTTCAAGAATGTGGAATCTTTTCCATGTAAGTACACTTCCAACACAAAAGCCTGCATAACTTCTGCAGTGTTTGAAAATTTCATACAAGCATGGGATGCAAGACTGGGCATAAGAAGCAGGAAAATTGCACTCTTCATTGATCAGTGTGCCATTCATCTACTGACTGTTTCAAATTTAAGAAACATAAAGATCATTTTCCTCCCAGCAAACTGCAAAGTAAGCTACAACCTTTAGATCAAGGCATAATTTGGTGCCTGAAGCAAATTCATTGGAAGAACCTGGTACGGAGAAGGTTGGCTGCACTGAAATCGATGACAAAAATCACCATCTTAGATGCCATACGTTTCATTAGAACTCCCTGGGATTCTGTGACACAAGATACCATTAGGAACTGCTTTAATAAAGCTGGCTTTTGCTGGGTTCTTGGTGATATCGTGCTGGAAGATGAGTTTTCCGAGAGTGAAGAATGGCGCCAAATAGCAGATGATGTCAGCATGTCTTTTGAAACATATGTAAACATTGACAAATGAAATTCCAGTATGTGAAACATTGGCGATAGGTGAAATACTTGAACAAATGAAAGAAGCAGCATCAATGGGAGATGAAGGTGATGATGAGCCAGATCCTGAGCTAATTCCTACAATATTGGAAGCGATGGAGGTAATGGACATAGTGAAGCGATATGTGTACAGTTTTGAAGTTGATGACGATGTAATGACTTTACTAAATAAGATGGACAGTAAAATTTGGGCATTAAAACCAACAAAGCAATTAACCATAGATATTTCAAACCAGTGTAAATAATGTTCATATTTCACATCCATTTGGGAGGTAAGATGTATTATTAGATTTTATTACATAATTATGTTCTTAAACTGCAGATTTTGTATTTTTGTTAACTCATTTTCCCGTCTATGATGTCCAAATCCTTGGGTCCCTGCGAAAGCGTACTAACGAGATTCTACTGTAAGTTAGTATCATATAAACATTTTGCTCTGCTTGTCAGGATACAAGATTTCTTCTGGTTGTATTTGTTACCAGTCAGAGAAATGTTTCTTGCTGTATACCATGTAAGATGTTATTTGTTTGAAGAGAGCACAGATATAATTTCTGTGTACTTCATTGAAAGAGACTGTATATACACATCTAATCTCAATTGCCACTTACCTTATCACATATGTCCACAGTGTTTGTGCTTGGCTAATTTATTGGAAGTGATTATAAACAGCGCAACTTTTTAACATATTGAAACTGAGTGGATTGATGACACTGTAGTTTCACTTACTGAGTTTTCACTCGGAACATGTTTTGAAGAGGTTTGTATAAGTGGATATACAGCTGACAGTGGAGATGAAGGTCTTCAAAACATATTCCAGGTGAGAACTTAGCAAGTGAAACTAAAGTGTCTTCAATCCGCTCACACTTTCAATATATTATTTATGATCTTAGATATCCCTAATTGGACACAGAGGTGCCTATAGTGTTGTGAACTAAGTTCTTTATTCAGAGTAATACACTGGTGTGCAAAACCTAAGGACAAGATGGGTAAAGTAACATAACAAATGAACTACTTGGTGGAAGTAGATGAAGGTGCGGGAGCATGTTGCCAGATGTCTCTCACACGTACACGGAAAGCTGGACAATTACATGGCGTGAGTGTAGCGAGCCTATAGTGCCAAATGAGTCTGGTCCTGCAACACGGTGCAGTTGACGAAACAGGACAAGATGGTGTGTGGCAATTAGCAATCTGTTACAGTGCACTGTAGTGGTGTTCTTCATTGCAACATGGCCTGTAGACACCATTTGGATGACTTCACATGGGGAAGAATCATCGGGAAACTGGAAGAAGGGCAAAGTGTGACCAGTGTTGCTCAGGAATTTGGAATTGCTCACAGCATTGTTTCACATGCATGGGGAACCTTCCAAACCACAGGTACTGCTGTCAAGGAGAGGTGGTGTTCGACTATGCTCAACTACAGCAGCAGATGACCACTACATTGTGCAACAGGCAAGAAGGGATCCATGCCAAACAGCGGGTGCATTGGCCACCACATTTAACAGGACAGCTAGGCAAGCAATGTCACAATACTGTAACACCCCACGGGGGTGGTTACCCCCGTAGTAGGTGATTACACAGGGGGGTTGGTAGCTCAGAGGTAGGGGATGCGTTGGTACTGGAATGGTAGGCAGGCCAGGGTAGCGTTCTAGGATAGGGGTATTTAAATAAAGCACAGGGGATGCATTGTCCCAATAAATTATATTGTTGCTTTAGATGTGCGAACAATTAGATCGGAGTGAAGCCCCGACAAGTCAATAGAAGTTAGGGGTGAAGCCCCGACAAGTCAATAGAAGTTAGGGGTGAAGCCCCGACAAGTCAAGAGAACTTAGATGAGTCGCATGCTTACCTGGTTAACTGTTGGCGAATGTGATAACTGATCTCTGATTACTTTCTCGTAGCAACTCTCGCGTAGCAACTTCCTGATAGCAACTTCCACAGCAACTCCCGACCGAGTCAAAGCCCTGTAGTATAAATACATACATAAGCGCTGACTCGGCGTAGGCAGCGTGGACGAATTCTGCTAACCTGAACTTCACACTTCCTGGTATACGAAATATGTGCAACCTGGTCCGCTACATCGGTCCCAGGTTCGCCAAATTCCGACCCGGAATTTAAAATTGAAAAGGAGGACAAATATCTTAGGGGGGCCCCGACAAGTCAAGAGAACTTAGATGAGTCGCATGCTTACCTGGTTAACTGTTGGCGAATGTGATAACTGATCTCTGATTACTTTCTCGTAGCAACTCTCGCGTAGCAACTTCCTGATAGCAACTTCCACAGCAACTCCCGACCGAGTCAAAGCCCTGTAGTATAAATACATACATAAGCGCTGACTCGGTGTAGGCAGCGTGGACGAATTCTGCTAACCTGAACTTCACACTTCCTGGTATACGAAATATGTGCCCGACGGCCAGTGCGTTGTGGTCCATTGACATCCGCACACCGGTTGCGATGGTCCCAAGTGCATCAAAATTGGACTAATGAGGAATGGGGTCACGTGCTCTTCTCGGATGAGAGCAGATTCAGTCTAAGTAGTGATTCTTGATGTACCTCATCTGGCGAGAGGTGGGAACATGTGATGATTGAACATGATCATTTTGGTGGTCCGAGTGTTATGGTTTGGGGAGGCATAATGTTGCATGGGCGCACCAACCTCCAAATCTTTGAACATGGTACGCTCACTGGTCAACGTTATTATGATACTGCACTCCTTCTCCATGTGCGTCTTTTCAGGGGTGCAGTCGGCCCTGACTTAATTTTTATGGATGACAATGCGCGACCGCATCGAACAGCACAGGTGGAGGATCTCTTGGAATGAGAGGATATTTGGCGAATGGACTGGCCTGCCCGTTCCCCTGATTCAAATCCCATCGAACACGTGTGGGATGCACCAACGACCATCCAACAGTTGTCAACAGCACTGGTGGAGGAATGGAATGCCCTACCACAAGAACTGCTTACCAACCCTGTGGCCAGCATGGGAGCACGATGCAGAGCATGCATTGCTGTCCGTGGTGATTATACATCCTTTTAAGCACCATGTATCTGTTTCTGTAAATCTAGAGAGCCATCATATGTCGTATTGACTTTAGTGTAGCTTATGGTCTATGAATAAAAGTGGCATTTCTGTTCATCTCATTGCATATTTCGTTTAGTTGCCTACTGTAGCATACCGTAGCAGTTCCCTCTATGTATGATTCAAGTTTCATTGAGGTACTTTACTTGGCAGTGTCACAGCATGCGAAGATTACTTTCGTCCTTAGGTTTTGCACACCAGTGTAATTTTGTCCTCAAATATTAAAATAGCTTTATGAAAATTATAATTTTTCAGCAGTTGATTTACATACATGTGGTGATACACTGGCTAATCTGTTTATTATAAAGCAAACTGTGTGAAATGGGAGGAGGTGTTTCTAATGTTTAAACTTGACAATCATGGCAACTTTATTTGAATTCACGTTCTCTCTTGATATAACTCGGTTGCACAAAAGGTTGCAGTTTGTTAATACAGATTGGTACTTATAGAATATGAAAGGTGCATGTATATATTGCACAGCAACAGACTCCCCAGCAGGTCAGTGGTTCTAACACACCACAAGGGAAATATTTGTAAATTGATGAACTACAATATTATAATTGGCGCAACAGTTCCAGACATGTGAAAATCTTAATGACAGCTATGAAGCGAGTTACTTACCAGATCAGGAGGTGACCGGTCGTCTGCTTGCTGGAGGAGTGCGTGGGACAGTCATTGTCAAATATCCGTACACCGGTTATGCACTGCACTACACTGATAAACATATAGTTATATACAGTATATTCAAATCCACCTCTATAAAATGCCCTTAATATAAAAACACTGTCAACCATCTGTTTGCAGTTCTTCCACATCTGACAGCCCTTCCTCTTCTGTGGAATCACTTACATCATTGCCGCCATCACTGCTGTCGCTACTTTCTGCATCATTATCCTGGATGAGAATTTTTTCTATTTTATTTTCTGCAATTCCATATTTTTCGAAATAATGATTCTCAATTTATTTAACATGTCGACATACTTTTTCCCGTTCGGGCCTTCCAATTTCTGCAAATCGCTGGCGACCTAACTGCTCCACATCTTTTAGTTTAAAAGTGATATTTCTGCAGGCCACCCATTTTTACTTTCTCTACTACGTACAGTAAGTAGGGGAAGTATTGCATTCCACCCAAAAATTCGATACCGAGATTTCACTGGAAATACATGTTTTGAGACCTCCTGAATCCAAAAAAAGCATTTTTAGAAACATGTCCGTGTGTGTGTCTGTGTGTGTGTGTGTGTGTGTGTCTGTGTGTGTGTGTCTGTGTGTCTGTGTGTGTGTCTGTGTGTCTGTGAACAGCATATCTCAAAAACGAACAGTCGGATAAACACCAAACTTGGTATTTAGGTTCAGTATCTTCCAGAGATGCGACACGAAGGTTTTCAAGAAAATCCCCCCACCCCAGACTACCCTTTACATGGAACATTTTTCGAAAATTTTAATTTTCTCAAAAATGGCTCTAACGATTTTGATGAAAATATCATATGTTTAAGATAAAGTCATGAGAAATGAAATGTATATCTCGAATTTTCTGGGAATGTCTCCAAAAGTATTCTTCATTGTGAACGACTTTTGCATAACTGGTAAACCATAAGAGATAGACAAAATTTTACTACACAAAAAATGTAGATCGCGTTGAAATACACAACTTATGTCATATACATTCCTTTTGTTGAGTGAACCGTTTTCGAGATATTGCTTGTTATTTCCTTAAATTTTCCAATACTTATACTTTTTCTCAAATTCGTTATTCATTTTTTTATGTCCTAGACATGCAAAGAGAATGGAATGCGCCGCATAGCAACCAGCGTTAAAATATTTGACTATCGCTTAAAAGCTACCATATTCCCCTCGCATCTACAAGAAAATTACCAATAAGATTGACATCTCGATATCTCGATTAACATGAAGCATTTGGAGAATAGGCGTTTGCAAAAATAGATTGTACAAGAGTAGAGAAAGTCATGTGAGTGTAACACATCAGATTTTTTGACATCAGCCCAGATTAATTCGATTGGGTTCAGATCTGGGTGAGAAGGTGGCAGTCTTAAGTACATTATGGCGATGTTGTAGTAATATCTGGCCAAGTATTATGACTTCTGAAGGGGTTTGTTAGCTTTAACTAAGTTATATTTGTTTTACTCATGCTTTCATCAAAAGCTATATTATGCCTAAGTAACCAGGCTCTCATTTCTTCTTTCAAGGAATTTGAGGTAGGTGGTTTGTCAATTTGAGTGTTGATACATTGTGAAGAATTGTCGATTACCAGAACAGACCCAGCATGTTGATTCACTTCATGTAATTTTCTGTATTCATTTCTTGATGAAAATCTCTTGTTTTTTTGTTGCGACTTGTAAAAGAAGGGCATTTGGAATGTAGCTGATCTTTCCAACAGCATGAACGATAATAAGTATTTGCCCTTTAGCAACAGGAACCTGCAAACCTAATTCGCTATCGTCACTCCAACTTTTAGATGTTGTAAGACTGCTGTGTATGATTGGCTCATCTTCATACACTATAGTTTGACCCTCTAATTTGTACCTCTGAGTAAGGTCCTCTTCCAGCTGAGATCGTATATCATCCTTTTCTATTAGAAATCTTCTATTTGATTTCGTTTTCTTCCACTTGAACCCTAAATATTTTATAATTTTTCTGAGATTTGTAGCACCACCTTGGAAATTTATGCTGATATAAGTAGGTACATATAAAATTATAGGGCGGTATTCATAGTCAATTTTGGTCCGGCCCAACTTGCTACTTCTGGTGGATTTACAGCGGACCATCGATTTTCTTATTCATAGACCGGGATTTGCATTGGTCCGGGGATCAAACGCCTTGGCCGGAACCAAATTTTGGGCTACCTCAGAAGGGTAGATTAAAGGCAGACCTTCTTTACAAAATGGATGACTTTGGAGTAATAGGCACGGCTGCTTGCGTAGAATTCGCGAAATGAGACGATGGAGTAAAACTATCTACCAAAATTAGACATAATTGGAAAGTATGGCGACCTAAACTTAAAAAAAAAATACAGGTTTAGTAAGGCAAAGGTTAGAAGGCTGATAAAACGGATTCGACCTAACCTATATGACAGACGACGATAATCGATGCTTGAATCTCAATTGATACGATGCTAATAGCACTTCCACATTATGCAAGAGAAGGGTATCAAGAAAAACTACTGACCTTAGTAAGCCGCATTATAACTAATGACTCAAATGCTAATGCTAGATTTACCTTTGTTAAACCGGGATTCTATGCACTTTACGTAACATGATGGGATGTAACGCAAAGTTAAGAAATTCTGCTACAGTAAAGGTTTAATTAGGATGCACTTAACGTAACGGGAATGAATCTTGATTGATTGTTCTTCTATTACTTTATGCTACTGCTTCACGCCGATTGGTTCTAATTGCCATGTCACATTAAACTTGACGTAACGGGAAGGAAAAGTTTGACACTGCTAAATTTAGGAGGAGAGGAGTGTAGCAGTTGCAACTGGGAAGCGACGACAGGGCGTAGCTGAGGGATCTGTGCGTCTAAACTCGAATGAGAACAGGACACTACACAATCAACTCTACGTGTTAAAAAACCCTGATTCCATTTGTTTCTTAGCATTTCATACCTCCTACCCGTATACGGAATAATGTCGCGCTTGGGCTAAGTTCGAAATAATTTAGGCTTTGCTTACATTTTCCCTCGAGGAGAGGAGGATTACAACTCCCGGAAGGTTTATGATGTATTAGAATTTCCTCGGGTAATTATTCCTGTATAATTACGATCTCACAATATTTATTTGGTTAAGATCCAGAGTGAAATTTTAATAACAGCAAATGTTCCTTCCTATTTAAATACTATTTGATTCTGAAATTTTAAGCTTAAAGGTTAATATTCCAGCAAGTTAAATTCTTATTGAAATGATTAACAATGCCATGAAACTGTGTGGATAAGAATGTTTCCAAAAAGGAAGGGGTGGCAATAGGTTAGAATCATGCACAAAACTGTCTATATGTGTATTATCTCTCTCCATACCTCCTCTTTTTTGCGTTTGCATTTGTTGAAACCGATTTGTTTTCAATAATATCCATCATTTTTTGTATTAAGGGAAACTAGCATTTTCCTCCTCCTCCGACCATTTTAATGCACGCTTCTAGGTTATGTCCATTTTCTTTCGCTTTGGGCGAGGAGTGAGCACTGAACCAATGAAAACACAGCTGTGAAACCACCATAGAAAGTAAAAACTAAGGAGTAACAGTGGTTAGTTTACTACTCTATGGTAGTCGCGCATGCGCAGAACTACCTTTCTTCATCGTGTAACATTTTCTCCTTGCTGATCCACAGCCCTTCTTGGTCCAAGACTTTTTATCGTATATGAATATCAAAAACTTGGTCGGCCTTTGGTCCGGACCAAATGAGTCTGGAGATAGTCCTGACCTATGTGAAATCTATGAATATGGCCCATAGTCATTTGGAAAGGTAGAATCAGACTGAAAAATTCAATGTCATAGCCGGGATTTGAACCACAGATCTTAGGCTTTCTGTGCCGTTGCTCTAATCGACTAAGCTATCATGGTAACATTTTTTTGCTTTTCTATTAGAACTCTTCTATTTGATTTCAGTTTCTTCCACTTAAACCCTAAATCTTTTATAATTTTTCTGAAACTTGTAGCACCACCTTGAACATTTATGCTATCTTTAAGCTTGATGAGCAATCTGCTTGTTATTGGCACAGTTTTTTCTTCCACATAGAAATTGTGAAGCATTTGTCGAAATCGTCTATTTCTGTAATACGTTTAGGGACCTTATGTTTCTTCACAGGTGTGTCAAATTGTACTCTTTCATCCATATGGCTTTTCTTATCTTTGAGAACTCCGGAAACGAAAACTCAGTGAAACACCAGTTGCTTTGCCTATTCTTTCTTTTAGTCTCTTAAGGCTTTTGTGGAACTTAAGGCTTTTGGATATGTAATACATTACCACTTAACTTTGAAAACGTAAGAGCCATTGTTATAAATATAACAAATATAAAATAAGCACTATTTAGGTACTGCTCTCTTTGAAATTATAAGATATGGACACTTTCTATGATGACTGTATGTGTTACGCACTGTGAGTAAGCAAAGGTGTAAAGGTCATAAACCACTCCTAGGCTCGGCAGCTGGGGTGGCAACCAAGATCACAATTCCAGAAGTTTTGCACCAGCTATACTTAAAAACAAAGTTACCATTTGGCTCCATTATGTTCTTCCAAGTTGGATTTGTGTGCATAACACTTGTTAATCCACAGACCAGAGTCAGACATCAAAATGACAGGAATATTTCCATTAATGAATGCTGCAAAAGTACAACTATTTTTATTAATAGTGTGTCATATAATACTTCAAACACTTAATTTACATGTGTTAAACTGTTTTTTGTATGCTTGTGTTTCCCTCTTTTTTGCTACATGGGGCTGCTTCAATATGCAAACAGCTTTAGTCAATCAAGAGAAGACAAACGTGGAACAGCACAGTTTGATGTGTAAGGTTAAAAGAAATACATTAATAACAATTAATCCCAACACCTGTAACTCCGAGTAAGTTTTCGCATTATGTTTACCACAGGAAAATCCCACAGTATAATTAAATGATACTTGGGGATAATGAAATGGAGGAGGAAAGGTTTGTGTTATGATTGAAACCAAAACGTTTGGGTAAAACTGCAGGTAATACAGGGTCTATTCTCATGGGTCAAATTTTATATGTGCAATTTTGTTTTACCTTAGTCTGTAGTCAAACATGTGTAAAATAATTTAATTTTCTTTCACAGGCCACAGCTCCAAGCGCTCAAAATCTGGAAGGAAAGTGAAATCATATGGTAAGTATTATAATATAATCTTTATATTAATCACACTTCAGTATGCAAAAACTTCTTGCTAAAGGAATTATATAATTATGGGCAGGAAAGTTGCATTTTATTCTTTAGGTCATTACTAAGTTTTCATGACTTTCAGTATTATATTACTTTTGAAGGTGCTTTTGGTTTTATAAAATTGTTTCAATTATATTTGTATGCATCGTGGTACATATTTGGTTGTGCTGACATTGGAATTCACTTTGAAGTTGACTTCATATTGCTTATCAATTAGGAAGGCTTTTAAATGCAGACTTAAGTAATAATGGTATTGGATTCTCCAAATAATGTAATGGCTGCAATATACCAATGTCACTGTCTGTACAGGAAGAATTATTCTATGAATTACTTGCCAACTTTTGCGATTTGCCCATAAAATATATGGCAATTGAGGCCTTTTTATGACTTTATGGCAAAAGAGGCATCTTTATGGCTTTGTGGGCAGATTCGAAGTGTTACAGATTTTTACCACATGCATAACAAAGCATGAAATTATATTTAACGTAAAATTACTGCCTGAATGTACCACACTAATTGGTATACAGAGCTATCTTTATGTCTCATGGTCCCACTTCACTGGTCTGCAAAAAAATGCGTAGCATTTAGATTTAAAATTTGATTGCACCACTAGTGACTTCTACAGGGTGAGCCAAAAAACTACGAACTGGCTGCGCAGTGTTTTTCCTGTTCGCATCCTCAGCGTTCGCTGTCATCTGCCGCTATCATAAAAAGGCACAGATGAAACCATACAACATTTTTAAAACCACTTTTAAAGGCTTTACTTACCAACTTTATGAAAGGAAGTGCTGAAACTGGCCACTGTCGTGCATACATTTTCGGCACCTCTTTAGGAAACTATCCATCACTTGCCATAGTTCACGTTTAAAAATGCTGGCAATTTCCTGGCGGATATTTTGTTTTAATTCTTCCAGGGTGTGTGGGTTTGTCTTGTATACTTTGTTTTAAGTTGCCCCAGAGATGGAAATCGCAGGGAGTTAGATCAGTTGACTGAGGGGGCCACAAATCTGTACTAATAATCCTGTCCTCAAACACATTTCAATTTTTCTCATCAAAATATCGGTTGTATAAGCTGTTGCAGAATCTTGTTGAAAAAAGGCAAAATCACGCTCCCTGGCTGTTAATTCTCTAAAAAAGGGTGGGGGGGGGCTAAAATTGTATTCACATATGTACGGGCTACAACTATTGACTTGAAAAAAAAATTGGCCCTGTGATTTCTATCCCTGGAGTAACTTAAAACAAAGTATACAAAAACTACGTACCATCTGCGCTGTTTTTTTCTGTCCATGTCCTTGGTGCTCGTTGCCGTCTGCTACTATCATAGAAAGGTGCAGATGAAACCATACAACATTTTTAAAACTACTTTTAAAGGCTTTACTTACCAACTTTACGAAAGGAGGTGCTGAAACTGACCACTGTCGTCCATACATTTTTGGCACCTCTTTAGGAAAGAAATTTCCTGGTGGATATTTTGTTTTAATTCTTCCAGGGTGTGACTTTATGTTTTAAGTTACCCTGAAGGGGTATTTTATGAACAGTATTACCAGCTGCATGGTGTTTTTTCACTGGGCGTGTGGAAATATGACAAAAACATGATAACGCACTACTGCTATAAACAAAGTCACGAGGTTGTGGTTTTGCTGTGCAGTGTGAAGTGCAGTTTTGAGTTGACGGTGATGTGATGTAGTTCAGTTATTACGAGTTATTTATTATTTTGTGCTGTACTTAGTCACAAAGTATACTATGGCTCAGTATACGTTTTCTACTGCACAGCGTGTATTTATTTATGATTGGTGTGTATTAACTCGGTCAGCTCGCCAAGCGAAAGTACGATTTGCAGAAAGATTTCCAGGTGTAAAAGTTCCAGGCCGTACAACAATCCATGAAGTTTACAGTAAATTTCAGGCCACAGGAAGTGTTGAGGCTAAAAAATCTAAAAGCTGGCATTTGGTTCTTACCGAAGAAACATTAGATGACATTGTTTGGAAAATTCCCCCCAAAAATTCCATGATGGATAGTTTCCTAAAGAGGTGCCAAAAATGTATGGACAATGACGGTGACCAGTTTCAGCATTTCCTTTCATAAAGTTGTTAAATAAAGCCTTTAAACATAGTTTTAAAAATGTTGTATGGTTTCATCTGCATCTTTCTATGATAGCAACAGACAGCAATGAGCGCCGAGGATGCAGACAGGAAAAACACCGCGCAGGTGGTTCAGATCTTTTGACTCACCCTGTATAAAGGGGATTATTGTTCCTCTGCTCTGAATCATTTTAACTATACCATGCTATGCTTTAAATCACACGTTAACTTAAGAATTAAATTAAATTTAAAATTAATTCATGTAACAGAATTAAATTTTGGACAGGACAAGTTCATTGTTTTTAGTGAAGTTGAGTGACTCCATAGGGAAAGGATATGTGGAGAAAAACATCAATAGCAAAGCACCTTGGATTCCGCCAAATTTCTCTTGCCTCTCTGCAATCCCTTTCCCACAAGTTCAGCATTCCCCTCCACATGTCTCACCTTTAACATAACCCACAAATGCAAGGATTTCCTGGATGTACTTGATGTGGTCCAAAATACATGCTATAATGAAAACATTTTGCGCTAATCACTGTATAAGCATTGCAAAAACATATAAGACAAACAAAAAATCTATTAAATAAATCTGAGAGTGCAGAAATTTATGCTGCCGTGACGTCTGATGTTACTCTCACTTTTCTGTTTTTATGTTTTATTTACAGGGCATTTATTTATAGGAAAGGCAACACCCTAAGAGACCTTCATTGCCAGCCACCACTGCATGATATTCTCCATATAATGCATCACTCTGTCTTCATTTATCTTAATACAAGGCCTTTTGAATACAAATATTGTGTAATGCTGCAATAAATTTACTGCTCAGTCCTTTCATTTACAATTTCAACAATAATGCCTCTATGTTCCCTTTACCTTTGCAAATGGGTACTGCAATGCTGGTCCTCGAAGTACTTCCCTTCCCCCATCAAATATACATGATGAGTAAAAAAATTAAACAACTTTGCACAACTACCATGACAAAAGCAAATATGACAGATGGTCATATAGGATATCTTTAAAAAAAAAAACACCTGGAAGTTTTATTCTTAATGTGCATTGGTGATGTTTTGTAAGTGTTCCACTGTGAGCACTAGAGTTGTAGGCAAGACAAAATGGCGAGAAGAAATACTGCATATTAGAGTTTTTGTCAGGGCTGGTTCCACTACGCTTGTGCAACAACATTCCTGCACATGTTATGGTGGTACTCCATAATGTCGAAAGAATATTTACCAATTATATAAACAGTTGAAAGAAGTCAAACTCAAGAAATGTTCACAAGAAGTTCACCAAAAGTCAATATGTTATGCTAGTTTGAGCTGTAGTTACCCGAGAAAACTGTGGCATGTTATTCATAAGTGATAGATGTGCAAATCCTATAAATTGCAGTTGTTAAATGCTCTGGAGAACAGTTTTGTCAAGATATGCAGATGATCATGATGGATGACACTTCCTGAATTCTTCAAATGTTTCATCACTTACACATGGCCACACAGTGCTGTTCTGTGTACATACAGATCCCATCTCTATAAACTGTTTACACCATCGGCAAATGATATTTCTACATAGGGAGTACTACCATAATGTCATTGCACAAGTGTAGCAGAACCAGGCCTCACAAACCTTAACATGCAAAATGCCTTCTCTTGATCACTCACCATTTTGTATCGTCTGTGACCCCAGCGCTCACAGTGCGAATAAAACTTCCATAGTTTTCCTTTACAATGATGTCCTGTACGGCCTTCTGTCGTGATAGTTCTGCAAAGATGTTTAATCCTTTTCGATTGGCCCTCTGTTATTTAACATCTTATTCATCAACCCTTTTCTGTTCTCGTCCTGATCCATATTTTCCACCATTTCCTTGGAATTCCGTCAGTTCCACTAGCTTTTTTTTTTATTTTATTTTATTATTAGTATTATTATTATTATTATTATTATTATTATTATTATTATTATTATTATTATTATTATTATTATTATTATTTAAATTCTTAACTTCTTCCTATTTATCCAGCTCACTGATTACCCAATCTTCAGCCTGTCTCATTTCTAGATCAAACCTCATTGTGTGATGTTTCTGTTTACACTTAGATTAGATTGTAAAGTGGGAAGTGATTCAATTTTGGAATCGAAAACTCCAAAGTTGTAATTTGATTTCGTGTACCCATAGTTTTAATTTATCTTTCAGATAAGACTTTGGCTCCACAAAATGGTTCAGTCCTACTGAAGGATGTAGGAGCTCCTTTTTTGGCAAGGCTATCTGCTAGTTCATTTCCTTCAATTCCTTCATGTCTTGGCATCCGCATCAAAGTAAATGTGTTTTTGGCAGTTCATTAAGAATTTGTAGACAGTCCCAGACTAGCTTTGACTCAATAGTAAAAGAACTAAGAACCTTTAAAGCTGCTTGGCTGTCTGACAAAATATGGATCTTTGCGCCCCGAATATTTTTCTTTATATTCTCATGAGCACAGGGTTCTGTTGCATGTATTTCTGCTTGGAAAAATGGTGGGCATTTCTCCCAGAGTATTTGAGAGCGCAAAATTTCGCACACATTTCCCATTTATTTTTTATCTCTCTGTGTACCAGATGAGAGCTCCCTTTTTAAATTTGGGTCTTTTGGTGTTCCAGCTAGAGCATTTGGTATTTACACTTAGCAGTCCTCTAAAATTTTTACAAAGAGATAGTATTTCTCATGACCCTGCACTTGTATACCGGCATGCATAAAATGTGGCCCATAAAGAAATGGAGCTGTTTATGTCGGTAGTGACAAAATCTAGCCCCACTCCTACCAGTATGTCCACTTCTGTTTTTTGAGCATAATTCTAGCCATTGGATTGGCAGGGTACTTTACCTCCCCCAAAGTATGGCCAAATTTCTGAAGGGCAACATTACAACTTAAACCTTATGTTTTCATGCTACATTACCATTTTCTTAATGCTGGTTTTCTTATTGCCATTTAGTAGCAGCAACAAATTTAACTTTTGTCTCCATGTCGCTGACGAAAGCTCTCATATATGTACGAGGGCTGATCAACAAAGACTGAGGCTGATTTTTTTTCACAGATGTTTATTACTCCAATTCAATGTTTACATGATCTTTTTCAAAGTAGTCCCCTCCTACTTCAATGCACTTTTTATAGCGTCTCTGCCAGTCCTTGAAATCGTGCTGCAGACCATTCTTTGTCAGGTCCTTGAGAATCGCCTCACTTTTCTTGAGCACTGCTTCAGAGTTCTCAAATTGAATACCCCTAAGCTTTGCCTTTAGTGATGGGAATAAAAAAAGTCACAGGGTGCAAGATCGGGGCTATAAGGTGGATGTGGTACACAGGTAATATTGAATCGAGCCAGAAACTGCATGACTTGATTTGCGACGTGAGGCCGTGCATTGTCATGATGAAGTCGCCACCCAGTCCGAGAAAGCTCTGGTCGTTTCTTTGCAATGTGCTTCCTCAGTGTAGCCAATATTGATGTATAGTATGCTGCTGTAACAGTAGTGTGAGGGGGAACTGCATGCTGGTAAATCATTCCATTACAGTCAAAAAATGTGATCACCATCCCTTTCCCTGCAGATGGAACAACTTTTGCCTTTTTTGGTGTTGGAGAACCTGGCGATTTCCACACTGTGCTGGCTTGTTTTCCTTCAGGATCATAATGATGCAGCCATGACTCATCACCGGTGATAATCGATTTAAAAAATGCATCCCCTCCATCAGCAAAGAGACGCAGCTGGTATGCGAAATGCACATAGGGTCTACAAAATAGAGTATTACTACCAACCTACCAATACTAGAGTACTGCCGCCTACCAACATTATACATAAAAACCCGCTCTTTTCAAATATTTATGTTACAGATACGAAACTATCACGGAAGCTACAGGAAAAAAATCAGTCTCAGTCTTTGTTGATCAGCCCTCGTAAATGGCGTAGCTTTTTGTCATACCACTTTTCCATAAGTAGGTTTCCACAACTGTGATGAGTCCGCAAAACTGATCAATCTAGCAATTTTCCCATCAGCCACTTTTCCCCACAAGCCCTTCACATTCCAGCACAGCAGACCTAAGTATTTTCCCTATATAGAACTTCCCCTCTTTAACCTAATCTTGCTTTACTTCTCGTTACTCATTTTTCTGCAGATTCTTCTCCATGTGGCCTCCCATATTCCACTTCCAACTACCCACTAGGTAATGAATAATACTCAACCCTTGAATTTTCCTTACATCCAGACCAGCCACAGTGTCCATAGCTAACCTCCTCAACTCTTCACTTACACCAGTGTATCCACACGCCTTGTAGGTGACAACAGCTGTTCCATTCTATGATATTCTTTGCACCTCCACTCTCTGCATCTGACATTACATGATACATCATCAGATCGTCCTCTCATTTGGTCTCTCCTTTCTGCTGCTGCAAGTGTTAAATTAAGCTGAGTTGTTTCCTGTTTCATTCCATCTATCCTTAGATTTAATCCCTTGACAAAAGCCTTCTCACCCTGTTCTTTGGCTTTTCTCATTCCATAAACAATATGTTTCTTGTTTTTCTTTCTTCCTCAATCTTGTTCTATGAAAATTGTTGTTCCCTTTAACTTTTTTATATTATTCAGCACTCTCCACTTAATAACTCATTGTGGCAAATTTGACCTTTTTGTTACTATTATAAATGAGCCCACTTCCTTCCAGCCATGCAGATCCAGTCCTGATTTCCTCTTAAGAATTTTTTTTTTTTTTTTTTTTTTTATTGCTTCCATGCCCTTGACCCATTTTCTTCTTTACATCCAAAAATAATTGTGCTGCTTTTTTTGTTCACTTCCTTTGCTTTTTCCAAATATGTGTCTCTCTTGTCTAGACTCATAAGCTTATTACCTGTTTCTTCTGAATTCTTCAGCATAGCTTTTTATTTCTTCCATATAGGCTGGTTCATAATAACCAAAGATGGAAACCAGAATGTAAATGAGAATGACAGCATTCAGCATTTTGGTTCACAATATCCTGTTAGCGAGAATGGGAATGCATAACAGTAACCATATCAATAGCGAAGTAGAAAGTAAATTTTGCGCATTGGGATGTCATTTGTTTCATAATGGCCAATAATACTTTTCACGTACTTACAATGCAGCCAACGTAATGCAAGTTAGCCAACATCAAAATTTGATAAGAGTACACATTTTCTTCCAGTTACTTTTTCTCAGCTTGCAATTATGGAGAGCTCTATCGGATGTTTCATGTCACAGCCACCTTGAATAATTTCTACAGTGAAGAGTCTAATACAGATAGATGCAATATGGATTTAATATCCGCACCTGGGAATGAGAACGAGAAAGCTAAAACTTGACGAAGTCTTCTTTCCCAGGATCTGGGAAAGCTCCTCATTAATTTTGAACACACACATTATAATGCATGTATTTTAACTTTGCCATTCTCGTTCTGGTTACTGTTCTCGGTTATTATGAACCAGCCTTATTTCTTATCACCCCATCAATTATTCTCCTTTTCATATTCTTAATTTGCACCATCTCCTCCACTATGCCTTACAGCATTTCCATAACTTCTTGCATCTCTGGTCCAGGATTTATATCTATCGTGCCTATTAGCGGACACAACAGCATCAGAAGAAACTAATATTCCAATACCCCACATTCCTCTTTCTTCTGTCCATTTACCTTTTAACTGCAAACTATTAAATGGCCGACTTGCACACAGTAAACTTTGAATGGGATACCCATCTTCATGTAGCTTGCTCCTACCATGGCTGTCTTGCAACATCCCTTGATGAAGTAATCAAATGGCATTAAATCTGGGCTTGCCATGCAAGTGGACAACCTCTTCCAATCCATCCAGGATATGGTGTGATCCAGGAAGTTCTGCACTTTGCATCAACATGTGCTAGTGGTCATTTTTCTTCTTTTTTGAAATGCTCTACAACTTCCAGTGGAAAATTTGGCCATCTCAAGTTTTCAGCACTCTTATCATACTGCATTCATATTTCTAAAAATGCTCCAAGAAGATTAATAATTCTGTCCATTGTTTGGACCAATCCATAATCGCCAATAATTTATCCCCATAAATTCACTGTACTTGATGGAGTATTTCAAAGGTAATGTGGAGGTTATGATATACCACCCATAACTGTTGTGGTAGTTTGAAGAAGCCATATTTGTGGATAGACCCACATCTAAGTAAGAATGTACTCATAATTGTAACCTTTGTGGGAAATCTTACACTTTTAGTTCATTTGCCTTCTGGTGATCAAGGGCACAGCTGATTGTCATCCAAGATTCATCACACTGTTGACGCTAAAATTCCCATTGCATGTATAATGGTACCTCTGCTTGTAGATGGTTGGGCTTCCTTAAGTGAAAGCAAATAAGTCTTCTTTCACGTCAACTGAATCTGTCTTCGATAACCTACATGATATACTGCACACAAAGTACTCTTTTCACCTAGATGCCAATGAATTGCTGTATCAAATGCAATGGATGGTACTGCTTTGAATATATTTCTCAGTATAGGCATTCAGTGCAAGTGCATTTCCACTTGCTGCACTACAAGTGAAATACATATCTCACAGTTCTCCATTAGTGTAAGGGGCCAGTCACAATGAAAATTAAGCATTAACATTACGAGAAACTTAAGCATAAACTTAATGCAATTATGTTGTCATTCACAACCATAAACAGGAGTCATTTGCAAGGGAGCATGAAACAGTTGAGCTAATGTGACGTCCTGCAAAGCAACCACATACAGTACACATGACAAAAGAGGTTATGTACATAAAAATGATCAAGAACTAGCTACCCAGTTAAAAGACATTAAACTTACAAAAAGGCACCACATACTGTCACAATTTGTTTTGTTGTGATTTTTGTAGATATCTTGGTAATTCCTGGCCTATGACTTTACACAGAAAGGCAGTTAGCAGTCAACACATGGCCATGGAAAATCTGATATGAGATGGCAGAATGATAATGTGATGATGTATATGGAGAATCGTCCTCTGATTGGCTAGTTTCTTAAGTTTGATGTACATAAACATGAAAGCTTAGAGTTTGCAAACTTTTATGATTACATTACAAGTTTATAGCCTTGTTTACCTTGTCAGCCAATGTGAATGCATGCATTAGGATAACATGGAACAAGCTTCTATGCTTACATTGTGCATGTGTCTCAAGTGTAATTGTGAATTAAACATTCCACCTCACTCTTTGGTACACAGTATCATGGGCTACACATATTAACTACAATGTAATAAAGAATGTAAACAACAGATGGGCCTCTGCACAAGCAACCACACCAAATGAAGCAATGAATTACCTTTGTACTATATGAAACAACACAAGGACACAATCAGTTCTACAGAGCGTTTGTTTGGATGGCCTAAGGGGAATTTTTTGGCACCAGGAAGTATACTGTTTGCCGGCAGAGTTGGATATTCATAGCCCCTTAAATTCAAGTGCACAGATTTCTCATGCAAATTATAACTACAATAACCACATACCTTCATCGTAGAAGATGTTGAAATTATATCTTGTGCCACCATACATCTCTCATATCGTTTAAGAAAATTTGCATTAACACTCATTAATTCTTAATGACCATGTAAATAAAACCATGCTTTGTACGTGAAAAAAAAATTAAATACCGGACATTTAAGTGATCATTAACATTATCCAACACCCAATTGCTTTCCAGATATGGATGTGTATACATGTCCAATGTAAAATGGGCCTGAGCAATAGGGACGTGTATAGACGCCTGGCAAGAAACTGCAATATGTATGAAAACCTGTTGTTTGACAAGCATTTTCCAAAAAGTGGAGTAGATGGCATGTTATCTGTAGACCGGTACATGTGCAATGTAGGTTTTTGAATAACACCCATGAGAATACTCATACCAAGCAGCCTGTAAATCTCTGTAATACATCTGACCACTTCTGAATCCTTCTTTTAAATCCTAATTTGCCTTTTGAAGTCAGATCTTTACACACTTTATACTTATACATTTGTTTCAGTAACTATGAGTTCTACTAAATCTGCAGTAAAAAACTTTATGAAAAAATCAGTTGGTTGGTTATCACTTATGAGCTGGGCATGAAGCTGTACAAAAAAACTTGCCATTTTGTGCCACAATAGTTTCCAGAACTCCATAACCCTGTCTTTGCACTAACAGCTGCAGAAAAAAAAGCCATCTTCACTACTACCCACATCCTCAACATCAGCTTCAAAATCAGAAAACTCCCTGTCAGTATCCAAATGATTGTCATACATCAAAAGTTCTTCAGTGTTCTCTGAAGTTATTTTAGAAGCTCCAATACTTCCTACATGAGCTAATTTAAAGGCTATATCATGCTCTGTCTCAGGATCACTTTGGAGAACATGGGCTCCCAGTCAAAAATTGCTCCATTCTGTCCCCTCTTTACACTCCATAAGTTAGATGACGACCTTTTTGAAACACCTCATAGGGAATAATTTTATGAACATACTTGCCAACTTTTATGGTTTGGTGCTAAAATGACGGAAGCCTATTTGATGACTTTACAGCTGAGGAAGTGTTTTTTACATCATGATGGGCAGATTCAAAGTTTTATGAATCTTCACCATGGACATGATGCCTTAAATTCTATTGTATTATATAATGACATACGATTACAGTCTGAATGTACTGTGCTGATTGATATATAGTGCTATTGATAGGCCAGATCTTAGTTGTGCGTCTACCCTTTATTATTATGTCTTTTTTCGACTGGGCTGCAACAGAATGCATAGCATGTGGATTTAAAAATTGATTGCACAACTAGTGACCTCTAGTAATAACATTTAATGGGCATGAACATTTAGTATGGACAACATGAATTGTAAAATCAACTCCCTCATGTAAAGTTTTTATCTTATTTGCATTCTATGGCTGTGGATATGTTTCCCATTTTTTGTGAAAGTTTTTGTTTATAGTTCATGATATGAAGCGTAATACATGGACAAGAAATCTGATAGTTTAGGAAGTGGTCTTCTTTGCCTTAATACATGTTTGTGGTACCAGGAAGAGTTTTAACATGTATGACAAAAGGAACATTACAACCAAGTCTTCAAAGATTCTTATAAATCAAAATTCCCTTTTATTTTACATGTAATTTTTGTGCCTTGCTGGATGAGGGAAAGTTTTACAGGTTTCAATTACAGGAAGTTTGCAAGTATGCATACGTGATTTTCATAATGTTGTTGTCTTGTGATTTTGTAGAAACTGCATTCACAGAGAGTTGATTATGCATTATTTGAACATCATAAAACGTTCATAGCTTTAGGAATGTATAGTAGATGGATATTATGTGTTATTGTATGTTTATGTGTAAACAAAGGCTGAAACTACTGATTAAAACTGAAAACAAGTTTCTATGTAAAATTCAAATTATGAAGACAGTTAAGTTGGCTTATCTGCTCCTCTCAAGATAATTGGAAAATATAATTTCCCCATGTAAGCATAAAATTTTTACATTTCAGATTACATAACGAAGCTTAATTATCTTTTCCGGGATGCTCGTTTCTTTGTGATCAAAAGCAACAATGCTGAGAATGTAACACTTTCCAAGGCCAAGGGCGTGTGGTCGACTCCACCGCAGAATGAAGCAAAACTGAATCAGGCATTTAGGGAATCTCGGAATGTACTTCTAATCTTTTCTGTTAAGGAGAGCGGAAAATTTGCAGGTAAGGACAGAAAATGTCTTTATAGTTTAACTTCATTATGCACTGTGTGAACATTTATGTATACAAAGATGGACTCATAAATTAGTGACTAAGGATAAAATTATATTAAAGTAGCAAAGTCAGTATGTAATTAGTTTAAAGTATATAGATAAAGCCAGATATACAAAAAGTTATTTTTTTTTTCCCTGCATTTTTCATCAGATCTTTGGAGATAAAACTTCTTTTTCTTTTGATTAATGAAGTTTGCAGTTTGATTTATCATATTGTTTGGCTTTATTCAATGGACATTTAACACAAAATACACAGAATATCACCATACATTTTGCATTTCATATAAATTATTGTAAATTATATCCCCTCTAGTTTTAAGATGATCCATTCTAAGCAATTTTATACAAGGGAGTATGAGATTTTTAGTATATGATTATAGTGCTGTGTGATCAAATCAGGTAATCCAAAGGGTGGCAGCAATGATAAATCTTTCTGCGTGTTGGAACAGTTACCGTAGGACAGCATGGTCATGATTGGGGGCCCATAAATATCTGTTTCATTTTTTTTTTGTGAAAAATGAGGTTATTTTTTCCCAAAAGGGGTGTTATGTTTCACATTCTCATAATGTAATTGGTATTAAACTCCTTGTCCCATATTATTATTCTTAATGAACATTTCACATAACATGTCTTTTTCTCTCAAGCAACACAGCTGTTTGGTTGATTAAAACCACTCCGCTAGTAGCTGGCCACTAGAAGTGCTGTAATTTCAGCAGCTATGAAAAAATCTCTAGCTTTGTGACTATATCATAGTAGACTGTGGTATCAAGCTATTCAGCAATAGAATGGGATAGGATGTGATAAGCAAAAGGAGAACAAATTTCACTCAAGATGCATCATTGTACTCCTGTATTTATTTTATGTACATATCAAACTGAAAAAGTTTGCTTTCAAATGAAATGGCTGTTGTGGCTAAATTGTATACTTAATTTCACTTATTAAAGTGGACTGCCAAAAGTAACCTGCAAGAAACTTGTGTATGTATTCTTGAAATGAACTTGAACATGGAATAGAAATTAAGTCTATAGGTTTTATGTAGTAACTAATACCACTGTGAAAAGTTCCTACAGTTTGTTAATACCTTCTGCTGTAAACAGAAACCACCAAAGGAGAGAAAAACCAACCATGTGGTTAATGAAGAGTAATTATAATAAGTATTGGAATATACTTTGCATATGTATTATTGTAAACATTACATTAATATCTTAAATGGTTAAGGAGGACAGTAGGAAGGAAGGGAAACATACAATTATCTAGCTGTTCCTGCACATTCAATCAGCTTTCACACTACACAGAAACCTATAAATATGTGTTGTGTTTAGGTTACATGTGCTATCATTAGGGACCCCAGATTGTCGGTAAATAAAATAATGTAATATCGGTGGAAAAGTATTATAGTGAGCGGTGTTTTGGGCGGTAAATAAAACTGCTTAACGGTGTTATCTCGTGCAAAAAAAAAAAGGGAAAAAACAAAAACACAGTTTAAACTATTTTACTGTGGAACAAAGGGCACCTTCCATGTAACTTAAAAAAGAGGAGCATGAAAATATTTACATAGTATACATTTCGACTGATTTACTTTGTTAGAGACAAAGCCACCATAAGTTCGGTGTTCTCTGGCTTAAGATTTGTTCTTAAGTTTGTCATGATGTTCCCATATGCAGAGAAAAGTCTTTCACTGTCCACATTGGACATGGGTACCCACAATAGTTTCATACACTTCTCACTGAAACACAAGTGATCACATTGAAGTCCAGAAAGTAAATCCAGTATGTTCACTTCAGCACCATCATCTAATTTCTCACACACTATGTTCTTCAGAGCAGCATATCCCTCCTCGAATGTCTTCTCTGGCAAGTCTCGCAGAAAAGGTAACATTCTTCTTGCTTTTTCTATAGTTATATCAGTAGATGCCTCATTTGATACTATTTTTCGTACATCAAACAATTTACCTGCAGAATGAATAATATCAGCAGCTGGATCAGCTGACATTAAGGAATTCAGCTTGGTAACTGACTTTATGCCCAATTGCTTGAACTGACTGATAACATAAGACTTCTTGTGGGTTGGCAGTCTCTGAAGAAGACTTGAAGTTTTCTCTCCAAACGAGCCCTCAGCTACTATTGTGAAGCCATTTGATATATCTTTAAGTTTGCTATATAGTTTATGAACAAATGGATATTTAGATCCCTCAAGCACTTCAATAAGGCAAATGGTGTCTTTGCAGTGTTCAAGAAGGAAAGATGCCTGGCAGTTTATTATATTTTGAAACCACATTGAAATACTACTGTGGAATTGGTTTGAATTCCCGCGTGCCGCAAAACTAAACTGACCTGGCAACGTCTTGCACATGCTGTCTGTACAGCGCGTGAACGGCACGTTGCCAACTCCACCGTCAGCTGAATTGTGCTAACTTAATTTGAAACGTGGCTCCATCGGCATAATTCCTTTTCTTTTTCAGAGCAGAAGGTAAACAGACTCCTTGCGCTAAATTGTAACGTAATTTAAAGAATATAACTTGACTCCAAATGAATCTTTCAGTATAGCGGACACAAAATATACCTAGACATGCGTTTACATTATGGCAACGTCGCGAGACAGCAACAATTTTCGTGCGAGGGGTACAGGAAACGGAGACAGTGATTGGTAGAAGAGGCTGTCTACTGTCAGAATTGACTTGAACCAGACTTAGAAATTCATGTATTATTTAACGATACTTTTGCGACAGTCTTTTCCAGCCGCCATGAAATGGGGCAATGCAAGCACGAATCGTTAAAATACGGCATTAGAGAAGAATTGCAGGTAGTATTGTCATTTAAATCCAAAGAATAATTTGAGTGAAATGAGAAATCCGTCACTGATGCGGTGTTGCCCAGTTCCGATAAACATGGCATTCCTTTTGTTGTGCATGCGATAGGTGAAGAGTGAAGGGGACGGGGTAGTCGAAGCAGTACCGATGTTTGCCGAAGCTCTGGTTAAATCACAGTGCAGTTTGGTGTTCTGTGCCGTGCAGCATGGCCGTAGCGAATGTCAATACACGTATCCATAAATGATTGATAAGCCAAATATCTGATTGTTTATGTGAAAAGGAGGGACAAACGCAAAAAAAAAGGGGGGAGAGAGAGAAAAATTTCAGGTTATTTTGCACATTTTTTTTCATAACGGTGTTATTTCGCTTTTTCGTGATATAGAACTAATGTCACGTTATTTCACGACTCAGAATGGATATATATTTGGAATTTAAAAATAATTGATTAAAGGTTTTCCTTATTATTAATTTTTGGCCAATTTCACAAATTAACTACTTGCGAAAAGTCGGGGTCACTAGCTATCATACAAATAGCTTCACAGCAATAATAACAATGATGATCATCATGATGATGTCACTTTCATATTGCAAAAAATATGGAACTGTAGTGAAAACGATATACAGGGTGGACCATTTAAGTTGAGATTGTACAATATCTCCAAAACTAAGCATTGTAGAAAGAAATGTCTTGAGTAAAGGTTGAGTAAAGATATCTTAGTAACACAAATTAGGACATTATTCTGTATCTGGGTAGCAGCTATGAAATGTTACGAAACTTACAGAACCATAATACACGCCTTTACGAAGTGACTTATCTTTTCTGAATGTCACAGATGTGCACAATAATCAGTAATGCGCCAATTGCTTAACGATTTCAGGGCATTTATGAAATATATTGCGAGTTTTATTCAGTTTTCACAAGCAACATACTTTTAACAGAGCACGCATCTCAAACGAGGCAATCATGGTGGTGTTGCTGTTGTGATTCTGCTGCCAACATTGCAGTGAAAAATTAGCGAAAGGTAATATGTTCTGCAACACCTGGTGAAACAGCCAGCATCTGAAAGGGAAAAGGACTACAAACAACGAACTTGTCGGTTGCTAAATATTTTGGGCCCTAAGCGGCAAAGTGTAGCCAAGAGATGTTTTTTTAGAAGGTGAGGGTTCAGGAGCACTTTCGCAGTGAAGATGGAAAACACGCACTTACAAAGTCATTTTATTTCTTTAATGGTACTATAATACAGAGAATAAATTTTAATGCACTTATTCTTAACGTATTTAAGGCCTGAAAATCAGCGGAACTTAAAAAGAATAAAGTATTGAAAAATCCAAACATTAATAATAGATATTCTGCAAACGGCTGATGCCACAAAAAAGTTACCTATTTGAAATAAATTGTGTTTTAAATATTTTTTTTGTGTGTGTGTGTGTGTGTGTGTGTGTGTGTGTGTGTGTGTGTGTGTGTGTGTGTGTGTGTGTGTGTAATATATGGTATTTTAATCAAAATCGTTAGAATCATGGTTTAGAAAATAAAAACTTTCAAAAAATGTTCCAATAAAGGATAGTTTGGGGCGGGAGATTTTCTTGAAAATCTTTGAGTCACATCTTTAAAAGATACTAACCTAAATACTAGGTGTGGTATTTATCAGACTTTTTGTTTTTGAGTTATGGTGTTCATAGACCTCCCGGATCTTTTTCTAAAAATGCTTTTCTTTGGATTCAGGGTGCCTCAAAACATGTATTTCCATTGAAATCTCGGTATCCAATGTTTGAGTGGAATGCAATACTTTCTCTACCTGTGTATGTGATAAAGTAAAAAGTTGAGAATCGGAGGTGACATTCGTTGCAGGCCGTTATTCCCACAAATCTTATACAATATGCCCTTATCACCTCACCTTAGCTACATTTTACATTGCTTTGCGACATTCCATTAGCCACATTTTTTTTATCATGGCACTTTACAAGATGTCGGCCATCGCTAAGCGTTCGCCAAGAGGGGCCCAATATTGTGAATAAATTAACTACTCCTGTGTACTTTTAAGAAGTCAGCACACTACACAATAGTGTATACATATAAAAAACCACTGATTCTGTAAGCTTTGTAAAATTTAATACCATCTATCCGGATACGGAATAATGTCCACAAATTGCAGCTAATAAAGTCCAGGATCAGGGAGCAAATTAGCTCTTAATATTAAGTGTTCCATGGCCTCGAAAATATAATTGTATATTCAGATCAAAGGTTAAGATTTTAAACATTCCTTGTGATATTCTCTCAAATGTAAATTTGATTAAAAGCTAATTTTGTGTTATTTGGTTTATTCATGTTACAGTGTTTTAAATCCCAATAGCTTATGGACTTTCTGATGATAGTCCTTCTCTGTTCTTATTATGGATAGTATTTCTGAAACCAGCTGTTCCATTACTCTCAACACATCGCTTATTTTGTATTTATCCTTTGTTTGTTTTGTTTAAGGGCGTTCAACTGCTAGGTCATTAGCGACGTATTTATCCTGACTGAATGTCTCGTTATACCCAAGTACTACAGTGTTCACAGAAATTGTTGGCATTGCTCATCCCACTATTCATGCATGTATATTCAGTGATACTTGTATATTGCCATGACAGTTGTATCCCTTATTTTTAGTCAGTCACATGATTCTTTTGCTTAGATTTTAACCATGTGTCTTTTATCTATCTTGCTATTTGTTGTCTTGTTTTCTGAATTTTGTGAAGATTGGCTGAACAAGCCAAAATCAAGTCACTCACAAGAGATTTGTTTGTTAGGTGAAAGCTGGGAAGTATCTAAGATCATTGATAAGGCACATATGGTTTTCAACCATCTTCAGCTTAGCAAGATGTCTCAGGATTTGTATTGTTGTATATTTGTAAACATCATGTTCCCGACTTCCAGGCACCAAATATCGCCTAGGGACATGGTCCATATCATCCGAATAGCAACCTTTCTGGGAAAACCTTTTCGTATGTGGGGTAATTGACCTGCTTAGAAAAGGCTTGCCTGTCTTGCAAATGAAGTATGAGGAAAGGCAATTTTCACGTTGATTTCCTTTGCAACATTTTATGTTTGAAACCTCTACAATTGCCTTGTTTTTGGTCTGATATTGTATTATAGCAATCATATTTCGTTGCTTTACCCGTATAAATGATTCTTCTATTTTGTATTTCCCTTATTTGTAACTTGATTAGGTTATTACATAATTTCATCAGTGTAGGGGTAGGTATCAGGAGGGTGGGCATACAAAGAAGGTTTAACATGTCTAATGGAATTGCAATCATTTTAACTGTTGTACTAATTTCTTACAATAGATAAGTAGATCTGTCATGCATCTGACCCATTACACCAAACGAGAGTGCTGGCCACAAACGTCAAAGTCTTAACATAATCAGAATAGGGAATTATCACAGAAGGGCCATAAACAGTTTTATGACAGATTGACAGAAAGACTGTTGTTGTGTGATAGTGAAGAAAGTAATAAAATTGTATAAATTTAGAGTAACAAGCCTTCACAGTTGCAAAAAACTGACTTCCCAGCCCATATCAATTTTTGCATGCCACAGGAAGTTTGAAATAGTGATTCCCTCTTCTCCCTTTCCTCTCATTCTCCGAGGCACTCTTATGTTGCCCTCATGTCAGTTACTTGGAACTAGTGGCCTACTGCACCATGTTACACACTCTCTTAAATATTGTCATGGATTCAAAATGCCCAATGGGAGGTTTTGAATAAATTTGATCACTCAGTAGAGATATAAGATTTGGGCTAGCTTTAAGAAAAAAGTTGAAATTGAGTATGGATAAATAGATACACAGTTGTGCTGTATATAGAAGAGCAAGCTTTTCATGGATGCTTACAGGTGCATTATTTCTGAAAGGATTAAACAAAAATTGTACAGAATTATGTATTAGTATTATATTTGGGAACTGAATACCTTCTGTTCTCTAATAATGTATGAAATGTAAAAAGATGGACAGTATCGTCAATGATGATGATGATGATGATGAAGTTAAATTACTAAAGATGCAGTAGAAATTAAAATGCTGGCAGATATGAGGTTAGGAACATTAATAAAATAGTTACTAATTTTAGGAAGAGAAACAGAAGGCTGGATAAGCGGTTTAAGAAAAGTACAGGAATGCATGACATATTTGTAATTATTGAAGTCTACTTATACCCATTTTCCCCTTACTTTACTTCACATGTAAACGAAAGCACATCTAGTCTTCTTGTATTGGTTGCCAGGTGCCTAACTGCTTATTTCAATAGAAATTAGTTACGTGTTGAAAACAGGAGTTTGCCTTCATATAGTCGAAGAGTCACAAGAAAATGCAAGCACATGCATGAAATTAATATGTGGAGGCATTGAATTATTTGTATATTAATGCCACAGTATTATGAAATCTGTGGGAGGTTAGCTCTCATGATTAAACTTGAATCATGTATCAGAAGGCATGTGCAATTTGATTAGATCACTTCAGGTTGTTTAGTGTTTGGTGTTGAACTAGATTTAACACTTCAGTTAAGCATAAAGCTGAAATGTATTAACATTGACTGTTATTCACTGACAGCTGAAAGTGCACGAGTTTTCCGTATATCATATGCAAATGCTGCATAATGACAGAATCCTCAGGTACCTCTGAGCTCAAGCATCTTAAAGGAGGATTTAAAATTCACATGTCTATTTTATTTAATATTCTACAAAATCTTGGATTGTGCGTAATAATGTTGGAAACTGGAACAATGTACGTCTCACTGTTTAGGATCTGCGGGGTATTTTCCACATTGGCAGTACTGTGGTGATGTCATGTGGTTAGCCAGCATTCTTGAAGCCATTATCTCCTGCCAGAACAGCTGACCAGTCATAGCATTAAGTTTCAGCAGGAATGTATAGTCACTGTAGTGCTTAGAATATCCATGCTTTAAAATGTCACTTCTTTGAACTCGTCTGATTATTTACATATTTTATTTTTATTATTTTTTTTTCATCGCTTTCTCACAGAGCCAATCCAAATTGAGAGAAGTGCCTGCCTTCCATTTCCTGCTTATTAGGTTTAATTTTCTGTAGTGAGCCAATATTACAAGAAATATCACTACACTCACTAACTCCTGGTACAACATACTGTATTAAAACTTGTATTTATTTACTTCACTCACTATTTGTGTTAACAAGGTTTTGTCTCCACTCAAAGCTTTTTTCTCATACACCCAGTCTTTAGTCAATATAGAATATTCCATGAAACTGCCTACTACTTTTTTCCCTTGGTGAAAATTAGGATTTAGAGCAGCTATAATTGATCTGACATACATGCCTAGAAATGAAAAATGTGTTCAGAAAATGTTTGGGACTTACTTCAAGTGCTCAGTGTGATAGGATGCAAGGCTTCCTGTATGACGAAAAATAATTATGTGCATAACGTCCCTTAAAAATCTTCCATTATTTATGTTACTGCACAAGTCATTGTATTCTATGGAATTCTTACATAGCCAGTTTGTGTTTTTAACTTTTTCTTTGCTCAACACATCATGAGCACATGAATGAAATTTCTCAAAACCTACCCAATTATGGACATTAGAAATGTGAATTCATTAAAGACCGATGTTTTTGGAATCCTGTTAACAATTTTCATAAGCAATTTAGCAAGATGCCATACATTAAAGTCCTGGTGTATATGCAGAAATTTCTTTTTCATCAAAGCTTTAATACCCGTGTGTCTGTCGGGAGCAATTTCATGGGCAGGTTTTCATTCATAGAAGTCAGTGTATTTTCACAAGCACCTTTCTCAATATCACCATTTACAGTTCCTCTCTGTACATTTATGAAGTCTAATATTTTATTTGTTGTCACATTCATTATAGAATATGTCACATATTTAGCAGAAAATGCTGGGAGTTGTACTGTTCATCCCCACATAAACATAAATTTTAATCATTCATAACAATTGCAAAATTACGTTCTTTTTAACAATATTTTAAAACATATTTTTCAGTACGTCAATAAAAACATGATTCAGAAAAAAATAATAGTTTTATTGCTTTTGAGAATGTCAAGAAACAGTTAAATGTCATTCCGCAAAGATACATGCCTGAAAACTATGCACACATTACTTCTCAGACTTCCACTTTCGCCTCCAGAGCACCACTCATAAGTGTGCCGTTCACATGTTATAATCCCCATAATGCCCCTTGTGTGTTAGATTTCATTTGCGATAGGCACACCACATGCATGAGAAATACTGAATAGCACAAGGGGAGCATTTATATGTACAAACACAAAAGAATATTTTCTGGACATACCTACATCTTCTTCTCCATCTTCACTGGATTCCCTCAAATATTCATTTGGTTTATAACCTTCATAATTAACAGTTGAAGATTGCCTTCCTCATCAGTCAAACTTTGGTTCCATTAGCGCCATTTAAAGCACTAAAAGCTTCAATTCCCAACTCACATTGTATTCAGCATCAGTCTTCAACTCCACGTGCAAGGATTAAAAAGTTGGAGTAGCTTCACATTTTTGCTGAGAATTGCTTGGTGAATTATTGACTAGCTGTAGCACTTGCTTTTAAGAAAATTTTAGTTTCTTTTTTTGGGGAGGGTTTTACTTCTAGTCCTAAAAAAATTTCGAAGGCATCACATTATCTTTCAATCTGGAGCTTTTGAATTCCTCCTCCTCCTTCTTCTTCTTCATTATTTTTACAACATTCATCTCATTTAAATCACTTTCTTTGAAATGAATTCCACATACTCTAGTATTTTTGGTTGGCACAAAGTTTTTGCATTTCATAGCAACAATCCTTTGTTGTACAAATGTTGATTCTTATGTCTATCAGGGAATGAGTAATAACCAACATTTCTGTTTATGCCAGAATTATTTGCACAAACCATAAGCACTGCACGCAGGCATTCTTAACCCAACACCTCGCAGAACACTAGGAAAGAAAACCTGTCGTACAATCACAACGTAACAGGAATTAAATGCAGCGCAAAGGCTAACTAATGCAAGTGACATTCAGGAGCGTGGCATGATCCTAGCCTCACGACATCACTGCAGGTTGAACATTAAACATAAAAGTGCTTCCAGAATGAAAACGAGAGATTGTAGAATGATACAGTTTTCAACAATGTGCCCAGAATTGTTTATATTTTATTGTTAGAAGTCTTTAAAAATTTAGTTCAGTCCTCCTTTAAGGAGAAACTCTTATGTAGTAGCAAGAAAAGTATTATGTTACACATTTATGTTTGTCCTTTTGGAAAGTAATCCAACTCTACCAATCCAACAAATTAAGGAGCTTGTATCTGAATTATGGGTGTTAGCAGTATGTGGAAATCCCAAAAGGAAATTAAAGCAATTGGAGAGCTAACCAGAAAGTTCTTCTGATGGTGAACTTGACATCACTGAATCAGACCAGACAGGTAAGGAATTGCACCACTGGCGAGCATTCCATAATTTTAGTTAAATATTATTTAATAATACTTTACAATTGCATGCTTACTAATATCATGTGTATGAGTGTATGTTGTTACAATTCAGTCATGGCTATGTTGTCAGTTGGTCCCATGGCCTCCACATGTTAGAAAATGTGCACCTCATGGCACAAACAGCCATAACTAATCAGGTTAAAGTGGAGTGGAGTAACCCATTTTGCTATGTTTACATGTGGAGTAAGCTTAGAAGAAATTGGGTTAAGTGACCATTCCATATACAGGATGGACCATTTAAGTTGAGACTGTACAATATCTCCAAAACTAAACATTGTAGAAAGAAATGTCCTGAATAAAATTTGCTTGATATGGGGTAAAGTAAATGCCATTAGTCGTGTTTGTTTGGAGGACATTATGATGGTCATTTTATGGTCAATTTAATTTTTTTAAATGGGGACCTACAATTAGGTCAATTAGGACTCTAAAATAACCACTATAACATCCTCCAAACAAAACGCGACTAATAGTATTTACTTTCTGACAGTAACGAGAAACTTTTATGCAAGACATTTCTTTCTACAATTCTTAGTTTTGGAGATATTGTACAGTCTCAACTTAAATGGTCCACCCAGTATATATTCTGGAAGTGCCCGAGTTTTAGTTATACTGGATTCTTAAGTGCATTGTTTGTATATTTTACATAGTACACATTTGTGGGGGTTATAAATATGTACAATTAAATTTAATTAAGACTTCTAACTTCATTAAAAGGCATCTTTTAAGTGCTCTTATTTATGAACAGAAAAATTATAACACAACATTATGTGTATTTGAAGTAATTTGATTTTGTATGCATTCTTCAGGTTTTGCTCGCCTAGATTGTGAATCACGCCGTGATGTACCACCTATATCATGGGTCTTGCCGCCAGGTCTCTCAGCTAAGGCATTAGGTGGTGTGTTCAAAGTGGACTGGGTGTGCAGGTTTGTGAAACTTGAAGTTAAAAACTGTGATATCACAGTGGTATACAGTGGTTTTATGAAAACGTGTTTCGAACTTTTTTTTCTGTGAAATGTACAACTAAAATGTTATTTAAAAAAGATGTTTAAAAAAAGTAAATACAATACTTAGCTGTGAATTCCTGAGTAAATGCAGTGTTGCCTCAGTTTAGTTGCAGACTTCAGTTTATATCGCACAGTTAAAGGACAAATCCCTCTCAGTGATGATAATTTCATAAAATAGCAGTTCATTTTAACTGTGGTCAAAAATCCAGATCGAGTTATTAATGAAAACTGAATTTCTATTATTGTGCACAAATGGATATTATTTATAACTGTATGTCTCTCCTTTTTTATGCTTGTAGAATGCATGAAGAACTTGTGATATATGTATGTGTCAAGGCATCCCTGCATGTAAATGCAGCAATATACTCAAATGACTGGGTAATATTCATAAAAAATCATGGTTAGAAGGGATTTTGATTCCATTTTGTTGGTCTAGGATTTTTTATTAGCCAGCATGAACACTGCCAAAAGTAGAGAAAGTAATGATTTTGCTGTTGGTGCTTTTCATCATTGCCTGTGAGTAACAATTAAAATCAATCTCTGCATACCTTGTTAAGTATGATAGATTTTATTTAAGAGATACAGATATCTCATTTCTCCTCGTTGTACATATATAATTACAGTTGACGGAACATAAGAAGGTGCTTGTATTTCAGGTGAATGCCTTTAAATCTTACAGAAAATCATGCACATCATAACATAATTATGGGGTAACATAAACTAAATGTGCATGAGAGGTATTCAGAATGTTTTAAAAAAATTATGGACTTGAGGTCTTTATACATTGATTAATTTGAATTTATTGATTTATCTCTTTACATAACTAATATAGTACTAATGTAAGTATTACAATGGTATTTTTCATATTTAGGATATAAGCAGGTTCATAAGTTTACTTGTTACATTGAATGTTCATTAACCTACTTTGTTGTAGTAAAACTAACAAAGCAACATTATTGAAAAGAGCATGAATACCAAAGCTAGTGGTCCAATGAAAGTTAATGCTTTTGACAATAGAGGCTTAAAGAATCTACCTATGCATGTTGAAAAATCTACTTTAATAAGGGAATATTATTTATTGGTATTAGCTTTGCTAAATTTGTGCAAGATTATTGAAGTTTTACAGCAGAAGAAAGTTTACACTAAGGATATAGTGGACATTTTAAGATAGTGGATCTTTGTGGACAATAAAAAAAGCCATTTGTGAGTCGTGCAATCACATAAAAGTCCAAAATGTTTCACCATTAGCATCCGTACAAACAATTATTATTGTAGTGTTTACAGGGACTGTTCTGCATACCATTTCAGTTTCTTTGTGTAGTTCATCTAGTGTCTGTTTCCTTCAGTACACATCTTTTAAGGTTCCCCACAGAGGAAAGTGCAGGGAATTCAAAATGGTCTTGTTTTGCTCGAAAGTCAAGATGTCTCTGTTGATTCTTATCATGGCCACTTGGTTGCTGCAGCAACTGGCTAACTTCTAACATATTTGGAGATAACATAATACTGCATATTGATGTCACGACCCAATGTGCAATTGAATGGGTGCTCACAAAAATGGGCTAAGTTACCTGCTTCGATCTGCTACAGAAACTGAATCCTCTCTAGTTCGGCTAGCCTCAAGGAAATATACATGATGAGATACAAAGCTTATAATTTAATGACATTTTATTGAAAACTTGCCATTTTGTTTTATTATAGCAAAATTGGGCCTACTTGGTACTTCACACAGGAGGTTGGCAGCAGGCATGACTGTAAGATGGCTGTATTGCCGCTTTATTTCTGTGAATGTTAGAATCTGTGGGCAATCTGTTTTATTGGCATTTTCAAAGGTTGACTTTTCTTTTTCCTGATAAAATGATGGTTAGCCCATTTTTTTGCGAGCACCCATTACATTTAAAAACATAAAGATAACCATTATTTAATTATGTATACATTTTTTACGGTTCCAATCCAGCTGGGGATGGGAATTTTTCTCTAGCCAAATTTATTCCCTATCCTCCCCAGAATCTGGAAGTATGAATGAAAGGGTGTGTGTGTGTGTGTGTGTGTGTGTGTGTGTGTGTGTGTGTGTGTGTGTGTGTGTGTGTGTGTGTGTGATCTAATGAATAAAACCCAAAATTTGCCAGAAATCCAAGGATAAGTAAATACGGGACATTCCATTTCAAATCGTCTGAAATAGAAGGAAAATTGGCCTTGCATTTTTTAAACTAAACTTTTTGTATTTGTAGATAAGCCTGATACAATGCTTTATGCAAACTCTTAAAATTTAGAACATCATAGTTTTGCAATTAAAATTGTTCAAATTTATCATATCTTCCCAAACTTTCCAAATCCAAGTTATTATAACTCTAAAACCTTTAAATCTAATTATTTAAATCAAGCTTTCTTTTGATTCCGTAAACCTTAATTTCAAACTGATAAGTAAAAATGTTCTTCATATTTTTATTTAAGTGAAGAAATTTCTGTTTTTTTTTTTGTTTTTTTCAAGTGTAGGCAGTTACGGTTTAAGAAAAATAATTTTATTATATATGGTAAAATTCCGTAATTCAACACAATCAAACACATTTTACTGTAATGGTTACTGATAAGGTTTCGTCTAAAATAGTTAAAGAATTAAATTGCTTTATGCACTCATAGTTGTTCTCGCACATTTGTTTTAAACTGAAGGTCAAGCAAGCTGCTGTGCATGGTTAAACAATGAGAATACTTACTAAGCAGTATGTGGTTCTGATATTTCCTCGTAGATTAACAGGGCGCTTGGGGTTATGTTGCCGCATTTATTCACTTTTTGTGTTATAACTATGAACACCCAAACATAACCACTTTACCAACATTGCCAGATTCTCTTAATGACACTATGGATTATCCTCAATCTAATATTTTAGTTTTATAAAAATCTGAGATGCTTAAAATAAGTAAAAACTGTATATAGATTTTTGTGAATATTATACAAATAATTAGTATATGCTGTAATGAAAAGTGAACTTCTATCTACAAAATGAGATTTGGTGCAGTATTCTGAAATAAAGGTTTCCAGAGTTACGCACATTTAAAATGCGATAAAATGAATTAATATGATACATTTGTCGTTCAATAATGTGACAACCATTGCCTTTTAGATGCTAATATTTGATAAATACGCTTACCTTAGCACCCCTTATTAATAGGAAAATTACAATGCAAACCAAAAATGCAAGGTTTTTTGCCATTGATTTCACATGGAATGTCCCATACAGGTTAACACCATTGCCTATGAGCAGAAATATGTTCCAAAGGAAAGGCCACTGATAGAATCATTGTAGTTAAAGGTGGGGGTATAAATGGAACTATAGATCCATTTGCCTTTAATATCTTTTTTTATTTTCATTGGTACAAAGTTCTGTTGCATGAATTTCTGCTTGAAAAATGGACTTAGGCAAGAACAATTTGGGCTGAAATTCACCCACACTCACTTTCCCATCCATTTTTGAGCCATCTTCAAATTTGGACTTTCCAGTGCTCCAGATATTGCATTCAGGTAGAACCACTTTAAAGGAGCAGTCAAGAAATTTAGAGCTACAAATTGTCTGAATAGAACATAAATGATCTGGTGTTGAAATTTTGTGGGGAAGTAAATCCATTATTTCAGACAAATCATGTATGTACTAAAAGACACAACTGAAAGTATTAATGCATAGCAACGTACATAATGATGCAGTCATAGCGTTAACATTAAATCATAACCAGGGTAGGTAAAAACCTTTAATTTGATGTATAACTACATAGAGAGAGAGAGAGAGAGAGAGAGAGAGAGAGAGAGAGAGAGAGAGAGAGAACCCACAGTTTTACTATAAAGTATTGAATCTGAGAAGAGTTTTATCTAAGATATATTGTAATAGTGACTTCTCTTTGGCAGCTTGTAATATTAGGCCAAAAATATCTCTCCCCCACTCCTATCCCTCCCTCGCTATCTCCCAAGCAGATGTTTAATAATTGTATCTGTTCAACCTCTAAATGTCTTTTCATAATCTGTGTTTAAACTGGCAAATTCTGAATTTGATGTAAATAAAATTATTGCTTTATTCACTTCAGGACAAGTTGGATTAATAATAAGAATTTCATCAATAGGTTTACATGCACATTGGGTAGAAGGAGTGTAAAGGCCATCATTTAAATCCGAGTAGATCTCAATCAGTGCATTGAAGAGTTTTTTTTCTGTTTTGCATAGATTTCTATAAAACTACTGTGAAATGCAGAGACACTTGGTAACAGCATGCTTCCCCTTGCAGGTGGGTGGGAAAATCACACTTGATAGAGATGTTCAGACTTGCTGTGGAGTGTACATTCTTTTTTTGATGCTGTTGTGAAGTGGCTACTGCTTTACAGGAACAATATTATCTGTGTTAGTGGTGTTGAATTTGAAAGACAGTTCTTTTGTGTATTTTCAGCGAAATGTTTAAAGTTTAATGAAAACAACCAAAAGCCATAACACTTCTGTTTTAAGCTTGAATGATACAATAAAGTAAAATTAGCATTTTAACTTAAATGCTTGCTTACACAAGTAGCTCATTTATCCAGACTAGGTGGGACCAGAGATAATTCAGATTAACATAAATCTGGATAATCTGGAAACAAACTATTAAATGAATATAAACTACTAATCTATACAAATATTTATTAATGCTTCCAACTTTCTGTCCATAGAAACAAACACTTTCTTTGCTTCGATGCCATTTCACTCTTGCACACTTGAAACACAAAAGAACAACTGCTTCTCGATAACCCTGCAGGAACAGATACACACTGACATTGAAATATGACAGATATGTTTATCGTGGTACAAGTACCTGGCCTGCAGTTTGCTTTAGGAGGAGTGAATTTTCTTAATGGCTAGCTGCTTCCTTCTGTTAGCTGTCAGTTATTTGCAATCACAAGCTAGCCAGCGGCAGACTGTCATTACTGCAGCTGAAAGGTACCTTCAGTGCAGAATGAAAATGATGTGATCAGTGAGTTGCAGGACAACTAAGAAGAGGACCATTTTACTGCTGATTCTGTGGATGTCATGGAAGGTATTTTGCAATTGCTATCAAGTCCCTAAATGAAAGGGGAGGCAAGTGAATATCTCCCTCCCTCCCTCTCTCAAAAGCTGCAACACTAACCATGATAATGGTACTTATTGTTTGTTTGGAGTGTGTGACCAATGGCGATCTCTATGCTGCCTGCACTGTCAGCATTATACCAAATACATTCATATGTATTTATATGGCATGCAGTATTATAAGGCATATGAGGCAGTAGTGGAAGGGGTTTGCTTAGAGTGGCTGGCCTATCATAGGCGTGCAGTGTTGCCTAGTTCAGACATCAATGGCACAAGCATGAGTAGCAGAGTTTCCTCTTTTCCATTTGCCCAAAGTTGCTACTGGAAATTCAACATTGTAATGTGCCTAGATATATGCAGCAAAAATTTTGAAGCAGTCTATCCAAAGGCTATATTTCTACACCTAATACTTCTCGAGTTATCATTCTCGGAACAAACATTACTTACACTATGTTCCAACTTCTAACCTTGCTGATGGGTTATTTCTCTTTATTAAGCAGTAGTCAGTGAGAATTTATGACGTGTCATTTTGAACTGCAAGTATTTTATAAATTAACTGCAGTCCGGAAGCACACACACATGTACACTGAAATTTGGTTCAAGACCATTGCATAAGGCAAATAAGTTTTAAGTGCAAACATTGAAATTGAGTTTTATATATGGATGCTCTTTAACTGCTGTGGTCCTTAGTGCCCCATTCTATATTGGGTGTGAAAGACTGGTAAGTTTGCTTAGAGGCCTCTTTATCTGGCTTGAGGTTCTTTTACATGCCGTAAATCTACGACATGGAACCACCAGCTTTACTTCCCTTCCAAAGGAAGCCATGCTAAGGATTTTTACGCCTGAAAATATCCATCGCCCTCCACTGGGTTTGAACCTGCAATCTTGGGAACTAAAGGGTAGCACGTTAATCACTACACCAAGGAGGATGACAGATTTAAGTGCTTTGTGTAACTTTGACAATAAGCATTAAGTTTTTATTTTTACATTCTGTGTTTTGTGAAGTATTAATAATGCCACTTTAAGAACCTGGTACCAGTGGGGCAGGCACTAAGGGTAAGGTACTTCACTCCCAGGCCAGAAATGTTATTTTTAAAATGTGCTCTTTCTTTAGGGAATTGTCATCCGAGGAAGTGTGTGATCAGATAAATTTTTCATAAACTCATTCACGGCCAAAGCATGCAATGTGATTGTACATACTGTGTTATGTATTGTGAAATGGGGCAAGACTTCTAGCACAGAAATTGGCAAACCTTTATATAAATCTTCAGAGTGCCCAAAAAAAAAAAATGTGGTTCAGAACTGGCTGGCATGTAATAATATTGCATTCTACCTTTCTGAAACTGAAGCAGAATTGTTACAAAAAGTAAATCAATACAAAATGCAAGAAAAAAAGCATAAGCTAATAAAATTGCATTACAAGAGGGGCACCAAATTGTTCATTTACCTCCTTACCATTGCCAGTACAATCCCATGTAATTAATTTGGGCTTAGGTAAATGGGGAAGTCACTTAAAAAAAAAAAAAAACTTTTCATCTTGTGGATGTTGAAAGGCTTATGCATGCTGCACTTGACAGAATGACAAAACAAGACTGGGTTAGTCGTTAGTCGTGTTGTATACTGTGAAAAATTGCAGTAAGAAGATTTCTATAAAGATGTGGCTCAAGATAACACTATCCAAAAGTTAGTTTTAAATCTACAGGAAACTGATTCAGAATTTAGTGAGGATGAGGAAGAAGAAGAAAAAGGAAATCCAGGAGGATAACGAGCTAGCAACCCCTCTACAATAAGTTGCTTTCAGAAATTCAGGTACATTGTTTTCAGTAAATAAAGGCATTCATATTGAATGTTACAGGTTATAATGCTATAAAGCATTGTTTGCTGCGCAAGTTTATGTTCTGACAGTTTGTGGCGTGATGAATGTTATTTTCCTTTTCTCTCTCCCCACCTTCCTTGCTCTGACACATCACTTGGCAGCAGTCACCACAGGCACTCATTGGCTTAGCTCATATGCCTTCTAAAACCGTACACCATATAATTGAAGGATATACAATTTTTTATGGTGAAAAAGTAAGCAAAAATTCAATCTGGATAAACCGCAAATCCCGTTTATGAGGGCTGGATAAATGAGGTTCTTGTGTATTGTGCAGTGCGAACAAATAAAGTAAAATGCGTGCTTGTATTTAGCAATTTAAGGAAATTAAATAAAGCAAATAAAATTATTTTATATAAGCATTTCATAAACAGGACTAACAACTAAGCTCTCTTATTATTTAAACATTCAATAAAATGAAATTAAAATTATGTCAAATATTGGTAACAATGATTTAGTTGAGTCACACTTTTTTACACTCACCTTCACTAATTAAAGTTACATGAAACAGAAAACGTTTTCGAGGGCATTCGTCCTCATCGTCAGCGACTGGGTGACTAAGGGTCGCTTTCTCCCATGTCCTCTTCTTCCTCATACTGCAAATTCTGACCCTGTTGCCATCTGGTGTTGGGGGCACAAAGTTTTAACACATTGCTTACAGGCGGGATTTCAAAATTAATGACGTGGTTGCTGTTTTTGACGATGTGTATTTTTTCCCAGATGTTCAATTCTATTGGTGTGGTGAGGGGGGGTTCATATAGAAGTTAGGAGTGCATGATAGTGGCCAAGAAAAGCTATGGCTTTTTTGTGTGTGTGCATGCGTGAGGGGGGCATGCATGCTTAAGAAGAAAACCAAGATAATAAAAAATGTAGATTAGTAGCTGCTGTATCATATACTTCAATAGGGTTTGCCCCAATCATTCCATATATGAATTATAGATAGATAGATAGATAGATAGATAGATAGATAGATAGATAGATAGATAGATAGATAACTGGGGTTTTTTGTTGAAGTATCTTGGTTCCAATGTCAGCATCCTTTCCTATATCTTCCTGGTTATAAAAAGAGTAAGTCTGTTTCTTGCCAGGAAGGGCAATCAAAGAGGATATGTGAGGCAGTTTCCTCATCTTCTTTGCGCCTCTACAAATGGTTTCATCTTTGTAGAGGCCTACATGACATAAATGTGTTCTGAAGTGACCGTGTTCAGAAATCAATTACTTTCCTTATTCCTGTTCTGTCCAATCTCAGGAAAGAGTATTGTATGGACCTAAAACCAGTTCAAGGTTTTGGCACTACATATACTGATTCCAACCATAGGTTCTGGGCCAAGATAGGGTATCTCGGTACCCCTTTTAGTCAGCTGATCAGCTTTTTCATTTCCATATATGCCCTGATGCCCCAGCACCCACCATATTTAGAGACGTTTGCAAGATCACAAGGCAATCAGAACATTTAGGCTTTCCCTGCCAGTTTTGATTTTACCTGGTCTGAGAAAAGTGCTTTTAAAGCACTTTGACTGTCTGTGAGGATGAGAATTCGTTTACCGTGGTAACATTTCTCAAGAACTCAAAGCATAGCTCAGGAGAGCAAATACTTCTGCCTGAAAGACTCCAATATTTCCCGAGGCTTATACTAATATTTGTCCTTGGAGATAGGCCATATATATGTACTTGTGCCCGATTGTGTTCCTATATGGGATTCATCTGTGAACCACACAAGTTGGTCAGGTTCTTTATCAGGCATAATTCCTTCCATCCAGTCTTCTCTAGATCCAAGAGTTGCCTTAAATGGAAGGAAAGAACAGTATTGAATATTCATTAGGTCAGACCACATACTCAATACTGGGATATCCATATATGAATTATAGTTCAATAAACGAATTCAGGAAACTTATTGTTCCTGTTGAAATAAGTGTTTACATACTAGTATATACTATAACGTTTCATTCATCTTTGTACTTAAAATCACTAAGAGGATGGAATCTATATGCCTTCCACCTTACCTACATAATATATATAAAGCCCAGTCTTAATTAATGACCTGCTTGCAATTGAGTCCAGGTTTAATAATACAGAGAGAGCCAAAAAACTATGAACCAGCTGCGCAGTGTTTTTCCTGTCCGCGTCCTTGGCGCTCATTGCCATCTGCCGCTATCATAGAAAGGCGCGGATGAAACCATACAACATTTTTAAAACTACTTTTAAGAGCTTTGCTTACCAACTTTATGAAAGAAGAAGCTGAAACTGGCCACCGTCCATACATTTTTGGCACCTCTTTAGGAAACTAGCCATCACTCGCCATAGTTCACGTTGAGAAATGCTGGCAATTTCCTGGTGGATATTTTGTTTTTAATTCTTCCAGGGTGTGTGGGGTTTATCTTGTACACTTCATGTTTTAAGTTACCCCAGAGATAGAAATCGCAGGGGGTTGGGTTGGGGGACTGAGGGGGCCACAAATCTGTGCTAATAATTCTGTTCTTTCAATTTCAATTTTTCTCATTGAAATATTGGCCGTATAAGCTGTTGCAGAGTCTTGTTGAAAAAAGACAAAATCATGCTTCCTGTCTATTAATTTTCTAAAAAAGGGGGTAAAATTGTATTCACATAAGTACGGGCATTAACTGTTGACTCGAAAAAAAATTGGCCCTAAAACTCTTTCGCCGTTTTTTAGATTTCTTAGCCTGAACACTTCATGTGCCCTGAAATTTATTGTAAAGTTCATGAATTGTTGCATGACTTGGAACTTTTACACCTGGAAATCTTTCTGCAAATTGTACCTTCACTTGGCGAGCTGACTGAGTTAACACATACGAATCATAAATAAATACACGCTGTGCACTAGAAAACATATACTGAGCCATAAGATACTTTGTGACTAAGTACAGGACAAAATAATAAATAACTCTAATAACTGAACTACATCACATCACCGTCAACTCAATACTGCACTTCACACTGCAAAGCAAAACCACAACAACAACAACAACAACATGACCTTGTTTATAGCAGCAGTGTGTTATGTTTCCACATGCCCAGTGGAAAAACACCGTGCAGCAGGTAATATTGTTCATGAAGTACCCCTTCATGATGAAAAAATTGGTGTATGGTGTGCCATGAATGGAGAAAGAGTTATAGGACCAATTCTTTTCGAGTCAACAATTGACGCCCGTACATATGTAAATACAATTTTGCCCCCTTGTTTTAAAGAATTAACAAACAGGGAGCGTGATTTTGCCTTTTTTCAACAAGACTCTGCAACAGCTTTTACAGCCAATATTTTGATGAGAACAATTGAAAGTGCGTCTGAGGACAGAATTATTAATAGAGATTTTTGGCCCCCTCGGTCCCCCGACCTAGCCCCCTGCGATTTCTATTTCTGGGGTAACCTAAAATGAAGTGTACAAGACAAACCCACACACCCTGGAAGAATTAAAACAAACTATCTGTCAGGAAATTGCCAGCATTTCTCAACGTGAACTATGGTGAGTGATGGATAGTTTCCTAAAGAGGTACCAAAAATGTATGGACAATGATGGTGGCAGTTTCAGCATCTCCTTTCATAAAGTTGGTAAGTAAAGCCTTTAAAAGTAGTTTTAAAAATGTTGTATGGTTTCACCCGCACCTTTCTATGATAGCGGCAGATGGCAATGAGCGCCAAGGACACAGACAGGAAGAACACCGTGCAGCCAATTTGTAGTTTTTTGGCTCTCTCTGTGTAACCAGAGGCAGTGTATTTATTACTATATAAACATGTATGGGAAATTCTAAGGCTGTCTTTCTAGTCAGCCATGATGATGGAAAACTCCATTATGGCCTTCTTAAATAATGACTGCAACAAAACAGCCTTTGTACAATTCCTCAGGAACAAAAACTGAAACAAGAACCAGAGTGGGGAAGGATGTTAAAACAATAATTTTCAAATTGTGGGCATACTTAATCAACAGGTAGCTTTCTGAAGTCCGGGAACACAAACAGAACATGTGGTTAAGTTCCATTTATACTTTCTCTACTACATGCTTTAATTAGAGGAAGTATTGTATTCCACCCAAAAATATGTCGAGATTTCACCAGAAATGTTATTTTTTAGCCCCCTGAACCCAAGAAAAGCATTTTTGGAAAATTGTGTGCGTGCGCACGTGTGAGAGAGAAGAGCATAACTCAAAAACAAAAACTCTGATAAATACTAGTCTTGGTATTTAGGGTCAGTATCTTCCAAAGATGTGGTGCAAAGATTTAAAAAAAGAGACATCCAAACTCCCTTTACATAGAAATTTTTTGCATATTTTTTATTTTCTCAAAAATGCCTCAACGGTTTTGATTAAAATACCATATATTTAAGAAATGTAGATGACAAAATGTGTATCTTGAATTTTCTGGGTATAGCCTGCAAAGTCCCCTTCATTCAGAACAAAATTTTGTATAATTTTGTTAAATGGGTAAACCATAAGAAATAGACAAACATTACTACACAAAAAATGTACATCTTTTTAAAATACACAATTTATTTAGAATAATCTTTTTTGTGGCACTAGCCGTTTCTGAGGTATGCATTGTTATTGGTTTTAATTTTTCTGTATTTTATCATTTTTTAAAAGTACTGTCACTATTCAGGTGTTTCTTGCAATGTCATGGAAAGAGTATGAAATTTATAGGCCAGGATATAGCAACTAAGCTTTAAACATATGACTATTGATTCAGTTTGCTCTATCCCCCTTGTACATACAACAAAATGTGCAGTGAAAATATTTCTGCAAAAGTTTATTTTGATTAACATGAAGTAGATTGGGGGAAGAAAAGAAAAGAAAAAAAAACAGAACTTCGTAAGAATAGTGTATAGAAGCTAAATACAAATAAATTATAGTGATAGAGGAAGTCACATGAATGCGGTATATCATACTTTTTCCTTTTCCCGATCATAGCATAGATGTGTTTATAGTGCATAGCTATCTTCTTTGTAGAAAATGGTGAAGAAGACTTATAACAGATAAAGATCTCTGGTAGCAGGCTTGAGAAAACCAAGCTGAGGCAACTGCCAGCAGGTCCATATGTATCCTATTTTCAGTTTTGTTTCCACTCTTGACAACAGTATGTAATTTAACAATTAGAAATGGTAATGCTGTGACTTTTTAAAAATATTTATTGCATCAGATATCACAGGTAGCTAACCTGCATTCAGACAAAAAATGCATTGTTCAGTTTAACAGATGATATCCAAGTGTTTTAATTTTCTGTCGAAACTATTCAATTTCTGTCCTCTGTTATGAATTATTAAAAGGTCACATCTGCAAACTTCTTGCTTTTATTTTTTTTACATCCCCCCCACTTTTTATTCTGGTTTCCATTTCCAATTTGTTGTGGAACAACCTTAGAAACCAATAAATCCCAATTATTAAATTGGGGTTAGTACTGCTGACCCCATTTTTGTTCTGGTTCTCTTTTCTTTGCAGTTCTTGAGCAGTTGTGCAGCAGGCTTTAAGCATACAGGTGCTGAACCAGGAGTCTCTTCCATTAAGACTCCTATTAGTTGTGAAGGCTGCATTTTAAAAGCCTTCCCCTTTTTTATTTTATTTATCCCCCCCTTTCTTTCCTTTCCTTCTTTCTGTTACATTGTGGTTCAGCCTTAAAACAGCAAATTTTATGAATTCCTCAGACTTGTTTGTTTTCCTTCAAGTGTTTTCTTCTCCTTTTGTAAGTTGTGAGAATTTATATACAACAATTAAGTCATAATTATATTTTAATTAATATTTAAACACAGTCAATGGAAGATGTTTGATATTATCATTAAAGCTACTCGTGTGTGCATGTGGTGTCTTTGGGTGTGTGTGTTATACATACTTATTTGTGCATGCAGCTTAAAGTAAATACAGAAGTTTATAGTGGACTATATTGATTACAAAGTGAATGCTTTCAGAAAAGAGCTGTCGTTCACAAAAACCCAGCATTTGTACAACCCATGGAATGAGGGGAAGCCTGTGAAAATAGGAAGAGATGGCCAGGTAAGGAAACAAATGAATGTTTATAAAATGAAAAATGTTAAACATTTTAATAAGTGAATTTATTACAATCTGCAGACTGTTTTTCCCCACCTTTTTTGTGGTAGTATACAAAAAAGAAATTCATATTGATCACATATTTGAAAAATAAACTTATGCATGGTGAAACATAATTTTTTTTTTTACAGAAAGTGGTATTGGTGTGATCTGAAACCTACTTAGAAATTTAATTTTATTCATGGAATAGAGTGATGGAAGTTATTTGAGTAATCCATGCATATTATATCATATCATATATATATATGTTATACCATGCATATATATGCATATGATAAAAAAATACATGAGGAATTGAGAAAATATTTTCTTTTATAGAGAGAGCTAAATTGTTTAAATTTACATATAAAAAGGAAGTTCGTGTCTTTCCAATCAGAAATATTTCCATTTGCATCCTCTCAGATGAACACTATCCTTTTTTTACTTCATTCTGCTTGTTGGCCTGGAGTAGCACAGCTGTTTGAGTACTAACTGTTAGCTTTCGACCCCATAAATCTTTGTCATGCCTGTTGTGTTGACTCCAGCTGGATATGAACTTCAAAAGAAACCCTCAAAGCTGAAACTGCTCATCCCATGGAGACAAACTGACTGACTTAAGAACACACACACTACGTATCAAGAAACCTGTCTTCAAAGGTTGCAGGTTCCATTCCAGTCCAGGACAAAGTGTGCTTAACCCACACCTGCCTGTTGGGACAAAAAGTCCAAATGAACTTCAAAATCAGCATACAGTTGACCAAAATATGGTTGCAAAAAACTTTTACTTTTTGACAATTGTCTCTTTTTGTTGCTGTATATTTCTGTGGTTGGTTAAATTTATAATATATTAACATTGGCTTAACTTAAAATAAATGAAAGTAAAAAATTTTGTTGATGTGTCTATTCTTTTAAATACAAAGCATGTTGAGCCAATATTGTTCATGAGGTTTACTTGCAGTTTATATTAGTCTCAGCATCCCTGGAGGTCTTGATGTTGTGTACTCATCCTAGATGTTGAGATGGCTGCTCTAATTTCAATTCACAACTAGCTAATGAAATATGATTCTCAGGGTTATGGTATTAAAGAATGGGCAAAGTATATTTAGTAGCAATGGATCCTTTAAAATATCTAGTAAGGATATACATAGATCTCCGAGAGTGTATAAAGAAAGTGAAATTATAGAACGTTCTCCAATGTCTGATTGTTTATTTGCTGTAGATGAAGGTTCTAAGCAGGCAAGATATATTGTGGTGAATGAGGAATTATTGCTTGGTTGTTGAGTTGCCTTTTCATATGAAACTATGTTAATACGTGCAAATACACAATCCACTTGGTTCACAGATATGTATTGAACTAAAAATTGCTTAACACTCGTAGAAAAACCTTTTCTGCCACTAATTATTTAGTTAATCTTTATACCAAATTCTACGCAAATTAGCTTTGTATTAGGTACTGTTCAATGAGCTTACATTGTGATGGAAAGGTAGAATCAGAAGACTGAAAAATTCAATGCCATAGCCAGGATTTGAACCATGGATCTCCCAGTCTCTGTCCAGTTGCTCTAACCACTGAGCTACCATGGCAACATGCCGGCACGACATTAAATTCCCCAACTGATTCACATTTTTCCCGGTAATCCACAAGGAGATCTCAAATTGTATTGAGATGACATACCCCAATGGCGACTTACAATGTTGTAAGTACTTCAAGTCCTGGGCTTCATAGCTTCAACCACTATTAGGTCAATTAATGGAATTAATTGTTCTTCCACACAAGCCATGTGTTGGACAGAGTTGGAAAGGTAGAATCAGACGACTAAAAAATTCATTGCTATAACCGGATTTGAACCACGGATCTCCTGGTCTCTGTCGGGTTACTTTAACCACTGAGCTACCATGACAACATGCGTACAACATTAAATTCCCCAACTGATTCGCACTTTTCCGGCAAACCACAAGGAGATCTCAAATTGTATTGAAACGACATACCCCAATGGTGACTTACAATGTTGCAAGTACTTTAAGTCCCAGGCTTCATAGTTTCAACCATTATTAGGCCAATTAATGGAATTAATTAATAAATTTTTCAGTCGTCTGATTCTACCTTTCCAATCCTGTCCAACACATGGCTTGTGTGGAAGAACAATTTGAACATCTCAGTACAATTTGAGATCTCCTTGTGGTTTACCGGCAAAAATGCGAATCAGTTGGGGAATTTAATATTGTACCGGCATGTTGCCATGGTGGCTCAGTGATTAGAGCAACTGGACGGAGACCGGGAGATCTGTGGTTCAAATCCCAGCTATGGCATTGAATTTTTCAGTCACCTGATTCTACCTTTCCAACCCTGTCCAACACACAGCTTATGTGGAAGAACAATTAATTCCGTTACATTGTGATTTACAGAGTGTGCTAAATCATCATCACATCTTTCAGCATACCTCCATGCTGGAAAAGTTTCTAAGAATTTCTTAAAATTTTGTTACACCCATGTATGTGTGGGTGGGTGACCAAATTGTTGTAACATTACACAATTATTTTTCTATTGGCTAGTTACTGACACTGTGACAAAATTGATTTCATACTTAATCTTACACACTGCATTACTATTGGTTGTTCACCTATACTGGCTCCGTTGTAAGAATATGGGATGACGTAAACAAAGTGGCAGAAATGTATTACTCTGCCAGCACCTGTAATTGGAGGGAAGGTCCCCTATTGTAGTGGCCACGTGCCAAAGATGTGCACACTGTCAATAATGAGAACAGTATTGTATTGTTTGCCTATGTTTACGTAGCACTTTAATAGTTAGCTTAATGCTAGAGTATTACATTTTCTCATGTCACAAAGTGATAAAAGTGCTTAAGATTACTGCAACGAGATCAAAAGAAAATCTGCTCACATCTTTGACCTCCTCATACAACTGCATACCATTTACGGGAAAAAAGACACTGTGTTGTTTCCATGGACAAATATTGATAAATACGGCATGTAAATGCTTTGACCCAGATTTAAATGATGTTTGAAAAGTTGTACTGGCATGCAAACTTCGAAATAAATATTTTTCATACCTAATCAGAGTCTGATAACGGGCGAATTCCTTTGAATGAGTCATTCCCTTCCACCATTTATATGGGGTTCAGCAGCATTGGTAGGGGGAAGCCTTAACGCCGTCAGGATCACTTTTTACAGCTTGTAGCACTTTTGCAATGGTTGGTTGCTTGCTGTTTTTTCAAAGGAGCCATGCACCTTATGACAAATAGCACTTCTAACAAATTCATTGCATTCACCTTCCACTACAGGCTTTTTCATTTGCAGTTTTTCCCAGGTGTTGTGAACCAGCCTGTTTCCACTATTTCTCTGAGTGAAGCATTAATGCTTGGCCTGAAACACCAGTTAACTCTGCCTACAAATTAACTATGTCCTCAATTGCTGACATTGGATACTATTCGCAAAACACATTCAATATGAGATGTTCATGCTTCAGTTGAGAACATGCTGACGATGGGAACAAGCCGTCTCCCGAAACGCGTTCAAGTAAGAATATTTTAGTGATGTAGTGTAACAACCCTCAGCGCTCTTTATCTTAAATTATGACACATCACTGTTACTAGCTTCTAAATCTTCAAAATTAGTCAACATTTAGGGAAGTTATAATTATCATATGCTTAGCTGGTGGTCAAGAGAAGGTGTGCATGCTCACCCATGTTGACTGTGCAATCAAAAGGAAGAGAGCTCATTATCCTACTCCTCCCTCTAATCCCTATGTCACTATTGGCCAAATGCTGCTAACCCCTGAATATACTATCCCCTCAAATGCACTTATATAATCCCCTAAAAGCCTGATAAATGCTATAGCATATTCCATCACAGTAATAGTAAAGTTCTGTTAACATTCAAGAGTGAAATTATGTGTATTTTTAAATCAGTGCCTTGATTTAATTTAATGAATGGTGAAAATTTGTTTTGCATTTTTAACGCTTCCCCTGCAATATATTTTGGAAATATTGTTACCCAGGTAACACAGTCTTAGGGAATAGGAAACTTGATTGAAGTATGTTATTAAATTTAATGATTTAGTTTACATGCATTAAAGAAAAAATAGTTAAGGCAAATTCTTAATAAATTTACTGTCCTTCCTTTAGGAAATAGAGCCTCACGTCGCTGAAGAACTCTGTAGGCTGTTTCCAATGGATGAAGGCATCGACATGACTCCAATTCTTCGGAAATCAAAGGAGGCAGCAAGACTAGTGCGACCTCGTACATCCCGCTCAGTTCGTCGAAGAGATTCCCAGGTGCCAGCACATACTCGCCAACTTCCACGATCATTTGGAACACCAGGACGAGCTGGTATCAACCATGGCCACATGACTGGGAGGTACACAGGACTCTGTAGTAGTTGTTTGGGACTGATGAGCAATCGTTTGATGCTTGAAATTGGTGGTCACATAACGAACATTTTTCGTCTCGTCATGCTGAGTGCAGCAGTGAGTGGCATGGCGTAGTGATGGTTTATCATACACATTCTTCGCTGTCCCTCATCTCTTGTGCCTGCCTGCGCGCTTGCTCTTCCATTCGTACATGCATCCAATAGCTAAAATATAGGACATTTCCCTAGTTTCAGCAGCCAAGAAAACATGAAGACAAGAATAGTTCAAGTGCCATTAGTTGCCCCACAACAAGTTAAGTGTCAATAAATCTTCCTCCCTACTCCTCTTGGAACTGTCCCAGGTTACGGAAGACCACTCTCCTTTTTTGTTACTGGAACTTTGCATATAATGGGACATGTCATCACAGTTTAGACCGGAAATTGGGGCATATTGTGCCAACTGGCATGCTTAGTGCAGCAATCATCAGGTTAACATGGGTGCCAAGGGAGTGAGTTAAAAGCAAGTGCTTCCCAACGCTTATTCAATGAGGCTGCTCCCCAGTCTTAAGCTTTTGGAACACTTTAATATAATATATATTTTGAGTCAATGTTTGAACACTAAAGGGTCTGATTTCTTGATATTAAGGAAAAGTTAAAAAGAACTAGCTAATCATTTCACTAGGCTTGGTTAGGTGTGAGCTTATTCCAAGCCTGCCTGCCTGTTGATTGCGTGCTCCCACATTACAGTGCAGTTGCAGTGAACGATACAATTCGTGTATGGATGTTGGAAGAGTGATATCACTTAGTGTTTTACCAGAACTGGTTTTATTTACGTGCCTTCCTTCTACCGGTAGGTTAATAAGCGTTATTTTCTTTTTAGAGGCTATTCTTAATATTTATAAAAGTTAATAGTGATGCCCTCCTATATATTAAAGAAAGTTATGTGTATATACACATAAGCTTATTTAGATTTGGTTTAAATAGATATTTTTGCCAATTTTAAATAGCTGAAAGAAAAATCATTATTCACTATATATAAATGCAATGATCTGAACAGACATACAAAGGTATGTTATGCTGTTAGTATTACAAATTGCCTAAAGTATTGGTAAGCTGAAACTAAGAAGTTATATGTTCTGCATAAATGTTTGTTTGTGCTTAATTTGTATGAAAATGATTGATTGCACCTTCACAAAAGGAAGCAAATCCTCAAAAGGGTAAGTATCTTGGGAATATTCTTAGTAGGTAAGGTATGTAATATGCACTTTTTCCAGTATCGATTTCCACAGTTAATTTTATTTATCTTATATTTGGTTTCTGAAAAAGTAGTAAAACAATAATAATAATAATCAGCTAATCACATAACTTTCATAAAATAATGTTCACCTTCACCTGAGGGCATGGTTTCATTATATGAGAGTAATTTTTAAAGCACCTAACTGTAAGGGACTACTAAAAGTGCACAGGAAAAACAAAACTTGCTTCAAATATGTATTCTTTCTTTCTGTTAAAGTTTGTAGGGTTCTATAGTTCCACAGCTTTTTAAAGGTCCTGGAAAATAAAGAAACCAGCAAATAAAGCAGTGAACTTAACACATTTTTAGGGTGCTGAAACCTGATGCTTAAGCTTGTATTTTGTGTGAATAATAATTGAAATGAAGCCTTTGAATGAAGCTTTTACATGCACATATGCATAGGAACATACACATGCACACTGAACTCTTTAACTATAAATATGTTGTTAAAAACTAAGTGAAACTTTGATGCAGTCTTGCAGTAATTTTCCTGTTTGCATTATTAGTGTGGTTTGCTCTTGGAATTTGAGTGTAACCTCAATTCATTATTTTTCAGGTAAATAAGTAAATACATTAATGATAAATAAAAAAGAATGCAAAAGCATGGAAAGACAGTAATGCCAACAAAACCATAAAAGGTTTGTATCGAACACTGAGAATAAGGGTCCACAAGAATAAAATCCTGCATTATCAAAAGTTGTAATTTTAAATACAGAAGAATCCTGCTTAACCAAACCAAAGGAGTATAGCCATTTCAAATAACACATATTTTTGAATAATTGATGGTAATGATTTTAAGCAGCAAAAGGAAGAAAATAATTGTATTCCAAATACATGTAATAATGTTTAATAAAAGACTTGCTATATACAGTATTAAAATTTGCATTTCAGTATTTACAAAGACGTTTATAAAATCAGTGATTTTTTTTTTTCTGAACTTTCTTCTTGCAATGTTACCTCACATCACCATTTGATAAGGATTATATGAGCTGCGTTCAATAAGTCCTTAGAAAAATAGAAAAACAAATTAATTTGGGTAAATTTTTTTATTTTTCAATGTAATCTCTTTTTAGCTCCATTCACTTTTCCTAGCAATTCTCAAACTTTTTGAGTCACCCAAAAAGTAGAATTTTGGAATGTCCTCAAAATGGGCATTTGTTTTGGAGATGACTCATTTGATGTGAATCGTTTTCCACTGAACCATTTTCTCCAGTTTGGAAATAGAAAGTTATTGGGGGCCCATCTATTGAATATGGTGGATGTTGTAATTCAAAATTTAATTCCATAATTTTCACCATCAAAGCTGTGCATGTGTGCAACCATGCATTGTCTTGATGGAAGAGAATCTTTTTCTTTGCCAAATGAGGACATATCTTTCTTGATTTCTTCACTATCCAACCAGTGCAACAACGATGCATAATACTCTTCATTTATCGTTCATCCTTTCTGCAAGTAATCTATGTAGATGATTCCGTGTGCATGCCAAAAAACCATGGCCATCACCTTGTCAGCCAATTTCACTGTCTTTGCCTTCTTCTGAGCCAGTTTGCCTTTAAAAACCCACTCTTTCAGCTGTTCCTTTGTCTCTGCAATGTAGTAATGTATCCATGTTTCAACCATAGTTATGTATCTACGCATAAACTCATCAGGATTGCGATGGAAAAGCACCAAACCAATCTCCTTATCGATCACACGATTATGTTTATTCTCCACTGAGAGCAAACACGGCACCCATCTTGTCAAGATTTTTGTCAGACCCAATTTTTCGTGCAAAATTGAAAACACTGTACCTTGGGCATGTGGCATCAACTATTTAGCAAACTTTGATTTATCGATCACTCAAAACCATAATGCATATTTTGTCAATCATTTCTGGGGAAGTTGCTTCCGCTGGATGTCCTGAACAAAGTTCATCATTTGTGAATATATGGCCATGTTTAAACTCATTTACCCAATTTTAAAAAGTCACAAATACAGGAGCAGAATGTGCCATGAACTTCAACTCAGCTTTGATCTCTTTTGTGTTAAGCCTTTTAAATACAAGTATTTAATCACCTCATGAATCTTGTTTTTTTCCATCTTTCTAAATAAACACAAGCGTGTTTCTTCAATCACCTATGACAATTAAGCTACATGATGGATGCAGCTGAAACTTTAACCGCAGTCTGGTGAGAGAAGATGCTTACTAAAAGCAAACTTTTTCAATGCTACGAGCGCCATCTCTTGGATTTTAAGGATTTATCAAATGCACCTCATATCTGTTAGTGTTGATTCATTGCTTTGTTTCACAAAATACAAGGCAGCCTAGAAGCAAAACATTCAATATTTCCCATTAAAATTTGAATATGAATTTGTAGTATTTCTTACATCTAATGCTTCGAGTTCCTCATCCACTGTCATTTTGTCACTAACATTTTTGAGTTTCTGTTAAATTTTGTATAATATTAATTAATTTTGAAGATTTAGAAGCTAGTAATAGTGATGTGTCATAATTTAAAATAAAGAGAGTTGAAGGTTGTTACACCACATCACTAAAATGTTCTTACTTGAACGCGTTTCGGAAGACTGTTTGCTCCCATCGTTTGCCCAGCACCAGAGAGCACCACTAGCCACACACATTCTCCAGACAATAACATGCTAACGATAGGAGCAAGCCATCTCCCGAAACGCGTTCAAGTAAGAACATTTTAATGATGTAGTGTAACAACCTTCAACTCTCTTTATTTTGTATAATATATATTGGAATGTGGGGTAGGGGATGAGGATTAACTGTGTACAATACCAAGTACCTGTATTGATATTTAGAGTTTGGGCAAAAACAATTGCCAATGGTTGCAATGTTGTTGCCAGTGCAAATTTGAGCATCTCATATTTTTTCGTTCATTCTCTTTTTTTTTTTCCCCTCCACCATTTCAGTTAAGCAGGGTTTTACTACAATATTTAAAATTGCAGTACTTTATTCGCCACAACCTTAATTATCACTTCTGTCTCAATGAAACCAACTGCAGTTACATAGCCTATGAAGTTATAAGTATCATGAACACATTGCAGGTTTCCTACTGCAACCCATTAGGAGTGTAAACTTATAAATAACATGCTACATTTGTTGCATTAGACATATAATAAGTTATATTTCAAGTATATTAAGTTAGAACTAGACTTTGTACAATTAATGCAGCTCTCAACTGTGTTCAGAACTAGTTGGTAGAGAATGAGTTAAAGAAAATCATGCATTGAGGTTTCACTGTACAGCAGTATAAAAATATAAGTTCTCGAAGGCTTCAGAACCAGTTGGTAGAGAAGGGTTAAAGAAAATCATGCATTGAGGTTTCACTGTACAGCAGTATAAAAATGTAAGTTCTCAAAGGCTTCCATCATTCTGTTGCTAGAGTTATGGCCATGTGCACCATTCTCGTTAAACAAACCCTTCAGGGTTCTTCAGCTTACCACAGTAAGAATTTGACTGGGGTAATCACCACACAGCAGTGCACCATTATTCACTACAGTTTAGGTGACCATGGTTAGCTGGTAGGTACTCACCTTGGTTGAGCACATCATTTATTGTAAACTACTGAATGCACCCGGATGTCGTCTCTTTTTCACTTGTTCTACCTCTTTGCTGAAGCGCATGCATGCACTGGAGGAAAGCAAAAGTAACCCAAGTTTCTCTAATATATTATTAAATTTCACATGCAATTCTTAAGAAAAGATAGAAAGTAAAGAGATAGAAGCAATAACTTTAAGATGGACACATGGGGAAAGCTGTCCTTACAATTGATTAGAAAAACATGCTGAACTATTATGGACTTTTTGTTTTCCTTTCTTTTCACACTAAGTTCCATTTAGCGTAGTCGACATTTACCTACTGAAAGACAGGCAGAAAAAGGAAAGAAAAGAATATATTATCCCAAGTCAAGATTGGAACAGATGCACACGCTAACCCCACACCACGATAGACTTCGGCACTGACCTCTTTAGCTTACTGGATTCCTATATCTGTGCAATTAATGTATCCTAATATTCCCGAAAATGTACTAATTGCACTAAATCCCCTTATTTCTGTTTTATTCTTGGAATTATGCTTCAACTAATATAATTATGATATGTAACACTGTGGTTATGAGGATTTTCGTTACGTAATGGGTCAGGGTATTTAAGGCACCTGTTACACAAAAGCCTTAAGACATTAACAATTATAAAGTACATTAAATCAACTTTATCAGGATGCATTCATTGGTGAAAATGGAGTGTTTCTTTTAGTTGGGAATTCACCTATATGTTGTGCCATTTTAACATTTCAACACAAGTGATGGAGATAATTGATTAACTTTTACCATCATCAATGCACCACAAATGACCATCACAGTGAAGTGCGTATTTTACCATGGTAAACTTTTGATCAAGAATGGTGCACAGGGCCATTAATGTTTTCTGAGCTATCTGATTGGTGTTGTGTCATTTCTTTTCTTGCCAATGTGAGCATCCATCTATGATTCTCTTCAGGGCAAAATGTAAGTTGAAATATCAGCAAGAAAAGAAATGCAGCTCAAAAAACAATATAAAAACATGTTTATTCTCATTTACATTGTCTTGCTGATTATTATTTTATGTTATTCAAGTATCAAAAGCTTAACAATACTTCTGAGCATTAATAGCTTTAAAAAATGAGAGACCAAGTTCTATTAAAATAATGAAATTATTATTAGTATTAAAAATATCAGGGATAATTTGCTGTATTAATAGCGTCTAGAATCATGGAATGTTCTCAGCTAGCGTTGAATGTGTTTGCTTCATAAAACTAAAACATCCTCCCTCTTGTCGCTGGGCATGTATGTATTGTGTATGCATGTGCAGTGTGATGTTTTGCACGTGCTTAATTTCTTCTGCATCCATGGGTAATGTAATGCTACTGTTCAGGTGGTGGCCTGTAGGATGTGAGTTGACTTTAAAAATGCTTTATATTTTCCATCATGAGGTATGGTTGCAGTGATAAAAAATAAATGTTTCATATTTGGAGAGATGTATGAAGTAATAAGGTTATGTTTGCACAAATGCTGCTGTTGTCATCACTGGTTCTATAACTGAGGAATCCAGTGCATGTATTTCCATCTAATATGTAGCAGTCTGTGATAGATATGAAGTAAATGCAAGCACTTAAACTACTTTGATATTAGCTCCCTGCTCTCTAGCAATGAGTCTATGTGGACAGTATCATGAATACAATGGAAATGTATCTGGTGAGTGTATAGGAAGAACAGTATTGTACCATATTCTATATCACATGAAGCATATGTTAATCTTCCCATAGTCAGTTAATTTCCAAGAGGTCACTGTAAAATTGGGTATAATTGTGAGTTACGAAGAATTCTGCGTAAATCCATGTGTAAACTTAACATCTTTTGTCTAAGGCATATCTGGAAGCAGTGGTTTCCTGTATTTTTGTTTCATCCTGCACAAATCATACATTAATGTTTTACTGTAATTTCAAAACAGATTCTAAACGGAAAATAGAATTTGTACTGGGTACATTAACCCTCCAATAGTGCTTGGATTACATATGTAATTCATCCAGCTTGTTATTTTCTTCCTTGTTAAGCTTGGTGCAAAATTGTTCAGGAATGGGAACAAAATGGAAAGGTAAATATGCCGTGCATAATGAAAATTCAGAACAGAAACTAGAGAGAGCAGTCCCAACCTTGATTTGCTAATTGGAATTTATCAGTTTCTCAGTAAAGGCTGGATCACAGTAACTCAAGAATGGATACTGGAACAGAAACAAGAATGGGAAACAAAACAACATACAACACTTTGGTTCAGATTAACCTGGGAATGAGAACAGGAATGCATATCAGTGACCATATCAATAGCAAAATGGAAAGTTGATTTCATACAGTGGAACATCATTTATTTGTAACTGACAAATGATATTTTTCACCTGCTTCTAATCCAGTCAACATAATACAGGTTAGTCAACATCAAAATTTGATACAGTAAACATTTTCTAAATACAGATCACTTACTATTTCCAATTGCTCTAGTCATACCAGCATCATTCCTTCATCAATAGTATACATTAAATTTATTTGTTATTTTTTGTTGTTCTTTGTTAATTTCTACCCATTTATGCTATTGCTACAGATGGTGCTTTCGCTAGAAGAACCAACACTCAAATAATCTGAGGGAGTCAGGATGCATTTGCTGGAATTTCTTCAGGTTTCTTTTCTTCCCAGCTTGCAATTAAGAGAGCTGTAGCAGCTGTTTCAAGTCACAGCCGCCATGGGTTATTTCTACACTGAAGAGAGTAATATACACAATATGGACCCAATATTCCATTCCTGGGACCCAGGGAAGCTTCCCATTAATTGTGAACACTCGCATTATAATAAATTAATCTTAACTTTGTTCTCGTTCTGGTTTCCATTCTCAGTTATTGTGAATCAGCTATAAATCAGAAGAAAAAAGTGGGAATTGTGTGCTGCTAATAATTCATGAGGAGCCATGGATGGAAACAGAAAAACATTTCAGTATATGGATAACTAGCAAAATCAAATTTATACATTCAGATATCATTTAGGATGAAACAATATTTTTTATTTGAATGCAGATTTTTGATAACTTTGAAATTTAATACAGTAAACATTTTTAAAGAAATATAGTGTAACCTTTTGTGATTCCTAAATAACAGCAAAAGTGAAATTGAGAATGAAAGTACATACAGTGACCATTAGTCAGTCATCTTGTTGCTATTAAGTTGATTCTTATGGTGCCATGGAAAGACTGGAATTTTAAGGCCAGTATATAGTGTCCCACCCTTAAACATCTATCAATTCGGTTTCCTCTATCTCCCATGTACCTACAATGAAATATGTCATGAAAGCTGTTTCTGCAAAGGTTTATCTCGATTAACATGAAGTAGATAGAAAGGTAAGCTTTTGTAAGAATAGTTTGTAAAAGCTATATAAAAATAAATTGTGGTCAGGCAAGAAAGTCATATGAATGTAACACATGAAATATGCTTTAAATAATTGAGATGGTTATATGTAGTTAGAAACAGCTAGCTCTGCACATATGCATTCTATAAATAAGTGATTGAACATAAACATAGCAGTGGTTTTTGAAAGTTGTGAGTCGATTACAATTTTCACTCATACCTAAAGCACAATTTAATGTCCAAACTTTTGTCCAGATTGGCCAGATGATGGTGATTTGTACATCCGATGTTTAAAATACCGATATGGTTTCTTTTTTGAAGACATGAGGTATCCTAAAATTTTCACCAAGTTCTATTGCTTAAGTGCACAAGTTTGTGCCCTGATAGGCCAAGTAGTATGTTTTTGTCTATAGGGGGTTAAAAATAAACGTATTCAATTCAGATTTTATTCACCATTAGATTTCAATACAGAAATATTGCCTTCATCAACAATACAATTATTAGTACAAAACAAACAGGTCTAGTTAGATGTAATACACAAATACAGAAATCTTAATTTATTACACGAGTAGGTACTTAAACTAAATTTTGGAATTGTAAACATAGTATATTCCATAAGAAAGCTTATAAACTAATTCATTTCTAGATATTTTTCCACTGAATAAAAACAGCCTGTACTAGGAATTTTTTCAAATCTTTTTTGAAGACTGTTGGGTTTTTAACTTTTTTTAAATATGTGGGAAGTTTATTAAACAATTGAATGCCATTATAATATAACCTTTTTTCATATAAGGTTTATTTATGCCCTGTAATGTGCAGTTTAGATTTATTTCTTGTATTATACTCATGAATATCAGCATTTGTGTTAAAACTATTTAGCTGCTTATATATTGTTGCCAGAGTTTCAAAAATGTAGAGCGAAGGAACAGTGAAGATATTTAACAGTATTAAGTAAAGTTTGCAGCTTGTGTTACTGCAAAGGTTTAACATTATTCTGATTACCCTTTTTTGTATTATATAGATTCTTTTTTTATAACTGGACTTTCCCCAAAATAATTATACCTATGATAAATGAATATGGAAATATGCTAAGCAGACCATTTTAAGTACGTCAAGATTAACTGAAGTTTTAAGGATATACAGGGTTATTCATAAGTCAGTGTCACATTTGGAAAGTATCTTGTGCATGACGTATGAGACGTGCGAGTCTGAATCATGTACATATGGAAACAGAAACTCTCCAAGTTTGTGTCACGTGAAGCGCGCATGTTGTGGTGTAGCGGTTGGCCGCTAGGCGGCAGAAGTATACAAAATGGTGTTTGCAGGTAGCGAGAGCATGTTTTGCGTGATACAATTTGCGAAAACAGAGGTACTGTGACTGTTCAGCGGCAGTTTCGCACTCGTTTTCACAAGGGTGCGCCAAATTGCAGGACCATCAAGAGGTGCTATGAAATGTTTGAAGCACTGGTTGTCTGTGTCCACCCAAACGACCCGGAAAGCCGGAATCGTCAGACGCCGCTGTTGCAGGCATTCGTAAGTTGTTAGCGCGCAGCCCTCAGAAATTGACAAATCGTGCAAGTCTGCAACTGGGAATGTCTCGTCAACTGTGTGCGGATTCTTTGCAACCAACTGAAGGTGAAACCATACAAACTGGAACTCCTGCAGGCACTCACAGATTGTGACGGAGTTTTGCACACATTTTGCCATCGACATGCAACCTGCAATGGCAGATGATGATTTTGGTGACAGATCGTTTTCAGCGAGAAAGTGAACCGCCACAATGTGCGCATTTGGGGAACCCAACACCCACAAGTGACAGTTGAGCATGTGTGCGACTCCCCAAAGATCAACTGTTCTGCGCCCTGTCAAAGGACAAGGTTTACGGGCCCTTTTCCTTTGCGGAATCTACAGTGACTGGCATCACTTACCTGTACATGTTAGAGCAATAGCTTATGCCGCAACTGACAGAGATGACTTCGTTTTCCAACAGAACCGGGCCCCACCTCACTTCCATTGACTCATGCGCACGTACCTGAACCAGAACTTACCGCGATGTTGGATTGGACAAAATTCTGGCAATTACGTCACATTGTTTTGGTGACCGCCCCGATCCCCGGGCTTAACACCATGTGATTTCTTTCTCTGGGAATATGTGAGAGATAGGGTGTTCATTCCACCACTTCCAGCTGACTTGAAGGACTTCCGAGATCGCATTACAGCAGCAATAGCAATGATCGACCGTGACATGCTGGTGCGGGTGTGGGCAGAATTGGACTATCACCTGGATGTCTTCTGTGTAACCAGAAGAGCACACATTGAACAATTGCAAGGTATAACAAACAAACTTTGAGAGATTGCCTTTCATTTGGTATATCATTCACATTGATATGTCAAGTACTTATTTCACAACAAACTTCCAAAATGTGACATTGACTTATGAATAACCCTGTATAATACAAAGCATGTTTGGGATAATTTTTTAGATAGTACATCAATGTGGATTTCCCAGTTAAGGTTACTGTCAACCCAGATTCTAAGAAATTTAATTTTATTAGACATTACCAATTCATTTTCTAAATAAATTTTGGCAAAATTTAAATTTTTGTTAACTTTATGATAGAATCCTAAGGCAACACTTTTATTTTTATTAATGACAAGTCTGTTGTTACTAAACCAATTACTATATAACCTGTTGCCATATTGATGTTTACATTAAGTTCTTGTTTACCTTTACCAGAAATTAGAAGGCTTATGTCATCTGCAAAAAGAGTAAATTTAGCGTTAGCGAAGTCAGTGTTTACAGCTAGGTCAGTAATATACAGTAAAAAATAGTAAGGGGCTCAGTATCGAGCCCTAGGTCCTCCATATTTAACATTTTCCAAACCAGAACAGGAAGCTTTAATCTCTCCTCAATTTCTTATTTCAAATTCAATTTCAGTTGGGTGATTTTTATTGCTAAGATATATGATTCAATCCACTTTAATGTAATTCCCCTTATACCATAATTGCACAATTTGTAAATTAATATATCATAAGTCAACCAGGTCAGGGTAGCTTTTAAAAAATTCAAGGCACTATGTGATTGAAAATAAGTGTTGGGTAGTTTTTGGAAATTGTAAAGATAACCTATGATTTTTGCCATATTCTGTAGTATAATTGTACATTGTTCATCAGATGGGTTAAACAATGCAGATTTCTGCATAAGGGTTCGAAATATGGTAGGGTTGTTTTTCGTAAGGTAGGTTGTAATTTTTGTTGGGTCCTAATAAGAGTAAAACGTTTTGTCCAGATAGGCAAAGAGAGTTGATATGTATGTTATGGGTGGATAGTAGGGATTGAAAATAACAAGTTGAAGGGCAGTTTATTTTTTATGAATTCTAAATCCCAAGCATACCAACTTCGGTCAGAATTATACAAAAGAACTTAACAAAGTTAAGTTATATCAAGGGAATTTGGTGATGTAAACAAGATATGTATGTCCCCATTTACCCCTTTGGAGGTCATTAAAAATCTGCCATATTCACAAAAAAGAAGAATCTCTGATATTCATATTCAGTGAAATGGGATTGATATTGGGTAATATGAAAAGCCCTCTAGACCCCACTCCCCCTAGTTTTAAAAAAAATATTCTATATCTTATGTCTGTCCAGAAAAACAAAAACAGAACTATTAGTAAAAACTTGCATTTAAAAATAAATTAGAGTTGTAATCCATGCTTTTCATTATGTAACAAAAATATGCATTCCAACTCAGGGATTAAGGAGATAGTTAAGTATAATGTTGCTTGAAAGTATTTGCTTACTTAATTCATAATTCTCTTTCTATTATAAAGCAGCTTAATGAAGTAGTTGTAAGACAGAGTGAGTTAGCTTTTGATGCCAGCACATTCTTTAAAATTTTAAATTGCTTATAGGCATTAAACAACCATCAGAGGTATTTGTGATATTATGGGGTTACTTAAAAGAATTCAAAATTTTAAAAGCATGTATAAGAATATAATATTTAAATATGTATTGCATTTGAAGTTTTTTGTCATGTGTGCAAATATCCTTGAGCTATTGTGTATGTTTTTAAATCGTTACATACTTGATCAAGCTTGGTGAGAGAGTTTTGAAGTTCTTAAGATTTTTATATTTTACAAGTTGGACTTTAAGCTACAGAGGCAGAGGCCAAGGCAATCTATGCTTAGTTTTGCACAAGATAAAGTTTGTGTATTGGTACGAATTTCAGAGCCCTCTAAATAAGTTAAAAGCATTAATGCATAAGTAATCTGTAGATGTATGAGGGTTGGAACTTAAATAGTGGCAACTATTTATTTACAGCCGATACAAAAGAGTTACATGTTAGCAACCTTTACTGCCCTTCAATGTAGTCACCAGTGTTGTATATAACCCTTTGCCAGCGATGTGGAAGTCGTAGCATATCTTTAGCAGAGCCTGTTCTGTTGATAGTGCGAATGGAGCGGTCTACTGTCTGACGAATCTCTGAAACAGTTCTGAAGCGAATACCACAAAGTGGTTCCTTCATCTTCGGAATCAAATCAAAGTCACAAGGACTTAAGTCCGGGGAGTATGGTGGATGGTACAGCACTTCCCAGTCCCATCGACCTAACAAATCAGCCACAGCTTGCACTGTATGTGCCCGAGCATTGTCGTGCAAAATGATGGGTGGATTCTGTAGAAAGTGTTGCCGCTTCTTTCTCACAGCTGGTTGCAGATGGTGCTCCAAAAACGAACGGTAATACTGTGCATTGACGGTCTGCTGTGGAGGAATGTAATGCGTTACGATAACACCATCACAGTCATACACGAGAATCACCATAACTTTCACATTGCTGGGGCTCTGACGAAATTTTGATTTTCATGGCGACCCGTAATGACACATTCATTTGACTAATTTTGAAGATTTAGAAGCTAGTAACAGTGATGTGTCATAATTTAAAATAAAGAGAGTTGAGGGTTGTTACACTACATCACTAAAATATTCTTACTTGAACGATGCTGACGATGGGAACAAACCGTCTCCCGAAACACGTTCAAGTAAGAATATTTTAGTGATGTAGTGTAACAACCCTCAACTCTCTTTATTTTAAACCATTGATTTGATTGGCGTTTCAGTTTTGACTCATGCGATTTGGCCCATGTTTCATCCAGCGTTATGATATGGCGTAAGAAAACCTCTCCTTCGCGCTCATAGCGCTCCAAGTGCATCCTAGCAGCGTCGTAACGCAACCATTTCTGCATTTCCGTCAAATCATGCGGAACCCATCGTGATGCAATTTTTCGCATCCCAAGCGTTCCTTCAGGATGTGAAGCACAGTCGTATGCGTTAATCCGGTTTCTTGGGTGAGCTCATGAATCGTCTGGCATCGATCACTGTCCAGCAACGCGGCAAGAGCATGCCCTTCTTCACTGATGCTAGGACGACCTGCCCGATGCATGTCTGCCACAGTTTGCCGACCATCGTTGAAGGCTTTTACCCAACGTGCCACTGCTCTGTAAGGCAATGCAGATTCCCCGCAAGCCTCTTGAAGACCTTGATGACACTGTCCTACAGTACGACCTCTGGCACATTCAATCTTTATCCAACTCCATTGTTCCTGTTTCGAAAACATTGTGACAACACTACGTTAGACCGCTAGCTCACAAGACTCTGTTTCTCTTGACTGTGCGCACGCAGTTGAAGTGGGAAGGGAGAGTTCATTTGCTTTGAGGTAAGGTAGATGTGTAACTAACGTGTGCTATCATCGACAATATTAGATTCCATTGCATAGCGTCTCTACAACAGTGTTGCCACTATTTAAGTTCCAACCCTCTGTATATATTCAGCCCCCATCAAAAGTTGTGTTTTCAGATGAGAGAAAAAACAATTTAAAATTTTGAACACCATATCCAAACAGGTCTATATCTATATACGACTCCTGGTTATAACAGGTTTGTTCTGGTAAGGTTGTAACAGAGTATACTTATCCATACAGTAATGAAGTCATGTTGCATGGCCTAAACCCTGTTTCTTCTAAGCTTACTCTACATTTAAACATACCAAATTGTGTTACTCTGTGTCCACTTTACCTTCATTGGCTAAAATTGTTCATGGCATAAACTTTGCATTTCCTAACATGTGGATACTGTGGGTGCAATAAACAACATAGCCGTGATTGAATTGTAACAACATGCACTCATACAAATGAAGCGTCAGAAGCATGCAAATTTAAAGTATTAGTGAATAATATTTAACTTACACACTTCTTCCCTTATGATGTTTTAGCTTAAAGGCGCCTACCTGCAGATTCCACCATTATGCACCTTTATATACTGTATACAGAAAAGTTCGCACTTTCAGCTGTCAATAAATAACAGTCCAGGTTAATACACTTCAGCTTTACATTTAATTGTGGTGTTCATCTGCAGTCAAGCACCCAGCAATAAGCAACTTGTGGGATCTAGTCAAAGTGCACATGCCTTCTGCTCCACGAATCAAGTTTAAACACAAGAACTAACCTCCCACACATTTCACAATACTTTGGTGTTAATGTACAAATAAGTCAGTTCATTCATGTACTGATTCGACGATTGTGCTTGGAATAAATATAATTTTTGTATGACAAACTATTGTTTTAAAAACACAACTAACTTCTATTGCAATAAGTGGTTATGCATCTTGCATCCAATAAGAGAAATCTTGCACATGCTTTTGTTTACATGTGGAGTAAAGTAAAAAGAAACCGGGTATACATATATACACTGTCAGTATGCATATCAAAGTCATGTCCAGACAACAATGATTATTTTAATACACATGAACCCCTCTTTGTAAATTGGGGGACAAAATACACACTTGCACAATACAATTACAAAAAGAAAATGACATGTAATGTATAAACATTATAGCATATAACGAGAAAGATCATTTTAAAGAGAAGTACTTAATGATACACACCCTTGTCGAAGCAAAATGTGTACAATAAGACCCAATAAAACTGAAGCTTTAGCTCTCTCATGAGTGGTAATCTGCATTATGAAAATAAATAGACTGCATAATTCCAGACACTTGCAAACACAAGGCTCAGAATCACACAAGCATAAATATAAGGTAAAAATAGTAATCAATGTAGGGAAATTAGAAGTAACCCCCTCCTTCTCTACATTACATGCCAATGCAAAATAAAAACTATAATATTTTACCCTTTAAACGCTTATTTCAAAAGAAAACTGATTCTGTCCATTGTTCTTGCACAAAAACATATCTTCACTTTCTTTCTGAAGTGCCTCATTTTGACAATATTTCTTTTGTATAAATTGTAATTTCTACTAGAGTTAATGCATTGCAATAATGCTTGAAGAGTGTAGTATAGCCTGCACTACCAACCTTGGCATTAGTATGCTAACAAACTGAAGAAAATTGCCCTTCGAAAAATCAAATTATAATTGCAATGTTTTAATTGTTAATTGCAGTTCAGTTTTAAAAAAGTGTTTTAAGGTATCACTGCTTTAATTAGTAAATCCAAAACTATTCTTTGTTTTTTTATAATGCTTTGTTGAATCCTTAAATGGAAATAAATCTGATGCATTCTTAGTCTCTTTTTTTAATAGGTTTAAATCATTTTTAATTCCTTTATTTTAAAATAAAACTGCTCTTTTTATTTATTTTGTTTTTATTTCTGTAGCAGATGTTTTGTTAAAAATGTGAACTTTTTTTTATACTGTGTCTGATAATCAAGAACTACTGTACCTACTTAGTTTTTACTATATATATTTCTAACTTAAACTATTTCTTTCACTCCATACTAAAACAAGTAGCTTCTATTAAACATTAAAATTTTTTTCCGGAAATATATAAAAGAGCTATCTTAGAGATGAAATGTTACTAGCAAAAGTTAATATAATTTCCAAAAATCTGTGATTGGTGCACCACAATACTGGTTGCTTTTGGAAACTAATATCAATGTCCTAGTGTGTGATACCATAAATATCCAGCATGTGCCTTCCAGACATGGTTACATCATATTCCAGTGGAAATTTTGATATGTATGAAAATGCTAGTTGGCAAAATGAGGCATTTTCACAGCCAGCTATATGCCCATGTGTGCACAGAAGAGGTGGGCAATTATCCAATCTAAATGAGGAGATGTGGTCTGCATCATGCTTCTCCTAGTTGGAATGTTGGTTTACCAGACTTGCAAAATGCTGCCTATAATATAATAGCTCCTCATATTCTTCATGACACTGAATGGACATCTGTCCTACAGCTGGAACAAATCTCTTCCATGGGTTGGTTTTTTGAATAATGCAATTTTCGCCCTTCTTTCCCCTCCCTCCTGCTGAAATATGTATTCAAAAACCTATATAGTATTAAAGTTTTATTCGTCACTATTCAATAAAAGTGCCTCCTAACCATATATGTTTTATCACTTGGTGTATACAATTTTATTGCTGAGAGCCTTTATGTTCATTTACAGCAAATATATTTTGCTGTTTGAATAGAAGCTGCATCATAATGTCATAAGATGAATATTGCCCAACATTCTGCCTGTTTAGAAGAAACTTAAGCTGAACACACCTTTGAAAAGAAAATGGGACTTAAAAACAAACTTTGTGACAAATGGAAAATATCACTTCAGAACTGCTGTTGTAATGAATGGATCCTCATGATATGCTATACCAGGTTTGTCCCAAGACAAGCCATTATGGATGTTATAATGAGACTGAAACCCTTGCACATATCTTGGGATTTTGTCCAGATGATAAAATCCTTTGTAACTCCTGGCACTACAAGATCAGGTAAACTATTGCTACACCGACACTGGTAGCCGAGGGCTTTAAGACAAGGACTCATTAACAGGAGTTCTAGTTTCAAATCTCACCAGGACTCTTCCCTGACTGAGGTGGTTTCCAGGTTTTCCTCAGCCCTTGTAAATGGTAAATGCCATAGAGGTACCTTAAACTTAGGGCTGGAGCATTTTCTTTCCCAATTATCATTTCATTTCATGTATCATTGTGTACATTTGTATTGGTGGATGTAGTAAGAGCAGGCATTTTACACTATTTAGTATAGTATAGTATTTATTGTGCTAAGAGTTTTACAAATTTGATTGTCTACTGCACTTTGACCCTGGTCACTCATTCAGTAGACAATCACTACAGTTTATTTACATTTTACAATTTCTTGTCAATAAATTATCTTGCTTTTTTTTCAGTTTTTTTTTCAAGTCCCATTTCCACTTGTTTTTCACTTTTCATTTATTGATTACTTAACCATCACACATTCACTATAGTTTTCCATTCAAAGTAAGGTGCACTACCTCTTACTTTTCTCTTTCCACTGTCCAAAGCCATTTATTTTTTACTTTACACAAAAACTGTCCAATGCTTCTAGCGTCCTTACATATCATTTCATCATAAGTGTAGTTCTATCCCCCTTCAAGCACTTCTTATTAAAAAATTCTTTTCTCCAATTTTCTGTTCCTTGGCACTTAAATACTATGTGTTCACTGTCTTCATTACCACCACATATCGGACAATGGTTCTGAGGAATACCCTGTCTTAGTCCTTTTAGCCTCCATGTTCCGGTTCTTAACCATGCAATAGATTCTCTTTCTTCTTTATTTACTATGTCTATATATTTTTCCCTACCCCATGTATTTTTCAGTGGCCTATAATAAACTAATGAGCTCTTTTCGGCAATCTCACTGAACATGATTTGTATTTCTATATCTTCCAGTCTTTTCCTCGCCTTTTTCCAAAAAATTTTCACGTTATTTTCTCTCGTTCTCCATATATCTCCTAACCCATTTTTCTCCAAAATGTTCCGTAATTTACTTACCCATCCATCATTCATTAAGCTATTCTCTTGGTATTCAATACATTGTCATAACACATTACTTTTTCCTAGATTTAAAGTTCTGAACCAAAATTTCAAAGCTCTTTTCATTATCTTCCCCTTAGTTGCCACCCTGCCCATCTGTAATTGTGCTACCTGTCTTACAATTGACTTCGGTAGCCCTAGTATTTCTCTACAAAACATCCTGTGCACCACATCTGTACATTCCCATCCTCTATCTAATCCCCATATTTCTATACCATACATCATTTTTGCCTCCACAACCATCTCATAAACTTTTTCCAGCCATTTAACATTTGTATTAGGTACTTTATATTTGCAGCTTCTAATTGCTGCCATCGCCCCTTTACCTTTTGCCAATGCAAACTTCTTTTGTTTCTCCCATTTATTACCTCCATCTATTTTTACTCCTAAATAGATACAGTCACGCACTACCCTGTAATCTTTATTCTCTCCCTTCCACTTTAAAGAAACCTATTTTTACAGTGGTACAGAAAAGTAGGTACAATACGCATGAAAAAGTCTGGCATCTATCATATTGACATGTTAGCTTTCAAAACTAGAACAAAGATAGACCAATATTGTAGATCTACCTCAAGTTCAACCTGAAGGTTGAAAAAAATAGAAATTAAACATACGAGCTGATTCATTCCTTGTTACAAAAATGCATAATGTGCTGAGGATATTAAAATCGTTGACCTATTCTTTGCTTCAAGGGAAACCATCACAAAGTAATTTTTCTCTGTAGATGCTTCTACATCCCCATGAACATAATTAAGGAAATAGTCAACTTGTCATGGAAATCAATCCACTTTTGCTCATAACTTTTCTAATTTTATTTTAAAAAAAAACAGTTTATTTGACTGCAAAATTCCATTTAGTTAATCTCTATCCTTAGAACACCATTAACCTAATTAAACCGTTTCTCTAAATTGTAAGTATATTCTTTTTGATAGGCAGCCTTACAGATTAAGGAGGATTTAAAATAAAAATAAGGGAATCGCACAATAAATATCCATTCTTTTAAGTGCCTGTCAACAAGTAACAGGCCACATGTAAATGTATCATTTCTTACATGTAGTTGCCAAATAAAGCAGTGTAATAATTTAATTTTGTGTCAAACACACACTCAACGTTCCATTAATATTTGGTTATATACCTAATACATGTGTCCTGAATTACGTAAGATATAAAAAATTAGTGTAGCATTGAGAGTGTATGTTTGACTCAAAATTAAATTCTTAATTTCTGCTTTACTGTTTTACAGTGCGATTAATATTTCCTCAATGAATTATTGTAATTTCTCAGCCTCTGAATCAAACTTTTACACCCTTAGTAGCCCCAGTAGTTCTATTTTTGGTAGTAACACCACATTAACTGTTCAGATTACAAAGTTCCTCTCGAATAATGCGACTGGCAACCCACACTCCCACAGCGTTCTATACAAATCTTTTTTTGTAGTAAGCAGATTGGTCTACCTGCCATTTCTCCCCTAATTAATGCTTATCATGCAAAACAATATGAATAGATTATGCTTACTTTTCATTATAAAAGGTGTTTGAAATGATGCCACTCTGCTGCTAACATTTTGAAAAACACATGCCAGAAGAATTGTTCTAATATCTTCTAATTCATTGAGAATGTGGGGATTTGTTGCATAAATTTTATTTTTAAGCATTTCTCACGTAAAATAAGCACATTAATTTAGATCTGGAGAGCAAGCAAGACAGTCAATTATTGTGTCATCAAAAACATTTAATGTTTCCTTGGACTGATATGCTGTGCGTGCAGTCACATTATCTTGCATAAAGTAACCATAGGCTTTCCGAACAGTTTGAGTAGATTAAACTGAAATGCTGGTTTGAAATTCTAAATGAGGCAGCAACTTTCCTTGACCTCGTTCCTGAACAATCCCTACGTCACGTAATCTTTCACTTAAATATTTTTTTTTTTTTTTTTTTGGAACACTGTTTCATCTTAAAGAGGACCTGGTTTGTTTACATTTTTCTAAACACCTACAAATTGTGCATTTTTTTTTTTTTTTAGAAATGGTTCCACTAGGGAATGTCTATATAAATTCAAGCTGACAGTCCATAAGGGCCAAACTTAACACAGACTTTTGCTCGTCTGTACCATATACCAAGATAACTAACTACATACAGTAAACACAAGCAGTAGGCAGCTTCGTATAACATTATTCCCACTATATACTATGCCAAACAACAGACTGAATTTCAAATGCTGTTATACCCTTTAGGTGCATGAGCTAGGCTATGCAGAGTGACATCATTTATCCTGATACCATAGCTATGAAGCTTGCAGTGTTTTTTCTCAGTTGGTGCAATTACAGCACTTGTGGCCAGCTACTAGCGGAATGGTTTTAACCAACCAAACAGTTATAATTTGTTGTTTGAGAGAAAAATACATATTGTTTTGTTAAATAATTTTTAAGAATGATAATATGTAACACGGAGGATATGTTTGTATTGCGTAAATTTTGCTAATAGTAAGGAAAATAGGTCAGATTGATCCTTCCAATTTCCAAAAAAATCCCTTAAGGCAAGTTCATGATGATGAAGAAAAGAATGGCCTCTTTTGAAAACTGCACATAGGCTCTTAGACCCCTTTGTGCCTCATAATCTGGGCTTTCACAAGGCAAGTTCATAAGACATCCTACCTACATTGAAATATAAAAATAAAGTATTAATGACTCAGTTATGGTTGATACAGTTTATAAATGAAAACAACTATTCATTCTTTATAGTAAATATAATTATACCTACACAGCTTAAAATCATAGTTATTGCTATCATTTCTCATGTCTTCATGTTTATGGTCAAATTTATGAAAATGTTAAATATGGTTTATAATGATAAAAAATGGGAGGAAGGTATTTACTTTTCTAAAAGAACATGCTAACAAAAATATATTTTGTCATCTGCTGAGATAATTTTAGTAGCTCATCACCAGGAGTGCTAGTAAACAGTCAAATCCATACATATTCTGTACATCCATGGAGGACATGCTGACGATGGGAACAAGCCGTCTCCCGAAACGCGTTCAAGTAAGAATATTATAGTGATGTAGTGTAACAACCCTCAACTCTCTTTATTTTAAAAAATATGTGATTAGGTTTGCAGAGAGATGGGGTACACGTAGGCCAAGCAGAGTCCTCTCATGTCGGTCCGACAAGGCCAGTGTTGCGCCCAGTGTAGTCAGTGCAGAGCTGTCAAACAAGGTGAAAACAATAAAGTAAGTGCCAGTATGCCTCGTCGACATTAAAGAGAGCCATATTGGCATGTGATTGAGTTTGAAAGGGGCAGAATGATCGGTCTCTGGGAAGCGGGTTTGTCATACCGTGACATTTCGGCTCGTACAGGGCATGCTGCTATGACAGTGATGCGCGTGTGGAAGCAATGGATAGATGAAGGTTCTACACAGCGAAGCGCGGGTACTGGATCATGGAACATAACCATAGCCCAGGATGACTGTCATCTTGTCTGCATGGCCATAACGGACCGTACAACTTCATCCACAGTATTGGCTCGACGCTGGAGCACTGCAAGAGGTGTGAACTTGTCTTCATTAATGGTTCGTCGCCGTCTGCTGCAGGTTGGACTGGTTGCATGCAAACCACAAGTTCCTCCAAATGCATTGGGCAAGTCAACACCATCACTGGGGTGCTGAGTGGCAAAATGTCTTTGCGTACGAGTCCCGCTTCAACATGTTCTACAGTGATGACCGCATACATGTCCGGTGGTACCGTGGTGAGCACAACCTGGAGGGCTGCATTGTTGAGTGGCATAGCGGACAAACACCAGGTGTGATGGTTTGGGGCGCCATTGGTTACAATAACCAATCTCGCCTCCTACAAATTGAGGGCACTTTGAACAGCAACCAGTACTTAACGGTGGTTGTAGAGACTGAGGTACTACCCCTGCTTCAGGCATCTCCACAGGCCACATTTCAACAGGACAATGCCCGGCCACATATTGCGAGGAATGTACAAGCCTTCGAAGAGCGACGGGTACCATTGCTTCCCTGGCCTGCATGTTCGCCTGACATGTCGCCCATCGAATATGTCTGGGATATGGTTGGTCAGCACCTGGTGTGTCATGGTCCTCCATTAACCAGTGTCACGGATTTGTGGGCTCAAATACAAACTGTGTGGAGGGAAATCCCTCAGGAACCTATTCAGAACCATGGCGTATAGCAGCTTTAATTGCAGCGCATGGAGGCCACGCCAAATACTGAATATTAGAGCTCAAGGTCATGTATAGATTTGAAAAGTTTATCATTTGTTACTTGTCATGTACCTAACCTGTGGTATTGAATTCATGCGTTTCCTTCTTGGTGTTGCAATTTTCATAAACGGCAGTGTATATTATTGTGGTATTAAAACAACCAACAAAGACACTAATTGGAAGCAAACCTGTAGTTGTCAAGATGCAGAAGGGTTGCCAGATGTGCAATTTTTTTAAGGAACATACAGTATTTTCCTTGTGTTTTTTTCTTTTCTTTGTACAATATACTATAGGTACCATATGGCAAATGTTCTTGTTTTTGCTGTTTCAGTTGATAATGTGCACTGTTTTCCTTGAAGGGGATACAATTATTATGTTAACGAAAATTTTGTGGCAATACACATATAAGCTAGAAACTTGTGTTGGTGTTTCATTATTTATTGTGAGCCTCAAACCTCAACCTTAACAAAAAATGAATTGACATGAATTTTTTTGTGGTTTGATATATGCCTTTATTTCTGGTCAAATCGAGGGAGTTCACTGGATGTATTATGAATTACTTGTTGAAGTGTTTTAATTACAACAAATCATGCAGAGAATTTTGTGATAGTATTGTTTGCAATAATGCTTTTTTAAATATAGTTAGAATTAATAATAATAATAATAATAATAATAATAATAGATATAAAAGTTGATCATTTTCAATTCATGTATGCAAATGTTTACATAATTGGCAAATAAGGTGTTCTGTAAAGACTTTGTAATACAAGTTTTCCACAAGTAATAAACTTTATTTTGGTTTCAATTAAAAAATATCTCGCATGGCTCTCCACTCTCTGTAATCACTTACTTTAGTCTTTAAAGTACTGTACACAGTAACAATAAGCGTGTTCCTTATTTTCAGTTTGAGAATCTGGCAACCCTAAGATGCAGTCAGTGATTACCACATGCTTTTTTGTTTTGCATAGCACCATAATTCTATAGCAGTAATGTCTCTCTACTGTTGGCATGTTGACACATATGTGTTTATAAACATAAATAACTCTTGTTAATCACTTCTCAGTTGGAGTGACTCAAACCGGTGCACAAGTTTGATGGTTGTGTGTGTAATGATCAGTGGTATAGTTTCAGTTGCTATAATTTGGAATATGTTGACATTGATGAACATAGAATTCATTACATAGTTACATGTTTGTGTTCATGTGTGCGCCAGTGCATCTTTTTATAAATGTTTACAAACCATCTCAGTGTTAAATGTAATACATAGAAAGGTAAAGAAAATGTCCTGAGAAAGCGAAGCAAAATAATTTGAGAGAAATCTATGCCCAGTAATATTCAGGGGTGTAGAATTTTTCCTTGGTAGGAGTTAAAAGTAACTTCATGTTCCTTTTGTTCCATTTTGGCATAGCTCCAATTTTTTATTGCCATCCACCAAATAAGCCTCAGGTATTTATATAATCCTGATTATACTTTTTTTGTTGCTTATTTTATAAAAATGTGTACATATCCAGTTATATGTTAATAAAGTGCCATATCTACAAACATATCTGTTAGGCCAACAATTTCACAGATGTTAATGACCACACAAACTAACATGTTAGCCAAGGTCATTAAGGCTTCGCAAAGGGAGGTTTGTGGTTCAAGTCCTGCCAGGACTGCCCTCCCTGATGGAATTTTCTTCCACGCTTTCATCAGTCCTCATAACTGGCAAATGGTAGTAAGAATGAGCATTAAACATTATTCTAAAAACAAATGAAATTGTATTCCCATTCCTTGAAAGTCATAGAGTTTGCAACTAATAGTCATGGCGGAAAAATGGCTTTTTCTAGACAAGGACTTCTGTTTGGTTAGGAGTTTAATGTAAGCAAACGTTTGCATACATAAAACTGGAGTTGTAAATAATTGGCTTCTATTTTTGTGATTGTGCTTAAGCACTCCTAAGTCATTTGTTCCAGGAAAATCGTTTCTTTCAGATAATTTATTTTTTAAATAATTTTGGTTTGTAGCTAGGTTTTTGTATACATGCTGATTGATATAATACCAGTAATGCTTAGTAAGGCATATAGGTTGGCAAACTGACCATTTTTCAAGAGGGAGTTGATAACTGGAAATCTTGTAGGGCTTCTAACTTTTTCAGATTTCTTTTAGCAAACAAGTGGTTATTCAGTCCATTTGTCATCAGAGCAAGTTGGAGTAACTACTACTGAGCGTTTTCTGTGCATGAAATACATCACTCCACAGTCAACAGTTTACATTTTAGCCATTTTGCTTAGGGTGTTATCAAGCATATAGTATACAAGATCTTATCACATAAAGTCCAGCTCAGATATTGAGAACACAAAGCACATGTCTTCGTCTATGTGTGTCAATCTCTGCACAATTGAAGTAGGCTCAGCAATCAAGCTGGTCAACAATTCAAACACCTTATCTAATTTAAGGATGGATTTGAGTTGAGTTGTAGGTTTCTTAACAAAATATGTATTAATAAGCATATCTGAAGTAATTAAACTTTGACAATCCTTAGAGCCCAGAAAGTGCATTCCCTGGCATGAGCCCCCTCTTGAATAATATAGTTTGCCATCTTGCATATTATAACTAAACAATGGCAGATGTATTTTGAACCATCATGTACAGATTCTTTGTTTGGATGTGTGCTCAACCTAACAGGAATTTTCTTGGCTTGGGAAATTATGCTATTTACCATTAGAGTTGTGTATTCATAGCATCTTAATTTCAAGCACATAGATTTCTCATGCCTTTTTTAATTATTATGATTGTTTTTATTATTCATGGACGCTCTTTAACTGCTGTGGTCCTTAGCATCCCATTCTATATTGGGCGTAAAAGACCGGAAATTTTGCTGAGAGGCCTCTTTATCAGGCTTGAGGTTCTTTTATGTGCCGTAAATCAATGACACGGTACCACCGGTTTTACTTCCCTTCCGAAGGAAGCCATGCTAAGGATGATTTCTCATGCAAATTATAACTGTATAACCACATACCTTCATCATAGAAGATATTGGAAATGATGTCCTTGTGCTGCCACTCATCTCTCACACCTTTATAGAGCATTTTCATTAACACTCATTACATTTATATTGCCACACATCACGCATGCCCATGTAAATAAAACCATACTTCGTCCAAAAAGAAAAAAATTAATATGTGGATCAATAGAGGGATTACGAAATTGATTCCTGCCAACACTCAATTGCAGAAGTTAATTCTACTCGCAGTATCATGTAATTGTAATTTCTGAACTACATTCATCTAAAAGGGTTTTAATTTTAAAGGTTTAGTGGCATTCCAAGCCGATGGTTTATTATCAAGAATAGATACAGTCTTCCTAAATCTATTCACAAGATTTTAACTGTTTCTCTGTAAGGCACACAAACAGCAGTGCATCTGTTTATAAATCACTGACTCCCTTCTCTACCAGGATTTGTCACAGGAATATATATGAAGATTCTGTGTGCTAAGGTATGCTTTGGCATTATAACAGCACTAACACACTGTAACACTGAAACATGTGGTCTCTCAATGTATCAGGCTCTGTATAACACAGACTTTGCATTGACTGATTAGTCAGCATATGGAGAGGAGGTAAAGTGGAGGGCAACAGAAACGGTTAGAAACAACACAGTGCAGGGCAAGCAATTCCCTATAATGCAACCATATGTCAAAATGAAGGTTCTGTATATGCGTGTATGTGCAAATTACTGAATGGGTTTCAAAGACTTGACTCGTGGATAGTAATACTGACACTTATTTGCCCATTCAGATATAGATAAATGGCTTCTATCTGTATCTTTCTTCCCTTTCCTTAGGGCTCTGCAGCACTTGATTCATAGAATATATACAATGGTGGTTCGGAAATTTCACGGCCTGAGGAAGAAAGCACAAAATTTTTTAACCCTAGCTGTTTTTATTTTTCAACATAGTCATCTTTTAACTCTATACACTTGGGCCAACAATGTACCCAGTACTGCCATAAGTTCTGTCAGTATTTTCAAGCATATAACTACTAAATAAAAATGAAATCCATTAATATGCATATATTCTGAAAGAACACAAAAAATGCTACAGAATGAACATACTATTATTGGAAATGATCACCATATGCAGCAACACAGCAACGAAGACATTGAGGCCACTCATCAATAGGTGCATGAATTGTGTCCATTGGAATTTTCTTAACAGCTGACATGATTGATTTTTTTAACATCTCAATATTGCAGTGCTGCTTTTGACATGCTATCGCCTTGAGCTTCTGCCACAGAACAATCCAATGGATTGAGGTCCGGACTTCCACTAGGCCAGTCAGCAGCAGCGATGAACCGTGGGACATTAGTTGTCAACCACTGCTGCATGGTTTTTGCTTTTTGTGCAGGAGCATATCAATTCAAAGCTGTTTGAAGGGAAATCGTGGATTTTTCAACAGGATAGTTCCAAACCAAATAATGAAAGCACTTGTATGAAATTGCAAGTTCTGTCAATAAAGGATCATACATCATCTATCCTTGCTGTTTGATACTGCAGCACCATCTCTGTGTCAGGCTGAGAATTTTCGGAACCACCATAGGAATATGTGTGTGCGATTTATTCTTCTTGAAAGGTTTTTAAATTTGTAGTTACAATACCTGTTTGCATTTAAAATTTATGTTAATGCTTTGCCAATATGTGGTATGATCAGCTGACTTTATATTATTCTGTACTATTAATTTTCAGAATATGTGATAGATTGTTAGATTTTCACTTTTTTTTCCCTGGTGTCCCTTTTTTAGCTAAATGAAATGCGAAATCATGCACCAATGGACCCGGTATCCATGAACCGAGTGTCACCTGATATTTGTCATGTGAGGATAAGGGAAAACCTCAGAAAAAAAAAGTTAACTAGGCAACCCACCCCAATCAAGATTCAAACTCAGGTCTTCCAGTTGTAAAGCAGACATACTACCCACACACCAAGGATGTGCAGTTTTTTTTTTTTCCTTTTTTATGGGGGGGGTCGGGCATGGTAACATTTTATAGTGTTATTGAAAACAGTGGGTATAAGGAAACTTTCTCTGTTGAACTAAGTTGTTAGCTGATATTAGTAACAGTATTTGCATTGGCAGCATGTCTCATAAGGGTCAGTAGTATGAGAAATGGTGATGGACGTAGGGAAATGGTGATTTAAGAACTACTTGACTCACTTAACACATTTTATCTTCATTGTTAAATTCATAAAATGCTATCCATTATACTGTCAGCTTAAATCCCAAAAATACATAACTGCACTTTTGCCTGTATTGAAGTGTGCCTATTCACATATCTTAAGACCTACACGGGTAACTGAGGTTGTTTGGTCATGAATTCAAAGTATTAAAAATTGAGGTAGGAGTATAATGATTCGGTTTTCTGCATAGAATATGATTCCGCAGAGATTTGACTTAATTTCTCACTTGATCCTTATTAAAATAGGCAACAAACTTCCTAGTTTGTGTAGAAAAAATATAACTTGAACTAATACAAACTGGTTTTAGGTTGCTTAACAAAACTTCTATTTTTGGATCATGTGAGTTACGACTTTAACCTACTCATGTATAAAACCATTCTCCCAAATTCTGCATGATGTTAGAAGCTGCAAAGCCTTATTCTAATGTACAATTTTCAAGATAGTTTATTATATGTGTATGGAACAAAATAAGTAGGCAAATATAAGTCAAGCCCCTTTCAGGATTCAAAATGGTAGCTTATTTTACTGCTATTTATATATCAAACAAATGTTCATCTACTTATAATACTGATGAACTTAAAGATTTACTGTAAAGGCAAACTATTTCTGTGGGCTTTCCTTCTAAATTATTTAAATAAGATGTTATGGCCTATAATGTTCCATACCTTGGCATTAATTGCAGCTTATAGAGAAAGCTTGCTTGGGTCTTTGGAGTCAGTTTGTGGAATATTTCAGCATATACACAAGGTGTGTATAAGTGCATCTCAGTCTGAAACCAACAATGAACGATGCAATGTTTAGGCATTCATCCTGAAATCACTATTGTGTCACCAGATATGAAGAGCACACAGCATATAGTCCATGAAGTATAGTAACAAGCTGGCCACGTTCTTGTTACATGCTGTGTGTAACACTAATATTCAATGAAGACTTAAATCAAACTGGTGTAGATTTAAAATTACAATAGTAATTTACATGTACAGAGCCTTCGTTTGGACACATGGCTGGCCTAACAGGAATTTTCTTGTCAACAGGAAGCATGCTGTTTGCCAGTGGAGTTTCATTGCCCCGTGAATTCAAGCACATAGATTTCTCATGCAAATTATAACTACAATAACCACATGCCTTCATCATAAAATATGCAGGAAATGATGCCCATATGCTGCCACACATATCTCGCACCTTTTAAGAAAATTTGCATTAAACAGTTCTTCATGGCCATGTAAATAAAACCATGCATTGTCTACCAAAAAAAAAAAAAAAAAGAAATTAATGCGGGTCAATAGAGCAATCATTAACTTCGATTGCTGCCAACACCCAGTTCCACAAATTAACTCTATTCACATTATCACTTCTCTACAAGAGTTTGTCACATAGGAACCCTACATGAAGATTCTATGTACTAAAGTATACAGCCTTTTTGACAGTATAACAGCACTAACACACTATAATACTGAAACAGGTGGCCTTACAATGTATTAATCTCGGTATGAAGACTTCAAATCAACTGATAGCTGGCACACGATGAGGAAAACAACTGGCTAGAAACAGTGCAATGCAGGGCAAACAACTCCCTGTAATACAGCTACACATTAAATTGGCTTATATGTAGCAGTATAATTTCATGTGTACAGTTTTTGTCTTATTTGAAGCGTCAACCTCATATTTCAAATTCTTGGGATTTAATTGACTTATTGCTATGCAATGGACCCATTCAGAATGTTATTTTCCATGTTATCAGTTGCATTAAGAAATAATACCTTATTTCCCTTTAAAAAATCATAAGTTCAGTTTGAAGACCATATTTGCTTATATTTTTTAATAGTCTATATCATCAATTTTAATGAACCCCTACCTTCATAATGTGAAAGTCACTTTTCAATTCCTATATTTGTTTCAGAGATATTTGCAGGCAGTGGTAGTTGTAGGTGCCTCACCTTGTATATTTAAACAGAAAAGCAAGGAATGGCTCACTCATGCAAACTAAGGCTTTTGACTTTGAGGATGCTCAGAAAATAAGGCGCTCAACTAATATGTGTCCCTTAGTTTATATACATGGCTAACTATATGTAAATATTCTATTTGAATTTGTAATGTATATAAATATGAAATGACAAAGTTTACTAAAGGTGTGTTTGGAGGAGTACATTTGTTGATTTATTAATCGGCATCTGTCCTATAAATGCATCTATAGTTTAATATTTCAGAATGACTCACAAATATTGGTATCTTAAATGTCCTTTAGTAGCAGGTGAAATGTTGACCTATAGGATAGTAGCAGTTTGTTAGGTCACATTACATGCATCAATTTAATGAATATTTCAAACACACAGCACCACTGTGTCATATTGCAATGAAGTTAAGATTAAGGTGTACAACTATATATGAAGTTATTTGAGTACCTCCATCATTTAACGGGTAGTGCATCTCAGTAATCTGGATGGCCCAAGTTTGAATCTTGGAGTTAGATGAATGAAGTCTTATACTGAATATACAAATGTTGGGCAACACTTCTAGTCCAGGGTAACTAGACCATTGTCAACACTGTGTCATCTCTACAGACCTGGGATGTTATAAAGACCTTCAGACTACCATTAAAAAGACTCCTGCTGTTGTTATTCATTATATCTGTTGAGAATATATTATTGCTTTAGTCTGTATCCACTGAAAGTGTTGGCTTCTTGTTACAATCAGTGAATACTTGTGTGTTGTGTCAAGGATAACTGGTTTGATTCCCAAATGTATTTGGATTTATTTTTTTGTTTCAATATGTTGAGAGAGAATGTGTATGTGGGAGTGTAATAAATGAACATGTTTCAAACAGAGGGTTGCCCCACTTAAGCTCGGATGACTTTGAATCGCCCTCCCACTCTGTCATTGGTCAAACTGCTTATGTTTATTATTGCATCAGCTCACTACAAGTGCCAGCTGTCTTATGGGCCAGTCTAAGGCAAAGCTTAGTCGTAATGGCTTCAACAATCGCTGATTTGTGGCAGGGGTACATTGTTGGGCTTTCCGATGCTGGTTACAGCCTTTCAATGATAGTGGAAAGGCGCAAACAAAAAGGTCTACCATAAGTAAGTCGTGTGTGGGGCGTATAACACAGCTGCATAAAAATAGATTCCCACCTGAGGCTCAGTGTGCAAAGAAACTAGCAAGAAAAAGGTCACAACCAACATGACTAAAGCAGTATTAGCCAAGGTGCGAGCAACAGTGATTCAAGAAAATCCACCAACCCAAATAGGCATTTCTAGCTGCATTGGAATACCAAAGGGACTGCCTGTTGGATAATACACAGCAATTTGGGTCTAGAATGGTGCCATAAAGCATATGGACTCACCTTGAAGGAGCGGTACATCAGAGAACATTTCACCAATGAAGAAAACTCTATGAACACCACCTGGCAGGTGAAAAGTGGCAATGGCTGATTTCTTTAGATGAAGCATGGATTTATCTAGATGACACAAAAAACTCTGAACCATTTATTACCATCAAGTGGGCCAAAAGGGGCACTCCAACTTTATTCGGGAGAACAAGGAAAAGTTTTCCAAGGGATTCATGGTGGTTGCAGGTTATTACTTTCGGGGGAAACTCGGCATTCACAGAGTTGCCAACAATGTAAAAATTAATGCAGCCTACTATCAAAGGAGTGTTATGGACCCAATTTTTGATTTAGGAGATTCCTCGGTTGTATGGTGAGGATGCCCTAAATGTTTGGATCTACATGGATAAAGCATCCAGTCACACTTCTTGGTCTTCTCAGCATTACTACCAATGGAAAGCAATGAAAACAGCTGTCAAAGTGATACCATTTAAAAGGATCTCTGTGAAGTCGCCAAATGCCTCGCCAATGGATTTTAGCGAATTTGATCTGCTGAAACAGCGCTTTGCTTTTTGGCATTCCACCACAATTGAAGGACTTTGGAAAGCCTGTCAGTAGGATTGGGCTAACATCCCCCTTCCTGCTCTTAGACACAGCCTTCAATGAAAATTACGCTGCAGAGCCATAGATAAAGCCCGTGGAAATCACATTGAACACAATAGGTGATGGCGTAAGGGAATCTCGCCATGAAAAAACATAAGCAAAAACGTCCCAGCTTAAGTGGGGCAACCTCCATAGTCATTCTGTACTGCATATCATGAACACAATTGAGGCACTAACATGCATGACAAACTTATACCAAAATAAAATGGGTACCAGAACCTCGACGGGCATTGAAATTGTATGTTTAGTTTATTGGAACTAAATCTATAGTTTTATTTTTTTCAATATCTTAAAGCTCTGCAATTAAATTTAGCAAAATCACTCTCCCTCCTTCAGAGCTATGTTAACTCTTACGTCTCTTCTTGCCCATTTTAATCATTTTGCAACTGTAATGTCTCTGTTATGAACACATCATAAATTATGATAATACTGGCAGTTGTCATATGAGCTACGGTGTTTCATGAAAGAGCTGTTAGTGCTGGGTATATTGCCTCATTCTTGTTTAAGGAAACATCTTATAGTTTAAAGGCACGTAGTACACACATACTTAGGGCAGAAGTGCAATATCTAGAATGGACTTCTTGCAACCAACACATCTCGAGTACAGTAAATTTATAACTAGTTTTGAAAATTCCAGATATTTATTTTCAGAAGTATACAAGGTGTAGCATTTCTTTCCCAACACACACAATGCTATAAGAAAGTTTAAATTCCTTCCAAAATTCACAGTACTTAAATATACTAGGTGCAAAGTATTAAATAATTTGCTAGTCTAACAGAGAGTGATTTCTTGGAAGAAGTTCAGTGCCATAAACATTATTATTAATTATTAAAATTAGTTTATTATTAATGTAGTTAGTGAAAAACAAAAGGGAATAATTTTTCAATCAAAGTGAAGGAATTTTTTATGCAATATATTGTGCAACACCATTCATTCCTGCCACACCTTCTTCATTCCCTTTTCACTTTTGTCTCTCCATTAACCTTTCTCATTCCAGCTTTCATCTCCTTGGTTTCACCTTTTCTTTCCTTCTTCATCTCATGCGGAGATGTTTACTCATCATGCTCATATTTCACATAAGTCTTATGAACATGTCCTACACTTCATTCCACACCTCAACACCAAGAGTGGCAAATAAGTAAAAACCAAATTAAGCTTTTCTTTAACTTTATTTATTGCTTTCAAATAAATTTTTATAATGTTGCTGCCATTGCCCTTCAGGATAATTTTTAGACCATGGACATGGCAAAGCATTAAATTCTATTACATTGCATTGTAACTTAAGATTACAGACCGAATATACTGCATTAATTGGTATACTGCTATGACAGAACAGAGCTTAACTGTGTGTTTATCCTTATCACAACCATGGTCCCTCTTCATTGGGCTGCAACAAAATGCATAGCATGTAGATTTAAAACTTGATTGTGCCGCTAGTTAAAAATTAAATTGAGTTTTATTTATGGATGCTCCTTAACTGCTGTGGTACTTAGCGTCCCATTCTATATTGGGTGTGAAAGACTGGTAATTTTGCTCAGAGGCCTCTTTATCAGGCTTGAGGTTCTTTCATGTGCCGTAAATCTATAACACGGGACCACCGGCTTTACTTCCCTTCCGAAGGAAGCCGTGCTAAGGATTTTTACTTCTGAAAAAACTCCATCACTCTCTGCCAGGTTTGAGCCTGCAAAACTAGGGGCTAGCATGGTAACCACCACACCACGGAGGAAGACATTGCCACTAATGAGCTCTAGTAACCAGCAGTAAATGGTTGTGAATTGTAAAGTCAACTCCCTAAATCAAATTTTTATTGTATTTGCATTCTGTGGCTGCAGGATATAAGTTTCCCAATTTATATGACAGTTTGTGTTAATAGTTCATGTTATGAAGCATAAAATATGGACTAGAAATCTGTGTTTAGCCTATGGAGTGGTGGTGTTTGCTTTAATAAATAACAGGAAGAATTTCAGCATGTGTGACACAAAGCAGCAGTACTAAGGGCTTCGAGGACTCTTACAAAATGGAATTCCCATTTATTTTGCATGTAATTTTTGTACATTTACTGCACTGAACATTTTACACATTCTAAATTTCACATCACAAAATCATTACACTTTGCTGAATGAGGGTAAATTTTATGGGTTTCAATTTCAGGAAGTTGGCAAGTAGCTTGGCTAGAGTGGTGTAAATTAAAAGCTCCTCCATAAGGTTACTGTTAGCAGCATCCAGGAAAACTGAGCACATAACTGACAACAAAATGGTATATCCATGCCCTCTTCGGTTTTCCATTTAAACTGCGCGCACAAAATGGATCCTAGGATGTACTATTTATGGGACACTTAAGGCCTTTGCAATGCATCAACAACATGTCTCCAATATGAGATGTTATGTGACATTATGCACATTGAGAATTGGACCTCATTGTGAGATTAGAAAGTACATTGCTTCTCATGTTTCATTTTGAAGGGAGGATATTTATGTACAAAACCACATTGTATTAGAAAAATTAAGAACTGATGATAATTTGAGGCAAAGTAAAGGTAGATGAGTAAATACTAATTGTATTCTTCTCTTTTCGAAAAACATTTTTTTGACATTTACTTAACACAAATTGAATCTCTAACTTTACTCTAGTTACACTTCTACACCAAAACTTAATGGAACATGTTTCAGAGACTTGTTTCCATCATCAGCCTAAACTCACTGCCATGCCACCTCCTGTGGCTTGTAGATGGCATTTACTGATTGGATGCACTGTGCAATGAGATCTTTTATATTTGGGACACCAAAACTTAATAAATTTGTTTATTTTCATATTTAATGGTATTTCCCAAATTGAGAGTTCCACCAGTTTTTGAAGCACTTTGAAAGCTTAGGTTTCTCCTTCAACTGGTGAACTGTGAACGAAAAATGCTGTGCAACTGATGAAATCTCTGTTTATATTTTATGTTTCTCATGTGTTTTTTAAACCTTGTGTGTGTGTTCGTTTTTGTCTTCCCAGAGTATATTTTCGTGCAATCTTTACATCCAATTTTATAAATACCTGGCTTTTTCTGCTGTAATGACTTTTGTGTTAGTCCTGAGTATGTTTTTAAGCAATGCTTGATGATTGGGGCTAGAGTTATCGAATTGGAGTAAAGAATGCTGGGAAATATACATAAGAAAGACAAAGAGGAGCATGGGCATAAGGTTTAAAGAACACATGATAAACATAAATTATAAGGAGACAGAAAAATCAACAACTGCAGATCATTTTTGGTCCACAGATCTTCGGAAGAGAAGCCTAAGCTTTTAAAAGCCCTTTGAAAAGCTGTGGAACTCTCCATTTGGAAAAACTATTTATACATAGAAATGAACACAACAAAACTTTGATATACCATACAAAATGATCTCATTGCATAGTTGGTCAGACAGGAAAACCATCTACAAACCACAGGAGGAGGCATGACAGTGCATCTAGGCTGATGATGGATACAACAGTCTCCGAAACATGTTAAAGATTCAATTTGTGTATATAAATACTAATGTAAAATAAAGAGAGTTGAAGATTGTTACACTACATCACTAAAATGTTCTTACTTGAACGCGTTTCGGGAGATGGTTTGGTCCCATCGTCAGCATGTTTTCAACTGATTTTGCCAATGGTCTGGGGAATGTGTGTGGCTAGTGGTGTTCTCTGGTGCTGGGCTGATGAACCTCCAAAGGCTGCTGGATGGCGGCAGTTCGAAATTCATTAGGTGATTCCTGTGTTTGACGATATGTATTTTTTCCCAGATGTCCAATTCATTGCTGCTGTTGATCGGTTTTACATCCTTCAACTCTCTTTATTTTAAATTATGACACATCACTGTTACTAGCTTCTAAATCTTCAAAATTAATTAAATACTAATGTGTTTATTTCAGAATGGGATACATATATCTGCTAATAAGAGTTGCTCAGGGGCACTAGATTGTTTAATTATCCATGTAATTGATGTAACAATTTAAGGCATGCATGAAAATATTTGGAATATAAGGTAGCTTTCAAAAATGTTAAAATGCTTCAGGAAGTGTTCTGTAAAATTGCTGCTCAAGAACTCTCTTTCTTTAACATTTGAGTCAAAAGTGTCAAATTTATTATTTCACCAGGTACAGCAACACCTGTTGAGCGAACATGTTCTCTCTGACATGCATGCAGCTTATTTCTGATATTGTTTGTAGGGTATTTGCTTCATAAAAAATTATTCAAAAATAATCCAGAGAGGGTAGTTTTAGTGACATTAATTTTAAGGTGAATGTTGTGTAAATAAAGTGAGTTTAACAAAGTGCACGATTAATGTACTTGAAGTGGGAAGTAGTTTTCTATTAACAAGTGTGTAAACTTAAAGCTTTGAACAATAATAGGACCCAACAGTATTTTGAAATTTATTTTTACAGGAACTATGGCTTTAAATTGCATGAATGGTGTTCACCCCAAATTTTACACAAATTTACAGCATTTATTTTATTAATTTTGCATGTGCATGCACTTTTCATTTTCTTATAAGTAGAAACTTGATAAATGCAACCAATTTCTAAAATAAGATCATGAGAGCGGCTTAGATTTTTTGTTTATTTTTAGGGACATACTGTAGCATGCTTGCTTGTTAAAATAGTAAGAGAAAGTTTCATTTGAGTGTGTATGAAGCCTCTAAATTTTATTTTCTGGCTTTGTGTCATCATTTATGCCAGAAGTAACCATTTTGTTTATCATCTGTTTCTTTTTTTCATGATCTAAGTATAATATAGTATCCTAAAACTGAGTTAAGGGCACTGCCTCAAGATGTGGGCACCATATCCTGCTTTTGGTTTTGCACCACTGTTACTTTTGCACAAAGTAATTGCTTTTAGAACCTGTTTGGCATATGATATTTGGCTTGCCCAGGTATGCCATGCTTGAAGGAAGGGAGCATTTTAGTGAGAAAAATTCTTATTAAATAGAAAGCAGTTGTAGATGGTAATTGGTATTCTATTGTAACAATACTCTAAAACAAAGATTCTATTTTTATATTATTTGTTTGTTTATTTTTTGTTACCACTCGTAATGTTCAGTAAAACATTGTAAAGCAGTGGAGAATTGGCATGTAATACACTGAAATCATTAAATTTAATTGCAAACTAAAGTATAATTTGATCATCTCACAGCAGGGGAAGGCGACGACGTTACGTGGACGATGACTATGAACCACGCACCAAAAGAAGTCGAGGTATGATCTTGCACAAATATTGACATTTATGTAACTTCTAGTGTATTGTACAAGGTCAAATTTTACAATTGCCCCAAGCATTTCAGAGGCTACTAACTAGCAACTTGCCAAACATAACCAGCTTTGAGTGTGTGGGCTGACATGAAAGAAAGCATATTGTGAAATATGCAGTACCTATCTGTTATAGAAGGTGCTGTTGTGCCTCAGTTTTTATGCACTACTGACATCTGTGTATAAAATTTCCATTGACTCAGCACATTTCATCTTCAGAAATAAATGAAATTCAATGGGGGAACGATAATTCATTGTTCTTTCACACATGCTGTGTGTAGGCTAAAGTTGAAAAGGTAGAAAAATTCATTGCCATAGCTGGGATTTGAATCACTGATGTTTAGCTTTCCATGCTGCGGCTGTGATCAATTGAGCTACAATGGTAACATGCTAGCATGACATTAAATTTCCCAAGCGACTCACATTTTTCCCAGTAAATCACAAGGCATTCTCAAGTTCATTTTGAGATAATATATACCAATGGTGAATTACAATCTCTTTACCAGGAAAAATGTGAATCAGTTTGGGGAATTTAATGTCATGCTGGCTTGTTGCTATGGTAGCTTGCTTAGAGCAATAGCACAGAAAGCCAAAGGTCCATGGTTCAAATCGCAGCTATGGCATTAATTCTACCTTTCCAACTTATAGGCTCACATGGCATTTATGGAAGAACAATTGATGATCATTGATTGAGCTAGTGATGGTTAACTATGAAGCCTGTGACTTAAAGCACCTATGAGATTGTAAGTCCTCGTTGGACTATGTTATTTCAAAATGAATTTGAGAGTGCCCTGTGGTTTATAAGGAAATATGTGAGTCAGAGGGAGTATTTAATGTATAGCATTATTTTGCCACAGTAGCTTAATTGGTTAGAGTAACGGCAGGAAAGCTGAAAATACGTCATACAAATCCCAGCTATGGCATTCAATTTTTTACATTTTCAGTGAGGAATACTTTGTTTCCATTCTTATTGATGTGTGGGCTTGATCTGTAAACACTCAAACTTCCCATGGATAAGTCACATGGCTGAGGTTGAGAGTGTGGGCTAACCATATGTTATCTGTAACCTCTGTCGTCTTACATTCACATGCCATATGAGCCACTACAGGCCATGAAATATTAATTTTTGAACACAAATAGCACTGATTAAATGGAAATTCTATCTGCAGATGTCAGCAGTGCATACAAGCAGAGAGACAATACTTAGCATCTTTTGTAAGAGGTAAGTACCATACATTCTAAAATCCTTTCTTTCATGTCGGCCCACCTGCCCAGAGCTGGTCACACTCATAAGCAGTTGCACTACCGCAAACTCAGCTGCCATTTATGTAATATAATCCAAAATGCTTGGGGCACTTGTCAAGATGGACCCTGTATTTAAAGGGAAACTTGGCTGTTGACCTGAGAACCAAGTGGAAAGCTTGCTGTAATTTTAGAGTGATGCATGTTTAGCAAAAGAATAACAAATACGAGTAATCAAGACATTAGCAGTAAAGAACAAAAGAAAAAGTATCATGTTGATAATGGTTATTTACTTTCTCAAGAAAATGATATACATAAAATTGCAAATAAATTTAAACTTATGGAGCGTGAACCATTTATAACAGCACTTAAGTCCAGGAAAAATGAAGTATGGACTTGTATTTTGCAAACTTATTGAAAGCAAATGCATATTCATATTGCAGAAAAAGTGTGATGTGAATTATAGCTGTTTACACATACAAAGTATTCACAAAAAAGTTACTTAAATATAGAATATATGCCTCTTCATTTTATTTCCTTTTTAAATCAAAACCAATGCCTGTGGTTGGTGGAAACAAGATTTTCACTGCCATACATTCTCTTTATAAAATGTCTAATTTTAGGTCCTGTGATGTATATGACAAATATGACAGGAAAAATGAAGTATAGACTTGTGTTTTGCAAACTTATTGAAAGCAAACACATTCTCACATTGCAGAAAAAGTGTGATATGAATTACAGCTGTTTATACATACCAGGTATTCACAAAAAAGTTACTTAAATATAGAATATATTTCTCTTTATTTTATTTCATTTTTAGTTCAAAACCAATGCTGTGGTTGGTGGAAACAAGATTTTCACTGCCATACATTCTCTGTTATAAAATGTCTAATTTTAGGTCCTGCGATGTATATGACAAATCTGTTCAAGGAAGGCAGGAGAGAACGCTCGCCAGTGAGATTTCCAGTTCCCCGGGATAGCAGAGGCTTCAACGGAGTACAAAATTACACAGACTTCATGCGTGAACTGCATTCACGAGGTGCACCGCCACTTACTGCCATGCCGTATCCACCTCCAGTAAGTACACAGTACTGAAATTTTTGCACTATTGTTACTTATAAATAACCTTCCTTGTGTTGGGCATAATACCTACCATTATGCATTTGGATGTACTGTATCTGAAAGATTATCAGCAATGCTTCTGAGTGTGTGCATGCATGCATGTGTGTGTGTGTGTGTGTGTGTGTGTGCGCGCGCGCGCACTCTCTGCAAATCCTTTTATACACATTACTTTTCTTGTAATTATTTCAGTGTATTATTCATATTGCAATCTGTAAGTCATTGTAGGAAACGGATTGAAAAATCAACTGTGAGCCCTAATACTTGAAAGGAAGAGGAAGAAAAAGATGATTCATATTGCATATATTATCTTGGAAAATATGTAATGACGTGATAAGGTTTTATATTTTACAATTGTTAATACACAACTCTAAAGGAAAGAGGAACTAATTTAAGGCTGATTCACAATTAGGACCTGAATTGGGAAACCAGAATGGAAACTAGAACAGGAAGCAAAACAGTATGCTACATTTTGGTTCACAATACACTGAGAACGAGAACAGAAATGCATATCATGACCATGGATCATATGAATAAAAGCGAGCAAATTCTTCGTAGTAGTTATTTAGGAGTAGAAGTTCACACAAATGAGAAGTTACTCCATTTCTTTGAATAAAAGTTGCAAGTAATCAACAGATATCTTGCTCCACAACTAGAGCTGCACAAACCACAGATAAATACACAGAAGCTTTGATGTCGGGTGAAGTTGAAACATTCCGTAATTATGATCATGAACATCAGCTCAGAGGAAGAAACTGGCCATGATATCCAGGGTATATTTGTGTCAACTATTAAAGATTTTCCAGTTTTATTTGAAAAGTCACAGCAACATGAGTTCTGAAGGCAGAAAGCAGCAGCTTTAAAACAAATTGTCTCCATATATCAGTCAAAATTTGGCACAGTGATTACAGAGGTGCAGGTATCCAAGAAAAGTTTTAATTTGTGAGCCAGACTGAAAAAGAAAACAGTTATAAAAAAGAATGGGAAAAGAAAATAGTGTTGAAAAACTGGGAGAAAGTGTTATATGACCTTACGGAAGGTGAAAGCAACCCAATTTCAGCAGTGTAAGGTAATACCAATAACAACACATTTTGGTTTATATTCCTGTATACAGTGTGATTCTCTCGCTAGAGGCCCCAAACATTTGTCTATATGTTGGCCATTTATGTGAGTTTTGTGATGAAAATTAGTGTATACATACTTTGAACTATGCACTATCACATCCGATGCTGAAAATGGTCCCCTCCCACATCCAAACACGTTTGTACACGTCGCTCAAAATTCTGGAATACTTCTATTAAAGCCTCCTTGGTAATGGCTTTAATTTCTTGACGTATAGCATCTTTCAACTCTGCAATTGTACGTGGGCTATTTCTGTATATCTTTCCCTTCAGACATCCCCACAGGAGGAACTCAGGTGGTATTAGGTCAGAAGATCTTGGTAGCCAAAGAGTTTTTGAGATGATTCGATCTTCAAAAAAACTTTCAATTTCCCTCATGCTTGTTAATGACGTGTGACTTGTTGCACCATCTTGTTGAAAATATCCATGAGTTAATTCATCATCTGTTAACTGATTGACAGAGTCAGTGAATATTCTAATGTATTCTTCGCTGTTTACTGTATTCTCATGAAAAATAGGCCCTATAATACATCTATGTGACATGGCGCACCACACTCCAATTTTCTGTGTATGTAGAGGTTCTCGTGCAGGGCATGAGGATTTATTTGTGCCCATATACGCGTGTTCTGAGAGTCTATGTAGCCACTCAGATGAAACCATCCTTCATCCGTGAACCAAGTAAAGTCCCAAATCCCAAGATTCTGATTAATAAAGGTTTGAAACCATACACAGAACTGCACACATTTTTCATGGTCCATTGGTTGCAATTCTTGAACACATGTCACACGGTAAGTGTGGAGGTTTGCTTTCTTAGCAGCTCTTTGGCACGCAGAATGTGGAACATTCATTTCCTGGGAAAGTCATCGCAAGGATTTTGATGGTATGCCAGTAATCGCTCCTTTACTTCTTCCATTACAACCACATTCATTTTCCAGCTGCCTGCATGCTGTGTGATTAAGGTTCCAGTTACCAATTTCTGAATGAAGCATTTTGAGGGTACACATGGCGTAACCAAATTTGACCCAAAATGCCCTTTGACATGATTTAAATGAACCCATTTGCCAGTAGTTACGAATGAGAAACACGCGTTCTGCAATTGTGTACTTTGTCAATGCTGCTTCCAAACCAACACTGGAGTATAGCGTGTGGAGACATTTATGTGACTAAGCAAAGCCAAGGTCAGTGGAACAGTCCAAGCCTATTGGGAGTGGTGTGGCACTACTTTACAGTGTTCAAGGTATGTGTACACAAAGTTTCATCACAAAACTCTCATAAATGGCCAACATATAGGCAAACATTTGGGGCCTCTAGCAAGAGAATCACACTGTACTTTGCTGTGAAGTGCTGAAATACAGATCTTATTGTAGTTGATATAATATTTTATTAATTTGTGAATTGAGGAGTGGAATTCTCAAAGGTGTTAAGTGACAAAGCATTACTTTTTAGTTATAAATAATATGTGTTTTAATTCTTTTCATCAGTTCTTATACAGTGAACTATGTTAAACTAAGATATTCTTGCTATACTATTTACCATATTAAGCATATGTAAATAACATTGAGCTAAAAAGCATAGGAATTTATATTTAAATCTGAAATTAGGAAAAGTGGTAAACATACGAGGGCAGATCGAAAAGTAACACATAATAATTTTTTTACAAAAAAGTTTAATAGTTAAAACAAAACAAAAAAAAAAAAATCACAAATGAACTTACACCTTTTACCTACTTTTCGACATAGTCACCAAGTTTCTCAACACATTTCTCCCATCGTGATACCAGTTTCAATATGCCCTGTTCGTAGAAGTCCATTTCATTGGAGTGTAGCCATCTGCGGGCTGCTGATTTCACTTCCGCATCTGTCGCAAAGCCTTGGCTGGCCAGGAATTTCTTCATGGGACCAAATAGATAAAAGTCCGATGGTGCAAGGTCTGGACTGTATGGTGGATGCTGGAGCATCTCCCAACTGAATTTGATGATTTTCTGATGAACAGCAGCAGCAACATGGGGGCGAGCATTGTCATGAAGAATTTTGACATCATCAGCATTCATGTTGTGGCGTTTGTCAAGAAGGTCACAATGCAACTTCACCAAAGTTTTCATGTAGGCTGCAGCATTCACAGTGGCCCTGTGTTCAGCAAAGTCCACCAATACAACACCATGCATATCCCAGACCATGCTAGCCTCTAGTTCTCGAGGTCACGGGTTCAAACCTGGCGGAGGGCAATGGATTTTTTTTGGGGGGGCATAAAAATCCTTAGTATGGCTTCCTTTGGAAGGGAAGTAAAGCCGGTGGTCCCGTGTTGTAGATTTACGGCACGTAAAAGAACCTCAAGCCTGATAAAGAGGCCTCTGAGCAAAATTAGCGGTATTTCACGCCCAATATAGAATGGGATGCTAAGGACTACAGCAGTTAAAGAGCGTCCATAAATAAAACTCAGTTTCAATTTGCATATCCCAGAACACCATCACAAGCACTTTCATAGCAGATTGAGTCACTTTGAAATTTTTCTTCACTGGGGAACCAGCATGTTTTCACTCCATAATTGCCTGCTTGGTTTCGGGCATGTAGTGGTATGCCCATGACTCATCACCAGTGACAATTCCTTTCAGAAATTCATGCCCTTCTGCGATGTACCGCATTAGGTGATCCAAGCTCATTATTCGCTGGCCTTTGTGGTTGTCAGGTTCTTAGGCACCCAGCAAGCACTAATTTTATAAAATTTCAATGTGTCATGAACAATATCTTACACTGCACCATAGGAAATGTTGAACTGCTGTGATAAGGTTCGCAGTTGCACATGCCGGTCATTCAAAATTGCCACCTCAATGCCTCTTACATTCTGCAGGGTTGCAGCTGTTACCAGCCTCCTGGAGCACTAAGGTTCACACGGCCCTCTAGGAAGAATACATGCCACATATGTCCCTGTGAATATCACTCGGTTTATGCTCTTTGGCCCACAAATATCGAACCACACCTCTCTGCTCTTCACATGTGGATGACAGTAACATGCGCGCCATCTATGTTGCGTAGTTCACACTTCTCTCGCTAGAGCTGCATATGAAACAAAAAATACCCTCTGTAGTGAAAACTTCAAACTGTATCTGTGTGAAACTGCAACATTCTAGCTGCAATACCAAGGCAGAAAAAAATTATTGTGCGTTACTTTTCGATTCACCCTCGTACATTTGTATTTCTTTTGAAAGGTGTTATTTCACTGAATTTACAAAAATATATTTGTCATTTAATAATAATAATAATAATAATAATAATAATAATAATAACAACAATATAGGTAACTAAAATACCTATGAATACAAAACTGGGATTAAACAGTATGAAACATGAAGGTGATATGTCACTGGCCTTACAAAAATATATTTTTCATATAATAATAATAATAATAATAATAATAATAATAATATAGGTAACTAAACTGCCTATGAATACAAAACTGGGATTAAACAATATGAAACATGAAGGTGATATGTCACTGGCCTTACAAAAATATATTTTTCATATAATAATAATAATAATAATAATAATAATAATATAGGTAACTAAAATGCCTATGAATACAAAACTGGGATTAAACAATATGAAACATGTATGCGTTATGTCACTGACCTTACAAAAACATATTTTTTTAAACAATAATAAATGTCTTAACAAGAGAAAACTGGCATTAAACAGTATAAAGCATGAACATTTTTCACTACTGTTCCTGACAGAGTTCAATGTAGAATGACTTTGCTTCTTCAGGAAGCTACTCCAACATTGACAACAGATCTTTCTACTTTTCAACAGTGATACTAATCTGACCTTTCAGGAGAGGTATTTCAGCTTTCTGTGTATCTCTCACTGTCTTTCCTTTTTTCAAAATATAAAATTCTTTCCAACGTTCAATATCATCGAAAGTATTGCATCCTCCATTAGCAATACCTTCTTGCCATAAACAATAGGAAGTCTTGAGTGTCACCTACGCTGACACAGAAGTTAAAACTGATGGTGATAAAACTTCTCAGAATGACATACAGTACTTGTAGCAAGTCCATTGAAATAGTAGATATTTCACTTCCTGGCATTTGAGCAAGAGCAATGTCGGCTTTCATCTTGTTTATAGCACCTTCTGCTTTATGTAGGTGCAATTCTAGTGACTGTTTTGCAGGTACACTTCGAGGACTTTGCCCTATAATTTTGCATTGAATTTTTCACAGGTTTTGCATGTATCTAACCTTGGACAACAGAATTTCAGTTCAGGAAAGCTTTTCTTAAAAACCTTATAGAATTTGTATCCAACTTTGTTGTCTGGAAACATTTCATTAAATGCAATTGACAGTCTATGAATATTCAGGTCTGGACTTAGAAATTGTGTATTAGATTTGGCCCTTGAGTAATGACTTTTATCCCTTGGAAATTAATATGATTTTTCACTCTGCACTCATCATCTGTATATTTGCATGGTGCATTGGTTTCCTGTTGTCAATGTAACTTGCATCACTGTTTCCTTTTGGAAATTATCACTTCTGTTTCTTTGCAGCCTACATCATGCATATTCCTGAACGTAAAAATATATGCAAACCTGAATCAAGTCACCTTTGCCATTTGGAACACTGTACATTGCAGTAATCTGCTGTCTAGTGGTACCTTCACTCTCGTTATTTCTTTTTCGGTGTCTCAGGACCTCTCCAAGGGAAGCACGTTGCATAAGAACATTTTTCTAGCTTCTGTAATCTAGCGTACAGAATTCCATGAATACATGCAGTTTAGAACGTTGAGTTCTCTGCATTGGAATTTGCATTTACATATTTTCTGGAAGAATGAAATTATATAGATGTGAGTTACCAAGTTAATAACCAATCCCTAACCTAGATAATACTATCAGTTTTAAGTCACAATTTAATACCATTAATAAATTTTAACATGCAATTCACATACCTTGAGTGCTGGAGGTTTCTTCTCTTTAGATTTTGTATTAGAAGGCATGATCACAAAAAGAAAATGAAGGGCCGTATTCATAGATTTCACATTGGTCTGGACCAAAGGCCGACCAAGTTTTTTACATTCATAGATGATAAAAAGCCTAGGACCAAGAAAGGTTGTGGATCAGCAAGGAGGAAATGTTACATGACAAAGAAAGGTAGTTCTGTGCATAGTTTTTTTGTTGTTGTTCTCGTGGACTAGTGCTAACGTGCTAGCCTCTAGTTCCCAAGGTTGTGGGTTCAAATCTGGCGGAGAGCAATGGATTTTTTCGGGCGTAAAAATCCTTAGCACGGCTTCCTTTGGAAGGGAAGTAAAGCCGGTGGTCCCGTGGCATAGATTTACGGCACATAAAAGAACCTCAAGCCTGATAAAGAGGCCTCTGAGCAAAATTACTGGTGTTTCATGCCCAATATAGAATGGGACGCTAAGGACCATAGTAGTTAAAGAGCGTCCATAAATAAAACTCAATGTAATTTATGCATAGTTCTTCCATAGAGCAGTAAATTAGCCACTGTTACTCCCAAGTTTATAACTTTCTATGGTTGTTTCACAGCTGTTTTTTCATCAGTTCAGTGCTCACTCCTCACCCTCAGCAAAACAATGAGATAACCAAGGATCATGCATTAAAATGGTCGAAGGAGGAAAATGCCTGTTTTCCTTAATACAAAAAATGATGGATATTATTGAAAACAAGTCGGTTTAACAAATGCAAATGCAAAAATAGAGGAGGCCTGGAGGGAGGTAATATATGGCCGGTTTTGTGCATGATTCTAACCTATTGTCACCCTCCCTTTTTGTAAATGTTGTTATCCACCAGATGCACAGTTTCATGGCATTGTTAATCATTACAATAAGAATTTAACTTGCTGGAATATTAGCTTTTAACCTTGAAATTACAGAATGAAATTGAATTTAAATAGCAAGCAACATTGGCTCTTATTTGTTAAAATGAATCTCGCCCTGGATGTTAACCAAATAATTAAATATTGTGTGATATTAATACACAGAAATTACCTGAGGAAATCCTGCTATATCATAAACCTTCCGGGCAGTTGTAATCGTCCTCTCCACACCAGGAAAATGTAAGAAAGCTTGAATTACTTTGAACTTAACCTAAGTGACTTAACTCAATGCAACGTAACATGAAGCTATTATACATTGTATTAAATGGAGTTATTTAAGGTTGGCTTAACATGGCATAACTTTAGAATTTGGCATTGTCAAACTTTTCCTTCCCGTTACATCAAGTTTAAATTCACATGGTAATTAGAACCAATCGGCGTGAAGCAGTAGCAAAAAGTAATAAAAGAACAATCAAAGAGTCATTCCTGTTAAGTGCATCTAACTAGATCTTTACTTTAGCAGCATTTCTTAACTTTGCATTATGTCCTATCATGTTAAGTAAATTTCATCGTAATCCAGGTTTAAGGAACGGAAGTCTAGCAATGGCACGTGAGACATTAGTTATAACGTGGCTTACTGACGCCTGACTAAGGTCAGCAGTGTTTTCTTGATACCCTCCTCATGAATAATATGAAAGCGCTATTAGCATTTGTGTATCAATTGAGATCTCGGTTATCGTCTGTCATATAGGTTAGGATGAACCAGTTCTATCAGCCTTCTAACTTTTGCTTTACTGTATCTGTTAAGTTTAGGTCGCCATAGTTTCCAATTATGTTTATTCTTGGTAGATAGTTTAATTCCACCGTCTCATTTTGCGAATTCTATGAACAGCAGCCACACTCATCGCTCCATAGTCATCCATTTTGTAAATATGATCTGCCTTTAATCTACCCCTCTGAGGTAGACCGAAATTTGATCCTCGAACCAACACAACTTTGATTTATGAATAAGAAAATCAATGGTCCATTGTAAATCCACCGGAAGTAGCAAGTTGGTCTGGACCAAGATCAGCTATGAATACCGCCCATAATATTTTCACTTTAAATAACAGTTGATGTATATAATTTGGTGCTAATAAAACTTGAACCATGCTGAAATCGGAACCACCAACATTAAAAACATTAATTTCCATCTCATCAGTGATATCAATCTGGCAGTCAACACGTTTCAAGAGGCCATGACTGCTGGAGTTAACACCATTGTCATCTATCACCATCAGTTTCAACTTGAAAATGATGAAAAGAACATAGCACTTGAGAGGAAAATGCCTTTGGCTTAATTACAGTCCTCAATTACAGGAGCAGCTGCCATTGGTACTACAAGACCATCCTTTCAACGTACCGGAAACCTCTGCATCTGCAAGCATGAGTCCACTTCCAATTCTTCTTCGCTCCATCAGAGAACTCCCTAAGACAGCAGATAAACATACAGGCAGTTTTGAGGAAACAAAGTCCTTGTCTAATCGAAAATTACAGTGATTAGTGCTACTGAAAAGCAACTAACAGTGCTGAGACTAAGTAAGGAAAAACTCCTGAGGGAGAAAACAACCCAAGAAAGCGATATATGTGTTGAAAGTGCTAATAAACTTGACAAATTCAGTTTACTTTAAACTGTGAAAACCCTCCTTTAATGATAAATATCAAGTCATTTTAAAGTTATGTGATTCTGATTACAATTTAATTTTTATAAGTTGCGTAAGGTCTCAGTATAGTAACAAGTAAGTAGCAGATGCTGCCTACTTACATATTCTTTTTGTAATCCGTGTATAATCCCTGCGCAACACCATCTTGCTTTCATTGTCCTTTCTTGAACATGCTGAAGTGCAGCTACATCTTCGTCTTGATTTCATTCGCTTCTGAAGCAGTAAAATTTTAGTCATTCAGGTGCTCAGCAATAGTATGTAAAACAAAGCAGAACACAATAGTTGGAGGCTTTTTTTCTACAGCCAGCCTTATTTTTCTTTGCAATATAGGGAAGCACTATTTTACCTGGCCAAAGCATCTCTCAATTATTACTCTCTTTTTTTTAATGCAACCATTGTATGCTTAGTTGTTCTGGAGATGCAGGATTCTGAAATGGTGTCATGAGCCACAGTGCAACTGCATAGCCATCACCCAGCAGCTGCAGCAGCATTTGCTGGGTTCTCTGCAAGTGTTCCACATACATCGGAATTTACCCAGATGCACAAATCATGTACAGATCCTGGCGAAGAAGCATCTACACTTGTAAATTCTTCTTTCGCATTGCACATATCTTGAACATTAATACATGCCACCCCTTTTATATTATATTCATCTCTATGCGGGCTAGGTTAGTTTATTAACATATGTGTACAAGCTAGAGCTCCTATTGCAGCAGGGAATCTGTATTTTGTTGCCATTTTCCTTCAAGAGCATCAACACTAATGGGAAATTGTATCCATAGGTTTGCCTTTGTTGAGATGGTGTTCATTATCTCTGTAAATACTAGAGATACAGTGCTCTGATCCACTCCTATGTCTTCCCAAACTCTGTTGAAAACTCAGTCACCCACATAATGCAGAAATATTCACATTTTTTCTTCGCTACACAAAACTGCACCCTTTCTTTCATTGGAGTCCTCCAAAAAATGCTGTGCTAGCCACTGAACATTCTGTCAATCAAACCAATAAACCTGTTTATAAGTTAACAAAACTAGATTCTCTGAGGGATTTGTAAACTTTTCTACCCTGTACTGCAAACGTATACTCTGCCATTTCACGTTTTCAGTGTTTACTTCATGAACCTAAGTCACCTACTGCAGTAACTCCAAAATTATTTTGCAATTATTCTACCAGGTGAGAATAATGCATGTTTTATTCATACTACAATCTAGTAAATTTTCTGCAACTGAGTAGCAACCAAAGCAGTGCTCCAGTTAGAGAAATTGCTCTCAAACTAAGCAATAAATGCCAGATTTTATTTATACCAATGCGAGTAACTACTCCAGAATTGGAAGCAAAGAGTAATTACTCACTTTTATTCATATGACCCCATGTTGATGGCAAAGTGGAAAATCAATTTTGCACATTTGGATGTTATTTGTTTGAAATTGACCAATGATATTTTTTCACCTGCTTCCAATTCAGTCAACATAATAAAGGCTAGCTGACATTTGGGTAAACATGTTCTCAATGCAGTGTCATTACTATTTCCAATTCCTCTAGTGAAATTGTCTTACCATGTGTCATTCTTTCATTAATAGCTCAGATAAAAGTTATTTAGTATTCCTTATTGTTCTATGTTAATTTCTATGGCTTTTGCTTTCTTTGTAGTTTTCTTTTTTAAGGCAATTGCCAATTATGAGTAGCATATAAATAAACGTACAATTGACGCTTTGACTAGAAAAGCCAATGCTCAATGAAACTGAGTAGGTCAGAATGCACATTTGCCGGAATTTCTTTTGATTTCACTTTTCCAGCTAGTGATTAGAGTTCTAGTGGCTATTTCATGTCGTGGCTGCCTTGAATAATATCTGCAGTGAAGAGTCTAATATGTAGTTCCCCAGGAACATAGAAGTTTAAAAACTGGGCCAAGTCTTCTTTCTCATTCTCAGGATCCAAGAAGGCTTCCCATTCATTGTCAACATTCACATTGCAATACATGCATTTTAACTTTGTCATTCTTGTTTCCATTTCTGGTAATTATATTCACAACTCATGAGTAAACAATAAACATTAAGGTTTTTAAACCTTTATAAAATTCATTACAATTAGCTACAAATTTAGATAACTGAAGTGACTAACTTCAGATTCTTGGTTTACTTCTTGCAGCAATATCTGGAGCATAACTTCTTAATTTCCAGAGAAAAGCTCTTAAGTGAAATAAATAGAGGAAAACTTTCATATTGCTCTTCACCAAAAGTTATTTAGTATCACTTTCATCCAATGGTACTTTGAGGACTTCATATAAATTGTTGAGGTTATTAATATTGAATACTTTACATTTCTGCGGCATTAGGTCCATGAGAAGTTGGCTGACAGCAACAAAGGCTATAAAGTGAAGGTACATGAGCGGGCACAATGCTGGCAGGAAGGGGTGTAGATGTCATCTTTGGAGGTGATTCTACGAGGATGAATCAAATTTAAACAGGCCTTTCTTTACTGTGTACTTCTAGAGCTTTGGGCAGGTTCAAGGTTTTACAGCATGTGCAGTGGGGTCTCTGGAGGGGAGCAGTGGCCATGGGGACCTGTTTTGTTCTTGGTCAGATGCTGTCGAGATGAGCAAGAGAGAGATGCATCCACCTGTTGCACAATAAGTTGTAATGAAGTTTCTCGTAAAAGAGAATGTCATTGCAGCTGAAAATTGCTGTCGGTTACTCCCAGTTTGTGGAAAGAACACTTTCATGGTTCTGTGTGAAACATTGGCGCTGCTAGTTTAATTAAGGATGTGAACATGCCGAAACATGGCCCACCCACACACCAGCATCACTCCAGAGATCACCATGCTGTTCAAGATATCATTGAAGGGGATTGCCACATCACAGTGCTTGACATTTCTTGAGAACTTCTCATAAGCTATGGAAGTGTCCAATCAATTATTCGGACGGAGCTGAAATTGCAAAAAGTATCAGCTTATTGGGTTCCATGGTTGCTGATTGCAGAGCAGAAAACTGTGCGAGTTCAAATGTGTCGCACGCTTCTCACACATTACAAAGTGAGACTCGGCTGCACCATTACACACCCAAATCAAAGAGGGCCAGTATGGAGTGGAGAGCAAACACCGGTGAAAGCCAAGTCACGGCTGTCTGCAGGGAAAGTTTTGGTCACTGTGTTCTGGGACTCACAAGGTGTCCTCCTTATTGATTTCCTCCAAGGACAGCGGACCATTAATGCTGTCTACTACTGTGAACTCAGTCAAGTTTGAGTTGCCTTGTGGTCAAAACAGCGCATTAACCCAATCAGAATTGTGTTGATTCTGCAGGACAATACCAAACCACACACTGCAGCAGCAACAACACAGCAAAAATTGGCTGATAAGCATTGGATTGCCCTTCACATCCACCTTACAGCCCGAATCTCTTGCTTTGCAACTTTCAAATGTTTGGTCCTCTCAAAGAGCTCTTGGTGGACATTGCTTCACAACCAACAAGGCTGTGAAAGACTTCATGTGTAACTGCCTCCACACCCATCCTCTTACTTTCTTTAAAACTGGCATTTAAAATTGCTTATCCGTTGGAACAAATTATAGATAAGATGGGTGAATATGTAGAAAAATAAGAAAAATGTTCATTTCAATTAATCTTCAGATAAAATTTTTGTAACAAAAGGCCTGTTTAAATTTGATCCCCCTTGTATGTGCAGAGATGAATGAAAAATTATAATACCGTTTGAGTCTATGAACTGTTATAAGTTCTCACATTTTTCATGGACCCTAATTCAAAGAGTAGTCTTATTTGTAAACTCACTTAATTCTGTATTTAGTTTCACCATATTTTAGGATTTTTGTTTTGTATTAATCATAATTTTCACAATTAATAGGTTGCAACCATGTGCCGAACTCTTGTGCTCCATGACCTCACACTTGATTCCGATACTTGTGGTACCATTCTGTGCAGAAGGCATGATAAATAGTTAATGTCATGTTTTTGTTTCTTTTTTCTTTTTTTTTGTTTATTGTACATACCTAAAGTTCAAATAAAAGTAAGGTAAGTTAGCTTTTGGTGTCTTTTATTAAGTTTTTAGGTAAAATAGTTTTGATTTGTTGTGTACTTATAAATTGCAAAATAAAATGTCCATTTTCCTTTTATTTGTTTCATTGACTACTTAAGTAAACACATGTACTCTTGTGCTTTTTTTTTTAATCTGACAATTAAAAGCTACTGTACCTATTTGGTTTCTACTTTAAGTGCTTGTAAGTAAATGTTAAGTTAAAGCATTTAGTTTCTTTCATTCTTTTGTTCAAACTTAAAGCAAGTGTTTCAGCTTTAGTTCGTATCATCAATTTGCTGCAAATACATGAACTTGATAACTAAGTTGTACTAACAAAAGTTAATATCATCCGTGTAAAGCATGCCCAACCACTTTCAGAATCCCACCACAGCCTCTGTAGTGAGGCAACTTTTGCCAACTTTTACAATTTGCGCATAAAATTTTTGTGAATTAAGGATTTTTAGATCTTCATGGCAGTTGATGCATTTTTTTATGGTTTTTTGGGACTGATTAAAAGTTTTGCAGATTTTGAGCATTGACATGATAAAACATAAATTTCTGTTGCATTATATTATATTTTTTTTATGACAGTAATGTAAGATTTTTTTTTGTAACTTAAGATTACTGTATTAATAATATACAGTGCCCTGATAGGTCAGAGCTTATCTCTGCATCTTTCCTTCATATGCTTCCCCTTCACTGGGCTGTAACAAAATGCATTATGTGGGTACTTTGTTTTGTGGGATTGAAAATTTGATTGCTTCACTAATGATAACCAGCAGTAACCAGTAAATGGGTATGAACATTTAATAATGAATGACGTGAATTGTAAAGTCAATTCCCTCATACAAACTCTCTTATTCACGTTCTGTGGCTGTGGGATATAAGCTTCACCTATTTTGTCACAGGTTTTGGTTATAGTTCATGGTATGAAACATAAAATATGGACTGGAAATGTGCATATTGCCTAGAAGGTGGTGCTACTGTTTAATACATGTTTATGTATAGCACAAGGAAGAATTTCAGTATGTGTGACAGAAAGAAGCAATATTACCAGGTCTTCAAAGATCCTTATAAAATGCATTCCCAGCTATTTTAGATGTACTTTTTGTACATTTACTGCACTGAGCATTTTACGTATACTAAATGTCATGTCATTACAAAATTATTAGGCTTTGCTGGGTGAGGGAAAGTTTTATGGGTTTCAATTTCAGAAGTTGCCAGGTATGCAAACGTGACCTATCCCTCCAACATGAATACTCCTCTTTCCGAAGTGTTTATCTAAAAATCTATGTAGGATAGAAGTAAAGTACTCATAAAAGTTTCATCATATTCATTGAGATCTCTCTCTGGTTTGAAGAATGACTTTTATGCCACTTCTATCCCATACATCCAGGGCCAGCTCCAGGAGTTTTGCTGCCCATGAGATAAATGCAAGTGCCACCCTCCCTCACGCTTTCAGACATAACTAATTTTCATCTACAATGTCATTCCTCCATGACTACTCATTCTCACAAAATAAATATATATTTGCAGGGGTAATCATAAATAAAACTCAAGAAGAGATATAAATGTGATGAAACAGAGAGATTGTTCTGGTGCAAGATAAAACACAAGTCACACAGTAAAAATGTTCAATATTTCAGGTTTACCCCTTCATTAGGAGATTAAAAGACTAAAAATACATACGAGGCACATCCAGAAAGTAAGTTTCCCGATTTTGTTTCCTTTAAAGTAAACTATTTAGCCAGGAAAATTGTGCATGCGTAACAGATCTATGACATATCAATCATATGCTGGCCAGACAGGTCCCATCTGCTGCCAGCAGTGGCCCAAAATGGCAGCTCTGATTCGTTCTCCTGCCACCTGCGAGGTTCTGTCAGTGATAAAGTTCCTTACTGCACAAAACATAGCACTGATCGAAATTCGTCAGCTCTGTCAGGTCTACAGGTTGAAACATCATGAGTAAACAAATGTTGTGTCGCTGGTGTGGGCAGTTTTCCGAAGGTCGTCAGTGGCCATGATGAAGAGCACAGTGGGCGATCGTCCCTCATCAATGATGACCTTGTTGAGCTGGTGCGGCAGCACATCGTGGAGAACTGTCGCTTCACAATTACGGAGCTCAGCAGCCATTTTCCGCAGACATTGCAATCCCTGTTGCATGAAATTGTCACTAAGCACCTACTGTTCAGAAATTGTGTGCCAGGTGCATGCCAAAAAACCTGACACCCAAGCGCAAAACGAAATGCTTAGGAGCAACACTAACATTTCTGCAGCGGTATTATGATGGCAGCGACGAGTTCCTCGACAGGATTATCATGGATGATGAGACGTGGATTTCACACTTTACCCCGGAAACCAAGCAGCAGTCAATGCATTGGCGTCACAGTGGATCTCCAGTCAAGACGAAATTCAAACAGACTGTGTCGGTGCAGAAAGTGATGTGCATGGTGCTCTGGGACAGGAAGGGCATTCTGCTCATTGGCTTCCTGCCCAGAGGTGAAACAATGCAGAAATTTGCGACATGCCATTCAAAACAAGAGGTGTGGAATGCTTACTGGAGGTGTTGTGCTGCTCCATGACAATGCTCGTCCACATACGGCTCGGCGCACAACAACTGTTCTGCAGGAGCTCAGCTGGGAGCTGTTTGATCATTCATCATACGGTCCTGATCTTGCTCCCAGCCCTTTCCATATTTTCTTGCACCTCAAGAAATTCCTGTCCTCTGGTCAGCATTTATACAACAACGAAGAGGTGAAGATGACTGTCACACGCTGGTTTCATTCACAGGCAGCAGAGTTCTATGACACAGGAATACAAAAGTTGATCCCACGATATAACAAGTGTATCAATTCTTGTGGTGACTATGTCAAAACATAGCTGTACCTGTTGCCAATAAAGTTTTTCATGTAACTACATATTCTTTGTTGTAAAAAAATAGGGAAACTCACTTTCTGGATGCTCCTTGTACATGAAAACTCACTTGACAGTTGACTGCACTGGTTAATAATCCACAACATATTTAGATCTGGGCTTGTTTTGGGTTACATATGAGTAACAGAAGTTAATAAGTTCCCCTTATTTCATTGTAATGTTAAATGCCACATCATGCAAGTCAGCCACTCCACCATTTGTACTTTAGTGTTACTGTTAGTGTGCACTTATCTATTTAGGCCATGTGGTAAGGGGCACTGTCTATAACAATAACACGGGATGTTAAGGAGTAACTGACCATCTGTAGAAACAGTCATGGTTAATGTCTTCATGGTAATCCCCAGATCTGGAAATAAAGAGCAGCAGGTGGCCATAAAAAAGAGATGTTCCAGTTAAGGTTAGTAATAAAGTCCTGCAGGTGGCTTCATGGAGCTTTCAATTCTCTCATCAGGACTGCTCTTTAATATGATAAGGCCAGCATTTAACCATGTTTCAACCAACCATACTATTTCTCTCAAATTTTATTTTGTATTTTTTATCTTAAAAATAATGTTCTTGGGGACTTCTAACATTCTTAGGGATGTAGGATATTTCAAGTATTATTTTTCTCTTATTTATTGTCTTGAATTCAAATCCGAGATCATGGAGGACCTTGTTCAAAGAGCTAAAGCTTCCCTGAAATAGCTCTGTTTCTTTGATTAAAGAAATACATTTATGTGTGGTAGGATGCTCATTTCAGGTGTAGTAGCTGTAGATTGCCATCTTATTGCATTTAGTTCAAAGTTGTCCAATTGAGTTTCTCTGGAGTTAAAATCAGTAGTTACTAAAAACATAGGTTAACAACACAATAAGTAACTGAATGCACGAACGACGGCTTCCAGGATACTACTAGGGTGATAACTGACCTGAGAAGTTCAAGAGGAAGTTCACCAATGTAAGCAAATAAACTAAAGCTAGTGGCTTGATGAAACACTCTTGTTTATAAATGTGATGTTTATTGTTGAATACCTGACGCGTACAGGATATTTTGACAATGATCATTAATGAGGGTGGCATCCAAGTCACTCTGGTGTTTCATTTGTCACCACAAAAATCTCCAGAAAGTCAATAGATTAAACAGGATTTGTAATTCCATCATATTTTCACATATTATTTTGTTCATGTTTTAAGATTTTGCCGACCTGTGCAGTGGCATGTCTTGACCCCCCTTGAGCCAGCCCTGCATAATGTCTTACAGATATCTTTACTGGATGAAGCAAAAGTAATAGGCAGCTAATCAGTTGACATTGAGTTGTACAATTAATTTAAGGGGAAAACATGTGAAAATGTGACCAAAAATGATAAAATTTCACATTTTGTGTTTTTTGTACCACAAAATGCTAGGTAGTTTGAAGTGCATATATGCAAAGTTTTAAAGCACTACAGTGGCTGGAAGTTGCTCTAATTACATTATATTTAAAGGTCTGCGCTCCTTAAATGTCCCTTACGAGGCATGGCAGGTGATGAAATCGCTGCATGAAGCAAAAAAATCCGCTTTTCTTTTTTTTACCGATTTTTTGGGGGGTATTTTTTCCATGAAGGTTAGTTTCTGATTTGTCACTGAGCCACCTTGATCAGTATAACATTGTAACAGCAGCTCTGCTGGTAGATGTCGTGTAACATCAAATTATTTGTTGTTTCATATACATGAGCCAAATCAAGTGTAAATAATGTAAATAATACCAGTGATGTACAAAAGAAAAATTTAAGGCAGAAACAGCTGGAGGATAATTCTGAACATATACCTGTTGTAAATAATGAAGTGTAAATATATATTTGTGGACACCAGTTTTACTGTCATCATTGGTGAAGGACCTGAAGTGTAATGACCACAATCAAAAGCATGTGTATATAGGACTTGGCACTGAAAGTCTTGGCTTATGCCAGGAATTAGAACTGATTTGCAGTGCTTGTAATGAAAAAAAGAGTACAAATTACACATCTAAGCTGGACACTTCTAGGAAAGTCTGCAAGTCATTATTTCTAGTTAACTGCACGCAAACTTTTAAACTCATTTTTCCTGACTTTAATTTTTGCTACATTCAAAACAAAATTACATCCATAAATTAAGTGTTAAGAGTGCTGAAATTTTTACTGTCCATTCTATAAAGCATAACAAACAAACAAAACAAAAAAAAACTGACATGGGATTCAGGATTAACTTAGTACATTTTGGGATAAAAAAATAGAATGTGTGTAATGATTGCAAACATTTTATGCAGATTTTTTTTTTTTAATTTCCCTTACAGTTAATATATTACAAAACCCATGCATCAAGTTTTTCTAAATGAGTTTCTGATTTTGTAAAAAAAAAAAAAATTCAAACTTTTTTTTCAAAAACGTGTGGAGTGAATTTCATTTTGAAATTTGTAAATTTTTTGAAAGAATATTTTCAATAATTCAAAAACTAATTGACATACAAAAATGAAACTCTTCCAAATAGTTCCACACTGCAAATATGTGTACAAAAAATTAAGTATGTAGCTTTAAAATTGTGCAAGATAGAAATTTCACCCATCACCCCCCTTTAAGGAAGGTGCTCTGCTTTGGAGGCTTTTTGCATTAACAGTTGTTGCATCAGTTTAGCCTTTTTTTTTTTCTTGTATTGTTACATAGTAGATCAGACACCTTGCTCTTCCACCATTGTCAACACCTGTTTTCTCTTATTGAGAACAGAAATGTCCTCTCAGACTTGAATATGTTTGCAGAAATTGCTGACATTGCCTTAGTTTGGAAGCACATGAAGAGTTAGGAATGTCTCTGGTTGGAAATATAATCACAGTCATAAAGGTTGATATGTTTCTTGCAGCTGTTGCAATTACAGCACTCTTAGCACCCGACTACTAACAAAATTGTTTTAATCATTCCAACAGCTGTGTTAATTTGTTAGAGAAAAACACATGTTGTGTGAGGTGTTCATTAAGAAAGCTAATGTGGGACAAGGACACAACATTTGCAGTGCTATAAATTGTACTAACAGTAAGAAAAGGAGGCCAGATTTATTCTTCTGATTTCCAAACAATCCAGTAAGGTGAGTTCATAAGACATTCTACCTACATTAAAGTGTAAAAATATAAGTAGTAATGAAAACAACTATTCACAGTTACAGTAATTGTCATTTTGTGTACGCATCTGAAAATAATTATTATTGTTGATATTATTTCACATGTCTTCACATTCATGATGGAATTTATTATACTTCATTAAAATATTAAATATGCTTGATAATGTTTAAATAATGGGAGGAAGGTGTTCATTTTTCAAAAAGAACATGATAACGAATGCATACTTTTATCAGCTGCTGAGATGATCATAGTAGACCAGGGGCAGTAGTATCAAATTGATGCATTTTCTATACACGTGGAACTTCACGATTGTGTATAGTAGACTTTGAAGTATGTTCCTTTAAATGCTCCAGGCCCACAATTTTTCTGAGTAAAACTACTCATTGTTACGTTGCTATTTGAAAAGAAGCTAGAAACTGATGTGTATTGAATTTATTTAAAGGTGAGTCGGAATTGTTACACTAACATCACTTAAGTTTACTCACTTAACATGTTTCGGAAAACGGTTGTTCCCATTCTCAGAAGCTAATCCGACTGGCCCGTGTTGTTGGTGTTTCCATTTTGTGGACTGGATACTGTGGTGGCATCTTGTGGTGGTGAAATGTACTTCCAGAGAGGATTTGGTGACGGCAAATCAAAATTCATTAGATGTGTGATCTTCTCCCATGCATCTAATTCGGCTGCAAATTTGGCTGGTTTGACTAATGTAATATTGGGTTTGATGTTGTGATTAGTGATCCAAAAATGGTGTGAAACTGCAGATTTGTCCATTTGTTTGTATTTGATACATCTCATGTGCTCCTTTAACCTAGTTTCTAGGTTTCTTTTTGTCTTACCTATATATACTTTATTGCAATCTAAACAATTGATTTTGTAGATTCCAGCTTTTTTGTCTTGTGGAATGGGGTCTTTTAACTTGTTACAAAGTAATTTCTCTATGTTAAATTTGTTCTGTGGAGCTAGGTTGATGTTGTGTTTCATGAAAATCTTCTTAAATTTGTGAAATGTTCCTGGGTGGTATGTGAATTTCTTTAACTTTAGTTGTTTATCTTGCTGGCTGAGATTTGTTGTGTTTTTGATGTGCTTCTGTCGTTTGAATTTTGCAATTTTTTTGTCAATAGTTGTTTTGTTGTACCCATTATGTATTGCTGTGTCTACTATATGCTGGTATTCTAACTGGTATTCTTGTTTATTTAAGGGGATATATACCAGTCTATGTGTTAGGCTGTTTAGTACTGCATGTTTGTGTGTGGTAGGATTGAAACTCTTATTTTTTATGTAATTAGTAGAGTGTGTTGGCTTCCTGTATATGCCAAAGGTTAGGTTCTTTTGTTCTCTGATGATTTTTAGGTCTAAAAATGGTAGCATGCCTTCTTTTTCTATTTCTATGGTGAATTTTATTGATTGGTTCTGTAGGTTTAGTAAGGCTAAGGAGTCTTGTATGAACCTATTAGGGACAACAGCGAAGATGTCGTCAACATATCTGTGCCAAACTTTAAAAATGTATGGAAAGGAAGTTGTTATGTGTGTTTCTAAGTAGCTCATAAATAAATCTGCAAGGAAAGGTGAAAGTGGGTTGCCCATGGTTAGACATGCTACCATTTTTAGACCTAAAAATCATCAGAGAACAAAAGAACCTAACCTTTGGCATATACAGGAAGCCAACACACTCTACTAATTACATAAAAAATAAGAGTTTCAATCCTACCACACACAAACATGCAGTACTAAACAGCCTAACACATAGACTGGTATATACCCCCTTAAATAAACAAGAATACCAATTAGAATACCAGCATATAGTAGACACAGCAATACATAATGGGTACAACAAAACAACTATTGACAAAAAAATTGCAAAATTCAAACGACAGAAGCACATCAAAAAGACAACAAATCTCAGCCAGCAAGATAAACAGCTAAAGTTCAAGAAATTCACATACCACTCAGGAACATTTCACAAATTTAAGGAAGATTTTCATGAAACACATCAACAGCCTAGCTCCACAGAACAAATTTAACATAGAGAAATTACTTTGTAACAAGTTAAAAGACCCCATTCCACAAGACAAAAAAGCTGGAATCTACAAAATCAATTGTTCAGATTACAATAAAGTATATATAGGTAAGACAAAAAGAAACCTAGAAACTAGGTTAAAGGAGCACATGAGATGTATCAAATACAAACAAATGGACAAATCTGCAGTTTCACACCATTTTTGGATCACTAATCACAACATCAAACCCAATATTACATTAGTCAAACCAGCCAAATTTGCAGCCAAATTAGATGCATGGGAGAAGATCACACATCTAATGAATTTTGATTTGCCGCCACCAAATCCTCTCTGGAAGTACATTTCACCACCACAAGATGCCACCACAGTATCCAGTCCACAAAATGGAAACACCAACAACACGGGCCAGTCGGATTAGCTTCTGAGGATGGGAACAACTGTTTCCCGAAACATGTTAAGTGAGTAAATTTAAGTGATGTTAGTGTAACAATTCCGACTCACCTTTAAATATACTCATTGTTCCTTAAAATGAACAGCGAGTTTTTGGTTCTTGTCTTCCTATCCATGTATAAGGTGTATAATTTAAAACTCAACCAAATGTTACTAATAGCTTAGAGAATATTGAGAATTTTTTGCAACACTACACCACTTGCTTGTAATTGGCTTTGGAAACATATTTTTCATAAATTACAAGTAAGTGATATGTTGCAAAAAATTGGCTGAAAATTCTGTAAGCTATTATTTCATATCACTGTTACCAAGGTTCATCATGTTTAATCATCAGTTTTAATTAATTTTACTTTTGTTACTATAGTAACTAATGGCTCATCCTGTATAATACTGCCATGTATTGCAACATATGGAATGTACTGTAATTTTATTTGTGTGGAATCTACTTTTAGAACTGAAGTTGGTTGTTTCAGCCTCCTTTTGTGGATTCGCTACCACCACCACCAAGATACTATGAGGGACCCCCATTACCAGAGTATCCGTCCTCAATACGATCCAATCGATCTGACAAACGTTCCGTAAGTTGTTAGTACAATATTTACAATAAGTTACACTATCTATTAGAAACGTTTAAGTAGAAGTTGTTGATTGGTCTGTGACACAGCCATAAATATTTTGCTCTACTGCTTGTGTTCTGTCATAAAAGACTTGGGCTCAAATTATGTAGCTGATATAAAGGTTTCATTGAATTGCATCCTGTCAGTCTTTCTCTGGAACTTCTATGGTTAGTGAATCTTATTTTTAGTATGCTATTAGGTGATGAAAATTTAGATTTTTCTGAGAGTTTGTTTGAATCAATGACAAATGCAAGGCTTTGCACCATGTTATTTAATAGAAGCACTCTCGTAGTGTCACATAACACAAGAGATTGCAAACTCCAAATTTTATGCTTGCATTGCATGCATAGAGGAAGAATTCTGCATTTCTTTCTCTATGCATTGCCAGCTTCTGAACAGTACACAATCGCAATGGGAGATTTTACAATATCTACTGTATAATCATGTTGCTTTTCCATTTGGCAGTGCCATGCTATTTAAATGTTAATGCTGATCTGTTGTTTGCTTGGTACAACACTTTTTATATCATATTTATTTATAAAAACTGGATGAACCTTCATATTAGGTATTACTGGTTATGTTATTCAATCTGAAACTTGTGGTACGTTCAAAAGATTTCCGCAGACAATTTATGGATATATAGCATCCGAATTACTTCCCCTAAGAGGGGATTCTATTGAGCTGCAAAATGAAAAAAATAAAAATATGTTGCTTATATATTAAAACTGTGCTTGGTCGCCTTTTTTAAAAACTTACTTCATTCGTTGTTCAACGTTAATCCTGGTGAATGAAGGTTGTTTTCTCTTCTAACTTCTTCCTTCAATTGAGAACAAAGTTCTCACTGTCACTTTGTTAATGTGATCTAGTTCAACTTTTTGTTGTCACTTCACTTAGTTTTCATTTTCACTTCACTTTCTTTGTGATGTAGCCTGTAATGAAATATGCATGGTGTAGACTCTTCTTCTAGGTGGTTCACTTACTGGGGAGTTGAACACAAGACTTCTCCAATCTCTCCTGCAGTAGCAGCACAATCTCTCACAGCAGTCGCCACCAACTCGCTAGGAGAACAGCACTTTTCTTTGCATCAGAAATGCACTTGCTCACTGACTTACAAGAGCACCCACTCATATAGCAGCTGGTTAGACTTCCAGAACATTCTAGAAGGAGAGACTTCCAGAAGATTTTGGTTATCTGACAATAGTGCTTCTGGTGTTTCTGCTGAAAGCACGCTACTTGTTTATATCTCCACTGCCCAGCACTGTCCTCCTGATAACCTTGGATCATAGCCACTGTGTCACAGTACTATGAGGAATTTTACAGGAATTACAAGATCAGTACAGGTAGTAGAAATAACAGGGGTGCAAACAGCAGTAGCATGATTAAGTAATATAAACAGTTTCACATAGGTGATGGTGGAGCAATGGCAGTTAGCTTATAGTAACACTTGTTCAAACCTTTGTTTACCTAGCCCTATTACTAATTACTCCCATCTCAAGCCACTACCTGTTGTCCTGATTCCATTATGTGCAACTACCTTAAAATTAAAAAAGGTGGTAAATTTACCCAAAGCATTATATCCGAAGTGTGAGTGCATTGTGGCATAAGTGTGCTGCCTATTTTTAAATTTAAATAATAAACAATATTTTATATGAAATGATTAGTACTGTCTACATATAAAAAGTAAATTCAGTGTATAACAGCTGCTGTTTTTTCTTTCTTTATTTTGTTGCAGTATGATCGTTCTGTTGAAGAATTTCTTCGCCGAACAACAGAGCGACGAGATCGGGATAGAGATAGAGAACGGCGTTACAGAGATAGACGCTAGCTCAACACACACAATTTGGGATGGTGGTAGAAGACTGAAATAGCATAATAATTAAAATTGGTTTCATGAGTGTGTGAGTGAATGGATAAGTGAGAAATGGAAACAAAATGCTCTTCAAAAATGAAGAATTTTTTTCATTGCTGTTTTCAACAATATTTTTGTTGGAATAAGAGCAAAGCTGAAATGATTTTAGTTTTAAAATTTGCAGTGTTATTTTCTGCCTTCAGTAAACTGTTGTAAAAATCATTGTGGGGAGGAAAAATCATTGTGGGGAGGAGTATGCCATGGGTGAGTGGAAGACCAGATTACAAAAATAGTATGCTATTGAAGAAGAGTCATTACATAACTAGTGAAAATGAATTACAGAGAAAATAATGAAATGTCTGATTATTGTACACTTAGAATGCAGCGTTTTGTTGTAAATGATCTATATTCATCCAGATTTAGTCCCTACTACATTTATTTATGTATTTTCACGATAAAAGTTTTATGCTTTACAAGAGTTCTATTATTAGTGTATTTGTTTAATAATCTTCATTTCTTTATTATTGGATTGTTGGCCTTTTTGGGCTCTATGCACAGATAACATAGAACAATGGAGTAACATTGCGTTTTTACAAATCACATTGAGTAAACCTATTTATGCAAGATACCTCAGGATAAACAAATGTATGAATAAATGCAATAGAGCATAAATGGTGTTTGTCATAAGGGCTCAGAAATACATATGAGAAGAGATTGAATGAGTTAATGTAGCAGCAATGTATAAGCACACTTGGACCTGAGTTGAGTACCAATTTTCCAGAAAAATGCACTCATTTTCTTGATGGAATGTGATACTTTACATGATCAAAAGTATCTGGAGAATTGAAGCCTATATATCTGTCAAACAGGCATCATTTTACTGCACGGGTGTACATGCTAAAAGTTAAACATTAGGTCTGTCCTTGAACCGCACATATGCAGAAAGGAAGAGGGAAAACGGTGGCATCCTTGTATTTGGCCAACAAATGAATCATTATCATAATAGAGTGTAAGTGATGTTTATTTTAAGGGAAAAGACATAGGAAATTAGTTCCCAGTTTTACGTTGAAAGTTTTGTTGAGTCACTTAAATCCCTTTTTTACACTCGCCTTCACTTTTTAAAGGTTGTGAAGTAATGTAACGTTTTCGAGAACATTCGTCCTCATCATCAGTTGTTGGGTGACTGAAGCTGTCATTTTCTTGTCTCCTCTTCCTCCTCCTCCTCCTCCTCCTCCTCCTCCTCCTCCTCCTCCTCCTCCCGCTGTAACTGATTTTTTGCCATTTGGTGTCAGGGGCACAAAGTTTTAATACTTTGTTTAAAGGCAGGATTTTGAAATTAACGACGTTGTTGCAGTTTTTAATGATATATATCTTTTTCCAGATGTACAGTTCTATTGGTGTGGTAAGTGGTTTCAACTGAAACCACTGCAACAATGTTGATTTCGAAATCCTGCCTTTAAACAAAGTGTTAAAACTTTGTGCCCCTGACACCAGATGTCAAAAGAATCAGTTACAGCAAGAGGAGGAGGAAGGGGAGACAAGAAAAAGAGTTTCAGTCACCCAACAGCTGATGATTAGGACATAAACATTACATTATTTTACAACTTTTAAAAAGTGAAGGTGAATGTTAAAAAAAATATACTAAGTGACTCAACAAAACCTTCAACATTAAGAATACTTCACTGTTAATAGTGCTTCTGTTTTTAATCTTCCAGTTTTACAGTGGAATTTTTATGACATTACACTATTCCAGTTTAAATAGTTTTGTATAAAAGTAGCTGCTGTTTTTTTATTGTAATTGTGAACATGAAAATACTAATCATTCTTATGGCATTAGAATAATAATTTATTGAATGCATAGTGTGCAAAAAATGGATTACATTGTAAACTAGAATATCTATTAATCATAATTATGACTTTTTCTGATTTTAAACTAATGCTTTGTTTAATTTATTATATAAAACTTTTAGCCCCACAAAAACATGAATTTTATTTGTTGACAGATAATCAGAAAATAGTTACAAATGATCTTAATGTGCTAATATTAATAATACTTTTTCCTTGCATCATTTTCTCTGCCCATTGCCATATGATAGCAATTTTGTAGGCTATACATACCAAAAGCATAACGGTCATGGGTAGTCAAGGTCGTTAAGGTGCAGACTTCTGATCTGGAGGTCTGAGGCTCAAATCCTGCCAGGACCATCTTCCCTGACTGAGGTGATTTCCGTCAGTCCTCATAACTGGCAAATGTTGGTGAAGTACCCTAAACTTAAGCCTGGATCGTTTCCTCCCCAAATTTCCTTTCCCAGTTATTTCATATTTTCATCTGTCATCAGTGTCCACCACTGTGTTGCAATATGTAGTAAAAATAGGCATTAAACACTACTTTAAGGAAAAAAAAGAATGAAATGCTAGTTTATTATGCCTGCCATTGGAACTCATTGATTGGTATAAAAGCAACTTAAAATGCTATGCTGCATTCAAATAGCACATCACAGAGTGTCATGGGCATGCATTCTGGTATAACATAAGGAACATAACTGTTCCAGAAAGTTAACTTAAAAAAAGAATAAACTAAAGGGTACTGGAATCTTGACAAGACATTGAGATTACACTTATTTTGTGGAAAACATCAGTAGTATTATTTTCAGCAATATGTTAATGTCTGCAACTAAACTCAAAAGAATTTTTTTTTTTTCAGAAAAGTGTTTACCATTACAATCTTTGTTATATTTTACTCGGTTACAATGCTTTCTATAGAGAGTTTGCATCTTCCTTGAGTTGAGAAAGTAGATGGGAGGAAGCTGGTTGAGTGTGAAGCAAACGGTGACATTTTAGATCCATAATTTCCAATGTGATCTTACACACAAACTTTCATGAATCTATGGCATGTACTCAATCACTAACCTGTTAAGTTAGTTGCTCAAAGTGTTGAAATTTGCATTCATGATACACTGAAGTTATTCTGTAATCCTTCTAAGTTCTGCTCTTATATTGTTTTTCAGTTCATCTACAGTGTGAGAGTTATTTCTATAGACTAATTTTTAGGGTTTCCCACTAGCAAATATCGCATGTGGTAAGATCTGCGGAACATGCAGGCCATAACCGTTTAGAAATAATTCTGCTTTAAAAAAAACCATGCTTACAGCCTCCAAAGAAACACAGACAGTATGTACTGTGGCAGAATCTTGCTGAAAATATGCATATTTTCTCTCATGATCAGTTAATTCTTTTAAAAGAATATGCAAGTATTTACATACAGTACCTCTCCGAATTTATGGTATCTTAAAAGAATATAGGTCCTGTTTTACACAACAATCGTTTCATCATGTAGAGGAATTTTGTGAATTATTTGTGGATTTTCTATGCTTCCGAATCTATTGTTCTGTGATCATGCATATCCACCTAAATTAAACCATGCTTCACCAGAGAAAATAATTAAATGTGGATCAACAATACCATAATGAATGTTCTGCTAAATCCAATTGCAGAAATTCACTCAATATTTATTGCCACGAAGCTGCAATTCTTAGACTAGAGTAACTATAGGTTTCAATTTTAAACCCTCTTTCTTCTAAGCTTACTCTGTATGTAAACTTACTAAACTGTGTTACTCCACAACTGCTTTACCCTTTCTCTTTTATTTGCTGTTTTAAAACACACTTATGTTGGACATGTCAGTAATTACCAGAGACCGGAAGTTTAGTCATTATAAATCATTAAAATAGGCAGGCAAAAGGCATTATAAATAGCTAAAATACAGGAAAAAAGGCATTATAAATACTATAAAAGGCAATTAGAAAAACCCATTTATTTAAAAGATTACTCTATTCAATAACTCGATCATATTATAAAGAACTTCAAAGTTTTAAACAAAATGCTAGTGTTGTAATTGACACAAAAATGAAATATTTTTTAAAAAGGCCTGTGTATTGCAATGCCTTATTCGTTACACATGACAACCAAATGCTTTTTTAAGTTCTCTGGGATCATGTTGAGTCTCCTGTCAGAAAACACATTTTCCATATGAGAAAATTACCTCTCAACATCAACAGAGGTTATTGGAGCAAATCTAAAACATAGCATCATTGTAGGATCTATATACATAAACGTGGCTGGCATTAATATGCAAATTAAGTATCTTATATTAGCATTTTACATATTCTTGTACACATCTTAAATAATAATAATAATAACAACAACAATAGCCTTTAATCCCTATAGGGCATTGGCCTCTCCTAAGAGAGGGTAGCTTGATATGTTCCTCCCACATTTGTGCTAAAAATGTGGAATTCCCCTGTCTTTGTCTTTGATAGTTCATTAATTGTCTTAATCTAGATTTGATTTTACATTTACACACTTTTGCTCCTTGGCCTTCTGGCTTGAATCTCACTCATTTTGACACTTGACACTTATTCTCACTTTAATCTAACTCGTTTTGACAAGTGACACATAAAAATTCTGAAATTGATTTTTTTTTTTTTTTGTCACTTTTGACTGGCTGTTTTACCATAATTTTCTACAAGGGCAGTCCCAGAAGTACCCTACCTGACTTATAGATAGCGGTTGTTTCAAACAAATGACTATGGTAGAAAGTACCAACCTTATAAAGCTTAAGTTTGAAGTTTGACGATGCTACATTGTTTAGTTATTGTTTGGCAGCCATCAATAATGAACACACTCAGCAAGTTTGTAAACATGGATAAAACTGATCATCGTTATGTGATACAATACTTTCATTTGAAAGGTCTTAGTCGAACTAATATTAAAGCTAAGCTAGATTCTACTCTGGGGGAGTCTCCTCCTTCGTTTACAACAGTAAAATATTGGGTGGCAGGGTTTAAGCGAGGCCCTATGAGCTGCCAAGATGAACATCGCAGTGGTTGACCAAATGAAGTGACCACACTAGAAATTGTGGAGGAGAAAATCCACCAAATGGTATTGGATGACCATCAACTGAAAGTGCGTGAGCTAGCAGACATTATAGGCATTTCAAAAAGTGCATTTCTTTGCATACTGATTGAAAATTTGGACATGGAAAAGCTGTGCGCAAGATTGGTGCCGTGCTTATTCTTAATGGAACAAAAACAGCTTTGTGAGGATGTTTCAGTCGAGTGTTTGGCGATGTTTCGCTGCAATAAAGCCGAGTTTTTGCATCAATTCATAACAATGGATTGAATGAAGAGAATCGGCTCCAAAGAAGGCGAAGACAGTTCCATCTGTAGGCAAGGCCATGGCATCAGTTTTTTGGGATGTGCATGGGATATTTGATTATCTTCAAAAGGAAAAGCAATCAACTTCCAGTATTAGGCGAACTTATTGCCATGCTTGAATGATGAAATCAAGCAATAACGGCCGCATTTAGTGAAAAAGAAGGCTTTGTTTCATCAAGACAATGTACCAGTTCACACATCCATTATCGCATGGCCAAAATCAACGAGTTCAAGTTTGAATTGCTTCCCCATGCACCCTATTTGCCAGATTTAGCCCCCTCTGATTATTTTCTGTTTCCAAAGTTGAAGAAATGGCTTGGTAGTAAAATATTTGCCAACATTGAAGAGGTGGAGTCTCCAGTTGATGGTGATTTTGCAGAACTCTAGGATTCTCACTATAAACAGGATATCAAAGCTATTGAACATCGCTGGGAAAAGTGTATTGACCTGAAAGGAGGCTGTGTAGAGAAATTGTCGCGGTATCATTCGTGTTATCTTATTTGCTGAGCGCCTGTTATTGTTTTATTATTTTGAATTTTGAGTTCTTTGTCCTCCAGCTAGCTATTATTACCCAGTCGAGCAAATCTCTTAAACAGGGTGTGTAAACAGAAAGGAGTTGTTATTAAAAGATAACACTGATAAAAGAATTTATTTTTACACTTTTATTGCCGTCACACTTTATTCATTTCATATAATTACTCTTGATACATGCCCAACTGAAACTGTTGTATTTTCGAATGTAACTATTATCACTTATTTGCCGCACATTATTAATTCGCATATTTCACATCTTTTAACTAACTTTACGATGCGAGAGATTCTGTAGAACTGCGCGACGTGTAACGCGTGAATGTTTCTCTTAAACTGTGCGACGTGTAACGAGTGAATGATCCTGTTGAACTGTGCGACGTTTGCCTTGTGAATTATTCTGTAGAACTGCGCGTTATCCGTCTCTGACTCGGAATTTATACTCCCTCACCCCGATATGCCTAAAGATTATAATTGAGCTGCTATTGGTTAATAAAATGCGCCAACATTAGCGTCTATTTTTATATCCAATCAAAATTATGAACACATATGCTCTAGGGAAGATATTCCCTCCATTTCTAAAGAAAAGCGCACTACTCTGACGTCATTTGTTTGTCTCTTCTAATTGATAAACAACTCACCCCCTCGTTGATTGTTACCCGCTCCTATTGTCAGTTTCAGTGAGGCCGTGTAAACTTATTTCCTAACAATGCTTATAATTAACAAACATCTCAAATCATTGTCATACAATACTGTTAATTTACACTACAATCACTCTGGCATTCACAGTGTTGTGATATGAAATACTGCCTCAAAATAAAGAAGTTTTTTCCCAAAAGTTTTGTGTTTTCTTTGTTAGGTTGCGTACTTATAGGACAGCCCTTGCACTTGTTATATTTTAAATGTATGGTAAAACTCAAGTTAATTGAAAGAAAATTATGGATTTTAAGTTTTATACAGATGCGTTGTCTCCTAGGATTATTTCCTGACACTTAGGTTAAATCTTCCTATAGTAAAGTTTCTGTTAATTATAAATGCTTACATTTCAAAAAACTTGTTTTCTTATTCCCGTCCTGGTTCCACTGCGAGTGTGTTGTGGACCAGCCTTACTTGCACAGGCATTTAGACAAAAGTGGGACCCAGTAGGTTGTAGTATTGTTGTTATGGATAGTACATTTATTGAATATTTTATTTGATATTTAAAGCTCTTTTCTGTTATATGTTTTAATGATGATTAGTATATCATACAAAAATATGCATTAGTACTTTATCTCAAGTATTGTAATTGTACATATCACTGTTATATATTGATTCCATTCACTATAGTGGCCTATACAGATACAATCCCGCCACTGTACTGTTTTATATAAATGCATTTATATAAGATTCAGGCTAGCTGGTATATATATACTTAGCAAAAATTTGTTTAAAAAAAATAACTATATTTATATAGTAATAACTGTACTTCACTGTTAGTACCTACTATTGCAAACTGTGTTGCACAGAAAGTGAAAACGTTTAGGTGTAGTCATCCTGGATACTTTTGATCATGTAATGTAGAGGCAAAAAATTGCTTCTAGTTTTCCTGAAAAGTGTCAGAATTTGAGATCAAACTTAAAATAAAGACAAACGTATAGGATGTATACAAACAGACAATGCAAGTACAGCTTTATACTTGCAATGGTAAAGACTACTATTTAGTTGGCATGTTTCCCGAGTCATTTGACCTTACAATACAAGCTTCTCTGTTCACAAGCTATTGAATCATGTAGTTTAGTGTCTTTAATTCTTTCGCTAGACTGCTACTTTCTCTAGCAGAATAAATGGCTCACAGTTATACAAAAATATTGTAATATAAGTTAAGCCCTGCAGCAGTATGGACAGCATGCCTGCATGTTCTCTGGGACCCATATGGTTCAGTCCCCATTTGGAGCAAGTTGCCTGATTAGCTTGTCTCCAGTGAAATGTAGGTAACGTTAAAGTGCCAAAGAACTGTGGGAGCATTTATGCCCTCATTTCATTCATTCCATTCATCATGTTTGGAAACACTTTACAGTTGATAGTATGTGACAAAGGTCCCCTGAGTGTTTATGATTCTCTTGTGTTCTTTCCGCTTTCTCCATCCCTTTCTTACTGAGGAACCAAAGTCCTGGAATCTACATTGTTTCCCTAAACCTGTTTGCAAATGATCAAATTTTCTGTGCGACCTTGATTCTGTGATTATTCTTCTGAAACATTCCACATTTAATGCTGTCTTAAAAGCTAGATTAAAGTGATGTAACAACAAAAGTTATGCATAAAAAGATAGATACTGCAAAGAAATTTTGTTTTGGGTTTACAATAAAAACATCAGCACTGATCTAATGTATAGCTGACACATGAACCCACAATAATCTGTGCACATCCTTTTGTGCAGTGTGTGTGATGTCTTCATTGTAAACCCAACATTAGGCAGGAAATAATAACACGATTCATCATAATCTACAATTATGTAAAACTCAGTCCAGGTGGTTGAATTTAAACAGATTCTTTTCAACTATTTGTTTCTGTTAGTACAACTTGTTGGCATGCTTATATATCCAGCAGCTTTTTTTCAACAAATTACCCATTAAAAAAAATTCTGTAATACCTAATGTAATTTTTAAATATATTGGTGTTTTACATTTTTGTTGTCAACTTATGGTACAGTCCAATTAAACTCAACATCAGATCAGAAACCTTTAATTTTTAATCCTAACTGTATCAATCAGTGCCCATGTTAGTGTAGTTATATGGTTGAGATTGCACTTTTTTCTTGTGTACTATGCCTTTGAAGAAAGGTTAAATCTAGCATTTGAGTGTTCAGAGTACAAGCCCCCACTTTGCTATGCCTTGGAACAGATTCTGGAACTCGGATATTGGGACCAAACTGTAATAAAGAGGAAGAGTAATCAATGAAAGGAAAGTCTTCTAGGAAATATGAAGGAACTTCAACGTTAGTCACAAATCTTGTCTAATTCTTCCTCACTATATTTCATTTATATTAACATATTGAAACTCAAGCCTGAACTAGATTCAGGCATCAGGCTATGTTCAAGAGATCATAGTTTGAATTATGCTTTGGCATAGATTTTGTATAATTTTAATATACATATGTGACCAAAGTGTGAGTTCGAGCTTCACAGAAATGTTCACCATTTTGGTTGGTGTTATCTTTTGAAAACAACAGGAAAAACTGAAAAATTGGCTGTTGTCACTTTTAGAGAATCATGTTGTTGGACTTAAGCCATTGTGATTTTCCCAAAACCTACTTTTGTTGAGTTTGCCCTTTGTACCTGGAATGTGTCATATATAGTTTTCTAAATGATACTTATTGTCTCTTATTATTGTATGAAGGATCTGTCCATATTGAGCATACTGCTGTTATGCTATAACATACTGGTAATATTTTCTGAGCTTGAATTTGGAGCCTTAACCCTTCCCGTGTGGAATTAATTTGGGTCAGATTTAGCAAAGTTTAAAACTTGCAAAATATTGTGCTAATTACACTTATTCATGCACATTGTAACTAATACTATGTAAATGTAAGTGATCATACCTGAATTTAAAAATTACCAAAATACTGGTGCAAAAACAATATGTGCTGAAAGCTATATACAGATAAACATTGGTGTTACACACTCACAGATTAAGTTGGTTTTCTTTGTGTGATGAAGTTGAAACATTTGTCTGGATGGAAATGGGCTTATGTATTATACCAGTATTGGTAACACCTGTGATCTAGGCACTCATCACTGGATCGCTGAGCCTTGTTACACCCAGCTTTCTGCAAAGTGGCTTTCACATTGCATTCTTCTTCTTCTAAGGCAAACAACTTGAAATAAGAAGAATCATAATGGAATTCATTGAGCATTGACATCATTTCACAATCTGTCAGGGTTTTGTTTTGATGCTATTTTTGCGTATCGTGCAAAATACTCTAAGAAACTGAAAGTACTCACACATGCATGTGTACACCATTATAATTTGGTGGCTGGAAATACCCCTTAAACACGATAACTTAATTGTCTTTTGGTAAAAACAATCAAGTTATCATGGGCAATGGCTGTGAAAGTCTGCAATTTCACCCCTTAAACACGTTTTAACTGTTAAATTTGAAATAAGTCATACTATCTTTACATAAATCTTCACTTATTAAGCTTTTAAAACTGAAGATTTCCGAGGGCATTCATCCTCATCATCAGCAGTTCCTCTTCTTTCCTATTCCTCCTCACCTGGCTGGGTTGGATCCTGCTGTCATCTAATGGTGGGTTGACAAAACTAACAAACTACTAGGCGAGATTTCAAATTTATGATATCTGAATTCTTGATAATGAATATCTTCTCCCAAATAGTCAGCTCTAGTGATGAGGAAACTGGTTTTATAAGCTGTATAAAACAAGAAGGAATCAGAGACGGAGCTAGATAATGGAGCTAGATAATGCTGGTGAAAGTCGCTCAGCCAATAGCGCTAGAATGAGGTTGCCTAGTTCAAGTGCCGCGGAGTCTTGCTGTAGGCTACGGTTCCTACTTTTTAATTGCGCTGTTAAAAGTTGTTATGTACTCATTTATAGATTATAGCTGAGCAGGGCTAAAAATTTTAATCAGACTGTCCAAAAACCGTGCCTCTACGATGTTTGGTTCTTTAGTTATGTGTCAAAGCAGATATTTATGAGAGTTGCGAAAGACCTTGACCACTGTACACCACCATCAGCAGTGTTGTGTTTACGTTCGGTCTGTTTACAAGAGCTTACAGTGGTTGAGTTAAAGTTTCAAAGTTAGTGTTATCAGTGTAGTGGTTTTAATTGAGTGTTTAACAATGATGAAGGCATGCCTGCTGAACTTCATGCCAAGTGATTGAGGTGAATGTGTTTGCTACACTGACCGTATCTTGCTTCACGCTGTGTGTCTCGTCTCTCTCTCTCTGCAAATGCAGCATTCCATTGGCTTGCTCCAGATTCCTTCTCGTTTCCTACGGATTATAAAATTTTATGGCTTGACCAGTGTTGTGGTTCTCAGACAAAAAATGGTGTGGCACAGCAAACTTGTCTGTTTGTTTTTGTTTTATATTTCTCTGATGCTCAAGTTTCTCTTGGTTTTTCCTATGTAGTATTTTACAATCTTCGCAGTTGATCTGGTAAATTCCTGATTTAAGTGCATCGGGGACTGTGGTTTTGAGTGGTTTGTTCAGAAGTTGTTCAGGCTGTATCTGTTTTAAGGAGCTAATCGAATGCCAAACTTTTTGTAGATATTCTCAAATTTTCTAATTGCCCTTGGGTGATATATGAACTTTTCATGTTTCCATTAATTGTCTCAAGAGTAGTAGTTTGGGCTATTTCCTTAAGTTTACCACTGTGTTTCAACATCTTAAGTATTTAACCTGGGTTGAAACCATTTACATCTGCTATGTCCAGTAATACGTTGGCATTCTTTCTTCTCTGCTTAGAGGATGTAGTTCAACCTATGGATAAGACTTTCGAAAGCTGCAAGCTGGTGTGAGATCAGATTGCAATCATTCTTTTTAATGTAATTATCTACATATGCCAAAATTAAATTGAGTTTTATTTATGGACGCTCTTTAAGTGCTGTAGTCCTTAGCGTCGCATTCTATATTGGGCGTGAAAGACCAGTAATTTTGCTAAGAGGCTTCTTTATTAGGCTTGAGGTTCTTCTATGACACAGGACCACCGGATTTACTTCCCTTCAGAAGGAAGCCATACTAAGGATTTTTACACACGAAAAAATCCATCACCCTCCGCCGGGTTTGAACCCGCGACCACAGGAACTAGGGGCTAGCATGGTAACCACTACACCACGGAGGACGACACCCACATGTTGATTTTCTGTAGATTTCTTCTGGTTTTATTATTTTTAGTTCCAATAAGGGTAAGATATTTTCTTCTGTTTCCGTTGTGAATTTTATACAATCGCCCAATAGATTCAGTAAGAGCATCTTCCTTGAGTTTTTCTGGTATGATTGCAAAGATATTTACAGGTCTGACCCAAAATTTGTAGATGTGGGGAAAGGCTTTTACTATGTGTATTTCCAAGTACATTTTTAAATTCTGCTAACAAGTAGTTTGTTAGAGTTTTGTCACCCTGCCATTAGATGACAGCAGAATCCAACACAGCCAGGAGAGGAGGAAGAGGAAAGAAGAAGGAACATGCTTCAGTCACCTAACTGCTGATGATGAGAATGAATGCACTCGAAAATGTTCAGTTTTAAGAACTTAGTAAATGAAGGTTTGTGTAAAGATAGTGTGACTCATTCCAAATTCAACATGAAGAAAACTTGACTGTTTATAGTTCTTCCGTTTTTATTAGCTAGTGTTTTAACTGGCTACGGATGGGATCCTTGCAGACTGCTGACATATGATTGTGCAAAGCATTAGATCCAGCCACAAATGCTCAGTTGGTAACTAAGTTTACCCCATCTCCAGACACTTGCGGTTATGCCCGTATTCTGACCGCGAAGGGTTAATGTGTGTTAACTTACATAAGAAAATATCTGATCAGTTGAATTATGACAAATATGCTGTATTTTACATAAGGTTGAAAGGATCTGTATTCTGATGGGAGAAGCTGTTAACTTTGAAATGAAAACTTACAATGGTAGCTGCAGTGAATGTAAAACTAAAATGTTTAATACTGTTTTGTCAAATTTTAATGTGATAGTAAATATGGATTTAGTTTTTATATGGATGTGAACATTATTTAGAATAATTATATCTGTCAGTTATTATACTATTTAAACTTTCAGAACTGTTTTAATTTAGCATTTATGTTGCAAGAAATAAAAGACTTATTTGAAGGAAAAAATCTACTAATTGTTCTTTCACCCAAACCATGAGTAGTTTAAAGGTTGGAAAGTCAAATCACATTTGAAAATTCAGGTAAGAGTTATAGTAACCAAAATTGCCTTGTAGTTCCACCATGGCAAGTATGAATAAGAGAAAATTTGAGGCACAATGGCAGTGCATGGTCTAGTAAGCCAACAATCTGTCTTTCAGAACTGCTGTGGCCTTAAATTTTTCAAATATGATTTAACTTTTCCAAACGTTGATGGAAAAATATGTTTGCATATTTACATTATATACTTGTTCCATAGTTAATTCTATTGGATGAGTTTAGCAAGTGAGTAATGCGCTTTCAGAAAATCTTAAGTCAAGGATTATTAATTTGCAAGTATTGCTTCTAGAGAAAAAATAGCTCATATTAATCAGTTGTAGATTATGAATGTGTCAGTCAGTAATTTATGGCACTTGTGTTGTAATGTGGTTGCAACACTTCATTTCTATTTAATGTAATTCAAAATTACTCCTAAGCTTTGCCAATAAAGCTTTTCCTTTGTAAACGAAGTCTTTAGTTTAAAGTTGGTTACAAATCAATTCTTTTGTATATTTGCTGGCCAATAAATTTCTGATTTTTTACAATGTTTGTGATTTGAATCTTAAACATGCAAATTGCTTTTCTATATATATTGTAGAAGAAAACCTTGATTCCACAAATCCCTGTTTAACACCTTCCAGCACTTCATGTCGGATTTACAGACTCTTGACTTTCTGAAAAGTGCAGTTTCATATTTGCCAACCTTTATGGTTTGCCTGTAAAATGTACGGGAGCACAGAACTTTTTATGACTTTATGGGAATGCATTAATATAAGCCACAAGTGGTTAACCTACTTAACTTCTATGCAAGTAGTTAAAGTTTGATTCTCTGTAGTGGATTGTTATCTTTTGTGTTTTACAGCTCATTTTACTGTAGTATAGTTAAATGGTGTTGCTTGTGTTACTTCATTTTACTTACAAGTTTAGTTACAATAATGTGAAATTTGAGGTTATAAAATTAAATTGAGTATGAAACCTCCTCCCAACCAATAAGTTAATGTCATGGTTGCCATCTACTGGTATAACAGACTACTAAATAATGTCACAACTAAAGTTGGGACTGGGGAACATAGCTGAGGGAACCAGATGATAAAGCAGAACACAGACTTGGCTTGATTGATCATGGTATATTTAAGTCAGAAAAGGGAGGTGTTTGGCTTACAATTGCTAGGGGAAAGTAGTATGTTAATAAGCTAACAAAACAAAGGATATACTTATGCTTCCCCATAAGGGGCTTACCTTTTAGGATATGCTGCAGGTGATACATTGTCGAGATCTACTGCTCGGCTAAGTCGACCGTCGTGGCGCCCCTTGCTCGTCGTGCAACCAGAGAAAGAAGAGCCAAACACTTGCTTATATAGCATCAGGTTCCCTATGGGGGTCTCTCTGTTTTCATGGCAGCATTTACCATATATGGTATGCCGCCACCCTGGTTTTGCGTGGGCTACCACCTAGAGACGCATGACATCTCTTGTGTTGCATGATGCAACATTGTTCTACAAGTTTCTATTCTATCCTGGAAGTGATGTCACGGTAAGGTCCTCTGGGACTGTCATGGGATGTGGTATGCCAACTATAATCCATCATGTACACAGTTTGGAAGTTAATGAAATATAAAATATGATTTCTTGAGAATTAAGAAGAATGTGACGAGCCTATAAAAGTAACTATTGAAATAAAAGAATTAATGCAGTTATGATCTCTGCAATGTCATACGTGACAATAAATGCCACATACATAAGAAAGAAGAAAACCTGTTATATTTTTACTCATGTATTTAAGATGAAAGGTAGAAAAAAAGTTGAGTATCGCCACAGAGATTTGAACTTGCAACCTCAGGAACAGTAAGCTAACACTCTTGCTGCAATAAGTGTGGTATTGTAAGAAGCTTTAGTCATACTGCACATTGGAACCATAAATCAATAAAGTGTGTTTTGCTTACAAATATCCAGTGTTGAAACATCTGTCTGTCTGAAGTCTTGTATATGAATTATTTTCTCGACAGACTTCAGTAATTATACTTGTCTTCCCCATTATACTATAAGAATATATACAGTCTTGTGAACAAAGCCTGGCCATCCTGAGTGCTCACGGAAGTACCCGATTCAAGCTCCGTCTCTCAGATGCCGGTTTTCACTTAAGATTACAATTCAAATGTACCATGCTAATTAGTATACAGTGCTATGTTAGGCCATATCTTATCTGTCCATCAGCATCATGGTCCCCGTTCATTGTGTTGCAACAAAGCCCATAGTGTGTGGACTTCGTTTTGTGAGATTTAAAATTTTTTTGCACCACCAGTGACCTCTAGTGATAACCAGCAGTAACCAATAAGTAATAAATGAGAGAACATTCAGTAATGGACAATGTGAATTGTAATGTCAACTCCCTCAACTGTGTTCTACAGCTGCAGGATGTAAGTTTCCTATTTATTGAAAGGTTCTTGTTTATACAGGAAGAGCTAAAAGACTACAAACCGGCTGCATGGTGTTTTTCCTGTCCTCGGCACTCATTGCCGTCTGTCGCTATCTTAGAAAGGTGTGGATGAAACCATACAATATTTTTAAAATTACTTTTAAAGGCTTTACTTACCAACTTTATGAAAGTGTATTTGAGGACAGAATTATTAGTAGAGATTTGTGACCCCCTGCTATTTCTATCTCTGGGGTAACTTAAACCAAAGTGTACAAGACAAACCCACACACCCTGGAAGAATTAAAACAAAATATCCACTAGGAAATTGTCAACATTTCTCAACGTGAACTATGGTGAGTGATGGATAGTCTCCTAAAGAGGTGCCAAAAATGTATGGACAACGACGCTGGCCAGTTTCAGCATCTCCTTTCATAAAGTTGGTAAGTAAAACCTTTAAAAGTAGTTTTAAAAATGTTGTATGGTTTCATCCACACCTTTCTATGATAGTGGCAGATGGCAACGAGCGCTGAGGACGTGAACAGGAAAAACACAGCGCAGCCAGTTCGTAGTTTTTTGGCTCTCTCTGTAGTTCATGGTATGAAGTGTAAACTATGGATCTGTACATCCTAGGAAGTGGTGGTCTTTGCTATTTAATACATGTTTGCCTGTGGTACCAACAGGAATTTCAACATGTGTGGCAGAAAGAAGCAGTACTACCAGGTCTTCAAGGATTCTTGTAAAACAAAATTCCCTTTTATTTTAAAATCAGATAAGGGGGTAAAATTGCATTCCGATCACTTCATTGGAAGTAGGGGAAGATGTTAGGATTAAGAAGAAATCTCCAGGAGGAAGGCATATGAGGAGGTTTGGGCAGAATCTTCAGGGCCAGGAAGAAACAGTTTCATACTTGCCCAATTTTACAGTTTGTATATAAAATGTATGGCAGTGGAGGCCTTTTTAAGACTTTATGGCAGTGAGGAGGTTATTACAGCTTTGTGGGCAGATTCAAAGTGTTACAGATTTTCTCCAGCTACATGACAAAGTTTTAAATTTTATTGCATTATATTGTAATTTGTTGGTGATAATGTTGTTAACTTAAGTTTACAGCCCAAATGCACTGCGCTAATTGGTACACAGTGATATGATAGGCCAGAGCTTATCTGTGCATGATCATTTCCAGATAGAGTATCCTCAGATGGCCTTTTGATGCTGCACACCCTAATTGGAAGAATAGACAGCTTCAGGCAGAATTTTTGGGTCCAGGGAAGAAACAGTTCTCGCCTTATTACCTTCACCACATGTGCCATACACCACCAACCATCATGCCAGGCCCTGCAATCATGAACAGGAAAATACATGGTAGTATAAAATGCACACCAACATTAGCTTACCAAGCTGGAAAAGGCACAAAATGCCATATTGCCTGGTCTAATGAAAATCAGACCCAGTACCTCCCAAATTTGAGCCTACCACATGAGCCATCACACTTGGTGGGTAAGATCAGCTTGTATTCATGTGTCAGATGTTAAGTTAAACTATAATAAACTAGCATCAATTATTATAGCAATTTTAATTATTCCTCATAATAGTGTTGAATGAGAATGTGTTTTCACTGTTGTGTGAAAGAATGGAACCAGCTTCAAGTTGCTGGTGTCTAATAAGACAAAATGCAGCAGCACTAATGTATGCTATGAACACAGGCTCAGTAAACACTTTCTGAAAAAAGCTAGCAAAATTTCAGCATAAAGCCCAAAAGGTTCTGCATCTATTGCCACAGGTTTAAATGTAACTGTATGCCATAATATAGGATGATATTGGCAAACAACACCTCCAAATTAACAGTGTAGTTAGTTGTGCGAATGTTGCTCTCTTGACAAACAATCTCCACAAACTGCAGCATGTATACGTACAATTGTCTACTGCTTGAGAAAGATTAGTAAATGTGTTTTATTCTTATTTCAGTTTTGTGGTTTGTATCATGTAATTCTTGCATATTTACTGCATTGAACATTTTACACATTGTAAACTTTGTCAGAACAAAAGTATCATGCATTGCTGCACGAGGAAAAGATTTTTGGCTTCAATTTAAGAAAGTTTGCAAGTATGCATTTTATAACATAATATATAATCTGCTTTTATGAAAATAGTGTATGTATAAAATACCGGAATACCCAGGATTCTTTGCAAACATGGTGATTTGGCAACAATGCCTAAAGCCGCTGGCTATTTCATGTTCTTGTGTTATTTTTACCTCATTCTGTGTGGCTATTGTTTGGTTTCTCAACAGATTCATAGCACTGTGGAAATAGCAATTATCATTTTTGTTCACAATATCATTGTGAAGGTAAAGTGTGGTAAAATTCCTTCTGATTGACACATGCACTGTAACTGACCTGCTGCAGAGCTCATCATCTCACTGACTAATAATTTCAGGAAGATAAACAGGTTATTGATGGGTGCGTGAAACAACTAGCTGTCCTAGAAATTGAGTCATAAGGCATATCTCAGTCACAATGTAGTATCTACTTTTGTTGTATGCCACCATGTGTTTGTTTAGTAATGAAAAAAATTCTCATTTTAATTTAACGCAATATTTGACATAATGCGTGCTTTAAAAAGTAAAGATAAAGCTGTACTTGAGCTATATATAGTGCCTTTGTTTTATGCCAAGGCCGCTGATCATGCGAATGCGTGCTCCGCACAGAGTCTATGACACTGTGGGGTTTTCCATTCCGTAACTCCCATGTTATTTACTCATGAGTGTTAATAACATATATGTAATGAGTGCTAACCTTGCTATAAGTGTTGTTGAAAGTGGTGTCCATCTGCACGAAGACATTCTTGACATTGATGGATGAAACTACCATTCATACGCATAAGTTCTTCTCATGTAATCTTCATACTTTCAGCTTTTATATTGTCCTTAAGTTTGTCTATATGTGGGATTGTTCCTATAAACTTTATTTTTTAGCATTTAGCGATCTCATTCTAAATTTATTGACCAAACATCTCCAGTGTGTCTACCCGGAACTGGATAACCAGGAAATTGCTGCTGAAATGTCTACACACCTGTCTACATGATTCAGTTTTCACATATGTATTGTATATAAAAATATGCTGTTCAAGCATGAATTTGTTGGCAGGTATTTCCGCGAACTAATAAGAGAATAACATTCCTAGGGAAATCACACACAACACACGTATTGTCGAAACACTTCACAACATGAATACAAAGCTACGACTGAGCTCACAGCAGATAAACATACCCTTGACACATCCTGCATTTCTTCTGCACTGTGGCATAATACTGAGGTCACTGCTATCTCGGCTGGTACGCATATAAGGTGGTTGTGGCCTTGGCATAAAATGAAGGCACTGTAGTTTTCTAATAAAAGGAGTGTAAATCCCTCTTTGGTAAACTCATCACTTTCTCAGCTCTCGGAAAAGCATAAAATTTTGAATTTAAATAGACTGCAGTAGTATGGCTTTTGCATGTTAGAGGAAGGTTTTTTTATTGAAGGAGACACAAGGTTTAACCCATTCCCCTTGTTTTGTTCTTTGGTGTGTGTACTATCCAAGAGCTGCTATTCTGTTAGCACTGTGTTGTAAAGTACAACCTGCCCCAACACATTTGGAGGGAGGAAGGAGGAGAATGACGCCTATGTCACAAAATAGCATGGCTACACTAGAGCATCTAATATCATTTATGAACCAAACTATCATCAATTGACATTTTCCTTCTTTCACTGACATCAAATGCTTATATTGCAATTTCCAATTAAGGACATATCTGCATTTAACCCATTATGCTTGTCATAATCTACTTGTAAGTACATCTACATGGAATTTTGGCAAGTGCCCTGAGTATTTAATGGACTTCTAAATGGCAGTAGTCCAGTGCTTGCCAAGCATGATCTCTGGGTCGGTGGATGGACCAACATGAAAAAAAGCATATTGTGAAATTTTACATTACCTCTTGCAGAATGTGCTGGAAATGTCCCTTATCTTGTATGTACTGCTGACATTTGCAGATGAAATTCTCATTGTTCCAGCACAATACATCTTCAGAAATTAACATCATTTCATTGTGAATGTTTTGTTTCAATAAAAAAAATCCTATTCAGAAAAAGCAAATTCAGAATTTGAAAAAAATGCCATTTTTCAAAACATTCTAGCATTGCCAAAAATTAAGATTTTAAGATTTTTTTCACTGACTTATGGCTTCATGTGAGCTTTATTTTGTGAAGTAGAATATTTTGAATATCGTAATTAGTAGTTATACAGCTCAAATTACAGGTTAAATTCATAAAAAACTGAGGCAAATTTATTTTAAAAACTCATAGCAGTTGTGATCTTTATTGTAATTTACAAGTTCTAGTTCACAAAATAACCTGTTCCTTAAGCTTTAATTTCATGTATAAAGGTTCTAGTCCAATGTCTAGTATAGCTTTTGTTTTGAAGATTACAAAGTTTAGACATTTTCATCTTTTGAGAAAATGAAAAATTAAGATGTTATTCAGTATGACAAACTGCTTACTTGAAAACTTTAAAATGTTGAAGGCATTCCTTATTAAAAATTATATAAAAATCATATTATATCTTAATAATATTAATACCATCACTGTCAGAATTAGTACTATCAACCCATTCAATCTTAGAATGAGAAGCACTAGCTTTATCCGTATTCATTCTGTTTATCTGCCGACTGAACATTTTCATTGCTGTTATTGCACTGTTCAATATGTCTATTACTGTGAAACTTTCTCTTCCCTGAGTGAACATTAGTTCTATTACCCATCATAGTTGCAAAATGCTAACAGCCCTGAAACTTGTTTGTAAATAAACAATGCCTCTAAAGAGTGGTATTTCAAGACTGCTATAAATCCTGAAATACAATCTCTATTGCATTTGCTCTTAGTTTCTGTTAAAAGCATGAGGAAATTTTGCAGAAGCCATGCTAGCTAGAAGGAAGGAAATTTGAATTAGAAAAAGCAAAGGAACAAGGAGCAAAGTTGCTGAAAATATGCTGCCATGCCCACCTTTCTGAAATCCGGAAGTGCAGTGCACCATTTAAATCCATTTTAGTCCATGTCATAATATTTAAATAAACTTTATGTAATTTTAAACAGGAAGGACTATAGTTTCATAAAATGGCAAAAAACATAGTTTGAAATTTTTGAGAAAAAGCTGCTTTTAAAATGTGGATACATACCTTAGCTTTTTCCATAGATAAATGTCACATGAGGTTGGGGGAGCACACTGATCATACTTTATCTGTATAATATAAAGAGAGAAAGTATATAGGTTGTGCACGCGCGTGTGTATATACAGGATAATCTCAAAAATCACTCAATAGATTTTCATAATTCTTTCACCATTGAAAAGCTCTACTCCTTCTGACAGATATGGACTATAAAACACCTAATTTCAGTTCATAAATCACTAAAATACTAAAAAGGATTTACCAAACTATTTACTAGAATATGAACATATTGGAGTTACAAAAGAACATACACAAGAAGCTCGTTTATCTGGCCCTCATTAATCTTGATCTCCAGTTTATTCAGATTCATTTTTTGTTTCCTTTTCTTTTAACACAAAAATGTGCGGTATATGTACATTTGTAATGTTGGCACCACAGGTAGCTTAGGGATTGCCGGTCCCACACTTCCATCTACCATTACTACAGTCAATGTGGATCTGTTCCTTACAGAATTAAGAAGCTGTACCAGTATTGAGTGAAATAATGCCTCGTGCGGAGGCAATGGCACAGCTGGAAAAGCTAATGGCTTACCTAGAACTTCAGCTGAACTGATGTTAGTGAAAGGACTATGCAATCATGCTGCTCTCAAATGCCATACACATTTGAAACAAAAGAAACTTACACACTACATATTTCAGTAAATAATCATGAGTAGACTACAGTAAATATAGAATTTAAGTGCCAAAAAAGTGTTTCTTGTAAATGCCTAAATAAAAGGTTTGTGTATTGTAGTACATATATCAGAGTTTTTGCATTTAGTAGAATATATCTTCATGATCTAGATTTTCGTTAATCTGGATTATCTCCAGTCCCACCTAGTCCAGATAAGTGAGGTTCTTGTGTACTGTGAAGAAGGCGTGATACTTTTCATTGAGAATGCCATGGTGTAGAAAATATGTGTTGTTGTTCTGTCGAACATGATTGTAAAATAAGACAGAATGCTGCAGTTTTTTCATTCCAAGCAATATATAACATAGATTGTCATGATTTAGCAATTAACACACAGCAAAAGAAAAGATAATGGAATTTGCCTATAACAGTACAATATGCATGGGATACCGATGTCAGAATATTTTAATACTCATTTACAAGGTTTTGCTTTATTTCCTTTAAATGTTAATGAAGTTCATTAACAGAGTATGCTAAATAATTTAGAGAGAGAGAGAATTGCTAATATTAGTAATCAGTCAACCAATATTTATAATTAACAACTGAAGATTATTTTTCTCAATAGCTGCAGCCTATGCATGATTTCCGAAGCAGTTACCTTGGTGGCCTGTAAGTGGGGGTATCTTCCTCAATAGTTTCAGCCTATGTATGATTTCCGAAGTGGTTACCTTGGTGGCCTGAAAGTGGGGATATTTTTCTCAATAGTTGCAGCCTATGTATGATTTCCGAAGTGGTTACCTTGGTGGCCTGAAAGTGGGGATATTTTTCTCAATAGTTGCAGCCTATGTATGATTTCCGAAGTGGTTACCTTGGTGGCCTGAAAGTGGGGATATTTTTCTTAATAGTTTCAGCCTATGTGTGATTTCTAAAGAGGTTACCTTGGTGGCCTGTAAATGGGGAATCATCATATTCACTACTTCACCTCTATTTCATTGTAAGGATTTCTATATTTGTGAAAACAGATAGGTTTTATGTTATTTAATAACTGCAGTACCAAAGAGAAGGTACAAAGGTTAATAGTTCCACCTTCTGTGAGTATATAAAAAAATTACTTGATCAATGATTGTTCCACTGCCAAAGGGTACTTATAGGCTATGCAGTATTTCCAGAACTTGTAAGACTGTTAGGAGGAAGATTAAGGAAGTAAGATGTTCCAATGATGTTTCACATTCTTTTGCATGAATATCACAAGATTTTTTCTTCCATAATTAGGAATAGCCGGTGCTGTAAATTATTACAATTATAAGGGGTAAACGGGAGGATTTACTATAAAAATCGTATAGATTTGGCAGTTTGGTAGTATGGTAGTTTAATAAAGAATGGGGGGGTGTAAATGGGATTAATTAAATCTTCATTTGAATTTCAAAAGCTGCTCTTGCAATATCAGGTAAGCCAGTTAGTCTGTTATAACTAAGTATCACTGTGAAGCAGGCCACCTTGCCATCCTCAACAAAATGGAAGATTGTGTATTATTAATGAAGTCTGATTTCACGTCAGCAGTAATTTCATTTTCCCAACCCTTCAAAGTAAGTATTGTTGATCGAAACATTGAAAAAGAATCTCATCTAAGGCATAAGAACCATTTGGTAATAATTACTGAAGGTTCACACATAACTGAGAAAACTTACACAGGTATTTATTGCAAATCAACAGGCAAATGTTATAGCATAAGCCTAGGAAGATTTGCTTCTGTCAGGCAGAGATACTTACTATATTTGAAAGTCAACGCCTATGCTGGGAAAAGAGAATTGTAAGGAAATATATCCTTATAAGCTCTGACAGCCAGGCTACACTAAAAGCCCTCAGTTCCCATCACTTTGTCACAATCATTGTGGGAATGTTATCAATATTTATCAAACCTTTCCACCCACAATACAGTAGAATTGCGGTGGATACCTAGACACACAGGTATCGTGGGAAATGAAAAGGCTGACTCCTTAGCAAAGAAGGGACTATCTCTCTTTTATAAGACCAGAACCTGACTATGGAATAAGCACGCTAAACACAAAGAACACAGACTATGGGTTCGGAAAGAGTTCCAAAAGAAATGGAAAACCATACCAAAAACAAAGTTTATAAGCGATTAATTAATAAGCCCAGAGAAAAATTAAGTAATTTACTTACTAAGCTTAATAAAACATTCAGAAAAGTTATAAGCTTCATAACTGGATATGGAAAGTTCAGAAAACACCTGAAGACAATGGGATTATACCATATGGAAACCAATTGCTGTCTATGTCTATAAGCCAATGAAACGGCGAAACACATTCTATTAGAATGCAAAGCCACATAACAGACAAGATAGCAAGTTCTTGTAACTACTGCAAAACTAGAAACAGGCTCTAATTTAGTGAGACAAATACTATGAATAAATAAAAATGTAGGCATTGAATCTCTAAATTTGAAAGCAGGAAGTGCACAAAATGGCTTTTTAGGCTTAGGTGCTTAAAGGGCCTGCTTCCTAAATGCTGCAGCCGCCACCACCATACATTTCATAATATACAATACAGCTTCAGTCAAGAAAATTAGACATCAAAAAGATAAAGGAAAAATTACACATGATAAAACAAATAGAAATGCTAATAGGTACCTCAAGACTGGAGGAAGCAGCACAATCCCTAGGAGACCTAACAAGCTGCAAAACCAAAGACCAATAGAAAAGCTAAATAATGGTTTTACGAGAAGTGCTACAGGTCAAAAAAAGATGTGCTAGAATCTCTACAACAGCTAAGACAGAACGCTGAGAACCCTACAGTACTCCACACATTCTCTGAAAAAAGGAACCATTGTAAGAAAACAGTAAAAGAAAAGATCTTACTGGGAAAGAGGGCAAGAAGCTAGTGAAAGAAGCCATGAGAGACCCATATATTGCACTACACCCCAAGAAACAAACCCAAACACATGGCATTAATATGAAAGAATGGGAAACTCTCTTCAGTAACATCATAACAAGGGGCAATTAAAAGGCATACCAGAACATTCACAAGAAATTGTCGCACAACAGCTACAGAATGGACACTGCTGACCACAGAAGTAGTCTTCACTTCCATCAACAGCACCAAAGCCAAAAATGCTGCAGGCCCTGACAGGCTCTACAGTATATCTATATACGAGGCAGATTGATAAGTCAGTGACTTTTTAAAGAAAGTAACATTTTTTCCCAAAAAATGAATTTTATTTCTCAACATAGTCTCCTTTCAATTCAATACACGTTGTCTAACGTTTCTCCAATTTTTTAATCCTTTCAAAAAAGATGATTTTTTTTAAGTCCGCAAAATATTAAGTTGTTTCTGCCATGATGTGTTCACTGGACGTGAATTTCTTCCCAGTGAGCCAATTTTTCAGGCTTGTGAAGAGGAAGAAGTCGCTCGGAGCCAAATCTGGAGAAAATGGTGTGAGGTAGCAGTTCATAGCCCAGTTCCACAAATTTTGCGATGGCAATGGCTGACTTGTGTGTGGTGCATTATCCTGGTGAAAGAGAACCTTTTTTTTCACCAAATGGGGTCGTTTCTAATTCCTTGTGAAACTGATCTATAATTAGCTAAGTTTGAAGATCGTCCTTCTTAAAAATTGGCCTAACAACAGACAGCTTCATACAATTTGGAAAGTTGCCATTTATTATACATTGATTAAATAAATATATAAGCAGATGAATTAAGTTAATTTTTATTTTAAAATTCTACTACTTATGTCTTCCCAACCGGTAGAGAGTGATGGCTTCAGGGAGTTTATACGTTGTGTCACAGTTCACTTACAGGAGTTAGAAATATTGAGTTGTCACACATGTCCAACAGTACACTGATTAGATAAAACTTGAAAATGAGTCATTAGTTTATTATGTACTTGATCAGAGAAAAAGTCAGCAAAGGCTGAAGTAATTTCCTGGTCATTAACAATAGTTGCATCATTCACTTTAATATTACATGCAGATGTTTATAAATTCCAGTCTAATTCAATATTAACAGGTTTTCGTTTGATTGCTTGATCCAGTAACAAGATTGCTGTGGTACTGTTTTTTACATTTTGAAACATATTTTCTAAAATTGTATTTAAGCTTACGATAGTGATCATTTATATCCTCTGAGTTTGTGCACTGTTTAAGTTGGAGCTGATTTTCGAGTTCATTGCTCCGATTACGTATATAATTTTTTATCCAGTGTTTATTAGAATCTTGAAGGTTAGATTTAAAATTTATAACTTTCTTTACAGGACAGGTTATATCAAAGTTGTACGTAAGATTTGAGATGACATTTTCTAACACATTGTTTATGTCAGTGTTCCTGAGCACATTTGACCAATTTGTGTTGCTCAAAATGATATTAAAATGTATACAAACTGTATCACTGCAGTCCTGGTACATTTTTTATGCACATATTTGTGTTAAAATTGAACCTTTTGTTATCGACTAAAATATCTAAAATTTGATCCCTATGACAAGAGATAAGAGGGTCAAATACTATAACAAATGAGACATTTGCTTCAATATTTGTCATTAGATAATTAATCAGATTATTTCCATGGGTTAGGAGAATAGTTTAATAAGCTCATGTGAAATATCAACTAGGACTTGCTTTAGTCTGACATGCCACTGTTTGTTCTACAGTATTACTCAAAGGAGGAAAACAAGTACTTTGGGCACTCTTGATTTAAAGAAATAAGATACCAGTGTGATCTGGCCTCTGATCAACTGAGTAAATGCTTTGAAACACAAAGGCTGCAAGCACTGTACTCATATGGATACAAAACTAATTTATTCAATATAATTTGTATAAATAATCCCATTATATGCAGTGTTACTTCAGTCTAGAAGATAATTTTCAACCTTCCATGTTGTGCTGAAGGCAAATGATACAGTATTCTTCTACAAGAGAGGACATGTTCAAATGTGGAATTTTTTACAGTTTGAGGAATGCATATTAACCATTCAAGGGCATGGATAAGTCAAATTATTCTACGTTTGTATTTGGAAATTCAACAGAAAATTAGCAAAAAGTTATTTACCTCAGTTTTATGGCATCACTTTCAAAATGTCTTTCTTGCATTAATGTGATGTTACATTATTTTCAGTTTTTCTGACAAGCACTTTGAATTAAGGTTAAGGAAACCAATAGCTCACCATTTTTGGTCAATGGAACACAACATTAAATGGGAAAGTGTTTAAAACATACCAAAACACCAGCAGAACTTACAGTAAAAATGCACAAGTGCAATGAATTTTGAAATTCTGCCAGTAGATGACATAGTGAAGTTCTCCACTAGACAGCTAGATGGCAGTACAACTGACATTAAAGTAGGGGATCCCCTTTCGGATGCCAGTGGATATACAGCTGACAATGGAGATGAATGTCTTCAAAACATGTTCTGTGTGTAAACTTAGTAAAGTGTCATCACTAGGGCTGTGACATTGGAGTTGTTACATTTGTTTAGAAGCATCCTGTAATCGACTGTTTACAATGAGAGGGTTACTTGTACAGTTGAGTCAGGTGTATTGCCCCACAGGTTCAAGTAGACGAAATGCCAAAGGAAAGGGTATGGAAGTCCACAATGTTGCAAAACTATATATTGGAGTATGGGGAAAATGTTTCTCTATTATTAATGAAAACCTTTATTGCAAACCATGCAATAGCACAATTGCTTCTGCGCATAGTAGGTAGAGTAAAGTGCGAAAACATGTCAACACACAAACATACAAGAGTTGTATTGCAAAATGTGAGGATAAACTGCTACAGCAAGAGTCATCTTCATCAAATCAAACGTTTAATGAAGAACTATGTGCAGCATTTATTTCTGCCGATATTCTGTTATACATGTATAAACTACAGGATACAAAGTTGCAGGTTATAATTCATTGCAATATATGTAGAATTTTATTCATGTGCACATTGTGATGTAGTGTTTTGCATTAATGATTTAATAAATACATTTCAGTTACATAAGTCAGCTGTATATGTTATAAATAGCATTACAGAAATAAAGTAAATGTTCAAGAGACATGTGTAATTCTTCTTATATAGGCTGTACCGCACAGTCAATGTCAGCCCTTATCGCTACACCCTTACCTTCCTATTCTACACGCTTTCCTCCACATAGCGACTCCGATGTTGCAGCCCTAGTCATCACTCCACCAACAATTTCAATATGTTAAGAAGTTTCACTGTTTATAATCACTTCTAATAACTTTATAATGTCTGTTCTAATTAACTTTGTACAGTATGTTGTTAAAAGTTGCACATGTTCAGGAGTGTCATTTCAGTTTCTGCTTGGGGTGGGCGACCAAGATCTCCTGAAGCAGTTGTCCCAATTTTCATGTGAATTCTGACACATTTAACCTAAGAGAAAATTGTCTTTTATCTTTTAAATGTGAAATATTTGTTTTAAAAGTACAAGCCCAATAGTTTTTTCTTTTGGCAGAGCAATAATAACCAGTACCTAATTATTTATCATAACTTGGGCAAGGGGGGGGGGATTGATCCCCCCATACCCTGAAATGATGCCCCTGCACAAGTTATTTTAAAACAACTGTTTAAAAACTGATAAAATTAAAGGGATTAAGTAGAATAATTATCTGTAATAGTTAATTCATGATATTCCGACATATTGTATTAAGATGAAAGAAAGGCTAAAGGGAATTAATTATGTGATGAAAATTTTTTTTTAGTTCCATTTAACTGCTTTGGTCCCATCAGCAGCCTTTCCTTTGGAACTTATTGCCTATTGGCAATGGTGTTAACTTGTATTCTCTTATTGTTGGCTTTCTTGCACTTTTTGGGTTTTAAACATTAGATTCACACACACATTCACACTCTCATTCATACTTCCAGACCTTGGGAAGGATACGGAATAATCTTGGCTAGAGAAAAATTCCCACTCCCCAGCCAGGGACACCTCACACAGCAGGAGGTGCTCTACTGACCAAGCTATGGGGCCAGCCATGTGATGAAACTTAACATGCTTGTCATAAATTGATTATAACTTTTTTATTTTGATAAAAATTTTAGTACAGTGAATTTTGAGAACATATTGTAAGCATGCTAAATTGATAAATAAATAAATAAATATGTAGAATATTACTATCTTACTAAAATATTGACTTTATATCAAATCACTTCCTAAATATATTTCTGTAGCTAGCGTATTATCCATAAGAGCACATGTCAAGGCTAAACTTGATTAAATAGCTTCAAAAGTGAGGAGAAACACAACTAAATAAAATGAGATATTTGCTCTCTTTTAGGTAAGATTTTCTAAATAATACAAGCATTAGGCTTTCTAAAAACAGAGATTAACATTAAGTTCACAAGATACAAACTAAGCAATTTTTTTGAACTGTCTGTAATAATCAATGCTCAGGAAGTTTCAAGCTTTAATGGAACCAGAAGTGGCACGCTCTTCGACCAAATTATTATTTCAACTGTATTAAATACATTCAGATTTTCTGTGTTCACTTATTATTAGATGCCGGATGTTAAGCAAAATGCATCTTTTAATGGTTGGTAATAAATCAAAAGTTATGTAGCTATAATCGTGTTTTGAGATATTTGGAAGTGATAGAACCAGTTTTTATTTTGTGTTTTTAGTCTATAATATTTGAATTATAAATGCCAATTTATGTCTTTTTAAAATCAACTTAATGTTTTGTTTTTTCAATTTTTCTATCACATTCAGGGAACTCTAGATGATTGGTAGCCTTTATTTTAGAACATGGACATCCTTTATGCTGGAATGTGACCATCTTTTGTATTATAATATTTGCTATCTGCTAGCATTCAGCATTGCTCATTGAAAATAGGTTCCCCAGTATTAGAAAGCATTGTAGGGAAAACATTATGACAAACAGTGATGGTCAGTTACTGTCATGCGAAAAAAGACATAACATTATTTAGCTATTATGTCAAAATTCAGCCAATCATTGAAAGGTAAACTTCATGGTTATGCTAGTGAATTTGGTGCCCATGTGTTTTCAACTGATGTAACAGTTTTATTGTGTAAGATTTGTGAAAAGACAATTAGCCACTAAAAAGGTATTTTATCAATCAACACATGTTAACAATGAAACACAAATCTGCTCTTGCTTCAAAGAGTGGTGTCACCACATCTAGCAGACACTCACAGCTTTCATTAGAGTTGTGTAAATCATTAGTTGTTGCCAGCACAGACTAATACAACAATATTTACAGCAATACCTTGTAGTTATGTACAACAATAAAAGGCATAATGTTTATGATTTTTAAACCAAATGTTGGTTATGAAATTTATTATGATTATAATTTTTTAAAGTTATTGTGGCATTTCTTATGTTTTTACTGCCCTTTTTTCCTGACTATTTAAATTGCTATTAATACTGAAACATCTGGGCTTGACTTGTAAGCTTCAGTATATCAGTAAAGGAATATGGCTGAAAATGCATTTCAATTTGAATGAATGAATGATTTTGTTGTATACTTTGAACTTACATGCAATTTATACAATTTATATACTGGAGTTGCTTATTATTTCTCTTCCCCTTATATTTAACACTGTTGTATATGTAATGGGGAAGTATAATTTTCCACTATTTACTTTTTTGCCTTGTTACCTTTTTTCCGTATCTTCTCTAATTTGCTTCACATCTCTTTTAACCACTTTAACCTAATTTTTCCTAAATATTTTCCTGCTTTCTCCACATATTCATTTGATGTTGCATTAAAAATGTTCCTAACTTTTAACTCTATTGGTAAATTTTTCCATTTCCCTAGTATTAAATTCTCTCTTCCTTTATCCGTGTTCTTGCATTCCAGAATATAATGCCAATTATCGTGTAATCCATTACATTTAGTACATTTCTCCCCCCTTCTTCTCCCTGTTAGACCACTTAAATTCATTTATGCCTATTCTCGCCCATGCATACCCCACTTTGGCCACTTTGTGGCATACTTCGATATATCTTTCTTTTCCCCATTCCATTGCATTTCAACTAACTGATCATATCTACATTATGTATTCATGCTTTCCAATGAACTTATGATTCCCATCGTAATTGATAAGTTGTATATAACGTAGGACTTGTCTTCTTCGCACTATTGGAAGCCGATATTGAATAAATCTGTTTGTGCTACCATGACAAGATACCCATATGTGGATTAAGCATTCACAAAAATGACATTTCTAAATCTTGCAATTGTTATGCAAATCTTTTCAAATTTTATCACATACTGTTCTACTGTAATTATAAGTGTGGTGTAAATTTCATGCAGATTTCTTTTAATATTTTTTTGAGAAAAAGAAAGCATTTTGATAACTGTTGTTGGGCTAATTAAACAGTTATCCCTCACAATGGAACAATTTTACTTTTGAAAGCAAAAAAATACTATCACACAAAAATGGCATTTAGAATTTTTTATTCATTCTGGTTATTTCGAAACAAAATGTTAAAGCTTGCTGAAAATTTGAACACTGATTACTTACTGCAGTTTGTGGAACATTTTTAATGTGCCAAATTGTAAGAAGAATCAAAGTCGTTTAAAAGGTATTTGAAATAATTAGAGGCCACTAGGCCATGTACTCGTGGACATCTAAGTGAACATGTAATGCAGGTTTTAGAATGTTCCAAGGACAGAAGCTATAATAGGTAATGGAAGCTAAAGGTTCAAGGTGGTGTTTAGACCAGAGGTGGCGTAAAAGGGACTTGCGAGTCAAGGCGCTGCTCCCTCGCCGAGTGGTTTTTCATATGCTGCTGAGTGTTGTGTATTTGGTGACTCACGGAAGGAGGACATTTTGCCACCCCTGGTTTAGACTTAGATATTACTTTTTTAATTTATTGAAAATTTTTACCAAATTTCATGAATGGGTATTCTTAAACCTTCGTCGTTTGCTTTAAGTACCTATCCCGGTAAACCTAGCTCGAATACTCGAGATGTACCTCAAAAGTGGCTTACAGGACATGATGGGCAGAGGACAGTGCTGAAGGATTTGTGTGGTTAGCATTTTTAGAGACCTCTGGCCATTTATGCGCGATCTTTGTCAAACCCGGCGGAGAGCGATGGATTTTTTTCGGGCGTAAAAATCCTTAGCATGGCTTCCTTTGGAAGGGAAGTAAAGCCCTTGGTCCCGTGTCGTAGATTTATGGCACGTAAAAGAACCTCAAGCCTGATAAAGAGGCCTCCGAGCAAAATTACCGGTCTTCCACGCTCAATATAGAATGGGACGCTAAAGACGACAGCACTTAAAGAGCGTCCATAAATAAAAAACTCAATTTAACGCAACTTCTCAAAGTTCAACTCTTCTACCGTTTGCCACAGTGAGCATATATAGCATAATTATTTTTTTTTGTTTTGTTTTGTTTTAACATCCTTTAACCTAGTATATCGGACGATGAATGAAGTGTGTGAAATGATGCTCAAGTGAGCCAGGGGTCTATAGAGCTTAAAGTTACGCAACATTCGCGTTTTCAGGATAAGGGAAAACCCCGGAAAAAGAAAAACTAATCCAAGTAACTCGTCCTAACCGAGATTCGAACTCGGGACCTCTTGAATGTGAGGCAGACACACTACCCCCACACCACAGAGACGGCAAGGTATGCCATCACATTACTTGATCACAGCACTGGCTGGTCTCTGATTTTAACAACAGCATTAATGACTTACGTCACTGAGGTAAATTGAAGGGTCCAGCGTTTTCAACACCTGGAAACAATTGAAACAACTCTCCTATGTTGAAATTGGTGCTGATTTGGGGTACCGACTTCGACAGAGTACGTGTACAATAGGAAACCTTACTGTGAAATTATTCAGTTTTATTACTTATATTATCGCAGAAGTAATGAGTGGGCGAGACAAGATTTTCAAGTCTGGTTTATTTGAATACATTAGGTGCGGCCACGTTACGTCAATGACCTTCGCCAGAACGGGGAGGTGCAACCTCTTTTCTTTTTTTAAACTAGAGGGCGAAAGTGTGTCTGCTTTTTTCTGAAACTGATAACGATAGGTAGAAATTGGAAAGTGGAACAGCATTACCTCGGAAAAAACCGCGGAATTAAGGTAACTTAGGTTTATTTACCAGTAGAATGTTTATGACAGAAGAAGAGCTTATTTCTGATTTCGGCTTCGTCGAGATAACACTAATCAAATAAAAGATTTTACCGGAAATACGTGTTTTGTCAGCCTGTCTGTGAACAGCATAACGCAAAAACAATTCAGATAAATACCAAAACATCATACTTAAATCATGCAGCTTTGGAGGATATAAAGCGACAATTTTTATAGTTTTCATCGGCCTAAACAATCCTTTACATGCTCTAATAATTTTTATTAAAATTCTGCGTTTGAGATACCGCATCAACACTCTTGAGCTGACATCAACACCTTGTGGTGTCTTTACAAATAGGTAGAAATTATATATAATACAGGATGAATCACCTAAAACTTGCACCGCAAATATTTCGGAAATGGAAAATGCTATTGATGTGCAGTTTTCACAGCATTGATTGATAGTCAGGGGCTCGTACATTTAGCCTATAAACAGATTTTAATAATACTGAGAAAGTGTATTTTTTGAGCAAACATACAAGTTTTTAAATGGAACAATGCCTAGTTACATTAACAGAATAAAGATAGGGTAAATTAGAATGTCAATTGTCTTTGTTGCAGGATTCTACTGCAAGTGCTTTACGAGAAATCGTATTTTGAGAAGTTTCCACCCCGACAATTGTTCGTCCCATTCAACCTGCTTAGTTGCTAGGTATGGTGTTGTTACGTTTGTTTGCATTGTGTTTTCTGTTCATTGATTGCACTGCGACTTTCTGGTCAGTTAGTTTGTGGCAGTTCAAGCAGTAAGTCGTGAGTGGAAATTGGGGTTTACTAATGCAGAAAAATCCGACATGCTCATAGTATATGGAGAGTGTAGGAAGAATGCAATTCGTTCCTGTACGGTGTATGCGGAAACGTACCCCAACAGACGTCAACCATCTCGGCAATTATTTATCACCTCTTCAACCAGTTACTTGAAAGTGGTACTGTAACACCTAGAAAACGTAACAGAAACAAACAAGTGACTGCAGAAGAGGCAGAAATTAATGTTCTGGCTGCCGTTGCAGTAGATCGGCAAATTAGTTCCCGCACAATCGCACGTGGAAGTGGCATAAGTCAGGCAAGTGTACTGCGCATTCTCCATCGACATATATAGGTTCCATCCCTATCACATCTCTCTCCATCAAGAGCTGCATGGAAACGTTTTTGAGAATCGCGTTACTTTTGTACATGGGCATTAAGACATGATACTCCAGATTCATCAGGTATCTTGTTTAGTGATGAGGCAACATTTACTAATCATGGCCAGGTAAACCGCAGAAACATGCACTATTGGTCTGTTGACAATCCCCGTTGGCTTCGTCATGTGGAACGTCCGCGTCCATGGAGTTTAAACGTGTGGTGTGGGATAGTGAAACATCAGCTCATAGTCCCTTTGTTCATAGAAGGAACAATGAACTTGCACAAGCATCGCAGCCTCCTGTACATCTGTAACAGAGGCTAGAAGACGTTCCTTTGCAGACTAGGAGGAACCTGTGGTACCAACATGATGGTTGTCCTGCCGTAGTGCACGAAGTACTACAGCTTGTCTTAACGGATTGTTTCCAAATCGTTGGATTGGACGAAGAGGACCTGTACCTTGGCCGGCCCGTTCACCGAAGCTGACCCCTTTAGACTTTTTCTGTGGGGAAGGCTGAAAGACACTGTCTACAGGGATGTACCAACTACACCAGACGATATGAACCGACGTATTACTGCTGCCTGCTCTGAAATTTCCGCTGAAATGCGAACGTGTGCAGCAGTCTTTCCGCAGCAGACTGTAAGCGTGTATTGAAGCTGCCGGTGGTCATTTTGAACACAACCTATGTTCTCTTTACTTGTAAGAATCCACAGAAGTATTGTAATGCCCTTTTGTTTTTCTTTAGTTTGTGCTACCACAGGTTGTACAATGTCGTTGCGTAAAAGTTTCAAAGATTTCTCGTAAACCACTTGCACTAGAATCTTGCAACAAACGCCGCTGACATTCTAATTTACCCTACCTTTATTCTGTTGATGTAACTAGGCATTGTTCCATTTAAAAAATTGTAAGTTTGCTCAAAAAACACACTTTTTCGGTATTATTAAAATCTATTTATAGGCTAAATGTACGAGCCCCTGACTACCAATCAATGCTGTGAAAACTGCACATCAACAGCACTTTCCATTTCCGAAATATTTGCAGTGCAAGTTTTAGGTGATTCATCCTGTATATAGATTTATTTATTACATTCACATTGCATTATCTACCAACCATTAATAACTTCTACAAACAATTCTTACGAAGCCTTATTTTTCTATCTACTTCACGTTAACCGAGATAAGCCTTTGCAAAAATATTTTCATTGCAGATTAAATTGTAGGTACAAGGGGGGTAGAGGAAACCGAATTGATGTTCGGGACGATATGTGCTGTCCCTAAAATTTCATACTCTTTCCACGACATCGCTAGAAAAAAATGAGTAGCAATAGAACTTTTAAAAAATGATAAATTGTGTGTTTTAAAGAGAAATACATTTTTGTGTGGTATGCTTTCGTCTGTCTCTTATGGTTTACCCATTATACAAAATTCCTCCCGAATGAAGAGGACTTCACAGGCTATTCCCAGAAAATTCCTAATATACATTTTACTTGTCAAGAAAATACCTTAAGTAGGTATTTTATTCAAACGCGTTAGAGCCATTTTTGAGAAAATCCAATATATTGAAAAATTGGGCTGGGGGATTTTCTTGAAAATCTTCGTGTAACATCTTTGGGGGAGACTGGGTTTAAATAACAGGTTTGGTATTTATACAACATTTCACTTTTGAGTTATGCTGTTCACATAAACACACACACACACACGGACCACCTCAAAACGTGTCTTTCTAGTGAAGCCTCGACATCGAATGTTTTGGTGGAATACAATACTTCCACTTACCTACAATATGAAGATGGCGGAGAAAGTAAAAATGAATTTTGGCAGGCAGTGTCCCTGACCTTTGGTATCGGCATGGCAAATGAAACATATATCTTGAATTTTCTGTAAATTACTTATGGAGTACTCTATTCTCTCTGAACAACTGGGAGATCCTAAGAGACAGACAAGTTTACTGTATAAGAAATGTATAGAGCTCATTAAAACATACAATATTTGCCAATCTAACTTTTCGTTGAAGTTTACATTCTCCCAAGCTGAAGTATATGCTTTTTGCTTGCCATCTACGAACTTTTTAAAACGAGTGATTCGCCTTTCTTTCTTATTACTTCAATATCAACAAAAGTCAGTGTTATATAAATAACTACCTAGTGAGACTGATCCGGGATAACATGCGAGGCTCTCATTCGAAAGGTCCCGTCGGGCCGGCTACCCTGACCATGAGTTTTTTCGTGGTTTCCCCGGGTCGGTAGGCGAAATCTGGGGTGGTTCCTCCTTTTTATTTAGGAATTATGCACCATGCAGTTTAAATTAAATTGAGTTTAATTAACCGCTCATTAACTGTTGTGGTACTTAGCGTCCCATTCATTCTATATTGGGCGTGAAAGTCCGGTAAATTTGCTCTGAGTTCTCTTTATTAGGCTTGACGTTCTTTTACGTGCTGTAAATCTACGACACGGGACCACCGGCTTTACTTCCCTTCTGAAGGAAGCCATGTTAAGGATTTTCACGCCCGAAAAAATCCATCGCTCGTCGCCGGGTTTAGCGACCTCGGGGAACTGGAGGCTAACGTGGTAACCACAGAGGGCAGCACCATGCAGTAGTTTCCTACAACCCAATGTGGCTAGATAACTAAGGTGAGCCACTCCGGGATGGGAGCTGCCATTGGCTGCCCGCCTGTGACGTAAGTGAGAGTGAAGACGAGCGCGCGGAATACAAACACAGCGCAGTGAACACACTAAATTCCTCCCGATTAACTCCCAATTGTTTATTATTAGCACTTCTTCCAGTTTTTTTAAAAGGTGTACTATTTCAGAGCATTCTACAAACATTGTGGGCTAAACATAAAGCAAAACGAATGGAAACTGCATTACATTAGTAATATATTTACGTATAAACAAAACTACTGGAACACATCCAGGACTTCAACGTAAACTGTAGGCGCTACAAGAGATTCAAACATACATTACTTTAGTACTAAAGGAAAATTTACAACTACTCTAAAGGAATCGCTAAATGGATATGCTGGTGTATTTTTTTTTACCGTAAGAAATGAAAACAATAATTCCAGAATGCATTATTCTGTTACAGGATGTAAAAATGAAAGAGACATACCTGCAACATTCCACTTGTACTTGGACCTTCACTAAGTGCATATCCAGGCCAATCGGGAATGAACTGCTACGGAACTGCATCTGGGAGCAGAATTTTCTTAACCGGCAAACCTAAAAGTTCACACTTCAAATCCCGTTTATAGTTACTAGGAAGAAAGTGCACTGAACATACACGTGAATTATCAGCGTTAAATTTGTCAGTACGCTTACAGCGAGACACCCACACGCGCTTTAATTGCTCATTTTTTTTGGAAATGTGTGATAATTCACACCAACCGTTTTAAAACCGTAATTACGGTATTGTGCTACAGCACAATACATTCTACTCTTAACGTTCTTACTCATTGCACACCGACTTAAACACTTCACCAAAGCAGAGAAAACTGAATCTATACTCAAGATTCTAGTTTAAATATGTGTGTGCAACTTATTTGTTGAAGTGGGGGGGGGTTATATGACTGAGTGATAAGGAATAATATACTTTCGTACATCTGTTGTTAAGTTGTGAAGTTTCCGCCAACATAGCGAGATAAACTAGGATAATTGTACGTGACTTTTAAAGCGAAGAGAAGCTCAGATTAATATCTGTTGCCTTTTACGCAGTTGAGCGGCATAATTATTTCAAAGGAAATGCTGTTTGCTCTTACAGCCAAAGTTTAACAACCTTTTTCCGTTCACTGTGGTTCTGTAAAGGATTATATACCTGGAAAAGCTTGCCATTTTTAGGGAACAACACCTTTGGCCCGCATTACATCTGTTTTCATATTATGAGTCGGCCTACCTGCCAAAAAGTAAGTTCTTTATATTCCTCAGGAATGCGTATTAAACAGTATATTATTGTGAGCAGAAGCTATTTGAAGACCAAGTATCATATAAGCATGATCCGGATTCTGATGACATGCCATCTTTTAATTCTTGCAATAAAGGTATTGCTATATATATTAGGTCATTTTGGTAGTTTCAAGTTTTCTATTTTGGATAATGTTTTTTTTCGATATTACATCATTAATTTGTAATTTCTTTGTCCTTTGCCGCTTTATTTGGTAACTTCCTTGCATAAGTATAGAGTATATAAAGATTATTGGTTGGTCTGGAAAGAGTTGCTTGTGAGTGGAGAGATGGTTATTGTCAGGGAAACAGGTATAACTACTGTTATGAATTCATGTCCAAAATTAGGGATGAGGAGGTCAGTTTTCCCTTTTTTGCTTAATAAGTGCGTATTGCTCTTATTTATGTATGACATGGACTGTGAAATCCTCTTCATTTGCAATAAACATTGCATATTCTGAGTTCTCAAAAGAGTTAATGCTACACTTTTGTAAGACCTGTTTAAAAACACAATAAGTTAGAAAATTAATTGAAAATATATTTGTTCTATGTTCTTGTTTGGAGAATCTGAAAAGCAAAGAAAATAATGTTCTTACTTGTTTGAAGAATCTGAAAAGGAAAGTAAGAAAATTTTCTTTTCTTTTCAGATTCTTTGAACAAGAACATTTTCACTGCTCTTTTACTTATTTTTTCTTCTTGTATAGGAGTTATATCAATATATAAATTAATTTATAACTTTCTGTACACTAATTTTAGTAAATCAAATAAATCTCATTTTAGATAATTTTTTGTAATTACAAAGTCATTTTGAAACAAATGTAGTCATTTTAAAACAAATGTAGTCATTTTAAAAAAAAATTAGTCATCAAAATCCGCGCCCTGCTTATAAAACACCGCTCTGACATTTTCTCTCATGTATTTACGTTCATCTCCCCTGTATTTGCTCACATAATATTGATTTGTTTCGTAAAGCCCCTCCTGCCAGTTTGGCGTGAAATGTGTCCATGTTTTATACAAAATAACGAAAACTAAGATACGAGTAAGTTATTGCACTTTCCTTGCATAAATACTAAATAATATAGGCACCTAATTACAATTGGCAAGTTCCTTAGAGCTACCTCCTTTTAAAAAGATCAGTGTAATATGTTTCAATGATCGCCAGTGCAATACACTAATACACCTCCTTTTAACAACACCCACTTTCCCGTGGGTGAAAGCATTACATTTGTGTGCTTTTAAGGGTATTGGTTGCGAGCGTATACTAAAGCATACAGGAAAGGTTGTTCTAAAATTAATATCTCACAAATATTACGGCTAGACGCATCCTTGTTCTTACTCTTTCAAGTAGGAAGGATCAAATGGGAACGATGTACAATTAATTATTCATTAATTAAAAAATTAAAACAACTTTATACTAGAAATAATTAAGAAACTAGGTTTATATAAGCACATTCTCAGCCTAAATAATGAAGCCAAAATATCCAAATTCTGAACACATCATTCGAATGTACACTACTCTGTAAATTCGGTTTATTTGAAAATTGGAGGATATTTGCAAGACTTGCTGTGCAGATAACTGTTTTTCAGCATGTGTCCATTATCTAATTCAAGTAGTCGAATGTTATGTGAATTTAATTCATTTTGTGGAGTTACTCTCTTCTGCCAAAATAGTTATATTAATAAAATTCTTTTTAAAAAAATTATTTTAAATATGCATGTCGATTATTCATGCTTTTACCTAGACGCGAAAAAAAAATCTCGGAAAACATGCACATATATCAAGTTTTCAGCTATCATGACTTTTAAAACTGCTATGTTTAAGTCATATTACATAATAGCATGATCAACATACAGTTTCTCTCATTAAGCTGCGTTTTTCACAATCCATAAACAAACAATACAATTTAATTTCGAATCAAAGTTTAAGACCCGATAGCGTATAACGTTGAATTTTATATAGCGTATAACGTATTTTATTTTCGTTGCTAAAATTGGCCGAATAATGTGTTATTGGTTTTCTTTAACATAATATAATTAAAGTCAAGCAATAACATAAACTAAGAAAATGGTTTTAAAGCTTGCAACTTAGAGCTTCTGAACAACTTTAATATAACAAATATCTGCTTTATATCTACATATCTCTGTTTCTTTGAATAACATGTATGCTGTAAGTCATCCCTCAAGACTAAATTTCATATATCGACAGCGTTTTAGTGAATATTTCAAGGAGAAATGAAATTGGCGCCAGTTGGGTATTTAACTGTAAAAAGACAGGTTTGTGTTTATTATTTCCAAGACTAAGTCTAGTTATAGATGCGATTTTGTTTCAAGTAGTATAGGGTCGAAACAGATCGTATAACGAGAATATTACACGAACTTTCATGCCGAAACGTACGGTGCAAATACTGGCTAGCTAAAACTTCACTCTCTATGACGTCATGCAGCAGGCGGACCGAAAGCAGTACAAGCGAAAACGGTGCGGGAAGAGACCCCCCTGCCTACAACCCATTTATAATTTTATTTCTCCATAAATCCCTATCCCCTCATCTGTTAGTCCTCTAGACGCCAAGCTTCTTCGGACCCCATTCACCCATTGTTCTCTTGGTCTTCACCATCCTCTTTCCTTCATACTCCCAGTCTAGCACCATTCTTACTATTCTATCGTTTCCAGTATACATTCTTTTTTTACAGCCATTATTTCCCGTATTTTTGTATTTTTAATTTTATCCCTTCTTGAGATTCCAAAAGCCTTCCGCCAAAAATCCATCTCTGTTAATAATTTTCTTTCTTGTTGCCTATTCATTGTTCACTTTACTGCCACATAGAGTACTTTGTACTATTGAGTTATAAATGAGCGTTTTAGTTTTAGGTGGTTCCCCTGCTACCACTAATTTCCTGCCCATCATTTCCTTTCATCTATTTCGAGGTTGTAGGACCAGGCGACGCTTGAGACATTGAGAATCTAAAGGCCTTCCAGATCTTTATCCGGAAAGAACGCTGCGAGTTAAACAAACGGACCCCTCTGTCCTTTGATCTCCCACATTTATGGAGACTCTAGGTGCTAAATGTAGAAGGGCATGTGATTAAAAAGAAAGCCATTGGTGTGTTGCGTTAGGATGGTGGAGTTTGCGGTTTGGAAAGATTTCTCCCTGGTGTTCGGCGGGACTGTTGGCCCCCCTTTCTTCCTGAGAGCAATTTCGTCTACACCCGGGGCCCCCAGCGGGTGGTTCAGGCTTGGCTAGCGCAAATCGTCGTCCATATCTTTCCATCATCTCTTCCTCCTAGGAATTACGTTGGAAGCACAAACGGTCCACTATGGTCTACGTGCGGTGCTGTACTGCAGTTATGGAGTCCCCTTCGTTGGCTACTCTTTAACTCCAGTGCTGTTTCTGCAACTTGCATTCAACAAAGTCCATATTGCCTTAATCTTAAACTACAGGGTAAAGTCCATATTGCCTTAATCTTAAACTACAGGGTATCCATAAAAGAAGTAAGGGGTTTTGAAGTTAAACATTTTAATAAAATAAAAAATCTGACGTGTTACACTCACATGACTTGCTCTACTCTTGTACAAACTATTTATACAAACGCTTATTCTCCATATGCTTCATGTTAATCGAGATATCGAGATGTTAATCTTATTGCTTATTTTCTTGTAGATGCAAGGGGACTAGACTAGGCTTTAAGCGATAGTCAAATATTTTAAGAGGTGGTTGCTATGTGGAGTATTCCATTCTCTTTGCATTACCAGGACAAAAAAAAAAGAATAACGAATTTGAGAAAAAGTATAAGTATTGGAAAATTTAAGGATATAACAAGCAATATCTCGAAAATGGTTCACCAAACAAAAAATGTATATGACATAAATTGTATATTTTAACGGGATCTACGTTTTTTATGTAGTAAAATTTTGTCTATCTCTTATGGTTTACCAGTTATGCAAAATTCGTTCACAATGAAGAATACTTTTGGAGACATTCCCAGAAAATTCGAGATATACATTTCATTTGTCATGAAAATATCTTAAACATATGATATTTTAATCAAAATCGTTAGAGCCATTTTTGAGAAAATTAAAATTTTCGAAAAATCTTCCATGTAAAGGGTAATCTGCGGTAGGGGGATTTTCTTGAAAACCTTCGTGTCGCATCTCTGGAAGATACTGAACCTAAATACCAAGTTTAGTGTTTATCCGACTGTTCGTTTCGAGTTATGCTGTTCACAGACACACTCACTCACACACACACACACACACACACACACACACGGACATGTTTCCAAAAATGCTTTTTTTTTTATTCATGGGGTCTCAAAACACATATTTCCAGTGAAATCTCGGTATCGAATTTTTGGGTGGAATACAATACTTCCCCTACTTACTATACGTAGTAGAGAAAGTAAAAATTAAGGATAATGCTTTATACATGGTTTGAAAGGTAATATTGTGAAGAGTTTTTCTTCACAATTTAGTGCATTTCAATATGTGCCCCATTTGTGGCACGGCATACATCCAAACGGTAATCGACCTTTTGCCACGTCCTGGCCAGCATATCTGGGGTGATGGTTGCCAAAGAAGCGATGGTCCTTTTAGATTTATATCTTGAATGTTCTTCGCATAAACAAGGTTCTTTATGTCCCCAAAAGAAGTAGTCTAAGAGAGTGAGATTCTGATTTCTAGGAGGCCAATAGGTCTTGCCCTTCCAATCCATCGGTTGCCAAATAGCTTATTGAGTGCTTCCCGCATATGCAAGCTGTAGTGGGGTGGAGCTCCATCCTGCTGAAAGCAGACAGGTCCCTTCTCAGCTTTAATGCCAATCAATTGAGGGAAAATACATAGATCTAACATTGATGTTATTTTCGGCAAAAATAAAAGGGCCAATGTTGCGGTTATCCATAATACCGGCGTGCATAAAACTTTTTGAAATACGTGTTTAATTGTTATGATATAATCTGAGTTAACTAAGATAGCGGTTGCTCGCTATCATTTTTTTAAAATCCTGTAGTTCTGTATTAGATAACTGCGCATAAACGTCTTGTGATTAACATATAGTGGATAGAATAATCACTTTAGAATTTTAGATTAGATTTTTCGTTTGTTATCATGTCATATATTTACGCATGGCTTATTAAATTTAAAAGAGTGCTTCTTCTGTTTTCGTATATTTGCCTCACCTGCATTTGTGAAAATTCTGAGGAACCTGTCCAGCGTACCATAGATAAATAAAAGTGTGCTTCATCAAATAAAGTGATTCTTATTCAGCATTTGTCATAGTTATTGTTGGATGTTCATTTTTGAAGTAGGAGTCATACTGATTCCATATTCAATAGTTATGGCGAACTGCCCTCCTGCGACCTCATTCTCTTCTGTCATGTAAATGAAGCAAATTTATGAATATGTATTTTATTTATTTCTTCTTATACGTAGCAAAAATATTTCACAACTTGTTTTGTGAACCTGAGCTTTAAAAACATTAGGACCTAATAGTTAAAGTAATTAGAATTAAGGCAATGCATCTGACAAAATCCATATATCTATAGTTCTTTTCTGATTGCTTTGACATTTTTCATTATACAGGCTGAATCACCTAAAACTTGCACCGCAAATATTTCGGAAATGGAAAGTGCTATTGATGTGCAGCTTTCACAGCATTGATTAGTACTCAGGGGCTCGTACGTTTAGCCTATACACACTCTAGTCCCATTCCGGGGAACGAGAGTTTCCTGCCATGCACACGCCGAGACTTCCCGCCAACACGTACAACCGTGAAAGAGACCAAGCGGATGAAAAGTGAAGTGAACGGAGCCTCATCTTCAGGTTTCGGTGGCTATGATGGCCAGAAACATCAGTCAAAATTGATTATGCTTTCTCATGCAGAACCACGAACATTCAACCAAAGATAACAGATAACTATGGGTTGAAATTCTACTTTCTAAATGTTAAGAGTCTAGGGAAAAATTAATGACCTCATGTCATGATACGTATGTACTTTTATTTACAAGTATAACAAAAACATTACACCATGTCTAAACGTTTCAAGTGCGAGAAATAGTTTTTTTTGTTTTTGTTTTGTAATTTGGTGTTTTAAACAGGAACTTTCGCTTTAAGGCACACTGCGTATGCAATTCAATTGTTTATTCTCAATACAGGTCCTAAATTTAACACTCACAATATATTTTCATTTTGATTTCTAAAAATCGTTTATTGTGAATTTTTGTTATGATTTGTGAATAAAATCATGTATACTCGCGTGCATAAAATGTGGCCCATAATAGTAAGGAGCTGTTTGTTGGTACTGGCAAAATCTATCCCTACCCTCTACCAGCATGACCACCTCTGTTTTTTCGAGCATAATTCTGGCCACTGGATAGACAAGGTACTTTACCTCCCCCAAAGTATGGCCGAACTACCGAAGAGTAACATTACAACTTAAACCTTATATTTTCATGCCACACTACCGCTTTCTTATTGCCGTTTAGTAGTAATAACAACTTTAACCTTCGTCGCATGTTGCTGATGAAAGCTCTCCTATATGTAAATGACTGCTGTCGTTTAATTTAACCACACGTGCAATAATTCTTCACACCTTCCTCTAGAAGACCATTATTTGTAATTGGTTTATCCTTTCCTTGTGTACCAATCATAGCGAAACACTTTCATAGAGGCGGTATCATAACCACCCCCATTTCACATAGGTTATAAACATCGTTCATTAATTTGTATGTCCCTGTATTGTGTTTCAGGCCAGTTGCATAGAGAACTGATACCGGCTGGGTGGAGTCAAAAGTAGGTTACCTGAAGGTAGAAAACTTACAATCTAGGGGAATTGGCCACTTTTTATGCACGACAGTGTACGTATCTTGTGGAACGTGGGATCTTTAACACTCATAGAACTTTCAGAAACAATCACTTTAGCCTCAAGCTGCGTGATGGTATATTGCGATACAAGTGCGGTAAGGGAATCATTGGCAAACGAGGAAGAGTTTGAAAATACGAGACCAAGTCCAGCATTTTCTAATTCCGGATTTTCTCCAATGATCTTAACGCATGTGTATTGCATATTAATTTTTACTATAATAAATAATAGAAGTAGTACTTACCCGAAAATAAAATTAATTACTAACGCGCGTTGAACACGGTGGTTCCAGTAGCAAGGTCACCAACTTGGCGGCGATATTATCCATGCCTCGTTGTTGACCCTAAAAACGTCAATAACTTACAGCTCATACGTAACTGCTGCATGAATTAAATCCTACATAAACATTAACAAATAAAAAGGAAATAAAGATCCAGGTAAGATTTAAATGGTAAAAATCTGATATGATATCATTATATTCCATGTCTGCAATAATAAACATATCAAAAGTTAGAGAATTTAATATAACTCATGCACATACGTGCAGTAAAGTAGACAAAACGTGCAGTAGGTTACGTTACCAGCACTGAATGCAAAAAATTCAATTTTACATCATGACTGCATAAACGGAAAGCAGATGAGTAAAAACCTTTATCATCCAAAACTATTTGCTAACACTGGGCGACTCAAACTTATTTATTAAGGCTTGGCCTGTGCCATACAAATTTTCAAAGCATTAAACTTAAACCAACACATTCATAACAATGGACTCGGTGAACCTAAAGATCTTATGGGTTCTTTTCTTGTGTAATATCTTTTTCTTTCCCGACAATTTTAGTATATTAAAAGTTACAAGTTTATGTGTAATGGGCTGTCAAAAGTAAATGTGAATCTTAAGATTGCTATATGTCGTTGTTACGCTTCTTAATCTGAAGTCTGTGGTACTCTTCTGTGGGACAGATTCATTAGTCACTCAATGGTGATACGCATATTATTTTATTAAGACACAGCAATGGTTGCTTTCCCTGTTCTAACAATACAGGATTTGAATCGCTAAAAGTAAACATTTTAAATTCCATAGGACTAGGACTAACTGCAGAGGGGTCTTAGCACCTCGGTCTGCAAAATCTTTTGGGTCTGAAGGCCCTGACGGGGTGCCCCCGGGAGAGAGGGTACCGGACCAGGAGGCACGAAAGGGCAGAGGACGGTACCTTTTACAGATGGAAACTCCCCGGATGGCAGCTGCCGCAACCGGCTCCCCTTCACCCTGTAGGCTTACACTTCCCCTGGGGGGGGGCCGGGACTCGGAGACCGCCCCATTCCGGAGCACGAAGGGTTACAGGGAGCATCTTTTCACCTGCCATGCAATGCCGAGACTCCTGCCGACACTTTCAACCCTGAAACAGACCAAAGAGATGAAATGTGAAGTGAAATGAGAATGGAGGTGAATTGTAGGGACAGGAAATTTGGGGGATGTAATGAACATTTCCAGCATTCGCCTAGCGACCCGGGAAAACCCCGAAAAAACCCATCGGTTAGGAAGGCCGGCCGCGGGAATCGAACCCACGACCAATGCGTGCTACAGATGTTACCGCCTGAGCCATCCCGCTGAGTTTAAATTCCACAAATAAGTACAGTAACATGCGAATGTAGGTACTAATTAGGTTAATTACATCGTATGAGGGAAAGTGCTAACTTTTTCACGTTGCTCTCCAAGATGCGCACAGTACATTAAATTACTTGAAATTCAAGAAATTACCTCCAATTGGCAACGCTTGCAGCAAAGTACATCATTCTTATACAGAAAAATTACGAAGTTGCATTTTCCTACACTGACGTGCATAAAAACTGGCCCACTCCCCTAGATCACAATAGTGTTTTTCCCTCCGTGAGGTTTGTACCTTCAGGTAACCAACCTTTGACTCCACCCAGCCAGTATTACTTATCCATGTGACTGCCCTGAAAAACAATCCAGAGACACAAAAAGGAACCAATGAATGATGTTATAATCGATGTGAAATGAAGGGGTGGTTCGGATACCATCTCAGTGAAAGAGTTTCATTACTATTGTTACAAAAGGAAACGCTAGATCAATACGACATATTTCGGTCTTATATAGTGAGAAAATGTATTGTATTGTAGGTGTTTGCACCACATTTAGGGCGTCAATTTGAAGTAGATATTGCCTTTACGTTGTTGCTGCTACGTATGGAAAGCCAGTTTGAAGAACATGGTATCTTTGCGTTATTTGCACCATGTTCTGGGCATCAATTTGAAGTAGTTTGTATTGAAGGAGTTGTATTATATTTCAACTGTTGGGGAACCGAACACTTGAAGTAGTTGCAACCGCACGTATAGTAAACAATTTCCGATACCTTTCGCCGCAAATGTACTTTCAGGTGGCCTTTGCTCCAAGTTTAAACAAAATATTAACTTTGTAATTTGATTGTTTCTTTAAATATTATATTTATGTTTGCCTCGGCTGCGTAAGTATTTGTTAGACACGTTTCTCTTATCAGGGTTTTGATGCGACAAGAATGTAGGCTTACACACATTATAATTTTACTTCACTCCCTTTATTAATACTTGATACGATTTAAATAACACTTCATTGATACAAAGAGAGAGCTGTGAGATGTTTCTATTAAATACTTGCACTTTTTAACACGTATATATTTTCGTCTTACACGAATACGTAATAAATCTCTCGAGGACACATCTCGCTTCTGGTTAGTAACGCTGTTTTCAGGCAACACGTCTGGTTATGAGCACTGTTTGAAGGCAGCTGACTAGATTTCAACTGTCTAAACTTGTAAATTTCTATATTTCAAGTCTCTGATTGGCTATTTTTACTCCAATATAATACCTGCATTTAACTAAAGCTTTTTCTGGTTGTTGATTGGCTAATTTTATAAACTGTCACTAAAATTACATTATTGCTTCTCCAAGAATCACAAGTAGTACCGTTAAACTTTCTTACTCATTATTGACTCAAGGTTACCTCATTGTTACCTCATTGTTATCAACTTTTAACTTATTATTCTCACAGCTCCTACATTATTAAATTACGTAATACATTCACATAACATTATTAAACATGTATACAATAATATAAACATATGCAATGTCTGTTATATACATTTTACAAATTATTACATACACATATTGCTTCAAGGCGGGCTGTTATTGAATTTACATATTTATATAATTAGACTGAAATTATTCAAGTGTTAAAAATACTGCCTCAATAGGAAGGCGTGTCGTTAAACTGAACGGCAGCTACGACATTTATGTGAGAGCTTTCATCAGTGACATGAAGGCAAACACAAAAAGTTTTTCGTGTTTTTTTCTACGCTTTTATAATTTTGTTTTATTTTTGCACCCAAATTCAACGAATCATTGCCTTAACGGCACTCCGCCAATGAGAACCTATAGTGGGTAATGTTACACTTCGGCAGCTCGGCCATATTCTGGGGAGTGGAAGTACCCTGCTGGAAATTATGCTCGAGGAACAGAGCATCTCACGCTGGAAGAGGGTGGGGCTACATTTGTCATACTTGGGCGAACAAATAGTAACAAGACTATTTAATTATTATTAAAACACTAATAGCGTATTTTTTCGGAAAAATAACCTTTAAGAGTAACAAAATTACCAAGCTTTTCAAAATAGGATTTTCATACTTTTAATATTTTAAAAATAATTTTAAGTAGAATAAAATTATATATTATGAATGATTTAATCGCTTATTAACGTGTTCTGGCACCTGCTTTATTCAATTTTTTCTACTTTACTACTAAAATATTATTTAAAGGTCTACGGTTTCAGCTTCCATCAGAAAACCAACTGCGTTTCCAAAATGTTGGGATATTTATTGTAAGTGTATCAAAATATCCTTATTTGTTGCGAATCTTGTTGCTTCATTGTTCGTTGCATGACTTCTACGACCGATTCCTGTCATTCATCATTATTTATTGATACTGTACTCGTATAATGAATGACCCCATCATTTTGACAATGCATATTTACATACATTCCAAAATATCAGCCATATTTCCTATGCTGCTTATGGTTTTCGAGCTATAATTTTAAAGCATTAAGAACATTTAAAAATTTACTAGGAGAAATCATTTAAAACTACTTTCACTTTAATTGAAATTAGGTCAAAAAGTTATTTTGATAGTTTGTGTCCTGGAAAGTTTGACCTGAAAGTTTATAAGAAAAAGTTTCAGCATTTAATTATGTAGCATATGAGCATTATTTCTAGGTGTGGTTTCCCAATGACCTGTAACAAAAGAAAACCATAAGATGAAGGATAACGTTATTTCTAGACTCCTGAAGATTTTTATTTTTTAAGGGGAAGTATTTTAACTGTTACATTTATATGTTCTTGATTCTTTAATGTTTTTAAAGACAAATGACGCAGATTATAAACTCAGAAGCACTTTTTATTCTTACAATATCATTTTCTAGGTTAAGTTAAATACACTATAATCGTGTTTTAATGCAATTAACGTATGTAATATTATTCCTGAAATAATAAGAAATTTTAAGATAAGACATTATACGACTCGGTTAAGCTTAAGGTTGAAAGAAACTCCATTTTATAATACGCAGTAACATTTCAATTATATTTTTTAATTTTATTTCAATTCATAGGTTTTTGATATGCATAATAGTATTTATACATGATACGGTGTTTATTTGCATTATAAATTCGACACGGCCAAGTGTATATTACAATTAAAGCCAAAATAAACATTCTTTGAAACTCAATAACTTTGAAAAGATGCATTTTAGTAATACATTTTCTCCGAAAGTGTTTTGAATCCGATATAATGCCAAGCCAGTTCAGAATTAAATTTTATTCACAGCTTATACCTAGGTGAATAATTGGGTTTATATGCATTTAAAGTGTTTTGACTTCGATATATGTAAATGCAAAAACAATTCAGAATTAAATAGTAACGGTAGGAAATTATGAACATAACAAAATATGCCTAAACAATCAGATCAGAAACTTGAACATCACTTTAAACATTCTAACAGTCAAACTAAAGGCGAGAAAATACTCGTTTTTAATATGTACAAATAACAAATGATAATATAATTTACCTATTCTGAGATTTTCACCAATTTCTTCTAATGGACTTTATAAATTTTTGAAAATTGCACAGAAACTTCACAATGTTATGGCATATTTTGAAGATTAGTTAACATGCGCTTAGTATATCATATTTTTTGTCTAACATCTCGAAATATAATTTTAAGCGGCGGAGAAATAAATTCGCGAAGTCGTGTACGAGGTGCGATCATTAAATTCTGAAACTGTGTCTGCTGTGACCGAGCGGATCACGTGATTGACAGCACAGACTTTGAAGACAAGCTACACAAAGTTTCAAAGCGATAGCCTGACTGATACCTGTGTTACACAAGTTTGTACTGCACGTGCACGCTCTCCGTGGTGAAATCACGATGGACTCGAAACTGGAACAGAGAGCAAACATCAAATTCTGTGTGAAACTCGGGAAATCGGCAACCGAAACCCATGGAATGTTAAAACAAGCTTACGGGAATGAAGCAATGAGTCGGGCGAGATGTTTTTAGTGGCATTCACGTTTCACAAATGATGGAACATCGCTGGAGGACAACCAAGAGCATGATCAGTTTTCTTCGACATTGAAGGGATTTTGCACCGTGAATTTGTTCTTGCAGATCAAGTAGTGACTGCTGTTTTTTACTGTGACGTGTTGAGACGTCTCAGGGAAGATATTCGTTGGAAACGACCACAACAGGGAAAAACTGGATGCTCCAGGACCACAACGCACCAGTCACAGACCTCTCGCAACACGCCAGTTTTGTGCTCGTAACAACATGGTCGTCCTTCCTCACCCTCCGTATTCACCAGATTGAAGCCTTTGGGCACGGTAGAGGAGATCCAACGCGAATGCAGCAGGTGCTTAATACACGAAACTTCCATTTAAAAAATGACAGAGGCGCTGAGATCGGTGCATAGTTACCCAAGGGGGATACTTTGAAGGTGATGGCAGCCAAATTTAAATCAGATAATTTTATTTCCATTTACAGGACCAGTCCCGGAATTTAATGATCGCACCTCGTATAATTGACTTTTTTCTGAAATTCCTCAATGTTTCTATTTTCAAAATAGCATGAATTTATTTCTCCGCCGCTTTAAATGAGATTTCAATTCAAATTCCAGGCATTATATAAACTTATCTTCTCTACTAACTACATTTAAGTTAACTTTTAAAAATATTGCACATAAAAGGTTGAACAGTTTGTGTAGTTTTCAACGATTATAAAACTTTAAAAAAAAATGTTAAAAATCGTCGGAACACGTATATTGTATTATTTGTTCTGCGTAGGCACATATTCAAAATGAGAATTTGCTCTACAGAAGTTTGACTGTTAGAAATAGTTTCAAAGTGATACCCAAATGTTCTGACTATAAGAGCGAATTTCTGGGTGTTGAAGAAGTGCAAGGTAAACAAAACCTGAATGCTCATCCAAATCCTACTTGATTAGTTATAATTATGGGTGATGATGAAAAAGCAGAAATCATTTTCCATTCATGACTTCTTTATATATTTAAATGGACAGGAAGCTCTCATGTATATTATATTTAAAATTACACAGGTGCAAGTTGATCGAAATCCTCAAAATTAACTTGTAGGTAATTAAGTGAAAACTCCTAGTTCCATGTGAATTTGTCACAGATGCACGTGACCTCCTAAATGTCCCTCCACACTAGGCCAAATAACATTTCAAATATGTGTGCATGTTTTTTTTTTGTTTACTTTTTCTACCACGCAGTTAAGGAAGTATTGCATTCCACCCAAAAATTGCATATCGAGATGTCAGGGGAAATAATGTTTTAGGCTCTCTCACTTGTTAGTGTGTGTTCTTTAAGAACACGCTGAAAATATGGGTTCAAAAATTTGATTTTTTGTTTTTTCTTGTAATGGATTATAAATGGCACAAGGAATATACCTATGTAATTTTTTGTTATTTGGACCTTTAAAGATCTCTCATGGTCCAGAAATGATATAGTATATTGGATGTAACAATGTGCTCACCTTGTTTTTCTGCCACTCCCCGTAAGTTTTATTTTTTAAACTTCAGGTACATTTTTCTCAAACTCTATTTAACTTAGAAGTTTGACATTTTTTATGGTTGTGCAGAATGTTTAGCTACATTTAGTAGGTTAAAGATTTTGATCCTAAATTATATGGTTTGCACAATAAAATAATATAAAAATACGCAAAAATTATTTTCTTCTGAGTAATTTTTAAAATTAAACTAGTCTCCTAAATGGACAAATAGTTAACCGGCTATCTTAAGGTACTTATAAAAACTCATAATAAAAGTTGGCGGAGTTCTTCTGTTTACGAGGGCGGATTGATTAGTCAGTGACTGTTTAAAGAAAAGGACAATTTTTTTCCAAAAAATCAATTTTATTTCTCAACATAGTCTCCTTTCAATTCAATACACGTTGTCCCACCTTTCTCCAATTTTTTTAACCCTTCCAAAAAATATGATTTTTCGAAGTCTGCAAAATACAAGGTTGTTTCTGTCATGATGTGTTCACTGGACGTAAATTTCTTCCCAGCGAGCCAATTTTTCAGGTTTGCGAAGAGGAAGAAGTCGCTCGGAGCCAAATATGGAGAATATGGTGGGTGAGGTAGCAGTTCGTAGCCCAATTCCACAAATTTTGCTATGGCAATGGCTGTATTGTGTGCGGGTGCATTATCCTGGTGAAAGAGAACCTTTTTCTTCACCAAATGGGATCGTTTCTTTAACAATTCCTCGTGAAACTGATCCAGCATTGCGACATAATACGAACCTGTGATCGTTTTACCCTTTTCCAGGTAGTAGATAATTATCAGCCCTTGAGAATCCCAAAAGACAACTGCCATGATTTTTCTTGCCAACGGAATGGTTTTCGCTTTGTTTGGAGCAGGTTTGCCGAAAGAAATCGACTGCTTTGATTGTTGTTTGCTTTCAAATTGATAGTAATGGCTCCAAGTTTCACCAACCGTGATATAACGCTACAAAAACTCATTTGGGTTGCGCTGGAACATGTTCAAACATCCCTGTGAAATGTGCGGCGGTATTACTTCTGTTATATTTTATTTTATTTGTTGAGCCCCACGTTGGGAGCCAATTTGCGACGGTATTACTTGTAATGTTTGTGTATTTGTGTTTACTCCACGTGGTGAAGCCATTTTGTGACGTGATTCTTTGTTAGGTTTGTTAGCTCCATCTGGTGTTAGCAATTTGCGGCGGTATTAGTGTTTGTTTGAAAGAATGCTACTGTGATTTTATTTAATTTTGGTTCACTGTCCTCCGGCTAGCTATTATCCTTTTGGTCGAGCACTTCTCTTTATACAGGTTGTGTAAACGGAAAGGAGTCTTTTATCCAAAGATAACACTGATGAAAGAATTTGTTTTACACTTTTTATTGTCGAACACATTCACTATCACATTTACACTTTGATCTTGACACTCGCCAAACTGAAACTGTTATAATAACTTCATTACTGATCATTCTTAATTCGCGTACTTCAACTTTTTGTATAATTAACTTTTACAACACTTTAGATTTTTCATAACTCTGCTACGCGTAACTTGTGAATCGATAGTCGATGTGTACTGTACAAATATTTCTGCTGGACTGAAGGCGACGTGTAACGTACAAATGTTTTCGACAAAGTGACGGACTGACGTGTAGCATACAAATATCTTCGGTGAACTGACGTGAAGACGACGTGTAGTGTACAAAGATTTTCGATGAACTGACGGACCGAAGGACTTTACCTCTAACCTAGCCCTTTTTATACTCCTACACCCCGATATGTCTAAATATTATAACTGAGTTGCTATTGGCTAATAAAACGCACCAACATTAGCGTCTATTTTTATATCCAATGAAAATTATGAATACATATGCTCTAGGGAAAATGTTCCAGCAAATTCTAAAGAAAAACGCGCCAACATTACGTAACTTCCTCGTCTCTAATAATGATAAACAGCTCACCCCCTCGCTGCATTATTGCACGCTATTATTGTCAGTTTCAGTAAGGCCGTATAAACTTACTTCTCAACAATAATTACAATCAATAAACATCTCAAATCAATGTCACATAAAAATGCATATTCATATTATAATCATTCTTTACATTTAAATAATTTATGATACAAATTACTGCATCATATGCCCCACTAGAAACATAATTATAAATATTTACAACTTGTTTGGAAATTTTATAATTGAGTTTTTAGTCTCCTAAATCTTGGAACACACGCTATCACTTTCACTTAACACTTCACACGTATTTAACACACGACATATGTTTTTCCTTTATCTTGCCACTACTTACTGGCTCTGGTCTAATGTGTTTAGACATTAATCTGACATCACAATTTTTTTTATAGCAAATACTCTACCCTGAATTATTTAGTTACTGTTACAAAATTGGTTTACTCTCTTATATTGTTGACAAAAATTTATGCATTCAAGATTTTTTGTAATTATTACACATATTTACCAAAAATATTCACCCTCTACACAAATATATTTGCATCTCTTAAATCTAGACACTGTTTCACATTTTTCTGTTTGCTACATAAGTATTTGTTTTTAATTATTTTTAACCCATTTTTGTTGTTTTGTACATTATATTCACAATACTCTTGGAATTATATTTACGTACTTTTACTTTAATATCATATTAAGTTACAATCTTTACATTCTTAATTTCAAATACTGTTACAGTTACTAAAAAAATGTTAATTTTCCCTTTTTTTTTAAACAATTAGTTATGTCCAGAATTTTATTTCTCCTTTCTCATGACATACATACATAATTAACCCTCTTACGTTCCAATACATTGCTCTGCATTTCATCTTTAACTATCCAGCATTTACTTTACATCTCATTGCTATTTACCCTCCTGGATCAAATTGTCTGTGGCTAAACATTACTCGTAGCCGTATCCTAACCTTCAAAAATTTGTTAATGGATAACCTCTTAAAGGATTCAAATGAAATTTCGTTCCCTGATAACATTTGAAAACAATCTAAAGTTTCCTGAATAACACATCTTTTAACAACTGTCATTTTCAATTCTTCTACTATCTCTTTAATTTGAGAGTACTCTGACAAATCTGCACTAAACTGTACTGGATTGGAGTTTTCATTCTGAACAGCTTGGTACTTGTTAGTTTCAGAAGTTAGCTTTTGATTATTTACAGGCAAAACTTTAACTTCTTCGTACAATTTATTTCTTTGCATTTCTGACTCTCTCTGTATTTCTGATATCTCCCCTCTGAAATTAACTTGCGCCTGATTTACATCTACATTCATAACCACTTTCATCTCTCTTATCTCACTTGAAATGTTACTCATTCTACTACCTGACTCTGTACATTTTACATCAACATGTTCACTTTTAGTATTAACCTCACTTTCTTTGTTACCTATTTCCCTGCTCATGTCTAGCATTTTCTTTGAAACTTCTCCTATCTCACTTACTATTACTTCCTGATTTTCATCTCTCATTTTTGGCATACTACTATCTAGCTTCATAACTTTCTTTTCAATTTCTTCACTGCTTTGATCTACTGTTTGTCCTAATTTCTCATAACTATGAATTAGTTTATCTAATTTCTCATTAGTCTTACCAATATCTTCCCTCATACTCTTAACAATAGCTTTCCTCAATTCCCTATTATTCTTTTCCATACTCTGAGTTAGTTTTTGTTCTAATTTCTCATTATTCTGAGTTAGTATTTCTAATTTCTCATTAGTCTTACCAATATCTTCCCTTAATTGATCTGTAAAATTTCTCAGCATTTTCGTCATCAAACAAGCATCAAAATTAACATTTCCTGCTGTTCTATTCTCATTTTCTGCACTAACATTTTCTCCCTCAAATCCTACATTGTTTGAGCTATTTTCTGTAACCTGTATTGAATTACAGCTAACTGTTACACTATCCCTTTCCATCATTGTTTCTTCTGTATTATTAGTAGCCATTGTTTTCTTTATCCTACCGCTCCTAAGGTACATTTAAATTTTTACACTTTTTTTTAGAATTAAAATAACACTTTTCTAACCTTTCTGATGCTATCTGCTGATGTTGCTTTGATGTCCAGCTTTCTGCCCCTCTCTCCTAGATTATATGTTGCTTCTGCGTCGTATTATGATGAATCTGCGTCGTCTTGGTGTCTTGTAGTTGAATTCCCCTGTTGCCTTTTAATCTCGGAATTATGATGTCCACTCATCCGCGTCGTCTGTCGTCCCTGTAGTTGTTTCTGGAATCTGTGTCTTGTAGTTCAGTTCACTGCTCCATTCGTTCCACGTCCTGGTTCCTTCGCCCCTTCCTGGTTATTCTGCTCCTTCGTGGTTATTCTGCTCCTTCCTGGTCACTCTGCTCCTTTCCTGGTCATTCTGCCCCACGTTCTGGGTGCCAATTTGCGGCGGTATTACTTCTGTTATATTTTATTTTATTTGTTGAGCCCCACGTTGGGCGCCAATTTGCGGCAGTATTACTTATAATGTTTGTGTATTTGTGTTTACTCCACGTGGTGAAGCCATTTTGTGACGTGATTCTTTGTTAGGTTTGTTAGCTCCATCTGGTGTTATCAATTTGCGGCAGTATTAGTGTTTGTTTGAAAGAATGCTACTGTTATTTTATTTAATTTTGGTTCACTGTCCTCCGGCTAGCTATGAACTTTTTGGTCGAGCACTTCTCTTTATACAGGTTGTGTAAACGGAAAGGAGTCTCTTATCCAAATATAACACTGATGAAAGAATTTGTTTTACACTTTTATTGTCGAACACATTCACTATCACATTTACACTTTGATCTTGACACTCGCCAAACTGAAACTGTTATAATAACTTCATTACTGATCATTCTTAATTCGCGTACTTCAACTTTTAGTGTAATTAAATTTACAACACTTGAGATTTTTCATAACTCTGCTACGCGTAACTTGCGAATCGATAGCCGACGTGTACGGTACAAATATTTCTGCTGGACTGAAGGCGACGTGTAACGTACAAATGTTTTCGACGAACTGACGTGAAGACGACGTGTAGTGTACAAAGATTTTCGATGAACTGACGGGGTCTACCTCTAACCTAGCCCTTTTTATACTCCTACACCCCGATATGCCTAAAGATTATAACTGAGTTGCTATTGGCTAATAAAACGCGCCAACATTAGCGTCTATTTTTATATCCAATGAAAATTATGAATACATATGCTCTAGGGAAAATGTTCCAGCAAATTCTAAAGAAAAACGCGCCAACATTACGTAACTTCCTCGTCTCTAATAATGATAAACAGCTCACCCCCTCGCTGCATTATTGCACGCTATTATTGTCAGTTTCAGTAAGGCCGTATAAACTTACTTCTCAACAATAATTACAATCAATAAACATCTCAAATCAATGTCACATAAAAATGCATATTCATATTATAATCATTCTTTACATTTAAATAATTTATGATACAAATTACTGCATCATATTGTTCTCAACTGTGAGCAGTCGCGGCACCCATCTTTACTGACAGCTTTCTTATACCCAAAAATTCGTGCAGAATGTTATACACCCGTTCACTCGAGATGTTTACGGTCTTGGCTATCTCACGGATTTTCACTCGGCGGTCTTCCAACACAATATCGTGAATTTTGTTCACCATTCCTTCTGTTGTGACCTCAACCGGCCGTCCTGTGCGCACGGCATCTCTTGTGCTCGAACGGCCACATCGAAATTCAGTGAACCACTTATGAACCATGCCATGTGATGGAGCAGAGTCCCCATATTACTTGTTCAGCTTTTCTTTTGTTTCCTTCACCGTCTTACCATGCAAAAAGTAGTGTTTTTATCAGAGCACGAAATTCACTTTTCTCCATTTTCTACGAAGTAACACACATCTGCTTATTTTAGACGCTCTCAACAATGTTCTAAGAAACAAATTACTACGAATTTCTGCGATTATACTCGGCATATATTTAAGACTTGGGTGCAAACAAGAAACCTGTGATTAGAACGCTATCTCTGTCAAAATCATGGACTTATCAATCCGCCCTCGTATTTTCAGAAAAAAGTGTACCTATAATGAAGGTAAATTTTTCTTAGAAATTATTTTAGGATATTTAAATATTTTTATAATTAAAAGATTTAAAGCTAGCTAAAAATCTTGATACCAATATACTCAGAAAACCTTCTTTAATAATCAGTAAAAAGTTCATTGTGCCCTGATGGTGTAATTCTAGAGAACAGGTTTTCTTTCAATTGGAAAAAGCGTAAAAATACCCTGTGATCTCTACCAAGTGTCCTTAATGTGTAAATAGGTCAGTGTCAACTGCAATTTCAAAGGCATGTCTTGTGTTTATTATTAATTTTGCTGTAGTAAAAGAAATGGGGTGATATTAAAATCTACATATAATACATTGGTTTAGTTAGGTGCAGTGCATTCTGTCTTCATTTCGTGTTCATAAACGATATGAATGTAAGTACTATGGTACCAACTGAGTGGGATGGCTCAGGCCACATTCGGGAGGTCTCGGGTTCGGTCACCGACGACCGCCCGCTTTGACCCATGGGTTTTACGTGGTTTCCCCGGGTCGACAGGCGAATGCTGGGATAGTTCATCTCCTACCATGGCTCTCCTTCCTTTGATTTCCTGTGCCCACTATCTTCCTTGTCATCTGTTTCAGGGCTTTAGGACCAGGCGATGGTGTTCTGCGCGCTGCGGCTGGGCGGTGGTTGTGCGTTCTGTGGTGGCTTCTTCCCTGGCGTTGCCGTGGGAACCGTTCAGTTAGGTCTCTCCTCCGAGTGGGCTCCAACCACTGCCGGAGGTTCGGTGGCTTGAGGACAGGACGGCGTCAGACGCATTAGGGACCTCGACTCTACTTGCGCCCCTCGTCATTCAGATCCGATTATCCTTCCGGTCTCTCCTCTCATCCTCCTTCCCGGAGGTCACTGGTAGAAGCACAAGGGGCCAACTGACCTACGTGCGGTGCCCTGCCCAGGTCTCGGGGGCCTCCTCCATTAGTTCGTAGCTTTACCTTGATAGCAACTTATATCAGAGAGCCACTTCTACGCGTCGCCTTCATTAAAAATATCTGTGTTACATTCATATGGCTTTTTCTACCCAATATCATTTACTTTATATAGCTTCCGCAAACTATTCTTACGAGCTTATTTTTCTGTCTACTTCATGCTAATCCAGCCAATCTTTGCAGAATTAGTTGCATTACACATTTCGTTGTAGGTTCAAGGAGAACAGAGGAAACCATTCGACTGAAACCGGATCACTGTACCCTGGCCTTGAAATTCCTTACTCTTTCCATGACATTGCGAGAAACAACTGAATAGCGACAGCGTTTTAAAAAATGACAAAGTGTTGAAAAAATCAACCCAATAGCAATGGAAATCACCGGAATGGCTGATGCCACAAAAAATTTGTTTGAAATAAATTGTGTTTTATAGAGATCTATATTTTCTGTGTAGTAAGATTCTGTCTATTTCTAATGGTTTACCAGTTATACAATATTATACAGAATTCTTCCTGAATGAAGAGGATACTACAGTCTATTACCAGAAAATTCAAGATATGAATTTTATTAAATCTTTCATGTGAATATGTTAAATATATGATATTTGAACCAAAATCGTTAGTCATTTTTGAGAAAATCAAAAATAAACGAAAAATTTCCATGTAAAGTGCAGTTTGGGGTGGGGGAATTTTCTTGAAAATCTGTGTAAGTTACTGAACTTAGTAATCGAATGTTATTCTATGCACACACACACACACACACACACACACAAGTGCGGACCTTTCCCTAAAAATGTTGTATTTTACTCAGGGGCCTCGAAACAAGTATTGCCGGTGAAATCTCGGTATCGAATTTTTGGGTATAGAGTTCATTCAACGAAGGGGGACACCTTGCCATTGCGACCAACTACATCTATTGTGACTACATCCCCCCGGGAGGCAGGGATGAAGTGAAGGAGTCGCAGGAGGTCGCAGGTGCGCAGGCAGACAGGTCCACAGAGACGCACGGAAGTCCCTAATATTTCCAGTTTGAAACCCCCGTTTTCACCAGCAGAGGCGAAGAATCGGCCCTAGCAAGCCGGCCAACGCAACCTGGCGTTTTACGGTTTTACTTCCTTTACAAAGTGCAGCAACCATGCCATCTGTCCGATACTAGCCGCACCACGGAACCCAAGACACTTCCTGAAAGATGAAAGGGAAAGACATGAAATGAGAGGAAATAAGGGAAAGGAGAAATCGTGGTAGAATACACCACCCCAGCATTCGGCTAGGTGACAAGAGGAAAACCACGAAAAATCCCATGATAGGAGTGGGCGGCCACCGGGAATCGAACCCGGGTCACAGACGTCGCCCGAGCCATCCCACTCGGTATTTTTTAGTGTAATCTCATACTTCCTCTACCTACTAGATACGCTGTAGAGAAAGTAAAAATATATGAAATAATTAAGTTCGGTAGCTCATAACTGAAGTTTGGATGCAAAAATGTCGCATTTCGAAGTACAGCAATAATTAACTGCGGTGTTCCGTGTTGCTCTGTAACTTGAGTACAGTTTTTTAAATTCTAGTAAAAGTAGTTTCACGGACATTACGACAAATACATACCTCCTATCAACATATTCACAGATTTTCCACGAATATGTTAGTATAGCTTGTAGGTCAGGTGAAAGGAATTAGTGATATACACAGAATGCAGTTTCATTACCCATAAAAACTCATAGCGTAGTTTTTCTGTTACGTTCACATTTAAAGCATGAGGCGCATCCAGAAAGTAAGTATGCTGGTTGGACAGGTGCCAGTAGCGCGGCAGCAGTGGCCCTTATTCGTTCTCTCGCTCTCCCTGCGAGGTTCGGTCAATGATAAAGTTTTCCGAAGGTCGTCAAAATGTCCATGATGAAGGGCGCAGAGGGCGACCGTCCCTTACCGATGATGACCTTGTTGAGCTGGTGCGGCAGCGCATCGTGGAGAACAGTCGCTTTACGATTATGCAGCTTAGTAGCCATTTTCCGCAGATATCGACATCCTTGTTGCATGAAATTGTCACTAAGCACCTTCTGTTCCGGAAATTGTGTGCCAGGTGGGTGCCGAAAAACCTGACACCGAGCACAAAACGGAACGCTTAGGAGCAGCACCGACATTTCTACAGCGGTATCATGATGACGGCGACGAGTTCCTGGACAGGATCGTCACGGTCGATGAGACGTGAATTTTGCACTTCACCACGGCATTGGCGTCACAGAGGATCTCCGGTCAAGACGAAATTCAAACAGACTGTGTCGGTGCAGAAAGTGATATGCAAGGTGTTGTGGGACAGGAAGGTATTTTGCTCATTGACTTCCTGCCCAGAGGTGAAACAGTGAACGCTGACCGTTACTGTGAAACACTGCGGAAATTGCGACGTGCCATTGAAAACATGAGGCGTGGAATGCTTACTCCAGGTGTCATGCTGCTCCATGACAATGCTTGTTCACATACGGCTCGGCGCACAGCAGCTGTTCTGCAGGAGTTCGGCTGGGAGCTGTTTGATCACCCACCATACAGTCCTGATCTTGCTCCCAGTGATTTCCATATTTTCCTGCACCTCAAGAAATTCCTGTCCTCCGGTTAGCGTTTTGACAACGACGGAGAGCTGAAGACGACAGTCACACGCTGGTTCCATTCACAGGCGGCAGACTTCTACGACACAGGAATACAAAAGTTGATCCAACGATGTGACAAGTGTCTCAGTTCTTGTGGTGACTATGTCGAAAAATAGCTCAAACATTGCTGTACCTGTTGCCAACAAAGTTTTTCATGTAATTATGTTTTCTTTGTTTTAAAGAAATATGGAAGCTTACTTTCTGGATGCGCCTCGTATTGTGCTCGAAGCATATTTCAGATCTTCGAACTACAAATCTTTATCGCCTACAACGGCAGGCAAGAAGATGTTATGTGGCTTGATTGTATACATTACCAAAGACTCAAGGGGGTTTAGTTTGCAGTATTGATGATAAATTTGTTATTATCACAGCGGTATAACGAGCGGTTATCATCAGAATAGGTTTTCCGGCATTCAGTGACTTTCTGCACATAAAAGTGGACAATGGATCACTAGCACTTCTAGTGTAAAGCATCTTTGTTTAATTTAAACCTTTTAGCATGTACACGGAACATAAAACTAATGGAAATGCAAAAGTTTTATCTTCTATGTCAAATTATCTTTAAAATTAATTTTTATTTTCATCAGCGTGCTGGAACATAATGCTTTGTATGTGCTATTAAGTCTTTAATTTTACGAATGTTGAACAATAGTTTATTATAAATCAGCTACTAATATGTTTTAATAATTACATAATGATTTTAACCCCTTAATTATCTGCAACTTTGAACAAAAAAGTTTATCTTTATCTGAACAGAAAAGTTCAAACGTCAAAATTAAAAGCTGTGGTGCGCATAGCAATTTGAAAAGTGAAATACACTGACAAAAATCTGTAATACATTCATGTGACTTTCTCTACCCTCTATCGCTTACTAGTTGGTGTACAATATGCTTACAAAGGTTTATTTTCCTACCTACTTCATTTTAATCGGGACAAACCTTTCCGATAGCGTAAACTACAAAGTAGTTCAGATACAAAGGGAATAGAGATAGTAAAATGTTTTAGAACTGGACACTATATGCTGGACTTAAAATTCAATACTCTTTTCATGACACTGCGAAAAACAATTGCAAATGCGATAAAAAATCGGGTCCTTTGGGAAATGTCGCATAAACGTGCCTTTCTTCGCTGGATTACTGCAAACTACTGCCGCAAAACTAGGCATGTTTAAACGCTGAATAAACTTACGTAATTTTCTTTTACTGCTATATCGCTATTACGATGAAATAAACAGAGAAATATGTTTATAAAATGTCACACTTGTAATGGCATACGGAAACATGTGCACAATTAGCAATATTATCGCGGATATTACCACGTGACCTCGTTGACCAATAACAATACGCACACCACTTGTCACTTTCTTTAATAAAGTCACTGCAACAACGAGAGGCACAAAGTGCCGCCTACTGGCCGAAGTGCAAATTAACCAGAGGCAACAGATAAGTTTGCCGTAATAAAGCAAGCGAAAACATTATTTTTACTTTCTCTACAACGTATAGTAGGTAGGGGAAGTATTATATTCCACCCACAAATTTGATACACAGATTTCACCGGAAATACATGTTTTGAGACCCCCTGAATCAAAAGAAAGCATTTTTAGAAAAAGGTCCGTGTGTGTGTGTCTTTGAACCACATAAGTAAAAAAAACTTGGTATTTAGGTTCAGTATCTTTCAAAGATGGCACACGAAGATTTTCAAGAAAATCCCCCCACCCCAGACTATCCTTTACATCGAATATTTTTCGAAAATGTTGATTTTTGAAAAATGGCTAACGACTTTGATTAAAATATCATATGTTTAAGATATTTTTGTGGCAAATGAAATGTATATCTTGAATTTTCTGGGAATTTCCCCAAAAGTCCTTTTCATTCCGATTGGCTTTTGCATGACTGGTAAACCGTAAGAGATATACAAAAGTTTTCTGCAAAAGAAATGTATATATCGTTAAAAATAATACACAATTTATGTCGTATACATTTTTTTTGGAATGAACCATTTCCGAGATATTCCTTGTTGTTTGTTTCAATTTTCCAATACTTATACTTTTTCTCAAATGTGAATACGTTATTCGTTTTTACTTTCTCTTCTACGTATAGTAAGTAGGGGAAGTATTGTATTCCACCCAAAAATTCGATACTGAGATTTCACCGGAAATACGTGTTTTGAGACCCCTGAATAAAAAAAGCATTTTTAGAAAAAGGTGCGTGTGTGTGCCTGAACAGAATAACCCAAAAACGAAAAGTCGGATAAATACCAAACTTGGTATTCAGCTTCAGTATCTTTCAAAGATGTGACACGAAGATTTTCAAGAAAATCCCCCACTCCAGACTGCCTTTACATGGAACATTTCTCGAAAATTTTGATTTTCTTAAAAATGGCTATAACGATTTTTATAAAAATATCACATGTTTAAGATATTTTCATGATAAATGAAATGTATATCTTGAATTTTCTGGGAATGTCCCCAAAAGTCCTCTTCATTGTGAATGGCTTTTGCATAACTGGTAAACCGTAAGAGATAGATAAAATGTTTGCACACACAAAAAAAATGTAGACCTCGTTAAAACACACAATTTATGTCATATACATTTTTTTTTGTCGAGTGAACAATTTCCGGGGTATTCCTTGTTATTTGTTTGAATTTTCCAATACTTATACTCTTTCTCAATTGGGAATTCGTTATTCGTCTTTTTTTATGTCCTGGACATGCAAAGAGAATGGAAGGCTCCACATAGTAACCAGCTCTTAAAAAATTCGACTATCGCTTAAAGCCTACCATATTCCCCTTGCACCTATAAGAAAATTAGCAATAAAATTAACATCTCTATATCTCGATTAACCGAAGTACTTGGAGAATAACCGTTTGCAAAAATAGTTTATACAAGAGTAGAGAAAATCATGCGAGTGCAACACATCAGATTTTATTCTCAAATGGGAATTCGTTACTCTTTTTTTATGTCCTGGACATGCAAAGAGAATGGAATGATCCACATAACAACCAGCTCTTAAAAGATTTGACTATCACTTAAAGTCTGCCATATTCCCCTTGTACCTATAAGAAAATTAGCAATAAAATTAACATCTCTATATCTCGATTAACAGGAAGTAGTTGGAGAATAAACGTTTGTAAAAATAGTTTGTACAAGAGTAGAGAAAGTCATGTGTGTGTAACATATCAGATTTTTAACTATAGGCTGTCATATGCGAGGTCTGAATAGTAAATGTACTTGTCAAAAGCAATACCAGAAATTTTGCCAACCCTCTTTTCTTTAAATGTAATTTTCACCCTTCAGTTGTTTGATTTCTACTTTTCTTATTTTATGGGCCTGCAGGTGTATGTCAATAATTTTCAAAGTTTACATTTGACGTGTTTAAAACTGAAATTATCATAATTATATCGAGGCGTGGGCTGTAAAATAAAAAGTTGAATTTTCTATGAAACTGTCACATACATTGGTTGTGTGAGTGATTTTAAACGATTTCTCGGCCTATATTGTAGGAGTGAATATAGTAGACTAGTCAGATATATACAGTGTTTTTCCTTAACACTGTGGCCACCGCATGACTGCTCGCGCGACGGCCGTCGGCGCTCGGACTCCCGCCGAAACAATTATAATATCCCCGCAACCACCTCACTTTCTCTATTTAGGTACAATTATAATGACAATAAGCACATACCTTATCTTAGGAGATGTTGGAAATGTTGTCCTCTATCCACATATTTCTGGCATCATTTCAATATCCGAAATTGAGTTAATTCTTCCAATGTATGGGCAGTTTATTACACACAACTTATTCTTCAAGCTCCCCCATAGATAAAAATCACACACAGTTAAATCAGGGGATCGTAAGGGCCATAATTCTTTCCTAATTACACTATTTTCAAACATTTCCTGAATTAAATTTAATGACTCATAAGCTGTATACGCGATAGCAAAGTCTTGTTGAAAACATTCCAGACTGAGATTCAAAGTCGGTCAGACGTTCAAAAAGTTGTGTAAGTCATTCCTACACCTCTTTGCATTTATTGTTGTTAAAAAAATACAGGTCTCATTCTGTACGCGTTTACTGCGCACGAATTTTCGCTCAGGCAAGAGAATATCGTGTATAAAATCGGGTTTCTCTGTAGTCTAATATCTGTTATTTTGCGACGAAATATTGTTATATACCTAAATGGAACCATGCTTCTTCAGAGAAGAATATTAAGCGTGGGTCAATTACGCTATCATTTCGTAAAATCCAATTTCAGGAATTTACCTGATTCTGATGAATACATGAAAAATAAGAGTAGGTAAATATAGAGAGAGCTGGCGCAGTTTTTTGCGGTTATATGGGAAAGGATAGGGAAAACGAGGGTAGATGCGACGGTTCAAGGAGGAAAATGCGTTTATATGGGCGAAATAGGGAATACGAGGGTTGATGCTAGGCTAGACAGTGGTAGAAGGAGGGGGAATGCGGTTTATATGAGACAGATAGGGAATACGTGGAGAGGTGCTAGGCTAGACGGAGGCTGAGGAGTAGAGTATGGTTTATATGAAAGGTATAGGAAAACGAGGAGGGGTGTTAGGCTAGACAGAGTTGAAGGGTAGAGCATGTCTTGTATATGAGAGGGGTAGGGAACAGGAGCAGGGGTGTTAGGCTAGACAGAGGTCAAGAAGTAGAGTAGGGTTTATATGAAAGGTATAGGAAAACGAGGAGGGGTGTTAGGCTAGACAGAGTTGAAGGGCAGAGCACGTCTTGTATATGAGAGAAGTAGGGAACAGGAGCAGGGGTGTTAGGCTAGGCAGAGGTCAAGAAGTAGAGTATGGTTTGTATGAAAGGTATAGGAAAACGAGGAGGGGTGTTAGGCTAGACAGAGTTGAAGGGCAGAGCATGTCTTGTATATGAGAGAGGTAGGGAACAGGAGCAGGGGTGGTAGGCTAGGCAGAGGTCAAGAAGTAGAGTATGGTTTATATGAAAGGTATAGGAAAACGAGGAGGGGTGTTAGGCTAGACAGAGTTGAAGGGTAGAGCATGTCTTGTATATGAGAGAGGTAGGGAACAGGAGCAGGGGTGTTAGGCTAGATAGAGGTCAAGAAGTAGAGTATGGTTTATATGAATGGTATAGGAAAACGAGGTGGACTGTTAGGCTAGACAGAGTTGAAGGGTAGAGTATGTCCTTTATATGAGAGAGGTTGGGAACAGGAGGAGGGGTGTTAGGTTAGGAGAATTGAGTATGTGTTTATAAGGAGAGACGAGAAAACGGAGAGAGATCCTATGCTAGGATAGACAGGTGTTAAAGTTAGGTTAGATAGGAAACCAAGGAGTGATACTCAGCTAGAGGGGGGCAGGAGGAATGCGCTTTATGAGAGGTAGGGGATACGGGGAGTGGTGTTAGGCTAGACAGAGGTTGAGAGTAGAGTAGGCGTTTATATGTATGAGAAGTATAGAACAGGAGGAGGGGTGTTAGGCTAGACACAGGCTGAGAGTAGAGTATGCGTTTATATGTATGAGAGGTATAGGAGCAGGAGGAGAGGTGCTAGGCTAGAAGAGGTTGAGTAGAGTATGGGTTATATGAGAGAGGTAACCCATTCAGGGAAAAGGTGGCTGCTTAGGGAAAAATGTGACCAGCAAAGGGAAAAAGGTGACCAGCAAAGGGAAAAACGTGACCAGCAAAGGGAAAAATGTGACCAGCAAAGGGAAAAAGGTGACCAGCAAAGGGAAAAACGTGACCAGCAAAGGGAAAAAGGTGACCAGCAAAGGGAAAAAAGGTGACCAGTAAAGGGAAAAAGGTGACCAGCAAAGGGAAAAATGTGACCAGCAAAGGGAAAAAGGTGACCACTGAAGGGAAAAATGTGACCAGTAAAGGAAAAAAAGGTGACCAGCAACGGGAAAAAGGTGACCAGCAAAGGGAAAAAGGCGAGCAGCAAAGGGAAAGAGGTGACCAGCAAAGGGAAAAGGTGTCCAGTAAAGGGAAAAATGTGATCAGCAACGGGAAAAAAGGTGACCAGCAAAGGGAAAAAGGTGACCAGCAAAGGGAAAAAGGTGACCAGCAAAGGGAAAAAAGGTGATCAGCAAAGGGAACAAGGTGACCAGCAACGGGAAAAAGGTGACCAGCAAAGGGAAAAGCTAACCCACTCACACTAGCAGGTAAGGAATTCAGTTAGTATCATAGGGTAGGACAGATTCTGGGAAGCGGATATAGCATAGTTCCGTATGATGTTACAGGTAATTCAGAGAGTATCGTAGGTATTTAGGATAATGCAAGTAACATAGGTGTTTAGAGTCACTCAGCTAGTATCACAAGAGGCTAGTTTCCAGGGGCAGAACGTATCATAGATGCATATTTTTCACAGGCAATTCAGCCAGTATCGGAGGGTATTTAAGCTAATTCAGCTGGTATTACAAGAGGCGGACTGCATCATAGCAGTGTATGATTTCACAGGTAATTCAGTTAGTATCGTAGGTATTTAGGCTAATTCATCTAGTATCACAGGAGGATAGATTCCAGGGGTTGGGTGTAGCATAGTTTCGTATTTCACAGGTAACTCAGCTAGTATCGTAGGTATTTAGCGTAATTCAAGTGTGATAGGTGTTTAGAGTATTTAAGCTAGCATTACAGGAGGGTAGGTTCCAGGGTCGGTTATAACGTAGTTTCGTATATTACAGATAGTTCAGGTAATATCGTAAGTATTTGGGTAATCAGCATAGTTTCACAGATACTCGTGATAATTTCGATCAGAGATTTGTATCACAGCTATTTAAGGTAAATGCAGGTGATTCAGGTTGTGTCAATGGTATTTGAGTCATTTTAACAGGTAATTCATCTAGTATCATTGATATTTGGGGGGCAAACCAGATAGTATCACAGGTGATCGTGCTAATTTAGAACAGGAATTCGTATCAGAGCTAGTTAAGGTAATTTCACATGATTCGGGTAGTATCACAGGTATTTAAGTCATTTTAACAAGTAATTCAACTAGTATCACAGCTACTCATGGTAATATAGAGAGTAATTAGATTATAAACATTTCTCATCCAACGTTACAACAATTTATATACTTTTTCTAAATCTTACAAACTTATTATATGTTAAACAGTTATTGTACGATGCGGAGAGGGATGAACTGCATATTGGTTCACAAATTGAAAATCTTTACGTCAACATACCTTTATTTTAGTTCGTTGTAGATGTCTCTCCCCTTTTATCTAGGCTTGAGACTAGCACTAGGATTGCTCCTAATGGCAGGGTTACCACCTTCCCTTCCATCTCCTTCTTTCTTCATCAGGCGTCTGCTAGTTGCATACACAGCACACGGATAAACTTCATTTTTAAGATTGTAGACTCACGAGAAAATCTTCATCTTCGACTTACATTCTCTTAAGCACTGTTTGTAATACTGTAATGTCCATATGCATAGGTAGTTATTCCATCCTCAGCAATAATTCTTTTATCATCAAAGGGATTCAATGCAATTTTATTCACTTGCACTGTGGTAACAGCATGCTTTCGTGATAGGATTAGATTCATGGGCGTTCTGATGATTTCACAGGTTTTAAGACAGTCTGTATAGCTGTCAAACGAAATGTACTGCTTAATAGCGCTACGTTTTATACCTTTAATCTTTTTTATCATTGAGCCTTGAATATCTAAGGCATACATCTTAGGACGTAGTCCAACAAAGCGTAGGATGATTTTGCTATTAGCCTCATCTTTAAATTTTCCCAATACCTTCTTGTTCTGAGTAGAGTGGCATATATGATTGACAGGGTAATCAGCTGTATCCAGATGCTCAAGAAAACGTAGCTTGTCCTGGTACACATCTTCAGTTGTTACACGATGAATGAATGAATCAGTGTCCATATACATAAGCTTCAGGTTTTCAGCTCCATAATAAGGCAACAACACGTCGTAATGGTAGTTATACATTAATGTCTTGGAGATGTCCAACACACTCATTCCAATGTATATAGGCTTGTTGAACACAATCTGACGAGAGGCCATATGTACAGCAGCTAGATTAGCAGCATATATCGTCCTGTCGATAAACGTAGGCTTGGCGATCAACTTTTCTAGAATCTTCTCATTGGTCACCAGTCGTATATCCACACGGCTACGCAGGTTCTCCATAGTTTTTCCAAACATGGCGTTGTTAAAGAGCTTATAGAGATCCTTCTCGAAGTCATTTGCAGCTTGTTGTCGTAGCCTGTTGTTAAATTCCAGATAAGGTTTCAACCACCGAGACTGTCGGAATTGTAGCACACGATGGATTTTTGTTAGTCGTAGTCCATGACTAAGAGCCTGCTTCAAAGCCATGTAATGCACTACATACTTCTTTCGAGGTCCAAGATGAGGTATCAGTTTCTTTGTAGATGCTTCCAATGGCTTCATACACTCAGGCAGGAAAGGTAGATCGTTGTGTAGATCGTGAAGTTCTGCAGGATATTCGATATCAACTTCTAATATGTACCCATGAGGATCATCTTCTTGTAGTGTTTCTAAGTTGATTTCTTCAGGCGAAACCCACTGAAATCCACCAAAAGGAAGGGCGTGACACATTTCCCACCCATATTGGTTATTGGCGTCCTCATATGTGATAAATTGGGTTGGTCTCGACGGATCAAACTTCTCGATATACGCGTTATTAGCTTCTGCATACCGATGGGAAACTTGACATAAACCTCCTCTTATACCTGATTCCACCATGAGTAGTTGATCGTAGTCTTGTAACAGCTCCAGCTTAATTCCTGTATACAACAACATGGCGTCCCATGTAAGTCCTGGAGATGTAAAATAATGCGCGGGATCAACTTTGTGTGTTTTGAGGGTTTGCTCTCTGAACGTCTCAAAGACATTGGCTAGGAGTAGTACATCTGAGGTTAAGTACAGGTCGCTGTACTCGCCCAGGTTTCTCACATTAAACAGCTCCCATACATTTCTAGCATGATCATAGTCAGCATCACTAATTTCTTCTTCATTTAATCTATTGTAGAAGGTGTGCTTAGGGGCCAAGCAGGTCTCGTTCAAAACATCCCAGGAAGTGACGTAATCATAGGGAAATACCCCCTTACGAGTCATCAACTTCAATTTGTCTTCTCCAAAGTACTTTAGTGTTTCAGGATATGAGGTTAGATTTTTTACCAACTTATCCAAGCTTGTACTGAGGAAACGGAAGCTGTCCACAAATCGAAGCTTTATATCTCCTACATACTTGGTGAATGAGATATAGCTTTCTTCAGAGTTAGGAATTACCTCCACACGTTCACTTGTACAACCCAGCTCCTTAACAATGAAATGAGAGTCATATCCGCTAAGGTTATGCATGAAGACTGGTATATATTTAGGTGTTTTACAGGCTAAATTACATTCATTATGAAGACTTCCACGATATTCACCGCTGATGTGATCATGGTCGCGTACTTTGTAGTTCTCTTCTGTAAAGCCTTTTCCACACAAGTAGCATGTCGTAGAAGACTCAAAATCCTTTTGCTGTTGATCCGTAAGTTTCAGAGGCTTAGCAGATTTGTATACGGCATCAATCATTTTTGCAAGAGATGTCAGGTACAGCATAAACTTCTGAGCAGCATCAGCACCACGATACACATAGGGTTGCTTAGGAAGACCAGTTTCGAGATGTTCAACGTTGGTTGATGGTTTAACGTAAACACAGAAGCTCATTGGTGTGTGCTCTTGATAAGGGGTTGTATAGGAAGTTTCAGGATTGGGTATACACGTATGACATGGAGTGAGAATACTCTCAAAATCAGCATAGATGACATAAGGTACTTTCAACATCCTCTCAACATTTTTAAACTGTACAATCGATTTCTCCTTGGTAGACATAACTACCCTCGCAACACCATGTTGATTACAGATTGATGTATGTTCTTGTAGTTTTTCCAGTCCACTTCGTCCGCTCTGGTCATCAAAATGTGTAAAGCATCGCTTACAAGTATAAACCCGTCCATTATGGTTAGTTTTCTGACGTCGAACGAGTTTCTCAAAATTCTTTATATACACGTAATGATGTTTTCCACTGCTGTCATTCAATAGTAGCAGGTCGCGATGTTCAGGTAGTTCAATATCAGCAACCTTTATCGGATACACTTCATGCTTCTCATCCAACCCGAAAACGTTAATAGATATCTTGTTAAGCTTCTATAATTTAGGTATTTGAGAAAGTGGAGTAGGATAGGAAACACAGCTGAAGTCGTACTTATCTTGAAGCTGCTTGTATTTGCTCACACGTTGCGCATCCTTCTCAACGAATTTAGCTAGTACAGAATACATGTAGCATTTCTCATCACTAAAGTTCTGAATGTTTATACACGCTTTCCTTGCTCAACAGATGACGGTAGTGGTATGTAGCTACTTCCTCGCTACGGGTTGTACTTGTTGATACGAAGTCGAACTCCTTCCACAGTAAGCAAAGCCCAGCTGCTACCCTTAAGCTGAGACTCCTCCATTTCAGTCACCAATTTCTTGAATTTCACTTCCATCGTTGACTCCAGATCTGTTTCTAGGAAAACAGGATGATTCCGTGTTTTAAATGTTTTGTCACAGGTTTCTCCAATACTGTTAACAAATCGACACTCAGCCAGCAGATTAATTTTAACACTCTTATGAACGCTAAGCTCTTTATGCACAGCCTGGATTATACGTTGTTTTGCCTCTTGCAGATACATATTTAGGTCCTTAGCTGATTCGCATCGTATAAAATACGATTTCAATCGTCCTTCGAATGAAGTTTCATATTCTTTCATATCACGGTCCTCCATTGTTGACAGCAACTGATGTTTATTTGGCTCTAATCTTCTTTTCTTCTGAGGGCTGCTTATTTCACATATATCTTCGTGTCGCTGTCCCTTATAACAATCCTTGAAGGTTACATTACAATGTTTACATTTGAAGAGCTTCTTGCAGCTCATCTCGTGTCTTCTCTTGTCATAACCTCGGAGGAACTTCTTCCCACATTTTCCGCATGCATATCCAGTAGCGCTTGGAATAATATCCTTATACGCTGAGTTATTCATCTTTATTCTTGATGTAATAACGTATTAATCACTGATCAATGAAATGTAGACCTCTTCACCTTGACACCACTTTAGAAAGCTGATTATTCTTGGAGAGAACACAGTGTTAACACCTCAAAACTAATTAGCGCAATGAACTCCAATGCCCTAGATCACCGTATTTATAGAGGGAGCACGAGCCTTTTAGATCAATCATAAACTCGCTCCATAGCTACCTGTATATGTTTGCTCCACGCGTATTAACCTCACGCCCAGAGTCAGGATGTTTATGACGTCACACCCAGAGACAGGATGTCTGGCAGTATCAAACACGTTTAAACTCGTCTCGTAACTACCTGTATGTGCTGTCACACCAACAAGAGAAGTATTCCCACACGCTCATTCAGTCAAATGTTCCATTCAAAGCCTACCACAACCACCACCACCACCGCCGCCACCACCGCTACCACCACCCATTATACCAAAGCTAGCACAATCTCTATTATCACAATACTTAAAAGTAAAGGCTTAAAAGGTAACGTAGAAGATTTTCTCCCTTGTTTAGTTAAATGTATGTATATACTACATTATTTCACGTTTTCATTCCCTTTTCAATTCTTCCTTTCCATCTTCCCACAGAAAGACCACTACAATCACAAGCAAAGCAATTTTTCCGGAGTTACAGAGATCCTAAGCTTCTAGAATCGAACTCGGTAATACTTTTAATAAATGTGTTTTAGTAATTTAGCTCCCCCGCATCAGCATCTATCATTTAATCTTTACTCGAACCTGATAGGATTCATAGGCTTGATGATATATGAAATCACCCCTTCGGGATTCAATTTGAGTACTTTAAAGTAGTTATTGTCATTATAACAATATTTAGGGACTAGGTACTCTGTTTACGGGTACTAGACGCATCTATCTAAACTAAATTACGAGTTATTAAATTTGCAAGTAAATTTCATTGAATCGGTATTGAATGACAGCAGTGGAAATCATCATTACGTGTATATAAAGAATTTTGAGAAACTCGTTCGACGTCAGAAAACTAACCATAATGGACGGGTTTATACTTGTAAGCGATGCTTTACACATTTTGATGACCAGAGCGGACGAAGTGGACTGGAAAAACTACAAGAACATACATCAATCTGTAATCAACATGGTGTTGCGAGGGTAGTTATGTCTACCAAGGAGAAATCGATTGTACAGTTTAAAAATGTTGAGAGGATGTTGAAAGTACCTTATGTCATCTATGCTGATTTTGAGAGTATTCTCACTCCATGTCATACGTGTATACCCAATCCTGAAACTTCCTATACAACCCCTTATCAAGAGCACACACCAATGAGCTTCTGTGTTTACGTTAAACCATCAACCAACGTTGAACATCTCGAAACTGGTCTTCCTAAGCAACCCTATGTGTATCGTGGTGCTGATGCTGCTCAGAAGTTTATGCTGTACCTGACATCTCTTGCAAAAATGATTGATGCCGTATACAAATCTGCTAAGCCTCTGAAACTTACGGATCAACAGCAAAAGGATTTTGAGTCTTCTACGACATGCTACTTGTGTGGAAAAGGCTTTACAGAAGAGAACTACAAAGTACGCGACCATGATCACATCAGCGGTGAATATCGTGGAAGTCTTCATAATGAATGTAATTTAGCCTGTAAAACACCTAAATATATACCAGTCTTCATGCATAACCTTAGCGGATATGACTCTCATTTCATTGTTAAGGAGCTGGGTTGTACAAGTGAACGTGTGGAGGTAATTCCTAACTCTGAAGAAAGCTATATCTCATTCACCAAGTATGTAGGAGATATAAAGCTTCGATTTGTGGACAGCTTCCGTTTCCTCAGTACAAGCTTGGATAAGTTGGTAAAAAATCTAACCTCATATCCTGAAACACTAAAGTACTTTGGAGAAGACAAATTGAAGTTGATGACTCGTAAGGGGGTATTTCCCTATGATTACGTCACTTCCTGGGATGTTTTGAACGAGACCTGCTTGGCCCCTAAGCACACCTTCTACAATAGATTAAATGAAGAAGAAATTAGTGATGCTGACTATGATCATGCTAGAAATGTATGGGAGCTGTTTAATGTGAGAAACCTGGGCGAGTACAGCGACCTGTACTTAACCTCAGATGTACTACTCCTAGCCAATGTCTTTGAGACGTTCAGAGAGCAAACCCTCAAAACACACAAAGTTGATCCCGCGCATTATTTTACATCTCCAGGACTTACATGGGACGCCATGTTGTTGTATACAGGAATTAAGCTGGAGCTGTTACAAGACTACGATCAACTACTCATGGTGGAATCAGGTATAAGAGGAGGTTTATGTCAAGTTTCCCATCGGTATGCAGAAGCTAATAACGCGTATATCGAGAAGTTTGATCCGTCGAGACCAACCCAATTTATCACATATGAGGACGCCAATAACCAATATGGGTGGGAAATGTGTCACGCCCTTCCTTTTGGTGGATTTCAGTGGGTTTCGCCTGAAGAAATCAACTTAGAAACACTACAAGAAGATGATCCTCATGGGTACATATTAGAAGTTGATATCGAATATCCTGCAGAACTTCACGATCTACACAACGATCTACCTTTCCTGCCTGAGTGTATGAAGCCATTGGAAGCATCTACAAAGAAACTGATACCTCATCTTGGACCTCGAAAGAAGTATGTAGTGCATTACATGGCTTTGAAGCAGGCTCTTAGTCATGGACTACGACTAACAAAAATCCATCGTGTGCTACAATTCCGACAGTCTCGGTGGTTGAAACCTTATCTGGAATTTAACAACAGGCTACGACAACAAGCTGCAAATGACTTCGAGAAGGATCTCTATAAGCTCTTTAACATCTTTGAGACGTTCAGAGAGCAAACCCTCAAAACACACAAAGTTGATCCCGCGCATTATTTTACATCTCCAGGACTTACATGGGACGCCATGTTGTTGTATACAGGAATTAAGCTGGAGCTGTTACAAGACTACGATCAACTACTCATGGTGGAATCAGGTATAAGAGGAGGTTTATGTCAAGTTTCCCATCGGTATGCAGAAGCTAATAACGCGTATATCGAGAAGTTTGATCCGTCGAGACCAACCCAATTTATCACATATGAGGACGCCAATAACCAATATGGGTGGGAAATGTGTCACGCCCTTCCTTTTGGTGGATTTCAGTGGGTTTCGCCTGAAGAAATCAACTTAGAAACACTACAAGAAGATGATCCTCATGGGTACATATTAGAAGTTGATATCGAATATCCTGCAGAACTTCACGATCTACACAACGATCTACCTTTCCTGCCTGAGTGTATGAAGCCATTGGAAGCATCTACAAAGAAACTGATACCTCATCTTGGACCTCGAAAGAAGTATGTAGTGCATTACATGGCTTTGAAGCAGGCTCTTAGTCATGGACTACGACTAACAAAAATCCATCGTGTGCTACAATTCCGACAGTCTCGGTGGTTGAAACCTTATCTGGAATTTAACAACAGGCTACGACAACAAGCTGCAAATGACTTCGAGAAGGATCTCTATAAGCTCTTTAACAACGCCATGTTTGGAAAAACTATGGAGAACCTGCGTAGCCGTGTGGATATACGACTGGTGACCAATGAGAAGATTCTAGAAAAGTTGATCGCCAAGCCTACGTTTATCGACAGGACGATATATGCTGCTAATCTAGCTGCTGTACATATGGCCTCTCGTCAGATTGTGTTCAACAAGCCTATATACATTGGAATGAGTGTGTTGGACATCTCCAAGACATTAATGTATAACTACCATTACGACGTGTTGTTGCCTTATTATGGAGCTGAAAACCTGAAGCTTATGTATATGGACACTGATTCATTCATTCATCGTGTAACAACTGAAGATGTGTACCAGGACAAGCTACGTTTTCTTGAGCATCTGGATACAGCTGATTACCCTGTCAATCATATATGCCACTCTACTCAGAACAAGAAGGTATTGGGAAAATTTAAAGATGAGGCTAATAGCAAAATCATCCTACGCTTTGTTGGACTACGTCCTAAGATGTATGCCTTAGATATTCAAGGCTCAATGATAAAAAAGATTAAAGGTATAAAACGTAGCGCTATTAAGCAGTACATTTCGTTTGACAGCTATACAGACTGTCTTAAAACCTGTGAAATCATCAGAACGCCCATGAATCTAATCCTATCACGAAAGCATGCTGTTACCACAGTGCAAGTGAATAAAATTGCATTGAATCCCTTTGATGATAAAAGAATTATTGCTGAGGATGGAATAACTACCTATGCATATGGACATTACAGTATTACAAACAGTGCTTAAGAGAATGTAAGTCGAAGATGAAGATTTTCTCGTGAGTCTACAATCTTAAAAATGAAGTTTATCCGTGTGCTGTGTATGCAACTAGCAGACGCCTGATGAAGAAAGAAGGAGATGGAAGGGAAGGTGGTAACCCTGCCATTAGGAGCAATCCTAGTGCTAGTCTCAAGCCTAGATAAAAGGGGAGAGACATCTACAACGAACTAAAATAAAGGTATGTTGACGTAAAGATTTTCAATTTGTGAACCAATATGCAGTTCATCCCTCTCCGCATCGTACAATAACTGTTTAACATATAATAAGTTTGTAAGATTTAGAAAAAGTATATAAATTGTTGTAACGTTGGATGAGAAATGTTTATAATCTAATTACTCTCTATATTACCATGAGTAGCTGTGATACTAGTTGAATTACTTGTTAAAATGACTTAAATACCTGTGATACTACCCGAATCATGTGAAATTACCTTAACTAGCTCTGATACGAATTCCTGTTCTAAATTAACACGATCACCTGTGATACTATCTGGTTTGCCCCCCAAATATCAATGATACTAGATGAATTACCTGTTAAAATGACTCAAATACCATTGACACAACCTGAATCACCTGCATTTACCTTAAATAGCTGTGATACAAATCTCTGATCGAAATTATCACGAGTATCTGTGAAACTATGCTGATTACCCAAATACTTACGATATTACCTGAACTATCTGTAATATACGAAACTACGTTATAACCGACCCTGGAACCTACCCTCCTGTAATGCTAGCTTAAATACTCTAAACACCTATCACACTTGAATTACGCTAAATACCTACGATACTAGCTGAGTTACCTGTGAAATACGAAACTATGCTACACCCAACCCCTGGAATCTATCCTCCTGTGATACTAGATGAATTAGCCTAAATACCTACGATACTAACTGAATTACCTGTGAAATCATACACTGCTATGATGCAGTCCGCCTCTTGTAATACCAGCTGAATTAGCTTAAATACCCTCCGATACTGGCTGAATTGCCTGTGAAAAATATGCATCTATGATACGTTCTGCCCCTGGAAACTAGCCTCTTGTGATACTAGCTGAGTGACTCTAAACACCTATGTTACTTGCATTATCCTAAATACCTACGATACTCTCTGAATTACCTGTAACATCATACGGAACTATGCTATATCCGCTTCCCAGAATCTGTCCTACCCTATGATACTAACTGAATTCCTTACCTGCTAGTGTGAGTGGGTTAGCTTTTCCCTTTGCTGGTCACCTTTTTCCCGTTGCTGGTCACCTTGTTCCCTTTGCTGATCACCTTTTTTCCCTTTGCTGGTCACCTTTTTCCCTTTGCTGGTCACCTTTTTCCCTTTGCTGGTCACCTTTTTTCCCGTTGCTGATCACAGTTTTCCCTTTACTGGACACCTTTTCCCTTTGCTGGTCACCTCTTTCCCTTTGCTGCTCGCCTTTTTCCCTTTGCTGGTCACCTTTTTCCCGTTGCTGGTCACCTTTTTTTCCTTTACTGGTCACATTTTTCCCTTCAGTGGTCACCTTTTTCCCTTTGCTGGTCACATTTTTCCCTTTGCTGGTCACCTTTTTCCCTTTACTGGTCACCTTTTTTCCCTTTGCTGGTCACCTTTTTCCCTTTGCTGGTCACGTTTTTCCCTTTGCTGGTCACCTTTTTCCCTTTGCTGGTCACATTTTTCCCTTTGCTGGTCACGTTTTTCCCTTTGCTGGTCACCTTTTTCCCTTTGCTGGTCACATTTTTCCCTAAGCAGCCACCTTTTCCCTGAATGGGTTACCTCTCTCATATAACCCATACTCTACTCAACCTCTTCTAGCCTAGCACCTCTCCTCCTGCTCCTATACCTCTCATACATATAAACGCATACTCTACTCTCAGCCTGTGTCTAGCCTAACACCCCTCCTCCTGTTCTATACTTCTCATACATATAAACGCCTACTCTACTCTCAACCTCTGTCTAGCCTAACACCACTCCCCGTATCCCCTACCTCTCATAAAGCGCATTCCTCCTGCCCCCCTCTAGCTGAGTATCACTCCTTGGTTTCCTATCTAACCTAACTTTAACACCTGTCTATCCTAGCATAGGATCTCTCTCCGTTTTCTCGTCTCTCCTTATAAACACATACTCAATTCTCCTAACCTAACACCCCTCCTCCTGTTCCCAACCTCTCTCATATAAAGGACATACTCTACCCTTCAACTCTGTCTAGCCTAACAGTCCACCTCGTTTTCCTATACCATTCATATAAACCATACTCTACTTCTTGACCTCTATCTAGCCTAACACCCCTGCTCCTGTTCCCTACCTCTCTCATATACAAGACATGCTCTACCCTTCAACTCTGTCTAGCCTAACACCCCTCCTCGTTTTCCTATACCTTTCATATAAACCATACTCTACTTCTTGACCTCTGCCTAGCCTACCACCCCTGCTCCTGTTCCCTACCTCTCTCATATACAAGACATGCTCTGCCCTTCAACTCTGTCTAGCCTAACACCCCTCCTCGTTTTCCTATACCTTTCATACAAACCATACTCTACTTCTTGACCTCTGCCTAGCCTAACACCCCTGCTCCTGTTCCCTACTTCTCTCATATACAAGACGTGCTCTGCCCTTCAACTCTGTCTAGCCTAACACCCCTCCTCGTTTTCCTATACCTTTCATATAAACCCTACTCTACTTCTTGACCTCTGTCTAGCCTAACACCCCTGCTCCTGTTCCCTACCCCTCTCATATACAAGACATGCTCTACCCTTCAACTCTGTCTAGCCTAACACCCCTCCTCGTTTTCCTATACCTTTCATATAAACCATACTCTACTCCTCAGCCTCCGTCTAGCCTAGCACCTCTCCACGTATTCCCTATCTGTCTCATATAAACCGCATTCCCCCTCCTTCTACCACTGTCTAGCCTAGCATCAACCCTCGTATTCCCTATTTCGCCCATATAAACGCATTTTCCTCCTTGAACCGTCGCATCTACCCTCGTTTTCCCTATCCTTTCCCATATAACCGCAAAAAACTGCGCCAGCTCTCTCTATATTTACCTACTCTTATTTTTCATGTATTCATCAGAATCAGGTAAATTCCTGAAATTGGATTTTACGAAATGATAGCGTAATTGACCCACGCTTAATATTCTTCTCTGAAGAAGCATGGTTCCATTTAGGTATATAACAATATTTCGTCGCAAAATAACAGATATTAGACTACAGAGAAACCCGATTTTATACACGATATTCTCTTGCCTGAGCGAAAATTCGTGCGCAGTAAACGCGTACAGAATGAGACCTGTATTTTTTTAACAACAATAAATGCAAAGAGGTGTAGGAATGACTTACACAACTTTTTGAACGTCTGACCGACTTTGAATCTCAGTCTGGAATGTTTTCAACAAGACTTTGCTATCGCGTATACAGCTTATGAGTCATTAAATTTAATTCAGGAAATGTTTGAAAATAGTGTAATTAGGAAAGAATTATGGCCCTTACGATCCCCTGATTTAACTGTGTGTGATTTTTATCTATGGGGGAGCTTGAAGAATAAGTTGTGTGTAATAAACTGCCCATACATTGGAAGAATTAACTCAATTTCGGATATTGAAATGATGCCAGAAATATGTGGATAGAGGACAACATTTCCAACATCTCCTAAGATAAGGTATGTGCTTATTGTCATTATAATTGTAACTAAATAGAGAAAGTGAGGTGGTTGCGGGGATATTATAATTGTTTCGGCGGGAGTCCGAGCGCCGGCGGCCGTCGCGCGAGCAGTCATGCGGTGGCCACAGTGTTAAGGAAAAACACTGTATATATCTGACTAGTCTACTATATTCACTCCTACAATATAGGCCGAGAAATCGTTTAAAATCACTCACACAACCAATGTATGTGACAGTTTCATAGAAAATTCAACTTTTTATTTTACAGCCCACGCCTCGATATAATTATGATAATTTCAGTTTTAAACACGTCAAATGTAAACTTTGAAAATTATTGACATACACCTGCAGGCCCATAAAATAAGAAAAGTAGAAATCAAACAACTGAAGGGTGAAAATTACATTTAAAGAAAAGAGGGTTGGCAAAATTTCTGGTATTGCTTTTGACAAGTACATTTACTATTCAGACCTCGCATATGACAGCCTATAGTTAAAAATCTGATATGTTACACACACATGACTTTCTCTACTCTTGTACAAACTATTTTTACAAACGTTTATTCTCCAACTACTTCCTGTTAATCGAGATATAGAGATGTTAATTTTATTGCTAATTTTCTTATAGGTACAAGGGGAATATGGCAGACTTTAAGTGATAGTCAAATCTTTTAAGAGCTGGTTGTTATGTGGATCATTCCATTCTCTTTGCATGTCCAGGACATAAAAAAAGAGTAACGAATTCCCATTTGAGAATAAAATCTGATGTGTTGCACTCGCATGATTTTCTCTACTCTTGTATAAACTATTTTTGCAAACGGTTATTCTCCAAGTACTTCGGTTAATCGAGATATAGAGATGTTAATTTTATTGCTAATTTTCTTATAGGTGCAAGGGGAATATGGTAGGCTTTAAGTGATAGTCAAATCTTTTAAGAGCTGGTTGTTATGTGGATCATTCCATTCTCTTTGCATGTCCAGGACATAAAAAAAGAGTAACGAATTCCCATTTGAGAATAAAATCTGATGTGTTGCACTCGCATGATTTTCTCTACTCTTGTATAAACTATTTTTGCAAACGGTTATTCTCCAAGTACTTCGGTTAATCGAGATATAGAGATGTTAATTTTATTGCTAATTTTCTTATAGGTGCAAGGGGAATATGGTAGGCTTTAAGCGATAATCGAATTTTTTAAGAGCTGGTTACTATGTGGAGCCTTCCATTCTCTTTGCATGTCCAGGACATAAAAAAAGACGAATAACGAATTCCCAATTGAGAAAGAGTATAAGTATTGGAAAATTCAAACAAATAACAAGGAATACCCCGGAAATAGTTCACTCGACAAAAAAAAATGTATATGACATAAATTGTGTGTTTTAACGAGGTCTACATTTTTTTTTGTGTGTGCAAACATTTTATCTATCTCTTACGGTTTACCAGTTATGCAAAAGCCATTCACAATGAAGAGGACTTTTGGGGACATTCCCAGAAAATTCAAGATGTAGGTACATTTCATTTATCATGAAAATATCTTAAACATGTGATATTTTAATCAAAATCCTTATAGCCATTTTTAAGAAAATCAAAATTTTCGAGAAATGTTCCATATAAAGGGTAGTCTGGGTGAGGAATTCTCTTAGAAATATTTGTGTCACAGCTTTGAAATATACTGAACCTAAATACCAAGTTTGGTATTTATCCGACGTTTCGTTTTTGAGTTACACTGTTTACAGGCAGACAGACACACACACGCGGATGTTTTTCTAAAAATGATATTTATATTCAGGGGGCCTTAAAACATGTATTTCCTTGAAATCTCGAATTTTTAGTGGAAATCAAGACTTCCCTTACTTACTATACGTAGTAGAGAAAGTAAAAACGAATAACGAATTCACATTTGAGAAAAAGTATAAGTATTGGAAAATTGAAACAAACAAGTAATATCTGGAAATGGTTCACTCCACAAAAAGATGTATATGACATAAATTGTGTGTTTTAACGAGATCTACATTTTTTGTGTACAAACATTTTATCTATCTCTTACGGTTTACCAGTTATGCAAAAGCCATTCACAATGAAGAGGACTTTTGGGGACATTCCCAGAAAATTCAAGATATACATTTCATTTATCATGAAAATATCTTAAACATGTGATATTTTTATAAAAATCGTTATAGCCATTTTTAAGAAAATCAAAATTTTCGAGAAATGTTCCATGTAAAGGCAGTCTGGAGTGGGGGATTTTCTTGAAAATCTTCGTGTCGCATCTTTGAAAGATACTGAAGCTGAATACCAAGTTTGGTATTTATCCGACTTTTCGTTTTTGGGTTATTCTGTTCAGGCACACACACGGACCTTTTTCTAAAAATGCTTTTTTTATTCAGGGGCCTCAAAACACGTATTTCCGGTGAAATCTCAGTATCGAATTTTTGGGTGGAATACAATACTTCCCCTACTTACTATACGTAGAAGAGAAAGTAAAAACGAATAACGAATTCACATTTGAGAAAAAGTATAAGTATTGGAAAATTGAAACAAACAACAAGGAATATCTCGGAAATGGTTCATTCCAAAAAAAAAATGTATACGACATAAATTGTGTATTATTTTTAACGAGATCTACATTTCTTTTGCAGAAAACTTTTGTATATCTCTTACGGTCTACCAGTCATGCAAAAGCCAATCGGAATGAAAAGGACTTTTGGGGAAATTCCCAGAAAATTCAAGATATACATTTCATTTGCCACAAAAATATCTTAAACATATGATATTTTAATCAAAGTCGTTAGCCATTTTTCAAAAATCAACATTTTCGAAAAATATTCGATGTAAAGGATAGTCTGGGGTGGGGGGATTTTCTTGAAAATCTTCGTGTGCCATCTTTGAAAGATACTGAACCTAAATACCAAGTTTTTTTTACTTATGTGGTTCAAAGACACACACACACGGACCTTTTTCTAAAAATGCTTTCTTTTGATTCAGGGGGTCTCAAAACATGTATTTCCGGTGAAATCTGTGTATCAAATTTGTGGGTGGAATATAATACTTCCCCTACCTACTATACGTTGTAGAGAAAGTAAAAATAATGTTTTCGCTTGCTTTATTACGGCAAACTTATCTGTTGCCTCTGGTTAATTTGCACTTCGGCCAGTAGGCGGCACTTTGTGCCTCTCGTTGTTGCAGTGACTTTATTAAAGAAAGTGACAAGTGGTGTGCGTATTGTTATTGGTCAACGAGGTCACGTGGTAATATCCGCGATAATATTGCTAATTGTGCACATGTTTCCGTATGCCATTACAAGTGTGACATTTTATAAACATATTTCTCTGTTTATTTCATCGTAATAGCGATATAGCAGTAAAAGAAAATTACGTAAGTTTATTCAGCGTTTAAACATGCCTAGTTTTGCGGCAGTAGTTTGCAGTAATCCAGCGAAGAAAGGCACGTTAATGCGACATTTCCCAAAGGACCTGATTTTTTATCGCATTTAAATGGAAATTGCTAATATTTTGCAATCAATCCTTGAGAAGAATTGCAGTCGGATGCATACATTACGTTTCAATATACCTGGCTGTCATGAACTTAAAGGAAAGATAACAGATTACTTTCATACGCATTAAAATTAGTTTTAAGTATTGCAAGAACAGCTAGTAAGTGCTATGCCAGTAAATCTCTGTGTTGAGATTTACTTTTCCTATGAGCAGAATCGAATAGTGAATGTTTAAAATATATCAGCAGAACGGCAATTTCTTTTACAGTAATTACCCAAATGTTGGGATGTAAAAATCCTTAGCATGGCTTTCCTTTTTTCTATACCTCTCCCCCTTCTCTCTCTCACACACACACATTCCCGCACCGTCTTTCTTTCCCTCTTTGTTTCTCTCTAATTCGCACTCCCGCTCTCCCTTTGCTCATTCTCTCCTTCCATTGCCCTCTTCCTCTATGTGGTCGCCCTCCATGGTGTAGTGGTTACCATGCTAGCCTCCAATTCCCGAGGTCGCGGGTTCAAACCCGGCGGAGGGCGATGGATTTTTTTCGGGAGTAAAAATCCTTAGCATGCTTCCTTTGGAAGGGAAGTAAAACCGGTGATCCCGTGTCGTAGATTTACGGCACGTAAAGGAACCTCAAGCCTGTTAAGAGACCTCTGAGCAAAATTACCGGTATTTCACGCCCAATATAGAATTGGACGCTATGGAGCACAGCAGTTAAAGAACGTCCATAAATAAAACTCAATTTATTTTTTTCCCCTCTCTGTATAAAGCCTGCATGAGGTATTTTGAAAACTGGTAGAAAATAGATTTTCTGCGTATTTATAAAAGTTTAAATATAACTTTGTAACCATACTGTTTCCCACGGTAACTGGTTTACGTACACAAATGATAGTAACGAAAAAATTGTATAAATTCTTAAATAGGTGTTCTATATAAACTGTATAAATAACAAAACCTGTCAAACGTCATTATTATATATTACACTAAGAAATCAATAATAAGTGAGAGATTTTAATTTCCTTACTTTGAGCCCCACTGGAACCCCCCTCACTTGGGCAAAAATAATTAATATGCCATTCTGTAAAGGGGACCTAAGACATGTTAATTTCCTAGTTTCACAATAATAGGTTCAGTCATTCTTGTGTGAAAACGTAACTACGCATAAATAAATATTAAGAATGCTGTTTTTGTATCACAGTAGTTCATTATATCCGTTTTCGGCCAAAATTGAAAACTATGGGTAACATTATCCGCTACAGCTGTATTGTGTGTATAGATTTGTAAACAAACTTCGACAACTTCGCAACAGGCGGGATCTACGATATTGACAAAAAAGTAGAAGAAGAAGAAGAAGAAGAAAGCTAAAAAATAAGATTTATATGCCAATTTCACGAGCCACTCTTGGGTATTTATAAACAACGTAAAGTACGACCAATTTGCTTTGTTTACTTCATTTATGCATGGGTATATTATATTTGGTGCATGAATTAATTTGCTTTGAACCAGTAGGTAAGCGAACGCTCGGTTTTGCGTCTAAAATGAAAACGTGTGATAATCATATATCATTTATACATTGCGATATCATTATCATTGCCATAATTCTCTTTTCTCTTACTCATTAACATCATTTACGATGTTGATAGCTTGCGCGTAAACAGAACGATAAAATGCTTCGCTACTGATAAACAATTAGTATTGTAGAACGAGTATGCTCTAGTTCTAGAAGGCTTTGAAGTTCCGAAGAAATCTGTAAATGTAGATTTTATTTATAGATTATATTCGAATCATTCTGAAAAAAAAGCCTTATGTTGCGCTCATATGACTTTCTCTACTGTTGTACAAACTATTTTTACAAACACTTATTCTCCATATACTTTGTTAATCGAGATGTCGAGATGTTAATCTTATTGCTAATTTTCTTGTAGGTGCAAGGGGAATATGGTAGGCTTTAAGCGATAGTCAAATCTTTTAAGAGCTGGTTGCTATGCGGAGCATTCCATTCTCTTTGCATGTTCAGGTCATAAAAAAAAAACCGAATCGAATTCGCATTTGAGAAAAAGTATTGGAAAATTCAAACAAATAACAAGGAATATCTCGGAAATGGTTCACTCTACAAAAAAAACTGTATATAACATAAATTGTGTTTTTTTTTATCGAGATCTACATTTGTTGTGTACAAAAATTTTATCTCTCTCTTAAGATTTACCAGTTATGCAAAAGCCATTCACAATGAAGAGGACTTGTGGGTGCATTCCCAGAAAATTCATGATATACATTTCATTTGTCATAAAAATATCTTAAACATATGGTATTTTAATCAAAATCGTTACAGCCATTTTTGAGAAAATCAACATTTTCGAAAAATTTTCCATGTAAAGGGTAGTCTGGGGTGGAGGATTTTCTTAAAAAATCTTCGTGTCGCAACTTTGAAGGATACTGAACCTATATACCATTTATCCGACTTTTCGTTTTTGAGTTATGCTGTTCACAGACACACACACGGACCTTTTTCTAAAAACTTTTTGGATTCAGCGGGCCTAAAAATATGTATTTCCGGTGAAATCTCGGTATCGAATTTTTGGGTGGAATGCAATACTTCCCCTACTTACTATACGTAGTAGAGGCAGTAATAGAAACTCGTTCTCCGTTGCGTACATTTTGCTTTCTCTACTAGGGACAGTAGGTAGAGAAGGTATTGCATTCCACCCAAAAATTCGATATCGAGATTTCATCGGAGATACATGTTTTAGGCACCATGAATCTCAAAAACGTATTTTTAGAAAGAAAAACGTCTGTGTGTGTGTGTCTGTGTCTGTGAACAGCATAACTCAAAATCGAAATACGGATAAACACGAAACTTGGCATATAAAGTCAGTATTTTCTAAAGTTGTGACACGAAGGTTTTCAAGAAAGTTCTCCTACTCCAACTATATTTACATAGAATATTTTTCTAAACTTTTGATTTCCTCAAAAATGCCTCTAACGACTTTTGATCAAAATACCATGTATAAGAGATATTTACATGCAAATAAAATGTGTATCTTGAATTTCTGGAAATAACCTGTGAAGTCTTCTTCATTCGGAAGGAATTTTATATACACTTGTGTAACTGACAAACGTTGAGCGATAGACGAAAACGTACTACACAAAAAAATGTTGATCTCTAATGACATTCCCGTGATCAGCAACAGCTTTGCAGCAGCTTTGGAAAAACAATGCACATACTACTTTGTGGTGAACCTGACTCGGCTCACCTGCGAGGTATTATTATCCACCCACCTGCAAGGGAGAACACAAAAACACACAGTTTATTTGAAATAACTTTTTGTGACAGCCATTTCTGAGATATCAGCTATTAATGGTCCCCATTGTTCAATGCCTTTTTTATTCTTTTAAAGTCCTGTCGACATTCAGTTGGTTTTCGCGATTGGATGGAAAGAGTATGGAATTTTAAAGCCAGCATATAGCGCCCTGTTCTTAAGCACTTTACCATCGCTGTTGCCTTTGTATCTATAACAAAATGTGTAATTAACCTATTTCTGCAAAGGTTTATCTCGCTTAAAATGAAGTAGATAGAAAAAATCTGATGTGTTACACTCACATGACTTTCTCTACTCTTGTACAAACTATTTTTACAAACGCTTATTCTCCATATGCTTCATGTTAATCGAGATGTCAATCTTATTGCTAATTTTCTTGTAGGTGCAAGGGGAATATGGTAGGTTTTAAGCGATAGTCAGATCTTTTAAGCGCTGGTTGCTATGTAGCGCATTCCATTCTCTTTGCATGTCTAGGACATAAAAAAAAAAGTGAATAACGAAATTGAGAAAAAGTATAACTATTGGAAAATTTAAGGGAATAACAAGCAATATCTCGAAAGTAGTTCACTGAACAAAAAAAATGTATATGACATAAATTGTATATTTTAACGCGATCTGCATTTTTTGTGTAGTAAAATTTTGTCTATCTCTTATGGTTTACCAGTTATGCAAAAGTCGTTCACAATGAAGAATACTTTTGGAGGCCTTCCCAGAAAATTCGAGATATACATTTCATTTGTCATGAAAATATCTTAAACATATGATATTTTAATCAAAATCGTTAGAGCCATTTTTGAGAAAATCAAAATTCTCGAAAAATGTTCCATGTAAAGGGTAATCTGGGGTGGGGGTATTTTCTTGAAAACCTTCGTGTCGCATCTCTGGAAGATACTGAACGTAAATACCAAGTTTGGTGTTTATCCGACTGTTCGTTTCTGAGTTATGCTGTTCACAGACACACGGACATGTTTCTAAAAATTCTTTTTTGGATTCAGGGGGTCTCAAAACATGTATTTCCGGTGAAATCTCGGTATCGAGTTTTTGGGTGGAATACAATACTTCCCCTACTTACTATACGTAGTAGAGAAAGTAAAAGCTTCGTAAGAATAATTTGTATACCTACTAATAAACGATAGAGGTTAGAAAAGTTCATGTGAATGTAACATTTAAGATTTTTATGAATATATCCATAGCGCCTTGGCTTGAGTTAGCAAGAACATGGCGGATGGGTGGGGCTTGGGGCTTACTTGTCGCCATTATCTCTAATACAGTCACTTTACTCGTGTTCATGCACTTCAGAGCTGAAGAGCTGCCAACATTTGAGTAAAAATCACGCAGTAAAAGACAGGGTTCTATAGTTTTGAAATTTAGCCTGAGGTTAGGTTACGACGTGTAGGTCACTGTGTGCATATGAACAGGATTCAAACAACCGGTTCCCGCGGATTAGATTTGTACGATTGGGTTGGCAGCTTTTTCTGCGCATGTGCAGTAGTAACAAGGTGGAGTCCTTTGTTGACATTCCGTCATGATTTTGCTGCAAAAGAAACTGCCTTAAAAAGGGATGGGTTACAGGCTCAAGAATTCGCATCTTCTCCCAAATCTCTAATTTAGGTAATTTCATTGCTTTCGCCTCCAGCTATCACACCTTATCCTTTATTACGTGTTTTAAGACATTAAAATATAAAAGCACAATTTTAACGTGTTTATTCGCGTATTAGTTCGCAGTCTGCAAAAGTGGGCGGGAAAATTGTGCCCTCATATCGTTATGTGGTGCCAACTTAATAAAAAAATGTTCTCCAGTTTATTTATGACTTACTGACGCAAACACATTATGGATCCGCAGCAAACATTTTAGTGCTATCGTAAGTGGCGCAAACATGATGACCCGTACTTTAAATGTTTTCGCGCCATGTAAGTAAATTGCCTTTTTCAGCTTTAAAGTGGCTGATGTTAAAACAATGATGTAGCATGAACGTATAAGCATAACGAATGAGGGAAACATAAGTGCTCGTAATTGTTTGCCGACTTTCGCCGATCCATTGCCTAATAACCAGGTAGAGAGGTTTTAGTAAGTAAACCATCAAGTTAGGAAGGTACCGAGGGTTGGTGGCGGGGGAAGGTGGAAGCGATTCCGACCTTGTAGTGTTCTCTGTAAACAAATATGAACAGTTGAAGGCACTACACACTACTTCGAAAGCAGGTTAATCAGGATTCGTAGTATCGAAGAAAACAATGTAGATATGTCTAGTTATTGGTATTGTGCAATAAAGTTACTTCCTTATTTAATTAAGCTATTAATGTACAGAAACCTGAGTTACATTGGGTTTTCTCTTACATCGTGACTTTTACAATGTACAATAATGCATTTTCAAAATACATTGAACATAAATGGTGGCGATTAGCATCTAGACAGTTATTATACAGGGTGATTTATGAAGAACTGACACATTTATTTCTTTAATTGCTTCAAAACGAGTTATGCTAGCAAGAACTTCTAATACCTGAAATGCAGAGGAATTTTGGGAGATTATTTACCTCTATAGCAAATGTTGAAAATGTCCTCCATCCTGCATAAGGCACAACTCAACACGTCGTTCCATGTTACTGGCCACTCGTTGGAGGACTCTGTTGTCAATAGCTTGAATCTCCTGTGTAATGTTGTGCCTCAGATCGTCCAATGTTTGGGGACGTGTGGATAAACCCTGTCGTTTAAGTAACCCCATAGAAAGAAGTCCGGCGATGTCAAAAACGGAGATCTCGGTGGCCACAGGTTCTTTGAAGTTGTCCGGTCGTCAAAGAAACTTGCAATTAGTGCCATGGATTCATTTGATGTATGGCATGTAGCGCCGTCCTGCTGAAAATATTCTTGACTCAGCTCTACATCATCTAGTTGCTCAGCAAACTCCATGGAAATCCGTCGGTACTCTGCAGTGTTCACATTGTTTTTTAAAAAAAATTGCTCCCGCTATTCTTTGTGCGGATATTGCGCACCAAACTCCGATTTTAACCGGGTGCATATGTGAGTTCACATGGCCAGATAAATGGAACCATGCTTCATCTGTGAACCATGTGATGGACAATATGGCAGGATTTTGCACAATGAACGCCTGAAACCAACGACAATAATTCTTTTTCTGGTTCCTGTAACTGATGGACAACCATAATCATATAAGGTTTTAGGCCTGCACTTTTCACAGCTCTCTGACACATTGAGTAACTGTACGCTGTCTCCTGCGACAAACGTCTTAATGGTTTTTTGGGTGACTGACCCAGTCGTGCTCTTACGTCAACAACAACCGTGGGAAGCCTAGATGAACGAGTTTTGCCTTTCTGACTCACCAGAAATCCAGTTGTTTCCAATTTGTTTACCAGTCCCAGTATTGTGTTTCTTTGGGGAGGATTCTGAACACCAAATTCTCTCTGGTATACCCTTTGAGTAGCTGTAATTGAATTGGTAATCCAGTATTACTTTACAAGGTACAGTCGTTCATTTAATGTGTACTCCATTTTCACGTTGACTAGAACAAAATGTCAAAAACAGTTGCCGACAATAAAACTAACAATTACGAATAAAACATGAACATCTGTGCATTTAGTGACAGGCAATCAAAACTCCAGAACATTATGCTTAATTTGGTGCTAAAATTGGGGCATTGAGTGAATTTCGAACAGAATAATTAAAGAAAGAAATGTGCGAGTTCTTCATAAATCACTCTGTATTTTGAAAAACTACATTCCATATCACCTGACGTAGTAGGAGCGCCCCCGCCCCCCTCCAAAAAAAAAAGAAATATCAGACTTGCGTGAAATTTGAGAAAGATTTGTTGTATTATTATTTGCTCCACGTTTTGGGAGCCAATTTAAAGTAGGCTGTATTGAAGGATGAGTTGTATTGTATTTCGACTGTTGTAGAGCCGAACTTGAAGTAGTTGCAACCGCACGTATGATACCCAGTAGCCTTCGTCCCAAATTTAAAAATATTAACTTTGTAATTTGACTGTTCCTTTAAATATTATATATTTATGTTTGCCTCAGCTGCGTCAGTATCTATTTTTAGAGACATGAATGTCTTAGCTGGGAGGTGGTGGGGTTGAAGAATGTAGGCTTACACATATTATAATTTTACTTCACTCCTTTTATTAATGCTTGACACGATTAAATAACACCACTGATATAGAGAGAGCTGTGAGATTTTTTGTTATTAATTACTTGTATTTTTTAACATGTAAACTATTTTTGTCTCACACGAATACGTATTAAATTTCTCGAGGACGCATCTCGTGTCTGGTTAGGAACACTGTCTACAACCAACGCGTCCAGTTATGAGCGCTGTCTACAAGCAACTGACTTGATTTCTACCGCCTACATTTGTAAATTTCTGTATATCAAGTCTCTGTTTGGTTATTCCTAATCGAATAGAATACTTTTATTTAACTTAAGCTTTTTTTTTGGGTTGTTGATTGGCTATTTTATAAACTGTCACAAAAATTACATTATTGTTGCTCCAAGAATGACTAGTAGCATTATTACACTTTCTTACTCATTATTGCCTCAAGGTTACCTCATTGTTAGCAACTTTTAACCTATTATTCTCACAGCTCCTACATTATTAAATTACGTAATACATTATCATAACATTATTACACATATATACAATAATATAAACATATACAATGACTGTAATATACACTTTTTTATATATTGTTACATACACATATTGCTTTAAGGCAGGCTGTTATTATTTTATATTACATAATTTGACTGAAATCATTTAAGTGTTAAAAATACTGCCTCAAATTCCCTGTCTCAATAACGCGTCCTCATTTTACACACTCCTGTGTACCCTGCATTTTTCTATAGAATACTTTTAAGTTTATTTGTCACCCTTTCTGTAAAGTTCCAGCTTTATACCTTACTCTGTGTTTCTGAGACCTCTTCTATTGCCTCAAGAGCTGGCATTTTATTGTATGCTTGCAAATACGTACGTTATTATAGTTGCAATATTGCTGAAATGATTATGAATATATGAAAAATCTTAAAACAAAGCTGGTGAAGTTATTTCCCTCAATGGACGTATAGCACGTTTTTTCTCTCGTCATAGATATTAATTACATTAACAACTTTGTGGTAATATTGAGTTTAGTATACTACAGCCTGTAGCCATGTCCCCCACCGAGTTACAATTGGTTGTGGAGTCAAGGGAATACCAGGTTCCGTCCCCTTCATTATTTTGATCCTTAAGGGTGCCTTGTGAAATATCCTTTTCTCGTTGGCTATAAAAGTATCAACATCCGGAAAACAGGCTCTAATTTCTACGCAGCTCGGTGACGACCAAGTGCTAGACATGTTTAATGTAGCATAATGTTTAACATGACATTTGAAACGTCCTTTGAGCTCTATGTGGCATACGTCACATCTAATGGTTTCGCCATTTGTGCTGAAGTTTTTCCTGCCAAATTCCGCCAGAAACGTGCTAATTATGATTACGGTTTTGATGTGTGATCCTTCCTTACTTTAGGCATATTGCCACAGTTCTCCACTGGTTTGTATGCAGCGAATAAACGGAACAGTCACAAAAAATGGGTGTTGTGAAGGGAAGGCACCTGGAGTCATCTATACCCCATATGGTAACACGATTGCTCTATTTACTTACTAAAACCCCTCTTCCCGTTAATAACGCATCCTGAGTAATCGTTGTCAAATTCAAATTACCGCTTTCTTCACTGTAGACAAGTTGATATTTATGGTGTACGAGGAACGGAGAAATAAAGGCCTCTGATGGGATTTTGCAAGAATTTTAACCATTAACCAATTCATGGGTTGAACCCGAGTTTTCGGACAGCGGGCACAGTATTTTTCTATTTTCCTCTCGTATATCGAAGCTAGAGGCAGAAAGTTAAACGCTGCTGCTGAATAAAAATAGGTTAAAATGGTATAACACCGGCTGTTTCACTCATATGATGTAGACATGACACTGTGGACGAATAGTGTTTAATATTACAGGTTAATCATCGCATCACAGGAGGTAATAATTATGCGATAATCAATTATACCCTCTCTGTGTTGAAACGTATCTTTACACACTGCATATCGTACGTCGATTGTTTCCGATTGCGGGACATTCAAAACAAGCAGTCATTTTTAGAAATGGGTAAGCGTCATACACTTACAGATGCCCATCTGTGAACATTTTAAAACACAAGTTTTAATTCTGATTTACTGTAATGCTGAATACATCAATCGGAGTTTAATGTATAATATGTATACCAAATTTCATGCATATTTTAAATTAGTTACCCATATTTTAATTTTTTATAATTTTTTATTGTTTTAAAAATTGTTCCATATGGTGCAACTATTTTTTGAAACGCTATACTATTAAAACTTGCAATAGAATGTATGTATATATAAATTATGGGGATGAATTCTTAATTATCCTGCTAGTTTGGTAGAAAATAAATATGGGACCTCAAGTTTTGCTTAAAAATTTACGCTATATGAACATTATGCTTTAAGTACATCACAATTAAGCAGTTACCAAACGTTCATCTCATTTTTAATACTGTTACTTATTAGCATGTATACTAAATTTCATTGATTTATACCGAAAAATGCATCCTAAGGAACAGTTTGAAAATTAGACAAATGAAAAGAGGAAGGAGTTTAAAAATATAATGTGTTACATTCACATGACTTTCTTTATCCTCTAAAGCTTGTTAGTGGGTATACAAATTTTTCTTACGAAAGTTTACTTTCCTGTTACTTCATTTTAATCGAGAAAAACCTTTTCGGAAATAACTGCATTACACATTTCGTTATAGATACAAAGGGAATTGCGATAGTCAAATGTTTAAAAACTGGACATTATATTGGCCTTAAAATTCCATACTCTCTCCATGCAATCGGAGAAACAACTAAAAATCGACAGAACTTGAGGTAGTATTTTTAACACTTAAATGATTTCAGTCTAATTGTATCATATAAAATATTAATAACAGCCCGCCTTAAAGCAATATGTGTATGTAAAACTATATAAAAAGTGTATATTACAGTCGTTGTATATGTTTATATTATTGTATCCATGTGCAATAATGTTATGTGACTATATTACGTAACTTAATAATGTAGGAGCTGTGAGAATAATAGGTTAAACGTTGCTAACAATGAGGTAACAATGAGGTAACCATGAGGCAATAATGAGTTTGAGAGTTTAAATGTTACTTGTGGTTTTTGGAAGCAATAATGTAATTTTAGTGACAGTTTATAAAAAGATAGCCAATCAACAACCAGAAAAAGCTTTAGTTAAAAGAAGGTATTCTATTGGATTAGGAATAGCCAATCAGAGACTTGAAATACAGAAATTTACAAGTTTAGGCGGTTGAAATCAATTCAGTTGGTTGCAGACAGCGTTACTAACCAGACGTAAAAGGTGTCCTCAAGAAATATAATATGTATTCGTGTGAGACGAAAAATAAGTTTTACGTGTTAAAAAGTGCAAGTAATTAATTAAAGAATCTCACAGCTCTCTATATCAGTGAAGTGTTATTTAAATCGCATCAAGTATTAATAAAAGGAGTGAAGTAAAATTATAATCTGTGTGAACCTACATTCTTAGTCGTACCACAACCCTGCCAAGACATCCATGTCTCTAACAATAATACTGACGCAGCCGAGGCAAACATAAATATATAACATTTAAAGAAACAGTTAAATTACAAAGTTAATATTTTTTTAAACTTGGGGCAAAGACCAACTGAAAGTACATTTGGGGCGAAGGCTACCGGAAACTGTTTATTTTACGTGCGGTTGCAAATACAAGTTCGGCTCCCCAACAGTTGAACTACGATATAATTCCGTCTAAAATACTCCTTTCTCAAACTTTAAAATAAGTGTTGAATAATTCGAACCATTAATAACGGATATACAGGAAATGTCTGATGCCACAAAATAATCATTTCAAATAAATTGTGTGCTTTAAAGAGATCTACATTTTTTGAGCAGTGCGTTTTCGTCTATCGCCAGTTATACAAGACTATATAACATTCCTTCCGAATGAAGAGGACCTCACAGGCTATTCCCAGAAAATTGAAAAACATTTTATTTGCCATATAAATATTTTTAATATAGGATATTTTAATCTAAATCGTTACAGCCGTTTTTGAGAAAATCGAAAGTTTTAAAAATGTTCTATGTAAAGGGTAGTTTGGGATGGGTAATTTTGTTGAAATCTTTGTATCGCAACTTTGTGATGTACTCAACCTAAATACCAAGTTTTACATTTATCGGGCTTTTTGTTTTTCAGTTATGCTGTTCACACACACACACACACACGCATGGACTTTTTCTAAAAATGCTTTTTTTTTATTCTGGGGCCTCAAAACTTGCGTTTCCGGTGAAATCTTGGTATCGAATTTTTGGGTGGAATGCGTTAACTTCTGTACCTACTTATGTAGTGGTAGAGAAAGTAGAGAAGGAGAAAGTATAGTTATAAGGCTAAAATAACACTATTTCTCACTTTATGTTGTATATTTTTAAAAAGCATTTAATGTTTATACAAGACCTCATTGGACTTTTTCTAGTCTTCTCCAGCTAATTTTCAACATTCCCGAGGCTTCTCTATGGAATGGTTTATTCACTTTATTGTAGACAAAAGTGTCCTTTTTTACTACAATTTTATAGGAAGTTACGCTTACAAGAAGACATTTATATCGCTATATTGTGGCATATTAGTAGGTATTGTCATACCAGACACATTATTGCGTCGCATTGTTGACTGTATTATTGGAGTGATATATTATTTCTTTTCGGCTAAACCAGGCTTCTCCTTCGGCGCTGACCACGCCAGAGAGAGCAGTCTCTGTTGGAATCTCTGTCTGGTATACCGCCAGCTCTGGCTAGCGTGCTTAGCCAGGGTTGGAGAGGGGCAAACATAGTTAGTGTTACTTCTTTGTGTGTGAGCGTCACTTGTTGAGTACGTGTGTAAGAAGTAGATCGCGAGTGTGAGGCATCTCCTCTCATTCCTTTGCTTCCCTGAGTGTAAGTAATGTAGACTCGCCAAACCGTTTTATCAATAAATTAACAGGTATGTGTGGGATGTGAAATTTGTGTATTTTGTTAAAAATAAACCTCACGCCTTCATCGGAATGTAGATACCAAGGTCCTGGTCCTCTTGCAGTTTCTGTGCTACGTTTCCCCCATGTGCGTGTTGGGGTGATTAAAATTTAATAATTTGCTGGGAACCTTTTGGCCCTCACCCCAGCATGTAACAATATGACATGCTTTACAACGTCGAGCATCTATAAAAGCTAAATAGAACTAAATTAGAACGTTTTTAGTGTTTAATGAACTCCAAAATCCATATTCATGAATTAGGCAGTTTTGGGCCCTTTTGATAGATGAGCATCGTTAATGAGTCTGTTTTAAAAAGAAACGTTATTTCTTTTGAAGGTTTGTATCCTTATTCTGTTAACATTTTACTTTTGAGTCAATCATTGTTTTATAATTCAGCAGTTGGTATAAATGATACAATGCGCCACAAGCTGCGAGCTGTTTAAACGGAATTTATGTAGAAATTAACCTTTTTAGATAGCTGGAACTAAAAATAGAACTTTTAACACGAGACACACGAACAAAAGGCACTAGTGCGATAAAATTTTAATGCCACTCCATTGTTAACAACTTTGCTTTAAATTCCAATCACATGGCAATAGCCCGTTGTATTTGCACATGTTAAATAAATCGACCTGGTTTGATTAGAGTTTACATTTCATCATTTTACATAATTAATTTCTCATTACGCTCACATTATCTGTTCACATTTCAAATTGTCATACTTCAATTTATTGCAATGCGTTGTCTATTTAACCTGTTCCTTGTGTTAGGAGCCTTGTACTTCCTTTGATGAATCGTTATCTACGACCTGAATAATCGATGAATTCCAAGAGCAAGATGAAATTCTGGATGCTGCCGAAAGCGTAACATTGGAATTGCTCCAAAAAAGTTTGGTGTGTTACATTCACATGACTTTCTCTACCCTCTATCGCTTATTAGTGGTTATACAAATTATTCTTAGGAAAGTTTATTTTCTTATCTCATCTTAATCGGGATAAACTTTTGCGGAAATCGCTGCATTACACATTTCGTTACAAATTCAAAGGGAATAGTGACAGTCAAATGTTCTAGAACTGGACGCTATACGTGGCCTTAAAATTCCATACTATTTACATGAAATCGCGAGAAACAACTGAAAACCAACAGGAACTTAAAGGAATACCTAAGTATTGAACAACTCGAGCCATTAATAACAGATATGACGGAAATGGCTAATATAACAAAAAAAAGTTATTTGAAATAAATTGTGTGTTTAAGGTGATCTACATTATTTGTGTAGTACGTACGTTTTCGTCTATCACTTAACAATATCAGGTATGCAAGATTATATAAATTTATTTGTGATTTAAATGTGTTTAATGTATGGTATTTAAATCAAAATCTTTTGAGCCTTTTTTCAGAGAATAAAAGATTTCGAAAGATATCCCATGTAAAGGATAGGTTTGGGTGGGAGATTTTCTTGAAAACCTGCTTGTCGCTCCTTTGAAAGAAAATGAACTTAAATACCAAGTTTGGCATTTATCTGACATTTCGTTTTTCAGTTATGCTGTTCACAGACACACACGCGCGGATCTTTTTCTAAAAATGCTGTTTTGGATTCAGGGAGTCCCAATACGCGTATTTCCGGTAAAAATCTCCGCATAGAATTTTTGGGTGGAATACAATACTTCCTCCACTTACTATGGTAGGCAGTAGAGAAAGTACAAATCCCGAAAACAGTATGATACATGATAATCGCTTCAATGGGGAATGACAGTGAATGAAGTGAAAACCAAAACACTAACGTTCAAGAATGGTGCGGTATATAGCAGCAAGGAGATCTGGGCATACGCAGGACAAGTACTGGAGAATGTTAAAGTATTTACGTATGTGGGCGTCGCATTATGAACGGAAAGTGGGGGAAGCACATAGACATCACTAGACAGATGGATGGATGGATGGATGGATGGATGGATGGATGGACGGACGGATAAGGTATCTTTATTGGTTTCAAATTTTTGAAGTTATTTCACAAGTATTTAGTGCATGGGTCATTGACCGTACATGCATATTTAAGATACAATAGGGTGACAAAATAAACAACAGAGAAAGAAAAACAACAAAAAGGAACAAGAAAAAGGGAAATGGAGATAAATTACCTTTGTCTAACTGAACAAATTTGACCTAGCTTCGCGCATTTTAGCCAAAAAATTGCCCATGTTTTGCCAGTTCCTCTGGTCAGCCAGTAGATCCCAACATGCCAACCTCTTTCTTGAGGAAGAGTTTTTCTTTCAGTTTAATCGTTTGCTGGTTCTCCCACTGTGCACATTCCGCCAAAATATGTACCCAGTCCTCATCCAAATCACAGAATGGGCTGATTCTCCTGCCAGAATCGTCAGTCATTTTCTGTGCCCTCCACCCCCCCAGTCTAAACCATGCCATTCCTGATCTTTCCTTTCTTCCTAAGTTAAGTATATATGCCTCTTTACCCCAGTCCAATTTTATTTCATTTGCTAGACTTGGAGAAGGTTTAATTTTACAATCCGATTCTATTTCCTGTTGGTTGATGTCTCTTAGTCTTCTTTTAACACCTTTCCATATGTTTTTGTTATTTCTTTCAGCTCTTAGCCATACTGACCCATTCCTATTCTCCTCAAACCCCTTTCCAAATCAGTTACCCAAAACTTAGGAGACAGGTTTTCTCGCTGGTATTTATAACATTTGGATCGTAGTTTGGAGCTATCCCTATGCATCAGCCTTAGCCAGTACTTCACTGCTCTTATTTTGCGGTGTATTGTGTCTTCATAACATCCCACCTCCCTCAATACCCCCGAATTGGATGTGCCTTGTGAAACTCAAAGACATCACTAAACGTAAATGCACAGTGAAAAATATGGAGACATTAAAGTCTCTTATGAAAGTTCCTGATACAGTAATGAGGACAGCATAAATGGTATACAGGGCTGTTGTTAGGTCTAGTTTATCATATGGGGCAGAAATTTGGGGTTGGGAGAAAATTGAAAAATTGAACGAAATCCAGACGCAGTTTCTGAAGCGAATTCTAAGGTGGGGAGGAGTACTGCAAATTGTAGGGTTCTTAAAGAATTCGGCTTATACAATTAAACCATACATCTAAAACTAAGGGCAGCTAAATACTGGTTACGCATAGTACGGGAAGGGTGGGATATGGGTGGGATACGTGTTGGGGTTTAGAAGAAATTGGAATAGGGTACATTTAGCTACAGGGGAGGGGCATGGGACGTAGCGGATGGAAGATAATTCAGAGACGACTACGTGATATTAACAGACAGAGTTTGGAATATCAATGTACGGCTAAAGTGTCACTTAACTTACAGTGTCAAATAGCGCGGGGCTGGAGCAGGGAGGCCTATTTAGATAACTGTACGCGAGAGGAAAGAAGTGGTTTGGCGTGGCTTAGATTGGGCGCCTGGAAAGGCAACAAACTAACTGAAGACACCGGAGTGAGAATATGTCCACTCTGTGGTGAAAGGGAAACGATATTACTAAGAAAACAATATTGAAGAAGATGGTTTGTTACGTTATTTTTACCAAGCTTTGGGCGTCAATTTAAAGTAGTTTGTATTGAAGGAGTTGTATTATATTTCAACTGTTGGGAAGCCGAACTTGAAGTTTGTTTGCAACCGCACGTATAGTAAACAGTTTCCGGTAGCCTTCGCCCCAAATGTACTTTCAGGTGGCCTTTGCCCCAAGTTAAAAAAAATATATTAACTTTGTAATTTGACTGTTTGTTTAAATATTATATATTTATGTTTGCCTCGGCGCGTCAGTATTTATTTTAGAGACACGTATCTCTTGGCAGGGTTGTGATGTGACAAGAATGTAGGCTTACACAGATTATAATTTTACTTCACTCCTTTTATTAATGCTTGACACGATTTAAATAACACTTCACTGATATAGAGAGCTGTGAGATTCTTTTTATTAATTAATTACACTTTTTAACACGTAAATTTATTTTTCGTCTCACACGAATACGTATTAAATCTCTCGAGAACACTTTTTGCATCTGGTTAGGAACACTGTTTGCAGGCAACTGAACTGATTTCAACCTCCTAAACTTGTAAATTTCTGTATTTCAAGTCTCTGATTGGCTATTCCTAATCCAATAGAATACCTTCTTTTAACTAAAGATTTTTATGGTTGTTGATTGGCTATCTTTTTATAAACTCACTAAAATTACATTATTGTTACTCCAATAATCAGAAGTAGTATTATTAAACTCTCAAACTCATTATTGCCTCAAGGTAACCTCATTGTTAGCAGCTTTTAACTTATTATTCTCACAGCTCCTACATTATTAAATTACGTAATATATTCACATAACATTATTCACATGGATACAATAATATAAGCATATGCAATGACTGTTACATACATTTTACAAATTATTACATACACATATTGCTTCAAGGCGGGCTGTTATTGAATTTACGTATTATATAATTTGACTGAAATTATTTAAGTGTTAGAAATACTACCTCAATATTTCTCCCCACAGTTTCTGGAGTCCAGTAGGGGAATGGAGACCTGCTTGGATGTAGTGTTGGACGCGGGGTGCTATAATATGGGATCTTTCTTTTTGTCTAGGATTCGACAAAGGAGATATATTGTCCTGGAGAACGGAAGAGGGGGACGGTACATAAGAGCAAGTTCTTAAGGGTCGGAGCACTGTATGTATTTGTAATATAATTGTAATTTATGCATATTGCTTTCTCCCCTCATTTCTTTTTTCCTCTTTTCTTTCTTCCTTCATTATTATTCTTATGTCGTCCTCCGTGGTGTAGTGATTACCATGTTCGTCTCTAGTTCCCGAGGTCACGGGTTCAAACCCGGCAGAGGGGATGCACTTTTTCGGGCGTAAAAATCATTAGCATGACTTCCTTCGGAAGGGAAGTAAAGCCGGTGTTCCCGTGTCGTAGATTTACGGACGTAAAAGAACCTCAAGCCTGATAAAGAGGCCTCCGAGCAAAATTGCCGGTTTTTCACGCCCAATTTAGAATGGGACGCTAAGTTAAAGAGCGTCCATATATAAAACGCAATTTAATTTTTTCCCCTTCATTGTGTTAGTATGTAGATAGCAAAAGTGTATATTTAGTATTATACACACATTTTTAGATTATTGGGACAGGAAAAGCATGTACGACAATGAGGCTCATGCGATTGCTGTATTTTACAAGATTAGACCGACGCTTTTTACAATAAAGGTCCTTCTACTACTATTACTACTACTAATCGCTTCATTGACTGATGTAAGGTAAGCACTGCTAGTGAAACAAAAAACATCTACATTTTCGCTGCACACACCTGTTGATCTCGCTCTAGGCACCATTTCTCTTAGTTGCATATAAGCCTTGAATCAGTACAGTATTATTTTATTGTTCTTTTTACAGGTTTGTCTAAAAAATAATATATGCCACACATGTTAAAAGTGATTTTACTTTTAACTCTTGTACCGTGAACTACCATTATAATGTTTATTTTATAGCAGTAACGTCATTATTTAATAGACTTTATTTGTTAAGTACAAATGACAAATATCAGGGTAAATATCACTCGAGTTTTGAGTTTGATCAGATAAGTTCACGAGAGCTTATTTGATAATCCCAAAACATCTTGTGATGAAAGTAGCGGTCACCAATTGACAAATTGCACGTTAAACAGTCCGACATGACTAAAATTGATAGAAATTAATTAAGAATGCGGCTGCAAACTGAAAGTGAAAGCTAACAAAAAATATTCCATGTAAAGGTAAGTTTGGGTTGAGGGGATTTTCTTGAAAATCTTAGTGTCGCATCCATGAAAGGTACTGAACTTAAATATCAAGCTGGATAATTAACTAACGTTTCATTTCTGAGTTATCCCGTTTTTTTACTTTCTCTACTACGTATACTAGATAGGGGAAGTATTGCATTCCACCCAAAAAATCGATATCGAGGTTTCACCGGAAATACATGTTTTGAGACCCCCTGAATCCAAAAAAAGCATTTTTGGAAACATGTCCGTGTGTGTGTCTGTGTGTCTGAACAGCATAACTCAGAAACGAACAGTCGGATAAACACCAAACTTGGTATTTACGTTCAGTATCTTCCAGAGATGCGACACGAAGGTTTTCAACAAAATCCCCCCACCCCAGATTACCCTGCACATGGAACATTTTTCGAAAATTTTAGTTTTCTCAAAAATGGCTCTAACGATTTTGATTAAAATATCATATGTTTAAGATATTTTCATGATAAATAAAATGTATATCTTGAATTTTCTGGGAATGTCTCCAAAAGTATTCTTCTTTGTGAACGACTTTTGCATAACTGGTAAACCATAAGAGATAGACAAAATTTTACTACACAAAAAATGTAGATCGCGTTAAAATACACAATTTATGTAAAATACATTTTTTGTTGAGTGAACGATTTTCGAGATATTGCTTGTTATTCCCTTAAATTTTTAATACTTATTTTCTCAAATGGGAATTGGTTATTCATTTTTTTTATCTTGGATATGCAAAGAGTATTAATCTGTGACAAAGAGAATGGTGTTGCGCATAGCAGCCAGCTATTAAGAGAGATGTCTATGCTTAAAGGCTACTGTATTTCTATATAGCCCTTGCAAATACAAAACAAGGGGAACATAATAGGCCTTAAGCGATAGTCAAATATTTTTAGAACTGGTCGGTATGTGTAAAATGTAATTCTCTCTGCATGTCAAAAGATCGTTTCTGCAAATGTTTATCTCGATTAATATGAAATAGATGGAGAATACTATTTTGTAAAAATAGTTTGTACAAGAGTGGAGAAAATCATGTGAGTGTAACACATCAGATTTTTTAATTTTCCTTTTATTCTTTTTTTTTAAAGTTCCTTTGTTTAACCAGTTTATTATTACTGTGTTTTAACTGTATTCTTTACCGCCTATTGCTGCAATTACACAACACACAGACGCACACAAACACCTATGCACATGGCGGGACTCGAACCCGCGACCCTCAGCTTGGCGGAGCGCCAAAGCTATACACTCCAGCGACCACTGCTACGAGGGCCGGCTCCTGTTCACAGATACATGAAAATGTTTCGAAAAATCTTATGTGTTAAATTCACATAACTTTTCTTGCCACTCTTCAACGAACTATTCTTACAAAAGCTTATTCTCCCTTCTGCTTCACGTTAATCGAGATACACATTTGCAGAAATGCTTTTATGACATTTTTCATTGTGGACACAAAGGGGTTACAGAAGGTTGAAGCGATAGTCAAATCCTTTAAATGCGGGCGCTACATGATGGCTTTGAAAGTTCGTTCCCTTTACATAACCGCGAGGGGAAAAAACTTGTTAAATTCATATGACTTTCCCTATCCGCTATCGTTTTGTTTCATATAACTTCTCCACACTATTCTTACGAGAGCTTCATGTTAATCGAGATAAACCTTTGCAGAAATAGCTTCATTACGCATATCATTGAAGGTACAAGTGGGATACAGGAAACGGAATCGATAGTCAGATGTTTAAAAACCGGGTCGCTATATACTAGCCTAGAAATTGCATCTTCTCTCCATGGCATAGCGAGAAACAACTGAATAGCTACAGTACTTTAAAATGCTAACATATTGAAACGTTCAAACCAATAACTGATATCTAGGAAATAACTGATGCCACTGTAAAAGTTATTTGAAATAAATTGTGTTTTTTGAAGAGATGCATATTTCTTGTGAGTACGTTTTTCACTGTCTTATTGTTTACCGGGCAGATATACAAAAAACCTTCCGAATGAAAAGGGCTTCATAGGCTGTTCCCAGAAAATTCAAGATTACATTTAATTGACCATCTAAATGTCTTAAACATGTGGTATTTTGAAAACTCTTCCATGTAAAGGGTAGCTTGGGGTGGGGTATTTTCTTGAAAATATTAGTGTCGCATCTTTATAGGATACTGAACCTAAATATCGAGTGGAATTTACCGGAATTTGGTTTTGGAGTTATGGTGTTCACATACACACGCGGAACGTTTTGTAAAAACGCTTCGTTTGGATTCAGTGAAACTCAAAACATGTATTTCCGGTTAAATCTTGATATCGAATTTCGGTCGGAAACCTGCTCTTACCTAGGTAGTAGGGTAAATGATGTGCTGTTTTTGCCTCCTGTATATACAAACTATATAATATATTGTTACATAATTAGTGTAATAAAGTTAACAATGTCGTCCTTCGTGGTCTAGGGCTACCATGCTAGCCTCCGGTTCCCAAGGTTGCGGGTTCAAACCGGGCAGAGGGCGATGAATTTTTTTGGCTGTTAAAATCCTTAGCATGGCTTCCTTTGGAAGGGAAGTAAAGTCGGTGGTCCCGTGTCGTAGATTTGCGGCGCGTAACAGAACTTCAAGCTCATAAAGAGAGCAAACTTTCCGTTCTTTCATACCCAATATGGAATGGGCCCCGTAGCTCGTCGGTAGAGCAACTGCATGCTGTGCGAGGGTTCCCGGGTTCGATTCCCGGCTGGGGGATGGGAATTTTTCTCTAGCCAAGAGTCTGGAAGTATGAATGAGAGTGTGAATGTGTGTATGTTCTAATGATTAAAAAACCAAAAGAGTGCAAGGAACCCAACGACAAGAGTTACACGTGTTAACACCATTGCCAATAGGCAATAAGTTCCAAAGGAAAGGCCGCCGATAAGACCAATGTAGTTAAAGGCGGGGTATAAATGGAAGTAAAAAAAATGGGACGCTAAGAACCATAGTAGTTAAAAAGCGTCCATTAATAATAATAATAATAATAATAATAATAATAATGCTAACAGTAAATTAAGGGGATATTTCAGCAGAACGGCCTTCCACAGGAATTAATGGGAAATGGGTGGTTAAACAGAAATGCAGATAAATTTCGCTAGAATCACTCATGAAACATGGAGTTGGGTCGCTTAGTCAGATTTGAACATTTCAAGATAATAGCGGGACTGGAACTATGGTTCCCCATAAAAATAGAGAATATTTGTATTTCGAATCTCTACGTCTTCCAAATATTGTTCATCTTTCTATCATTCAGTCCACACAGCTTGTATGAAACAAATTATGAAAATATTTTACTTTATACATATATTGGGCAAAAGTGTAAATTCAGTAGGTACACGTTAATGAAATATAAAGCTCATTAACCCAGAAAATGTCAAAATTTTCAAAATTGTGTTTATTTATTTTGTATTTTGTATTTTGAGGATTAAAATGATATACAGAACAGTACGTTCCACATTGTTTAGTGCTGTACTTCTATTTTTAAAAATATGCTGTATGTGTCAAAATGACAGTAAATTGACAGAAAAAATGTAAAACTTTGAAACGCTGTAACTTTCTTTCTATTAAAGGTATCTGGCTGAAATTTTAAGTTTTGGAGGGAATTTTCCTCCATCTTTGGATTTAGATAGTATTTGGTAGCCCTGATTCAACATGGAATCTGTTTGTTTACTTCCTTTGTGAATCAAGCACTAATACCAAATTTGTAAAAATTCTCTTATTTTTATATGTGATTGTGCAATTTCATTCTAGTTTTTGTATTATTTTATAAATAACATTTCAAGAAGCAAGAAAGCGTTAAAGAGGAGAAGAAATGTGTGTAAGCCAAAATATTTTAGTTCCATCATGGAATACGGAATAATGTACGAGGGCAACTCAGTGGATGGTAAACTCATATTTCTAATACAAAAGAAGGTTATATCTACGAATAATCTGCAACACTCATAACAGGCAGTCGTGAAAGAAGTATTTCAGAAACTAGGTATACTAACCTTACCTTGTGTTTATATATTCTCAATCTTAAAATTTTATGCAAATAATCGACATAAGTTTATTGCAAATATGGAAGTACATAACTTTAACACTAGGCAAAAGGGAAATATCCATCGTCCAAATGCAAAACTATTTTGCTTCCAAAAAGGTGTTTATTATGAAACAATTAAGATACATAATGCTCTCCCCAGTAATCTCAAGGAAACAATTAGCAATTTCAAAGTTTTTAAAGCCTCCCTAAAAGAGTACCTCTGTGATACATTCTTTTACTCTCTAGAAAAATATTTAAACCATAATTTAGCCTGTTGACAATTAAGTTCTAGTATACTACATATTCCTATAATGCTAAGTTACTCTATTAAGCCAAATAAGGAATACCTTTAATACATTTTATATACCTATATATATTTGATATTTTTATCTTAATATTGAATTTTGACCATCTTTTCATATAAGTAAAGATGTAATTTTTGAGCAGTGGCACAGGCTGTAAAGGCTAAGCGAAGTGCATTTTATACTTGGTACCTAACCAATCACATATAAAAATAAGAGAATTTTTACAAATATGGTATTAGTGCTTGATTCACAAAGGAAGTAAACAAACAGATTCCATGTTGAATCAGGGCTACCAAATACTATCTAAATCCAAAGATGGAGGAAAATTCCCTCCAAAACTTAAAATTTCAGCCAGATACCTTTAATAGAAAGAAAGTTACAGCGTTTCAAAGTAGTAGAAATTTGATATTTACTGTATATTTTAGCAACATAATCTGAAACATTGTGCACTTTATATACCAGGTGAGTCAGCTGCCCCTAGGTATTTATATCTATGCAACCCGCAGTATATAGTGTAATGTGAAAACATTGACCCTTTTAGCAAACAAACTGTTACTGTAGTTCTGCCCTTCTATTCGGTACTATACGCAATTAGCATTAATGATTAAATGCCTGAATGAGAACCAAAGAACTGCGAAAACCTTAAAAAAAAAGACAGCGTTTCATGGATATAATGCTTGCAAGGAGATAGAGGAACGTTTTCCCGAAGAGCGGGATAAACTACGTGGGTTCTCGCCGAGTGGTGTAGCTGCCGGAATGTGTTGAAGCAAAGGTTAGCTTCGAAGGTTCGAATCTGATACAAACATAAAATTGTTTTGGTTCTTTTTTTTCATCTCCTTGTGTTTATTTTCTGTATTCTAGTGTACTAATTTATTTATTTTTGTTACTGGCTCTCCTGTGAGCCAAAGACATAAGAATTACAATCAGATAATTGTGTATCACGTTTACCCTAAAAATCTGTACCGTATCTGGTGTTGTAAACCGTGTTACGTAGTTAGCTTTCATTCTCTTGGGCGTATATCGACGATATTAAATATAACACTTTTTGTTTCATGTTTAAACCTTATGTTTCATTTCCTCTATTGACAAAGGAGTTGTAAATGTCCTAAGTTCACAGGCAAACAGAATAATAAATTGTTAAAGGCATGGATTTCATCAAGGAAGTAAATATTCAAAATTACGACCCCCTTCATCAATGCACATTTGTGTACGTTGCCGGAGAGACCTTCTTGCATGCTGTAACATGCGCGGTGTAATCTGCCTGCATTCTTCACGTATGAGTGTGCTCGTATATGATTTGGGCTTTGCGGTTCTTCTTCTTTGTGGTGGAAAACTTGACGATTATTCTATTTTGTACACACTTATAATGTTATCAAAAATGTTATTTATATCATATCAAATTATAGGCCCAAAGAGAAAACAAAAGGTAATAAAAAGTTTGAAATTCACCCAAAGGATTAGAACCCGAATTAAAGCGGCACAGTGTTAAAGCAACCATGATAATACCATTCGGCCAATGCTACCTTGCCAGCTGAGGTTCCTATACGAATTGGTAATCGCAGAACTGGACCCCATTTCGAATATTTACACACTTTTTGCAGCGTCATACAGTGTTTTAGCTCGGTTTGGTAGTTTTAATTCAAACAAACAAACTGCATCAGTCATTACAATTGCTGTATGGTCTGAAATATGCTATAGTTTGTGAAACAAGAGAAATTATCCACCTAATACTTAGCATTTTTTGACAAGGCTGTACTACATTGATTAACGGCTTGAATCCAATCGGTCGCACTGCGTAGATCTGCCATTTTGTTTTCAAATGGTTTTGTCCACCAATGCATGTGATAGGTTGTTCCTTCAGGGTCGTTTTCAATGGGATGCATGGATGTATGCTAAAGAATAAAAGTTTGTAAAATTGGCTAAAATTGCTACTGCAGATCTCAGTGTTAGGGTGGGATGTTTTTTGCATCGACATACATAGCGATTGCATTCTGCCCCGTAAAACACTTATGCACTGAGTTATGTATCCCTTCTCTATAAAGTGTTATGCAAATCAGCCATTAGAAGGCATTCAAGAAAGGCCTAAGTCACATATGTCGCTTAGCACGTTGCATTAAAAATAAATAGGCTCATATGACTCACCTGGCATATAAGTAAAGGTTTAAGCGTTGCAGGGAAGAAATTTTGTATTCAGTAAACGTGACAGTTTTTTAATGTAATAGAAATTTGATGCTTGCTGTTTACATTTTAGCATCATAACTTAAAATGTTGTAAATTTTGTGTGCAAAAAGACTAAGTTTATTGTATATAATTGAAAATTTTGTAAAATCCTGACACTCCTTGCATGCAAGTAAGGGTGTAATACCTTGTGCAGTGACACAGGCTGTAAAAGCCAAATTTTATTAAGTTCAATAGAAATATAAAGGCTTTTGGCATGTTCTATGTTCAAGGCCTTTTGGCCATCAAAGAACCTACAGAACGCATTCTAATCTAATCTATGTTCAGTTCAGAATTATACACATTACCTGCACACACACGAAGATCATGCTTCTGGACATAGCTCATTCTATAAAGAGCTCACACGCCTACTAGCGCAATATGAGCTATTGCAAGCAGATGGAAGTAGTGATTTTCAGTATGAAATAGCAAACATATGTTTATTACAAGCTGCGCTAAATGAATTTGTTGTAATACATGTCACAGTTCTGTTACAATATCTGGGGAAAGAAATGTTGGTTTAGCCAGTAAAACTACGTTTAATTGTAATATTGGAGAGAAATGAATTCAGAAACCAAATAATTCCACAAACAAGACAAAAATTGATACTGCATGATATTGACTTATGTTTGGTTTATGGTCTTAGGGCTATTGGGAAAGGTCAAACAGCAGGAAAGCTTTTCTGTGGAATAATGAATCTTTGTAAACCTTTAACACAGCTTGCAAATTATGTCAATGCTCTTGGTTCTGCAATTGAAGATGTATGTAGGGAAAGTATGAAAGAAGCTATTGAGGAAGCTGTGGAATGTAATTCAATGAAGAGATATAACTATTACTGTAGGTTGTACACGGAGCGCCAAAGAAAATCTTCGGCGGATTTTGTATCGTTTTCTGCTGTATTTTGAGGCGTGTCCTTCACCTTATCTGTCACAGAGTGTGGTGACTTGATAACACAACAATCAGGGGGAAAAGAGGGTAGGTTGATGCCTTTGCTTTTTCTGGTGTTATTAAACCAAAACATGTTTGTCTTAGAACCAGTCATGCCGTACACTAGCGAAATTACTCGAGGACGTATCGTGGGTATGTGGGAGGCTGTTTGCACTGTTACAGCAATTGCAACGCCAATGCATGTTTTTATAGTAAATTACTGGATAAAAATATTCCAGGAAAGTGGGGAAGACGGTCTACATTCTCGTCAGAAAGCGGGTACTCTCCGTAAAACATCCGCATATGATGATATTCGTTTACTAAATGCAAATTACACTTTTGTTATGACTGATCGTGTTTAGAAACTACAGATAAATATGTATATGGTTTACCAAATATGACATGCATATTATGACAATACAATTGGGTTATATTTTTGTCTATAATCCTGTTGTATTCCTATGATCAACAATCTGTTAGTCAAGGTATATTAACCAATTATAATTTGAATTGGAGGGAAAACATGCTGTTTTATTTATTATTTAGCTATGCTTGCTTCTATGCAGCAACAAGCATTGATGCCACTGTGAGAATACAGTTCTGTTTATTTTTTGTAATAAAGTATTGCTATGTATTTAATGAATACCATTCAAGCTTTAATTTGCATTCACTGAAAACCCCCATTTCGCTAACCTGGGCGCCCATCAAGTTTTCCAGTCGTCCTCCGTGGACTAGTGGTACCGTACTAGCCTCTAGTTCCCAAGGTCGCAGGTTCAAACCCGGCGGAGGGCGATGGATTTTTTCGGGCGTAAAAATCACGGCTTCCTTCGGAAGGGAAGTAAAGCCGGTGGTCCCGTGTTGTAGATTTACGGCACGCAAAATAACCTCAAGCCTGATAAAGAGGCTTCTGAGCATAATTACCGGTCTTTCACGCCCAATATAGAATGGGACGCTAAGGACCACAGCAGTTAAAGAGCGTCCATAAATAAAATTCAATTTATTTTCAATTTATCAAGTTTTCCCTTAGCTTTTAACCATTTCAAAAGCGTGACCTGCACTAGTCGATAAGGTATGGGCTACTAATCACTATAAGAGGTCTGTATGACAAACTGAATGCACTCACTCTACATCTTTCTCTTTTAGCCAATACAATCAAATGCGTAAACATATATTTCGTTTCTACGGCATTTTGTAACCTTTGCTGTGGTTATTGGTGCAACTATTTAGCAGAAGGACTGGCGCACCCTTGCACCGTGGCTTAAAGCAGCCAATGAAATAGCCATGGCTTCGCAAGGCCACGTACAACGATAAATAGTCTGACATAGACGCGAGGTGCAGTGAGATTTTCTTTGGAGCTCTTTGTACATATTAAAGCTTGGATTTTCTTCACAGATTGGAGTGATAACAATACCCTGTTTAGATAAAGGTAAAGTTGTAGATCTTTTTATAAAAAGTGGGTTCTGCAGGTGCAAGAATAAGCTACAACAAATCCATGAAAATGACTGCAGTGCCAGTTACCAAGGAATAAGGGTGGGGATGGAAGTTGAGGATACCAAGGATATTTTCAATTGCTTAGAGGCACAGTACAATGTAAGGTGTGTTGGATATTTACGAGATGCAGAAACAAAGCCTTGCAAAGCTGTTCTGGTTGAAAGGCATAAGCATTGAAAAGTTAGAATGCATAGGACATGTGCAGAAGAGAACGTGGACAAGACTGAGAAATTCAACATTAAACTTACGTGGGAAATTTCTAAGTGGTGGTAAACCACTTGGTAGGGCAAAGATAATTACTAACAGTGGCATTCTGAAAGTTTAAATGTATTATGGACTGGCAATCAGAAGAAACAATACAGACCTTCAAAGTATAAGGAAACCTGTTTGGGTTGTTTATTTTCATTTGCTTTTATCAAACGAACAACCTCAACATGGTCTTTGTAATGCAACCTGGTGTAAATGTTTTAAAGCAAAGGGGAATAAAAGCTTATAATCGTAAAGAACATTGTCTTTCTTCTCTCTGCATGGCTGAGATGAAAGCAATATTTAGAGATTTAGTTGACCCAGAACTTCTAAGTGGAACACAAAAACCTAATGAATCACTGCACATTGTGAGTTGGACCCGTATTTATTGGTATGGGCAAACTACATTTTGGGGTTTATGAAGCAACAACATCATTCAATAGGGGAAACATTGTTAAGTGCCAAGTAATGAAGTTGCTGGGAATGAAAATTGGTTTTAATTGCATCTCTGTGATGAAAACCTTCAACTAAATAGGAATGAGCAGAGGAGAGAAAATGTTAGAAATGAACAGAGAGGCCAGGCAATCGGCTCACAGAGCACAGAGAAAGCTAGAGGACCTATACCAGCAAGAGGAGGAGCCAGATGACCCAACCTATGGTGTAGGAATGCATTAAACTATGTTAGAAATGTTTTCCACTTTAAGAACCATTTCCCAGAAAACTACAATTTTTCACACTTGTATTCCTTTTTCTCAGGCCCCATATTATGTAAGGAATTTTTAAGCAAGTAAATTGATTATGTGTATATATATTTATATATATATATATATATATATATATATATTATCAACAAATTTGTTTTACGTCTAAAATTAAAAAAGAAGCTGTGAATAAGCAATTTATAATTTATTTTCCACGTAATACTAGTTTCATTTGAAAATCATACGATAGCTTTCTGTAAAGAGATATTCCTGAGAAGTGAATCTGAAATTTTGTTAAAAAGTTTCGAGAACTAAACCACAGATACCTTGTTTTAGCGCAGAGTAAAAAAACTAAAAAGTAATTTTTTCTCAAAAACTAAATTTGTCTAAAAATTTGTAATTAGTTGCATATATTGATAGTAGTCTGTAGCAAAAATTAAGTTATTTACTTAAACACATCACTTCAAACTTTCACAGGTTGGCCCTCTTAAGAAAAAAAAGTTTGGTAAGTTTAGTGTTCGAGAAGCGTGGATGTGACATGTACAGATATTGGAAGTGCAGCAGGCGATAATGAAACCAACGTCATGGTTACTGACGTAACATTCAGAGAGACACATAGAATTTATTTGATTTTTGAACACTAAACGTGAACTCTAATTTCGGTAACTTACCTATGTATATCATTAGATTTTGTGTATGTGATCAACATGGATACCGACTAAGCATAAAACAAACATAGGTTTAACAGCATTCTGGTTGATAGATTACTTTTTTGGAAACTAATATCAATGAGAAAAGCATGAAAATATAGGATTATACAATATATTACAGGGTGGCCCCACGGGAAATAGTACACTTTCATGGTTTATTAAGAGGTTTAGCGTATATTTACACCAGTTATCTGTGTATTATCACAGTTATCTGTACAGATAGCTGTTCTACGAGGGCTGATCAATAAAGACTGAGACTAATTTTTTTTCACAGATATTTATTACTCCATTTCAATGTTGACATGGTCTTTTTCAAAGTAGTCCTCTCGTACTTGAATGCACTTTTTACATGGTACAGGCCATTCTTTGTCAGGTCTTTGAGAATTGCCTCACTTTTCTTCAGCATTGCTTCAGTGCTCTCAAATCGAATGCCCCGGAGCTTTGCCTTTAGTGATGGGAATAAAAGAAATCACAGGGGACAAGATTTGGGCTATAAGGCAGATGCGGCACACAGGTAATGTTGAATTTAGCCAACAATTCCTGGACTTGATTTGCAACGTGAGGCCGCACGTTTTTGTGATAAGTTCTGGATGTTTCCTTGCAATGTGCTTCCTCGGTGTGGCCAATACTGACGTGTAGTACGCTGCTGTAACAGTGGTGTGAGTGGAAACAACAATCACAGCAGCTGTATTGATGTTGACTTCAGTCATAGCAGAAGCCGATGCACCAGGCCCACCTTGGTTAGCACAGAGGGCTCGCTCTACTTTGAAGTCTTTGAACCACCTAAACACTGTTGCACGAGGTAGTGCATCTTCACCGTATGCTTGCTTCAGTTTCTCCAAAGTTTCAGAGGCTGTATGATTTAAACGAAAACAAAATTTTATTGCTCCTCTTGTGTCACCTTCATTTTGTGGTATGCGAAATTCAACTAGGGTCAACAATATACAGAATTACTACCAACCTACCGATACGAGTGTGCTGCCGCCTATGGACATTATACATGAAACCCCGCTCTTTTCAAATATTCATGGTAGAGACAGGAAAAACTCAAGAAAGCTACAGGAAAAAATCAATCTCAGTCTTTATTGATCAGCCCTCGTACATACATTGCCATTGCTCAAAAACACAAATTTATTTTTCTGTACTCAGGCACAAACACGCAGCTCATTCACGAAAAGGCCCAGTGTAGCCCAAAGGTCTGGTGTGCTATTGGAAAATTCATTGGAATCGTTGGGTCATATTATTTTTAAGACAACTTCTGGCAAGTGACTGTCAATTCCGAGCGGTATACGGCCATAATTAACAATTTCTTCATTCCACAGATGCAGAGACATTGCCATCTAAACGCGATATGGTTTCAGCAAGATGGTGCTACGGCCCATATTTCAATGGCTATACTGAGGCATCACTTTCCACATCATTATCTGACGATTCAGTGATTCTCCACGGTCGGCGAGATCACATGATCTATCAGCCCCTGATTTTTTCTGTGGGGTCATCTCAAGAACAAAGGTTTTTTTTTCACGGCGACTCCACAATACTGATGAGTTAAAAGCCACAATCCGGGAAGAGATTTGAGGCCATTTATCAAAAAAACGATTGAGTACGTAACGAGTAGCTTGCGCGAGCGTCTTCAGCAATGCATCGCCACTGATGGGAGTCTTTTGTGTGATGTACTTTTTAAGAAATAAACTTGTGTGTGTTTTTCAGTAATGACAATATTTTTAGAACAGTTATCTATAAGTTATATTGGTGTAAATATATACAAAACCTCTTAATAAGCAGTTAAAATGTATTACTTCATGTGGGCCACCTTGTAGCTTGGAACCAACACACTAAATGAAATCCTTAGCACATAATAAGGCGCACACTATTATACGAGGGCTGTTCAATAAAGAATGATCTTAATTTTTGACAACATACCTTTACTCGTCCTCATAATTTTGATGATTCTTCTCAAAACAGTCTCCTTTGGATGCGATGCACTTGTCCCAGCGTTTCTGCCAGTCTGCAAAGACATGCTCGAAACCATTTTTGAAGGTCCTTCAGAATCGCCTCTGCAGCCTTCACTACTGCTTCTGATGATGGAAAATGCCTCCCACAAAGGTGTTTCTTCAGGTTAGGGAATAGAAAAAGACACACGGGACTAAATCCGGGCTATAGGGAGGGTGAAGGATGCGCTTCACATTGATTTTTGCAAGATATTCAGTAATAAGGTTTGTAATATTTGGCCGTGCAGTGCAGCATCCAACCTGTTTCACGGATATGTGGTCTTTTGTTGCTAATATGGACTGGCAAAGTTTTCAGGACATCCCTATAGTATTGCCCAGTTGGCAGGTATAACCTGCTTATAAACAATTCCATGGATATAAAAAATCGGATGATCATAACTTTCCCAGCAGAAGCAACCACTTCTGATTTTTGGGGGGTTGGTGGTGAAGGAGATTCCCACGCTGAGCTTTGCTGTTTGCTCTCAGGATGAAAATGATGTATATAAGTTTCATCAGCAGTGATTAACTTTGTAAGAAACTCCGAATCTTTAGCTAACATCAAAGCGGCTTGTTGTTCATAGCGTGTCACCTCCATTTTTGCGGTAGGCGATACTGAACACGTCTCAGCTTGCCCGACTCTCACAAGCGGGAACCAGGAGTGCCATCAATGAAACTACAGGGAGAGCCAAAAAACTACGAACCGCCTTCGCTGTGTTTTTCCTGTCCGCGTCCTGGCGTTCGTTGCCGTCTGCCGCGGATGAAACCATACAACATTTTTAAAACTACTTTTAAAGGCTTTACTTACCAACTCACAATCTTACAGTACTTGCAATCACTCGCCAATTTTTTTTCGAGTCAACAGTTGAAGCCCGTACATAAGTGAATACAATTTTGCCCCCTATTTTTAGAGAATTAACAGCCAGGGAGCGTGATTTTGCCTTTTTTCAACAAGACTCTGCAACAGCTTATACTGCCAATATTTCAATGGGAAAAATTGAAAGTGTGTTTGAGGATAGAATTATTAGTAGAGATTTGTGGCCCCCTCGGTCCCCCGACCTAACCCCTGCGATTTCTATCTCTGGGGTAACTTAAAACATAAAGTGTACAAGACAAACCCACACACCCTGGAAGAATTAAAACAAAATATCATCCAGGAAATTGCCAGCATTTCTCAAAGTGAACTACAGTGTGAGTGATGCATAGTTTCCTAAAAAGGTGCCAAAAATGTATGGACAACGACGGTGGCCAGTTTTAGCATTTCCTTTCATAAAGTTGGTAAGTAAAGCCTTTAAAAGTAGTTTTAAAAATGTTGTATGGTTTCATCCGCGCCTTTTTATGATAGCGACAGACGGCAACGAGCGCCGAGGACGCGGACAGGAAAAACACCGCGCAGCTCATCCTGTAGTACGTCGTGTTTGTTACAGTTAACAGCGTGTCATAAGGTTAAATTTTAGCGCGAGAAATTATGACCGTAAAAATCATAATTATTCTTTATTGAACAGCGCTCGTATGTTTCACCCAGCCATGTTCCATATGGCTAACGATTATTTTCACACACAACTCACAGCGACACGCATTTCCTTGTATTGTAGGTTGAGTATTCGCTGCCACATACACTATGTGATCAAAAGTATCCGGACACCCCCACAAACATACGTTTTTCACCTTAAGTGCATTGGGCTGCCACCTACTGCATGGTACTCATTATCCGCGACCTCAGTAGTCATTAGACATCGTGAAACAGCAGAATGGTACGCTCCGTGGAACTCACGGACTTCGAACGTGGTCAGGTGATTGGGTGTCACTTGTGTCAGATGTCTGTACGCGAGATTTTCACACTCCTAAACGTCCCTAGGTCCACTGTTTCTGATGTGATAGTGAAGTGAAAACGTGAAGGGCATCTACAGCATAAAAGCGTACAGGCCGACCTCGTCTGTTGACCGACAGAGACCGCCGACATTTGAAGAGGGTCGTAAAGAGTAATGGCAGACATATATCCAGAGCATCACACAGGAATTCCAAACTGCATCAGGATCCACTCCAAGTACTATGACAGTTAGGCGTGAGGTGAGAAACCTTAAATTCCATGGTAGAGCGGCTGCTCATAAGCCACACATCACGTAGGAAAATGCCAAACGACGCCTCGCTTGGTGTAAGGAGCGTCAAAATTACACGATTGAATAGTGGCAGAACGTTGTATTGAGTGACGAACCACGGTACACAATGTGGCGATCCGATGGCAGGGTGTGGGTATAGCGAATGCCCGGTGAACGTTATCGGCCAGCGTGTGTAGTGCCAACAGTGAAATTCGGAGGTGGTGGTGTTACGGTGTTGTGGTGTTTTTCCTGGAGGGGGCTTGCACCCCTTGTTGTTTTGCATGACACGTTCACAGCGCAGACCTACATTGATATTTTAAGCACCTACTTGCTTCCCACTGTTGAAGAGCAATTCGGGGATGGCGATTGCATCTTTCAACACGATCGAACACCTGTTCATACTGCACGGGCTGTAGCGGAGTCGTTACACGACAATAACATCCCTGTAATGGACTGGCCTGCACAGAGTCCTGACTTGAATTCTATAGAACACCTTTTGGGATGTTTTGGAACGCCGACTTCGTGCCAGGCCTCATCAACCTACATCGATAGCTCTCCTCAGTTCCGCACTCCGTGAAGAATGGGCTGCCATTTCCCAAGCAATCTTCCAGCACCTGACTGAAAGTACGCCTGCGAGAATGAACGCTGTCATCAAGGCTAAGGGTGGGCCAACACCATATTGACTTCCATCATTACCGATGGAGGGCGCCACGAACTTGTACGTCATTTTCAGCCAGGTGTCCGGATACTTTTGATCACGTAGTTTATGTTCCTTCATTTGAATAATGGAGTTGATTATGACTCCGCATATCTTCGAGTTTATGCATCCTCAAGCAAAAGAGTCGAGGGATGCGAGATCCGGAGAACGTGGGGCCCGAATTCGTTATGAACCACGTAGTAGCATTCAGATACTGACGAACAATATGGGAATGAGGGGAGCTCTATCCTGCTGGAAAACTGCTGCTTCCAGGATGACATCCTGCTCCAATTGTGGCTGAAGGAGCACCTCCAGTGTATCAACATACAACGTGTCTGTCATTGCGGGGAAATATGCGGAAGGCAGTGCTGAACACCACCTCTACAATATTAGAAAAAGAGTTTTCGTACTAGAATTTGTGTGTGGAACGTGGTCATGTAGCACGTGCCTGAGAGATAAATGTAAAGTAGTATTTTTCTGCGTTTTAGGTTTACATTAGAATGTAATATCCATGTTTCTCAAAACTGTATCGAAAGTTTATAATTGCCTGTATTTTAGCACTCTGATGTGTATGGTCCATTATTTTGTAATAGATAATTGTTACGCACAAATAATGAATTGCATAATTTTAAACATTGTTTTAGCGTAATTTATGCCACATACTTTTAGATACATTTTAATTTATTGTTATTATGAAACATTGTAGTATGTCGTGCCTCTTTAAGTCCAAAATCATTTTATTTCTGTTGTATTTATGTATGGCGGCGCCGTGGCCGAGTGGTTAGCTTTGTGGTGGACAAAGCGGCGTCTGGGCGGGTTTTCTCTGGGTTCTCCGGTTTCCCCCGCCATTCATTCCACCAACTGCTCCATCATCACCTTTCCTTTCATCCATTTCACCATCATTTCGTTTCATCTAGTTCCTTCCTCCCATACCAGGCATCGGGCTGATCACCCATCCTGGATATTCTGTCTAATCCATGACGGGCCTCTGACACCAGGCACCCGCCTGTAAGTCCTGGGGGGTGTAAGTCCTACATAAGAGGGGGTTAAGCAGAGAAAGAAGAAGTATTTATGTAGTAAAGTAATAACCACTCTGTTTTATGTTATTGGAGTAACTTTGATTGATTGCATGTTAATTTAATTTTAAGATCATGATGTACAAGCGCTGTCCCAGAAGTACCCGACCTAACAAACAAACATTTTGGGAAAAAAACATCTTTATTTCTCTACATAGTGTTCTTTCGGCTCGATACACTTTTCCCAGCGATGTTCAATAGCTTCGATACCCTGTTTATAGTGAGAACCGTCGAGTTCTGCAAAATAGCCATCAACTCAAACTCACCTCTTCATTGTTGGCAAATCTTTCATCACAAAACCACTTCTTCAGCTTTGGAGACAGAAAATAATCAGAGGTGGCAAAGTCTGGCGAATAGGGTGCATGGGGAAGCAATTTGAACTTTAGCTGATTGATTTTGGCCATGGAGATAATGGATGTGTGAACTGCTGCATTGTCTTGATGAAACAGAACTTTCTTTTTCGTTAAATGCGGCCGTTTTTGCTCGATTTCATCATTCAAACGCTGCAATAAGTTTGCATAATACTCGCCATTGATTGCTTTTCCTTTTTGAAGATAATCAATGAAAATTATCCTACGCACATCCCCAAAAAATGACGCCATGACCTTGCCTGCAGATTGAGCTGTCTTCGCCTTCTTTGGAGCCGATTTTTCCCTTTCAATCCACTGTTTTGACTGTTCCTTCGTCTCAGGTGTGAAGTGATAGACCCATGTTTCATCCATGGCTATGAATCGACGCAAAAACTCGGCGTTACTGCAGCGAAACATTGCTAAACACTCGACTGAAACATCCTCACGACGCTGCTTTTGTTCCATTGTCAGTAATTGTGGCACCCATCTTGCACACAGCTTTCTCATGTCAAAATTTTCAGTTAGTATGCGATGTACAGCACGTTTTGAAATGCCTACAATGTCTGCTAGCTCGCGCACTTTCAGTCGACGGTCATCCAATACCATTTTGTGGATTTTCTTCTCCACAATTTCTGGCGTGGTCACCTCATTTGGTTGACCACTGCGATGTTCCTCTTGGCAGCTCGTACTGCCTTGCTTAAACTCTGCCACCAAATATTTTACTGTTGTAAACGAAGGAGCAGACTCCCCCAGAGTATAATTTAGCTCAGCTTTAATATCAGTTGTACTAAGATCTTTTAAATGAAAGTATTGTATCATATAACGATGGCTAATTTTATCCATGTTTACAGATTCGCTGAGAGAGTTCACTATTAATGGCTGCTAAACAATTGCTAAACAACGTAGCATCGTCAAACTTCAGCTTTATAAGGGTGGTACTTTCTACCATAGTCATTTGTTTGAAACAACAACCGCTATCTATACGTCAGGTAGGGTACTTCTGGGACAGCCCTCGTATGTTTAAAAATTATGTAATGTTATAAAAGTGTATACTAATCTTCCTTCCTTTTTGAGGTATACTTCTTGGCTTTCAACAATGTCATTATGAAGCTTTAAATTCTCCACCATTAAGTATATTTAGTAAATTATTGATTTCATATGGAGGAAGTCAAAGTATGTAATACTTGGCTGTATGAAACAAGTGAAATTAATGATTAAAACAAAATCAATTATTGCTGATTTTCATTTTTTTAGAAAACAAATATGATTTTGACGACTGGTGCCCTTATTTCCTTGTAATTGCCCAAGTGTTTGTGTCCTTCACAGGAGGCAAAAACTGTTGTCTGTTTAGGGGATAATAATGCTGATTCTCAAGTCTCGACCGTAATAATCTGTTGCTGTTTACGTACAAGGTGAATACACCAGTTACACAAACAGCAATAGGATAGTCCATGGACACCTAACTAGAAGAAAAACACACAACCATCAGTCCTTTATTCATCAACTTCATTCTTAATAAAAGGGCACATTCCTTGGTTGTGATGTTGATGTTTCTTCCTAGCAACAAGATCTAATAAGGAATGCTTCCAGATCTGAGACTCAAAAGCTAATGATAAAACCTGGCTCACCTTAATATGAGGACGCTGAGTCTCGTGGTGATGGGAGGCATAGGAATTCCTAAGCAGTTGGGTTAAAGTTATCTACACTCAAACCATTATCAGTACAAAGAATGTAAACAACAGCGGTCAAGGATCATTGACGAGTAGGTAAAAGGTCAGGGATTCTTCAAAACGTTTCTTACAAAACTCCGCCAATCTTTTATTTAACAGAGATTATTGACAATTAACAAAAGTGTTTAAGAAACTCTTACAAAAACAATAAATAGATTGGTACAAAATCTACTCTAAGGGGTTTAGAAATAATGATTGCATGAATACATAGCCCGTCATAAGGTGCTGAGGTACATGATTTTTATTTGTTCGATATTTGGTCTTAATAAGAGAAACAATTGCTTTATATTAAAGGTTTCTGCGATCAGGTTATAGATCACCATCGCTCCATCATTCTTTTATTTAATGTAAATTATTGCCACTTATCAAAGGTGCTTTAAGGGTATGCATAGGTGAAAATTAGGTGTACACGTTATTATATCTTAATAATTTTAACCATATATGGGATGTTACAGAATTCAACCGACAAATTTTCAGGGGTTACAGAGGGTTGGTATAGGAACACCTGTGGTCTGTGATGGCTATCGTTGAAGTTACCTAATTATTTTACTTTTGAATATTCGTAATGATAAATTCAAATAAATAAAGACTTAATACAAATGCGGTATTAACTTCCACTATAAAATTATTAATATCTCTTCCACTAGGGCGATAATAGCTACATTGGGGTATTTTCAAAGTTATGAGCTTTGCTTATTCTGGAAAAATGCTCAGTCAGCAAGGGCCAGTGCACCACTGATACCTCCACTTTCACATGGAGAATCATACGTATCAGAGAGATAAACATAAGTTAGCTGTAGTAATAGCGCAGTCATTAGTGTGCTCGGCTGTTATGATAGTGTTGGATTCGAACCTAATATAAGCTGTTAAACTTATTTTCAAAGAGATGAATTGGGTGTTTTTAGAAGAAATTCAATTTTAATATCTCGCGTTTCTTTCAGTGTTTAAGTACATGCTAAGGAGATATTCAGATGGAATGTTTGAATATAGCAGTAACAGCAACTCAATGAAGTATTATCAGTGGCGCACTGGTTCGTTATTGATTTTGATCTATTGCAAATAAACATTAACTCAAAGACCATAAGTGTCCTATATTAAAGGGCTTGTCTAACCCTCTGTAACCCTTGAAGGTTTGTCTGTTGAATTCTGTACCAGCCTGTGTAATGAATGTGTTACGTTATATACCCACCAAATTTGATTCAGCTACAGAAATAACTAACAGATACGTTACTGAGAGTTAAAATTATTTGCTCAAAAGCAAAAATAATTAACTTTTTTCTAGCTTACAGTTTAGTCTAAAGTCCATTATATGGAATTGTGGATTTGTTTCAGCTGTAAATAAAAGGTTTTATTTTTTCAGCATTTTTCCTTCTATTACAATATTTTTGAACCTATTTTCTTAAGTAGAGCAAAATCAATGCACAATTCCATACTCCATGTTCTAAACGAATTGTCGGAAAGTTCATAAATCTATGTTAAACGGTGTTGGAGAAAAATTACTTACAGTGCCTAAAAAGGTTAAAACAAATAATAATATAGCGGACAGCTGAATTCAGTTACGTGATGCATGTACAACAGAAAATGCAGACTTTCAGTAACTATAAAAATTGAACCACTTTCAGGAGGAATATCTGAATTAGCATTGAACTATTAAACTCCTCGTAGATTCAATCTCATTTTAGTAGCACGATTCAAAATCAGGAAAAGCGAATTTGTTTTTCTCTCACTTTAGTAGCGCGTAAGCTTAACGAAAATCCTTCAGAATAATAAATGTTTGCTTGCGTACTTATACTTAATGTATGAATGTTCTAGCGTAGAGATGGTGAAAACGGGACTTACGAGTCATTTGGGCTCTCGGACGCCTATCTTTGGCCAGCTCTGCATTGGATTTTCACATGTTGCTGAGTGGTGTAACACGTATTGCATATTTGATGACTGGCAAAAGAAAGTAATTTTCGCCACCCCTGTTCTAGTTTAAAAAGGGGTGGGTTTTATGCCCAAGCACTGCGACCTTTCAAAGATCTATTGTGCATCCCCCCTTTCATCAGTTAAGTAGTCTGTTGCTCGTTCTGAAAACTTAACCAGACTGCTAACTGAGGCTTTCGACGCCACCCCTGTTCTAATGCAATAATTTGTATTTATTGATGATGCTTAGAAAGGTATCGCCTGAATTTTTAAAGTTCCCTGCTTATGAGACGAATCATTTTTTAGAACTTCAAAGGTGTTTTATTGCTTTCTCTTTTATCTAACTTTTTGGATCTCAATATTTTCCAGAGGTTTAAAATTTTGTGAGAAATATTGAAAGGTACAAAGAAAAATCTCAGAAAACTAGTTTCCTCTAAATTTTATATTTGTATATGTTTAATTAGTATGCCCAATTAGCCTCCTAAAGTATTTCTAAAAAGCATTTTTACAAGCATAATATTTTTTCCTGAAAAGAGAAATAAAACGTATTTTCCTACATTTTTCTGTAATATTTGTGAGCATCCAAATATATTTAGTCATATATGTTATTATTGCACGGAGCGTTTGTTTTTCTTTTGTACCTATATTAAAACAATTAACTGTAAACTACCGGGGATATTACAATGCACATTTGTATATGTTTTATTCTTTACGTATGATATTTGGTTAAACGTTTTTCAAACATCGTTCATTGGTACATTTCACCTATGGACACCCTTAAGCTGCTTTATAAAAATAAATAGAATGGTATATAATATACACTAAGGGGTTCTGATAAGCAACGATTGCATGAATACATAGCCTATAATAAGGTGCTGAAGTCCACGATTATTGGTTCGATATTTGGTCTCATTAAAAATAACAATTGCCTTGCATATGCAAGAGTTTTCTGCACTCAGATATTTCTCTCAGCACATAATACTCGAAAGTAAATGATAACATAAATAAACACACAGTCTGAAATTCATCAGTTGGTTATGATATGAAATAAATTATAGCACCAGGTTTCTTTAATAACACAGGGTGTTCACTATTTGGCTTCGTGTTGCTGTTGACGCGCTTGTATTTTGCGTCTTAGAGAAAGAAGCGTGGCTGGACTAGCTCCTGTGCCTGGGCGAACATGTTTTCCTGTAAGAGGTCTTGCCTGTCTTCTCTTTATGTCGTTATTGTCTTCTGGACGGATGGTAGCTTTGGCTGTCAGATTTTGGGTTGTCTCCTGCCCCTGAAACAGTTGAGAAGAATTTGATGTTACAGAAGCAGTCAGTAAGTGTTCGAGCTATATATTAAATTTATTAATCTACGTGTCGTCAGTTAACTTGATCATACAACAAATACAAGGTTTATCTTGAATGACGCGACTGACGGCCGCCAGTTCTGACTCGTAGCAGGTATCGGATTGAATGACCTCGCTTTACGGTACCATAGCTCGCGCGTCTACGGAGAATAACTACATATAAAGTTAAGCCAAACATAGTTTTGCGAGATATATAGTGGGAATAATGTTATGTAAAGTTGTGTGAGTTTACTGCATGGCGTATACTACAGAACAGATTTATCGTGTAAGTTTTGCTTGAACAGAATCACATGTGGACTGTCAGCTTAAACTTATACCGAAATTCCCTTATGTCACCGTTACTAATAAATGTAAAATTTATATTGTTAGAAAAATTTAAAGACTGTGTCCGTCTTAGACAAAATGAGACATAGATAGCCAATAGTTCTAACCTATAAAAATTAGACGAGATAGTGATTATTATAGAGAGAAGTCCAAGAAAATCTCTGGCTCTCATTGCTGTTTTTTTATTATAGGATACTTGACTGGCCTGCTTACTCTCCAGGTTTAAATCTATTTGATTATTATATGTGAGGAATGCTTAAACATACAGTTTATGCAACAAATCTCCATATACCCGACCAATTAATTGGGTGTGTTTACTAAAATTTCGGCTGCAGAAATTCATCAAGAATTTAGTAATGTGTTTAAATGGTGTCAGATTTGTATAGATGTACAAAAGATAAGGGTAACGTATTCATTTTGTTTCGCATTGTTAGCATTATTTATCGCAGAAACGGCGGGCCGGTCCACCACTACAGCACGAACGGATTCGCATAGCAGCGCCGCGGGAGTGGCGGTTTGCCAGTCGCATCATTTAAGAGAAACCCGTATTAGCAATTACAGTAACATTGTTATAAAGGTTGTTGAAATTCTCCCATGATCCAGGTAGATAAACCTCTTAAGCTTCAGTGTATGCAGTACAAATTGTGGAGTCATGTTCAGGCGATATTATGAGCTTTATTTGTGTAAACAGGTTTTCATGTGTTTTTGAATAAAGTAGGATAGGTAACAGTGATTGTTCATATTGGGATATGTTTGTAAATTTCGGATATATTTCTTATTTACTTAACACACAACCAAATAACCGCATATGGTGTGCCAACCTGCCTCTATTGTGGGGTAAACGGATTTCTCTACACCAATTTAAAAGAGTATATCAGCTGTAGATCTTATTTAATAATTGTGTAGCCAATGGTAAGGATAGGACGTCTTAATGGAGTTGCATAGATCTCCACGCAGATAAAAAATAAGCATTAAAATGTACAATTAGTCTCTGCTTGTCTCCCCTTTCCTATAGCTTTGTGTTTAGTTTTCCCGAAGGAAAAAAAACTGTGCAAGCAAAAATATAAACGTGGAGAAAAAATTAAAACGAAAATGCTTTTCCTTTAGAGAAGCACTGCAAGAATATGAAGCGGTGAGGTGTTTCTAGTATTGATACACGTGTTTGGTAGCGAACCTTGGAAGGAAAAACTTCCTCGTGAAACATGTTAACTTCAAGGACTTGAACACGTTAATTGTATGTAAAAGGAATGACGAAGCCTATATCCCAAGCTTGTGTGAGGCATGTAACTGGACGCAAAATAAAGAAGTTCACTTGACTTAAATTGAAAGTTTTATTTCGCTATTAACTGTGTTCATTTCCAGAACGTGTCGTAAACGTTGTAGGAAGAAAATAAAGTTGCATTACTGTAGATATGAACTAAATATGTAAATTTATTGCGTCACCTAAATTAGTTTCAAGGCTTTAGTGGGGTGTTGACTGGAATTTTCCATTGTATATATCTCTAAAGCTACAGACTTAATTTATTGTGTTTAGAGTGTAACAACCAATAACTTGGCAGGGTTTCATTTTTATTTGCGTATACGTTTTATAGTTATTATCATTTATTTTTTTAAAATGCGCAGACCATAAGTTAAACTTATTCCACAATATTTACTATAACAACTAAAAGTTCTTTTATAAGTAAGGCTGCGACATCGGAGTCGTTACGTTTGTCTGGAGGTGCACTGTAGTCGACTGTTTACTACCTGTACAGCTGAGTCTAGTGTATCGCCGCACAGTTTTACGTAGACGAAATGCCAAAGGAAAGGGTAAGAAAGTCAACAACGTTGCAAAACTATGTATTGGAGTAGGGGAAAATGCTTTCTGTATTATTAATGAAAACCTTTATTGCAAACCGTGCAATAACAATTACTTCTGCGCATAGTAGATCGAGTAATGTGCGAAGACATATCTACACAGAAACACATAAACGTTGCATTGCAAAATGTGAGGATAAACCGTTTCAGCAAGAATCATCTCCATCAAATAAAATGTTTAATGAACTATGCGCGGTATTTATTTCTGTGATATTCCGTTATATAAACTACATGATACAAAGTTGCGGATTGTAATTCATTGTAATAAATTAACATGGAATCTCATCCATGTACACATTGTGATGTATCGTTTTGATTAAAGATTTAATAGACACCTTAATTTGATTTGTAATATCTTGACTATAAATGGGAAAAATACTTTTCATAAATCCTATACCCAAAGCTTAAGAATTTTAATTGTCTCCGCACACATTTTAGTTTTTATTTAAGAAACTTCAATAAAATGCCAGCCTTATAGCATCATTACACTTTGAAACGTATACATAGTGGAATTATAGTAAGTGCAAACCTTAAAAATGACATGACTGGGTCGGCTTGCAGTGCCATACAGCTAAGACTATGCATAGTTGTAGTAAGGTGCCTAGTATACTTTACTACAAAATTCACATTTTGAAAAAAAAAATGGTCCAAATTTCAGCCATTGGTCTCTCTTCAGGTGACCTTTGAGAGATATATTTGGCAAGTCTGTCAGTAGGGGAATTCAAACAGCCTAAACTTCCACATTAATCGCCTTGGTAAAGCTAAACACTCTTGTTTTAAGGATACCCATCCTAGACCGAGCGGGTGGCTCAGACGACGTCTGTGGTCCGCATTCGGGAGGTCCCGGGGTCGATCCTCGGCGACCGCCCACTCCAACTCGTGGGTTTTTCTGGGGTTTTCCCGGGTCGGCAGGCAAATGCTGGAGTGGTTTCTTTCATCCCCCGAATTTCCTGCCCCTTCATTAGTTCCATTCTTCATTTCGTTCATACTTCATTCCGTTGGTCTCTTTTAGGGTCGGAAGTGTCGCGATGGTGTTTCGGTGCAGCGTGGCAAGGGACAAATGCTCGTTGTGACTCCGTCTCTCGGCTTTCGACTGGCTGCCCGGGTATCCGAATCCCCTTGAGTGGCGTTGGGCACCAGTGGGGTGGGGTGGGGTCACCGGTCTGTCTGTCCGTCTGCCAGGGTGTCTATATCTGGAAACTTAGGGACTCTGTGATTGCTTTGTTGTCGCTCCTGGTTTCGGCCGCGGTGTCACCTCTCGTCTCATCTTTCCTTCCAAGGACACCTCCTCGTGGGGATTAGGTGCAATATCCACTCTGGATAGGTGCCAAGTCCCCTCCGTAGTTAAACTTATCCTATCCTCCTATCCTACGTATCTATGGATGCACAAGATACAGACAACAATGGAAGAAATAGGAATAGTAAAGGTTAATGGAAAGAAATTAGAACAAGAGTGAGGATATTGAAAAGCAAGAAATTATAAGTAGTTTCATGGGAAAAAAGGTTATCAACAGATTATAAATATTTTAAAACGGAATGAGGAAAAGAAAGATACATCGAAGTATGCAACAAAGAGGCCAGAATGGGGTACGCAAGGGTAAGGATAGGTGTAATGAATTTAAGTGGTCTAACAGGGAGAAGAAGGGGGAGAGATGTACTAACTAAATGTAATGGATTACATGACAATTGACATTATACTCTGGAATGCAAGGGTAAGGATAAAGGAAAGGAGAATTTAATACTAGAGAAATGGACAAATTTACCAATAGAGCTAAAAGTTAGGAATATCTTTAATACAAGATCAAATGAATAAATGGAGAAATGAAGAAAATATTTAGGAAAAATAAGATTAAAATGGTTAAAAGAAATGTGAAGCAAATTGGAGAAAATACGGAAAAGGGTAGCAAGGAAAAAAAGTAAACAGTGGATACATTATATTTCTCCATTATGCAGAATGTAACAAAAATGTACGGCACAAATTGCAGGATACATTCCTCACACGTAGACGAAGAAATTATGTTATATGAACATGGGTCTGGAAACACTTTGTTTCCATGTTACAACTGATTTTCTCCAACTCATTAATCATGGGAAACACGAACAGAACGTTAGAATCATGGGGAAGATGTACTCTTGGTTACGTCTGGTTACTTTGTCATTATCGTAGGTGCACCGCCAGTGTTTTGTTTTATATGTCCCTGTTGCCATGCGACTTACGTCATTGCTTGTCTACAGGTAACATCAACTGTTCCAGTGAGCAGTACGACCTTGGCAAGCACACGGGTTACTACGTACTAATAGAGTTGATCACAGACTTGGCTCGTGCAATGGCAGCGTACACAAATGCATAGGTAGCAGATGCCCATTTGATGTATGGATTAATAGACGGCAATGGCCCTTGCGCTCAACGTTTGTACCGGGAGAGATTTCCAGGACGAAGGTGCCCCGATAGGAACACGTTTGAAGCCATTGATGGTCGTCTTAGGGAACATTGGGAATATCAGCCTGATACTCGCGACCGGGGAAGGCCTAGAAGGACGAGGACACCGCAACGGGAGGCGGCAATTCTTCAGGCAGTTGACGACGACCCTAGTATCGGTACAAGACCAGTAGCTGCAACAATGAATGTTGACCACATGACTGTCTGACGAGTGATACAGAGGTCCGGCTGTATCCATACCATTTACAGCGTGTACAGGCACTACCAGCAGCTGATTTTGCACGAGTACCTTCTGCCAATGGTTTATGCAACAAAATGTCAACTCTAATTTTAGTGCAATGGTACTGTGCACAGATAAGGCGTCGTTTCAACGAGATCAGATTGTAAATTATCACAGTCGGCATGTATGGGCTGACATCAATCCTCACGCAACTGTTGAAGCAAGTCATCAACAAAGATTTTCTGTCAATGTTTGGGCCGGCATTGTTGATCACTGTTTGGTAGGGCCTCTCGTTCTTCCACCCAGGCTCAACGGACAAAGTTATCATAATTTCGCAGAGAATGTTCTACCTGATCTGTTAGCAGATGTGCCTTTAGCTGTGTGACAAAACACGTATTTCATGCACGATGGAGCACCTCCCCATTTTAGTGTTAATGTCCGTCGCTTCTAAATAACAGATTTGATGACAGATGGATAGGCAGAGGTGGACCAATTGCCTGGCCTCCACGCTCCCCGGGCCTAAATACACTGGACTTTCTTTTGTGGGGGCATTTGAAAGCTCTTGTGTCGAACCCCAGTACCAGATGTTCAGAGTCTCCGTTCCCGTATTATGGAAGGCTGCGAAACCATACGCAATACTCCAGGGATGCATCAGCGCATCCGGGATTTACTACGACGGCGGGTTGATGCATGTATCAATGCTCACGGAGGGCATATTGAACATCTCCTGTGAGAAAGAGTTACGTGTGATATACTGGTACGTTCTGTTCTTGAGTGTTTCCCATGATTAATGAGTTGGAGAAAATGAGTTGTAACATGGTAACAAACGTTTCCAGACCCATGTTCATATAACATAGTTTCTTCGTCTACGTGTGAGGAATGTGTCCTGCAATTTGTGCCGTACCTTTTTTGTTACAGCCTGTATATAAAACAGAATGTTAAGTATATGGGGAACGGAAATAATAAGCAACTCCATTGTATACATTGTATAAATTGTGTAAAGTTCAAAGCAGACAATAAATCATTCATTCATTCATTCATTCATACTGAACAAGGCGAGCGTTCGGTATTACCTTACCATTCAGTAGGCTTCACAACACAGATGCGACATTGGACATCAGACACACCCAGCGACAGTGACTAGTACTGTACAAGAGTACGTTTTGTTTACATCCGACCCGCCACAAACAGGCTTTACAATCAGAGACACTAACATGACGGATTTAATGTTGACGCATGTAGCGCATAAAAAACGATATCTTGTTGCTAACCTCAAAATGTTTATTTTGCTACTGCCTTATTACTCTACAATTTTCTGCATATCGTTTTTCCGCATCCAGTATATAACCTTTTAGATAATGGATTCAAACCATCATTTGTCGACATACTTTATTTCACAAAGATTTCTGAAGTCAACGCCAGGAAATGTTTTGACGGGCAGCTAGTGGATAATAATCCATACAGCCGCCTTTTTATGTTAACAATAATGACCAATTTACAATGACCTCTACAGAAATTCCGAGCAGCTTGCGACCACAAGACTAACGGGCAATCTTTTGGGTGACCTGGATACAATGCCGCAATTTTTCTGCAAGAATTCCCATGATTGCGGTTTGTTATGGCTTGTAGCGTAGGTATGCAGGTACACGTGAGACCGAAGAAGGTCAAGTTACGTGCTAATGTGGGCTGTTCTTGCCCTACTTCTACTGGCGAAACTTCACTATTTGCAGATGCCTATATCAGCCTACGTACATATAACGGATCACTTTTTTCTCAAGTTCTGTTTCGAAACTTCCACAGGTGTGACGTGCGCTGCAAGCAATGAACACGCGAATACTTTTCAATGAAAGTGGTACGTATTACTAGCGCAACAACACTAGCGACACGTACTATTTGCAGCGTAATGTTCAAACTAAGTTTTTCTTTTATTGTTTCAGAATAAGTATAAAAGTTCAGTGACTCGCTGGTTTCCTCCAAACAAGAGAGTTATGTTAAGGTTACCCAACTTTAGAATTTATAAAACCCACAGTTTCTAGTCCATTCTTTGAAAGTATAATACAGCAGTCGAGGTTTAATGTATAATATGTGCACCAGATTGCATGCATGTTGCTTTCTCTACCACGTACATATTAGGTAGAGAAGGTGTTGCATTCCACCAAATTCCATACCGAGATTTCACCATAAATACATGTTTTGAGGACTCCTGAATATAGAAAAAAGCATTTTTAGAAAAAGGTTCGTTTGTGTGTGTGTCTGTGAAAAGCATAACTCAAATACGAAAACCAGGATAAATACCAAACTTGGTATTTAGGTTCAATACCTTCTAAAGATGCGAACCGAAGATTATAAAGAAAATCACCCACCCCAGACTACCCTATACATGGAACATTTTTCGAATATCTTTATTTTCTAAAAAAATTGTTTTACGATTTTTATTAAAATACCACTTATTAAAGGGGTAAATTGCTCTTTCGGGGTCCCCGACAGCGGTGGAAGTGATGTCTTATATGTCCCACAGATGTCACTCTGTGTCATTCTCTAGTCCTACAGATGTCACTGTGTCGTTCTCTCTCTAACGCAATGCTGGCAACATATGAGTAACTAATGCCGCCAAAGCCGGTAAGATACTCAGCCTCAAGGCGTAGCCGAGGGATTGAGGGCCCTCAGCCTCAAAGCGTAGCTGAGGGATGTTTTTTAGAAGGAGAGGAGTGTAGCAGTTGCGACGACAGGGCGTAGCCGAGGGAATCTCTGCGTCTAAAACTCGAATGATTCACGTTTGCAGAAATTCCTTATTTCGCGGATTTCACTTCTTATTTAGGTTGGCACTTCCAATTCAGCGTCTGTTTTAGCGGGAAGATGGCTAAGTTTGTTGTGTTTATATCGCAATTTTCCTATAAAAGTAAAACACGTAAAAGGGGCGGGCAAGTTGGCACCAGGTATTGCCGAGATCACGTCTACTTATTTCCTCACTCTTAAGGTAATTTATTCCATTCCTTCCTGCTTTTTTCAGCGTTTTCAACGGGGACCCCAGAAGAGCAAAATAGCCTATTAAAGATATTTACGTTACAAATAAAGTGTATATCTTGAATATTCTGAGAGTAGCCTGTGAAATCCACTTCATTCGGAAGAAATTTTGTGTAATCTTATATAACTGGTAAACGTTAAGCAATGGACGAAAATGTACCACACAGAAACTTTAGATGTCTTTTAAAACACACAATTTATTTCAAATAACTTTTGTGGCATCAACCATTTTCGAGATATCCGTTATTAATGGTTCGAATTGTTCAATACGTTTCAAAACTAGCATGCTAACAAAAATTCATCCCTCATTTCATTTATCCTCTTATTTTTAAGGAGGTATACAAAATTTAATGCACTTATACCGTAAAGTACATCGTATAGAACAATCTAAAAATGAGAATGTGCCAACAAATGAAAACCCGAGAAAAGAGGGTTTAAAAATTATAACTCTAAAATAACATTGTTTCTGACTTTATGCTGTTTCAAAAGCGTTTAGGGCACATACAGACCCTCCTTTGTCCTCGCTTGAATGGTTAGTTCATTTTAATGTAGGCAAAACTATCGCTTTTACTACAATTTTATAAGAAGCTGAGCTTACAGGCAGACATTAAATCGCTATATGGCATGTTTTAAAATGTAGTGCAGCTATAAAAACTAGGTAGAATTAAAGTAGGAGATTTTTAGTGTTTGTTTCTTATGAATTTTGGCGGCTTTGTCCTTTTTCACATACACGTTATTCTCATGCACTATTTAGAATGATTTTTTGTTTATACAGAGACTAAGAATTATATTTTAGTCAGTTTGGTGCAATAGTATTCAATGAGTTTCCAAATGTGTTTTTTGAGCTGAAATAAATATTTCTGTATATAATCGTTTTTAAAATAGGTTTGTGCTGTTATGATTAAGGCTAGTACCTTTTAAAGGAACCCAACTTACAAGCTTTTCAAAATTTGAAATTCTATCTCAAGTCATAAATTTTTACTTTAGTCTATATCCTGAGTGAAAGTGACGTATAATAATTCAGTATATTTTAAATACTAATGCTAAACCAGCACAAATCGTTTCTATACATCTCCTGTGCTGTCTTCAATTCATATAACTGTTTTATTTTCTAATATTGAAGATAATTTTTATAATATTGTATTTACTCTCCGATTTCCGCCATAGCTATCAGAAATGTCTCAACAGATGACTTTTAGTGAACCATAGTGTTTCAGCTGGATAGAATTTGTTTCAGCCCATTATTTTCGTTACTGTTATACAATTATACATGTTGTGGTGACGCGGTTGTCCGCTAGGCAGCAGGAGTGTACAAAATGGCGTTTGCAGATAACGAGTGAGCGTTTTGCGTGATACAATTTGCGAAAACAGAGGTTTCCGCCCTGTCAGGGACAAGGTTTACGGGCCCTTTTTCTTCGTCGAAACCACAGTGACTGGCATCACTTATCTGGACATGTTAGAACAATGGCTTATGCCGCAACTGACAGACAGAGGTGACTTCGTTTTCAAACAGGACGGGGCGACACCCCACTTCCATGGACTCGTGCGCGCGTATCTGAATCAGAACTTACGCGACGTTGGATTGGATGAAATGCTGACAATGTCGTCGCATTGTTTCAGTGGCCACCCCGATCCCCGGACTTAACATCATGTGATTTCTTTCTCTGGGGATATGTGAAGGATAGGGTGCTCATTCCACAACTTCCAGCTGACTTGAAGGACCTCCGAGATCGCATTACAGCAGCGATAGCAACGATCGACCGTGACATGCTGGTGCGGGAGTGGGCGGAATTGGTCTATCGCCTGGATGTCTCCCGTGTAACCAGAGGCGCGTACATTGAACACTTGTAAGCTATACCAAACAAACTTTGAGAGATTGCCTTTCATTTGGTATATCATTCACACTGATATGTCAAGTACTTATTTCACAACAAACTTCCAAAATGTGACATTGACTTATGGCTAACCCTGTATTATCAAAGCTCGCAAAATGTAACATTGGTGTGCTTTATATCCAAGGTGAACAAAACAGCTTTTGAATCATTTAGAGATGTTCAGTTCATAGATCATTCCCAATTAAAGATCCCCAGAATAAGAACGTAAAGCACATTTCACAAAGCATTGGTGTTATTTTTAACAAATATTATGGTGTTTGTCTAACAAAAACTTTCCTTCAAATCTTGGTGAAGCCTACTAGACTCGTGAGGAATATACTCACTCATTATTAATGGTTTCATTTTTACCCTTTCTACCATCTAGCAATACTAAGAGGAAGTATCGTATTCTAAAAAAATTCGAGATTTCACCGGAAATGCATGTTTTGGGGGCCCCTAAATACAAAAAACATTTTTAGAAAAAATGTGTGTGTGAACGCCATAGCTCAAAATCGAAATGCCGGACAAATACGAAACTTGACATTTAAGTTCAGTTTCTTCTTAGGATGCCACACAAATATTTTAAAGAAAATCCTCCACCCCTTTAGGTGGGAAGCCTTTTGAAAATTCTTACTGTCCCAAAAATGCCACTAACGATTTTGATTAAAATGCCATATATTTATGATATTAATTACATGACAACTAAAATGTATATCTTGAATTTGGTAAGAATAGAATGTGAAGTCCTCTTTATTCGGAAGGAATTTTCGTATAACCGGTGAACCATAAAAAAGCTTACTACACAAAAATCTAGATTTATTTAAAAAAATACAACTTATTTCAAATAGTTTTTCTGTGGCACTAGCTATACCCGACATATCCGTTATTATTGTTTTGAATTTTTCAATAATTGGTTATTTTCCAAAGTACTGTCGCTACTCAGTTGTTTCTCGGATGTCTTGGAAAAAGTATAGAATTTAAAGGCCATATATAGCACAATAGGATAAGTAAGGCGGAACGAGCGCAGCCTATTTTTCTGCAAGATGACCGCCATACGCAATCTAGGGGAGTTTGAGAGAAGGTAGATCGATGGGGGACAAACCAAGATGGATGCCGCTCATTTGGGTTCGTGGTTGATGATGCAAGAGAGCTGATATGTCTATGAAGGACGATTTATTTTCCTATTTATAGGACAGTACTACAGGCGGGTTGTGCCAATGTCGGGTGATGGTGGGTAGTCCACGAATTTCGGAACTATTACAGTTAGAACGTTGGAAACATTACGACAGGTTTATATAATTACAAAGAATCGTTCTAATTATAGATTTTAATAATAAAGTACCAGGTTTGAAACTCGTGTATGCTTATCATCGCATATTTCCGACATAAAACAATTAGAGCACTAGAAGAAATTGCGTCGAGTCAATTTAATTAGAAGTACTCGATTCGATTCCCAAATTTGCAATTTGGTTCTAAATTAAGTAACTCCTGAACTAATGGACGTAGAGTGAAAGGGAAAAATAAATAATTGTTCTTGGCATGAAAAATTGTATTGATAAAAATGTTTCTGAAATGATATTTGATCGAATCCCAAAAAGCGTATTTTAAATTCTCTCAAACTGTATGGTCTATAAAGGTGGGAAAGTGTTTCAACATTAGATTTGTTTCTAAATCCAGTTGAAAGTGTGTAAAAACAAAGAAACCGATAGATAATTGGGTGTAACAGAAGTTTTATGTATAATCCGTCTTAGTAAAGCTTAAGTGTATATAAAAGCTCAGGCTAGTGTCAAACAAGAAAGATCATGAAAGACATGTAACTGAAATGTTTTGTTTTCTGAGGCACGTGCTTTTGATAAAAATAGGGGTCATTCAAGCCGCGCGTACACCAACCAACCGCCGCAGATCCTCCCGTGGAACCTCACCAACAAACGCCGTCGCAGCCAGCATCATTTGTGCCTCCTCGGCGATACAGTGCTGCAATCATTGGTATTCCATTTCCACGCTGTTCATTGTCAGAGCAGCACAGCTGCAGTGGCCCTCAGCAAATAAGACAGCAAATACTCATCAGACTGGAGCTCGCAGACACTAGCAACTACAAGGCAGCCTTGAGGACGGACCTGTCCTTAATAGGGCAGCGTCTACGCATTGAGGCCAGGCGTCGTCCTCCGTGCTGTAATGGTTACCATGCTAGCCTCTAGCTCCCGAGGTCGCGGGTTCAAATCCGTTGGAGGGCGATGGACTTTTTTCGGGCGTAAGAATCCTTAGCATGGCTTCGTTCGGAAGGGAAGTGCAGCCAGCGGTCCCTTGTCGTAGATTTACGGCACGTAAACGAACCTCAGACCTAATAAAGAGGCCTCTGATCAAAATTACTGATCTTTCACGCCCAATATAGAATGGGACGCTAAGAACCACAGCAGTTAAAGAGCGTCCATAAATCAAACTCAATTAAATTTATTGAGGCCAGGCGAGTGGATCGTCAGGTATTCTGTCGTCTCTGCTGTGTATTCGGTCACAACGTCGCCGCCAGCCTCCTCAGCGAGTGCCCAGCCAACTACAGCTCTCGGCCGCACACCACCACCAGAGCCTGTCATCTCTGCAGACGTCGCATTACGTAAAACCGTGCAGGATCTCCATACCGAGGTCCTGAACATAAGCTACCGCTTGGCCATCATGGAGGAAAGCTAGCAAATATCACCGCTGCTATCACTACCGTACACTGAGAGGTCCTCATCAACAGCTCCGCAATGGTTACAACAGAAGAAGTACTCACAAGCATCAAGCAGCCGTCACCTTTGTGCGCTCTGAGAATCGCCTCCGCAGCTTGACAAACAGAGAAATTGGAATACAAAATCTTAATGCCATCACCGTCGCCTCCACAGCAACACATCAGCACTTTTCGGAAACCTGCATTTCTCAACCAGATAAAATAGACGTCACACTCCTTGTACTGAACGCAGTCACGCACTAAATACATAAACAAATAGAAAGGATCATCAGTAAACCACATCAGCTTTCCATTTCGTCACATGCCGCAGAAGTCAGCAGCCTAAGCAAGCAAGCATACGGTGAAGATGCACTACCTCGTGCAACGGTGTTTAGGTGGTTCAAGGACTTCAAAGAAGGGCGAGTCCTCTGTGCTAAGCAAGGTGGGCCTGGTGTTTCGGAATGGAATGATTTACCAGCATGCAGTTCCCCCTCACACTACTGTTACAGCAGCTACTACACGTCAGTATTGGCTACACTGAGGAAGCACATTACAAGGAAACGTCCAGAACATCGTCGGAATGGGTGGCGACTTCATCACGACAACGCGCGGCCTCACGTCGCAAATCAAGTCCAGGAATTTTTGGTTAAATTCAACATTAACTGTGTGCCGCATCCGCCTTAAAGCCCCGGTCTTACCCCCTATGATTTCTTTTTATTCCCATTACTAAAGGCAAAGCTCCGGGGCATTCGATTTGAGAGCACTGAAGCTGTGCTAAAGAAAAGTGAGGCGATTCTCAAAAACCTGACAAAGAATGGCCTGTACCATGTGTTCGAGGACTGGCAGAGACGCTATAAAAAGGGGACCACTTTGAAAAAGATCATGTCAACATTGAAATAGAGTAATAAATATCTGTGAAAAAAAAATCAGTCTCAGTCTTTATTGATTAGCCCTCGTAAATAAGAATAATGGGTGATTTTTCAAGAGAGGAGAAACAAAACTTGTGTTTATATGAATAAATAAGTAAATAAATAAAGCAATTAAGCGTTTTGTTGACATAATACTATTGCACACATTTAATTTCAAGCGGAATTTTGAGATGAATCTTAAGGAATTGGAAATTTCCAAATGAAGAAAACAAGTTCAGTTAAACGACATTTGAGATTCAACAAGTTTCTCGTTAAATATAACTCTCTTATTTCACCTATAATCCACTAGCAATGTCACTATGTATTTCCGATCTTGTGCTTTATTCCAGGAGTGCATGGCAGTTTAATTGGATTATCATATTTACAAATTATATTACATTAAAACATTATATTCTTAGACGATAAAGCCGTTTGATTAATATCCATGGTGTTTATGAAATAACAATATGGAGCGAGCGGTTCAGTGTATTTAGATGTGTCGATAACTATTATCTAAATAACAACATTATACACCGGAGTTTTCGGAAGTTGGAAGCCTAAGGAAGGTTTCCAAATAACCATTTAAATAAAATTAACTGTTAATACACTAGATTGTCCATAAATTTTACTTCATCTGCAGAATAGTCCGAAAGCTTTCACCATTTCAGAATCTTATTTGATTCATCAGCTCTGGCTCCGTTTTGCTTCTTATTGAACTCCTTTCGTCATTAACCCTTGGAAGTACGAGTGTTCGGACTGGCATTAATACACAATGTGGCCCTCAGAAGCCCGCTTTAAGAATTCGATAAGTTTAGTAGTGTTACTTTTTTCAGCTTTATTAGGTTTATTACAAAAAATTAATTTGATGATCGAGTGATTAGTGTGTTATAAAACAGATTTGTCTTTATTTGTTTAAATTAATTTAAACATTAAAGAAAAGTTTTTGAAACTGATATAAGTCAAATAAATTTCTGTTTAAGTTTTATTTTTATTCACATAAAGTTTATATTGCCTTTTATAATAAACTAGGAACTGTACATTAATGAGGTACAACGAAAATCACTCTACATAACACATTTATCCAAATATGAGAAAAGCAAAGTTGCACATTACTTTGGACACAACAAAAGTCTAGTTACACAGAATTTTATCTGAATAAAGATTAGACTATCTGCCACAAAGTTCTAAAATTAAATTGTTTTATTTATGGACGCTCTTTAATTGCTGTGCTCCTTAGCGTCCCATTCTATATCGGGCGTGAAAGACCGGGAATTTCGCTCAGAGGCCTCTTTATCAGGCTTTAGGTTCTTTTACGTGCCGTAAATCTACGACACGGGACCACCGGCTTTACTTACCTTCCGCAGGAAGCCATGCTAAGGATTTTTACGCCCGATAAAAGTCAATCGCCCTCTGCCGGGTTTGAACCTCGCGACCTCGGGAACTAGAAGCTAGCACACAAAGTCCTAGAAATTGCTGGAAACAGTCTCCACAAAAAAAAGCACGCTATGCTCATTGCACACATTGTTAGAACCTTTTGAACAACTCTGAGCGATTCTCCTTCCTAATTGACGTGTACACAAAAAGCATCTTCTTCTGGTTATTTACCTTGAGTGGATGATATCCATTTCCTGGCATCTCTAGACACCACACCTGGCCAGTGTTGTAGGACGTTTCTTTGCAAATTTGGAGTGCTTACTCTGGACTCAAATTGTAGACGAATAAATTCTTGGCCCAACACTTTTAAAAAAATCCTTTTATGTGGTTTTCCATCTTGATATTGTGGATGCCGATTTTTTAATAAACAGATAGCATTTATAGCTGCAATGTCCATTACATTAGTCCATAAAGCAAACGGCCGTCTCCTTGTCTGTCGTTTAAAAGTTTGTATATATATTTTCCGGTCAAGAGAATCCACATCTGATTTTGTTTTGTTATAAAGTAAAATTTCTCTGGGTTTGTGAGTCTCATCATTTGTGGCGTCGTGATGCATAGAACTTAGTAGTATAACACTGTTACTCTTCTTTGGTGCGTATCTCGATAGTCTAATCATCTCGGAATCGAGAGTTTGAAGATAGAACCTTCGCGCCTTACATGGCTTCATTTCAGGTGGAACATAATAATTACTTACATTTGAGAGCCATGAGAGCAGCATCTTTCACTTCTGAAGTAGCTTCAACAATGAGCAGAAACGTTACTGTTATGACTATAGTCTAGAACATGCAACAATTTCCATTCATAGATTGGCAGTAAAATGCATCGCTAAAGAAGTAGGCCTGAAAGGCCCCCTTCATGCATTATATTCTTATAGCGTTAAAAAAGATTATTTGCATACAAATTTTGATATATTAAATAAAGTTTTCTCATGTTTCATATTTTTAGATACATGTTTAAGTATAAAATAACATGTGGTCTATTTATACACAGTGGACCATTTAAGTTGACTGTACAATATATCCAAAACTAAGCGTTGTAGAAACAAATGTCTTTAATAAAAGTTGCTTGATGTTATGGTGGAAATTAAATGCCATTAGTCATGCTTTATTTGGTGGATTTTGCGATAGTTATAATTGCAGGTTCCCATTTTAAAACATTAAATTGACCCTAAAATGACCATCGTAACGTCCTCCAAACAAAACGCTACTAATTGCATTTACTTTCCCCCATAATATCAAGCAATTCTTTTAAAAGCATTTCTTTCTAAATCGCTTAGTTTTGGGGATATTGTACACTTTTAGCTTAAATGGTCCATCCTGTATAAGATTTTAATATAACTTAGGTGATGTTTAATTTACTGCCTGGCCTGAAAGGTCCCCATCCAAGGGTTAAATGTGCCTCACGTTTGTTTCATTGTAATTTGTGTTTCCAAAAATCAATATTTGTCTTCCTTTTCTAGGTTTATTTCGGCGATTTATATGTCATTTAGCATCCCCTATTAAGTTTATATTTACGTTTTCTTCCAAACTAGAACATTTTACAACACAAAAAACTGGCACTTTGTGCTAAACATAAGACTGTCATAAATAGAGGCCAGGTGTCAGGCAAAATTACCACTGGGTGGTAATAAATCAAACGTTATTTGAATACAATCGTATTTTGAGGTATTTGGAAGTGATAAAACCAATTTGTTTTTGTCTATTTTGCCTTATCAAGGTCCAGCTTCGTATTTGAACTACAAATGCGAGTTTCTGCCGTATTTAAATCAACTTTAACCCTTTCAGTTTATTTTCAATTTTTTATTGCATTTAGGGAACTCTAGATGATGGGACACCACTGGGACCCCTTTACCTTTGTTGTATTGTAATGTTTGCTATCTGTTAGGAGTTGAGCATTTCTATTTGAAAATGAGTTACCCACTATCAGGAGGTATTTACATTTTGACGAATAATGATGGGTTACTCTCGCGTGAAAGCAGACATAAGCTCATTTAGTTGCGATGTCTAAATTCAATCAATCATTGAAAAGTAAACTTCACAGTTATGTTAGTGAATTTACTGTCGATGTGTTTTCAGCTGATGTAACAGTTTCATTATGTAAAGTTTTGAAAAAAAAAGTTAATCAAGGAAAATAAAAAAAGGATTTTATCAACCAACTTATATTAACAACAAAACAAAAAATCTGCTTCGCTTCAAAGAGTCGTGACAAGAAAATATGGCTAATTCTAACAGCTGTTGCCACATCTAGCAGACAATTTTCGTTAGTTTTGTGTAAATTAGTTGATGCCGCCAGAATCTATCACAAAAACATTAACAGTAATACTGTGGGGTAATGTGCATCCATAAACATTTAATTTGTATGATTTTAAAGCAAATATTGGTTATTAAATATATTGTTACAACTTTTAAAGCTTTGTAACATCTTTTTTAAGTTTAGCGTATGTTTTGTTACCTTTTGATTGCCCTTTTTGTTATAAATGAATATACATCAGGGTTCTAGTCATAAACTATAAAGAAGCGCTCTAGCCCTTTATCCCATGAAAAGTTCTGGTTACTCAAAAACATGCCTTAGGCCCTTTTCAGTTCTTGTGTAATGTTGCAACAAAATATACTGTATAGAATTACACATTTGGTTTACTATGTCGGGAATAAGGTTGAATTTGTAGTGCGTGCAGCACAATTCTATCTTATCACCCAGAGATTGACAAATTATCTTTATCTGTTGTAGAATTTACAACAGGCACAAAACGTATTAAATGAATACATGAGACACTCGGATTGTTTTCGTATGTATCCAGATAAAATATTTATAGGGATTTTACTGGACAATTTTGTCAATTTGCCAACGTATCCATTTGTTCTTACAAAGAAACAAAATACAGTCGTCATGGAATTTAACTTGTTTTTCTCCTGCATTTATGTTGAAATGTTCAAGCTTTTTATATGCCGTGTTGGTTTCTCAGGATGTAGTGTGGATGTTATTGAACCTTCTTCACTTTGTAAACCTCCAGCTTATGGGAAATTTTACTTTGGGTGCCTCTATTGTATATCATTGTAAACTATCCTTTAAATTTCAAAGTAAAGCTTCCTCTATGTCGAGAAGAAGATACATTCTAAGCAACAAAAGGTTGTTAATATCACACTTGGACAGAATTTAGAATATGTTTTGTAGATTTGGCCGTGATTGTAATAAAACACGGAAAAAATACTTCTCTTAATGTAAAACTGTCCTTAGACATGCATCAGAAGCAACAATTTCCTCTTTGAATTGTGCGCTACTTAGGCAGAATGCTACGCCGAAACATTTGAAGCGATGCGAAAATAACAGTATGATCATTTGCAAGTACCGCGGAATGAGGTAGGGTCATTGCTCGGTGAACGAATTATGTTCGGATGGGCTCGGTAGTGGTCGTACTATTTCGGTATCAGAGAAGTTATGGCGGGGACCGCCACAACACTGAGGATGCTAGCAAATAGCAAGTACATACATAACTTCAGCACGTGTAGGAGCGTCAGGAACTGACATTGTCCTTTCTTCACTTTCCCGGAGGCCACCAATGTCATTCACTGCACTTTCCACCAGGAATTGCTGAGAAAACCGAACCTCAAATTTAGCTACGTATCTGCGTTCAAAAAACATAGGTTGGAGATGATGATCGCTGTCAAAGTATTTGAGTTCCTGCTGAATAAAATAGCTTTTATTTACATAAATGGAACCTATTTATTGCTCTTGAAATACAAGTATGTAGATCTTGAAGATGGAGCCAAACAAATAGTCTTTTCTTATTGGGAAGCTCAACACTATTGGATCAATTTGACAATTGACAAAAACTGTAATATCAAGCCAACTAGCCTCCAATATAGGGAACACAGTCTTATTCAAATTACAAAAAAAAAAAAAAAACAAAAAAAAAAAAAAAAAATGGCTAATACCGCATATCAGGGCCGCCAACATTTTAACTTGAGTCACTAGATATTTAATCAGAGAAATTACCATACTATTTACAAAACATGCACTATTCGGTTTTTTTCTAGTGTTGAGCATTATCATACATTTCATGTCATTAGTCTGTTAAAATTGTAAATATATAATAATTTGTAATACGTTCTTTTGTATATCTGTATAAATAAAAAAATTCGCCTGACGCCGTGATTATTTTTAGAGCATAGCTTTACGTGCATTTTTAAACTTTACGGCTGCATACATGTCAGTTGATAGCAGATAAATGACCTTAGTTCTGTAAGCTACTTCCTGTACTATCTGCTTGATTAACCTGCTGAAAAGTTGTGAAGACTGTAGTTGCTATTTGTGCCATATATTTTATTGTCATTGATTTCATAAGTGTGGTGAAACTTTGGGTCGGGACGCTGAAATATCCAGTTCCATATTTACTTGAAACTATAAGAAGATCCCAAGTAGATTGGTCAGTGTACGTGATTTGGTCCCGAGAACTCCCGAATGCAAGCTATGGACTCTATCCGCCTGGAACAACTAGGGCAGGGGACGTCAACAAATTGCCCCATGTACTGCCAGTTCTTTGAATTTACGAATTTATTTAGCTCCAATAAGTATACAGTTACAAATAAATACATACAGCGTACTTAAATTCTAGCGCAACGTTCATTGGTCCTGCAAACTCTTCTACCTATAATTTACATAGAAAATTGGGATGCATTATAGTGGCTCTATAGGAGGTTAAGATAGGGAGAGCCAAGCTTTAGTGACTAAAAGGTTGGCATGCCAAATTTGATCCCCCGCGTCTCTATAAAAAGGGCGCCAACATAACAGGAACAATCCGACTAACCTTTGCAATATATGTAAAGGTGTGGATTTGAGAAAGAGTTGCAGTTATGAATGGAACTACCAACTCAAATATCACCAGATTCTAGTGACTCATCTCATAGTGGTGGAAGAACATCAGTCATACTTCCGTAAAATATAACCAGTACTTGATCTGCAATGAAAGATTTGCTGAGAAATCTGGCACACTAGATTCGAATGAAGTATTCAAGATTTAGACATAAAAAAGCAAAATAGTACTATTAAGTCACTGCTTCACATATGCAGTTAAAATCAAATTGATATATTGGGTGATGCAAATACGCATTTTGTATTCCATGTATGTAACCTCGTGATACCTTGCCATTTGAGTCGCCAACCAAGTTTGCATTTGCTTTAGATCCAGAGTTTGTGTCTACTCTGAGTGGCTGGTAAAAGAGCATTTTCTCTGCATATTTTCTTGGTTATGAGTCCAACAGTCCTTAATAACGATTATATCGACTAAGGGTTGAATTTAACTAGTAAAAGTGAACCTGCTGTAACTCTCCTGTTTGGCATATGACAGTCATCAGCTGTTTCTGGAATGAAACTATTCAAATTAAGGATTCTTGAGTTGGAACGCTGAAGTATCTTTATTGAGGAAGAGATAAAATGTACCATATAAACTAGAGGAGAAAAATAAACTAACTATAATAGAACTAAATTACTAATTTAAAATGTAAACAAGAAATGAAGCGCCATTATGATGTATTCTGTCATGCGCAACCAATTTTTCCATCCAGTCAGTCTATCCTGCAACTTTTTAGTTATTGTATGGTTATGAAATTCCATTCATACAAACGATATCAAAATTATTTAAAGTGCCTGTTGATATTTCACCTATGAAATGTTATTTTTGAAATGTGTGTTTTTGCCTTTCGTGTGCAATATGATATTTCATTGTATGTTGATCACACTATAGAGATCACATTTATGAAGGAAGAAGATAGCCAAACTTATTGCATGAACGACTGCAGCCTTGGTAAGCATTATAAGATGACCCCAATTTGTTTTGGGCAGCTGAGCTGGAAAGAGATTTGAGGAGAACAGGCATGGGTAAATATGGCAAAGGTGAAACAAATGACAAAAGCAAATGGAAAGGTGGCGTCAAAAGAAGATTAATAGTCAATGGCCGACAGGATATTGAAGTGGGTTGTAAAATTAAGCCTTTTCTAACCCTAACAAATGAAATAAAATTGAATTGGGGTAAGGAGGTATGCATACCTACTTAGGAAGAAAGGAAAGTTCAGAAATAGCATGGTTTCGCCTGGGAGGCTACAGAAATTGACTGACGATTCTGGCAGGAGAATCTGTCCATTCTGTGGTGGGGATAAAGACTGGGTACATATTTTGGCGGAATGTGCACAGTGGGAGAACAGCAAAAAGTTAAATTCACAAGTTCAGCTAGGAGACTGGTATGTTGAGATATACTGGCTGACCTGAGGAACTGATAAAACATGAGCAATTTCCTGGCTAAAATGCGCGAAGCCAGATCAAATTTGTTAGGTTAGAGGCAAATTATCTTTATTGCTTTACCTTCTTTTCTTTGTTTTTGTCACTTTAACTTATATCTTGAATATACATGCACGGTTAATGACATATGCACTAAGTGTTTGTGCAATAACTAATAATTTTGCACCTATAGTGATACCTTATCTGTCTACAAACGTTTACAGCTATTTGCATAGTGGATTGTTTGGAGAGATATGGATGTTTGTCTGTTTCTCCAAAACGGCTGCTTCATTTAAATTGCGACAACTAATATCCATTGTCTCACAGAAAATATGGGATCATATGCTTAACTTAACGGATTTAAAATGAATGTTTCAAGAAGTATTGATTGGAAAACATGAAAACAGCGTGAAGCAGAACACCACAAATAGTATTTTAGAATGATGAAGTATATATTTTCATGGTTATGAACACCAAATTACTTTTCTAACTATATTTCTTCAGGTTTTCTGTGGTTCTACATTTAGTCTATCAGTGTCATTGAGATATAAACGATATTTTCCAGCTCTCTTCGATTCTGTAGGATGGCTTTCATGTTACCAGCGGTTTTACTTAAAACAATGACTGAGATGTCCGATCAAACGCTGGAAAAACGAATCCATGAGTTGGTGTTTCCACGAACGACTTCTCACCATCTCCAGAAGTGTTGCGATGGAACCCATTGCAGATAGTTTGTTTTCCATTTGTTAGAACACGATTATGGCCAACTTTGTATCCGATGTTTTCATAGCTCAATATCAGAGATTGAGTCTTCTTAGATGACCATTTCAAAAGTGACGGTACTTTTGATATTGTTTAAATACCTCCATTCTTTTGAAATCATAGTCGATCCAGAAGAACCAAATGATCTACTCCCAAAATAAGTAAATATGTATTTTCAGGATTCGGTTTATCCATTATTCAGTAGGAAATTTCGTGAGGGAGAAGGTAGCAAAGCTTCATTTGTTTAACAAAGCTTATATCATACGTCAGTACAATTTCTGAGGGAAACAAATCCAATACATATTTTAACAACCATTAATGAATTTACAGCTGGCAGATGCAGATTTCACCCACGACTACCAACTCCTACTCCGGCCTCCTTAATTCTCATGACATTGCTTTTGGGAGCCTTTGTTATATAATACGTATTTGATATTCACATTCAGTTGGATGATGAATTCCAGGACATTATGCCTTAGATAGAAAAAAATGCCCTTATAATTGAAGAATGGGAATTCAACGAAGAAGCACTTTTTGTTTTTTATTTTAATGACCATTTTAACACTAAGTAATGGCTTTCTAAGAGAAGTGAGCGAAATGCCAAATAATTTTGGTTAGCAAGAATTTTTCGCATGATAAGTTTCTATAACCATATTGTGAAACTGTAAAAATAATTTTATTACATCAGTGATTATAAACAATGTGTAATGTTCACTGTAAACATGAAACAAACTGTAGATAGCAACCTCTCTACTTTTATTTAATACGGTACTCGTATTCTTGCCCTCGAAGTCAGGGTAGGAGCGGCATCTAGCGGTAGCTCCAGAGTCAAAGAGAAAGTATTTCGTTTGCAGTTAATCGTAAGCTTTTGGTTTCCAAAGTAACATGGCGTCATGCACAAAATAACTACATTGCATACTATCCTTCTCATAGTAAGGACATTGTTTTTATGGCTTTTTCACTGAACAACAAACCGAGAAGGTCCAAGGTTGACCGAACTGGGGGTAGGATATAGGATATGTGTATCGGAGGGGGGGACATCTCGCCACTGCGACAAGCTTGAACTATTGTGGCTACACCCCCGGGGTGGCAGGGATGAGGTGAAGGAATCGTAGGAGATCTTATGACTATAGGCAGACAGACCCATAGAGATGCACAAAAGTCCCTAATATTTCCAGTGTGAACACCCACGCACCAGTAGGAGCGAAGAATCCCGAGAGAGTTGCGCAAGCAACTACGCCATCTGCCCGACGCGGCAGCACCGCAGGACTCGAAGATACATCTGAAACGTGAAAGGGAGAGATGAAATGGGGGAAGGGAGAAATCGTGGTAGAACGCCATCCCGGCATTTACCTAGGTAACCAGGGGAAAACCACGAAAAACCACATGGTCAGAATGGGCGGTCGCCAGGAATCGAGCCCGAGACCTCCCGAATGCGGGCCACAGACGTTAACGCCTGAGCCATCCCGCTCGGTGAAATGGGAGTAAGAGCAGTTAGAACCGCAAAGACCTCTTTGGAGGAGTGAATTTTTTTTTAACATGACGCATGCAGGGAATAAAAACATCATTTAATTGCAATTGTGTATTAAAACCAGTTATTCTAAATCTAAAATATTTTATTTTAAGTGCAACACTAAGTGTTTAACAATTTGAATATTACACGTGGTCAGTGATTAGCGATAACTACCACCCCACCACGATAATTAAACATTAACTGAAATAATAATATTTTCTATCCACAAAACGCATCGAGAAAGTTAAACGTTTTTGAAATGTCAATTCCATTCATACGCCGCATATTTGATAGTGACCAATAAGGTTTAGCAATGTCTCGGATATCGACCAATCAGGGCTGTATATCATAATATTGTAACAAGGATGCGATTTTATCTGATAAAATGTCAACCCGTTACTAAATCGTAACAGTATCAGTATACAGTGATTAATAGGCTGTCATCCAACTCGTCGTTCATCAATTGTGGAGAAATTACGAAATCCTACTACCTCAACATCCACTTTACATTACCGCAAAACCAGCAAAGTCCTTCGATTTTAAAATTTGAAAATAAGTGTTTTTAATGAATGCACGTTCAAACAGTGTCAGTTTCCAAATAAGTTATGTTCTTGAAAAGAAATGTGTGTATGATGTTCAGAGTTAAGGTTAAGTATTTCTCATCCCCACTGTTGGTAGTATTGGTTAGTGTTCCGTAACACATTCGATTGTTCATTCATTTAGTATATGTACGTGACCTAAAAACGGTGATTTGATATTAAATAACACAAGAGAGTTTTGTATATTTAATCTGATACAATTTATTCATGAAATAGCCTTAAAAAAACCCATTTGAGGTTACAAGTTTCATCAGGTAGACTAGTAACCTTTCGTGGGATTTCCATGATAAAAATGTAATCATGCACGTTGTAAGACTTACGTAATGCCAAAAAATTCACCGTCATGTCTCTGGTGACCACTTCGCGGAAACGCCTAATTTCAGTTTCTTTTGTGCCGAAGAGAATGGCATGATAAACCAGCATGTATGTTTTTTCGCACTTAGTCTGGGAGAGAATGAAAGAGGTCATGAGAAGCTTGCATTTCCTGCATTTAGAAAGTTCCGTGAGAGTTCCATTTCAGCATGTTGTGAATTTTTCAACCAGATACCTCCTGTACACATTCTTTGCAATGGAGCAGCACCCATTTTGTTTACCGTTAGTTGTTTAGGCATCAACATCATCGTCATATGCTTCATTGCTATTCAGTGCGCCGTGTGTCAATGAAACCAGCAAGGTCAAGATAACGTTACGCGGTGCAAAATACAGCATCAAGGTTAGCTGATGTCTTCTCCGGGGTCCAATGACTCGTTTCTTTTTGGGGAAGTATAACGACAATAACATAAGAAACCACCCTACATATTTATGTCTACAACAGCCAGACATTCTGGGTCAACAACTGACTGGACCACTTTCCTTGATACACACCTGAATTTGCTTGTCTCACGTGTTGCATTCACATGACTTTCTCTACTCATCCCTGTACAAACTATTCCTACAAAAAAAGCTTATTATTTGATATTTCTTTGGAACATATTGCCTATAGGCAATGGTGTTAACACGTATTCGCTTGACGTTGAATTTCTGGTAAACTTTGGGCTTTACTCATTAGGTCACACACACATTCACTCTCTCATTCATACTTCCAGACTCTTGGGAAGATAGAGAATAATCGTGGCTAGAGAAAAATTCCCATCCCATCCGGGAATCGAACCCGGGACCCCGCGCACAGCAGACAGGCGCTCTACCTACTTAGCTACGAGGCGAAGACTACTATGCGCTTCTTGTTAATCCAGATAACCTCAGAATTCACATCTCACATTTCGTTGTAGGATACAGAAGATAAAGTGATACATTTATCGCTAAGTAATGGCTTTGAAATTCATTATCTTGGCATGACATAGACATGCATGCGTACATAAAAAAGTAATTTTTTAACATAAATTGTTTGCTTGAACGAGATCTACATTTTTTGTACCTAAACTAAGATTTTGACTACCCCTTAGATTTACCACTGATACAAAAGTTATTCAGAGAACTTCAGAGGCTATTTCCAGATATTCAAGTTATACATTTCATATATCTTTCAAATATATTAAACATACGGTATTTTAACCAAAATCATTATGTAAGAGCTAATTTTGAGAAATCAAAAATAACGAAAATTGGACAATGCGAAGGAGAGTTCGGAGTGGGGAAATTTTATTGAAAATATTTGTATTCTCATCTTTGGAAGATACTGAACTTAAATACAGAGTTTGTTATTTACAGGTCTTTTCTTTTTTTGAGTTATACTGTTAACAGACAGACACACGGGACCATTACATTTTTGTGTTCAGGAAGTCAGAACACATACTTCCGGTGAAATCCCGACATTGAATTTTTGGATAGAATACATAGTAAAGAAAGTAAAAATAAGCCGGTATTCTTTAGATTTTCAGACTAAATGTCTAAGCAGCATAATCAGTTTCAAACGTCCAGCAACTTTTTAGTGAAGTGTTATACGTAAAAAGAGCGCAAAAGAAAATCTCACTGCACCTCGCGTCTGTCACATTATTTATCGTTGTACTTGGCCTTGCGAAGCCATGGCAATTTCATTGGTTGTTTTAGGCCACGGTGCAAGGGTGCGCCAGTCCTTTTGCTAAATAGTTGCACTAATAATCACAACAATTACAAAATGGCGTAGAAACGAAATGTATATGTTTACGCTCTCAATCGTATTGGCTAAAAGAGAAAGAGGTAGAGTGAGTGCATTCAGTTTGTCATACAGACCTCTTATCGTGATTGGTAGCCCATATCTTATCGACTAGTGCAGGTCACGCCTTTGAAGGGGTTAAAAGCTAAGGGGGAAACTTGATGGGTGCCCAGGTTAGCGAAATGTAGAATGTCTAGTGCGAGACTTTCAGGGGGTGCAAATTAAAGCTTGAATGGTATTCATTAAATACATAGCCAGGCAGCACTTTATAACAAAAAATAAACAGAACTGTTCTCACAGTGATATCAATGCATGTTGCTGCATAGAAGCAAATATAACTAAATAATAAATAAATAAAGGAGCGTGTTTTCCCTCCAATTCAAACTATAATTGGTTAATATACCTTTACATTGCTGATCATAGGAATACAACAGGATTATAGACAAAAATATAACCCAATTTTATTGCTATAATATGTATGTCATATTCAGTAAACCATCTACATATACATATTTATCTCTAATTTCTAAACATGTTCACTCAATTATAACAAAAGAGTAATTTGCATTTAGTAAACGAATAGCATCATCTGCGGATGTTTTCCGGGGAGTGCCCACTTTCTGACGAGTATGTAGACGGTCTTCCCCACATTCCTGGAATATTTTTATCCAGTAATTTACTATAAAACGCTTTTATGCACTGCCGTTGCAATTGCTGTAACAGTGCGACCAGCCTCCCACATACCCACGATACGTCCACAAGTAATTTCGCTAGTATACGGCATGACTGGTTCTGAGACAAGCATGTTTTGGTTTTAATAACACCAGAAAAAGCAAAGGCATCAACCTCCCCTCTTTTCCCCCCCTTATTTCTATGTTATCAAGCCACCACGCTCTGCGATAGGTAAGGTGAAGGACACGCTCAAAAGACCCTAGAAAACGATACAAAGTCCGCCGAAGATTTTCTTTGGAGCTCTGTGTACATTGGCTTATACCTGCATATGCCCTTCTTAGGTATAATGCATATTCTTGTTTCCCACAATTGTGTTGTCTATCCTGCAAACGGTCCTTCCAATATCTCGAATTATAGAGATCTGGCGCCATTTTGTGTGTTTACGTCCTAATAAGCTCGAAGACAACCGCTTACGACAGCAAGCTTAACATTTGATTATTTGATGTAAGCAGTTAAAGAAGCAATCTGTAGATAAGCTTATAAGTGAGAAATTTAAAAATATTTCAATTGTATTGGAATGTGTCAGTATGTTTTCACTCTCTTCCACGTATCGTGTAACATTTTAAAAAAATAGGTCAAAAATAATAAATTAATAACACATAGTAAAATTATAACTATAATAATTACTGTTATAATTTTTGCTACGAAAACCGTATTGCACACTAACGTAAATGCTATAGTGCGACGGTATTAGTGTTTGTTTTAAAGAATGCTACTGTTTATTTGCCGCACGTATGAAAGACAATTTGTCGCGGTCACTTCGTGTTATCCTTTACTGAGCGCCTATTATTGTTTTTAATTTTTGGGTTCACTGTCCTCCGGCTAGCTATGATCTCTCGGTCAAGCAAATCTCTTAATCAAGGTGTGTAAACGGAAAGGAGTTTTTATCCAAAGATAACACTGATAAAAGAATTTGTTTTATACTTTTATTGCCGTAACACATTATACACCTTCACATATTAATCTTGACACTCGCCAAACTGAAACTGTTATAATAACTTCTTTACTGCCCATTATTAATTCACGTACTTCAACTTTTTGTGTAATTAACTTTACAACACGAGAGATTTTTTTATAACTTTGCTACGCGTACACTGCAAATCGATAAACTATGCGACTGTTTCTGTTGAACTCGGCGACGTGTAATGCACAAATGTTTCCGATGGACTGAAGACGACGTGTAATGTACAAATGTTTCCGATGGACTGGGAGGGATCTACCTCTGACTTAGCTCTTTTTATACTCCTACACCCCGATATGCCTAAAGATTATAACCGAGCTGCTATTGGTTAATAAAACGCGCCAACATTAGCGTCTATTTTTATATCCAATGAAAATTACGAAAACATATGCTCTAGGGAAAATGTTCCAGGAAATTCTAAGAAAAACGCGCCAATATTACGTCATTTGCTCGTCTCTAATAATGATAAAACAGCTCACCCCCTCGCTACATTATTGCACGCTATTATTGTCAGTTTCAGTAAGGCCGTATAAACTTACTTCTCGACAATGCTTACAATCGTTAAACATCTCAAATCAATGTCACACAATAATGCATATTTACACTATAATCACTCTTGACATTTACATAATTTGTGATACAAATTACTGCATCAATAGTTAATAAGGGCTTATAAGGATATATGTTAGAATATATTTTTACTTGCTCTACTACGTATAGTAAGTAGGGGAAGTATTGCATTCCAACCAAAAATTCTATATCGGGATTTCACCGGAAATACTTATTTTGAGGCACAATGTATAAAAAAAAAAGGATTTTTAGACAAAGCTCCGTGTGTGTGTGTGTGTGTGTCTGTGTGTGTGTGAACTGCATAACTCAAAAACGAAAAGTCGGATAAATACCAAACTTGGTATTTAGGTTCAGTATCTTTCAAAGATGCGACACGAAAATTTACAAGAAAATCCTCCACCCCAGACTACCCTTTACGTCGAACAGTTTTTGAAACCTTTCATTTTCTCAAAAACGGCTCTAGCGATTGAACTTGATATTTAAGTTTGGTATTTATCCGATTTTTCGTTTTTTGCTGTTGAAAGATACATGCACAAACACATACCTACGAACTCGTGAAGCTTTTTCTAAAAATGCTTTTTTTTATTCAGAGACCTCAAAACATGTATTTCCGGCGAAATCTCGGTATTGAATTTGTTTGAAGGAATATTATACGTAAAGGTAAAGGTCACGCAGGGGCCCCCAGAACCGGGGCAGAGCATCGCATGCAGTCCAGCCGGGCCATTGTGCTTCCGACGTGACCTCTGGGAGGAAAGGATGAGCGGAGAGACCCGAAGGGCGGATCAGATCCGGATGCCGACGAGCGCAAGCATGGACGGGGTCCCTAACGTTTCCAGATAGAACGCATCCGGCGCCACACGGTCACTGATCACAAACCACCAATCTCCAGGGTCCCCCGGAGCGGACCCCACGCTGAAGAGAGACCTAACTGAGCGGTACCGCAGCGACGCCACCGCCCAGCCGCAACGCGCAGAACACGGTCACCTGGTCCTACAACCCTGAAACAGATGACAAGGAAAATGATGGGTACAGGAAATGAGAGGAAGGAGAGTCGTGGTAGAAGATGAATCACCCCAGAATTCGCCTGGCGACCCGGGGAAACCACGAAAAACCCATGGGCCAGACCTCCCGGGACCTCCCGAAAGCAGACCACAGACGTAACCGCCTGAGCCATCCCGCTCGGTAATATACCTATTTTCTCTACCTACTAGGTACGTGATGGAGAAAGTAAAATTATGAACGCGCATTCTTTTGATTTTCAGAAATACCTTACTAATCTACGAAGCATAATAATTTTGAAATATCTGGCACCTATAATTACAATAACTAATTAGTATAAAACTCTTCTTATAATAGAGGTAACCTGTTCTTCCATTTTCAATGTTTTGTTTTTCATTTTCGGCTTTACTAAAGAGACTTAGTTTAGGCGATGGTTTTGAAGAAAAATTATCAGTTTTTCGATGATAACGAATGCCCTATTACTTATTTAAATTTGAAGAGGTATAAAGTAAAATACAACTTTGTAGGTACGATAAAGATGTATTATCTTGCAGTTTTTATGACCATAATGGTTCTATAAAAGGGTTACCTTTAAATTATTATATTTGGAAGGCATGGAAAAAGAACATTTATCAATCCTGATATACCGGGTGATTAGAACACCGGCAACCATACATTATCTAACCTTAGATAGGCAGATAACCATTAAAAATGAACAAAGCAAAACTTTGAGTTTTTCTTTAAGAAAAGCAATCCATATTATATTAAAAACCCCGATGTGTGTTTACTACACATCTTAAAAGCTTTTGGCAGATATTTGAGATGTTTTGATTAAAAATAAAATTACTGAAGGAACTTCTGCATTGACCTTTGGATGGATGGAGGGATGGATATTTAGATATTTATTGCTAAAAACATTTACACATGTCTAGCAACGTCAGATGTTAAATATTACAATAATTCAATCTTATAAAATTCCTGGACCTTATAGAGAATTTTTCTTCAATATCATTAAAATCTGTCTTTTAAAAATGTCGTATTTAAGTGTGTTAATTTTATCCGGTAAACTATTGAATACATTAATGGATGACACTTCGAAGCTATTTTGTGTTTTACTATACTTATATTTACCAAAATAAATATTGTTGCTACTTTGTGTCGGATAATTATGAACAGTTTTGAACAATAGACAATTCAAAATATATATATACAAGGAAGAGTGAGGATTAGAAGTTCAATAAAATGTGGTTTACAATGTGTAAAATAAATGCTCTCTTTTGTAAAATAAAAAGCTTATTAGCATAGGTGTGGTTGCCCCAAAGTAAGACACCATAATTTAAAATGGAGTATATATTACTGTAATAAACTGACAGTAATGACTTTTTATTTATTGTTTGGCTCAGTAGCATGAACAGACCTTTACTCAGTTTCCCTGAGATGCAGTCTATGTGGGATTTCCACCCTAATTTAGATTCAAGATTCATTCATTATCTGTTTACCCTCCTCTTATGTAGGACTTACACCCCCCAGGACTTACAAGCGGGTGCCTGGGGTCAGAGGCCCGTCGAGGAGCAGATACTCATGGATCAGACAGAATATCCAGGATGGGTGATCAGCCCGAAGTAGATGAAACGAAATGTTGGTGAAACGGATGAAAGGAAAGGTGATGATGGAGCAGTTGGTGGAATGAACGGCGGGGGAAACCGGAGAACCCGGAGAAAACCCACCCAGACGCCGCTTCGTCCACCACAAATCCCACATGCAGGTCCCTGGGATTGAACCCGGGCCGCCTCAGTGGGAGGCGAGTGGTCTAACCACTCGGCCACGGCGCCGCCCTAGGTAAGATAAATGCCCTTTTCAAGATAAATGTCTAAGAATTTGACTGTTGAAGGATTAGAGTCAGCAGAACTGAGATCCACAGTCTTATCTTGATTAAGTATTAATCTGTTAGAGTCACACCAGTGATTTACTCTTAAAGTTAATTAATGTTAGAACTAATAGTCTAATTACTTCATCTGATATCGACTGTACAGCATATCAACGAGTTTTATTTTTCATACTTGCAGCTTGAAGCATTTAAAATTCGAAATTTTCACTCATAAGCCACCTTGCCTGGAACAAAACATCTATGTTACATTCACATGGTTTTCTCTACCCACTGTCGCTTACTTTCATACAGATTCTACAAGCTATTCCTACAAACGCTTATTTTTCTGTATTTTTCATGTTAATTGAGATAAACTTTTGCAGAAATAGTTTCATTTCGTTGTAGGTGCAGCAGAATAGAGGCAAGCGAATCGATTGTCAGGTGTTTAAAATGGGTCGTTATATGCTGGCTTTGAAATGACATACTCTTTCCACAACATCGCGAGAAACAAGTGAACAGCAACAGCACTTAAAAATGAAGTATCGAAGAATAATGCGAAGCAATAATAACGGATTTCTCGTAAATGACTGATGCTACAAAAACAATTATTTGGAATCAATTGTAGCTGTTAAAGAGCTTTACATTTTTTGTGGAGTACGTTTTCTCCTGCCTCATGTGGTTATAAACAATTTCTTTCGAAGGCAGGGGACTTCACAGGCTATTCCCAGAAAACTCAAGATAAACATTTTATTTGTCATATAAATACATTAAATATGTGGTATTTTTTTCAAAATCGTTGGTAATTTTTTAGAAATTCAGAAATATCGAAAATCTTCTAACGTAAAGGGGAGTCTGGAGTTGGGCGGATTTTATTGAAAACCTTAATATCGTATCTTTGGAAGATACTGAACTTAAATGGATGAATGAATGATTTGTCTACTTTGAACTTACATGCAATTTATACAATGTCTACAATAAAATGGAGTTGCTTATTATTTCTCTTCCCCTTATATTTAACATTCCGTTGTATATATAATGGGGAAGTATAATTTTCCACTATTTACTTTTTTTGCCTTGTTACCCTTTTTCTGTATTTTCTCCAATTTTCTTAACGTCTTCTAACCACTTTAACCTAATTTTTTCTAAATATTCTCCTGCTTTCTCCATATATTCATTTGATCTTGTATTAAAATTTTTTCCTGACTTTTAGCTTTATTGGTAAACTTTTCCGTTTCTCTAGTATTAAATTCTCTCTTCCTTTATCCGTGTCCTCGCATTCTAGAATACAATGCCAATTGTCATATAATTCTATTACATTTAGTACATCTCTCCCCCTTCTTCTCCTTGTTAGACCACTTAAATTCATTACACCTGTCCTCGCCCATGCATACCCCATTCTGGCGTCTTTGTGGCATACTTCGATGTATCTTTCTTTTCCCCATTCCGTTTTAAAACATTTATAATCTATTAATGACCTTTTTTTCCTTGAAACTACTTAAATTTCTTGCTTTTCAGTATCCTCCACTCTTGTTCTAATTTCTTTCCAGAAACCCTTAATTTTGTTGTTTCAGCCCAAATTTCCCCCATTCCTATTTCTTCAAATGTTGTCTGTATCTTGTGCATCCAAGTTTCTTTTTCCCCATTTTCTCCTGTGCAACCAAGCATTGCTTTAGTATCTTATTTTCCTCTAGTAGCTTTATTCTGAAACAGTATTTGATTGTCCTTTCTACAATTTGGCTTTTTGCTTTCACCCTCCCTAGCTCTGCTTGTGCTACTCCATTCGGTAAACGTCTTGGTAATCCCAGGCTTGTTTTGCAAATACTGAACTTAAATACCAAGTTTTGTATTTATCGAAAATTTTGTTTTAGAGTTATTCTGTTCACACACACACACACATATGGATTATCCAACATGATCGACATCATCGCCTACAAGACATCATCTGACAGTAGTGGGTTAATCATTGATCCTACTGTGCGCTTTGAATCCCACTGTCAACATCCCGAAGAAGTAGACGCAGAAAAAAAGGCCATTTATGAACCCACTAACTCCTATTACAAGGATAAATATAATTTAAATAAAATCTCAGTCACAGGATTGATGATAGGAGCTAGAGGGACAATACCCAAAAATCTACACAAGTATTGGGTAGATTATGGCCTAGATAAACGCCTTCTTTATCAAATAGCAATCATGGCTATTAGAGGATCAATTCTTATCCTCAGAAATCATTTGTATTCAATATAATATCGATACACACTTTAAAAATCATTAAAATTGTTATATATTTATATATGTATTCATTTTAACTGCGTAATAGGATTATTTTATACTACTTTTCTGTCCCGATTTAAATTCATTTGTATTTCTATTTTAAGTTGATTTTCATTATTTTAATATGTTAACTTAAAAATCGTCATTATTATTGTTAATTTAAATTTGTTAATTGTATAGGTATACTTTGTCTATATGGCAGCCCTTACTTGAGGGAAGTGTTATAATAATAATTCAAACCTAGTAGAGAAAGAAAATGGCAGGATGCATTGTTGAACCACACTTTATCAAGTATCAGCGCTGTGCGGGAATATTTATTTTCACAGTGTTTTAAATATTATAAATAACAGAAGGTCATGAACTGAATCCGCGTGTGTGTACCTCTAGAAGCGTCACACAGCAAATGCGCACTGGATCACAATTGACCTGTTGCTCTCTACTTCCTGTGCCCTTGCGCTCTTTCTGTCGTGTCGTTGACTGTATTTATATTTGGAGTTCTTTAGCTTGCATCCATATAGGAGCTGCTTTGTATTCATGGTATTGTCACGCGAGCCAGAGGTTTACGTATTATAGAACCATTCCGACGCTGAAACGTGTCTCAAAGAGTATGCGAGTAGGTAGGTATATAATCTTAAATTTGCAGGCTTTTAATTCGCTAATATGTCAAATCCACTGCGAACGTGTACAACGTAAGAAAAATGATTACAAATTTTCAAGGACGGTCTAATTATAAGCGTCAGCAGGTGTGCAAATAGGAAGCAGGAATTAATGTTAAGATATGCATCTCTTAGAAGACTTGGTGTAATGATTAGGGCCAAGCATCTTTGGTTTTCAACCATTCTCTTTTAATTTGGTTTCATGAAACCTGCAGCTTACAGAGAATTTACAAACATTCGTCCCAGTTCTCGATAGTGATAAATTGATAATTTAGTACAAATACACTGCCGTTTGTGAAAATTGCAACACCAAGAAAGAATTTCCCGAATAGCTCCAAACCTGGTGGAAGTGTAGAAGAGTGTGCAAGCAATAAGTTATTAGGTTTGCAGAGAGATAGGGTACACGTAGGCCGAGCAGAGCCCTCTCGTGTCGGTCCGACAATGTCGGTGTTGCACCCAGTGTAGTCAGTGCAGAGCTGTCAAACAAGGTGGAAACAATAAACTGAATGCCCCGTCGACGTCAAAGGGAGCCATATCGGCATGTGAGTTCGAACGGGGCAGAATGATCGGTCTACAATAAGCGGGTTTGTCATACCGTGACATTTCGGCTCGTACAGGGCATGCTGCTACGGCAGTGATGCGTGTGTGGAAGCAGTGGATAGATGAAGGTTGTACGCAGCGAAGAGCGGGTACTGGACCACGGAACGTGACCACAGCACGGGATGACCGTCATCTTGTCCGCATGGCCATAACGGACCGTACAGCTTCATCCACAGTGTTGGCTCAACGCTGGAGCACTGCAACAGGTGTGAACTTGTCTGCATCAACGGTTCGTCGCCGTCTGCTGCAGGTTGGACTGTTTGCATGCATGCCATTACGTCGGCTTCCATTGTCCAGAAACCACAAGCTCCATGTAAGAGCTGCTTTGTATTCATGGTATTGTCAAGCGAGCCAGAGGTTTACGTATTATAGAACCATTCCGACGCTGAAACGTGTCTCAAAGAGTATGCGAGTATTCTATTTTGTACACACTTATATTGTTATAAAAATGTTAATTATATCATATCAAATTATAGGCCCAAAGAGATAAAACAAAAGGTAATAAAAGGTTTGAAATTCACCGGAAGGATTTGAACCCGAATTAAAGTGCCACAGTGTTAAAATAACCTGCGAAATGAGGTTCCTATACAAATTAGTAATCGCAGAACTAGACCCCACCTCGAATCTTTGCACGATTTTTGCATCGTCATACAGTGTTTTGAGCTCGGTTTGTTAGTTTTAATTCAAAGAAACAAACTGCATCAGTCATTACAATTACTGTATGATCTAAAATACGACATAGTTTGTGAAATAAGAGAAATTATCTACCTAATACTTAGTATTTTTTGACAAGACTGTACATTGACTAACGACTTAAATCCAATTGGTGGCACTGCGTAGATCTGCCATTTTGTTTTCAAATGGTTTTGTCAACCGATGCATGTGATAGGTTGTTCCTTCAGGGGCGTTTTTAATGGGTGCATGGATGTATGCTAAAGAATAAAAGTTTGTAAAATTGGCTAAAATTGCTACTGTAGCTCTCAGTGTCAGGATGGGATGTTTTTTGCATCGACATACGTAGCAATTGCATTCTGTCCCGTAAAACACTTATGCACTACGTAAACAAAACGTTAGAGCTGGAGTAGAAACGGAAATTCCAGCTGCTTATGTGTGGTCGTTCAAAGTTGAATGCCACTATGTTGTTTCCTATCAAGTAGTTCCTTATTTGGTCCTCAGGGACCTCAAGAGGATCCTATGCCGGTACTCTGGTCCTTGCGCACCGCAGACAGAAATCTTACTGTCAACTCCCCCTTGCATTCATTTAGTCATGTACCAGAGGCTATTCTTTTAAGATCTTCTGGACGTCATTACAGTTTCTAAGGGTAAAATCAGACAAGTAAAGTCTCCTCCGTGGACTGGTGTACCGTGCTAGCCTCTAGTTCCCAAGGTCGCGGGTTCAAACCCGGAGGAGGGCGATTGGTTTTTTCGGGCGTAAAAATCCTTAGCATGGCTTCCTTTGGAAGGAAACTAAAGCCGGTGGTCCCGTGTCGTAGATTTACGGCACGTAAAAGAACCTCAAGCCTGATAAAGAGGCCTCTGAGCAAAATTCCCGGTCTTTCACGCCCAATATAGAATGGGACGCTAAGAACCATAGTAGTTAAAGAGCGTCCATAAATAAAACTCAATTTAATTTAATTTCGGACAAGTAAGAGTAGCACTTTCTTCAAAGTTACACAGAATTATTGAACACAATCTTGGTTTCCGTTCAGCAAGAGAAGCTGATAGGGAAATTAATCAGCTTCTGCGAAGTATGTTCCAATGACACTGCTTCGTTGAGAACTTTTTCTTTCAAGAATGGGTTACGTTTAGCCGGAAATCATTTACGTCAGAGAAGTTAGGCATTATGTAATGTTCTACTGGAAGAAGAATAAGGAAAACAAACAGTAAAATCCGTTCTGTAGGGTTTCTGATGCGTAGTATTCTAACACGTTAAGATTTGTAAAATGTGTTTAGAAATTACTCTCACTAAAAGAATGAAGAAACTGAAAATGATCGCTGTTGGAAGAAAACCTATTTTAAGATTAAGTGCAATCCTATTATTAGGAACTAAAAGTCATCAAAGATCTTTGTAGTGTTGCGATAAGATGAATCGCATTTTGGAAACTGGGTCTGCATATTCCGGAAATCTATGTCAATTTAAAAACGAGAGCATCCATTTGACCGGGCGTCTACGTTAACCATTAAGCTACTATACCAGTGCATCAGCCCATCTAGTTACCTTTTACTTTCTCTACTACATACCTACATTAAGTATAGGAAGTACTTCATTCAGTAAAACAATTTCATGTCAGAATTTAATCGGAAATACATGTTTTGGGCCCCCTGAATTAAACAAAGCATACAATGCATACAATAAATACCAACTTGGTATAAGTTCAGTATCTTCCAAAGATGGAAACTAATTGACCAAAGATTTTGATGAAAATACCATATATTTAAGAGATTAATATTCCAAATAAAATGCATATTTTGAACTGGGAATAGCTTCTGATGCCTTCTTCATTCGAAATTAATTTTGAAAATATTATGTTTAACTGGTAAACCATGAGAGATACATAAACATGTACTATAAAAAAACTCTTCAAAACACACAATTTATTTCAAATAGCCCTTTTGTGGTACGAGCGATTTCTTTTATAAGAAAAAATGTCCAATATTTTTTATTTTCCTCAAAATCGGCTCTAACGGTTTCGATTAAAATAACACAGATTTAAGATATTTACATAACAAATAAAATGTATATCTTGAATTTTCTGGGAAAAGGCTGTGAGGTCCTCTTCATTCGAAAGTAATTTCTTATAATTTTGTATGAAGCGTAAACCTTAAAAGACATACAAAAATACAGACGTCTTTAAAACACAGTATTTATAAGTTTTTTTGTGCCATTATCCATTTCGGAGATGATATTATTATTTATTGGTTAAAATTTGTCAATACTTTGCCTGCTTTTTATATTGCTTTCACTATTCCGATATTCCTCGCGATGTCCTGAAAAGGCCAACATATAGCGTCTAACTTTTAAACATCCGACTATGAATTGTGTTTTCTCTATCCCCCTGTACCTACAACTAAATGTGTAATGAAACTATTTCTGCAAAGGTTTATCTCGATTAGGATGAAGTAGATAGAAAAGTAACCTTTCGTAAGAATAGTTTGTAGAAACTATATAAAAATAAACGATAGAGGGTAGAGAAAGCCATGTGAATGTGACAGATTTTTTTAAAGTGGAGTGGAATATTTTCTGAGGGCACTATAAATACAAACGCATAGATCTCGCTAGTACAGGGTCGTCCAATAAGTAAGCTTCCCTATTTTATAAAAAAAACCTTACACATTATTAATCATTTTGAGTTAATTTTATTTATATTGTACGATCCTTCTGTTACTTTTCTACATAGTCAACATGTTTTTCCAAGCATTTTTGGGGACGTGATACAAGTTTTTCCAAGCCAGTGATGTACCAGGTCGGGTCCTGTGCTCGCAACCAGCTGTTCACTTCTGATTGATCTTCGTCACGGTGTTAAAATGCTTACCTCCATGATGACCTTTGAGTCAGGGTAACATGTGAAAATCGCTTGTGAAAAGATTTGGTGAATATGGAGGATGCGAGAAAACTTCCCAGTTGAATCTTGTGAGCTCCGCCTGGGCCAAGATTCAACTGGGAAGTTTTCTCGTATCCTCTGTATTCACCGGAGCTTGCCCCAAGTGATTTTCACATGTTCCTCCAACTCAAAGGTAAGCACTTTTAACACCGATGATGAAGTCAAATCAGTGAACAGCTGGTTACGAGCACAGGACCCGACCTGGTACAACACCGGTTTGGACAAACTTGTGTCACATCCCCAAAAATGCTTGGAAAAACATGTTGACTACGTAGAAAAGTAACAGAAGGATTGTACAATATAAATAAAATTAATTCAACATGTTCAATTGTGTGTAATGTCTTTTATAAAATAGGGAAATTTACTTATTGGACGCCCCTCGTATATATTCACAGGGGTTGTAGAGTGTAAAAAGTTGCCGTTCCGAGGCTATAGATACTGTGAAAAGACATTAATAAGCAGTGATCCAGTGCTACTTCCAATAGTTCCAGTGCGTTCTCTAACGGATGTCGCATACACAAAGGATGTTGTGAAAATAAATGTTACATCGTTGATTCCTTCGGAGAAAAGTTGCCCTCACGTCAACCTTAGCTTCACGGTCTGATTCGTCGCCGATCTTCTGGATGGAATTTGAAACGCTTCGCAGGCAGTCGATATGGGCATCTACTCCTGTACACCAGAGTAATTAGCTAGAGTGTCTTCAAACAAGTCGTTACCCTTTGTTGTCTTCCTTTTTTACTTTCTCTACTACGTATAGTAAGTAGGGGAAGTGTTGTATTCCACCCAAAAATTCGATACCTAGATTTCACCGGAAATACGTGTTTTGAGACCCCCTGAATCCAAAAAAAGCATTTTTGGAAACATGTCCGTGTGTGTGTGTGTCGGATAAACACCAAACTTGGTATTTAGGTTCAGTATCTTCCAGAAATGCGACACGAAGGTTTTCAAGAAAATCCCCCCACCCCAGATTACCCTTTACATGGAACATTTTTCGAAAATTTTAATTTTCTCAAAAATGCCTCTAACGATTTTGATTAAAATATCATATGTTTAAGATATTTTCATGGCAAATGAAATGTTTATCTCGAATTTTCTGGGAATGTCTCCAAAAGTATTCTTCATTGTGATCGACTTTTGCATAACTGGTAAACCATAAGAGATAGACAAAATTTTACTGCACAAAAAATGTAGATCGCGTTAAAATACACAATTTATGTCATATACATTTTTTTTGTTGGGTGAACCATTTTCGAGATATTGCTTGTTATTCCCTTAAATTTTCCAATACTTAAACTTAAAATATTTGACTATCGCTTAAAGCCTAGCAATTCCCCTTGCATCTACAAGGAAATTAGCAATAAGATTAACATCTCGATATCTCGATTAACATGAAGCATATGTAGAATAAGCGTTTGTAAAAATAGTTTGTACAAGAGTAGAAAAAGTCATGTGAGTGTAACACATCAGATTTTTTTCAGGTTTCAGTTAGTTATTATGAGATACTGAATAGAGAAGAATCTTATTTACATGTTCGTATATCCAGCAACCAGCGATAAGAGAATTTAATTCAATATTATCTTAAAGCTTAGGCTATAAAGCTTTTCCCAATGCAAAACATCTTCCCAACCAACATGGACCCGAACTGGAATCTAAGGGGAGACATTCACTACTTATCACTACGGTTGGCTTTGCGATAAAGTGTGAGGCTCGTATTCGGAAGGTCCTGGGTTCGATTGCCGGCGATTTCCCACTCTGACTATGGGTTTTTCATGGTTTCTCGGGTCGGTAGGCGAATGCTGGGGTGGTTCCTCTTCTATCAGGACTTTCCTGTTTCTCATTTCCTGTACTCATCTCCATCATCATCATCTGATTTAGGGTTGAAGGGCCAGGGACGGCATTCTGCTTGTTGCGGCTGGGCGGTGGAGAGACAGGTTCCGCCTTTGGGTGCTCTTTGAGTAGGCTCTCCTTCAGGGGATCAGAGGCCTGTGGATGACCTTGAGCGGCATCGAATGTGTTCGAAATGGAAACGTTGGTGACCCCGGCCATGCTCGTGCACGTCGTCCCCCGAATTTGGTCGAGTCCCTCCCCTCATCCGTCAAGAAAAAGGATCGTTGTGGCCTACTTGCGGTGCTCTGCCCCATTTTTAATCTTCTTATACTGACAATTAAATTCCATACTCTTTCCATGACATTGCGAGAAAGAACTGAATGGCAACATCACTTAAAGAAAATGACAAACGTATTAAAGAATGCAAACCAATAATAATGGATGTCTATATAATGGCTAATGCCACGGAAAAAGTTATTCGAAATAAATTATGTATTTTAAAGAGGTTTACATTTTTGTGTAGTACGTATTTGTCTATTTCATAAGATTTAACTACTAAAATGGGTCTTCAGATTTATTCGCCCTTTACCAGCGGTCCGTTTAAATCAATGACATCATTATTAGTTCAGCGAGCCCTTTATCTCAAAGGAGAGGTGCTGAATTTAACCTCGGACTGCATGCGTTTCCGACTACGTAAACAGGTTGATGTACTGCGGCGGTGCAGAATTGCTTTTCACTAGGACATTTTGTTCGTTTTTTAGACGCGAGATGGTAGTGGCCACCGATCACAGAATTTATATGGTTGAGTGCTACTTCCGAACTGGAAAGATACGAAGGGGTGCCTATCGTTATGGTATTGGCCGCTGTGTGAATGATTTTCTCCGTTCTTGCCTAAAATTTCGTCAAGTCCCGAGACAAAAAATAATAAAATTTCATTTATTGCTGTAAAGAGTATGAACAAGCTTTTTTTTGTAATGGAAAAGTTGTGCTATTAAAGCCGAGACACCTTATGCTACAAAAATCGTCCAATTATTTGAGTTACCTATCAACATACGTGCTGAGATTTTGAGTGTACGAGACGCAAGCGAAAGAAGTTCCAAATGTAACTACTGGAAAGGTACAATACAACTCCCATTTCACTAAGGTTACCTCGAAAACTGTTGAAATCCACCCCATTTGCTCATCTTTCGCTAGTCCTAGGCACTGGTGATAAACTCGCTTGAAAGTATTGACGTCATGTGCAGCCAGCCGATTGGCGGCAAAGGCCAAATAAATTAATTATAAAATTTCTGCCTAATGTAAAAAAATATTTCCAGAAAATTCAAGCTATACGTTTTATTTTTCATGAAAATATTTTAAATATATAGTAGGTATTTTAATTAAAATCATTAGAGCCATTTTCAAGAAAATAACTAAAACATTACAATATAGTTTCTTGAAAATCTTCTTGTCGCATCTTTGGAAGATATTGAGCTTAAATACCAAGTTTGTAATTTATCGAAGTTTTCGTTTTTGAGTTATGTTGTTCCCACACAAATGGACCTTTTTCTAAAAATCATTTTTTGGGTTCAGGAAGCATCAACATAAGGATTTCCGGTGAAATCTCGACAGCAAAGTTTTGGGTGGAGTGCAATAATGCCTCTACAAGCTGTAAGTGCGTAGTAGTGAAAGTAAAAATCAAAGCTGGATAATCCACAGGTTGGCAATGAATAATGACTTATTCCTATTTATGGCATAGTATCTGCGTATAAGCTCACTCATTCACCGTCTACTGGCCTTGTATTTTTGCTTTATGACGTAGGCTTCTGATGTCACTGCACCGAATCGTTTCCTCATGTTATTCAACCAAGACACTATATTCGTTTTCTTGTTTACTTCCGTATGTAGATTTAGAATTAAAAAATAAGGCTTGTATTATTCATACAGCGTTTATTTCCATAGCAATGCTACATATTTATATAAAGGCTTATTTATCCGATTCTTTCACATAGAAACACAGCCATGCGACTCAGATGAGGTCGAAGCTTTTAGATTAGGCGTTTGACTGATAAAATTGTATCCGGGGGTTTTGAAATAGATAAATAAGGTATCTTTATTAGTGTTATTACACAGATACTTAGTGCATGGGTAACTGACCGCACATGCATGTTTAAGATACAAATTAAAGGTGACAAAAGGAAACAAAGAAAGAAAAAATATAGATAAATTGTCTATGACTGAACAAATTTGATTTGTCTTCGCGCACTTTTGCCAGGAAATTGCCATGTTTTGCCAGTACCTGTGGTCAGCCAGTAGATCCAAACATGCCAATCTCCTTCTAGCAGGACTTGTGAATTTTGTTCACTGGTTCTCCCACTGTGAGCATTCCGTAAAAATATGTACCCAGTCTTTATCCAAACCACAGAATGGGCAGACTTTTCTGCCAGAATCGTCAGTCACTGTGCCCTCCAGCCTCCTAATCTAAACCATGTCATTCCTGATCTTTTCTTTCCTTCTAAGTTACGGTCAATATATGCCTCTTTACCCCAATTCAATTTTTTTTAATGGACGCTCTTTAATTGCTGCGGTCCTTAGCGTCCCATTGGTCGTGAAAGGCCGGTCATTTTGCTCAGAGGTCTCTTTATCAGGCTTGAGGTTCTTTTACGTGCCGTAAGTCTACGACACAAGACCACCGACTTTACTTCCCTTCCGAAGGAAGCCATGCTAAGGATTTTTACGCCCGAAAAAATTCCATCGCCCTCCGCCGGAACCTCGGGAACTAAAGGCTAGCACGGTAACCACTACACCACGGAGGATGACATTTCATTTCTCGGTTGATGTCTGTTAGTCTTCATTTGACACCTTCCCATAGGTTTGTATTATTTACTTCACCTCTTTGCCATACTGAGCCTATTCTCCTCAAACGTCTTTTTAAATTAGCTGCCCAAAACTTAGGAGATAGGTTTTCTTGCTGGTATTTATAACATTTGGACCGTAATGTGAAATTATCCCCCTGCATAAGCCTTTGCCTGTACTTCACTGCTCTTATTTTACAGTGTATTGTGCCTTCATAACATCCCAACTGCCTCAATATCCTAAAATTTGACGTACCTTGTGAAATTCCAAGAAGACTTTTCCAAAATGCTCCCAGAGTTTTCTTTACATACTCTTTGCTTTTTCCCATTCCCAAATTTCACTTTCGTATAATAAAATCGGCCTTATAGAGTTATACATATTTTTTAATGTATCTATCGGCATATCAAGGACACGTGAGGGTATGTAATAGCTATTTAACTGTCCTCGTGCTTTAAAGTTGTTTCACATAGTTGTTTATCAATCTTATTTTTCTCAGAAATTGCCCTCAGTTCTTTATTTTATGTTTATTATTGTGGCCAATATTTTAAGACTAGTATTGAGATTTCATCACTCGGTTGTCATTCCCTAATTATAGAGCGAGGATATTAAGCGAGCATTTATTAAACCTTAAAGCCAGGCTTCTCTGTTTGAAATTTTAAAAACCACTAAATGTATAAAATTAAGTTCTTTCCAACCATCAAAAGCAATGTATTATTTCTACCTAATTTAAAATGGTTATACTTAACTGAAATAAAATATTGGTTTTACACAAGTAGTAAATAAAAAAGTATGGTGAATTTCTCATATGGAAAGAGTCCAAAATACTTATCAATACTTGAAGTGAATATGAGAAGATCGAAACTCTTGGATACAAAGTGATTTTGCAGGAAATACTTTTACTAGAAACAGTGAGATAAAGATTGAAGATGGTCCTAATATTTCAATGGAGATGAAACGATGTGCAACGTTATTAATGATGTATATAATACACATTATGATAATCAATTACTGTTATGGATAAGAGCTGGAATTCATGAAGGAGGAAAATTATGTAAAAGAGGATACTGCCCAAGAGGCAAGTCAAAGGGGAGCATGGAAGAATAAGGAAGTGGATTAGGGATCGTGTTTATGCAGCATGAAGTTGCTTAATCAAATTCCAAGAGATAATGTAGAAACGTCATTACCACTATTTTACACACACACACACACACACACACACACACACACACACACACACTTGCTCGCATTATCTCATGTATTTGTAGGAATTCACAGAACGCAACAATATGACTGATAGATAAACACATATTTTACAAAACTTTATACAGGGCGTTCTCAAACGTGTTTTCCGTTTTCTTGCCAATGCCATGTAGTTAATAGCTCAGCAGCGAGAGAATTGTAACTTGTTTTGTGATATTTAAGTCCATGTTTCGCCATATTGGGTTAATATAGCCATAGAAATCCTCGAAGTGACAAGTTAAAATGACGACCACGACAGTATACATCTACGACCACGGTCGATTTAGTTTTCATACCCCCTACTCACGGAACGCCTGAACGATACTGACCCGCGGAAAGTGTACATTTACTTTCTTGAAAGATAGTATCTAAGAGCAGAACTGCAATTATACAACCTCGTAGAACAAATTAAAAGAATTACGAAAATTCGAGAAGCAACAAATTCAGAGAATATCGTCAGCACCCAATATCATGTATGTTACCAGACACGGGAGAAGGAAACGTAAGCAGACAATAAAGAGTTCGATCGATACTTTCCCTTGACTGGAAACAGGCCAACGACCTAATTCCATGCAGCAGGAGGACATTTAAAGGTCATGGTGTATGCCTCCCCTATCAGTAATAAACACACACTGCGACAGCGAGTCTACAATGCCTATCAACAGATCCGGTTGCAACCAGAGGTGTTTTTCAAGAATGTGTAATTCCCTCATATGTAGGGAAGGGTGCATTGCGGTATACTGGTGGTGCTCTAGTGAATATCGTTCTTACAGTACAAATTCTTAAGATAACTCAGCTATTATTATTATTATTATTATTATTATTATTATTAGTGATGCAACGATACCATTATTTCTCGATACTCGATATCAATACTAATTTTTGGGCACCAATACTCGATACTTGTTTTATAAAAGCTGTAAAGGTGGCGGCTTGTTCACTGAATTGTTCTTATTAGTTTTTTTGTGTATAAAGGCAAATAAAGAACTTTGAATTGTATGCTAATTCCGAAAACGTTCTGTTTGACCTTCTCCAATTAGAAGCAATTTTTTTATTTTCATAATGCTACAAGTTATGTATCGCCTATTGTTAGTCAAGGAAGATGATGATGATGATGATAATAATAATAATAATAATAATAATAATAATAATAATAATAATAACCTCTTTGCTTCCAGTTTATGTAACTAAATTGTGTGTTGAAAAATTTCTTTTAAAGGATTTTCTATCCAAAGAAAAAGCAAATACTAGCAATTCTTCTTTGTTCTACAATCTTGAAAACATAAACTAATATATATTTTACGTGGAATTCAAACAGATAAAAATCTGATGTGTTACACTCACATGACTTTCTCTACTGTTGTACAACCTATTTTTACAAACGCTTCTTCTCCATATGCTTCATGTTAATCGAGATATCGAGATGTTAATCTTATTGCTAATTTTGTTGTAGATACAAGGGGAATTGGCTCTAAGCGTTTAAGAGCTGGTTGCTATGTGGAGTATTCCATTCTCTTTGCATTACCAGGACAAAAAAAATGAATAACGAATTTGAGAAAAAGTATAAGTATTGGAAAATTTAAGGGAATAACAAGCAATATCTCGAAAATGGTTCACTCAACAAAAATAAGTGTATATGACATAAATTGTGTATTTTAACGCGATCTACATTTTTTGTATAGTAAAATTTTGTCTATTTTTTATGGTTTACCAGTTATGCAAAAGTCGTTCACAATGAAGAACACTTTTGTAGACATTCCCAGAAAATTCGAGATATACATTTCATTTGTCATAAAAATATCTTAAACATATGATATTTTAATAAAAATCGTTAGAGCGATTTTTGAGAAAATTAAAATTTTCGAAAAATGTTCCATGTAAAGGGTAGTCTGGGGTGGGGGATTTTCTTAAAAACCTTCGTGTTGCATCTCTGGAAGATACTGAACCTAAATACCAAGTTTGGTGTTTATCCGACTGTTCGTTTCTGAGTTATGCTGTTCACAGACACACACACACGGACATGTTTCAAAAATGCTTTTTTTTGGATTCAGGGGGTCTCAAAACATGCATTTCCGGTGAAATCTCGGTATCGAATTTTTGGGTGGAATACAATACTTCCCTTACTTACTATACGTAGCAGAGAAAGTAAAAAATAAGGTGTGTATTACACCACTCTACCACTATTCACAACTACTATATAACATATGTATTTTTTTCATCCGGTAATAAGCAATTAGCCATATAACACTCGAAAACATAGTAAGTTTGTGGATTAAACCCCTATACTACCCACCGTCGTACATTAGACAAAATTTTTGAGGAAAAGTTCAAGGAAGTATTAAACGAAATACAGAGCTGTAAGGAATCAAAGATTTTTGTTTAAGAACACGAGCATTCTTGAAAGAACAAATATTTCCATGAGCTGTATTATCTCACGTCCTAAGTTCTCACTTGTTTCTGCTGGGTTCATAGATTTTGCTCACCGGAGTAGATAAATGTAATGGCTGAGAGCGAGTTATCCAGCCAGGCTATTGCAGAAACGTCAGCTAAATCAACTTCCTTCAAAACTCCGTCAACGCTGCATGATACATGAGTACCTTTACTCTTTCCCCCCAATGTTTTGCATGTTTTCATTTAGACACAAGAGTCTATGGAATGTTGCATTCACTCACCCACAGGAAACGCAGTCGATGTCTATCGAGAACTATAGTCCAGGAACTGGAGGACACGTGAGAGGCATGACGGAAAGTCGAAAAAACATCAAAGGTTTATCTCAAGTATAAGACGTACTTCGATATCACAGAGTATCGAGAGTATCAAGGTATCGATTATATCGTTATTATTATTATTATTATTATTATTATTATTATTATTATTATTATTATTATTATTATTATTATTATTATTCTGTTATTGTTAGTGCTATAGTTGACATTTTTTCCTTCTTTAGTGCTTATTAACTCCACTCTTAAGTATTGAAACCTGTTTTTCTGAACACCCTGTATAGCCTGTCGCACAGAATTCAGGTTAGCTTTTATCTCATTACTTGTGAGTATACCTCAGTAGTAATGTTAAAAATCATTGTCACAAGTAGCTAGGAAGTTTTCTTGTAAACATGTATAACAATATTATAGTTTCCAAATTTCATGAAATTAACTTTCTAACTTTAAGCAGCTCGCAAGTGATTAACATTTGACATATTTTAAGTTTTACATCAATCATTTGTTAATAAAGCTAACATTTCATAATGAGGCTTGAAAATTACCAAAAACAATTTTATGCTACATTAATATGTGAAATTGTTCCTTTTGTGGTAGGTACCTACATGGTCTAAATAACCATCTTCCTGCCGGTTGCTTGTTCATTCCATACCTGGAATCTTATCTGTATAGGTAACGGTTTTTATGCTGGTATTAGTGTTCAAACGCCTCTGTCCCAACTAATGTCACTACCATATCTTGTTTTAACAGTTTCTTTCTGTATATTGGCATATACTTAATGTTTTCATGTGCCTTGCCTTTTCGTTTTCAGTCGGCGGATACAGGTTGCAGAGATTGAGCTAAAGTTTTAAACATTTAATATGCTAAGAAACGTTAATGAATATTTAAAATTTATTAAACATGTTGATTTATTTATATACCCATTGGATTCCTTGAAAATAAATTGAAAGCGAATATTTAAACCTTCTCAATAAGTACGTAATTAATTCTTGTAATTAAAATGGGTACACTTAAGCATTGTGATATAAAATTAAAGATAATAGTATATTAAGCACATTATTTGGAATATCTTCATAAGTAAAAACGTAATATACAGGGTGTCCGATTCAAACTCTTCGTTTATGCGAACAGCGCAGGCACCAGTCGAGTAATGCGGAAAGTATTGAATTATTTATCGCGTAGAATCAGGGTTAGGGAAGTCCATTGACACCGTCACGTGAGGGGTATCATTTTATACTTTTTGAACATGTTATGTGAAACTGAATTAGAAGTCTTGCTGTACTTGATTCTTTGGAATCTTTTCAATATTTCCTGCATAGTCTTCTCCTCACCTGCAGACTGGGCAAAAACCAGGACCTTATTGGCACTATTGTCTGTTTAGAACATCGCTGTCGTTAACTAGCAGAGATTCCAACAATGAATAACTACAGAGATCAGGATTCGAACCTTTGTATCTGCTGCTACGGAACATTCAGCTACATGTTTCTCTTGATTACACATTTACAGCTTAAAGGAGGACTGAACTAAATTTTAAAGACTTCTAACAATAAAATATAAACAATACTGAGCACAATGTTGAAAATCGCGTCGTTCTACGATTTCTTGTTTTCATTCTGGAAGCTCTTTTATGTTTAATGCTCACCTCGCGGTGAGGTCATGAGGCTAGGATCGGTCACGCTCCTGAATGTCACTTGCAGTTAGTCTTGCGTTGCAGTTAATTCCTGTTGTTATGTTGTGATTGTAGGATAGTTTTCCTTTCTTAGTGTAAGTTCAAGCGTGCAATGCTTAAAAGGTTGTGCAAATAATTCTGGCGTAAACAGAAATGTTGGTCATTATACATTCCTTCATAGAGATAAGAATCGACATGTGTACAACAAATGGGTTACTGTTATGAAGCGCAAAAACTCTTTGTCAACCAAAAATGCTAGAGTATATGGAATTCATTCTGTAAATTATGAATATTATGCTCTCATATTTGTCACACATGTGGTCCGCCTGTCACTGAAAGAAAATATAACACACAGGGGTATTAATGCGAATTATAACTCACTGTATGAACGGCCACAGTTATGAGTGGAGGCGAAAGTGGAAGTCGGAAAAGTAATTTATGCATAGCTTCAGGCAATATCTTTGCGGAATTACATTTAACTGTTCCTTGCCGTTCTCAAAAGCAATAGAACTATTATTTTCTGAATAATATTTATATAGACTTGTTAAAAATTGTTTTCCCTTTTGTACACAAAGCGTGGTTAAAAGAAAAAGAAAGTAATTTTGCAATTGCTATGAATGATTCAAATTTATGTTTATGTGAGGATGGACAATACGAAGATTTCCTGCTAAATATGTGACACATTTTATAATGAATTTGGCAACAAATAAAATATTAGACTTGAAGAACTGGAGGTAGTGATCTTGAGAAAATTGCTTATTGACTTCTATTAATGAAACCCTGCCCATAAAATTGTTCCTGACAGACACGGATATTAGAGCTTATGTGAAAAAGAAATTTCCGCATATACATTATGAATTTGATGAATGGCATATTGGTAAATCATTTATAGAACTGTTTAATAAGATTCCTAAACCATCGGTCCTTCATGAATGGGAGTATTCTAATTATAATATCTGTGGTGGGCATCTGCTACTTGTAAAAGTGACAGTGTACTCATAAAGGAAAAGTTCACGTCAATTCCAAATCACATTACTAATGCCCAAAATTTGGTAAGTTTTGAGAAATTTCATTCATGTGCTCATGGTGTGTTGATTGAAGAAAGTTAAAAACATAAACTACCTACGTAAGAATTCCATAGAATAGAATGACTTGTGCATTATCATAAATAATGCAAGATTTTTAAGTGGCATTAGGCATATCAATTATTTTCATAATACAGGAAGCCTCGAGTCCTGTCACAATGGAACTTCACATTTGCGCTTGAAGTATGTCCCAAAACGAATACATTTTGCATTTCTAGGCATGTATGTCACATCAATGGTAGCTACTCTAGATGATAATTTTCACCAAGGGAAAACAATAGTGGGTAGTGTCGTAGAATGTTCTAAATCGGCTGGAGATTGGGTGTATAAAAAGAAGTATTAGAAAAAACTTGAGACAAAACCTTATAACACAAATAGTGAATGAATTAAGTGAAAACAAGTTTCAATACGATTATGTTGTACCAGGAGCTACTGATCGTTTTGTCATACCTTGTAATATTGGCTCAACTCCAGAAAATTAAACCTAATAAGCAGGTAATGGAAGGCCGGTACTTCTCTCGGTTTGGATTACCTTTATGAGAAAACGGCGAAAAAACTAATAAAATACGTAAATAATTAGACCAGTTCAAAGAAGTGACATTTTAAAGCATGGATAACAAAGGTACTATAGTGACCACAGACTCCTGTTGAAACTAAACGCTATGACTGATCAGCGGTTCCGGCAGGAGATGCTTGCTTCAAGAATGCCGTATGACGTCACCACAGTGCGCTGCCGGTGTGGAAAATACCCTGCAGATCCTGAGCGGTAAGTCGTACATTGTTCCGATTTTGAACATTATTATGCCAACCCAAGATCTTGTAGAATATTACATAAAATTGACGTGTGAATTTTTAGTTCAGTCCTCCTTTAAATGGGATTACCTAACGTACCTTATACAGTGAGATATTTTACTTCCTTCACAGTACCGCAGGTCTGTAGCCTTCAGTACACTCCCAAAAAGGTTAGTAGTGAGTACTGCCTGTCAAGTACACGGAGGTCGCATTCCGTGCCCAAATTATCATCCCTATCGTAGCAGGGGTTATGAATGATGGTCAATGTCAGATTGTCTCTGCCGGTGTGTAACAAAAATTTACACAGCAGTTTCCAAATTGCAGACTACAGTTTCAGGATGCTGTTTATGATTAAGTAAATACGAGTACATTTCGTGAGGCTGATTCTGTTCAAGATGCTGCAAGAAGCGGTGTACCCCCAGGTTATTTCTTTTGGGGTACTGCAAGGTCAACGGTGTATAAAGATAATCGAAAAGAATAGCTGAACCGAAATTGGCAAAATACAGTACCCTAATTCACTGACAAAACAAAACTTTAAGCAAAATGCTTAATAATAAAATTCAACGTATGGATCTGTGTGTTAAACGGAATGGGGGATACTTTCAACATCTTATGTGAATGAATAAGTTAATTAAGATTTTTGTTATTTGTTTTCTCTCTCTACTACTTTCTCCAAAGTTATTTCGGCCAGTCCACCACACCAGGGTTACCATCACACCCCCAAATCTCACTTATTCCACCACTGTGGAAGGACTTAAAGTTCACACTGTATAAATATCTGGAGTTTGGAATCGGAATCCCAAAATGTAAGCAGAAGAACCGGGGATTGAACCCTTGTAACAGGCCAAACATGGCTTACTTGACTCTGTAGACTTATTATGTTTGACTATTTGCAATATTACTTTAAACAAAAAAAAAACAAGATCAAAGACGAAATGTGTAGCCCACACCTAGTACTGTTGTACTGCGTACATAAAATATTCTATGAACGGCTTCATTTGGACACTGTGCAAGAATGTTTTCACTATGCGGCCGATACTTCAAGTAGACGAGGAAAAGCTGGTATACACCAAAAATATTCCCGTCATGCCCAATAGACATTGTCTTGCAGCACGCGATGTCCTTCGCTAGTGTCAAGGTTTAATACAGGGCACTATTATAAGTCTGTAACGATAATATAGGCGTCGTTCATTATCCTGGGAAACAAAAAAAATAGCCATATACCCAGTAAAACTGTTTTGGCATTTTTTCCTCCATTTTGACGCTTTTATTGGAAATATTTCATATAGCTCTCAATAAGAGCAATAATGTTACAAATATTAGCGAGAAAACCTGTCTCCTAAGTTTTGGTCAGCTGAGCTGGGAAGAAGTTTGAGAATAGGCATAGTCATTATGGCAAAGAGGTGAAATATCCACAACAAAAAGGTATGGAAAGATATCAAAAGAAGATTAATAGACATCAGCCGACAGAAAATTGAATCGGATTGTAAAATTAAGTCATCTTCAAGCCTAGAAAATGAAATAAAATTTAATTGGAGTAGAGGCATATATGTTTGCCTCAGAAAGAAAGGAAATGTCATGAATGGCGTGGTTTAGACTGAGTGGCTGGAGGTCACAGAAAATGACTGACGATTCTGACAGGAGAATCTGTCCATTCTGTGGTGGGGATGAAGACAGGATACATATTTTGGCGGAATGTGCACAGTAGAACAAGCTAAAAATTAAAGTTACAGGAAAGTCCGGCTAGAAGGAGATTGGCATGTTGGGATCTACTGGTTGACCAGATGAACTGGCAAACATGGGCTGGCTAAAGTGCGCGAAGCGAGGTCAATTTATTCGGTTAATATGACACAATTAATCCGTATTTTCCTTCTCTTGTTTACATCTAACTTCTAAATATTGCATGTAGGATCAGTGATCCATGCAGTATATTTGTGTAATAACTCTAATAATTTAATAAAGATACTTTATCTATCTAGGTATCTGATGTAATTTCCATGTCCTCTGTTCACATCGTAGAATGGCATTTATAAATATTAAGACAGTTCTTTTGAATCTTTCCATAACTCTTCTGGTTCCTTCACCTATAACTGGCATTTGTTAATAGGTTCAGGAGTTAAGGGAAGACTAAATGACAAAAACTGCCAAAGAATGACAGTTTTAGTGGTTCTTTTTGGTGCAGTTTTATTAATTGGAGTTTTCGCTTTAAATATGATATATATTTTATCACTATATGCACACGGTTATATTTTAAAAAGACTACTGCATCTACCATTTTATACTGTGAATTCTGCACCACTTCACAGAAAAAATCTTGGAGTAGAGAGGTAAATTTAGCCCACATTTTAGGGGAAGTTCTGCTGTACAAATTGGTACTACTGTTAAATATGACAGCTTCTGTAAAGTCGCGTGGTTACTTTCTTTGAGAATATATGCGAGTTTGTTTTCTTCAGTTAAATGGTTAGAAAAAGTATATGATATAGTGGTCGAGGCAAAAATGCTATATGGGATAGAAGCATGGGGATTAGCAAGAGAATGGGAAGTCATAGATAGGTATATATAACATTTTGCAGAGAATTGCTTGGGCTACCAATTGCAACTATTAGACAGGTAGCACAACTAGAGTTGGGTAGAGTGGCAAGTAAGGGAAAGATTATGGAAAGGGTACTGAAATTCTGGTACAGAATATTGAACTTAAAAGAAAATAATTTGTTGAAACAGTGCCTAATATATCAAGAGAAAAATCTAAAGAACAAGGGATGGGTAGTCTGTCTTAGAAATAGTTTGGAAAGTAGTGGGTTAGGGGAAACGTGGAGAAGGAGAGAAAACAATGTGAATAACTTTCGGAAATCGGCAAGAAAAAGATTTGAAGATATAGAAATACAAAAAACATTTAGTGTGATAGCTGAAAAGAGATCATTAGTTTTCTATATACCAATGAAAGATTCATGGGGAAGGAAAAAGTACATAGACGTGACAAATAAAGAGGAACGAGAAGGTATTACTTGGATGAAAGCAGGAGTATGGAGGTTTAAAGGTCTAAGGAAGGGCATTGCACAAAATCAGTGTCCTTATATGTAATAAGAAATGGTTCAAGATAGATAGAAATATAGCAGTAGTGGAAATGTTTCAAAAAGACAGTAAGAAGATTGGGCAATTTTTATATAAACTGAAAAATAATTGGGTATGGACAGTAAATAGAGTTAAACAACAAAGTATAAATGATGTAATAAATTAGAAATAAGAAATTACTGTAAAATACAAGTATGACTGGCAAAGAGCCAGAGCTGAACACCAGTCATACTAAGCTTTATACAGCTTAGCAAAATAAATAAATAATAATAAAATAATAATAATAAACAAACTTATTCGACAAAAGTATATCAGTGTACATAACATGCATCTACACCTTGTAAAAATTCGGTCTGATGTCTTAAATGGTTCTTGAGATAATGGATTATAAATTTAGCAGATTTAACATTGGGGGTATTTTAATCTTCTTTAAATTCAAACCAATAAGAGGCTGGTGTGGACACAGGTTCCTCCAATATTAAATAACAGAGAACGCAATTGAAAACTAAATGTCTCGGTACGATTCTGTGTTTTCTAGTGTACGTACAGCTAACTAGGGTTCTGACATTATGAAACATCTAATTAGTGTCTTTGCCTCACATGTCGAACATGTAAAGCCAAAAATAAACACCACTGCAGCAAGGTAAGGCAGGTGGAAATGACTAATCCAATGACGTAATCGACCTTGCGATTGGAATTTTTACTATTTATACAAGGTTGACGTGACAGGAACAAACGAACTGTGCTGTTGGCTAATTAAATATTTACTTGTTTAGTTTATATTTCGTATTAAATTATGGATTCCGATGCTCTCTGAAACTAATGCAATCAGCGTTTCAACAAATTTATACCGTGAAACTCTACTCCGAAAGGAGACCGTCTATAATTGCGGCGAACTTCGCGTAACACGCAATAGAAGAACTGAAAGTTGCAAGGGACTTAGAAAGTGGGGCGATGGTGAAGATAAACATCTTATTACAGAAACTATACCGTAAAGACGATGCACTTGACCGCATGCTGAGTGCAATTCTGAACTGCGAAGGTAAGGGAAAGTTAAAAATATGTTCAGCTGTGTGAATGAAACGAACTGCCTTTGGACCCAAAGTTCAAGTGGCCTGTCTTGCTTACGATAAAGTAATTTATTGTGCATTTTAGACTCAAATTCTTAAAGGAAAATACATTTTTACAACTCATAAAGGGTATTGTAAGGAAGATACGTTGCCAAAAATGCTATATAAATTTCCATTTTTACTTTCTCTACCATAAACATAGTAGGGAGAGAAGGTATTGCATTCCACCCACAACTTTGATACGGAGATTTCACCAGAAATACATGTTTTATGCCCCCTGAATTCAAAAAGCATTTTTAGAAAAAGTCCATGTGTGTGTGTGTGTGTGTGAACAGCATGACTCAGAAACGAAAAGTAGGATCAACACACCAAACTTGGTATAAACTCAGTACCTTCCAAAGATGCGACAAGAAGATTTTCAAGAAAATCCCCCCACCCAAAGTTACCCTTCACATGGAACATTTTTCGAAATTTTTTATTTTCTAAAAATTGGCTCTAACGATTTTTATTAAGATACCATATGTTAAATATATTTACATTACAAACAACATGCATATCTTGAATTTTCTGGAAATAGCCTTTGAAGTCCGCTTCATCCGGAAGGAATTTTGTACAATCTGGTGTAACTGGTAAATGTTTAGCGATAGACAAAAACATACTACACAAGAAATGTAGGTTTCTTTAAAACTCACTATTTATTTCAAATAACCTTTTTTGTGGCATGAGCCATTTACGAGGTATCCGTTATTAATGTTTCGAATTGTTCAATACTTAGCCATTCTTTTAAAGTCCTGCCAACATTCAGCTGTTTCTGGCGATTCAATTGGAACAGTATGGAATTTTAAGACCAGCTTATAGCGTCCAGTTTCTGAACATTTGACCATCGCTGTTTCCTTTGTATCTATAACGAAATGTAGGTATTTCTGCAAAAGTTTGTGGATTAACGTGAAGTAGATATAAAAATAAGATTTAGTAAGACTAGTTTCTATATCCAATAATAAACGATAAAGAGTAGAGAAAGACATGTGAATGTATCACATCAGATTTTTTCATGAGTTTCAAAAGCTGGCCCTTACATTCAACCCAAAAGGACATGCGTGATAACCCTTAAACACAAGTCTAATGCACGGACCTCTAGATATCCAGGATCTCTTATGAGTATAGAGTTGGAAAAAGTTTTATTTTTCTGTTTTTGGTAGTGTTTAACACCCGTTCTTACTACATAAGGCACCGCAGGCGGTGACTCTGGTGATACATGAAATGAAATGGTATTTGGTAAAGGAAATTTAGAAAGGAAACGTTCTAGTCCTAAGTTTAGGGTACCTGCCCGGGATTTGCCAGTTGTGAGGACTCGGAAGGACGGTCCTGTTGGGAATTGGAAGGAGTGCCAGTGCAGTAACTTAAGGGTAACATTGTGTAGGTAATAGGTAACAAAATATTCCAATTTGTTTTTTTAAGGGTTGAGGCGAAATAATGAGTGTATTTGATGTTTTAGCTCCATTTATGTGCAATTATTTTACTATTTTTAAGTTTTAAGAATAGAATAGTGTGGCCGCATGCGGGAAGCTACCTGCGGGCCACTTATTCGACCGGCCGTCAGAACAATAGCCAGTGTGGAATAATAACCCATTATGTGCCGCTTACCTGTTCCGGAACATTCTTTTCGACATGTTCTATAGGTTCCTCTTCTAGAAAGTTCCGTTCTGTATGCAAGTATAAGGGGATACTCTTGCCCGGACATGCAGTTTAGAGATAAGAAGTTACGAAATGAAAAATGGACAGTGCCAGTGCAATTTGTGAGTTGTGAATCAGCAGTTCAGTTGTGTTCTGTTCCGAGTGTGTGTCAAAAGTGACTCGAGTGTAACGCCTATGCTACGCTGAGTCCCTAGTGATAAACAAAGTGTGTTTCCCAGTAACTGGTGTTCTCATTTGTTGCAATATTAAGGAGAAGAGAGTAAGGAAAATATTCCCTAATTGAGTTTCCAGCCAGCTTCATGGTCTGCATTCTAATCCGAGGTCCCGAGCTTGAATCTCGGATTATGTGATTTGCCTGGATAAGGTTATCTGAGGTTTTCCCTTACCCTCATAAAACAATGTGGGGTAAATCCCTGGATTCTTGGCTCATGAGTTTTGTTCTACCTATTAACTCATCTCCTGTACGGTTTTGAGTTATTAAAAGCAGTGTTAAGCATTTTAAAAAAAAGATTTCATACAGCTCAACCTTGTAGTGTTTTTGATTTACAGTTGTTTGTAAGTAGAACAACTTCAAAATGGAGTGCAAACGCACTGTACTTTTTTTTACACCCAGGCGACGATCATTTGGAAAAATAATAAAGGCAGTATATTGTTCAAATATTTTATTCATATCCCTTTAATATTATGCTATGGAAACTTAAAAGTAACCAGGAACTACACATAAATGTGGTTCCATCTAAAACCTTGATCAGAGAGAGAGAGAGAAAATTATTTTTTGTTATACATGCTCTAAACCACACTTCCGCGTTTCATCAAATATGCAACACGCATAACAGCAGTCACCGGCATGTAAAGCACAAATGGGCAGCCAACGAGAGAGGGAGCGGCCCCTGCGAGTCCCGTTTTCGCCACCACTGCTCTAAACACCTTCCCTTGAGCATACCTGTATGTGGTGTTTGTAAGCCTATAACTACCACAATGTTCAAGTTATAAACGAGAAGCCTAGTACCTAAATTTCCATTGGAACTGTAAACACAAAGTATATTCCAGAGCCTATTTATAAATAATATGTAATTAACTATAAAACACTTAAAATATGGTGCAACCACGTACGTGTACTTTCATTATAATAATGAAAACTGCAGGTCAGAATCCTAAAATTGGATTCACTTATAAAAGTAAAAGATTATAAATTGTTTCAAACTAAACTGAAAAAATTGCATATTTTTGGTTCCAGAATCTGAAGAAATTCCTTTAATCACATTTCCTACCCGTATATTTCACATTTTAGAGAAAATATAGTTTAAAAGGTATTAAAAGCAGAAAAATTGCCTTAGCAGAAAAAAAAGGGATCATGGCACAATAACGTGGCAGGATATTAAGGAAACGTAAGTTTATAACTAAGGCATATGCACAGGGCTTATGTACAGAATATATTTTGAAGAAAATGTAGCTTCATCAACAAATATGTTTTATTCTGCTGGCGGAGTCCTTTACCGTTCCTAAAAACAAACTATGGAAAACACGCCAATACAGAGCTTTCGTTTGGAGGCGTGGCCTGCCTTACGAGAATTTTCTTAGTACCGGGAGCACGCTGTTTGCCGGCAGAGTCGAATAGTCATAACCCCTTAAATTCAAGCGCATAGATTTCTCATGCAAATTATAGCTACAATAACCGCATATCTTTGTCATAAAAGATGTTAAAACAATTTCCTTGTGCCGCTACACATATCTTACACGTTTCAGAAAAGTTGCATTAACACTCGTTAATTCTTCTAAACGCGAGACAGTAGAGCTATCATTAGCAGTATCCAACACTTAAATGTAGAAATTAACTTTACTCACTTTATCGCGTGGTTGCAATTCCTGAACTATAATTTCCTTATAGAGTTTTAATTTTAAACGTTCAGTGGCATTCCAAGCCGAGGTTTACGAAATTCTGAGTAATGCGCAAGTTTTTATAGATATTTCATTGGATTTCGTTCTAACTTTCCTCCGATGTCATTAGGTTTTTCCTCTGTAAGAAAAAGAGGATTTAATTTCGGTTTCTTATCAAGAATAGATCCTGTTTTCCTAAATATGTTCACAAGATTACGAACCGTTTCTCTGTGAGGCGCACGGACAGCAGGAAATCTATCTATAAATCGCCGACTCGCTTCTCTACAAGAGTTTGTTACATTGGAATCATACACGAAGATTGTGTGTGCTAAAGTATGCAGACTTCTTGGTATTATAATGGCACTAATAACAGAATTCGCGTCAACTGATTACCGGCATACGGAGAGGAGGGGCAGCAGAACCGGTAGAAACAGCGCAGTGCAGGGCAAACAATTCCCCGTAATTCGTCCACGTGTCGAAACGAAGGCTCTGTATAACATCTTAAAGTTACAAACCCACATTGCGATAAAACCCACAGTGTAAAAATATGAAAACTGGCACAGTACATAAATCCGTAAGCCTCAAAATTAACACTGAGATAAAGTTAGCCTATTTATATTAAAACTTCTGTATGTCTTGCCCAAAAATCATACTAGTTTGTGTAAATAGTTTCATTAGAACCACATTGGAATGCACAATACTGCATTCACATTTCAAACAAGGCCCCATGTAGGAAAGCCACAATTCATGTTCCTGCTGTTTTACTTTGCAAAGAACACTAATAGCTACTAGGGGTATAAAATACAACTGCGAATTTATCAAGCCTCTCCACTTCAAGAAAGTTTATATTTATAGCAAATAAGTATATCACCGCAAGGAAGCAACCAAATTTGTGGAGAACACAGAAGAAGTAATGATGAATTAATTAATATATTAGAAATTCCCAGATAAACATGCGTAAAGGAAAGAATCAGGTATGGTAAGAATTCAGTGACTTATCACCCTTAAGTAAAGTTGAAGACGCATTCCAGCACCAAAACTTGCGGTTTTAGGAAGGCACTATGGACTTCCTAATACAGCAAGGAGTTCAGTCAAAAGTTTGCCAAAATTCAATTGAGTTGGCATTACGATGTCAGAATCTGAAGAATAATTGTTAAATCCATTGGTAATACGTTGTGGGTGGAGTGTTTATGGAGAGGCTTCGAAAACAGGATTCCCGAATCTTTTGAGCTCCAGTGCGTCTTTTTCTCTGTGTGTCTATTTGTCTCCCAAGTGCTGCATATTTGATTTTTAGCGAATATAAATTCTCGCCACTCCTCGTGTCAACCATGAGGGATGGAAAACTAATTTTTCCAAAGCTTTAATCATCTATGTTATTACACAAAGGTGTTTGCCTCTTTCTGTTTTTTCGTTCTTTTAGCCACCTTTAACCAGAAGAATCATCTTAAACGACGAGTGAAGGTATGGAATAAATACACAAATGGGCTGGGTGATCCAAAGAGCTAAGGCCACTTGATAGTCGCTTTAAGAACTGTGGTAAAAGGAATAAAATCCTCGATGAGCCAGCTTGGCCCAAGGGAGATTCGAACCCGGACCAGCTATGTGAGACGCAAGACTTTAGGCTATTTGGAAGAGCAATGCTTCCTGTGGGTTGTAATATTTGAGCGATTAAACATAAAAACGATAGTGAACGTATTAAGGGGAATAAAAAGGGAAACGAAACGCTAAATAAGAATAAGAGGAGAAAGGAAGAAAGCACGCTAAACAACTTCAATAAAAGTGGAAGTTATTAATAAAAGAAAATAAATATTAAGTTCTATATCCAGCTAATATTGTGAATAAGGAGTGTAAAAATGTATTAAGTTTGAAGTAATATTCGGTTGGGGATGGGAGTTGTCCAGAACATTGAATGGCGTGCAAGTAGTCGGAGACAAAAGATTGCTAGCGAGGAGAAAATTGCAGGTCCGGATGCATAGAACAATACGGGGGAAATCCAGGCGTCTAGAAATCAGCAAAGTGATAGGGTATAGAACTAACTTCAATAGCTTTCGTTTGACCGTGGGACTTGGCGAACTTAAATTTTGTGTGAAGGGACCAAGGGATTTTTTGTAGTGTGGAGCAACTTTTAAAGGGGCAGTGAAGTAGTATAGTAAAAGTATTGTTTATCGCCTCTCCACACCTCCTGAGAGAAGAGCTTCTCCTTACCTAGAAGTTAGCTACCTTGCCGGAGTTAACCGACAAAGCGATACCTTGTCCTCTCGTACCTCTCGCATCAAAGCAACCGATCCCAAAACTCACATCACAACAAACAGCAAAACTTACGTCACCATGCCATAACCCTTTTTTTTCAAATATTTGTCAAACTGAAATTTTGTAAATAACAAAATTGTGTCTGTAAAGCATTCTGGGCAAGTATGTTTTACTGAGCTCAATAATAAGAGAATCATTTCATGTCCCAGAGATTTTGACCTCAAATCCCAGTATAAACACACTTTGGGGAAGTAATTAAGCTACTATACCGGGTGGAAGGGAATTCATTAGACTAGTTTAAACCAGTTACAGATCTCGTTATTTGGAACATAATTTGTATCTTTCAGTTTTTCTATTACCATTTTCTGCGGAAATATTTTAGATTTTTCGAGTACATAAAACGCACACACTGGCAACGTTGCAGCGGCAGCCGACCGGGAGCTGCGAGCGGGGGTGACATTCTCCCTTTCAAAACCAGAAGTAGGTCAGCGCGTAAAAGGTTTCACTTTCGATGTATGGCGCGTGATTCATGAGTGTAGATAAACGTTATCAAGATACTCACGATTTTAAAAGGCTGCCATCTCATAAATCTTGTGTTGTACGTATGATTATCCACTAAACAACCAGGGTTCTTTTATCACTAAACCTGTGAGTTTCAATGGGTAGCACGATGTTACTCTAATAATGGCTCAAGAGTGGAGCTGAGTAAGCATGGTGTAGTTTTCAATCAGCGACCGCGTCACCCTTATTGGACGATGATGCTTGTCATGTCGTCATACATTATACCACCCTTTCGTCGTGTTTGTTTGGATTAAGGATCGTGTGGAAAACAAAACCGCTAGTTCCCCCACCGCCCAATTCAGGTATGCTGTTTTGTTTACATCCAGAAGCCGGTTCTCACACTGAACTACCTTGAACTAGCAACGTTGCCTACGTCTCCAATCACATTACGTCTGTAAAACGGTGTTCGGAAAATGATTAGGTATTTCAAAGCCATGTAGGATGTCAAATAGTTACTATCGAAACTAGGGCAGAATTAGGCTACTCTATCTATTCTACAAGTAACCAGCTATTATTTTCATACATTCTCGTGGAATAAACCATCTTATTTGAAAAAAACAACTATTTTCTTTCTCGAAAACGGCTCATCACGGAACAAAATGTTATTACATTCCTTATAATATGCAATAGAGGTACTACAAACAAAAAAGTATAATAAGTTCCCTTACACTCTGTAGAACCTATTCTCTAATTGAATCGAGTGTGTGCTAAATACCTAGTCTCAGCCATTCTTGATTGAGAAAGTAACATTCCCATTCAATAGACATTCAAGGACCTACTTTAAGCGTGCGGCTTTTGACTTCAAGGTAGTCTGTAGTATATTTTTACATCTGCTATTCATTCACAGTCGAAAATTACTAGAACAATGTTGGTTAAACAGGTGACACTTTTGCTGAAATACAAAACTACATATTGAGGTGGTTTTATTTACATATTACAGAAACTCAGATTTCTACGTCTACATAAAAATATGGTCTTCCAAACAACTTAAATTTACCTGAAAATTACGTAAAGAGAAAGGTAACGAGTCAATTACCTTGTCAGCCGTGGCTGTAATCCAGTCATAATGTGTGAATCTATGAAGCTTCTAAGTCTAGCAATAGGAAGATATTTACTCATGGCTGTTTTGTGGTGTTTGCTTTCATTAAAATTATCCAAATGATGATATTCCTTGTGTACTAACTTTGTAAATAGGGACATAAATGAATGCTGCAAGATCCTTAGCAGTCACACTATATCTGTGCACCATTTTCTATAGAGAGAACTTGGTTTTGGTATTCGTAACCTGATATTAAAATACTGGAATTCCTGTCGTTATCTCGCTTTCACAATTTTGGCTTATTTAGTACGCACGTGTAAACGCACTGTAGAGGACATGAAACATTGTATAAAACGTTTACAACAGTCACTGCCTAAGGCTTTTGATTAATCTTAACTGATATTGTAGCCTATTTAGATGCATTTAAAGTACCTGGTCATCTTGAGAGTCTCTCTGATGCTGTAGAGCAAACTGTCTCAGGAGCTCTTGGGCATGGAAGCGATGAACCATTTCATTGTAATAATCAAGAAATATCCAAGGCGTCTTGATCATCGTTTCATCAGATTCTGGTCTCGGCGTGGATAGTTGAAGTGGGCGACTGGGGATGGAATGTCGAACATCTTCGTTGCTGGCAGATTTGTCATCCGAGGCAGCAGCTGCAGCGGCGGCGGCAGCTGCAGCCGCAGGAATTCGCGACTCACTAAGCGATTTGTGTCGCTGCAAGGCCAAGGGCAGTGGGGTCAACTGAGGCACACTCCTTGCTCGATCTAGACGAGGATGCCAATTGCCAGGCTCTTCCCTCGCATCGTTCTCCTGACGACTTCTCTTCGCAGAGATTTCCACACCGTTCTGCCACAGTTCGTCATCTGCATGCTTTCCATTTTCAGTTTTACCGTGAGCGTTTATTGGACTACCTTCGCGTTGGTGATCCTGATTGTGATGATGACGATTATTGAAAAACCTTCTCTGATGGTAGTTAGCCCGAAGGACACTAATGGGAATGAGGGGTGGCATTATCCGTGTAGCCTTGCGTGGCGCTCGGCTGAGGTCGATAGGCTGGTCTTCTCCTGTTCCTGGCACCACCCCAAGCAGACCGTCAGATTCTGCGGCCATTAGGGACTTCGTTCACGTTATCTGATCATTTTGCTTCTGTTTGAGCACCTGGAAATAACAAAACAAACAGTGCGTTATTCTTGAATATATCCTCGGGACCATTAGGGCCCTTAAAATTAAAAGATGGGCATTGATTTAGTTATTTCGTAGATTAGCTATTAACCTCCAAAATCTACAGGAGTAATACATAATTCATCGCAGATGAATGTGGTGGTGTCTGTTTTAATGTCTTATGCAGCATAAAATATGAGTAATAGGGGGCTTATTAGATGTATATTCTAATGTCTTAATAATTTTAGGTGAAAATAATCCAAGAATGAGCAACTATCCCCGCTCTCATGAGCTCTGATTCGGTAGAAACTCGTAAATCGAGTTAAAAATAGCCCACAGCCCAACTTGCGCAAATTTTCGTCTGGTATTCGCCTTTTCTAAGAAGAGAAAATTAAAGAAAAAAGCATTCCCGAGTAACTCAATGCCCATAGAAACTGAAACTAAGAATCTATACTACAGGCGGACATGCTTTTGAACAAGATTTCAGAAAATTATTTAAGTCTCTGTTTATATTATATTCTATACCTACATACCATTTGCCTTGTCCAAAGAAAGTGCTTTCTTGAGGTATATATTCAAACAATGATTCTAACTGAAACAATTACTTGTTTGACACATCTGGCAATATAAACTTAGGAACATGATTTTCAGCTATTTTATTAATTCTGGTAGGTATTGTATTACCATTGTGTCTCCAGAGGCATTTGGATAACAAGCTTCCTACCGTCTCTACCCTTTCAGTGTATGTAGTGAGGGAAGTGGTAGAAATAAAGTGAAGGTAGTAATTTTTATGTCGCTCAAAGGAATAACGCAGCATGCTTTTATGTCTGTTTTCATATTGGCAAAATGTAATGATTTATATTGTGTATACTCTTGGTTTAAGCATGAATTATGTGTGTTAGAACTCATTTGGATAAGACGAGCTGCAGCCATACAATAAATGTTGAATTTATCTAGGTTCCTTATGGTTCAAAATGGTAGCAACCTGAAAGAGTGGTTATCAGGAATCTATAGCCATGTAGACTCACGGCTACAGTTCTATTTCGGGGTACAGTGCTACAGGTTCATTCTGGCAGAAAGTGTTGTTCAAGAATTCTTAGCCCCGTGTATGCCAACCTGAAAGGGGTAGCAGATAAGAACTGTCATCGCAGATAGTCACTTCAATGTGTAGAGTGATCCGGCTCATTCAACTCCAGATTTCTTTTGTGAGCGTGATTGGGATGTAGGATTCCTTAGCAATGTAGTTGACAACAAGACCAAGGTAGTGATTAATAGCTCTCCTCGGAGAAAGTCCCATTTCAGGATGTTTTACAACAGGAGCTCCGGATTCCTTCTTGTCCAGAAGGTAAACAATTTGAAAGGTGGAGCAGTCAGGATTCCTCAGTTATAAGATAACTTTGGAATCTAGTAGATTTGAACATGCATTTGAGATAAAACCCATTAAGAGAGCATACACTAAAAGAAAATGACCGTATTTCTAGTACCGTTACATCCAGAGAGGAGGTATTTTGGAAATGGATGACTCCCTGAGGGGAATAAAGGAAGCTGACTTGTATTATGGGTCCGTAAGGCGGTCTGTTTATGGCAACGCATAAAGCTAAAAAGGTACAAATATAAATATAGAGGAAGGCTTAAACACGAGATTCTGTGCTACACGTTGTGACAGATTGCGACTTCGGCAAAACTCAGAGGGGAAGTAAATCAGATCCTCCTTTTAAAATCAGTATAAATTTACATACGAGGGCAGTCCCAGAAGTACCCGACCTGACGTATACATAGCGGTTGTTGTTTCAAAGAAATGGCTATGGTAGAAAGTACCAACCTTAAAAAGCTTAAGTTTGAAGTTTGACGACACTACATTGTTTAGCAATTGTTTGGCAGCCATGAATAGTGAACGCTCTCAGCGAATTTGTAAACATGATAAAACTGATCATCGTTATGTGATACAATACTTTCATTTGAAAGGTCTTGGTCCAACTAATATTAAAGCTGAGCTAGATTGTACTCTGGGGGAGTCTGCTCCTTCATTTACAACAGTAAAATATTAGGTGGTTTCGTTTAAGCAAGGCTGTCATGGGCTTCAAAGATGAACATCGCAGTGGTCGACCAAATGAGGTGACCACGCTAGAAATTGTGAAGAAAATCCACAAAATGGTATTGGTTGACCGTCGACTGAAAGAGCGCGAGCTAGCAGACATCGTAGGCATTTCAAAAAGTGCTGTACATTGCATACTCACTGAAAATTTAGACATGAGAAAGCTGTGCGCAAGATGGGTGCCGCGTTTAATCACAATGGAACAAAACCAGCGTCCTCTGTTTCAGTTGAGTGTTTGGCGATGTTTCGCTGCAATAAATCAGAGTCTTTGCAACGATTTATAACCATGGATGTAACATGGGTCCATCCCTTCACACCTGAGATGAAGGAACAGTCAAAACAGTGGATTGAAAGGGGAGAATCGGCTCCAAAGAAGGCGAAGGCAGTTCCATCTGCAGGCAAGGTCATGGCGTCAGTGTTTTGGGATGCGCGTGGGATAATTTTCATTGATTATCTTCAAAAAGGAAAAGCAATCAATGGCGAGTATTATGCAAACTTATTGCAAGGTTTGAATGATGAAATCAAACAAAAACGGCCGCATTTAGCGAAAAAGAAAGTTCTCTTTCATCAAGACAATACACCAGTTCACACATCCATTATCGCCATGGCCAAGATCAATGAGTTAAATTTCGAATTGCCTCCTCATGCACTCTATTCACCAGATTTAGCCCCCTCTGATTATTTTCTGTTTCCAAAGTTGAAGAAATGGCTTGTTGGAAAAAGATTTGCCAACAATGAAGAGGTGGAGTTTGCAGTTGGTGGATATTTTGCAGAACTCGGCGGTTGTCACTATAAACAGGGTATCAAAGCTATTGAACATCACTGGGAAAAGTGTATCGAGCTGAAAGGAGATTATGTAGAGAAATAAATATGTTTTACCCCAACATTTTTGTGTTTTCTTTGTTAGGTTGGGTACTTCTGGGACAGCCCTCGTACTTGCAAACTTGACTAATAGGAAGACAATTATTAAGTGTAGTTGGCACCATAATAGTTGGCTTACATACCTGGCTTCACCCTTTCCAACTACTTTTCTTGAAAACAACGCTTTGCTAGGGAAAAAATTCTCAAACATTTTTTCGTTTGAAGGGAAAATGAAATAAGTGGTCTTTAATTTAACTACGTTATCGAGATCTTTTAAGGTTAGACAATATCTAATATCTTTCGTCATTGTGATTCTGCCTACAATAAATATCTTGTGTGAAATATTTTAATCTAACCATTATTTCTAAAAAGAGTTTAACCAAGCTGAATAATGACAATATTCTAAATTAATATAATAGTTTTAACATGTTATTCACTTCATGAAGTCGCCCTTTTATGTTTACGTTTTTAATAAGCAAATGATGTAAATGCCTCAACTGGTTTCAGAAGTAGTCCACATTATTTCTTTTATTTATTTATTTGTGTTAATTCCATAAGTTCAATTTGTCAATTATCATCTGGCATTGATGGGTTTTCATGGTGCGTAAACAAAAGAAAAATCTTCCTTCTATTTTTAATGTATTACTTTAAAAATACGTTATAAAACAAGCATTTAATTATTAAGGGGTTCACACAAAAGTTTTGTGAGTAGCAGAACCTGGTGGGAAAACGTGGGATCCTATTTAAAAAAGCTTTAATGGACTTGACAACCTCCACTAAGTTAAAAATCTCCATTATTTTTCCTCCCTCAAATGAAGAAATACTATTTGTTCAGAGTGTTATAAGGCAGTGGAAGGAGAAGGTTGAAAACCGGTTGCTCATGCATAATTCGGCTACTGGTAGCGGTTCTTTGTGATACAGGGAGCACCGGCCGCGCGATATTCTTATCTCCCCCTTCAACTGTCTCAAAAGACTCTGAACAAACAATATGTATTCTTTTCTACTTTCTTTACCGCCTACACATAGTAGGCAGGGGAAATAAAAAAATGATATTAAAAGGTTACCGGAAATACACGTTTTGAGGGTTATGTGTGTGTGAGTGAATGAGGGTGAGTAAGGGAGAGAGACAGAGAATACAAAGAAGAAACAAATTCAGGTAACGCCAGGTTTCTTGGACATCTTTTAAGAATGCAGGACCTGAATGACTAAAGAATCCCTCCACCAACACAAACATTCATACATATGGAACGTTTGTCGTTGTTTATTGCCAGAAATTGGATCTTATGGCAATGCAACTGCAAAAATCCACAGTTTTCTTGTGATTGCTTTGACGTTTTTACCATATACTTAGAACATAAAACATACTATACACAAAATTTTAACTAGCTACGTCAAAGCCTTGTTAAAATATTATTTTTTGTATTTATAATTAATCACTTTTTGATATAGTAAAACTTCATTGAACCCTAAAGTTTATCCTATAGCTCCCAAATTTTTAATTTGAGCTTAGTATACAACCTAAATTATTGTGCAGGCATTTCTTAATTGTAATTAGTTTAAGAGGATTTTTTTTGTATACACGTTATTGAATTTTACACATTTTCAATTTGAGTTATGGAAAATAATTTCAACTGAACTATACAATACTTTTAATTAGGGCACAACAATTTTAAATCGATAATTGAAGCTATCCTGAAAATTTAAAATTAATAAAGGCAGCTGTGGTCGCAGGAGCATTTTGAATAACGAAAAATCTTGAAAAGAAGGAATTGAGAAAAATGGAGTTTAACGTTCGATGCAGTGCTTTACCTAAATGGTAAGGTACCGATTAAACAGCCATTGAATTGCTATTATTAAAAACACCAATTGTGCAGCATGAAGTACAAATTGTGAATATAATAAAAATGCAAAAATAAAAAATCGAAAATGTTCAATTTTTTACCAAATTTTACCGATGCACTTCATTGCCTCGAAGATTTGACTAAAATATAAGCCTGAAATATTCCTGTAAAATTAAATTAAATTGAGTTTTATTTATGGACGCTTTTAAACTGCTATGCTTTTTAGCGTTCCATTCTATAGTGGGCGTGAAAGACCGGAAATTTTGCTGAGAGGCCTCTTTATCAGGTTTGAGGTTCTTTTAGGTGCCGTAAATTTAGGACACGTGGCCACCGGCTTTACTTCCCTTCCGAAGGAAGCATGCTAAGAAATTTTTACGCCCTCCGCCGGGTGAAATAAAAGTATTCCTGTGATGAATAAAATAAATGTCTTGAATAGTGGAGTCCCCTGAATTTTCTTAATTGAGAAATCGTAAAATAAACAGCAAAAATTACTATAAGGCAAGAACGACGATCTCTTTAAAAAGACAGTTGATTTCGAATAACTTTTCGATACATTAACCGTTCGATATTTATGTTTGAATATTTCCGTATTTTGAGTAATACAGTTTGAAACGTTAAGTGGTCATTCTTTTGTTTTCCTTAAAATACTATCCAAAAATACGCAGTACCAAGGTGACATGCTTCTAAACGGTTTCGTCGCCCCCAGTATGTTGTGCCTGCCTAAATAAAATTTGCACTGAAACAGCTTCTGAGGAATTTGTCATAAATATAAGAATATCCTTTGGTATCAACACCCTTTAGAGCAATTTATGTTAAAAGGTACAGAAAGTTGCGCGACTGTTGCGCATGATATTTTCAACCATTACGCGTTTCGGAAATTTTCCAACTTTTATATTTCCACAGAATTCATTCTATGGTTTTTGTGGTGGAACAACTTTCTCCTCTGCGTGCTGTTAAGTTTCTGCAGGAGTGTAAAATAGTAAAATATTCATGCAAGAGATAATTACTTTTATCACAGTGTCGAGCAATTTTAAGGACATGTCGCTGTTTTAATTTCTGGCTAGAATTCAGTACATTTGGAGGAAGTCACCTTCAGCATTCCTAAAACATTAGTCAGAATATCGTGCACACGTTCATTGTTCTCTTGGTGACCTTCAGAGTTATTCTTGTGGTCTTGCATGATCAAATCGTAGATTGCATCAACAATATCTTCCTCCACCACGGCAAAGGCCTCCCACTGCTTTCTTTCTCGCTTAAATTCAGCGACCGAGTTTTTACTGCTCTTCATGAATGTCAAGTTCTCCTTAATATCGCTGCATATCGCTTTAAGATGAGATTAAAGGCCCTATCCCGCCAATTTAAATCCGATAAATTCACGACTCATCATCTCGGGAACTATTGAAGATATAAGACTGCAATTTTTACAGGATGTAGATGAATGTCTTCTAAATTCACTGGTCTACTTCTATTCAACAAGTTTATTAAAGAAGATACTATTAATTTCTTAACTACACCATATTTTGATTAAAATCTATCACAATTAACTTTTTAAAAATAAACAAAAATGTCATTAACACCAAAGTAGGTCCACAACAGCACTCGGAGATCCCCAAATATCAATTTATCTGTCCACAATAGTTTCTGAGAAAACGAGACATATATACCAGAAAATGTCATTCACATAAAAAACTGTTCTAAAGCATAAATGGAAAAAATAGACTCCCATATATTTGCAAGGAAGAAACCACGTGACTTGAGCACACAGAAGCTGCCATACTTAACAGTATAACTAATTTGTAGAGCAAAACTTCCCCTAAAGGCTGGGCTAAAGTTTACCACTCTACTCCAAAGTGAATTCTACAGAATTCACAGTACAAAATAGCAGATGTAGTAGTAATTATAAAAATATTCTTAAACTATAGGTATTGTGCCTTCAATAATAAACAGCGCGATTGCGCGCGCGCACACGCACACTGCCGAGTTCCCGAAATCGCGGGTTCAAACCCGGCGGAGGGCGATGGATTTTTTTCGGACGTTACAGCCGGTGTCCTCGTGACGTAGATTTACGGCACGTAAAAGAACCTCAAGCCTGATAAAGAGGCCTCTGAGCAAACTTACCGGTCTTTCACAATATAGAATGGGACGCTAAGAGCCATAGCAGTTAAAGAGCGTCCATAAATAAAACCCAATTTCAATTTATTTACACACACACATACACATCAAATTAAAGAGGAATTAGAAGACTGAACAACAAATTTAAAATATGTTTTGGCTATTTTCGGCATTTAGTTTCTCCTTAAGTAAACAAGATTTGGGAGCTAAGCTGTTATTTTGGATTAAAAATGTTTTCCACTTCGCTCATCGCACTTATTCAAGTAAATAAGGATTATTTGTAGTAGAAGAACCCACAACTTTGCTTGCACTGTTGCATCAACCTCAATACTTCATTATTTTCGAGAACTCTATGGTAAAATTTTCAAATTCTTTAATTCTTAACCAACTACTTTGAAATTTTAATCACATACTACGAGAGTTGTCTTGTAAATGACTACAAAGCTTCATGTAGCTAGTGTGAATAATTTAGAAGTCATTAATTATTATGTAAATGCTGTTAGTTATATAAATGTCCCACGCGTCAAATTATTTAAGATTTTACAATCAAATGTTTCCTGACATTGGCAAATAATATTGCTAAGGCACTCGAATTGGCCTTTTCTCCATATTTTCTTAGCTCTAAATAAAACAATTTTTACTCTTTTCTACTCGGCAAATCCAGAACATTTTCACTTATTCTATTATTTATACAATATTATTTTGAATGAATCACATATTTAAAAAGCATGCACTATTTTAACCTCTCTATGCATGTTTTAGGTGTCTAGCTTGCAAGTTTAAGTACGATTGGTAAATGATTGCATTGGCTGGAGCATTTTATGTATTGAAAAATTGGCGTTTTTTTCTTAGAATATCGGGATTAAAGATGCGCACGCCATTATTCTGTGTTCTGACCTATATAGGGGGTCACAATTCTCTTACATAATAGTCTAAATGTACAGAATAGTACGGAATAGGTTTCTGTGGACTCTACATTTTCATATGATGCCAAAAACAAAGCGAAATTGGAAAGTTTTAGGTTTTTAACCAACATTTCACCATAGGTTTCCTTGAAATGGGATCAAGTGGACGCCAGACTAAAATTTTAAATACCACTTCTTTAATTACCTACTTTACATCAGCTCATTTTAAAACACGAATCCAAAAGAGTGTTTTAATTTAAATTACTACGTAAATGTGTATAATTTTTCCTGTAACATATTTGACAATGGCCATCCTTAGCAATAAGGTTTTAAGTGTCTGAGTGCCACAACTATTCTCTGCAGATATTTTTGCATCCGATGTTAGACTTGGAATTTCATAATCCTATGTAACAAAAGCTTTCTCTTCACTACTACTGCATCCTCAGTCTTTGAATCCGAATCACTTGTATACGTTTATTTCAATTACCCTTCTCTGAGTGTAAAGGATTGAGATATCCTTAAAACCAGAGATAGATCTGGATCTGCAGTTCAAAATGTTAATGAACAGATTTATTGTATCCTTCATATATTCGTAGAAAAACGCTTTGAAATTCATGGGCGTTTGGCAACAGCCGCTTTCTCATGCAGATGGGTGCGAAAATCATACTTGACATGTAAGGTCAGGTCCGCCTAGAGCAGAATTCACGCTGTCCCCGATGCCATAGCTAATTAGTTACTGCATTAGGGAAATACAACTGGTCTTTACATTGTAGTGCCTTAACGCATCTTCAACAAAACATTAAGTGTTTAAAGGTATGCGCTACAGAAATATGTAGAAAAAATGTCAATTGAGCTTATATCTCGAGGAATTTAGTTGTACTAAGTCAAAATGCAGCATTGTGCTATTTACTGAAAGCCTGCCCTATATGATACGCATTCAGTGCTTAACTTTGCTTATCTACTAATCTGACTTTAATATTTTCAGGCACTGCAAATCATTTTTCTCCTAAACTATTTGTAATAAATAGATTCATGGGATTTTCTGCTTTCCTTCAGAACATACAAAAATATACACCTGTGCAGTGATCTTGCTCTACACGAAAATAAGTTCCGAAATATTTTTAATTCGGAACAGAGAGAAAGAATTTGAAAGTTAACCCTTTATTTATATTTAAATCCCTTAAGCTTCGACAAATCTAGCCCACAGTTCTATAGAATAGATTTTTTGACTAAATTGTTACCCATGAAATAGTTCATTATATTTTATTTTTAGTAGCGATGGGACGTTACCACTATTTCTCGATACTCAATATCGATTCCAATTTTTGAGCACCGATACTGAATACTCCCTTTATAAAATCCTGTAAAGGCGTTAGCTTGTTCAGTAAATTATATTCTTATTAGTGGTTCTCTGCGTATAAACGCATGTAACCAATTTTGTATTGTATGCTAATTCCGAAATTGTTCCTGTTTGACCTTCTTCAATTGGCACCAATGTATTTATCTGGATAATTCCACAGGTTATATATCCATTTCCTTTTTATGTAACTATATTTCGTATTGAAAGCTTTCTTTTAAAGGATTTTCTACCCATAGAAAAACAAATAAGTACTAGCAATTGTTTATTTTGCAATCTTGAAAATATAAACTAATATACGAGGCGTATTCCAAAACTAAGATCCGGTGAACAATGTTTAACGAATGGTAGGCCTGAATGACGTTTCACGCCTGCAGTGCTGTCTACCGACTCCTGAGGAACCTACTGCAACTTTGGTGTGACGCAGTAGGCGTTTACCAGTCGGTGAGAGCAAATCGCAATGGCCGCGAAAATCGTAGATACCGCCAGTTGTGAAGCGCGCGGTGTCATTAGATTTTTGCTGGCAAAAGGATCGTAAGCTGTGGACATCCATCGTGAGTTATGCCTCGTGTATGGGCCGGACATGAGTGACAAACAGGTTCGACACTGATGTCGAAAATTTCGAAATGCTGCACAAGTGTGTACGATGAACAGCGGAGTGATAGGCCCAGTATTGGACCGACGACATCGTTGAGCAAGTGAGCTAAAAACTTCGAAGTGATCGGCGTTTGACGATTATTGGTCTGACTGATGAATTCCCAAATGTAGCTCGAGCTTCACTTTACAGGACTGTCACTGAACAGTTTGGATATTCGGAAACTTTTTCGAGTGCTATAGACAAGATGGAGATGGTTTGTTTTCCCACATCGTTACGGGCGACGAGACATGGATAGCGTTCACCAACGCAGAATCGAAACAACAGTCAATGCAGTGGCGCCGTTACAGTTCACCCAAACCAAAAAAATTGTAAGCAATCGCCGTACACGAGTCGCAGAATGATGGCTACCGTGTTTTGGGACGAAAAGGGCGTCCTTTTGATTGATTTCATGGACCGTAGGTCAACAATTACAGCTGACGTGTTCTGTGCAACGCTTACCAAACTGAGACGTGCGATCAAAAATCGATGCCACGGGAAACTGTCGTCTGGCATCATCCTCCTGCACGACAACGCACGCCCGCACACCGCTGCCAAAACCAAAGAGAAGATTCAAGAGTTTCGTTGGGAACTCTTTTACCACCCTCCGTACAGTCCCGATCTGGCGCCAAGCCACTATTACCTCTTCTTGCATTTAAAACGGTGGCTGGGTGGACAACGATTTCAAACCGACGATGAACTCAAGACGAGCGTTACCAACTGGTTCAAGTCCCAGGCGGCAGACTTCAATGCCGAGGGGTTAAAGAAGCTGGTGCAGCGTTACAGCAAGTGTATAGATGTGAATGGCGATTATGTGGAAAAGTAAAGTATATATGTAGGCACATATTACTGTCAATAAAAACCTTATCTCATGAGCGATGTTGTTATGACTGAACGGACCATACTTTTGGAATGCTCCTGGTATATGTTTCATGAAACTCAAACAACTACACATAAGAAATACGTTCATGCGCTGTATTATCTCACGTCTTAAGTTTTCATTTGTTTCTGCTGGATTCACAGATTTTGGTCATGGGAGTAGGTAAATGTATTGGCTGAGAGTGAGTCACCAAGCCAGACTATTGCAGAAACGTGCGTCAGCTAAATCAGTTCATTCAGAACTCGGTGCTGCATGTTACTTGAGTACCTCTACTCCTTCCCCCATTGTTTTGCATGTTTTCATTTAGACACAAAGTCTATGGAATGTTGCATTGATTCACCCACAGGAAACGAAGTCACGGTCTATCAAGAACTATAGTCCAAATCTTTGGGGACACTCGGGAGGTAATAAGATAAGTCTCGACTCGTTTCATTCCTTATCTAGCATAAATTTAAACGTAATAACTTTCAATAAAGCAAAACTTAAACATTTAAAAGTATCGAATGTTTACCTCGAAGTATTAGACATACTTCGACACCACCGAGTATCGAGGTATCGAGGTCGTATCCCTAATCTTTAGGAAATAACGTGATTTCTCAGTAATATATGATTATCAGACTTAAAATATTTTGTAAATTTAAAGTATTGCTCCAGCTGAATGATGTTTAGTAGGCATATAATACAACACACTGGCTACATTTGTTCAAAAAGTATTAAGATCTGAGAATAAATGTTACAAAATTCATTATCGTCTGCCCATAAAATAACAATAAGCGCTCCACAATAATGCTTTCATTCTTGTATTAAATTATCTAAATATTTGTAAGTTTTCCTTGAACGTATTTGACATTGACAACTGATCATTCTTAGCAATAAATTGTTCAGCATTTTTGAGTAATACTAGTATCCTCTGCACATTTTCTGCAGCTAACGTCAGATTTGGATTTTCACATTCGTGTATACACAAAATTCAACTTCTACACTAATCCTCCGCCTCTGAACTCGAATTCTTCAGTTTGATCTTCACTGTCATTAGCACATATAATATGCATTACTTTAAATCTTTTTTCGGTGGTTCAGATCATACAATTCGTATGTCTGCACTTCTTTGCAGCAACTAGTAGAGTCTTGAAAACCTGGCTCAAGTTATCACGCATTCTCAATTTATCAATCAACTGTGCATTCTAAGACAGTCACAGTTAATTCTCAACAAATCTGAGAATACAAGCAGCCAACTTAAGATGCAAACATCTTTTAAGTAACAACATGGCACCATCTCGAGCCTTATTTTATAGTTGTTTTGAGAAGGTGATTTGTTTACGTAATTTATTTACGTAATTTATTAGCCTCACGCTTGGGAAGCCAACTTGAAGTATTGTTCTTCAACTGTTGTAGTTTATTGTTCTTGGAGTTATTTATTTATTTCCACACTTGGGAAACCAATTTAAGAAAGTGTTTTGTTGTTGAAGTTGGCAGCACGCTTTGGTCGTTAATTTGAAGTAGATAATTTGTTACGTAATATGCTGCTACGTATGAGAAAGCTGATTTGAAGATGTAAATTTCGTTGTTACGCTCCAAGTTTAATAAACATATATTTTAACTTTTCTTTTTAAACAGCTTCTATAGATAGTATTTATATTTATGTTTGCCTCGGCTGCGTCAGTCTTACTTTAGAGTCACGCATCTCTTAATCAGGGAGTGGTGCAACAAGAATGTAGGTTTACACAGATTTTAAGTTTAAATTCACTTCTTTTTATTGTTCCTTGACACAAATTAAATAGCACTACACTGATATTAAGAGCCGTGAGATTGTTTAATTTAATACTTGCATTTTGTTAACGCGTATACATAATTTACGATTCACACGAATGCGTAATATTTCTTTAGAGGACACATCTTCTATTTGGTTACTACCAAGGTCTGCAGGCAACTGAACATATTTCAACCGTCAAAACCCGTAAGCTTCTGTATTTCAAGCCTCTGATTAGGTATTCCTAGTCCAATAGAATACTTGCATTTTATTAAAGCTTTTTCTTGCTGTTGATTGGCTATTTTTAAGCTGTCACAAAATTTACATTATCGTTGCTCTAATCATGACTAGTAACATTCAAACTCTGAAACTCGTTATTGCCTCAAGGTTACCCTATTGTTACCTCATTGTTAGCAACGTTAAACTTATTATTCTCACAGCTCTTGCATTATTAAAGTATGTAATGTATTCACATAACATTATTAAACATGTTTAAAATAATATAAGCATTTGCAATGACTGTTGCATACATTTTAAAAAATTCTTACATACATATTGCCTCAAGGCGGGCTGTTATTGAATTTACATATATAATTTAATTGAAATTATTCAAGTGTTAAAAATACTGCTTCAGTTTACAAATGTTATATAATGATTTTTTTTAGGAAACTTTAGATACATGGCCCTTAAGTTTGTTACACAGTACAAAAACGTTGATTATCTAACTTAAACATTTTTCATATTTAATTTTGAAATATTAACTCTGACATTCAGGTGGACTCTTCATAAAGTAGAAGTAGAACTGCGGTGATACGACTCTCTGTACCTCTGAGTATATTGTGACCGCGCGCGAAGCTACCTGCGGGCCGCCGGTTAGGGCATTTCCAGGGGTAGCTGAGTGTGGCTCTCGACAGGCCTTAAGAATAATAGCCCATTGTGCGCCGCTTCCCCACTCCAGAGGACTCCTTTGGACAGGTCGAGTAGGTTCCCTTTCTAGAACATTCCGCTTTGTAGGTGGGGACTACATAAGAGGGCTGCTCTGCCTGTGCGTGGAGTTCAGTTAGTCAAGAAGTTACGTAGTGAAGAGTGGGCAGTGTCAGTTGTGAGTTGTGATTCGAGGGTCAGTTGTGTTGTGTTCCGAATGTGTGCCAAAAGTGACTCAAGCGTAACGTTTGTGCTACGCTGAGTGCTTAAGTGTTAAATAAAGTGTGTTTGCAGTAACTGGTGTTTAAATTTGTTGTAATATTATTTTTACCCTCCTCCTTATCCCACTCTCTCTCTCTCTCTCTCTCTCTCTCTCTCTCTCTCTTTGTGCAACATGTATGTCATGCGACATTTAGAAGCCCTGTTTTCTATGTTCTTAAATTGAATCACACCTTTTAATGGCACATAAACTTGAATCTGTTCTTATACTTGTAGCGTGATCAGATAACCGAGGATTTCCTCATCTCTGTCATAGTATCCCGGAGGGAGAGGGAGGGAGGGAGGGAGGGGAAGCAAGTGCGGTCCCAGAAGATGTGAATTCGGAGAACGATTTTCACAACTATCACAGACATCTTTACGTGAGTAACACCCGGATTTAGCAAAATGAATCAACACGAAGAGTAGAAAAATGAAAATTTTGGAAATTCCAACCCAGCATTCGCCATGACAGATCAGGGAAAACCACTTATAGGTTATATACAATGGAGCTAACATCCCCAGGAGGAAGGGATGAAGTGAAGGAACCACAGAAGGCTACAGGCCGCAGGCAGACAGGCCACAGAGACTGGAAGAAGTTCTTAACACTTCTAGGCTGGAAAGCCCATCCCACTGCTGAAACTGCCTAGAGAGGGAAATGAGCCACCCGTCGATCAATCAGCCTTCTAGTGTCCACGGGGAGTACTCTTTTCATTGAGCAGCCGCGCCATCTATCCGGCACCGTCATACGCCACGAAACTGGAAGCACACCTCAGAGATTAAAAGGAAACGCAAGAAAGGGAAACGATGGAAAGGAAATCGTGTTAGATGAGGAGTCACCCCAACAGTCGTCTACCGACCAGGGAAAACCACGAAAAGCATAAGGTTAGATTGGGCGGTCGATGGGAATCGAACCCGGGACGTCCTGAATGCCATCGTCACACGTGAACCATCTCGCTCGGTAGGAAAACCACTTATGAACCGCTTACCAGTTTGGCTGGCACCAGGAATTAAGCCCGGGATCTCCAAACGCTAACCAGAGATATTACCACATGAGCCATCACGTTCGGCACTACGATCGTAACCATATTGTTTACCGTGATAAGAGTTTACACACACTAGCAATTGTGTGGAAAACTTGGCAGAACATCTTACAAGTACAACATAACAGGCAGTTGGAAATAAAAAATTCGATATCCGCGGCCGACCTTACTGGCCCATGGGTCTTTTCGCGGGTTTCCCCGTGTCGCTAGGCGAATGCTGGGAAGGATAATTACATCCCCCGAATTTCCTGTCCCTCCATTTCATCTTCATTCTCATTTCACTTCACCTCTCATCTGCTTGGTCTCTTTCAGGGTTGCAAGTTCGGGGAGAGTCTCGGTGTGCGCATGGCAGGGGAAAAGGATGCTCTGAGTAAACTTTCGCTCCTCGGAATGGGGGCGGTCTCCGGGTCCCCCTGGAGATGTGTAAGCCCACACGGAGGAAGGGAGCCGGGTGTGCCAGCTGCCATTCGAGGTGTTTCAATCTAGAATTGGTTAGGGACCCTGCCTTCTGCCTGTCGTGCCTCCTGGTCCGACCGCCCTCTGTCTCCTCTTATCCCTCTCTAGGCACAAACATCTCCATAGGTCACGGTGCTAATCCCCCCCCCGGTCCTAAATGTAAATTGCGATTCTGTGTGTTTTACATTCTAAAGACCTTTCTTTACGTTTTACTGAAGCACATAAGTTTTTCGAAAAATGTTAATTGTTGCTGTTTAAGTAACTAAAATAGGTATAAAATTTTGAAGTGTTGTGGAAAACGTCATAATGATGTTGACGTCCACACACGAATCCTCCAAATCGAGACCAAAGGTCTGGTAGTTGAAACAAAAAGGAATTGGAACCGGCGGTGAATAGCGTGTGGTAAATTTATTTTCAGCATTTTTACCTTCTCTGCTAATTACGTATAGTAAGTGGAGAAACTATTGCATTTCATCTAAACATTTTATATCGAGATTTAACCGGAAATACACGTTTTCAGGCTGTGAACAGGTAGTTAAAAAACGAGAATTTGGTTAAGCACTAAGCCTGGTATTTAAGTTCAGCAACTTCCAAGGTTGCGACACGAATATTCTGAAGAAAATTCCCCCCACCCCAAACTTGTATTGTTATTTGCCCCACGTATGGAAGCCAATTTGAAGAAGGTTATTATATCTTTACTTTATTTGCACCACGCTTTGGGCGTCAATTTAAAGTAGGTTGTATTGAAGGAGTTGTATTATATTTCAACTGTTGGGGTGCCGAACTTGTAGTTGCAACCGCACGCATAGTACCCGCTTTCCGATAGCCTTCGTAAAAAAGAATTTGAAAAAAATATTAACTTTGTAATTTAACTGTTTCTTTAAATATTATATTTATGTTTGCCTCGGCTGCGTCAGTATTATTGTTAGAGACACGTTTATCTTAGCAGGGTTGTGATGCGACAAGAATGTAGGCTTACACAGATTATAATTTTACTACACTCCTTTTATTAATGATTGACACGATTTAAATAACACTTCACTGATATAGAGAGCTGTGAGATTCTTTTTATTAATTAATTACGCTTTCTAACACGTAAACTTATTTTTCGTCTCACACGAATACATATTATATTTCTTGAGGACACTTTGCGTCTGGTTAGTAACGCTGTCTGCAGGCAACTGAACTCTAAATTTGTAAAATTTTCTTCTTTTCAGTTTCTGATTGGCTAATCCTACCTCAATAGAATACCTTCATTTAACTAAAGCTTTTTGTTGTTGATTGGCTATTTTATAAACTGTCACTAAAATTACATTATTGCTTCGAAAATCATAATTAGTGTTGTTAAACTCTCAAACTCATTATTGCCTCAAGGTTACCTCATTGTTACTTCATTGTTAGCAACGTTTAACCTATTATTCTCACACCTCCTACATTATTAAATTACGTAATACATTCACATAACATTATTAAACATGGATACAATAATATAAACATTTACAATGACTGTAATATACACTTTTTATGTATTGTTACATACACATATTGCTTTAAGGCGGGCTGTTATTGAATTTATATATTATATAATTAGACTGAAATCATTTAAGTGTTAAAAATACTGCCTCAATATTCTGAAGAAAATTCCCCTACCCCAAACTAGCCTTTACATGGAAAATATTTCGTTATTTTTTATTTTCTCAAAATTGGTTTTAACGTTTTTGATTAAAATACCAAGTGTTTAAGATATTTGCATAACAAAAGGTATATCTTGAATTTTCTGGAAATAGCCTGTGAAATCCTTCTTGTTCTGAATGACTTTTGTATAATTTGTAAATCTTAAGAGATAGACAGTCCTACTACACAAAAGAACGTGGAGTACAACTCGCCACTGATTTAAACGGCCAAAGGTCCAGTAATTTTCCTATAACTGGAATGTTTTCGGCACTATTCACTAATGATTATTAATAACGGCTGACATAGCACTTCTTGTAGTGACCCTAAGCAGAGGTAACGTAGTGCCTCCGTGCCATGGCACTGCCTTAATAAAATGAAGAAATGCGTGCTTGAAATTATTTTTATACTCCACGATTACATCAAGAATACGATCATGCCTACTATTCTTAAAGGCGCAATGAAATGGCTTGTATGGCAATGGAAAACCATAATAGCTGAAGGAAGCGACTGCAAATTGCGAGTTTGCAACCTTATTATACAGGGTTATTGAAACGGCAACTCTAGGCCGAGCCCAAGAACTATAATTACAGATAACTTATTAATTAACTTTTAGTGATGTTAAATCGTATTATGTAAATATCTTTTTCTCATACTGCTTGTATATTTTAAGAAGGGTGATTTAACATTATGTATCTATCTAGGTTATTAATATTAGTAGAGTTATAAATGGTTTAATGTAAATAATTTAAGCGCTATGTTAAAATACTGTCCACGAGGGAAAGTTTTAGCTACAGGAATAGTGCTTTCGAAGGCAGAAAACCTAGTTTTATTACCTCTCTCCGGTCGCTGTGCTATTATTCCTACAGCGAGGGTGTAGAGCCTTTGTCCCATTATTTGATAATTCGCCGTGACCAAGTGAGTGAGAAAGACAACCTTAACGGTAAATGTAGGAAAAGCCGCGATTTATATTAAAATTGGACCAATGAGATCCCTGAAAGTTTATTCGAAATAGTTAGACGCGTCGAGTCGCGCTAAAAATGGACCAATAGGAAAGGAAGCAGCCTCAGGAGCCTGAGACTATAAATGGATCTGTTTGGGGAAAATTCGGGGCAGTTTATGTCATGTGTGGTCAGGGAGAGATGCTGCAGGATGTGTGAGATATCGCGCCAAAAAGGGAATCAAGTCAAATTTGTCATGTCAGCTTAGTATTGCATTTTATTCGAGAGTTTTCGTAATGTGTGGTCAGGGAGAGATGCTGCAGGATGTGTGAGATATCGCGCCAAAACAGGGAATCAAAATAGTTTTAGCAACACACCTAAGATCCGCTACTCTGAAAGCGACAATAAGAATAGTTATATTTCGTGACATATCCACGCCATAGTCTAACAGCGGTGGACAGTATTTTACAGCGGCAATACCAGTTTTGTATACTACGAGTGTTAAATTAAATAAAAAGGAACGGCAGTGTCATCTTTTCATAAACAAAGCAAGTCTATGTCTTCCTATATCACCACCCGAGATCTACGTTTTCCTTTACCGAGGATAAGTCCATGCTCCCATATAATTTAAGGAAAATTACTGCAGCTAGCCGAGGATAAATTGAAGAACCAACACGCTGAGAACTTCTGGAAGCAACGGGAGAAGCATCAAGGTAAGCTACAGCAACGGATGAGGAGGTGATCGCCGCAAACTGGCGCCATAACGTGGAGCTCGAAGGGAAGAACGACACAAACGGAGGACTAGGAAACAACGAACAGACGAAGAATCTTCAGAGGAAAGGGGCACAGCAGAACAAAATTACAACGCGAACTTCTAGTCTACCTACGTGGGACAACAAAACAGCTGAGAGCATCGCTTCTAGAACTTCACCAGGATTCGAACCCGGAACGCATCAGTTAACATAAAAAAAAATACAGGTTAGAACATTTATTCAAAAACAAACAAAAAGGCATGCAGAGTAGTGACTCAGTTTTGGTGAACACATGTTATTGAGAGGGGGTAAAGTCATTACTAGGGAGGTAGAACTTGCTAACGGAACCATGAGTAGGTCAAGGGAAGATTTGAAAGAATTGAATGGGGAGGCTATTGTCAGCATAACAACAGATGGAGAAAATATGGGCGCAGCAGAAGTAGAAGTTAGGCTAGAAAGGCAATCACCGAATAAGCAGGTCATTGACGCAGGTCAAAACCAGCTGCTAATATTGCTTCAACATTTGAGCACAAAGATAGACGAGATGGGTAAGGACATAAAGGAACGGGGTAAGATCTTCAATGAACATAGTAAAAAGTTAGAAAGCATAATAGATGAACGGGGTAAGATCTTAAGTGAATATAGTAAGAACGTAGAAAGAATCGGAAGTCAACTAGATAAGAATTTAGAAGGGGAATCAAATGGGCATAATAAGGACGTAGAAAGAATCGTAAGTAAGCAGAGTAAGGGCTTAGAAAGAATCGTAAGTGGACAAGATAAGAATGTAGAAGGTGAATCAAATGAGCATAATAAGGACTTAGAAAGAGTCGTAAGTAAGCAGAGTAATGACTTAGAAAGAATCGTAAGTGAACCAGATAAGAATCTAGAAGGGAAATCAGATGAGCATAATAAGGACTTAGAAAGAATCGCAAATGAGCAGAGTAGGAACTTAGAAAGAATCGTAAATAAGCAGAGTAAGGGCTTAGAAAGAATCGTAAGGGAACAAGATAAGAATGTAGAAGGGAAATCAAATGAGCAGAGTAGGACCTTAGAAAGAATCGTAAATGAGCAGAGTAAGGACTTAGAAAGAAAACTGAGCGAACAAAAGGATTTCGAAGGGAAATTAAGTAAGCAGGGTCAGGACTTAGAAAGAAACTTAAGTGAACAAGATAAGAATGTAGAGGGGAAATTAGTTGAGCTGATGAAGGGGAAGCTAATAGAAACACTTGAAGGGAAATTACTACAGACACTAGAAGCTAAAGATCCGAAAGCACTAACGGAAGAAGAGATGTTTAAGAAAGCTTTTGAAAGAATGGCCAATAAGGCGCAGAAAAGAAAAGAAAAGTTTAAGAAAAAGAAACGAAAACACTGGTTGATCAAATTGGGAGACTTAGTATTGGTACGGGACAAGAAAAAGTCTAGCATTCTGAACAAAAGGTATCATAGAATGGAAAATTTATTTAAAGGTCCATACCGGGTGATTAACATTTTTGGCTCGGATACATTTGAGTTACAAGAAATAAAGAATTCCAAAATCGTAGGGAGATATCATAAACAGTTGCTCAAACCATACAAATGTTTAGAGAATGAGAAGGGTGAAGAATATAATGAAAAGAATCAGGTTAGTTTTACTCGAAATGAGGTAACACCCCTGTGAACAAATAGTAAAGGTAATACACCCGATAAATAAGGATGTAAAGAAATAAATAAAGGCATAATAATTATGTACCAATATGTATGTAAATAGATTTAATTTTAGAACTTAATTTGGGTATTAGAGTATTTGTATGCGTCACAAGTTATTCGTGTGCGGGAAATGTATTGTGTATAAGAATGTCTCTCGGAAACCTGTTTTTAAAGGGAGAGTGTAGAGTGAATGACCCAAATATAAACATCACCGGTTTGTCAGAGCCCTTGTGAAGGAGCAGGTATAGCGAAGGGTCTCTGTCAACAAAACAAACGAACAAAGGCCATAATCAGAGGAATTATTCTGTAAAAGAAAATTGTATCAAGTGTTGAAAAATTTATTCTTTTCCAGAACAGGGCAATTTGAAACGGCAACTCTAGGCCGAGCCCAAGAACTATAATTACAGATAACTTATTAATTAACTTTTAGTGATGTTAAATCGTATTATGTAAATATCTTTTTCTCATACTGCTTGTATATTTTAAGAAGGGTGATTTAACATTATGTATCTATCTAGGTTATTAATATTAGTAGAGTTATAAATGGTTTAATGTAAATAATTTAAGCGCTATGTTAAAATACTGTCCACGAGGGAAAGTTTTAGCTACAGGAATAGTGCTTTCGAAGGCAGAAAACCTAGTTTTATTACCTCTCTCCGGTCGCTGTGCTATTATTCCTACAGCGAGGGTGTAGAGCCTTTGTCCCATTATTTGATAATTCGCCGTGACCAAGTGAGTGAGAAAGACAACCTTAACGGTAAATGTAGGAAAAGCCGCGATTTATATTAAAATTGGACCAATGAGATCCCTGAAAGTTTATTCGAAATAGTTAGACGCGTCGAGTCGCGCTAAAAATGGACCAATAGGAAAGGAAGCAGCCTCAGGAGCCTGAGACTATAAATGGATCTGTTTGGGGAAAATTCGGGGCAGTTTATGTCATGTGTGGTCAGGGAGAGATGCTGCAGGATGTGTGAGATATCGCGCCAAAAAGGGAATCAAGTCAAATTTGTCATGTCAGCTTAGTATTGCATTTTATTCGAGAGTTTTCGTAATGTGTGGTCAGGGAGAGATGCTGCAGGATGTGTGAGATATCGCGCCAAAACAGGGAATCAAAATAGTTTTAGCAACACACCTAAGATCCGCTACTCTGAAAGCGACAATAAGAATAGTTATATTTCGTGACATATCCACGCCATAGTCTAACAGCGGTGGACAGTATTTTACAGCGGCAATACCAGTTTTGTATACTACGAGTGTTAAATTAAATAAAAAGGAACGGCAGTGTCATCTTTTCATAAACAAAGCAAGTCTATGTCTTCCTATATCACCACCCGAGATCTACGTTTTCCTTTACCGAGGATAAGTCCATGCTCCCATATAATTTAAGGAAAATTACTGCAGCTAGCCGAGGATAAATTGAAGAACCAACACGCTGAGAACTTCTGGAAGCAACGGGAGAAGCATCAAGGTAAGCTACAGCAACGGATGAGGAGGTGATCGCCGCATTATTCAAAAAGAAGGAATAGACTTTAAATATTTATTTCCCATGAACGACAATAGATAGCGACACATACGACACTTCATTAAATAGAGGAAAGTTCAAAGTTTTAAGCCCCACCTATTGGTTCCACTCAGTGCCCACAGCGGCGCTGTGTTTGTTTACGAGAAAATGGCGACGCCACAGGAAAAGTCGTTTTGTGTGCTGCACTATGCAAAGAATGAATCCATTGTTTCATTGCAACGTGCATTTCATTGTTCGTTGTTCAACAACGAGCCGCCTCGTTATAAAAATATTACAATTGATACGATAATTTCGTAGAAGATGCTTGCGTATGCAAATGGAAAAGCACTGGTCGTCCTCGCATAATAAATGGTGCTCATTTTGAACACACAAAAGAAAATTTTGAACTTTCCTCTATTCAGTGATGTATCGCACGTGTCGCCATCTATTGTCGTTCATTAGAAATAAATATTTAAAGTCTGTTCCTTCTTTTTGAATAACCCTATATTATTATTCCATGGATCCGTGAGACTTCTGTCCTGGCACGGATTCATAGCACCCTGAGCTTTCACTCTAGAATCTAGCGGGGATTGGAGGGGAAAGAGGATCGGCCATATTCGTGCCAGTTAGTTCCTATCAGGGCGGCGCCGTGGCCGAGTGGTTAGACCGCTCGCCTCCCACCGAGGCGGCCCGGGTTCAATCCCAGGGACCTGCATGTGGGATTTGTGGTGGACGGGTCTGGGCGGGTTTTCTCCGGGTTCTCCGGTTTCCCCCGCCATTCATTCCACCAACTGCTCCATCATCACCTTTCCTTTCATCCATTTCACCAACATTTCGTTTCATCTACCTCCTTCATCCCATACCAGGCATCGGGCTGATCACCCATCCTGGATGTTCTGTCTGATCCATGAGTGTCTGCTCCTCGACGGGCCTCTGACCCCAGGCACCCGCTTGTAAGTCCTGGGGGGTGTAAGTCCTACATAAAGGAGGGTAAACAGATAATGAATGAATGAAAGAATGAATAGTTCCTATCACATCTTATATTGGCAGCATATGCGAATCAGAAGTACCAACTTTATCGTACATCTACGAATCCTACGACAAAGTGTGTTATACTGAGAAGTGAGAAATAAGGTACACTTGCAGTGTAAAACTTAGCAGAAAATCGCCCTTTGTTATATCATATTCGTATTTAATTTTCCATTGTTTATACTTAAAATTAAATGAATATTTTTTTATAATGCTGCCTGCACTGCCAGCAGACGATTGAAAGAGAAGTAAAGACTACAGACAGCTCCTACACTCGGCCAGCTGTGAGTTTGCTCGCGCGATTTGAACGTGGTGTTTGGCTTAGTTTCATTAGTGTGTGTGTACTTACGCTATATAATAGTACCTCTACAATTAAGGGCCTGTATTCGATCTCTTAGATATTAACAAAGTATTTTCGTATTACGACCTTCGATGAAGGTCACTTCGGGTAGCGGTTAGGGTACTGACTTGGCGCAAACCACATAAAAATGGCTCAGTGGTGGTATATTTGTTGCATCATATAAGAATTTGGCATTGCCACTGCATTTATGCTTCAGCAGCAATTGGCGCTAATGTTCAATTTGAAGTTACTTATATTAAAAGGCGTCGTTCCAAATTCATCAATCTACAGACGCCTTAAAATGCAGGGACTCAGGCATAGTTCTCTCCTGCATGCAAATGTTTTGACTAATCTACTATACAAAAACATTCACCACTTTATTTATAGGCACCCATCTTTGCAATAAAAATCCTTTATTACTGTAAAATTGATAATACTATTTCCTCTAGGCCATAATCATCAGACTCCTTGTCCGTGTGTTGCAAGAGCGGAACAACAGGGCAGTAATTGAGCCACCCCATTTCCCTACAAGTTCTTGCCACACTAGGCTTGCGCGTCAGTGTCACCGAGGAGCAACGTTGTTTGAAGTCAGAATCAGAAGCTGGCTGCCCTTGCTCTATGCTGAATGAAATAGAGGTGCATTCTTGCATATTCCCATAGCGTTTAGATCCAGTATATCACTTTGTGAAAAGCCGAACAGAGGCTTGATTATCAATAAAAATGTGGTACATCGTGATAATTTGAAACGGTTGAACCTATACAAAATAAAGGAAAAATGAACAAAGTAACTATCTTACTAGATTCCACTTGCAATATTGTATCTAATACAAAATTAATTGCTTCCTGTAGTCGATGACTGAAGGTCAACTCATTGCCACCTTTTTTTAAGTTTATATTTCAGCTGAATCTTTGTTAGCTTACAACTCTATAGCACAACACACTTCAACACACTGTCTGTTCAGCGATGATTTAAATAGTGGGCGTGGGAGCCCTTACAAGCAGGTAGGGGTTTAACTACTGGAGGAGGGTAGTGTTGACTTGGTCTGAGGCACGTGAGGGGTACACACGCACATAGAGAAAGACTGTTGGGTGTTTACCACTGTACGCGTCACGCGCGGCAGGAGTACAGCATACTGTGTACCCTTCCACCAGATAAAGCTTTACCTGCTAAAACGTCGTTGAACAGATAGTATGTAAGTTTACCCTATGGTTTACATTTTGGTTTCTATGACAATGTTTGCATATTCTTCTTATCCTCACCCTCTTCCTGTTCTTTTGTACAACGTTTGGGGTCTACTTTCCCTGTTCCATAGCAGCAGCAACACCCTGTATCTCTTATTCTCTCCATCCCTTCTTGAGGCTTCATGTAAATCGCCATTTCTTCATGCATTTGCAAGACACTTTTGGTGAGCATTTCTCTATCATTCTATTCACGTTATGGTATTTTTTATTTATTTATTTATTTTTTTACATTTTCTGATTTAACGCTTTTTATGCACAAACAAACTGTTTCTTTTACTTTGTTATTATTAGTATTATAATTATTATTATATATATAATTAATTGAAATTAATTTGCGGGAGTATTTTTAGCTTACGTAAATATTATTATTACGTAATATTTGCAAAATTGTTATTATGTAATTATTTAGCTCCACGTTGAGGAACGCCAATTTGATGCATGTTATTGAGCCTCGTTGTATTTGTTGCCAACTTTGAAAAAGTTATTTAGCTGAATGCTGGATATGAGATGTGAGAATCTCCGCGTATGTGCGTCACTCACGAAGAAGTATTTAACTCAACGTTTTCTTAAGATACACTTTGATGTTGTTTGATGCTTAGGACGCCAAACTTTATAATGAAGATGATGCTTGTTTTACGTAATATTATTAAAGTTATTTGCCTCGGCAGCTTTCAGTCGCACTATAGAAACACGAGTTCTTTTAAGGTTGTGATAAGACAAGAATTAAAATACGTCACAGAATTTACTTTTTAATTTCACTTCTTTTTATTTCTCTTTATACTTGCACATTTATAAACACAACACTTTATAAAAGAAAAACTGTGAGCACTATATATATTCTAGCGGAGAACACAAATTTTACCATCTGTATTCTATAACATCTTACCCGCGACTTTCACGTCTGCTCATTACAACATCTTGCCCGCGACTGACAGAATCCAACGGTAAAAATCTTATAGCTTCGGTAATGCCAGTCTCCCATTGGCTAATTCTAGTCCAATAGAATTTAAGTATTCAAACTAAAACTTTTCTTTACTGTTGATTGGATAATTCCAAACTGTAAGCGAAATTACGTTATTACCGATCTTTTCATAACCAGTATTTTTTTAAGTTCCAGACACGTTATTGTCATAAAAATTACATTATTACCTCATTATTAACATCCTAAAACATATTATTCTCACAGTTTTTGCACTATTAGGGTTTATAAACATTTACATAACATTAATAAATGCGTTTACAATAAAAAATAAGTATTTACAATAACTTTACATACAATATAAATAATTATATACATACCGTTTTCAAGGTGGGCTTTTATTGAATTTAATTATAATAAAATACAATAAATATCATTTAGGTATTAAAATATTGCCTCAAATTATACTTTTTAGAGACCTTAGCCTGGTCTTGGCAAGTCTTTTAATATAGAGTCAACTGAAAAATTTAATGCCACAGCCGCGATGTGAACACGGTTCTCCTACTCTCCGTGCGGTTGCTCTAACCATTGAGCTACTGTGACAACATGCCGGTTTGACATTGAATTCCCCAGTTGACTCAAGTTGTTTCCCAGACAGGCCACCAAGGCATCTCACTCGAGATGACAATCTCAGTGGCGACCTGCAATCGCAAGTACTTCAATGCGGGGTGTTTATGGGTTTCTTAAGGTTTTATTAAAAATTGTCTCTTATTCAGAAAGTTGCGCTCCCGCAAGGTAATAGTGCTTACCACTAATATTTATTCAGTGGGGAAGTTTTTCTCTTTGCGCTTGTCTTTCTGGCTGCGGTGGATCCCACACCTTTTTCCCCAAGGTCAAGAAAACTGTCTCTCTCACAACGGAGATAATTCTACATAGGCGTTTAAATAAAGATGGCCGTAGCCCATAACAGCGTCGTGAACAGTATGAGCTACAGTCTACATTATGCCAAAGTGCTTGCCAGCCAAGGAGACACGAAAATCTGTAAATAAAGTGGCCGGAAAGTTTGAGTTTTACTCTACTAACAGTAGTATTGAACGAATATCTTAATTTCTCAAGCTATCTGTCTTTGTTACACCCAACATTGGCCACAGAAACTCCATTTTTGGCTGCTTCCCAATCTATCCTGCCCTTGTCAAGGAGCTAATTATGGTTATGCAATTATATTGGTTTCATCGTAATAGTGTAAAATTTTAAAAGCATCCCTAGAGAAAATTGATAAAATGTCTAAATTCATTTTACTTCGTTAATGACGATGTATTTCGTGTATTCTAAACTTTTATTGAAACTCCTTAAACACCTCTCTAACTTGTTCTATAACTTATCAATTTATAAGAAATTGTATTTTTTTTATGTTGTGTCCATTAAGAAACTGTTCGTTTTAGAGGATGAATTTTCGTGTTGTACAGCTGGGCCAAGGCATTTCACATTCTAAAGGTTCTCTGTAAATCTCCTGTGTGTCAGCAATTAATACGCAATCATCTCCATTAGCTCACCAATCCTTAAAAACCCTAAGGGAATATATTTTTTAAATATGAAAAGCTTCTTAAATATAGAATAACGTAGAGCAGCACTTTATATTCAACTCGCACAAATTTTGTTCTATTCTGCACTTGTTTAGTGTTGATAAAGGGGAATGATTGTGAAGATGACGGAATAATTGACAGAATTAGTGCAAGGGGACACTGGATTACCTGGAGGAAACCTGTCGTATCTCTCTTTATCCACCACAAATCCCACTTACGCCGGTGGAAAAGATACCTGTGTCGTCCTGGTGGAGGACTAGAAATCTTAACCACCAAACAAGGTCGCTATCGAAAGTAGGATACGTGTTTGAGCCTTCCATTTCCATATACCCTTGTTCTGCAGAAGGTAAAGATTAATTACAAGCTTTTTACTACACCCTTGCACTCGCACACAAAATACGTGAAGTTTCTACAGACAGTCTGTTATGCATTTCCAGAATTTTGAGAGCAAGTTCTCGCAGAGGAAAACAGTCGGAGACAATGGGAGGGGTCTCGCAGATCTCTTACTGTTAATGCGTTCTTTTCACTTTGCTGATCAGCGAGCTGCCATATAGCTGCCCAGTCCACTACCTCTTTCAATCTCGCCTAGCGTTCATTGGGCCAGCAATCCATACCACTTGGATGCGCAGAAGGCTTCTTACTCTATAAAGATTCCGGAACTAATGAATATCGCAGAAACTAAGTCCACAAGTAAAATGTACTTCTTAGGTAGCATTCCTTCATTTATTTAATTCAGTAGTAGTATCTATTTGTAATTTACTTAAAAATTTAAGTTTTCGTTAACAAACCGAAAAGCATGTTTTGTTCAATATATTAGCGGGTTTTTATTACGTCATGAAATATGTTTAAGCGGACACAAAGTGGGATTTGAAAATTCTTAATTGAAAGATCTGCGTACGTGAAGCTTTGTATGCGCATTTTTATGCTTTTTGCACTGTTTTTGAAAACTTTCACCTTAATTGGTCGTCTTTATTGTATTAAGAATCTACTTAACTTTTCTCAATTTTAAGGAAAAACTTAAAACATATTTACTATAAAACAAAATTTTAAAAAGTGCAACTTCTTCATTTCAAGTATTAGGCCCTATGGCCGGTTACAATCTCATAGCTGAATTTTCTATCTAGTGTTTCCTTGGACGACCTAAACATTGAGTTTTATTTATGGACGCTCTTTAACTGCTCCTTAGCGTCCCATTCTATATTGGGCGCTAAAGACCGGCAATTTTGCCCAGAGGCATCTTTATCGGGTTTGAGGTTCTTTTACGTGCTGTAAATCTAAGACACGGGAGGACCACCGGCTTTACTTCCACTCCAACGGAAGCCATGCTAAGGATTTTTACGCCCGAAAAAAATACATAGCCTTCCGCGGGGTTTGAACCCGCGCCCTCGGGAACTAGAGGCTAGCATGGTAACCACTACACCACGGAGAACAACAGATCCTTCCTGTTTGGATGATAGTGAAGCAGGGTTTTTGGGATTCTAGTTGTACGCATGCGATGCAGATCATTTATCCATATGTTCTGATAATGTTGTATGTGATCCATTACGAGTTCTAAGTGCAATTCTTCCACTATTTCCTCATTAGGTTTATGATCCCGTTTGGTATATTCTGTTGTGTATCTCATACATTTCATTTCATTAGCAGTTGCTCTTCCTTCATCTTTCTTAATGTCCATGCCTCACTGATGAAACAAAGCAGAGATCTCGTCAAAGTCTTGCATAAGCATGTTCTAGATGTAGTTGCACTTTGGAAGATTTCATAATGCTATTATCTATTCCCATTATTTTGGTGGATTGAAATCTTCTGTGAAATGTCTGCTTCATCGAAAAATGATAATGTGCATCAGAGATACGACGATGAATTTACTCTTTCTAAGATTTTTATAATCCAAACATAATTTTTACTATGTATAAGGTATTTTCCACAGAAGGCCAAATGTTTTTTTTTGTTGATTTTCATTTAATTTAAGATCAGTTTTGCTAAAATTATGTACAGAACGTTGTAACTCATCTTCTGAGTAAGCTATCAAGACTAAATTATCTGTAAAAGGTACTGAATCTAATTGTAAATTTAATTTATATTGACTTGTATATGACCACGAGTAAAGTGGTTCGTTCTGTAATTATTTTATTCATATATATAATAAAAAGCAACATTGAGAGGTCGCATCCTTGGCTTACTCCTGTATGAATTTCTGTCCATTGCGATGATTTGTCACACCATAATGCAATTAGATTTGTTTTATAAAGATTATATACGGGATGTTAAAGAGAAAGTGTTCCATATTTTGAGAGATGATATGAGTATGGACCAAAGATGTCCAGTAAACATGGGCTCTAAAATGCGTACCTTAAGAGCTATGAGCACTTATTCATCTTCCGCTACTGTGAAGCATCTCTTCTACTGTACCACTTGATCACCTGATTGGCACCTGATCAAGCTCAACGTAGAGTGGATATTTGTCGTCAGCTTATTGCTAATCCCTGGGATGACAGATTTATCAGGAGAATTGTCACGTGTGATGAACAGTGGCTGCATTACTGCAACCGTGACACCTCGAAACAGTGACTTGATACATGACAGCCTGCAATCGTCGTTAAAAACAATCCGTTCGACCCCAAAATAATGACACATATTATGTATCTGGTGAAATTTTGATGCAGTAATTTGTATCACAAATTATTTAAATGGTAAGAGTGATTATAGCATGAATATGCATTATTATGTAACATTGATTTGAGATGTTTGTTGACTGTAATTATTGTTGAGAAGTAAGTTTATACTGCCTTACTGAAACTGACAATAATAGCGTGCAATAATCCAGCGGGGGGGGGTGAGCTGTTTATCATTATTGGAAACGAGGAAGTTACGTAATGTTGGGGCGTTTTTCTTAGAATTTGCTGGAACATTTCCCTTGAGCATATGTATTCATAATTTTCATTGGATATAAAAATAGACGCTAATGTTGGCGCGTTTTATTAGCCAATTGCAGCTCAGTTATAATCTTTAGGCATAGCTGGGTGAAGGTGTATAAAAGAGCTAGGTTAGAGGTAGAGCCCGTCAGTTCATCAAAATTCTTTGTACACTACACGTCGCATTCCCGTCAGTTCGTCGAAAATATTTGTATGATACACGTCGCCTTCAGTCCAGCAGAAATATTACACGTCGGCTATCGATTCGCAAGTTACGCGTATAAGAGTTATGAAAAATCTCAAGTATGGTAAAGTTAATTATACAAAAGGTTGAAGTACGTGAATTAAAAGTGATCAGTAAGAAGTTGTTATAACAGTTTCAGTTTGGCGAGTGTCTAGATCAATGTGTAAATGTGATAGTGACTGTGTTCGACAATAAAAGTGTAAAACAAATTCCTTCATCAGTGTTATCTTTGGATAAAAGATTCATGTATAAAGAGAAGTGCTCGATCCAAAAAGATCATAGCTAGCCGGAGGACAGTGAAAGAAAATTAAATAAAATAAAAGTAGCATTCTTTCAAACAAAAACTAATACTGCCGCAAATTGCTAACACCAGATGGAGCTACAAACCTAACAAAGAATCACGTCACAAAATGGCTTCACCACGTTGAGTAAACACACATACACAAACATTATAAGTAAAACCGTCGCAAATTGGCTTCCCAAATGTGGGGCTAACAAATACAAACATATACAAATAATGTTACTTCAATTTTAAAGGTGTGATTCACTGGGAATTTGTTCCAAATGGGTGTGCAGACGATTTGGATCTTTATTCTCAACAAATAGAACGAGTTCATCCAGTTTAGAGACAGAGGTGTCCGGCATTAGTTAATAGAAGCAGAGTTCTCTTGCAGCAAGACAATGCGAGACCTCAAAGAACAATGGACAAAATTCAGGAATTGGAAGGAATCTAACTGCTACCACATTCAGTATATAACTCTGTTCTTGCGCCATCAGATTACCACCTGTTTAGATCCATTCCCCATTTTCTACATGAAAGAAACTTTGAAAACATTGAAGCAGTTGAAATGGCTGTCAACGAATTCTTCGCATATCATAAACCAGAAACTGGTACCGTTGCGGGATAGCAAACCTCGCTGAAAGGTGGCTCAGGGCTATAGAATCTAATCGTCTTTACCTTGAAGATTAGAATCATTTCCTGTAACACATTTGAAATAACGTTTCGCTTAAAAACCGACATTACTTATAAGGCATCATCTACACAAATACACAAGTAACATTATAAAAAAAGTAATTGTATTTTAATAACAACAACAACTTATAAGGTACTTGTCTGTGGACGAATTATGATACTTCAGTCAAGTTTCACCCCTTTAACATCGTCTTCCTTTTCACAAAACAATATATTTCAATCTTATGAGTTATTATAAGGGAGACGTGTACAAACATGTACACCTATATAAATCACACTTTGATTTATGTAAATGTAAATCGAGGAAAATTATTTCATGCATTCCGAAACTAAAACGTTGAGAAATACTCGTGCATTCATTCCATCTAGGATTATAATTGCAATTTAGCAGCTCAGAGTTTCCCTTTTGTAATTGCAATTTCACGTTTATCGGATTATATTTACTATTTCGACACAGGTGTGTTTTCATAACTATATAAATACCTTAGGGTACAAAAAGAGGGGGAAATGTACGATGCTTCGTACTCTTACGTGAAAGTGATATAATACAATAACTTTTCTGTGATGATTTAATTATCTGCAGTTGACTATGACATACTATCCCAGATCGTGCTCACATTACACTGGCTAAAATGTGCGACCTTTATGGAAAGTGTTATGGGTACTCATAGCAGAAATTTAGTAAAAATTTAAAACAAAATCCCTACCCTTTATCTGTATTGCTGGGTATACAAACTATTTTTACTGAAGCTTATTTTGCTATCTACTACATTTAATCCAAATAAACCTTTGCAAAAATAGTTACATTACACATTTCGTTATACACACAAAGGAAACAGCGATAATCAAATGTTTAAGAACTGGATGTTATATATTGACCTTAAAATTTCATGCAATCGCGAGAAACAACTGAAAATCAATGGGACTTTAAAAAGATTGATAAGTAATGAACAATTCGAAGCCTTAATAACGGATATCTCAGAAACGGCTCATGCATAAAAAATTTATTTTAAGTAAATTATGTGTTTTAAAGAGATCTATATTTTTTGTGTGATACGTTTTTGTCTATGGCTTAACATTTAAAAGTTATACAACATTATACAAAATCCCTTCGGAATGAAGAGGAAGTCCTAGGCTATTACCAGAAAATTCAAGATATAAATTTTATTTGTTATGTAAATATCTTTCATGTGTAATATTTTGTTCCAAATCGTTAGAGCCATTTTTTAGAAAAATAAAAAGTTTCGAAAAATGTTCTACGTAAAGGGTAGTTGGGGGCTGGGGAATTTTATTGAAAATCTTCTTGTCGCATCCTTGGAAGATACTAAAATCAAATACCAAGTTTGGGATTTATCCGACTTTTCGTTTTTGAGTTATTCTGTTCACGGGCAGACACACACACACACATATATGTTTCCAAAAATATTTTATTTGGAATCAGGGCGCATCAAAATGTGTATTTCCGGTGAAACCTCGGTATCGAACTTTTGGGTGGAATGCAATACTTCCCCTACTTTCTATATGTAGTAGAGTAAGTAAAAATAAAAAAATAGTCTTTATGTTAAAACATACTTTGAACCTTTACCTTCAATTACATACTAAAGCTTTTGCTCTCAGTGTTCTTTAAGGCCTTCATCACGTGAGAATTTAAGTGCCAAGAACACACGGCCTAATGATCTGTATTTAATTCCAACGTATTTTACTCGACTTTGATTTTTCTTACACTTTTGCTCATTAAAAATGTTGCAGGAGATGTAGTTTGTAACAAGTCTTGTTTAAATTTTCAGCAGGAACACGGATAGAATGGGCTTAAAAAACTGGAATATGGTTTCTGCTAAAGTTCGAAATTGCTCAAGATACGACGTAATTAATTTCACCACTAAAGATAAATTGTTTAAAAAATTACATTTAAGGGTTTAAAAAGCTTTTGTGAAGCAGCCATAAGAGTGAATAAAATTATATATGGCAGTTATGTATATCAGTACTTAAATAATATGGCAATATTATTATTTTTTAAATTACAACTGTGTGGCGAGCATAATAAAAGCGAATTTTTTCTAAAAATTACTAAAGATATCTGCATGAAATTATTTTATTTATGGACGCTCTTTAACTGCTATATTCCTTAGTGTCCCATTCTATATTGGGCGTGAAAGACCGGTAATTTTGCTCAGTCTTGAGGTTCTTTTACGTGCCGTAAATCTACGACACGGGATCACCGGCTTTACTTCCCTTCCAAAGGAAGCCATGCTAAGGATTTACTCCCGAAAAAATCCATCGCCCTCCGCCGGGTTTGAACCCGCGACCTTGGGAACTAGAGGCTAGCATGGTAACCACTATACCACGGAGGACGACAAAAGAGGAGTATGTGACAAAATTCTGAAAACATTTAGTTAAAAACTGCATGATTTATAAACTTCACCTATGAACGTTGTGCTACTTAATGCACGAGTAAGGATGAAAACTGGTTCAAGTTTCATACAGCTTGCAAATTGCTAGGAGGAAGTTTGTTTAGCACACTTAGCAGCTCCTAATGACAGAACATTTTAATTATACAGGCTAATAACATCGGAGTGATGTTTAAGAACGAAAATTAAAAAGAAAAGCAATGTACATTCTTGTGTGTGGTGTATTGCAGACATTCAAAGCCTACATTTTAATAACGAAACCTTTTAGCTTGAGACCTTAATTATGTGGAGATCATAATTAATATATTTATTGATTATACATCTACACGAAAGATGTGTGTCGTTCTGGTTCTATTCCCTCTTATTTTAAACTCATTTATGTTGGTTTGATTTTCTGATGTGTGCGCTAATTACTCGGTTTAGACATGAAATAAAAAAGCTATAGTTATGCGTACCTTTTCATTCGCCTGGCTGGAGACGGGGAGTATATTACACTGGTGGTATGTTTGTAACCCTGCAACCTGTAACAGAAATATACCTTCAGTAAGAAGTAAATAATAAAACATTCTATGTTATATACTGTCATGTCTTAATAGTTTGGTTCTGTTTTATACAGAATGTTTCAAGATTTCTGCGACAAAGTCTGAGGAACAATAGATCTCGCGCAGGGGAGCATTTTTTGTCAAGCAACCACCATCCTCCGACGCATCGTTACGGAGTTATTCACCCCTGTTTAAAGCGTATCCGGTAGGATAGGCTTGAGAGGCCAGCCAGTACACTTTGACTCTGTTTGTTTACAACCGCTGAATCAAGTGACAACACTTTCTTGTCCCTTACGTTTGGTTAGGTTTGCAGGTCCGAGACGCACACACCAGTTTAACTCAAACGGGGTGGCAAATCGAAAGGTTCCAGAAGATGATCAGCAACGATTCCAGCCCAGATGTTTACGGAATACTTTTGTTAGTGATGTCTACTAACACTGCATGAGAGTTCTCAACATCGCAGATGTGGCTGTTCTTGCTGTTGAAGTATCCGTCTCGTGTGAAGCAGGCCCCATCGGTAAACAAGACGTGGCGGGAAATGTAGGATCTGAGACCCTTCTTTGCAGAAACCACTGGACAAATTGCACACAAGGTGCGAAGTCGTTCGACCCCAGTCCCTGTACTTTCTGGAGGTGATATGTGTGGAGCTGGTGTTCACAAACACTGAGTTAAATTGGGTTGTGCGTCTCAGACCTACCAAACCTAATCAGACAACAAGAAAGAGGCGATGCCACTTGATTCAGCGGTTTTAAACAGAGTCGATGTGTACTGGCTGTGCCTCTCAAACCTATCCTACCGTATACGCTTCAAACAGGAGCGAATAGCTCCGTAACGATGCGTCAAACGATGGTGGATGGACAAAAATGTTCCCCTCTGCAAGATCTATCTTTTCTCAGAGTTTGTCGCAGAGTTGCTCAAACATCCTGTATAGACGCTACAGCAAAGGTCTTTCAATGAGTCTAGTTACAGCATAGCTCTCTCGCTGCACGCGTTGTGTTACTTCAGTCTGACTACATCTTTTGTCGAGTTTGTTCGTTTGAATAGTACTGTAGTGTTTATACGAGGTGTGATAAAAAGTTTCCGGAATGACGTCATAAATACTACACAACAGTTTGTTTTGTCTAATCTGCACTTTCACCCTCGACGTAGTCTCCTTGGGAGTTGATACACTTGTCCCAGCGCTTCTGCCACTGCTGGAAGCACCTTTGGAAGTCCTCTTCTTTCAACATGTTCAGAGCCTTCTGCGATTCGCGATGGATGACATCCATGTCCTCAAAACAGTGTCCACGGAGCCGCATTTTAAGTCGTGGGAAAAGAACAGAGTTTGCTGGTGCCAAATCTGGAGAATAGACGGGATGGGGAACAGTATTCATCCTATTTTTATCGAAAAATTGGCGAACAGAAAGGGCTTTGTACGCGGGCGCATTGTCACGATGCAGGAACCAGTCACCACTCCTCCATTTCTCCGGCCGTTTGCGTTGCAAACTTGCGTTCTCCCTTAATCTTTGCAGCACTTATTTGTAGAACACTTCATTCACTGTTTGACCCTGTGGCACAAATTCCTTATGCACACTGCCTTTAATGTCAAAGTCATTGACTGCACTTCGGATCGAACTTGTCTGGCTTTTTCGGGCGTGCAGATGAAGGACTCTTCCATTGTGAAGATTGTTGCTTCGTTTCTGGATCGTACCTATAAATCCATGTTTCATCACCAGTAATAATTTTCTCCATAAACTGTGGGTCATTTTGTAGCTGTTATTTAAGATTTGTTCAGGCAATCACAGGCTTTCCTTTTGGTCATTTGAAAGCAAGCAGGGTACGAACTTGACGGCAATTTTTCTCATGTCCAAAGTGTCCTTCAAAATGCTTTGAACACTTCCAAAGGAGAGTCCTAATGAGCCAGAAAGTTCTCTTATTGCAATGCGCCTATCATTTAAGATCACCTGATTGATATTTTCGTCAGTTTTTCTGGAACAGGGTCGCCCCGAACGATCTGCATCTTTAACTGATGTCACACCACTTTTAAATTTCGAAAACCACTCAAATGCTTGGGTTTTGCCCATAACCTCCTCCCTATAAGCTGTTCTTAACATCTCATAGGCTTCTGTTGCAGTTTTACCGAGTTTAAAACAAAATTTGATGTTCGTTCTTTGTTCTTCGTAGTCTGACATTTTTGCTACGCGGAAAAATCGCAGCACGTGCAAAACACGTGTTCACTTCAGAGCGTCTACCTCGTCACTGCATGGTCACAGGAAGTCCCGTGAACTCATATTTTTATCGGAAAGGAACGCTGCATGTACAGTTTGGGTAAGAATTAAGAAATCTCAGCGTCAGCATTGTTGTGAAGCCATTCCGGAAAGTTTTTTATCACACCTCGTAAAACGCTAAAACGTGTTAACAAGTTCTATTAATGTTCTACTACAGCTTTAAAATGCCCCTGCATATTCGAATTTAAAAGAATTTAGATGACAGTTTAAAAGGAATTTTAGCCATAGTTGCTCCAGATACAGTAAATTACGAAACTTGTCAATATACAGTAGCGGCTCGTGAATATACATTTTGGAAGTTCACAAAAAGTTAGTCAGATAGCCCTGAAGGTGAGAAATATAATCTACTTTATAATAGGCGTGATTACGAACAAGAGATGCAGCCGCTCATAATAATAATAATAATAATAATAATAATAATAATAATAATAATAATAATGCATAACTTTTCTGGCGTAAGAAAGTATTCTTTAAGGATGTTTGTTGCTGTGTGCATAATTAAGTACATCGTGTTAGGGTATGAACGAAGTACTGTGTAAATTAGTTTAGTTGGTTTAATAGTAATGAATTAAAATTAAATATGACAATAACTGCGTTAATACAATTTAAAACTCACCCGATAAAAATAATAATATAAATAGTTCAAGTAGGATTTCAGTAAGTCCTGTATCTACCAGCAAAATCTTAGGGGTACACATTAATGAACAACTAAAATGGGAGGAGCATTTTCAATATATGGGCAAAAGACTGAAGAAGTTATTTTGTTGTAGGAGTTGTATTGTAGTTCAACTGTTGGGGAGCCGAACTTGAAGTAGTTGCAATCGCACGTATGGTACACGGTAGCCTTCGTCCCAAAATTTAAAAACATTAACTTTGTAATTTGACTGTTTCTTTAAATATTATATATTTGTGTTTGCCTCGGCTGCGTCAGTATTTATAATTTTTTTAGAGACATGAATGTCTTAGCATGGGGGTGATGCGACTGAAGAATGTAGGTTTACACAGATTATAATTTTACCTCACTCCTTTTATTAATACTTGACACGATTTAAATAACACTTCACCGATATAGTGGGAGCTGTAAGATTCTTTTATTAAATACTTGCACTTTTTAAACACGTAAACTATTTTCTCACACAAAATACGTATTAAATTTCTCGAGGACACATATCGCGTCCGGTTAGGAACACTGTCTGCAAACAACTGACTTGATTTCTACCGCCTAAAATTTGTAAATTTGTGTATTTCAAGTCTCTGATTGGCCAATCCTACTCCAATAGAATACCTTCATTCAACTAAAGCTTTTTCTGGTTGTTGATTGGCTATTTTATAAACTGTCACAAAAATTACATTATTGTTGCTCCAAGAATTACAAGTAGTATTGTTAAACTTTCAAATTTATTATTACCTCAAGGTTACCTCATTGTTACCTCATTGTTAGCAACTTTATTACACATGTATACAATAATATAAACATATACAATGACTGTAATATACACTTTTTATACATTGTTACATACACATATTGCTTTAAGGCGGGCTGTTATTGAATTATATATTATATAATTTGACTGAAATCATTTAAGTATTAAAAACGCTGCCTCACGACTAAATAGCGCCTGTTTCAATACGTACTGTCTAACAAAAATTACCAACATAGAAACCAGAAAGATTGTATACTATAGCTATTTTCAGTCCATAATGGCATAGGACATCATTCTTTGGGGATCAGCAACTGGTTCAGACAAAACATTTAAATTATATATATGTATATAAAAGATTATTCGCATTATGATGCACGTTAGCCCAAGAAACTCCTGTACGAACTTATTTCGGAAACTAAATATACTTATTCTGCCCTCACTGTACATTTATGAATTAGCCAAACACATTTATGAAAATTTTGATAAGCGTTATATTAAACAGAATGCACATAAGCATGAAACCAGAACACAAAATGATTTGAAAGTACCAGCCCATAAACTCTCAGTATTTGAAAAAAGTCCTTTCTACTCTGGCATCAAAGTTTACAACAAACTACCTCATAAATATAAAGAAATTAAAGATAAAATCGTGTTTCTCACCACATTAAAAAGGACTTTAACAGATAAAGCTTATTACTCTGTAAAAGAATACATGGAAGACAGTCTCTAGGACCATACTCTCTACTCCACCTGTTAAATATGTACAAACTTATGAAAATAACACTGTATATGATATTTCTTATTGTAACTGTTTATAATATCAGCTTAGATTAGTTTGGCAAGTCATCAGTTTACTGGGCTTTTGACCAACCTATGTAAATGTTTGTGACGAATATAATAATAATAATATTATTATTATTATTATTATTATTATTATTATTATTCTGGTTGTGATTATGGCTGGTATGGAGAAACCGGGAGAAGTCTCCGTGCTTGTGTACGTTACCTACTTCTGCTACAGTGACTAACCCCTTCCGTAGTGTGCTATCACCTAGTGGCATTGACGTAAAACTATACTGACAGTATGGGAACAGAATGCGGTGAAAGCTTCGCGTGCTAGTGCACTTCTACACGCGTACACGACCCATATATATTAGGCTCTATAATGTAATTTACGTCTTAACAGTTACGCATGCGTAGAAGCTCCTTAAAACGTGCATAAGTCAAGATGTACTAGCGACTGCGTTGCCATGTCTCATCGAGTTCAAAGGAGTAGCGCGGTAAATTTAAACGCCGTATATTTTAAGTTACCGCATATATGTAACGTTTAATAGTATTCAAAGAAAAAAATAACTAATAAATCTGCACGGTGTCAAAAGTTAGGGTATTCACGTGCTCTTGTACTCTTAAGCAGCAGTCGCTACTGTCAATACATCCAGAATTACGGGACCTGTTCTCGATAGAAAGAAAACGGTAGGAACGTAAGACTAACTCGACCAAATATTAGTATTACTGAAGGAAGATATCAAGATAAAAATTCACTCAGACTGAGAAGATGAACTGATGCCTGTGAAAGAACGTTTTTTAAAAAATACGCCAGAAATTTGTGGAGGTAGCGTGAAAATATTATTTCCCGGGTCCTCTGTCATTTTATAAAATACCTGTTTACTTGCATTTTAACTGTAATTGCGAGAATTTGAATCAGTTGCGCGGATATTACATCCAATTGCTGACCCACCATTTGTGAAACTAGCAACAGCATCAAGAAAAAACAATATTTATGCTTCAAAATTCTCTCTATTTAACAGAGAAAACCATTGATTTAATTGTTCTTCCACACAAGCCGTGAGTTGGAAAGATAGAATCAGACGACTGAAAAATTCAATGCCATAGCCGGGATTTGAACCAGGGATCTCCCGATTTCCGTCCGGTTGCTCTAGCCACTGAGCTACCATTGCAATATGTCGGTAGGACATTACATTCTCCAGCTGACTCGCATTTTCCCGGTAAACCACAAGGAGATCTCAAATTGGTTTGAGATGACATGCCCCAATGGCGATTTACAATGCTGTAAGTACTTTAAGTTCCTGGCTTCATAGTTTAGCCTCTATTAGGTCAATTAATTCAGTCGTCTGATTCTACAGGGAAAGCCAAAAAATTACGAACCGGCTGCGCGGTGTTTTTCCTGTCCGCGTCCTCAGCGCTTGCTGCGTCTGCCGCTATCATAGAAGGGCGCGGATGAAACCCTACAACATTTTTAAAACTACTTTTAAAGGCTACCAAGTGTATGAAAGTAGATGCTGAAACTGGCCATCGTCGTTGTCCATATATTTTGGCACCTTTTTAGAAAACTATCCATCACTCGTCGTAGTTCACGTTGGAAAATGCTGGCAATTTCCTGGCGGATATTTTGTTTTAATTCTTCCAGGGTGTGTGGGTTTGTCTTGTACACTTTGTTTTAAGTTACCCCAGGGATAGAAATTGCAGTGGCGGGGGGGGGGGGGTAGGACGAGGGACCGAGGGGGCCACAAATCTCTACTAATAAAATTCTGTCCTAAAACAAACTTTCAATTGTTCTCATTGAAATATTGGCCGTATGAGCTGTTGTAGAGCCTTGTTGGGAAAAAAAAGGCAAAATCACGCTCCCTGTCTGTTAATTCTCTAAAACCACGTGGCACAATTGCATTCACGTATGCACGGGCTTCACTATTGGCTCGAAAAAAATGGCCTTTCATAAAGTTGGTAAGTAAAGCCTTTAAAAGTAGTTTTAAAAATGTTGTATGGTTTCATCCGCGCCTTTCTATGACAGCGGCAGACGGCAACGAGCGCCGAGGACGCGGACAGTAAAAATAACCGCGCAGTCGCTTCGTAGTTTTTTGGCTCCCCCTGTAATTTTCCAAAAGAAAAAACTTTTACTTTGGATAGTACTCCTTAGCGAAGCATTTATACATGCATTCAGAATAGAAATGTGAGATATTAAGATATTGAATATCGGTTGTTGTTGCCTTGAAATCAAGAGGAGAAAACCCAAACTACGGCAGAAGGTTCAGTATCCGAGATGTTAAAAGAGCGGTGCCGTATTAGCTAATCAAATGATTCACCACCGTAGAAGTCACAAATAAGTTGTGGAAGTTTGAGAAGTTTATTTATTTTGTTGTATGAGTTATTATAGTTTGCCCCACGCTGGGTGCCAATTTGAGAATGATGGTTAGTTACGTTATTTTTTTACCACGCTTTGGGCGTCAATTTGAGAAGTAGGTGTTGTATTGAAGGAGTTGTATTATATTTCAACTGTTGGGGAGCCGAACTTGTAGTAGTTGCAACCGCACGTATGGTAGCCGGTAGCCTTCGTCCAAAAATTTAAAAATATTGACTTTGTAATTTGACTGTTTCTGTAAATATTATACATTTATGTTTGCCTCGGCTGCATCAGTATTATTGTTAGAGACACGTTTCTCTTAGCAGGGTTGTGATGCGACAAGAATGTAGGCTTACACAGATTATAATTTTACTTCACTCCTTTTATTAATGCTTGGTACGATTTAAATAACACTTCACTGAGAGAGAGAGAGAGAGAGAGAGAGAGAGAGAGAGAGAGAGAAAGCTGTGAGATGTTTTTATTAAATACTTACACTTTTTAACACATAAACTTATTTTTCGTCTCACACGAATACATATTATATTTCTTTCGAGGACACTTTTTGCGTCTGGTTAGGAACACTGTTTGCAGGCAACACGTCCAGTTAGGAGCGCTGTCTGGAAGCAGCTGACTCTAAATTTGTAAATGTTTCTCCTTTTCAGTTTCTGATTGGCTAATCCTACTCCAATATATTACCTTCATTTTACTAATGCTTTTTCTGGTTGTTGATTGGCTATTTTATAAACTGCCACTAAATTTACATTATTGTTGCTCCAATAATGACTAGTAGCATTTAAACTCTAAAACTCATTATTGTCTCAATGTTACCTCATTGTTACCGCATTGTTAGCAACTTTTAACTTATTATTCTCACAGCTCCTACATTATTAAATTACGTAATACATTCACATAACATTATTACACATGTATACAATAATATAAACATATACAATGAATGTAATATACACTCCTTATATATTGTTACATACACAATTGCTTTAAGGCGGGCTGTTATTGAATTTAGATATTATGTAATTAGACTGAAATAATTTAAGTGTTAAAAATACTGCCTCAAATTTTAATAGGTTGTGATGCAAGTTCTATTAAGGAACCTCGTGGAGTTTTGTATGTAGTCCCAAATTATCATGGAGAAGCTTCCTGGTCTTTTTTGAATGTATACGGCAACGTAAGCATTACAATATATTAGAGTAGATATAAGATAGGTGATGTAAATATGGACAATGCATCAAATAGGACCACATTGCCGTATTGCCTTCAGTTGGAATTAGAATATCAAACCACGAGGTAACAAGCGTGAGTAATCAACGCCGCCTGTGTAATGCGCTTAAAACTGCACCATTATCACTACCTCATTTCAGTTCTGACAATGATTGTTTTCTATAAGTTTGCATACCATTGGTTTCTCTGGCTGTAACACATCTTATTGCTTGGTTTATGCCCATTACTGACATATCAAGTTCCTTTCAAATATGATAAATAGGTGATTATTCAAGTGATCAGTTAATATGGTTATATTCCATTTGTGGCATGGGCGAAATCATACATGTAGTAATGTACAGTCGAGTGCATGGAATCGTGCCCATATAATGCGTAGTAGTTTATGTTGGTAAGGAAATACTAAACCGCCTCTGCTAGGGGCTGGTGTGGACCATCGTTGCGAAGCATTTCTTTCAGCCATTCTGGTGAAATGTTTCCGTACTGCTCCCCTTTCGCCGGTCACCTAGGTCTGGCCTTTGTTCATAGGCTAGTGCTTGTGTGACGAGTACTTGAATTTAAACCAACAAAATAATACTAGCTTGGCTCACCCAGGGCTAGTGTGGAACATAGAAATGATAAGATTCCGCCAACATTATATAAAGAAACAACCGGAAGCATTGGCACATTTCCGTGCACTTGACTATACATGGCATCACCATCACGCAAAATACCAATGGAAACCAGGGTGAGTGCCAGTAGGACGGCCGCTACGAAGAGAATACAAATGTAATCGCCAGTTACCTTTTCTTCGTGCCTGCGTCAAAGGATTTACATTATGTATTTCTATTACTTCTCTGAACATCTCAATAACTTCAACAGAGAAGAACGATTTAAGCTAAATCAGGCTTGGATTCCTGCTTTACAACCCCTTTGCATCGGCCAACACAACAACAAATCAAACAATGCAGTCCATATACAACCCCTCCTACCACAATTGTATAAATTATCGTCCTTTGCCAAATGTACCCGCACTCGGCAGTCGTTTCTGCCACTATTCTGAGGATATTCTACGTGAAGTTCCACTAAATTTATCCTTCAACCACGTCCTCCGAGCCCAGAAGGCATGTTCTATATGGTGTTAGAATATTGGCTGAAAATAATTTTATAACCCTAAGGATTTCGAATAAACAGACTTATGGCTTAACATTCTAAATGTGCTTAATATTCTAAAATGATGAAGCCATCACAATGTAAAATAGTTAAATGGCGAATAAATATATGTAACGTAATGTGAGGAAAGCAAATAAGGAATATCAGAAGCAGCAGGAACATCAAGCAAACCAGAAATGAGAATATACCCGTATGCCTTTCCCTCTGCAGCTCTCTTGCCTTTTCTGAAGATGAGAATTTGGCAGTGCTAACACGACGTTTCATCATCCGTGACCAATCTGTGGGGAAAATTGCCTCCTTCCTGATATCGCCCAAACGATCTGAGATTCCTATTAGCAAGTTGTTTTTTTAATGACTGTAAACACGTTCTTGTTAAGCCCTTCTCCGATGACAGAGTGAAGAACTATTGCAATATTTTGATTCTGGCCACCATCTTGACGTATCAATTTTCCAGGTTGGTTCCAGCGCACAGTTTTTAACAGCTGGAAAAATTCGTCTTTGTAGCCTCTGTCAATTCCCCAAACTTTGCAACAGCATCGGAGTGGAGTGTATTCGCAGAATGTATCGACATCCTTTTGGAAATAAAGTAGGCATATGCTTGTTGATGTGAACTGTTATATGATTACTGCTTTAAGTTCACATCTTGATCAAACTATTTTAATTGAAATGTATAAGTCTGTCTAAAAATTAGTGTAATATGCATACGTTTTCTTGAGCCAAGAAGCTTTGCAAATATCAGTCTCTGCTAAGATTTCCCCAAGTCATTACTCCTGATGGTATAAAATGAATGCTAACAATGACATTTAAATGCTCGTAATGAAAGGTAACAGTGTCACGCAAAGCATATTCATGGATGAACCCGGAGTTGATTCCGATTCGCATAGATGATGCGAAACGCATCCAGGAACTGTAAAATTAACATACGGATCAGAAAATTGCACTCTTATTAAAAAAAATCGCAGACATGCAATGGAGGAAGCTGAACTAGAATGATTAATATCATTGGCAGGATATAGACTAAAAGTTCAAAGTACACAAGATATACGAGGTGGTATCGAAAATATTCGGAACTGGTCCTGCCATCTCGACAGTAGTTGCAGTAGAGTTTTGTACCGCTAGGTGGCAACACCAGCACATCTGATGAGTGACTGTTTAAAGTTTCATGCAGCTGGGTAGATGTGTTGAGGTTCTATAGCACTTTTCATGATACTCTTGTATGTAGTGTGTGGCGATTTTATGATGGATCCTGACTGCTGATCAGAAGGCGCAGCGTGTTGAAGTTTGCACGGAGATTCATCAGGCCGTATCCATGACCCAACCTTCTTGTCCGGAGTCATCACCGGCGAAGAGATCTGGATGTACGCTTATGACCCTGAGACAAAACAACAATCCTCCCAGTGGAAGAGCCCGAACTCAACAAGATAAATAAAAGCGAGACAAGTCAAGAGCAAAGTCAAGAGCATGTTCCTCGTTTTCTTTCATAACAAGGGGATTGTGCAAAAAGAATTCCTCCCACCAAATCAAACAGGAATTCCACGTACAACTGTGACGTTTTGCGACGGCTCCGTGAAAATGTGTGGAGACGACGGCGCGAATTTTGGCGACAAGGGAACTGGCTGTTGCATAACGATAATGCGCAGGGCCGTATTTAGAGGGGGGCGTTTAGGGTTCAACCCCCCCGAAACTTCTGACAGTTTTATTTATTTAAATTCATAGAAAACCAATATGGGACATGTCTCCATGTTTTGTGCTGTAAAGTGGAATATCCTCATTCTAATGGGATTTTCTTGTCTGTATAATGTCTCCAAGCAATTTTCTTAACCATGTAACGGAGTAGGTACATGGTAACTGTGTGGGGTACTGTTAAGTTTAGATCTACCTGTGGAAAACCCTACCCGAATTTTTTTTCTGTGTGCGCTCTGTTACAATTCCTTGTTCACCAGGAGCTGTTTGACGAAAAACAACATGACGGTTGTCCTCCACCCACCGTACTCGCCTGTTTTGGCACCTCTGACTTCTTTCTATTCCCCAAACTGAAAATCAAGTTGAAAGGACGTCGGTTGGACACAATTGAGAGGATTCAAGAAGAAACGCTGTCTGTGTTAAACCCCCTCAAAGAGCATTACTTCCAGGATGCATTTGGAGAAAGGTAGAATCGCTGGGACCGGTGAATACGTGTGGAAGAGAACTACTTCGAGGGTGACGGCGGTCATTAGTCTCAAAGTAAGTTTTTGACCAGATGGCAGCACTATTCCAGAATATTTTGGATACCACCTCGTACGCTCCGAAATAAAAACTGAAAGTTATAGACAACACTACTACGAGCATCTTAAGGAGGAAAAATGATAGCATTTCTGTAAAGGTCTTCAACTACAAACATCGCAAGAAGAAATTTAGGATATCCATGGAAACGTTGTAAGCAAACGGTAGATAATATAGCAGCGACAGTATATGGGACGTACCGTTTCGAGCCCTACCCCATTTCAGCTGCGTCCTACTGGTTGTTGCATGACAGATCGAAGCCCAAGAAAATGCGTGCGCATGCCCAGACAACAAGCAATATTGGCGCTGTCGAAATGTGCTCGAGCTCAGATTTTGCACCGATCAACGAAAAGCAAAGAGCTATTGTTTCAAATGTGGATAAACGCGGCTAGTTTCACTGGAAGTTTATTTGCTTGCATTTCCCAGGCTGCAATGATTAAAAATAATTTCGTAACTTAAGTCATATATTGTGAAAGAATTTGTTTTAAATTTTTCAAGGTTTCCCTTCTAATTTCTTGCCTATTATCCGAAATAATATTTTCAGTGATATTTCTCGTAAACCGATGGTATATCCATCCTTTCCATTTATTAAACTTAACATTTCAATAGTAAAATAAATATAGATTATTATTTTCAAGACAAGAAGCAAACATTTTATTAAATTGAATATGTTATCACAGAAAAAGAAAAAACGTGTAATCGATATTAATGTTTTGAAGTCGTTTTAAACACGGTAAAACTTTGGTCTTTGTTTGAAAAAAACAATTTGATATTCATAAAGCAAGCATACCTGAAATCTATTCAATTCAACCGACAACGTTTCAGATGTTAGTTTGATTTTGTCATGGAAGTTACACTTTACGTAAATGTTTTATTTTCTGAAGTTGAGTGTATGGGCATTTCTAAAAGAAAGTGCATCTTTGAAGTGTAAGATGTGCTATTTTTAGTCCAACTGTTGAAAATAAATGTCAGGTAAACAACTCTTCTCAGTAAAGTGTGTTAAAATGTGGAGTATAAATAAAATGGTTTTTTAATACCGCTTTACTGTGGGTAGCATAGAATTAAATAGGAATGATTTAGTGGTTTGTAAAATAACATTGTTTTGAATATAAAGCAGTATTATATTTATATTTGCACGTATAAGACTATTGCGCCATTGTTTAGTAAATAATTCTAAAAGAATATTTAATAACATTTCCAATTTTCTTAGTTTGGCGTCATTAACTCCCGGAATAAAGAAGTTTACAAAAACAAATTTAAGAAGCATGGTCATTAATGAATTGACACATATACTAGCCACATTTTAGTCGACATTAATTTGTTGTTTCCTGAAGATTATTTAATGTTTTCATTGCTTTTGAGTACATTCGCTGAATAAACAGAATGTAAACTCAGAATGTGTTAATACACTGTTCCTTTAGTTTATTTGTAGTGAAAATAGAAACATTTTCGACCTCATTGCTGTGCGTTTCGGAACGAAACCGAGAGAGAGCTGTTAAAATGCAAATTACTTCATAAAGATAAAATGGCTACTGAGTGGTCAGGGTAGAAGTAATGCGAATCGTAAATTTCAGAGGCTTATGAAAGTAATTCTTGATCAGCTTGAGGCTACCATGAAAACCTCGGTAAACGCCCAGTGAGTAACATTGCAATCACCGCAATACTGGGCGTTTACAGAGTGTAATATTTTGAGCTTTGTGAATTGAAGAATAGGATTCTAACCTAACGTAAGGTCTTTCAACGAGATGGGACTAATGGTTCTCTATAAAACGGCACATAAGTAACATATGATATTTATTGTATCACTCCAATACATTAGTATAGGTTGATCATAGAATACAATTAAAGAATTCACATAGAATATTAAACAATTCGTCAACACTACAAAAAAATTTCAACAAAGCCTATGTGACTAATCCCTGGAATGTAGTCAAAAGTTAATTTTCTAATCCTGATCGGTAAGGAATTAAGCAAGTTAACGTTTTTCATCGTTTTGGCATATTAAAAATTCAGATTCAATCTACTGAAGGCAATGTACTACCTTTCTGAGGAATAAGTGCAGATGAGAGGCAGAGAAAGCTCGCGCAGAAACATAACAGGCCGTATTACGTCACCATTCCCGGTGCGTAGCATGTACTGTACTCTCGTTCGGGCGTTATCTCTCCTGTCTAAGTCCTCATTTATGTATAAGATTTCATGTCGCACGACAAGGAATGATGCGACGGGTATAACTTATAAGTGTGCATGCGAAGTATCGCATTGTGTATTGTTGGGAAATCAGTTCTACCAGTCCACGTTTGGTTCATCGTCCTCCGTGGTGTAGTGGTTACCTTTAGTTCCCGAGGTCACGGATTCAAATCCGGCGGAGGGCGATGGATTTTTTCGGGCGTAAAAATCCTTAGCATGGCTTCCTTCGGAAGGAAAGTAAAGCCGGTGGTCCCGTGTCTTAGATTTACGGCAGGTAAAAGAACCTTAAGCCTGATAAAGAGACCTCTGAGCAAAATTTCCGGTCTTTCACGCGCAATATAGAATGGGACGCTAAGAACCACAACAGTTAAAGAGCGTCCATAAATAAAAAACTCAATTTCAATTTCACATTTGGTTCGACAGTTACAATGGATCCCTGTGTGTTGTACTGTTGCTACAAACTCTTAACTCGAAAAAATCGGATATGCTAGATAGATGCTTAAATCAAAATAGTAGTTTTATTAGCAAAATAAAACTTTTTAATTACACTTTATTATCTTCTTAGCAAACCTTCTCCATTTTAATGAACAGGTTTTGAAACAAAGAATAACTATTTTATAAGCAAAAGAATTAAGACGCAAAAGAAATATTGAGAAATCTGCATCTGGTTTGTCAGATATAACATGTATAATTAATTAGAAACACACGCATTAAAATGTGAACCACAAATTCCGTTTTTCTCATTAGTTTAACATTAATCCACAGAATATTAGCCAAGTCACGCACATGACTCCTTTAAAAGAGCTATTTCTTTGGAACCTGTTTAAAACAGAAAAATTGTCAATTGTGATACGATTCCATCGTCAAACAGAAAAAAAACAATTTTACATTCTCTCCATTAAATTAAAAGCTTTCGTCGATTATGGATTATGATGCCGAATAAGTCAGGTTTAGAAGAGGAAGCCACTGTTATTCCGTGATTCCTTCCACCTTCTCTTTTACGCTGTTGCAAGTATCGGCCTTAGCAAGTGAACATTGGAGTAACATATTGAAACTGATACAAACCAATAAACACTTTCTTTTTATTTAGCTCGATCAAGCTATTGCTGTATACAGATTTGGTTGAATATATTAAAAAAATACAATACAATAAAAATGAAATTGCAAGCCAACAAAAATTAAGTCAATTATGGTACTGGCTGCATTGGAGTTGAACCTCTTCGGAAACCGTCGCTAGCGACATCAGAGCGACGATATGCTGATTAAGTGGATGGAGCGGATTCATCCGAGCTAACTGCACTGGCAGTTATGGCAAAAGGTCCTGTGGAAGGCAATAAAAACTTACGAAATAAAAATAAGTATAATAACAAAGTGCGCAATGAGAAGTGGGGAATAACTTTATGAAGAATACACTCACCAAAGCGTAACTACTCAAATAAGGCTTGTGCAGGATGCATGAAAAAATGCCCCACGAGAAAAGTTGATCCCAGAAAATTCTACAAAGTGTTTGGTATGCAGTGGACTACGAACAAGAAAGAGTGATATGGGAACATACACAACATCGGAATAACGAGTCAATGTGAGCGTTCATTTGTAACCAAAGAATACAAATTAAACTACACGTGAAAAATCAGCTCACAAAACATAGCTCAGTTAGCGAATTTCTTTGAACTAGAACTACCTGATGGTGGAAGTAGTGCTGTCTATAGGATTCTTTGGGTTTGTCTAGTCACAATACTCCGTATTTTTTTTAAAAATAATCCCATCTTTCTTTTAGCAAATTTCAAAGAAAGAAGAGTTATAGTTCTTGTTACTTCTGTATATAAGTTATTTTCCAAAAACTTGAAAAACGAAAATAAACCTCATTACCTTTTTGTATTAAAACAAGTCAACAACTCTGAGTGAACGGTCATGAAGACTTCAATTTCCTTATACAAGCAGCACTTCTTGACGAACCATATTTAGTGACAGAACTGAATTACTTCACAAATCAGACGACTCCAGTTATACACCTTTCATCCAGTGCTCGTAGTGGGTCCAGTTTACTGAAACTGACAAAGTTTCGTTTTTCTTAACCATCGTGATTTAACGCCAAATGTCCATTAAGCAGTCTGATTTCAAGTAACGAGTTGAATGAGACGCCTGTGTTCTTGCCTTGAATTGCCATAGATACTCCAACTTGGCCTATCAGAGATACTCAAACGCGCCCATCCTTCAGGAATGTCCTCAGTTGCAGCCACTCTTTGTTGTAGTTGCCACATTACATCCTCTGCTGGAGTTGCGTATCCAGTAATTTCAGCTGACCTGAGATGCAAGATTGCAAAGGATTCAAGTCAGCAGATTCTGTGGGCCTCAGTGTGTACTAGATTATCAGTTGCTGTGGTTGAACTTAATCATGTGAATACGTTCACTTACTTTCTGTTCTATACATTCTTGACATTTTTACATTTTGTAAACGTTATGAGGAGACTAAAGCCTCACAGTTCAACATACTTGTATTAATTTTTCATTAGATACAAAGGTGAACATTTCTTTGTTGATTGCTTCCATTGCAAGATTTAGGGTAATATAATTTAGAGGACTTTTTTATGGAACTTCGCTGTGGAATTTATTACCTCAATAAAATATATTATGCAGGTTTAAGTATTATGTACGAGGTACGATCATTAAATTCCGGTACTGGACCCAGAAATGCAAATAAAATTACCTGATTTAAATTTGGCTGCCATCCCCTTCAAAGTAGTCCACTTGGGCTGCTATGCACCGATTCCAGCGCCTATGCCATTTTTGGAATGCACCCTACTGTGCCAAAACGGCGACCCTTCAGCTTCAATTTCATCTTGGGAAACAAAAAGAAGTCCCAAGGGGGCCAAATCTGGTGAAATAGGCTGAGAATAACGACCATGTTACGAGCACAAAACTGGCGTGTTGCGAGAGCTCTGTGAGCTGGTGCATTGTGGTCTTGGAGCATTCAATTGTTCTCTGCCCACAGTTGTCTCCTCTCTGAGACGTCTCAAAACTTCACAGTAAAAAACTGTAGTCACAGTTTAACCTGCAGAACAAATTCACGGTGCACAATCCCGTGAATGTCGAAAAAACAATGAACATGTTCTTGGTTGTCCTCCAGCGATGTTCTGCCATTTGTGAAACGTGAATCCACTCAAAACATCTCGTCCGACTCATTGCTTCATTTCCGTAAACTTATTTCAACATTTCATGGGTTTCGGTTGCCGAATTTCTGAGTTTCACATAGACTTTGAAATGTTTGCTCTCTATTCCAGTTTCGAATCCATCGTGATTTCGCCAAGGTGAGAGTGCACGTGCTAGTACAAGCTCGTGGAACACAGGTATCAATGATGCTATCGCTTTGAAACTTTGTGTAGATTGTCTTCAAGGTTATTACTCGTCTGTGCTGCGCGCGCATGTCAATCACATGATCCGCTCAGTCACAGCAGACACAGTCCCGGAGTTTAATGATCGCACCTCGTACAATTTCATCTAGAACTTCCATTCATATAATTTGAACTGCAGAGGCAGATGCTGGAATTCCATATCGTGTCTTCGTGAATTCAGTATGAAGCTATCTAAAACACCAAAATGCACTTGAGCAACGTTGAGACAATAAAAACACTAATGTAATAATTAATCTAGGTGCATTTTGAATGTTAACTCCTTACATTAGAAGATTGACACATTCGGTAAATAAAATGTTGTAAACGAAATCAACAATTATCAAATACGGTAACAAAGTGTATTTAAATATTCAATAAAAGTTCTATTATTGAAAAACAAATTATCCTCTGCGCCCAACCTCAAAATTAAAATAATTCAAAATACTAAATTCAGAGAGCGAGGTAAAACATTTTTAAATGAGAGCATTTTGAAATTGGTGGGCATAATACAAACAAGGCCATTTTCTATTGTTTGGTATAATCCTGCTCACGGACGATGCAATGGACGCTCCCGAAAATTCCAAGTTTTCACAAATTATCAGCTGTCTCTTAGACCTAGGAAAAAAATTTAGCTCTTAATTTCGTATATGTGCCTGTCAAAACCTTGTATTCATGCTTTGATTTCAAACCTACATTCAATACCTGACAAGTGATAGCGATTTAGATCAGTGAGAGAAGATTCTTCGGCCCTGTCACATTTTAAAGAAAAAAACTCTTATTTTTATACAGAGAGCCAAAAAACTACGAACCGGCTGCGCGGAGTTTTTCCCGTCCGCATCCTCGGCGCTCGTTGCCGTCTGCCGCTATCATAGAAAGGCGCGGATGAAACCATACAACATTTTTAAAACTACTTTTAAAGGCTTTACTTACCAACTTCATGAAGGGAGATGCTGAAACTGGCCACCGTCGTTGTCCATACATTTAGGAAATTATCCATCACTCGCCGTAGCTAACGTTGAAAAGTGCTGGCAATTTGCTGGCGGATATTTTGTTTTAATTCTTTCAGGATGTGCGGCTTTGTCTTGTACTCTTTATGTTTTAAGTTACCCCAGAGATAGAAATCGGAGGGGGTTGGGTGGGGGGACCGAAGGGGCCACAAATATCTACTAATAATTCTGTCCTCAAACACACTTTCATAAAGTTATTAAGTAAAGCCTTTAAAAGTAGTTTTGAAAATGTTGTATGGTTTCATCCGCACCTTTCTACGATATCAGCGCCGAGGACGTGGACAAAAAAATACCGCGCAGCTGGTTCGTAGTCTTTTGGCTCTCCCTGTAAAATGTGATAGGGTATTCGTATATATGCTGAAGAAATCAGGGCTCTAATAAAGTCCGGTACATTTTCTCACACAACCTGTTTCTATAAGATTATAGGCATATGAGCAGAATTGTTACAGGAACTACAATGTAGGAAATCTCACTCAAAACTTTTACGTATTCGTTCACGCTTCGCTGCCGAGTTCAACGTTTCGAAAGCTTGAATATAGAAAGAATGCTTTTCAGATGAAGCCTGATAAACGGTGAAACAGCTGCAAGGCCTTCGGCGAGTATGGTGGATTGTGTTGCCTACAATTCACTCAGAAAAATGCAGCCAAGAAATTAATATAATCCTTAAGGTTCTGTCTAGCATAGAACCCTTGAGGATTAAACAACCTTTAATTTATCAAAAATAATCACATTTACTACGTTTAAAGGGAAATGGACCATATAATTGGTATCATCTTTTACGTCCCGGAGTTTCGAGTAATCCTAAAACTGTTGGTTTTAAAACTATAAGGAGTGTTTTGTCCAGCATTACATTTGTTACTTTGATTAGACATAGAAAATAATGGTTCACATTTAGAGAATAAAGCTGGTAGGATTCATCAAACTGAATGAGTATTTCCAGAGATACTGACTGCGTCTTAGACCTGCAAAACTAAACGTTTGTGAGAATGAATTTGCAAAATTAATATGCACCCCTATCTGCACTGTGAACTAAAATAAAGCTTGGAAAGGTAGAATCAGACGACTGAAAAATTCACTGCCATAGCGGGGATTTGAACCACGAATCTTCCGGTCTCCGTCCGGTTGCTCTAACCACTGAGCTACCCTGGCAACATGGCGGCACGGCATTAAATTCTCCAACCGAGATTCGCGTTTTTTCCGGTAAACCACAAGGAGATCTTAAATTGTATCGAGATGACATACCCCAATGGCGACCTACAATGCTGTAAGTGCTGTAAGTTCCAGGCTCCATAGTTTCAGCCACTATTAGGTCAATTAATGGAATTAATTGTTCTTACACTAAAGCCGTGTACTAAATGCACAGTAAATACTTAAATGTAAACCCAAACCTTTCGACCTGAACCTAGGTCACCATTACTTTATAAAGAGAAAATAGCATTTGCATCGTAGAAGTGGCTCAGTGTCACTTCTAAGTTTGAAGTTCAGGGTGGTATATAAAGACAGGGTTCGAACCTAGCAATCCGCATGCACCTTTTATTCATGCACTTAACATATAGTAACTTTATGCAGATTATGCTTTAGGTCTATACTTATTCTGTGATTCTGAGCTATTTATCTGCTGTTCTCGAAAAATAAAGATAAGCAAAATAAAAACCTTAATCCTACATAGCCACCTAAGTTCTGTTCGCTTTTAAATTAAAAAAAAGAGAAGCAAATCTAATTTAACTAAGGCAATCAGAAAGCAGAACAAAACGTCCAACATTTTTTGTAGGTCCAGCTAATTTCTATCACTGCCCGCAAACTTCGGCGCTTGCTTTTGCGAGTGCAACATTAACTGTTGAGGCTAGTAAGGAGGGAAGATATTTAAGTGAGAGAAATTTGCTCATTGAATCCAAGGGAAAATCGCTTTGTAATAAAAAATTGAAATAGTATGGAATGTACAACTGAAAACTTAAAATGAAAGGGATTGAAAACCTTTGGAGACAGGGTGAGACAGCTCCCAGATTCAGGGATTTATGCTTAGGCGTTATAATTAATTAGTTCAGAGACCGCTTTCAGTTCATATTGTACGTTAACTTCGCATTTCCTTAAGATAATAGGGAAATACAGCGTATAGGATGTCCAAAGCCGGACGAAAATCCCATTTGTGGGGTCAGAATCTGTTTTGGGCATTACTGAAAGTACAGCGTGAACAAATCTGCGAAACTGGATTCGAGACAGCAAGCATAACACTGAACTAAACTCCATAAAAAGACTTGAAGATTATGATCTCTAAACTATGTCTAAGAAGCATTGCTATTCTATGCTAGCCTCTAGTTCCCGAGGTGGCGGGTTCAAACCCGGCGGAGGGCGATGGATTTTTTTGGGCGTAAAAATCCTTAGCATGGCTTCCTTCGGAAGGGGATTAAAGCCGGTGGTCCCGTGTCGTAGATTTACGGCACCTAAAAGAACCTCAAGCCTGATAGAGAGGCCTCTGAGCAAAATTACCGGTCTTTCACGCCCAATATAAAATGGGACTCTTAGGGACCACAGCAGTTAAAGAGCGTCCATAAATAAAACTCAATTTAATTTCTGAAATTAAACAGAAATTAGGTGGGTCTAATGACTGGTCATGGGTGCTTCAAAGAATATACACATGATGGGGATAAACAAAGTATCCGAAAGAGCAGGATTTGCACACCACCTCATATTCCAATGCAATGCAGTGGAAACTAATTGATAAAATTTGCTTGGGAGTTCCAAATCTAATTATTTAATTAAAAATCTGGTTGAAGGACTCGTGAAACTCTTGAGCACAGATGGCTTAAGTAGTGAAACTGAAAAATAAACCGCACATAAAGCCTAAGGTCCCATTTTCCTAATGGCCACAGTTTACTACTCATTGATTATAGAGAGATTTGAAAGAAACTTGTATGATCCGTCTACAAATACACTTGAGTGACATGAATGGATGCTGGAAGCAACAGATACATTGCTATTACTTGCGTGGTAGTGACTTCCTCACCTACACAGGGCGCGGTTTCGACTCTTGTTGTGACAAAGCCCCGTTCCTCAGTTCTTTCTCATTCTAATAAGTTGAATGCTGGCCAAACGTGGGTGGAGACTCAGTGCTTGCTCATATGGAACAGTGTGAATTATGTTTACCGTTCTTATGGAACTTAAACATCTGGTGGCAAAAGTATAGAAAAAGTATAAGAATGTAGTTTGGTGGCGCTATAGATAATGGTACAGTGACCCCTTATAATTTGGGCTTGCCAATTCCCCAGTTTACACACGAGTTCATAACATGGGTCACAGTTCTTGTTGTCGTCCCTCCGTGGTGTAGTGGTTGCCTCCAGTTCCTGATGTCGCGGGTTCAAACCCGGCAGAGGGCGATGGATTTCTTGGACGTAAAAATCTTTAGCATGGCTTCTTTTGGAAGGGAAGTCAAGCCGGTGGTCCCATATCGTAGATTTACGGCACGTAAAATAATCTCAAGCCTAATAAAGAGGCCTCTGAGCAAAATTTCCGGTCTTTCACGTCCAATATACAGGATGATTTATAAAGAACTGGCACATTTCTTTCTTTAATTATTCCGCTCGAAATTCACTTAATGCCCAATTTTAGCGCCAAATTAAGCAGAATGTTCTGGAGTTTTGATTGCTTGTCAGTAGATGCGCAAATGTTCATGTTTTATTCGCAATTGTTAGTTTTATTGTGGGCAACTGTTTTTGAGATTTTGTTCTAATCAACGTGAAAATGGAGTACATATTAAATGAACGACTCTTCCTTGTAAAGCTATACTGGATTACGAATTCAATTACACCTATTCAAAGGGCATACCAGAGAGGATTTGGGGTTCGGAATTCTCCCCAAAGAAACACAATACTGGGACTGGTAAACAAATTGGAAACAACTGGATCTCTGGTGAGTGAAAAAGGCAAAACTTGTTCATCTAGGCTTCTCACGGTTGTTGTTGATGTAAGAGCACGACTGGATTAGTCACCCAAAAAATCATTAAGACATTTTTCGCAAGAGACAGGGTACAGCTACTCAATGTGTCAGAGAGCTGTGAAAAGTACAGGTCTAAAGCCGTATAGCATTACGGTTTTCAGTTACAGGAACCAGGTAAGGATAGACGACTGAATTATTGTCGTTGGTTTCAGGCGCTCATTGTGGCAAATCCTGCCATATTGTCCATCACATGGTTCACAGATGAAGCATGGTTCCATTTATCCGGCTATGTGAACTCAAGTAACTCGCGCTATTGGGCCAGCGAAAATCTACATGTTATTCATGAAGCACCTATGCACTCGGTAAAATCGTAGTTTAGTGTGCAATATCCGCACAGAGAATAGTGGGACCAATTTTTTTTAAACAATGTGAATGCTGCAGAGTACCGAAGGATTTTCATGGAGTTTGCTGAGCAACTAGACGATGTTGAACTGAGTCAAGGATATTTTCAGCAGGATGGCGCTACATGTCATACATCAAATGAATCCTAATTGCAAGTTTTTTTGACGACCGGATAATTTCCAAAAACCTGTGGCCACCGAGATCTCCGGATTTGACATCGCCGGACTCCTTTCTATGGGGTTACTTAAAAGACAGGGTTTATGCCACACGTCCCCAGACATTGGACGATCTGAAACACAACATTACACAGGAGATTCAAGCTATTGACAACAGAGTCCTCCGAGTGGCCAGAAACATGGAACATGTTAAGTTGTGCTTTATGCAGGATGGAGGATATTTTCAACATTTGCTATAGAGGTAAACAATCTCTCAAAATTCCTCTGTATTCCAGGTATAATAAGCTGTCGCTCGCATAACTCGTTTTGAAACAATTAAAGAAATAAATGTGTCAGTTTTTCATAAATCACTCTGTACAGTTCTTGTCCATGACTAATACAGAGCCTCAACGAAAAAATAATGTAAGTCAGGATGAACAGTAATTGTCTTTTAAGATGCATTGTTGGAATCTCTAATGGACTCTCAAAGCTTTCAGCCAAAAACCGCTTTTTAAACACAATGCAATATCTTAACTACTTGTGCCTTTGAAATATTTTTATTACGTTTTTCGGGCTTGTATTTCATTTGACCAAACAGTGAATACCATTGGCTACAATTTCAGTGGTGTTAGTTAGGTTCGAATCTTTCCAGCAGCGGGATCGGCCTACGTAAATTAAACGGTGCTTAGCATGTTTGGGCGTTGAAAGGACTTAAGTAGTTCTGTGGTAAAACGTTTGTTTTACATTTCAACTAAAAGTATCGGCGACATATTTTTGTTTAGTTTAAACCATTTAGTGAAACTACCAAAATATTTAATAGTAAAGACAAAGTATACAAGTATGCAAGCAAAACCTTCTTGCAGCCTTATTTTGCTTTGTCGCAAAATGATTTAGAAGTGAATGTCCATTAACGGAAATAGAGAATGAAAGATATACAAGGACCACAAAAGTTGAGGCAATATTATTAACACTTAAATGATTTCAGTCAAATTATATAGTATGTAAGTTCAATAACAGCCCACTTTGAAGCAATATGTGTATGTAATAATTTGTAAAATGTATGTAACAGTCATTGCATATGCTTATATTATTGTATACATATTCAATAATGTTATGTGAATATATTACATAATTTAATAATGTAGGAGCTGTGAGAATAATAAGTTTAAATGCTACTAGTGATTATTAGAGCAGCAATAATGTAAATTTTTGAGACAGTTTAAAAAATAGCTAATCAACAACCAGAAAAAGCTTTAGTTAAATGAAGGATTAGCGACTTGAAATACAGAAATTTACAAGTTTAGACGGTTGAAATCAATTCAGTTGCCTCCAAACAGTGCTCATAACCAGACGTGTTGCTTCTAGACAGTGATCATAACCAGACGCGAGATGTGTCCTCGAGAAATTATGTATTCGTGTGAGACGAAAACAGTATGCGTGTTAAAAAGTGCAAGTATTAAATAAAAGAATCTCACAGCTCTCGATATCAGTGAAGTGCTATTTAATTTGTGTCAAGGATTAATAAAAAGGAGTCAATTAAAACTTAAAATCTGTGTAAGCCTATATTCTTGTCGAATCACGCCCTGCCAAGTTATCCATGTCTCTAAAATAATACTGACGCAGCCGAGGCAAACATAAATATTAAATATTTAAAGAAACAGTTTAATTACAAAGTTAATACTTTTTTAAACTTGGGGCAAAGGCTACCGGAAACTTTACTATACGTGCGGTTGCAACGAATTTTAAGTTCGGCTCCCCAACAGTTGAAATATAATACATCAACTTCTTTAAACTGACTTTCCATACGTAGCAGCAGCAACAACAACTCCTTCAACACAAACTACTACAAATTGACGCCCAAAGCGTGGTGCAAACAACGTAGAGACAATACCTACTTCAAATTGGCGTCCATACGTGGAGATAAATAAATTAATAACGTAACAAACCGTCTTCTTCAAATTGGTGCCCAAAACGTGCGGCTAACAAACCACCTACTTCAAATTGAATGGCACTAATTACAGTAACATGATTTAAAAAAGTATGAGTGTACACTAAATGGGGTAGTTATTAGGTTTTTAAAATGCCATACTCCCTCGAACCTCGCAATTGCTTGGTGGGAAAGTGTAGGTATACATTTATATGCTTTGGAAACTAATATACGTAAGTTGAGATACAACACTGAGCAGATATTTTTCCCACAAACATGACTGTATAATAATGGCCATACTTCCACCATATACATCCTATTATTTTTATTTTTTCATATTCGATTATAACTTTACACGTCGCATTACTATAGAAGCAGCCTGCCACTACTGTCATCCGTTGCCTTGTTTCTAGTTAGAACACTCGACCTACCTTTGAAGCGGACCGCCGTAGAGGCGATCGAAACGACTGTAAAAGTAATTTCTGCTAGGCAAATCGCAAATTTAAATTTACTCTGACTCCGAGCGTGAAAGCCTTCACCCTTTGAGGACTACATATTTTGTTTTTTACGAGTACAGAAATCGTTATGAACCACTTTGCAGTCTATGCTAAGTCCTGCTGAATACAGGGTGTACCATTTAAGTTGAGACTGTATAAAATATCTCCAAAACTAAGCGTTGTAAAAAGAAATGTCTTGAATAAAAGTCGATTGATATTATGGGGAAAAGTAAATGTCATTAGTCGTCGTGTTTTGTTTGGAGGACGTTGTGATGGTCATTTCAGGGTCAAATAAAATTGACCCTAATTGTAGGTTTCCATTTAAAAAATTAAATTTATCCTAAAACGACCAACATAATGTCCAAACAAAACACGACTTAATGGTATTTACCTTCCCCATAATATCAAGCAACTTTTAAGACATTTCTTTCTGCAACGCTTAGTTTTGAAGATATTGTACAGTCTCAACTTAAACGTACGTGTTATCCCTTAGTTCCTAAGAGACTGATATTACAGTATTATAACGCAAAATTGTGAGATGAAAATGGATAACCCGGCATGTTAAATTTTGTGTCACAACTTTATTTTTTTATAAAGACAAATATCAACTATAGTTATTAAATTAATATCTTGTTTAAAATATGGTTATTATGTTGCCAAAACAATTATTTTTAAGGTAAGGTTATTTTTTGTATTCTCAGAATATGAAAATGTATAAATAGTGGGTTTCTAATGTAAAGATGGATTAATCTGAAATATTTTAATTAATAAAGGAAAAATAATTTAATTCTGTTAAAAGAATTCTCCTGTTAGCCAGTAGTTTTGTAAATGACAGCGCAATTCACAATTCATATGATAGAAGTTATTGATTGAAATTTCTACAGGATGTACATACATACCTTCTAAGTACACTGGTCTACTTTTGTGCAATTAGTTTCTTTATTAAGAAAGATAGGATGTTTTCCTCAAATATACCACCTTTTGATTAACATTATAATCATTTTTTGAAATAACCAACCATCTTATCCATACCAAACTAGATCCACAACAGCATTTGTTGTTTTTATTACTCTTAAGTCTGAATTCAGTCATTTGCAGTAGTTTCTGATAAAGCGCCTCATTTGTACCAGAAAATGTCATTGATAGAAAAGCTGTTCAAAGCAAAAATAGAGAAAAACTCGCATGTATTTGCAAAGAAAGATACCACGTGGCTTGAGTACATAGAAGCTGCCTTACTTAACAGTAATACCAACTTGTAGAACAAAACTTCCCCTTAAAGTTTATCATTCTACTCCAAAGTCCATAGTAAAAGGTAAAGGTACTTATCACGGAGGGGGACCTTGAAACCGGAGCAGAGCAAAGCACCGCACGCAGGCAGTCGGCCCCTTGTGTTTCCAACGTGATCCCTGGGAGGTAAGGATGAGGGGAGAGACCCGAAGGACGACCAGATTCGGATGCCGACGGGCGCAAGCATGGACGGGTCCCTAACGTTTCCAGATAGAGCGCATCCGACGCTCCCGGTCCCTGCCCACAAGCCACCAACCTCCAGGGTTCCCCGGAGCGGAGCCCCACGCTGAGGAGAGACCTAACTGAGCGGTATCGCAACGACGCCAGGGAAAAAACCTTTACAGAGCGCAAGCCACCACCCAGACGCAACCCGCCGAACACCGTCGCCTGGTCCTACAATCCTGAAACAGGTCACTGGGAAGATGTGGGTACAGGAAATGAGAGGGAGGAGATTTGTGCTAGAAGATGAACCACACCAGCATTCGCCTGGCGACCCGGGGAAACCACGAAAAACCCATGGGCCATTTTGGACGGTCGCCGGGGATCGATCCCGGGACCTCCCGAATGCGAGCCACAGACGTGACCGATGACAGCTGCAGTGCCATTTAAAAATATGTTTAAAATATAACTATTGTGCCTAAAATGATAAAATATGTTTCAAATTAAACAATTCGAATTCATGACTACATAGAAGTTTTAAATGTATTTTGGCAATTTTCGCTAAGCCTCTTCTTAATTCATAATCATCTATAGCAAATGGATCATGTAATTTCAAGGACTAAGACGCAATCATCATGCACGCAGTGATAAAGTGTAAAGTTCTTATTAATTCCATACAATAGATTCAAAATAAACGTGTTTCGAACTTAATTTAATCTTCAATCAATAACAGTTCATGACGTACATGCTTCACACCAAACGTGTAAAATTAGTGTAATGGATAACATTTTTCCATAATTACGTAATAAAGTTACTATATCTCCTAAGAAAAGTTGGAATTGTCTGCTAAAACAAAGATGTATTATTAGGAAGACAAAGGAATGTGCGACATATTCACTTGCATAGACATTAAAACAGCAAGCCTGTCTAACAACAATTGAACAATTTCTCGGAAGCAACAAGGGACTGTCAAGTGCTGAATAAGATATTACCTGGCTGACGTTACGCTACGCACGTCAGCATTGGCCTCTATTTCACTAAATCGTCAACTTTCACATCGTATACATGAAGTTGCTATTTCTTGTAGTTCCATATCAATGACAATTTATAAATTTTGTAAAAATGTGAATTTGAACTGCTATCAGAATGAATGGAAATCGCGAGCATTAGTAAGTGTTACAAATGTATGCGTAGTTTCAGATGATCTTTAAACAATTAGTCTTCAGATTTCACTTCCTGACACACAAATCTTTAAATAATAAAATAAAATTGTATTTCCCATGTATGGAAAGAAAGTATGCTTTTTCCACTTAGGCATACACATGGTTTATGGTTTTAGTGAGGAGAATTTGACCCACAAGCACTGCTTCTGTTTATGTTTTGTTAGAACAAGGAAATCCCGGGGAACAGAGACCCCTTAAGCCTGATATACAAGCTTTCGTAGTTATCTTTACAAATCCAATGTTAGACTCGAACTATCTCGCATGTTGTGCATTTTTGCGTATTTTAGGCGTTACTGGTTGCTCTGAATATTCATTGCGCATTTTCGTGTGTTTATATGACACTTCAAGTATTTTATTTTGGTTAAATAATTCTTAATGGTGATCTCAAACTACGAACCGGCTGCGCTGTGTTTCTCCTGACCGCGTTCTCGGCGCTCGTTACCGTCCGCCGCTATCATAGAAAGGCGCGGATGAAACCATACATTTTTAAAACTACTTTTAAAGGCTTTACTTACCAACTTTATGAAAGGAGATGCTGAAACTGGCCACCGTCGTTGTCCATACATTTTTGGCACCTCTTTAGGAAACTGTCCATTACTCGCCGTAGTTCACGTTGAGAAATGCTGGCAATTTCCTGGCGGATATTTTGTTTCCATTCTTCCAGGGGATGTGAGTTTGTCTTGCACACTTTATGTTTTAAGTTACCTCAGAGATAGAAATCGCAGGGGGTTAGTTCAGGCGACCAAGGGGTGGGCACAAATCTCCACTAATAATTGTCCTCAACCACACTTTCAATTGTTGTCATCGAAATATTAGCCGTATGAGCTGTTACAGAGTCTTGTTGAAAAAAAAGGCAAAAATCACGCTCTCTGTCCGTCAATTCTCTAAAAAAGGGGGCAAAATTGCATTCACGCATGTACGGGCGTCAACTGTTAACTCGAAAAACATTGGCCCTATAACTATTTCTCCGCTCATCGCGCACCGTACACCAATGTTTCGTCATGAAGGGGTACTTCATGAACAATGTTAGATTTGTCAGAGCTCCAATAATTATTATTTTGTGTACACACATATCCATGAAGGTAGAACCAAGCCTCGTCCGTGAAAAATATTAAATGTAGGTATATTCGCCATTGTGTACAATATTGGGACTACACTCACAAAATGTGCGCCTAATTACAGGATCACCTGGTTGAAGAGCATGTGCCACAGTTATTTTATATGGTTTTAACTTCAGCAATTTGGTAGCTCTTCGCACAGAGCCATAAGAAATGCCTGCCTGTTGTTAAAGACACCTAAGTGATATTTGGGGGAATTCTCCAAACAATGACCGATGTCGTCTAATATTTCTTAGGTAAGAACCATACGCCGTCTTTTGGATTTTTTAGTCTGAACACTTCCTGTGGCCTGAAATTTATTGTAAAGCTCATGGATTGTTGTACGGCCTGGAACTTTTACACCTGGAAATCTTTCTGCAAATCGTACTTTCACTTGGCTAGCTGACTAAGTTAACACATACGAATCATAAATAAATACACGCTGTGCAGTAGAAAACATATACTGAGCCATAATATACGTAGTGACTAACTACAGAACAAAATAAGTCGTAATAACTGAACTACATCACAACACCGTCAACTCAATACTGCACTTCACACTGAAGAGCAAATCTACGTCAGCAGCGTGACCTTGTTTATAGCAGCAGTGCATTATCATGTTTCCACACGCCCAGTGGAAAAACACCGCGCAGCCGGTACGTAGTTTTTTGGCTCTCCTGTTATAATATTATTTACTTTTTAATACTCTCTATGTTTTACGTGAAGGTAATTAATATAACCTCAGCATCCGCAAAACAAGTAGAGAGATTTACTTTCATAATATCTCTTAGTTCATTTATATTATCTCTGCATTCTATTTGTAAACACTATAATTATACGTTAAAGTACTTCTCTCGTCTTATTAGAGATACTGCAAAGACTGTTTCGATTTCTAGGAGGGAGGTCCAGAAAGTAATAGACGTTTTGAAATAAAAAATTAACAAAATGAAAAAAAGACCAAAGTTTATTAGATACATATGAAAGATACTCTCTTAAGCTACGTTTCTACATAATCGCCATTCAAATTAAGGCATTTATCATACCGTGGCATAAGTTTTTCAATACCGTCTATGTAGAAATCTGCTGCCTGTGATTTCGACCACTGGTTTACACCTGTAGACAGTTCGGCGTCAGTGTCAAAGCGTTGTATAGCAAGACATTTCTTATCGCTGGGAAGAGGTCGTAGTCGCTCTGCGCCAAATCTGGGCTGTATGGTGGATGATTGAAACCTCCCATCCAAAGCCATCCCAGAGCCCTAGGGTACGATTGGCCGCGTGTGGACGTGCGTTGTCGTGAAAAAACGACACATTACAAAGTTGGCGATACATTTCAATTAGTTTGTGGTTTTTTGCCAACAAAAACCTAATCACAGACCGCACCTCACAAGTGGCGGGATTTTCTATTGCAGCGCACATTTTAACACGTCACACAGAGCAAAGTAAGGGAGGCACAGTCCACGCGTTACCACAGCCGAATGCGTACTAGTGTAGGAACATTCTGACACCAGATGACGGCTCTAGCCCTGCCCACTGCCGCGATAGGCCAAAACGTCTGTTACTTTCTGGACGGCCCTCGTACATACTCAAATTATATCTCAAAATCGACGAGAAGTGCTTAATTTCTAAGTTGCGGAAAGAAAGATTGGCAATGATCGAATGAAATTCTGGGAATTTTAATCAAAGAAATGTTTGTTTTGATATGTGTGCTATCTGCTTAAAAAATACAAGTACCTTAAAAATATATTTAAAAATCATAGCAAGGAATGAAATAAATTTGGTGGTGAGTTCTAAATAAATAATTAGTAAACAATGTTTTTAGTAAGCCGAGGAACCGCAGACTTTGACGGCAGAGCTAGTATCAAACCCTAACAATTAAGAGGAGGTCTACCCAAAAGTTATATTACATACATGATATCATAACATGTACTCTTAATGTCATCTAGATGTTATTTAACGCTAGTTGTGTTTGGCATATGCAGTTTCTGTTGTTATTTAGACGTAATATTCCAACTTGTCAATTGTATTTTAATTTCGTTATAGAAAAATCTGATGTGTTACATTCACATGACCTTCTCTACCCGCTATCGGTTATAAGTGGGTACACAAATTATTCTTATGAAAGCTTATGTTTCTATATGCTTTATTTTAATCGATATAAACATTTGCAAAAAAAGTACAGTAACATGTATAAAAACTGGACACTATATGATGGTCTTAAAATGCCAAATTCTTTCCGTGCAATCGCGAGAAACAACTGAAAATCGACAGGACTTTAAAAGAATGATAAAGTATTGAACAACTCAAATCATTAATAACAGATACCTCAGAAATGGCTTATGCCACTAAAAAGTTACTTGAAATAAATTTGTTTTAAAGAGATCAACAGTTTATGTGTATAGCGTTTTCGTCTATCGCTTAAAGTTTACCAGTTATACAAGATTATAAAACATTTGTTTTGAATGAAGAAAATTCCAGAAAATTCAAGATAAGCATTTTATTACTTATGTAAATGCCAAGTTTGGTATTTAACCAAATTTTCGTTTTTGAGTTATGCTGTTCGCAGACACACACGAACATTTTTTTAAAAATACTTTTTCTTTATTCAAGGGCCTCAAAGCATGCATTTTCGGTGAAATCTCGGTATTGGATTTTTTAGAGGAATACAATACCTTTACGACCTGTGTACGTGGTAGAAAAAGTAAACAACTGCTTGCTGCAATGCTCGTTTTATGCCTCCTCTTAATGAATGTCGTTCAATAGTACATTGTGTCCTATCTATCCCTCAATACAGGAAGATGAGTTAAAGTGCGCTGCTGAGAGGAACGCGTTACAGGAACTGAAGTACTCGTATAATAGTTTTGCTAGTGGAAATGGGGTATAAATTGTTTTCAGTTAAAGTTCCAACCGTTCCGAAGCTAAGTTCCGGATAAACGTTCCAAAATAAGCTAAGTCCTCGAGTATTTTACTATTTACGCAACACACTCTCGGTCCATTGTTGGCAGTCTCGTGAATCAATATCGTCAAACGGCAAGACGATTCGCCCCTCCTTTTCTCTCTCTCTCATCCCACATTCAGCCATGCACGCGTGAATTCGCAACGTATTCTTAACAATACATATGCCGTGTTACATATAAAGACATAATTACTACTAATTTAACAGGTATTTAAGAATTCACGTCCGCCATTGCAGTAACAATCTTGTATCATTTTTCACGACTCTAATGATTATAATTATGTTCTAAACGGCATTTCGGATAACTGCTTTCGCATGTGTGTAGGCAAGAACTCGATAGCATAATTAAATGCAATTGACCGGAAGATTCTAGTGGGTGTTGCCCTCTACTGGAACTTGAAAGCAAGCATAGTCCCAAGGTCTCGCATCGTATACATACAAAGTACTCGCCACGATCAGAGCGTTACTTTTAGAACTGGGTATGGAAATACTTGGGAGCGATTGCATTAATTATCTTTTATTCCAAAATAACGATTACGCTATTCTTTCCCTGCCTATATTTATTTAGATGCAACATCGTGCAATGAAATCACAGTTTATTACGAAGAATTACCGCATGAAAAGGCATCCTCCAGCACATTACATCCTATATATGCACTCACAAACTTTCAGAGGTTGTTCGGTGATGTTTGTTTTGATTTACTCAACCCATGACCACCGGCTATTCATCACCGAGTTGTTACATTTCGTTCCTTGTATATATCCTTCCTCAGTTGATCGATGATAACTGTCGCTTATACTTTGTTGGCTTGTGTGGCTTCAGCATGACGGGGCGCCGGCACATTTCACACTCAATGTTGGGAACCTCTGTGAAGCGCGTCGTCCTCCGTGGCGTAGTGGTTACCATGCAGGCCTCTAGTTCCCGAAGACGCGGTTCAAACCGGCGGAGGGTGATGGATTTTTTCGGGTGTAAAACTCCTCAGCATGGCTTCCTTCGGAAGGGAAGTAAAGCCAGTGATACCGTTTAGATTTCCGGCACGTAAAACAACCTCAAGTCTGATAAAGAGGCCTCTGAGCAAAATTACCGGTCTTTCATGCCCAATATAGAATGGGACGCTAAGGACCACAGCAGTTAAATAGCGTCCATAAATACAACTGAATTTGATTTTTAACTGTGAAGTACTATTTCAGTAGCGGTGGATTTATCGTGGTGGCCCTGTTTCATGGCCAGCAGTCCCCAGATATGACACCGATTAACTTCTACTAAGGTCATGTGAATATCCTAATTAACGAGTGTCCAATGAATCTGGTAGCTTGGATTGTGACAGCCCGTCAAGATGTACATTGGAGTTTACGGAAACATGCCGATACTTTTGGTTTCTTATAGTGTTTTTCTTTAACGATAGCAGACTCTTCTTAACACCTGCATTCCACACCAGCCATGGGTGAGCCAGTCCATTATTAGTTCGAATTCAAATCCGACACACACGCATTAGTCTATGAACAAACGTTAAGCCTAGGTGAGCGGCGAAAGGGGATGAGTAGGGAAACATTTCACATCAGTAGCTGTAAGGCATGCTTCGCATCGAAGGTCCACACCAGCCACTGTTTCGTATTGGTATGATGCCAAAGGTCTGACACTCAAACATTAACATATGAATACAGGTCGGTTTCAGACTCAGGGTGAAGGAGAAGGGGGGGGTAAGACAACCATTAAGTGGAGTGTTCCAGGTAAGGTGTGGGGATTAGGTGTGGCAGAGACGGTTTAGTATTTCCTTACCAAACATATTGGCACGACTCCATGCACTCGATTCTGCATCAGGCTCCTGGGCTGTTTATGTCCTGGAGGCGTGCTCTCTACAGTTTTCGTGATTATGGGAGTTGACATTTCGAAATGCTTTAAAGAAGCGATTCTATACAGTATCTACAGAATGAGCAGTTACATATGTAACACAAGTGTACGTATTTGACGGATGGTGTTGCACTGCCAATGTAATTTGTTACGTAAGTTTTGGTTATGATTCAGTAAAAATCATACGACAATAGTCAGATGCTATCAAAAGGTAATTTTAATAGCAAAAATCCACCATTGTCCAACGAGACATTACATGTTTAGCGCATTAACATAATGTGACTCCGGAGACCGTGGGTTCCATGTATCAAACCACTCAGCAAATATCTCTGTATCCTATTAAGGTTTTCAAAGGTGCTAGTAATACAGAACTACTACTAGAAGTAAAACGTACATACGATTCTGACTGTGGTCTTAGCTCATAGCGAGATGCTGTTAGAAATAAAGTGTAAAAGAACCTTAAGAGCTGTTGATAGTATATCAACGCGTAGCTTCCATAAGTAATAATGACGCAACATAGATGTTTCAGAGAATTTCTGAACACAGGCAAAACAGATTAGTCGACATAAACCATGGGAATAACCTACAAGAGTCAATGAAAGCAGGACTTGGCACGTGTGCAGGCAGTGTTGACTCATATTTTATTGCTGTATTTTGCAACTTCTTGCATCAGATAGTCTTTATTTCCTACTGAAGTTTCATGATTAGCTAATTTACACTCAAGGAAAGAAAGCAAGCTGTCAGCAAGGGAGGATTCATACTTGAAAAACATGGAGACACTTCATAGCTCCTGAAATGTGCAAGCTTCATATATATATATATATATATATATATATATATATATATATGAAGCTGTGAAAATTTAAATTGAGGTTTTTTTATGGACGCTCTTTAATTGCTGTAGTCCTTAGCGTCCCATTCCATATTGGGCGTGGAAGATCGATAATTTTACTCAGAGGCCTCTTTATCAGGCTTGAGGTTCTTTCAAGTGAGGTAAATCTACGACACGGGTCCACCGTCTTTACTTCCCTTCCGAAGGAAGCCATGCTAAGAATTTTTGCAGCCGAAAAACCCATCGCCCACCGCCGGGTTTGAACCTCGACCTTGGGAACTAGAGGCTCGCATGGTAACCACTACGCCACGGAGAACGACTATGGAGTTGTGCACCAACATTCTCAATAGCACTGAGAACTTTTACTAAGAATGTCTATATAATTCTGCTTCTTCTCCTTCCTACCACGTAGTGGCCTGCTACGGTCTCATTCCATCTCTTCATCGGACGATCCTAAGGACGAATTGTGGTCGGTAATTTAATATTAATATTTGCTGAGGAATTCTTTTTATTTGTTTTTAGTTCCGTTTATACCCCTCCTTTAACTGCAATGGTGTTATCGGCGGCCCTTTCGTTTGGAATATACTGCCTAAAGGCAATGGTGTTAACTCGTGTTTGCTTGTTGGATTTCTGGTAAACTTTAGATTTATTCATTAGATATCACACACACACACATTCTCATTCATAATTCCAGATTCTGGGGAGGATAGACAATAATCTTGGTTAATGAAAAATTCCCACCCCCCAGACGGGGATCGAACACGCGACTCTTCGCACAGCAGGCAGGTACTCTACTGATTGACCTACGAGGCCAGCCCAGAGCGATTTTTGTGGCAGGCAACCTCGGCACATTGGGCCTCCAGTGTCGACGTAATTGTGTATCCTATGTATAAGAGGGTCAATTTTTCAGTTCTTTCACAATGTCTAAATTATTTTTCTTATCTAGTTTAGTGTATTCTGCAGTTCTTAAAAATTTCATTTCATTGGCTGTGGTGCAGTGTTCATCACTTTGTCTTATAGTCCAGGCTTCACTTCCTCACATGGGGACTGGTCTCGGCAATGTCTTATACGCCTTTATCCGAGCATGTCTTTGTACAAGAGACGGTTTGAAAACCTTATTTATTATACGCATTGCGTAATTAAAGCGATGTGATTTCATTGTTAAATCTTTTTCTGTTACATAACTCAAAAAGAAGTCTAAATATTTAAACGATGAAACTTTTCTACTGGTTTAGTGTAAAGCTAGGTTTTAGTTACTGAAATTTCCATGTTGTAAATTTCAGAAATAAGTTGTAATTGACAAACTGAATGTTGAAGGCCATGTTCAGAATCTGCCTGTGATATTATATCTGCAAACAGTAGCATTTCTAGTGGAATTCATTGTTCTTCCACACAAGCCGTGTGTTGGAAAGGTAGAATCAGACGACTGAAAAATTCAATGCCATAGCCGGGATTTGAACCACGGATCTCCCGGTCTCCATCCGGTTGCTCTAGCCACTGAGCTACCATGGCAACATGCCGGCACGACATTAAATACGTCAACTGATTCGCATTTTCCCGGTAAACCACAAGGAGATGTACATTTGGTTTGAGATGACATGCCCCAATGGCGATTTACAATGCTGTAAGTACTTTAAGTTCCTGGCTTCATAGTTTAGCCTCTATTAGGTCAATTAATTCAGTCGTCTGATTCTACAGGGAGAGCCAAAACACTACGAACCGGCTGCGCGGTGTTTTTCCTGTCCGCGTCCTCGGCGCTCGCTGCCGTCTGTCGCTATCATAGAAAGGCGCGGATGAAACCATACAACATTTTTAAAACTACTTTTAAAGGCTTTACTTACCAAGTGTATGAAAGTAGATGCTGAAACTGGCCATCGTCGTTGTCCATATGTTTTTGGCACCTTTTTAGAAAACTATCCATCACTCGTAGTTCACGTTGGAAAATGCTGGCAATTTCCTAGCGAATATTTTGTCTTAATTCTTCCAGGGTGTGTGGGTTTGTCTTGTACACTTTGTTTTAAGTTACCCCAGGGATAGAAATTGCAGGGTGAAGGGGTAGGTCGAGGGACCGAGGCGGCCACAAATCTCTACTAATAAAATTCTGTCCTAAAACAAACTTTCAGTTGTTCTCATTGAAATATTGGCCGTATGAGCTGTTGCAGAGTCTTGTTGAAAAAAGGGCAAAATCACGCTCCATGTCTGTTAATTCTCTGAAAACAGGTGGCAAAATTGTACTCACGTATGCACGGGCTTCAACTATTGGCTCGAAAAAAAATTGGCCTTTCATAAAGTTGGTAAGTAAATTATATTGAGATGACACCCCAATGCCGACTTACAATGTTTTTGTGGAAGAACAATTAATTCCATTAATTGACCTAATAGTGGTTGAAGCTATGAAGCCCGGGATTTGAAGTACTTACAACATTATAAGTCGCTATTGGGGTATTTCATCTCAATACAATCCCAATAAAAAAAATTTGGCTCTAAAATGACCATCACAACATCCTCCAAATAAAATACGACTAATGAGATTTACTTTCCCCCATAATATCAAGCAGCGTTAATCAAGACATTTTTTTCTGCAACGCTTAGTTTTGGAGCTATTGTACAGTCTCAACTTAAATGGTCCACCCTGTAGAATAGGAGGCTAAGAACCATAGCAGTTAAAGAGCGTCCATAAATAAAAACTCAATTGATTGTTTAGTTCAATTGCTGTCCCATCGTGTTTTCATTCGTTTTCCTCCGTTTTTCTGTACTCACGTGCTTTTATGGGGAGACTAAATGGAGAAAATAGCTAAAAACTAAATGTTTAGCTTTATTGTGCAGTCTTAGATACTAATTAGAATCCGCTCCTTAATTTTACAAGTATATGCATTTTGTGGGTCTATTTTGCTGTTAACATGGTTGGTTATTTTTTTAAAAAATAATTGCTGATACATTTTAATCAAATGGTTCTATAATTAAGAAAAACTGTCTATCTTCCTTAATAAACAAACGTATTGTATAAATATAGAGCAGTGATCTTTGAAAACAGTCATCAGTAGGTACGTTATTTTACTCATTTTCAGTGACAAAGATAGTGCAAACTAAGAACGGAGATGACTGAGCGATGTGACTTCGCGATAACGCGTGCGATTCGCATTCGGGAGGTCCTGGGATTGATTCCTGGCGACCGACCACTTTGACTCATGTTTTTTTTTTGGTTTTCCCGGGTCGTCAGGAGAATGATGGAGTGGTGTCTTTCAGCACCCGAATTTCTTATCCCTTCATTCGTTCCATCCATCATTTCATTCATCCTTCACCCCGTTAGGTCTGTTTCAGTGTTGGAAGAGTCGGTGATGGCGTTTCGGTGTGGCGTAACAGGGAAAAAGGATGCTCTGTGTGGAACTTTCTCCGTCACTCGCTTTTCGGAGCGGGGTGTTGAACGCACTGAGTGGGGGCGTGGGTCCCCGGTCTGCCTCTCCGGCTGTCGGGGCGTGTATATCTAGAAACTGTAGTGACCCTGTCATTCCTGTGTCGTCACTCCTGATTCCGGCCGCCCGGTGTCTCCTCTCATCTCCTCCTCCCGGGGGCACACCTTTGTGGGGCATATGTACAATATCCTCTGGAGTGTGCCGAATCCCCTCCGATGCTCAGGGGGAAAAAAAGGAACGGAGGCATGTTAAAATAAAACTTAGTGTTACAGTAACATGACTTTCTCTGCCTACAAGCCATTAATATAAAACTTGTTTTACCACCTACTTTTCTGTTATTCGTGATAAGTACACTGATGTGCAAAACCTAAGAACGAAAGTAATCTTCGCATGCTCTGACACTGCCAAGTAACATAGCTCGATGAAACCTGAATCACACATAGAGCGAACTGCTACGGTATGCTACAGTAGGCAACTAAACGAAATATGCAATGAGACGAACAGAAATGCCACCTTTATTCATAGACCATCCATAGACGATAGGTTTGGCATCCTTAAAACAGAGCCCAACTCAAGTATAAAATTGGGTGACTTTTCGGTTTTGAGTTACGCTTTTCATGTTGTATTAGGGGAGCCTTAAAAATGTTTTTGATGATATACCAATATATAATTTTTAGATCGAGTGCATTTCCCCTACCTGAAATGAAATGGAGTTTTATTTATGGACGCTCTTTAATTGCTGTGGTCCTTAGCGTCCCATTTATTGGGCGTGAAAGACCGGTAATTTTGCGCCAAGGCTTCTTTATCAAGCTTGAGGTTCCTTTACGTGCCGTAAATCTACGACACGGGACCACCGACTTTACTTCCTATCTGAAGGAAGCCATGCTAAGGATTTTTACCCACGAAAAATTCCATCGCCCTCCGCCGGGTTCGAACCTGCAACCTCGGGAACTAGATTTCCCCTACCTGAGATTCCTAAGCGCTAGTGAAGCTAAAAAGGCAGCTTATGTATTAGCTTTCCAACTTTTGGCTTCGCATATAGTGAAAACAAATTAATCAAACTAAACAACTGAATTTCGACTGTAATAGTAAATACAATCAGGAAGTCCTTACTTTTGAAAATTTTCGCCACAAACACCCCTAAAATCTTGCGGAAATAGCTCCTACAGCAGTCTGTTTTCAACGTTTTACCCTCTGGCACACAGCAAATAGAAGGAATCACTTTTGCTAAAACAAAGCAGCCCTAAAACTCAAAGAATCCTGGGTGCACAACACTTTCAGCAGCGTTCCATAGGAATATTGATCCCAGGGCTAGAGGGTGGATATTGTGGGATATTGAATACGTTTTACAGTTTGGGGAAATGCAGCTCTCGTTGTAATTTCAAAGAAAAGCGCTGAGTAAACACTCGAGAATGTTCAAGGTGAGAACGCTCCAAATTCTAGGGCAAGACGCCAAAACGTTAGATCGCGACTCTTACGGCTGGAATCATGCTATATAGAAATTACATTCCTTTCTTATCCACTCTCGTGTTCTGTGTTTTTATTTTTCTGTTCAGCAAAGGACACGTAGTTCACTTTTGGCCGCGTTTAGTAAAGTAACGGAAGTAAATAGAACACGCCCTTACGGGCTGAACCTCATTTCAACACTTCCTTCCAATCTTCTATGGTCAAAACGGGTACTTTAGGAAGGTTAAACTAATAGGAAGATAATTGATAAAGCATCCTTTCTGAAGGAAAATTAAACATTAATGTCCTATTTACAGTATCATGGGGGATAATACAAGAGATTAAATGCAATTCAAGACAATGTATTGACTATGGATTAATATTAAAAATTAATAAAAGTATTGTTTTAAAAGCAATATTTCCGAAATTACCTATGTGCATTTTGGAGGACTGAGAAACCATATGTTAAAATTCACATTTGGTAGTCTTCTTTCTCTTCTGCCTTTGGTTTAGACCAGTGATGCCCAACCTTAACGAAACAGGGTAGGGCGGATTTAACTCCATGTATTGTACGCGGAGCTATGAGTTATTCATGTGGTCATGGGTTATCCAAACTCCAATGTCTGGTTACCTTGTAACATGCCATTGCGACCAGCTGTCAGTGAGTGAAGGGGAAATGCTTCATAACACAAAACGAAAAAGGTGGGGTAAGGCGACAATGTGACGCCATTAGCTCACAAGATACCAGGTTGGGCTTCACTGGTTTAGACTATTGGCCTGCTTCGATCTCACTTGCATCTTAACATAGATCTTGCTATCGACCTTCTCCTTTTCAGTTTATAATATTACATATTTCTTGGTAGCTTGCTTGCATTCATTCTATTTGTGTGCAGGTCTCTCACGTTCCATGGACCTCCAATTGTTTAGCTTTTCCCCTCTGCATTGCTTCCTCCAAGGGTTCGATTTCGACAACTTCTTCGGCATCTTGACGTTACACCAGCGCCGGCCCTTCCCAGAGGCGAAACGCGTTTTCTCCCATGGTTGCGCGCTGAGGCCCACTGTCACCTTGGGTTAACGTCGATGCCAAAGACTGAGACCCCTTCTTCAGTTCTTAGATCAGCGTTTTTAGAACTCTAGGCGCAAATCGGGAACTTTCATTGTATATACACTGATGGGTCTAAGACTGATGTTGGAGTAGGATGTGGGATGTGCCTTTGTTTTTGGTCAGCATAGTTTTACCTTTCGTTTACCGGGGCAATGTTCGATTTTTACCGCCAAAATTTTTATATTTATCAGGCACTTTTATACATCCAGCGGCATGAGTTACGGCACTGTGTTCTTTGCGCAGACTCCCCGAGTGCCCTTCAGAGTATTAACGCGCTGTACAATTACCACCCACTCGTACAGCGCATACATGATCTCCTCCACTCGCTCGGTGTTTCTGGCACCAGCGTCTCCTTCGTGTGGATTCCGAGTCATGTGGGCATCTCAGGTAACGAGTCTGCCGACGCCGCTGCCAAATCGGCGCTTTTATCCCCCAGATGTTTTACCTGAGTTGTTCCCTCTTCAGATTCTTACGTTCTTTTACGACACCGCATCCTCTCGCGTTGGCGCGGTGAGTGGGTGGCCCTTAGGGGGAACAAGTTGCGGGAGGTTAAACCTCTCCCGGCTGTCTGGGCCACCTCTTCTCGTGTTTCTCGTTGGGAAGAGGTGATTTTAACACGACTTCGTATCGGACATTGCGTATTTAGTCATAGACACTTTGCTTAGTGGTGACCCCGCACCACTGTGTGATCAGTGTGCTGTACCCTTAACAGTGTGTCATATTTTAACAGTGTGTTAGGTTTTAGCACAATTGCGCGTTTGTGCGTCTCTGTCTGTTGGTTTAGCCGACATTTTGGCAGATGACGCGTATACTGTAGAAAGTCTTTTACGTTTTATCCGTGACAGCGGTTTTATTCGACGCATTTAATGCGCTGAGCTTCTTTTAGTTTTATGATTTTATATTGTCGATTTTAATGGGGGGCTGTTCCCTCCCGGGGTCATATGACGCTCTGGTCCCTTGGCTTCTACAGATCCTGACAACGCAGTTTACTCTTTTATCGTTTACAAAGCTTTTAGTGTGATTGTCTTTAGACTTTGATATGTATTTTATTGCTTCCACTACGCGGGTTTGTGTCCCGTATTTTAATTTCTGGATTTTAAATTTTATACATCGATGGCTTGTTTTATAGTGTTTTTGTCTATGCGGTGTTTTACCCCTATTTTATTTTTGGACTTTCAATTTTATACTTTGTAAGGGCGCTGATGACCATAGCTGTTGAGCGCCCTTAAACCGCATCTCATCATCATCATTTAGCGTTTCCTTTCTAAGATTATATGATCCGTTAAATCTGTCCGGCTTTCTATCACTATGAGGCTTTTGAGTAATATTCGTTTTACGTGAATGGATTACCAACCCAGTTGCACAACCCCTACCAGAAGGACCAGGGTTTGTTATCGGAGAGTCGTTCTTGTAGAGGAGCCGCCATCCAAGGTTACAGAGCTCCCTCAACCATGCCTGTTGGTATACCACCTACCTGCTGGCTTAGTCGGCAAAAACTAAGGCCCCATCCGCCAACTTGGGGTCGTCCTCCGGGGTCTAGGGGCATCACGCTAACCTCTGGTTCCCGAATTCGCGGGCATAAAAATCCTTAACAAGGCTTCATTCGGAAGGGAAGTAAAGCCGGTGGTCCCGTGTCGTAGTTTTCCGGACTAAAAGAAGCTCAAGCCTGATAAAGAGGCCTCTGAACAAAATTTCCAGTCTTCCACGCCCAATACAGAATGGGACACTAAGAACTATAGCAGTTAAATAAATAAATAAATAAATAAATAAAACTCAATTTCATTTCGTTTCACCAACTTGGGGACGCGCCCTCCAGAGTTTGAGACTGTTAATGCCGCCCCTGTAATATATCTGTATATAATTTTGTCAAGTGCTTTGTTTGTTGATATGTACATGTAAAATTGTTAATATTAATCGGTATAATCATTTTGTGGTAGCTTTGTTAGGACACAAACATAATTACTGTTAATTAATTCTTTTTCACGCAAGCCGTGTGTAGGATAACGTTGGAAAGGTGGGTCGTCCTCCGTGGTGTAGTGGTTACCATGCTAGCCTCTAGTTCCCGAGATCGCGGGTTCAAACCTGGCGGAGGACGATGGAGTTTTTCCGGCGTAAAAATCTTTAGCATGACTGCCTTCGGAAGGGAAGTAGATTTACGGCACGTAAAAGAACCTCAAGCCTGATAAAGAGACCTCTGAGCAAAATTACTGGTCTTCACGCCCAATATGGAATGGGGCGCTAAGAACCACAGCAGCTAAAGAGCGTCCATAAATAAAACTCAATTTTTTGGAAAGGTGGAATCAGACGAGTGAAAATTTCAATGCCATAGAGCGGATTTGAACCACGGATCTTCCGGTTTCTATCCGGTTGTTCTAACCATTTGAGTTACCATGGCAACATGTCGGCATGCATTAAATTCCCCAACTGACTCGCATTTTTCCCCGGTAAACCAAAAGAGATCTCAACCTTTGCAACCCTGTTCTACACACGGTTTGTGTGGAAGAACAGTTCATTACCATTGATTGACCTTATAGTTGGTTAAACTATGAAGTCCGGGATTTAAAGTACTTACGACATGTGTGTAACCATTAGGGTATGTCGTCTCAAAATATTTTGAGATCTCCTGGTAGTTTACCGGGAAAAATGCGAGTAAGTTGGGGAATTTAATGACGTACAGGCATGTTGCTATGGTATAACTCAGTTGGTTAGAGCAACCGGACGGAAACCGGACGGAAACGGGACGGAAACCGGAAGATCCGTGGATCAAATCCCGGCTATGGCATTGCATTTTTCAGTCGTGATTAATTGTATTAAAATTCAATGTTAACTATAGAACATTTTATCGTAAGAGAAGAAAGCTGTCAGACAAAGCAATGTTTGTGCCTTAAAATCGACAACAAGTGAGAAAACGTGCAGTTTTGCGACCACTAGCTAACTGTATGGTCATTGTTATTTCGCAGAGAGTAAAAGCTCTTTGTACCATTATGCCTGAACTATTTTTTTCATTCATTCATTATCTGTTTACCCTCCTCTTATGTAGGACTTACACCCCCCAGGACTTACAGACGGGTGCCTGGGGTCAGAGGCCCGTCGAGGAGCAGACACTCATGGATCAGACAGAACATCCAGGATGGGTGATCAGCCCGATGCCTGGTTTGGGATGAAGGAAGTAGATGAAGCGAAATGTTGGTAAAATGGATGAAAGGAAAGGTGATGATGGAGCAGTTGGTGGAAAGAATGGCGGGGGAAACCGGAGATCCCGGAGAAAACCCGCCCAGACGCCGCTTCGTCCACCACAAATCCCACATGCAGGTCCCTGGGATTGAACCCGGTCCGCCTCGGTGGGAGGCGAGCGGTCTAACCACTCGGCCACGGCGCCGCCTTATGCCTGAACTAGCCTAACAAAATTCGGGGGGGGGGGAAGACTAGCCAAAGCACTGTCACCATGTTGTAACAATGTCATGTGACGTAGTATTAAGCCAACCAAAGTGTAAGACAAAATGACGTGGAATAAGAAGGCGAAAAGCTTTTCTCCAATAAGGGAATAGAAAATTTTTGGGGTGAAGCTCTATAAATAGCAAACAGAACGTAAGATTCGGGGCGTTCTCAATTTACCTTCATACAGTGAACATGTAACTCTTCTTCTTTTTCTGTTTACCCTCCCCGTTGTTAGGGTTCACACCCCACAGGACTGGCCAGCGGGTGCCTGGGGTCAGACACCTGTCGGGGAGCACAGATTATAGATCAGAGAGAACAGCCAGGAAGGAGATAATATGAAATGACGGTGAGATAGGTGATGATGGAACAGTTAGTGGAATGAATGGTTGGGGAAACTGGAGGAAACCCGCCCAGGCGCCACTTTGTCCACCACAAATCCCACATGCGGTTCCCTGGGATTGAACCCGGACCGCCTTTGTGAGAGGCGAGTGGTACCATTGTGAACATGTAGCTCACGTGTTTAAATACGCAGACTCCATTCTTAAATTTATCGCCGTCAAGAGAACACGTAATTCGTGTGTTGAAATTTCGCCCTGGAAAGTAGTGAGTCAAGTGTGATATTAATCGTCGCAAAGATCGCGTTTTCTAATGTAATCACAATTGTAAATCTAAAAGATTCCGCCACCTAATTTAGAACGCGAAATAGCGCGTAACCAGGTGCGCGAGGAAAGAAGGCAAAATGTGTCTTCAGGCAACGCTAGAAAGCTGACAGCCTTCTTAATTACGATTTCCAGTGTCATAGTTACAAGAGTTTGAACAAAAGTGAATGACGTGACAATCTCAGTGTCACACGACCTTGTGACAAACCTCACTCCTTTACCAAGGGAACACCGAGTCCATGGTTCTCCTAAAGCCCATAACCATGAAAATATAGCTAGTCGAGGCATACAAACAGATCCAGAGAGGAGTTATATTAATCAGATTACACAAACAGGTACGTAAGTGGGGCTTCAAACGTGGCTACACAACGTAGAGTCTGAAACTTGGATGTCCTACTGCCTTCAGGTTACAGGCTCCCCCGAAGGGCACATTTTGGAGATATTTGCTCTTGATTTCAGGGGGAAGAATTTCTTATGAGGAAACGTTTGTAGCACATAGGGGTTACCCATAAGATGCTAATATCAGTCAAATTTAGGTAACCACAACTGCTTCTTGTACTATTTTCTTCCGGTTTGCTCCACGTGGGGAAACGATCTTTGATTGGATGAAATGATGTTTTCTACTAGTTGAAACATGAATGACTACTTCATGTGCCTTAACCAAACCACACCAGCGTGCTTGCTTATGGCCTGGGGGAAGAACGTATTTTGGTCCAGATCAGCCAATTGGAGCATATTTTATTAGTATTCACCTGGAATACTTGAAGTAGTGGTATAAAAAAGAATCTCGCTACGCTCCACTCCTTTAGGCACTTAAGATGTGGTGTTAGATAGATTAGATTACATATTTGACAGGGAGATGAAGAGGAGGAAAGTACATCTACCTGCCTGCACTGACACTTTAGCCTTATTGTACGCTTTTCAACCTGTTTTTTCAATTATCACCTCCGTAAACTCTAATAAGATTCAGGAGTCTAAATTTCTAAATTTATTGTATCATTCACTTCCAGTGCTTCACAGTGGAATATTAAGTGTGGGGCTGTTTCCTCCTCTACACCACAAATCCTGCATCTTGGGTCTTCTGAAAGCCCCATTATCTGCAGGTATTTTTTTTAAAATTCCCATGACCTGTCATCAAACTCACCATGAGCCTCATCTGCTTTCAACTTTAAGGGCTGCAGTACTCCTTCGAAGACATGGTTGTTGCTAGATACACTACGTGATCAACAGTATCCGGACACCTGGCTGAAAATGACGTACAAGTTCGTGGCGCCCTCCATCGGTAACGCTGGAAGTCAATATAGTGTTGGCCCACCCTTAGCCTTGATGACAGCGTTCACTCTCGCAGGCATACTTTCAATCAGGTGCTGGAAGGTTTCATGGGGAATGGCAGCCCATTCTTCAAGGAGTGCGGAACTGAGGAGAGGTATCGATGTAGGTCGGTGAGGCCTGGCACGAAGTCGTCGTTCCAAAACATCCCAAAGGTGTTCTATAGGATTCAAGTCAGGACTCTGTGCAGGCCAGTCCATTACAGGGATGTCATTGTCGTGTAACCACTCCACCACACCCCGTGCAGTATGAACAGGTGCTCGATCGTGTTGAAAGATGCAATCACCATCCCCGAATTGCTCTTCAACAGTGGGAAGCAAGAAGGTGCTTAAAATATCAATGTAGGTCTGCGCTGTGATCGTGCCACGCAAAACAAGGGGTGCAAGCCCCCTCCAGGAAAAACACGACCACACCATAACACCACCACCTCCAAATTTCACTATTGGCACTACACACGCTGGCAGATGACGTTCACCGGGCATTCGCCATACCTACACCCTGCCATCGGATCGCCACATTGTGTACCGTGATTCGTCACTCCATACAACGTTTTGCGACTGTTCAATCGTGTAATGTTGACGCTCCTTACACCAAGCGAGGCGTCGTTTGGCATGTTCCTGCGTGATGTATGGCTTATGAGCAGCCGCTCGACCATGGAATCCAAGGTTTCTCACCTCACGTCTAACTATCATAGTACTTGGTGTGTATCCTGATGCATTTTGGAATTCCTGTGTGATGGTCTGGATAGATGTCTGCCTATTACTCTTTACGACCCTCTTCAAATGTCGGCGGTCTCTGTCAGTCAACAGACGAGGTCGGCCTGTACGCCTTTGTGCTATACATGTCCCTTCACGTTTCCACTTCACTATCACATCAGAAGCAGTGGACCTAGGGATGTTTAGGAGTGTGGAAATCTCGCGTACAGACTTCTGACACAAGTGACACCCAATCACCTGACCACGTTCGAAGTCCGTGAGTTCCACGGAGCGTCCCATTCTGCTGTTTCGCGATGTCTAATGACTCCTGAGGTCGCGGATAATGAGTACCAGGCAGTAGGTGGCAGCACAATGCACCTAAGATGAAAAACGTATGTTGGTGGGGGTGTCCGGGTACTTTTGATCACATAGAGTATGTCAGTCGAATATAAAACATAGCATAACACCACTGGGTTACAAAAAATACCAATATACCCTGTTTCCAACGTAAGTTAGTCATTTATCTATTGTAGCTTAAACTAGCTGAAATATCTCCCTAGAAAAAAAAAACAACAGCTTCGAATTTCGAAGATATAATCATGAACATGGAGGTATTAATTATTTATCGGTTTTAAATCTTCTAGCTCCTTACAAATCTTAACATTTAATTTTCAGGATTTAATCAGAATAATTTAGAGTAATAATTTAGCTTATATTTCTTCTGGGCTTCTCAAATACGCTCCTTTTAAGGAGTTTCGATTGGTCTTAATTGCTTATTGGTGTTACGAATTTTCACAGTTCCTGATACAAGTTAGGACATGTTGAGCTAACTCGTGTCTATTTCATCCCTCAATTATTATTTTAATTTTTCTTAGATACACTCGCTTTAATTTATCACGTTACGGAGGTAAGTAAAACTGGTGAAATGTAGAAGATAGGAGAAGTTCTTCCTCCACAGTCCATGATAGACTAACTTCTTGGGTGAAAAAGCTAGTACTGAATTAGAAACTGTGTGAACGACACACCCCTCACCAAGTGAAGTAAACTGGCATCGACATGACACGCAAATAATATTCATTCCTTCAGTATCTTTTTTTTCATTAGCGTTTTCTCCAAAATCGACTACAAATAGATCGATAAATTAAAAGAAACAGGAAATCTGTAGTCTCAAATGCTGTATGATCCTACTCAAAAGATATCTTGAGTATGTCAAAAGATACATCTTCTGCATACCCATTGGAGAACAAAAGGATTGCACCCTCATATCCAGACTTTGCTTGGAATCCCCTGGACCCTTAAGGGATCCCAAATTTCTTCCACTTCTGATTTATGTAATAGTTTCCGCAATGTTGTAATTCACTCTCAAAATGTTTTTCTCGCAAGAGTTTAGTCAATACGATAACATTTAATGTAGTATTCCTAAAATTCGATGCATATCTAAATAACTCCCGAAATGTTCTTTAAAGCATTTATGGCTCATTTTGAGCCTCATTGAAAGGGAAGTTTAAGGAATGCAAATTATTAATTTATGTTCTCTATTACATGCAGCGCAACGAATTCTTTAATAGATACACTGCCCCACAAGAAAATAACGTTTATTACTGGAAAATATGCTTTGAGAGATGATGCTGAACTTACAGATGATAGATTTATTGCAAATAGGAATTAATTTAGAGGGAAAGTGATGCAATTTCGAAGCTGCGTATAAGGTAGTTCTCACATCAGAGTACAGATTTCGTCATGAAAGTATCGAAAAGCAATATTTTCAACTATGAGAGTGCAGCAAGGCAAAGTTCCTTTTACAAGAAGGACCTTGCAGGGAGCATCGAAAAAGAGAAAGCGGGCTACCCGCACCATCTTCAGGGTACGGCCCTTAGGAAAGTAAGGTTACGCCAAGGTTGTTGCATGGGTGCAGAGAAGAATAAAGCGGTAGTTGAAGACACTCCCAGAATATAGTAGGTTTAAGAAATGGCACTGTTGCATAAACTCCCGAAGGGTGCGCAATCCGGCGAAGTTTCTGTTATCTCAAAACAGCAGTAATCATCATAGTTCATAGTGTTTGATACCGCCATTACTCACGGGAAGATATAAATAATTAAATAAATAAATGATATATTTCCGTATATTAAATCAATGTATAATGTAATAAGTTTGAGTTGAAACATTTTTCTGGAAAGAAAAAGGTAATTAGGAAGTCGTGTGAACAAGACATTAGTAACAGCCGAATACAGAACACATTAGCTTAAAGATTCTGGGAATGCAGTTAGGGTTTAGTTCAGTAGGTTTGCAAAGTCACGTAGGCAGCAATTCTGTAAATTAGAAAAGTGAAAAGCACGGCTTAGCAACAAGGTAAAAGACGGATAGTAGGATTCTAGATTCGGACCGCGTGACATGAAACGTTGCTAGGAGTAATGGTATTGTGGCGTGTATATGTGTGTATTGTCACGCCAGACACATTATTGCGTCGTTGGCGATAGTATTGTCGGTGTAATTCTTTCGGCTTTGGGTTTCGAAGTTCGTCTGGCGTGGCGACTCGCCACCGTCTAGCTGGCGATCCTGACCAGAGGTGAAGAGAGTGAGGGAAGTGAGCGTTACTTCTTTGCGTGTTGTGTAGTGAGCGTCACTTTTGGTCAAGAGTTGGCTCTGAAGGGTTGTATGTGAAATCATCGTGTGAATGTAGTCTCGTGTGTAGTATCTCCCTTCAATTGCTTCCTTTTTATCTTTTATGTGTGTTGTAGGGGCACAGTGTTTATACTGAATAAACCACAAGAATGTGATTAATGTGAAATTCTGTGTATTTTGTTATAACTATCCCACGCCTGCTCTGGAATGTGTAGTTTAAGATTCTGGTCCTCTTGCTACCTCTGCAGCTAGGCCTCCCAATGTATATGCTGGGGTAACTAAAATTTAATATCTAGCTGCAAGCCTTTTGTCCTCACCTCGGTATATAACAATATGTGGGCGGAACTTAAGTTAAGAAAAGAGCACGCATTCTAAATCAGATACACATTCGTGACATGTTCGTGACTATCGTGTGTAATTTTTAAGTTGTGCAGTCTACAGGAATGCGCCAGCGTTAGAAAGATTTAGCGGCTATTGAGAGGGCTCTTTCCCATCAACATTTCTGTGACTTACGGCAACTGACGCTTTGCCTAATTGTTGTTATCGAAGTAATTAATTCGTAAATTCAGCAGTCATCGACTCCTCTCAAAGTGAGTATTTTAGTCAACATTAAAATTTATCAGCTAACTAAACTGGTGTTATCCGTTCAAAATACACTCGCGCATACCCTGAGATAAAGAACTCGTAGCTATACCACCAGAGCAGCTGGCACGCCAGACAACGCAGAATGAGCTACGAGATGACACATAAAACTCATCAACGGAGCAGGTTAACATTAACTGTTATAAAAATTTGAAGCAGGGAGCGGCATCAAAAGTGTCGCTCCACGAACGGCTTCATGGCAACAAAAGGATCACGTTAAAAATATATTAATATTTGTTGTCACCAGACATTTACTTTCAGGGGACAAGGTAGTCTCAACACATGGTAATTACACCTTAAGTGTGTTAAATTGCCACTACTCTTAAAGTTCTCAATGGTCTTTTCTGAAATTTTTATGAAATATTCTGTAAATCTTGACAATTATTTCAAGTGGTTGTTTCCATTGATAGCTTATGTAGTTGAGTCCATGAAAATTATTTCATTCAGCAGAAAAATAATAACGTTTACTCTTAAAACATGTGAATTCGTGTATCTTTTTCTCTGATACTACTTGCAATACACAATTACACTTTTGCATGCTTGTTCTTAGTATAATCAGCAATCTTCTGAACCTTAATTATTTAGTTACGTTTATCAGCTCACTAGAATTTGAAAAAACAATTATTTGCAAAGTCAAAAAGCAAAAATGTGGAAAATTTGCAATGTTGTTGCTTTCTTAATATCACTAATGTGCATTATAAAATTATGATTGCAATTCAGAGAGTTTAACTATGTGTTTTATACATGTACTGAAAATTTCAGCTCTCTACCTCTCATACTTTCTGAGAAAAAGGTACATAAGTATCCAAAAATGTTGTTTTGAGAAAACTGAATTTAAAGTTTGAACATTAAAATTCTGACACACTTCAGAACATTCAAGGGTCATAATCATCTGCACCTTCATTATTGGATTGCTTCAGCTTTTGTGATTGTCTTCTCTTGGTCCTGGTCTCTTTTGTTGTTTGCTGAACTGCTCGCTGGGCATGATATAGTCGTTCGTTGTTGAAAGATACAAAAATGTTCTAAAAAGGGGCGTTGCATGACAGTATTAAAGGAATGCAGACTAGCATATAAGTGGCATTTAAATGTCTTAAAAACCTCTTAACCTGCAAAAAGCATATATTTTCTGAAACTGGATGTAATAGAGATTTTATCAGTGCTTAAAACAAGAAGTGTGATTTTTGACCTTTTTTAGAGTACCTTGTCCCCTTAAAGTGAAATTAAAATTAACTTCATGAAAGAGAGTACAAAATGTTGTGGTTTAAGTATTTGGAAATGTAGAATCAGAGATGATTCTTTCGAACCTTGTCCAATGCACGCTTGCGTGGAAGAAAAGTTAATTCCATTTAAGTAATTGTCAGTTTCCTACTCCATGATCCGCGTTAGACGGGAAATTAGAGAACCGCTACAAACAATTAAAAACACCGATGACTACACCTTTTTAGGATTGAAGCCTGTAATTATCTATAATAATTTACGGCAGACGGCACCGCTTCACAGCATAACTGGTCAAAAAATGTACAAGTAGGTATATGTATACAGTGTTCATATTCTATATTAGGCTACTTCTACTTCTTTGATTATGAAGCGTATTTAATAGACATTTGAAAAATTGCTGTCATAAGGTTTGTAGTATAAATTGTTACTTAACTTTTGAAGTAGCTTGTAACGCAGTTTGACAGCATTACAGGAGAAATACTTAATCATGCCTGCTAATGATTTATGAGTCGCTGCCATATCTATTCAAAATCCAATAAACAAACAGCGCTATAAGCAATTTTAATAATTCACAGTTTTGAAATATTTAATCAAGATATTTGCCAAAATGGCGTTGAAGAAAAACAAATTATTCATTGAAAAGAAATATAGACGAAAAGTAAATACTATTTGGTGCATTAATGGAATAAAGCTTGAGGCAGTATTTTTAACACTTATGATTTCAGTCAAATTATATAATAACAAATATAATAACAGCCCGCCTTAAAGCAATATGTGTATGTAACAGGATATAAAAAGTGTATATTATAGTCATTATATATGTTTATATTATTGTATGCATGTGTAACAACGTTATGTGAATGTATTACGTAATTTAATAATGTAGGAGCTGTGAGAATAATAGGTTAAAAGTTGCTAACAATGAGGTAACCTTGAGGCAATAATGAATTTGAAAGTTTAACAATACTACTTGTAATTCTTGGAAGCAATAATGTAATTTTAGTGACAGTTTATAAAATAGCCAATCAACAACCAGAAAAAGCTTTAGTTAAATGAAGGTATTCTATTGGACTAGGATTAGCCAATCAGAAACTAAAATGAAGCTAAATTTACAAATTTAGAAGTCAGTTGGTTGTAGACAGTGTTCCTAACTGGACGCGAGATGCGTCCTCGAGAAATTTAATACGTATTCAGTGTGAGACGAAAATAGTTTACGTGTTTAAAAAATGCAAGCATTTAATAAAAGAATCTTACAGCTCTCTATATCAGTGAAGTGTTATTTAAATCGTGTCAAGAATTAATAAAAAGGAGTGAATAAAAAATTATAATCTGTGTAAGCCTACATTCTTAGCCGCACTACTCCCTGCAAAGAAATCCATGTCTCTAACAATAATACTGACGCAGCCGAGGCAAACATAAAATATGTAATATTTAAAGAAACAGTCAAAATTACAAAGCTAATATTTTTTAAACACATTTTTTGGTGCAAAGGCCACCGGAAAGTAAATTTGGGACGAAGGCTACCGGATACCATACGTGCGGTTGCAACTACTTCATGTTCGGCTCCCCAACAGTTGAACTACAATACAACTCCTACTTCAAATTGGCGCCAAAACGTGGGGCAAATAACGAAACAATACTCCTACTTCAAGCTATGATATTTTTTAAATCAGGGAAGTCCTACGGTGCATTATGTATCACCATGTCAGCTAAAAATCCTTCCACATCTATAGAACTTATCTAAGCGTACGTGTTAAACTGGGCATTTTTCCTCATATTTTTATTACATTCAATGAAACAGCTATTGGACTACTTGCCCTTTTAATTACAGTTAACAAACACCTATATAACAGACTTTTTAATTACCTTTCGTCTATGGAGTTCAAAGAAGTGTTTTATGCACCAAATCAAACAGGGATTCTATTGAAAAGATGGATTAGTAATAAAAGTGTACGATCGTATTTGATAGAATTCTACTATTAGTGTTGATTCCGAATTAATTTGTACCTACATAAATCACCATACTTTGTGGTATAGTTCCAAGGAGAAGGGATATAGTAATGAATTGTAAAGTTGATATGAAGTTAATGAGAATTTCATTGCCCCATCACTTGTTTTTCAACCTTATGACGGCCACACTGAATAGCTGTAATTAAATGCTTTAAATGCTGTCAATAGGTATACAGAGTATACGAGGGCACGCCTTTTAATAGCATACATATGAAGTTGTAGAGTAATAAGGAGTCGTATGTTTTCACCTGGGTTAGTACGACTGGCAGATCCAGTTCAGACGGCCTGGGCAACTGCGTATTATGTAGCGAAGATCAGGGACCGAACCGCCGAAGGCAAGTGATTAAAGCTGCGTGTCAAGATTGGGAACTAGCACGCTGCCTCTCCCGAGCTGCGCTACAGAAAAAATGAAAATGTTGACAGAATTCGGGTACTCTCGTAGGGAAGATTCACTGCATTGGAATTAGCTCGGGAGGTGTGTGGATTATACAAACACAATCCTGACTGACAGAACCAAGAGTTGTGGGTCTCAGTGAAAATACGTTTGGGCAGTCGTTTCACACAGCAACTATGCTTATTGGAATTAATTGTTCTTTCACACAAGCCGTGAGTTGGACAGGGTTGGAAAGGTAGAATCAGATGACTGAAAAATTTAATGCCATAGCCGGGATTTGAACCACGGATCTCCCGGTCTCCGTCCGGTTGCTCTAACTACTGAGCTACCATGGCAACATGCCGACACGACATTAAATTCTCCAGCTGATTCGCATAAGCTGATAAGCTTATTACCGGCGGAATGGCTTAGGCTGTAACGTCGTGGCCCGCATTCGGGAGGTGCCGGGTTCAAATATCATGGGCCGACCAATCCGACTGGGTCTTTCTCGTGGTTTTCCTCAGTCGCCAAGGTATATACCGGATTGGATATTAATATCACGACCCAAATCTCCATCTTAAGTCTAAAACAATAGTAAAAATTAAATTAGATGATAATAGTGAATGCTCTAAAAATTAAATTGAGTTTTGTTCCTGGAAGCTCTTTAACTGCTGCTAAAATTACTAAAAATGAAATTAAATATATTTCAATTTTATTTAATGTATACAATCCAAATAGAAAATATAATTTCATCTTCCAAAATTTAATATTCATGAAATTGCCATTAATAAAGCAACATCTCCAATTCGATTAGATAAAGCAGTTAATATTCCAGCATTATAAGTTTAATTATATTAAGATTTTGAATTTGTGTTTTAATAATTTTAGCTAGTTATTCTGTAGTTCGGTATAAGTTTTATAATAATTTATTTATATTTATAATTTTAATATTGTTATTAATATTAATTTTACAGTGGTCCCTAGCGTCCCATTCTATATTGGGCGTAGAAGACCAGTAATTTTGTTAAGTGGCCTCTTTTTCAGGCTTGAGGTTCTTTTACGTGCCGTAAATCTACGACACGGATCATCGGCTTTACTTCCCTTCCGAAAGAAGCCATACTAAGGATTTTTACGCCCGAAAAACTCCATCGCCCTCCGCCGGGGTTGAACCCGCGACCTCGGGAACTAGAGGCTAGCATGGTAACCACTTTACCACGGAGAACGACATTAATGCCATCTGTCCGGTACGTGGAGAAGCAGAGATACAGTTGCCTAGCACTAGGATATCTGTTGATATGTGTCGAAGCTGCTAACTGCCCTTCACAGAAGCAGAGGTACGGTTGCCTAGAACTAAGGCTTCTATGGACATGTGATGAAGTAAGATGGTATGGAATAAGGATAAGACCTAGAAGGCTAACTGTCCGCCACACACCGATTCAAGAGGTATCTTCTAACAGATCCGTCGGGATGTGAGTTTGAAGTTATTGTCTGTTAAAATCGTGTTTTAAAAATTAAAAGCCAAATCTATCTCTTTCCGGCATATCTACTATGCTATCAAATGTAATAAAATTAAATATTTTAATCCTCGGTAAAGTTAATGGAGGAAGAAAATTATTGTAAACTTCAGAGAAGAGTTGATATAGTGTGCAACAGATAGGTAAATTTTATTTAGGTAGAGCTTTCTTAAACGGAAAATTATTGTCACATTGTTCTAGGCAGTAGCTAAGTTTGAAATTTAAATTCGCTTGAAAAATTCAATATAGCCAGGATATGAACCATGGATATTTGGCACTCCGTGCAAACAAAATTGAAGATTTAGGCTTTGTAAAAATTCCAGTTTGAAAGCACTAATATTCAAACAGAATTTGCATATTCCTTGCACGCTAAATGGACTATTTTACGTAGTTCGGCTGTTCTTTTCTCTAACTTTGCTGAAAATACTGTGGCATTTAGCGGACTTTTAGGGATTATTTTAGTGTATTTCGGGATTCAGGGGTAGGTAGCAGTTGAAGAAGACAGTTGCTTCGTTTTGTTATTTTTAAATTATTTGCACCACGCTTTGAAGTAGGTTGTATTGAAGGAGGTATTATAGTTCAACTGTTGGGGAGCCGAACTTGAAGTAGTTGCAACCGCACGTATGGTAAAACGTTTCCGGTAGCCTTCGCCCCAAATGTTTAAAAAATATTAACTTTGTAATTTGACTGTTTCTTTAAATGTTATATATTTATGCTTGCCTCGGCTGCGTCAGTATTTTTGTTAGAGACATGGATGTCTTAGCAGGGCGTAGTGCGCTGAAGAATGTAGGCTTACACAAATTATAATTTTTAATTCACTCCTTTTTATTATTTCTTGACACAATTTAAATAACACTTCACTGATATAGAGAGCTGTGAGATTCTTTTATTAATTACTTGCACTTTTTAACACGTAAACTATTTTAGTCTCGCACGAATACGTATTAAATTTCTCGAGGACGCATCTCGCGTCTGATTAGTAACACTGTCTACAACCAACGCGTCCAGTTATGAGCACTGTCTACAAGCAACTGACTTTATTTTACTGCCACATTTGTAAATTTCTGTATTTCAAGTCTCTGATTGGCTATTCCTAATCCAATAGAATACTTTTATGTAACTTAAGCTTTTTTCTGGTTGTTGATTGGCTATTTTATGAACTGTCTCAAAAATTACATTATTGTTTCCAAGAATGATTAGTAGCATTATTAAACCTTCTAATTCATTATTGCCTCAAGGGTACCTCATTGTTAGCAACTTTTAACCTATTATTCTCACAGCTCCTACATTATTAAATTACGTAGTACATTCACATAACATCATTACACATGTATACAATAATATAAACAAATATAATGACTGTAATATACACTTTTTATATATTGTTACATACACACATTGCTTTAAGGCGGGCTGTTATTGAATTTATATATTATATAATTAGACTGAAATTATTTAAGTGTTAAAAATACTGCCTCACAGTGACTGGAAATGACGTAGGTATTAGGGGAGGGGCAAACGGGTACATACTGGCACGCTGCTGCCGCTCTTCCTCATTTTTGCGTGTTAGCAGGGAGGAAGTGAACATGTAAGGGAAAACAGCACACATCTTCCACCAAAATCAGGTAATCATGTAGGGCGGTATTCATAGTCGATCTTGCTACTTCCGGTGGATTTACAGCGTACCATCGATTTCCTTATTCATAAACCGGGACGTGCGTTGGTCCGGGGATCAAACGTCATGATCCGGGTCACATTTTGGTCTACCTCAGAGAGGTAGGTTAAAGGCAGATCATATTTACAAGATGGATGACTAAGGAGTGATGTGCGTGGCTGCTGTGCGTAGAATTCGCGAAATGAGACGGTGGAGTAAAAATACCTACCAAGATTAGACATAATTGGAAAGTATGACGATCTAAACTTCAGAAACAGATACAGGTTTAGTAAAGCAAAGGTTAGAAGGCTGATAGAACTGGTTCATCATAACCTATATGACAGAAACGATAACCGAGCCTTGAGTATCTCAATGGATACACTAATGCTAATAGCACTTCCGTATTAAGCATGAGGAGGGTATCAATAAAACACTGCTGACCTTAGGTGTCAGTAAGCCGCATTATAACTAATGTCTCACGTGCCATTGCTGGACTTCCCTGGGTTAAGCCGGGATTACAATGAACTTTACTTAACATGGCGGGACGTAACGTGAAGTTAAGAAATGCTGCTAAAGTAGAGGTCTAATTAGGATGCACCTAACGTAACGGGAATTACTGTTGATTGATTGTTCTTTTATTGGTTCCTTCACGCCGATTGGTTCCAATTACCATGAGACATTAAACCTGAGTAACGAGAAGGAAAAGTTTGACGCTGTCAAATTCTTAAGTTACGTCGCGTTAAATTAAGTCACATTAAGACAACCCTAAATAGCTCAATTTAATACAGTGTATAAGACCTTCACGTTACGTCGCATTGAGTTAAGTCACTTAGGTTACGTTTGGAGTAATTTAGGTTTACGTTTTTCTGGCGAGGAAAGGAGGTTTACAACTACCCGAAAACTTTGATATATCTTTAGGTAATTATTACTGTAGAATTAATATCACGAAATATTTAATTATTTGGTTAAGATCCAGGGTGAGCAGCATTTTAATAAATAACAGCAAATGTTGCTTGCTATTTCAATTCAATTTAATTTTGTATTTAAAGGGAAAAGTTAATATTCCAGCAAGTTAAATTTTACTGAAATGATTAACAATGCTATGAAACTGTGTATTAGTGGATAAGAACCTTTCCAAAAAGGGAGGGGTGACCATAGTTTAGTATCAAGCACAAAACTGCCTATATATTATCTCCCTCCAAGCATCCTCTTCTTTTTTGTGTTTGCATTTGTTGAAACTAATTTGTTTTCAATAATATCCATCATTTTATGTGATAAGAAAAACAGGATTTTCCTCTTCCGATCGTTTTAATGCACGCTTGTTGGTCATCTCCATTTTTGCTGAGGGTGCGGAGCGAGCACGATGAAAAAACGCTGTGAAACGCATAGAAAGTTATAAACTTGGTAGTAACAGTGGTTAGTTTACTGCTCTATGGAAGCCGCGCATGCGCAGAATTACCTTTCTTCATCGTGTAACATTTTCTGCTTGCTGATCCACGGCCTTTCATACTCCGAGGCTTTTTATCGTCTATGAATGTTAAAAACTTGGTCGGCCTTTGGTCTAGACCAAATGAGTCTGGAGATAGTCCAGACCAATGTGAAATCTATGAATACGGCCCATAAAGTTTTAGAATAAATGTACCAATTGTTTTGAAATGCGTTAATTATTGAAAATATTCTCATTCCCTTTCTGTTGAAGTAAGAGTTCGAATCTTTAAGATATTGCAACATCAACCAAAGCTACGATCCCGATGTCCGACCCAGTTTTGCTGTAAAGTAATTATTACTATGTGATTCCGTTACTTTCTCTACCCCCTAAATTGGTTTGGGTCGTGACCATATTACGTACATATTTAATCATGTTTTAATGTTCATAGTATGGTAGAAAATGTACAATCCTTAAGTATTTGGATCTTCATATATGCATAAAGCGCCTCACCTGGATACATTTACACTCCTTAAGGTGAGTCCACACTGCTGAATATTTCAACAGTAAGCATTCAACAATTAACAAAACGTTCGTTCAACATGCTGTAACTGTGAAATTTTGACATTTCCATTTACATCGGTTGACCTGTTGGGACAACAAAATCTCTCGTCTGAAAGCAAAATGGACTCCAGTGATGAGACTTTGGCTATTGCTATTTGTATCTGTGATTGTTATGTAATGAAAAAGAAGAAGAATGTGGATGAGACCCTATCTGGTTAATCGGTTCAGGAGTGAAACTATTTTGAATGAACTTAAAATTGAGGGTATTTTTCAGTTCTCTACTGCAATGTGAGAGGAGTGAGACTATCTTTTTTTGAGGTCGCCATAGTTCGGCATAATTGTCCACCCTTTTTATTTTGCTCCTGTACTCTGCACGGAACGTGCCATAATCATGGCCTCAACATATATCATTGATTAATGAAAGTGTATTTTCTTTAGTCCATTCCACAACTTCACGTGAAGCAAACCAAATCAAGGATACGAGCACAGAACAATACGAGTGAACAACGGAGTTACTGAGCACCAAGCACGTAATGAATAGCATGTAAGAATCGGAAGTACGCTGTTACCATGGTTACAGTCCGGAAACATCTGAAGCTCTCGTCCAAGTTTTGTTTTTATTTGTGGACGCTCAACTACTGTGGTCCTCAGCGTCCCATTCTATACTGGGCGTGAAAAACCGGTAATTTTGCTCAGAGGCCTCTATCAGGCTTGAGGTTCTTTTACGTGTCGTAAAACAAGACACGGGACCACCGGGTTTACTTCCCTTCCGAAGGAAGCCATGCTAAGGATTTTTACTCCCGGAAAAATCCATCGCCCTCTGCTGGGTTTGAAACCGCGATCTCGGGAACTAGAGGCTAACATGGTAACCACTACACCACGGAGGACGACGGAAGTTCGTCCGATCACATACGAAGAGCAAATTGACTTAAGTTTTCCATGAAAGCGGAAAACACTCAACATATTAAAAGTGTCAAGTGCAACAATAGGTTATAAAAGTTTTTTATATGTTTTAGTTATAAGAAACTGAATGTAAATACAAAACTGAAGCTTAGTGGCGCCGCTAGGCTGACTTCACGGATACGCCTCCAACAGGACACAAAGGTGGACGAAGCAATTGGGGTGAGAGACTTGACACTTGTCAGATGACTCGAAAATTCGTTGATATGGGGGTGCGAGATTCCAGAGTTTTTCAAAGATGTTTGCTGACGTGAGCCAATAAGAGTAGCTGAAACAGATTTAAAACATATAAATGAGCGAATGAGATTCAATTTATCTAAACGCCCGGGAATAATAGCGCCTGTCAGTCTTGTATAAAAGGGAGTGTGCGGATGAAACGGAGTGCATTTTGAAGATTAACATTCTGCTTTCTTCGTGCTAAGTCATCTGTTTATAACAGGATGTGCATGGAAAAGAATGAGGCGTGTTAAGGGGTTGGCGAGTAGCAATGATGTCGTATCAAGGCCAACAGTTAATAAAGTCAAGTGTCATTCAATAAAGCCAAGTGCCAATAATTAACAAAGTCAAGTGTGAATAATCAGTGTCCATTCATCCATCTGCACGACCACACCTGAGATAAGAGTGTATAGCCGAGGGAAACGGAGACTACATCTTGTCAGCTAATAACCACCCACACATACTTATCGCCTGAGAAAACAACCCACAAACCCATCCGTCACAAATCTCGGCTAACATGTTAAGTCAATCCTGCAAGTGAAATTTGACCAATATGCAAAATGTTAACATGTTGCACTTGGCAAGTTTTGTTAAATGTTAATCAGTGTAGACGCGGCCTTGGGGATGTAGTGGCTTTCCAGATATATTTTCTCCGAATATACCGTTACCTTTCTCAACCAAGAACAGTCTCAATGAACCTCTTACTATTCACGCTACAATGATGCCTTTTTTGCATCACAGACACTACATTATACATTGGCATTTGTTCGTAATTCAAATATATTCAGTACAAATGTCATTGATGTAACTGCCGTTCTTTCATAGCTTTATCAATCTTCAACAAAGTGATGGAGTGTTTGAAATAGAATTACCGTGATGCCCTCAGCACTGAGAGGATGAGAAACGCTCAGAATTGTATTTTAATCACTTAGTTTTAGATATAAAAGAGGAGATATTTTAGAATTCAAATAACTATCCACGAAATTTATCATTCCCATACAAACAATATACTAAATCCTTTAGAATTGGATTTCTATTTACACTGAATTGAAAATATGAGTAACTATATATCCTCAAGGAAACAATAACACAAAAAAGTAAAGGCCATATGAAAATCAAAGACTACAAAATTACAACTTTTCGCAGATAACCTGCTTATTAAATTATTCTATGCACAGTGGCTTTGATTCGTATCTGAACCTTTTACTGTAACTCTTTAGGCTGTTGCCAGTTTTGAGGGACCAGTCACCATATTTAAAGAGCCTTCTAAGCTCTAGCCATAGCTAATGCTTTTTCTCAACACTATTTTTGCATATCTTTACGAAACAGCTTTCATTCGATTGGCTGCATTCCTGGAATATAAAATAACTCGTTCATAAGTGGAATCAACATTTCAATGTAACGTAAGCAGTAATTAAACCATTGCTTTTAATTTTTTTAAATACACAAAATAAATTAAAATTCCAAAACCAAGTAAACCGTTTATGTCAAATAGAACAGTTCAAAATTTAAAGCCCAACTAGGAAACCTTCCTAAATCTGTAACATACTGTGACTTAATTCAATTTTCTCTGCCACTTCGCTTTACCTTCCTTTGCGCTTAATGCTGCGGCGCGAAGTGGCCACTTCTTTCTTCATATCACTCACTGGTGTCGAACACAGCACTCCTCTACTCTCTTCCGGATAGTTCAGTCCAGTGTCGAACGCAAGACTCCTCTCCCTTCCGGTCGCTTACTGTACTGGAGTGTCAAACGCAGGACTCCTCTTCTCTGGCTCGCTTATAGAATTCGCTGAGTAACCAGCACTGTGCATCACAACAGTAAACTCGTGCCGCAGCGAATACGCCCGCCACTAGCTTTCTGGAGCTTCGTAAGCCGCCGAAGATCAGGAAAGATCAGTTTTCGAAACTTTGCAATCGTTCTGGATTAACCCTTCAGATGCTTCGGTATCGCTCCCTCCCTATCTGTCTGTCTCTCTCCAACCAACCGTACACCGGCTAGCATTGAACGCTTCACCCACTATCCACTAAGTGTGAGGTCGGTTTGGTCACAATGCTTAAAATGCACCAGGGCTTAATTTTTTCAAACTGCTTTACAAACAGCCTTTTTAATTTACATATTAAAAGATGATAAAACATTTAAAATTTAATACGGTACCTGCCTCTAGGACAGGCCATTGATTCGTTTTAAAATCAAAAGTTTAGTATTGAACAAACCTATTCAGTTATTCAGTTTCATTTGGAACGCATAGGTATATATTCCATGATGTCAAAGTGTTTACGTTCTTCACCACACACACGCGCGCACACATACATACATGCGCGCGCAATAAAAATAGAAAAGATTTGCATTACAGAGCGTGGCAGGTGCTGTTTTATGAGCATATATATATAACCCGAATATGAAAGAAATGCTATTTATAATGACAAGAGGATGCAAGTACGACCACGGTGCTTTTAGTTATTTTACTGCCACCTTAGACCCTAAGACATGTTTCTTCCTGTATGCCGTGATAACCTCGACATGGCTACGTGCTTTAACACAAGTATTCTCTGCTTCCTAGAAATGCTGGACTGATAGGTATTTCATGTTCAGCAGTTCAGTTCTTATTGTGGATTTCACGAGTCCTGCAAGATAGAGCAAGTGTTATCAGGAAGCAGAGGAGAATTTCAGAACTGCACACATGAAGGCCTATTGTGCTTCTGTAAACCTCAAGGAGGAAGGGTTGAAGCGAAGGACACAGGGGGCGGCAGGCTCAGACGCAGGCGGGGTCCCAAACGTCTCCAGATATTACATCCTGACGACGGTGAGCCCCTCAGACCTATAATTGTATAGAGCTGGCTCTCTGAGATCCCGTCCCACACCGAGAGCCAGAGTAGACAGTTCCTCAAAGCAAACTCCACGGCCACACGCCTCGCCCACCGTCCGCTCGCCCGATCCTTCAACCCTAAAACATAAGGAAGCCTAATTACAGGAAATGGGAAAGGCAGGAAAATTCGCAGCATTATATAATCCATCTCAGCGCTCGCATACTAACCAGGGAAAGCCGCGAAAAAACCCAAGATCAGAATCGAACCCGGGACCTCCCGAATGCAACGTCTACACGTTACCGCGGATCCATATCACTCGGCATAAAATAATAGATAATGGACGAATATAGGCCAGTTGGTTAGACTGCATGCATGCTGAAAATGGCAGAGTACAAATGCTATACCGAATCCCAAAGTTTGTGACAATAATCAAAGTAATGCAGAAAAACTTCAACGCTTCAATTTTTTAATTCAAACTCTCAAAGGATAAAAGAACAGTAAAATATACATATACATGTTACATTATTTTATTATTAAGGGTAGACTAAATGTCGAAAAATGTCCCAAAAGAAGGCATTTTTAGTTTTCTGTGCAGTCTTGTTAATTGAAATTTCATTTTTAATTTGATATATTTTACCGTCCTAGGCACAATACTTATATTTTTAATATATTTTTAAACATGGCACTACATCTACCATGTTAGACTGTGAAATCTGCACCACTGCACAGAAAAAAATACCATAACACCTAAACATTTGGAGTAGAGTGACAAACTTTAGCCCATCTTTTAGGGGAAGTTTTGGTTTACAAATTGGTACTACCGTTAAGTATGCCAGCTTCTGTGTCTAAGCCATGTAGTTTATTTCTTTGCAAATATTATGTGTTTGTTTTCTCCATTTTTGGAACAATTTTTTCTGTGAATAACATTTTCTGGTATAAATGGCCGTTTTCTCAAACTATTTAGATAGGTAAATTACATTTTGAGATAATAAAAGCAACCTCTAAAGTGCTATTGTATATCTACTTCCTTCTTAATAAAAAGGTTTGCTATTTTTTTTTTAAAAAAAAGTAATTTCTGATAAATGTTAATCAAAAGATGGTATAATTACGAAAATAATTCCATCTTCCTTAACAAAAAACAAACTCATTAGTGTACATAGAAGGTATGAATTCACATCCTATAAAAATTTCAGTCTGATATCTTAAACAGTTTCTGAGATAATGGGTCATGAATTAGCATATTTAACATTGGAGGCATAGAGCTTTTAAATATATGGTTTGTTATGTTGTTTGTACTTTGTTGCAGTTATAATAGTATATTATACTCAAGTTTCATACGCCTGTTTATGCTAGACCATATTTCTAAGATTAAAGTATTTATATCTTATTTTTAATATTCTACGCTTCGTGAGTCAATAAGTGCATTGGACTTGTATTACGCAGTAAAACCGCTGGCAGAGTTGTGTACGTGCGCAGACGCGAGAGTATTGATTTTATTCTGATCTCGACCTTGACACAATACTCAATGGGGTACATTAAAGTGCAGCTACGTGACGTATAATTACTACATTTAGGCATGATGGAAATAAAATACCCATTCATTCACACAGATTTAAGCTCATTATTCCTTTTCTACCACCTCTCAATAGGCCTTTGTATACCCAATTTTACTTCAAATCAATAAGAGAGGGTTGGAAAGATACACTTTGTCTTTTAAAGAACCCCATAAATAAAAATCACAACTCGTTAGGTCAGGAGAACGAGGGGGCCACAAATCAACACTAATTATTCTGTCATCAAACACCTCTCTTATTGCATGCAATCATTACAGGAACTTAGATAAAACATTGTGAAGAAATCACAAGAATTCCTGCTGCTGAGCTTTGGAGAGTGAGCGAGAATATTTACACGAGATATGCTGCCTGTTTGAGAGCAGAAGGTCAACATTTCCAGCAGGTAAGGATTTTAGTCCCTCTGCCGGCGTAATTTCCCCGGCGACTGCCGGCTGTCTCGCGCAGTAGAGAGAGGCCGCGAGTGGGTTCGAATATAGTTTAACTACCCTATATGAATTCGCGGTACAATTATTACCGGGAACTCATTTTGGCTCGCATATCATTTCCAGTTTCAGAGTAAAATGGTAGCCATAGATGACACTTCCCTATCTAGCCTTCCTCAATCATTAGCAGATTTGGGCTTTCGAAGAATTATGATCGTCACTTGACTTCTAAACCTCCCTTGTCTTCTAACTTCAAGTAGTAAATTTTATCAGCTTTGGTTTATTATAATTAAATTCTGTCGTCTCGATTAACTTGCCAATCCAAGCATCATTCGTTGATAGTAATTTGCGGAAATGAACTGGATCTCAAGTGTGAGTGTTTAATGGGTAGGGTTTTGGTTCTAAATCGCCGAAATATAAAGTTACGCATTCTTTGAGCTATTCAGAAGGTATACCATAAGCTATGTTGACTGCGTATATGCGCCGTTTCTTTAGCTGTACTAAACGCCCTGAAGGTATGTGTTGCCTAACTCTTCCGCAGAGAATAATTTACCGTTCTAGGAAATGGATGCAGATGATATGGCATTCGTCTGGTTTCCTAGAAACCAGGAAACGATTCCTGGAAAAGACGCCGAAGGTTTCGTGATCAGTTTTTGTGCTACGATCAGCTTGACGGCCTAAAATAAGCATTATTTGCCATAAAGTTTTCGGGAAAGTTGTCATTTAGCCTAGATCGTCCAGGATGACTTGCACGCATACTGCCCACTTCATCACCCGCGGGTGATGTCTGTCTGTGTCCCTGCCTGCACCAGGGCTGGCCAACCTATTTTGAGCTTGGGCCAGTAAATTGATAGTATTGTTTTGAAATGCCACCAAACTGAACTTATATTAATAACTGTTTTTAATCTGAACTAAAGTGTTGTATAAGTGTTAATAAAGTATTGAGGTAAGTGTAGGCCATAATGTTTTAAAAGTCATTCAGTTATTCTTATTGCTCACTTTTTATTTTGAAAGAACATTATATAATTGGACACATATTTTAAAATTAACATAAAATGAAACACACTGATAGAGAACACTTCTTATTACTCTATTAACAATAACTTTCCAATGAGATTTAAAGACCCACATTCTTAATGTCATTTTTGAACTTGTTTTTCCTTTACCAATATCAGATGTAAATTTTGCACAGAACAAGTATATTATCAAGATGTGTATTTGTTAAAACCTAATTTATTCACAATAACGTTCATGGCAGAATAAGTTTGCTCAAAAATGTATGTGCATCCAAATCTACACACGAGCCTTAGAGCAAGGTCGTGAGTTTCAGGAAACGGTCTGAGGGGACATATTTCCAAAATTGAGTCAAATTAGAAGTGGTGGTTCATAATGTTCTTTAAATTTAGCACTAAGTCCTGACTGGTTTTGGATTTCCATTATTTTCATTTGCAAGGCTGGGGAGTGTTTATGAATCTCAGACTGAAATGCAAAATTGATTTATGAGTAGATCTATGTTACGCTTTTCAGATTCAAAAGAGGAGAAATTGTAATGATAAATACATGGATCTTCATGAGCTATCGGTGGGCCAATCGAAACGCCTATGGTTGGTCGCCCTTGGTCTATACGAATCTTCAGCAAGAAACTCGAGACTATGCCATGAGTTTTCCCATCACACGATAACAATTGAGGGGTCTAGTAAAAGAGGCAGCTATGCCACAATATTTGAAAAACTGAATTTTCGCCATTTTTAGTTTCCTCCTGACATCTGTTGTTTATCATGTGAACTAGAACGACTTGGTGCAGGTCCCGCTTTTTCTTCAGCAGATTGTGTACAATCGGGAATACGCCCTCGTCAGTAATCTGAGTGAGAGGAGGAGTAATGTCAGTTTTTTCAGGCTCTTGTACAGGACAAAACAAAAGCAATACAGTATTTAACGTGTATTATTCTCTCCTCGCTAAAGGACTCGATGACTACATTCAACATTTATTTCCCTGTTCCTGGGCATACCTATTTACCCAGCGACAGAGATTTTGCCACAATTGAAAAGAAACCCTGAGAAACTGAGGCAGTGTTTTTAACACTTAAATAATATTAGTCTAATTATATAATATACAATATAATAACAGCTCGCCTTAAAGCAATATGTGTATAAATAACATATAAAATGTATGTAACAGTGATTGTATTAATGTTTATATTATTATGTACATGTTTAATATGTTATGTGAATGTATTACGTAATTTAATAATGTAGGAGCTGTGAGAATATTGGTCAAAGGTTGCTAACAATGAGGTAATCTTGAAGCAATAATGAATTGGAAAGTTTAATAATGCTACTAGTAATTCTTGGAAACAATAATGTAATTTTTGAGACAGTTTATAAATAGCTAATCAACAACCAGAAAAAGCTTAAGTACTCTATTGGAGTAGGATTAGCCAATCAGAGACTTGAAATAGATGAAATTTGCAAATTCAGGCAGTAGAATTCAGTTGCTTGTAGACAGCGTTCCTAACCGGACGCTAGACGCGTACGTATCCAGTGTGAGAAAAAAATTCAATACGGCGAGAATATTATAAAGATTACGTGTTCAAAAGTGCAATTAATAAATAATCTCACAGCTCTCTATATAAGTGAAGTGTTATTTAATCGTGTGACGGATTAATAAAAGGAGTGAAGTAAAACATTATAATTTGTGTAAGCCTACATTCTTTAGCCGTATCACACCCTGTTAAGAGAAACATGTTTCTACAAAATTAATACTGATGCAGCCGAGGCAAGCCTAAATATATATATAATATTTAAAGAAACATTAAACTACAACGTTGATTCTTAAACATTGGGGCGAAGGCCACCGGAAACTTTGTATAATACGTGGTTGCAACTACTTCCAAGTTCGGCTCTCCAACTGCAGCAATACAATATTACTCCTCCTAAAAATAAACCTTTCTCAAAATTGTACCATACGTGGGGCAGTTACTACTTGAAGTTTTTGGCTCCCCAACAACGGAACTACAATACAACTTCTCAAAACTTATATTTACACATGGCAGTGGTATGAAGTTGTGGAAAATGCCAGAGTCAAAGACCCGATTCAAATGAAAACAGAAGATTTCAGTGATTTTCAACAGCTAAACAGTAAAATGTGAAATTGCAGTAACATGTGGTAGTTTTGTTTTCAAGTCTAACATCCTTTAACCTGATAGGTCATATCGGATTATGAATGAACTTATGAAACGGGTGAAATGAGCCTCAAATTATCCCGAGGTCCATACAGTTTATAGTTACCTAACATTCTTATTCCCAGGATAAGGGAAAACTCCGGAAGAAACCTTATCCGGGTAACTCACTCTAACCGAGATTCGAACTTGGGACCTCTTGAATGCGAGGCATACATGCTACCACCACACCATAGAGGAGGGCTTAAGGAGCTAGCTTTAATAACAGGTAAATAATTGCTGTGAAATTTGATAAACAGCCAGGCATGCTCTTTCTGATGTAGAACAAGGGCATGGATTGGAACACTTCCAGAAGGTGCCAGGTCGTCGCTCAAAAACCAGAAGAGACCCCATGCTTGATCATCCTTACATGGTCAAACTTCTTGAAGAATTACCATTACCCATACAGATGGGCCATATCATCCCTGAAGTTAAGATCTCGTGGCAATAAGCCATATATTCCTCCAGTTTTTCATGGTGTTTACCAAAAGCTAAAATCCACAGTAACAATGGACAATAAAGATGCACCAGAGGAGAAATGAATTTGTTTTTATGTAGTTGATATGTAAACCTGTTAATATGATTTACAATCAGAAAACAGTATTTAGGCCAGTGTAAAGCTCTTTTATAGATATGAGTATAAAATGGTTGGTTTTCTTAAAAAAATTATACCATATAATGTTCATTTATGCTTTCTACATTGACATTTATATTTTTCCTGTTGCATCATTTATCTAACAATAATTTAAGAAGTAAAAAGTTAACATTTTATTGTATAAATAATGCCTCAACACAATTATTTAGAAAGCTCAATTTATTTCCATTTCTTCCCTCTCTCAATAGTCCCCTCAATTATTGCCCTTAATAATTTTGGCTAAAGCACCGATTAGGAGCAGAGTTCTTTTGGTATATGATACGCCTCTTAAGTGATTTTATGTTGTTAATAGGAATACAAAGCACTTTCAGCAGCTGTATAATAATACAATATTAATTACATAATAATTTATAATTCATTATTATTATTTATGTCATTTAAGAGGAGATTCAAAGCCCTGTCATGCCAATGCTAAATCTTCTAAATTTATGACACATTATCTCAAAAACAATTTAAAATATCAACAAAATTTTACAGAATGTAGATATATGCGTTCTACACTATATTCACTCTTAGGTTGATCTGCGGCAAAACAAACCCACGTGGTCAGTGCACCGTGTTGCAACACAGTAGCAATGCGCCCAGGAAAGTAGTGCCATGCTAATCTCTGAATTTTAGAATGAATTTATCCTTAAATAGTATAATATTCTATACAAATACCTAAGGTTTTATTTAACGCTAATTTATACTGTAAAACAGAGCTACAAGTCCCATGATGTAATTTGTATGAGTCACCTGACATCCGGTTAGCGCAGAATATTGTTTACAGCCAGAAACGAGCAGTTGTGTTTAGTATCATGGAGGACAGTGAATTCGCTCTTGTGTTTTCGTCGAATTACGTAAAGCATTAGCCGCGCAAACCATTGGCTAATGGTGAAAAAACAAGTGTTGAATCTTTATTATAATTATGTGAGAAATATCCAACATTTTCCGCGAAAGAATTGGCAAAATTAACTTCTGAGTTCACCGGTGTTTCGAGTACAAGTATAATCAGTGCGTGTGCAGAAAAATCTGAAACGAGAAATGTGGTTACACCCGGAATGAAAAAGAAAAAGAAAGCATATGAAATACGCGATGCAAGAATGTAGTGATCTTGAGAAGAATGCAATTCGCGTAACAATGCACAATTTCTTTTTTAAAATGAGCCGCCAACAGTTAATAAAGTGTCACTTCCAGGGAGCGAATAAATTAAGTTATCACATACCTGTTACTTTATTTTTCGCTCATTTATTTTAGAATTAACTATTATTATATGTGCAAACGTTTGCTTTTTTACAACTATCAATCTTATCATCTTTAACACTAAACAGAATATGCTAGTCACCGCACATGCTCTGAAAGTGTGACAGTATTTCTAGCGCGAATGGCGGAAGGATATATTATAGCGGTGCACTGGTCACCTGGGGTTTGTTTTGACGCGGATCAACCTAAGAGTGAATACAGTTTAAGTTTACTGATCTACTTTTATACAATATATTTGCTTATATTGGAAGATAGGATTATCTTCTTATCTTTTGTTTAATATTTATCAGTATTTATTTTTAAAGATAACTAACCATTTATTAACACCAAAGTAGATCTATAACAGCACTTGGAGGTTCTTTTATCAACTATTTCAATAGTTTCTGAGAAAACGGGACATTTCTATCAGAAAATGCCATTCACAGAAAAAGCTGTTCAAAGCAAAATGGGGACATCAAACTGGCATATGTTTGCAAAGAAAAACCTCTTGGATTCAATACACAGAAGCTGCCTACGTAACATTAGCAATTTGAAGAGCAAAGCTTTCCTTAAAACGTGGGTTGAAGTTACCTCTCTACTCCAAAGCCAGCTATGATTTTTACTTTTTACCGTGTACATAGTAGGTAGAGAAGATATTGCATTCCACCCAAAAATTTGATGTCGAAATTTCACCGGAAATGCATGTTTTGAAGCCCCTGAATAAAAAAAAGTATTTTTATAAAAACGTCCGTGTGCGTTTGTGTGTGTCTGTGAACAGTATAACTCAAAAACGAAAAGTGGGGTAAATACCTAACTTAGTATTTGAGTTCAGCATCTTCCAAGGATGCGACACAAAGATTTTCAAGAAAATCCCCCGCCCCAAGCTACCCTTTACATGGTACATTTTTCGAAAACTTTGATTTTCTAAAAAACGACTCGACGATTTTGATTAAAATATTATATATGAAAGATATTTACATGACAAATAAAATGTATATTTTAAATTTTTTGAGAATAGCCCAGGAAGTCCTCTTCATTCCGGACGAATTTTGTGTAATCTTGTATAACTGGTAAACGATAAGGATAGACGAAAACGTACTACACAAAAAATGCAGACCTCTTTAAAACGCACAATTTATTTCAAATAGATTTTTTTTTGTGACACAAAATTCTTGTCCTTTTCTGAGATATCGCTTACTAAATGTTCGATTTTTCTTTTTTAGTTCCATTTACACCCCGCTTTTAACTACATTGGTCTTATCGGTGGCCTTTCCTTTGGAACTTATTGCCTATTGGCAATGGTGTTAACTCGTGTGACTCTTGTCGTTGGGTTTCTTGCACTTTTGGTTTTTTAGTCATTAGATCATACATTCATACTTCCAAACTCTAGGGAGGATAGGGATTGACCTTGGCTAGAGAAAAATTCCCCCAGCCTGGAATCGAGTCCGGGATCCCCCGCACAGCAAGCAGTTGCTATACCGACTGAGCTACGGGGCCAACCATGTTCGAATTGTTTAATACTTGTCTTTCGTTTTAAGTCCCATCGATTTTCAATTGCTTCTCGCGATTTCATGGGAACAGTATGGAATTTTTAGGCCAGCGTATAGCGTCCAGTTCTTAAACTTTTGACTATCGCTGTTCTCTCTTTTTTTTTAGTTCCATTTTTTTAGCCTTTAACTACAATGGTCTTATCGGCGGCCTTTAATTTGGAACTTATTGGTGTTAACTCGCGTAACTCTTGCCGTTGGGTTTCTTGCATCTTTGGTTTTTTAATCATTATATCATACACACATTCACACTCTCATTCATACTTTCAGACTCTGGGGAGGAAAGGAATAATCTTGGCTAGAGAAAAATTCCCATCTCCAGCCGGGAAGCCCCTAGCACAGGTGCTTTACCGACTGAGCTATGGGGCCAGGCTCTATTCTCTTTGTATCTATAACGAAATGTGTAATATAGTTATTTCTGCAAAGGTTTATTTGGATTAAAATGTTGTAGGTAGAAAAATAAGCTTTAGTAAGAATAGTTTGTATTGCGATAATAAAGATAGAGGGTAGGGAAAAATCATGTAAATGTATCACATCAGATTTTTTCCTGTGAAATGGTGTAAAATTCACATTACAAACCGGGGGATGCAATACCATTTTTTAAAATAATACATTTAACGTATAAGTATTGTAAGTGCAACGATTTGCATCAAATTAAAGAGGAAATTTGCATTAATAAGACTACACAGAGAATTAAAAATGAGTTAATTTTTGCCATTTAGTTCCCCCTTAAAGTGAAACAGTTTTAACATGCCTTCATTAGTTCAGCCTATCACACGGTCCGCAGAAATAAGGATCTTGTGCTTGAGTGGTATAAAAAATGTGAAGAAGTGGTATTGTTTGTTTATTTATTCAGCTCCATACTTGAGAAGCCAACTTGAAGTAGTTATTGTCTTTAGGGGTTTGTTGATAATTACGCAGGAGTTTGCACCACGCTTTGGTCGTTAATTTGAAATAGATTGTTTGTTACGTAATATGCTGTTACGTATGAGAAGCCGATTTTTAAGATGTATTTTTGTTGTTACGCTCCAAGTTTTAAAAAAATATTTTTTAACTTTGTTATTAAACTGCTTCTATAGATAGTATTAATGTTTATGATTGCCTCGGCTCGGCAGTCTTACTTTAGAGACACGTTTCTCTTAATCAAGGTGTGGTGCGACAAGAATGTAGGCTTACACATATTTTAAGTTTAAATTCACTTCTTTTTATTAATCCTTGACACAAATTAAATAGCACTACACTGATATTAAGAGCTGTGAGATTCTTTTATTTAATACGTGCACTTTGTTATCGCGTATATATAATTTTCGTTTTACACGAATACGTAACATTTCTTTAGAGAACACATCTTCCATCCGGTCACTAAACCCGTAAACTTTTGTATTTCAAGTCTCTGATTGGCTAATCCTAGTCCAATAGAATACCTGCATTTTACTAAAGCTTTTCCTAGCTGTTGATTGGCTATTTTTAAGCTGTCACAAAATTTACATTATCGTTGCTCTAATCATGACTAGTAACATGTAAACTCTCAAACTCATTATTGCCTCAAGATTACCTCATTGTTAGCAACTTTAAACTTAGCTCCTACATTATTAAATTACGTAATACATTCACATAACATTATTGAACATGTTTACAATAATATAAGCATATGCAATGACTGTTGCATAATTTTTTAAAAATTATTACATACATATTGCTTGAAGGCGGGCTGTTATTGAATTTATATATTATATAATTTCATCGAAATTATTCAAGTGTTAAAAATACTGCCTCAAATGGCATTAAAAAAAACATGCAGTAAGTTTTCAAATGTTAAATTTCGACAGTAAAAAAATGCTGTAAGTGTTGTTTAGTTTGGATATCAGATTCCTGTATCAGTAGACCACGGACAACCAACCCACAAGCACGCCGTGTCTGTAGTGTGCACGCGGTGCCGAAGGTCACTGGTCTGTGCCGGCGAGGTATACGCCTATGAGTCAATCACTACTTCACGTCGTGGCCTCCGGTAAACTGTAGCTGCTTTACCATTAAAATATTAAGAATAGGATGGTAGAGAAGGAATCAGTCACAAACTCTGTTATATAAGGTTTAATATTCCCCTTGTGATTGGTATTAAATTATAAACAAAACAACCCAATACAAATCAATTGTAGCCTTTAGTCCTATGCAGCCAAATTATAGCATACACATGCAATATATTTTACTATAAAAGAACGAAACAGTACTTTGTTGGTGGAAATTAGCACAATTTTAACTCTGGAAAATTTGCAAAAATATACCTAACAAAATAAAACTTACCACACAGTGATACTATGACAAAGAGCACTTCAAATTAAACGAATATAAACTGAGTACGAATACATTTTTCAAGTAAGAATTTGATGCATTCAGTTCTTCTCGGTAGACACTTTTGCTTTCTGACATCTTTTGGTTTTCAAAATATTCGCCACATTTGGAGACACTGAAACAACTCTGAACCCTTAATGCACACCTTAAGTTATGATCACTGATTTTGGATTTCTGAGGGCCTTGATTACGTTTCATAGTTGAAAATAAGGCTTCACATTGATACGGTTCAACCAGGCCTCGTATTTGATTTGATTGTATATAAATTAAACAAAGATGTATTTAATGTTGTAACTCGATAAGAAAAACCTTCATACAAAATATTTCAACTCTTTGAGGAAGTAAGGTTCAACTCAACGGCCTATCCCTTTTTTTTTTGTGGGACAGGAAAGGTCTGTCGGCATGTATACAAATGCACTGAGCCATTAAATAAGAGTCTGTGGAAAATAAGTCTCGGAAAGTGCTATTTCTTTTCAAAGCGGAAGAAACATTATGTTTGTGCCGAGAAAAGGCGTAAAGCCATAAAGATACGTACGTGCTACAGTATAAATTAAACTAATTGTAAATAGTACCGTGGGAAGAGAAAGCTGAACGGAACTGAAATTTTAGACAGTAAATGGAATGTCAAGAATACAAACTGACGAATACGAAAACATGAGATCATCACATGATTGAAAATCGAACAAAATAATCACGTGACATGCGGAGTAGGGATCAAATCAGACATGGCGAAATTCACAAAATACAAGTAACTACACTCTTCGCTGAACCCTGCGCCATGTAACTATACTCTTTGCGGAACCCTGCGCCATGTAACTACACTCTTCGCGGAACCCTGTGACATGTAAGTTCACTTAGCTGAATTCCGCGCCGTGGAAAAATCATCTCTATGTCAGTCGCGTATAATTGACGAAGTGGTGGCTCGTGCTTCTGAATGTGTAACATAACAGTATAATAAAGCCAATATTTACCAGCGCCAATGTTTTTATTATCGCAATATATATAATTTTACCACCCCCTGTAGACTTTACAGAGTCGACACTGCTCAACGCTAGCCGGAGAAAGAACAGACTTAATTGTTACGCATCGAGGACGCGGCCAGCTTCAACATACATAGGTCGAACCAAACATTGCATCATAGATGCCACATACATCTGTACTGACCGCCACTGCTACGAACGACGAACCGATCGCTCCCACTGCTCAGCACGGTGCTGTCTTCAAGCACATGCACTGCAGCAAGCGGGTTGGTTGTGGCTGCAGTAGACAAAACGAGCGAGATGGCTCCGTGTTAACGGCGAGGCTCGCATTCGTGAGGTCCCGATTTCGATTCCCGTCGACCGCCCATTCTGACTTTGGGCTTTTCGTCATTTCTCTGGTCGGAGGCGAATGTTGGAATGGTTTCTTATCTACCACAATTTCCCTTCCATCATTTCCCTTTCATTCCGTTCCCGTCTCGTGTTTCAGATATGCTTCTAGGTTTCGTGGCGTGAGGTGGTGCCGGACGGAAGGAAAGATTGTTCCCCGTGCACACCAGAGGGCTAGTGGGGTAACCAGTGGGGTAACTTGACACTGTATTGCTGGTATACTAATTTAAAAATTGAATTTAGGATTTTTTAAATGATATACAAATTCCCGTACATTAGTGTATCATAAAATAATATGAATTCTCCATATAGATTGTATTATTATTATTATTATTATTATTATTATTATTATTATTATTATTATTGGTTAGTTGTTTTAGTAGTCATTAGCATCACTACTAATTGCTGAAATTGACTGAACATACATTTTAAACTAAACTAGATTATAAAATATAGCGTTAGGTGTAACTTTCCAAACTGTTGACAAACCATTGTGTGATTGTAAATTATGAAAACAATGCAGGTACTCGCTTAGATTTTCTTGTATATAAGCTCCAGTCAGCGATTTTTCTTCTCAGCGAAGATGTCCATCACACGTTCTTTAAAAGTATGGTCACCACACATTTCAATTAACTGTTTTTCAACTGCTAATGTCGCTAAACATGAGAGTCTTTGGTTTGTCATAGAGTTGCTTAAATAAGTTTTAATTGTTTTAAGCGTGCTCATACTACGTTCACTGCTGGCTGTAGTGACAGGCAATGTTGACACTAGTCGCAATCATTTAGTGGTCTCTGTGTACACCTTAATCAACTTATTGTTCACCAAGTAACTCTAATAACTTGCCTTTGCTGCTGAACTCTTAATAAGTAATCCACTAAATCGATGGAATTGTCCATATTTTAAAATCAAAAATAAAACACGCACAATGAAAATAATACACAGGTTTACGTAAAATAAACACTGTGCTGCACTGCACGCACATAATGCTGGTTTACCAATAACTGAGGAATTAAATGTTTATGTTACACTGCCTTGCCCTACTCTTGTCTCCAACCCCTATTGTCCTGTTTCCGGACCTTGGAGAGAGCAGGTACACAGAGACTAAACACCTCTTTAAACGTGTTAAGTCTCTGCTGCTGCCTTTGTGCCCTTAATGCACAACAAAATATAGGCATGTCTTCCTACAACGAGAGGTGAAATTTAGTGGGAAAAGCTATATAACTCCACCCTTGATGAGACTTGCACTCGCTCAGCCATCCCAGTCTCTACTCGACTTTGCTGCCAAATCATGAGATTTCGAAGCTGCCTAAACACGCAGCAGTACAATCCGACACGAAGTAGCAGTAGGAGTTGGGGCGTTCGAGTAAGCAGCGGTGAGGGTGGCTGTATTAATCAGTTTTTCGTCACTTGTTTGAGGCTGTCTTTATTTATATGTTTAAAAATTTACTTATTTTCTTGGCAATTTATTTAGGTAGACTCAGTCTCAAAGTCTAACCTTACGCTACAAATTAAATTGAGTTTTATTTATAGACGCTTTTTAACTGCTGTGGTCCTTAGCGTCCCATTCTATATTGGACGTGAAAGACAGGTAATTTTGCTCGGAGTCCTCTTTATCAGCTTGACACGGGACCACCGGCTTTACTTCCCTTTCGAAGGAAGCCATGCTAAGGATTTTTACGCCCGAAAAATTCCATCGCCCTCCGCCGAGTTTGAACGATCTCGGGGACTTGAGGCTAGCATAGACCCTTACGCTACGCCACTGTATCATACTTAATAGTATTTTGTTTGTTAACGACGCTGTAAATTGCCAGGATCATATTAGCGCCGCAGAAGTTTTTACATCACTAAATCTACTGATCTACTGTTGCTTTTAAGCACACTTAAAGCTATCGGTGTGGGCCGTATTTGAACCTTTTATCTTACTTGATGTTATAAAAGTAGGAAGAAAGTCGTATAACTAGGAATACTCGTATATTAAGATAGGAAGGGTATAGAATATATGTATCACTAAAGTGTAAATACTCTTAAAACGAATGTGTCGTCACGCTATAAACAGAGTTCTGAAAGAATATAGTATCAGAGAATAATATGCTCAAAGGGCGTGAACAGAATATATTTATAGCTAAAAATATGCTGATGCAGCGAGTGCTTTGACAGAAGATGGAGAATAAAAAGACTCCATTCACCTCAAACAGCAAGTTGCAAGCGTAGGCGTTTGGCCTTCACCACAACTAGTTCGTATCCATCGCTTCCATGTGAGACTTCACGAGAGTAGTTATTACAAATTCATGTAGAGGTCGAGAAGAACAAATTTTTTACTAAGAGTGTGCTGCTGTATTCTTGTTTTCCTATGCTATTTTTGTATTCTTACCTCAGTAAAGGCTTCGTCAGTGGATGTACGAGGGTCGTCCAATAATTAAAGTTTTCCTATTTTATAAAAAAGCGTTACACCCAATTGATCATGTTGAATTAACTTTATTTATATTGTACAATCCTTCTATTACGTTTCTACATAGTCAACATGTTTTTCCAAAGAATTTTTGGGGACGTGACATAAGTTTTTCAGAGTCAGTGTTGCACCAGGTCGGGTCCTGTGCTCGCAACCAGCTGTTCACTGATTTGACTTCATCATTGGTGTTAAAAGTGCTTACCTTTGAGTTGGAGCAACATGCGAAAATCACTTGGGGCAAGCTCCGGTGAATATGGAGGATACGAGAAAACTTCCACGTTGAATCTTGACCCAGGCGGAGCTCAGAAGATTCAACTGGGGAGTTTTCTCGCATCCTCCATATTCACAAGATCTTTTCCCAAGTGATTTTTCACATGTTCCCCTGACTCAAAGGTCATCATGGAGGTAAGCACTTTATCACCGTGACGAAGATCAATCAGAAGTAAACAGCTGGTTACGAGCACAGGACCCGAATTCTGGTTCACTTCTGATTCATCTTCGTCACGGTGTTAAAGTGCTTACCTCCAAGATGACCTTTGAGCCAGGGGAACATGTGAAAATCGCTTGAGAAAAGATCTGGTGAATATGGAGGAGGCGAGAAAACTTGCCAGTTGAATCTTCTGAGCTCCGTCTGGGTCAAGATTCAACTTGGAAGTTTTCTCGTATCCTCCGTATTCACCGGAGCTTGCCCCCAAGTGATTTTCACATGTTGCTCCAACTCAAAGGTAAGCACTTTTAACACCAATGATGAAGTCAAATCAGTGAACAGCTGGTTGCGAGCACAGTACCCGACCTGGCACAATACTGGCTTTGAAAATCTTGTGTCACGTCCCCAAAAAATGCTTGGAAAAACATGTTGACAGAAGGATTGTACAATATAAATAAAATTAATTCAACTGATCAATTGGTGTATCTAATGTTTTTTTATAAAATATAGAAAATTACTTATTGGATGATCCTCGTAGACAGCTTGGAAACGAGGAATTTTTCCATAGCTCCCAACAGCAATTAAAACTTTACTACTGCCTTTCTACGTGTATGTCGCAAAAATCTTAAGTCACTGCTTGAAGTGCCATTCCTGGAAGATTATACAGTACTTTGGTGCTTCGGATAGCCTCTTGAGTACTGTCTGCTTTATCTCTACTTGTTCTTTAGTGGGGCAACAAACACAATAAATGCCTAAATCTGTACTGAAGTACCATGGACGATTTCACGCGAGTCTAAAACATCCCAGATTTCTAACGGATGAAAAACTCATTCACCCAAAGAATCTTATTCAATCATCGCTCTCCAATATACGATAAAGCATCAGCATTTTGAAGTATTCGGAAAGTTCTGAATCATAGAGGGGAATCATCAAAAATAGAAATAAACCAAATAAGTGACAGGTGGAGTGCAAATATGTGCCCAGCTCTTAAGGGGAGACTAAATGGTGAAAACTGCCCAAAAATGAATTTTTTTTGTATTTATGCAGTATTATAACTTTCAATTTTCTCTTTAATTTTAAATATGCTTGTCATTGCAGCACCATTACACAGAAAAAAACATAATCCCTACACACTTTGGGGTAGAGAGCCCATATTTTAGGGGAAGTTTTGCTCTATATAGCTCTATACAGCTGTAAAATATGGCAGCCTTCTGCTTTCTAAAGCCATGTGGCTCCTGTCTTTGCAAATATAGCTGAGTTTGTTTCTTACATTTTTGCTTTGAAAAGCTTTGTTTGTGAAAGGCGTTTGCTGGTATAAGTGACCCGTTTTCTCTGAAACTCTAGGCTACTACCAAATCAGGTTTTTGGATGATCAAAACGGCCTCTTAAGTGCTATTATTGATCTCTTTGAAGTTAATGAGATGCTTGGTTAGTTTTCAAAAAGTAAATTCTTGATACATTTTAAACAAAGGATGCTATAATTGAAAAAAATCCTATCTTCCTTAATAAACAAACTTATTGGATAAAAGTCGGTATCATTGAGTTTAGATGGCATACACCTACATTCTGTAAAAATTTCAGTCTGGTATTTTAAATAGTATGTGAGATAATGGATCATGAATTTAGCAAATTTAACATTCGCGGGATGGGGATCTTAATCTCCCCTTAAAGTCCCACGATTAGTTGTTGCTCAAATGCCCCACTGTTGTACATGCATTCCCCCCCCAAAAAAATTCTTGACTTGTGTATATGTATAGCATTCAATGTACAGTCAGTGAATAAAGAACCAGGGAAAACCGCAGCACTTCTGCATTTTCGTATATACCTAAAGATGCGAGTTTTCAGTCGCCAATGAAATGCATTACATGGATAAAATACACAATACTTTGGTGCATGATGGCTTACACTTCTCAGGAATGCCCAGAAGTCCAAAACAGGTGCTGGGATTCCCCAAGAACCTTACTTCATTAGTATGCAACTTTTTGTTGCATTCTGTGAAATATGTTTGCATTTTTCTTTTCTAATTATCACAAATACATTAGTGAAGTCCGTAAGTATGAAATTAAATATACGATGGTTAAATTCAGCGATGTATTAATCGATAATATGGGATGTCGATTCTCGGAATACAGTCGATTCCCAGGCAGCGCTAATGTCCATACCACAGCACGCAGTGCTGCTACTGACATTCAGGATTGAGAAATAGATGAAATCATTTCAGCAGTGTCTCCTTGATGAATACACACTACCATCTGAGCAATTGGAAAATTCGCCTATTGAAATAGCAAGCTATCATGATACTCTAAATCACACTCCCATATTTTCGGATGACTCGTGTGTCATTTTGGATCTCTATGAAGGTAATTCAGGAATCCATCTTTGTCAGCTAACGGTAGCATTCAGTGGTGTTCCGATTAAAGAATATTACACCAGCAGCGGGTTTAACTGCCTACTCGAGGGCTAGAAGGCAATTCCGTAGACATGTAGATCCGCTTACTTGGAGATCGCTGTAACGTCTACAAGTAATTCATTCCCACAGTTTGTGTGAACGGCGAAATAGTAATAAACCTAAATAAACAAGTAATAACCTCTCGTCGTGGTTTGAAATTATAGGATGGGTAGAGGAGGGCATACATAAAATAAAATGTTTACAAGGGAAGTATCCAAACCTTTGTGTCAAAACCTATCTCCAAATTTCGACTACAAAAGCGTTTTGTTATAGAAGGCTGCATTCAGAAACTTAGCTGCGGGTTTTTACAACAAGGCTCCGGAATCATGAGCAAAATGTCTCATATGAAATAGAGGGAAGCAATATTTCTAGTAAATGACTGGAATGGGGGCGGCGCCGTGGCCCAAGTGGTTAGACCGCTCGCCTCTCACCGAGGTGGCTCAGGTTCAATCCCAGGGACCCGCATGTGGGATTTGTGGTGGACGAGCGGCATCTGGGCGGGTTTTCTCCGGGTTCTCCGGTTTCCCCCCCCTTCATTCCACCTTCTGCTCCATCATCACCTTTCCTTTCATTCATTTCGCCATCATTTCGATTCATCTACTTCCTTCCTACCATACCAGGCATAGGGCTGATCACCCATCCTGGATATTCTGTCTGATCCATGAGTGTCTGCTCCTCGACGGGCCTCTGACCCCAGATACCCGCCTGTAAGTCCTGGGGTGTGTAAGTCCTACATAAGATGAGGTTAAACAATGAATGAACATAGAACTTTAGGCCTAAGTTTTAAGCGAGAGAGTGGCGGGAATCTTTGCACCAGTACAAACTCCATTCCACTTCAAGAAGGGGTGTCCACCTGTGTATTACATAGCGTTGCTGTTGGAAGATTCCGGCTTAAACTTTACTATGTTCTCGCTGAAACGGCAGCTAATTGTCTGATCTCTCGCATGGCTTCTCTTGTTGAAATTGGAAGATCGATTTCGGTATGAAAGAATTCCGTTATTCCATTATTGACTTAACAATGGCTTCCATTATTAAAGAAAATATACTCAAGCGTGATACAGGAACGATGATCGGCATTTTTGAAGCCCTATACTTTAACTGCTTCGTTGTTGATTCTGCTGCCGTGATCTCGTGGCTGGTTCTGCTGTCTCGTGAGCCAGCTGCTTTAGTGGTATATTATGAGATCTTTCTCTCAAGGTATGGGTAGATGTATTGTTAAAGAATAACACCAGTTTAAATTGGCTGAGAAATTTATTTTGAACTAATATTTGAGTTATTGAAGTGAGATTCCGAACGTTTGAACGATAAAAAATGAAACTGATTATGAATCGTAGCACACGAAATTGTAACAACTGAATTATTATACTTGATAACTTCTGCAGTATCAATCTTACGGTTTGAAATAACCGTTTCCGCAATAAAAGAAACTAGAAGCGTAACTTGCCGTGAGTCGCTAAAATTCTTATCGGCGAGACCTGTCGCAATAGCCGCGAAATCTTACTCACACAAGCGCATACGTACCGGTGATGGTACCAGTCAGAGTAACTCTGATTTAAAATTGCACGCCTTTATTACTTTTAGCTCCGCTTACTTCATTACTCCCCAACCAATATTATTTTCCACGCGCAGGAAATACTTTAAAAACCAAACGTGCCTCTTATCTTTGTTACCAGGGTGCTGGCTAAAATCTGAGAATCTAAGTGCCTTTCTATTTTCCAGAATTCTGCCTACGTGACCCTGCAAACGTACTGAGCTTATACCATAACTGAATTCTTAGAATCTTTAAGCTAATGCGTTCGCTACTTCCGCTGATATTAATGACTTTCGCAAACCTGACTTCCTAATTACCTTCGTTTTTCCGGACAAACATTTCAACTGAAGCTTATTATATTATAAATTGATTTAATATATGAAAATTATTTATTGCAAATATTTCTCTATTTTACTATCATTTCTTTATTTAATTATTTATATATTCCCGTCAATAATTACGTTATAAAGTGAAAATGCAAGAAAACATTGGCATAAAGAGCTGCCATAGCGAAACCTGAAGCCATGGACTCCACTATAAGCTCATTAGGTACAATAAAGCAATCATGGTGAATTTATTTTCTTTATTGTGGCAACAAAAGTGTATAAATGAAATCCTTAGTTTATTCATTTATTGCAAATATTAAGAGATATTTTTCTTTGTTGTATAGGTTATGTTCTGCATATTAAAATAGCTACTCGTAACAGAATTTGATTTTTTTTATCGAAGCTGGGTCAATCAAAGTCGCTACGTGCCCAGTACGATCCTCCTGCATAATGTTTCCAAGATATGCCCTTAGCTGTATGCATGCAGGTCCCCATGTGTTTAAGGCAATTGTTTCTCTCTCATGGGTGAAGAAAATATGGTAAATAGATCCTCTGGTTTGGACTCTTTGGAGTACAATGACCTTAATCCTTTAAGTGCTCTGCAGAACAGTTTTATAGCGGATGTGCTGAACAACCTGCTACTGGGAGGCTTTCACACGTGAAATCTTAGTGTTTCCGTTTGATATCAAGGAGAAGGAGTATTATATAAAATATTTTTGTAATGTGTTGAAGGAAGTTTGATCGATGTTATCCGTTCATGACAACTTGCGTTTTTGCCGTCTATTGCAACACTTCTGTTAGATGCTTAGTATTTCCTCCAGAGCATAAATGATTGATTTCAAGTGTTCTCAGAAGAGTGCCAAAGCAGTGGGCTGAGTTCACCAGGAGCCATAAACAGTACTGAGTCATAGCACCGCCATTTGAAAGACCTACTTAGTGTTCCACACCCATCAGTACATACGCAGGTGAATAAATTAACACCGCAAAAACCATAATCTCATTGAACGGAAGTCACGAAGTCATGAATCATTGGAAATAATCTAGTTTACTTTTTGTGTTATAAATAGGCATCGAATTCTTATGCCATTGCATATTCTGCATACTTTTACATTTAGTATGAAAATTTCTGAGCACATTTTGGTGAGATGTTGCTGAAATCGCAGCATTACAAAAACATAAATTCCAAAAGTGAAAATTAAGACTTTAATTAAGACTATGTTGTAGCTATATCTAAATTCAACGATGCAAGTACCAGATTATAATCAGGCTTATGAAACTTGTATAATACAATAAAATTAGGCTTCGTCGCAACATTATAAGCTTAACATCGATTTCGAGAAGCATAATTCTGCCAATATACGATAGTAGAAATAAAGGCGGTCACGAAAATCTAGTACTTAGAATTTTGTGTTCGACAGCAACTATATCTTTGGAGATTTCAACGCATGTATAGACGCATTATGTAGCAATGGTCTAAGTTTCAATTTAAAGCAATTTTGACTAGTTTGGAGATTAGTAGGTATTTACTTGATGAAAGGGCATAAAATTAATGTACTGGCCTCCGTGTACGTGTTGTGAGGTCTCTTGTTTTATTACTGCGGTTTAAGAAGCTTTGAAACTGTGGCTGTCGTATATATTTGCGAGTTAAGTTGAATTACTTATGAATAGGTTGGAGGCATTAAAATGGTTATCTGTTATGGCATAATACTTTATGTGAATAGTATATAATAGCTCTGCAGCACCATAGTATAATAGATAATCGAAAAGGATAGAGAATTTAATTATTCTACGTGAATTTCCTTCAAAGTATTTACAAATCAAATTAATTTTATTTATGGACGCTCTTTAACTGCTGTGGTCCTTAGCGTCACATTCTATATTGTGCGTGAAAGACCGGCAGTTTTGCTCAGAGTCTCTTTATCAGGCTTGAGGTTCTTTTAAGCGCCGTAAATCTACGACACGGGACCACCGCTTTGCTTCCCTTCCGAAGGAAGCCATGCTTAGGATTTTTACGCCCGTAAAAATCCATCGCCCTCCGCCGGGTTTGAAACCGCGACCTCGGCAACTACAGGCTAGCATGGTAACCACTATATAGAATCTACAAATGCCTTCTCTAAACAAAATACAACACTAATAACGGAATTTATGGTTTAATAAAAGCATTTAAAAGTATATGTATACATATGACCAAATTAAAATAAGTGTTGGACAAAGTATAACAAATAAGAGAAACACCACAAACAGGCGGATTTGCTTATCTGTTTAGTTTAACATTTATTTAGACAAATAAATTAGAAAATACCTGAATCACTTGCAAATGTATGTTTTCAAGCATTACCTTTCAGCACGTTTTTTATTTACTGACCAAATTATACTGATTCTGAGGCAATATAAAAATAGCAATCTATGTCCTAAATAATATTATAATAAGATTTATTCCCCCAAATATGTACTAATAAATCCTATATTTGTTTTGGCTCCTAGCATTTAACAGTAAAATAATAAATAGTAGGGGGTTTTGAGCGAATTAGTACTCTTAAACTTTTTGGGATGAGTTATTTCTGATACAATATCAAGTCATGATTTCCTACATACGAGGGGCGTCCAATAAGTAAGTTTACCTATTTTACAAAAAACATTAAACACATTGATCATGAATTAATTTTATTTATATTGTACAATCCTTCTGTTACTTTTCTACACGGTCAACATATTTTTCCAAGCATTTTTGGGGACGCGACATAAGATTTTCCAATCCAGTGTTGTACCAGCTCAGGTCCTGTGCTCGCAACTAGTTGTTCACTGATTTGACTTCATCATCGGTGTTAAAAGTGCTTACCTTTGCTTTGGAGGAACATGTGAGAATCGCTTGGGGCAAGCTCCGGTGAATACGGAGGATACGAGAAAACTTCCAAGTTGAATCTTGACCCAGGCGGAGCTCAGAAGATTCAACTGGCAAGTTTTCTCGCATCCTCCATATTCACCAGCGATTTTCACATGCTTCCCTGACTCCACGGTCATCTTGGAGGTAAGCATTTTAATACCGTGACGAAGATGAATCAGAAGTGAACCAGAAGTCGGGTCCTGTGCTCGTAACCAGCTGTTCACTTCTGATTGATCTTCGTCACGGCGTTAAAGTGCTTACCTCCACGATGATCTTTGAGTCAGGGGAACATGTGAAAATCACTTGAGAAAAGATATGGTAAATATGGAGGATGCGAGGAAAATTCTCAATTGAATCTTCTGAGCTCCGCCTGGGTCAAGATTCAACTTGGAAGTTTTCTTGTATCCTCCGTATTCACCGGAGCTTGCCCCAAGTGATATTCACATGTTCCTCCAACTCAAAGGTAAGCACTTTTAACACCGATGATGAAGCCAAATCAGTGAACAGCCGGTTGCGAGCACAGGACCTGGCCTGATAAAACACTGGCTTGGAAAAACTTGTGTCACACTCCAAAACTGCTTGGAAAAACATGTTGACCATGTAGAAAAGCAACAGAAGCATTGTACAATATAAATAAAACGTTTTTTTATAAAATAGGGAGACTTACGTATTGGACGCCCCTCGTATGATTGGGAAATTCTTAGTGCTAAAACTTTAAATTAGGTTAGAAAAGAAGCTGAAATGGAGCTGTAGGAGACTTTGGGTTAATTCACGTATAGTGACACTGTAGAAACAAGGGCTTGAAAAATATTAAATGAAAACGTATAGTGGCAGCAATGATATTAGACTCTAACTGCCTTCACCTGTAAAGAACAAATGTATAACGAATTAAGGCTGCCAGGCATAATGGAAGTAATCGGCGTCTGTAGAAATGAAATGTATTGATATTAAAAAAAGACAAAAATATTATTGCATTAACAAGTTAAATTATAAGCCAAAAGAAATAAGAATGGTGAAAAAAACCAAGAAAATGTAGGTATACTTTCAAAATTACTAACTTAAGACGGAAGAGATCTAATGGTTTAATCTCTGCAGTTGTTCATATGAGAGTGGTGATGTCGAGGACTGGTGAATTATTTAAATATTGTTTATTTAATTACATGGAACTTTGGTGGTTTGAAGATACGCAATGTACCAACATTCTCTGAAATCCCTCTCATTTTAGGCATATAAAACTCACATTAAATGTTAAAAAAACAAAACTATGTCATGGTAGGAGGAAAAAAGCATAGTTTCGTCTCCTGCTAAATCAAAAGAAGATATTGAGGATGTGTTAAACTCTTCCATTTGAAGCAATTTGTAAATAGCATTGTTTAATTGCTAGACCCTTAGGTTATTAATATATTCAGGAACTACTTATAAGGCTTCTGCTCCATCCGTCTTCAACGCCACCATGAGAGAAGTAACAGAAGCCTTATGTGTACAGGATGTACTATTTTTAGCCTTGATTCAACCTACAGAGTAAGAAACTGAAGTAAATTGTTACAAATTAAACCTTATGGTATATTAAGAGTAAGCTTAAGGCGAGACTAAATAGCGAAAATTGCCAAAATGTGAAATTTTGATTTCTTTGTACAGTCTTATTAATTGGACATCTGTTCTTTAATTTGATGTCTACGCATTTTAACATTGTAGACACAATACTTATATTTTAAATACATTTTTAAAGTGGTACTGCGTCTACGAGAGCAATCCCAGAAGTATCCGACCTGACGTATATATAGCGGTTGTTGTTTCAAAAAAATGACCTTGATAGAAAGTACCACCCTTATAAAGCTTAAGTTTGACGATGCTACGTTGTTTAGTTTGGCAGCCATTAATAGTAAACTCTCTCAGCGAATTTGTAAACATAGATAAAACTTCCATCGTTATGTCATACAATACTTTCATTTGAAAGGTGTTAGTCCAACTAATATTAAAGCTGAGCTAGATTCTACTCTGGGGGAGTCTGCTCTTTCATTTACAACAGTAAAATATTGGGTGGCAGAATGTAAGCGAGGCCGTACGAGCTGCCAAAACGTACGTCGCAGTGGTCGACCAAATGAGGTGACCACGCCAGAAATTGTGAAGAAAATCCACAAAATGGTATTGGATGACCGTCGACTGAAAGTGCGTGAGCTAGCAGACATCGTACGCATTTCAACAAGTGCTGTACATTGCACACTAACTGTAAATTTAGACATGAGAAAGCTGTGCGCAAGATGGGTGCCGCGTTTACTCACAATGGAACAAAAGCAGCGTCGTGAGGATGTTTCAGTCGAGTGTTTGGCGATGTTTCGCTGCAATAAAGCCAGTTTTTGTGTCGATTCATAACCATCGATGAAACATGGATCCATCCCCTCACAGCTGAGACGAAGGAACAGTCAAAACAGTGGATTGAAAGGGGAGAATCGGCTCCAAAGAAGGCGAAGACAATCCCTTCTCTAGGCAAGGCCATGGCGTGAGTGTTTTGGGAAGCGTGTGGGATAATTTTCATTGATTTTCTTCATAAAGGAAAAACAATCAATGGCGAATATTATGCAAACTTTTTGCAGCGTTTGAATGATGAAATCAAGCAAAAACGGCCGCATTTAGCGAAAAAGAAAGTTCTATTTCATCAACACAATGCACCAGTTCACACATCCATTATTGCCATGGCCAAAATCAATGAGTTAAAGCTCGAATTGCTTCCTCGTGCACCTTATTCACCAAACTTAGCCCCCTCTGATTATTTTCTGTTTCTAAACTGAAGAAATGGCTTGGTGGTAAAAGATTTGCCAACAATGAAGAGGTGGAGTTTGAAATTGATGGCTATTTTGCAGAACTCGAAGGTTCTCACTATAAACAGAGTATCGAAGTTATTGGACATCGCTGGGAAAAGTGTATCGAGCTGAAAGGAGACTATGTAGAGAAATAACGATGTTCTTTCCCAAAATTTTTGGTTTCCTTTGTTAAGTCGGGCACTTCTGGGACACCCCTCGTACTATTTTGTACTGTGAATTCTGCACCATTCACAGAAAAAAAACATAACTGCTACACACTTTGGAGTAGAAAGGTAAACCTTAGCCCAACTTTTAGGAGAAGTTCTGCTCAAGAAATTGGTGCTACTGATAAGTATGGCACCTTCTGTATGCCCAGAACATATGGTTTATTTCTTTGCGAGATATATGCGAGTTTGTTTTATCAATGTTTGCTTTGAGCAGCTTCTTCTGTAAATGGAATTTTCTGATATGAATGAGCCGTTTTCTCAAAAACTGTTGAAGATAGCTAAATTAAATTTTAGAATGATAAAAGCAACCTCTAAGAACTAGAAAGGTACAATTAGACTGAAAGATTCGTTATCATAGCCGGGATTTCAACCAAGGATCTTCCAGTTTACGTTCGATTGTTCTAACCAACTGAGCTACCACGGCAACATACTGGCACGACACTAAATTCCCCAACTGACTCGCATTTTTCCTGGTAGACCACAAGGATGTCTCAAATTCCTTTTGAGGTGGCATACCCCAATGGCGACTTACAATGTTGTATTTTAAGTACCGGGCTCCATAGTTTAACCAATTATTAGGTCAATCGATGGTAATTAATTGTTCTTTCACAGAAACCCTGTGTAGGACAAGGTTGGAAAAATAGAATCAGACTGAAATATTCATTGCCATAGCCGGGACTTAAAGTATTTATGTCATTGGAAATTAAATTAAATTGAGTTTTACTTATGGACGCTCTTTAACTACTATGGTCCTTAGCGTCCCATTCTATATTGAGCGTGAAAGACCTAAATCTACGACATGGGACCACCGGCTTTACTTCCCTTCCGAAGAAAGGCATGCCAAGGATTTTTACGCCCGAAAAATCCATCGCCCTCCGCCGGGATTTACGTCATCTCATCTCAAAATCTGTGGGTTTCATCTCAAAATGAATTTGAAATCCCCTTATGGTTTACCGTGAAAAATGCGAGTCAGATGGGGAGATGCATCACCTCTAGCGGCTGCATACTTGTGAACGAGTTTAAATACTTGAGATACTTCACAGTAAACACACAAAAATCTCTGTTCGTACTGCAATCGCATCATCAGTAACACGTGCTGCACGAGCGCTTTCTCCTTGACTAAACTGTGCACGTTCTGCCGCAGTATGTTAAACCTGCATCTTCAGGAATGAATACGAAAACAAAACAGCATCATTAGCGGTGGAATATTTACTGAACCCTTGATCTTCCTAAAGAACAGCCTACAGATAATCAGTGCTTATTTCGACATATCGCTCCTTAACGGACCCTCCATATCCCTGTATCCGTTTGTCTTCTCCTTTTTACTTTCTCTACCACGTACATAGAAAGTAGAGAAGGTATTGCACTCCATCCAAAAATTCGGTACCGAAATTTCACCGAAAATACATACACTGGTGTGCAAAACCTAAGTACGAGATGGGTAAAGTAACATAACAGATGAACTACTTGGTGGAAGTAGATGAAGGTGCAGGAGCATGTTGCCAGAGGTCTCTCACACGTACATAGAAAGCTGGACGACACATGGCGTGAGTGTAGCGAGCCTATAGTGACAAATGGGTTTGGTCCCGCAACACGGGGCAGGTGACGAAACAGGACAAGACGGTGTGTGGCAATTAGCGAGCTGTTACGGTGCACTGTAGTGGTGTTCTTCATTACAACATGGCCCGTTGGGATGACTTCACACTGGGAAAAATCATCGGGAAACTGTAAGAAGGGCGAAGTGTGTCGAGTGTTGCACCGGAGTTTGGAATTGCTCACAGCATTGTTTCACGCACATGGGGAGCCTTCCAAACCACAGACACTGCTGTCCCAAGGAGAGGTGGTGGTCGACCACGTTCAACTACAGCAGCAGATGACCGCTACATTGTGCAACAGGCAAGAAGGGATCCACGCCAAACAGTGGTTGCCATTGCACCCACATTTAACAGGACAGCTAGACACGCAATCTCACGATGAAAAATTCAGTTTTATTTATGGACGCTCTTTAACTGCTGTGGTCCTTAGGGTCCCATTCTACATTGGGCGTGAAAGACAGGTAAATTTGTTCAGATGCCCCTTTATCAGGCTTGAGGTTCTTTTACGTGCCATAAGTCTACGTCAGGGACCACCGGCTTTAGTTCCCTTCCGAAGGAAGCCATGCTAAGGATTTTTACGCCCGAAAAAGTCATCGCCCTCCGCTGGGTTTGAACTCGCGAGCTCGGGAACTAGAGGCTAGCATTGTAACCACTAAACCACGGAGGACTACTAATATGTGGTGTTTTAATCAAAATCGTTATAGCGATTTTTTAGAAGATCAAAAATTTCGAAAAATCTTCCATGTAAAAGGTAGTTCGTGTTGCATCTTTGGAAGATACTGAACTTGAATACCAACTTTGGTATTTATCCAGCTTTTCGTTTTTGAGTTATGCTATTCACAGACACATAAACCACACGCGCGCTCGCGGACATGTTTCCAAAAAGGCTCCTTCGGGATTCAGGTGCCTTAACACATGTATTTCCGGTGAAATCTGGTGTTGAATTTTTGGGAAAAATGCAGTACCTTCTCTACCTATATGTACATGTTAGAGAAAGTAAAAACAGCTAGAGCATGTTTTGCTGGTTTATATCTCGGTTACATCTACCCCTGTCTTTATCAGTCAATCTTTCGAGCATGCTAGCGTCTGATTTAAATGCATGAGAGAGTGTAAGTTACAAATAATCATAAATTCCTTATGCAAACGAAATAGTTTACGAGTTGCAAATTACAGGTGTGCCTATCTCCAAGGTGTGGGGGAACAGAGAACACATTACTTCGATCTAGGAACATTGGCCTCCTTTTAAACCAAGCGTTCACGAATAACTGCAAAGAAAATAAAATTTTACGAAACTTCATCCTATCAAAGTGTAAATAAATTAAGCTTAGACTTTTGTTTCTGTATATTTTGACCAAAGTGAAATGTTTTTTAAAAATTAAGTTTTTCGTAATAAAATAATGTGAATTCTAAACTTAAAGAAAACGTGTCCTTTTCTTAACTGCCAATTAACTGAAACTATTAATGGCACGCCCAACTTCAAACCTGGTTTTCTCGAAAATTGTTTTTCAGCATTTTACCATACTCAAAATGCTCAATAGGATACAATTTATAGTAATTTGCTTTAAAGTTTTGTACTTCCTCTGAAAACTACATTAAAGAAAATTGCCATTTTAAAAATAATGGTATTATTTTGAGAAATAAAATATTAAGTTTTAAAAAATCAATAATTTTGGAGAATACAAAAAGTAATAATTTTTATAAGTATTAGGGGTCGATATAAAACGTCTGATATAACCGATCGTTTTGTATACTATAAAATACTGGCTTTTGATGTGAATATTTTGCAATTGTATCTTGTGGAGAATTTTTATAATGGAAATGAATTTACACAATAAAAATTGATATTTAAATAATTGGGCAAACTAGAGTTTTGAATCATATGTAATAACTGGTATAAATTTAAAAAATGTATAATATACTGTGGATTTTGCAAATTTCAGAGGTGCATTAGCTTAACAGTTTTAAGATGAACAATAAGCGAGATATTTCGAATTTATCGATTTTGCACACCTTTGGGGAAGTAGACAATTATGCCATATAATCTCTAAGGTGTTATGTGCCAAACTTCATAACAATCGGGTTTGGCCATTTTCGCGTGGAAGGCCCCTCTCAAAGAAAAGAAAGGGGAAAAAAGGAAATACAGACACAAAACGAATTGTTTTAAAATGCTACTTGCCTTCAAGGCTGCCCATTATACACTTTAGTATCTGATTTTCATACAAAATCGAAAATTAGTAGAAGTATTTGGATTATGTTGTATTATAGTAGATATAGCAGATTTGAAACATTTTATTGCACAATAAAGCGTTGAAAGGTTATAGCTATGCCAGATTTCCTTCATTAACTCGCTGAACTTTATGAAAATTCAAGGTTGAGGATAATTGACAAATGAATCTTTTGGACTATGTAACATTTAAGCATAAGTATGATGCCATAATTCAGCAACTTAGAAAAAATCCTTTTGAGGGGTAGCTCACCTGGTCATGTATTCTCCTAAATGCCTTGGGCGGCATGCCTCTCCTACTCTGCCTCCGAGTCGCTGCTTAAGCACCACACGCCATAATTTCGCCTAGCCCGTGTTTATTTTATTCTCACAAAATCGTTTGTCACACCACTGTTGTAACCATTCAACCGTAGAGGTAGGACTGAAGACACAAGAGCATTGCAACAAAATTGATGTGTTTGTAGATTGCTGTGATATACCATGCAGAAAGCAAGGTGCAGCAGTTGTGAAAACAAATGTTTGCATACAACTAGCGACAGCATTTCACATACATACGGTATTATCATGGGATATCTTCGAAAAGTTAATTCACACCTTTTAGGGTATTTTATAGCCTTCTCTCCCCAGCTACCTGTTCAAGGAAAAAGTTCCTTGCTGATTGACTTTCATAATACAAATTATTTCAATTGAAGGTTTAGAAAGAAAACTAGCAATTTTAATTTTTTACAGGGAGACTAATCAAACATCATCATCTCGACACTGTGCTCTTTTAACATACCTCTTACAGAACTGGAATAATGATTTTAGTTTTTGAGTTATCACGATGTAAAGATCCTATTAAATTTTTTTACACTATAAAACTGCTGAGTTCACAACAGTGACGTGACCATTTTTTCCCCGCGTATCCGCTCACTTCTTCTTTAAGACACCTCATTGGATAGCTCAGCAGCTAAAGGCAAAAGACAGGTAGAGTGGCGGCGATTTATCCCTCCTAAATACTCGCGTAGTCCATAGACCGAGGGATTTTACTAAGTTGTTGTACTATAGCTTTATGCATGTATCGTGTTTAGCTTTATTCTTTCACACTATTTCCATATATTTTTCAATATTGAGATATTGATAAGTTTACGGCTTTGATTTAAAATATTTCAGTTAAGTTATGTTTCCGTGCGTAGGTTAAAAACCAAAACCAAATACTGAATTACATAAAAAATTGACTACTCTACATGATCTCCACTAAATTCTCAACTTCCTGGGATTCTTTATCTCAGTTCAAACGAAGAAAGTTGACGAAAACGCGTTATTCTTGTTATAAGCGCAAAGGAATAGTTTATAAAATCATACTGAATAATGCAGCAGAGAATTATACTTTTAACAACGCGTTTCACCGGAACGTCTGTTGCAGTCATCGTTTGCATAAAGCGGACACGCTACCTGTGTTGCAGCAACCACTTTTGAGATCATAAGGGAAACGTGTCGAATTGTATACTAAACGTATAATGTAAGAACACCGTTAGAAATGAAACTGCTGAGAAATGTGAGGATAAAGGAATACGTTACACAAGTAACGATACCAGAAAATATGTGTATACATAGATTAGAAATTATTTGAATATATAGGAAAAATTAACCAATTAAATGCAATAAGTTGATATATAAATGATGTCGTAAATACAATATCCATAAAAGAACTACAGGTTTTGAAGTTAAATATTTTAATGAAATCAACAATTAAGGTTAATGTTTTACACGTGGTTTGAAAGGTAATATTGTCAAGTTTTCTTTTTTACAATTTGGTGCATTTGCCTCATTTGTGGCACGGCATACATCCAAACGGTAATCGGCCTCTTGCCACGTCCTGGTCAGCACATTTGGGGTGATGGTTGCCACAGAAGCGACGATCCTTTCAGATGATTTACGTTTTGAATCTTCTTGCATAAACAAGGTTCCTTACATATCCCCAAAAGAAGTATAAGGGAGTGAGATCCGAACTCCAAGGAGGTCAAGTCGTCCTCTGCGGTGTAGTGATTACCATGCTAGCCTGCAGTTCCGACGGCAATGGATTTTTTTCCGGCGTAAAAGTCTTTAGCATGGCTTCCTTCAGAAGGGAAGTAAAGCCAGCGGTCCCGTGTCGTAGATTTACGGCACTTTAAAGAACCTCAGATCTGATAAAGAGGCATTTGAACAAAATTACCTGTCTTTCACACCGAATATAGAATGGGACGCTAAGGACCACAGCAGTTAAACAGCTTCCATAATTAAAACTCAATTTATTTCCTACTAATCCATTAGTTACTGAATCGGTTATTAGTGCTTTCCGCACATGCAAACTGTAGTGGGGTGGAGCTCCATCTTGCTGAAAGTATACAAGCCCCTTCTCAGCCTCTATATCAATCAACTGAGGGAACACGTTCAGTTCTAACATGTCATGGCAGATATGAACATCCATGCTACTTTCGGGAAAAATAAAAGGACCAATGACGTGGTCATATAGCTTCTTGAGATTGGATATAATTATTATGATCTAATCTGAATTAGCTAATGCCGCTTGCTCGATCTGAGTTTTTTAAAATCCCGTAGTTCTTTTATGGATACCCTATATCTGTTAAGATTTCTATTTCTTAACCTATCCCGTAAGAACATGGGCAACGGGCCGTTTTACAGGCACTATAACCTAAGAGATGGTACAGCAAGTGAATCCCACCCTTTATTGCTTTATTTCTGATGGCATTATTAGAGGTCCTTTCATTCGTTCCTTTTTTATTCTGTACAGTATACTACTGTTTCTGAACACCCGGTAGGCTAAACTGTTTCTTTTACTGGCTTACTAACACCCATTTTACTTGAATAATCAAACACCATTATTAGTTTGCGTTTCTTGTTAATTTACCAACACTTCGTCTCTTCCTAGCTTCTCCCTCCATAACTATATATATTCACGTAAAATGTTATACTAAATAACCCACATAACACCTCACAATGTCCACACTCTATAAATGTACACACTTCTTTACAAATGGTGCTTACCTTTACTGACTTCTGCCTCGCGCTTGGCGCTTGTTAGCTGAATAGATGGGCGACTTTAATTTGTCATACACAATGAATACAAGAAGTTACAGGATTCCGGCTGCTTTTAAAATTTTTCTCCAACTCTCCTCGACGTTTTCTCTCGCTTGGTCCCCGTTGTAAACACAATAACAAGAAATTTTCTCGCTGGCTAACTTTTCTACTGCATAGATATAGCATTTTCCGAAAGTATTTAATTTAAAAAATTATAACGCTCATCTGATTAAAGATAAAGAATTCAATCTAGGCAGATATCAGCACTCTAGTTTACTCTAGCTAAGAAAAAAAATATTGTTACGTTCCTACCTTTAGTTTATTAGTTACTGTGTGATAAGCATAGAAACAGCAAATACCAAACTCTTACTGAAAACCTCGTTTTCTTTAGAAATTAGTGCCAACAGAAATATATAATTGCTCTAAATGATATAATCTGATAGAGGAAAAAATACCCTGTATAGGATAATGTGTTCAAAGCTGAAAATTACAACAAGTGAATATTTACATTATGTTATTAGCAACTTGGCGACAGCGCGAGAATAGAAAAAGAGAAGCTAATGGCAACATGTATACGCGAGTCAGTTATCCCATTTACCTCCATACTGTCTTTTAAGGTTAAGACAAGTTATAGAAACCCGTGTCAAGTTCTTGTATTATGGCTACGGCTGCTTACCTCACGCTTGCCGTTATGCTGCGTTACGTTAGCTTTACGTCTTCGTTGTGAATGGAGCCTTAACGTTTAGACACGCATTTCACACTGGTCTACTGGAAACCGGATAAATTGTTGACACAACAATGTTTATCAGAAAAGGTAACAATGGGAGGGAGGGAATGAGACAGGGAAAAGTTTTATGGAAATGTGTGTCCACAATACCCTCAGTTTGTTTTGACTGCAGGACCCATCCCGTACAACAAAGTTGCGTTTATAGCTTCTAATTGGATTAAAATCAATAAAACGAAATATTTGATTTGTTATTAACTTTTTACTTTATCTACTACGTATAGTAAGTAGGGGATGTATTGTATTCCACCCGAAAATTCGGTACCAAGATTTCATCGGAAATACATGTTTTCAGACCCCCTGAATCCAAAAAAAAAGCATTTTTGGAAACATGTCCGTGTGTATGTCTGTGAACAGCATAACAGAAACGAACAGTCGGATGATCACCAAACTTGGTATTTAGGTTCAGTATCTTCAGTATCGAAAATTTTAATTTTCTCAAAAATGGCTCTAACATTTTGATTAAAATATCATATGTTTAAGATATTTTCATGACAAATGAAATGTATATCTCCAATTAAATGGAAATGTCTCCAAAAGTATTCTTCATTGTGAATGAATTTTGCATAACTGGTAAACCATAGGAGATAGACAAAATTTTACTACACAAAAAATGTAGATCGCGTTAAAATACATAATTTATGTCATATATTTTTTTTGTTGAGTGAACCATTTTCGAGATATTGCTTGTTATTCTCTTAAATTTTCCAATATTTATACTTTTTCTGAAATTCGGTATTCATTTTTTTTTGCCCTGGTAATGCAAAGAGAATGGAATACTCCACCTAGCAACCAGCTCTTAAAATATTTGACTATCGCTTAAAGCCTACCAATTCCCCTTGCATCTACAAGAAAATTAGCAATAAGATTAACATCTCGATATCTCGATTAATATGAAGCATATGGAGAATAAGCGTTTGTATAAATAGTTTGTACAAGAGTAGAGAAAGTCATGTGAATGTAACACATCAGATTTTTAGGAGTTATAACCACTATGTTTGTGACAGGCATGGTTATTTACAAAACTTTAATAGCATAAATATTTAAGCAGCCATGCCGATTTTTCGTTACTATCATTCGTGTAGATACACCAGTTATCATAGATAATCTCACGAGAGGTTTATCTTATGAAACTCGTAAGCTCGAATGGGACTTATTAAGACTATTCCACGAATAAAATGTAACTTATTATGTTATAAATAGGGATGGAACCTCGATACTCTCGATACTCGGTAGTATAGAAGTATGTTTTTGAGATAAACCTTTGGTACCTTTGAATTTTTTTAGCTTTGCATTACTGAAAGTTGTCGCGTTTAACTTTATGCTAGATTAGGAATGAAAGGAGGCGAGACTTCACGTTATTGCCTCGCACGTGTCCCCAAAGAGTTACTGCACTATAGTTCTTGATAGATCTTGACTGCGTTTCCTGTGGGTGAATGAATGCATCATTCCATAAACTCTTAAGTCTGAAATAAAAACATGCAAAACAATGGGGGAAGGAGTAGATGTACTCATGTAACATGCAGCGTTAACTGAGTTGTGAGCGATGCTGATTTAGCTGACGCACCAAATCACGTTTCTGCATGGAAATATTTGTTCTCTCAATAATGCTTGTGTTCTTAAACAAAAATCTTTTATTCCCTTATATCTCTGCATTCCATATAATACTCCCTTGATTTTTTCTTCAACATTTTAATTGTGTCTAATATGCCTTTATATTAAACATGTAGGTGTATGCTAATGTATGAGGGTGGGTAGTAGAGAGGCTTAATCCACATACTTACTATGTTTCCGAGTGTTATATGGTTAATTACTTATTACCGAATGAAAAAATACATGTGCTATGTGGTGGTTGTGAATATTGGTAGAATGGTGTAAAACACATTATTTTTAGTTCTTTGAGTTTCATGTAAAATATATATTAGTTTATATTTTCAAGATTGTAGAATAAAGAAGAATTGGTAGTGTTTGTTTTTATATGGATAGAAAATTCTTTAAAAGAAAACTTTCAGCACAAAATATAATTAGGTATATAATATAAAAAGGGAAGTATATAAATTATATTATTTATTCTTCTTCTTCTTATTATTATTATTACACTTGACTAACAATAAGCAATATATAGCCTGTGGCATTATCAGGATAAAAAAATTGCTGCCAATTGGAGAATGTCAAAAAAGAACTATTTCGGAATTAGTATACATTACAAAAATTGTTATATGCGTTTTGAAGTTGGTTGTTGCTTCACGTATGGAAAGCCAATTTGAAGTAGGAGTTTCTATTATAGTTCAACTGTTGGGGAGCCGAACTTGAAGTTCGTTGCAACCGCACGTATGGTAAAACGTTTCCGGTAGCTTTCGCTCCAAATGTACTTTCCGGTGGCCGATGTCCCAAAATGTTTAAAAAAAATATTAACTTTGTAATTTTGACTGTTCTTTTATGTTTGCCTCGGCTGCGCCAGTATTTTTGTTAGAGACATGGATGTCTTAGCAGGGCGTGGTGCGATTGAAGAATGTAAGCTTACACAGATTTTAAGTTTTTCTTCACTCCATTTATTAATGTTTGACACGATTTAAATAACACTTCACTGATATAGAGAGCTGTGAGATTTTTTTTATTAATTACTTGCACTTTTTAACACTTAAAACTATTTTCGTCTCACACGAATATGTATTAAATTTCTCGAGGACGCATCTCGCGTCTGGTTAGGAACACTGTCTACAACCAACACGTCCAGTAATGAGCGCTGTCTACAAGCAACTGACTTGATTTCTACCGCCTAAATTTGTAAATTTCTGTATTTTAAGTCTCTCATTGGCTATTGCTAATCCAATAGAATACCTTCATTTAGCTAAAGCTTTTTCTGGTTGTTGATTGGCTATTTTATGAACTGTCACAAAAATTACATTATTGCTTCCAAGAATCAAGTAGCATTAAACTTTCAAATGCATTATTGCCTCAAGGTTACCTCATTGTTAGCAACTTTTAACCTATTATTCTCACAGTTCCTACATTATTAAATTACGTAACACATTCAGATAACATTATTACGCATGTATACAATAATATAAATATAAACATATACAATATATATTGTTATATATACATATTGCTTTAAGGCGGGCTGTTATTTTATTTTGTTATTATATAATTTGACAAAAATCATTTAAGTGTTAAAAATACTGCCTCAGTTTATACACGGAAAACTACTAATAAGAATATAATTCAGTGATCAAGCTATCGCCTTTACAGTTGTTCATAAAGTGAGTATCGAGTATCGGCGCTCAAAAATCGGTATAAATAACGAGTATCGAGAAATGGTCGTATCGTCCTATCACTATAAATAATAATTACTTTCTTACTTGTGTTGTTTGAAATTAATTCACCACTGTATCAGCTGTCAGATCATGGAACACTTGCTAAATGAATAAACAATCGGATGTGTTACGAAATACTAACCAATGCTAATAATAATGAGAAAATGGTTTACCATATAATAAGCTAAAATCAGCACACAATGAAGATACATTTTTTTCAAGAATATAATTTATTTGGAAATTGACACTGTTTTAATGTGCATTGCTTGAAAACACAATTGGATGATGTAGCCTGTTAATCGATGCATACGGATACCATTACGTTTGTCGTCCTCCGTGGTGTAGCGGTTACCTCTAGTTCCTGAGGTCGCGGGTTCAAATCCGGTGGAGGGCGATGGATTTTTTGGGGGCGTAAAAAACCTTAGCATGGCTTCCTTCGGAAGAGAAGTAAAGCCGATGGTCCCGTATCGTAGATTTACGGCACGTAAAAGAACCTCAAGCCTGATAAAGAGGCCTTTGAACAAAATTACCTGTCTTTCACGCTCAATATAGAATGGGACGCTAAGGACCACGACAGTTAAGAGCGTTCATAAATAAAAAACGCAACACCATTACGGTTCAGTAACGACTTGACGTTTTGTCCGATAAAATCGCATCCTTGCAAGCACATAATGAGATAAACGACCGTGATTGGTCGATATTCCAAGAATTTCTATACCTATTGGTCAATATCAAATACACGGCATATTAAGGGAATAGTCGCAGAAAACCGTGCAGTTTCGATCGCATTGGGTGTGTTAAAAGTTTTATTAATGTTTCAATGTTACTCAACACTCCAGAAGAAGCAGTTTTGCTACCGGTGTTACAAATATCACATGATATGTAAGTTGCACAGAGAGAAAGATAATGAAAAGGGAGAAGTATAAGAGTGGGAGAAGGGGGGAGAGACCAAGATGGAAGAGAGAGGTTAGAGATAGAAAATATGGGAATTTCCTGATTTAGCGCGTCTGCCTCTCATTTCAGAAGTGCCGAATTCGAACCTCGGTTGGGATGAATTACCTATATAAGCTTTTTCTTTATTTCGGGATTTCCCTTATGCCTAGAAAGGGAATTTCGGGTAACTATTCAAACTTTATGCACCCCGCTCTCATTTGAGCATTGTTTCTCCCCATTTCCCTTATTCACATTACGATAAGGATATTTCAATCAGGAAATAAATACCTAAATAAAATAAGGAAAGAAAACGAATAAAAGCTACTGGTTCTACTGATTTTAAAGAAAGTTGGTCTCTGATAATCTTAAAGGCATAAAATTCATTGTTAATGTGTCACTAATAATATAAGAATTACTCCAGTTTCTCCAGGACCGATGTTCTCTCATTGTCTACTGGAATTTTTGAAAATACTACATTTGTCAGTTACAGAACGGGCAAGTTAAGATACTTATTTTATTGTTTGTGCGAGAAAAGCTGTTCGAAATAGCATCCTGTATTTAAGTATGTACTACATATGTTATAATCCATTAAAGTAGCTGTCGAGGAGCTGATCTGGAAGTGTTATTTCACGCTGGCGCAACAACACCTGGCATACCCGATTACCAGATGGTAAACCTACTGCTCACGAGTTATATGGCTATTGTTGTTGGCTGTGTTGATAAAAAACGCAGCGATTAAATTACCATGGATGCTGCTTAGCATAGCACGTAAACGTGAAAGAAAAATATCTTAGACGTAACAACTGCACCAGTTTCTCTGCCCAGTACTATATCATAGTAGTTTTGTAGGCTATACGTCAGGGCTACCATATTGGAGGCACCCTAGAGACGATACTTAGGTATTAATTTGCTCATTATTCTTGTTAATATTGTTTAGGTTGATATTTGTCCATGTTTCAATCTTTATTACACATACCTGACGTACTTATATCTATAATTTTATGACATTAATAAAAGCTAAACACACAAGTTTTAGAGGAATTACTTTAAGATAAACGTTTTGTAGGAAGATGCAACTAATATATAACGGTAATAATTGATTAGAAACATGTGAAAATTGGTATTTTCAGCTGGTGATCAGTACTGTTGCATTTTCTGCCCCATCCTGATCCACATTTTCTTCAAGTGTTGATAATTTTTCAGGTAAGAGCGAAAATCTTCGCAGGAAATGTGTCTGAAGTTATATTGGACAAGAAGTATGCTTCTGATGGACTCCAAGATATTTCTTTCCTTCAGTCAATACTTCATTATTCCTTAAAAGATTTTATCCACTTCTGGTGTGCTTGTAAATTGTTGCAGTCCCTATTTTCTTGCACCACGAATTTCCTCAGATTACAAAGCATTTAACATCAATTATACCAACTATACATACACCTTTCTCAGCTAGAAACTTGACAGTTGGTTCAATGTCATCCCATTTAGGTATTTCACTCGAACTGATCCATAAGGAACAATAAAATTCTCCCAGGGGCTGCATCCACTTTTTGAGGAATTCTACACAATCGTTCAAGCGATACATCCACCTAACGGAATTTTACGGATCTTCTTGGATAATGTTGTAATAACTGTAATTTGCGAAGAAAATTAAATAATATATTCATAATAAGGTGAATAAAGAAACAAAACCCAGACGTATGTTAGTCTATTATAGATACCAAAAGTTTAGTGATCCAAAGGCTAATTTTTGTTAACCAGGATAAGTGAAAGTGGTTTCTGTTCCATACACAAATGGTTGAAACGCAATCGACTGTTTACAAAGCAGATAAACGAAAGTTAACTGCGATTTCGTTAGAATACGTGACATTTCAAATTATATTTGATTCTGCGGCATTTAACGCGCAATAATTAATATTTAGGACACGATAATTATAAAACTAGAGTTACAATTTTATTTAAGTTTTATCTGTCTTTCAGTTCATATAAAATTTCACTACAAAATTCAGAAAGTTCAATATATACCTACGTTTTTCAATCCGTAATTGAAAAACTCTGCTTTGTTTTTCAACGTCATTAGCCATTTTTGAGAAAACGAAGCCTTAAGGTACTACTTTTCTAAGTAAGATGTTATTTGGTTGGGGAAACTACATGTAAAAGCTTCGCGCTGCACATTCGGTAGGCATATTTAAATACCAAATCTGGGAACCATTTAAGTAAATTGTTAAAACTAAAAAAGTTCAATATATTATATCGAAGAAAGACTTGAGGAATACATCTGTAAAATTAGTTTTATAGTATTTTACATTGTAGACATTTTTCGCTGTAATAAAGTGAGGAAAATACTGGTATATTATGAAATGTGGGCATGGTAAAGAACAGCGTGTGAAAGAAGTCAAAAGAACAAGTTGAAGGTTTTAAAATTTGGCGAAGGAAGAACGATGCTAAAACTCGTAAGAAGGAAGAAAGAATCACTTGTTAAGAAATACTATAAAAGAATCGAAAGAAGCTTTCGGGAGAGATGATGACACCAGAATACAGACCAATAAGGTAATTGGTTCTTTGCAGGTACTAAGAGAAAACATTAACACACGGAGAATATATTAGAAATGGAGGCCATACCCTTGGACAGAAAACCTTGATTGTCAGAACACTGTGGTCATGTAAGTATCATTTACTTCACAAACAACTTTCTGATGTTAGTAAATGGCACACTCTTAACGTTGTGTCTACTGTGCGCTCACTGGTGTTTTAGCCAAGAGAAGGGGTACTTGCTTCAACGAGACACACTCAAGCGTAACGCCACGTTCCATGTAAATGCAGTTTTGCCGACAACAATCCTGTTTTCACACTAGGCGGGATGCACTATGAGGTCCAGGTCCATGTACACGCACCCTCACTCGGCTAAAACACCAGTGAATGGACAATAGTATTTCTTTTAACCCTGAAATAATGTTAATTTCATACTCATTTATACAGTCCCGATTCTACAAGGATAAGGAATGATTCTAATTAAGGAAGCTATCTGTACGGTATAGAAGAGGATACGCTTAAATTTTGGAACACAGGAGTTGACAGATGTGGTAACGAAAATACTCCAGCCTTTGCCATCACCGTCATAATTTACATGCATTCCTTTAGGTATGTATTTTCGCTCGGAAATAGCATATTTCATATATTTTACTTCAGGGCACACATTGTTGTATCTCCTTGATTGAACTTAATTGTGAATACAGGCACCACATTATCTTCGCTTTCTGTAGCTTTGGCTATATGTCAACGGAAACGAAGTTCTTAACTGAAAATAAGTTAAACTGCTTGGTTTTCAATTGTGATACACCTTAAGAGAAGTTGAGATGAATTAATGATAATGTAACAGAGGGTTGTGCCCAATATTTTGACCAAAATTGGTTTAAATTCACCTTTCCTTTCTTGTGTACCATGTTTACAATAAATACATAAGAAATTTCGCAGTTTCTATTTGCATATATTTTAATAAGTCTAAGTAGTAATATTTTGATTCATGGAATTTGGTTTACTATATTGTTAAAACACTCCGTTTCTCATGTCAGATCATAAATTAAATTAAATTAAACTTTATTTATGGATGCTCTTTAACTATTGGTCCTTAAGCGAAAATTTTGCACAGATGCCTCTATAAGGCTTGAGGTTCTTTTACGTGTCGTAAATGTACGACGGGAAGGAAGCCATGCTAAGGATTTTTACGCCCCAAAAAATCCATCGCCCTCCGCCCGAGGCTTGAATCTGCGACCTCGAGCTAGCATGGTACCTTTAGACCGCGGAGAGCGACATGTCAAATTTATATCTCCATAATTGGAGATGTATTTGCTTTCATAGAAATGAAGCTCATAATTATAATACTAAATAAATATGCCAAATATAAAGGCCTTCCGTTGCCCAGTTTTTTAAATATGGGTGCATGATGTTTAAAAATAAACGTTTAGGAAGTTTATGTGTAGAATTTAGCTCCTAGTTACAATACTAAAACACACCAATGAAAAATGTATCTATATTGAGTCTTCACACCCAGGTAAACATCATAAAAAGCTTAGCCACATCTAATAACGGATATAATATTATGCATGTAAGAAATTCGCAGGAAACGTACGTCTTCATGAAAAGATGTCGGTACACAAGAGTTGAAGCCAGAAGAGGATGCCGCGATGATGGTGCGGCAGTTTGATACAGAAATGCAGTTGTCACCTCTTTTCTCGTCTCCAATATCTGCTGTTGATTCTGCTGCCGGCTGCTCCAGTGGTTGAGCTATGAGTATTTCCCTCAGGGTATGTGTGGTCTAATTGTTAAAGAATAACACCAGTTTTAAATTGGCTGAGAAATGTATTGTGAACTAATATTTGAGTTCTTAGTGAGTTGCCGACCGTTTGAGATGAAGAAATAAGACTGATTATGAGCTGTAGCACTTGAAATTGTAACAAGTGAATTATTAAACCTGCTAATTTCTGCAGTATCAAAGTTATGGTTGAAAATAACTATTTCCACAATAAATGAAACTAGATGCGTAACCTACCGTGAGTCGCTAAAATGTTTACCGGCAAGATCTCTCGCGATTGCCGCTACTCACACAAGCGCGTCACTGGGCGCTTAAAATATAACACGCAAGTACTCGCTGGCGTAACGAAAAACTCTCTGATTTAGATGCCCGCCTCTATATTACTTAATTCACGCCTACATTAGAATTACTCCCACCAAAATTATTCTACGCTCGAGCCAACATTCACCTCTCTTCATGCGCGTCTCTGACTCTGTTACCATGGGGCTTAGCTGAAATTGTCAGAATGTAAGTGCCTTTCTCTTTTCCACAATTTCTTTTACCTCCGTGACTGTGTAAGCGTACTGAACTTATAACCTAATTACTTTCCCGGAAATTCTTAAGCTACTTGCTTACCACTTCGACTGTCGCTATTGACTTTGGCTAACCTGATTTCCTAATTACCTTCGTCTTTCCGGATAAAATATTTCAGCCCAACCTTGTTACGTAATACATTGATTTAATATACGAAATTATTTATTGCAATTATTTCTCTAACTTATTTCTTTATTTAATTATTTATATCTGCCCGTCAATAATTACGGTATTAGGATATTCCATTATTTTGGGGTGTTTTCAATGGGACTATTTAATTAAATTTTGGGAGTAAATTCTTTAAGCATCAAAAGATAAAGATCAAGTTAAAATTGCAAAATTCAGCTCTTTTCACTGACATCCTCCCATAAATGTTGATAGCTTTTTTTTCCGATAAGCGAACGCCTTTAAGGTGCAGAGAAAAGTAAGATCTTAAAAGCCATGACACGTTTCAGAGTGTTACACGAACAGGTTTTATCAACGGTGAATCTAGTTAATTCGTCTTCTACAGGAAAATCAAATTGCCACCGTTACAAGCAGAAACCTCAAGCTTGGTATTCACTGCAGGCCACAGTTCCGCAGGAAGTGAGAAAAAAGAAACAGCCTTAGACACGTTTCCTTGCTAATTGCTCTGTGTCCGCCCAAAGGACATTGACATGAAGTGTGTTTACGGCGAATTTGGAAACATCAAGGATTTTCGTGTCCTGAGGCGGCGAAAATATGTCGCGAAAAATTCTCTTTCTTCCAAAAATACGCATTCCTAGACGCCTTAATAGAATCAGCAATCGTATAATCACTCAGGATTGTCACCTATGGAACCTAGAGCACGCAGGTCAAAAGCACTAAGGATTCCTGAAGCGATTCAGACATGAGTTCCTCTGCAAAGTATTTCGCGGAAAACGTGCATCATAACTCTTCATATTTTCTGATTCACCATCTCCGAACACTATATTCGTAGTAGTATTTGGCATATTTAGGGGAGAGGTTAAAATTGCCTATCACACCACTATTAAGTTTACCATACACACGATCAGTTTTCTTAGTAAGACATAATGAAATTTTCTCTAAATATAGGACGAAGCTTCTGATACACTCTCATTGGTGAATTTATTTTAAAACAAACCTGATACGGTTTTGAAAGATATCTTTACATGTTTGCTTATATGAAGAATTTCACACCATTAAAATTAATTTCTTCTGAATTATCCCACTGTAGTTTCGCTTTGCCAACAAATAATGTTGAATAAGTGTGGAATATTCCAAAAGTTCCACTATGAGTGTTTCTGAGCAAAAGGGTTATTTTCTTTCAAATACATATTTTTCAGAAATTTGATTTATAAAATGACAGCAGATAGTTTACAAGCAAACTTTGACAATAAACGCGCTCAAGGGAGCACGATACAGCAACTGGGATTATATCTACCGGTGATGCTGCCAGTGTGTACAATTGAGATTCCTCTACAATGCTAGTTCCCGAGGTCGCGGGTTCAAACCCTGCGTAGAGCGATGGATTTTTTCGGACGTAAAAATCCTTAACATTGCTTCCTTCGGAAGGTGGTCCCGTGTCGTATATTTACGGCACGTAAAGGAACCTCAAGCCTGATAAAGAGGCCTCTGAGCAAAATTATCGGTCTTCCACGCCCAAAGTAGAAAGGGACGCTAAGAACCACAGCAGTTAAAGAGCGTCCATAAATAAAACTCAATTTAATTTCCCTAAATTTGGAAAAGACAGAAAAAACAGCCTTCTATGGTGAGTAGTTTGAGATAAACCATCTGTACAAATTTAAAATTTGACCAATTTGAATATATTGTAAACTGGTACAGATATTTGTACAATATGAATCTAAATGAATACATAAGGGGCAGTCATTTTGAAAAAAGAAAACAATACGCTTCTGGAAAGCAGCTTTCCGCTCTTAAACACCTGACACGAGGAAAGGGTTAACAGAATTTGATGAACCTTTGATACAGATCACACAACACGTTATTATAAAAAGTGTCGCATTTTTCTTTACGCTAAAATACAAGGTTTGTCAGAAGTTATCTATTCAGCTACAACGTAGCTGAATATCCTTTATTTAGCTGTGAAAAAAGTTTGAAGTTCTGTAAATGAAAACTGCATCGCACAGACCAATCTATACACCGAAAAATATGAATGATGTTATGGAACTGGCCCGACGCCTCACACCAGATGCGAAACGCCCTTTTTTGACATGGGGACGCTACCAGACGTGTCGGAACGTCAATATGCGAAATCGGTGCCTATACCAGATGTAGCGGAACCACCGCGGCGTCGGTACCACATCTGGTGTGAGGTGCCTGTTTGGCAAAGTGACGTTTCGTTACATCTGGTGACGTCGCCGTCTCAAATAGAGGCGTCGTCCAATATGTCTAAATACGACGAATAATGATCGAAGTACTAAATTCTGTTGAATATTATGTATCGATATGGCCATTTGAACTATCACGTGATGGAACTTAAACATACACAGACCAAAATTAGACACGGAATATGAAAGTTAAGGATTTAATGCTTAATGGGGGCCAGTGAATGGAAACCCATGTAAAAATGGTCAAAGATTGTATTTTTATTTATTTAGATACTTATTGCTCCTGGTTCTTTAAGAAGGTTTTGATGTAAACTGGTTTATTATTCAAGGGCAATTTAGACACGTGGCGATATAATTACCTCTAATTGAGGAGCATAGCAGATCAATTGCATCGTTATGGAAATTCTCACCTTCTTTTTTTCATATGCCAGAAGTACAAGGTTTGGTGTTTACATGTTAAGCAGTTTCTGAATTATGCATTTTAAATAAGAATATAGATATATTATAAAGGGGCATTTCAAAGCAATTTTACGTGCAATTTTGGTTCATCCTTTTGTGAAATATTTGAAACATTTTTCGCCACTTAAAATGCTGCTTGCGATGCAATTTCAAATTATCACAGTAAAATTTTGGAAATAGTTTTATCCAATGCATCCTAATTACAGCTTACTGTGCAGCCATAATTGTGAGGCACATGTGTTAGCATTAGATAAGCGTATATACTTTGGCAAAATAAGGACACGAAATTTAATATAAATTATTTTACAGGATTTAATTAACTTTAAACATTTCTTAAACTTGTTTCAAAAGCTTCACAGAAAAAAATTATAACTTTTGGAGTGGAGAGGTAAACTTTAGCCCATTTTTTGGGTAAGTTTTGCTCTATAAATTGCACTACCATTAAAAATGGCAGCTTCTGTGTTCTCATGCTACATGTTTTTTTATGCAAAATATTTGCGAATTTTTTTTCTCCATGTTTTGCTTTGAACAGGTATTTCCTCAGTAACCACTGAAGATAGCTAAATCAAATTTTAGGATTATAAACAACCTTTAAGTGATAACGTGGACCTAATTTGGTGTTAGGTTTGGTTATTTATTTTTTACAAAATAACTACTAATGAATGTTAATCAAAAGATGGTATAATTAAGAAAAAATCATATTCCTTCTTAATAAAAATAGATCAGTAGATTTAGAAGGTGTTCATCTACGTGATGTAAAAATTCAAGTTTATTAGATAAAGGGTCATCAATTTAGCAGATTGATAGGGATTTTAATTTCCCTTAATTATAATGCTCTAACACAGTGGTGGCGAAAACGCGACTCGCGAGGCAGTGTGACTCGCAGGCGCAACTCCTTTTCTAACCGTCTGTTCATTTGTTTGCTATGTGCTGCTGCGTGGTGTAGTGGGTGTTACATATTTGATGACTCGAGAGAGAAAGACATTTTCGCCACCCTTGCTCTAACAGAACACTGACAACTTTCTGACTGTTACCTCCGACAATTTTTCGGGATGAGGTAAGTAACTTGTCACTCAAGTGGCTAGTATTATGCAAGAGGTGGGAAGTTGACTTTAGTAGAGATCGGAACTGAGCATATTATTTAACATAAATTTTTTAGTTGCTATGTGGACCATTTTTTCTGCAGGAAGTACTATATATTTCGAGTCCCATCGGCCAGGGTTTCCAAGCGTTATATATTTGTGAAGCTGTTCCATAAAGGAATGATGCTGATAACTGAAAGCAATTTGAAGTTGTGCTACAACAAGGTCTAGGTTATGTTCAACAGGACTAGATAGGACTTCAACATTGCTGCTCACGGAAGCATAAAATTGCATTACTCCATTAACCATGAGCGTGACGCTTTAATGATCGACATTGCGAGTGTTTACTCGAGGTCATAAGTTCGTAAAACTTAATGTTGTCTTACAGGTTGAGAAAAATATGCTTGTTGTTTGGAAAGCATGATTTCATAACTCTTCTTTATTCTTCTTTATCTGCTTAACTTCCTCTTATGTAGGACTTACACCCCCCAGGACCTACAGGCGGATGCCTTGGGTCAGAGACCCGTCGAGGAGCAGACACTCATGGATCAGACAGAATATCCAGGATGGGTGATCAGCCCGATGCCTGGTATGGGAGGAAGGAAGCAGAGGAAACGAAATGATGGTGAAATGCATGAAAGGAAAGGTGATGATGGAGCAGTTGGTGGAATGAATGGCGGGGGAAACCGGAGAACCCGGAGAAAACCCGCCCAGACGCCGCTTTGTCCACCACAAATCCCACATGCGGGTCCCTGGGATTGAACCCGGGCCGCCTCGGCGGGAGGCGATGGGTGATTTCATAACTAATTTCTCTTAAATTTCCTTGAATTTTGAAAATCAAGGCTTAATAGGAGATTAAATGAGCCAATGTTTAACGTCAGTTATATATTTTTTTAGATAACTACGTCTAAAATAACAGTATTCTTGTCTGTGTGATCTCTTCCATTGGCCATGGTTGGAAAAAATTGTACATTATCTCAATTAATTTTAATTTTCTGTTGCACTCGTATAGAGATGGGACGCATGGCCAAAGCAGAAAACCGGAACTGTGTCCATGAGCCAGTGAAATGTATCGATTAACAAATGTAGACTGTTTCCATTTCGACCACGTTAGTATTGCAGTTGATGCTGACGAGAGAGGGGAAAAGAAAATGTATTAGCTTTGGATAACTAGATACTATGCATTTGATAAACGAATAACAAAAAGCTAGGTGTAGTTGTGTTATACGCGAGTGGTATGCTATGTGTGGTGCTGTTTATGGTGAGGTGCGGTTGATTTATCTCCTGCGGGCAGCACCAGGTAAGGAGGTGAAGGAAAAGAGAGGTGACAAAGTCAATGGCATCTCAGTGTCGGTATATCTCCAACCATTTCAGATGTAGTATTTATTTGATTTCACTGAAAACCACGTTCCTGTCGTATGTTGCTCCTTCCCTTCCGCACAAGACCAACACACACATCGCAAATTATTTTCTTTTTCGCGTTAGCTTTAGCGTGGGCTATCGCGTTTCGGTGAATTAACTTGGCTTTCTGTGCGAACACCGAACGCGTAATCTATGATGCTCGCTTGGCATATCGGCCAATAATACTTCACTCGAGCTTAGCTGCGTTACCCCCGTCTCTCCCAGGATTGCCAGACATCAGAAATGAAAATAAAGGACAGATGGGCATTTCGTCCCCTTCCCCATGTGCAACTGAGAAGCACTTACGGCAATGTTTACAAAATACGTCAATAAGTTCATACCCAGACACTAATCAGTAACACCTCCAATGCTGACCAAGAAGTGGTTTTCGTTTGGATTTCTTCCCATCAAGGAATAAAGGCTGGTTCACAACCAACAAGAACGGTATCCAGAACGAGAACGAGAAAGTTGAAATACATGCATTCAAATGGGAGTGTTCACAATCGACGGGAAGCGTTCCCGGGCCCCGGGAACGGGAAAGAAGAGTTGCCCAACTTTTAACTTTCTCATTCTCGTTCCCGGGCACGGCATATTAGATCCATATTGTGCATATTACTCTCTTCACTCTAGAGATTATTCTAGGCGGCCGTGACATGAAACAGCCGCTAGTGCTCTCTACAGTCGCAAGCTGGAAACATGTTAGTGGAAGGAATTAGTAGTAAATGTGCTTCCTAACCTCATCCCGACACCCGCAAATCTAATCAGCGTTAGTTCCTCTGGTGAAAGGGTCATTAGTAGTTTGTTTATATGCAACTCAAAACTGGCTATTACCTAAAAACAATGACAAAAGCTACAAAGAACAGCAAAAACAATAAACAACTTTAATATATGCCATTAAATAAAGGAACGAAAGCTTGGCACAACTAGAGGGATCAGAAATGTAATGGATATGCATTTAGATAATGTTTACTCTATCGAATTTTGACGTTGGCTATCCCGCGTTATGTTGGCTAAATTGGAAGTAGGTGAAAAAATATCATCGGTCAGTTAAAAACAAATGAAATCCCCATGCGCAAAATCGAATTTTGCTTTGTGATCGATGCGATCGTCGATATGATTCCCTTTCTCGTTTCCGTTCTGGTTACCGTTCTCGGGCGGTTGTGAACTAGCCTTAACAGGAAATGTAAATGCTGATGAAGCTGCTAAAGATGCAACATTACTACTCCAACAAACGAACATCTAATCCCATACTTTGATGTCCTAAATCATTTCTCCAAAATACCAATAGAGAAACTGAAATCTGAATGGAATCAACAACCACAGGGAAAGCTACACCAAGTACGAAGAGGATCCACCACTCTCCTTCCCACCAGGTCACTTACTAGGAAGGAACAAGTTATCCTCACACGGCTACGAATTGGTCACTCTAACCTCACTCACTCATACCTTCTCTCAGGACAGATGCAGCCAATATATGACCTATACCATAGTAACATCAGCATCTACCACCTCCTCATAGAATGTGATAAATAAAAAAATAAATGGAAACAACACGGAATTCCACAGGGCCTCTCTACAACGTTAAGTAACTTCCAATTACGCCGCAAAACGTTTGCTTACTGATATTGGCTTATGGTATTTAATATAAAATATGCTCTACTTTAATCAACTGTAATCCATATAATGTTATACACACAATGTAAACGTTTTTCTAAAATATTGTAACAAATATGTATGTATATGTTTTGATTGTATGCCTTTGTATTTAACGTAAACTACTTTCCAAAATACTGTTACTAAATGTAAATGTTCGACTGTATGCCTTTGTATTTATTAATATGCTTGTAAATAATGCACTGGTCGCGTTATGACCTCGAAGTTAAAGCGACCTAAAATAAATTATATTTAAAATAATACCTCACAAGTATCATCCTCATTGCATACTAACCAATCGCTATAATCGCCGTATTGCAACTTGTCCCTTGAGACGGTTCCGATACCACGTGGCGTGAGTGAGGTGGTGGGAGAGCTACGTTGCAACCTTTTGCACGGGCCAAATGCTACCTGGCGCGCTCAGGTGACAATGCTAACAGTTGATTCATTATTGTATATACAGGACTAAACAAATCGTTTTTCTCACACTGTTAACGAAAGAAGAAATTATAAGTTAACATTTATACTTACTGCGAAACTGCTAATTCTATTATCAAAAGCCATATTAATTACTGTTATTATAATAGAAAGAAATAACACTATAAAGGAAGCACTATAAAACACAACAGAAGTAGCAGAGCAGTTAGTTTGCGTGAAGACACTCCGAGTCTGATGCTTGTATTGCACTCAAACTATTAACAATTTGAAACAATACATACAACAAAACTATTGCCGCGAGGTAATAAAACAAACAATTATTCTTGTGTACCTGCTTCATGAGCCTTGCGAGGTGTGATAGCAGGAAGAGGAAAGGCTATGTGTTACTTATTATTACTCTATTTTACGTCGCTTTAACTACATGGTCATATCGCGACGGATCAGTTAGTGGATAACTTAGATCGATGTGTGGCGGACAGTTAGCCTTCTAGGTCTCTTCCCTGTAACCATTGGCTTCGTCACATGTCCGAACTGGATCTTCGGCTTTGTGCCATGCAGATGGCATTAGGGTGCCGTCCAGTCTACCTGCTGCTTTCATATAGAAAGGCAGTTAGCCTTCTAGGTCTCATTCCTGTAACTATGCCATCTTGCTTCGTCACGTGTCCACAGAGACCCTAGTGCATAGCTACAGGATATTCTGCTTCGTGCCGTGCAGATTGCATTAGGGTGCCGTCCAGTCTAACTGCCGCTTTCATATAGAAAAGCGGACAATTAGCCTTCTAGGTCTCATCCTTGTAACCACTCGCTTTGTCGCGTGCCCACAGAGACCCTAGTGCATAGCAACTGCTTCTGCTTCGTGCCGTGCAGATGGCATTAGGGTGACGTCCAGTCTACTTGCTCTCATATAGAAAGGCTAACTCTAGGTCTCATACCTATAACCATGCCATCCTTGAGAAGCGTCTCTGATAAAAGAACAAACATTTGATAACAAAATGAAATCAATACATATAAAAGTCGTAATGAGTCGTATATAAAATGCACTCCATAATAATTTAATTTTTATGTAGTAAGGGATAAATGTATTTGTAAACCCTGTGAACTAGATTGCGACAAATACTGGATGCTATATTGCACCAAGTGTTCAAAAATCAGTGACAGAATTCGGTGCTGAAAACTAAAGATTTGTTTCATCCCGACACACTTGTGTGTTTTTCACTTTATTACTGTTTTTAATAACATCTGGCTACTGTTTATTATATAATAGGTCAAGGCCGTGTCTATTTTTATACTTGCTTGCAGTTCTACCAGACATACAATGTATTACCACGTGCCAGCAGCATAAATAAATCCGTCAACAGTGGAAGTGTTACGTCATGCTGGAGGTTTTAGACGGATAGCTCGAAGGGGTGTTGGGCGGTATCGACGGTGATTGGCTGTCACATATGTAGCTGCAGTGGCGTGGTCCGTCTTTTAGCTGTCACAAGGGACAAGTTATAATATGGTGATTGTAAATTCAGTTCAGTTTTCGCAATTCTTACGAAAAACACACAGCCATTTATCTTTACTTTAAAACATGATCACCTTTGTGTTTCCAATTCCTAATTTACTTCCTGTTTTCCAACAAAATAACTACATGCTATGTTCACTTCTTAAGCTTCTAACAAACACCCTTCATTGTGGACGGATATCAATCAAAAAGGAAAAGTAAACAGCACAGCAGTTGTCCATTATTAGGCATCATACCCGCCAAGCTGAAAACCCCCCCAAAAATAGCCAAATTTGTAGACAATGAACCAATTATATGTGGGTTAGTACCAACACTACCAAATGTTATAACAGGGTAAAACTTACCGGGAAGTATCTTTCGCAGTAGATATACATAAATATAGCAGTCGGTTTTGCCAACTTCACAGCTAGTGGACTTGGTAAATTCCATTAACTTTTCTTTATCAAGTTTCAAAATACTGAAAAATATGGGTAATTAGCGTCCCGGATAGGAACTGTCCAGGACGCCGGACATTCAGCACAAATCAGGGACGTCTGGCCACCTTGATCTCTCCTGTTCACGTGAGCTGACACAAGTGACCTCTCCGACCGGCGGGCTGCGCTATACCAGGTGGCCCACACAAGCCGTTCTTCGTCGAAGTTAGTTTATACCGGATAGCGCGGATACCAAAAGGTTTGCCTAAGTAGAACCGTAAAGAGGACTCCTACCGACAGGGAGGAGACCTTGCTAAGTGAAAATGCTTGAAAACTAACTGCTATGACTGGTCCCGTAGCTCAGTCCGTATAGCACCTGCCGGCTCTGTGAGGGGTCCCGGACTAGATTCCCGGCTGGACTCGAGAAAGTTTTCTTTAATTAATAACAGTTCACGGTACTCCAAGAGCTGGTGCTTGAATGTGAATGTGTGCGTGTTTTATCGGTTATTTAACAACCATTTCACTCATAAACAAGAATTCAGGATTGCCGCTAGGCAAAAACTAGAGCACACGCGTTTCAGTTAATCTACCGGGTGTTTCAGAAATACTTCTGCAAACTTCGGATATGGCTTCCTCACACCAAAAGAAGGAAAAAAGTTCATATGAACATATGTCCCATAATCCTTGGTTTTCGCGTTATTCCTGTCACAATGAAAGTTTGGGTTCAACGGCCTTCGGGATCCAACCTCAAAACTTCATATCTCTATGCATTCATAGAATGCGTTGACCCATTGTACTACGTACGGTAGATGGCGAAGTGTTGCCATGGAGACTTGTTTACGTTTGTCATTTGTCATTAGTCTGTCTTCAACGTTTCAATTGTGTACGTGTAGTGAGTTAACTGCACGTGTTTCGTTCCACCATGGCTGGATATTCATTTCGTGAACAGGCAGACATGATTTTTATGTATGGTCGGGCGAATGGTAATGGACAGGAGGCTGCACGTCTCTATCAGATGAAGTTTCCAGACAGAAGACAACCGAGTCATCCAATCTTTGTCGCTGTTTATCGTCGCCTTGCTGAGACAGGAACCGTTGCACCACGGACTATTGATCGAGGAAGACCAAGAGTTGTTCGTACGGCGGAACGTATGATGCACTGACTGGTATCTACCATGACCGATGGATAGGCAGAGGAGGACCAGTTCCATGGCGTGCACGTTCTCCCGACCTGAATCCTGTGGATTTTTACTTCTGGAGGCATCTTAAATCATTGGTTTACGGAGCAGCCATCCCGGATGCAGAAACGCTTCATCGACGTGTCATGGAAGCCTGCGAAACCATTCGACACCATCCCGGAGTTTTTGACAGGGTGCGACATTCCATGATTCGACGAGTACAGGCATGCATAGAAGCAAGAGGAGACATTACGAGCATTTATTATGAGTTTTGTGTGTTATAAGTGTATCACTGTGTTGAACACCTCCTAACGAGAAAACGAAGGATTATGGGACATATGTTCATATGAACTTTTTTCCTTCTTGTGGTGTAAGGAACCCATTTCCGAAGTTTGTAAAAGTATTTCTGAAACATCCTGTATAATCAGCACAACTATATGGCACCAAGTGATAAGTAAATGCCATTAATCGTGTTTTATTTAGAGGACCCTAAAATGTCCATCACAACGTCCTCCAAATAAAACCCGATTAATGGCAGTTACTTCCCCCATAATATCAAGCAACTTTTATTGAAGACATTTCTTTCTATAACGCTTAGTTTTGGAGATATTGTACAGTCTCAACTTAAATGGCCCACCTGCATTATGTTTCTTTAAAGATTACGCTATAATTAAACGATTCAATTAGAATATCATTCATAATAAAATGTTCAAATATATGTCCACCTTGGTGATGCATTGATGTAATGCTTCTCAGTATCAGCATGGACACGTGTTAACATTTCTGCTGATATTGAAGCACAGACATCACTTATCCTTTCTTTAAATTTTTCTGGATTTTCTGAATGGTTTCGCAAACCCTGGCTTTGATATAATTCCATAAGAAAAAACAAATCCAGGGGCCGATCTCGCTGACCACCGAATGCAGCCACCGTCCAGGCTACACATTGTTGAGTTTTTTTTGTAAACTTCTCTAGAATACTGTACCATTGTACCAACACCAGTGATTTTGAGCTAAATAAATTGGGACGTCTTCTAGAAGGTTCTCAATATTCAGCCTATTCTGGAGAAATTGCAAATAAAGCTGCTCAATATGCCTAGGAGCCAAATAAACTGGCCTGATGATGTCTCAGCGAATACCGTACCAGACCTTAACACGCCACTAAACCTATTTGTGATATGGTCGTAACCAGTGAGGTTCTCAGGAGCACAATAATGAAGCCTTTGTTTGCATTGTTGTTATGGACGAAATAACATTCTTCTCCCCATAAAAAACTGCTTAGTGATATCTTGATTTTCGTTCATTACTTTCTCTACTACGTGCGTAGTAGTTAGAGAAGGTATTGCATTCAACCCAAAAATTCGTTATAGAGATGTCACAGAAAATAGCCCCTCTGAATCCAAAAAAGCATTTTTAAAAAACATGTGCTCTGCGTGTGTGTCTGTCATCAGCATAACTCAAAAACGAAAGGTCAGACAAATACTAAACTTGGTAATTAGGTTCAGTACCTTTCAAAGATCCGAAACGAAGATTTTCAAGATAATCCCCCAACCCCAAGCTACCCTTTACATGTGACATTTTTCGAAATCTTTGATTTTCTAAAACATGGCTCTTACCATTTTGAATAAAATACCGTATATTAAAGATATTTATATGACAAATGAAATGTTTATCTTGAATTTTCTGGGAACAGCTTGTCCATTGGCATCCTGAAGTCCTCTCCAACCGGAAGGAATTTTGTGTAATCCTGTATAACTGGTAAATATTAAACGATAGTCGAAAACGTACTAATCAAAAAAGTATATCTCTCTAAAATACGCAATTTATTTGAAATAAGTTTTCTTTGTTATAAGCCATTTCTGAGGTATCCTTATTAATGGTTCGAATTATTCAGTACTTGGCCATTTTCTTGAAATCCTGTCAATAATCAGTTGTTTCTCGTGACTTGATGGGAACAGTATGGAATTTTAAGGCCAGCATACATCGTCCAGTTCTAAAACATTTGACTATTGCTGTTCCATAACGAAATGTGTAATGCAGGTATTCTGCAAAGATTTATTTGGATAAAATGTAGTAGAAAAATAAGCTTTAATAAGAATAATTTGTATACCCATTAATAAACAATACAGGTTGGAGAAAGTCATGTGAATGTATCACATCAGCGGTTTTTATTTAAGAACCTTCTGAAAAAAAATACGCAAATCTGGAAATCGTTTCCATAAGCTGTTCGTGTAAGTGCAGTTTATAGGGATGCTATTTTCATGCCTTCAAAATCTGCTCGAAATGCAAGAACACATGCAGAGAGCAAGCTCTACCTCAGTCGCCTTTCGTTTCGTACCTGCACTGCCCCTTTGAACATCAGTGACGCGGCAACTTCTTTTGTACTTATGTATGCAGGAAATATAAAATTGCAAATAATGGCTTGTTTGGGCCACCTGGTAGTGTACTTTCATTGCCTGTCAATCACTAATAACTGGCGTTCCTCATATTTTCCTCATTTATTTCCCACGTTTAGTCTCGTACCCAAGTTCTCTTATGCTTTCAAGGGACACCGATATCGCCTCCGGGCAGGTCTGAACAATACTTGTTTTTTCCCGGTCAGTTTATCCACATACTTTCATTTAAAAACGTTTAAAGGCATTATTTTCCCGTTATTTTCGCCCTCTTTTATGTAGCTGTACTCAAATATGTATTTCTCGATGCTTGGAATCAATTTTCCTCATTTATTCCATGAATTTATTTCGGGAGTGTTTATTGTTCATATGATCTTACTTAAGTCATTTATATTGCCTATTACATTTGCGTTATTTATATTTTTTTTCTTCTGGGTCATTATCTCTTTACTATGGAAGAATGTTCTGCTTCATAAGAATTTCGTTTTCGACTGAAAATGAACTTTTGTGAAAGCAAGTTAACCCATTTTCAGAAGATACTTTTAAGTGTGGGTTTTTGCAGTGAACACAGCAATGTTTTACACTTTATGGGTATATGGATGAATGTCAATGTTGAAGAATACACAAAACTGGACTCTGCTAATAGAGATAGGAAGAATTGAGCTTCCATTCAGAAAATTTCGGAGAAATTAACTATTAATAAATGATTTTGACAGGTTAACATAGGGTACTTAAATTATATTCGAACCCACTCGCGGACTCTCTCTACTGCGCGAGACAGCCAGCAGTCGCCGGGGAAATTACGCCGGCAGAGGCGGACTAAATATTTACCTTATAATAGATGCTGGAAATGTTGACCTTCTGCTCTCAAACAGGCAGCATATCTCGTGTAAATATTCTCGCTCACTCTCCGAAGCTCAGCAGCAGGAATTCTTGTGATGAAACGCCTCATTATGATCGGAAAACAGGACTGTGATGTGCGATAAGTGCTAGAAGAATAATGGGGCCCATATCCTTTGATGAAACAATAAATGCACAGCAATATCAGAGGTCAATTCTGAGGCCATTTTGCAATCGCTTGACAGAAGAAGAAAAATCATATGGTTGGTTCCAGCAATATTCTGCAACAGCACATACGGCTGCCGAATCATTACATGCGATAAGAGAGGTGTTTGATGACAGAATATTTAGTGTTGATTTGTGGCCCCCTCGTTCTCCTGACCTAACGAGTTGTGAGTTTTATTTATGGGGTTCTTTAAAAGACAAAGTGTATCGATCCAATCCTCGCACACTACAGGAACTTAGAAAAAGGTATTGTGGAAGAAATCACAAGAATTCCTGCTGCTGAACTTCGGAGAGTGAGCGAGAATATTCACACGAGATATGCTGGCTGTTTGATAGCAGAAGGTCAAAATTGCCAGCATCTATTATAAGGTAAGGATTTTAGCCCGCCTCTGCCGGCGTAATTTCCCCAGCGACTGCCGGCTGTCTCGTGCAGTGGAGAGAGGCCGCGAGTGGGTTCGAATATAAGTTAACTAACCTATATAAACATAACCTTACCATAGCCCAATGAGTTTAACTCTGGATAGCATAAATGCCAAAGGGTTCACCCAAAGTCTACACATTCATCTACCACAAAACCTATGGTTATCGCTTTAACTAAAAACACAGGAGTATCATCTTGCATGACGTATATGTTTCGACAGATTGATAATGGTAGATTTTGTAAGCGAACAGGTAAGCCGTTCTCAAGGAACGCTGAGGAAACGACATTCTGGTATGGGGTTGTTGCGCCATAACTATGATTGCATTCCACACAAAACCAAACTACTTCCATAATATGCAACATACGAGGAGTTGTAGAAAAAAGAGCTCTATCACAAAATTAAAGAGCTTCAAGGCCCATATTTAAACATTTTCATTTCCCATATATGAAAAATATTTCCTGTTAATCTGCAGGTGAGCTTTTATTAAATTTCGTATAGGGTTAGCATGTAATGTGATGTTTTATAGTGCGTCCAAAACCGGAAGTTTTCGTAAACTTCATTAGTAAATAATGTTAACGAACTGTAGTGTTTGTAAACATTTTCAACACGTGTGCGGACAAAACTCTTTAATATTTTTGATGCAGTGAATGATAAAATTTCGTGTTTTCGTTAATACTCGAGATTCCACACACGTATTCAGTCGGTACGCGACAAAGTTCGCCTTTATTTGAAGAGATTTTTAAAATGCTACAACAGAAACCAAACGCTATTTCTTTTTGTGCATAACTTATTCCTTGGAAACTTTTAGGAAGGTCTGGTAGCCTTTTTATTTATTTATTTATTTATTTTCAAAAACCAAAATGATTAAGGGGATAGCGTTTAGAACGTTGGGTGTGTCGGTGTACGTTCCTTAAAAGTCCCATTCTAAATTTTGTTGGAGTTTCTTACCCTGCTGAAACACACATTTTTATTTCAGATCCACATAAGATTTACAGAGAGAATATACTAGTACAAATAAATATTCAGTTAAGCTTTTCTTGCATGCTTTCTTTGAGTACGTAAGCATAATACAAGAACATTCATTCATAAACACACTGTGCTATTCAGCTCTATTTTTTCTCTTGCCATCCTTATTTGGAAACTGTGAAGTTGTTGTAGTTTTCCCATTCAGGGCGGAAACTAAAGGGTTAGCAATACTTGAGTGATGAAAATGCATAAGTTTAGTATTTTTATAGCAAAGATCAATTTTGGTAACCAAAATATTTGGCATCTTCCAGAAACTTCGATTTGTCTTGGCTCTTTCAGATATTTACTTTTTCTCATATCTCCAGCCTCTCATTTCATTTTCACGCTGTAGTTATCCCCCTTCCATTGCTAATATTATTTTATTTTATTAACTGATAATACAATATTATTCAAAATAAATACGTGATATGTGTTCGCAATATAACGTATATCTGCTATGGCAGGAATGATGTTGCATGATAGGCGGAATACCAATGCATTCGCATTTAGACTTGCAATATTTACTCTATTTGAAGTCCTTCCTTCTTCTATATTTGGCATTTAGAGCAATGTTAAGAATACGGTCCGCGATATCACATTTAGACATTTCATTCTTCAATCTTTTTATAGATGGGAGAGCACTACAGCATTGTTTGATCATTTAGACCAGGGTTGCCATTGGAAGGGACACTCATCCCTCTATTTTATTCTTTGGTTTACCTACCATCCAAGGAGTTTCTATTCTCTTATCGCTATGTTGCCGTAAATTCCGACCACCCCAACACGAGAATTTAGAGGGAGAAAGGAGGAGTACGACATAGTGCCACAAAATGATATGATTGATTTAGACCAATGGTGAAATGTCAAATCCGTATATATTTACATTTTAAAGACACGTATTCTATCTTGACAAAATTTACAATGGTAAACATGAAAAACTATTTAATATTATAATATAGGGAGTGTTAAAAATGTGATTACAGTCGTTGCAATCATTAAAAAAACTGCACAGCCTAGACAGTTGTAATATGAAATTGTTAGCTTGAATCTTTGAGGTTATGTTCTTCATTCAGTTTAATTCAAACATATTGGCGCAAAACAAATAAGTATCGTATTGCTCTTTACACTATCAAAGAATGTACATGCTGTTTATATGCTTTGGGATAATGACTGTGGCATGATGACAGACAGTTGGTATCCGCTTTATTTTCAAAGAGAGCTAAAACGTCGCACAACACTGCACAGTCGAGTGACGAAACTACTTTATCGCGAGCCTCGCTGGAAATACCAACAAGTATTATTACTGGTACGTGATAAAACAATAATTGTTTTTATCAGAAATGCCCCGTTATATGGAATAGTTGGCTTCCTAAGTTAGAAATGCCGGGAAGATTGCGTACATGGAAACCACCTCTTGTCCATAACTTGCAAACAAGAAAGGCAAATAAATTTAAAGCTTTGGGACGCCTTTTGTTTTTCGCCGCCTAGCATTAAATACCTCTCATAACCCCATAAGTTTTATTTACAAACTCAGCCTTCCTTGTTTGGTTGAGAAACGTGTTGCTTCACGTATGGTAAGCCAATTTGAAGTAGGTTGTATTGAAGGAGTAGTTATATTTCGACTGTTGGGGAGCCGAACTTAAAGTAGTTGCAACCACGTATGATACTAAGTTTTCCGGTAGCCTTCGCCCCAAAGTTTACTTTCCGGTGGCCTTTGCCCCAAGTTTAAGAATCAACTTTGTATTTTGAATGTTTCTTTAAACTTATATATATATATATATATATATATATATATATATATATATATATATATATGTTTGCCTCGGCTGCGTCAGTATTATTGTTAGAGACATGAATTTCTTTGCAGGGAGTAGTGCGGCTAAGAATGTAGACTTACACAGGTTATAATTTTTACTTCACTCCTTTTATTAATTCTTGACACGATTTAAATAACACTTCACTGATATAGAGAGCTGTGAGATTTTTTATTAATTACTTGCACTTTTTAACACGCAAACTATTTTTGTCTCACACTGAATACGTATTAAACTTCTCGAGGACGCGTCTCACGTCCGGTTAGGAACGCTGTCTGCTAGCAACTGACTTCTGAACTTGTACAAATTGCTCTATTTCAGTTTCTGATTGGCTAATCCTACTCCAATAGAATACTTTTATTTAACTTAAGCTTTTTTCTGTTTGTTGATTGGCTATTTATAAGCTGTCTCAAAAATTACATTATTGTTGCTCCAAGAATTACTAGTAGCATTATTAAACTTTTTAATGCATTATTGCCTCAAGGTTACCTCATTGTTAGCAAATTTTGACCTATTATTCTCACAGCTCCCACATTATTAAATTACACAATACATTCACATAACATTATTGAACTTGTACATAATAATATAAACATTAATACAATGACACTTGCATGCATTTTATATATTATACACATTTTGCTTTAAGGCGGGCTGTTATTATATTTTATATTATATAATTTGACTGAAATCATTTAAGTGTTAAAAATACTGCCTCATGGTGCACTCTAGTAGTGATAATTTATGAAATATACATGACCTCCTTGCTGAAACCACTTGAACTTTTTGTGGATCATAAATTACAGGTTTAGGAGAAAATGCCTAAAGTTATTTATGCAGCACTTTCAATTGTTTTACTTTGCCACACGTTGTTTTATTACTGTTTACTTATTACAAGCAATGCTTGCTATAGTAGCTAGTTCTTCCTGATCCTATCCATTGCACTCTCACATCTTTTTTCGTTATAGACAGATTGTTAAAATTTGTTAAGGGTTTATCAACCTCTACAAGAGTTTTCATAGATAGTGTTTTTTAACTTTGGGGTGGACTCGCCACTATGCTCATATATTAATTTCAATTTATTTTCACTCCTAAAAGTTTTCAATATAATCTCCAATTTTAATCAGACATGTAGGGAGGGGGGTTCCACCCCTTCAGCTACTGTGGTGCGAGCGCTTAGGACCCCTAGCACTCGTAGTACTTCTGACATCACCAGAAGTAAGTCGGGCCGAACATCTGAGCCTCTCCCGAAATGGAGTTGTTCAGATTGGGTTGGACTCGGCGGGGCAATGGTTCCCGACACCCATGGGAGATTGGGTACGTCTGGGTTTAAGCCCAGGCGTGGTTGTAATACGCCCTCATGTCCTGCGGCACTAATCTGAAGAGCTGGTAGACGGTGCGCTAGTCACTGTCGCCCCCACCGAGGTTGTTCTGTTCCCATTGGGGTTGGCGCGCGTAAGTGGCGCATCCACTTCCGTCCCTGTGTAGGCAGGGGGGATGCTGTATATAAAACAGGCACAGCCCTAATGAAGAAGCCCACGGGATAGAGCCACTCGTATGGCGACTCCCTGAGCAGGGGAGCGGAGCTGGTTTGCCGGGTCTTGCTTGTTCATTATGTTGTTTATGTAAGTAGACCTATAGAGTAAAACAATTTTGTTCTAATCGCTGACAGATCTAACAATTATTCATATCCAACAGGCATATACAATGTAACTATTTAACGTCCTTGAATGTTTAAATGCATAGATGTTTAATTTTAGGTTACATTCGCCTTTTTTTTTGCACAGAATGCATAATTAGTTCGTGCAGCACGTTATGTGTATTAAAGAACGTAAGTGGAGGAAAGCAGAAATCTTTTTGCAAGGATTTGTTTGGGATATGTCACACCATAAAACACGAACAAGAATCTCCTTCTTTACCTCAAACGTTAACGAATTTCACAACGTCTAAAACTCACCAAAGCTTCCTAACTTTTCATCTGGTTACCGTAAGATTTTTGGGTATTCTTTAGCTATATGTACCTTCGATCTTTCGGTATTGTCACTAAACCAAAATTATCAGAATATGCCAGGAGAAAGGGGACACACATTAACCATTTCATCGCTACAGACTGGCGGCATATTTTGGCGGTCGTCATCTGCTATTCAATTCGGTTTCTTCTTCCCCAGTGAGGATATCTGTATGCTCTGGGAAAGACTGTCAGCCCCCCTCTGACACCAAATTTTTGTTTGTATTTCGGATACGGGTAGATTTTTATATTTACATAATATATGCACTCATTTAATGGTACTCTGGATTCTGGTAAACATTTTGAAAAATTCGTTTTATTTCAGTGTATAATCAGGATTCAATTGCGGTTTTACCTTTCTAGGCATTTAAATGTCCAAACGCAACATTTAAATGGATGAGTCCAAGAGTGTACAAATAGAGTGTGAGATTTTAAAACTTAATTTTCGTCTATTCTTGTTTTCCAAAGTTTCTGCCATTTTAAAAATATGCCCCTCATGATGCAATTTTTGCTCACTTCCTTTCCAATTTTCAGTATATATTCTTTGAGGTTTGATGAACTGATTTAAGGAGCATTTTCTTATATCAAGTATATGTTTTGGATTTGGGGATTTGATAATTTAATACATGATTTATGTTTAGAAAAATAAGAGTTATATACTTTTATTTTTTCAGAAAAATATTTTATATTTTAATATTACACAAAATATAATCTTTGACTTCAAAAGCTTCAAAAGGGCATATTTAAGGAATAATATGAACGAATTAAAAGTTTAAAATGCTCAAACTTGCGTCTCAAAGGATATTTCATATGATTCGCTTTTCATTCTTTGAAAACATCTTCTTGGAGGTTAGGCACAAACGCCCATGAAAATTGTATATTTTAATTAGGTTAAACACATCTCTTATAAAGTTCAGCAATATTGTTTTAAATTTATAGAAATAAGCAATTTCAGTGCCGAGTGTCCTTAAGTTGCTGATAAGTATGCTAGTTCTGCTGAATGTTGGCATGACTCTCTTTGACTTTTAAGTGTATGCTAGGTGTGATATACAGGACGTACACCACGCAACGCATTTTCACCGCGTGTACGCCCTGGTTGTTCCGCTCTACATTCACAGAAAGCAGGTAGGAGTCATTTAAGCATTTAGCTTGTCGGTAAATGTAAACGAGGAAAGTAATATAATTGTGCAGAAAGCATTCTACATAAAGCGAAAAGAACAATGCTGTTTTATCAGCACCGTGCAATTGCTCGGTGCGCTAACTGTGTAGCAGTGAAGTAGTTACTGTTAAATTGTATATGACACCGTAATTATTGACGGGAATATATAAATAATTAAATAAATAAATAAAAGTAAGATAGAGAAATAATTGCAATAAACAATTTCGTATGTTAAAATCAGTGTATAAAGTAACAAATTTGAGTTGAAATATTGGTCTGGAAAGATGGAGGTAATCAGGCAGTCAGGTTAGCCAGTCATTAGGAGCCAAGAAGGAGCGAAAACATTAGTTTAAAGATTTCTTAGAACGCAGTTTAGAGTTAAGTTTAGTACATTGCACAGGCACGTATGCCAATTCTGTAAATTAGAGAGGTGTCGGAAATTCTGAGAATTTTAACTAAGCCTCTAGTAACAGTGTTACATTCGTATACTAATAGTTTTGAGGTTTGGCAGCGTAGGAGGTAGAACGTTGGTGGGGGAATAATATGTAGGCGGAGCTAAAATTAATAAATGTTCATGCATTTATTAATTTTAGATCCGAGGGTTACTCTGCTCTAGTACCATCAGTGGTACGGATCGACGCTCGTGCACACAGTTGCGTACACATTAATTACTCTTCTGTGGTACTACCAGCGGTACTAACGTGTGTGATTTTAAGCGTCCAGTGACGCGCTTATGTGAGTAGCGGCTAGCGTGTGGGTTCCTGCCGGTCAACATTTTAGTGACTCACGGCCAGTTACGCTTAGTTTCTTTATTGCGGAAAGAGCTATTTGGAACTGAAACTTTGATACTGCAGAAGTTAGCAGGTATAATAATTCAATTGCTATAGTTTCGAATTCAGCAATTCAGAATCAATATATTTCTTCATTTCAAACTTTCGGCAACTGAATTCAAGAACTCAAATATAGTTCACAATACATTTCTCAGTCATTTTAAACTGGTGTTGTCCTTTAAAATACATACACTATTACACTATTACCCTGAGGGAAACTACTCATAGCTCAACCATTGGAGCAGCCGGCAGCAGAATCAACAGGTGATATTGGAGACAACGGGAAAAGGTGACAATTCGTGCTTCAAATTGTCGCACCATCGCGGCATCAAAACTTCTGCTTCATATACAAAGATATATTAATAAAAACCACACACACACACACACACACACACATACACACACACACACACGCTCTGATTACATCTATAGAAACCAATCACCCTATGGCTGGCTATGACTTGACGCTCGCCTCGTACTTCTTTAAAGTCTAAATCACGACTACTTTAATTTGCCTCTTTTATATGGTTTTCCTATACATTGCTAATCTGTTTGTTATGTTTCCACTTTATTACTGAACATAAAGATATTTCAACTATTAACACTGAGACTGGAGATTGTGCAATGTCCATGTATACCAAAGATTTTAGAGAAGACAAGTACTCGTAAGGAACCACAGTCATTGAGACACCATGTTGCATAGGGTAGTATTTCTGCCAACTTACCCCAAAGGCTCGAGTTACAGTCTTGGTTGGGGAGAGTAGCCTATTGTATATTCACAGGTGTGCCTATTCTGTGGGTTGGGTGGTGTGTATTGCCTGGAATGAACTACAGGTTGGTTGTCCACAAGAAATACTGAATTTCTGTATAGAGACTGTCACGTGCCGTTACGCTTGGGCGACTCTGGTTACTGTAAATACTAACACCTCTCCCCGATTATAACATCAGTGGACGTACGGTGGTTAAGGTTTATTTAGAATTTCTCTCATCCTTAAAAGACAAATGTCGGCTAACTCTCAACTCTCTGGACACAGGAGAGAAGGAACAGAATCACTTGTACTTCTTTGACGATAAATAAAATGACACACAAAACACGAAGGTGCTGCTATCTACATGTCCGAATTTTGGTTTATATTAGAGTCGTTTTAATATTCTTTCTTTAAAAATTACGTTTTTAGTTTGCGCTTTTGATAATCTATGCTAACTGTAATATTCTGGAGTGTTAATGGCTGCTGGAATGCTGGAATTTGAACAGCGGTTATATTCTGGGTTTATCTTATTAGAGTTTATCATTTTTTGAGACATGTTTCTTGTAGGCCTACGAAAGTATAACTTTATCGTGACTTTTAATTAACTCAAAAGCTATAAACTAACAAACAGTGTCCATCTGTCGCAGAAAAACTGTCCTAGGAAACATAGTTGCCCTACTTAGGAGTTAAAAGTCTTATCTCGGATCCTTTGTTAGCATCACCTCCTGAATAACGGATATTTGGACGTGAAAAGAATTATTTTGTTTCCATTTCAAAACGCAATAGTTCTCTATGAATTCTTTAAGCTTCTGTAGGAATCTGAACCTCTGGCATTAGTCACAGCTTTTATCGAATTACAAAATGCTCTAACCAGAGATGAAACATTTCTGCAATTTCAGGTAACTCTGAGAATCAATTCAAAATATTTTTGTTGCTAGTAAGAAATTCAGTACTCCAACTGTAAATACTAGGTGGTTTATTTTCAAAGCGTTCAAAAACTTTATCAGATTGCATTAATGTTATTTGTGCTGGAGAAAGGGTTCTATTTCGTTTTGCTAAAACTGCCTGCATCTACTTTTCATTCGTTTGGAACTGCCGCATACTCCATTGTGATTTATTTTAAAACATGTTTTAGGCACTGAAGTGAGTTTCATCTAGCGCCTTTTTTAAATGTTTAAATTATTAATTTTTTGTGTTTTATATTTCAAATTATACAGAATACTAAGTGAGCTGCAACGTACATGATAGAAACAAAACTATATAATATGTATTTATTTTATTTTTGAACTTCATGAATATACTTAGACCAGAAGTCGAGTCCTATGCTCGTAACCAGCTGTTCACTTCTGATTGATCTTCGTCACGGTATTAAAGTACTTACCTCAAAGATGACCTTTGAGTCAAGGGGAACATGTGAAAATCACTTGGGAAAAGATCTGGTGAATATGGAGGATGCGAGAAAACTTCCCAGTTGAATCTTCTGAGCTCCGCCTGGGTCAAGATTCAACTTGGAAGTTTTCTCGTATCCTCCGTATTCACCGGAGCTTGCCCCAAGTGATTTTCACATGTTCTTCCAACTCAAAGGTAAGCACTTTTAACATCGATGATGAAGTCAAATCAGTGAACAGCTGGTTGCGAGCACAGGACCCAACCTGGTACAACATTGGCTTGGAAAAACTTATGTCACGTCCCCAAAAATGCTTGTAAAACATGTTGACTATGTAGAAAAGTAACAGAAGTATTGTACAATATAAATAAAATTAATTCAACATGATCAATTGTGTGATATGTTTTTTATAAAATAGGGAAACTTACTTATTGGATGCCCCTCGTATTTTATGTTGAGTATAATGTAAAATAGTAAAAATGTAACATATATACAAATTTGAATGGCTGGTTTATTGTATCAAACACTAAAGCTGTTGCCAATGTCCTGCCGTTATTAAAACAATATACTCTATGGAATAACACGTTCTCTGGTGGAATGTCTTTTGGAGGGCGAGGCTGGAATTTCCGATACAGAAGCTACCTGCGTAATAATCACCTCCTTAAGGTTTAGCCTGAAAAGTGGACACCAATAGCTTAGAGCCGAAACATTTCTAATCATTGGGAGCTGGTACTTGACGGGACTTTGAATAGTACAAACAATGCATAAAACATAAGCAAAGCGGGGCAAGCCTTTATCTAGCTTAAATATACCAAAATTTATAGCTAAAGCTATTAAGCTTCTACACGCTCAATGTATATTTATCAGGCTACATGAAACTATACTCAGAGCTTACTAAATAGCCAAATAATTACCTCTACAGGTGTTATAAAACTGCCTATTAAATAATCTGGTTTAGACTCGCATTAAACCATATCTATTTAACAATTATTTAAACAACTCAAGGCTGTAGAGAATGTGAAAGATGAAATGATTCTCAAATGAGACCGGAGTCCATTGAGCTGACAACTGTCTAATGAACATAAGCAAAATACAACAACAAAAACAAAAGGAACCTGCCTAGGTAACTCGCACTAACTGAAATAACTACAACCCTCAACTTCGCGCGTCGTCCTCCGTGGTGTAGTGGTTAACATGCTAGTCGCGGGTTCAAACCCGGCGGAAGGCGATGGATTTTTTCGGGCGTAAAAATCCTTAGCAAGGCTTCCTTCGGAAGGGAAGTAAGGCCGGTGGTGCTGTGTCGTAGATTTACGGCACGTAAAAGAACCTCAAGCCCGATAAAGAGGCCTCGGAGCAAAATTTTCGGTCTTTCACGTCCAATATAGAATGGGACGCTAAAAACCACAGTAGTTAAAGAGCGTCCATAAATGAAACTCAATTTAATTTCTTCAACTTCGCTCGTGTTAACTATAAACGTTTTATCTCTGATTTCACTTCTCTCCCTTCTATTGTCTTTCCTCTCCCCATGCTCTCCCTCTCCTATGCCCCTCTCTCTCACTCTTTCCCTTCTCTCCAATCCATTTTCTCTCTCCGTCTTTCATTCTCTCATTCCCACATCTAGTCTTCCTACGCTCCCTTCAGGCTCCCATTCTGTTCTCTCTCTCATCTCTCCTCCTCCTGCTCTTCCACCACCCCACATAACGCGCATGCAATGTCATGCTTTGAAAACGTAGTATAAAACAATAATTTACTTTAGAAGGATTGAAAATGAGGTTTAATAAGCCGAAGCCGGAATTTCAAAACAAACTCATAAAACACTTTTAAATTTTGTAATGCACAATGTTTTATTGCATACGATGTTAAATTTAATTAGTTTTAATGAATAAAATTTAGTGTATGTACTGTTGAGGTTGGGAAACGAACTATGATTATTATGGAAACACATAATTGACGGAAAATCCTAATTTCACTAACGTTTTAAGAGTGACTATTGCATTCATACGCTGCATATTTGATAATGACCATTAATTTTAGCCATGCCTCGGATATTGACCAATCACGGTCGTTTACCTTATTATACGCTTGCAAGGATGCTTGTTTTATATGATAAAACGCCAGCTTATTACTGAGTCGTAATAGTATCAGTGTGCAGTGATTAATTGATTACGTCATCCAATTCTGTTTGACACAATTTGAATGTGCATTGATTAAATCTCTAAATAAATCACGTTCTTGAAAAAAATATGTTTTTATTGTGCTCTGATTTTAGCTTATTTTGAGGTTAACTATTTTTTCATTCACACTATTGGTAGCATTGGTTAGTAGCGTAACACATTCGATTTTTCATTGATTTCGTAGGTACGTTGTGATTTGACAGCTGACAGAGTGGTGACTGGATGTTAAACGACGCTTGTAAGAAAGCAATTATTATTTATATAATATGTTACATTTTATTTATGGAGTAGTCTTAATAAATCCCATTCGAGGTCACGAGATTCCTCAGATAAATTCGCTGGTGTTTCGCATTCGCAAATCTATCGATAAACTTGTAACCACGTGTGCGGTAACCTATGATAAAGTAATTTCCAATTAATTTAGGGCTTATCAGTACACTTTTTATTGGTACCTTTATATTTTCTTGTAAAACTACTGACCAAGTTTATCGTGGTTAATCATACACAGTGTTTCCGAAACTTCGTCCACTTCTATCTCGTAGTTGTGCACGGCGCGCCTGTTATGCTTGTTGTATGTTGCAGGGGTGTTACATATTTTAATCAGAGTACAACAGATATGAAACTCTGCAGACGGGGGGCGGGATTCAAATCGAAGCCTGTTCGTAAGAAATCGTATCCCTAACCACTCGTACACAAAGTACAGGTAGATCAAAGCAGCTAACTATAGAGAACGCAAGTTATTTGAATTCATCAACAGCCAACTTGACACATTTACACCATTATAGTGATGTCTGGTTACATTTGGTCACATTCCGTCTTTCAATTGACATCAATACTAGCAACTGTTTCTAGAAGATACGCAGGTAAAGATATGACCGTAGTTGGTGTAAACTGTAACTTCTAGGTTGGCGACACAGGCATTTTCTTGCAGGTATGTAAACTGCTGTGTTTAAATGCCTATGTAGAAGCCTTTGGTTAAACGTATGCATTTATTTGGTACGCATTGGTTTAGTACTTAAACAAGTATTTAACACTTTCTAATGGTCGGTTTTACAACACAATTTCGTATTGTTAAATACAGTTCAATGCGATATTTAGCGCTGGGATGTATTGTTTAAGGGGACAAGGTACTCTGAAATGGTAAAAAATCACATTGTTTGTTTTATGCACTAATAAAATCTTTCTTATTTCCAATTTCAGAAAATATATACTTTTGGGGGATTAAGAGGTTTTTGAGACATTTAAATTCCATTTAGATGCTAGTCTGCAATCCTTTAAAGCTGTCATGCAACATTTTTAGAACATTTTTGTATCTTTCAACAACGAACGACTATATCATGCCCAGCGAGCAGTTCAACAATTAACAAAAGAGGCCAGGACCAAGAGAAGGCAATCAGAAAAGCTGAAGCAATCCAGGAATGGAGGTGCAGATGATTATGATCCTGGAATGTACTGAAGTGTGTCACAATTTTAATGTTCAAACTTTAAATTCAGTTTTCTCAAAACAACATTTTTGGATACTTATGTACCTTTTTCTCAGAAAGTATGAGAGATAGAGAGCTGACATTTTCAGTACATGTATACAACGCATAGTTAAACTTTCTAAACCACAATCATAATTTTATAATGTATATTAGTGATATTAAGAAAGCAACAACTTTGCAAATTTTCCACATGTTTACTTTTTTGACTTTGCAAATAATTTTTTATCAATTTCTAGTGAACTGATACACATAACTAAATAATTGAGGTTCAGAAGATAGCTAATTATACTAAAACAAGCATGCAAAAGTGTGATTCTGTATTGCAAGTAGTATAAGAGAAAAAGGTACATGAATTCACATGTTTTAAGAGTGAGTTTTATTATTTTTCTGCTGAGTGAAATAATCTTTACGGACTCCTCTACATAAGCTATCAATGCAAACAACCACTTCAAATAATTTTCATGATGTATAGAATAACTCATAAAAATTTCAGGAAACACCAATGAGAACTTAAAAGCAGTGGTGATTTAACTCCATTAAAGTGTAATTTCAATGAGTCCAGACTACCTTGTCTCCTTAAAAACAAAACTTGCAAAATAGATTTCCCATTGTAAGGTTGCCAGTACTTCAGTTTTGTGTAATATGGGCCATGTTGAATTCCTGCCATTAAATTGTTTCCCCTATAACAGGTAGTCTTCGGATTTCTAATTCATTACACACGGAATTATTATTATTATTATTATTATTATTATTATTATTATTATTATTTTCAAGGCAGATACAAAAATTTCAATAGAGTAGTAGACTTATTAATTTAACATTTAGCTATGGCATAGAACAGTACGATGCTTCTCGTCTGAAGAGTTCACCCAGGGGCGAAAATTTTGAACTTGTACCAGTAAATTGATAAAATCTTTTAAGAGCATGTAACTAAGTTTATATTAGTAACCATTTTGAATATGAACGAAACTATTGTACAACTATTATTAATGTATGTACGGATACGCGTACTTAAAACATAATAAGCTAAAAGTAATTCAGTTATTCTTAGTATTCACTTTTTTATTTTGAAGGGATGTCATACAACATTACATATTTTTAAAATTAATTAAATTATAATATAAGTACTCCTTATTGTACTATTTAATAATAAATTCCAATAAGTTTTAAGGACCTGTAATCTTAATGCGATTTTTGAACTTGCTTTTCCTTTACAAATTTCTCAATATTAGGTTAATGTTTTTAGTAAGATACGCATCTGTAATAGTTTAACGTTATTTATTCTTAAAAACTAGACTTCGGATCTTTAGGTACTAAAAATTGTGATTTTAGGTCCCTATAAAGGTCCTAAAAAGTAGGGATTAATGTTTTATTTCAAAACATACTTAAATACAATAGGATAGATAAGATAATATAGTAATTGAACAATCATTCTATAAAAAATCTGTGTCACTGTCAGTTAATTTAAATATAAAGGATAGAATTATGTCTTACATAAATTTTAAAAACTAATGCAGCATTGTTATTTTTTAAATGACAGATTCTTCAATTTCACTTTTGGCCGTGGTTTTGTCCACAACAAATAACAAGAAGTATATGGAGGATATTAAATCATTGATTTTGGGGAACTGGTTTCGAACCTCCTCTGCTACTCGATGAAGTGCATGAGCCAGACAAGTAACGTGTGTTGAATGCTGAAGAAATACCTTCAAAAGTTTCCCAGCTGCTATCATATATGGTGCTGCATCAGTGTACAGTAACAACACCCTTTCATCCTTTACACCACACAGTACTTCTAGTCCGGAGTTTACAAAGTAGACAGCTGATTGAGCATTAGTTTTCTCCAACGCCTTCGAACAAATCAAATGCGAATTTCCATAATTTTCTTCATCTAATTTCCCTACAATTAAATTTGATATACTTCGCCCCAGAGCGTCTGTGGTTTTATCTACGGGAATCTAGATGTAGGAATCTCCTATTTCTGACCTTATTTCATTCAGCTGTGATTCATACACCATCTCAAGATAATTTATTCTAAGTGTCGATTAGGAGGGTATTCTTTCTCTGCAATACTTTTCTAAAAATGACTTCATTGTTGTATTTTCAACTACATTCCAAGGAATGTTGGATGCAGCAAATGCTTTACACATATAAAAATGGAACTGGGATTTTATTTTTGAGAGCATGGGCTGTGTAAGTAAAGTTTGCTTCTGAGAATGTTTCTTTTTAGAATTTGCTTGATGCATTGAAGTTTTCTCGTGTTATACCAAGTGACTCCTTTTTTCGGCAGAAACCTTAAGTAGAAGAATATATTTACAAATATATTTTAATTTCGGCAAATGATATTTTGATAAAATAATTAAAATTTTAAATGACTAACCAATATAATTTACATAACAATTAGTGTAACTTAAAAAAATTGTCATTTACAAAATTAGTATTGTCTTGATCTGTTGTACTGTTAGACCCAGTATTGGACTTAATAAAATGCATCAAACAAATTTGAGATTATTTTCAAATAGAAGAAAAAGCCATACGGTACAATTAATCGCGGTAGTTAACATACATGGTCTCATGTGAATAATAAAAATAACAGAAAATACAGTAAAAAGCTTGCCTTTTTATTGCAGACCTGACAGAATATTATTTTCCTATCTGTTGTATAAGACTGAAATCCGAAATCCATGTTCTTGTTAATGCACTTTTGATAGACTTGTTCCTAGGCATTTTGCAGCACCAGCAGAAAAATTATCACAGCAACCAAAGACACGAACCGACACTTTGCCTTATTTTCAAATAACTGTTTCTGAGAACCAGACGTGGGACAATTTTTATTGTATTCCATTGCCAAAGTTCCGATTTCGCATGCGGCACCTTAAGATTCCACTAATTTTTGCTTTATTTATTGTTGCGCTAGGCCTTTTAAAAACGACTTCACGCCGCATTTTGTCAAACAGAAATCAAAGAAGTGTCCAGTCAATGAAAAGTTTGTTGTTTATTAAATAATTATGTACTGAATACAACAGTGTAGTGAATAAGTTCATTGGAATTTTTAAAAAAAGGGCATTTATAGGCACCAAAAGGCAGAAACAGGCATTTGTGGATAATACCTTTTTAGGTCAATTATATGTGTAATTATCTATGTTAGGCTCAATAGACTGTAAAGGAAAACAATAGGTAAAAATCTAAATATCCAAAGTCTATTAATAACATTCATGGCAGAAGAAGTTAGCTCACAAATGTATGTGGAGCAAATCTGCAGAGCAGCCTTAGAGCAAGATCGCGAATTCCAGGAAACTGGTCTGAAGGGACATACTTCCAAACTTCAGTCAAATTAGGAGATGTGGATTTTTCATTTGCAAGGATGGGGAGTGTTGATGAATCTCAGAATCCGGAATAAAACACAGTTACTCCTTTCAGATTCGAAAGAGAAAGATAAATAATGATAAACAGGTTCACGTCGGATTCGAGCTATCGGCGGGCTATTCAAAATGCCTTGACAGGCAATTACTTGTTGGCTGCCCCTGAGGAACTGATATGGGAGGCCCAAATGTTCTTAATTATATTTAAAAAAATAAAAAAGAATAAAAACTCCTAAGGCTATTCTCTAGCTGTACCGACCTGGCTTACACGAAAGCCACAGAAACGCAACCCGCGGTATACAGACAACCTGAAAGGTTACTGTACTAAGACAAGGACAGTAAACAATGAAGTTCCTTTATCGGTACCTAACTTGAAGCACGTTATATATGTTTACATTTGAAACGCTTAAGCCGTTACATTACACAAACACTTTTTAATTAAGCTTTTAATGCTGCACTCGTATCTGCAATAGTCCTTAATGTGTTATTGCTGCATATAATCAACGGCATTTGGAGCGTTTTCGGAATATTTGGGTAGATCTTCTATAAGAGGAACTGTCTCTTCATTTCATTATCCAAGTTACCAATGTAAATTATGGTGATAACATTAAACACCAACGGTAACACAGTTTTCAATGTTTTAAAGAGAAGATTCCTTAGTACCTTCATCATATATATGTACAAAGCTATTTTATATAAGAGCTAATCTTCCCGTACCTCACATCTTAAAAGTCATGCAAACTACAGCCCAAAACTTATGCATACCGAAGTTCTGTTTGTGCGTATTGCCTGCAAATAGAACTTACTTTTATTAGCGTTTTTTATTGCGTTACATCTTGCATGAAGTATTATACTCGTATAACAAATGAACTCCTTTAAATTCATTTACGCCCTGCATAATTAATCCTTTGTAACGTATCTACATGCAATTTGGAAAACATGTTTTTTTCGTAAACTATTAAGGAAATTGGAATTTAGTTATGTATATCGCAACATTAGTGTGTTTTTGGAACAACATTTAATACTTTTGTTCTTATCTGACAGTAACTCGATGAAAATTACAATGATTCAATATTACATTTTCGAAAACAACTTAAGTGAACATGCATATATTTCAAATAAGCCCTCTGCTATATATGCACGTAATTGCTTTTTAAATAGCATTGTAATACATTAAAAATAAGTATTTTAGAATAATTAACATTGCCTTGTTCTTTTCTCATATGGCAGAATCCAGCTTTACAAAGAATGTCTGTTCTAGAAAGTTGACTTTTTTGCCTCTAATTATTAGAATCGCTGCCAACACATTCCTCACAAACTGAATACGAATGTTCCTTACAAATCAGTTTGTAACACTTCTTATATGTAGTTTTGGTTTTACGGTCTTTTTTCCTTTGAAATATACCTGAGTCGATGAATGCACATTCTCTGCCCCTTGCTCTGTATCTGTCACATGATCACTTTCTGAAATGTGGTCATTTTCGTCCTCAGACTCATTATTTATCTCATTTTCGCTTGCACACCAGCGAACACGTGTTTGCTAAGATAATGCGTGAAACTGCTCCACTAATAACATTGTTACAAGGAGGAGCTGTTGATTGAAAAGTATGTAGAAGGCCATTGGTATGATTCACCCCACGCGTGTGCTTATGGGTTAAGCTAATCGGTCAAAATTCGTTGCAGACCTTGGTAAATTCCAGTTAAATATTTTATCTGTAATTTGATTAAAATCTAAACAGATTTTCTCAGTTTCAAACACACTCATTCCGATTAATCATCCAGTCTGATAGATTTCGGGGAAACATAATTCCATACACGTGAATTTGATTACGTTCTTTTAGCAGCGTTCTAGGAAGCTAAGGGGTGCAAAGTCTTCCAATTTGGTTTTTTTTGTTAACTTAAATGCACTAATTTTATTTATATGGTATAAACAAGAAATGCACGTTTTAATGTCTGCTCTCACGTAGAAGGATCAGAACAAGGAAAATGCATAGAGAATGTCGGTAAGGCTTTCATGAATAGCAGCAACATACCCGGTGAAACTGTTCTGCAATTGCGTGAAAATAATTTAAGCCTACACGATCAGCAGCATTACATCCTATTGCGTAATAGCAATGCTTCTGTTCGTGTCTGTGCATTGAAAAAACTCTAGTAATGCTGATATTTTAACCACCTCCACACTTGTTATTTTTATCATTGTGTTCATTAATATTTGATACGTTATTTTGAAATATTTTTCGCAGAAATTCAGTTGGTTGAAAATTTTCCACACGTGTTTGCACGGATTTCAGCTTGGAAAGTTGGAATACCTACATCTGTCACAGATACTGGATCCTGGAACTAAGTTATTGGTTTACTGTCGAGTCAAAAAGCGAACAAAATAAGACCACAAAAGGGGACAGCTTTCAGTGAGAATAATTAAAATCTTGAGGCGAGATGGGGTGCCTTGAATTGGTATATGGTAATTTAAAAGTAGGTTTCATGTATTTAATTTTCAACAGAATAGTTGATTTTATTCATAAGAGGTGTGTCTGTGTGTGTCTTCAGACATTTCATAGCAAGGTTACTAAAAGAACACTGGTTTTCCCCAGTCCTTTAAAGGTGCAGATACTTGGGTTTCCAAGAATTGTGAGTCACATATTCCAAGTTCAAAGAAAATTATGAATGAACAATCTCAGTTCAATAATTAGTTTCCTAGAATATATGGACCAACTCTTCAATGAAAACCATCTAAGCAGTTGAAAGTAGATCTGTTTACCTATAATAGTGATCCTCTACGTTGACTACTTTGGTAAGCAACGTGTCAAAAGTAGTATGGTCTGGTCAGTGCTGGTTCTACTGAATAGCTGTTCATTCAGAATAATGTGACCAGGTGTGTGAATGGAGAACCTGTCCTAGCTGGCTGACCCCAAACAGTCATCAAGGAAGTGTTACCGCTCTTCTGGCTTAGTTCTAGCCTTTTCTAGTCCCAAGATTGTTTACACCCTTATTCATCATCCCTAAGTAGCTATATTTAGCATTTAGATACTACCTTGAGCATTGTAATAAATTTGAATGAACCAAGTTTTCCTTATTACTTCGTTTTATCATTTCTAATTTTTTTCAGATTATTCTCGTAGCCTATATAATCATATTCTATATATATATATATATATATATATATATATATATATATATATATATATTTAGAAAATAACACTGCAATTTCCCTCCTTTAATCCCAAATACTCTGTTTAAGATTGCTAAAATAAATCACTAGGTATATAATTGCTGGTATATCCCTGGCGTTAATACAGATTCGTGTGTAATCCAGCGTTGAAATCACCAGCGTATTCTCGGTTATAGCCGGTGGCATAAGCGTGAGTAAAACCTACATATGGATTAAACCTACCTTACCTTTAATTTAAGTGTTCACCAGAGTTGTGCTGAAATGTCATAAACACGAACATGTCTTAAAGCACCTAGTCTTTCAACACACGCAACTGACACTTGCCAGAGTCTTCAATTCTGGACACAAACTACACGCAACACACTAACCTCACGCTCGCCGACGCAGGCTCTACAAACTCACTTCTACAGCACCACTGTTTCGTGGCTATGACTTGGTCGCAACAGCCGAGCTCTTGCCGCGGTGTTCAACTCCACTTACGTCATACGCACACCTGGCCTCTGGTGGTGGTATGGTAAAGTATCTACCTGACTAGCCCGTCCTATTGTAAATTTAATGATAGCCCGCTCTTATTGCTTTTGTTACATTGTCTCCCTGGACTGCGCGTTTTTATGTTGAGGGACACACATTGTTACCTGCTAAAGAAAAACAAACAGCCTTCCCGTATCTGAGGGAACGTTTTTTATTCTGGCATCAAAACCTCCTACGATATCCTTTTTTCATTTCATTTTATTTATTAATCCTACGGATCATATGTAGGTGATATACAGAGGTGTGAAAATTACTAGACTCAAGTACAGTTTTACAGTAAAAGTGATTGCAACTTCTGAGTTTGAAAATAATTTACAAATGTCTAAATCAAATCTACCCCATATGTGAATACCTATAAGCTGTTTTTCACTGTGAATACTTATTTCCTAGTTACATTATTGCATTAGCAGTTTTCTTGGCGAAACATCATTTTTTTCACCCACTGCTTCAAAAAGCTACGCAGAACAAAAGTTTTGCATCATAGAACAAATTCCAATATTTAATTTCCAAGTATGGTCTTCAATTTTTACAGATAATATCGAGAAGAATAATGAAAAGGTAATCCCATATCGATTTTTGGCAAACGTAAAAATTATTTTGCCAACATTTCTAGAAGAAACAATATCTCCATCTACCCAGTAGTATAAGATAAACAACTGACTATGTAGTTTTATTCTACTTTTTCAAACCTATAAACAGTCTCTAATTGATTGGTGGAAAATTCTATAAGCACTTAATCACACTAAATCTAAATATCTTGGAAGTATAAGCTCGGACAGTAAATAACCAAAACTTTCCTTCGAGTCTAATAATTTTCACACCTCTGTAGAACATGCCAAGTTCACAATACTTTTACATTATAAATACTAATTTAATAAATATATATGCATTGTAAATAATTAAATGCAAAGCTTAATAAAGGTAACATTGATAACTAATAGTAGAATACAGTAATATTATGCTAGAATATTATATTGAAGCATATTTAATTTATTTTCAAAATATTCATTAAATCTTATTCATCTATACTATAAAAGGATCCATCCATTTGAATGTTTTTATAGTATTTTTAAACTGCGGTAAAGACATCCCCTTGACATGGTCTGGGAAGTTGTTATACATTTAAAGTCCAGTATAAGCTACTTTTATAGGAAATTATACATAAATTGTCCTTTTGCCCTGTATTATATGCAGCCACATCTGAGTTTATTATGTATATTTCGATATTATTTTACAAACATTAATGTTTCCTAGATATAAATGCATGGCAGAGGCAAGATGTAAAGTTTCTGAAAAGTTTCCTGCCGCTAGTAACCTATTTGGCCTGCATTATAATCCTTATCACTTTCTTTGTAACTTTAAAAACTAGTTTAATACCAGTTGAATTTCCCCAAAACATATCCCATATGTTATTGAGGTATGGAAATGTGCTTAATAAATATTTCGAGTTTATTCAAGACCCAGTACCTTCCTAATGACAACTAATATAGCATAACATAATTAGTTTTCCTGCTAATGAATTTATATGGGTGGATCTCTTCAAATTTTTGTCTAGCCAAGTGTTCAATTTTTTTACCTAAATAAAATATATTTGTTAGGGTGCTGAAAATATTTGCAAACTAACGTAAATTCTCTACTCTACGTATTTTATTTGTCTTCGAATTTCATTGCCAGTATCTACATTTCTGTCATTTTTCTTTCATTAACTTCAGTTTTATTTGTTGTAAGGTAAGAAGTATGGAAAAACTTAACAATAGAGGACAGATCTTAAGCACACAAATTGATTCAACGGTCACTTTAACACCAAAATTGTGTTTTTTCAACCTTTCGGGACTATTTCAATAGCTAATAAACCCTTCCCCCCGCAATTCTGCAACCTAGGTTTCATAACATTACAGTGAAAGAAAATCTAAACTTTCCGGCGAATGATATTGTTTTCGCTTCTAGCACGCAATTTGTGAGAGCTATGAGTAGGCAGTACCTATGTAGATTTTAATATTGAAAAACTGTGATAACCAGAATCATAAATCTGTAGAAACTGTAAGTGCGTATATTAAACATTCTGTTGGTTTGCTTAAAAAGCGTTATAAATAACACTGTAAGAGATATATTTGTGGCCTAACAGGAATCTACATATCAACTTTTGTGTACAACACTACAATTACATTAAGTTTTTCATGTAAATGCAGGAAAATTTGTAGGAAGAATAGCATTCTGAGTGCATGAAAACTTGCAAAATATTATTTATCAAACATATGTTAAAATTTGAACGTGAAGAAATCTGAAATTCCCACTAAAATAAGTTTCAGCATGAGCCTAAGAGTAACATTACATAAAATTGCTTACAGACCGCAGTACCTTTTTAAGGGAAGATTGAAAGCCCTATTCCGCCAATGTAAAATCTGACCCTTTATCTCAAAGGCTATTGAGCATATCAGACTAAATTTTTACAGGGTGTAGATGTATTCCTTATAAGTATACCGATCCACTTTTATCCAATAAGCTTGTTGATTAAGGAAGGTAGGATTATTTTCTTAATTCTACCACATTCTTTAAAATTTATCAGCGAATATTAAAACAGTAGCCAATCGAGTTGTTGACACCAAAGTAGATGCACAAAAGCCCTAAAATTAGCAAAAAATTAACAAATATTGCAAAAAACAAACTTGCATATAGTTGCAAAGAAAGAATTGCATGGCTTAAATACACAGAAGCTACCATACTTAACAGAAGCAATTTGTAGAACAAAACTTCCCCTAAAACCTGGACTGAAATTTGCCACTCTACTCCAAAGTGTGTAGGAGTTGTGATTTTTTTTCTGTGAAGAGGTGTAGTACTCTCAACACAAAATGGTTTATGCAGCACGATTTTTGGTATTGTGTCTACAACGATAAAGTATAGGTATACCAAATTAAAGAAGAAATTCCCATAAGTGAAACTGCACAGAAAACTAAAAATCAGTTTTTTGGGCAATTTTCACATTTTAGTATCCCTTTAAATTAAAATTGAGGAATGTACATTTTTCGCGGAAAGTACTTTTTCAATTCGGCGTACGGTTAAAATAACAAACCCATGCGTGTAAATGTAGCATTTAAATTTGCTTCACATTTAGTTTTGCCGTAGACCAGGCTTCAGTCATGTTAGTTCCTTCCTGCTGTTTTCGAAATATGATTTACAAGCGTTTGTTCGATAATACGAGGGCACTCACAGAAGTACCAGACCTGACGTATATATAGTGGTTGTTTCAAACAAATGACTGTGGTAGAAAGTACCACCCTTATAAAGCAAAAGTTTGAAGTTTGACGATGCTACATTGTTAGTAATTGTTTGGCAGCCATTAATAGTGAACTCTCTCAGCGAAATTGTAAACATGGATAAAACTGGCCATCGTTATGTGATACAATACTTTCATTTGAAAGGTCTTACTCCAACTAATATTTAAGCTGAGCTAGATTCTACTATGGGGGAGTCTGCTCCTTCGTTTACAACAGTAAAATATTGGGTGGCAGAGTTTAAGCGAGGCCGTACGAGCTGCTAAGACGAACATCGCAGTGGTCGACCAAATGAAGTGACCACGCCAGAAATTGTAAAGAAAATCCACAAAATGGTATTGGATGACCGTAGACTGAAAGTGTGCGAGCTAGCAGACATTGTACGCATTTCAAAAAGTGCTGTACAGGGCATAATAACTGAAAATTTAGACACGAGAACGCTGTGCGCAAGATGGGTGCGGCGTTTACTCACAATGGAACAAAAGCAGCGTCGTGAGGATGATTCAGTCGAGTGTTTGGCGATGTTTCGCTGCAATAAAGCCGAGTTTTTGTGTCGATTCATAACCATTGATGAAACATGGGTCCATCACTTCACACCTGAGACGAAGGAACAACCAAGACAGTGAATTGAAAGGGGAGAATCGGCTCCAAAGAAGGCGAAGACAGTTCCATCTGCAGGCAAGGTCATGGCGTCAGTTTTTGGGATGCGCGTGAGATAATTTTCATTGATTAACTTCAAAAAGGAAAAACAATCAATGGGAGTATTATCCGAACTTATTGCAGCGTTTGAATAATGAAATCGAGCAAAAACAGCAGAATTAAGCGAAAAAGAAACTTCTGTTTCGTCATCAATACAATGCACCAGTTCACACATCCATTATCGCCATGGCCAAAATCATGAGTTAAAGTTCGAATTGCTTCTTCATGCACCCTATTCGACAGACTGAGCCCCCTTTGATTATTTTCTGTTTCCAAAGTTGAAGAAATGGCTTGGTGGTAAAATATTTGCCAACAATGAAGAGGTGGAGTTTGAAGTTGATGGCTATTTTGCAGAACTCGACGGTTCTCACTATAAACAGGGCATCGAAGCTATTGAACATCGCTGGGAAAAGTGTATCGAGCTGAAAGGAGACTATGTAGAGAAATAAAGATGTTTTTTCCGGCAATTTTTTGTTTTCTTTGTTAGATCGGGTACTTCTGGGACAGCCCTCGTAGCCTCGTAATCACAAAGCATTTTCTTCAAAAGTATTAGGTATTAATGAAACATGTACTTTCAAACCAGAGTACATACGTATATTCGCATTCTAACAAAAAATAAAAAGTACATCAAGCTCCATTCGAGATGATTCTCTTTGTGCTTCTCAGTCTGGTGAATTCGCTATCAACACTCATTTGAATAAATCAATTAGGAAACGATAGTCGTAGTTTTATTTTCACTCGGTGAGCGTTTAGTAAAATATTTAAGAGTACTAATTAAATCATGATATATGTTTATTTCTTTATACATAAGTGTTCAAATGTTCATTTTCTCCCTAGAACTATTTAAGTTTTAAAGTGTTTTAGAAACACCAAATTTCAACAGTACAATACTATATGCATTTTAAATTTAAACTAGAACGCTCTTCCTCTGCAATAAGTCACAAATGTAAAAGTGTAATTAAAAAGTGATGTTACCAGTGAATCAACCCAAACCAGTTTCCTAATAAAGTATAGGTCCTTTACCGTCAACTCTGCTTCTTACATTCTTTCCGTTTTTCCGATTCCTTTTTCTTCTCCGCAAATTAACAATTTATGTCAGCATTGCCCATCATCTGGTATCTTCTTCTACCTCGGATACTTTCCACGGATATTTTCCCCACTTACCATTCCTTCAGTCCATCTCATGGTATCATTTCTTATCCAGTGTCCTAGTAAATCTTTCTAATCACCTTCAGTATTTTCCTTCCCTCGCTCACTTTCTGCAACAACCCCGTTATTTATCCTTTCTTTTCATTTCCCGCGTTCCGTTCTTCTTCATGTCTACATTTCTAGTGCCTCTGGTCATTTTTCATCAGTTAGTAGCAAGGTCAAGTTTTCTACACTATAAAATGACACATTCCACGCAAAGAATTTCCTTTCTTAGTCCTTTCCTCAGGGTTCAATAGCAAATGGTGCTTTTTCTTTTAAAATCGTCCTTTGTAACAGCTGTCCTCTGTTGGACTTCTTGATAACAGCTTGTGTTACTAATTATGGTAAATCCCAAGGTCCTAAGCTGTCCATTTGTTCATCTACCTTATTAGAAAATTTGAAAATTTCTCTTTTTTGTCTTTATTCCAGCCGTAGTCTTTGACTCCTTTAGATTTATCATCATGTACTTTTCATCCTTGTTGTATATCGTCCTCAATATTTTACTTATGTTTCTGTGCTGCAGTAGCACTACTGTGTTCTCAAATGTTGTACAATTTATTGTTCTTTATCTTATTATAACTCCCCCTCGAACTGTAAACTATTCACTATTACATTCTCCAAGTAGATTTTGAGCAGATTGGGTGATAAGGGACATCGCTATCGTATGCCTCTTCCTATTCCACTTTCCTCTGAAATGTCTTCTTCCCAATCTTTGATTTATTTCTCCATATAAAAGTGCTTAGGAGACTTCTTTCTTTCCATCACATAAGTTCTTCCAGTTTACTCTGTAAAATGGCATTTCAGATTCATACATGCTACACATATTTCAGTTGTCTCCAGGGAACGTTAGCCGAATCTTTTCCCTTCCTGAAACCGAAATTAATTATAATTTACAGAAAATAGTTCAGCAAATGAGGTTAATGGCATTTCAGAACGTACGTCAACCTAATTTCCATATAAGCACAATCTTATCCTCTAGCAAGCTTCTCTGTAATGGACGGGCTATCGTAGTGGCTCGGGTAATTATATTATCGGTAAACAAGAGTACTACTTCTGAAAATGAAAGGGGAGTTTACATTTCCGCCAATCCTAAACGTCCGGGTCTTTGTTCTTCCCTTGAATTCTCAAAATCAAATCGGATTCGTTCTAGCATAGTAACACAAATGCCTTATACAGGATGATTTATGAAGAACTGACACATTTATTTCTTTAATTGTTTCAAAACGAGTTATGCTAGCGAAAACCTATTATACCTGAAGTGCAGAGGAATTTTGGGAGATTATTTACCTCTATAGCAAATGTTGAAAATGTCCTCCATCCTGCATAAGGCACAACTCAACACGCCGTTCCATGTTACTGGCCACTCGTTGGAGGACTCTGTTGTCAATAGCTTGAATCTCCTGTGTAATGTTGTGCTTCAGATCGTCCAATGTCTGGGGACGTGTGGCATAAACCCTGTCTTTTAAGTAAACCCATAGAAAGAATTCCGACGATGTCAAATCTGGAGATCTCGGTGGCCACAAGTTCTTGGAAATTATCCGGTCGTCAAAGAATCTGACAATTAGTGCCATGGTTTCATTTAATGTATGGCTTGTAGCGCCGTCCTGCTGAAAATATCCTTGACTCAGCTCTACATCTTCTAGTTGCTCAGAAAACTCCATGAAAATCCGTCGGTACTCTGTAGTGTTTACATTGTGTTAAAAAAAATTAGTCCCACTATTCTCTGTGCGGATATTACGCACCATACTCCGATTTTAACCGGGCGCATAGGTGCATAGCCGGATAAATGGAACTATGCTTTATCTGAGATGTGATGGGCAATATAGCAGGATTTTGCACAATGAACGCCTGAAACCAACGACAATAATTCAGTCGTCTATTCTTATCTGGTTCCTCTAACTGATGGACAACCGTAATCCTATACGGCTTTAGGCCTGCACTTTTCACAGCTCTCTGATGCATTGAGTACCTGTACCCTATCTCCTGCGAAAAAGTCTTAATGATTTTTGGGTGACTGATCCAGTCGTGCTCTTACGCCAACAACCGTGGGAAACCTAGATGAACGAGTTTTGCCTTTTTCACTCACCAGAGATCCAGTTGTTTCCAATTTGTTTACCAGTCCCAGTATTGTGTTTCTTTGGGGAGGATTCTTAACAACAAATTCTCCTTTAATTAGATGTAATTGAATTCGTAATCCAGTATTGCTTTACAAGGAAGAGTCATTCATTTAATGTGTACTCCATTTTCACGTTGACTGGAACAAAATCTCAAAAACGACAATAAAACTTAACAATTACGAATAAAGCATGAACATCTGCGCATCTAGTGACAGGCAATTGAAACTCCAGAACATTCTGCTTAATTTGATGCTAAATTTGGGGCATTGAGTGAATTTCGAACAGAATAATTAAAGAAAGAAATGTGTCAGTTCTTCGTAAACCACCCCGTATTTTTAAAACCCCATTATAACATTTCAGACCTATAGAAACGATGATGGAAATAATGATTCAATTGTCTAATGAGCCCTGCGTCCAATGAGCTGAAAGGGCTTATGCATCAGTTGGCTTTAGGCATAAAAGTAAACCTCAGAAAAGCATTATCAATTCATCTCGCTTCAAACGAGATACTAATTCAGACACTCCAAATTATGCGGCAGATACTTTAAATTAGTAATTGCAATTATGTCCTCAAACATTCAAAAGTTGAAGCTACTTCATGATACTTACCTTTGTGAACGTAAAGGTAAATGCTACAAACCGCATGCAGTGCCTCAATATGTAAGATAATAAGACCGGCTAAATAACTGTTCTTGATGTCCATAAATATCCACCTGCAGGTTCCTTCCAGCTATTACTGAGAGAATTGTATATCTGTTTCGCCCGAAAGGATTAAAAATTAATCTGCTGCTCGCGAAATATCTACTTGTACATAAACAAATCAGTTACGCGCGGACATTCTACATGTAAGCAAATCAGTTGCGCGCGAAGACTTTCGCACTAATAAATTAGTTACACCTGGGTGGTAACATTGAACAGTTTGGAAGTTTTCATCGAATATGTTGGCTAAGTAATCATATCGATACTGGTGCTGTAATATTGATTAGTTTGAGAAGTTGAGTCAACTTCTCTTGGGTGGCAACATCCAGGATGCTGTTGCTGAAGATATTATTTGCATTCAACTAAACTGTGAAAAGGTGACAAAGTTTCCTGATAATTTAGTAAATAATTTCATTCGGATTTGGTCGGACAATAACTTCAAACAGAACCACAGATATACGCGAGGATGTTCATGGGGCATTTTCTCTTAATTTTAACTCTGCACAGCCATGTGTTTATAAATTCGTTGACGATATCATTCAGACAAAACCAAGTACATGTATTGAAAACAAATTACAGAAATAACTCCCCCAGGTTGAATTCTACATATAAAAAACGGAAACATTATATTTAATAACTAATTTATACACACAAGCATGGCAACATTAGTACAATTAATTTTTAAGGAGCGTTTCGTACAATTATAAAATAACGTGAATACAAAACGAGTACCAACTTCTTGGTATGGTCAGTTTTATTCTTGGTGAGATTAAAACCAGCATTTTAAACCATACCTGCCAACAACGTAATGTGGAGCAGAGAGACTTTGGTGTATAAAATTGCAAGTGAAATGCTGCGGAAGTATAATGACCGCGCGGAACTCATAGCGCTCACTAGCATCCACCGCGCGCAATTGATGCACACAAATCGGGTAACATCATTTTCCCATGCACACAAGTGATGAAACCCCCTGTAGAGGACGTGGTATTAACAGATTTAGTCCAGGCGTGAGCCATATGAGAATAGAATATTAGATCCTACATTCTGCGTGTGAGAGAACTTCGATAAATTTCGACTCTAAATGAAATGTTTCTTCTAATGCATCTTTAAAATACGTTGGAAATTTTTCGTTAAATAGAAGATTTGTTTTGATCAAAGAAACTGATTTTTCGGCAGTGATCATCATACTTCATACTAAAGCGACGATTACATATGATGTACATATGACCATTTTTTATATACAGGGCGATTTATGAAGAAATGACACATTTATTTCTTTGTTTCAAAACGAATCACTAGCGGTAACTTATTATACCTGAAATGCAGAAGAATTTTGAAAGATTATTTCCCTCTATAGCAAATGTTGAAAATGTCCTCCATCCTGCATAAGGCACAACTCAACAGGTCGTTCCATGTTACTGGCCACTCGTTGGAGGACTCTGTTGTCAATAGCTTGAATCTCCTGTGTAATGTTGTGCTTCAGATCGTCCAATGTCTGGGGACGTGTGACATAAACCCTGTCTTTTAAGCAACCCCATAGAAAGAAGTCCGGAGATGTCAAATCCGGAGATCTCGGTGACCACAGGTTCTTGGAAATTATGCGGTCGTCAAAGAAACTTACAATTAGTGCCATGGATTCATTTGACGTATGGCATGTAGCGCCATCCTGCTGAGAATATCCTTGATTCAGCCCTACATCGTCTGGTTGCTCAGCAAACTCCATGAAAATCCATCGGTACTCTGCAGTGTTCGCATTGTTTTAAAAAAATTGGTCCCACTATTCTCTGTGCGGATATTGCGCACCAAACGCCGATTTTAACCGAGTGCATAGGTGCTTCATGAATAACATGCGGATTTTCGCTGGCCCAATAGCGTGAGTTATGTGAGTTCACATAGCCGGATAAATGGAACCATGCTTCATCTGTGAAACATGTGATGGACAATGTGGCAGGATTTTGCACAATGAACGCCTGAAACCAACGACAATAATTCAGTCGTTTATCCTTTTCTGGTTCCTGTAGCTGATGGACAACCGTAATCCTATACGGCTTTAGGCCTGCACTTGTCACAGCTCTCTGACACATTGAGTAGCTGTACCCTGTCTCGTGCGAAAAAGTCTTAATGATTTTTTGGGTGACTGATCCAGTCGTGCTCTTACGTCAACAACCGTGGTAAGCCTAGATGAACGAGTTTTGCCTTTTTCACTCACCAGAGATCCAGTTGTTTCCAATTTGTTTACCAGTCCCCAGTAGTGTGTTACTTTGGGGAGGATTCGGAACACCAAATTCTCTCTGGTATGCCCTTTGAGTAGCTGTAATTGAATTCGTAATCCAGTATTGCTTTACAAAGAAGAGTCGTTCATTTAATGTGTACTCCATTTTCACGTTGACTAGAACAAAATCTCCAAAACGGTTACCGACAATAAAACTAACAATTACGAATAAAACATGAACATCTGCGCATCTAGTGACAGGCAATCGAAACTCCAGAACATTCTGCTTAATTTTGTGTTAAAATTGGGGCATTGAGTGAATTTCGAACAGAATAATTAAAGAAAGAAATGTGTCAGTTCTTCATAAATCGTCCTGTATCTTAGTGTTCAGAAATATAATAAGCCTATACATTGCGTCAATAATCACAGAATCACTTTATATTATCTTCTGCATCAATGAAGGCGGTTGAAACTAAACTTTGGTGTATGATTTACTCATAAATAAGGTATATGTGTTTTTCAGATCGAGACATGTCCGCAAAAATTAAAATTAAATTGAGTTTTATTTATGGACGCTCTGTAACTGCTGTGGTCCTTAGCGTCCCATTCTATATTGGGCATGAAAGACCGGTAATTTTGCTCAGAGACCTCTTTAACAGGCTTGAGGTTCTTTTACATGCCGTACCTCTGCGACACGGGACCACCGGCTTTACTCTCCTTCCGAAGGAAGTCATGATAAGGATTTTTACGCCCTCCGTCGGGTTTGAACCCGCGACTTCGGGAACTAGAGGCTAGCATGGTAACCACTACACTACGTAGGAGAAGAGATATATCCGCGGTAACGTGCGAGGCTCGCATTCGGGAAGTCCCGGTTTCAACCGTCCACTCTGGCCTTGGGGTTTTCATGGTTTTCCCTGCTCGGTAGGCGGATACTGCGGGGGTTTCTCATCTACCACGGTTTCCTTTCCATCATTTTCTTTTCATTCCATTTTATTCTCATCTTTCAGGTGCTCTTATAGGTTTTGCGGCGTATGGCGGTGCCGTACAGATGGCGCGGATGTTTGCTCAAAAGTATTCCCATGGACACTAGAGGGCTGCTTGGTCGGCTGTACGTCCATCGCCCTTTCTAGGCAGTTACAGCAGTGGGATGGTTCTTCGAGCCTTGAACTCCTAGGTACTTCCGCACGTCTCTGTGGCCTTTAGCCACCTGTGGTTCCTTCACTTCATCCCTTTCTCTTGGGAGTGATACAATAGATCTATGTAGGTTGCAGTGTGTCCGGGGTCCTCCTCCGTTGTGTAACCTACACCTATGTAAAACTTATTGATGATACTGCTCACAATATGCCATTTTGCCAAGGAATAATCTTAAGACACGTCATGCGGGTAACGTCGTTTCAAACTATATTATGTCCAAAAAGTAACATTCACATGACTTTCTCTACCCGCCATATTTTTGTTTGTTCTACTAACTATACTTACAAAACCTTATTTTTCTATCCACTTCATGTTAATAAAATAAACATATGCAGATATAGTTTCGTTACACATCGAGGTACAAGGGGGATATAGGAAATCGAGTCCATAGTCAAATGTTCAAAGTGGCATTGGCGCCATGGCGCTGAGGGCTAGAGCCCGGGTTCGATCCCAACCACCGCGGGTTTTAAGTCCCGGGTATAGGCCCGGTGCTCACTCAGCATCATAAGGAGCTGCGATAGGCAGCAGTCCTGGCCTCGTGAGCCAAATTTCCGGTTGACGGGAATCGTGATTCTGGCCATTCCCTATCGGTTGGTTGATCGTCCACCTCTATCGTGCATAAGTGGGCGTTTAGCCGGCAGTTGGTTTTGCAGGCCCAGGCGCCACACGGGCTGTAGCACCACAGGATTTAAACGCTGGCCTTTAACTTCCATACTCTTTCCGTGACATCGCGAGAAACAAATGAATAGCTACAGCACTTTAAAAAATACTAAATATTGAAAAATTCAAATCAATAAATATATTACAAATGCCTGATGCAACAAACATTTATTCGAAATAATTTGTGAGTTTTAAAGAGATCTACATTTTTTACACAATGTGTTCGGAAAGTCACTATGCAGTTACAACATGTGTTGGAAATGTTGTCCAAGGGGAGGTAAACAAGTCTGAACCCGCTTAATTTTATTGGAAAACTCTTTATGTAGACCTGATTGTGATATGCTGCTTATGTACGCAGTTATTCCGGTTTTTAAAGCATGAAGCGTGGGCAGGCAATTGCGATACACTAAGATTTTGCTGCTCACCAAAGAAAAACGTCTGGTGGAATAAAGTCCGATGAGCGAGGAGCCATAAGTTTTTAGAGATGGCACGTTCCCCAAAGAACTCTTCCAGAAGTCGCATAGTGTTGTTAGCTGTGTGCGCAGTAGCGCCATCTTGTTGAAACCATGAGTAGTTTATTTCGTCTTCCTCTAGCTGGGCAATGAAATCTTGGATAATTAAACGACAACGGTCACTGTTCACGGTTTCTTAAAGAAATATAGGGCCAATAATGCGCCGTCTGGATATTGCTACCCACACTCCAATTTTCTGATCGTGCAATGGCGTTTCATGCACAGCACGATGATTCTCCGTTGACCACAATCGTGTGTTAACATAATCAGAGAGGTAAAACCAGGCCTCGTCTGTATAAAAGGTGACATCAAGAATATCAATGGCATTCGTTTCTATAAAAGACGTAAACCATTCGCAGTAACGGATTCGCTTTTCATGATCCACATCTTTCAGTTCTTGTACTGCTGTCACTTTATACGGGAAAAATTTCAATCTTTTCCTAACCGCTTTATGCGTGGTTGCAAGCCCGATATCTTCTTCTTGTGCCAACTTGAGCAATGATTTTGATGGGTTCTGCTGCATAGTCAGAAATATTCAAATTTCTCTTCCTTTAGTTTAGGTGGTCTTACAGTTCGTTCGGTATCTAACTCTGAGCCTGTCTTTCTAAATTTCTCAAGTCGACGAACTGCATTAGGATGAGGTACATCTCTTTCTGCTAATTTCTCACCAAACTCCTTCTGCACTACATCTGTGTATTTATCGCCTTATCCGAATGCATGTTCAACAAGAAAAATACGTTCCTCAGTTGAAAACACCATAATGTAAAACCAAATTGAATATCTAAACACTACACAATCGCATTCAATACCTTTCATCAACTGATAATAATTGAACCAAACAGTTGAGTGTTACACAACAACAGAATGGATTAAAAAACAATAACATATATATGAATATCAATTCTGCCAAATTGTTTCAAGATTGAATGTAAAAAAAAACTAACTTGGTTTCGAATGTAATCTACATCCGTAGTAGTCTAGTGCACAGTGACTTTCCGAACACCCTGTATAATAAGCTGTTGACTGTCATGATTTAACTGTTATACAGAATTATCGTTCCGAATGAAGAGGACCTCACAGTGTATTTCCAAAAATTTGAACATAAACATTTTATTTGTTATGTAAATAGTTCAAATATATAATATTTTAGAGCCATTTTTGCAAAAATTAAAAATATCGACAATATTTCCATATTAAGGGTTGTTTGATATTGGGGATTTTTTTTTGAAAATCTAATGGAATACAATACTTTCTCTTATCTAGAGGCAGAGAATCTAAATATTATATATATTTTTTTATTTATTTATTTTACGTCGCTTTAACTCCTCGGCCATATCGCGACGGATCTGTTAGTGGATAACTCTTAGAACGTGATGGACAGTTAGCCTTCTAGGTCTCATCCCTGTAACCACCCGCTCCGTTACGAGTCACAGAGACCCTTCGGCTTCGTGCCGTGCAGACGGCATTAGGGTGCCGGCCAGTCCAACCGCCGCTCCCATATAAAGGCAGACGTTAGCCTTCTACGTCTCATCCCTGTAACCACCTGCTTCACGCGTTGCAGAATGGCGTTAGGGTGCCGTCCAGTCCAACCGCCGCCCTCACACAGAAAGGCGGACAGCTAGCCTTCTGAAAAATGCCGTCTTACTTCGTCACGTGCCCACAGAGACCGCCAGCGCATGGCAGCCGGATCTTCTGCTTCGTGCCGTGCAGATGGCGTTAGGGTGCCATCCAGTCTAACTGCTTACATTGCCTGCGGATAGATGACATAGAATTCGCTATTACCACTTATTTTTCATTTTACTATTGTTTTAGACTTAAGGTGGGACTTTGGGTCGTGGTGTTAAATATCCAATCCGGTATTTACCTTGGCGACTGAGGAAAACCACGAAAAAATCTCAGACAGGTCGGCCCACAGGATTTGGACCCGGGGTCTCCCGAATGCGGCCCACAGACTTTACCGCCTGAGCCATCCCGCTCGGTATCTAAATCTTGTATTGTGATATAACTTAGTTTTCACAGAGAAAAAAAACCGTGTTGACACAATGGAATTGTAGGTCTTGAAAAATCACTAAATAATCTGAAATACCGGCAAACTCAGTTTAGTTGAGGAACGGTGATAATAAGGTTTCAAAGTATGCTCTGTAAACAAAAAGGATTGGTACGGATGTCCGTTCCCAAAGTACTAGCAAGACAGGACCAGTTTTTTTGCTGGACGAATTGGAAAGCAGGAAAAACAGTGATATGACTGTAATTGGGCCGCGCCCTGTCTCCAACTCTGCATTCATGAAAGCTATCCTACATTCACCCACAACGGTGACATAGTGTAAGAGGTGGTTAACATTTATTCATTTCTATATATACTTAATTACACATGCATGCCATGACGTAACTTCAGTTTTTGCGCAGTGTTGAGGGAAAAAGAAAGCTGTGAAAGAGAAGGTGGAGGAGTGTAGCAAGACGACATTAACAGCAAACACTAAATTCTGAAGTCCGTTACAAAAGGGACAAGATTAAGGGGAGATTAAATGGCTAAAATTGCCATAAATTACATTTTTAGTTTTATGCAGAGTCTCGTAAATTGGAATTGCATCTTTAATTGGATATGCACCTTATCGTTACATACGTAATACTTGTATTTTAAATATATTTTTTAAAAATTGTTCTGCGTTAGCCTCTGAATTCTGCACACTTCATAAAGCAAAAGGTCATCATAACTCCCCCACTCTCCAGAGCAGAGAGATAAATTTAAGCTATAATTTTAGAGAAATTTTTGCTCCAAAAATTGGTACGCCTGCTAAATATAGCCTTCGTGTGTCCAATCTATGTGGTTTCTTTCTCTACAAATGTATAGGTTTCTTTTCTCCATTTGTGGTTTGAACAGTTTCTCTGTGAGTGACATTTTCTGGTATAAAGGATTCGTTTTCTCGGAAACCATTCAAGATAGCTAACTCTTCCTTAACAAATCACGCTATTGTAGAAAACTCGATCAGTTAAAGAAGAAATTCATCTACATCCTGTAGTACCCGTGGCCGAAGTCGTTAACACACAGACTCGTGAACGGGAGATCTCAGGTTTAAATCCCCAGGACCGTCCTCCGTGACGAGGTTATTTCCAGGTTTTTCTCAGTCATCAAAGCTGGTAAATGGCAAGGAGGTACCCGAAACTAATGCCTGGAACATTTCCTTCCCAAATTTCCTTTCCCAATTATAATTACATTTCATATATCATCAGTGTTCGCAGCCTGTGGTGCCGTATGCAGTGAGAATGGGCGTTAAACACTACTAAAAAAACTACGATCTGTACAATTTTCAGTCTGCTGTCTTAAATAGTTTCTTAGATAATTTATCCATGAAGTTAACAAATTTCAGTTTTCATTAGCACTTCATTAACGTGAGCTAGTGCAGTTTTTACTGTTATTTCATTAAAATCACTTAGTTCAGTTTTCACTGTCATATCAATAATGAACAGTTTTCAGGGTCTATTTACAAATATGACAACTCAGTTTTTACTGTCCCTTCACTAATATAACTTCATTCAGTTTTTACGGTCACATCACTAATGTGACTTAAATCAGGTTTTACTATCACTTTACTAATATGATCTAGTTCAATTTTTACTGTCACTTCACTAATATGTAACTTCAGTTTTCACTGTCACTTCACTAATATGAAAGTTCAGTTTTCACTGTCATTTCACTAATATGTAAGATCAGTTTTTACTGCCACTTCATTAATATGTAAGTTCAGTTTACACTGTCACTTCACTAACATGATTAAGTTATTTTTTACTGTCACATCACTAATATGAATTAATTAGGCTTCTGTTTCACTTCACTGATTTGAATTAGCTCAGATTCACAATCACTTCACTAATTTGACTTAGTTCAGTTTTCAGCGTTACTTCATTAATTTGACTTAGTTTTCCTAACACTTCTCTAATTTGGCTTAGTTTAGTTTTCACTGACACTTCATTTATGTGACTTAGTTCAGTTTTCCTGTTACTTCACTAATATTACTTACTTCGGTTTTTACTGCCACCCCGCTAATATGTCTTAGTTAAGCTATCACTATCACTTCACTAATTTCAATTAGCTCAGCTTCACTGCCAGTTCATTAATTTGACTTAGCTCGGGTTTACCGTCATTTCACTAATTTCACTTAGTTCAGTTTTCAGCGATACTTCAATAAATTGACCTAGTCGGTTTTCCTAACACTTCACTAATTTGGCTTAGTTCAGTTTTCACTGCCACTTCATTAATTCGAATTAGTTTTGTTTCCACTGTTGCTCACTAATTTGACATCAGTTTTCAACGTCACTTCACCAATATGACGCTTCAGTTTACATGTGACTTCACTAATATGACTTAGTTCAGTTTTTACTATCCAATCACTTATATGTCTTGGTTCAGCTTTCACTGTCACTTCACTAATGTGTCCCTATTAAGTTTGAACTGTCATCTCACTAATGTGACTTAGCTCAGTTTTTACAAAAGTTCACTATTATGACAGTTCAGTTCCCATTATCGGTTCACTAGCATGAATTACTTCAGTTTCTCCTTCACTTCACTAATTTGAATAAGCTTAGTTGCACCGCCGCTTCATTAGTTTCACTTAGCTCAGTTTCATCGTCACTTCACTAATTTGGCTTAGTTCAGTTTTCACTGTCACTTCATTAATTCGACGTAGTTCACTTTTCATGTCACTACACTAATATGAATTAGTTCAGTTTTTACTTTCACCTCACTAATATGACATAGTTAAGCTTTCACTATCATTTCATTAATGTGGCTTAATTCAGTTTTCATTGTCACTTCACTAATGTAACTTAGTTCAGTACTTACTATCAGTTCTCTAATATGACTTACTGCAGTTTTTGCTGCCACACCGCTAATATGACTAAGTTAAGCTTTCACTATCACGTCACTAATGTGAATTAGTTTAGTTTTTACTATAACTCCACTAATATGACAATTAAGGTTTCACTGCCGCTTCCCTAATACGACATAGTTCAGTTTTCACTGTCACTTCACTAATGGTCTTTATTCAGTTTTAACTCTCACTTCACTAATGCGACTTAGTTCAGTTTTTATTTTCACTTCACTAATATGGCAGGTCAGTTCTCACTGCCGGTTCACTAATATGTAGTTCAATTTTCATGTCACCTCACTAATATGACACATTTCAGTTTTCACTGTCACCTCACTAATATGGCAGTTCAGTTTTTACTGTCACTTCACTAATGCAATTTAGTTTATTTTTTCAGTGTCACTCCACTAATATGACTTTCTTCAGTTTCACTTTCAGTTCACTAATTTGTATTAGCTCAGTTTCATCGCCACTCCAATAACTTGTCTTAGCTCAGTTTCACCGTCACTTCACTAATTTGACTTAGTTCAGTTTTCATTCTCATTTCACTAATGTGACTATTCAGTTTTAACTGTTCCTTCACTAATGTGACTTTGTTCAGTTTTTACTACCACTTCACTAATATGTTAGTTCAATTCTCACTGCCGGTTCACTAATATGACTTAGTACAATTTTTATTTCACCTCAATAATATGCCTTAGTTAAGCTTTCACTGTCTCTTCATTAATTTGACTTAGTTCAGCTTTAACTGCTCTTCATTAATTTGACTTAGTGCGGTCTTCACCGCCACTTCACTAATATGACAGTTCAGTTTTTACCATCACTTCACTAATATGACGTACTTCAGATTTTACTGCCACACCGCTAATATGATTAATTTAAGCTTTCACTATCACGTCACTAATGTAAATTAGTTTATTTTTTACTATCACTCCACTAATATGACATTTAAGGTTTCACTGCCGCTTCCCTATTATGGCATAGTTCGGTTTTCACTGTCACTTCACTAATGATACTTTATTCAGCTTTTATTGTCACTTCACTAATGTGAATTAGTTCAGTTTTTACTATCACTTCACTAATATGACAGTTCAGTTTATACCATCACTTCACTAATATGTCAGTTCAGTTTATACCATCACTTCACTAATATGACAGTTCAGTTTATACCATCACTTCACTAATATGACAGTTCAGTTTTCACTGCCGCTTCATCAATATAACATAGTTCATTTTTCACTGTCACTTCATTAATGATCCTTTATTCACCTTTCATTCTCACTTCACTAATGTGAATTAGTTCACTTTTTACTAACACTCCACTAATATGACAGTTCAGGGTTCACTGCCGTTTCCCTAATATGACTTAATTCAGATTTCACTCTCACTTCTTTCATCTGAGTTAGCTGAGTTTTCACTGACATTTTTTTAATTTGACGTTGTACAGGTTTTACTGTCACTTAATTAAAATGACTTAGTCCAGTTTACACTGTCACTGCACAAATATGACTTACTTAAGTGTTTACTGTCACTTCACTAAAATAACTTAATTCCGTTTTTACTGTCACCTCAATGATATAACTTAGTTCCGTTTCCACTGTCATTTCACTAAAATGACTGTTCGGTATTTACTGTCACTTCACTAAAGTCCAGTTTACACAGTCACTTTACAAATATGACTTCACTCACTTTTTACTGTCACTTCACTAATATAACTTAATTCAGTTTTTACTATCACTTCACTAATATGACCTAGTTCAGTTTTCACTGTCAACTCACTAATATGTCAGTTCAATTTTCAATGTCACTTCACTAATGTAATTTAGTTCTTCTTTTATTGTCACTTCAGGTATACGACTTATTTTATTTTCACTTTCACGTCACTAATTTGAATTGGCTTCGATTCACCGTCACTTCACTAATTTGACTTAGTTCTGTTTTCAGCGTTACTTCATTAACTTGAATTTTCGGTTTTCCTAACATATCGCTAATTTGGCTCAGTTAGATTTTCGCCGTCACTTCACTAATATGACTTAGTTCAGCTTTCATATCACATCACTATTATGACACTAGTTCTGTTTTTACTGTCATATCACTAATATGACTTAGTTCAGTTTCACTTTCACTTCACTAATTTTAATTACCTCAGTTTCAACGCCACTTCATTTATTTGAGTTAGCTCATTTTCACCGTTACTTCATTAATTTTGACTTAGCTCAGTTTCACCGTCACTTCACTGATTTGACTTAGTTCAGTTTTCACTGTCACTTCATTAACTCTACGTAGTTCTGTTTCCACTGTTGCTTCACTAATTTGACTTAGTTCACTTTTCATGTCACTTCACTAATATGACTTAGTTCAGTTTTCACTCACACTCAATTATGTGACTTAGTTCAGTTTTCACTGACACTTCATTAATGTGACCTATTGCAGTGCTTACTGTCACTTCACAAACATGACTTACTTCAGTTTCACTTTCACTTCACTAATTTGAAATAGCTCAGTTTCACCGTCACTTCAGTAATTTGACTTAGTTCATTTTTCATGTCACTTCACTAATATGATTTACTTCAGTTTTTACTGTCACCTCACTAATTTGACTTAGCTAAGCTTTTCCTATCACTTCACCAATGTGACTTTATTCATTTTTCACTGTCACTTCACTAATGTGACTTAGTTCAGTATTTACTATCACTTCACTAATATGACAGTTCAGTTCTCACTGCCGGTTCACTAATATGACTTAGTTCAATTTTTATGTCACCTCACTAATATGTCTTAGTTAAGCTTTCACGGTCACATCACTATGTGACTTTGTTCATTTTAACTGTCACCCACTAATGTGACTTAGTTAGTTTTTACTATCACTTCACTAATATGACAGTTCAGTTCTCACTGCCGGTTCACTAGTATGACTTAGTTCAATTTTCATGTCACCTCACTAATATGTCTTAGTTAAGCTTTCACGGTCACATCACTATGTGACTTTGTTCATTTTAACTGTCACCCACTAATGTGACTTAGTTAGTTTTTACTATCACTTCACTAATATGACAGTTCAGTTCTCACTGCCGGTTCACTAGTATGACTTAGTTCAATTTTCATGTCACCTCACTAATATGACTTAGTTGAGCTTTCACTATCACTTCACTAATGTGGCTGTATTCATTTTCAATCTCAGTTACTAATGTGAATTAGTTCAGTATGTACTATCAGTTCACTAATATTACAGTTCAGCTTTCACTGCCGCTTCACTAATCTCACTTAGTTCAGTTTTCATGTCACTTCACTAATATGACGTACTTCAGATTTTACTGCCACACCGCTAATATGATTAATTTAAGCTTTCACTATCACGTCACTAATGTGAATTAGTTTAGTTTTTACTATCACTCCACCAATATGACATTTAAGGTTTCACTGCCGCTTCCCTAATATGACATAGTTCAGCTTCCACTGTCACTTCACTAATGATACTTTATTCAACTTTTATTGTCACTTCACTAATGTGAATTAGTTCAGTCTTTACTATCACTTCACTAATATGATAGTTCCGTTTTTACCATCACTTCACTAATATGACAGTTCAGTTTTCACTGCCGCTACATTAATATGACATAGTTCATTTTTTACTGTCACTTCATTAATGATCCTTTATTCACCTTTCATTTTCACTTCACTAATGTGGATTAGTTCACTTTTAACTAACACTCCACTAATATGATAGTTCAGGGTTCACTGCCGCTTCCCTAATATGGCTTAATTCAGTTTTCACTCTCACTTCTTTTATCTGAGTTAGCTCAGTTTTTACTGACATTTTTTTAATGTGACGTTGTTCAGTTTTTACTGTCACTTAATTAAAATGACTTAGTCCAGTTTACACTGTCACTGCACAAATATGACTTACTTCAGTGTTTACTGTCACTTCACTAAAATAACTTAATTCCGTTTTTACTGTCACCTCAATAATATGACTTAGTTCCGTTTCCACTGTCATTTCACTAAAATGACCTAGTTCGGTATTTACTGTCACTTCACTAAAGTCCAGTTTACACAGTCACTTCACAAATATGACTTAACTCAGTTTTACTGTCCTTCACTAATATAACGTAATTCACAAATATGACTTGACACAGTTTTTACTGTCACTTCACTAATATAACTTAATTCAGTTTTCACTGTCACTTCAATAATGTGACTTAGATCAGATTTTACTATTACTTCACTAATATGACCTAGTTCAAATTTCATTGGCACTTCACTAACATGACTCAGTTCAGTGTTCATGTTACCTCACTAATATGACTTAATTCAGTTTTCATTTCACTTCACTAATACGACTTAGTTCAGTTTTTACTGTCACTTCAATTATAGGACAGTTCAGTTTTCACTGCCGCTTCACTATATGACTTAGTTAAGCTTTCATTATAACTTCACTAATGTGACTTAATTTAGTTTTTACTATCACTTCACTAATCTGAGTTAGTTCTGTTTTTACTATCACTTCTCTAATATGACTTAGATCAGTTTTTACTATCACTTCACTAATACAACTTAGTTCAGTTTTCACCGTCACTTCACTAATATGACTTAGTTCATCTTTCACTGCCTTTTCATTAATTGGATTAGTTCAGCTTTCACTGCCTCATCATTAATTTGACTTAGTTTGATTTTCACCGTCACTTTATTAATTTGACTTAGTTCAGTTTTCACTGTCACTTCACTGATTTGACGTAGTTCATTTTTCACCGTCACTTCACTAATTTGACTTAGTTCAGTTTTCACTGTCATTTCACTTTTCATTTGTTTGCACTCGACGATGTGATGAATCACGCGCTTAGCAGCCGTTTTTTCCTTCCGATTCACTCGCTGGAATGTCGAACACGGATTTCTCTTATCACTCCAGTGGCACGATCACTAGCACTTTACGTCCTATCAACATCAAAGATTCAGCAACTCACTACGTCACGAGCATGCTCGCAGATATATAGTCTCAGGAGTTCCGATAAGGTTCGCGAGAGGTGGGGGAAATAAAATTCAGAAATGTCTCTTATCTCCATATCGCTTCTGGATTTAGTGTGCAGAGAGAGCTCCTCCTTCTCCTCTCAAATCAACCAAAAGCCTTCGGTGCAGTCTCCATCCATGGAAGGGGCCACTTTCGTCTGAGTATGTATGTTTGTATATGTTTTTTTTAAAAATACTAATTGACGCCTATATTTAAAACAGAAAGCCGCCCCTCACACACTTACACCGATTCTTGTTAGACTATAGTCTCACCTAAAAGAAATATGACGTGGAAAAAATAGTATTGGAGAAATACAAGAGGAATATCTTGTAAACTTTTTCTACTGATGCACTAACTTATTTCAACATGAAAAGAAAACTGTGATTAATATCTTACTATAGAACAGAGTCATCAAGTCAGTGCTCCATGGCGTAAACGGAAGGTGTTCCCTTACTCAGAACCGTCCGTGAAACAGCGTATGTGCAAAAGGACAGGGAAGAAGGATTCCAGGAAAGGTTCAATTAAACTGATATAATCTATACATGATCACTTTTATTTTAAGAAAAAATAATTTTTCAGCATGATAGCGGAGCCATGGTATCCTTAACAAGGAATGTATGGTGTCTCTTTTTAAGGCATCTCTAATAAAAATCTGTAGGTATTAATTATGTATATATAATACACCTAACACTCCCGTGGGGGACCTTGCAACCCCTATCAGGCGCGTCACTTAGTTGGCGGAGGGATCCACCAGATATTATGGGGTGGTTTGAATAGCTTCGCTAATAAGGATCCGCGGACGAATAGGAACCCAATGTCTGGGGGCTTAATAATAACTGTACAGCCTCGCTCCAGAGGATATAAGTATGAAGGGCCCAGCTCAGGGTGAAGAGCAAAGGAAGACGGGTAGAGAAGACCCGATAGCCTTCTTAAGGCAACTCTTCTAGAGGAGGAAGCTTCTGGAGGCAATAAGGTGGTATTTCCACTACCAGACTTACCCTGCTTCAGCTTGGTTACCTCTCAGGGCACATTTTTAAAGCTCGAAACCTCCAAGAAGCCCGGATGGAACAAAATATAGGAAGAGAGAATAAAAAATGCATCTACATTACAAGAATTGCACACAATATAAACGAAAGAGTTGTCAGTTTTAGAAATAAATGGCTGGAACGTATACAGACTATGCCAGAAGAGGTGTCCAAGACGAGCTTTAAGGTATAAACTAAGAGGTTAGAGAAACACAGGAGGGCCCATCAAGAGATGGGCGGACCAGCTTGGAGACCCAACAGGCTAGGTCTGATGCATGCAGTGGAAGAAGACACCTAATACTAAACGAAAAAATATTTCAAGTCTTCGGCTTTCTCCTTTTATGTGTCTTACATTGTATATTTTTGTATACTGTTATTTATTAAAACAAAAGCAGCTTGAAATGTAGAAAACAGATAATTATACTTTAAACTGCTGATCATAGATTTGGTAAATAAATATTTGGCTCTATGCATTGTTACACATTTTTTTCTTTCACGAAGTCACAATACAAACGCATGCTTTTAAAATCCTATTGATATTGCTCACTATCTACTTAATAATAATAATAATAATAATAATAATAATAATAATAATAATAATAATAATAAAAGTATGTTCTCAATATTATTTGTATCACGTCATTTTTATTAATTCTTTTAATACCATCTCGGATGTATCTTCATTCGCCATATTAGCATCCAAATCACCACTATGGCAGCATTAAGAAAATTGCATCTTCACACCTGCAGATGAAGCTGAAGGCCATGGAAAAATACCGTGCTCAAAACTGAAATACTGGCCAGATGTCTGCTCTATGGGGATAGAGGTATAGGTTATATAACGGAGGGGACCACCTCGCTCACTGTGACCTACATACATCTAATGTGGCTATCACGCCCCAGGAGGAAGGGATGAAGTGAAGGAACTACAGGAAATTAGCACGCAGACCACAGAGTTGCGTGTAAACCCTTAACAATTCCAAACTCGAAGACTCGCTGGAGCTGCCAATAGAGAGCGATGAACGAACCGTCGACCATCTGTCCGGCACAGCCCTGCGCCAAGAAACCTAGAAGCACACCTGAAACTCCGGAGGTCGCGGGTTCAAATCCGGCGGAGGGCGATGGATTTTTTTTTTCAGGCGTAAAAATCCATAGCATGGCTTCCTTCGGAAGGGAAAGTAAAGCCGGTGGTCCCGTGTCGTAGATTTACGGCACGTAAAAGCGCCCCAAGCCTGATAAAGCGGCCTCTGAACAAAATTACCGGTCTTTCACGCCCAATATAGAATGGGTCGCTAAGAACCACAGCAGTTAAAGAGCGTCCATAAATAAAACTCAATTAATTTATTTACACCTGAAACATGAGAAGGAAACGGAATGAATGGGAAACGATGGAAACCAAATCGTGGTAGAAAAGAAACTGCACCAGCATCGCCTATCGACCAGGGAAAACCACCAAAACTCAAGGTCAGAGTGGGCGGTCGTGGGAATCGAATCCGGGACCTTCCGAATGCGAGCCTCACACGTCACCGTGAAGCCACCTCGCTTGACTTTTACAGGAATAGAGAGCACGACACATTTTTTAATTTCACCAGAGTTGTATGAATCATCAATTAATAATATTTGCGTTGCTTTTTTATTTGTATTAAATCTTAAATACCTAATCCACATTATATTGAATATTTTAAACCTAATAAAGCTGTCAGGAAAATATTGTGTCACTAAATTTTATTGAAATTTCATATTGTGTTCAGTGTTGCAGTTCATAACATTTCTTGGATATTATGTTGCAGTAATTAATTCATCAAACAACTTTTTTTCAGTTTACAGACTTTTTCTCCACTTTAAAATATTTGAGTTTACTAATCCGAAATTTAGATATCAGAAGTTTACTGGAAGTATTTCCAGGTCCTCTGAATTCAAGGAGAACACGTTTGAAGAAAAATATTAGTTTTTAAGACTTGTGTATTTGTGAACGCGATAAAAAAAACCAAGCTCGTGCGAAAGTTCAAGGCTAAAGCATTCACGAGAATTAATATTTCAGAAGTGGCTATAATGATTTTTATTATAATATTTTGAGTTTGAAAGACTCACTCAGCACGCAAACCGTACATCGTTAATTTTCCATAGTAATACAATGTGTGCTGTTAGTATTCCGATAATGCAATTGAGTGTAAGGAGGTTTGCTGTAATTCCTGGAGGAAGTAATTGCCTGATGGCAAAGTTGAATTTGTAATAAAAATCAAAGTAATGATAATAATATCAATAATAGTAATATTTGATAAGACAGCCCTTGTTGGCCTAGGCATGGCATGTACTATGCTTCCCCAGCCGGAATGTTGGTTTTCGCGATCTACATATAACACTAATCGGCAAAAAAATAAAGAGTATCCCTCTTTGTAAAAAAATGATGCTTGCCTTATGTATTCGACATTGCTGAATCCAAATATGTTAGTCATATTTCTCTAACACGTACCGTTTTTGGGCCACGTACCTCCGAAATTGGAAAAAGTGCAGTTTTGGTGAACTTTATTAGCAATTTGTCTCTATGATTATCCTTTTAATGTAAAAAATGTTAATTTCCACCAATAATTTAATTCTTAGATAGGATTATAAGGCTTTATAATGGTGCTGGATGAACACCTTGACATTGCAATGGGAACTTAGAGAGCGCGCCCCTCTGCAGTCTGTCCGATAACAATCAGGAAGCGCATTATTGCTAACGTGCATCCGCCAATACCTTTCTCACGTGAAAGAAACCTATGCAAATACGCAACATCTTTTACATAAAATAAACTACGAAAACCATCAATGGAGCATATGTCTGACCTTTAGTCTGTGGCATTCCTCACGGGGCTACAACAGGGGTGTACAAAATTCAACTACTTCATGTGTGAGTCAGACAGTCGCGTGAGGAAAAACACTATATAATGAAAAAAATGGCCATCCAGAGAAGAAAACATTCTAGGTTAAAAAATATGGAACACGAAGCGTTAGTCGACAGGGCAAAATATTATACGAGGGGTGGTTACGAGCACAGGACCCGACTTCTGGTTCGCTTCTGATTCATCTTCGTCACGGTGTTAAAGTGCTTACCTCCAAGATGACCTTTGAGTCAGCGAAACACCTGAAAATCACTTGGGTAAAGATCTGGTGAATATGGAGGATGAGAGAAAACTTCCCAGTTGAATCTTCTGAGCTCCGCCTGGGTCAAGATTCAACTTGGAAGTTTTCTCGTATCCTCCGTATTCACCGGAGCTTGTCCCAAGTGATTTTCACATGTTCCTCCAACTCAAAAGTAAGCACTTTTAACACCGATGATGAAGTCAAATCAGTGAACAGCTGGTTGCGAGCACAGGCCCAGACCTGGTACAATACTGGCTTGGAAAAACGTGTGTCATGTCCCTAAAAATGCTTGGAAAATTCATGTTGACTATGCAGAAAAGTAACAGAAGGATTGTACAACATAAATGAAATTGATTGAAACATGATCAATTCTGTGTAATGTTTTTTATAAAATAGGGAAACTTACTTATTGGACGACCCTCGTATTTTCTCCCCTTCACATTGAGATTGCCTTAATAATACAATTTGTGAAGGCAATGGATAAAGAAGGGTTCGCTTTTATGAAGGAAAGGTTTCCACTAATTAACGAGGCCAAAATAAAAGATCTTTTCGTTGGAGCTCAAACACAGCAACTACTTTATGACACCGTATTCAAATAAAATTGAATTTAATCGAGTGAAGAGCCTGAAATGCATTTGAAAATTCATGTTGCAACTTTCTGGGAAACAAGACATCTAAAAATTATGAAGAAATTGTGGAGTTCTACTTACCTCATTTTGTAACATGAGCTGTAATGTCTCTGAAGCTGCTTTTTTATTGTCTCATTTGGACTTTTTCCCCGAAAATATGGGAGATGCTTCTGATGAACACGTGGAAGATTTCACCAAGATATAGCTAAAATGGAAAGGAGATACAGCGGCAAATGGAACGAAAACATGTTAAGACAGCTGTTGGACTCTTGTGCGACACACCCAAGGAACTATACAGAATGTATCTTTATTGGTGTCATATATTTTGGGGGACGTGTTTCTGACATCAAAACAGTAAAAAACGTTCATATGAACATGGGTCTGAAAATCATTTATTTCAGAGTTACAAAACAAAATCGAAATATAAAGATTGCTCGAAGTGGCTTCCTCTTGCTTCGATTCATGCAGTAAGCCTGCGTTCCATGCTCTGCCGTACTCTATTGAAAATTCCTGGTGCGTTTCGTATTTGGTCAAATCCAGTTTGGATACTCCTCTCAAATGTCAACATCAGGTACAGGAGTCGCATAAACCAAGGACTTCAAATGTTCCCAGACGAAGAAATCCATTGGATTCAAATCAGGCGATCGAACAGGCCATGCAATGGGTCTCCCTCGACCAATCCATCTTTGTGGAAATCGACCATTCAAAAACTTACGAACTATCACACTGAAGTGAGCTGGAGCACCATCGTGTAAAAACCACATTCGTTGGATGATGTCCAGGGGCACATTATCAGTTAAGTGATGCAACTCATTTCTGAGAAACTGGAGATAGGTTTGTCCATTCAGACGCGGAGGGTAGAAGTAGGGACCAATAAGGTGATCATGAATGATTCCCCCCAAACGTTGAGAGAGAACCTCTGTTGATGGTTGTCCTGCCGTACTTCATTAGTATTTTTAAATGCCCAGTGTTGAGTGTTATAGAAAATTGAAGATGCCGTCGCGAGTAAAACCAGCCTCACCCGTGAATAAGATACAGGCTAGGAAATTGATGAACACAGCGCACTGCTGTAACATGCGTTGACAGAAACGTCTTCTTGGGTCAAAGTCCGCCTCATTTAATCCTTGCACACGTTGAAGGTGATACGGGTACAGAACATTTTCATACAGAATTCTCCAGATAGTCATATGTCTAACTCTTTCCATTACAGCCAATCGTCTTGTGCTTTAAAGCCGAAATTATGAAGTCAATAATTATCATAATGATCTGAGAAGGTTAGTGATATAAAATAAATAATAAAACATTTAATTTCAGTGTATGTATAAAAAGGAGAAGCATTGTGAAAATTGTTGACTGTTAAAAGCGACAGAAAGACCAGACAGGCACAGTTTAGCTAATTAGGGACCAGCCCCAGGTATAAAGAGTAAATACCATTGAAGCCAGTTTCTCTTGGTATTCATGGGTGCAGTTGCACTGGCCGGGATGTGGAGGTCATTAGAGGCTCCATGACGCTAAGTTTGACGAGCGTTTGAGGGGAGAGTGGGGGAAGTTAGGAGTTTTTCCTCTTTGTAGCGCGGTGGTGAAATTCAGTCTGTCCTGAGTGATTGGTGAGAACGGGACGACATTCTCGTCGAGTTGTGAACATTGGCGGCGAACATGCTAGAGGTTAGAACGCTTAGCTGTAGTTAATATTCTTTGGTCTTGGTAAAGACAAAGTATCATCGTATGCATTTACAAGTGATCGGCAAACCGCAGTATTATTTTAAATAGTGAATAAATGTGTTCTAAGACACCGTTCGTGTTTCTCTGTACACACTCACGCAGACCCTGAAATTAAGGTTTCATGCTGGAGCAGCCGTGGCAAAAGGAGAACCATCTAGGAGGAGACAAGCAGCAACCGTGAGGCAAAGGTTTTGCTTCTGTGGTTGGAGGACGTAGTGTGGCTGCGTCAGCTTTGTGATGGGTCTGCGTCCACAGCACGAAGAACTCATTCTTCAAGCTCAATGCCTCGTACCGCTCTTGGTCTCCCAACATCCCTAGTACCCCTCTCAAATGCGCCATTCTCTCTCAAGCGTTGGTGAATTCGTACGAATGTTCTTGCACACGGTAATGGCCTGTCAGGGTACCTTTCTGCATAAAGCTCACGTGCTCTTGCTGCATTGCCGTCTGTACGGCCATACGTGTAGTGCATATCCGCCTGTTCACTCATGGAATACATCTTCTTTGACCTATAACAACGAAACGGTTGATTTTCAGACCCATGTACATATGAACCTTTTTTACTATTTTGATGTCAGGAACACGTCCCCCAAATATATGGCACCAATAAAGATACATCCTGTATACAAGAAGGAGGACAACAAAATAAGTTTTCCATTAAATTGGAAATTTTTTTCAGTTGTAATAGTGTTATGGTTAAGATAGTGATATTACAATTAGGGTTTAAAATAAAAACAGAGGAAAGTGCAGCGAGCATTACCTATACATGTGTGTTCCTAAATGTATGCAGTGTACAACATATTAAACTTTAACCAGAACATTCATAACTGAAATAATTCAACTCGGCTACTCATCATCCAGTATTGTGAGTGTTATTTAACTATTTCACTTAATTTATTAGTAACGACGTTGATAGATTTTCATGACATCAGTAGTAGTTTCTTTCTGTATGCAAGTAACGTGGATTTTTTAGGTATAAAAGTGAAATTAGCTGTATTTATGCATATTTGGAATGCATATTTATTTGTTTATAGTTGCATGCACGTTATCACTCGCCATTACTTACCCAGTCTGAGATAAAAACAAAGTATCAGGCCAAAATTTCAAATTTACAGACAAAATCTTAATTTTGTTTATATAAATTTATGCCTCTTTTAAAATGGTACGTGGTAGAGCAAATTGATTTTCTAGCGTCGTGAAAACCATAAGAATGACCCCCCCCCCCAAGAGGATCTTGGTGCCCTAGCTCCTCACATGCATCACAATGTTGAGCGGGCGCCGGTCCTACGTGGGCCTGAAAATCGGCACCCACAGGGGTGGCCACGCGCATTCCGTGACTGGGAATCGTAACACCGCGCTCCGAAACTCTACGCTAAGGCGCAGAACCAAAAATCAAGTTGTCAAATGGAGTTATCAGATTTTGCAAGTTTTATTCGGTGAGCTAATTGCAAAACGAGAAAGTACTATTTTTGCTTCCTACCTATTTCTATTAATTAACATTCGGATCATCACACCAGTGGCCTCTTTTACATTTCTTAGCAAAGCATACACAGGTAACTGAGATAAACGTTTGCATAAATAGCTTCATTACACATTCAGTAATAGATATAAAGGGAATTGCGATAGTCAAATGTTTAAAAATAGTTGCTATATACTAGCCTTTAAATTCCATGCTTTTCCTCTTACATCGAAGGAAATAATGAATAGAAATAGCACTTAAAAATGACAAAGTATTGAAAAATACAAACCAATAATAACGGATATCTTGGAAATGGCTGATTCCACAAAAATGTTATTTGAAATAGGTTTGAGAATATTAAAAATTTCGAAAAATTTTCCATGTAAAGCATAGTTTGGGATGCGATGGATTTTCTTGTAAATCTTCGTGTCGCATCTTTTGAAGTTACCGAAATTAAATACCAAGTTTGGTATTTATCGGACTTTTCGTTTTTGAGTTATGCCATTTACACACATACATACACACAGATCTTGTTCTAATTTCTTTTTATTCGTGGGGTCTCAAAACATGAATTCCCTGTGAAATCCCGATATCGTATTATTGTGTGAAATGCAATTACCTTCGTCGTCCTCCGTGGTGTAGTGGTTACCATGGTAGTGTCTAGTTCCGAAGTCGCGGGTTCAATACCGGCGGAGGGCGATGGATTTTTTCGGGCGTAAAAACCCTTAGCATGGCTTCCTTTGGAAGGGAAGTGAAGCCGATGGTCCCGTGTCGTAGATATACGGCACGTAAAAGAACCTCAAGCCTAATACAGAGGCCTCTAAGCAAAGTTACCGGTCTTTCACGTCCAATATAGAATGGGACGCTAAGGATCACAGGAGTTAAAGAGCGTCCATAAACCCAAATTCAATTTAATTTTTGCAAATTCCTTCTGTACTCACTAGTTGGAGAAAGTGAAACTTGACGTCATTGACACGGTTACTATATGACAACGTCAAGCGCTAATTCGTATAATCCTATCTGTTCAGTTCATTTTATTAAAGCCTGTGTTATAAAATCGAAGTGCAGGCAAGCTTCAAATATAGTTAATCCAAGACAAGGCAAATGCCAGCTCGATTATAGAATTTAAATATTACGTATTGAGGCAGTATTTTTAACACTTAAATAATTTCAGTCTAATTATACAATATGTAAATTCAATTACAGCCCGCCTTGAAGCAATATGTGCATGTAATAGTTTGTAAAATGTATGTAACAGTCACTGCATATGCTTATATTATTGTATCCATGTGTAATAATGTTATGTGAATATATTACGTAATTTAATAATGTAGGAGCTGTGAGAAATAGGTTTAAATATGCTAACAATGAGGTAACCTTGAGGCAATAATGAGTAAGGAAGTTTAATAATACTGCTAGTCATTATTAGAGCAGCAATAATGTAAATTTTGAGACAGTTTAAAAATAGTTAATCAACAACCAGAAAAAGCTTTAGTTAAATGAAGGTATTCCATTGGACTAGGATTAGCCAATCAGAGACTTGAAATACAGAAATTTACAAATCTAAGAGATGTAAAACAGTTCAGTTGCCTCCAAACAGTGCTCATATCCAGATGTGTTGCTTCTAGACAATGCTCATAAGCAGACACAAAACGCGACCTCAAGAAATTTTATACGTATTTGTGTGAGAAGAGAATAGTTTACGTGTTAAAAAGTGCAAGTTAATCTCACAGCTCTCTATATCAGTGAAGTGCTATTTAATTTGTGTCAAGGATGAATAAAAAGGAGTCAATTAAAGCTTAAAATCTGTTTAAGCCTACATTCTTCAGTCGTACCACAACCCTACCAAGACTTCCATGTCTCTAACAATAATACTGACGCAGCCGAGGCAAACATAAATATATAATACTTAAAGAAACAGTTTAATTACAACGTTAATATTTTTTTAAAACTTGGGGCAAAAGCCACCTGAAAATACATTTGGGGCGAAGGCTACCGGAAACTCTTTACTATACGTGTGGTTGCAACTACTACAAGTTCGGCTCCCCAACAGTTGAAATATACTACAACTCTTTCAATACAAACTACTTCAAATCGATTTTCCATACATGAGGCAATACGACCTACTTCAAATTGACGTCCATACGTAGCAGCAACTACTTACTACAAATTGGCTCCCAAAGCGTGGGGCAAACAATACCTACAATTAAAAACACAACTTTCTCAGTATGAACTTCTGTTATACTTCATTCCTTGGTATGGTTATTTCACTCATTACTCTGAACGGAAAATTTCCATTTTACACCGTATATTCTTGCAATGTTTGTTTGCAAATTTGTTGCCTTCCTTCTTTGGCCTAGAAAACTGCTCACATTTCAAACGGTGACCTAAATCGGTATAAGTGCTGAATAAGAGTATTGTGTAAAGGTTTGTTGACTAAGGAAACTTTTGTTATTGACTGCATCCTCTCCCACCAAAATCGTTTCCTTGTATGTGCTGAAATGTGCGTGTTGTGTATTATTTAATACTTCCCTAAAAGGAAACGTAAAATGTTGTCTGACAGATGTAGGAATACGTGTATTATCAAACAATATATATACAAAGGTAAATGAAGGTCACATCTGCCTCGTCTGCAATCGAAGTTTTAAATTCTAAACAAAGGTAATCCTAAGACGGTAGAAACATTTGAAGTATGATTCCAAGTGTAACTCTTGTTGATATGACTACGAATCATCTTTAATTTATAAACTATCTTTAATAGAAATGGTTTGGTAAACACCAAATTAGTTCATAAAGGATACGAGTAATTGACCGTCACAAAAGCAGTGGTGTGATTCTTTTCAATTCAAAGATGTGCTTCGTAACAGAGAAAACATTTGAATAGTCATATAGGAGAGCTATTGACATTAATTTTTTTATAAAAATGTGAATGAAGTTACAGAATTTGTTTTACAACACTTTGAAAGTACACACACTAATGTATTTTTCCACATGTTTTCTAGTCAGGTTGAGACACTTGTCGTAGCGTTTGATGAGCTTTGAAATTCCACAATCGTAGAATTCTACCACTTGTGACCGAAGCCAACATACGACGCTGGTTTTCAACTCTTCGCCATCGCCAAAGCGCTTCGGGCCAAACCACTTCTTCAACATGTCAAGAGTTTGTTTTGAATGGCCCTTTTCAAGTTTGTTAATGTGTTACAATATATTTCATTTATCTCCAAGAACTCCACTAGCAAAATTCCTGTTCTGTCTCAGAAGACAGTTGCCTTCTGGAAAGTGTTTGACGACACTTGCAACTAGCGAGATGGCTCAGGCGGTTACGTCTGTGGCCCGCATTCGAGAGGTTCCGGGATCAATCCCCGGCGACCGTCCACTCTGGCCCATGGGTTCTTCGTGGTTTCTCCGGGTCGCCAGGTGAATGCTGGGGTGGTTCATTTTCTACCACGACGCTCCTCCCTGACATTTTCTGTACTCCTCATCTTCCTTGTCATTTGTTTCAGGGTTGTAGGACCAGGCGACGGTGTTCGGCGGGTTGCTGGGCGGTGGCTTGAGCTCTGTAAAGGTTTCTTCTCTGGCGTCGCTGCGGTACCGCTCAGTTAGGTATCTCCTCAGCATGGGGCTCCGCTCCGTGGGACCCTGGAGGTTGGTGGCTTATGGGCAGGGACCGTGCGTCTTCGGATGCGTTCTATCTCCCCTCATTCCTCCCTCCCAGGGGTCACGTTGGAAGCACAATGGGCCGACTGGCTCTGCCTCGGTTCCATGGGCCCCTCCGTGATGCGCACTTTGTGGGTTTTTTCGGTGACCACTGCATTGATTGAAGTTGTTTTTGACGAAGAGTTGAAAACCAGCATCGTAGGATGGCTTCAGTCACAGAAGGCTACAATTGCGGAATTTCAAAGTTCGTCAAATGCTACGACGAGTTTCTCAACGTGGCTGGAAACTGTGTGGAAAAATAAATTAGTGTGCGTACTTTCAAGGTGTTGTAAAAACAAGTTCTGTAACTTCATTCACATTTTTTTAAATAAACAGAAGTTACTTTACGAATAGCCCTCGTATTTATCCTCTGAGAAGTGTTTTGTTGATGCAAATAAGCAAAATATCAATATAATAATTATACCAAAAACACGCACATTTCAATGTTGTGCTTAGGTGTTGAATCGGCAACTCTAGGCCGAGCCCAAGAACTATAATTACAGATAACTTATTAATTAACTTTTAGTGATGTTAAATCGTATTATGTAAATATCTTTTTCTCATACTGCTTGTATATTTTAAGAAGGGTGATTTAACATTATGTATCTATCTAGGTTATTAATATTAGTAGAGTTATAAATGGTTTAATGTAAATAATTTAAGCGCTATGTTAAAATACTGTCCACGAGGGAAAGTTTTAGCTACAGGAATAGTGCTTTCGAAGGCAGAAAACCTAGTTTTATTACCTCTCTCCGGTCGCTGTGCTATTATTCCTACAGCGAGGGTGTAGAGCCTTTGTCCCATTATTTGATAATTCGCCGTGACCAAGTGAGTGAGAAAGACAACCTTAACGGTAAATGTAGGAAAAGCCGCGATTTATATTAAAATTGGACCAATGAGATCCCTGAAAGTTTATTCGAAATAGTTAGACGCGTCGAGTCGCGCTAAAAATGGACCAATAGGAAAGGAAGCAGCCTCAGGAGCCTGAGACTATAAATGAATCTGTTTGGGGAAATTTCGGGGCAGTTTTGGTAATGTGTGGTCAGGGAGAGATGCTGCAGGATGCGTGAGATATCACGCCAAGAAGGGAATCAAGTCAGCTTTGTAATGTCAGCTTAGTATTGCATTTTATTCGGCAGTTTATGTCATGTGTGGTCAGGGAGAGATGCTGCAGGATGTGTGAGATATCGCGCCAAAAAGGGAATCAAGTCAAATTTGTCATGTCAGCTTAGTATTGCATTTTATTCGAGAGTTTTCGTAATGTGTGGTCAGGGAGAGATGCTGCAGGATGTGTGAGATATCGCGCCAAAACAGGGAATCAAAATAGTTTTAGCAACACACCTAAGATCCGCTACTCTGAAAGCGACAATAAGAATAGTTATATTTCGTGACATATCCACGCCATAGTCTAACAGCGGTGGACAGTATTTTACAGCGGCAATACCAGTTTTGTATACTACGAGTGTTAAATTAAATAAAAAGAAACGGCAGTGTCATCTTTTCATAAACAAAGCAAGTCTATGTCTTCCTATATCACCACCCGAGATCTACGTTTTCCTTTACCGAGGATAAGTCCATGCTCCCATATAATTTAAGGAAAATTACTGCAGCTAGCCGAGGATAAATTGAAGAACCAACACGCTGAGAACTTCTGGAAGCAACGGGAGAAGCATCAAGGTAAGCTACAGCAACGGATGAGGAGGTGATCGCCGCAGTGTACAGTGTAAAACGAGTATTTTAGTAGAATTATGTTTTTGTGCGTATAGAGTTGCCTAAAACTTGAAATGCTAAAGTTATATTAATGCAATATTATATTCTACACATTGTCATAAAATTATCAATATAAAAATAACAATAACTAATGCGAGATTTGAACCGAGGAGCTTATGAGCGCAAGCAGTACCTTCTTAACCTCTCGGCCGACGAAACGTTTTTCCGTGCTTTCTTTTCAGTAGCTTACAAGCGTCACCACTGAGAAACACCGTTATAAGGTGACCATTGCGCTCACAGGGAAGAGACCATTCTACAGTTCTTGCGTGTGAGTTGTGAACATAGTTGCTACAAAGGAACACGAAGCCCTACGATCGTCACTTGGAATCATTTTTGTCCATGGGTGTACATACTGAAATTATGTCCTGTTATGATATATTTCAGTACTATTCCATACTGTGTGACAAAACCTGTTTAAAACAAAATGTATAATGACTACAGAAACTCCCTATGTCATATTTTGGAACCATACAACTGTCTCATAGAACTGTGTAAGGAACTGATTACTAACAAGTGATGTCTATATTTTCAGCACTGTAGTGAAATTTTGCGTTGACGTTACAGACAGTGCTTATTCCTTTCTCTACCATGCACATAATAGGTAGAGAAGAAATTGCATTCACCAAAAAATTAGATATCGAAATTTCACCGGAAATGCATGTTTTGAGGCCTTCCTAAATCCAAAACAGTCTTTTTAGAAAACGCTTCTTGTGTGTGTGTGTGTGTGTGTGTGTGTGTGTATGTATGTCAGTGTGTCAGTATTTCAGTGAACAGCACAATTTATCTCCGAGATATCCGCCATTAATAGTTCGAATTGTTCAATACTTTGTCATTCTTTTCAAGTCCTGTCGATTTTCAGTTGTTTCTCGCTATTGCATGGAAAGAGTATGACATTTTAAGGCAGCATAAAGCGTCCTGTTCTTGAAGATTTGACTGTCGCTATTTCTTTTGTATGTATAACGAAATGTGTAATGTGGCTATTTCTGCAAAGTTTTATCTCGATTATAATGAAATAAAAGTCTGCTGCTCAAAGTCTGCTGGAATAAAGCGCATTCCCGTTCCTTTGCATGCACATTGGTGTTAAATGATTCTAACACAGAGGAGTCTAAACATAGGCCAGAAAAGACTAAGGTGACAGGCACGCCCAATTCATATAGCGGAATGACAACGAAAGTTCTTCACAAAACACACAGAAGAAATCTTAAAGACCAGGCTAATTCTGCGTCGGGTGTCCAAATATGTCGAGTGTTTGAACTTCCAACAGTTCTGTAATTTTCAACTGGCTTCTGTTACAGAGATAGTGCCTTGGACTCTTTGAGCTCCGCTTGTTTTACAGCTCTGAGTTAAAATCATAACTGGTATGGAAATGCCTAAATGCCTTGATTACCTTGTCATCTAGCAACAGGCTCTAAATGCGGTGGGTGCCGGGGCATTAGGGAATCTATGGAAATGAAAAAGCTGATCAGCTGGCTAAAAGGGGCACTGAGATACCCTATGTTGGCCCTCAACCCGTGGTTGGAATCAATAAACGTACTGCAAAAACCTCGGTAAAAACATGGAGTAGAGATAAACACCAACTCAGATGGTAAACCTATTCTAGTAAACCTATGGTATACCTAGGAGATGCACTAATTTCTGAACATGGTCACTTCAGGAAACATATCTACGTAAAGTAGGACTCTGCAAGGACGAATTTGTGCAAAGAGGATGAGAAACTACCTCTCATATCCTCTTTGGCAGCCCATTCCTGGCAAGAAAGAGACTCTTTCTATAACCAGAGAAGACCTAGGAAAGGATGCTGACGTTGGAAGCAAGATACTGCAACTTGTTCAGATTGTGGTTAACAATGAAGGCGTCCTTTTCAATGGCGTTGCATTTTAGGCTGACGTGCGGGAGGTCGACAAAACCACAAGAAAAGACCCTGGTTACTTTTCTACCTCAATTTTTCTTTTGAGATTCTGCCAAACGTAGAATCAATATACAAAAACTTGATCTGTTACATTCACGTGACTATTCCTATCCATTATCGTTCATTTTTATTTAGCTTCCACAGACTGTTCTTAAAGAAAGTAATTTTTTCTATCTACTTCATGTTAATTGAGGTAACCGCTTGCAGAAACAGCTTCATTAGTCATTGCATATTTCATTGTGGGTACGAGGGGGTATATAAGAAACCGAATCGGTGTCGGTGTAAGCTGGCCTTAAATTTCCATACCCCTCCCATGAATTTGCGAGAGACAACCGAATAGCGACAGCACCTTAAGAAAATAACAATGTGTGGAAAAATGCAAACCATTAATAGTGGATATCTGGAAAATGACTGTTGTCACAGAAAACGCTATTTGAAATAAATTGTGTTTTTTAAAGAGGTTTATGTACATTTTTGTGTGGTACGTATTTGTGTATTTCTTATGGTTTACCCGTTTTACAAAATTCAAGATGTTTTAGTTTTCATGTAAATATCTTATAATCGAGCGGGGTGGCTCAGGCGGTAACGTCTGTGGCCCGCAATCGGGAGGTTGTGGGTTCGATTCCCGCGGCAGAATTTCCTGGCCCATAGGTTTTTTCAAGGGTTTCCCCGGGTCACTAGGCCAATACTGAGAAGGGTCATTACGTCCCTCGAATTTCCTGTCCCTCCATTTCACCTCCATTTTAATTTTACTTCATGTTTCATCTGCTTGGCCTCTTTCAGTGTTATAAGCGTCAGCGCGAGGTCTCGGCGTGTACATGGCAGAGGAAAAGGATGCTCTGATAAACCTTGTTCCCCGGAATGGGGACCGTCTCCGGGTCCCGAGCCTCCCAGGGGAGATATAAGCCCACAGAGGGGAAGGAAGCCGACTGCACCAGCTGCCATCCGGGGAGTTTAAATCTGAACGGTAGAGACCCTGCCCTCTGCTTGTCGTGCCTCCTGGTCCGGCCGCCCTGTCTCATCTCACCCCATCCCTACCTCCCTACCTCCGGGGGGCGCGCTGTCAGAGGCCTAGGTACAAAATATCTGCGTAGGTTGAAGTACTAAGTCCCTCTCCGCTTCTAGTACTATTCTAAATATCTTAAATATATGATATTTTAATCAAAATCGTCAGAGAAGTTTTTGAGGAAATAAAAAATGTCGAGAAAAATTGTATGTAAAGGATGGTTCAGGTTGACAGATTGAAAATCTTCGAGTCGCATTTACGGAAGATACGAAATCTAAATACCAAGTTTGGTATTTATCCGAGTTTTCGTTTCTGATATATACTGTTTACAATCCTTCTCTCTCTCTTTCTCTCTCTCTCTCACGTAAAGTTTTGTTAAAAATTCTTCTTTTGGGTTCAGGGGGTGTCTAAACATGCATTTCCGGTGAAACCTCAAAATCGAATTCTTGGGTGGAATACATTACTTGCTCTACCTCTAACATATCGATTGACCCCTTCGTGAAATAATTATTTATTCTGTAACTGTGTTTATTGTAGCATATTTGTCATTTCCCTTGCTTATCGATAATATAATTATAGTGCTTCTTAATATCTAAGGAACCCGGGGAAAGCTTAAAACACATGCCACTATTTGAATGCGGCATGGTATAGAGTTGTTTCGCTGTAGAGTCTGTTAGCAAGAGTTCTTTGTGACTTCGTGAACTGTAGGCTATGACATAATGATTTATGGGTGTGGAAAAGCAATGTGCATAAAATTGTAGACTAGAAAGACAGTACCAATATAAGCATTTTAAGGCTAGGAACAAAATGTTGCAGAAGCTTATTTACTGCGTTATTTTTGGGTAAATATTAAATCCGTATGTTAGTCTGCCATTGTGAAACCTGCTTGTGGCGGGCCAGATGTAAACAAAACGCACTATTGTACTAGTTGGCCGAGATATAAATGTGCTTGAAGGAGGGAGTCAGTTGACAATCAAGGCTGGGGATTAGAGGGAAGTGAGGGGCAAGGCGATAGGGAAATGTACAGTCGCACAACGAAAGCAGTACTACATTTACAGGCCTCAGTCTCGCTCAGTCTTTACCTGACTGTCCTTTCGATGCCCCATCCACTTATTTCGTAACGGTTTAGTTGCTGTCCCCACCGCACGCACTCATATCGTGGTAGACTAGTACAGTACTAGTCACTGTCCATAGGTGTGCCACGTTTGTGTTGTGCAGCCAACTGGATGGTACCGTAATGCCTAAAGTTGCTCTAATTCAGTACAAAGAGTACAGTACACGCATATAATGGTTAGTATCTCATTGTGTACCAGTTCGAGACAGTACGTACACATTTGTTATTATACTGCACCAGCGACCATATGCTCCCAACCCCAAAATTCTTACTTTGGTCCTGCCACCCTACTAAACATTGTTTTTCCGCACTCTGTGGATCCGAAGTTCGGTTTGCAAACCTAGGACTATGAGATTTTGATATATCTATTTAATTCTAACTCTTTATCGATCCGAGCGAGGTAGCGCCATGGTAACGCGTGCGACTCGCATTCGGGAGGCCCCGGGTTGGATTCTCGGCGACCGCTCACTTTTGCCCATGAGTTTTTTCGGGGGTTTTCCCGCGTCGTCAGGCCCTCAAATTTCCTGTCCCTCCATTTCGTTGCATTCATATTTCATTCATTCTTCCCCTCGTTAGGTTTATTTCAGTGTTAAGTAATGGCCTACTTTGCATATTTCCATTGTCATTTATCATATGCTATAATATTCTGGGGAAAGTCCAGTTATAAACATAGACTCTTTATAATCCAAAAAAGGGCAATCAGAATAATATTAAACCTTTGCAGCAACACAAGCTGCAAAACTTACTTTATACTGTTAAATAACTTGACTGTTCCTTCGCTATACATTTTTGAAACTCTGGTACCAATGTATAAGCAGCAAAATAGTTTTAACACAAATGCTGATATTCATGACTATAATACACGAAATAAATCTAAACTGCACATTACAGGTCATAAAGGAGCCCTATATGAAAAAGCTTATATTATAATGGCATTCAATTGTTTAATAAGCTCCCCACATATTTAAAAAACGTTAGAACCCTAACAGTCTTTAAAAAGATTTGAAAAAATTCCTAATACAGGGTTATTTTTATTCAGTGGAAGAATATCTAGAAATGAATTAGTTGATAAGCTTTCTTATGGAATATACTATGTTTACAATTCCAAAATTTAGTTTAGGTATCTACTCATGTGATAAATTAGGATTTCTGTATTTGTGTACTACATCTAATTAGACCTGTTCTTTTTGTACTAATAATTGTATTGTTGATGAAGGCAATATTTCTGTATTGAAATCAAATGGTGAATACATTTAAATAATAAGTCTCGCTGATGGTGTTTGACGCGGCGTTCCAGGGGAAAGAGGATGCTCTCTGTGGAACTTTCTCCGGCCCTCGGCTTTCGACTGGTTGCCGGGGTAAACAGACGCCCCTTCGGAGCGAGGTGTTGGACCCTCTGTGTGGGGCGGGGGTCCTGTTCTAGCTGTTCGACTGTCGGGGCGCCTTAATCTGGAAAATGTAGGGACCCTGTCATTTATGTGCCGCCACATCTGCTTCCGGCCGCCCGATGTCTCCTCTCACCTCTTGCGCCCTCCCGGGGGTGCCCCTTGTAGGGGTATACGTACAATTTCCTCTCTGGAGTAGTGCCGAGTCCCTCCGATCATCAGAAATAAACAAAAGAAAACACAACAAAACCCTTTCTCGAACATAGTGGAGTTAGAATACCAAAATATTACATACGCACTGTATCCGACTGTATCTGTTTTCAACAACTTTGATACAGAATTCATATGATGCGCGTTTGTTTCACTTGGAGCGTTCAGGGATGTTCAGCACTATGCAACATACAGTCGAGTGTGTTATCCAGGGTTCTTCCTTATCCGACATCAGAAACTCATCATTTGGTATCAACACAACCCCTTTGTTGGGCAATTCTCTTATTGCTTTCAAGTAAAACGCCAAATCTAGATGAATGGTGAAAGGATAAGAGGAAGGAAAACTCCAGTTTTCAAAGTGAACAACGTGAACAGTGCCCTTGCTGAAGCGTGGAAATACTGTGACCTACTTTCAGGAAAAACTCGGTTAAATGTATGACTTTCTCTACCATGTACCTCGTAGGTCGAGAAGGTAAGGTACTGTATTCCACCAAAAAATTTGGAATTGGGAATTCACCGGAAATGCACATTTTGAGGCCACTGAATTAAAAGAATTCTTAGAAAAGGCACGTTTGTGTGTGTGTGTGTGTGTGTGTGAACAGCGTAACTGAAAAACGAATATTCGGATAATTACTAAACTGGGTATTAAAGTTCACTATGTCCCAAAGATACGACGCGAAGATTCTCAAAAAAATCCCCCACTCCAACCTTTACATGGATAACTTTTAAGAATATTATATTTTTTAAAATGTGGGTCTAACGATTTCGAGATGTTTACATGTCAAATAAAACAATATCTTGAATTATCTGGGAATAGCACCAAGCGGGATGGCCCATGGGTTTTTTATGGTTTCCCCAGGTCGCCAGGCTAATGCGGGGTGGCTCATCTTCTACCACGACTCTCCTTCCTCTCATTTCCTGTACCCACCTTCTTCCTTGTCATCTGTTTCAGGGTTGTAGGATCAGGCGGCGGTGTTCGGCGGGTTGCGGCTGGACGGTGGCTTGCGCTCTGTAAAGGTTTATTCCCTGCCGTCGTTCAGCAATACCTTTGCCTCACGGTTGCTGCTTGTCACCTCCTAGATGGTTATTTTGCCACGGCTGCTCCAGCATGAAACCTTAACCTCGGGGTATGCGTGGGTGTGTACAGAGAAACACGCAAACGCTGTCTTAGAACACATTTATTCACTATTTCAAATAATACTGCGAATAAATGCATACGATGATACTTTGTATTTACCAAGACCGAAGAATATTAACTACGGCTAAGCGTTCTACCCTCTAGCATGTTCGCCGCCAATGTTCACAACTCGACGAGAATGTCGTCCCGTCCTCGCCAGGCACTCAGGACAGACTGATCTACCCACGCTAATACAAGGAAAACCAACGCCTAAACTTCCGCTCTCTCCCCTCAAACGCTCGTCACCACTCGGCGTCATGAAGCCTCTAGAGTGACCTTCACCAGGCTAAGTGCAGCTGTACTCGGCTGTTTACCAGGAAAAACTTGCTTCAATGGTATTTACCCTTTCTACCTGAGGCTGGTCCTTAATTAACAAAACTGTGCCTGTCTGGTCTTTCTGTCGCTTATACAGTCAACAATTTTCACAATGCTTCTCCTTTTTATACATACACTGATTTTAAATATATTATTACTTATTTATATCACTATCCTTTTCAGATTATTATGATAATTATTGCCTTTATAATTCCGGCTTCAAGAGGTAGATGTAATGACTGAGAGTGTCACTAAGCCAAGCTATTTATAAAGGTGTGTCAGCTAAATCGGCTTCATTCACAACTCAGTTAACGCTACATGTTACATGACTACCTCTACTTTCCCCCATTGTTTTTCATGTTTTAATTTAGACAGAAGAGCCTATGGAATGTTGCATTGATTCACCCACAAAACGTAGTCCAGGAACTCTTAGTGGACATGTACAAGGCAATAACGTGAAGTCTCGACTCCTTTCATTCGTTCTAGCATAAAGTTACACGTAACAACCTCCAGACCAAAGTTCAGAGTACCTCCCCTACATTTGCAAGTTATGAGGACTGAGGTAATCCTGTTAAAAAAAAAAACAGGGTGAAAAATCCTGGCTGGATTTGAACCACAGCCTCCCGTTCACGAGCCCGTATCTTAACGACTTCGGCTACCAGTCTGTGTTTGCTACATTAGAACCCAGAATAACCATTATAGGGACTGGGTCTGACGGTTAACCAAAAACAATGGATAATCCATCTTAATATAAACGGTAGGTTTAAAATTCGCTGAACACACGAGTCCTATGCCACATTTCTTGTATATTTACACAAATGGCAATGAAGGTGATTGTTGTTCACGGGGCAGGATCCATGAACAATTAGATTATGAGCGACCATGTAAAGTAAATATAACATTACATTGTTTTTCAGTAAAAAATATTACAAGTAACAAATAAACAATATTTTAAGAACTAGCCAATATTGATATTACATTACATTAGCGTTATAGCAGTGTATTAGAATATAAAAACAATTGAACATAGTATACAGGGTGGGCCATTTAAGTTGAGGCTGTACAATATCTCCAAAACTAAGCGTTATGGAAAGCAATGTCTTGAATAAAAGTTGCTTGATGTTATAGAGAAAGTAAATGCCATTAATCGTGTTTTATTTGGAGGACGTTGTGATGGTCATTTTAGGGTAATTTTAAATTGACCCTAATTGTAGGTTCCCATTTAAAAATGGGAACCTACCATTAATGCACTTAATGGTAGTTAATGCATTCATAGTTTTCAAGTTATGACTACAGTGAAATAGTCAATACTAGCACTGATAAACCGTATAAAGCAACCTGTACCACCATTGTTTATAATATAATCAGAAGAAATAAATAAACTATAAAACTGTTTATATTTTCGGTAAAATTCTTGAACAGAACTGATAGAAGTCATAAAGGTTGGTAATAGAATCCGCAAAAAAAAGGTCATAGGTACATTGCTGTTTATAATACACAGAAACTTGAAAGGTTCCATTCCACAAGCACAAAACGATTGAATGCGTAATATAAAGATTTAATCACTTGTAAAATCCAGTATTAAATAAACGTTAAATAAATAGGGAATAGGTACTTACTTCACAAAGTCTTGCTTCTTCTCCAGGAGTCCAGTGCTTTTTACTGATTTTGGCCAACCAAATCCTTCGTCTCTCCAAGTTTCTGAGTTTGGGCGGTAACCTATGTAATTTATTACCCTTTTGTACCCTGGTAGTGCACCCGAAAGCACAACAATCTGTTATTTTCTCTCATAAATAAGCCTCAACACAGTTGTTAAATTAAATTTAGTTTTATTTATGGAGGCTCTTTAACTACTATGCTTCTTAGCGTTCCATTATATATTGGGCGTGAAAGACCGGAAATTTTGCTCATAGACCTCTTTATCAGCTTAAGGTTCTTTTACGTGCTGCCGTAAATCTACGACACGAGACCGCCATGTTCCTTATGTTTAGATATATTAAGGCACCCAGCCCAAGATGGTGTGCGGATACCACGTGATCAGCTCTCCGGCATTCGCAAGAGAAATCAGTTGCTGTACTTTGTATATACAGAACTTTACTTGTTACTCGTCGACCACGATATGAGTGCGTGTGGTGGGAAGAGGAACTAAAGGGTTGCGAAACACGTGTGCGGGGCATCGGAAGGACAGTCAGGTAAAGAAAACATCCGCAGTTCAGAGTTGAATTTACTAGCGAGGCTGAGACCTGCAACTGTTTTCATTGTGCGAGTGCACATTCCCCTTTCGGCTTGCCCCTCTCGCCCCTCTGTTCCCCAACCCTGATTGTCAACAAAAACAGTGGCGCCCCCCTCCAAGCCATTTATATCGTGGCCGACTAATACATATATTTGGATATTTTTTCCTTGATATTCAAACCCCGCGGAGGGCGATGGATTTTTTTTAGGGCATAACAATTCTTAGCATGGCTTCCTTCGGAAGGGACGTAAAGCCGGTGGTCCCGTGTCGTAGATTTACAGCACGTAAAAGAACCTCAAGACTGATAAAGAGGCCTCTGAGCAAAATTACCGGTCTTTCACGCTCAATATAGAATGGGACGCTAGGGACCACAGCAGTTAAAGAGCGTCCATAAATAAAGCTCAATTTATTTTTTGATATGCCTTGCCGCTACCATTTCTATTGGACGTGCAACTTTAGTGAGAAACCCTTTAACATCAGCCCCTTAAATTGTGGTATTCTCGCACCCGAGCTCTTTAACAAATGGGCGTGACCTCCTTTGTTTATTAACTTCTATTTTGGTGTTCTCTATGAGAGAAAGATGCGAATTTGTCACCGAATGCATGATATCACGCCATATGCATGACGTGATGATAATGTGTTCCCACCTTGGGAACAGACGCTCCCAAATAACACTTCAACCTGCTCCTTAATGCCAGTGTAATGAGAAAGGCCAAGTTCAACCACACCAATTTTAGAAAGAAATTTGCCACTCCTAGATGCGAATGAGAGTTTGGATGTTCGCAAAAAGTGACCTCACTTTCATGCATCTGTATGTTAAATTTGGTGTATCTTCCATTAAAATATGCAGTAAGATACTTTGTAAATTAAATTTGAAATTGAGCGCGATAACTTAACACTAGAGGCTATGTTGGGAAATTTTTTAAAAAACAGGTAGGAACTGGAAACGTCACTACGTTTCTCGGTAGGTGGTGTTAAGCGCTTATCTCAAATTAAAACCGTTTTCACTTCTATCTAGATTGTAAACGTGTTTGGAGCTATTTTGTTCCTACATAATTGCACTTTGCACCCTTGTTTGAAATACATTATACACAACAGAAATGTATGGTAATTAATTGTTCTTCCACACAAGCCGTGTGTAGGACAAGGTTTTAAAGAGAATCAGACGACTGAAAAATTCAGTGTTATAACCGAGATTTGAATCGCGGATCTTCCGGTTTCCGTTCGTTTCTTCTAACCAACTGATCTACCGTGGCAAATTTCATGTCATATCGGAATTGCTGAGTAGTTTGTCGAGATGAGCTTCTGCAAAATATAAAATGTCTCAATAGCTTGCGATTTATAGACTCTCCCCATTAAACCCCTATCACCTACTTGCACGTGGTGGAGCTGCTTTTACTGAAGGTGAAGGTATGTCTGGCGAGTTTTCGGCGCCATAAAACCGATTAGCTTAGGGGAGGTAGATCTCTTAAGCCTTGGTCGGCAATCTACAGGAGAAGGTACTCCGATTTAAGACCCGGCCCCCCGGAGTGTGGGTTGTGCGATGAGCTGGTTACCCATCCATATAAAAAAAACTATTACTCATGAGTCTCTAAGGAATTAGCCGGATAGTAATCAAAGATGATGAAAAGGACATGTATTTTTAACAATGAAATAATTAGCGGATATACTACAATAAGCATAGATTTACTTTAACAGAATACCTAAGTCTAAAAATGTTTGCGTCAAAATAAAAAAGGTACTAATTTCAAAGTTAAGTTGTCCATTTAATGTATTTGTTAACAGAAAAGTTGAACAAATAATTTACTTTGAATTTTAAATTTTATATTTATGTTTTATATCATATTTATATTTCTAAAACGTTTTTCAGTTTTCTTATATATTTCTTTATGTAAAGTTTAAACCCTTATAGAATGGAACTAATGACTAGTGTTATAACAATACAAAATAAATATATCAAGTGGTTGGTCTAATACTTCTATATTCATTGACGATTTTATTTATCACCACAATTTTGCAGTGGATAATTTTGATTCTTCAGAAAACAGAAATGATAGTTATGATATTTTGCTATATAATTACGCTACAGTGCAGGTGACTGCAAAATGATGTGATTGTCAATAAATACAAGCGTTATTATACACCGGTGTATATTTTATAAGGTTTATCTTATTAACCGATTGTCTTTTTTCATACAAACCTGGCACTTGTAAAAACGTCATTGAACATTTCACAAATTCCTGCAGCCGACATGTTGCAAAACGCACGCTTAAGACTGTCTCTTAATTTACCGAGCACATTTGGGATTTTTGCATAAACTTTTGTGTTTAAGCTTACCCCACTGATAATACTCACATGGATTTAGATCTGGAGAGCTAGTTGAACAGCATGAAAAGTCCGTTGTACTGCAAGGCAGTGATTTTTCTTGGATTTCTTTCCACAAAGACCCTATCTTGTATAATTTTTCCTCTATTGGATAGTTATGAACAAGAAACTCGTCTGTTTATATTTTTCTAAGAACGTATAAATTTTGCATTTGTTAGGAACGGCGAAGCCAGGAAAATTTCTGTATAAATTCAAGTTAACATTCCAAATTAGTCTCCGTTCGCGCCAAACTTAACACAATAAACACACGCTCTTCTGTAGTATACTCCAGGTTTACAATCAGTAAGTACAATGAACACACAGCTTTACATTACGTTATTTCTACTGTACACCATGCCAAACAACGTTAGACTGAACTGAAAATGCTTTTCCCTCCGTAGGGTGTGAGGTAGACAACCGGCGAGTGAGGTGATTCAAACTGATACTAGCTACAAACCAGAACCTGTAGCCACCAATTAGGTCATTCGGGATAAACCTGGTAGACTTGAGTTTGACATCTTATACTTTTATATTTGTGTGTTATGTATCAATAAGCTTAATTATATCTAAAGGATGGCGCAGTGTATGTTATATTTGATAGTATGTTTCGCCTTGTCTTGCTGAAGACTTTGAAAGCCAAGGTGCCTCTCTCTATGGTACACTATGTGATCAAAAGTATCCGGACACCCCACAAACATATGCATTTCATCTTAGGTGCATTGTGTTGCCACCTACTGCCTGGTACTCATTATCCGCGACCTCAGTAGTCATTAGACATCGTGAAACAGCAGAATGGGACGCTCCGTGGAACTCACGGACCTCGAACGTGGTCAGGTGATTGGGTGTCACTTGTGTCAGAAGTCTGTACGCGAGATTTCCACACTCCTAAACATACCTAGGTCCACTGTTTCTAATGTAATAGTGAAGCGGAAACGTGAAGGGGCATGTACAGCACAAACGCGTACAGGCCGACCTCGTCTATTGACTGACAGAGACCGCAGATATTTAAGGAGGGTCGTAAAGAGTAATAGGCAGACATCTATCCAGACCATCACACAGGAATTCCAAACTGCATTAGGATCCACTCCAAGTACTATGACAGTTAGGCGTGAGGTGAGAAACCTTGGATTCCATGGTCGAGCTGCTCTCATAGGCCACACATCACGCAGGAAAATGCCAAACGACGCCTCGCTTCGTGTAAGGAGCGTCAACATTACACGATTGAACAGTGGGGTGACGAATCATGGTACATAATGTAGCGATCCGATGGCAGGGTGTGGGTATGGCGAATGCCCGGTGAACGTCATCTGCCAGCGTGTGTAGTGCCAACGTGAAATTCGGAGGTGGTGGTGTTATGGTGTGGTCGTGTTTTTCCTGCAGGGGGCTTGCACCCCTTGTTGTTTTGCTTGACACGATCACAGCGCAGATCTACATTGATATTTTAAGCACCTTCTTGCTTCCCACTGTTGAAGAGCAATTCGGGGATGGCGATTGAATCTTTCAACACGATCGAGCACCTGTTCATACTGCACGGGCTGTGGCGGAGTGGTTACACGACAATAACATCCCTGTAATGGACTGGCCTGCACAGAGTCCTGACTTGAATCCTATAGAACACATTTGGGATGTTTTGGAACGCCGACTTCGTAACCAGGCCTCACCGACCTACATCGATATCGTCTCAGTTCCGCACTCCGTGAAGAATGGGATGCAATTCCCCAAGAAACCTTCCAGCACCTGATTGAAAGTATGCCTGCGAGAGAGAACGCTGTCATCAAGGCTAAGGGTGGGCCAACACTATATTGACTTGGAGCACTACCGATGGAGGACGCCACGACCTTGTACGTCATTTTCAGCCAGGTGTCCGGATGCTTTTGATCACGTAGTGTATGTGCTAGAGGGCTGTATGTTTTTATGTGCGGGAAATAACTCAAGAACTTGGCATGCATGATAAAATATGACTCGTGATTACATTTTGACTTGTTGTGCCGCTCCCTCTTTGAAAGCAATCGGCCTCATTTCGTACTGTATTTACTGTGGGTAGTTAATTTCATTTTACATATTACAGTGACTCGGAGAACGGCCGCATTTTCGTCACGGCTGGTGTTTATGCAAAAAGATTTGTCTGCCTTTCGAGCGGACTTTTGCCGCTTAGATAACAGTATGCAACCCAAGATACATTAGAAAACCTCAGGAGAGCGACACTACAAGTGGATATTAACCATCAGCTAGTGGCGGATTATTAGGCTGTTAACCACAACATTTTAAATGCAGAAGTTATTGCGGTTTTAACCCATTGCTACAACTGCCTATCGATTTACGGTTTCCGGACACTGTAGCATAGGAATGGCAAGGGAGGAAAGGTGTGGGTTTGTCCAGGAGCATTTACAGTGTAATCATTGCTTACCTTTTGTACCCCATCCTATAATGATTAAAGTATGCGACGCAACAGCCTGATTGACACAGTGCAGTGGTGAGGGTAGCGAAATACTAGTCGTTTCCTGAACCCACTCAGCCAAGAGTACTCCCATATTATACATCATATTTTGTTGTATATACATTTGTACGTTTATAAGTATATGCATTTGTGCATATTTATTTAGTTTAGATGGATGAAAAACTTGTAAGTATATAAAATGGAGAATTAATTGTATTTATATCTGAGAGTTAAATCTCATTTTTCATCCCTAAAGCATAATTTTTCACATGTATATGTACACTTAAAGAATTACAACTTGTTAAATAAAGCAGGTGGCAATTCTAAACTTAGAATTTTTGCGCTAATTAATAATTTTAATATAGCAGTACTCAGCAATAATAATAATAATAATAATAATAATAATAAATACGAAAGTATAATGAAGATGAAACGCAAACCTATTAATCCCCATAATTTCCATCCTTCCTTTCTTTTTTTGCAATAATTTACAAGTTTGTATGCATGCTCACTTATAATATTATCTCATTATTTAATTAAAACATTAAAGATGTTGATCTAAGGTTTCTGTGAAATTAATTCACATAATAATAGTTCCAAGAAGTTCTAAGAAAAGTATGTAACACAAACATTTGCCTATAATTTCATAAATTTTTAATTATGGTTCTTCCTGCCCTCCCTTCTTCTTCCTCTTCCTCTTAACTGTTCTCGTTTTATTCAGTTTTCTTCCTCTCATTGGTGTGATGATGAAATCAGCAGTTCGCTAATCACTTAGAAACACTATTGTGCCTGTTTAACTTGAAACTTAGCACAAACATACGCGATTTGGGCTTGTAAATCCTTAGTTTCTCTGCTTCACGGTTGAAAACAAATTTGTTCTTTGCACGCTGATAAGCGTTCCTCACTGTAACATAGAGTTCTAAAACAGTAAACAAGCTAGTGCGCCTCTGTCGTCCTCCTTGGTGTTACCATGCTAGCCTCCAGTTCCCGAGTTCGCGGGTTCAAATCCGGCAGAGGGTGAAGGGAAGTAAAGCCGGTGGTCCCGTGTCGTAGATTTACGGCACGTAAAAGAACCTCAAGCCTGATAAAGAGGCCTCTGAGCAAAATTACCGGTCTTTCTCACGTCCGATATAGATGCTATGGACCACAGCAGTTAAAGAGCGTCCATAAACAAAACTCAATTTTAAACTACGGTTCTGAAAATGTTAAAATGTCGGTATGCTGTTTGCTGAGGAATATGGTCATGAAACAGAGCGGGTTAAACCGAGGTGGTGATCTTTGATATAGAATGTTCTATAATGCACAATGAAATTGCTTGCTTGCTTGCTTCCTTAGGCCTCTCCTTGACGTAGCGTATGCATAGAAGGGAAGCCGGAAGGAATCGGGAAAAGCAACTGTTCTGTTGGACAACAAACATTCCAGCTTGACAATGAAGTCATAAAACGTTTAATATACTGACCTTTTATTATTAAATTAAAAATTAAATTGAGTTTTATTTATGGACGCTCTTAACTGCTGTGGTTCTTAACGTTCCATTCTATATTGGGCGTGAAAGACCGGCAATTTTGCTCAGAGGCCTCTTTATCAGACTTGAGGTTATTTCACGTGCCGCAAATCTACGACATGGGACCACGCTTTTATTATTGAAACAGGTTCAAACGGAATGAGCCTACTTTATTAAGGAGTTGTGAAAATCAAAACGTTAATCTTTACTGTGGCATAACTAAAATGGTGGGAAAATGAATGTTTAGATCATCTTGTTTTGTAAGAAGTGTCTAAAACTAATCATTAATTCTATAAATGGCATCAAAGAAGTAGTAATATACATCTTGTAATAACATAACTTGCAGCGGTTCTTTACTACACAGCTGAAGATGGTGAGTCCCCTGGTCATCGTCTTCTCCTACAGTGTATCACTGGATATGCAACGATTAATGTGTTTTGAACTAATTAATCGAATGATATATTAATGGGTTCCCTGGCTAGTCATTAAAGGAATGATTACACTGAAGTTAAATTTAACTGTGAAATGTTTTCATCAACACAAAATTAAAAATGTATATTCTCACCCTTTCTTAACTAACAGTTTAAGATGATGTGGGAGTTTACGTGTTAATCACTGTAATTACTTCGACATTTACTTTCCGATCGCTATCGTGTAAATAGGTTTATTTAAGTTACGTATCTCGTTCACACTTTTTACTTCACACTCCCTTTCCGAGCGGGATGGCTCAGTCAGTCGGTAACGTCTGTGGCCCGCAATAGGGAGGTCTTGGGTTCGATTCCCGCGGCGGACCTTCCTTCCGCTTTTCGGCGGTTTCCCCGGGTCGCTAGGCGAATGCTAGGAAGGTTCATTACCTGTCCTGTCCCTCCATTTCACCTCCATTCTCATTTCACTTCACCTTTCATCTGCTTGGTCCGTTTCAGGATTGAAAGTCTCGGCGTTGCATGGTAGGGGAAAAGGATGCTCTATGTAACCCTTCCATCCCCGGAATGGGGGCGGTCTCCGGGTCCCGGGCCCGTCAGTGGGATGTGCAAGCCTACAGGGGAGAGGGGAGCCAGCTCCACCAGCTGCCATCTGGAGAGTTTCAGCCTGTAGAATGTAGGGATTCTGCTCTCTGCCCTATCGTGCCTCCTGGTCCGGCCGCCTCTATCTTCTCTCACCACACCCCTCCCTTACGGGGCACCCCTACAAGGGCTAAGGTCCCCCTCCATACCTAGTACTACTCTTATACCGAGCGGAATTGCTCAGACGGTTACGTCTGTGACCCGCATTCAGGAGGTCCCGGGATCGATTCCCGGCAACCGCCCACTCCATGGGTTTTTCGTGGTTTCCCCGGGTCGCCAGGCGAATGCTGGGGTGGGTCATTTTCTACCGTGACTCTCCTTCCTCTCATTTCCAGTACCCATCATCTTCCTTGTCATCTGTTTCAGGGTTGTAGGACCAGGCGACGGTGTTCGGCGGGTTGCGGCTGAGCGGTGGCTTGCGCTCTGTAAGGGTTTATTCCCTGCCGTCGCTCAGTTAGGTCTCTCCTCAGCGTGGAGCTCCGCTCCGGGAGGTTGGTGACTTGTGGACAGGAACCGTGCGGCGTCGAATGCGTCCTATCTGGAAAAGTTAGCGACCCGTCCATGCGTGCGCCCGTCCGCGTCCGGATCTGGTCGCCCTTCGTGTGTCTCCCTTCATCCTTCCCTACCAGGGGCCACGTTAGAAGCAAAAAGGGCCGACTGGCCTACTTACTTTTACCTTTACCTACTCCTCTAACACCGCGTTAGATAACCAGGTAAGTACGTTCTTTATCATTTTACTTTCATATGTTTTGGTGCGTATTGATTATGCTAACTAGCACAGACACGTTGTGTTTAAAATTCGAGATCACTTTGGCTTCCATCTAGATTTTTCCAGCTTATATTCTCCCACCATTCCAGAATATTCCACAACTTCCTATCATTTAAATGGTTTAATTTACACGTTTCTCCTGCATTCAAATTTAACTTCCTACGCTACTATTTTCGTATAGGCTAGAATCAATTCATCTTCAATCTTACGTCACGTCAACTCTTTTTTACCCCTGTTTATACACTATTCAGTTCTTCCCTTAAAAATGCGTTGCTGGTATATGACTGAACAATAGCTTCTGCTACCCTACGAATGCCACTGCTTTTAGCTCTGAAAGTTCCCCACATCATTACAACTCGCATCTGCATAGTGTAAGAAAATTACAAATATATTTACATGTTTTTTCAAAACAACTAAACATACATAAATATAAAGTATGGCAATAAGAGGTACATAATTTTATCTTTGATTAGAGTACGCACACTATAGGTTTTATGTTTAATTTAACCATAATTGATTATTAATTATGAAAGAAAATTTGGTTTGATTACTATTAATTATCGTGATAAAGTTCCAGCTTCAGACTATACCGTATGTTTTGTTTTTAAGTCTTGATTTCTTAATATACAGAATAGATAAGTATTCTCTATTTAAAAGACAGGAAATACAGAACACACATTATAAACTATGAAAATTGTACACTGCGAGCTCTTACTTTTGTTTCAGTAGTAACTTATGATATAACAACTTAGTAAAATCCCTCGGTCTATGGACTGCGCGAGTATTTAGGAGGGATAAATCGCCCCCACTCTACCTGTCTTGTGTCTTTAGCTGCTGAGTTATCCAAAGAGGTGTCTTAAAGAGGAAGTGGGCTGATACGCGGGAAACACAGCAATATTATAGTGCAGAAAAATGTAATAGGGTCTTGTTTACTTTGTGATAACTCAAAAAATAAAATACTTATTCCAGTTCTGTAAGAGGTATGTTAAAGAGTACAGTTTCGGGATGATGATGATGATGATGTGTGATTGATCTGCATATAAAAAATTAAAGCCGCTAGTTTTCTTTGTAAAACTTCAATTGAAATAATTTGTATTATGAAAATCAATCAGCGAGGAAGTTTTTTCCTTGAAGAGGTGGATAGGGGAGTGAAGGCTATTAAATGCCCTAGAAAGTGTGAGTTAACTTTTGGGAGATATCGCATGATAATACCGCATGTATGTGAAATGCTATCGCTAGTTATATGCAAACTTTTGTTTTCACACCCGTTGCACCTTGATCTTTGCGTGCCCTGTCGCAGAAAGCTAGAAAACAGCGTTTTTTTGTGCAATGCTCTTGTGTCTTTATCCTGCCTCATTGGTTGGATAATCACAACAGTGGTGTGATAAACGATTTTGTGAGGATAAAATAAAACAAAACATGGGCTAGGCAAAATTATGGCTTGTGGCGTTTAATCAGCGACTCAGAGACATGCCCGCCCAAGGCAAGTTGTTGAACTTTTATAATATGCTTATGTATTTATTATAACGAAAAAGTGTTTCCTAGCAAAGTATGGCCAAAATTATCTTGCATTCTAATTCGTCTTGACCTTAGTGAAAAATAACAATAATGTGCTCCATCAGAAATTTATTTTCCCTGCCATTATCGGAGCACAGCACGACTTTTAAATAAAAATGTCCTTTTCAGCGACAGTGCTGGCATTATATAGCATAAAAGGCAAGTTGATTGTAGTTTAGTTTTATCTATTTGTGGTTCTCTTTAGAGAGAGAGAGAGAGAGAGAGAGAGAGAGAGACTAAAGTTCAGTGGCCTTCAATTTTCTGCTCATTTTATCACTAGCGCCTGAATACTAGCAACCCAATTTCCATTTCTGCTCGGCCGGTATCTCGACAGTTCTCTCGTGAGCACAACTGGGCCAGTCGTACAAACTCGGAATACCCTAACTTTTATTTCTCTATTTACCCGCCTCCTATGCAGGATTTGTACCCCCTAGGATTTACAAGAGAGTACCTGGAGTCAGAGGCTTTTCGAGGAGCAGACACTTTGGATGAGATAGAATATTCAGGTTGGGTAATCAGCCCGGTGCCTGGTATGAGAGCGAGGAAGTAAGGAAAGATGGTGATGGAGCAGTTGGTGGAATGAATGGTTGGAGAAACCGGAGAACCCGCCCAGACACTGCTTTGTCTATCACAAATCCTACATTCGGGTCCCTGGAACTGGGCCGTCTTTTTTTTTTTTAAATAAAAAGCTCTCTTGTTTTACTCAGTTTACGATACTGTGTTTTTACTATTTTCGTTACCGCTTATCACCACAATTACCCAACACACATACACATACAAACACCCATGCCCATGGCAGAACTCGAACACGCTACCCTCAGCTTGGCGGAGCGCCGAAGCTATACACTCCAGCGACTATGGCTACGAGGGCCGGCATCTTGGCGAGAGGCGAGCGGTCTAACACTCGGCCACGCCTGGAATACCCTAACAGTATAAATGAAGCGACCAGTTGTACGACACGCTACTATTCCTTAGATGGCTGTTCCACTGTTAGATTTAAAACTAATATTGGCTGTATTGCAAGTCATTCATAACCAGCTTGACACTTAATCACGGCTAGTTTGAACCACTTGTTCTGCTGAAACATATGTAGCATTTTGCAAAAACATATGGAAAGGTGTCAGAAGAAGACTAAGACATCAACCAACAGGAAATAGAATCGGATTGTAAAATTAAACCTTCTCTAAGTCTAGCAAATGAAATAAAATTGAATTGGGGTAAAGAGGCATATACACTTAACTTAGGAAGAAAGGAAATATCAGGAATGGCATGGTGTAGACTGGGGGGGGGCTGGAGGGCACAGAAAATGACTGACGATTCTGGCAGGAGAATCTGCCCATTCTCTGATTTGGATGAGGTCTGGGTAGATATTTTGGCGGAATGTGCTAATGGGAGAACCAGCGAACAATTAAACTCAAAGAAAACTTCTTAAGTCCGTCAAGAAAGAGATTGGCATGTTGGGAGCTACTGGCTGACCTGAGGAACTGGCAAAACATGGGCTATTTCTTGGCTAAATTGCGTGAAGCTAGGTCAAATTTGATCAGTTAGACAAAGGTAATTTATCTCTATTTTCCTTTTTCTTGTTCTTTTTGTGTTGTTTATTTTGTCACCCTACTTGTATCCTAAATATGCATGTACGATCAATGACCCATGCACTAAATACTTGTGTAATAACTTCAATAATTTGAAACCAATAAAGATACCTTATCTATCTACTTTCACAATCAGCTGCTTCTAAACTGTTATTATTTTTATTAAAGTTATTTTTTGCGATGTGAAATAATTATGAATACTTTCAAGCGTTTTTGATTGCAGAATTATAATTCTGCAGGTGCGTTATAAAATAAAATTTGACGTCTTACATTCACACGACTTTCTATACCCTCTATCATTTATTAATGGGCATAAAAATCTTACAAAGATTATTACTTTCTGTACTACGTATAGAAGTAGGGGAAGTATAGCATTCCACCCAAAAATTCGATATCAATATTTCACCGGAAATACATGTTTTGAGGCCCCCTGAATAAAAAAGAAGCATTTTTAGAAAAAGCTCCGCGTGTATGTCTGTGAACAGCGTAACTCAAAAACGAAAAGTCGATAAATACCAAACTTTGTATTTAGGTTCAGTATCTTTCAAAGGTGCGACATGAAGAGTTTTAAGAAAATCCCTCCACCCCAGACTACCCTTTACTTGGAACATTTTTCGAAAATTTTGATTTTCTCAAAAATGGCACTAACGATTTTGATAAAAATATCATATGCTTAAGATACTTTCACGGCAAATGAAATAAATATCTTGAATTTTCTGGGAATGACCCCAAAAGTCGTCTTCATTCTGAATGAATTTTTAACTGGTAAACCGTAAGAGATAGACAAAAGCTTACTACACAAAAAATGTAAATCTCGTTAAAACACATAATTTATATCATATACATTTTTTTTGTCAGTGAACCATTTCCGAGATATTCCTTTTTATTTGTTTGAATTTTCCAATACTTATAATTTTTCCCAAATGGGAATTCGTTATTCGTTTTTTATGCCCTGGTCATGCAAACAGAATGTAATGCTTCAAATAGCAACCAGCTCTTAAAATATTTGACTATCGCTTAAATCTACCATATTCTCCTTGTACCTGCAAGAAAATTAACAATACCACAATTTCTGAAAATTTTTATATCGATTAACATGAAGTAGGTGGAGAATAAGCACTTGATAAATAGTTTGTACAAGAGTAGAGAAAGTCATGTGGGTGTAACACATTAGAACCTTTTTTTCTATCTACCCAGCGGAGCGGCCGGTTGAATCGTCGGGCGTAAAATGTTTACAGAACGCATTACTGAAAAGAACAATAATAATAGTAATAATAACCATAATAATAACAACAGTAACCTGTGTTATAAGCGACGTTGAAAATGCTGTTCCTCAGCAGCAATACATTGATGACATCTGCGTATGAAATTCTGTTCAGTTCCATTAGCTCCTGAGGCAGCAGGTAATTGCAGCTATTTGTTGCGTGATATTCGCTTTTAGATCCTCAATTGTAAGGGGGTTATTCTGATACAACTTGTTCTTTAAGTTTCCCCAAAAATAAAAATCACAAGGCGTCAAATCAGGGCTACGAACGGACCACAACCCAGACACATATTTCTGTTCTCAATAATCTCGGCAACCAAATCAAGTGTTTTGTGAGCGGTGTGTTTAGTTGTTAAGTCCTGCTGAAAGAATGGTTGCTGGCATTCAGCGTCTGTCAGTTGTTCGAAGAAACACTGTAGAATATTTCTTCGATATCCACACCAATAGTGCTTTCAGAAACTTTATATCTTCATTACAAAGGAAGAAAAACATTTATATCTACTGTGAAAGCAAAATTTCTAAAATTCTTACTTCTTCTGCACACATTTTATTTTTTATTTCAAACAGTAATGCTCTAATAAAAAATTCCATGCTTAGTTAACAGTAACTTCAGAAATCTGCAGTAAAATTCTCATTGTCAGTTTGCTAGGATGTATTTTCTAGATTCTATTAAGTTTTAAATGTGCAAAAATGTAAAAATTAAAGTAAGGAAAATGACTTAAATTTTGCATGCAGCTAGTACAGGAAATTTGACTTACAGGCTTCTTTAGAACTGTCCAGCTTTATAGGTGATTCCTTTCCATTTTGATAGTGAAATCTTAACTAGAATTTACTTTCAACTTATTTTGACTAGGTACCAATGAGAACTATGCAGGAATGATTACACAAAATACTAGGCATATAAAATTCTACTTCATAAATTTACAACTATGAATGAATGAATAAACTTTCTGTACATCTTTTATACAAAATCCTTTTTTACAATATTCCACTTGTAAACTAACTTAACCTATGTACAAATTTTCTTGCCAGCTGTGTTCTACCTATACTGCTCATTTTGCCTGCCACCCTGGCCTTATGGCTCAACTGAGCAGCCCTTGCTACCCTTAATCACCTATGATCCATTCTCTCTCTCTCTCTCTCTTCCGTTTGCCCTTCTACCTTTCTTATCTCTTACTTTTCTAATCCACTTCTCCTTTACTTTCTTTAATAACTCCCCCATATTCTTATTTTTCTTTTCTTCTTTTCTTGTCAACATTTTAATTGCTACTATTTTTCCATCCATTTTTTCCTTCCCATACTTTTTGTCTCCATACCGCTAATTCTTTGCATTCTATCATACAATGCTCTGTGCTTTCAATGTCTCCGCATAGTTCACAAATTCCGCTTTTTCTGCCTCATAGCCCTCTCAGGTACATGTATCTTGCAAACGCTCCTATTTCCGCTCTATTAAATAAATCCACGTACCCTTCTCTTCCCCATTTCCTTTTTACTAATAGAACCCTAGTGATCTTTTATTCTCTAAGCTTTCCCAAATCTCTTGTCTTTCTATGTCCTTCACTCTGTTTCTAACCTTTATCCAGAAGCCCTTGCTATTTCTTTCTCCTGCTCTCCAAATATCTCCCATTCCTATCTTCTCCATGGTTTTTTCTACCCCTGTCCACCAGGTATTTATATTTTTCGTACTCTTTTGTTGTTCCATATATATCCTTAAAATTTCCCCTTCATCGTTTTTCAGACATCTAAACCAAAATTTCAATATCCTTTCCAGTATCACTCCCTTTCTTTTTGTTCTTCCTAATTCCACTAACGTTACTTCCCCTGGTGCTGATCTTGGTAACCCCAATAGCTCTTTACAGAACGTTCTATAGCTCTGGTCTATTTTTCTGCATAATTCAGATCCCCCTCCCAAATTTCAACTGCATATAGCATTCTTGCTTCTACCAATGCCTCATACATTCTTTCTACCAGTTTAGTCGTCATTTATAATTTGTATTTGCACATCCCTACTCCTTCATTGCCGCCTTTCCTTTAGCCATAACCTTCCTGCTATGCGCCACTCATTCACCATTACTGCTCACCCTCACCCCCAAATAATCAAACTCCTTGACAACTTAAACCCCCATCTGCCATTTCTGTTCTTTTTTTATTTATTTCCTCTTTTAAATACCGTAACGTTTGATTTATACAACAACTATGAACAATACACAAATATAACTACACCTCACTATTTTTATATTAATTAAGAATGATTCAACTGCAAACTGTGATGCTAAAATACCCACGTGCTTTTGAACACAGAAAGCAAGTGGTATCCAAACAAAGAAGAATAGTTTTCTTGTTCTGATAGGAAAAAACAAAGATAATTTTGCTTCTTATGCTGCTGTCTACCAATAATTTACCATGTTTATAGCATACAGACTGATGGCTCCATGGACAAAGTAGAAATTTGAATTATCACAAATATTTTAAGAAAATCGCCAAAATTACAGCAGTTTCATACAACGTATCACACCAGCAGCGCCAGCCACGCCCACCAATGGGTATTTAAATAACGCAGCCTTTGAATATGACCTAATTAAGGCAATTTGAAGACATCATAGGACTTCGAAGCTTTACATACATGTACTTCAATGTTTTTGATATTTTCAATGCAAAAACCCCAAAAGCATATTTTGACCGAAAATGACTGAAATTCCACACATCACTCCCCTTAAGTAGTATTTAAACTCACTGTTTCCACAAAACCATGTATTGAGCTGACAATATTCTAGGTGCCCTATTCTGATCGGTCCGGCCGATCTACGAACGCACTGTATTATACACACACGGTACTTGGGTTTTCGAAGGTTGCTCAAAACGATGACAACATATTCAGCATTGTACCGCCTTTTACTTATTCTTTTTAATTTGTGGACGCTCATTAACTACTATGGTCTTTTAGCGTCCCATTCTATATTGGGCGTGAAAGACCGAAAATTTTGCTCAGAGGTCTCTATCAGATTTGAGGTAGTTTTACATGCTGCAAATCTACGACACGGGACCACCGGCTTTACTTCCTTACCGAAGAAAGCCATGCTAATGATTTTTACGCCCGAAAAAATGCATCGCACTCCGTCGGGTTTGAACCCCGACCTCGGAAACTAGATTTTTACCGTCGAACGAATCATTGGAGAACTATCGAATGCCTCAGACATTTGAGAAATAATTTCAAATCCTATAGGCATTCCGACTATTAGTGTTTAGTATCAACCACTGGTGCCTTATACACTCGAGATATGACAAGCTACCAAATAATTAATCAAAGGTCGTCAAGTCCAATGAAAGTGCTGGCCATGATACTGGACCACCTCCAATGTCTAGAATAAGTGATGCAACACAAGTTCAAGATTAACTATAATACTATAATCAAATTAATGCCTCTGTGTATCATTTAATATCGTCATAATGTACAAACGGCCCGTCCAACGAACGTTATATACTAATTCTACATCACTTAAGAGAACATAAGCTTCCTAGTGGAAATTTGCTCGACTCCCTCCCACCTTTATAGTCCTTGAGTCTATCGGTGAGCTTTCCAAACGTGCTGTATATATAGATAATTTAGAGCTACGCCATCTTAAAGGAATTGTAATCGTTTCTCATAAGCAATGCGTTCACCGTTTCTTTTTTCCTTTTATTTATTTATTTATTTTTTGTTGCTTTCTCTATCACGTAACTAGAAGGCAGAGGAAGTATTGTATTCAACTCAAAAATTTGCTGTAGAGAATATATGTTTTGAGGCTGCTGAATAAAATAAATATAAAATAATTTGTGTGTGTCCCCTTCTCTCTCTCTCTCTCTCTCTCTCTCTCTCTCTCTCTGAGTATGTGTGTGTCTGTCTGCAAACAGCATAACTCAAGAAGTTCAATAAGTACCAAGGTTAGTATATAAATTCAGCATCTTCCAAAAATGGGACATAAAAAATTTCAAGACAAGCCATCCAACACAAAATATGCTTTACATGTAAAAAGTTTGGATATTTTTTATTTTCTCAAAAATAGCTTTAACGATTTTCATTAAAATACTACATGTTTAAGATATTTACATGATAAATAAAGCATGCATCCTTCATTCTGAAGGAGTTTTGTATAAGTTTTGTATAATGTATGTATATCTCTTTAAAAACACAATTTGTTTCAAATAACTTATTTGTGGTATCAACACTTCAAAGATATCCTTTAATATTGGTGTGAATGATGCAATATTTTGTGAATTTTTAAAATGCGTCGCTCTCATTTGTTTATCGCGAGGTCGTGCATTTCAAGGCCAGCATATAGCGATCCGCCTTTAAACATCTGACTATCGATTCGGTTTCCTCTATCCCCATTGTAGTGTATTGGAAAAAATGATTGTGTGCACTCTGAGAGCAGAACTTATTTCATCTACACTCATTTCGGTTTCAAGCGGGCTTCACAATAAATCCATCTCCAAGCCTTCCAATAGTGGCAAAGAACAATATCCATGGTATTCCTTATCGTCTGTCCAGCGCAGAGGCGTCTTAAAACAACCTTGCTCTTCTATTCGTTTTGTGACAATGAAGAGCGATGGAGCAGGTTAATTCACTTCCCCTTCTTTCTTTGTAAGCCAATGTGCCACTAGAACACAAACATATGTTTGTCTGTTACCATGCTGATTGGTTGTTATACAAATTAGAGGAGCAACCAAAACTGGGGTGTTAAACACGTTCAATGAACTGAAACCGTTTAAAACCATCGCGTACCGTAAAACGAAAAATATGACCTAATCAATTACGTCAGAATCATTATGTATTAAATATCGAAAATTACTAAAAAATTTCCATTACGGTTTTATTGTCTGCATTGATTTTTCGTATTAGTTTATGAATTTCCTACTTTTATCAGTAGATTCCTCCTTTAAATTCAATGTTGTCCTAACAGATCGAAATGGCTAACGTTTGAGGCTCGCATTGGGGAGGTCCCGGATTCGATTCCCGTCGACCGCCCACTCTGATTTTGGGTTTCTCTTGGTTTTCCCTGTTCGGTAGGCGAATGCTGGGGCGATTTCTCATCTACTATAATTTCCTTTCAATAATTTCCCTTTCATTCCGTTTCCTTCTCATCTTTCGGGTGTGCCTCTAGGTTTCGTGGTGTACGGCGGTGCCGAAGAGATGGCGCGAATGCTTTCTCAAAGGAAAGAGTACTCCCCGTGGACACTAGAGGACTGTTTAGTCGACGGGTCGTTCATCGCTCGCTCTAGGTAGCTCCAGCAATGGGACGGGTCTTCGAGCCTGGAACTGTTAGAAACTTCCACGTGTAGTCTGACTACGGCCTGTAGTCTCCTGAGGTTTCTTCGCTTCATCCCTTCCTCTTTGGGGTGATAGCCGCAATGGATCTATGTAGATCAGAGTAGCCAGGTGTCCTCTTCCGTTGTATAACCTATACCAATGTCGTCCTAACGAATTTTTTTCTGTTGGTTAACGTATCTCTGAGTCCTGGTGCCATTTCACTGAGACGATATGGATATCTAATGCAGTGCCGATGGGTGTCGAGTGTACATTACAATACAAACAATGAGCAGAAAGGAACTGCTTCATGCGCAATTTGATATCACTTGGTGGCAATAACTGTTTCATTCTACTGCATATGGAACTATTTCAAAGGAAAATAGTCGCGAGCAAGTCTTTCCAGGGAAAACTATTACAAAAAAATCGTTAGTTGTAAATCACATTTCAAGTTCTCTTATTTTAAATCACTACTGTATACAATATAATATGATGTGTTACATTCACACGACTTTCTCTGCACACTATCATTTATTTTTATACAGCTTCTAAAAACCGTTCTTAGGAAGGCTAATTTTTTATCCAGATAAGCTTATTGCACATTTCGTTGTAGGTACAAGGTGGATAAAGAAAACCGAATCGATATTCAGATGTTTTAAAAGTGGGCCGCTTTATGTTGCCTTTCAAATTTCATAGTCTTTCCATTACATCTCGAGAGACAATTTAATTGCGACAGCACATGAAAAAAATGACAAACGCATTGAAAAATTCAAAACAATAACGAATATTTCGGAAATTGCTTATGTCAAAAGAATTATTAGAAACAAATTGTGTTCTTTTAAAGAGATCTAGAGTTTTTTTGTAAAGCACTTTTTGTCTAGCTCTTATGGTTTACCGGTTAAACAAAATTATACAAAATTCCGTTCTAGTGAAGATGACTTCATAGGCTGCCTTTTCACAGAAAACTCAAGATATACATTTTATTTGTCATGTAAATGTCTTTAAACGTTTTATATTTTAATCAAAATCGTTGCAAGCATTTTTGGGGAAATACCTTTGGGGTGGGGGTTTGGTTTTTAAATCTTCTTATCGCACCTTTGGAAAATATTTACCTTTATAGCAATCTGGTATTTACCCAACTTATTGGTTTTCAGTTTGTTCACTTACACATCAACAACGTATCAACAACGTTTTTCCAAAACTTATTTTTTTATTCAGAGGCCTCAAAACGTGTATTTCCGGTGAAATCCGATTTTTTTTTGCAATGCAGTAGTATTTCCTATTAATTATTAGGTACGTGGTAGAGATAGTAGAAATGTTTACGTGAATTGGGGTAACTTAATCAGTTATACAGAGTTTGAGAAAAAGTAGTAGTACTTAACAGTAGGATACCCTCTGGAAGACCTGATTAATAACCCTTAAAGTAGCATAATTGTTATGCAGTGTTTTGCCATGTCGCAGAAGAATAAATGTCATGTTACAATCACACAACTTTCTCTACACTATGTATTACTCGTAGTAAATTTTGGCGGAATTAATTTTAACAAACATTTTACTGTAGGCACACAGGATGCTGGGACGACAGTCGGTTCAAAAATATATTGCTATATTGGTAGATAGTATTTGCGGTAACGTGTGAAATCACATTCGTGAGGTCCGGTTCGATTCTCGTCGGCCCGGCCACTCTGAGATGGGTTAGTTTCGGGTTGGTAGGGGAATGCTGGGGTGGTTCCTCTTCTAGCACGAACTGTCTGTCCCCTCATTTCCTTTCATGTTTCAGGTGGGCTTCGAGGCTTCGAGGCTGTACAGTGTCATGGCGGATTTGCTGTCTCATTGGAAAGTTCTTCTCGGCCCTGTTAGATGGTAGCATTCTTTGAGCCGCCTAAGGTGGGTCGAGTTCTCCCCTACTCCGCCGAAGGTAAACCTTCTATGAGCAGCCTGATGGTGTGATCGCCTCTTCCAGTTTGGAATCGTTAGGGACCGTTGCGCGTCTCTTGTCAGCCTGCGACCTATATCCTCCTGTGGTTCCTTCACTTTATCAGTTCCTCTTGGGAATGGCAGACACAAAAGATCCGACTTGGGTCGAGGTGACCGAGGTATCACACTCTGTTACCTTGACACAGTCACACAGAGCAAGAATAATAATTGAGTTTTATTTATGGACGCTCTTTAACTGCTGTGGTCCTTAGCATCCCATTCTATATTGGTCGTGAAATACCGGTAATCTTGCTCAGAGGCCTCTTTAACAGGCTTGAGGTTCTTTTATGTGCCGTAAATCTATGACACGGGACCACCGGCTTTACTTCCCTTCCGAAGGAAGCCATGGTAAGGATTTTTACACCCGAAAAAAATCCATCGACCTCCGCCTGGTTTGAACCAGCGACCTCGGGAACTAGAGGCTAGTATGGCAACCACTACACCACGGAGCACGACACACCGAGCGAGGTAGGCCCGCAGTAACTTGTGCGTCTCGCATCGGGAAGACGCGGGTTCGATCGTCGGCGACCGCCCACTCTGACCTATGGGTTTTTCCTGGTTTTCCCGTGTCGGTAAACGAATGCTGGGGTGGTTCCTCTTCTACCACGCCTTATCACCCCTCATTTCTTGTACCCATCATCTCCTTCATTCTCATCTGTTTCAGGGTTGTAGAACCAGACGACGGTGTTCGGCGGGTTGCGACTGGGCGGTAGAATTGTACTTTGTAAAGGTTTCTTTCTTTTCATGTGTTTCAGGGTTGTAGGACCAGGCGACGGTGTTCTGCAGGTTGCGGCTGGGCGGTGGACGTGTACTTTGTAGAGATTTCTTCCTTGTCATGTGTTTCAGGGTTGTAGGACCTCACGACGGTGTTTGGCGGGTTGCGGCTGGGCGGTGGATGTGCACTTTGTAGAGGTTTCTTCCTTGTCGTCGTTGCGGGATTGCTCAGTCAGGACTCGCTTCCGAGTGGGCGCCATCAGGGGCACCGCCGGGGATCAGGAGGCTTCTGGGTGGACTCTGGCAACGTGGATGTGTTGGATCTGGAAACGTTAGGGATCCCCATGCTTGCTCCCGTTGTCATCCGGATCTGGTCGCCCCTTGGGTCTCTCCCCTCCTCCCTCCGTTCCAGTAGTCACGGTAGGGGCAAGAAGGTCGTTCGGGCCTAATACTTGTCTTGTCTTGTATTTCTCAAAAACTGGACAATTATTCAGACCAGCAACAGCGAATATTTTGGAAACGGTTAAAGGTAAGTGTGGCACCGTGGCCGAGTGTCTAGAACGCTCTCCGGGCCGGGTTCAATCTCAAGGAACCGCATGTGGGATTTGTGGTGGACAAAGCGACGCCTGAGCGGGTTTTCTCCGGGTTCACCGGTTTCCACCTCCATTCATTCCACCAATTGCTCCATCAGTACCTTGCTTTTCATTCATCTCACCAACATTTCATATCATCTCCTCCCTTGCTCTCATACCACGGTTCGGGCTGATCACCCATCTTGTCTGTTCTCTCTGATCCATTGTCTGTCTGCTCTCCAACAGGCGTCTGACCCCAGGCACCCAGTTGTAAGTCCTAATAACGGGGAGGGTAAACAGAGAAAAAGAAGTCAAACATAAATTGAACTTTATTTTTATGCTGGTAAACTTTTGTCTCCTAGGGTTTTCCAAAATTGAATCAGAATGAAGAGTAGTTTACCTAAAATAACATATAATCTAATTTATATAACCATTTCTGATGTATTATGTGTTAATCAAAATCTCAAGAGCCATTTTTGAGAAAATAAATAATAAGAAGCACTTCCTATGCAAAGAATATTTTAGAATGAAAGATTTTACTTAAGAATTTCCCCTGGTATACTATCTATGTTGTCAGAGCACATACGTGCGCGCGATCCTTTATTTAAAAGCATTTTTTTCAGGGGATCAAAACATGAATTTTGGATGAAATCTGTGCTTTATTTTTAGGTGGGATCCTCTGTCTGCCTAAGGTAAGTATTTTAGTCCGCCTCTGCTGGCGTAATTTCCCCGGCGACTGCTGCTGTCTCGCGCAGTGGAGAGAGGCCGCGAGTAGGTTCGAATATAATGTAGCTACCCTATAGTAATTGGTTAGGCTAATAACGTAATAGTTCGGCGAACATTTTTCAATAAATTTACGCCATTTTAACCAGATTTGAATATATTATTATCCTTCCCTGGAAATAATTGTTTAATTTTCGCAAACTTTTACTGCTCTTTTCCCGACATCACAAAATTTTAGTGAAAATTTATTTCGGTGAAAAATGTGTTGCTGTTTCCATCAAATGTAAATATTAAATTTTGAGTGTATTTTAAGATTGTAAGATGCACGTACATATCGTTATTGGTAAGGTGTACTTTTGTGAAATAATATTATAAATAAATGTTACTAAAATAAGAAAAAGAGAAAAATTATTGGTGTTAGCATTTATTGTAAAACAAACTACTTCCAGCGTAGGTACCTATAAAATCCTAAATCATAGCATGTAGCCTAAAGAAAAACAGAAAATTATTGGTGTTAGTAATAATCACCTAAAAGAAAACCTAAAACAGTCTATTTTACGGGTATAGGAAACCTAAAACGAAGACTAACAAGGCCTAAACAATCGGACCAACGGTAGCGTATATTTAAAAAAGCTTGTGGATGCGGCATTAGTGTGTCCTTGATTGCTATTGGTTCCCGGATTCGGCGGGTAGTTGTTTACTCTCGACGGTGCTGCTCCCAGGAATAACATCGCTGCTCGCGCTCTGTGCTTGGCTGCCATCTGGTGGCCATTGTGATTACTGCTACATCCAGCACGAGATATAAAAGTGCACTCACGTCATTTTTGAGTCACCACTGACAAATGGTATGGTAGGGTTTGAATCTGTATTCCTCGCGCAGCAGCAATATTTGCTTCGTGATGGAACACACGTGGCATCAAAGCAAACAAACGTATGTCAATGCTTCACTGTAGCCCCAGCAGGGAAAAACTGTTCATTCTGTGGACTTGTTTCTTTTCTTGCCCTTCTCTGCTAAACATACCACATTAGCGCTGCGGACTTAACGCCATTTCTGTTTAGTTCCAATAGAATTCAGGTTTACCAAATCTCCCCGAAGTCTAATGCCCGGAATTATGTCATATCCAATATTAACGTAATCTAATTTTTAAAGAATTTGTGGACCTTTCCCATGGTTTATTCTGGGAGACATGGATATAAAGCCCATATATAACATAAACTATACAAATACTAAGTTCTTTTCTAATAAGAAAAGTTATGACCATCCTTGTGATATAATAGTAATGGAGTTGACCTGCATTGGATTAATTATAATTGCTTTTTTGGCCGAGTGGGCAGCGAGCTGATTCTACACCCGGAGGTCCCGTTTCGATTCCCGGCGTGAGCATTTTGGGGGTGAGAATTTTTCTTTAATTAGAATTATTGTTCACCCTCCATAGAGTATGAAAGTGTGGATATGAGAGTGAATGTGCGTGTGAAAATACGTTAAAAGCAACGAAAACTAACAGTAACCTAACCTAAAGGCCCAAAGAGTAAAAGGGCTATTAAGTGTTTCAGTCAAAGCCCTTATATTACCATAGCTGTTAAAGTGGGCTACATAAATGAACCAAAGATATCATAAGAAGTAAAAACTCTGAAGAGCAGAGAAGGTATTCTCACGTCCACTGAAAATTGATGACGACACATGCTTCTAATGGAAATTTTGATGAGTTCTGCATTTTCCCGTAGTAAGTTGGCAAGTCTGAGGGGAACTTTTTTATTTTTTGTAGCGCCCAGCGTGGCAAGTTTTAGGTAAAATCTTTACTTTTGTGTATCAGTAGCAAAATATTACTCTGCATAAAAGCACCAACCTCGTATCTTTTTAACGGCCATATACTTCACTTTCCCCACTGCTTAGGTAGTTGACGATCCGATAAAAACAGAACTGTGCATAAGAATTTCGTCAGAAATACTCATCTTGAAGCCCCCTTAATAAAGGAAAAGCGTTTCTAGAAATAAATATACAAATTATATACAAAAATTATACATAAAAATGGATTCTATAAAATAATAATTTTTTGTTGTATTGTTATTTGCCCCACGCTTTGGAGACAATTTGAAGTAGGTTGTAACCACTTATGGTAAGAAGTTTCCGGTAGCCTTCACCCCAAATTTACTTTCCGGTGGCCTTTACCCCAAATTTAAAAATATTAACTTTGTAATTTGGACTGTTTCTTTAAATATTATATAATTATGTTTGCCTCGGCTGCGTCAGTATTTATTTTTAGAGACACGAATATCTTTACAGGGAGGGGAGTGGTGCGACTGAAGAATGTAGGCTTACACAGATTATAATTTTACTTCACTCCTTTTGTTAATGCTTGACACGATTTAAATAACACTTCACTGATATAAAGAGCTGTGAGATTCTTTGATTAATTACTTGCACTTTTTAACACGTAAACTATTTTCTCACACAAAATACGTATTAAATTTCTCGAGGACGCATCTAGCGTCCGGTTAGGAACACTGTCTACAACCAACGCGTCCAGTTATGAGCGCTGTCTACAAGCAACTGACTTGATTTCCATCGCCTAAATTTGTAAATTTCTGTATTTCTTGACTCTGATTGGCTAATCCTACTCCAATAGAATACCTTCATTTAACTTAAGCTTTTTTCTGGTTGTTGATTGGCTGTGTTATAAACTGTTTCAAAATTTACATTATTGTTGCTCCAATAATGACTAGTAGCATTATTAAACATTTTACTCATTATTGCCTCAAAGTTACCTCATTGTTACCTCATTGTTAGCAACTTTTAACCTATTATTCTCACAGCTCCTACATTATTAAATTACGTAATACATTCACATAACATTATTGAACATGTATACAATAATATAAACATATACAATGCCTGTAATATACACTTTTTATATATTGTTACATATACATATTGCTTTAAGCTGGGCTGTTATTGAAATGATTTTATATTATATTATATTATATTTGACTGAAATCATTTAAATGTTAAAAATACTGCCTCAGTTTACACAGGTAGTTTTAAGAACAGTTTTGAACGGTTTAACTTCGATAATAAGAGGGCATCGCCCTCTATGGGGTTTGAACCCGTGACCTCGTGAACTAGAGGCTAGCATGGTAACCACTACAGCACGCAGGACGACCTACTGAGCCTTGGTGTCCTATCAGCCATCACTGATATTGCTGTTATTTCCAAGCGAAGTTCTCGTAATAAATGCACCTTCACTAATCGAAAATAAATAAAAGTTAATAGTGTTTTATGTGGCGATCCCAGCTCAAGTTTTCATGAAAATTCAAGTATTTAACGTAATTTAATTAAAAAAGTTAAAAGATATTTTGCTTATTTACATGTCAAAAGGCTTATGAACACCCTATGTTATTTAAGGATATGGGAAAAATGTTAACAGTTTATATTAAATAACTTAACGAAAACAACTTGGTGTGGACGCATCTTTAGGCTAACATTGTTTCCCTTATCTTTCAGATAACTCACTACCACATTTACAACTTCTAAACGTCTTTATGAATACATAAACAACAATGGAGGTCGTGAATGTAAAAGCATTTAAAAAGAAACCATTTTATAGAGGTATAAAGCAGCGAGGTGATGGGGTACAAAAGAGGTTAGACAATTTTAAAAACAGAACCATTTCTCAACCATACTATTCGTAATCTGTAACGTGCTGATTCCGTTCCTTTAAAGCTTGTCGAAGGTGCTGAGATGCCCAAAATTACTTTATTCCCGGGATTATCTGTAAAGTTTCCAAAGCATTTATATCAAAAAGGGAAAATTAAACTACATTCCAGACCTGAATTATAGTTTGAGTCTTAAGGTGAGTCCACACTGTTCAACATATCAACAGTTAACATTCAACAATTAACAAAATGTTTCATTCAACATGTTAAATGCCTTCAACATGTTATAACTGTGAACCTTTAACATTCCGTCCACACCAGTTAACTTGTTGGGACAACAAAATCCCTCAACTAAAAGCAAAAATAACTCCAGTGATGAGGATTTGACTATTGCTATTTGTATCTGTGCTTGGTACGTAATAAAAAGAAAAGTAGAAGGTGATGAGGCTCTACCTGTTAATCGGCACAGGAGTGAAAATATTTTTAATGAGTTTAAAATTCGGAGCAGGTTTGATTTCAATTTCTTGAGAACAGTCAAAGTGACTTCAACTTTGCTTTGAGCAAGGTTTCTAACCTATAATTCATAAAAAGGACACATATTTGAGAGCAGCCATTCCAGCTATCAGACTTGAGCCTTTTTTGCAATTGTCTAACAAAGTGAAGCTATTTTTCTTTTTGATATTGCATCTGGAACAACAATAAATTGCACACATCGTGGTAATAATTATCCATCCTTTTTATTACAATGTTCCATAATGACAACCTCAACAAAGATGTTATTAATGAAAGTGTCTTCTTTCGCCCATTCCATAACTTCATATGAAGCAAACCAAATCAAGGATACAACCACAGAACACAATAGCTTGAAAGGAATCAGAAGTACACCGTTGCCATGGTTACGGTCTGGAAACTTCTGAAGTTCACCCAATCACATACAGAGAGCAAATTGCCTTAACAAGTTTTCGATTAAAAGCGGAAAACATCCAACATGTTAAAAGTGTCAAGCACAACTCTTTCGGTTAACATGTTAAGTCAATTCTGCCATCGAAATTTGGCCAACATGCAAACTGATAACATGTTGTACTTGACAAGTTTTGTTAAATGTTAACCAGGGCTTTAGAAACACATGTTATGATTTTTGTATTCCAGAAGACTGTCTGAAGTAATGTTGTAACAAGGAGAAAAAAAACCCTCTGACGTGTTACATCCACGTGAGTTTCTCTACCCGCTATCGAGTACTTCTATATAGCTTCTACAAGCTTGTCTACCTTCTTCATATTAATTCGGACAAACGTTTGCCGTAATACTTTTCTTACGCACTTCGTTGTAGCTGCAAGATGGATGCATTAAACCGAATCAATACGAAAATGTTTAAAACGGGGTTGCTATATATTGTCCTTGAAATTCCATATTCTTTCTGTGGCATACCGAGAAACATCTGAATGATGCCCACTTGAAGAAATGACAAAAGCATTGAAAAATTAAAACCAATAACAAGGGATATCTCCGAATTGGCTGATGCAACAAAAAACTAAACTGAAATAAATTGTGATTTAAAGAGATCTGCATTTTCAAAGTATAAGGTTTTGTCTCCCTCTTATGGTTTACCAGTTAAAGCTATAAAATTACATGGAATTGCTTCTGAATGAAGAAGACTTCTCAGACTATTTCCAGAAATTTCAGGATATATATTATTTGTTATATATAGGTCTTAAACTGTTTTAATCAAAACATTTCCATGTTAAGGTTAATTGTTGTCGTAATTTTCGAGGGCACTGAATTTAAATATTAAGTTTGGTATTCATCTGTAATTTCGTTTTTATTATGCTGATCACATACGCACATGAACATTTTTCTAAAATACTTCTTTTTAGGTTCAGCGAGCCTCAAACATGTCGTTTTGGTGGAATGCAACACTTCCTCTACCTACTAGATCCTGGTAGAGAAACTAATATGTTATACGATATTTACACGGTGTTAAATATCTTGTAAATATAGTCTAAATTTTAATGTGTACGCCAGGAGTACACTTTCATACAAGGCGCATCCAGAAAGTAAGATTCCTGATTCTATTTCCTTTATAATAAACTATTTAGCCAGGAAAATTGCTCATGCGTAACAGATCTATAACGTATCAATCATACGCCGGCCGCACAGGTACCGCCTGGTGCCAGTAGCGCGGCAGCAGTGACCCGAAATGGCTGCTCCTATTCGCTCTCCCGCCGCCTGCGAGGTTCTGTCAGTGATAAGGTTCCTTACTGCACAAAGTATAGCGCCGATCGAAGTTCATCGTCAGCTCTGTCAGGTCTACGGGCCGAACATCATGAACAAACAGATGGTGCTTGCTGGTGTAGGCAGTTTTCCGAAGGTCGTCAAAGTGATGAAAAGCGCAGTGGGCGACCGTTCCTCATCAATGATGACCTTGTTGACCTGGTGCGGCAGTGCATCGTGGGGAACCGTTGCTTCACGATTACGACGCTCAGCAGCCATTTTCCGCAGATATCGCGATCCATGTGGCATGAAATTGTCACTAAGCACTTGTAGGAAATTGGGTACCAGGTGGGTGCCGAAAAACCTGACACCCGAGCACAAAACGAAACGCTTAGGAGCAGCACTGACATTTCTGCAGCGGTATCATGACGACGGCGACGAGTTCATTGATAGAATCGTCAAGGGCGATGAGACGTGGATTTCACACTTTATCCCGAAAATCAAGCAGCAGTCAATGCATTGGCGTTAGAGTGGATCTCCGGTCAGGGCGAAATTCAAACAGACTGTGTCGGTGCAGAAAGGATGTGCACGGTGTTCTGGGACAGGAAGGGCATTCTGCTCATTGACTTCCTGCCCAGAGGTGAAACTGTGAACGCTGACCGTTACTGTGAAACACTGCGGAAATTGCGAGATGCCATTCAAAACAAGAGACGTGGAATGCTTACTGCAGGTGTTGTGCTGCTCCATGACAGTGCCCGTCCATATACGGCTCGGCGCACAGCAATTGTTCTGCAGGTGTTCGGCTGGGAGCTGTTTGATCATCCACCATACAGTCCTGATCTTGCTTCCAGCGATCTCCATATTTGCTTGCACCTCAAGAAATTCCTGTCCTCTGGTCAGCGTTTTGACAACGACGAAGAGCTGAAGACGACTGTCACACGCTGGTTCCATTCACAGGCGGCAGACTTGTACGACACAGGAATACAAAAGTTGATCCCACGATATGACAAGTGCCTCGATTCTTGTGGTGACTATGTCGAAAAATAGCTCAAACATTGCTGTACCTGTTGCCAATAAAGTTTTTCATGTAACTACGTTTTCTTTGTTTAAAAAAATAGGGAAACCTGCTTTCTGGATGCGCCCCGTATTTTGCAGACTCAACACAAGGACAATTTGAAACCTGCTATGAAAATAGCATTTACTTATTTCCTATCACTCATTAAAGCCGTTAAAAATATTGCCATTATGGGTTGGAATGCAACCACAAACACAACTTTTGGTTATTTAGAATCAAAGTTGCTTCTCCAGAGTGTGTGAAAATCATGTAAGCGAGAGGCAGTTCGCGCATGTTTACAGAAGACGAATGCGTTGCAGTGGTTCCGTAGATATGATAGTGTAGGATAGTCAGACGGAGGGGTCACCAGCCATCTCACTAGAACCATTTTGTCTTACGTGACCACGGAGAGGATAGCCGAAGGGCGACCAGATCTATACGCTAGCCAGCACGGGGCCACTAACGATTTCGGAACGATACCAATCCTGACGCCGACGCTAGGTTGCCTGCGCCATTTTCTACCCGGGGTTACCCAGCAGGCCACCCAAACGTCAGGGAGAATTGCTTTACACAGCGCAAACACTACCGTCCCGTCGCCTGGTCCTGCAACCCTGAAACATATGAGGTTGAAGAAGTTGGAAGAAAATGACAGTCAGGAAATGAACAGAAATTTTATGGTGGAAGATGAACCACCTATCGATTTGGGGAAAACCACGTCAGGGTGACCGGCCCAACGGGATTCTCCTTCAGTGGCTGACCATAGAACTACTTATAAATTAGGCTTCTGTTATATTCCCTACCATATTTTACAATATATATTATTTATAAAAGGTATATTTTGTTTTGCTCTTGAATACCACTTGGGTTATATTTTGCTCAAGATAAATTTACACCTGAGTTAATTTTATCTATGGATAAAATCAAAATGTTCATTGGCATAGGATTGGGTTGTGAAGCGAAAGGGGTTCGGCACCGATCCAGGAATGGGGATATTATACCGACGTCGCACAAGGGGGCGCCCCCGACAGGAAGCGATAAGGTGAAGGAAGACACCGGGCGGCCGGAACCAGGGGTGACGGTTCATCAATGACAGTGTCCCTACAGTTTCCAGATGGAGAAGCCCCGGCAGTAGGAGAGGCACACACAGGACCCAACGCCCCCCAATGGGCGGTCCTTATACCCTGGTAAGCAGCCGAAGCCCGAGGGATGCAGAAAGTTCACAGAGAGCATCCTTTTCCCCTGCCACGCTGCACCGAAACACCATCGCCGACGCTTCCAACCCTGAAACAGACAGACGGGGTGAACGATTTTATGGAACAAAATGGAGAGACAGGAAATTCGCGGAATTCACTCCAGCATTCACCTGACGACCCAGGAAAAACCCTAGAGGTCAGAGTGGTTGGTCGCCGGGGATCGAACCCGTGGACTTCCGAATGTGGACCACAGACGTTACCGCTGGCGCCATTCCGCTCATTCATTGACATTACTGCAGAGAAAGATTGCCCTCATTAATGTATCCCAAAGCACACGTATTTTCCCTTACAAGTAACGATGCATAGTGTATGATTTAAACAGTTGTATTGTTGCACATGTTTTAAAGAACCATAAACACACTGATATTGTTTTCTGTCCGTTGTTAAACTTCTAGTGAATTATGTACAACGTGCGAGTCAAATACGGGGTTGAACTACGTGAAGCATGTTACTGTGGAACAAAATTGAGACAATTTAATGAGGAATAAAATAAAATTACCCAGGAACGGATCTCAGGAGTGCTCTATCCTAGGCTTTCTCTTGTTCTATAAGTGTTTCATTTCTGAAGATACAGCCTTTAGTGGGAAGTTATTGGCATGTTTTACTAGCTCATAAAACCACTGCAGCTGCATTCGTAGTAGTTATTAGAGAGAAAATACTACCTGGAATCTTGCTAAAGTACCAGGCACATTGTGCTCATATAGTCAAGTAAATTTAGATTATTTGTAATGCCCATGTCATGCAAATTTTGTAAATGTATTACCCCTTATTTTGGGATAGTTTAATATTTTAGATTACGTTAGTTTGATAGTTTAGATTTCGTATACCGAATCCCATGCACTTAAGGAATCTGCAACATTTAAGCTAAAACTTCAAGGGATATATTTTAATATCCCTTTACATCAGCCCCTGTACTGTTTGCGCTCTATGATGCGTTTTGCGTGGAATGACATAGCTATCGTGTAAATGTAACCCTGCACCAGAACATCAACAATACAAGAAAATGCTCTTGTTTACCTCTATGTAGAATAATTACCAATGAGGGAGGTAGCAACCTAGATTAACTACCAGTGCATTTGTTCCAACAGTGCTACACTGCGTATTCATCTTATCCTGCTCTTACCTCATTACTTCAACACTTAGACAATATAGAAATTCTCCAGGGATGCATCAGCACATTCGGGATTCAATGTGAGAAAGGTTTTAATTAACCCCACGTATGGACGCCAAATTGAGAAACGAGCATGTTAGAAAGAGTTGTATCGTATTTCAACGGTTGGGGAGCCGAACTTGTAGTAGTTGCAACCGAATGTATAGTAAACAGTTTCCGGTAGCCTTCGCCCCAAATGTACTTTCAGATGGCCTTTGCCCCAAGTTTAAAAGAAATATTAATTTTGTAATTTAACTATTTCTTTAAGTATTATATATTTATGTTTGCCTCGGTTACGTCAGTATTATTGGTAGAAACACGTTTTGTCTTAGCAGGGTTGTAATGCGACAAGAATGTAGGCTTACACAGATTATAATTTTACTTCACTCCTTTCATTAATGTTTGATACTGATATATAGAGCTGTGAGATTCTTTTTATTAATTACTTGCACATTTTAACACGTAAAATTATTTTCGTCTCACACGAATAAGTATTAAATTTCTTGAGGACACTTTTTGCGTCTGGTTAGTAACGCTGTCTGCAACCAACGCGTCCAGTTATGAGCACTGTCTATAAGCAACTGACTTGATTTCTAGCGTCCAAATTTGTAAATTTCTGTATTTCAAGTCTCTGATTGGCTATTCCTAATCCAATAAAATACTTTTATTTAACTTAGGCTTTTTCTGGTTGATGATTGGCTATTTTATAAACTGTCACTAAAATTACCTTATTGCTTCCAAGAGTCACAAGTAACATTTAAACTTTCTAATTCATTATTGCCTCAAGGTTACCTCATTGTTAGCAACTTTTAACCTATTATTCTCACAGCTCCTACATTATTAAATTAAGTAATATATTCACATAACATCATTACACATAGATACAATAATACAAACATATACAATGACTGTTGCATACATTTTTATATATTGTTACATACACATAATGCTTTAAGGCGGGCTGTTATTGAATTTACGTATTATATAATTAGACTAAAATTGTTTAAGTGTTAAAAATACTGCCTCAAAAGCTACTGCGGACTGATGAACGTATACGTGGTGATGGAAATAATTTTGAGCATTTGCTTTAAGGAAGCTTTACATTTGGAAAACTTCAACGATACGACCGAGCTTCGAACCACGGATCTCCAGCTCTCCGTGCCTATGCTCTTATGGAGAGCCAAAGATTCGTGGTTCGAGTCCCGGCCGTGGCATTGAATTTGTCAAGTCTAGTTTAACTTTATAACTTAGTCCTACACATGGCTAACGTGGAATAACAGCCATCAAAAATACACATTTACGTTCGTGCTCTTATTTTCGTTTCATAACGTAATCATAAAATGTAAACAGAATTGTGGAAAACTATAGCTAAAGCTATAACAAGCAAATAGAGTGCTTCCGGATCAACTTTCATTTACTTTACTCCTCTACATGGAAGGAACATGCCCAAAAGCAATGCACCAACAGAAATCCTCGTTAACATGCTTCATACACGTAATAAACGTTTTAGTATCAAAATAGGGGATTTATATCCATCAAGCATGTAGTAAGTCCAATTTTATCCGAAATTTTACTAGAAACCTGAAGCATTTATTATTATAGTTGAAGAAGTTATGTTCTTCAATTCTTGGAGTTTATTGTTGTTGAAGTTTTACTGTTGTTGTTAGCCACACGCTTGGGAAGCCAACTTGAAGTAGTTATGTTCTTCAACTGTTGGAGTTTAAGGAGCTTGCACCATTTGAAGTTGCAGTTTACGTAATATGCTGCTACGTATGAGAAGCCGATTTGAAGATGTATTTTTGTTGTTACACTCCAAGTTTAAAAATATTATATTTACTTTGTTATTAAACTGGTTGTATAGATATTATTTATATTTGCTTTTGCCTCGGCTGCGTCAGTCTTACTGTAGAGACATGTTTCTCTTAATCAGGGCGTGGTGCGACAAGAATCTAGGCTTACACAGATTTTAGGTTTTAATTCACTTCTTTGTATTATTCCTTGATACAAATTAAATAGCACTACACTGATATCAAGAGCTGTGAGATTCTTTAATTTCATACTTGCACTATGTTAACACGTATACTTATTTTACGTCTCACACGAATACGTAATATTTCTTTAGAGAACACATCTTCCATACGGTCACTACCAAGGTCTGCCAGCAACTGAACGGATTTCAACCGTATAAACTTTTAAATCTTTGTATTTCAAATCTCTGATTGGCTAATCCTAGTCCATAGAATACCTGCATTTTACTAAAGCTTTTTCTGGCTGTTGATTGGCTAATTTTAAGCTGTCACAAAATTTACATTATCGTTGCTCTAATCATGACTAGTAGCATTCAAAATCTCAAACTCATTATTGCCCCATTGTTACCTCATTGTTAGCAACGTTAAACTTATGATTCTCACAGCTCTTACACTATTAAACTACGTAATGCAGTCACATAACAGTATTAAACATGTTTACAATAATATAAGCATATGCAACGACTGTTACATACATTTTTACAAATTATTACATACATATTGCTTCAAGGCGGGCGGTTATTGAAATTACATATTATATAATTCAAGTGTTAAAAATACTGCCTCCTAGTCAATGTTTCCTCACATTCCAATACAAGCTGTCTTTTGGAATCTTGGTGTCACTTCAACTAATGCACGTGGTCCCAGACTGTAAATGAAGATTCCATTTTACAAAACATACATATCAATGACTAAAGAATTGACAGCCTATGGAAGTGGCTTGAGTAAAGATTCTAAATGCTCCTAATGCTAATTCAGCAATCTGAAAATCTTCGGTAGTAACTGTTTCCAATTTTCGCTGCACTAATCATTTGGAGTTCCTTTACTTGTTCATTTTTAAGCCTTTTAGTGGTGTAGGTATTTACAGAATGAAATAGTAGTTCTGGTGCCGAACATTGAAGTGATCGAGACCCCTTTTTGACATTGAAGTTTGCATTTTCTTCGTCAGCTCATCCGCAGTGTGAAATTGAACTTTTTTATTCGACTTCTGCGGTTTTTTGACGGATGTGTGTATTGCTCTTAATTTGCTGCAGATAGAAATCAAATAGAATATAATTCCTTAAACGTCTGAGATAAAATCGCTTAATGCTAGTTTTTTTAATGCTCTGTGATACCGTAATTATTGACGGAAAGATATAAATAATTAAATAAAGAAACAGTAGTAGGATAGAGAAATAATCGCAATAATTAATTTCGTATATTAAATCATGTATAATGTAACAAGTTTGTAGTTGAAATGTTTGTCCGGAAAGACGAAGGTAATTAGCAAATCAGTTAGCCAAAGTCATTAGCGACGGCTAAAAGTAGAAAACACATTAGCTTAAGGATTCTGGGAATTTACTTAGGTTATAAGCTCAGTACGTTTGCAGCCACGTTGGCAGAATTCTGGAAAAGAGAAGGCACGTATATTTCTAAGAATTTTGCAAGCTTCTGTTAGTCACAAAGTCATTGGAGGAATAACATGTAGGCGGAAACTAAAATTGATAAATAGGCGTGCATTTTAATCAGAGACTCAGTAGCTCGTGCACAGCTTCATGCATACAGTTGGGCATACTCTATTCTGGTACCGTCACCGGTACGTGCTACTCGTGTGATATTTTAAGCGCCTAGTGACGCACTTATGTAAGTAGCGGATATCGCGAGGGATCTCGCCGGTAAACATTTTAGTGACTCACGGCAGGTTACGCTTCTAGTTTATTTTATTGCGGAAACAGTTATTTCCAACCGTAAAATTTATGCTGCAGAAGTTGGCAGATATAGTCATTCAGTTATTACAATATCGAGTGCTACAATTCAGAACCAGTCTATTTCTTCATCTAAAACGGTCGGCAACTCACTTCAATAACTCAAATATTAGTTAACAATAAAATTCTGAGTCAATTTAAACTGGTGTTGTCCTTCACATTATATATCCACGCATACCCTGAGGGAAAGTACTCATAGCTCTACCACTGGAACAGCCGGCAGCAGAATCAACAACAGAACTTGGAGACAACAAGAAAAAGTGGCATCTACCTTCTTGTACCAAATTGTCGCACCATCTTCTCGTTTTGTTATTGCTTCACCTGGAGATAGCATTAAGTTAATACCTTTTAGCTCTCCGTCAAAATTGCTTCGAAATTTTCCCACTGGCGGCCGACAGGTCTGACTAGTAACAGCTATCGGGTATAACGCCCTCCCTCTGCGGTAGCCCATCTCACCAACCTACGGAGGATAACCACAATTGCAGTTCAGTCTAACTTGTTTGGCATGCTGTAGAGTGAAATACTGTTATGAATAATGTAATGTTATGTGAAATAATGTAATGTTATACAGAGATACCCTGGTGTCACCGCTCCTAACAAATCCGCAATATATAGGTTATTAGAAAAATTAAAACAAGTTGGATCTGTGTTAGAGAAAACGAAACGTGGACAGCCATCAGCTCGAAGCGGAAAAGAATTGAAAACCATCGTGGAAAGAAATGGAAGCAGTCACTGCCTCCCATTACGTGATTTGATTACAGAATAATCGACCGGCCTATTCACATTCCATATTTAAATTAATGTGATGATTATCTTTCGGAAAGGCTTAAATATAAAGTTTATGCAACAAATCCCTGTACACTCGAGAATTCGAAGACAGTATTCGGGCTGCGATTTCCAATATTTTGGCTACAGAAGCTGGTCGAGTGTTCAATAATGTGTTCTGTAGATGCTATATTTATACTGATGCTGTGGGGCATCATTTAGAACAGTTTTTGTAACGAAAGTTAAGCGCAATATATTGTTTCATAATCTAAGGGAGAATCGTCGGGCCATTCCGCCGCTACTGCACGAGCGGATTCGTATAGTAATGCCTTAGAAATGCGGGCTGTCAATCGCGTCATTCTAGAGAAACCCGTTGCAGATGCCGGCGCCAGCATGGTTATTAGTAAATGGCTAACTCTGTACATATAGATCCAATATTTTTCAAAAGAAAACGTTTGTGTTAGTTTAGTTATAAGCCATTTGAATAGTCTACCTTCAATGTTTGTTTAGTGTAGTACATTTTCAAAATGCCCATGTTAGCTCTAATAATTTAATACCTGGCAAGGTTTTGTGAAATAATATCCTCCTATGACTGTAATGGTTGCTATATAACATGTACAAGGAGGCCTAAACAAGCCGTCCTTTGCAGTTTTATATTTCCCGCATACATAGGTGCAAAAGAAGTCACCGTATCACTGCTGTTTAAAGGGGCAGTGCAGGTACAAAGCAAAAGGTCACTGAGGTAGTGCTGCTATCTGGAGATGTTTACGTGGTAGTTTCGTGATGATAAGCGTCGTGTGGTCGCCTGCAAGCAGTTCCAGCCAGGTCATTCAGACAAAAAGGTAAGGTTCACCAATAACCAACACACAGACATGGTTACGATCTGTGCGGAGACGCACCAAAATGCAGCTGAGGCTTGAAGGCTGTGTTCTAAACATTTTCAGACGCGGCATGTCTTCTGTGCACTTTATTTACACACAGAAATAATATTAAGAAATGATGGATCATTCCAGATAGAACGTGGGCCTGAGGGACCGTTACATAACTCGTCCACCAAGACGAGCATGTTTTTACACATTATTATTATTATTATTATTATTAATGCACTAATAAACAATAATTTAATTCTAGCGCACGTTTAAGGGTACATACATATAACAAAAATAGAATTTTGTTTAATCTTGTTAACTTTGCGGCACCAATTGGTGCCATATAGTTTTGTACTGATTGTAGATTAACTGCAATGGAACTAAATGACTTAACACGTGTTTTTCATGTTTGTGTCAAGCGGCAGTCCTCCTGAATTCTTGTTAATGAGCCAATTGAACATTAAATAACCGATGACACCCTCACACACATAGGTACCCTCTCATAAACATCAGACTCTGGGCATATTATGAAATGTTTTTGTTTAAAGGCAACTTTCTGGAGTCCAGCCGAGAATCGAACCCGGAACACCTCATAAAGCAGGCAGCTTCTCTACCGAATGAACACTGGGATAGTAATAGCAGCTAGTGTACGTTTTCAAGCATGGTCTTTCATTTAGAGTCCCCTTTGCAGTTCTGCTTAGGCAAACATTTTGTTTTTCACGCTATCCGGTATAAACTAAATTCAACTAAGGACGACTTACGTGGGCCACTTGGTATCCTTTAAGGAATCCCTAAGGAAATAGTCAGTATTCATTGAGAGGTCTTTTTCTGCCGGTCCACAAATGTAGTCCTCATATAGGACCTCATTGGGCTCAGTCGTGTTGTAAGAGGGTGTTCTGAAGGACTTCAGTGGCATCTCCTTCGATAAAATATGTCGAATTTCTATTGCCAAAAGTAGATTATTTTCTGATGCACACTTTTCTATAAACGGGCTTTCTCAGTGATCCAATATGAGGCAGTATTTTTAACACTTAAATTATTTTAGTCAAATTATATGATAAAAAATATAAATAACAGCCCGCCTTAAAGCAATATGTATATGTAAAAATATACAAAAAAGTGTATATTACAGTCACTGTACATGTTTATATTATTGTATACATGTTCAATAATGTTATGTGAATGTATTACGTAATTTAATAATGTAGGAGCTGTGAGAATAATAGGTTAAAAGTTGCTAACAATGAGGTAGCCTTGAGGCAATAATGAATTAGAAGATTTAATAATGCTACTGGTCATTCTTGGAGCAACAATAATGCAATTTTTGAGACAGTTTAATAAATAGCCAATCAACAACCAGAAAAAGTTTTAGTAAAATGAAGGTATTCTACTGGACTAGGATTAGCCAATCAGAAACTGAAATATAGCAAAATTTTCAAATTCAGAGTTCAGTTGCTTGTAGACAGCGCTCATAACTGGACGCGTTGGTTGTAGACAGTGTTCCTAACCGGACGCGAGACACGTCCTCGAGAAATTTAATACGTATTCGTGTGAGAAGAAAATAGTTTACGTGTTAAAAAGTGCAATAAATTAATAAAAGAATCTCATAGCTCTCTATATCAGTGAAGTGTTATTTAAATAGTGTCAAGCATTAATAAAAGGAGTGAAGTAAAAATTATAATCTGTCTAAGCCTACATTCTTCAGTCGCACCACAACTCTGCAAAGAGAAACATGTCTCTAACAATAATACTGACGCAGCCGAAGCAAACATAAATATAATATTTAAAGAAACAGTAAAATTACAAAGGTAATATTTTTAAACATTTTGGGGGAGGGCAAAGGCCACCGGAAAGTACATTTGCGGCGAAGGCTACCGGAAAGCGGAAACTATACGTGCGGTTGCAATGATCTTCAAGTTCGGCTCCCAACAGTTGAAATATAATACAACTCCTTCAATACAACCTACTTCAAATGGACGCCCAAAGCGTGGTGCAAATAAGGTAAAGATACTATCTATTTCAAATACGACAGATATCTGTTATTGGCATTGCTTTGAAACACTCCTTTACGCGAAAACATATTCAGCTGGTTACTATCTGAGGAATTCTGAAGACAGTAATTTATTTCTTGACAGAAAACTAATTTAATTATTCTCCACTAAGATTTTAGTGGCACTTTGTCATTTCTACGAATTAGGGGCGTAGTCTGAGGACTACCCAGTATACTACTACAACCCAAGATAATTACAGGAAAAAAAACAACTTTGTAATATGAAAAGCCCTTTTAGATCTCCCCATCCCTCCTCAAAATACATGTACTGAAACCTTTAAGGAAAAATTGCATCATCAGATACATTTTAAAGCAGTAAAAATGTCAGAAAACAAGGTTACAAGAAATTATATAAGTTCTTCTTTCTCAGTATAATCTCGTGGTATTTCACTCTTGGGAAACAGCAGTCACGTTAATGATATCCTTCTATTGCAGAAACAGATTACTCCTATTGTCTCAAATTCAGACAAACCTCCACACTGTGCAAATGACCGTAATAAATCTACACATTTATGCTGTACTCATTTATGTAAAAATCATCTATCCGACTAGCAATACAACAGAACATTCATAATTACAATAATAGGAATAACATCTATTTAACATATCAAATCATAAACTTTCTAGTTCACTGAACAGCTTTGAAGTGTCAGGCATACGATTTTATAATATTGTTAGATTTAGTAAAATTTCAATGTAAACTACATGACTACCAATCCTTATTATTCAATACAAGTATATTTTGAAAATAAAACATAATTTATATTATAAGCTTTTTCATATACTGTGACTTTGTCCGGCATTCTCTGTCACTTCAGTAATGTGATCTAGTTCAACATTCACTGTGACTTCACTTAGTTTACACTATCACTTCACTAATCTGATCTAGCTCAATTTTGCCTGTCGCTGCACTTTTCTTCATGACGTAGTCGCGTAATGAAATAGTCGGAGCCTCTTCTACGGATGATTCACTTGCTAGGGAATCGAACACCATGCATCTCTAATCTCTCGGAAACAGCATTCACTGTACGTCATTGCGGTCGTCACAAACTCACTTGTAGAACCGCACCTGTTGTCGCCCAGAAACGCAGTCACCAACTCATTAACTTACTGTCTTGCGAACACGTTGCCTTATATAGCCGCTGGAATTTTCCAGAGACTTATACAATGTTCTGGAGGCGGGGAGAGAGGAAACTTCCAGAAGATTCTGGTTGTATCTCAACACCACTTCTGGTGTTTATGCTAGGCGAGGGCGCTACCCCTTATCTCTTCCCGGCCAGTATACAGGGTGTTCCCGAATCGCTGTTCACTTTAATCGAATAGGCAACCCACATGACAATATGAGGGATAGTAAAATACCTCTATTGTAGTATCATTACATTAAGTAGGACTACTTGCTTCCGTTTCAGTTCTTTTATGTACAAGTTTTCCCGTATTGCTAACACTGTCACCGCGTACGAGGCAAATGCAATTGGTGTACTAACATTAGCTTAAATTGTTACTTCAATTAACTGACGCACTGTATTTATTATTAATTATTTTAGTAGTAAAGTATAATGTTTATATAATCCTGAATAATAATTTAATATTCTATAATACCTACTGTATAATAACAATAGTAATAATAATACGTCTCGTCCGTTATAAATTAGAAATCTAAAGATTACGTGTTAGATAGCTGCATTAACCTACATATGCGTAACTGTGCTTTGTGTACGAGTGGTTAAAGGGGCGGGTTTCTAACGAGGAGGTTCCAGTTCGAATCCCGCATCGGTCTGCAGGCTCTTACATCTGTAATACATACTACTATACTGATTATGTCCCTATTTATAGGCCTTTCGAGAAAGATTCTCTTATTAATCTAGACGAATACGTTTCCAGAATATTCCTTTCGGGTATAACAGCGCTGGTTCTCTCGTACTCTTGAATTTAGAATGCAAATAGAATAGGAGACGGAAGGTCCAACGACAAATGCATAATCATGTATCAGCTGTGCTAAGGAAATAAAATAGGATTTTTGTTTTGTCAAAACAGTCATCCTGCTCCGCCTTGAATTTTCATCGCGTAACAAACCATTGCACTGTCTTCAGTACCACGTTAATTAAATTCGATGAAAGTATCTTCATTAGACCCTTTACAAATCATCACAACCTGTTTTGATGAACACACACCACTACACTTAAAGAGCCACAACTCGTAACTGAGTACAGTATACCTTGTGTACCCTTTAAACCCCTGTAACATGCAACCAACCTTACCGGCGCATCATACGCCTTACGACGTGTAACTTCAAGAACTGGACGGTGATTCTGGAACACCCTGTATAACTAAGTATTATCTGATAGTGTCAATAACTGTAACAAACTTAAAAACAGTAAAATATTATTTATTTATAGTTTTAAAACATGTTATTTGCACACATCTACGCACGTGTACCTAAATATTCTTTTTGAAGATGTTATATTCTTGTAGGAGTTGTATCGTATTTCAACTGTTAGGGAGCCGAACTTGAAATTCATTGCAACCACACGTATAGTACCCGCTTTCCGGTAGCCTTCGCCCTAAGTTTAAAAATATTAACTTTGTAATTTGACTGTTTCTTTAAGTATTATATTTATGTTTGCCTCAGCTGCGTCAGTATTATTGCTAGAGACACGTTTCTCTTAGCAGGGCTGTGGTGCGACAAGAATGTAGGCTTACACAGATTATAATTTGACTTCACTTCTTTTATTAATGCTTGATACGATTTTAAATAACACTTCACTGATATAGAGAACTGTGGTATTCTTTTATTAATTACTTGTACTTTTTAACACGTAAACTTATTTTTCGTCCCACACGAATACGTATTATATTTCTCGAGGACGCATCACGCATCCAGTTACAAACACTGTCCGCAGGCAACTGACTTCTGAATTTGTAAATGTTTCTCCTTTTCAGTTTCTGATTGGCTAATCCTAGTCCAATAGAATACCTTCAATTAACTTAAGCTTTTTCTGGTTGTTGATTGGCTATTTTTAAACTGTCTCAAAATTTACATTATTGTTGCTCCAATAATGATTAGTAGCACTTAAACTTTTCAAATTTATTATTGCCTCAAGGTTACCTCATTGTTACCTCATTGTTAGCAACTTTAAACTTATTATTCTCACAGCTCCTACATTATTAAATTTACGTAACACATTCACATAACATTATTAAACATGGATACAATAATATAAACATTTGCAATGACTGTAATATACACTTTTTATATATTGTTATATGCACATATTGCTTTAAAGCGGGCTGTTATTGAATTTATATTATATAATTAGACTGAAATCATTTAAGGGTTAAAAATACTGCCTCACATTAGGGCATCAAATCCTGATTCTACAAGGTTTGAGCATGCTTTCTATGAAAATTAAAATATGTTATTTTTTTCATATTTTGTCGAAAATGCAGTAGAAAGTTTTCATGTTAATTATTTCAGTGAGAAGATAATTGCAATATCTACATTTTGTCCTGTACGGAATCGGAAATAAAACTGACAACGGGAAGAAATGAATCAACAGATCACCACTGCTTTATCAAGCTGAACTGAAACTTTGTGCCAAATCCTTTGTCTTGTCTGCGGTAGCTAATTATCCGAGCATGTCTGAGTAGTCAACGGTAGCAGACAAGAAACACACTTCAGAAACCTGTTTATCTTTAATGTGAGAGATGAAAGAATTAATTTTTCTTTGTGTGTGTGACGGAAACTTTGAATCATAAACTTTACCTAATTAACCTCGGCTTAGAGTCGCATAATACAAGGCTGAAATTTTTGACCGATATGGACGCTTGTTACTTCATTAACCACGTAATATTTCGAAAAGAATGTGGTCTTGCAGGATAACAGAAATTCTTTCCGGATTTAAAAATCGTGATCTACTAGAAACCGCCTGAGTTCGCGTTTTTTATTATTATTATTATCATTATTATTATTATTATTATTTAAGGACGCTCTTTAACTGCTGCGGTCCTTAGCATCCCATTCTATAATGGGCGTAAAACACCGGAAATTTTGCTCAGAGGCTTCTTTGTCAGGCTTGAGATTCCTTTACGTGCCGTAAATGTACAACACGGGACCACCGGCTTTACTTTCCTTCCGAAGGAAGCCATGCTAAGGATGTTTACGCCCGAAAAAATCCATCGTCCTCCGTCGGTTTGTACCCGCGACTTCGGGAACTACAGGCTAACAGGGCAACCACTACACCACGGAGGACGACTACTGGAAACTATCTGTCCACACACGCCGACTACGGCTATTTGAAGTAATTTGGGTGGGAAGCTATTGGCCGGTTTTATCAACACTCGTAAGTAATCTAACGTCTTCTTAAACGAAAGAGTTATCAACTTTTATGTTGCGCCAAACATCGTTATGCCTAACGCGTCCCTAAATGCTGCATCTTTTTTAGCGTCATATTTGAGAAGAGAGACATAAGAATAGCCAATTTGTCGTATGCCTCACATTTATTTATTATTTAACTTCAGAGGAGAGCTACTCGCTTATGAGAGGGATCGTTGAACAAACAAAGAACTTTAAACTCGAGGCATCGACAAGGGACGCAGCTAAAGTTAGATTATAAAAATAATGTCGTATGCCTCACTTAATAGTATTATTTAACTTCAGAGGGGAGCTACTCGCTTATGAGAGGGATCGTTAATCAAACAAAGAACGTTAATTTAAGAGGCAACGACGAGGGACGCAGCTAAGTTATCTCTCTAAATAATTAATACACCAACACAATTTCTGGCTGAAGGGAGAGGCAAGGAACTCTACACTATCATAATTAAAACTGCAAGAGAATGGATAGCTGGTAGATTTATTATAAAATGTTGTCTTACCCCATGTGTCTGCCGGGCGAGGACGCCAAGTCTTAGGCAGTTATCCGTCTAACTCACGCGAAGCCTAGTCACAGAATAATGATACTGAAGCCAAGCTAACATTCCAAGCGTCAGTAACGCCAAATCCCCCCCAATGACACACTGCTTCCCCTGAATCGCCCCTACTCACAGATAAACTGCCACGCTTCGGCGTCCAGAGAGCGTATTACCATCAATATAATCTGTGCACATGCCACATCTCCCCCTGGCCACCGAAGTCGACGTCCTCGTCGACAGAAGGAAAATAAATATAATAAACATGAAAAGAACAAAACAAAATGACATACACATGTGTGATGAACCAAAATATAACAACAATATAGATGTGTGGTAAGCATCCAGCCGACGATACAATATTGCTGGGCGATAACGAGATACGAGAGACGTAAGTGCTGTCGACTAGAATTGTTAATGCACTTATCTTTAGCATCCCGCACACGCACACACCACGCTGCCTCAATTCACAGGCACACTACACTGCGCAAAATAGCGATGGTCTGCCGTAACTGTTTGTGGGTGAGTTTAGACAGTGCCCACAACGACGATTTGTCCTGGTGTAGAATTATCACCGCAGGTCTCTGGTGATGACAACAGGGTGGGCAGTCGCTGGCTTGGGCTGCCCCCCGACATGGTGGCTCCTTATGCCACGGCAGTGTAGTGGCTGCCCGACAGCTTCCCTGTGGTGTTTCTTGACTTCTGGTGTGCCCCGGGGATGCTCTTGAATTTTCTCGCTCTCCGCCACAGCGAAATACTAAAACAAAACCACCACACAATAAACAGGGTGCTCCCACAAACAATCACACATAAAAGAATGGTATGTCATGTACAATTAAAGATTTTAAAGGTTAAAAAGTTTACACTAAAAATTCTGTTGACATGGGGCAAAGAAAGAGAAAAAAAAATTAGTACAAATTGGCATAAGAACGAAATTTTACAGAGTTGCCATCCAAAATTTAACTTACAATGCTTCACAAACCAAATAAAACAGTACAACAGACCCAGAATACATGAACATGACAGAAATGAAACAACCTTATTTTGGGATCCCAATATTACATCTTAATAACCAGCTGGTATCACTAACAAAAGAAAGTAAGTGCACTTACAAGACAATCACACATGACAATGAAATGAACTCATTCACACTGACCATGGCCCAAATTACACACAACACTCACTTAACTATCTACTCAAACTAGTGTATGCATCACTACAAACTACATCCACAATACATCTCTAAACTACGCCACGTGACATGCTTTCAACTACCATTGCCCTACTCTTGTCACCAATACAACTGCTCGTCCACATCACTATCTTTCTCATCTCATTATTATGAACATCTTTCATAATCATCATCAGTAATAGTGCAATCTCGATCATTACTTCAATCATCATCATCTTTCAATTTTCTCTTCAAAACAAAACATCTTCACTTACGTATCTCATTTAGCATGCTGCAAATTCAAAACATCTAACATAGGCATAACCTTCAAGAAATCACATTAACATTTCAGGAATGACACAAATAACATGACATTATACTCTTGCATCCACATCCTCCAAATGAAAATTAACTGGAAAACAGGTGGTATTAAAATTTGCTATCTAAGATGGTAATAAACTTGTTGCATAAACAGAGAGAAAAAAAATTATTTTCATTACATTCACTTCCATCCATTTAATCTCTCGTGTGAATTCATCACACACGCTATACTGGGCACCTTACAGCAACACCAATATGCAAAATCTCTGAAATCATACAACTGTCGGGGTTACACTGTGGCACTTCCACCGAAGCTGACATCATCTCATCTCTCCTCATCTCTCCTCATCTCATTAACACCGTCGGGGTTACTCTTTGGCACTCCCACCGAGGCAAATCTCAACTCTTATTTCTCACATAACCTCACACTACGCCATCGGGGTAACACTTTGGCACTCCCACCGAGGCAAATCTCACATATATCACATAACCTCAAATACACACTATTCATGCAACAATTTTCTGCAAATAAAAATCACAGCATCATTATGAAACCCAAAGTCAAATCGAGTCAAATCAAATCATATATCAAATCAAATCGAATGTAACAAAACAACATCACATCATTACTCAAAACAATATTGTCACATAACATTCCTGAAAATGAAAGCTCAATTAAGCACATAGTACACCTGAAACACATTCCTGCAGCATAATACAACAAAACAAATGATTTGCAGTTCCCAAAACATAATTTAAAATTTAAATTACACCCACAATAATAATACACTTTTAATTTAGCAGAGACATCCATATCACACATTCCTGAAAAGCAAAGCTTAATTAAGCATCAGTCAGTGAAACAATAAATTTAGCATACCTGTGTGAGTCGTGAAACTGTTTCATTCGTCCAAACTTTAGCACTCACAATGTTTACATACTTACAGGTTATGGTTTTTTTTTCTAATTCTTTTTTACCCCAAAAAAAATTCCAGTGCAGTTTTCCAAAATCTGGTAACACACGTACAGCTGGTTCATCAACATCCACATCGTACTGGTCCATATTAGAAGCACATCAAACCTAATTAGGTGCAGATACTGGCAAGGCTGGTAGGCTCCTGAAACTTTTACTTACATGAGTAATTATGAAGCATTTTTCCCCTAAAAATATGCATTGCGTAATTAAATAAACCAAACTTGGTAACGGTGAAGCAAAATTATCAGCATTATCATTTCCTTAATTTTTCCGCGAGTGTACAACGCAAAAATTTTTCAATATATATACGTGACCTCTTTCATTTTATTACTTTAAATATTTCAAACAGATGCCACACTTTTTATACACACGCCAATTTTAAACACGCAACACACGAATTTTGAACTAATTTGTTGTACTTTCGAGTCGTTAATACTTTCAATATGACGCAATCTAGAATGCAATGTTACGTAAATCAGCTCACACACGCAAACACATTATCAACGACACAAATATCACCCAATTTTCACAATTCACTTTTCGCAATTTACGAAAATAGATACGTCAAAAGGACCAGCACGAAGAACTTAACACAGTGATATAATTTAAAGGAAATGAAGCCAAAACAAGGGGAAAATGGAGTCAGAAGTTTTAGCGTCACGCCGGCAGACAATGGGAAAAAATGTAAAAATGAGCTCAAAATTAAAATTTCGAAACCAGACTTTCAGATATGATGGAAACAAAATTTAGAAGAAGAGAATCACAAATTAAAGCATAAAAATCCTTACCCATTAGCCAGAAACAAATTTTACATTTTTCGCGACCACGTGGAGAAACACAAACCGTTAAATTTGGAGGGAAAAAAAATTTTGCACTTAAAATCTCAAAACAATCAAACCAATTACTCGGCGCCCCCACCAATTTGTCGTATGCCTCACTTAATTGTATTATTTAACTTCAGAGGAGAGCTACTCGCTTATGAGAGGGATCGTTAATCAAACAAAGAACGTTAATTTAAGAGGCAACGACGAGGGACGCAGCTAAGTTATCTCTCTAAATAATTAATACACCAACACAATTTCTGGCTGAAGGGAGAGGCAAGGAACTCTACACTATCATAATTAAAACTGCAAGAGAATGGATAGCTGGTAGATTTATTATAAAATGTTGTCTTACCCCATGTGTCTGCCGGGCGAGGACGCCAAGTCTTAGGCAGTTATCCGTCTAACTCACGCGAAGCCTAGTCACAGAATAATGATACTGAAGCCAAGCTAACATTCCAAGCGTCAGTAACGCCAAATCCCCCCCAATGACACACTGCTTCCCCTGAATCGCCCCTACTCACAGATAAACTGCCACGCTTCGGCGTCCAGAGAGCGTATTACCATTAATATAATCTGTGCACATGCCACAATATTTGAGAAGAGAGACATAAGAATAGCAGTATAATCCTCGGAAATTCAATGAAAGATACAGATCTACGTGGGTAAGTATTAGCAATTGTTGGACAAGAAATAGAAGTCGCGTTACTCCACAGATAAAAAAAAATCTATCTTATGCCTTTTTACAGTTCTGGAGGCGTATGAGCTTGTTAACACTTGTCTGCAATTCTCAGGATGTGTATGTATATTTGTCGGTTATTAAATTATCTAGTCTATCGTAACATTGGCAGCGTTCAGATGCCTGAACGCTTTCTTCATAGTTCAAACTACATGCCGTAATGAACATACAGTATAGTACTAATACATCGAAACGTTAAGTAAACTTTCCATCTTGCTAGTGCAATTGCAAATGAAATTTTGCTCAGAGGCCTCTTTATCAGACTTTAGCTGCTTTTACGTGCCGTAAATCTACGATACGGGACCACCGACTTTATTTTCCTTCCGAAGGAAGCCATGCTAAGGATGTTTATGCCCGAAAAAAATCCATCGCCCTCCGCCGGGTTTGAACTCGCGACCTCGGGAGCCAGAAGCTAGCATGGTACCCTTAGAGCACAGAGGACGAAATACTCTGAAAAAGGATCATTTACTAGGCATTGTTGGAATCATATTGTTATACACCGGGGCGAGTCCAAAAGGTTTTGCAGCTAAAATATTAAATTTAGTTATCCCGGCATAAACATTGGGGAGTCGTAACTACAGAGGCATACGAGAGATACCAGGAACCTGCTGCACAAATATAAAGCGGGCGTAGGATATTTATTAATAATACATATAAATTCACATTTAACTCTGGTTTATTATAAAGTTACCGTGGTGTTACTACATAATTTCTAAAAGGTTACAGACAAACCCTGGCGGAGATGCCCCACACTCACACGTACCACGCACGCTACATGGATTCACACACTCTGAAGATATACACTAAAGCTGACTCTGCTGGTGACGCCAAACTCTCAGACAAAGAGGCTCTTCCCTCAACTTGACTTCACCCCCTTGACTAGGAATTGCAGGGAAATGCCGCGCCGGACAAGAATACAACTCACAAACGAAATAATTAGTTAAACAATGTCATTCTACACAGCAATAATGTGTCCGACGCGACAATGCACACACATACGTTACAATATACAACTAAATAAAACACTGTTTTGCACAATTTCTTCATGAAAATGTATTTTTTATTGACAATATAATGTAAAACAAGTAAAATGTACATTTTACTCTCAGAGGACACACTTACTAGACATTATTTTAATAATTTGTCCAATCTCCCTTCATTCTTGTCCAATACCTTAGCCGCTTAGGCACTGAATCACTTAGGTGCTGGAAGCACTCTGACTCTAAACGCATATGTTCCCACATTTCAAAACAGTGTTCCCAGAGGGCGAAGAGTGATTCTGTGCCTAGGGGCTAAATCAGGTATTGGACAAGAATGGAGATTGGACGGATTATTAAAATAATGTCTAGTAAATGTATCCTATTTCAGAGTAAAATTATGTACTTCAATTTTACATTATGTTGCTATTAAAATAGATACTTTTTTATGGAGAAATTGTGCAAAACAGAGTTTTATTTAGTTATATATTTAAACATCGTTATTACATTTAAGTGATAAGTAAAGCTAGTGCTCAAAGCTGTATATTCATATATGAATAATCTAGAATTGTGCACGTAAAACAGGACGCCACCGCATGCGCGTATAGGTAAACAGGTACACGCACCTTGCTATACATACTCGCCTGTATAGAATGTCTCCCTAAGCTGCGGGAATGGCATAAATAGAAGCCAGTGTACAGCAGTTGCTTTCATTAGATTTTTTGTTTTTCTTTGGGTTTTATACATTAGATCACACACACACATTTGCACTCTCATTCGTTTTCGCAAACTCTGGGAAGGATAGGAAATAATATTGGCTAGAAGAAGGTTACCACCCCCGCCGAGAATCGAACCCAGAACCCCTCGTTCAGTAAGCGGATGCTCTATCGACTGAGCTACGGGACCAGCCCGATTGAAGTTGTTTCTGACGTGAAAGTAAAATTTCAGAGAGTGTTACACTCTTCCGCGCAAATATAAGATTTTCTACATGTAATGGGTTATAACTCGCATTTTAAGGCTTTAAAACCGTTGAAATTCCTGGTCATATTGGCACGTTAACTTTTATTCACATCGATGTTTCCGTTTTATTAATTTATTTAGGACGTCTGTCAACACAGCTTTTTCTGCTATGGAGAAATCGCCTCCACATAATCTTTTGGCATTCTATTTCTGCCCCTATGAGCACAGGAAACCATTGGTCAGTAAAGTTTGTTTCCAGTCATGCAATGAAAAGTTAAGTCTTAACAAACTGAAAATTCAAAGGCTCCTTAGGTAATAGTATAATGTATATATGAAGTAAGGAATTATTAACGATTACTTTAAAATTCCAATACTGTTTTATAAAATTTAAGTCTTATTTTAAAAAGATTTTGAATAATTATTTAATTTGTGTATTGAAATGTTAAATTTAATTGAAAAGTTTATTCGTTTTATAGGAAATTTATAAATTTTTATGCATTTTACTTTGTCTTGCTTTATAGTAATGTAATATATTTATTTCCATCCTTATTACAATATACAAATAAAACTTAAAATCTAGTGCTTCAGTTCTCTAGCTCTCCCATATTTAACCCCTAGGCTGTATATGTGGGATAAAGCTGCTATACCATCTCACCACTTTCCAAACTGTACCCATTCTGCTGTACCTTTCTTAAGCTCCTTATCCACTTATCCCTTGTATTGCCTAAAAATGTCCCCATCATTTTAATTATTTCTGCTTTTGTGCTTCCCAACATTCTTAATGCTACTATTTCTTTATTTAGCTTGTCCCATTTTTTATTCCATATAACCTCTCTCCACCTTTTAGCTTATTTATCTTATTCTATTAGCCAATGAAAAGTATTATCCAATTCGTCTTGCCTGGCTTGGTTCATTTTCGCTAATAATAATCTTCTTATCTTTCTCTTCTTTTCCATAATCTCGTTCAATAAAAATTCTCGTTCCTTTCAATTTCCTTCCATTGTTCAAAACTGTCCATTTGAGTTTGTTGGCCCTTCTTCCGATTCTAAAACACTTTATAATTTCCCAGCCTGTCAACCTTATATACATTCGTCTTTCTAGTATTTCCTCCACTATTTGCTCTAGCTTTTCTCTCTGTTTTCCTCCACCCCTAATATCACTATATTGTGTCTTCTTGTCTCCATTTCCATATTCTGCTCCAGCTTGTTCAATCTTTCTCTACAGATGCAAAGTACTTCATGCACTTCATTCGTCGTAGTGAACAGCATTCCTTTCAATTCTTCTATCTTTCTGTCGATATTTAATTCCATTCTCTTTTCTATTTTCTTCAAGTCCACTATATCCTCTGAAATGATTTTTAGCATTGTCATTATCTGTGTCATTCCTTCAGGTCCTGGGTTTAATTCTACTCCTCCAATGACCAATAATACTGCCAGGATCGCAACCAACCATAGGTATTCCTTTAATACTTGATTTCCTTTCTCTTCCTTATTCATTTTGCCGTTTGTAAAGCACCCGATTCTTGCCCTATACACTTCCAAATCTACCCCCATTTTTCTTGTTTTCCAATCTTTCCAGGAGCACTACGTATACGCGACGGCTCGCTTCCGCTGCTCGCGCTAGACCTCGTTTTATAGTATCAAATTTTGCTTTATGCGTAACGTAAGGGATAAGATTAACCTAACTGCTGTCTAAGGACAAACAGTGAGGCACTACACTCCTCATTATGTAACTTTTCAGTTCACAGTGTTTTTACTTTCTCTACTACGTATAGTAAGTAGGGGAAGTATTGTATTCCACCCAAAAATTCGATACCGAGATTTCACCGGAAATACATGTTTTGAGACCCCCTGAATCCAAAAAAGTATTTTTGGAAACATGTCCGTGTGTGTGTCTGTGTGTCTGTCTGTGTGGGTCTGTCTGTGAACAGCATAACTCAGAAACGAAGTCAGATAAACACCAAACTTGGTATTTAGGTTCAGTATCTTCCAGAGATGCGACACGAAGGTTTTCAAGAAAATCCCCCAAACCCAGGTTACCCTTTACATGGAACATTTTTCGAAAATTTTAATTTTCTCAAAAATGGCTCTAACGATTTTGATTAAAATATCATATGTTTAAGATATTTTCATGACAAATAAAATGTATATCTTGAATTTTCTGGGAATGTCTCCAAAAGTATTCTTCATTGTGAACGACTTTTGCATAACTGGTAAACCATAAGAGATAGACAAAATTTTACTACACAAAAAATGTAGGTCACGTTAAAATACACAATTTATGTCATATAAATTTTTTGGTGGAGTAAACCATTTTCGAGATATTGCTTGTTATTCCCTTAAATTTTTCAATACTTATTTTCTCAAATGGGAATTCTTTATTCATTTTTTTTCTTGGATATGCAAAGAGTGTTAATCTGTGGCAAAGGGAATGATGCTGCACCTAGCAACCAGCTATTAAAGAGATCTGTATATGCTTAAAGGTTACTGTATTTCTATATTGCCCTTGTAAATATATATTCCCCTTACATCTACAAGAAAATTAGCAATAAGATAAAGTCTGCAAATGTTTATCTCGATTAACATGAAGTAGATGGAGAATAAGCGTTTGTAAAAATAGTTTGTACAAGAGTAGAGAAAGTCATGTGAGTGTAACACATCAGATTCTTTTTTAAAAAAAACTCTCTTGCCCCTTGGTTACCTAAACTTTAATACATTCAGTTTTTCCATCTGCATTCCACTTTCTGTGTCAATAAAATAAGGTTAAGGTAGAATAATGATTGTATTCTACCCAAACGTTCTATTTCAAGATTTCACAGTAAAAAGATTTGAGGTCTCTTTAGTGAAAAAAGTAAGATCGCGTGTGTGCGTGTCCGTCTTCCTAAACAACATTACTCTAAAAGGAAAGTAATTCCTAAGTTGGTAACTAAGATAAATGTTTTTCCAGCATGTAGGTTTAAAACGTTTGCGAATTTGTCTCACCAGAGCTACCCTATATATTTGCACAACTTTCATTTTTTATTTTAAAAGTTGGTGAGGAGTCGGAAGAGAAAATGTCTAAGTAATCTCTATGTAAAACTAATCATAATCAGCATAGGAGATAATACGTCATAAAGTAGTAGGAAAACAATGACACAGGGATCCCACTTTCACACACCATGTTCAACATCTACTTGGAGGAGTTGATGAATTGAGACGTGGTAGTAAACTGCTTAAGAATAATCAAAATGTAGCCAAGGTGAACTACAAGAAATTCTAAATATTTACACTACGTGTTACAAGACATCTAGTTGAGGCAGTATTGTTAACACTTAAATGATTTCAGTCTAATTATATAATATATAAATTAAATAACAGCACGCCTTAAAGCAATATGTGTATGTAACAATATATAAAAAGTGTATATTACAGTCATTGTATATGTTTATATTATTGTATCCATGTTTAATAATGTTATGTGAATGTATTACGTAATTTAATGATGTAGGAGCTGTGAGAATAATAGGTTAAAAGTGGCTAACAATGAGGTAACCTTGAGGCAATAATGAATTTGAAAGTATAATAATGCTACTTTTGATTCTTGGAAGCAATAATGTAATTTCTTGTGACAGTTTATAAAATAACCAATCAACAACCAGAAAAAGCTTTAGTTAAATGAATGTACTCTATTAGACTAGAATTAGCCAATCAGAAATTAAAATGGAGCAAAATTTACAAATTCAGAAGTCAGTTGCTTGTAGACAGCATTACTAACCGGACGCGAGACACGTTCTTGAGAAGTTTAATACGTATACAGTGTGAGAAAAAAATAGTTTACTTGTTAAAAGGTGCAAGTAATTAATAAACAAATCTCACAGCTCTCTCTCTCTATATATCAGTGAAGTGTTATTTAAATCGTGTCAAGCATTAATAAAAAGAGTGAAGTAAAACTATAATCTGTGTAAGCCTACATTCTTCAGTCGCACCACTCCCTGCTAAGACATTCATGTCTCTAAAAAAATATAAATATTGACGCAGCCGAGGCAAACATAAATATATTATATTTAAAGAAACAGTCAAATTATAAAGCTAATATTTTTAAACTTGGGGCGACGACTACCGGAAACTTTTTACCATACGTGCGGTTGCAACTACTTCAGGTGTTCGGCTCCCCAACATAAGAACAACAATACAACTCCTCCTAAAATTAAACCTACTTCATAGTTTATATTTCTATCCCCATATTGTACAGCGGAACGATAGTGCCACGCTGTGTTTAGGAGTAGTAATATCAGGTTTTGGAGTCAAAGAAGTGCCAGAAACAGAAACCAATTCTTTGTATATGCACCATTTCTGTTGTATCCGTTACTGAGTAATTAATTACTTTCTGTCCTCGTTTTTGTAACCAATATGAGTAACCCTTAATCTCTGTCCCCATTACTTTTGTAACCGTAACTGTTACGTTAACTTTTGGTCTTCCCTGTCGTTTACCACCACCTTCTAGAATAGACTAGCAGAAGCGAGGGTCTTGTACGTGTTCCAGTGATAATCCGACGTATCTGCTTTGCATTTATGTGGGCTGAATCGATTTTAACAGAAGGTGGTGCTATAGGTCTGGGTATTTGCAGTATCAAGGAGAATGAAAATTACTGCCTTAGACCGATTTGAGTATTAAAAGTACTGGTAATGTAACGAACACTTAAGGCAGCTATTTAGTGCAGTTATTCTATAGTGGGCAGTTAATTGAAACATATCTGAGATTAAACTTACTCGAATAGATACTGTTCATCTGATGCATATTAAATTTTCCCAACATTATTTTCAAAAATAAAATTCCACTATTTTTATGGACTTTTCATTGTAATTAATCTTTAATTTTATGTATAAAAATAATGTATCTACACCAGTGGATAATCTAATTTGCATTGGCGTATAATTCATGAGAAGTGACTTCATGATCGCTCAAAGCCGATGTTATTTAAACTGTCTGCTACAAAATTACGGTTTGCAGAAAACATACCAAGGCGGATTGATGTCATTGACTTTTTAAAGAAAATAACAACTTTTTTCATAAAATTAAATTTTATTTCTCAACATAGCCTCCTTTCAATTCAATGCACGTTGTCCAACGTTTCTCCAATTTTTTAACCCTTCCAAAAAATATGATTTTTCGAAGTCTGCAATATATGTGGTTTACCATGATGTGTTCACTGGACGTGAATTTCTTCCCAGCGAGCCAATTTTTCAGGTTTGCGAAGAGGAAGAAGTCGCTCGGAGTCAAATCTGGAGAATATGGTGGGTGAGGTAGCAGTTCGTAGCCCAATTCCACAAATTTTGCGATGGCAATGGCTGACTTGTGTACAGGTGCATTATCTGGTGAAAGAGAACCTTTTTCTTCACCAAATGGGGTCGTTTCTTTAACAATTCCTTGTGAAACTGATCCAGCATTGCGGCATAATATGAACCTGTGATCGTTTTACCCTTTTTTAGGTAGTGGATGTCTATCGCCCCTTGTGAATCTCAAAAGACAGCTGCCATGGTTTTTTCCTGCCGAATGGTTTTCGCTTTCTTTGGAGCAGGTTCGCCGAAGGAAATCCACTGCTTTGATTGTTGTTTGGTTTCAGGTTGACAGCAATGGATCAAAGTTTCACCAACCGTGATATAACGCCGCAAAAACTGATTTGGGTTGCGCTGGAACATGTTCAAACATCCCTGTGGAATGGTCACACAATTCCACTTGTTCTCAACTATGAGCAGTTGCGGCACCCATCTTGCTGGCAGCTTTCTCATACCCAAAAATTCGTGCAGTATGTTATACGCCCGTTCACTTGAGATGTTTACGGTCTTGGCTATCTTAGGGATTTTCACTCAGCGGTCTTCCAACACAATATCGTGAACTTTGTTCACCATTTCTTCTGTTGTGACCTCAACCGGTCGTCCTGTGCGCACGGCATCTCTTGTGCTCGAACGGCCACATCGAAATTCTGTGAACCACTTGTGAACCATGCCATGTGATGGAGCAGATTCCCCATAATACTTGTTCAGCTTTTCTTCCGTTTCCTTCACCGTCTTACTACGCAAAAAGTAGTGCTTTATCAGAACATAAAATTCACTTTTCTCTATTTTCTACGAAGCAACACACATCTGCTTATTTTAGGCGCTCTCAACAGTGTTCTGAGAAACAAATGACGACGAATTTCTGCGATTATACCCAGAATAGATGTAAGACTTGGGTGCAAACATAAAACCTGTGTATAGGACGCTAGCTCTCGTCAAAGTCATCGACTTATCAATGCGCCCTCGTATTATAAAAGAAGTGAATATAAGATTGTTTATAATACATTTGAATCTATTTCAATAAGAGCCCATCTGCTGCCATCATAACATTCCAAGATGATCGTTTGGAAGCAGTTCTGCTGCAGGCAGTATTACAGAACACGACTGGCCACTGCATAGTGGACTCACGCAATGCCACTGCAGTTTCCAAATTCTTTGAAAATGTTCCTTCTCCAAGGCTACCCTCCACTTCATCAACATTAAGGAGAAACTAAATGTCAAAAATTGCCAACATATATTCTTTTTAGTCTTGTTGTACAGTCTTATAAATTAGAATTTCCTCTTTAATTTCGTATGTATTTAACCTTTTTAGGTATGCTTTATTTTAAATAAATGTTTACTTTCTCTCCCACGTACATACTAGGTAGAGAAGCTACCGATTGCATTTACCCAAAAATTCAATACCGAGATTTTACCGAACATACATGTTTTGAGGCCCACTGAATCCAAAATGTCGGATAAATACCACACTTGGTATTTAGGTTCAGTATCTTCCAAAGATGCGACACGAAGATTTTCAGAAAAACCTCCCACCACTAACTATACTTTACTTGGAAAACTTTTCGAAGTTTTTTATTTTCTAAAAATGGCTCAAACGATTTTGATTAAAATATCATATATTAAATATATTTACTTTACAAAAAAAATGTACATCTTATTTTCTGGGAATAACCTATAAAGTCCACTTCATTACGAAGGGATTTTCTATAATGTTGTATAGCTGGTAAACCTTAAGCGATAGACGAAAGCTTAGTACACAAGAAACATAGATCTCTGTAAAACACAGAATTTATTTCAAATAATTTTTTTTGTGGCATCAACCATATCCGAGATAACCGTTGTTAATGGTTCGAATTGTTCAATGCTTAGCCATTCTTTTAAAGTCCTGTCAACATTCAGTTCTTAAACATTTGACTTTCGCTGCCCCTTTGTATCTGTAACAAAATGGCATTTCACTACTTCTGCAAGATTAATCTCGATTAAAATAGCAAAATAAACTTCCGTAAGAATAATGTGTATACCTACTAATAAACGATAGAGTATAGAGAATGTAATGTGAATGTAATACATCAGATCTTTTTAAAAGTAGTACTGCATCTGCCGTTTGTACTGTAAGTTCTGCAGCACTTCACAGAAAAAAATTATAACTCGTACAATCTTAGAGTAGAGAGGTAAACTTTAGCCTAACTTTTAGGGGAAGGTTTTCTCTAAAAATTGGTACTACTGTTAAATATGGCAGCTGCTGTGCGATAAAGCCATTCTATCTTTTCGGATATGTACAAGTTTGTTTTCTCAATTTCAGCTTTGAATAACATTTTCTGGTATAAATGACCCATTTTCTCAGAAACTATTGAAGATAGCTAAATAAAATTTTAGGATGATAAAAACAACCTCGAAGTGCTGTTGTGGATCTACCTTGTTAATAAGATCCTTGGTGATTAAAACATTGTTGTTAAGTTGTGAATCAAAGCATGGTATAATTGAGAAAAAATCCTATTTTCCTTAAGAAACAAACGTATTAGATAAAAGTAGATCAGTGAACTTAGAAGACATTCATCTACAATGTGTAAATATTGTAGTCTGATATGTAAAATAGTTTCTTGGGAAATGGGTCATGAATTTGAAGTAGGAGTTTTGTTGGAGTTGTTTACTTATTTAGCTCCACGTATGGACGCCTATTTGAAGTAGTTATTTTTCTTTACGTTGTTTGCTGCTATGTATGAAAAGACGATTTGAAGGAGTTTGTATTGAAGGAGTTGTATCGTATTTCAACTGTTGGGGAGCCGAACTTGTAGTAGTTGCAACAACACGTATAGTAAACAGTTTCTGGTAGCCTTCGCCCCAAATGTATTTTTAGGTGGCCTTTGCCCCAAGTTTAAAAAATATTAACTTTGTAATTAAACTGTTTCTTTAAGTATTAAATATTTATGTTTGCCTCGGCTGCGTCAGTATTATTGCTAGAGACATGGATTTCTTGGCAGGGCGTGATGCGACAAGAATGTAGGCTTACACCGATTTTAAGTTTTAATTCACTCCTTTTTATTAATTCTTGACACAAATTAAATAGCACTTCACTGATATAGAGAGCTGTGAGATTCTTTTTATTAAATACTTGCAATTTTTAATACGTAAACTTATTTTTCGTCTCACACGAATACGTATTATATTTTTCTCGAGCACGCATCTTGCATCCGGTTACTATCACTGTCTGCAGGCTACTGACTAGATTTCAACCGTCTAAACTTGTAAATTTCTGTATTTAAAGTCTCTGATTGGCTATTTTTACTCCAATAGAATACCTGCATTTAACTAAACCTTTTCTGGCTGTTGATTGGCTATTTTTTATAAACTGTCACTAAAATTACATTAATGCTTCCAAGAATCACAAATAACATTTAAACTCTCAAACTCATTATTGCCTCAAGGTTACCTCATTGTTACCTCATTGTTAGCAACGTTTAACTTATTATTCTCACAGCTCCTACATTATTAAATTACGTAAGATATTCACATAACAGTATTACACATGTATACAATAATATAAGCATATGTAGTGACTGTTACATACATTTTACAAATTATTACATACACATATTGCTTCAAGGCGGGCTGTTATTGAATTTACATATTATATAATTATTTAAGTGTTAAAAATACTGCCTCAAATTTAGCAGATTTAACATTGGCGGGATAAGGTTTTAACCTCGCCTTAACAAACCACGTTGAATAAGGTATCTTTGCCAGTGTAGTCGTGGAGAGCAATGACGTGCAATACCGCTGAACCCGATTCTTGCTTTATTTCCATCGAAATATGTTTCCTGGTAACTGGAAGCTGCCCTGCAATTCACGGCGAGAGGACGATGACCCGGTTGTGTCAGCATACACTGGATCATATGAGCGCCATAGGCCACTGCGACAGATTAACTTATTTGCTTGAGTAAAATACTTACTGTTGATTGTAACCTTAAATATGAAAAGAGCTGAAAGCTTACTTAAGGGGAAAAGGTACTCTGAAATGGTAAGAAATCAGATTTTTTGTTTTAGGCACTAATAAAACCTCTAAATAAAACTCAATTTAATTTAATTTAATTAACAAAAGAGCCCAGGACCAAGAGAAGGCAATCAGAAAAGCTGAAGCAATCCAGGAATGAAGGTGAAGATGATTATGACCCTGGAATGTACTGAAGTGTGTCAGAATTTTAATGTTCAAACTTTAAAATCAGTTTTCTCAAAACAACATCTTTGCTTACTTATGTACCTTTTTCTCAGAAAGTATAAGAGGTACAGAGCTGAAATTTTCAGTACATGTATACAACGCATAGTTAAACTTTCTGAATTACAATCACAATTTTATAATGTATATTAGTGATATTAAGAAAGCAACACATTGCTAAATTTCCACATTTTTACTTTGCAAATAATTTTTTTAATTTCTAGTGAACTAATAAACATAACTAAGTAATTGAGGTTCAGAAGATAGCTGATTATACTAAGAATAAGCATGCAAAAGTTTGATTCTGTATTGCAAGTAGTATCAGAGAAAAAGGTACATGAATTCACATGTTTTAAGAGTAAATATTATTTTTCTGCCGAATGAAACGTTTTACATACTCAACTGCATAAGATATCAATTCAAGCAACCACTTGAAATATTTGTACCTAATGATCTGTAGAATAATTCATAAAAATTTCAGGAAAAGCCATTGAGAACTTTAAAAGCAGTGGTAATTTAACACACTTAAGGTGTAATTTCCATGTGTTCAGACTACCTTGTCCCCAAGTTATTTGCTTGAGTAAAATACTTACTGTTGATTGTAACCTTAAACATGAAAAGAGCTGAAAGTTTACCTAAATATAACAGACTTCAGCTGAAAACAATTATTGCATTTCCCACAGGACATGCTCCTGTGAAAAAGCATCTTAACACGATGGGAGTGTTTCAGGGTAACTTAGATTGTAGACTGTGCAAGAAGGAAACTGGAAATTGAAAAAGCCGGGCACATTGTATGCTTCTATGAGATATTAGCTTACAGGAGATATATTGTTTGTGAAAATGCTTTTATAACCAGAAGAATTTGAAACAATATCTGTTATGAGACTGTATTCCTTGGTAACGGGTGCAGATATAATGAACTGGCTTTAAAACGATACATTCTGCACAAAACCTCAAGGCTGAAGTGCTTACGGAACAACTGAAATCGTATCTAACAAGAAAGTACAACCTTAAATATGAACGTAAATTGCCTGTAAATCTATAACTAAAGTGTATTAATCTAGTAAACTGTAGCAAACTTATTTTTATGTCATTCATATGATGTAATCACGAAAGAATATCGTATCGATCAATCCAAGCTTGATTAAAGGTTAATTATGCCTGCAGGTTTAAACGCATCGTTACGCAGTGAATATCGTCCGTTGTTTGTTTCACAATTGCGGTAAACTTAAAATGGCAGCTCTAAGTTTTGGTCAAGCGCCATACATTTAATTAGTTTGTTTTAAAAGCAAAGGGTTTACACGTTTTTCTGTTATTGTATGATTTCTTTGCTTTTGGGTTTAGGCATTCTTTCAGTTCTTTCTAATGATATAATATCCCGCAATGTGGTTATTTGTTTTTAAACAAAACATGAAGAAGAAGTAACCTTTGTAGCGTGTTTTATAACGGCGTTATTTATAGTTTTGAATTGTATTTTTTGAAAATAGCCTTAAAAATATTCCTTTGGATTTTGAACTCAATCAGATAAGTACGCCAAATATTGCATAATTTCAAAGTCGTTTGCTATATAGCCTACGATAATTTCCGATTTTGGATAAATAATTCCTCTTTTGCATAATGTGTTAAATTTAAACAAAAGATTAATATCACCTAGCGGGATGCCTCAGGCGGTAACGTCTGTGGCCCGCATTCGGGAGGTCCCGCGTTCAAATCCCGTGAGCCGACCAATCTGACTGAGGTTTTCTCGTGGTTTTCCTCAGCCGCCAAGGTGAATACTGGATTGGATATTTAATACCACGACCCAAAGTTCCACCTTAAGTCTAAAACAACAGTAAAAATAAAAAATAGGTGGTAATAGCGAATGCTGTGTCATCTATCCACAGACAATGAAAGGAGACTGGACGGTACCCTAATGCCATCTGTACGCCCGAAAAAAAATCCATTGCCCTCCACCGAATTTGAACCCATGACCTCGGGAACCAGAGGCTAGCATGGTAACCACTACACCACGGAGGACGACCTAATGCCATCTGCACGGCACGAAGCGGAAGATCCAGTTGCTATGCGCCAAGGTCTCTGTGGACATGTGACGAAGCGAGTGGCTACAGGGATGAGACCTAGAAGGCCAACTTTCCGCTTTTCTATATGAAAGCAGCAGGTAGACTGGACGGCACACTAATGCCATCTGCATGGCACGAAGCAGAATATTCAGTTGCTATGCACAAAGGTCTCTGTGGACACGTGACGAAGCATGATGGCATGGCTACATAGGTGAGACCTAGAAGGCTAACTGCCTTTCTATATGAAAGCATTTAGACTGGACGGCACCCCATGCCATCTGCACGGCAAGAAGTAGATCAAGTTATTATGCACTAAGGTCTCTGTGGACACGACGAAGCGAGTGGCTACAGGGATGAGACCTAGAAGGCTAACTCTCCGCCACACATCGATCTAAGAGTTATCCACTAAAAGATCCGTCGCGATATGACCGTAAAATAAATAGAGTAATAAAACATTATTAATATCCCATTATTTAAGATTTTTATTTCTATTGTGGTTGTTAACCTTTACATTAATAGTTGGCTGAATCGATGCTTTAAAGCTGGTTATAAACTAAATTCGCCAGATTTGTCATCGCGTTTGTTTACTATTCTTATGAACTTAAAAACACCATATATTCTTTGTTGATTATTTGTTACGAACCTTCAAGGAATATAATGCTATCTCTACATGCGATTTTTATGCAGTAAAAGCAAACATATACAAGATAAACACAATCCCCTGAAACTTTGGAACTATAATAAATCATATGACGCAGGCTGTGATGATGCAGCTTAGGATGTATTTGCCTAACTGATATTTCGAATGTACCAAAAGTAATTTTATGATGTTTTTCCTTTGACAGTTCGAAGTTCTAGGCGAACTCAAAACAGTGTTGTCATGATTTCTTAGATTCCCATCAACAGAAATACTCTCTCTCTCACACACAGTAAATTTTAGCTTTATAGACCAAACTAGCAAATTTTATCTCGTTTGTAGAATTTCATTCTGGCGTTTCCTGTTTTTTTAATCCTGTACGTGAAAACATCTACTCCTTCACTAGACTGAATGTTAGGCTAAATTTGAAATGAATAGTTCAATAGTTGGAGTAGTGGGAAATTTTATTTGTGTAGGCAATTCATAGCAGCTGCTTTTATATGTTTCCTTAATTTTGTTTCATTGTATAGGTTTTACAACAAAACTTCCTATTTCTGGATATGTTCCTTGATTTTTTATGATTCCTTTCTTAATTTTTAATTAAATTTCTTAATATTAATGCAATTGAAATGTCTTAAGCGTACTAGACAGGTACAACAACCACAAGGTGCAGTTATATTTGACCCTTTTGCCAGTTTTCAGTGTTTTTCCTAAAAATTAACCTCAAGTGACTAAATTATGATATAAATATTTTTAGTGTTAATCACTATATTTAATTTAATTATCTGCATAGTTCAGGTAACAAACATCAAGGTAATTACTACCGAGTCTTCAAGGTTTGGTCTTATAGTAGGTATCGGAATAAATGGCGTGCTGAAATTCGTAATAATAAATTAAGTCATACAAACTATGAATGTTCATTACTGACACTTATTTTCATGCTGCTGTTTAAAGCTAACTCTGGAGTTACAACTTGGTGGCAAAGATTTATATTTAATTCTTATACATTTGCATATTCCAGGTATTTGCACGACTTTAAGCGGAAATAAAAAACCCTATTACACCAATGTTAATTCTTCTGAATTTATTACCCATTACCCCCAAAACTATTTAAGATATCACAGGCTGTAGACACATACCTTCACTGACCTACTGTTATCCAGTAGGCTTGTTTAAGAAGATAGGAGGATGTTTAATTATGCCATCTTTTGATTAAAACTTATCAGAAATTATATTTTTAAAATAACCAACCACATTATTAACACCAAAGTAGATTCACAGTAGCACTTAGGGTTTTTTATCAAGCTAAAATTTAATGTATCTATCTTCAATAGTTTCTGAGACGGGTAATTTCTACCAGGAAAGAAATAGCCGTTGAAAGCAAAAATGGAGAAAACAAACTTATATATTTGCAAAGACAGAAACAAACCCCATGGGTCGAGTACACGTAAGTTGGTATACTCAACAGTAGTATAAATTTTGTAGAGAAAAATTTCCTCTAAAGGATGGGCTAAAGTTTACCTCTCCACTTCAAAGTATGTAGAAGTTATGATTTTTTCTGTGAAGTGGTGCAAAATTCACGATACAAAATGACAGATACAAAACCATTTTTAAAAATATATTTAAAATAGGGATGGGACCTCGATACCTTCGATATCTCGACATTCTCGATACTCGGTGTTATCGAAGTATGTTTAATACTTTGAGATTAACCTTCGATACTTTTTCGATACTTCTACATTTTAACTTTAACATTATTGAAAGATGATGCGTTTAATTGTTGCTGGGCTATATTTCTTGATATTTCTTGCTGCTTTTCCTGTGGGTGAACATAGACTCTTGTGTTTAAATGAAAACATGCAAAACAATGGGGGAAGGAGTAAAGATACTCGTGCAGCGTTAACTGAGTTGTAAATGAAGCTGATTTATTTGACACACTAAATCACGTGTCTGCAATAGGTTGACTCACTCTCGGCCATTACATTTACCCACTCCGGTGACCAGAGTATGTGAAACCAGCAGAAACAAATCAGAACTTAAGACGTGAAATAATACAGCGCATGGAAATATTTATTCTTTCCTTTCATCTGTTGGTCTGTGTTTACACAAATCTAGCTCGGGTCATGAACGTAGGTTACGGTTGTACCGTACAAATAATTTTCATAATATGGTGGAAAATGCTTTAAAATAAAGTTTTAAGCATAAGATATAGTTCCATAGAAAGGGAAAATAAAAAATTAATGGTATTATTATTATTATTATTATTATTATTAATTCTATTGCCATTATTAGCATTGACCAACAACAGGGGATATATAACCTGTGGAATTATCAAGATATAAACAAATTGCAAATTGGAGAATGTCAAACAGGAACAATTTCGGAATCAACATACAATACAAAATTGATTACATGCGTTTAAATACAGAAAACTACTAATAAGCACATAAGTCAGAGAACAAGCTATCGCCTTTACAGTATTTTATAAAGTGAGTATCGATTATTGAGTATCGATGCTCAAAAATCAGCATCGATATCGAGTAACGAGAAATAGTTGTATCGTCCCATTACTAATTTAAAATGTAAATTTTGTGCCTCCAACAAAAGTATATCAAACTAAAGAGGAGATTTCAAATAATAAGACTGCATAAAAGCAAAAATGTTATTTGTTGGCAACCTTCGTCATTAATACATTGTTAAAGTAAATATTTTAGCTTTTACATGTGAATATCCTTTAAACAGCATTACTGTCATTTAATGTTTGAGTAATATTTTGTCGAAGGAATAATACTGAGGTTGCATAGGTGATGTAAAACTCATCTTATGTATGTTAAAAGCGAAGAACCACAAAACAGTGTTTTTACCTTCAATTAGTCGTTCCTAGGTATTCATATGCATGATTATAGTTTCACATGTTTTTCGTCGTTTCTCGTAACGTACGTATTGGCATTCCCGTATTCAACCTTCACTACTAAAATTATTAAATGCAGTACAGACTCAAAGAATCTGCGAAAACCTTAAAAGAATATAGTCTGGCATAGATTTTAAAGTACCATGATAGAGAAACGTTTCATTTAGAGGATATTTTCTTGTGGCCTACTTAACTAGCGGTCCAAAAATAGCGAGGTGGAAACAAAATCGATGTTACCAACCTAAGTCTGTCTTGTTTTTAGCTCCTTCCATTTTAATTTTGTCACGTGATCCAAGGCTAACAATTATGATTTCATAAGAATTAATGTATTATTCTTACTACTTGTGAAACTGTAAGTTCATATTTACTTTAATGTTAATTATTTCTCAATTAGTGCGCCAATAATAAATAATATACTATATACGTTATACTTCCTTCCGAATAGACTTAAAATATATTAGTTCATATTTTGTTCTAGCTTTACATTAGATTATATCCTTCCATAATATCGGATTCCAAACCCTTGGCATAAGAAAGTAAGAGCTACAATGCTACATCGAAACATAGCTCGTAGTTTAAGACCGTCAGTGTTTTTCTATTCAGTCAGTTTGAAGCTTTAAGCCGGTGCATTTTTAGTTCAGGTTGTAGAACACACACAAAAAATCCTATTTCTAGCTGTGTATTTTTGTTTTAAGGCTCTAATCAATGTTCTAACGTTATTAATTACATGTCAAAATTATTATACCAGTGGCCTAACCGCGCCGTATTTGACGTGAGCAGATAACTTTTCGTGCGTCAAAAAAGTTACAGAACTCAACGGGGCAATTCTAAGTAAACACAGGTCAATGGAGAATTGGCACTTTAGCGCCCTAAAAGCCCACCACCACCACCAGATGATAATAGTAACAATAACATTCACATTAGCAAGCGAACACATGGCAGTGAAACACTGCTGTTATGTTTGTTGCTTATAGTTCGTAATGTTACACAGGAACAGCGTAAACTCAAAAAAGTACCTATGGGTGGGTGCGGATAGGTCAAATGAAGACATTCTAATTATTTTTCAGTTTAAAAAGTGAGTTTAAACCCTCGAAAATACAGCCTGTGTAACTGAAGTGGAAAATGTTCTAGGACCTTTTCGTTCCTTTTTTTTGTCTTCTGTCATCACGACAGCACACTCTAGTGCAAGGATCTGTTTTTGTCTGTCATCACGGACTGTACACACTGTTGCAAGCCTAGGAAGTGCCTTTCAATGAGCGCGATCCGCTCATCGTCTTTGCTGATAAGCAAGGGGAGTAGAATGAAGCTCGGTTGGCCCTGTAGCTCAGTCGGTAGAGCACGTGCGAGGGGTCCCGGGTTCGACTCCCGGCTGGGGGATGGTAATTTTCCTCTAGCCAAAATTATTCTCTATCCTCCACAGTCTAGAAGTATGAATGAGAGTGTGTATGTGCGTGTGATCTAATGATTAAAGCCCAAAATTTACTATAAATCCAAAGACAAGCGAATACGAGTTAACACCATTACAGGCAATAATGTGTTCCAAAGAAAATGTCGCCGATAAGACCATTGTAGTTAAAGGCGGGGTATAAATGGGAAAGACAAAACGAAGCTCCCCACTGACCTGTGTTTACTTGGAATTACCCCGTTGTGTTCTGCAACTCTTTTAACGCACGAAGGGATATCTACACACTTGAAATACGGTGCGGTTGGGCCACCTGGTATATGCTATTTAACATGTAGTGGAATCCAGAAGCATTAATTTATTTAACAGACTTACGCATTGTGATTGCACTGACTCTATTAGCTCTACAGCAGTGTCCTTAGCTGGTCGGAGACTATCACTTCCCTAATTGTATAGCTTTACTATTTTCTTTCTTTTGGATTTTTTTATATTTTATATCTGTGATCGGTAGTTCCACTTGGGTTTTCGTAGATATCTAGGAATACATAATGTATAGTAAAAGTTCTAAACTCGGTGCATTTGTAGATGGATTTTAGGCCTTTAAACTGTCTTTTCGCGTAGTTTGAAGTCTAAATAAATCTCTCTAGATTATAATTACATGACCTTAGATTTGCAGACCGAGTAGGCTACTTATTGTTATGTAAAACAAATTGTAAAGCGAGGTGAATTATTTCTTGGGCTATTTTCTACGACAGCTCCTATTTCGTCTAACTTTTCCTCAGAACTGCTTCCTAATCTATATTTCTTGTCTAAAACAAATCCAGTGTGTTTAAAGTTTTCTAATAAGTTTAAATTGCTAGTGAATTTCTGAAAAAAATCCTAGCGGAAAGTTCACACGCGACTCTAGAAAAAGTTTAACGCGCGCTGTTCTGTATAAAACACGATGATAACTGCACACGATAACCAGACAAGAATAAAAAGACAGCTTCAAATAATGTTAGACATGCGAGCAACGTTAGACTGAACTATAAGTGACATTACTTTTACTAGGTGCGTGATCTAGGCTACCGCAGAGGGAGGTAATTCAACCCGATACCTGTTAAGAGTCAGACGGGTGGCCACCAATCGTGTCATTGCTGATAAAGCCGGTAGCAAGCGGGGTCTTGAGGCCATTTATTCATATGGTGTGAAATGTTTTGTGCACGCCACACTTGCTTTAGACACTTTTTTAGTACTTTAAAATCGCAATATTTTAATCTTGTAGCTTCTCACGATGAGAAAGCTGATAGAAATGTCGGTTTTTTCTTCAGAAATAGAATTATTACTGAGCCAATGGCACTGTGGCCGCCAGCAAAAATCATCGTATAAAGTGCATGCAGCTACCTTGGTGATTAGGGAACAAGTCGTGTAGGCAGTAGAAGTGCCATTACAACGTTCTTGAATCAATTTGTATCTCGGAAACAAATACTCAGATTTTTACGTGTAAGACACTGTTGTATATCTTTAGTTAAGGAACCATTAATTGAATCTATTATGGTGGCGTAATGCGTAGAGACTTTCTCGGGCTATCAGCCGGGTGAATAACTGAGAAATTTCTGAGCTTTCGGAAGCAGATGTGAACACCATCATCAGGGAGTGACAAGATATTGATGGGCGGAGCTTGGGCAGTTGGCGGTAAGGGCTGGTCGAGCTGCTGTGGGTGACGCACGGTTCTCTATTGTTTGATTATGGAACCGTTTTTTTCCATTGAACAGTATGTTTCTTAATAATTCCTCCTCAAATATTGCTTACTTGGCCTTGTTCAAGGACTTTATCCCCAGTTTTATGATTTTACACCGCATTGCGGCATAGGCAAATTGATCGGATCCCTAAAGATCCTTTGTGCGATTAACTTGTTCCGAGAAATCAAATTGGTGTAAAATTCATTCATTTTGTTTAAAAATCTTTGTCCATCTAGCTGAAAACCTTTACTCAGTGCATTTTAAAGTGTAATAGACAAACAAGAATTAAAAGATACTTTTTCTGTGGGTGAGTTTTGAGGCGGTATTTTTAACACTTAAATGATTTCAGTCAAATTACATAATATGTAAATTCAATAACAGCCCGCCTTGAAGCAATATGTGTATGTAACAGTCATTGCATATGCTTATATGTTTGTAAACATGCTCAATAATGTTATGTGAATGCATTACGTAATTTAATAATGTAGGAGCTGTGAGAATAATAAGTTAAAAGTTGCTAACAATGAGGTAACAATGAGGTAACCTTGAGTCAATAATGAGTAAGAAAGTTTAACAGTACTACTTCTGATTCTTGGAAGCAATAATGTAAATTTTGAGACAGTTTATAAAATAGCCAATCAAAAACCAGAAAAAGCTTTAGTTAAATGAAGGTATTCTATTGGAGTAACGAAAAATAAGCTTACGTGTTAAAAAGTGTAATTAATTAATAAAAATAATCTCACAGCTCTCTATATCAGTGAAGTATTATTTAAATAGTATCAAGCATTAATAAAAGGAGTGAAGTAAAATTATAATCTGTGTAAGCCTACATTCTTGTCACATCACAACCCTGCTAAGAGAAACGTATCTCTTATAATAATACTGACGCAGCCGAGGCAAACATATTTAATACTTAAAGGAACAGTCAAATTACAAAGTTAATATTTTTAAAACTTGGGGCGAAGGCTACCGGAAAGCGGTTACTATACGTGTTGTTGCAACGAATTTCAAGTTCGGTTCCCCAACAGTTGAACTACAATACAACCTACTTCAAATTGACGCTCAAAGTGTGGTGCAAACAACGTAAAGACAATACCATCAACTTATACAGTTTTCTGTCAAGTAACGTGAACAAAGTAATTATTGTGCTCTAAAATATACTGGAATGTTATAAACGGAATGCAGGATGAAGATAAATACCACGATAAACACATTACTGTTGATCTTAATGGAATATTTTTTCAATAATAAAGATGGTGTCCTCCTCAAGCTAAGGGAGACAAAGTCTAAGCTGCCAGGAATGTCTATGAAACACAGGTGTCTAGGGTGCAGCTGGACTTTTCGGATTATGATGCTATTGCTTTAATAGGACCAAGCCTCATATTTATTTAGAACTGTATGACACAACCTCTAGGAACGCCCTGTTGCACTAACCAAAGGCGAAACGGTGAGAAGCAATACGAGTGCAAAACATGTGTTTTTTAGAGAACATTTAACTTTGGGTTACTTCAGAAGTATTTCTGAGACAAACACCATACTTTTTACTTTCTCTACTACACATAGTAAGTAGTAGAAGTATTGTGTTCCACTCAAAGTTCGATACCGAAATTTCACTGCATAAAAATAAAGCATTTTTAGAAAAAGGTCCGTGTGTGTGTCTGTCTGTCTATGAACAGCATAACTAAAAAACAAAAATTCGGATAAAAATTCAGTATTTTCCAAAGATGCGACACGAAGATTTCAAATAAAATCCCCCAACTCAAACTATCCTTTACATGCAACATTTTTCTAAATTTTTGATTTTATAAAAAAATGGTTCTAACAATTTTGATTAAAATGTCACATATTAAATCTTTAAATGATTCTCTTATTTAGGAAGGAATTTTGTATAATCTTGGTGATAAACGTTAAGCAATACACCCGGTCCCATGTAGTAGATTTACGGCACTAAAAGAACCTCAAGCCTGAAAAAGAAGCCTCTGAGCAAAATTTCCGGTCTTTCACTCCCAATATAGAATGGAACGCTAAGAACCATAGTCATTAAAGAGCGTCCATATATAAAAAACTCAATTTTATCAAAAGTTAAGCAATAGACGAAAACGCACTCCACAAAAAAATGTAGGTCTGTTTAAAGCACATTTTATTTCAAATAACTTTTTTATGGCATCAGCCATTTTCGAGATATCTTGTCATTAATGGTTCGAATTGTATAATACTTAGCCATTATTTTGAAGTCCTGTGATTCTCAGCTGTTTGTCGCGATGTCATGGAAAGATTATGGAATCTTTAGACCGGCGTGTAGCGTCTGTTTCTAAAGCATTTGACTATCCTGTTCCCTTTTATCTATAACCTATTTCCGGAAAGGTTTATCTCGCTTAAAATGAAGTAGATACGAAAATAAACTTATGAGACTTTTGTAAATGAAGCTTGAGGTATGCACAAGTCAACTATTAGGGACAAAAATATGTTTTCGCACTTTTGCGTAGAATTGGCCAAAAGCTGCTGTTATTTTTATAAGAAATTCAGTGTAATGACTGATGCAGATATGCTCAGGCTTTACGACTTTCTTTTAAGTTTTGTGTTCTGCTTGATAATTGGCATACTGCAAGATGCTGAAGCTAAAAATGTAATAAAAGCTCATAATGCGATAATTTTATTTGAAATCAAATATGTACTAGATATCAACATCATATATAATTTATTATATGTCTCTGTGATTGAGAAATGTATTCCAGAAATTAATCATGAGGTTTGAAACTTAATCTACCTGTTTCTTGAGGAGTAAGGTTACGTAAGTTGTATTTACAGATTAGGGTGTGTTATCTCTTAACATATTCCGCCGTGTTTAAATGCTACGTTTGAAGGACTAAACAACGTAAATTGTTTATGATGTCAAAGGGGAGAGTTAGCAGTTCTTTATACTCCCAAAAAATAAATAAATAAACAAAAATAAAACTAAAAATCACTTGTCTATGACCTTAGGGAGTACTCGTTCCCAGAAACACCCGGGTTGAAGATGACACAGGTAAACTTACGCTGCTGTCAAGATTGGTGTTACTCTGGATTCGTTAGGGACCCCGTTCCTACTATTGCGCATGATCGTCCGGAGCAGCATCGCCCTTTGGATCTCTCTTTCATCCCTTCCTCCCAAGGATCGCTTTTTTGTTCTAAAGTTCCCTTGTTTATCAAGTTTATAATTACTGTGTTTTACTGTTTTCTTTATTGATTATTACCGTAATTACACACACACACACAAACACCTATGCCCATGGCGCGACTCGAACCCGCGACCCTCAGCTTGCCGGAGCGCCGAAGCTATACACTCCAGCGACCACGGTTACGAGAGCCGGCACGTTAGATACAATGGGCCTATTGAAATGGCTTAAGCGCCGTGCTGAGCTTCAGTGACTGAGGCCTCCTCCTCCGTCTGATTATCCTATTCCATCCCTGTGTCATTAAGGATCTTGGGTTCCTTCAATGCCATCCAAAGTATTCGAAATATTAACAGAAATGATTCTCTAATGCAACTGACTCATGGCCAACCTCAGCAAATTTGTGTTTTGTTAACCTGGTTACCTGGTCATAGTGGCATCCGAAGAAAGCAGCGGGCAGCTAAATCTTCTGTCTTCCATTTCGTAGACACCGTCTTTAATTCTAAATCATCTGAAGTGTAAATATACTTCAGAAGTAGATTTTAAGAGCTTGGTAGTCCAGAAGCAACTGCGCGAAGTAAAACTCTTACCTTTGCATGGGAATTTTCAGAACCTTTTCCTATTTTAGTTAACATAGGTACATATATATTCACTACGGTAAGGCTGTTCCTAGGTGTATGAACTACGAAATAATAAAAAAACGTGTCAGTTCTACTGTCCTTACAAGTAAAACCAATCTCCAGCAACCCATCGACGTTAGTAAAAGTCTAGCTTAAAAACTCTAGTGCCTATAGGGGAAATGTTAAAAATGGGCATCATCAACTTTCCGCTAGTTGAGTTTTGCTCACTGTGTTGACCCTCAGTCAGCGATGTTGAGCAGGTAGGCGAGTACAGTTCCCTCACTGCTGTGGACATTAGCGGGCTCGTTGACAATTATAGCTATTGAAGGTACACCTCGGAGCAGGAAAGGGGAAACAGGGAATTCAAGTTGGTACTGAAATATATAGCTCCACTCTCTCCAAGCGTCACCTTTCTACCTCCCCTCTTGCATAATTCTAGCCCTTGTTTGAGATGCTTGCCTCATCCCAAAAGATAGGCGGAGCTTAACACTGCCAATGAGCAATATATGTTCTTGCTTGTTGAATACCATTAGTTTAATGATAAACATGATAGCTTTAAGGGTAATGGATAATATCCATTTATTTAATTACGCATTTTGACTAGGGCCACATCCGTTTTATTATGCAATAAGATAACCGTATAGTTAAATTTATATAGGTGTATCTTCATTGGTGTCATATATTTGCGGGACGTGTTCCTGACATCAAAACAGTAAAAAAAGTTCATATGTACATGGATCTGAAAATCAACTATTTCGTTGTTATAAGTCAAAGAAGATGCATTCCATAAGTGAACAAACGCATATGCACTATACGTATGGCCGTGCAGACGACAATGCAGCACGAGGAAGTGAACTTTATGCAGAAAGGTACCCTGACAGGCCGTTACCGTGTACAAGAACATTCGCACGAATTCAACAACGCTTCAGAAAGAATGGCGCATTTGAGAGGAGTACTAGGGATGTTAGGAGACCAAGAGCGGTACGAGGCATTGAGCTTGAAGAACGAGTTCTTCGTGCTGTAGATGCAGACCCATCACAAAGCACAAGACGTATGGCTGTAAGGGAAAGAGTTAGTCATACGACTATGTGGAGAATTCTGCATGAAAATCTTCTGTACCCGTATCACCTTCAACGTGTGCAAGGATTAAATGAGGTGAACTTTGAGCCAAGAAGACGTTCCTGTCAACGCATGTTATAGCAGTGCGCTGTGTTCATAAATTTCCTAGCCTGTATCTTATTCACGGATCAGGCTGGTTTTACTCGCGACGGCATCTTCAATTTTCATAACACTCATAACTGGGCATTTGAAAATTCTAATGAAGTACTACAGGACAACTATCAACAGAGGTTCTCTCTCAACGTTTGGGGTGGAATCATTCATGATCACCTTATTGGTCCCTACTTCTTCCCTCCGCGTCTGAATGGGCAAACCTATCTACAGTTTCTCAGAAATGAGTTGCATCACTTAACTGATAATGTGTCTCTGAACATTGTCCAATGAATGTGGATTTTACACGATGGTGCTCCAGCTCATTTCAGTATGATAGTTCGTAAGTTTTTGAATGATAGATTTCCGCAAAGATGGATTGGTCGAGGGAGACCCATTGCATGGCCTGTCCGATCGCCTGATTTGAATCCAAAGGATTTCTTCGTCTGGGGACATTCGAAGTCCTTGGTTCATGCGACTCCTGTACCTGATGTTGACATTTTGAGAGGACGTATCCAAACTGGATTTTACCAAATACGAAACACACCAGGAATTTTCAACTGAAGACGGCAGAGCATGGAGCGCAGGCTTACTGCATGCATCGAAGCAAGAGCAAGCCACTTCGAGCAATTTTGTAACTTTCGATTTTGTGTTGTTACTCTGAAATAAATGATTTTCAGACCCATGTTCATGTGAACATTTTTTACTGTTTTGATGTCAAGAACACGTCCCCAATATATATATGACACCAATAAAGATACATCCTGTATACTTGATTATATTTGTAATCACCATTATCATTATCATCAGAGGTGGTGGTATCTAAATGCTTATGGACCACAGTAATTACTAACTTGACAAATACTTTGGAATAGTATTCTCTTGGCGGTAGTAATTTTAGAACTTCATTTCAGTGCCTTCTTCAAAAAAATGTTAAGCATACATATTATGGCTGTTGTACATTTCAGCACTACAGGTAAATCATTTCTGCCCCTCCTCTGCCTTTACAATGTCAAATCATCTTACATTGGGTTTGTTTATACGCTCAGGGTAGAATTCATTGACACTTATTTCTGATCCCTCAGTTTCCACACCGAATATAACGTCATTCATGTGTTCTAAGTCAGTCATAGTGACACGTGGTAAGGGCCGGATGGAATCTAGTGTTGGTCGGGTACACGTGGAAACCTTATGGAAGAAAACAGCATTGCAATCTAGGAGGATGGGCACTTTTTGTGCTCCAAAAAAATGAATGTCCTCTATCCATATTCTTAAGCTAACACGAAAGTTATTTCTTTGTCTCGTTTAGTTATAATAAGGTGAAGCAGGTGTAATTTTGGTTTAGGGTGTGTTCACGATTCTAAATATTGTTTTTGTATTTACAGGACGTAAAAAAGCAATATGTAGAGAATTGTAGAGTAGTTTTATCGCACCCAGTAAAGTGGTGGATAGTTGCTACACTAGATGTTCTTGTTTACCTATATCGTGGTAAACAAAACTTGCGAGTCGCTTTTGGGTTAGCACTATTAGACAAACTGAATTCACACCTAAAACGTAACCCCCATAAGTCAGCACTGTTTTGTTACCACAGCTACCGTGTCTTAATCATTTCCGTCGTCCTCCGTGGTGTACTGGTTACCATGCTAGCCTCTAGTTCCCGAGGTCGCGGGTTCAAACCCGGCGGAGGGCGATGGAGTTTTATCGGGCGTAAAAATCCTTAGCATGGCTTCCTTCGGAAGGGAAGTAAAGCTGGTGGTTCCGAGTCGTAGATTTGCGGCATGTAAAAGAACCTCAAGCCTGATAAAGAGTCGTCTGAGAAAAATTTCCGGTCTTTCACGCCGGGTCGGGTTTGAACCCGCGACCTCCAGAACTAGAGGCTAGCATGATAACCTCTACACCACGGAGGACGACAAACCAAGCTAGACTACAATAAACTAATAAAGGCCATATATTTGAATACACACAACTATATACTGGAGGCTCTAAGTAATGCTTTTCCAATAACTTTAATGCATATGGAGAAATATAAGTGGCAGAAACAAGGCTTTAACACTGGCCATTCACTTAATATTTCTTATAGTTTTCACTGATTTCAATATTTTTGGAGGCTATTAACTGCAAAGGCAAGTTTTATTTTGCGATCTGCGATTGGCAAGGTATTGGAATGCTCATCAGTTATAATCAGGCATACAATTTCCAAGCATTAAAGCCAGGGCGGAAGGAAATTAGGTTGAATTGTTATTGGACTTTCGCACTTACTAGCAGACAACAAACCACCCCTATCCCTTAGCTTTTGCAGACAACACCCAGTCACTTACCAGACCGTGTTTACCTGCCGTCAGTGATCCTTGGCCGCTGTTGTTTACGTACTTTGTATTGATAATGGTTTGAGTGTAGCTAACTTGTCCATAACTCCTTAAGAATTCCTATGCCTGGTTATAACAAATAATTCACCATGTTTGTTAATTTGGCGTAGATTAGTGTTTTACTATTCTTCTTTTTCGGCAATACATATTCAAACGTAGCAGTTGCCACAACCCAAATGAACTGGGAGACCAGCATAAGTCGTTGATATTTCTCACACGTGTATAAATATAACCATTGAAAAACAGTAAATTCTGATTTATTCTCTGTTTCTCGCAACATTCATTCCCATCATTGACATATTTAACATAAAATGTCTGAACGTTGATGATATTAATGCTGCAAGTTGTTCTTCCCTTATCTACTTCTTTCCATCACTCTTATCAATTGATGTCACTAATCCCTCTCTGTTCTACTGGTAAAGCGCTCAGCTCCAATAGTGGACTGTAATAGGACCTGCTGTTACTCGGGCAGGATATCTGGCTCTTATCTGAAAATCCCTAGTCTTTCTTTTTTTTAAAAAATTTCCCTTGTTTTACCCAGTTTGTGATTACTGTGTTTACCGTCTTCTTTACCGCTTATTACCGCAATTACACACACAACACACAGACACACACACACAAACACCCATGCCCATGGCGGAACTCGAACCCGCGACCCTCAGCTTAGGGGAGCTCCGAGGCTATACTCTCCAGCGACCACGGCTACGAGGGCCGTCTTCCTTAACCCAACAAGAGGTGAGTTGCTTACTTATCCCGAACATTCAAATTGTGGCTCTCAGCTCCTGAAATCCCAAATTTATTTGAACAAACAATCATCATGATTTCATTCGGCGTCTCTTAAGACCTGAGATAATTATAACTGAAGATAAATTCTGAAGAGGGGACTTAAATTGCAATATAATAATGTTTTCGCATTAAGCAAATGTCCAAAATGGTAAATCAATCAGTAAAACCGGGGTATAGCAATCAATATTCATTATACCCCAACATATTCGGTAAAAACCGAAATATTTCTATTCCAATATTATCACCTAAAATTTCAGTAAAGTGTGCCATTCTCCAAGTTATACACTTCAAAATTTTACCAATTTTGAGCCTTTCCCCTTAACGCAGTTTTAGATTAACCCCTACATAAATCATGTAATGTTCCATATAATTTTGACTAATGACATATGTTTTTTAAAACGTGATTGCTCTTTGCTAGGAATAAAAAAACTGGCCGTAGTGCTATTATGAACGTTTTAAAGTTGTTTGTTCGTATTTAAAGAATTCAATAGGCAACATAACATCACATTTTTCATTACAGTTTCAACAAGTAGTGGGAAAATTTTAAAGGGAGCCTAAACGGTGATTTTCGCAATTCCATTCTTTTTCTTCTTTCTTTTCTTTCTTTCATTTTCAATTTTTGATTGCATGCATTTTCAAATCTTCCGCTTATTTTGAGTAAGTTTCATACAGTTGTGCTAATTATAAATAGGTAACTATAATTATAAATATTATTTAACATTACGTAGCACATTCTTTTAGAATTGTCAGGCTTATTTTAATGTTAAAACACCAATAACTTCACAAATACTAGGACAGTTTTTATTTTTCTAGCAAAGTTTAACTGCAGTTGGTTATTACCATAATCAAGCTGATGGCACAAATGACTATGTGCCTGCAGGATTATGAGAGATTCTGTACAGCATAACTAGTTTTCGTTAAATTTTTTATTTAACAGAAATTTTGGAAGAACTACTTACAATTTTCTATATAGATGCCCCATTATCCTAGAAACTAATCGATATAATGTGCTGAAATGTTTACCACTAACTTTAGCTAAATAAGCCCTATTTTAAAAATTTAAATCCCATCATTTTTCAATAGTTTTATGCATTACATTACAACAATTTAACGTTTCTTCTGGTAAACAAAAGTTTACTGTTTTTCATCAATCAAGACTAAACGTGTTCTAGAACATGGAACACATTGTAAAATGCAACTAATTATTTTAAATCGTTTCCTAGATAATGGGTCATTAATTAATTATTATTAGTTCAATTTAATATTAGCGAAATATGGCATTTAAAGTTCTCTTAAAGTTAATGCTCCGCTCGATGAATGCAGGTGTTGAAACTATGAAGTCGAGAAAACAAAAACTAAAATTATTTTATTACTAGGTTATATGATATTAAACTAAGGACAATATTTGCACTTTTAAATAGTACGAGGACTAAAACAGCAAGATTTTTGAAAGTTGGTTGTTGATTGGTTTACAACGCCAATGACCTTCGAGGTAACCTCGTTCCACCCAGCGATGTATGGAACTCCATTTATTAACAGGAGGCACCCAGAGAGCGAAGTCCTTTATCTCCGATGAGAGGGTGGTGATGGTGAATGGCGCTGGAGCTAGGGTACCTGCACTTTTAACCGTGGATTACGGACCACATTGGGTCTTAGGGAAGGTTTGGATAGGGCCGACTTAAAACAGCCACCCCAAAGCTGGAAATCGTACCACGTGAGCTGCGAACGAAACCACTGAGCTACCCTGGCGGCCTTAGTTTTGGAAATTGAAAATATAAAAAGTGAGCACTTCTGAGCGTTTCTGCTCACATAATTAGTTCATTCTTCTTCTTCTTTCTCTGTTTACGCTCCACGTTGTTAGGGGTTACACCCCCAGGACTTATAAGCGGGTGTCTGGGGTCAGACGCCTGCCGAGGAGCGCTGTAGATCAGAGAGAACATCCAGGATGAGTGATCAGCCCGAAGCCCGGTGTGAGAGCGAGGAAGGAGATGATATGAAATGACGGTGGTGATGGAGCAATTGGTGGAATGAATGGCTGGGGAACCCAGAGAAAACCCGCCCAGACACCTCTTTGTTCACTACAAATCCCACAGTTCCCTGGGACTGAACCCGGGCCGCTTTGTTGAGAGACAAGCGGTCTAACCACTCGGCCACGGCGCCGCCATTAATTGGTTCGTTGCACACGAAAATATTATATTTAAAAACACGAAGTAACAATTATTGTAGTTATTACTATAACAGAGCATCGCTACACACTATTGCTAATCTAATTTACGCACACAATAGTATTATACATTTGACTTGCCGCACACTCGTGTAGAATGGTGTTTCGCATTAGTTCGAAGAAGCATACTGGCTTGGTACAAACGAAAATGTCTGCGACTGCAAAAATGATGAAGCATAGTGGCATATCAGTGCGTGATAAACACGAAGGTGAGTAAATCATTTGGAATTACCTTATCAGCAGTAGTATGCTTTGAAACGCAATGTAAACATTTATTTGCGGTATCATTTTGTTCTGAAATGGAAAAAAACAGGTGCAGACGCTCTAAAATATATTTACAATGTCCTGATAAAGGAAGCTGATCTTCTCTAATACCCTATCATAAAAAACAAATCATACATGGTCTCAGTTATGGCCTTTGTTATAAATAGTCTGGTTAAACAATTTTTGTTTCTGAGTCATGGTTTCTGGAAGATGAAGGTAAGGCTTTAAAACTGTCTCGTACGTTAGCTATCTTTTATATTCACAAGCATACAAAACTTGGACATAATGCTACCTTCATAGGTTCTCTCCTTAATTATTTAAAAATGTTTTTGATGAAATTAAAGAATAATTTACTATTAAGCTTTAAAAATATAAAGTTGAAGTATAATAGGTAGCAGCTAATAGAAGATACACACACCTGTAAGTATATGAATTGAAAAAATTCTGATATTACATTCACATGGTTTTCTCTGTCCACTATTGCCTATTTTATGTAGGTTTTGGTAACTATTATTGCAAAGGCTTAGTCTTCTACCCACTTTAAGCTAATTGAGATATACCATGGTAGCCTCTAGTTCCCAAGGACGCGGGTTCAAACCCGGCGTAGGGCGATGGATTTTTTTCGGGCGTAAAAATCCTTAGCATGGCTTCCTCCGGAAGGGAAGTAAAGCCGGTGGTTCCGTGTCGTAGGTTTACGGCACGTAAAAGAACCTCAAGCCTGATGAAGAGGCCTCTGGGCAAAACTACCGGTCTTTCACGCTCAATATAGAATGGGGCGCTAAGAACCACAGTAGTTAAAGAGCGTCCATAAATAAAACTCGATTTAATTTAAAAATTTTAATTGAGATAAATGTTCGCATAAATAGCGTCATTATACATTCCGGAATAGCTACAAAGGTAATAGCGACGGTCAAATATTTAAAAAATCGTCATTAAATACAGGCCTTAAAATTCCATCTTTCTTCCACAACATTGCGAGAAACATCTGAAAAATTCAAATCAATAATAACGAACATCTTGGGAATGGTTGCTGCCACAAGAAAAATTATTTAAAATAAATTGTTTTAAAGAAAGGCGGCGGCGTGGCCGAGTGGTTAGACCGTTCGCCTCCCATCAAGGCGGCCCGGGTTCAATCCCAGGGACCTGCATGTGGGATTTGTGGTGGACGAAGCGGCGTTTGGGCGGGTTTTCTCCGGTTTCTCCCGCCATTCATTCCACCAACTGCTCCATCATCACCTTTCCTTTCATCCATTTCACCAACATTTCGTTTCATCTACTACCTTCATCTCATCAGCATCGGGCTGATCACCCATCCTGGATGTTCTGTCTGATCCATGAGTGTCTGCTCCTCGACGGGCCTCTGACCCCAGGCACCCGCTTGTAAGTCCTGGGGGGTGTAAGTCCTACATAAGAGAAGGGTTAACAGATAATGAATGAATGTTTTAAAGAGATATACATTTCTTATATTAAGGTTTTGTCTATCCCTTACGTTGTTCTAGCTATAAAAAATTCTACAAAATTCTTCCTGAATGAAGTGGCCTTCGCAAGCTATTCCAAGTTCAACATATACATTTTATTTGTCATGTAAATATCATAATATGCTATGGCATTTCAATCAAAAGCGTTACAGGAATTTTGTAGGGCATACAAAAATTACGAAACACTTTCCATGTAAAGAGTACTTTGGGGAATTGTTCTGAAAAACTTCGTGTCATATCCTTGGGAGATACTGAACATCAATACAAAGTTTTGTATTGATCCAACATGTCGTTGTTGTAGCTATGCTGTTCGCAAACACAAACCCTTTTCTAAAAATGCCTATTGTTTATTCAGGGTCTGTAGCAGGAAAGCGTTGTTCCTCTGGTTGATGCCCTCTGTGCAGTGTCCTTGTCTCCGGCTATTGTTGCTCGTCGGCTGCTGTTTTCTCCATTCCTAATCAATTACCTATCTAACTAACTTCACCGATCTCAGGGCTTTTGTAGGTGAGGCAAATTAAGGTACACCGCATTTCCCTTAAAAAATATGGTTTATTATCAAATAAATCTTATGGACGGCTAGCTTTTCCCATTATAACAATTCCCACCATTTTAATAAATTAGGAGCCTAATATAACTGCACACGCTTACCACCCAATGCACACACGTGCATCCGTCGTCCAGAAGGTATCACTGTGTGTCGAGGAGATTCTATAAGAGAGTGAAAATCTGGGGCTTTCTTTCCCCTTTTTATACCTAAGCCTAATGACGCTCACCTCCGCGCCTAAAAATGTAACGAAATTTCTAATTGGTTCTCAGACCGCGTTACCTTATTATGTATGAGAATATTCTGCTCCAAAAGATTTCGCATACGTGTCTCAGTGACGCGCCCGGAAGCAGATTCAATATCTCTGTCTCTTTCCTTTCTATATCTGTCTCTTTCTATTTCTCCTTATTGCTTACAGTTCCTGCTCACTAGCTTGGTGAAAGGTGGGCTCTACCTAGAATTATTTTTACCTGGAATTAGCTAGCTCGCCCGTTCCTTACTTATGTAAGTTACAATCTGTTTTTGTACAATTCTTGGTTGTTAAATATTCTAACATCTTCCTTGGCGAATTATATTATTATGTACAATTCTTGTTTAATATTGACTTATATGTCTATGTGTATATATATGTGGTATATCCCCTTTCAGGTCCTCAAAATGTGTATTTCAGATGAAATTTTTATATAGAATTTCTGGTAGGAATACAGCACTTCTACTTTCTAGGTATGTAGTAGAGAAGGTAAAAATAGAATTAAGGAATGATTTAGCTTTAAAAATAAATAGGTGAAGTATAATAGGCAGCAGCTAATAGAAGATAAACCCAAATGCAGCTATAAAAATTGAAATAGTATATTATGCAACAAGACTATCATGATACTAACTAAGACACGAGTATGTTTACGAAACGAGTGGTCGTGAGTTCCATAATTTTCATACGAGCGTCTTAGTTGCCATTAAAGTCGAGTTGCATACGACTGTTTTTGGTCGACCACACTATATTTTCAAAACTTTGAGTTTTTACAAAAATATCTTACCTGTTAATTGTGTGTAATTGAGCGTGTTTGCGAGTAGTGCAAGAGATGGCAGCACCGTTGATTCCACGCTTTATGTATTAATTTTTGCAGGTAACGTGAAAGCAACACATATTGAAGCAAATGAAAGAAACGCAGCTTATTATAATATTTAAATTACAATGAAAAACACCATGTTATCTTAAATGCACAAATGTCATCTGTGGAATGGATTCCATTGGCATGTTTGAAATTGGGTGAATGCTTATTTGATTCTAACTTAAAAACAACACATTGCTGCTTTGAATATGTTAAACATTATGAGCGACAGGGGAGCTGCGCGTGCAGCCCAGTAAGGTCGCAATGAGTCGCTGAAGTATTATGGATGCCACAACCGTCCAGTTACGTGTGGTCGACCAAAAAGTAAGTTTTAGCAATAGTCTCCCCGTTTTGTGGTACTGAATGTGTTAATTGTGTGACATATTAGTAGCTATTGTCATGCCAGACACATTATTGCGTCGCATTGGCGACAGCATTGTTAGGGTAATTTTAGTATTTCTTTCGGCTTTGTGTTTGAAGTTCCGCCTGGCATGACAACTCGCCACCTCCAGCGGGCGAGCCTAGCCGGAGGTGGAGAGAGGGGGAATAGTTTAGCGTTACTTCTTTGTGTGTGCGAGTCGTCAGTCTGGTATGTGAGTTTGTGTGTGAAAGAGTGTAGATGTAGGTCGTGTGTGAAGCATCTCCCCTCAGCTCCTTATTCCTTTGTGTGTAATGTAGGGTTACCATTTATTTTATTAAATAAACCACAGTAATGTGAATAATGTAAAATTTGTGTATTCTGTTATAAAAACCCGACGCCTGCATCGGAATGTGAACATCAATGTCCTGGTCCTCTCGCAGCATCTGTGCTATGTTCTCCCCATGTGCATGTTGGGGTGATTAAAATTTAATATTTTGCTGGAAACCTTTAGGCCCTCATCCCAGCATGTAACAATATCTGCATGCACTACGATGTTAAGGGAATTAAATAGATCGATATTTAGTGAGATTTTTGTTTCCGTTTGTTAATACACTACAAAAAGGAACTCTTTTCTGTCGCCTCAAGTAGTTCATGATGTGCCAGACGCAAACTTTAGTAAATGGGAAAGTAAGGAAGCTTCAAAACTTGAACTGCCATTAATAGACTCTTTGCTGGAATTATTTTTTGTGAAAACAAAGCTATTATGGAGTATTAGAGAGTTGCTTGCTATTTTATTATAGAATTTGAACCTACTATACATGCCAAAACAACACTTAAAATAGTTTTTCCCTGCTTGAAGTTGTTTAAGTTGAGATATATCTTAAGTAACATTGAAATGTGCTTTAAGTGCAGTACTAATAAAGTTAAAGAGGTCGACCTATCAATATCTGTCTTATTAGAAGTTACGTATGTAATGTGTTTTACTTTGAATTTTTAAGGCTCAAAAAAGATTTGCCTTTATGCAACATACAACCTTAGTATAGAAATCACCTAATCCTACAAAAGTTATTAATAGACATAGAATTGCAATTTAATTACCTGTCCATTATTGCCCTTGAAACATTAACATTAAGACACCTTAACACAACTGTTCACCCTTAGAACTCGGACATTGAGAAGAATAAAATACCTCTCGCTTTGTTTACATTGAGTCACTATCAGTGACAATAATTGCACCGTGCCTTCGTTTTATGCCAAGGCCACAACCGCCTTCTATGCGTATCGGCCGAGACGGCAGTGGCCTCGGTATCATGTCAATGGGCAGCAACGGCACAGGACATGTCTTGGGTACGTTTATCAACTGTGAGCTGTCTCATTCGCCTTGTCTTCGTGTTGTGAAGTGTTTCGACAATAAGTGCGTTGTGTGTGATTTCCTTAGGAATGTTATTCTTTTATTAGTCCAACAAATTCACGGTTGAATCCCTATGATCCGTAGCATTGACTGTCAACAAAAAACAGTTGGGCCCTCCTCCTAGTGTATTCATATCGTGACCGAATAGTAGGTACTTAATTATTTTTATTCTTTGGTTTAAACTGAATAGTTTAACCACTTCGAGAGTCTTTGTTTCTCTTTATTTCTCACTCTCCACATCTTTATATTGCTCTTATCATTTCATTTTTTATATATTTTTTGTCATTTTTCAGCTGCATCAATATCTCACTTCTACACAGCAGCTTTCACATTCATAATATTTGGTACAATTGAATTGTTTTGTTTTCTAGTAACCTCCCTGTTATTCCATATAAAAACTGAGTTGTAGTCCTTTTATCGAATTATTTCTATTATCCAGAGTATAATCATACAGCAATTTTTATATTAAGAAATCTAGACATAAAGCCAAACATATTACTGGAAGAATTAAAAATGTACAGCATATGCATTTCAAAGAATTGCTTGCTATTTATACTACAAATTGTGATTAGTAAAAAGTTCAACTTTGCCCTCAATTCTTACGTGATATTTAATATATGTCAACATTTTTGATCGAACGAATTGCAAGCACATTTCGTGCTTCTGGTCGTAAAGATCCACACAATAGGGGTTCAGAGTTGATTTATTTCTGGTTCACTTATGAAAAGAACATCAGCTGACTGAAGACCATTCATATCTATAAGGTGGCATATCAGCAATCATTACAGTACATTGTCGCATTGCATGTCAATGTGTTCGTAGCCTGCAGGTTCTTTACAGAATAAAAATAAGTGAAATACTCTCTTCTTACACAAAATGCACATCCTGTGCAGAGAGACAAAAAAAAAAAAGAGTACATTCATAACGTACACAATGTCACACGCTACTTACTGTATGGATACCGAGAATTCTAGTGGTTGCGGAAAAACAATGTGCAGAAGATCGTAGAGCGGAAAGGCAGTACTAAAATAAGCATTTCAAGAATAGGAGCTAAGGAATCGCAGAAACGTTTTACTGCGCTACATGCGTCAACACTAAATCCGTCATGTTAGTCTCCGATTGTGAAACCTGTTTGTGGCGTGTCAGATGTAAACCAAACGCACTCTTGTACAGTACTATAGTTCAGCAACTTACAAAAAAACCTTGGGAGGGGTAACGCACCTGGTCATGTATTCCCCCTCTATAACTGCCTTGGGCTGGCATGTCTCTTCTACTCTGCCTCTGAGTCGCTGCTTAAGCGCCACACGCCATAATTTCGCCTAGCCCGTGTTTTATTTTGTTTTATTCTCATAAAATCGATTATCACTTAATTACACCACTGTTGTAGCTACCCAACCGTAGAGGCAGGACTAAAGACACAAGAGCTTTGCAACAAAAATACTGTGTTTGTAGATTACTGTGACAGGCCACGCAAAGAGCAAGGTGCAACGGGTGTGAAAACAAATGTTTGCATATAACTAGCGATAGCATTTCACATACATGCGGTATTATCATGGGATATCTTCCAAAAGTTAATTCACACTTTCCAGGATATTTCATAGCCTTCACTGTCCCATCTACCTCTTCAAGGAAAATAGTTCCTCGCTGATTGATTTTCATAATACAAATTATTTCAATTGAAGATTTACAAAGAAAACTAGTGGTTTTAATCTTTTTACAGGGAGACCCATTAGACATCATCATTTCGAAATTGTGCTCCTTAACACACCTCTTACAAACTGGAATAAGGATTTCAGTTTTTGAGTTATCACAATGTAAACAAGATCCTATTAAATTTTTCTACACTATAAAATTACTGTGTTCACATCAGTGACGTGACACTTGTTTCCCGCGTATCAGCCCACTTGCTCTTTAAGACACCTCATTGGATAACTCAGTAGCTAAAGGCAAAAGACAAGTAGAGTGGGGTCGATTTACTTTTCCTGAATACTCGCGCAGTCGGTAGACCGAGGGATTTTACTAAATTATTATACTATAGCCGCTGTGTCTGATGTTCAATGCCACATTTGTGTTGTGAAGCCTACTAGATGGTACGGTAATACCGAACACTCGTCTTGTTCAGTACAAAGGGTACAGTACAGTACAGTACACGCATGTAATGGTTAGCTTCCCAATGTGTACCAGTACTCATTAGTTGAGACAGTACGTCTACACTTGTCGTGTGAGTTACATTTCATTTTGACTCGCAAATGAAGATGTTTCATAAACTCAGATTTATGTTCAATGCGTGCTGCTGCTGTTATAGTGCATCTACGACTTCATACTCCTAACCTCAAAATGCTTATTTTGGTACTGTCTTTCTACGCCACAATTTTCTGCATATTTTTTTGCGCTCTGTTTATTAATGTTTTTATTTTCAAAAAAGTAAACTCCGAAATATATACTAATATTATAAAGAGAGAAACTGTGTATTTCTGGGAGGGGGCTAATCTCGCCATTGAAAATCACTCTTCTTCATGTCGGACATGTGCCATAAAGTATTTCCAAAGTTTTAAAACCGTGGGTTGGGCCCAAACATTTATTGCTGAATAATAATATCAAGAGGATATTTTTGATACTTTATTATGAACATGGAACATTTTTAGTGACTTCCAGGCCAGAGGGGTAAATAGGGAGGTTTAAAATATTTTAAAATGAAGTTATTGGAGCGAAGAGGTTACACGTTGTGTTCCAAATTTCTCTGCTCATTTCGCTGGAGCTTTTTATCAAGGAGTATTCTTCGTTTGACTTTGACAAAAGTTGCTACACGTGAGTTTTAGAATGTGGGCTTGGGAACTATGGCATTGGGCAATATAGAGCTTCACAATCGCACGCATTTTTAAAAATACTTCGCCTCAAAGTCACCCATTATGCATGTCGGTATCAGTTATTCATGTTTACCACAAAGTTCTCAGTTAAATTCTTATTAAATACACGGAATTGCAACTTTTCCCTTCACGTATTGCTTTCTTGAATCTACTGGTCAGTAACCAGTTTATTTCGCGTTTTAAATCACTGTTTTCAACTAGCTTGAAGTGAGGTTGAAACCATCAGTTCTTTGCCATGGGAAATAAGTGGTCGTACATTTTCTTGGTGTATTTTGGGCTCTCAGAAGAACAGCCTCTATCGATTTGTAAGCGCAAGCATAGGGACTCTCGACAGTCGCAGTACGGTTCAGGTCGATTATCAGTACGCTAAAGTCGACATGCGGGCGTGTATGAGACAACATAATTACCTCCGTTCATTAGTCACCATTTTTATGTGCTGCTCGCGTTGTTTTGTATCGACTCTGAGAGGTTTCGTCATCATATTGTTTCATCCATATAACTGAATCGCTCTATGAAAGGGCCTAAGTTATGAGTTAAAATTTGGGGGAAAAATAGAATTTCCTTTAAGAACTTTGTGACAAAGAAATAACTAACTATGGGTGTTGTGAAACTTGCCGTTGCGTTCATTTTGTGGCAGAGACTTGAGTAGTTGTTTGCCTAAGGATTAGTATTAGGATTCAACGCGGATAGATCTTTTGTACCTATGCCCCGGACGGGAGGGATAAGAGGAGAGAGAAGGTGGCCAAACCAGGAGGCACGACAGAGGGCAGGGTCACTACCGCTAACAGATTTAAACTCTCCGGATAGGCATTGGCGCAGTGGGCTCCCCTACCCCTGTGGGCTTACACATCCCCTAGGAACCTGGAGAGCGCCCCCAATCCCGGGGACGAATATTTCCACAGAGCATCCTTATCCCCTGCCATGCACACGCCGAGACCTCCCGCCGAAACAACAGGAAGAGATAAACACGGCTTCCCTGGGCAAGCCGCTCTTGTTACCGCTTCTAGGGTACTTTATGACGTCATGACTTCATTTTTTTGGATGGCGGTGTCATCTCGTAGGTGCTATCGCACTTTGTGCTGTGTATCACACCAATAAGCATACCAATGCTAGTTCTGTCAACTAATTGGCAAATTACGAATAGGTGTAGGTGAGGAATGTCGACCGATTTTGTCGGTCTTTTGCGAAGTTCATTGCGAATAAACAGCAAATGTCTGTTTGAAAAGACTCTTGAACATGAGTCAATTCTCGAGATGTTAGCATTTTAGTTCTCAAACATCGGTTATAGGTACTCATATAAATTAGCGTTTCCTAGCTATTTAAATGTTCTTAAACAGACAAGCTTTAACCCCCTTCCTTCTCCAACTACTAAGGGTGAAGGAGGCGCCAGCGGATATCTTAAGTCAAGCCCTATTAACGCCCTTACAGACGATCAGCGCCAGGTACATTACTGTATGTTACATGGTGGATAATACACACTACATTATATGCCAGCAAATAAAATGTGAAACACCTAAAACTACTATCCTGAATATTTATCGAATACAAAATGACATTGATGCAACGTTTGCCTTTAAATGAAGTCCAGAAAACGGTTAATAGCTGTGACGCATATAAATAATCCAACAATCAACATAAAGGGCATTTTACCACAAAGCTCTGTTTTATTCTCAAATACAAGGCAGGCTATTGAATTAAAACATATCAATATGAGAAGTCGATAACATTTTACAGGTTTCTCTTTCAACTAGTTAGGGACTGCTCCAATTAACTACACTGAAGCAAGTCTTAAAAGCAACTCTATAATAACGTTTGTTATTCTATGAAGAGCTACCAGCAATGTCACGATCACAACCATCTACCTGTGCTCAGTGCCACTATCGATTTTTCGTAACAGGGATGCCACACTATTTTACACTTTACTACGCTCAGCGTACTATTACGCTTTCCTACTACATCCTGCAGGACCGAGTTGGGTTGTTGACAGTATATGCTACGGGACCGAGTTGGGTTGTTGCTAGTGTATACCACGGGACTGAGTGGGGTTGTGGTAGTGTACACTACGGGACCGAGTTGGGTTGTCGGTAGTGTATACTACGGGACCGACTTGGGTTGTTGGTAGTGTATACTACGGGACTGACTAGGGTTGTTGCTAGTTTATACCACGAGACTGAGTGGGGTTGTTGGCAGTATATGCTAGGGGAGTTGGGTTGATGACAGTGTGTACTATGGGACAGAGTTGGGTTGTTGGTAGTGTATACCACGGGACTGAGAGGGGTTGTTGGCAGTATATGCTAGGGGAGTTGGGTTGATGACAGTGTGTACTATGGGACAGAGTTGGGTTGTTGGTAGTGTATACTACGGGACTGAGAAGGGTTGTTGACAGTGTATGCTACGGTACTTGGGTTGTTGACAGTGTGTACTATGGGACGGAGTTGGGTTGTTGGTAGTGTATACTACGGGACTGAGTGGGGTTGTTGGCAGGGTATGCTACGGGACTGAGTGGTGTTGTTGGCAGTGTATGCTACGGGAGTTGTGTTTTTGACAGTGTGCACTATGGGACTGAGTTGGGTTGTTGGTAGTGTATATTACGGGACTGAGTTGGGTTGTTGGTAGTGTATACTACGGGGCTGAATGGGGTTGTTGGCAATGTATGCTACGGGACTGAGTGGGGTTGTTGACAGTGTACACTACGGGGCTGAGTTGAGTTCTTGACAGTATATGCTACGGGACCGAGTTGGGTTGTTGGTAGTGTATACTACGGGACTGAGTGGGGTTGTTGGCAGTGTATGCTACGGTACTGAGTGGGGTTGTTGGCAGTGTGTACTATGGGACTGAGCTGGGTTCCTGACAGTGTATACTACGGGGCTGAGTTGGGTTCTTGACATTGTATGTTACGGGACTAAGTGGAGTTGTTGGCAGTGTATGCTACGGGACTGAGTGGGGTTGTTGGCAGTGTATGCTACGGGAGTTGGGTTTTTGACAGTTTGTACTATGGGACTGAGTTGGGTTGTTGGCAGTGTATACTACGGGACTGAGTGGGTTTGTTGGCAATGTATGCTACGGGAGTTGGGTTGTTGACAGTGTGCACTATGAGACTGAGTTGGGTTGTTGGCAGTGTATGTTACGGGAGTTGGGCTGCTGACAGTGTATACTACGAGACCGAGTTGGGTTGTTGGTAGTGTGTACTACGGGAGTTGGGTTGTTGACAGTGTATACTACGGGAGTTGGGTTGTTGATAGTGTATACTATGGGACTGAGTGGGTTTGTTGGCAGTGTATGCTACGGGAGTTGGGTTGATGACAGTGTGTACTACGGCACTGAGTTGGGTTTTTGGTAGTGTATACTACGGGAGTTGGGTTGCTGACAGTGTATACCATGGGAATGAGTGGGGTTTTTCAGTGTATGCTACGGAAGTTGGGTTGTTGACAGTGTGTACTATGGGACTGAGTTGGGTTGTTGGTAGTGTATGCTACGGGAGTTGGGTTCTTGACAGTGTATACTATGGGACTGAGTGGGGTTGTTGGCAGTGTATGCTACGGGAGTTGGGTTGCTGACAGTGTATACTACGGGACTGAGTTGGGTGTTGGTAGTGTATACTACGGGACTGAGTGGAGTTGTTGGCAGTGTATGCTACGGGAGTTGGGTTGTTGACAGTGTGGACTATGGGACTGAGTTGGGTTGTTGGTAGTGTATGCTACGGGAGTTGGGTTCTTGACAGTGTATACTATGGGACTGAGTGGAGTTGTTGGCAGTGTATGCTACGGGAGTTGGGTTGCTGACAGTGTATACTACGGGACTGAGTTGGGTTTTGGTAGTGTATACTACGGGAGTTGGGTTCTTGACAGTGTATACTATGGGACTGAGTGGGGTTGTTGGCAGTGTATGCTACGGGAGTTGGGTTCTTGACAGTGTATACTATGGGACTGAGTGGGGTTGTTGGCAGTGTATGCTACGGGAGTTGGGTTGCTGACAGTGTATACTACGGGACTGAGTTGGGTTTTGGTAGTGTATACTACGGGACTGAGTGGAGTTGTTGGCAGTGTATGCTACGGGAGTTGGGTTGTTGACAGTGTGGACTATGAGATTGAGTTGGGTTGCTGACAGTATACACTGCGGGACTGAGTTGGGTTTTTGGCAGTGTACGTTCTGGGACGAAGTTGGGTTTTCCACATTTTACTCATGAGGATAACGGGATGGAGTTAGGGTGCTTTCTGTCAATGCTGTGAAAAGATTTGTAAATTCAATTCTTTCTGTCCGTTCTGTTAAGCAATGGAAGATTTTAGAAAATAATATTCTAAAATATGAATTAGTATTTGTGAGAGTGGTACAAGGTCTGTCAAACAAGTATTTAGGTAATGTATTATTTTGCTTTGGATTAGCAAGAGCTGCTCGTGATTCAGTGCGCCTACACCAGAGTAGACGTGCGGGTGTCTCACCCAACCGGCGTTTTCTGCCATCGTCAAATGAACTTTGACACTTAAGTTGTATATATCATAAATTATGGCTGGAAGGCTCGTTTATATTTTGCCAAATCAATGATACCACGAGAAAACGTTATGAGACGTCTTCTAGGTTATAGAAAATGTTTTGTCTACTTTAGGAATTATGTGTAGGAGCATAGATTTTAGACTTTCACCAATTCTAAACACTGTATGTGTAGTACAGTTTAACTTAAGCCTGCTTGCTGTTTTAACGTATGCCTCAAGTTATGGAGTCTTAGCAATTGATGACAATATTTCCTTTTTGAAAAAAACGATAAGGCAGTATGTATTTAAGTTGAACTCCGCTAAATAATGTTCCACAAATTATGTTCATTTTTTAACTTGTTACGTAATTTATTTACTGTGTAATTAATCACACTAATGATAATTAATATTCCATACAAAAGGCTGGAAAGATAGAGTAAGAGCTCGGCTGGTTAGAGCAGTTGCTCTAACTTATTAGGCTACCATGAGTTTGTAAAATGTGGATATGTGGCGTAATAAATCTTATGCATATACTGAAATAAATTAGCAATGTCCTCGTAGCTCAGTCGGTAGGGCATCTGCCTGCTGTGCGAGGGTCTCGGGTTTGATTTCCAGCTGGGGTGGCAATTTTTCTCTAGCCAAAATTATTCCCTATACTCCCCAAATCTGGAAGTATGAAATCGAGATTGTGTGTGATCTAATGTATAAAACCCAAAGAAAAACCAGAAGTCTGATGACACTGTATATGAATTAACACCATTGCCAATAGGCAGTATGTTCCAAAGGTAAAAATGGCCGCGTCGCGCAGCAAACGTACATATAGAATTAAAGAGTGTAAGTCGCCGTTGGAGCACATTATCTAAAAATGAATTTCAGAACGCCTTGTGGTTTACCGAAAAAATGTGGGTCAGCAGGAGAATTTAATGTCGTACAGGCATGTTTCCGTGTTAGTTCAGTTTCCTAAATCAACGACACGGAGAGACGAAGGTCTGTGGTTCAAATCCCGGCTGTCGCATTGGATTTTTCAGGCAGATTCTACCTTTCTAAACATATTAAATTCTTAAGCTCCTGTCATAAATGTTTTTGAATAGTTAATTATGATCTTAACTTTAATTTTTCATGAAATTTACAATTACCGAAGATTATTTTAGGAAATAAAGGTTAAAATATAATCGATTCATTAAGCACATATATACCGGCAGAATTTTAAATTCCGTCTACGCATTTCAGAAAAGTGTTTTATACTGAGCACTTCTAATTGGATTTACAGCGTTAATAGTCTTACAAATGACTGAAAAAAATTGCTCATTTCGTGACACAGTCGATTTCAAGTCAACTTTTCCACAATGGTTCTACCCAATAAAAAGGTAGTATGACAAAATTGGTAACCATAAGCTATACAACGGAGGGGGACACCTCGTGTACTACGACCTACCACCCCCAGGAGGAAGGGATGAAGTGAAGAAGCTTGGAGAGGCTAGAGACCTCAGGCAGACAGGCCACAGAGAAGACTAACAATTTCAGGCTTGAAGACCCATCTCACTGCTGGACCTGTCGACCAAGTAGCCTTCTAGTGTCCACGGGGAGTAGTCTTTCCCTCGAGCAAGATCCGCGCCATTTGTCCGGCACCGTCATACGCCACGAAACCTAGAAGTATACCTCAAATATGGCAAGGATACGAAATGAAAGGAGAGTGATGGTAGATGATGAACCCTCCCAACACTCGCCTACCGACTAGGAAAAACCACGAAAAATCCAAGATCAGAATGGGCGGTCGATGGTAATCGAACCCAGGACCTACCGAATGTGAGCATTACCGCGGAGCCTTTCCGCTCGGTAAATTGATACTGCTTGGACCTGTGGACTATTTTTGCTCAGATACGTCAAGAATATTAACGATTTTGATTCCTCAAATTTAGCATTTTGGTGACACAAACATCCATTATGGATCTTGAGAGAAGGTTACTTCGATTTTATTATAAAAATAATGTTGTGATACAATCACATGCCTTTCTCTATCCTCTATCTTTATTAGTAGGTACAGAAACTATTCTTAGGAAAGCTTATTTTTCTATCTACTACATATTAATCCGAATAAACCTTTGCAGAAATAGTTACATTACACATTTTGTTATAGATACAAAGAGAACACAGATAGTTAAATGTTTAAGAACTGGACGCTATACACTGACCATAAAATTCCATACTGTTTCCATCCAATAGCAAGAAACAACTGAATGTTGACAGGACTTTTAAGAGAATGACCAAGTAATGAACAATTCCAACCATTAATAACGCATATTTCAGAAATGGCTTGTGCCACAAAAACTTATTTGAAATAAATTGTGTTTTTTAAAGAGATCTACATTTTTTGTATTGTACGGTTTCGTCTATCACTTAACGTTTACCAGCTATACAAGATTATATATTATTTCTTCCAAATGAAGAGGACTTCACAGGGTAAATTCAAGATATACATTTTATTTGTCATGTAAACATCTTTAATGCATGGTATTTTAATCAAAATCGTTAGAACCATTTTCGGAAAATGTTCCATATACAGGGTAGTTTAGGTTGGGTAGCTTGGATTTCTTGAAAATCTTGTGTCGCATCCTTGGAAGATAGTGAACTTTGAGGCAGTATTTTTAACACTTAGATGATTTCAGTCTAATTATATAAAAAGATATAACAACAGCCCGACTTAAAGCAAGATGTGTATGTAGCAATATATAAAAAGTGTATATTACAGTCATTGTAAATGTTTATATTATTGTATACATGTCCAATAATGTTATGTGAATGTATTACGTAATTTAATAATGTAGGAGCTGTGAGAATAATAGGTTTAAAGTTTCTAACAATGAGCTAACAATGAGGTAACCTTGAGACAATAATGAATTTGAAAGTTTAAATGCTACTAGTCATTATTGGAGCAACAATAATGTAAATTTTGAGTCAGTATAATAAATAGCCAATCAACAACCAGAAAAAGCTTTATTTAAATGAAGGTTTTCTATTGGAGTAGGATTAGCCAATCAGAGACTTGAAATACAGAAATTTACAAATTTAGGAGGTAGAAATGAAGTCAGTTGCTTGTAGACAGCGCTCATAACTGGACGCGTTGGTTGTAGACAGTGTTCCTGATGCGAGATGGGTCCTCGAGAAATTTAATACGTATTCGTGTGAGACAAAAATAGTTTACGTGTTAAAAAGTGAAAGTAATTAATTAAAAAAATCTCACAGCTCTCTTATATCAGTGAAGTGTAATTTAAATTCTGTCAAGGGCTAATAAATGTAGTGAAGTAAAAATTATAATCTGTGTAAGCCTACATTCTTCAGTCGCACCACAACCCTGCAATGAGAAACATGTCTCTAACAATAATACTGACGCAGCCGAGGCAAACATAAATATATAATATTTAAAGAAACTGTCAAATTACAAAGTTAATATTTTTTAAACATTTTTGGGGCAAAGGCCACCGGAAAGTACATTTGAGGCGAAGGCTATCGGAAAGCGGGTACTATACGTGCGGTTGCAACTACTTCAAGTTCGGCTCCCCAACAGTTGAACTACAATACAACTCCTACTTCAAATTGGCTCCCAAAGCGTAGGGCAAATAACAATACAACAAAATAACTACTTCAACTTAAATACGAAGTTTGTTTTACTTATCCAACCTTTCGTTTTTGAGTTATGCTGTTCACAGACACCCAGACACACAGGCACGGACCTTTTCTTTAAAAATGCTTCTTTTTTGATTCAGGGGAAATTTTCCGGTGAAATTTCGGTATCAAATTTTTGGGTGGAATGCAATACCTACTATGTACGTGGCAGAGAAAATAAAATGGAAACACAAAATGAACACATTGATGTTTAATTTATAAAAGACATACACGTCGTTTCGAAAGAATGTAAATAAACTTTTCCTGATAATAAAACTTCTTCAATAGGAAATCAAAATAATGTAGATATTTTCATTAACTATTTTTGTGGTTTATGATGTAAAACCATTTGTTGCAAAGATAAGACTTCTTTGACATCAATTCCATGCAATCACCGCTTGATAGGTTTAATTGATTGAAAGAATTCTTTCAGATAGTATTTAGAACGACTCAATAAGAGCAGAAAGACTATATTTTTTAAACATAGGATTACATGTTAAAACTCATCCATAAAGCACGCTTGAGAGATAACTGCTTTAGATTACTAATTGATTCGGTATTTCATTGCTTTATAATTTATCAAACATTTACGGTCATTTATGCTGAAGATCACAGTAAATGCATTATTCTAATGTAGAAATAAAACAAAGGTGCCACAAATATACAAGCAAAAACAGTGTCGATTTAGCCTGTTGAAGCTTTAAGTGTAATTTTCCAACACAAGTGTTAAGGCAATCGAAATCGACATTGGCAATCGATCCACTTTGGTATTATCAAAGTGATGGGCATCTGTCCGCTTTGATAATGCCAGATAGGAATCATACACTGTAGTTACATCGGCAAAATAACAGACCTGTCTTACCTTTTAGAAATGTCTATGGACACTTACATTATTGACCTCTCTGCTTTATTATATTTCGGCTATTGAAAGCTGAGTTTAGTATTATTTTCTTATTTTATTGATTAAGTTATAATGATTTAGAACAAAGGTACAGCATTTAGTTTAACATTTTAAGCTTTAGTAATTAATTTACTTATGATTAAAACCTTCACAGAATTGAACTTTGTAGCGATATTTCCGCCGATTAAGAACACATAAAAAGGAACTCTATAATAATTATATTTTAGGAATTATTAATAATTAATATTCAATTTAATAAATTGCCATAATGTCATAGCCATAGGATTAAAAACTGTATAAATCGAAAGCCCTTCATAAGCTGTAAATATATTTTAAGTTTCCATAATATTATAAAATAAATAAAGGCGCAATCGCATGAGAAAAACTGCAAGATTTAGGCAAGAATAAGAGTAGTTTCGTTTTAGACTGTCCATTATGTTTTCCGAGAGTGGGGCCATAAAAATCGAAACCTTCTTTTGTACTTCGTGGGTGCGAGATAAGTTTTCAAGCAAACAGACGATATGAGGCAACGGACATTTCTTACAGTTAAGCTTTAAATTTTTAACCTGGCAACCAATAAACGGAGAGAATAAGTACGAGAACCAATAGAAACATAGGAAGACGCAGTGACATGCATAAAATTTGCAGGAGAGCAGTTGTTGAGATATGGGAATGCGAGCGTGGTTTTGGGACAGTCTGCCATGATTCTCCGGCAAGGAAACACGCATCACGTTGAGTCAAAAACAGAAAAGAAAAGGATAAAAGTTCCAAAATTTACGAAGTGCCGCACCACAATGCAATCATAAAGTAATGCGTGTGGAATAATTATATAGTGTTAGATTGTACTTGAAATTATTTTATCCAAGATAATAAATAATTTAACACGCCGCAAGTAATGAATTCAAGTTCGCGGGAATCAAAAGAACGCTGATAGAGCGCCTTAAATAATAAATAATTAGCCGCAGCAAAACGTTAATGGACCAAAGGGTGAAAATATTCTTATCTAAGAACCGTACGGGGTAGAAAAAAAACAAGAATCTTGCAGGTTTTCTGGCAGGAATACGTGTTTTAGTGAGGAAGTGAAAACGTTTTCTTCAAGAATAATATCCTAGTGTCACCCCTCCCGCAATACAAACGCTACAACTTCCTCGGCTGGAAAACAGAATTAATTATTTATGCGAACTTAAATTCTGTGTGAATTTCATTTAACTTCTGTATTTTACAAAAAATGACATTTTTTCTTCTTTAAGAAAATTTGTTTCAATTTTCGCTCATGCGTGACTTCACAAGTAGTGAGAATCATATCCTTTACTGATACGGCGATTACATCTTGTCTTTTGTTTTCTTATAATGCAGTTAGATTGTTATTAAAATAAAGAAAAAGAAGATCAAACAAATTGTTAATTTTTAGCCAATTAACCAGGTGCACCCAGAAAGTAAGTTTCCGTATTTTGTTTTTCAAACAAAGAAAACATAATTATATGAGCATTTTATTGGCAACAGGTACAGCAATATTTAAGCTATTTTTGGACATAGTCACTACAAGAATTGAGACACTTGTCATATCGTGGGATCAACTTTTGTATTCCTGTGTCGTAGAAGTCTGTCGCCTGTGAATGGAACCAGCGTGTGACTGTCGTCTTCAGCTCTTCGTTGTTGTCAAAACGCTGACCGGAGGACATGAATTTCGTGAGGTGCAAGAAAAGATGGAAGTCACTGGAAGCAAGACCAGGACTGTATGGTGGGTGATCAAACAGCTCCCAGCCGAACTCCTGCAGAACAGTTGCTGTGCGCCGAGCCGTATGTGGACGGGCATTGTCATGGAGCAACACAACACCTGCAGTAAGCATTCAACGTCTCTTGTTTTGAATGGCACGTCGCAATTTCCGTAGTATTTCACAGTAACGGTCAGCGTTCACTGTTTCACCTCTGGGCAGGAAGTCAACGAGCAGAATGCCCTTCCTGTCCCAGAACACCGTGCACATCACTTTCTGCACCGACACAGTCTGTTTGAATTTCGTCTTGACCGGAGATCCACATGACGCCAATGCATTGACTGCTGCTTGGTTTCCGTGGTGAAGTGCACAATCCACGTCTCATTGCCCCATCATTCCTATCAAGGAACTCGTCGCCGACATCATGATACCACTGCAGAAATGTCAGTGCTGCTCCAAAGCGTTTCGTTTTGTACTCGGATGTCAAGTTTTTCGGCACCCATCTGTAACGCAATTTCCTTAGCAGCAGGTGCTTAGTGACAATTTCATGCAACAAGGATCGCGATGTCTGCGGAAAATGGCTGCTGAGCACCGTAATCGTGAAGCGACGGTTCTCCACAATGCGCTGCCGCACCAGCTCAACAAGGTCATCATTGATGAGGGACGGTCGTCCACTGCGCTCTTCATCATGGAGACTTTGAAGACCTTCGGAAATCTACCTACACCAGCGACGCACCATCTGTTTGCTCATGATGTTCGGCCCGTAGACCTGACAGAGCTGACGATGAACTTCGATCGGCGCTATACTTAGTGCAGGAAGGAACCTTATCACTTATCGAACCTCGCAGGCGGCGGGAGAGTGAATAGGAGCCGCCATTTCGGCCCACTGATGCCGCGCTACTGGCACCAGGCGGGACCTGTCCGGCCGACATATGATTGATACGTCATAGATCTGTTACGCATGCGCAATTTTCCCGAGTAAATACGTTTACTTTAAAGGAAACAAATTTGGGAAACTTACTTTCTGGATGCGCCTCGTAAAATCGGCTGTCATCCGACCATAAAAGCTTTTCTTTCTAGTCGAATAATATATTAATAAGTCTTATTCAATCCTTAATTGAACTTGGTTTTCTGGAGATAATAGCATAATAATATTTATTGTTCTGATTCTTTAATTATTTGGTATTTATTACTAATATTAGAACCATTTTTATGTTTCTGCAGCTTCTTGTATATCTTATCGAGTTATTCTCTTTGTATCATCTAACTAGGACGATATTAGCAACCTCTAAGGAAAGCACCACTAAGAAGTTCAAAAAGTAAACATTGAAGATAGTAACACTTATCTAACCTTCGGAAATTCAAACTCCATATTAACTTGCAGTAAGTAGGTACGTCTTGAACTTGTCTCTGAAATTGAAGTATATTTCTTTGAAACTTCCATTTAATCGTTGCTAACTGTATGAAATTTTCTGTGCCAAAAAAAATATTTGATTTAAGATATATTATTATTTTTTGTCTACACTACTGGCATTCTCTGAATTAATTTATTGGTTTAAAACATTTACGTTAGATATAATTTCTAAATGCTCTTTTATCTCTGAAAACGGTCTTTTTAGTTATAACCTTCTCTGTCGTTGATAACTTAAAAACTATTAAAATTTAACATAAATTGATATACGAGATTTATTCCCGTATATATCCTGAAATGTTCATCAAAATTAATCAAATTTTACTCCGTAAAGTGTTTTGTATTTTGAAAACTGCTGATTAATTTCGGCATTTAATATTCATTTGGCCACATATCTGCATTATTGTCATAGTAATGAACATCCCATGATGCGGATTTTTAAAAGTTAATGTCTTTGTAACTTACACTTTCACTTTATCTACGTCTTAGGCTATTAAGGCACCGCAGTCCACCCAAAAAGTCAGTATGGAAGTTTTACGAGAATAAAGCACGTTCTGAATAAAAAGAAACTGGAAACTAAATGTACTAAAAATACTAAACGTTATGCTTAACTTTTAGGGAATTCCATCCCGAACGATCCCTTTAAAAGTACTCTTTTCTAAAAGAAATCTATTTTGCAAAATGCCTTTCACAGCTTTGATTAATTATCATGGTATTAGACTTTTAAATGTATAATAAAATGTATGTCTATCTTTCTGTGATCAGTCTTTTAAGGCATCTTCATTCTTCAGATGTTTTATACAACTAGAAAAACAAGAATAATTGGGGAGAAACTTACTAAAACAAAGATTTAGAGCTCATTAAAGTACTATTATATGAAATGTGATTTCTCTTCCATTATACATATTAGCTATTGTATATTTAATTTTTCTCACTTAAAAGTCCTTCACACAAACATTTTCAACAAATCCATTTTTTCATGCTTGAAGACAAATAATTACTTGTGCATCTATAAATGTTACTACTTGTTTTGGGCTTTGCAGCCTAACTGGCTAGGCCACTAAACGTCACCGGCCAGGATTTCAATGTCGGAGGTTTCGCCAGCTTCAAATCCTTTCTGCTGTGGTAAAGGACGGGGTGGTCACACCTAGAATAAATGGTGACTGACATGCATGTATATCGAGAGACTTTGCCAACATCGATGAAGGAATATCTGAAATTTAATTTTTATAAAAATGTAGTAAAAACCATACCGCTGGCTTACCCAGCGTTACACTGCTGGATTCTGAAATATCTATTGACCGTTTCATTAGTTTTATTAAACCGCCTACCTCCGTTCCCTTATGAAATTATTCAACAATGATCTAGAACACTGTTTACTTGAATCCTCTTTGTCGCTTATATATTTAATTCTGTAAAATCTAGGATATTCGTAATAAGAGAACAAACGTTTCCTGGTACTCACGGAAATGGAAGTAAAATATTGGCGAATGGTGCATTTCTGACCTTATCTAATTCCCCTCCCCTGAAATACTGGTAACGTTGTGCAGCTAATATCTGTTAGTCGGGAAGGAATTATTGGGTGATTGATACAATTTTAGATAAGCTCGTTAGATAGAATTTTAAACTTCGGTACATTCTCTTTGGTTCTGTAACTATTTAATAATATATAGAATCCACAATGTTCACATTATGGGAAATTATAATTCCCTAATACCAATATTCAACGAAAGGGTGACAAAATTATCAGATATGAAGAATCTGCCATTCCTGCTCCCTCAAAACCAGCAATTTAAAGTGTTTAGAATTGCCATATAGTCTATAATCCTGGAAAAAGTAGTTTTGATTATCGTACATATAGAATGAGCAGTTTGTTACACTGGATATTCTCCCTTATTTATTAAGTGTACACTGTCAGTGATCTTAAAAACATCCTAGAAAATGCAGTAAAAATTTAGTATACATGTTAAGAGTTATTTTCGGCAGCCAGAAACTTTGCATACTTCTTTAGAATTAGAACAAAATCTACTCACAGGCTTTGACACAGTTTCGCCACACATCTACAGTATTTGATAAAATGACCCCCCCCCCCCCAAAATGAGTGAATATCACATACATAAGCAACTATTAGCTCAGAATTCTTCTAAGGCTTAGCTTACATCGAGGTCATCCATATTTACACCTCCTCAAGAAAGTATTCGTCTGCATTTTAAAACTTCTAGCAGCCAAATTAGTGGACGGAAAATGTAATTTTTTTGACATAAAGGTCAAATGGTAATACAGTTTAGGTGTTTTGGCGGTTTTTCAGATCGTTCATTTTATCGGTTATGTAAATTTTTGAAAAATATACCGAAATTGCAACCTTTTGTACGTGGTGTTTTCAAAATTATTTTTCATGCATTTTTTGTGGATACATCCACACTCTTTCATCGAAATGTGACTTAAACTGGTGGAGAAATAAATTCGAGAAGTCTGAAAAGTAAATTGATAATTAGGAATTAAGGCAAAAACGTTAAAAATTCCTAACTTTGACATTTTATTCCTCCCTCAAATAAAATCCTATTTTCACCGCAAAAACAAGTAATGCACAAAAAAATTGCTCTAATTAATACATATAAGGTAATTTTGAAAACACCAGGTACAAAAGAGTTGCAAATTTGGCATATTTTTTCCAAAATTTATAAAGCTGATAAAATGAATGATCTGAAAAACCGCCAAAACACGTAAACTGTATTACCATTTGATCTTTATGTTCAAAAAATTATTTTTTTTTCCCTCCATTAATTTGGCTGCTGGAATTTTTTAAAGTGCAGATGAATACCTTTTATTGATTTTGTTTTCACAACACATTCTCTTTGGAGTAACAACAACATGAAAAGTCACATCCCTTTTGGAAAATAACATTATTATTATTATTATTATTATTATTATTATTATCATTGCAAGCATTCGTTCACTAATATCCAGTCCTTGTAAATCCATTTTTAATATTTGTAATTTAGAAGTTGTCTTATAGCCAATGTAAGTCTGCAAGAGCAGTGCTTTTCAATTGTGAAAGAATTATCAGAATTGTTTGAGTATTTTCGAGCTCATCCCCCCTTCTCTCTCTCACTTTGTTTCGTTATAATATTTGTTTATATCTGAAACTGTGTGTTTCTTCTTTGTTTTACTCTTGAGCTCATCGCTGACTGAACTGTACTTGTACAGATATATTTTCCACATTTTGCATGCAACCAAGTCGTAATTCATACTTTGAATCATTTCTGGATAATTATACATTGAAATTAATGCAAAATGAGTAGAAAAATTGGTATTTATAGCTACCTGCTAAATGGTAAAGGGTCCTCTAATAGTCACGATAGATTGTGTGTTTACATCCACAGAAAGCCAATATGGAGCATGTAAAGCTTCAGCAGCGCTAGCAGATGTGTCGGCAAATGTAAATGAGACAAGTAATAGCAGCGTGCGGTCCGAAATGCACTGAAAGCATGACAGAAGGAACGGTCAGAATAGCTGATCCACTGGTTGCACCAAGTATATTATAACAGCGAAAGAGTTAAGGCAGTCAAATTAATACATATTTTCTTCAGATATGCAGCTTAGTTTGTAATAACATTAAGGGAAGATTAAAATCTCCATTCCGCCAATGTTAAATCTGCTAAGTTCATGACCTTTTATCTCAGAAACTATTCAAAGTATCAGACTGAAGATTTATGCCTCCTAGTTCACTGATATACGTTCAGTCGTCCTCCGTGATCTAGGGTACCATGTACTTCTAGTTCCCGTTGGCGCGGGTTCAAACCCGGCGGAGGGCTATGGATTTTTTTGCGTGTAAAAATCCCTATCATGGCTTCCTTCAGATGGGGAAGTAAAGCCGGTGGTCCCGTGTCGCAGATTTACGGCACATAAAGGAACCTCAAACCTGATAAAGAGGCCTCTGAGAAAAATTTCGGGTCTTTCACGCTCAATATAGAATGGGACGCTAAGGGCCATAGTATTTAAAGAGAGTCCATAAGTAAAACTCAATTTAATTTTTTTATATGCGTTTATCCACTAAGTTTGTTTATTATTGAATATAGAATTATTTTTCTTAATTATACCATCTTTTGATTTAAATGTAAAGCCATAGTTTATTTAAAACTAACCAACCATCTTATAAAAACCAAGAATGATCTTCAATAGTTTTTCAGAAAACAGTTCATTTATACCAAAAATGTAATTCACAGAAAACGCTTTTTAAAGCAAAAATGGAGAAAACAAACTCACATAATTTGCAAATAAACAAACCACATGACTTGAGCATACCGTAGCTAACGTACTCAACAGTGGTACCAATTTGTAGGGAAAATCGTCCCCTAAAACTTGGGGTACAGTTTACCTGTTTACTCCAAGGTTATGTTTCTTTTTTCTGTGAAGTGGTGAATTCACAGTGCAAAGTAACAGATGCGACACCATTTTTAAAAATGTGTTTAAAATATGAGTTGTGACCACAATAGTAAAATATATAGTTGCCAAATAAATCTTTAAATGTAGGGGAAAAAAAACAGTTTTACTCTCATCACTGCTTATTTGTTGTTACCACTTTGCTACTGCACTTTTAGGACTTTCATGCAGTGTTTTTTAGGACACTACGTACAAAGTTTCTTTTGCATTCTTATAGGTGTGTTTAGAACTTAATGGATAGGTACGGTTTCCAAGTCAAGCTCATTAAAATCCCTGTAATATCTTCAATTTTTCAAATGTACTGTAAATGGATTTTAATGACATCACATAAATACCGTTTTTAAGATAATCGCTGTACGTACATTAGAAAATATTGCTCAGGGAAAATAGCAGAACGATTTACTAACAATAAAGCTGTTTCTCTTGTTGAAAGGAAAGGGGTGCATGTCTGCTGTCCATTTAACCACTAGTAATTGTACAGAAAACGTCACATAAAACAAACAAGAACGAATGTAGGATGGCGTTATTAAATAATTATTCTGTACTGTCTTACCTGGCATTGTACGGTTGTACTCTGTAAGCAAGGGTTTCAAAATAAAAGATCTGGTGTGTTACATTCACATGACCTTCTCTGCTCAGTCTTTTTATTTTTACGGGTTATTTACCAGTTATACTAAATTATAGCAAATTCCTTCCGAATGAGGTGTTCCTCAGGCTGTTTCCAGAAAATTCAAGATACACATTTTGTAATATAAATAACCGCATTTTAATCAAAATCACTACACAAAAATTGTATATGTCATTATAGGGCACATTTTATGTCAAATTTGTTTTGTGGAGTTAACGATTTCCGACTTATTTCTTGTTATAGGCTTGAATTCTCAAGTACTTACTATTCTTTTTTTTCTGGTAGTTGTGCAAAGAGCATGGGCATTCAAAGACATCACATAGGGACAAGCTCTTTAAAAACCTGTCTATCGTTTTACCTAACAACGAAATGTGTAAATGCGAATTGAAAGTGTGTCTGGATTAACAAAAAATAGATAGAATATTCTGATAGAGCATTCTGTATAAGAATGAGTAGCGAAAGTCATGTGAATGTAGCACGGAAGATTTTTTCGTAAAACTAGTTGGCTTACCCGACGTTGAAAGGGTGGGTCTTTGCGGGGAGACTAAGTGGTGAACATTTCCAAAAGTTCCCATTTTTATTGATTGTTATTTCCTCTTTAATTTGACAAAAATTGTATAACTACCACCAAAATACATGTACGAGGTCTTAAGATTTATTCGGCCCTTACCACCAGTCAGTTGTCTGCGCATGACGTCAACACTTTGAAGCGAGTTTATCACCTGTGCTTTTGGCAGAGGACTAGCGAAATATAAGTGGAAGTAGTGGATGCCAATGGTTTGGAAGTCACCTTAGCAAAATGGGATTTGTGTCGTACCTTTCCAGTATTTACATTTGGAACTTCTTTCGCTTGCGTCTCGCAAACTTGCAATCTCAGCATGCATACTGATAAGTAGCTCAAATAACTGGACAGTTTTTGTAGCGTAGAATATCTCGGCTTTAATGGCACAACCTTAACCTTTTTAACAAAAAACAACTGAAGTAACATATATAAATATTTTAAATATGTGTAAATATTTTAAGTTTATCCTTTTTTGTTAAATGAAAGCCACTTTTTTGTTTTTTTATCGTGTTTTGTCTCGGGATTTTCAGTTCGGAAGTAGCACTCACCCATGTAAAAGCGATTATCGGTGGTCACTGCCATCTCGCGTGCAAAGAACGAACAAAATGTCCTAGTGAAAAGCAGTTCTGCACCGCCGCAGTATATCAAAGTGTTTACGAAGTCGGAAACGCATGCAGTCCGAGGTTCAATTTTGCACCTCCTCTTTGAGACAAGGGCCTCGCTGAACCAATGATGACGTCATTCATTTAAACCGACTGTGGTAAAGCCCGAATAAATCTGAAGACCCGTTATTTTAAATATATTTTTTAAAAAGTGGTACTCCATCTGCCATTTTATGCTATGAATGCTACACCACTTCACAGAAAACCTCACAACTCCTACATACTGTGGAGTAGAGAGGTAAACTTTAGTCCATCTTTTAGGGGAAATGCCACTCTACAAATTGGTGTGCCTGCTAAATTTAACAGCTTCCATGTGTCCGAGGCGTGTGGTTTCTTTCTCTGAAAATATATGAGCATGCCTTCTCCATTTTTACTTTGAACAATCATTGTTCTTTGTAAATTACATTTTATGATTTAAATGGCCCGTTTTCTCAGACACTATGCAAGATGATATTATTATTATTTATTATTATTATTCAAGATATCTACATAAAGTTTTAGGATGATAGAACCGACACCAAATGCTATTGTGGATCTATTTTGGCATAAATAAAACTGTTTATTGTTAAAAAAACAATTACTGATAAATTTTAATAAGTATTGTATAACTAAGAAAATACCTTTATCTTCCTTAATAAACATTGTTGTACAAAAGCAGATCAGTGAGCTTAGAAGGCATTCATCTACGGGGCTGTTCAGAAAGTAACCTCCATTTTGAAATAAACATGAAAACTACGCTGCTAATTAACTTTGTAGTAAAATACAGAATAAATGTAGTAAAATTGTTCTAAATGAGGGTTATTATGGTGACCAATATGGTGAAAAACCATAAACAAATCAATAATCACGTTTAATCACTAAAAATAATAGACATCTTTCATTATCCAGAAAGAGAGTTAACTATATTCGAGTAGCCAGCTTTAAATGACTGGTAGCCAGTTTATTGTTAAAGTGTAGAATGCATTAATAGTTTAAAAAGTGAGCATATAGTAATGAAATTAAATTATTTTAGTGATAAAATCTAACATTAATATAATAGCGATACGCTATGTTACCCATTTTTGCTAAGTGTCCCTTTAATATGCGTCCACCACGCCCAGAAAAGAGAATTTATTCTGCTGGACACTTCTGGGATGTCAGCAGCACTGCAAACCTTCATTTGTCATTTTCTCACCTTGTAATTTTGTTCACTTCCCTCTATAGAAAATACTCCTTCCGTAACATTATTTTGTTATAATAAGCTTAATTTTGGTATTTAAGCTTTCTACAGTAGTATATGTTCTTAGAATTACTGTAGATTTAGTTGCACCTACTGTAATTATATTATTTTATAACATTAAAACGTTTTTAAATTGTTAGTGAAAAAAATGAATATGCAGAACATAGGTTTTTTCCTTCGTTAAGTTTTTCAACTACATCAAAGTCCAAAGAAATTTCAGTGAATGTATGCATGGAGAATGTTTTCATAAAATATTAACAAAAATTAAAAATAAAATTGCATCACAAGGAACATTTTAATCGAAGCAACTGAAAAAGGGCTTCAAGATGTATTACCTTGTGAAATTGTTGCACTGTGGCTTTGAAACAGTGATACCTACTTACATAATGTATCTATGGTAAATGTTTCAAAAGTTTGTGGAAATGGTTTAAAAGCTTCACGAGTCACTTATCGTTCCCCTTAAAGGTTCTGGTACCAAGAAATTTCACTGTATACACTTATAGAATTAGAATAAAAGCTATAAAATGTTTCAAGGTTAAATTCTGTACACATCTGCAGTATTTGAATAAAATATAAATTTAAAAAATAAGTATGGCATACATATCGAATAGTATTAGCAGGTTCCAATTTTCTTTTGTCTTGTTGTGTCTACTGTTTCCTTAGTTGCTCAATCCTGACAACCTACGTGTATTACACGTAATGAAATATCCTGAGTTCTTGTCTGATTTTAGTTATTTTACACACATTTTCTTAGAAGTAACAATAACTATTTTATCTTCATTTCATCCTCAATGAAATTTCAAAGCCATTTGCATGTCGTTTTATGGCTCTACGTATTGCGGTCTAGAGGCTTTGCAAATCCATTCTTAAAGTTTTTTAGGAATTGAAATTGGCTGTCTTACAGCCTATGTCCTTTGCAAAGAACTGTGATTTTTGAATGCAAAATAATTCTAAAATCGGTTGAAAGGTTTCCGGGACTGGCCTATAGACACATACGTATATATAAATGTTTTGATATTAGCAGAGATGAACCATGGGCATATTCAACGTAGTTTAGAGTAAGACCACAGAAATAAAAATTGAAATTTTTCATCTCTTTATCATGTGTAACCTCCTGTAAAATTAAAAGAGCTAAATAAACTTATTCATTCATGTTCCTGTTTAAAATATAACTAATTGAAACAGATCATATAAATAAACTTGTGTAAAAGTGGAAAGTTTCAGGGGAGACTAAATCAGAAAGTTGCCAAAAAATAACATCTTTAGTTTTTTGTGCAAACTTATTAATTGGATTTAAGTACATTTTAAAAATGTTACTGCATCTGCCATTTTGTACTATTAATTCTGCCCCACCTCACAAACAAAAAGTCATAACCCAGACACTTTGAAGTAGAGTGGTAAGCTTTAACCTATATTCTTAGGGGAAGTTTTTCTCTATAAATTAGTACTATCGTTAATTATGACAGCTTCTGTATAGTCAAGCCATGTGGTGTTTTTCGTTGAAAATACATGCGAGTTTGTTTACTGCATTTTTGCTTTGAAAATATTTTTCTGTGTATGACATTTTCTGGTATGAATTTTCTGGTATGAATATAGTTGAATTACATTTCAGAATTATAAAAACTACCCTTAAATGCATTTGTGAATCAACTTTGGTGTTAATAATATGGTTGGTTATTTTTTAAAAATAATTTGTGATTAATTTAAAGAAACCAGTATTCCTTAATAAACAAACTTACTGAATAAAAGTAAACCAGTGTACTTAGAAGGAACGGATCCACATACTGTAAAAATTTCAGTATAATATCCTAAATAGCTTTGAGATAATGAATCACGAATTTAGCAGATATAACGTTGGCGGGGTAGAGCTATTAATCTTCCTTAAATGTACTAAATGGAAGAGCTTATATGAATAAAATTGTTTAAAAATGCTGATTTTAAGGAACATTCTGGGAGAAACTATGCTGCTGTAAAACCTAGTAACTATAAATAATGTCAATGTATATATTTGTGAAAGGTTTAAGGCACTTGGTAGGGGTAGCAGAGTATTTTTAAGCTTTTTTTTTATTGCAATTGAAACAAAGCCAGTTTTCTCTAGAATTACATTTAGGACAATGAACCTTTTACTGCTTATTAAAGAAGGCTTTCCTACTATGCTGGTGTCCAGATTTTTTAGCTTTAAATTTTTAAATTATAAAATATTTAAATATCGTAAAATAATTTCAAAAAGAATCTAGTTTCATTTATAGGTGCTCTTTCCTCTGAAAATAAGAATCAAAACTTCACCAATTTTTATTATGAGTTTTTATAAGTAGCTTAAGGTAATAGTCACATGAAAATATTTTTTTCATATTTATAATTTTTCGTGGAAACCATGTAATTCAGGATCAAAATTTTAGCCTACCAAAGATAGCTAACCATTCTGCACAACTACAAAAAATTTCAGCCTTCTAAGTTAAATATATTTTGAGAAAAGTGTACCTGAAGTTTAAAAAATAAAACTTACAGGAAATGGCAAAAAACAAGCTGAACACATTGTTACATACCAATAGACTACAACAGCTCTGAATCATAAGAGCCCTTTAAATGTCTAAATAACAAAACAGTTACATAGTTATGTTCCTTATATCTTTTGTAATCTATTACAACGAAAACAAAGATCAATTTCTTTAACCTCAATCTCTATCAAGTGTCCTTAACCTTAAAGCTTTTGCTGACCACTACAACAACCTCTATGGGTTGTACATCGTCGCGAAGCTAATGTTGTTATGTCAGTAAAGCCTGTTGCCATTGCACCGAGAATTGTAAAAGCCTTGGAACGTGTTTCCCCATGCAGGCAGCTAGCTATAGAGCGAGTTTCAATATTCTCTTATTCGCTGTATTCATAGCTAAGCTTCCGTGACTATAACCAGGGCCATAGCGTGTTAGCAACTGCTTTGTGTATTGATTAGGCAAAGCTGCTTGATGTAACATGCTAAGGGAACTCCAAAAAGAGGAATAAGCCGTCGCAATGGCCTGTGAATACGGGCCAAGAGTTTACACAGGATCAATAGCAAAGCTAGTTGGCAAATTACTATAACTGTGCGTTACACCAAGCCTTTGAAGCATGTAATACGCCAAAATCCAGCATTACCTGCCAACACAATCATTGGAAATCCTGGCACATTGAATGTATTGCTAATAAAAGTCAATTGGTTACTCCCTACTCTATTTCTCTCCTGTAATACAGAGATAGAGTCTGACTAACCGGAGAATAAGTCAGCCATTTTGTTTTAGCTGGTGTAAGTTTCGTATCTGAACAGTTTCGCCTTTCGCAGACTAAATGGCGAAAATTGCCAAAAAATTGCATTTTTATTTTTTGCAGTCTTATTAATTGCAATTTTCTCTTTAATTTGAGATATATTTTATCATTGTATGTACAATTGTTACATTTTAAATATATTTTTAAAGTATTACTGGATCAACCATTTTGTTCTGTGAATTCTGCAACACTTCAAGAAAAAAATCACAACTCCTACACACTTTGAAGTAGAGAGGTAAACTTTAGCCCACCTTTTAGGGAAAGTCTTGCTCTATAAATTGGTACTACTGTTAAATATGGCAGCTTATGTGTGCTCAAGCCATGTGGTTTATTTCTTTTCAAATATACGCAAGTTTGTTTTCTCCATTTTCACTTTGAGCAGTTTTTTTCTGCGAATGGCATTTCCTGATATAAATTACACGCTTTCTCTGAAAGTACCTACTGAGGATACCTGCATTAAAGTTTAGGATGATATAAATAACTTCTAAGTGCTGTTGTTGATCTACTTTGCTGTTAATATTAAGACCCAGTATTTTTAAAAAGTATTGTTCATAAATTTTAATGGCATAATAAAATAATGCTAACTTAATAAACAAACTTACTGTGCAATGTTGGAGGTGAACTTGGAAGGCGTTAATTAAGGCGTTAATTAAGGTCCTGTAAAATGTTCATCCTGATGTCTTATATCCTGACATCCATGTTTCTGGGAGCATTTTTACTTTCTCTACTACGTATAGTATGTAGGAGAAGTATTGCATTCCATCAAAAAATTAGATACCAAGAAATACATGTTTTGAAGCCCCTGAAATCCCAAAAAAAGAATTTTTAGAAAATGGTCCTTGTGTGTGTGTGTGTGTGTGTGTCTGTGAACAGGTAACTCAAAAATGAAAAGTTGGATAAATACCAAACTTGGTATTTAGGTTCTGTATCTTCCAAAGATGCGACACGAAGATTTTCAAGAAAATCCCACCACCCCAGACTACCCTTTACATGGAACATTTTTCGAAATTTTGATTTTCTCAAAAATGTTTAACAATTTTGATTAAAATATTATATGTTTAAGATATTTTCATGACAAATAAAATGTATATCTTGAATTTTCTGGGAATGTTCCCAAGTCTTCTTCTTTCTTAATGGCTTTTGCATAGTTGGTAAACCGTAAGAGATAGACAAAATGTTTCTACACAAAAAATGTGGATCTCGTTAAAACACACAATTTATGTCATATATACATTTTACTGAGTGAACCATTTCCGAGATGTTCCTTGTTATTTGTTTGAATTTTCCAATACTTATAATTTTTCTCAAATGGGAATTCGTTATTCGTTTTTTTAAGTCCTGGACATGCAAAGAGAATGAAATGATCCACATAGCAACCAGCTCTTAAAATATTTGACTATCGCTTAAAGCCTATCATATTCCCCTTGTAGCTACAAGAAAATTAGTAATAAGATAGTTACTGCAAATTTTTATCTCGATTAACATGAAGCAGGTGGAGAATAAGCGTTTGTAAAACTAGTTTGTATAAGAATAAAGAAAGTCATGTGAGTGTAACACATCAGATGTTTTATCTTCAGACTCTCTTGTTGGCATTCCGCCAGGCAGGTCCACTTTGCTAAAATGGGGCTTTAAAATTTTATTCACTGAAATTCTAATTTATGCTTTCTGTAATATCAATCTATAGGTTTCAGTTTAACCATGCAGTATATTTAACCCCTCCAAAAAGTCAAAGTTTATAAACCCTCATACATTTTCTGCACAGATAACCTAGACTCGTAAAACAAACGAAGGTAAAACATCTGTCTAATCCTCAGCCTTGGTATTCTTGAAGCTAGTGATGTGACATTTTGGAAAAGATGTGTCCTAATACAAATACAAAATCCGAATATCATAAAGTGAAAAGTCTGAAAAATATTCCACAGCAGGAATAAATTAATATACGTAATATCCTGATACATAAAATACAAAGCTGAAAGCACTTTATTGTTGAGGTGGTTGTAAGCTTTATTTTCTCTAAGACACAAAGTGGACTTTTTTCTGGCTTCCTCTCTTTTTTCTCTTCACATGGAATATTCTAGGGGTTTCGGTTAGACCATTTTAAACAACTAAAACTTTTCTAAGTCCGTATGCAAATTACTAAAAACATTTAACTGCCTCCCGTTTAGCTGTGATAAACATTTTCAAGCTATTTGATTGAAAATATCATTACTCGGTGCTATTTATATGCTGAAAAATATGAGGGGGAAAAGTATAAAGGGCAACAAATCTTTGGAATTCCTTTTACGTGGTTATGACCAAAGCATGCATTAATAAACACCCAGAGAAAAAAATGAGCATTAGATTTGAAAGTATAAGACTCAAAGCACAACAAATTATACTTGTTCTTTTGGTACTTTATAACCTCAATCTCACCTTCTTGAAGCTTCTGGAGGTACATCATAATTTCAAAATTCAGGCTTACTTTTACAAAGCATAAAAGCCTTATATTTTGTAAAACGTTCTGAAGAATTCTTGCTTGGATTAAAACAATTTTGGACTCAAAAAATGACAACAACCTGACTTTGACTTTATTAATAACTTAACGTTCCAGGTTATGACATACGAACTGCCATTGCAGATAGATTCATGCTTTTCCGTTCCTTAAAAGAATGGAGGTAGAGATAGGAATAAAACAAATTAACGTAGGGGAGTACTGTACTGTTGATTATCGTTATAATCGATTGTCATTGGTCGATCGAGTAAAAGCGAGCTTCCCGATTGGCCCATAGGCGTTCTCATATAATCAGAGTGATTTTTAAACCGTAATTTATCCAGAGAATTTGCACATCAAAGGTTCTATTTGTTAGGACCATTTTGCGATTAAATGAGTTACACTAAGGCATTTGGGAATAGTGTCCAAGAAAGGAATGCCATTCCAGCTAAAAGAGGCAATTAAAACTGGCAGTAAAAAGTGAGATTTATTTATGGACGCTCTTTAACTACTATGGTCTTTACCGTCCCATTCTATACACGGCGTGAAAGGCGGTAATTTTGCTCAGAGGCCTCTTTATCAGGCTTGAGGTTCTTTTACTTGCCGTAAATCTACGACACGGGACCACCGACTTTACGTACCTTCCAAAGGAAGCCGTGCTAAGGATTTTTCGCCCGAAAAATCCATCGCTCTCCGCCGGTTTTTTGGGGGGGGGGCTACCTGCAGTGCTCTGCCCCTCCGTTCGTCCGTATCTTTCCCTGCAGATGGAACAACTTTCGTCTTTTTTGTTTTTGGATATCCTGGCTCTATCTGTACTATGTTGGCTTGTTTTCCTTCAGGATCATAATGATTATAATTATCACAGATGATAATTGATTCCAGGAAAGCATCTCATCCATCAGTAAAGAGACGTAGCACCTCACGGCATGTCTCCACTCTCACAGGAGTTAACAGACATGGAAACCCACGAGCACAAACACGAGTCATATGCTGATGATTATGCGGTGTAAAGACATTGCCATGTCAAATTCCCAACACCTCACTTAGTTTACGTAACGGTATCTGCCAATTCTCACGGACAATCACAGCAGTTGTATTGAAGTTGAATTCTGTTACAGCATAAACACACACTATGTTTCCTGCTGTGTTTTGAAGTTCTACGATATCGTCATCTCCTAGCTCGTTCTACGTTGTCCAGTCTGCTAGTAGCTACAGTAGTATAGCTACGAGTTCTTTGTCTCAGGGTATGCGTGAGTGTAGTGTGAAAGGATAACACACGTTTAGTTAACTGATACATTTTAATGCTGACTCAAATATTCTGTTTGAAAAGAATAGCCGACTGTTGAATTAAATAGTGAAATTATTTCTATAGTAATAATAATAATAACAATAATGCGAAGTATCAGTTGCCGTAAGTCACAGAAATGTTACTCGGAAGGATCCCTCGTAATAGCCGCTAAATCTCTCTAACTCAAGCGCGTCACTAGGCGCTACATAACTTAAAATGAAACTAAATACCACACGAGAAACCACAAGAGTCGTCGCAAGAGTAAGTCACATGATTAAGTAAAAGATCAGATTAAGTAAGTATGATTTAAAATACATGCTTGTTTCTTAACTTAAGCTCCTCCTGCCTATCACTATCCCGGCTAACATTCCTATTCACGTGGTCCAATCTTAAAACTCTGCGTATGCGTATCTGAAACTGTTAACTTCTGCTTCGCTTAAATCTAAGAATTTCATTCCCTTTGTAGAGAATTCCTGTTAACGTGAATTTGCAAAGTACTGAACTCAACTCTAACTGCATTACAGGAATCTTTATGCTAACGCGTTCACTACTTGACTGTTACTAATGACTTTCCTTAACATAACCCGCTAATGACCTTTTTCTCCGGACAAATCTTTTCACTCACTGCCAGGCTTATTGCATTATACATTGATTTAGTATACAGAAATTATTTGTTGCAATTATTTCTCTATCTTATTGTAATTTATTTATTTAATTATTTATGTCTTCCTGTCAGTAATTACGGTAGCAACTGTAGGTATGCCGCAGGTTTTCAGAAGTTTCTAAGTCTGTATGCTTTAAGCGAAAACAGAATTTTGTCGCTCCTCTCGCGTTACCTCCATTTTGTGGCATGCGAAATGCAAGCAGGGTTTACAATACAAAGCGTTACTACCAACCAACGATCGGCATGACAGTGCTGCCTCCTATAAACATTTGCAGAAAACCACGCTATTTTCAAATAAGCTTGGTATAGACAGCTAGCTACGGAGGAAAATCAGTCTGTCTTGATCAGTCCTCGTATATTATTATAGCTAATTCCATTAGAAGTTACCAATTTATCTGATGAAACTCGTGACCAGAAATAGGATATATTAAAACACTTCTATGAATATTATATAACATTATAGAAATAATAATTCCTTTCGTACTTGTATTATTATCACCATTGCTTCAGCTGTCAGGTTCCAGTATAATAAATGAATAAGCAACGGAATATAAGCAATGCTACCAACAGGGGAATGAGAAAATAGTTAACCTCAAAGTTAAGTTAAGCTAAAATCAGAACACAATAAAGACACACATTTTGTCAAGAATACAATAGATTTAGAAGTTGACTATTTTAATGTAATTTCCAAAGTTGAAGAATGAAGGTAATTGCTGGTTTTCGGTGATGGAATCTGAAGTGGATATTGAGGTAGTAGGATTTAGTAATTTCTCCATAGCGCCAGCAAATGAGACGGGCGACATAGATTATTAATTTGCATACTGTTACTATTACGGTTCACTAACGGCTGACGTTCTATCCATTAAAATCACATTGTTGTAAGCGTATTATAAGATAAACGACCGTGATTGGTGAATATTCGAGGCATTTTTAAACCTTATTGTGCATTATCAAATACGTGGCGTATAAATAAAATAATCTTCTTCTTTAAGTAATTACCCTCCACTTTGTAAGACTTACATTCCCAAGGACTTACAAGTCAACGCCTTGGTTCAATAGCCTGTCGAGGAGTAAGCTAACTCTGGATCAGTCCCATGCCTGGTATGGCGTTGAAGAAGAAGGAAATGAAATATAATGATGAAAGGAATGATAGAAAAATTCGCGGATCAAATTATCCAACCCAGCATTCGCCTAGTGACCGAGGAAAGCCGCAAACATAAAAAACATTTGGTCAGATTGGTCGGTCCAGGGGGTTTGAACCCGGGATCTCCCGAATGCAGGCACAGACGCTACCGCCTGAGCCATCCCGCTCGGTAAATGAAATAGTTAATGCAGTAATTTTTTAATAAAAACCCGTATGAATAAAATCCCCGCCTATTCCAAGGAAATGTTTAAAATCTGAGTCTGAGTTGTCCATAGTAACCTATTTGCACTCAGAAATTAAACATACATCCCAAAATAAACTGCAGTCTTTGCCACCCAACCTAACACACTAACGGAATATTTAGTATAGCAAAGACACTGTACTAAATGTTAATGAGAACAATATTTATAGTTTCGGTGTATACAATTCGGCGAAGTTTAGTCTGTATAGGTCAACAAAGTTCTACAATCACAAATGAGCCTCTAAGATTCCTCTCGCTTATTGACCAGATCATAAATGACTAAGATTGACTTGTCAGACTGATTAATTTGGGTATGATCATTTTCTTACCCTTCGCTGCTCCGTGCTGTTAGACATCCCCTTATTCAAAGAAATCTTGACACACTTTTATGCAATTGACTACGTCAAATATTGTGACGCAGCGAGCATCGCCAAGGCTATCGGGAGGCCGGCGCCGAGCGGTCGAAGTAAACAACGAAAACGGCAGCTCACCAGTGTAAACACCAGGCGCGGTATCCTCAGATAACCAGAAGCTTCTTGAAGCTTTATGTCCTCCCTTCCTCCATAAAGTGTGTCGAAGTAATTTTAGAATGTTCGAGAAGCTTGTTTGGAAAGATTCCACTGACTATATAAGCGAGCGCTCTCGCGGGAGAGTTGTTGGCTCAGTGTGCGAGAGAGTTAGCGACTGCCTTTCTGGCGCGGCATCAAGAGCGATTCTCCGAGCGAGCTGGTGACGACTTATGTGATATGCAGCGAGTGCTACTGCGGAGCGACGGATTGTGGAGGTCTTGTGTTCAACTCCCGAGTGAAGTGAATCGCCTGGCGTAAAGAGGCTACGTCACGAAGGAAGTGAAGTGACAGGGAATTGACCTACTTCACCTTAGTGAAGTGAAATGAGAAGTGAACTTCTCAGTGATGGTGAACTCCATAAAAACTAAATAGTGACAGTGAAAACTGAGAAAAGTGACAGTTGAAAAATAACTGGACAAAGTCACTATATGGCAGCGGACTCATAAAAACAAAATCAGAAAAATTAACATAAGAATTGAAATTAACCGCAAAATACTTAAATATATCAGTCACTAAAAGTAAAACACGGTGTTTTATGAAAGAAAGTACAATCATACAAACACAGGTAGAATTAGAGGATGTCACAAATAGGAAAATATGCAAATTTTAATATGTTGAACACATTGTTAACGTAAAAAATGATGCAATATAGAATTATGCAAATTAAACTACTGTTGGACAACGAGTAGGCGAGCGGGGCCTGAGGGGCGAGCGGGGTTCTGTAACTGTTTATCTGCTCACGTACTGTCGATTGTTTCCTACATTTACTAGGAAATGTGTTTATGTGTGCAAATGAACCACCCATGCTGCCAGATCTGATTTAGTAGAACAGCAGCCGCCGTAATAGGTATTAGCGCATTGGCTCTTTCCATGGGTGAGTACTTGACAACACCGTGTAGTAGTTTATAATCTCCTAACATGATTATCGTATCCACACGGCGAGCGTAAATATGATACGGACGCAGGAAAGTGTTGATGTTACACATTCCGCTCGCTTGCCTTCTTCTCGTGGTCACACAGTACTTCTATAACAATGAGGATGATATTACACAATAAATCTATATAAACTACAAAATAAGAATTCCAAAACTGCTGTATCGAAGCCAGACTTGAACACTGAAGAAAAATGACAAATGAATTAACGTGTTCGTTACCCAATGAACTCCTGTACTCTGAATTCAAAGTCTATTCAAAAACCACCAAATTTATTGTTAATGTTTTACTAAATTTGTAAACGGACTAAACTCCTGTTGTATCGACATAGTTCTAAAAATAAACGATCTCTGGCTTGTGTGTTTGTCTGAACTTGAATGTTTTGCTGCAGCCTTTAACCACAATAACAATCTTGATCCAACGGCGATTCATATCTAACTGAACATATTTAGGGCCGGTTTCACCAATCGATATTAAAAATGATCTAACATTTTGTTTGTCAACACAGTGTTAAAAGTTTAGCATAAGGTAACTTTTGCGTTTCATCAACCTTTTTACAGCAAATTGTTAACTAACATATTGTTAATGTCAAAGACAACTGCGAACGCTAGCTTTCAAGAAGGCGGTGACCGAACTACACTGCTTCTGAACGTGCTCCGATGCACCTCTGTCTACGTTTCGCTGCGCTCTCTGTGCCAGTAACAGACAACTATTTACATTCATGGAATTGTCATGTGATGTTCCCGATTGTTTGAGATTAGAATCGCTATGTCAACGGAAATAAATGTTTCACCGTTTGAAACGCGTTAGTTAACACCTGGTTAATAAGTTTAGGCGCATCATCAACTGAGAAAAAGCTGAGGTCTTTAAAGGATAAAATTGCAGCCTGGGACAAAATTTGCGAGTAATTTAATTGGAATGAACGCGTTTCTCTTAAGACCAGCACGCAACTGCGGCAATTTTGTGCTAACATAAAGTGCAGCACCAGAAACGTTAGGTGCAAAGAGCGTGTAAGACGTTTTAAAACTGGTGGTGGACACTGCAATGAAACTACAATGGACGAAAGTGTGTTATCGCTGATTAGTTAAGCAAACCCGCAAAAAAAAAAAGTTTGATTGTTGAAGCAATTCCTTTGGAAACCTTCCGGATAAACCACAAAAGGTAGCTTTGGAAATACCAACATTATCACCCACCAAGTAAATGAAAAATGTTAGTAGTATAAAATCTAAGTACCTAATTAACACTTGTAGCTTAGGAGAAAAAGGCATGCTTCTGTTGGTAGTATTCTAACCTCTCGTATTTCCCATAAAACCATGCTCATGACGCCTTGGACACTCTATATTGCTTTAAAAATTTCTCCTTTTGTAGGGTTTCAAATTTATTATGACGTACGACTACTCTTCTATTAGGAATGGCATTAAAAATGTCAATTGTAGCAAACCCGCATTAACAGCTTGGTGTTTTCCAACTTCTAACATTTATTAAACGCGTTAACACAGGGGTATCGCGATGTTAACTTAACACCGACTTTAACACGTTGTTAAAGTTAGCTTCAGTGTTAAATCAGTTTAACATTGTGTTAAAATTTAGCATCTGTTGGTGAAACCTTAAAGACTTATTCCTTCTAAATCAACAATAACAAACGTGCGTAATCTGTTCTTAATTACAGAGCACCTTTGTGAGATTCCTCAGAGTAAATGTTGAAAATGTCTTTCATCTGTATCCGTACACAACTGGACTCGTGGTACCATATTCTTGGTCTTTTCCGAAATGTATGCTCGTTGGTGTTTCTGACTTCATTCCTAATGGCCTCATGGGTTTAGCAAATGATCGCGACCTATTCTTGTATATTCTGTCCTTAAGGTAGCCTCACAAGGAGAAACCTGGAGATGCGAGGTCGGGTGATCTGCGAGGCCAAAATTTTTATTTGAGATAAGACAATTACTGAAATAACTACCTATAAGTTGGAATAGAAGCATTAGAAGTGTGGCTTGTTGTACCATCTTGCTGGAATTAGCCTTCTGTCAATTCGATGTCGTCCAGTTGCTTCACATTCGTACTGAACATGTCCATAAACCGCAGTGTCTACCCCAACCTTTACCGAATGCAATGAAGTTTCGTATATGATATTCAGGTCTTCAGCAGCCCAATATGTGCTGTTTGGCGTGTTGATGTAGTCTGACATGTGAAACCGCGTTTCATCCCTAAACCAGGTTATGGAGAGAATGTCTTGGGTTGCAATAAGAAGAGTTGAAACCAGCGATAATGATTGACATGACGTATCTGGTTTCTGCATCTGGTTCTTTTGATTCATGTACTTCATACACTCTGTGCGCTCGTAAACTCGCTTTCTTTGCAGCTCTCTGACATGTACAAACAGCGCCAAAGAGAATCTTCGGCGGATTTTGTATCGTTTTCTGGGATCTTTTGAGGCGTGTGCTTCACCTTACCTATCGCAGAGCGTGATGGCTTGATAACATAGCAATAAGGAGGAAAAGAGGGGAGGTTGATGCCTTTGCTTTTTCTGGTGTTATTGAAACCAAAACATGTTTATTGTCTCAGAACCAGTCATGCCGTATACTAGCGATATTACTCGTGGACGTATCGTGGGCATGTGGTAGGCTGGTCGCACTGTTACAGAAATTGTAACGGTAGTGCATAAAAGTGTTTTTTACAGTAAATTACTGGCTAAAAATATTTCAGGAATGTGTGGAGACGGTCTACATACTCGTCAGAAAGTGAGCACTCCCTGTGATATTCGTTTACTAAATGCAAATTATCCTTTTGATATAATTGACTGATCGTGTTTAGAAACTAAGGATAGATATGTATGTGGTTTACCGAATATGACATACAGATTATGGCAATAAAATTGAGTTATATTTTTGTCTATAATCCTTTTGTGTTTTTATGATCACCAATATGTTAGTAAAGGTATATTAATCAATTATAGTTTGAATTGGGGGGAAAGCATGCCGCTTTATATATTTATTAATTATTTAGTTATGTTTGCTTCTATGCAGCAACAAGCATTGATATCACTGCTGCGTTGCTATATATTTAATGAATACTATTCAAGTTTTAATTTGCACCCCCTGAAACACTTCTCACACTGCACATTCTACAGTTCGCTAACCTGGGCGCTCATCAAGTTTTCTCCTTAGCCTTTAACCCATTCAAAGGCGTGTGTTGAATGCACTCACTCTACCTCTTTCTCTTTCAGCTAATGTAGCCTTTGTTGTGGTTATTGGTGCAACTTTTAGCAGAAGGAGTGGTGCACCCTTGCACCGTGGCCTAAAGCAACCAATGAAGTGGCCATGGCTTCATAAGGCCACGTACAACGATAAATAATGTGACTTAGACGCGTGGTGCAGTGAGATTTTCTTTGGCGCACTTTGTACACTCGCTTCCATTTTATGCCATCACCACAGTTTCGGGAGGCATTTTATCAATTTTCTCAGCGGACGCATACATAGTAGTGATGGGTGTGTCTGGAGCGTTCTGTCTCTGTTGTTTGAGTAAGTAGTGGCGTGTGTTAACTGTAGCTCACACGATGTATGCAATTATTTTGGAGGTGCATCCGGAAGAATTGTGGGTATGTGGGGAGCCAATTTGCCATTTGAAGACATTGCTAGGGTAATTCCATGCAGCATTCACATGGACAGGTTATTGAACTAATGTGCAGTAAATGTGTCCTCTTTGAGAGTAAAAAGTATAATGTGTTTAAGTTTTACATTATGTTGTCATTAAAAATTATTTTCGTGCAGATATTATGCAAAACAGGGCTTTATTTGGTTATACATTTAAATATAGATATTATTAGTGATGGGATTAAAGCTATTGCTCAAAGTTGAACTAGGTATGCTCTTGGAGTTTAGTTTATTTATTCATTTAGCCTCACGCTTGGGAAGCCAACTTGAAGAAGATATTGTATTTACGTTGGAGTTTTGTTTATTTAGCACCACGTATGGACGTCAATTTGAAGTGGATTGTTTGTTACGTAATATGCTAATACGTATGTGAAGCCGATTTGAAGATGTTGTATTTTTTTGTTGTTACGCTTCAAGTTTAAAAATATTAATTAACTTGTTATTATTTATGTTTATGTTTGCCTCGGCTGCTTCAGTATTGCTTTAGAGTCACGTATCTCTTAGACAGGGCGTAGTGCGACAAGAATGTAGGCTTACACAGATTTTAAGTTTAACCTCACTTCTTTTTATTTATCCTTGACACAAATTAAATAGCACTACACTGATATCAAGAGCTGTGAGATTCTTTAATTTAATATATTGCACTTTGTTAACACGTATACATAATTTTCGTTTCACACGAATACGTAATATTTCTTTAGAGGACACATCTTCCATCTGGTCGCTACCAAGGTCTACAGGCAACTGAACATATTTCAACCGTCCAAACCCGTAAGCTTCTGTATTTCAAGTCTCTGATTGGCTAATCCTAGTCCAATAGAATACCTGCATTTAATTAAAGCTTTTTGTGGCTGTTGATTGGCTAATTTTAAACTGTCATAAAATTTACATTATCGTTGCTCTAATCAGGACTAGTAACATTTAAACTCTCAAACTCATTATTGCCTTAAGGTTACCTCATTGTTAGCAACTTTAAACTTATTATTCTCACAGCGCTTACACTATTAAACTACGTAATGCATTCACATAACATTATTAAACATGTTTTACAATAATATAAGCATTTGCAATGACTGTTACATACATTTTTTACAAATTATTACATAAATATTGCTTCAAGGCGGGCTGTTATTGAATTTACATATTGTATAATTTAATTGAAATTATTCAAGTGTTAAAAATACTGTCTCAAAGATATATTCATAAACGAATAATCTAGAACTGTGCACGTAAAACGGAACGCCACTGCATGCGCGAAACCGATACATGCACCTCCTCCTGTCTATACGTACCATACTCCACCTGTGAAGGTCAGTAGAATGCCACCTGAAGCTGCGGCGACGGCATAAATGGAAGCGAATGTACCATATGTGTAGCCTGTCTCCTGGCTCAACCGATGCAGTGATTTATTTGGTGAATTCACTAAACGTTCTCGAACATCATCAACACTATCTTGACTCGCTGCGGGTGATTTTTACTATCTCCCTGAGGAGAGAACTACTTGTCTCCACGTTTATTGCCATAGATAACATTGTTTACCTTTTCGGAACATTAAGCGCATTGAATTGTTTTTAAAATGCCCTTGCGTTTCATGCAATGAATTTGTCTGCCAAATACTTTCAGAATAAAAACACGCTGCCGAATTGAGAACTGCATATGCTTTATGACTGCAAAGCTAATTACTAATAAGATAATAGTAATAATGTAACAATGTAACGTAGGAGTACAAATATAAATACCAACGTTAAATTTCTCAGAGCCACTGAGATCATGAAATTCATTTTCAATAATTTGTTTATTACTTTTCAGAGGGAAGTTATGAGTGGTTAAAGGTGTTCAAATTTATGTGGATTGCACTGCACAATTGTAGTGATAAAACAGGTATCAAGATTTGCAGCACTATTCTGGGATGAAACAAAAGAAATGTATAAGCATAATAAGGAGAGAATTTGCATAACTAAGTTCATTTTTGTATTCTTTGAATTATTTTTATTATTATAAGCCTTACTTTAGCACAATATTCTTATTCTCTTTTACACTTGAGTCTTATTCACTAAGATTTTTATAACAAAATTGGCTTTTATGCTTAAGATTATGTTCTATTGATTTTATCGTCACAAATACTAATTTACTTAATAATTATCTTATACAACTATATTTTCTATATATTTGTATATATGTATTTCTGAGGAATTCCCAAGAGATTTTCTCATTTAGGGGTACTAGAAATGAGTAATTATTGTTCATATTTTATGGCTGTCTTATCCGTTATTTCATGAAGGCATTCTGTAATGTAAGGGGTCGAAAATAAGGAACATATGATTTTTTGAAAGTCTTGGGTAGCTACAACTTTCACTCGTACCAACAGCAAAAGTGTACAAAGTTTTTGATCAGATTGGTCAAGATGCAAATTTGTACATAAGGGATTGAAGATATGTTTAGGGGTGGTTATATGAATTTGCATGGAATCCTATGAATTTCGTCAAATGTTCAGGTGCATAATTATGCTCTTATTGGCCAAAGGTATAGTTTTGTGTATAAGGTGCAGTTTTTAACAATTCTAGCTAGTATGTGATAGAAAATAAGGTTTTGGTAGGTTTTAGGAGTTTAAAGGTAACCTATAATTTTTGTTAGGACATAATTGTACAATGTGTTGACTAGATGAGTTAAATAACGCAAATGTTTACATAAGGTGTTGATAATAAGGTAGGAGTAGGCTCTCAGAATTATAGGATAGCCTGTAATTTTCTTCGGGTCCTGTAGTATGTGTTAAGTTTTGCTTAGATAGGTCAAAGAGTTTTGATTTATATGTTATGGATTGAAAGTAAGGGTCGTGAATTTTTTTAAGGTTGTAGGGTAGATTATCGTTTTTATCGCATCTAAAGCTCAAGTGTGCTCAGTTTTAACCTGGAGCATGGCAGATGAAAAAATTACTGATGGAGATCATGCGAGAATCTGCCCCATTTGCGAGGGGGAGGAGGAGAAGAAACAGTGATGGTTGCATATCTTGGTGAGGTACAGAGGAATAAGGGAAAATGTTTACCGCGATTCTTTAACACCTGAAATTGAGGGTTAAGGGCATGTTGGATGCTACTGGCAGGTAGGGAAGACGTGGAGGAGATAGGCAAATTTTTAACTATGGCGAGATAGCTGAGATCTGAGAAGGCTATCGTAGGGTAGGGAGTGTAAGAATAGGTAAACGTACTGACTGAATGTTGGTGCTTCATTTTGTGTGCTATTGTATGTCATTTTTCATGTATTATTAGTGAATTTCATATTTATTGTATTACGTTTACCGCTGTTTTGTGGATTATTTATATTTAAGATACTATATTTTAATATATGTGTCTTCTTGCAATGGTGTTTTACTTTGTTTTCCCTTTTTTGTGTCGTTTATAATCTTGATTATTATTTTGTGTATTATAACGGCATATATGGTCTGTAGGCCTGTTCGATTGATAGGGATCAATGTATGTATACCTTTATTTCAATAAATGCACTCATTCATTTCAATAAGTCGTATAAACCACTCCTTAACAAGAAAGTTCAATGAAATCAGAGGGAAATTTGGTGATATGAACCTGATGTGCAACTCCCCTTCAAATAACTTAATTTTAAAAAGTTTTAAGCCCACCCATGTATCCCTTTGGGCTGGTAGTAATTAAAATATCCTATGATATTCATATTCAACGAAACGGAAATGAAATTAGGTGACAAGGATATGAATTCCCCTCAGCTTTAAAACATATGGATATATTTTGTTATCTATGTTTACCTTGAAGAACAGTGGTGAAAGAATTATTAAAATCGGTTGAGTGGTTTCCAAAATCCCCCCCACAAGCAAATACATTTGTTCCTTTTAAAATATTAGTATTCATAACATCTTATAGCAATGAATTAAATTTTAAAACACTTAAACGTTGATTTGGGTGACAAAAGTAAATCTGAATATCAAAGTTAATACCCTATTTTAAAAATATTGGTAGCAAGTAGGTTATTAAATATACTCCCGGAATATTAACCGATAGAACGAAGAAACAATGGCTACCCTATGAAACGGCGAAAAGAGCAAAATTAAATATTAAACCGCTAGTCAGTAAGATACCTAAAGCACAAAGGATAAGAACAACGGAGTCCGTTATGTTTCAATCGACGCGACAAATCATTGATCCATTCTCTTGCTTGCATGTCTGTCTCTCACTTGCACCTGGATAATTCCAAGTCGCCTTAAAATCGTTCTCGATTGGCTGCGAGTATAACCAACTCCGCTAACAACGGTACACTCTGACTATTGCTGGAAAACGTGCAATAACATTACAGTAATATCCCTTTCGAGTAATGTTTAGTGCTACTCTGATAGATTTTAACAATATGCCGCAGGGAATGTGAAATGCTTCAGGGAAAAAAAACATCTCTTTGCGAGGAGCAATAGATCAAAACAGGAACTAAACTCATTAGACAGGGCTTGTGTTGCTTAGACATGTTGCATGGCAGCTGATAAAAATTACTGAAGTAAATGGTACGAGAATCTGCCTCATTTGCGAGCAGGAGGGATCTTAGGTGACAAACTGTAGGGGTACAGAGAAGTGGAGAGGTAAACATTTACCACGATTCTTTACACCTCCGAATAGAGAATTAAGGTGAGGCAGTGTTTTTAACACTAAAATGATTTCAGTCTAATTATATAATATATAATTCAATAACAGCCCGCCTTAAAGCAATATGTGTATGTAACAATATATAAAAAGTGTATATTTATAGTCATTGTATATGTTTGTATTATTGTATCCATGTGTAATAATGTTATGTGAATATATTACGTAATTTAGTAATGTAGGAGCTGTGAGAATAATAGGTTAAAAGTTGCTAACAATGAGGTAACAATGAGATAACCTTGAGGCAATAATGAGTTTGAGAGTTTAATAATGTTACTTGTGATTCTTGGAAGCAATAATGTAATTTTAGTGACAGTTTATAAAAATAGCCAATCAACAACCAGAAAAAGTTTTAGTTAATTGAAGGTATTCTATTGGATTAGAAATAGCCAATCAGAGACTTAAAATACAGAAATTTACACGTTTAGGCGGTTGAAATCTGTTCAGTTGTCTGCAGACAGTGTTTGTAACCGGATGCGAGATGCGTCCTCGAGAGATTTAATACGTATTCGTGTGAGACGAAAAATAAGTTTACGTGTTAAAAAGTACAAGTAATTAATAAAAGAATCTCACAGCTCTATATCAGTGAAGTGTTATTTAAATCGTGTCAAGCATTAATAAAAAAGGAGTGAAGTAAAATTATAATCTGTGTAAGCCTACACTCTTAAGTCGCACCACAACCCTGCTAAGACATCCATGTCTCTGAAATAACTACTGACGCAGCCGAGGCAAACATAAATATATAACATTTAAAGAAACAGTTAAATTATAAAGTTAATATTTTTTTTAAACTTGGGGCAAAGGCCACCTGAAAGTACATTTGGGGCGAAGGCTACCGGAAACTGAAGTAAAATTATAATCTGTGTAAGCCTACACTCTTAAGTCGCACCACAACCCTGCTAAGACATCCATGTCTCTGAAATAACTACTGACGCAGCCGAGGCAAACATAAATATATAACATTTAAAGAAACAGTTAAATTATAAAGTTAATATTGTTTTTAAACTTGGGGCAAAGGCCACCTGAAAGTACATTTGGGGCGAAGGCTACCGGAAACTGTTTACTATACGTGCGGTTGCAACTACTACAAGTTCGGCTCCCCAACAGTTGAACTATAAAAAATCTCCTACTTCAAATCTGCTTTTCCATACGTGAAACAATAACTTTCTCAAAGGTCAGGTTGGGCGCTACTGTTAGGCAGGGAAAACGCGGAGGTGATATGTAAATTTCCCATTAAGGCGAGACAGTTCGGTCTGAGAAGGATGATATTAGGGATGGAGGTGTAAGCTATCGGTGATTGACGTGCAGGGGAGTTAATTGTGATGAAACAATTGTATTTATTTTTTATGTTGATCGGAGGGACTCGGCACTGATGATATTGTACCTATGCCGCCACAAGGGGGCGCTCCCGGGAGGGAGGAGACAACGGGCGGCTGGAACCAGGAGTGACGACACAGCAATGACAGGGTCCCTACAGTTTCCAGATTGAGACGCCCCGACAGCGGACGGCAGACCGGGGACCCTCGCCCCACACAGAAGGTCCAACACCCTGCTCCGAAGGGGCGGTCCATTTTCCCCGGCAACCTGCCGAAACCCGTAGGACGGGGAAAGTTCCACAGAATGCACCATTTTTCCCTGCCACGCCGCACCGAAACACCATCGCCGACACTTCCAACCCTCAAACAGATCTAACGGGGTGATGGTTGAATGAAATGATAAATGGAACGAAATGAAGGGACCTGAAGTTCGGGGGCTAAAGGAAACCACTCCAGCATTCGCCTGACAACCCGGTAAAGCCACAAAAAAACCCATGGGTCAGAGTGGGCGGTCGCCGGGAATCGAACCCGGGATCTCCCGAATGTGAGTCGCACATGTTACCACGGCGCCACCTCATCCGGTATTGTATTTAATTTAATATAAAGTTATCAACTGAGTTAATTTTCCTTTTAGTTTATAAGTATAAGCGATATCTCAGTCAGACAATCGATATATTAAGCATTAAATATAAAGAAGTACACAAAATTAAAGATTCTTGTGGTCGTATTTCGTTTTACATAAAATTGATTTCTAAAGCATTTGACATGTAAACGGATATCTGGATTGAAAGGTCAAGACAATATTTTAATACTCAGAAATAGGTTGGCCCAACAAAATCACATGCACGTAGATTTTGTTGTGTATCTTTACCCTTCCTTTAATGCAGTCAACTGGAAACGCTCTAAAAGGTCGCCTGTAAACGTTTTGCTCTTTCAGTATTACTCTGCTTCTATGGTCAGCGTGTCTGGTCGCATATTCCGAGTTTTCAATCAACATCTGAGTAGACGAATTCCAACTAAAGGCTGTCTAAAAGCTTTTTACTTTCTCTACCACGTAGATAGTAGGTAGAGAAGGTATTGCATTCCACCTAAATTTCTGTACCGAGAATTCACCGGAAATACATGTTTTTATGCCCCTTAATAAAAAAAAATTATAAAAAGATTCGCGTGTGTGTCTGTGAACAGCATAACCCAAAAACGAAAAGTATAATAAACACTAAACTTGGTATTTAGGTTCAGTATGTTGTAAAGACGCGACACGAAGATTTTCAAGAAAATCCCCCTACCTCAAAGTACCCTTTACACGGAAGATTTTTCAAAAATCTTAGTTTTCTTAAAATTGTTCTAATGACTTTGATTAAAATACCATGTATTTAATATATTTACATGACAAATAAAATGTATATCTTGAATTTTCTGGGAATAGGCTTTGAAGTTCTCTTCATTCAGACGGAATTTTGTATAATCTTGTAAACCTCAAGCGATAGACGAAAACATACTACACAAGAAATGTAGATCTCTTTATGGCACGTAATGTATTTCAAATAATTATTTTTGTGGCATCAGCCATTTTCGAGATATCCGTTATTAATGGTTCGAATTGTTCAATACTTGGTCATTAAAGTCCTTTCAACATTCAGTTGTTTCTCGCGATTGCATGAAAAGGGTATGAAATTTTAAGGCCAGAGTATATCGCCCAGTTCTAAAACACTTGACTATCACTATTTCCTTAGTGTCTATAGCGAAATGTGTAACCGGAAAGGTTTATGTGGATTAAAATGAAGTAGATAGCAAAATAAACTTTCGTAAGAATAATTTGTATACCCACCAATATTCGATAGAGGGTAGAGAAATTCACGCGAGTGTAACACACCAGACTTTTTCATTATTTATTTTATAATTTCTTGCTGTGAATAGTAATGGAGTTATACGGCATAAAGGTTTAAAGTTGTATGTTTAAGGAAAAAGCACCGGAAAATGGAAAAAGAAAACAATTCTTTAAAATCTTATAGTATTGCTAAAAGTTAAATGTTTCATTGTTTTTCAGTTAACCGTGCTTGCATGTCGTCCTCCGTGGTGTAGTGGTTATCATGCTGGCCTCTAGTTCCCGAGGTCGCGGGTTCAAACCCGGCGGAGGGCGATGGATTTTTTCGGCGTAAAAATCCTTAGCATGGCTTCCTTCGGAAGGGAAGTAAAGCCGGTGGTCCCGTGCCGTAAATTTACGGCAGGTAAAAGAACCTCAAGCCTGATAAAGAGGCCTCTGAGCAAAATAACCAGTCTTTCACGCCCAATGAATGGGACGGTGAGGACCACAGCAGTTAAAGAGCGTTCACAAATAAAACACAATTCCATTTTACTGTATTTTTAGCTAAAGATCTTTGAATATATTAGCTGTTAGTTTTGCAATTCATCCCAAATTTATCATAAAAATCCATGGAAATTTTCTTTAGTTTTAGTCTATAGAACAAGTTATTTCAGTTTTAATGTCATATCCGAAATGATATTTTGTGAGGTATGAGGTATTTACCGAAGGGGGACACCTCGCCACTGCGACAAGCGAGATCTATCGTGACTACACCCCTGGGAGGCAGGGATGAAGTGAAGGAGCTGCAGGAGGTCGCAAGGCCGAAGGAAGACGTCCACAGAGACGCACGGAAGTCTAATATGTCCAGTATGAAACACCCGCATGCACCAGTAGAGGTCGAAGAATTCCGTGAGAGAGTGACAAAGCGTCCCTAGCAAGCGAGCCAGCGCAACAACCGTGCCATCTGCCCGACACTAGCCGCAACACGGATCCGGAAGACACCTCCTGAAAGATGAAAGGGAGAGAGATGAAATGACAGGAAATGAGGGAAATGAGAAATCGTGGTAGAATACACCACCCCAGCATTCGCCTAGGCAACCAGAGGAAAACCACAGAAAATCCCATGGTCAGAATGTGTGGTCACGGGAATCGAACCCATCTGAGCCATTCCGCTCGGTATTCGAAACGATATTTTAGTTCCAATATGAACATACATTCTATTGTTCTGAAGATAAAGCACCGACGTGTTCGTTTTGAGAAATTTAACGTAAAAAATTTATATTTTATGTATAAATAAACGACTTACTTGTAAAGTATAAACGTGATTACTGAAAAATCCCACCCATGAGTGTAGCAAAGCTTGTGGAAACAGTACTGTTTTAAAGTGAAAAATTTGCAAAACATTGAATAAATAAGGACATATCAACTCAAGCACACAAAACTCACGTACACAATTGATCCTTTAAACCTAATTTTAGTGCATTAATATCCAATACTGAAGCACACTTTGTATCATTCAAAGGAAGAAAACCATTATTATTATTATTATTATTATTATTATTATTATTATTATTAAAGCAAAAGTATTCTTTAAAATACTTAGTGGTGTGCCACAGAGCTGTACTAAGCTTATTATCCGAACTCAGTTACTGGAACTATGACTGAATGCAAAATGTACTAATATTCTCGTTCGTTACAGTATCTACAGTTTGAGGTTTTCGGCTACTAAGATATTATTTCGCCACTACCAGGGAGGTAGCGTGTGAGGCTCGCATTCTGGAGGTCCTTGGATTTTTTCGCTGTTTTCCCTATTTCGTTGGGGAATGCTGGGATGGATTATATAATGCCACGAATTGTCCTGCCCCCCGAGGAGTGTGGCGGTGGAGTTCCCTTTGAGAACTCTCTGCCCTGGCATTCAGTGTGTCATGGACCCTCAGAAAGTCCTCTCCATGGGGAGAGGGGGACCTGTGGGGTTTCCACATGTCAAGTTGTAGTATCTGGAGACTGTAGGGGCCCTACCTGCGTCCTAGTTTGCCGCCTCGGAACTGGTCGCCCTCTGTGTACTTCGGTTCCTCCTGGATGCCTCCAAAAGCCTTCATGCGTACTTAAATGCCGGAATACTCCCTCACTTCCTGATAACCACTAGTGCACAGTTACACAAGTGGTTTAACATCAGTGGAGAGCGCATTTACAGGAAACATTCATACAGAAGTACGGGGAGAACGCTTCGCACAAAACCATTTAAAATGTTAAGTTGAATTTTCGTTTTCTGAGAAGTTCGCCATAGATACTGAGACACAGGCTAAAGCAACTTTGGCTAGGAACAACTATGTCACATTACAACAATTTACTACTTTAAAAACAAGTACTCGGCCTGCTATCACGTATGCATGTCAAGTCTGGGGAGCTGCTGTTAAAAGCAACCTTTACAAACTCCAAATCCTACAAAACCGCTACCTAAGGTCATCAGTGGCCGCCGATTGGTATATACCAAACTGTAATATTCATTCAGACCTATCCTTCCCTACCCTCAACGACTATATCCTTCGCCTTTCCCACAGCTTTTACGCCAAATGACCCTCCAGCTTGAACCAACTCATCCGCGGCCTTGGGGAGTATGACATTGACCCCGGGGCTAAATACAAGCGACCCAGAGTTGCACTTGGACCTCCATAACCTACACACCTACCACCCACACTCCTATATTTGAATTATGAAAAAAATAAAAATAAAAAAATATCCCAACCCTTATGCCACCCTTAACCCACCATCCTTTCTCAATCCACCATCCCAGTGAGGGATCAATCCCGGTGGCAAAAGTCGAAGGACCCTCCCCAATTAGGAGAGACTTAACCTTCAGTGACTCCACTCTGCCGTTGGGCTAGGAAATCTAAGGAATTATTAAACTCCTTTTAATATGTTAAGAATGGGATGATCTGGAAATCTTCCTAGAATTAACCAGATGCTCATTGACTGTGACTTTTCCGTTTGTTTTGCTTGAAATCCTTTTTCCAAATTTAGTCACGAAAAATGAAACAGCATTTTATAAGTATGAGTACCAAATCATAGGACGGCATAACATCTTCAGAAGTCAGACTGGAACAAGAACTTTGATTTCGATAATATATCAAATGCTGTGATGTACCTACTGTTCTTTTTAGCGTTTCTTGATGATTATACGTGAATATCGGATTATCATTAAATTTCGGTGCCTTTTTATAGCATCAACCTTTAGGGGGAAAAAATATATCCCTTATAAATTAAAAGCAGACCTTCTCCCTAGGAGAATACGTTAATACTGCTGTTACCAATCTCAAAAATTCCACTTTATTTCATCATGTTTTGTTGGCGTTCCTTCGTCACTTCTTGTGTCTATAGTAACTAATAGAATCCGCACCTCTACTATGAAGCAGTATTTTTAACCTTTTAAATGATTTAAGTCTAATTATATAATATATAAACTCAATAACAGCCCGCCGTAAAGCAATATGTGTATGTAACTATATATAAAAAGTGTATGTTACAGTCATTGTATATGTTTATATTATTGTATACATGTGTAATAATGTTATGTGAATTTAATAATGTAGGAGCTGTAAGAATAATAGGTTAAAAGCTGCTAACAATGAGGTCACAATGAGGTAACCTCGAGGCAATAATAAATTTTGAAAGTTTAACAATACTACTTGTGATTCTTGGAAGCAATAATGTAATTTTTGTGACAGTTCATAAAATAGCCAATCAACAACCAGAAAAAGCTTTAGTTAAATGAAGGTATTCCATTGGAGTAGGATTAGCCAATCAGAAACTGAAATATAGCAAAATTTACAAATCTAGAAGTTAGTTGCTTGTAGACAGCGCTCATAACCGGACGCGTTGCTAGCAGACAGTGTTATTAATCAGACGCGAGATGCGTCCTCGAGAAGTATAATACGTATTCAGTGTGAGATGAAAATAGTTTACGTGTTAAAAAGTGTAAGTAATTAATTAAAACAATCTCACAGCTCTCTCTATATCAGCGAAGTGTTATTTAAATCGTGTCAAGCATTAATAAAAGGAGTGAAGTAAAATTATAATCTGTGTAAGCCTACATTCTTCAGTAGCACCACAATCCTGTAAAGAGAAGCATGTTTCTAACAAAAATACTGACGCAGCCGAGGCAAACATAAATATATAATATTTAAAGAAACAGTCAAATTACAAAGTTAATATTTTTAAAATTTGGGACGAAGGCTACCGGATACCATACGTGCGGTTGCTACTACTTCAATTTTGGCTCCCCAACAGTCGAAATATAATACATCATCTTCAAACTGACTTTCCATATGTAGCAGCAACAATACAACTACCTTCTTCAACTAGCATTATTGCGTTAAATGCGGAAATTCTTCTCTCCCTCATCACCTCCACTGTCGTCCTTTCCCCAACTCTTTATGTACAACGAATATGTTATGTGATCTTTGGAAAACCAAAAATTCTCCAACCGATTCGGAGCTAAATCTCTGACTGATTTAATGTTGTACCGGCGTGTTGCCTTGGTAGCTCAGTGCTTAGAGCAACCGCACGGAAACCGGCAGATCAAATCCCGGCGAGGGCATTGAATTTTTCAGTCGTCTGATCCTACCTTTCCAGTTTCGTAAGAAAAATTTGTATGCCCACTACTAAACAATATGGGGTAGGGAAAGTCATGCGAATGTAACACACAACTTTTTTTAAGCTTTGTATCATTAAATTCCCCTTAAGGAAAGTAATTAAGGTAAGATATGGTTTATTCTCTATATGGTACTGTATTACATACCAAACTGTTTGTAGTCCATTATATGCTTTGTCAGTCATTCATCCAAAATCGAAAATTAGCACAAAAAGGTTAGTTAATCAGACAACTTCGCTGAAGAGGCTATCACAAACCTAACTGCTCGCGCCTCGTTTAAGCAAGGGAGCTACAAAGAAAGTCCGAGCTGATCCTTTTATTTTCAGATTTGGAAAGAGCTTCTTAGGAGGTAACCAAAGAGAAAGGAAGTGAGGCAAGGGACTTACTCCGTATATGAGAATCACTCTGACTCCTGTACATATAACACATATGCATATCCAAAACTATTTTATTCCAAACACAAATATATATTTTAATATATTTTGACACCAATCAACACCTCAGATAACATATTTTATTGCGTTTATCTCAATCATTTACACCTCTGTTCATTATAACCAAAGTTACACACAGGATCCCACCTGAGGCATTATGATAACATTGCTTCCGCTGTCAGCAATGGCAATCTGAACATATTGGAAGGTACGGAGTGCTGTCAAGACCTGGGGGAGCACCCAACATTCTGAAACATAAAAGAAAAAAAAACATTACAAATAATGACGCGGATCATTGCTGCTGATTTAGGGTATTAAGTCGCAAAGCGTATCCCAGGTTAAGGGACCTAAGCCGCAAAGCATAGCCCAAGATTGAGAGCCCTAAGCCTCAAAGCGTAGACCAGAATTGAAGGCCTTATGCCGCAAAGCTAGCCCAGGATTGAGAGCCCTAAGCCGCAAAATCGTAGCGAGGGTTGAGAGCCATAAACCGCAGAACAGGGTTCAGGGTCCTAAGCCTCAAAACGTAGCCGAGGGTTGCGGCCCCTAAGCCGCAACGCGTAGCTCAGGATTGAGGGCCCTAAGCCGCAAAGCGTAGCGAGGGCTGAGAGCCATAAGCCGCAGAACAGGGTTGAGGGACCTAAGCCGTAAAGCGTAGCCCAGGGTTGAGGGCCCTAAGTCTCAAAACGTAGTCCAGAGTTGAGAGTCCTAAGCCGCAAAGCGTAGCCCAGGGCTGAGAGCCTTAAGCCGCAAAGCGTAACCCAGGGCTGAGGGCCTTAAGCCGCAAAGCGTAGCCCAGGGCTGAGGGCCTTAAGCCGCAAAGCGTAGCCCAGGGCTGAGGGCCTTAAGCCGCAAAGCGTAGCCCAAGGGTTGAGGGCCCTAAGCCGCAAGGCGTAGCCCAGGGTTGAAGACTCTAAGTCGCAAAGCGTAGCCCAGGGCTGAGAGTCCTAGGCCTCAAAGCGTAGCCGGTTTGAAGGCCCTAAACCGCAAAGCGTAGCTCAGGGGCTGAGGACCCTAAGCCGTGAAGCGTAGCCCAGGTTTGAAAGCCATAAGCCGCGGAACGTAGACGTAGGATCTGTGAAGCTAAACCCCAATGATCCAGGTTAGCGTATATTATTCTGGTGATAGATACACGGCAGCTGATGTATTCTCATTTTCCTGGAATGCAGATACTTGAAGGCATTGCGCGTAATCCCGCATATTTTACCATATCTTCATTGCTTACATTACTTTCATAGGGTTTTCAATTGTTGGCCACAATGATTTTGCCGATTGTTTTAGCGGCCTTTTACTAATTTCTATCTCAAAAAGGCGCAAATTTCTCCTGTATAAGTGTTGTTGCTAAAAAGGGTAGGTGGGTGGATTAGATGATTTTTCTTAGACATCTAGTGCTTAACTCCTTCCTTTTTTATTCTTGATTATTGTGGATACAATCTGTCCTCCAGTTTGTAAGTATTTTTAAGTAAAACGTTAATTCCCATATACGGGAGCGGTACAGAAAAAGTCGTAATATTTAGATGTGTTCACCCAAACCATTTTCTGTCACTGCGGTTAGGGGGAGAGGCTAGGCTAGGCTAGGCTAGGCTAGGCTAGGCTAGGCTATGGTATGGTGTCTCTTCTGGTGAAACGAACAGTACCGTTTTATTACAATATATTACATATTATCTGCTTATGGTGGGAATAGTGGTTACAAGGGAGCTTACAATTTTCATCTGGAAGAGAGAATATTTTTAATTGACAGATATACACAATGAAACATTTGACGACGTTATAAGTCCATGGATAGACAATCGTTTACAATATAACTTCATAAGTAACAAACATGGAGTTGTTATTATTCATTAAGCGAATTTCTGGTCACTGTAGAGATTCGAGAGGTCTGAGACCAAAACGTTTGGATGTCGTCTATCGGATGCAGCACTTTTTCTACCCTTTATGACAAAAACAACCTTTATATAATGTAGAGGAGGCAGCAGTTCAGTGCATCAGCAAAGGTCGTTCATTTGCTTCGTGAATGCTTCTGTGCTTTCGCCTCCATGAAAAGCGACAGAATTTATGGTGCTATAAAACAGCACGCCGGCACTAAATGACTGAAAAGCCAGTTTGGCATTCATTCACAGGAAAGAGGTAGGGTCACTTAGGCAATTGGTAGGTTCAGACAGCAGATACAGGAGAGGTGTCCACTTCCTAAAACATCAATGGGCCTTTTATTCTTTCATTCAGGGATCAGGAAATTGAATATCTTTACATATGCCTCTATTATTTCCTCCCCTTCAGGCACTTTCACATTTGTCTTCTGCTGTCTTTCGTGTTTACGCTGTTTTATGCAATAATCTTCCTCTGTATCTTCCACTTGTGCTTCGTGCTGCGGCTGCTGTCTTATTGTTTTGTTAATTGTTTTATTTTTATGTCCATTCGCTTTTATTATTCATTTCTAAAATGTTTATGACTTTTTCATTTCCTTTCCGTTCGGTTTTAAATATATTCTGCTCATTCACTATCTATTTTGTCTGTTTTGTGTCTCTCTGCCGCCGTACGTTTTAATCCATTTACTAGCAGTTATCGGCAGTTCACCTATTACTTTCTCTCCCGCGTACAAAGTAGGTAGAAAAAAAGTATTGCATTCCACCCAAAATTTTGATTTCGCCGGTTTCGCCGGAAATACATGTGCTGAGGCTTGATGTATTTTTAAAAACAAAATGCATTTTTAGAAGAAGGTTCGTGTGTGTGCTTGTGAACAACATAACTCAAAAACGAAATGTAAAATAAATACCAAAATTGGTATTTTTAAGTTCAGTATCTCCCAGAGATACCAGAGGAGGATTTTTCAAGAAAATCCCCCACCCCAACTACCTTTTACATGGAGTATTTTTCTGAATTCTTTATTTTCTCAAAAATGCCTCTATTTTGATTAAAATACCATGCATTAAAGAGATTTACATGACAAAGAAGGTGTATACCTTGAAGTTTCTGGGAAGAATCTGTGTAGTTCTCTTCATTCGGAAGGACTTTTGTATAATCTTTTATAATTAGTAACCATTAAGTGATAAACGAAAACGCTGGTATATATCTTTAAAACACACAATTTACTTCAAATAACTTTTTGTGGTATCAGCCATTTCCAAAATATCCGATATTAATAGTTCTAATTGTTCAATTCTTTTTCATTCTTTTAATGTCCTGTGGAGTTTCAGTTGTTTCTCGCGATTGCATGAAAACAGTATGGGATTTTAAGTGCAAAAGTTTATCTCGATGTTAATGAAGTAGATAGAAAAATACGCTTTCGTAAGAATAATTTGCATACCCAGTAATAAACGATAGAGGGTAGAGAAAGTCATGTGAATATAACACATCAGATGCTTTCTTTGTGGTAATTTCTATATTTATGGTCTATAGATCTTTTTCAAACTTATTTCTGCTTTCTAGACGATGAAGTCTTGTAGATTTACAATAACTTATCCAAAATAACTCAGAGCAGATATTATTATCACAGTTCTAATCTCTCTGGCATATGGTCATCATTGGCCTCTTCCCCCGGAGAAAGCAGTGGTGCGTAGTATAAAACTGAGAAAGTGATAAATGCAATTTACCCTCCTATTTTTTTTCAGGCTCCTAGGGTTTTAAGTACTGCTAAGTTAAATATTTCTATGTACTGATTCAGCACAAAAGGTTACAGAATGTTTAAACGATGTTCTAACCAGAGCCACAATTACTCGCAGGCTATCTAGTATGCAGCCTGACTCCATATCACAAAAAGAACCGTTTAAAGTTTTAAATTTTGAATAGACTAAAATAGAAAATACTATTGATTTAATATTGTGGTTCGGGCCCTGTTATACACTAGACTCTTGCTAATCCGGCCATTCCTTGCACATATAGGTCCGGATTATTGAGAGTTGTTGAAATTTAGTTTAACCACTTAGGGACTATACTTTATTAAATCATAATATACATTCCTTTTCATTGAAAACTTAGTCTTGCGTGTGTACATATACAGTAGTATCACTCACTAGGAAACATGTCCCGAATTTTTAGTTGCCGCAATGATGCAGTTTCAGCACCAGCAGTGTGAGAATTCTTCATGCTCTCTTCTCGTATGTCCTCTTCTTCGTCACTTTCATCATTTCCTGCGCGCTTTGGATTAGTTCTTCATCTGTTAAAGTTTGGTCCACCTCACAGTTTTCCTCACTCAGCCACTTAGCAACATTTCCATCAATTTCTTCTCCTCCTGGAAACTTGTGGAACATGCCAATGTACAGTGTCAGCAATTGATGACTCCGAATTGACTGGCTCATCGCTGTCGCTCAGCACTGACTTCAGCTCTGCATCAACGGATGGCTACACTTTTCTCCAAAATATATCTTCCTGGAGTACATTATGCAACAACCAGAACATGCAGTATCGGTGTAGTGGTTGTAATGCGGTTGCGTGATAAAGCATGCCGCCGTCGCGTATCATCAAATCAGGAGACCTCCAGTAGCTGAGGTGCTAAGGCATTGACTCATAAAGAGGATGTCTATGGTTCAAATCCTGCCAAGACCATCTCCTTGACTGACGTTTTCTCCAGGTTTTTCTCAGTCCTCATAATTGGCAAATACCAGGGAGTTACCCTAAAACCTAGGCCTTGAACATTTCCTTTCCCAATTATTTCATGTCATGTATCATCAGTGTCCACATTTGTGGTGCCATATGCAGTAAGAATGGATGTTGAAGCACTATTAAAAATACAAAATGATGAATGATACTTTGTTGATGTTCGGCACTGAACCAAATGTGGGCCGGATTACCGAGGGTTTAGTGTAAGAGCCTCAATACGGACATCGCTAACAAGCTTCATATGTAGAATATGGGATAGCTGTGAAGGATATAAGGTGAAAGCTGTTGAATAAGCTGATTGCACTGAATATGAGAGTGAAATACAGCACAAGTGCAAATTAAATGTGTGATTGGTAGCCCTTGACTGTATCCAAGCAACAGAAGCTGAGCTGATCCCATCAGAAATAGTTTCCTTCGTCTCATAGATAAATTTGAATCTTCATTGTGGCAGAGGCTTGAGGCTTACAAACTAGTATTGCCCGTTTTTGGTTTTCTTAATAAGCTGAATACATTTAATGAAGAGGTAATTACAGCAGCTCAAAACTTAGTAGAAGCATAACAATGCCTTAGACGACCAATTTGGAAATGTAAATTATTCAGTTCAAAGGCACCCAAACCTCAAGAGTTTTCTGAATATTGAGGTTGCTGTAAGGATTTACCTGTTACTTTGGTCACAAGCAGCAGTGGAGAAAAGTCATTTTAAAAATTGAAGTTGACCAAAAAAAAGGCTTCCAACTTCCATGTTAGAAGACAGGCTGTATGTTTTGACTTTGCTTAGCACTGTGATATTTTAAGATAACTAGGTTATGAAGATATTATAAGCGCCTTCATTAGCATGAAGTGTAGACGATAACAAATTAGCCACTGAGAGCATTTGACAGTATCATTTTAAACCTGAATGTTTATAAAGGTACTGTATTTGAATTAAATATAAGAAAAACTTGCTTGTTTGTTAGAACATTGCTTTTTATCTCGCATTTGCCGAACATATGTACTTAAAATTACAATAAGTTAAAATTGAAATACTGATGTTTGTATATTTGGGGACACAGACATGAATTTAAATGTTGTCTTTTTTAATACAGTTGTCTTTTTTAATACAGTTGTTTGTTCATAGCAGTGCTAATAAGTCGTGCTGTATATCCTAATATCATTTCTATCTCATCAATTAATATACTTCCAAATACTCTACAGTACTCTACAATTTAATAATAAACTTTAAATGTTTCTTTCTTTTTTGGTTTTAGTTAGAAAATTGTTCTAAGATGCGACTTTTTCAAGTTAAGGGAACCGAAAAGTGAAAATTGGACAAAAATGGTCAAAAATTATAGTTTAAGCTTTTTAACATCTTATAAAGTCAGATTCTCTAGTCACGGTTTCGTGTAGATAAATATTTTTGTTATCGGAGTGAAAATTATGGAGTTACGTGACGATTTAAATAACCCTCAGCGGAGGGTGTTGCAGCGCATTTAAGGCTTTTTCTGATGTATCCCGCATTTTCCTTCAACATTTCTAGAAATATTTTTCCAATATTTGTTGTGGATATATTAACCAGTTTCTAAATTATGGATTTTAAATAAAAAAAGTAAAAGTATTTTCCAGTCTAGTTAATATGAGCAAATTTGCCAGTGTGTTTTCCTCGGTTGTAATATATTTGAAATTTATCGGTATTTAAAATGCTCCTTACGATGCGATGTTTAAGTTATCGGAATGAAACTTCGGAAACAGTTTCTCCAGTATATGCTGACCAGAACTTGCTATGTAGCTATTAGTGTGAGACAAATGTGTTACGTCACCATGTTCACCGAGGTTTCATAAGTATATGTTTTTGGAAAAGCCGAAACTCGCAATTGAAAAGCAATTGTTTTTACAAAAGCAATTAATTTAAACGCATATTTCTCAGCAAACTTATTTTAAAGCACAATAATGAGCATAAACAGGAAGTTTTGTTTAAAAATTATAAAAATTGTGGTAAGAAGCATGCTTTTATAAAATAGCTTAAATTTGTGTTTTAAAATGCATAATCCAGGAGCGACATAACATATACAGGGTGGACCATTTAAGCTGAGGCTGTACAATATCTCCAAAACTAAGCGTTGTAGAAAGAAATAAATGTCTTTAATAAACGTTGTTTGATATTATGGGGGAAAGTAAATGTCATTATCGTGTTTTATTTGGAGGGCGTTGTGATGGTCATTTTAGGGTCAATTTAAGTTTACCCTAATTGTAAGTTCCTATTAAAAAAAATAAATTGATCCTTAAGTAACCATCATAACGTCCTCCAAATAAAACACGACTAATGGCATTTACTTTCCCACATAATATCAAGCAACTTTCACTAAAGGCATTTCTTTCTACAACACTTAGTTTTGGAGATATTGTACAGTCTCAACTTAAATTGTCCACCCTGTATATTACAAACACTGTAATCGTACGTCTTTATATAGACAAAAGATGGTAACAAATTTAAAAAGCTCAGTAGAGTGCTTTGGGTTTTGGAAAATTCACAGATCAGTGCCCTTAATTTTCAAGAAATTTCCCCCGGGGGTATTCCATGCCTAGACCTTCCGGTAGGGTACAACCACAGGTTCAACTAGGGTTATACAAATCCTAAATACGACTCTGGTCCTAACTCCTTCACTGCTAACAACGGCTTTGACATTCGGAGGGCTATTTTCTAGCGATCGCCATCTGTGATTCAGTTCGATTACTTTTTTTTGGGGGGAGGGCTGCGGTTAAATGCAATTAGCCACCAGACATAACAGCGGCAGTGAACAGAAGAATTACAAAGCAAGAGAGGAGGCAGAGCAGGAGGGATTGTAGCTATAACCGGATGTCTTGGAGGAACTGAATCAAAGCGTGATAAACTGGTTTCCGAGGAGTAGGTAATAAAGAGCTGACGCTAACAGGAAAAAGAACCGATAAGGATATCAGGGTAGTAAAGGTAGAACTTTGAAGCGCATACCATCAACAACCAAACAGTATATGCTTAAAGGTGAGTCCACACTGTTCAACATATCAACAGTTAACATTCAACAATTAACAAAATGTCTCATTCAACATGTTAAATGCCTTCAACATGTTGTAACTGTGAACGTTTAACATTCTATCCATACCAGTTGACTTGTTGGGACAACAAAATCTAACTAAAATCAAAATGGCCTCCAGTGATTAGGATTTGACTATTGCTATTTTTATGTGTTTGATATGTAATAAAAAGAAAAGTGGAAGGTAATGAAGCTCTATCTGTGAAAATATTTTGAATGAGTTAAAAATTCGGAGCAGGTTTGACTTCAATTTCTTGAGAACAAGTCAAAATGACTTCAACTTTGTTTTGAGTAAGGTTTCTAACCTATAATTCACAAAAAGGACACACATTTGAGAGCAGCCATTCCAGCTGCCACTTGAGCATTTTTTGCAACTCTCTAGCAAAGTGAGGTTGTTAATTTTTTTTCTTCTGATATTGCCTCTGGAACAATAATAAATTGCACATAGTTTGGTATAATTGTCCATCCTTTTTATTACATATATTACAATGTTCCATAATGATAGCCTCAACAAAGTTTTATTAATGAAAGTGTCTTTTCTTTCGTCCATTCCATAACCTCACATGAAGCAAACCAAATCAAAGATGTAAGCACAGAACGAGTCAATATGGAACTACAGAACACAATAGCATGAAGGAATCACAATAGCTGCCATGTTTATAGTCTGGAAACTTCTGAAGTTCGCCCAATCACATACACAGAGAGTGAATTGACTTAACAAGTTTTTCATTAAAAGCAGAAAACATCCAACATGTTAAAACTGTCAAGCACAACTATTTTGGTTAACATGTTAAGTCAATTCTGCAATCAAAATTTGGCCAACGTGCAAACTGTTAATAAGTTGCACTTGACAAGTTTTGTTAAATGTTAATCAGTGTGGACAGGGCTTAACGTGAACTTGTTCTGTAGGATCATAGAAACAAACTAGATCCTTGTGCACGGTGAAGGCGTTGAGAGTTACAGCCATGGCCAAGACGCACTCACGATGGTGACATATCGACGGCAAATATCAAACTATAACATTGTGGGTATGTCTTCCTGAACTGCGACATAATGTATGCCAAAGGACCACTTGTCACTCCAGCGCTGAAAATTAGCGCTACGTAGAGCTGGTAAAAATCGTTTGCTTGATGCCTTGGAATTCGCCCTGTGTAATGCCAGTTCGTTAGGTCTGCTTTCTTCCCTTGTGACTGCTATGGAATATACTGTCGGTCTTCTAAATGATACATATTTATGACCTTGGCTACAATGTTTTGTTTTTTATTTAGTTTACGAATATCGCCTTTGTTTCGCTGTTATGTATTAAGGTAGCCCAGGGTAAATCAGGTCAAAAATTAGTGAAACCTCGATTTAGTTCTTCATTTTAAAATGTGGACTCCAGGCATGCCGCTATATCCAGCCACATTTAAGGCATGTAATCAGGTTTGGAAAAAGCTTCACGGTTTTGATTAGAAGTCTATGCATTTTTTACAATTAAAGCAACTAAGTTTAAGTAAGAAAAATATACCACAACATTAAAAAATTATTTTCAAATACAAAACTTTAAAATTTAAAGAGCTGTCATTTATCAAAACATTTTAGTACTGCCAAATATTAATATTTCCAGATTTTTTTCACTGACTTATGACTTAATGTGAGCTTTATTTTGTGGACTAGAATATTTTGATTAGTGGTTATACAGTTCAAGTTTTTTTTTAATTTCATAAAATGTTTTGGCCAAATTTATTTTAAAAATTCTTAGTAGTGGTAATTTTGATTGTATTTTAAAAGCTCTAGTTCACAAAATGTCGTGTCGGCATGTTACCGTGGTAGCTCAGTGGTTAGAGCAACCATACGGAGACCGGGAGATCCGTGGTTCAAATCCCGACTATGGCATTGAATTTTTCAGTCATCTGATTCTACCTTTCCAACCCGTCCAATACACGGCTTGTGTGAAAAAACAATTAATTGACTTAATAGTGGTTGAAACTATAAAGCCCGGGACTTAAGTACTTACAAAGAATGTAAGTTGCCATTAGGGTGTGACATGGGGTATGAGATCTCCTTGTGGTTTACCGGAAAAAATGCGAATTATTTGGAGAATTTAAAGTCGTGTCGGCATGTTGCCGTGGTAGCTCAGTGGTTAGAGCAACCGGACGGAGACCGGGTGATCCGTGGTTCAAATCCCGGCTATGGCATTAAATTTTTCAGCCATCTGATTCTGCCTTTCCAACCCTGTGAAACACACGACTTGCGTGAAAGAACAATTAATTCCAAAGAGCACGTTCCTTACGATTTAACTTGATGTATGAATTAAGTTTCTAGTCCAATTCCTTATATAGATTTTGTTGTTTTGAAGTTTGCAAAGCGTAGACATTTTCATTTTTTGAGAAATTGAGTTTAAAAATTAAGATTTTGTTCAGTCTACCGAACCACCTAATTGAAACGTTTAAAATGCTGAAGGTGTTCTTTGTTAAAAATTATATAACATTATACTGTACAAACATTTTTCCGGAACTCAAGACTACAGTTTTTAACATCTTATTATCACTTTTCTCCTTTCTTGCTTGTTGGACCATACATCTTCTTCAATTTCTCAACCATCATTGCCCCTCTAATTCCTTGAATCCACGTGCTATGCGCTCTTTTCTCCTCCTTTCCGGTGGCGTCCACTCCATTATTCTTTTGGGGTAATCTTTCATCTTCGATTCTTTTAGCATGCCCTCACCATTCTATTGTTTCTGTTGAATAAAATCTAAAATTGAACTTTAAACATTCATATTTTCTTCTATAATCTCATTTCTAATTTTTTCTCTTTTAGATATCCTAGCAGATCTCCAACAATCCATTTCTGTTGATAATAATTTTCTTTTTAACTGATAGTTCGGATTCCACACCTCAGAGACATAGATTATAATACTTCTAATTATTGTTTTAAAAATTGTAGTTTTGGTTTCTTTTGAGACCTGTTTATCCCATAATATTCATTCAAGCTATTTATATTACCCTGTGTGTTTAATTATGAAGTAGTATTGTTCTTGGAGTTTAGTTTGGCGCCAACTTGAAGTTGAACAGTTGTTTTAATTTATTATTTTAACTGTTGAAGTTTTTGGAGTTGAAGGAGTTTGCACCACGCTTTGGGCGTTAATTTGAAGTAGAAATGTTTGTTACGAAATATGCTGCTACGTATGTAAAGCTGATTTTAAGATGATGTTTTTATTGTTACGCTCCAAGTTTTAAAAATATATATTAACTTTGTTATTAAACTGCTTCTATAGATATTATTTATGTTTATGTTTGCCTCGGCTGCGTCAGTATTACTTTAGAGACACGTTTCTCTTAATCAGGGCGTGGTGCGACAAGAATGTAGGCTTACACGGATTTTAACTTTAAATTCACTTCACTTTTTCTTGACACAAATTAAATAGCACTACACTGATATCAAGAGCTGTGAGATTCTTTTAATTTAATACTTGTACTTTGTTAACGCGTATACATAATTTTCGTTTCACACGAATACGTAATATTTCTTTAGAGAACACATCTTCCATCCGGTTGCTACCAAGGTCTGCCAGCAACTGAACATATTTCAACCGTCAAAAACCCTTAAACGTCTGTATTTCAAGTCTCTGATTGGCTAATCCTAGTCCAATAGAATACCTGCATTTTACTAAAGCTTTTTCTGGCTGTTGATTGCCTAATTTTAAACTGTCACATAATTTACATTATCGTTGCTCTAATCATGACTAGTAGCATTTAAACTCTCAAACTCATTATTGCCTCAAGGTTACCTCATTGTTAGCAACTTTAAACTTATTATTCTCACAGCTCTTACATTATTAAATTACATAATGCATTCACATAACATTTTAAACATGTTTACAATAATATAAGCATATGCAATGACTGTTACAAACAATTTTTTATAAATTATTACATACATACTGATTCAAGGCGGGCTGTTATTGAATTTACATATTATATTATAATTTAATTGAAATTATTCAAGTGTTAAAAATACTGCCTCAATTATCCCCAGTTTGTCTTCCATTACCAAATCTTGATGAACATCTCCAATGGCCATATATTTGGATTTATCCATACTTACTTTGAGGCCCCGTTTGTTGTAGTCTTGAATCAATTTCCTTGTAAGATATTCTACTTCTTCATATTCTTGGGCCAGGATTAACTGATCATCAGCAAGTTGCTCGGAGTATATTGTTGAGTCATCATCTATTGGAATTGCCATATTTTTACACTTATTCTTCCAACCTTCTATAGCCTTTTCTGTGTAAATTTTATATAATGTAGGACATACACAGCATCCCTGTAGTAATTCTTTATTATAATGAAATCCGCTTGCTAAGTATTTTCCCATTTTTACTTTTACATATATTGCTCTTATCAAAATATATCTAATTTCCGTCAATTTTAAAGCTAACCATTATCGTGATAATGGCACATTATCAAAGGCTTTTTCTAAATCAATGAACACCAAATAGAGGGGTTGTGTTTGAAATAGGTTGCCAATTTATAATTTTACTTCACTCTTTTTATTAATCCTTGATACGATTAAATAACACTTCACTGATATAGAGAGCTGTGAGATTAGTTATTAATTACTTGCACTTTTTAAACACGTGAACTTTATGATATCCTCGCCGTAATGAATTTTTGTCTCGCACTGGATACATATTAAACTTCTCGAGGACACGTCTCGCGTCCGGTTAGGAACGCTGTCTACTAACAACTGATTTCTACCGCCTGAATTTGTAAATTTCTGTATTTCAAGCCTCTGATTGGCTATTCCTACTCCAATAGAATACTTTTATTTAACTTAAGCTTTTTTTCTGGTTGTTGATTGGCTATTTATAAACTGTTTTATAAATATTACATTATTGTTTCCAAGAGTTACTAGTAGTATTATTAAACTTTCTAATTCATTATTGCCTCAAGGTTACCTCTTTGTTACCTCATTGTTAGCAACTTTTGACCTATATTCTCACAGCTCCTACATTATTAAATTACGTAATACATTCACATAACATTATTAAACATGTACACAATAATATAAACATTATTACAATGACTGTTACATACATTTTATATGTTATTTTACACACATATTGCTTCAAGGCGGGCTATTATTATATTTTATATTATATAATTAGACTGAAATCATTTAAGTGTTAAAAATATTGCCTCATGTTCTGTTTTCTTCTCTATTGTCTGTTGTAAACAAATATATGGTCAATAGCTGATCTGCCTGCTCTAAAGCCGACTAGTCTTTTGCTTCCAAATAATTATATTGTAGCTCAAGGAAAGGCTTAATTATTTTACCATATATTCTACTTGATGTTCTATTTATTATAATGCCTATAGTTTTGGCGTTCATCTTTTCTCGCTTTTTTTATGCATTGTGGAAATATTTCCTATTTTCCAATCTTCCGGCACATCCTCACCATTCAGACATTTTTCAAATAAATCTCTCAGTTGTTCGTATAGTTTATCTGTTCCATGCTTTAGCAATTCAGATGGGATACCTCCAATCCCTGGTGCTTTTTCCACATTTTAAGTATTTTGTTGCTTCCTTTACTACTTCTAATTCTAAGTTTATATACTCATTCAACTTTTCATTAACTTCTTCCTCCATTGTACTCATATATTGCTCTCTGTTTTCCATTAATAAGTCCTTAAAACACATTTCTCATGAATGAAAATTAATATTTTTATTTACAAAGCACTTCTTTATCATTCCTTCTGATATTTTTCAAAGTCTTCCAAGCTTCTGTACTCCTTTTTCCTCCAATGAACGCTTTTATAATTTGACATGGTTTTTCCTAACTGTTGTTTTTTTGCTTCTGATATTTTTTTACTAATCTTTGCTTATTGCTTTCTAAGTTCTGTTATATCTTCTATGTCCTTTGTGTTTAGCCATTTTAGACAAATATCTCTCTTTAATTCTACTTAATTTCATATTTCCTCATTCCAATAATAATATCTATTTGCTTTTTTCACCAACAGCTTCTTTTACAGCTTCATGTATTTTATCCAAAATATACTGGTGTTGAATTCGCGTAGTATCAAATGTTTCTGTTAATCTCTCATTAAGTCATTTCTTATGCAGGTAAACGGTGCTTTCATATTCTAAACTTCTCAAATTATATTTATGAGTGATTATTTCTGTTTTTTCTTACTTATCACCCTCAATTTGAATTTCTCCCCCATTCACTGTTATAAAGGGAAATAGCTATTTGGAATTGACTAAGAAATGGTCACCAAATGCTACCCCTCTATATGCTCTCACACCTTGCACCTTTAATGTCATTTGTTGTTTAATTATAATGTAATAAATAATTGATTTTTGTTGAAGTGCATCCCGGTATCTTGTAAATCTATGGATATTCCTATGCTGATAATAGCCATTTAATATTCTCAAGGAATTCTGTTCACATATGTCAATTAATCTATTACCAGACATTCACTATGTCTTCTCCATATCGAGCTACAATTTTACTTTGTGTCTCCTTCTATGCTCTACTATTAAAATCTCCTACAATTATAATCTCCTTTACGTTTCCTATTTCTTCTTTTACTACATTTAGTTTACTGTAAAATCAATTTTTTAACATTATTTTGTCATTGCTAACTATGTAAACTCCTAATATTGTAACTTTATGTCCATATAAGTTTAAGTTATTTCTTATTAAATTTTCATTATTGGGCTCCTAGTCTGTAACATACCTTCTAAATTTATTTTTTATTAATATAGATACTCCACGTTTGGCTCTTTGATTTTAAGGCACTCCACTATAAAAATGCATGAAAAATACTGTATTTGCCGCGCCATTTTCTTTCTTTTTTGCTTCTGATAATATTATATCTTTTTTCTAACTTCTAATTTGAATCTTTTAATTTTTTAATAATCTACGTATTATATTTAATCATATTAAAATATTAATACCATCACTATATACATAATCACCCATCCAGTCTTAGAATGAAAAGCACTGAGTTTATTAGTATACCTGTCTGAACATTTTCACTGCTGTCATTGCACTGTTCAGTATGTCTATTGCTGTGAAACTTCCTCTTCCTGAACGAACATTAATTCTGTTACCCATTTTAACTCAATCTCTCACAAGTGCTAAAAACACTGATGTTTGTAAACAAACGATGCCTCCAAGGAGTGGTAGGTAAAGGCCCCTATAAATCTTAAAATACAATCTTTATGTCATTTTCTCTAAGTGTCATGTGTTAGAGCATGAGAAAATGTTTGAAGACGTCTTGCTAGCTTGGAAGACGGAAATTTGAATCAGAAAAGCAAAGGAACGAGGAGGAAAGTAATTCAAAATATGCTGCCACGCCCACCTTTCTGAAATTCGGGAGCGCTGCACACCATTCAAATCCGTTTTAGTCCACCTAAGAGTCGAAATATTTAAGTAAACCTTACATGGTTTTAAACAAACACTGTAATTTCATAAAACAGACAAAACAATGTTTGAAAATTATGAGGAAATACTGCTTTTTAAACGTTTTTTTATTTATGGACGCTCTTTAACTACTGTGGCCCTTAGCGACCTATTGTATATTGGGCGTGAAAGACCGGTAATTTTGCTCAGATGCCTCTTTATCAGGTTTGAGGTTCTTTTACGAGCCGTAAATCTACGACAGTGGACCATCGGCTTTACTTTCCTTCCGAAGGAAGCCATGCTAAAAAAGTCCATCACCCTCCGCCGGGTATGAACCCGCGACCTCGGGAACTAGAGGCTAGCATGTTAACCACTACACCACCGAGGACGACCTTTTTAAACGTGGCTTAAGTGATATTTGCCCTAAAGTATTTTCTTTTTACTCTCAACTAACACCATAAATGAGGTGTGTCGTCCTCCGTGGTATAGTGGTTACCATGTTAGCCTATACTTCCCTAGGTCGCGGGTTCAAACCTGGCGGAGGGCGATGTAGTTCTTTTCGTGCGTAAAAATCCTTAGCATGGCTTCCTTCGGAAGGGAAGTAAAGCCAGTGGTCTCGTGTCGTAATTTACGTTACGTAAAAGAACCTCAAGCATAATAAAGATGCCTCTGAGCAAAATTACCAGTCTTTCACGCCCAATATAGAATGGGACACCAAGGACCACATCAGTTAAAGTGCGTCCACAAAAAGAGTAAATAAGGTGGAATCTAGTCACTGCAGCGATTCTTTTTAGCCTCCTAGGTCAGGATAAATCGGTGCTATTTTTAGAGTATTTAACGTTAAGCCTCTTGTACACGAACAAATTTTTGCCAAATTCAGTACTTTACAAGACCTTTCAAGAGTTGTCACAACTTTACAACTTTTCTTGTCAAATTGCTTCCAATACTTTTAAACTCTTTGAAATTCTTGAAAGCAAGTAAGGACATGCTCTACACGATCAAAGATTTGACAATGATTTGATGGCTTTAGCCGATGAAATGCGAGTATTTACAGTGCGTCACGAAATCTGCAACATGGCGGAAAGCGAAAAGTAAACAAAAATGGCTACCCTGCCAAGGTATGTCGTATGCGAACTGATTAGGTTATACATAAACTGGTCATATCCGTATGTCTAGGACTCTGTGGATTACCATAAGATGAAGCAGATGAAGGCATATGAAGAAATAATTGCCAGGCAGATTTCGAAAATAAGTATACATTAATACAATGTTATATAGTGTGGTTAACCTATCAGTTAGTGTTATTTTCATTGTATTCCATAATCTAATGTGATTTCATTGGATATAATACGTGAAAGTGCTACATAATATTGGTATAGAACAGTATTTCATTGCAAACTGTTAATAGCGTGACGCAAATAGTAAATTATTTATTGTGTTCTGAAGGGTTACAGTTTGAAGAAAGACAACTCGTAAATACACATTTATGACATTGTCAAATCCTGTCCAATCTTGTCACATATTGAAAAATGTTTGAGAATTCTTCTTGTAAACTCTTGAATTGGAAAAAAAGTTTGATCGTGTACCAGGGGTTTTAGAAACATTGAAACCGGTTTAGGTCCAAACCACATTTTTCTACATGGGCCCTTATTCGTGTGAACTCATCACATTTGCGACTCTAAACGAGATCCCCGCACTTTCCTTGTGAGAAATGCATTGCCACAGAGAAATGTCCTAGGTGTGCAGCATATGCAATCGTAAATTGAAATGAGGTGTGTCGCACACCCGTCTGTCAGGTGGTGTCGGCATCATGGTGGTGGTTACACACATCTGGCGTGCGCTTCCTGACTCGTGCTAACGCAGGTGCAACAAACTAACAGCCGTTCCTCGTCCTTCTGCTTGCAGGACGTCTTCGTTTGTGTTACAACCTTGCTTTTAGTAGACTGTCTGGAAATTACATCCGTGGCGTCCCATCAGCCCGACATTCACAAGAATACTAGCCCTCGCTTCTAATGCAAAATTTGATGACTAATACAGTGGAATTTAGGATTAAGAAGATAATGATGGAAACTAAAACATATTTTCCTCATAATCACACACATATGCTAGATCAGTGATACCCTAGCTTTCCTATCTGAGGGCCCGATTTATAAGCCGAGCGATTCCTATCCTTCTATTGTGAAACACTTAAGGCTGGTTCACAAACAACGAGAACGGTAACCAGAACGAGAACGAGAAAGTTGAAGTACATGTATTCAAATGGGAGTGTTCACAATCGACGGGAAGCCTTCCTGGGCCCCGGGAACGGGGTAGAAGAGTTGCCCAACTTTTAACTTTCATGTTCTCGTTCCCGGGCACGGCATATTAGATCTATATTGTGCATATTAGACTCTTCAGTCTAGAGATTATTCTAGGCTGTCGTTACGTGAAACAGCCACTAGTGCTCTCTATAGTCGCTAACTGGAAACATGAAACTGGAAGGAATTAGTAGTAAATGTGCTGCCTAACCTCATCCCGACACCCGCAAATCTAATCAGCACTGGTTCCTCTGGTGAAGGGGTCATTTCTAGTTTATTTATATGCAACTTAAAACTGGCTATTACCTAAAAACAACGGAAAAAGCTACAAAGAACAGCTAAAACCGGTGGAAATGAAAAAAGAACAATGCATAATTTTAGTGTATGCCATTAAATAAAGGAATGAAAGATTGCCATAAGTAAAAGGATCGGAAATATAATGGATATGCATTTAGATAATGTTTACTCTATGGAATTTTGACGTTGGCTTGGCTAAATTGTAGTAGGTGAAAAAATGTCATTGGTCAGTTAAAAGCAAATGAAATCCCAATACACAAAATCGACTTTCACTCTGTGATCGATATGCATTCCCGTTCTCGTTACCAGGCTGTTGTGATCTAATATCTTGCATGGTGCATTGCTTCCCGTTCTCGTTTCCGTTCTGGTTACCATTCTCGGGCGTTGTGAACCAGCCTTTACGTGTGTTGGAGAATAATGTAGAGTAAATGAGAGGTAAATGTAGAATAAGACCGAAATATTGAATGCCTTAACCGTGATTTGAACCATGGCTTTTGGTATCGTTGTTCTAACCTAACGATAGCTCATATCGTGGCAACATAACATGCCAGCAGACATTAAATTGCCCTACAGTTTCATTTAATTAATTATTAAAAAAAAACACGGATCTTCGGCGTTGCTCTAACCAAATAAGCTACCGTGGCAACATGCTGGCACGAGGTTAAATTCCTCAACTGACTCGCATTTTTTCCCGGTAAACCATAAGGAAAACTCAAATTAAGTCCCAGGCTTCAGAAAAAGAATTAAATTGAGTTTTATTTATGGACGCTCTTTAACTTCTATGGTCCTTAGCGTCCCTTTCTATATTGGGCGTGAAAAAACAGAAATTTTGAATAGAGGCCTCTTTATCAGGCTTGAGGTTCTTTTACGTACCGTAAATCTACGATACGGGAACCACCGAAGGAAGCCATGCTAAGGATTTTTACTCCCGAAAACATCCATCGTCCTCTGCCGGGCTTGAACCCGCAACCTCGAGAGCTAGAGGCTAGCATGGTACTCCTAGACCACGGAGGACGACACCAGGCTTCAGAGTTAACCACTATGACAGCTATGATATAATATTCGTCTTACACATTTCGTAAACGGAAGATTAGTGTTTTTCTTAAAGAAAATAAACAAAACAAAAAACAGTCGGGGAATTTAATGTCATGCCGACATTTTGCCATAGTAGCGAAGCTGGTTAGATCAACGGCTCTGATAGTCTGATTCTACATTTCCAATTTTAGCCTACACACGACATGTGTGGAACAACAATTAATTATTTATCATTAAATGAGACTGTTTTCACAATTCACAATGTACATGACTTGATTAATTTTAAGTAAACAGGGTATTTGGATAGAACAAGACTGTAAACTGAAGTATAGGAATACACTCACACTTCAGTGAGTAACCAATATCAAGTTGTTACTTCTCATACAAAGTATTGGCCTGAAGGCCTGTTTAACCCTGGGCACGTTACCCAGCGGTTTATGCATTTGTTTGTTCACTGTTGTATTTTAACTTTGAACATTCTAGTGTTCAGTATATTCCTAGAAGCTCGCTGTTACATATGTTTTTTATTAAAGGTTATTTAAGTCGTTTTGACTACATGAATCACCTAAAACTTGCACCGCAAATATTTCGGAAATGGAAAGTGCTAATGATGTGCAATTTCCAGAGCATTGATTGCTAGTCAGGGGATCGTACATTTAGCCTATAAACAGATTTTAATAATACTGAGAAAGTGTATTTTTTTGGGCAAAAACATACATTTTTTTTAAATGGAACAATGCCTAGTTACATCAACAGAATAAAGGTAGGGTAAATTAGAATGTCACTGGCGTTTGTTGCAAGATTCTAATGCAAGTGGTTTACAGAAATCTTAGAATGATATACATTAATTTACAATTGCACAAACATAGAATTAGATAAATATTTACAGTAAATCAGGCAGTTTTGTATACATTAGAAACTGTACCGTCTTCTTGAGCATATGGTGTCTGTTAACTACATTGGGAATATTGGAATTACCGGCTTGTTGTCTACATCTACTGCACTGTGGACAATACATAAGCTGGTACAGTTTGGAGGTTGATCCTTAGTGAGAAAATAACAGTGCGTTAGTTTGGGGTGCCCAGTCCTAAGCCAGGCAATGATAACTTGATCTCTTCTTTTGAGAATTCAGGAATGCATAAAGGTGGTGTGCAGCCTGAGCGAGCTTCATGAAGATTGCTATTGATTGATGACCATTTCAATTTCCATTTTTGTATGTACATGCGTTTAATGAAACTGATGACGTCTTGGTGTGGAGAGGCAAACGATGAATCGCTAACGGGATGTTTAGTTGCTTCTTTTCAGCATCATCTGTTGTTTTGCTACCTCTTATGCCAATGTGAGGGGGAGTCCATACATTTTTATCGGTCTTATTTATATACAATCGGATTTCATGGACCAGTGCGTGGTTTGGTTCAGTGTTTTGGGTGGCAAGTAGTACGTTTAATGAATCAGTGAAGTTGGTTAGTGGCTTTTAGTGGATGAATTGGTTATATATAGAAGGGCTTCCTTAATGGCAAATGCTTCACAAGAGAAAATTGCAAAGAAGTGACGTAAGCTTGAGAAGATGTTTTATTAGCTCCACGTATGGAAGCCAATTTGAGAAGATGTTTTGTTATGTTATTTATTAGCACCACGCTTTGGACGTCAATTTGAAGTAGTTTATATTGAAGGAGTTGTATTATATTTCAACTGTTGGGGAGCCGAACTTGTAGTAGTTGCAACCGCACGTATAGTACCCGGTTTTCGGTAGCCTTCGCCCCAAGTTTAAAAATATTAGCTTTGTAATTTGAACTGTTTTTTTTTTAGATATTATATTTATATTTGCCTCGGCTGCGTCAGTATTTGTTAGAGACACGTTTCTCTTGGCAGGGTTTTGATGTGACAGGAATGCAGGCTTACACAGATTATAATTTTACTTCATTCCTTTTATTAATGCTTGACACGGTTTAATTAACACTTCACTGATATAGAGAGCTGTGAGATTATTTTTATTAATTAATTATACTTTTTAACATGTAAACTATTTTTGTCTCACACAAATACGTATTAAATTTCTTGAGGACACTTTTTGCGTCTGGTTAGGAACACTGTTTGCAGGCAACTGAACTGATTTCAACCTCCTAAACTTATAAATTTCTGTATTTCAAGTCTCTGATTGGCTATTCCTACTCCAATAGAATACCTTCATTTAACTAAAGCTTTTTTATATAAACTGTCACTAAATTTATAATATTCTTGCTCCAATAATGACTAGTAGCATTATTAAACATCCTTACTCATTATTGCCTCAAGGTTACCTCATTGTTACCTCTTTGTTAGCAACTTTTGTCCTATTTCTCACAGCTCCTACATTATTAAATTACGTAATGCATTCACATAACATTATTGAACATGTTTGCAATAATATAGGCATATGCAATGACTGTTACATAGCTTTTACAAATTATTACATACACATATTACTTCAAGGCGGGTTGTTATTGAATTTATATATTATATCATTTGACTGAAATCATTTAAGTGATAAAAATACTGCCTCAAGCTGTAGAGCATTCTATGGCGCATCCTCTTCCTTCTGTGGATGCTTATCCATCAGTGAAAATATTCGTGGTAGAGTTATATTTGTCCAGTAAAGAATTGGACATTTTCTTGAGGATACAAGGCGTTTGAGATTTCAAGCGAGATGAAAGTTGGTATCAACAGGTGGACTTTGTATATGCCAGTAGGATGTGGTGCAATCATCATAGCTGGGATGGATCAAAGCGATTTTAAAATCGATTTCTTTCGGGTATTGGAGAATTTGAATGTAGGACGGCTATGTGTTCCGGTAAGGTGTGTGTAGTGGAAAGACATATGTTACATATTGTTTGCTGTTGCTCCGATAATTCCATACTGACCCTGCCCGTGAAAGCAACTGGTTGACGGCTGTCCACCACGCGCCTACCCACGTAACTGTCAATAGAAATACATTTAGTAAGCTTTCGTCCTTCCAAAACCTGTTCAGAATGTGCACTGCAGAACATACTTCATGTTCACTGTTTTACTGGCTCCTTTTTTTAAGGCTGCAGCAGTTGCTGCGGAGTGTGAATCCGCATGGGGAAAAATATGTTTTAATAATTAAATAACAGCAAAGTAACACAGAATATACAATTTACTATATTTGAATTTTAATGTTTTAAGTACATACGTTTTGTAAAACAACAAATTCTGTCCAATTCTATTAAAATTGTAAGCTTCGTAATAGGTTACGTGTGCTTCAAATTCACAAATACTGTTTAATAATGTCGTAAACAGGATGAAATACACGCATTGGTTGCTGCAGTGTTTCAGATTATAAATTTCAGTCACAGTCTTAATCTTTCATTGTCAATATCTACCAAAATCTCAACAATATTCCCGATTCTTTCAGACTCTGTTTTATAAGGGCTCATTCTGCAAAACATAGATAAGTAAATAAAAAAAACCACTGACATGAACGTAACAAAACCACGCGACTAATGGAAAGTGAAACTATATTAATAAGAAAGCCTTTGAGATTAAAGTATTGTAGACTACAATGGCTCACCTTTACTAATTCTGCTAACGGCGACGGTGCAGATGATTCCAACGCCGTTGCTCGCGCGAGACCGTCAGTCTGCAATTGTTGATCAATCCATAACCGCTGCACATGTCCAAGTGAAACAAAGGAATAACATAATACTGCTGATTACAGGAAGGTACTCGAGTCACATGATACACTATGTGATCAAAAGTATCCGGACACCCCACAAACATACGCATTTCATCTTAGGTGCATTGTGCTGCCACCTACTGCCTGGTACTCATTATCCGCGACCTCAGTAGTCATTAGACATCGTGAAACAGCAGAATGGGACGCTCCCTGGAACTCACGGACTTCGAACGTGGTGAGGTGATTGGGTGTCCCTTGTGTCAGAAGTCTGTACGCGAGATTTCCACACTCCTAAACATCCCTAGGTCCACTGTTTCTGATGTAATAGTGAAGTGGAAACGTGAAGGGACATGCACAGCACAAACGCGTACAGGCTGACCTCGTATATTGACTGACAGAGACCGCCGACATTTGAAGACGGTCGTAAAGAGTAATAGGCAGACATCTATCCAGACCATCACACAGGAATTCCAAAGCGCATCAGGATCCACTCCAAGTACTATGGCAGTTAGGCGTGAGGTGAGAAACCTTGGATTCCATGGTCGAGCGGCTGCTTATAAGCCACACATAACGCAGGAAAATGCCAAACGACGCCTCGCTTGGTGTAAGGAGCGTCAACATTACACGATTGAACAGTGGCAAAACGTTGTGTGTAGTGACGAATCATGGTACACAATGTGGCGATCCGATGGCAGGGTGAGGGTATGGCGAATGCCCGGTGAACGTCATCTGCCAGCGTGTGTAGTGCCAACAGTGAAATTCGGAGGTGGTGGTGTTATGGTGTGGTCGTGTTTTTCCTGGAGGGGCTTGCACCCCTTGTTGTTTTGCGTGGCACGATCACAGCGCAGACCTACATTGATATTTTAAGCACCTTCTTGCTTCCCACTGTTGAAGAGCAATTCGGGGATGGCGATTGCATCTTTCAACACGATCGAGCACCTGTTTCATACTGCACGGTCGTGGCGGAGTGGTTACATGACAATAACAACCCTGTAATGGACTGGCCTGCACAAGAGTCCTGACTTGAATCCTATAGAACACCTTTTGGGATGTTTTGGAACGCCGACTTCGTGCCAGACCTCACCGAACTACATCGATACCTCTCCTCAGTTCCGTCCTCCGTGAAGAATGGGCTGCCATTCCCCAAGAAACTTTCCAGCACCTGACTGAAAGTAGGCCTGCGAGAGTGAACGCTGTCATCAAGGCTAAGGGTGGGCCAACACCATATTGACTTCCAGCATTACCGATGGAGGGCGCCACGAACTTGTACGTCATTTTCAGCCAGGTGTCCGGATACTTTTGATCATGTAGTGTACCTAGGTTCAAAGAGCTTAAAGGGAACGAAAAATATACTTTCATGCTAACCGCAGAGTTAAGGGGAGATTAAAAGCCCAATTCCGCCAATGTTAAATTGGCTAAACCATATGCCTTGAGCACACTGAAGCTGCCATACTTAACAGTAATATCACATTTTATAACAAAACTTTTCCTAAAAGAACTTACATAATAAGAATGCAACAGATGAAGAAGGACGAAACACTATGAAACCGTAATATCTTATAAAATGACAAAAGTTAGCATAGATTTATTTTAATGTGAACCAACTCAAAATATTATTACACATCCAAGGATGCTCTGTGGTTATTAATTTCTATAATATATTGAGCTCATCCTCAATAAATGCATTTTTATATTGTAATATGCATTGAGCAAATAAAACTGGAAGCCATTGACCAGAACACAGTTTCTGAAGATAATTTCCTGGAAGATTATAAAACTCAAAAATGTAGAACAGATCATCATTGTCAAAAATACCCAGAGAAGCAAGGCCAAATGTATGCGTTCTGTTGGGAGTAAAAGCAATCGGGAAGCCTTCATAAAAACCAAGGCATAGTTCTTTTGCCCTGATTGCGGAGGAATGAGATCACACTACAGGAGAGTTGTTCCAAAATATTATGTTGTGACAACTTCTTCAAGAAGTTTACACACTAAAAACTCAAAGAACCTCCTGAAAATGTTGTCACTAATAGAGTAGTTAAATAAACTACTATATTTCAAAGTTATAAATAAAAAATGTTATCTTAAAATCACGTGATTAGAGAATAAAGATTGGTATTAATTAGTAGCTTATATATTGCAAACTTAATTGCTTTTAAAATAATTAATCATACCTTCTTTTTCAGGAACGTTACAATTTTTTCACAATGTCCACAAGATTTCATAAGTGACACAGATCCTAATTTTGTGTACTTTGACACTAAGAAAAGGAAATGGGAAAAAACAAGATGGTTGACATATCAACCAGGCACCTAAATGACTATGCAAGTTTAATAAACCTGCAGCAAATGTTTTTCCAAACATTTTTCATCTGAACATTTTGCAAAATAATTTGAATTCAAATACCAAAAAATACTCTTCTCATCTTTAGCACTCTGCTTCGATTATTAGTTTATTAAAAAGGAATATGGTAAATAATTTATGTTGAATTTACTAAACACAAAGGTTTACAATAATTTTCATATCGAGGTATTTAATAATAAGATAATATGGTTCCTTATGTTACTGGGGCTCATGTGTTCTGTAAAAACATACTAGAAATAAAGGCAAAACAAGAAAAATATTAAAATAATATATAGTGAACATTGGCATAAAAAGGAAAGAATGAATTTGACAAGAATTCATACCTTCTTAAACAAAAGCAGCTATGTTACGGATATGGTATTTCTTAAGAGAGGAAGTGTTTGACTTGCCAAATTAAAGGACGGTATAAATTAAATAAGTGTGTGTTATTCATACCCTTATGTTGGCTTTTCGGACGCAAAGAGCGAGGCAAATTTAACCAATATTTGAATCCAATCATGGTATTGTGCTAGGTCTCATTGAGCTATGCGTGCAACCTAACTTACTGGGGTATACTCGTCGTGTTATTTTCTACTTACTCCGTCCTGGAGAAGACATACGCGTATCCAAGATAGTTTTTAAAGATGTACAATTAGGCTAGTACAAATTCACTCTGTATATCATTCATGGGGGATATTTTCTTGACTGAAGAATGCTTGATAAAAGGAAAGGTGGCCACTCCCGTTTGAGCCCCGCTATGTTGCTCCTGGTGTTTTTGTTTCTTCTCCTCTGGAATGCGGAGAAAGGTAGAGCGTATTTCACTTGCAGAGTGACAAAACTAGGTGAAGCAATTACCCAGCCTGACAAAACTGCTTGAAAATGCAGCATTACGCACTGTGGCAAGTTATTACCACAGGTAAATTGCTGTCCTATCTATCCATCCGTCCGTCCGTCCGTCTACCTACCTACCCACCCACCCACCTAATCTATTTATCTATCTCTGCCTCTGTCTTTATCTCTATATCTATCTCTATCTCTGTCTCTGCCTCTATCTCTATATCTATCTCTGCCTCTGTCTCTATCTCTATATCTACCTCTGTCTCTATTTCTGCCTCTATCTCTATCTCTATCTCTATATATATCTCTGTCTCTGCCTCTATCTCTATATCGATCTCTGTCTCTGCCTCTATCTCCATATCTATCTCAATCTCTGCCTCTATCACTATCTCTGCCTCTATCTCTGTCTCTGCCTCTATCTCTATCGCTATATCTATCTCTATCTCTGCCTCCATATCTCTGTCTCTGTCTCTGCCTCTATCTCTGCCTCTATCTCTATCTCTATATCTGCCTCTATCTCTGTCTCTGTCCCTGTCTGTCTGGTCTGTCTGGTCTGTCCATCCGTACTTCTCCTTTATTGCTTTAAAGCACATTCTGAAATCTCAAGGAACACTAAAGGATTGCAAATGAAAATTCAACTACTAAAAACAAATTCTTTTGTGAAAGTAAAACGTTGCAAAACGCTCAAGTTTAAAACAACGAAACTTCTCTCTTACTGTTAGGTTTTATTGACTGAATCACACGAAGTTATTAGACCATACGTTACATTTACAATACCTGCTGGGGAGAAATCAAATTATAATTCTGCTTTACTTGCCGCTAGTTATATTTGTCTCTGTACCCTGAAAGCATAATCAATACGGTGCTGTCCTGATTAAGCACTATGATGGCCGAGTGAAGCCAACAGGATCGTTAAAGTGTCGTTGCTCTTTGTATCAAATGAGCTTATTGAAGGAGATGCTAAGTGGATATAAGAAATACTTAATGTGGACGGTGCTTCAGCTAGTCTACCAACTGCAATGAAGTGGTCGCTGAAGTCCTCCAAGCCTCTGACTAATGGTTGCTGAAGCGAAGACTAGTGTGAAGGTGGGCGTTGATGTGGCTGGTTAGGCCGACTCCACTATGTGCTCTAGTAATCAGCTCTCAATCGAACTCTCCGAAGCATCCTCAGTAAGGGTTATCTGCGTCAAATGTTCTAGAAAGAATGCACGTGACGTACTAAGAGCGCCAAAGAAAATCTCACTGTCCCTCGCGTCTGTCACATTATTTATCGTTGTACGTGGCCTTGCGAAGCCATGGCCATTACGTTGGATGCTTTAGGCCACGGTGCAAGGGTGCGCCAGTTCTTCTGCTAATAGTTACACCAACAACCACAACAAAGGTTACAAAATGGCATAGAAACGAAATATAAGTTTACGCTCTCGATCGTATTGGCTAAAAGTGAGAGGTGGAGTGAGTGCATTCAGTTTGTCATACAGACATCTTATCGTGATTGGTAGCCCATACCTTATCGACTAATGCAGGACAAGCCTTTGAAAGGGTTAAAAGCTAAGGGGAAAACTTGAGGAGCGCTCAGGTTGGAACGATAGAATGTGCAGTGTGAGAAGATTTTCAGGGGATGCAAATTAAAGCTTGAATGATATTCATTAAATACATAGCAAGGCAGCACTTTGTAACAAAAAATAAACAGAACTGTATTCCCATAGTGACATTAATGCTTGTTGATGCATAGTAGCAAACATAACTAAGTAATAAATCAATAAATTAGCATGTTTCCCCTCTAATTCAAACTATAAGTGGTTAATATACCTTTACTAACATATTGCTGATCATAGGAATACAACAAGATTATAGAAAAAAGTATGACCCAGTTTTATTGCTGTAATATTTGTCATATTCGGTAAACCATATACATATTTATCTTAGTTTCTAAACATGATCAGTCAATTATAACAAAAGAGTAATTTGCATTTAGTAAAGGAATATCATAATCTGCGGATGTTTTACGGGGAGTGCCCACTTTCTGACGAGAATGTAGACCGTCTTCCCCATTTTCTTGGAATATTTTTATCCAGTAATTTACTATAAAAACATGCATTGCCGTTGCAATTGCTGTAACAGTGCGACCAGCCTTCCATATACCCACCATACGTCCACGAATAATTCCGCTAGTATACGGCATGACTGGTTCTGAGACAATAAACATGTTTTGGTTTCAATAACACCAGAAAAAGCAAAGGCATCAACCTCCCCTCTTTTCCCCCTTATTGATGTGTTATGAAGCCACCACGCTCTGCGATAGGTAAGGTGAAGGACACGCCTCAAAAGATCCCAGAAAACGATACATTGAGATAGTTTATTCTTACGTCCAATCATTCATAAAAAACACTTTTCCGTTACTCGTACACCAAACAAATATAACGGGCATTCTCCTGATGTGGTTTGTAATGTCCACAATTTTATTACATGCTCCTAGTCAAGTACTCTTCCTGACTGGCTGTCGCCATAATGCTTCACCAACTTACAGTTCTTATATATATTCCAAAGAATTAAATTATGCAATCATATATATACATATCATATACACGAAACAGCTACTAAAGTGTTGAATTTAAAATCATAAAATAACTGTGATTTGCACTCTTCAACAAAGTGGGTACTGCTCATAGGCATACATTTTGTGAGCGGAGTCTGAAAAGCGTATAAAATAGAGAAATGGATCCATACTTAAATTTTTTTCTCGGGTGAGGCCAGCTTCCACCTTCATAGTTATGTGTGTAGATAAATAATCGTTATCGGAGCTTTTAAATGTCTGATGTCGGCCATGAAGTACCTCTCAATGACTATACATTGGTATATTCTGCGCCATTAGCGGAGGAAAAATTATAGAAGCAATTTCATTTTCGATGGTCTCCACAAAAATGAATTCTATAATTTTGTCCCGCTTTTTAGAGAATTAACAGGGAGCGTGGTTTCACCATTTTTAACAAGACTTTACCACAGCTCATGCAGCCAATTGTTTGATTGGAACAACTACGGTTTCACGTATGACAGAATTATTAGTAGAGATTTGTGGCATTCACGGTCCCCCGATCTATCCCTGTGACTTTTATTTCTGAAATAAACATAAAATAGTGTATACAGAAAACTAACACACATTGAAAGATTTGAAACAAAATATTCCCGAAGAAATAGCCAGCATTATTCAACAGACTACGGAGAGTGACGGATAGTTTATTAAAGATGTCCAAAAATGTATGAACAACGACGGTACCCAGCTTCAGCACCACCGTTATAAAGTTAGTAAATGAAGTCTTTTAAAACAGTTAAGGAAATTGTGTGTCGTTACATCAGCGCCATTCTATGATAGATGCAGACGGCAATGAACGCCGCTGTCGCGCATAGTGAAAACATCGCATACTGGTTCACAATTCATTGGTTCACTCTGCGTGATTAAACGTGTCTTTAAACTCGTGATCTAGCATATGTAGCAGAGGGGGGCTAACATTCATTTTATATCAATGTGCTACTTCATGCACAACTATGAAGGGGGTAGACGCTTGTGTAGATGCTATCTCAGACATTCAAAGCAAGTGACTAACCTACAGTGTTGCTGCATCTAACGACTTGTGTCAGTTTTCTCCTGAAGCAACCAGCACTTTTTCTGCCACCTGCATTTCAGACTCTAATAGCTGAAAAAGTAATGATTCCTAACTGAACAGTTTGTTCTACAGTGACCATCTTAATATCTATAGCCTCGTTGACGTAGTACTTGATGTTCAACTGGAGACTACCTTAGTTGAAAGCTACTTGAGTAGAAAAAAAAAACTGGGCTTCAAGTCTTCACCAGTATAAATGAATGAGTGACGAATCTTGCATATCATGTAGGATTACAGAACAAATGTTTACGTAGACTACTCAGCTAACCCCAAATGGTATTTTCTGGGTAATATTACTGGGCTGACATGAACTGTACTTCTGTTTCCAGCCGCCGTGTTATTTTTAGATTAAACCAGGTTTTTCAAACTTAATGCAAATCATAAATACTTGTTTCTGTAAGAATTGTTATTGTATGTTCTCGTATTTGTAACTAAGTTTACAAAGGCACTAGACATCGCTGCCCAGGATTTAAATGTCAAGATTAGGTAGGAATCCTCAATTCAGTTCTACCAACCAAACTGTAAAATTCACGATGGTGTCACGTAAAACATACAGTGATTGGAGTGGATATACGAGTACGTTAATACGACTTCGTAGCACTGTGAGGAATCTACGTTTTTTTAACTAAATAGAAGCAATTAATGAAACTTTTAAATAGTGTTTCCTTTTTGTTTTGTTTTTTAGTGTAAGACATATAGGTAATACCCATTAAGTAAACAATTTACCAAAATATGTAGTAGTTAAGTAAGCGAAATATGAAGCTTAAAATTTATTGCAGTTATATTTTTCCACAGAAAATAAAATTTGAGCGCAGTCGGAGAAAAGTGTTCCTGGGGAAGCCACTACACAACTTCGGATTTGTATGCATTCCTGAAAGGCATGGGCTTCGCATCGCCAATGAATTACTTTTAAAAGTCATTAGTGTTGTGATATCCTATATCTTTCAGGGATGCTCAAAAATCGACATCAGCAGTACCTTCAGGTAAGCAGTAGATCATACTGAAAGAATGCACCTTAGAAAGTTATATAGCTTTACAATTTATACTTTCCTGGTGTTTTTCTGCACCAGTAACAGCGGTGTATACATTCCACTTTAAGATTGGTTGCTACTAACTATTCCGCGACAAGCAAAGTAACTGAACTTGCTCATCCGTAAGGTAAGAGTAAGTACTGAGGATGCAACTCGTGGTGTCCAGAATCTGGGCTCCCTTAAGCTTGTCAAATGTGGCGAGAACTGTCACACCTGACTGCAGTGTACTGAAATGGGTTGTCTATGAGTTTTTATTTATTTATGAACGCTCTTTAACTGTTGTGGTTCTTAGCGTCCCATTTTCTATTGGGCGTGAAAGACCGGAAATTTTGCTTATATGTCTCTACATCAGCCTTGATGTTCTTTAACGTGCCGTAAATCTACGACATGCGACCGCCGGCTTTACTTCCCTTCCGAAGGAAGCCATGTTAAGGACTTTTACGCTCGAAAAGATCTATCGCCCTCCGCCGGGTTTGAACCCCCGACCTCGGGATCTAAAACACGGAGTATGGCATGGAGGGTTGTCCATGAGATGTGATTGTGCTGTTGTATGTTTGAGTATTTTTGTTCATTGTAGTTCAGGTTTTGAGCGGTGCAACCCGAAGAAAAATTAATAAGCGAATCAAAAACGAAATCCAGGGGAAATCAGAAGTGAGGAATATAAAATTGCAACGGCAAAGGACTCAATATTGTTTAGGAAAAACTTTCAGATAGATTTTTCATAATAACTCTGTTGTGATTTTCAATTGTAATTACATTTATTTAAGTAAAGAAATGCTCTGTTCAGAGGGCTTCTATTTTTAATATAATTTAACGGAGAAGATATTTTAATTCTGAAATAGCTATTTAAAACCTCTGTATTAAGAAAGGATGTAGGCTTATTCCTTAGGAACAACATTAAATATTCCTTTCTTAGCTAACCAAACTGTTTCTACTGTAAAATTCCAAATGAAGTCAGACACCCTTCCCTACTAGTATTGAAGTTAATCTCATATTAACACAACAAACGCGTACAACCGAACTGCTACGCTGTGCAAATCAGTGATAAACAAACCAGACTACCCATATCTTGGCCTGTTGGGGTTCTTTTTGACTTGAACGGAAGCAAAACAACCTCCTCAAACTGAGTTAACGTGCGACTGGCTTACCTGTTTACGCTTCAGGCAAGCTGGATGGGCTAAAAACGGTTTTGTTATACCTGTAATCAATAATCAATACCAGTTTCTTCTAAATGAGAAAGAAAGAGGAAAACATGAGTAAAAGGTATTAATCGCAGGAGCACCATCAAACCCAGCCATACATTTCATAAGTCACCGTAGCTTATTGTAGATTTTGTTTTGTTAGCAAACACACATAATATACACATTTGGTCTTGGAGGGAGTTTACCTAAGTTAATATAATAAATTTTTAGTAATAGAATATGATAAAGTTAATATTTTGATACCATAATTTTGCCCAAAGTTCTTAAAAATCGTTCGGATTAAATTAACTTTAATACGATACACTGTTTCTACACAATAACACCAACATACTCGAACACCAAAGCCATATAGGTAGTTTATGTATTCAAATATCCGAAATTCCCAGATAAATATGTCACAGTACACTTACGCAGACTGCACAGAGTGAACGTTAGAGTCACTGAACAGTGCAGTTATCCACTACCCTTTCTGAACACAGTTTGGTTGTAAACTAGATTGTCTAATTCAATATTCTCCTGGATCGGTGCCCAGTCCCCTCCGATAATAAGAGATTGTCTAATTACAGCTCGCCTATTACACCAGAAACATGCCTAACGGCAACGTTTGGAGACTATATGCTCCAAGCCTCTGTTCCATGGTCAAGGTTAATACTTTGTAAACCTGATATCTGAACAGTGTAAGCACTTTACTGAAAAGAGTTGAAACTAATAGTAAAAGTGGTGCTTAATTTCCTTCATTTGTCGCAGTAATAGTTTACACATCATTTACGGTGATATACATTTTACAAAATCGGTCCTTCCTCAACCACGAGCTTAAAGTCCATTGCATTCACATCTGTCTCATTTTTTCCCCTTTTTGGGGGTTGGGTTCGGGAATAGGAGAGAAGTACGGGAAAGGTAAGGGAGAGGAGTGCGGTAGGTGGTGGGGTTCCGCTGAGCACCCCGGTTAGTGCGGGAATGGTAGCTGGCAACTAATTTTGCTGCCAGAGGTAAAGCAAAAGTTTCCGGGCGACAGCTATGACCTTGCAAGCGCCCTGGTTGCCACACGCGGGGAGTTAGGAAAGGTGGTTAGGAGTAAGGGTTGTCTTTATTTTCGAATAAATGCAAAAAGTTTAAGCTGTGCACGAGTGTGCTTAGTGGCAGTCTCGAAGGAAGCCATCGGTGCCATTGAGGATGTTGTCGTGTGGCTCGGCTGATGTAAGTACGCGAGGCGAGCGAGTCGGCAGCCGTAATCTGCCGTATGCCCTGATGGCGATGTGAAGCTGGAATTGTGGTTGTGTTGCTGCGATGTAGTGTTTCTCTGACTTTCAATAGGGTTAGTTTGCGTTGTATGCTTTGAATAGTTTCCTCGTTGCCTCTGGAGATCTGTTCCTGTAGAGATTGAAGCGGCTTTCTAGAGATTTTAGGTGTGTGATGATGCTGTTGAGTTTGGTGGTGTAGGTGTTGGCGTGAGACTGGAGATCCTGTAGTGTGTCTTCTATTTTGCTGTGACGGCGAAGACGGGCTTCTGTGCGTTCTTCGACGAAGAAGGAATTTTTGTGGTGTAGGTCTCGGTGACGTTTCCGATTCGGCCACTTATGTTCAGGAGGTTCTGAACGGCCTCTCGGACACGTTCGTCGTTAGATGGCGGCGGCTGCTGCTGTTGTAGTTGCCCAGGATTGAGAAGTGCCTCTGGTGATGGTGAATTGTCTGAAGCAGTTTCCGGCGTTGTCCTGCTAGGCCGAGGATATCGTGGGCACTGTGCTGGTCTGTGTAGTGGCCGCAGCCATTACAGATGGCACATTACCTGAGACGTCGGCGGAGATCCTGGAATGTGCATTGAGCCGTGAGGTTTGGTGAGCCGCAGTAATGACACCGAGACGAAGCGGCGCAGTGTGCAGCGTCATGTCATAAGCAGCAGCGGCGACATGGCTGATGGCTTTCCGGTGTGCTGCTGCTTGATGTTTTCGGGGTGGAAATTCAGGCTTGCGGTCATAAACCAATGTACCCGAAGCCAGTTTTTGATCGCCCGATTTAAAGCTGTAGAAGATTGATAATTAGTAAATCGTAAGAGAGAGAGAGAGAGAGAGAGAGAGAGAGAGAGAGAGACAAAATCTTAATGCACAAGAACTGTAGGTCTTGTTAAGGCACAAAATTTATATCAAATAATATTTTTATTTTATGTCAAATAACTTTTATATATTACCTGTTCTGAAATGTTCTTTGTTATTAGTTCGAGTTTTCGAATACTTTATACTTCTCTCAACTACAAATAGATTGTGTTTTTCTTTCTTTCTTTCTTTCTTTCTTTCTTTCTTTCTTTCTTTCTTTCTTTCTTTCTTTCTTTCTCGTGTTCATACAAAGAGAACAGAATTTCAAAGCTATCACGTCTGTGGCTCACATTCGGGAGGTCGTGGTTTCGATTCCTCTGGCCGACCTTCCTGACCCATGGGTTTTTTCGGGAAGTTTTTCCGGGTCGCCAGGCGAATGCTGGGAAGGATTCTCACATCTCCAAGTTTCCTGAACCTCCATTTCATCTCCATTCTCATTTCCCTTCATCTTTCATCCGTTGGTCTCTTTCAGGGTTGGAAGTGTCGGCGATGGAGTTTCGGTGCAGTGTGGCAGGGGAAAAGGATGCTTTTTGTGACTTTTCCGTCACTCGACTTTCGGCTGGCTGTCGGGAGTATCCTAACGTCCTTGAGGGGCGTTGGATGCCCTCTGTGCTGGGTAGGGTCCCCGGTCTGCCTGTCCGTCTGACAGGGAGTCTCTATCTGAAAACTTAGGGATCCTGCCATTCCTGTGCCGTCATTCCTGGTTGCTGACGCCCGGTGTCTTGTCTCGCCTCATTCTTCCTCCCGGAGACGCCCCCTTGTGGGGTGTAGGCACAATATCCACTATGTGGATCAGTGCCGAGTTCCCTCCGTAGCCAACCAGTCCAAAGCTATCATATAGCGATCAGCTTTGAGGGATTTGGCTATCGCTTTAGCTTAATATGTTCTGGTTATAGCTACAACGAATTGTGAAAATAAGTGATGAAGGTGTTTCGGTATTAACATGGCATAGATGCAAAATAAGCTTTGTAGGAATAGTTTGTAGAAGAGTGAGTAGAGAAAGTCATGTGAATGCAGCACATATTTCATAGCAAAGCTTCATATGCCTGCGTGTCTGTGAACAACATAAATCCAAAGTAAAAAGTTGGTTAAATGACAAACTTGATATTTAAGTTCAGCATCTTTTAAAGATGCGACAAGGATTTTCAAGAAAATCTCCCCCATCCTGAACAACCCTTCACATGGAAAAATTTTCGAAATTTATTTTCTTAAAAATGGCTCTAATGATTTTGATTAAAATACTCTCTGTTTAAAATATTTTCATGACAAATGAAATATATATTTTGAACTTACTGAGAAGAGCCTCTCAAGTCTTCTTCATTCTGAATGACTTTTGTATAATTGGTAAACTCTAAAAGATTGGACAAATTTTTAAGGAATCCCGCCTGCGTTAAAGCACGCAGTTTGTTATACATATATTTTATGAGATTAACTATTTCCCAGATATTTTTTGTTATTGGTTTGAATACTTTTTGTGACTGAGAAGTCGCTATTCGTTTGTTATTGTCGTGGTCATACAAACAGCATGGAATTTCAAAGCATCACGTAGTGACATGCTTTTTAAAAATGTGACTATCGCTTTATCTACGTATACTACAACGATATGTGTAAATGTGAACGTTTCTTTTGGTATTTAATTAAACTCCATTAACCGCGTAGGCCATTACGGACGGCGAATGAAGCAAATGGCTAAAATGATGCTCAAATGGACCCGAGGTCCCTAGAAATTATAATCTAACATTCATCTTCTCAGTATAAGAAGAAACCCTGGAAAAAACTTTACCCAGGTATTTCACTTTAACCGTGATTCAAACTCGGGACCTCTTGAATGTGAGGCAGACCCCCACACCACAGAGATGGTCTAAATGTGATTTGCTAGTTTATCTGGATTAAAAGAAGTAGACAGAAAATGAGATTTAGAAAAAAGATTTTGTAGAATGGTAAGAAGAGAAAGTTATGTGAATGCAACACGCTAATTTGTTCTCGTGATAATGCAAAGAGCGTGGAGTTTCAAAGACACCACATAAGAATCTGACTATCGTTTGAGCTACTGCATTCTTCTTATACTTACAACGAAGTTTGTAATGACAGTTCATCCCAATTAACAAGAAGACTCTTTCACTCAAGCCGTGTGTAGGACAAGGTTGGAAAGATAGAATCAGATTGAAAAATTCAATGTCATAGCCAAGATTTGAACTACGGATCTTCCAGTTTACGTTCAGGTGGTGCCGCGGTAACGCGTGCGACTCGCATTCCAGGGCTCCCTAGTTCGCTTCCCGGCGACCGCCCAATTCGACCCACTGGTTTTTTCGAGAGTTTTCCCGGGTCTTCAGGCGAATGCTGATATGATTTCTCTCAGCCTCCGAATATCGTTCAATTCCTACTTCAGTCATCCTTAGCCCCGTTAGGTCTGTTTCAGGGTTGGAAGTGTCGGCGAAGGTATTCCGGTGCGGCATGGCAGAGAAAAATAATGATCTCTGTGGAACCTTATCCGTCTCTCGATCTTCGGCTGGTTGCAAGGGTATGGGGACCGCTTCTTGGGGGGCGTTGGACCCTCTGTGTGGGGTGTGGTCCCCGGTTTGCCTGCCCGACTGTCAGAGCGTCTTAATCTGGAAACTTTAGGAACCTTGTCATTGCTGTGCCGTCACTCCTGGTTCCGGCCGCCCGGTGTCTCGGTGTCTCTCACCTCGTCCCTCCCTCCGGGGAGCGCCCCCTCGAGGGGCCCAAGCATAATATCCTCATTCACTGGATCGGGGTCGAGTCCCCTCCGTTACACATCCCATTCCATTCCAGACCAGGGAAGAGAAGCATTTTAAGAATTCTGAACGTGAATCGTAATACTAAGTCTTTTCTTTGGGGGGGAGGGCATCTTCAGATTTGTAACTTGAAAGCAATTTAATTTTCAGAATAGAGTGCTTTCAAATGCACCAATTGCAACAAAAACACACCAACCTGTCTGCATTAACACTTTCGGGTCACTATTTTGAAAATTTAGCTTATATGTTATCCTAACCGAATAAAACAGCTATATAGAAACTGCATATTTTGCTCTAAACGTTGTTTACTCGTATCTATTAACATTTTCTCCTTTTGGATACAATACCTACATAGGTGTTTCTACTCTACGTCCAATATACGACTGGTACGGTTTTTCTTCTTTTCTCTTGTGAGTGTGTGTAAGGGGAATTATGTTTCAAATAAAACAATCTTTATTCGTTTTTCAGTAACAAACGCAAAATATATCTCATTTTGTAGAAAATTTAATGTTGCACTTAATTGTGCCCAAACTGCTTCAACAGTTTGACATTAACATTACTTTTGCTTTCATATTTTTAAAACATTACTTTAATATTATCAGAACTGAATGTGCCAACTGTATGGAACTACACATTTAGCGCTAAACGTTGTGATCAATATCTATGACAATTAAAAAGCAAAACGAACTTATATTCAAGGTAATAAATACCCTCTGCTTCGAGTGCGCGTAGAACGTTCTATTGGTGATAATTATGAAACTATTATTATTATTTATTACTAGCAACAAACGTTAAAAGCAAGGTATACATTATGCGAACCTTGTTTCTCAAGAAAGTTGCTGAATCTTTAACTTGTGTAGCACGCGCATAAAGAGTGCAATATTTGATTTTTAAACAACATATTAAGCAAAGAAAATGTTAATTTATTTCGCTGGAATAGATCTAGTAAAGAGAAAAGTATTTGGTTTCGTCTTCTTTAACTTAAGAGTCAGGTCGCTGAATTATACGAGCATACACAGAAGTAAATGTGACCTTTGAGACGATACCGGCACTTGCTGGCTATAGCCAGGCATGACTAGTCGATAAGGCATTTCTTCACCCTCTTCCTCTACACCTCTTGGTCCATCGGAAAACATTTGAAGCCCACTGTACAAAGTGAATAAGGGAATACATTAGGGTTAAGCGACAGTCAAATCCTTTAAGAGCTGGTCGCTATGTGATAGCTTTGAAATTCCATTCTCTTTATATGGCCAAGAGGAAACAAAAAAGAACAGGGAATAACGACTTCCATTTGAGAAAAGTATAGGTACTGGAAAATTCAAACCAGCAAAAAGGAATATCTAGGAATTGGTTAACTCCACAAAAAAATGTATTTCGCATAAATTGTGTGCTTTATCGAGATTTACATTTTTGTTGTGTGTAGTAAGATTCTATCTCTTACGGTTTACCAGTTGCGCAAAACTCGTCCAGAATGAAGAGGACTTAATAAGTTATTCCCAGAAAATTGAAGATATGCATTATTTTTCATGAGAATATCTATACATGTATACTATTTTGGAAACAATCAAAACTTATGAAAAATTATCCATGTAAAGTTTGGGGTGGGGAAATTTTCTTGAAAATCTTCGTCGTGCACACTGTGGTTATACATTTACACACACCACGCGCCGGGGGCCTTTTCTAAAAATGCTTTTGGAGGGGTTAATGGAACCTCAAAACATATACTTCCATTGAAACCTCGACATCGAATTTTTGTGGAACCAGCACCTCCGTTTTATCGTGGTCATCAGTGTGGAAGCCTACCGGCCGCTCCAGTGCACTACTTGTCAACAGTTCACTCACAGCGCCGCCGGCTGCAGGCTAGAGTCAGTATGCTCGTTTTGCGGAGAATCTGGCCATAAGCGCCAGGATTGTGAACTTCCTGGCACCTCGGGCTCCACACCCATCTGCTACAACTGCGGCAGTAGACTCACCTGCCGCTATGCTAAGTGCCCTGTATGGCAAGAGACACGGATTGAGATGCATCTCAACAAGCAGGACAGAGGACCAGATATGATGCGGCCCCCAAAATCCCCAAACCCCATGGGAATTCCAAAAGAAGCTTTTAAGTGGACCCGTTACCCAGGGTTGCTTCCAGCGAATCGCCTGCACCATAAGAACTAGCAGCAGCTTAGGCGGCTCCTAAAACTCCTCCATCTCACCCGATCAAACCTCATCCCACTACCCAACCGCAGTCACATATGCCTGCCGCTACAACACAGCGTGTGGAACCACCATGCAGGTCCACTCAGCCCCATAAGGCGGGAACTGCATTCACCCCTACAGCCGCTTCCTCGATCGAACCAGCTCCCATCTCAACAGGACAACACCAGCGCCTGTCAGCAAGTATGGGCCCACGGATGCCCGCACAACAGCGCTTACTGAGCAACCACCCCACATCTACCACTACCTCTGTACCTACACTCTCAGCTTCTTCCCTCCCGGATGCCCAGTTTTTAAGTCTCATGGGCAAAATCCCACTGTTTCTACAAGCCGACTTCGCCCCAGTCCTGGCGGAGGCCCTAGTTCAAAGACCCCCTCTATCCCAACCCAAACAATCCTTGTCCATACAGCGTTTACCTTCATGAGCCAGTATGACAGTCAGATATGATTTCCATCCCCTATACTAATTCCACCCTCGACCCACCGCTTTTCGTATAACCTCCTCAGCCAGTAAGGGGCTTAGTCCCGGGATGGCAACCGTCGAAGGCCCCTCTCCCATAGGGGAAACCCCCTTCAACGACACCCCTATACCATGATGTATGTAAGGTAAAATTATCCTGTGTTTTGACAGGCGTTACATCCTTTCCTAGCATGTGCCAACAATGCCTGCTACAATGTGCAGCAATAATTAGTAGTTTGCTTGCTCGGAAAAGTCCAAATTTGCCTCTTACAATAGCTCTCTGCTATAGTTTCAGTTATTAGTTTTTGCAATGTTTAGTTACAATGCTATGAAGTATTGTTTAGCCGTCTGTTTATCAGAATAGTTCACATTTCTTTCACATTCAAGCATTGCGGTGACGACAATATGGCTTTGAAAAGTTTGCGAAGTCTAACTAAGTGCTTGCTTCAGCTTTTCATTGATATGTATAACATTTACTTGCCTTGTGATTGGGCGAATTTCAATGCCCTTTGTTCCAAATTAAACCTTATTATACTCTCATCCGCCCCTCATAATTTGCATTTACTTATTATAAGAATGATTGTCTTAATTTAGTGATAAACCGAAATGCTATAATTATGCAAATTTAAATATCCTCAAGCGGTGATATACGAGTCTTACAAAAGTCAGTTCAAACATTAAACCGCTATAAATATTGTACTATTTGAAATAGGGGAAAATCTCAGTATTGAGCAAACAATGGGATTTACAAAACATTAGAAAGCTGTCAAAAAAAAAGCATGTGCTGAGCAAACAATGAGGTTTACAGAACATTGGGAAGATGTCCGCCATTCTCTTGCTCAACGTATAGCATTCTATCTGCGACACCATGCACAGTATTTTGCAGATAATGTCTTGGAATATTGGCAGTTTCTTGCGAGATGGCATCTTTCAGTTGCAGTGGGGTTGTTGGATGTGTCAGGAAAACTCGTTCGGGCAACTCCACAACCAAAGGTCGGCGAATTGAAATCTGGAGACCGCGGAGGCCACATTGTTTGTAAGTGCCTACTGATAACATGATCGCCAAACATCTACGTGATAGTTGTTTTGCAGGGGTGTAGATGTGGGTTGGAGCGCCATCTTGCATGAAGATTATGTTTTCCATATCATGATTTCTCAGTCTGGGAATGACGAAGTACTGTAACAGCTGCAGTAGTGCTCCCCGTTTACTGTAACAGTCTGTCTTATTCGATTATTAGCTTCTTCGAAGAAATATGGGCCAATGATGAACTATGAAGTGAAGTCACACCATACAGTAACTTTATCATGAAGACCTTGTTGAATTAAAGTCTGAGGGTTATTTTCTAGCCAAAGTCTGCAATTACGCGTGTTACTCCACCATTAAGAAAAAAGCGTGCTTCGTCTGTCCAGAAAACATTGTCCAGCCAATCATTATTAATTTCAATTTCTTCTTTTACAAGTAAAGCAAAATCATATATTTCCCGCTGTTCACTTTATTTGAGTGCAAACATTGCTCTTAGTTTATATGCATACAGACAAAGATGTTTCCTTAGAATTTACCGAACAAATTTACTCATTTGAGTTGACTGGACACCTGAGGAACACTACTAATTCCATGATGCTTCTACTTATTTCATTATTTGCATGCAGCACCTCAGCAACAGTGACATCATTGATTACCTTTGGTCTTTCAGATTTCTTATCATTAACAGAACCAGTTTCTTCAAACTTCCTGATTAAATTCCCATAATTACGAATAGAACATGAGCCTTTTAAATTGTTAAGAGTTCTAAATTTTCCCAGATCTTGAATAAGACTCCTATTGCTTTCATAATAGCATTGAATCAGCTGTATTCTAACATTTAGTGATAGAGGCATGGTTAGAAACTCACACATTCATGTAGCCGTAGGCCAAATCACTAATGTTCAAATCAACAAAATTAAACTGTAAAATGCACAAAGAAACAAATGAAAATCAAACCCCATCGTTTGCTCAACACTATAATGTTTTTATTTGTCTATTTTTCCTATCTTAAATACTATAATATTTATAGCAGTTTAATGCTTGAACTTACATTGAAAGACATCATACAATAAGCCTGGACTTTCTAAAAGTAATTTGTTTTTAAAATGCTATAGGAAATAAACATTATATATATATATATATATATATATATATATATATATAGTGGGAAACAAAGGGCGTGCGCTCCTTAAAATATTATAAAAAGGGGTGCGATTCGTAATTTTTCTTTTCCTTTAATGTTTTAACACCCGCTCTTACCTCATACGGCACTACAGGCGGCGAAAACTGATGATACATTAAATGAAATGATAATTGGGAAAGGAAATTTGGGAGGAAACGTTCCAGGCCTGTGCTTTAGGGTACCTCCCCGGCATTTTCCATTTATGAGGAGTGAGGAAAACCTGGAAAAGTCCTGTCAGGGAGAACGGTCCTGGTGGCATTTGAACGGCAAACCTTCCGTTCACAAGTCCCTGCGCTTCATGATCTCACAAACTTTACCCACCAGTAAATAGATTATAAACCTGGAATGCCCATATTAAAGAAATCAATAAGCATTATGGTATTTGGAGCCTTGATCGAAAAACTGATACAGCAACAAGACCATATGGAAACGCCGGGAGATAAGATAATCCCACAGACACAGCAAGCGGTAACTGACACAGTTATTAGAACTTGGAGGGGAGTAAAACGCGCTTTTCCTTAGAAAATAAACATTTTGAGTTTTGGAAATTCTGCATACGCTTTTGATACAATGGAGAAGTTTGGTAGAAGTAAATAAATCCTCTAAATGATCAGTAAAACATATCTTCGAGCGTCACAACAAAGAATATACTCCTCAAAAGCCATTCTCTAAAGATCTCCGCATCTAAATCACAGTTCAGTGATGTTTCAGTGATAAATGTTAAAGCAACTCAGCAGATCGGGAAGTCAGATCGAAGGACAAGTGGAATTGAAGTGCTTCAAAACGAGTTAAAAAGGAGAAAATCAAATGTTTACTGTTTCATGTTCTAAGGTACAACGGAATCTTGTGTGAAACTCTGTTGTACAATTATAACACAAAATGCAGTAAACAATAAACTGAGACGATAAAGTAGATTCAGAATAAGCACAATTTCAGCTGCTTTCAAATTAGTTTCTGTTCTCTGGGTCCCGTTGTGAGCGAAACTCAGAGATACTGAACACGTACAAACCGCTTCATCGTCACCAATCACATATCTCCTGATAATTGTTCTTCCATGCATGCTGTAGTTAGACCAAAGTCGTAGCTTAGAATCAAACTAACAAATTCAATGTTATAGCTGGGATTTGATCCACGGATTTGCGGCTTACCGTGTCGCTTCTCTGAGTTACCATGGCCTGGTCGCTGGAGGGTTTGGCTTCGGCACTCTGGGCGCAAACGGTCGCGGGTACGAATCCCGCCATGGGCATGAGTATTTGTGTCTGTGAGTTCCCATACTGGGAATAAGGGACAGCACAAAAGACTTCTAGTGGTCGAGGTGTGAGGGTCTCTGAATCCTCCAACGTCCCTTAAACTACACTACACTACACTACATCTACCATGGCAACATACTGGCACAACATTAAATTCCCCAACTGACACACATTTGCTCCGGTAAAACACAAGATGTTCTGAATTTAATTTTGAGATAACAAATAATGGCAACAACCTCGCAAGTACTTTAATCTCAGACTTCATAGATAAGCGCTATTAGTCCAATTAATGTTAACTTTCCACACATCTGTTTTATAAAATATTAAATTAGTTCTCACATCCATCAGCACTTATACCATGCGTTCGATTTATAGCTGGCCCACAGATCGCGTATATGTGTAGTTCGATTTCACTGCAGTGACCTCGTTTTTTTTCCGCAGCGCACTAGTGCAAATGATCCGCTCAAGGCTACCTTTATAAAGTGTGTTATACTGCGTCAGTTTCTGCATTCAGTTAGAGCTGTAAAGACTAGTTTTTGTTCATTGTGTATTTCAAAGTTTGAGGCAGTATTTTTAACACTTAAATAATTTCAGTCTAATTATATAATATGTAAATTCAATAACAGCCCACTTTAAAGCAATATGTGTATGTAACAATATATAAAAATGTATGTAACAGTCATTGTATATGTTTGTATTATTGTATCCATGTGTAATAATGTTATGTGAATATATTACGTAATTTAATAATGTAGGAGCTGTGAGAATAATAGGTTAAAAGTTACTAACAATGAGGTGACAATGAGGTAACATTGAGGCAATAATGAATTAGAAAGTTTAAATGTTACTTGTGATTCTTGGAAGCAATAATGTAATTTTAGTGATAGTTTATAAAAATAGCCAATCAACAACGAGAAAAGGCTTTAATTAAATGGAGGTATTCTATTGGATTAGGAATAGCCAATCAGAAACTTGAAATACAGAAGTTTACAAGTTTAGGCGGTTGAAATCAATTCAGTTGGTTGCAGACAGCGGTGCTAACCAGACGCAAAAGATGTCCTCAAGAGATTTAATATGTATTCGTGTGAGACGAAAAATAGTTTACGTGTTAAAAAGTGGAAGTAATTAATAAAAGAATCTCACAGCTCTCTATCAGTGAAGTGTTATATAAATCGTATCAAGCATTAATAAAAGGAGTGAAGTAAAATTATAATCTGTGTGTAAGCCTACATTCTTAGTTGCACCACAACCCTGCTAAGAGAAACGTGTCTCTAACAATAATACTGACGCAGCCGAGGCAAACATAAATATATAATATTTAAAGAAACAGTTAAATTACAAAGTTAATATTTTTTTAAACTTGGGGAAAAGGCCGCCTGAAAGTACATTTGGGGTGAAGGCTACCGGAAACTGTTTACTTTACGTGTGGTTGCAACTACTACAAGTTCGGCTCCCCAACAGTTGAAATGCAATAAAATTCCTACCTCAAATGGGCTTTTCCATACGTGGGGCAAACATCAATAACGTAACAAACCATCTTTCTCAAGGTGACGGTTTATTCAAGACATCTGTGTTGTGTGTGAATTACTTTAGAGTATTCTTATTGTTGTTTCTGTTCTTGAGTTGTTATTGGTCCTCTGAAATGCCTACTGAAAAATTCACGCTTGAGCAAAGAATTTTTATGTATGATACATACGTAAAAACCGAATCATATAGACAGGTATGCAGACAGCTTCAGGAGAAATTTCCTGGTATTCCAGTTCCAGATAGGAAAACTGTTAGATGTCTGACGAATAAGTTCAGGACGACGAGATCGCTAAACGCTAAACCTAAGAAGCCAAAAATACATGTTCTAACTTGAGATGGTTGTATGCCTCACTGTTGAAAAGCCAATTTGAAGGAGGAGTTGTATTCTAGTTCCACTGTTGGGGAGCCAAACTTGATGAAGTAACTGCCCCACGTTTGGTACAAAATTTCCGGTGGCCTTCGCCCCAATGTTTAGCAATCAACTGTATTTTAATGTTTCTTTAAATAGTATATATATTTATGTTTGCCTCGGCTGTGTCAGTATTAATTTTAGAAACATGTATCTCTTAGCAGGGGGTGATGCGGCTAAAGAATGTAGGCTTACACAAATTATAATTTTTACTTCATTCCTTTTTATTAATCCTTCACACGATTAAATAACACTTCACTGGTTTAGAGAGCTTTTTAAACACGTAAACTTTATTTTTATTCTCGCCGTAATGAATTTTTATCTCACACTGAATACGTATTTAACTGCTGAGGTACGTTGCCGTCTAGCATCCGGTTTGGAACGCTGTCTACTAACAATAGGCGATTACCGCTTAAATTTGTAAATTTTTCTATTTCACGTCTCTGATTGGCTAATCCTACTCCAATAGAATACTTTTATTTAACTTTCAGCTTTTCTAGTTTTTGATTGGCTATTTATAAACTGTTTTAAAATATTACATTATTGTTCCAAGAATTACTAGTAGCATTATTAAACTTTGTAATTCATTATTACCTCTAGGTTACCTCATTGTTACCGCATTGCTAGCAACTTTCGGCCTCTATTCTCACAGCTCCTACATTATTAAATTACATAAAACATTCACATAACATTGTTATACATTTACACTTCTTCTTCTTTATCTGTTTAACCTCCTCTTATGTAGGACTTACACCCCCAGGACTTACAGGCGAGTGCCTGGGTTCAGAGACCCGTCGAGGAGCAGACACTCATGGATCAGACAGAATATCTAGGATGGGAGATCAGCCCGATGACTGGTATGGGAGGAAGGAAGTAGATGAAACGAAATGATGGTGAAATGGATGAAAGGAAAAGTGATGATGGAGCAGTTGGTGGAATGAATGGCGGGGGAAACCGGAGAATCCGGAGAAAACCCGCTTTGTCGACCACAAATCCCACATGCACAATAATATAAACATATACACAATGACTGTAATATATACTTTATAAATTGTAGGATACACATATTACTTTAAGGCGGGCTGTTATTATATTTTATATTATATAATTAGACTGAAATCATGTAAGTGTTAAAAATACTGCCTCAAATGGAGGAAAAAATTAACGAAATTGATGCATCATTCAAGCGCTCTCCAATGAAGTGTCTAAGACGTGTTGTACAGCAAGAGTATGTTTCAAAATCTTCTGTTCATACAGCCGCTAATTTTTTTTAAAATTGTAACCCTACAGAGTGACTATAGTTGAATTATAACCTCGTGACACGAAATACGAATCAATTTCTGTAACTGTATTTTGCAAAATATCGTTGACGGTACTGTTGACCCATATTTAATAACTTTCTCAGATGAGGCATGGTTTCATTTAAATGGTCATGTTGCCTCACAGAACAATCCTCATTTAATTCATGAAGTTCCGTTGCCTGATGTAAAAATCGGTGTATTGTGTGGTGTAACAGCAAAGCGAATATTTTTCAGTGATAGTGTAAATTCTGATAGGTACCGCAGAGATATTCTTGCACAATTTTTCAAATGTTGTCAGAAAATGTGAGAGAAAACGGATATTTTCAACAAGATTCTGCTGCTTAAAAGTCATTGGAAGGCATAAAGGCGGTTTTTGATGAAAAAATACTTTCCAAAGGGTTATTCCTTCCCGTTCCCCGGATCTTACTGTGTGCGACTTTTAATTTGTGGGGAACCCTAAAAATAAAGTTTATGGGAGCAGCCCCACACCATAGACGAACTTAAGGACAATATAAAAACAGAAATTATGAAAATTATGCAACAAGAGCTTATGCTTGTGAATGGAAATTTCATCCGGAATATCTAAATGCAAATGGACACCACTTTAAACACAACTTACAACAAGGATAGTCCTCATTATAGTGCATGTTATTATCATTTGTAAGTAACGCGGGAGTTTTAGAATGGAAAACCCCCCAGGGTAATAGTGCGCGGAGCACGCATACAACGATCCGCGGCCCGGCAATAAAACAAACGCACTGCACATAAACGAAGAAAATGGGTAACCAAATAAATCATTAAATACCATCAGCGAAATTACAACAACACTTGTAATTGTATCACATTATAGTACAACTGACTCATTTCAATTATTTAGGATATGCTGCATACTAGATGATTACATACCTACCAGGCTCAACCTCCTTGATCCCTTATTTCCCTGTCCAAAAAAAAGTATTTATTTATGGGCGCTGTTTAACTGCTGTGCTCTTGGCGTCCCTTCCATATTGGGCGTGAAAGATCGGTAATTTTGCACAGAGGCCTCTTTATCACGCTTGAGGTTCTTTTACGCGCCGTAAATCTACGACACGGGACCACCGGCTTTACTTCCCTTCCGAAAGAAGCCTTGCTAAGGATTTTCACGCCCGAAAAAATCCATTGCCCTCCGCCGGGCTTGAACCCGCGACCTAGGGAACTAGAAGCACTTCTCTTGACCGAGAGCTCACGGTTAACCGTGGAGTCTCGGTAAAACGGTTAACCCTGTCTATTTGGAGCAATGACGGTGCTTTGGACTGTATAGGTGAATGAAGCAACCGTTTGAGAATAGGTACCTCTTTACTCTCTCAGTAGCAAATACCTTATTTAGCTAGCCTCCATTACTTTTCACCTGTTTTAGGCTGGCCAATTTATATATTTCGTTATTACTTTATCTAAAACCTACCTATGATAGGTAGAAGAAGTACCCACTGTGTTCCATCCAAAAACTCATACCGAAGTTTTACTGTAAATACATATTTTGAGATCCCTGAACCCAAAGAAGAATTTAAAGAAAGAGATCCTCGCGCGCGTGTGTGTATAGCATAACTCAAAAAAGAAAAGTTGATAAATATCAAGATTTATATTTAAGACCAATGGCTTACACGGATTTGGCACCAAGATTTTAAATAAATTCACCCCTCCCCAAACTATCGTTTATATGGAACAACATTCATTATTTTCTCAAAAATGGTGATTTTGATTCAAATGTCTGAGGTACGGATACGACAAATAAAATGTATATCTTGAATTTCCTGGGAATAGCATACCAACTCCATTTTACTGTTAGCGGATTGTATGTGACTTAAAAACCAAAAGGGGGAGGGCAAAAAACTTGATTACAAAAAAGAGTATATCTACAAAAGAAAAGACAATTTGTTCAAAATACATTTCTATTTTACATCAACAGTTCCTTCTAAAAATTTCATGCCATATGTTTGCATTTTCCCAAATGTAAGCAAATTGAGGTAAATGTGCTTTCTTTCTTCTCCCAGAATCCTGATGAAAAAAAAACAACTTAAATCAGTTGAGTGCCCGTTCTAAATTTTGGACCCAGGTAGTGGTAGTTGAAGTTATACGAGTAGTAGCTTTTGTAGTAGTGGCAGTATTAATAATGGCAGCAGCAATATATTAGTATTTTTATAACCATTAATGCTCATGATTAGGAATGTCAGCTTTGTATATGCAAAACACACAAAAACAGTTACCCCTTTTTCTGCGCTAAGTTACATAGAACGCGTGTTTGAAGAAATACACAAGGCTTTCGTTAAAACATCGAAAACAATCAGTGCTTCAATACGGTTTATGTCAGATAAAAACCTTAGTTACTGTGCTTCTCTGTACCGACGCATTTCCAGCCCTAATTGAGCCTGCTCGCCTATACGAGTACTGTCAAATGACAAGAGATGAGGCAATGTTTTAACGCTTAAATGATTTTAGTCAAATTATACAATAAAAATATACCAACAGCGCGCCTTAAAGCAATATGTATATGTAGCAATATATAAAAAGTGTATATTACAGCCATTGTATATGTTTATATTATTGTATACATGTAATAACGTTATCTGAATGTATTACGTAATTTAATAATGTAGGAGCTGTGAGAAATAGGTCAAAAGTTGCTAACAATGAGGTAACCTTGAGGCAATAATGAATTTGAAAGTTTAACAATACTACTTGTAATTATTGGAAGCAATAATGTAATTTTTGTGACAGTTTATAAAATAGCCAATCAACAACCAGAAGAAAGCTTAAGTTAAATAAAAGTATTCTATTGGACTAGGATTAGCCAATCAGAAATTGAAATACATAAATTTACAAATTTAGGCGGTAGAAATCAAGTCAGTTGCTTGTAGACAGCGCTCATAACTGGACGAAAAATAGTCTAAGTGTTTAAAAAGTGCAAGTATTTAATAAAAGACTCTCACAGCTCTCTATATCAGTGAAGTGTTATTTAAATTGTGTCAAGGATTAATAAATGTAGTGAAGTAAAAATTATAGTCTGTATAAGCCTACATTCTTAGCCGCACTACTCCCTGCAAAGAAATCCATGTTTCTAACAATAATACTGACGCAACAGAGGCAAACACAAATATATAATATTTAAAGAAACAGTCAATAATTACGAAGTTAATATTTTTTTAAACTTTTTTGGGGGGGGCAAATAACAATACAACAAAATAACTTCTCAAATTGGCTCCCAAAGCGTGGGGCAAATAACAACGTAAAAATAACTTCTTCACAGACCAGCTCCGTTTCCACGGCCTAACCTTACCTGCTTTTGTAAACAAAGCTGTCCGTCTTTTGTCTTTAGTATCTTGGAAGGGTTGTTATTATAATATTGATCATTTATGATCATAAATGTAGTTTAATTATAAGGGTGACATTTAAGTATTGGGGAGTCCATTTTATTTACAATTAACATAAAAGACCTATCTGTTGTAGGACATTCCACAAAAAGAAGCATTTTGTTCTGCGGAATCCTTCCATAATAATTACTATTACAATTAATATTACCTGAGTAAAGTTTGTGCCTCAGCTTTTTCGTTATCTTTTTCTTGTTTGTTTCTGTTTGTACATATATACGAGTAGTGATAAATATATCAGATTTTGTTCTAGTATGCTCATGGGCTTAATTTTTAAGGTTTTTCTAAAGTCGCTTATAACGTAATAATGTATTTTAGCTTATTTTTAGTAAGTAATGCCGTAGTATTACCAACACTCTGTAGTATCGAAAACTATTACCGAATAGACACTATATAATATGTTTATTTAAAATCTTGCAAATACAAACCGTATTACTGGGAACAATAATGATTATTTCATATGATTACAATGTTTAATAACGAGCAATTTTATTTTAAAACCAATCTTTCCGCATCACCTGATATGGTAAGACATTGTTCAAGCCGATTTATTATTTTTTTTTTATTTTGACGCAGTAAAATGATACGAGAAATTTTCTTAGATTTTGAATCCCCTAAATACTTTCATTATAAATGTAATTTCTGTAAATTTCTTTCTTTTATAGAAAACTAATTTTTAAAGGTATTCAAATCTACAATCTGTCGGATATGATCTACAAAATAAATAAAAAGTCTCAATGTAGATTACGTACGAGCGATAAATTGGGTATGTAACGATTCGGATATATAATAATGTTATAATTAAATGAATCACTGCAGTTTATAAAAGAATTCACACCCCCAAATGTTGCCACCTCCAATAAAATCTCTAGTTTTACTGTAAATATTTGCTCTTGAATATAATATTGTATTAGTGCCGGTTCTGCTGAACTACGACTCGCCGGCAGTTGTATTACAACTGGGACGCACCGGAGAGCAGCAGCATTACGGTTGCTTGCGAGCGACCGAGACTTCACCGTAACTGACCGGCTGTCTCGGCTCGGCTTCACGCGCTCGGCTAAACCTGTCTCGGCTGCCGGGCGTGGCAACTGAAGGTGGCCCGATGAGTCACGGTCGATCGTTTTCATGAGCATGCAGACCTCTACTGTATACCTAATATATGCAAAACACAGACGTGGAAAACATCTGGGGAAATTTAAACAATTGTGATATAATTAGAAGAAATTTATAAAAATAAAAGCACAAAGGAAACTCGATTGAGGTTCTAAAAAACAGTGGGAGATCTCACGTTATGTAGGTTGGAGATATGGCCATTAACAAAACATGATAAAATTCATGCTTTTGAACTGCACTTTGAGATCTTGATTTAATTTAACAGACCAAAAAAGAAATGAGGATAGGATAAACGATCTGAAAGAAAGAAGAGTATAAACAATTAGTATCAGAATATTCAAAGGATGAAGCAAATGATCTCTCCAAAAATGTTATACTATAGACCTCAAGGAAGAAGAAATATAGGAAGACAACAATGACTTTGGAAGGACGATCTGCTACCCACTAGAGTGCAGGACCAATAGGGTCTATGATGATGAAATTGCAACTTAAAATATTAAGTTAACGCTCACATTCATCACTAGTTATACCACAACATGATTGAGGAACAAGAATACTGCTCACACGGCTCATTAAAATGCCAGTCAGCTCAAGAATAGTATATTAGCTACTATATGATCGAGGAACTTGTCAAAGAGTCAGTCACATTAGTCATTCAAATACGTCACCAAACGCACAAGCCAAGAATAGTTTATTAGGTTAACTTATATGCTTCTCACACCAATCACTATATGATCAAGTAACTTGTCAAGTAGTTACATTTGTCATTCAAATACGTCACTAAAAACACAAGTCAAGAACAGTATATCAGGCTAACGTTCTCACCGAACGAGATGGCTCCGTGGTAATGTGTGAGACTCGCATTTGGGAGATCCCGGGTTCGATTCCAGTCGACAACCCGCTCTGACTTTGTGTATTTCATGGTTTTCCCTGGTCGGTTGCCGAAATCTGAGGCGGTTTCTCAACTACTACCATTTTCTTTTCATAATTTCCATTTCCAATTTCAGGTAAGTTACATTTGTCATTCAAATACATCACCAAATACACAAGTCAAGAATAGTGTATCAGGTTAACCTTCTCATCGAACGAGATGGCTCCGTGGTAGTGTGTGAGGCTCGCATTTGGGAGATCCTGCGTTCGATTCCAGTCGACTACCCGCTCTGACTTTGTGTATTTCGTGGTTTTCCCTGGTCGGTAGCCGAATGCTGAGGCGGTTTCTCATTTACCACCATTTTCTTTCCATCATTTCCATTTCCTTCTCATCTTTCAGGTGTGCTTCTAGGTTTCGTGGCGTATGGGTGCCGGATAGGTGGCGCGGATACGTGCTCAAAGGACAAATGAAAATTAAGTTGAGTTTTATTTATGGGCGCTCTTTAACTACTGTGGTCCTTAGCGTCCCATTCTATGTTGGGCGTGAACTACCGATAATTTTGCTCAGAGGCCTCTTTATCAGGCTTGAGGCTCTTCTACGTGCCGTAAATCTACGACACGAGACCAGCGGCTTTACTTCCCTTCCGAAGGAAGCCATTCTAAGGATTTTTACACCCGATAAAAAATCCATCGCCCTCCGCCCGGTTTGAACCCGCGACCTCGAGGCTAGCACGGTACCACTAGTCCACGGAGGAGCTCAAAGGACAGAGTACGCCCCGTAGACACTAGAGGGTTGCTTGGTTGACGGGTCGTTCATCGTCCTCTCTAGGTAGGTTCAGCAGTAGGACGAGTCTTCGAGCCTGGAACTATTAGGGAGTTTCGTGCGTCTCTGTGGCCTGTCTACTTGCTGTCTGTAGCCTTCTGTGGCTCCTTCTCTTCATCCCTTCCTCCTGGGGGTGGTAGCCACAATCTATTTCTGTAGGTCGCAGTGTGCGAGGTGTCCCCCTCGTTGTATACCTAAACCTAAATAAACTTCTCACATCAATCACTACATGACCGAGGAACTTGTCAAGCATTCAGTCACAAGTTACCAAACACACAAGTCATAAATGTGTAACGAACCATTTTACACATCCATCATTGCTTGAGGCACCATATAGTTAAACCATATTCAACAAACAATGAAAATGCCACGTAAAGCAACCACCCCTAAGTTTCTGCATATAAGAATACAGCATATTTAGTCTTATGTGAAAACATTGGCCTTTGTCAAACAAGTATGTTTTACTGCAGCTATGACTTCTGTAACATTTCACAAAGGTGCCTTATAGTCCAATAGATTACTGCTCCATAACTATTGGATTGACACGAAGGCCATTGGTTCAAACTCCAATCCATAAAACATCACCTTTTATCAATTCTATTTTACCTAATTGTTATCCCAGAAGAGAGAAGTTTAACCAAAGTACTGGTTTGATAAACATTAAGGTAGTGTACTAAATCGGTGCAACAGGAAAGGCTTATTTATTTGTTCATTCTTTCTCAAACATACGCAAGGGAACTCAACAAATACTACTTTTAATTCTTTCGTATTTTAAATGCCTTGAGACTTTGAAGGAAATGACAAAATTATCGAATACTAAAGGTTTTACATGTAAAATATACTTTGAATCAATACACGACATTTTTTTCGAGTGGAGGGGAAATGCTTGTTACGTACTTACCCAGAGAAGCTGAGAGTGTGGGACCTACCATTGAAGGGATGACCCTACCCTCTAAAACCCCTCCACCGGTTTGGAAAGATGCTTGTTGTAGTACCACCTTAGGTGCCCGCGCATTCACGGAGAAGTTGAGAATTGGCCCGCAATGTGGATAGAGGGAATTTCAGGTGTTTCTGTGTCTGCGAGTATTCCTGGTGCCTTTGCTCTTATAAGATTAATAAGGTGTGGTACTTCTAGGTCATGCAATGGCCACCCGGAGCGCTATGTTCTATAGCAATTTGGGTCCTGTACTACAAATATTGCACTTGTATGCAAATCAATATCTTGCTTATGCCAGTGGCTGCGTCCCTGAATCAAACTAAGCATATAGACATTAGTGTGGAACGATATGTCCGTTAGGTAGTTTCTTATATTGACTGTCAAAGAGTCCGCGAATCCTAAAGACAATGAGTTTTCTGGGTAGGCTAGCATGCTACAGCCAATCAAAGGCCCATTCTGTATCTAAGAAGATGGCGCTTGTACACCGCTTTGTGTTGAACGCTTTGGTTATGGATTCTGTAATTCGGAGGAGTTGTAATGTTGGGTGTTGTGCTTTGAATCCAAATTGTTTACTAATGAGTGTTATTTTTTATGAATTGTGTGTTAATGTACTTTAGAAGTATTTTCTCTAGTACTTCACTGACAGTATTGAGGAGGCTAATCGGCCTATAGTTTTCAGGTTGTGAACTGTAGCTTTTTTCTTTCTTTCTTTCTTTCTTTCTTTCTTTTCTCTTCCTGCAATTTTTAAATATGTAATACAATGTTGGGTAGACCTTAAGATGCCTGTGTTTCCTTTCCGTTATTTTCAAATATGCATTTTTTAACAATTAATTTATTCACTAAGTATCCACTGTGGTCCCATTTTTATGAAAATACTTATAGGTACTTGATCTCAACAAGTATATTCTCAGTTAAACTCAGCAACTATGTTTTACTGGTTTGACCAAAATAAAACTTAAATATAGAAACTGTATGTATTATTGCTTAAAAATCTTAAAATAAAAGCCAATACCTAGATATGTAAAAGCAGGATGTAAAAATCATTAACTAGGTCTATTCTTTTAAGCTTAAAAATACAAAAGAAGTTCTACAATTTTCATGTTGCAATCTTCAAAATGTCAAGGATATTTTATATAAAATACTTAAAAAGTATACAATATTTTGAAAAATAACCGTATAAAACTGAAATTATGTACATCGTTTATCTCTATCATTAGAAACACGAGTACGAATTTTGAATTTAATTGCCTCAAAATTGCAGTAATATATTCAGTCTCAGGCTCACTTAGCTTAAAAATCTTAATCTATGTAACTTATTTGCAACTTTGATTCAATACTTGATAGCGAAACATCCGTTGCCAAGTCAAAAGTAATAAAGTAAAGGGGGATGGTTAACTTCATACTGCATGCCATCCGAACTCGCGCTTCCGCTTTGTAACAATGAACGAATTGTGATCACACCATTGAACCATTTGGTGCTTTCAATCTCAGTACCTTTTGAGCATCTCTGATCTAGCTTTATACTAGGCGAACCCTTCAGTTTCTATTTCGAAACTATGCTAATATGTTGTAGTCCTTTATGCCGACTTCAACCCTGCAGGAGACGTTTTAACTTTATTAGTCAAAAGATGCGCGGTTTTCAGATTTATTCGACTGTTGCCGCCAGTCGGTTGTCTGTGCATGACGTCAGTACTTTGAAGCAAGTCTATCACCAGTGCCTCTAGCAGAGGACTAGCGAAATATGAGTGGAAGGGGTGGGTGTCAACAGTTTCGAGGTCACTTTAGCGAAATGGGACGTGTATCGTACCTTTACAGTATTTACATTTGGAACTTCTCTCGTAAACTCGCAATCTCAGCATGTAAAATAATTGGACGGCCTTTGTACCGTAGAGTGTCTCAGCTTTAATGGCACAACTTTCAACTTTTTTTTAACAAAAAACAACTGAAGCAACCTCTATAAATACTTAAATGTTTTGAAATATTTTAGTTGTTTCTCCTTTTTAAAATAAAAAACAAATTTGTTTTGTTTTGTTATATATCGTGTTTTATCTCGGGAGTTGATGAAATTCTGGGCAAAACAGAGAAAGTCGTTCACACAGCGGCCAAATTTCGTAACGATAGACTCCCCCTTGTATCCTTCCGGTTCGGAAGTAGCACTCAACCATGTAAACTCTGTGATATGTAGTCACTTCTATATCGTGTGCAAAGAACGTATAAAATGTCCTAGTGAAAAGCAGTTCTGCACCGCCGCACTACATCAACATGTTTACGAAGTCGGAATTCGAGGTTGAATTCCGCACCTCCCCTTTGAGACAAGGGGATCGCTGAACTAATAATGACGTCATTCATTTAAACCGACTGGCGGCAAAGGCCAGATTAATCTAAAGACCCTTATAACCTATTATGTATGGTACCTATATTAAACGTGCAAGAGAACTTAATGCCAAAATGTCAAACGAATTTCTTTCCTGGCAGAAAGGGTACCACTATGCCATATAAACGCTTTTTTACTAAACAGAGGCGAAATATAGTACAAAAATTTCAGGAAACATACATAATAACTAATAAAATTACATTATCTGAATCAATAGAGTAAAATTATCCACTGGAGTACATAAGTGTAAGTTTCAACATTTTATTAATTTAAATATCGAACTGTAATCTTTAATGTAATTTGTATTACAATCCATTATACTTTAGCATTTCTTTATCCCACCCAATTCAAATATGTGGATTTCAAATCTTAAAGGGCATTAACATAGACATTTACAACGTTCTCACATTTACTTTGTGTATCCTTCAAAAATATAATTTTATTACTACTTCCTATAAAAATTCGTAGAAATAGACAGTACGGTATAGCTTTTAAGCACAGTTAAGAAATGGATGCTACTTTAAATTATTAATTTTCTAAATTGTGCACAATTGTTAAAAATAATTCCACGTATTGAAATATATAACAAATCACTTTAAAGCATATAGAAACCAAGTTTTGGTTCAGTGTAGCGAAAAAGAATATCAGAAACTGAAATAATTTTGAGATCATCACACATAGAAGCACGTTATTTTTTAACTTTTAAAACTTTAGAAACCTTGACAACTATTGTTGTTAGAACATTTACTGCAATATTTTGCGAATCTAAATTTCTCAGGTTGTTTTAATGGGAATGGAAAATGAGCCACAAAATTTAATCTTTAGATTGAATAGTTTCTTAGAAATATTACATTATGTGAGAAGAAATATAAGTTTACGGAAAATAACAAAGCACAACACTGCTATATGAAATGGCACCAACTCTATATTTCTTTTATTAGTCTCCTTCCTAACTCGCAAAACAAAAATCCTTTTCCTGTTACATCAAATGAAGCATTACTAAGGAAAATCGTACAAAACCCATCTCTCTTGGATTGTTCTACCTTAATGCCCCTTCGCTTTGGAATTTTCTTTTAAGGAAAATTTGTGGGCTTCGTACTCCTACTTCCAAAAGAGTTGCCCCAAGTTCTGCATTATGCAATGCGGGTATCGGCAAGCTACAAGAAATTTTTTTAGGGTAAAATATATTTAAGTACGCCTAAACACTTACACAGTAAACCCGGCTGCAGCCTAAAGCCTTTATTTTCTTACTTTTTCTTTTAGTTTTGTTTTATTTTAATCTATTTCAACCCCAAGGGTAATATAAAACACTAAATCAATGAAAAATGACAATGAAATAAATATAAATGAGACCGGGAGCGTAAAACCCCAAAGTTACCTAATGTTCGTTCTAAATCAGAGGGAGCACAAGAATAAAACCATTAGAGAGGAAGCTTCAATCAGCTGGTATTTGAACCCGGAAACACAAACTGAGGATTAGTAAGGTGAGAGGTAAAAATATGTTGATAAATGAGCCGATAAACTTGAAATTCATTCTGTAAATGACAATCGCTTAAAATAAGGTAAAATAAGTTCTCTCTGAAGGTGTTCCAGGGTGGAAATTGAAGCATGTGATCTCGGGTTAAAGAAGTTTTAACCCTAAATATCTCTTTCCATTTATAAAACGTTGGTTTCTGAGCAATAACTTCGGAATATCTCGATACTTAAAAAGGTGAATGAAAATATTATACAAAATTGAATGCGGGCGATTCCTTATTCAAGAACTTCACAATATTCAACCTTTCCTGAAGCTTAAGACTACGAATTACGTAAGGCTTTTAATATTATTCGGAAAACCAACACAACTTCAGTAAGAACTGATAGAAGCTCGAATGACTATAGTTTGTGATTCTAGTTCGTATTTCAGATTCTGTAGTTCTCCTCTTTTACAAGATTCTTTCATCTGCAGTTTTGATTCTTCTTCATTTCTGCAAAAAGCTGTTGAAAGATCTCCATGATGGCATTGATTTAACTTCTGATCAACATATTATGAATTGCAATTGTTACTCTGTGAATCCGCCCCTGACTGTCTAAGTCTCGTAACACCTTAGCAGCTCATTTGTTCCAGTTTTCAATGCTTGAGCCAAAGGCAAAGCCGTCTCACTTCCGCATCATCCGAGTTGCGAATAAAGGGTCGCAACAATATTCGCTCTGGTTGCTTTACTCACGTCCTATACCTCAAAGCCCTCGACATTGCACATTCGATCCATATAATGTATGGAACAGTCCCTGCCTGACCGTTGAACAGGTAACGTCGTCTAGCAGAGACGTGTTTACCTTTCGAGCGTATATACCAGTGAAGCCCAACCTCTTCTTTTAAGAGCTAAGGTTAAAAGTGCATACTTCACCCCACTTACTATATTTGAAGAAACTGACAAGCTAAACCAATCAAGCTTCTGTCCTTGGTAGTACGGTGGACATGAGTGAGAGAGGAAACTCCCTTCTTCCCCTCTCTCTGTAAGGTTGGGCATCCCTGGTATCTCCGCCGACTTGCCGCCATTGAATCAGGACTACAGGACCTTCACGCCATCACCGCCGCCTTCTCAACTGCCTTCTACACTTTCACCACAAGCTGCCTGCAGCGACTTGACACCACAGACACAACAATCCGTGGCCTGGGCGAAGTAATCACTTGCCTGCCACAAAACACACCATCGCCAGCTCCGACATATTCTATGGAAGAGATTAGACGTACGCTGACAGGCCTTGCTGACCTGATACGAGTCCTGCTCACGACGACGGCCGACTGGACTTCGGTGCTAGCCGACCTGAATGAGTGGGCAGGAACAGCTTCTGAACTACATGCCTGCACAAGGACACCCTTGGACGCATGACACTAGATACCGACAGAACTGAGCGCACCTCTCGAGAGGCGCTCAAGCAATCTATTTTAAGTACAAATAAAAAAACAGAAAATTCCTACCCATTCCCAATCCACTCCCCGCGGTGGCAGCTGTCACCCGGAAATTTTCTTCATCCACTGCCAGCGCAATAAGCTGGCAGTTACCTTTTCCGCACTAACGGGGGTGCAAATGCGGAACCCCAACACCTTTCCTCATTTCTCCTGTCAATTCCTCTCCTTAATTTTACCCTCCTATTCCCTTCACTACCCTTTAAAAAAAAGTGGAACGAGACTCTTGTTAGTCCTTTGTTGACAATACTTTCTTTGGCGTTTGTTTGCTTGCACACAGTTTGGTGCTGGAGTGATTAATATAAGTGCTGTGACTAATCCTCCTGATACGGGTAGCTGATTTATTCAGCGATGCAAACACGAGAAGGAACTTCCATCACAACCACAACTGTCGAAACGTTTACCACAACCAGGTCCAGGGAACGTACCTACAAACGCAGCTGATTCTCAGGACTGTGATGTGCAAGCTGTAAAGCGACTTGAACCTCTGAGAATAGATGGAAATGGATTTGTAAAATAGCCCTATTCTACATACTGCTCACTCAACGCGTGAAATGTCTGCTGATGGTACTCCTCCTGCACCGACGACTTCTAGAATACATTCCGCTTCCTATTACTGCCACTGATATCAACGACGTTACTCCCAAATGGAGTAATACTAAAAGGTATAGCACACTGACCTTGGGCCTTATTATGTCTTCATTGAAAGTCTGGACAAGAAAATTGCAAAACTACATCCTATATCAATAGATCAACTCATCTTTAAATATGATCCAACTTTCAAACCCGAGATGGTTAACATAGTCTCCATGTCGTCCTTCGTGATCTAGCGGTACCATACTAGCCTTTAGTTCCCGAGGTCTAGGTTTCAAACCCGGTAAAGGACGATGTATATTTTCGTGCGTAAAAATCCTTAACATGGCTTCCTTCGGGAGGGAAGTAAAGCCGGTGGCCCCGTGCCGTAGATTTACGGCAGTAAAACATCCTCAAGCCTGACAAAGAGGCCTCTGAGCAAAATTTCCGGTCTTTCATGCCCAATATGGAATGGGACGCGAAGGACCACAGCAGTTAAAGAGCGTCCATAACTAAAACTCAATTTAATTTTAATCGGAAGAAAGAAGGCTAAAGTTAGAACTTCACACGGCGAATGCCGCTAATAGGCTGATAGTCACAAATTTTCCTTGAAAAGCAACTGGAGGCTTATATACCGAGTTAGTGCAGTAGCGGGAGATCTTCCGGGAAGCTGACATTACTTGTCCTATATGCAAATTTCCAAATTCATATAATCCGATTATACAATGATTTCTGTGCAACTGTTTACGAAATATTGTCCTACTAACTACTAATCCAGATGGACGGGTTGCTGTACCAGTCTCCTAAGTTACATTTCGATCACAGACATTAGTAAGCCACGTGGCTAGCTTTGGAATCCTTATCTTGTGAAGCCCCATGTCGTACCAGTGCTTGCTGTGCAAACTGTTTACGTATCGGTCATCGCTCAACGCAAAGTTGTAGTACAACCCGTTGCGGTAAGTGCGCTGGTTCCCACCTTCTGGAAGTTTGCACTTCTACTTCCGTACCTTGCTGTGTATATTGTGAAGGTTCGCAGCTTGCCACTGACAGGCTTTAGCATATCAATAACAGCAAGCGACACGCAAGGCTATGGCTCAAAATACACATGAACTTTGCAAACGTTTACCAACCTCAGCGGATATATTCCCGTCTGTAGCCGCCGACAGCTATGACCCAGGGAATGTGCCCTACGTTGCCCTCTGCATCAACTTCTCGGCGTCACATCACGCAATATTTCCTCAGTTCCTTCAGTGTGTCTTGCAGAACCCTTATCTTCTGCGATGCGACGTACTGTACCAGAACCTAGGCCTCCCAGCAAAGTCTGTCATACCAGCTGTCCTCCTTTGCTTCCCTCTGCAATCGCGATTGTCTACTTCTCTTTCCGGTCAGCCATAATCCGTATTCGCCGCCGCGTTCGATTTAACGACGCCCTCTGCTACCTCTGGTGTAGCGTACGATGACCAAACATTACCGCTGATAATTCCAATACTTTCTCAACTTACTCCTTCTGCAGTAGCTCTTTCTCAACTTAGTGTTCTTAGAAATATTATCACATGCTTCGTACAACGTCCATAATTCCTGCACTTCACCAACATTAACAGTATCTTCATCCTGCTACAAATTGTTTGGCAGTGGAATTGTTGTTCCCTTCATGTCAAAAGAAGCTCTTGTTTAAGAGAAGTTAGTACTTGCTCTCTTGTCTGAGACATGACTGACATCTGGCACGGACTTCAATATTTCCTCTTATGCGTTGTATATCACCACGGCAGAGCTGATGGTAGGTGATGGGTGGTGATTTTCTTCATTCCTCACTATTACAAATGTGACTGTACCGTATATCGTCTACTCCACTTCATTCAAACGATAGCTAGTAAGGCATTGCTCTGCTAGCGGGAGGTGACTATAGTTTCCTTATATTTTCCACCCAGCAGATGCTGGAGCCTTAATATGTGGAGATTTTAATCCACACAATCCTATGTGGGTTTGCCACAACAGACGTCGAAGACAGGTCTTTATTACATTTCACTGAGGATTTTAAATTGGTTTTATTAAATATTGGTCCTCTTACTCTCGTTTCGACACCATAACAGAGAGTCTGTGCTATTGACCCGATGCTTTGCTCGCTGTGTCTCTCTTTGGAGCTCCATTGGAGGGTTCTCACTTATACTGTGGGCTACAATCATTTTCTTATAGAAATTTCAGCCGTCACTTCAAGTTCCTATATTTATCGGTCCCTGCTAAGTGGAATTGTTTCGGGCTGATTGGATTTATTACAAACGCAAGATTACAGCGTTTCTCCATCTGTTACCTCCAGATCTTTCAGCTTTGAAGAAGGACGAGGCTCTGCTGCAGTGCATCAACGATTCTGCGTCGTCTTCTCCTCCGCAGAATAAACCTGTAACTAACTCCCTGGGTTGGCAACACCATGGTGGAATCCAACTTGTAGTCGCATGATAGGAAAAGGAAATCTCTCCGTTGTTACTAACACAATTTCACTTGGGAAACCTTTATAGCTTATAGAGGAACAGATGGTGAGGCGAAACTTTTTTTCAAACTTCTAAAGCATGATTGTTGGAGAGCCTATGGCAACAGTAATCTCTAAGGACACGCCCCTCTTTCTTGATTGGACTTTCATAAAAAACCTAAGAATAAACCTGGCCCACCACTGTTACTATACTGCTGTATAGGCGACTTTGCTGATATGGCTGCTCTGCCTTCGGTTTCTTCACCCCCTTTGTGTACAACATCCTCTACTATCCTCTGCTTCTTTGATGCAGTCCTTTTCATATGCTGAGCTAGAACATATGGCGATAAACGTAGATAATCTGCTCCGGCATATAGTAAGAGTTCTTTACCTCATGCTTACTAACTTGGTACGCTGTGTCAAGCTGGTTCTACTACAGAAGTTCAATTAATTTTGGATCTCTGTCACTTTTCCTAATATACGCAGATAATCGTGCCCATATTTAAACCTAGGAAAGGTCCCCATTACGCTACGCCTTATCCATTAATTGAGTTGTCCTCCTGTAACGCCAAAAACTTCGAATGCAATAATAAATAGCATTTGAAATGATGACTGGAATCCGCACGTTGATTACTACGGGCACAATTTGAAATCACCAAATCCCGTGGTATCTTGGATAATTTCATCATCTTAACTTTTTTGACACAGAAAGGACTTAATTGGAACAAAGCTATTTGACGGATTTTTTCTCGACTTCGCTTGTGCTTACGATAGCGTTATTCCTTCTATCTTATACCATAAACCCCAATCACTTGGTCTACCTCCTTTGTATTGCACCGAAATCCATAACTTACTCCGGCACAGATTACTTATGGCCAGACACCAGACAATACACTCTTTGGTCCTCGGCTAGTAACTACCGGTCTGTCACAGGGTGCTATTTTAAGTTCTCTCATATATACAATATATATGGTGGACATTGAAACTATTTTAGTCTTCACATTCGAGTCCTTTAGTATGCCGACGATGTGTTTACACAAGGTCTCCTAGCCTCTGGGTCAACAAAATTTTGCTAAGCGACCCAGTCTTGTGCTTGACTGAAACCTCCTCCCCTCAAAAAGGCGCACTACTCACAACACGTTTTTGGCATGCTTGTACATAAATATTTGAGGAACACGAGTTCCAAATGGTTTCCGCTACCATAGCGTTCTTCTTTTCAGGGTGATTCTGTTTTTCTTATAGTATAATCTTGTACTATAAGAATAAAAGTTTTTGAAGCCTAGACATAATATGAGGCAGTACTTTTAACACTTAAAGATTTTAATCAAATTATATAAATATAGCCCGCCTTGAAACAATATATGTATGTAATAATTTGTAAAACGTATGTAACAGTCATTGCATATGCTTATATTATTGTAAACATGTTCAATAATGTTATGTGAATGTATTACGTAATTTAATAATGTAGGAGCTGTGAGAATAAGTTAAACGTTGCTAACAATGAGGTACCTTGAGGCAATAATGAGTTTGAGAGTTTAATAATACTACATCTGATTATTGGAGTAACAATAATGTAATTTTAGTGACAGTTTATAAAATAGCCAATCAACAACCAGAAAAAGCTTTAGTTAAATGAAGATATTCTATTGGAGTAGGATTAGCCAATCAGAGACTTGAAATACAGAAATTTACAAGTTTAGACGGTTGAAATCAATTCAGTTGCCTCCAAACAGTGCTCATAACCAGACGTGTTGCTTCTAGACAGTGCTCATAACCAGACGCGAGGTGTGTCCTCGAGAAATTAAATACGTATTCGTGTGAGACAAAAATAGTTTACGTGTTAAAAAGTGCAAGTATTAAATAAAAAATCTCACAGCTCTCTATATCAGTGAAGTGCTATTTAATTTGTGTCATGGATTATTAAAAAGGAGTGAATTAAAAATTAAAATCTGTGTAAGCCTACATTCTTAGTCGTATCACAACCCTGCCACGACATCCATGTCTCTAACAATAATACTTACGCAGCCGAGGCAAACATATATATTTAAAACTTAAAGAAACAGTTAAATTACAACGTTAATATTTTTTTAAACTTGGGGCAAAGGCCACCTGAAAGTACATTTGGGGCGAAGGCTACAGGAAACTGTTCACTATAAGTGCGGTTGCAACGAATTTCAAGTTCGGCTCCTCAACAGTTGAAATATAATACAACTCCTTCAATACAAACTTCTTCAAATTGGCGTCCATACGTGGAGCTAATAACAAACCAACTCCTACTTCAAATCGGCTTTAACAACGTAAAGAAACTATCTACTTCAATATTTTGCACTACTTAGATGGGATAAACTAAAACACCCTAATCGTTTCCAGTAACATCCGACTGCAAGAAATCTTGTAGAAAAACATCGGTACTAAACTGCTTATACATAATACAGTAACAATGAGAGATGGTCTGCAAACATCTGCGATGCACAAAAAGCTTTTGACAAGTTATAGGAGTAGCAAACTTCAGATAGAAAGCTGAGACCACTTTGAATCATCATAATTACCTCAAGCGTTCAGTCTTTTTTGTTAATGCACTAATAGAAATAGCGAAACGCGGGGGTATTAATTTCCTTCCTTGTTTAATGAACCGATTCAGACCATAAACCTGAAGATTAAATTATTTTATGGGCGTGCTCACGAGGTTGCAATACTACATAATTTGCTGTTTATAGTGCTAAGAGTTGTACAGTCAGATTCAATTTATTATACACCGTGTTCGCATTCCATTATTTCACACAAAGATAAAACAATTACTTTACAGAAGTTGTTCACAGCCTTTGCTTGCAAAGTACTAAGCTCTTGGCTAACGATGGCCTAGGTTGGATTTATGGTAGGAAAAAGTTGAACAATCGTTTCTAATTCTTTGTGGAATGTTTCTTCACCCTGAAAAGGCGAATGTAAGCTAACTTTAATACGCTATGAAATTAATATTTTACACATATAATTATCACTACATATAGTAACGGTTAATGTAGCTCAAGGTTGACCGATTTTGTTAAAAAGTTTCTCAGTTCATAGTATTTCTGTCAGCTATTTGGAACAGTTCAGCATTAAATTCTAGTGGGCATTAAGGCATGCCTCAAGAAAGCAAACCTTCAACAGAAGATTTTCTATTTGACTGTTCACTTGAACGACTGCAACAAGTTCTATATAGTCAACTATGTTATTTTAAAGAACTTATAGAGTAAGGATTTATTGAAAAAATACAGATTCAAATATGAGGGTCATTCAAATGAAACCCGGTCACTTGTGTAAACTGACGGTAACGATTTTATTAACTCAAAAATAGTCGCCAAAACTCTTGGCACATATATCCCATTGCCACACTAGCCGGTCGATTCCATCTTTGAAGAAGCTAGTAGGTTGCTGTCGGATCCAGGCCTGGACCTATTCACACACTTCATCGTCCGTTGTGAATCTATGTCCGCGAATAGCTTGTTTCAGAGGTCCATAAATATGAAAGTCACACGGTGAAAGGTCTGGACTGTACGGTGGATGTTCCAGCGTTTCCCATCGAAACTGCTGCAATGTCGTCTTCACCGCATTGGCAGTGTGTGGTCGGGCATTATCATGCAGGAGTATAACGCCATTGGACAACATGCCTGGGCGTTTCGACTTGATGGCTCGTCTAAGGTTCTGTAAAGTAGCTTGATAACGCTGGGTATTGATGGTGATTCCCCGTTCCAGGAACTCGACAAGCAGTGGGCCCTTGTGGTCAAAAAAGGACATCATGACCTTACCAGAACTGGTGTGCACGGCCTTTGACTTCTTTGGAGGTGGTGAAGTCGCATGTTTCCACTGCTTGCTCTGACTCACTCCTCGTTGTTCCTGCTTACTTGCCTTCATGTTCAGTAGTGGACGATAACTTGTGTGACCACCTCTTCAGCGTGAAACCACACTGTTGCTATGCAACGTCAAACGTTGCGTATGCTGCAGTCGCTCTACCAATAGATGGTGCCACCATACACGCAGTTATGTGGTGCCACTTGTAATGCAAAGTTAGACGGTTTCATTTGAATGCCCCTTATATATATGTAAGTAGCGAATATGCGATATAAAATTGTTGGATATTCTGACACATAGTTTAATTTAAAAATGTTAAATTACTAAAGATCGTACACAAGATTTTTTAATACGAGAAGCGACTCTTTAATCACCGTAAATATTTCTTTTATAAATACATTTTTAAACTGAATTGTACAAACAAACTTGGAATGACTTCTTTACTTTTATCATGAACCCAACAACTTTAACTGAGGTCAGCTGATATTTTTCGCAGTAGTATTTCCTCGTAGGTTCGAAGATATTGCAGTTTTCTTTGTGCACTACTGCCGGTTGATATTCTTCTCTTTCCCATTTGATAGTACGGTCAATTATAGTACCAGAGTTGAGCCAGGTTTTATGGCTATTCTTCTATGAGAGCCCTTTTCCGCCACTCCATAAACCTCTTCATAGACCTGATAATGCTTTTCTTTGAGAGCCTCCGCATTTAAGGATTGCACTTCATGATGTCTGCTGTTTTTGAGTATTTCCCCGTGTGGACAAATTCCGAACTATTATAACTATTTATTGAAATAATGAAAGAAAGAAATTACACCGTTTATCTATACATGTAATAAAACGTTAATCTACTTTCTTTTGTTTAGTTATGATTTGATGTTAACGTCTATAACCAGCTGCTCAGAAGACAAAAATGTTCAAAATGTTTCACTGTACAAAGCGGTCATTTTATGGCCCGGCCGCGCACCGCGTGTACGTGTGTCGACTACGCGGGGCTTCTCCATTCTAAAACTATTGCATTACTTACACGTAAGCAATAGTAACACGCACTATAATGAGTACCAACCTTGCTATAAGTAGTATTGAAAGTTGTCCATCTGCATCGAGATATTCCTGGCATCTTCTACGTTTCCATTAATATGCATTTTAAATTTTTATTTCACAACCAAACATGGTATTCATATCTTTACGATAAAGATCCCGGAGTGGTTTCGTTTTCGGCTCTCGTACTGTGGGCGAGGGTTCCATTCCCGGCTCTGGGTTGGCCGTATCCACGTCTTCACCTCTGACTTACTTATGTGAATTATCCCCAAGGCTCAACGTGTTTCGGAGTACAGAGTAATGCCGTCCTCCGTGGTGTAGTAGTTACCATGCTAGCCTCTAGTTCCCTAAGTCGCGGATTCAAACCCGACTGAGGGCGATGAATTTTTTCGGGCGTAAAAATACTTAGCAAGGCTTCCTTCGGAAGGGAAGTAAAGCCGGTGGTCCAGTGTCGTAGATTTACGGCACGTAAAAAAACCTCAAGCCTGATAAAGAGGTCTCTGAGCAAAATTACCGGTCTTTCACGCCCAATATAGAATGGGACGCTAAGGACCATAGCAGTTAAAGAGCATCCATAACTAAAACTCAATTTAATTTTTGTCCACGGTAAAAGCTGTAGGTCCTCTCACTCCAACGCCATCCTCATCATCACCCTATCACCGGAGGCAACGAATTCCGCCCGCTGGGTGCCTTCACCTCAGAAATGGATCCAGTCATCACTTGGTGAAACGAGGTACTCCCTGAAGGTCATAGGCCATATGGGGAGCTTTAGAAACGACGAAGATAAAGATACATCATAGTAAGGTACATGTTAAATACATAAGAATATTACACATTGATATAAGCATTTCATACTCTTGTCATTTGGTAATACACTGAATAATTTTTCAGTACCTTTTGTTGTTTTAACAACAGTTAATTTAACAATCAGTAGTTAATAAACGGTTAACTTAATTGGTAATTTTATCACTTTTTGCACTAATTGAAACAACTATCCCTGTTCTGGTGGTTTCTTTAACAACAAATGAAATATAATTAATCAGCAGGTGTAGGTTTAACCATAAAAACTCTGACCACCTGGCTGAACCGTTACATTCCTACTCCCTCCGTTGATGACGCATAAAATCGCCATTGTGAGAAAACATGTCTTCCAGAGATTCTGTTCAATTTTATTATGTGAAAACATCTTTATTATTCCTCGTAAAAGTGAAAGTAATTGCAATAGAGAGTACTGCTCAATTACTGCAGTCCCACTTCCAGCTTCAAACGTTTTTTCAATCCTCTGAACCATTTTAACTATAAAATGAAAGTAATTGCAATATAGAGTATTGCTCAATTACTCCAGTCCCACTTTCAGCTTCAAATGTTTGTCAATACTCTGAACCATTCTAACTATAAAGTGAAAGTAATTGCAATGCAGAGCACTGCTCAATTACACCACTCCCACTTCCATCTTCAAACGTTTTTCAATCCTCTGAACTATTTTAACTATAAAGTGAAAGTAATTTCAATATAGAGTATTGCTCAATTACTCCAGTCCCACTTTCAGCTTCAAATGTTTGTCAATACTCTGAACCATTCTAACTATAAAGTGAAAGTAATTGCAATGCAGAGCACTGCTCAATTACTCCACTCCCACTTCCATCTTCAAACGTTTTTCAATCCTCTGAACCATTTTAACTATAAAGTGAAAGTAATTGCAATATAGAGCACTGCTCAATTACTGCAGTCCCACTTACACCTTCAATTGTTTTTGTCAAACCTCTGAACCATTTTAACTATAAAGTGAAAGTTAATTGCAATATAGAGTATTGCTCAATTACTGCAGTCCCACTTCCACCTTCAAATGTTTTTCAATCTTCTGAACCATTTTAACTATAAAGTGAAAGTAATTGCAATATAGAGCACTGCTCAATTACTGCAGTCCCACTTCCACCTTTAAATGTTTTTCAATCTTCTGAACCATTTTAAATATAAAGTGAAAGTAATTGCAATATAGAGTATTGCTCAATTACTCCACTCCCAGTTCCAGCATCAAACGTTTTTCAATCCTCTGAACCATTTTAACTATAAAATGAAAGTAATTGCAATATAGAGTATTGCTCAATTACTCTACTCCCAGTTCCAGCTTCAAATGTTTGTCAATACTCTGAACCATTCTAACTATAAAGTGAAAGTAATTGCAATATAGAGTATTGCTCAATTACTCCACTCCCACTTTCAGCTTCAAATGTTTGTCAATACTCTGAACCATTCTAACTATAAAGTGAAAGTAATTGCAATGCAGAGCACTGCTCAATTACTCCACTCCCACTTCCAGCATCAAACGTTTTTCAATCCTCTGAACCATTTTAACTATAAAGTGAAAGTAATTGCAATATAGAGCACTGCTCAATTACTGCAGTCCCACTTACACCTTCAATTGTTTGTCAAACCTCTGAACCATTTTAACTATAAAGTGAAAGTAATTGCAATATAGAGTATTGCTCAATTACTCCAGTCCCACTTCCAGCTTCATATGTTTTTCAATCCTCTGAACCATTTTCACTATAAAGCTAAACGTTGAATTATTCCAGTGTTACAATCCCAGTTCAAGTTCCTCGCTGTATGTTATACGGTTTAGCAGATATGCCCTTCTTACCATGTTTTTATTCAGTATTGCCTTTAGTGTCCTCTCTTTTAATTTTATAGATAGTGATTAATGCCTTTGTTTCTGTTTTTTCTCGGATGGGGCACAGGAAGATTCCAGAGGCCTATTGTGCCGTATGCAACCTCAGGAAGGAAGGGATGAGATGTAAGATCCGAAGGGCTGTTGCCCGGACGAAGTAGCGACAGGTGCGGATATTGCGGGGTCCCCAAATTTCACAGATGGAAACACTCCTGCAGGTACCCCACAGCACTCTCCCGGAGGAACAGGTCCGAATTGCCCTAGTCCCGTTCCAGAGGAGGAAGAAACCGCGCACCACACACCACCATACTACCCAGTCAAGCCCCGTACCACAAATGTGATATGAAATGAAATTTTGGGGAATAAGGGAGCAGAAAAATTCCTGGTATTAGAAAAACCACCACAGCATTCGCCTGGCACAAGGGAAACCACGAAAAATTCCAACTCAGTGTAGGTGGTCGCCGGGGATCGAACCCGGGAGCTCCCGAACGTGAATCACACCTGTTACCTCGGCGCCATCTTGGTTTGTTTTATGTTACTAAACATTTGTATTTCATCAAGCAAAAAAATCTTTAAAAATCTAATATCTTACATTCACATTACTTTTTCTTTCCACCGTACTTATTTTTGTAAATCTTCTACAAGCGATTCCTGAAAAGCTTATTCTTTCATTTATTTCAGGTTGAATACAATAAACATCTCCATAAATAACTTCATTATATATTTCGCTATAGCTACAAACGGAATATCTATAGGTAAATGTTTACCAACTGGTCGCTATATACCTACTGGCCATGAAATTCTACTGTCTTTTCATGACAGGAAGGGAAACAAATGAAGGTTGCAAGTACTTCCAAAAATAAGTATTCAAAAACTCAGTCCGATAACAATGGATATCTCGGAATTGGCTAATGCTACAAAAAGAGCTACATGAAATAAATTGCGTTTTTAAAGAGATCTACATTTTTTGTGTAGTAAGTTCTTATCTATCTCTTATGGCTTACCGGTGATAGAGTATTATATAAATTTCTTTCGGAATGTAGAGGAGTTCACAAACTACTCGCAGAAAATTCAAGATATACATTTTGTTTCTGATGTAAGTATCTTAAATGTATGGCACTTTAATCAAAATCACTAGAGCTACGAGTATTTTTAAAAAATTTTTGCAAAATGTTCCATGAATGATTTGAGTTTTATTTATGCAACGTCTCAAACGCATCCCATTCTATATTGGGTGTGAAAGACCGGAAATTTTGCTCAGAGGCCTCCTTATCAGGCTTGAGGTTCTTTTCCTGCCGTAAATCTACGACACGGGACCACCGGCTTTACTTCCCTTCCGAAGGAACTCATGCTAAGTATTTTTACGCCCGAAAAAATCCATCGCCTTCCGCCGGGTTTGAAACCCAGACCTCGGAAACTAGAGCCTAGCAGTATTCCATGTAAACGGCAGTTTGGATTGGGGAGAAGTCGGGTCCTGTGCTCGTAACAAGCTGTTCACTTACTGTGTTAAGGTGCTTACCTCCAAGATGACCTTTGAGTCAGGGAACATGTGAAAATCACTTGGGAAAAGATCTGGAGAATATGGAGGATGCGAGAAAACTTCCCAGTTGAATCTTCTGAGCTCCGTCTGGGTCAAGATTCAATTGGAAGTTTTCTTGTATCCTCCGTATTCACCGGAGCTTGCCCCAAGTGATTTTCACATGTTCCCTGACTCAAAGGTAAGCACTTTTAACACCGATGATGAGGTCAAATCAGTGAACAGCTGGTTACGAGCACAGGACCCGACCTGGTACAACACTGACTCTGAAAAACTTATGTCACGTCCCCAAAAATGCTTGGAAAAACATGTTGACTATGTAGAAAAGTAACAGAAGGATTGTACAATTCAAATAAAATTAATTCAACATGATCAATTGTGTGTCATGTTTTTTATAAAATAGGGAAACTTACTTATTGAACGACCCTCGTATATGTGGTGGAGAAAGCCAAAACTCGTCTGGCGAAAGAGTTTAGGAGAATACTTGTGTGCCCTCCCTTATAGTTCTGCCTGTACAAGCAGCCAATAAAGCACTTGATGCCACTGCATCTCTGTTTTCACTTTTATACATCCATAAATGGGAGTGTGAGCTCACATGATTAACGACTTGTTCATTTTATCCGTGTGAGGCCTAACGTTCTTCAGGGATGCACAGTTGCTAGGAATACATTGTTCATGTTAACTTATTGCTGAAGCTTTCTGCAGTCTTTGCGTATTACATTCTCTATCACATACCTAATAGGGAAAGCATTGCATGTTTTGAAGTCCCTGAATCGAAAAAACGCTTTTAGAAAAAGGCCCATGTGTATGTCTGTGTGTGTAACTGTCTGTGAACAACACCTCTTAAAAATATGAAATTTTCGATAAACACCAAATTGATATTTCAGTTTAGTATCTTCCAAAGATGCGACACCAGGACTTTCAAGTATATCCCCACCAGCTCAAAATACGCTTTAAGGGGGAATTTTTTTGATATTACTGATTTTCTCAAAAATGACTAACAATTTTGATTAAAATACCATATATTTAGGATATTTACATGACAAATAAAATGTATATCCTTAATTTTCTGGAAATTGCCTCTGAAGTCCTCTTCAGCCGCAAGACATTTTGAATAATTGTATATAACTGGTAGACGGCGGCGCCGTGGCCGACTGGTTAGACCGCTCGTTTCTCACCGAGGCGGCCTGGGGTCAATCCCAGGGATCCGCATGTGGGATTTGTGGTGGACAAAGCGGCATCTAGGCGGGTTTTCTCCGGGTTCTCCGGTTTCCCCCGCCATTAATTCCACCAAATTCTCCATCATCGCCTTTCCTTTCATCCATTTCACCATCATTTCGTTTCATCTACTTCCTTCCTCCCATACCAGGCATCGGGCTGATCACCCATCCTGGATATTCTGTCTGATCCATGAATGTCTGTTCCTCGACGGGCCTCTGACCCCAGGCACTCGCCTGTAAGTCCTGGGAGGGGTGTAAGTCCTACATACGAGGAGGTTAAACAGAGAAAGAAGAAGTAAATAACTGGTAAACGCTAAGAGGTAGACAAAAATGTAATACACAACCAATGTAGATTTCTTTAAAACACACAATTGTTTTAAAATAACGCTTTTGTGCCACCAGCCATTTCTGACTAGTTGAATGCTTTGTAATTTTTGAAAGTGCTGTCGCTATTCAGCTGTTTCTCGCGATATCATAGAAAGAGTATGGAATTTCAAGGACAGCATTTAGCCACCCGGTTTTAGCGATTCGGTTTTCTCTATGCCCCTTGTACTTACAGCTAAATGTGCAATAAAACTATTTTTGCGAAGGTTTATCTGGATTAACAAGAAGTAGACAGAAAAATAAGCTTTTGTAAGAAGTTTGTAGAAACGATGTAAAAATCTGATATGATACAGTCACAAGACTTTCTCTACCCTTTATAGTTTATTATCGAGCATACAAACTATTCTTACTAAAGCTTATTTTTCTATCTACTACATTTAATCTAAACAAACCTTTGCAGAAATAGTTACATTACACATTTCGTTAAAGATACAAAGAGACCAGAAACAGTCAATGTTTAAGAACTGGACGCTATGCGCTGACCTTAGAATTCTATAACCTTCCCATGACTTTGCGAGAAACAACTGAATGTTGACAGGACTTTAAGTGAATGGCCAAGAAATGAACAACTCGAACCTTTAGTAACGGATATCTCAGAAATGGCTTATGCCACAAAAACTTTATTTAAAATAAATTGTGCGTTTTAAAGAGATAAACATTTCTTGTATAGTACATTTTCGTCTACCGTTTAACGTTTGCCAGTTATATAAGATTATACAAAATTCCTTCCGAATGAAGCGGACTTCAAGGGCTATTTCCAAAAAATTCAAGACATATATATTTATATTATTTGTCATATAAATATCTCTAATATATTGTACGTTAATCAAAATCGTTAGAGCCATTTTTCAGAAAATATAAAATTTCGATAAATGCTCCATGTAAAGGGCAGTTTGGGGTGAGGTATTTTCTTGAAAATCGTTGTGTGGCATCTTTGGAAGATAGTGAAAATAAACCAAATTTGGTATTCATCCAACTTTTCGTTTTTGAGTTTTTGTGTTCACAGAAACTCGGACCTTTTTCTAAAAATGATTTTTTTATTCGGGAACCTCAAACCATGTATTTCCGATGAAATCTCGGTAATTTTGGGTGGAATGCAATAGCTCCTCTAACTACTATGTAAGTGGTAGGGATAAATTAGTTAAATTGAGTTTTATTTATGGACGCCTGCTGTGGTCCTTAGTGTCCCATTCTATACAGAATGTATCTTTATTGGTATCATATATTTGGGGGACGTGTTCCTGACATCAAAACAGTAAAAAAAGTCCATATGAACATGGGTCTGAAGATAATTTATTTCAGAGTTATAATACAAAATCGAAAGTTACAAAAATTGCTCGAAGTGGCTTCCTCTTGCTTCGATGCATGCAGTAAGCCTGCGTTCCATGCTTTGGCGTACTCTGTTGAAAATTCCTGGTGTGTTGCGTATTTGGCAGATCCAGTTTGGATACGTCCTCTCAAAATGTCAACATCAGGTACAGGAGTCGCATAAACCAAGGACTTCAAATGTCCCCAGACGAAGAAATCCATTGGATTCAAATCAGGCGATCGAGTAGGCCATGCAATGTGTCCCCCTCGACCAATCCATCTTTGCGAAAATCCATCATTCAAAAAATTACGCACTATCATACTGAAATGAGCTGGAGCACCATCGTGTAAAAACCACATTCGTTGGATGATGTCCAGAGGCACATTATCAGTTAAGTGATGCAACTCATTTCTGAGACACTGGAGATAGGTTTGTCCGTTCAGACGCGGAGGGAAGAAGTAGGGGCCAATAAGGTGTTAATGAATGATTCCACTCCAAACGTTGAGAGAGAACCTCTGTTGATGGTTTTCCTCTCGTACTTCATTAGGATTTTCAAAAGCCCAGTTATGAGTGTTATGAAAATTGAAGATGCCGTCGCGAGTAAAACCAGCCTCATCTGTGAATAAAACACAGGCTAGGAAATTGATGAACACAGCGGACTGCTGTAAAATGCGTTGACAGAAACGTCTTCTTGGCTCAAAGTCCGCCTCATTTAATCCTTGCACACGTTGAAGGTGATACGGGTACAGAAGATTTTCATGCAGAATTCTTCAGATAGTCATATGACTATTTCCCTTACAGCCATACGTCTTGTGCTTTGTGATGGGTGTGCATCCACAGCACGAAGAACTCGTTCTTCAAGCTCAATGCCTCGTACCGCTCTTGGTCTCCCAACATCCCTAGTACTCCTCTCAAATGAGTCATTCTCTCTCAAGCGTTGGTGAGTTCGCGCGAATGTTCCTGCACACGGTAACGGCCTGTCAGGGTACCTTTCTACATAAAGCTCACGTGCTCGTGCTGCATTGCCGTCTGCACGGCCATGCGTGTAGTGCATATCCGTCTGTTCACTCATGGAATATATCTTATTTGATCTATAACAACGAAACGGTTGATTTTCAGACCCATGTACATATGAACTTTTTTTTACTGTTTTGATGTCAGGAACACGTCCCCCAAGTATATGACACCAATAAAGATACATCCTGTATTGGGCGTGAAAGACCGGTAAGTTTGCTCCTCAAAAACCTCTGTATCAGGTTTGATTCTTTTACGTGCCGTAAATCTACGACACGGACCATCGGCTCTACTTCCCTTTCGAAGGAAACCATGCTAAGGATTTTTACGCTCGAAAAAATCCATCGCCCTCCACCGGGTTTGAACCCGCGACCTCAGGAACTAGAGGCTAGCATAGTAACCACTACACCACGGAGGACGACACGTGGTAGAGAGAATAATAAACGGAGTAGAGAAGGTCATGTCATTGTAACACATCAGATATTTTTAAGACTTGTCGCTATTCCGTCGTTTTTCGGGATATCATGAAAAGAGTATGGAATTTCAAGACCTAGCGTCCCAATTTGTAAACATCTGACTATCAATTCGGTTTCCTCTGTCACCTTTGTACCTAAAACGAAATGTGTAAGAAATCTAAGTGTGCAAAGGTTCATATTGATTAACATGAAGTACATAGACGGAAGTGGAGCTTTTGTAAGAATAGTTTGTAAAACCCAGTTAAAATAAACGATAATGGTTGTAGAAAGTAATGTGAGCGTAATCCCTCAAATATTGTTTTCTCTTTCAGATGCCGCGGAAAGCAGACAACGCTGAATAGCACACCACAGCGTGATACTAGAACTGAGATACATGATGCTAAGAGTGAGATATAGAAATTCTTTTCAACATCTTGTATTTCTGCAATAGTGTCACGTTCAAGGCTCCGTTGGAATACTATCCTCTCTAAAGGAATCAACTACACAAGGAGATGAAACTGAGTGTGTAAAGGTTGGAAACCAACAGGGTAAGAAGCACTACTCTTGGGGCTGTAATGGAACAGAAAAACCGTTCCACGCCAAGAAAAACAGAGTAGGTATATAAAAATGATTCCTAAGACTAATATTTCTTACAGAAACTTCCCTTCAAAATTCCTGTACTGTATCTATCGACAAAAAGGTTTAATCCACTAGGACGTTCTAGTCTTAAAAACAAAAGAAAAAGAAAAATCTGATGTGTTGCATTCATATGACTTTCTCTACTCACTTGTACTCTTCCAAACCTAGCGGTATGGCTCAGGTGTGTGGCCCGCATTCAGGAGATTTCTCGGGGTTTCTCCGGGTCACCAGGCGTATACTGGGGAGGATCAATACATCCCCCGAATTTCCTGTCCCTCCATTTCATCTCCACTCTCATTTCACTTCAGCCTTCATCTGCTTGATCTCTTTAGGGTTGCAAGTGTCGGCGAGAGCTCTCGACGTGTGCATGGCAGGGGAAAAGGATGCTCTATGGAAACCTTCGTCCTCCGCACTACGAGCGGTCTCCGGATCCCATACTCCCCAGGGGATGTGTAAGCCTAAGTAGGGTGAGGAGGGCCGCTTTCACCAGCCAGCACCCGGGGAGTTCAAATCTGTAAATGGTAGGGACACTGCCCTCTGCCTGTCGTGCCCCCTGGTTCGGCCGCACTCTGGCTCCTCTCACCTCATCCCTCCCTCCCTCCCTCGGGCGCTCTGTCAGGGGCATAGGCACAAAAGATCTGCGTAGGTTAAGGTGATTAAGCCCCCCGCCGCTTACTGAAAGGGATGGCTCAGGGGGTTACGTCTGTGGTCCGCACATTCGGGAGGTCCCGGGGCCGATCCCCGGCGATCGCTCTCTCTGGTTCACGGGTTTTTCGTGTTTTCCCCGGGTCGCTTGGCGAATGCTGGGGTTGCTCATCTTCTACCACGACTCTCCTGCCCTTCATTTCCTGTACCCATAATGTTCCTTGTTCATCTGTTCCAGGGTTGTAGGACCAGGCGACGGTATTCGGCGGGTTGCGGCTGGGCGGTGACTTGCGCTCCATAAAGGTTTCTTCCTGGCATCGCTGCGGTACCGCTCAATAAGGTCTCTCCTCAGCGTGGGGCTCCGCTCGGGGGAACCCTGGAGGTTGTTGTCTTGTGGACTGGGACTGTGCGGCGTCGGATGCGATCTATCTGGAAACGTTAGAGATCCATCCATGCTTGCGCCCGTCGTCGGCATCCGGATCTCGTGGTCCTTCGGGTCTTTCCCCTTATCCCTCCTTTCCAGCGGTCACGTTGGAAGCACAAGGGACCCACTGGCCTGCACCGATTCCGGGGGCCCCTCCGTGATACCACCTTTATCTTTACCCCCTCCACTTCTAGTCCTATCCTATCCTACTCTTCCCAAATCTTGTTCTTCTAAGTATTTCATAATCAAGATAGACTTTATTACATATTTCGTTGTGGATACAAGGAGGAAAGATGTTCAGAAAGCAGATCCCTATGAAATGGTTTTTAAATTTCATTATTCTTTGCATGACAACGAGAAAAAAAGAACAGCGACTTTCCACTTGAGAAAACCAGAATAGTTGAAAATTCAGACCAATAACAAGAATACTTTGAAAATTGTGAGTGCCACAAAAAGTATTTGACATAAATTGGGTGTTTTAATGAGATCTAAATTTTTGTGTACTAATATTTTGTCTATTCCTTACGGTTTACCAGTTATATACAAAAGTCATTCAGAATGAAGAGGCTATTCGCCTGTGAAAATTCTAGATGTGCATTTTGTCATGCAAAATTCTTAAACATATAGTATTTTAATCAAATCGTTACATCCGGTTTGAGAATATAAAAACAACGAAAAATTTTCCTTGTAAAGGGTAGTTTAGGGAGGGGCGATTTTGTTGAAAATCTTCAGATCGTATTCTTGGAAAATGCTGAGTTTTGATACGAAGTTTCGTATTTAAACGACTTTTCGTTTTTGGCTTATGCGGTTCACAGACAGACATATACACAGGGAGAAAGAGAGAGAGAGAGAGAGAGAGAGAGAGAGAGAGAGAGCGAGCGAGATCTTTTTCTAAAAATGTTTCATTTGGATTAAGAGACACTGGATCGGAGTTTTTAGGTGAAACTGACAAAATTGTCTATATTTTATCTCATAAATGTTCTATAGTCACCGGTGAATCATTTTGACTAAACATTTTACACGATCTACCATTTTTAAAAGCCCAGCGATATGTTTAAATCACCCATGTGCACCCTTTTAATCCCAATGGACCCCTTCTGTATGTTTTTTTTCTCAGTTTTACATTTTTGCGCATGAACTTTATTCCTTACATTTCAGTTTTGCTCTTACTTGTATGCAAATTTGCATACATAATCTAAAATTTGCTTATCGAAAGGTTCAAGCATGCGTTTTATGATTGCTTTATTTATTGACTCACAAAAAATTAATTTATACTAAAAAAAAAGGAAAATTTTATTACCAAACACTTCATAAAAACAAAGCTCTATTTCTCTATAACAAATAGCACTCACTTCAATCAAATATTTACATTTATTTTCAGTGAACTAAGGCATTACTATCATTCTTCTCTGACAAACTTAATTGTGCAAGGCAGTTGTAAAAAATTAGTATTTTTTTCGTTAATTAAAAAGTATTTAGAAACTATTATGAGCTACAGCTTTGGGCTTTAGCACAGACATTCTTTTATTTACTCATATTAAGTGTGCCAATTTTCAGGTGAATAGCTTTAAAAATAAAAAGGTTAGAAAAATCAGTACCATTTCCTTTAAGAGGACAAGGTAGTCTGAACACACAGAAATTACACCTTAAGTGTGTTAAATTGTCACTGTTCTTAAATTTCTCAATGGTTTTTCCTTAAAATTTTATTAATTATTTTATAAATCATGGTACTTATTTCAAGTGGCTGTTTGTATTGACAGCTTATGTAGTTGAGTCCATAAAAATTATTTCATTCAGCAGAAAAACAATAAAATATACTCTTAAAACATGTGAATTCATGTGCCTTTTTCTCTGATACTACTTCCAATACAGAATCACACTTTTGCATGCTTGTTCTTAGTATAATCAGCTATCTTCTGAAGCTCAATTATTTAGTTTTGTATATCAATTCACTAGAAATTGAAAAAACGTATTTGCAAAGTCAAAAAAGCAAAAATGTGGGAAAATGAGCAAAGTTTTTGCTTTCTTAATATCGCTAGTATGCATTATAAAATTAAGATTGTGGTTCAGAAAGTTTAACTGTGTGTTGTATACATGTACTGAAAATTTCAGCTCTCTACCTCTCATACTTTCTGAGAAAAAGCTACATAAGTGTCCAAAAATGTTGTTTAGAGAAAACTGAATTTAAAGCTTGAACATGAAAATTCTGACACACTTCAGAACATTCCAAGGTTATAATCATCTGCGCTCATTCTTGGATTGCTTCAGCTTTTTTGATTGCCTTCTCTTGGCGCCTGCCTCTTTTGTTAATTGCTGAACTACTCGCTGGGCATGATAGAATCGTTCGTTGTTGAAAGATACAAAAATGTTCTAAAAAGGGGGCGTTGCATGACAGCTTTAAAGGGATGCAGACTAGTATTTAAATAGTATTTAAATCTCTTAACAGCCTTTTAACCCCACAAAAGCATATATTTTCTGAAACTGGAAGTAATAGAGATTTTATTAGTGCTTAAAGCAAATAATGTGATTTTTTTTACCATTTCAGAGTACCTTGTCCCCTTAAAGGGGTCTCAAAACATGTATTTCGGTGAAATCTCGATATCGAATTTTTTAGCGGAGAGCAATACCTTCTCTATCTACTCGGTGCGTGGTAGAGAAAGTAAGAAGAAAACGACATACACAAGTCATAAAATTAATACAGTACTTTTTAAGAAATACACTACGTGATCAAAAGTATCCGGACACCTGGCTGAAAATGAAGTACAAGTTCGTGGCACCCTCCATCGGTAATGCTGGAAGTCAATATGGTGTTGGCCCACCCTTAGCCTTCATAACAGCGTTCACTCTCGCAGGCATACTTTCAATCAGGTGCTGGCAGGTTTCTTGGGGAATGGCAGCCCATTCTTCACGGAGTGCGGAACTGAGGAGAGGTATCGATGTAGGTCGGTGAGGCCTGGCACGAAGTTGGCGTTCCAAAACATCCCAAAGGTGTTCTATAGGATTCAAGTCAGGACTCTGTGCAGGCCAGTCCATTACAGGGATGTTATTGTCGTGTAACCACTCCGCCACAGCCCGTGCAGTATGAACAGGTGCTCGATCGTGTTGAAAGATGCAATCGCCATCCCCGAATTGCTCTTCAACAATGGGAAGCAAGAAGGTGTTTAAAATATCAATGTAGGTCTGTGCTGTGATCATGCCACGCAAAACAACAAGGGGTGCAAGCCTCCTCCAGGAAAAACACGACCACACCATAACACCACCACCTCCGAATTTCACTATTGGCACTACACATGCTGGCAGATGACGTTCACCGGGTATTCGCCATACCCACACCCTGCCATCGGATCGCCACATTATGTACCGTGATTCGTCACTCCACACAACGTTTTGCCACTGTTCAATCATGTAATGTTGACGCTCCTTACACCAAGCGAGGCGTCGTTTGGCATATTCCTGCGTGATGTGTGGCTTATGAGCAGCCGCTCGACCATGGAATCCAAGGTTTCTCACCTCACGTCTAACTGTCATAGTACTTGGAGTGGATCCTGATGCAGTTTGGAATTCCAGTGTGATGGTCTGGATAGATGTCTGCCTATTACTCTTAACGACCCTCTTCAAATGTCGGCGGTCTCTGTCAGTCAACAGAAGAGGTCGGCCTGTACGCTTTTGTGCTCTACATGTCCCTTCACGTTTCCACTACACTATCACACCAGAAACAGTGGACCTAGGGATGTTTAGGAGTGTGGAAATCTCGCGGAAAGACTTCTGACATAAGTGACACCCAATCACCTGACCACGTTCGAAGTCCGTGAGTTCCATTCTGCTGTTTCACGGTGTCTAATGACTACTGAGGTCGTGGATAATGAGTACCAGGCAGTAGGTGGCAGCACAATGCACCTAAGATGAAAAACGTATGTTTGTGGGGGTGTCCGGATACTTTTGATCACATAGTGTATATGCTTTAGTATTCCTTTAGTAACAACGGAACGGAATACTGCGTATCCTAAATGTAAACGCATTGCTTATTTGTTATTAGATAGCTGGTTTGTAACGGGCGAAGGAGTAAATATTTCGGTCCTTTCTATTGAAAACCGTACCACGAATAGAAGTTTCTCCAAGCGTCTGCTAAGAACACAATGTTCTAATGCTTCAGGGCAGTGTTTTTAGGCTCTGTGTACCTGTTATGTTAAGTGTCATCAAAGATGGAATCGTCAGTGTGACCTGCAATAAACAGTTCAGCGAAATAACAGAAATAATTAATACAGGAGTAAGATGTAAGATGCATGAGTGAATTATACAAAGCCACCAGGTGTATTCGATCAGAGTTGAAACGAATAAGCACAGTAAATGGAAGCTGCTAACAGAAGATTTGCGACTTATCAAAACCCAGGTGTGACTGCTTTTCTAATGGACCATTGCACTCTCAGGAGACATCTGCACACACTGAGGAAAATAGGGAAAATGTCTTCTGCAGACAATGTGATGATGAAGACGAGACAGTCTCTCACATATCCTAGATTAGCTGATAGGATGTACAAACTCTTTGGAACCCTTAACCAAGAGGGCAAAGGAAAATACACGGACGATCAGAGGGGCCCCCACGAACCAGGGCAGAGCACCGCAAGTAGGCTATAGCGGCCCTTTTTACTCCTACCGTGACTTCTGGGAGGGAGGAATGAGGAGAGAAGGGCGACCAGATTCGAATTACGACGGGCGCAAGCATGTTTGGGGTCCTTAACGTTTCCAGATAGAACAAATCTGATTCCGAATGGGCACACCCACAAGCCACTGAAACCTCGGTAGTCCTTCCGGAGGAGAAGAAACCTCTACACAGCACACAGTCACCGTCCAGCCACAACCCGCCCAACATCGCCGCCTGGTTCTACAACACTGAAACACATGACAAAGAAGATTATGGGTACAGTAAATGTGGGGCAGGAGAGTCATGGTAGACGATAAAGCAACCCAGCATTCACCTCCCGACCCGGGGAAACCGCGAAAAACCCATGGGTCAGAGCAAACGTTCTCTACTTACTATTTATTTCAATATAGCTTCCACAAACTATCTTTACGAAAGCCTATTTTTCTGTCTTCTTATATCTATTTATCGAGATAAGCCTTTGCAGAAATAGTTTTATTACTCATCTCATTGAAGTTACAAGGGGGATACAGGGAACCGAATCGATATTCAGATGTTTGAAAAATAGTCACTATATTATGGCCTAAAAATTCTATACTCTTTCCATGACATCGGAAGAAACAACTGAATAGCGATAGCACTTAAAATGACAACGTGCTGAATAATTCGAATCAATAACAACGAATATATCGGAAGTGGCTAATGCAACGAAACAGTTACTTCAAATTAATTGTGTGTTTTAAAGAGATCTATATTTCTTGTGGTTGTCTATCTCTTATGCTTTACCAGTTAAAAAAAAGCATACATATTTATTCCGAATGGGGAGGACTTTACAGTTTATTCCCAGAAAATTCGAGATATACATTTTATTTACCATGGAAATATCTTAAACATATGTACTTTAATCAAAATCACTTGAGTCATCTTGAGAAAATAATATCGAAACATTTTCCATTAAAGGGTAGTTTTATGTGGGGAGGGATTTTCTTGAAAATCTTCGTGTTGTATCTTTGGAAGATGCTGAACCTAAATACCAATTTTGGTATTTATCGGGAATTTCGTTTTAGGTTATGCTATTCACACACCTACACAGACCTTTTTTTCTAAAAATGCTTTTTTGATTCGGAAGGCCCCAAAGCATGCATTTATGGTCAAATATCAATATAGAATTTTGGGATGGAATGCAATACCTTCTCTACCTGCTAAGTATGAAGCAGAGAGGTTAATAATTCTTACAAGTGTTTTCTGTATTATAAAAACTATTTAAATATTCGTTGCTTGGCCCTAATTAAAATATTATATAATAAAACCGACTGACCCAAGACATATTAAAAATTCAAAGGCAGTATCCTCATCTATGGAATAACACAGGCACCTTGAGGTAAATACCTCTAGTTTATATTACTGGAAAGCTTATTTACTTCTATTTCTGACACTTTTAGGGAGTAATAATTTTCGTTGTATCTCGTATTCAGTTTTATGTAATATAGTGATTATGTCACTATGGAAGCCCGGCAACACAGTATTACAGAAACCTTCGAGGAACGAAAGCCTGGTATTGGCGTTGTAGGACTAGCAGAAATATTGGCAGAGATTCTGTACCCGGTGCAGACGATATGTGCATGTAGAAAACGAGACACAGTGTTCATGGCAACGTTCCAGGGTTTTATGCACCTTCTCTCAGCGCTATGAGAAAAACAGTACATGCTTTTATATCTCCATCGCTCTAAAATAAAAACTACTATTTCCGGTAATGAATACATTTCTCTACAAAACAACGTGGCTCAGTCGGTAGAGCACCTACCTGCTGTAGTAGAGGTCCTGGGTTCGATTCCCGGATGGGGCGTGGGAATTTTTTTCTAATCAAGATTATTCCATATTCTCTCCAGAGTCTGGAAGTATGAATGAGAGTGTGAATGTGTGTGTGATCTAATAAATAAAAAATATGTGTTACACTCACATGACTTTCTCTACTCTTATACAAACAATTTTTACAAACGCTTATTCTCCATATGCTTCATGTTAATCGAGATGTTAATCTTAATGCTAATTTTCTTGTAGATTTAAGAGGTATATGGTAGTATTTAAGCGACAGTCAAATATTTTAAGAGCTGGTTGCTATGTGGCGCATTCCATTCTCTTTGCATGTCCAGGACAAAAAAAATGAATAACGAATTCCCATTTGAGAAAAAGTATTGGAAAATTTAAGGGAATATCAAGCAATATCTCGAAAATGGTTCACTCCACCAAAAATGTATATGACATAAATTGTGTATTTTAACGCGATTTACAATTTTTGTGTAGTAAAATTTTGTCTATCTCTTATGGTTTACCAGTTATGCAAAAGCCGTTCACAATGAAGAATACTTTTGGAGACATTTCCAGAAAATTCGAGATATACATTTCATTTGTCATGAAAATATCTTAAACATATGATATTTTAATCAAAATCGTTAGAGCCATTTTTGAGAAAATAAAAATTTTCGAAAAATGTTCCATGTAAAGAGTAATCTGGGGTGGGGGATTTTCTTGAAAACCTTCGTGTCGCATCTCTGGAAGATACTGAACCTAAATACCAAGTTTGGTATTTATCCGACTGTTCGTTTCTGAGTTATGCTGTTCACAGACACACACACAAACACACAAACACACACACACGGACATGTTTCCAAAAATGTTTTTTTTTTGGATTCAGGGGATCTCAAAACATATATTACCGGTGAAATCTCAGTATCGAATTTTTGGGTGGAATACAATACTTCCCCTACTTACTATACGTAGTAGAGAGAGTAAAAATTTAAAGTTACCGAAAACCAACGACAAGAGAATACGAGTTAACGCCATTGCCTAGACAATGTGTTTCAAAGAAAAGGCCGCCGATAAGAACATTGCAGTTAAAGGCGGAGTATATATGGAACTTAAAAAAATATTGCTTTTATTTCAGAACCTGGAGGATAATTTTGGAGTTTCATTAAACAGGCGCCGCATTTGGTTTCACAAATATTTAAGTACTTACAAAGGGTGTTGGAAATTAGCGCCACTTCTACCTTTTCCCCAACCTACACGTGTACCTTGTGTCACCGACATAGGTATATAGGTACACAGCACCATCTGAAACAATCATCTTGACTTTTATGTTTCTGTCGGAATTTGTAGTCGTTAATGATTCGAGAGTATCCCATTTGAATCACAATTTCAGAAGCCGTCACGTTCATGCGACCACTATGAGACTGGCAACCTAAGTGAATGACTGCTTGTTGAGCTTGTGTTCTGATCTGTTTCGCTATAGAAAAAATCTGATGTGTTACACTCACATGACTTTCTCTACTCTTGTACAAACTATTTTTACAAACGCTTATTCTCCATCTACTTCATGTTAATCGAGATAAACATTTGCAGACTCTATCTTATTGCTAATTTTCTTGTAGATGTAAGGGGAATATATATTTACAAGGGCAATATAGAAATACAGTAGCCTTTAAGCATAGACATTACTCTTAATAGCTGGTTGCTAGGTGCAGCACTATTCCCTTTGCCACAGATTAATGCTCTTTGCATATACAAGACAAAAAAATGAATAACGAATTCCCATTTGAGAAAATGAGTATTGAAAAATTTAAGGGAATAACAAGCAATATCTCGAAAATGGTTCACTCAACAAAAAAATGTATATGACATAAATTGTGCATTTTAACGCGATCTACATTTTTTGTGTAGTAAAATTTTGTCTATCTCTTATAGTTTACCAGTTATGCAAAAGTCATTCACAATGAAGAATACTTTTAGAGACATTCCCAGAAAATTCAAGATATACATTTTATTTGTCATGAAAATATCTTAAACATATGATATTTTAATCAAAATCGTTAGAGCCATTTTTGAGAAAATTAAAATTTTCGAAAAATCTTCCATGTAAAGGGTAATCTGGGGTGGGGGATTTTCTTGAAAACCTTCGTGTCGCATCTCTGGAAGATACTGAACCCAAATACCAAGTTTAGTGTTTATCCAACTATTCGTTTCTGAGTTATGCTGTTCACATACAGACACACTGATACACAGACACACAGACACACAGACAGACACACACGGACATGTTTCCAAAAATGCTTTTTTTTGGATTCAGGGGGTCTGAAAAGATGTATTTCCGGTGAAATCTCGGTATCGAATTTTTGGGTGGAATACAATACTTCCCCTACTTACTATACGTAGTAGAGAGAGTAAAAATTATAGTTACCGAAAACCAACGACAAGAGAATACGAGTTAACGCCATTGCCTAGACAATGTGTTTCAAAGAAAAGGCCGCCGATAAGAACATTGCAGTTAAAGGCGGAGTATATATGGAACTTAAAAAAATATTGCTTTTATTTCAGAACCTGGAGGATAATTTTGGAGTTTCATTAAACAGGCGCCGCATTTGGTTTCACAAATATTTAAGTACTTACAAAGGGTGTTGGAAATTAGCGCCACTTCTACCTTTTCCCCAACCTACACGTGTACCTTGTGTCACCGACATAGGAATATAAAGTGCGTCTTGTGTGTGTGTGTGTGTGTGTGTGTGTGTGTGTGTGTGTGTGTGTGTGTGTGGTGTAATAAACGTCACCGATATACAGGGTGGACCATTTAAATTGAGACTGTACAGTATCTCCAAAACTAAGCGCTTTTAGAAAGAAATGTCTTGAATAAAGTTGCTTGATATTATGGGAGAAAGTAAATGCCATTAGTCGTGTTTTGTTTGGATGGTCATTTTAAGGTCAATTTAATTTTTTTAAACGGGAACCTACATTTTGTATGCTGTCTTCTCATTAGAAAATTGTTTATAAAAGCCGTTTATTTGGTGATAAGGAATAAGGAAACAAAATAAAAAATATACGTTCCCAATTACGAAATGTAACTTGACCCTCAAATGACCATCCATGGATGGTCCAACCATTCATTACGCTCTTCGTACACAGCCATTCAGAATTTTCGTTGTTATTTACGTTGGTATAAGAACAATTGCAAGGTGCTTTATACAAATGTTGTTTAGTTTCTTATGAGGTGTGAGAAAACAACATAAAAAGCAACATACTTTCCCCCACAATATCAAGTAGCTTTTATTAAGGAAATTTCTTTCTATAACGCTTAGTTTTGAAGATATTGTACAATCTCAAATTAAATGCTCCACCCTGTATGTAAAATGCGGCACAGTAACGTTTTCCTTCCCTCCTTCTCCGACTTAGAACTGACTACGAAATTACGTAGGTGTGTTAAAAAGTTTAACCTTTATTTTTCATTAGTAAGTTTGTTTTCATACGACACCTTCTTAATAAAATCGAAACGGGATGCTTCATTGTTTGGGTGTTGATGATCCCACTTGTATAGACAAGAATACTTGTCATTTATCTTAGCTGCTCTTCTTACGGGTATACTTTTATGTATGCACTTGTTAGGAATTGGAAAAGTACATCCAAGAAAAGTGAAATGTTGAGAAAGGTGTGTAAACATGGAGTTATACTTTGCATGAAATGATCCTACTGCATTAGTCGTTTCTTTGCATTCAGTGGAATGTTTATTCGCCCATACTGAGGGGGAAACGGGGCGTCTGCAGAGATATAGTTATCAAGCACATGGTCGCAGAGTTTTTAGATTTTTCAGCAAAAAAAAAAAAAAAAAAATCCGGTATCGCAAGATCCCGCTCTATACTCTTTCACTAAGCCTAGTTCAACTATTTTGCGGTGCAAATTTTTGTGATGGATGGAATTTGCATCCACGTATTTTACTACTTTGGAAAACTTCACGTACAGCGCTATGTATGACCTTTTCAAAATCACTCGCAGTTGTTGCAGGATAAAAAGCGCAGTGCAGTATTTGAATATAGCATTTACGTATATTTTTTCACACTCGCAAAGAAATGTCAGGTTAGTATTGCATGAAAACATTATCACATTATTTATCGTGTCATTGAAAAGCAAAAAATCTGATGTATAACACTCGCATGACTCCCTACTCTTGTACAAACTATTTTTAAACACTTATTCTCCATCTACTTCGTGTTAATCGATATAAAAATTTGCAGAAATTAACGTATTGCTCATTTTGTTATAGGTGCAAGGAGAATATGGTAGACTTTAAGCGACAGTCAAATCTTTTAAAGAGCTGGTTGCTATGTGAAGCATTCCATTCTCTTTGCATGTCCAGAACATAAAAACAAAATTCTGATGTGTTACACTCACATGACTTTCTCTACTGTTGTACAAACAATTTTTACAAACGCTTATTCTCCATCTACTTTATATTAATCGAGATAAACACTTGCAGAAATTATCGTGTTGTTAATTTTGTTGTAAGTGCAATGAAATTGAAATTGAGTTTTATTTATGGACGCTCTGTAACTGCTGTGGTCCTTAGCGTCCCATTCTATATTGGGCGTGAAAGACCGGTAATTTTGCTCAGAGGCCTCTTTATCAGGCTTGAGGTTCTTTTACGTGCCGTAAAGTTACGACACGGGACCACCGGCTTTACTTCCCTTCCGAAGGAAGCCATGCTAAGGATTTTTACGCCCGAAAAAAATCCATCGCCATCCAACCTGGTTTAAACCCCACGGTAACTATAGGCTAGCATGATAACCACTACACCACGAAGGACGAACATTGTAGGTGCAAGGGAATATGGTAGGCTTTAAGCGATAGTCAAATCCTTTAAGAGCTGGTTGCTATGTAGAGCATTTCATTCTCTTTGCATGTCCAGAACATTTATTATTTTTATTTATATAATTTTTTTTAAAAAAGTTTTCCTATTTGAGAAAAAGTATAAGTATTGAAAAATTCAAAGAAATAACAAGGAATATCTCGGAAATGGTTCAGTCCACAAAAAGAAAAACAAAACAAACCAAAACACGTATAAGACATAAATTGTGTGTTTTAACGAGATCCACATTTTTTTAAGTAGTAAAATTCTGTCTATCTCTTACGATTTACCAGTTATGCAAAAGCCATTCAGAATGAAGAGGACTTTTGGGGACATTCCCAGAAAATTAAAGATATACATTTAATTTGTCATAAAAATATCTTAGATATATGATATTTAAATCAAAATCGTTAGAGCCATGTTTGAGAAAATCAAATTTTACGAAAAATGTTCTATGTAAAGGGTAGCCTGAAGTGGGGGATTTTCTTGAAAATCTTTGTGTCACACCTTTCAAAGATACTGAACCTAAATATCAAGTTTGGTATTTGTCCGACTTTTCGTTTTTGAGTTATGCTGTTCACAGACACACACACACCACACACACACACACACACACACACACACACACACACACACCTCACACACACACACACACACACACACACACACGGACCTTTTCTAAAAAAAAATTTTTATTCAGGTGGTCTCAAAACATGTATTTCCGGTGAAATCTCGGTATTGGATTTTTGGGTGGAATGCAATACTACTTACTATACGTAGTAGAGAAAGTAAAATCTTCCTTCCTGTTGGTCCTAGGAGATACAGCACTAATCGCACTAACTGTACGTCAGCTGTGCTTTTTGGCAGTGGTGGCAACACACTTCTCTTTAAGTTGTACAAGTTCCAACGAATGTGTGTGGTGTCAATAGTGCTTGGATTACTTTACTCCTCATGCTTCTAAATTTCTCTAAATATCACTTTAGCAGGTTCTTCTAGAAGTAATGTATCATCTTCTCTTAATTTTCTTTTAAGATTATTACTCACTATTTGCGGTTTAAATTCTGATCGTGTTGTTGATCATGCTCTATTTCTGTAAGTCTGCATTGTAACCTGACCCACTGCATTTGTATGTTTCACTATAACACGTCTTTTGTACACAGCACCATCTGAAACAATCATCTTGACTTTTATGTTTCTGTCGGAATTTGTAGTCGTTAATGATTCGAGAGTATCCCTTTTGAATCACAATTTCAGAAGCCGTCACGTTCATGTGACCACTATGAGACTGGCAACCTAAGTGAATGACTGCTTGTTGAGCTTGTGTTCTGATCTGTTTCGCTATAGAAAAAATCTGATGTGTTACACTCACATGACTTTCTCTACTCTTGTACAAACTATTTTTACAAACGCTTATTCTCCATCTACTTCATGTTAATCGAGATAAACATTTGCAGACTCTATCTTATTGCTAATTTTCTTGTAGATGTAAGGGGAATATATATTTACAAGGGCAATATAGAAATACAGTAGCCTTTAAGCATAGACATTACTCTTAATAGCTGGTTGCTAGGTGCAGCACTATTCCCTTTGCCACAGATTAATACTCTTTGCATATACAAGACAAAAAATGAATAACGAATTCCCATTTGAGAAAATGAGTATTGAAAAATTTAAGGGAATAACAAGCAATATCTCGAAAATGGTTCACTCAACAAAAAAATGTATATGACATAAATTGTGCATTTTAACGCGATCTACATTTTTTGTGTAGTAAAATTTTGTCTATCTCTTATAGTTTACCAGTTATGCAAAAGTCATTCACAATGAAGAATACTTTTAGAGACATTCCCAGAAAATTCAAGATATACATTTTATTTGTCATGAAAATATCTTAAACATATGATATTTTAATCAAAATCGTTAGAGCCATTTTTGAGAAAATTAAAATTTTCGAAAAATCTTCCATGTAAAGGGTAATCTGGGGTGGGGGGATTTTCTTGAAAACCTTCGTGTCGCATCTCTGGAAGATACTGAACCCAAATACCAAGTTTAGTGTTTATCCAACTATTCGTTTCTGAGTTATGCTGTTCACATACAGACACACAGATACACAGACACACAGACAGACACACAGATACACAGACACACAGACAGACACACACGGACATGTTTCCAAAAATGCTTTTTTTTGGATTCAGGGGGTCTGAAAAGATGTATTTCCGGTGAAATCTCGGTATCGAATTTTTAGGTGGAATACAATACTTCCCCTACTTACTATATGTAGTAGAGAAAGTAAAAATTGTTATCAACCTGCGAACCCGATGAAATATCGACTTGAAACAGCTCCATGCGTATACTTAACCCGTACCGAACTATAGACATTCAATGCCGGTACTCCCTCAATTTTGTTTATCGTAGATCCTGGGGCAACCTACAGATCTTTGTGGTGTTATTTACAAATCGTGCAGCATTCTACATATTTGCTTTTACATCTTAAGTTCTCGCTCAAAATAATAAGAACAGTGATGGATTTATCAGGTAATTTTCTTACATCAGAAACTACATTAAAGCTTAAATGTGAACACTTTGTCTCGCCTATCTTATCTGTTCTATTGATTTGTAATGTAATACTATTTTCTTTTGAAATACATTGTTTTAGCAGCCGAAATTTTCAAATTACGAGAGTTGGAGCGCGACGGACGCTAATTTCCATTATCGTAAAGCGAGCCACCGGTTCCCGCCGCCTTTTACTGCCAACAACGGTGAATAGTAGATATGACTTCAGTGTAGTGCATTAGTAGTCTCGCGAACAGCATTGAGTTTATATTATGTATAAAGAATGACGTGTAATTTAGAAGTTAATTTTATTTAAGACTGTTCTTAATTGTAAATTTTGAAGCGGAAGTGACAGAATGGGCGTTATAAAACTATCCTAATAAACAATATCATCCGAATACCTTTTTACCTTTTGGAACCTAAACGAAGCTTAACTGTGAAGAGAGGATCAACGTTTCAAGCATCTGATTTAAAATAAGTTCCTTGTTTTCTAACTACAAAGTCCGTATTCGAGATGTCAATGAAAGAAGCCGCGCTATAGTATGCTGAGGCCGCGAGGGCTGCGGAGTCCAGTCGCGTGGCTAACGGAAGACACTTTATATAAGAATCTGACCGAGCGGGATGGCTCAGGCGGCAACGAATGTGGCCCGAGAGGTCCCGGGTTCGATTCCCTCCTGCGGCCGCCCAGTCTGACCATGGGTTTTTTCGTGGTTTTCCACTGGTCGCCTAGGCGAATGCTGGTGTGATGTATTCTACCACTATTTCTCTTTTCCCTCATTTCCTCTCATTCCATCTTTCTCTCTTTCATCTTTCAGGCAGTCTCCAGGTTCCGTGGTGTGTCTGATGGTAGCCAGAGTGCATTTCGTTGCGTTTTGAAAAGATTTCTCCCCGTCAACGACAGGGCGCGCTGGCCTGCCTGCAAGGTCCGCTTCGTCGCCCCCTCGCGGGCTCCGCGTCTACTGGCGAGAGCGGGTGTTTTGAACTGGAAATGATAGGGACTTCGTGCGTCTCTGTAATCCCATCTGCCTGCGGACCTGCGACCTCCTGCGGCTCGTTCACTTCATCCCTGCCTCCCGGGGGTGCAGCTACAATAGACCTAGTTGCTCGCAGTGGCGAGGTGTCCCCTCCAGTAAACACCTCATACCTCATTTAAGAACCTGAACTGTTACATTCACACAACCTTTTCTACCCACTATGGTTTATTTTATATAACTTATACAAACTATTCTTATGAATGCTTACTTTTCTATTTCATGTTAATCGAAATAAACCTTTGCAGAAATAACTTCATCACACATTTCATTGTACGTAATAGGGGGATAGATGAAAGATAGTCAGAACGGGGTGGCTATGTTGCTGACTTTGAAATTGTATACTGTTTCCATAACCCCGCGAAAAACAATTGAATAGCGATAGAACTTTAAAAATGACAGAAGCATTGAACAATTCATACCAATAATACCGGATATTTCGGAAGCGGCTGATACCAGAAGAATCTGATGTCACATGACTTTCTCTACTCTTGTACAAACTATTTTTACAAACGCTTGTTCTCCATCTACTTTATGTTAATTGATATAAAGATTTGCAGAAGCTATCGCATTGCTAATTTTCTTATAGGCGCGAGGGAATATGGTAGGATTTAAGCGACAGTCAAATATTTTAAGAGCTGGTTGCTATGTGGAACATTCCATTCTCTTTGAATGTCCAGGACAAAAAAAAAACAAATAACGAATTCCCATTTGAGAAAAAGTGCAAGTATTGGAAAATTCAAACAAATAACGAGGAGTATCTCTGAAATGGTTCACTCGACAAAATATATATATCGTATATATGACATAAATTGCGTGTTTTAACGAGATCTACAGTTTTTGTGTAGTAAAATTTTGTGTATCTCTTACGGTTTACCAGTTATGCAAAATTCATTCAAAATGAAGACAACTTTCGGATGCATTCACAGAAAATTAGAGATGTACATTTTATTTGCCATAAAACTATCTTAAACTTATGATATTTTAATCAAAATCGTTAAAGCCATTTTTGAGAAAATCAAAATTTTCGAAAAATGTTCCATGTAAATGGTAGTCTTGAGTGGGGTAGTCTTGGCATTTATCCGACTTTTCGTTTTGAGTTATGCTGTTCACATTCTGCATCCATACAGGCACACACACACACAGAACTTTTTCTAATTTTTTTGTTTCAGGAACCTCAAAACATGTATTTCCGGTGAAATATCGATATGAAATTTTTGAGTGAAATTCAATACTTCCTCTATTTACTATATGTAGTAGAGAAAATAAGGTTTTGTCCATCTATACATACACAATTTCTTCCGAATGAAGAGGACTTCACAGGCTTTTTCCAGAAAAGTTCAGATGTACGTTTTATGTACCATGTAAATATCTTAAACACGTGACATTATTTAAATCAAAATCACAAGACCCATTTATGAGAAAATCAAAAACTTGGAAAAACTTTACATGTAAAGGGTAGTTTGTGGTGGGGGACTTTAGCTGAAAATCTTTGTGTCGTATCTTAAATACCAAGTTTGATATTTATCGGAAATTTCATTTTTGAAGCGAATATTTTTAAAATACTTTTTTTGGATTCAGTAGACCTCAAAGCATGTATTCCCGGTTATTTTTGGGTAGAATACTGCACTTCCTCTTTCCTACCATAGGTAGGTGACAGAAAATAAATAAGCGTAGGCGACATCTATCTTGATTGGATTAGAATAAAGATGGAAGGAATTGGTTTTGAATTGTTGTAGTATTTCCAAACTTAATCAGCTCTTCTTTAAGAAAAAGAGCAGGAATTTATTTACCTACTAATTTCCGTTTAGGTTACGCGAGATGGCGTAGCGGTAAGGTGTATGACTCACATTCGGGAGGTCCCGGGTTCGATTTTCGGTAGCCGTCCACTCTGATCATGGGTTTTTCGTGGTTTTTTCTGGCTCATAAAGGCCAATGCTGGAGTGGTGTATACTACCATGGCTGTCCTCTCTCCCACATTTACCATGTTTCAGGTTGACTCCGGGGCTGTGGTTCGGTCGGCGTCGGGCAGATGGCGTCGAGGCTTGTGCTTTGGAAATGTTTACCCGGTCCCACTGGAGGGACGTCTCCGAGTGACCCTCCCGTGACCGGATGGTCAAGCCTGGAACTATTAGGGAACTCTGCGCGTCTCTGTCCACTTGCGCTGGCTTCGCTCTGCAACCCGTGTGTCTCCTGCGGTTTCCTCGCCTTATCCGTTCCTCCCGAGGTGTATGCATAATAGATTCCTTGAGGGTCGCAGTGCTAGGTGTGCTTTCCGTTCACCAGTCCAGTCCAGTCCAATCAAAGCTTCGACTTCAACTTTGTAGTATTAAGTCCTCGAGTTAAGTGGCCGACACTTCTGATAAAGCTTAGTTAGCATATTATTTGATGGTATTCTTATCAATATAGCTCGGAAGTTGGATACAAATCCTTTTCTTTTCAGTGTCCGGCGTTTGTTCATTTTGGTTCACTGTAGGCCAGAAAGCGATAGTTTTATTTGTCTTTTCTTGGCCTTTTCGGCCTCCTTTCTTATTGCTCATTTTTGACCGTTCTTTTAGATCTTAATGCTTTTTTTTCAACTTCACCATTTTTCGTACATTTTTACTGCTCTTTCTCAATTCGAAAAAACAATAATGGTTTATACAGTTTAGGATTAGGATTCTAAGCAGATTTTTGTGACTGTACCTCGGGGAGGAATGAGGTGAGAGGAGACAGAGGCCGGTCGAAACAGGAGGCACGACAGGCCGAGGGCAGGGTCCCTACCATTTTCAGATTTTAAACTCCCCGGATGGGCACTAGAGCAGTCGTGTCCTCTCCTGTAGGGCTAACCATCCCCTGGGGGGCCCGGGGCCAAGAAACCGTCCGCAATCCGGGGGACGAAGGTTTCTATAAAGCATCCTTTTCCCCGACACCTGTAACCCTGAAAGCAATCAAGCGGATGAAAGGTGAAGTGAAATGAGAATGGAGAGGAAATGGACGGACAGGAAATCCGGAAGACTTAATGATCCTTCCCAGCATTCGCCTAGCGATACGGGGAGCCCCCGAAAAAAAAACATGGCCGCGGGGATCGAACCCATGGCCTCCCGAATATGGGTTACAGACGTTGCCGCCTGAGCCATCCCGCTGGCTTTATACAGATTAACATGACAATCTAAAAATGTGACTGAAAGAAGAAGCATTTTATTCACAAAGTTTTTCGCACTTTATGTTTCATATTGCCAGAATTCTGTTATATTATACATAAATTTCTTAATCCTTTAATTTCTGATTTTCCCTCTATTATTTTAATTTTTTATTTACTTTCACTCGCTTTAATTATACTTAAATTAAATTTTCTTTAATTTTATCTACTGCTATCATTATTTACACAATAGAACAACCTGTGTTTGTGTTAAAATTTGCTTGAATGGAGTCACATGTAGATAGACTTCCTTAGCCGGTGGTAACGACGTGAAACAATGAACTGTATGCATAAAGTGTAGTATTACCTTTTGTTTTACCTAATGGAAAAGCTCAAAGGAATATCATATACTTCATTTCGCATGCATAAACAGTAACCTAGTGCTAATAACTTTATACTTCCATGCCATAGTTTTACCTTTCGATAATAATCGAATTTCCTATTAATCGGGCGCTTCCGCTTCTGTTCGGTCATTCTCGTCACGGTCATTCTCATTTAAAACTTAACGCGACAGATTATAGAAGGCGGCGAACTCCAATTGGAAAATCTAGTATCAACATAACCTGTGTATGTGAAACATCTGAGGAATATGAGAAACGAGGACAAATGCCTACAGTTTGTAAATTTACTGAAGCAATATGCAGTGCTACTGAATAGATCACAGAGCCTTGTAGTATTTTCATTCATTCATTCATTCATTCATTCATTCCTTATCTGTTTTCCCTCCTCTTATGTAGGACTTACACCCCCTAGGACTTACTTTCTTTAAACGTTTTCTAGCCTGAACTTAAGGAAATGCAGCCAATTTACTCTATTATGGACATTTGCTAAAGAAGTGAAGCCTGGGGAAACGCATGCTTTGATTTTTCTTAGTATTGCCTACGAAGCAAATTCTTTTCCTACGTTTTGTGCATGACAATCATAGTATAGTCTAAGGGTAGAAGTATAACCTATCAGATCGATAATTTGCTAAGAGGAAAAGCATATACTAAGCTTTGCAAATCAAATATAACAAAATGATGAGACGTACAGGCTGTAAAAAACTAGTGAAAGTTTAAAACAAAGCTCAAGTATTGCAGTTTTTATGCAGCCAAATTGTATTTGTATATACCCACATATTATGTTAGTCTTATAACTGCAAGGAAGTATTTTATTTTGTTTCTGCACATAATTACAAAAATATCCATGCTTTGTTTCATATTGTATATAACGCCTATGTCTTATTTTTTAAAAATTGTTTATATTAATATCTAATGTTTATGTGTATATGCAATTAAACTGTGCATTTCCTTGACATGTTCAATGTTCACAGGCCTTTATGGCTACTAGTGAACTCATAGAACGCAATCCAATACAAACAATAAATTTCTTGGTTTTCTTCTACGTAGATATTGTTCCCCTAAAAATAAAACCCTACACAAACAGACAAGGCTTACACCAAAAATTGCAAAAAGAATTGGAATTTCTAGTTAACTGCAAAGGTAAGGTCTAGTAATTAATAGTAACATAATAACCTAATAATAATTAATTACTCGTATAGTAAGTCTAATTAATATAAATATAACTAATCTAATATAAATAGTAATCTAATTAATATTATAATTAGTGCGTCAGTTGATGACTAAATGGTCAGCACACAAGTTTTGAACACCTGCGAATATAAAAAGAGGGCGCCAACATAACAGATGCAATATAACCAACGTTCCCAATACATGTAAGAATTACGTATTTGCGGAGGAGTTGCTGGTTATGAATGGAACCTAATAACCCGAATATCATTACATTCTAATGACTTATCCCATAATAGTGGAAAAATGACTAAAGTGCGCTTTAGTAACCTCTCATATATTGTAACCTCTATACTACACCTATGGCTTCGTATAGCAGTGCCTTGGGAGCGGTGGGCTGCCAGTCGTGTCTTTCCAAGAGAAACCCTGTATATAACATCAGTCACGACGAATATGTATTCAATGTGTATATATTTAATACGAGGGCTGATCAATAAAGACTGAGACTGATTTTTTTCACAGATATTTATCACTCCATTTCAATGTTGACATGATCTTTTTCAAAGTAGTCCCCTCCTAACTGAATGCACTTTTTGTAGCGTCTCTGCCAGTCCTCGAATACATTGTGCAGGTCTTTGAGAATCGCCTCACTTTTCTTTAGCACTGCTTCAGTGCTCTCAAATCGAATGCCCCGGAGCTTTGCCTTTAATATTGGGAATAAAAAGAAATCACAGGCGGTAAGACAGGACTTTAAGGCGGATGCGGCACACAGGTAATGTTGAATTTAGCCAAAAATTCCTGGACTTGATTTGCGAAGTGAGGCCGCGCGTTGTCGTGATGAAGTCGCCACCCATTCCGATGATGTTCTGGACGTTTCCTTGTAATGTGCTTCCTCAGTGTAGCCAATACTGACTTGTAGTAGCTGCTGTAACAGTAGTGTGAGAGGGGGGAACTGCATGCTGGTAAATCATTCCGAAACACCAGGCCCACCTTGCTTAGCACAGAGGACTCGCCCTTCTTTGGAGTCCTTGAACCACCTAAACACCGTTGCACGAGGTAGTGCATCTTCACCGTATGCTTGCTTCAGCTTTTCGAAAGTTTCAAGGCTGTATGATTTAAACGAAAATAAAATTTTATTGCGCTGTATTGCTGCTCTCGTGTCACCTCCATTTTGTGGTATGCGAAATTCAAGTAGGGTCAACAATATACAGCATTACTACCAACCTACCGTTACGAGAGTGCTGTCGCTTATGGACATTATACATGAAACCCTGCTCTTTTCAAGTATTCGTGGTAGAGACATAAAACCATCAAGGAAACTACAGAAAAAAATCAGTCTCAGTCTTTATTGATCAGCCCTTGTAGTTGTAATAAAAATATGGGCCCTTCCGTTATAGACACACATACAGACATGAATACAAATACCGACTATGTTCTACACCGTTGTGCATAATATCTGTATTGGATGTCATTGTTGAAGCCCTTCTGTGGATCACCCTAATGCTCTGAGGTTGTATATGACGAAACTGCAGCATTTTTTCATTCAAAGGGAACAAATATAAATGACAAGTATTCTTTACAATAAGCACGACAAATGTTATGTCTCGACTACAGCCCTGCGAGTGATTAGCTGTGTAACTTCCAGTTGAATTCACCTAGTTGAGAAGGTGTTTCCAAATCATAAAATAAGGATTTTAATGCTAAAACTATGTAAAGGTCTTGTAATCTAGAAAACCTTACATGCTTGCGAACGTTTAGGTACGCCAGCTACATTATTTCATTTGAACACCGGTGTTTTACCACGAATTAAGTCTTCGACCTGTTCCGGCCTCAATTCCATCTTTTAACTGGCCTTCCTATGTCCCTGTTTCCTATAGGTTTATATTGTAAGGCCATCTTTGGAATCCTTCTTTCATCCATTCTTTCCAAATGTTCTTTCCATTTTTGTTTTTCTAATTTATCCTACACTGCAAAAGTATTCAGTTCTTGCCTAAATACTTCATTTGGGATCCTGTCCAATTTAGTGCAACTGTTCGTAAAAATTTCATTTCTGCAGCCTGAACATGACTGCAGTCTTTTCTCCTCATCACCCAGGATTCACTGCCATATAATAGAATAGGTAGAGCCATCACTTTATAAAGTTTAATTTTTATTTCTCCTTCTGTAATTTTTAATGTTCTGTTTATAGTACCGCAGATACTCTGATATTTCTGTAATTTGATGTCTATAACCTTATCTTGGTTAAAAGTAATATAACTTCCTAAATAGTTGAAATGCTGAACATGGTCCAAGACCCAGTTTTCAATTGCTATTTTATATCTTACTGGGTATTTCCCATGGAATGCCATTGTCTTCGTTTTATTTATTGATATCTTAAAATTATAATCCTTTCCAATTATATTTAAAGGATGGATTGATTTTTGTAATTCATTTTCAGAATTTGCATATAATACAATATCGTCAGCATATAATAGTATGTTAATGTATTTATTCTTGGTTATGTATATTCCTTTTGGTGCTCTTTCTCTCACTTTCGGATAGCACCATCTATATAAATATTAAAAAGAGTGGGCGATAAAGTGCACCCATGTCTTACTCCTTGGTTAATTAAAATATTTCCCCTTTATAATTGGGGACGTAAATTCTATGAGTTAAGTATTTATTTTATTATAGAAAGATCTCAAATGAAACAGCGTTCATAAAAAGGAACAGAAAATAAGCATATATATATATATATAATTAAGGAATGGCGGAGATATACATTAAATATTTCCAAACAAAAGCGGAAACAAAAAGGAAAAAAAAGCACCTCACTGTGGTTAATTTTCTTAATCTAACAACAATAAAAGAGTAGGTAGAACAATGTATAAAACAGTATTAAGGGTATAATAATAATAATAATAATAATAATAATAATAATAATAATAATAATAATAATAATAATAATAATATCAAGTACAGTAAACAGAAATACAAATGCAAGAATATGTGAAGAAACTAGTTATCAAAATATTTATCTATAAAGAAGCACTTTCTTTCTGAACACATAATCTGAATTTGGAGATTAATTTCTTGAGGTAAACAGTTGTATAAGGCAGTAATTAAATTCATAATACTCTATATGCCACATTTGGACGTATTGTAGTATTAGGTTGTTTGCTCTTCTGGTCCTATGGATGTGAACATTGCTATTTCTTTGTAAGATTTAATTGGGGGTGTGTTTTCTGTTTAAGCAGTTTATATACAAAGGTCGTAGACATGTAATTTGAGAATGAACTGAGAAGGGCATGCGTTTTAAAGTTTAGTACAAGTATTTGAGAGGTGTTAAATGATGGAAATTAAATATTTTTAAAGCACTTTTTGAAGCACTTGAAGTTGATTAACATTTTGGTTGCCTTGCCATAGAATGTTCACGTATGTAAAGTGGGAATGAATTAAAGAGCAGTACATATTTTTTGTTTAAATAAATTAACACGTAAGCCTAAATGGTTTAGCCTAGATAATACTCTTATTATTGGTGTAATTTTCTATTCAACAAGTTCAATGTGTAGATACTATTTCAAATGAGAGTCTTGCATTAATACCAAACAAGCAAACTTGTTTATGCATTCAGCCATATTGTTTTCAATAATTAATGAATCACGTGGCTTTAATATATAATTCTTTTTATGAAAATGTCTTATTGCGTTTCCAGGTTTTTGGAATATCATCATAGTTTGTGTAGCTGCTTTGTGTGGACAGCATGCATGTCTACTTGGTAGTTGCCCTGATGGCGGGGTGGTTGAGCTTGGCGCTGTAGATTGAAGTGAAGTAGTCAGGTGGAGGTGGACAATAATTACCTCGTGGCAGAGAGGGAAATACTGCTTCGCTGGTTCTGTCCGCAGGTGCTGTTTGTAGAGCCACTTCCCTCCCTGTTTGCCTGACGTGGACAGGTGAAGAAGCTGGTTGTGAACGAACTGAACAGGTAGCATTCAAGCATCGGTGGCCAGGCAGGGCAGAACTGGAAGAACTGCGAGGGAACACCGCTTTCTGAAACGTATGTACAGTCATGCACTCTAATTCACTAGTGTTTCAGAAAATGACCATTTGAAGTTAATGGAACTATTGTCTATAAATTTACGTGTATAATAGAATAAGATATTTTCTAATGCCCTTTTAAATGTTTCTATAAATTTATTTCGTTTTTAAGAACACAAATATTAGAAACAATGCACAAATTTATTCGATTTTAAAACTGTTTTACTTATTCACGTAGTTAGTACGAGCAAGCTACCATACAGGCAGTATTGAATTAAACCAATATTTAATGGGTTGCCAAACTTGGTCACAAATTTAGAAATGGTTTAAATATAAAAAAAATTTGTACCGCAACTGCCAAGTTATGAAAAGCATTTATCTTCCAAGCGTCACGTTTCGTTGCACAGTATAGTATATGTGGCTTAATCATGCGGTTTCCAAACTACGACACTTGTGGATTGTTTAGAAGTTTATGCTTTTATTCATCCTTTAGATGCTTGAAAAGCGTTACACTAATTATTTGTGTCCAGATGTGTTGACTGAGAGCAAGGCTAATTTGGCAGCTGAATTTCAGGATCTGTTTTTTTTAGGTTGCTCTATTTGTGTTTTAGGTGCAGTGACTTGAAACGTATTTTTGCGTTATTTAATGTTCCAAAAATAAATTATTGTAGGTACATAAAGGAGAACACGTAGGCAATTTCAGTCATGCCGGATATGAGTTTTAGAACTACGACAGTTGCATTTTACGTGACGGACATACCCTGAGCTGTTATTTTGGATGCATTGCGTAATATATCATGTTGGAACGCATGCAGACTTAACTGGCAGACAGCATAATACAAGTATTTATACAACTGTTGCTTATTTTGCTTTCGTTGATCAGATATGCAATTCAATTTTAGTTTGGGCTTATTTGATAGCTCTCAGTGAATTTCGGGTCGCTAATAATTGTCGACATCCAGGCATAAAGTGTAAACTTTGGTTTTCAATACGTTGTTTATATGCATACACGCCTGGTTCATATTTACTTAAAACATCCCTCATTGGTGTTCTAGGCTGTACAGTGCAAATGGTAGCCACGAAAGCACATCTAAGCGTTTTATTATGCAAATATTATACCATAACTTTAAAACAAAGTTAGGAAACATTCCAAAAATAGTTTTTATGCTATAGGTATACAGTAATACAGCAAGATGTGGCGAAAGCTTTGCCGTTTAATATATAACTACCATATGTATATATTTTACCAATTTATACACATTAACATAAAATCCTCAGGAAAGGTAAAGTTTTTACCTCGAAAATGTAATACAAGATATAATAAGGATGTACTAGAATTCAACGTTGCTTAATATCGGTCCTTGAACTGCAATTTTATTGCACATTAAAAAACATCGTTTCCAATAGAATATTTTAAGTACTATTTCCCATTATCGCGACAGGTAATGACACTAATGGCTACAGTTATGTACAAACTTGAAAGAAAAAAAAACCTTTGGCGTATTACCTTCTTCCTTCTTTTTTTATCTAAAATGTCTACAATATTTATTTCTGCTCATGTGATCTACTTACCCACGAGATTTGATCGTAAACTAGGTACCGTGTTGGATGTAAATGACGTCACTGCGGAAGGCAGTGACAACACCGCAGTATCACCCTGCGTAGTACACCCTTGTATACCTACCACCTATGGTCTAGCCTAAGAGGGTCAAAACTGCCTTCGGGCAGAATACACATCCTCATTCTTACTGCAAACTGTTCACAATCCACAGCTATGAAATATATAATTATCTCTGTGTTATTGAATAGTCGTTTAAGCAAGCCCTTTTAAAAGCATTTATTTTGAGATTAATGGTATCCACAATTGTGCTTTTTATTACATACCACATACTTAAATAATCCTAAGAGTTATTTCTAGGAGCCGTTCATGAGAAGTTTTGATTGATATATATGAGAATTTCGGAAAACCCACAAGCCAAATCCATTAAAGGCCTAAAAACCTACTCATTTGTTTGAAGTAGAATCACGGGGATAGGACTCCTTAGAATCCCCATTCAAAAACACAACTGATCTTTACATTTTAAATTTATGGTCACTGCCTTAGATTAGTGAAATGTAAGACTTTGGAAAGTAGCTATAATATGATGAAAAGACATGCAGTGATTTTATGAAACGCGTTTTTTGAGATATGGATGTCATATTGCGAATTGATACTAGTTCGATGCCCGTCTTCTGGCATAATTAGAAAATGTGGGGAATGAGTTTTAACCAAGGACCACATGTGCAATAGAAATAGGAGCGCAGGGGGACTTAGCACCTCGACTTACGAAGATGTTTTGGGCGTAAGCCCCTTATGGGGCTCCTCCGGGAAGGAGGGGCGAGGTGAGAGGAGACAGAGTGGCACGACAGGGCAGAGGGCAGGGCCCCTACATTTTTCCAGATTGAAACTCCCCGGATGGCAGTTGGTACAACCGGCTCCCATCCCCCCTGCAGGCTTGCTCATCCCACTGGGGGGGGGCATGGGACCGGAGAGCGCCTCCATTCCGGAAACGCAGAGTTACTTAGAGCATCCTTTTTCCCCGTCATGCAACGCCGAGACTCCCGCGACACTTGCAACCCTAAAACAGACCAAGCAGTTGAAAGGTGAAGAGAAATGAGAATGAAGTTGAAATGGAGGTACAGGAAATTGGGGAAATTGTTAGTATTCGCCCCATAGGTCAGGAAGGTTGGCCGCAGGAATCGAACCTACGATCTCCCGAATGCGGGCGAAGACGCCGCCTGTGCCATCCCGCTCGGTACATGTGCGATAGTGCCACGGCCACATAAGTGTAGCTTACGCGTGGTCCTCTTTTTGGCATTTAGGAAAGCATAACACAGCATTGTATTTTATATATGTATACTACATAATGGTTACGAGTACACCTTAAGAAAACAGTTTCGGGCTGCTGGAAATTGACAAGCGCCAGATAATTGAGGGTCTCATAAAGTTTGAAGCTAATTTTTTTATCGAAATCTTGCCTTTACGAGTGCCATTGTAGCGTGGTGTCAAGACGTTTATTTAAAGTTTATGCAAAGGGTGGGTTCTGCAATGGATTTGCATTTGTTTACAGCGTAGACTACGACAAATCTTAGTCCGTATAATGGCTCTTAAGATAAATTGTCAAGTTGAAAACCGGCGATTGGTTCACAGAAATACTTATTACTCAGTCGAGTATATTGCTAATCTTTGATGATCATTAGCAGGTAATTCTCAAGCAATTGGCTTAGTTACACTCAACCCATCATCAATACATAGAACGTACACAACAGCCACCAAGCTTCACTGACGGTAGTTAAACGCGGTCTCATAATTGGTCTGCACACGCCCACAGACTGAACAGGGTTGGAAATGGTAGGGTGGGGGTGATTTGTTATATACGACGTCACAGCGTAAAGTCCGACATCAATTCAACTTAATTTCTGGCTATAATGCTTACAAACTCCTATGCCTGATCATTAGTGTTCTTTTACTACTAACTCTACCACATACTAGTTGGTAGAGAATGTATTCGATACCGATATTTCATCGGAAATACATGTTTTGAGGACCACTGAATAAAAAAAAATATTTTTAGAAAATGGTCCCTGTGTGTGTCTGAACAGCACAACTCAACAACGATGCCAAACAAAGATTTTCGAAAATCCCCCACCCCAACTACCCTTTACATGGAAACATTTTCGAAATTTTTTATTTTATAAATAATGCCTCTTGACGATTTTGATTAAAATGCTGTATATTAAATTACATGACAAATAAAACTTAGATCTTGAATTTTCTGGGAATAGCCTGTGAAGTCCTCTTCATTCGGAAGGAATCTTATATAATCTTGTATAACTGGTAAACGTTAAGGGATAATCGAAAACGTACTACATAAGAAATGTAGGTCCCTTTAAAACATTCAGTTTATTTAAAATAACTTTGTGGCATCAGCCTTTTCCGAGATATATGTTATTAATGTTTCGATGTATTAAATATTTTGTCATTCTTTTGAAGACTTGTCGACATTCAGTTGTTTCTCGAAATTGCATGGAAGGAGTAAGGCCAGCATATAGCGTCCAGTACTTAAAACATTTGACTGTCACTGTTCCTTTTGTATGTATAACGAAGCGTGTAATGTAACCGTTTCTGCAAAGGTTTATCTCGATTAAAATGAAGCAGATAGAAAAATAAGCTTTCGTAAGAGTAATTTTTATAGCCACCAATAAACGATAGAAGGTAGAGAAAGTTATGTGAATGCAACACAATTTTTTTTAGTTTAATTCCATGATTAGATATATTCTTTTAACATCTCGGCGCATGCGCTTGGAGATTCAAAGTGTGCTTGTGTGTTTTCTCAAAGTAAGGCAACGTAAAATTTACTATAGGTAACTGAAACATTAGGGAGTCTCGTAGGTTTGTGAAAATGAATGCTACGGAGTAGTACCAGCTCTATAACAGTAAATTAATGTCAGCAAAAAACTTATCAATATATCAAATATATTAACTCCACTTGAATTCAAAAAAGTCTGATGTGTTACATCCACATGACTTTCTCTACTCCCTCATCGCTAACCGGTCGTCCTCCGTGGTGTAGTGGTTATCATGCTAGCCTCTAGGTCCCGAGGTTGTGAGTTCAAACCCGGCGGAGGGTGATGGATCTTTTCGGGCGTAAAAATCCTTAGCATGGCTTCTTTCGAAGGGAAGTAAAGCCGGTGGCCCGGTGTCGTAGATTTACGGCACGTAAAAGAACCTCCAGCCTAATAGAGAGGTCTCTGAGCAAAATTACCGGTCTTTCTCGCCCAATATAGAATGGGACGCTAAGGACCACAGCAGTTAAAGAGCGTCCTTAAATAAAACTCAATTTAATTTATTTTTTGCCGCCAACCCTTATTTTAGTTTTCTTTTTTCAACTTCTTGTTAAAATAGACGTTTACACACTTCCTTGTATGTATAATATAAATACAGTGGGCTAAAGCAATAGACAGAATCTTAAAAAAGCGGTTCGCTATGTGCTCGCTTTGAAACTCCATGCTTCTTGCATGACCACTAGAAAAAACGAATAGCGACTTACCAATTGAAAAACTCTTATGTCTTACACTCACATGACTTTCTCTACTCTTGTACAAACTATTTTTACAAACGCTTATTCTCCATATGCTTCATGTTAATCGAGATATCGAGATATTAATCTTATTGCTAATTTTCTTGTAAATGCAAGGGGAATTGCTTGGCTTTAAGCGATAGTCAAATATTTTAAGAGCTGGTTGCTATGTGGAGTATTCCATTCTCTTTGCATTACCAGCACAAAAAAAATGAATAACGAATTTGAGAAAAAGTATAAGTAGTGGAAAATTTAAGGGAATAACAAGCAATATCTCGAAAATGGTTCACTCAACAACAAAAAAAGTATGACATAAATTGTGTATTTTAACGCGATCTACATTTTTTGTGTAGTAAAATTTTGTCTATCCCTTATGGTTTACCAGTTATGCAAAAGTCGTTCACAATGAAGAATACTTTTGGAGACATTCCCAGAAAATTCCAGATATACATTTCATTCGTCATGAAAATATCTTAAACATATGATATTTTAATCAAAATCGTTAGCCATTTTGAGAAAATTAAAATTTGCGAAAAATGTTCCATATAAAGGGTAATCTGGGGTGGGGGGATTTTCTTGAAAACTTTCGTGTAGCATCTCTGGAAGATACTGAACCTAAATACCAAGTTTGGTGTTTATCCGACTGTTTGTTTCCGAGTTATGCTGTTCAGACACACACACACACACGGACATGTTCCCCAAAATGCTTTTTTTGGATCCAGGGGGTCTCAAAACATGTATTTCCGGTGAAATCTCGGTATCAAATTTTTGGGTGGAATACAATACTTCCCCTACTTAGTATACGTAGTAGAGAAAGTAAAAGTAATTCAAAATTCAATCCAGTAACCATGAATGGAAATGGTGAATAACACAAGACCTTTTATTTGACACAAACTGTGCGATTTGATGAGATCTACACTTTTTGTATAGTAAGGTTTGTCTCTCATACTGTTTACAAATGCTACAAAAGCCATTCAGAATGAAGAGGACTTCACAGGCTATTCGCAGAAAATACAAGCCATGCCAGGTATGCCCAACCTTACGAAAAAGGGGATGAAGGGAGTTTCTCTTCCCACTCATATTTCCACTCGTGCTGCCAAGGACTGAAACTGGATTGGTTTAGCTTGTCAATCTCTTCAAATATATTAGGTGGGGTGAACTATGAACTATGAGCCTTACCTCTTAAGAGAACAGGTTGGGCATCACTGATAGTTTGTCATGCGCGCACACACACACACACACACACACACACACACACACACACACACACACACACACACAAAAGATCGATTAGCAACAACGCGTTACAGAGCTGGGAGAACAATATATAAAAAGGACGAAGAGCCGTATAAGTGTAGAGGTCTGCTACATTCAGCATAACTCCTCGAACGTAACAGTGTGTCTCGCAATAGAGGAGCACAATAGATCATAGATACAAGGCAACTGTGCAACGGATCAGTCTGTAAGAAACTAAAGGTCAGAGCTTGAGGTAGAACTAAGTAGGATATCTTGAGGCAGGCGTGTTCTGACGCCTAGATAGTACTCCACAGCGCCAGGTACCGCCTGTAGACGGAAGCAGAAACAGCGTGCTGTTTGGAGAATGAACTTCTGTATAGGGAGGAAGCCAAGCAGATGTCTTAATCACATGTTATTTTAAGCAAAATCGTTACACATTTTTGAGAGAATTAAAAGTAAGAAACCTTTCACGTAGATGATAGTTTGGGGTGGAGGCATTTTCTTTAAAACCTTTGTGTTGCATCCTAGGAAGATGCTGAACTTAAATACCAAGTTTGGTATGTAACCAACTTTTCGTTTTGAGTTACGCTGTTCAAACGCGCACGCGGAGAGTTCTTAATTATTTTTTTTTTATTCAGGGAATCCCAAAAAGTATATTTCCATTGAAATCACAATATGGAATTTTTGATGGAATGCAATACTTGCCCTACTTATTATAGGCAAGTTGTAGAGAAACTAATATTTGTTTTGAGACCAGGCGAAGCCCAATAAGAGCCCTCAAGAGTTGGTTTTAAGACGTAAAAGCATTATTTCTAATGTTCTGATACAATCAACCGTAATGTTGAAGCATTCGAAGGCATAGAGATTTAAACCGGGGTTAGTACAATGCTTTAAAAACAGCTCCAAGTGTGTGCCCCATTACTTAAATTGACTTAAGAATTCATTACTTACTAAACCTGCCATACCACATCCTGCAATACGTGAATCTGTTGTGCTCTAAGGCAACTGAAGTTGGAAGACATCCTGTTTCTACGTCAGTATTCTATTTCTTTCAGAAAACGCACTGTATAAGTGTTACAATTTAGGCTTCTTAACTTCTTATAAAGTCCAGTCCTTTGGCAACGTTTTCTACAAATAGTTTTGTTATCGGAGTGAAAATAACGATTTACGTGATGATTTAAATAACCCTGGTAGCACATATTAGGCTTATTCTGGTATTTCCCAAATTTTTTCCCAAAATTTCTATAAGCATTTTTGCAAAATTTGCCGCAAATATGATAACGAATTTCTAAATATGGATTTTAAGTAAAACGATACATTATTTATAAAAAAATACGTAAGCAGAACTTCAGGCCAGTTAATATGAGCAAACCTCCCAGTGGGTTTTTCTATTGTAATATTTTAGAGAATCTTCGGCATTTAAAATGCTCCTTACGAAGCAATTTTTATAGTTGTCAGTGTCAAACTGCGGACATAGTTTCCACAATACTTGCGAACTAAAACATTCTATGTAGTTATTAGTGTAAGAAATTTGTAAGGCCACCAAGTTCACCCACGTTTATATTTTTTGGAAAACAAACTAAGAATGAAGTAGAATTATTTCTTTAAAGAGTAAGTAATTTAAAATTATATTTCTTTGCAAACTTATGTTGGGAAATTGTGTTTAAAAATTATCAAAATCGCATCATAAAGAAAATTTTTCATAAAGCAGCTTAAATTTGTGTATTTTAAAACACCGCCATGCAGAACGACTTAAAGTATATGAATCAAAATTTACAATCGCACTTCTTTACACAGACATAAGATGTAAAAAATGAAGAAACAAAAAATCCATTCGAATACATTAGCTTTTGGAAAATTCAGAGATCGGTCCTCCAAAACTCCTCCATTTATGGACGCTAAAAGTTTAGAAAAAATTTGAACATTCTACTACCGTGGTAACTTTTACAGAGACATAAAAATAGGTTTCCCAAAAGAATACTATGAAACGTGGATGCTACCGCTAGAACTGAAAATGTGTTTAGGACTTTCATAAAGAATATCTACGAAGGACCTTTTGGGTAGATAAATTGATTTTTTTTATTTATGGACGCTCTTTAACTACTATGATTCTTAGCTCCCATTCTATATTGCCCATGAAATATCGGTAATTTTTCTCAGAGGCCTCTTTATCGGACTTGAGGTTCTTTTACGTGCCGTAAATCTACGACATGGGACCACCAACTTTACTTCCCTTCCGAAAGAAGCCACGCTAAAATTTTTACGCTCGAAAACAATCCATCGCCCTTCGTCGGGTTTAAACGCGTGACCCCGGGAACTAGAGGCTAGCATGGACCCCAGTCCACGGAGGATTACCCTCAAATGTAGAGGCAGATACAATCATGAGCTATTTGAACAGCGTAGTAACTTTAAAGTTACTCATATATAAATGCAAATGCTAGAAAGGACTGGCCATGTTTACAGAATGGAAGAACAATGATACCTAAAAGGTTCATGGAAGGAAAAATATTTGAAAAAGGGCCTGCTTGTTGGAAATTAAGGAATGTTGGATGGATGCAGTCAGTATCGTTTTGGGGGCAATGTTATAGAGTGGCGTTTCAGAGGGAGGACTGACAAAAGGGATAAAATGGTCCAAGGTTATTAGGCTGTAGATTATGGAAGGAGAAAGTAGGCTATTTCGTTTGTAATATTTTAACTTAACGATATGCTTTTCTAACACTTTTTCCTTCAAGGACATTCTCGAATTCAAAGTACGAAAATGTTAAAAGCTTCTTTTTTATAGCCCATATTTTGGTAAATTCCTAAAGAGTTATTAATTAACACTGAGGTAATTCTACAGGAAGTCTCTTTTTAGGAATGAACTTTTGGAAAACTTTGTTTTGTGGATTATGTGGATCTTTGTTGATCATAGAAACCAAAAAAGTATGCAATTTATATAGAGGTGTATGTTTAAATGGAGACTGAGTTAAAGTTTTAACTGCGTTCATAGCTTCCTCAAAGATTTCAGTTCTATTCTACTGTCTATAGCCTTTTATGACGACAGTATTTTGTTTTCATAATTTCAGGCAGGGCTGGAATTTCAACATCGTCACTATCACTCCAATTCTTCCTTTCGGTAGTTAACTTTTTTATCTACTACTTACGTATCTCTTTGAACAAAATGGTGCAAGAAATTGTCACGTAATGGCTGTTATAATTTTATATGAATTTTCGCCCTAACGTAAGGAAACAAAATACTGCATCGTAAATAAGAGTATATGGACAGCGTTAAAGTTTAGCTTTCGTTATGAGACTGAAACAGTGAGGCGACAATATTATTATTATTATTATTATTATTATTATTATTATTATTATTATTATTATTATTATTTAGGAAAATCTTTTGCGTAGAGAATATAAATCTTTTACCAGTTTCGACAAAAATATATACATTTATCGGCTATTGCTTACACACCCTCCCCATAGAACTCCATACTTGCAGTGACTCGCTTAAAGTCGTAAACTGTTACGAAGTTTATCCTTCATTTTGTACCGATTTTAGCCAAATGCGAAATGTATGAAAAAGCTTTCTTTTTAGCAGTTTACGGTATGTGTCAAAAACACCTTTTTTTTCTTCTTGTGTTATCTTTGAAGTTCGAAATGTTAACATGTCTTTAAGCGGATCTGTGTACTGAAATTGTTAAAGATAAATGTTCGTGATCCTATGTACCTAACAATTCAAGAACATTATTTAAAAAATATTTGAAATTCCCCACTTTATGAACATTCGAGAAAACTTCAAAATGTTGAAGTTTCAGAGTTTTACAATGAAGATTAAATTTTGTGTAACAAACTTTTTCTTTAAAATTATAATGAAATATATAACATTTTTAATCTTCTAAAAGTCCATCTTTTATTATATTATGAAGCATTTGAACAAAAAACTGCATTTTGAGGAAGATTTTGTAATGTTAAAAATAAAAAAGAAAGGCTAGAAGAACAAAACCGCATTGAATCCCGACTCGACAATGTTTAAGGTTTTTTTCTACGAAAATTTTAAATGAGTGACTGTACCCTTAATATTGTATCTGGAAGTTATCTCCATTCCTGTGCCGACATACCAAAAATATCTTTGCATTTTTAAGCATCTCAAGTGGGATGCTCGAAGCAGTAAGTTCCAATCAAGCTTTACGAATAAATTCCACACCATTCGCGTTCGTACATTTCGATTGTTATGGGCCCAGTGCCAGTAATTCTTCTTGTTTGCCTATATACCTAACTGCAGTGTGGTTAATCTAACATGATTTATTTCAACTCCAAACCGTAAACAATACAGGGACATTCAGCTGGTATGAGTTATATTACATTTCAAATACCATTAAGTGCCGGTGATGCAGCTGTGTATAAAACTTCAATTTTTTTACATGCAGTGGTTCGTGAACTGTCAAGACGACGGACAGATGACAAAGGACGCCAGTGTGTGCCCGCAGTAGTAAACTCGCCTAAAACGGAATGTAATGTGAAAAATTGAGGATCGTTACAGGCAGGATACTTTTGAAACTCGATAACAATATATGAGTTCGAAAATGCTTCCAAAAAGGCGAGAACTGAATTCATAATTTGAGTTCGTGTACTTGGCACCATTCCCATTCTACGACGTTTATGTCAAGGGGGGTAACATCATAACGCACGTGTAGTATTTCCAGGGTTCCCAGGTTTGGGTCTTTCTAAATCAGGACATTGAAATTTAGCAGCCACTGTTTGAAATATCTACGCGACAGCGAGGATATAAAACCCCCTGTTTAAACGAAAATTCCATTGTTGATTTTTGTTTTCCCTGTTACTAGCTTTCCGCTAAATTCCGCTGATTTGCCCGCGTGGATATTTGTTTAGTGTGCCAGTGTCGAGTAGGAGATTTGGAGATTTCTTCAGATGAATGTTGAAGCACTTCGAAGTAATCTAATTGCACTTGCCGTGGAAATGCATCGAGACAATTGTAGTTTTTATTTTAGGAATTTTATAACTGCATTACGATCACTTCATGTACTGCGTATAGCACTCGAAACCTCACGCCAAACAACTCAATAAAATCAAGATGGCCATCCTTGAAATATGAGAATTTGTATGCAGATAGTCATGTCTTAAAATAATTTTAAAATAAGGAAATAAAATAACGCGCGCGCGTGTGGGTTTATTAACAGTATTTAACGCCCGCTGTTACTTAATAGGGCACCACAGGCGGTTGACGCTGGCGATACGTCTAATGAAATAACTGGGAAGGAAGCGTTCCAGCCCTAAGTTTAGGGTACCTCCCCGAAATTTGCCAATTATGAGGACCGAGGACAACCTTGAGGAAACCTCAGTCAGGGCGGTCCTGGCGGGACTAGAACTGTAGACCTCCCGTAGACGAATCCATGCCGTAACGACCTCGGCTACGCGTGTCTGTATAACTCTTGTGTATGTGCCAAATATTTAAAAGAAGCTATTCGAAATCATAAAGGGAAAACCATTTCAAATTAAACATCGATCTATTTAAGCCCTCGTGGACACATCGATAACCAACAAAACCAAACTCAAAAAAAAAAAAAAAAAAAAAAAAAAAAAATAGAGATCAAGACGACCGTTGAACATGATCCCTCTGTTGGTTGTCTCTAGAATATCATCTTAATATTGAATTTTATTTTTAAACAGTAATATATTTAATAAAGCGATAGCCTGTGACTCTCACAAGGGTGTAAGCCAGTGGTTCTCAACCTTTTTTTTTGTTCACGGCACACTATCCAATGTAGCAAGTTACCGCGGCCCCGTGGCACACTAACGTACGAGTTGGCAACAATGTGAGAGGGAGGGCTAACGTACGAGTTAGCAACATTACGAGAGCCTCTAGCGCGCAGACGGCTTGCCTTCACCAGTAAGTTAAACGTAGACTCAGTCCTAACCCAATCCGTGTTCTGGCATATTTTGAAGTTGATTTTTAGTTTCATACGTGTATGAATGTCCGGTTAATGCATTAATTTTACAGTTTGGGTAAGTTTTGGATTAAAAGGAAAAAAAAGTTGAAGATGAATCGGTGACAGAAACAAATAACAGTAAAAAAAGTAAGAACGAACCGATTCTAAATGGTCTCGTGAAAGCAGTGCAACCTACTGGAACATTTCGTAAGAACCAAGAGAATTGTTTAAACTTTGGAATTACGTTCAGTGAACCTGAATACTGTCCGTCACCAGAATGTGTTGTTTGTGAGGAAAAAACTAAGTAAAGAATCCATGGTCCCTAGTAAGTTGAAAATATATATGAATGGCAAACATTGTCACTTATCTGGAAAAGATAACTATTTTAGTCTATTATTGTTGTCATCAGAAGAAAAGCAAGCAAAAGTTATGGTACGGAGAGCACCCGTTTCTGAAAAAGTACAAGTGGCCAGTTATAAAGTTGCCGAAATAGTAGTGGAAAAAGTGCAACCCCATACTATTGAAGAGGAGTAATTTTTTATGCACGCAAGGAAATAGTGAAATCGATGTTAGTTGATGGCGCCGAGAAGGAAATACTCTTGGTTGCATTGTCAAACGATATTATTTCCTGGTGAATTGATGACATGTCTTCGGATATCCAGTGCAATGTCCATGAAAAGCTAAGCAACGGACTTGTATTTCACTACAGCTCGATGAGTCAACTCATATAAGCAGGGGCGGCTTCTTAATATGGTAGCACGTTTGCGCTACAACCAAAGTCCTGGCTCTCACTTTAATGTAAATAACGTATACGATTCATACATTTCGGTTATCATTCTGACATGATCTTGTGGAGTGGACTTTGGCAAGCGTTGTATTGTTTGCAGGTGCCAAGTAGTGCACTCCCGGCTGCAACCCACATTGGTATAATGGTGAAGTATAGGGAATGACGAACCAAGGGAGCACAGAGGTGTATGGGGGGAAGTGAGGGGCATAAACTGCATGTTGTTGGTTAACCTAGTAGTCAGAGAGCTTAGAATAGAATGATCAACAGGAGCAATATTTTTCCTTTCGTCCCATACACAGAGCCATCTATTGAATTCACAGTAAAAGTTCCGGTCTTCTATCTACTGAACTGCATCTCTGACTATACTCTAGTTACCTTGCTTCTCTGATAATTACGTTGCCTGTATGTCACGTGGTTTGTGCCGTGTTGTGGGTATCGGGTTTTGATTTATGAATCAAAGTGGTTCATTTAGATAAATACAGGTAAACGTTGCTATAAGGAGAAACAATGAATTCCATTCAGTCTCTTTTAATGCAACCGTTTTCAACGCTAAACTTGGAGGAAAAGAATGAAATTAAACGCATTGGCAGGACCACACCATACCTAAAAATCACTCGGGTAGTTCAAACAAAAACAAGACGTTTTAACAGGAATTTTAACAGCGATGTATACGAAAAATATGATTTGATAAGTGGTTGTCATATTAAAAACGCCCTGTTTTGCTTTCCTTGCGTTTTGTTTGGTGGTGAAGATACATGGAATGATCTGTAGCATCTTCATGAAATGTGCATGTTTTATATATTGTGAATTCCCATGTCTTGTTTATTTGCGTAAATTAATCAGCCTATAGTGAGAAACTTATTCCGTATTTATTACTTAAAACATTTCAAATTGCAAGGATAATGTTGTGAACCACCAAAGTTCAGAGTCACCAGCCGCCCCTGTAAGTAAGAAATGTTAATTACTGAGTTACATAGGATTTGTTGATGAGGATTCGTGTACTGCATACCCTCAAGTGGTTCAGATATGTATATTCTATATCCAGCACCTTGGAACAAAACGGACTGTCCTGGAAAACTCGTCTTTCTGTATCCACAGGCGGTGCACCAGCAATGACTGGAAGATTCGAAGAATTTGTTGCAAAACTGAAACAAGATTTCCCGAGCGTAGGTTCAACACATTCTCATACATCGTGAGGCTCCGGTGGTGAAGACTATTCCAACAGAACTTAAAAGTGTTTGACTCTCATTAACACAGTAAATTTCGTTAAGTCCAGGGCTCTTAACACCAGACTCCTCAAACAATTGTGCATGAAGCGGGAGCTCGACATGACACTTTGGTTCTTCATACTGAGAATTGTTGGTTGTCAATAGGTAGAGTCATGGAAAGATTTTTTGAATTGAGAAAAGAGCTATTAAGCATGTTCAGCGTCGACAAGCCAGACTTTACAGCCGAGTTAAATGACGAGGAATGGTGTGCAAAGTTAGCCTATTTGGCTGATATTTTTCGTCATTTAAATTACCTGAACAGTGTGCAAGGAAAAAAAAAAAAGAAACTGATGACGTCAAGCGATAAACTCACCGGGTTCTTAACAAAACTTACAATAATGGAAATCAACGTGGAATAGAAAAATCTTAAGATTTTTTCTCTTGCTTTCGAGGTAGATCCACGCAATGACATAACCTCCGAACTCATTTTAAACCACCTTATGGTTCTTGAGAATAACATGGCACAATATTTTCCCTCCATCATTGTCGATACACATGACTGAGTGCGCAATTCTTGTGCTATCCGTCCAGAATCCACCACCGACCTCTCTCTGGAGGAAGAAGAGCAGCTCGCAGAACTCCAGAGAAACCGAACACTTCAACTGAAATGTGATGAACTACCACTTATCAAGTTTTGGAGTGGAAGCTGTTAATATCCTGTTGCATTTTTCCGCCACCTACTTGTGCAAGTTTGGATTTTCGGCACTGACCTACATAAAAAAACAAGAAACGTGAGAGAATTCTCTCAGTTGAACAGGAAATGCTTGTGTTTATCTTAAATTCCACCACGAATTGAACTTTTGTGTAAGAAGCAACAGGATAAAGTTTCTCATTGATAACTCAAACTTGTTGCAAGGCCTAAACTAATAAATAACCTGTAAACAAGCTTAAGTTCTGGAATATTACTATATATCCTAATGTTCTTTTTTAAAAATAAATATTCAGTGAAATTATTTCAATTACTTTTATTAACAATATCATAAACCCTCAGAACCATCGCGGCACAGTGTTGTGCTGCGGCACGCCCATTGAGAACCACTGGTGTAAGCTATCCACCATTGAAGTAATGTCTCAAACTGGATCAGGAGCTTCAGAAAAATGGCAAATGGGTTATAAAAGCCATATAGTAAAATTTGGAAGCGTCTGCAGAGAGAATAGTGTGAATAAATTTGAATAGAGAGGAAGTAACTTAAGAATTAAGGAAACTTCTAATAGTGGACTTGGTATCGACTTCCTTTTGAGCGACAATGGATTAACTGATATGTTGCAATGCATGTGTAATGAAACATCATATTTGGTCGCAAAACTTGCCCCAAGACAAGAATAAAACCATTCGATTTGTATGTGAATTAAACATTGAAATAATTGGCTTTGACTGCACAAATACAATTTTTTTAGTAGTAGTGTTCAACGCCCATTCTCATTATATAGCTACAGCACCACCAGACATGAACACTGGTGATAGAGAAAATGAAATGATAATTGGAAGAGGAAATTTGGGTAGGAAACGTTTGAGGTCTATGTTTAGGGTATCTCCCCGGCATTTGCCAGTCATGAGGACTGAGGAAACCATGGAAAGAACCTCAGGACTGTCCTGGCGTGATTTGAATCGCAAACATTCACGACTTCGTGCCATAACGACCTCGACATTTAAGCATTATGAAATGGAATTCTGCATTCCTTTTGGCAATAATTAGCAAATAAATTATTTTAGTGGATCTTCTATATTGAACACTCTTCCTAAAAATATTATATTTCTAAAACTGTGTTTTTCAGAATCGTTTTAGGACAACGGTGAACCTGGCATGGTTATAGTGTTCCCCGGGAAAAAAAGGCGTTAATGTATAATAAAATGTTGCCGGATTTACACAGTTGTCTAGATTTGTAACAGAGTGAACCAGCATTATAATTTATATTTGCACTCTGTCCATCATATAACAGCTCGTAGCCAATGTAAGAATCAAAATTTACATAAAAAACCAAATAAAAATTCTGAAACTGTATTTGCGTATTTTATACCAAGTATTTCTTCTATTTTTTGTTTACTTTCTCTACCACGTACATAGTAGAGAAGGTTGCATTCCACTAAAAAGTTCTATATCGAGATTTCACAAAAAAATGCAGGTTTTGAGGCACCTTGAATAAAAAAAGCACATTTAGGAAAAAGTCTGAGCGTGTCCGTGTCAACACCAGAACTAAAAAACGAAAAGTCGGATAAATACTAAACTTGGTATCGAGGTTCAGTACCTCAAAGACGCGGCAAGATTTTCAAGAAAATCGCCTTACCCCAAACTACCCTTTATGTTGAACATTTTTCGAAATGTTTTATTTTCTAAAAAATGGCTCTAACGATTTTAATTAAAATACCATATATTAAATATATTTACATGACAAAATGCATATTTTGAATTCTCATTTCGCAGGAATTTTGTATAAACTTGTATGACCGATAAACGTTAAGCGATAGAAGAAAACGTACTACACAAAAAAATAAAGAGCTCTTTAAAACACACAATGTATTTCAAATAACTTCTGTGGCAAGGGGGCATTTCCGAGATATCTATTATTAATGGTTCGAATTGTTCAATACTTAGCCATTTTTTTAAAATTCTGTTGATTTTCAGCTGTTTTTTGCGATGCCATGGAAAGAGTGGAATTTTAAGGTCGGCACATATCGTCCAGCTCTAAAACATTTGACTATCGCTGTTCCCTGTGTATCTGTAACGAAATGTGTAATGTAGCTGTTTCCGGAAAGGTTTATTTCGTTTAAAATGAAGTAGATAGCAAAACAAACTTCCGTAAGAATAATTTGTATACCCTTTAATAAGCGATAGAGGCTAGAGAACGTCATGTGAATGTAACACAAGATTTTTTCGTATCACATGTTGCTTTATTTCTTTTTATCCGTTTAAATGGCTCAAAACTCCCACACGAACGCCATTTTGAGATGAGTGTGGTCCGCCAACATGGAAGTTCTTGAGTTGTTATCAAGAAGTGTCTCTTCGGAGCTTAAAACTTCAATTTGCTCTTGTGAGTGAATGTAGGCTTCAGTATGGATTGCGAGGCGTTGCATTTTAAAGACTTTGTAATTTTCAATGCCTGTTTTATCTGCCGATTAGAAGCTCAATATATTCGTACATTATTTTTGTTTGTTACGTTTGTCTATCGATACGTTTACTAACCTTATATCCTCGGCTACATCAAGGACCAAGTTTATGGTTCAGAGATCTGTGCACAACGAAGGAATTTTTCTCTGGGTAAAGGCACTCCCAAGCTAGGTAGTGCCGCTCCAGATGCTAGGACGATGTGGGGAACTGGAAATTAGCGTGGAATCCGAACTACCCAGGGGGCTGGTATGCTCCTAATACTCAGGTAGAGATCGAAACGGCAATGCAAAACTTTGCTGTGGAAGCCGCTTTAGCTTTGTCTAGTTTAGCCCAGTAAAACACTCCAAGGAACCCGGCGTTAAATTCTGTCCTGAATTACTTGAGTTATCTTGTTAATTTTGATAGAATACCCTCCTCTGCAGTCTCTCTATTTATGAAAAAAGTTTACCCTAAATGTTCAAAGTTTCCCAGAATTACTGTTAATTGCCTTTTGGGCACTGTCCCATATGGACTGCATTAGACTTCCAAAGTGGAGGGAAAGCAAGGATTCAATGTCCGCGTAAATCCGTTTACATAAATGAAATTTATCTAAGCGATTAATACGTGTAATAATGTTTATACAGGGTGTCACAAACGTGTATGCTAAAACTTCGTGGCATACTCGTCTCGTATAGAGAATGAAATATGTTAGATATCTGAATACGGGTCCAGAAACACTTCATTGCATCCTTAGAGCTCCCCTATGTTTGAAATGGGTTCGTAGTTATCCCAACAGCCCTTGTGGGTCTAGGCCTACCAAGTCGGCTGCCGACCTCGCACCCACATGCACTTGCCATAAGTTAAATTAAATTAAGTTTTATTTATGGGCACTCTTTAACTACTATGGTCCTTAACGTCCTATTCAATATTGGGCGTGAAAGACCGGAAGTTTTGCTCAGAGGCCCCTATGAGGCTTGGGTTCTTTTACGTGCCGTAAATCTACGACACGGGACCACCGGTTTTACTTCCCTTCAGAAGGAAACCATGCTAAGGATTTTTACGCCCGAAGAAATCCATCGCTCTCCGCCGGGTTTGAACCCGCGACCTCGGGAACTAGAGGCTAGTATAGTAATCCTAGACCACGGAGGACGACACATGGCATAAGTGGACGAACATCCACCGGATACGGAGAGGTGTGGTCAGCACAGGTTTTCTGCAGTCGGAATGTTGGTTTTCGTGACTTACAGACCGCTACCTGTCGGTAGCTACTCGAATAAACTACGAGGCTGACTGTGCCCTTAAAATCCGTACCTCCTTGGATGGGCTAGAATCCATTGCTGAAGCCGGAACACCACGCACCAACCCGCTAATTTATCTCTTCTAGAATGTAATTAGAAATAGAGATGGGTATGTGCCATTCCTATTTCCTATATTCATTACCTGTGTTTTTGTTCCAATAGTACCTACTGTATTGCCTGGCTATCTAATTGTGCAACTCACTCACTTTCTTGGTTTACTACCATCAAGATATAAGGCATTCTCCAGGGCTATATCGGGGCATTTGGTGCACAACACGACAAAGTGTGGTTCATGTTTCAGTAATAACCAGGGACATTTTAAATTCCTTCAGTACAGATTTTCTTGGTATGCTATTTTTATTTCACAGTGAACCGCTATTGAACAGAGCTGCGAAGGAAAAGAAGTCTTTTTTCACCCTCTGCATGAGAGAAATACACTACGTGATCAAAAGTATCCGGACACCTGGCTGAAAATGACGTACAAGTTCGTGGCGCCCTCCATCGGTAATTCTGGAAGTCAATATGGTGTTGGTCCACCCTTAGCCTTGATGACAGCGTTCACTCTCGCAGGCATACTTTCTATCAGGTGCTGGAAGGTTTCTTGGGGAATGGCAGCCCATTCTTCACGGAGTGCGGAACTGAGGAGAGGTATCGATGTAGGTCGGTGAGGCCTGGCACGAATTCGGCGTTCCAAAACATCCCAAAGGTGTTCTGTAGGATTCAAGTCAGGACTCTGTGCAGGCCAGTCCATTACAGGGATGTTATTGTCGTGTAACAACTCCGCCACAGCCCGTGCAGTATGAACAGGTGCTCGATCGTGTTGAAAGATGCAATCGCCATCCCCGAATCGCTCTTCAACAGTGGGAAGCAAGAAGGTGCTTAAAATATCAATGTAGGTCTGCGCTGTGATCGTGCCACGCAAAACAAGGGGTGCAAGCCCCCTCCAGGAAAAACACCACCACACCATACCACCACCACCACCACCACCGAATTTCACTGTTGGCACTACACACGCTGGCATTCGCCATACCCACACCCTGCCATCGGATCGCCACATTGTGTACCGCGATCTGTCGCTCCACACGTTTTGCCACTGTTCAATCGTGTAATGTTGACGCTCCTTACACCAAGCGAGGCGTCGCTTGGCATTTTCTTGCGTGATGTGTGACTTATAAGCAGCCGCTCGACCATGGAATCCAAGGTTTCTCACCTCACGCATAACTGTCATAGTACTTGGAGTGGATCCTGATGCAGTTTGAAATTCCTGTGTGATGGTCTGGATAGATGTCTACCTATTACTCTTTACGAACCTCTTCAAATGTCGGCGGTCTCTGTCAGTCAACAGACGAAGTCGGTCTGTACGCTTTCGTGCTGTACATGTCTCTTCACGTTTTCACTTCACTATCACATCAGAAACAGTGGACCTAAGGATGTTTAGGAGTGTGGAAATCTCGCGTACAGACTTCTGACACAAGTGACACCCAATCACCTGACCACGTTCGAAGTCCGTGAGTTCCAGGGAGCGTCCCATTCTGCTGTTTCACGATGTCTAATGACTACTGAGGTCGCGGATAATGAGTACCAGGCAGTAGGTGGCAGCACAAAGCACCTAAGATGAAAAACGTATGTTTGTAGGGGTGTCAGGATACTTTTGATCACATAGTGTACATCACTATATCTCGGACAAACATTTTATGACACTATATTTGACTTACGTTACAAACTGTCTACTTGAAAGTTATAATAAAATACGATGGTGCTGTCACTTAAAGATACGTAGTTTCTTTCCACCAAAGCGTAAAATCCAACCAAATAGGATGCAAACTGCTCTACACCTTCACATTAGACCTGTCATGTCAAGAACGGTGTTAAGAATGACCTGTAGTAGCATAGAACAGGTTCAGGTACGTAACCGGTTAACTAGGAGGAACAGCTTCGGTTCCACTAAAGCAATACGAATTTCAATTACAATAACAATAAGCGGGGGCGCTGAAAGTTCGGTAGCCACATTGGCCGTGCCTCTGCTACTGGTTTGCAACCTTGACACCACTATGATTAGACCACCATTTACACTTCCGCTTGTTACTGATGTACGAAGTCATGAAGTCCTAATATTCTGCTCTTATACTGGTGTAACTAATTTTCTCGGAGTTTTTTTTTTTTGTAAAAAAAAAAGGTTTATTTAGGGTCGGTTTAACCGTCCTAGGTTTTATCACGACCTTTCATGTACAGCTGTTTACATTATTGAATTACAGTAAAATACATACAGGTTACAATGTGGTTAAATGTATTGATGTAAATTAATTTAAGAAAAATAATTACTTTCTGAATGAAAGTTGCATCATTGATGGCTATGTGCACCATTCTCGATCAAGATTTTACCGTGGTAAAATATGGATTTTACCGCGGTGAAAGTTCATTTGTGGTGCATCGACGCTGGTAAAAGTTTATCGAGGGTTTTACCGCGGTTAAATCTGACCGGCCATGAACGGCCGGTTTTCGCCGATTATTTCCAACTCGTGTGCTGAAGTGTTAAAATGGCGGAACGATATAGGTTAGAATTCCCAACAAATAGATAGACTCCATTTTCGCCAATGAATTACATCCTGATAAAGTTAGTTGAATTTTGTCATTTTTAATCCTTAAGACCTTTTTTTTTCTTCCCGCGACAGGTGCCTTAAATATCCTGACGCAAGATGTAACGAAAATTCAGAGAATCACGGCGTTACATAACATAATTATATCAGTTGATGCATAGTTCCAAGAACAAGGCAGAAATAAGAGGAGTAATGAATGGATTTAGTGCAATTAATATATTTTCAAGAATATTATGTACTTTAATTGCACAGATATGGGAATCCCAAAACCTGAATAGATCAGTTCCGAAGTCTATAATCTGAGGTAGTCATCGTTGTTTCGGGGTAGCATGTGCGCTTCGGGTTCAAATCTTGTTTGGGAGTATTTTTTTTCCTTTCCCTTTTATGCCTGTTTTTAGTAAGTCAATATCGACTAAGGTAGCTGGAATGTAGTCAGTGTGGAGAGAGTGAGAGAGAGAGAGAGACTATAAAGTTTAGTATATTTTTCTAATCAGTTGTAAGGCCAACTTTTCCTACGTGTCCATCTTAAAGTTATTGCTTCTATCTCTATACTTTCTATCTTTTCTTAAGAATTTCACGTTAAATTTAATAAACAGTAGATAAACTTTGGTCTGCTTTTGCTTTCCGCCATTGCACGCTGAACTACATGAATACGCTTCAGCAAAGAGGTAGAACAAGTGAAAAACAGATGACATGATGTACATCCGGGTGCGTTCAGTAGTTTACTTGCAATGAACCAAGGCGAGCGCCTGCCAGGTAACCACGGTTACGTAAACTGCGGTGAACATTGGTGCACCGCTGTTTGATGATTACCCCGGTCAAATTCTTACCGCGGTAAGCTAAAGGTCCTTGAAGGTTTGTTTTAACGAGAATGGTGCACACGGCCAGGAGTGCTGCAGAAATATTTCTGGGCATACCAACCTGTCTACGTTGATTTTCAAATTTTGGACATGTTAGTATAATATGTTAAGGCTGTTTTACATGTTTCACAAATTGATGGAGAGCTTCTATTTAACAAATAAGAGTGTCAGTTTAGTATACCCAATTCGTAGTCGGGATATTACTATTTGGTTTCGCTGCTGTTGCTGTCTTATTGGGTATTCTTGAGTTGAAGTTCCACGTACATCATGAAGTTTACTTGTAGAATTGTTCATCCAGGTGGTCAGCCATTCTTTGTGTATTTTCTTCTTAAAGTGTGCGACTGCACAGAGGTATTTTGATACCAGTATCTTGTGTTGGTAGTTCTGTGGCTTGTTTTGCTGCAGTATCGGCTCTTTCATTACCGGGTATGTTCTTTATGAGATGGTATCCACATGAAATTCAGTGACTTTTCTAAGTTATAAAGGATGGTAACAAGATTATGTATTTTGTTTACAATACTATTGGTAGAGAACGTGTCTTGTATTGCGTTTAAGGTTGTGTCACTGATAATTACGTAAGTGTCACTATGTGCAGTTTCCAGAGCGTATTCTAGTGCCTTTTTAATAGAATATAATTCACAACGAGAGAGAGAGAGAGAGAGAGAGAGAGAGAGAGAGAGAGAGAGAGAGAGAGAGGTAATTTGTATTGGAGGATGAAATCTCCAATCTTATCTTTAAATAACTGCTGGTAGATTAGTTGGTTGATATTTATTCGATTATGCTTGCTTAATTCTATATCAATGGGAGGCATTTTCTTCTTCCAGGGTGGCTGATCCGACCTCGTATAACGGAGCATAAAAAATCCCATTGGAAAAAAATAAAAGTACTTTTATAAATCTAGGGATGGGACCTCGATACCGTCAATACCTCCATACCCTCGATACTTGCTGGTATCGAGGTATGTCTAATACTTTGAGATAAACAATCGATACTTTTAAATTTTCGTTTTGCATTACTGAAAGTTGTTGCGTTTAAGTTTATGCCGGACAAAGAATGAAAGGAGTGGAGACTTCGTTATTGCCTCGCACGTGTCCCCCAAAGAGTTGAGTTGATAGACCTTGACTGCGTTTCCTGTGGGTGAATCAATGCAACATTGCATAGAATTTTGGGTCTGAATGGAAACATGTAAAACAGAGTTGTTAATGAAGCTGATTTAGCTGATGCACTAATGGCTATGTTATCCTCGTTAAACAAGTCCTTCAGGGACCTTCAGCTTACCGCGGTAAGAACTTGACCGGGGTAATCATCACATAGCGGTGCACCAATGTTCACCGCAGTTTTGGTGACCGTGGTTATCTGGCAGGTGCTGACCTTGGTTGAGGTTCATTTTGCAGGTAAACTCTACTGAACGCACCCGGATGTACATCATGTCGTCTGCTTTTCACTTGTTCTACCTCTTTGTTGAAAAGCATGCATGTAATTCATTGCTCATGCCGGAAAGCTACACGCTAACCCGACACCATGGTGAAGACTTCAAATTTGCGACTTCGACACTGTCCTCTTCAGGTTACCGGATTCCTATAGCTGTGCAATTTAAGTATACAATATTCTTGAAAATGTACTAATTACACTAAATCCATTCGTTATTCCCCTTATTTCTGCCTTGTTCTTAGAACTGTGCTTCAACTGATATAATTATGATATGCAACGCCGTGATTGTGTGGATTTTCTTTACCTCTTGGATCAGGATATTTAAGGCACCCGTCGCAAAAAAGAAAAAGAAAACGAAATAAAATAAAAGGCCTTAAGCATTAAAACTTACAAAGTACATTAAAGTAACTTTATCAGGATGTGTTCATTGGCGAAAACGGAATGTATCTATTTGTTGGAAATTCTAACCTATACTGCTCCGCCATTTTAACATTTCAGCACAAGTAAAGTTGGAAATAATCGGCGAAAACCGGCCGTTCATGGCCGGTCAGATTTAACCGCGGTAAAATCCTCCGTAAACTTTTACCGGTGTCGATGCACCACAAATGATCGTTCACCGCGGTTAAGTCCATATTTTACCACGGTAAAATCTTGATCGAGAATGGTGCACACGGCCATAAATCACGTTTCTGCAATAATCTGGCTTAGTGACTCACTCTAAGCCATTACATTTACTACTCCGGTGACCAACTGTGAATCTAGTAAAAATAAATTAGAGCTTAAGACGTGAGGTAGAAAATTCAGCGCATGGAAATATTTGTTCTTTCCTTCCATCTGTTTATGTTTACGCAACTCAAACTAGGGTCACGAGCGTAGCTTACAGGTATACTGTAAGAGTAATTTCCATAATATGGATAGACAATCAATTATTATTATTAGCCTTCATTAATAATAGGGGAGAACTTGTGGCATTATGAAGATAAACAAATTGTTGCCAGTTGGAGAATGTCAATCAGGAACAATTTCGGAATTAGCAAAAGATACCTGATTACGTGCGTTTCTACACAGAAAACTACTAATAAGAACATAATTCAGTGAACAAGCCTTTAATTGAGTATCGAGTATCGGTGCTCAAGTCAATATCGATATAGAGTATCGAGAAATAGTGGTATCATCCCATTACTATATAAATCACAAAGAAACTAATGAAAGCTGTTTCAAAATGAAGACTGCTATACAATAAGTTAGTTCGTAATTACCACTAAGGGAATGTACACGGCATGTGGTATATTAATTATGAAGTAGCACGTGTAAAGCAAATGCGATAAAAATAGACAAGACTTGTGTGGACATCTTGTCGAAATGCCATCCTCAACATTTGTTGGGTCTTAGATAAACGCTATTAAGAAAGAATCTCTATCCGTCACGCAGCACTGGGTAAACCAGCTACGTCATTATAGCTAGCAAGGTTTATTTCATTAGCTGTCATAAAATTCTACTTTTCAGTTGTTTGCACATGTACAATGTTACAAAACATATTTTACTCTTCTTCTAATGTTTGGATTGTGTTATAACAGCTCAAAAATAAATGTTGAACTGCAAAGAGTATACAAATCTCTTTAAAAGCATTAAATGTTAGTTTAATTACTTAATTTTCAATACGTCATAGTCTGCTATATAAAAAACAACACAATTAGACTCTGCATTAAATACGTATCAAATAACAAGTGAGCCAGTAATGAACCATTAGAAACTGCTGGGCTACTTAAAAGTACCACCGCAAATGTGTGTGAAACAAAAATATGAATTGGAAAATGACTTTATTCGGCATAAAGTTAGGGGAGGGACTCGTTTAAGTTGATAAAAACGTAACGTTTATAAACGTAAGCAATAAGATTTTCAACATAACCTTGTGCTTTTAAATGGAACTCCCGCATTATTTTTGACGCAATTAATAATATGAAAAATTACGAGGACTGTCCCAGAAGTACCCGACCTAAGAAAGAAAACCCAAAAACTTTTGGGAAAATGCATCTTTATTTCTCTACAGTGTCTCCTTTCAGCTCCATACACTTTTCCCAGCAATGTTCAGTAGCTTCGATACCCTGTTTATAGCGACAACCGTCGAGTTCTGCAAAATAGCCATCAACTGCAAACTCCACCTCTCCATTGTTGGCAAATCTTTTACCACCAAGCCATTTCTTAAAGTTTGGAAACAGAAATTAATCGGAGGGGGGGCTAAGTCTGGCGAATAGGGAGCATGAGGAAGCAATTCGAACTTTATCGCATTGATTTTGGCCATGGCGATAATGGATGTGTGAACTGGTGCATTGCCATGAAACAGAACTTTCTTTTTCGGTAAATGCGGCCGTTTTTGCTTGATTTAATCATTCAAACGCTGCAATAAGTTTGCATAGTACTCGCCATTGATTGCTTTTCCTTTTTGAAGATAATCAATGAAAATTATCCCACGAGCATTCCAAAATACTTGACGCCATGACCTTGTCTGCAGATGGAACTGTCTTCGCCTTCTTTGGAGCCGATTCTCCCCTTTCAGCGCACTGTTTTGACTGTTCCTTCGTCTCAGGTGCAAAGCGGTGGATCCATCTTTCATCCATGGTTATGAATCGACGCAAAAACTCTTCTTTATTGCAGTGAAACATCGCCAAACACTCGACTGAATCATCCTCACGACGCTGCTTTTGTTCCATTGTGAGTAAACGCGGCACCCATTTTACCCACAGCTTTCTCATGTCTAAATTTTCAGTCAGTGTGCACTGTACAGCACTTTGTGAAATGCCTACGATGTCTGCTAGCTCGCGCACTTTCAGTCGACGGTCATCCAATACCATTTTGTGGATTTTCTTCACAATTTCTGGCGTGGTCACCTCATTTGGTCGACCACTGCGATGTTCGTCTTGGCTACTCGTACGGCCTCGCTTAAACTCTGCCACCCAATATTTTACTGTTGTAAACTAAGGAGCAGACTCCCCCAGAGTAGAATCTAGCTCAGCTTTAATATTAGTTGGATTAAGACCTTTCAAATGAAACTATTGTATCACATAACGATGGCCAGTTTTATCCATGTTTACAAATTCTCTGAGAGAGTTCACTATTAATGGCTGCCAAACAATTACTAAAAAACATAACGTCAAACTTCAAACATAAGCTTTATAAGGGTGGTACTTTCTACCATAGTCATTGTTTGAAACAACCGCTATATATGTCAGGTCGAGTACTTCTGGGGCTGGGTGGCGTTTGTTGCATCCTAAGAAATTGTAACGTGTAGTTGACGCTTGTGATACAACGAAACGCACATCAGTTGCACGTTCTAAGGTTCAACCGCGTCGTTGAGTTTTAAACGCGAACTTCACGTTGCAGTTAATCGCGAGGTGATTGACGTATTATAATGCGACGAAAGCGGTTCTTAATGTTATTTTCGCGTTATCAGTTGCGCTGGAAAAAGCGCAGAGTTTCCATTCGCAAAAATAAGAAAACAATTCTCAAGATGTAATTGACCTATTGCGGTGCAACAAACTCCATTCTTAACCTTATTTTCCATGTTATCAATTGCGTCAAAAATAATACGGAGTTTGCATTAAAACAATTTAAGTTTATGCTAAAAATAATATTTACTTAAGGTTTTTATTTGTATACCACCTACTTTAATGAGCCCCTAACCTAGCTTCATATCTGTGAAAGCCACTTTTCAATTCCTATTTTTGTTTCAGGGATATTTGCAGTGGTGATGAGTGGTTCATATGTATATATATATATATATATATATATATATATATAATAAGCATCACTACAATAACTGTGTGTGTTACATGTATATTTAGAGCAGTGAGTTTTACATTCTGCAAACGGATGCAAATGCCAACGAATTAATGTCCGATAACAATTTATTTTAGTTGGAAAGTTTAATCAGATTTGAAAAAGCCATTGCCAGGCCAGCATTTAAACACGGAGAGTCTGTTTCCGATTATTTATCGTTGGATCTCGATCAAATAATGGAAAATTGAAATTGTAATTTCTTCAAACCTTGTAATATTAAATGCCATGTGTAATGTGTAACGTTTATCTCGATTAAAATGAAGTAGATAGAAAGATAAGCTTTCGCAAGGATAATTTGAATAGCCACTAAAATACTGTTAGAGGGTAGTGAGAGAGTGATGTGAATGTAACACATCAGACTTTTTTTCTCTATAGGGCGCCGCAGTGGTTTCGTTTGCGGCTCTCGTACTGAGGGTCCGGAGTTCGATTCTCGGCTCTGGGGTGGCGATTTTAATTCAGCCCTAACCACGCCTTCACCTGCCAACTTGCTTCTGAATCCATGGTAAAACTGTAAGACCTCTCATTCCACCGCCATCCTCATCCATGGGTTCTGCTCGCTGGATGTCTCCATCTCAGAAATGGATCCAACTATCGTTTGGTGGAATGAGGTAACTCCGAAGGTATAGGCATACATGGAGTGTTAGAGAGACGACATGTTTTGTTTATTACGTTTTTATCTATCTCTCTGGTTTAGTAATTTTACAAAATTATACAAAATTCCTTCCGAATGAAGAGGACTTAAGAGGCTATTCCGAGAAAATTGAATTTATACATTTTATTTGTCATGTAAATACCCTTAACATGTGGTATTTAATTTAAATAATTTGAGTTTCTTTAGATAGAGAATCGAAAATTTCGAAAAATCTTCCACGTACCAAACTTTGTATTTATCGACATTTCGTTTTTGGATTATGCCGTTTACACACCCATGGACCTTGTTCTAAAAATGCTTTCTTTGGATTCAGGGGCCTCAAAACATGTATATCCGGTGCAACCTCGACATAGAATTTTTAGTGCAATGGAATACTTCCTCATACGTACTATAGACAGATAGTAGAGAAAGTAATAGGTTACTTTTGTTAAACTTGCATATTATTTCATTGTTAATAGCTTACAGCTGGAGAGGGTGAACCGCCGCGTATTTTCTAGCTTGGAGATTAGAGGTTTGTACGCAGTTTGAATACAGCAGTTAATTTATAGGTTACTTACATAAGGGGCAGGTAATGCTTATGAGTGGGAAGCTGGAAGTGGTTCAGTTACATCCAGGTGAATTCCGAAGTCAAGCTCTCCATGTATTCTATCGCGAGAAGTTAGTTCTTGCAGCATCAAGGTTTTCTATCTTTTTCGCGTTATTTCCCATGTGGCAGAGGAATTTTTTCCAGTCATGTCACTAATCCGTCAGTCGAAAGTGACACCTATTTTTACAACACATGCAGCACGTAACAGGAGTACCTACTACTCAGGACATAACAATATATCTTCAGTGTTGTTTACTTGCGGCCAACGCAGCAACTATCCCTGTGGTGCATAGCAAATACATGCTACTTAATGTAAACACGATAACAGCGCCTCCACACCAGCGGTATTGCTAAAAGTTCCAAGTAATACACAGATTACTAATGCTGAAACCCAGAAACGAACCGCAGAGCATGCAGATAGCCCTATGAAGGTTTTACTGTAACGGCTCTGTTAGACGAATCTAAACCAACACATTTTGTTTAATAACTGGAACTGCTGCAATAATTAGTCTTTTTCTTAAATTTCTCTGCATAAGAACTACAATGAGCTACATCTGAACCGAACTGTTTATGAAGAGAATGAGAGGACATGTTAAACGCGAAGAGTTGTAGTTCGTCCACCAGACAATGAGGCGTTCCCTTGTCACGTGGTTATGTTTCTAACTCCTTTGAAGTTAGAGTAAAAATAGTATAACGGCTGGTTCACAACGCCCGAGAACGGTAACCAGAACGGAAACGAGAACGGGAAGCAATGCACCATGCAAGAAATTGGTTCACAACAGCACGGTAATCAGAACGGGAATGCATATCGATCACAAAGTAAAAGTCGACTTTGCGCATTGGGATTTCATTTGTTTTTAACTGACCAATGATATTTTTTCACCTACTTCCAATTTAGCCAAGCCAACGTCAAAATTCGATAGAGTAAACATTATCTAAATGTATATCTATTACATTTCCGATCCCTCTACTTATGCCAAGCTATCATTCCTTTATTTAATGGCATACATTAAAATTGTTTATTGTTCTTTCTTCATTTCCATCGGTTTTAGCTGTTCTTTGTAGCTTTTGCCATTGTTTTTTAGGTAATAGCCAGTTTTGAGTTGCATATAAACAAACTAGAAGTGATCCGTTCACCAGGGGAACAACGCTGATTAGATTTGCGGGTGTCGGGATGAGGTTAGGAAGCACATTTACTAATAATTCCGTCCACTTTCATGTTTCCAGCTTGCGACTATAGAGAGCACTAGTGGCTGTTTCATGCCACGGCCGCGTAAAACAACCTCTAAAGTGAAGAGTCTAATATGCACAATAGGGATCTAATATGCCGTGCCCGGGAACTAGAACGAGAATTAAAAAGTTGGGCAACTCTTCTTTCCCGTTCCCGGGGCCCGGGAAGGCTTCCCGTCGGTTGTGAATATTCCCATTTGTATACATGTATTTCAACTTTCTCGTTCTCTTTCTGGTTACCGTTCTCGTTGGTTGTGAACCAGCCTTTAGTTAGCATAATTAGTGGCGTTATGTTAAGTCCGGAAGCGTTATGGTACTTGATCTCCACATTTCTTTGACTGCGATAAAATCGAAGGACATATTCACAGATTTTACGTCGGTGTGGATTTTCTCCACACTAATTTAGGCTGTATTGTACTCGTAGACGCTGAATACATGTCCAAGTGAATCATTCGCTCACTTGCTGCTGGCAGGTTGAGGTTCAGCCAGAGTGTTTTTGCTGCGTGCTCACCCTCAATAGGGCTTTACCGCATGGTTTTTGTTTCGGGATGGGTGTTAAGGATTGAGTTGGGTCGAGCGATTCTTTTGCAGTAATCGATTCATGCGATTCGTTCACGGTTTATGAATCGGTTCATAAGATTCGTTCACGATTCATGAATCGTCTTCTTGCCTAGGCTCTCCTAGTGCACGATTCGTTCATGAATCGTCTAATACATTAGAATTGGCTTAGTAATATCAATGCATGTTCCTATACTTTTAATGTTGATTATAGTATACAAATTAATGCTATTAAATGATATCATTTTAAACATTTTAATATTTTTATAATCAAAATGTTATTCAAACCAAGAATTCTAAAATTCTCTATTTTCTCTCCATTTTGCTTATATTTTGGTACTGTATATTATAATACCTACTGCACTGTAATCGTGCAGTACTGTGTATCAAATCTCTCAGTAAAGTACTGAAAACTACTTCTATTGTTTATACCACGTGCTGCAGCCTCCGTTCATTCATTGGCAATGTTTACGATTCATTTTACTGACTTACAGCTATTTATGCAATTTGTTTTTAAGAATTAATCTTTCTCGGCTCAACTCTGTACTTTTAGGTTACAACATCAGCATTTCAAAGAATCGTGTTGATCTAACAATTCATATTATAAATTCTAACGATTCTTTCAATCTGTGCAATTCACTCTCTACTACGAAACGACAGAACTCGGCAGTATTATTTTTACTTTCCCTACTACGTATAGTTAAGTAGGGGAAGTATTGTATTCCAACCAAAAATTCGATACCGAGATTTCACCGGAAATATATGTTTTGAGATCCCTGAATCCAAAAAAGCATTTTTGGAAGCGCGTGCGTATGCGCGTGCGCGTGCGCGTGCGCGTGTGCGTGTGCGTGTGCGCGCAGCAAAACTCGGAAACGAACAGTCGGATAAACACCAAACTTGGTATTTAGGTTCAGTATCTTCCAGAGATGCGACACGAAGGTTTTCAAGAAAATCCCCCCACCCCAGACTACCCTTTACATGGAACATTTTTCGAAATTTTTAATTTTCTCAAAAATGGCTAACGATTTTGATTAAAATATAATATGTTTAAGATACTTTCATGACAAATAAAATGTATATCTTGAATTTTCTGGAATGTCTCCAAAAGTATTCTTCTTTGTGAACGACTTTTGCATAACTGGTAAACCATAAGAGATAGACAAAATTTTACTACACAAAAAATGTATATCGCGTTAAAATACACAATTTATGTCCAATACATTTTTTTGTTGAGTGAACCATTTTCGAGATATTGCTTGCTTTTTCCTTAAATTTTTCAATACTTCTTTTCTCAAATGGGAATTCGTGATTCATTTTTTTGTCTTGGATATGTAAAGAGTATTAATCTGTGGCAAAGAGAATGGTATTGAACATAGCAACCAGATATTAAGATATATGTCGATGCTTAAACACTACTGTATTTCTATATTGCCCTTGCAATTACAAATCAAGGGGAACATAGTACGCCTTAAGCGAGTCAAATATTTTTAGAACTGGTCGCTATGTGTAAAATGTAATTCTCTTTGCATGTCAAAAGATCGTTTCTGCAAATGTTTATCTCGATTAATATGAAATAGATGGAGAATAAGAGTTTGTAAAAATAGTTTGTACAGGAGTGGAGAAAGTCATGTGAGTGTAACACATCAGATTTTATTATATTGGGGTGCTATTCTGTTTTCGTATGCTATGATATAGCATTATAATGCTTGGTAACTTCCCTGCTCATCACTCGGCAGCATTTGTCCGGGCTCGGCTTGGCAGCCAAAGCTAAGGGTGGGTAGCAAACAAAGCACTAGCGAGAATGAATCGAGAATCTCCTGATCACGATTCTTTTTGAACGACGATTCATGCACGATTCTTGCGATTCATTTTGAACGACGATTCATGCGATTCTTTCCTTGTAGTCGTTCATATGAAGGATTTGTTCATGAATCGCCCCAAGTCTATTAAGGATGGCTTTTTCTTGTTTGGAATGGATAGAAATAGATGGGAGGGAGCATGTTGCTCCTCGACGGCTGTATGAGAGAATGAATCATCTCTGAATCGTTGCTGCTGCGCAACCCACAGTTCTGTCTTGTGTATATTAACAGTACAAGCGACGTGGCATAGGTAGTGCTAGCAGTAAATAGATCGCCAATTAGAAGCAAAGAGTATGGTCCTGCGCTCTCTGGAGAAGTTAGTCCTGAAACGCTCATTGTAATTGGAAGAAAAAATTGAGTTTGATCTGTATTTTGAAGGAAAAACACAAGAGAAATCTAAGTTTCTGCAGATATTTTATAGGATATTTTAGTTTTGTTACAAAGTAGCTTACTGGTGTCACACCCAACCAAATACCAATGCAATTGCTCTGCTAGTCATGCGTTATAGCAGGGATGCTCAACCGCAGTTGGTAGAGGGGAGGGTGGGTGAACCTCCGTCCACCCTCTCCGACATATTGAGAGCATGTAAGCCTACTTTACGTTGCAAAAGATGGCCTATGTTTGCCGAGTTTCATGGTAGCTTGAATCGACTGTGATATTCTTTAAATATATTTAATAGAAATACACGGTGGATATCGTGCTGTTTGTACGTCACATTTCTCTTAGTGACTTTTCTGCCACATCTTAACAAGCTTATCGATATTTGCTAACAATGACGATGTACAAAGTCTCGGAAGTCTTACCAAGAGATCGTAGCTTATCCTATTACGATATTGGCTTTTAATATAATTCATTTTGGAAAAAGTTTGCTCGCAAATGTATGTGGATCCGAAGATTGCCATTAGGTTTATTGTAAAAAAACACGTAACCGTGGAAATTTACCACAGGGCAGTGATTTAGAGAGTTCCCACCTTTCTTTATTAGAATATTTAATTGTAGTATAATTCTGTAATTCAAGTAGTTACATTTGGAGATTATATGGAGCCTCACAGCAAGGGAAATTCAAAGCTGTGTTAAATAGGCGAATTTTTCAGTTCAGCATTTTCAGATCGGCAAATTGTGATTCAAAATTGGCATATAATTACTGTATAATATTAATATATTGCTTAGAAGGGTAACTTGTATACTGAAGACCGAATCCAAGCAAGGAAAATGATACAGATCTAAAACTTCCATGTGAACCCGCCAAAGAGAGCTTCGCCATGAACTTGTTAACGGTGTCAACTAAATCCACTAATGTTTTATCTTTACCCTGCAAAGTTGTATTCAAAATGTTAAAGTGTTGTAATAAATGTGTTAAAAACGCAAGGTTACATAGCCATTCTGATTTATTTCATTAAAATAATAACCAGAAATATATATGGACGATTTACATGAATATTAAGAAGCATTAATCCTTAACCTGTTCTTTCATGAAGCTAGCGATCTCGATACGTAATTAGAAAAAACGTGTTAACATGGCACCTCTACTCAACCATTTTATATGGCAATAATATGGTACTTGTGAATATTCAGATCCCAGTTCTTCTAATAATTCTTTGAATTTTCTATGGCAGAGGGGGCTAAAGTTAATGAAATTCACACACTTCACTACAATGTATATAACATTATTCAGGATAATTGACTTAGCACATTCCCTATGAATTATACAGTGAATACGTAACAGTTCCGAAGTTACACCAATACCCTGTAAAATTGACTTAGTCTACCAATAAAAACATTCCCTTGCCCCTTCATAGATGGTGCTCCATCTGTTGCGACACTAACAAGTTTAGTCCAGGGAAGCTCATATTTGAACCCAACATTATGAACGGCACTACTGAATATATATTGCCGCATGTTTTATTCTGAAGAGAAACTACATCTAAAAGCTCTTCAAAAAATTTAAGTTAATATCAGCCCCTTTCAAATATTACTAGTTGAGCTACATTGTAACTGTCTGTAGTGTCTTCTAATTTTAATGAAAAGCAAATTAGCGATTTTATTTTCTCCTGCAGTTGCTTTCCTATACCACATCCTAGTTCCTCGATCCTCCTTGTAACAGTATTTCGAGAAAGGCTTAACAACTGAAAAGCGTTTATGATATCAGAGCAAATTTCTTCAGCCGCGAAAATCACACTGTTTTATGAGCTCCCCTTCATTTAGTGGTTTCATATTTTTTCCTATTTGTTCCGCTATTCGATATGAAGCCCTTAGGATTTTTCCGGTGTTTGGAACTAGACCAGTAGATTCTTTCACAATCTTTGATGTTTGTAATTTAACTTCACCTACAAAAAAAATAAATATAGAATTATACAAATGCAAAAATAAATAAACAAAATCGATGTTTCCAGTGCTATTTCAGTACTGTCAAATGTCATACCTGAAAGAACGTGTTGTCCGTAGTTAAAATCGTAATACCTTTCGAAATGTCGTTATTTTGCCAAATTAAGCATTTTACATGGTCTTTTCTTGGACCCAAAAATATTCCACTTCCCATGATTGGTGAAATAAATATCTGGGCATCTTTGAATATCTGGACGCCAAACGTGAACTCGCAAGGCCGCCGCCACTGCGACTGAATTTTGTGAATGGTATCGTAGATACATCGAACAGCTAGCAGGTTAGCATGTGCGTTAGACCTTTCCCCTCACGTCAAGGAGGTGGAGTTGTTAAGAGTTCTCAGTTCACTAACTCGGACGGGTTACGGTTGAGCCTGCCTGTGTTATAGTTACCAGGAAGCGGAGGAGTATTTCTGTACTTAAGCGCACACGAAGGCTTATTGAGCTTCTGGAAACCTCCAGGAGGAAGGGGTAAAGCGAAGGACACAGAGGGCTTCTGGATCTAGGGCGGCAGGCTCGGACGCAGGCGGGGTCCCTAAATTCTCCAGGCGTACCTCTCCCCTCGGAAAGGTCTCTCTGAGGGGCCTCTCACACACACCGAACGCCAGGGCAGTTATTTCCTCAAAGTAAACTCCACCGCCACACTCCTTGCGCGCCATCCACTCGCCTGATCCTTCCACATGAAACATAGGGAAATGGAGTGATAGGAAAATGTGCAGCATCATATAATTCACCCTCCGCTTATCAACTTGGGAAAACCGTGAAAATCCCAAAGTCAGAGTGGCCGGCCCGATGCGAATCCCACCCGTGACCTCCTAAATGCAAGTCTCACACGTTACCACGTAGCCATCTCGCTCGTAGCCATCGTTGGACAATATCGAAGTTGTCTGAAACTGCGGTCATATTCGTATAAGAGATACAAACGGTAATTCTTTGTGCACTATCACTGAACTTTACGACACCGCAAGTTATCTCGAATTTTGGTTTTAGGTTTCGTGAATGTTTTACTTCATGCATTAGATACACGGTGTGAAATTATCGAACTACAGTTTTGTCGATCCCGACCTTTCATGAAGGGGAGAGAGACGGGGGAGGAGATATCAGCATTACCTTAAGGTGAAAAACAGTCTTCAATTCTGTAGTAAATACTACCTTTCTGCTACTTTTTAAGCGATAAATACTAAAGTTAGACACTTCTGTTAGATTTATAGCAATGTTTTCGGTAAGTGTTTTGCTACCTTGAGATTCGAGCTCTGCTACACGCAGAAGAATTCAACCACTGTTTGCAGTACTGGGGTTACCTGCCTATTAATGGCCGTGTGCACCATTCTCGTTAAACAAACCCTTCAGGAACCTTCAGCTTACCGCGGTAAGAATTTGACCGGGGTTATCAGACAGCGGTGCACCAATGTTCACAGCAGTTTAGGTGACCATGGTTACCTGGCAGGCGCTCACCTTGGTTCACCGCACCGTTCATTACACGTTAACTCTACTGAACGCTCCCAGGTGTACATGTCGTATGTTTTTCACTTATTCTACTCTTTGCTGAAGCGCGTGCATGTAGTTAAGCGTGCAATAGAGGAAAGCAAATGCAGACCCAAGTTTCTCTAATATGTTATTAAATTTAACATGCAATTCTTCAGAAAAGATAAAAGCAATAACTTTTAAGATGGACACGTGGGAAAAGTTAGACCTTAGAACGACTAGAAAAATATGGACCATTATAGACTTTTTTCTTTCTTTCCATACTGACTAAGTACCAGTTAGCTTAGTCGATATTCACTCACAGAAAGACAGGCAGAAAGAAAAAAGAAAGAAAAAATATATTATTGCACGACAAAATTTGAACCCGGAACTTTTCGTATAGAAAGCACACACGTTACCCCTACACCACGATGGCGAGTTTACAATTCAGAATTCGGGCACCCACCTCTTGAGGTTATCAGATTTCTGTATCTGTGCAATTAATGTACCTAATATTCCTAAAAAGTACTAATTGCACTAAATTCATTCGTTAGTCCCCTTATTTCTGCCTTCATCTTGGAACTATGCTTCGACTATATAATTATATGTAGCGCCATGATTGTGTGAATTTTCCTCACTTCTTGGGTCAGGTTAAGGCACGTGCCGCACAAAAAGGCCTTAACGCATTAAAAATTACGAAGTACATTAAAGTAACTTTATCAGGTGTCCATTCATATGTACTCATAATGGAGTGTATCTATTCGTTGGGAATTCTAATCTATACCGTTCCGCCATTTTAACATTTCAGCACAAGTAAAGTTGGAAATAATTGAATGAAAAGCGGCCGTTCATGGCCGGTCAGATTTAACCGCGGTAAAACCTCGATAAACTTTTACCACTGTTGATGCACCACAAATGACCGTTCACCGCGGTAAAACCTTATTCGAGACTGGTGCACACGGCCAAAAGAGTGAAAGTGGTCCGCTGGCACCACCACCATTCCTTTTCGTATGTGTATCTTCTGCTTCCTTCACCATGTTGCAAACACTCTATGTAAAGCACGTGGCCTCGGTGGTTCCTTGTGCAACGTCACATAACATCGATTTAGCGTGTTATGTCTAGACGTATAGCTATTGTTTGTGTAATAGCATGCATATTAACAAAGGATGCATTGCTTATAGGCATTAATGCTTAACACAAGCTTGCAGGAGCAGTACAGACCGGCAATGCTGCTGTTCTCGGTCAGGAGAACTTCAGGGACTGTGATAGAACGACTGGGTTGCAGCACTAGTCACGATTAATTAATGCGAAAAACCCTTAGTCCGCCGTTTTAACACGAGTCGGTTGTTTAGACCATACTAAGAAAGCATATAAAACACCCCAGGAGACTTTAGAGCGAGCTTAACATAAATAATGCATATTATTCTGCACAATCAGACCCCTAACGCTTGTATTTTTGGAACCCAAACATCAAATGAGGTTAATATTTCAGGCAAGTTTGTTAGCCATTATGGCCCGCTGAAGTTACGGCACCACATAGCGTCGTTATTCACCTGAAGTTGGGTGGTCTTGTGAGATATCTGCAGGTAATAAGAGTTCCCTGAATAGGTAGTCCGGCTAACTGCCCTTAAACACGAGAACTCGCTTAACACTCAGAAACTGGCCGTGCGTGATCCAAGTTCCAACTTGACCTCTTGATGGAGAATCGCTCGCATTTGCCATCGTGATAATGCTGGACTGGTCTTTTCACAAAAGCGTCCCACATTTTCGAGAAGATTCATGACAGACTTTAATAGTTACCACTGCGAAAGTAATTGTAGTTCATAGTTAGAAGACCCTTTGTTATTTTTTTGAACACCTACTAGCTGAAGTTATGTCATGTTAGGTGGAAGATTGTAAATCAGACGCGCGACAGCGGGTTCGAGGGCTTCTGAGCACGTGCTTCCGGGGACCAACAAGATATGGCTGTTAAACTTGCAACATTGGAGTAAATGTCTTAATAAAACATTGTTTATTTACACGTCTTTAGGTGTGCTTACCAGTGTCACGCAAGAAGATGATGAAAAATCGTCGCCTTCATTCTCCACTTAACTCTGAAATTAAACATTGGCTTTTCTACAAAGGAAGAAAATATTTGTCACTAGAGCTGGTATATCATGGACAGGCATAGGAACTCTAAGCAGTTGGCTTTAAATTATCTACACTCAAACCATTATTTTAATACATAGAACATAGATAAAAGCGGCCACGAGTCACTGACGGGCAGGTAAACGCGGTCTGATGGGGGCTTTCTTCAAACGCCAAGGATGGAAGTGGTATGAACCTGCGACGTCACTCAGTAAAATCCAGTTACAGGTTCAACTTAATTTCCTTTCGTCTTGGCTTTAATGCTTAGAAATTCCTATGTCTGATCATGAACACTTCGTTCTGGATTGAATCGCCTGATGACAGTCATCTGTTTCAGATGCGAATTCCTTGACCGTGACGTCCTTTCAAAGTTTTTGTGACATGGATACTTTCCCACGTTAATTCAGAGTCAACAGGGGCGGTGTTTTGGTTACTTCTGTTGAACAGGCTGTGTAGTAAACCAGAGGCTGACATGGGCAGACTTTTAGGCCCTGTCCGGCCCTATCTGAATTGAGTCTTAGACGACCCGAGCCCGAGATTTGGTTGTAGTTAACCAATCGATACTTTGTTCAAAAAGGAAACTGCGATACATGTGTACTCTAGGCACATAACATACTTGTAACGTGATTCAGATTCTACAGGGCTTCATTGCAGGTGATGGATTTGAAAATGAAACAGATCCAATAACTAGCTTCTGAAATGCCGATGTCGTTTCTAAGAACCAATCACCTGGCTTAAATCATGAGAAAATCTAGACCACAAAATACGACATGAAAGGTTGAGGCCTTATACTTATTAGGTGTTTACAAAATGGATTGTTATTCAATTTTGTCTTTTTCTCAAGTACGGCAAGCATTTGACAAGTTAACACTTCCATTGCTGCTTAGTTCGCGCAATAAGCGAACGCGTGGTGCTGATTCGGCCGCTTCGACCTTGTTCACTCTATGCTGAATGCTCTCCGCGAGATTAGTAATCACCAGCTTATATTACGTGCCTCTTAAGTTTGCCGATAAGTCAGCTAGCTTTGCTGAATGTTGACGTGACTCCACTGTGTGATACAAACAAGACGTGCACCACGCAACTCAGACCTGATGGTCCCGCCTGTACCAGCACAGACCCCTCTGGTAAAAAAACAACTGTTCACCAAGTAAAATAGTTTTAAATTCTTTAGTTTTAACTTCGATTGACAAATGACTAAATTATGTTTACTTTCGTGACTACTGTAAGCTTCACCCTCTCTGTAGATGAAGATATTTGTTTATTAAGAGACTGTTATTAGCTAACACAATTATAGTTTTCAGTTGTCGTTTATTTAATTTAATAAGCGCTTACTTTCATCATTTTCTAACGTACCACTAAACGTGGCAATTCTTGCATATAACCGTAAGAAGCACTTCGAAAATGTTGCTTCTGTTAGGTTTTCATCTATGTCGAATTTAGTTCTTTTTTCTGTTACTATGTAACTAAGTAAAACCAGACTAGAATTTCCTTTGTACACCGGCGTTAAGTGTCAGTACTGAGTTCTAAGGTTCCAGTTTTGTGGATTTCAAATTTATCTGTTGAATGTTTAAAGCCATAAGCAAGACAAGATTGTTGATACTATAGCATTTTGTTGTAGTTTCTTAGTTTAGTATTCCTTGTAACATCATGGATTTACAGAGGTGATGAAATTAATGATGGCTCAGCTCAGATGAGCCCGTTGTCCAAAACCGGAGAGTTGATTATGGTCAGCAGGAAGCGGAGAGTCTTTAAAGTTCCAGGAGGAAGGGATGAAACGAAGGACAGAGAGACTGAGCGAGCAACTCCGCAGTAACGTATGAGGCTCGCATTCGGGAGAAAGGCGGTTCAAATCCCGCCAAGACCGTCCGCCCTGACTGCAATTTCTAGTTTTCTTAGTTCTTATAACTGGCAAATGCCGGGAAGGTACCCAGAATGCAGGCCTGGAACGGTTGCTTTCCAAAATATAATTCCATTCATGTATCAGAGTCCACCACCTGTGATGTATGTATAGTGCATTTGCTTTAAATTGATTCATGCTAAGTAGAAAGAGAGAGCACTATATTCCATACGACAGTTGGTAATGCTTAGCTACCTAATCTCAAAACCTTTACAATTGAAACTTACTATTTAAAATCTGGGTTAATTAAACGTGAAATTTAGAAGGGGGCAACCAACACCTGGGTGTAAGAATACGAAAACCAGCGAAGAAAGGACGGCCAAAGATATCAGGATATTTTCCATGTTTCGCTGCTAAAAGTCCAGCTGGCTACAAGCACAGGTGTACTGAGAGGCTAGGTAGTGAAGGGTGACTTGTTACAGGGTTTCTCAGCTCTCGGACCGTCTTTAGCACACCCCTCCCCTCTCCTAGACGATCAGGTAGCGTCAGAATGGGAATGTTTCAACTTAAACCTCACGTATTGTATACCCCATTAAAAGAGAGACAAAGGGCGACCAGATCCGAGGCGGCAGGCTCGAACACAGGCGGTGTCTCTAACGTCATCAGATATTACCTCTCCCCATGGAGAGTTATCTCTGAGGGCCCGTTCCACACCGAACGCCTGGCAGGCGGTTACATAAAGCAAACCATATCCATACGCTTCACGCTCAGTCCACTCGTCTCCTACTTTGACCCAGAAACATGATAAGGAAATGGCATGTATTATAACGGGAGAGCCAAGAAACTACGAACTGGCTGCGCGGTGTTTTTCCACTAGGCGTGTGGTAACATAAACCACTGCTCCTATAAACTAGGTCGCGCTGTTGACGTGGTTTTGCTCTGCAGTGTGAAGGGCAGTATTGAGTTGACGGTGATGTGATGTAGTTCAGTTATTACGAGTTATTTTGTCCTGTACTTGGTGGCAAAGTATGTTATGGCTCAGTATGTTTTCTGCTGCACAGCGTGTATTTATTTAGGATTCGTATGTGTTAACTCAGTCAGCTCGCTAAGTGAAAGTACGATTTGCAGAAAGATTTCCAGGTGTAAAAGTTCCAGGGCGTACAACAATCCAGGAACTTTACAATAAATTTCAGGCCACTGTAAGTGCTCATGCTAAGAAATCTAAAAGACGACGTACGGTTCTTACCTAAGAAATATTAGACGACATCGGTCATAGGTTGGACAATTCGCTCCAAAAATCACTTAGGCGTCTTTAACAACAGGCAGGCATTTTTTATGGCTCTGTACGAAGAGCTACCAAATTGCTGAAGTTAAAACCATATAAAATAACTGTGGCACATGTTCTTCAACCAGGTGATCCTGTAATTAGGCGCACATTTTGTGAGTGTAGTCTCAATATTGTACACAATGGCGAAATAGACCCGTAGTTAACATTTTTCACGGACGAGGCTTGGTTCCACCTTCATGGATATGTGTGTACACAAATTAATTGTTATTGGAGCTCTGATAAACCTAGTATTGTTCATGAAGCACCCCTTCATGACGAAACAATTGTTGTATGGTACGCCATGAGCGGAGAAAGAGTTATAGGGCCATTTTTTTTCGAGTTAACGCTTGACACCCGTACATACGTGAATACAATTTTGCCCCCTTTTTTAGAGAATTAACAGACAGGGAGCGTGATTTTGCCTCGTGCGGCCAATGTTTCTATGAGAACAATTGAAAGTGTGTTTGAGGACAGAATTATTAGTAGAGATTTGTGGCTCCCTCGGTCCCCCGACCTAACACCCTGCGATTTCTATCTCTGGGGTAACTTAAAACATAGTGTACAAGACAAACCCACACACCCTGGAAGAATTAAAACAAAATATCCGCCAGGAAATTGCCAGCATTTCTCAGTGTGAGCTACGGCGAGCGATGGATGGCTTCCTAAAGAGTTGCCAAAAGTGTATGGACAACGACGATGGCCAGTTTCAGCATCTCCTTTCATAAAGTTGTTAAGTAACGCCTATAAAAAGGCGTTACCGCGAAGCTATCTCGCTCCGAGAGTTAAGATATTTGTCTTTAGGAGTTTTGTTAATCTCCTAAAAGATACGTTATCCAGCCGTTTTCACCTGAGATTCTAATTTTTACTTTTGGGCGGCTACACACACATTTCACGTTAGAGAAGGGTTAGTATTTTGTTGGACAAACAGTAAAATATCAACTACTAAAATAACTCCAGGGAGAATATAAACATGATGGTGGTTATACAGTTATGTGGTCGTCACACACACACTTTACTTGTTATCTCTGGTTGAATCTTTTCATGTTGCATGCCAATTGACTCTTAATCGCCAACTCCCAAGCACAATTAGCTTTTATCCGAATGCTGCTAGACAGCTAGATTGCGACGGATAACCACAGTAGAATAATTGCTCACCAATTTAAATACACGTCCGATACGCAAAAGTAGAATAAATAATTTCTTATCCCTCTATTGTGATGAAATAGCATAAAACTTGGTGAAAGTACGAACACAGTAGTCATTATGTACAAGATTACACCAGTTATCTATTTACAGAGGTCCACATGGTTTTTAAAATATCAAAGGAGTGTGTCGCGTTTCACCTAAACATTTAAACAACATTTTGACTGATAAAAAATACCATAAAAGGTAATAGTTAAGCAGCCTACATAAAGCACTGATTTCAAAGAACCAACATTTTCAGCAGGAAGAAGTATGGTTAGTTCACAGTTAACCAGGAACGAGAACGAGAACCAGAACGAGGACGGAAAGCAAAGAGCCATAATATATCGATAACAGCGTGGCAAGTGGGTTATATGCATTGGGATGTCACTTTTTTGCGACTTCTTAAAATTTATGCAACATAATGTAGGTTAACCAACTTTGAAATTCAAAGCAATATACTTAAATATCACTATTTCTGATTCTTCTTGTGAAAGCGACATCCTCATGCGTTTGTAATACATGGCAATTCGGTCAATTCAAAACTGGCCGGCGTCTGAGAGACGAACTGAAATAGGGTGCTTCTGTGATCGCTCGAGGCAGCCAGGCTTTGTTCACAAGACTGCTTATATTCTTGTAGTAGTTATAATGGGGAACACAATGATAATCACAAAAGTCTCCCGAGAAAATTATTTATATACGAGATTTCTAACAGACAGATGTTTAGTGTTTCAGCACTGAATATCTTTTTAGTATTTATTAGTCACTTTTATACGTCCAGCGGCACGACTTACGGCACTGTATTATTTGTTCAGACTCCCTGAGAGCTCTTCAAAGTATTAGCTCGTTGTACAGTTACCACCCGCTCGTACAGCGCATTCATGACCTGCTCCACTCGCTTGGTGTTTCCGGCATCAGCGTCTCCTTCGTGGGGATTCCAGATCATGTGGGCATCTCAGGTAACGAGTCTGCCGACGCCGCTGCCAAATCGGCGATTTTATCACCCAGAAGTTTTATGTCTGTTGTTCCCTCGTCAGATTTGTGTATTATTTTACGTCGCCGCATCCTCTCGCTTTGGAGTGATGAGTGGACGGCCCTCCGGGAGAACAAGTTGCGGGAGGTTAAACCTCTCCCGTTAGTCTGGGCTACCTCTTCCCGTGCTTCTCATCGGGAAGAGGTAATTTTAACACGCCTTCGTATCGGACATTGCATTTTTAGTCATAGATATCTGCTCAGTGGTGACCCCGCACCACTCTGTGGGCAGTGTGATACGCCCTTAACGGTGCGTCACATTTTAGAAGAGTGTCAGGTTTTAGCGGCATTGTGCGATCGTGTGTGTCTGCCTGTTGGCATAGCCAATGTTTTGGCAGACGACGCGCATGCTGTTACATATCTTTTACGTTTTATAGGCGACAGTAGTTTTTATCGGCGCATTTGATGCGCTCAGCGTCTTTTAGATTTGTTATTTTATATTGCCGTTTTACTGGGGGCTCTTGTGTTTTGCCTTTTACAGTTCCTAACACGTCTTTTTAATATTTTCTTGACCATGTTTTTAGTGTGTTGGTTTCTAGAATTTGCCGCCTTGGGTTATTGGCCCGTATATTGGTTTTTGGGTTTTAACTTTTATACATTGTAAGGGCGCTGATGACCGTTGATGTTTACTGCCCTTAAACTCCATTTCATCATCATCAGCACTGAATATTTGTAGCCAAAAAATACTTTATAGTACTGCAGCACTCTTAGCACAGTGGTAGAGAGCTTACTGTTTCTGAGCTTGCAAGTTCAAATCTGCGTAGATCTACTCACCTTTTCCCCTCCTTTCATTTTAAATACACGAGTAAAAATATAACAGGCTTCTTCATTGCTATGCACCTATGTGGCGTTTAATTTGTAGTCCACCATACTGGTAGATGGCTACCATGACATTAATTATCGGTCGGGAGGAAGTTTCATACTCAGTTTAATTCTATAACCACAAATTTCATCATTATTGTAATTATGTTTTTAAGTAAAGTAACATAAATAATATTATTTAACTATATTACAGTAAAACGAGCTGTAAAAGCTGAAAGATAATCCACTACAGAGAATCGAACTCGAGCTGCTTGCGTAGAAGTTAGTAGCTTAACCACTGCTCCACTCCAAAGGCGGTGTGCAGATACCCCAAATCAGTTCTTGTATTATAGAGTTAGCCAAAGCAGCGCACAGAAGTTGACGGTTGTGAACCGCGCGTTCACTCGAACGGACTTTGAAAAAAGAAAAACTAACTGCTCAAGAGACCGGTCACTTTTAGTTTGACCGAGTGTACATTATAGTCACTTCTGTGCTGTTTTTAGTTGTTCCAGGGTTTTTCCAGGCTTTCGATTAGAGAACTGTACCAGACGTTATAATCTGCCTCCTTGAACAACTTCTACATGAAGACGGGTACTGAAACTGGAACTGAAAAGTTAAACCTTGATCATGTTTTCCATTTTGGGGTTCCTATAATATTCCTGTCAATTCTGAACGCTCACATTGCAATACGCGTTTTAACTTTGTCGTTCTTGTTCCCGGTTATTGTAAACCAGCCTTAAAGTTCGTCAGTAAAAGACTACAAATGTTATGAAATTTGTCTTGTTTTATACTTTTAATAAACTCAAGCTAGCCCAAGTAAGCGTGACCGGTAGATTTGTTTCTTACATACTTTAAAGAAAAGAGGGTGACCACATTAATTTGTACAAGCCACGCACTAATGTACGTCCTGCGCCGAAGCGCTGAGGTCTAGTTCCCGGCCACGGAATGCGTCAAGGTTCGATCCCATCCTTGGGGGTGCAGATTTTAAGTCCCGGGTACAGGACTGGTGCCCACTCAGCATGTGAGGAACTGCGATAGGCAACAATCCCGACCACGGAGGCCAACACTCACCCTGGAGGATGGGTGATGCTGACCACACCACCACCTTCCCGTATCGGTTGGATGATCGCCCACTTCTGCCATGCGTACGTGGGCGTGAGGTCGGCAGTCGGGCTGGCAGGCACCCTTCGTGGGTTGTAGCGCCACAGGATTATTATTATTATTATTATTATTATTATTATTATTATTATTATTATTATTATTATTACTACTATTATTATTATTACACACTAAAGTACACCGACGCTGTTATAGCTGTGCATATTGGGATTCTTTTGTTTCAACGCTTGTTTCCGGAAGTGGGTTTAGATACCCTTCAGTGGAGTAATGTTAGGCGTGGTAGCTTCTAAACATATTAAGTTCCGGGTCAGCTCTTGAACTGGGGGAGATTAATTTTCCTTTTTTCAGTATCATGGCTTACAGGCATCAGAAAGGCCACAAAGCTTTCATTCAGATTGTAATAGGCGTTTATAACATCCTTCACGAAGAGCGACACATGCGAAAAAACTTTCGTATACTAAGTATTCGTTATTTTCTAGCTTTTATTTGCGAATAAATATAACAGTTTATTTCAAAGTTACGACCCGTCTTCTAACGTTTAATTCGGTTTATTTCCGTTGCTTTGTTATTGTATATACAATTGTGGCACACTTAGGAAAGAAAACATCATATTTACTGTACAAGGTTTGCCACTCTGTCAGCTTTGTTTTCTTGTTATAAACGATACCCAATTTTAAATTCAAGATAGGAGAGGTTTCTGTTTTAATTATTCCATTATGCTCACATTTACGATACAGCCGACCAGAAAAGTCATAAATACTGGAAACAACTATGCTGTTTAATATAGAAACACTGCTGATTTTAGAGGTATTTAGGAAAGCTTTTTGCCCAGGAGACTTATAAAACAGTCTCCTTCACTCAGAGTGCTGCTTATATAAATCATGGCTAGATATTTGTTGTAGCGATAATCGGGAAAATTGTCTCTTCCAAAATTCTTTATGGTGTGAGTCACACGTATACATGGATTATTTTCGAATATTCAATTTTCAATTTCAAGGATTAAAACAGAAATTTTAACTGAAGTACGAGACATGTTTATAAAGAAAGTACAGATACTTTTTTAAAAATTAACAGAACATTATTTTCGAAATGCTTTATCACCCCACTACTTCTCCATATAGTCAACGCCGTTATTCAAGCCTTGTAACGGAAATCCACTTTTTGTATACCTTTGTCAAAGAATGATGCCGCCTGCGATGAAAGCCCGGCCTATACTTCCATTTTCACATAATCATCGTCGTTGAAATGTTTTCCACTATGGAATTTCTTAAGATGAAAATTGCTTGGTGCCAAATCCGGATTGTAGGGAGGATCGTCAAATTGTTCCCAACCAAATAGTGCGATCAGTCATGATTTTGTTTGGCTGTGTGTGACCGGCATTGTCACTCATTACTGTTCACCATAAACCTCGCACAATTGGCAATGAATGTTTACTGGCGCAACATTTCTCATATTCAAAAAACAAATGAATAACTGATCTGCCTTCACAGTCGGCGGCTCAAAATCGCGACTGCAGGGGCAAAATATTAAAATGCACTCTCTAAGAACATCCTATCTTTATTTCAGATACGTGTTTCTTCATGCAGGGAAAAATGTCTTATATTTATAAGAAAATTTCCAAAAGTATTCTACAAGCAAATGTAATGTTTTGCTGTTTTGAAAGTCGTGGCTAATTCTAAAATTTTGACTTTAAATCTATGGTAATTTACAACTACATATAATGGCTTCAGAAAAATACGTTTAGGAGTCACCCTTAAACATTTTCATAAGTCAAATCATAATAAAACGTGGAATGCCGCAGGTATGACCATAGAATTTACACATAGTGCGTTCTGAAAAGAGTATCCACTTTAAAAAAATTATAGTTGTTAAATTGACGAGGAGAAGGTTTCGCTTTCAATATGTAAAAGGAACAAACAATATTGCAGCACCAGTTCTGGAGTTTTTTCAGAGCTTTCATTTTATTGGGTTTATAATTTTTTCGGTAGAGTATTGTTTTATACCTGGGTATATATCTGACGGTATTAGCTAGAGGGCTGTCCCAGAAGTAACCGACCTAATAAGCAAAACACAAACATTTTGGGAAAAACATCTTTATTTCTCTACATAGTCTCCTTTCAGCTCGATACACTTTTTCCAGCGATGTTCAATAGCTTCGATACCCTGTTTATAGTGAAAACCATCGAGTACTGCAAAATAGCTATCGCCTGCAAACTCCACCTCTTCATTGTTGGCAAATCTTTTACCACCAAGCCATTTATTAAACTTGGGAAACAGAAAATAATCAGAGGTGGATAAGTCTGGCGCATAGGCCTCCTGAAGAAGCAATTCGAACTTTAGCTCATTGATTTTGGCCATAGCGATAATGGATGTGTGAACTGGTGCATTGTCTTGATGAAACAGAACTTTTTGCTCGATTTCATCATTCCAACGCTGCAATAAATTTGCATAATACTCGCCATTGATTGATTTTCCTTCTTGAAGATAATCAATGAAGAGTATCCCACGCGCATTCCAAAATACTTGTCGCCATGACCTTGTCTGCAGATGGAACTGTCTTCGCCTTCTTTGGAGCCAATTCTGCCCTTTCAATCCACTGTTTTGATTGTTCCTTCGTCTCAGGTGTGAAGTATTGGACCCATGTGTCATCGACGCAAAAACTCGGTTTTATTGCAGGAAACCGCACCAAACACTCGACTGAAACATCCTCACGACGCTGCTTTTGTTTCATTGCAAGTAAACACGGCACCCATCTTGCGCACAGCTTTCTCATGTTCAAATTTTTAGTCAGTATGCCATGTACAGCACTTTTTGAAATGCCTACGATGTCTGCTAGCTCGCGCACTTTCAGTCGACAGTCATCCAATACCATTTTGTGGATTTTCTTCACAATTTCTGGCGTGGTCATCTCATTTGGTCGACTACTGCGATGTTCCCCATGGCAGCTCGTACAACCTCGCTTAAACTCTGCCACCCAATATTTTACTGTTGTAAACGAAGGAGTAGACTCCCCCAGAGTAGAATATAGCTCAGCTTTAATATTAGTTAGACTTAAGACCTTTCAAATGAAAGTATTTTATCACATAACGATGGCCAGTTTTATCTATGTTTACAAATTCGCTGAGAGAGTTCACTATTATGGCTACCAAACAATTACTAAACAACGTAGCATCGTCAAACTTCAAACTTAAGCTTTATAAGGGTGGTACCTTCTACCATAGTCATTTGTTTGAAACAACAACCGTTATATATGTCAGGTCGAGTAGTTCTGGGACTGCCCTCGTACATATGACTTACATTCGCGGAAAAATAAATTTGTGAAGAGAACAGTTTAGTAAAAACGTTAATAATTTCGGACTTTGACTTTTTTCTCCGTCAGATCAAAACGCACTTTGACCCCAATTTCTTCTATGGTTTTGCATATAGCGTAGGTACCCATTATCACGTAGTTTTCTAACATAGATGATTATTGGCATTTAATTTAGCTTTTACGCTTGTGGAATCCGTATAAAGTAAACGTGAAACTTAAAACTATAATGTTGGTCGTCAAAATACTTCCAGGAAAAACAATTTGAGCGCTACTGCAAAATAATTAAGAATGACGGCATGACAGATAGCTTCCGTGCACAACGTGGAACAATCAGATTATTATATAACACGTGCACACGAAGCTATCTTCTGCAGACACAGTTTCTTTATTGATTTGAGTCACTACTAACCACCAAAAGAAAACAAAAGGTGAAATGCTACGTAGGGTGAAGGGCACGAGGGGGCAGGAGCCGTGTGGCTGCGGTGAAGGGCAATGCGGTGCTTGGTGGAGCGTGCTCCGTCCACACTAAAATGGCGGAAACTTAACAAAACTATTCCAGGAAATTATACGCCATATACAAGGATCAGAAATCGGGTAGCCAGTATTTTAATATGTGATAGTATGCCTCAAAACGAGACAACAATGTCGTGATCAACATTGGTCCTAATGCACATGCTTCGTGTAATCTGAAGCAATAGGTGTTTATTGCTGGGAGCAAGGAAAAAACCATACAAACACCTCAATAACAAAGCCTGGCCTCGTAGCTCAGTCGGTAGTGTAGCTGCTTGCTGTGTAAGGTGTCCTGGGTTCGATTCCCAGCTGGGATTTTGCTGGTTGGGATTTTTCTCTAACCAAGATTATTCACTCTCCTCCCCAGAGTCTAGAGGTATGAATGAGAGTTTAAATGGGTGTGTGATCCAATGAATAAAACCCAAAGTTTACGAGTTAACACCGTTGCTTATTAGGAAATATGTTAAAGTTAAAGGCAGTAAATGGAAACTAAAATACAAAGATAGCATAAACACAAAATTCAATCCGTTAACAGTAATTTACACAAACCTACACACAGGACTGACTGCAAGCTAATGTTTACCGACACGGTTAGCAGAGGTTGTTAACGGGAGGTCCTACCTGAGTAGTACCTCAACCATAACTAGCAAATACCGGGGAGGTATACTAAATTTAGACCTGAAAGGTTTCCTTCTCCAATTATCATTTCATATATCATGAGTGTCCTCGGCCTGTGGTGCCGCATGCAGTAAGAACGGATGTTAAATACCATAAAAAAAACTGATTTTCTCTGACACAGAAACACGTCAGAAACCTTTGTTGAAGCTGTTGACAAATTGCAACGATGTGCTAATAGCCGCAACCAAACTAATGTTTTCCTTTATAACGCATGAATATTCCATGCCAGATGTGCCAAATATGGTATGATTATCTGGTAGTCTTTTGGCCTTTTGTATTGCAGAGAAACGACGTCAAATTGAGCACATCCTAGGAGCAATCGTTCAAATTTCAGAAAACTTGTTTTAGAACCAATGTTTGTAGGGCGTTTTTATCTTGTTTTGATGCATAGCATTATATCCTAAAATATTGAACACATTTAAACACCCGGTATAGCGTTTCAAAAGTTGACGAAATAAAACTAACGTAAACTGTGAAGAAGTGGCGTTGTCTGTGTGCTATGGATGTAAATCGTATTATAGTTAAGTAATTAGCAATTAGTATTCAGTATTGAAACTAGGTCATTTCGTACTGTCATTCCTTATTTCAGGAGAAAAAAAATTGCAGCGGACTGTGTTTTATACCTCTACAAGAAAATGCGGGAAAAAATGTATTGCTTCCCCTAAACTTAGGCTTGTATCGTGGTTACTCTTAAAATGCAGGGCACAGCATTCGTTGGATGCGAAATTTTAGAAAGGGAAGCATAAACGTTTTTTTCTAAATAAATTAAATAGAAGCAGACAAAGTTTTGTTGCTAATCCTCTGATTTATAAAAAAAAAATCAAAAGGACTGCTCGTTCTGTTTAAGTGGGACGTAGATACACTCAAAAAGGCCAAGAAAATAATGAAAACAAATTAGTTTTTGTTTTGGGCTTGGAGTGGAATGTAATGTATCGGAGGGGACTCGGTACCGACCCAGTAATTGAGGATATTGTACCTACGCCCCCGGGAGGGAAGGATGAGGTGAGAGGAGACACCGGGCTTCCGGAATCAGGAGTGACGGCCCAGCAATGACAGGGTTCCATTTTCCAGATTGAGACGCCCCTGCAGTCGGGCAGACAGACCGGGGAGGGTCAAACGCCCCCAAGGGACGGTCCGTATACCCCGGCAGACAGCAGAAGGCCAAGGGACCGAGTAAGTTCCACAGAGAGTAGCCTTTTTCCCCTGCCACGTCGCACCGGAACATCATCGCCGACACTTCCAACCCTGAAACAGAACGCGGTGAAGGATGAATGAAGTGATTAATGGAACGAAGTGAAAGGACTGGAAATTCGGCGGTTAAGAGAAACCACTCCAGCATTCGCCTGTAGACCCGGGAAAATCCCATGGATCAGAGTGAGCGGTTGCTGAGAATCGATCTCGGGTCTCCCGAATGAGAGTCCCGCGTTACCGCAGCGCCACCTCGGTTGTTTTGGCTTTAAATTGCTCCTGGATTATTCCTTGAGCCAGGTCAAGCAGACCGTTTATCATCGACCAGACTATTAGTGTAACTTATACAATTTCATAATTGCCAGATTAGAATCAAACTTGTACCATTGCAGCCTGAAGTATACTCTACTCAGTGTTAAGCCAAACATATGTTTGCATATGTGCTGAAATGAATAAAGCGCAATTACTGCTTTTCATTGCGATTCTACCTTTTCAACTTAAGCCTACACATAGCATGTGTGAACGAACACTGATTGACCTAATAGTGTTTAACTATGAAGCCCGGGACTTGGTACTTACGAGATCGTAGGTCACCATTGTAGTAGCTATGTTATCTTACAATGAATTTGATAACGTTTGTGATTTACCGGAAAAAAAGTCATTAGAAAATTTAATGTACCATCGGGATGTTGCCACAGTAGCTCAATTGGTAAGAGCAATGGCATGGCAAGCCGGAGATCCATGGTTCAAATACCGCCTATGACATTGAATTTTTCAGTCTGATTCTATCAAATCCTGACTTTCTATATGCTACTTCATTAATTTTGTTTCGTATCTACGAAATAATTTACTTTCAAAGTAAATATATCGCCCATGAAAAATATTTTTCATCAAAATAAACAATATAATAAGATTTTGGCAATATTTTTAATAATTCACAACATATAATTATCAGTTATAGTCCAGCACATAGATCTGTAGCTGAGACAATGTAGAGTAAACGTTATTAATTTTGAACTCCGAGTTAGTAGCATGGTGTCGCATACAGCGTCAGGAGCCCTGTATGAACATAACTGAAATCTGACTTTATGAAACATCTTCATTTACCAGTGAAAACGAAATGTAACTCACACGACAAGTGTGTACGTATTGTCTTAACTAATGAGTATTGGTACACAATGAGAAACTAACCATTACATGCGCGTACTGTACTGTACTGTACTGTACTGTACTGTGCCGTACCTACTATTTGTACTGAAGAGGAGGGCGATGGATTTTTTTCGGGCGTAAAAATCCTTAGCATAGCTTCCTTGGGAAGAGAAGTAAAGACGTTGGTCCCGTGTCGTAGATTTACGGCACGCAAAAGAACCTCAAACCTGATAGAGGCCTTTAAGCAAAATTTACGGTCTTTCACGACCAATATAAAATGGGACGCTAAGGACCACAGCAGTTAAAGAGCGTCGATAAATAAAACTCAATTTTTTCGTACTGCAATTTTATCTGTAAGTACAATTATTAGAGATTTTTCTAGATTGGGTGTAATTTTAAAACTTCAAAAGACAGCATGTGATATGTTATGCTTCTCAAAATAATCTGAGGTAGAATAGGAGTAAATGTATACAGGCTGGACCATTTAAGTTGAGACTGTACAATATCTCAGTCTTGAATAGAGGTTGCTTTATATTATGGGGCAAAGTAAATGCCATTAGTCGTGTTTTATTTGGAGGACGTTGTAATGTTCATTTTAGGGTCAATTTAATTTGACCATAATTGTAGGTTCCCATTAAAAAATTAATTTACCCTAAAATGACCATCATAACGCCCTCAAAACAAAACACGATTAATGGTGTTTACTTTCCCACATAATATCAAGCAACTTTTGTTATGGACATTTCTTTCTACAACGCTTAGTTTTGAAAATATTGTACAGTCTCAACTAAAATTGCCCACCCTGTATATAGACGACTTATGTATAACAAATTCATTATATTGCCATGGAGTTTAATTTTAAATACAAGCAGCAAAGAAAGAATTATACACGAAGGTTCGTACCAATAATTTAACAAAACAATAAGGTTCCAGTAAAAATCGGACATGAAAACCTTCGTGAAAATATATATGTGAGGAGGGGGAGAGAGTGGGATTGTGTGTGTTTGCGAGAAAAGTAGGAATGCAAGTATGTTTATTCGTTATCTGGATATTAGATATAGACGGAATAATATATGGGAGGAACGGAAGCCGCTGTGCTCGGTTCTCTCCTTCACGGGACATTCATGACCGGTTATCAAGGTTGCATGTTGGTGGCAGTAGCATGGGCGATGCCACGGTCAAGATATGCAGTCCCTCTGCTCCGTCCTGTTCGTGAGTGTGTTCTGAGCTACAAAGCTACCACCGGTTATTTATAACATTGACTTTGACACAGTGGGTTTTGGGCAGGGTTTTGCTGATTGTAAGCCAAAGCTTTCCAAACGCGAGCCACACATTCTTTTCCCTGTACAATCTTCCTTGGTAGCTGTTCTTTCAATAGGAATTTCTGTAAATATAACGTGCACATTATTTACCTTTAAGAGATGAAATACGCTAATCCGCTGCTGCAGCACATGACTTTCCTGTCACTTGACTGCTTTATAGCGGAGAGTTTCTCGCACGTGCATATCGTTCGTCACAGCACTCTGGCGATTTCATTCAGTGTGTTGAGGAAATAGTAAAAACTAGAGAGAGAAGTTTCTTTCAACGCTCTTACGTCAGCACTCGGGAGATGAATGTTGTTTTCTGTTGACTTACGAGGCCTGTCCCAGAAGTACCCGACCTAACAAAGCAAACGCAAAAGATTTGGGAAAAAACATCTTTTTTTCTCTCTCTACATAGTCTCCTTTCAGCTCGATACACTTTTCCCAGCGATGTTCTGCAAACTGGCCATAAACTGCAATCTCCACCTCTTCATTGTTGGCACAACTTTTACCAGCAAGCCATTTCTTCAACTTTGGAAACAGAAAATAACTAAAGGGGGCTCATTCTGGCAAATAGGGTGCATGAGGAAGTAATTCGAAATTTAGCTCATTGATTTTGACCATGGCGATAATGGATGTGTGGGCTGGTGCATTGTCTTGATGAAACAAATTTCTTTTCCGCTAAATGCGGCCGTTTTTTGCTTGATTTCATCATTCAAACGCTACAATAAGTTTGTATAATACTCGCCATTGATTGATTTTCCTTTTTGAAGATAATCAATGAAAAGTATCCCACACGCATCCCAAAACTGACGCCATGACCTTACCTGCAGATGGAACTATCTTCGCCTTCTTTGGAGCCGATTCTCCCCTTTCAGCCCACTGTTTTGACTGTTCCTTCGTCTCAGGTGCGAAGCGGTGGACCCATCTTTCATCCATGTTTATGAATCGACGCAAAAACTCTGCTTTACTGCAGTGAAACATCGCCAAACACTCGACTGAATCATCCTCACGACGCTGCTTTTGTTCCATTGTGAGTAAATGCGGCACCCATCTTGCGCATAGCTTTATCATGTTCAAATTGTCAGTCAGTATGCGATGTACAGCACTTTTTGAAATGCGTACAATGTCTGCTAGCTCACGCACTTTCAGTCGACGGTCATCCAGTACCATTTTGTGGATTTTCTTCACAATTTCTGGCGTAGTCACCTCATTTGGTCGGCCGCTGCGATGTTCGTGTTGGCAGCTCGTACGGCCTCGCTTAAACTCTTTCACCCAATATTTTACTGTTACAAACGAAGGAGCAGACTCCCCCAGATTAGAATCTAGCTCAGCTTTAATATTAGTTGGACTAAGACCTTTCAAATGAAAGTATTGTATCACATAACGATGGCCAATTTTAGTTATGTTTACAAATTCGCTGAGAGAGTTCACTATTAATGGCTACCAAACAATTGCTAAACAACGTAGCATCGTCAAACGTCAAACTTAAGCTTTATAAGGGTGGTACTTTCTACCATAGTCATTTGTTTGCAACAACAACCGCTATATATACGTCAGGTCGGGTACTTCTGTGACTGCCCTCGTACTTTGTGGTGGAATAAATCTGAAACGGAGCAATGTGATAACACTAAAGTATTCTAATGCTTAGTGACTATTTATGAAGGAACTAACAGAATATTTCAAAATACATTGTGTCGCTCGCTTTAAGCATTATGAAAATTGTTTCAAAACCAAAACCGAGAAGTCAGCAGCAGGTGTTTATGGGCAACGAAGTTCCCTGCCATCTATTAGATGTTAGTGTAGATATTGTTATGCAGAAACCAAAGGTTATACCACTCGTCAGGTGTTTAGAATGGGGTATGCATAAAATTAACCACTTTTTATATTTTTAACTAAAATTGCTCCGAGTCTTAGGCCTTACATACGAAAGCGAAGTATATATTTTGTCAGGGCTACATCCCATGTGGGATGGAGCCCTCCTTGGTTTATAAAATACTCCAAAAGGTTTGCTTCTAATAATATAAACCACGCATGATGTAATAAATAGAATTAAATACAACTCCAGATTACCTTAAACGACTTAAATCACTAGAACACTTACTTTTCTTATTGCCCATTAATATATCTATATTTAATCTCGCTAAATATTCTTACTACTTCATAAAATTTGTTTTATATATTGTATGTTCAAAACTTATAGAAATTTACACAAATTATAGGGCTGGCCCCGTAACTCAGTCGGTGGAGCATCTGCCTTCTGTGCGAGGGGTTCCTGGTTCGATTCCCGGCTGGGGAATGAGTGTGAATATGATATGATCTAATGATTAAAAACCAAAAGTGCAAGAAACCCAACGAGAAGAGTTACACTAGTTAACAGCATTGCTAATAGACAATAGGTTCCAAAGGAAAGGCCGCCGATAAGACCAATGTAGTTAAAAGCAGATATAAATGGAACTAAACAAAAGGAGATTATAATTTCCAAATTTCTTTCTCTCTTGCATCCCTTTTGCTCCTAAAATAATTTCTTTTGTGTTCTAGTGTAATAACTAATACCTATTTAGCGCAATGTTCAAGCTTATTAGTCGTCCTCCGCGGTCTAGGGGTACCATGCTAGCCTCTAGTTCCCGAGGTCGCGGGTTCAAACCCGGCGGAGGGCGATGAATTTTTTTCGGCCAGCAACCAGCAACCAAGAACAGGTCGCCCAGGTTTACCTGGGCGGAATATAATCGCCACAGTACCTAGCCGCGTGTGCGGCTTTACCTGTGCGATAAAGGAGATAAAAAGAATATTCACAAGCTTTTGATTTTTGTCAATCTGTCATGGGCGGGGTTTAGCTTTGTGCACTGCCATTGGCTGGGTCTCGGTGTTGCCTCATGGGCGGACTAGCGACCACGTGGTGACCGAGCCCAATGCTGCTTAACTTGGGGAAGTTTGCGAGATGAGGGATTGGCAGACCTCAGCCTCGGGGGCCCAAGCCGTCTTTCGGCAACCGGTAGCTCTTCCTCTGCCGTGGCGCCTTGTGGTCGGAGCGGCCCAAAGAGTTAAGTTGCTGGTTGCTAGCCGAAAAAAATTCATCGCCCTCCGCCGGGTTTGAACCCGCGACCTCGGGAACTAGAGGCTAGCATGGTACCCCTAGACCGCGGAGGACGACTAATAAGCTTGAACCCAATCCTTAGCATGGCCTCCTTCGGAAGGGAAGTAAAGCTGGTGGTCCCGTTTCGTAGATTTACGGCACGTAAAAGAACCTCAAGTCTAACAAAGGTCTTTCACGCCCAATATACAATGGGACGCTACGGACCATAGTAGTTAAAGAGCGTCCATAAATAAAAAATCAATTCAACTCAAGCTTAGTATGTAGAAATGCTACTACTCCTACCTAGATATCCTGTGATTAATATTTTGCGTTATTAAAGCTGTCTTTGATAATTAAATTCCCCGTTGCTTTGTTTTGCAAGCTGAATAATAGAGCTACTTTCTAAAAAAAAAAGTAAAAGCAAAACATTTTTAAAACCTGACTGTGGGAGAGCACGCCATACACTTCCTTTCACACGCCGTACCAGTTCGCTACATCTCAATTCTTTTGTCTGGATGCTCAGATATTTTCGCACTTCTGTTGTTGCATAGCAAACTAGTAGCCTCTTTCACCCGAGTTGGTTTGTATCATCTGAAGAATAGCTGCTCCACACATACGCACACATTTCAAGAAGGAACAATTATTGGATGCCTTTTATAATCTGTTTTATCAAGCTATTTAACTTATTTTTTCTGTTAAGAACTTTTGCCTGTCATTCTGTCCTTATGACAAACCCATTTTGGGTCGCATTTTTAAGTAGAAAAATTCTTATGGAATTTTAACTATAGGTGACACACACGTTTATTCATACTTCCAGAACCTGGCGAGTATAGGAAACAATCCTAGGTAGAGAAAATTCCCACCCCTCATCCGGGAATCGAACCAGGGACCCTATTACAGCAGGTAGGTGCTCTACCGAATGAGCTGCGACGCCAACTAAATTGCGTTAATGGTCCAAGGGGGATAGAAGAAACCGAATAGGTAAATGCTTAAAACCAATTGCTATATGTTGGGCTTGAAATTCCATGCTGCTGCTTTATTTGCCTATAGGCATACAATAATGGAGGTTTCTCAGTTGACCTATTCCTTATTGAGTTTCTATGAAAGTTATCACATCCTCTAGTATTAAATTCATAAAATTTACCATTTCTATTTACATTAATTACATTGAATTCATTTTTATGCACAAGTAATATCAGTTTATATATTTACAATGGAATTACAGTTAAAATCCTTTCCTTAATAAAAGTTGGCCTACATGATGTTCTATTACCTAACTCAAACTTGTTCTTAAACACATCTTTTGTAGTTTTATAATTCTGTTCATATTTTTTATGCCACTACTGCCCCATATCCCAATTCCATAGCTAAGATAGCTGTGTATTATTCCATAATAAAACATTTTCACTGCTTCCTTATTCATATATTTAGACAAATTTCTTTAAAAAAATATATTCTACTACTAATTTTATTGCGCACACATTCAATCTGTTTGATATTTTAAATTTTTATCCAATTCAATACCCAGAAAATTTGTATATTCATCCTGAACAATATCTTTCCCATCTAATACTAGATTGTCTAATTTTAAACTTGTTCGGTGTTCAAAGGTAATTTACCTTTGTTTATATTAACATTCAAATTGTTAAGTTCTATGTGTTTCAGTATTATAGAAATTTGGTTTAGTAAATTTTGCTTTAGTTGATCTTCTAATTTATTCCAAAGTAATAGACATATCGTCAGCGTATGTGCTTGTTTTATAATTAATGGCGTCTGGTAGGTCATTTACATAAATCAAATATAATAGAGGACCAAGAATGGATCCTTGCGGCACTCCTAATTTAACGGTATCATCATTTGATGAGATTTTGTTAACTACATTTCCATTTTTATAGTTTATTTCAAAACATTATTTCCGATTTGTTAAGTACGATTTTATTATTTCAAGCAATTTCCCTCGTATACCATAATTTTCTAGTTTACGAATCAGGAGTGAGTGATCTACTGAATCAAAAGCCGTAAATAAGTCTAGAAATAATACTCTCTCCATGACATCATGAGAAACAACTGAATAGTGAGAGCAGTTTTAAAAATGATAAGATATTGAAAAATAGTTAACTGTTGTTTTATACACGGAATGCGTAGGCTCGGAAAGGTAGAATCGGGCTGAAAAATTCAATGCCATAGCCGGGATGTGAGATACGGTCTTCGGCTGCTCTGACCAACCGAAAAATGCAAACCAGTAATAAGATATCACGTAAACGGCCGATGTCACAAAAAAATTGAATAAATTGTGTATTTGAAAGAGATCCATAGTTTCTGTGTAGTCTGTTTTCGTCTATCTCTTATGATTTACCTGTTATACAAAATTGTGCAAAATTCCTTCCGAATGAAGTGCACTTCACAACTTATTCCCAGAACATTCAAGATATTGTTCATGTGAATATCTAAAATACGCTACTTTAATAACAAACGCTGGAGCCAAAATTTTGCTTATAAAGGGTAATTTGGTATGGAGAATTTTCTTGAAAATCTTCGGGTTTTTAATGGTGTTTAACGCCCGTTCTGCTGCATACGGCACCACAGGCGGTGGACATCAATGATAAATGAAATAATTGGGAATGGAAATTTGGGAAGGGAACGTCCAGACCTAAGTTTAGAGGCTACCTCCCCGGCATTTGCCAGTTATGAAGGCTGAGGAAAACCTAAAAGAAAAGAAAAATATAAAAATAAAAACCCCAGTCGGAAGGACGACTCTAGCAGGAGTCACATCTTTGGAAGATGCTGAACTTAAATTCAAAGTTTGGTGTTTATCCGACCTTTCTTTTTTCACATATCCTGTTCGGACACGCAGGAACCGTTTCCTAAAAATGCTGTTTTTATTCATTCATTTTTGGTGCCGCAAAACATATTTCCGGTGAATTCTCGGTATCGAATTTTGGGTGGAATACAATACGTCCTCTACGTGGTACGTGACAGAGAAAGTAAAAAAATGCATAGTCGTCTAAAAATTAAATATTAATTAGTTGGGGTATTTTCATATTGGACCCTTAAAACTGTACATTACATTATCTATGTACCCTCTAATCTGGTATATTATCCAGGCAGTGTTACCTTAAATCCAGCGTGCAGTATAAAACACCACTGGCAGGGTATGTGCATGTCATGGCAACGTGCTTTCGATTCACACGTGGCACTTCTAAGGTAACACAACACGGAAAAACAAACTGTACAGGCTGCCCGAGGCGGTATACGAACCCGCTGTCTTGCGGCTACCAGTCCTTGCCTCATCGAGCATGAACACGAAGGCCTGCGTTAATATCTTTCTCTCTCTAAACATATCAGATTAAAAGTTGAGCGCTTCTAGAGGCCTAATATTGCTTTTTTTATGCATGGGCCACAGATTTAGAAATAATATTGGAAATATTTATTTATAAGCTTTAATTGCTTTGAAATTCTTCAGCGTATTCATAAAATATACAGGATGTGGAAAAGCAATGTGCACAAAATGGTAGATTAGGAAGGCAGCACAAACTAAACATTTTGAGGTTAGGAGCAAGGGCGCACAGATGCAGTATAACAGCAATGCTGTATGAATATATCTTAAATGTGACTTTATGAAACCTCTTCATTTGCCAGTCAAAATGAAATGTAACTCTCACGACAAGTGTTTACGTAATGTCTCAACTAATGAGTACGGGTACACATTGAGAAGCTAATCGTTACATGCATGTACTCTACTGTACTGTACTGATATAGACGAGCGTTCGGTATTATCGTACCATCCAGTAGACTTCACAAAACAAATGCGGCATTGAACATCAGACACACCTAGCGACAGTGACTAGTACTGTACTGTAATGTACTCTTTGTACTGAACAAGACGAGCGTTCGGTATTACTGTACCATCCAGTAGGCTTAACAACAGAAATACGGCATTGAACATCAGACACACCTAGTGACAGTGACTAGTACTGTACTATACTCTTTGTACTGAACAAGACGAGCGTTCGGTATTGCCGTACCATCCAGTAGGCTTCACAACACACATTAGCATTGAACCTCAGACACGCCTAACGACAGTAACTAGTACTGTACAAGAGCTGTTTTTGTTTACATCTAACACGCCAACAGATTTCAAAATCTGAGGCTGTAAGGCCAGGTTTCACAGTTTAAGCTTGAGCTACAATGTAGTTTTGCAGTGCGCAGTTCAAGCGATAAGCTGAGCTTTACATGACTTGGCTTAAACTGTACTGAACTGTGGTTTAAGCTAAGGAGTTACCGTGTTATCTGAAGACGATACGCCCTTAATTTTAAATTTATACTTCATACTTTTACCGTAAACATTGTCGCACTCATTGAAATCACATCCCCATATAATGTTTTGCTTTGTATTTCAGTAACAAAGCCCTCTCGTCAGAAACAATGTTTTTCTTAACATTAAGGTTATATGCAAGTATGCTAATTATTGCAGGTGAAGTTCCGGCAGCTCAAAACTTACAACATGCAGAGCTATCAATTGTTTCACACCATTCTAATCCACACTTCGTATTGCGATTTACCCACGCGTTTGGTTTTCCTTACTCTATGGAAGTTTCTAAGATTGCTTTCCTCTATTACATGCTTACACTGTTTCACAACTTCTAGGAGAATGCTCACGTTTTGTTTCTGCTTTTTTGGGTCATTTTAACTTTGTGTTGCTGGATAACCTAGTAAAGCTTGTTTTAGAAACAGCGTCACCATAAACAAATGATGGGAATTCACTCTATACGCATGCGCAAGCGTTACCAGCTTCACTGTTGCGTGGAATTGTTCAGCACAGTAAAGCCGAACCAGGTTGCCCTACCGTGAAATTCGCGAAGCTTTAACTGTGAAACCGGCCTTTAACATGGATTTAATGTTGGCGCATGTAGATCAGAAAAAAATCTTCTGTGACCCCTCAAAATTCTTATTTTGGTACTGCCTTTCTACTCTACATTTTGCTGCACGTTCTTTTTCAGTACCTAGTAGAACTTATGGGTAGAATGCAATATAGTTACTTCCTCTACAGTAGAAAAAGAAAAAAATGAGGCTCTATATTGTTATTCTGAGTGCGCTAAACGTGGCCACGGTTGGTCTACTACGCAACAGCTGCAGTTTAGAAACCTTGCCATTAGTTAGGACAAAAGTTGTTGATTACTAACCAGTGCCTTCTGGGCATAATTTAACCCTCTTCCCTCCTCACCTGTCTTTGCCATCGCTTCCTTTCCAGAGTTGCACGAACGACATGCCTGAAAAATAGCGCTTTGCGGTCAAGTCTCCTTTCTTTATGCAATATCTAAAAGTAGCACTTTGTGTTTACGCTTGTTGCAGCCTCTTTGTTGCTCAAATGCTCATAAAGCTTACCTGAGAGTAGCGTTTATAAGGATACGTTTATTGAATATCGGCTCAGAGTCCTGCTGTATGCTATTCTGCGCCCACACCAAGAAGCATTTATTAAATCTATACTAATATTATAAAGAGAGAATTTGTGTATATATGGAGTAATCTCGAAAACCACTAACCGATTTTGGTAAATCTTCCATCATTGAAAAGTCCTATTCCTTCTGACGGATATGGGGCTATACAACACTTAATTTCAATTCACAAAGTCCTAAAAGACTAAACAGGGCTTACTTTCTTCACCTTTGCCCATACATTTTCAGCCGGGTTCATATCTGGTGAGCAAGGAGGCCAATATCACTGTGATATCTTGACTTTTGCGAGAGCCAGTTTGAACCTGCTGACTTGTGTGGACAGGGTGGTTATCCTACTGGAATTCAATCATTCCATTGGAATATCCAGACCTTACAGAAAGAACTATACTGTTTTCGAGTATATCTTTATACTGCTGGCTATTTAATGCGCCATCAAGCTGCCACAACTCGTTTATGCCATCTTGTGACATCCATTCGACATGACAGACTCGCGACCTTGGCGAACCATTTGTGCCACGTATTTTTCGTCGTAACGTTTTTCTTTGGGGCAGTAGACGATTACTTTCACCCCATTTGTAGATGAAAATGTCACCTCGTCTGTGAATATAACCGTATTCCAGTTATGGTTGACATTTTCTTCAGCATATGCGAGGCGAGAAAATCTGTGATCGTCTGTAAGCGCTGCTTCTTAGCTGCCGATCGAGCAAAGAGACCTGCTGTAGGCGAAACGACTCAAGGCTGTGCGACTTGACCCGGAAATTAGAATTACTTCTAATTGTAGACACATGCTGGAAGGGATTCCTGTCCGAGTCTTCCAGAAGTGCAGTGTCCTACTGAGGAGTGGACAAACGTTTCCGACCCGAACCAGATCGACGACGAACCATCCCTTCCCTGGATAACCGCACCTACCTCGTAGCCGTTGATATAGGGACTTAGTCTCTTGCAGCCTGAGACAGAGTATTCAGCAACGTTCACTAACGTAAGGAGTAATCTCCTTGTAGCTTCGTCTTTATGTGTGCGCTCAGGCATAGCAAAATTCGGTATGATTGCTAACATATCATGCAGAATTCCAAGGTATGAGGTGCGCGTACATGATCACGCCAGCGCCATTCATAACGGAAGAATGAGACAGAACTTGCACATCCGATATTAAAACAATAAAACATTTGGTTTAGTTTTTCACTTTAGAATTCTTAAATAATTAGCCATTTATTTTGAAAACGAAAAGAGTAATTGGTGTTTTTATGCATACATATTTTAAAAATAATAAATATCCTAAGCATGGAAAGTACAGGGCATTGCCATATATTTAACAAATTAAAATTTAAATAATAACAAGAACACACACTAAAGATTTGAACCCAGGTTGTTCCATTTACGAGACACGTGAGTTTCGCCGCTACAATGCATACAACCACAATGAAAGGAATTTTCCTACTTATCGCATAGCTTTGAAATGAACGCAGGGTGGTATTAAGTCGCGTATTGTGAACGCAGCGTCAGCGAATGCTTCCGATGTTTTCCGAATTGAACTCCCTCCCTGGCTGCTGCTCATTTATTTTCTCTTGTGCTGTACAATAATTTTAGAAGGAACGCTGGGAACTCGAAATTAATTTTTTATTCTTGTTTAAAAAGCTAACAAGCTAACAGCGTATAACTTCTAGTAAGTCAATTGGTTTGTTAGTAAACAGCTACGAAAGCATACCCATTTTTCTATGCTCATAAACAAAATAGTATGTTATAAGCTTTTATCATGCTTATCAATGTTTACTTTCTCTACTACTTGTATATAATAAGTAGATAAGAGTATTGTATTCCACACAAAAATTCGATACCGAAATTTCACCGGAAATAGCGGAAATAATTTGACCGTAATTGTAGGTTCCATTTTAAAAAATTACATTGACCCTAAAATTACCATCATAACTTCCTCCAAACAAAACACGACTAATGGCATTTACTTCCCCCTATAGTATCAAGCAACTTTTATTCAAAACATTTCTTTCTACAATGCTTAATTTTGGAGATATTGTGCAGTCTCAACTTAAATGGCCCACCCTGTATATAAAGTTAAAACTGTGGCAATACATTCCACGTTGGCCTTGGTCTAGGGGTACCATACTAACTCCTAGTTCCCGAGGTTACTGGTTCAAACCCGGCGGAGGGCGATGGATTTTTGCGGGCGTAAAATGACCTTCGGAAGGAAAGTAAAGCCGGTGGTCCCATGTCATTGATTTACGACACGTAAAAGAACCTCAAGCCTGATAGAGGCCTCTGAGCAAAATTACCGGTCTTTCACGCCCAGTATAGAATGGGACACTAAGGACCATAATAGTTAAAGAGCGTCCATAAATAAAACTTGATTTCATGCATTCAGAGTGCTAACCTTGTTATAAGTGGTGGTGTAAATAGTGTCCAGCTACGGTCCGTGTCCGGCCATAAAACGAACACTGTCTGTATGCTATATTAATTAAAATTGTTAGATCGATTTTTTAGAAAATAAAAAAAATATATATCGAAAAAATAGGATACGTTACATTCACATGACTTTCTCTAATCTCTATCGTTTATTTGTGGGTATACAAACTATTCTTACTAAAGTGTAATCCAAATAAACCTCTGCAGAAATAGCTACATTACACATTTCGTTACTGATTCAAAGGGAACAGTGATAGTCAAAGTTTAAGAACTGGACCTACGTCGGCCTTAAAATTCCATACTCTTTCCGTGCAATCGCGAGAAACAACTGAATGCCGACACGACTTTGAACGACCTAGACATAAAGAATCTCAACTTTTAATAACGGATATCTCAGAAATGGCTTATGCTACGAAAAAACTTAGTTGAAATAAATTGTGTGTTTTAAAGATATCTACATTTTTATGTAATATGCTTTGTCTATCGCTTAACGTTTTCAGTTAAACACAATTATACAAAATACCTTCCGAATGAAGAGGACTTTAGAGACCATTCCCTGAAAATTCTAGATACAAATTTTATTAGCCATAAATATCTTTAATATGTGCTATTTTAATCAAAATCGTTAGGCATTTTTTAAAAAATGAAAAATTTCGAAAAGTGTTCCATGTAAAGGGTAGTTTTGGGAATCTCCGTATCGCATCTTTGGGAGGTACTGAACCTAAATGCCCAGTTTGGTGTTTATTCGACTTTTCGTTTTTGAGTTATGGTGTTCACAGTCCTACGCACACAGACACACACACACGGACCTTTTTCTGAAAATGCCTTTTTGTCCTGGATCTAGAGGTCCCCAAAACGTGTATTTCCAGTGAAACCTCGGTGTCGAATTTTTGTTTGGAAACTCAATACCTTCTCAACCTACTATGTACGTGGTAGAGAAAGTAAACATTTCAGTATAAAAAGTATTTTGGAGTGAGATTTTCTTGAAGCTACTGGTTTAGAATACCAAGTACAGTATTTATCAGAAATTTCGTTCTTGACTTATGCTTTTCGCTACCTATGTACCACACGCGCGCGAACCGTTTTCTAAAAATGATACTTTTTGTACTCGGGGAGCCTCAAAACAAGTATTTCCGGTGAAATTGCGATATCGAATTTTTGGGTGGAGTACAATACTTCCTCTACCCACGAGGTACGTGATAAAGTAATATACAAAAACCCGGCTGGAAGTGCCTTTGCTAAAAACTCGGAGCAACCGGCTAATGGCTCATACCACAGTAACTACTGCTGTTTGTCTGACATAAATGAATGCTTACGTTTATTTACGGCACTTGCAGGTGTTGAAATTCCTGCAGATTATCTAGCGAAACAGTTTGTCTGAACATAGCAGTTTTTAGTTCAATTAGTTCCTTAAATTAACACAAGACGTTTCGCTTAAGTTCGCTTATGATACGTGAAAGGTGTAAAATATATGTATGTCTGCAAATGAAAATATTTCCTTTAAATTAAGCTTTTTATTTTTGGACGCTATTTAACTGCTGTGGTCCTTAGCGTCCCATTCTATATTGGGCGTGAAAGACCGTAAATTTTGCTGTGAGGCTTCTTTATCAGGCTTGAGGTTCTTTTACGTGCCGTAAATCTACGACACGGGACCACTGGCTTTACTTCCCTTCCGGAGGAAGCCATGCTAAGTATTTTTACGCCCGAAAAAATCCATTGTCCTCTGCCGTGTTTGAACCCGCGGCCTAGGGAACTAGAGGCTAGCATGGTAACCACTGTAAACACAAAACATGTGTTTATGAACCGTAAAATATGGACTGGAAATATGTATAACATAGCCCAGGTAGCGCCATTTTTTACTTCATTAACTCTTCAATTTCTCAGATTATAAAAAAATTCATTACGACATGAATTTATAAGAGCAATACCTGCACCCCTAACAATCGCCACCCCTCCGCCCGCAAGTAAACCTTTCCAAACTGACCATTAAATAGGAATGTAGTTCTTTTTTTCGAGAATGCTAGTACAGGGTATACAAAGTTACCCTTATTTCTCAGTTGAATAGTGAAATTTCTGATTTTTGAAAATTTATCCTTAAGTAACATGTCAATAATATAAAACTCTTTATACACTGAATGTAAATGCAAGAAAATAATGAAATAAAAATGAAAAAAGTCAATAAACGTAGAAAATAGCATAGAAGGAACCTAATAAATATGTATCTTCATAATCTGGGACACATAAGGATTTATGTACACGTCAGCAAGTCCAAAATACAACTATTATAGATGACGTCATCAGAATCTGGGCCCTGGTTATTCTACATGAAGGCTTGAAGTACATTAATATGAGAAGTCTGTTCATATCTGTTAACCCTTCAGTGGTAACACAAACTTTATTACGTTGTGGGTAATATCGGTCCCTCAGTTCCTTCAATATTTTATTTGAATCGATTTTCACATTCGTCATTATATTATAGGATTTAATTCTTATATAATTTATGGAAATACAGGAATCATTTGAACCACCATCATTAATATTTGCTTTTCCGAGGCCAAATGGACCAACTTCGACTTGACATATTCTATATGGTGGTTCTCTTTCTACATTTTCATCCAAAGTAAACGATATTCCACGTAACTTTAATTTCCAAAGAGCCTACAGCTTATAATATGCTAGAAAACAACAATGCCTTGTTTTGTAAAATAACAACTCAAAGGCACGCAAAATATACTTAGCAATACCGATCTACGAAGCCTTCTTGGTAAATTTGCAACAGTAAGTAGCAATAACTACATCAGATTTTCACATCAAAGACAAGCACTAGATTCTTACCTCGGCGTTCAATATTGCGACATGATCAGTGAAGGCGATATCACCAAAAAAATCTTGTGTTACACTCACATGACTTTCTCTACTCTTGTACAAACTATTTTTACAAACGCTTATTCTCCATCTACTTCATGTTAATCGAGATAAACATTTGCAGACTCTATCTTATTGCTAATTTTCTTGTAGATTTAAGGGGCATATATATTTACAAGGGCAATATAGAAATACAGTAGCCTTTAAGCATAGACATATCTCTTAATAGCTGGTTGCTATGTACAGCACCATTCTCTTTGCCACAGATTAATACTCTTTGCATATCCAAGACAAAAAAATGAATAACGAATTCCCATTTGAGAAAATAAGTATTGAAAAATTTAAGGGAATAACAAGCAATATCTCTAAAATGGTTCACTCAACAAAAAAAATGTATAAGATATAAATTGTGTATTTTAACGCGATCTACATTTTTTGTGTAGTAACATTTTGTCTTTCTCTTATGGTTTACCAGTTATGCAAAAGTCGTTCACAATGAAGAATACTTTTGGAGGCATTCCCAGAAAATTCAAGATATACATTTTATTTGTCATAAAAATATCTTAAATATATGATATTTTAAACAAAATCGTTAGCCATTTTTGAGAAAATTAAAATTTTCGAAAAATGTTCCATGTAAAGAGTAATCTAGGGTGGGGGGATTTTCTTGAAAACCTTCGTGTCGCATCTCTGGAAGATACTGAACCTAGATACCAAGTTTGGTGTTTATCCGACTGTTCGTTACTGAGCTATGCTGTTCAGACACACACACAGACACACAGACACACACACACACACTCACACACACACACAGAAATGTTTCCAAAAATGCTTTTTTTTGTATTCAGGGGGTCTCAATATATATTTCCGGTGAAATCTCGGTATCGAATTTTTGGGTGGAATACAATACTTCCCCCTACTTACTATACGTGGTAGAAAAAGTTAAAAAAAAAAAAAAAAAAAAAAAAAAAAAAGTGACAGGGTCTAAGAGACCGATATTACCGCTAAAGGGTTAAGGCTAACTTTGTTTAAAGATAAAGTCGAGGATATTTCGGATGGTGTTTGCTTTTCTGGAAACAATTGGATACCTCTGACTGCATTCTTTGTTGTCGGTTTTGATAGAAAGGTGTAGGTATCCATGCGCGGGCAGTTCCGGAAGAAGTAAAAAACGACCGGGAAGTCTCAGCTGGTACCGATATAATTATAATGCAGCCTATAGGGAGAAGAAGCGGTGTCTGTAGACCTTCCTGCATTACCACTCGGATGGCAGATGGTAGCACGTCAGTTGTAGCGAACACATGCTATCTCTCCCCACCTTTGTATCACATTTTAGACAAAGCTGAGGTAATAGTGCGATTCCTCAAACAGGCCGTTAATTGCTTTCTCGAGCGCTTGATGACGTTGCAAGATGGAGCGTTTGAAAATTCTAGCAGCGACCAACGACCAATCAAAATACACAGGGGCATTAGTGCATTATTTTAAGACATCTGCAAAGACGATGTGGCCACTGAAAAGTCAGTTTGCTTCCTGTCACGCTTGAATTTATAATACTTATATACACGACAACGTTAAAGACAACCTGTGAAAATTGTCGAAAATTCTTAAAAATATAGATTTTAGGATTTCTGTGCATTAATAAACCTTAGGTATTGTAGATTAACATGCCAAAGTTATTTTCAGATAGTTTCACTTTAAACCCTTGTCACGTGACCATTTAAACCGCAGTTTTAAACTTAAAAAATATCATACCCCAACATTAAAAACATTTCTCATAACGCATGTGAATATACCAAGTGTTCCTTACGATGCAAAATTCAACCAATCAGTTACCTATATTTTTCAACCATAGATCCATAACCTCATAATAAATAAAAGCTCTGGTAGGATTGTTTTAAACAAATAAAATTATGTGTATATAAACAAAATATTTACCTCTAAAATAAGAAATATGAATAAGTAATGTCATTTGTTTAAGAGTAATACATATTTATTCCATTTAAGATCATTGGATACCTTTTTAAATGTGGTATTTCTGGGATGTAAATTTGAAGTTTAAGTTTTGAAAACTGACACGCTAGAAGATTTTTTTCTTCGTAGCGTAGTTAAAAGAATTGTTCTTTTTTCTAAAAAGGTATTTCATGCATTTGTGTATAACATTTGCATTTAGTTTCTAATAAAGCTATTGGTATGTGGAAAAGAAATGGTTATTTGCTTAAAAACGCAGAATTTGACATTTTTGTCCGTTTGCCCCCTTAAATTCAAATTTCTACCTTGCATATTTACATAAATATCAATGTTTATTACGAAAACGCGTTGGTCTGATCGAAATGCTCCACATGATCCATTAATGAAACTATTTGATGAAACTTGCTTATTGTATACTCCAAAAGAGCTAAACGCTATTTTTAAAGCAAAAATTCAATTAAAACGTCACTTTGTTGGGAATTGTATGACCAAATTAAAATACATGTAATTGCCTACTGTTTTATTACGAAGAATTCAATTTATGATTTTTGTTACATTTTAGTGAATTTTTACGCATGCTTTATTTTAAGGGAAAAGGTTTGAATATCGTGAGAAACAATTTCCAACCCATTAAAAAGAATATTTGGATCATTGAACATTGGTTGCATACGTTCACCCTTCACTCGCACACTTTCCAGACATTTTGAAGGGTAAGGGATAAAATAATAGAAGAGAAATGTTTCACCTAGCTGGAAATCGAACCCGGTGGCTCCATATTTAAAGCCAGTACACTGGCCAGTAGAAAGATAGTCCGCAATAAGCAAGTTTCCTTTTAACCATGAAAATTTCTATGTCTTCAGCCGTCGTTAGAGATAGGATGGATGATATCATTGTATCACCGATCCAAAAATGTCTTAGACTTCATTTAAATGTTGAAAAATATTTTGTAGAGATGGAGAAGTCTCAAACAGACTAACTCTGTTAGGTAAGTATGTAGTATTGTTAATGTTCACTTCCAACCTTACAAGATGTGGGTGTGCAAACGCCCTCGAGATCGCTATCCAAGGAGGTGCACTGCTCGTTTTCTTCGAGAGAAACGTGGGATCACGATTAATGGACTTGCACGTATATTATACATCTCCAAAGGCAATACGCTTAATTCTACTTCACTATAAAAGAGAATGCATCACGACTAGGTTGAATGCCTTTGGAAGAAAGTGATTCTCCAGACAGTATATCGAAACTTTGACTATCATCGCTCAATAATCCCAAATTTTCTATTGCATTCCACTTGTCAACTGAAGGCACTGTAATAATACACTCTTCTTGGTTTTAATTGACAAAGCATTTTTTCTCGATCCTTAAAAGCTACGCTTACTCTGGTTGAATTTTCACCCGAAACAATTTTAATAATACTGTTGTAGCAGTAGCTGGTATGTTCCTTTATTTACATACAAAAATCAAAGACTGTCGAGTTACTCCACAGACCAGAAGAAACAAAAGTTTTAAACTTGTCAGAAATTTGTAACATCAACTACATACATTTTATATTTAACGGACATTTAAAAACTAACAATGTGATGGGAAGTGATAATAAAATACTACTTTAGCTTTCTTGCAGTTACAGTTCTAACAAACAATGCTGCTACGTGTAGAGAAGAGCTCTTCACCGAAAATGTCTTGTCACTGTTTTATTACATCATAAGGTATCTTATTTTGGTCCAGGCGTAGAAGAACTTTGATAACATACATATTATCTGATTTTTAAAGCCGCTGGATGGCGAGACAATTTTGAAGCGTTTACTTTATCTGTTTTGTTGTTGAGCTTCCCGTTTTCTGCTAGCTCGTTCTGTTGTCTGGTGCGCCAGCTGCTCTAGTGCTATAGCTATGAGATCTTTCTCTCAGGGTATGCGCGGGCGAGTGTGAAAGGATAACACTAGTTTAAATTGACTGAGAAATTTAATGTTATCTAACACTTGAGCTATTGAAGCGAGTTGCCGACCGTTTGAAATTAAAGAATGAAAGTAATTATGAATCGTAGCACTCGAAACTGTAACAATTGACTTATTATACCTGCTAACTTCTGCAGCATCAATTTTACGGTTTGAAATAACTGTTTCCGCAATAAAAAAACTAGAAGCGCAAATTGCCGCGAGTCACTAAAATGCTTACCGGCAAAATCCCCTGCGATAGCCGCTAAATTTTATTCACACAAGCGCGTCCCTGAGCGCTTAAAATAACACACGAGTAATCACCAGATTAAGTGACTAATTCTCAAAAGAGAGGGTCATGAACGTGTGCACGAAAAGTGCCAAAATTGCCAAAATTCATAAATATGGATTTGTGTTATTAAACACTATATAGCTTTTATAGCTGTACTAAAGTTGAAATTGAGTTTTACTTTTGGACGCTCTTTAACTACTATTGTTCTTAGCGTCCCGTTCTATATTGGACGTGAAAGACCTGAAATTTTGCTCAGAGGCCTCTATCAGGCTTGAGGTTCCTTTACGTGCCGTAAATCTACGACACGGGACCACCGGCTTTACTTCCCTTCCGAAGAAGCCTTCCGAAAAATTCCATCGACATCTGCCGGGTTTGAACCCCCCGACCTCGGAAACTAGAGGCTAATATGGTACCCCTAGACCACGGTGGACGACTTATAGCCTTACGATCTTTTAAAGCATGTCATATTGCGATTTAAATGTCTGCCTGTAAGCCTAATTTCCTATAAAAGTTTAGTAAAAAGCTATGTTTTGCCTATATAAAAATGAACAAACCATTTAAGAGAGGCCTAAGGAGCCTTAAAATACTAAATTAGTTGCAGAGGAGCAGAAAAAGACGTAGGGCCTGTATATGCACTAAATTCCTTTTAAACAGCATTAAGTCGCACTGTTATTTCAGCGATATATTTCTGGGGTTTTCATTTCTCGATAGATTCTCATTTTCAAATTGTTCCACACGATGTAGTTTTCGGCATAAATCAATGAAATGTTATACCTCCTTGTAATTAACAGTAAGTAAATTAGATCTTTTGTTAATATGCTTATTTGTGATGTAATTAAACAATAATATTCATATTGTGTGAATTTTTAGGCAAAAATTTAAATTCTGATGCTTAACATTTATTTTCTCCCAAGCTAATAGGATAATTAAAAAATATCTAAGATTTATTTATACACTATTAAAGCGTTTAACTACAAAATATTACTGTTTTCAACACCTAATTACATCCCTGGAACTAATGTATAAATATACACGAAATTTGGTTTACGTATTTTATCCTGAACCCTCATTGCTCTATTAAAATTTCAAATGAATGGACTTGAACTTGTGGTTTTTTTAAATCTCGCAGGTGGGTATCCCTTTAACTGCAAGATGCTTTCACCAAAACTGGCTGTAAGCAATACATTTATCAACTGCTTCCAAGCATGTTTTACATGCATGTGATAATGTATGTAGTATAAGAACACTAAACCTTAGTTAAACTCTGGGTTTCGAGAATTATGAAGAATAAGCCCGAGATTAAGTAACACAGAGATAAACTTCTAACAAAAGGCAATGACTGAGAGCAGAGGTGCTATGATCCCTACAAAATAAAACTACTGTGTATCAGAACAGACTAAGGAGGACTAACATCACTCCTAAAAACCACGCTCTACTCGCATCACAGCTTTCATAATTCCTAAAATCTCTTGCGATTTTCTCTGCTCTAACGCCATATAAGCATCAAACCAATACTTGTAGTGAGGCAGACAATTGTGCCCGCAGGTTACGGTAGACTAGACCCTCGGGCGTTATCACGATATTGGATGAACTTGAAACACCTTTCCCCTAATAGAAAACACGAATGTTCTCTGTCCAGGAAACTCCACACTAAGGTGTATCTAAGGAAGTAAGAGAGATATTCTTCCAGTGACCAAGTCCTTTTAGCCAAACCCAATGAGGCATAACACTGTAATCTACTCTTTGCCAAGGAAACGAATACGTGTGGATGTTAGCATTTTATGTACGTGAAAATGGATTTCCAAATTAGTACAAGACAGTAGTTCTCTAATTTGCCTTTAAATCTAAATAGTTTCTTTAGAATTCTGTTAAAATTATATCTGAAATCCATTTACTATTATATATCAGTTATTCCCCTCAGAACCTTCTCGGAGATGAAGTACAAAGTGATAAAATGTTATAAAGTCTGAGCTTTGGAATTAGAAAACTTGAGATCCATTGCTAACTGATGTATACTCATAACAATAATGAAAATAATTGAAATTTCAGAAAATTGAAAAATTAGTGCATTCTCGAATATCATGTATAGAATTCTACAGCATAATCAGATTTTGTCAACATGTATATAAATTATTCGCCTATCATTGCAGAGATAGAAATAAACAATTTTTCGTAATTAGTACACGAGGCAAGATTGTCGAATTAATAGGCGATTTATCAAAGGCTTTCGACTTGTATAAGTCCTTAAGCTAAATCAATGTTATCAATTTACTCTCAATGTTTTGAGACTTATCTTCGTAGTCTCAATCAGTCTCATTAAGGTATGTATAAATTAGGGTGCGCATTAAATGAAAGGACGTAATACAGGTTGTCCCTTAGGGCTCGATGATATGACCGCTTCTTTTCGAGAAACAAAAATAAAGATATATAACCAGTATATGGAGATAGACACTACTGCCAAATTTGCAGAGAAAAAACATGAAATATCTTGCCCATAACCTGAGGTTTTGAAAAAAAAAATATATATAGATTTGCCCAATAGTAGGTAACGGGTTGCAATTAAAGAAGAATACAACTAATATTACAGAATCCAAAGCTTAGTAATTGTATTACAGCTGAAAACTTGCAGCTTTAAGTATAATTAAGGTACATATGTGACAAAGCTGTTAGGAATGTATATAGATCAAAACTTAAAATTGAAAGAGATACCTATTTGTATAAAGAAAAAAATTAATAAATAAATACCGATTTTGGTATGTTGTGTATTGCTCAGATTACTAGCTTTAAATTAGGAAGGTTCAAGTATTCAGCTATTTAAAATCCTAAAATATATTTTACGAACGTTATTGTTTACCAAATGTACGTTGTATTGTTAAATTCCCTAACTTCTTGCTCCTACCTGGCTCAAACTAAGATATCTGATGTTCCGATATAACCCAATCACAAATGACGCTGATAAGCGGCAGTAATGATTTAAAAGACTTATACGTTATATAGAACTATCTAACTATGCTTTGTAGCTTTAATGTGCTATGATTTATGTAATTACCATTGAGTTCATGGTGGCAATTGTAACGAAAACGTCTATAGATGCCATATTACAGGAAGTTACATTTTAAAAATCGGGATTTCTGATGCATCATCTTTTTTAATGAGTTTACACTTCTTTTGTAACACGTTTTCATACTACTTCGTCAGGTGTCACCTTAAGGAGTAAGGTATGCAGGAGAGCTTTCGACAATCCCGGTTCAGACTGATTCAGTTCATTATGAACGTCAAACTTCTGGATCGATGATAATAAGACTGCTGACGCGCAATAGATCTGCAAAGGTTGCAGTGCAGGGCAGTATTGTTCCCCCCATCATACTCGTACTCGAAGTATGCACACATTTTCTCAAAGTAAATAAAGGTAAAAACCATCACAAAATGAAAGTTTGTATATACGATTTTGTTCAGGTATACTTGCTAAGTATTGTACTATAGGCACCGCGTGGTCTTCGGTGGCGCATTATACTGAAGGTGTTTTGTTTTACGTAATGCATTTACGTAATTTATTAGCCTCACGCTTGGGAGCCAACTTGAAGTAGATATGTGCCCCATATTTTGGAAGCCAACTTGAAGTAGTATTGTTCTTCAACTGTTGTAGTTTATTGTTGTTGGAGTTATTTATTTCCACACTTTGGGAAACCAATTTAAGAAAGTATTTTGTTGAAGTTGGCACCACGCTTTGGTAGGCCAATTTGAAGAAGATTGTTACGTAATATGCTGCTACATATGTAAAGCTGACTTGAAGATGTATTTTTGTTGTTACGCTCCAAGTTTACAAGATATATTTTAACATTGTTATTAAACTGCTTCTATAGATAGTATTTGTTTGTTTGCCATGGCTGCGTCAGTAATGTTTGTAGAGACAAGTTTCTCTTAGGCAGGGTGTGGTGCGACAAGAATGTAGGCTTACACAGATTTTAAGTTTAAATTCACTTCTTTTTATTAATCCTTGACACAAATTAAATAGCACTACACTGATATTAAGAGCTGTGAGATTCTTTAATTTAAAACTTGCACTTTGTTAACGCGTATACATAATTTTACGATTCACACGAATACGTAATATTTCTTTAGAGAACACATCTTCCATCCGTTCACTACCACGGTCTGCAGGCAACTGAACATATTTCAACCGTTCAAACCCGTAAGCTTCTCTATTTCAAGTCTCTGATTGGCTAATCCTAGTCCAATAGAATATCTGCATTTAATTAAAGCTTTTTCTTGCTGTTGATTGGCTAGTTTTAAACTGTCACAAAATTTACATTATCGTTGCTCTAATCATGACTAGTAACATTCAAACTCTCAAACTCATTATTGCCTCAAGGTTACCTCATTGTTACCTAATTGTTAGCAACTATAAACTTATTGTTCTCACAGCTCTTGCATTATTAAATTACACAATGCATTCACATAACATTATTGAACATGTTTACAATAATGTAAGCATTTGCAATGACTGTTACATACATTTTTACAAATTGTTACATACATATTGCTTCAAGGCGGGCTGTTATTGAATTTATATATTATATAATTTAATTGAAATTATTAAAGTATAAAAATACTGCCTCAATAGAAAAAATTTATATTGATGTGCTAAATACAACGTAATATTTAGATTGAGATATATGACTTTTGAGATGACATAAGGACTCATGACGTTCTGATTACTGTAATATCATTTATACATGAACAGGAAACCAAAAATTACAAAAAAAATAATATAAGTAATACATAGCCCCTAAGCGAAAACGCGTACACTTCATTGCAGTCAAATAACCCTTATATTACGATTACCATTTCCTTAAAACAGGTATTCAAACTTTCCAAAGCTAAAATTACGACAAACTGTACAGCGAGTATCATCGACTGCCAGAAAACGTGATTGTCGTTAATCTTCAATGCTTACATCAATCCTAGCAATCAGATATATGGGAGAATAACCGAAATTCTCATAAACTAGGCTCTTCACATGACACCAGCGTTGTATCTGGTGGTCCACCTGGCCAAGCAAACGACCACCATCATTACCGAAACTAGACATCAAAACGTTGGCCCTAACATCAAAGGAAAAATGTGCCGGTACACCATCATGTTAAAACAAATACGCCTGTGAATTATAAATTGCTAATTTTCAAAACCTTTGAGAGGATTAAATGCAATTTCTGAGCAAAGTTCCGACGGAGACCACAGGTTCCATATATAAAACACAGTAAACATCCGCGAAAAACTTCAGAAAGTTTGTCACGGTATTCAACCTGTATATTTATGGAGCAATAATAGTATATAAGGGCTATTCACAATGGAAGTTAAGTGTAAACGTAACGGCGTAAACCTTAAGCATAAACTTAACGCGATATGTTGTCACTCAGACCCACAAATGTAAATAAACAGCAGCCAATCGAAAGAGAGCGTGAGCTAATATTGCGGCCTGTGAAGCGACCACTGACAGAACACAAGACAAACATGTTACGTACTCCCTTCGAGTCAGCGCGCGGTTCACAACCGTCAACTTTTGTGCGCCGCTTTGCTAACTCTCTAACACAAGTCACAAGGCACTGCTTTGTGCCCCCATTCACACCGTGCTTGGCGTGGAACAGTGATTAAGTTACTTAACTTATACACAAGCAGCTGGAGTTCAATTCTCCGTAGTGGATTGTTATCTTTTATCTTGTCCACACTTCGAGGGAGGCAGTTGCCAGAAAACGAAGCATTTCCCACCCCACTAATAGTGAACTCCATGGATAACAGACTCAAAGTTATAAATGTAATAGACTAGTGGAGTGGATACTGAGAATGCATCGTTATTGTTTCCTTTTATTTTTTATTTCTTCTTTTAAAATATAAAATTAACGATTTTGTTTTAGAAGTTAAATCTTTTATTTTTTTTGCAACAGATATAGTATTGTAACAAACCATGTGACCTCTTGCTTTTAGTTACGTGTTGGCCAAAGATGGTAGCAAAAACAATAAAGCAAAAATTATTTTAAGGATAAAAGATGGGCAAAACCTGTTATATGTTTACTCATGTACTTAAAATGAAAGCTTTTAGTTTCAAGGAGATTACTAACACTACCACTGAGCTAAGAGTGCTGCAGTAAGCGTGGAATTGTAACGAGCTTTAATCATCTCCACTTGAGAATCATAATTCAACAAAGTGTTTTTTGGTTACAAATATTCAGTGTTGAAACACACTGAAACATCTGTCTTTGAAATCTCGTATATGAATTGTTTTCTCGGAACACGTGATTATAGTTGCTCCCCATTATAACTACTACAAGAATATACGCAGTCTTGTGAACAAAGCCTATCTGTCCCGAGCGCTCACGGAAGTACCAGATTCAAACATCACGTAGCATTTTAATTTTTGCACGATGTTTTATAGATATCCCAGCGATTTCTGACCTGTGATCTTGCACAGAAAGGCAGTTAGCAAGTCAACACATGGCAATGGAAAGCCTTATTCGATTTGCCAGAATGATCCCATGATGAAGTGTATGGAGAATCGCTCTGTCCTGTTCCTTATGTTTGACGTAGACATAACTTTGAATCTGGACTTTGCAAGCGTTTAAGTTTACGTTTAATTCAATGTTTACTGTTACGTTTTCGTGCTTCATTGTGAACGTTCCATTACAAAACATATCTAGTTTTAAGTTTACGTTCTGCTTACGATTAATTTTCTTTGTGAAAGAGGCTTAACAATATATGTAGTAAAGTTACCCAAACATGTTTAGTCAATCAAAGTTAGGATTAACCTTTAGTAAACTCTTTCTTTCTCGTTTTACCTTCCCCGTTTGGAGGACCTACATCCCCAGGACTTACAAACCAATGCCTGGGATCAGACGCTTGTCGGGGAGCAAACTTTTGGATCGAATAGATGGTAATCAGTCCCAAGGCTGATATGAGGGCGAGAAATATGGTATAAAATGACGGGAAAATGGGTGAAAGGAAAGATGGTGATGGAGCAGTTGGTGGAATGAATGCCGGGGAAACCTGAGAACACCCGCCCAGACGCCGTTTCATCCACCACAAATCCCACATACGGTTCCCTGGGTTCGAACCCTGGTTACCTTGGAATAAGCAGAGTGGTCTAACCACTCCATCAAGGCGCGCGCGCTTCATTAAACTCGATAACAGAAGTTATTGAAGATACATGGTTATGCTTCAATGACATTAAGGGTTAAAGCAGTTAATACGTTACTGTAAGAGGGGGCAGCTTCTAATACAGAATTTATTACATATAACAGATCGTGAAGAACTAGGGAAATGAACCAGCCGGGAAATGAAGTTATGACCGTTGCGTGACAGGTATCGTGGTACCACAAATACATCTATGACTGCACCTTGAGTCATGGCTTTTACAGCAGTTTTCCATTTATGTTAAAGCTAGCGATATGAAATAACCGTTATGCTATGGTAATAGGGGCGGAAGTTCGCCATATATCCTCTAACTAGGTCGTGGCCCTTATTGTACAATCTCTGGCAAAAACTATAAAACTAATTCACTGGAGGAGGATGTTTCATATACAGTTTAAAATAATATCGTTTCTGTATAGCATTTAATAACTATCGAATGAACCATTAGGTCTTTATAGTGAGAACATCAGTTTTTTGTATAAGAGACTAAGCTTTAATAAATAATAACCTTTCTGCATAAGTTTTGAGTTTCATTAGTGAAAAATTCAACCCAGAAATGTCTATATTTGTTGTGTAACGTCACTATGTTTGAAACTAATAAGCGTTGCTTAATTTTAACTAAGGTCTACATCTCTCAGAAGTTACAACTTCATAACGTTTTTCTCTTTAAGTAATACAGAAGCACAGAAGCATACAATTTTAAATTGATTTTGGATTCTAGTTTCAGACCATCCGAATGTCTTAACGGTTAAGGTGATGCTATTTTTGTAAACAGAATCATCACAAAACCGATAACTTAATTTCGTAAAGCACATTTTGAAGATTATTACTAATTTACTTTGTTTCTTTGGTAGAGAGATGCTACATAAAGTATAAATACTAAAACAAATTGTATAGCTCTGAATGAGAAAATCTCACGCTCAGAGTGCGTTCTTTAAAATGGACCTACACAGCATACAATTATATAGAAATAGTAATATGAATAAGCAGTAAAGTACTAAATCGGTATTAGTTGGACGACAAAAACAATATAAATAGCATTAGTTTTAGTTTGGAAAAACTAATTTGCTTATACAAACTCGTCAGTAGTTAAGACTCGAAGAGTCGTTCTCCGTGGCGTAGTGGTTACCATGCTAGCCTCTAGTTAGAGTAGCATGGCTTCCTTCTGAAGGGAAGTAAAGCCGGTGATCCTGTGTCGTAGATTTACGGAACGTAAAACAACCTCAAGCCTGAAAAGGAGGCTTCTGAGCAAAATTACCGGTCTTTCACGCCCAATATAGAATGGGACACTAAGCACCGCAGCAGCTAAAGAGCATTTATAAATAAAACTCATTTTAGTTTTAACACTCGAGTTTAAAACAGAAGAAAGTATATTGTGTTGAAGTAATAAAATAATGAATAAGTGACGCTAATACTACTAATTTAAAGGTATACATAATCGTCATGTAAATTCTTTCACGACAATGCCTCTCATTGTGTTCGTTTTTTTAGTGTAAAAGTGCTATAGTGCTGCACACTTGTAATTTTTTATAATTACAATGTACAAACTTTGACAAATACGCTGCTGTGGTTTAAGGCTGTTAAAACATTTAGGTTCAAATAGACTCAGTCATACAGTTTAGCTGTGTATTTAACGCAATACAATTGGGATTTGTTAAGATCTTTGTGTATATAATTTAGTATAACATTATAATAAATTTGATGGATTTTAAGTATGTTAAACTCGGAGAACAGAAGTTCTTATGGATAATCAATAGGTTTTTCAGACATATTATAATTCATCTTCGAGGTAACATTAAAGGTATAATCATAGTGGTAAACGAACTGCCCCTTCCGTAGTGAAGAAAGGACTGGGCAAAGCAACGTATACGGACGTAGCACATCGGAAGGAAAACATGTCAACAATATGACAAAAAACGTTGTTTATTTCACATAGTCTGTTGCATGTACATAGTTCCGAATAAGTCTCAGCTTATCAGTGTAAAAACCATATTTTAAAATTATCTCTTTCTTCGAGACTGTTGATTGGCTATGTTGAAAACAGGAGTTGCATACAGAACATTTTCAGATCACTGAAACGTAGATTTTTTTAAAAAAATCCACAGTTAATTTTTTTCTCTAAAATAGAAATTTTTGCAACATTGTCGAAACTTAAGACTTGCAGAAGGTAGAAATTAGTTTCATATTAACGTTTGCACAGTGCTTCTGTAAATTTAACACAACCTAAGAAATAGTACCTATTTTGCGTGAAAAATCGTTTGTGTTACACTACATGGCTTTCTCTACTTTGTACTCTTGTACAAACTGTTTCTTCAAACGCTTATTTTGCATCTACTTCATGTTAATCGAGATGAACCTTTGCAGAAACTTATTGCTAATTTTCTTATAGGTGCAAAGGAATGTGGAACTACAGTGAGCCTTAAGCGATAGTCAAATCTTTTAAGAGCTGTTTGCTAATTAGAGCATTCCATTCTCTTTGCACATAAAAAAAATGCGGAAAACGAATTATCAAGGATAATAACAAGGATTATCTTGGAAATGGTTCACTCGACAGAAAACGTATATCTATGACATAAATTGTGTATTTTAACGATATCTACATTTTTTGTTGTAAAATTTTGTCTATCTCTTACGGTTAACCACTTGTGCAAGAGTCATTCAGAATGAAGAGCACTTTTGGGGACATTTCCATAAACTTCATTATATACATTTCATTTGCCATGAAAATATCTTAAACATGTGATATTTTAATCAAAATCCTTAGGGCCATTTTTGATTAAATCAAAATTTTCGAAAAATCTTACATATAAAGGGTAGCCTGGGGTGGAGAGATTTTTTTGAAAATTTTCGTGTCGTATCTCTTTGAAACATACTGAATCTTAATATCAAATTTGGTATTTATCCGACTTTTCGTTTTTGAGTTATGCTGTTCAGACACACACACGGAGCTTTTTCTAAAAATGCTTTTTTTTTAATCAGGGCACCCCAAAACATGTATTTCCGGTGAAATTTCGATATAAAATTTTTGGGTGGAATGCAATACTTCCCCTACTTATTATACGTAGTAGAGAAAGTAGAAATAAAACTTGAGGAAACGGGCTTCAGAGTTGTCGGCATTACAGAACTATAAACGTCATCATTTTCATCTAAAGTTTCAGTAAAATATGTGAATTATATATAATTGGAAAGGAAAAATAATGTGGAATATGAGTAAAAATAAATGAAAAAGAAAATTAGATGGTTTTCATGTATGCGAATTACGGAGGTATCTGTAATACTTTAGAAAATTAAGGTATAAATATCATTCATTTAGCTTGAAAACATAAAAACGTTGATTTTGTCTTGAAGCCCTAATTTAGATCTTGGTCGTACTTGGCGTTTTGGAGGTGAAAAATTAGGAAACAAATACACGATGCAAAGTCGCTTCCTCTGAAGAGTATCTGTTCAATTTAATTTGTAAAATCACATATCTTCAGGATTAATCTTTTCATATAAATGTGGAAATCCTTAAAATATCAACAAGGATCCCTAATTTATAGCGATGCATCAATATGAAAACTCGACTTGGGAAAAATTATGGAGAAAATCGTATATTGTTTATTTTATAAGTAGTAGCTTTACTTGATTTAAGTGAGGCCCTTTTTAGATAAATACATTACCATAAATCAATGAACTAGTGAGACCTGTCTAAACGTTAAATACGCTGTGTAGCATTGCATAAGTATCCGGGCGCAACTAGAAGTTGGTAGATAAGATATACCTAACTATCCAAGGCAGGTAGTTGCAGGAAAATTCATATGACAACTCCGTGGCGTTTAGGCGATAGACGTTTCACATTTAGTGTTTCATGTTGCATCCACATTTGTTTGCTGTTCTATAACATGTAGAGCTTTTCTGCAATAGCTTCCAAATTTTAAACAAAGAAAGTCTGTCTTCTTTGCCCAACATCAACAGACATTACAAAACTAATTGCAAAGTGGATAAGATAAGGGCTGTACTAAGAAATGTTATGTGTACACCTTTAGGCAATAACAAAGGGTCTAGATTTCTCTCGGCTACGCGGTCGATTCACAGTGGCATCTCTGAGCGCGAGCATTTAGCTTCATTTTGTCATGTCACATGTTTTTGATATTAAATGTGCCCTGATAACCATCAAGGTTCCATTCTCATTTATTGTTTTCTTATTCTTTTTATTTTTTAATTCCAAATTTGATTCTAAGGCATTGTTCACACACAAAACACTAATACTGTTCTTGATTTTCGAAATAGGGTTGAAATGACTAAACATGCTTAAATAAAAACCAAATAAAATATTTTAACGTATTGTGTATCTAGAGAAAATCTAAGCTTGAGTGGGATTTGATTCACAACCTCACGATTACAAGAAAGTATATAAATATTACAAGAAATAAATACAATAAAATATTAACTTATTAAATTAATTCATAGAACTGCTTGCATATACTGTTTCTCTTTGTGTTTGGTCGATGCTGTGTTTGTAAATCTAACTTTGAATACCTATGCGGAAAACAAATGACGATCGCAAACAAATTAACAGATGCTAAGAAGGTGATAAAAATGTTGGATAAGCGGTAGCAAGAGTGCGATAATCAAAATAAACGTTGGTTTGGGAACACATCAATGCTTCCTATGTTTTCCGAATCGCACTTACTCTCTGGCTGTTGCTCATTATTTTTGTTAGGGCTTGTGTGTTCCACTATACGTAATATAAATATTAATTACCTTCTAGTTTGTTTTATTGCATTGAATGCAATGGGAATACTCGTGCTATGAATGAGATTCGACTGGCGGCGTACACAAAACGAGCATGTGGCTTTCAGAGGCATGCTCCAAAACTAAGAATCTGTCTTGAAACCCTGCTGCAACGATTTTGAATAAAATATGTTTCAGATATTGCCAGGGTAAGAAAAATACGTATTTTTAATATCCTATTATTTACATGTGATGTTTTCTTCATTCTTATTTAATTTTACTAAAGGACATATATATTTCATTAACGTATACAGTGTATCTTAAATAACATTTTCCTTCCTTAGCTTCAGCTATTTTCGAAATATTCTTTGTTGCGTGTTTACATTTCCCAGGTGAAGTCGGCTGTGGCTCTTTTCTACCAGAATTTGAAAATAAGCGATTCTGCTTTATTCGCATGAGCTTGGGAGAAACAAAAGCCGATGCAACCATCTGTTGTTTCTGCATCTTTCCTGTAACCAACTCCATACTGCCAAGTTAGACATTTCTAAGCAAACAAGTCTGGTTATATATACAAATAGTATAGTAAAGGACGGCGAAAACTGGATATAGATGATGCTTGTCTCTCTCTCTGGCTGGTTATGCATTATCCTTGCTGGGAAGTGGTGTCATGCGTGTTGTGTATTTGGTGATTTGTCATCGAAAGCATTTTTGCCACCGTGGTATGGTATACAGGATACAGCAATGTGCAGGAAAGTGTAGAGTAGAAAGGTAGTGCCAAACTAAGCATTTTGAGATTAGGAGCATGCGGTCGCAGATTCAGTAGATATAATAGCAGGAGCGCTGCATGAACATAAATTGAAATGTGACCTTATGACACATCTTCATTTGCCAGTCAAAATTAAATTTGTCTCAACTAATGAGTAGTGGTACACAATGAGAAACTAACCATTACAAGCGTGTACTGTAGTCTTTGTACTGAACAAGACGAGCGTTCGGTATTACTGTACCATCCGGTAGACTTCGCATTGAACATTAGACGCATCTAGCGACAGTGACTAGTACTGTACTAGAGTGCGTTTTGTTTACATCCGACACGCCAGAAACCGGTTTCACAATCGAGGACACTAACATGAGGATTCATTGTTGACTCGTGTAGCGCAGTAAAAACGCTTTTGCGACCCCTTGTTCCTATCCTCAAAATCCTTATTTTTGGAACTGCCTTCCTAGGCTATTATTTTCTGCACGTTAATTTTCCGCACCCAGTGTATGAGACACATGTAAAGTGTTAGTGGGTAAAGAAAGGTGTTTTATTTTATATAATTTAAAGCTAAACATACATCTCAAGCATAAGTACGGAGACTAGCGGTTGGTGTTTTAGAGAATTGATGTATTCCGCCTCCAGCACACATCCGACAGACCGTTGCATTACGTTTAACATTCAGTGCAGGAAATGAATGGAGCAACATTACCATTCAACGCCTAAGTGAGGAAGTAACAACACATTGTCTCTAAACGTGATGTCAGAATGAGCCTGCCGACCCTACTTCAGAGCTCTGCTGAGGACGGATTCCTTCATTGTTTTTAAACTAAATATTTATTATAACAATTTATACCTTAGGATGATGCAACTATAGTGGCACTATAAATTATAAGATGAATAAACACGCCGATTACAGCAAGTAACAGTTAATGAGTAAAAGTCTCGTACAGCTACCCTGAAGATTCCACAGATGCCTTAAGTTCGTATATAATATTGCAACAAAGGCAGATGACGTGCGTACTCTTCTTCCAAAAGTTGTGAAAACCTCGAATTGTTGGCTGCAGCTCGGTCAGTAGACAGTGCATTTAGCCCATTGTGATCCAAACTTGCGGAAAGACACGTCTGTGTCGGATGTCCAAATAAAGCACCGTCCGTTTTATATAGTTGAAGCTGTCTCAGTTCATGCTGCCAGTTCGGACCTTGATCACTTCGAACGTGCTCCTGAACATTGTTACAGTTTGTTTTAAACAAGATGCGACTTGACAGCTACTAGAGAGGCATGTTTCCGTGTGGTTCCCCGACGTTGTTGCTCTAACCTGTAAGATTCCACTACCTTCTTTTCCCTTCACCCACAAACTGAACTTGAGGGGTAGCATATTGCCGTGTTATACTGCATTGTAGTACATGCTTTTATTCTCCTTACTAGCTTTCTAACACAACCCGGCAATACTGGCTTCCCATTTCCCTGTTATAAGTGAACTGTTGCAAGCCGCTTCTTGTTTAAATGCTTATGGTGTAGGGCATCAAAGTGTCCACAGCGCTTGGAGTTTGAATTGTACTACTTCGTAATTTAAACCAATGTTACCTCCGTGAGAACAGAAATGTCTAGCCATATTACGATGCGATTAAAACACATCCCTAACAGGAAGTGTACCGGGATATATGAATCTCACGCGATTGGTGCAGACACGTGTAGTCGTTAATGTACGGACTGATGAATGGGAGGTCTGCGGTTCAAATCGCGATAGGACCGTCGTCCCTAACCGAGGTTTTCTCCAGGTTTTCCTCAGTCCTCATAGCTGGCAAATGCCGGGTAGGTACCCTAAACTTTGGCGTGGAACGTTTCCTTCTCAAATTTCATTTCCCATTTATTTCATTTCATGTATCACCAGTGTCAGCGTCTGTGGTGTCGTGTAAATTAAGAGCAAGCCTTAAATTCTTAACAAGAAAATCTGATGTCACATTCACATGAATTTCGCTGCCTCTATAGTTTATTAGTGGATATACAAATTATTCTTAGCAAGCTTATGTTTCTATTTACTTCATTTTAATAGATAAAACCTTTGCAGCAACGTCTACATCACACATTTCGTTATAGATACAAGGGTAGTAGCGATAGTCAGATGTTTAAGAACCGGACGCTATATGCTGCCCTTAAAATTCCATACTTTCCATGACATCGCGAGAAATCGACAGGACTTTAAAAGAATGACAAAGTGTTAAAGAATTCGAACCATTAATGACGGATATCTCAGAAATAGCTTATGCTGCAAAATTTTTTGAAACAAATTATGATATAAAAGAATCTACATTTTTGTGTAGCACGTTTTCGTCTATCGCTTAACGTTTACCAGTTATACAAGATTATATAAAATTCCTTCCTAATGAATAGGACTTCACAGACTATTCTCAGGAAGCTTAAGATATTCCTACATTTTATTTGTCATGTAAATATATTTAATGCTATTTGAAACAAAATCATTAGCAGTTATTGAGAAAATAAAAAATTTCAAAAACGTTGCATGTAAAGGGTAGTTGGCGGTGGGGGATGTTCTTGAAAATCTTCGTGTCGCATCTTTGGAAGATACTAAATATAAATATCCGACTTTTCGTTTGAGTTAAACTGCATACACGCACACGCACACTCGCGTGCGCACGCGCGCCTTTTTCTAAAAATGCTTTTCTTGAATTCAGCAGTCCTCAAAGTGTGACATATCTTCTCTACCTACTTGTACGTATGTAGTAGAGAAAGTAAAATTTGGTTAACTGCCATGGTAGCTAAGGGATAGAACATCAATAGGAAAGCGGCAGATCCGTAGTTTGAATCCATGGTGGTGCTGTTATTTCAAATTCCATTATGTCTTATTTTCTCAAATTACTCTAAAGCGCGGATTAATTACATTTGTGATATTGGCATGATAAGTAAAACTTACATCATGAATTTTTTGTAATAACCTGAGAAATTTTATGTTGTTTGAAATACATAAGTATTTAGGTTGTATTTAAGGGTACTTAGTACTGAAATTTAAAATATCTACAAATTCCAGAAATTTAGCTGGAATATTTATTATGGATTTGTGCTACATAATTATAGCATAAAATGAATTTTTAAAACATGAAACTCGAATCTCATGTGAAATGCACCATGTGATAAAAATGTTCACATCATTCCTGGAATGTAGTTTTTCACAATCAAAGAAAATTTTTGTATCATTAAAATATTTCTTAATAAATTGCACGTTTAATCCTTTTAAAACTGAGTCATGTATTAAATTATTGAAACTAAATACAAACTATATTGTATATTATGTTTCTTCGACTCTCAAAGAACGTATACTGATAATCTGAAAGGAGTGGAACAAAAGTTTCATCATATGAAGCATGTTAAAGCAGCAAAACCATAAGAAAACAAGAATATGAGGAAATAGTTTTTATACTTCATGCCTTATTTGCACACACCTGAGATGTCGATATAAGCGTTGCTTTTAGTCATCTAAAAGGCAATTGCATTTTGATTCTAAAATATTAGAAAAATTTTTGCATGACAATATTAAAAAGTATTTCTTTTGGTTTTTAGAAATATTGTGCAAAATATTGTCAGTTTACAGCGCCCTTACACATACAGTTTGTTCCAAGTGATGTCTTTCCTAAAATATTTCGTTGTTGTATGCCTACATTTTCTGAAGCTGAAGTGCGTCATGGCTGAAACGTAATTGAAATGATAGGTTCATTTTTTCACGTGAGCTCATTGGTAACAAAACTGAACTCTGGTATAAAGAGTGAGTTTTCCTTTCTCTTCGTGCAAGTAAACCGGACCGTGCTTGAAATTATTTATAGGCACGTATGCATTCATTATGACCAGGACCCGGATTCTGATGACACGTCAGCTTTTAATTGTTGCATCATAGTCATTGCTAGCCTGTACATAAATCCTTATCATAGATCCCAAGTTATAAAAATGCTTATTTTAGGTAATTTTTAAAAATAATTTTATGCCATTTTCTGTTTTGTGTTATTTTCATCATTTTGTCGTTTTCTTGCCCTTTGCATCTTTTACAGTAATTTTCTTGCTTTTATATTCATTGTATATGAAGTTACTTTTCAAACATCAGAACTTCACTATTCAACTGATAAATAAGAGTAACTTCGGACATCCTTTACTCGCATTCCTGGAAAAGATCACATTCCCTATTTAATATTTACTCTGGAAAGGCTGGCTTATGGGTTGAGAGATGGTAATTTCCAGCGGAACGGGTATAATTACAGTTCTGAATCCATCTCCCAAACTAGAGATGAGACAGGTCAGTTATCTCTTTTACGCGGTAATAAGTGCATACTAGTTGGCCATGATATGAATGCGCTTGGTGGAGGGCGCCACTATGTTTTGTTGACAGTCAGGGCTAGGGATCAGAGGGGAGTGAGAGGCAAGGCGATAGGGAATTAATGTACAGATCTTGCTAGCAAGGAAAGCAGTCTTTTGCTCTCCTGACCACCCTCGCGAGATATCTTGAACTTCAGAATGCTCCTTTGATTCTGACTTTTCCAACAAATTTCGCCTACTCTCATCGCACACCGTTACATGCAGTGTCCCACGTTCTAAAATAGGCGGCGGAGTATTTAATTTCACTCCCTTTACTTCGTTGCGTAATTCAGTATTACAATGAATGTTTGCACACTCAACTACCTATTTTCCAGGCGAATTCTAGCACACGGTTACGTGATCACCAGGCCTCGGTGCAGGGTTCCGAGACGCATGAAGTGAACCACTGTGTTGTTTAGTTCGAGTGAGATGGCAGGTAATGCGTGCAGGTAGCCCTTGCCTCAACATGTAAACATCTAGTCACAGAAGGGCACAAAATAAACGTTCACATTTTCCAGTGCGTATGAGTAGGAAACTAATTGTCTAACATAACAGTTTTGCATAATTGTACATGTTTTAACATTCTGAAATAGCCATTTTCCACGACAGAAAAAAAAGTGCAAACAATATACATACAAAATAGATTTCTTCACAACTTCATTGCACTATAAACATAAATATTTAAAATAAATAAATACATAAAGTAATAACCCAAATAATACAAACGAATACAGCGGATTACAAAGTGCATTCATAATGTATCAAATAAAACACATCTATTTTCACTTAAAATGAGTTTATGGCTAGAAAAACTTCGTTCTTCGTCACATGACGTGACAGGTGCATAACGAAAGAATGTGATATCACACGAATAAACTTTTGTGGATTTGTATTCATTGTTTGAGTCCAATAAAACGCCCTTAATGGCACACACATCTGCAAAGCCAAAAGGACATTTTTTAATTTGGCGTTCATACTTGCAATAACAGAGTCTGATTTTGACTCATTCAATTTTTAAAGCAGTGCAATTACGAACCCATATATTTTTCTAGAAACGCTTTAATGTATTTATTTTCGATCTCGTTGAAATGGATGTTGGCATGTACCAACATGCTACACAAATCTCGATAAAATTCTTTCTGATTTTCTATTTTGATTGTAATGTTGATCTCTAGATTGTTGAATTTAACATTTTTTGTGTGTATTTTGCTATTACAGAGTTTTTGAAAGAATTAAGATCTGTCTGTCAAGATGTATTTTTTGCAGCGTTTGCAATATGCAGTGTTGTTTCCTTTGATGAGGAAATGTCCCTTTCCAAACTTCTCTATAAGTGCATCTTGAAGGGAACGCTTGGTACTCGTATTCTTCGACATGTTTCACAGTACTGTGGAGTATAAATAAGAGCAATTAACAGTAACAAAATATCAATGAATATGTAAATACCATATAGTTCTTTACTCACTGGATCTCGAGTAGGTAAGGGGACCAGGGCCAAGCAGCAATAAGAATGTCCACAGTGACCTTCGCTACGCAACTCAAAAAACATGCTCTACTCTCCCTCTCTATTTATGCTATTTCTCCCCAAATTCTTTCCGTCTTCTCATTGGAGGAAATTTCGCGTCTGTGATGGCGTCCTTATTCCACGTCTTTTCAGATAGCATTGTGACTGGCTTAACTACTTCATCTCATAATGCTATTTCAATATGGCGACGGGGGTTCCCGCAAGGTGTCGCCTCTGATTTCGTATAATGTGGCAAATGATTTACCCTTTCACGAAGGTTTCTAAGAGATGCAGCCAACTCTGGGTCATAAAACTATGCTTTCTGCTCGGTTTGTGCAGACTCTAAGCTACGAATTTGGCTTCGTATGACATCACACTTGTATTACGACGAAAAATATTCTAGGAACATATTCAAAAGTTATGCCCTTGATTACATTCTTTGCCTAAATACATATTATAAAAGCTTACTCTGATTAAAACAAAATCAGTTAAAGAAGATATATAAACATATAAATTGTTCGGGCAGCAATACAGTTTCAAACTGTTCATGAATCGCATTTTGAAGCAGTAGAAGGAAAATGTATTTGATTAAATTTTTGGTGTCTAACAACAAGGTGAGGAATTAGGAATTTTTCGTCTTTGTAGCCCGTTCCGAAACAAAAGTTTTTTTACATCATTCTCTGAGCTGTCTTATCAAACGGGCGGCCATGAGGTTTGAGACTTTTTTTCTGATAACGTACTTATCGAAAGCGAGTTATTCCTGTAATTGTGGGAGTTTTTCCTCCCCCTTCCCCTCCTCCCTCACTCCTCAATCCAGTCATTTTGTTCCCCTCCGTATCCCCCTCTCCCTGTGCAACGTACTGTTATTTTGTGTTTTAAAATAGGTAATGAAACCTCTTTTTCTGGGTATTAAGGGTGCTTGAAAATTGGTCAAAATAATAAAAAAAAATACAATTTATGTGTTCTACTATTTACGTCAGATTCTCTAGGAACGTTTTCGAGTAAATATGTTTATCAGAATAAAAACGAGATTGCTACGTGAGAATTTAAATAACCTTGAGCTTTTTCTGATATTTCTTACACTTTATTTTAAGTTTCCAAATTATGTATTTTAAATAAAATTATACACTTCCTTAATCAGAATTCCAGTCTGTTTTTACGAGTAAATTTTCCCGTGTGTTTTTCTGGGTTGTAATACTTTAGACATCTTTCAGCATATAAAATGCTCCTGATGATACACTTTTTAAGTATCACAGTTCAGAGTGAAACTCCGGAAACAATTTAATTTCCTCAGTGTATGCTAGCCAAAACTTGCTATGCAGTTATTGAAAGCAAATGTGTGACGCTACCAAGTTCATCCAAGTGTATATACGAAATTGCAAAACCCGAAACTCACAATTGAACGAAACTTATTTTGTTAAAAAAAATAATTTAAAAGTATCTATAATTCTTGGCAAACTTAATTTCTAGTTCGATAAAGGCATGGAATCTGAAATGTTTTTAAAAATTATGAAAATTGCGTTTTAAGGAGCATAACAGCTTAAATTTATGTTCTAAAGTGCATAATCCAGGAATCCTTCAACATATATGAACCAAACTTTGCAACCGCACTTTTTTATACAGACATAAGATGTAAAAAAAAAAAATAATAATAATAATAATCCAAAACACTAAAGAAAATACTTCGATTTTTGGTAACTTCGTAGATCGGTTCCCATTAATTAGCATAAAAATCTAAGTAAATGGTGTAAAACATTCAAGTTCTACCTAACTAATGCTCACGAGTACAAATTTGTTACTTCCAGCAATAAACAGAAAGCTGTTCTAAAAACTTATATGCGTATCTGCTGCTGGAGGTAAAATCATGAGGCCTTCTTCCCCAGAACCACAAATAGAATGAAAAATAACACATTACAATACAACACAACAATAAAAGAAATTATTGCAATACAGAAAAATCAATAAATAATACCTATAGATAAAAATCTAACATTCGTAAAGACAACTTAAACTCGTAGTAATAATTCAAAACCAAAATGAACAGACATGAGAGATAACATGTCTACCTTGGCTTTTGTAAAGTATTAATAGTAATGAAAAAATATTACGTTTTACATACTCATTGCACTGAAATATCTAAAAGTTTGTCAACGTGCTGGCGATATTTTTCAAAAGGCTCAAAAATAAGCAAAATATTTGGATATTTATTTTTAGTTTGTACCCAATTATCATCCAGCCTTTGGGGAACAAATTGAGTTAACTTGTAACATACTGTCTTTGTTACACCTGAGTATATTCTATACAAAGATGCCTATTAATCGCATCAGCCATTCTTTTAAAACATGTTAGCACCGGTTACATGTCCAAAATAGAAAATTAACGAAACTTTTTGGTTACAGTTTGACTCTTACGTGTAGATATACAGTGAATCCAACAAATATTCATCTCTACTTTAAAAATTCTAGCAGCCAAATTAACTGAAATGAAAATTTCATTTTTAATATGCAGAAAGAACAAACTTATATTTTACGATGTTTTTCCAGATTTGTCATGCATATTTTTGTTATAAATTACACCAATTACATCAGTTTGGTGTATGGTGTTTACAAAAGTATTTGTAATGCATTCAGTAGAGCAAGCTTTTTGGTATAATACCTGAAATTGCGGCGAAAATATGTTTTGATCTGATGAAGGGAGAAAAATGTCAAATGCAGGAATTATTAATGCCGGTCTTTACGGTTTTACAAATGTATTTCTTCACCAGTTAAAATCATACGCCTTGATATTGTCAGATAGCTTCCAGCGGAAATCTCTGAAACAAAAATATGAATTGGAAAAACGACTTCCCTAGGCATGAAAGCAGGTTAGGGGCACATTAAAGTAAGTTTATATAGGTCGTTCAAAGATGTAAGCAAATATGATTTTCAACATAAAAGCCCATGTATTATTTTTGACGCAACTGATAGCATAGAAAATATCGTTAAGAATGATGCTTGTTATGGCGCAATTTGTGAATTACATCCCGAGAAACTGTAACGTGAAATTGACGCTGAGATACAACGAAACGCACTTCAGTTTGAGGTTCAACCCGTCGTTGAGTTTCAAACGCAAACTTCACGTTACGTCAATCACTTCTCGATTTGCATTACAATTCTACAAAAACTGTTCTTAATGTTATTTTCGCTATCAATTACGCTAGGCATAACACAAGGTTTAAAAAAAGGAAAATAAATATTTAGCTCTTTCGTTGTATCTCAAGCTTCAACTTCACGTTACAACTTCTCGGGATGTAATTGACCTATTGTGATGCAACAAACGCCGTTCGTAATGTTATTTTCTATGTTATCTATAGCGTCAAAATAATGCAGGCCTTTCGTTATGTTTTTTTTTCCCCGAGATATTCGCGGTGGAAGTTTAAGGTGTCTCACGTCACTCTGTATAAAAGGTAACTGTGCTAATAAATGCGCATAAAATAACATTGTAAACAAGATGCTGTAAGCTTCGAATCTTTTACTTTATGCTTTACGAAAAATTGACGTAACAAATAAAAGGCACTGAAGCGCTTTTTCTTTTCTCGTTGTGGAAATGCAGAAAACAGTTTCTCTTTCTTTATTAATTGCATTTGTATACACTTCGGCCAAGATATCGCTGTGTTTCCAAGCGTTACAAATTTGTAAACCTAGTCCTAATGGTTTAAACTATACAAGATGTTTTACTGAAGAGGGCGCCTGCATATGGTCACGATGTTTATACTGTTATTCTTACAAAATTGAGTGAGGGAAGCAAGCTTCATTTCCTCGTCATAGCACCATGGTCATGGCAGCATATTAAGTCAGTAAAGGTGTTACCTGAAACGCCCATAGTTCAGAGAGTTATTTTGAAGGTCTCTCTGATGTTTGAAATGTCATTTAGTTTGAAAGTCATTAAACGTGAAGTGTTATTTTTTTTACTCTAAAAAGTCACAATTCGACTACGTGGATACAAATAACTGTTAATGTATGCTCGTATAACAGGCAGCATTTTATCCATCAGAGGAAGGAGGTGGTAGTCGGAAGGAGTGGCCTGCAGTAAATGAAGCACAGCACTACACGTAGGCCATAGTGAGCCCGTTGTACTGCCAACATGACCCCTGGGAGTAAGGGATGAAGGGGAGACTCCGAAGGGCGATCAGTTCCGGACAACGATATGCACTAGCGTGGACGGGTCCCTAACGATTCCAACATGCCACTAATTCTAACGCCAGCTGCTCCCGGTGTAGAGACAGCCTCCAGGAGGGAAGGAGATCCCAGCAGTCCCGCCAGACACCACAGAGAAATTTTTCCAAAGCCAAAACTTCACCGTCCTGCCGCAGCACACAAACCGCCGTCGCCTGGTCCCATAACCCTGAAACAGATGAAAGGAAATGATGGGTACAGAAAGTGGTGGATAAGTAATTTAACCTTAGCATTCGGCTATCGATTCGGGGAAACCACGAAAAAACCTATTGCCACAGTGGCCGGCCCGATGTGTGTCGCAGCCGGGACCTCCTGAATGCGAGCCTCACACGTTACCGCGGAGCCATATGGTAATCCTCCGTGGTCTAGGGGTGACATGCTAGCCTCTAGTTCCCGAGGTCGCGGGTTCAAATCCGGCGGATGGCGATGGACGTTTTCGGGCGTAAAACTCCAATGGCTTCCTTCGGAAGGGAAGTAAATTTTGGTTAGATTTACGGCATGTGAATTTTTTTTTAGCCATGTGTCTCGGTTCTATCAAAGGGAAGTAGTATAACAAGTCAGAAAGAACCCAAGTGACACGCGTTGCAACATTGCTGTTTTGAGGTAGTTTGATTGCAACTGTAAATATGCTTCAACAACGTTTTTATGAGACCTCAAAAATCCATATACAACAGAAATGTGTGTGGCAATGGTGTCGCGAAGTTAACCGTTTGGTAGTAATTTGAATGCATACCTGTACAAAATGTCGATAGATGACTATTTAACGTCTACTATTCACTTAGATGCACATCTAGTAATACAAAGATATGCATTGAGGAGGGGGGGGCACACGGCCCCCCAATCCACACCTATAGAGCGGTAGCAATATATGCTATTGAAGTTGCTAATATGTGCTAAAAGAATCTCGGTGAAACAAATTTCATAGTTTTCATACGTAAAGATTACAACCTTAAATGCAAACTTGTCAATTTTTACGATTTATCCTTAAAATATACAGAGCTGAGGCTTTTTTACGATTTTTCGGCAAAGGAGGCGTGTTTAGGACTTTGTGGCCGGATTCAAGGTTTTACAGATTTTCACCACATACATGACAAAGCATAAAACTCTATTGCATTGTATTGTAACTTAAGATTAGAGACTGAATGTACTGCCCTAATTGGTTTACAGTGCTTTGAAGGGGTAGAGCTTATCTGTGTGTCTATCCTTAATCACAATCATGGTCCCTCTTCACAGGGTTGCAACAAAATGTGTAGCATGCGGATTTAAAATTTCACTGCACCACTAGTGACCTCCATAACCAACAATGGGCGCGGACATTCAGTAATACACAAGAACTACAAAGTCAATTCCCTCAGTAAAATGTCTATAGATGTGGGATATACGTTTCCCAGTTTTTGCTTGCCACTTTCAAATCTTGAGTAGATAAGTATATAAGTAGCTGCATCTACCTTACTATCTGTCACCCATTTTGAATTATGTTTTGTTTTATTTTTGTTTGACTTAGCTACCAGAGCGATGTTTGTTAATTTCACATATTTTCATTTAAGATTTCTTAAACCTAACTTTTTCACATTTTTCTTGTGCACTAGTTCTCTGTATTTAGTGCATTGCATTGACTCCGCCTATGCCCATTAACTTCACTATGCAGGGTGGACCATTTAAGTTGAGATCACAATATCTCCAAAACTAATCGTTATAGAAAGAAATGTCTTTAATAAAAATTACTTGAGTTATGAGGGAAAGTAAATGCCATTAGTCGTGTTTTATTTGGAGGACGTTGTGATGGTCATTTGATGGTCAATTTAATTTGACCATAATTGTAGATTCACATTTAAAAAAATTAAAATGACCCTAAAATGACTATGATAACGCCCTCCAAATAAAACACGACTAATGGCATTTACTTTCCCCCATAATATCAAGCAACTTTTAAATGCATTTCTTTCTACAACGCTTAGTTTTGGAGATATTGTACAGTCTCAACTGAAGTGGCCCACCCTGTATAACGTAACTGCGCATTCATGCACTCCTTTTGATGACCCATCTCTCCGCAGTTACGACAGACTTTTGTTTGTGTCATTTCACACTCCCTTGTTATATGACCTATTCTATGACATTTACAACATCGAGGCAGTGGATTGCTTTCTTTCATTCTCCATCTTTTCCATCCTTGTCCTATCGATTTCTTTGCCAGTAACTGTTGGGCTGAGCCCATATTAGTTAAAAGTGCATCTCGTATTTTACAGCGTTTTTATCTGGCTTTTCTGCCAGTTTTATTTGTAGTTCACCCATGCTATGAAACGTAAAATATGGACTGAAAGCTGTGTATAACCTAGAAAATGGTGTTCTTTGCTTTATTACGGTTTAGCTGTGGTACCAGGGAAAATTTCCGTATCTAGACAGAAGTACTTTTGCTAGATCTTCGGGGATTCTTACTTATAAAACGGAAGTCCTATCTACTTTACATGTAATGTTTGTACATTTACAACACTAAACGTTTTACATACTCTAAATTTCATGTCGCCGCAAAATTATTACGCTTTGCTGGAAGAGTTACGTCGTCTTCCGTGGTGTAGTGGTTACCATGCTATCCTCCAATTCCCGAGGTCGCGGGTTCACACCCGGCGGAGGGCGATGCATTTTTTCGGGTGTAAAAATCCTTAGCATGGTTTCCTTCGGAAGGGAAGCAAAGCCAACGGTCCCGTGTCGGAGATTTATGGCATGTATAACAACATCAAGCCTGATAAAGAGGTCTCTGAGCAAAATTACCGGTCTTTCACGCCCAATATTGAATGGGACGCTAAGGGCTACAGCAGTTAAAGAGCGCCCATAAATAAAACACAATTTAATTTAATTTTTGAGAAGTTTTACGGGTTTCAGTTTCAGGAAGTTGGCAAGTATGTAAACGTATGAATCCCGCATTCGGGAGGTCCGGGGTTCGATCCCCGGTGACTGCCAACTCTGACCCATGGGTTTTTTCGGGGCTTTCCCGGATCGTCAGGCGAATGCTGGAATGTTTTTTTTTTCACTCCCCGAATTTCCTATCCCTCCATTTCGTTCCATTAAGCATTTCATTCATCCTTCACACCGTTTGGTCTCTCTCAGGGTTGGAAATGTCAGCGATGGCTTTTCGGTGCAGCGTGGCAGGGAAAAAGGGTGCTCTCTGTGAACTTTCTCCATCCCTCGGCCTTCGACTGGTTGCCGGCGTATAACGACCTCCCCCGGTAAGGGCGTTGGACTGTATGTCTGCCTGTCCGACTGCCAGGGCGTGTATGTCCGGAAAATGTAGGGACCCTGTCATTTCTTTGCCGTCACTCCTGGTTCCGGCCGACCGGTGTCTCCCTTCACTCATCCCTTCCTGCCGCGGGCGCACCCTCGTGGGGCGTCGATACAATATCCTGGAACGGTGCCGAATCCCTTCCAGTCCAATTCAATCCAAGTGTACGAATAAATGTCTCGCCATTCAACCTTAATTTTTATGCACTTCCAGTGTTTCGGATGTTAGATTTCTTAGACCTAACTAGTGCTGAGACATTCTGGCATGGAAGCCATACATTTGAAGGAAAGGGCTCTTAGAAGTGCTCTACTAGTTTTGAATTAATGCTCGTGCTTTAAAAAATACAAATCAAAAGTATCATTTACGATCAATGTCCACCTATCTCCATTAATTGCGATGAAATGCCCGTGGGTTTAGTTTCGCCAGACAGTCAAGTGCGAATTGTGTATACATCATGTTGTACAGATGGGCACTAACCGACAAACACTAAATGACGGAAATATGTTGTGAAACACACGTATAATAGAATATACCTTTCTGCCAAATCTCATTAATGGTTGACAATATTATCATCATCAGTCAAGCATCACGCCGAAACCTGTTGCGGTTATTTGCGATTCCGCCACACAGACCTACGTAGAGCACCGCAATTTGGCTGTTATCTTCTGGATGACAAAGACAGAGGAATAGCAAGTCGTGCTGAAGGAGCGTTATGCTAAATTACTTAGTGGTAAAAATAAAATTACATTACATCGCAACAAATCGGAATGAGATTGCATGTAACAGCCGTACTGCCCCAACACATTCACATAGTCTTAGCTCACTTCACGGAGATGATCGCAGGCTGTACTTTCGGTGACTTTCCATAGACTTTATTTTTTGCTTATGAGAAAATTTAACTTTACTGAAAACTTATTCATTGGCGACGGTTTGGATACCTTTAACTTCGACATTGGAAAGTTTAGATTTCAAGACGAAGTTCCAATGTTGGCTAAACCAATTTCCAAAACCGCAAACCTCTGTTATAGGTATCTTATCTTCCTTAACGGAGGGGATGCGGTACCGAATCAAGAGGATAATGTACCGACGACCCACGAGGGGCCGTCCCCGGGAGAAACGATGGGGCGAGAGGAGACACCGGGCGGCCAGATCCAGGAGCGACGGTACAGCAATGACAGTGTCATTAAGTTTTCAGAAGTAGACACCCCGGCAGACCGGGGACCCCGCCCTACACAAAGGGGGTCCAACGCCCCTCAAGCCGAAACCCGCGGGACGGAGAGAATTACAGAGAGCATCCTTTCTCCTGCCACGCTGCACCAAAACACCATCGCCGACACTTCCGATCCTGAAAAAGACTAACGGGTTGAAGGATAAGTAAAATGATGATTGGAATGAAATGGAAGGACAGAAAATTCGGGAGCTGAAAGAAGCCAGTGCAGCATTCGCCTGACGACCCGGGAAAACCCCCGAAAAAATCTATAGGTCAGTGGGCGGTCGTCGAGGATCGAACCCGAGACCTCCCGAATGTGGGTCATAGATGTTGCCGCCTGAGCCAACCCACTGGGTAACCTCTATAGCAATAAAGGTTCTCTTTAACCTCGCGGTGTTGCTCAACACGTGTTTTTACGGAAAGTTGAGAGTTGAGGTTAGGTTAGATATTTGCTGTTGTGTTAAGCGCATTTTTTGTTTTTTGGAAAGGAGGGCAGCATAAGTGGTAGTAATACTTACAATATAAACGCACAGAGTAGGAAAATTCTAAGTCTCTTGGAAAAATACAGGCGTTTCAACCTCGTTTGTCAGAAAATGAAAAAAATCTACGTTTTGTATATAGGTTATACAGCGGAGGGGGACAGCTCCGCACTGCGACCTATATGGATCTATTGTGGCTACCACCCCCAGGAGGAATGGATGCAGTGAAGGAACCACAGGCGGCTACAGCCTGTAGGCAGACAAGTCGCAGAGACTCGCGGAAGTCCCTAACAGTTCCAGGCTCTAAATCCCACGTAAATCTACGACACGGGACCACCGGCTTTACTTCCCTTCCGAAGGAAGCCATGCTAAGGATTTTTACGCCCGAAAAAACCTTTCATTCGTTCCTTTTTATCCTATACACTGCTGTTTCTGAACCCTCGGGTTGCCTTAGCTGTTTCTCTTACTGCCTTACAAACACTAATTTTACTTGAAAAATAATCTAACGCATTCATTTTTACTTTCCGCCTCCTCTTAGTTTACCAGCATTTCGTTTATCTCCAGCTTCTCCCTCCCAACCATAAATATTTACTAAATAACCTACATAGCACTTCCTTACAACTGATTTTGACCTACAATGTCTTTTGCCTCGCGCCTGGCCTGTTAGCTGAATAGATGCATAACTTTTGTTTTTTTCGAAAATATTTAATTAAAAAAATATATAACGCTCGTCTTATTAAAGGTAGAGAATTCAAACTGGGTATATATCAGCACACTAGGTTGTTCTAGCTAAGAAAAATATATTGTTGCGTTCTACCCTTTAATGTATTAGTTACTGCCTTATAAACTAAACACAGTAAATATCGGGCTTTTCTGAAAAACTCAATTTCTTTAGAAATGTGTCCCACAGAAATCTACAAAGCTCTAAAAATGATATAATTCTGATAGAAAAACATATTCTGCATAGAAGAATGTGTTCAAAGCTGAAGTTTATAACAACTGAATATTTGCACCATTAGCACTACTTATTAACAACCTGGCGGCAGTGCGAGAGTAGAAAAGGATGGCTTCATGTATGCATTAGATAGAAACACAGATATCCCATTTACCTCCTGTCTTTTAAACTTGAGACACGCTATAGGAAACCAACATGTCTTAGGTCCCACTTACAGAACATGCTATGTGGTATATTAATTACTGTCTCCATAGGAGAAGGTTCCAGTGGGCTCAAAGTAAAGAAATCGAAATGTCTCACTTATTATTTTTTGGGGGGAATGTTACATAACAAAAGTGTATAATCATGATGATTCTGACACGTTGTGTCATTTACAAAATTTATTCAAGATGAGTATTTAGGAAGTTATACAATGTTACTATTACCTATTCGTGCCATATACCGGAGGAAACCGTATAGTTCTGAAGTTATGTTTCAAATTTTATGAATATCCCAATACCACAAGCAGTGCTTTGCACAAGAGAAAGGAGAGAGTGGGAGAGGGAACTAGAGAGAAAGAAATAGATAGAGGGAAAAACGAGGGAGCAGGGAATGAGTGGTAGAAGTAGTGAAGGAGGGAAGCCATGTTAAAGATGTTTACATTCCAAAATTCCAAAGCTCTTGGCCGGATTTGAACTCGTGATCAGTGGAACTAGAGGCTGACATTGCAATCATTACGGACCGAAAACACAACATTTGTGTAATTACTCTAAAATAAATTACTATTCTGCTGATATGCTTGAAACATTTTCTATTTGATACTGCTCTTAGGAAAAGTAAATCTCAACAAGGAGTTTTACTGGCATAGCACTTAGAGCTGTTTTGCACTATTTAGAACTAATTTTTAATATGTATGAAAGAATTCTGTTATGTTTCTTTTGAGTTCACGGCAGCCTGGAATAATGCAATATTTCAAATTCATGGTCTTCGTAAGGAATGTTTGGGAAATATTATCCATTCCCATTTAAACGATCGTTCATGACACAAAAAGGTCCTTTGAGACATGCCCTTTTTGGCTGAATTGCTGCAACCCAAACGCTGAATAAACATGCATAATTCTCTTGTATTGTTATATAGCTATTACGACTAAATAAACAGAAATCTGATTATATTCGGTCACACCTGCACTGGCATATGGGAACATATGCACAACTAGCAATAATATGGCGGATAATACCACGTGACCCCGCTGACCAATAACATCTGACGCACCATTTGTCGACACTGTCTCTCTTACAGTCACTGTTTAGAAATGTAACTGATACTGACAACTAGTAGCAAATTGTGAATACTGTCACGTATAAAGAATGGAGAAGGTTAGGTATGCCCCTTTCAGAGCGTAACGTTTCGTGATAAAGAAAACAAAAGCTAGTATTGTTTTGCGATATCAAGGTTTATATGGTCATAAATTAAAATTTAAGCACTTCAGTTCATATCATAACTTTGTAATACCCTAACAGGCGGGAAATTTAGAACGAAAACTTTGGCCAAAAGACACCGCATGTCGCGGTATCTACTAAAATTGTAATTCATCTATCGTGATATGAGCAGTTACTGTAGGGAACTACCAAATGCTTTTGTTAGAAACTGAGCGAACAGTTTTCAGTGTAAATTTCCGTACCTTGAGTCAACATAAATAATGCAGTTCTCACGGCGATGGCATCCGTTGTCCTGTTGTGTGGTTTTCAAGGTTGTGGGAGCAATTGCAGACCACATATGGTGAAAAGTGTTGTACAGCCTCTGGATGTCCTGATGACAGGAAATGAGTGCGCCGTTGAATGTCAAGGTTAAAACATTGTCGAGGTTCATGGTAGTCATAAAATACATAGATGGAATATTATTATTCTAGTATTGTGCAACGTGAAATAGCTTGGATGCACTTTCTGTTCCCAATCCTGCAAGTGATCCACCATTTACTGCACCCTCCAGTCTTCACTCCTAAGTTAAATAAAAGCCCAAACGCGGTTATCCTTGTAAACGTTATAGTTTCATAATATAAATCGGCAATGAAATCAACTTGGTAGTTCACCCTGGTTCATACCTTGTAAGTTAATGTGGCTTGCGTTCAGCAGCTCTAGCACGTTGGATGGAGGCGGAGTAACGGGTAGGTGTAGGGTGTGTTGAAGGTGACCATTTGACACACATGAAACTTGTTAACTCTTTAATGCCAATTCACTCAAACGGTTATGAACTCGAGTGCATCACTTGAGTGCGTCTTTTCATGTTGAGTATTTTTCTCTCGGAATTAAGCTTAAATATATGTTACATTCACTTGAACTTCTCTACCCAGTATGCTTCAAAAACATAGATTTTTTTCTATCTACTTGATATGTAGATAAACTTCTTCTTTCTCTGTTTAACCTCTTATGCAGCACTTACACCCCCCAGGACTTACAGGCGGGTGCCTGGGGTCAGAGGCCTGTCGAGCAGACAGGATGGGTGATCAGCCCGTTGCCTGGTATGGGAGGAAGTAAATGAAACTAAATGATGGAGCAGTTGGTGGAATGAATGGCGGGGGAAACCGGAGAACCCGGAGAAAACCCGCCCAGACGCCGCTTTGTCCACCACAAATCCCACATGCGGGTCCCTGGGATTGAACTCGGGCCGCCTCGGCCACGGCGTCGCCTATGTAGATAAACCATTGTAGAAATACTTCGATTACACATTAGTGTGCCTACAAGGGGGAGAAGGGAAACCCAATCGATAGATGTTAAAAAAAAAAAGTGTCCTTGTGCTGGCTTTTAAGTTCCATCGTTTCCATGGCACCACGAGAAACAAGTGAATAGCACAGGACTTAAAAAAAGTGGCAGAGGTATTGAGAAATGCAAACCAATAATGGATATCTCAAATGGCTCATACCGCACAAGTTATTTTAAACAAGTTTTGAGTTTTTTTTTTTTGTGTGTAGGAAGCTTCTGTCCATCTTTCATGTCTACCTACCCGTTATGCAAGTATATAAAAACACCTTCCGAATGAAGAGGACTTTATAGGCTATTCCTAGAAAATTCAATATATACATTTTCTTTGTCAAATTAAAATGGAGTTATTATTTATGGACGCTCTTTAACTGCTGTGGTCCTTAGCGTCCCATTCCACATTGGGCGTGAAAGACCGGTAATTTTGCTCAGAGGCCTCTTTATCAGGGTTTAGGTTTTTTTACGTGGCGTAAATCTACGACATGGGACCACCGGCTTTACTTCCGTTTCGAAGGAAGCCATGCTAAGGATTTTTACGCCCGAAAAAATCCATCGCCCTCCGTCGGGTTTGAACCCGCGACTTCGGGAGCTAGAGGCTAGCATGGTAACCATTATACCACGGAGAACGACATTTTCTTTGTCGTGTAAATATCTCAAATATATGGTATAATAAAAGTCGATGAGCCATTTGGGAGAAATAAAAAAATATCGAAGCTTTAGGGTAGTTGGTGGTGATATGTATATTCCAGGCATGGGAGTCTGGAAAATTCTTAGTAAATTCAGACAGCTGCACTTAGTTTTTTGAAAGATATATATGATAGGAAGTTTAAATGTTTAAGCTATAAAAGCATTGGCGGAGTAGTCCTGCTATATACGAAGAAAACCCCAAATGCCATAAAGAATAGAATTTTTAAGGAACAGTAGTGGACAACATACTCGGTCCATGAGGCTGGTCTTCAGCGCAGCAATCTCTGAATCATCGGATAATTACGAAGCTTACCGAAAATATTCTGCAACAAGCTACACTTGTCGTTTTTTATTTTTTGTTCTCGAGGAACATACATTGTTGAATGACTCATCACTGGGCCGGTCCTCGGGAAGCTGTATACCAGCGGTCCACAAGAGGAGCAACCACCTTGAGACTGCGCTGTGCTAATGATGGATACAACAGTAGATGAACTTTCCTGAAATAAAACTTTGGCATTCACTTTCATTTCCCGGTGGAAAGAATTGCCTTTATTTAAAGATTTGCTGAAGAGTTTGGTTCGTGTAGTAGTGGTAGTGGTATTTATTAAGTACTTAGTATTACATTAATTGCATAACACAGTCGCATAAGACCGTACATGCTCTCTAGAAAAATACCTGGTCTGTATACGTGACTTGCAGAATCGACCAGAAACAACTATGTTTTTAATCACCACATTATATACATATAAAATTGAAAAACACACTGAATCTCTCACACGCGCGCGCGCGCACACACAAACACACACACACACACAAACGCGCGCGCGCGCGCGCACACACACACACACACACACACACACACACACACACACACACACACGGCTTCCAACAGACGGAGGGCAGCACGCTGGGACTTGATTCTTGATTCCAGTAATAACGTAACTGTCATCAGGGAAAACATACTACCTCAATGGTGATGGTGGTGCTTGATAGCGAGTCTGCTGAGTGAGGCTATGCAAGCTTTCAAAGTCGGGTTCGAAGTCGCAACTTGAATAACAAACCAAAAAACCAGTCGTATAATTTTCCTGCAATTTTCCTTACAAAATTATACAAAGAAGAACCTATCATAGTAAACACTAACGCATCGCCATCTTCGTTAATAGTACTTATACTTCTCGCAACATTTAAAAAAGGTACAAAAGATTTGCCGCTTCTTTGTAAGAGGTTACAAACTCAAACTTTCAACAAGCCACGTGTCATGCCTCTTCTTTGTTAGAGGCGATAAATGTGGACGTATCTTTGTTGCATGTGATGGGATCTGCAGTCAAAATTACCTTCATAAATCTGTATGATCAGGAAAAAAACCACTTCTTTCAAGCAGCATATCGTTTGAACCTTTTCTAAATTTTGCAGCGACTATACCTCTAGCTCGCCTTTTTAAAATGAGATTGTTAGTTGCATAAAATACCTTCTTAGATGAAGTATTCAAAGTATTTGCTACCAACTTAGCCCGTTTTTTAACATTATTATGATAGTTTTTGAAAATGTGCTTCAGATATTATTTATGTATCTTTTTATTTAATTTGACAGAGCTGAATACACTTGGCCTTCTTTTCCGCTCTACTATAATCAAAACAACACAAAATTAACAAGTGCAACTTGTTATAGTAGCAAATGTTGTATATATCAACATATTAACATGGGCAAGTTTAGTCAAGTGAACCTAAAGAAACTCGGCTGCAAAGGAAACTATTAACATTATAAAGAAGATTGTAATAATGGCAATAATCGTAAAAGCATACCTCTAATGAGATACAACAAGGTTTAGTGCAGTGTAATATAAAGATTAAACATAAACTAACCTAATACATCTAAATGCATCAAATATCTTGTGAAAGCTCTGAATTGTGGCAGTCTTTGTCAGCACATTCGATATGCGAGCGATATTTACGACTAAAGTGATGTTCTTTGAAAATGAACTGTAATACCTGGTTTATCTTGAATGACGCGACTAGCCACCGTCGAGTCTGACTTGCAGCACGTATCGGTTTGAATGATCTGGTTCTGCGGGCTCGCGCTCCTAAGTTAATGGCGTTTGAATTTCAGTCTTAAGGTTGTTTGGCATGGCGTATTGTGGGAATAATGTTATATGGAACACTCTATTGATTATGTTTACTGTGTTTGGTTATCTTGTTGTATACTTCGTAGTAACTCGTGTTTGTGTTTTTTACTCGAAGGGAATCGCACTTAGACCTTCAGGTTGAATTTATAATGGAATTTCCAGGTATCACCGTTCCTAATAAATTCACAACTTATTGGTTGTTAGAAAGATTAAGCAGACTTGGTCCGTGTTACGCAAAAATAACAAACAACCAAACGTTAGTGTCTGGCGTGAAAATAATTCCAAGACAATCGCTGCCTCTCCAGATCTCACTCAGCATGATTATCTGTGCTGAAATACTTTTGAGAGGGCAAACAATCCCCATACGCCCCATCAATTAGGAGAGTATGCCAATGAGTTTTCCAATATTACGGCTGCAGAAATTCGTTAAGTGTCCAGTAAACAGTACCAGGCCTATAAAAGAAAGAGCGGCATCATTTATAACCTAGTATAACCAAACGTAACGTATTCATATTGCTTCATTACGATGGCATTGTCTAGGGGAAAAACTGTTGGCGATCTGCCTCTACTGCACGAATGGATACGTATAGCCGTGCAGCGGGAGCAACGATCTGCCGACCGCATCATTCAAGAGAAACCAGGTATTTGGCTATCAAGAACGAAAATTCACTTTTATCTTAATATCACACGACTTGTGATCATAGGTAACGTCCATTATCGAAATAGGTTCGATATGGATTTTTAAAGCAATGTTACATTATAGTTATATGGATAAGTAGTAGAATCCGCAACTCTGCTAGGTTGCTGCTTTAACTGCAGATATTCTTCTCTCTCTCTCTCTGTCTGTCTGTCTCCCGCTTTTCTCGTTATATTTCCATTTCTATCCTTCTTTCCTCCCGAGAACTTCCACGCTCTCTCTCTCTCTCTCTCTCTCTCTCTCTCTCTTTCTCTCCGTACAACTTGTCTACATCTGATGTTTTGAATAACAGTAACCAAACTGCTACATCTTGATAACAATTCAAATATGAGTAGAACATTTAAGGGCACACAAACTTGCGCCTGTTCCTTAACATTGTTCCAGAAACATTGTGCGAATAAGCTTTTGATGTATTTGATATTTGGATTATTTTACTTTTGTATCGTTAGAAATCCAACTCCCCCCCCCGTTTGGGAGTAATTAAGGTGGTTCGGTGCCTATTTTCTAAGTAAGGTTTAAGGCATGCTATATAGCAAGTTTCATAAGTTGGTTGGCCATTCTGTGTGACGAGGTAATACATGCACGTTTTAAATATTATTCGCTTCATGGTATCTTATTAAGACGATGCATCACTGAAAATGCTATTCTCAGATTCTTCAGTTTGGCTGAACATTTTATCTGAAGTTTCTTATGTAAAAGTTGAATGGTTTTAAATTTCGGTTCGAGAACTACTTTAGTTTTCAAGTGAGTTTCAAAAAGCAATTCTGTTTTCCTATGCCAAAGTTCCAAAGGATGAAAGATTAAAAATAATATTTATTTTTAATAACTATACTGTTTATTCATAGAGCACACAATTTTCGTATACTTTTTCAAGTCCTTTTTGCGTTAAAAACCAGTTACTCAAAAGGTTATATGACAGTTTAAATTCTTTAAATTTTCGGAATGTCCATGAAAATTTTAAGAAATATTGAATGAAGGCTCCATAATGTGGAGCATTTTTAAGCAGCAGAAAATGCTGAGAAAAAATTCCGAAATTCAAAACTTAAAATGGAAGGAATTGTAATTCCAGATTGTTACCTCGTTGATTTTAAGGAAACATTATCACAATATCAAAACAAAAATAATTTTTGAAGTTATAACTTCTAAATATATTTGGAAGTGTAATCCTAAAGTTCATTTTCCCCAGATTTTCACAAAATTTCAGTGGCGATTCCCTTAAATGCGTCAATAGCCATAATTTATAATAGCCCAGATGAACAGAAACAATTTGGTTACAAGTTTGTAGTACGTATAACAAACATTATTATAATGGTTCTTCATATGTGTGTGTTCCATTGGCAATCCTGATATGTCTACAAGGCTTCAATCTTATTTTCTCATGAATGCTGATGAAATTGTCACAGTTGGCAGACAGGAGCATAAGTATGTAACACATTTAAATAAACTTGCTTCCGAAATTCGTGAGCATTTGTATTCCATTAAGGGCGGAAATTACATAATTTTAAGTTATACAACGGTTGTACTACACATCTACCATAAGTTGTGATATCATCATGTAATTTTTGGCAAAATCCTCCGTCAGTTCTTTGAAATAGTGGAAGAGAGATAATCCTTTATGTAGAAAAAAGGGCACGCCTATTCCAGAAAAGCACGAGATGCAAAATGGATTTTTATCTCGACATTCTTGGCAAAGCCGACTAAGTATCTTGTATCTGAACATGTATGGGAGTGGCAAATAAGCGACAAGACTACTAAAACAATTTATGTTCTACTGTCTGAAGTGAAGAATTCTCCGAAGATTAAGGGCGGTATTCATAGACGTTCCTAGTTTGGTCTAACTAGCGCCTTCCGGTTTACTAACAGCGGATTAAGGTTTACATAATCCTTAATCCCAACTTTGGCTATTTAGTGTTTTAAACGTAGGGTTGCGGATTTAAATTTACTCCCGCTGGAAGCCATAATTAGAGGTTAACTTCAAGCTTTGAATATAACTTTTGTGTCCAGTTCATCAAGTTATACAACGGAAGAGACACATGCCAATAAGATAAACGATGTAGATTTTAGAACCTTAAATAGTCACTACTACCGGGATGGCTCAAGTGGTAGCGTCTGTGGCCAGCATTCGGGAGGTTTCGGGTTCAAACCCCCCCGGGGCCGATCAGTCTGTCCGGGAGGACGCTAGGCGAATGCTGGGTTGGATAATTTGATCCGCCAATTTTCCTATCATGCTTTCACTACATTCCCCTCCTTCACCGCCATACCAGGCATTGGGCTGATCGCCCACCAGCCGTGCTGTGATCCAGAGTTGGCTTGCTCCTCGACAGGATACTGACCCAAGGCATTGGCTTGTAAGTCCTTGGAGGTGCAAGTCCTCCAAAGTGGAGCGTAATCGGTTAAAGAAGAAGAAAGTCACTAAAAATCTTGTTACATTCACATGACTTTCTCTACTCGCTATAGCTTCTACACCTATTTTTACGAAGCTTATTTTACAACTTTTTGTGGCATCAGCCACTTCCGAGGTATCCGTTATTATCGGTTTGAATTTTTCAATGTTTTGTTCACTCTCAAAGTGTGTCGCTATGTTTCTCGCGATATCGTGGAAAGAGCGTGGAATTTCAAGGCCAGCTTATAGCGACACGCTTTTAAACACACTATCTATTCAGCTGCCTTGTATCTACGACGAAATGTGCAATTAAGCTATTTCTGCAAATTTTTATCGCGATTAGCATGAAATAGGTAGAAAAATAAGGTTTCGTAAGAATAGTTTGTGAAATCTACCTATATATAAAATAAATGATAGAAGGTAAAGAAACTTATGGCGGATGTAACACCTGGTAACTCTGTGCTTATATGGCTGAACATGTTTTTGGCTTGTTATTGCTGTTGGTTCTGGAATTAACAGTAAGCTCCATTTTCTCCCTTCAGCCAATTACAACGAACGTTCCAGTGACCATCTTTTTTTAATTAATTAATTTATTTGTTTGTTTATAGTCGCTAAAACATCTTAGATCTTACAGCAGCTTTTACAAGGTAGTACATATTACAGTAAGTAGCATGTTATACAGTTATCACTACATACTTATATTTTGATACATTGAGAATAAGATTGAGTGAATTACATAGTAATACTGCGATGAGTGGCAATAACATTGATCAGCAGCAATTAGTGTGGCATATGATAAGCGTGATTTACGGTTTATTTAGTATTCCAATGTCACTGAGGAGGATCTTCAACTTGAAATAAGCTGGCGGGCTTTGGATTGCGTTATGAAGTTCGACGGGAATTCCATATCTTTTCCTCTTGAGGTCGATTTGTTGGTATTTTGTGACTGTAAGGTAGCAGAACAGAAGGGACATTTCGGTGTTTCATCATTAGTTATAAGATGGATATGGGTAAGTCTTGAGTAGCCTATGCGAATCCTTGCTGCTATACTTTGATCTTGGCGTTTCATGGTATTGTAAGCAAAAGGCTTAATTACGTTATTCCTAGCTATGCGAAGTTTGCTGTCGGAAGAAGAAAGCCATTGAAGCTTCCAACTGTTGCGTAGAATTCCCTTGAGGTGCGATGTTAAATCCAGTGAGGAATTTTGGTGGAATAATCAACGGAGGTTTGAAGAATAGATCTTTTAGCCATGGAATCCGCTAATTCATTTCCGGCGATACCAACATGTGTTGGGATCCAGGCGAGAACTACACGACAGCCCTTAGCAAAAATAGACTTGAACAGGCGATGAATATCATGAACTAGAGGATGATGCGTGAATCTTGTCTAGAGAGCACAAAACAGTTCTCTGCTATGCTCTATCTAGTTAGCGATCCATTTACCACTAGTACAATCTACTGCTAAACCAAGCAAGTAGCACTTTGGTGTGCATGTGCTCAGTAGTAACGCTCGGTATAACGACACAAATAAATCGGTCTCTTAACTTGGCGATTTTGCATCTGCCAATATAAAGTTTAGATAGCCATTAGAGAAATGAGAAATATGTGAACGTAGCTCTCGAAACCCAATACACAAAACAGATTTCATTGAACATACAAGGACATCTGAATTTTGGGTGGCAAACGAAACAATGCTAAATGGCGCAGAAAGTATATTTCCAGCTTGTTTCTTAATTAAAGGACTATTTTAATTTTGAGATTGACGAAAATTAGTACGAAATGGAAATTAATTTATTTAATACCAGATATAAAATGTTGGTTCTTTATGTCGCCATCCTCTGAAATGCAAGCGTTTCTTCAACGCTTTTCGTGCTCGAAATGTGTTTGTTTACTGCAAGAAATGAAAATATAATCAGCATTAACTCTGAACGATTTGATGACCTTTACGCCTTTTCTTGCTTCATTTCGTTCTTGTTTTTTCAAATTTTGAATATTGCGTTCGTAGACAAATACAAGAGTTGTTTTGGAACTTATGATACCCCCTTGCTCAACATTAGTAACTTCTTTGCACCCTAGCTATGTTTCCTGACGACAGCGCCAAACCACCAGACATAAGATGGCGTGCGGTTAGCATAAAGTCCCAGGCGTGTTTAAATGTAGAATAAAGCCACGTATGAAACATTACATCACCCATAAATACCCTAACTAGCAGGACAAAATAAAAACCAAATAGGACATTGTTGCATTCAGTTTTAAATAGCGATTATGAAATTTTTATACTTACTTCCTTTCCACCTTGTATGACTGTTTATTAGGTCTCGAGCCACGACTTTCCCACCATTACTTATCAAGCTCTTTAGCTGATAATTTATCATAGTTTGCTGTATGAAACCGGAATACAAATATGCATGAAGAATGGATAAAGTTTGAGCTCCGAGAAGGACTTTTACTTTCTGGTTATTCTTAGCGTTACGTTTTGTTGTAGAACTTATGCGACATTGCACTTATGCACCCCAAAACCTACTTCATTGTTCTTACTTTGTGTGATTATTATTTTTGTTTTGTTTTTAAAAATACATATTATAGCTGTATAAATTGATATTTTAATTAATTCATTACACATGCCGTGTATAGGCGAAACTTGGAAAGGTAGAATCAGACTGAAAAATTCAGTGCCATAATCGGGATTTGAAGCACGGTTAGTGCAAATAGTCATACTTGGTTAATTAAAATATTGTAAGTCGCCATTGGGGTATGTCATATCATGCTGGATCACTTTTGATGTCGTATACTTTACCTGCTTCGTTGTTGATTCTGCTGCCGTGATCTCCTAGCTCGTTCTGTTGTCTCATGCGCCAGCTTCTCTAGTGGTATGGATATGAGATCTTCCTCTCAAGGTACGCGTGGATATATTGTGAAGGACAACACCAGTTTAAATTGACCGAGAAATTTATTACGAACTAATACTTGAGCTTTTGAAGCGAGTTGCCGACCATTTGAGATGAAGAAATAGATTGGCTCTGAATTTGTAGCACTCGAAATTCTAATAACTGTTTCCACAATAAAAGAAGTTAATGGCGTAACTTGCCGTGAGTTGCTGAAATGCTTATCGGCGAGACATTTCGCAATAGCCGCGAAATCTTCCTCACACAAGCGTGTCACTAAGTGCTTAAAATATCACACCAGCAGTACTTACCGGTGACGGTACCAGTACTTAAAATCCTACGTGTACCTCTGTTACTTTGTTACCAAGGGGTCTAGCTAAATACTCGGAACTTAAGTGCTCTGTCTTTTCTAGAATTCTGCCTATGTGATCCTGCAAATGTACTGAGCTTATAACCTAATTGAATTCCCAGAATCTTTAACACTAATGCTTTCTGTATTCGGCTGATACTAATGACTTTCGCTAACCTGACTTCCTAATTACCTTCACCTTTCCAGACAAGCATATTTTCATCTCAGACCTTGTAACATTATACAATGATTTAATATGCGGAAATTATTTATTGCAATTGTTTCTCTATCTTAGTGTTAATTTTTATTTAGTTATTTATATCTGCCCGTCAATAATTACGGTATCACATATGAAATGAATTTGAGAACACCTGGTGGTTTACCGAGGAAAATGTGAGCCAGCTGGAAAATTTAATGCCATACTAGGATGTTGCCATGAGACCTCAGTTGGCTAGAGTAACGGCTCGGTAAGCCCGAAGATCCGTGGTTCAAATCCCGGCTATAGAATAGAAATTTTTCAGTTTTATCCTACCTTTCCAAATTAATATTTTGTACTGCCTTTTATACAATTTTGTAATTTCACACATTGAGTTAACCCACAAAAATGTCTTCTTGTGGAAAAATAGCAATTTCCTAAGTGAAACAATTGGTTATGTTCATCCCTTAATTCCTAACTTCACAAATTCACACCATACTGTATAAATAAAGTAGTAATGGGACGATACCACTATTTCTCTATACTCGATACCGATACTGATTTTTGAACACCGATAATGATACTCGATACTCACTTTATAAAAAACTTGTAAAGGCGATAACTTGGTCACTGAATTATGTTCTTATTGGTAGTTTTCTATGTATAAAACATATATAACCACTTTGGTATTTTATGTTAATTCCGAACTGTTGCTGTTTGTTATTCCCCAACTGGCAGCAACTTTTTTTATCTTGATAATGCCACGTATAAAGTTTTATCTGATAATTAACTATATAACACCGGGAAACATAGTATGTTTGTGGATTAAACCTCTCTACTTCCCACCCTCATACACTGATTAATACAAAGGTACCTATACAGAATTAAAGTTTGAAGAAAGAAAAGAAAAAAAAAAAGGCTATTGCAAAAAAGTAATTCAGCGCGTCAGCTAAATCATCTTCATTCACAACTCAGTTAACGCTGCTTGTTACATGGGTACCTCTACCTCTTCCCCAATTGTTTGGCCTGTTTTCTTTCACACACAAGAGTCTATGGTATGTTGCATTCATTCACCACAGGAAACGCAGACATGGTCTATCAAGAACTGTAGTCCAGCAACACTTGGGGACACACGAAGTTTCTCATTTCTTATCTAGCATAAAGTTCAACGCAACAATTGAGGCAGTATTTTTAACACTTAAATGATTTCAGTCTAATTGTATAATATATAAATTCAATAACAGCCCGCCTTAAAGCAATGTGTATGTAACAATATATAAAAAGTGTATATTACAGTCATTGTACATGTTTATATTATTGTATACATGTGTAATAATGTTATGTGAATATATTACTAATTTAATAATGTAGGGGCTGTGAGAATAATAGGTTAAAAGTTGCTAACAATGAGGTAACCTTGAGCAAATAATGAATTTGAAAATTTAATAATGCTACTTATGATTCCTGGAAGCAATAATGTAATTTTTGTGACAGTTTAAAACATAGCCAATCAACAACCAGAAAAAGCTTTACTTAAATGAAGGTATTCTATTGGAGTAGGATTAGCCAATCAGAAACTGAAATATAGCAAAATTTACAAATTCAGAATCGGTTGCTTGTAGACAGTGTTCCTAACCGGACGCTAGATGTGTCCTCGAGAAATTTAATACGTATTTTTTGTAAGACAAAAATAGTTTACGTGTTAAAAAGTGCAAGTAATTAAAAAAATCTCACATCTCTCTCTCTCTCTCTCTCTCTCTCTATATATATATATATATATCAATGAAGTGTTATTTAAATCGTGTCAAGCATTAATAAAAGGAGTGAAGTAAAATTATAATCTGTGTAAGTCTACATTCTTCAGTCGCACCACTCCCTGCTAAGATATTCATGTCTCTAAAAAAATATAAATACTGACGCAGCCGAGGCAAACAGAAATATATAATATTTAAAGAAACAGTCAAAATTACAAAGCTAATATTTTTAAACTTGGGGCGTAGGCTACCGGATACTTTTTATCATACGTGCAGTTGCAACTACTTAAAGTTCGGCTCCCCAACATTTGAACTACAATACAACTCCTCCTAACATAATCTACTTCACAGTTTCCAATAATGCAAAACTTAAACATTTAAAAGTATCGAAGGTTTATCTCTCAGTATTAGACCTACTTCGATACCACCGAGTATCGAGAATATAAAGTGTGCGCTATTTGGAATTCAATGGATGACGATACATCTGTTTCCAAACGAGTAGCGTATATATCCCAAAATGCAGAGATATCTGTAGGCAAGAAAAGGTTCGGTTCGCTTCGGTTCCTTCACGGTATGGAGGTAACGTGACTGTCTTCAAAACTGGAGGGACCGAGTTCGTATCTCGGTTATGACGAGTTACTTGAGTAAAGGTTTTTCCAAGGTTTTCCCATCATAAGCGCTCTTCTTGTTTTACGTTTGACGTGGTGGGACACATCAGGACATGCGCCTGCGGATGTTAGGTGTGCCTGGCCACCCTCAAAGTGTTTTCTTAAATTAAAATGACGTAGAACCTACCACTAATATTAACTAAAATGTTGTTGAACCTGATACATTTGTAAAACTGAATGCTGCTGACCACCTCCGGTTCTCTTAACAGAAAAAGTACCTATTGGTATTAACTGAGATGTAATCTGATTTAAAAAAAAATATAGATCTACTTTTTTGACCAACTAAACATTAGTCCTAGTTCTCTGAAACATTCAGTCGACTGCAATGTTTTTTAAGAAACAGATCTTATATACAGACATGAAGATTTGAACTGACTAAGAATAACAGACGTTTTAATCACTTAGTTAAGATCTTGACGTGATATTTAAGAGCCGAAATACAGAGGACAGGAATGTTACGCAGTATAGACTGCTCTGAAAACGGCCTCAACAGCCAGCCCATTTCATTTTTGCTTTTTCTACCATGCATTGCATTCCACCCAAACGTTCGATATCGAGATATCACCGAAGACAGACATGTTTGAAGGCCTGCTGAATAAATAAAAAATAGAAAAAAGGTACGTGCGTGTGTGTGTACAGCATAACTGTAAAACAAAATTTCAATAAATACCAAATTTGACATTTAAGTTCAGTATTTTTCAAGATTTGACACGAAGATTTTCAAGAAAATGCCCCAACACAAAAAAAACCCATTACACGAGAAAAATGTCCATACTTTTGATTTTCTTAAAAACGACTAAAGATTTAGATTAAAATACCACATATGACATTTATGTCAAACAAAATGTACATATTGAATTTTCTGGAAATAGCCTGTGAAATTCTCTTCATTCGGAAGGAATTTTGCGTAGCGGACAAACTATAAGAGACAGAGTATGCAATACAAAACATGCAGGTATCTTTAAAACCAATTTATTTCCAATATATTTTTTGTAGCATCAGCCATTTCCTAGATACCCACTATTATTGGTTGGAATTCAATATATTCTCGTGCCCTTAAAGTGCTGTCTGTTTTCGAATATTTCTCGTGATGTAGTGGAAAACCTAGAAATTTTAAGGCCATATAGCGATCCGCTTTTAAACACTGACTGTGAATTCAATTTCCTTTATCCCACTTGTATCTACGACGAGTGTTGAAACTTTCTGCAAAATTTATCTCTGTTGACATGAAGTAGACAGAAAAATAGCTTTCGTAAGAGCAGTTGTTAAGATGTTATAAGCATGGAGAGACTCTTTTAATGTAACATATTAGAGTTTTTCTTAAAGTATTCATCGAATCCCCCTTATTTGCAATATTGAGTTTGCCTGCAGTAACATATTTATGCGTTTCTCTTTGCAATGGCGTGACTGTGTTATAGATCATGTTATAGATAGTCATAAGGTTTATTTACTTGTCTCTCCAATTCCTCACTTCCGTTTCAGTGCAGTTCTATCATTTACATGTTGTATGGCTGACGTTTGACTATCAACTTTTGGAAGTGTTTTTATGGAGTTAACCACTCAAAGTTGAAACATATTCTAGATAGTGGCAGTAAAAGCAAGACCGTGGAAATGCATTTTCTGTGTATAATTAGTGACCTATGTTTGTTTATTTTATCTGGCAAGAGTTAACTCCTAATCCAGCAGACAAAACTAACAGTAATGCGTAATCAATTCAGGAAATAGTACAAGGGAATTTACACACCAGAAGAGAGATGACATGGTATATGTAAAACTAAAACTAGACGATAAGCATAATAGTAGTACGATTGCTATATTATTATAAATTTTAAAGGGATAAAGCATTGATAATAATGATAGAAATTATACCAATATTGATGTTATTTAGCGGTACATAAAAGCTTATAGTTGACCTTAAAGAATCAACTTCTTAAAAAATATCACCTCTGTTGCACGGCATTCGGTCTTCTGAAGTTTAGTATGCATCTCCAATCTCATTGAAATGAATTAGCTGACCTCAAACAACAAATTTGTATTTGAGTAGCACAGTTGAATAGAAGCACATGCCACATCTACTGATTTTGAATTTTTGTTCTGGGTAAGTAACTCCTGCCATATCGTGTCAATTCCAATAACTATGTGCGTGGTGAAATGTGCCTAATCCTGCACAAGGAGCGTAGATAATAAAACTTCTAGATACTAAATGTCAGAAATAGCTAATAGGGGAAGGCACATGCCATTATGTTCTGAACAAAAGCTTTTCTCGTATCAATGTGAAAAAATGCCATAAATTTGCTGGCAAACGGAAATGAAACGCAAGTGATATTAAATTGAGTTTTATTTATGGACGCCCCTAAACTGCTGTGGGCCTTAGCGTTCCATTCTATATTGGGTGTGAAAGACCGGTAATCCTGCTCAGAGGCTTCTTTATCAGGCTTGAGGTTCTTTTACGTGCCGTAAATCTAGGAAGGCTTTACTTGCATTCCGAAGGAAGCCATTCTAAGGATTTTTACGCCTGAAAAAAAATCCATCGCCCTCCGCCGAGCTTGAACCCGCGACCTCGGGAACTAGAGTCTAGCATGGTAACCACTACACCATGGAGGACGACAATGATATTAAAGGAACCTACATGTAGAAAACAGTTCATATCATGAAAATATGACGAGCAATTAGAGTTGGAACCGTTGGGAGAAAAGGGAATAAGAACAATAGAATTAGAAAGCATTAATTGGAAATTATGCATCTTTAAAATTATAAAATTTCTGGCGTTGGGGGAGGGAAAGTGTGAGAATACTGTATTGGGAAAACTACCCTGCATTTCAGTTTTGTTTTCAAATCATGTTGCGGCATTATTTTCAACCAGAGACGAGCTAATCCTGCTGTGAACGATTAAAAACAAAAATGCTTTCTAAAGAAGAGGTTTAGCAAGAATGAAACAGTTTACTTTCTCTGCCACATACCTAAGTGTTGCATTCCACCCAAAAATTCGATATCAGATGTCGCCGGAAATACATATTTTAGAGCCACCTGAGTCCCCCCCCCAAAAAGGCATCTTAAGAAAAAGGATCTTTGTGTGAGCGTGCGTGTGTGCACTATAACCCAAAAAACCAAATGTCCGGTATATACAAAACTTGGTACTTTAGTTCAGAACCTTCCAAAGATAACGATTTTGGTTAAAATGCCATGAACGTAAGATATATACATGACAAATGTAGGTATATCTTGAATTTTCTGGAGATAGTCTGTGAAGTCCTTTTCATTCAGAAGAAATTTTGTATAACTGGTAAACCATATGAGAGAGAGAGAGAGAGAGAGAGAGAGAGAGAAAATATAGATCCACGCAAAAAATGTAGATCTCTTTAAAACACAAAATTTATTTCAAAAAACTTGTTTGTGGCCTGAATCGTTTTCGAGATAAACGATGTAATTGCTTAGCATTTTTCAGTGCTTGCGTCAGTTTTTAAAGTGCTGTCGCTATTCAGTTTCTCGTGGTGTCGTGGAAAGAATATGAAATTTCTAGGTCAGCATATAGCGACCCGGATTTTAAACATCTGACTATCGATTCGGTTTCCTGTATCCCCCTTGTGCCTTCAACGAAATGTGTAATGAAACTATATTCTCGTCGTTGTCGTTGGGTTTCTTGCACTTTTTTGGATTTTAATCATTAGATCAAACCCACATTCATACTTTCAGGCTCTGGAGAGGATAGGGAGGTGCTCTACGGGTCGGGGCCAGCTTAGCAAACGTTTATCTCGATTAACATGGAGTAGATAGAAGTATAATTTTTCGTAAACTTCGTAAAAAAATAAACGATGGTAGGTAGAGAAAGTCAGGTGAATGCATCACATATGTTTTGACAGTTGCAGTATTTTTATCCCTTAACTGATATCAATCTAATTATACAATATAAAAATAATAGCCCGCCTATAAGCAATCAGTGTATATTACAGTATATAATGTGCATATTACAGGCATTGTATTATGTTTATTTATTTGCGTGCGTGTGCGTGTGCGTGTGTGTGTGTTTTTGTTTTTGTTTTTGTTTTAGAAACGTAGGAGCTGTAAGGGTAGAAGCAGGCTGGTTTCTGTAGCAAACAGTGTCGTAAAGTGAAAGCAGAGGGTGGCTAACAATGAGTTGTAATCTTGGCAGAACAGTAATTTAGAAAGCTAAGGAAGGCTACCAACAGCCGATGGAAAAAATACTGGTGTAACGTCCGAAAAGTTTGTAAATAGTCGCGTGGGTGCAAAAAGCCAATCAAACTAAAATGTTTTGCTAAAGTAGGCTTAGCCAATCAGTAAATAGAGAGATTAAATTTAAAATTTTAAGCTGTAGACGCTAAGAAGTAGCGTATCCAAGCCAAGTCAGTTCAGTAGATGAAGTTCAGAGTGTGCAGATGTGAAATTTTAGTGCATTGCGGAGAAGATAAGTTTTGACTAAAAAAAATGTAGTCAGGAAAGATAATTATTAGAACCATAAAATGCGTTTCATTATATATTCGCAAGGATATATATTTGTGTGATTCATAATTTTTTATTAATTCTTTAATTAATTAATTAAATATTTTAATTAATTTTAATAATTAAGAAATTCTCTGTTAACTGCAGTTCGTTAGCGCACATATAGAACGTAATATCTTGCAGCTCAATACGTAAATACTCAATAAATTGTATTTTGATATAGGTATTATATTATTCAACTGCCTTGAGGTAATAAAGAACTGAGAACTAAAAACTATAATTTGTGTAAAGTGTGTGAAACTATTCTGCAGTCGTACTACCCTTGCTTAGAGATACTTGCTCTACCAGATATAACTGACCAGGTATAATAAAAAATCAAAATTTATTACATATAAGCGTTATGAAAACACACACGAACTCTACCGCACAGTTTCTTCATTGTGGAATTCAGAAATTGATTTAAAGTGAAGGTTTAGATATCCTGGCATACAAAACTGAAGACAGTGCAAAGCTTTGAATGATGTTCGTGCATGTACACGTGTTGAGCTCGTTAAAGTCAAATGTTCAACTAAGGTACCTCTTGGCAAGTCCGTATTGAGTCGTCTACATGCAGCGAACAACACGCATAGGGATGACGTCACAGACTAACAACCTGATGGACACTACTGTACACAGATTCGTGTCCTACAGCGGAAGCAGTGGTGGACTCTAGTACCATTTCTAGCTGAACAGCTGCACAGGATCTACAACTAGGTTTATAATCGTCACCTGGCTGCAGTACGAATAAGGTTCTGTAATCGTTTCAGCTAACTGGTTTACCCAAACTTCAAACGGAAACAGAAACAGCATCAGTTTATAAAGTGCCGTGTACGCCACAGAGCGGATGTCTACGTAACGTACATGCAACATAAATACCTGTCCTGTAATGAAGCCGAAGAACTTGCTCTATAGTGGAGGCTCTGGGAAATGACCTGGCTTCTGTTGGCAGGCTCATTTACTTACGTATTTTACGTAATTTTCAAGTTATTTACGTGGCGTAAAATAGCTTAACATTGAGGGAGTATTCTTAACACTTAAATGATTTCAGTCAAATTATATAATAAAAAAATTCAATAACAGCCCGCCTTAAAGCAATATGTGTATGTAACAAGATATAAAAAGTGTATATTACAGTCATTGTATATGTTTATATTATTGTATAATGTAATAATGTTATGTGGATGTATTAGGTAATTTAATAATGTAGGAGCTGCGAGAATAATAGGTTAACAGTTGTTAATAATGAGGTAGCCTTGAGGCAATAATGAATTTGAAAGCTTAACAATACTAGTCATTTTGGAGCAACAGTAATGTAATTTTTGTGACAGTTTATAAAATAGCCAATCAACAACTAGAAAAAGCTTTAGTTAAATGAAGGTATTGTATTGGATTAGGATTAGCCAATCAGAAACTGAAATAGAACAAATTGTATAAATTTAGGCGGTAGAAACCAAGTCAGTTGTTTGTAGACAGCGCTCATAACTGGACGTGTTGGTTGTAGACAGTGTTCCTAACCGGACGCGAGATGTGTCCGAGAAATTTAATACGTATTCGTGTGAGACGAAAATAGTTTACGTGTTAAAAAGTGCAAGTAATTAATAAAAGAATCTCATAGCTCTCTATATCAGTGGTGTTATTTAAATTGAGTCAAGGATTAATAAATGTAGTGAAGTGAACATTATAATCTGTGTAAGCCTACATTCTTCAGCCGCATCACTCCCTGCTAAGACATTCATGTCTCTAAAAATAAATACTGACGCAGCCGAGGCAAATATAAATATATAATATATAAAGATACAGTCAAATTACAAAGTTAATATTTTTTAAACATTTGGGGCAAAGGCCACCGGAAACTTTTTGCCATACGTGCGGTTGCAACTACTTAAAGTTCGGCTCCCAACAGTCGAAATATAATACACTTTCTTCAAACTGACTTTCCATACGTGAAGCAACAGCCCTCTTCAAATTGACGCCCAAAGCGTGGTGCAAATAATTTAAAGATGCTATCTACTTCAACATAGACGTAAAGCGATTCTCTGTCGAATAATATTAATAATGTATCTTAGAACACTGATTTCAATACTAAATTAGTATCTGAAATTAGTTAAAAAATAACCATGTTTCTTCACAAACTCTCCGTAACGCTTACTTCTTACAGCAGCAGAATTAACGGAAAGAAAATATGCATAATACGCAATGTTATAGCTTCGTGTTCTAGAGTTTTTCCAGAGTTTTAATTTTATTAATTCTACATTTCTTTATGAAAACTGCACCTATATTTAAACTTATGTCAGGTATTTACAAAATTAGTTTATAAGCATTTGGTACAGCAAATGTTATGATATAATACCTGACAATATCACCGACATACGTTTAAAATGACTGAGTAACAAATTTGTGAACTAAAAATTGAAGTTTAAGGGGAGTAGAAATGCCCTATCTTGCCAATGTTAAATGATAACCCATTATCTAGGAAACTGCTTAAGATAATTAGCTGAATTGTTTTAAGGACTGTTCAGCAATACTTTTACGGTTGATTGATGAAAATAAAATAAAATTATCCTTATCAGGAGCAAAGCTAGGATTTTTTTTAATACAGTGCTTAAAAATTACTGAAAAGTAATGGTGTTAAATTTAAAAACTAAAATAAAGCTTATTTAGCTGCAAATGTGTGGTGAAACTTTCAGCACTTTGTACCAATTTAGTTTGAGATAATGGGGCATTTGTGTAGAAAATTTTAGTTCTTCAGAAACTGCACTTAAATTGAGTGAGCCTAAAAGCTATATGCAGAGTTATTTTCAGTTATATTTTTAAACTATTTACAATTATCGTACCCCTATAAAAGTTATAACAAAGTGAACTGGAGATTTAAAATATTCTATGCAACTAAAACCTGAATTTTGAAAAATGTATGAATATCATCATTTCGACTCCCCTTAATGAAGAAGTTCAGCAAAAGCACTTGGCCGTTTTTTTCCTCCTTCAGAACAAAACCTAGTTTCAGGCATGTGTTGTACCAAAACATATGCTCTACTACATGCACAAAATTTTATTTAGTCAGCCACTCGGTACAGTATACCAAGCGTTATAAAACTAATAAAATGAAAAGTCTTGAGATATGCCAGAACACGTAACCTGTAACGTGGTTTGAAAGGTAAAACCTGACTGAAAATTTTAATGACAGCTGGGGTTTCAACCAAATCTTCGACTCTCCGTGCTGTTGCTCTAAGGAACTGAGCTACCATGGCAACAATTCCACGACTGATTCACTTGTTCCTGGTAAATCACAATGGCGATACAATCTCGTAAGTACATGAAGTCCCTGGCATCTAGTTAACCTCTATTACCTCACTCAAATTATAATATAATTTCCTTCTTCCGGATATCAAAAATCACAACTTTCTCCCTTAATTTGACAGCTACAATTTGTTTTAAGTGGAGACGAATAAGTTTTAGAGTTTACAATGCAGATTCAAGTTGCCGTACTTTCTTATGCAAACTAAGTTCTTATAAACGATTTATTCGTTCCTGTGCTCTACCTTCAATGCTAATTGAATATATCAGAAATGCAAAGAACCTGCAGAAATGTCCAGAAACATAGTTTGTCGTAGATCTGATAGGACATGTAGAAATATTTGATTCTATGTGGCCGTAGAAAATATAAGTATTACAGCCAAGAGAAACAGAAATCCTAAAACAGTGAGGTGGACACGAATATTGACTGTCCAAATATGGTAAAACATACCTTTAATATCTCTATTGCAAACTTACAGTAAAAGAGGAAGTATTGTATTCACAGAAAATACACGCTTTGAGATCCCTGAACCCCCGCCAAAAGTGTTTTTTACAAAAGGTCCGTGTGTGTTTGAACAACCAATGTAACTCAAAAACGTCAAGTCTTCTAAATACCAAACTTCGCATTTAACTTCAGAATCTTCAAAGATACGACACGAAAATTTTGAGACAAATCCCCAAGCCCAAACTTCGATATTTCTAATTTTTTCAAAAACGGTTCTAAAGATTTTGATTAAAGTACTAAATGTTTAATACATTTACATGATAAATAAAATGTATATATTTAATTTTCTGGGAATTGCCTGTAAAGTCCCCTTCGTTCGCAGAGTTTGTATAAGAAAAACCATAAGAGATAGACAAAGCCTATTATTGGTTTGAATTATTCATTATTTTGTATTTTAAACTGCTGCCACTATACAGCTGTTTCTCGAGATGTTATGGAAAGAGAATGGAATCTTAAGATCAAGATATAGCAACGCGTTTTAAAACACTTTGACTATCGCGTCTCCTGTATCTTCTTTGTGCTTACAATGAAATGCGCAAGGGAATCATTTCTGCAAAAGTTTAGGTCGATTAACATAAAGTAGATAGAAAAATAAAATTTTGTAGTAATACAGAGCGGTCCCTCAGCGCTCTGGCCGGGAATGGCACGGCGTTTTGTGGGACACGTCGGAATGAACTCAAGGCCACGGGCTCTTCCACTTATCGGACATGTGGCAGCGGGCTTCAGTCAGCTGTTATTGCTTCTTGTATATAGACGCGAGACGCGTGTGTATTTGTATGCGATTGAATTATCGGATTATTACAACCCAGAAATGGTACTCAATTTTCGCTTGAACAAAGACTTATGTGTGACACGTATGTGAAAACCGACTCATGTAGACAGGTGTGTAGGCAATTTCACGATAAATTTCCTGGTGTTCCAGTTCCGAGTAGAGAACAGTTGGATATCTAGTGAATAAAGTGAAAAGAACGGGATCATTTAATGTTGTAAGTTGTAAAAAGAAACAAAGGATTCTAACGGAAGAAAAACTAAAGTGTTATGGCTGGCTCGATCACCGGATCTTACTGTGTGCGACTTTTATCTGTGGGGAACTCTCAAAAATAGTCTATAGGAATAATCCTCGCACCATAGACGATCTTAAAAACAAAATAATAATAACAGAAATTAGGGAAATTATGCAACAAGAACTTATGCGTGTGAATGGTAATTTCATCAGAAGGTGCCAAGAATGTTTATCTGCCGAAGGACACCACTTTCAACACACTGTGAAAAAGGTTCGTACTGATAAAATAAAAAGTGATTGTTTGTTCAATAGGTAATCAATATATCGTAATAATCACCATAAAATCAGTAATAATATGGTATCAGTATCAATAATGAAAATAATAAACAGATACACTGAATATAGCGCGCGGAACACCCATCGCGACTACCGGCCAGATAGCTGAGGGATCGCGCGTGGAACACGCATCGCGACTACCGGCCAGATGGCTGATTTACCGTGCTGTATATTGCAGAAGAGAGAGATAAGCCATAGTGGGTAGAGAAAGTCGTGTGAATGTAACGCATTAGAATTTATTATTAAATTTATTTTTTTTACTTTAGCCGAAAAGATTAACCACACACTAATGGCCAAGGTTATTAATGTATTTTATCTACTACTATCATAATCAGTGATGCTTTAGTTCGTAGTTACTAGGCAACAAAACCTATACTTTATATTCTAACAAAACACGCTATCAAAAGAAAATACAGGTTCAACAAAACGTAAAATACACTTTAATGATGATCATCTGTATCTTATTTTCCTCGATGATAATAATATGCATTAAAACAAAAACTTTCTCCCCTAATTGATAGTTGTTGTAATATTACAACCATTACAATTTGTAATACCTTAGGAGGCACATTTTCCCTATTATCGGAAGTATTGTTTTTCACAGCTTTGCCTGTAATTGAACTTTCTCCCCTAAGTAATAGATCAGCAAGTTTCCTCTTACCCTCCACACTTTCTTTTACGTATCCTTCTGCAACAATATTCGATTTCCACCCTCCATGTCTTTTTAAGGTAAGAACATCAGCACCGCTGTCTGCGAGGAAAGTAGTAGAAGAACGTCTCGTGCAATGCCCGGTGTAATCCTTGGCGTTTTCCAGCTTCAAATACTCTGCAAGCTTACTAGGAATCTTCCCAAACACACTTATACCAACCATTTGTGCACGACATGTTCCATTTAAATAAAATGGAAGGTACTTATTGCAGCTAGTAACGCCAAGTCGAATACCATGATACTTTCTACAAACTTCAAGCAAATCAACATCATTTAGTTCATCACTAATCACAAAACTTCTAGATATATACAGCACTCTTCTGTAATGTTTTTCACAGGCGCAGTTTTCAGGAATTGTCACTTCATATTTTTGCTTAATATTTTCGATTTCTTACTACGATAACCTACAGATTGTCTCTATAAGAATTCCTTTAATTTTCCAAACTTACTGATATTAATATTATCATTAATCAAAACAGTTGATCTCTCATGGGATATTCACTCCAAAAACTCGAATCCTTAATACTTTTTGACTTATCATAAAAATACGTCAACAAAGAATCTGCATTTACATCTGCTTCATTACCCACACACCAGTCCTTGAATTTCGTATAACTACATAAATAAACTTTTCTGGAAGTATATTAATACAGGTTCTTTCAACAAGAGTGTCCTATCTTTGAACTTAAATAAAACACGTTCTATAAATGATAAGAGGTTTATTTCTTTTTTTATTTTGGAACATAATTGATGTCATTACGTGTGGAAGAGAACATCAGTTAAGTGACCGCCGCGACTTCGTTGGGTTGCGCGTATACGGTTGATCAATTTTCAATGACAGAAGAACGTAAATTAGGTCCAACTTCACGAATAACACGCGTGATGTTATTCGTAAGATCATTAACTGTTTCTGGCTTGTTGACATAATAAACTCAACTTAACCCCACAAGAAGTAATGCAACGGCGTTAAATCACATGACCTCGGGGGCCAGTTAACATCACCACCACGGGAAATGATGAAACTTCTGAACTTCTCCTTCAAAAGATCGATTGTTACGAGAGCAGTATGACATGTGGCACCATCTTGCTGGAACCAGATGTTTCAGAGATCCATACCATCCAATTGAGGCCAAAAATAGTCCCTTATAAGAGTCCGGTATCTTTCTCCATTGACTGTTAGAGCTTCTCCATCTTCATCTTGGAAAAAATATGGACCAATGATTCCACCATACCAAAATTCACACCACACAGTAACCTTTTGGGGATGAAGTGGTCGTTCTTGAATCTGCATTGGATTGTGATTGCTCCAATAGAGGCAATTTTGTTTAACACAACCATCCATCCAAAAGTGGGCCTCGTCATTGAAGATGACTTTTCAACAAAAATCCCGGTCAGCTTCCAATTGCTCCATAGCCCAGTCAGCGAATACACGACGCAACCTATGGTCGTTGGACTTTAGTTCTTGAGTTAGCACCATTTTGCAAGCGTGAAACTTAAAGTCCAGATGCAGAATTCGCCAAGTTGTGGTCGACGAAAGCCCCAATTCTTGCGCTCGACGAGCAATTGATTTGTTTCCGTTCTCGCAGTCATTCTTTGATCGCTAACAGAACCACTTCTTTCAAATTTATCGATCAAACGCCGAATCGTTCTCTCGCAGGGACGATTATGCATACCGTAAACTTCACGTAATACACGGAAGGTTTGGCGAACAGATGATCCATGTTGATAATAAATTTTCCAAATTTCTACGCGCTGCTGAATGCTGTAACGTTCCATGGCTATTTCGCAATAACAACTGTAACCACATGAAAAAAATCACTGCTGTAACTCAATAACAACGGCAGCTATCACATGTTAAAATAGGACACTGTTGTTGAAAGACCCTTTAGTTGCATCTTGGGCTGCTTTTAAAATGTTTCTTGATGAACCGTGAAAATCACCTTCTTCGCTCATTTTTACTTTAAATTCAAATTGCAGAATATAACAAGAAAGTTTATTGATTTATCATGTCTGTTTTTTTCAAAGCCCACATCACTCTTCCTCTAAACATATCGTTTCCGCAATAAATAAATTTCTTTAAATATACTAAAATACTCTGAACGCAGATAAAATATTGTAGACAAAAACGTTAACAATTAGGTGTAGTAACTAGTCCTCTATATAACTAGTACTGTGCTCTTAGTCATTTTTAAACAAGAATATAATCATAAACAGTTGTATTTCCTTCCGATTAACCATGATATTTTATATAGAAGTGTACATTTAAAAGTAAGCAAAATAGTTATTACTGCAAGGTTTGAACTCGAGGTGTAGCTTCATGACACCGGAACTAGGCTGTTATTCTTATCAGCTACTTTGGAATTTGAAAACCACTAGATATACAATACGAACTTGAATATCACTTCGAAACTTTGTGTATTGTTACAGACTTAACCTTAGTAATTAAATGGCACAAGGTAATACTTGTTAACAGTGCACGATTAGATTTGCATTTATCACAGCAGAGAAGTCAATCTTAAAGAGGGCTCTATCTAATTATGCTATTCGAATATTGGATATCCGAAAGAAATGTTATGGTCTACCTCGGGAATAGTTCCTCACATGATAAATTAATTCAAAAGCCCTCTTCTAAGCATAGTTTGTGTATCTAATGCTTAGGTGCCAAATTATGATGATTTTAATTTATTTTAGAAGCAAAAAACATGAAATAACACAATTTTGACTTTTAATTGTTCAAGCTTGATCAGTAAGATTTCTTTGTTGAAGTACACACACGTTACATCGTCTGTGTTAATTATTTTCCTTTGTTTATTGTCGTTGACCGCCCAGAAGATAAAACGTGTTTTAGAAACGGTAAGGTTCAGGAGGTCTTCGTTCTAACTTAGCCAAGAAAGTAAGACGATAACCAGCTTATCTTGTTCCAGCCTGTGCAGAAAAAGTTGACATTCCACTAATCGAAACCTGTTTATACACACTGGCTACCGAGGGCTTGTAACTACAGAAAACGATGAGATCGCTCCAATTGCAGTTAAGATCTTGTAAACAATAACAGTGTCTTTGTCCGCAGCAATAAATATACTGCAAAACAGAAGAGACAAGGATCTTTGTCTAACATTTCTGACAAGAGAAGGGTTTTTGTTTCACGCTAGCAGAACCCGCAGCTCTGCTCACGTTATTGTTTTAAATGCGGATATTCTCCTACATCTATCTCATTGTCTCCCTCTACCTTCGTCTCTGACGTTCTCGACCTCTCCTACTCGCACTATTTCCCCAACTCTCTCCTCTATGTGTAGGTTATGTTTTGAAGACCGGTAGTAACACTACGTACAATGCTGTCTTAATACAGATTAAAAGAAAAGTTTAACAGTACTCAAACTTGTGGCTCTTATGTTTGCAATCAGATGGATACTATACAGGGTGGACCATGTAAGTTGAGACTTTAAAATATTTGCAACACTAAGCGTTGTAGAAAGAAATGTCTTGAATAAAAGTTGCTTGATATTATGGGGGAAAGTAAATGTCATTAGTCGTGTTTTATTTGGAAGACGTTGTGATGATCATTTTAGGATCAATTTAAATTGACTCTAATTATAGGTTCAATTTAAAATAATTAAATTGACCCTAAGATGGCTATCATAACGTCCTCCAAACAAAACGTTTACTTTCCCCGATAATATCGAGCAACTTTTATCAAAGACATTTCCTTCTACAACGCTTAGTTTTGGAGATACTGTACGGTCTCAACTTAAATGGTCCACCCTGTATACTACACCATTTCTGTGATATGATAAATCTCCTTATATGCAGGAATAACAATAAAAGTATTCATCCTGCCGACTGTTGTGTAAATAATAACTTATCGGAAGCATTCATAAAGCATGTGTAATATTAAAAAGAAAAGGTTAATTGGATTCTTAACTTTGCGCACATCAAAACCCTCAACTTTGAGGAAAGTAATTAAAATGCTATTGGGTGCGAAAACGTGCAGAACATTGTAGAGTGGAAAGGCAGATACAAAATAGACATGTTGAGGATAACCATAACGGCTCGCAGAAGCTTTCTTGTATCAGTGTAAACATAACGCACTCTTGTACAGTACTACTCATGGTCGCTAGGTGTGTGCGATGTTCAACATCGAACACTCGCTTGTTCAGTACCAAAGAGTACAGTACAGTACGCGCATGTAATGTTTAGTTTCTCATTGTGTACCAGTACTCATTAGTTGAGACAGTACGTACACACTTGTCGTGTGAGTTACATTTCATTTTGAGTGGCAAATGAAGATGTTTCGTTAAGTTAGGCTTCAATTATGTTGATGTAGTGCTCTTGTTATTATACTGCATCTGTGATCACATACTCCTAACCTCAAAATGCTTAGTTTGCTACTGCCTTTCTACTCTAAATTTTCTGTACATTGTTCTACCGCACTCTGTATAACCTGTTTTCTAAGAGGGACTTCAATACCGGGGTAGAGCAGCGCACGTAGACCAGTTGGCCCTTTTTGCTTCCAACGTAACCCCTAGGAGGGAAGGATGGGAGAGACCCGAAGGGCGACCAGATGCGGATGCCGACGAGCACAAGCATGAACGGACTCCCTAAAGATTCCAGATGGAACGCATCCGACGCCGCGCGGTCCCTGCCTACAAGCCACCAACCACCAGGGTTCCCGGAGCGGAGCCCAAGGCTGAGGAGAGATCTAATTGAGCGATACCGCAGCAACGCCAGGGAAGAAACCCTTGCAGAGAGCAAGCCACCGTGCAGCCGCAACCCGCCGAACATCGTCGCCTGAAACGGATGGCGAGGAAGATGATGGGTACAGGAAATGAGAGGAAGAGTCGTGGTATATGAACCACCTCGGCATTCGCCTGGCGATTAGGGGAAACCACGAAAAACCCATGGGCCAGAGTGGGCAGTCGCCGGGGATCAATCCCGGGACCTTCCGAATGCGGACCACAGACGTAACTGCCTGAGCCATCCCGTTCGGTTTCGGATATGTTATCTATATACCAGGAATGGCCAGCTACATGTGTCTTGGGAACCACATTTTGAGGAAAAAGTTTAGAAAGAGCCACACATATTTTTCAAGGTTAAATGCGAAGCTTTGCCGAGTGGGATGGCCCAGGCGGTAACGTCAGGAGATCCGGGTTCAAACCTTCGGGGCCGACGAATCACACCTAAGGTTTCTTCGCGGTTTTCCTCGGTCGCTAGGCGAGTGCTGTATTGGGTAATTTGATCCCGGAATTTTCCTGTTGTCCTGTTGCCCCTTTCATCACTACATTTCATTTCCTTCTTCACCGCCATACCAGGCATTAGGCTGATCACCCATCCTGGATATGCTATGGTCTCGAGTTTTCTTGCTCCTCGACAGGCTACTGACCCAAGGCATTGACTTATAAGTCCTTGGGGGTGTAAGTCCTACAAAGAGGAGGGTAATCCGTTAAAGAAGACGAAGAAATGTGAATTCTTTGAAGGCCATAGAGAGCTATCATTAAAAAAACACGAGAAAAAATTATATTTGTCCACGAACTTATATCTCATTATTAATAAACATTTGCATAACTTCCACAAATTACAAAAGTTTAGTTAACAGAAACTTTTTCTACTGTCCACTTTGCTTGCTAATTGCTTGAAATGTGATAGGTGGCGAGTTAAGGCGCTTCCCACAAGTTCAGTTAAATGTACATTTGTTAGAACTGCTCGATGCATAGATTTAATGAACTTCATCGTTAAAACGACTCACACCAATAGGTTGCCGCAAAAATGGAAATCAGCCTTTTGACACAGTTTTATATTTGGATACATTTGCTCTGGGACCTGCTTTCAAAATTCCACCACGTACAACTACTTTCAACTGTTTTGATCCCTCGAAAATCCCAGAGAACTTGAACAATTTTCAGTTTAGCCTCAGAATTTTTATGAGTCACACGAGAATGTTAGAAGAGCCTAATGCGCCTCGCGAGCCAGGGTTTGGCCACCGTGGTTATATACCAAGGTTCATAACAATGGGTTTGGCCATTGTTATGAACCTCTTCTTGTCGTCCTCCACGGTAGCCACTAGTTCCCGACGTCGCGAGTTCAAACCCGGCGAGGTCAAAGGACTTTTTTGGGCGTAAAAATCCTTAGCATGGCTTCCTTCGGAAGGGAAGTAAAGTCGGTGGTCCCATGTCGTAGTTTTACCGCACGTAAAAGAAGCTCAAGCCTGATAAAAGGCCTCTGAGCAAAATTTCCGGTCTTTCACGCCCGATATAGAATGGGATGCTAAGGAACGCAGCAGTTAGAGCGTCCATAAATAAAACTCAACTCAATTTAATTTGTGCTGGTCTTGTACAAAGGTTTTAAAAATGTCATGTTTGGTTTTAAGTTAGTCCATCATACACGTATGTGTTATCCATCCAAAACCGAAAGTTACGCTTTAATTAAATATATGAATGTGTTCATGAGCTTATTTACAACGTTGACAAGGAGCGTAAATCCTCTCGATTATGTAACAGTGTGGTATATGAACCACCTTCACAATGAGAATTATCACCTTATACCACGTAATGCAGAAACTCCACTCGGAATACTTGCGTAAACGTAGAACCAAACTTTTATGTTTAAACTTACGACAGATTGTGTTTCACTTTGTAAGATAAGTGAAACGATATTTTGATATGTCTAGCCACATAAGTTGTAGAGAACTACATGTAAATAAGGCTTAAAGAAGCATGCTATCAGATAAAAATTGATGAAAGCTTATCAGATGACATGAAAAATTAAAAGCAAAAAGGAATTCAGAAATTGACTTGGTATAATAAAAGTCAAATTGTATCAAAGATCCATAGTAATCAAAATTAGATTTAGGTGATCGTGACTTTATTAATGTCAAGCGTGTTGTTAGCCCTACGTACAACACAAAATGAAGCTTGCATAGAGACAGTCTCGCTTATCAGTACGATTGCAGAAATCAAGTTGCCATAGTAATATGTAACGTAAATGCATGAAGCTTTAAAGGTGAAGCTAAGCTAAAAACTCGCTTTTCTGCTGGCCTCAACAGGGCGAAGTTGCGTCCCCCTGTGCGTCAAATTTTATTACGCAAGAACTAGTTAAAAACCTTTATACGTGTTAAACAAATGCATTAATACATTGTGTAAAAGTAAAGTAGTGAAAAGTATAATTCTAATTGTGAAAGTGTTGTTTATTTCGAATGAAATAAAAAGGATAGTGAAATCTGTTCTGTGTATCCAAATAGTTTTATTCTCTCGCGAGACCGCGACCTGAGATACACACTTGAGATAGATCCCAGTAACGAATCCACAAGACGCCCTGCTACACGACGCCAGGTACGTGCAAAATAGCTTTCGAGACTGTAACCCGATTCTGTCACATTTTTCGCTACGTAAGTTTTATAAAAAATTGTAAATATGAGCAAAAAATGATCATTTATTAAACGTTATAAAATCACGTTACGTACACACGACCTTCTCTACCCATTATTCTTTATTACTTTCTCTACTACGTATAATAAATAGTAAGTAGGGTAAGTATTGCATTCCAGCCAAAAATTTGATATCAAGATATCACCGGAAATACATGTTTTGCGGTGCCCTGAATCCAAAGAAAGCATTTTTTCAAACATGACCGAATGTGTCTGTCTGTCTGACTGCGAACGGCATAACTCAAAAACGAAAAGTCAGATAAATACCAAACTTGGTACTTGAGTTTACTGTCTTCCAAGGATGCGACACGAAGATTTTCACGAAAATTCCCCCATCCCAGACTACGCTTTACATGGAACATTTTGCGAGAATTTTGAGTTTCTCAAAAATGGCTAACGATTTTGATTAAAATACGTGTAAGATATTTTCATGGAAATGAAATTTATATCTTGAATTGTCTGGGAATGTCCCCAAAGGCCCTCTTCATTCTGAATGACTGTCGCATAACTGGTAAACAGTAACAGATAGACAAAATTTTACTACAGAAAAATATAGATCTCGTTAATACACAATTTGTGAGCCATTTGTGAAATAGACCTTGTTATTTGTTTGAATTGTCCAATACGTATACTTTTTTCAAATGGAAATTCGTTATTCTTTCTTTTTTATATGTCCTGGACATGCAATGAGAATGGAATGCCCCACATAGCAACCAGCTCTTAAAAGGTTTGACTATCGCTTAAAGTCTACCATATTCCCCTTGCACCTACAAGAAAATTAGCAATAAGATTAACATCTCATATCTAGATTAACATGAAGTAGATGGAGAATAAGCGTTTCGTAAAAATAGTTTGTACAAGAGCAGAAAAATTCATGGGAGTGCAACACATCAGATTTTTTATAGCTTCTAAAAATTATTGTTAAAGTTTATTCTTGTACCCACTTGAAGTTAATTATGATAAACGTTTGCACAAATACTTTCATCACACATTTTGTTATAGATTCCATTCTCTTTCAACGACATCGTGGGAAACAACAAAACAGCGACATCACTGTAAAAGTATTGAATAATTCAAACCAATAATAACGATATCTCGTAAATTGCTGATAACAGAAAAACGATTGTTTGAAGTAAATTGTGTGTTTTAAGGAATCTACACCTTTTGTGTAGTAAGATTTTGTCTGTTATGGTTTACAACATTATACAAAATACTTTCCGAATAAAGAGGACTTCACAGGCTATTCCCAGAAAATTTCAGATATAAAATTTATTTTTCATGTAAATTGTCTAAATATAAGAGATTAAAAAAATTGTTACAGCCATTTTTGACAAACTCGAAAATTTCGAAACATTTTCCATGTAAAGGTAGCTTGAGCTGAGCGGATTTTCTTTAAAATCTTCCTATCGCATTTTTGGAAGATATGAACTTAATACTTAGCTTCGTTAGGTACTTATTGAACATTTCGGTTTTTAATTATGCTGTTTACAAACACACACACACACACACACTCACGCGTACCTTTAAGCTTTTTTAACCAGGGAGGCTCAAAATATGTATATCCGGTGAAATCTCGATTCAAATTTTTGGGTGGAGTATAGCACTTCCTCTTAGCTACTAATAAGTGGGTGCCAAAGAAAGTAAAGAACGTAACAAGCTGTATTGTTTTTAAAGTATAAAGTTGGCGACATTGGGCTAGATGAGTGTTGAATTTGGCAACTCTTGGTCAAATCAAACTGACTTGGAATAACTGAATGACACGGTACAGAAAGAAACGAGGAAAATGAAGTAAAGCCAAATAATCCTACTCGTCTAAGAATAGACATACTACTGGTGTAGAACTCTCATTGAGCAGAATTCAAATTTAGAATAAACCAGAGAAAGGAATATAGCAATCTCTCAGCACTCTCGGCATACCGTTACGCACGAATACGCAGAGGGATTTTCACAAACCACAAACAACCTGCATTAGCACTTGCTTTGGGACTGCCAACTTGAATCTCTGTAATGCTTCGGAATACAAATACACAAAGGTTCATATTAAACACACTTGATATAAAGCTGCAAGAGAATGGAGTAAATAGGCGAGCTTGGTGCAGGATTTTTCAGAAAGCCTGCTGTATGAGGACCCTTTCCCCGCCAACGAAATATCGATGGTTGAAAACAACAGTATCTTAAGCGCCGTTAGTTACATTTTGAAGGAAAACTAAAACAATTCTATTTTTGCCGTTTTAATTAACCTTTACGACGTTGCTTTGTTACGCGTGGTATTCAGCATAGTTGTACCTATATACATACGCGTTTTTTTTTTCTTTGCAAGTGATATTTAATAGTAGAAATGGTCCATAAGTTTTGTTTGGAATAAGTCTTTCTCTACGTATCATCTCATGGTTGTACAAGATTTTGGGACGATCGTCCACTGGGTGTAAGATTATCGGCCAAATATCCTGAAAACTCTTATTTGACCTTAGAACAGTTGTGCTGTCTGGTAAGGAATATTAAGGTTTGGAGTTAATACGTAGACACGGTTTGATATGAAGGGCTTCATTGACACAACATAGATAATTTTGAGTGGGACGAAAGGTAAGACATCTTTAACTGCCGCCTGTTTCAAAATTTGTACTTTTTAACCTTAGGTGTGAAGTCACACAATAATAATAATTAATTAATAATAAACATCGCAACTGCTCAATGCAACGTAATATCTGTGCAAGAAGGGATATCGGAAAAGCCAATGGCAAGACAACCAAATTATTGTTAGTTAATGTTAAATTATGATAATGATTAATGTAGTTAATATCAAAATAGCCATTAAATTTATAATCGAAAGCAGTATCTTGAAGAGTCGCATCTTTTATTTTCTGTGATACCTACCTGTAGTAGGTAAGGGGAATTAAGTTGTCTTCTGTGGTGTAGTGGTTACCATGCTAGCTTCTAGTTCCCGAGGTCGCGGGTTCAAACCCGGAGGAGGGCGATGGATCTTTTCGGGCGTAAAAGTCCTTAGCATGGCTTCCTTTGGTAGGGAAGTAAAACCGGAGGTCCCGTGTCGTAGATTTACGGTACGTAAAAGAACCTCAAGCCTGATAGAGGCCTCTGAGCAAAATTATCGGTCTTTCACGCCCAATATAGAACTGGACGCTAAGGACCACAGCAGTTAAAGAGTGACTATAAATAAAGTTCAATTTAATTTTTAAGAGAAATTATTTTATTCCACTCAAAAATTCAATGTTGAGATTTCACTGGAGATATCTGTTTTGACGCCCCTTGAAAAAAAGGATCTTAAGATCCGTCTGTCTGTATACCATAGCTCTAAAACGAAATGTCCGATACATAGCAAATTTGTTATTTCAGTTTGACATCTTCCAAAGATGCGGCACAAAGATTTTAATGAAAATCTCCCACCAAGAACTAAAGCAGCAGCAGCAACCCTTAAGGACTCGTTCTTATGTACCGTCCCTCCCTCTTCCGTTCACCACAGAGTGGACATATTCTCACCCCGTTGTCATCAGTTTAATTTGTTGCCTGTTGCCCAGACGCCCAATCCTAGCCACGCCAAACCACTTCTTTCCTCTCGCGTACAGTTATCTAAATAGGCCTCCCTGACACTGTAAATTAAGCGAAATTTTAGCCGTACATTGCGATTCTAAATTCTATCCGTCAATATCACGTAGTCGTCTTTAAATTATCTTCCATCTGCTACGTCGCATGTCCCTCCCCTGCAGCCAAATGTACCCCATTCCAATTTCTTCTAAGCCCCTGCACAAGTTCGTTGCCCAACGCGTATTCCACCCTTCCCGTACTTGCTCCCTGATCTCCCCGTACTATGCGTAACCAGCATTTAAGTGCCCTTATTTTTAGACTATGGTTTCATTGTATTAACCGAATTCTTTAAGAGCCCCACAATTTGCCGTATCCCTCCCCACCTGTAGAATTCACTTCAGAAATTGTTTCTGGATTTGGATCAATTTTTCAATCTTTTCCCAAAGCCAAATTTCTGCCCCATATGATAAACTAGACCTAACAACAGCTCTGTAAACCATCTCCATTGTCCCCATTGATATATCAGAAACATTCATACGAGACTTTTTATGGAAATTTAAGTGTTACGTACTCTATTATTTTTGCCAGGAGAAGTTTTACTGTCGCATAAAATAATAATAATAATAATAATAATAATAATAATAATAATAATAATAATAATAATAATAGTAGATAAAAACTAGGACACTCGCGCGTTAGAATTGAAACTACTTAGGTTCTAACATTTGTTGACGATTTATTATTTCAGATTAGGAAATGGTTTTGTGAGATTTGATTGAAGAAAACATTAATTAAATGAAATATTTCTTTTAGTCATCAACTTCTATTAATGCATACTCTAAGAAAGAAAGTATGCGTTTATAGTTAAAGTGTGATACAAATAATTTAGACTTAAGTTTTCTAAACAACGAGAGAATACTGCGTCGATGGTAGTGCCTGATCTGGTTGTAGACTGAGCTTTGCCAATGTTCAGTTTTAACTTGAATTTTTCATCCAAAAATGTTATCAACGGTTGAGTTTCGTATTACATGTTCGGCTAATATACAGTGTAATAGTAAGCGCCTACTGGTTCCCTATGCTACGTATTAACACAGTACATACAGCGCATGCGCATAGACGGTATGACGTATGCGACGGAGAGAATAGAAATGATTCTCCCTCTTTCTTCTCAACTGCCGGTTGGAGTCTCTCGATCAGGCTAACTCGTGCGTTTCACTTTTCGTCTGATCCAGGACAATTCGCCCAACCGCGCCTAAAGAAGTTTCACTTCAAAAATAGAATTTTTGCCTAAAGGAATACATTCTAGGAGTAATATTCGAAATTCAAAACTCTTAACATTTTCATCACGCACGAGACTCGATTTTCATTTTGTAGATTATTCTCTTGTAAAACTAGGTACACGAGAACACGAAAATGAACTTTCTATTGTAAGTACGAGTATATTAAACAAGTCTGAATAAATGTTCAACTAAATTGTTTGAAAAAAAATCTGCACAACTCAACAGATTTTAGTACCAAGTATTTATAAATTACTTGCATGCATAAAGTTTTAATGTTTATTAAGACTTGTCAAAGACGCTGTTTGTATTCTAATTTTCACAATATTTCTGAAATAGGTGCATCGTAATTTATTATTGTTTAAATTTTGCGCAAATGGTAATATAGTGTTTACAGCAGTGTACAATGTGATTTTCTTGAAAAACTACAGAATACAGGGAGGCCCAGCTTTTCGTTATTTGTATCTGAAAAGAATATTAACCAGCAGAATGCATTTTTCATTATCTCTCAAGTAAAAATTTTAGAATTCGTGGAAAGTATTTGCTAATTTTTAAAAGAACGTGTTACTCAATACTTAAATTCTCGGGGGTTGTTAGTTTTTACGTTCTCTTGAGTTTGCAAGGCATTACAGATACAAAAAATGTTATATTTTGTTGTGTTTTAATCTTCTTACTCAGATCAGGAATTCTGTACTAATATAAAATTAAACATTGATATAAAACTCGAGAAAATACAATTTTTCAATTTTGCCATTTAATGCACACAGGCACACGAGATCATAATTTGCTCAAGAGAGAAATTGTTTTAATTTATCCTTAACGCTGACTTAGACTTTTTGGGAATATAATAAAATTATATATTAAGATGGTGTATTCAAAATCAGAAAACTGCGAAACCTTCTGTTTGCAAGTAGTGCAGTTATGATCTGCAGTTCATTTTTGGGTCGGGAACAAAACCTCTACCATACGTGAAGGGAAGTAACTTAGTCTATTAGGAATGTGCTCTACTTATCCGTAAATGAAGAGTATTTCGTATTGTACAACCTGCCTTCTCTTTGCTCTGCTCGGTTAAGTCAGAAATCAAAAGTATCGGGAGTAATAAATTTTTTTGAATTTATAAAAGTTTCAGCGCAAGAAATTTAAAGCATGGCTTATTGAGACTTGGTTGCACAGTTTGAAACCCAGGGCTCTCGCAACTTAAATATTAAACACACGCGCCGGCGTGCCTCGAAACTTTCAAGATCGCAGTCAGGTCACGGACATACAAGAATTTTATACCACATAATTTCATGGCTCCAAACGTTTGTCACCCGCTTAATAATGCAAAACGCTGAGACTCTTGCAACCGTTAGAAAAATCATGTGTAAGCTGAATCAATATCAAAACGCAGGTAGTTAACAATTTTTAGGTTTTTTCGCTACTGCAGAGTACACACTAGTGCAGTTCTGCCTCTAGTCCGTACCAGCAATTCGCAAATATGTACGGAGTCAAAATATTTTGTATCATATTTCGTATATGCTCAGGATCAGCACAAAATAAAGAGTAGCGTTATGGAACCCTCTAAATTTTACAATTTTTAAGCTAACCTTTGCACGTACTAAGTTAAAATAATAAAGCGTTAAAATGGAGTGACTTTGGCTTAATTGTGAAAACCGATTTTGTATTAAATGTACCACCTATTTGTAAAGATGCCACATTGTCAGATTTTCTCTTAATTTCGTCATACTAACCAGTTGTCTTAATATTGCCTATCTTGTGGTATTTTCTTCTACCCGAAGGGCGTAAATTCTCATTCTTAATTTATTTAACTGCATCCCTTACCTAGCAGTTTCTCTTTGTCCAGAGTCCCAGTCAATGTCGGTTGTTCTTCTGATAATTTACAGCAGAGGTGGCGAAAACGTGACTCGCGAGTCAGTTTGACTCGCAGGCGCCGTTCCCTCTCTGCCACTGCCCCTTTGTTTTTCACATGCTGCTGAGTGATGCAGTGCGTGTTGCATATTTGGTGACTCGCGGAAGGAAGTCGTTTTCGCCACCCTTGATTTACAGCATTGTTCTTCCTTCGTTCCACCCTTTCTAAACAGCTTTGAGTTGTTTGCGCTCCAACGGTTGTCTACATAATCACGTTCCAAATGCTTCCAATCGTTTTTTCCATACATCGTCGCAACGTCCAAGTTTCCACACTATACATTCGCATTCCATTTATTGCTTCCTTAGTTCTTACTTTAAGGATTCATAGACATTTATTTTTAATTTGAAATAATTCATATCCATTTATATCCTCTGACGTTTTGATAACAGGTCATGTTATAGCACGCCTCAAATATCGGGAGATGTCCACTTGCTCCATTGCCTCATCTGAATTCGCAAATGTATACTTCTTTCTCTACCTCCTTCCTATTTGGTAGAGGTAGTATTCCATTCCACCCAAATTTTCGGTATCGAGATTTAGCCGGAAACAAATGTTTTGAATCCCCTGAATAAAAAATGTGTGTGTACGGGGATGGAGGGAGAGCATAACTCAAAATACGAACTGCCAAATCTTCCAAAGATGCGATACGAGGATTTTAATATGATACCCCGCCTCAAGTACACTTTACATGGAAAACTTTTCGTTATTTATTATTTTCTCAAAAATGCGTCCTAACTGCTTTGATTAAAATGCTATGTATTAGTTATTTACATGGAAATATATACTTTTCTATAAATAGCCTCTGAAGTCTTGTTTATTCGTAAGGAATTTCTGATAATTTTGTATAACTGATAAACCACAAGTAATAAACAAGAGCTTAATACATAAAATGTGTAAATTTCTTACGGCGCACAATTTATTTCAAGCACGTTTTTATATCAACCATTTCCGAGATACCCGTTGCATTTGCTTGAATTTTTCATTTTTTGAAGTGCCGTCACCATTTAGCCGTTTCTCGCGATGTTATGGAAAGCATGTGGAATATCAAGGCTAGCATATTCCTACCCGCTTTTGAGCACTTGACTATCGCTTCGTTCTCCTCTATCTCTCGTATACCTTCAACGAAATGCGTAATGAAACTATTTCTGTGAACGTTTATCTCGATTAACAACAAGAAACTTTTGAAAGAATAGTTTATAGAAGCTACATGAATGTAAACGATAGTGGGTATAGAATGCCGTGCGAAGGTATCACATCAGACAGTTTTATTCCGAAACCTAGTCTTTGTCTTTATTGCATATATCTTCCTCTGTATTCCTAACTGTTGTCATTTGTCTCTATTAGCATGTTTCCAAAGGAATGATCACAATGGAAACTTTTCGTAAACAAATTTAAGTTCCGGAACATATTGTGATCTACATGGAACAAGTTCCTTTATATATCATACCAATAAATTAGTAATAAATATAGTATATGAAAAGTTCTATGCACCGCTAGATGCGTGGTCAAAATTCATGATCTGGCCCTGATCATGCCCACATCGAATCCTTGTATTGATTGCATTAGTTTTTTCCTTCAGCAACGAAAAATAGAAGGAATACTTAGAAAACTTGTTTAATAGAAGAAATGGGAGTAAGAAAGTTTCTATGGGGTGCTCAAAATAAGGATTTCGGAGATAGGAGCACAGGTTGTTTCTGCTTTGAAAGCTGAAGCTGGAAAAATCGGGAAAACATCCAGAACCTAAAATCACAGTACAGCAGAAATTGACATCATATTCACACTAATTTGCTTATATCCTGTAAGAAAACACCACATGTAAAAGCATTTATTTATTTATTTGTATTAAGGAATATTAATTGTACAAAAAATCACATCAACGCCTGTTGTCTTTTTCTTCCAATTTGGCCTACGGTCAACACCAATCAGCCATCAGACATAATGGCGGCAGTGAGCAGAATTATAGAGGAAGATAGCAAATAGAACAGGATGTGGTGGAGGAAAACATATCTATAACTGGTTGTCGTAGGAAGTGAATCAAAGCGTGATAAACTGGCTTCTGAGGAGTATAAAATAAGGTGCTGAAGCTAAGAGTGAGGCTGGTTCCTTGGTGCCTCGCTCAGAAGCCTATGCCTGAGAGGGGCAGCAGTTCGTGGTTAGTACATCGCGCGGGTACGGGTCGCCGCAGTCTCGACGTTACCGTACCTGTATTGAGGTCCTCGCATCGGGGCTTCTTCTGCTGCTCCTCCGTCGGCGGATGATGTGCTCGTAATGACTTGGTGTGTGATTTTCCTCGGCTAGGTTGGTTCTCAGTGGAGACGTGCACGTAGACTCTGCCTATCGGAAGGATAAGCGTCGGCGATCCAGGTTGTGGGATAAAGGAAGTCCAGGGAAAATATGAAGCACCACGGAGTTTCACAGAACTGAAATTTATTACTACCATAAAACAATAACTAATGTCACTGGTCACTGGGAGCCGATACGTTTCTCGCGCGTCTCACGGCCCTTTGTTAGTTAGCTGCGCGTGGGCGTCACTTATTCCGCGATGCAACACTAAAATTTCACGCGACGATGGTGTACTTAGGCACTTTAGAGGAGCTACCACGATTTCCCGGGCCCTATTTGCGCGTCAAATTCTGCTCGTGAGTGACGTGAAGTCCGTGTCCGGGATTACATTTCGACTGGCCCTGTTCTGAGGTGAACCTGAGATATTTATGCATCCTATCCCCCAATCGATACTTAAAGTTTCTGTTACATTATTGGACCACTTTTCGCGTCCGTTCAACATTTCGTATTTCCTCATTGGCTGCATTTATCCTGTGACTTTTTCCTCCTCGTGTCCAGGTGTCTTCCGCATTCCAACGCTCGAAACCAGCCTCCCTTCCGACGAAACTCTGATTTAAGTCAACTACCAGCTAGTGGACCAGGAACCTTATACATAGACTAAATATTATGTGGTACTAAAATACACAATTTCACATGATACAGGCTATCTACATATACAGTCTGTATATCAAAATTAAGGGCACAGAAAATTACATAGCCCAAAAATTTATTTGGGCACCATAGCTAAAATCTGCGTCAAGAGGAAAGGGGACTGATAGGAATTGGGGGCGCTGAAGAAGAACGTTGAAGCCTGTTTGATCAAAACAGTATAGTTACGGTCAGCATGTTCGGAGAATCTGAAGCAATGCATGATGGTTTTGAGAGTAACAGCTATGACCAAGCTGTATTTTTATAATGGTGTTTACATGTCGACTCTCAATAATGTAAACAGAACTCCATGATAACTTTGGTGTTTCTTCCTTATTTGTGGCATTATGTTAGTCCTTTGGGACTTTCGTGAACGTCTATTTATCGATCCAGCGCTGGTAAGAATTGTATAAGGGAATGTGATGTCTTGAAATTCTTTCTCTGTGATGCCGTGTTAAGCCAGCTAGTCAATAACCTCATCGAAGCCTATTAACGAATGTCATGTAATCCACAAACAGTGCATTTGGTGATTCGCAGTGTTAACGACACTCGTAAGATCAAGGATATCGCAAAGAAATCGCTCAGTAGTGCATGTTCCTGTTTCTTGAATAACTTTCAGCATCCATTAAAATGCAACGCCGGGAAACTCCGTAGAATAAAGCAGCTCAAATGGACAGAATTTTGGCTTTGTAGTTAGAAACTTCTGCAGCTAAAGGAGTACATTCGAAGGTGAAAGTGCAATAATAGGCTTTACCAACACCAACGGAGTTTTGTAGCCATCAGTGTAACTGGACGTAGCGTGGGCAGCAGTGCTCAAAAACTCTTGAGACAACAAAGAACATTAACGTAAATATTATGATTTTTCTGTAGTGCTAAACTCCCGTTCCTACTACACACGGCACCACAGGCAGTGGACATTAATGATCACATGAAATGAGATGATAATTGGGAAAGGAAATTTGGGAAGGAAACGTTCATGAGGACTGAGGAAAATCTGGTAAAAACTTCAGTCACGTAGGACGGTCCTGGTGGGAGCCATTACGAAAAGTGCAGTTCATAGGGGCTCAGAAAACCAGCAATAGAGCGGCTTTTCAGAAACAAGCAGAAAACAACTCTTAGTTCATAGAATTCAAATAGCACCCTACCTTCAGTATGTTTTCCTCTTCTGCCACCAATGCCATATCTTCAGCAAACGGAATGCACTTCATTCTGAAGACAATCTTCGCCAAATTCTCCAAGTAGATGTTAAACAGGGTGGATATGAGTGCCATCGCTTCCTTAAGCCTCTCCCTTCTTTTAGACTTGACTTGCACAAAACCTGTTGAATCCGTCTTGTTTGAGCAGGACGCTGTGTAGCATTTTCTCTGTTTTAAGCCGTACAACTTCGAGGAGTCCTTCAGACGACATTATGCATTAAGTTACTGTGAATGATAAAGAATGGGACACGCTGCATTTTATTGCCTAGTGTTAACAAAGTGAGAAGTAAACTAACGACAACGGATGTGCAATGCGAATCCCAGATTATCTTACAAAGTGTTCTTTTTTTAATAGATTTATCTTCTTGTCGCGCTGAAGCGGAAATGCCATAACCTCCCTTTCCCCATTGTCACGCCATGATCACTGGGCTAGAATGATTATCCTTTTGAATTACGATCGAAGTCGCATCATCTTTATGAACGTACGTGATGAAGTCAAGCACATGCAGTCCTTAAGACAGGACAAAGCATGTGTTTGGAGAACAATATACTGGATCTATTAGCCGGGCTGCAAGCATTAACTGAAACACCTGCCTTGTTCTTTCATACCCTGCTGCAGCTTTTGCTCAATACCGTGACGAGAATGGCATTCAATGAGATGTCCACAGCAATTAAAACGACGAAAATGGAAGCAACTGTCTATAACAAAAAGATTACGCTTACAGGATAGTTCAAAATGCCAGTATTTGCAAAACCCAGCATAGGAAAAGGTTCCTTTCCTATATTACAAATAGAAATTGTAAATAGAATTCACATTAAACCAGAATGCTTAAATAAATAAATTAAGCATTCATTGGATTTTTATTTTACCTCTTATGCGAGGTAGAAACTCTGGCCCTGGTTAGGTCCTATCCGCCCCGATCTCGAGAATACTATAGCACCCGACCTAGGCCCAATTGGCTAATTGTGTTTTAAAAGAAATGGTTTTGCATTTATCGTTACTATTATATTATTATTATTATTATTATTATGATTATTATTATTATTATTATTATTACATGAAGCGCTACTGCCTGCGGTGCGAAGGGATACGGGTCCAATTTCCAGTATCAATATGTGGATTTTTTCCCTTGCTGGAAGACCAGGTAAGGGATGCAATAAGATCTCTGGGATCATTGAGGATCCACTCTACAGAAATAATGACGTCTAAGGCCCTGGGATCCTCGTGTAGTAAGCGACCTGTTGTTGGCATACTGGCCTTATTGAGCACATGCTAGCCTCTAGTTCCCGAGTTCGCGGGTTCAAATCCCGAGAAAGGCGATGGATTTTCTTCGGTCTAAAAATCCTTAGCATGGCTTCCTTTGGAAGGGAAGGGAAGTAAAGCCGATGGTCCTACGTCGTAGACTTACCACGGCACATAAAAGAACCTCAAGCCTGATAGAGACCTCTGAGCAAAATTTCCGGTCTTTCATGCCCAATGAATGGGAATGGGAATCTAAGGACCATAGTAGTTAAAGAGCTTCCATAAATAAAAATTCTATTTAATTTTTATTGTCCACATACTACCCTTATTGTTACTCTGCGCAGGATGTCTCGGATGTGCATGGGGGAAGAAGGTGGAGTTTACAGCTGCCGTGCTGTTGCAATTATTATGCGCAATTGGCCGAAGCGAGCATTTGTTTATGACTGACTACTATTACTACTGCGTGTTTGTGCTATTCCAGGCATCTAAACGTCGCAGACCAAAAAATGTGATCAATTAATGTTTTTCATCTTTATTTTCAAGCCCGAGAACGTGTTAGGGGACACGTGGTAAAATAATTACTGCAGTCGAGGAAAGAATTTAGTAACAACATTTCATTGGATATTGGCTTTTCGAGGTCCTCTGAAACCAAAAATATCGTCTGAAAATTCGGCTCCGGACAAATATAAAATTCATACTTGTCAGGAAATTTTAAAGAATATAGTGCACACAGTTTCAGGAAATTCCCCCATTTCATAAGCAAAAGTTTTCTTTGATTTTTACTGTCTTAGAAATGGTTCTTAACATTTTTATCGTGAGGTATGTTTGAGATATTTGAATGACGAATAAATATGTATTTTGGATTCTTAAGAAGTCTTCTTTATATTGGTTGAATTCTGTATTATTGGGTAGCTTTAAGAGGCAGACAAGATATACTGCAGGAAAGATGTTTCTATTAAAGAGAGAGAGAATACCTATTCGTTTGATATTTCCACAATTTAAACAGCACACTTCGAAATGCTAAGCGGTCGTTATTTTCATTTTTCTGAGGTCGTTCAAAAAGTCAGAAATATAATCACAAGCGTATTACTGATATTTTCGGCCTCCTCCTTAGTTCCTGTGTACCTAAATATAGTGTTTACGCCGTCAGGATTAGGAGGAAGAAAATGGAAAAATAAGTTTTTGTACGAATTTCAAGAATGGCTGGAAGTAGGTAAATAGAATGGTCAGAGAAATTCCTGTGATTTAGTTTATATTTCTTTCTCGAAAAAAAGTCATCGATATGGGCTGTAGCTGAGACACGTTTATCTTAATTTTAGTGTAATTTCGCTAAAAATACTCGAAGAAAAATATTCATGTGGACCAGCCTACGAAAACTGTCAAAAATTCATATAAATATCGGTTTTAGAATTTTTGCACATTAATAAACTTTGATTCTTGTAGATTAATGTGTGGAAGTTATTTTCAACCAGTTGCGCTTAAAACGTGTGTGAACATAAAAAAACGCTCCTCGCGGCGTAAATTTCACGCAATCGGCTAAGTTTTGCACCAGAAATACCTAACACTGTAATAAATAAGTTATCGGTGGACTTTCTAACCAAGTAAATTTGATTAAATATAAACAAATTCGGTTTTACCTCTAAAATAGAAATAAGGTACGAATAAGAAATTTGCCATTCCTTCTGCAGTAACAATAATTCCAAAATCGTCCAATAAATTTTTTAAAGCTTTGCTACAACCTTTTGAAAACTGTACTGCAAGGAGCTTTTTTGCTGTAGTGCAATTAAAAATATTTTTTCTCAAACTATTTCATATGTGGTAAAACTGGAAGTTATTTGCGTAAGAAACACAGAAAACGTTTTACAGGTTGGTCCCGTAAATTCATTATTCCAATTTCTAGTAGTAAGGGAATCAAAATAACGTTGCCCCATTACTAGAAATGAATTTTGGTTGCTATAATGATGCAATTCTATACAAAAAGCTAATTGAATTTTCACATTCAAATTAAAATAGTTAAACTAAAGCTGAATTGTAGAATAAAAAAAATTAAGTATATAGTAGTTACTGTATAATTATGTTGTTACATTGTACTGTATTACACAATTAAATTGCCAAATGCTAATTTAAGTTGGCACAAAGTTTGTTGGAATTAATTGTTCTTCCACACAAGCTGTGTGTTGGACAGGGCTGGAAAGGTAGAATCAGGCGACTGAAAAATTCAATGCCATAGCCGGAATTTAAACTACGGATCTCCCGGTCTCCTCCGGTTGCTATAAAAACTGAACTACCATGGCAACATGCCGGCACGACACTAAATTCTCCAGCTGATTCGCATTTTTCCCGGTAAACCACAAGGAGATCTCAAATTGTATTGAGATGACATGCCCCAATGGCGACTTACATTGTTGTAAGTACTTTAAGTCCCGGGCTTCATAGTTTCAACCACTATTAGGTCAATTAATGGAATTAAGTGTTCTTCCACAAAAGTCGTGTGTTGGACAGGGTTGGAAAGGTAGAATCAGGCGCCTGAAAACTTATGCCATAGCCGGGATTTGAACCACGGATCTCCCGTTGTATAGTTATATTGTAACACTTCTTAATTATTGTTAACTGAATCTAATACGATTTTAGAAGTCGCTAAAAGACCTTGTAGATAGGCGACAATAAATTAAGCAATTAAAATGATGAATGTTGTTCAGTCTGTTTTTTTTACGTCTCTGTACATGTGCACTTGTTATATAATGTACGTTATGAACATATAAAAGCTGTTGAAACACCTGGCAGCACCAGTTGAGAAGTCCCTTACTGGAGACAAAATTACGGACGCCCGAGGAAACGGAGAAAGATTTATATAAATACAAAGTCTGTGTTTGACGGTGCGTGATAAATGTCAGATATTCATGCATGCGTGAATGTCGAAGTGAAGGACGATCAGCTGAACGTAGCTAAAAACATACTGGGCTTACGACCTTTTGCGTCACACCCTCTCAGCATCTCCCATTTGTAAAGGTCACTGCACCCACTGTTATCCTGCTCTACATTTTGCTGGTGTTATTGATTGTGAGCCTTTGTGGAACAGGCCAAGAAATCAAAACGAGCTTTCCGTTCCTTTATCGCTACGTTGAAGCCTCCTGCGATTAATAACGCTCTTCGCCACACGGCGCAGTTCATTTACATATCCATCGAGTGATTTACTCTTTGGAGTAGAAAACACTTCGCCTTGATATCGTTATCAGCAAGGGTAACTTCTTTGAAATATTTTAGTGAACTCAAAATGGCAAGCTCAGAGTAAACACATTTGTAAAAGATTACCGAATGTAATTTATTTATTTATTGAGGAATATTATAAATAAGGTACACAAACAATGTGAAACAAAGTTATTTCGCCTATTTTGGAAGTATAATTAGTTATGGTCGTGTTACTGTATGCAAATGGTTCTGACCTAAAAGATATTTCGTTATTCCAAAAAGGTCATAAGAATAATTAAGAGGTACCCAGTTGACTCGCCCTATATACCTTTATTTGTAAGAGAAGGAATTTTAACCCTTTCTAATTTATATGTTCTTGGTTTTTAATGTGTTTTAAAGAAAATATCACAAATTATGAAGTCGGAAGCAACTTGCATTTCTACAGAATAAGATATAATATTAAGATACCATTCTCCAGGCTAGGTAAGGTAATAGAATTGTTTTAATGCAATTAATATAGCATATAATATGTATCCTGAGAGAATAAGAAAATTAAATAAAAGATTCAGTTATGTTTATGGCTGAAAACAAACTTATTTTATAATATGCAGGATTGTTTAAAACAGTGTGAAATTTTTAATTTAAGTGTTATTTTAAACCATGTGCATTATAACTCATGTGATTCAACACTGTTTAACAATGTATGTTTTATATTTAAATATTGGTAAGGTCAGTTGTATATTGTACTTAAATGCTGATACTGACATTGAAAAATATTTTGGGCATTGCGTTTACGTTCTCAACGTTTCTAAAATGTAGCGATAAGCAATTTATTAACATCCTTGAAATCAGTAACACTAAAAATGAAACTTGGCAATAAATATCTCTTATTCAGACATTAAATTAGTTAAGTTTTCTCTAACCGTGAAAAAATATTTGAAAGCAGCTTTAAACTCGTGTAATAATATTATAATTTCGTAATTCATTTTATAAGCCACTTTTGAAGAATTAAACCGGTTTTTATTATAATACAAGCAAATAGGTGCCTAGCTTATGCACCTGTAGGGGATAATGCCATCTACAGTTTAGTCTAACGTTGTTTAGCATGGTGTATATTGGGAATAACGTTACGTGAAAGTGTTATGTAATATGTTATATACTACATAACAGTGTAGTACATACATACATACATACATACATACATACATACATACATACATACATACATACATACATACATACATACATACATACATACATACATACATACATACATACATATGAATGGATTCATATAGCAATGACTTGGTCTGCCAGTTGCGTCACTTAAAAGAAACCCCATATTTTGCTTTGTTCTATGGTGTTATCAGTAATAATTGAATACACTCTTAGTTATCTTGCGCGTTGGACGGCTGTTGTAAAAGTTAACGAGAAGTTAACACCCGCGTAAACAATGGTAATTTTGTTAAACGTTTAAATAATAATAATAATATAATAATAATAATAATAATAATAATAATAATAATAATACCGTTGCGCTACAGCCCTTGGAGGGCCTAGTCCTAGCAATTCGACTGCCGGCCTCACGCCCATGTACGCACAAAAAATAAAATCTGAATATTCAACCCCGGCATCTAGGTTATTATATCGGGTCATATATCAATTTTTATATTTATTTAATCAAATTTTTCAACTCTTATATACATACATTTTACAGATTAAGTCTATAACTACTACCTAGCTACAAACATAGAAAACATAAGTAAGGAAAATTAATAATAGATAGTAAAGGTGTAAATAAATAATAATTAAAAATATATAAATCTATACTATACTGGTAACCAGCATAAAAACAATTGGTATCCAGCTACTTAACTAACAAAACTTACTGCAAAGCTAAAAACTACTCCACTTTTATCCAGCGGTGACGTACTGGTATCCAGTATCTTCTAGCTTAAATAAGTTTTTTTTCTATTATGTACGCACAGCAGAGATGGGCGTTTATCCAATCGATACGGGGAAGTGATGTGGCCAGCATCGCACATCCCCCAGCCGGAATGTTGGCTTCCGTGGCCGCGTATGTATAAATAGCGAGATCAAAATCGTAAAGTACCCAAAGTAAAATTCCATAGAAATGTCAGTCATAAACACAGATTCTTCAGAAGACATAAGACGACGCAGAACGCATAGATATTGCCATGAGGGAAGAAAGCAAACTAAACCAGCTAACACGAAGGAAAACAGCTCCGACAATACAGGTGCAGAAAATTGTAGAGTAGAAAGGTAGCACCAAAATAAGCACTTTGAGGATAGGAACAAGCAGTCGAAGCTCTCTCTCTCTCTCTCTTTTTTAACTGCGCTACTTGCGTCAACATTAAATCTGTCATGTTTGAGTCTCCGATTGTGAAACATGTTTGTGGCGCGTGAGATGTAAACAAAACATAGTCTTGTACAGTACTAGTCACTGTCCCTAGGTGTGTCTGATGTTCAAGACTACATTTGCGTTGTGAAGCCTACTGGATGGTACGGTAATACCGAACACTCGTTTTGTTCAGTACAACGTTCACCCATGTAATGGTTAGTTTCTCATTGTGCACCCACTACTCATTAGTTGAGACAGTGCGTACATACTTGCAAACTATATTTCACCTTGACTGACAAATGTAGATATTTTATAAACTCAGATTTAAATTATGCTCATGTAGTGCCCGTTAAAGAAAATATGTTAAAGAAAAAGTATTCCATCTTTTGAGAGGTGGTAGTATGGACCAAAACGAGAAAAAAGTCTAGTAAACATGGGCTCTAAAATGCATACCTTAAGAGCTGAGCACTTGTTCATCTTCGCTACTGTGAAACAGCTCTTCTACTGCAAGCTCTTTGCTATTACGTACAACCTACAGTAGGGAGTAAACAAATGAAGACACGTTACTCTGTTATTGTCCATGGACACAGCATGCAGTAAACATCTGTTAGTGTTGTTACTGTAAACCGTATTCGCAGTTCTGGGTAAGTGCAATGCATATTCATATTAGTTCTAATGGAATTGGTTTGTTTTGATAAGTGTGTGAAATGCTTTTACATTGCAGTTTTATCTTTAAATCTTTGGTGCATGCAACCCACATTAATGATGTACAAACTCTACAGGAAGGCATCATTAATGCCTGCCAGAGCATCCGTGACCAACCTGGAGTCTTTATGAGAGTGCACGATTCCCTAAGATATCGGACACAAGCATGCCTTGCTATGAATGGGTACCATATTGAGTACCTCCTCTAGCGATGGTTCGTAAGTGCAGGTCGTATGCAATTGCAAGCAGATTGCATTAGAAGCTTTGCGGTTTCACGCTAACTGAGTAATGTGTCCTCGTTTGTTTACTGCATTCTATAGGTCATATACAATAGCAAAGAGCTTGCAGTAGAAGTGTTTCACAGTAGCGAAGATTAACAAGTGCTCATAGCTCTTAAGGTATGCATTTTAGAGCCTATGCTTAATCGACATTTTTTTCTTGTTTTGGTCCATACTACGACCTCTCAAAATATGGAATACTTTTTCTTTAACATTCTGTATATATATTATTTTGTTAGGATATAATATCGTAATGAAAGCACTGATTCCGCGCGACCGATATAGGTATGTGGTAAGTAACAAATGAGTTAAAAGAAACTGGGACAGTGTTTTGAAAAGTTGATGTACTTTAACTCATTTGCATATGCAGGGTGGACCATTTAAGTTGAGACTGTACAATATCTCCAAAATGTAGAATGTTGTAGAAAGAAATGTCTTGAATAAAAGTTGCTTGATATTATGGGGGAAAGTAAATGCCATTAGTCGTATTTTGCTTGGAGGACGTTATAATGCTCATTTTAGGGTCAATTTAATTTTTTAAATGGTAACCTACAAATAGGGTCAATTTAAGTTGGCCGTAAAATGAACATCACAACGTCCTCCAAATAAAACACGACTAAAGGCATTTACTTTCCCCCATAATATCAAGCAACTTTTATTCAAGACATTTGTTTCTACAACGCTTAGTTTTGGAGATATTGTACAGTCTCAACTTAAATGGTGTATCCTGTATACATTTATCCGATAGCTTCCTTCCTGTTCTCCCCTAATACACTACCTACCTATTAAATAGCTACGTAGACAACAGACGGTTGTCATTTCTGAAACTAACAATGTTTCATTCAGGATGGACACATTGGGAACGGAATGAGAATTTTGCTGACTACTCAGCCAGCCACCTGGGGAACTACACGGTTGGTTGATCATGGATGTCTCCCCTGACCTCTGCTATCAGACTCAACAGAAGTAAGTTTAGTAACGGACGTTTACTGCTTCCTTAATACACTCTCATGCCGGAAATTCGTCATTTCTGTACATATTTAGAAACTGAGAATAAATTCGAAATCTTTATACTGATATATGATACTGAATGTGAAGATTTTCGATCATTTTACTGTCTCTGTGTTTATTAATTGCATCTCTTCTTCTTGAAGTACTCCTAAACGTTAAATCTTCTGCACGGTTTAGCTAAACGCTAAAAATAAAAATAATAAACTTCGTATATTAGGATGATGTACACGAGATTGACATTCAAAAGATTTGATAGTTGCTTGTTATTTCAGTGCGCTTTGGTTGAATAGTTTAATACAAAATCGGAAAGCATCACTTAGCTGCAAGCGTGTTTTCTTTTCGAGGTTTCAAACGACATATTTATTGATGAACTATTTCATAGTTTATCTTAAGTTTTGATCTTCATAAGGCCATTGCTATGGCAGTGCGGTACAGCCAGAGATTTTTCTCGTGCCGGGAGTCTGAAACGGAGTGCAGTGAGAGGCTAAGGACTTCGAGGACGATATAGATCTTCCTTTTAGTAAAGCGATAGCAAAATGGCGTATTGGCATGGGATTCTTATCCTCGGAAGTCTGGAACGATAGGCACTCGGCCTAGTGATGTCTTCAATTGAACTTTTTTGAGAGAGGAGTAGCGGTTCTCGTTCTCAAAAAGCTGTACATGGAGCGTTTGTGTTACGGAAACAGACATACTGACCACATGCCGCCTCCGCTACACTCATCTGTCCCAAGATATTGTGTGTAAGGAGCCAGTATTGGACTGCTATGAGCTGTCGCCACTTGAGTTTTCGCTTGTCATAAGCTTAGCTAGGTAGTTGTTTGTGTGTGTGTGTGTGTTTGTGTGTGTGTGTGTGTGTGTGTGTGTGTGATTAGCATTTATAAAGAATCGTGATAAATATATAAAATGTATTTAATACGGTAGAAATTTCGTGGTAATTTTTAATGTCATAGGCAATGGCTCTCATTGTCGCAGCTGCAGCATGATGTTTTTGAAATTCGGCTGGAGACAAGCTTTCAGTCATCGATTGGTGATCACGTGGTTCATGGTCGCATCTCCGTCAGTTTATTTCTGTTGTTCGTTTCCACGTGATCAATTATGTTTTCGCTGTAGCAATTACTTCAATACGAAAGTATTTCTAATGGATTGTTCCAAAAGTTCAAGAAAACCCTGTCAGCTGTCATAGATGGTCCTGCAGGTCATAAAATAACATGCCTAGGTTTTCGGGTTAATGTACCTTACCAAATAAATTCTCATTCCTCTACGGACAACATTATCGAAAAAATAAAAGATTTTTGCGGAAACCATCAATTTTCGCGAAACAATTAGTCATAAATCGGCCACATTTGTCATAAATCGTGAATGTACGTCTTGTTGCAACTCTCCATTACATTTCGCGTTTATTGTTAAGAACACACACACACACACAGCTGATCATATAACTACTATTTGCTAGCACATCATCTTAAAATTCTACAATAACGCCTTCACTTTCACATAATTTATTTTTAACTGTCTAAATAATGCCACAGTGTAGTAATATGGATCATGTGTGCTAATGATTATCGACTGCACTGTCGTGGGTACACTGAAAGTGTGATGCATGAATTTCATGCAGCAAGCTAAATCGTCTAGTATTATAGCTTATTGCCTATTATCCGGGCTAATTGAATTGTAAAATGAGTGTTGCTTATACTAATACAACTTTTGCTATTTTCCATATAATAGATTCGTCAGTCAACTCAAATTGTTATAAATTAACTTCCATTTTGATTACACATGTATCAGGTGTATATTAACAAAATACACCCAAAAAGAACTTGAATCTGATTGTTGCAGAAGAAACAACTTTTGATTCCAAAAACCGCGCTAAGAGATTTGAGGATGAAGGCAGAAGATGCAGCGTTTGTGCGTTCGCACTTATAGACCTCTCAGCACTGAGTTTTGTATTTAAAGTAAGGCACAGTTTATTGCTGGTTGATATAAATACCTCGAATCGCCTAAACACTTAGTTTATTATTTGGGCACATATCCCACCAAATTGTCCATACCAGATTTCCATTTGAATATGCTCTTAAAAATACATTTTTATAAATGTATTAAAACTGTTATGAGGTATCATTGAAGTAATACAATTTTAACGTTTTCTTTATTTGTTTCAGGTCATCCATTTTACAAGTGAAGAAAAATACTGGTGAGTAATGTAATTAAATTCTACTGAATAATCCGAGGTCTTGGGTATATTGTGGAGGAAATAAAAATTTACTAATTTCTTTATTGAGACACACTAGGAAATAAATTTGAAAACTCTAAAATATCTGATCTTTTAATCGTGTTTTTTCATTTGAATGGCATAATTCAGATTTTTAAACACACGTCGAGCATGTGGAGTTTTAAAATTAATTTAAAGAGTCTAAACCTTTAATTTTCGTGATATTTTAAATATCTTACTTCTGTTTTCACATTCCTAACTTTGGCGCCAGAAGCTTTATATTCCCATGCCATGATAGTACAAATGATAGTACAAATGACCATGTTGGTATAATATAACTGAATAGACGATGGCGTTTAAATTTGACAGAATGTGCAATTTTTGTATATAATTTGCACCCGCAATGGAGTTTTCAGTCAAACATTTTCAAAAGCATACCTATTAAACGGGAATTTAGAGTTTTATATCAGCTTGCAGCGAAAATTCCTGGTGCCACAATCGCAGACTCGTTAGATGTCATTACTTTGCTCAACCAACTGAAAGCTCAATGACGTCAGCGAGCAAGTCTCTTCCTGCTCCAGGAATTCAGAAATATAGGGTAGGTGAGGCAAGGAGAAATGCAAAGTTTTTGTTAGCGAAGCAGGGGTAAACGGAATGTATATTGTACTGTGTACTACTATACCTTTTTCACTATAAGCTGAAAGGAGAAGTAAACAAAACCCGTGACAAGACAGCACCTCATTGGCTGGTGGACAAACTACAACCTTTCCTGCTTAGCATGTCGTCTCTTGCTCTACAAAAAACAGTTCGGTTCAGATCGTAACATTTTGTGGTTATTCTCGTGCTAGGAAATTTAAAAACTCATTATTGTAACAGTTTGATTTATGAAACTCGATATGTTGTTCAGATTCACCTACAACTAAATGAACCGTTATAGCAGAGGGTTTAAAGAGGCCATGCGCAGACGCCGCAGTTCGTTTCCGATTTCCGGCTAAGAACCCACTGTCACTGTATAAAACATAAACGCGGGAAATGGAAAAGACAATTGTGTTAAATGCTTTTAACAAAGTCTGTGAAACGTTCCCACCTTTAATAGACAATGAATATGGTTGGCCATTGTTTAGCAATAATTGAACTTCTTTGTTAGTGATGCAGAATTGTTGCTCGGATAGCTTGAGTCGCGTTTGTTTTCTGTGGTTTTCTAACTTATTATGCTAATCGTTTTTTTAACTTGTTGACTCAGAAAATATTAAAACAAAAGAGGTAGACTGCTATTAGTCATTAAATGAATGATTTCTAAAACCTGAAGTTAAGAACAGTTTAATCCAGTACCTTTGAAGATAAAGAATGAAACTAATTATGAATCGTAGGACTCGAAACTACAACAGTTGAATTATTATACCTGCTAATTTTTGCAGTATCAGTTGTACGGTTTGAAATAACTTTCCGCAGTAAAGGAACCTAGAAGCCTAAATTGCCGTGAGTCGATAAAATACTTACCGGCAAAATCTCTCGCGATGGCCGCTAAATCATACTCACATAAGCGCGTCACTGGGCGCTTAAAATAACACGAGTCGTCACAAGTATCCAGAGTGAAGAATGTATGCAGGTATGTGTATACGAAGAGTGTGTGTCTGATTCAGAGCGTGCACTTATATCAACTTAAGCTCCGCCTACTTTAGAACTACCCACCAAGTCTTCTTGCGCGGGGCCAATTTTACAATTCTTACGTGTGTGTCTGTTACCTCATTGCTATGGGGTTCCTCCCTGCATCTCAGAATTTCATTCCTTTCGCTTTTACAGAATTCTGGTATACGTGACTGTTCAAACGTACTGAATTCACCCCTTAACTGCGTTCCAAGAACTTTTATTCTAACGCGTTCGCCACTCGGCTATCGCTAATGGCTTTGCTTAACATGACTCGCTAAAGGCCTTTTCCGTGAATAATTTTTTTCAACTCGAGCTTATTACATTATACATTGATTTAATATACGGAAATTGTTTATTGCAATTACTTCTCTGTCTTAGTATTATTTCATTATTTAATTATTTATATCTTCATTTCAATAATTAGGGCATCAAGGTCAGACGGGAGGGGTTAATGGTTTGAAAATCTCGCAGCAGATGACGGCATTATCTGTATATTTGCGAATGGTAATAAATGGCATGGGAAAGTGTGCCAGTCATTGTTTTAGATGGTAGAACCTTATATTACTCAAATTTTATCGATTGGGTAAACGGAATGAGAACTGCTATCGTTTTGAAGCACGCCAAGTATAATCTGCCGAATATATCGGGTGATTGGGGACTATCGAACTATTTGATGGTTTTCATTCGATTGCCCAGCACTAGGTATAGGACATTCTCAAGTCACTTACTCTTTCCTCTTCTTGCTGAATAAATTCTTGCCTTTACCTTGGCCATACTCCTTTTATCCATTCATCATAAATTGTCCCAGTCATTACAGTATTCGTGACTTTATAAATCTAACTACATAACTCACTTTTATTACTCACTTAATTTCTTCATTATTTCTGATTCTCCTACAATTATGTGGCTTTATCCGTGGTCCATAAATTTTCTTAATATTGTAGCGATTTCACTAGTATAATCTTTTCTACAAACTTAAGTTAGAAAATTGCCTGTTATACTAGACAAAACTAAGCATTTTGGAATGGTCACCACTGTTAGTGACATGACATCCATTGATTCTGTGGTTCTACTCTTCGGGGCTTTCTTGTGTGATAAGCTCTTATGGAAATTGAATTTTATTTGTGGACGTTCTTTAACTGCTGTGGTCCTTAGCGTCCCATTCTATATTGAGCGTGAAAGACCAGTAAGTTTGCTCAGAGGCCTCTTTATCAGACTTGAGGTGCTTTTACGTGCTGTAAATCTACGACACGGGGCCACCGGCTTTACTTCCCTTCCAAAGGAAGCCATACTAAGGATTTTTACGCCCAAAAAAATCCATCGTCCTCCGCCGGGTTTAAACCCGCGACCTCGGGAACTAGAGGCTAGCATGGTAACCACTACACCATGGAGGACGACGGCTTTTGAAGAACACTGTTCAATATTCACTGGAGAATATAATTGATTTTGTCTCAGATGTACAAATGAAATACGAGAATACAATCCAGTACACTAGCAAAGTGTTGTGTTCATAGGATACTTCATTTTCCTATTGTGTTTTAAGTGATGCTTTTGAAGCAGGTAGTACAATCCATTTTTACCGTGCCTTAACCCTGACAGCATTATCAGCTTGATGCACCCACAATGTGAAAGACTACGATGTACTGCTCATGTTACATATACAGTGCATCATAAATCCTACTTTAATTGAAAAAACACAATAGTTGAGCTAACGCTTAAAAGGCTGTTTTTGAAAGGCCTTGATGTAATGATGTCGGACCTATGCTGATTGCTGTAGATCTGTGGGACGAGATTTCAGTCATGAACTGGAGAAAGTAATGATCTAATCTTTGCGAATCGTTATTTAAACCGCAGATATCACACTGCAACAGACCAATTCTATTATGCGATGCGATAGGAGGTTACAAAACCATAAACTGAATGCAAGTAAAAGTTGAACTGGCCAGCAAACGCACATTATGTAACCTGTGAAGGTTACATGATGATGGAATGCATGTCAGCAATGGTCCACTCAATTTCAATTGCCATGCTAAGTAGTTATTACCTATTCTTTCTTCCATGGCTACTGACTCATCATCTCGATGTCGATAAGACAGTTAAGTCTTTAGGAAGTTACGAGGGTTGTCCAATAAGTAAGTTTCCCTATTTTATAAAAAAATATTACACACAATTGATCACGTTGAATTAATTTTATTTATATTGTACAATCCTGTTACTTTTCTACATTGCCAACATGTTTTTCCAAGCATTTTTGGGGACGTGACAGAAGTTTTTCCAAGCCAGTGTTGCACCAACTCGCGTCCTGTGCTCGCAACCAGCTGTTCGCTTATTTGACGTCATCATCGGTGTTAAAAGTGCTTACCTTTGAGTTGGAGGAACATGTGAAAATCACTTGGGGCAAGCTCCAGTGAATACGGAGGATACGAGAAAACTTCCAAGTTGAATCTTGACCCAGGCAGAGCTCAGAAGATTCAACTGAAGTTTTCTCGCATCCTCCATATTCACCAGATCTTTTCCCAAGTGATTTTCGCATTGCGATCTCAGGTAAGTATTTTTGCAGGCAACTGTAAAGATTTGTCTTTGCCTGTTAGTTTGGTATTTATTCTAAAGTTTCAATTGGTTTAATATCTGCAAAAAACATGTATCTATTGTGGAGTTTACAATGAACACATACGTGCCTTGCCGAGTATTTCTGAAATTTTAGTATTCGCGTTGATAGCATGTTTACATACATATTGTAGGATTTCCTCAAAAGCCATTACTGCCTTCGGGTGTTTTATCTCAAGAACTGCTGAGTAATCTAATAGCTATTTATGTATCAAGTACGCTAAAGCCTTATTTTGGTACTCGATACATAAATAACTTAACTCATTACTTCTCATTAACATGTAGTTAAATTACTATGCTTCTATCTATACTTTCAAGATTTACAGAATTTCCATAAGGTATATGACACATTCTTTCTCAAAGACCATAAGGGATTGCTTACTGCTTGAACGCTACCCTAATTTTATCCAAAATTCTTAAGAGGGTTGTTTCTCGAATATTGTTAAGGTGAACTCTGAAATAAGTCAAATATGCCATTAGTCGTGTTGTGTTTGGACGACGTTACGATCATCATTTTAGGGCCAATTCAATTTTTTTTAAATAGGAACCTACAATTTAGGATCAAATTTAATTATCCCTAAAATGACCATCACAACGTCCTCCAAATAAAACGCGACTAATATCGTTTACTTTCCCCCCATAATATCAAGCAGCTTTTGTATAAGACATTTTTTTCTACAACGCTTACATTTGGAGATTTTGTACAGTCTCAACTTAAATGATTCTCCCTGTATACGTATATAATTCTTTTATAAGAACCATTTTGAAATGATTTGGCGTTAATTTTCCAAATTTTCTTAAAACTATGCTTTTTAAGCAAGAAATATATCCCATGCACCAATTTTCTGGACCATTCAACAAGCCAATTGTCAAAAATATCCTAAATACTAATGCAAATATTTTATAGGAACTTTTCACTTTAAACATATTGGGTACAGTGGATTAATTAATCCTACTTATGTAAAAATATTAGCAAACATTCTACATGTTATTCTTGTCAGAAAAAAAATTCTAAAATGCGTTCCACAATGAGTTCAAAATGTATCAAAATTTATTATAATGCGGAAATAATAAACACGAAAATAATTATGGCGTGTGAAATGTTTCAACATTTTGACGAATAGCAATTCATAAAGGTATAAGTTAAAAATAACTGAACTATCACTTATTTTTGTTGAAAATTTTATAGAATGTTTTTAGCTTTATTACCAGGCAGCATGCAAAATTTGAAGACTTTATTAAAACATTGGGTAGAATCCTTTCAGATGCCCTATAATATAGTTGTGCCTTGTGAAAGTTTCCCTTGGTTAATTTGACTACTAATTCTTTCTTTTAACTGGAGATAGTTGATTCTAAACCAAACAGTGGTTTGGATATTGTCAACAGCAATCGCCGTAAACTAACAGGCCTGCGAAACCTTCAATTGAAATGTAAAATGTATTACTTAAAAGTGTAAACTGGAAAAAAACCAACCAATTCACTATGTCAGTTTCTAAAATAAGATACTGTAACAAACATTCAGATTTAGCAAATACTGAAAGTGCAAGAACCAACAACAGTTTTAATATTACTATAACCAAGCAATTTTTGCTGTAGATAGTACTTCTACACATAGTAGCTCTACTATCACGAAGATATCCAGAAGAAAATGTAAAATTTAAACGCCAGTTTAGCTCCTGAAGCTCTTCTCTGTGTTTAAAACTTTAATGTCGATACATGTTTATATACTGCAATTTTGGGGTAGTGTTCTGAAGTAATTTTTGTACCGAAGAGCTTGAGATCTGCAAATTCTACCGTTTAAGCATTTAATAAAGTATATGAAATCAGTTGAATATTAAAAAATGCGACAGAAAATAAATTTAGTACTTCAGTTTATTTTTCTTCAGCAAATTTAAGTTGAAAACCCTGACGTGTTCACGAGTTTGAGTAGCGATTGGGCAAATGAATTTATTTGGGGTTTTTAAATCAGAGAGCATAGTTAATATTAAGTGTTAATTTAAAAATCGAAGACATTATTTGCATTAAGACTTAATATTTTTACATGCAAAACCATGAAAATATTTTAATAAATCCTAAATTTATTTTTATTGCTGTTAGTAATATTTATCGGGGGAAATGGTTTGAAGAAATGCAGCAGTAAAATTTTCCAACCAAAGGTTACAGAGAATGTTTCCACTTTTGAATTTCAATAAATTAAAATACCTGTTACATTTTTTGCATGAAAAATGCATACAGGCTAAAATATTGCAGCCTTAATCATTCCTTTACATCGATTAAATATACTTGATAATATAGCCTAAGACAGTGTATAACCATTTATTTGGTGGGTGGGCTTTTTACCTTACCTACTTATCATATGATCGTATTTTACTCAACTTTGGTATCCCTTTCACGTACTGAAGAATCGAAATATACTTAAGATATTCAGGAATTAACCGTTTTCCATTCTTTGGACAATTTTGTCTGCATCACAGAAAATACCCTCTCAACATTATCTTATGAGCTGGGGTAGCATAATTCAGGCTGATATACAGCAATCACCTGTACTGAAATAGTGAGCCCTTTTTATGTGCTTGTATGGAGCGGACTCAGTGTTAGTTTAATTTTTTTTTCAGATAAACGTTGAAGACAATACTGTCTTTTCTTGCACGATATAGGTTTCCGATATTTCTCCGGACGCAATTGAGCCTTGGGCTTATTGTGTTAACACTAACGATTTAAAGCAAATTCATTACGCCTGCACCCTTTACCAAGGAATACAGTTCTCATAACAGATATAGTTCCAAATTCTTCTGGTTCTAAAATATTTCCCCAAAAGTCTTCTCAATATCTTCTGTGGGCCAAATAATGTGCTGGGCTGTTTCTTTCTGAAACACTCCCATCGTGTTAAGATGCCTTTTCACATGAGCATGTCCTGTGAGAGATGCAATAATTGTTCTCAGTCATCAATATAAATTGATCAGTGATCATTAAAATATTCATTCATTATCTGTTTAACCTCCTCATATGTACGACTTACACCCCCCAGGACTTACAGACGGGTGCCTGGGGTCAGAGGCTCGTCGAGGAGCAGACACTCGTGGATCAGACAGAACATCCAGGATGGGGGATCATCCCGATGCCTGGTATCGGAGGAAGGAAGTAGATGAAACGAAATGATGGTGAAATGGATGAAAGGAAAGGTGATGATGGAGCAGTTGGTGGAATGAATGGCGGGGGAAACCGGAGAAAACCCGCCCATTTGCCCACCACAAATCCCACATGCGGGTCCCTGGGATTGAACCCGGGCCTCCTCGGTGAGAGTCGAGCGGTCTAACCACTCGGCCACGGCGCCGCCTCCTTTTTGTTAAAGTTACAATATAGCAAATGAAATATCATCACTTTAGAATGATCTTTAACCTAAAATTCAGGTATACGGACATAAACTATGGTATTAAACCATTGCAATGTTCCTACGTATGTAAAAAGAGATTGAGATCGTCTCTGCTTTCTTTCCCATATTTGGCGTTGTCTTGTACATATATTGTGGGTTTAAGTTTTTGGTACTTGGCCCAAAGCACCTTACGTAGCTGCTGAAATGCGACTGGTTGCAGAATATTCTCCAACGTAGCGCATTCTCCAACCTCATTAAAGAAGCGAATACGCTGACCTGGTGCTAAGCACTTTGCAATAGTCCGTGTACAATACTCATCCTTTATAAGGTCAGCATTTTACTTTTCATATAGCAACATTTGAATCGAAGAAGACCTAAATGTATCTATACAGGATTGAAGTAGCACTTCATACATTGTTGTATATTAGCGCTACCATATTGGATCTTAAAAAAACGGGGGGGGGGTACTTTTGAGGCGATAGTAATAATTATTGGTTGTATTGATATAAAAGTATTTTTGTGCAAAATCTTCTATACCTTTGTTGCACATACCTGACGTACTTACCTGTAATTTTATGGCATTAACAAAAGAAAAGCACACACGTTTTACAAACATTATTTTAAGAAACAATCTGATGCGTTACATTCACATAACTTTCTCTACCCTCTATCATTTATTAATTTGTATAAAAGCTACCCTTACGAAAACATATTACTTTCTCTACTACGTATAGTAAGTAGGGTAAGTATTGCATTCCACCCAAAAATTCGATACCGAGATTTCACCGGAAATAATTGTTTTGAGACCCCCTGAATCCAAAAAAAGCATTTTTGGAAGTGCGTGCGTGCGTGCGTGCGTGTGTGTGTGTGTGTGTGTGTGTGTGTGTGAGAGAGAGAGAAAACAGCGTAACTCAGAAACGAACAGTCGGATAAACACCAAACTTGATATTTAGGTTCAGTATCTTCCAGAGATGTGACACGAAGGTTTTCAAGAAAATCCCCCCCAACTCAGATTATCCTTTACATGGAACATTTTTCGAAAATTTTAATTTGCTCAAAAATGGCTCTAACGATTTTGATTACAATATCATATGTTTAAGATATTTGCATGACTAATGAAATGTATATCTCGAATTTTCTTGGAATGTCTCCAAAAGTATTCTTCATTGTGAACGACTTTTTCATAAGTGGTAAACCATAAGAGATAGACAAAATATTACTACACAAAAAATGTAGATCCCGTTAAAATACACAATTTATGTCATATACATTTTTTTGTTGAGTGAACAATTTTCGAGATATTGCTTGTTATTCCCTTAAATTTTCCAATACTTTACTTTTTCTCAAATTCGTTATTCAATTTTTTTTATCCTGGACATGCAAATAAAATGGAATACTCCACATAGCAACCACCTCTTAAAATATTTTAATATAGCTTAAAGCCTACCAATTCCCCTTGCATCTACAAGAAAATTAGCAGTAAGATTAACATCTCGATATCTCGATTAACATGAAGCATATGGAGAATAAGCGTTTGTAAAAATAGTTTGTACAAGATTAGAGAAAGTCATGTGAGTGTAACACATCAGATTTTTTTTCTGTCGACTTCATTTTAATCGAGTAAACCTTTGCAGAAATTGCTACATTACACATTTCGTTATCAATGCAAAAGGAATAGCGATAGTCAAATGTTTAAGTGCTGGACGCTACCATATCCTCGCCTCACTCTTTCTGTGCAATCGCGAGAAACAAATAAATAAATAAATAAATAAATAAATAAAATCTGAATATACTGTCCCGGCAACTTGGTTACTACACCTGGACAAACATTCAAACTTTACATTTATTCTCATAAACACGTTTACATTTTATATTACATCCAATTTTTTTCGATAAAATAACTACAAACTACACAATGTCTATAAAATAATAATATCCACAAATAATAATATAATAATAAGTAAAAAAAGGGAAGATAATAGAAATTATTAGATTAAAGGCGTAAACAAAACTTAATTACAATTCTAAATTCTATATTTATCTACACTTGCTGGAAACCAGCAAACTTAGCAACTGATAACCAGCTACTATCCATTCCTATTTAACCATATTCACTGGAAACCAGTGAAAATGTACTGGTAGCCAGCACAAAACCACCTACTAATCGCGCGAAATAACTGAGTTTCGACAGGAGTTTAAAAGAATGACAAAATATTGAACAATTCGAACCATTAATAAAGAATATATCAGAAACGACTTATGCCACAAGAGATACTTGAAGTAAATTGTGTTTCAAGGAGATTCGCATCTTTTTATGTCGTGCGTTCTCGTCTATCGCTTAACGTTTACCAGTTATACAAGATTCTTTGGCTGGTCTCGTAGTAGTTCAGTCGGTAGAGCACCTGCCTGCTGTGCGAGGGATCCCGGGTTCGATTCCCGGCTGGGGGTGGGAAGTTTTCTCTATCCAAGATTATTCCCTCTCCTCCCTAGAGTCTGGAGGTATGAATGAGAGTGAATGTGTGTGTGTGTGTGTGTGTGTGTGTGTGTGTGTGTGTGTGTGTGTGTGTGTGTGTGTGTGTGTGTGAGATCCAATAAATAAAACCCACAGACAAAAATTCAACGACAAGCGAATAAGTGTTATCATTGCAATAACATGTTCCATGTTGCAAAGGAAGACCATTGCAGTTAAAGGCTAGAAAAAATCCTTCTGAATGAAGAGTTCACAGGCTATTCCCAGAAAACTCAACACATACATTTTATTCGTCATGTAAATATTTTTAATATGTGGTATTTTAATCAAATCGTTATAGCCATTTTTGAGAAAAATCAAGAATGTCGAAATATGTTCCATATAAAGGGTAGTTGGGAGTGGGGGGATTTTCCTAAAAATCTTCTTGACGCATCTTTGGAAGATACTGAACTTAAATACCAAGTTTGATATTTATCTGACTTTCCTAAACATGTTTTGTGGCCCCCTAAATAAAAACGTGTATTTCCGGTGATATCTCGGCATCTCGAAATTTTTATGATATGCAATACTTTTTCTACCTACTATATACGTGGTAGAGAAACTAAAAAAAGGTCTTTGCCGATATTAAGAAAGATGTTACCCACAGATAACAGTAACAATTTATTACGAAAAAAATATTTTCAGCTGCAAGCCAACTTTGTTGCACTTTTTGCCCCATCCTGATTTGCCCATGTCTTTCACTGTAGATCGTGTTTCCTTCAGCAAATGTCGACTGTTTTTTCGACATGAATGAAAATCTTCGCCGGAAATGTGTCTGAAGTGAAGTAGATGGTTTGTTACGTTGTTTGCACCACGCTTTGGGCGTCAATTTGAAGTAGAAGTTGTATTATAGTTCAACTGTTGGGGAGCCGAATTTAAAATTCGTTGCAACCGTACGTATAGTAAACAGTTTCCGGTAGCCTTCGCCCCAAATGTACTTTCAGGTGGCCTTTGTCCCAAGTTTAAAAAAATATTAACTTTGTAATTAAACTGTGTCTTTAAATATTTAATATTTATGTTTGCCTCGGCTGCGTCAGTATTATTTTAGAGACCTGAATATCTTGGCAGGGCGTGATGCGACAAGAATGTAGACTTGTATAGATTTTAAGTTTTAATTCACTCCTTTTTATTAATCCTTGACACAAATTAAATAGTACTTCACTGATATAGAGAGCTCTGAGATTATTTTATTCAATACTTGCACTTTTTAACACACATACTATTTTCGTCTCTCACGAATCGTAATTAATTTCTCGAGGACACATCTCGCGTCTGGTGATGAGCACTGTTTGGAGGCAACTGAATTGATTTCAACCGCCTAAACGTGTAAGTTTTTGTATTTCAAGTCTCTGATTGGCTAATCCTACTCCAATGGAATACTTGCGTTTAACTGAAGCTTTTTCTGGTTGTTGATTGGCTAATTTTATAAACTGTCACTAAAATTACATTATTGTTACTCCAAGAATCACAAGTAGTATTGTTAAACTTTCTTACTCATTATTGACTCAAGGTTACCTCATTATTACCTCTTTGTTAGCAACTTTTGACCTATTTCTCACAGCTCCTACATTATTAAATTACGTAATGCATTCACATAACATTATTGAACATGTTTACAATAATATAAGCATATGCAATGACTTTACATACATTTTACTAATTATTACATACACATATTGCTTCAAGGCGGGCTGTTATTGAATTTACTTATTATATAATTTGATTGAAATCATTTAAGTGTTAAAAACACTGCCTCAGAAGTTATGCTGAACCAGCAGTATGCTTCTTATAGACTCCACAACCAAGCTGTTTCTTTCCTTGGACCACTGCGTTTGCATTAATGAAAAGACACGTTCAAGGTTTGCGTTGTGGAGGGCGCTAATCCAAATAAACAAAGTCAATGCTTATTTATTTCTCAAAATATTTTATCTACTTCTGGTGTGGTTGTATGGATTTCCTCAGCCAGAAACTTGGTTCAATGTCATCCCATTTACATTTTTCTCTCAAAAAGATCCATAGGGAACAAGAGAAATTTTCCATGGCATGCATACACTTCTTGAGGTGTTCTACATAATCCTTCAAAGCGAAACCTCCATATACCTGAATTTTACTGAATTTCTTGGATAAGCTTTTCAGAACTAAAATTTGCGGAGAAAATTAAATAATGTATGTATAATCAAAGTGAAAAAAAACCAAAAATCCCGGACATTTTTTAGAATTTTAAAAATCCGCCTGGTCATAAAATTCAGATCCTGAAAACAAGATATGTCCGGGAAAAAAATCGGACGTATGATAACCCTACGTATATTCATTTGCTATAAAATTTAGATACAACATTTGAATATAAATATTTTAACTAAAGAAATATAGCTTAGAAATGCTCTAGCCAACTTTTAACTGCAGAAGAAAAAACGCAGGAAACTTCTGTTTTCTTAGATATCATTAAAAATACATGACTGACACAAAATTGGAGATACAAATTTTATTTGGCACCAGCTGTCCATGTACGTCAGAAATTTAATATATCAAGTAATATACCTAAAATTATTTGGGTTATACTTCAAGTTATGTAAATTCCTTCATCGTTGTGCCATAATTTTTACGGTTTACATGTTTGAAAATTAGTTTTTAGCAAGTGTATTAAGGGCACCTAAAGGTAAAATAATGTCATTTTGATCCAGATTTGTAAAGTTTCATTTTCATGCGTCAAAAGCTTTCCGAAGTTTTCTTTCGTGTAGTCATCAGCTTCATTCATGATCAGTTTCAAACATACTTTGGCCATGTCCGTAATTCTAGACATGATATTTAAATGTAGAGTATATCTTGCATTTTCTCATCCATAAACACTAAATTTGCATTACCCACTTACAAACTCTTAGTTCAGCAAAATAACATCTTCAATTCCAGTTTCGCGTATCAGTAGCACAAGTCTATGATAAGAATCACATCATGTGAGATTACCTCCTCTGTTCATCTTATCCCAAAAATTCGTTTAGCAAATTTGTTTGTCGTTTGACAGAAACGAGCGTATATTACAAACGCTACTAACATTTGGGAGTTTAAACAACCTTTAATTTGAACTAGGCGGCGCCGTGGCCGAGTGGTTAGACCGCTCGCCTCCCACCGAGGCGGACCGGGTTCAATCCCAGGGACCTGCATGTGGGATTTGTGGTGGACGAAGCGGCGTCTGGGCGGGTTTTCTCCGGGTTCTCCGGTTTCCCCCGCCACTCATTCCACCAACTGCTCCATCATCACCTTTCCTTTCATCCATTTCACCAACATTTCGCTTCATCCACTTCCTTCATCCCATACCAGGTATCGGGCTGATCACCCATCCTGGATGTTCTGTCTGATCCATGAGTGTCTGCTCCTCGACGGGCCTCTGACCCCAGGCACCCGCCTGTAAGTCCTGGGGGGTGTAAGTCCTACATAAGAGGAGGGTAAATAGATAATGAATGAATGAATAAATAATTTGAACTATCTGGCGTTTACGAATTGTATTCTACATATTTTCCTTTGGATCCATGTTCCTTTCTATGTAGCAAAACTCGTATTCTCATTAACAACTGGGGGTAGTGTGTGTGCGGCTCACATTCAAGAGGTCCCGAGTTCGAATCTGTGTTAGGGCGAGTTATCCGGATAAGGTATATTCGGGGTTTTCCCTTTTTGTGAAAAGAAGAAATTCTAGTAACTATAAGCTCTATGGACCCCAAGCTCATTTGAGCATCATTTTCACCCAATTCGTCCTTTAACCGATTAGGTTAATAATAATAATAATAATAATAATAATAATAATAATAATAATAATAATAATAATAATGGAAAAAATCCATAACTCCTCGTACTTTTGAATACATCAGCTCATTTTTACTATCTCTACCACGTAGGTAGAGAAGGTATTGCATTCCACCCAAAGATTCGATACCGAGATTTCACCAGAAATACATGTTTTAAGGCCCCCTGAATCCAAAAACAGTTTTTAGAAAAAGGTCCGCGCGCGTGTGTAGAACATGACTCAAAACGAAAATTCGGATAAATACCAAACCTGGTATATAGGTTCAGTACCTTCCAAAGATGCGACACAAAGATCTGCAATAAAGTTCTCCCCATTCCAAAGTATTCTTTACATGGAAGACTTTTTCGAAATTTTTAATCTTCTAATGAAAAGCTCTTAAGATTTGGATTAAAATGCCATATAGAAAGTTTTTACATGGCAAGAAGTATCTTTAACTTTCTGGGAATAGTTTGTGAAGTCCACTTCATTCGGAAGAAATTTTGTATAAGCTTGTATAACTGGTAAACGTTAAGCGATAGAAGAAAACTTAGTGTGTAAAAATGTAGATCTCTAAAAACACAATTTATTTCCAACAATTTTTGTGGCATCAGCCATTTCCGAGATATCCGTTATTAATGGAGTTATTCAAGATTTAGCCATTCTTTTAAAGTCCTGTCGATTTTCAGCCGTTTCTTGCGATGTCGTGAAAAGAGTATGGAATGTTAAGGCCAGTATAGCGTCCAATTCTAAAGCATTTGATTATCTCTCTTACCTTTGTATCTATAACGAAATGTATAATGCAGCTATTTTCGGAAAGGTTTATCTCGATTAAAATGAGTAAATGTTCGAGAGAATAATGTTTATACCCACTAATAAGCGATAGAGGATAGTCATGGGAATGTAACACATCAGATTTTGTAATATAACGTGTGTACATTAATTTTAATTAATATATTTAATACCAGATAAGTTTTGTAAATGGAAATAAAACTTGTTAAATTTCTAACTTGAGACTTGCTTAAGTGAAGTTTAAATTAATTTAAACCTTGTGTTTGCTGAAATTGTGATCAGAGTAAAGTTCATTCTTTAAAAGTTTCTGAATTTGATTTTAAAAACCTTAAACTTCTGAATGCTTGATATGATTTTAAAAAAGTACATGTTAATGTAAACTACGAAAAAGTAAAATAATAAATTCACCAAATGTCACAATAGATCTTATTTAGTTTGCTTTACTTTCTGCAGTTTGTCTTCGCTTTTGAGGAGAAATGCTTTGACTGCGACTGCAGTATAATTTGTTAAATTGAACAGGAAGACAGTCCAGAAGTAACTCACGCGATGCAGTAGTCCACTAAAGTCCCATGAGCTAAAACTGCTGTACGATGCAACCAGAGCAAGCACGAAATGATTTGGCTGCAAAAGGAATTTGCAGTGGGTTTTCAAAATAGTCTAAAATTGAGTTTTATTTGTGGACGCTCTTGAACTGCTGTGGTCCTTAGCGTCCCATTCTATATTGGGCGTGAAAGTCCGGTAATTTTGCTCAGAGGCCTCTTCATCAGGCTTGAGGTTCTTTTACGTGCCGGGAATCTACGACACGAGACCACCGGCTTTACTTCCCTCCCGAAGGAAGCCATGCTAAGGATTTTTACGCCTGAAAAACTCCATCACCCTCCGCCGAGTTTGAACCCGCGACCTCGGGAACTAGAGGTTAGCATGGTAACCACTACACCACGGAGGACGACTCAAAATAGTCTTTCTCTTCCTACCCTCCTCATAGTATACTTAATCAAAAGCAGAAAAGGGCAAAAATCCAACAAAGCGAAATTAATTCATGTGTATCCTGGATCGTCTATGACTAGCTAAGAAAGAAGAGCCTTTATCACTTTCTAGCACTAATCACGATTATGCTGTTTACTTCTCAGAAATACCTACTTACTGGAGTTCATTGATTGCCGCCGCGCTCATTAGGTTATCTCATCACTCCTTAACCGATATGTCGTGTAACTGGGAGTGGAATGCTGCAGTTTCGTTCTGCTCTCAGTGCATTTGTATATAATTCTGAATTGTATATGCAAGCAGCGCTGGAACTTCATTGGAGAAAAATTGTGTACCTATAATTACTGGAGCTGTACGCGATGCCCACCTGCATAATACTCACTAGCGATGACTGTATTCAGGTAATTTATTAGTAGGACTACATGTAGGTATATTACAAAAACTTGTAGAATTTAAAAGCACATAACTTGCCGTAGATGCGATTGGTAAACTCTGCATTTCTTTTTTTCTAGCACTTCGTCCTATGTTTACTGTTAATAAAATCCTAATTATAACTATACATATTTCTTATTTCAATTAAAATTCCTTCACAGAGTCCACGCATATCATTTCTGGCAAGCTGATAAACCGAAGTATTTTGGCGCTTGTAACTTCGGGAACTAAGGTTATGGACAGCGATTACTACCTCCAATGAATTTAAATTGACCCTGCACTTACGGTTTCCTCACAAAACCATGGATGTGCATCTTTTTTGGACCGAGATTAAATGCAGCATGGATATGTTAAATTCTAAATGTCACTAAAGTAGTTTTTCTTCTTTTTCTGCAGCCTTGCTCTATCAAAGAGAAGGAGGTTCAAATGATCACCAAAAGTAATTTATACATCATTTAAAAGTTGCAGCCGATTCATTTGGTTGGACTAACACCGATACGGGTATCCGAGGCCGTTAAGGCATCGACTCCTGAACGGGAGGTCCGCGGTTCAAACCCCGCTAGGGCCGTCCTCCATGACAGGTTTTATCCAGGTTTTCGTCAGCCCCCATAACTGGCAAATGCCGAGAAGGTACCCTAAAGTTAGATCTGGAAATTTATTTCCCAAATGTCCTTTCCCAATAATCATTAAATCATTTCATGTATCAGTGTCCGCCTGTGGTGCCGTATGTAGTAAGAACGGGCATTAAATACTACTAGCACTACTGCTGCTGCTGCTGCTGCTGCTGCTGCTGCTACTCTTGGTGGTGGGGATTCTTTCTGGTCCAATGAGTGTGGGGAAGGGAGTTAAAGGGCAGTTCACTGAATAGCAAAGTGAATTTGAAGAGAGCTCTGCATGTTGCTTACTCCGGCTGCGTGAACTTGCTCTCAGTACTTCTGAACTGTATACTAGTTATTAAACCTCTTCACTGTGCTAGTAAAATGGAGGAATGTTAAATATTTTAAGACGGGAAATTGCGATTGATGCATTAGACTTTGCTGAATAAAAACATTTCTTTACCATGTTGCCTTTTCTTCCGCGGCACAGAGTTCTATAGCAAGGTCTGCAGCAACTAAGCAGCTTCCTAAAATGGTATTCTTGTAATTGTAACCTCCTTGATCGAACATACGACAGATAAAAACTTGAACGATGGGTCAGAGAGACCAAATAAAGCCTAAGTCGAGTAGAACGTTTTTTTTACAACTATTGAAGTTTAATGCATAGGTACATAGTTTGTAGTAGTACTTCACTACTTTACCAATTATTTCGGCAGAAATAAGTTGTGTAAAAACTCGCAAGACTACAATGCGAACTGAAACGCTTATATTTACGTCCCACAGAGATATAGACCTCACAGTATCTTAAGGTACAGGCTCATTAATAACATTTTTCTCGGGTTCTTTTTCTTAATATCCGTATCCGTTTTACTTTCTCTACTACGTATAGTAAGTAGGGGAAGTATTGTGTTCCACCCAAAAATTCGATACCGAGATTTCACCGGAAATGCATGTTTTGAGACCCCCTGAATCAAAAAAAAAACATTTTTGGAAACGTGTCCGTGTCCGTGTGCGTGTGCGTGTGTGTGTGAACAGCAGAACTCAGAAACGAACAGTCGGATAAACACCAAACTTGGTATTTAGGTTCAGTATCTTCCAGAGATGCGACACGAAGGTTTTCAAGAAAATCCCCCACCCCAGCTTACCCTTTACATGGAACATTTTTCGAAAATTTTAATTTTCTCAAAAATGGCTAACGATTTTTATTAAAATATCATATGCTTAAGACATTTTCATGACAAATGAAATGAAATGAAATGTATATCTCGAATTTTCTGGAAATGTCCCCAAAAGTATTCTTCATTGTGAACGACTTTTGCATAACTGGTAAACCATAAAGAGATAGACAAAATTTTACTACACAAAAAATGTAGATCGCGTTAAAATACACAATTTATGTCATATAAATTTTTTTTGTTGAGTGAACCATTTTCGAGATATTGCTTGTTATTCCCTTACATTTTCCAATACTTATACTTTTTCTCAAATTTGTTATTCATTTTTTGTTGTTGTTGTTGTCCTGATAATGCAAAGAGAATGGAATACTCCACATAGCAACCAGCTCTTAAAATATTTCACTGTCGCTTAAAGCCTACCAATTCCCCTTGCATCTACAAGAAAATTAGCAATAAGATTAACATCTCGATATCTCGGTTAGAATAAGAGTTTGTAAAAATAGTTTGTACAAGAGTAGAGAAAGTCATGTGAGTGTAACACATCAGATTTTTTCTGATTCTTTTTGCATAGATTTTTCTCATTTTTTCTCAGTTTTTCAGTATGAGAACCATATTTCCACTGCAGCATTGTAATTTTAAGATGACTTCAGAATTGTTAGAAAATGTTAATTATTGCTTCATTAAGTTAAGTCCTCTTTTTTAGGATTAAGTCAGCTACAAATACGAATTTAGCCCTCCCAAAAGGTCCTTGTTTAATAAAGTTGCGATAAAGTTACTCTGAATATGATTCATATTCCGTTGGAATCGGTTATAAACCGTTGGAACTAACTTGCTCCTGTTTTCGTAATGGTCCTGGATGGGGAGGCTATATGGTGCACGAGATTAAAATAATAAACCGAGTACTACTTTAAAGATTCTCACCGTGTTATTGCTCTTTGAAGCATCTTGACAGTGTTTACCCATGGGTCACAAGTGCAGACTTTACCTTGCCTTAACAAACAGTTTATACCGGCATGTGCATGTGCTCGTGCTCGACAAGACTGTAGATTATTCATTAGGAAATAGCTGTATGGCACGGTACTTGAAAAAAAAGCCCATAGTCCGTCCCATTTTATCTTTCATTGAAATGGTTCATCCTGCAGCCTCCTAGGATTAGAATTCTGTGGTGTTGAATCAAAACATGGGGAAGGGAGGAGTATAGCACGAGTTGATCAGGAGTGTGGAGATTAAAGGATTGAGGATGGGAATAAAACACAATCAATGCCCTTTATGTGGGGAGCAGGAGGATCTAGTACATATGCTGTTTAAATATAGGACCACTAACACGTGGAGGGAGGAACAGATAAGTGGCAAATGGTTAAAGATTGGCCCAAACATTTCAGTAAAGGAAATATTTATGAAGGACTATGAGAAGATTGTAGTGTTTATGAATAAAGTGAGAAGCAAATGGCTATGGACAGTGAAAAAATAACAAATAGGTCCTAATATAGTTAATAATCAGAAGTAAGAATAAAGTTGTAAATGTTATAACTTCTCATGAGAGGGAGAGGCGAATTTGGTGCCTTGTATCCAGCTAACACAATAAATAAAATACCAATCAGTCAAAACATATCTTCAGAAAATATACTGCTTTGAGATATAAACACAGTACTTTTCAATCTTAATCTAACAATCGGAAATCTGGTACACATACACATGAAACTAACCCACATTAACATGATGTTTGGTTACATTTGTGTTTTAAGCCTTTGTAGGTATTCTAAATATGTATAGAGCATCTCTTACTTAAAAATACAATTTTGAGATATTTTTCTGACCCAACATGACAAAATTTAGATACAATTTCAATTAAAATGAGCATTGCAAGTGCGGAAAAATTGTGCAGAAAACTGTAGACATTTTGAGGTTAGGAGCATGGGCTCGCAGATGTAGTATAACAATAGGAGCACTGCATGAATATAACTGAAATCTGACTTTATGAAACATCTTCATCTGCCAATCAAAATGAAATGTAACTCTCACGACAAGTGTAGACGTACTGTCTCATCTAATGAGCACTGGTACACAATGAGAAACTACATTATATGCGTGTACTGTATTGTACTGTTTGTACTGAACAAAACGAGTGTTCGGTATTACATGCCATACAGTAAGCTTCACATTGAACATCAGACACACCTAGTGACAGTGACTGGTGCTTACTAGAATGTTTTTGTTTACTTCTGACACGCCACAAGCAGGTTTTACAATCGGAGACACTTAACGTGTAAACAAGCTTCTATGACCCCTTGTTTCTATCCTCAAAGTGCTTATTTTTGGTACTGCCTTTCTACTCTACAGTTTTCTACACATTTTTTCTCCACCCAGTAAAATAAATTAAAATTAAAGCAGAATCTTGCTAATACTTTGCCTTATCTTTAGTTTGCACTCACTAATGGAGTTGCGATTTGGCAAAACGTTTGGGCATAGAAATATGGATTAATGTTTTTCTCTCCAAGCTGAACCACGTCAAAGATATGACAGAGGTACTTGTGTATATATACCTGTTTTTGGTGAAGGTTGACGAACTTTGAAAGCAGAAAAACTGAGGATATGCAAGCCATTGCTTTTTTCCGTAACGAGAATGACATATCCGGCTAGATTCTCTCTTTGATTTGGAGTTGCAGATTTATGTAATTACCATTATAATTAAATGTATTAAAATTATGCATTTTAAGAAGTGTGAGGGTGCCAGCCCGCCGCGCCTACTCGTATTCTCTAGATTACAGAAACCAAAAAGCGCGGTCTGCAAAAGATATCCAATGACTACCTCCATGGTGTGGGGATCATTTTGTCCTGAGAAAATGCTGGTAACCTAAGCTCTATGTACCCCGGACTCGCTGGAGCATCATTTTGTCTGTTTCATTCATTCTACATTCGATGTGAATAACATCCATCCGATGAACGCAATTACTTCAGAAAGGTTCATCACCAGATTTATCGAGTTATGGCCTGTTATAAACCATTAGCACAGCTTAGGAAAATAAGATTAAAAAAATATGTTTGTGCTTTTTGCTTCCCTTTTCACCAATAAGCAGCAGAGAAAAGCTGAAACAGAATTAAACAAATTATTTCGAAGACGAGATTTGTCATACCGAAGTTTGCATTAATTTGGACCGTATAGACACAGTACACCGTTCCTAATTTGTGCAAACTATACTAACAAGTAAACCATAGCTGTGTGGCCGGTGCTTCAGAACGGTTCATTCATGTCCAACACCGTATTCGAGCCCTTGGCCTTGAACTACCCGTCTACTTATTGCCGTCCTCTTCACGTACATATTAGCATAACTTTCCTTTTCAAGGCAAAACACTAATCGAATTGCTTTGGTTGTGCTTAAAGCCAGTGACCGATGAGCAAGTAAGTGTAAGACAGATTGAAAGCTATTGAGAACAAGCAAATCAAAATAGCTATTTTCTCTAACTTTTAGAATAATATAACTGTATACATTACCCACAAAATTAGAAAAATAATTTGCCAATACTACTCAATTTATGGAAGATCATACTATTAGTGTCAATGCAGATTTACGATATAACCAACAATTACATGACTTTTCGCATTTCGCTCAGAAGGAAACGTACACGGCGTAAATTTTGAATTTTTAAACATTTTAAACATCACTCGAAAAGTTAGCTGAAATATCCATTGTTTAAATTGGAAAGCGCCTCATGGAAAAGGCTGGAAATATTTTGAGTGTGTTACCGAAGTTTCGGTTTTGAAAATTGTTGGATAATAACAGACAATATAACGTAGCTTACATAATACAGTAAATAAATGTGACGAATAAAGCCATATCACGAAATATTACTCCCAAAACCTTTAATGCAGTAACGCTATGATGTTTAAATAATACAAATTGCCTATTGCTTCTGGTTATAGTATTAATAGTATAATGCTTACATTCATTTACATTTACATTTATATTAAACTCTCTAGCACCTCTTGAAAAACAAGAAACTCGTGCTCAGACAGCATTCCAAAATAATACAAAGTACGTAGATGTATGCAAGTTACATTATCTAAATAGATAGTAATAAAACAATGCTTTTAGATGCGTGTTAAGAATTTTACATTTACTCTCCAATAGTATTTTTGTTCCATTTCTAAAGTAAGAAGCATTAATATGCTGCACGTTTGGGAATTTTAGCTATTGACTGGTTGTAAAGTCCCGAACCAAAATTGCTACTGTAATTAAAAGCTGTGGTACAGTTGGGCTCTGACAAGCGTGATAAGTTATCTAATCTTTTGTTTTAAATTTGTGAGAATATAGTTTAAATATATCCTTGTTTTTATGGACTTACTCACTAAAGAGAGGTTATAAATTTGTTAGATATCAAATACTTTAAGTTTAGAATATTAGGTTTTGTTCCTTTCATTGTTTACGAACGTGATAAAGCAGACTATAAGAACAGTATAAAAAAGTATGCTGAGAACGTAGATTTGTTTCTTCAAATTAAATGCAATTAACACAAGTTACTTTCAAAATTAGTATGAATTATAGAAAAATACAATCTATAAATTACTAAAGGCCTGAGTGGAAACAAAATATTTAAACCTAATAGGCAAATTAAAACCCTTATTTTGAAATTTTGAAACACGGTAGACAAATCTAAAGAAAATTCAATCCTGTTGAATAGAAATCTGCGTTGAGTACTGTGCAATTCGATATGTTCATCTCTTGAAAATGAATTCAAAAACGCTGTGAAGCATCTAGAGGTAATGACCTCACAAGCAGGCTACAAGAAACATTTCACCCGGAGATACCGGTTTCGATTTCCGGCCGGAGGTACGAATTTTTCTTTAATTAGGATTATACCCTACCCTCCATAGGGTCTGGGAGTGTGGATGTGAGAGTAAATGTGCGTGTGAAAATAAGCTGTTAACGACGAATATCAAAAGATCACCGAAAGTGTGCACTTTGATTTTAAGAAACTTCATAGCAGCAACTAGGGCATCAATGTGATAAATGCCATAGATTAAAATGGAGTGCCGAGTTTCTTGTAAGCTGCAAGCTAGACAGGCATACGTCGTGGAAGAAGCCATTTTGTGCACATTGTCGCCATTTTGTGCACTAGTACGGCGGATGCGACGGCCGAGGAATAGCAGCTCTGCAGCATTCACAGTTCATTTAACCGCACGTATGGTGGAAGTCAGGCATTGGATGGTGGTCTTGTTCAAGGTGAATTCAGATTGGCGGATAACAAACGAAATTGAGGTCGGGCATGCATTGATCTGGGAGCAGGTCGAGTTGAACGTATGTTATATACACCCTCCCTACCGTCCCATGGCAACCCTTACCCCGCGCGACCACGCCTTGTACAGCCACTCGCGCCGGCGCAGGGTACCGCGCGACCGCCGTCCCAAACTGCGCCGCCACCATCACCACACTTGCGACTGTTCCATCATCAGTGCTGAGCCCTGCATTGTCTACTTGGTATGTACTCTAGCATTTGAATATTGATTTCTTTATTACTCTCCATAGAGTACTGCATATCAAATCCTAACGAATTGTTTTATCCTAACGCTTTTATAATTATACATGCAATAGTAGATCAACACTTTTATAGCAACTGTACATCTTTTACATAAAACTGCGCATTAACTTTGCCTGATACAGGGCATATATAATACTGAAATAAGATAAGTGTTACTTCCACACGGTATTAATGCTAATATATTCATAAATTGCTAAAACTCGTTTTACAAATATCTTGAATGCCACATTTTTATCTAAGAATATTTAATGTCCTAGTTACGTATAGATAACGTTGAAAAATAGGTATATACAATTATTTTATGTCTTTGTTTTACACAGTTTAGGTTTATCGTAAACAAAATAGGTAACTGAGGGAGTCGTTGCAGGATTCCCATATTGAGACCTGCAGAACGTACTCCTGGCAGTTCAATAGCAGTAAATATTACAATTTTATACAAAGCAATAAAGTTTGGAATAACATTTGAGTTTGTGGGTAATATATCTACGGTATTAGGGTTTCACAGACAAGGAAGTAGCTAATAAATGCCTACTAAGTTTATTACAAATCAGACTAGAAAGCAAATTTTATTAATCTAATAATCGTATATGTGGTGAAAACTAGTGTATATCCGAATATACAGTTAGGTATGTTGAGAAAATCGATAAACTCATGCTTACAGTTTCAGTAGTTAATGTGACCTAGTTTCTTAAGATATGTTGCATGTAATATTCTAAACAATATTTCTGTACAATTACAAAGGTCAATTACTCCAGTAGTAAAGAATTAAAACTATTATCCCTGAAGTATTCCTGATTATTCATCACCTTGTGGGAGTTTTTTTTATTATCTTCATATACATAATAGTTTTGTAGAAATTTCTTAAAATGCCACCTAATTTTAGCATAAACACAGCAAAACTGTATTGCAGTACATTCCTAGGGAACGAATTCTCGGCCGTCCCAAGAAGAGGTGGAAGGAAAATTTCTTAGCGAGTTCGTAATAGTTCTGATGATGAAGACACAGCAAACTCCTTTAGTCAGCAAGGTTTTTAATGGACAAATAGGTTGGGAAATTGATTTTGGGTACTCAGTATTTAAGAAAATATTTATTGAGGTGCAATAATGCTTTTATGCATACTGTTTAATGTACATGCCTTAGCCATTTATGAAGAAATGTCTACATTGTTGCATTTACATTCGCCAAATAACACGTAGTTTTCTGTCAATGTTTAATGTTTAGCAGTTAAGAGCCAAAGCGGTAGGTAAAATGAACAACTTAAAATCAAATTAGTAGTAGTTTAAGTGATTCTTTTAAATACAAACTTTTGAATGAAACTTGACAATTTAATGAAAACTAACTTCAAAACTAACACCACCATAGTCATTTTATAAAGATATCATCGCCATTAGCTCTAACTACTGTACACTGTCGCCAGAATAAATAATATATTTGTTCTTTTATTTTCAAAAATGTTTACAAATCTAATTGAATTAGGATTAAATATAAAATTTTAATGAAGATCCTAAATCTGAAACTCAACCTAATTGTAAAACATGTTTCACTAAAACAGTGTTATGTTCATTTTTCCCTTTTCTTTCTCCATTACCTACCTATAGTATTGTAATTCACACAAAAAAATCGGATATCTAGAGTTAATTGAAAATAAAAGCCTGAGGCCAAAAAAGAGGAGAAAGTGCCATTGCTGATGTGAAAGTCTGAGCAGCAAAACTCGTAAACGAAAAGCGTTTATACAAACCACATTTTTAAATTTTGAGATATTGACAGAAGAAATAGTTGAGGTATATCATGAATTTTCTGTGAAAAGCTAGAGGTCCTCTCATTCTGACTGAATTTTCTGTAATTTTGTACAACTGGGAAAACAATAGTAGGTATAGAAAAACCTACTATAGGAAAAAATGAACGTGTTAAGACACAATTTGTTATATTTTGTAGCCGTAGCTGTTTTCGAAATATTCCATGGTATAGCTTTAAATGTTTAAAGTACGTGGGGGTCATCTGAGGGAACTTCTGAACCTTTGCAATTCGGCTTTTTACTTTCTCTTCCATACCTAAACATTTGACATGGTGATTTCACAGCAAATACATATTTTGAGACCCCCTGTATCCAAAATTAAATATTTTCAGAAAAAAAAAGTTGTACGTGCGTACGTATGTTAGCAAATAACTCAAAAACGAAATGTCAGTATCTTCTAAAGATGCGACACAAAGATTTTCAGGAAAATCTCCCCCAAACTCCCCTCTATATTGAAAAAAATTCTATTTTTTATTTTTTCAAAAAATGGCTAATGATTTTGATTATAATTCCACATTCTTAAGATATTTACATGGCAAATAAAATTATGTCTCGAATTATCTGGCAGTAGCCTCGGAAGTCCCCTTTATTCGGAATAAACATTGTACAATTTTGTATAACGGATGTACCATAAGAGAAAAAACAAAAACGTACTACACAAAGTGTAGATCTGTTAAAAGCAACAATTTACTTAAAATAACTTGGTTGGTATGAACCATTTCCAAGATATGCATTATTATTGGTTTGATTTTTCAATGCTTCGTCTTTTCATTTTTAAATTGCTGTCACTATTCGGTTGTTTCTCGCGATGTTATGGAAAGAGCATTAGCGACTAGCTTTTAAACATCTGACAATTGATTCGGTTTCCTCTATCCCCCTTGTCTACAATGAATGTGCGATGAAGCAATTTCTGCAAAGGTTTATCTCGATTCACACGAAGTAGATTAAGAAATAAGCACAGAGGTTATATACAAATAAATGACAGTGGATAGAAAAAGTGATGTGAATGTAATACACGAGATTTTCGCTTTTCTTTCGAAAAGCTTGTTACTAAGACTTCCGAATTTATTCCTCCTTGCTCCTGAAATGAACACTTGATCTGTTTGAGTACTTGCTTAATTGGAAATGCTTTCTAGGCAGAAAATATGCTGTAAATAACAAAATAGATAGTAGAATAACTTTTTATTGCTATTAAAATATATCTGCATTTGTAATGTGTAGAAAGACACGCACATACAGAGCATTTCTTCTAAAAATAATACTTGTATCCAGGGAACCTCAAAACGTGTATTTCTAGTAAATATGGACTGTTGGAATACAGTACATGCCCTACCCATGAAAGGCAAGCGTGGAGAAATAATGCCTTATATGCAGTAATTACGGAGAGCACAAATAAGATCTATGATGGTATTCTGTGAGTGGTGCAGGTAACCTGCATTTGCAAACGCTCCCACTGAGGTCAATGTACCAGAAGTTCATGCACAGGTCGCAGAGCTCCTAGCTTCGTGGGAGTCCTGCGCGGTCCCTAGCAAAACAATAAAATTGCTCAAATCAACATTGATACGTTTACTCGGCTAACAGCTTTACCATAAACCTAAACCAATCACTGAATGCTGCAAATATATTTTTAAAACACACAATTTATTTCAAATAACTTTTTTGTGATATAACGGTGATATAATGGTTCAATAGTTTGTAAGTGTCGTCGATTTTCAGTTGTTTCTCAAGATTGCATAGAAAAAATATGGAACTTTAACGCCAGCATGTAGCGTTCAGTTCTTAAACACTTGACTATCGGTGTTACCTTTGTATCTGTTACGAAATGTATAGTGTAGTGTAACTATTATTGCAAAGGTTTATCTCTATTAAAATGAAGTAGACAGAAAAATAAGCTTTCGTAAGAATAGTTTGTATAGTCTCTAATAAACGATAAGGGTAGAGAAAGGCATTTAAGTATAACACATCAGATATTTAAAAACAGTGCTGCATCTGCCATTTTGTACTCTGAATTTCGAATGACTTCACAGTAAAAATCCATAACTTCTACCCTCATTGGAGCAGAGGTACATTTTAGCTCATCTTTTAGGGGACGTTTTGTTCTCCAAATTGGTATCATTTCTACATATGACAGCTTTTCACATGTCCAAGCAATGTGGTTGTTTCTTTGTAAATATATGTGAGTAATTTTCATCATTAGTAATTTGAATAGTCTCTCTGTGAATGACATGTTTTGATATAAACCACCCATTTCGTAAACTATTACACATAGCTAAATCAAATTTTGATATTATAAAACCAACACCTCAGTGCTGTTATTTATCTACTTTGGTATTAATAAATTGGTGGTTACGTTTTGAAAGATTAATTTCTGATAAATTATAATAAAAAATATGTAACTGGGAAAATATCCTATCTTCCTTAATAAATCATATTGTATAAAGGTAGATAAGTGAGCTTAGGAGGCATACATCCACATTCTGTAAAAATTTCAGTCTGATGTATTGAATAGTTTCTGAGTTAATGGGTCATGTATTTAGCAACTTTAATATTGGCGGAATAGGGCTTTTAATCTCCCCTTAAGATTTCTCTAGCAGAGAGTGTAAAAGATTAGTTTGAACTTGGGACGAAAACCTGATCACTCGCTAATGGTATTTACTGCGTCCCCTCTTTCACTTACATTCTTGAAGCTAATTCCAAAAGCAACAACAGAATTCAAATTATGCAACCTGTATTTTGTAAAAAAAAAAAAAAAAAAAAAAATCTGTTACATTCACATGGCTCTCTCTACCCAATAGGAATAGCTGTTTCGAGATAAACATTTGGAGAAACGGTTATATCATTGCGGATACAAAGGGCTTGAGCAATAGTCAATTCATTTAAAAGCGGGTCACTATTTGTTGGCTTTAAAATTCCGTTCTGTTTGCATGATCAGAGGAACAAACGAATGGCGACCAAACAATTGAAATAAGTGTTGAATTCTACAGTCCAAACCAAATAAAGAGTATCTCAGAAATAGCTTATGCCATTAAAGAATATTTTATATAAATTGTGTGTTTTAACGAGAAATATAGTTTTTGTGCAGTAAGGCCCTCTCTCTCTCTCTTTCTCTCTCGCTTACGGTTTACAAGTTATATTACAATTAATTCATAATGAAGGGGACTTCACAGGCGTTTCAGATAATTTAAGATATAACTTTTATTTGTCACGCAAATATCTTAAATATATGGTATTTTAATCAAAATCGTCAGTCATTTTTGTGAAAATACAAAATAACGAAAAATTTTCCATGTAAAGGTTAGTTGGAGGTGGGGGAATTTTCTTGGAAATTTTCATTTTACATACCTGGAAGTTACTGAACTTAAGTACCAATTTTGCTATTTATTCGAGCCTCCGTTTTTGAGTAATGCTGTTCAGAAAGACAGACACACACATACACACATACACATACACACACGCACGCGCGCGGACCTTTTTCTAAAAATATCCTTTTGGATTCAGGGGGCCTTAGAACTGTGTTTCCGATGAAATCTCCATATAAATTTTTTGGGTGGAATACAATAAGTCCTTTGCTTCTATAGGTAAGCAATAGATAAAGTAAAAAAAGCGGAGTATGCTATCATTTTCGCTGACTTAAAACTTAGTATTCCAAGTTTTGTCCAAATTGGTCAAATGGTGAGGATTTATATGTAAGATTTGATAACATGAGCAGAGATAGCATGCCCGATGAGCACACAAATTTCTGTCCGTACTGGCCAGGTGATGTAGTTTTTCACAATATAAATTAGGGTATGGTTAGCTTTTCAAAACTGATGGTGCATTGGAATTGTAAATTAAGGATAGGGTACATTTTGGAAGTTATAGACTAACCTATAATTTTTGCCAGGTCCTATACTGTAGTTTTAAAATACTTTTACCAAATAAGCCAAACGTTGCCGATTTCTGCATAAGGTGTTACAAACATGCTAGGGGTAGTTCTCGAGATTTTCAAGGTAGCCTCAATTTTCTTTGGGTCCAACAGTATAAAGAAGTTTTTGTAAGTTGTAGGGTAGCTTATTTTTGCCAGTTTGTTCAAAATCATGCCAATAAATTCTTGGATTACAATGTTCAGAGGGAAATTAAGTGGCACGAACGTAATAATATTTAACTCCTTTCCGCATCAACAACCAAATTTTAGCCCTTTTTAGTCCTGTGGTTTCGGAGTCATTAGTGTATCATTTTCGCAATAATGAGCCCAAACCTATCCTCTGTTATTCATAGTCAATGAAACTGAATTGAAATTGGGTGACATCAGCATGCCAATACTCCCTAAAATCCCCAATTGAATATTTTTGGAAATATTAATAGCCTATGTTCCTCTGGAAGAATAGGCTTTTCAATGGTGAAATTCTTATCGAGGTATTGGTCTTGTGCGGCGATACATCTCGGCTCCATAAGAACCATTTCAGAAACAAAGAGTTCCTTAAAATCGAGGATAATCGATTGTTGTTCCGGCAACATTCCTAATTTTATTTTACTGAAAGATCGACATTTTTAAATTGACTTAGATTAAGACATTTTACAGTTTTTTGATTAATGGTGGTGTAATTGAGATTTAATCTTGTATGCTATTCATTTGTAACTCCAAAAAGTGAAACTTCAGTCTTTCTTTTCTTCAGTTTATTATATGTATGCGTCTGCTACTACTCCATTTATTTAATAAACTCATCGTACCATTTTTTATACTCCGCAACCACACCACCAAATAAGCCGATGGCTTATTGTGCGGCATCTCTCATAGTTGCAGGTACTAGTTCAGCCAAGCTATTCTCTTAAAGAGTTCAGGAGTCCCTCAACTATGCTTATTGGATACTATTACTTTGAGTTCAGAACTCCCTAAAAGTTTGTATAGACTGTTTTCCAATGCTTGGCATTGGAAGGTGCAATATACGGTGCAAGATCCATTGAGTACAGATCTTTTTTGAAGTTCCCATTGCCGGTCATTAGACTCGCCATAAGTTTCATCTGCTTCCTGTCCAATTTCAGAATCGCAGTACTTCTGTTTAGACATGGTGTGGACATCATAAGCTTATAATTTCCTCTTGCATTCATTGAATAAGTGCGAACCAATTTTCTCAATGTTATTTTTTCCCTTTCAGCTAATTATAGTTGCCAAGTTTTTCCTTTTGTTTTATCAGAGTGATATATATTTGTACATTCTACAGGCGTCATCCATTACCCAATTTTCATCAAAATAAAAACTTTCGGAGGCTGTATGACATTCTAAGGGAAAGTTTTCGCCTGCTATACAAAACGAACCTTGTTTGCACATGCCGGTAGTGTTTATCCAACAGTTTTCCAGTAGCTTCGCTGTCTGCTGGGGTGATATTGATATCGTTCTAACTTTTTCAATTCTTAGAATGATTTCCCTAAATATCTATAGTAAATATGCTAATTCGAAGCCACTGTTTTCGCCACGTTACAAACACTACGCTACAAGTTTATCTTCGATTATGATTGTATTTTTGAATGGTTATGATTAAGTGTTTTCTCAAGAACAGAAAAGTTCGTCAAATAGCTGTATGTTTGTTGCCTCCGAGGGAGCCTGTGGGATCAAACTCAGCTTGTGATGGAAGCTCGTGATGTCGAGTTACAGCAAGATTGTGGAACTAATGGGAAAAGGTAGCTTCTCACGTAAAAAAGTGTGCAGTGGAGCAAATAGGACTAAAAAGGAATGACTCTTCAACTGGAGTTGTTCCAAGCGAAGGCAGATACGCTACCCATGAAGCTGCCACAAATATTGATGAGTCATGTCGTCTGCCAGACTAGAAATAAAGCACCAAACGTGTTATTAGTACGGTGTAAATCAGCAGCCATTGGTTTCTACAATCCAGCGAGAACGATATGCCTTCCGTATTGAGAATTACGTTTGTGTCCTATGTTATTAAAATTTTACATAAATATCGGACATACTTAAATTCCTTCGCAAATTGCTCGGGAAAAAGCTTGTCAAAGCATGGCTGAGACGCCGGCTAGAGAAAAAATTCTTATTTTACATTCCCATAACTTTCTCTTCCTACTATCGTTTACTTCATGTTAATCGAGATATACGCTTGAAGAAATAGTTACATTACACATTTCATTGTAGGTACAGAGGGGATAAATGAGGCTGAAGTGAAGGTCAAATACACCATGAGAAACAATTGAATAGTGACAGTACTTAAAAAATGTCAAAATTATTGAAAAATTCAAACCAATAACTACGAATATCTCGGAAATGGCTGACGCCACACAAAATATAGTTCGGAATGAATTGTGTTTTAGAGAGGTCTACTGCTTTTGTGTAGTAGCTTTGGTCTACCCTTATAGTTTGCCATTTATACAAAATTTCTGAATAAAAAGGACTTCACAGGCAGTTCCAAGAAAATTCAAGATATGCATGTTTTATTGTCATGTGCAGATCTTAAATATATGATATTTTAACCAAAATCGTTAAGAGCCATTTTTGAGAAAATCAAAAAATTCGAAAAATGTTCCATGTAAAGGGTAGTTTGGGTTAGTGGATTTTATTGAGAATCTCGGGAAGGTACTGAAATTAAATAAGGGAGTTTGTTATTTATTCCGAAATATTGTTTTTTCAGTTATGCTGTTCACGCACACAGGTGCGCGAGAGGACATTTTTCTAAAAATGCTTTTTTTAGGTTCAGAGGCCTCAAAACATGTATTTCCGGTGAAAGCTCGATATCGAATTTTTTAGTGGAATGCAATAACTTGTCTACCTACTATGTAGGTACGTGGTAGAGGAAGTAACAATGCGTTTTTTTGGTTCAGGTGCCTCAAAACATGTATTTCCGGCGAAATCTCGATATTCGAATTTTTGGGTGGAATTCAATACCTTCTTTACCTACTATGTACGTGGTAGGAAAAGTAAAACTACACTGGAACAAGTAAATTTCTTAGATCAAAACAAGAAAAGTATTTAAATGGAAGAAAATGTTAGAAATTAGTGTTATAAGGAAGCATTTTATGTAATTTTGGCTCTCGTATGTTATGTTAGAATAATTATTTTGCACTATAGACGCAAATTTTTTGTTTACTGCATTGCAGATGTGTAACAAAGTTGAGGACAGATCATAGTGACTTTTTTACCTAGTAAAAGGGAGACGGCCTTCCCATTCCACTCGTAAATTTTATGACGTCAAACAGAAGTTGTTTTTCTGCCAAACGCCGTCAGACTTCAAGAAGCACGATTGTCATATCTAGCAATTTTACAGCATTTTCTCACTTCTCAGTTCCTACCTGTTTTGTGTTGTCGGAAGTAAATGTGTGTCTGACATTTCGGCTGTGGTTAAGTGGCAGAACATCTGCCGAACATGATATCAAGGAGATTCAAAATCCTAGTCCCTCGTTGCAAAGGACTCTTGCTTATGGTGTAATTAATTAAATATTAATATTTTAAGGAACAAACACATCCAGAAAAAGTATGCTTATAGCTTTTGTTACAGTTATCAATATATTTTATTTAAGCCCATTTATAACTTCCTTGGGGAAGTAATTCAGATAAATACCTTCTCTGTAACACAAGGAATGTTGTGTATTTAATTGTATAGTAATCGGCTCAGTTATTCTTACGCTGAAACTAGTAATAGATTATTATTATTTATTATTATTATGAATAATAATAAACTTTCACAAATTCAATTTTAGTTGTTCATCAATTACTTACCCATTGAAAATTATCACAACAGTTTTGATAGAAGTATATTATTGTTATTCATGTATCCATTTGCCACTTCTATCTTCGATTTATATATTTTCCTGCAAGTACGGACTAAAAGTAGCATACCAATCGAAAGTTCTCGGTCTGTACAATGTCCCAAAAATATTAAATTTTAAAGTCACTTCGTTAATTGTCAAAATATTTGCAAAATGTGCATCGATTTCACAAAAAATTGGTGTCGCAAGTTCATTGCCACCTATTTTTTTCCGATCAAACAGAAGAATACGTTGATTACAAACGTTGGTAACAATGTCACCAAATGTTTGCCCGCTAAAAAGAAGACGGTGCCACAAGCTTAAAACTAAATATGCGCTTAAAACTAAATCATTTTGTTCCGTTTGTTGTCTTATTGCAAAAATACTTCAATTTTACAGCAGTTTTAAGCTCATAGCCACCTACATTTGTAGCAGTCATACAGAAGAAAGTGCGTATTTACCACGGATACGTTGATCGCAGCGTTGGTAAGCATGTCATCAAATTTTTATCAGCTAAAAAGAAGACTGTCACAAAACTAAATATGGGCTTAGAACTAAATTATTTTGTTCTGGTCGTTTAGTTATATTGCTTTATACGCTTTATTTTTTTATCTTGAAAGTCCGGACCAAGAGTAGCATACCAATCGAAGCTGTCCAATCTCTACAGTGTTGCAAAAGTATTAAAGTCTAGCTGATATATTGATTACAGCGTTGGTAACCATGTCACCAAATGTTTATCCGATAAAAAGAAGATGATGCCGCAAGCTTAAATGTTATCATTTTTTTTCTGTTCGTTGTGTTATATTGGTTTAACAATGAGTCATCGTTTAGGACGTCCAAGGCGGCGTGGTACAGTGCTAAGGAGTTCTTCAGCAGCAAGAACCAGAAATCGAATGAGGATACAAAATATTCTTGAAAGAGATGCAAGTCCATTAGGCCGTAACAGTATTGAAAATGAAAACTCTCTTGCAGAGTTAGATGTAGGTCCTTTAAAGGAAATATGCAACCATTGTGAAGCAAAGCATTTTAAAAATGAAATTATGATTGGCCATTTCATGTTGCTATAATGGTTTGCTTCATGTTCCGCACCCACAGATAAACAATAATATTAAGGATTTAATGTTAAATTATGCTAACTTCATGAAACATATTGGAGTATAATAGTGCAATGGAATTTTCTTCATATTCCTGGAGTAGGCCCTTGGTGCTTCAAGATTCAGGGACAGATTTATCAGACGTAATACTTCCCATAAATTTCCTACCACCTTATGGTCTATTATATAAAGTTCCAGTTTTGCCAAGGGGATTGGATGCAAATATGAAACAAATTCTTCTCTAAATCCACAAACAGTTCACATTCTGTTCAATATTCTTAACAATAGTACATAAGTCATTTCATATCTTAATGATGGTAATCTATTGGGGCAAGAAGTGCTATCAGGTCACCCACGTACAGTTGGTTTAAGATTTATCGATAGTACATCTTTGGATCAGCGTAATGATACAATCGACCAACAGCAAGTGAGATTGCGTGCGTGTGCGTGTGCGCGCGCGCCCTAGAAACTGGTGAACCACCAGATTAGATACATTGTCGCACAAGCTAAGGGAGGAGGACCAAAGTTGCTATCAAACTATGGCCCACAATGCACCCTCTAATTTTCCCTTCAGGTGAAGCAGGCTGGGGAAAAGGAAATGATACAACGGAAACAGGCGTCAAAGCAGCAGGTCAAAAATAATGCTGCTTCAGTTCATTTGTTTTAGACATATAATTAGAGAAGATTTTTCTCATTTACACCAGGCAAAGAAACTTATCCAACAAGTTGATCAGTGCACTCGACTTGAGGCTCGAAGATTAGCATATGTAAAAAGTAATCAAAAGTCCTTAAGAGTGGAACATTTTCAAAGACTAAAGCTTTTGTAGTTAATAGAGCCCACCAACACGATATTATGGTAGGAAAGATTGTCATATTGCAATCTACATTCCAGGGAATCCCTAGAAATATGCAATAGCGTTACCAGGATGTAGTGGCAATAGTTAGAAATTATGGAAAACCTGATATATTCTTCACATTTACTTGCAATGGCCTGAAACTATCTCAGCTTTGCATCCAGATTAAACTCCCGCTGATCGACCTGACATAGTTTCACGGGTTTTCTCTTTGAAATTAAAAGAATTTAAAAATGATATCTACAAAAACATGTAATAGACAAAGAGTTGTTGCATATATTTATGTAATAGAGTTTCAGAAAAGAGGGTTGCCATATTGTCATAAGTTATTAATACCTTGATGATACTTATAAGTTTAGGGAACCAGAATATATCGATTCCTTTGTATGTGCTGAATTACCTGATAAAGAACTAAATCCAATAATGTACAGCAAGGTTATATCATGCATCGTACATGGTCCCTGTGGTGAGCATAATCAAAATTCCCCATGTATGAAAGATGGAATATGTATCCAAGGCTGTCCTTCAAATTTAAAAGACGACAATTTCCATTACACCTTGCATTTGCAACGACCATTAACAAAGTACAGGGCGAAACATTCCATAAATTTAGACATATGTTTTCCTCAATGTGTGTTCTGTCATGGACAATTAATGTTGCCTTCAGTGGAGTGAAATCTGTAAGTGATGTGAGAATTAAGATTTTTCCTACCCCGCATTAAGGTCATCTTCCAGAGATTGAAGGATATTTCACAAAGAATATAGTTTCGCGTTTATTGCATTGCTTCAAACTTCATTCCTTATAACGTTTGTTTTACTTATACCTCTAATATGTATATTGGTAACATAATTACAAATCAAGTTATATGTGCACATTTTCTCACAAATTGTGTTTTAAGTACTGTACAATTATGTACATGAACATTCTTGATAAATGCATTTTTACTTTCAAGAATTGTAGCCTTTATTTCGCAGCTTGCTGCGATAAGCCACTAATTAAATATATAATGAAATAAAAGTGCGCTACATTAACCAACAGTGTGAAAAAATTCGGGAAAGGGGTTAGTTAGAGCAGAAAAAGACTTGGCAACTCTGTTAAGGCGCATTATGATCCTTGGTACATGTGGCCAGCAAGATGGGGATGGGTAGGTTACCGAGAAAAGGCCACTGTGTTCTGTCCGCATACTCTTGGTGTCAAACCCACTTTTTCATAGAAATATTCTAGGAGACATTTATTACACTTATTTTGGTATGAGGACCTTGTAACCAGTCAATCTTGGAATTTGTAACATTCCGTATGTCGAAACATGTGCTTGTCTTGTGCCATCATTTATCAATATTCCTGCGCAAAACTGAAGGGCAATAAGCCTGCGCACAAGAGGGAAAAGGTATTCTTCCCAAAGTGGCTATGTAGAAAGTTGAAGTTTGGTGTATCACGTTCCTTTCAAGGTACATGGTGTTCATACAGGTCATCAAGAAACATGGACAGCTGATGACCCCGTTTATTGAATAAATCTGCAATACACACCTACGAGAGAAACATGTAATACATGATGAAAACACCCATGCCCGAAGCAAGATTCGAAATCACGATTATATTAAGCAGATACCCTTGATGGGATATCCTCTGTGAGGGACCTTTTGCGCTGGTTTATTTGTAAGTGCCTTAAAGTAGGACGCTTGAATTATGCGTTTGTACTATAGGGGACATAAGTAGTTCGGTGAATAAAAATGTCAAATTGTACGCCTAAGCGGGAGGCTTTGATTCACACGATGAAGATGTACCCCTTGTGAGTTAGAGTAAATTTCACTTACCTATGCTGGGAGGGAGGTTGCTCGTGAAAAGATTCTAGATATATGAAATACATTACTTTTGAAGAAGTTGTATGCTCCACGTATGGGTGCCAACTTGAAGTTAATGATGTTTATGTTTTGATGTTGAAGTTATTGTCTTTAGTTTATTTATTCAGCTCCACTTATGGACGTCAATTTGAAGTTGTTGATAATTACGTAATATGCTGCTACGTATGGAAAGCCGATTTCAAGATGTATTTTTGTTGTTAACACTCCAAGTTTAAAAATATTATTTTAACTTTGTTATTAAGCTGCTTCTATAGATATTATTTGTTTGTTTTTGCCTCGGCTGCGTCAGTATTACTTTAGAGACACGTTTCTCTTAATCAGGGCGTGGTGCGACAAGAATGTAGGCTTACACAGATTTTAAGTTTAAATTCACTTCTTTTTTATTAATCCTTGACACAAATTAAATAGTACTACACTGATATCAAGAGCTGTAAGATTCTTTTATTTAATACTTGCACTTTGTTAACGTATATACATAATTTTCGTTTCACACGAATACGTAATATTTCTTTAGAGAATACATCTTCCATCCGGTCACTACCAAGGTCTGCAGGCAACTGAACATATTTAAACCGTCAAAAGCCGTAAGCTTCTGTATTTCAAGTCTCTGATTGCCTAATCCTAGTCTAATGAATACCGGCATTTTACTAAAGCTTTTTCTAGCTGTTGATTGGCTATTTTAAAAACTTTCACAAAATTTACATTATCGTTGCTCTAATCATGACTAGTAACATTTAAACTCTCAAACGTAGTATTGCCTCAAGGTTATCTCATTGTTAGCAACTTTAAACTTATTATTCTCACAGCTCTTGCACTATTAAATTACTTAATGAATTCACATAACATTATTAAACATGTTTACAATAATATAAGCATTTGCAATGACTGTTACATACATTTTTATAAATTATTACGTACATATTGCTTCAAGGCGGGCTGTTAAGTGGGGTTCTGAAACGCGAGAACAAATTTGCATTTTGACACACAAAATGGTTTTGAGTATCATATTGAGAGAAGCAATATCGGCACTTTAAATTCCTTTTGTGTAAAGAAACATAGTTATGGCGTTAAGTAGAGATTTCCGTTGCTAACAGGGTTTGTAGAGGAGAGTGGGGTGGGGTAGAGTGTGGGATGGTGGGTTACAGATTTCTAGTTACGTGGACATTCTTACTAATGGGTCGTAGCGTCACATTTATGTGAAATTTCTAATTATTTCTCATCTGTAAAAAGCGCGATAAGCGAAAGTTGCCTAGTTTTAAGGGAAAATTTCCCCAAAATTACATTTTTATTTTGCTGTACAGTATTATAAATATGAATGTCCTCTTAAATTTTATATAGGTATATAAGGGCCATTCGAATGAAACCCGGTCACTTGTGTAAACTAACGGTAACGATTTTATTAACTCAAAATAGTCGCCAAAACTCTTGGCACATTTATCCCATTGCGACACTAGCCGGTCGATTCCATCTTTGAAGAAGCTAGGCTGCTGTCGGTTCCAGGCCTGGACCTATTCACACACTTCATCGTCCGTTGTGAATCGATGTCCGCGAATAGCTTGTTTTAGAGGTCCATAAACATGAGTCACACGGTGAAAGGTCTGGACTGTACGGTGGATGTTCCAGCGTTTCCCATCGAAACTGCTGCAATGTCGTCTTCACCGCATTGGTATTGTGTGGGCGGGCATTATCATGCAGGAGAATAACGCCATTGGACAACATGCCTGGGCGTTTCGACTTGATGGCTCGTCTAAGGTTCTGTAAAGTGCCTTGATAACGCTGGGTATTGATGGTGGTTACCCGTTCCAGGAACTCGACAAGCAGTGGGCCCTTGTGGTCAAAAAAGGACATCATGACCTTACCAGAACTGGTGTGCACGGCCTTTGATTTCTTTAGAGGTGGTGAAGTCGCACGTTTCCACTGCTTGCTCTGACTCACTCCTCGTTGTTCCTGCTTACTCGCCTTCATGTTCAGTAGTGGACGATAACTTGTGTGACCACTTTCTCTTCGGCGTGAAACCACACTGTCGCTATGCAACGTCAAACGTTGCACACGCTGTAGTCGCTCTACCAATAGATGGTGCCACCATACACGCAGTTACGTGGTGCCACCTTACGTGTAGTGCAAAGTTAGACGCACTGACCAGGTTTCATTTGAATGCCCCTCATATTTTATCATCATTATAGACACAATTTTAAGTGCATTTTTAAAAATGGCACAGCATCTGCCATTTTGTACAGTGAATTCTACACTACTTCGAGAAAAAAAAATCAATCCGTACATACTTTAGAGTAGAGGGGTAAAGTTAGCCCATCTTTTAGGGTAAGTTTTGCCCTTTCTGTGAACGTCATTTTCTGGTATATTAGATCCGTTTTCTCAAACTACTGAATATAGCTAAACCAATTTTTAGGGTGATAAAAATAACTTCATAGTGCTTGTGGATATACTTTGGTGTTAATATGAAGGTTGGTTATTTTTTTAAATAATTGCCAATAAATTTTCAACAGAAATAAATAATTGAGAAAAAATCCCATTATTCTTAATAAGCAAACTTATTGGATAAAAGTGGATAAGTGAACTTGGATATTAATTTATAGCCTGTAACATTTTAGTCTATCTTAAACGCATTTTGAGATAATGGGTCACGAATTTATCATATATATCATTGGCGGGATAGGATTCTCGATATCCCATCCTATTCTATATATTCTTAAGAATGTTTGAAGCGTTCGAAAACCGCATGTAAAGAGCGTTACAGAGGCAACAATATTATTAGCGATTGTATATTAACAGCAATTTTTCTGTACCAGGTGGCCCACACAAGCCGTCCTTAGTTGAAGCTAGTTTATACGGGATAGGGCGGATGCCAAAAAGTTCGCTCAAGCAGAACTGCAAAGGGGACTCCATACCGACAGAGAGGAGACCCCTAAGTGAAAGAGAATTCTTAGAAACGAACGCTTTAACTGGCACTATTGCTCACAGAGCTCATTCGGTAGAGAAAATGCCTGCTATATGAAGTGTTACGGGTTCGATTCCCGGCTGGGCTCCACAAAGTTGTCTTTTAAAAAAAACATTTCCGGTATTGCCAGTGTCTGGTGTTTGAATGTGAGAGTAGGTGTGTGTGTGTGTGTGTGTGTGTGTGTGTGTGTGTGTGTGTGTGTGTGTGTGTGGTGTTATCAGTTATTTAATAAGCAATTCGCTCATTAACAAGAATTCAGGATTGTCGCTTGACGCAAAACTGAGCACACGTGTTAAGTCATATAGTTCCATGATAGTTAATTTACAATCGGTACAACTATATGGCACCAATTGGTGCCGCAAAGTTAACAAGATTGAACAAAAATCTATTTTCATTATATTTATGTATCCTTTGGTGGACGAATTGATGTAAGGGCCTTTCAGGCCCACGTTCTACTTGGAATGATCCATAATTTCCAAAAATTTTCAGAACAGCTTCCGAGCCTCAGCTGCATTTTGGTGCGTCTCCGCACAGATCGTAACCATATCCGTGTGTTCGTTACTGGTGAACGTTACCTTTTTGTCTGAATGACTTAGCTGGAACTGCATGCAAGCGGCCACGTGACACTTATCAGTACGAAACTACCAAGTAAACACCTGCAGACAGCACTACCTCGGTGACCTTTCACTTTGTACTTGCACTGCCCCTTAGAACAGCAGTGATGTGGCAACTTCTTTTGCACCGATGTATGCGGGAAGTATAAAACTGAAAGGACTTCTTGTTTGAGCCACCTAATTTATTAAGCTGAAACATAGTATAGTAAACGCAAGCTATTGGAATTCACTAAAGCCAACTGTGACATATTTCCCCCATTATACTGCTCTCTGGTTACTTTTAGTGACATTCTGTTTGCTCTGTTGACAGCGATACCGGCAACTAAATTATACGCGTGGTACAGATATGGCCGTAGTTGGTTTTAATTGCAGCTGTTACGTTGGCGGTAAAGACATTATCTTGCAGGGCGACAACTATTGGGTTTAAAGCAAATTATCCTTGGTTGGGTAGAGGTCTTTGTGTTCCATCTGCACGTTTATTTGGAGTAGTTTTAGTGCTTACAGAAATATTCCGCACTTTTTAATTATTGTTTTTACAATACAATTTCCCATTAAATACAATGCGATACCATATTTAGCGCTGAGAAGTGATTTAATCAACACGTGTTGTTTCGAAACAAGGTTTGATTTACTGACTTGCAACTAGTAATTCCCATTGTAAGGCTGGCAGTACTTTAGTGTAAAGTCGGCCACTTTGAATTCTTGAACTGCCATTAAATTGTTTCCTCTATATACTACGAGTACCTATAAACCTCTTAAGGTTTTAAACTTTTCTTGTTCAAATGTTATGCTCATTATGTATACTTAATTACGCGTGTACGATCAGTTTACCAAACATTCTTGTAGTGGTATTAATTTGATGTCAATAAACGCACTCTAATTAGGTAATTAGTTAAGATTATTTCCTGTGTTTATTACTTTCGCTACCACGCACATAGTAGGCGGAGAAGGTATTGCATTCCACCCAAAAATTCGTTACTGTAACTTCACCGGACATGCATGTTTTGAGGTACCCTGAATCCAAAAAAGGATTTTTAGAAAAGGCGTGTGTGTCTTTGAACAGCATAACTAAAAAACGAAAAGTCGGATAAACACCAAACTTTATGATTTATGTCGCAAAGATGCGACACGGAGATTTTAAAGAAAATCCCCCTCCAACTACCCTTCACATGGAACATTGTTCGAAATTTTTCGTTTTACAAAAATGGCTCGAACGATTTTCATTACAATACCATATATTAAATATAAAATACAGGTATATCTTGAATTTTATGGGAATAGCCTGTGAAATCTTTATTCGCAAGGAATTTTGTATAATCTTGTAGCTATAACGTTAAACGATACTTGAAAATCCCAAGGTCGCGGGCAAACCCGACACAGGCCGGTGGTTTTTAAGTGTGCTTAAAAGTGATGTAGATGTATTAGCATGTAAAAGGACTGCAGGACGAAATTCCGGCACACCAGCGGCGATGACATGATCCTGGCAATTGAGAGCGTCGTTAACAAACAAAATTATTTTTTTATTTGATAGACGAAAACGTACTACACAAAAAATGTAGATATCTTTAAAACAAATTTATTTCAAATAACTTTTTTGTGACATCTAACATGCACGTTATTAATCGCTCGAATTGTTGAATACTTGGCCATTCTTTTAAAGTATGTCGTGGAAAGATTATTGAGTTTTAAGCGTATTGTATCCAGTTCTAAAATATTTGACTCGCTATTTCCGGAAATGTTTATCTCGATTAAAATGAAGTAGATAGGAAAATGAACTTTCGTAAGAATAACACTAATCTGCATGGTATCGAATGACTGAAAACTAATAAGTGATTCTGACTCACTTTTTATGCTGATTTCAGAACTGCTTTTAGTTTTTTTTTCTATCACGTACAGTTTTTCCACAATTTTACTTCAAAAATATAGATATAAAGATATTGCTTTCGCCACTACACATAAAATTTGCCTTGATGGAGCAATTTGTAAGAAATTTCCCTTCATTACACAAGACAAATTAAAGGCCGGAATTTTTGTTGGTCCTCAAAGAAATTGATGAAGATATTGAGAAGACAATGAATGAGAGAGAAATAGAAGCATGGACCGCCTTCCGATCAGTTACTAAAAACTTCTTAGACAATAAAGATCCTAATTACAAGGCTATTGTCGAAACAATGTTGGAAAATTTCAAGAAGATGGGTTGTAACATGAGTGTAAAGGTGCATTTTCTGCATTCACATATCGACTACTTTCCAGAAAATCTGGGACATTATAGTGAAGAACAAGGTGAACGTTTTCACCAAGATATTAAAGAAATGGAGAGGAGGTACCAGGGGAGATGGAATGAAACTATAATGGCCGACTACTGTTGGATGTTGAGGAGGGAAGTCAAAGAAGAGAAAGTTTGAAAAAAATTAAATGAAACGCTTTGTTTTCTGGTTTTGTTAAAATGTGGTCATGAAATAAATTAGGGGAGTTCTTGAGAGTATTCTTAAAATGTTTCTTGAATAAAAACCCACCTTGTGTGAAATGGTATTTGAATAGTTTTCTAGGCTCATGAGTAAAATTGTCAAAACATTATTTATTTTGTGTAAAAAAACTAACGTGATAGAGAAAAACGGAAGTTATTTCTGGAATCAGCATAAAACTTGATTCAAGAACACCTATTTTTAAGAAATCATCTGACACAAAGTTTGAAAATGCAGACTAGTGTAATTTGTTTGCCACTACTAAACGATAGAGGATGGGCAAAGTTATGTGAATGTAGTACATATTTTCTTGCTCTCGTGTTACTGAAAGTAGACATATTTTTGGGCATAAAAACAAAACTAGCACGCTAACACTTGGAACCTGCAATTTCAAGCAGAAAATGCCTTTGCAACATATCTGGGAGTGACATGCAAAGTGCTACTGCGTGGGAAGGAACCTCTGCCGTGCTGACCAAAAGGTTCCCAGCGTATTTCTCTTGAAACAATCACGAAAATGAGAACGCGTTATTGTTTGGAAATGCACAATGAAAGAGGAAACCTTCTGTCATTCAGATAAGTGCTGACGGTTTGACTCTCATCCACTATAGGGATGAAGAAAGCGCCGGAAATGAATTTTCATTTTTCCAGCAATTTACAGTCGCGTAACTAGAAAAACAAGTATTCCAATAAATGGTTTAATTTAATATTGTGAACATTCGGGCATACTTTTGAAATCGCTCAACACAATTGCTTTTACTGGTCTTTCGGAGATACTTTGTCGAGGCTTTGCTTAAATACAGTCGTGCCAGCACTCTGCTTCAATACCTTTTAATTTCATTTTACTAAGAGAGAGCAGTTCAAAGATTTGTCGATAATTACATTCTAATTTCACGGCTTCCAAATGTGAATTGAACTGAGTTTTATTTATGGACGCTCTTTAACTGCTGTGGTCCTCAGCGTCCCATTCTATATTGGGCGTGAAAGACCGGGAATTTTATTCAGAGGCCTCTTTATCAGGCTTGAGGTTCTTTTACGTGCCGTAAATCTACGACACGGGACCATCGACTTTACTTCCCTTCCGAGGGAAGCCATGCTAAGGATTTTTACGCCCGAAAAAATTCACCAGTTTGAACCCGCGACCTTGGGAACTAGAGGCTAGCATGGTAACCACTACACCACGAAGGACGACTCCAAATGTGAAGAAAATAACGTCTGTGATGTTTTTGTGATGAGTATTTATTTGTACTAAAACGCCTACAAAAGTTTAAATACATTTATATTAGATCTCAGAGTTGCTTACGTTCTAAGTAAAATTTGATGTGGTTATTTCATTCTTTCAAGTATTACCTTGCGCCTAGCACTCTGACCCTTTAGCTTTCGGTTGGCCCTTATCCTTTCCCGCTTCTCTGATTCTTACTTGTCTCATTCTCCATCTCTCCTCCATCCTGCTCCTCGTTTTTACGTTTCTTAACCTTTTCCCGTGGTCTATCTTGAAAACTCCCCCCCTAGTCTTGCTTCTCTTTTGTCCATTCACTGTTGTTAACATACACTCTAAATACTTGGCAATACCTCTCAGCGAGTAACCCAAAAGATCTGAAAAAAGTAAAAACTACGTTCCTGAAACGTAGGTACATCATGTATCTCCACGTGTTCGTCACGCCTCGTATACGAGTTTGTAGGGAAACGATGTTGCTGGAAGACTTGTGCCTGCAATTCTACCGCCATCCGCGCCTACGAAGGAAGCAGACAGAAATACCAGCGGAAATCTTTACCACGGACGCCATGACCAGAGATGATTGGAACAAAGCAGACTACGAACTGAGGCACACAGTAACCCGGATGGTAATTCACGGATTCCATTGCAAGATATGCTGCACCAAGTGTTTTCTTGAACACAGTGCATAGAATAGCATGTATGCAAAACCCATGTAGTTTTAACAAAGTTTTATAGTGGGAACTGAGCATGACTATTTGCACACTGTGCACTGTTTTGACCCACTTGAATTCCAAACATCCTGTCTCCACTTTTCTCTCCCTCTTAATCCTCCTAGAAACATTGCCCCTGTCCTGTCTGCTACGTATTTCAACATTACCTTCTCTCCCGCAATCTCTCTCTCTATTTTATACAGGGTGAACCATTTAAGTTGAGACTGTACAATATCTCCAAAACTAAGCGCTGTAGAAAGAAACGTCTTTAATAAAAGTTGCTTGATATTATGGGGGAAAGTAAATGCCATTAGTCGTGTTTTGTTTGGAGGACGTTGTGATGGTCATTTTAAGGGCAAAGTACCTTTTTCTAATGGGAACCTAAAAAAACTTTCTTCTACAACGTTTAGTTTTGGAGATATTTTAACAGTCTCAACTTAAATGGTCGACCCTGTATAAAATAAAGAACTCACTATTTTCAAGACTTCCCCTTCTTGTTTCTCTATAGCTTCTATCACATTTCTCATTACTTTTCAAAACTGTTGTCACGTTTTTCCCCTAGTTGCCATATATCTCCCATTCCTATCTTCTCCAAAGCTATTCTTATCCCTGCCCGCTAGCCATTCTTGTTTGAAGAGCATCTTCTGTTGATTCACACATACCTTTGTTATATTGCCGTCTTCTCTTTAAAGACACCTGCTCCAATATTTTAAAACGTTTTTTGGCTTATAATGAGCATTTTATTATTCGTTTACCAGTCATTTAAGGTGAGTCATGGACAAAATAGTTGCTTTCCATACTTTTTAAACAAGAGGTTTACTTTGTTGTATGCATTAACTTACCGTTGGTATTAACACCAAGTTCTATTGCTACTTGAACTAATGAGTGTTTCAAAATGTATATTCTCACATAGAATATAAACTATAACCTCGGAAGAAGGTGCGACACTTCTTGGAGATTCGTATAATTACACAGAAAAGAAATAATTTTAATTTTAATCGTATGATTGATCTAAAAATATGAATGAACATTAATATTTTAATTTAATGGAATATTAATATATATACCTTAAAATATTAAATCAATGGGTTTGAAAAAAGTGTTGATTTGAGCATTTAGATGGCGCTCATGCAAGATTTTAATTATCAAAATATATACTTTATCCAAAATAAGACTAACTTTTTAACCATGGCTTTCAGAAAACATACCATTTCAGTTTCCAAGCGTGAAAAGTATATCATCCCATAGTATTTGAATGTAAAAAAAAGTTAAAATAAAAGCGCAGAAATAAAATTACTTTTGACTTATAGGCATTTAAATGCGGCGTAATTAGGAATACCTCCAAGGATCCTAGGGCGTTAAAATTTGGCTAACGTAGAGAACTAAGGTTAGAAATTATTATTACTATTAATATTATTATTGCTATTATTATTGCTATTATTATATAAAAGAAACCAAAATGTTTTCTTTTCTTGGAAAACTTCCAACATTTCATGCATGACACCCTAAACAATCGTATTCCATTAAAATGGCGTGATTTTGCACTAACGTTTTACCAACTTTAAATATTTTTATTTTCATCTTACTTAGTTATTTATTAAACTCCATGAATATTCACTTTTTATGAAAATAATTTATAGCAGCACTGTACACACATGTGAAATAAAACGTCTTACATTGAACAAATTAAAACTCGGTACAAGGTCAGGAGCTAAACTGAACGTTTTATCTAACTTTTACTAAATCTTATTTTCTTTACCGCATCCAAACTGAACAAAGTGAAGCTTTTTTTTTTACTAAAGGACACGCTTTATTTTGTAGATTTTGAGGTGTGTGAACCCCCTATACACAAGTTTTGTCAACACAAATAATACAATATTGCATTCGATACAAAGATATAGTTGCAAATAGCACAAAAACTTTTTATTATTTAAATTTGATGTGTATTGAGAACTTTATACACCTATGTTGCAATGTATATATGAAACATAAGCCCCACAGAGCTGCTTTAAAGCGTTCTAACCTCCTCCTGAAAGTAGTTTTTAAAATGCTTGATGTAGATGAAAAGTTGCACAACTTCAAATACTTTGGATGTATTACGAGAAGTAACATGAACTGTTTTCATGAAGAAAAAACTAAAGAAAACATTAGCAGAGTGTTTGAACTCTATAGTGCCAAAACTTTGTCACTGCGACGAAGTGAGGTAGCACAACTAGAAGCACTTGTAATGTGATTGTGGTGAAGAATGGAGTGTTTGGAATGGACAGACAATATAACTAATGGAAAGGGTTTTTTTAAATGATGAAGGAAAGATTAGAAAGAGAGGAAAGAAGTTAACTAAGATATTGAATGGGAAGAAGCTACTAGCTAAGGGCTGTATAGGATGTAGGAAAGTTTCGGGGCAGAAGATTCCAGATAATAGCATTACGATAAATGGTTCATATGATAAACTAGAGGACAGAAAGGAATAGGCTGGCCTTGCATTTGGAGAGAAAACAGCGATTGGTTGACTAATAACTGTTCGATGGTTAGAGTAGTTACCTGCAGTCCGCAAATCCATTCACAGAATAATGCACGTAAATAATAGTGCATTGTATTTAAACCTAACAGCCTACCATATTTATATGACAATATTAAGTACTATTGCACTCGTGAAATAATAAACATTGGTGGTTTCCGGTTGAGCGTCAAACAGGTTAATCCACTCACTCGTTACCTGTGTTTGTTTCATTAACTATCCAAACGCAATAAAAAAAGCTATCAAATGCTTTCACTATAATTAAATTTCTTGAATGCTTTTCCTAGTAAGGTTATGCTTATACAAGTAGGAAAATCCTCTTGTGGATTAGAATTGTTACTCTTTTTATACAAGTAATATAAAGGGTTTACTCGTGAGTAAAATAGATATATTCATTGGATGGAGGGAGTATTTCCATAAGGGGACCGATGAGTGAAATTTGGTGAAAAATCATGAAAAAACTAATCGGCTTTAAGCAATAACAAATAAGACACCTTTCTTTATCAGAAAGAGGGTTAACATTTTCGAGTTGTAATTTTAAATGACTGGCAGCCATGTTAGTGTCTAAGCTTATATTGCAGTAATAGTTTTAAAAAGTAAGGATGTAATAATGAAATTAAAACTTTTTCTGCAAGAAAATCGGGTATAAATATAATTGCGATATACATACTGTGATACCCATTTTTGTAATGTGCCCCTTTAATTTGCGCTCACCACGCCCAGAGTAACCCCTTCTGGGTCTACTGTAGTATTATTATTTTAAAATATTAAAACAGCAAGTTTTTTAAACTTACAGGGAAAATTGAGCATCCACAACACTATCTTCTTTCCTTCCTAAAGTTTTTCCAACTACATCAAAACCAGAACAATTTCTTTGAACATTTGCATGGAGAATGTGTTGATAAAAATGCATTAACAAAAAGCTAAAATTGCATCTCAAGAGTATTTTGTTAAGAACAACTAAAAGGAAAATTTAAAATTAACTAGAGAACTATTTATAAACTAGCCTTGAACTTTGTGAGCTTAAGTATTTAAGGTAAACGTTTCCATAAGTTTAGAGAAATTGTTTAAAAGTTTCAAAATTCACTCATCGGTCACCTTACCAACCATCATTACCTCATCATTTCCAACATGTTAGTCTGGGCAGTGCAATTAGTTGAGCTCTGACTTGCTTTCTCCATGACTACGGTTTCGAACCTGGCCCAGAATGATAACACTTAAGAGTTCGTGCAGAACCAAATTCTGGGACAATGCCTTGAATAGTTACTATAGTAATTGTTATTTCAAACTACACGTGTGCTGTTGATAAGTTGAATCAAACTTTAAAATTCCAATGCCACGGGTGGGACTCGAATCACGGAGCGGACAGTCTTACCGCTTGAGCTACCACGGCGAGTTACCTGTAGGGACATTGAACGTTCTCATAAATTCCGTGGTTCGAGTCCCGGACGTGACATTGAGTTTTCCGAGTCTATAGTACATTTGCTTTAAGTTGAAACATGGAAAGTAGAAAGAGAGCACTATATTCCACACGACAGTTGGTAATCTTTAGCTGCCTAATCTCAAAACTTACTATTTAAAATCTGGGTTAGGTTGAAGCATGAAATTTAGAAGAAAACAACCAACACCCACTTATAACAATACGAAAACTAGCGAAGCAAGGACAGCCGAAGATATAAGGTTATTTTCCATATTTCACTACCAAAAGTGCAACTGGCAACAACACTAGAGCTGATACTGAGAGACTAGGCAGTGAAGGGCGACTGTGGCAGGGTTTCTCAGCGCTCGGACCGTCATTAGCGCACCTCCCGCTCCCAGACCGGTCAGGTAGCGTCAAAATGTTCCAACTTAAACCTTACGTACTGCAATTCAAGCTGCTAAGGGAAGGCCGATGGAAGCGCAGGAAGAAAGAGATAGGCATATTCCTCTCCCTTCCTCTCGGACACCAGCATTTAATCATGACGCGCGTACTCGTAACGTACTGTTTACAAACAATACATGCAGTTACTTTGTACTGCTCAGTTAACTCATCTTAGTTCGTCAGCATCGTCTGTTTTTTTAGTGCAAAATAAAACAAGCATTCTCGGAGTCTTAAGTATTAACATGTATATACTAGCCGGAGGATTTCTTCTTACCGTTGTTACTGCATATCGAAAGCCATCGGCCCGCCTGTATTAAAGACGCTGTTAGCGTGCTTAAATAAATTTAATAGTAATCACCGTATTAGTGTATGTGTATACACATGTATTTATGTATATGCCGCGTGAGTCTTCTCATCCTGCGGATTGGTAACTAGGCAATCCTGCGTTTTGCAGACGATGCGAAATAGATACTGGCACCGCATTCATCAGCCCGCGGATTAGCGCTAGATGGTGGTCGTTGTTAACGTGCTCTAGTAGTGCAATGGTTAACATGCTGGAAGGTCATGGTGAAAATCGGAAGTTCAAATCACGCCTGCGAATAAATGAGTTTTTTATTCATTTCTTGCATTTATTTACGATATTCATTAAAGCATATTCTAATAAGTAACAATTTGTTTTCATGAAATTCACATAATTAAATTAAGTGAAACGGCATTTCCATGCCAAACTATCAGTTCTCGTTAAATTTACTAAACATACGAAGTGCTTTCAAGTGGCAGTATTTGAACCTGGGACCTTCACCACTGCAGGCCAAAGCTCACACTGTTGCACTACGAGTGCAAGTCACTTCATGCATAGCGGTTCAAAGCAGTCATTTCGGCCGACATTGATACGATGCGATGTAGTAGGCAGTGTTTATGGCATAGCCTGGACAACAGCGGGACTGTATAACTTCTTAATTCGCAGGTTGAGAAGACACCCGGTATATACATACATATATATTTGTGTGTGTGTGTGTGTGTGTGTGTGTGTGTGTGTGTGTGTGTGTGTGTAATAAGTCCTCTCTCTTCCTCTCTGTGTCTTATTTAATAACATTCTAAAGTGGTATTCGCCTTTTTAATCACGCAGGGTTAATGTCAATCCCTTAATCGTTCCAGTACATGTTCAATTGTTTCTATATCAGGAGATGATACAAAAGAAAGTTAGTAATACCCTTTAAGGTTAACCACTCTAGTTTGTCGTTGCTTCCACAGTAAGTAGTGACTCACTGGATATAGCATTTTATTTTATGCTCACAAGCTTACCTTGATGTAATCTTTTCTGGTAATCGGTCAAAAGTCAAACTTCACATTTCCGCTACAGGCACAGGCACATTTCAGTTCTTGTTGTAAAAAAAGCCGTGTAACGTGACATGTAATGCAATGCAATGCAAATCTTTCATTTGAACGTTACTGCGATCTCAAACTAGCAATGCTCACAGAATGACTAAAAAGATCCTAAGAGGAGACGCGTCAAATTGGGATTGAAAAGGACCCTATGGATCCGATGCAAATTAGTGCAGAACTCTTTCCAACACCTGTGATATATACCCTGAGAAATATAAACATAAAATTATGTTACTTGCATGTTTGCAATTCGTGAGCGGTTCGGACATTAAACATAACTGTTCTCTCTGTGTACGTTTACAAATTGCTTACATTACAGGTTATGGTTATCAAGAACCCGAGGAGGATTTCGGCACTTAAGCGCACGTGAAGGTCTTTGTGTTTCTAGAAAGCTCTAGGAGGAAGGGGTGATGTGAAGGACACAGACGGCGACCAGATCAGGGGTGGCAGACTCGGACGCAGGCGGGGTTCCTAATGTTTACAGATATTACATCATGACGCTGGCGGGACCGCCTAGAGGTCTACCTCTCCTCACGGAGAGGTCTCTTAGGGCCCGTCCCACACCGAACGCCAGGGCAGAAAGTTCCTCATAGCAAACTCTACCGCCACACGTCTCGCCCGCCGTCCACTCGCCCGATCCTTCTACCCTGGAACTTGATAAGGAAATGAAATACAGGAAATGGGGATACAGTAAAATTCACGCAATTATATAATCCAGCCCAGGCATTCGCGTAACAACTAGGGAAAACCACGAAACATTAAAGGTCCGAGTGGCCGTTCCAAAGGGAATCGAACACGGGACCTCCCGAATGCGACCCTCGCACGTTACACTCTCACGCGGAAAATTGAAATTTAGTTTTTTATTTATGGACGCTCTTTAATTACTATGCTTCTTAGCGTCCCATTCTATATGGGGCGTGAAAGAACGGCTTTATCAGGCTTGAGGTTCTTTTACGTGCCGTAAATCTACGACACGGGACCACCGGCTTTACTTCCCTTCCGAAGGAAGCCATGCTAATGAAAAATTGCATCGCCCTCCGCCGGGTTTGATTCCGAGACCTTGGGAACTAGAGGCTAGCACGGTACCACTAGTCCACGGAGGGCGACTCGCACGCGGAGCTATCTCGCAAGGTTACATTATACTTGACGTTAATGACTCGTTACACTCACACTTCCAGAACTTATGGAAGATGGTTAATAATCCTGGCTAGAGAAAAATTCCCTTCCTGCAGCCGGGAATCGATCCCGTGGACCTCTTACTAATCTTCTCTAATTTGTAAGGCTGAAGAATCGTCTTTTGATAGCGGTAGAAATTGATATCTGACTGCCAACGTTTGACGGCGGGAATACTTTCGAATGTCTGCCGCTTCACACTAATTTCTAGCCATCCATTTCTGTTCCAGTGAGAAATGTTGCCCCAACAAAGCCTTCCACGGATTACCCTGCGGCAGTTCATGGTTTCTCAGACATTCATCATTTGGTAGTGGCTTGTGGCGTCAAGAAAGTGAAAGGCAATTCTTCGCCCCAGCGGATGGATGATTATAGTATTGCTATATTATGCTATCAGAAGATGTTTGGGGCATTCTAACATACCAATAACGCCATTAGATTGTAGCATATGGATGAAAGCTTGTTCCTTTCTGCGTAGCGCGGACCTATAGGTATGCCTTTTTAAAAAAAAAAATTGATGCGATACATTCACATGACTTTCTCTAGCCTTTATCTTTAGTGGGAATGTAAACTATTCTTACTAAACCTTATTTTTCTATCTACTACGTTTAATCCAAATAAACCTTTGTAAAAATAGCTGCATTACACATTTCGTTATAAATGCAAAGAGAAAATCGATAGTCAAATGTTTAAGAATCCCGACAAACGACTGAAAACCGACGGGACCTTAAAATAATGACAAACATTGAACAATTCGAACCTTTAATAACGGATATCTTAGAAACGGCTTATGGCACAAAAATCTTAAGTAAATTGTGTGTTTTAAAGAGATCTACATTTTTGTGTGGTACATTTTCGTCTGTCGGTTAAAGTTTACAAGTTATAAAAGATTATTTAAAATTCCGTCCGAATGAAGAGGCTATTTCCAGAAAATTCAAGATATACATTTTATTTGTCATGTAAATATCTTTCATGTATGGCATTTTAATCAAAATCTTTAGCCATTTTTTAGAAAGTAAGAAATTTCGATAAACGTTCCATGTAACGGGTAGTAGCAGGTGGCGGGATTTTCTTAAAAATCTTCGTGTCGCATCCTTGGAAGATACTAAACTCAAATGCCAAGTTTGATATTTACACGACTTTTCGTTTTTGAGTTATGCTGTTCACAGACACACACACGGATGTGTTTCCAAAAATGCTTTATTTGGATTCATAGTGCCTCAAAACATGTATTTACGGTAAAATCTCGCTATCGAATTTTCGGGTGGAATGCAATACTTCCCCTATTTTGCGTAGTAGAGAAAGTAAAAAGGGTTATTCATGGTACCTTGGAAAATGATGTTTATGATGTTTGTTTTATATAAAATCTTTACTAGATTTGTAGATAGATCCATAAAATTTGACATTGTGAACTGCTCCAAGCACACTAGTGTTCTTTCCATGCGATTACCCTAATTAAAATCTGATGTTACCTAACTTTCTCTACCTTCTATCGTTTATTAGTGAGTATAAAAGCTATTCTTACGATAGCTTATTTTTGTACCTGGTTCATACTGTTTCCATGCAATCGCCAGAAACACCTGAATGTCGACAGGAGTTGAAAAAGAATGACAAAAATATTGAACAATTCGAACCGTTAATAACGCATATCTGGGAATGGCTGATGACACAAAAAAGTTAATTGAAATATGCATGTTTTTAAAAGACATCTACGTACGTACCGTCATTTCATATCATCTCCTTCCTCATTCTGATACCAGACTTCGGAATGATCACCCATCCTAGCTGTTCTCCTTGATCCATAGGCTGTGCTCCCGGACAGGCGTCTGACCCCAGGCACCCGCTTATAAGTCCTGTGTAAGCCCTAACAACGGGGAGGGTAAACACAGAAAGAAAGGAAAAAGAAACCAATAACAAAGAATATCTCGGAAATGGTGAACACCTCAAAAGTATTCGATATAAATTGTCTGCTTTAACGAGATCTGCAGTGTTTGTTTTACATTTTACCAATTATGCAAAAGTCATTCAGAAGGAAGAGGTCTTGGCAGGCTATTCCCAGAAAATTCAAGACATACTTTTTGTTTGTGTTGCAAATATCTAAAGTGTACGGTGTTTTAATCAAAATCGTTATAACCATTTTAAGAAATTAAAAAAATAACAAAACATTTTCCATGTAAAGAGTGGTTTAAGGTGGAGGATTTACTTGAACATTTTCGTGTCTTGTTCTTATAAGACGCTGAACTTGAATACCATGTTCAGTATTTGACCGAGTTTTCGTTTTCGAGTGACGCTGTTCACACACACAAACACGCGGATCTTTTTCTAAAAATGCTTTTTTTTTTTAATTCGCGGAGTCTCAAAAAATGATTTTTCCGATGAAATATGCCTATCGAATTTTTGGTTGTAATGTGAGAAGAGAATGGAGAAGTATTGGAGAAAATAAAAAAAGCTGAATTTGCAATTCGAAGTGTAAGTATAGCCACAAAACAGCTAAAATGATGAATTGCTTCGAAAGTGTCGCGTTCTCCAGTATAGAATACTGCGCGTCTTAGTGTAATAGCGCCTTACATGTAGGCATCATGACAAACTGCTAATGACGGCAGCAGCTTAAGAACACTGGTAGAAATCGCAGGGTATTTTTACGCTTTTTCGCAATTGAAAGAAGGGCAGTTTTCTCTAGAATTGCACAACCTAGGTCAATTAACTTTTTACTAATTAATGAAGGTTTTCCGACTATGCTGGTATCAATATTTTTAGGTATCTTTAAATCTTTTAATTATAAAAATATTTGAATATCGTAAAATAATTTCTAAAAAAAAATTGCTTTTATTTATAGGTACACTTTTCTCTGAAAATAACGATCACAACTCCACCAATGTTTTATTGAGGTTTTATTGATATTTAAGATAGCCCGTTAACTATGTGTCTATTTGAGGGACTAATTTAATTTTAAAAAATAATCACAAGAAAATAGTTTTTGGTGTAATTTTTTTATATTCATAATTATTTCGTCCAAACCATGTAATTTGGGACCAAAATCTCTAACTACTAAATGCAACTGAATATTCTGTACTGCCACAAAGAAATTCAAACTTCTAAGTTGAATATCTTTTGAGAAAAGCGTACCTGAAGTTTAAAAAATAAAACTTACGAGAAATGGCAAAAAACAACGTGAGCACATTGTTACATACCAATATACTGTAACATCTCTGGAGCATAAGAGCTCTTTAAAGGTCAAAGTAACAAAAATAATTAAATAAGTAGTTTCCTTATACCATTGATAATCGATTACAACAAAAGGCAAAAAATCAGTTTAAGACACCTGGTAGAGATTTGGGTTTATGTGGTGCTTAAGGTAAACAGTCCGTAAAGCGTCTGAAACCTGAGTTATTTCATGTCTCAGTAAAGAAATGTTGTTGCAAAATCTGTTAGATATATTATATGGCTTCTAAATAATACATTTTAAATACAAATGTAAAGCTATTTTATGAAAAATTATACTTTCAACCCAATTTTTATAACCTTGTATATAGCATTTTATATTTATTCTCTTTAATGAACTAAAAGCCTAGTTTATAAAGAAATTAACTTTAAAACTTGATTACATTTTAAATTGTTTTTCCCTTGTTAACATTCGCCTTATAAGCATAACTGCATAGCAAGCTCTATTGTACATATGCTAGAAACTTTTAAAATTTCTCTTACAAGGGTTACAAATTACATCGTTAGAAACATTTTAAAAGCTGCAAAAAAAATCTGTATTTTTAAAACCGAGAAGAAAAAAAACTCTGAAATTTGCACATACCTAAACCGACCTTAATTTCAGCGTACGCCTTTTTCATAAAAATGGTGTAAGTTGGTATTTAAGAAGTTAATTCAGAAAGTGCTCAATATATGTGTAGTTAACTTTGCAACAGTAATTAACTGGAAAAAGTGTAAGAAATTTCACGATAGCAAATTAAATACGCCCAGCAGTCGTGGGCACTTAAATAATAATTTGACTACTTGATTTCACTTGTATGATGATATTTGCATGAAAACGTTCCTAAAGAGGTTCAATAAAAGTCAAACAAGCAATTTTCATCTATCGGTGACCTTAATATGGTTCAGTGCAGTCCTATGTCGGTCCATGTTTTTCAATATCTTTAAAGAATACATATTTTTATGAAACACTAGGGATGTATTTTCTGGCTTTCGTATTTACTTGGGCAAATGGATTACTTCTTTCATTATTTTTAAAAATGTAACGCAAGTCGTGCATATTAGCCTCGTCAGGAAAAACCCCCGCAAACCCCCACTTTCACAAAAGCGGAAGTTAAAATGAGCACACCTTCCACTTTCTGGACGTGCAAGACAAATTCTACCACCAACGGATTTTTTGTTTGGGGGGTGGGGCTCCATTTGTATGCCACCTTTAACATCGTGGGTCATATCAGCGACCTTTTACCTTTGGAACAATTGTTCATTTGCAATGATATTCACTCGGTTACAGTGATGTTAACCTTTGGGTGGTTTTACTTTTGGTTATTAGCAGGTATTGAAATTCTTAAGCAGTTGGCTTCATGCAAACCATCATCAATACATAGAACGTATGCTTGCGTGCATAAAATGTGACCCATAATGGAACGGAGCTGTTTTTGCTGGTATTAACAAAATCTAGCCCCGCCCCTTCCAGCGAGACCACCGTTAGTTTTAGAGTATAATTCTAGCCACTGAATTGGCAGGGTACTTTACCTCCCCAATGTATGGACGAACTTCCCAAGGGTAACATTACAACTTAAAACTTATATTTTCATGCTAAACTACAGTTTTCTTAATGTCGGTTTTGTAATTGTCTTAGCAGCGACAACTTAACCTTCGTCTCCAAGTCGCTGATGAAAGCTCTCCTATATGTAAATGACGTAGCTGTCGTTAGTTTAACCACACGTGCAAATAATTCTTCACACTTTCCTCTAGAAGACCATTATTTGTAATTTCATTTCTCCATTTCACATAGGTTTATAAACATCGTTCATTGATTAGTTTGTATGTCCCTGTATTGTTTTTCAGGCTGGTCACTTTCAGAACTTATACAGGCTGGGTGGAGTCAAAAGTTGGTTACAACAAAATGACAATCTAGAGAAATGGATAACTTTTATGCACGACAGTGTACCCAACAGCGGCAGGTAAATCGCGGTCTCGCGATTGGTCTGCACAAGCCAGCAGACTGTACGAGGGATGAGGGTGGTTTATCTACGTCGTCACAGTGTAAACTCCGGTAACAGTTCAACGTAATCTTCTTTCGTCCTGGTTTATTGCTTGCAGGCTCCTATGCCTGGTTATTACCTACATTACTGAGCGGGATGGCTCAGGCGTTTGCGTCTGTGGCACGCATTCGGGAGGTCGGGGGGTCGATCCCACTCTGGCCCATGGGTTTTTCGTGGTTTCCCCGGATCGCCAGGCGAATGCTGGGGTGGTTAATTTTCTACCACAACTTTCCTTCCTCTCATTTCCTGTACCCATCATCTTCCTTGTCACCTGTTTCAGGGTTGTAGGGCCAGGCGACGGTGTTCGGCGGGTTGCGGCTGGGCGGTGGATTGCGCTCTGTAAAGGTTTCTTCCCTGGCGTCGCTGCGGTACCGCTCAGTTAGGTCTCTCCTCAGCGTGGGCTCCGCTCCGGGGGACCGTGGAGGTTGGTGGCTTGCGGGCAGGGACCGGGCGGCGCCGGATGGTTCTATCTGGAAACGTTAGGGACGCCGTCCATGCTTGTGCCCGTCGGCATCCGGATCTGGTCACCCTACGGATCTCCCCTCATCCTTCCCTCCCAGGGGTCACGTTGGAAGCACAATGGGCCGCCTGGCCTGAGTGCGTTGCCCTGACCCGGTTCCGGGGGCCCTTCCGTGATACGTACCTTTACCTTTACTACCTACATTAAATTCACTCATTCATACTTCGAGACAATGTACCCTCCAGTACCCAGTAAACACACTGACCTCTGGATTTGGAGTTAGCATCTAACCGCCAGACCACAGAGGCAGTCACCAACCGAATTTTTGTGTTATAGAATGTTTTAACGAAATGCATACATATCATTTAGATAAGTACTCGACTTTTTTGCATGGCTGTAAAAAAAGCATTTTGCACTAAGTGCTGAAGATTCGTTTGAAAAATTCAACAGTATTGTTGTGACAACAATGCTGTAAACCACTACACGTGCCATGAATGAGAATATTCAGTCATGGCTACCAACATAACCATCTACCGCAGTTTTGGAAAATTCCCCGAAACTTGAAGTCTTGCAATTTCCCTCACCTAATAAGAGTCCATTTTTAAGCTCGACGTTGTCCTCGATTGGATTAGATTCTCGAAGTGCAGGAGATGAGATGGTCTCCTCTGTACTATTTGAGACGCGTACAGTGTGTGTCTTAGGGATAAAAAACTAAAATGGTAATGCAGGCATGAGCCCTAAAACTGAACTTTATTTAGGAATAGTTCACTAAAACAAGTATATTTTGTTCACTAGCGGATTTCATCTTAGTCCCTACGCGGAATTACATTGCCCTGTGGGCAATTCCGCAATAGAAGCTATATTTTTTTCCTTCAAAATTTTAAACTACGAGATATAAAGGCCAGTTCTTCTGTTTGTATTTTAAGTAATTTTTTTGTATTTTTTTTTTTTTTTTTTTTTTTTTTTACTTTTGTCATTTCAACTATTGTTACTTTTATTGGGGTGGCGCCGTGGCCGAGTGGTTAGACCGCTCGCCTCTCACCGAGGCGCCCCCCCCCATGTGGGATTTGTGGTGGATGAAGCGGCGTCTGGGCGGGTTTTCTCCGGGTTCTCCGGTTTCCCCCGCCATCATCACCTTTCCTTTCACTCATTTCACCGTCATTTCGTTTCATCTACTTCCTTCATCCCATGCCAGGCATCGGGCCATCACCCATTCTGGACATTCTGCCTGCTCCATGAGTGTGTCTACTCCTCGACCGGCCTCTGACCCCAGGCACCCGGTTGTAAGTCCTGGGGTGTAAGTCCTACATAAGATGAGGTTAAACAGTGAATGAATGAAGGTTTTCTTTTGTTTTTTAATATTTATGTGCATTTTTGTCCTAGCTTCTAACCCATCCCTGGGAGAGCAGATTTTTCGCCCCTGGTATTAGACCCGGTGCTCACTCGACATATTGGGAACTACAAATGGTAACAATCTATGTGGAAGTCGTCACCTCCCAACTCTGCGGTGACCATGTGGGCGTGAAGCCGGCAATCGGGTTGGTAGGTCTCGGCCCTTCATGGTGGTTTGTGTAACATTTTCACAGCATTGCTTACAGATATGTGTATGAAACTTCTATAACAATTCTATGAGCAAGCACTACAGACTTTTAAACGGGAAGTCTTCAAAAGGTTTAAAATTGATCGTTTTTAAACTGTGTCGTATTAATATATGTCTTTCAATATCAAGACGAAGTTTAAAAATAATAATTCATGTGTTATAGTGAGTATAAAACCAAGAAAACACACTTTGAAAGCTTCAAAATCTTTCCTCTATAGATACTGAGAAAATTCAGCGTTACCATCATATGACTGCATTGGCCCATTTAAAAGCTATAATTTGATAAGCTAAGACTTATTCCTCAGGAAACCACACGAGGTAAAGCTTATTCAATTGCTTCTGTGCTGCTCCTTGTTAGTGTTGTTTTGTGGAAGGAGAACGTTAGGGAAATGTCAGAACGGTTATAAACCTTGCTTTGTTGCCCTCCTTTCCACATTCCTCTAGGGCTGGCAGTTATTATCGCCGCTGATTTAAAAGAGATAACAATCCACTTGGAGTGCAATAATCACAGCGGCTTTCTTTTATTAACACATTTATTTAGAATTAGTTACCGAGGCCGCAAAGCTTCAGATGAGTGTGTAGGGTAATGACGTAGTCATAAACTAGGTCACTGCAAATGGATATTAGACTTGTAACTGGACGAAGCCAGGTTAAAACACTTCTCCCGCTCTGAAAAAGCAATACTGGTTTCCTAGATGTTTGGAGTTTGGAAGTGATGATTGGGCAGCAGTTTTCCTTGGATCGGAAAATCTATCAGAAGACAAAACCGCACGCATTACGTTAACATCGGAGTATCTAACGCTGCTTCTCTCTTTACACTTAAAGTTCTATGCCACGTAGACTGTTACTACTTCTCGTTTTGCTCTCAGTGCAAGGAAACAGCATGGATTATTAAGTAGTAGTAGAGGGAAGAAAAATGTGGCAACGGTGTAATCCTACTCCCCGTGTAAAGGTATACAGCTATTGGCTAAAGGAAGACTTTTATTGAAGGAAGGTTATCTGCAGTGAGCGAAGCCCAAGCGATAACTAGCAGCATGTTAACTTAATAAGCGCAGCGATAGTGATTCAAGGCTCTCTCGACCCGATAACCTAGTGGATAGAGGGGCGAGAAAGGAAGTTTTGTTCATTACTAAACGCAATGCTTTCTGATAAAGAAATGCTGCTTTCCTAGATCTTTGGGGTTTGGAAGTGATGATTGGGCAACAGTTTTCCTTGGACCGGAAAATCTGTATCAGAAGCCAAAACCGCACTCATTATGTTAACATCGGTGTATCCAACGCTGCTTCTCTCTTTACACTTAAAGTTCTATGCCACGTAGACTGCTACTACTTCGTTTTGCTCTCAGTGCAAGGAAACAGCATGGATTATTAAATAGCACGAGGAAGAGAAATGTGGCAACAGTGTAATTCTATTCCCCGCGTAAAGGTACACAGCTATTGGCTAAGGGAAGATTTTCGTTGAAGGAAGGTTATCTGCAGTGAGTCAGCCCAAGCGTTAACCAGACGCATGTTAACTTAATGAGCGCAGCGATAGTGTTAAAAGGCTCTCTCGGTGGGTAGAGGGGCGAGAAAGGAAGTTTTGCTCATTACTAGTCGCAATGCTTTTAGGAGACCAACCTGTGAAAATTGTCGATAATTACTGAAAATATCGATTTTAGAATTTTTGCATATAAATAAACTTTGGTTCTCGTAGATAAATATACCGAAGTAGTTTTCAGGGAGTTGCAGTTTGAACGCTTGTCACGTGACCATTTAAATGACGGTTTTAAAGGTAAAAAGTCATACCTCAAACATTGAAAGTAATTTTCCTCATAATGCATTTTTCCAACGCATGTGAATGTTCGAAATTCCCCTTGCGATGTATATCATTTCAACCATCCTGCTAGACTTTTACACCAAGGATTCTTAAGATATAAATGAAGGTTATTGGTGAAATTTTTAAGCGAGTAGAATGTATTGGCATTGTTTTTATCCCTAAAATAAAAGTATAAATAATTCAGATTATAATGAACAGGATTACTTTTTATTGTGATGTTATCATATGATAATTTAAACTGAGTCGTTACTTATAAATTCCCATCGCTTTAGCGCTAGATGTTACTTCTTGGGGTTAGGGGAGAGAACGGTCCGTTAGTCGGCCGTAGCTGATGACTGGAAAAACATATCTCCCAAAAGCGCTCCTTAGTTAACATCTAGCGCTAATGTGATGGGAATTAATAAATAACAACTCAGTTTAAATTATTATTATAAATAATTCATTTATTTTCTCCGGTAGGTAATATTTTTCTTCTTCAATGGATTACTCTCCTCGTAGGACTTGTACCCCCAAGGACTACAAGCCAATGTCTTTGACCAGTAGCCTGTCGAAGAGCAATCAAACTTTGGATCATAGCATACACACGATGGGTGATGATACAAAAATACTCGGATCAAGTTATTCATTCTAGCATTCGCCTAGCGACGAGGAAAATCGCCAAAAAACCTTCGGTCAGATTGATCAGTTTCGGGGGCTTGAACCCGGCACCTTCAGAATGCGGGCTACCATCTGAGCCATCCCGTTCAGTCAGTAATATTTATTCCATTTAAGAATCATCCAATAACTTCTTAGAAAGTGCTATTTCTGGGATATAACTCTGAATTCTGTTACGCTTTTTAAAACTGCGCCGCAAGGAGCTTTTTCTATAGGGGAGTTTTAAAAAAATCCCCAAAAACTATTCCATGCGTTTGTATAAAACTTTGGTAATTAGAGATAGAATATAATATTAGCATGTGGTAAAAAATGAAGTTATCTGCTTGGGAAAAAGGAAATTTGAAGTTTTCACAGTTTGGTCCCTATAAAAATACGTCTCATATTATCTGTTCATATACTCCAAAAAGCGAAGTATAACCAATTGTGGTACTCCTGGTCCTTAATATAAAAAGACTAAATTTAAATTGTTACACTAAGCCTGTCGGGTTTCATTTGAAACAAGCGAACGATATTGTAATAAGAGCTTTACTTTTCCTTAATTATGCTTTATATTTCCGTAAGCTTTGCCTTACTATTCTTTTACTTATTACGAAGAGGATACGCTACCAAATTTAGACCAAAATTCAGGAATTTTTATGCTATATTTCGTCACATAATATTCCCGGGATTATTCCGGGTTTATTAAAAATGTGATCATAAACAACAGAGGTTTATACACATACTGTTACTTTATGAAAATGCAAAAATATTCATGAACGTTGTTTAAGTTGAAACACATTGGTATGGACGAGTTAAGTCCACGTAGCAGAAAACTGCTACAGAAACGACTGGAAGAAATCAACACTGCTTCCCTGGACAAACTGCATTTGTTAACGTTTCTAGGGTACTTCATGACGTCATGACTTCATTTTATTGGATGTTGGTGTCACCTTGTAGGTGCTATCACACCTTGTGCTGTGTATCGCACCAATAAGCATACCAATGCTAGTTCTGTCAAATCGCTGGCAAATTACGAATAGGTATAGATGAGGAATGGCGACCGATTTTGTCGATCTTTTGCGAGGTTCATTGCGAATATACAGTACATGTCTGTTTGGAAATGCTCTTGAATATGAATCATTTCTCGAGATGTTAGCATTTTAGTCCTCAATTATCTGTTGTAGGTCCTCATATAAATTAACGTTTCCTAGCTATTTACATGTTCTTAAATAGGCAAGCTATAGCCTCCTTTTTCGTTCAACGCATTATGGTGAAGGAGGCCCCAGCGGATATCTTAAGTCACGCCCTTACAGACAATCAGAAATCGGATGTAGATTACTTCTTGTGAGATGTGTACGCGTGATCAAGTTTGTTTTTGCCTTCTCTCTCCGCCCCCAGCGTTTAAATGAACATGTTTTGGACTATTTGTATACACATTCTAAATAAAGTGCATTTTGTTTTATGCGCACTTTGAAATGTACATGGCGCGCTAAAATGAAAGTGGATGAGAAATTGGACATTAAGGTTATTGCAGCAGGTCAGTACACTGTAGCACGTCCCGTCTCAAGTATGATATAAGCAATACAGGTTTTCCCCTCCCTTATTGCGTTGTTTCAAGGTTATTTCAACTAAGTCGCCTTGCAGAGACAAATGACATGCTAGTAATGTCGTACAGCACGTCTTTCACAACTAAAATTTGCTGCTTGTGAGGACTTTGTCATAATTTCTACTTTTATTTTATCGCAGAGAAAACCACATCAAAAGCAAATAGTCACTGAGAAAAGAGTTTTTGCTAAGAATAGAATATGTTTCAGCTAGAGCAGTGTAAGAACGGCAGTAAGGTTAATAAAATTCAGGGTGATATCCTTATAGAACTGAGCTCCAATGTTTTAGGAATAACTAATTTAGTTAAATTTGTTACTTTGGTCCGTGTGAGTTAGTTGTATACTGGCGTGCATAAAATGTGGCCCATAATGGAACGGAGCTGTTTATGTTGGTACTGACAAAATCTAGCCCCACCCCTAACAGCGTGACCGCCTGTTTTTCGAGCACAATTCTAGCCACTGAATTAGCAGAGTACTTTACCTCCCCCAAAGTATGACCGAACTGTCGAAGGATCACATTAAGCTTAAACCTTGTGTTTTTATGCTACATTGCCGTTTTATGCCGAATCTCTTTTTGCTTTAGTCGTGGCAACTAATTTAGCCTTCGTCTCCATGTCAGTGATGAAAGCTCTCATATGTGTAAATGTCAAATTAAATTAAATTAAATTGAGTTTTATTTATGTGGTCCTTAGCGTCGTGAAAGACCGGTAATTTTGCTCAGAGGCCTCGTTATGAGTTGAGGTTCTTTTACGTGCCGTAAATCTACGACACGGGACCACTGGTTTTACTTCCCTTCCAAAGAAAACCTTGTTAAGGATTTTTACACCCGAAAAAATCCATCACCCTCCGCCGGATTTGAACCCGCTACCTCGGGAACTAGAGGCTAGCATGGTAACCACTACACCACGGAGGACGACTGTGTAAATGTTGTAGCTGTCGTTCAGTTTAATCACACATGCAAATAATTCTTGACCCCTTCCTCTAGAAGGCCGAAATATGTGTAATTGGTTTAGCCTTTCTTTGTGTACCAATCGTAAAGAAACACTTTCATAGAGACGTATCCGAAGCACTCTTGAATTCCACATAGATTTATAAACATCATTCATTGGTTAGTTTGTATGTTACTGCATTGTTTTCAGGCTAGTCACACAGAGGACTGATATAGGCTGAGTGGAGATACGTGAAAGTGGAAACTTTACGAAGGGAAAGGCACTATGTCGATCTAGCGGAATGGGCCACTATTTATGCACGGCAGTGTATATCATAAAAAGTGACCCAAAGTTCCACTATCAATGAATCTTTTCACTCATAATTTCCCTTCTAATGTCCTGTAGCTGTTGCAGGGTTTGGTATCTGCTGCGGAACACTTTATACAGCCCACAAGTAGTTGTCAGTACTAATAACATCGGGGATGGCGACTGAAATGATTCTTTCATTGACACCTTAATGGACGATCAGCAATTACCTACTCTATTAATGTAACTAGGCTATGAGATCAAGAAATTTCTGGACATTTCTGCAAACACTAACGTCATAGAAACATTACTAAACATTTAGAAAAGATACAGCGCATCTTAGTAATTTAAAATATTTATCCAGAATATACCAAAAGATTAAAAAAAAAAAAAAATCTAGGCGAAAAGCAGTGTGTGCTAAGCACGGAAGCGCACATAAAGGCGAGTGGAGGTTGCGCAATAGCATTGTTCTGAGTCACGTAATCCACCAGTACATAGCGAGCGAGAGTGAAAGAAAAAGACAATGTACTATCTCTGTCTCTCTTTCTCTGCGCAGTGGCTTCTCTAACTCGCCCTCGTGTGTGCTCCCGACTATAAGACTTAATATTTACGCGTATTCAATATGTTTTAACTATAATCATTAACGATTTATCATTCATGACGTATTTCCAACTTTTAGGCGAATGAGAATGTTTAGCTTAATTTGACCACGTCTGTAAATATCATCAGTGGACAATCGTGCTGGGGTACCAATATCGATTCTTAAGCTTAAAGTTTTAATAACTCCGAGAAATTATGACTCGCTAAAATAGTAAAGGTCTATACGGATTACGATGCAGAAAGAGTTAAGCAAAAAAATCTTTCGCCTTCTATTTACTTTTGAAAATATTTATCAGTAAAAGCTGAAATTTCCACCGTTTGTGTGATGAATTGAAATTAAAGACAAAGACAATCTCCAGGTGTGATTTGCCATGATATTTCCAAATATGAAGCCAATTTGATAACTATGTTATTCCAAGCAAGCTGATAATATCTGAGTGTCTCGGTTAAAGTTAAATCCATCTGTTATCAGAGTTTTTCTGTTTTTAGGGTGTGTAAATGTTTGCACATGCTCGTAAATGAGACGTTAGCTTCTCTCCCTGCATTTAATTTATTACTTGGCTTGTAGAACCGATAAGTAACTTGCATGCACTCCCTTCCTGGGAGAGAAGTGAGCAGGTGTTACGAACTGTGATGTAGCCTATTATCAGCATAGCATGTAAGTCATCAGGCAGAGGGGTTTTAGTAAGTAAACAGAGCAATCTTATTACCGTACGGAGTATAAGTGACTTTAGGTATTGTGACAGACACTCTCCTCCTCAACCCAACAAACAATTTCGTTGCGAATGTTCTATTTATTCGAGACCACTGTGGCAATATGTCTAAAGTAAAGAAGAGTTCATGAATCAAAAACATCAGAATATGCATTGTGTGTAGTGGAATTTGGCATGGAACATTTCAGCACAAATAGCGAAACCACCAGATGTAACATTAGAGCTCAAAGGTCATTTAAAACATGTTAAACTTACCTGTAATTCAATGAAACCCAAGGAACATTGACATTATTAGAAAGGAACAATGAAAACAGTGAACTGTCATCCTCCTCAGCTTCAAAACTATGCATCAACATTTTTCGAGGATGTGTGTTTTACGCTAATAAGAGCGATATTGCTTTAAAAAATTTACAGCTTTCAATGTAAAAGAAAAGACAATGTAACTTAGATTTATTTATATTAATGCCTTAATGGGATAACTTTATTGCACATTGTCAATAGTTAAATATACACTGTCTCTTTTTCCTTCCAATACTCCTTAATCCTGGTCTACCTGCTATCGAAGTAGGGTGTGCCTTCAAACTGCACATCATATTTGTTTTGTTTACAGAGAACGCTGCAAGGTCACAAGTGATTCCAACTTATCTCGCCACCAAACTTCAGTGTGTTTCTAACTTGAAGGTTTACTTACTAAAACCCTTCTCTGCCTGGTAATTATAAATTCAGATCTTAATATCTAACAATGCGCAGAGGTTTCTGGCAACTTGGAATACCGGTATTACGTCATTGCTATTATTGGCACCTTCATATATCCGTTACTTGTATATGTCTGTAGTATATAACCACACGAAAGAGATTTTCATGATCACAATTGATAGGTAAGACTTGTGTAGATTGTTAGCTCAGGCGACTCGCAACAGCTTAAAGACCCCTACAGATGAGATGAGCTTATGCTCTGAATTGCAGTGCGCGAGCAAGGCATTAAGCTATTGTTATGAAATAGCTGCGTGCCATGCAGCGCGGATGAAATTGGTCTATTTTGCCGCATGGCTGCTACAGATTGTGCAAATCCGTTTACATCCAATGAGATCTTGGAACCTCACGTTTCCAGTTTCCACCGCTGCATGGAGATAATTGCAATGCGGTCAAAGGCGTGTTTCTGGGTAAACGAACCGCGCTATGTTTAAAATGCCCATAAAGAATGAGCAAGGATGCTGGTCTGTAGCTTCGTTACATTTCAAAGGAATCTCGTGCGATTAATGCTTATCACGTATACCTTAAAATTAAGACATTCCCTTGAAATTCGTTTCGGAAGCATTAAATACACTCCCAAAAACTACCCCATGCGAGTTGTTCCTTTACATCACCACAATTGCCATATACTGTTAAAACCAGAAAAGAAAAAAACAATACGCCCCTGCTTAAAAGAAACACTAATAACTAGGGCCCAGAATTTTAGGTGGAATAAACCTTCATTTTAGGTTTTCTATAGGCTTAAAATAGGTTTTTTAGGTTTTTCTTGAATTAAATATTTTTTTATTTTGCTTCGTGAATCAATACAGGTATCAAATTTTACTTTTCTAGCACTTAGTTGTAAGATTTATATTTTGGCTTGCAGTAGATAGTTACATACATTCTCAATTTTTTTGGCGTAAACAATTGCCTAGTATCAGTAACACATTCTTGAATGAAGAAAAGGTTCTTTCAACGGAACATGACGTCATTGGAGCGTAGAACATAGATGCCAGTGCAGCAGGTTCTAGGGGTAGTTTTCCTGTGTACTTTTCTCCCTGCAATATTGAATTGATTATTTTCATATCTTCAAAAACCAGGATTTCGTTAGGAATCTTCTGTAACTTCGAAGAACATGCAACTTCCACTGGTCCAGGTATTTCTTTACTGGAAACATTGCCAATGATATCTAGAACATCTTTCAGTGGCAAATTTGTACTTTCCAACCGGAGAATAGCTTCTGGTATAAAACTCGGCATAGTAAATGACAGCAGACAGCCAAGTTCCTCAGCGGGTAAGTATCGGCCCAGGTGGAAGAGGTTGGCGGTACTCTCTCTTTGAACAATTGTATACGTGTTAGGGCTTTTAAGAAAACCTTCTTGACCGAAGATATCAGGCTGTTCACGTAATCGAAGTGGCTTCTAATCTCCTCTGCATGGCGGTGCAGGCCGTGGGCCAAGCACGTAACGTGTAGCATGGTCGGGTGGAAGGACTTCGGCCCTGTCTGTCACTAACAAAAGTGAAGTGTGGATCTGCAGCAATCCATTTTTTCCATAAACGTGATTTAGGCATTGTTTCGCTATACAACAATTACATTAGAAAAATAATTTCGGTGTACTCTGTTGTACTCTCGGTGAACGATTGGAGGCGATCCCGTTACGCACGTTACGCTCCTCTTGACCTATCAGTTGCATCCTGGGGTTACCAGGTCACATATGCTGCGTAAAAGTAGTAACTTGAACTATCTACTGGCTATAAGTGGTGGAAATAATTTTACAACAAGTTTCATTCCAAAAAGAACATTCTTCATTTCGAAAAAGGGAAAATGGCTATTTAGGTTATTTTAGGTTTCAATCCCTCATTTAGGTTTTTTTTAGGTGTAATGAAATTCGAATATTCTGCTCCAGGAAGTGTGATACGAATATATATCTTGAAATGTGTTAATTAAATAGCGAGGAAAAATATAGGTTAAAACCTAAAAATCCGGCCCCTACTAATAACATATGTACAAATATGAAATTCTGAGAGAACATGAAGAAAAATTATAAATGGTGTACATAAAACGTACCAGATCTTAGTAGATCGATGCTTGCGAAGCTGTTATCAATTTTGCGGTGAAATTTCATTGAAAAAACATTCACGTGTCTGTTCCCTCCCATTGACTCCAATTGACCAGTTGATGTTGACAGGCATAAATACTATGCGAAATAAACATCCGCGCCTACTTTTGCAATTTTATGCATTCCACAATTTATACACCAACATGAAAACATCGGCTCCTATAGTAGGGTCAACACAAAGTGTGTAACATGGATGTCTTGGTTGTACACTCAAGGAAATTACTAATAATATAGCAGATGTTCTAACATCGCCTTTTAATACACTCGTAATTAGATGGCTGCCGTTTGCACAACTGTAAATATATACTGGGAGAGGCTAATATTACATATTATGTTAAGTTCTCTTTCCATCTCATGTTTCTAGACAGCTAAGTTGGAAATAGCGTGTGATTTGTGAATAATTCATCTGCAGTAAAGGTGGGTCAAATCATCTGCGTGTACTAATTTGTTTTACTGCGTTGTAATATTCATTAAATAATGTTGGTTTAAACTAATATTGTTTAATATTGTTATGATTTTAATTTGCATTTCTTCTTTTTATTTGCATTTAATGTTATTGTATCTTTATTGGTAAACTACATGTAGACAACTTTTAAACGCAACATAGGGACATTTGATGTAAATGAAATAAGGATTATACACATTTAATCCAAGATAATAAGAAAATTATAATGCATATCGCAGTTGAGCACAAAAGTTTTAACACTTTCGCAATTTTAGTTATTTGATACAGCGCATAGAAGTGTATTTTGTTATTAATATAATCTCGTGTTGGCTTTAATGAGGATAAAACACACACACTCATATGTACAACGCGAACACATGAACAGGTGTTACCGGTGGTTAGCTCACAGCATATAGTCAGAACTCCACTCAGCTACTGAAACGCTTGGTTGAGAGCATATTCTGGGTTTAACCTCGGAGCTTGCTTGGCAGGCGCCTCGCCAGTGTCACCTCGCGACTTTTCGTGTATATTATAACCTTTTAAGACAGCGTTAATCCTTTGTTGGAAATTTTAACATTATTATTTAAATGCCATAAACTATTATATGTTGTTTGAGATGTACGAGACGTAGTTTACGCCAAAATTCAAATAAACCGATATTTAATAATGTGTGCGCCTTGATTTTGCAGTGTCCATTGTGGATATAGGCGTACTATTTTCTTTTCAGATGATTTTGATAGTGGTCTTCTGATATCACACGTCCATTTTATCAGAGGCGTTTACTGAATTATTTGATTATGCATACTGTAATGTAAAAGTTTGTAAAATCGCCTGGAAAGCCGGAGTCCGCTCTCAGTAAACGAGTCGTATGTTTTTAAGTTGTACTGTAGTGCGAAGTACTTGTATCCCTTAAATTGCTTTTCCTCTGAATTGTGAGCTTTCGTTTACCTAAAGAAGTCGTGTAATAGCTGTTGGTAAGCGAAGAAAATGAAGTTAAAGCGCAATTGTAGCTTGAAGGGTGGCCTATCTTCCAAAAACGGAAAGGGCGGCTGACTCGCCTGGTATATTATTGATTGGCTTGAAAATGAGATGACATACGTTGACAATGTGTTTATAAAGAACCAGAAAGGACATAAATAAATTTTTACATTAATACTGAATTAAGGAAGCGTGGAAAGGAGTGCAAGAAGTATGCTTTTGTTTGCATATCTATGTGGCTCAAAGGCAAACCAGGTTAATTTGTTTTTAAATTTAAGGCTTTATTCTCTCTGAGATTTAAAGTATGGCAATACTCGGTGAATAATAGGTTATTACAGAGGTATCTGGTGATGGGGTGCCTACAGGGTGAACCATTGAAGTTGAGACTGTACAGAATCTCCAAAACTAAGCGTGCAGAGAGAAATGTCTTAAATAAAAGTTGCTTGATATTATGGGGGAAAGTAAATGGCATTAGGCGTGTTTTATTTGGAGGACGTTGTGATGTTCATTTTATGGTCAATTTAATTTTTTTAAATAGGAACCTAAAATTAGTCAGTTTAAATTGACCCTAAAATGACCATCATAGCATCCTCCAATTAAAACACGCCTAATGGTACTTACTTTCCTCCATAATATCAAGAAACGTTTATTCATATTTCTTTCTACATTGCCTAGTTTTGGAGATATTGTACAGTCCCAACTTAGAGCCCACCCTGTATATGTGAAATAAGATTGTGAGCTAGCATGGATATATAATATATGAATTAATATTTCCTCCTTCTGTATGCCGCCTCATCAGTGTTGCCAACTTGGCAATGAAAAGTGGCTAAAATTGATTTCAAAAAGGCCAGAAATGGCTAGGTATGGGATAGTTTATAAATAACCATATGAACACAATTCAGATTTAATATTAATAAAAGATATGGCAGGAATTTTCCATCCCTGTAAAATAACTTTTCTGGCTTTTCAAAGGAATTTATTTCATTCAGAAATGCTTTGACTTATCTCAAAATGCTCACGAATAGTATGGTCACGCTAGACAAACAGTAAAAGATAAATGAAACATTGGGATTGAGCACTCGCCGGTCACAAATTTCATGTGGCATGCCACATATAAACAGTAATTGTCCACACAAATATGAACTTGAAGCTTGCAAATGTCTGTAGGCTGCAACCTCCCTGTCCCCACTCCTCAAACACAGGCATCAAAGTGTGGAAATTTACAAATGAAAGATTGTGAATCAGATGTTTTACCTGGTCGATCAATTTTTCATTAACACATATATTATATATGCATATTTCTCATTGATACTTTGGCGATTTTAATGTAAAAATTAGACACTAGAAACTGAAAAATAGCTAGAAATGGTTGAATATTTAAAAAAATAGCTGAACTTGGCTCAATTATTATATAAAGTGGCTGGAAATGCCTTTACTGGCTTTTTGCCAAACTAGTGGCAAACAGACTCTTCCAAAAGGCTAGATTTAGCCATAAAAGTGCTAAATTGGCATCACCGTAGGTAGTGTTCGGCCTGGTATACATCTACAAGTTTACGTCTTTCCCCTCTCCTTTTCTCGCAGAACAAACGAAAAAATAAACATGAATTGAAACCACCGAGTTAGTGCAACACAGTTCAGTTTTAAATTACATGGGGAGTAACTACGGCGAACAATAAAAATCAAACATAATATGATGGCGTATTATCTAAATGCTAACGTTTACCTTATGATTTGTAAATATTTTGACGACATGCCATGACTGATGCTAGGAATATTATACAGCTGTGATGCAGCTTACCATTTCTCCTTTGCATAGCTAAAGCACACATGAAATTTTACTATTTAGGCTAGATTTTGGCTAAGCGATTTGTTAAATAGGCTAATTTTCCGGCTATAAGCATTTTACTATTTTATATGACAAAACGCTACTGTGAAAATGCTAGATTTTGCCATAAAATGGCTAAGTTGGCAACACTGCCTCCTATGTCTGTTAAGTTTATCATTTGTCAGTCCTATTGTATTATGTATTCCTATTCACTGAATATAACTCGTGTAATCTAAGAAACTACGATTCGCACACTTTTTCTCGAGTCCCGCACTCGTAGTGCTACGAAACAACTGAACATCGTTGTCCGTGCTCCAGTGTCATCACTTCTGCATTTAACTATATCACGTTACTTTTCTTGCTTTTCTCTACGTCAATCTCATTTGATCATAATACGCTTTAAAGTGCGGTTTAGTTATTGTAATGAAATTCACCTAAATCATAATGGTTCATTTGTTAAGTATGCGGAACATAATCCTACGATAGCTTTTTAATTGAATTGTTGGCTAATCTAGAGAAACAATGGCTGGAAGTTCAATTCCCAGCCTTCTATGATTTAATTTGAGGTGCAGCTGCGTAAAAGACATGAAAAGCCCTGTTCCCGCCTGAGGCAACAGTACTAACGGAGAGCTCAAGAAAATGTGTGCTAGTATACGTTGTTATCCTCACCATATTTCATTCAAATCCAGAAGAGCTTGAAAATAAGTAAATATGTAACCTTCATGGCATTTTGGGTATCAATCCTTGAAAGAAAAAGACTGTTCTCCCACACAATGTCCTGATTACTTCAAGAATCATTAAATTGCTTCATAATCAGGGGACTTTTATGTGTACAGTGGAAATTTGAGATCATAATACTTTTTAAAGGAATTCCTGTTCCTTCGTACACTTCCAGATTTCAACTACTAGTGTAGGCAGGCAAAACGGGTGGTAACAAAAACTCGAACCATTTCACTAAATTATACCATGTATTGTTTAAAAGTAAACTAAACAAAATGTATTATACGAGGTGTGATCAAAAAGTTTCCAGAATGACGTCATAAATACTACACAGCAGTTTGTTTTGTCTAACCTCCTTGGGAGTCGATACACTTGTCCCAGCGCTTCTGCCACTGCTGGAAGCACCTCTGGAAGTCCTCTTCTTTCAACATGTTCAGAGCCTTCTGCGATTCGCGATGGATGACATCAATGTCCTCAAAACGATGGCCTTGGAGTCGCATTTTAAGTCGCGGGAAAAGAAAAAAGTCCGCTGGTGCCAAATCAGGAGAATAGGCGGGATGGGGAACAGTTTTCACCCTATTTGTATCCAAAAATTGGCGAACAGAAAGGGCTTTGTGCGCGGGCGCATTGTCATGATGCAGGAACATGTCCAAATTGTCTTTCAAAATGCTTTGGAAACTTCCAAAGAAGAGTCCTAATGAGTCGGAAAGTTATTTTATTGTAATGCGCCTATCATTTAAGGCCATTTCTCTCACCTGATTGATATTTTCATCAGTTTTGCTGGAACAGGGTCGCCCCGAACGATCTGCATCTTTAACTGATGTCCCGCCACTTTTAAATTTCGAAAACCACTCAAATGCTTGAGTTTTGCCCATATCTTCCTCCCCATAAGCTGTTCTTAACATTTCATAGGCTTCTGTTGCAGTTTTACCGAGTTTAAAGCTAAATTTGATGTTCGTTCTTTGCTCTTCGTAATCTGACATTTTTGCTACGCGGAAAAATCGCAACACGTGCAAAACACATGTTCACTTCAGAGCGTCTACCTCGTAACTGCATGGTCATAGGAGGTCACATGACTCTCATTTTTATTGGGAAGGAACGCTGCATGTATAGTGTGTGTAAGAATTAAATAAATATTAGCGTCAGCATTGTTGTGAAACCATTCCGGAAACTTTTTGATTACACCTCTTAGTATTAAAACTAAACTTCACTCTTGATAAATCCCCAAACTGAAAATCCTTATCTAAAGTGTAGTAGTATTTGTAACTTACTTGTTTATGTCCTTTAAGGGGAGATTAAAAGTCCCATCATGTCAATGTTAAATCTGCTAAATTCATGAGGCATTATCTCAAACTATTTAAAAACAACAGACTGAAATCTTTACAGGATGTAGATGTATGCCTTCTAAGTTCAACGATCTACTTTTATACAATACGTTTAAGGAAGATAGGAACCTTGCATTCCGGCCTCATGGGAATGGACTTGATGTTTTAAGTCTCATTTCATGGCAATAATTCTAAAATAAAAGGCGTAATTGTGTCCTTCAGTCGAGTTGTAGGTACTTATGTTTAACGTATTCAAGATTTCTAAGATGACAAGCAAGAGCACAAACCATAATTCGACAAAGTTACTGTTTCGAACAGAAGTAGGGAGAGAAAAAAAAACCTTAGCAGCGTTTCAGCCCTGCTCTGTATTGCACTTTTAAGGGTGTTAAAAATTAATTAAAAATAATCAAATCGACATTTATTTCCAATGTTTGTTTTAGATAAAACGTTTGTCTCGACTCAAATATTCATCTGTAACCTCGACTCGAGGACTTTGTATTTTAATGCCGTTAATCTTGTACCGATTTCAACCAAAAGTTGTCTTGTGCATTAAATTTCAAATTCGACGTGCATGATTTGCCTAAATATTGAAAATTTGTTCCGAATGTCTCCATGTAAACTACCTTTTAATTTTGTACCGACTTCAACTTTGGTATGTATGGACAAGAGTTTGAGGAAAATCTAAGTATAAAATATGGCCTCTGTGCTGAAGCGAACGCACCATAAAATGGAATTACGGAATCTTCACTTGTTTCACCATTTAAAAGTAATCCTAAATAAGATAATCCTCAACTGTTTTTTCTAACGTCCTCCGTAACAAAAGGAGGAGACAAATTAACAGTTGAACGGACACTTCCAGGACAAATACAGATGATTACAAAGCAACCAAATGAAGGAATCTGATCGGATAGAGTTCGGTTGGGAATTGCCACGAATCTGATTTCAATTTAGTGCTCGAAATTGTGACAAGAATGTAAATAGAGGGTGCGTTTGTGTACCTTGAGTTAAAACCTATTTTTCGCTTTAGGGAGTGGAGCTGGTTAGAGCTTCAAGGTTTGTGTACTCTTCTTCAACTTGCTGATGACAGATTTATGTAAATGTATACTCTTCTTAGACATAACAGATGTTTCATCAAATCAATTCAAACTGCATTGAAGTATCAACTCTTTGAAATAGAATTACCTATTGATGTTCATTAACATAAATTCTATAACTTTGACGTAAAAAAGGGTTTCAAAACTTTTAAGCATCATAATTAGCGTATATTATTTTGAACTTTGCCACGTCTCGCTGTGGTAACAGTTTGTTATACCTTTACTTCCCATCTAATCCATCAAAGTAGCTTATAAGTAGAGCCCAGATGTTAGGCAAAATGCTTTTTTTTTTTTTTTTTTTTTACTGGATGGTATTAAGTGAAACGTTATGCAGATGTAACAATGTTTTGAGGTATCTAGAAGCTATATAAAACGTTTTTATTTTGCCTTTTTAAAATCAACTTAAGGGGACAGGTACTCTGAAACGGGGAAAAAATCAATTTTTTTTGTTTGTTTTAGGCACTAATAAAATCTCCATTTTCAGTTTCAGAAAATATATACTTTTGGGGGGGTTAAGAGGTTTTTAAGACATTTAAGTACCATTTAAATGCATGCCAGTCTGCATTCCTTTAAAGCTATCATGCAACGCCCCTTTTTAGAACATTTTTTTACCTTTCAACAACAAACGACTAGATCATCCCAGCGAGCAGTTCAGCAATTGACAAAACAGGCCAGGACCAAGAGAAGGCAATCAGAAAAGCTGAAGCAATCCAGGAATGAAGGTGCAGATGATTATGACCCTGGAATGTACTGAAGTGTGTCAGAATTTTAATGTTCAAACTTTAACTTCAGTTTTCCCAAAACATTTTTGGATAGTTATGTACCTTTTTCTCAAAGTATGAGGGATAGAGAGCTGAAATTTTCAGTGCATGTATACAACACATATTTAAACCTTCTGAGCCAATATCATAAGCTTATAATGTATATTAGTGATATTAAGAAAGCAACAACATTGCAGATTTTCCACATTTTTACATTTTTGACTTTGCAAATATTTTTTTTCAATTTCTAGTGAACTGATAAACATAATTAAATAACTGAGGTTCAGAAGATAGCTGATTATACTAAGAACAAGCTTGCAAAAGTGTAATTCTGAGTTGCAAGTAGTATCAGAGAAAAAGGTACACGAATTAACAGGTTTTAAGAGTAAATTTTATTATTTTTCTGCTGAAGGAAATAATTTTTACGGACTCGACTACATAAGCTATCAATGCAAATAACCAATTGAAATAATTGTCATGAATTATAGAATAATTCGTAAAAATTTCAAGAAAAACCATTGAGAACTTTAAAATTAGTGGTAATTTAACATACTTGTAATTTCCATGTGTTCAGACTACCTTGTCCCCTTAAATCTTTTGTTTATTTTCAATTTTTCTATCACATTCAGGGAACCCTAAATGATGGACACCACTGGGAGATCCTTTATGTTGGAGTGTGACCATCTTTTGTACCGCAATGTTTGTAACCTCTTAAGGGTTTAGCGTTTCTTTTGAAAATGGGTTCCCCAGTATCAGGAGGTACTGTAGAGAAGTCATGTCGACGAATAGCGATGGTCAGCTACTGTCACGTGAAAGTAAACATTATTTAGTTGCGATGTCCAAATTCAGTCAACCATTGAAAGTAAACTTCAGTTACACGGTGAATTTGGTGCCCATGTGTTTCCACCTGGTGGAACAGGTTTGTGAAAAGTATTTGATCACTCAGCACATTTTAACAACAAATCACAAATTTTCTTCCGCTTCAAAGAGTGGTGACAAGAAATTAAGGCTACTTTTAACAGCCGTTGCCACATCTAGCAGACAGTCACGGTCTTCATTAGATGTGTAAATCATAGTTGATGCCTGAAGAGTCTAGCACAAGAACATTTACAGGAATACCTTTTGGTAGTGTGCAACAATAAAAATTTATAATTTGTGTGATGTAAAGCAAACATTGATTATTAAATATATTATGATTGTGATTTATAAAGTTTACAATTCCTCTTTTTAAATCCACCGTGCCTTTTCTTACGTGTTTATTGCCCTTTATGCCTGTCATAAATGCATAAATATCCAGGCTCTACTTATGAGCATCCATAAGTATTACTGAAAGGAACAAAGAACTTGCAGGTTACAGCTGAGGAAGAGTAATTTATTATTACTTAGCCAGAAGAGGAGGTTTTAGAAGGAATTTGCAGCCATCCATGCAATTACCTAACCATTTCCATCCTTGTGAATTAATCTTCGTTCTTGTGTCGATAATATATGGCTTGTGCCAGCGACGCACTTTTGAGTCATCGAGCCATTAGTCCCCCTCCCTTTTTGCCCCTGCAGGTTTATCAATTAGGAAGAGAGCAGAGCGTGGTGGTGCAAGAAGAGGTCTCCACCCTTTGGGCCACCGCCCTGATTTCCCACTTACGCCCGTCAACCAACACAGATCGTAGATTGCCTTATATTGCTACAAACATTTTTACTTTCTTTACCACGTACCTAATAGTTAGAGGAAATATTGCATTCCACCCAAACATTCGATACCGGGATTACACAGAAAATACTGTTTTGAGGTCCCCGATTCCAAAAGAGCTTATTTAAGAAAGATCCGTGTGACCGAACTTAAAAACGAAATGTCAGATGAATACAAAAGTTGGTATTTAAGTTCAGCATCTTCCAAAGATGCAACACGAGGATTTTCAAGCAAATTACCCCACCCTAAATTACCCTTTACATGGAAAATTTTTCTAATTTTATTATTTTCTCAAATTGATTGTAAAGACTTTGATTAAACTAGGTACCATATATTTAAGAATTTTCGTCAAAAATAAAATGTGTGTCTTGAATTATCTGGGAATAGTCTGTGAAGCCCTCTTCATTGTAAAGGAATTGTGTATTAATTAGGATAACTGATAAACCATAACATATAGATAAAAATTTACTGTACAAAACATTTAATATGTTTTAAAACACACAATTTATTACAAGTATTTTTGTCATTTTCCTAGTGCTATCTCTGCGCAGTTGTCATGGAAAGATTTGCCATTCCAAGGCCAGCATACAGAAGTATTGCGTTCCACCCAAAAATTCGATACCGAGATTAGAGCAAAAAATGCATGTTTTGGGGCCCGCTGGATAAATAAATAAGTAAAAAAAAAAGTCTATGAGAGTTAGAGTGTGTTAGAGGGAGAAAGGGAGTATGTCAACAGCATAACTCAAAATCAAAAGTCACAAATTCAAACGTGCTATTTAGGATCATTGTTTCCAAAGATGCGACGGAAGATTTTCGGAACTTCTGATTTTCTCAAAAATACCAACTGAAAAAGATCTTGAAACTGTCTTCATTTGGAAGGAATTTTGTACAACTGGTAAACCGTAAGAGATAAACAAAATCGTTACTACCTACATGAACGATGTAGATCTCTTTAAAAAACACAGTTTGTTTCAAATAACTGTTTGTGGCATTAGCCATTTTCGAGATATCCGTGTTATTGGTTTGAATTTTTTTTTTGTTCGGCGGCCTCTCCTTTGGAACATAGTGTTAACTCGTATTCTTTGGGTTTCTTGCTTTTTGGATTTTTATCATTAGATCACACACCCCAGCTGGGAATCGAACCCGGGAATGAGCCAGCCTGATTTTAATTTTTTTTAGTTCCCAAGGCAATGGTGTAAACTCGCATGCGCTTGTCTTTATTACACTCTGAGTTTTAATCATTAGATCACACGCACATTCACACTCTCATTCATACTTCTGGACTCTGGGGAGGATAGGGAAAAATCTTGGCTAGAGAGAAATTTCGAAAACAGAAATGTCAAAAGTTTCAAATGCACTGCCACGCCCTCTGATTGGAGTTGCTCAAATCGCCAGTACCTTGCTCAATTTCACTTGGATAACCAAATTGTTCCAAGAAAACGTTTTAGCAAACTCGAAGTTCATAAGTTAAAAAACCAAAAATGATTCTTTGACCAATTTTCATCGATCAGTCTCCGTAACCGTGGTTTGGGAGACGGAAACCAGTTCTTTTCCGTAGATTAGCTCCTTAGTTGTTCCACAAGGATCGCATGAGGCAGAATGCACACCGTAACAGACCTCCCAGTAGAAGAACTGAACCCGCGTCCCCTCGCAGTGATGGCACAACCCTATCGTTACGGGAACCATTTCATTAACCGGAGGCATCAAAGTTGGTTTCTTTTTTTACACTCGTATAGGATTGCTCCGAACATGCTATTTTTGCCCGTACATGGCAAAACAAGCTTAAATATTTTGCTTTTGGAAAAAACAAACATTTTATGTGTTACATTCACATGACTTTCTCTACTCTGGTACAAACTATTTTTACATACGCTTATTTTCCACCTACTTCATGTTAATAAAGATAAACCTTTGCACAAACTTATTGCTAATTTTCTTTTAGGTGCTATGGGGATAAGGCAGGCTTTAAGCGATAGTCAAATCTTTTAAGAGCTGGTTGCTATGTGGAGCATTTCATTCTCTTTGCATGTGCAGGACATAAACAAACGAATAACGAATTCCCATTTGAGGAAAAGTATAAGTATTGGAAAATTGAAACAAATAAAAAAGAATATCTTGGAAATGGTTCACTCAGCAAAAAATGTATATGACATAAACTGGATGTTTTAACGGGATCTACATTTTTTGTGTAGTAAAACTTTGTCTATCTCTTACGGTTCTCCAGTTATGCAACAATCATTCAGAAAAAAGAGAACTTTTGGGGACATTCCCAGAAAGTTCATGATATACATTTCGTTTACCATAAAATATCTTAAACATGATATTTTAATCAAAATCGTTAGCTATTTTTGAGAAAATAAAAATTTTCAAAAAATGTTACTTGTAAAGGGTAGTCAGGGGTGAGGGGATTTTCTTGAAAATCCTTGTGTCGCATCTTTGAAAGATACTGAACCTAAATTCAAAGTTTGGTGTTTATACGACTTTTCGTTTTTGAGTTATGCTGTTCAGATACACCTACGGACCTTTTTCTAAAAATGATTTTTTTTTTATTCTGGGGCCTCAAAACATGCATTTTCGGTCTCGGTATCAAATTTTTGGGTGGAATGAAATACTTCCCTACGTCACAAACTACTTTTACTACAGACTCTGACAAAAGCAGCTCCACCATTGTGTTAAAACTATTTCTATTAATTTTAGAAAGTAAATTATTATACAATGAAAATAATTGCGTTGGGTTAAGAATAATTAAATGGCTAAATATTTTCATATCTTTCCATGCGTGAATAAACGTCTTAAATGTTTTTCGTTCGTAGCAAAATAAAATAGATTCTTACCAGCTCTTACTGCAGTGTTCGATATCTGCTGAAATATATCGTTGAGGGGAAATCTCTTCTGGTAGGGTGGTTATCTGAATATATTGATTCTGGAGCTGGGTTGACCTAATATTTACAGAAAGCTGATTCGGTGTCTACTCGTGCAAGGGTGTCCATCATAAACCGAAATGAGTAACCCAATTTAGATGATAAAAGCTATACATTCATTAAATGTCATTAGGGTGTTCTATTTTGCTTCACTAAAAACGATTTCGTGATATTTGAAGATGAAACGGAATACACTTTCGTGTTTTACCTTAGTAAATAGGTAAATCATATTTCTTCAGAAGGAAACACGGAAAAGCTTTAAATCTTAAATCGGTAAATCGTAAATATAGAGCACATAGAGCGGAAGGGAAGGTTAGAGGGGGAGATAACCATGGGAGATTGAGACGGGCAGAAGAATATTCTCAGTTAACCGATGCTATGAACCAAGAGTTTAAAATAAAATTGGATTCAACATTGCCAAAAGGCCTATTGTTAACCTCTTGTTTGTGCAATTTCGGTTTAAAACATGAGAGAGCTTGTAGCAGACGACCCATTTATTCACCAAACGTCTCATCAGTTTGTTGAACACTATAGTGATCCTGCTCTTGAAAACGAAATGAAAGATGGACTACTTAAAAAAACCAACTTCTGTGACTATATAATTATTTCGATAACCCTATGACGTTTTACTCCATGTGAAGGAAGTAAGAACCGGACAACCCAGCCAATCTTTCTTTAGCAACATCCTGTGATAGTATGAGCCGAAAACCATTGTGGCTGCGCTCGCCATTTGTGCTCCATCCAAAGGTTCAATGTAATCAGGTAGGAGTTGTTGCTTATTAACAATATTTGCTTGAATACTTAGCAATGAAATGGCTTTTTTGTCTAACAAAGCGTATTTGACAGTGGATTACTCGTGGAATGCCTGAACAAAACAACTATGAATGCCAAGCGTTGCATCGAACCTCCGCTCTTAAAGATGCAATTAGAGATAAGTAAAGATGACTTGGACAACTCTGATAGGCCATAGTTTTTCTCAACGACAGTGAAAGACTCTGCCAGCTGTGTCCACGACACGTTCTGGACCTTCTGGAAGATGGTCATGTAACCCGCTTAGGGCCGGTTGTACGACCTCGGAATATATATTGAAATACCCTAACTAGAGTATAAATGAGGCGAGCAAGTTGTACGACACACTTGTATTCTTTAGATAGCTATTCCATTCTTAGAGAATTTAAAACAAATTTTGGCTATGGTTACGTAATCACGGCTAGTGTGAAACCTTTGTTTTGCTGAAACCTGCGGAGCACTTGGCATTGCTTTCGCAATCAACTGTTCCTAAAAGGTTTTCTTATTTGAGCTGTTTGCTCTGCTTTTAAATAATCATGGGTCCTCTCAAGCGCGTTCGGACACAAAATTATCTACGTAGTAGATAGTACAAAGGCAGACGCTGTTATTTCTTGCGATAGGGTAAGACTATGGGAGTCAATAAAGATATTTGTTCGACTCGTATACTTAAATGTGTGCATTTGCTGTTAGAAATCTGTATCGAAATGAAGTCCATTTCCATACAGTTTTCCCCGCTTGCACACTGTCCTACTCGGAAATAGTTACTTACATACCTTTATCAGTAGATATGTATTGTCAGGTGCTTCATCAATGAAGGTTTTAATTTCATTTGTCGAAAATGTTTGCTTTTCTCCTCCTGTACCCTACCGGTTTCTGTTTTAACGGTAATACACTTTTTATACTTGGATATACCAGTTCCATGTTTTACATTTATAGTGGTCTTCAATACCACTTGGGGATTTCATAGTTTTTGGCATTTCTTCAAAGTAAACTATGAGCACATTTTCTGACAATGAAGTTACTTTGTTTCTTGCTCGCCAAACCATCAACTTGTATGAAAATTTGTATGACATTTTCTTTAATTTTTCAGGAAGTAAATTCTTGCTTAAATTCCTCGCCTCCTCCAGGATATAGGTATCTGCGACCTTGAATCGATATTCAGTCGTTATCAAAGCGCATCTAAAATACGTATGGAGAAAATGATTTATCACATTTTTATTTTCTTTCATATGCATCTAAACATTAAGTATTTATTGTGTATCTAAATGTTGTAAAAAAACTATTGTATGCACCTGTCTTACGGTGGTTATTAAGAAGCTCGTGAAGTTTTCGACGCTCGCGTCGGAATAACACTCATTATAGCATCATTGCATAAATAATTTAATGCTCAGACCACTGCCAACATAACCGCCGAGGACCTTCGGTAAAAATATGAATCTCTGAGGTGAAGTAGGTGATCAATGGGCGATACTGAATGATTTCTGTAGGAGAAAACAGATAACAGATATAACCTCACATATGTGTAAAGTTTGTCTCGTAACGATATTTGCGTTATAAGTATTTTGTGTCTTGTCGATAATAGCTTAATCTCACTACTTTCTATGCATCGTAATGGTAAATTTCTACTCAGTAATTTTGGTTTACCTTAGGAGTACTTAAAACGTTTCCATTTGATTAGATTATGCATTCTGCTGGTAATATTCTAGGTACTTTATTCTGTTTTAAATATCAACTCATTTGATGTCAGTTTTATGTATCAGATATGTTCTAAATAGCCATCAAATTATCTGGGCGCGGTATCCTTTCTCAACTTTAATCTTATTGTCGTGTTCATTTATCGTACCTTCTATGTATTGGCTTAAGCTTTTTGCTTCCCAAAACATATCATAATGATATTCATAGTTTATATCGGTCAAATTGTGTCCACTGCCCAGGCATCCAATTTCCATTTGTACTGGGAATAACGCGTTATCGCCGCAAGAAAATGTGTAACAATTTTTTAAGACAGCATAGCCTAAAAGTAGAACGTCTAACACAGAGCACACGAGCTATAACATTCATTGTGACTAACTTTGGTTTCAAGTCCAATCACATAGCAAATACCCTTTGTATTTGTACATATTTAATAGCTCGGCTTGGTTTGATTAGGTTTTACTTCTCATTATGTATTTTTACTTTCTCTACTACGTATAGTAAATAGGGGAAGTATTGCACTCCACCCAGAATTTCGATACCGAGATTTCACCGGAAATGTTTTGAGCCTCCTGAATAAAAAAAAAAATTAGAAAAAGTTGTGTGCGCGCGCGCGTGTGTGTGTGTGTGTGTGTGTGAACATAACTCAAAATCGAAAAGGCGGATAAACACCAAACTTGGTATTTAGGATCAGTATCTTTCAAAGATGCGGCACGAAGTTTTTTTTCAAGGTAATCCCCCAACCCAGACTACCCCTTACATGGAACATTTTTCGAAAATTTTGATTTTCTCAAAAACGGCTCTAATGATTTTGATTAAAATATCATATATTTAAGATATTTTCATGATAAAATGTGTATCTGGAATTTACTGGGAATGTCCCCAAAAGACCTCTTCATTCTGAATGTCTTTTTCATAACGGGTAAACCGTAATAGATAGACAAAAGTTTTCTACATCAAACATGTAGGGCCCGTTAAAACATACATTTTTTTGTAGAGTGAACCATTTCGGAGATATTTCTTATTTGTTTGAATTTTCCAATACTTATACTTTTTCTCAAATGGGAATTATTTGTTTATGACCTGGACTTGCAAATAGAATGGAATGCTCCACATAGCAACCAGCTCTTAAAATATTTGACTATCGCTTAAAGCCTACCATATTCCCCTTGCACCTACAGAAAATTAGCAATTAGATTGCTAACATGAAGTAGATGGAGAATAAGCGTTTGTAAAAATAGTTTGTACAAGAGTAGAGAAAGTCATGTGAGTGTAACACATCAGATTTTTAAATGATTAATTTCTCATGGCACTCGCATTATCTGTTCACAATACAAATCGTCATACTTATCGCAATTCGTTAGAGAGCTAACCTATACATTATATTTGCAGCCTTCTGCTTTCTTTTATCTAAAACGTTATTCTTTTATCCAGTATAACTTATATAAAAAATTAAATGGCGTAAATTATGAATTCAGAAGTAACTGAAATGGAACAAGGTGAAATTACAGAAGCAGCAGAAAGAATAACACTAGAAGTACTTACCCAAAAAATCAGAAAGCAACATGATATAGCATTTAATCGCTTCATTGGCTGGTGTGAGACAAAACATGTTGAAAAAAACTTCACTGAAAATGACTGCTAGCGAATCGACAGAACATTTTACATCTCGCTTTTTTAATGCCATTTCTCTTGTATCAAGAAACGCGTTCTAAAAATGATGAGTTAGTTTCAGGAATCTATATATTATTGGTATTTCACAAATTCGAGCACTGTCTAAAAAATAGTATACGCCACACGTGTTAAAAGTGGTTTTATTTTGCTCCTAGGATTACGAAATTCGGCCTAGGGTCCTCGTTTCGCAAGCATTCTTACTCGCAAAATAAAACCTTACTTTTACCGCTTGTATCATCTACTAATTCCGTGGTTATTCCCTTAATAGACTCTACTCCGTCACCTTACAACAGTTTAGCGACTAAGCAGGGAGTAACGTTAAACAAGAGTTTAGCTATTCCAAGTTCGTATAACTAGCCCTAGCAGTCTCAAGTAGGGAGAGGTGGGCAAGGTGGAAAGGGGTTTGAAGTCGGTTATTCTTTACTTTGTAGCCGTTGCAAAAAGTTGTATTACTGCTTATACAACTGTCAGCCGTCTTCAAAGGTATAACTCTAGATAGAGAAAAGAACTGTGTGGCTTCCTCGTTAACTTTAGAAAATAGAAATAATGCTTAAAACAGATAAATAGTGTGAAAGATCTTATAAATGCAATAGTTCATAAAACATTTTCAGACTCTGTATATCTCACGCACTTAGTCTAGAGAAGCAACGCTAACACAGGGTTCACCGAGCGAGATATTCGGGAGATACCGGGTTCGATTCCCGACAAGCACCCTCTATCACCATGGGTTTTTCGCGGTTTCCCCGGGTCCGTAGGCGAATGCTGAGGAGGTTCCTCTTCTGCCACGACTTTCCGGTCCCTCATTTCCTGTACCTATTATCTCCATCATTTACAAGGTTGTAGGACTAGGCGACGGTGTGTGGCATGTTGCGGCTGGGCGGTGAGGTGCGTTTTGTGAAGGTTTCTCCCTGGCATCGGTCACTGTTCGGAATAGGTCCCGCCTCCGGATACTCTTAAGAGTGGGGTTCCTTTCTGAGGACCCCGGGGGGAGAGGATCAGTGGCTTCTGGGCGAGTTTGAGCGGCGTCGGATGCGTTTGAACTGGAAACGTTAGAGACCCCGTCCATGCTTGCGCGTGTCGTCTCCGGATCCGGTCGCCCTTCGAGTCTCTCCCCTCATACTCCCTCTTAGGGGTCACGTTCGAAGCAAAAAGGGCCGTTACGGCCTACTTGCAGTACTCTGCTCTGGTTTCAGGGGCCTCTGCGTAGTAATTTTTTTATACACAAGGTTCATATGCCCAATTCTTGCTTTACAACACACGACACAGGCTTCCACTATTGGGCGAGATTATTGCTCTCCACGCATCGATATTGTGACCGTTTGTGGTTTTACATGTTAGTTGTATTGGCTTCTACGCAATCTTCCCGCTTCCACTGTCCTCCATGTCGGCTGTGCGATAGATTTCCTACAGTTTTGCCAAACCACATTTAATAAAAAGGAAGCTAATGCATAAACTTTTTTTTACTTTCTCTACTACGTATAGTAAGTAGGGGAAGTATTGTATTCCACCCAAAAATTCGATACCGAGATTTCACCGGAAATATATGTTCTGAGACCCCCTGAATCCCAAAAAAGCATTTTTGGAAACATGTCCGTGTGTGCGTGTGCGTGTGCGTGTGCGTGTGCGTGTGCGTGTGTGTGTCTTTCTGTCTTTCTGTCTGTCTGAACAGCATAACTCAGAAACGAACAGTCGGATAAACACCATTGGTATTTAGGTTCAGTATCTTCCAGAGATGCGACACGAAGCTTTTCAAGAAAATCCCCCTACCCCAGATTACCCTTTACATGGAACATTTTTCGAAAATTTTAATTTTCTCAAAAATGGCTAACGATTTTGATTAAAATATCATAAGTTTAAGATATTTTCATGATAAATAAAATGTATATCTTGAATTTTCTGGAAATGTCTCCAAAACTATTCTTCATTGTGAACGACTTTTGCATAACTGGTAAACCATAAGAGATAGACAAAATGTTACTACACAAAAAATGTAGATCGCGTTAAAACACGCAATTTGTCATATACATTTTTGTTGTTGTTTAGTGAACCGTTTTCGAGATATTGCTTGTCATTCCCTTAAATTTCCCAATACTTATACTTTTTCTCAAATGGGAATTGGTTATTCATTTTTTTTTGTCTTGGATATGCAAAGATTATTAATCTGTGGCAAAGAGAAAGGTGCTGCACATAGCAACCAGCTATTAAGAGATATGTCTATGCTTAAAGGCATTTTTTCTATGTTGCCTTTGCAAATACAAAACAAGGGGAATGTAGTAGGCCTTAAGCAATAGTAAAGTATTTTTAGAACTGGTCGCTATGTGTAAAATGTAATTCTCTTTGCATGTCAAAAGATCGTTTCTGCAAATGTTTATCTCGATTAATATGAAATAGATGGAGAATAACAGTTTGTAAAAATAGTTTGTACGAGAGTAGAGAAAGTCATACGAGTGTGATTTTTCTTTCTTTTTTCATTTTTCTTTCTCTCCCACTTAGTTTATTAAGGGGACCGGAAGGGTATATGTTAACAGTGCTGTCCTCCGTAGTGTAGTGGTTACCATGCTAGTCTTTAGTTCCCAAGTTCGCGGGTTCAAACTCTGCGGTGGGCGATGGATTTTTTTCGGAAGTAAAAATCCTTAGCATGGCTATCTTTGGAAGGGAAGTAAAGCCGGTGGTCCCGTGTCGTAGATTTACGGCACGTAAGAGCATCAGCCTGATAGAGGCCTCTGAGCAAAATTACCGGTCTTTCACCCCAATATAGAAAGGGACGCTAAGGACCACAGCAGTTGAGGAGGTCTATAAAAAAAAAGTTTACAATATTAAATTCCAAAATTCAAACACAATTTTATCTGAAACCGTTAACAGTATAAGTGTCAAACTTCTACAGCACATAATGTGGACCTTCCTACACCTTTAACAGTGGCAATTTTGTGAAAACCTTCAATATATGGAGTAATATTAATTTATGAACAACCGATTTTTATTAAAAAATTAGTATTCATATTCACATAACTTCAGTGCTACAAGTAATTTCTAAAAATTCCACGTATAAAGTATGTAAAACACATGTATGAAAATGTCATGAAAATTTGGGCCATCTACGTACAATAGTTTGAGTAAATTTTTCTTATGTACCAAAAAATACAGTTTTAAGATATCGATAATCAAAATGATGCACTTTGTTTTAATGCTTTCCTGACCATAGGGGAGGGTTATTCGGATCATCTTGAATACTGATGATTTCTTCTGTGTTTTTATGATTATCTTTTAAAAGTATCTTATAATGGTCATCACAGGAATTCAAAGTTCTCTTAGAAGAACGTAAACTAGGAATATTACCATTGTTTTAATATGGAATGGCCACATTATATTTTCTTCTGTGTAATTTCACTTCCCGCACCTTTTACTCAACGCGCTTTTTAGTTTTTTGAATATTGGATTTCTCTGTCGTGGCATAATTATAACAAAGAAATGGTTCCACTCAACGTTACTTCACAGTGAATGAATGATTCACTTTTTTTCGATGCAGTATAAACGAAAATCATGCAATTCTCTTTGTTATAGGAGCAACCATGTTAATCAGTGCAACCGTTTATCAGGGCTGATACAACACAGATTTTTCCATAATAAATCCCACCAGAAATAACCGCTCTAACTTAGTAAACGAAGATTTTCTTTTCATTTTGAAACTGTTGTCAGATTTCAAAGGCCAAGCCCACAAAATGCAACACAATCATAATTCGTCTATAAAAATGGTAAGAACGACGATACGAACATAAAATTTATACCATTTTAAACTCTAAGGTCTATTTTAACGTTCTTTTTCTTTAAGGACTACCGTCCACTTTGTAGGACCTACACCTTGACGCTGACCTCTGACGCATCAGTGTTGTTCCTGGCAGTTGCTTCAGTGGACTCACGAGTCCTGGGTTCGGTGGTTGGATGGCAGGGATTTGGAATTTGTTTTGGTAGAGCTGAGGTTCTTGTTTTTCAGGGTTGGTGACACTACCTTGATGATATTAATAATACTGCCGGAGAAGTTTGAGTTATATCTTTATTTTGTTACGTAGATTCCTATCTGGTCAACCCGCCACCTTCGTCGTCGAAACCACTGTTATTCTTATCACTTTCGAAGTCGCTACTTATGTGTTTCTCCGACTAGCTCTCGAATTGCCTAGATTTCATAACTTCATTTTTTACACTATAAACTTTCTGATTATTTTCTTCTTATTTTGTTTCGTCGACCGTCCTCGTGGTTAGTTTGTACCGGAATGCCCCTCTGCGTTTCCCTTCCTTTTCCACGCCTTTCGCCAAACTTAGAATTTTCCCCCACCTTTCTTAAGTTTCGTTCCGTCTTAAGTTCAAACGTATCATGTGATGCCTAAGCGATCTTTTGATTGGCTATCATTTTGTTTCATGATTTTTATTATTGGCTACCCCCACTTGACAACTTTCACATCTGCTTCTTACAGCTTATTTTGAGTTTTTAAAATCTTCCCACGAACATTCTTGGATCGTAGATAAGGCCCATATATTTCCTGACCCTTTTAAGCCTTGAAACCGTTGTAAACGGCCTGTCCGAGCCAAGACACAAAGGCGAAACTTCCGGTATGCAGGTTCGTTGACCATCGCAGGTAAAATACCTCTGCTTCGAGGAAACAAACTTTGTTTCTCTGTCTTCCCTACAAAACCCATTCCTAATATGAATTCAGCACATTTTCGTCACTATGTTCGATCGTATATTATTATTATTATTATTATTATTATTATTATTATTATTATTATTATTATTATTATTATTATTATTATTATTATTATTATTATTATTATTATTATTATTATTATTATTTCCCCTGGGTCTCGATAACCAGCTTCAACCTCCAAGGATTTACAAGCCAATGTCTTGGGTCAGTAGCCCGTCGAGGAGCATGCAAACGCTGGATCACAGCATAGCTGATCGGTGGTCAGTCCAGTGCCCGGTATGGCGGTGAAGAACAAGGAAATGGAATGTAGTGATGAAAGGGATGAGAGGAAAATTCACGGATCAAATTATCCAAACCAGGCTTCGCCTAGCGACCGAGGAAAACCGCGAAAAAACCTTCGGTCAGTAGGTCGCCCTGGGATTTTGAACCCGGGAGCTCCCGGATGCGTGTCCTACACGCTATCGCAGCACCTCGTCACTCGGTGTATTTTTTGCTTGCCATGAACAAACTATTACTCGTAACTGGCTATTTTGCAGTCGCAATTTTCACCGCATGCGCGACTAAGCAGGGAAATGTACGTTATTACAAACTTTCAGTATTATATAGTGCATGATGCTGTTGTCTGTTACTCAAAGGCTAGCACTATTTTCCACTTTTCTCTCCCTTTTCCGCTTTGTCTGTATTTTCCCGAAGTTTTGCTTGGAAACGTGCCCTCAGAATCAAACGACTTGTATGGATAATGACGTATCACGTGCATTCTCAAAATGGTTCCAGCAAGCAATCCAGGAACTTCTTCAGAAAGGCAAGCAGTACTTCGTTTCTTAACTGATAGATACAGTTGCTTGAGTAGCTAACATAATACTCTTGTCCTTTAACACAAGATGCGAACATTTTAAGCTATTGCCTTTCATAGTCTTTTAACACACTCAATTAAATTGATTCTGAATTTCCGTGTTACACTCTTCCTTCGGTGGTGATTTCCATGTCCGATACACATTCTAAAATAACATTAGACACTAAATATGCTGGTTTATTTTCACCTAAATACTATCGTTTTCTAACAATCCAAATGAGTAAGAAGTATAATGTATTCGAAGACGTTTATCTAAGAATTATATATATAATCGGAATTCCGATGCATGTCGCTGTTGATATTGTATGCTTTGCTCGGCTAAGCGGTAGAATCATCGATATTGTCGAGTTGAAGTCTGCACACCCATGAAAATACAACGATCTTTGTAGACAGCAGATGCTTACTGATCTTCTGTATGACATATTTCTTTTGAAGCACATTTGAATTAACTATGCGTTTATCTCTACCAGCAGAACCTGCAGCTCCTTTCGCATTAGTCGTGTTAACTGCAGAAATACTTCTCTCTCTCTCTTTTTCTTTATTGCTGTTTTACGCACATGTCATGTGATGTTTCGAAACTAGGCACTAAAATTGGGTGCTTGTGTTGCGATCGGAACCTTACTGCTTCCCGTAGTAATTGGTTTACGTAATGAATAATACTAATTAAATATTGCTATTGCTTCTTAAATATTCGTCCCACCCATAAAAAGTACCGGCAGCCAAAATAATGGAGAGTAAATTTTTCATTTATGAACAAACAATATTGCAGTGTACGTGTTCTGGCGTTTTTCTAGGTTTATTGTTTCAATAGCTTTATACCTTTTTAAAACAAATCAGATTTTTTTAAACTTTTTTTCTTTTTGGCTTGCAGTGTTTACAAAATTATTTTGCATACATTTAGTACAGCAACTTTTTATATACTATTCGGCCACGTTATGACTCAGTGCGGTGTGAAGAGGAACTAAACACCTACGGAACAAGGGGCGGGGCATCGGAAGGACAGTCAGGTAAAACATCTGCAGTTCTGAGTTGCATTTACTAGCGAGGCCGAGGCCTGCAAAATATAGACTGTTTTCGTTGTGCAACTGTACATTCCCCTACCGCCTTCCCCTCACACCCCTCTTATCCCTAGCCTTGATGACATTAGGCAGTGCCAACAAAAACATTGGCGCCCTCCTCCAAGCGCATTCATAACGTAACTGACTACTACATGACAATTTATTTAAACGTATCATTTAAAGTGAAAGAAAAATGAATTTGTGAAGTCGTAAAAATTGAGGTGTTAATGAGGAAATTCAGTGGATACACTGAAAATTCCTGACAATCAAAACCCGATTTTCAACTTCAGCTATTATAACAAACATGTTCTTTACTAAGTGCATGTAAAATAATTTTATAAAGCCACACATGAAAATGTTGGAAAATATGTTCAGCTTAAACAAAAATATAAAACTAATAACATGAAAAATCTTGAAGCACCAGAAGATGTAAATTGTAATATCTTTTGTTCTTTTTCTGGTTAAAAATTACATTTTTTAAAAGTAGAGTGCAATGCTTTTATCCTTTTCTATAGGTGGACTCAGCAGATTCAGTCCTAAATAGCTAGTGTGCAAACAGATGTTTTAAAAGTGCTGTTTTTGGCTTCGGGATAACCCATTATACCGTCGCATTCAGTTATGTATCCTAAGCTGAAAGAGCAGGCGAGTTTGGTTTATTATATGTATAGGGATTTTTTTTTTCTGCAAGCTTTGCTCTTTTCCGAATTCTGGCGTTGCAGACGAGGGCACAATCCAACTAGGACCTACCAGATGTTTTATTTAATCTTCTGGGTAATCCTTGCGGCTAATGTAGGATGCTTCCAAACTTCCTATGCCTCTACCTTTGAAGTCCTTCGCATATAAAGCAAACACAGTAACAGAATCCTCTTATTCTACCATGGTTATTGATATAGGTTATGGCAGCTTTCGAGAATGTCGATAGCAACAGGGATATCGACACTAGTTGCTAAAGCGTCCCATAAAGGTGGATGTGATAGCTTGTCTCCTACTGACCATACAGGGACATACAAATTCCCTAATTTATTGGCAAATAAGGTATTTTCATTTTCTGTTAATGCTCGTTGTGTTTGTTGTATCTAAGGATTCGATTGGATTGGCTACGGAGAGGACTCGGCACTGGTCAACATAGGCGATATTGTACATACGCCGCACAAGGGGTCTTCCCCGGGAGGAAGGATGAGGCGAGAAGAGGCGCGGCCAGAACCAGGAGTGAAGGCACAGGAATGACAGGGTCCCTAAGTTTCCAGATAGGGACTCCCCGGCAGACGGACAGGCAGACCGGGGACCTCACCTCGCACAGAGGGGTCCAACGCCCCTCAAGGGAGTTAGGATACCCTCGGATGCAAGCCGAAAGCCGGAGAGAGTTACAAAGAGTTCCTTTTCCCCCGCCACACTGCACCGAAACACCATCGCCGACACTTCCAGCCCTGAAAGAGACCAACGGATGAAAGATGAAATGAAATGAGAATGGAGATGAAATGGAATATAGAAACAAAATAAAAAAATGTAGGTTCTCAATTACGAAACGTAACTTGACCCACAAATGACCACCCATGTATGGTCCAACCATTCATTGCGCTCTTCGAGCACGGCCATTCAGAATTTTCGTTGTTATTTACTTTGGTGTAAGAACAATTGCGAAGTGCTTTATACAAATGTTGTTTAGTTTTTATGAGGAGTAAGAAAACCCCATAATATCACGCAACTTTTATTCAAGACATTTCTTTCTATAACGCTTAGTTTTGGAGATATTGTGCAGTCTCAACTTAAATGGCCCACTCTGTATAGTGGCGTTTAACGCCCACTCTTTCTGCATACAACACCATAAACGGTGGACACTGATGATACATCAAATGATCATTGGGGAAGGAAACATTCTAGGCCTAAATTTAAGGTACCTCCTCAGCATTTGTCAGTTATGAAGTCTGAGGAAAACCTGGGAAAAAAATCGGGTAGGATGATCCTGGTACGTTTTAAACCGCAGACTTCCGTTCACGAGACCGTGCCATAACGACCTCAGCTACCCATATCTTTAAGCGCAGTCATTTACCCCTTGTACATATTCTCGGCAGCTAGTCCAGTTTTATGCCTCCCGCCGTTGAACAGGAAATGTTCTAGTAGTTATATCCAGTGCATGCAAGGAACCTTTGGCATCCCAATGTAAAACATTGCATTACAAATAAAAAAAATTCTGATGTTACACTCACATCACTTTCTCTACTCTTGTACAAACTATTTTTACAAACTCTTATTCCATCTATTTCATATTAATCGAGATAAACATTTGCAGAAAGGATCTTTTGACATGCAAAGAGAATTACATTTTACACATAGCGACCAGTTCTAAAAATATTTGACTATCGCTTATCGTACTATCGTACTAAGTTCCCCTTGTTGTGATGGTTAAGTAATCAATAAATGAAAAGTGAAGAACAAGTGGAAATGGGACATGAAAAAAACTGAAAAAAAGGGAAAAAAAAGAGCAAGATAATTTATTGACAAGAAATTGTAAAATGTAAATAAACTGTAGTGATTTGTCTAGTGAATGAGTGACCAGGGTCAAAGTGCAGTAGACAATCACATTTGTAAAACTCTTAGCACAATAAATAGGTTGACCATATCTCTTAATAGCTGGTCGCTATGTGCAGCACCATTCTCTTTGCCACAGATTAATACTGTTTGCATATCCAAGACAAAAAATGAATAACGAATTCCCATTTGAGAAAATAGGTATTGAAAAATTTAAGGGAATAACAAGCAATATCTCGAAAATGGTTCACTCAACAAAAAAATGTATGACATAAATTGTGTGTTTTAACATGATCTACATTTTTTGTGCACTAACATTTTGTCTATCTCTTATGGTTTACCAGTTATGCAAAAGTCGTTCACAATGAAGAATACTTTTGGAGACATTCCCAGAAAATTCAAGATATACATTTTATTTGTCATGAAAATATCTTAAACATATGATATTTTAACCAAAATCGTTAGCCATTTTTGAGAAAATTAAAATTTTCCATGTAAAGGGTAGTCTGGGGTGGGGGGATTTTCTTGAAAACCTTCGTGTCGCATCTCTGGAAGATACTGAACCAAAATCCAAGTTTGGTGTTTATCCGACTGTTCGTTTCTGAGTTATGCTGTTCACACACACACGCACACACACACACGGACATGTTTCCAAAAATGCTTTTTTTGGATTCAGGGGGTCTCAAAACATATATTTCCGGTGAAATCTCGGTATCGAATTTTTGGGTGGAATACAATAATTCCCCTACTTACTATACGCAGCAGAGAAAGTAAAAAAGGTCATATGATGTGTTACACTAACATGATTTTCTCAACCCTCTTATCACTTATTAATTGGTATAAAAACTATTCTTACGAAAACTTATTTTTCTATCTACTTCATTTTAATCGAGATAAACCTTTGCAGAAATAGCTACATTACACATTTCGTTATACATAAAAAGGGAATACCGATAGTCAGTGTTTAAGAACTGGACGATATATGATGGCCTTAAAATTCCATACTGTTCCCATGCAACCGCGAGAAACAACTGAATGCCGACAGGGCTTGAAAAGAATGACAAAATTGGACAATTCATACCATTAATGACATATATCTCTGAAATAGCTGATGCCACACAAAAAAGTTATTTAAAATAATTTGTGTGTTTTAAAGAGATCCACATTTTTCGTGTAGTACTTTTCTGTCTACCTATTGTTTAACCTTTACCAGTTATACAAGATTATACAAAATTCCTTCCGAATGAAGAGGACTTCACAGGCTATATCTATAAAATTTAATATAGGTATACATCTTGTCATTTAAATATCTTTTATATATGGCATTTTAATCAATTTCGTTATAGCCATTTTTTTTGTCAAATCAAAATTTCTAAAACTTCTCCTTGTAAAGGGTAGTTTTGAGTGGGGGATTTTCTTTAAAATCTTCGTGTCGCATCTCTGTAAGATACTGAACTCAAATACCAAGTTTGATATTTTTCTGTCTTTTCGTTTTTGAGTTTATACTGTTCAGACAACAAACGGACGTTTTTCTAAAAACGCTTTTTTTTTATTCAGGGGCCCTCAAACATGTATTTCCGGTGAAATCTTAGTATCGAAATTTTGGGTGGAATGCAATATCTTCTCTAACTACTATATACGTGGTAGAGAAAGTTCCATATACATGTGTTGTCTCTGTGTGCCCTTTATTCTCATTTTCAAATGACATACCATTGCCTGTGATTCTTCTTTGTTCATTGTTGATTTCAGTTCTGTTTCAAAGGAAATAGTCTGCGTTTTCACAATCCAAAAATTTAGCTCTGTTGAATGCTGGTAGGCCACCTAAATCGCGCAACAATGAACATAATTAAGGAGAGATTAAAATCTCTATCCCCTCGATGTTAAATTTGCTAAATTCATGACCCATTACCTCAAACTGTATATCAAACTGAAATATTTACAGGTTGTAGACGAATGCCTTCCAAGCTCGCTGATCTACGTTTATACAATAAGTTTGTTTATCACGGAAGATAGAATTATTTTCTTAATTATACCATATTTTGATCAACATTCAACAGCAACTATTTTTAAAATATAATCAACCATGTTATTTAACAGCAAAAGTAACTCCACAATCGGACTTAGGGTGTGTTTCATCTTAAAATTTAATTCAACTATCTTGAATAGTTTTCTCTGAAAAGGAGTAATTTATACCAGAAAATGTAATTCAGGAAAAAGCCGTTGAAAGCAAAAAATGGAGAAAACAAGCTCCAACAAAAAGATGGGTTAAGGTTTACCATTCTACTCCAAAGTGTGTAGGAGTTAAGCATTTTTTTTTCTTGTGTGAAATGGTGCGAAATTCACAGCAGCAGATGCAGTAAAATTTTTAAAAATATATTTAAAATATAAGCATTTTGCATGTAGTGATGAAATAAATATAAATTTAGAGAGGAAATTGCAATTAATAAGACTGCACAAAAAACTTTAAAATATCATCTTGTGGCAATTTTCGCAACTTAGTCTCTCCATAAATTGGCAGAGCCCGCAGCTTTAATTCGGAGATTCTCTTCTCTCTCTCCCCCTCTCTTTTTGCATTGTTCACCTCCAATAGCTTCAATTCCTCTCTCCGTATAACTTATATAATGTTTTGAAACGAATAAAACGGAGTTCTTCTAGGACGTTGATAAAAATTAAAACGCAAGTTATAGCTTTAATAGTAAACAAACTTGTACCTTCCAGTTTAGCTTCTTATTTAATCGGAACTTTCCTTAATAACTGTTTTATCATATACAAATACGAGGGCGGATTGATAAGTCCATGACTTTGACGAGAGATAGCGTTCTAATCACAGGTTTCTTGTTTGCGCCCAAATCTTGCCTCTATTCTGGGTATAATCGCAGAAATTAGTCATTTGTTTCTCAGAACATTGTTGAGAGCTCCTAAAATAAGCAGATGTGTGTTGCTTCGTAGAAAATAGAGAAAAGTGGATTTCATGTTCTCATAAAGCACTAATTTTTGCGTGGTAAGACGGTGAAGGAAACGGAAGAAAAGCTGAACAAATATTATGGGGACTCTGCTCCATCACATGGCATGGTTCACAAGTAGTTCAAAGAATTTCGATGTGGCCGTTCGAGCACAAGAAATGCAGGGCGCACAGGACGACCGTTGAGGTCACAGCAGAAGAAATGGTGAACAAAGTTCATGATATTGTTTTGGAAGACCGCCCAGTGAAAATCCGTGAGATAGCCAAAACCGTAAACATCTCAAGTGAACGGGTGTATAACATTCTGCACAAATTTTTCGGTATGAGAAAACTGTCAGCAAGATGGGTGCCGCGATTGCGCACAGTTGAGAACAAGCGGAATCGTGTGACCACTTCACAGGGATGTTTGAACATGTTCCAGCGCAACCCAAATGAGTTTTTGCGGCGTTATATCACGTTTGATGAAGCTTGGATACATTACTGTCAACCTGAAACCAAACAAAATTCAAAGCAGTGGATTTCCTTCGGCGAACCTGCTCCAAAGAAAGCGAAAACCATTCTGCAGGAAAAAAACCATGGCAGCTGTCTTTTGGGATTCACAAGGGGTGATAGAGATCCACTACCTGGAAAAGGGTAAAACGATTACAGGTTCATATTATGCCGCAATGCTGGATCAGTTTGACAAGGAATTGCTAAAGAAATGACCCCATTTGGTGAAGAAAAAGGTTCTCTTTCACCAGGATAATGCGCCCACACCACATCAGCATTGTGGAATTGGGCTACGAACTGCTACCTCATCCACATATTCTCCATATTTGGCTCCAAGCGACTTCTTCCTCTTCGCAAACCTGAAATATTGGCTCGCTGGGAAGAAATTCACGTCCAGTGAATACATCATGGCAGAAACAACCTCATATTTTGCAGACTTCGAAAAAATCTTATTTTTTGGAAGGATTAAAACAATTGGAGAAACTTTGGACAGCGTGTATTGAATTGAAAGGAGATTATATTGAGAAATAAGATTGATTTTTTTGGAAAAAAATTGTTAGTCTTTAAAAAGTCACTGACTTTTCAATCCGCCCTCGTAATATAACCTGTCGGAAAGCATACCCTAATAAAACGTTTCTTATGTAGCATTCTTAAAAGAATCTCGATAAGCAACATAATTAGATTTCTTTCGTGTGCCATTAAAACCCCTCCTTTGGGGAAGCAATTCAGATGCGTATTCTCTAATTGGTTGTTGTTTAGCAAATTTCATAACAATCGCTTTTGCCAATCTGGAGTGAAAAGATGGAAAACATAGAAACGGAAATTTTAAAATTGTTATTTTTTTTCTTCCGGCCAGCCCCATTATTACGACGGCTCAGTTATTCATCGAAAATCCGAAATTATAGATGTCTATTGTTTGTTGGATACGAGAAAATTGCCATCTCGAGTATTTGGTTAATTCTTCGTAGATTAACCTCATAATTTAGTTTCATCTTGAAATAAAATTGTCAGTCCGGTATTTTATCCAGCTACTTTTACGTTTTCTATTGTAAGAAAATCCCATTCTCTGAAGTGAAATATTCTGATATACAACTATAAAAAGTCTGGCCCCGTAGCTCAGTCGGTAGAGCATCTGTCTGCTATGCGAGGGGTCCCAGGTTCGATTCCCGGCTGGAGTTGGGAATTTTTCTCTAGCCAAGTTTATTCCCTATCCTTCAGAGTCTGAAAGTTTGAATGTGTCAGTGAACTAATGATTAAAACCCAAAAAGTTCAAGAAATCCAGCGACAAGAGAATACGAGTAAACACCATTGCCAGTAGCCGATAAGACCAATGTAGTTAACGGCGGGATATAGATATATATATAATGAAACAATAAAGATGTCTGTTTTAGGTATAAGATGTTAGATATTTTCGAAAGTAATATGTACCAAAAAGTGTTAGAACAAAATAACTGTTGACTTCTGAATCAACACTCGCTTAAGCACTACTTAAATAAACATAACAGAACAGTGTTAGAATAATGATTACCCCACAATAGGTGTCATATGCAAGATGACTATATACCCGTGCATAGTAAACATTCAATAAGGATTCTAGAATGAATGAATGCCGAGAAACTTAACTTGTTTATCAGGGCTCATGGCTCATATTGAAAGTTAAATCTACTGTTTCACCTTTATTAGTATGCAGTGTGTTTGCTTCACACAGTTTTATTATTTTATTTGATAAATTGCCACTAACAGTGCGCTAGTAATTATTAATAGCAGCATCATCTGTAAATAAACACGTTTCAAGACTTTCATCTGTGCTGGGCTCGAGCAGAACACTACTACTACTGGTACTCCATTGAGGGTTGCAGACATTCCAAGTTATTACAGACTTGGATAACAGCAGGGCAAAGTACCTGCGCGGTCTTAGTAGAAGAAGGCTTGCTTGGGAAACAGGATTCATTACAGGACACTGCGCCCTAAAGTTTAATCTATGCAGAATGAGATTGTTTAACAACCCTATCTGTAGTAGATGCCTAGAAGGAGATGAGACTGCTACTCATCTGCTATGTGATTGCCCTGCTCTTGCTAATCAAAGAGCAAGTATTTTTGGCAATCACTTTCCAAAGATAGATGAACTATCGAAAGCCTCAGTTAGCAGTCTGGTTAAGTTCATATCGAGCAACAGACTACTTAACTGATGAAAGCGGGGATGCCAATAGATCTTTAAGGTCGCAGTGCTTGGGCATAAAACCCACCCCTTTTTCAAACTACAACTACAAGACTTTCATCTTGAAGGTACGCTGGAAGATGAGTAATGTAAATAACAAAATACAAAGGCCCGAGTAAAGACCCTTATGGGACATCCTTGTGCCTCACCAATTTCACATTCGACTGTTCATTTACAAAAGCAAGTTTATGCCTATTTGACAAATATGATCTAACAAAATTTAAGTTTCTGTACAAGAATCTCATGAGATGTGGTTTTAAGGCTTTAGAGGAATCAAAAGCTAACTATGGGCACTATTACCCTTTTTCCAGGTGACAAACTTATTTTCAATAGTGAGATAAGAGTACTTATCGATGGTACTGCGATTAACTCTAAAGCCAAACTGGCATTCGGAGAAGAGCAAATAGCCCTCACAGTAACCGCTTATCTGTCTATTAACAAGAATCTCATTAGACATTTTCGAAAGTAATATGCACCAAAAAGTCTTAGAACAAAACAATTGTTGACATCTGAATGAAAACTCACTTAAGCACTGCTGAAATAAACATAACAGAACCAGTAAGTGTAAAACCATCCAGTTTAACATATACTTTTTGAAAAGGAATTCTCTGATTATTCCAAGCTCAGGCATCTATTTTATTTATTGCGTACTTTAAGCATAATCATTTAGAAAACACGTTTAAATGGAGACCACATCTCTCTCAACGTAGGTTGTCATACTCTCTTAATAAAACTGGTTACTGTTTCAAATATTTAAAATAATATGGAAGTAAATGTTATTCTTTCTAGTCTGAAAGGTAGCTATACAGCATATGCAAATAGTAATGGTACGCATTAAAATGGATCATACTTTCTATTGACACTAAACTAAATCTTTGCAAACTGTCATTTTCCTTAATACATATACAAGCTTCAAAGATGAGACTCGCCAAACTGCGGTAATCTGTTAAATACCCGGAGCTATAATACTTTTAATTTAATACATTATAAAATATTGTGAATAATGAGTTAAACTTTCAGATAGATATTATTCATTACACTCGAAGAGAAAACAAATGTTCAAAAACCTGAAACAGTGTCAGCAGCTCAATTCTTGTAGTTAGTGACATTACATAGAATGCACTAATGCGGAGTAAACATTACAGTACCCTGTTTTTTCTGACATATAGCTGCTTATACACTAAAATTGCAACAATATTTTTGCAGTAATGCTTAATTTACAACCTGAGATATGAATGTCTTTTTGGATTGACTGTATTTCCAGATACACTTTAGTTCCCTTACTTCAGAAGTTCGAGTTATTTCAGATTTTTATGCACAATGATGCATTGGACCTAACTTGAGAAAAAAGTTAACTTGATAATGTTGGCAACAATGGTCCCTTAAATGCGAATAGGAAATGACAGAGACTAATATTCTGAATGCTCAGCAGAAACACATCCTGGCAGCATTCAAGCAGATGAACGACCTGCCAAGAAAGCAGAAATTACAAACGTACTTTATTCACGTAATGAAAATTGGTGACTCATTTCGTAGTCTGTCAGGAGGAATTTACCTGGGGTGAATAAGAAAGGAGTAACGATTAGTCATTTAATTCTGCCCCTCACTCTCGCTGTCATTTTAAGCTAAGAAATGCGTGCGATTGTGCAAGAATTCAAAATGGCGGCTATCGAATCGATTCTCGCAGCAGACACTTCTATTAACGATCTCCCTCTTTGGAGAAAACAGTCTTGTCAATAGTAAAAACGTTTGCTGTATTATTCTAAATGACATTTTTATAGCAAGCGGATACAGTAAACTTAACATATAGTGTCTGCTTTCTGTCCCAAATACTGCAGCTTCTTGCGTGTTTGTTCTTTATGTCTTAAGTTTGGTATATGAAGCTTCACTTAAAAACCTCACCAACATAGCAATCGAATCCATGTGTTGTGGGTAGAGTATAAAAATTCTCTAAATGAGTAGAACAGAAGTATAAAGCTTTTTATCGATAATAAGTATGTTATTAATAAAGGGGGAAATCGAAGTTTTAATTGTTACTCAAAAATTAGGACTGTGTGGTGCAATTTAAATAGAATAAAGTAGGTATATGGAAAATTGAATGGTATTAAAAGTTAAATAAAGTTGTAAAATAAATTTTAACTCTGATGCTTATAAGGATGAGTAAATGAATGTGGTGGTAGGTTGTTCGTATTTTTTTCATCTATTTACTTCATGTTTTGAGAGCGATAAACGGGATAAATGCTGAACTTGTCTACGTTATCTATTTATTTCATCGAAATATTTACAAGTGACGAAGTCACGAATGTATTTGTCTACAGAAAATCATAGTTCGAGTTGGGCGATTTCATGATTGAAACAAAGCATACAAAGTTAACAAGAAATAATGAAATCTGATATTAAGCACACCTACGCCCAGTCAGTGCCACCAGACATTTCGCTATCTTCTAGAACTGACTGTAAAATAAGGGAAACCTCTGGAGAACGCTGTGATAGACTTATCAAGTTATATGAATAAAAATGAGTATATAGTATATGCTTCATTTTTTCAAATAAATATTCAGTTTGGTAAGAATAAAACCTTTCGAGTATCGACTTCATTTTGAGAACATACTCGAGTAATTGAAGCAGAGTAGAACATACTCAGGCATCCATCTTACAAGAGTATGTACTCATATTTGGTATGAATAAAAGCTATTATATTCTCAGTATTACAAGTTCATTCTCTTATGTTGAGCATGGTTACATGAATACACACTTCTGAGTATATATTGACCTTTTTTGTTTTACTTAAAACTAAATATAATGAGAATGATACAATTTATGAGCTGTATAGTACTCGTGGAAAAGTTACAAATATAGCCATGGGCATTAAATAAGTTTCAAAATCCTACATCGTTTCAGAAAAACATAACCTAGAAGTAACATTGAAAGTCAGCTTTATTAATTAACCTTACTATGTAAAGTGCTAACTTCAAAATCCAGATACCCACTCATAACTAAGAAAGCTGTTTCATAGTATACCTAAATAGTGCAAATATCCTAGCATTCTAAAAAAATAGTTGGATGACTTCAATCAGCACCTCATGAGTTATGACTTTCCAATCCACGAATATTCCTTTCTTTTGGCTTATAGAATTTTATTTGTTAGTTTTCTAACATTGCCATGAATATTCAAGGAATTTCAAAATCAGGTATTGCTTCATGAAAGTATCATTGAAAGCCATATTTATAAGCTTACTATGTAAAATCTTAACACCAAAATTCAGTTGCTTAAGAAGTTAGGTTACTTATAACAAAACTGCTTCGTAGAAAAATAGTGTAAACATCCAGGATTCTAGAAACAGTCTGGTTTGAATCTGCATCCGGCACCTTATAATTATGACTTTAGAATCTGTGAACATTTTCCTTTTGTCTTATTTATTGATAATAGACCTTTGTCTATTTCATGTTATTTATTGTTTTGCTGATTTAATTTGCAGCTATGCTTTTGTGTGTGTTCTTCAATTAATGTTTCATTTCTTGAAGGACTTAATATTTCTCTAATATTTCTGCTGAAACTTATTATAAAACACAGGTTAATTCCCGAACACTTTTGATGCGACAGAACCAAATACAACATATTCTGTCCTTCTAATTCAGAATGTCAAGCAACACAACACCATACACTCAACGAAGCTAGTATGTGGTCAAAGAGTGTAGATAACACGAGTATATACTTACATTTAAGGAACGAAGATGGCTGTGGGGATGAGTATATAGGTACTCGCGTGAGCTGGTAGGCTTTTATTCTTATGAAAACGAGTATGTTCTCATTGAGCTGAGTATATAATCACAGTGTTGTTACTCATGAGAATAAACTTTGAGAAAGTACTTGGTTTTATTCATATGACCCATCGTTAAACTTTCTTTGTAAAAATACATCACAAATGTTTCGTTGGATATTGGTTTTATACAGGCAAAAGGAGAGGAAGTGAATCAAAATGACCGTTTGGTAGCAATGGATATGATTGAAAGTCAACATTCCCTTCCAGTATTAAGCCTTACTAAAGGTGGAATGGTCCACGTTAACTGCTTAATATGATAAACTATGGTGTGTATATTAGAGACGGTCTGTAACGTAGCAACAGAATTCAAAACATATATGTGCTCACGATCATATGCTTTACATGCGGAAAACATGAGAATGTTCCCATATTTGGAGACATTTCCTCGAGGCCTTCTTGTATAATTAGTTTCCCTTTAGTCGTCGGTCTGGGTGTCGGAAACATGCCCTCTGTGCCCAAAGTTGCGGGTTCAAGACCATGATATGTAAGAAAGCCTCATGCGAGTATATTTACCGGCACAACTTTGAGGTTGATACTACCCTGGCAATAAGACAAGGACAAGGAGCGGAGAAGTTGGCACCACCTAAGAAGATCTTTTATGGCGCCCCCAGGAGGTAGGGGTGAGGTGAGACGAGACAGAGGGAGGCCGGACCAGGAGGCACAACAGGGCAGAAGACAGGGTCCCTACCTTTTTCCAGATTGAAACTCCCCGGATGGCAGTTGTTACAACCGGTTCCGCTTCCCCTGCAGGCTTGCATACTCATTGGAGGGTCCGGGACTCGGAACTGCCCCGATTCTGGGGATCGAAGTATTACATAGAGCATTATTTTTCCCTTCATGCAACGCCGACACTTGCAACTCTGAAACAGCCAAGCTGATGAAAGGTGAAGTGAAATGAGAATGGAGGTGAAATGGAGGGACAGGAAATTCGGGGGATGTAATGAACCTTCCCAGAATTCGCCTAGTGATCCGGGGAAACTTCCGAAAAAAAACATGGGTCAGGATGGTAGGCCGCCGGAATTGAACCCACGATCTCAAGAATGCGGGCCACAGACGTTACCCTGAGCCATCCCATCAGTTCTCTGGTGATAACCAGCAACCAAAACGTTTACTAGCTATATTCATGGCAGCTATTGTTAACCATTGAGAAATTTCATGGTTTTCTCATATTTGCACTCGGCCCGAGCAAAGTATTAGTGCAGATACTTCCAAAAAGTTAATCATGACAACTTAGATCTTGTCATGCGAGTATCTTAAATATACGACATTAAATGTAAGTCGTTTGAACTGTTTTGAACACAAACTATGTAGTTACGAGGCATAAGCAGGGAAGTCGTAGTTCCCAAGGTCGTGGGTTCAAACCCGGCGGAAGGCAATGGATTTTTTTCGGGCGTAAAAATCCTTAGCATGGCTTCCTTCGAAGGGTAGTAAAGCCGGTGGTTCCGTGTCGTAGATTTACGGTACGTAAAAGAACCTCAAGCCTGATAGAGGCCTCTGAGCAAAATTACCGATCTTTCACGCCCATTGGGACGCTAAGGGCCACAGCAGTTAAAGAGCGTCCATAAATAAAACTCAATTTCATTTCAGGGAAGTCAAACTTTACAAAACGTTTTTATAATTTGAGATATGCAAGAAACTCAGTTTAAGAGAAACGTTGCATCTGCCTAGCTAACTAGTCAGGGAAATAAATAGTTATTTGCTAAGGAGTTACCAACGTTTTTGGAAGAGGTAAGATGTCGGTCCTATCCCGCCAATGTTAAATTTACTAAATTCATCTCGAAAACCATTTTTAAGATATGAGACTGACATTTTTAAGGATGTCGATGAGTGTTTTCTAAGTTCACTGTTCTATTGTATACTATAATTTTGTTTATTAAGAAGCTAGGATTATTTTCTTAATTTTACCATCTTTTAATTACAATTTATCTGAAGTTATACTTTTAAATAAACAACCATGTTATTAACACCAAAGTAAAGCCACATTGCCACTTAGTAGTTACTTTTATCATCCTGAAATTTAATTTATCTGTCCTCAATAGTTTCTGAGAAAACGGATCATTTATGCCAGAAAATATCATTCAGAGAAAAAGTTGTTCAAAGCAAAAATGGAGAAAACGAACCCACATATGTTTGCAAAGAAAGAAACCAGATGCCTTGAGCACACAAAAGCTGCCGTGCTTAACAGTGGCCAATTAGTAGGGGAAAATTTTCCCCTAAAAGATGGGTTAAGATATATTTAAAATGTTAGCATTATGCCTGCAATGATAAATATCAAATTGAAGGGGAAATTCCAATTGATAAGACTCCACAGAAAACTAAAAATGTCGTTTTGGGCAATGGTTGTCAATTAGTCTATTACTGGAATATTTCGCTTTCTTCGTTTATGTACATATAAATATAGCCCCTTGCAAAGGAACGCTGCTACATTTGTATTACAAATGTGACCTGGAGTATTAAAATTGCAAAAAGAAATGTCAGTAGGCTTGTGTTAGTGCAGAGGTGAGGTCGTTCGGACACACTGCAGTGGTGACCTGATATAGTCGTATTGATCCCGGGTCATGTGGCCGATGGGAGGATACCTCTAGTCAACGTGGGCTATTGGCTGCACGCGACCTCTTTTCTGCTTGGCTCCACCAATGAGAAGTCACGTTTCATATTGATCCTCCACGGGGGTCGAGATCCAGGAGCTATAAACGGAATATATCTACCCCTGGACTGGCCCTCGTACTGCACATCCGCAGTGTGCAATATTCAGGGTGGGAGTGCCCGGTTTGACACTGCCTTTGCAATATCTCCACTTCGCGTGGTAGCTAACACATTCAAAAAGGTGGCATTATCAGCAATTTCAAACAATCACTGCTGCCTAAAACCACAATAGTTTAATTTTTATCGCAACGTGCACTTTATAGCTTATTTGTAAATTGAATTAGTGTTGCAGGCCTTAATACTTCAGCTTACTTCAGTAGTACTCGGGAAAATTCTTTCAGTAGGTAGTACAATTAACATGAATCCAGTTGCACTGGCACAATGAATGAAGCCATAACACAATCAAATACCAATATATATATATATATATATATATATACTATACAAATCTTAAGTATTTTTAGGTTAGGAGCATGGGGTCGCAAATGCTGTATGAAAACAGGAGCGCTGCATGAACATAATTGAAGTATGTCTTTATATAGGGTAGTTAAATTATATTCGAACCCACTCGCGGCCTCTCCCTACTGCGCGAGACAGCCGTCAGTCGCCGGGGAAATTGCGCCGGCAGTGGCGGACTAAAATCCTTACCTTATAATAGATGCTGGAAATGCTGACCACCTGCTCTCAAACAGGCAGCATATCTCGTGTAAATATTCTCGCTCAATCTCCGAAGCACCCCTTAAGCACCTTGCGCACTGCGACCTACATGGATCTATTGTGGCTACCACCCCCAGGAGGAACGGATGAAGTGGAAGGAACCACACGAGGCTACAGGTCGCAGGCAGACACACACGTCAGAGACGCGCGGAAGTTATTAAAATTCAGGCTCGAAGACCCTTCCCACTGCTGGAGCTGCCTAGAGAGGGAGATGAACGACCCGTAGACTAAGCAGCCCTATAGTGTCTACGGGAAATACTCTCTTTTGTGAGAAGTACACCTGAACGATGAGAAGGAAATTTAATGAAACGGGAATGATGGAAAGGAAATCGTAGTAGATGGATAAACCACCCCAGCATTCACCTACCGATCAGAGAAAACCACGAAAAACCCAAGATCAGAGGGGGCAGTCGACGGGAATCGAACCTGGCACCTCCCGAATGCGATCCACACACGTTATTGCGGAGCTCGGCACCCCTTAAGATAGCTTCAGAAATAAAACAATGCTGACGTTACCATTAAAGGTCAATAAAATCTTGAAAGCTCAAAGATTTACAAAACGTGCATCTTAACGATAATCTCCTATTCACACAGGTCGTTTAGAGTACAAACTGCACACTAATTTGTAATGAATCGGCATATCAGATATTATTTAAATGACGAAGGAAGAGGTGAATATATTATATAAACGATGTTAACAAATGCTAATTGAATATTCGTGGATGTAATTTTTTTTAAATCAATAGAAAATTAAGAGATATGGGGAGACGCACGTGCTTAAGATGCACGATTTTTAGTATTGCTTCTAAAATATCTACTGAATACCAGAACGTAAGAGACAAAAGTTTGCGAACGTACCTGAAATTTGACACTATGTGTACATTTACGATCTTGATGCTTTTAGAGCGAGATTGAAGATATTTGTGCTGAACCTAGGATATTTTCATAACTAGTAGAACCCGCAGCTCCGCTCGCGTTGTTGGGTTAACTGCGGAGATTTTGTTACTGTCCTTCCCTCCCTCTTTGTATGCAAAACACGTGCTATGTAAAGTTTTGAAAACCGGTAATAAAACTAAGTAAACCATTTTATGATTAACTTATTCTTGTAATGCAGCTGGAACAATGTTGTTCCCTTTGTAGTAACTGGCTTGTGTACAGGAATAATCGCACGGAAATCAGGCATAACTTCTTAGATATTCGTCTAATTAAAATGTTTTAGATAATAAAACCTGTCAGACATAATGGTATAAACTTGTTACTCCGTTATAATTGTTTCAAAAAACCCGATAATGTAGATATTTAGATTTTGTGGCCTTGTTCCTCAAAACTTTGGGGGGAAAGTAGGTAATTTAAAGTGCCATATATGTATTCTCTAACTGGGACTTGACTGCGCTTTATAGGAACTGTCATAATTTTTGGCTTCTTGGCTGAAATGGAAACGCCCGTGCGGGAACTTATCTTTCTAATTCTATTTGATACATAGAACCTGCAAACGTAACACAAAAACGAAGATTAGTATAAATGGCAACTCTAATACTTGATAGCGATTTTTTTAAGGTGCCAGGAGGAGGTTAACAAGCTACCTTAAACTACCCTTTGCAAAGAAAAGTTTTCGTTACCACTTTTTATATGCTTAAAAGTTCCTGCGTTTTTGATTAAAATACTTTAGATGCATATTAACAAGAACAAAATGTATATATTGTATATTCTGTGACTGTAGATTGTGCAGTCCCCTTCATTCTAATTGATGTACATATAATTTCGTATAACTCGTAAATATTATCTTCACCCAATATTTCGATGTCGTGATTTCAACAGCATGTATTATTTTTTTAATGCGTGTATGAACAGCATAACTCAAAAACAAAATGTCAGATAAATATCACACTTGGTATTTAGTTCGCTACGTATCTACCGAAGATGCAACATTGGGATTTTCAAGAAAATCCCTCGCTCCAAACTATCCTTTGCATGTAATTTTTACTTCCTCTACTACGTATAGTAAGTAGGGGAAGTATTGCATTCCACCCAAAAATTCGATACCGAGATTTCATGGGAATTGCACGTTTTGAGGCCTCCTGAATCCAAAAAAAGCATTTCTAGAAAAAAGTCTGTCTATGAACAGAATAATTGAAAAACGAAAAGTCGGTATTTAGGTTCACTACCTCTCAAAGATGCCGACACGGTCCCAGACTACCCTTTATATGGAACATTTTTCGAAAAATTTGAATTTCTCAAAAATGGCTCAACGATTTTGATTAAAATATCCTATATTTAAGATATTTTCATGACAAATATAATGTATATCTTTAATTTTCTGGGAATGTCCCCAAAAGTACTCTTTTTTTTACTGAATGGCTTTTCCATAGCTGGTAAAGCGTAACAGATAGACAAAATTTTTCTACACAAAAAAGTAGATCTCGTTAAGACAATTTGTTATATATTATATTTGTTTTTTGTCGAGTGAGCCATTTCCGAGATATTCCTTGTTATTTGTTTGAATTTTCTAATAATTATGATTCTTCTCAAATGGGAATTCTTTATTCGTTTTTTTTATGCCCTGGACATGCAAAGAGAATGGGATGCTCCACATAGCAAGCAGCTATTAAAATATTTGACTATCGCTTAAAACCTACCATATTCCCGTTGCATCTACAAGAAAATTAGCAATGAGATTAACTTCTCGATATCTCGATTAACATGAAGTAGATGGAAAATATGCGTCTGTAAAAATAGTTTGTACAAGAGTGGAGAAAGTCATGCGAGTTCAACACATCAGATTTTTTGTTTCGAAGTCTTTGTCAAAACTGACTCTTAATAATTTTTATTAAAAGACCATATATTTTAAGATATTTTATGATAAAATGTATATGTTAAATTTTCTGGTAATAGCCTGCGAGGTCCACTTCATTCCGAAAGAATATTGTATAATTTTGTATAACGGGTAAACATTAACGGATAGATTACATCTTACTATCTACATAAAAGATGTAGATCTCTTTAAAGCACAAAATTTATTTCAAATAACCTTTATTGTGGCATCAGCCATTTCCGAGATATTTACCTTTTTTGGTTTGAATTTTTCAACGCTTGTCATTTTTCGAACTGCTGTCGCCATTCAGCTGTTTCTCACTATTGTGGAAAGAGCGAGCCGCATTTAAACATTTAAATATCGCTTCGGTTTCGTCCATCCCTTTGTACCTGAAACGAAATGTGTAATGAAGGCAGTTCTGCAAACGTTTATTTCGATAATATGAAGTAGATAGAAAAATAAGGTTTTTTAAGAATAGTTTGTAGGCGTTATATAAAAATAAACGATCGTTGGTAGACAGTCATTCTGCTTTCGTGTATGGCGCATCAGTTAAAGCGAGTACTTTCTAGTTAAAGCAGGAACATTCTGGACACTTGAAAACGGAATTGGGTGAGGGGTATGCAAATTTCGGTAGATAGCATTCACAAATGCGATAAGAAGAAATTCGCGTGCTAAATGCTAATAGAGAGAAACAAAAGAAATAGTGTCAACGCCCTGCAAGATAAGGGTTCCCTGGAAAAAATGGATGGAATCTATTTATGCATAAAGTACGCCAATGCTCTTGCGTACGTGGTGCATAGTGATTTTTAGTAAAAGCTCTCTAAATTATATTCAATAAAATAAATGTAATATAAGTACTGTATAAATATAAAAGGAATAGCCAATGAGCCGTCTAAATCCTACGCTATGAACCGTACAAACGCCTCCTAGGAAGCGTTAACCATAACAATACGAGGTACGGACGTATATGGCAGTGCTTATTCTGAGCGCTCGTTTCTAAACAACAAGCTTGTGACTGAAAATATGGGGAAAAATCCCGAGGAAATTTCAATCCGAGCCAGAAACATTGAATCGCAGCTGTTGCCAGCAAAATCTCGGCAGTAGTACGAGAAGTAAGATATTGCATTTAAAGACTGGTGCCAGGTAAGCAATGTTTCTCTTGTGAACGAAGATGAAAAGTATTAACAGTGATGTAAAACTGCAATTAGCACTAAGATATAACAGCGGCAAGTCAAAAGCAGATTGTTTTCGGTTGTCCAATACGGAAAATTAAAACGTATTTAATATAAAATTGAAGTGGGGATAACCAAGACATAAAATGTATGTGGCGTTCCTATCATTCTGGTATTTAGTAGACATTTTAGGAAACAGTTCTAATAGTCGATATCATATAAACAACACTTAAATTGCTATGGATCTCGAGCAAATTACATAAATGAATATTCGCTTAGCATTTATTAACATTCTATATTTAACGCCTTCGCTTGTTCTCTCGTCATTCAAATAAGACCAACGTAACTGATGTCATTTAGTGTGCACTTTGCATTTTGAAGGCTACCTGCATCAGTGGGATTTTACCGTTACGTTGTGTAGTAGGGTGTTTTGTAAATCTGTTTGTTTCCCAAAGGTTTTATTTTCTTTTAATTGTAGATATTATATTTAAATTTGTAAATGCCTTGCTTAAGGGATACCCATCAAACTGGAATTTCTTGGCGTACACCGATGGACTCGGGAAGTTTTAAATCTCAATTCATGGCAAGTATTTAAAACAAAAAGCGTAGTTATGTCCTTTATTCGAGTTGCAGAGAATTAAAAATATGGTTAAACCATTTAAAAGCTAGATTAAACTGTTAATATCCGGTGTAGAACGGAAGCCCAGACTCCCTCAAGAAAAGCGAGAGCAGAAACCTTTACACCACACAGCGGCTGCTTAGAATACGATAACACGTTTCTGCTGGATTTCTTTATGATTGTATTGCACTTCTAATGGCAATGACATTTAAATATAGATTTAAAAAGTGTTAAATTCACATAACATTCCCTACCGGCTATATTTTTTTTCGGTATAGCATCTACAAAATATTCTTACGAAAGCATATTTTCCTATTTAGTTGATGTTAATCGCGATAAAATAATGTAGAAATAGTTTCATTACAAATTTCGTTTGCAGGTGCACGTGAGTAGAGGAAACCATATCGATAGTCGGATATTTAAATGCGAGTCGCTTTGTGCTGGGCTTTCAATTCTATACTTTTTCATGACATCACGAGAAACTGAATAGAGGAGAACTTAGAAAATGACAAAGTGTTGAAAATTTAAAACCAATAGCTTACATATAATTAGTACCCTACAAAATTCGAATAAAAAGGATATAATATACAAGAAGTTTACATGTCACCCAGTGATGTTCAAAGTTTTTGAAAAATTATTCAGAAAATATCAGATCCAATTGGCATCTCAGAATACCTACAGTTTAAGAAATATGCTGAATACACCTTTGACTAATACAACTGACAACTTAAAAAAATCAGAAATGTCACGATTGCCAAGGCTCATATATAGGTATAACTAAAAGGAATATAAAAATAAGACTAAGTGAAAACCAAAGAAATATAAAACTGAAACAAATAGATAAATCAGCAGTGGCCAACCATTTTTGGAACAGTAACCATGAAATAGGACAAGAGATAAAACTACTAAAATCTATATAGATTCCTTCACACTTGGACATTTGGGAAAAGGTTTTTATTCATCTCAACATTAAGAATGCTTTGAATTTTGAAATACCGCCTACAGACTACTTAATGCAGCTGATCCAATCAGATTACAAGAGAGAAGAAAGAAGACAGATGAGTTCCCAACCTTCACTACAGATGGCAACAAATCCAACACCACTAGTTTCCAATTCTTCACAACAGAGGGCAAAAGAATCGTTAGGGGAGGGGGTGAGAACGTGTCGCTAGTCGGCCGAAGCTGATGATGGGAGAAACATATCTCCCGAAAGCGCTCCTTAGTTAACATCTAGCGCTAATGTGATGGGAATTAACAAGTAACGACTCAGTTTAAATTATCAATAATGATGTATATCTCGGAAATGGCTGATGCCACAAAAAGTTATTGGAAATATATTTTGTGTTTTGCAGGGATCCACAGTTTTTGTATAGTGAAGTTGTGTCTATTTCTAAACGTTTACCAGCTATCGTTATACAAAATTCCTTCCGAATCAAATGAAATTAAATTGAGTTGCATTTATGGACGCTCTTTAACTGCTGTGGTTCTTAGCGTCCCATTCTATATTGGGCATGAAAGACCGGTAATTTTGCTTAGAGGCCTCTTTATCAGGCTTGGAGTTCTTTTACGTGCCGTATATTTACGACACGGGACCACCCACATTACTTCCCTTCCGAAGAAAGCCATGCTAAGGATTTTTTACGCCCGAAAAAAATCCATCGCCCTCCGCCGGGTTTGAACCAGCGACCTCGGGAAGAGGCTAGCATGGTAACCACTACAGGCTATTGCCATAAAATTCAAGGTGTACATTTTGTTCATGCAAATATCCTAAATGCGATATTTTAATAAAAATCTTTAGCCATTTTTGAGAAAATCAAAAGTATCAAATATTTTCCATGTAAAGAATAACTTGGAGTGAGAGAATTTTCTTGAAAATCCTCGTGCCTCATCTTTGTAAGATAAGAAACATAAATGCCAGGTTTGGTATTTATCTGAGTTTTTGTTTTTCAGTTATGCTGTTCACACGTTATTCTGTTCGTATTTTAGTTATGCGCGCGCACGCATGCACACGCACACAGAAACAGACCCCCTTTTTTTCCCCCAAAAACGCTTAATTTTTATTCAAGCGTCCTTAAAACTTATTTTTGGTGATATCTCGATATCGAATTTTTGGGTAGAGTGCAATACCTTCTATATCTACTAGGTATCTAAGGTATAAACATGGTAGAGAAAGCAAAAACGGCGCATCTATTTCCTCCCGTCGGTTTGTAGTTACGTATATATTTCATACCAGATTTCTTGTAGCCAGCACTTCCTTCAGCCTCGATTCGGGGACTCTTTACCTCAACTATTCTTAATTTTAAACAGATTTCAACCAAATTTGAAATGTATCAACAAATTATATATTTAAATTCTCAACTCCGAACTAGCAGCGTTTGACCTAAAATGATATTTATTGGAACCGATACTTTTTTCGTCACTCTACCCAGCATCGGATTTGCGGTTACTTTATTTTCATTTAAATATATTCAGATGTAGCCGGGTACATGTACAACTAGAATGGTCTGGGCTTGTATAAAGCTCTGCACCCATAAAGTATTAATCCTTCAGAAAGAGAACTTCAAAATTATCTCTGGTGCATTGATCCATGAAGAAGACATAGACATAATTCTGACTAAATAAATCAATATCCTACTTCACATTGACACATGCATCAACGCTCCCTCGTATTTGAGTACCGGATGCGCTGATGTATCCCTGGAGAATTGCGAATTGTTTCGCGGCCTTCCACAATACGGGCACAAAGACACCTTGTACCGGGGTTCGATACAGAAGAGTTTTCAAATGCTCCCACAATGCCCACCTCCCCCGACCGGCAGAGAACCTAAGAATTACGTAATCAAACCTTTCACCAGTACCATAAATATGATACAGGGACTAATTATCTTGTTGTCACTCATAATGTAAGGTTGACAAAATCCAAGAAATGTTATAACAATATTGGCATTAGCGTGTTTAATATATTACTGAGAGCTGCCCATTTAGCTAGCTTGTATATTTATTTTGAAAGGTTGGCTTGCTGTAAACCCATTTAATAAAGGTTGTTTTCAAGCCAGTGCTAATACAGTATTTGAAGTGTCCTGCTTTATATTATCACTGCTTATGTTTCAATGCTATATTGTATTATTTACTTAAGATAACTGTTTTTGTTGCAGTTCTAAAAGATCAATAAACATTGAATTGAATCCCTTTTGATGCGATAGAAAAATGTCCCAATTTTTATATACTAAGCTACAAAGACGTGCAACTGTCCTTGCTTGGGAATAAAACCCTTAGTTTCTTCATCTGCAAATTTGGAGTTTTCCTGTTCGTTGTGTTGGATTATTAATTAATTACTCCGGGTTGTTTAAGGCAATCTATCCTGAAATTTTACAAAAACATGTGATTTTGTGTATTTTTTTACTATAGGTAATTATAACGTGTACTTTCATGCTACAAAATTGTTTCTTAATACCAGTAATTTAAAGCTATACCATTTAGCTAAAGTACCGCATTAAACCTTGAACTCCATTTTCCTCAAATCTCTCTTTAACAGAGTTTTTCATTATTCAAAATGCTCCTTGGACTACAGTTTGTAACATGAGCTTGAAATTTTCAAGAGAAATTGAGGAATTATAAATTTAAAAATTGTTTTGCACTAGTGAAAATATTAAATAGTTCACCGAAATAAATTATTTTTCATAACTCACATTGAAAAAGATAAATAATTTAATAACATTATACAACATTCTCATAAACTAATTAAAATTAAGAAAGCCTGCACAGATATTTGTGTGCGTATACTATTCTCAAATTAAAGTTTTGGAGCTATACGATAACTCGTAGGGTCCACATAAAAAGTGATAAATAATGAACAAAATTATTAATATCTTAACAAAGGTTTGACATAAGTCGTTAAAATTTTGCGACATTATATGCTTTGTGTTCTGAGTAGATCGCAAGAGAGTCAAAGTAATCAGAAGAAAGCTGGGATTTTCGTAGATGCATTTGCCTTACAGTATGTTACGTATTAAAACAAATTCTTCGCATGTAAGCTATACAGAAATGCAGCTGTTTGGAATGAAATCCTCAGTTTCTCTTGTGAAACTCCTGAGTCTGCAAATTGCTTAACCAATGTCGTTCTCAGCCATCAGTGTCGGATTACTAATCCTTTGTTACGGACCCCGGTTCTTTGACCGATGGTGTCAGCAAGGGTTTGTGAAGTTAGTTTCTCTTATAAACTGCTTGTCATCAACACAGCCTGAGAAATTATGATCGGTACTGATCTGAACCCTATTCATTTTTGTTAATTCTTGTAAAAGATGGCTGCGTTAAGTGATTATATACGCGTTTGAATCAGTTCAAATTAAATTCAGGGAGGCTGAGTGGCACAATAACCGTTTAAAATCAGTGCATTCAATGGACTCAAGCTTTGTCGGATAGTTGCAAGTGGATTTCTGATCAAACTGTAGAAGTTTAAGTAAGTTTGATCCAGTAGTATTTAAAATATACACATTTCATCGTTTTCGAGAACCTAAAATCACAAAATCTTCCAATATAAGAATTATTTTAAGTTTAACAGCAACCAAGTGATCCCATACAGAATTAATTTTGCATGGATTTCAGTAACTAAGTTTTTTCCACCACTCATTTGTAAATTTTTAAATTTTACTGAATGTTGTCGTTTTTTTTGTTGTTGCTATAATTGTATTTAAAAGGAAGATCAAAAAGCATGCATAACATGTTTCAAATAAACTAATATTGAAGTCTCTTGGAGTATTTATGGTACTGAAATATTTTTTCTGAGAAAAGCAACTTCCATTTCTTTTATGAATAGCTCCAGCGCAGGGACTGTAAACTGTCCCACCTCTTAAAATGGCTGAACGGGTTGAAATGCCTTTCTAGCATATGTGCAAAGGTGTAGAAACGGATATTTCAGATTTTTGCATATTTTGGACCCGGTGCATCCTAAACATCTTTAAGTTTGTATTTTGAATGATGAATGTCGACGATTTCTTTCTAATGAGCTTAGAATATTCTTAAAAATCTTATGTTAACGTATTTCAATAATACTGTTTGCTCTTCTAAAGATAGCGTAGCCCAAGGATCCATAATTGAAGTTTACTATTAAATAATGATAAGTTTCTTATTGCTTAATGGTCGGTTTTGAATCTTGGGAAACACTTGAGATATAAAACTGAAACACGATATTGAATTTAGCATTCCATTAAATGTATTAGTCAGCGGCTTTTAACTCTTGACTATGGATGTGCGCAATTTTTTGCCCTAAAGCTACAAAGTATTTTGGCTTCGAAAGCGATTTTGGAAATACCATTTCCAAAAATTTAGTTGTTGCATGGGCTTCATAGTTCTGAAACATCAGTGGTGTAATGGGTAGCGTGTTTACCTGAATATTCTGTTTGAATCTCGTTTGGGATGAGCCGAATATGTTTTGTGAAGAGGGGGTTTGCCTTATCCTGAAAATACAAATGTGGGGTAACTCAACTCTTTGAATCTTGAGCTCTTATGAACACAATAAAAGAAATTCCTACTTAGGTTTTGTTAATAATAATAAAAAAAATCACACATCGCAACATATTGAACCATTTGCATCTGAATTATGAATAAATGTGTGATCTCCAAAGCAAAGGTAAAATGTTCCATTTACAAAATAAAAATGCAAACTCTTTGGAAGAATACTTGTTTTTGAAACAAGGTGATTAAATGTGTGGTGTTAAGCTAAATCTTACTGCTAATCATTTTGTTTTGAATCACCCGCAAACGTAAACAAATGACGGGCGATATTCACTGCGTAAGGACAGTTTGAACACTGAAAAGGCATTCCAGCATTCCATGTGTTTACTCGTTTTAAGATCTCATAACCTCACTTGCACTGGAAGGGAAGCGGAAGATGAAGTACACATAATTCTAAATATTTAAATTTATTTCTGCAAGATAAATATAGCAGGCACAGATAATTGATGGTAACAGAGCTCTGGCCATTGCTGAAGCTCCACGTTAGCAGGCGGGAAAGAAGAAATTATATGAATCACATATAGGGTTAAACTGATGTAGGACAAGCAAACACAAGCTTGGTGTGCATTCCAATATCAAGGAAAGTATCCTGAAAATGATACCTTAATAACAATAACAGAATTTGCGTATACCAAGCAAAGGATTTGAATCGTATCGAAAGGTTAAGGGAAAACAAAGAAGAATCACATTCCAAATTATATCCTGCTCTGATGATGCAACTTTTCCCCTTTCAGTATTTTACTATTTGCTTTTAAATTTAACAAGACTAGTTAAATTACATACATTTTAGACTATAATAATATTTGAAAATATTAGACTATTTACAGTATAAATTCACCACTTGGTTGCTTGTTTATGCTAATCTACGGTCTCAATACACACGTCTCCTGGTTTTCCGCGTATTGATGACCCACTGTCTACTTACTTACACTATTTGTCTATTTCGTCTGCCTTTAGTCCCATCTTCTTTGTAGCCATTCTTAAATTTCTGTTTGACCTTACCCAAATAGTTACCCAGAGGTTTTATATTTTTTATCCCTTTACTGTCAGAATCTTGCTTATTAATACTTCCCCATCCAAGTTTTCCATTTCTGTAGCCAAAATTGTTCTCCATGTGTTTGTTTGATTACAATATAATAAACAGCGGAAATCCATGCTCACTTCACCACAAATAGGACATTTTCCTATATCCTCGTCATGCCTTATGCCTTTCAAGTTCTTAACTTCTATTCTCGCCCATGCAAATCCTTCTCGTCCTAGTTTGTAGCATCTCTCTATGTACGTTTACTCTCCCATACTGTTTTTATTTCCCTATATATCCTCGAGGAGCTTTTCGCTCTTGTACTGCCAAAAATATCTTGTCTGTCAATATCTTTTAGCATTAATTATATTTCTTTCCAAAAGCCTCTAATGCGATATTTTGCATTTATCCACACATCTCCCATACCTATCTGTTCCATAACTTCCCGAATTTTAATAACTACGACCCTTTCTACTTACTTTTCGTTTGTATATGAAAACATTTGATAATACCACTATCTTCCAGATTGTAAATTCTATATAAATGTTTCATAGTTCTTGTGAAAAAATTTATTTTGGTGGAGTACCTACCAAGTTCTAGCTGTGCTGCCCCATTTGGTGATGCTATAGGTAGACCTAAACATATTTGCGTAAAGATCTACTGACTTAGTCAACCTCTCTGCAAGCATCGTCTACTCCTCATACCCCTGCCCCATGCTCGTTTTAATATTATGGTACATCAAGTGATATTGTGGTTAAAACCCAATAAAACGTAACTTAGCACGATGTAACTGTTCTAACAGCGCCCACTGGATTAACTACCACTAACGCGTAAGCTACAACCTTTGCGGAAGGTAAAACTTAACATCAACTAAACTGCAGAGGTGAAGAAAACGGGACTCGCGAGTCATTTTGGCTCGTAGGCGCCGTTCCCTCTCTGCCACTGTCCCGTTTGCTTCCCCATGCTGCTGAGTGATGCAGCCCATGTTGCATATTTGGTGACTCACGGAAGGAAGGCGTTTTCGCCACCCTTGAACTGAAGGTTTCTTCCTTATCACTTAGTTGAAAGTGGTGCCTTGTGTTGTTTTGTATCACATGATGCCACGATAAACAAAAGAGCCAAAAAAGGAGAGTTGCACAGACGACTTGGAAACTTTGGTTCATAACAGCACCCCTTTTTGAAAGCCGAGCTCAAATCCACATTATCTTCTCGGCAAGCAGTTAACTTAGGAAGCTGAAATGCTCTTCATGAACAGATTATGTTCTTTTCTGGAGCGCCATAAATTTTGTGGGCACGTACGATATTTGTATCAGCGGTTTTACAGCGTCTTAGCTTACAACGTCGCTAGGTGAGGCATGTTTCTTGCTGGATTTCGCACTGATCAGCTCTACCCGCCACCCGCCGTGAAATTCTGTGTTTGCATGAGTTAGGGGGTTCAGCGATGAGTACAATGGATGTGGTTCCTCTTCCTGTTGCCATTAGACCAGTTTCCGAAAAAATGAATTGAATTTTATTTATGGACGCTCTTTACCTGCTGTGGTCCTTACCGTCCCATTCTATAGTGGGCGTGAAAGGCCGGTAATTTTGCTCAGGCTTGAGGTTCTTTTACGTCCATAAATCTATTGAACCACCGGCTTTACTACCCTTCCGAAGGAAGCCATGCTAAGGACTTTTACCCCCGAAAAAAATCCACCCCTCTCCACCGGGTTTGAACTCGCGACCTCGGAAACTAGAGGCTAGCATGGTAGCCACTACACGACGTAGCTGGTTATGGTTATCAGGAAGAGGAAGAGGAGGAGGATTTTGGCACTGGAGCGCATATGGAGGCCTATTGTACTTCTGGAAACCTCCAGAAGGAAGGGGTGAAGCGAAAGACAGAGGGCGACCAGATCCGGGGCGTCAGGCTTCGACACAGGCGCGGTCCGTAACATCTCCAGATATTACATCTTGAACCGGCGGGAATCCTCACGGAAAGGTCTCTCGGAGGGCCCGTCACACACCGAATGCCAGGGCAGACAATTCCTTAAAGCAAGCTCCAACGCCATAGGCCTCGCCGGCGTCCACTCGCCTGATCCTTCGATCGTGAAACAAGGAAATGAAAGAACATGAAATGGCTGCAGGAAAATTCGCGGCATTATATAACCCGCTCCAGCATTCGCCTACCAACAAGAAAAACCGCGAAAAAACCAAAGATCAGAATGGCCAGCCCAACGGGAATCGAACACGGTACCTCCAGAAAGCGAGACTCACACGTTACTGCAGCGACACCTCACTCGGTGAGTAACTAGTTCTCGCGTAACATTTATAAAAGTAGCTATCACGTCACTTTGCTCAATCTTGACGCACACTGGCAAATTCCATGTTTATATGCGCTTTCAGCTGCAATATTCTTTTCTACAGTCATGTGAATCCCTTCTGCCACAGTCTTATAGCAGTTTTATAGCTTTAGAGAACATTAAATTCTCTAAAAGTATTTCTCTATATCGTCCATCATTCCAATTTTCTTCTAAAGTCCTGTTCGTATTTAGCAGTCATTAGTCCAGTCTGCTCCAATCATTTGGAGGTTCGCCTGGCAGCATAGTCATTTGGATTAAAACTATTGCATCAGTCCACGTGACATTCTGACTTAGTACTTAATGTGGTAGTCAAATATGACATCATACTAGCCCTCCACTCTCTTGGGACTTGCATGGGCGCATCACTACTCCCGCGTTTTACCAGAGAACTTTTGTTACGAAAACTTCCGTTAAGGTCATTTAGATAATCATAATTATAAATCAGCTGCAGTTGGATTGATACCCACTTTCCCTGCTGTTTCTCATCACAAGGGCTAGGAGTAGTAGCGTAGTTGGGTATATATTTTCTCTCCATATGTATACCCAACTGCACTACTACTGACGAATATCCTTTTAATTGTCATTGCTTGCTCGAGAGAGATATCAGCCAAAATAATGATCACTTCCGCTTCTTTCTAGCGTATAAAGCATATCTGTATTTTAAATACCACCTTCTGTTCCATTGTGCTCGTAGTTTTAGCTTCAAAGCATTTTCTTAGGACTACAAATTCCAAGTCATCTGTACTTTAGGTAATAATTACTTTGGAATTTTTCATCGCTTTTATGCTTTTCTGAGGAGTATCTGCGATGGCTGGAGATATTTTAAATTTTAAACCTGCTGTTACTTATTCGAAGCTTCGTTTCGATAATGAATGCTCTATAATAATGGAACGGAGTCTTTTTTGTTTATTTATGAATACTCTTTAACTGCTGTGGTCCTTAGCGTTCCATTCTACATTGGGGGTGAAAGACCGGCAATTTTGCTCAGAGGCTTCTTTATCAGGGTTGAGGTTCTTTTACGTGCCGTAAATGTGCGACAGGTGACCACCGGCTTTACTTCCCTTCCAAAAGAAGCCATGCTAAGTATTTTTACGCCCGAAAAAATCCATCGTCCTCCGCCGGGTTTGAGCCCGCGAACCCGGGAACTAAAGGATAGCATGGTAACCACTACACCACGGAGGACGACGAAAAGTTCCTCTGTCCAAATGAACTCGCCAGAAACTTGCAGTATTTGGTTGCATTAATACACGGCTTTTAAAGTCCAAGATACACTAGCAAATCTACCACAAGCAGCACTGACGCTCAGAATTGTGTGAATAACATTGTGTGAGTGGGCTGAGAGTTTTATTGAAATAAGTAATCTCAAGTTTGGAAGCCACAACGTTTAGTCTCAAATTAAGGTATATGAAGAGGACTTCACATGCTGTTCACAGAAAAATTCTGCATTTTAATTAGGGCAAGGATTCAATGTGGAGGGGGACTTAGCACGTCGACCTGCATAATCTTTTATACCTATGCTCCGGACGGGGCGCATCTGGGAGGGAGGTAGGGAGGGAAGAGGTCCGCCGGACCAGAGGGCACGACAGGCAGAGGCCAGGATCCCTACCATTTACAGATTTAAACCCCCTACAGGGCACTGGTGCAGCTGGCTCCCATCCCCCTGTGAGCTTAGATATTCCCTAGGGGCCCGGAACCTGGAGACCGCCCCCATTCCAGGGGTCAAAGGTTTCCACAGAGCATCCTTTTCCTCTGCCATGCATATGCCGAGACCTCCCGCCGACACGTACAACCCTGAAAGAGACCAAGCGCATGAAAGGTTAAGTAAAATGAGGTTGGAGGTGAAATGGAGGGACAGGAAATTCGGGGGCTTTAATGATCCTTCCCAGCATTCGCCTAGCGACCCGGGGAAACCCCGAAAAAAACTGGCGGGTCAAGAAGGTCGGCCACGGGAATCGAACCCATGACCTCCCTAATGTTGGCCACAGACGTTACCGCCTGAGCCATCCCGCTCGGTTGCAAAGAATGCAAGTATCTTAAATATAGGATATTTTAATCAAAATTTTACTAGCGATTTTGGAAATAAGGAAAATATATTCCATGTCAAGAATAGTTTGGAAAGGGGATTTTCTTGGAAATCTTGTATCGTTGTAAGATGCTGAACTTAAATGCCAAAATACTGTTTATCTAATTTTTCGTTTTGAATCATGCTGTTCACACACACACGCCGATATCGGTAGCCGAGGTGGTTAAGCCACGGACTTGTGAACGGGGAGGTCTGCGTTTCAAACTCCTCCTGAACCGTCCTCCCAGAAAGGTTTCTTTTTAAGATTTTCCTATAACTGCCAAAAGCCGGGGAGGTACCCTAAGCTTAGGCCTAGATCATTTATTTCGCTTCATGTATCACCAGTGTCCACTACCTGTGGTGCCGTATGTAGTAAGAACAGGTGTTACGCACACTCACAGTTTTACTGAAAATGCTTTTTGTTTGTTCAGCGAACTTCGAAGCCCATATTTTTGGAGAGATCTCGATTGTGAATTTTTCGGTGGAGGTTGGGACAAAATACATTCTGGATCTACTGTAAGTAGGGAAAATAAACATATTTAAAAAGTAAATAATGCATTAATGGTTTAGGGCCTACTGTAATAACTTACGAATCTTTTCTTCAAGCGTTTGATTGCTGCCAGCAACTTCAGTGAAAATGGACGGAACAGCAACAGTAATTCACTTCGCAGATGTTTCCCCAGGAGTATTTAGGATGCTACCTATATACCCCGGTATCTTATCGCGACCTCTACACCAGGTGGCTGGCTGGTTATGTACTCTTCAGCTGTTTCAACCTATCTTCATTGCTTATTCACCGCATGCAGCGAAAAAAAAACATCACTGAATAAAGCAGAAATTGTGTTGCAGTAAACACTCCTTACAAACTTTAAACTGCTAAGTACGTCTGTTATGATAATCTTCAAAATATTTCCCTCACTTATGTATTAGTGCTACAACTAACAAGGGAAGTATCCCAATTAGAAAGGCCTGATAACTTTCTAAATCGGTATACTAAATTGTATAGGTATCAATGTTATAGTACAATTATAGTATGCTATCTAGAAATTTAGAAAGGTAACGTTATATATGAAAACCGACATAGTTTTGTAAAAATTTGTCAAAGGTTAAACCATTTGTGGATTGAACATTTCCTAGGAATTTATTATAAAAGTAATTCAGGGATTTATGGGTCTTTGTTGATGCCTTTTTGATGGAGAGCACACAATATCTTAGCCCTTTGTGTTATGTATGTAATTAATCTTGTTTAATCAACAACTATTTCTTTAGTAAATAGAATTATTTTATAAACGTATAGCAAGAATACAGTAAGAATTCGTTAGTTGGGAAGTGTGTACTTTCAGGATTGTAATAACTAGGCTTGTAATCTTGGGCACCGATAACAAAAGTTGAATGCATTTTGGTATATCGGTTGGTTCACTACTACTGGGCGTGAAAGACCGGTAATTTTGCTTAGAGGCCTCTATCAGGCTTGAGGTTCTTTTACGTAGCGTAAATCTAGGACACTGGCTTTACTTACCTTCCGAAGGAAGCCATGCTAAAGTTTTTACGCCCGAAAAAATCCATCGGCCTCCGCCGCGACCTCGGAAACTACGTTTATCAGTGCCTAGCATTATAAGTCTTATAGTAATAACATTGTTTAGGAGCCATTCTGTAGTGAAATGCACCATAAAATAAATTTGTATGCCAATAGTCTTACATTTTAAGTACCTCTTCATAGATTCCTGATTATAACAGTTGCATATTTTATTATTCAGCACCAGCTACTTTCTCTATTTTGTTGTTCATAGATTTACCTAGCCCAATAGCTAACTTTAAATGCAGTAGTAGATAAAGAAGTTTGTGATCGTTCACAAATCTCATTGGACATAATTTGTTTCGTTTCAGGTTGACACAAATAAAGACATCTGGGTGGCACATACTTCGAATGCTCACAGAAGGTAGGTAAGTGTTAATATAAATGAAGGTCACTTCCTTTCACATTTTCCTAACCTTGATAGACCAGAAATAGTAGGACCATAATAGTCTTTTTCCCCATGTATTGCAATATATGTAGCAGAAGAAGTAATATGCATCAGAGACGAAATTAGAAATAATATAGTTCAATAAAATTCAGAGTTTCTTCTCAAGGTCCACAGGTTTTCAGCGACAATTTAAAGGAAATGGCGAATACACATCTCGTATTATATTGCATTTTCTAATGGAAATGACATGCTCGTACTGTTCTGCTAAAAATATGGAGGAATGAGAGGGAGATACTTGATGTGTAAGCCAGATTTTAAAGGCAACCAGATTACATAAAAACTGTAGGACCCCAATCCAGAAACTGTGTGCCGTATATTTTTTACATGTGAAAATAAGGTTAAAAATCTAAAAGTTGCATTCACAAGACTTCCTCTACTCAGTCTTCCACAAACCATTGTTACTAACGCTTATTCTTTTATCTAATAATACATTTAATAATCCCGTGGCGCTACAGCCCATAAAGGGCCCGACTGCCGGCCTCACACCGACACACGCATGGCAACGGTTGGCGATCATACAGCCGATACGGGAGATGATATGGCCAGCATCACATATCCCCAGCCAGAATGTTGGCTTCTTTGGCTGGGATCGCTGCCTATCGTAGCTCCTCACGATTCTGAGTGGGCACCGGTCCTATACCCGGGGACTATTCTTTTATCTGCTTCTTGTTAATCAAGATAAACTTTCATTGCACATTTCATTGTATGTATAAGGAGGATACAGTAGACTAAAGCAATAGCTAGTTTTCAGAAGCAGGTCGCCTCTGTGATGGATTTGAAATTGAATACTCCTTGCATAACCATAAGAAAAAACTAATAGCTACTTACCAAAATAAGTAAAATTATTTGAAAATTCAAACCAGTAACAAAAATATCTTAGAAATACTTAACCCCATAAAACATGTTTTACTTAAATTGTGTACTTTCACAGCATCTACATTTTCTGTATAGTAATATCTTGTTTATCTATTAGGTTTACCAATTATGCCAAAGTCACTCAGGATGAAGAGGCCTTCACAGGCCATTCACATAAAATTCAAGCTATACATTTTATTTGTCGTGCAACGTCTTAAATATATGCTATTTTATTGAAAATCGTTAGCTATTTTTGAGAAAACAAAGATACCAAACATTTTCCATAAAAAGGGTAGCTTGGGGGGAAGGATTTCTTTGAAGATCTTTGTGTTGCATCCTTGTAAAACGCTGAACTCAAATATCCAGTTTGGTATTCAACAGAATTTTAGTTATTGAGATATGTTGTTGACACACTGACACACCCACAAACCTTTTTCTAGAACTGCCTTTTTTTTTTGTTCAGGGAGTCTCAAAAGATGTGTTTATGTTGAAATCTCGGTATCGAATTTTTGGTTGGAATGCAATACTCCATCTTCTTGCTGTAGGTAAATGGTGGAGAAAATAAAATGGGAAACAGCAATGGGAATCAATATTTGGCTATGAAGTTACTGTGTTTAAATAGAGCTCATGGGGAATTAAACCCTACGTTTCAACTTAGCTAAAACTTACTCAGATTTCTCCATACAGCTTTGGAAGCTTAAGAAATGAAAATTAACTAGAAAAGTTTACCTTAAGTTTCTTCGAACAGAATATCACAATACTAAGTTAATATACCGAAGCAGTTAAATTTGTGAATTGAAATAATCTCATTGAAACAGTTGCACAACGTGGTAAAACATTTCAAACGGTAATTATTACTGTCACTACTCTGAGAAATCTGAGTAAGAAAAAAGTTACGAATTTTCAGTTTTTTATTTATGTGTGAAGGTATGTTTCATAAATAGGGAATGGCAAATTAAATTTTACAAATCACAAGTGAATTTCTACACAGGAGTTTCGAATTTCATTCTAGAAGATTACTTTACAAGCACAATACCTACAACAAAAAGTGCAAAGGGAATTTCAAACAGTTGTGATGTCCAAGAACTTTGATGAAGTCCAATGAAAGAATGGAAAATACGAGAAGCGTTTCGAACTGAAAGATAGCACTTGTAACCGTAGTCCATTCATACGTCACGTGTTTGATATTGACCAGTAACATTCAGCAATGCCTCTGATATCGACTAATCACAATTGTTTATCTTAGAATATGCTGATGCGATCTTATCCGATAAAATGTCAGCTCGTTACAGAACCGTAATAGTATCAATATACAGTGATTAAATGAATTACGTCGTTGATTACGTCACTTCTGGAGAAACTACGAAATCCTACTACCTCAACTTCCACTTCAGTTTCCATTAACGAATATGTTCTTGAAAAAAAATGCTTTATTGTGTTCTGATTTTAGGATAAGTATTTTAATTTTGAGGTTCATTATTTTCTCATTTCCAGTATCCTGGCTAAAGTGCACGAAGCCAACTTTGTTTAGTTAGAGGCTATTTATCTGTTTTCTTCTTTTTTGTTTGTTTCTTTTTGTCATCTTTAACTTATCTTAAATATGCATGTAAGAAACATGCTCAAAGTATTTGTGTAATAATTTTAATAATTTGACTCCAATAACGAGTCTGTCTATTGTTGGTGGCATTGGTTAGTATTCTGTAACACATTCGATTGTTCATATAGTAGGTATATTGTGATCTGACAGCTGACACAATGGTGATTACATTTTAAACAACGCACGTACGAAAGCAATTATGTGATCTATTACGTTTTATTCATGAAATAGTGTTAAAAAACCCTATTCGAGGTTAAGATTTTCATCAGAAAAATTAGCTCGTGCTTTGCACTCGCGAATCTATCCACTCTCTCGTAACCTATCGTGGGAATTACCTACGTTAAAATGCAGAAAACTTTCATAGCATCCATTTTATTTCGTTATTTATTTTCATTACGTTCCTGTTCAGGATTTGTGAAATCTGCAGGATTTTTATTGCTAACAGAGAAATTAAAAATCAAGCAACGTAATATGAATATACAAAAATGTAATATACTATCACCATAATTCAGTTCTCGATGATTTAGTTGCCTGCATTTTAGGGGCGTAGCCTCCCAATATTTCACTGAAATACTTTCCTTCGAATAGTTGTTATGGGCGCTTAAGATATACAAGCGGATTAAAGGAATGAATTTGGCCCTTCTCTGTACATTTTCGGTTATGATGTTTTGCTTTTTCCCCAAAAACTAATATATATGCCCCCTAAACGTAATGCCGTCCTCCGTGGTCTAGAGCTACCATGCTAGCCTTAAGTTCCCGAGGTCCCGGGTTCGAACCCTGCGCAGGGTGATGGATTTTTTCGGGCGTAAAAATTCCTAGCATGGTTTCCCTCGGTAGGGAAGTAAAGTAGATTTACGGCACGTAAAAGAACCTAAGCCTGACGAGACCTTTGAGCAAAATTTCCTGTCTTTCACGCCCAATATGGAATGGGATGCTAAGAACCATAGTAGTTAAGAGCGTCCATAAATAAAACTTAATTTTTTCCCTACGTTAAAGAAGTAATTCCGTTCTAGTGATATACGAAACGAGTGTCAAACAGCTTTTATTTTGAGAAAGGTGGGTTTTCTTCGTTCAGGATAAGAACCTTGGAAATTCGTTTTTGTTTATAACCTTCTCTATCACGTACCTGGTTGTTACAGAAAATGCTGCACTCCACCCAAAAATTGGTAAAGACGTTTCACCGGAAACACACGTTTTGAGGCCCCTAAGTAAACAAATAGAAAAGACCACGTGCGTATGTGTGTATAAACAGCATAACTTCAAAACGAATTGTCCAATAAATACCAAACTTGCTATTTAGGTTGAGCATCTTCCAAAGATATGGCACGAGGATTTTTTGAAAATTCCTCACTCCAAATTACCCTCTACATAGAATATTTTTGAAATTTTCAACTTGCTCAAAGATGTAACGATCTTGATTGAAACGCCAATGTTTAAGATATTTACATGAGAAATGAAATGTATATCTTGAATTTTTTGGGAATAGCCTGTGAAGCCATGTTCGTTCTGAAGGAATTTTGTATAATTTTGTATAATTGGTAAACCACGAGAGAGACAAAAACGTGCTACATAAAATTGTAGACCACTTTAAAACACAGTTTATATCAAGTAACTTTTCTGTGGTATTAATCATGTCCGAGATGTACTTTCTTAATAGTGTAAATTTTTCAATACCTTATCTTTAAAGCCCTGTCGTTATTCAATTGTTTCTCGCGATGCTGTGGTAAGATGCTGGAATTTCTAGTCCAGCATTTAGTGATCCGGCTTTTAAACATTTGACTATCGATTTAGTTTGCTCTATCCCCCTTGTATCTTCAACGTAATGTTTAATGGAACTATTTCTGTAAAGATATATCTTGATTTACAGAAAGTAAATACAAAAAACGAAATCTGATGTGATACATTTACGCAACTTTCTCTACCCCTATTGTTTATTAGTGGGTATACAAACTATTCTTATCAAAGCGCATTGCATTTACTTCATTTTAGTCCAAATAAACCTTTGCAGAAGTAGCTGCATTACATAATTCGTCACAGATACAAAGGGAATAGCGATAGTCAAATGTTTTAAGGACTGGACGCTACACGCTGGCCATAAAATTCCATGACTTCGCTAGAAACAACTGAACGTTGAAATGACTTAAAAAGAATGACCAAGTAATGAACAATTCTATCCATTGATAACAGATATCTCGGAAACGGCTCATGTCAAAAAACAATTATTTGAAATAAATTGTTTGTTTTAAAGAGATATATGTTTTTGTATAGTATATTTTCGTCTATCGCTTAACGTTTACCGGTTATAAAAGATTATACAAAATTGCTTCCGCATGAAGAAGACTTCATAGACTATTCCCAAAAAATTCTAGGTATAAATTTTATTTGCCATGTAAATCTTTTAATATATGGTATTTTAATCAAAATCGTTAGCCACTTTTTAGAAAATACAAAATTTCGAAAAGTGTTCCATGTAAAGGGTAGTTTGCGGTGGTAGGATTTTCTTGAAAATCTTCGTGTCGCAACTTTGGAAGATACTGAACTTAAATACTAAGTTTGATATTTATCGAGATTTCGTTTTTGAGTTACGCTGCTCAGTCACACACACACACACACACACACAAACGGATCTTTTTCCAAAAATGGTTCTTTTTTGGGCTCAGGGTACCTCAAAATTTTTTTCCGGTGGAATCTCGACATCGAATTTTTGGGTGGAATACAATACTTCCCCTAATTACTCTACGTAGTAGAGAAAGCAATAAGCTTTGCTAAGAATAGTTTGTAGAAGGTGTGTAAAAATAAATGAATGTAGGTAGATAGTCATGTGAATGTCAAGAAGATATATATAATGTATTAGGAATAAACCACAAAGATTTTGCAATTTTATTAGGAAATATGTGCCGGTGTAGTTTTTGGATTTTGCGAAGCTTTAGAGGGTTCTTAGGAATAACACTCGACCTCATTTTCATTCTTTTGTTTGCCCTACCATCTCCCCTTGTGTGGTAATATGAGCCGTGTATGATATTTCGTGATGCAACATTCACAACAGATTACACGCATGTTGCGCAACATTTCACAATGTTGCTTAGTGGTAGCTGTTGTGACTGTATCCTGAACCGAACCTAGGAAAAACTACTAGAATGTGAATCCCACGCATCCATTTGCACACCTTGGGGAGAGCAGTTGAAAGCTTTACTAAGCGAGGCTCACTATTTTCGTCACAGAAATGCCTTGATACACATTGAGTGTATCTGATGATCTCATATCTAACTATACAATACCAGAAATACAAATTGCGTGGCTAAATGCATATATAGCACAGTGGTGGAAGCAAGGGTGTTATACGCAGCAGAGATATGGGGGCTGGTAAAAGGATGGGAAAATGTAGATGCTATACATAAGAATTTTTACAAGCCTGGGATTACCAAGAAGTTCACCGATTGGAGTAGCACAAACAGAACTAGGGAGGGTGGGAGCTAAAGGCAAAATGGTAGAAAAGGCAATCGAATACTGGTTCAGAATAAAGCTACCGGAGGAAAATGAGATACTAAAGCAATGCTTGGTTGTTCAGGAGAAAATGGGGAAAAATAAATTTGGATGCACAATATACAGACAACATTGGAAGAAATAGGAATGGGGAAAACATGGGCAGAAAGAAACAACAAAAGTAAGGGTTTCTGGAAATAAATTAGAACAAGAGTGGAGGATACTGAAAAGAAAGAAATTATAAGTAGTTTTAAGGAAAAAAGGTCATTAATATTATTGATATTTAAAAACGGAATGGGGAAAAGAAAGATACATCGAAGGATGCCACAAAGAGGCCAGAATGCATGGGCGAGGACAGGTAATGAATTTAAGTGCTGTAACGGGTGGAGGGCGGAGAGATGTACTAAATGTAATGGATTACAAGACAATTGGGATTATACGTATTCTGGAATGCGAGGTTACGGATAAAGAAGGAGAATTTAATACTAGGTAAATGGAAAAATTTACCAATATGGATGAAAGTTAGGAAGATTTTTAATACAAGATCAAATGAATATATGAAGAAAGCAGGAAAAAATTTAGGAAAAATTAGGTTAAAGTTGTTAAAAGAAACGTGAAACAAATTGCAGAAAATACGGAAAAAGGGAGCCAAGGCAAAAAAGTAAATAGTGAAAAATTATGCTTCCCCATTATAGCTATATACAACAGAATGTTAAATATAAGAGAAAGAGAAATAATAAGCAATTTCATTGTATTGTAGACATTGTATAAATTGCGTGCAAGTTCAAAGTAGACAATAAATCATTCATTCATGCCTAACTATACTATTACCACGAGATTATAATCCATTATAATTCTGTCTTAAAATAGTTCTCATTCCCTAAACCAAGAAATTAAGCAGTTATTTTAACGTGAATAACAAAATCCACAAGACAGTGCTGAATCACCAATTTCCGGAAAAAAATTGTGTTACATTCACATGACTTTCTCTACCCGCATCGTTTACTTATATAAAGCTTCTACAAACTGTCCTTACGACGGCTAATTTTTCTCCCTACTCCATGTAAATCGAGATAAGCCTTTGCAAAAATATTTTCCATACACATCTCGTTGTAGGTACATGGAAACCGAAGCTATATATGTTTAAAAGCAGAACGCTATATGCTGGCCTTGAACATTCCTTCCGAATGAAGGCTTTGCAGGTTATTCAAAAAAAATTCAAGATGTACATTTTATTTTTCATTTAAATATTTTACATTTATGGTATTTTAATAAACATCCAGGAATATTTCTGAGAAAACAAAAAATATTGAAAACTTCTCCATATAAAGGCCAGTTTGGAGTGGGAGAGTATTTTTTTTAAACCTTCATTTCGCATTTTTGGAATATACTGTTACTGCAATGTCAAGTTAAGTATTTATTGTAAATTTCCTTTTACAGTTAATGCTGTTCACACAGAGACATGGTCTTATTTTCTAAAATTGCTTTTTTCCGATTCAGGGACTTCTAAACGTGTGTTTCTGTGAAATATCGATATCGATTTTTGTTTAGCAGTAAGACTTCCTCTTGCCTACTATAGGTAGTCGACTGAGAAAGTGCTTATGGAGCAAACGTTCTCAAGCTGATATTTCTTACTTTTGCATTTTTTAAATACTTTAGTTCGTGAAATAGTACACTTAAATAATTGTAATACAACTGTACACAATGGGTATGAATGTCGGACGTTTGAACCTATATCAGAGTGAAAGCAAACAAGATTTAGTAAACACTGCTCCACAAACGAACATTCGTAATCTTCCTTTTCTATAAGATTGTTACAACCAGACAGATATGTGCTTTAATGTTGTAAACAAAAGACGGAGCGCTTCTGGTGGCCAAGGAAACAGACATACATTGCTAAAAACAATTTTCTCAGTAGCGGCTCGCATCCATACATTCGCATCTATATCGCTAACGCCTATGTTCATGTTTTTGACACATTTTTACTTTCTATTCCGCCGGCCTATAGTAGGTAAGAGAAAGTGTTGTATTCCATCCAAAAAATTCAATTTCGAGATCTTCTTGAAAAGCTTCTGTCCTATCTGTGGAAGATATTGAACTTAAATTCCAAGTTTGGTATTTATCAGAGCTTTCGTTTGAGTTATGTTGTTCAGAGACTGGCACAAGGACTTTTTCTAATTTTTTTGTTTGTTTTAAATTCAGGAAGCCTCAAAACATTTCCGTTGAAAGTTCGATATCAAATGTTTAAATGGAATGCAATACCCTTCTGCCTACTAGGTATATACGTGGCATAGGATGTAAAAATGGAATAAGCAAAATGTTTAAATTCCGACCAAAATCTTAGTTTAGGGGGTTACTTTAGATTAGGCTAAACAACGGATGGGAACACCTCGCACACTGTGACCTACATGGATCTATCGTGATTACTACCCCCCAAGAGGAAGGGATGAAGTGAGGGACCACAGGAGGCTACAAGTCACAGGCAGGTAGGCCACAGAGACGCGCGGAAGTCCCTAACATTTCCAGCCTTGAAGATCCGTCCTACTACTGGAGCTCCCTAGAGAGGGCGATGAACGACCCATTGACCAAGCAGCCCTCTGGTGTCTGAATATTCTTCCTTTGAACAAGCATCCGCGCCATCTGTCCGGCACCGCCATACATCACGAAACTTATACCGGAAAGATGTCGTCCTCCGTGGTCTAGGGGTACCATGCTAGCCTTTGCTTCCCGAGGTCGCGGGTTCAAACCCGGTGGAGGGTGATGAATTTTTTCGGACGTAAAATCCTCAGCATGTCTTCCTTCGGAAGGAAAGTAAAGCCGGTGGTCCTGTGTCGTAGATTTACGGCACGAAAAACAACCTCAAGCCTGATAGAGGCCTGAGTAAAATTTCCGGGCTTTCACGCCCAATATAGAATGGAACGCTAAGGACCACAGCAGTTAAAGAGTGTCCATAAATAAAACTCAATGCAATTTTAACATCGGAAATATGAAAAGGAAACTGAATGAAAGGTAGAGTATGGAAAGGAAATCGTAGTAGATCAGAAACCACCGCAGCATTCGCTCACGACCAGAGACAACCACGAAAAACTCTAGGTCAAAGTGGGTGGTCGAATGGAATCGATCCCGAGACCTCCCTAATGCGAGCCTCACCGTTACAGCGGAGCCATCTTGCTCGGCTAGGGGTTGCCTGATCTTCCTAGAAGTTATAATCAAACTTTGTTTTAGCGATTACTTTAGGTTTGCCACTGGCGCTTATCACCATCTTTCTCCAAGACAGAAATGATCTCGAACCATTTCCGTCATGACAAAGAAGGTGCGTACTGGGAAGGAGCCAGGTGCGGTAATGATTGATGTAATAGATGTGAATCAAAGCCACCGCAAGGAAATGCCTGCCACTTGCTTAATTATTCCCATAATTACACGCCTTTCCGCAAATGTAGGGTCTCGATAATGCCTAATTCATCAATAAGAATCGAAATTAATCGATAGCTAGCATGGTGCTCTAAAACTAATAACTGATAGTTCTTCTCCTACATTCGTTCGTTTAATCCTATAATCTCTGCTTCCTGGTTCGGCTCGATGGATCTAGGAAGCATGTTCTCATGCATTTTCCTGTTCACCGTTGGATGTTACAAATTATAAAAGTGGCCAGATTTGGTGATCGGAAAATTCAACATATAAAAGAAGTGGTGCGAGATCTAACGCTGCATAATACAAAAAGAAACAAATGGTGGTTTGAAATAAATTTTTAGTTCACTTTAGTGTTGATACTGAAATTAAAAACAAAAGTAAATAAATCGCTCTCGCATTGCAAATATGTTGCCGAATCCCTATTTTGCGTATGTATTTTCTTAGGTAATTTAATTCAGCTTTCAAATTCATGTTGTAGTTACTCGTATTTTAGTTAAACTCAATTAAATCACCGAAAAACTACCAGTACTCATGGTATTAATGAGTTACGTAAGTACACGCGAGCACCTTTCAGACAATGTAAGGTCTCATTGATGCCTTATTCGGCAATTGAAAGTTTTTTTTCTCCTACATTCAACTATTTAAACATAATACAAAAGGATAGATAGTTGTATCTTTATTGGTTTGAAATTATTTGCTATTTCATAAATACATAGTGCATGGGTCATTGATCGTACATGCATATTAAAGAGAAAAAGGGGGAAAAAAAGCAAAAATGGACATTGCCTCTGAGTAACTGAACACATTTGACCTGGTTTCTCGCACTTTAGTCAGGTAGTTGCCCATCTTTTGTCGGTTCCTCTGGTCCAGCCAGTAGATCCCAACATGCCAGTCTCCTTTTAACAAGACTTAAGAACTTTTCTTTGAGTTTAATTGTTCGCTGGTTCTCCCACTGTCCATATTCCGCCAAAATATGTACCCAGTCTCCATCCAAATGCAGAATGGGCAGATTCCCCTGCCAGAATCGTGTCATATTTTGGTTTATTTTTGCGTGTGCGTCCCCCCAGCCATCCCTGATCTTTCCTTTCTTCCTAAGTTAACTACATATGCCTCTTTACCCCAATTCAATTTTATTTCATTTGCTAGGCTTAGAGAAAGTTTAATTTTACAATTCGTTTCTATTTCCTGTCTGTTGATGTCTATTACACAAATGGTGGTACGGAATAAATTTTTAGATCACTTCAGTGAGTATACTAAAAGTACAAAAGAGGCATCGTTCTCGTATTGTAATTACATTACCGATTCCCCCTCTTAATTAAATAACTATAATGATAGCAAGCATTTGTTAACCTCAGTTACCGAAAAACTATCAGCACTCGTGGTATTACGAAGACAGTTCTATTAGATTTTGGAGTCTTGCAGGCAAAATGTTGTTCCGCACTCTACACCTGCAGATCGCACCGGACATTAAGCAACACTGCTAACAATGATAAAGGCACAATGTCGTCATGCTATGTGCCTTGGAAATGGCGAAACTCGTGACATAACATGGCCCTGAACGTGGCAACTCCAACGGAGTGACTGAAGCCTGTCTGCTGTTGATTCTACAGGTGGAACATGAAACCAAATTAGCTACCACCTTGAGGCGTAAACGTGTTTAAGCAAGGAGCATTAAGTTACACCCCTAAATTGAAATGCTAATCTTCCAACTTGCTTCACTGTTGCTTCCAGATCTTGCCTTCTTAATCAAAAAGTTTTTCTGTTCGCATAACCAAAATAAGATGAAATTTGCAACGTAAAAATGTTGTACTTACATTCACATGACGTTCCCTACCCACTGTAGTTTACTTTTATGTAGTTTCTACAAAGTAGGGGAAGTATTGCATTTCACCCAAAAATTCGATATCGAGATTTCACCGGAAATACATGTTTTGAGGCCCCCTAAATCCAAAAAAAAAAGCATTTGTAGAAAATGGTCCGTGTATATATCTGAACAGCATAACTCAAAAACGAAAAGTCGGATAAATACCAAACTCGGTATTTAGGTTCAGTATTTTTCAAAGATGCGACACGAAGATTTTCAAGAAAATTCCCCCACCCCAGATTACCCTTTACAGGGAACGTTTTTCGAAAATTAGTATTTTCTCAAAAATGGCTAACGATTTTGATTAAATTATCATATGTTTAAGATGCTTTCATGGCAAATGAAATGTATATCTTGAATTTTCTAGGAATGTCCCCAAAAGTTCTCTTCATTCTGAATGAATTTTGCAAATCTGGTAAACCGTAAGAGATGGACAAAATTTTACTATACAAAAAAATATAGATCTGTTAAAACACACAATTTATGTCATACATTTTTGGTCGAGTGAACCATTCCTGAAATATTTCTTATTTGTTTGAATTTTCCAATACTTAATACATGCAAAGAGAACGTAATGCTGCACATAGTAACCAGCTCTTAAAAGATTTGACTATCGCTTAAAACCTACCATATTCTCCTTGCACCTAAACGAAAATTAGCAATACGATAGTTTTTGCAAATTTTTATATCAATTAACATGAAGTAGATGGAGAATAAGCGTTTGTAAAAATATGTACAAGAATAGAGAAAGTCATATGAGTGTAACACAGGTTTTCTTTTTTAACTATTTCCTTCATGTTAATCGAGATGAACATTTGCAGAAATACTTTTATTACACATTTCGTTGTAGGCGCAAAGTGCATAAAGGAAAGGGAATGATAGTCAGATGCTTAAAAACCGGTCCCCCATATACTGAGCTTAAAGCTCTATACTCTTTCCATGACATCGCCAGAAGCAAGTAATGGAGACAGCACTTTAAAAATGACGAACTATTGAAAAATCTGATATCTCGGAAATGGCCGATGTCGTAAACGCCTTATTGGAAATAAGTTATTTAAAGAGCTCTACATATTTTGTGAAGTAAGTATTGTCTTGCAAGACTTGCATGGGCAACAGGATTCATTACAGGACACTGCGCCCTAAAGTTTAATCTATGCAGAATGAGATTGTTTAACAACCCTATCTGTAGTAGATGCCTAGAAGGAGATGAGACTGCTACTCATCTGCTATGTGATTGCCTGCTCTTGCTAATCAAAGAGCAAGTATTTTTGGCAATCACTTTCCAAAGATAGATGAACTATCGAAAGCCTCAGTTAGCAGTCTGGTTAAGTTCATATCGAGCAACAGACTACTTAACTGATGAAAGGGGGGATGCGCAATAGATCTTTAAGGTCGCAGTGCTTGGGCATAAAACCCACCCCTTTTCAAACTAGAACTAGAAGTATTGTCTTTCTCTTATGATTTATCCATTATACGAAATTACTTCCAAATGAATAGTTCACAGGCTTTTCCCAGAAAATTCTTTTCTTTCTGTCTCTTCAACGGATTATCCTTCTCTTTGTGGGACTTACGCCCCCAAGGACTTCAAGCCAATGCAAGCAAGGTTGAAGAGCAAGCAAGGTTCTGGATCATAGCAATCCAGAATGGGTGTTCCAGAAAATTCAAGATATAAATTTTATTTCTCATGTAAATGTGTGGTATTGTGATCAAAATCGTTGAGCCATTTTAGCAAACAAAAAATTCTACAAAGGGTAGTTAGGTGTGGAGGGGATTTGAAAATCTTCGTGTCGAATCTATGGAAGATACTGAACATACATGTCAAGTTTGAACATGTAATTTAGGTTGAAATCACATCGAATTTTTGTTCGGAATATATCTAATACTTTTCTAGTTACTTTGCATACGTTATAGTCAAATTAAAAATGCAATTGCTTAGGCGTATATTAAAACACATTCAAAATATTGCATTATATGTTGCATCATATAATGTTAGTAAATGTATAAAATAATTCGTAAGCTTTGATGAACACGATAAAAGCATTCTAGTTTTGAACACACAAAACCTTCAGAAGTACTCTTAAGGACACTTTGTAGATTATAATATGATGCTTTTCATTCTTAAATTATAGTAGGGGAACTACAATTTTAAAAAAAAATAAAATAAAATGGAAAATATGTACATATTTATTCCATCTGTTTTAACCAAGGCTTTATAAGTGATGCAATTCTCTATGAGTTATTCTGAAAATGTGTGTAGCTTTCATCACCTTATCCAAATATATTTTCAACCTATTAGACACAAGTCTGCATTTGAACAAAAGTTTGGACAGTTATACTTAAGTTCCAGTGAACATTGTGGACTACTCTGGGATTTCAAAAAGTATCACTATTCTTATTTTTAAACTCTTACTTACACATGTTTACTGTGATCTATAGGAACAGAACCTTTTACACTTAGGCTGTAGGTCGCGCAGAAAATCATACGTTAATTTCCTAAAATTACCTATTTCTACATTTTGAACCCCTATACCGTTTAACCTATCTGAATAAAACGCTGTAAAACTTGACTGTAACACCTGAAAAAGATTACAGATGGGGCGGTATACTTCAAATGTTATATTTAATTTGTTGAGCCACACGTTTTGGAAGCCAATTTGCGATGGTAAATTTATAATGTTATTTGTGTATGTGTGTTTACTCCACGTGGTGAAGCCATTTTGTGACGTGATTCTTTGTTAAGTTTGTAGCTTCATCTGGTGTTATCAATTTGCGGCAGTATTAGTGTTTGTTTGAAAGAATGCTACTGTTATTTTATTTAATTTTGGTTTACTGTCCTCCGGCTAGCTATGATCTTTTTGGTCGAGCACATCTCTTTATACAGGTTGTGTAAACGGAAAGGAGTCTTTTATCCAAAGATAACACTGATGAAAGAATTTCTTTTACACTTTTATTGTTGAACACTTTCACTATCACATTTACACATTGATCTAGACACTCGCCAAACTGAAACTGTTATAATAACTTATTTACTGATCATTCTTAATTCACGTACTTCAACTTTTTGTATCATTAACTTTACAACACTTTAGATTTTTCATAACTCTGCTACGCGTAACTTGTGAATCGATAGCCGACGTGTACTTTACAAATATTTTCGGTGAACTGACTGACTGAAGGCGACGTGTAGCATACAAATATTTTCGACGAACTGACGGGCTGAAGGACTTTACCTCTAACCTAGCCCTATTTATACTCCTACACCCCGATATGCCTAAAGATTATAACTGAGTTGCTATTGGCTAATAAAACGCGCCAACATTAGCGTCTATTTTAATATCCAATGAAAATTATGAATACATATGCTTTAGGAAAAATGTTCCAGCAAATTCTAAGAAAAACGCGCCAACATTACGTAACTTCCTCGTCTCTAATAATGATAAACAGCTCACCCCCTCGCTGCATTATTGCACGCTATTATTGTCAGTTTCAGTAAGGCCGTATAAACTTACTTCTCAACAATAATTACAATCAATATGCATCTCAAATCAATGTCACATAAAAATGCATATTCATATTACAATCATTCTTTACATTTAAGTAATTTGTGATACAAATTACTGCATCACAGATTAGTTTGTCTTCAAAGTTACACCCAGCACTTGTTCTCTATACTGTAGTGGCCTGTTGTTTTTAAAACTTTCCTTACCCTTATTTTTAACCTCTTATGTATAAAACCGCAACTACTTTTGAAAACATTTGCGCTCTTACACTATAGGACTCTGAGAAAATAATATGCAACGTTTCAACATGCTATCCACACTGTTTTTCACGTCTTCACCAGGCTGGTAAAATCCTCGACATTTAGGCCTAATGTCTCTGCGAAAATAAGTCTATAAAAAAAGTACCCCTGAGCTTATTTTCAACTGCTTACTTACTGCCTCCATGGAGCATCGGAAATGTTAATTCGTAAGGTTTAAATGAACTTTACGCGAATTAAGTCACCACATGTGTGGAAAAATAAGAATCCACAATTTTGCTTTCATTAACTTGTACTTTACGGCTGAACATTGGAACATACGAAAATTTAATGAGTTATGTGAAACAGTTTTTGAAATATAGTTTTTCATAGTCATTTTTGATTAGGTGATGCAAAAAAAAATCTTTCTTTAGCAAGCGGTTTATTATGTGTCTTAAAACCTTATTATGAACTTTTCTTTAATGAAGTTTAGGCACCTGCTCTTTCTTCGTACGGCACCACAGGGGTGACGCTGGTGATACTTGGTGGTGAAAGTAAAACACCCTCTAGCAATTGTAAAATAATTTTGTAAACACCACACTCGAAAAAGTTGAAAAATCGGAGCATTTTAAACAAAAAATTATAAAAATAATAACATGAAAAATCTTGAATAACTCTAGAACAGGCAAGGTGTAACATTGCTAGTTCCTTCTGCATATTAAAATGGGAATTTTTCCGCCGTTAATATGGCTGCATTGAAGGTGCCCCCAAAATATTGTTTTATATGCAATATACGTACACACCTATAGACTTCCGAACTAAACGAACACGTTTTATACCTCAAGAGCTGGCGACAATGGACGCAATTTTCAAATACGAATAATCCCCTGCATGTAAAGCCACCGTCAATTGTCTGTCTTACCAAATACAATGGGAGGATTTCAGGAAAGAGGTTTCTGAAGGTATTGAAGAATGTTTATATTTACTAAACTCAGGTTTTCAGAACAAGCTTTGTATGAGTATGCATGTCGTTTCCTCCAATATGCAAGCGGATTTTTGAAATGCAGGGATTGTATTATTGACTAATTTGTGGCACCCAGATAAGGATAGACCGGTGTTTATAAGCAAGACTAAAATGGAAATACGCTCCTGGTCAGAGCAAATAATGTTTCGTATGCCTCAGTAACGCTATCTTCGGATGACGCATCGCCACTGGATACACTTTGAAACTCCCGTGTTATCCCCAAAACTATAAAACTACAGTCAATATGTAACGTTTGTTGTAAGATGAATGAATGGTTGTTGCTAAAAACATGTATACGTGTATATATTTTTCATTATTACATATGGACGCGCTTCAAGTACTATGGTTTTTAGCGAACCATTCTGTATTGGGCGTGAAAGACCGGAAATTTTGTTCAGAGGCCTTTTTTCAGGCTCCAGGTTCTTTTACGTGCCGCAAATCTAGAACACATAACCACCGGCTTTAGGTACTTCCCTTCCGAAGGAAGCCATGCTAAGGATTTTTACGCCCGAAAATCAATAACCTTCTGATAGGTTTGAACCCGCGACCTCCGAAACTAGAGGCTAGCATGATACGACTAGGCCACGGAGGACGATATATATCGGGGGCAGGGATGAAGTGAAGGAACCACAGGTGGCCGCAGGACCGCAGGCAGATAGGTTCATATTTCCAAGTTGAAACATCCGCCGGCAACAGCAGAGGCGAAGAATCTCGCGAGAGGGCGACGAAGCGACCCTATTAAGCTGGCCAGCGCACCCTGGCGTTTTATAGGGAGAAGTCCTTCACAAAGCGCAGCAATCATGCCATTTACTCGACACAAACCTCACTAGGGAACCCGAAGACACTTCCTGGAAAGTGAAAGGGAGGGAGATGAAATTATAAGAAATGAGGGAAAGGAGAAACCGTGGAGACCAGAGGAAAACCACGAAAAACTCCATGATCAAAGTGGGCGGCCACCGAGAATCGAACCCTGGACCTACCGAATGCGGTCCACAGACTTTGCTGACTGAGCCATGCCGCTCGGTTATAGCAACGTCAGATGTTAAATATTACAGAATTCAATCTTGAAAATACCTGTACTTTATAGAGGTTTTTCTTGGATATCATTAAAAATCTTCTTTTAAATTTGTCATATGCAAGTTTTTTTATCATATAAACTTTTGAATAGATTAATAGATACTACATCAAAGCTGTTTTGCGTTTTACTAGATTTATATTTGCTAAAATAAATATTGTTACTACTTCTTGTTAATTATGGATAGTTTCACACAAATTTTAATCTTGTATATTCCTCTTAACATACAATAGATAATTGAATATATACAAGAAAGAGTGACGATTCCAAGTTCAATAAAATGTAATTTACAATGTGATTTAGAGAACTCCACATAATATTCTTATTGCTATCATTTGTAAAATAAAAAGCCTGTTAGCATGTGCATGGTTGCCCCAAAGTAAGACACCATAATTTAAAAGAGTATATATTACTGTAATACACTGACAGTTATGATATTTTATTAATTACAATATTATCAATACACGTAATATGAACATTCCTTTACTTAGTTTCCCTGAGATGTAATCTATTGGGGACTTCCACCCTAATTTAGGCACAAGATGAAATGCCTAAAAAGCCAGAAAAGTAAAAGGATCCATGATTTTACAATGATTGTTGTAATCTTCTTCACTCCATGGTTTAGACATATTAATTGTTCCTTGATCAGAGTAATCCTTCCATCTTCTATACTATGAATTCTTCTCTAATCGTTTTATTATTTATGTGGCCCACTAAGGTGCATCCGTTTTGTTTTTCTTAAAAATTCAATCTGTGCTGCTTGTATTTTATTCTTAACTTTTCTAGTCTAAATTAAATTGTTTTTTTATTTATGGACATTCTTTAACTGCTGTGGTCCTTAGCGTCCCATTCTATAATGGGCGTGAAAGACCGGTAATTTTGTTCGGAGGCCTCTTTATCAGGCTTGAGGTTCTTTTAAGTGCCGTAGCATGGTAACCACTACACCACGGAGGACCACAGTATCCACATCTCGGATCCATACGTAATATAGGTTTAGCCATTGTTTTATAACATTTTATTCCAGTATCCGTTTTGTTTTATTTTTCAACGTTTTGTGAATTGCCGTGGCCGAGTGGTTAGACCGCTCGCCTCTCACCGAGGCGGCCCGAGTTCAATCCCAGGGACCTGCATGTGGGATTTGTGGTGGACGAAGCGACGTCTGGGTGGGTTTTCTCCGGGTTCTCCGGCTTCCCCCGCCATTCATTCCACTAACTGCTCCATCATCACCTTTCTTTTCATCCATTTCACCCACATTTCGTTTCATCTACTTCCTTCATCCCATACCAGGCATCGGGCTGATCACCCATCCTGGATGTTCTGTCTGATCTACGAGTGTGTGCTCCTCGACGGGCCTCTGACACCAGGCACCCGCTTGTAAGTCCTGGGGGGTGTAAGTCCTACATGAGAGGAGGGTAAACAGATAATGAATGAATGAAAATTGTGAATTGCCACACAGGTTTTTTGAAATTTTATTAATTTTGTTTTTCTGGTTGGAAGCCTATTTCATAACCCAGATACTTAAATTTAGATGCTTTATCCAGAGGAATATTGTTAAGTATTATTTTTGATTTGACTTGATTTTTACACCAAAATGCATGATTTTTGCTTTTTCTATGGAGATTTAGGCAGTTAGACATTAGGACATATATAACATGACAAGGATCTTTAAACGTACATTTCCCTGCGAAATTATATTTGTAATTATTTGATTTATTAGAACACTAGCTGGCTTATCTGACGTGTTGCATTTTAATCCTCAAATGACCACTGGATTAGTTTATCATCCTGTAATCTTTATGAAACTACTGTAGAACATTTTTATGTGAATCCCTCAATTTATTTTCACAATGAAAGGGTTACCCCTTTTTTTTTTGAAGTTCCCTTGTTGTACCCAGTTTATGCTACTGTGTTTTACTGTTTTCATACCGCTTATTTCCGCAACACACATACACTCACAAACACCCATGCCCGTGGCGGGACTCGAACCCGCGACCCTCAGCTTTGCGGAGCGCCGGAGCGACCACTCAGCGACCACGGCTACGAGGGCCGGCACCCTTAAGGACAAGGTGTGCTAAATACTAATGTGATTGAAAGAATAATACAATATAATTAATATTGAATCTTCTAGTAATAGCCTGTGAAGTCTTCATTCGGAAGGACATTTGCATAGTTTTGTTTAACTTGTAAACGTTAAGAGATAGACAAAAGTGTAGTTTACAAAAAAATGTAGATCTCTTTAAAATACTATCTATTACAAACAACTTTGTTTTGTGGCATTGGCCATATGTTGTTATTGGTTTGAATTTTTCAATACTTCTATTAATATTTTTAAAGTGCCAGTCGTTTCTCGTGATATAATTTAAAGAGTATGGAGTTTCAAGGCGAGAATGTAGCCATCGCTTTTAAGCATCTGTCTAACCATTCGGTTTTCTATATCCCCCTTGCACCTATAATGAAACGTGTAATTAAACTTTCTGCAAATGTTTATCTCAATTATCACATAGTAAAAGAAGATTTCCTAAGAATAGAGGTTGTATAAAATGAACGAAAGTGGGTAGAGAAATTCATGCGAATGTAATGCATGAGGTTTTTAATTTTACTAGTCTCCTGCGAAAGTGCATTATAAAATTAACGTTCAACGTGTAATATTTCTGAAATTGTTTTGGTAATAGGACTATAAGCCGAAAACCAGCTTTTAGTTTGGGTAGAATGGATAACTATACCACTTAAATTACTTGAAACATAACAACAAGTAATTTATTTAATGCTTCGCGTATGTTAGGTTTATGACGTAGGTTACACGGAAGAAGTCCTTGGATTATATAAGTAAATTATAACAGCTGAAGTTATTAAAGTAATAGCCCCGTGAAATTCACTCTTGGAATATTTCGGTTCTAGATGCGACATTTTTGCTGCTTCTGTGTATAAAAACAAGACATTGAGTGATGGGTGAAATAGCTGTTAATGATGTAGGATAAAGGCCAATGTTCACGCCAATGGTTACTCTAACAAAATTGATTGCTTCAAGGTACTCATTATTGAATCGAAAATAAATGATCACACGAAGTTAAATAAGTCATTAATTAGGTTTGTTATGTAAACTTCGAGTTACGTCGTGAAAAGATCTCTTGCGTGATACAATTATAACCAAGGCGATACCGATCAGCACTAAGTAGAAAGTAAAACTGGTTCAAAGACTTTGTGTTCCAGTGTTATGGCTGCAGGAACCGTGTTAAAGGAACGTCATATTTAGGATTTCTTCGAATCTGTTACTTCTATATCAAATAGTGTAAACGATTAGCTATTTGTATACCGGGTGTCCCAGAGCACCCGTATAAGCCATTTTTTTCTAAAACTAAACGATACTTGCTGTTCGCAAAAGCAATTTGATAACCAAAACCTATGTAAAGAATCGATTGATAGTATTTCAATTTTCCGGAACAAACCGGATGTATGGGTACTCATGGTCAGCTTCGAAATATATATATGGGAACATGGGTTGTTTAAGGCAGCATTGGATAGTATTTTTAAAATGAAATAACTTTTACTAAAACTTTTTTCTATCTTCTAATGTTGACTCACAAATGAACGATAGACTTCCTCGTCAACATTTTGCACCACTTGTTTTATGGCGTTCCTCTGGCTGTACGGTTACCGTCGTGGCTTCAACAGGATGGCTGTCCGGCTCATTTTTCACTTAGGGCTCGACAAGTTCTTGACCAGTTGTTTCCTGGACAATGGACTGGACGAGGAGGACCAGTACATTGGCCGGCCCGATCTCCTGAAACTTTGAAATTTTAAATGGGGACATGGGTTGTTTAAAGTAACTTTGGATAGTACTTTTAAAAATGAAACAACTTTTATTAAATTTGTTTCTACCTTCTAATGTTTACTCACAAATGAACAATAGGCCTCTTTGTCAACATTTTGCACCAATTGCTTGATGGCGTTGCTCTGGCTGTACGGTTACCGATGTGCTTCAACAGGATGGCCGCCCGGTTCACTTTTCACTTAGGGTTTGGCAGGTTCTTGACCAGTTGTTTCCTGGACGGTGGATTGGACGAGGAGGACCAGTACGTTAGATTTTGATATAGTTTTTAGAACAGTGAGTAGACAAAGCTTGCGAATGCAACACCAACAGTTTTTTCTATTTCATGCTAATCGAGAAAAGCCTTTGCAGAAGTATTTTCCTTACACCTTTCGTTGTAGCTACAAGGAAAATGGGGAAACCAAATCTATAGTCAGATATTTAAAAGTAGCTGCTATATCCTGGCATTTAAATTCCATACTCTTTTCACGATATCGTGAGAAGCAACTGAATAGCTACAGCACTTCAAAAGAATGACTAAGTATTTAAATCTTGCAAACCAATAATAACGGCTATCTCAAAAATGGATGATGCCACAAAGAACTTATTTATAAAAAAGTTGTGTGTTTTAAAGGTATCTACATTTTTTGAGTAGCATGTTTTCATCTATCTCTTATGGCTTACCAGTTTGTACAAAATTCCTTCCAAATGAAGAGGACTTGACAGGCCATACCCAATTAACTCAAGATATACGTTTTATTTGTCAGGTAAATATATTAACTATATGGTATTTTAATCAAAATATTTTAACCATTCCTGAGAAAATAAAAAAAATTGAAACAATTTCCATGTGAAGCATAGCTTGTGTCGCATTTTTCGAATGGAATGGAATGTTGGTTTACAGCGCTCAACTACCGGGGTTATAAGCGCCGTTCTAAAACAGAGGAAGGTAAAAGCCAAAGGTATACATAAAAGTTAAAAATCACATCAAAAGCCGAGGATAGGAATCAGAATAAAAGCAAAGTAAAAGTCAAAGGTAAATAGATATAAAGAGGAGAATAAAAATGAAACACCGAACGGTGAAGCACCTCAGGTAGAAACATTAAAAACGCAAGTGTAAGGTAGCCTCGGATAAAAACTTAAAAAGCTTATCAACCGCGTGAGGAGTGTCCGCCAAGACCTCTGCAAGACTTGCCGGCAGCTGCATTTTTCGAAGATCTGAACTTAAATAAGTTTGGTATTTATCAGAATTCATTTTTCAGTTATGCTGTTCAGACGCACACACACACACATATTCAGATCGTTTTCTAAAAATAATCTTTTATTCGGAGAGACTTAAAATATGTATTTAAAGTGAAATCTCGGTATCGAATATTTTGTTTAAATGCAATACCTTCTCTACCTACTAGGTACGTGGTAGAGAAAGTAAAAGGCACAGTGACACTTTAATAAATGTGGGGGGGACCTTGAGCATGATTTTGAGTCCCGCGGTTCCTATATAATCCTAATTTACAAGAATTGTAAGATATAAGAAAAAATGCGTTTTGGGGAAATAACTAATAACTTGTCAGTCTATCATATTGTTATATCCTGTGGTCCATCTGTGCCGGTAGCTGTAAAAACCGACTTTCGCCCTGCAGATCATGTTAAATTGAGTTTTATTTATGGACGCGCTTTAACTGTTGTGGTCCTTAGCATCCCATTCTATATTGGGCGTGAAAGATCGGTAATTTTGCTCAGAGGCCTCTTTATCAGGCTTGAGGTTCCTTTACGTGCCGTAAATCCACGGCACGGGACCACGGCTTTACTTACCTTCCGAAGGAAGCCATGCTAAGGACTTTCATGCCCGAAAGAATCCATCGCCCTTCGCCGGTTTTGAACCCGTAACCTCTACACCACGGAGGACGACAAAAAAGTTTAAAGAGTGACGAGTTTCCTGGATTCATTTATTTTAGCTGAACTAAAGCAGCAACTTCGATTCGTGGTGACAACGATAAGGTCCACTAAAAATCTTCCGGCCAATCAGATTTACCTAAGCTGTTGGGCTCGTGCGATACGGACAGACAACTCCATACATATTACGTGTTTCGAAGGGCAAGTTTTACATTCTCTACCAGGTGCCTAGTGTGTATGCACCAAGTAATTCGATATCGAGATTTCACAGAAAATACATGTGGAGGTCCCCTGTATAAGAAGCAACACTTTTAGCAAGAGGTACACGCGCGCGTGTATGGCTGTGAACAGCATAACGCAAACGAAAATTCGGATGAATACCAAACCGGGTTCAGCACCTTCCAAAGATGTGACACGAAGATTTCCAATAAAATCCCCCACCCAAGCTACCGTTTATATGGAAAGTTTTCTAATTTTATATTCCCTCAAAACATGACCCTTAACGACTTTGATTAAAATATCATATACAGAGTGTTTAAAAATAATCATCCCATTTCATAGGGCTATATCTTTTACATGCGTGCACATAAAACTTTGAGATACATTTTATTATAGGTTTAGGACTACAAAGTTCTCGCATATCACCTGAAAGCATTTCACAAATATTCCAATACCGGACACACAACAAACATCTAGATGATAGTTAAGCTCATCCCATACTTGTGTGAGCATGTTTGGTCTTACAGCCACTGCCGTTTCTATGCAACACTGCAGTTTGTCCACAGTTGTTGTAAGGGGAGGCACATCGCAAAAAGATCGCATACTGTCGGACCAGGCGATCTTGGAGGCCAGTGATGCAATGCAGGATCCATATAACCTTTATGGCGAATCTGCCATTGCTACTGAATGGATTCTATGTCTGTTCGGGCACATGGGGGCGATCTGTGGATTTTCTTTTACAGAAACTGCTGGTGCCAACATCGAATGCTGTATTTTTTATGAAACTGGCGCTGCACAATTATAACTGCTTTGTACCTGTTGAAATGGAGAATACTAAGTGCTTTTTGTTGCTGTGTTGTCGCCATCTCGACTCTATGCCTACTGAGTACTAAATAAGCGAGCTAGCTGCACCAAGAATACTCCTACCTAGAACCATGTGAACCAGCAACTTTCAACTAGCACCAATAAAAACGTGTAATCTCGATGTGCTTTTTGAAATTGGTCGTGAGATTCTATCAGCATTCATATACAAGGTATAGCCATGTGAAATCGGATGATTCTTTTTGAAGCGCCCTGTATTTAAGATACGTGACAAATCAAATGCATATATTGAATTCTCTACGAATAGTCTGTGAATTACACTTCATTTTGTATAATGGATAAACCATAAGAGACATAAAGATACTACACAAATTTAGAACACAGTTTATTTCCAATTGCCTTTTTTGTGGCATCAGCCGTTTCCGAGATGTCCGTTAATATTGTTTTGAGTTTTAAAATCCTTTGTTATTTCTTTGAAGGCTGTCGCTATTCAGTTGTTCCTGGCAATGTCCTGGAAAGAGAGTGGAATTTCAAAGTCAACATATAGCGAGCCGCTTTTAAACATCTATCCATTCTATTTCCTCTATCCCTGTTTTACCTAGAACAAAATGTGTAACGAAACTATTTCTGCAAAGGTTTATCTCTATTAACATGAAGTAAATAGAAAAATAAGCTTTCATAAGAACAGTTTATAGAAGTTATATGAAATGAAACGATAGTGGATAGGGAAAGTCAAGTGAATGTTACACATCGGATTTTATTATTGTTCCCAACATTTATATTGTATTTTGTTTTATAAACAGAAGATGACGAATGCGACTTTAAGGTTGGGTTAACTGAACAGTAATCTTAGATAACGCACATGTATTGTTGCAAACAGCAACTACGTTGGAATTTGTGCGGCATGATTGTATATTGGTGGGGAGTCTGAAAGGAAGAGAGGGGTATAAGCTATCTCTTTTCTTCCTGAGCTCAATCAGGCTTCCTAAACGAAAAAGCAGTATAGAAGTATCGTCAATGATAATGCCCTTTAACAGAGAAAGTAATTCGTGCTCTCCCACGTTTGAATGGTTGTATATGTCTCCAAGACGGCGCTAATGGACCACCTATTATTTTTTATTATATAATATTAATAAAAGTAAATATTTTCAGTGACAAGTCTGAATTTTCAGTAATAGATATCTTGCAGTGCTATAGGAATAGAATAAGGATTTCTTTAACGCCATTGCCCACTCTGAGGCTATTTGGACGAAATTCAGGATTTTGGTCCAACGTTAGCCGTGCCTGAGGCGATTTCTTCCATCCAACTTCAATAATTTTTCATGCTTCCTTCCACTGACACTCTTTCTTCTAAAGATAATCCGTAACCAAATTTCAAGTAGTTATTGAACGAGGTGAATAATATGAAACATTCCTGTGATACTCTTCTTGCCATTCTACTTCCCTCTTATGTTTATTCTCCTCTCCTAATCTGAATTGTTTTCTCGTAAAAAAATTTACTTATTTTAGGTAGATAATGTATCTTTATTGGTATCAAATTATTAAAGTTATTATACAAACACCACTGGTGTTATGTATATGCATATTTAAGATAAAAGATAAATTTGTAGAAAATAAAGGAAACAATATGTTTTACATTCACATGACTTTCTCTAGCCTCTATAGTTTTAGTGGGTAGTGAGTAGCTCACCACGTTAGTAATAATGAACTTTCCCTATTTGATGGAGATCTTTGCACTTCAGGCTTTTAATTTTTCATACAGTCTATTCTTACTGAAGCTTATTTTTCTGCCTACTTCATTTTAATCCAGATAAACCTTTGCAGAAATAACTACATCACCCATTTCGTTAGGGTACAAAGGGAATATCGATTGTCAAATGTTTAAGAACTGCACGCTATATACTGCTCTTAAAATTTCATTCTCTTTCTATACAACCGCGAAAATCGAAGGGATAACAAAGTATTGAAAATTAGAACCATTAATGACGATATCTCAGAAATGGCTTATGCCACAAAAGGGTTATTTAAAATAAATTGTGTGTTTTAAAGAAATCTCATTTTTGTGTAGTACGTTTTCGTCTATCGCTTGACATTTGCCAGTTATACAAGATAACACAAAATTCCTTCCGAATGAAGAGGACTTCAAAGGCTATTTCCGGAAAATTCAAGATATACATTTTCTTTGTCATGTAAATACCTTTATTATATGATATTTTAATCAAAATCGTTAGCCATTTTTAGTAAACCAAACATTTCAGAAAATGTTCATGAAAAGGGTAGTTTGAGGTGGGGGATTTTGTTTAAAATCTTCGTGTCGCATCTTTGGAAAATACTGAACTTGAATACCAAGATTGGTATTTATCCGAATTTTCGTTTTTGAGTTGTGCTGTTCGGACGCACACGGATCTTTTTCTAAAAGTGTCTTTTTTTGTTTGTTTGTTTGCTTGCTTGTTTGCTTGCTTGTTCATGGAGCATCTAAACATATACTTCCGGCGAAATCTCGACATTAAATTTTTGTATGGAATAGAATACTTACCCTACTTACGTTATGTACTAGCGAAAGTAAAAAGAAAGGAAAAATAAATTGCGCCTGACTAACTCAACAAATTTGATCTGGCTTCGCACACTTTAGCCAGGAAATTGCCCATGTTTTGTTAGTCTTCTGGTCAGGCAGTAGCTCCCAACATGCCTATCTCCTTCTTGCTGGACTTAAGAATTGTTATTAGCATTCTGTGTTTCTAAGCAAATACCAGCATAGATTAGTGCATGGAAGTTTAATCTCTTTTGGGATGTGTTGCCTAGATAACTTTCTTTTTGGGGTTTTCTTTTATCCTCAAGAGAGAAATGTCGTATAACACTCGGCTTAATGGACACGTGCATCATTTACTCATTTCATTCACCACACTAGTATAGTTTAAGATCTCAAATGCCTCTCATGTTCTTCTAAGTTACTTTCCATGCAACAACGTGGGCGCCTATTCAATGTCCTCTCTGGAATCTTTCCCGAATGCTTATTTTAAAACAGCGAATTTAATTGCATATTATTACAAAAGGTTTGCATTTTCGATGACAGGTTTAGAAAGATTTGGTTTCTGCTACACTCCAGCGAGAGTTGGTCCACTCCCTTCAGCAGCAGTCTTCACCATAGTATACGAAGACAAATGAATAGTGCTGCCTGTGCTGAATATTCAATAAGTACAGTAGCATTGAATGTTCCCGCAGGCGCTCTGCAGCACGAGTACATGGTTTATTGACCTCTTTACGGCACGGAGTGATATAAAACTAGTAAGGAACAAAGCATTTTTCACGTTAGCGTGTCTAGATATACTTCGAGTCCTTTATAAACATAAAACACAAAAACATACCGCGTTTTATTAACCATCTTCCAAAAATAGTAGTTCCAGATTACCAAACATTTCAAAACGTATTAAAGTTTGCGCTGCTATTTATTTTAAAGCTTAAGAAACTAGGGAAATCAATTAATTGAAATTGTGCTTTATAATACATGACATTTAAACACGGCTTTTAAAAATCTCAATATGTATCATGAATAACTAAGCCTTAAAGGCAACATAGCTTTGCATTATAACCATACCCATCCTCTGTTTCCTTCTATTCAATGAAGTTTTTATGTATTTAATGTTAGAAATGCTGCGCCACATAAGGAGGTTGATTCAGGTTGGCCACGTAATCCATGTCGTCCTCCGTGGTGTGTGGTTACCATGCTAGCTTCTAGTTCCCAAGGTCGCGGATTCAAACTCGTCGGAGGGCGATGTATTTTTTCGAGCGTAAAAATCCTTAGTATGGCTTTCTTCGGAAGGAAAGTGGTCCCGTGTCGTAGATTTACGGCGCGTAAAAGAACCTCAAGCCTGATAAAGAGGCCTCTGAGCAAAATTACCGGTCTTTCACGCACAATATAGAATGAGACGCTAAGAACCACAGCAGTTAAAGAGCGTCCATAAATAACTCAATTTTTTTTACGTAATCCCTACATTATCTGATAAATAAAAAAGACCGGTTAACTCGTAACAAATTATTATTACGCGAAATGCGTTACAAGCCTCGCTTTGCAGCTGACTTGCAAATCGCCCATAACCTGCTTGTAACTATCTCGTAACAGACTCATTTTCTGCCGCCTTTTTAAATCCCCTGTTGCTAGGGAGACATATTGAGCCTGATGAATAAAAACGAAGGAATTGCTTGGCTAATTGACTTCTAGCAATAGCAAAACCTAGGTAGCAAATGCTTGAGGAAAGAGCAAACGCTAATACTTGATATTATTAACGAAAATAGGACTTTACTTGCACTTTCTAGCGAAAGGTAGCAATTGCTTCATTTACACAGTAGTCAGCTGTTTCGGTTCCTGTTCTCTCGGATTGACAGGAACCAAAGTTTGCTGACAACACATTCACGAGGTTTCGCATTGTCGATAGTAATTCCTGTTAACGTCTCAATGTTGACTAGTTTTAGCTTCTTTAATTTACGTCAAAAACATGGATCTAACAAGCGAATCTAGTAGTTCCGGAGATGAGTTCATGAGCATTTGCTATGATACTAAAAAAAACACAAGATTTTGTTTATAAAATCTCAGATTTCTGTGGTGAAAGAAGAGGGACCACAACAGAGAAAATTTCCAAAATAACGAAGCGCAATTTGGAGACGTGGCAATACAAATCAAATTTCTAAGAAGATTAGTAATATGGAAATGAAAGTTAAACGCCAATTCTATATGAATGCAACTGGGAAAAATTCTGATATTACATTCATATGACTTTCTCTACCCTCTATCTTTCTTCTGCTCCCACACTATTCTAGTAGCCGGGATCGGATACATGACTCAAAAATAAATTCTTGGAGGAAAGTGTACCACTACGTTTGTTTTCTCTGCTAGCTAGTCCAACTTCTCTTCATAAAGTCTACATATTTTCGTGTAGATAATCCTCAATTGCAGCCGCCTTCTTCTTACGAATGTGCATAAAACAGCTATGCTAAACTTATGTCTAACACTTTCAAGCACCTGCCCTGGCTTAAGAATCTTCATGCAAAAGCTAATTAGGAAAAGCTACTGCTAAACTTCAGCCTATAATGCTAAGCAATTCTGCAGGATTATATGACTTTTGCTAGACTTGTCAGTTGTGGCTTGCTCTTCTAGCAATTACTCATAGAAGTAGCAATTACTTAAGATTTTATTCATAAAATATCGAGCAATTACTGGAAAAAGCAATTACTTATTTTGGTTCATCACCAGATGATCAACATTCCAGAATTTACTAGAATGCAGATGGCAAACTTTCTCGAAGGGTAGCCAGTCAAAGCCTCTTCCAATGCTACTGATTGTTTACTTTCTCGAATCTCCCGCGTCCAGTCTTCATCGACGTCTTGGTCATTGTATCACGCGGGTTTGTCCACAACTACATGATGTAAGGAGTTGCGAATATGTGGTTGATGACAAAATGCAGAAAGTCTCCAGCCTTGATAGAGGAAGTCGCCCAGTGTGGAAGCTTTGGATAAGTTGAGAGCTGCTTCTTCCTTTAATTATAAGATTTTGAAAAATAGCTTTTGCAAATCCTGACGATATATGTAACCATAATTTTTTATAACTAGCAAAGATGTATGCTGTAGACATTTCAGATTCGGAGAGTTCCTCTTTCCTTTTAATAGTCAAAATAGATAAGCCCCCAGCCGCCATTAGAGCTGGAACGACGACTTCACATTATGGTATGCGTGACCAACGAGACAATACAAGCTAGGCGCGAATTGATATCGCCTGATATTTCTAGTGCAATCATGACGCTTTGAAATAAAACTACAATCACCTAATATATCCTTATTAACAAGAAATAATAATAATAAATAAAAAAATAAATAGCTCGCTAAACTCGTGGAATATGACAATTATGCCCAGAACCTATTCGATGTTGGCCATGTTTAAGGCTACCATTACAATGAACTCTTGATTCGCACCGTAGCCTGTCTTATTTCTTTAGCCACAATGGCACTGTACCACGTATCCAAATGTTTGCTTTCGCTTTTATAATACATTGATAAACCCAAATGAAGATTAGCGTTATCAATTTTAAAGACTAGCTCGGAATTTTTTATTAGCTTCTTTGATGGCGTTATAAAAATAAAGAAAGTGAATAAATATTCCAGCAACACTGCGTTTCATATTTACATTTGAGGCATGTGGGATCAAGCCAGGAATCGGCACTTTTCTGGTAAATTTGGTATCCTGGCATCACGCCAATCCCTGCTGTGATCTCTGAAAGCTCAGAGCGTATCTTATGGCAACAAACAACAAAATACCCCATTTAGAATTTCAAAATCAGCCTTCACCGACACGGGTGGCCGAGCTCGTTAAAGCATAGACACGTGAACAAGATGTCTGCTGTTCGAATCCGGCCAGGACTGTCCTCCCTGACTGACTTTTTTCAGGGTTTCCTCATTATGTACTCATAATTGTCAAATGCCGAGAAGGTACCTTAAACTTAGGTCTGGAACGTTTCCTTCCCAGATTTTCTTTTCCAACAGTAATTTCATTTCACGTATCATCAGTGCCCACTGCTTGTGGTGACTCATGCTGTATGAACGGGCGTTAAACACAACAAAAAAGAGGAAAGAATTCAGCCCCCCCCCCAACGTATCAGTGGAAACAGGTTTCTTAATGCCCATTATTCTTTGTTAGATTAAATGTGAATTTTAAAACTGGTAAGTTTGAGCTTCACGATATTAATTTTCTTTACTTTTCAAGATATTTTCATCAATTTTGTCTGTTAATACGGATATAGGTAAGTGTTGCTAGAACTCATTCCTTCTAGAACTAATTTACCGTGCGAAAATTTGAAACCTAACTTAACAGTCACCTTTCGTTAAAATGTATGCATATCTTAAATCCATTTTTTAAAAGCGAGCGGTATGGTTTTGTATGAATTTATCCGAATAAGCTCATTGATATGTCTGAAAGGTTTTGTTCTGCCGGTTGGAAGAGCTTCTCTTTCGTGCTTTGCAAGAAACAACTAAACATTTCTATTAGTCATTAATTGCTAATTTATCTTGGCATGCTGGAAAATACGATCCCTATCTGTTTATTAACGTTAGGTAGAGTTTACAAAAATGCGCGCGTGAAGGAAATTAAAATATATGTTTTGTGTGTGTGTGTGTGTGTGTGTGTATGTGTATTTACCAAGCGGGATGGCTAAGGGGTAACGTTTGTGGCCCGCATTCGGGAGGTCCCGGGTTCAAACTCCCGGGGCCAACCAACCTGACCGAAGGTTTTTTTCGTGGTTTTCCTAGGTCGCTAGGCGAACGCTGGGTTGGATAATTTGATCCACGAATTTTCCTGTCGTGCCTTTCAACACTACAGTTCATTTCCTTCTTCGCCGCCATACCGTGCATTGGGCTGATTACCCATCTTGGATATGCTTTGATCTAGAATTTGCTGGCTCCTCGACAGGCCTCTGGCCCAAGACATTGACTTGTAAGTCCTTGGGGGTGTAAGCCCTACAAAGATGAGTGTCATCTGCTAAAGAAGTAGCAGTATACACATTTAAATTCCTTCTAACGTTAATGTCTAATATAAATTATAAAGTGTGTGAAATATATTTTCTATGTTTGGGTTAACTATATTTTAAAAGTAACATTTTGTTACTTAGTACTCATATAGCTATTTTAGAAGTGAAACATTTCAAAATTAGATATAAAACTAAAGTCCTTAAATAATTGTACAACCACATTGGCCCCACCTCTGCCTACTTATTCGGACGGCCGTAGTTCCAATCTCAGTTCAGTGAGTTGCCTGGATATGATTTGTGCTGGTGTTTTCTCTTATACCGGAAATAAAAACGTAGAGTAACCCAAACGCGTTAGTTTTCGAGCTTATTTGAACATGCTTTATTCATAACTTGATACGTGCCTGTAAATGGACGATGTTATAATAGATGGCGAAGAGACGACATAAAGAATTCCAAATCAATGATATTGCAATAATGTACTGTTAAAATCGCCTATATAAAAACATTCCAAAGCAGGAACCCTATGCACATTCCTGGAAACAATAACCCTGTAATATATATGTAAATGCATTTCAGCTTCTGGATAATATTCCATTTCTATTATAGTTCATATTTGCCCACTGGTGTTCACCAAAGTTTAAGAATGAAGATCTCTCGTATACCCAGAGTGAATGACCGTCAAAGAACAGGAATTTTCTTCCCAAGAGAAGCCCTTGGTATTTGCCCGAGTTGACCGCAGAAGGCTGGCCATGGAAGCAGAAGTGGGAGGAGAGGTATTTTTCCCCCCCAAAGTTTCTCAGGACAGAGAATATGCCATGAAGAAAGCATCTTTCCTATATCACGTTTTAAGGTAGAGATTGTTAGCAGAATTATGCGTACTTCTAGATGATTCCATTCCACCCATGTAATGAGAACTTGACGTGAATTAATGAGTGTCTTAATCTTAAGTGTAAAAGTGTTGCGGTCAGGCAGCATTTGAAGGGGCTTTCGCTCAGGCAGCTGCTCTCCCAGACTTGTTGGGGAGAGAAATTATGTATGCAGTTCTTAGCTTTAATTATGCAAGTCAGGCAATTTCGAGATAAATTAGGTAATAATTAAGTGAGCAATATATGTCCATTGAGCCTAAAGAGCTAATAATAACATTATGTAAATGTTGGACATAAAGTGTAAAACACTCTGGCCTTCCGAGCAGCTTACGGGACTGAACCGTCATTAGGAACAGTTTTCATCTGGAAGTATGGGAATCTGGTTGCTATAAAGTGTTTAGTTATTTGGAAGCTTTACACAGAGTATCGCAGTCTTACTACGTCATGCCACTTTTAGCCGATAAGGCGCCTCGAAACGACACGTTTCAACCAAGCATGTCTGATTATCCCACATTTTTATCACCTCCCTAGCATTTGTCCGTGTTTATACCTCTCTAGCATCTGTTAATTTGTTTGCGATCGTCATTTGTTTTCCGCATAGGCACTAAAAGTCAACCTCACCAACAGCACGACACCAAATAACACAAAGAGAAACAGTATATGGAAGCAGTTCGATCAATTAACTTAGTAAGTTCATTAATATTTTACTGTAGTTATTTCTTGTAATCTTTATATACTCTCTTTTAAACACGAGATAGCCAATTAAATTCCACTCGAGCTTTGATTTTCCCTAGATAAAATAAAACCTTCTAGTGAGATTACTGATAAGTAATAGAATTCCCACAGACATTTGGAAACAGGGTACATTCTGTTGTTAGTACTCACTGTAAGAAAATTAAAAACTGAAGCTAAACCACAAATCCTTTAAGAATGTAATTTTAACACTTACCTAGCGTAAGTCATGAATTCCACTACTCGCCTCGTATGTATTAACATCGACAGCCGATGTGAATGTAGTTTAATTTCACTAAGAGTACAAAATACTGTCTGTAGCTCCAGTCTTCTAGACTTTGAGATTCAATTTTGAATTGTTGGGAGGGAACGTTTTGTAAATACCTGTTGTGTGTCGTGTGTATAACCCACTTTGAAAATCTCGCGTCTGTAAATTAACCATTGCTACTTATTTTTAGGGCTGGGGATTTTTCGCAAATGCGATGTAGCGCGACATGCTAATAAAGATTTTCACTCTTGTATTTTGATATTTTACCATCTTGAACTACTTTTTAAGCCTTTTTGAAATTGTGATAAAATGCAAAATTGGCTCAATGTTGAAATTATACTAAAATGCGCTATAAATGTGAAATCAGAGTTTTTTTTTAAATCGTTTTCTTTTTTCTTTTTTTTTCTTTCTTTCTCCTAAAACTTCAACTGCGGAGTTTGTACATTATTGGAATGTTTATGATGTACTTGACCACCGTTCTGGAAGGTAGAATGGCAATATGAAAATAGAGGATTTCCTTTATCCAATGAAATTAGCATAATTAATCAATTTTACATGTTCCATTACGACATTTAAAACAAATTAAACTGTGTTCCTAATGACAATCTTATTTGTTTTGAGTATTTTAGGATAAATTAGTGACTCAGGTATTGGTTATCGTAAATTGATCACCCATTTGGAGGGCTCTTTCTGCCATTTTGCACATAAGTTATGGGATTGGTTGCTAATTTTAGGCACTGTGCTAAAAAGTGTGCTGGAGGATGCTTACCACATACATGTTGCAATTCATGGACTCCTTCAAATGAAAATGTAAAAACCGGTTGAAAAAAAAAGCGTTTGCTGAAATGTATGCTTAAGTACAACAAAAGTTTGTGTAGTCACGTGGAGGAAAACTCAACAAGAGGTTGCTAAGCGTTTTAGTTCTGACACTGCTGGCCGAGTATGGTCAGTAGATTTGAAAGATTAAGTGTAGGTAAAAGAAACTTGGAATTTTTCGGATTGTTAAAATGCGTTTTGGTGACGGATATGAACATTTTCATTCCCAGCTGTTACAAATTATGTAGACTGCCATTATTAAGCTCAAATACCCAGAGTTTGCCCAAGTAGTTCTGCATAGATGCTGAAATATATTTCAGTAATCACAATTTAATTATAAGTTACGGGAGAACGCGAATGATAGAACAAAATGTTGAGTATGTTCTACGTTTTCATTCAACAGTGCTACTGATTCACGAACTTGCATGACTTTAGTTACTTTGTGTATTTCCTTTTTATTATGCAGGTTTTTCATCAGTATAAGTTTTTTTCTGTGTTGCTTTAACCTATTTTAAACCTACATAAAGTTGAATTTATCCATTTTTATCTCATTATCAATCTTTACAATGTGATTTTAATTTCACATTAATGTTACACACTTCAAAAGATATAACTGTTTCACATTTACCTCAAATTATATACTTTTTCTTCAAAATGCTATAAAAGGCTAAAGTGTAAGTTCATAAACACTACAAAATGCTAAATGTACAAATCAAAATGCCAAATTCGTGATTTTAAAATGCTAAAACTCGCCACCCGTACTTATTTTCTTAAGGATTGCTTTGGTACACCAATAAAGTGATTTTCCTCCATACAGTTTCAACAATTGCATTACGAAAATAACTCGCCAGTCTTTGTCCCTCTTAAAATAAATGCTGGAAAACAAAAAGTTAAGTAAATGAACAAATGGCATTAAGAGTAAGAAGTAACGTAGGAAATTTTCAGTCATTAGTTGAAAACAAGCTACTGTGGGTTGCCTCACTCTGAAAGTTCAGTGGAATTGCGTTAGAAATAATATATGGTGTCCTCCAATTAATAGCGTTACGCCTTCTTTAATAGCTTGCAAGGAAAGAAGTGGGAGAACGCTGACACTGGTTTACTTTGAATACCAACTGAAACTGCCATACACCTTTGTCGGTAAGATTTCTCGATCGTCAGGGCACAAGAATACATATCTACTTGGACACCATTCCATGACAAGCTCGCAAGACGGGAGCTCTGTATTTCTGGACTGGCTTGGTAGAGAGAGTCAGATATGGCATTACAACACCGCAGAATGGCTTCTGCGATGATAATAATAAACGTGTAAGGTGGTTGTGGTCTAGATCACTATAACCCATGAGATGAAGTTGCAAAACGTCTGATAAACCCGTAAGGTAGTTGTGGTCTACAGTATAGTCTATTTTAAAATTAGAGTGACATTGCAACTAAGGTGTTCACGGCAGTAAAGCGGAACAACGTGATTTACTCCACGTAGGGAAGATATTCTGATGGCTTTGATTGGCTAAAGTTAGATATGAATGAATTCCTACTTGATGGAGTCGGGCTAGCAGTGAACTCTTGCTTTATCCAGTGTGACATCCTCCATGTGCTGGAGAAGAGTTCGCTGCTACCCCGACTCCATCCAGTAGGAATCCATTCATATCTAAATTTATCCAGTTAAAGCCATCAGAATATCTTCCGCGCGTGGAGTAAATCACGTGGTAGGGGTTGCTACTGCTTAACTGCTATGAGCCCTTAGGTTCGAAGTCAGTCTAATTAAAAAATGGACTATACGTGAGTTTTAAGTTGAAACATGACCATTTTTACGCTACCTGACCGGTCTAGGAGAGGGGGGGTTGTGCTAATGACGGTCCGAGTGCTGAGAAACCCTGTCGGTGTCACCTTTCACGGCCTAGTCTCTCAGTACAGTTGTACTTGTTGCCAGATGTACTTTTGGCAGTGAAATATGCAAAAATATCTTAATACCTTCCGCTGTCCTTGCTTCGCTGGCTTTCGTATTGTTACAAGCGGGTGTTGGTTATTCTCTTCTAAATTTCATGTTTTAACCTAACGCAGATTTTAAACAGCAAGTTTCAAAAGTAAAGGTTTTGAGTTTAGGCAGTTAAGGATTACCAACTGTCGTGTGGAATATAGTGCTATTTCTTTCTACTTTCCATGTTTCAATTTAAAGCAAACGCACTATAGATCACTGTAGCCCACGAGATCAACCAATCAATCAGTTTATTTCTCCAAGATCATAGTTATATAAGAAAAGGCATTGTCAATGAACATATTCATACATAACTTAATATTCAATTACAGAATAATGATTAAAATCACTAATCGAATAAAACTGCCTTTCCACAAGCCAATTAAAAACACTTTTAAAAACGCTCATGCTCAATGATCTAAATTTAATATCTAACTCATTATAGAATTCTACACCCTTAACATAGTCTCCTTCGTCATAGCGAGTCTACAATTAAGTATATGTAATTTGTTTGTTTCTAGTATCAGTATTATGAGTGTCTAGTCTTAAATTATACAAATGCAAATGGGCATGTGCATATACCAAAACATAAAACATAAATAAATTAAAAACAGTAAGTATCTTCAATTGAAAAAATAATGGTTTACAATGTTCATCTGGCTTCTTACTTAACATAATCCTAATAACTCTTTTTTGACAACAATATTTCTTTAACATGGGGACTATTCCCCCCATAAATGTATCCCATATATAATATGACTTTGAAACAGTGTAAAATACACATTTCTTAATCCTTCCAATGATATACAAGATTTTAATTTTCTAATTAAATAAGTGGGCTCTTGACAACTTACCACATACATTATGTACATGTGCTTTCCATGAAAGCTTCGAGTGAAGTGCAAATCCTAACTGATTTACAGTTTTAATCTCATCACCAGTAGTCTTTAATCCCAACTTCATTATTTGGGTTTTCTCTTGATTCAATATGAAGCCATTTACATGAAACCAGTCCTTAGCAACTGTAAAATTAGCCCGAGTCAAATTATTCAATTCATCAACATTTTTATTTCTATTCCTCTAAAGTAGTGTCATCCACATACAAAATTGGCACATGTGGTAAAGTATAAACAAGATCATTAATCATAATTATAAACAATAGTGGACCTAATATCGAGCCCTGAGGTACCCCATGGGTTAACTCGATAGTATGTGAATTTCTGTTTGCCGAAACATATTGCCTTGTTCCTGGCAGATAAGATTGTATTGTTTTTAAACTATTATTACTCAAACCATAATATTTTAGCTTAGATATAAGTAATTCTGGAATTACACTATCAAAAGCTTTTGTAAGATCACATAATATAAGTGACACATGCTTCATTCTCAAATGCCTCTAAAATATAATGTACTACATCTTCTAATGCCAAAAGTTGCAACACTCCTGATTCACCTGTAAGGTGGTTGTGGTTCTAGAGATCTAGAGCCATGTATTTGTTACAATATATAAATATTATATGAGATAGCGACGCGAAGTTGCAGCATGCCTCATTCACCTGTAAGGTGGTTGTGGTCTAGCGCGCACCGGAAGTTAGGAACACACCTCACTGCCTCGAGTAATGACCGTCTCTGTGCAGGGGAAGTGGCCTGTTAGCCACGCAAGCGTCACGCATCCGCGCTTATATTACTCTGCCCCTTCTTCTTTTACGTCGAAAACAAATATCTGAATATATGCATTTGCAACATATTAACCTGGTGGTAAACCTCTTCTGCAGCATTCAAATGCAAGAAAATTGCAGGTAATGTTGGCCTTCCAAGGCTTCGCAACATACCATTTTGTAAATTATGTCTGAGCATAATGAACGAAATTTTATATATTACAACTTAGTGTCAAGGACTCTGCTTGGGATTTTTCTGAAAAAAAAGGAAGAGCTTTAGAAATTGAAGTTTTGAGGTTGGCGGTGGCGACTACCAGGAGCTATAAACTCTAAAAAATGTTTATACTTTTGGAGTTGCTAGCAAGCACTTCGCTAAGCAAGTTACTCTTAATTTAAATAGCAGTGCCACTGCATCATGGTGGTTTGAAGTCGCCAGAAAAGCTTTTTCATATATTTTAATTTCAATTCCTCTTTTTAACTAGTATATCATTTACAATATGAAGAGCCTTTATAGCATTTTTGGAAATGTTTAAGGAGAAGTTCAGAATACGTGGCGTTTTATACTCGGAGTATGAAACATTATAAGCAGTTCAGACAGGGTATGAATTTATTCAGCAGCATAATTTCCTTTCTCTGGCATTTTTTTTAAATGTGATAACTCGTAAAGTTAAACAAAACTTAAATTCAGATGTTTGAGATATAGCAGTCACTAAAATAGTAGAACCTTTGGCTATTTCTTGAAATAAGTTTCTCTGTCTTACGCTTACCAATCGTAGCATCTCCAAATGTTGCTGTTGACACAATAATGGCAATTCAAGAAACAAATTATGTATTAGTGTTGTAATTTAATTAGACTTTTATAATGAGTGGGAATACAATGTGCAGAAAATTGTAGACTAGAAAGGCAGTACCAAAATAAGCTTTCTGATGATAGCAATAGGGGTCGCAGAAGCTTGCTTTAATGCGCTACATGCGGCTATATCCGTCATGTTAGTCTCCCGTTGTGTAACCTGTTTGTGGCAGATGTAAACAAAACGCACTCTTCTACAGTATTAGTCGCTGTCCCTAGGTATGCCTGATGTTCAACGTGAAGCCTACTGGATGATACGGTAATACCGATCGCTCGTCTTGTTCAGTACAGTACGCGCATGTAATACAGGGAGAGCCAAAAGACTACGAACCGGCTGCGGGTGTTTTTCCTGTCCGAGTCCTCGGCGCTCGTTGCCGTCTGCCACTATCATAGAAAGGCGCGGATGAAACCATACAACAACTAGTAGTGATGGATAGTTTCCTAAACAGGTGCCAAAAATGTATGGACAACGACGGTGGCCAGTTTCAACATCTCCTTTCATGAAGTTGGTAAGTAAAGCCTTTAAAAGTAGTTTTAAAAATGTTGTATGGTTTCATCCGCGCCTTTCTATAATAGCGGCAGACGGCAACGAGCGCCGAGGACGCGGACAGGAAAAACACCGCTCAGCCGGTTCGTAGTTTCTTGGATCTCTCTGTAGTTTCTCATTGTGTACCAGTACTCACTAGTTGAGACAGTACGTACACACTTGTCGTGTGAGTTACATTTCTTTTTGACTGGCAAATGAAGATGTTTCATAAAGTCAGGTTTCAACTATATTCATGCAGCGTTTCCTGTTATTATATTGTAGTACGACCCCACGCTCTTAACCTCAAAATCTTTTGTTTGATACTGCCTTTCTACTCTATAATTTTCTGCACATTATTTTTTCCGCACCTGTATATAATTTTGTTATATAGTTTGGATTTGACTAACTTATCAGCTTTATACGTTTTACCCAACAAGTTTAATGAATGAAATTAAATTTAAACAAGCGACACCATGGAAATGTTTCAACTATGTCAATTCATAGTTGCCAACTTCAACTATGAATTCTAAGACGTTATGGGAAGAAAAACTCTAATATTCGCGGAACCAGAGTCTGGTCGATATAGCTGCGCCCGCCGCCATTCAGCGTTTCGCATAGTGGCTGATAAAGATTGCTGCTGTAGCAGTTTTGAGATTCGTTTCTATGTTTCTGCTGCTTGAATTGTGGTGCAGAGGTTTAACACAGAACAAAGAATTTTCATTTTCTGTATATGTTTATCTCTCTTACAAAATCTTAATTTTTTAACTACTATATTAATGGAAAGAAACAAATGCTTCCATTACACATTTGGTTATACGTAGAAAAGGATACAGGAAACTGAGGCTTTAGTCAAATCTTTAAAAAGAGGGATGTCATATGCTGTCCTTTGAAATTCCATACTCTTTGCATGAGGTCTCGATAAGCAAATGAATTGTAGCTCACCGCCACAAAAAATGTAGAATAACGTATTGGAAATTCATACTAGTGGTAAATAATAAGCCGGAAATGGTTCATGCCATAAACATATTTATTTGACATAAATTGTGGATTTTAACGAAAGCCATGTTGGTTCATCCTAAAGGTTTACCAGTTACACAAAATTCATCCAGAATGAAGAAGACTTCACAGAATATTCAATGAATACATTTTATGAATCACGTAATTGTCTTTAAAATTAGTCTTTATTTTAATCAGGATCGTTAAAGCCATCTTTTTTGAGATGTAAAGAGTACTTTGGGGTGGAGTACTTTCTTAATCCTCGTATGCCATTCTTGGAAAATGCTGAACTTAATTATCAGGATTGGTGTTTATCTGACATTTCATGTTTAATCGTGCTGTTCACACACGATTTTCTAAATATCCCTTTTAGGATCCAGGGGACATGTATTTCCGGTGAATTGCTTGGAATATAATTCTGTCTACTATAGTTACTAGAAAACGAATCACCGGCTCAGTTATATAGAATTTACGAAAGGTTTTCTGGAAATGGTTTAAACCACAAGGTCACTAAATAGACCCACGAACTTGGGATAAACTATAAAGCAATATACAAGAAGCAGCAGCTAACATTTCAAAGCTAAGCCTCAACTGCTAATAAATATGTATTTAGCACTGGTAGCAAATTGGGAAACATTTTTAATGTCTTCTTTAAAAAGTCGGATGTGTCACGTTCACCCGACTTTGTCTGCCCATTATTGTTTGTTTTTATATTGCTTCTACAAGCTATTCTTACGAAAGCTTATTTTTCTATCTACTTCATCCTAATCGAGATAAACGTTTGCAGAAATAGTTTCATTACACATTTCGTTGTAAGTACAAAGGGATAGAAGAAACCAAATCGCTAGTCGAACTCACCCTAACTCGGTCCCGTTATCTTTGTGAGTAAAATGTCAACAACCCAACTCAGTCCCATGGCATATACTGTGAATAACTCAACTCAGTCCCCTAGCATATACTGCCAACAACCCAACTCAGTCCCCTAGCATATACTGCCAACAACCCAACTCAGTCCCCTAGCATATACTGCCAACAACCCAACTCAGTCCCCTAGCATATACTGCCAACAACCCAACTCAGTCCCCTAGCATATACTGCCAACAACCCAACTCAGTCCCATAGCATATACTGCCAACAACCCAACTCAGTCCCATAGCATATACTGCCAACAACCCAACACAGTCCCATAGCACATACTGCCAACAACCCAACTCGGTCCCATAGCATGTAGTCAACAACCCACCTCAGTCCTATAGCATATACTGACAATAACCTAACTATTATTACAGTTTACATATTTTGGCGTTTTTTTCAAAATATTTAATTTGATTAGAATTTAACTTTTTTAATGATACACAGATTTTTAACTGTTTTGTGTGAGGAGTTTAAAATTGTTGAATGCATTTAGTAGAGCATTTTTTTATATAACACCTGATTTTACGTTAAAATCGGTTTTGGTGAAACGTGAAACTGCAATATCGTTTTGCAGTCTCTATAGGTCTGCTGAAAGCCCCAAGTCTTTTAAAATGAACTAGATTGAGATTAAGTTTATACATGACAGAGTTAGGTTTACATTTTGGAAGACGGAACCGAGTTTGGATTCTAAAGTAGAAAATGGGACCGAGATGGATTTCACCGCGGTAGTCAGATGTTTAAAAACGGTCACTATATGCTGGCCTTAAAATTCCATACTCTTTACATGATAGCACGAGAAACAACTAATTAGCCAAGGCACTTTAAAAATAACAAAAGTGTTGACAAATTCAAAAGTGGCAAACCTCGGATCGACTTAGGTTCTACAGATTTTACCTCGTTCTAAAAGAGTATAAGTCTGCATCTCAGACTAATAAAAAACCTAAGTGAGGTGTCCTAGAGCACGCTATATTATATACTGCCTTATCGGTCATCTACATAATAATTTGTCCCAGCGTTGCCATTGTCCTCATAATTATGCATTAGTTTTAATTAGTCTTCATGTCAAGAAAGCGACGCACTCAAGTAAGGACTTCATCTAACATCTTGACAAGCAGGATCTTGCTGCACAATGTAAATGCCTGATGTTAAAATAAACATTACGTGTTACAGGAAGCTGTTAACAAACAAAAGAAAGTTGAAAATACGGATTTTTACAAAAGTCACCTCATACGTTAAACGATAATAATTCTAATAATGCATATAGTTGCGTCTTAATATAAAACATCACTATCTCATTTTTGTTTTACGTATAGTGTATTCATTACGTGGTTCTTTTTTGTAGATATGATGTTACATTCACATGACTTTCTCTACACACCATTTATTTTTATATCCTTCTACACACTATTCTTACGAAAGCTTATGTCTCTATTTACTTCATGTTAATCGAGATAAATCTTTACAGAAATAGCTTCATTATACATTTCGTTGCACGGGGGTAGAGGATAGTGGGACGTTTAAACGCTATAGTGGCATTTAAATTCCACTCTTGAAAAATTCAATCCAATAGCGACGGATATAAAAAAACTTATTTGAAATAAATTGATGTTTTAAACAGGTCTAGAACTTTTTGGTAGAGGTTTTTGTCTATCCTTTAAAGTTTTCCAGTTTTACAAAATTCCTTCTGAATGAAGAGAACTTCACAGGCTATTAGAGAGTTTGGTGTGGGGGATTTTCCAGAAAATCTTCGTGTCGATCCTTGGAAGATATTAAATTTAAATATCAAGTTTGGTACACATCGAAAATTTCGTTTTTGGATTATGCTATTCACACACGTACGCGCGCGGACCTTTTTCTTGGATTCAGGGTCCTCAAAGCACATATTTCAGGTAAAATCTAGATAAGCGAATTTTTAGGTGGAATGCATACCATCTCTACTTGCTAGGTACGTGGTAGAGAAAGTAAAAAATAGTTAAAATGGCAGCAGAAGCATTTAAACAGAAAGTGAATGACTGGGACCAACAAATCACGCACGTTGTATCTTGAATTTGCTGTCTGTATTACGGTTTTATCTCGACTGGAGGTATATTGCTTTTATTTATAATGCACACCTTTTAAATCAATATGCACCAGCTTTGGAACTCATTTCGTGTAAGTATTTATTTACTACATAACGAATACTTTCTTAGTATGCAATATAATAGTAATAATAGTTTAATAGATTAATATTAGCTTAAGATGGGGGCATCATATTACTTACATTTCATTAAAATCACTAAATGATTATTCGCCTTAAGAGTTTTAAAGCAACCATTCTTCAACAAAGAAACTATTGATTCTGCACAAAAGGACTTAGAATTATATGTGGGGTTCCACTGAGAACTCGTTGTAAACCATTGTTTATAAAATTGTATATCTCTACTCTGACATCAGTGTTTATTTTGTACTCTTTACTCTACGTGAAGAGAGATATTAGCAATATTCATTGTGTGAAAGTGTTCATGGATGCTCGAAATTGCTCCAGTATTTATGTTTATAAAAATAAATTTTATAAAAAAATATTTTTGAAACTCTGTTCAATAGTTTGCCAAATAATGTAAAAGATCTCTTAATTTTTACTTTTCAGGAAAACAGTAAAATCCAGAATGTTATCTAATCCTTAAGTGTCAATTTTATGACAGAAGAATATTTTAATATATTATGTAGCATGTATGTAATTCTAATGTATGTATTTTGTTTTTACGTTGTACAACAATTATTCTCTTGACACATAAGTGTCTATAAAATTATAATAATAATAATAATAATAATAATAATAATAATAATAATAATAATAATAATAATAATAGAGAGAGCTGAATCTTTTAGGTATTTTAAGTTACATATCATATATAAATTAAAGTTATTTGGAAGAAGGCAGATAAATTCTTAAGCATTCTATCAATCAATGTATTGCTAATTTCAAACACATTTTATAATTAATACGCGCACTATATCTCCTGTAATAAAAAACAGATTGCAACAAAAGCTTCGGCTGTTAAAATGTTCAAATTTCCAGCTTGTATTGTTTTTCAGATGATGTTCCCCAAATACAGTAGAGATTAACATAGGTCATTGAGATAAAAGCCTTGATCTATCATTAAATGTTAAAAGCCAAAGAGGTATTTCCCCGTGATTAGCCCTTAAGTGCGTAAATTATTTTGCTACATATGCCGCTCTTACTCTTAATTCCTAAATCGGTTTTTATATCCCTAATGTGCCTGTGGTAAAGGATGGGGAGAGGCCACGTAAAATAACCGGTGTGATGGCACGCGTGGATGATAACGGGGTTACATTTGACTGCAGTTGCATGGATTTTGCTGTTTGTTCCAAAAAAAACACTATAATAGTATTGAAGTTTACAAATATATTTATGATAAAAATAGCTACAAATACTCCCCTTTATTGTCAAAGGCCAGTATAAAATGAAAATAAATAAAAGATAAACACTTAAAAAATATCCTAAAAATAAATTCCTGATATGTACTTTGCATAATGCATAGCAGCTAATTTAAGGGTTAAGAAAATTCATGACTTCTGACTCTTTTAAAACACAATATTATTTCATTTGTAAATCTCAGCAGTGCAAGACAATTGGCAATCATGTTGCAGCAGAAAGCATAAGAAAATTAAACGCTCATTCACTTATCTGCATAACAGCAAATTCAACAATGAAACTTCCGTTAAACGTTATTTCTTTGTTTAAATGTTCTAGAAGCTATGTGACTCATATTCCTGCTACAAATGAACTCGCCGTGTGTAGCCGCTCGCCTTTTATCTTTTCAGTATTGTGACCTTCCGAGAACATTCCAACAGCTTTCTTCATGTTCTAGACGTTTCTGGACCTCTAGGAGCATCGTAGTATCTCCGAATTATAACTCTTAAACTTCGACGAGAAAAAGGGAAGTAAAAGGATGACTACCGCTATACGATAGTACTATCATTGTGACAATATCAACCACCTCCGTGGTGTAGGAGGTACCGCGTTTGCCTCGGATTCAAGAGGTTCCCAGTTCGAATTTTGTTTAGGGTGAGTTCCTCGGATAAGGTTTCTTCCCGGTTTTCACTTATCCTGAAAAGATGAAAGTCCGGTAACTCAAAGCTGTGTGGACCCCGGCTCATTTCATCATTTCATCCATTCATCTCTGATATACTACCCCTATAAAGGGGGCGTTAGACTATTAAAAAAACAAAAGCATCTTCACTGGCCAAGTCAATCTAACACCATTTATAGATCTCAAACTGTGCGGCTTGCGGATGTTGGGTTATATTAACGAACGAGTTTTGGTGCATACGCAGTAACCCCACTGTAACGAAATACTTCATCCTGAAAGAAACTGTGAAAATTTCTCAGCTGTACTTAGCTTCACAGAAAGAAAGATATACCACGGTGATGGTAATTCCCATATATTCTCTGTGGTATATGGTAACTGATCTCCACCGTTTGGCTAACAATGTTATCTTGCAGCATTCATAAGGCTTTAAATTTTTAAGTGGATTTTGAAAACCCTTAAGTTTTGCTTCCTGACGAATGTTTGCTTCATTACTTCCCTGGTTTGGAACATTCCTTCATGAAACATTTTTGTTATTTCAGTGTTATATAGTTGCACAGTCGTTGAGATACACAAGCTGCGAGTTACCGTAAACACTTGAAGCGAGAGAAAAACAGGCAGTGTTGCCGCATTGTAAAATAGTAACGTATCCAACCATGAACAGAAATGTTTCTCAATTCGATTGGAGTAAGTGCAACAATAGCACATCAAAGTGTTTGCTTTAACTGAATTTAAATTCTCTAGCAAAAACTACATTCCAAAACAGGGAATGTCAACTTAATTTAGCTTTATATAGTGGGTGCATTATAGTACTGTGCAACATAGTTTCAGACTTAGTGACTTTGAAACATGTAAATAGTAATTAATAAGCAATTGTATCAGAAAATACTATGGGAATTTTACAGTCTTCTATATTTGCAGGTTTATGTAAGTAAACGGCAGGACTGTATATATACTTATATTTCTCTTAAATTCTGTACAAAGCATACCTGTGTTTATATTTACAGAAGAGCGCAATAAGAATAGCATAAAATAATACAGAAACTTTAAATACATATGCATATGTATTAATGCTTTTTGGGATGATTATCATAATCGTTATCATTATGCTGTATGGCACCACCAAAGCCTTAGCCTGAACATTATGAACTCAAAGATGAATACATCTTATCAAGGAAACAGGGGTGTAATGTACGTTCACAGATGTTTTAGCAAGATGGAGGGCTTAGTATCTGCCCGAACGAAACTGCACTTGATAATCCGTATACAGCAGTTCCTTTTTAACACGAGGAACCCGTTTTTCACTCCACACGGAACGCGCTAAATAGTTCAGGGCCATATACACACCCCTCGCCTGGCTAAAACACTAGCGGTTACAGGCGTTGCTGTCGTTAGATTTTGAACTACATTTGTGGAGCTTAAAATGGAATACGCCTTAACTATGTTCAGTGGAGCAGTGGAGCATCGATATTCTCCAAAACATAAGTAGATAATAGAAGCTTAACAATCTTTAGTAATAGTGATGGGACAATACCACCATTTCTAGATACTCGATACCGATACTCATTTTTGAGCACCGATACTGGATACTCACTTTATAAAAAAAAAAGCTGTAAAGGCGATAGTTTGTTCACTGAATTGTGTTCTTATTAGCAGCTTTCTGTTTATAAAAACATGTAACCAATTTTGTATTGTAGATATGCTAATTCCGAAGTTGTTCCTATTTGACCTTCTCCAATTGTCAGTAAATTTTTATCTCGATAATTCCAGAGATTATTATATATCCCCTTTTGCTAGTCACCGCTAATAATAATAATAATAATAATAATAATAATAATAATAATAATAATAATAATAATCATAATAAATAATTTATTTGCTTCCCTTTTATGTAACCATATTTTATGCTGTAAACTTTCAAGTACTTTCTATCCATAGAAAAAGAAATGCTAGCAATTATTTCTTCTGAAATCATGAAAATATACAGTAATACATGTTTTTCTTGAAACTCAACTAAAAATAACAAATATTTCCATGCGTTGTATTATCTCACGTCTTAAGTTCTGATTTGTTTCTGCTGAATTCTCAGATTTTGTTCACTGGAGTAGGTAAATGTAATAATGGTTAAAAGTGAGCCATCAAGGCAGGCTATTGCAGAAACGTGATTTAGGGCGTCAGCTAAATCAGCTTCATTCACAACTCAGTTAATGCTGCATGTTACATGAGCACTTCTACTCCTTTCCCCATTGTTTTCAATGTTTTCATTTAGACACAAGAGTCTTTGGAATGTTGCATTCATTCAGTCACAGGAAACGCAGTCAAGGTCTATCAAGAACTATATTCCAGCAACTCTTTGGGGACACGTGCGAGGCAATAATGAAGTCTCGACTCCTTTTGTTCCTTATCTAGCATAAAGTTAAACGTAACAACTTTCAATAATGCAAAACTTAAAACATTTAAAAGTATCGAATGTTTATCTCAAAGTATTAAATATACTTCGATACCACCTAGTATCGAGATATCGACGTCCCATCTCTATTTAGTAAATTGTGCAATTAACTTATTTTCTGCTACTGAGCTGCAGTGGTTCATTCCAAATGCTTATATATTGTATGCAAGTTCCAGAATGCTATAGCAGAAAGTCGCCCTAGATTTCTTTGTTAGTAGAAATGCACTTGAACTGTGGATATTGAGGATGGTGCTAGTGAAATAAGCACAAAAAATATACATAATTTAAGCGAGGCTCAACTCTGCGGAAACTAGTAAAACCCTTGGCCATAATTTGGCCATTTCGAGACCTCTATTTGTATTTTCTCTAGTCAGCGTTTTAGTAATGCCTGCTACCAGCCACTAAGAGTCGCAGTGATGAGTGGTTAACGCAACTCTCGCTGAATACAACAAGGGAGTAGTCCTTTTTTAGTATGAAACTAGCGCTTGCGCGCGCACGCACACACACACACACATTATGTTACAATATAAACTAAAGTATTTAAATTATATAGTAATCCCTCTATGTTATAAATTCACAAAATCACTACACCCAATTGCTAAGTTGTCATTGGGACCAATAGACTAAAATAGTGGTGGTTTGGGCTATAGCATCCCCCTTACTCTTTAAATCTAACGATTGATTATTAATCTGCAATTAAAATTAAAAAGGTTTTTAATTATAAAATAATTATTAAAACCTTAATTTGCATTAACTTTCATATTTGTCATACTTAGTAATTTTCCTAAACCATTTAGTTTTCTTTCAATTATAGCATTTCTTAGTTCCTTTATGTTCTTTATTGATTATTTTTGTACAGTCATCTTTGCTCCTATAATTTATCTTGGTAAATTGGGTCACTTCTATAATTCTAATTTTTCTCTAAGAATTTTAATTTCCTCTCATTCTAATAATATGGCACTTGTCCTTTTGGTTGTAAAGTGGGCACTTTTCTAAATTACCCCTTATTGTTAGCCCCTTCAGTTTCCTAATCCCTGTTCCTACATGTAATTTTGAGTATTGTTCGTCTATAATGTCTCGATGAATAAACTTATTTCCTATTAAGGATTATATACCTAGCTTTTGTAACATTTATAGCATTAATAAATGTTGAATGGTCATGGAAACATACAAGTTTAAAGTACATATTTATCATTTATATACAATATATAATAATTAAAATACTTTAAGGTTAAATATTTATAATGTCTTGAGAAATATATTTATGCAGCGAGACTTAGCTCATGCAAACCCTCCTCGTGCCGCTTTGCATCATTGTTAAACATAATTCTCTCTGCTCAAACCATTTTCAATTGTCTATATAAATCGCGCCACTAATGCAGGAGAGGGTTTAAGAGATTTCAATACTGTATATATAGCTGAATTTTATTTCGAAGCAAGGAGCCTGGAAAGGCTGTGTTATGGTTTTGTCTTACTACAGCAAAGACAGAAGAATACAGTAAACCATAGTGCAGACTCTGGTCGTGTTGTATCGGTAAACGCTAAAGAACTGTTGAGTGCCATAAGTAGTTATCACTTAGAGGAATTTTTTAAAAATAAGAATATAGCCTTCTTCCTGCACATATTAAAACAGAGAAAGGGGAACCCAATTGTGGGTATATCTCAATTTTCTGTTTTTTTTCCGAGTCGTGGCCCTCTTGCATTGGGGGTAGAATATACTCAACGAAGCTTTTGAAATTAAAACTAGCAAACATTACTTGCTTTTCAGTATCTTCAATTCTTAATTTAATTTACTTTCAGAAACCACTTTCTAATGATTCTCTAGCGCTCCAAATTTCCTCTAAGCCAAATTTACTCAAAAGTTTCCTTAATTCAAACAACGTTCTCATTTATTAAACATTTCCTGGAATTTCAGATATTTATGTAAGATATTTTGCTTATCTGCATTTCTAATTCTAGGCAGTAGCTATTTCAATACTCTCTCAAATTTTTCCCCTTGATACTAATTCTGCTTCTGCAACGCTATTGAGCAAATCTCTAGGAGATTCCAGGACTTATTTATAAAAGCTGCTAGCTGAGAAAAGTAATGGTATGTGAAAAAGTGCAGAACAGAAGACCTCAGATGCCAGAGAATATTAGACATGAGCTGTAAATCAGAAAAATGAGAAGAATGTAGGAGGCTAAGCTTGAAGTGAGGGGTGTGTCCTTAGGCAGAAACTATTATTCATTCTTGGTAAATTTCGGATGTGCCTCCTTTGTAGCTTTCCCTTCTTGGTATCGAAACGGGTGTTTGTAATCATTTTCTGTTTCCATAAATATTTAAGTAACCAACATTTGGGGCCATATGTTAGTGCAAGTAGAAACCTTTAGAATCTGTAAAGATACTCGTGTATAACGTGAAGTAGTTTGTATTGAAGGAATTGTATTATGTTTCAACTGTTGGAAGCCGAACTTGAAGTTTGTTTGCAACCGCACGTATGATGCCCGGTTTCCGGTAGCCTTCGCCCCAAGTGTACTTTCAGGTGGCCTTTAGCCCAAGTTTAAAAAACATTAACTTTGTAATTTGACAGTTTCTTTAAATATTATATATTTATGTTTGCCTCGGCTGCGTCAGTATTATTGTTAGAGACATGGATGTCTTGGCAGGCTTGTGGTGCGACTAAGAATGTAGGCTTACACAGATTATAATTTTACTTCACTCCTTTTATTAATACTTGATACGATTCAAATAACACTTCACTGATATAGAGCTGTGAGATTCTTTAATTAATTATTTGCACTTTATAACACGTAAAACTATTTTTGTCTCGCACGAATACGTATTAAATCTCTCGAGGACACTTTTTGCGTCTGATTAGTCTGCAACCAACTGAACTGATTTCAACCGCCTAAACTTGTAAATTTCTGTATTTCAAGTCTCTGATTGGCTATTCCTAATCCAATAGAATACCTACCTTCATTTAACTAAAGCTTTTTCTGGTTGTTGATTGGCTGTTTTTTTTAAACTGTCTCAAAAACTTACATTATTGCTTCCAAGAATCACAAGTAACATTATTAAACTCTCAAACTCATTATTGCCTCAAGGTTACCTCATTGTTAGCAACTTTTGACCTATTTCTCACAGCTCTTACGTTATTAAATTACGTAATACATTCACATAACATTATTACACATGAATACAATAATATAAACATACACACATTGCTTTAAGGCGGGCTGTTATTGAATTTATATTTATATAATTAGACTGAAAATCATTTAAGTGTTAAAAATACTGCCTCAAATGCTAGCGTGTAATAATATGCAAAGAAGTGCTCACGACCAATGATTAACTGTCTACGCTTGTTTTAGTCCATTAGCGCCAAACAATTTTTCTCTAGAATAATTACAGTATTAAAACCTCTCGTGACTGCTTGTTTTCTTTGTTTTGGTTACTCTTCGACGCGGGTAAAAATACGCTGAAGACATAATCTGACTTCGTGTACCAGGATATTTAATATTTCTGGAGAAATATGATAGATCACACAAACACTTCACTCTATTATGCATATGGACCGATTTGTAGGAGTTTTCAAGTTTGTGTATTATGCTACTTTGGAAAATAACTGTTAATTTGTTTAAATGTTAAGAAATGGAACAAAAAGTAAGTTTCCTTTTCTTAGAAGCTAATTGTAACATGTAATGCGTAAGAACAACTTCTAACACCGTATTTCTTAAATTTCTAACGCTATACTGTGAATTACGCTGCTAAGAGTATTTTAGAAAAGAAGGTACGTTATATTCCCGTTGAGTTTATAGTGCTGTAATAGCTATGTATGTATAAAGTACACAAAATAAGGTTTTAGCGATCGAATTGTGTATGTAAGCCGACTCCCAAATACTGAATGAATTATTAATGCTAATTTTAATACTTTTAGAATCAACTCCAGTACAATTTAAATATATTTTTCGTCTTCAACGAATTAGCCTTCTCTTTTTAGGACTTACAAGCCAGTGCCTTGGGTCAGTAGCCTGTCGAGGAGCAAGCAAATCATAGAATATCCAGGATGGGTGATCAGCCCAATGCTTGGTATGGCGGTAAACAAGAAGGAAATTCCCTGATCAAATTACCAAACCTATCATTTGCCTAGCGACCGAGGAAAACCGTGAAAAAGCCTTTAGTCATGTTTGCCGGCCCCCGGGGGTTTGAACCCAGGACCTCCCGAATGCGAGTCGCACAATCGCCACCTCGTTCGATACAATTTAAATATGAACTCTTAAAAATCTGATGTGTAAAGTTCACATGTCTTTCTCTACCCACTACAGTTTAATTTTATATAACTTCTACATACTAACCTTACGAAAGCTTAGTTTTCTATATGTATACTTCATGTTAATTGAGACAAACGTTTGCAGAAATAGTTTAGTTACAAATTCCGGTGTGCCCAAAAGGGGGATAGAGGAACCCGAGTCGATAGACAAGTTAAAGTCGAGTTGCTGTATGCTGGCCTTGAAATTCCATACTCTTTGTATGACATCGCGAGAAACAGGCAAATAACGTCAGCACTTTAAAAAGAATGAACCAATGATAAGATATCTTGGAAATGGCTGATGCCATAAATAAGTTATTTAAAATAAAGTGTAGGCTTTAAAGAGATCTTACGTGTTTGTGTAGTAAACTTTTGTCTATCCTCATAAAAAAATCCCTTCCGAAATTGCCATGTAAATGTCTTGAGCATATGTTAAGAACAATGTTTGTGAAAATAAATATAGCAAGATTTTCCATGTAAGTGGTATCCTGGAGCAGGAAATTTTCATGAAAATTGTTGTATTGCATCTTTGGAAGATACTTAACTTAAATACCAAATTTGGTACTCGTACTTATCCCACTTTTGAGTTATACCGTTCTCTCTCTTATCTTTCGTGCGCACGCGCGGACCTTTTTCTAAAAGTGCTTTTCTTGAATTCAGGGGACTTCATAACATGTATTTCCGGTGAAATCTCTATATCGAATGTTTTAGTGGAATGCAATAGTTTCTCTACCTACTAGGTACGTGGTAGAGAAGGTAACAACGCTTCTGAGGCTTTTAAATAAACCTAGAATACAAAGGGAGTGCGAATGGAAATGTTCCGCTTTACTACCTACCCAGTATCTAGTAATTAGAGAAGCTAACCAAGTTTGAAGCTTTGAAATAAACCTATAACACAAAGGGAGTGCGAACGGAAATGTTCCCCTTCACTACCTACCCAGTATCTAGTAGGTAGAGAAGCTAACCATGTGTCTGAGGCTTTGAAATAAACCTATAACACAAAGGGAGTGCCAATGGAAATGTTCCGATTCACTACCTACCCAGTATCTAGTAATTAGAGAAGATAACCATGTGTCTGAGGCTTTGAAATAAACCTATAACACAAAGGGAGTGCGAATGGAAATGTTCCGCTTCACTACCTACCCAGTATCTAGTAATTAGAGAAGCTAACCAAGTTTGAGGCTTTGAAATAAGCCTAGACTACAAAGGGAGTGCGAATGGAAATGTTCCCTTTTTCTACTCACCCAGTATCTAGTAGGTAGAGAAGGTAACCATGTTTCTGAGGCTTTGAAATAAACCTAGAACACAAAGGGAGTGCGAATGGAAACGTTCACCTTCTCTACCTACCCAGCATCTAGTAGGTAGAGAAGCTAGCCATGCTTCTGAGGCTTTTAAATAAACCTAGAACACAAAGGGAGTGCGAATGGAAACGTTCACCTTCTCTATCTACCCAGCATCTAGTAGGTAGAGAAGCTAGCCATGCTTCTGAGGCTTTAAAATAAACCTAGAACACAAAGGGAGTGCGAATGGAAATGTTCACCTTCTCTATCTACCCAGCATCTAGTAGGTAGAGAAGCTAACCATGCTTCTGAGGCTTTAAAATAAACCTAGAACATAGGGGGAGTGAGAATGGAAATGTTCCCCTTCTCCACCTACCCAGTATCTAGTAAGTAGAGAAGCTAACCATGTTTCTGACGCTTTAAATAACCCTAGAACACAAAGGGAGTGCGAATGGAAATAGTCACCTTCTCTACCTACCCGGTATCTAGTAAGTAGAGAAGCTAACCATGTTTTTGAGGCTTTGAAATAAACCTAGAACACGTTCCCCTTCTCTACCTACCCAGTATCTAGTAGGTAGAGAAGCTAACCATGTTTCTGAGGCTTTAAAATAAACCTAGAACACAAAGGGAGTGCGAATGGAAATGTTCACCTTCTCTACCTACCCAGCATCTAGTAAGTAGAGAAGCTAACCATGTTTCTGAGGCTTTGAAATAAACCTAGAACAAGTTCTCCTTCTCTACCTACCCAGTATCTAGTAGCTAGAGAAGCTAACCATGTTCCTGTGGCTTTGAAATAAACGTAGAACACAAAGGGAGTGCGAATGGAAACGTTCCCTCGTGAGGGCGTCCTCTTCCTACACTACAAACTAAATTTCTCAGGAACTTTATTGAGCTATGATTGGCATACCGTTAGTGATGGAAGGGGAAAGCGATACAATCTGCAATGCCTCCTCGCCAAGCTAGTACTGTTTCTCCTTTTTGTGGTACAAGCGAGTGACCTCACCTATTCAAAGCAGAGATATTTTGCAGCACGAGCTTAACAGTTTTATAAAACGCAGCTATGCAGCGGGTTTCTGGCACGAAAGCTTCAATTGGAATGCTGGTTTTTGGTTGCGTGTATAGTTTTTGTGGTTTTACGTAACTGTTCTGCATGTTTCATGCTTCAGTAACACTTTTCCTTTCCAGTAATATACGTTTTCAAGTTTGGAATGTACAGTCACTTCTTACGTTAATATAGTCTAGTGTTACATATAAACGGTAAATTTTGATTATTTGAGAGTAAGACTAAGTAGGAACGGTAAATGGGGAGAACAAAAGAAACAGGTTTTAACAAAAGGAAAAGTGGTAATGAAAGTTATTAGAGCATGTTTAGATAAAATACCTGGGATGCACATAAAATGGATAGAAAGAGTATATGGAGCAGTAGTTGAGGCAAAAATGCTGTATGGTGCAGAGATTTGGGGTATTGAGGAGGGGTGGGAACAGGTAAATAAAGTGCATAGGAGTTTTTGTAAAATAATTCTGGGCCTACCAAGAGCCTCACCTAATGGGGTTGAACAAATGGAGTTAGATTTGGTAGTAAGGCTAAAATTATTGAAGAATAGTGAAATATTGGTTGAGAATTGAGGAATCTGAGAATAATAATATTTTAAAACAATGATTGGAGGTTCAGCGAAAGCTAAATAAAGAGGATACTTGGTACAAGCGCCTAGAAGCAATTCTCAATGAAATGGGTGTGGGGATATTTGGAGATGCAGACAATCGCGTGAGAAGGGATGTTGGAAAAGAGTTAGATTGAAGATTGAAGATATGGAAAGACAGGAAATAATTCGTAGTTTTAATTCAAAAAGATCATTATATGTATATACAGAGATTAAAAGTACTTGGGAAAGAGAAAACTATGTTGATGTTTGTAATAAAATAGCAAGAGAGGGCTTTGCATGGGCTAGGTCAGGGGTGGTGAGGTTAAAAGGCATAGGAGAAGGAGAAAATGAAGGCAAATGCCCATTATGTAATAGCAAATTTAATAATTATTGGCATTTAATGTTAGAATGGAAGGAACAATGAATATGAGGAAAAGATTGCAAAGAAACAATTGGTCTAGATTACCAAATGAAATTATAGGTAAAAGGTTGTTAAGAGTTAAATCCAAGGAAAGTTTATTTGAAATAGGAAAATATTTAGGTGTAGTGAGAAATAAATGGTTGAAAAAAATTAGAAATAGGGAGTAGAAAGAAAATGTAGATTGTTGAATCATAAAATTAAATAGGACCCAATAATTCGGCAACCATAGTGTTGGATGTTTGCGGGCCCTTAGTAATGCAGCAACTTAGTAAAAATGATATGTAAAGGGTAATGTGTGGAGATAAAATTATGTATTATAGAACTTATATGAGAATTAATTTATGTAACTAACGAAGTGAAATAAAATTATCTGTCTGTCTGTCTGTCTGTAAGTCTATAAACGGTAACTTTTATCATAAGTGTGTAAGATGAACTTTTCATGCATAGATTTCACAGCCATCTTCTACATACAGAATGTCCCAAAATGGACTTCTATTTTGGGAAGTTAAAATAACCCTGTTGCCCTCATGCCACACGGAGCACGTGTAGTTTTGTGACCTTCAAAGCACTTGGGCTTTCGACGCTAGGATGGAACGCGTATAAACACCTCTGTTGCGTCTAGTCAATGTCACAGTGTGTACAAGCTTTAAACTTAAGTGAAATGTAGCACAGTGTTATAGTGGTTCTTTGTCTGCTGTTACTTAAATTTTGCCACTAACAATAGTTGATACACGATTGTTGTAATGCAGCTGCGTGTAAAACACTGAATAAAAGTACTCAGAAATTTTCAGGTCATACAGTAAGGGTAATAAGTACATTATAACCAATTATTTCCTTCATAAAGAAGATGAATCAGACGCACTTAGGTTTCTGTGTCTATGTAATCCATTGAACATGTAGTTCATCTAACTAAAAAAGAAAGGAAAAAAGAAAAAGCATTTTGTATGTGCATGCTTTCTCTACCCACTGTGGAATATGTTGCGTAATATCTACAAATAATTCTTGCAAAATCTTATTTTTTTTTGTCTACTTCATGTTAATTGAGGTCAACGTTTATAGAAATATTTTGATTATACGTTTCGTTGTAGGTACAAGTTGGATACAAAAAATTGAAACCATAGTGAAATGCTTAAAAGCCATATACTGGCCATGATATTCCATAAACTTTCCATGACATCGTGAGAAACATCTGAATGTTGGCAGCACTTTAAGAAGAAAAACGTACTGAAAATTTCAACTGAAGTAGTGTTTTAAAGATATCTGCACTTTTTATGCCGTAGGTTTTTATGTGTCTAATGGTTTACATGTTATTCAAAATTTATGCCGAATGAATTCACGGGAAATTCCCAGAAAATTCAGATATGCACGTAATTTGTTATGTAAATATCTCAAATATATAGTATTTTAATTAAAATCGTCAGCAGCTTTTTTAGAAAATGAAACATGACGAAAGCATTTCCAAGTAGAGGTTAATTTGGGGTGGGGGGATGAAAATCTTCGTGTCGCATCTTTGTGGGGTATATTTTTAAATACCTAATTTGGTATGTATCCGATATTTCGCTTCTGAGTTATGCTGTTCAGACACACGGACGGACTTTTTTTAAAATTAATTTTATTCAGGGGTTCCTCAAAACATGTATTTCCAGTGAAATCTCTTATCACATTTTTGGGTGGTATATAATAACTTCTACCTTCAGGTACATGGTAAAGAAAGTATAATGGGAAAGAAGAAAAATAAAAGCTTATGCAGCACGTACGCTTCCTGTAACATATTTATATTTTATTTTTATGGCTACCCAGGATTAACCATTAATGCAGAAATGGAAAGACGCTATAGATAGGATAAAAAGCAATCGGTTTTTGTTGATATTAAAACAGAGCCTCGTAGAAACGTTTCATTCTTGGAACGTCAGCAAAGTTTCCATTTGGTCGAATTGATTAGCGTTGCGAAACTGAGGTAGGCTGGGCGTGGTTCCAATTTCCTGCAAGAAAGTATTTTATGTATTAAATTATGTTTTAACACCTGAGCCGAGGAGGTTAACCCAAATTCTGATTATAGTCACGTAATTATTTATATGGTGTAGCGTATCCGGTACTTTTGAATAATTTATTTATTTGACGTTTATATTTTCTCAAGTACACCCAGGAGGACACCATAAAAATATCGGTTTTAATTATTTCTGATTGACCTTAAAAATCTTATCCGGTGTAGGTTATTTATAAGGTTAATGTAGTATTTTATGTCTGAATATCCACCCACAAACCTAACAGCGGAAGTATCAGACACCTCATGCCGAAAACCACCCTAAAATTGCTGTGACCAGCTATAAAGTATAGAGGGGCTGCACCCAAAACATTAGCTGGCAATTGTAACTACAAACTCTGGAATACGAATGCCGAATCTTCCATTAACTAGCTCGATTGGACAGCCCTGATTGCTTACCAATTTTTCGCGCGGGGTGTGGAGACAGGGCTCAGATTACCGGTTTCTATGTCGCCAGAGGGGTGGGGACAGGGTACTCCGTCCAGTTGTTCAAACTCCGAGCGCTACATTGAAACACGCCTCTGAAGCGATGTCCATCTGGATCGCATATTGAGTTGCCGTTGAAGGATTCAAGCTTCGATTTGCTCACCTTGCAGTTAATACCGGCAACTGATGTTTTGGGTGTGGCCTCCTTATACTCCTTCGCTTCTGTTGCAGGAATTTCAGAGTGGTTTTCGGCATGAGGTGTCTTACTTCCCTTGTAAGAAGCAAAATAATGATGGAAGATTTAAGCTACAATATAAAAGATTCGAACTCGCGCTGTATGCGACTAGCCATGGTACCTCTCAGCTATTTAAAACCTTGAAAGCCAGCACACTTCAAATAATTCTAACCCAAATTTGTTTTGGGAGAACTATGTTACCGCTTCGAAAATTTGCTTGTTATTGTTATATTATAACTTTTGAGCATAACTTTAAAACCTGCATTAGAAGTTTTATCTTGGCATCAAATTGCACAAGCTATTATGTATGACTGGTCTATCAAATGTACAATCTCCAGAATTGAATCTCATTTTGAGTACAGGCTTGTCTCTTAGTTTGTTATATCCTATCTCTTCTAGTATTTTAGTGATAGAAGCTTAAATAATTACAAAGTTTAGAAGGTGATTATAAAGGTGCATTGTTAATTAAGTGTTTATAAAATCTGTTACAAAACCGGTGCAAGTCTCAATAGAGGGGAGTGCATTTTTGAGATGGACGTCCAGACTATTGTGTATCCCTTAAACAGATCTTTCACCTAGTCTATTTAAATATGTACAAGAGCTGTGAAGCGTGCGACAGAGAGAATCTAACATCTCAAATAAGCTCACAATATTTTATTGTTGCAGTGTGAAATGGAAAGCATTCATTGGCGATTCGACCCAGATAAACACCTGGGTGTTTTCTTCGGAGATTCGTAGATCTTCATAAGGTATGTTATTTATTTGTGTACTCATTTTATACGCATGTAAAAAGTGACAGCGTGTATACTTGAGATATACACCTGTCTTTTTGTTGGCATCACTAGAATGTAAGTTACCCTTGGAAAATGGAAAGAAGCCATTACTTGCGGGGCTAACAGAATTTTACATTCCTGCATTTGGATTCTCAAACCGGCCTTGTAAGAATTAGTTATAAAGAGAAGGTGGATAAAAATAGGATACAAACTCCAGGTTCTCTGCGTTTTACGAAGTGTTTACATTAATGAAGTTGATATTACTAAGTACCTCTGACTGGTTGCCGATATTGCTCTAAGGCCAGCCACTTCAAGTTTATGAAAGGTGAAACTATATAATAATATAGCCATAACTCGCACGTGTCTGTCAATGAATTTACTGACTGACATTGGCAAACTTGCATTTGGGCGAGAGTTTTATCATCGAAGTAGTAACTGCACACGATAGGATCTGTTGCTGCGTCGTTAATAGCTTAAAATACTTAGAGAAATGTTTTGCAGGACATCCATTACAGCACACCTTAGATTTAACCAAAGAAGATGAAAAAAAATTCAGACTGATAAATTTTCAAAACCTGTACGGAACACCAATAACACTTACTAAAAGCTGAGTTAATTAACAAATGTACATAATCTTCAAAACCTGTTAATCTTTTGAAATCGGTAATATCATTTGCGCTTTTTAAGTATTCCTTCAAGCTAATGACTGTGTCCATAGCTGTCAATGGTCCAGAATACCTGTCCCATCGTATAAATTCTAAAATCCATTTCACCTTTCTAGATAGCGCATTGCCTTGATTTTTTAAATATCTAGGTATCATTGGCTATGAGGCGATGAACAGGAATTTGAAATGAAATGGCATTTTACTTGGCGAGTGCGCGAGTGCTTAAATCGGCGATTTCCAAGGATGTGGGTTGATAGAGGTGAATACCTTGATCTGACCCCTGGTATTCTATTTTGCCTTCTCTGGATTTTTTGAGAGTTCGAAAGGTATTCATGAGGCCTCATCTGAAACAGATGATGAACTTTGGCCATGGTATTGGAGTATCAAGAATCATTTTGGTCTGCAAAGACAGATAGTTACTTGAGATGCGATGTCCGAAAACAAATGGTTTACAGATATACGGCATTAGAAAATGATATTTCTTTTGGATTCCCATGCAAGTTCTCGGAGTTTCTTGGTTTAATTCTTTCCACATTGTATGTGGTCTTGTCCCAAATTTTCACATGACGATTGGAGAATTTATAAAGCTGCCGAAAGAAGAGAACCCTACGTTCAGCCTTGTTGCACTTATCTGTTTATTTGTGAAGCCCTTAATATACCTGTTCAATGAGAATCCCTTAAAGCAAGGGTGACGAAAATGCCTTTCTCCCTCGGGTCGTCAAATATGCAACACGCACTACACCACTCAGCAGCAATTGGAAAACAAATTAATAGACAGCTAGAAAAGGAGTGGCGCCTGCGAGTCACACTCCCTCTTGAGTCCCGTTTTCGCCACCACTGCCTTAGTGGATCAAACAAAGATGTATCAAGTTTACGGTCAGTTACGAGTATAGTAATTGCTCTGGAAATAAGAATAAGAATGCAGAAATGTTATTATTTTTATTCGTTACTAGAAATTACTGGAAACTTTGATGCATTTTACAAGCCACTTGATGGAATTTTTTCCGTGATATACAAACTAGAAGCGAGTTTATCTAAAAATGAATATATACATATTAAGGGGCTCTTGATTTTAAACGGAAATTATTATTTCAAACCAAAGAGACCTAAGAAGTTCTGATTTATACCATCTGATTGAGAAAAATTTGATTTTACTGTTGGCTGTTCTGATATGAACCTGTGGTTGCTGTTTGTGTGTTGGAGAAACGTCAAATTATTTATTGTATCCTTGAGTGAGCTTTAACAGCAGTTTTCTTAATATTGTATGTTCCGCATGCATTGACCTGTAGGGAAACGATCGCTGATCACTTGTCTTGAAACTTTTAGCACTGTTATTAAGGATGACAAGAACAATACTAAAACAGGATTATTCAAAATTTTTCACAGACTGTGAAATATTTGTTTTTATGTTTAATAAAAAAACTAAATTTCAAGTACAAGCCTAACTCCTATACCACTGGCATAAAATTCTAGTAGTTGGGCAGATTTTAGGGTTGCAACCCTAGGGGTTGTGCCTCGGTAGCAAATTATCGCATTGAGTTTATTAGGCTTAAATTTTCTCAGTATAACCATTGCCTTGATACCGTGGATATATTCGTGTGGAAATTGGGTAATTGTAGTTAATGTTATATTAATAAAATGTTTCCTTAAACAATCACTACTTTTATTTACAATTGGTTACATCTCGACTCCTTGCATTGAGTGCAGAGAAAAACATAGCGATAGTCCACTTACAGTCACACGACAATGAACTTTAAGGGTGACGAGATAAGCGGCGTTTAAATCACCGGAGTTAACATAACGAGCGGCGCGCGGTTGTAGCCAAGCATGATGCATTCACCTGGTGACATAGAGACCTTTATGTAAACCAGTAAGTTCTGGGATTCAACTTCCATTTTTCAGTTTTATATTGGACAATAAAGGCGATTCATTCAGCATCCTGATATCATTTAGACAATAAAGTTCCACTAAGGTTAACCATAGCCAGTACTATTTCCAGTTCGCCAATCCTTTTAGCGGAAAGTAGCTAATTGTGATATACATAACAATTCATATAGTATAAAGTCTAATGTAATTCATATCGCACTTCAGAAAAGTCCAAAGTGTCTAAAATCATTACTAATTCGACATGTTTCCTTCATAAACCAGCATTATACCCAGTGTTCGTAGTTAAATAGGATGTAATATAATTTTTTATTAATGCGTTTATACCCATCCAGAAATAAAATTCATGAGAAGCCTAAGATCTCTGGCAATAATCGTCACCTATACGTAGTCATGAGTAAATTTGTTACACATAAGACTGAATTACCGTTATAATAATTATTACATTATTAGCTATACCTATATTTAACCGCATTTTGGTTAAAAAGCCCTACCGATGACTGTCGTGCTTTAATAAAAGATAAAGGCTTAATGATTTAATTATATATTTTTGTAAGTTTACACAAATTCACAGTGCAGTTGAAATATCGAATTTTACATGCGTTTGATTGGGAAGCAGATATTCATAACTTCGCTGCTGTATCAATTCTGCCAAAAGGTATAGTAACCGAATAGAATATCTGGAATCAATGAAAAGATGCAATCCAACAGTTTTGTTTTATACTTATCTCCTCTTCTTCGTCTATTCGTTTTTTACCCCTGTGGTTCCTTTACCTTAATTTTCCCTAGCTTAAGAGCCACCTTTCCTCGTTTGAAACCTAGTAAAATGTCTCCTAGTTCTTTACCATAGTAAATTGTAACTCTAATTTTCAGGGAAAACGTCTCAGCGGAGAGTTCTAATTTTGGCCCGCTGGTTCTGAAACATTTGTTTTAATATCAGCAAACTTTTCCTCAGATATGTTGCCATTCCTTAAAGCATCAAAGGCAGCATACGACTTGTGTTCATATATGTATTTTAACGGAATCAAAAAATTCTGAATCGTATTTGGATTTCTTTTTCATTTATCGAGACCCAGTAGTCGGTCTATGCAACCCATATTTAAAGTTGTGTTCTGTTCCATAAAATTAAGCATATGTAGTACAAAAAATCCAGATATTGTGCTTTGTGCAGAAAATGCCTGACTTATTTGTAATATCTTGAGAGAATGCAGACTCGTTAAGGCAATATGCACCCAGTTCGATAATGCACAAACCAAGCTTCAAATTTTATTTTACTTAATCGCATAAGTTGAAAGTTCTTGGTATTATTGGACGTTTCATGGTGGATGGCGATTCGGTATGGTAACCCGCGGTGAAGGAGTGTACTGTCCACGCAAGGATCGTGGTAACTTCCGCCCAATCGAATATACTATCCACGCAAGATCGGCTGTGGTAACTAACGAAGAATCAGATTACTTTTCACGCAAGTGTTAGTAGTAAGAACTCCCGAGGAATCTTATTACTATCCACGCAAGTGTCGGTAGTGGTAGCTCCCGAGGAATCTTATTACTATCCACGCAAGTGTCGGTAGTGGTAGCTCCCGAGGAATCTTATTACTATCCACGCAAGTGTCGGTAGTGGTAGCTCCCGAGGAATCTTATTACTATCCACGCAAGTGTCGGTAGTGGTAGCTCCCGAGGAATCTTATTACTATCCACGCAAGTGTCGGTAGTGGTAGCTCCCGAGGAATCTTATTACTGTCCACGCAAGTGTCGGTAGTGGTAGCTCCCGAGGAATCTTATTACTATCCACGCAAGTGTCGGTAGTGGTAGCTCCCGAGGAATCTTATTACTATCCACGCAAGTGTCGGTAGTACTAACTCCCGAGGAATCTTATTACTATCCACGCAAGTGTCGGTAGTGGTAGCTCCCGAGGAATCTTATTACTATCCACGCAAGTGTCGGTAGTGGTAGCTCCCGAGGAATCTTATTACTATCCACGCAAGTGTCGGTAGTGGTAGCTCCCGAGGAATCTTATTACTATCCACGCAAGTGTCGGTAGTGGTAGCTCCCGAGGAATCTTATTACTATCCACGCAAGTGTCGGTAGTAGTTACTCCCGAAGAATCGGATTGTTGTTCATGCAACCGATTTATATTCTCCTAATTACAACACGGTTATAATGAAAATAAGTTGGTACCTCATGATAGATGTTGGAAATTGTTTTCTTTACGCATATCTTTATCCTTCTAGAAAGCTGTGATTCACATATCGGTTCATCTTCCTAAACCGAGTCAATTTGTCGGCTTTACAGTGTTTCATTTCTTGTGTTCTACGAGCTTTTTCCTCTCTTCAGTAAGCACATATAATCATAGCTTTTGCTTCCCATCCACGAGCTCAAGTCAACGCAAGGTTCCCTCTTTCATCACCCGAAAACTTAAGGACTGGAGCATGCTGCAACTTAAGAACCCGTAATGGTGTAGCTCCAACGACAAATTGCAGGTGTCAGTGATTTCTCGTTTATTCCGAGTTCCCCTTTTCGAAGCTTCAAGAAGTGATCTTGATTGATTTCATGGCTCGTGGCAAAACTGTGAACGCAACCACTAATCAAACAAACTTTTAACACTTTGGATGGGAGCGCTTACACGTAGACTGCTTAAAAGCTCCTTATATGTGGTTTAAAGTTGTTGCAAGACAATGCAAGCTCCGATGTCCCCGACACGAACACAACACAACCATGTTTTTATCTGGCATTGTTAACCTGATCTTCATCCACATTATGGACCGTTTTTGGCACCTATGGAATTTTATCTGCTTTTGGAATTGATGAGCGAGGCAGACGACTTACCGGCGGCGATGAAATGAAAGACGACAGTTTGAAATGGTTTAGTGGGCAGGAAAATCAGAAGGTGCTTTATGAAAACTTCTTGAATGCGATTTGTTAACTATGTCAAAAATAAAATAATGGTACAGCAGCAAAGCAGTGTTCCATATTTTGACGCATCTTTATCTGCTCACCCACAAAAACTACGAAAACGTACTTTTTTAACTTAGGCTCTTACCGGGTTTATCTTGAATGACGCGACTGGCTGACTCCTATCAAGTATCGGGTTGAGTGACGGCTCTCTGTTGTAGCCTAGCTGACGCGCCTACGGGAAGTAACAGCGGCATTTGCAGTATGTAACGCTTTTGGCATGCTATATGTGAGAATACCTTAGTGTGAAGCTCTCTGCGAATAAGGTTTACTGGGTAAGTTATCATTGTGTACAGAACTAGCGAGTTATTTTGCTCGAACGGAATCACATTTGCATTGTCAGCTTGAGTTTATGCAGAAACTCCTTGCCATTCTCCCCCCCCCCCCGTATTAAGTGTATTATACTGCATATTCTAACACAAGGTTTAAAAAAGGGATAAATGTTTATCAGACGAATTTGTTTACAACGTTCTATTTTATTATGTACTACCTATATGTATAAAATTAACTTCTGTTTCTTTCTTTCCCTATTTCTATTTTTTTCTTTAAAAAAAGGGCATACATACAACTAGGTAAGTTTTATTGCCTAAACTAGTGCCATTTTGTGACGCTCGGTGACATTCTCCTCCTTTCTCCCTCCAACTTCGTGTGTCGGACTTCACGGCACCACAGTGATAATAGAATATAAGCTCCTTGGATGGTAGGCAAACCTAAGAACAAAACAAGGGATGGGTTAAACCTCGTGTCCACTCCAGTGGCAACCATTTTCTAATGTAAAAAGTGCAAAAAAACACTAATAACGGTAAGCTTGTTATAATTATTTTATCTTTATATACTTAAATTCGCATATATTTAGGTAATTGTAGGGCATATGAACTTCAGCCCTAGTTTGCACGTATCTTTACCGTAACTAACAACTCATATACAGTTGTTCAGGGTCTGCTTTAAAACTCGCATGCTTGTAATTAATCTGTCACACAACATGCAGTAAATGAAATATGCGACGTCGAGCCTACGCTAGGAGAATACTAAAGTGCCTTACATTTACGGGAATGTAATTACGACATAAAACACCGTCACGAGTGGATGTCATTAAGGCACGGACACGTGAACGGGAGGTCCGCGGTTCAAATCCCGCCAGGACCGTCCTTCCTGACTGAGGTTTTTTTCCAGGTTTTCCTCAGTTCTGATAACTGGCAAATGCCGGGGAGATACCCTTAACTTAGACTTGGAACGATTCCTTCGCACTTATTTATTACCAGTACCCGCCGCCTGTGATGTATGTAGTAAGAACGGGCGTTAAACTTTACGTAAAAGGTGAACAGTGCGTAACGTTTCTACCATGTATCTGTGTTATGTTATCTACCGCGTTTCTGAATCCTGTGATAAATCGCCTGAATGTTTAAGCGACCCTAAACTGGATTCAGTGGATGTTCTACATTAGACCGGCAAAAAGACTCGCGGAGTTTCCGTTTGGCCTTGGTACATGCCATCAGGCACTGCCGCTTCCGATGGGGTACCAGCATAGCATATGTTACAGGTCGTCACCTAATGAAACACATTTTAACAGCATTATCGTGTTTCGACATGACTGTAAGAGCTCAAAACCAAATGGGCGGGGAACTTTATCGATCTCTTCTAGTTGCTATAAAAGCACATCTTTTTTATTAGTTATTATCTGTGTTACTAATACTCCGTGTTTGCTATAAAATGGTTACAGGTCAGGTTGTCTATTTGCTCCTATGGTGAGGAAATAGAAATGTAATATAACAGCCATTCAACGTAAAATGGAAATATCAACAAACATTACGCTACAGCAGTGTATTTTTATTGGTGTATTAAACGAGCGAGCTGGTTCCGCGGTAACATGTGAGGCTTGGCATTCGGGAGGTTCCGGGTTCAATTTCCTACCTTTTTAATTTATGGACGCTCTTTAACTGCTGTGGTCCTTAACGTCCTATTGTATTTTGGGCGTGAAAGACCGGTAATTTTGCTCAGAGACCCCTTTATCAGGCTAGGGTTCTTTTACGTGCCGTAAATCTACTCCACTAGCTTTACTTCTCTTCCGAAGGAAGCCATGCTAAGGATTTTCACGCTCGAAAAAAAACCCATCGCCTTTTGCCAGGTTTGAACTCGTGACCTCGGGAACTAGAGGCTAGCATGGTAACCACTACACTACGGAGGACGAGCCAATTTCCGTCGATCACCTACTCTGACCTTGGGTTTTTCCTGGTTTTCCCTAGTCGGTAGGCGAAAGCTGTGGTGATTTCTCAACTACCACGATTTCCTGCCCCTCATTTCCCTTTTATTTCTTTTCCTTCTCATGTTTAGGTGCGCTTCTAGGTTTCCGTAGTGTTTGGTGCTGCCGGACAGTTGGCGTGGTGCTTGCTCCAAGAAAAGGTATTCCCCGTAGACGCTAGAGGGCTGACTGGTTGAACGGGATGTTCATCGCCCCCTCAAGGCGGCGGCTGCAGCAGCGGGACGGGTCTTCGAGCTAGAGACTGTTAGGGACTTCCGCTTGTCTCTGTGGTCTGTAGCTTCCTGTGGTTCCTTCCCTTCATCCCTTCTTCCTGGGGAGTGGTAGCCGCGATAGATCCCCCATAGGCCGCAGTGCGCGAGTGTCTTCTCGTATATTCTACACTTATCCCTATTAATATATTAAACCTCCAAAGCACGCAAGCTGACCCTATCCTTGAGTGAATTTTAACATATTGAATATTTACTTTTGAATTAGACTGTACATAGCTTCTAATATTCTCCGTCATTTACAAATGGAAAAATATAGGAATCTTCTGTTTACCCTCCTCGTATGCAGGACTGCTTCTACGCTCTAGTTCATTCATCAACTTTGGTTGCGGCTGGGGTTTATTTATTAATTCGGCTTTGTAATCAATTCAATTCGATTTAAAGTTTTTTCAAAAGCATTGCAAATAATATTTTTCAAAAATTCTAAATAACACCCAGGACTTACAAACAGGTGCCGAGAAGTAGACCCTTTGGATTACATAGAATATCCAGAATGGGTGATCAGCCCGATGCCTGGTATGAGAGCTAGGAAGTAGATGAAATGAAAGGGTAGTGAAATGGATGAAAGGGAAATGTGATGATGGAGCAGTTGGTGGAATGAATGGCATGGGATGTCGGAGATAACCCGCCCAGAAGCCGCTTTGTCCACCACAAATCCCACATGCGAGTTCCTGAGAAGCGAGCTGTCTAACCACTCGGCCACAGCGCCACCCAAAAATATAGGAATCAAGGTGGTAAATATGTCAGAACATAAAAGGTTCTAAACCTTTCAGAAATGTGTGAAATCGCTTAAATTACAAATGGCTTTCAACGTTAATAATATAATAGGGAGTATGAATAAAATACCATTTTAACTTCCAGTTCATCTGGTCAACATTTTAAAAACAATGCTGTACAGAACCATATACAGGATACCGAAGAACAGAAGCATTTCACCAAAAAGCCTCTTATCAGTTTTCTACCACATATTGTACCCACAATGTTTCGGCCAAAAAGCTTTCTTTGTTAAAATTGGTTATTTAGCCATGTTGTATCTATTTAAAACAGCTTCTTTCAACTGTGTTTTATGCCAAAAATTAGACCATTGTTGGCGCAAGTTATGTAAATGCCATCGCACCACTCTGATCCGAATCCATAACCTTAGGTGTCATGATTAAGGGGAGAGCCCTATCCCGCCAATGTTAATCTGCTAAATCAATGACCCCTATCTCAAACTATTCAACATATCAATGACATTTTCAAAAGATGTATACGCGTCTCTGAAGTTCACTGAACTACTTAATTTGTTTTTTTTTACTTTCTCTACTACGTATAGTAAGTAGGGGAAGTATTGTATTCCACCCAAAAATTCGATACCGATATTTCACCGGAAATACATATTTTGAGTCCCCCTGAATCCAAAAAAAGCCTTTTTGGAAACATGTCCGTGTGTGTGTGTCTGTGAACAGCATAACTCAGAAACAAACAGCCGGATAAACATCAAACTTGGTATTTAGGTTCAGTATCTTCCAGAAATGCGACATGAAGGTTTTCAAGAAAATCCGCCCTCCCCAGATTACCCTTTACATGGAACATTTTTCGAAAATTTTAATTTTCTCAAAAACGGCTCTAACGATTATGATTAAAATTTCATATGTTTAAGATATTTTTATGACAAATGAAATGTATATCTCGAATTTTCTGAGAATGTCTCCAAAAGTATTCTTCATTGTGAACGACTTTTCCATAACTGGTAAACCATAAGAGATAGACAAAATTTTACTACACAAAAAATGTAGATCGCGTTAAAATACACAATTTATGTTATATACATTTTTTTTTGTTGAGTGAACCATTTTCGAGATATTGCTTGTTATTCCCTTAAATTTTCCAATACTTATACTTTTTCTCAAATTCGTTATTCATTTTTTTGTCCTGGTAATGCAAAGAGAATGGAATACTCCACATAGCAACCAAGCTCTTAAAATATTTGACTATCGCTTAAAGCCTACCAATTCCCCTTGCATCTACAAGAAAATTAGCAATAGGACTAACATCTCGATATCTCGATTAACATGAAGCATATGGGAAATAAGCGTTTGTAAAAATAGTTTGTACAAGAGTAGAGAAAGTCATGCGAGTGTAACACATCAGATTTTTTAAAGAAGACAAGATTAGTTTCTTAATTATACTCTTAATTATGCTCTTAATTATACGATCTTTTGATCAACATTTCTCAGCAATTGCTTTTCTAAAAAGATAACCAATCATGTTATTAATACCAAACTAGTTTCACAGCAGCACTTAAGACGTTTTTACTGTCCTAAAATTTAATTTAGTTATCTTCAATAGCTTTTGAGGAAACGAGTCATTTTGTACCAGGAAAGTCATTCACAGCTAAAGCATAAATGGAGAAAACAAGCTCGCATATATTTGCTAAGAAAGAAACTAATACGCAGAAGTGGCTTGAATACGTAGAAGCGGCCACTCTTGTCTTGTTCTGTCTTGTTCGATACAGATTTCCGTCATTGCCCCGGACGCACTTCAGCCTTGGGCTTATTGTGCTACCTACATCGTTTTAAAGCCAATTTATTATGCCTGCATCCTTTACCAAGGAATACAGTCTCGTAACGGATATGGTTTCAAATTCTTCTGGTGCTAAAGCCATTTTCCCGCTAGCAATATATCTCCTGTGAGCCAAGGCTGTTTCAGTTTCTTTCTTGCACAATCTAAGTTACCCTGAAACACTCCCATCGTGTTAAGATGATTTTTCACAGGAGCATGTCCTGTGAGAAATGCAATAATTGTTCTCAACTGAAGTCTGATACATTCAACCAAGTTTTCGGCTCTTTTCTTACATGGTTTTCTAATAAATAGTTTACCATGTTTGTTTCCTGGCGTTATAAGCCAGGTTTTATGATGTTCTACTTTGGACCAGCTCTTAGTAGCCTCTCTCAACGAGAAGTTCCTAGAGCAGGCTCTGGCCCAATACACTGAAGCTGCCCCTTGTCTTGCAAGTTCATCAGCTTTTTTCATTTCCCTAGCTGCCACACTTAATAGTAGTACAAATTTGTAGACCAAAACTTCCCCTGAAAGGGTTTACATTTTGCCACTCTACTTCAAAGTTGTATAGGAGCTACGATCTTTTTCTATGAAACGGTGCAGAATTCACAGCAAAACATGGAAAGCAATAGCACCTTTAAAGATATATTTAAAATATAGATATTGGGTTTACAATGATGACGCACACATCAAATTAAAGAGCGGATGCCAATTAAGAACCCTACACAAAAACTAAGAATGTAATTTGTTGGCATTTTCGTCATTTAGTCACCCATTGAACCGAGCGAGGTGGCGCCGTGGTAACGTGCAAGGCTCACATTTTGAAGGTCCCGGGTTCAAACCCCTGGGGCCGACCAACCTGACCTCAGGTTTTTCGTAGCTTTCCTCAGTCGCTAGGCAAATGGGCGGCGCCGTGGCCGAGTGGTTGGACCGCTCGCCTCCCACCGAGGCGGCCCGGGTTCAATCCCAGGGACCTGCATGTGGGATTTGTGGTGGACGAAGCGGCGTCTGGGCGGGTTTTCTCCGGTTTCCCCCGCCATTCACTCCACCAACTGCTCCTTCACCACCTTTCCTTTCATCCATTTCACCCACATTTCGTTTCATCTACTTCCTTCATCCCATACCAGGCATCGGGCTGATCACCCATCCTGGATGTTCTGTCTGATCCATGAGTGTCTGCTCCTCAACGGGCCTCTGACCCCAGGCACCCGCCTGTAAGTCCTGGGGGGTGTAAGTCCTACATAAGAGGAGGGTAAACAGATAATGAATGAATGCTATGCAAATGGATAATTGGATAATTTGATTCATGAATTTTCCTCTCATCCCTGCATTTCATTTCCTCCTCCTCCTTCGCCGTCATACCAGGTATTGGGCTGATCGCCTATCCTGGATATGCTATAATCTAGTTTGCTTGCTACACGGCAGGCTTTGGCTTGTAAATCCTTGGGGGTAAAGTCCTACCAAATACCAAATATCAACAACCCGGTTAATATTACACAAACACTCTGCCGGTTTTACAGAAATATGCTATTTTTTTTACCAACAGCCGCTTTCAACACATCGTGTGAATATTGGAAGCTTGATGTCGTGGTGATATAACATAAATGCTTCTGTAATAGCGAAGGAGCTATGCTGTTTTTCTCGTTCCCGTTGCAGCATACTGCGGTTAGAAAATATGATGAAGCAATGTAGCTAACCCACAAAACAGACATAAACTTGGTACACAAATTATTCGTATTGTGATTTCTTGAATCGCAGTGTGGCTTGTTGTTTAACGTAACCTCAGTTCTTACAGCATTTCGACATCATTTTGCGGACCCCTTCGGCATTGGAGCTCTGGTGAAGAACCCATTGATGAAGAATAAAATATATATTATATAGTGAATTTAATAACAAATGCTCATGTTCGCGCCAAACCGTCGCTTTTTGCGACCACACCCCTTCACCTTCCTGCAACTTCTGCGCGTTAACTGTCATTCACCGCCTTCGTTCGTGATGGAGACTATATTAACGTTAATCAAAATGTTCTTTATAACAATATAACACACAATATGTCAAAAACGGTTTGTAAGAAAGAATTGAAGGTTTAAGCTCATACATATTGAGATCCTCCACAATATTTCCTAGGTGAGCGGGTAAAGACATGCTAAGATAAACTATACTGATTTATTGCTACATTATTTAATTATGTTTCAGTCTGTCACTAAGGGAATTCAAACATTTGCCATAGCGCACAATGAAGTTCTTCATTCGCACACAACAGAAAATGGCATCGTGCTCATTAAAGCGTTCACCACCTCCTCATCACTGGCAAATCATTCGCCCTGTAGACGTTCCTTCAATTTCGCAAACAGATGAAAACCGGCAAGGATCAGTACGGTAGAAATATATGGAGGAAGAGAAAACACTCGGACTTAACTACGTAATTTTTGTTCTAGAATACTAATACAATTTTTGAGCAAATCAAACGCTCAGTCAAACTAAATTTCTGCAGAGTACATTAAATTGTTACCAGATTTAGAGAAAGCTATTAGTTTATAAAATATACTATAATGGGCAGAGCAGGTAGAAAATTTTAGTGGGCGTGACTTTAATAAAGCCCGCTTATAGCTTTTGAAAGCTTCTGAAGCTACGTATTTATTCCAAAAATAGAAAGGAAAATGAATGTGATGGCCATTAAAGTGAAGTTTGTTGTAAAACAACAGCTCTGAAGACAAGTATCTCTCAAGTGTTTCAATTTTGCTGCTGTTATGCACATATTTCCAGCCTCTTATAAACTAAGATAGAGAATGAGTTTTTTTCTAGATATAGGAATATAGCTTTACTCGGTTACCTATACAGCTGAATTGTGTCTTCAATACATCAGCACAACCCTTAAAGTTCGCAGCCTAGCCACACTCCACAACGAGATAAGATCTCAAAGGAACCAGGTATTCCAATTCTAATTTTGACCTCTTTGTTGTGCGGTCGTCGTCCTCTCTTTGGTGCCCTTAGACCATGCTCCATCGTCTTAGAAATTTTAAAAGAATCTTTCTTTAGCTTACGGGTCAAAGATCCATGAACTTCTAAAGGAAAAAAAACCCAAAGGAAATAAAAAATGGACCTCCGTTCAGGCAAGCTAAAGTGTTACAGTGAAGCTGGGTGAAGCAAGTTCTTAATGTTGCTTTTTTATTCCTATGAAATCAGAGTTTAATTTCTGCTTCAGCTGTTGACGAACTAGGGTGTTTATTAGTGGGATCTTTTAATCCCTGAAGCCTAACCCCTTCCATTTTTTAGTTTTATACCCTGTGGAGAGTGTATGGATATCACGTCAGTAGGTAACTTAAGTGCAGAGACGAATGAAACATTCTATAATAATTTTAGGTGTTCAATACTTCTTTAAATTGGAAAGAACGCACTTTACGGAATTTCATGTCAGCCTAGCTCAAATACAGAGTGGTTAAGACGACTCTCATTGAAGTAAATGATAGAACAGAACTTAATCTTTGATTTTAACTTAGTTTTAGATCACACAACTATTTTTAAAATTCGAGTAAATTTAAAAGCTGAAAACGCGTAAGTGATTGCTGGTTCCCGCATGAATGTATTGGAAGACACTATTAAATGCTTGGTAGTTTTATTCAGTCATTTTTGTTTAACTCAGATTTGACTAAATTTATTGCAAATTCACCTTCCCGTATTTTATTACTTGCGCTTTGTCCACCCCTTTGCACTGTTCTTATGTTATGTTACTAGTCCGAACACCTCTGTTTTCTCAGTGCGGTTTTGACATTCCTTTTCTGTAAACTCTTTATCTTGGTTCCCCATCTCACTATACCAGTGTCATATCCTGGTAGCAAATCATAATTCTACCAATATATTGCTTCTAGCGTCCTTACATATCATTTCAATCATAAGTGTGTTTCTATCCACTTTCAACCACTTCTTATTAAAAAATTCTTTTCTCCAATTTTCTGTTCCTTGGCACTTAAATACTATGTGTTCAATGTCTTCATTACCACCACTTATCGGACAATGGTTCTGAGGAATACCCTGTCTTAGCCCTTTTAGCCTCCATGCTCCGCTTCTTAACCATGCAATAGATCCTCTCTCTTCTTTATTTACTATGTCTATATATTTTTCCCTAGCCCATGTATTTTTTATTGGCCTATAACAAACAAATGAGCTCTTTTCGGCAATCTCGCTGAACATGATTTGTATTTCTATATCTTCCAGTCTTTTCCTCGCCTTTTTCCAAAACTTTTTCACGTTACTTTCTCTCCTTCTCCATATATCTCCTAACCCATTTTTCTCCAAAATGTTCCGTAATTTACTTATCCATCCATCATTCATTAAGCTATTCTCTTTGTACTCTATACATTGTCTTAACACATTACTTTTTCCTAGATTTAAAGTTCTGAACCAAAATTTCAAAGCTCTTTCCATTATCTTCCCCTTAGTTGCCACCCTGCCCATCTCTTAATTGTGCTACCTGTCTTACAATTGACTTCGGTAGCCCTAGTATTTCTCTACAAAACATCCTGTGCACCACATATATACTTTCCCATCCTCTTATCTAATCCCCATATTTCTATACCATACATCATTTTTGCCTCCACAACCATCTCGTAGACTTTTTCCAGCCATTTAATGAAAGTTTATAAGAAACCAGCTGGACAAGTGCTGCTGCCGTGAATATAAAGATAGCATAGTTTGAGGCAGTATTTTTAACACTTAAATGATTTCAGTCTAATTATATAATATATAAAATCAATAACAGCCCGCCTTAAAGCAATATGTGCATAAAATAACATAAAATGTATGTAAGCGTCATTATATTTATGTTTATATTATTGTGTGCATGTTTAATAATGTTACGTGAATGTATTACGTAATTTAGTAATGTAGGAGCTGTGGGAATATAGATCAAAAGTTGCTAACAATGAGATAACCCTGAGGCAATAACGAATTAGAAAGTTAAATAAAGCTATTAGTAATTCTTGGAAACAATAGTGTAATTTTTAGACAGTTTATAAATAGCCAATCAACAACCAGAAAAAGCTTAAGTTAAATGAGCGTATTCTATTGGAGTAAGATTAGCCAATCAGAAACTGAAGTAGAGCTAATTGTACAAATTCAAGCGGTAAACGCAGTTGCTAGTAGACAATGTTCCTAACTGGACGTGAGACGCGTCCTCGAGAAGTTTAATACGTATCCAGTGTGAGACAAAAATTCATTACGGCGAGGACATTATAAAGCTTACGTGTTTAAAAAGTGCAAGTAATTAATAAATAATCTCACAGCTCTTTATATCAGTGAAGTGTTAGTTAATCGTGTGAAGGATTAATAAAAGGAGTGAAGTAAAACATTATAATTTGTGTAAGCCTACATTCTTTAGCCGTATCACACCCTGTTAAGAGAAACATGTTTCTACAAAATTAATATTGACGCAGCCGAGGCAAACATAAATATATATAATATTTAAAGAAACATCAAATTACAAAGTTAATTTTTTAAACTTGTGGCGAAGACCACCGGAAACTTTGTTCCATACTTGGTGCAAATAACAATACAATACAACTCCTCCTAAAATAAGAAAACAATTTCTTCAAGTCCTGTTATGGACTTGAATACAGGGTTCCTTGGATCCCTTAAACCGCCTTTTCCCTGGGTGTCGAGCCTTCTGCCTACATAGGTAACTTAGGTACATGTAAGCTGGATTAAGAGATCTAATGTGCACTGTCACGACTTTCTGTATCCATTACTATTTCACCCATACACCTTATAAAAATTGTTTTTCTATTCTTTTTAATCTAATCATAGGCGGCCCCGTGGCCGAGTGGTTAGACCGCTCGCCTCCCACCGAGGCGGCCGGGTTCAATCCCAGGGACCTGCATGTGGGATTTGTGGTGGACGAAGCGGCGCCTGGGCGGATTTTCTCCGGGTTCTCCGGTTTCCCCCGCCATTCATTTCATCAACTGCTCCATCATCACCTTTCCTTTCATCCATTTCACCAACATTTCGTTTCATCTACTTCCTTCATCCCATACCAGGCATCGGGCTGATCACCCATCCTGGATACTCTGTCTGATCCATGAGTGCCTCTGACCCCAGGCACCCGCTTGTAAGTCCTGGGGGGTGTAAGTCCTACATAAGAGGAGGGTGAACAGATAATGAATGAATCAAAGAAGAATTAATCTAATCCTCATTAAATGTTTGCATGGAATGATTTCAAATTATAGTATTTCGATGTACAGTTATTCCTCCGTGGTTATATGCTAAAACGATACCCATCTCTTTATATTATAAGTTGAGTTTTTTCTCAAGAACTCGCTCCAAGTGAAAACCAAAGTAGAATTCACTTAGAGAAAGCTTAAGCACAAAACAATGTATATCTCGGAAACGGCTAATGCTAAAAAGCTTGACACACTGTATAATTTAATCTCTACAATTTATCTTTAGTAAGATTTTATTTATCTTTAACGCCTTCCAAAATACATAAACCCCAATAAGCATGCAAGAGTACCTACTCCATAGGTTATTTACAGAAAATTAAATATATCCATTTTATCTGTTATATATACTGCTTTAGTCAAAATCGTTGGACATTTTTGAGAAAATAAATAAACATTTTCCCAGCTTAAAGGGTAGTTTTGTGTCGGGGAATGTATTTTGAAAATCTTCGCCTTGTGTCTTAAAACAACTATGAAATTCGATACTTGAGGTATTTCGTAGTTACTGAAGGGGGACACCTCACCCTGCTATCAGCTAGGTCTATTGTGTGTGACTACACCCCCGGGAGGCAGGGATGAAGTGCAGGAACCGCAGGAGGTCGCAGGACCGCATGCAGACAGATCCTCAGAGACGCACAGAAGTCCCTAATATTTCCAAGTCGAAACACCCGCCGGCGCCAGCAGAGGCGAAGAACCCCGCGAGAGGGCGACGAAGCAACCCTAGCCAGCGGGACAACGCACTCTGCCCGACATTAGCCGTACTACGGAACCCAAAGACATTTGCTGAAAGATGAAATGATAAGAAATGAGGGAAAGGAGACATCGTGGTAGAATGCACCACCGCAGCATTCGGCTAGGCGAGCAGAGGAAAACCACGAAAAACCCCATAATCAGAGTGAGCGGCCACCGGAAATCGAACCCAGGACCACAGAGCCACCTGAGCCAAAGTTTTATGTTTAAATGATGCTGTTCACAGACATACGTGCGCTCCTAGCCCACACACGATCACTTTTTCTGAAAGTGCTTTTATTATTAGGAGAAATTTTTAATATCCACATTTTGGCTGGAATTCATAACTTTCTAAAGCATTTTAAGAAAATCGTAAATAGTGGTTGCTAATTTGTCTAGTACATATTAAACGTGTAGGTATGAAAGATGCTTATGTAGATTTTATCTCTAACGAATTCCTTTAATAAATTATACTGAGCACAGCAGCCACCCCTAAATTTCTGTGTATATGCAACCAGCAGATTACAGTCTTATCTGAAAACATCTCCCCTTTTACCACAAAAAAAGTATCTTCTGCATGTAGGCTGCTTATTAATTATTGAACGTTCCACAAATGAAAAAGCTGCAGAAATGCTCAGTTTTGAGAATCTCGACAAAGGTCGAGTGGATTATGGCTTGGAAACAAAGCAATCGATCTCGAAGACCATTGGTTCGTATCTCACAGCACGATAAACTTGTTATAAACTACTTATTCATTATCAGTGCTTTATTGCCTGAACCTAAGAGGTTAAAGCCAGCACTAATCTTCTTAACGTAATTGTATATGCACTGTACTGTATTTAGTGCTGTAGGATAGGTTTTATTCATTACTGTTAGTTCTTGTCAAGTTACAGAGAAGAGTACTGCAAATGATTTAGAATTCTTTCCGGCAACTTCAATTTTATTACGTAAGTTACCTGTAACTTTCATACTGTGTGTAATGTAGAGACAATCCAATCCTAAGCCCAAAGCAAAAATCGAAGGGGGTAAAATGTATATGCTACTCTAAGTATTGAACCTATGTGATTCCCTAGAAACACGCTAGTTTTACACTAGATGGAGATATCATATCGTAATTTTTCTGGTATATGATGCATTTTCAGCATGGATTTAAGTCTCTAATAGATGTTTCAAGGTTATTAATCAAATGGCTCAAGCTCTTATCAAATATGATATGATATTTTATTCGGTGCTACAGTTTTGGCCCTGGCCATTATTGGGTATACCACCATAGTTCATTTGATAAGTACAGTTATTTACTAGAGATCCACATTAATTTATTTATATATTTGTACTAAGCCACCATACACGGAATATGACTAACATCAGCCCAGGCTGTTATCTTAGCCATAATCAAAACCCAGGTTCTCCTTGTATCTAGTACTAAAACTACCACTAGTACTAATAATAATTATAGTAATAATTATAATTTAACAATGATAATATATTAAGTACTCCTGTTTTGCCTCATCGCCACCTACCTCTCTCCTTTTAACTAATGTCTGCTTCACCACTCTTTTCGCTAATTTACATTCCTTATCGAAACACATGTCTCCCTTTTGTATCTCTCCCCTCCCTTTCACATCCGATCTCCTGCTCTTTGCATTAATGTATTGAAAATGTTCGCCGCCTTCTCTATTTCCTGGTTGTTTAGCATGAAATTTACTCCCTGTTGACAAATTTTCCCCTACCTTAGAGTCTAAAATAAACTTAGTTGTTTCGTAAAACCTCATTCCATTTAAACTCAGTACACTTCCCCTGACAATTTCTCCTCTTCCTTTGTTATCAAACATACAGACTGTAGTTCACGCATGTCGTCCTCCGTGGACTAGTGGTACCGTGCTAGCCTCTAGTTCCCAAGGTCGTGGGTTCAAACCCGGCGGAGGGCGATGGAATCTCAAGCCTGATAAAAGAGGCCTCTGAGCAAAATTACCGGTCTTTCACGCCCAATATAGAATGGGACGCTAAGGAAGCGTCCATAAATAAAACTCAATTGTAGTTCACGCCAGATTTCGAACATTAACTAATCATCATATCTGTGAAAGGAGTGCACCACAGCCATTTGGGATACAAGCTGCTTATTGGCCGCAGCCTGTAGCTTCGTTAGTTTAATAGATCGACCATTTTCTGTGCTTCAGGGGTCGACAGCAGTGTCTAAATAAGCAAAAGAGACATGGTGCAGTTCTAGTTGAAGTGTTATATTAGTGTTTAATGTGCCTTCTTACTACATAGAGTATCACAGGCGGCGGATACATAAAATGAAATAACTGGGAAAGGAAATTTGGGAAGGAAGCGTTCCAGGTCTAAGTTTAGAGTACCTCCCCGGTATTTGCTAATTACGAGGACTGAGAAAAACCTGGAAAATCGTCAGGGAGGACGATCCTGGCGGAATTTGACATCCCCGTACGATAACGACCTCGACTACCCATGTCGGTCTGATGTTTTCGAGATTGACCTCACTCCACAAGTAATTGTGTGTTTGAAACCATTTTTCCACTGTTCGTGGAGTCCTTGTATATCTAAATGTGTATGAGCTGTAAATGGACGGAGAAAACGGACCTAAGGTACATTTCCTTAGGAGGTTGCATAAATATAAACAGCCTAGAGGCTCGCGATTTACCTAGTACCTATATGTACAAAACAGCAGCTCGGAATTCCCAATTCTGAGTCAAATTTGAGTCACGAATATTGATTTACTTCCTTATAAATGGTTTGCACCCATTGATATCGTCTTCTAATGTTGAAAGCTGGCAGTTAACTTTCACTGATGCTAAGATATTTTGTGACGATGCTACTTGTTATCGGGGCCAGTAAATTGATACACAGGAACAGGTAGAAAAGCAGCACACTACTAGAACAAAGTGGTACTCTGCTACCAGAGGAAAACATTTTATTTCTAAATCACCAAAACTCGGGTATATTAGAAACACATCTATGCATTCTGTTTAAAACCCCCAAACCTCTGTTCGAACAATAGTTTAGTTACTTTAGAAGTAGCAAGCACGTAATTGGTTGAAACGCGAGACACAATGCCTGTATATGGTGCTGCTATAAACAATGAACCATGAAGTACCCGACGGACACAATAGACCAGAGACTCTGAACATTACGTTACGCCCCATCCCAAACATGGTAGATACACCGTAATGACAGCGCGCCTGCTTTGCCGTCGGTGCCTCCAGCCGTCAGAACGTAAGGTACTGTTTATCACAGATGGAGAAGCTCTATGCTCCGAGATTCGATTTAAGGGGAAACTAAAAGCCCTATCCCTCCAATGTTAAATCTGCCAAGTTCATGATCCATTATCTGGAAACTATTTACGACTGACATTCTACAGCATGATATCATTATTGGTTTCAAATTATTAAAGTTATTTCGCAAATACTTAGTGCATTGACCGTACATACATACATTGCAGTTCTCTACGAACTGGTGACTTTGGGTTTGAACAAAACTCGTTTAATACAGCTTCAAGAGAACCCAGAAAACTGCTGTTCAATGCAAAACTCTTCAAATACATGGTGGCGTCTAATCCATCTTACAATTCACAGAAAACTTGACTTACCCAACACTAAGAAATGTAGCAGTTTCGTTTCTGTTTTTCCCTACATTGACAGTGATTCCAACTGTTTTCAGTTTAGGTTTGACTGTCTAATGTGCAGGCGTGTTATTATGGAATCCTCTGATATCCCGAAGTTGGTGGGAAGGGGTGGAACTAGGAAACGTCAAAGAGGGAAAGCTATGTATGATCGAATTACAATTAAGTAGTGTCCTATTGCTGACATATGACTCGTGTAGAAATAAGCAGATATGTTTACAATACAGTATCTATTGTTAAAGGCGTTCAGCAAGCCTCGGCCCAGACATGCCTAAATTTAAATTGAGTTTTATTTATGGACGCTCTTTAACCACTATGGTCCTTATTGTCCCATTCTATATTGAACGTGAAAGACCGGTAATTTTGCTCGGAGGCCTCTTTATCAGGCTTTTACGTGCCGTAAATCTACGACCGGTTTTACTTCCCTTCCGAAGGAAGCCATGTTAAGGATTTTTACGCCCGAAAAAATCCATCGCCCTCCGCCGGGTTTGAACCCGCGACCTTGGGAACTAGAGGCTAGCACGGTACCACTAGTCCACCGATGCCTGCCTGCAATCACAACAGCAAGCCGTTCCAATGCAGTAACTTGTCACAGAAGGATATAAGGAAATTCTACAAAGTCTTCTACAGCTGCAGATCTAAAATTAAACAAGACTGCGTTATACTGACTTACTGTTCAACTGATTTACCTAAACGGCAGCGTGCAGTCAAAGGCAGTTCTTGGAAGAGTTTTTCAACAGAGTATCACGTGAAACGTGTACAGGGTCCGCTAGTGCAGGTGTGTCAGAAAACTTTTCTGGACATTTTGCAAATATAAAAAGACAGAATGCAGCACATCTGCAAAAGACATCTTAAAACTGGAGTGGCGCCAAAGGAACTCCGAGGTGGAGATAGGGTGTCACAAAAAATAGTAATAAGAGAGAATCTGTAACTAAATTCATACAGAAGTTTAAAGTACTTGACGTCCATTATTGTAGGAGTAGAACATCAATGTGGCAATACTTACCAAGCGAATTAAGAATTAATAAAATGAGATGTATATGTATAATGCAGAAGCATCTAGTTCATTGAAAGTATCTAAGAGTTTCTTTCATAATATTTCTAATACAAAATTTAATATAGGCTTCAAAAGCCCTATTTCTGATATATGCTCACTTTGTCCTTCTTATGGTGAGAAAATAAAATTGGAAACAGATAAAACTAAACGTTCTGATTTGCTGATAGCTAAAGGAACACACAAACTTAAGGCATATTTTGATCTCCTGAAAGAAGATGATAAAGTAGCAACATTTTCATTTGACTGTCAGAAAAATATGGTGCTACCAAAAGTACAGGATCAAGCAGCATACTACAGCAGGCATTTATACATTTATAACTTCTCCATTGTGCAGGGTTCATCCAAGACAACACTGACAAAACAGAATGTTTGTAATTCTGCTTGGACAGAAAATGAACGCCCTAAAGATTCAAACAAAATTGTGTCAGCAGTATACGATCATCTGTGCAAATCCGATTTTTCTGGAGTTAGGAAAGTAAGGCTATTTGCAGAGGCTGCTGTGGACAAAATAAGAACAGGTTACGATAGGCGTGTATAATAACTGGTTTGCTATTCAAGCACCACAGAACGTGCAGGTGATAGAAATGATCTTTCCTTCTCTTGGCCATTCATTCACCCCTCCCGATCGTGTTTTCGGGCTAATAGGGAAAGAAATAAGAATGAAAAGCACTATCAGTAGGCCTGAAGAATATTTTGAAATCTATAAAAATCATGGAAAGGTAATCAGGCTAGGGACAGATGTACCTGTACAAGATTGGAAGTGTGCTGCAAAGGAAACATTGAACTCACCAGGATCGTGGCATTTTAAATTAAAGGTATCTAAACGTATTATTTTACAACGTTCTGCCTCGGAAAAAGTTCTAGTGCGAGGTAAGGCAAATTATCGGTCCGATTTGTGTGTAGGCAAAACCATTCTGAAGGAATTTGACCATTGACATTGCAAGGAATTTAGATGTAGGTGTAAAAGCAAAGGAGGAAAAAGTAGATGTCAAAAATTTATTAAGAAAACATTTTGGTGATAACTGGGAGGAAAATGAAAGCCTTGTATTTTACAAGAATTTAATATCTAAAAACAATATTGCCAATGGCGATAATGAAGTAGATGCTGTTTGTGAGTGTTTCTTGAATAGTGAGGAAGGACAAATTAGAATTTGATATGCTTGGTTTTGAACATCAGTTATTAGTATTACATTTAAACATAATATGCAAATTTTACAAGTCATAAGATGTATGTGATATGAAAACTGGTCAATTTTAGTGAGCAAACTATGAAAGAAGTGTTTTTTATTGTGTAAATTCATTGTTCTACTAAAATACTCCACGCGATGCATTTTTGAAAGCATTCACAACCAAAGATTCAGGTTTTACAGTAAATTAGTTTACAAAAAGATCTGTCCCAGCAGATTTCTTGTATTAATCCCTAATTATTGTAGAAAAAGTATTAATTTTTGTACTCTCCAAAATTCTTCAAAAGTAAATAATTTATTTCTCAAAATTGGAGCATTATTTTAAAGCAATATACCGGCACTTTCTTTAATGTACTTTTGAGAGGCGGTGAAAAAATCTTGAAACAATTTAGTAAAAAATTGCATGGTGTGAAGGAGTATTTGGAGTATGGAAAAATGCTGAAAAGGAGGTTTGCAAGATAAGTTGTAAATTTGGGTGTGTCTATTAATAAGCATGCGCCTGTCCATTTATAGCTTCAGTTAATTGGCATTTTAAATGCGCCAATTGTAAAAAAGATATGTTTTCTTAAAATTTGTAATACTTGTTATTTCATTATAAAAAATTTAATTTTTTACAAATTTTTATAATTTCACAAATGACTTGAAACACCAATGCGGGTGAAATAGCGTAGGGGTGTATATGAGCAGAAAGGTTGTCTGCTTTCGTAACTTTCAATAATCTAGTTTCATCGCCATAAGCCTTAACGAAGTGACATAAAATACACGGATCGAACGGGATCGAAGCTTACGCAAGCGTGTGTCGCATCAATGAATTTCAGCAAAACAGTGTTGCAAAACTAAACGTCCTTAGACTTTGTTTAGGTTATATAGCCGAAAACCAGGTTGAGTTTGATACTACTGGTCTAGACTACCGATCCTGAAAAGGTCGAAGCCTCATAGTTTATGTAATTATCGTATAATCGCAAAAGAAACATTTACCCTTTGGAGAGCAAGAAGAGTAGGCTTGCAAATCCGTGACCGTGGAATACATTTTTTTCTACACAACACCATGCTGTTCGTTTGTCTCACCAGGGGAAGATGACATGCACATATGACAGTTTTCAATTAAATTCATCCAGTATTCTGACCAATATTGCTTTAGGGGTTAATCACAGACATGAAAAAGCAAATTTACTCCCCAGTTCGGCTTTTGTTTTGGATTGCGGGGTACCTAAATTACGAACTGCACGAAAGAATTCTATAATTGTGCCTTAAAATGTTTTCCAACGCATTTTCTTGAATAAAAACAACACATTGCTTTCAAAATAATTTTTGTTTTGAATACTGGCAGTAGGCGCTCGTCTCTCACCAAGGCAGCCCGGGTTCAAACCCAGGGAATCGCATGTGGGATTTGTGGTGGACAAAGCGACGTCTGGGCGGATTTTATCCGGGTTCTCCGGTTTCCCCCGCCATTCATTTCACCACTTGTTCCATCACCTTTCGTTTCACTCATCTCATCGTCATTTCATATCACCTCCTTCCTCGCTCTCATACTTCGGGCAGATCACCCATCCTAACTGTTCTCTATGATTCATAGTCTGTGCTCCCCGACAGGCATGTAACACCAGGCATCCGCTTGTAAATCCTGGGGGGGCTGTAAGCCCTAACAATGTGGAAGGTGCAGTGGTATACTTCTAATGTTATATTTATTTATTTAGCCCCACGTTTGGAAGCCAATTTGCGACGGTATTATTTATAATGTTTTTGTATTTGTGTTTACTCCACGTGGTGAAGCCATTTTGTGACGTGATTCTTTGTTAGGTTTGTTAGCTCCATCTGGTGTTAGCAATTTGCGGCAGTATTAGTGTTTGTTTGAAAGAATGCTACTGTTATTTTATTTAATTTTGGTTCACTGTCCTCCGGCTAGCTATGATCTTTTTGGTCGAGCACTTCTCTTTATACAGGTTGTGTAAACGGAAAGGAGTCTCTTATCCAAATATAACACTGACGAAAGAATTTGTTTTACACTTTTATTGTCGAACACATTCACTATCACATTTACACATTGATCTTGACGCTCGCCAAACTGAAACTGTTATAATAACTTATTTACTGATCATTCTTAATTCACGTACTTCAACTTTTTTGTATCATTAACTTTACAACACTTGAGATTTTTCATAACTCTGCTACGCGTAACCTGCGAATCGATAGCCGATATTTCTGCTGGACTGAAGGCGACGTGTAACGTACAAATGTTTTCGACGAACTGACGTGAAGACGACGTGTAGTGTACAAAGATTTTCGATGAACTGACGGGGTGTACCTCTAATCTAGCCCTTTTTATACTCCTACACCCCGATATGCCTAAAGATTATAACTGAGCTGCTATTGGCTAATAAAACGCGCCAACATTAGCGTCTATTTTTATATCCAATGAAAATTATGAATACATATGCTCTAGGGAAAATGTTCCAGCAAATTCTAAAGAAAAACGCGCCAATATTACGTAACTTCCTCGTCTCTAATAATGATAAACAGCTCACCCCCTCGCTGCATTATTGCACGCTATTATTGTCAGTTTCAGTAAGGCCGTATAAACTTACTTCTCAACAATAATTACAATCAACAAACATCTCAAATCAATGTCACATAAAAATGCATATTCATATTATAATCATTCTTTACATTTAAATAATTTATGATACAAATTACTGCATCAAAGGTAAACGAAGAAAGAAGAAGTACTAGCAGTAAATCTAGACCGTATTTCTGTACTGTAAGATAGGGTGCTTTTCGCCTAAATTGTCTTCTTAAAATTTTCCAAATATACTACAAAGCTATGTCCGCTTAGAAGGCAAACAGTCAATCTAACAAATGGGTAAACATGTTTGATTTTCAAGTGCGCTTGTTGAAGAAGCGATTGTACCAACTGTGGTCACACGAATGCTCGTACTACTCATCTGTTGTATGTAATGAGGTAACTGGTTGTGGCTCGGTAGAATGACATAAGTTCCAACATGTTTACGATTCTGTTCAGAACTTCAACCGCGAGACCAAGAAACTGTTGACTGAAATGAGAAACTCCTTCGGAATCTCGATGAAGTCGCTAAGGAAGGGGAAGTGTACGATCTGACTTAAAGTAAAACGAAGAACAGTAAAAAGTGACACTACCTGTGACTTTTAAGAACATTAAGTGCATACAAACGCGGCCAGTGTAACTAATGTGCATTCTTTCCTTTAACGCCCAGTATTAGGAAGAATACTTGATGTAAACTATTATACTTGTTATCTGGAAGTAAAGTAGCCACAGACAAAATTGCTGTTTTTCTAGAGAACAGAATGAAAATCAGGTTTATTTGAACAGGTACAATACAGTCACGTTTAACCGACACGGGTAGCTGAGGTCGTTAAAGCACGGACTCGTGAAAAGGCTGTCTGCGGTTCAAACTAGCAAATACCGGGGAGGTACCCTAAGCATAAGCTGGAACATTTCCTTCCTAAAGTTCCTTTCCTAATTATCAATTCATTTAATTGTTTATCAGTGTAGCCGCCTGTGTAAGAACGGGCGTTAAACACTAATACAAAACTACAGGCAGAGCCAAAAGCTACGAACCGCCTGCGCGGTGTTCTTCTAGTCCGCGTCCTTGGCGCTTGTTGCCGTCTGCTGCTATCATAGAAAGGCGCGGATGAAACCATAAAACATTTTTAAAACCACTTCTAAAGGTTTTACTTAACTTTATGAAAGGAGATGCTGAAACTGGCCACGGTCGTTGTCCATGCATTTTTGGCACCTCTTTAGGAAACTATCCATCACTCACCGTAGTTTACGTTGAGAAATGCTGGCAATTTCCTGGCGGATATTTTGTTTTAATTCTTTTAGGGTGTGTGGGTTTGTCGTGTATACTTTTTTTTAAGTTACCCCAGAGATAGAAAACGCAGGGGGTTAGGTCGGGGGACCGAGGGGGCCACTAATCTCTTACTAATAATTCTGTCCTCAAACACACTTTCAATTTTTCTCAGCGAAATATTGGTCGTATAAGCTGTTGGAGAGTTTTGTTGAAAAAAGGCAAAAATCGCGCTCCGATTTGTTTTGCCCCTGGGGGGCCAAAATTGTATTCACATATATACGGGCTTCAACTGCTGACTCGAAAAAAATTGGCGAGTGATGGATAGTTTCCTAAAGAGGTGCCAGAAATGTATGGACAACGACGGTGGCCAGTTTCAGCATTTCCTTTCATAAAGTTGGTAAGTAAAGCCTTTAAAAGTAGCTTTAAAAATGTTGTGTGGTTTCATCCGCGGCTTTCTATGATAGCGGCAGACGGCAACAAGCGCCGAGGACGCGGACAGGAAAAACACCGCGAGCCGTTTCGTAGTTTTTTTGTCTCTCCCTGTAGTAGAATAAACACTAAACCAAACTTGCATAGAAACTTCAGTTACACCACGATTTCCTTTCTATCATTTCGTTTTCTCGTCTTTCAGGTATGCTTCTAGATTTCGTGGCTTTTGACGATGTCGGACAGATGGCGCGGATGCTTGCTCAAAGGAAACGGTACTCCCCATGGACACTAGAGGGCTGTTTGATGGACGGGTTCGTTCATCGCCCTTTCAAGATAGCTTCAGCAGTGGGGTTGTCCTCCGTGGACTAGTGGTACCGTGCTAGCCTCTAGTTCCCGAGGTCGCGGGTTCAAACCCCGCGGAGGGCGATGGATTTTTGCGGGCGTAAAAAACCTTAGCACGGCTTCCTTCGGATTTACGGCACATAAAGGAACCTCAAGCCTGATAAGAGGCCTCTGAGCAAAATTACCGGTCTTTCACGCCCAATATAGAATGGGACGCTAAGGACCACAGCAGCTAAAGAGCGTCCATAAATAAAACTCAATTTCAGCAGTGGGATGGGTCTTCGAGCCGGGAATTGTTAGAACTTTTGCGCGTCTCTGTGGCTTGTCCGCCTGTGGCCTCCTGTGGTTCTTTCCCTTCCTCCTGGGGGATGGTAGCTGCAATGGATCTATGTAGGTCTAATGTGCGAGGTGTTCCCCTCCATTGTATAACTTAACCTATATTAACGGATCTTCGGGTTTCGGTGGCGACGCTCTACCATAGAACTACGGCTATACGATATTCGAACGCGTATTAAGCATGTTCATTATATTCACTTGCCCGGACTCGAGCTAATTCCAGTTACTCCGGGATGTCTTGCCAGTGCTGCAAGTGTTTATAATACCAGCTATTAGTTTGAAAAATACAGTATCACGGACTAGCCTCGAACCACGGATCTTGGGCTTTCCATGCTGACGTACTATCATTGTGCTACCATGACGAGATCCTCATCAGATTCATGCATCCCTGTTAAGATCCACGGCAATCTTGGTATACTTAGATAGTTTACACCTTATAGGCGACTTACAATGCTGCAAGAACTTTTAGTTCCGGACATCTAGTTGTGGGGAGTTTGTTTTCAGCCCTAATGCGGCACAAACATATTTTTAAGTATTTCTAACTTTTAAGAAATAACTAGTATTCTTTTGAATGAAATTGCATTTGAAGAGAGAAAAAATTTTGTGTTAGCCAAATGGACGTGCATCAAATTTATTTTTGAGAATAAATAATAAAAATGTTTTGAAACAGCTAATTAGCGGGATAAACATTAGGCTTTAGCCTAATTAACTCTACTTAAAAAATACAACCGATTTTGGACCAAAACAAACAAGTTGTAATTTCTATTTATAAAGTTTTACGTAGAGGTACGAAATTATCAAAATAAAAAAAAACACCCGGTGACTTTGTGATACTTGAACATTTGGAAGCTAAAACAGTAAAGATGTCAACTGACAGGCTTATTTAAAGACCATATCGATTGTCAGGATAATATCAGTGTTGCCGGTGTGCCAGATTTGTATTCTGGAGGAGATTTTTATATGCCAGTAAATCTGCTGACATAAGACTTGCATTTACGTACTTGGGTCTTGGCGGGATCGAACCCCAAACAATGAACACACAAAGCCACTTGTAACACCCAGAGCGACGGAAGTTCGTCAGCATCATGTTTCACTTAGCAGTTGGTACGTCAGAATGAGTAGTTCTGTTGCAGAGGTCCCTTGATTCAAAAACGCAAAAAGGAAAAATGGACTAAATGCCAAACTTCATACTTAAGCACCTTTTAACGGGGTAAATATTTACATTTATATTTCCCCAATACAAACAACACTTTGAATAGGACCATTTACATTAATGTTTGTTTTATTTCAAAATGATCCTAACTATATTGAAGTGAGGTAAAACAGGCACATCTTGGATCGTCATTCTCGTTTAATTTTGTATAAATGCGAAACAATTGAGGTCAGAAATATTCTCAAGGAAAAACTAAATCTCAAAGTACACATTTTTTTTGTAAAAAGTCCTTTATGCTGCTGTTTACATGCAACTAAATGTTTACTAGAAGAATTTGGAACTAAATAAAATAAATAAATTTGTATAAATAAGTTACATACTAGCTATAAAAATGAATCAAATAGGTAGTTAAGTAGATTTGTCTCTCTGCGTCAAAAATCAAGCGTAAAGTATAAATGTCCAAATAAGCAGTTTTTAGGATTCATATTTTGATGAACTTCACTTTGTTGTACTGAATCTTGGGAACATCCGTCAAATCCCTACTAACAATACGTCAGTAAGTAAATGAGAAGTAATTTCAGTTTTAGCAAGTATGGGGTCATACGATTTTTCAGTTTCTGTTGGAGTATTTGCAATTATTGCAGCACTTTCTGCCATTTGCTAGTTTCTTCTTCAGTTTTAAAACGTAACCAAGTACGCATTATACCACACATAGAAGTTTTTTTAGGTTAATTCCCTGAGCTGGGAAATAATTTTTTCCTGCTTCATACAACCGCACGTAGGTTGCTATTAAATTGTTTTCCTTCCCAAGGTGAGACCGAGGTCATATATGGGAAATTTTCTCAACAGTAGACATTCTGCTCTCGGCAGCATTGTAATGTCGGAAAGAAGAAGAATATACGGTTATATTTTATTTACCAGAGAGGATGACACATTCCTTGACAGATGTATTTGAGATATGTGTATGTTCCTTTCATTTCCGAGGAGTCTCTTACAGTAACTGTATTATTATTATTCCAGAAACCTTTCAGGTGGAGCGTGGTTTTTTTGTAAAACCCATACTAAGCCTAAAGAAGGCAAGATGTGAAATTTCACTAGTGTAGTATGAAAAGATTTAATTTCACAGAAGACAGTTTCGAATCTTCCTTTAGTTGAGATATGTATTTCGGTTAGCTTTGTTACAGTTTTCGGATTATATGAACTGCAGCTATAGACAGGGGCGTATGCAGAAGGTACATGGGGGTGGGGGTTTTAAACCGGAATAAATGAATCTCACGAAGTCAGTCCTACCTTCATGCCGTGGTCACTAAGAGATTTATCCATGCAAAAGGATACCCAATGTATCACTGAACAGGGTATATTAACTAAATAAAGGATCTGACATGACCAAAAAACAACATTTGAAGTATTTATAGGACCAAAAGTAAAGAGGAGTATCTAGATACTACACTCCTTACAACTACAGGAGGTACCAAGCTCATCGGCGCCAACGGTTCATGTTTAAACTCTCATTCTGCATATAATATTTGGTGAAATTATGTATAGTGCAAGCATTTGGCGGTAAGGACTGCGGTTCTCAACCTGACACAATATACACTCAAACCTTAAGTTAAGGTAGAGTTAATCTTGATACTTACTTTGAGTAAAACTGTAAAATTAAAAACGCTTTGCTATCATAACCTAAAATCACAGCTATACATTCATGGCCACCTCTAATCAGAGAGGTAGGCTCAATGATGCTAATCCAATGAAAGTAAATTCAAGTGTTGGCAACACTGATGGCTATAACAAGGTGAACAAATGAAAACACTACTACTTCCCAATAACATTCAGATAACTTGATGAAACCTGCTAATAACGAACCCAATGCATCTAAAAGACCAAGCTACTCTGATATAACACTGCCAAACCGTACCAAAGAGCAAGCCTATTGTTATCCAATCCTATGGTGGTATTAGTATCAAGGATTACGTTCTTGTGCTACGAAAATTAACCAACCCTAGCAATATACGATATGTATCTCGCATATATAATGGAAGGATTTGTGTATTCCTATCTAGTGAGAAGTGTGCTGAGGAAATCGTCAAAAAACACCCAAAGATACTCATCAACAATGTTTCGTTGAAAATAAGACCCCTTCTAACAAGAAGTAAACGAAACATTTTGTCCAATGCTTGCCCAGTAATCCCCTACTATGTGATTGAAAATAAACTAAACCAAATTGCCATTACAATAATGTCAAAATTTTCATCAATTTGGGCAGGAGTATCAATCCCACGTTTCTCGCACATACTAAGCTTTAGACTTCAATAAGCTTCCTGAAACATTACTACTCCAGCATGATGGAACAAACTACTTCATATATCTATCTTCTGATCACCCTTTCCTATGTAAAACTGAAGGGCTAAACATTGTCCTAATATCAGTGCAGCACCTAAAGATGTGCCTTCAGATCATTCTCACGAAATCCCCAGCTTAAATCTAGAGTTCTCGGAATGTCCAGCACTTAACGAGGAAGTTCCAACTCCAGAAGGCAAAAATAAAGATTGCACACCCTCTTCCCTAAAAGAAAAGGAAGTGGCCTTTCATATCACTACAGAAAAACATCCTATAACAGACTTGATCAAACTCAAGCTCTCGCAAGGAACTCGCAGATCTCGCTACCTCAGAATCGGAAACAATTCAAAGTCTAGTATTTAAACGCCCACAAGCTGTAGATTTAAAAGACCAATTTCACTAACCAGCAATGAAACTGCCAAGCTCGGTGATGAATGCAATACCTCTCCTAATTCGCATAAACACCCTACAGATCTTAAATCTGTCCGAGCCTCAAAATAACCTAAGAAGGACATACAAATTACAGCCCTAAGTATTGCGCTCCGACAAATTAAACCAATAATTGAAACTGAGCCAAACTTCTTTCCTCTCGATTATTTGCAGCTTCAGAGTTTTTTTTAAAACACAACAGGAGTTACCGACATAGCAACAGCTGCTTCCAGTTACACCCAAGACATAGAGGGTTTTGCCCATGTGCTAAAAGAAACCAACATCCTCAGCTCACCGACAAAACCATTAAAAATATATGCACACGCATTGATAAAAAGCTGCTAAACGCTACGAGTCAGAACAAAGTCTTCGCAATAGGAACCTCCACACCTGACTACTCAACTGATGAATCTGCCCTCCTTACCCAACAATGAAAAACAGCACACTTCAAATAATTGTCATATTAATGGCATCTTCAGTAACACAATGTAATCTAAACGGTTTTCGACCACAATTTGAATTTTTACAACTCCTAATTAACCGTCAGCAACCTGAATTGTTTGTCTACAGGAAACAAACTTCGATAACAATACTCTCTCCATCTTAAAACAATTTGATATACTATAATAATCGTACAACTGCACTTTATGCAAGTGGAGGAGTGCAACATACGTGAAAAGCAATATAAACCACAAGTAAACCCCTCTTAAGCTACCTAGAAGCAATCGCAGTATCTATTAATTTACCTAAACTAGTATGCATCCCCAATAGCTTTGCTCTTCGTAGTGACAGTATAGTAAACTTAGTACACCAACTTCCCAAACCATTCATATTGTTGGGCGATTTTAACAGCCATAACACACTATGGGGAAGTCGTCATACTGATACAAGAGGGGGGGGGGAAATAATTGAAAAGCTAATAGAAAATTTTGATTTGATTATACTTAATTCAGGCTGCCCATCTCGCTACGATCAACTCGTGGAACATCTAGTAATATCGATTTAACAATCAGTACTCCTGATATCTCTGAACTACTCCATTGGTAGCGATCACTCACCCATCACACTCGCTAAATAATTCTATAGCCTCGTACAACTTCAACTCCAAATGAAAGTTTCATAAAGCTGACTGGCCACTATACCAAAATCTCATCAAAGAGGACATCCAAAATTCCCGCGACTGAACTGTTGTTCCATCGATGAAGTGAATTCTATTATTTCAAAGTTTACTGGATTAACAGTCACTTCTGCAGAATTTAATGTACCAAAAACAACAGCTTTTAACAATAAGAGATGTACATGGTGGAACGAATCCTGCAAATCCGCTTTAAAAGATAAACGCAGAGTATTCTATCAATATAAGAGGCATCCATCATTACAGAACAAAATTAACTTCTTAAAAATTAGATCAAAAGTAAGAAAAATCAAGGAAAGCAAATTAATAAGCTGGCCATTATTCGTATCTTCCTTAAAACATAGCACTCCTTCCTCTTTATTATGGAATAGAATTAAAAAAGTAAACGGAACATTCAGGACTCCTCGTATCACTACTCCTTAGAACGCCGAGAACAAACATATTTGGTGCTCTACTGAAATTGCTAATACATTTGCAGGAATCTCAAGTGATTCCAATAGGATGGTGCCTTTCAACAATATAAAAAATCTAAATCACACCTGAAACTAACTTCAATTATCTCGAATTGTCATGAAAGCTACAATGAAGAAATTACACTAGACGAGCTAATGGACAATCTACAGCGATGTACTATACATCAAATGCTTCTGGACTGGACAACGTACCGTATGAATTACTCAAACAACTTCCTTGTGAAGGACTGATATATCTGAATGAAATAATGTAATTTATCTAGATAAATAAAGTATTTCCTAACCAATGGCGACTAGCAATAATCATAATCCCTATTCCTAAACCTAACAAGGACCACAATATTCCTGGAAACCTTCGACCTATTGCTTTCACCTGCACTATGATCAAGCTTATGGAAAAAGTCATTAACCAAAGACTAAAATAGATTCCTAATCAGAAACACTTTTTTACCAATTCTCCTAGTCAATTTCGCCGTTACCATTCAACCACAGATATATTAAACATGCTTGAAACAGAAATCCTGTCTTCTCTGAATCTCAACATCTATATCCTATAAATCTAGATCTTGAAGACTTATGATATGAATGGAAACCTCACACAATAGAAACTCTTCTAAATACCAACATCGGAGGAAGGATAATAAGTTTTATTTGGAACGTTCTTCATAATCGCAATATTTGAGTCAGGACCAACGGTATATTCTCGAAAGAAGTCTCGATTGAAAACGGCGTTCCTCAAGGTTCAGTGTTGAGCGTTACTCTTATCTTGTAGCCATCAACAGCGTTGTATCATCACTTAGCCCACCAATTAAGGCTTGCCTCTACGCTGATGATCTTGCAGAATTCTGTTAAGGGAAAAATATTGCCACCACCCAAGAAGTGCTTCAATCTGCCTTGAAACAACTACAAAAATGATCAACAACTGAATTTAAATTCTCTACCTTGAAAGCAATATGCATCACCTTCTCGAGGAAAAGATCACCAGAGAAAAACTTAAGAACTGTAGCTTAACGAGGGAAAGCTTGAAGTAGTTACAGATATAAAAATTCTTGTAATTATTTTTGACAGAAAACTTCCATGGATTCCTCAAATTAAATACTTAAAAAAATACCTGCACAAAACGACTGTAAGTTCTCAAAATTCTTGCTGCGAAAAATTGGGGAGCCGATTTACCCATACTTTTTATTACTTACAAAGATCTTATTTGATCTAAAGTGGACTCGGAGCTGACGTTTACAACTACGATAAACCTTCTATTCTTAAAATACTAGACACAATTCAAACTACTGCACTACGCCTTGCTCTAGGGGCATTCATTATGAGTCCAATTACAAGTCTACAATTGGAAGCATGTGAGCCTCTTTTGAATGTTCGCAGAAAAATAATTAGTCTTAAATAGGCTATAAAAATTGCATCATGCCTCTCACATAAAATGCGTCGCAAGTTTTCCCACAACATATCCCTAATAGAGTGCCCTCAAAACAACATCAAAGTCCATTCTACATCAGAATTCTGCATTATTCCCAAGATATTAATTTAAAAATGCCCTTGATCTATCCACGCCAGACATCTCATTGGCGTATGCAACATCCGCCAATTGATATCCAACGTTCATCCCATGTAAAACTCCAAACACCTAATCTTCTTCGTAAACAAATGCTCAATCACCTACTAGATAAGTATCACAACTCCGTAAAAATCTTTACCGACGGTTCAGCAACTAATGAAGGACGTGGCTGCGTAGTGGTATACCCCGATCATGTAATGCTCTATGCCTTACCGAACTTCTTTACTGTGTTTTCGTGCGAAGTCTTCGCCATAAAAGAAGCCCCATTACATATAAATAAGTCTCCCCAAAAAGCCCACCTAACTATCTTCACTGATGACTTAAGTGCGCTACTAGCTATACGGAAATCTGAGCCCTCCCATGCAATGATACAAGATATTTGTTCATTGTGCTCCAAAATTAACAACACAAGGGAAAAAGGTGTCCTTTATATGGATTCCCTCCCATATATGTTATAGATGGCAACGAAATAGCCGATCGAAGCGCTAAAGAAGCATCCAGACATCCTGTAAGTGACCCATCTATAACCTCCTCGCACCAAGGCTGTCATCACCGTCATTCAAACAAGCGTTCATGAAGAAATGGTAGACAGAGTGATTATCATTTGACAGCAAACTTCATGAAACTCGTTCAAGCTATACCAGCTTTTTCCAACTTCAACTTCTTTTGAAACGACGAAATCGTGTAATCATCTCCCGTCTAAGAATTGGTCACTGCAAACTGACGAATTCTTTTCTTCTAACCAAAGACCAACCTCCAAGCTGTGCCAACTGCAAAACACCATTAACCATCCAGTACATCATTGTGGACTGCCCATTGTACATAAAGTGTAAACAAGCCAGTATCTTGGATTTCTCCAGTGCCATGAACAAACAGGAAAAGATGAGAAAAACATTACAGTTTCTTAAGGATATTATTCTGCATGATAAAGTGTATAAATGTAAACTGTTGTGTTAATGTTGAAATAATGTATCTGTTATAAAGGTATGAAACGCCGTGATAAGACCAAGCAGTAGAAACGACCAAAAATAAATTTTAGAAAAAATTATGATAGGAGGTACTCTGTAACCACCTGTGGCTAAACACGAGTATATAGTAAAATGAGCAAAACGAGACATTATACAGTATTGCAATCAACCTATGGTATGATAATTTCCCAAAAGAACGGATTAAACTCCCTGTCTTCCTCCCCAATATTTAGCATTGTTTAATTTATACAGTATTTTTACGTATCTGTTTATTAACAGGTACAATGTATTATGTTAAACCTGCAAGTGTAAAGGCGTTAAAGAAAACAAAAATTACACTGCAATGCTTCGATATTGTGGTTCAGGCTATCTTGGAGAGCCTTGAGCCCGAGTGCTCCCCTTGAATATGCCCTTGTCATAGAGCATGCAGGAATATTGCCTCCAAGAATAATCGCGCTGCGCGTCAAGTGGTGCAGATTTGCAGGGTAACTGCTGAGAAGTGTTGCAAGCCAATCATTGTCGCCATTGTCTTCACATCGGCGAGTCAAACACCAATTAGGAGTGTGACAAACGGTTATTTTCGAGTAACGGTTATAACTGTCGCAGTTACAGTGCGTTAACGGTTACATGTAACGGTTACCAGTAACGATTAAGTTATTTGTACTCATAGTTATCACGTCCCCAGTTACATTACATTAGCAGTTACCAATAACGAATAGCTGTAACTACTTTACAATATGAACGATGTCGATGCAGGCTTACTTTGTTATTTCATGCAATCAAAAAAGAAGTTTCTCTAGCTGTGTCAACCCTTTGATTGCTACGGTGGTGGTTTATAATCGCAAAATGCATTCGCACTTGCTTCTACATTCTTGCACATACATACGTACTGCATTAGTTCATACATACCCTTCTCTCTGTTGACTAAGCTATTCGCGCGTAAGTGCGCCTCTCTTAGCACGTGCAGATGGGAACAGCTGTGAGGAAATGAAATAATCATTACGCTCATGTAAATCGAGGTCGGAAGCATGTAGTTGTACAATGTTAATAAAGAATGTTCAACTTATAATTGCGGTGTTTTTGGCATGAGGCAGCCCTTTCAACTTCGAGGTTTGATTCGGGGAAATACTTTAAACCTGTCGTGTATCTGTCGGTCTTTCATTTTTCTTTGGTATGCAAGGTTAAAGGCGTAAATATCCATGTTAAATCCAAAAGAGCGGAAACACACGCCTTCACACGTGCTTTGCTAATTCGAAAGTTCGAGAAATTTCACATTGTTTTAAGCAATCTTGGAGAGTAGACGCTAAAATTTTGCAACTCTGGATCTTGATTCATCACTGTTAAAATTTATGTACCGTTGTTTGAGCTTATCGGACCGCGCATATTACTAAACAGCATTAATTGTTTATTCCTACCATCTCCCCGCGATGTATAAAATCTTGTGCACCCATAATCGTATGTAAATGACTATCTTAATGCAATGCGTGCAATTTTGCTGCCGGATTGCTGACTGACCTGTCATCTGTGAACTGTGACCTGTGACCTATATATTTGAAGCGTTAAGCCATGCGCTGTAATAAAAAAATATATGTACTTGCAACTCCGTGCGAGGGAGACTCAAGTTGCAAACGAAGAGACGGCCTTATTTGAGGTAACTAGTTCCCGATAAGCAATACCAATGCCGCGCAAATGCAGTGGATGATGTCATCCAGGCTCAGTAACTGTTACGGCGATAACTAGTTGTCTTCGTTACTTTGGTAACCGTTATTGGGCAACTAGTTACTTTGTATTCATTGCTTTGGTAACCGTTATTGGGTAACTAGTTACCTTGCATTCAATATTTTGGGAACCGTTATTGGGCAACTAGTTACTTTGTATTCGTTACTTTGGTAACCGTTACGCTATTTTCTGTCCATCCCTAACACTAACATTCGGATTGCATTCTACCAAAAATCGGAGACGAAATATAGTGGTTATATTTTAAGTGTAACAGTTATCGTGTCACAGCTATAAATGGTTAACCTAATCACAAAACGAGAATTCCCTCCCACTATTCCATCATTTCCTGATCTGCTATTGTTTGCGCCCAGAACCGGTGATACTGAATTTCTGCTTTATTTAGCTGCCATACAGATTCGAAAATTGTGACATTCTTGAAAATATCGGCTTTAGGATTTTTGTACATTAAGGCTGCCCATCTGTGAAAAAAGGCCAAAAATCGCCAAATATCATAAATGTGGATTTTATTATTAAACACTACAAACCTTTATTTTATTTTTTCATTTATTTTATTTACATTTTACTTTATTTCTATGTAGCTTTTATATATCTTCGACTTTTTAAGGCATGTCATATAGCGATTAAAATATCTGGCTGTAAGCCTAACTTCCTATAACATTGTTGTAAAAACGATACGTTTAGCCAATATAAAAGTGAAAAAACAATGCAATAGACGGCCTTAGGAATATTAAAATACTAAATTAGTTGCAGAAGACCAGAAAACAAAAACGAAGTAGGGCCAGCATAATATGCATTAAATGATTTTTAAACAGCGTAAAGTGTTATTTTAGCATTATATTTTTAAACTCTTTTTTGGGTTTTCATTTGTCAGCACATTCTCATTTTCAAATTGTTCCACACGATGTGATTTTAGGTAAAAATAAATGAAGCTTTGTACATCTTGTTATTAAAAGGTTAAAGAAATCGGATGAATTTTTGTTAAGCTTATTTGTGACATTACTAAACAATAATATTCGTATTTTGTAAATTTTTAAGCAAAGCATTTGTCTTATGTTTAACGTTTAGTTACTTCCAAACCAGTAGGCTAATTAAAATTTCTTTATAAAATTTATTAACATAATATTAAAGAGTTTAGTTATAAAATATTAAGTTTTTCAAAAAATAATTGCATCGTCTGGAGCATTTTTCTACACAGTAAAAAATAACAACAAAAATAATACCTCGGAAATTAATTTAAAAATATGCATTTAAATTTAATGTACATATTATATATTAATCCCTGATTGCTGTATTAAAATTTCACATGAATCGACCTGAAATTGTTTTTTTAAATTTCACAGACGGGCATCCTTAATAAACTTTTGTTCTTGTAGATAAATATGCCGAAGTTATTTTCAGCCATTTGCTCTTTAAACGCTTGCCACGTGATCTTTTAAAAGTAAAAAGTCATACCCCAAATATTAAGTCTCTTTCTCAATGTATTTTTCCAACGCATGTGAATGTTCAAAGTGCTCCTTGCGGTGCAAATTTCAACCAGTCAACTAGATTTTTGCACCAGAGATCGTTGCCATAATATAATAAGTAAAATTTATCGCTGCAATTTTTAAGCAAGTAAATTTATTACGTGTTTATATATGCCTAATATATAGTAACAAAATTGTTTTTAACTTTCAAATAAAGTATGAATAAGTAATTTATTTCTCATTGTTCTACAGTAATACTTTGTCCATTTAAAAACCATCCGATAACACTTTTTACGCGGTATTCCTGGGATGTGATTCTGCAGCTTTGTTACATTTCGAAAACTACATCCCAAGGAGTGTGGGGCAGTAGTATGTGGTAATGAAGTTATTTGCTTAAGAAACGCAGAATTTGAAGTGTTCACAGTGTGGTCCTCTTAAGCTGGGCCAATGAGGTAAAATCTTGAGTCTTTTGGGGGGGAGGTTCCATTTATAACTGCTATGGTCATATCGGCGGCCTTCTAGATTTCTTCCGGTTTGGTACATGCCAGACAACTGAAATTAAATTAAACTGAGTTTTATTTATGGACGCTCTTTAACTGCTGTGGTGCTTAATGTCCCATTCTATATTGGGCGGGAAAGACCGGAAATGTTTCTCAGAGGCCTCTATCAGGCTTGAGGTTCTTTTACGTGCCGCAAATCTGCGACATGGGACCACCGGCTTTACTTCTCTTCCCAAGGAAGCCATACTAAGGATCTTTACGCCCGAAAAAATCCATCGCCCTCCGCCGGGTTTGAACTCGCGACCTCGGGAACTAGAGGCTAGCATGGTACCCCCTAGACCACGAGGATGACCCAGCCATGAGTCATGCGTAGGCTTTGAGTTACGGAAAAACGAATACGCAGCGAAAGCATAGGGAAAGCTGACAAACACAGGGGAGTAATCTTGGTAACTGTAGTCCATAGACATCCCATGGGACCCAGGGCCCTTATTCTCTGAAACAAAGCAGTTCAGGCGAATGCGAGATGACTTCTGTTTTGCGTAGAGTATTCCAGCAGATATTAATCTATACACTATTACAAAGCTCTGGCGCCGTAGCTCAGTCGTAGAGCACCTGCCTGATGTGCGAGAGGTACCGGCTTCGATTCCCGGCTGGGGTGGGAATTTTTCTCTACGCAGGATTATTCCCTATCCTCCCCAGAAATTAAATTAAATTGAGCTTTATTTATGAACGCTCTTTAACTACTGCGGTCCTTAGCGTCCCATTCTATATTGGGCGTGAAAGACCGGAAATTTTGCTCAGAGGCCTCGTTATCAGGCTTGAGGTTCTTTTTCGTGCCGTAAACCTACGACACGGTACCACCTGCTTTGCTTCCCTTACGCCCGAAAAAATCCATCGCCCTCCACCGAGCTTGAAGCCGTCACCTCGGAAACTAGAGGCTAGCATGGTACCCCTAAACCACGAAAGACGAATCCTCCCCAGAGTCTAGAAGTATGAATAAGAGTGTGCATGAATGTGTGTGTGTGTGTGTGCGTGTGCGCGTATGTATGTGTGAGAGAGAGAGATCCAATGTATAAAGCCCAAGGAAAAACCAGAAGTACATTGACAACGGCATACGAATTAACACCATTGCCGATAGGTAAAAGGCCACCGATATGACCATTGCAGTTAAGCGGATGTAAATGAAACAATAATAATAATATATAATATAATATAATAATAATAATAATAATAATAAAAAGATATAAACAGAGAAAAGCACTGATCGACACGGTTAGCTGAGGTCGTTAGGACACGGCTATGTGAACGGGAGGTCTACGGTTCAAATGCCGCCAGAGCTGCCCTCCCTGACAAGTTTTCTTTCAGGTTTCCCTCGGACCCCATGACTGACAAATTCCGGGAAGGTACCATAAACTTAGACCTGGAAGTTTCCTTCCAAGTTTTCTTTTCCAATTAGCATATCATTTTTCGTATCATCAGTGCCCACCGCCTGTGGTGCCGTGAGCAGTAATAACGGGCGTTAAACACCACTAAAAGTGAAAAGCACTTCTTCCGGACGGACATGGACTATAAAACATTTCCAAAAATTTTTAAACCTGGTAGTGGGTATAGGGGAGTTTTTATATTCACGTCACCGAATTTCAATGCCGTTCCGTTGAATATTAATATCAGGAGGCTTCTTTTTTGGGGGGCGCATATTGCTACGAACATGTCAGATTTAATGACCTCCAATCCAAAGGGGTAAATGTGGAGGCTTAACATATTTTAAAATTGAGTCAGGGATATGTATATATGTAGTATTCATATTAGCGAATTCCCTCAAGTGTATATAGCAGCATTTTGGTATAATTTTGTCAAAACTTGGTGCACTTGGGTTTTAAAATCTGACAAAAATCATAAGCTACATTAAACATTAAAAACTTTTCGCTTACCTTTACTTTCAATCCCTTTTTTTAATCGCTATAAATACAATTCAACACACTTTGGCCTATCTAAATGAACTTTGTATTCCTACACTATAAAACTCGACTACATATAGGATCTCTTACAACTCCCAAAACTATCCCTAGCATACTTTCAACCCCTTATGAAGAAATCTGCACTGTTTAATCATCTGATTAAAATATAGTAAAGTTTTATTATTGGACCTGAAAAAATGAGTTTCCTAAAGGTAACTTATTTTCAACACCTTATAGACAAACTATACTGCTTGGTCATTCAGAGCACAAATTTGTGCACTTGAGCTATAGAAATTGGCAAAAATTATATCACAACTTAAAACTTCTAGAAACTGCCTCTAGTCATGTTTCATTCCTTATGTAAAAGTTTGCACTATTTGACCAATCTAGACAAAACTATGGACTCTTGCATTTTAGGTAAGAGTGAAAATGTTAGGCCGTCTACAACTTTCAAAAACCACTCTATTCCTTTTCCTTATTTTCAACCCCTTACTTACAGAATGCATTCGTACAATGTTGGGTAAAACAGTTAGTGACTTTAAATGTGCAAATACTGTTTTTTCCTTTATCTATTACTTATCTATAGTAAGTAAAAGTAGACGAGAGTGGGGGCAGGTTGGCTACAGGATCAAGTTGGCACATGGCTCTTATTTCAGCTCTAATCGACACACTGTAGTAGAATGCAAACATACTATTCCTTGTCTACAAATACACGTCCCACGGAAGCAACAACCCTTTATGACAAGTTGTAGTGGAAGGAAGCCATGAAGTTGTTTTCCCCGCGAGGTTAGTAGATAAATATTCACTTCATGGTTTTTTTTCCTGGGTATATATCCAATATTAAATGGCTTCTAAATGTTTTGTTTGAAAGTGCTTTTAAATGGCTTTATTCCTTGGCATTTTAAGTATTTTAATTCTTTATTGCTATATCGATCTTCCATTAAAGCAAGTAGACCAGGGGCAAGTTAGCACAAAAAAAAAGGTTGGCACAATAATAGCAACGGGCAGTTTGTGTGTTTAAATTCTTTTTCGTACATTTCTGATTAATTTGTGTATAGTGCATGATTTTATTATTGTCATTTGAAAAACGTTACCTTGTGTTAGGCGTTTTTACTATGACGAATCTGAAAATATATATCTGAAGTGTTCTTAATAGGTTGATCATATTTGTTTTTAATAAATTAATTAAAACGCATATTTTCCATTTAAATAACATATAGGTAACTTACCCCTCATCCTCTACCAACCTGCCTCCTAGGTGGGGTAGATTGACTCGCCGCGCAATGGTTTGAAAAGCTGAAAAATGTAACTTTAAGTAGCCGTAAAATAATGACGCAATTAATAATAGATGCTGATAAAGAAATTTATAGAACGGTATGTCAGGATTAGCTGAAATATTCCTGTAATAAAAAGAAATAAAACTTAAAATTTGTGCCAACTTGCCCTCCTCTCCCCTACTGCATTCTACCCAAAAATTCAATACCAATATATCGCCGAAAAACACGTTTTGAGGCTCCCTGGATCCAAAACAATAGCATTTTTAAGAAAAGGTGCGCGTGCGCGTGCACGCGCGTGCGGGTTTGCTTGTGAACAACATAACTTAAAAACGAAAAGTCGGTCGAACACCAAACTTGGCGTTTAAGTTCAACATCTTCCACGGATGCATCACGAAAATTTTCAAGAAACTTCTTCCACCCCAAACTACCTTTTATATGGAAAGATTTTCTTGATTTTTTATTTTCCCAAAAATGGCTTTGACGATTTTGACCAAAACGCCATATGTTTAACATATTTGCGTGACTAATAAAACCTATGTCTTGAATTTTCTGGAAATAGCCTGTGAAGTCCTGCAATGAGTCAGTTTTGTATAACTGGTTAATCGTAAGGAATAAACATAACCTAATTACTCAAAAAGGTAGACCTCGTTAAAGTAAACAATTTATGACATACAAATTTTTGTAGCGTTTACCATGTCCTGGATATTTTTTGTTATTGTTTTGAATTTTCAAGTAATAAATATTTTCAAACGGTAAGTCGCTATTCGGTTCTTTTTTCTCGTCGTAATGCAAAGAACGTGGAATTTCAAAGTCGTCACGTAGCGATCCGCCGTTTAAAAATCTTGACTATCCCTTTAGGCTGTAAATGTGCAATGAAGGTTTATTCCGATAATAAAGAGGTGGCAGGAACAATAATCTTTTGTAAGAATAGTTTGTAGAAGAGTAAGTAGAAAAAGTAATGTGAATGCAACTCATCAGGTTTTTGTCTTAAAGATCAGAATTTTGTAAAAAAGTTGTTCTGTCCATAACTAAGTGCTAATATAGGAATGCTTCGAAGTACTTACGGACCACCAACCTTCCTCGTCGATTTTGTTGTTAATGGTGCAAGCAAATCAGCTCTAAACGCAAATTTCCGAGTACAGATTAGATTTTTTACAGGCAATTCAGACAAACAAATGACTCACAGGCATGTTTCACCAAACACATCATCCAGAAACCATTCATCATGTGATAGAATGGGAGTACTTAGCTTGTGTTGGCAACAAAAGCATTCTCCCTTATCCCCTCATTTCTACTTCATAAGGGATAGGCCCCATAATGTGTGAATCGTCATCTCGAATGCAGGTGTGCTTAACTTCGTATCTTACGAACGCAATATTACTGTGCTATCGATTTCAATACATTTCATATATGGCACATTAGGTTTAAGGGGTTCCAGAATTCTCTATCTAGCCAGTGTTGAAGCGTACTTAAGTATGCAGATTTTTCTGAAATGTATCAGCACAATAAAAAAATGTATATTTAAGTATCAGCACTCTGATACTTAAATATACGAGGGCTAATCAATAAAGACTGAGACTGATTTTTTTCACAGATATTTATTACTCCATTTCAATGTTGACATCATCTTTTTCAAAGTAGCCCCTCCTAACTGAATGCACTTTTTATAGCGTCTCTGCCAGTCCTCGAACACATGGTGCAGGCCATTCTTTGTCAGGTCTTTGAGAATCGCCTCACTTTTCTTTAGCACTGCTTCAGTGCTCTCAAATCGAATGCCCCGGAGCTTTGCCTTTAATAATGGGAATAAAAAGAAATCACAGGGGGTAAGAGCGGGGCTTTAAGGCGGATGCGGCACACAGGTAATGTTGAATTTAGCCAAAAATTCTTGGACTTGATTTGCGACGTGAGGCTGCGCGTTGTCGTGATGAAGTCGCCACCCATTCCGATGATGTTCTGGACGTTTCCTTGCAATGTGTTTCCTCAGTGTAGCCAATACTGACGTGTAGTAGCTGCTGTAACAGTAGTGTGAGGGGGGGGGGAAACTGCATGCTGGTAAATCATTCCATTCCGAAACACCAGGCCCAACTTGCTTAGCACAGAGGACTCGCCCTTCTTTGAAGTCCTTGAATCACCTAAACATCGTTGCACGAGGTAGTGCATCTTCACCGTATGCTTGCTTCAGCTTTTCGAAAGTTTCAAGGCTGTATGATTTAAACGAAAATAAAAATTTATTGCGCTGTATTGCTCCTCTCGTGTCACCTCCATTTTGTGGTATGCGAAATTCAAGTAGGGTCAACAATATACAGCATTACTACCAACCTACCGTTACGACAGTGCTGTCGCTTATGGACATTATACATGAAACCCTGCTCTTTTCAAGTATTCGTGGTAGAGACATAAAACTATCAAGGAGACTACAGAAAAAAATCAGTCTGTCTTTAATGATCAGCCCTCGTATTTAAGGAAGCTTTGGCCAAAATTTAACAACGGAATTTATAAATATATGTTTTCATTTGGAAAGTTAAACTTTGTTGCCACTTATTGCTAACTTTTTTGTTTGAAATCGATAATTAACATGACACTAACAGCTATGCTAAAGTTAGTATTAAGAAAAGTTATGTTTTTCTGCTAGCGCCAATGTCACCAGCTTATTTTTTTTCTAATGTCTGTATGTATTATAGAATTGGAATAAAAAAAATGCATATATGGTCGGTATGTCATTAGAATTGTAATCTTAGTGACCGATGGAGTGGAAAGCGACTCTTTCAAGTTACCTACCCATTGATGGAGAGCGTGCAGGTATTCCAACCTCAGAGAAAGGGGATGCAGGGAGTTTCCTTTCCCATTCATTTTCACTCGTGCTGCCAAGGACAAACTTTATTGGTTTAGCTTGTCAATCTCCTCAAATATAGTAAGCGGGGTGTACTGTGGACTTTGAATCTTAGCTCTTATAAGAGAACAGGTTGGGCTTCACTGAGTACGTGTATATTAGAGGTCTGCACGGGCCGAAATTCTTAGGCCCGGTCCGGTCCGAACCGAACCGAACCGAACCGAACCAAGCCCGAGCCTACCCGCACCCAAGAATAGGTTATACTGTATTACCCGCCCCTAACCCGACTGTCTAATGTTTTTAATAAAATTATTTTATTTATTATTATTACAGAACTGCTATTTCCTGGGGTGGAAGGGACTCGGGTTCTAGGGATCTTTTCACCTGCTGGAAGGCCTAGTAAGGCCCTTGGTACCAACTGAGAAACCTTTTTACAGAAATAGTGGCGGCTGAGGTCCTGGAACTCCGATGTAGTAAACGGTCTTATGACCACATGAAGCCCCCTATTATTGCACTCACCAAGGTGTCCTGGGTGTGGGTGTACGGAGGGAGCTGGAGTTTGCAGCTGCCGTGCTGTGTAACGTTATTCGCAGCTGGCCAAAGCGAGTATTTATTTATTATTACTAGTATTAATTTGTACTAATATGGGTGTGCTTTCTGTGATAAAATTTTCCTCAACATCGCAGGCCAAAAAAGGTGACAAATTATTAATCCTTTTGGTCTTTTCTTTGGCATAAAACATGTTTCGTTATTTTTTATTTTATAAAAAATGGCGCTAATGTTTTTGTTAATATGTCATATATTTCTTTTTTTTCCGTTTTATTTTCAAGCCCGAGTGCAGTCAACTTGCGCGGTCCTCAAGATTACTTGTCTAATCAGTACATGTACCAAATTTCATGTACCAAATGCACTGCTTTGGAGAAATTTCTTTGGATTAAACTGCTGAAGATATGTTGAAATTGTTACCGGATAAAGATACAATATTTGAAAGTAAATTGAAAGTGTTTTATGAATAAATGCATATAATAAAAAGAATATAGTTTCTTCTTATGCGAAATAATTTCTAGTGGCCTAACTATACACATATATGGTTGAAAGTGGGTGCGTTTCACGAGAGTTATGTTGTCATCCTGTGTTAAAATTGCATCCTATGAGTTGTAGTTTCAGAGAAAACGGATCATTTATTGCATCTCACATAGGAATTAAAATTCTCCTGCGCAATAATATATAGGTATCTTCTTCCATGTCTTCGTACTCCAGTCTAGTCCTCCTGCTGTTGGATCTGGCTGATCCAAATATATTTTACATTGCAACTTCTGCTTTTAATTGTTATTCCTATGCGATTCAAGACACTTAATGTGGTCACTGTGTTCTTTCCAATTTTCACACCTAATGTTCCAGTACACTCACTCTGGCTGTTTCCCATAGTAAATGTAATAACACCATAATGAATGCGAATCTACCAGTGCATGACGCTTAAATTAAGCTAAAAGAAAAGCTAACTGGGGCCAACAGTTTCTAAGTTGTGAATAGTTTATGAAATGCTGCATAAAACTCGCTCAAACTTACTTCTAAATGCTTGGCGTAATGACGATATCCTCCGTGGTTACCTTGCTAGCCTCTAGTTCCCGAGGTCGCGGGTTCAAACCCGGCAGAGAGCGATAGATTTTTTTCGGGAGTAAAAATCCTTAGTATGGCTTCCTTCGGAAGGGAAGTAAAGCCGGTGGTCCCGTAGATTTGCGGCACGTAAAAGAACCTCAAGCCTGATAGAGGCCTCTGAGCAAAATCTCCGTTCTTTCACGCCCAATATAGAATGGAAAGCTAACGACCACAGCAGTTAAAGAGCGTCCATAAATAAAACTCGCTCTAATTTAATTTTTGCGTTATCACATCTTTGAAAACATTAAAATTCATTGCAGCTGTGAAATTAGATAAATATCTGAAAAATGCGAAAATTGATTTTGTGTTCCTTTGCACTAAATCCTTTCATTTGGCGCCTTTGATTTAGTACTAATATAGGACATTTTTAACGCTCAGAGCGGTCCTTGAAATTATCCTGAACACAGCACTGTAATGTTCATTCCAATTGTACATGTAATTTTTCTGAAAACTTTACCATATTTTTTCATTGCTTAAAATGCTTCACGTTTGACTGATTAATTTCTAATTTTCAACCAAACTTCATAAATTATTACTGCAGAGACTTACATAGCCGTTTTTAATTTTATAATTATTATTTTTATTATATATTTTCGTAATTTGATATTCATAAAATTGAAAAAATTCACAAATCCAAAGACGTTATTTTTTTCTGACATTGCTGTATTTTAATTTTAGAAAACTACAATGTAAGGTTCTTATAACGGTCCGTTAAAGGAAGAAAAGAATCTGAATAGGATGTAACAGACCATTTGACAGATGGAACATTTTTAATTAACGCAAATTAATTAAATCTAGAAGAAAATCCCTATATCTGAAACAAATGCACATACCTGTGAGATATTTATATTACATTACCATACTGTGATAAAAACTTAGTTTCTCAAATGAAAATTGTGAAATTTTGGTTTTTTCACAAGAGTATTACATTAAATTGGCCAACAAACAAATAATACATCAAAGCAAGATCATTTCAAATATTTACGACAGCTATAATAAATACTGCAACATTTGATACAAAATCATCAGTTAATCGCCTCTTAAAAAGCAATTGAAACACTGGGAGTAATTTTATTTTGAAACCTTTCTACAGTTGGCTAAACTGAAAGAAGAAACCTAGTGATGCAGACTTTATTGTTCTCGAAGAGGCAGTTTTCCAAAATGTATGGCTCACAAGAGGTCGTTGACGTGTTGTTGCAGTATCGTGACATCTCCTGCCTCCAGTATTCTTCCATTCCCTTGTCTTCCGTTTCCCAGAAGGCTCTGCGACAGCCGGAAGTGAGTGCCACCAAAACGCGCTCTCCACGGTCATAACCATTGCGTTTCTTACACGCGGTACGCTCGTGTGGCGTCCAGAGCCATCGACCTTTCGAGACGAGCGCGCTCTATTATCATTTCGGTTTGTTGCTTGCCATAGTTAGCGGATATGGTGCTTGCAATACTGTTCCGCTCAAGAACACCACGGAACACCGCTCGTGTGTAACTGACTCTTCTGCACATCAACTCACCTGCAATTTCAATTTTTTTATGTAAGGTTCTTCCCAAGAGTCCCAATTTAACACAACTCCTACCGCATTAAGACAATGTATCTGTGAAAATCCAAAAAGCCACATTTTCTTCTGATTGCCTCGACTCTTTTACCAAATACTCGGAACAAGTGCACTCAAAACTTGACGACCTATGTTAAACCGTTGTTAAGGCATTAATTTTTACTTTCTCTGCCATGAACCTAGTAGGTAGACAAGCTATTGGCTCCACCCAAAAATTCGAAATCGAAATTTTAGCGGAAATACATGGTTTGTGCCCCCCTGTATAAATAAAAAAAAAACATGTTTAGAAAAACATCCGCGCGCGCGCGCGTGTGTGTGTGTGTCTGAACACCATGACTCAAAAACGAAAAGTCCCATAAATACCAAATTTGATATTTAAATTCAGTAACTTCCAAAGTTAGACACGAAGATTTTCAAGAAAGTCCCTCGCCCCAGACTACCCTTTACATTGAAGATTTTTAGACACTTTTGACTTTATCAAAAATGGCTCTATAAGATTTTGATTAAAATTCCACATGTAAGATATTTACATAACAATTGAAATGTACATCTTAAGTTTTCTGGGAATAGCCTGTGAAGTCCTCTTCATTCACAAAGAATATTGTGTAATTCTGTATAATAGTTAAACCATTAGAAACATGCAGAGAAAAACGTACTACATAAAAAATGTAACCTCTTTAAAACACGATTTAATTCAAATAACTTTCCTGTGGCATCAACCATTTCCAGATAGCCGTTATTATTGTTTTGAATTTTTCAACACTTTTGTCATTTTCTTTTAAGTGCTGTCGTTATTCTTTTGTTTTTTGCAATAGAAAAAGTACGAATCTATCGACTGGTTGTGAGTGGGGCTGGGCGGCGTCGGATGCGTTCAAACTAGAACCGTTAAGGACCCGTCCATGTTTGCGCATGGTGGTTCTTCAGATCTGTCCCCTTGTCCCTTGCAGAGTTCACGGTAGAAGCACAAAGGGCCGGGAGCCTACGTGCGGTGCTCTGCCTACCTACCTACACTAAACTTATGTGTTGAAGAAATAAGTAGAAAGTTTTATCTTGTATGACGTTTTCAAAGAGGCAAAATAGTGAATAAAAGGTCGCGAGAAAACAAGGTTAACGCTTTTCATTCTATGTTTTCGAAAGTTTGCGTTAATATACAGAGTGAAGTATTTAAGTAGAGTCTGTACAATGAATATTAAATTGACCCTAAAATGACCATCATAACATCCTCCAAACAAAACACGACTAATGGCATTTACTTCCCGCCATAATAAAAAGTAACTTTTATTCAAGACATTTCTTTCTACAGCGCTTTGTTTTGGAGATATTTTACAGTCTCAACTTAAATGATCCACCCTATATAGTGCAAGGATTTGTAAGATTTATCTTAAAACTATGTATTCGACACACCTCGCCACCTAGCGTTGCAAATCCTAATGTAGGACTCCTGCGATAGGAGTTTATATTGGCAGCATGAATCAATTTGTCCATCCGCCGAAGCGCACACTAATCACAAAAGCTTTGAAACGTTTGTTGCAGGTTACAAAGAAACATGCTTACAGCATATAGTTAGGTTGTTTATAAAACCTTTTAGTTTTTCTGATACCAATAATTTGAAATATGCTATTTCATGTTTACAGCCTGTAAGTAATGTCTACCTTAGTTTTTACTCTCCCTATTACTTATCTATATGATAGGATAGCACTAGAAGCGGAGGGGGATTTAGCACCTCGACTTATGCAGATCTTTTGTACCTAAGTCCCTGACGGGGCGGCCCTAGGAGGAAGGGATAAGGCGAGAGGAGACAGGGCGGTCGGACGAGGAGGGACGGCAGGCAGAGGGCAGGGTCCCTACCATTTACAGATTTAAACTTCCCAGATGGCAACTGGTGCAGCAGGCGCCCCTCATCCTGTGGGGTTTACACATTCCCTGGGGCCCCGGGACTCAGAAGCCGCCCCCAATCAGGGGACGAAGGTTTACTCAGAGAATCCTTTTCCCCTGCCATGCACACGCCGAGACTCCCGCCGACACTTGCAACCCTGAAACAGACCAAGCAGATGAAAGGTGAACTGAAATGAGAATGGAGGTGAAATGGAGGGACAGGAAATTCGAGGGATGTAATGTTCCTTCCCAGCATTCGCCTAGCGACCCGGGAAAATCCCCGAAAAACCTATGAGTCAGGAAGGTCGGCCGTGGTATTCGAACCCACGACCTCCCGAATACGGACCACAGACATTGCCGCCTGAGTCATCCCGCACGGTTTACTTATCTACAGTAAGTAGTGGAATTATTATATTCCACCCAAAAATACAATATCCAGATTTCACCCGAAATACTTTTTGAGCTCGCCCGAATAAAAGAATAACTTTTTTAAGAATATGTCCATCTGTGTCTGTGAATAAGTACTCGAAAACGCATGTCGGACGAATACCAAGCTTGGTATTTAAGTTCAACAACTTCCAAGGATGTGACTCGAAGATTTTCGAGAAGATTCCCCAACTCCAAACTACCCTTTACATGGAAAATGTTTTGTTATTTATGATTTTCTGTTGAGGTAGACACAAACTTATTACACACAAAACATAGACCTCGTTAAAGCACACAGTGTTCATAAAATTGTTTTGTCATTAACCGTTTCCGAGATGTGTAATTTTATTGGGTTTAAATTTTCAGATTCTTACACGTTTTTCAATTGCTAAGTTGCAATGTTTTTCCCTCGAGGTCATGCAAAGACTCTGAAATTTCAAAGCCATCACATAACGACCTGATTTTTAATCATTTAACTGCCTTCAGCCTACTACATTCCCCTTGCACTTACAACGAAATATGCAATAAAACCATTTCTGCAAACGTTTATCTCGATTAATAGGAAGTAGAAATAGAAGAATAAGCTTTTGTAAGAATAGATTGTGGAAGAGTAAGTACCGAGGTACACGTACACGTGAAAGTGACACATCAGTTTTTTTTTTTAAGTTGGTTACTTCACATGTTTGATAACAACAAATTCCCGTAGGTGTGTGTGTGTGTGTGTGTGTGTGTGTGTGTGTGTGTTTTGTACCCTACAGTCCAATGAAATGTCCTGAACTGTCGTGCTTTGAGAGTAATTGTCCATTTTTAACTGTCACTTTCATTATTACTTCACTTAGTTCACCCTGTCGTTTCACTTTCTTCGCGACATAGCGGCGTAATGAAATATGCACAGTGTGGCCTCTTCTTCGGTCCACTTTACTTTTTGGGGAGCCGAACACAAGACTTCTCTAATCTCTCTCGGAAGCATACTCGCTGCACGTTGCAGCAATCTTCACAAACTCGCTCGTATAACCGCCCAGATGTATCATGAGCGCACTGGCTTACCCATTCACTCACTCCCGATTCGCGAGAACGCTCGCTTATATAGCCCATGCAATTTTCCAGAATGTTCAGAGTCGGAAAGAACGAAAACCTCCAGGAGATTCTGGTTATCTGTCGAGAGCGCTCCCGCATATATTTATCTTGTTGATCTCTCCGACTGCCCGGTACCGACCTCCCGATAATCTCCCTCGGCCATAACCGCTGCCTCACACTTACACACACATACGGGGTCTTTAGATTTATTCGGCCGTTGCCGCCAGTCGGTTGTCTGCGCATGTCAATATTTTGAAGCGAGTTTATCACCAGTGCCACTAGCGAAAGATGAGTGGAAGGGGTAGATGTCAACAATTTCGAGATCACCTTGCTGAAATGGGATTTGTATCGTACCTTTCCAGTATTTACATTTGGAACGTCTTTCGTAAACTCTTAATCTCAGCGTGTATGCTGATAGGTAACTCAAATAAATTGGACGGTTTTTGTAGCGCAGTGTCTCAGCTATGCAAATTCTGTGATCGGTGGTCACTTCCATCTCGCTTGCAAAGAACGCACAAAATGTCCCAGTGAAAATCAGTTCTGCACCGCCGCAGTACACCAACCTGTTCGGAAACGCATGCAGTCTTGAGATTCAATTCCGCACCTCCCCTTTGAGGCAAGGGGTTCGCTGGTAAAGGCCGAATACATCTGAAGACTTATATAAGGCAAATTCAGATACGTTAACGTGAAACGTGATTTTGCAGTTACAGTAACTTAAGAAGGCATCTGTGTTTGTGTCCTATTTGCAGGCACGTGCAGGCTTGGCTCGCTAGAGCAGCGCACGGGCGACCACTGCCAGTAATAGTATCAGTTTAATCTTCTAAAAGAAAATACTTTAGTTACTTTTTAATTTTATAACTTTCTCTAATAAGGAACAACCGTATACACAAATTATATTTTAAACCAGATAATAGAATCAAAATGTAAGGAAAAGTTTAGCAAAAGAGAAATGCTATACATGAATTACATTTTACATAGGGTAACTAATGCAACCTCGGCCCAGGTTCAATCCCAGGGACCTGCATGTGGGATTTGTGGTGGACGAAGTGGCGTCTGGGCGGGTTTTCTCCGGGTTCTCCGGTTTCCCCCGCCATTCATTCCACCAACTGCTCCATCATCACCTTTCCTTTCATCCATTTCACCAACATTTCGTTTCATCTACTTCCTTCATCCCATACCAGGCATCGGGCTGATCACCCATCCTGGATGCTCTGTCTGCTCAATGACGGGCCTCTGACCCCAGGCATCCGCTTGTAAGTCCTGGGGGGTGTAAGTCCTGCATAAGAGGAGGGTAAACAGATAATGAATGAATGAATGATGAATAACTAATGCAACCTACAGTCGCACGATGCACTACGAGAGCACAGTGGACTGTGACGTCACACATATGCCATTGCAGTGTGCCCATTGCCCGCCTAATGGGGAAATGAAGTTGACATTGTGTGAATGTGTTTATAGCGCGTACTTAAAGTAATTTTAAGGGTTATCTCCGTCCTTAAGATTTTTAAAAGTCAAGCTTAAGATAAAAGCGTGCCACTGTGTGCGTTACGAGGACCGACATATTCATGGGACCAGTATGGGGATGTTTTATTTTCGGGAGGTCTGACACGGCGCGAGTTCCTTGCGGACCACTTGACGAGCTGCTGCTTAGAGTAGTGGTGGTTCGGGTCTCGAAAAGCCGAATCAGAGAGAACGGGGGAAAATAGCATGCGGACTACATGCCACCCTCATTCCTCTTGACGTCCTCTAAGAGGGTAGAGGATGTTGCGGCCGTGCGTTTTTTTGTTTTTGTTTTTTTTTCCTTCTATTCAACCAGGCCGTTTTCTGATAATGCGCAGATTAACTTAATAGTTAATTTTAGCCCTAAGTTTACAAAGCTTCGTCACAAGTACATTATTAATAATGTTAGTCATGTTTACATGCTGTATAAGACATAAAAACGATTTAAAATTAACCAAAAATAAATCCTTTTTTTTAAATAGGAAGTGGTGGCTTATGATACTTTGATGGTATTTTATTAAATAATTTTAAGCCCATAATTAAATAACTAGATCTCATCTTATTTAGCCTGTAAGTTTAGAATATCAAGGTTCTGATTATTGCTGGTATTGTGAGTGTGCTTCTCACAAATTAATTTAAAACTGCCAGGGAGAAATTGTTAAATCATTAGTGTGTAAATTAATTACGGTTCATAAATTTAAATTAATAAAAAGAGGTTTACAATGCTCACGTTCTGATTTGTTTGTTAGAATTCTTATGGCTTTTTTGTAAAGTAAGAACTAGGGATGGGACCTCGATACCTCGATACTTTAAATTTTTAAGTTTTGCATTATTGAAAGTTGGTTTAACTTTATGCTAGATAAGGAATGACCACGTTATTGCCTCACACGTGTCCCCAAAGGGTGGTTGGACTATACTTCTTGACAGAACTTGATTGCGTTTCTTTGGGAGAATGAATCCAATTGTGTCTAAATGAAAATATGCAGAACAATGGGGGAAGGAGTAGAGGTACTCTTGTAACATGCAGCGTTAACTGAGCTGTGAATGACGCTGATTTAGTTGACGCACTAAAGCACGTTTCCGCGATAGCCTGGTTTGGTGACTCCCTCTCAGCCATTACATTTACCTACTCCGGTGACCAAAATCTGTGAATCCAGCGGAAACAAGACAGAACTTAAGTCGTGAGATAATACAGCGTATGGAAATATTTGTTCTTTCCTTACATCCGTTTGTGTTCACACTATCAAACCTTTGTATTAAACATGTATGTGTTAATGTATGAGGGTGGATAGGAGAGAGGCGTAGTCCACAAGCTTATTATGTTTCCGAGTGTTATATGCCTAAATTACTTATTACCGGATGGAAAAAATACATATGTTTTGTGGTGGTTGTGAATATTGGAATAGTATAACACGCACATTATTTTTAGTTGCTTGAGTTTCATGTAAAATATATACTAATTTATATTTTCTAGAATGCAGAATAAAAAAGAACTGCTAGTATTTGTATTCCTGTTGATAGAAAATCCTTTAAAAGAAAGTTTTCAGCACAAAATGTAGTTACATAAAAAGGGAAGCAAATAAATCATCTTGACTAACAATAGGGGATATATAGCCTATGGCATTATCATGAAACAAAAATTGCTGCTGATGAGAATGTCAAACAGGAACAATTTTGGAATTGGTCGGATAATATTGCTGATTGTTTCGTTACAGATCATAAGTGGTATTAAAGCTCCAGGAGTACCTTGAGGAACTAAATAGGCAAATACATGCTTAGTATTGTTAATTCAACCAAAAGTATATATTCAATACAAAATTGGTTACATGGGTTTATACACAGAAAACCGCTAATAACATAATTCAGTGAACAAGTAATCGCCTTTACAGTTTTTTATAAAGTAAGTATCGAGTATCGAATATCGGCGCTCAAAAATCAGTATCGGTATCGAGTATCGAGAAATAGTGGTATCGTCCCATCACTAGTAAGAACATTAGTTATATTAGTGGAGTTACCCCCAAAATATTAGGGCATAACGAATCACGTACTGAAAAAAGGCTATGTAAGCGCTTCTCAAGTATACACCAGAAACATTATAGCTACAGATTCAACATCTTGATAATCTTGTTAAGATAAATTCTATTGCTTTGACCACGTTAGAGTTGGATCTAAAACTATGCCTAAAAATCTATATTCGCTGAATGGATTCAATTTATTAACGTTTTTTTAATGTATGGACGCTCTTTAACTGCTGCGGTCCTTAGCGTCCCATTCTATATTGGGCGTGAAAGATAGGTAATTTTGCTCAGAGGCCTCTTTATCAGGCTTGAGGTTCTTTTACGTGCGTAAATCTACGACACGGAACCACCGGCTTTACATCCCTTCCGAAGGAAGCCATGCTAAGGGTTTTTACGCCCGAAAAAATCTATCCTCCGCCAGGTTTGATCCCGCGGCCTCGGGAACTAGAGGCTAGCATGGTAAATCACTATACCACGGATGATCAAGGTTTCTGTCTATCTTAAGAAATAGAAGTTAGAAATATTTTCAAACATTCAGTGCTGCACTTAATAAATTCGGTATACAGAAAGGACTACTTACAAAAAAATGTATAATTTAAGAGAGAAACAATTTTGCATACATGTTATTGATTTTTTTCGACTTTTTCAAAGTGAATTGTGGAAAATTTCACCTGAACTATTTCATATTGCCAACTAATGCACAAAACTTTTTAAATCCATAATTGCTGAAGCTCTCCTGAAAATTTCAAGCTAATAAGTTACAAACTATGCCCCAACGAGCATTTTGAATTGTGAAAAAACTGAAGAAATAAAGAAAAGAAAAACATGGCGTTTAAAGTTCAACGCGATGTTTTGCCTAATGGTACAAGATCGGTTATATAGTATTTGTGACTTTAAAATTGTTATTGAAAAAAACAAATTGTGTAGAATGAAAGTACAAGTTATAACAAAAATGCAAACAATATAAAATCTAAAATTTTCGCGTTCTTTACCAGATTTCCCAGTTTCAATGCCTTAACGCTAAAATGACTAAAAATGACGGTCGGCACTGAACATCGTTTCTGCAACATGATTTAGGGCCGGTTTCGCCAACAACGATAATTTTTCGTGTTATTTTGGTTTATGTAAACCTAGGTATAGGTCTTCATCGCTGGAACAAGAAGCAGGTTTCACCACGAGGTTGTAAACCCAGATAAAGAAATCGAAGCCTTGGTTTCTACGTGTAATAGGAGCCAGCAATTTCTCATACATAAGCGAGAAGCGCTGTCCGCTGCTTCCGGTTGGTGCCTCTTCTTGTAATGTGTTGAAAATCAAAACCGCGTTTATTGAAGCACAGACAAACGTGTCCTGTTTTTGAAGCTCTGCTATTCAACTCTTAAAAATGAAATGGTAGCTTGGGTCTGGCATTTCAGACGAAATAATTGCCTTTTTCTTCTGAAAAATTACGTCACACAGGATGTTAAATAAAACTGATATGAATATGTAGGCTGTAGAAAGGAAAAGAAGTTGTTTAATATTTTTAGTACGCGCTCTCTAAAACAGTTGCTTGTCGGACGTTTAACACGCCAAAACAAAAAAAGCACTTTAGCGGTCTAGGCCACTAAAGTCATCATGAATACTGTTAACGGCGTAATAAACAAAATCAAGATGGCAGTGATCACAACTACGTTCACAAGGGAAACACTGCTTAACTTGCACCAGCCATTAAATTCAATATATTCCTTCTCAGGGTTTCTGGCTCGGATTAAAATTTCCTCGAGATTTTCACCCATATTTTCAGTCACAAGCTTGTTGTTTAGAGACGAGCTCTCAGAATAAACACTGCCATATACATCCGTAAATATATTTTAGAGAGCTTTTACTAAAACCTAATCTATGCACCACATACGCAAAAGTTTTAGCGAATTCGTCCGAAGTACTTAATTCATCCGCTAAAGCTTTATATTGCGTACTTGATAAATAAATAGGCATTATTGTATAATAAGATACGTCAAGAATGAAACGATATATAATATACAAGTATTTATGATGGAGCAAGCACCTAGTGACAGTGCACGATGCAATAGAGAAATAAAGGTTAAGCGTGGTTACCAAAAAGCCATAAATATCGATGCAAAAATCTTTAATTCATTACTGAAATGTGTATTCCAACTGCTTACACGTTGGATGGGAATTCCAATTCTTGCTCTGTCTATTCCAAAATAAAGAATAAAGATTGTTATGCGAGACGAAACCCCATCACAAAATCTAAAACGTGGTGTAGTGGTTATCAGGCTAACCATTAGTTCCCGAGGTTGCGGGTTCAAACCTGGCGGAGGGCGATGGATTTTTTCGGGCGTAAAAATCCTTAGCATGGCTTCCTTCGGAAGGGAAGTAAAGCCGGTGGTCCCGTGTCGTAGATTTACGTAAAAACCTCAAGCCTGATAAAGAGGCCTCTGAGCAAAATGACCCGTCTTTCACGCCCAATATAGAATGGGACGCTAAGGACCCCAGCAGTTAAAGAGCGTCCATAAGTAAAACTCAATTTAATTTAACATGCATTGAAACAATTGTTTCGTTCTTTGATTCAGCTTGTTCGCCTTCTAGTTGTCATACTGCACATATTCGTTACTACTACGTTTATATTCGCCGTTACTCGTTGCTGTGCCATTTTTAATTTCTCTATTAAGTAGGTACTTATACATAAGTGGAGGAAGTATCTATTCCACCCAAAATTTCGATATCGAGATTTAATCGGAAATACATGTTTTGAGTTGCCCTGAACTCCAAAAAACCATTTTAGAAGAGGGTCGGTATCTCTCTCTCTCTCTCTCTCTCTCTCTCTCTGTGTGTGTGTGTGTGTGTGTGTGTGTGTGTGTGTGTGTGTCGTGGTTACCATGCTAGCCTCTAGTTTCCAAGGTCGCGGGTTCAAACCTGGTGGAGGGCGATGGATTTTTTTCGGGCGTAAAAATCCTTAGCATGGCTTCCTTCGGAAGAGAAGTAAAGCCGATGGTCCCGTGTCGTAGATTTAAGGCATGTAAAAGAACCTCAAGCCTGATAAAGGCGCCTCTGAGCAAAATTACCAGTCTTTCACGCCCAATATATAATGGAACGCTAAGGACCACAGCAGTTAAAGAGCGCCCATAAATAAAACTCAATTTTTGTCTGTCTGTAAACGAAATGTTCGATAAATGCCGAACTTGGTGAATAGGTTCAGCATCTTCTAAAGGTGCAAGACGATTTTCACTAAAACCTTCCAATCCAAACTACCCTTTACATGGACTGTTTTTCGAATACTTGACTTGCTCAAGCACTACTCAAAAGATTTTGATCAAAATACCATATATGAGAGATATATACATGACAAATAAAATGCAAGAAAGAGGGGGCAAGTTAGCACAAGTTTTAAGTTTTATTCCTTTCATTTTTAATACAGCAACATTTCAGCTAATCCTGACATGGTACTCTTCTATAGATTTCTTTAACAGTATCTATTAATAATTCCGTCATTATTTTATGGCACTTAAAGTTAAATTTTTCAACTTTTCAAACCATTGCGTATCGAGTCAACTTACTCCTCTTAGGAGGCAGGTCGGCATAGAATGAGGTGTAAGTTTGGCTATATGTTACTTAAATGGAAAATATGCATTTTAAATAATTTATTAAAAACAAATATCACTATCAAGTTATTAAGAATTAAAAATTCATCATGGTAAAACACCTAACACAGGGTAACATTTTAAACATATAAACAGGTCCTTAAAATAAGACATATAACGTCCAAAGTTAATTAAACACTTAATGGCAATATTAAAACGATGCATTGTGCACAAATTAATCGGAAACAATTGTCCGTAAAACAATTTAAACACACAAACCGCCTGTTGTTATCATTCTGCCAAACTGCCCCTGGTCTACTTGTTTTAATGGAAGCTCGATATAGCAATCAAGAATAAGGAATTAAAATGCTTAAAATACTAAGGAATAAAGCCATTTAAAAGTACTTTCAAACGAAATATTTAGAAGCAATTTAATATTGAATATGTACCCAGGAAAAAAAAACATCTCCATGAAGTGAATATTTATCTACTATCCTCACGAGAAAAACAACTTCATGACTTCCTTCCACTACATAAGGAATAGTATGTCTGCATTCTATTGCAATGTGTTGACTAAGGGATGAAATAAGAGCCATGTGTGAACTTGCCCCTGTACCCAACCTACCCCGTTCTCCCCTATATATTAATTTTTCTGTGGAGCCCTCTTCATTCTGAAGGGATTTTGTATAACTGTAAACTTTAAGAGATACACAAGAGAGAACTATTTAAAATACACATCTATTTCAAATAACTTTTTTGTGGCATTAGCCATTTCCGAGATATCCGTTTGCTATCGTTTTGAATTTTTCAAAACGTTTTAAAAGTGCTGTCGCTATTCAGTTGTTTCTCGTAAGAAATTTTTTGGGGCCAGGCGAGCCGGGTTTTAAATATGTCTAGCGATTTGATTTCATCTCCCTTGTACCTTCAACGAAATGTGTAATGGGACCGTTTCCGTAAATGTTTATCTTGATTTACTTGAAGTGGATAGAAAAATAAGCTTTCGTAAAATAGTTTGTGGAAGCTACTTAAAAGTAAGCGATAGTAGATACAAAAAGTCACGTGAATGTAACACCAGATTTTGCTTTTAACTTCGTTTTCGATCCATAAACGGTGGAAAATGGTCGTTAGTGCATTAACCAGGTTTGCAGGCCTCGGTGACTTCGGCAATGATTGGTGAAATCGCTGTTTTACCAAAACGCGGTTTTACGAACTTTTACCCGAGTTAAATAAGATTATCGTTGTTGGTGAAACCGGCCCTTAGCCAGCAGGCTGCTAATGAGAGTGCAGACATATGACTGTCTTGCACTAGCCATATAGTCTGCTTCCTCCCTTTGTCGAAACATGCAATTTTTTCTCTCGTCTTTCTATCTTCATCATGATGTTGATTGCGAACTGTTCCGCTGAGGCAACGTTGCGGTCACTACCTTCTTCTGTTTGCTTGCTTGCTTGCTTGCTTGCTTGCTTGCCTGCCTCTTCAGCCATTTCTGAGTCTTCCTACAAAGGAAGGTTCTTAACACGGGAAATCCACTGTAAAACCGTGAATATTTCACACGGTGGACTGTTACCAACCGTGGAACGGAATTCCAGCCAGTGGGAGAAACTAACAATGCCCCAATAAAACCGAGGAAACTGTTAGTGGATATAAAACATGCACACGAGCTTCAATTAAACCGCCCCATCAGGAAAGAGAACTTTTACACCTTTAATTTCCTGTAAGCGTACTCACAAGTAGAATTTCTAAATCTTGCAGCTTTTTGCCTAAATGTTTTCAAAATGCCACTTGCTGCGCTTCCAGAATTAAAAGTGTGTATTAAATTTCATTAATATATCTTTCATAATTTTTGGAAACAAATTATTTTACTTTTATTATCCTAATTAATAATGTTGTGCAGGATGCAGAAACCGTAATTTTGAAAAAAAGAATACTACCTACCTGCAAAACTGGCACATAGACATTTTTTCACTCTTCTGGTTGTTTCAGAAAAAAAGTTAAACTTCAGGTATAATTTTTATAACATCAGTAGTCGAACTAATTATGTCATAATCTTGAGCAATTTAAAAGTGTAACAGCAACCATGTACCAGTTTTTAAAGTTTATTCCTTCTGAGTTTCTGCTGAAAATTTGAAGAAAATTAGTTACAAACTTCATTGTTTGGAACAGTTTTAATATAAGAAAAATCAAAGTCGAGTTAAAGGAATTAGAAGTAAATACAGGTGTTCATTGGTGTTTATATGGTCACGTGTTGAAGCTTTAAATGGCTCTGAGAGCAAAAGCCAAAACATATAATTGAAGCTAAAAGTTTTGAAAGTATTATTTGGACATAAGGAGCTTTATATATATATATATATATATATATATATATATATTAAATGTTGAATAAATTTCAGTTGTGGGTAAGCTTATGGGATCTTGGTACTGAATCTCCTATCTTAGGCGATTTTAAGAATATTAAACCAATTTTAACTTTTTGTACGCTAGGGTACTTAAATTAGTATATTCCACTTAAAATTGAACAAAAAATTTTCAGCACAAATGCATGTTTCAGAGTCGAAAAAATAGCATTTTTAAAACTCTGTGTGCGTGTGCGTGTGCGTGTGCGTGTGCGTGTGCGTGCAGCACATCCAAAAATCGAAAAGCCGAATGTGTACCAATTTTAATGCTGAATTTGGGTGCCTCCTAAGGGTAAAAAGCTAAGATTTTCAGGAAGTTTCCAACTCGGACAACCTTTCATATGGAAAAATGTTTGTTATAGCTTGTTTTCTCAAAATGACTCGTCGATATTCATTAGAATCAAATATATTTTATGTACTAAAAATGTGTATCCTGAATTTTCTGCAAATAGTCTGCAATTCTCTTTAATCTGATGGACTTTAGTATAACCACAAGAGATTCCTTCCTAGAATGTAAACGTTTCATGGCATTACCTATTTCAGAGTTATTTGCTGCTTTCTTTTGAATTTTCAATTATTTTAAATTGTTCCTAGGTTATTAGAAACATTATACCTACCATTTAAATTGCTGCTGCTATTATAAAATCTAAACAGGGAGCCATTTTAATGCAATTTATTAATATATTTATACGTTAGTTCCAATAATAGAGCTATTTTTGTCGCATATACGTTTGTTTTTTACATTTTGCATCGAAGAAAAAACTTCAACTTCATCTAACAATTATTAAGTTACAATAATGTTTTACATTTTTCTATTAAAACGTACCTCAGTTAAGTTGAAAAGTAGTTTGAAAAACGTAATTGCCAGGGGAAAAAAATCATTGTGATTATTTATTCGCCAATTTAATTTTTAGGGCTTTCAATATTTTGAAACGTATTACGTTACAAATCCTTAGCAATTGTACCACTCATATACACCAAAGTTTAATTAATACCTTTAAAAATTAAAGAGGCTGACACGTTTGAATAAAATAACTATAAAAATGGCATATTCACCAAATCATAAGGGATACATGCATCAAATTCCACCGAGATAGATAATTGAATCTTACAACATACACTTCTGTGTTATAGTTGAAATAATTGTATATTATGCTGGTATACACCTCCTAAAGAGTATAATTTGTAAACTTAATGGTCGTTCTTATTACCTTGTGTAAATACATATTGCATAATATGAAGGCTAACATAGTGTTGGCCTCCGTATTAAACAGTTGACTTAGCCTGCAATTTGATCCTGGTGTCTTCTACAAAATGGCTATTGACACTATACAGGGTGGACCATTTAGTTGAGACTGTACAATACCTCCAAAACTAAGCGTTGTAGAAAGAAATGTCTTGAATAAAAGTTGCTTGATATTATGGGGGAAAGTAAATACCATTAGTCGTGTTTTGTTTGGGGGACGTTGTGATAGCCATTTTAGGGTAAATTAATGTTTTTATAATGGGAATCTACAATTAGGGTCAAATTAAATTCTATATTATACCTATAAATTATTAGTATCTAGTATACTAATAAGAGAGATATTCAGTAACGTACATAGCTTCAGTGTATTTAATTTTCGAGGGTCATTTAACTGTAGAAAAGGTATAGTTTCAGTACAAAACAGTTGAAAATGACCGAGAAAGCATTTTAACTAGTAGATGTAATGTTTACAGCAAACCACAGAGTTGCAGATAGTATAAAAACCCCACAAAACATGGATCAATAAATTATATCAGTAATTGAATGGGTGCTAGAAAAACGGGCTGACCGTCACTTTTTCAGAACAGAGGAAAGTAAAGTTTTAGAAATGCCAATAACACACACCGCTCATGGATTCTAGCATGCGTGTTCCTAAAGTGACAATACAGTCATCTTGCACAGTTGCGCCATCTGCACAGCCTCCTGTCTAAAGTCCCAAGAGAGCGTAATTTTGCTAAAACAAAATGACAAGTTTTCAATAAATTGTCATTAAAATTACAGCTTTGTCTCTCATCACACCGATTTCCTTACGGTTAGCCGAACTCCGAGAAAATGTATTACAGTTTCTACAGTAGTTCGAGACATGTAACTTATTTTATTTTTAATTTGATGGTTAGCCCGTGTTTTTGCGAGCATCTATTCAATTCCTGAAGAGGTTCAATCCATGCACTGTCGTAAGCCCACAAGCGAATCCAGGATTACTTTAGGGAGAGGCTAACATACTTTAAAAAATACCTACGCAGTCAATAATAGAGCATTTTCATTTCTAAATTTTCAAACATCACATAAATGATCCGCTAATTATCCTTTGGGTGCAAAGATTAATTTAAATTTTGATAAAACGTATGAAATGGTTTATGAAATAAAAATGCCTTTCAAACGTAATATTTAAATATTGACTCAGTTTTACTGTAAATAATTCATCCTCGTTGTTTGAGAGTTTAATCTTATTCAGAAGTTATTTAATAGTAAATGTAAGGTATATTTGATTTGATCTAATTGTATCTTTGCTTTCTTTTCGATTTAGTGGAGCATCTTTTAAAACATAGCCCATTACTATGATAAACTCACTCATTGGCTATGAACGAATAGATGTCATCTCGTTTAGGTAAATAAAATAGAAATAAGTCAAAGCAGCACCATTTGTATTCTTTTATCTCCTTAATGTAGGTATATATTTTCACTTAGGCATATAGTACTATTTCTTATGTTTTAATTTGCACTAGGGCAACAAATATACAGAGCGTTCATTGATCAAAAGAAAATGTTGGGCTTATTTTTAGCTTGAAACCAAGAGACTCCTTAAGAATGTATTGTAAAAATAATAATATTTTAACGGAAACAGGAATCTTAATGTGTAAGGCTACAGCATTTTATTGCAAGAACAAAGATATGATCATTTGTAACTCGGAATTACGTGATCACAGCACAAGAAGCAAGGGTGATATGCACATTAATAAATGTGAAACTTTTACTTTTAATGCATTAAATACAGATAATCTCAAGTTTTGAAATCTAAACTTGTAAGTAAGTAGTTTATTGCCATGGCGGTACAGTATAGCAACGTCAGTATAAGTGAATTATACGTTCACATTAAAAACAGTATTATATAAGGATTTAACATCAATTTACTGCGTACCTTCTCCTATAAGAATTTAAAGACAAGACTTCGTAACCTAGTGGTAATTATTTGTAGAATTTATAAGCCATGTTTAAAAAAAAACTACTTGTCTAATATTATTTGTATGAGAGAGGCATTTTCTTAAGGCATTTTTACAAATATAATTGTATATTTATTGATCTTATTTGACACTGTATCTATACAATGTATAGCTTCTTTGTTTTTGTTTGTTTAGTAATGTTTAATGGCCGTTGTTACTACATATAGCACCACAAGCGATGGACACTGATGATACATGAAATGAAATGATAAATGGTAAAGGAAATGTGGGAAGGAAACGTTTCAGGCCTAAGTTTAGGGTACCTCACCGGCACTTGTCAGTTATGAAGACTGAGGTAAACCTGGAAAGAAATTTCAGCCAGGGAGGTCGGTCCTGGCGGGATTTGAACCGCAAAACCTCCGCTCACGAGTCCATGTTTTAACGACCTCGGCCACTCGTATCGTAGATGTATAGGTAATGATTCATAAATGTGTTTTTTCCGTAATTAAGGGGAGTTAAATCATCTTTTAGCCCCTCCCTGGATCCACCTATAGTGGTAACCGAATGCTCGATAAGTAAGAAGTAAGAAAGTGCTGTCATATGCTTGAAAAAGATTTCGCTGAACTTTTCAGCGTGGCATACAGTTATGTCGGCAAGTGCGAGTCAGTGAGGGTAACGCTCTTGGTTACGCTGAAGAAGCACGTTCAGTAGCGTAACCATGTCCTCCTCCACCATTCCCCTCCGCCTCCCCCACCAAAATAAACCTAACTTGCTGTTTTACAGCATATCGACCTAAGTATTGTAATTGTCGGCGAACATGGTCGAGAATGCCAGTGTATGCGATTCACCTTCTTCTTGAAGCTGTTGTCCGTAGCATGAAGTCGTCGTGCGCAACCATGCACATCCCCGGTTCCCTTCTTAGTTCGTGCTTCCCCCCACCTCTCCTCTTCCTCCTCCTCCTCTCACGTGGGAGATCAACATCCCCGTTGCGTCTCTCCTGTCCTCGCTGCGGTAAGTCAGTTCCTTTTCAGCTCTTGGCCTTTTCAGTTGCAAGCAGCATCAGCAACCGGACGCACCTGGCTCTAGCGCTGTCCGGACCTCTGGGAATGGCACTGGAAGAATTCACGGGGTAAGTATAAGATTGACCCGTGGTTCTTCGGTGCCATCTCCAGCGTTCCTGGGAACATCTTCACGTCCGAAGCCGGAGGACTGCCAGCAGACAGCGGTATTACATGTGCACGCCTGGACATGCATGAGGTTATGTGAAGGAACGCGAACATGTTGCAATGGTTGTGGCTACCTCATCCGCCAGTTTATGCGTTAAAGTTCTAGCTCTTGACTGCATGTTGTTAATCTGAGCTCTCAGAATTGCTGATACTTTCGCATGAACTGATAGAAAATAGAAGTATGTGCTGCAATAGGTTGTGCAATGTTAATCCTACCCTACAATGACTAATTTAAAAGTTCTGTGTGTTAGTACTTAAGGCATCTTTTCAGGAAATCGAACCGTAATGCTGGCTTCTTTACAAATTATACCTCGATTTTCTGCAGAGTTTCTAACCTCTTACAGGAAAGTGTTTTTATCTCAGATATTTTTCTAGTACCTACACATCTCGATAAAATGCAACTGAGTGTTAATATAAATACTGAAAGACAGCTTTTGCAATAGATAGGGATAATGTTAATAATAGAAACAACTTGAAGTAATTAAACTGGTTATGTTTGCCATCAGGATCACAACGTAGCGAGTTTTAACTGTTTTGTGGTTGCTGTGTGGAGTGTAAATTTTTCGGAATTGTTCATTTAAAGCTGGTTAATGTGCCGCCGGCAAAGAAATGTGTTATTATTTTTTTTCTTAATAATTATAAACAAAACTGTTTGAAACTTTGAACGAATACTTTTAATGCAACGAAGCAAAAGTCAGGTCTTCATAATAAAAGCTGACATCGCTTTCAGGCTGAAATGTTTTGTTCCACTGAAAATGCTCGTCTGTACACAGGCTTTGGTTACACCTATAACATTAGTTGAACATGTCTTCGGGAATAAGAACAATCTTTTGAACAGTTTTAGTAAAATAAGAATATTGGCGATATTTATGTCATAGTGCTCGTTGAATTATTTACAGCTACGCTTATTCAATCTGTTGAGTCCAAGAATATGTATGCCTTCAGAAATTATGCGTCGAAATTTTTAGACAAAAATGAAGCTAAAAGGTTGCAATGCTCAAGGTGTGTATTAACTGGTTCACAGCGGTAATAACCTTGGAGGATACTAAACGGAAATACAGGTCTAATTAAAACCCATAGACCATGTACAGATATAATGACGCATTAAATCAGAAACTCGTATTTACCTGCAATCTGTTAATTCCATCACTAATTTATTTTGTAATATGATTTTTAGAATGTTTTCAGGTGTAGAGAAACGCTGGTCAGTAACCATTGGTGATTACGAGCAGGCATTTGCAAGAAAGTTGATGAATATACATGCTATGTATGGTTTATCTTGTGTTTCTAGTCCCACGGGATAATTAGAGGAACATGAAAGTGTCTGGGGAAAGGCTGACACGAGAAGATGTGACGTGAAGCGTGGCGAAGAGCCCTCGTTCAAGGTCATACTGTCGCAAACTTTATTATTCTCAAATGCATTATTTTCTTGCAGGTGTTCCATTGCACATCCACACAGCAAGAATAATTTGCCAGCATACTGCGTTTGCATTTGCACACACAGGTGTCCATTGTTCCGGATGATGTAGGATCACTGGACTTCCTGCAAACAGCGCGGCACTTCGTTCTGCTAGCTTGAATTTTATTCTTATTCAGGGAAAGGATGGTTCCGCCACTACTTGTTAATGGTCTACTGATCAGCAAGCTTCGGATGCAGAATGGCCGAGTGAATCTGCCGTGGCATCTGAAGAGATTTCTAGGCAACGAGTTCTTGTAGACATAGCCATCACCGTTGCTAGTCGACAGTTTGAAAGTCGATAACGGGTTACAGCAGTTCAGCGCTCTCGTCGATCACGCAAACCGTGCGGTACCGAAATAGCCAACGAGAAAAAAAAGTGCCTCGGTTTTAGTTTACAGTGTGACGGTGTAGACCTCTTGCGGGCTTTTACGCAGTTATAGTAGCAATTGGGTTCTATTGGTTGACACACTGATCAAATAAATAACACGTGTATATAAATATATCCTGTTCTAAGCTATAAATTTACACTGACTTAAGTATAATGTTATGTTTCTATTCAAAGGTTTGCAGTTAGGTTACAGAAACCTTTGGCTTCATGTGGGTATTGAATGTATTTGTTGTTTGGAATCCTAGCACTTCATACTAAAATCTAGGACGAGGGAGGAGTAAGTGAAACATGACAAAGTTTACCTTGTAGTGGCATCTCGTGGACCCCTAGGAGTGACGTCATGATGTATGTTCCCACTGTATAACAGGTTTCTCATCGCACTGTTGCGGACTGTGACGAGAAACAAGGACGTATGTTTGAGCCCCTTTGACTGGACAGATGACCACACAAGCTTAGCTGTGGCTTCTTATTCATTTCTCTGCAGGTTGTTCACTAATACTAATGTTATGTTTATTCTCTTTGCAGCTTATTCAACGGCGCTGAGGGGCCATAGAAAAATCTGGTGAGTGTGAGACAAATTGAATGTTTAACAAATTTAGCTCGTTTTGGAAAAACTAGTAATTGGCCAAAAAAGTAAACATACAAAAAAAACCGTTGATAAGACAGCAGTGCACTGGAAGAATTTGAAAACTGAGTCGCAGTCAGTGCCTGTTGCTTCTTCTCACAACGTTAAACGTACTAACATTTAAAATACCTTGAGAGATTAACAATTATTCAAACAGCGCTTAAATTATCTTCTATAGTCTCCAGTAGATTTGTAAATTTATTTTCTGCTATGGCAACATTTCTATAAACCTAACAATGAGTGAGAAAAAAGTTTAATGGTCTCACCATTTTGTTACTTGTATCTCTTGAGTAAAAATTCTTATATTATTTCTACTGCGGCAATTAGCATTTGTAAATTGTAATAGAATTTATCTGATATGTAATATCAACACGACTTTCTCCATCTAATACCAATTTGTAGGTACAGCTTCATAAAAAAAGTAATTCGTGCATCCACCTCAGCTTAATCACGATACATTTCTTCCTAGAAATTATTTTAAGTAGGCAATACGCACTTCGTTACATGCGAGTTACGGAAACAACAGGTAACTACTTATAGCACAAGTAATTTGTTAGTTATGAGCCCAAGTTATACAGCTGGCGTGTCAAATTAAAAGTTCAATCTGTGAGAAGTTATAATAACCAACACTTCGGAAGCAGCTGTATTATGTAAACTCAATATATTTACCGTAAAAAGTTGCTATGCAACATTTTTCTCATATATATCATATTCAATGGAAATAAAGAGAACTTCATGTGAGATTCCCAGAAAAATTCAAGATATACATTTATTCTTCATTCCAATGTATCGAACATACGATATTTCAATCATAATCATTAGAAGCAAATTTACAGGTAAAGGCATGATTTGGGGGGGGGGAGGATAGCCATGAAAATCTTCACCCTTCTTGCTTAAAAGCCGTCTAGCAGCAAGACATTTGGTGTTCATCTAAATTAAATTATTTTACTCACAGGCAAACACAGATACTCATGGTATTTTTTTTATGTATCACCTGTACAAAATCGATAACGAGTTTTTGAGTGGAATGCAATACTTCCTCTGCCATATACGCGGCAGATAAATTGAAAAGGATTGTCACGATAAAATTAATAAGTTTATGCATGCCACTGAAATCGTGAATTTTTTTTAGCTGTTATAGAATCGTAGAATCGCTTAGCTTTCGAAGAGTGTAAGAAAAAACACTATATTAAAATGCATAGTCCTGCAAGTAAGACTGAAAATATTTTAATAGCAATGGTTAAGCTTGTAATCTTGGGGACCGATAGCAAAAGTTAACTGTACTATAACATATAAATCCTGCCTACTGGGCTATATACACAGGCACACGTCAAGCGATCGTATAACTTGAAAGCACTGCATTCTACTCTTTCAGTCCCTCGATCACAAGCTATGGCGAAGTATCACCAGGGAGACTAACGCAATATTATAACCAAGGTGTGGGAAGTTCAAGCAAATTGAACATAGAAAATTTCTGAATGGTTATAAGGTGCTTTTACAGGAGACAGCAATACTGGAACAGCATTCTGGGGGAACAGGCGCTAATGACATCATTAGGTTTGCTGCTCCGACTAGCTTCTAAGCGCTCAACAACGGCACTTTCAATAAAAGCAATATTCGGAGCAACGTTAATATGCCAATATATATCACTCGTTAGCAAAGTTTAAAACATTACACGTTTAAGTTTCAATTGCTGCAATATGCGTGGTTTTGATTAACATTACATTTTAAACACTTAATTAAATACTGGCTGATGTAGCAGTTGCATTGTGGTTAGGAATAGTATGGTACTGTCTGTAAATGACAAACTGCTCGTTAGGGCTGCAATTTGGGAATAAAGTGAGCCAAGAAATGCTTTTAGTTTGTCATTCTGAGTGTTATGTCGTCACTGGGGATTCGACTCCAGTCAAAATTAACTTGGAAGATGGACTGCTTTAACCTATACATATAATAATTCTTTCTGACAATCTTAGGTTTTGGCCCAGTAAAAGTTAAATTTTATAATGGACTACACTGAATAAAAAATAATCTTGTTTCATTCACATGACTTTCTTCCCCCACAATCGTTTATTTTATATAGCTTCTACAAACTATTCTTACGAAATATTTTTTTCTCTCTTGCATATTAATGGAAATAAGCCTTAACAGAAATAGTTTCATTACAGATTTTGTTGCAGATACAAGGGGAAACCGAATCGATAGTCAGATGTTTAAAAAGCTCGTCCCTGCATTGAAATTACATACTGTTTCCACGACATATAGCACTTAATGAAATGAGAAGTTTTGAAAAATTCAAGCTAATAATAACAGACATCTTGTAAATGACTGATGCCATAAAATATATTTGAAATAAATTGTGTGTTTTAAAGAGATATTTTAATGTTTACAGGTTACACAAAATTATACAAAATTCCTTCCCAATGAAAACTTCAGACTATTTCCAGAAAATTCAAAGTATACATTTTATTTTTAAAGTAAATATCTTAACATATGTTACAAAGGTAGAATTAGACGACTGATGTTAAAGATGTTATCATAGGGGTCTGCAATGTTTATGCAGCATTTTGTGTATTTGAAATTCCTTGAATGTCACCCCCAATATAAGAAATTTCTAGTTTTGCACAACTTTTATGCAGCAACAAATTCAGTATTTTTTCTTGATCAGAGTATTTATTTTAAATGTGTATTTTTAATGCACAGATTTATAATTACTATTAGGAATAAATGTTTGAGAATAAAGAAGTTACGTACATAAAAATCACTTATCTGTAAGCTGTTGAATCAGAAAAAAAAATTGAGCACGCCTATAACGGGGTATTAGTTGTATATTGCATTACCTTTCGATTAACCGTTCATACCTGCTCTTCTAAGAATTTAGTTTTAGTTTATTCCCTCGCAACATTCTTTTAAACTGTTTGGCAGTCTGAAGTAGTTTGCTCTGTTTGTTCACTTGCAACTGTGTACCTATTTAGATGATTTTAAAAGAGCATAAAGTTTGGGCCTTTTATCCAAGATCATCATTTTACCAAGCACTCTTTGAATTAATGATTTGATATTATAATCTTACCGTGTGAAAATTTAATAATAAAATTGCAGTTAATTTACAGTGACGCTACAACCTTTGGAATTTGAGAGGTATAAATTTTGAGCTAATGTACGTCGTTGTATTTCAGGAAGACAGTGAATACCTCTAATTTCATGCAGTAACTCTTTGGGAGCTAGTTCTGAAGACAGATAGGGTGGTAAATTAGGAAATAGTGAGGGCCAAGTATTTTCAGTAACAATACGTTTAGGAATTGTCCTGGATAATACAGAACACTTGCATCATGTCTTGTTTTGCCTTCTGGCCTGTATAAAGTGAGATGGCCTTGGTGCGGCTCGCATTCCGGAGGTCCCGAGTTCGATCCCCGACGACTGACCCAGGTTTTTCGTGGTTTCCCCGGCTCGGCAGGCGAATGTTGGGATGGTTCATCTTCTGCCATGATTCATGCCCCCATTTCCTGTACCATCATCTTCCTTGTCATCTGTTTCAAGGTTGTAGGACCAGGCGACGGTGATCGGCGGGTTGCGCCTGGATGGTGGCTATGCGCTCTGAGGAGGATACTTCTTGACGTCGTCCAGGGACCGCTCGGTTGGATACCCGCCTCTGAGTGATTTAGGGCATGCTCTCCTTCGAGGACCCCCCGGGAGCTCGGGCCCAATTTGTGGGCTCGGGCGGCGTTGGAGGCGTTCAATCTGGAAACATTAGGGACCCCATCCGTTCTTGCGCCCGTCTTCATCCGGATCTGGTCGCCTTTCTAGTATCTCCTTTCATCCCCCCTCCCAGGGGTCACGGTAGAAGCACAAGGGGCCGGAAGGCCTGCATGCGGTGCTTTGCCCCGGTTTCGGGGGGCCCCTTTCCATTCGTTAGTAACACAAAAAAGCAATTTTATTACCGGTCTTCAACACATATCACATGCCAAATAGAGCATATGGGAGAAAGAGATACGGAGCGATGGTTAGATACGGGAGAGCATGCGAGAGTGTGAGAAACACGGAAATGGAGGGGAAGAGAAGGAAAAGAGAAAGAGAAGAATCTACGCAGTTAACATAACAACGCGAGCGGAGCTGCTGTTTCTGCTGGTGGACGTGTAAGATTTGAATTCAATTATTTGAAATAAATAGACCTTAATTTTTCCAGCGTTTTTCAGAAGTTCCTTCCAGAATCCAACATAAGCAAAACTTCCATTTTTCTGTTTGAATAAAAATGATGTATTGAGATGGTTAGCTGTAGACATTTCGGATGTTTTATGAATGACCCCAGAAACTGAATCGGTCGCAAATACCACTGTTTTAACCGCCTTAAGGCAGGATTAAAACCACTATCTCGGCAATACTAAATCTAAATTCATGACCCACCATCTCGGAAACTATTTAACATATCAGACTAAAACGTTTACAGGATGTAATTGCATATCTAATTAGTTTACTGATCTACTTTTATCCAATAGGTTTGTTTATTAAACAAGATAGGATTTTCTTAATTATATCAGCTTTGATTAAATTTTATCATAAATTATTTTTAATATACAATTATGCTATTAATACCAAAGCAGATGCACAATAGCACTTAAAGGTTGTTTTCATCATAAGATACAATTTAGCTATCTTCAGTAGTTTGGGCCATTTATACCAGAAAGTATCATTTACAGAAAAAGCTGTTCAAATCAAAAATACACAAAACAAACCTGCATATTTGCAAATTAAGAAACCACATGACTTGAGCACATAGAATGTGCCGCCAAAAGTAGTACCAATTTGTAGAGCAAAACCTCCCCTAAAAGATGGGCTAAAGTTTACTACTCTACTCCAAAGTTTGAGTGTTACGATTTTTTTCCTTTGAAGTGGTACGGAATTTACAGTACAAAATAGCAGATGCAGTATAGTTTCTAAAAGCATATTTAAAATATAAGTATTGTGCTTACAATGATAAAATATAAAAAATTAAAGAAGACATTTCAATTAATAAGACTGTACATAATTTTATAGGAATAAAAGGTAAGAAAGTTAATGTACGAAACACCTAACTGGAAGCAAGTTATAAACATTATCCACTCTGCCCGAACATGTTGACAAAATAAATAATTTGCATTAATTCATTAACATGCTGCTATTGAAGAAAACAATTGCGTTTAACGTGATGTTGAAACATCTATAGCCATAATATAATAAATCGGTAACCGAAATTTTTGTAGCAATTTTTGTTTATGGGAATGTGAATAAAGAGCAACATTGCAGCAAAAATTTGTGTTTTATAAAGAATTGGTTATATGCTTGTGTGTTGCCTTTTCGCACAGAAGAATGACAAAATCGATTATGAAGTTTTGGTATATAGCATACCTGAATCGCGCTTTGATTACTTTCCACAAATAGCAGGGTTTCAAATTGGGGCAAAGCCACAAAATAAATTATCTCGCTTATTATTTCGTTTTTTTCGAAAGATGCTGCATAACAAGAGCATATAAATATAATCTTTATTACAAGTTATGTTATAAAAATTTCGAAAGTTTAACTTGTTTGTAGCTATAAGACCCCCCCCCGGTTCCTCGAGAAACAGTATAGTTCCGATTGCACTGCAAGTATAAGGAAGAGGCATAATTATATGACGTGCATTAAACCGTCTACTTAAGTTTTTGCACAATCGTGTGTTTTCTTCGTGTTCCCGAATATATTTACACAGAAGGAAGTTTACAATTCTAACGCATGAATTCATTTTCAAGGAAAACCATATCTGCCAACATAGATTTGATGGTTTAATAACATGCACTAGGGCGGGAAGGAAAATATAACCCAATTTCCCATGCCTCTTCAATATCTGCGTCTTCATAATCACGTATGAGACTTCAAATGCTTGAAAACCTGAATCTCTCATCGTCCATATTACTTTCAAACAACCCGCATTAAGGCACGTCATTAACTATCAAGCAATTGACTTGTCCTCCGTGGTCTAGGGTTACCATGCTAGCCTCCGAGGTCGCGGCTTCAAACCCGGCGGAGGGCGATGGATTTTTTTTTCCGGCGTAAAATTCCTTAGCATGGCATCCTTCGGAAGGGAAGTAAAGCCGGTGGTCCCGTGTCGTAGATTTACGGCACGGAAAAGAACCTCAAGCAGAGGCCTCTGAGCAAAATTTCCGGTCCATCATGCACAATATAGAATGAGAAATATAGTAGTTACAGAGCTCCATAAATAAAACTCAATTTTAATTTAAGCAATTGACTCAAAGCCTGGCGGCGCCGTAGCTGAGTGGTTAGACCACTCGCCTCTCGCCGAGGCGGCCGAGGCGGCATGTGGGATTTGCGGTGGACAAAGCGGCGTCTGGGCGGGTTTTCTCCGGGTTCTCCCGCCATTAATTCCACCAACTGCTCCATCACCACCTTTCCTTTCATCCATATCATTTCGTTTCATCTACTTCCTTCCTCCCATTCCAGGCATCGGGCTGATCACCCATCCTGGATATTCTGTCTGATCCAGGAGTGTCTGCTCCTCGACGGGCCTCTGACCCCAGGCACCCGCCTGTAAGTCCTGGGGGTGTAAGTCCTACATAAGAGGAGGTTAAACAGAGAAAGAAGAAGACTCAAAGCCTCCTAAATTATAGCATCTTACTAAGCTATCCTATCATTATAGCTGTTGAATTTACAGCATTGCGTTACCGGAAATCCGTGGGGCGATGAGCAAGTTCTTAGAAATCTTTTTTTTTATTAATACTTCATTCAAAATAATAAAATACACGATCATGCAAAAAAAATACTGTGCAATGCATGTAGGTATGTGAGGCGCATAACAGCATCTGACTCGACTTCGTCCCGCCTTTTCAACTGATCCTGGATTCTGTAATGCACTTCCCACACTATCGCAGTATACTATTTAGGTTTTTAACACCCCAGAAAAAAATACAGTGATGGAGAAGATTAAGAGAGAGGTAGGAATGGAAAGGGGATACAGAGGCAGAGAGAAAGATAGGATCTCTGCATTCACCAAAACAACGAGAACAGAGCTGCGGGTTCTACTGTTTTAAAATATAAAACACTGATGATAAATTGTTTAAATTTTCATTTGCTGATTAACAAGCCTAAAACTACTGAGTTCCATTTGTACGAACTTCACGCATGGACACGATGAAATTCATCACCGTTTAATTCTTTACCTGGATAATTAGCGTTATCTGTTAATATCCCCAAAACTTAACAGTTTCACTAATCTGGTATTTTTGTCTAATTTTGTAGTTAAACAATATTTACGATATTAAGGAAACGAATGATTTTTTCTCCCAAAATGCCAAACGATATTCTCCAAAATAGTCAGTAGCACACAGCTGCTGTGTGGCTTTAACGCTTCCAAAAGGCCGTTTACAATACGGACCTTTGAGATGGTTACACGCATTATGTTAATGTGTATATTTAAAGCTCTGAAGTCCAGTGGGGAAACCCCCCAAGTTCCAGAAGGTTGCGATGAAGGCATTTCACCGTGAGAGATGATGTAGCAGAATTTAACACCTGTCACTGTTCCAGATGTATGAAACCTTGAGTCCTACCTAATGATCCTAGATCTACGTTTTTATCCCCTTTCCTTGAATTTAAAATAACTCGCAATTTACCTCCAAGGTTCACAGTAATGAAGATTCAGATTTACATGTAATGTAGTCAGTATAGGCATAGGTTATACAACGGAGGGGGACACCTCGAGCACTGCGACCTACATAGATCTATTATGGCTTCCTCAAGGAAGGAATGAAGTGTAAAGGGCCACAGGAGACTACAGGCCTCAGGTAGATAGAGACGCGCGTAAGTTCCTAATAGTTCCAGGCTCGAAATTCCATCCCACTAGAGAGGGCGATGAACGACCCGTCGACCAAACAGCCCTCTAGTGTCCACGGCGATTACCCTTCCTTTGAACAAGCATCCGCACCATCTTTCCTTTGAACAAGCATCCGCACCATCTGTCCGCCACCGCCATACACCACGAAACCTAGAAGCACACCTGAAAGATGAAAGTCAAACGGAATGAAAGGGAAATGATGGAAAGAAAATCATGGTAGATGCTAAATTACCCCAGCATTCGCCCACCGGCCAGGGAAAACCGGGAAAAAACCAAGGTGAGAGTGGGCAGTTGACGGGAATGGAACCCAGGATCTCCCGAATGCGATCCTCATACGTAAATAGAACTTAAAAGCTACAGTTATGTAAAAACCTTGTTACATTCACATTACTTTCTCTACCCACTACCGTCTAGTTTCATATTTTCTACAAATTATTATTAGAAAAGCTTTCCTGTGTTTCATATTAATCTAGATAAACGTTTGCAGAAATAGTTTCACGACACATTTATTTGTAGCTACTGACAAGAGGGATAGAAGAAACCAAAGCGATAATCCAATGTTTAAAAACGGGGCGTTATATGCTGCCCCTAAAATCCTACCCTTTCCGTTACTTCCAGAAACAAATGAATGACGACCACTTCAAAAAATGACAGAAATATTGAACATTTCAAACCAATAACATCGGGAATCTCAGAAATGGCTAATGCCACAAAAAAATTATTTGAAATAAATTTTGTGTTTTAGTTCTAAATTTTTTGGAGCAAGTTGTTTTTATGATTTATCAGTTATACAAAATTAAAACACAATTCTTTCCGAATGAAGAGCACTTCACAAATAATAAAGCTAAACCTTTTGAAATGCAAATATCTTAAAAACTATGTTAGAGCTGTTTTTGAGAAAACAAAAACAAACTAACGAAATATGTTCAATGTAAAAGATATTTTGGGCTGAGGGGATCGTCTTGAAAAACTTCGTATCTCATCCTTGGAAGATACTGAACTTAAATACCAACTTTAGTATTTATCCAATATTTCGTTTTAGAGTTATGCTCTTCAGACGCAGACACAGACCTTTCTCTGGGGTGCCTCAAAACGTGTATTTCTGGTGAAATTTCTATATGGAATTTTTGGGTGGAATGCTACTTTCTACGTATTAAGTAGAGAAAGTAGAAAGAACTCGGATTACAGAGTAATAACTGTTTAAATCCTAGGAAAAGAGCACGATTAACTTGGAGATCTGCAAGAAGTAAGTTACCCTCCCCCAGAAAAACACATAGTAAAATTCATAAAAATAAATTGCGAGCTTATGAAAACAAAATTATATACGGTTGACTCCAGAAAGTCTTCGCATCCAATTAAAAAAAAAAAGAAAAAAAAAAAGAAAAGAAAATGCAGCAGCCAAATTAATGAAAGTAAATTCTATTTTTTAATATACAGCAAAGCAATCGACATTACAGTATTGACCTTTTATAGGTTTTAGTGTTTGCACCGATTTTTCATCTCTTCGTGTCTGGCGTTTACGAAATTATATTATGCGCATTTATTGGAACAAATTGTTTAGTATAATATCTGAAATTCCGGTGGAAATGTGCTTTGATTTGATAGGAAGAAATGTCAAAGCCAGAAATTATTAACATTTCAACTGAACTTCCTCATTAACACAAATTTATTTTTTCGTCAGTTTTAAATCATATTTGACAATGTAAGATATTATTTTATAAAATTTCTCTACCAAATGTATTTAAAATAATTTTGTAAACACCATACATCAAGTTTTTTTTTAAATCGATCCATCCAAACAAGTGAGGGTATTTCCCAGAACCGGCTTCCTTAAATAATTATCTGTTTGACACGTGTTACTTCCAATGCGGCGCACAAGCTAAATCAGGAGTAGGTTGGGGATCATTAGCGACTACATTTGGACTCCCCATGTCACTTTCCCTCAGAATAGGAATCCCTCTCACTTTCATATACGTGCTGCTAGTCGATGTGATACATGTTACCTGTTCCTGGGATTCGGGGAAGCTGGGCATTTTCGCCAGACCTGTACTAAATAACACGCTCTCATGGGTGTTATGAGGTTTTACGAAATTTCAACCACCTAAAAAGCCCCTGTAAGTAAAAAAATGGCATTTTCATAATTTTCATGGAGTCTACAATGAAAGTACTAGAATAGTAAACTTTCAAGTTTTTCTAGCATTTCTTGTACCTGTAGTCTGAATTTTGGATATTCCAATATAGAAACTACAATTTTATACTTTGTTACAAGCACAACGAACATAAACACCACAATTAATGGGCTTCTGTGTTGATTTTTCTTTGGCCTACTGCATATTTACCGTTAATTAAAACTTATTTCATTTTACAAGGCATGGATCTAGTATTAAAACGTGAGAATACACCTGATAAAACACTATTATAAAGTCAAAGTAGTATTTCCCAAATATTTGAGGACTTTCACAGCATACCTATACCTCTTTGAAGACCTACGTCTATTCATTTATAAACCTCAGCCTTAAATAACAATTGGCAATCGTTTTATCACCAGATGTATTCCAACAACCTACTTCACAGTCGACAGATCTCAATCTATTCTCTTTTCGGTTGCTGAGTAACATTAAGGACATTTTATTTCCTCCAGTAGGAAGATAGAAAAGCAGTATGAATGAATGAATAAACTTCATTTGTACATTTTTTATACACAATTCTTTTTACAATACTCCACTTATAAGCTAACTTAACCTATGTACAAATTTTCTTGCCAGCTATGCTGGCCTTATGGCTCAGCTGAGCAGCCCTTGCTACCCTTAATCCCTATTGTCCATCCTCTCCCTCCACCGTTTGCCCTTCTGCCTTTCTTATCTCTCTCACTTTTCTAATCCATTTCTCCTTTACTTTCTTTAAGAACTTCCCCATATTCTTATTTTCCTTTTCTTCTTTTCTTGTTAACATTTTAATTGCTATCTTCTAATACTTTGCATTCTGTCATATAATGCTCTGTGCTTTCACTACCTCCGCATAGCCCTCTCAGGTACATTGATCTTGTTCTCATCCATGCAAACGCTTCTTTTTCCGCTCTATTACAATAATCCACATACCATTCTCTTCCCCATTTGCTTTTTTATAATCTATAGAACCCTAGTGATTTTTTATTCTGTAAGCTTCCCCAAATCTCTTGTCTTTCTATGTCCTCCACTTTGTTTCTTACTGTTATCCAAAAGCCGTTGCTATTTCTTTCTCCTGCTCTCCAAATATCTCCCATTCTTATCTTCCCCAAAATTTTTTCCACCCCTGTCCACCAGCTATTTTTATTTTCCGTACTCTTTTGTTGTTCCATACATATCTTTAAAATTTCCCCTTCATCTTTTCTCAGGCATCTAAACCAAAATTTCAATATCCTTTCCAGTATCACTCCCTTTCTTCTTGTTCTTCCTAATTCCACTAAGGCTACTTCCCCTGGTGCTGATCTTGGTAACCCCAATAGCTCTTTACAGAACTTTCTATAGCTCTGGTCTATTTTTTCTGCTTAATTCAGATCCCCTCCCACAGAAAAACAGTAAGAACCTAACGAAATGTTATAAACATAAAGCGTAACAGAAATAACAGTGGATGAATGCATTTTGGCGTTCTGTGAAATTCAAATCCCAGAGTGTGAGTAAAAATATGGTACATTTCATAAACATTACGCTTTAAGGTGGTTTTTGAAATACTACTCCTAGCAAATAATTAAAAGTGCATACAATCACGACCATATAGGTTTGCGGACATACAGGGTTGTTCATATTCAATAAGAAGGAACAGATTTTAAATATTAATTCTTAATGAACGACAATAGATAGCAACACATGAGACACGTCATTGAATAGAGGAAAGTTCAAAGTTTTAAGCCCCCATCCATTAGTCCCATTCAGCGCCTACAGTGGCGCTGGGTTTGTTTACGAGAAAATGGCGACGCCACAGTAAAAGTCGTTTTGTGTGCTACAGTATGCACAGAGTGAATGCATTGTTTCATTGCAACGTACATTTCGTTGCAAGTTCAACAAAGAGCCTCCTCATCTTGCGTATGCAAACAAAAGCACTGGTCGTCCTCGCATAACAAATGGTGCTCATTCTGAACACAAAATAAAATTTTGAACTTTCCTCTATTCAGTGATGTATCGCATATGTCGCCATCTATTGTCGTTCATTAGAAATAAATATTTAAAATGTGCTCCTTTTTGAATAACACTGTATTGCTAGAAGTGAAGACTTTAAACAGAAAACCCTTATAACTTGTATATCATTACGCTGCCATGCATCAAAAGCCAAGCCTTGCATAATAAACCCTAGGCTGTGCATTACCAATCGATCTGCTATATCTTGAAGGAAAAATAGTTGTGATGCAATTGCGTGTATGTACATAGGAGAAACCTGTTGTGCCAAGTAGGCTTCCCCACCCCCTAAGCTACAAACATGCGAGATGGCTACCGCTCAGAAAATTAGAGATATTAACCTAGAACCCACATCATTGCTGTTCACTTCAATGGTGCTAACATCAAAACGGAGTGCCTGGTATATTCAGCATCATTGTTCAGGATAGTTGTAACGCCCAAGCTCCGCGGAAACGCCCATTTCGAAAAAGCCTGTTAAACAACCGAAGATAGGAATTTGAAAACAGTAGGCATATACCGGGTGATTCAGCTGCCTCTTTATTTTGTGGATATGGAACGCACTGTCGCCAAGATGCGCAATACCGGCTGTTCATATACGCGACTCCAGAAAATATTTGTATCCACTTTTTAAAATTCCAGCAGCCAAATAAGCAGGGATAATATTTAATTTTAAACATGCAGAAAGGATAAATAATATTATACGTGTCCTGGAGTTTTTCCAGATTTTTCATTTTGTGAGTGCGTGTTCACAAAACAAAAAAAAATTCATATGCAGTTCATAGAGCAACTTTTTAATATATCTCGCAAGGTCACCGATATGTTTTAGACTGACTAAACGTGTGAAGTCGTAAAAACTGAGGCTTTAAGTTATGTAAAAACGTCAGATCAGAATTCATTTCCAACAAAACTTTGGTCTACTTAAACCATGTAAAATAATGTTGTAGACACCAGGCATGAAAGTTAGAAATCGGTGCAATTTTCAGAACATTATAAAATAAAAATCTTGAGAAACGTTAGCACGCATGAATTGTAATATACTATTTTCTTTATCTACATATTAACATTTAGAATTTTCCCGTCGTTAATTTGACTGCGACACTTTTTTAAATGGGAGAGAAATATTTTCTGCAGTAGCTGTAGAAATTATGCTTACAATAATAAAACTGTAACCAATAATTTTTTGACAATTTTCTGCTTTGAGTAAATAATCGATGTTAACGTATATAAACCGTTATTGTCTCTCCCACCCTCTCCCCCTCTATCTCCCACGGTTTCTCTCTATGCCTCTCTCCTCTCGCGTTTTCTTCCCTCGTGTGCAGCGTAGTTGTCATGTGAGGTTACGAAACCTCAATAAATTGCTTTTATTGGGGTGTTAATAAAAACCATGAGTAAAATATATATTGTGCAACTAGTTTCTACACTTTAAAACGCTATTTTGGCTTAAGAGTAGGTTGTACCTCATTACCTTAACATCAGTTTGTCAAAAATCGAAAATTGAGAAAGATTTCGGCTGAATTTGATTATACACACATAATGTATAAATGAGCTTCTGAGGGATAATTAAACATGCGCTGTGATCTAATATTTGAAAGGTGCATATGTTGTTTGTGCAGAGGACTCTATCCTAGGGACCCGCATGTGGGATTTGTGGTGGACTAAGCGGCGTCTGGGCGGGTTTTCTCCGGTTTCCCCCGCCATGTTTCATTCCACCGGTACTCCATCTCCACCTTTCCTATCATTCATCTCTCATCTGCGTCTATGCTCCGCTTCCTCGCTCTCAACCCGGGCGTGTCTGATCACCCACCCTGGTCTCTCACTCTACTAGTTAACGGCGGAGATTCTCCCTCTCCCCTTTCCTTTGCTATCTCTTCTATTCATGTTTTCCCCTAAAGTAACTCCTCTGAGAGATCCCCTCTTGTGTTTCGGTCTCGCCTCTCATTCTATTTCTCTCCCACTTTCTCATTCTCTATGTATGTTGAGCTCTTTCCTCTCTGTGCAACGTACATGTTATGTCGTGTTTTCAAAACCGGTAATGATTTTTTCTGGGGTGTTAATTTTAAAACATGATTAACAGCACACTTAAGACTGTTCCTTATGCTCATACAGTCGTAATTGCTGCTTCCGTGCTAACCGGTTAACGACAGTGAATAACAGTGGAGAAAAATTTGTATAACTTCTGAAATATTCATCCTATCGAAATTTGTAAATTAACAGCACTTTTCAATAACATTTATCCTTATAAGCGTCTGTTCTGTAACTTTAAAAAAATTTACCTTAAGCGAGATATTTTAATGTTTTTGACTTCTCCATTCAATAACGCAACGTACTTAGATTTGGGCTTAATTTGTTTGAAATTTAAATAATACAATAATCGTGTTTTAGTGAGGATACACACATTTTTAAACCTGTACAGCTATCGGTTCACAGGAAAATAATTATATTTTGTGATTATAAAATGGGATATTTAAAGTGCCCCACAAAGATTTATCAGAATTTAAGATGTTTTTTGTTTGGTTCAGGTAGAGTGTGTGTATAAACCCATATATGTGATTAATGATTATTAATTACGTTGCAGACGGCAAAATATGAATTTTTTACTTTTGTGCTCTGCTTTTTATACAGCATAGATATACCATTGGTTTTGCATAATAACTCATTTGGATTTCGTTTAATGTACATGTGTGTGTATATCGTGGAAATTTTATTACAATGAAGCAAAATATTCTACAAGCCATACCGAAGTCGCCAAGTTCGCTCTGAAGATCCATTTTAATTTTTCTTTCTTGAAAACAGACTTTTCCTTCAGATACCTGTTCCAGGTTACGTTATGAAGACACTCGTTACTGACAAAAGAAAATCGAAAGAAAGAAAAGACTGCCAGAATTTCCATGTTGGTAAACCACGCCCACCTCATAAACGGGCGTTTAATGGAATTTAAAGACCCTAAAACATGAAAGAGACAAAAGGATATCAAATAGGCACGGGACCCTATTTCGTGATTTCGGAATTTTTACATACCCATTACCTTAGAGCCTATTTTCTAAGCGAGACCTAAGGTATACATCCAAAATCGAGAACTACCAGAAGCATTCCCGTTACAGTTTTCTAACGCACAGATACGTCATGATGATGAATTGTGAATAAAATGAAATGATACAAGGCCGAGGGCAAGGGTAGGGAACTGGCACTTAGCAAGTGTAAACGTGACCTTGGTGCAGGTGGAACGACAAAACAAGGCTGCATATTCAGAGTACAAGTTACACACCCATGCACGAGGCTCCAAGGTTCTGCAGATTTGCTTGATGATGTTTCTGTGAAGGGCCTAATTCATTTTCTTTTTGCCACTAAATAACATTAAGTATAAATGATGTCAATAAAGGTTAATTATACTGAAACTCATGTATCAAATGACCAGTCCGAGGTGGAAATACACTGAATTTGTGTTAATCAAATATCTGTCCGTTAGTTTTATCATTTCAATTTTATCAGCTTCATTTTATTACCTGGACGTGCATTCTTTTTTCTCAGTGTGGCATTTTGAATGAATGGGATTGCAGAAATTTGAACCTTCACAATTTAGTCTGCTGTATACAATTAAATTAACAGTGATAATGGGTATATTTGATTGTTACATTAGTATTCGTGAAGTAGTCAAAACTAAATACAACTGGAGCTTCAATTTCTCTCATTGAGAAAAACCTATCGCTCTATATTACTGCATATTAATAATAACTGCATATGTATTAGAATAAAAACTATTTCAGAATAGATGTCGATTTAGTGTTATGTACTAAATATGATACAATGGTAAATGCCAATGCAATTAAAATCCCAAGGTAGGATAGAATCGACTGCCTTATCCAACTTTGTGTGTAACAAGATGTCTGCTGGCCATTGAAAATTAGTCTGGAATACAAATAAATTACCTGAAATTCTAGAACATTTTTTGTGACGTACTTTTTCTTTCACCAAATGATGAAAACTTAAACATTTTAGAAACTGATTAAGCAAAGAGATGCTGCTTTAGGTATAATTTATCTGTACACGCATATAAACATCTTGCAGCAATTAAATTTTTGTAGACATAACTAAGGTAGTATATACAGTTAACCATATTAAAACAAAGAATGGCGTGCAGGAGGTTTCTTAAGGAAGACGTTTATAATGAGGCATAAAGTAAGTAAAGATTACCTGCGGGTTTTGATAACTACAATATTGTGTTCTGATAAAGGTTTAAGGAATGGTTATGGTAGTTTCCATTTTATTCTCAGTATAAATGATAGTTGTACTTCTGGATTCCCTGTTGTCATAGAAAATGTTCTGAATGCATAACTGCATAAGGAATGTGCGTAAATATGAGCATGTGAAATATAGTGTAAAGAGAAAATATAATTTAACTAAACAAACCTTTCAGTGTGCAATTATGGGAGATTTCTTCGAATAATGTTTGTTGAGGTTGCAGACTCAAATATTAAAAATACAGTTGTGTGCTCAGTAATAAATAGAATAAACTGTGTATTTGTTTATTTATTATTCATAGTCCCCATCTAAAGATGTATGTAAAATATGAGAAAGGAAAAGGGGAGGAAGAAAAGACTCTTGGAAATAATTAATAATGGGATGACGGGAAAGGCGTTGCGGGCTCACTGCGTTTATGTTAAAGTAATTGTTTAATAGAAATATGGCTTAGATCGGTTCTCCCACCCAAACAGACCTAGTAAAAGTAATATAATTTACCTGGAAATTGAGAAATGAAGTCAATACCTAGTAGAAACACCGTATAATCATATCGAAAATACTTAGCATTAGCCACCTAGATCGTCAGTTTATTCTTCAAGGAATATTCGTTTGTATACACTTCTGCTCAGTGATGCTAGAGGCGCTGCGAGAGTTACCCGCGTATTTTAGTGTGTAATTATAGGTTATTTATCCTGATGTTTTCATAAGACTTCAAGATAAAATAACGTGATAAACTTAGAGATGCAACATCCTTTTTCTAACAGTATATCAAAACATAACACGTTCCTCTTGGGCTCCCATGTATAAGTTTTCTAGCATTAACATTTGATAAATTTGTCTGTTTTAATTAGTTTTGCTGTTCGAACAGAAATGCTTGCATAATGCAAACTTTCATCACATAAAAAAACACTTTACACGTTATTTCTATACTTGTAATGTTATCTATGGCAATCAACTGCGACACTTGCATAAATAACTTCTAGATTTTGGTTGTGCAACAGCAGTTTTTGTTAATTCTCTCAGACAATCCTGAACTTTGATTAAGCTACACATCTGTAAACTTGAAAATGCCGAAAACTGCATTGATGGACTGCGGGTAAATTGAATATATTAGTAATATCGATCACTACCGATATTGTTTAACTGACCCTTGTGGTCCAGTTACGTGTCTTTGCAAACCGTTGTTTTAACAATCGTGATTAGCTGCTACTGTACTCCTGTGGGACTTCTCAAGAAAGCATTCAAGCAGAACAATGAGCAACTAAGAGGCAGCAAAAATCACCACAGCCTTTGCGGAAACAGAGCCCACCAGTGGACCAGAAAATTCATCTGAAAGAATAGGAAGAACAAAAAGTGTCTTTACTATTCTATACAAACGTTAACTTTTCAAGATACCGCAATGATTGCTTTTATTTATGAGGTATCTTCTTCGGGTCATCAGCACGAAGCATTAAATTTAATGGTGAGAACTACAGTTTCGGAAACACATAATTATCTGTTAGCTGTTTTTGCTGCGGACAAATAGCAGATCGTGGAGTATTTCTCATCAGTTTTAGCTGGCTGATAACTTGCTATCTGAAACTCATCATTCCTCAACACCATTAAATACCTGTGGTTCAACTTAACTACCGCTTTGTTTCAGTAAACAGTCAAGTATTAGGCGTCATAAAACAAAACATTTACACGAGAAATTTGGTGAGAGGATTGATTATCTGAAGCTGAAGGTTCAGTACACAGGTGCAATATTTGTCATCAGAACCGGATCTGTAAATATTGGGGAAAATGTGTCATCCTCAACATTGATATTAGGTTGTAAAAAGAACTATCTCTTTATGCAGTATGACTAAACAATCTGGTCTGTGTAAACCCTTGCTATGTCCTACACTATTCTCTAAGCGTGTGAGATCCATTGAATGTCGTCAATATTTTGTTTACTATGAAGCTAAGAAATTGAGCGGGATAAATCTCCGAGCTGTACATCACGTAATTCAGTGGACTACTTTTTTTACATCTAGGGATGAGCAAATCAAAACCTCAGACATTCTTTCCTGTGAGTAACAAAAATGTTACAAACACAATTTAGGCAATGAATAAAATTAAGGACCCATCTGTGGAAAAAGGCCAAAAATTGTCAAAATTTCTAAATATATATTTAAATGTTATTAAACACTAGAAACATTTTACTTTAAAACTGTAGTAGAAGGTTTTGCATATATTAAAGTGAACAAATTATTCAAGACAGGCCCCAGAAATCTTCAAACACTAAATTTACTTTAGAAGAACAGAATAAGACGAAGGTTATTGTTTAATTTTTATATTCTTTGGTTTGATATTTCCACGTTTGTATTCTCAGTTGTTTATTCCTGTAATTGTTTTACATGTGTTGCTTTTGTTATCAGACGTGGATAAACGTAGCCAGAGCGTGGCGCTGGGCCACCTAAAAGCTATTATTACTACTAAAAAGACTAATGAGGGCTTGTATATGCTCTAAATTATTTTTCAACACCATAAAGTCAATAATAGTATTATTTTAGCGATATATTTTTTAAAGTCTTTCCTCAAATTTTCATTTGTTGGCACCATTTTCATTTTCGAAGTGTTTCAAACGATGTACTTCCGCCATAAATCAATGAAATGTTATACGTCTTGTAAATCTTCCTATTTCTCTGTTTACCTCCCCATTAGAAGGACATCGCATAAAAAAAGACTTGCACCCCCCCCTCCCCAGGATTAACAAGTCAATAACTGTCGGGAGCATACAGACTTTTGGATCGGAGAGAAAAACCAGGATGGGTGATCAGCCCAAAGCCTGGCATGAGAGCGATGAAGGGGATGATATGAAATGATGGTGAAATGGACGAAATAAAAGGTGATGATGGAGCAGTTGGTGGAATGAATGGCGGAGGAAACCGGAGAAAACCCGCCCAGACGCCGCTGCGTCCACGATAAATACCAATACGGTTCCTTCGAATCGAACCTGGGTCGCATTGGTGGGAGGCGAAGGGTCTAGCCACGGCGCCGCGTACCTCCTTGTAAATAACAGGATAAAAGAATGACGACATGAATTTTTGTTAACATAATTGGTTGTGATGTTAATAAACATTAATACTCATTGTGTAAACTTTTAAGCAAACAATTGAAGTCTCATGTTTAACATTTATCTCCCAAACCACTAGGATAACTATAAATTTATCTCTAAAATTGCATTTATTAATAAACTATTAAAAAGATTATTTTTTCAAAAAAACAATTGCATCGTGTGGAACAATTATTCAAAACAGTAAAAACATAATATCTCGGGAAGTAATTTAAAAATATGCACAAAATTTCATGTACCTACATATTAAATATTAAACCCTGATTGCTGTATTAAAATTTCAAATACATCGAACTGAAATTGTGGATTCACATTGGGTACTCTTAAGAGAAATTCAATGAATTAGTTGAGATATGAGGTATTTACTGCGAGCAACTAGATTTATTGTGCCTACCCCGGGAGGCAGGTCCACAGGCAGACGGGATGACAGATGCACGAAAGTCCGTATCATTTCCAGTTCGAAACACCCGCACTCGGCCAGTAGACTTTGGAGTCCCGCGAGGGGGCGACGAAGCGGCCCTTGCAGGCAGACCAACGCGCTCTGTCGTGTGTGGGGAGAATTCTTTTCCAACCTGTTTATTCCAACCTGCCACCTGTTTATTACCGGACATACTACGGAACCCGGAGATGCTGCCTGCAAAATGAAATGACAGGAAATGAGGGAAAGGGGAAATCGTGGTAGAATACACCACCCCAGCATTCGCCTAGACGACCAGATGAAAACCACGAAAAATCCCATGGTCAGATTGGGCGGCCACCGGGAATCGAACCCGTAACTTCCCGAATGCGGACCACAACGTTGCCGCCTGAGCCATCCCGCTCGGTATTGAATTAATTACTCAGCGTTTCTATGTTCAAAAGACCCTATCAAGGTGGAATCTTTCGCGCACCTTACGAGGCAGAAGATCGCGGTCAGCCAGTAGAAAACACCCCGCTGACTGTCTCCAATGTCTCTTAACGGCTTGGGAGGTGGTATAGAGCAGGGTTTGCCAAACTACGGCCCGGGGACCGAAGCCGGCCCTTGAGCTGCTTTTGTTTCACGTGCCTACAAACTTCAAAAAAATATACATAAAAAGAAACGGCGCGCTTGTATAGATTAATTTATTCACGAATTTCGAACGATTGAATAAAATTAAGCGCTCAGATTTTAACTGGTACATACAGTGTAATGACCTACTGAAGGAAAAATACAAGGAATTTAATTTAGGTCTTTACAACTGCCTGTCTCATTTGAAAGACTTTGCAAGAGGACTAATATCAGTGTACGCAACAACGTATATATGTGAAAAGACATTTTAAAAAATCTGATGTGTTACACTCACATGACTTTCTCTACTCTTGTACAAACTATTTATACAAACTCTTATTATCCATCTACTTCATGTTAATCCAGATGTTAATCTTATTGCTAATTTTCTTATAGGTGCAAGGGGAATATGGTAGGCTTTAAGCGATAGTCAAATCTTTTAAGAGCTGATTGCTATGTGGAGTATTCCATTATCTTTGCATGTCCAGGATATAAAAAAAACGAATAACGAATTCCCATTTGAGAAAAAGTATGAGTATTGGAAAATTCAAACAAATAACAAGGAATATCTCGGAAATGGTTCGCTAAAAAAATGTATGACATAAATTGTGTGTTTTAACAAGATCTACACTTTTTGTGTACAAAAATTTTATCTATCTCTTACGGTTTACCAGTTATGCCAAAACTATTCACACCGAAGAAGACTTTTGGGGACATTCCCAGAAAATTCAAGATATACATTTCGTTTGTTATGAAAATGTCTTAAACATATGATATTTTAATCAAAATAGTTAGAGCCATTTTTGAGAAAATCAAACTTTTCGAAAAATGTTCCATGTAAAGGGTAGTCCGGGGTGGTGGGGTTTTCTTGAAAGTCTTCGTGTCGCATCTTTGAAAGATACTGTACCTAAATGCCAAGTTTGGTATTTATCCGACTTTTGTTTTTGAGTTATGCTGTTCATAGACACACACGGACGTTTTTCTAAAAAGGCTTTTTTATGCAGGGGCTTCAAAACATGTATTTCCGGTGAAATCTGGGTATAGAATTTTTTTGTGGAATGCAATACTTTCCCTACTTACAATACATAGTAGAGAAAGTAAAAATGAAATATGTCCAATCTAAATAAAGGTCTGCTATGGCATATTAGCATTTAGTGTGTTTCGATGATAGGCATCAGAACCACAAATGTCTGCAATTATAGCACAGAAAAGCCAGCTTCATTCTTCTCATTGAATATGAGCTGCTATTAACGTAAAAATATTTCATGCAACATGTGTTTATATACTATCTGACTTTTGTTAGAGACTATGAATCTTCACTTATTTAATTACATCAGTTATTAATATTAAAGTGTGATTTTACTTCAGTAAAACACTATGTTTGAAAACTAATGTGATCTGTGCGCCTCGTGCCCGCGAGTTTAATGTTCTTATTTTAAACTCGCGTGGCTTCGCCTGCAATTCATTCTCTGACGGTTGATGTGGCCCCCCTTTTATGAAAACTTTGGCAAGCCGTAGCATAGAGCTTGGCTGGAAATTAATTTAAAGATGCATGCTGGTTATTGTAATGAGACCAACCTGCTTGTCTATACCAGCAATGGCGAGCCTTTTCCGACTATTGTGTCAGTTATAATCAAGTTTATTACCTCTAATTGTGTGTGTAACGACCGCTATTTTCCTTCAGACAATCGTCAGGGATATCTTCTTTGGCTTCTAACTTTCAATTAGGTTTTAGAAATAGTAATAATAGTAATAATAATAACAACAACAACATACGTGTCACGGTGAGCCTGGGGCGACCAACCCAACTCCCGGCCATAGATCCACATGAACAGGGCAGGGGTGGATGATCATCTTCCAGCCGATACGAGGAGAAGTCAGCACTATGCTTCCCTCAGCCAATTACTTATCCTCAGATTCCTCACGATGCTGATCGGGCAGCGAAAAATCCGCAACTCCTTGGATGGGCTCGAACCCATACGCTTTCCTTGGCTGGCAACTGGAACATAGGCTCCGACTTCCATAGCGCAGGACGCCTTTAGGAATATGACGCTTTATTTAATTAATAAATTTCATAATATTAAAATACATAGGTTTTCGTTCAATAATTCTAGTTTCCAAATACCACATTAAGGTTTTATAATAAGATATTTTTCTTTAACTTAACATAATTTCCTAATTGCAGTAACTTTGTAGAATTAATTGCAATACAAGTCTATTAAAACACACTGTTGGAAATAAAGAAGTGATATTATCAGTGGCTTTTAAGTGATATGCATTGTGAAACTTATTTATGGACCTTAAATAACTTTTTGTTTTCTGTACTTTGTAAATATTTGTGCAAAGAACTCTCTTCTTTCTTCGCATGGCAGTGCATCTTTTATTCTACTCAAAATCGATAAAAGCAACAGAAAGCTTAGCTCTTTTCTTTTCTTTCTTATCACTCAAAGTTCCGTTTTCTGCTTTTCTTGAAAAGTTCGGCCGCTATTTTTATTTTCGACAACGAGACTATTACTCTAGAAACTACGTAAGCCTAGTAAACTGTTCCTTGGAGAAATAAGACATACATTTGTTTATTTTCTGCATTTGTCTGGAGTACTATATGACAAAGCATGCACGAAACATACCAAGGACAAATAATTATAATTATTTAAAGAGTTCATGTGACGTGCCATATGTTCTCCATATCTGGTCTGTACTGCGTATGTTATTATTTACAATTCTGTCTGTTATGAAATTGAAATCTGAGATTAATATGGTATTCTGCTTAGTTTTAGTACTCCGGTGTTTATGTCGAAATCTTTACTTAGCACAGAAGGCCTCTAAGAATTACAGAGACTTACAAAATAATAAAAGTAATAAATACCATACAACTAAAAATTTGTCATTAATAGGTATACAGTACTGTCAAAGTTCTTTCAGTACTTTCAGTGCATATAACTACTAAATAAAACTATACAAACCCATTAATATACATATATGTATTCTGAAAGAACACAAAACATACTACAGAATGTACATGCTCTTATTCGAAATGATCACCATGTGCGGCAACACAGCGGCGAAGACGTTGAGGCCACTCATCAATAGCTGCACGAGTCGTGTCCAGTGGAATCAACTGATGTGATTGATTTTTTTTTAATATCTCAATATTGCAGTGCCTTTTTGACATGCTATCGCCTTGAATTTCTGCCACAGAGAATAATCCAATGGATTAAGGTCCGGACTTCCACTAGGCCAGTCAGCACGGCAGCAATGAACCGTGGGACATTGGTTGCCACAACTGCTGCGTGATTTTTGCTTTGTGTGCAGGAGCGCTATCCTGCTGAAAAATCCACGATTCCCCTTCAAATAGCTTCGAATTGATACGTTCCTTTTATGGATACGTGTTCTTTCAGAACATAAGTATATTAATGGGTTTGCATAGTTTTATGTAGTAGTTATATGCATTAAAAGTACTGGCAGATCTTTGGCAGTAATGTGTACATAAACAATCAATGCTTCTGCTTGTTTGTTTTAATTTTTAAAAGGTCATTTACCACTTCCTTGTATCCAAAAGTCATTTTCATACCTCTTGGAGATTTACTTACTTTTCTAAAATGTAATTTCAGAAGTTACGAGAATTTGAAGCGCTTTGAGAATCGGAAAGAGTAACATTGGAAGGAAAGAAAAACAATAGAAAATAGTATTTTGCAGTTTTTAGTTTTAAATCACCTGGCAGTTTCTTAAATATACTATGTCTATTCGTTACAGAACTTCCTAACATCTGGAAAGCAGGACTGAGCTGCAGAGTCAAGGAAAACATTTGAGTCTTGTTCTGCTAGCATTTCTGCCCCCGTTTCAAGCTTTAGAAGAAAGCAATAAAATCTACCCTTATAAGTGGTAAGGTCATTAACGTCAACCTACGTCTGGCGCCAAGTTCTGGAGTGGAGACTTGGAACATGCAACTTCTAGCACTTATGAAGCACTTCTCACACCATTGTAAAACCAAATTGGATTCTGCAAAGTCCCATTGCTCCCGACAATCATAATCCCTGTCGAGGAAGATGGTTACTCTGATGTTAAAATATTACTCTGTTTGCAGGGAACTTAGAACATGGTGTGGGGGAGGGGGGGCTAAAATATCTTTTCTTCTAACTCAAAGCTCGTTGGAGGAGTTGCTTACATATATTTGTTTTCCAGAGCTTTTCCTTATCCTCAGCGGATAAATTTCAGTTAAGTCTCATCCTTATGGACTCTGAATTTATCTGGATGTTTATTTCGTCCATTTTATTCACCATCTGGGCCGACCAAGCTTATGAGCTTATTTCTCTCGAGCACGATAAGTCTGATTTCACTTTCCCAAAATAATTTAGTGCCTACTTTAATCATTCAAAATGACTGCTTCTCTCTGTGCTAAACTCATCTTCCCTGACAACAGGCGCAATTTTAAGATATTTATATTCTGTTTTTCTGTTTCACTCGAAACCCTAAGTTTACTTTTAGAGGAATAACCAAAATCGGACAGTAAATTGGACTTCGCACAGTAGTTTTTATAGGTATTCTATCTATAACTTTTTTTCATACAAAGTATCAAACAGAGGAGCACAATTCTGGTCCGTTCTTTAGATTATGTAAACGGCAACAATCACAATTTCTACAAAATCTATTGTAGTTTTTTTATTTACGAGGGAAAAGCTTTTTGAAGGAAAAAAAAGTTACCGTAAACGAGTTTTGAGGTTATATCATCACAACAGGAAACAATACGCGTAGTTTCTGTGTACACATACAAAAACAAAGAAGAAACCAAGCCAATGAATGTACCAGAGGTATGAGAATCTTCACTTCCAAACAAGCTCGTATGTAAAGAAATCCAAATTATCATTAAAAACATAGAGAGTGCCTAAAAAGAGGACGTGGCCGTTGACAGTAGCTACAACGCGTTTCAGCGTGTCACCTTTTAATTCATAATTTGAAACTGATGCATATATTTAAGTAGGTAATTTTTTTCTGGAATGATTTCTGAATCCATTTATAAATATTTTGAAAAATAGATTTATTTAAAGGTTTTAATCTGTACTTACACACTTAAAGGAAGTTAAATAATTGAAGTGTATATGGAGGAGGGTGATTGTGAAGTGATCAACTGATAATTTACTTTATGCCATAAAAGTTATTTCTACAGTATTTACAGGCTATATTGTAGCATTTCAAAAGTGAAATGGCATCGTCTGTTGGTGGCGAAAGTAACAAAAATGTAGAGAGTTCGTCCTGTTGGTAACAAAAGTATCTAAGAAATATAATTTACACTTGTTCCCTATAATGATCAAGTAAACTATCCATTAAGGCATCATGTACAACTTAAAAAAAATGACGATTCCCTAATTTCATTTACCTTTCATGGATAAGAATATATTAGCCCCTTATGGCAGTCTAATGGTAAAGCATACTTCAGGATTTAAAGCTTCAGTTATTTATTCACACAAGTTAGTAGTTGATATCAAGGGATTATAATCAATTTAGTAATTTTTGAAGGGTTTAGGTAACTCGAGCGATGTTTTTAAGCAGTAAATGAAACTGAATCCCAGGATAATGCCTGCGGCCAATTTTCAGGTTTTTCTTCCTTGGAATTTAATTTTGTAGAAATATCTTCACACTTTAATGTGATTCCAATAGAACTCTTGCTCTAGTATAATGATTTTGATGGGTTTTCATGAAATATTTGCTCTATATAGTTCAGACTATGACCAAAAAAATTATACCTGCCTGATTCAATTGACCCGAACATTTTTTCACCGTTGATCAACTTATTTGTTATTGATAAGTATAAGATCTCTGTGTTCAAAACATTTATAATGAGTAATATTAAATGTGGAAAAGATTATATTTTGTCGATATTTATCCATACTAAGATAAATATTATTTTTCATTAGAATCTGAAAAGTCTGTTTACGATTCTAAAGCTTTTTTATTCTAACTTCAAAAAACAAAACTAAAAGTACTGGGCTTCGTTTCAATCTGTGTATTCTGTCCAAAAAGTAAACGTTTTATGGAGGTTAGAAAAACTTATTCACAAGTGATGTAGTACGGTTCGAAAGGATATACAAAAGAGTGCGAAATGAACTCAGTTTTGTACCGAGGTGTATAAGGATACCCATTTGGAAAGAAAAGAAAGAGAAAGAGTGTGTTACATTCGCAATATATTCTCTACCTTCTATCGTTTATTAGTGGGTATACAAACTATTCTTACTAAAGCTTATTTTTCTATCTACTGCATTTTAATCCAAATAAACCTTTGCAAAAATAGCTTCATTACAAATTTGGTAATAGATACAAAGAGAACAGCGATAATCAAATGTTTAAGAACTGGATGTTATACGCTGGCCTTAAAATTCAATACCGTTTCCATGTAATCGCGAGAAATAACTGAATGTTGGCAGGACTTTAAGAGAATGACCAAGAAATGGGAAATTCGAAACGTTAATAACGGATATCTCGGAAATGGCTTATACCACAAAAAACGTATTCGGAATAAATTGTGTTTTAAAGATATCTATATTTTTTTGTATTACACTTTAGTGTATCGCTTCACGTTTATCAGTTAAAGTTACACAAAAAGTTACAGGCTATTCCCCGAAAATTCAAGATATACATTTTGTTATATAAATATCTTTAATATGTGGTATTTCAATCAAAATCATTATAACCATATTTTAGAAAATAAAGAATTTCGAAAAATATTCCATGTAAAGGGTAATTTTGGGTGTGGAGATTTTTTTTTGAAAATCTTCGTGTCGCATCTTTCGAAGGTACTGAACCTAAATACCAAGTTTGGTATTTATCCGACTTTTCGTTTTGAGTTATGCTGTTCACACACACACACACACACACACACATACCTTTTCTAAAGATGCTTTTATTTTCATTCAGGGGTCTTCAAAACATGTATTTCCGTTTAAATCTCTGTATCGAAATTTTGAGTGGAATGCAATATCTTCTCTACCTACTATGTACGTGGTGGATAAATTAAATAAACACCTTCCACTTTAGTTCGAGATTTTATAGTTGTACGACCTTTTAGAGCATGCTGTATAGCGATTTTAAAAGTTCGCCTGTAACCCTAGCTTCCTGTAAAATTCTGTTAAAAAAGTGGTTTTTCCTTGAAGTTTAACGTTATTTAACTTGGTAGGTCATATTGGGCGAATAAACGGAAATGTTGCTCAAATGAACCCGCGGTTCACAGGGCTTAAAGTTACCTGACATTCGTCTTCTCAGGATAAGGACAATCCCCGAAAAAACCCTTATCCGAGTAACTCACCATAACCGAGATTCAAATAAGGACCTCTTGGATGTGAAACAGACACGCTACCCTCCCACCAGAGGCGGACCGACAAGTTCTGCCTATTCGGGGACACCGAAGCCATAAAAATTATTTTCTGAAGTATTATAGCTACATATTTAATTTTTTGCACAGGCATTGTTAGCAATTAAACAAGTGTCTATACAGAATTTATTTATATCAATTTTATTAGCTGTAAATAGTCATTTTCCTTCAACATTATATTGAACTAGAGGGGTCATGTTTTAGAAATAATTCTTTAGTACCTTTGCAATAAACTGTCTGATAGAAATTTTCATGTAGTGAATAGTTTTTCTTTTAAAAAATGTTTTATAGCGTAAAATGTGAAAATGTCCTTTAAAAAGAGCGCATTATTATAATTATTTTTTTTAAAAATCAGCTATGACTGATATCAAAATTTCAGTCAAACATTTCATTACCCACATTCTTAAGTGCATTCTGGAAAATTTTCGGACCTCTTATATACTTTGTGGGAGAAAATGTGTTCTAAAAATAGCAAAATAACGACAAAAAATCTGATGCGTTAAACTCGCAAGACTTTCTCCACTCTTGTACAAACTATACTTACAAACGCTTATTCTCCATCTACTTCATGTTAATGGAGATAAACATTCGCAGAAACTATCTTATTGCTAATTTTCTTGTAGGTGCAAGGGAATATGGTAGGCTTTAAGCGATAGTCAAATCTTTTAAGAGCTGGTTGCTATGTGGAGCAATTCATTCTCTTTGCATGTCCAGGGCATAAAAAACGAATTAACGAATTCCCATTTGAGTAAAAGTATAATTATTGGAAAATTCAAACAAATAACAAGAAGTATCTCGGAAATTGTTCACTTCCCCCTCCAAAAAAAAAAGAAAAAATGTATGACAAATTGTGTGTTATAACGAGCTCTATATTTTTTTGTGTAGAAAAATTTTGTCTATCTCTTACAGTTTACCAGTTATGCAAAAACTATTCACAATGAAGAGGACTTTTGGGGACATTCCCAGAAAATTCAAGATATACATTTTGTCATGAAAATATCAAGATATTTTAATCAAAATCTCTAGAGCCATTTCTAATAAAATCAAAATTTTCGAAAACTTTACCAAGTAAAGGGTAGTCTGGGGTGGGGAGATTTTCTTGAAAATCTTCCTGTCGCATCCTTGAAAGATACTGAACCTAAATGCCAAGTTTGGTATTTATCCGACTTTTCGTTTTTGAGTAATGCTGTTCAGACACACAGACAGATACACACACGGACCTTTTACTGAAAGTCCTTTTTACTTTCTCTACCACGTATAGTAAGTAGTGAAAGTATTGTATTCCACCCAAAAATTCGATACCGAGATTTCACCGGAAATATATGTTTTGAGACCCCTTGAATCCAAAAAAAGCATTTTTGGAAACGTGCGTGCGTGTGTGTGTGTGTGTGTGTGTGTGTTTTAATTTTCTCAAAAATGGCTCTAACGATTTTGATTAAAATATCATATGTTTAAGATAGTTTCATGACAAATGAAATGTATATCTCGAATTTTCCGGGAATGTCTCCAAAAGTATTCTTCATTGTGAACGACTTTTGCATAACTGGTAAACCATAAGAGATAGACAAAATTTTACTACACAAAAAAATGTACATCGCGTTAAAATACACAATTTATATCATATATATTTTTGTTTGTTGAGTGAACCATTTTCGAGATATTGCTTGTTATTCCCAAATGGGAATTCGTTATTCATTTTTTTATGTCCTGGACATGCAAAGAGAATGGAATGCTCCACATAGCAGCCAGCTGTTAAAAGATTTGCCTATCGCTTAAAGGCTGCAATATTCCCCTTGCACCTACAAGAAAATTAGCAATAAGATTAACATCTCAATTAACATGAAGCATATGGAGAATAAGCGTTTGTAAAAATAGTTTGTACAAGAGTAGAGAAAGTCACGTGAGTGTAACACCAGATTTTTTTATTCTGGGGGCCTCAAAACATGTATTTCCGGTTAAATCTCGGTATGGAATTTTTAGGTGGAATGCAATACTTCCCCTGCTTACTATAAGTAGTGGAGAAAGTAAAAAAAACCGAACTTGGCTATGTTACTCGTACATCCGCCGTAGGGGCTTAAATCCTCACAGATATAGTTTACATTAGGGTGCGTTTTTCTTGCACAAAAAATCAAAAAAAAATCGATTGTTATCAAAATGGATAAAAAAGAAAAGCACTTCTTGTCCCATTAAGGTAAACAAACCATTCAAGATAGCCCTCGGGAATCTTCAAATACTGAATTAGCTGCAGAGGAGCAAAAGAGGACGAAGGGGGGTGTACATTCACTAAACGCTTTCTAAACGGCATAAAATGGAACAGTGTTATTTTAGCATTATAAGGTTTAAACTCCGGCTTTCATTTGTCGGCACATTCTCATTTTCGAGTTGTTCCTCACGATGTAATTTTTTATATAAATAAAAAATATTACATACTTCCTTGTAAATAAAGGATAAAAGTATGAGATGGATTTAGTTATCGTGCTTAGTTTTAATGTTATTAAACCGTAATATTGATGAAAGAATTTATTTAAAAACGCTGCTTGAAGGAAGACTGCTCTACTCAAAGTTTACCAATGTGCAAAGCATTAAAATAAGAAAAGGCAGAGCTAAATAAGTGGTTTCTAGTAAAACAGATTCAAACATATATAATTTCTTTTCATTAAAAAATGAAATATCATACTTAGATAGGATAGTCTACAATTCATATGTACAATGTATTACTATGCTCTTAAAGAGTTTAATTATAAAATAGTTTTTTAAAAAACAATGCCTTGCTGGAGCAATTTTTTAAAGCAGTAAAGATATCATAAAAATTAATATATCTGGAAATAATTTAATACTACGCCTTAAATTTGGTGTACATATGATACACTGTATTAACATGTCAAATAAATCGAACTGAAAATGCTTTGTTATAGATATTATCATTTATATACCTTTTTATCATTTTACCAAAACTAACTTGAGTACTTTAATTACTCTATGTCCGTTGAAAACAGTAAAATTAAAAATTTCTTTAGAAGTTTATACGTGTCTGAAATGCATAGATCTGGAATGTAGGTACTGATGATTTAAGCTGACACAAGACACCAATAGTGAATCAAGAAATGTTCCTTCAGCTTTATGAGGCCTGGCCGCAGACATAAAGCGTTCTCTTATCAGCGAGTAATGTGTCGGTCATTAAAGTTTACGTAACGTTCAACTGAAACTACTTATTGTTAGAGGAACGCTCCAGCAAGTGCTGTAATAATGTTTAATAGCTTGAGCGAGATAAGTATGTTCAGAATGTGACCGTTTTCGTTTGATACTCCTTTACACTGAGCTTGAAATAAAATCTGAATATAAAAGCGTATGCTATTAATATTGAGGGTAATTTTACAAAACAGAACTTTGGTTTAAGATGACATTTGTTATATTTGGCCAAATATTACGTAAAATTTCACTTGTTTTCTCTATTGATATATTTTTATCGTAATTTATACCTAAAATAGAAATTGTTTTGCCCAAGTGACATGGAACCGTCTTCACGCATCATTCAACTTAGTAATAGTGTCTACAAAAAGCAGGGGCGGTTTATTAATATGTTAGCACGTTTGTGCTACAACCATATCCTGGCTTCCCCTTTAATGTAAATAACAACTCTGTTTATACGAACATTTCCGACCTGATCTTGTGTAGTGGACTTCAGCTAGCGTTGTATTGTTTGCAGGTGCCCAAATAGTGCACTCCCGGCTGGAACCCACAGTCATATAATGGTTAGGTATAGGGCGTGACGAACCAACGGAGCACAGAGGTGTGTGGTGGGGAATTGCGGGGCATAAGGCTAGTGTGGTTGGTTAACGTGATAGTCAGAGAGCGTGGAATAGTATGTTCGCTTTGATTTTCGTCGCATAAACAGCGTCGAAATGTTTGACTCACTTCCGGTCATGCATATACTGAACCTTACGTTTCCTGTACGTTGCAGTGGTTGTGCTGTGTTTCAATTGGTGAATCAGAGTGAAATACAGGTATAATACAATGAATTCCGTTCAGTCTATTTTAGTACCAATCTATTCAAAACTAAACTTGAAATGGAAAGTAAATTAGACGCCTTGGTAGACCTATACCAAATCTAAATATCACTCGGCTGTTAAAACAAAAACAAGTTGTTTTAACGGGCTCATATAATTGGTTGTGTGGATGTGATATTAAAAACGCTCTATTTTCCTTTCCTTGAGTTTTATTTGGTGCTGAAGATGTACTGAAGAGCTATGGATAAAACATAGTGTGAATGATTTGTAGCATCTTCAAGACTTCCCCAAAAAAAAAACTTGGCTTATAATAGCACAGTTAGATAAATTTATAATGGACATTCTGATGACATTGCGAGTGTCTGACTGTTAATAACTAATTTATAAAGTTACTTATTAAATTAAGTTAATATATTAAATTTATTATTAAACTGTTAATAACTAATACATAAAGCAAAATTGACGGGTAGTGTCCAGTGCTTTAACAAATTGAAATTGCAGCTACTTATAACTTTGTGAACCACCAAAGTTCAGAGTCACCAGCCGCCCCTGATAAAAAGAATTTTTAGGAAAAAGTTCCGTGTGTGTGTGACTGAAAACAGCATAACTCAAAAACGAAAATTCGGATAAGCACCAAATCGGTATTTAGTTCAGCATCTCCCAAAAACGCCACACGAAAATTTTCAAGAAAATCCCGCTATTCCATGGAAAATTTTTCGAAGTTTTTTATTGTCTCAAAAATAGCTTTTTATGATTAAAATGCCATATACTTAAGATATTTGCTTGAGAAATAAAATGTATATCGCTATTCAGTTGTTTCTCAAATGTCACGGAAATAGAGTGGAATTTTAAGGCCTTAGCGAGCCGCTTTTAAACACTTGAATGTCGATGTGGTTTACTCTGCCGCTCTTGTACGCTCGCTTCCATTTTATGCCGACACCGCAGCTTCAGGCGGCACTCTACTGGCCTTCACAGGTAGAGTATGTATAGCAAGGAAGTAATGTGTGTATTTGTTTACCTTTCCACGCATGCACTGACGTCTTGTTTTATGTGCACAATTCTAATTATTCACATATGAATATGTAACTTTCAGCAATAGTTAAACTCATCACTTATAATAACCATGCTTAAATATATAACTAAATAAAACCTTGTTTTGTACATCTCCACGAAAAAAATATGTTTAATGGCAACATAATGTAAAACTGAAATACACTGTACGTTTTACTCTCAAAGAGGACACAGTTACTAGACATTATGGAATTATCTGTGTAATCTAAATATACAACTAAATAAAACATTGTTTTGCACAATTTCTCCATCCTATGTGGTGTGGGGGTAGTGTGTGTGCCTCACATTCAAGAGGTCCCGAGATCGAATCTCGATTAGAGTGAGTTACCCAAGTAAGCTTTTTCCGGGTAAGCTCTGAGACCCCGGGCTCATTTGAGCACAATTTCATTCATCGTCCTATATGACCTAAACGGTAAAAGGCTCCTAAACTAAAAAAATTTCCATGAAATACCATTTTTAATTACAATAATTATAATGTAAAACTGAAATAAATTATGCTTCTTACTCTCAAAGAGGAAACATTTACTAGACATTATTTCAATAGTCTTACCATGCGAATGCTGCATGAAATTGCCCTAGCAATGTCTTCAAATGGCAAATTGGCTTCCCACATATCCACAATTCTCCCGCGATGCACCTCCGAAATATTCGCATACACCGCGTGAGCTACAGTTAACACACACCACTGCTTGGTTGAACAACAAGGGCAGAACGCTCCAGACTTATGCCTCCTTGCTATGTACACCCCGCTTAGAAGGTCGGTAAAACGCTTCCCGAAGCTGTAGGGACGGCATAAGTGGAAGCGAGTGTACCTAAGCTTGTGCAAGAATAGTTCGTAGTTCCAGCTATCCAATGGTAAAAACACAGTTGAATCGAATCCGTAAGAATAGCAATAGTTCGGGGAAAAAATTGAGTTTTTTTATGGACACTAACTGCTGTGGTTCTTAGCGTCCTATTCTACATATACTGGGCGTGAAAGACCTGAAATTTTGCTACGAGGTTTCTTTATCAGGCTTGAGGTTCTTTTACGTGTCGTAAATCTGCTTCCCTTCCGAAGGAAGCAATGGTATTACTAGACCACGGAGGACAACAAATAGTTCGGATATACTCGTGGTGACATTCAGGCGCGGTTCTCTCTGGCTGGAATTTCTTTTGTGCACGTATTGCTGAGAGATGTAATGAGTGTTTCATATTTTGTGATGCGAGGAAGGAAGAAATTTTCACCACCCCTGGATTCTAGATACCATCAGGGAAAGATCCGATTACTAACATATTTAACCGGAAGGATCATGTATAAATATCACCAAACATAAGGCGAGACTGAGGTGAAATAATGGTCAGTTGGATCACATTTCAGGCGTTTATTTTTGTCAAAAATTAATATTGTGAAGGGTAATCGTTAGTTTCCGAAACTTTGGAAATCAACTAAAAAATTCTTAACACTGTGTGTCTATCTATACTAATATTATAAAAATAGAACGTGTGTATTTCTCTCTCCCTCTTGAAAGCCACTCAACTTATGTTGGCAATTCTTTCACCATTTGAAACTATTCTTCCAGATGGTCACAGGCTATACGTTTCCAAAATTTTGAAAACTAGGGGATTAGGGGTTTCTGTTTCATATTCATGTCACCAAATTTCAATCCCGTTTCGTTGAATATGGATATCAGAGGCTACTTTTGGCACTTCATTGCAGATATGGCACATTTTTAATCACTTCGAGCCCAAAGAAGTAAATGCGGAGGCTAATAATTTTTTAAAATTGAGTTATTTTAGGGGTGTTGTATATCGTTTAAATCACATTTCCCTCTATTTCACTGAAGTTTTATCAAGTAATATTTTTATATCATTTTGACAAATCCGGGTAACCTTGTATATTTGGATTCTAGAAACATAAAAATAAGCTACGCTTACACTCAATCCCTATTTTCAACCCCTAACATACAAGTCAACATTCTTTGGCCTATCTAAATGAAACTTTGTACACTTATACTATAGACACAACTAAAATTATAAGCTACATGCAACTCTAAACAAACCAATATTTACAACCCCTTATGTAGAAAGCTGCACTGTTTAAGCCATATGGTCAAAATATTGCACAATTATACAACAGGAGTTGGCAAAAGTCATACGTTACGTTTACAACTTCCAAAAGTCTTATTCTGATTTATAGTTCTCGAAATTTTTAAGAGCTACCCTTACTGTATTTTCAACTCGTATAGATATAACTATGCTGCTTGGTCAAACAGGGCAACAATGTGTCCTTTGACTACTGGACTTGGCGAAGATTATAGGATACCATACGAGGGTCAGTATATATATTTTGAGCCTAATAATTAAAACAAAGTAATTTCTGATTGAAAACTGTTTTATTGTTTTTCAAAATATTCTGCTTTATGATCAATACACTTTTGCATCCGTTTGAACTATTTGTCAAAGCATTTATTCCAGTCTTCTTGAGACACCTCCAAAACATGGTTTTTGAAGGCATCGACGGCTTCTTCTGCCAACGAAAATCGTTGTCCACGCAATTTATTTTTGATGTTCGGGAACAAAAAGAAGTAATCGGGTGCCAAATCAGGACTGTATGGCGGATGACCCATCAATTCGATTTTTTGAGCCGTCAAATACTCTATTATTAGACGAGATGTGTGTGCGCTCGCATTGTCTTGATGAAGAACGATCCTAGGATTCTTGTTGGTTTACCTTACTTCACCGAAGACTTCCGGCAAACAAATGGTTGTGTACCATTCCGAATTGACCATTTTACGTTCCTATAAAGGCTCTGTTGCCACAAGGCCAGTTTTGCTGAAAAAGCAGGAGACCATTTGCTTCGAAGTGCTTCGAGTGCGAACAACTTTTGTTGGATTTGCTTCATCTTGAAATACGCATACAGTTGACCGCTGTTTACGTTCCGGCTCATACGTATAGATCCATGATTCGTCACCTGTTACAATCTTATATACGTCTTTTGAGGCACCGCCATTGTATTTCTTGAGCATTTTTGTACACCAATCGACACGGGCATCTTTTTGAGATTGCGTCAAATTATGTGGGATTCAACGAGAGCAAACCTTTCTCACGGCTAAATAATAGTGCAATATTTTATATATGCTGGTGGAACTAATGCCTAGGGTTGCCTCAATCTCACAATATGTCGCATGACAATCTTTCATTATTAGTTTTTGCACAGCATCAATGTTTTCTGGCACAACTGATTTGGACGACCTTCACGAACTTCATCATTGAGTAAACGGCGGCCACGATTAAATTCGTTATACCAGCGTTTCACAGTGGCAAAGGATGGAGCTTCGTCGCCAAATGTGGAAGTTAGTTGATCGATGCACTCTTGTCTTGATAATCCACGTCGAAAGTCGTAATAAATCATTGCACGAACATTTTCACGAGTTAATTCCATGTTTTTGTTGACACACAATTTTCAAGTTAGAACAAAAAAAATGATGTTCTATTGACAAACTGTTTGAAGTAGATTATGGTCAAAAATATCAAACTTTCCATTGGAAACGTCAGATGGCACCTACAACATTCAGGGTTGCCAAGGCTCAAAATATAAATAGTGCCCCTCGTACAACTTCAAAAAGTAACCCATACTCATTTTTCAACCCCTTATGTATAAATTTTCACTATTTGACAAATATGTACAAAACTTTGGACACTTACGTCTTAGGTATAAGTAAAAAATTACAGACTTCTTACGACTTTAAAAAATCATCCCTAACCTTATTTTCAACCCCGTATTTATAGAATTTACTAATTCAATCCGGGGCAATACAGATATTATTTAATAAATTATTAAATCTTTAGATATGTTTATCTTTTTACTTTCTCTGCGACGTCCTAGTAGGTAGAGCAAGTATTGCATTCCACTAAAAAACTCGATATCGAGATTTTACCGAAAATACCTGTTTAGAAATCCTTGAACTAACAAAAAATACATTTTTTAGGAACATTTCTGTAGAGGGGAGGGTGACAGCATAACTCATAACCGTAAAGTCGAACAAGTACCAAACTTAAAATTTAAGTAGGTATCTTATAAAGATGTGAAACAAAGATTTTGAAGAAAATACCCTGACTCCAGTTAACTCGCTTTATGGAATAATTGTCTATTTTTTTTATGTTTTCAAAAATGGCTATAAGGATTTTGATTAAGATACCATATATTGAAGTTATTTACATGGCAAATAAAATGTAGGTATGTCTTAAATTTCCTTCATTAGGAGAAATTCGGCACATTTTTGTGTAACCGGTGAGCTATAGGAGATAATTTGCCACACACAAAAAACAGGAGACATTTTTAAAATCCGCAGCTTATTTTAATTATACTTTTTCGTAGCATCAGCCATTTCCAAGATATCCGTTGCTATTGGTTTGAATTGTTCAATACTTTTGTCATTTTTAAGTGCTATCGCTATTCAATTGTTTCTCGCGACGTCGTGGAAAGAGTATGGAATTTCAAGGCCAACATATAGTGACCCGCTTTTAAACATTTGACTAGTACATCTGTTTCCTATATCCACCTTTTACGTTCAACGAAATGTGTTATGAAACCGTTTCTGCAAACGTTTATGTTGATTAATATGAAGCAGACAGAAAGACAATGTAACGTACCAATAGTTTTCAGAAGCTTATATAAGTAAACGATATTGGTCAGAGAGTCATGTGAATGTATCACTTCGGATTTTTTATAATATGAGATGTTTCGTTAAGCTACACATACCTTTCTATAAAAAAAATTGTATATAAGCAAACAAATGGACATTTTTTATTATCTTTTCATCATTTTTACTTTCTCTACTACGTATAGTAAGTAGGGGAAGTATTGTATTCCACCCAAAATTTCGATACCGAGATTTCACCGGAAATACATGTTTTGAGACTCACTGAATCCAAAAAAAGCATTTTTGGAAACATGTCCGTGTGTGTGTCTGTGTGTCTGTCTGTGTGTCTGTGAACAGCATAACTCAAAAACGAAGAGTCGGATAAACACCAAACTTGGTATTTAGGTTCAGTATCTTTCAGAGATGCGACACGAAGGTTTTCAAGAAAATCCCCCCAACCCAGACTACCCTTTACATGGAACATTTTTCGAAAATTTTAATTTTCTCAAACGGCTCTAACGATTTTGATTAAAATATCATATGTTTAAGATATTGTTATGACAAATAAAATGTATATCTCGAATTTTCTGGGAATGTCTCCAAAAGTATTCTTCGTTATGAACGACTTTTTCATAACTGGTAAACCATAAGAGATAGACAAAATTTTACTGCACGAAAAATGTAGATCGCGTTAAAATACACAATTTATGTCATATACATTTCTTTTGTTGAGTGAACCGTTTGCGAGATATTGCTTGTTATTCCCTTAAATTTTCCAATACTTATACTTTTTCTCAAATTCGTTATTCATTTTTTTTATGTCCTGGACATGCAAAGAGAATGGAATGCGCCACATAGCAACCAGCGTTAAAATATTTGACTATCGCTTAAAACCTACCATATTCCCCTTGCATCTGCAAGAAAATTATCAACAAGATTGACATCTCGATATCTCCATTAACATGAAGCATATGGAGAATAAGCGTTTGTAAAAATAGTTTGTACAAGAGTAGAGAAAGTCATGTGAGTGTAACACATCAGATTTTTTATTTAATTTTCTGAGAAAGAATCTCTCTCCACTGTTACGTTGCATGGGCATGCGCTGAAATATGGTTAAAGTTTAGATAAAAATAATTAGTCTTATCAGTAGCTAGAGTTTATATTTTAATAAGATAATTACGTATACATCTGTGCCAAAATTAACATGAATGTTGGCATTGAAATAATGAATAGATACACCAAACTTCTATCTTCAGTAGTATAGAATATATTCGAGCGGCATGGCTCACTGTGGCCCGCATTCGGGAGGTCCCGAGATCGATCCCCGGCGACCGCCCACTCTGGCCCATGGGTTTTTCATGGTTTCCCCGGCTCGACAGGAAAATGCTGGCGTGGTTCATCTTCTACCACGACACTCCTTCCTCTCATTTCCTGTACCCATCATGTTCCTTGTCATCTGTTTCAGGGTTGTAGGACCGGCGACGGCGTTCGGCGTGTTGCGGCCGGGTGGTGGGTTGCGCTCTGTAAAGGTTTCTTCCCTGGCATCGCTCAGTTAGGTCCCTCCTCAGCGTGGGGCTCCGCTCCGGGACATCCTGGAGGTTGGTGGCTTGTGGACAGGGACCGTGCGGCGTCGGATGCCTTCTGTCTGGAAACGTTATGGACCCCACCCATGCTTGCATCCGGATCAGGTCGTCTTTCGGATCTCTCCCCTCATAGTTCTCTCCCAGGGGTCACGTTGGAAGCACAATGGACCGACTGGCCTGCGTGCGGTGCTCTGCCCCTCCGTGATACTATAGAATGTATCTTCACAGGAGTTTCGCCTTGCACCAATTTGAAAGTAGTGGTATGTCGCTGTTTGCCCCTTATATGAGCGTATACTAATTATAAGCTACTGATTCAAAAAATAATACATAATAATCATAATTACAGGAACGGAGGCCGGGGGTGGGGTGGCGACCTAAAGAAATAAAAGATGCTGTGTGTAAGCCAACCCTAGAACTATAACGGCCCTTCTTTTCAAAACGTCCCTGTCTAAACAAATTCAACTATAACAAAAAGTCGCGCCGAAGCAAGCATACCCTAGTTCTGGATATAGAAGCTACAATACACATTAGACCTAATTATAAACGTCCATTTTCCACGAAATAAACATTTAATAGGACTACGAAGTTTCGAGAAAAAAAATCTGTCATGTTACATTCACATGACTTTATCTACCCTCTTCGCTTATTAGTGGGTATACAAATTACTCTTACGAAAGTTTATTTTTTCTATTTCATTTAATCTAGATAAACATTTATGTAAATAGCTGTATTACACATTTCGTTACAGATATAAAGGGAATAGCGATAGTTAAATATTTTAGAACTGGACGCTATATGCTGGCCTTAAAATTCCATACTCTTTCCATGACATCGCGAGAAACAACTAAAAATCGACAGTACTTTAAAAGAATGGCTAAATATTGAACAACTCGAACCATTAATAATGGATATCTCGGAAATGGCTGATGCCACAAAACTGTTATTTGAAATAAATTGTGTGTTATAAAGATCTCTACATTTTTTGTGTTTACGTTTTCATCTATCGCTTAACGTTTACCAGTTATATAAGATTATACAAATTTCCTTCCAAATGAAGAGGACTTCATAGGATATTCCAGAGAATTTAAGATATACATCCTATTTGTTATGTGAATATTTTGATATATATCTTAATCAAATTCGTTAACCATTTTTGGAAAAAAAAAATTTGAAAAGTGTTCCCACGTAAAGGGTAGTTAGGGTTTAGGGTTTTTACTTTAAAATTTTCGTGTCGCATCTTTGGAAGGTTTTAAACTTAAATACAAAGTTTGGTATTTATCCAACTTTTCGTTTTTCAGTTATGCTGTTCACACACACACACACACACACACACACACACACACACACACACACACACACGGACCATTTTCTAAAACTGCTTTTGTTTTTTATTCAGGAGCCTAAAACATGTATTTCCGGTGAAATCTCGGTATCGAATTTTTCAATGGAATGCAGTACCTTCTATGTACGTGGCAGAGAAAGTAAAAAACCTACAAATGCCCCTTAAAATTAAGAACACAGGGGAAAAGGTGAAGTGAATCGACTACAAATCGTAATTTAATGATTAAATGCATTTGTGTAAGTATGCGTTTTAGAGTTATATTTTACGAATAACAAGTTAAATTAGTTATAGGTAACAGTTGGGGCCCGGAGGTTCATGTCCTAAAAATCTACCAAATATGCATACACATATGCTCTTGAAAACCTCAAACTATGCCAATTATACACTATTTAACTGAAGGAATGAACGTCCCTTGGCAGTAGAAGCGGTGAGCTAGTATACAAATTAATAATGTACGTAATTCCTTAGAGGTTGAAGCAGAAATGTTCCTATTGCCAAAGTTCACTGATGAATTGCAGTTCTCAACTATCACTTTGCACAAATTTTCAACTGAATCTCCAAAAACACTTTTTAACGTGGGCAAATTCTCTCTGCGTCACAGGAGGTTATGGTGGATATTTAAATGGCGTTAACCGTCCTACAGAGAGAGAGAGAGAGAGAGAGAGAGAGAGAGAGATGATTCTCTTGGTGTGAAAGAGGTTATTCCTCCCCGAATGACTCGAGTATTCGCAGATCTGTTGATAACTAGGGCTTATCTTTTAATTATATTATTCACTCTCTTTGTCTTTTTGTCCTGTATTACCAGGAACAGATATTAGTTTGCATATTATTTCTTCAAAAACTGTAAATTATTCATCTAAGGGAGTTCTTAAGCTTCCTGTGACGTGATGGCTATTGGTAAGAATGAAAAATGGGCAGTTATGATCGTCTTATCTCATCGCCTATTACAATGCTTTGAAGTGTTTCTATTGATGCAGTATCATTTAAGTCCAATGAATTAACAACCTCTTTGACTTACTGCCAACATATGAGCCTATTGCCTATGGCGTATTTTAACCAAGCTGGTTAAAATACGCCATATAGGCGGTGAAATATTGGAAATGTGATGCATTTATTAAAATCGCCAAAATATCTCGTTATATGCGCAATAAAATGATGTTCAAATAACTGTGGATTCCTACAGATAGGTACATTAAGCATACATATACAGGGCGGACCATTTAAGTTGAGACTGTACAATATCTCCAAAACTAAACGTTATAGAAAGAAATGCCTTTAATAAAAGTTGCTTGATATTAGGGGGAAAGTAAATGCCATTAGTCGTGTTTTATTTGGAGGACGTTGTGATGGCCATTTTAGAGTCAATTTAATATGACCCTAATAAAAATTAAAGTAACCCTAAACTGACAATCATAACGTCCTCCAAACAAAACACGACTAAAGGCATTTACTTTCCCCCACAATATCAGGCAACGTTTATTAAAGACATTTCTTTCTACAACGCTTAGCTTTGGAGACATTGTATAGTCTCAACTTAAGTGGTCTACCCTGTATAACCCCTATGAAAAAATATGCAAATGTATGAAGTTTCAATCCCTAGCAATAATGTATGTGTGAATGGTTTTTATAAAGAGCTTAAACTGTTTGGCTTAAGTGCTTATAATTATAATACAATTACAACTTAATGTAACTTAGGGTAAAAGAAGGTGAAACAAATTTTAAATTAAATAAATAAACAACAACCCACATTACGATGTGGAGTGATAATAGCATTCCCAAACATTAGCTTTGTAATATAGGTTTAATTTGTAATTTATTTTAAATTAATCTTCGCCAATTATTTGCTAGAAGTTCAAAGGCTTATTAGTTTTCTGGATACGAATCATGGAAGAGAGAAGGGGAGGAAGAGAGAGAGGGAGGGGGCAGCTTCCGCTACTCCAAGAAGTCTCCAAAAATCTTTCAAATGGACATATAAGATAATGAATATACCCGTAATGAGTAAACATGATAATTGTGAGCTCTATTTTGTGGTGTGATGAATTTGTGCTTTACACCATAAGGAGATCGAGTATATAAGCGCTTCTCGAACTTTCAAACGGAAACGAAGCAGAATAGCCGTATCTTGTGTAGTTTATACACTTGTAAACGGTTTACTTCAAACATCTAAACTCTTACGAAGAAAGTGTTGCTTAAACATACTGTATCCCCAAGCTGTGCTATTCGTTGATTTAATTTGGTCAGATTGCTTAATCTGTGTGGTTGCTTTGTTAGGAGTTCTCAAGGAAACAATGAAGCAACTGCCACATTGTTAGGAAGATGAGAAACTTTCCCAGAATCAAATAAAATGGTGGCTGCTTCACAAAATGTCTGCCACAGCAGCACATCCTTAACGAGCGGATTATGTAACAAGTTCAACCTTATCCATGTTGTAGCATATTGCATTCAACCCCGTGGTATAAGCTATGGTATACTACAAATCCCGAACCTTCGCTGGGCACCTGGGTTCTTTAAAGATCTCTAAGCTGTTACTGCAGTTTGCCATTTTTATTGGATCCAAGAGTACAACGCTTATGCGCTATGTAATCCCTACCTTTCTCCGCCTTTTTTTTTTACTTTCTCTACTATGTATAGTAAGTAGGGCAAGTATTGTATTCCACTCAAAAATTCGATACCGAGATTTCACCGGAAATACATGTTTTGAGACCCCCTGAATAAAAAAAAGCATTTTTGGAAACATGTCCTTGTGTGTGTCTGTGAACAGCATAACTCAGAATCGAACAGTCGGATAAACACCAAACTTGGTATTTAGGTTCAGTATCTTCCAGAGATGCGACACGAAGGTTTTCAAGAAAATCCCCCACCCCAGATTACTCTTTACATGGAACATTTTTCGAAAATTTTAATTTTCTCAAAAATGGCTCTAACAATTTTGATTAAAATATCATATATTTAAGATATTTTCAAATGAAATGTATATCTCGAATTTTCTGGGAATGTCTCCAAAAGTATTCTTCATTGTGAACGACTTTTGCATAACTGGTAAACCATAAGAGATACACAATTTTACTACACAAAAAATGTAGATCGCGTTAAAATACACAATTTGTCATATACATTTTTTTTGTTGGGTGAACCATTTTCGAGGTATTACTTGTTATTCCCTTAAATTTTCCAATACTTATACTTTTTCTCAAATTCGTTATTCATTTTTTTTGTCCTGGTAATGCAAAGAGAATGCAATACTCCACATAGCAACCACCTCTTAAAATATTTGACTATAGCTTAAAGCCATCAATTCCCTTGCATCTACAAGAAAATTAGCAATAAGATTAACATCTCGATATCTCGATTAACATGAAGCATAGGGAGAATAAGCGTTTGTAAAAATAGTTTGTACAAGAGTAGAGAAAGTCATGTGAGTATAACACATCAGATTTTTTTTTCTTTCTTTTATGGACGCTTTTTAACTGCTGTGGTCCTTAGCGTTACATTCTATATTGGGCGTAAAAGACCGGTAATTTTGCTCAGAGGCCTCTTTATCAGGCTTGAAGTTCTTTTACGTGCCGTAAATCTACGACATGGTAACCACTGCACCACGGAGGACGACCCTTTCTCCGCCACCTATTTATGGTAGGTAAGAGGAAGTATTCCACACAAAGATTTCACAGGAAATAACATGTTTTGAGGCCCCCTGAATAAAAGAATAGCATTTTTAAGTTCAGTTTCTTCCGAAGATATGACACGAAGCTTTTTAAAAAAATCCTGTCATCCCCAAACTTCCCTTTACATGGAAATTATTTTCAAATTTTGATTTTTCAAAAATTGGCTACAAAATTGTTATTAAAACTCTATAGTTTTAAGATATTTATTTACAAGACAAAATGTAGGTATATCTTGAATTTTCTGGGAATCGTTTGTGAAGTCCAATTCATTTTGAAATGACTATATTTTAGTTTTACAACGGGTAAAGAAGAGATAGAACAACTTTTTCTGTGGCATCAACCACATCCTAGATATCGTGATTATTGGTTTGAATAAATCAATACTTCGTCATTTTTTAAAAGTGCTGTCACTATTCATTTGTTTCTCGTGACGTAATGTAAAGAGCATGGAATTTCAAGGCCGACATATAACTACGTACATTTGATCATCGATTGTGCTTCCTGTCCCCCCTTGTACCTACAACGAAGTGTGTAATGGAACCATTTCTGCAAAATTGTATTCCGATTCACATAAAGTATATAAAAAATAAGCTACTGCAGGAGTATTCTATAGTAGCTGTATAAAAATAAACGATAATGGGTAGATAAACTCATGTTAATGTAACGCATCAGATACTTCTGGTCTTGTGTTATCAGTGCAGGAGGCGAAAATGGTATAAATGTATCATTTCAACTTAATGCAGATCTGTTCCCATAACTGACACAGTGGCCACTAGAGGTGTTTGAAGATCCCCATGGAAATGTTAAGGTTGTTGATGCTATTAAAATATAAATTAGCTGGCCTTTTTATAATAAAACAGTACGTAGTATCAGATATTTACAACACACATTTCACAAACTTTCGACAACGTGCATAGTAACCTATAGTAGTGCCTGTTTTTTTTTATTAAAAATCTAATGTGTTACATTCACATGCCTTTCTCTAACCTCTATCGTTTATTATTGGCCATAGAAATTATTCTTACGAAAGCTTCTCTGTCTACTCCATCTTAATCCAGACAACCTTTGAAGGAACAACTACACCACACATTTCGTTAGGGTACAAAGTGAACCCCGATAGTAAAATGTTTTTACCTGGTACTATAATAATCATTGATGTCTTAATTCGTAGTTACTAGGCAACAAAATCCATACTTTATATTCTAACAAAACACGCTATCAAAACATAAAATGCAGTTCCAACAAAACGTAAAATACACTCCTTAAAAATGCTTATAATTTTCCAAACTTACTGATATCAATATTCTCATTAATCAAAACAGTTGATCTCACCATGGAATATTCACTCCAAAGACTCGAAGCTTTAATACTTTTCGACTCTCATTAAAATACACCAACAAAGAATCTTCATTTACGTCTGCTTCATTACCCACACACCAGTCCTTGAATTTCGTATAACTACATAAATAAACTTTCCTTGACTCTTCTGTAAGTATATTAATAGTTTCAGCTTGGACTGCTTTTAAAATTTTTCCTGATGAACCGTAAAAATCACCTTCTTCGCTCATTTTTACTTTAAATTCACATATAAAACTAGCATCTGAGAAAGTATGTTTTTTACGTTGTTATTTTACCACCACGTATGGAAGCCAATGTGAAGATGGTGGTTTGTTACGTTATTTGCACCACGCTTTGGGCGTCAATTTTAAGTAGTTTGTATTGTAGTTCAACTGTTGGGGAGCCGAACTTGTAGTAGTTGCAACCGCACGTATAGTAAACAGTCTCCAGTAGCCTTCGCCCCAAATGTACTTTCAGGTAGCCTTTGCCCCAAGTTTAAAAAAAATATTAACTTTGTAATTTGACTGTTTCTTTAAGTATTAAATATTTGTTTGCCTCGGCTGCGTCAGTATTTTTGTTAAGAGGCACGTTTCTCTTAGGAGGGTTGTGATACGACTAAGAATGTAGGCTTACACATATTAGAATATTACTTCACACCTTTTATTAATACTTGATACGATTTAAATAACACTTCACTGATATAGAGAGCTACGAGATTCTTTAATTAATGAATTACACTTTTTTTAACACGTAAACTTATTTTTCGTCTCGCACGAATACATTATATTTTTTGAGGACACTTTTTGCGTCTGGTTAGTAACTCTGTCTGCAGGCAACTGAATTGATTTCAACCGTCTAAACTTGTAAATTTCTGTATTTCAAGTTTCTGATTGGCTAATCCTACTCCAATAGAATACCTTCATTTAACTAAAGCTTTTTCTGGTTGTTGATTGGCTATTTTAAGGCTGTCTCAAAATTTACCTTATTGTTACTCCAAGAATCACAAGTAGTACTGTTAAACTTTCTTACTCATTATTGACTCAAGGTTACCTCATTGTTACCTTATTGTTAGCAACTTTTAACTTATTATTCTCACAGCTCCTACATTATTAAATTATGTAATATATTCACATAACATTATTACACATGGATACAATAATATATAAACATATGCAATGACTGTTACATACATTTTACAAATTATTACATACACATATTGCTTCAAGGCGGAGTGTTATTGAATTTACAAGTGTTAAAAATACTGCATCACGTCCAAAATTGCAGAGTATAACAACAAAGTTTGTTGATTTATTGTGTGTTGTTTTTCCAAATTTCACATTACTCTTTCTCTAAATATATCGTTTCCTCTAAATAAGTTCATTAAATATACTAAATATACCTACAACATATACTAAAATACTCTGAACGTAGATAAAATATTGTAGACAACACGTTACAAAATAGGTTTAGTAACTCGCTCCTCTTAGCGCACTGACTTCGGTCGTGTTCTTACTTCAGCCTCTCGTTACTAAATCTCTACTTTTGTAACTAGTTCTCTAAATAACTACAAGAACTGGATGCTATGTCCTGGCCTTAAAATTCCATACTCTTTCCATGCATTCGCGAGATACAAGTGAATGTCGACAGGACTTAAAACAAAAACCAAGTATTGAACAAATCGAACCATTAATAATGGATATTTCGGAAATGGCTTATGCCACAAAAAGGTTATTTGTAATAAACTGTGTATTTTAAAGAGATCTACATTTTTGTGTAATTAGTTTTCGTTTGTCGCTTAACGTTTACCAGTTATACAAGATTCTACAACATTCCTTCCGAATGAAGACTTCACAGGCTATTCCCAGAAAATTCAAGATACACACTTTATTTAACTACTATGTCGTAGTAGTTTAATCAAAATCGTTAAGAACCATTTTTAGAAAATAAACAATTTCGAAAAATGTTTCATGTAAAGGGTAATTTGGTGTGGGGTTACTTTCTTGAAAACCTTCGTACTGAAGGTATTGAACTTCGTTCTTGAGTCACGCTGTTCAGACACAAACACAGGGACCTTTTACTAAAAACGCTTTTTGGATTCAGGGTGCCTCAAAACATGCATTTCGGGTGAAATCTCTATCAAATTTTTGGGTAGAATGTAATACCTTCTCTACTTACTAGGTACGTGTAGAGAAAGTACAAATGGATCTGATAGTATATGCATACGACTAACTGCGGAGGGGACGTAGCACATACACCTACAAGATCTTTTGTGCCTAAGCCCCTGACGGGTGAGGCGAGAGGAGACAGAGGGCGGCCGGACCAGGAGGCACGACAGGGTAGAGGACAGGGTCCCTACCTTTTACAGATTGAAACTCTCCGGATGATAGCTGGTGCAACCGGCTCCCCTCCCCCCTTTGGGCTTGCACATTCCACTGGGGGCCCCGGGGCTCAGAGACCACCACCATTGCAGGGATGAAGGGTTACAGAGAGCATCCTTTTCCCCTGCCATGCAATGCCGAGACTTCCGCCGACACTTTCAACCCTGAAATAAACCAAGCATATGAAAGGTGAAGTAGAGGGACAGGAAATTTGGGGGATGTAATGAACCTTCCCAGCATTTGCCTAGCGACCGGGAAACCTTGGAAAAAACATGGATCAGAAAGGTCGGCCGCGGGAATCGAACCCACGACCTCCCGAATGCGGGCACAGACGTTACTGGCTGAGCCATTCCCCTCAGTATAGTGTATGCATAATTCACAAAAAGCTTTCGTATTTCTTATATGCCATATATTATAACACCAGATGAATCAGCCCTTAAGTTTCCATATCTGTGCAAACCGCAGATTATAGTCTATGAAATTAAATTAAGAGTTGCTTGGAATAAAATTGAAATGAAATACACTTGTTCCCTGTATCAGTTCTAACCATTTCAACGTTTCTCTGTGATCGGAAGCTATATCTGCGCAGTGGTGATGGTAATGTGTTTTTACGTTTGCTGTTGCAGCTTCGTTGCTCTGGTGGTCTTGTAAATGTGTGCAGTAATTGTCGTTTCTCTTTGCCTCGGCTAGCTGTTGGTTTGATGCCGTAGCATATCTCTTGTAAAGGGTTCTGCTATAATGACGAGACAGGAATATCTAAAGCAGGAGTTTGGTTTGTCTGTCCTGGTAAGGACTATCGTAGATTTCAGGTCGTGAAACGAAAACACTTTCTCGTATTATCTGGTTTAACATATGGCCTATAATGCATTGACACACACACGAGATTGTCGTCCTTCGTGGTGTAGTGGTTACCATGCTAGCCTCTAGTTCCCGAGGTCGTGGATTTAAACCCGGCGGAGGATGGTGGATTTTTTCGGGCGTAAAAATCCTTAGCATGACTTCCTTCGGAAGGGAAGTAAAGCCGGTGGTATCGTGTCGTAGATTTACAGCACGTAAAAGAACTTCAAGCCTGATAAAGAGGCCTCTGAATAAAATTACCAGTCTTTCACGCCCAATATAGAATGGGACGCTATGGACCACAGCAGTTAAAGAGCGTTCATAAATAAACCTTTTTTTTTTTCTAAAGTTTCTCCTGGTTATTTCACTATGGTTTCTCATAACTGAATTTTTCTAGCTCGAACCACGTTTATTGCAGTAGCTCCGGCTGACAAATAGATTTTTACCTCTTGGAAAAATAACAAAAGCTTGCCACAGGCAGGTTTCGAGAAAACGTGCGCATTTTTGTGTGACTTTGCGAGTTTTTATCTTGTCTTCTGATTCCAGCCAACTCTAAGCTTACGTTAAAATATTTCCTCCCTTAACATCTAACAACATTTTTGAATTAAATATATACATATATTGGCATATTGCATTATTTTATATGTGCCCAATTATCTTTATTATCTATGTAAGTAATTTAAGTCTTAGGCTAGGTTCTGTCCCACCATATTGCTCAACTGTCGTATCTCAGCACAAGAGGATAAAGTAATAAATAAATGTGATATTTAAAATTGTATTGTGATACAGGATTTATTACTTTCAGTTTTAACATGCCCTCTTAATGGCACCTCGGACCTATTTTTAAGCCATAATTGATATATTTGTAATGTAAGTAATTCGTACACGGTTGTCAGTGAGAATCCATTTTTAGATTTTGTTTGACAGACGTTTTTAAAACCCATTGTATAATCATTTGAATGCATTTGCTTCTTTTAATTCAAATCTAAGTATTCTCAGATTTATGTTTTCCAATCTGCAAAAACATTACCGTAAATATTCTAAATATTAATGCAAACAATTTGTAGGACATGTTTTCCTTTATTAAAAATTCTTGGGCATAGGGAATTATTCAATCCAAAAGTTCTATCATGTTTTAACTGTAAAGCATGCAATAGTATTACTTTTTTAAATTCTCGATGCAGAGTATATAATTTAAAAAGTATCTTACAATCGCCTCAAAATACATAAAATAATCTCGCGAAAAATTAATTTCTAAGAAAATGTCTATGGTGTATGAAATGGATAAAAGTTTGCATGAATGGGAAATGGGAGCCACAAAGAAACAAATGTCTAATATATCAAGTAGCCTTGTTCAGTTTTACTAAATTTGTAAAATGTTATTAGAAATGTTATGAAAGCAGCATACAAACTTGGAAGAAGCGGTGCTAGGGTTGTGCATATATGCATAGCATTGATAACATTCACCAACTCAGACCATACTACATTCGGGTGCACACATGAAGGCGGGTGGGAGGAAGCCACTACGCAGAGAGAAACAGATAGTACACTGTCTCTTACTTAATAGTAAGATAGAGAAATAATTGCAATAAATTGTTTCCGTATATTAAATCTAGGTGTAATGTAATAAAGCTTGAGTTGAAAAGATTTGTCCAATGAGAAGGTAAAGGTCATTAGCGAGTCGTGTTAAGAAAAGTCATTAGCAACGTCGAAATAGCGAACGCGTTAGTATAAAAGTTGTTGGAATGCAGTTAAGGGGCGAGTTCAGTACGTTTGAACAGTCACGTATACCAGAATTCTGTAAAAGAGAAAGGGAATGAACTCCTGAGATTCAGGGAGGTACCCCATAGCAATAGGTAACCGACGCACACGTAAGGATTGTAAGAAGGGACGTTGGTGGGATATTTCTAAGGTAAGCGGAGCTTAAGTAATAAAAGAGCATAGATTGTCTTTCTTTTGTGTACAGCCTGATAGCTTAGTCTTTGACGGTGATCGGCAGTTCGTAGCGCTTAAGATTGCGCTGGGTTATCAGTTACTTAGCGGCTATCGCTAGGGGTTTTGCCGGTAAGCATTTTAGCGACTCACGGCAAATTACGCTTCTATTTCCTTTATGGCGGAAACAGTTATTTCAAGCCGTAAAATTGATACTGCAGAAGTTAGCGGGTATAATAATTCAATTATAGTTTCGAGTGCTACGATTCATAATCAGGTTCACTCTTTATTTTCAAACGGTCGGCAACTCGCTTCAGTACCTCAAGTATTAGATCATATTAAATTTCTCAGTCAATTTAAGCTTGTGTTATTCTTTCACACCCGCCCAGCATACCCTGCGAGAAAGATCTCGAGCTAACCACTCCAGCAGAATCAACTGAAGATGTTGAAGCAAAGGGTACGGCTTCAAAGGTGATGACCATCACCCGGCTTCATAAATTGGCGCCTCATCGTGGTGCAATACGGCTTCCATTGGTAGGTTACGTGACTTGAGACTTGCAACCTGCATCTAGCCGCCTTCGTGGGTGTTCCCAACTATAATACAGAAGTTATAGGTATTTCCATGATAGGTAACTATTAGCACACAAAGGGTCCTACAAACCCCAAGTACCAATACGTGCAATTGTTTGAACGTGCCCGGCAGAGGGATAACCAAATATAATGCATTTGGTCCATCATTTGAAATATACCCTGCCATATGCCACGGCAACTTCCGTTTGTCATCTTAGAAGGACAAGTTGCACGTGTGCGATCTTTAAAAACTTAAAACACAAAGGGAACCTTAAAGTCTTAGCTGAGGTTGTATTTGAATGGGGAGAATTTCAGTCGAGCCATGCGAAGTTTCGGATATAAAAATATTTGTAATTATTGCCATAAATAGATTTAGGAATGACAACCTCTGAAATATTTCACTGAAAGTGTGATTTGCCTAACACTTTTAACTACAATTATCAGACTTGCAACAATGAAATCTTAAGTGTTACACACATTGTTCTTCCAGTTCTCAGGCTATTGAATAGAAGTACTGTCTCGAGATAGTTAAATGACTTCTTGAAAGTTCTCCCCATTGATTGTGTAACTACATGATGTGTTACATCTATATGCATAAAGAAGTGCTTACATAACTAGCTGATTTTATGCTTGAAAATAAGATATATTTGCCATATGATTGAACTTAGTCTGCCACCAATGCAAAAGTGACGAAATAGTTTTACTGGTTAACGCATTCATTCATTCATTCATTCATTCTTGGAGTTCACTTTCGATCATTCAAGAAGAGTCGAGGTGTTAAGAAATAATACTTAAGGGAGACTAAATTGTGAAAACTGTCCAAAAAATGATATTTTTAAATGTGTATGCAGCCTTATAAATTGGAATTTGCTTTTTAATTTGATATATATTTTATCATTGTAGACACAATACTTATATTTTTAAATGCCAGTACATCTGCCATTTTGTATTGTGAATTCTGCAACTGTTCACAGAAAAAAAAATCTTAAAATCACTTTGGGGTACAGAGGTGAACTTTAGCCCATCTTTTAGGAGAAGTTTTGCTCTCCAATTTGGCACTACTGTTAAGTATGGCAGATTCTGTGTGTTTCTTTCTTTGCAGATAGGTGCGAGTTTGTTTTCTGAATTTTGGCTTTGAACAGCTTTTTATGTGAATGACATGTTCTGGTATAAATAGCTAAATCAAAGTTTAGAAGCTCTAAGCGCTATAAATTAAATTGGGTTTTATTTATGGACGATCTTTAACGGCTGTGGTCCTTAGCGTCCCATTCTATACTGGGCGTGAAAGACCGGTAATTTTGCTCAGAGGCCTGTTTATCAGGCTTGAGGTTATTTTACGTGCCGTAAGTCTACGACACGGGACCGCCAGCCTTACTTCCCTGCCAAGGATTTTTACACCCTAAAAAATCCACCACCATCCGCCGGGTTTGTACCCGCGACCTCGGGAACTAGAGGCTAGCATGGTATCACTACACCACGGAGGACGACACGCTCTTAGTGTTGTTGGTCTACTTTGGTGTCAATAAGATGTTTGGTAAAGTTAAAAAAAATCTGATAAATTTTAATCAAAAGATGGCATAATTGAACAAAAAATCCCATCATCCGAAATAAACTTGTGGTGTAAAAGTAGATCAGTAAACTTAGAAGGTATACATCTACGTCCTGTAAACATTTCAGTGCGACATCTTAAGTATTTTGAGTCGTGAATTTAGCAGGTTTAACATTGGCGGGGTAGTGCTTTAATCAACCCTTAAAGCAACTTGGACCTCAGTTTCTTTTTCGAGTAGATTAAAGCCAAATCGGTGTTACAAAAAAAAATCTAAACTATTTTGGATGGTGCATTCTTTGTTGTAATACTGCAAGTTTGGTTCTGACAGTTCAAATGCTGCTGAGGAAAACATTCGCGAGAAAGATTCCCTTAGAAGCCCACTTACGCACAGCAGAGGTGGGCGATCATCAACCGATGCCGTGAGGAGACGTGGCAAGCATCATCCCCCAACCGGAATGTTTGATTTCGTGGCCTGGATCCCTGCTTATCGCAGTTCCTCAACTTCCTCACGATGCCGGGTGGGAACCGGTCCTATACCTGGGACATAAAATCCGTACCCCCATGGGTGGGATCAAACCCGGACGCATTCCGTTGCCAGGAATCAGAGCTTCTCACTCTAGCCCACTGCGTCACAACGCAGGGCTATCACTTTCAAAACAACTAATTTATTAGCAAATTAGTACTTTTTAGCTAAGAAGTTTTGAAGCATTTGTGTTCTCTACAGTATTTGGTTTTCCTAGTCCCAGTTGCATTCCCAAATTGCAAAGATTACTACTGCCACAAGATGTGGCTGGACAACCGTTTAGAACCGTCATATTTTCTTAGATAAAAATATCTCCTGAAGCAACGACAGATTGGTTGTGTTCAACGCTTCGATGCTGCAGTCCTTTTCTTTTTGGATAGAGGGTGGTATAGACGGATCTAAGGTATCTATTGCTGTCAAATATTATTTAAGTTGTTACACATACAATCGATCATTGACCGTACATGCATATTTAAAATGAGTGTTGCAGATTATAAAAATGAAATAAAAAAGAAAAAAAAATAGTTAAATTGCCTCTGACTGACTAACTGAAAAAGTGTGATCGGTTTCGTTCATTTTATCCAGGAAATTGCCGATGTTTTTGCCAGTTCCTCTGGTCAGCCATTAGATCCCAACATGCCAATCTCTCTCTAGCTGAACTTCAAGAATTTCTGTGCGAATTTAATTTTTCGCCAAAATATGTAGTCGCTCTTCATCCGCAGCACAGTATGAACAGATTCTCCACAAACAGGGAATGCAGCAAAAAGATCTCTAAAGCCCCTTGTACACGGTCAAACTTTATTTTCAAGAGTTTACAAGAAAAATTGTTAAACATGTGACAAGATTGGGCAAGACCTGGCAAGACTTGACAATGTCATAAATGTGTATTAATAAGTTGTCTCTCTGCCAAACTGAAACCCTTCAGAACACATTGATAATTTATCACGCGCGAAGTAATTTAATATTTGCATCATGGCATAACGATTTGCAATGAAATACTGTTTTTACTTTCTCTGCTACGTATAGTAATTAGGGGAAGTATTGTATTCCACCCAAAAATTCGATATCGAGATTTCACCGGAAATACATGTTTTGAGGCCCCTGAATCCAAAAAAAAAATTTTTGGAAACATGTCCGTGTGTGTGTGGTGTGTGGTGTGTGTGAACAGCATAACTCAGAAACGAACAGTCGGATAAACACCAAACTTGGTATTTAGGTTCAGTATCTTCCAGAGATGCGACACGAAGGTTTTCAAGAAAACCCCCCAACCCCAGATTACCCTTTACATGGAACATTTTTCGAAAATTTTAATTTTCTCAAAAATGGCTCTAACGATTTTGATTAAAATATCATATTTTCATGACAAATGAAATGTATATCTCGAATTTTCTGGGAATGTCTCCAATAGTATTCTTCATTGTGAACGACTTTTGCATAACTGGTAAACCATAAGAGATAAATAAAATTTTGCTACACAAAAAAAATGTAGATCGCGTTAAAATACACAATTTATGTCATATACATTTTTTTGTTGAGTGAACCATTTTCGAGATATTGCTCGTTATTCCCTTAAATTTTTCAATACTTATTTTCTCAAATGAGAATTCGTTATTCTTTTTTTTTTGTCTTGGATATGCAAAGAGTATTAATCTGTGGCAAAGAGAATGGTGCTGCACATAGCAACCAGCTATTAAGAGATATATCTGTGCTTATATTGCCCTTGCAAATACAAAAAAAGGGAACATAGTAGGCCTTAAGCGATAGTCAAATATTTTTAGAACTGTTCGCTATGTGTAAAATGTAATTCTCTTTACGTGTCAAAAGATCGTTTCTGCAAATGTTTATCTCGATTAATATGAAGTAGATGGAGAATAAGAGTTTTTACAAACAGTTTGTGCAAGAGTAGAGAAAGTCATGTGAGTGTAACACATCAGATTATTTACTAATATTATGTAGCACTTTCATGTATTATATCCAATGACATCAGTTACTATTATGGAATACAATGTAAATAACACCAACTGATAGGTTAACCACACTATATAACATTGCATTAATGTGTACTTACTTCGAAAATCTGCTGGCAATTATTTCTTCATAACCGCCTCTATCTGCTTCATCTTGTTGTGGTAATCCACGGAGCTCTCGACGTACAGACATGGCCAGCTTATGTATAACCTAATCGGTTCACATACGACATACCTTGGCCGGGTAGCCCTTTTTGGTTACTTTTCGCTTTCAGCCATGTTACAGATTTCGTGACGCACTGTCAATACTCGCAATTCATTGGCCAAAGCCATTAAATCATTCTCAAATCTTTGACCGTTTAGAGAATCTCCTTGTTTGCTTTCAAGACTTTCAGAGACTTTAAAAGTGTTGGAAGCAATTTGATAAGAAAAGTTGTGAAGTTGTGACAACTCTTGAAAAGTCTTGTAGAATATCGAATTTGACAAAAATTTGATCGTGTACAAGGAGCTTTAGTCACTCGCGTATATGGCAGAGCTTGTGCCTCTCATTGGCCGGACACAGAAGTAACTTCCATCCCTTCGCAGGGTATTATCATCATCTGTACCTAATTACAGCACAAGAACTGCTGGCTATTGGCTTTTACTGGGCTTTTGGACGGAGGGGATATTCTCACGGCATTGCTATGGAAACCAACGCACGCACCAATCCACATCGTCTCGTTGCAGTGGCAACTGGATGCCAAACGACGGACGCCAACAAATAACGGAGCGACCATATTGTATACACTCTACCGAAATAGTTTGCTGCAGTACGTTTGTAAGCAAACCACTCACTTTATTGCCTTAAAGAGAAGCGTCAAGTGGCAGAAACCTTGTTAATCTCTAAGATACAATTCTGATGTTACATTAGCATGACCTTCTCTATCACTACCGTTTATTTTCATACAGCTTCTACAAACTATTCTTAAAAAAGCTTTATTATTCTATATACTTCTTTAATCGAGGTAAACCTTTGCAGAAATACGAGGGCTGATCAATAAAGACACAGACTGGTTTTTTCCTGTAGCTTTCCTGAGTGTTTCCTGTCTCTACCATGAATATTTGAAAATAGCGGGGTTTCATGTATAATGTCCATAGGTGGCAGCACTCTTGTATCGGTAGGTTGGTAGTAATGCTGTATATTGTTGACCCTACTTGAATTTCGCGTACCGCTCGACACGAGAGAAGCAATAAAATTTGCTTTCGTTTAATTCATACAGCCTCTGAAACTTTGGAAAAACTGAAGCAAGCATACAGTGAAGATACTACCTCGTGCAACAGTGTTTAGGTGGTTCAAGGACTTCAAAGAAGGGAGAGTCCCTTGTGCTAAGCAAGCTGGGCCTGGTGCTTCGGCTTCTGCTATGACTGAAGTCAACATCAACTTCAACACAGCTGCTGTGATTGTTGTTCTTCCTCACACTACTGCTACAGCAGCGTACTACACGCCAATATTGGCTACACTGAGGGAGCACATTGCAAGGAAACATCCAGAACTTCATCAGAATGGGTGGCGACTTCATCACAACAACGCATGACCTCACGTCGCAAATCATGTCCAGGAATTCAACATCACCTGCGTACCGCATCCGCCTTATAACCCCAATCTTGCCCCATGTGATTTCTTTTTTATTCCCATCACTAAAGGCAAAGCTCCGGGGCATTCGATTTGAGAGCACTGAAGCGTGCTGAAGAAAAGTGAGGCGATTCTCAAAGACCTGACAAAGAATGGCCTGTACCATGTATTCGAGGACTGGCAGAGATGCTATAAAAAGTGCATTCAAGTAGCAGGGGACTACTTTGAAAAATATCATGTCAACATTGAAATGGATTAATAAATACTGTGAAAAAAATCAGTCTGTCTTTATTGATCAGCCCTCGTAGTTCCATTACACATCTCGTTATGGGTACAAGGAAGATACAGGAAAGCGAATCGATAGTTTAAAAGCTAGTCGCTATATGCTCTTTGCATGACATCACCAATAATAGCGGATACCTCGAAAATGACTGATGCCACAAAGCTATTTGAAATAAATTGTGTGTTTTAAAGAGTGTACTTATTTTGTGTAGTAAGTTATTATTTATCTCGTATGGTTTAGACGTTATACAAAGCTTCTTCCGAATGGAGAATGTTTCACATGCTATTCCCAGAAAATTCAAGATATGCATTTTATTGGTCACGTGAATGTTTTGAATGTGTGTTATTTTAATCAGAATCGCTGCAGCCACTTTTGAGAAAATAAAAAATAAGGCCATTTTTTCCATGTAAAAGCTAGTTGAGGCAGGGGGGATCTACTTAAATCTTCATGTCGCATCTCTGGAAGATACTGTACTTAAATACCAAGTTTGGTATTTATTCCGACATTTCCCTTTTGAGTAAGTTGTTCAGACACACACACACAGACATGGACCTTTTTCTAAAAATGCTTCCTTTTCCGTTTCAGGGGGCCTCAAAACATGTATTTCCAGTGAAATCTCGGTATCAACTTTTGAATGGAATTCAGCACTACTCCTACCTAGTAGGTACAGTCGAGTATAAAAAAAGCGCCGATGCTTTTGGTTACTTTTAGTGTTTTCATTCTTGAGTGTTGGTAGAATCTCATCATTTGTGTTCCGCGTCTGCCTTAGATGAGCCATCCTCTAATTGGTTTTAGCTGAAGTCCGATACGCTAGCATTACCATATGAAGAAAGGTCAGGCCTAGCTGGGCGATGAATCGATATATGTCGCCTGAATGGTTGAAACAATATGTTTCCCAAGACTGTCCATACTAGCCCCTTAATGAGTCCGGCTCTTATTGGTTCGGCATTCAAGCATTAACCTCTGTAACCGAATTAGGTACGGAAGGCGCGGCAAAAGCGTGTTAATTATTGATTGCCAACTTAAACCGCCGTTGCTCATATTGGCGCGTTTTTTTTCACTCGACTGTACGTGGCAGGGAAAGTAGGAATGATTGGACCACTATGCTGATATTTCTCCCGAGAGTTATGTAACAATAATTGTACTCCACTACAACTGTGTTTAAGGTAAAGGTAAGTATTAAGGAGGGGCCCCCGAAACCGGGGAGGAACACCGCAAAGGGATCCAACGGCCCTTTTTGCTTCGAACGTGACCCCTAGAAGGCAGAGATGAGGGGAGAGACCCAAACGGCGATCAGATTCTGGAGACGACGTGCGCAAGCATGGACGGGGTCCCTAACGTTTCTAGTTGAATGCATCCGACGCCGCTCAAACCTGCCCAGAAGCCTCTGACTCCTCGGGGATCCCCTGAAGCGGAGCGTGTTCCAAGAGCACCCGCAAGCGGGACTTAACCGCGCAGTCCGACCGACGCCAGGGAGAAACCTTCACAAAGCGCACCTCCACCGCTCAACCGCAACACACCGAACACCGTCGCCTGGTCCTCCAACCCTGAAACAGATTATGAGCACAGCAAATGAGGGACAGGAAAGTCTAGGTAGAAGAGGAACCACCCCAGCATTTGCTTACCCACCCGGAAAACCACTAAAAACCCATGGTCAAAGTGGGCGGTTGCCGGGAAATGAACCGGGATCCTCCCGAATGCGAGCCTCTCACGTTTACCGCGGAGCTAACTCGTTCGATTAACCGTGCGTAGAAAAATGTGCTTAATTTCTAGATAAAGAGCATTTTGTTGCAAAAATATGCATTTTTGTACCATCACCAGTCCATTTAAACTTTTTTTGAATTACTCTCATTTTGTAGGATTTGCACCCCCAAGGGCTTACAACCTAACCTTGGGTCAGTAGCCTGTCGAGGAGCAAGCAAACTCTAAATCATAGCATATCCAGGATGGGTGATCAGCCCAATGCCTCGTATGGCGGTGAAGAAAAAGGTAACGAAATGCAGTGATGAAAGGATGATAGGAAAATTCGCAGTTCCAATTATCCAACCCAGCAATCATTCACTTACCGACCGAGGAAAACCGCGAAAAAACTTTCGATCAGGTTGCTCGGGCCCGGGGGTTTGAACCCGGGGCCTCGAATGCGAGTCACGTTACCGCGGCCAGCTCGCTCGGTGTCGATTTAAACATGCCATCGAAGAAGTCGTAAACCGGAAGATAAAATATTACTTGAACAACTTGTTTTATATACTGACTTATACGTCCAGGCGGCGCCGTGGCCGAGTGGTTAGACCGCTCGCCTCTCGCCGGCCCGGGTTCAATCCCAGGGACCCGCATGTGAGATTTGTGGTGGACAAAGCGGCGTCTGGGCGCGTTTTCTCCGGGTTCTCCGTTTTCCCCCGCCATTCATTCCACCAACTGCTCCATCATCGCCGTTCCTTTCATCATCATTTCGTTTCATCTACTTCCTTCCTCCCATTCCAGGCATCGGGCTGATCACCCATCCTGGATATTCTGTCTGATCCATGAGTGTCTGCTCCTCGACGGGCCTCTGACCCCAGGCACCGGCCTGTAAGTCCTGGATGGTGTAAGTTCTACATACGAGGAGGTTCAACAGAGAAAGAAGATTTATACGTCCATCTGGCATCACACAAAATATGAAACAAGAGTTGAAGCTCCAATCTTCGCCAAAGCAGTAAATTCAGTATTGACGTGCTTGTATACGTTCCGCTATCATTTCGCATTCAAACCGGTGATACACCATTATTAAAATCACGGCAGAATCGAATTTAAATGTAGCTTAAGGTACCTAGAATTAGATAAATAAAATGTAGATGCATAAAAATGTGTAGTACATAGTATTGCATTGCAAAACAGGTGCTAGTTAAAACACTGACTGCGGAAAAAGAATGTGCAGAAAATAGTCGTAGAGTAGAAATGTAGTACCAAAATCAGCATTTTGAGAATAAGAACAAGTAATCGCAGAAGCTTTTTTTTACTGCGCTACACGCGTCAGCATTAAATCCGTCATGTTAAGAGTCTCTTGATTGTGAAACATGTGGTGGGAAGATGAACTAAGCGTCCTCCTCCGTGGTGTAGAGGTTACCATGCTAGCCTCTAGTCCCAGTGGTCGCGGATTCAAACCCAGCGGAGGGCGATGGATATTTCCGGGCGTAAAAATCCTTAGCATGGCTTCCTTCGGAAGGGAAGTAAAGCCGGTGGTCCCGTTCGTAGATTTACGGCACGTAAAAGGAACTCAAGTCTGATAGAGAGGTCTCTGAGCAAAATGACCGGTCTTTCACGCCCAGTAAACAATGGGACACTAAGGACCACAGCAGTTAAAGAGCGTCCATACATTTAACTCGATTTAATTTCAATTTAGAGGAACGGTTACAGAACAAGTGGGCGAGGCATCGGAAGGACACTCAGATAAAGAAAATATCCGCAGTTCCGAGTTGAATTTACCAGCGAGACTGAGGCCTGTACATGTAGTACCGTTTTCACTATGCGACTGTACTATCTTTCAAGAAAGTAAATGTACATTTTTCGCGGGTCAGTATCATTCAAGCGTTCCGTGAGTAAGGGGTATGAAAACTAGATCGACCGTGCTTGTAGATCTATACTGTCGTGGTCGCCATTTTAACAATGTTACTCACTTCGAGGATTTCTATGGCTATATTAACCCAGTATGGCGAAACATGGATTTAAATATCACAAAACAAGATGCAATTCCCTCGCTGCTGAGCTATTAACTACATGGCATTGGTCCACCCACCCAATAAACCATGCTGCCGTAGCTCATTGGTAAAACGCGCGCTGTTTCAAGTGTGCCAAATGTTCACGGTTCGAATCCCAGCATATGGTCATACTTTTTATTCCAACTTTTTCACCTTGTAAGACGCAGTAATAAATGAATTTACAGTTCTATTGCAGCTAAGTTATTACTACATAATTTCGAAGAAAATTCCATGAGGTGGAATGATAATTTTAATGGAGCCAATTTCTAAATGCTGTATACAATACATCTAATCACAACAATAAGCTACATAAAATAACAAGATACTGATAAATTCTCATCTTGAGAAAATCAAACTTACAGCTGCAATAATAATTCTGTATAATTCGATGGAGTATAATGCATAAAACTGAAAAGGCATATTCTGTGTATTTGCTAGTTACAGTAGTTACTCCACTTACTATAACCAACAAAAAGAAGGCGATAGCTAAGGACAATGTGCTTAAAAGCAAACTAAACAACTGCTATTTCATAGCTGAGGCCACGCCATATATGAAGAAATAAATTAATTTCTGAAACACTTCAGATTTATAGATAATGTATTTCTCCTGGAACAAGTAACTTATCAAAACGAGTGGAAAACAAAAATTAAATCTGGATTTTATAATTTAGTAATAACCTAGCTGCAAGGGAACTGTAAATTTGTTTATTACTGCGTCTTACATGGTGAAAAAGTTGGAATAAAAAGTATGACCACATGCTGGGGTTCGAACTTCGTACCCTGGGCACACTTGAAACAGCGTGCGATTTACCGATGAGCTACGGCAACAGATGTTATTGTTTTGGGTTATATATAACATGATATTGGTTCTATTAAAATCATCATTCCACGTGTTTTTCGTTTTCTTGCCAATGTCATGTAGTTAATAGCTCAGTAGCAAGAGAATTGCATCTTGTTTTGTGATATTTAAATCCATGTTTCGCCATACTGGGTTAATATAGCCATAGAAATCCTCGAAGTGAGTGACAGGTTAAAATGGCGACCACGACAGTATACATTTACAACCACGGTCGATTTAGTTTTCATATCCCTTACTCACAGAACGCCTGAATGATACTGCCGCGAAAAGTGTACATTTACTTTCTTGAAAGATAGTACATTTCCCTATTGCTTTGCCCTTCACTCCCTCTAATCCCTAAGCCTTGCATTGTCAACAAAAGCAATGGCGCCCTCCACAAAGCGCATTATATCGTGGCCGACTAGTACAGCCACTGTCCCTAGGTGTGTGTAATGTTCAATGCCGCATTTGTGTTGTGAAGTCTACTGGATGGTACGGTAATATCGAACGCTCGTCTTGTTTAATGCCATGTAATGGTTAGTTTCTCATTAGTTGAGACAGTACGTACACCTCATCGTGAGAGTTACATTTCATTATAACTGGAAAATGAAAATGATTCATAAAGTCCGATTTCAATTATGTTTATGCAGCGCTCCTGATGTATCTGCGACCCCATGCACCTAACCTCAAAATGTTTAGTTTGATACGCCTTTCTACCCTACAATTTTCTGCACATTGTTTCTCCGCATCCTGTTTATCCCTCATACCTAGATCAAGAAGGTATGACTTGAGCCTAACAATCAGGCTTATTTATTTTTATTATCTAGGGGCAGCATCTGCAAGCTGCATACAGTACGTATGTCTCTATGGAGTGTTTGCTAGTGCTTTTTGCTCTTACCCTATAGATCTCTGTAGAACTCCAAATATTCATCTCGGTTTAGCTTTTAACACGTATTATAGGAATTTAGCCGCTTACGATTTTATAAGAGTATATATTTAAATTTATTTTCATAGTAATCATTACTTTCTAAAGGAGATGATACACATAACATTAAGGAGAAACGGAAGAGAAAAATCGTGTAATGCATTAAAAGTCTGGAGCATTTCAGCTTTAAACTGGTATTATTTAAGTTTGTGGCCAGTATTATTCTAAGTGGAAACTGAAACCTAAAGCCCCATTTTTTAAAAATCTACATTTTTTCAGTTACATTTCCTCCTAAGCTAAGGGAACTGAAGGGTTGACATTTTGAAGGCTGGTAATGAATGCCAAATTACACCACATATCAAAGCGGTTATTAAATTCCTCGTTAATTAAAGGACTTTAGATTAAAAGACGTGCAAAATTTCGCAAAAAGTTCTTTAACTACTAAAACTGAATCTTGAAATCTCTGAGATTTAAAATATTAAAAATATGAAAAATGTCACGGTAAAGAACTTGGCTTCTATTTTCAATAGAGTGGAAGAAAATGTTTCTTGCAATTAACATTCCGAGTTCCCTAAATCAGCTAATTAAATGCATCAGACTACCACATTAACCTAAGTAGGACGCATGCGTGAAACTTGGCAATAAATTGTTATAAATTGGTAGCAACACTCGTAACAATTATTAATTTAACAGTTGTTAATTAACAATTCCATTTACTTAATAATTAGAGGTTGATTATGTTGATTGAAGTTAACATTCTTCAATGCTTTTAGATAAATAAAATATAGTGCTTAAAATCAACCTTAAGTATAAACAGTTCTGGTTTCCTCCATTATCGCGCATTAAATCACTTTAAAAAGAACAGCATGTCTTCCATGTCCCCTTCCCTCTCCCTCAGGGACTGTGAAAATGTCTTCCATATATAAAAGTTGGAAATACTGAATAAAAATATCTGTCAAATTACTCTTGCTACCAAAGTTGAATTTCTACTATTGCTTGATTGTCATTAGCTAAGCTAATATGCACCTACAGTGTCCCATACTATTAGACTTCTCTCTTAAGAGGAGACTAAATGTCGAAAGTTGCCAAAAAGGACATTTTCAGTTTTTTTCTGTAGTCTTATAAATTGGATTTTTCTCTTTAATTTTATATGCATTTTATCGATAGACACAATATTTATATTTTAAAATGGTAGTCTATCTGCCATTTCATACTCTGAATTCTGCATCACTTCACAGAAAAAATAGTAAACGCTGGTTCACAACCAGCGGGAACGGTACCCAGAACGAGAACGGTAAAGTTGAAATACATGTGCTCAAATGGGAGCGTTCACAACCAGCGGGAACAGGAAAGAAGACTTGCCGAAGTTGTAACTTTTCTCGTTCTCGTTCCCGGGCACGGCATATTAGATCCATATTGTACATATTAGGCTCTTCACTGTGTAGGATATTCTAGGCAGCCGTGACATGAAACAGTCACTAGTGCTAGAAATTGCATATGTGCTTTCTAACCTCATACTCCATTAAACGTTGGTTCTTCTAGTGAAATGGTCATCTATAGTTTCTTTATACGCAATTCAAAACTTATTTTCTCAGAAACAATGACAAAGGTACAAAAGCAGCAAAAACCGGTGAAAATTAACAAAGAACAATAAACAACTATAATGTAGATATGTTGTTAAATAAAGGAGTGAAAGCTTGGTACGACTAGAGGTACCAGGAATGTAATGCATTTAGATAATATTTACTCTATCGAATTTTGACGTTGGCTAACCCACATTATGTTGGCTGAATTAGAATCAGATGAAAAAATATAATAGGTCAGTTAACAACAAATGAAATCCCAATGCGCAAAATCGACTTTCCACTTTGTGGTGGATATGATCATCCATATGCATTCCTGTTCTCGTTACCACGCTGTTGTGAACCAAAATCTTGTAGCGGCATTGCTTCCCGTTCTCGTTTCCGTTTTGGTTCCCGTTCTTGGGCTGTTGTGAATCACCCTCAAATCTTAAACACTTTGGAGTACAGAGGTACATTTTAGCTCATCTTTTAGGGGAAGATTTGCTGTACGAATTCGTACCACTTCTGACTATAGCAGCTTCCGTATATCCAAGCAATGTAATTTTTGCGTTTTAAATATATGAGGGTTTTTTTCTTCTCCATTTTAACTCTAAATTAAATTGAATTGAGTTTTATTTATGGACGCTCTTTAACTGCTATGGTCCTTAGCGTCCCATTCTACATTGGGCGTGAAAGACCGGTAATTTTGCTAAGAGGCCTCTTTATCAGGCTTGAGGTTCTTTTACGTGCCGTAAATCTACGACACGGGACCACCGGCTTTACTTCCCTTCCGAAAGAAGCCAGGCTAAGGATTTCTACGCCCGAAAACCTTAAACTCTGAATTTCTCAAAAACTATTGAAGATAGCCAAATGAAATGTTGGACTAATAAAACGAACACATCACTGGTCTTATTGGTGTATTTTGGTGTCAATAAGTTGGTTGATTATGTTTTAAAAAATTAATTGCTGATAAATTGTTAAACTTTGATATGATTAAGAAAAAAAAAACATCTTCCTTAATAAACGCAATTCATCTGTATGTTACATTCACATGACTTTCCCTCTATCGCTCATTGTCGTCCTCCGTGGTGTAGTGGTTACCATGTTCCTGAGGTCGTGGGTTCAAACCCGGCGGAGGGCGATGGATTTTTTTCGGCTGTAAACATCCTTAGCATGGCTTCCTTCGGATGGGAAGTAAAGCCGGTGGTCCCGTGTCGTAGATTTACGGCACGTAAAAGAACCTCAAGCCTGGTAAAGAGGTCTCTGAGCAAAATTACCGGTCTTTTACACCCAATATAGAATGGGACGCTAAGGACCACAGCAGTTAAGGAGCGTCCATAAATAAAACTCAATTAATCTATCGCTTATTAGTGGGTATACAAATATTCTTACGAAAGTTTATTTTCCTGTCTACTTCATTTTAATCGAGGTAAACATTTCTGGAAATAGCTGCATTACACATTTCGTTATAGATACAAAGGGAATTGCGATGGTCAAATGTTTTAGAACTGGACGCTATACCTTGGCTTAAAATTCCATACTCTTTCCATGCAATCGCGAGAAACAGCTGGATGTCAACAGGACTTTAAAAGAACGGCTCAATTCGAACCATTAATAACGGATATCTCGGAAATGGCTAATTCCACAAAGTTATTTGAATTAAATGTTTTAAATAGATCTACATGTTGTGTGTGATGTGTTTTCGTCTATCGCTTAGCGTTTACCAGTTATACAAGATTACACAAAACTCTTCCGAATGAAGAGGACTTCACAGGCTATTCCCAGAAGATTAAAGATATGCAATTTATTTCTAATAAAATATCTGGAATATATTGTGTTTTAATAAAAATCGTTAGAGCCGCTGTTTGCGATAATAAAAAACTTCGAAAAGTGTTCCATCATCGTGTCGAGGGTACTGAGTTTAAATAACAAATTTCGTATTTATCAGAGTTTTCGTCTTTTATTTATGGTTCGCAGACTACACGCGGATGTTTTTCTAAACATGCATTTTTTATTCAATGACCCTCAAATCATGTACTTCCTGTGAAATCTCTATATATAATTTTTAGATGGAATACAATAACTTCTGTACCCACTGGTACGTAGGTGGCATAGAAAGTTGTGTTTTATTCCAACCTATCCGCAAAATTACAATCTGTTCAATAATTGAACACTAAGTAATAAAGATAATATTGCAAGTTATTGTTACAGGCCCATATTTGCTTATGATTGTCAAAATCTGTAAAGCAGTTCCAAAACCTGGTTCCTGTGTAGTCGGTCGTTTGTGTTGGTGCCGCTGTCTAGTAGATTTATCGCCAGTGTATTGGCATGACTGCTGAGACGTTTCTGGCAGGAGAGACTGTAGGCTGCGATTTCCTGTTTGACTGTTGGAAATTGTAAATCATGGTAAATCCATTTATTACTGATGTCCAGGGGATGTTAACATTGTTTCGGAGAGTTTTTGATTGAAAACGCTCTAGTACCTCGATGTTTGAGTTGATTGCTATACCCCATAACTGAATTCCATAGTTTTAGTAGTTTGCTCGTCACTGATAGTTGTGATTTAGGTTCAAGAAGCCACTGCATTTTGCTGTATTTTAAGTTGTTTGCGTTTAGTCCTTGTGTTTTTTTTTCAGGTAAGATCAAGGTGTATACACAGATACTTCTCGTCTTGCTTTTCTGTTCAGAGTAGCAGGCGGATAAGAGATTTTTCTGAGTGTAAACGCTATATGGTGACTTTTGGTTTTATGTACTTTAACTCTCCACTTTTTAAACCAGAATTCTAATAACAAAAATATTTTATCACCGTAGAAGGGAAGAAACGCTCTTACATGCCAAAATGAATAAAAATAATCTTCAAATTTTGTCGACATCAGCTGATTTTTCATAACCTACGTCAAAGATTCACGCTAGCATTGGTCCGAAGCCAAATATGAAAACCTGAATATCCTGTAGTGACATAATGGAACCTATATCTGGAGTCATGACGACAGTGTTCAAAATTATCATCGGTTAAAAATAGACAATAATATAATTAATCAGTTTCAAATGGTTATTATAGAGAAAACCAGTTTAAAGCAAGAAATACAGAAATGTGTTGATAAAATTGGTTAAAATTATAGGATATCTTGTGTACTAATCGTCACTATTAACCAAAACTTTGGTCAGGTAGCTACAAGTAGAAAGTTCCAAAATCACCTCTATTCTTATTTTCAACCCCGTACTTGCAGAATATACCAATGCAATTCAAGACAGCTAGTTGCTAACAAAAGCGCAGAAATTGATTTTTACTAGCTAAAGCTGGAAATTGAAGTTAAGTTTTATTTATGGACACTCTTTAACTACTGTGGTGCTTAGCGTCCCAATCTATATTGGGCGTGAAAGACCGGTAATTTTGCTCAGAGGTCTCTTTATCAGTCTTGAGGTTCTTTTACGTGCCGTAAATCTACGACACGGGACCACCGGCTTTACTTCCCTTCCGAAGGAAGCCATGCTAAAGATTTTTACGCCTGAAAAAATCCATCGCCTTCCGCCGGATTTGAACCCTCGACCTCGGGAGCTAAAGCTGGGTTTTTAATACTTCAAGCTTTACGAGTAACGTAAGAACGACTCCATCGCTAATGCAAACGTAGTCGATATCTTGTAGACGAAGCTTCATGTAGTAAAAATGCACACCTTCTCTGCCACCTACCTATATTAGAGGAAGTATTGTGTTCCACCCAAAAATTTGATATCCAAATTCCAAATTTCACTGGAAATAACATGTTTTGAGACCCCTGAATCATAAACATTTTTAAAAAAATGTGTGCGCGTGTGTGCAAAACTCAATTCCAAAGATGCGACACAAACATTTTCAAGAAAATCCCCCACCCCGAATTATCCTTTGCATGGAACAGTTTTCGAAATGTTTAATTTGATAAAAAAAATTCTAAAAAGACTTTGATTAAAATATCACGTATTTAAGATATTTACATGGTAAACAAAATATATATCTTGAATTTCTGGGAATGGATTGTGGAGTCTGAATTCTGAATGCGTTTTGTGTAACTGGTAAATCTTAAGAGATAGATGAAAACTGAAAACTTACTACATAAAAAATGTAGACCTCTTTAAAACACACAATTTATTTCAAATATCTCTGCGACAGCCATTTCCGAGATATCCGTTATTATTTGTTTGAATTTGTCAACAACTTTGACGTTTGCTTTAAAGTGCTGTCGCTGTTCAATTTTTTCTCGCGATACCGTGGAAAGGAGTATGGAATTTCAAGCACAGCATATAGCGTCTCGCATTTAAACATCTGACTATCGATTCGCTTGCCTCTATCCGCTTGTGCCTATAACGAAATGTGTAATGGAACTACTTCTGCAAAGGTTTATCTCGATTAACATGAAGTAGATTGAAAAAATAAGCTGTCTAAGAATGCCGTGTAGAAGTGATGTAACACAGCAGACGCTTGGCGAGCGAGGCAGGAGTAGAGAGCGCTGCATGGCTCGATCTAGTGCGGGTGATGTTCTCGCAGAAGTTGCCTCGGGCGAAGGTTTGGGCGTTACGCCGAACGAGGAGGTATGTAGTTGGAGCCAGAACCAAGCAGTGTCCTCGCTGTACACTACGTCATCAAACGTTCTGACAGCGTAGTTCCTATCATTGCCACATTACTACACCAACTTCCTGTTTCGCAAGCTACCCGAGAAGCAACTAATCAAATCGTCACATCAAACAATTTTGTGGAAGGTGTTGTATTGTATTTCGACTGTTGGGGAGCCGAACTTAAAGTAGTTGCAACCGCACGTATGATAAAAAGTTTCCGGTAGCCTCCGCCCCAAGTTTAAAAATATTAACTTTGTAATTTGACTGTTTCTTTAAGTATTAAATATTTATGTTTGCCTCGGCTGCGTCAGTATTATTGTTAAGAGACATGGATTTCTTTGCAGAGAGTGGTGCGGATAAGAATGTAGACTTATACAGATTATAATTTTTACTTTACTCCTTTTATTAATTCTTAACACGATTTAAATAACACTTCACTGATATAGAGAGCTGTGAGATTATTTATTAATTACTTGCACTTTTTAACACGTAAACTATTTTTGTCTCACACTGAATACGTATTAAACGTCTCGAGGACGCGTCTCGCATCCGGTTAGGAACGCTGTCTGCTAGCAACTGACTTCTGAATTTGCAAATGTTGCTCCATTTCGGCTTCTGATTGGCTAATCCTACTCCAGTAGAATACTTTTATTTAACTTAAGCTTTTTTTTTTTTTGGTTGTTGATTGACTATTTTATAAACTGTCTCAAAAATTACATTATTGTTTCCAAGAATTACCAGTAGCATTATTAAACTTTCTAATTCATTATTGCCTCAAGGTTACCTCATTGTTAGCAACTTTTAACCTATTATTCTCGCAGCTCCTGCATTATTAAATTACATAATACATTCACATAACATTATTGAACATGTACACAATAATATAAACATTAATACAATGACTGTTACATGCATTTTATATATTATATTATACACATTGCTTTAACGCGGGCTGTTATTATATTATATAATTTGACTGAAATCATTTAAGTGTTAAAAATACTGCCTCAATTTCTACCTTCCCTACCTATAATAGTACAGTATTCCACCCTAAAATTCTTTGTCGATATTTCACCAGAAATACACGTTTTGAGGCTCCCTGAATCCAAAAAAGCATATTTAGTAAAAGGTCCTTGTGTGTGTCTGTTAAAAACATAGCCAATTGGATAAATACCAAACTTTGTATTTAAGTTCAGTATCTTCCAAGGATTCGACACGAAGATTTTGAAGAAAACTGTCACACCCCAAACTATCCTATTAATCGAAACATTTTCGATATTTTTAATTCTCTCAAAATGGGTTCTTAAGATTTTGATTAAAATACAATATATTAAAGATATATTCATGACAAATAAAATGTATATCTTGAATTTTCAGGAAACAGCCTGTGAAGTCCTCTTCATTCGGAAGGAATTTTGTATAATCTTGTATAATTGATAAATGATAAACGATAGACTAAAACGTACTATACAAAAAATGTAGATCTCTTTAAAACGCTCAATTTATTTCAAATAACTTTTTTGTGACATAAGCCATTTCTGAGATATCCTTTATTAATGATTCGAATTCTTTATTACTTGGTCATTCTTTTAAAACCCTGTCAACATTCAGTCGTTTCTCACGATTGAATGGAAACTACGGAATTTCAAGGCCAGGGTATACCATGCAGTTCTTAAACATTTGACTCTAGCTGTCCCCTTTATATCTAACGAAATGTGTAATGTAGCTATTTCCGCATTGGTTTATTTGGATTGAAATGAGATAGAAAAATAAGTTTTAGTAACAATAGTTTGTATACCCACTAATAAACGATAGAGGGTAGATAGTCGTGTGAATATATCACATATTTTTTCCTTTAAGTCGTTATTCTGTTTTCGTCTTTCTTTCTTTCTTTCTTCTCGAGGCCATGACAAAAACAAAAACAAAAATAACGTAAATTCAAAGCCATCACATAGGACGTCTACTGCATTCATCTTATACCTACAACGAAATGTACAATGGAAGTTTATCTTGATAAACAAGAAGCAGATGGAATAATAAGCTTTTGTTAGAATAGTTTGTTGAAGAATGTAATGTGAATGTAAGGCATAAGATTTTTCGAAAAAGCTGCGTGCGCGCGAGAACAGCACAAGTCAAAAGGGAAAAGTCGGATAAACACCAAACTTTGTATTTAAAGTTCAGTATCTCCTAAAGATGCGACACGAAGATTTTAAAGAAACCCCCCAAACTATCCTTTACATTCAAGATTTTTCAAAATTTTAAATTTTCTCGAAATCACTAACGATTTTTATTAAAATACAAATAAAATGTATACCTTGAATTTTCTGCGAATAGCCTGTGAAGTCTTCTTTATTCTGAAGGAATTTTGTATAATTTTGTACAACGAGTAAACCGTAAGAGATCGACAAAGAGTACTACACATAAAATGTAGATGTCTTTAAAATACACAATTTACTTCAAATAACTTTTTTGTGGTATAAGCCATTTCCAGATATCCGTAATTATTGGTTTGAATTTTTCAGTACTTGTCATTTTTAAAACGCTGTCGCTATTCATTTGTTTCTCGCGATGATGCGGAAAAAGCATGGAGTTTCAATGCCAGCATATGGCGATGCGCTTTTGAGCATTTGACTGTATCTATCCCGTTTGCACCTATAACAAAACTAGCAATGCAGCTATTCATGCAAATGTTATCTCAACTTGGAGTAGACAGAAGAATAAGCTTTTGGAAGCGTGGTTTGTAGAGGTTTTATAAAAATATAGTGTGTAGGGAAAGTCATGTGAATGTAACACATCAGTCTTTTTTTTTCTTTCTTTTTCAGTGGGAGCAAGAAACTAGTAACGAGCAAAGTAACTGTAGAGGATTGTTAATTTATATTTTAATATACTGGCTGATCAAGCCAAAGTAAAACTTTTTTTTAGTTCCATTTATACCCCACCTTTAACTACATTGATCTCAACAAATTAAATTGAGTTTCATTTATGGACGCTCTTTAACTACTGTGGTCCTTAGCGTCCCATTCTATATTGGGCGTGAAAGATCGGTAATGTTGCCTCGTTATCAGGCTTGAGGTTCTTTTGCGTGCCGTAAATCTTCCGAAGGAAGTCATGCTAAGAATTTTTACGCCCGAAAAAATCCATCGCCCTCCGCCGGGTTTGGACCCGCGACCTTGGGAACTAGAGGCTAGCACGGTACCACTAGTCCGCGGAGGACGACATTGGTCTCATCGGCCGCCTTTCCTTTGGAACTTTGGCAACCTATTGGCAATGGTGTTATCTCGTATTCCCTTGTCGTTGGGTTTCTTGCACTTTTTGGGTTTTAATCATTAGATCACACACACATTCATACTTCCAGACTCTGGGAAGGATTGAGAATAATCTTGGCTAGAGAAATATTCCCACCCTCCAGGAATCGAACCCGGGACCCCTCGCACAGCAGGTAGGTGCTCTACCGACCGAGCTACGGGGCCAACCAACGTCAGTTTATCATAATTTCGAAATAGCATGACTTGATTTGAATCTGAACATGTTGCGGTTTAATGCAAACACTTTTGAATTAGTATATGTTGATTTAATTATGCTTTATTTTGAAAAGTTTTCGAAGTCTATTGTAATTTTTCTTCGTTTTTGATAAACGTTTATATTGAAAGTTCTTGAAATTAGTTCCGTTAAATGTGTAGCTTCTTATGTAACAATATTTGTAGCCTTATCTTTAAAGTCATTTTAAATAGATAGTCTTGTAGAGATGTAGAAATTATTAGTCAAGTACATTTTATGGTAAAAATGAATTAATTCTGAGTCTTAAAATAATTTACAAATGTCTAAAATCAAATCAATACCTTACGTAAATGCCTATCAGTTCTCTTTCATTGTGAATATTTTTCTCCAGTAACAATTTTTCCAACCCAGGGCCTCAAAATTCTGCACAAAACATTGTATAACAAATATATAGCATTTAATTTCCAGATATGGTCTTGAATTTTTAAATGTAGGTAACACTGAGGGGAAGGTGACAGAAAACGGTCATCAAGATCCATTTTTGACAAACTTGATATAAAGTTACCTACATTTCATTGAAGAAAAAAATGTATGAATTTATTTAGTGTTTCTTCTCGTGCCGGCCGTCGCAGCTCGGACTCCCGCCGAAACAGTTGTAATACACTCCCAACCGCCTCTCGTTTTCATAATGAAAACAACAATGATAATAAGCACATACCTTATCATAAGAGATGCTGGAAACGTTGTCCTTCTCTATTCACACATTTCTGGCATCTTCTCGGGAAATTTTCATTCGCGCTGGAGTGTTCAGTGTCCGAAATTGAGTGAAATTTACGCCTGATGTTTTCTTTTTGTTCTTCCAATGTATATAGCCTACACCTTATTTTTCATGTGATTATCAAAGTCGGGTAAATTTGTGTAATTGGCTTTTACGAAATGACAGAATAATTGACTCGCGCTAAGTATTCTTATCTGATGAAGCATAGCTCCATTTATGAGTGTTTCGTCGCAAAATAACATAATGGGACACAGAGAAACCCGATTTTACACACGAGATTCCTTTGCAAGACGCGAAAATTGGTATGCAGTAAATGCATACAGATTAATAGGATCTATTATATTTTTTTGAACTAACAATAAATGTAGAGGAATGAATTACTCACACTATTTTTTTTAAAAACTGAGTCTAGATTTTTCCAACGACACTTTGGTAGTGTGCACAAAGCTGATGAGTCATTAAATTTAATTAAGGAAGTGTTTGAAGATTAATTAGTAAAGAATTATGGCTCTCACAATCCTCTGATTTTACTGTATGTGATATTTGTGTATGGAGAAACTTGAAAAATAAGGGGTATGCAACAAACCCCATACATTAAAAGAACTAAAAGCAACCATCAGGCGATAAATTTACTTAGTTTCGGACATTAAGCTCTTCAGTGTGAATGAAAATTCCCTGAAAAGATGCCAAAAGTATGGATAACGAAGGATATTTCCAATATCTCCTGTGATAAGGTATATGCTTATTATTGTAATTGTAACTGTAAATATGAGAATGAAGCAGTTGTGGGTATATAGACAACTATTCGCCGAGAGTACGAACTGCGGCAGCTGGCGAGGGACCCGCCGTGCGGTGGCCACAATGTGAAAGAAAGACGCTGTAGTAGTAAAAGATAAAATATCGAGTCTAGTTTTATTCTGCTTCTTCATATATACAGTCATCTAATTCTGATTGGTGGAAAACTCTACAAGCATTTATCACACTAAAGCTTTAATATCTTGCAGGCATACCCCCGGACAATAAATATCCAAAATTTTGCTTTGAGTCAAAATTTTCACACCTTTGTACACTTCAGATACGATAATCTGCCATGTTTCTGCAACTTTTTGGTCAGATTTAGAGAATAATTCTGTAGGTGTTTCAACATAGAAGGTTGGTGTATGTTTTGAATATGGAAAAATTCCCACATTTTGATCCATGATCTCTTGATAAGCTTTTTACATATAAAGGACGAAACTAGCAGGAGAAAACTTCAAAGAGGAAATAACAATATCTATTTTGTGATAAGTTAAGTGAAAGAAATTATCTAAATATACCCTCTTTTATTCGAAAACCGTATTCAAATTTATCTTGCAAATGTTTTCTTCTTATATAAGAACAGTTTTTATCGGCTTCTGATAAACAAAAGTAAATAAAGGAATACTAAACGTTCATACTATTACTCGAAACACCTTTATTCACTGTACTATCCAACATTGGCAACCACTCAACTACGGTATTTCGTCTTAAAATGTACAAGTCTATTCAATGAATGAATTTATTCTCCACTTTCTTGGTGTATAACGTTTAGATCCGAAATGTTAACACAGTTATTGCTATTCAAACAATAATAGTTCATGCTCAACAAGCTTTTCGCTGAAAGCCTGGTCATCATTAGTCTTCCCTCATCATGTATATAAATAATCATATATATCATTTGGCGTGTTCTTCCTCGATCCTATTTTCCAGGCAGCATTCTTTTCAGTTCTTTCTAGTCAGTTTCAGCTCCGTGCCTCATTCGCCCTTTCTTACACAGTTTAATTTTTTGTTCATCCATTTCACATACTCTATCACCACATTTCAAATGCTTAGTTATTTCTCAACGCTTAGTCGTAACGCCCAAGTTTCCGAATTAATAGTGTCACACTCCACATTAAACATTTAACTAATCTTTTCTTTCAAGGATCAATATAAATGTTCTTAAAATGTACAAAAAACTTAAAACTATTTTACCTTTAAGAGTTGCCTATTGATTTAGATTTTGAGAACTTTTTATTTTTTTATTTATGGACGCTTTTAACTTCTGTGGTCCTTAGCTCCCATTCTATATTGGGCGTGAAAGACCGATAATTTTGCTCAGAGGCCTCTTTATCAGGAAATACATGATTTGAGGTTCATTGAATAAAAAAATGCATGTTTAGAAAAACATCCGCGTGTAGTCTGTGAACCATAAATAAAAGACGAAAACTCTAATAAATACGAAATTTGGTATTTAAATTCAGTACCCTCGACACGGAGATTTTCAAGATAGCCCCAACCCCTATTTAGATACTGTTCACATGGAACACTTTTCGAAGTTTTTTATTATCGCAAACAGCGGCTCTAACGATTTTTATTAAAACACAATATATTCCAGATATTTTATTAGAAATAAATTGCATATCTTTAATCTTCTGGGAATAGCCTGTGAAGTTCTCTTCATTCTGAAGAATTTTGTATAATCTTGTATAACTGGTAAACGTTAAGCGATAGACGAAAACACATCACACACAACATGTAGATCTCTTTAAAACATACAATTTAATTCAAATAACTTTGTGGAATTAGCCATTTCCGAGATATCCGTTATTAATGCTTCGAATTGAGCCGTTCTTTTAAAGTCCTGTCGACATTCAACTGTTTCTCGCGATTGCATTGAAAGAGTATGGAATTTTAAGCCAAGGTATAGCGTCCAGTTCTAAAACATTTGACCATCGCAATTCCCTTTGTATCAATAACGAAATGTGTAATGCAGCTATTTCCAGAAATGTTTACCTCGATTAAAATGAAGTAGACAGGAAAATAAACTTTCGTAAGAATATTTGTATACCCACTAATAAGCGATAGATTAATTGAGTTTTATTTATGGACGCTCCTTAACTGCTGTGGTCCTTAGCATCCCATTCTATATTTGGCGTAAAAGACCGGCAATTTTGCTCAGAGACCTCTTTACCAGGCTTGAGGTTCTTTTACGTGCCGTAAATCTACGACACGGAACCAACGGCTTTACTTCCCATCCGAAGGAAGCCATGCTAAGGATGTTTACGGTCGAAAAAAATCCATCGCCCTCCGCTGGGTTTGAACCCGCAACCTCGGGAACTAGAGGCTAGCATGGTAACCACTACGCCACGTAGGACGACAGGTTTTGTGCACGCTAACACCTGGCTATTAATGCACAAACGTCCAATTGTTGCAAAAAGCTCTCCAATAATCTTTATCTCAAAATAATTTTAAGGCAATTATCATCTTTACCAACTCTTCATTCTCCAGAATATTCCATTTTTTTCAAATTCAGTTCCCCTTCCATCACTATATTTGCTTGCACTCCGGAAAACGGTGCAGTGTTGCATCTGAATTTCCACATAATGGACAAGCCGTCGTTTCAAGGTTGTTCTTAGTCCCTTTAATTTGTTCATCCACATTCTTACCAGAGCACATTCTTGCTGTTTTGTTGCAGCTATCTACTGATCACTCTTGACCCTATTGCATTTTCATATCTTTAAAAGTGCTACAGCCCTAATACATCCTCCAAAAACCTTTCTCAAAACTGCATTCCCATTTCAAGATTTTCTCACCCCAGTTTCTTCCATCTAGCCAAACCTTTGTAAACCATACAAGCTCCTTGACGATGTTTCTGTCAGTCATGTTTTAATTCTGTAAAAATAAATGGAACCTCTTTCGATCGTTTTCCCTTTTTTCCAAATCGAGTAATGCTGCTGCCTTTGATGAAGCCCTAGGCAACCCCAGAAGAGTGTAAAAATTTATCCGTGAATTCAGATAATTAATAAAAAGGACAGTGGACTAAGTTCATTATTTTAAACAGAGAATATTGTATAATTCATCATTCATGCACTATAATTGCTATTAAAACTATTTTGTGCATTGTAGTCACTGAGAAGGCTGAAAGACCACCTGCAACAGTGGAGCAAGCTTTGTTAATAGTTTTCTTTCTTTCTTTTTCCAGATGGAACACGTGGCTTATACCTCAGAAATCACCAGTGGCTGAAGATGTCCAAACCAAGACCCAGTGGACAACGATTCTCCTCAGCACGTGACGTATGTCTGCTTCAATCGACACCTTGAATGGAAGCTTACATCATTTTATGAATATACTAACGACAACACGTTGGTGCTCATAGCTTTTATCTTTTCTTAGAATGGCATTAATAGTCACATCAGCTACTGCACTGACAATGAGTCACAGTTAACGGCTTAGCCGTTGAGAAACAATAGTGTGTACCCTTGCAATTTTAATGCTTATAATTCCATCTGTAAAAGTCCATTCATACGAAGAAGCTTTGTGAAGCGACTGTGCACTTGATAATACTGCATGCGTTTTATTGAACGATTACTGCTTCTTGCTAAATTTTATCAAGGTTTTGATTGCGTCACCAGTATGTAATATTGTTATAATACACCATTTTGTGTTAAAATTAAAACAGGTTATTCTACTCCCTACTTTTGGATTCTCGAAAGGTCTAAAGTTACTTGACCCAAGCATAAAATATAACTCCCTCCTCCACTTAGCCGTTAATGCATCATTGGAATTTGGTTAAAAAAGCTGTTTGAATTAAGATATAATGGATGGGAAAAAACAACGTGCAGAAAATTTTAGGAAGACAGTGCCAAACCAAACATTTTAAGGTAGGAACATGGAGTCGCTGAGTAAAACATATGATAACGGCGAGCGCTGCATGAACATAGCTGAAATCTGACTTTTGCCAGTCAAAATGAAATGTAACTCGCATGACAAGTGTACCAGGTGGTTTAAACAAGCCGTCCTTTGCAGTTTTATGTTTCCCGCATACTTCTTCTTTCACTTTCCCTGCTACTGTTAAGCGTCGGGTTCCTTCGGCCACTTTCTATATTCGATCCTATCCTGCGCCAACCTGTATATTCCTCTCAATGTCGTCCCATGTCCGACTGCCACTCTTTCCATATATTGTCTCCATTCCATCCTAGGTCTTCCCATTCTTCTCTTCCCCTCCGCTCTTCCTTCAAATATTCTTTTAGGTAATCTTTCTTCATTCATCCTTACTAAGTGTCCCAGCCATCTTAGTTGGTTTCTTGCGATTGTCTTCAGTATACTTTCCTGTTTTAGCTTTTCTCTTATTTTCACATTTCTAACTTGATCCCTCTTTGTATATCCGACTACTCTCCTTAGGTATTTCATCTGTGTTGCTGTTAATCTACTTGCATGTCTATCCAATACTGTCCAGCTCTCACTCCCATATAATAGAACTGATTTGGTATATCACCTTATATATTCTCATTTTAGTGGTTTGACTTACTTCTCTTTTACCAGTTATAGTGTTATTAATTTGGTAATATATATTTATTGCCTTCCTGATTCTATTGCTTATTTTTTGATCATTTTTAGTTGGAATCACCCCTAAATATTCAATACTTGTCACATTTTCTAATTTTTCACCTTTCCAGAAAATTTGCATTTCTGTCTGTTTCCTCTTTACCAATTATCATTACTTTACTCTTTTTGCATTTAGATTCATACCTTTCTCTTCCAATGTACTAGCCCATTCTGTTATTGACTGTTGCAGGTTTTCTTGGTTTTCCGCCATTAAGACTATCTCATCCGCATAAATCAGAGCTTGCACATATACCGGTCTCATTTTCCGGTAAACTACTCCCATTTTATTTTTGCTTCTCTTACAATGTCTAATTATCTGATTCATAAAGATATTAAACAACAGAGGGCTCAAAGTTTCCCCCGCACTCTAGGTGCAAAAGAAGTTGCCGCATCACTGATGTTCAAAGGGGCAGTGCAGGCCTCCTCTCTGTCGGTATGAAGTTCCCTTTACAGTTCTGCTTAGGCAAATCTTCAACTAAGAACAGCTTGTGTGGGCCACCTGGTATACGTACCGTCTCAACTAATTAGTACTGGTACACAATGAGTAACTAACCATTACATCCGTGTATAAGACGAGTGTTCGGTATTACTGTACCATCTAGTAGGCTGCAGAACACAAATACGGCATTGATCATACACAAGCAACCTAGTGACAGCGAGTGCAAGAGTGTGTTTTGTTTACATCTGGACACGCCACAAACAGGTTTCACAATCGGAGACATTAACATGACGGATTTAATGTTGAGGCATGTGGCGTAATGAAAAAGCTTCTGTGGCCCCTTGTTTCTGACCTCAATGTTTATTTTGGTACTGCCTTTCTACACTTACAATTTTCTGCCCATTGCTTTTCCGCACCCAGTTTAATCTGCACTATTGTGTTAACTACGAACGACTGCTTAGTTTGCTTTAACCATCCACACCACTATATTAAGCTAGTCTTTTGTAATAAACATACGCGATAAATCTTGAAAAATCGGCTTTGTAAAAGATGAATTCTGCTTCATAGTTCTAAAAAATCTGATGTGTTACACTCCTATGACTTTCTCTACTCTTGTACAAACTATTTTTAGAAACGCTTATTCTCCATATACTTCATATTAATCGGTATAAAAATTTGCAGAAACTATCGTATTGTTAACATTCTTATAGGTGCAAGGGGATTATAGTAAGCTTTAAGCGATTGTCAAATCTTTTAAGAGCTGGTTGCTATGTGAAGCAATTCATTCTCTTTGCATGTCCAGGACATAAGAAAAACGAATAACGAATTCCTATAATGAGAACAAGTATAAGTATTTGAAAATTCAAACAAATAACAAGGAATATCTCGGAAATGGTTCACCCGACAAAAAAAAATGTATGACCTAAATTGTGTGTTTTAACGAGCACTGTATTTTTTGTGTAGAAACATTTTGTCTATCCAGAAAAAGAATGGCTCCAAATATATACAGATGGATCCCTCATCAATTAAAAAAAAGAAGAAAAAAAGAAAGGAAAAAAAAAGAAAAAAGAAAGCTGGTGCAGGACTATACTGTAAACATTTTGCACAGTATCTAACATTAGATGAAACGTCAAACCACTATGATGGAGAATTAAGAGCTATAAAAGCAGCATTAAAGAACATTCTATATAGACCATACATAAAACAAAAAATACTCATTTTATCAGACTCAAAAGCAGCCACAGACGGGATAGTAAATTACAATAATAAAACAACAAGAAATACTAAAACAATAAGAAGCCTAATTAAAGCAGTTGAAACTAGAAATCATGTCACTCAAAAATGGATCCCAGATCATATCGGACTTTTGGGCAATGAACATGCGGATCAATTAGCAAAGAAAGGTGCAATACAACAAATAAAACCTGCAGGACGAATAGAAATAAATAAACAAAGAAATAACATTAAACAACATTTCAAAAGACAGCAGAGACTTGATGAAGAAGATAAAGTAAAAGATAACGGTTATTATAAGAATATTAAAAATAGAGTTGATATACAAAAAATGCCAAGTAAGACTGCAGTGGCCTTATTTAGGATGGCAACTGGCCGCGATGTCATCCTGAACAAACAAGATCTCGCCAAATGCAAAGGCCTTAAATGTGATAACTTACAGACTTTATATTGGGAAGCCAGAGGGAAAATGATGCAGATCAATTAATTCCCAGTGCTATTGGTGAACAACAACGTTTTGTGTTCTCTTACAGTTTACCAGTCATGCAAAAGTCATTAAAAAAGACGAGGACTTTGGGGACATTCCCAGAAAATTCAAGATATACATTTTGTCATGAAAATATCTTAAATGTAAGATATTTTAATCAAAATCATTAGAGGCATTTTTGAGAAAATCAAAATTTTCTAAAAATGTTCCATGTGAAGGATAGTTAGGGGTGGGGGATTATCTTGAAAATCTTCGTGTCGCACCTTTGAAAGATACTGAACCTAAATACCAAGTTTGGTATTTATCCGACTGTTCCTTTTTGAGTTATGCTGTTCAAAGACACACACACACGGACCTTTTCCTAAAAATGCTATTTTTGGATTCAGGAGGCCTCAAAACATGTATTTCCGGTGAAACCTCGATATCGAATTTTTGGGTGGATTGCAATACTTCCCCTACTTACTATACGTAGTAGAGAAAGTAAAAAGAAAGAAATGGAAAATGAAAACAAAAGCACATGTGTTGCTGTTGGCTAGCATGTATTTACAGAGGCTTTAAAAAGGTAAATTAAAACATTTTAGCCACCGCGGCAAAGTAGGGGCACTGTTCTTGTTTCTCACGCTAGAGGTACAGGTTCGAGTACCTTTTACGTAATACTGTCTGGCTGAGCTTTATAATCAGATTTTCTTGTCGTTCTTGGGTCGCCCTGGTGCTGCAGTTAGTTGAGAATTAGCCTTCTGTGTCCAAGATTGCAAGTTCTATCCCGACCATTAAAGGGTGACGTAGTAATTTGTATCACAAAAATGTAAATGTCAGAGTGATTGTAGTGTGAATATGCATTGTTGTGTGACATTGATTTGAGATGTTTGTTGATTGTAAGCATTGTCGAGAAGTGGGTTTATACGGCCTTACTGAAACTGACAATAATAGCGTGCAATAATGTAGCGAGGGGGTGAGCTGTTTATCATTATTAGAGACGAGTAAATGACGTAATATTGGCGCGTTTTCCTTAGGAATTTGCGGAAACATTTTCCCTAGAGCATATGTTTTCGTAATTTTCATTGGATATAAAAATAGACGCTAATGTTGGCGCGTTTTATTAACCAATAGCAGCTCAGTTATAATCGTTAGGCATATCGGGGTGTGGGAGTATAAAAAAGGGCTAAGTCAGATGTCTCCAGTCCATCGGAAACATTTGTGCATTACACGTCGCAGAGTTCAACGAAAGCAGTCATGGTGAATACAGAGCATAGTTTATCGATTCGCAGGTTACGCGTAGCAAAGTTATGAAAATCTCAAGTGTCGTCAAGTTAATTACATAAAAAGTTGAAGTGTGCGAATTAATAATGTGCAGTAAATAAGTTATTATAACAGTTTCAGTTTGGCGAGTGTCACGATTAATAGGTGAAAGTGAATAATGTGTTAAGACAATAAAAAGTGTAAAACAAATTCTTTCATCAGTGTTATCTTTGGATAAAAACACCTTTCCGTTTACACACCTGATTAAGAGATTTGCTTGACCGAGAGATCATAGCTAGCCGGAGGACAGTGAACCCAAAATTAAATACAATAACAGGTGATCAGTAAAAGATAACACGAAGTGACCGCGACAAATTGTCTTTTATACATGCGGCAAATAAACAGTAGCATTCTTTCAAACAAACTTAACAAAGAATACCGTCGCAAATTGGCTCCCAAACGTGGGGCAAATAAATAAATAATACCACTTCAAGGGATACATTTGTGTTGAATTTCAGGCTTTGGTCTCTCTTATCCTATGGTTTACTTCACGAAGATCTTTATGATCTTCAAGGTGGCTTCTGAGAAATTGTTTTAGTAGCTTGCCAGGCAGGTATTTGGCAAGTGTAATATATTCGGATCTGTCAGTTTTCGTAAATACTCTCGCATTTGCTTGCTGGACAGTATTGGGCGACTAGAAAACAAAACTGTTAGTGTGCTGCTGTAAAGAAATGTCTGAGGTTTAGAATTCCATACATCGTGAGTAGAAACATATTCTCTTCCTCTTTAACACCCACTTTTACTGCATACGGCACCCTAGGCAGTGATACTGGTGATACATGAAATGAATTAATATACGTTGGCCTTAAAATTCCATACTCTTAACAGCTGAAAATCGATAGGACTTGAATAAGTATTGAACAGTTCGAAACATCAATAATGGATATTTCGGAAATGGTTAATGCTATAAAAAAGTTATTTGAAATAAATTGGGTGTTTAAAAGCGATCTACATTTTTTTGTGAGGTAGTTTTCGACCATCGCTTAACATTTACCAGTTATGTAAGATTAAATAAGTTTCCTTCCGAATGAAGAGGACTTCACAAGCTATTTTCAGAAAATTCAAGATGTACATTTTATTTTCATGTAAATATCTTTAATATATAGTATTTTAATCAGTCATTAGCCATTTTTTAGAAAATCAAAATTTTCGAAAAACAAACTCTATATAAGGAGTAGTTTGGGATGGGGGATTTTCTTGAAAATCTATATGTCGCATCTTTGGAAGGTCCTGAACTTAAATACAAAGCTTGATATTTATCTGACATTTTGTTTTTTAATTAATGCTGTGCACAAACACACGCGCGCGCGCGCGCGCGCACGCGGAGATTTGTCTAAAAATTATTTTTTGCGGGATTCAGGAAGCCACAAAACATGTATTTCCGGTGAAATCTCTCTCTAAAATTTTTGGGTAAAATGCAGTATCTTCTCTACGTATTATGTACTATCTTTCAAGAAAGTAAATGTAAATTTTTCGCGGGTCAGTATCGTTCAAGCGTTCCGTGGGTATGAAAACTAAATCGACCGTGGTTGTAGATGTATACTGTTGTGGTCGCCATTTTAACCTGTCGCTCACTTCGAGGATTTCTATGGCTATATTAACCCAGTATGGCGAAACATGGACTAAATATAACAAAACAAGTTAAAATTCTCTTCCTGCTGGGTTATTAACTACATGGCATTGGCAAGAAAACTGAAAACACGTGGAATGATTACTTTAATAGAACTAACTTCTCTGTTATACATAACCCACCTACTAACATCCGCTGTCGTACCTCATTGGTAAAACGAAGCCTGTTTCAAGTGTACCCCAGCCTGTGATCATACTCTTTATTCCAACATTTTCACCTTGTAAGACGCAGTGATAAACAAATTTACAGTTCTCTTGCAGCTAAGTTTTACTACATGATAAAATCAAGATTTAATTTTTGTTTTCCATTCGTTGCTTCAACAACTTACTTGTTCCAGGAGAAATAAGTTACCTGTAAAACTGAAATGTTTCAGAAATTAATTGATTTCTAATATATGGCGTGGTCTCGGCTATGAAGTAGCATTTGTTTAGTTTCCTTTTTAAGCACCATTATCCTTAGCTATCGCTTTCTTTTTGTTATTTATAATAAGTGGAGTGACTGTAATGTAACTAGCAACTACACAGAATATACCTTTTCAGTTTTATGCATTATGCTCCATCGAATTATACACAATTATATTTGCACCTGTGTTTGCTTTTCTCAAGATGAGAATTTATCAGTATCTTGTTATTTTATGTATTAGCATATTGTTGTGATCCGATGTATTGTATACAGCATTTAGAAGCTACCTCCATTAAAATTATCATTCAACCTCCTCGCATTTTCTGGAAATCATGTAGTAATAACTTAGCTGCAAGAGAACTGTAAATTTGCTTATTACTGCGTCTTAGAAGGTGTAAAAGTTGGAATAAAGAGTATGATAATATGCTGGGGTTCGAACCGTGAACCCTTGGCACACTTGAAACAGCATGCGTTTTACCAATGAGCTACGACAGCAGATGTAACTGTGTGGGTTATACGAGGGGCACTATTTATATTTTGAGCCTAATAATTAAAACAAAGTAATTTCTGATTGAAACTGCTTTGTTGTTATTCAAAATATTCTCCTTTATGATAAATACACGTTTGCATCCGTTTGAACCATTTGTCAAAGCATTTATTCCAGTCTTCTTGAGACACCTCCAAAACATGGTTTTTGAAGGCATCAACGGCTTCTTCTGCCAACGAAAATCATTGTCCATGCAATTTATTCTTGATGTATGGGAACAAAAAGAAGTTATTGGGTGCCAAATAAGGACTGTATGGCGAATGACCCATCAATTCGATTTTTTGAGCCTTCAAACTCTGTTGTTAGACGAGATGTGTGTGCACTCGCATTGCCTTGATGAAGAACTATCCTACGGTTCTTGTTGGTTTTCCTTATTTCACCGAAGACTTCCAGCAAACAAATGGTTGTGTATCATTCGGCATTGACTGTTTTACGTTCCTCTAACGGCACTGTTGCCACATGGCCAGTTTTGCTGAAAAAGCAGCGACCATTGGCTTCGAAGTGCTTCGAGTGCAAGGAACTTTTGTTGGATTTGCTTCATCTTGAAGCACCCATACAGTCTACTGCTGTTTACGTTCCGGCTCATACGCATAGATCCACGATTCGTCACCTGTTACAATCTTCTATACGTCTTTTGAGGCACCGCCATTGTATTTCTTGAGTATTTTTGTACACCAATCGACACGAGCGTCTTTTTGAGATTGCGTTAAATTATGTGGGATCCAACGAGAGCAAACCGTTTTCAGGCTAAATAATCATGCAATATTTTATACATGCTGGTAGAACTAATGCGTAGGGTTGCCTCAATCTCACAATATGTCGCATGATGATTTTTCATTATTAGTTTTTGCACAGCATCAATGTTTTCTGGCATCACAACTGATTTTGGACGACCTTCACGAACTTCATCATTGAGTAAACGGCGGTCACGACTAAATTCGTTATACCAGCGTTTCACAGTGGCAAAGGATGGAGCTTCGTCGCCAAATGTGGAAGTTAGTTGATCGATGCACTCTTGTCTTGATAATCCACATCGAATGTCATAATAAATCATTGCACGAACATTTTCACGAGTTAATTCCATGTTTTTGTTGACACACAATTTTCAAGTTAGTGTAAACAAAACAAATGACGTTCTATTGACAAAATGTTTGAAGTAGATTATGGTCAAAAACGTCAAACTTTCCATTGGAAACGTCAGATGGCACCTACAACATTCAGGGTTGCCAAGGCTCAAAATATAAATAGTTCCCCTCGTATATAACATGGATGTTGATTCTATTAAAATCATCACTCCACGTGTTTTCCGTTTTCTTGCCAATGCCATGTAGTTAATAGCTCAGCAGCGAGAGAATTGCAACTTATTTTGTGATATTTAGTCCATGTTTCTCCATACTGGGTTAATATAGCCGTTGAAATCTTCGACGTGATTGACAGGTTAAAATGGCGACCACGGTCGATTTAGTTTTCATACCCCTTACTCACGGAACGCCTGAATGATACTGACCCGCGAAAAGTGTACATAAACTTTCTTGAAAGATAGTACGTGGTAGAGAACGTAACAAGTCGTGTGAATATTCGGAAACAATCCGTATATTTTGAAGTTGAAGTAGCCTGTTTGCAGCTCAGCTTGGCTGCGAGTACAGCTTATGTTTTAAACCTGTTCTCTGCCTTCCGTGTAATTAACATCTGAACATAATGCGAGCTTCATGCGTAATAATACCCGAGTGCTTTGAAATGACAGGGCGGACTATGGGGAATCTGACGCATTGGGAAGATGTTGAGATCTGTCGAAAACGTGCATGAACTCTCCTGTTTTGTGGGAAGAGGTAAATTCTCGGGACTTCTAGTTGCAGAGGGTTGGCTACGTTGGAGAATCTATCTACCACAGCTGTCCTTATAAACGCCAAGGAAACCGTTGATCAGGAAGCAACCTAACGGGCGTTGAACCTAAGCCACTGGATAGAGCATGACATGATTCCCTGAAGGAGCTATTTCTGACAATCGCACACTGCGCGTAACAGAAATTAATGTATTAGTTCGCCGGAACGAATCGGAGGTAAACGGGTATTATTGTTATGTGTTAGTAGTAATCCAGCATTATTGTTATTGTTATTATTATTATTATTATTATTATTATTATTATTATAATATTGCTTACGTAATGGACGTATCTTGTGCATTCAAGATCGGGCTATAGAATTTTGGTTTCACTAGGGCCTAGGGCAGCAATGGCGAACCTTCCCGACTATATATATTCCTTCAATCATCAGGAAATACTCCTTTGACTTGCATATTTCAAATTAACTTAAGCTCATAGTGTATTATTTTGTTAATAAATTGTACTAGCTGCCGATATATCGTATCGCTAGTACCAGAAATCTATCTACATTTAAAAAGTTACGATTTAACTTTTACAATATAAAACTTTCACAACAAAACATGTTACTTGAACCTGATGTAGGTTCTAACAATAAAATAGTAGCTAGGAATTAATTGCAGACATTTCTTTATTTAAAAAATCTGATGTCATACAATCACATTACTTTCTCTACCTTCTATCGTTTATTAATGGGATACAAACTATTCTTACCAAAGCTTATTTTTCTATCTACTACATTTAATCCAAATAAACCTTTGCAAGAATAGCTACATTACACATTTCGTTATAAATACAAAGAGAGCAGCGATAGTCAAATGTTTTAAGAACTGGACTCTATATGCTGGCCTTAAAATTCAATACTGCTTCCATGCAATCGCGAGAAATAACTGAAAATCGACAAGACTTTAAAAGAATGACAAAGGATTGAATAATTCGAACTATTAGTAATGGATATCTCGGAAACGGTTTGTGCTACAAAAAAGTTATTTGAAATAAATTGTATGTTTTAAAGAGATCTACGTAGTATGTCGTATATTGCTTAACATATGCGATTTATGCTGAGTAAACAAAACTTCTTTCGAATTAAGAGGACTTCACAGGCTATTCCCAGCAAAATTCAAAATATACATTTTATTTGTCATGTAAATGTCTTTATACATGATATTTTAATAAAAATCGTTGCAGCCAATTTTTAGAAAATAACAAATTTCGAAAAAATTTCTATGCAAAGGAAATATATCTTTATATACCTTCTATTATCAGTGTCTATACAAATTATTCTTACCAAAGTATACTTTCCTATCTACTTCATTTTAGTCGAGATAAACCTTTCCGAAAATAGCTGCATTACACATTTCGTTATAAATACAAAAAGAACAGCGATAGTCAAATGTTTAAGAACTGGACGCTATATGCTGGGTCTTAAAATTCCATACTCTTTCCCTGCAATCGCGAGAAACAACTGAAAGTCGATGGTACTTTAAAATAGATAAGTATTGAGCAATGCGAACCTTTAATAACGGATATCTCGGAAATGGCTTATGGCACAAAAAGTTATTTGAAATATTCCCCAGAAAATTAAAGATATACATTTTATGTTATGTAAATATCTTATACATACGGTATTTTAATCAAAATCGTTAGAGCCATTTTTGAGAAAATAAAAAAATGTATATAAAAATCTGTTTGTAAAGGGTGGTTTGGGATAGAGGTATTTTTCGTGTCACATGTTTGGAAGATGCGGAATCTAAATACTAAGTTTTATTGGACATTTCGTTTTTGGGTCATGCTGCTCAAAGAGGGACTTTTTGGGTTCGTGGGGCCCCAGGTACATGTATTTCCTGTAAAATCTCAGTATCAAATTGTTGAATGGAAGCAATACCTTCTCTCGATAACAGTTGACAGTGGACTTTAAACAAAATAACAGTTTTCTAGCGTGAAACTTGTTACCGGTTCTTCCTAGCCAGAACTTGTTTGTTTTGTGTACTTTCGACTTTTTTGCGAAACGAAACTTCTTTCTTCGCTCGACAACGAAGATTCTTAAAATTCGTCTCCGAATGACGACGTTCAAATGTATGCGATGGTCTCTGAAAAAAATTGGCCATTATTCTTGTTTAACTTCTGCTTTTGGCACCAAAACACGTGTACTGAAAATATTTACATATGCATAATGGAGTCTTTAGAAGCACAGTAAACAGTTGCTTGATTAACTGCGCTTTCGCCAGAAGCCTGCAAGATATATCGTGTACAAAGAAATGCAACAGATTTGTAGGCAAAAATAAATAAATAATGGTAATTCGGTACTATTAGGTTGATCAGAGTATTCTTTTTAAGAGAATTACATAGTTTTAGAGGACCAAATAATCTATACTGTTATTTATGTAAAAAAATCAATTATAGGTCTTCCTTCTTTATTTTTACGAATTCACATATGTTGCAGACATCTCGGCCCATCAAGACACACGTACCCCTTATACCCAGTGGTGGCTGGTGCACATTTTAGTTGGAGGGCACATTGCATATAAGCCATGAAGATGAAATTATCATGCTACCCTGCAAAAAAAGTCATGCCCACCCAAAAAAGCACTTTCACTTTTCTCGAAAATGTAGAAAATAGTAATTTTATGTACCAGTATTTAATTTTTATTTGACGTGAAATATTCAGTATACACTTAATGATTACTAAACGAAATAAGAACTCTTGTTCAGAAACTACATGCAAGAATTGTCAGCAATAAATATAAATACTTAAGATGAAAGTAATAGTAAAATGTAGCTATAAAGGATGCAATAAGCACTAACCTCTCTATTTATAGATGAAATCCATTCTACGGTACTCCTCTCACTAACCACTCAAATTTACTCCTGTGATAATTCTGGCTCTCTTTAAAACGTATATTTTTTTTTAAGAACGTTGCTTAAGTTGCCTTCAGATTCCTCATATGGCGCGTAAGAGCAAGCCGTAACGTTAACCTCGAGACAAATCGCTTAGGGAAGCTCCTCTTGTAGGTGTTCCGATAGGGAGGACAGGCTCAATGCGTATGTGCGAGAAAAGTCCACAAATTCTGCATACCCTTCGTGAACCTTCCTTGCTAAGCCTGGACACAAAGTTAATGTGCCCTGGCCCGTTATTTTCACACATACATCAAGTTGTCTCCATTCGCTTAAGAAGGCGTTTAAACCGTTCCTTCTGTATATTGTTTGCGCCTGAAATTCTATAATCTCTTTTTGAGTTGTAAATGCATGCAGAAATTATTTAAATGTATTTATGGTGCAACATTAAAGGAAAGGCACGTCCCCTTTAGCGCAAGCCGCCACTGCTTATACCAGGTAAATCACCTGTCCCTAAGCAGCCTTTTAAATGGCAGTTGTGCCTGTCTATCTTCAGCATCTAGCTTTACTGTTCATTTGCGTGTTCAGGGGATGCCTGCATCGATCAGCCCATTTTAATACACTTTTATTAAATGTGTACTTTTCCACCCACTTCGAAGGCTCTTAACGAGCGAAACACCCCTCACAAAGATCCAATGTAAATATCGCTGAAAACTAAAACGGTGGTTCAAGGCAGCTATAGAAGCGATGGGATGCATTAAAACATGTCTATACACACAATTGGTGCTTTATAGTCACATCGCATAGAAAGTATTAAATTAGTATTTCAATTTCGGCGTCTATCACGCCTTCTGTATCTGATATAGCATAATTGCTTGTGCTATTTGATTAGTTAAGTTAAAACGTCTTAAAATCGTGCTGAAAGGCACCTAAGAAACAGTTTCGAAATAGCAACAGAGCTCACCTCGAAAACTGGATTAGAATGATTTAAAACGCGGAGAGTTTCAAAGTGGTATCGTGACCACTCGAGTGTACGAAGTGAAAAGCATGGGTTTGGATTTTTCTTATTAGCTTCCTTTCTCCCATTTTCTTTATTGCTTTGGGCTTGGTTATTATGGCATAAAATACATCAAAAATACAAATAAGCTATAAAAGATCTTTCTCAAGGTCAGTCATAAAGAATTAAAGCTAATATTAGGATGTTTCAGAAATACTTTTGCAAACTTCGGGTATGGGCTCCTCACACCAAATGAAGGAAAAAAGTTCATATGAACATATATCCCATAATCCTTTTTCTCGTTAGGAGGTGTTCAACACAGTGGTACACTTATAACACACAGAACTCATAATAAATGCTCGAAATGTCCTCTTGCTTCTATGCATGCCTGTACTCGTCGAATCATAGAATGTCGCACCCTGTCAAAAACTCCGGGATGGTGTCGAATGGTTTCGCAGGCTTCCATGACACGTCGATGAAGCGTTTCTTCATCCGGGATGGCTGCTCCATAAACCAATGATTTAAGATGCCCCCAGAGGTAAAAATCCACAGGATTGAGGTAGGGAGAATGTGCAGGCCATGGAACTGGTCCTCCTCTGCCTATCCATCGGTCATGGTAGATACCAGTCAGTGCATCTCGAACAATGCGACTAAAATGTGCCGGATCCATGCATTTATCACATTTATCAGCAAGGCGACGATAAACAGCGACAAAGGTTGGATGACTCGGTTGTCTTCGGTCTGGAAACTCCATCTGATAGAGCCGTGCAGCCTCGCGTCCAGTACCATTCGCGCGACCATACATAAAAATCATGTCTACCTGTTCACGAAATGAATATCCAGCAATGGTGGGGAAACACGTGCAGTTAACTCACTACATGTACACAATTGAAACGTTGAAGACAGACTAATGACAAATTGACAAACGTAAACAAGTCTCCATGGCAACACTTCGCCATCTACCGTATGTAGTACAATGGGTCAACGCCTTCTATGAATGCATAGAGAAATGAAGTTTTGAGGTTGGATCCCGAAGGCCGTTGAACTCGCACTTTCATTGTGACAGGAATAACGCGAAAACCAAAGATTATAGGACATATGTTCATATGAACTCTTTTCCTTCTTTTGGTGTGAGGAACCCATACCCGAAGTTTGTAAAAGTATTTCTGAAACATCCGGTATAGTTAAACTAATTATAAATTAATGCTTGGATGAAGCACTTCGGCTCAAGGGCTAAAGCATTAAAATTGAACAAATAAAGTTTTACGTGAAAGGAGGTTTGAACAAGAAATGCTAATCTGTTTGAGCAACTGCAGCAGTTTTCTACAGCTAAACATTACCCGTAACATCCTGTTTTCATATCAACTCTAACGCATTTGTTTGTAAGCGTTCTGCAGCTTATTTGCATTAGTGCAACATTTAATAATTAATGCTTGTTAGGCACACGAACGAATAGTTACATTACAAGTGGCACGGCTTCAATAAAATGTATATTTTATTTATTTATTTATTTATTTAAATATTTATTTTAGCAAATCGAATGTTTTGACACAAGACTAAAATCTGCGGTTACATAGATTTGATTAATTCATCTGCTATTCAAATTTTCAAACAATATAGAACGCACGAGCTTAAGGGAATATACCACTGAAGTTTCGTGAAAATCTCTGAAAAATGAACTTTAGGATTGCGCGTCCAAAAATATCCAAATCTATAATTTCAAAACTTATATTCACTTTTGATTTTGTGGTTGTTTACCCTTATACGGAACATGATATACTGGAATTAAAATTCCTTCCATTTTAAAATTTGAGTCTTGGGATTTTTGCACAGCATTTTTCTCGTTAAAAATTCTCCAAACGATGAGTTTTCATCCAATGCTTCTGAAAATCTTCATGCATATTTTGAACATTTAAACAGTTAAAACCCTCATATCAATTTTTGATGTCATGGGTTTTTGAGTAATTGATTTTTAAAGCCTAAAGAAGATGTAAAAAATAGAAATTTTCAACGATAAGTTTTCTAAAAAGGTATTTTCTTTTGAACTGAAAGTATACAAATAAAAAATTACATGCCAATTGTGTACACTATGAACATATAAAACAGCATGATTATTTCAAATATTCTTTTTAAAATTTCATCTTTTGGAACCGATGGCACAGGACAAAACTTTTTCTAAACTCAGTAACTTGAAAACTAAAGAAGAAGATAAAACAAAAATTAAAATTGTTCAGTGCTTACGTAAGATAAAATTCATATTAAACATTAGGCCAAATTGACCGAAAACTGCGTTTTCAAAGGTGCATTTCCTTATGCTGCAAACTATTAAACATAAAATGGATAGTTCGGAAAAGGCAATTACTACAAAAACTAAAGTTTCCAATTCGGGTATATTCCATAATTTAATGGGCTCTATATTCCTTAATGTTTAGATTTTTACGGTTTCCCAGTTATATAATCGAATTGGGAATGAAGGCTTCACAAGCTCTTTACAGAAAATTGAAGATTATTAATTTTATTTAAAGTGACGATATCTCAAATGTTAACACATTCGATGACGATGCTCTTCGATTAGAACAATCGCCACGAAAATCTCTTGCACTTAACACAATTGAAGGTCAACCATAATGCTACTTGCTAAAATTTAATTTCTGTGTGCGCTCTCGGCAGACGGCCAAGTGCACATAATTAGCATTAAAAACAAATAATAGCTCAAAAACACTTAGTTTTATTAATGCGAAACTTTTAAGATACCTAATAAAGGATTGGTAGCTCAGTAGTTCGCGGCTCTCGAATCCCGGCTCCGGGGTGGCGATTTTAAGTCGGCCCTGTGCAAGCCTTCACCTCTGACTAGGTCATGAGAAGCATCTCCAAAAGGCCCAACGTGGTTCGGATCCCACCGCAAAAGCTGTAGTCCCTTCGTTCCATCGCCATCACCCTACCATCTGAGGTAGTGGAGACTAACTGTTGGGTATTTCAGATAATTAAAAAAATTAAATTGAGTTTTATTTATGGACGCTCTTTAACTACTGTGGTCCTTAGCGTCCCATTCTATATTGCGTGTGAAGACTGGAAATTTTTCTCAGAGGCCTCTTTATCAGGCTTGAGGTTCTTTTACATGATGTAAATTTACGACACGGGACCACCGGCTTTACTTCCCTTCCGAAGGAAGCCATGCTAAAGATTTTTAACCCCGAGAAAATCCATCGCCCTCCGCCGGGTGTGAACCCGCGACCTCGGGAACCAGAAGCTAGCATGGTACCCCCAGACCACGGAGGACGACATTTCAGATAATGAATGGGTCCAGCCATTGCTTGGTGACCATAATCGGGAAGCGTTGAAATAACACTATGAAACAAGTATTATTATGTACCCTATTAAGGAAATCAACCCCTAACAACAAATAAAATGCATATGACAATTTTCTCCTAAAGAGGAGAGTTGGAATGATCTGGATACATTGGGTATATTAAATCATTTTAAACAATTTAATAAAGGAAAACGACGGCCATGAAAGTTGAGTTATAAAAAGGATTATAAATTATAATGTTTTGTCCTGTTCTACTTTCTTTACGTAAAATAAGTAAATAGAGGGACAATTTCAGTTAAAATGATTGGAAATATTTATATGTAGATGCCTAGATACCAGTCATTACTAACATATTGTTAGACGGTTTTGTCTGAATCAAATTCTCTCCCGGTCGAAGAAAGTCAACAATAACTCCCATGAAACTGGTGGTCGAGCTGGCAATTTGTTCCGCGTTTGTAGTTTTCTTTATTTTAGTTTATTTCTTGCATGCAGTTTAAACGTCAAAAGAAACGGTAGCTTTTTGGATTTGGTTGACTTTTGTTAAAGAGATGCCGAATAGATAACCAGTGTTTCGGTGAGGTTCGTTGCGCTCAGCTGCCTTCCACAGTGCAGACACGACTGTGTCCCCAGAGAAACTGCTTGCACATTACTTGGTTCCTCATTTGCTGCATGTGAGGACGCCGCCGGGGCTGGATGCGCACGCGTGTAACGATGAACAGCATTGCGCGAATAAAAAGGGTTGACAAGTCGAAAAAAAAAAAAAAATTGCTCTGCAGTGGATGGTTAGTACCAATCCATGCTCTGCCATTTTGTTGGATGATCCGATCATTTTGCGGTTGACTGGCTCCAACTGGAATTCCTTCTGTAACAGTACAAAAAATGCAACGCTTTGTCGACAGAAGCAGTCTTTCCACGAGCACCAGCGGAAATAAAACGATAAACCATTTGAATGATTATCTCCAAACAAGTTTGCACTGCAGCCGAGACACCAGATGTGCTTGTTTCAGCAAGCAAGGGATTGGATCTCGGGCCCATTCTAGGGACATCAATAAGCGTGGAGCAATATGCGCCAAAGTGAGGTCCTTAATTTTGTCCCCATACCATTGCAGTAGCGTTGTTGCCCTTTTTATACAAGGTGACAAGGATTCGTTTCCCAATACCGGCATGAGGATGGTAAGGATACATCCTGATGGAGCTGGGGCCTTTTTACGACTTTAGCAAAGGAGGCGTTTTACATTTTTGTAGGTAGATTCAAAGTATTACAGATTTTCACCACATGAGAAGCATTAAATTCTATTGCATTATATTGTAACTTAAGATTACAGACTAAATCTACCGCACTAATTGGTATACAGTGCTATACTGGGCCAGAGCTTAACTGTGTGTCTATCCTTCATCACGATTATGCCCCCCCCTTCACAGGGCTGCAACAAAATGCATAGCGTGCGATTATAAATTTTGATTGCAGCACTAGTGACCTCTAGTAACCCGCCGAAAATGGACGACGTGAACTGTAAAGTCAACTTCTTTATGTAAATTATTTATCTTATTTGCATTCTATGCCTGTGGAATATGTTTCCCATTTTTGTGATAGTTTTTGTGCACAGTTCATGTTATGAAGCCTTAGATACTATAGACTAGAAATCTGTGTATAGTCTAGGAAGTGGTGTTCTTTGCTTTAATGCGTGTTTACCTGTTACCAGGAAGAATTTCAGCATGTGTGATAGAAAGAAGCAGCACTACTGGGTCTTCAAACCGAGCGAGATGGCTCCGCGGTATCGTGAGAGGCTCGCATTCAGGAGGTCCCGGATTCGATTCCCGCTGACCGTACACTTGACCATGGGGTTTTTCGTGGTTTCCACCGCGATTTCTGCTTTCTTCCATTTTCTCATTTCATCTCCATTTCACGTTTCAGGTCCTTCGGTACTGGCGGTGCCGGGCAGATGGCATGGATACATGCGCGTTGGGAAATATTTCTCCCGTAAACGCCGAGTGAGCTGTCCCGCCTGTTAGGGTCGCTGTGTCATCCTCTTGGAATTCCTCACCAATGGTGCGCGGGTATTCAAACTGGAAATGTTAGGGACTTCTGCGCGTCTCTGTGAGCCAGTCTGCATGCGGACTTGGGACCCACCCGGGGGTGTAGCTACAATAGATCAAAATGGTCGCAGTCCGCAAGATGTCCCTCTCCAATAAGCACATCTTACTAGGTCTTCAACGACGCTTATAAAACGGGATTGCTATTTATTTTACATGTAATTATTGTACAGTTTAGTACAACATTTTATGCATTTTAGATTTCATGTAATCACAACATTGTTAAGCTTTGCTGGGCGAGGGAAACCTTTACAGGTTTGAATATCAGGAAGTTGGCAAGTATGGAGACCAATTGGGGAGCGACTTGATGGAAAAATAGTGGCTCCCAGGTATGAAGGACCATACATAATCGTCTGGAGGAGGCAGCATGCGTTGCATACCAGATACACAAGGCTGAACATATAGGAACTGTTCCATCGTAAGTAAAGTGTTGTATTAGATTGAATTGGATTGGCTACGGAGGGGACTCTGCACTGATCCACACAAGGGGGTGTCCCCGGGAGGAAGGATGAGGCGAGAGGAGACACCGGGCGGCCGGAACCAGTAGGAATGGCAGGTTCCCTAAGTTTCCAGACAGAGACGGACCGGGGACCCCACCCCGCACAGGGGAGTCCAACGCTCCTCAAGAGGGGCGGAGAGAGTCGCAAAGAGCATCCTTTTCCCCTGCAACACTGCACCATCGCCGACACTTCCAACCCTGAAAGAGACCAACGGAGGAAAAATGGAGTGAAATGAGAATGGAGATTAAATGGAGGGACAGGAAATTCCGGGGATGCGAGAATCCTTCCCAGCATTCATCTGGAGACCCGGTAAAACCCCTGAAAAAATCCATGGGTCAGGAAGGTCGGCCATGGAAATCGAACCCACGACCTCCCGAATGCGGGTCACAGACGAAACCGCCTGAGGCAATAGAAGATCTTATTCGCCTGACTACTTACGCGCTTCATGTCTTTATTATTACTGTCGTAAAATGTCTATGATATCATTTTCATATCCGCGGATATTATAATTTAGGCAATTAATACAGAATTAAAGTATTCTCTGTCGTCCTCCGTAGTGTAGTGGTTACCATGCTAGCCTCTAGTTTCAGAGGTCGGGGGTTCAAATCCGGCGGAGGGCGATGGATTTTTTTCGGGCGTAAAAATCCTTAGCATGGCTTCCTTCGGAAGGGAAGTAAAGCAAAGCCGGTGGTCCCATGTCGTAGATTTACGATATGTAAAAGAACCTCAAACATGAAAAACAGGTCTCTGGGCGAAATTGCCGGTCTTTCACACGCAATATATGAGAGAATGAGACGCTAAGGACCACAGCAGTTAGAGCGTCCATAAATAAAACTCAATTTAATTTTTTTAAGTATTCTCGGAGTGCCATGTTGTTATTACCTCAGTAATATAATTGCCCATTAGATCTGGTAGCAAGGGTAACATATAAAATATGAAGAAACAGTAATATCTCCCTCAGAAGATAAGTACATAATGTTTCTCTGAGTTTTCAAAATCTGAAGGAATGTTTTACTTTATTTAACATGTATCTAGAAGGTAAGAGAAAATGGTCATTCTAAACAAAAATTCTATATCAATATTTTACCAGAAATAGGTGTTTAGAGGCCTCCTGAGTCAAGGAAAGCATTTTTAGAAAATCGTCCGTGTGTATGTATGAACAGCATAACTAAAAAAAATCTGATGTGTTACACTCGCATGACTTTCTGTACTCTTGTACAAACTAGTTTTACAAACGCTTATTCTCCATATGCTTCATGTTAATCGAGATGTTAATCTTATTGCTAATTTTCTTGTAGGTGCAAGGGGAATATAGTAGGCTTTAAAGCGATAGTCAAATCTTCTAACCGCTGGTTGCTATGTGGAGTACTCCATTCTCTTTGCATGTTCCAGGACATAAAAAAAATGAATAACGAATTTGAGAAAAAGTATAAGTATTGGAAAATTTAATAATATCTCGAAAATGGTTCACTAAACAACAAAAATGTATGACATAAGTTGTGTATTTTAACGCGATCTACATTTTTTGTGTAGTAAAATTTTGTCTATCTCTTATGGTTTACCAGTTATGCAAAAGTCGTTCACAATGAATACTTTTGGTCGTTCACAATGAATACTTTTGGAGACATTCCCGGAAAATTCGAGATATACATTTCATTTGTCATGAAAATATCTTAAACATATGATATTTTAATCAAAATCGTTAGCCATTTTTGAGAAAATTAAAATTTTCGAAAAATGTTCCATGTAAAGGGTAATCTGGGGTGGGGGGTTTTCTTGAAAACCTTCATGTCGCATCTCTGGAAGATACTGAACCTAAATACCAAGTTTGGTGTTTATCCGACTGTTCGTTTCTGAGTTATGCTGTTCAGACACACACACACACGCGCGCGCGCGCGCATGTTTCCAAAAATGCTTTTTTTGGATTCAGGGGGCCTCAAAACATATATTTCCGGTGAAATCTCGGTATCGAATTTATGGGTGGAACACAATACTTCCCTACTTACTATACGTAGTAGAGAAAGTAAAAACGAAATGTTCATAAACACCAAAACTCAATAAACACAGCGACCATACGGTTGACCATGGCCTACAGGGCCTTAGCGTTGGGAGTTGGAAAGCAAATCAGTATTAACAAATATTGTAATTTATGGTTTCATTTCTTACATTAAATATTTTAATCACTGGCCACTTTTTTAAAACTGCATTCAGAAAAATATGATACATATAAGTAAAGCTTTGGAGGTATCCCCCAAAGAGGAGTGGCTTGGATTTTTATTTGAAAGCCTTGACATCGGCAGAAGTGAAATTACCTATAATCATTCAGAGCTCAGCATTTGCTTGGTGTGTTCCAGAGTCAAAAAGCACAAACTTTCAGTACAAGCCACAGTAAAATGACCTGGTTTTGTGGTCAGTTAAGTATTGGAGAGTTATTTTACTTTAATTGCCTATGTTAATTCACAAGAAAGTAATAAAAGTGTGTGTCGGTGTGTGTTTCAATATTCAGTTTAACTTTTTATCACCAAATTATTCTTAAGATACCCCTGACTCAGTGTTTCCTCCTTAGCAGTGGACTCTGGGTAATTAAACTACATCCAATTAGATTTTTACAAATGTTTTTGTCATCATGGGCCAGTCATTCCAAACATTACGTAGAGAAGGTATTGCATTCCACCCAAAAAAATTCCATGTTGAGTTTTCGCCGGAAATATGTTTTGAGGCCCACTGAATAAGAACAGTGTGTGCGCGCGCATTTGAGAAAGAGAAAGAGAAAAGCATAACTCAAAAACAAAAACTTGGATAAATACCAAACTTGGTATTTAAGTTCAGTGTCTTCCTAAGATGGAACATGAAGATTTTCAACAAAATTTGCCACTCCAAACTACATGGAATATACTACAATATAGTTGATTTTCTCAAAAATGGCTATAACGATTTTGATTGAAATACCATATATTTCAGACATTTACATGACAGATAAAATGTATATTTTGAATTTTCTGGGAATAGCCTGTGAAGTCCTCTTCATTCAGAAAGAACTCTGTATAAGCGGTAAATCATGACCCATTTATGCATGCGATTTCGTGCAATGCGACAACTGCGACGCGATCTGAGGTACATTGAGTTAAATGGAAGCATTTATGCAATGCGACGTGTCGCACGAGCTGAAAAATACGTCGCATGGTCTTTCAGCTTGCATGACACATGCGACAGTCGAATCACCTCAAGATACATTGCCGCATTGTGAGCGAGATAGCGAGTCAGTTTTTTCTCCTTTCTTTTGTTTTCCTTTCTCTGCCACTACATAGTAGGTAGAGAAAGTATTTATTGCATTCCACTAACAAATTTGATACCAATATTTCACCAGAAATACATGTTTTTTAGCACCTTGAATCCAAGCAAAGCATTTTTAGAAAACGGTCCGGTCCAAGGATGCGACAGCAAGATTTTCAAGTAAATCTCCACGCTCCACAAAAAAAAAACTACCCTTTACACAGAACATTTTTTGAAAATTTTGAATTCTAAAAAATGAGCGATATTCGTTAAAATACCATATATTAAAGATATTTACATGACAAATAAAATATATATCTTGAATTTTCTGGAAATAGCCTTTTCATTCGGAAGGAATTTTGTATCTCGTAAACGTTAAGCGATAGACGAAAACTACCACGCAAAAAATGTAGATTTCTTTAAAACACAATTTATTTCAAATAACTTTTTTGTGGCATCAGCCATTATCGAGATATCCATTATTAAGGATTCTATTTACTCAATACTTTTAAGTTCTGTCGATTTTCAGCAGTTTCTCCGGATTGCATGGAAACAGCCTGGAATTTTAAGGCCAGCATATTAGCGTCCAGTTCTTAAACATCTACCACAGTTTCCTTTGTATGCTAACGAAATTTGTAATTTAGCTACTTTTGCAAAGGTTTATCTCATTAAAATGAAGTAGATGGAAAAATAAACTTTCGTACGAATAATTTGCATACCCACTAATAAACGATAGAGGGTAGAGAAAGTAATGTGAATGTGAAAAATCAGTTTTTTTTATTAAGAGTTGGTATCAATAGTGCAAAACATAGGGATCAATTCTAGTTGTCTAACCAAATTTGGATATGGGCTAGTAGAACTGATTTCTCAACAATACACAATGCGACACGTCACATGCATAAATTGACCACTTATAAGTTATACCTGTCGCATCATTTCTTGTCATGGGACATAAAATCGGATACATAAATGAGGACTAAGAGAGATACAAAAACCTATATATAAAAAATGCAAATCATCTTAATACAAACAATTTTTTTCCAATAACTTTTATTATGGCATCATCCATGTCCGAGATGTGTTATTATTAGGCTACAGATTTTTGCATATTTGCTTGTTCTTTTTCTTAATCTTTATTATATGCGGACAAAACATAAATGCATTTCTTGTTGTTAGGAATTAGTATGCAGAATTTTTTGTGCATATTTGAGCATATCTGTAATGAAATGGTATTTGCTTTTAGAGTATATATTTGCATATTTACAGCAACTTAATACAGAAATAAATATTTTATTCTGTAAAAGTATGAACTGTAACTTAACAGCACAACTGCATATTTTGTCAAGTTCGTTCGAAGAAGGCAAGCTTTTGCACTTTTTAAAAATATTTATTCATAAAAAATTAATTTTTTTATTTACAGACACATTATATTACCTACTTACATATTTTAAAGTTCAATAATATTTTAATTAATAAGTAAACTGTAAAAAAAAAATTCAAGTGAATCAGCATTTCCAGACAGATCTCGCCTTTGCCTAATTTGAATCCAAAACAAAATGAAGATGATACATTTAGTGTGAACCTCTGTGAAGCCCTAGTAACAGCTAATGTACCTTGGAGGAAACTGGATAATACAGTATTTTACTGATTTTTGCAGAAATACACAAAAGGCAAATTCCTGGCGAGTCCACATTGAGAAAAAATTACTTGGGCCCACTGCATGAAAAAGTAACTTTATTTATTTAATAATATTTATTCAAGTTAATTGTTTAAAACATTTCTGTAATTTAACTGTATTTTAAAATAGTTTTTTTATAACTATAAAATAAAATGTTTGTAGATCCTCAAAGAAATTAGAAACGACATAGGAGATTAACTTATTTGGATTTCGGTGGATGAAACTACAGACGCCTATGGGAGATGTGTAGCTAATGCGGTTGTAAGGAAAATGGAATCCATAGATGCTGGATTTCTGCATTTGATTATTTTCTTTGCCTTAGAAAAAAGCCAATCATGCTACCATTGCAAGGGTAGTGAGAAATGCATTGCATAAGTGTTATCCTGAACATGACTGAAAAAAAATATATATATTATAGAATGACTTTTGTCTAAATTTTTCTTGTATTTTCAGGCTTACTCTGGCCAAGCAAAGAACATGAAAGATTCTTGGTATTCTTACTGACAGTGCAGCATGTATGCTAAAAGCAGCGGGGGCACTTCAAGTTTTCTACCCCCAAAATGATCCACATTACTTGTATCCTCCATGGCCTACATCGTGCCACTGAAGAGATTCGTTCATAGCATCCTAAGATTTACAAATTGATTTCTTCAGTTAAAAAGTGTTTATAAAGGCTCTGGCAAGAACTGCACTATTCAGAGAAGAACCGCCACCAGAAACTCCCCTTCTACAGAGACTGTATTAACTAGATGGGGAACCTGGATCACTGCTGCACTTTAATAATGTTTGCACATTAAAGATATTAAGAAAATTAGTATTATCTAACTGAAGTTTAAATATTTGCACATTTCATTGATGCATAGACCCAAGTTCCACTGCAAATACATCTCTTAATTTAAATAGACAAATTTTATAAATAGACTAAATAATAATGCTTTTTATAGACTGCACTGTATAGAGTTTACATTTTACTTGCTTACAAAATAAACAAGAAGTTTGTTTTTTTTCAAATTCAACCGTAAATTTCTTGAATTTCTTGCATCATTCAACTTTAATACTAGGAGGCAGGCCCAGAATCATCCTTATTTTCATCATAATTAATTCAATATATGCTTGTTCTTAGGTGCTTCATTTGCTGAATCTAGAAGATGCGGCTTGTACAAATTCAGCAATATTGGCAGCAGATGATGCAGAAATTCAAAGTGAACTTTCGTACATAGGCGCACACTTCAAGACACTCCTGAAATAATGATGCAACTTGAACGTGGTCTCCAGCTGACTACTGCACTGAATTTCTTGAACACTGTCACAACCTCTTTCAACAAACTAACAGGGCCAGCAGGGAGAATTCTAATAGAGAAGATGAAGAAAACTGACCAATGAAATCCAGATTTGGAAACAGTGAAAAAGATTACTGGGATTCTACAAGGTGAGTCTCAGACTGTTGAGAATTACACACCTAAAGAAATAGCAGCTTTTAAACATGTCCCCTAAATTCAAGTGAAGTTGAAAGAGCATTTTCTGTTTATAAGAGGATACTTGCTGATAGCCGAAAAAGATTTCATCTGAAAATTTGGAGAAATACATTATAATTTATTGTAATACCAATAAGAATGAAATTTAAGTGAATGTAGGTACATGCATGTCCTCCAATATATCTGCATATTTTCTTTATTTTTTGATCATATTTGCATGAATTTTAGTGCATATAAATCTGCAACCTAACCATTACTGTTTGAAATTCTCAATAGTTTTACCATGTTTTGAAGCGTTGTTGCCACTTAGCCATTGCTCTTGATTGGAATGAGTGACCCAGTTTTAAGCATTTAACATGGCTTCAGTTTCCTGCATAACTTTTTACCGACAACAAAATATGTGATGAAACTAATTCTGCAAACATTTACCTCGACAACTTGAAGTAGACACAAGCATATGAGGTTTTTTTTAAGAATGGTTTGTAGAAGCTATATACAAATAAATGACAGTGGGTAGAGAAAGTCATGTGAATGTAACACATCATTAATCTTTTTTTTTTTTTTTTTTTTTTTTTTTTCTGTTTTAAGGAATCCTGTAAGAATCTGTTAGGGACAATGGAGTAGATATTGACATACCTGTACCAGCATCTGAAAAGGAGGAAGGATGGCATGATCTGTGATTCAGAAAGCACATGGAAAGGTTTGAGCAGGTGATTACTGACGGAGAGTTCAAGTACATGAATTCTAGTGATGGTAGTGTTTCAAATGCTGAACTACACATTCTTTATTAATATAATATGAATGCTTAAAATGTATATAACTTTCAAACGGTTGCAAATGTTATATTAAAAATCTGCCGTAATAGTGCTTCATGTTATTAAATTTGAGATTCCCTGTCAGTTTTTATGCACAAAAATATACAAACGTAGAAAGGCGTAAGTCAAGGTTGCGAATGAATTTAAATTTAAAATTGTTGGAGCTTGCACACAGTGAACCAAATAATTAAATTATGACAAATTAATGTTAAGCACTCGTACTCCACTTACAAAATTACTGGCAGAACATGTTTCAAGGACTTATTGTCCCCCTTTTTTTGGCTACTAGTTGACTAACTGGTATTTCACTAATCATCTTACCTGGGTATCTGTAGCATAATCTGGTGTGGGGTTGGTGAATTTAGAGACTAAACTATTGTCTGCTGGAATTTTAAAGTACATAGTTCGATGTTCCAAACATTTGATATTATGTTCTTTCCCTATAAGCTCAGTTCTAAGGTGTTATGCACTGATTGCAGCAGCTTGACTTTTTGTTCAATATTGTGTTTTTCTTCCCAGAAATGATTGGCTATTGCTGATATATCTATTTGTATCTGATATTTATGAAGGGTTTTTTGCTTTTTTTTTTAGTTAATACATCGGAAAAACCAATAAGCACAAGCTTAAAAGAACAGCCATAGTCAAACACTTCTGGGGTAAAAATATAAACAAAAAGTCAAGCTGCTAAAATTGGTGCATACTGTCATAGAACTGAGCTTGTGCAACTGAACATATATAAAAAATTTCAAACATTGAATTATGAAGCTTGAAATTCCAGCGTATGATTGCTGAATCTCTAAATTCTCAAACCAGATAATGTTATAGATACCCATGTAAGAAGTTCAGGGAAATGCCAGTTAGATAACCAGTGCTCAAAAAAAGGGGACAGGAAGTCCTTGAAATATGAGGCATGTTTTTAAAGTACCAATAATTTTTTTTTAAAAAATAACATTATTTTCCAAATGCTTTATTATCATTCATTACCTAACACCTTACACTACTTCTCCACATAGTCACTGCTGTTATTCAGGCTTCAGGAAAGCAGTTTTTGTATACCTTCGTCAATGAATGATGCTGACTGTGGCGAAAGCCAAGTCTGCACTCCTTGTTTCACAACAGCATCATTGTTTAAATGTTTTCCACCAAAGAATTTCTTCATATGAAGAAACATAAAAATCGCTTGGTGCCAAATCTGGACTGTAGGGAGGATGGTCAAATTGCTCATCATGCACATTTTCACGACCTTAGTTAAACTGTCTAACCCACTTCCTCACCATTCTATTACTTATTGTTGTTTTCCCATAAACCTCACACAATTGGCAATGAATGTTTGTTGGCATAACATTTCTCATATTCAAAAAAACAAATCGCTGATCTGACTTCACAGTCAGTGGGTTATTTGTTTGTTTTAAACATTATGAAATACTTCACAACAGGAAAACACAAAGTGATAATCGCTCACAGCTAGTCTGGCTTCCTAATGAATGGAGGAAATGATCATGCATGCTCAAAATTGCAACTGCAGCGGCAGAATATTAAAATGGTACTTACTTGAAAACTATGCCTCGTATATCCTGCCAGTAGTTTGGTAAATGGAACAATATGAGCACTTAACATTCATTCATTTTCCATAATTTAATTGTGAATGAGTGTTTGGTGTGTAGGTCTTGCTTTATGCAGTTATCTACTGAACATTCACCAGTGACTATCATAAAAGGTTTCAGACAGCTAATTCTGTTATGTTATATGCCATACTTTTACACCAGGAAACCCAGAGAGCTGAGGAAGAAACATCTCACAATAGATTAAAATTAATACATTCATTATTGTTACTAATCAGTATGTCACAACAGCCACTTATGGGACATGAACATTGCTTAATTAGGATTATTTATGTTTAATTTCTCACTTAAATTTTATAAGAAATTTAAACAAAGACTGCAAAATTATATTATGTACATGCAATATCTGTATTAGCTATATAGCAAAGGATATAATTATTATTAATTAAATTAGGGATGGGGCTTCAATACCTCAATACTCGGTGGTATCAAAGTAGGTCTAATACTTTGAGATTAAACCTTCGATACTTTTTTGATATTTTTAAGTTTTGCAATACTGAAAGTTGTTGCATTTAACTTTATGCTAGATAAGGGATGAAAGGAGTTGAGACTTCATGTTACTGCCTCACATGTGTCCTCAAAGAATTGATGAACTATAGTTCTTGATAGACCTTGACTGCGATGAATGCAACATTCATAGAACCTTATGTCCAAATAAAAATTTACAAGACAATAGGAGAGGGAGTAAAGGTACTCGTGTAACATGCAGCATTAACCGAGTTGTGAATGAAGCTGATTTAGATGATGTACTAAATCACATTTCTGTAGCCTGGCTTAGTGACTCGCTCCCAACCAATACATTTACCATTATGGTGACCAAAATCTGTAAATCCAGCAAAATAAATCAGAAGTTATGTCGTAAGATAATACAGAGCATCAAAATCTTTCGTCTATCATGAATGCTCATGTACTTAAACAAGAATATTTGATTCCTTTATATCTTGCATTTCATATAATACTTCCTTGATTTTTCTTCAAAATTTTTATTTGTGTATAACAAGGGTGGCGAAAACGAGTTCCTTCCATGAGTCACCAAATATGCAACACGCACTGCATCACTCGCAATATGTGAAAATCAAACGGACGATTGCAGAGAGGGAATGTGCGCCTGCGAGTCAAAATGACTCGCAAGTCACGTTTTTGCCACCTCTGGTGTATAATATGCCTTTGTACTAAACATGTATCTGCTAATGTATAGGGGTGGATAGTAGAGAGGTTTAGTCCACAAGCTTTACTATGCTTCCAGCTATTTACTTATTACTGGATGAAAAAAATACCTATGTGGCATTATCAAAAAGCAAATTGCTACAAATTGGAGAATTTCAAACGGGAACGATTTTGGAATCGGCATACAATACAAAATTGATTACATTTTTTACTACTAATAGGAACATAATGCAGTGAACAAGCTATCGCCTTTACAGTTTTTAATAAAGTGAGTATCAAACATCAGTGCTCAAAAATCAGTATCAGTATAGAGTATCAAGAAATAGTGCTATCGTCCCATCACTAAATTAAATTTACCTAACCATCAAATGTCAGTCACACCAGGTAATAAGTCGAAACAAAATGAGTTTAGAATTGACACAATATTTTTTTAACTAATAGGGTGTAATGAATGATTTACAAGCTTTAAGCTGGAGGCTATGCTCCAGGTATGAACATTGTTTTACTGGAGTTACATGCTATATGCATTGAAATTAATTCCGAAGTAAAACTTCACAAAAAAGGAATGGGAACTCCTTGCTGTTTTCCATTTATTTCAGAATATGTTTTTCAAATGACAGTGTTTATGATCTGTAGTTAAATTTGTTTCTTTACTCATATAGATTCCAAATAGAAACACACAATAAAAAGATAATCCCCCCCCATAATAATTTTGCTGGTTAGCAATACAGAGCAAGCAGGTAAACATATTATAAAATTACATAACTTTATAATTTCCTAAGTACATAAACATGTTCAAAAAATGTAGTATTTGGGAGGTGGTTGTCATTTCAACAACCTTTTCGTACATATATAAGAAAGCTTTATAAGTGTTGAACCATTTTATACTATATAAAACTACATATTAATTACAATTGTATATAAATGTATACAGAGAACACTCCAAAATTGTGTGATAAATATTCTTTGAGCAGTCTCAAATGTTTTCTAGTTTGGCATTTATATTTTCTTGTAATGTATTAAATGGATCCACCCCTAAACAACTAAGGATCCAAGAAATTTCTTGTTACTAGATTCAGTTATATCAATTCTTTCATATTGTATCCTTAGGGCTGCAATGATTTATTTTTTATGTGTAAATTGGAATATTTAGTTTCTTTTAAATTCATATGAAGCTTTTTACTGCTAAACCAATCATTTAGCATACCTACCTACTGAAAATATCCTTTGATAAATGAGTGGTGACTGATTTTGAGCAGCTCTTTATTGATAAATATGTTTGTTTGTTACCGAGTGTAGAGAAATAAAATAAAAAATAATGTAAAACCAAACATGATGTTACAGCATGCTTCACTTCAGACCATTCGAGTATGCATTGGAATTATCTGAAGAGTTCACATAACAAGAAAATACATTTACATTATGTAAGACATTACTTCACCTTCAGTATATAGTGCTTGTGTACGTAGAATAAATATTATAAAATGCTTTGTTTAAAATGGATAATTTTCTTTTTTACTTCCATCGCTATTATGTTGCTTTTGTATTTCCAGATGCTATTGTCCATGGTAATACCAAATGAAACTTTCATATGTCAGCAGGGATATATTCTGTGAGCCTTGGCACTGGAAGAATTCACAGATATGTTTGAAAATCGTGGTTCTCCCTGTGCCAAAGCCTACGGGTATGATCGTCAATGAAAATTCCAACCTGAAGAGGAGCTTGTCTAAGAAACCAGCAAAATATTGCTGGTACATGATGTAGTCTATCATTTGTTCAGATAAATGACTGACTCGTGGAGAAAGGAGTTGAGCCCTAAAGGAGTAGCTGTATCACCTGAAAGAAACTCGTGAAGCATTTTATAGGGTCTTATTTTGATTTCCAGAGGTTCTTTTTCCCATCTTGGTATAAGAGAACATGTAATGGATGCAAAAAAATGTAGAGTAGAAAGATACTACCAAAATAAGCATTTTGAGGTTAGGAAGCTCTCTTAAACATTATAATTATTACAGTATGCACATTTGGTTTTCTCCATTCAGCATTTTTAAAACACGTTGCACAGCAAGTATGAGCATGTAATGGTTAGTTTCTCATCATGTACCAGTACTCATTTGTGGAGACAATAGGTACACACTTGCCAGACACATTTCATTTTGTCTGCGATATGAAAATGTTTCATAAAGCCAGATTTGAATTATGTTCATGCACTACTCCTGTTATTTAATGTACTACATCTGTGACCTCCACTCCTAACCTCAAAATGCTTAGTTTGGTACTGCCTTTGTACTCTAAAATCTTCTGCATATTGTTTCTTTTCCATACCTGTGTATTAGAACTGTGATGGCACTAGATCTTATATCCTAAAATTCTTGCAAGATTATTTAAGTATATATGTAAACAGATACTTAGAAAACTTAGTGATTCAAGTAACAATTGAGCAACATGACGAAATATATAAGTATATAATGTTGTTATATGTGAAAGTCAATAGAAAACCATGAGATAATCTTGCCTAGTAGTTACTTCCTGGGGCAAGTCAATCTTGCAGCCCAGGTTAAGGAACGCTTCAAGCAAAGCACCAGCACCACCTATAGTATATTATTTCTCATAACTTTAAAGAAATTCTTAAAGTAATCAGACACAGTTCCATATTCAGAAACGTGGAATATGTGTTAAAGCTAAATAGAGCAAACTTCATTAACAATACCTTCTTTTAAAAGTGATTTGTTGAGCAATAAATAATTTCATTAAGTGGCATTTATATTGTCCACAGATACCTAAATAATACATGTACTGAATTGATATGGACTATCAAAGTACTTCTCCTTTCAAAAGTAGATTAACCTTCATTATACTTAGTGGGGTGCACATGCACCACAAGTAAACTAATTTCGCCATATAATTGTTGCAAGAAAAGTTGGAAGCGTGCAGCTTCACAACATTGTTTACAAACTCTTATAATACAGCTATGGTGCATTTGTTCTTAAAATTTAAATATTCAGCAGCAGCATAGAACTAAAATCAACTGGAACATATTTGCATCCCACTTGGTGTTCCATGTGACTAACCTAATATTATAACACCGTTTTGTATTAGCAACTTTTATGCTGCTATACTTATGTCGGTATAACTGTACCAATATGAATTGTCGTCCTCCATGGTCTAGGGGTACCATAATAGCCTCTGGTTCCTGAGGTCGCAGGTTCAAACCCAGTAGAGGGCGATGAATTTTTCGGGTATAATAATCCTTAGGATGAGTTCCTTTGGAAGGGAAGTAAAGTTGGTGGTCCCGTATCATAAATTTATGGTACGTAAAGAACCTCAAGCTGATAGAGACCTCTGAGCAAAATTTCCAGTCTTTCATGCCCAATATAGAATGGGACACTAAGGATCATAGTAGTTATAGTATGTCCATAAATAAAACTCAATTCAGTATTGAATTTATCAGATTTTATATAACTGACTTAAGCCTATGGAAAACTAACAAAAGAACATCCAAATGAAAGGTTGGCCACATGACCACAGAACAAAGTCTGTTAGAACAAGGGCAGGTACTTTGAAAGCTTATGTTAGAGTGAAAGTGATGAACGCTGCTAGCTATCAAAAAGTATAAGAACAGCAATGAAAGATTTCTTGGAGAAGAAATTAGTTTGATTTCAAACCTGATGCAAAGTTGAACTAATTTCCAGGAAGGACAATGCAAGCATTGTTCCAGAAAGGACAGAATGTGCATTACAAAATGTGAAAACTGCTTGTCATTTAGTGATCATTCAGTGAACAAGACTGAAGATTTGCAACAAATGTGTTCCCTGAACTTTTAAATTGAGATTGTTTTTCATGAAAACAGTATTGTTCCATTTTCTTTGCATCTTTGTGTTTTATTTTATATATATATATATATATATATATATATATATATATATATATATGAACTGTATTGTGTCCATTTTGAACATCATAATCCCTTTTAATATTTTGCAGTAATTACGCAGATAGAAAGCACTAAACTCAAAATTTTAAAGTGTTTAAAATGTTCAAATTCTTTCAACTAACAACTTCATAAGCAAACTAATATGTGATTATATGTATTAAAACAGATTTGTTTGATGATAGTATAATAAAAGCACTATAATTTTGTTTTTCTTTTGGGGTGTAATTGTACCATAGCTGGTATTCCATGAATAATTATGATTCCTGGTCTGAGAAAGGTTAACTTTATTAGGTGCCATACAACACAAAAACACACTTTTTCATTTTACAATTTTTAGTTTCTTTATGTACTTAATAGACAGAGGAAGCATTGTATTCCAACCAAAAATTTTATACTGATATTTCGCTGGAAATATTTTTGAGGCCCCCTGAATCCAATAAAAGCATCTTTTAAACAAAATGTGTGCATGTGCATGTGATACTTCAGATAAATACCAAACTTGATATTTAAGTTCAGCATCTTCCAAAGATGTGACATGAAGATTTTCAAGAAAATCCCCCCCCCCACTTTAATCTACCCTTTACATGGAAAATTTTGTGATACCTATTTTTTTATTTTCTCAAAAATGGCTAACAATTTTGATTAAAATATCATATTTACATGGCATATAAAATATATGTCTTGAATTTTCTGAGAATAGGTTGTGAAATCCACTTCATTCTAAAAGAACTTTGTATAATCTTGCACAACCCATAAACCATAAGATGTAGACAAAAACTTACTATGCAAAAAAATGTAGATGTCTAAAAAAAAAAGACAGTTTATTTCAAATCGCCCTTTTTAAGGTATAAGCCATTTCCAAGACATCTGTTAATATTGGTTTGAATTGTTCAATATGTAATCTTATTAAAGTGCTGTTGCTATTCGCATGTTTCTCATGTTGTTGTGGAAAGAGTATATGGAATTTTGAAGCCAATATATATATGAAGCTGATTTTAAATATCTGACTATTGATTCGGTTTCTCCTAGCCCTCTTTGTGCAACAAAATGTGTAATACTATTTCTTGATTAGTATGAAGTAGATAGAAAAATAGGTTTTCATAAGAATCGTTTGTAGAAGCTATACAAGAATAAATGATAGTGAAAGCCATTATATGTAACACATCACAATTATAAAAATATTTTATTAATGTGCACCTTAACTACAGAATAGACAAATATCCTAGAACTGTAGATTGAATAATAATCTACATTGTAACTGATAGTTTCTGCTGGAGATTCATTATGCTAGGTGTGACAAGGATGGGGGATTCTGTACCAAGAGCAGTCGAGATGTAGTCAGGGATGCACCTGATGCTGTTTGATGACTAATTGCTATTGATGAGTGTAGACATTCAGAAGTTCCCTGCGTGCATTGAAATCGGGAACCAAAAGTTGTAGTTACAAGGACCATTCAATCATTTTGTAGAATGTAGTTTAACAAATGAGAATAAATAGAAATCTACAATTTTGGAAATTAGGTCGCATCATCTTTCCAAAAGTGGAAGAGATCTCGTGAATAAAACAAGGAAGATGACTGCTATACTGGATGCTTCAGCACATAGACATGCTATAATTATTCCGTCGCTGACTATAATTTGGATTTTGAAATAATCCTAGTTTTGGCATAAAAATACTGCCTGTGTTGTACAAATACCTGCATTGCATTAGCGATAATTATTTTGACCAAGCATCAAGTATAGTGCCCATGTTGTGCGCAATTATCACCATTAGTTCAGAAGTCAATATTGGACTAAGAAACTTTCTGGCCTGGATCTTGGCAACTTTGGCAGTAAATTGCACAGATATGTAAAACAATGGTCAAATAACTCCAGTGATGGCTGGTTATCAAAGTGGCATCATTAAAGAAATAAATACAGTGGCGAGAAGACTATTAATTTAATTTGTGAAGAGGAATAAATTCACACTAAACTGGAAATGCACGTTTTCATTTGAGTAGCAAAGGACCCAACCCACACCTAAACCTAACACTACTAACACTAAAAGAGTTAGGCGATTCTGATTTAGTTTGGTCTTCATTGAAAACGTTAATAAAAGCTAAAAGAAAGGGAATAAATTACCTTAGGAGTGAGTTTAGGAGTAATTGTGATCTGTTCTATAGCTGGTGCTCACCTGCCCGCCCGTTTTAAGTGTTTTATTTTTATAGCAAAATTACAATGTGAAAACAACAAATGTAGCCATCTTGTCACTATAGCACATGTGCAATGGGAACTGCCAACCTAAATGAGAAGCGAAATCTGCGGAATAGGTGATGCGTTGTTACTTCTTCGTTTTGTTTTCCTGCTGAACAGAAATGCAATGAATTGTTATTAACAGTGCATAATAGGAAAAAATGGCTTGCAGAGGATGCGAAAACATAGATACATGATACTAAGAGAACAATTAGGTGTTCAAAACTCGCAGTTGCTGCATATAAAAAAAACTAACCCTAGCCTAACCTTCTGTGAATCAGAAACCTAAGCTTATATTTAAAAAAAACTAAACCTAACTTTACCTCCCATGAATCAGAAACCTAAGCTTAGGAATGCATGCTTGCTTTGCTCGTATGCTTTGATGTAACCACTGGTAACTAATTAAAACAAGCTTATATAAAAAAAACTAACCCTAACCTAATCTCCCATGAATTTTAAAGAAAATAAACCTGCTGCAGCAGTGAAAATGTTAAAAGAACATGAGGTGCTAGATGCTGGTAAAAGAGTGAGGTTAAGTGTCCTTACAGAGCAGATAGAATTATTCTCCTTTAAGAAGGAAAGGTACAGATTTTCATCAGATCTTCTTAGGTTGGCTCTGAGAATGTTCCTGATATCTCCTGCATGTTACAGAACCATATGTCAGTCACAGGTACTAACTCTTCCACATCCAAGTAACTTAGAAAACTGACTGCCAGTGTAAATGTGACAGCAATTTTAACATTAGCAATTCTTGTATTGGTCAAATTTGTTCCTTGAAACCTGAGGAAAGAGTTGTTAATCTTTTGATGGATGAAGCTTATATTTCACCAGAGTTAACTTTTAAAGGTGGTGAATTGGTAGGAACTAGTGCAACAAATACACTTGAGCTTGTAAAACAGTTTGTGTTTTCAGTAAATGCTACATTTGGTAATTATTCAGATGTTACTGCCATTTTGACAGTCAGTGGAAATTCTGGGGACTTCTTATATGCTACTGTGAGTAACATTCTCTGCAAACTTGGTGTAAAAGTAATCAGTCTCATAGCTGATAATAATCAGATCAATAAATCTTTGATTCACAAATTCACACCACATCCATTTGGTCATTATTCAGTAGCAAATCCCTTTAGCCAATCACAGCCTCTGTTTTTGCTCTATGATACTGTGCATATTTTCAAAAATATAAGAAATAATTGGATAAACCAGAAAGATCTCCTGTTTAATTTTCCTGATTTTGAAAATCCAGATACAATTAAGAGTGCTAATTTTGGTCACCTCAGATCACTTTATCACAAAGAAAAGAATGAATAGCTGAAATTTGGTCATAAGTTAAATGCAAAAGCTGTCCATCCATCAAATATTGAAAAACAAAAAGTGAGTCTTGTGTATAAAATTTTCAATTATGAAAATATTAATGCCCTCTTAGAATGCAATGATGGTTATGAAGAAACAGCAGAGTTTTTAAATATTATCCTAAAATGGTGGGATATTGTAAATGTTAAGTTACTATATAAGGATGTAAGGTATAAAAATGCTGATTACAAAGCAGTCTTTGCCATCGAGCAAGAAGAGTTAATTTTCCTGAATAAATTTTCAGCATGGTTGTGCAATTGGGAGATTGCATGGGGGGGGGCGTGCATTCTCTGTAGGGAGAATGTATACCAAGGATTGACTAGGCACACGTTTGATGCAATAATGCAGACATGCTCAGGCTTTTATGATTTAGCAAATTGTGCTCGAACAGACTTAAAAGAAACTATGTTCTGTTTGGCAAGTTTCAAACAGATCCTCTTGTAGAGCGATTTAGTCTTTATCGCCAGTGTCTGGCAGTAATTATTTTATCTCTCTCCAACAGCTATATGAGAGTGAGAAAAAGATCAGAAATAAAAATTTGCTTTCATTTTCATCAAAAAATGGTAACATTCCAGTAAGAAGCTTAAATATGGGCGCAGATTCTGAAAACAAAAAAGATCCTTCATTGCTGCCTTTTTGTGACGTAGAAATTGAAATTGCAAAACCAGTGGAAAATTATGTAATGCCTATCATGTTTTACATTGCAGGTTATGCTGCTTTCAAGGTAGCAAATGGTACAATATGTCCCAAATGCATTGAGTTTTTGACTTTAAATGACACTTTAGAGCAGAGGTGGCAAAAACGTGATTTGCGAGTCATTTTGACTCGCAGGCGCTGTTCCCTCTCTGCCACCATCCGTTTGTTTTTCACATGCTGCTAAGTGATGCAGGGCATGTTGCATATTTGGTGACTCATGGAAGGAAGTCATTTTTGCCACCCTTGCGTTAGAGTATGAATTTGAAGGTGCATCAAGGCTGATTGGTTCCTTAAGTAGAGGTTCTCTAAAGAAACCCACAATATATTGCATAAAAGTGACATGAAGTGACTACTTCAAAGAGTGTTACGATGATTTATTTAAAGCAGTAATCATCTTGCCTTGCTGAAAATTTGTGCAGTCCCTATATAAAATAAACATTATGGATGAAACCAGAGAAATGATCATCAATCAATGCAATCATAAATTTGAACACTATTTTCATGATGTATGCTCAATTATTTCCAAAATTGTTCTAAATAATTGCTCCAAAATGGTAACTGAGGATAAGAAACAAAAGTCTTGCGATAAAAGAAAAATAAAGAAACTGACCAGTAAGTGAATTCATGAGTATTTTGTACTTGCCATGAGGAAGTAAACAATACTTTCAGTACTTCTATGATATTTGCATGGAATAATGTGTGTATAAAAATCCACTTTTTTCTGTAATATGAATTATTGTATATATTTTATAATGAACATGCTGAGGCTATCAGACTTTGGCTTCACATCATATATTTTAGAATTTTTTACTCTTTTTACTAAACTAATAAATATGTGGCAAGCTTTAGTATGCTACCAGTAGTAACATTAGCAGATTTAGTGCATGGACTGTTAGCTTTTATGTTGACTTTAATATACAAAAGAAATTTCATAAAAGTTTGTCAATGTGTATTAACTTGTACAGTGGTAAATGGAAAAAAGTGCAGAATATTTTAATTTTTATTGTATATTCACAGCTTTTGAGTGGAATAAATATACTTGGATCCCAAAAATCTTCTTTGTTCAATTTTGCTATTCCTGTTGTTGTAATGAAATATATGAAGCATGAGAATAAGTTCTTACAATAGTGTTTAACAGTTAGGAGAGTCCTAATAAACTGAAGTGTTTGATATTTGTTTCATCCAGCTATTTATTTTCCTTTGATATTTGTGCTATCTAGCTGTTTCTTTCCTTCCATTTGAAGCTCAGCTTTTAAATATATGATTATATAAAGGTAAGGAGTTTAGTGAAAAGTATATTTTGTCCCAAAACATAACACAGAATGTTCAGAGCATTATAATTAAATTTAAAATTGTCATATTCTGAGCCACTTTCTTTGTAATAAGGTGAATTGGCATTTATGTACACCTATATAACTTAATTGCATAGTAATTATGTTCTGTTTTAATTTCTTCATTATCATTATCAAAACAAAGTGCCCATAAATTTAAAACTTATTTACTGCTCCAGTTACTCACATTATTTGATACGCTCATAATGACTACAGCTACACATTCTATTGTGTTTATTATTTTTAGCACTATCTTAGTTTTTTAAATTCAAATACATGCACAAATACTTAGTCACAGTTGTTTTTATAAAATACAATGGATTATCATCATTTCTTTAATGTTATATTTGTGTTTTAGTGGTGTTGAATTGCTGTTATTTTAAATTATATCATGTTTTTTTTATTTTTACGTTCCTCTGTCTTTTTGCTTGGAACTGTGGAATTAGCTGCCCACTGCCTTTGACTGCCACTATACTGAAATTAGCACTCAAGACTGTAGTGTAGTGCAGTGCGCTGTGGCTTACCTCACAGTAACACAGAGGGACCTAGGAGCATCAGGCACATCCCAAATTCGAACTGGTCCCACTACCAATCTTCCCATCCTTAATTGTCACACCAGCATAATAATCCTAAGCAGGAAGCACTGCATAACCTTAAACAAATTGTAACTTCCTCAATCCTCCAAATACTTACTTAGTATTGACAAATATTAGAAATATATAGTGAGGTAATACAATCAGTGTTATTAAAAGTTCTAGTGAAATATGCTCTGTTTTTATTAAAGCCAGAAGGGGGACCTGTCTCGGACTATCCTAGCCTATTCTCTATGCATGTTCAGAATGAGTGTAAGCATGTTTTACAAAGTGAATAGGCCATAATATATATATGGTGTTCATTTTTAAATGTGCCTTTGTGGAACTTGCTTTGAAATGTATGGGTGCGAATTGCAAGGCACAAAAATCTGTGACAAAAGTTTTGGGGATTGAATTGTATCATACATCAGAACGTAACTAAACATGCATGCTTTCTACCATAGTGTAGTGCAAACTGAAATGGTTTAAAATAGATAAGAGAAAGTAGAGATAAATAATGATTAACAAAGAGCAGAGCACTGCATGACTAGTGTTGCAAAAGTTATGTCTCCTCATGTAGAAAAGGAAATTGTCACTGCTGCATATCTCCTGACATGTTGCAACACTGTTGCCATATGGCCTGTAACTGTTCACTCAACATTGGTCAAACTATAAAATGGCTACCATGACTAATTTAGTTTTGCTGCCATTTAAAGAAGCATATCTGAATTATAGTGACCCAAAAAACATCTACCTACATTTGCTTTCTTGAAAAAACAAAGAAAACCTCAGAAAAAGTAGGTGTCAGAAACCGAATATTTGCAATAATTTAGATAAAGATTCAGTACATAATCAAATCACAACCTGAAAAATTTGTATCTACTATTTGGTAACATCCAGGAAATAGATCTAAGAATGAATAAATGAAAACACAGTCAACAAATACACACACAGAATCAACAGGGTTCAAAGGCATCAGATTCAGAGTACAAACTCTCAACATTAATGACTGCAAAGTGTGATATGATTTGTTTGTAATCACAACAATGTTCAGTGTGGAATCGCAACAATGTCGGAGTGGCTGTATGGTGCAGATTAGTAAAGCTTGATAAGCATACTGTAACAGTGTTGCAAAGCAGGCAAGGACCTTTAAAATTCAGCAGATAATATCTCATAAGAGCCAAAGGTTTGCATATTCTTGTTTGAAAAGTGCACACAAAAACAAATTGTAACAATGTGTCTAAATGACAACATATTTCAACCCTAGCTAAATTTTTTCCGAGTGTGATGCAGTGCATTTACATATTTCATACTTACTTTGAAAATGAAAATGTGAGGTTTTCAGTTTTTATATGCGAGCATAAATGCCTTGAAATCAAATAAGTCTTAGCAATTTGAAATTATATTATGTATAATATTTGCATTGCATTTTTGTGCACAAAAAAAAATAATAAAAATGGTTATGCTCAGGATATAAACCTCAGTAGGCCTCATTCCTACATACCTGCTTATAACCACTCAGCTGTCAGCACATATTCATTAGCTGGGACTCAGTATGAAAGGTGACAATAGAACAAAGCTAAAGGCCCACATCCCAAGACACCATTGTAAACTGATTGCAGAAATGATTTGGACTTCGAAAAATATATGCTTTGAGAGTCTGCAAATTTTTCATCTTAGTGTGTACATGATCTATGAAAAACTGAAAAACAAAACAAGATAATTTATTGACGAGAAATTGTAAAATGTATATAATCTGTAGTGATTGTCTACAGAATGCGTTGACGGGAAATTGTAAAATGTAAATAAACTGTAGTGATTATCTACTGAATGAGTGACCAGGGTCAAAGTGCAGCAGACAATCAAATTGTAAAACTCTTAGCACAATAATTAATTACAATAAAGTGCCAGACACTTTCAAACCGCTATTTATTGACTTTCAAAATACAAATAAATATAAAGTCCCTCTAAGTATGATGCATTGTAGTATTTTGGTAGTTAGATAACTTTTTCTGTTAATTTCTATGGTACTTTACAGAAACTTAATATTCAAGTTTACAATTTTTATAGTTGATTAATCACCTACCCCAGTTTTTAGGAATTTATGCAACCTATTGAAGGTGGATGGGAATTAGATCCAACTTCATTGCACAGTTTGCAGATCACTTACACGTTTAGATGATGGCTCCTCGCGCAGACACCAGATATACTAGTATGAGGACGATCTCAAAAACACAGTCCCTTTTATTAGAGATAAACCATTTTTCTGGCTGATTTTATGAACTTGCTCTTGCAGCCTGAAATAGAGTATCCAGCAACGTTCAAAAACATAAGGAGAGAACTCCTTGTAGCTTCATCTTTATGTGTGCACTCAACCTTAGCAAAAGTTAGTATGATTGCTAACATATCATGCAGAACTCCAAGACTATAAGGTGCACACGCATGATCACACCATGTTCAAGAGTTTGGACATCCAATATTAAGTCAACATTCCTGTAAACAAGCAACCCTTGCATGGATCCCATCACATGTTGGCATTAAGGGAAATGTAAAAGCTGATGAAGAAAGCTACTCGACATCCTCTCAGTGACCTAAATATACTTGCACCACACCAAGGTATCATTAGCTACACAAAGCGACAGTTTATTGAAAAATGGAAGAAGACTTGGTCCAACTCAGAGAGCAAATTACATGATGCCTGTAAAGTTTGTGCAACAGTTTTTAACCTCTCTGAACTCTCAAACATCAAGAGCAAATAGTAATGCCTCACCTCAGAATTGGTCACAGTAAATTCACCCACTCTTTTATTTTAAATAAGGAAGCTCCAACATGCGACAGCTGCAACATGCACCTTAGTGTAGAACATATTCTAGTGCACTACCCCAAGTACACTAAATGGAGACTACAAACTGGCATCAGTGATCTGTCAAATGCTCTCAACAATAAACATACAGTGAAACAGAGATTAACTTATCTTACAAAATGTAACATTTATAACCTAATTTGAAATGTTATAAAATTATTAATTCCATATTATACAACTCTGTACCATATATTATGTAAACAAATGTATGGTCATAATATGACCAAGTTTTTAAAAGGACCCTAAATAAATAAATTTAAAAAAAATAAAGATATGTTATGTCAATTAAATATTTGGTTTTGTTTTTCACTTGAGAATTCTTACTATTGTGGCATTTATTTTGGAAGTGAAAACAATAATTTGTCTTTATGCAAGAATGTCTTAAAATTAATAAATATCTTATGCATGGAAAACAGAGCATTGCTATATATTTAACAAATTAAAATTTAAATAATTAAAAAGAACATGTACCAAAGATTTGAAGCAGCTTGTTCCAATTACAAGACGCATGCATTTCACTGCTCAGCTGCTATGCATACAACCACACTGAAAGGCATCTTCCTACTTATTGTATAGCTTTGAAATGAACGCAGGGTGGTATTGTGAACTCAGTGTCAGTGAATGCTTCTGATGCTTTCCAAATTGAACTCACTCTCTGGCTGTTCATTTATTTTGTCTTATGCTGTACAGATAAATTCAGCACTATCCATATCAAAAAGCATTTCATCCACTGGTAGACTTACTGTATTTTGTTCTGATGCTCCTCAAATAATAATTAAAACAGTTACCTGCAGTACCTGATATACTACACTACCCTAGTAATTCCATAATCATAATTAATATTAATGTGTGCATGAATCCCTTCATCTCGGGTGACAAAGAATTAAAACTGGATTAACAAAGTGCTTTTTAATGGAATGAAACTTTAACCATCAAACTTCCTGAGACAACCGCAGCAAATTTGGAGCACAAATCCACTCGGTCACAAGACAAATTTACTAATTGTTTCACAGCAGAAACATTTCCATATTATTGTGCATTCTGCAGTATCTTTGCTGTTTTGCAACATTCACTAGTTAATTCCTATTAGACACACAAAGGAATAAATCTGTTGCAAGACTGTTGTTGCAGAGGAACTCATTTGTTTGACAAAAGCAGAGATATTTTCACATCAGAGTACAATTGAAGGTTGCATAGTTACTAAATCCTAAGGCTGCTGATTTATCTGGTACTGTATTTATTTCAAGTACAGTATTTTTAGTCAGTACCTTCAAACTAATCTTTTATACATTTTAATACAAAAATAGACAATCCTTTTCATATTTCCAATAACATTTTTAAGACAGCACATATATCCTTATTTAATTCTGGCTTTTTTTTTATTGGATGAGATACATGAACCAAAAAAGAAATGCTGGAACTAGAATGGCATGCATATCATTAAACGAATGAGCATACTTCTTTAATTCTTGAATACTAGTTTCGAAATCTTTAAGAAAATGCCTAGCTCTCAGGCATGGCTCGTCCATAAGAGCAGCAGCACTCCCTGATATTTAAATAAAATTGAAACATTTAATCTCGATTTTCTAGATCCAGTTTTACTACATAATTGTTTTATCTGTATGTGGATTATGCTCTTTATTTGAGATCCCTAGTTTTCTGTGTTGCCTTTAAGAAATTGAGTGTATACCCAGTAAGCACTGCATTAAAATACAATGCCACATTTCAGGCAACAGTTGTTGAGGTGAGGGGAGAAATAGGGAGAGCCATATGGGTCATTATATCATTCATGGTCTGCAAGTGCTTGCAGCTCTGGCTAGTGACATTTTGACCCGGTGTCTGTTGATGGTGCTGCCACCCTCCATCAGTCACTCGCATTTCTGTTTCTGTACTGCTACATGAAATAGATCCAGCGTTTTCATCAGTTTATGGGTTATGTACGTACTTAGTTTTTCGCATTTCGGTTGTTTGGCTATAAAATGGAATGAACTAAGTATTGCATTTTCACATATTATAGTTTTTACTGATATAAGGTTTTCTTTATCAACCTCTCTTAGTTTGTGCACTATAATAATCCTTTTTATAGTGCACACCAGACTGTAATGTTGTAAGGAAGCTTCAATGTAGATTTTTCTGTGCTGCGTCTTTTCAGTGACCAGTTGAATGCTTCTTTGAAACAACATTGTATAGTGTGTATAGTGATTGCAATCTTGAGTGTGTCTGAACCTCAAAGTATTAACTTGGTCATCTCACCCTCGCGGAAAAGAATGAAGTGAAATTAAGAGGTCAGCCTACACCTGATTTAAATCTAATACAGGCATCTAATAGTAGGAAAACTATATATATATGAAAATTTAAATGGGAAATTTATGACTAGTGTTTGTGTTGTGATGAAAAAATAGATTAAAAGAAACCTAGTATTTATTTAGGTATGTTACAGTTCATGGGCAAATTAAATGACATACTAAAAATCATCTAAAACACAGTACCATTTTTAGGGATGTATCTAAAACAATCCAAAATGAACTATTAGGCTGTATGCTGAGTGTGTGTCAATCTGAAATACAAAGTGAATTTGATCAAGCAAAGTTTTTAGCATTTGTGGCAGATGATACTACAGACATCTCCAAACAAATGCAGGAAGTTTTAGTGTTTCGTTATGAACTGGATGGTGTAATTCAAGAGAGGTTTTGGGAATTTATAAATCCAGAATCACAAGATACTTAGGGATTATCTGTCTACATTTTAGAGCAGCTCAGAAAAGTCCTCAAACAAAAGTATAAAGAACTTTAGCCCAAGCATACGACGCAGCAGCAGTAATGAGTGCAGAGAAGAATGGTGTTCAGGACATAGTTAAAGAAATAAATCTATATTCTTACTTCATTCATTGCTATACCCATCAGCTGAATTTGATAATGGAACAGGCAGCATCTCAAAACAGACAGGTGAGAATATTTTATAGCAACCTTGTTGGAATATCCACATTCTTTTAAAAATCCTCAAAGAATTTCTGTATTACAAAGAATATATTTGTAGGATTCCAAGAGGCTCAGCAACTAGGTAGAACTTTAATAGTAGATTTGCAAATACTGTATGAGAACTTTTGACTCCCTGAAAGAATGCTTTAATGAAAGCTTGTGCAACCAGTCAAGCAATGACTGGACATCTCAGGGCTTTAAATGATCAAGTATTTATGTTTTAGTTATCCTTTTGTCATTGCGTGATCCCCGTGTCAATGTTCTGTACAATCAACTTCAGAGTCTGAATGTCACTTCAGTGAGCATGAATATTGCTTAGAATAATTTTTGTGAAGTTATTGGGAATATTAGGAACAACCTGTCATTCGAATCTCATGAATATATTTCAAAGAAGAGAAGAACTGAAAATATTATAACATTTGCAATAGAGATTAGTAACACTATTTGTGTTCAAATTTACTGAGGTTTAAGCTTACTGGTCATCTTGCAGCTGCTAAACTGGTGCAAAGAAATCGTTTTTCTCTTTACAATAAGGAATTTCCAGGAGGAGTTAGAAGAGACTGTAACAGCATATCCCAGGTTAAGCAAGGAGTGCTTGCAGATGTAATTTGAAAGTGTTATATGAGAGAAGAGAGTTTCATTAAGCGTATTGTGATCTGAAACTTTATAATATACTAAAGGTCAGTGGGCTCGACAACTCCTCAAATGAATTGTGCACTCTCTTTAACATAATACTAACATCCCCTCTGATGACAGTAGAAGCCGAAAAATGTTTCTCTATTCTCAGAGAAACCAAGACATTTCTATGCAGCACAGTGACAGAAGAATGTCTGACTGCACTAGCAATGCTGAACACTCAAAGAAACATTGTTGTGAACAATGTGATGGAGTTTATTTGTTGCAGGGACAGAAATTTCAATTTCACATACAAGAAATGAGTTTTCACAGGTACCGCAACCTTTTTTACTTACTATATGTAGATTATATACATAATGCATAAAATTTAAGATTAGTTATTGATATATGAACTAATAGTGACACATGCGCACACAAAATCTTAGCATTTTTATGCAAGAACTACTACACACACACGCACGCACGCATGCGCACACGCACACACACCTGTCTGTCTATCTTTGTCTATATGTATATAGTTAAGACTATAAGTTTGAAAACTATTGCAGCTCCTCTAATTTAAAAGGTCAAGAGCCGTCACTGCTCACTGTAAATTAAGCTTCTCTTGAAACTTGCTAGTGCTATAATTTTGAAGTCTGTGTTGTACCTTATTATTGACTTAAAGCAGTAAAACATAAGCTAAGCTTTACAAGCTTGGATTACTGTTTTCAGCTTTCTACTGGTGTTAATTGAGGAAAGTACATTTGCAATTTATCCTCAGCCAACTATGTTACTCACTTGCAGTTTGTAGGGAATGTGCTGGTTCTTCCTCAAATGAGGCATGAGGGATTTTTGTTGGAATTTTAACTTCTCTGCTCATAGTTTCTTCACACGCCCAACACTTGCAGTGTGTGACAAGCAACATTTTGTAGATCTTTCATATTCTGCAGCTTCATTAGTTACATCTGGTAGTAGATGTGATGAAAGGAGCACCGAAGACTGATCATGGGGCCTCCAGGTAGCACCATCATCATGTTGCACAGGTGATTTATTAGTGCTCATTTCCCTTTCCTGCTTCAAAGAGTGCCTGGAACAGCCTCTTTTTGGGTACTGCACCCTTTGTGATATCTCTGGGACTAAGTTTCTCAAATTCCTGAACTACAGCTTTTACAGCACTAATTTGAGTAACTTCTAGCATTGTTCTGTCAGAGTCCTTGGCAACCTTGCCTTCATTTGGAGCCTCCACAAAAACATTATCAACTTTTGCCTCAGGAGTGCTTGTTACAGGAGGAGACTGTATTATTGGTTCACCTGCAGTAGAACGAATTTGGCCAGTTGAACGTGTAGACTTTGATGTTGCCTCCTGCTTTAGTGCTTGCTGAGTACCTCAAGTGCTCAAGACTGATGACCTTCGTTGTTTGCTTGATCATTGATTGATAGCACTGCCCAAGCGGCTCGCAATGTAGGGTTTGACGCATTTCTGAATGAGAACTTGATCAGCCGAGACACTTCAGGACCGTGGCATTCCTGAATATGACTGGACAAGGGGAGTGAATCACCCATTTTGACTCCATAACCTATCAGCTGGCCTTCCAGCTAAAACAATATGAAGATGTCTATTAAACACACTGAGTTAAGATATGATACATATTATATTCAGTATGTTTCCAGTTGGGCGGCGCCCTGGCCGAGTGGTTAGACCGCTCGCCTCTCACCAAGGCGGCCTGGGTTCAATCCCAGGGACCTGCATGTGGGATTTGTGGTGGACAAAGCGGCATCTGGGCGGGTTTTCTCCGGGTTCTACGGTTTCCCCTGCCATTCATTCCACCAACTGCTCCATCATCAGCTTTCCTTTCATCCATTTCGCCATCATTTCGTTTCATCTACTTCCTTCATCCCATACCAGGCATCGGGCTGATCACCCATCCTGGATGCTCTGTCTGCTCCATGAGAGTGTCTGCTCCTCGACGGGCCTCTGACCCCAGAGACCCGCTTGTAAGTCCTGGGGGTGTAAGTCCTACATAAGATGAGGTTAAACAGTGAATAAATGAATGTTTCCAGTTGTGTCTATGCGAATGTGAAGGCAACATCCACACATAAGCACAGGCTTGGTGTGTACTGTCACTATGATGAAAAACAAAACAAGGTTTACATATTCTGTTCTTTTCTAAGTATAAACCCTGAACAAAATTTACCACAAATAACAGGAACAATTTCATTGTGAGCAAGAGAGAGGGGGAGAGAGAGGTGGAGACGGAACAAATAGTAGATTTTATTTTAGCTGTTTCCCATTACCAATACACTGACACACAACAAAGATAAGTTTAATTGTTTTTAACAACATTACTAACCTGTGTGTGCCAGAATTTTTTTTCATGCAAACGTTGTCATCCAGGATCAGCATGAAACCCTCAAAGTTTAGCATAGAAAGCCAGCACAGCACCACCCAGGTAGTGAAAGATGAAGTGCTTGAACCTTGACAAATTAAGCATTTGGTGAACCCAGTAAATGAATTCCAAATGAAAAATTATGGATAAAGTGCCCTCTTGCTTGAAAACAGCTTTATTTTTAAACATATCTTTCTGTACACTCTGTTACCAGACATTTCAACACTCTCACAAGTGAATTTACAATCTTATAACATTTAGCACTATTAAGTCTTAACATAAGCAGAGTATTTCCCTTTTTGGTTATTCGAGTATCATAAAGGCATGTGTACACCAGCAATGCCACAATGATATAATTAAATAATAAATTTTCAATGTACACTTTGGTATGTAACACTTGACAAGCTTGCAAACTGTGATTGGTCAATACTATAAAATGATGTAACAATTTTAAAAGTTCAACAAGAAGAAAGCTCTTGTTCAGTGTACACTTAAATATAATGGTGTTATCGGAAAATAATTAACTAGCCTATAATTAGTTTGCATTTCTGCATTTTTATTCCTTAGTGCTAATGAGGAATTATCACTAAATTATAATGGTGAGCATTGCAACTAACCAAATGAGAAATTTTAACAGGGACTAAAGGAAGGCAACAATGGTTGACTAACTAGAACACACTTAAGGGTTCAAGTTGTAAATAATTTATACAGAGCTTAATTTATGTGCTTTATGACAGCTTCACCAATATCATTGATTTATTTTTCTTAAATGGGTTTAAAACTCAATTCCTTAGCAATAGGATGATTAAGAAACAACTATGGATTAATTTCATTCTTAGTATATCATGTGAGAGAATGGTGTGCCTCTCAGGTCCAGAAATATCTGTCTTATTTATTGGTAAGCAATTTATATTAAGGTGTTCCTTTTCCCCTTCAGCTGCAATAACGTTCAAGAGTTGTGTTTGGCTATACAGCTCAAATAGTGGAAAAGGAAAATTCCTATGCCATGGCATAGTGGGTTGGAGCAACAGAATGTGCATGGGTCTCACTCAGCATCATGATGCATTTGAGGAGCTACAATAGATATCGATCTATAGGTCATGAAAACCAACATGGGGAAACATGGTGCTGATCAGATGACCTCCCCATATTGCCTGGAAGATCATCAACCTCTGCCTGTGAATGTGACCACACGAGATTGGCAGCTATGTTGGTAGGTGAAGGTACACAAGGGCTGTTGAGTCATAGTTTTAACTTTCTTTTTAACTTTAAAGAAAGATCCTTACCAGGAAATGCTAGGTTGAACAATTATTGAGTTATCATGTGCCAAATTTTAAGGTATCTAGTGCATCAACATTATTCAGAATTAAGGTAATAATTTGTCATAACTAGGTTTATTTGCCAGAAGCAGATATTAAGGTTACGCAATGCAAAGTAAGAATGTGATTCAACAAGTCTGCAAAAGCCAAAAGCTTGTTAGGAGTTCCTCAAATTTAATTCTAGATACAGCTTCATTCCACAAAATGAAGTTCTGGCACTTAGCCATATCCTGGATACAATGACAAGAGTATCATCATAAAGTTAGCAGACTCAAACATACCTCATGAAGCTTCATTGGCATCTTCTGCAAATGAAGCTGAAGCTCTGAAGCATTTTGCATTGCTTCATGTCGCAAACGTTACTCCTCCAGAATGGATGCTTGCAGCTCTGCCTTAATGGATTCCAATTTCTGAATTTGGGCAGACTGTTGTATACTCTGGCTTACAGCATCTGTTACATTTTTCTCTAAGGCAGTCATTCTCTCTTTCTCCTAAGATTACAATATACACCTCATAAATTCTATTACAAATGAGTGTCATAAGTATAGGGGTATTGTCTAGAAGTAGTGTAAACTGTGTTACAGAAACATGGCTAAAAAGAATTCTTTCATTGTTGCAGCTCTTTCTACAATTCAGTAAACATTATTTAAAGCAGTATATTATGAAATAAAAGTATCAAACTGCTTGGAAATCTGTATTAAAGGAAGGACCCAAGATCCTCTCCCTTAGTATATACACGTGTTTCTTTTGTGTCATCTCAATGACTCCTGCAAGGGCTGATATATCCCTGGAGAATATCATTTGTCTGACAGCCTTCTATAAATGGGCACAAAAGCTATAATCTTTTTTTTTGGGAATCCACATAGAAGTGCTTTAAAATGATGCCACAAAAGTTGTTACATCATCTTCACGCCTATTTCTTATTACACTCCAACCACAGATTAACAGAATCACTTATTTGTAATTTGAACATTCTAATATAATGTGGTATAACAGCAGAGCTTACCATTTCACGCAAAATCAGAATAGGTTACAAGTCATACAAAGAAGGCAAATTTTAGGGAAGCTGTAAAGAGGAATAAAACATTCTTGAATCCGTCGTCCTGTAGTATGTTTTTGTTCTAGGAGATCCTGTTACTAGGTTTCTACATTTGCTGCTTTGTACTATGGCACCATTCAAATTATAAACTAAGCCTTCAGTATTTGCGGTGAATTATTTAATGTGGGTATCAGTGGCGTAGCATGAGGGGAGATGAAATGTAAGTCTCCCCTTTCAATATACGCTTAAAAATGCAATATCCATATATGGTAATATTAACAACAATCTAAATATAAGTTTTAAATGCATCAACACACATCAGTTGTAACCCAGGCCGCACCACTGTACTGGGTTGGCTGCATATTGAGACTTGCCTTATCTCAGTCTCTGCAGCTAGCTGTATGCTTATCACAACATTGTTGACTACCCTTTTCACCCCTCTTCCAGCAATATGTTGCACTTATAGCATACTGAGACTAGTCTCAGCCATTTCTGTGCTGGCTTTTAAACATGTGTGAAGTGAAGCACTGTTTGTATTTAAAGTAATTCTTTGTGCCATTTTTGTGCATATATTTGTTGTGTCGCCAACATGAGTGAGCCATAAAGTGAAAACCTTGTAAAACTTTTATTAAAAACTACTTTTTCCTCATTAACTTGCAAAAAAACAAAATAATTCAAATTAAAGCACAAAAGACCTACTCCTACACTCAGTTTAGTTTTAAGTTTAAGAAAACAAAAATGCATATTTCAGACTGCTGGTGTGGGAAGTATATGTGGCTGATGGCAAGTGCTGTTAATAGTAAGTTATATTGTTATATATGCCTTTTGTTTGGTGGTGAAAAATAATGGTGCAACAAGGGCACTTGTACAATAAAAAACTTTGACAGGAAAGCATCAAATATCAAAACAACATGTGCAGAACAAAGAATATTTTGAGTTATTAGGCAAAAGCTGAATTGAGCATGCTCTTTCTGAAGCCACTCATCTGGCAGCAATGAAACATAACGAGAAAGTTGCATCCAACAGGAGAGTATGGGCAATTCAGGCAATTGCGTTTCATTGTAAACAAGAACTAGCCTTTAGTGGCCATTGAGAAGATGAATCCTCCAGCAACAAGGTTAACTACCTGGAACTGTTGAATTTTCTAGCTCAAAGAGAGCAGATAATCACAGAGCATTTATCATCTTCTTCAGCTTTTAAAGGAGCTTCTCCAGATATTCAGAATGATCTAATAGAAATGATAACTCTGGCAGTTAATGACAAAATAAAAGCTGAAATTCAGGACTGCAGTTTCATATCAATTCAAGCTGATGAAACATTAGACATGTCATGCAAGAGTCAAATGAGTATAATATTCAGATACTGTATTGAAGATAGAATTGAAGAAAGATTTGTTGCATTTTACAATGTATCTGGAGTTAAAACTACTGAAGCTTTGTGAAAAATTATTCAAGCAGTATTGAAAGCATGGAATGTGCAGGGAAAGGTAGTTAATCAAACATATGACAGCACTTCAGTAATGGCTGGCAGAGAAAGAGGGCTACAATAACTGACGAAGCACCTTTGTCCACATGTGCTATTTATTCATTGCTATGAACACCAATTAAATTTGGTACTATTATACTCCTTTAAAACCATATGACAAGCACATATATTTGTAAGTGATCTTACTGTGTTCCATTCTTTTTTAAGTAAGTCATCAAAACAAACTGTATTACTAACTCAAATAGGATTCAAATTGCCACATGCAAGCAATACTCACTGGAACTTTTGTTCCAGGGCTCTTTCAACAATATCAAACCATTTCTCAGAACTATATAGCATTTTTAATGACACCATTAACAATGTAGACTCTAATTGGGACCCAGAGTCATTGAATTGTGCTGTGTGATTGAAAAGACGGATGGATGATCCTGTGTTTGTCTACTTGCTTTTCTTATACTGAGCATGCTTTGTTTATTTTTTTTTTTTTTAAAGTTCCCTTGTTGTACCAGTTTATGCTACTGTGTTTTACTGTTTTCATACCGCTTATTTCCGCAACTCACATACACACACAAACACCCATGCCCGTGGCGGGACTCGAACCCGTGACCCTCAGCTTGGCGGAGCGCCGGAGTGACCACTCCAGCGACCACAGAATGTTGATCATCTCTTTAATGTTCTCCAGTCAAAAGCTACTGTCGGCATAACTACTTGCCACAATGAAATAAGTGTGTTGAGAAACATTCAACAGTTAAGAGGAGAAACCTTTGTTGACAAATGCATTAAATGCAGCTTGAGTTTAAATGCCAATTTAACATTCTGTAACAATCAGGAGACAAGCCTGAGGGTATTAACTTACGAAATACTAGATTCTCAAATTGTTCAGATGGAAAGAATATTTCAAGATTTTCCTCATATTCAATTTGTTGAATTGTTGAATGAAAAACCCTTCCTGGACTACCAAAAGTGATTCTTAAAGTTGAAACTGCTTCAGTTATTAGAACAGAATCCCTTTTTAACCAAGAAAAACTAGAAAATGAACGGCGTAACATTTACGCTGATGGGAAAAAACACATCTCCACAGAAGCTGCTAAAATACATTGTTAACAATGATTTAGATTCGGTTTATGAGGAAGCAACAAAGTTATTGCATTTGGTTTTGACCCTGCCCACAACTACATCAAGCAGTGAGTGAAGCATAAGTACTCTTAAAAGAGTGATGAATTATTTAAGGAATTCAATGTCTAACACTCAACTTTCATGTCTAAGCACATTAGCAATTGAAAAAACACTGCTTGGAGAACTGTCCAGTGATCAAATGTTTGTAGAACGAGTTATAGACTTATTTGTGGAAAGAAAAGACAGGTGCATTGCATTTGTGTACAAGAAAGTATAAGTGCTTTGTTCCTTGTAGTTGGAATTCTGTAAATTTGTCATCTTTTCTTATGCAGGTTAGGACGTGCACAGTAGTCGAATATAGCAGTTCAGTTTTAAAATTTAGGAGTAACAGTAGTGCTGGTAGTGGTATTGTTGTTTATTTTTAATGTATATATTTTGTTTTGTTTGTTCCTTGGAATATTTTATTGTATCCCTATGTTAACTGCAGAGTCTCCCCAACCTCAAAAATCATGCTACACTGGTATCCAAAGGAAGCTATAGGAATAGGAAATAATGAGTCTTAGAATTATACAAAATTTAATCTTCAGATATCACTCGTCTCAGTGTGAAAGCATAAAATGAAGAATTAAGAAATGCTAAGGAGATGTAAAACATGTTTTGTAAGTTTAGAAGAAATCAAACACATAAAATTGTGTGTAATATTACATGAAATATTTAGGTTAGGTTATAGTATAAGAAGTTAATCTAACAGCAAAAAAGGTTTCAAAGAGAAAATGACAATTTAATATTTGTGAGAAATAGCAATAGCCCTTAAATTGCTAAGATCTTATTTGTGTTTGCCTAATAAGATCATAAGCAGCCAAATAAAATCTTGGAGGATCAAAGCACTAATTTTGGGACATGCTTACAGAAATTATGATGTTTCTGAATAATGTCTATAGCAAACATTTGAGTCATTACATTTTATTCATATGGAGATCTGAAGAACAAAAGGCTAATTCACATTGTATCCACCTCTGGACTGTATTTAAAATGAGAACCTAGTAGCTTCATGTTTTTGATTAGCTGATCACAAGATTGCTTAGGGTTGTTACAAGTCTCATCCGTTTTGTGGTACATTTGAATGAGCAAAACTTTAACATCGGCAGCAAAGAGAAGGTAAAGCTACGAAATTAACTCAGATGAAGTGCATAATATATCTAGGACTTTTCATCAATTCATTGATTAAGCTTTTATGGAATTATTAGCTAATGTTTCTTATACTGTTTTACTAGGCTTAATTTTAGGCTACAAAATTAAGTAATTCCCATGGAAACTTGTAAATCATAGCCACTTTTCAGAGGAATGCCAGTTTACCATAAGAGATATTTTGTGACACAACTAGCAGGTTTACAGCACTCCATTCAGAACCACAACTTCAAATGTTGTACATAATTTCACATCAGCCTTTTAACCTTAAGGCAATGCACCTGTGAAAATCCAGAAATTTACAGTTTTCTTCCGATTGCTTTGACTTTACCATATACTTGGAACATAAAACATACAGTGAACACAAAATTTTAACCAGCTATGTTAAACTATTGTCAAGATATTAATTTCTTATTCATTATGGATAAATATGATAAACCCCATGGTTTATTGTATCCCTCCCAAATTTTTATTTGAGCTCAGTATACAAAATTAAAGAAATTGTTTTGTATATTTGTTAATTTTAACTGCACAGATTCTGAAATTAAGCTATATTTTGAAAGAGACTGTTGTGGCAAAACCTAACTATTGCAAATGTACATTTAGATCATATATAAATCAAAATTTAGCATTCCTTAATTTTCTACCACAAAAGGAGCCATGGAACACTGTTGTAAATTCAAAAAATGTGAATGAAACTTTTAACACTTTTATGAATATGATTATATAGAACTTAAACATTGAAGTGCCCAAAGAAAGAATACAATATCACACAAAAATGCAAACCTTGGGTTACCAAAGACATACAAATTTTAGGCAAAGGTTAACACTTTTAGGGAATATGGTAAGGGAAAGAAATGCCAGTGAACACACAAGCATTTTACAATCAATATCAGAAAATATATAAAAAAGTATTAACTGCAGCTAAAAAGCAGCATAATGACATGTATATAAACCAAGCTTCAAATAAATCTAAAGCTATATGGGAAATCATTAAAAAAGAAACAGTACAGAGCCACAAAAATAAAAAATCTATTAATTAACCAAAATGGTCAACAGATCACGTAGTCCAAAGTTATTGCCAATTTGTTCAATAAGTATTTTCTTAACATCACCAAACAAATGTCTCGAACCTATTCACCAAATGACAGTCAGATGTAGTGCAGTACTGAATTAGCATTCCAAAAAAGTGTATTTTTATATCCTATTACCAAGGTAAGAATTATTAAAATAATCAAAAACTGAAAAACTAGGCATCGGATTATGATAAAATCCCAGATATTATAATTAAAGGTTGCTGCAAATGCTTAACTAGCCATTTTGTCATACTGCAATTTTATCACTAACTACAGGATTGTTTCCAAAAAAATTAAACTATCAAAGGTAAAACCAATATATATAAAGGGATTGGAGCATGAACTTAGCAACTACAAGCCAATTCCCTTGCTTTCAGGATTTTCAAAAATCATAGAAAAGAATTATGCTTTCTAGATTATTAGACTTTTTCAAAAATGTCACACTATCAATAGTAAGCAGCATGGTTTCATGGAGGGAAAGTCTACTATATCTGCACTAGGTAAATTTTCAAAAACTAATTTACACCAGACTTGGTTGGTGCAAAAAGGGAATTGCATATTTTTAGACCTCACTAATGCTTTTGAGATGGTAGATCATAATGTTCTGTTAAAAAAACTAATATAGGTATTACAGATATTGCCCTACACTGGTTTAAATCCTATTTAAGAAACAGAGAGCAAATAGTTGAAATTAGTTATTTGGATAAAACCACAAATTCCATGAATGAAAACTAAATAATAATAATAATAATAATAATAATAATAATAATAATAATAATAATAATAAAAATAAATAAATAAATAAATAATAGTAATAATAATAATAGTAAGAGTAATAATAGTAATAATAGTAATGGTGGTGGTGGTGGTGGTGGTGGTGGTGGTGGTGGTGGTGGTGGTGGTGGTGGTGGTGGTGGTAGGGGTGGTGATAATAATAAAGTATGGCACACTGCAAGGATCTGTTCTTGGGCCTATCTTGTTTCTCATTTATATTAATGACCTACCATCAAGAACTGATACTGCAGAGGTTGTGTTATTTGCAGATGACACAAGCTTATTTATAAAAGGCAATAGCTTAAATAACAATAGAATCTGTATTAATCATGTACTGCCAAAACTTTGATTCAAAGACAAAACTTGTAATTATTAAAGAGAAGACATGCACAAAATAATATACAAAAAACCTGGTTTTGAACTTCATGGAAAAAAGATTCAGTATGCTGATAGTGTAAAATTCCTAGGAATAACTATGACACAACATATGAAGTGGAACATTTACACAGATGAGTTGTTAAAAAAGTTAAAGTACTATACACGATACAAGCAACTAGGAACAGCTTAAAAGCAGAATCTATAGGAATTTTATACTTTTACTACTTCCTCTCGGTTCTTACTTATGGGGTAATGTTTAGGGGTAATTCCCCAATAGTGTCTCAATATTTAAATTGCAAAGGCAAGCAATCCAATTAATGTTTTGAGTACCCATACAAACTAGATGTGAAACTCTATTCAAACAGGCTCGTATTTTAGCACTACCATGCTAGTATATACAAAATGTCTTAGTTTACACCTACCAAAACCTAAATTCTTTTACAGCAAATTCAGATGTCCACACTTATGAAACCAGAAACCGACATAACATAAGTTTAATAACACACAATACAACACTATTTTCAGAAAGCTTTATTGTAACAGACTTAAAACTCTTATAACTGCTTACCGAGTATACTTAAGGTCATAGAAATTATAGCTATCTTTAAATGAAATTTGATGAATCTTTTATTGGATTACTGTTTTTATAGCAATGACGTTTTTTAAAACAGAGGTAACAAATTACTCTTCAAACAGATGCAACAACTGACTGCAATTAAGTAGAATTACAAATAATACATTTTAGTAAATTGTATATAGTAAAATACTGTTATTTCCTATTGTAAATATTGTTACATACCACAATATTGTTAAACGTATCTTGACAATTCTATAATCATGTATTCATGATCAACAGATGCAATAAAACTGAACTGAATTAATTTATGAGAAAAAATTTTGTATACATGTTATTGAATTTTTCAACTTTTTCAATGTGAATTATGGAAAATAATTTCAACTGAACTATTTAATACTTTTTAACTAATGCAGAACAACTTTTAAATTCATAATTCCTGAAGCTCTCCTGAAAATTTCAAGTTATTAACTTATTAACTACAGTCAAGGAGCATCTTGAATAGTGAAAAATGCAGAATAAAAGCAACTGAGAAAAACAAAGTTTAAAGTTCAATATGGTAATTTATCTGAATGGTATAGGACCAATCAAATATCCATTTACGACTTCAAAATTGATGATATTAAAAAAGCCAATGGTGTAGCACGAAGGTACAAGTTTTAAGTATAATAAAAAACCCTCTTCTTATAGTCTCCTACCTTCTTATTAATGTTTCATCTTCTTCCTCTTCTTCTGGTATCCTCTCGTGTTGTGTAGAATGTTGTAATCCATCCCCTCGTTGTTGTCCTCTGTTCCTTTGTTGTTATTTTCTGGTTGATCTTCTCATCGGGTCCACTTTTTGTTCTCTTAACTCCCTCCTCTGTCACTGGTCCTCCCAATTTCTTCTCAGTTGAAGATATTCTTCCATTTCTTTTTCAGAAATTATTTTAGTCATCTGTTTCAAGGTGCTGAATTCCCCTACTGTCCTTACAATATCCCTTATTCCCTTTCTTGCTAAAGATTCTCTTCCTTCTTCCAGTAGTAGGCTATATTTCTCGCATTCAAATAATAGGCATTCTGATGTACCTTGTACTTTGCATATATTGCAGATATCCTCTTTTCTTCTCCCACTTTTCTTGTAGTATGTGTAAAATGGTCCATGTCCTGCAAGATATTGTACTCCTTTTCTAGGTTGAATTCTATTTAGTCCCAACCTTTCTTTAATATTTGGATAAATCTCATGTGTTCTTCAACCTTCTTGGTTTGTGTCCCATTCTCTCTGCCATTCGTTCAGTAATATTTCTTTTATCTCTCGTTTGGTTATACTCTTCCTATTATTTCATTAACCTTATTGTAATCTTTCTTTTTCAGCCAGTAAAGTGCTCCTCTAAGTCTAATTATAAAATCTACGGGTCAGATGGCCAGTATTACTAGAATTGCCAACGTTGGAGTTGTTGTCACTATGCCCATACATCTTAGTATGGCCTGCCTTTGCATTCTCCTTAATAATCTAATATTTTTTCTTAACCTGGTCTTATGTGCCCATATTCCAGCGCCGTATCCTGTTATCCCCATCATTATAGCTGTGTGGTATATTCTTGTTGCTTCTAAAGGAATTTTGTAATCACATTGTGTCATAGTTGCTAATTGCATCATCATTTTATTAGCCTTCACTCTTATTTTTTTCCCGTTTTATGTTCACATTATTTATCTTAATTGTTGGATTTGTTTTTAAGTTGCCCTTTAATATTATATAAGCAGATTTATGTGGTGCAATCTCTAATTTAACTTTTTGCACCATTCTTCCAATACTCCTATCATTGCTGAAGATTTATCTTCTATTTCCTTTCTACTCTCCACTTCCAATATAATCACCAGATCATCCGCATATGCAATCACCTCTCTGATTTCTTCCTGCAACTTTAGATGTTCCAATAGTGGCTCTGTCAAGATATCCCAAAAAAGGGGACCCAAATTTGATCCTTGAGGACAACCCTTGGTTATACCTTACTCTAAGATCATATTGTCGCCTCGTAGATATACTCGCCAATCTTTACAATAATCCTTTAAGCAGTTGTACATACTTTTAAGATATCCTCTGTCCCTTAATATTTTAAATAATTCAGACCTCCACAAGTTATCAAAAGTGCCTGCAATATCAAAAAACATACCTGTTACACATTTACTTGGACTTGTTGTCATAACATATATGGTGTCATTAATTCATCTTCCGTAGATCATACTTTACGAAAACCATATTGTCTATCGCTCATAGCAATCAACTATTGAAATTCGTTAATCCTCTTGTATAACAACTTTTCTTGAATTTTCCCTAGAGTATTCAACAAACATATCAGTCTATATGATTCTACTTGTGTAAAATCTTTGTCCTTGGCTTTCTTCAACATAACAATATTCGCTTCTTTTCAACAATATATTTTCCCTTCTATAGGCACCCGTCTAATAGATTGCAAAGGTATGGTGCTATAATCTTTTCCAAATTTTGGATCACTTCTACTTGAATTCCATCTGGTCCAGGAGCTTTTTTCTTTCTCATTTCCCTTATGGCTAATTTTACTTCCAAGACATCAAATGGGTAAATCACACATTCACAATTATATGGATTTCCAAACTCCTCCCTTCTTATCCCATGTTCTTCAGTATCCTTCTCTTCCATATCATCAGGTAATATTTTCTCTAGAATATACTTTGCCGATTCTCTCCATGGTGCCGTTTGCTCTCCATTTTCCTTTTCCAGTGTCAACAAAATATCAGGTGCGGCTATTTTTTTACATTGCTATCTTATATGGTATTCTGCAAATATTATCCTTAACTTTATCTTCTATTAACTTTTCCCATGATGTTCTCTTTGTTTCTTCTAGCTTTTCTTTACATTTGCATTTTAATACCCTATATGTTTCCAAATTAGTTTGCCATTCATTTGCAGTTGTACTTCTTTGATACACCTTTCTTGCTTTCCTAACCTTCCTACACAACTTCTGCAATTGATCATTCCAAATTGTTTGTCTATTGATTATATATATTCTTCTGAAGTCCCTTATCCATGGCATATTGTATACTTCTAGTAAGCTTAAATGCTTTACGATTAACATCCTCTTTGTTTACCTCATCTGGTATTATAAAATTTTCTCTAACTTTTGCCCAATGTGCATTCTTAATTTGATATTGTATCTGTCCTCTTATTGCTCACCCATTCTTAGATTCTTCAATTTCAACATCAAAATATAGCAACTTGTGATCACTTATCATCAATTGCTGCGCCATTTTCCAATTTTTTATTTTATTACATATATATCCTTTTGCCAACATTATATCAGTATTCTCTGTTGCATCTATTCAATTTTCAAATGGATACAGATTATTTGGTTGGTTCAATATTTCCAACTGATAACTGGTTATTAGTTCCTACAATTTCTCTCCTCTTGCGTCTGGATTTTGACTATACCATCATGCTGATTTCGCATTGAAATCCATTGTATATATGATAGCTTTGCCTGATATGATACAGGTCCAAAATTTTACTTGTTTTCTTTATATGTGTTTCCACATCATTCATATACTGGTAGTAATGGTTACATAAAACAAATTCCAAACCTTTATATTGCAATTGTACACAGTTGACATATTCATCACAAACTCGCACAACTTTAAGCACCTGTATGTCATTATTGATTACTATTATGGCCTTTGGATCTTCCCCATCATATGTGACCCTTGACATAACTGGCATGTGCACTACTCTCCCTCTTAATATATATGGTTCTTAAATACATATATATCTAAGGACATTTCTTCAAATAGTTTCCGTACTTCTATCGTTTCAGTTTTGGATCTTTGTGCATTTATTTGTGCAATCCTTATATTATATATTCCACTACCCTTACCATTTTGACTGTTATCCATAGTTAGTTCTAGCACTTATTCTATCAAAATGTAATTTATATAGGGGGCGATTCATTCCTCCTGAGCATGATGCCTCTTTTGTTAACTTCCTATTGGGGTGTTTGGATAACAAAAATGTTTTCTTGCTATCACATGGAATACATAAACTTGGTTGTTCCTTCTTCTGACAATCTTTTGTTGTATGATCTTGCTCACAGCAATGGGAGCAGACCATTTTTTCTCTGATACAATATTTTGCCACATGGCCAAAATTCTGGCACTTCATGCATTTGGTATCAACTACATAACCTTTAACATTTATTGCTTGGAAACCTATTTATAACCTCTCTTTGTGCAGTAACATTCCCCTAATAGCTGGTGTGACATCTAACACATTGTGTACCATGTTCCTATTCTTTGGACCTGTTTTAAATCTCAAATTAACTTCCTGATTGAATTGTTCCGAAATAAAATCATGTATAAAATTCTGTTCATACATATTTTTTTTAATATTCAACTCTTTTTCATTAACTAAACAATCCAGCATAATTCCCATTCCAGTGAAGCCCAGCTCAACCCAGCCTAATTCCCAGTCAAGTCCAGTCCAGTCCCCAGTCCAGTCCGGTCCTTCCCACCTCATCCCAATCCCCAGTGCAGCCCAGCCGAGGTCAGCCCATCGCAATCCCCAGTCCAGGTCAGGCTAGGCCAACCCAATCCACACTCCAGCCCAGCCCAGACCAGTCCAATCCCCAGTGCAGTCGAGTCCGGCACAGTCCAGCCCAATCTCTAGTCCAGTCCAGCCCAACCCAGCCCAGCCCAATCCCAGGTCCAGTAAATTCAGCACAGCCCAATTCCCAGTCCAATTCAGACCACCCCAACACAATCCCTAGTCCAGCACAGCCCAATTCCCAGTCTAGTCAAGCCCAGCACAGCCCAATTGCCAGTCCAGTCCAGCACAAACCAGTCCACCACAATCCCCAGTCCAGTCCAGCCAAGTCCAGCCCAGCCCACGCAAATCCCCAACCCAGCCCAAACGCCAGTTGAGTACAGCCCAGCCCAGCATAGCAAAGCTACGCCCAATCCCCAGTCTAGCCCAGCCCAATCCCCAGGGCCATTCAGCCCAGCCTAGGCCTGACAAGTCCAATCCCCAGTACAGCCCAGTCCGGTCAAATCCAGTCCAGTCCATCCCACACCAGCGCTATCCCCAGCCCAGTCCAGTCCAGCCCAGCCTGGTGCACACCAGCTCAATCCCCCACCCAGCCAAGCCCAATCCCCAGTCCAGTTCTGCCCCACCAAGTCAAATCCCCAGGCCAGACCTGTATAGCCCACACCAGCCGAGCCCAATCGCCAGTCCAGTAAAGTCCAAGATCACCCCGGTCCAGCTTAATTCCCAGTCCAGTCCAGCCCAGCCCAATCCCGGTCCAGTCCAGCCCAGCCCAATCCCGGTCCAGTCTTTCCCAGCCCATTCCACAGTCCCGTCCAGCATCCCACTCCAGCCCAATCCACAGTCCAATCCAGCCATACCCATCCCAGCACACAACAATCATCAGTCCATTCCATTCCAGTCCAGTCCAGCCCAACCCAGGCCAGCACAATCGCCAGTTCAGTACAGTCCCGGTCAAGTCCAGTCCAGTCTATCCCACACCAGCGCTATCCCCAGCCCGTCCAGTCCAGCCCAGCCCGGTGCACACCAGCTCAATCCACCGCCCAGCCAAGCCCAATCCCCAGCCCAGTTCCGCCCCGCCAAGTCAAATCCCCAGGCCAGACCGGTATAGCCCACACCAGCCGAGCCCAATCGCCAGTCCAGTAAAGCCCAAGATCACCCCGGCCCAGCTTAATTCCCAGTCCAGTCCAGCCCAGCCCAATCCGGTCCAGTCTTTCCCAGCCCATTCCACAGTCCCGTCCAGCATCCCACTCCAGCCCAATCCACAGTCCAATCCAGCCATACCCAGCCCAGCACACAACAATCCTCAGTCCACTCCATTCCAGTCCAGTCCAGCCCAGCCCAGGCCAGCACAATCGCCAGTTCAGTACAGTCCCGGTCAATTCCAGTCCACTCCATCCCACACCAGCGCTATCCCCAGCCCAGTCCGGTGCACACCAGCTCAATCCCCCGCCCAGCCAAACCCAACCCCCAGTCCAGTTCCGCCCCGCCAAGTCAAATCCCCAGGCCAGACCGGTGTAGCCCACACCAGCCGAGCCCAATCGCCAGTCCAGTAAAGCCCAAGATCACCCCGGCCCAGCTTAATTCCCAGTCCAGTCCAGACCAGCCCAATCCCGGTCCAGTCTTTCCCAGCCCATTCCACAGTCCCGTCCAACATCCCATTCCAGCCCAATCCACAGTCCAATCCAGCCATACCCAGCCCAGCACACAACAATCCTCAGTCCACTCCATTCCAGTCCTGCCCAGCCCAGGCCAGCACAATCGCCAGTTCAGTACAGCTCAGTCCAGCTCAGCCCAATCCAGCCCAAAACAGCCCAGTCCAATCCCCGGTCCGGTTCGGTTCAGTCCAGCCCAATCCCCGGTGCAGTCTAGAGCAGTCAAATCCCCAGCCCAGCCCAGGCCAACCCAATCCCCAGTCCAATCCAGCCACCACAGCCCAATCTGCGGTCCAGTCTGCCCAACCCAGCCTAGCTCAATACGCAGTCCAGTAAACCCAGCCCAACCCATTCCCCAGTCCAGTCCAGCCAGCCAAGCCGAATCGGCAGTCCAGTCCAGCACAACCTAGCCCACCCCAATACCCAGTCCAGTACAGCCAAGTTCAGTCGGGACCAGCATAATTTCCAGTCCAGCTCAGCCTAGCCGTTTCCCAAATCCCATTGCAGTCCGGCCCGGCCCAGCCCAGACATGCCAAATCCTCAGTCAAGGCCAGGCCAGCCCAGCACAATGCCCTGCCCAGCTCAGCACTATCCCCAATCCAGTGCAGTCCAGTTAAATCCCCAATCCAGTCCAGCCCAGCCATTCCCAATTCCTAGTCCAGTATAGTCCAGTCATGCCCAGCCCAATTTTCGCTCCACTCCGGGCCAAGCCAGGCAAATCCCTAGTCCATTCCAGCCCAGCCTAATGCCCAGCCCATCGCACCCCAAACGCCAGGCCAGTCCAGCCTAATCGCATACGCAGCCCTGCCTAGTCTTATCCATTCCAAGCCCAGCCCAATTCCCTACGCAGACCTGCCCAGCCCCATCCCCCAACAGAGACAAATTCCCAGCGCAACCCAATCCCCGTCCCAGCCCAGCCCACCCCAATCTCCAGCACAGCCCATCCCTATTCCCAGGCCAATCCCCAGCCCATCGCAACGCACTCCAATCCACAGACCAGTCCAGTCCAGCTCAGCCCAATAACCCGTCCAACCCAACCCAGCAAAATCACCAATCCAGCCCAGCCCAGTACAATCCCCAGTCCAGTGCAGTCCAGTCAAAACCCCAATCCAGTCCAGTCCAGCCATTCGGAATTCCCAGTCCAGTCCAGTCATGCCCAGACCAGCCCAATTTTCGCTCCACTCCGGGCCAGGTCAGGCCAATCCCTAGTCCATTCCAGCCCAGCCTAATGCCCAGTCCAATCGCCTACGCAGCCCTGCCTAGCCTTATCCCAAGCCCAGACAGCCCAATCCCCTACGCAACCCTGCCCAGCCCCATTCAGTCCAGACCAGCCCAATTTCCAGTCCAGCCCAGCCTAGTCTAGCCCAGCCCTATCCTCTGTCCAGTTCCAACCAGCCCAACCTAGCCAAACCCCAATAAACTCCAACCCAGCACAGTCTTTTTCCCAGCGCAGTCCAATCACCAGTCCATCCCAACCCTATCCCCAGTCTAGCTCAGCTAAATCCCTACTCTAGTCCAGCCCAGCACAACTCAGCCTAATCCCCAGTCCAGGACACTCCAGGCCAGCCCAGGAATTTCCCAGTCCAATCCAGCCCAGCCCAATCCCCTGTCCGGCCTAGCTCAAACCAGCTTAATCCCCAGTACAGCACAGTCCAGCCCAGCCCATTCAATCCCTAGTCTAGCCTATCCTAACCCAGCCCTGCCGAGCCCAACCTAATCCCCAGTCCAGTCAAGCCCAGCCCAACCAAGAGCTTTACCCTGTCCAGTCCAGCGCAGGCTAGTCTCCCCCTAGCCAACCCAGTCCAATCCCCAGTCTAGCCCAACCCAACAAAGCTAAACTCAATCCCCAGTCCAGTCCAGATCAGCCCAGCCCAATCCACAGTCCAGTCCAACACAGCCCAGCTACATCCACAGTATAGCCCAGACCAGCCTAACACGTAGTCCAGCGCAGCCCAAACCCCAGTCTTGTCCTGCTCAATCCCCACTACTGTGCAGCCAAGCCGAGGCCAATCCCCAGTCTAGTACAGTTCAGCCCAGCACGATCGCCAGCCCAAACCCCAGCCCAGTCCAATCCCTAGCCCTGTCCAAACCAATCCCAAGGCCAACCCAATCCCTAGTCCATGCCAGGCTAATCCGCATTACAGTTCTGCCCAGCCCAGTCCAGTGAGACCAGGCCAGTCCTTAGTCCAGCCCAATCCAGCCTCAAATCCCTGCCCAATCCCCAGTCCATCACGATTCCCAGCCCAGCCCAGCCAAATCCCCAGCCTAGCCCAATCCACAACCCCAGCTCAGCCCAGACCAATCCCCAGCCCAACCCAGCCCAGCCCAATCCACAGTCCAATCCAGCCCTGCCCTGCGCTGCCCAGCCCAATACCCAGTCCAATCCAGCCCAACCCAATTCCCAGTCAAGCCCAACCCAACCCAGACGAGCCCAGCCCAGCCTAATACCCAGTCCACTCCAGCACAATGCAAGCCAGCCCAGCCCAGCCCAGCCCAATCCCCAGTCCAGTGAATTTCAATGCAGCCCAGCCTAATTCCCAGTACAGACCAGGCCAGGACCCAGCTCAAGCACCAACCCAGCCCAAACTCCAGCTCAATCCCCTGCCCAATCTACAGTACAGCATGATCCCCAGCCCAATCCTCAGCCCCACCCAATCCCCAGCCCAGCCGATTCCCCAACCCATTTCAATCCCCAGTCCAGCCCAGCTCAATCTAGCTCTGCCCAATTCCCAGCCTAGCACAGTCCCCCTTCCAGTACAGCCCAGCCCATTGTAGCCCTATCCCCAGTCCATTCCATAACAGCCCAGCCAGCCCAATCCATAATCCAGTCTATCCCAGTTCAGCCCAAGCTCCAGACCAATTCCAGACTAGCCCAGACCACCCAAGTCGAGCACAATCCCCAGTCCAGTCGAGCTTAGTCCAGCCCAAACCCCATCCAATCCAATCCAGTCCAGTCCAGTCCCCAGTTCAGTGCAACCAGTTCAGCCCAATCCACAGTCCAGTCCAGTCTAGTCTAGCAAAACCCAATGCCTCACCCCAGCGCCTAGCCCAGCACTTTCTCCGGCCCAGGCCCCTGCCCAGCCTACCCAGCCCAACCCAATCCCCAGTCCTGCCCAATGCCCAGCCAAATCCCCAGCCCCACTCACTACCCAGCTCAGCTCCTCTATTCCATTCCCCAGCCCAGCTAAATCTCCAGCCCAACCTAGCCCTGCCCAATCCCCAGCCCAGGCCAGTTCCGCTTCCAGTCCAGTCCAGTCCAACCCAGCCTAGCCCACCCCAATCTCCAGTCCAGTCCAGTCCAACCCAGCCTAGCCCACCCCAATCTCCAGTCCAGTCCAGTCTAGTCCAGTCCAGCCTAATCCATAGTCCAGTCCATCTCAGTTCAGCCCAGCCTAACCCAATCTCCAGTCCAATCCATCCCAGTCCAGACCAGCTGATCCTAATCCCCAGTCCAGTCCAGGCGAATCCCAAGTCCAGTCCAGTCCAGCCCAATCCAATCCCAATACCCAGTCCAGTCCAGCCCTATCCAATCCCAATACCCAGTCCAGTCCAGCGCAATCTACAGCCCAGTCCAGCCCAGCCCAATGCCCATCTTAGCCCAATCTCCAGCCCAGCCCAATCCATAGCCCATTCCCCAATGCAGCCCAGCCAAATCCCCAGCTTAGCCCATTCCACAGCCCAGCCCAATCCCTGCTCTGCCCAGCCCAGCCCATCCTAATCCCCAATCCAGCCCAATTCCCAGCCAATCCCCCATCTTATTATTGTGAGACATGGACACTTACTAATATGTCAACAAATATTGGATATGCTTTCAAAATACAGTGCATGGAGAATAAGATTTAACAAAGAAATATGTGAGCTGTACAAGGATATTAGATTGTCTATCCTCATTAAACTACAGTTGGTAGGACATGTGGACGAGATAGAGAAACTGTAACATGGAATTATGATAAAAAAAAAACCAGAGGAAGACCAACAGATAGATGGGAAAATGTAGTGTAAGAGGATGGAAGGAATCTACTGGGAATAACAGGTTGAAAGTTAGGCCAAGGAAAAAAGAAGAATGGAGACAAAAAATTGAAGAAACCAGGGTTCAATTTGTACTGCAGTGCAAAAATAAGAAAATTAATAATTCCTAGAGATGTAGATGATTTATCGGCCACCCCGTTTCATGATATGTTTGGGATAACCCCATAGGAAAAAGTCTAATGGACGGATGGATGGATGGATGGATGGATGGATGATGGATGGATGGGTGGGTGGACGGATGGACGGGTGGGTGGATGGATGGACGGATGGATGGATTTATTTATTCACCGTTAATATTACAAGAATACATGGTTTCGTCAAATATCTTAATAACATAATACATACTTAATCAAATACCGTAATACAACATAAAATTTTAATTAACTACTAATTGAGTCAATAAACTCATCTACAGAGTAAAAAACCTCTTACAATAGTAAGCTCTTCGAATCCCTTTTGAAGCCGCACATGGATCGCTCTTTTAACTGTACAGGTAGTTTATTCTTTATTCTTTTTGTAGCTGTCAATTACAATTACAAGAATTCATGACATTGTCAAATAGCACAATATAATACAAAGTATTATGTACAGTTTGCAGATAAAAAATATATATACCGAGAAAATTCAGTTAATAAATTCTTCAATTGAATAAAAACATCCTTGCACCATGAACTTTTTCAGTTCAATTTTAAATTTATTTACGCTATGTATTTGTTGTAGGCAAATTGGTAGTTTATTATAATACATACAAGCAGCAAGAGTAGGTTTCATTTTATACAATTGTAATCTGTGTGAAATTAAGTGAAATTGTGAGCTGCCTCTAGTATAATGATCAGAGATCTGGCTATTAATTTTTGTTTTATTTTCATTATGTTTCAAATACATTATTACTTCTTATATATATAGCGAGTACAGTGTAAGAACATTTAATTTTTTGAAATGATTTCTACAAGATTCTTGAGGTTTTAGTCCTAACATCACTCGAATTGCTCTTTTCTGTAATATAAAAAGCCTTTTAGTATACTTCATTGCACATTGACCCGAGACCGCAATTCCTTATGATAAATGTGGGAATACTAATCCGTAATAGATCTTCATTAATATGTTTATATCGACAATTTTTGCCATTCTTTTTAATAAAAATATACTTGAACTAACTTTGTTGCAGACTTTATCTATTTGCTTGTCCCATGTAAAATGTTTATCTAGTATTATTCCTAAAAAGTTGGCATTGTTTACCTCATTAATTTCTTCATTATTTATTTTAATATTTAAATGTATTTCATTTCTGTTTTGTATTGTTTGAAAGTTTATGTATCCTGTTTTCTTTATATTAATATGTAAGTTGTTCTGTTTAAAAAATTCTACTGTTTGTTTTAAATTGTTTTTTGTGCAAGTATCAAGTGTCTGTAGCAGTTTACCAGTGTTTACAATTGAAATATCGTCTGCATAAGCAATTATTTTTCCATTATGAGTAAATGGAATATCGTTCATATAAATTATGAATAAAAGGGGTCCTAACACTGAGCCCTGTGGAACACCATATTTAACGTTCTGTATATTTGAAAAATACTCCTTTATTTGCAGATTACTTTTGTGAGTGAGTTTTACTTGTGTTCTTCCGTTTAAGTATGAACTTATTAGTTTAAGTGGTACTCCTCTTATCCCATACTGTTGTAGTTTTTTTATTAATATTTCATGATCTACGCAATAGAAAGCTTTACTTAGTTCCAAAAATATGGAATTATTTTGTTCTCTATTTTCTAAGCTATCATTGAGATATTCCACTAGACGCACATTGTTTTAAAAGTGAAGTTGAGATTCCATCTTTTCCTGTTGAATTCTTACTTTTCATTTTATTTATTACCCCTTTAATAGCTCTTCTTCTGTAATCTCTGATAGAAACATCGAATTAGGGGGGCTATGTTTAATTGAGTTAGGATTACTTACAGTGGTATCGTTTTTACATAGAAGTGTATTAATGTTTTCTATAAAACCTGTGTTAAATAAATTACTTATCACTGCAGGATCTCTAATTATTTCACTTCCATTAATTGTTTCAATATTTTCATGTGTACTCCTGCCTTTGCCACGTTCATTCTTTACAAGATTCCAGGTGGATTTTGCAATATTGTCCAACTTTTCAATTAAATGATTCAGGTATGCTGATTTGGATAATTTTATTAATTTTCTATAATTTCTTTTGTGATTTATAAATGTTTCTTTATCTTTATCTAATTTTGTAATTCTATATCTACCATAGTAATCTTTTAGCTTTGTTTTTGCTATAATTATATCCTTATTAATCCATTGATTACCTTTGTGCTTTTTTATTTTTTTATTTTTTAATGGGCATGCAATATCAAGATAATAGTTAAATATAGTGTAAAAATGATCCCATTTCTTATTAACATCTACTTTATTATACATTTCTACCCACTGATCTGTTTGTAACATAGCACAAAAAGCCATTAGGTTAGGTTTATTAATTTCCCTCACTATCTTCCTTAAATTTAGCGTTTCCTGGATTCTAAGCATGATTTGTATTTGCACCGCATAGTGGTCTGATATGTTATTTTTTATTACATTTGTATGATATTGATCAAGCGGAAGGTTTGTTAGTATTTGATCTATAGTTGTTACCGAAGTATCGATTACCCTTGTTGGTTAATTTATTGCTATTTGAAGTTTGTACATATTTGCAAGATCAACTAACTGTTTATAATCACTATTGTTATCCTTATTTATATTCAAATTGCCTAATATCACAACATTTTCATTATTAAATTGATCTGGTATCCATATTAAATTTTGGAAGAAATGTTTTGTTGAACTATTTGGTGATCCGTAGCATGACATGATTATGAACTTTCTTTTTGCCATTTGGATTTCAATTGCCACTATTTCACATACTTTTTCAATGTTTTTTTCTTTTACCCAATTTAGAGGTTTGATATTAGTTATTGTGTCTAGAACAAATATTGCCGATCCCCCTCCCTTATGCTTTTGTCTACAGTAACAAATTGCTTTTTTGTAGTCCTCTATACTGCAACTATTAATTTCATTATCTTTGAGACCATGCTCAGTTATTGCAACAATCTGTGGTTTATTAATATGCAAGAATACGGAGAGCTCGTCTATTTTATTCCCTATGTACTGTACATTTTGATGTATAACATTTAAACATGCATTTTTTGTCTTACATGACTGAGTCCTTGTTGGCTCAGTCATTGTATTCAGTTTCCCTGAATTAACACGTTTTTTGAAGCATGATCTTGCAGAGGAATAACATTAATCTTAGCAGATCTTTTTTCGTTTATGACTCCCGATATTTTACTTGCCAGCCAGTTTTTTTCCCCTCCCATTTAGATGTAGCCCTAGGCGAGTAGGCTGTTGGTGCAGACCATTCAAACCACTGTTATGGGTAAGTGGCATTTACAAGTCAAATGAGGTGGCACCCCATTGTGTTGGTACACATTGTACCACCAGGTCTGCAACAACACTTTTTCCAGTAGAGTAGGCAGTTCACATTGTAGAAAGTCAACTTAGTGATCCCCATTTAGTGAGTCATCATAAAAACATCTGATGTGTTGCATTCTCATGACTTTCTCTGATCACTTCTCTACAAATTGAGGTGCATTTTTGATAGATGCAGAAATCAAAATTTTACAGGAATCACATTTTTATTTTAAACACACAAGCATGTACTTTATAACAAAGTTTTTGGCATGAAGCATTCTTTAAGAGGCAATGAAAGTGGTTTAAACAAAAATATGTGCACTTTTTAATGTACAACAAAATATAGGCATGCCTTCCTAAACGAGAGGAGAAATTTAGTGGGAAAAGCATAAGTCCACTCTTGGTGAGACTTGCACACGCTCAGCCATCCCAGTCTCCACTCAACTTTGCTGCCACATCATGAGATTTTGAAGCTGTCTAAGTACGCAGCACTACAATCTGACACTTAGCAGTAGGGATTAGGGTGTTGGGGTGAGCAGCAGTGAAGGTGATTGTATTAATTCGTTTTTTATCACTTGTTTGAGGCTGTCTTTATTTATATGTTTAAAAATTTACTTAAGTGACTTGGCAATTTATTTAGGTAGACTCAGTCTCAAAGTCTACCCTTATGCTATGCCACTGGTAATAACAATTAAAAGGAAGGACAATTAGCGATTGCTTCAAGAAGTAGGTTAAAAACCACTTAGAATACATGTTTGTATGAAAGTTGTATATACCAGTCAGCTGTCCCTAGGTATTTGTATCTATGCAACCCGTAGTTTATAGCCGAATGTGAAAACATTGACCCTTTTAGCAAAACACTGTTATTGTAGCTCTGCCCTTCTATTTGGCACTATACGCAATCCCCATTAATGATTAAAGGCCTGAATGAGAATCAAAGAACTGCAAAAGCCTTAAGAAAAGATGGCATTTCATGGATATAACGTCTGCAAGGAGATAGAGGAACGTTTTCCTAAAGAGTGGGATAAACTACATGAGTTCTGGCAGAATGGGTTAACTGCCGGAATATGGTGTAGCAAAGGTTAGCTTCGAAGGTTCTTATCTGATAGAAACATAAAATTGTTTTGGTTCTTTATTTTCTCTCCTTGTGTTTATTTTCTGTATTTTAGTGTACTAATTTATTTATTTTTGTTACTGGCTCTCCTGTGAGCCAAAGACATAAGAACTACAATCAGATAATTGTGTATCATGTTTACCCTAATAATCTGTACCGTATCTGGTGTTGTAAGCAGTGTTACGTAGTTAGCTTTCATTTTCTTGGGCGCATATCAACGATATTAAATATAACCATTTTTGTTTCATGTTTAAATGTTTCACTTCTTCTATTGACAAAGGAGTTGTAAATGTGCTAAGTTCATGGGTAAACAGAATTATGGATTTATGCAAGACCTGAGAGAGTGACAAAACAAAATAAATAAAAAAAGCCTTGGCAAGTGGATCCTCAAAAAGCTATTTTAACAATTTTGGGCAGTAATGATTGATAAAAAAATATGATTTCAATACCGCAAATAGTGAAAGTGTTCTTTCAATAGCAGCAAACATACTTATCCAAATGTCTTTGAATGGTAAGCAAATCTTGGTAAGCAACACTCATAAAATCACAGAATTCTGTAATACATTGATTCTGAAGGTATAAATTGAAAATATTAATAATTACAGTTTCTACATCAACACTTGACATCAGTACTTGCATGTAGTATGTTATTTAATGATGCTAGTTATTGTAGTGGTGGTACAGCAAGTTGTCTATGGCATAGTGCTAAATTCGTGACTGAAATGCAAGAACAGGTATTCATTATTCAGGACATTTGACAATTTGTTGAAAAACCAGATTAACATTACTAGAGCCAGGTTTCAGTATCAAGACCACTTTAATATTTCTTTCAAGTGCCAAACTAGCTCTGAAGAGTCAACATTATAGGTTTTTACTCCTTCCTTGTTGCAGCAATGCAACATATCATACCAATATCCCATCAGTACCATCTGATTTATGAGGGTTAAAAAGTTTATGGCCTAAGAGGTATCTCTGTAGTCAAACTTTGTGATGCTGGCTTCCAATCCTACTCACTTTGATTTTGTAATGACTTGGTAAGTTAACAGGTTGGAGGTACATTTATTTTGACTATAGGATCTGAAAAATGTGTCTGTGGTAACAATTCTACAGTTTATTTTACAGTCTGAGTATAACTTCCATCAGGTTTGTTTTTAGGTACACCCTAATGGATTAGTGGGTTCTTTGGCCAAGATCCTTTGATGTCTTGCTATTTCAGAGGTATTTTCAGTCTCCTTCCTTCATGAATCTTCTTTGGCTTTCCTTATGCTCTTACCGTAAACTGCATTGATCTGTGTATCCTCTACCTATTCACCAGCTCTCTATGCTCTGTTTACAAACTTTGTTCCTAATATTCCAGAAATCAGAATTCCGCCGATCTATGCTTTACTTGATTGATCTTTCTCTCTGAGATGGTTATAATGATTTCCTGTAGTGATCCTGGAACTTGCTCTATATCATAGGTAATTTTAATAGCTGATTCTCTTGATAAGACGACTCTTAAGAGTTTTCTTGAACTGTGCCGAATTGAAGTTGTGTGGATTATGGCATATTGTTGATGTCTTAATAATATCACAAATTCCCAGAATCCCAGGTTCAATTCCCAGCTGGGTTCAGGAATTTTTTGTTAATTAGAATCTTTCACTACTCCACACAAAGTCTGGAAGTGTACATGTGGGAATAAATATGAGTGTGTTTCAATTAAGATTAAAAACCAATGTTAAAGAACAGTCAAGTTGTTTCTCAAGTCAAAGCCCTGATATGACCATAGAAGTTAAAGGGGATTATACAAATGAAACAAACCAAAATACCACAAATTTCCCTCATAATGTACCTATGATATGAGAGAGATGGCTCATCACATACATGCCTCTGCGCCACCCACACACTTATGTCTGGAGCACCCATAGTCACATCAATAACCTTCCATCACATGTTAAAACCATGGCTTCATATCCCCTGTTCAAAATGACAAGATTAGTACTGATGATAAAATCAAGTAACGACTCACTTCTGCTGTTAGTGTTGATACTTCCCAATACCTCATACATTAGCATCTGCACCAATCATAGTCTGCAGGTTTTTTTATCCACAAAACTGAATTATCTTCTCCAGATCCTCACAATAGGTGGTGGATTTGGCAAATTGTATGGCAGGTAAGCAGAAGCCATTACAAAATCCTTAGCTGCTCCTGCCATTTTGTAGTTCAACCTTATTGTTGTGATATCTCTGTAAAAAAATTTAGACAAAGTGAAATAGGTAATATCTTCTTCTTTAATGGATTACCCTTTTCTTTGTAGGACTTACATCCCCAAGGACTTACAAGTCAATGCCTTGGGTTAGTATCCTGTCAAGGAGCAAGCAAACTTTGGATCATAGCACATCCAGGATGGGTGATTAACCCAATGCTTGGTATGGCGATGAAGAAGAAAGAAATGAAATGAAGAGATGATAGGAAAATTCACAGATCAAATTATCCAACCCACCATTCACCTAGTGATCGAGGAAAACTGCGGGAAAACCTTCAGTCAGGTTAGTTGGTCCTGGAGATTTAAACCCAGGACCTTTGAATACCAATAGGTAATATCATGGTTTATAAATACACATTCTTGGATCATCAGAATGAGGTTATATATCATCTTATCTCTGACGATGGATAGTCCTGATACTCTACCTATAATTAACCATATTTGTTGTATCATGGTCACATCTATATTTCCAGAAGATAACTGCTCCTGTAAAGAAGCTGATGTTCTCCTAATGTACTGAAGTTTTATTTGAATTACCTTCATATCCAGTTTGTTTTGCTTTCTGCCTCAGACTGTAAAGGTTAACTTGGATAAAGGCCAGGATTAGTTTATAATCAATTGATGCCAGTCACTTTAGAAGACTTACATAAACAGTAATCATAAAGTACCTGTAGTGTACTTCTTACTACTGATGATAGTCCATTCCTCTGTTGATAGCTAAGGATTGTGGGTTTCCAGAAGTTTTAGAACAACTTTTGGTTAGCCACTTTGATTCACACAATGGTTGTTTTGGCTATTTGACAGTGCCAGCTTTGAGCTTAGCAACCTCCAGGGTACAATGTGAGGGAATCTTCTCCATCCACCATATCCTCGCCTTCTCATTAATGTATGTGATTTACACAATGTCTTGTTCCGTTAAAATGACACTGAGTTCCCTGTAGAGCATGCAAGTGCCTCTGATAACACAGGATTAACTCCAAACAGCAGCTAAACCATTCCATGAGATGCTTGGACTCAAAACTTAAATAGTGTCAGAGCCATAATAGTTGTGACAGGGGACGAGCTACTTAGGATGTTGGTTAGGAAACAGATGGTAGAGCAATGGCAACAACTCAACTTAAACAAAGTTTTTTCTATTTTATTTAGTATTTATTTATTGTGCTAAGAGATTTACAATTTGATTGTCTACTGAACTTTGACCTGGGCCACTCATTCTGTAGACAATCACTACAGATTATTTACATTTTACAGTTTCCGGTCAATAAATTATCTTGCTTCAGTTTTTTATGTCCCATTTCTACTTGTTTTTCACTTGTCACTTATTGATTACTTTACCATCAGACATTCACCATAGTTTTTCATTCAAAGTAGATACACTACCTCTTACTTTTCTATTTCCACTGTCCAAAGCTATTTATTTTTGACTTTACACAAAAACTGTCCAATGCTCCTGGCGACCTTGCACATCATTTCGATTATAAGTGTATTTCTATCCCCCTTCAACCACTTCTTTTTAATAAATTCTCTTCTCTAATTCTCTGTTTCTTGGCACTTAAATACTATGTGTTCAATGTCTTCATTACCACCACATATCGGACATTGGTTTTGAGGAATACCTTGTCTTAACCCTCTTTGCCTCCATGCTCCGGTTCTTACCCATGCAATAGATTCTCTCTCTTCTTTATTTACTATGTCTATATATTTTTCCCTATCCCATGTATTTTTCATTGGCCTATAACAAACCAATGAGCTCTTTTCGGCAATCTCGCTGAATATGTTTTGTATTTCTATATCTTCCAGTCTTTTTCTTGCCTTTTTCCAAAAATTTTTCACATTATTTTCTCTCCTTCTTCTCATGTCTCCTAACCCATTTTTCTCCAAAATGTTCCGTAAATTACTTATCCATCCATCATTCATGAAACTATTGTCTTGGTATTCTATACATTGTCTTAACACATTACTTTTTCCTAAATTTAAAGTTGTAAACCAAAATTTCAAAGCTCTTTCCATTATCTTCGCCTTAGTTGCCACCCTGCCCATCTCTAATTGCGCTACCTGTCTTACAATTGCCTTTGGTAACCCTAGTATTTCTCTACAAAACATTCTGTGCACCTCATCTATACTTTCCCATCCTCCATCTTATCCCCATATTTCTATACCATACATCATTTTTGCCTCCACAACCATCTCATAAACTTTTTCCAGCCATTTAACATTTATATTAGGTACTCTATATTTGCAGCTTCTAATTGCTGCCATTACCCCTTTACCTTTTGTCAATGCAAACTTCTTTTGCTTCTCCCATTTATTACCTCCATCTATTTTTACTCCTAAATAAATACAGTCACGCACCACCCTGTAATCTTTATTCTCTCCCTTCCACTTTTCATATTTGCTTAATTCCCCCCCCCCCTTTTGAATACCATAATCTGTTTTTTTCTCTTGATTCACTTTTAACCACTATTCATTACAATATACATCAATTGTTTGTAATAATTGTTTTAAACCACTTACTGTAATAGACTCTACCACTAGATCATCTGCAAAAAGAAGTCCTGGGATTTGGATGTTGTTAATTACTGGTGCACAGTTATTATTCCTTCCAATTTCTAGTAAGACATCATTTATGTATAAATTAAATAAAGCTGGGCTTAACTTACATACATTAACTTTGTTTAATCATGTGGTTAAACAAAGTTAATGTATTGAGCAGTATCTTAAGATTCTCAGTTGGCAAGTGTTTGGTTTACAATAACAGGGTTCTCTAACCTGAATCATTATCTGTGGCATTATTATTAAGAAGTTGAAAAGGGGGTAGTAACCTAAGTTTTTTACGTTGAGAGATGTGTCGAGAATGTGTCAGGGCAAGTACGTGGAAGGGTCTGGAGCGCCGCATCGAGATGCAGGAACAAGAGCAAACACCAAGAGCTCTCAAATTGGGGTCTGCAGCTCTATATATAGCTTAAGGCTACTCAGAAAGGGTTTTTCAATATGGCAGTGGTTATGCTAAATATGGAGTACCACGGCCCTATGTTTGACTTGTAAAAACCAATTAGTGTAATGTATTAGAATTTTTCTAGAACATTCGACATGATGTGTGCAGGAACGAAGTTCCACACGACTCCATGCAATTCTGCATCTAGACCTATGGAAGTGTACGACATAGTAAAATCCACAGGGTTTTGTCATTGGAAGGAGTTGGCCACATCCATTCTGTTACATATGCAGCTTAACCAAGCTTCTGAATTTTTAAGAAGATGTAAAATGAAATCCCAACTAAATTCAGAGTATCATAAAATAATCAGTAAAATATGACCAAATTAATATAAGGTAAGCTCTCACCAATGGCACACATGACAACAGCACCCCTATAAATAACATTTTTGGAGAACAAAACACCAGCAATGACCATCCTAACTAGCAACCATCAAGGAGCAATCTTGCTACCTCCTTTCACTCCTTCAACCTCATTCACATCCATCACCCTGCACCCCATCATTCTACAAGTGGCTAAACCCATCATGGGTAGGTACAATTAATAAGATTACATCACGCTGCCCTCAGCCTACCAACATGATCGCTCGTTCACCTTGTTCAGTATAGCTGTTCTTGAACTTAGGGTTTGTTCAGGGCCCAGTTGTAAGTAGTACCTGTAGTGGTTTGCTCAGATGTATTGGTTTAACTTCAGCTAATCTTCCACTTTTTGGACTCTCTTAAATAAAGCTTGGGTAATGGGTGATGCTTGTTGAGGATGAGCCAGTCCTAAATCTATTTATTTTAGTGCTTGCAGTATTTGGATTTGAGTAAGCTGGGTCTTGTAACCTTAGGGGTTTATCAGTATTTCCCTGTGTCACTTCCCCAGTTAGCTTTGTGTCATCCTTTGTGGTGTAAGGGTTACCATGCTAGCTTCTAGTCCCCGAGGTTGTGGGTTCAAACCCGGCGGAGGGCGATGAATTTTTTTTTGGGTGTAAAAATCCTTAGCATGGTTTCCTTCAGAAGGGAAGTAAAGCCGATGGTCCCACGTCGTAGATTTATGGCATATAAAAGAACCTCAAGCCTGATAAAGAAGCCTCTGAGCAAAATTACCGGTCTTTCACAGCCAATATAGAATGGGACACTAAGGACCACAGCAGTTAAAGAGCTTCCATAAATATAACTCAATTTAATTTAATTTTAGTTTACTTTGCCCTCCTGTTTACTCTAGGTGTCTGGATCTTATAGATTCCCCAGTTGTTTTAGCTGCTTCTCTTGCTGGCTTGTGTGTTGCGCATCCAACATTGTATTGCCTAAGTGAAACCTGTTCATTCTTGAGGCAGTGTCTTATTTCTCTTTGCTTAGTTAGGCTTGTGTCTCCACTTCCTGACCCAACAATAGCTGATACAGAATTTCAGGCTTGACCTATTATGTTTTCCTCTATCTTCATCACTGTGGTACCTGTACAGAATATCTTCATTTGGAAGTCTCATGGTTTCTTCACCTGATTCTTGTTTTGTGTTTGTTTTTACTTTCTGTTTTCATTATCTATTATAGTTATTTAACTCCTTCTATAACCACTCTTACCTCAAAGGTATAGCAGAAATAAAATGCCAACATACATGAAGCCTCCACTGCAGGGTTTCGTCAAGTACCCTCAGAGATTGTTAGCATCACCATATATTTATTCACCCAGGTATTATGCAGTATTCAGCATCATTTTTTTACCTTTTCTTTGATTGAATCATTGCCCCAGTAAGAGTGGGCTCCTACTGGATGACCCAGGAATGCCCATCTGCATGTTACATTGCACTGCCATTGCAGGATTTTGGCTTCAATGTTTACACCTTGAGTTGAAACTGGCACTTAATTTTTTGTTTATGGCCTTATCTCACATGACTTCTCTCACACATATTTCAATATAGGTTTATGCACTTTCCTTGTAACAAGCCCAAAAATTCAGTAACAAACTATAGGTCCACACATAGAAAGTTCCAAATTATAGCTTAAAACTGCTAAAGGATTTTTATGCTACTGGTCACTCCCATTTCAAAGACAAGTGTGGGAAAAATTGACAAGTGTCTCTTTAACATAATGGATATGTTATCACGAAGAAATAATGCTATGGATTAAGTTCAAGTTACAGGGACAGGTTAATTCATTACATTTCATTTATCATTCAGCCATTAAGACATGTACATATTGTAGGATACGTCAAATATAATATACATTATTTACAGCAGGTGAAAAGTTACATCAATTACAGGTTTATAAATTCATCTACAGTATAAAAGCTGTGGTATTTTAAGAAATTTAATAACATTCTTTTAAATTTTTGTTGTGAATCAATATTTTTTATGTATTCAGGTACCTTGTTATATACAGGGTTATTCCAAAAGAAGGAACAAACTTTACATATTTATTTCTAATGAACGACAATAGATGGCAACACATGCAATACATCACTGAATAGAGAAAAGTTCAAAGTTTTATGTGTTCAAAATGAGCACCATTTGTTATGTGAGGATGACCAGTGCTTTTCAGTTTGTATGTGCAACCATCTTCTATGAATTTATTGTATCAATTGTAAATTTTTATGATGAGATGGCTAATTGTTGAACTTACAACAAAATGCATACTACAATGAAACAATGGATTCACTCTTTGTAAAATGCAGCACACAAAATGACTTTTCCTGTGGCTTCATCATTTTCTCGTAAACAAACACAGGACTGCTGTAGGCACTGAATGGAACCAATAGGTGGGGCTTTGAACTTTCCTCTATTCTGTCGTGTGTCGCTATCTATTGTCGTTCATTAGAAATAAATATTTAAAGTCTATTCCTTCTTTCTAAATAACCCTGCAGATGTAAGCCAGCATATCTGAAACTGTTTTCATAGCATTTAGTTGTGTGTGAATTTATAAATATATTATGTTTTACTCTAATGTTATATACATGAACTTCTGAATTTGTTTTGAATAAACTTAAGTGGGCTTTCATATAAACATGTGTTTCATATTTGTAGATACTTGCCAAAGGTAAAATGCTTAATCTGTTCATTTATTATTTTTTAATTGGCTGTAATCATTTATCTTCATTCTTCTTAATTTTGAAGCAACCAGCTTTAAAGTTCTGTTTTTGAATTCTTTTAATTGTCATAAGACCTTCATTACTTAATTTTAGACAAAACACACTGAAAATTAAAAGTGCTAATTAATTCCTGATCTGTGTAACGGAACATTTTGCTTACGTAATATTTGTAGCGTAAGTTATTAGAACTTGTAGATCATATGTTGTGCTGCTTTACTTCACGCATTGCCATCTTGTGACGTCATTCGTTTGTTTGGTTTGTAGCTCCATCTGGCGTAGCAATTTGTATCAGTTTTGAAATAATTTATTTTAAATGTCCTCCGGCTAGCTATCATCTTATCTTGGTAGAACTAGTATCTCTATTCAAGTTGTGAAGCGGAAAGGAATCTTTTATCCAGAAATTACACTTAATGACGAAATTTGTTTTATAATCTTTTATTGTCGAACACGTGCACCAACACTTTTACATATTGATGTAAATACTCGCCAAACTGAAACTGTTTGTAATAACTTCTCACTTTTAACTCACGTACTTCAACTTTGTGTATATTTAACTGTATAATACTTTAGATTCTCGTAATTCTGCTGCGCGTAACTTATGACGAACTGAAGACAGCGTGCTAGAAATTTTGATGAACTGGGCGACCAACGTGCAAGGTATTGAGAATTTTGTTGAACTGCGGGGCGATCTACCTCGGACCTGGATTATATACTCCCACTCCTCGACATGCCTAAAGATTATAAATGAACTACTATTGGCTAATAAAACGCGCCAACATTAGCGTCTATTTGAATATCCAATGAAAACCACGAATACATATTGCTTTAGGAGACATTCTAGAAGCTTCTACCGAAAGCGCGCGAACATTACGTAACTTCCTTGTTCCCAGTAATGATAAACAGCTCATTCCCTCGCTGCATTATTGCGTTATTATTGACAGTTTCAGTAAAGCCGTATATTATTATTTACCAATAATAATTACAATTAATAAACCTCTGAAATCAATGTCACATAAAAATACATATTCATATTACAATCATTATTTACCTTTAAGTAATTTGTGATACAAATTACCGTATCATCTGGTTTAAGACTATACAGATGAAAATGCAATTAGAATAACTTAAAACAACTATGTCTTGCTGCCCTGTTGAAAGCTAAACTGACATTGCAGTGTTATACATAAAGAATAGATATAAGTGAAAAAATATGATTGGTTCAACCCCATGAACTTCCATTTCTAGGGTCATATTTAGATGGTGGTATATTCATCACCTATTGATTCTGAAGAAGAGCTGGTTGTTCACGTTATAGCTGGTGATGATATTTATAACATGCAAGGAATACCCAGTATAGTTAAAAAATTCTTTGTTGCAATGTCACCAGTGGTGTAGCCGAACATTGTGGTCTGGGTAAACTAAAGTTTAAAACTTGAGTTTAGAATTGTTTACATAGGAATTCCCATATATTAGTGTTTAATACAAGAATGCAAATATCTGCATATTTATTTGTTTTGTACATACATGGGCGAGAAGTCCCCGTACCCCCTAGTATCAAATGCTAATTGATTTATTTTAGCATAAGTACTTATGTATTAAGTGTCCAATATATCTGTATGTTCTCTCTTCCTATATTTGTGCATTATATTGGCTGACTTCTGTACGGTGTTGTAGCCTATTTAGCGTTACTCAGCCATGAGGAGGCAGGCCCAAAATCAGTGTTTAAATTTGATAACAGGAGCAGTGAAAACAATGCCAATTAGTGCACTTCTTGCTGGAACAAATAATAACCCAATGAAAGCCAACATTGAAACACAAGCTGCAAAATTATATGTAAAATTGAAAACAAACCCAAGCAAACATCAATGGTTTCAACAACTACCTAGAGAATACAAGCTAAAAACACAGATTACAAACAAATCCTTTTTAGAGAACAATTATAATTAGGTACCTAAATTTATCAGAAAAATGCACTCCTCATTCTCCTAGAACTAATCCAATGGATTTTATCAAGATAGTAACAAATAAAGAGCTGACAGAACAACTAAATAAACAAGAAGACTCACCAGAAGTATGCAGAATTGCTACACTTGAACATCTACATAATCAATTCCCCGAAACAGAGTAACTTAGAATTTATACAGATGGTTCTGTTGATAAATTGAGAAATAATGTGGGAAGTGGTATATACTGTAAACACTTTTCACATTATTTTACATTGCCTAGACAGTCCACAAATTTTGATGGTGAAGTTGTTGGAATACAATGAGCATTAGAACAGATATACTACAGAATTGATATAAAAGAAAATAAAGTCGTTCTCACAGACTCAGTTTCTGCCATTCAAGCAATAGAATAATATGATAGTCCAGATGAATCTTATAATATTAAGGATGCAAGATCCAAACAAAATTTCAACAGATAATATTACTGTGGATAGCAGCACATATGGGAGTAACTGGTAACGAGACTGCAGACTTTCTGGCCAAAAAGGCCAGATCTATAGTCTTGTGGACTAGATATGAAACGAAAAACTGTCAAAATTAATATAGAACACAAATATTCAAAAGGAAATCACTAACAAAAATTACTCCAACATAAAAGAAATAGTACAAAAAAATAAAAAATATTCCAAGGAAAGAAGCCGTTGCTCACTTCAGATTAGCCACTAGACATGACTGTCTAGTAGAAAATCTACATAGGTTTGGTTTTATGAATGACAAAGCCTGTAAGATTTGCAATGTTGACAAGATTTTAAATGGAGAACACCTACTAGAATGCCCAGAATTGCAGAAAGCTGTACCAGATGGGAAGATACACAATTATATTGGCTAGCAAGGGAAAAACTGATGGATCAAAATCCTACACATTAGATCAACAACACATATATGTATGTTCCCCATCATACTGTAAACACATTTTCATACACCTCCATGTTCTTCATGACATATTCTTGAGCATGTCCGGTGTTATAGTGTGAAATGCAATCCTCAACAGCATTGCACAGTTCTTCGTTTGTAGCATAACAACATGCACCTTAATGACTCCTCAAAACGAGTTGTCAGGTGTGGTAAGGTGAGGACTTCTTGGTGGCCATTTCAAGGGAGCTGGTGTTGCTGTTCATTCTATCATTGTCTGCCCTATGTGTTGTCATTTGTGTACCCACACACTTGTCACTAAGTGCTCCTCAATAGTATAACTATGACCGCTCACATCTGCCATGGCTACAAATTAAAATTAGACTGCAAAAACATGTAACCATGAATTTCAATAATTGATTCCAACAATTGATAAGAAGCAACATAGCTACATAGCATAACATTTGATACTACCAACATTTGATACTCACAGGAGTTGGGGGACTTCTCGCCCAACCTGTATAAAGCATCATCATCATCTAATTGAATCTGGAGTCAGTGGATACACTAAAACTTCGCTTACTTGAAATTAATCGAACATGTTTCAAAAGCACCGCTTGCTTTCACCTTCAGCTTTTTTTCCAATGAGCATGACAGGAATTCGGGTCCATAGATGTAGGTGGTGTGGAGGTGGTGTCATCTGGTGTGTCCATGATGAAGCTGCTTAGATTGTTGATTGGTGGGATTTCAAAGTTTATTATCGTTTTCATGTGTTTGATTATGTGTATGTTTTCCCAACATTTTAGTTCCGTTGGATTGGTGGTGCATTTCAGGAGTCTGACTTTAGGTTGATGTTGTGATTTGTGGTCTAAAAATGGTTTGTTATGGCAGATTTGTCCATCTGTTTATTGGATATACATCTGAAGTGTTCTTTCCTTCTGGTTTCAATGTTTCTTTTTGTTTTGTCAACATACATCATGTCACAATTTTCACAGTTACTTAGATAGATGCCAGATTTTTGTTCTTGTGAAATTTTATCATTGACAGGGGAAGCTAGTAGGTTCTGAATTGTGTGTTTATTCTGTGGTGCCAGTGATATGTTGTATTTTTTGAAGATTTTATTAAATGTATGATTAAGCTGAGGACGGTATGTGAGTTTTATGAATTGTTGCTTTGATTCCTGCTACAGAGGGTTATTTTGTTTCTGGAACCTTTTTACTGTGCTGTGGACTATACCTATTGGTGTTGTAGCCATTTACTTCTGCTATTGGAGGATGTAGTTGTATTCATGTTCATATTCATTCCTTTTGCTGAGGGGAAGGTTGACAAGTCGTGGGTAAAAATGTTGCAAATGGAGTGTTACGAGATTTTTACACCACCTATTTCTATGGACGCGAATTCCCATCATGCTCATTTGGAGAAAAGCTGAAGATGAAAACAAGCGGTGCTTTTGAAACATGTTTGATTAATTTCAATAAGTGAAGTTTTAGTGTATCCACCAACTTAAGATTCAATTAAATTAATGGTTCACTTCACTGTCTCTAACTTGAATAGTACTTCGAACATCAACATTATCATTATTCAAATGTACTGGACTTGGATTTTGAACTAGATTATAAAATATAGTGTAAGGTATTACTTTACATAAACCTGATAAACTATTGTTCACTATTGAGAATATGGTACTTACTTAAATTTTCTTGCACATAAGCACCAATTAGATATTTCCCTTCTCTGCAAAGATGTCATTTATACACTCCTTAAAAGTATGGTCACCACATATTTCACTTAACTATTTTTCAGTTGCCAATGTTGTCCGAGTTCAAGTAAGTTTTAATTCATTTGTGTGCACTCAAACTACATTCACTGCTGTGGTGGTGAAAGGCAAAGTTAACACTAATCACAATAATTTAATGGTCTCTATGTACATATTACCCAAACTATGTTCAGCAGGTAGCACAAAAGCAGAGGTAGTGGCAGGTGCTTTACTGTATCTCCATAAACATTTGATAGTTTACCTTCAAGTTTTTCTGAACTGAAGAATGGATACTGACCCTATGAGTTGAATTAATTTCATTTTTGAAAATTTAACCCTATCAATGGTTACAACTTTCATTCACTAGTTCAACAAATTTAAGTTTGGGTAAATCCTCAAATCTTGTTTCTAGTTGAAGTGACCAGAGAGTCAAATATTTCATACTACAGTTGTTTCAAATATGATCTATCTGAATCATTGAATTCTAGTTTCTCATTCAGTGTCTTACTTTTATTTATGCAGTCAGTGTTGGTGTCTTCTTTCCTGATTGTTTATATATTGGTTATTGTTGATTTTATTTCATCCTTACATACCAAAGCATTTGAAGTAATTTTATTCTGAAACATATTAAACAAAATGTCAACAAAAAGAAAGATCAATTGGTAGAAACAAAGCAGATAAACAAATTTAGGGCTGTCTAAGCATCTTTTCAAACCAGAAGCATGGTGGAATGAGTCTGGATCCCACCAATTATTTTAATCAACAAAACTGCTTTGAATATTTCACCTAGTTAATGGAAATATGTTGATATGATTAACATAGCTCTCAAATGAAGGTTTCAACAAGTTGTATTTGTAAAAGGCATTTTTAAAATCCTTTCCAGATGTAAAATCTCTGCACTTAGAAGATTTATTGAAGAAGGTATGAAAACTACACTATCATATATGGAAATACGCATATCTTGAATGGTCTTAGAATCATGCAACAGCACAAGGTTTAACTGATGTACATAACAATGTAGTAAGAAAGCATTTGGACAAACTTGCTTAATCAGTCCTTGCACCCCACCACTCTTGGGAGCCATTATCACAGCACCCCATGATAAGTTTGACTTATAAGCTTAGAATTAATATCCTAGTCTTTCAAAGCATTCATGATTATTTCACACAGACCCTTAACAGTTTTACCAGCAGTTACATCAAAGAACCCCTCAAATCTCTCCTCAACTCTATCACCTACACAGAATTGGAAGATGATAGTGAACTGATTCTTGCATGAGATATCCAATGTTTCATTCCTTGCACAGACACAAAAATCATTTTCCCCGATTTCCTGCTGAATCTGTTCATTTAAAACTGAGTTATAATTTGAATCAGTTAATTTTGATTGTCCAGAGAAGTACCTTTGAAGCAAGAAGAAGACAGGTGATTCTTCATAAGCTTTCTTCACATGCAGTATACTCTAATAACTTTAAAAATAATTGCCTTCATTGTTAAACTCTGACCCTGTTCTGTGACCCCTGAAATCTAATTCTTGTTTAGTTAATAAAAGCTTGAATGTTGCAACATAACACTTTGTGATTGGCTGACGTTTGCTCATTGTGTTTAATGGCAGACAATCGTGCAGCTTCAACAAAACATATTCAGAGTTGAAGCTTTCCTGGCAACAAATATGCTCTAGACGTTCTCGGGCTTCAAGCCACTTCACCTGGCTTGAAGCCCGAGAAAGTCTAGAGCAAAACATATTCAATTTGTGCTCCCCTACCCAGTAGTTGAAACAATTTCTTGCTAAGAATATGCCTGATAAAGCCTTCATGCTTGCATGCTTTCCTTTCAGTGTGTTTTACACTTGATAATCCTTCAACACTCAGTTCTTTTTCCCCACCAAAGAGTTAATATTTGAAATGTCCGGTTTTGGTTCATTTTGTGTACAACAAAGCCAAGCTTAGGAGTTAGTACTTTACCTTTTATTTCACACTTTCTTTCATAAGGCGAGTCAAACATGGTATTTTTGATAAGTAACTGAATTGGTGGGACTGTCCATACTTCTAAAATGGTTAAAACACAATCACAGTTAAAGGAAATTAACACTGCACACTCAATGCTGGCTCAGCAATGACTCAGGAATGTAGTGATTATGTTATCTTACCCTGTTCATACCTATTCATTCCTCTTCGTCCAGCTTCTGGCTTTTTCAAGGGAGCAGCTACCTGTAAACATTAGAACCTCATAAAATCTTTCAAGACTTAGGTGATGCTTTTATGCCCCACATCACAACAAATGAACCTGTCTTCTAACAATGAGTAGACCAAAATTTAGCAGATAAAGCCACATAACTTGCACCTGATGAGACTTTGAACTTGCTCAGCCACCCCAGTCTTCACTTGACTTTATTACTACATCGCGAGATTTCAAAAAATTAAATTCAGTTTTATTTATGGACACACTTTAATTGCTATGGTCCTTAGCTTCCCATTCTATATTGGATGATTTTGCTCAGAGGCTTCTTTATCAGGCTTGATGTTCTTTTAGGTGCCATAAATCTATGACACAGGCCCACTGGCTATACTTTATGGGATTTCAAGGTTGCCTAAGTATGCAGTGCCACAAGTTGACACATAATAGCAGTAGTGGTTGTGGGAGGCAGTGGTGGTGATGATAGTATTAACTACTGATGTGTTTATCATGACCTGGTAAAAACTGTCATTATTCATTTCCTTAGCAAGCTATTTTGGTAAATTCAGTCTCAAGTCTCCCCTGATATTATGTCACTGATGTCACCTGTATGTTGATTTTAGAGTTCATGTTTTGTGGAATTCCTTTAAAGCTTGTGATATTTCTTCATTTTTTCACTGGTTTATTTCAGCTGTATATTATTTTAATGATCGTTTACATTTCAACATTGCAATAACATATCTTTCAAGTTTATTAACTTATATTTATGTAAGTTGTTATCTCTGTAGTCTTAAAACAGATTGATAAACATTAGCATATTGAGTTTTTATGTGCTTAGCATTATTAAAACCAACAATTGAAAGAATTCAACATTAAAAACTTGAGGACTGGGTTATCTAATTTTAAAATTAAAAACAACAAAAACAAATGTTAACTGTAAATGAAAGAATTATAAATGGAGAGAATAAACATTAACCTTTTTTGAGAATAAACATGTTCTCCAAATATTTATTTTAATTGACAAAGACTTTTCCTTTCAGAGAATAGTTCAAAATTAGCGTTTAAATATTCGGTTATTTCTGGATGAAATACCAAGGCATGTTTCCTGTTGGAGCAACTTGTCATGCAGCAGGGTGGCTGATGCATCTTCATTACTAGCAGTAGATTTTAGAACAGTCAGCATTAACAAAATAATCATTCTAATGATGCAGTGAATAGGAAACACAACTGTGGATTTTTATCCTGAAATAACTGAATGTTGAAACATTATTTTAGAATTATGCTCTGAATATACAGTTTTATGTGAATTATAATAAATATTTAGGTAACTTGCTTTCTAATAACATATCAGCATGATCGCTGAAGGATGAAATTATCCTTGAATGGTAAAGAATTTCTTCAACAAACTTTCCACCAGCATTTCCTCTCCTTTCACAATCCATCTTATGTATAGTTTTCCATTGCATAGTTTCTGAGAAATCTGCTGTTGAATGAGAGTCATGTTACAGTTTGATATGATTATAAGTATTTTCCATATAAATATGGATTTTGGGCCCCTAACATCTGATAATTTTACGTTAAATAATACTATTGGATGTGTTCCCAAAGTTTTACAAAGTCTGATTAACAGTAAGGTAAGCTTTTTTAAAAATTTCATAAGTGCCAGATAGTAATTTTTATAAGCACTACTGTTTTGAATACTATAGTAAAATACTAATACTATAAATATCACACTTTCATATTAATAACATTCTTTTAAACATAATTTTGCATTATTTTATTAAACACTGTTCATTTATGTTCATCAGAATTATGGATCTAAATTTCCTGTTCTTTTGAAAGCAGATAAATGTTAAGACACTTAACACATTGTTATATAACATTTTGATACATACGTACACATAATATATATAGTTCTGTATCAAAATGCAAAACAAAACACAAACTCAAGTATCATGAAAATTAAAATCTAATGGTGGCCTTCAATAATGTGCTTATAAAATTCTTTGGCTGCTTCTCGTGTTTCAGAACGCTTGACACAGAAGATTTTGTGTTACTGAATTTCAGGTCTGGTATCTATTAATCTTTAATACTTTGAGAGTGCCAAGTTGTATCTCATAATATTTAAATGGAATATTAATGGGTATCCCTGATATTGTATGAAATGTTAAGAGTACATGCAGATAATAGTTTACCACTTTTATTCATTATCCTGTAATTTACAGAAGCTATCTGCTTCCTTTTCCTTGCAATTCTTGCATTAGATAATGTAATTTCTATGTACCTTAAAACAAATTTATCATGTTCAGTTTTGTTTCAACTGTTTACATGTTGATGAAAAGATACAATACCTAGTATCATACTTTAAATCAACTGCATTTGAATTCAATGGCTGCAATAAACAGTTGTTCTGTTATTCTTGCTGGGCTTCTTAGACTTGATGTGAACTGCTGCTATACTCAATAACAAGCACATCACATTCTGAATTGATTCTATTTTCCGTATATTGTAGATGTAAAAGATCATTCAAACACTGCAATTTTCTCTATGCTAAGGCTGACAAAGAACTGAGCAACAATCACAAGTTAATGTGGATAAAATCAGACGGCTTTTTCCAGTCAGGTTCTATCTTTCCAACCTTGTCCAGCACATGGCCTGTGTGGAAGAACAATTAATTCTATAAACAAATTATTTAATTTCAGTATTCGGGTAGCACAAAATAAAATAAAACAGCATTTTAGACAGTGCACTGTGATGAGAACTGCAGTGATGCTTCTTTCACTTTAGGATTGAACAGTCATTGACAGTCAACAGGAAAAGTGAAAGGAAAAGCTGAAGCATTACACTTACAAATGAACTAAAGCTTTATTTATACAGCATCATATTTTGTGAAAGAAATCTTTGTTTGGACACTAATCATTGTTTATATGTAGGTGGTACGCACTGCAATTGGAGATACGGGTAGCAGGTTTTTCTTATGCTCAACTGATGGTGGCATAACTGACCAGAAAAGTAATTTTCAGCTTATCATTCAAAAATCCAAGATTTGAATAGTTCAATTTCATAAACAGAAGTAAATATGAGATATCACTGGAAGAAATAACAACATTACACAATGTCGATTGTTTCTAACTAAACTTAAGTTAAAAAAATACAGCTACAATGATGAAACTTAGGACTGCTATTACAATCATCTTGAAGAAAATTTTAGGTGAAGGTTTTGCCAGAAATACATGTTTTGAAGCCCCCTGAACGCCCCAAAAATATGTTTCTAAAAAGGTCCATGCGTGCCTGCCTGCCTGCACAATGTAACTCCAAAAAGAAAATACTCATAAAATCTAAACTATGTATTGAAGTTCAATATTTTCCAAAGATGTGACACGAAGATTTTTAAAAAGATCCCCACCCCAAAACTACCCTTTACATTGATACCGTAATTATTGACGGGAATGTGGAAATAATTAAATAAAGGAATAATAGTAAGATAGAGAAATAATTGCAATAAATAATTTCCGTATATTAAATCAATGTATAATATAATAAGCTTTAGTTGAAAGATTTATCCGGAAAGAAGAAGCTAACTAGGAAGTTATTAGCGACAGCCGAATACAGAAAAGATTAGCTTAAAAATTCCTGGAAGGCAGTTAAGTTGTACTTCAAGATGTGTGTGAACAGGCAGTAGGCCAGAGCAGTGAAAAGTGGTTCTGAGATTTTAGCCAGGCCCCCCACTAACAAGGTAAGAGAATCGCATGAAGAGAGTTTAAGTATTGGTCCGGGCATAAATAACATTGATAAATGTTCGTACAATTTAAATCAGAGACTTATCCTGGCACCGTCACCGGTGCTAACTGCTCGTGGATATTTTAAGCGCTTAGTGACGCGCTTGTTTGAGTAAAATTTCGCGGCCATCGCGAGGGATCTTTCCGAGCAACATTTTAGCGACTCACGGCAAATTACGCTTCTAGTTTCTTTTAGCGGAAACAGTTATTTCAAGCTGTAAAGTTGATACTGCAGAAGTTAGTAGGTATAATAAATCAATTGTTAGTGTTTCGAGTGCTACGATTCATAATCAGTTTCATTCTTTATCTTCAAATGGTCGGCAACTCGCTTCAAAAGCTCAAGTATTAGATCACATTAACTTTCTCATTCAACTTAAACTGGTGGTGTCCTTTCACAATACATCCATACATACCTTGAGAAAGTACTCATAGCTCTACCACTGGAGCAGCTGGCGCACGAGACAACCGAACGAACTACGAGATAACGACATAAAAAGCCGGTAAAGTATACTGATTCAAAAGTGACGACCATCGTTCCTGTATCAACATGGAGAAGTTTTAGAAACTTCTTATTTTCCCCAAAATGTAACGATTTTGATTAAATACCACTTATTTAAGATGTTTACATCACAAATGAAATGCATATCTTGAATTTTTTGGTAAGTCTGTGGTCCTCTTCATTCGGAAAGTATTTTATATAATACTTTCTCTACTACGTATAGTAAGTAGGGGAAGTATTGTATTCCACCCAAAAATTCGATACCGAGATTTCACCGGAAATATGTTTTGAGACCCCCTGAATCCAAAAAAAAAAGCATTTTTGGAAACATGTCCGTGTGTGTGTCTGTGAACATCACAACTCAGAAACGAACAGTCGGATAAACACCAAACTTGGTATTTAGGTTCAGTATCTTTCAGAGATGCGACACGAAGATTTTCAAGAAAATCCCCCCACCCCAGATTACCCTTTACATGGAACATTTTTCGAAAATTTTAATTTTCTCAAAAATGGATCTAACGATTTTGATTAAAATATCATATGTTTAAGATATTTTTATGACAAATGAAATGTGTATCTCGAATTTTCTGGGAATGTCTCCAAGAGTATTCTTCATTATGAACGACTTTTGCATATCTGGTAAACCATAAGAGATAGACAAAGTTTTACTGCACAAAAAATGTAGATCGCGTTAAAATACACAATTTATGTCATTTACATTTTTTTTTTTGTTGGGTGAACCATTTTCGATATATTGCTTGTTATTCCCTTAAATTTTCCAATACTTTTTCTCAAATGGGAATTCGTTATTCATTTTTTTATGTCCTGGACGTACAAAGAGAATGGACTGCGCCACATAGCAACCAGCTCTTAAAAGATTTGACTATTGCTTAAATACTACCACATTCCCCTTGTACCTACAAGAAAATTAGCAATAAGATTAACATGAAGCATATGGAGAATAAGCGTTTGTAAAAATAGTTTGTACAAGAGTAGAGAAAGTCATGTGAGTGTAACACATCAGATTTTTTTACAACGGATAAGCCATAAGACAGACAAAAAACGTACTGCACAAAAATGTAGATCTCTTTAAAACACCCAATATATTTAGAATAATCTTTTTGTGGCATGGAAATTTCCGAAATATCCGTTATTATTGGTTTGTTTTAGTTTTTCAATACTTAAGTCATGTTTACTCTCCCTACCACGACCTACGTAGTAGGTAGAGAAGGTATTGCATGCCATCCAAAAATTCTATACTGAGGTTTAGCCGGAAATACATGGTTTGAGGTCCCTGAATCCAGAAAAGGCATTTTTAGAAAAAGCCGCGTGTGTGTGTGTTTCTGAACAGTATTACTCAAGGCGTATAAATCCAAACTTGGATTTAACTTTCGTATCTTCCAAAGATGCGACACGAAGATTTTAAAAAAAAATCTATTCATGCCCAATTACTCTTTACATGGAACCTTTAAAGTCTTTTTATTTTCTGAAAACTGGCTCAACGATGGTTATTAAAATAGCAAATATTAAATAAATATATATATATACATGAAAAATAAAATGTATATTTTGAATTTTCTGGGAATAGCCTGTAAAGTCCTCTTCGTTTGGAAGAAATTTTATGTACTCTAGCATAACTCCCATACATTAAGCGATATACGATGTACTACGTAGCTCTCATTAAAACACACAATTTATTTCAAATAACTTTTTTGTGGCATAAATCGTTTCCGGGATATCCATTATTAAAAGTTCAAATTATTCAACACTTTGTCATTCTTTTAAAGTCCTGTCGATTTTCAGTTGTTTCTCGTGATTGCATGGAAAGAGTATGGAATTTTAAGGCCAGTATATACATATGCCCAGTTCTTAAACATTTGACTATCGCTGTTCCCTTTGTATCTATAACGAAATGTGTAATGTAGCTGTTTCTGTGAAGGTTTATCTCGATTAAAATGAAGTAGATAGAAAAATAAGCTTTCGTAAGAATAGTTTGTATAACCACTAATAAACGATAGAGGGTAGAGAAAAGTCATGTGAATGTAACACACAGAATTTTTTTAAAGTGTCTGCTGTCACTATTGAGTGTTTTGTTTCTCGCAATGTCATGGAAAGGATGTAACTAACTAAAGGATGGAAACAACTTCAAGCCCAGCATTTTTATTTATTTTATTTATATATTTATTGTGCTAAGAGATTTATAATTTGATTGTCTACTGAACGTTGACCCTGGCCACTCATTCTGTAGACAATCACTACAGTTTATCTACATTTACAATTTCCCGTCAATAAATTATCTTGGTTCAGTTTTACATGACCCATTTCCACTTGTTTTTCACTTGTCACTTATTGATTACTTTACCATCACACATTCACCATAGTTTTCCATTCAAAGTAAGATACACTACCTCTTACTTTTCTCTATCCACTGTCCAAAGCCATTTTTTTTTGACTTTACACAAAAACTGCCCAATGCTCCTAGCGTCCTTGCACATTTCGATTATAAGCATATTTCTATCCCCCTTCAACCACTTCTTTTTAATAAATTCTCTTCTCCAATTTTCTGTTCCTTGGCACTTAATAGTATGTGTTCAATGTCTTCATTACCACCACATATCAAACATTGATTTTGAGGAATTCTCTGTCTTAACCCTCTTAGCCTCCATGCTCCGGTTCTTACCCATGCAATAGATTCTCTCTCTTCTTTATTTATTATGTCTATATATGTTTCCCTACCTTATGTATTTTTCATTGGCCTATAACAAACCAATGAGCTCTTTTCGGCAATCTCACTGAACATGTTTTATATTTTGTATATCTTCCAGGCTTTTCCTTGCCTTTATCCAAAAAATTTTCACGTTATTTTCTCTCCTCCACATGTCTCCTAACCCATTTTTTTTTCAAAATGTTCCGTAAATTACTTACCCATCCATCATTCATTAAACCATTCTCTTGGTATTCTATACATTGTCTTAACACATTACTGTTTCCTAAATTTAAAGTTGTAAACCAAAATTTCAAAGCTCTTTCCATTATCTTCCCCTTAGTCGCCAACCTGCCCATCTCTAACATTTAACGACACGATTTTAAACATTTGAATATCGCTTCGGTTTCCTATATATGCAATGAAATGATTATACAAAGGTTTAATTCTATTAGCATGAAGTAGGTAGGAAAATACGATTTCGTAAGAATATTTTATAGAAACCATATAAAAACGATAGTGGGTAAAGAAATTCATGGGAATGTAACGCCTAAGCTTTTTCGCAGGAAGTCAGTACGCGTCATTTCAACGTTCGCCATGCTTTCTATCCTAACTCAGATCAGATATGACCGACCCTTGTCGAGCGTTAGATTCTCACCGCGTGCGCGCGCGTGTATGTCCACTGGATAAGGGTTCTTAGGGATGGATGAATGCGTGGATAAAGCACGTTGAACAATTCTAACGGGTGCCATTGCTGGGTCAGTGGGACTGTACCTACATGCTCGCCGTTCCCATTCTACCATCTGGCAGATAAAATAACCTCCTGTTTGCCAACACGGCCGGGTCACGACCTCTTCCTCGCCTCGCTCACGTAGAATACTGCACAATATTAGTCACATTCCTCGACAAATCCCAGTTACTTCGAGCCTCAATCCGTGGATTCAGGCGAACCGAAGGAGGGGCAAGAGAGATTTTAGTCCTCATAAGAACGTACTATGTTTTTTTTCCTTTCTTTCCTTTTTTTTCTTCCCACAATGTCTCCATAGCCCATCTCCGTGGTGAGGGGGTAGCATGTCTGCCTCACATTCAAGAGATCCCAAGTTCAAATCTCGGCTAAGGGGACAAGGTAGTCTGAACACACACAAATTACACCTTAAGTGTGTTAAATTACCACTGCTCTTAAATTCTCAATGGTTTTTCCTGATTTTTTATGACGTACTCTATGAATCATGACAATTATTTCAAGTCCTTGTTTGCATTCATAGCTTATGTAGTTGAGTCTGTAAAAATTATTTCATTCATCTGAATTCATGTACGTTTTTATCTGCTTCCAATACTGAATCACACTTTTGCATGCTTGTTCTTAGTATAATCAGCTATCTTCTGAACCTCAATTATTTAGTTTTGTATATCAGTTCACTAGAAATTGGAAAAAAAAATTATTTGCAAAGTTCAAAAGCGTAAAAATATGGAAAAATTGCAATGATGTTGCTTTCTTAATATCACTAATATACATTATAAAATTATGATTGTGGTTCAGAAGATTTAACTATGTGTTGTATACATGTACTGAAAATTTCAGCTCTCTACTTTTCATACTTTCTGAGAAAAAGGTACATAAGTATCCAAGAATGTCGTTCTGAAAAAAAAATTGAATTTAAAGTTTGAACATTAAAATTCTAACACACACCAGTACATTCCAGGGTCATAATCATCTGCACCTTCATTCCTTGATTGCTTCATATTTTCTGATTGCCTTCTCTTGGTCCTGGCCTCTTTTGTTAATAGCTGAACTGCTCGCTGGGCGTGATATAGTCGTTCGTTGTTGAAAGATACAAAAATGTTTTAAAAAGGGGCGTTGCATGACAGCTTTAAAGAAATGCAGACGAGCATTTAAACTTCTTAAAAACTTCTTAACCCCAAAAAGTATATATTTTCTGAAATGGAAATAGAGCTTTTATTAGTGCCTAAAACAAAAAAAATTGATTTTTTTAACATTTCAGAGTACCTTGTTCCCTTAAGGTCAGTTACGCGGATAAGGGTTTTTCGGGGTTTTCCCTTATCCTGAAAATATGAATGTCGGGTAACTTCAAGCTCTACAGGACCCAGGGCTCATTTGAGCATCATTTCATTCATTCGTCGTCCGATATAACTTATCCGGTTAGAGGAAGTTAAAAAAAATGTAAGTTTATCTCCAAAGTGTTATTCTGTAAATCACAAAGCAATAAAAAGAAACGGAAGTCCCCGCTGTAGACACAAAGAGGACAGACTGCCTCTGTGGTTTGGTGGTTAGCATGCTAGCCTCCAAATCCAGAGGTCTCAGGTTCGATTCCCGGCATTTTTGTTCCTCCCAATTCTCCCTGGAGTCTGGAAGTATGAAGGAGAGTATCAATGTGCGTGTGAATTTAAAGACAATTTAATCAATGATTAAGACAAATAAATCGAGTTAACATCATTACCATAGGAAAAGCCAAGATGTTAAAGGTGGCATATAAATAGAACAAAAAAGGACACAGGAGGAACGATAGTTCGAAAGTTTTAAAAAAATATAGTGGCCTCGAAATTCCGTACTCTTACCATGACAGGAACAACTGTTTAACGAAAGAACTTTAAAAATGACAAAGTATTGAACCATTCAAACCAATAATAATGAATATTCCGGAAATGTCTGTCACAAAATGTTATTCGAGATAAAACGTCTTTTAAAGAGATCTACATTTTTTGTGTGGTACGCCTTTGTTTATCTCATACGGTTTACCCGTTATACAAAATTATACAAAATTTCCTCCAAATGAAGAGGAATTCATAGGCTACATTTTGTTTGCCGCGTAAATATCTTAAATATGTGGCATTTTAATCAAAATCGTTAGAGCCGTTTTTGAGAAAACCAGAAATATCGAACTTTTTTTCTTTTTTTCGTTTCAGGTATAGTTTGGGATGGAGGGATTTTCTTGAAAACCCGCGTGTCACATCTTTGAAAGACACTGAACTTATACACGAAGCTTTGTATTTATAGCACATTTCGTTTAACAGCTATACTGTTCAAAGTGACACACACACACAGACCTTTTTCTAATTTTTTTTAAATTCAGAGGGCCTCAAAGCATGCATTTCCGATAAAATTCCGACATAGATTTTTTTATGGAATACAATACTTCCTCCTATCTACTACAGGTGGCAGAGAAAGCAAATATATATAAGTTGATCATTTTCGCGATTCGTTACGTACATCTAACAGAGATCCGCACCTAAGTTCAGCGCTCATTAGCTTTAGTAACGTGAGGGCAGGGAGGTCAATTGCCCCCCTAAGTTATGAGAAATAATTAGGCTACTGATTATTATTGCTCTACCAAAAGAAAAGTTACGATAACTGTACTTTTAACAAATATTTCACATTTATTAAATAAAAGATTTTCTTTTAGGATAAATGTGTCGTTAATATTCACATGAGAATTCGAGAAACTTTTTTCAGGCAATCTTGCCCTCCCCCCAAGCAGAAACTGAAATGGCGCTCCTGGCTGAGGAAAAAACTCCAGATTAGGCATCACCTATACGGAAGCGTAATCGAACTAGGTCCTGCCATTTGCCACGTGTATCGTCATGGAAAGGACCGGAAGGTGTACGTGAGCGGGGAATACACAGTGTGCCGTTCTGGTAGATAGAGATACAACCAGCTGTCCAGAAGTCAACGAGACGCAAATTTGGCAGCGGACCTTGAAGAGGACAAATGAGAGAAATGCATTCATTTCCTCAGGAAACGCTTCGTGCATGTTTCACTCCGTTGAACACTCAGTTGAAGCGTAACAAGCAGGCAGTCAAAAATGTTATCGAGGATCCACCTATTGTAAAACACTCACGTGTTTAACAGTTGCAAACCAGTGCGAAACAAATTTTAATCATATATTTTTCCTTGCTGGGAAGTTAGTTTTGTACTGTTTGTGTTGTACAAAATGTCAACTTTGAACAGCAATTCATTGCTAAGTTTAGGCGACTGTTACCAGCTAGATGCATATTGAGTTCCGTTATATAGCCCTTAAATGTTTCAGTGGTTACCAGTAAGGCTCGGAACTTGAGGCCTGGTGTGCCCTGCGGTCAACTGGAGCTGCAAGTATGACGTAAACCAAACTAACGCAACGTGTACTCAGTGACAATGTCTTTGTGTTGATAGGAGGTATTTGTTGACTTTGAATACCGGTTGCTTAGGCACACAAGGCCCCAATTTTCGAGCCATAGTTATGAGCAGACATAGGAAGTCTTAAACAGTTGCCTTTAAGTTATGTAAACTCAAATGGCAATACAAAGAATGTAAAAAGCAGCGACAAAGGATCGCTAAGGCAGGTAAACACGGCCTGGTGAGCACTGTCTGCAAATGACAGTAGACTCTGCGAGGGATGGGGGTAGTTTGTCGTCTGCGACGTTCCTACATAAACTCCAATAAAACTTCAACTGTACTTCTTTTCGTCCTGGCTTTAATGCTTAGAAATTCTTATGCCTGATTATGAAGAAGCGGAGGAGGATTTCGGCTATTGTGTTTCTGGAAACCTCCAGGGGGATGGGGTGAAACGGACACTGGCGGGGTCCTTAACGTCTCCAGATATTACATCCTGACGCCGCCGAGACCCCCCCCCTCCACAGGCTTACCTTTGGTCTCTCTGAAGGCCCGTCCCACACCGAACGCTAGGACAGTTCCACAAAGCAAACTTCACCGCAATATGCCTCGACCGGCGTCCACTCGCCTGATCCTTCAACCCTGAAATATGATAATAAGGAAATCAATGACTGGAAATGGAGGACATTATACAATCCGCCCAGCATTCCCCTACCAACCAGAGAAAATAGTGAAAAAACCAAGATCAGAGTGGCCGACCCAACAGGAATCGAATCCGAGATCTCACGAATCCGAGCCATCTCGCTCGGTAAGTATTACAATTAGTTAGAATGACTTATTCCTTGACGAAAAATTTGGCTAGGATATGTTTATGTTAGCTACAGGAGAAGATGTTAACGACTACGAGAACTTGTTTATACGAATGGCGAATATTTGATATTCCCAGTACTGAAAGAGATGTTATTCATGAGGCGATAAAATAAGTTACAGTAGAAAATGACGAGTCGAGTAGTAGGAAGCGTTCTCTTATATACCATTTTATTATTATTCTTTCTCCTTTTGCATGAAATGGTATGAGTCGTTAGGAAAAGTAACTCTTAATGTTATTAGAAACATTCCGAAGAACGGCGGTTGTTATTTATGCCCAAAAAGTCAAAACCAAAGAACACGAGAACAATAAGCAAACGTGTCCAAGTCACACGGTGAAAAATAATTTAATTTCCATTATAAACCCTTCAATGTGAATATGAGTGGCTGCTTTTACTTATAACGGGCCTTCAGGTTTATTCGGCCTTTACCGCCAGCCGGTTTAAATGAATGACGTCATTATTAGTTCAGCGAACCTCTTGTCTCAAAGGGGAGGTGCGTAATTTAACTCTGACTGCATGCGTTTCTGACTTCGTAAACGTGTTGATGTACAGCGGCGGTGCAAAACTGTCCTTCGTTAGGACATTTTGTGCTTTTTATGCATGCGAGACGAAAGTGACCACAATCACAGAATTTGCACGGCTGAGTGCTACTTCCGAACTGCAAGGATATAAAAATGTTGCTTTTATTAACAAAAAAGGAGAAATTCAAATATTTTAAAATATTTATGAAGTTCACTTCTGTTGTTTTTTATTAAAAAAAAGTTAAAGTTGTGTCATTAAAGCCGAGACTTCTACGTTACAATAACCATCCAATTATTTGAGCTACCTATCAGCATACATGTTGAGACTACGAGTTTACGAGACGCAAGCGAAAGAAGTTCCAAATGTAAATGTTGGAAAGGTACGATTACCATTTCACTAACGTGACCTCGAAGCTGCTGACATCCACCCCTTCCACTCATCTTTCGCTAGTCCTCTGCTAGAGTCACTGATGAGGCTTCAAAGTATCGACATCATGCGCAGACAACCGACTGGCGGCAACGGCCGAATAAATCTGAAAACAGCGTATAAAACCCTTAATGTAAGCTGTATATGCTTTAGTAAAACTATTTTATAATTCCGCCTGCTCACTGTCAGGCCGTGCATGGGCTAAGTTCGGAAAGTTAAACCAGATTTGAAAAATTCAATGCTACGGTCAGGGGTCGAACCATGGATCTTCGGCTTACCACGTCTTGGCCGCAGCACTAATTTTTTTCCAAATCTGCATCAATTTGCATGTGGTACACTTAGCCTTTGTGAGTACTGTGAAAATAAACGTGACAATTTACCCATGTCCAATGTGAAGTGAAAATAAATAGTATATTATGAATAAGAATTTTAAATTTCCTGTGAACTCCTCTCCTTTGCAATTACAAAAATGTATAATTTACGATATTTTATTATAGGAAATTATTCCATCAATAGAGTCTAACAGATTATATAAATAATAATTATTTTGTTACCTGTGTTGTTTAAAATCAAATCGCCATGGTATCAGCTGTCAGATCACGGCATGCTTTATGCTGTAGAATAGTGTATAGTTTCACATAAATGTGACATTTTTTAAACGGAAAAAGTCCCTGGGTTGTTTTATCTACACTGCCGTTTGTGAAAATTGCAACACCAAGAAAGAATTTCCCGAATAAATCCAAACTTGGTGGAGGTGTAGAACAGTGAGCAAGCAATAAGTGATTAGGTTTGCAGAGAGATGGGATACACGTAGGCCGAGCAGAGCCCCTCGTGTCGGTCCGACTAGGTCAGTGTTGCGCCCAGTGTAGTCAGTGCAGAGCTGTCAAACAAAGTAGAAACAATAAAGTAAGTGCCAGTATGCCTCGTCGACGTCAAAGGGAGCCATATCTGCATGTGTATGGGTTCGAACGGGACAGAATGATCGGTCTCCGGGAAGCGGGTTTGTCATACCATGACATTTCGGCTCGTACAGGGTATGCTGCTACGACAGTGATGCGTGTGTGGAAGCAGTGGATAGATGAAGGTCGTACGCAGCGAAGAGCGAGTACTGGACCACGGATCATGACCACAGCACGGCGTGACCGTCATCTTGTCCGCATGGCCATAACGGACCGTACAGCTTCATCCACAGTTTGGCTCGACGCTGGAGTACTACAATAGGTGTGAACTTGTCTGCATCAACGGTTCGTCGCCGTCTGCTGCAGGTTGGACTGGTTGCATGCATGTCATTACGTCGGCTTCCATTGTCCAGAAAGCATAAGGTCCTCCGACTGCAATGGGCACGTGAACACCGTCACTGGGCTGGTGAGTGACAAAATGTAGTCTTTTCGGACGAGTCCCGCTTCAACGTGTCCTACAGTGATGGCCGTATACGTTCCCGGCGGTACCGTGGTGAGCGCAACCTGGAGGGCTGCATTGTTGAGCGGCATAGCGGACAAACACCAGGCGTGATGGTTTAGGGCGCCATTGGTTACAACAACCGATCTCGCCTCTTACGAATTGAGGGCACTTTGAACAGCAACCGGTACCTAACGTGGTTGTAAAGCATGAGGTACTCCCCCTGCTTCAGGCATCTCCGCAGGCCACATTTCAATAGGATAATGCCCGGCCACATATTGCGAGGAATGTACAAGCCTTCTTCGAAGAGCGACGGGTACCATTGCTTCCCTGGCCTGCACGTTCGCCTGACATGTCACCCATCGAACATGTCTGGGATATGGTTGGTCGGCACCTGGTGGTCACGGTCCTCCAATAACCAGTGTCACGGATTTGTGGGCTCGAGTACAAACTGCGTGGAGGGAAATCCCTCAGGAACTTATTCAGAACCTTTTTTATTCAATGCCACGGCGTATAGCAGCTCTAATTGCAACGCATGGAAGCCACACCAAATACTGAACATTAGGGCTCAAAAGTCATGTGTAGATTTATAGATTTGAAAAGTTTATCATTTGTTACTTGTAAAAAAAAATTAAAGTTCAACATATCAAGAAATGAAAATACCAAATCTACACCAACAGTCTTCCCTTTTGGGCGATATTTAAATATCTGCATATTTTACAAATTCCGTGCGCATAAATCTAATAATTATAAATATAATTTAAAGGCACGCGGAAAGAGTGAGTTTCTTATAAATTTTGAAAAGTTAGAAATCTAAGAAGCCATAAATATCTGGAGTAAAATCACCCCACCGGAGTAAGTAATAATTTAGCTGCGTTCGACAACTCAGAAGATAGCTAACAAAATAGCATTAATACTTTAGCTGAAAAAGAAAACTATTTAACATTAAACCTAAGCAAAATGAACATTTTATCAAAAGTACACATCCAACTATAACAAACCTATGCACTAAAGAGCAAATAAGAATTTAAAATTCTTTCAACCCGAGAGACTTAAGTATGAAACAGGGAAGAAGCCACAAACCAAGCGGTCAAAATGGCAAAATGGCTCAATACATAGAAAAGGCGAGATTATGGCAGCTGAAGTATTTCAACTACTGCATTGAAACCAAAGTATTGTGCCCAATAGTGCAATAGTTAATTTTGCAATTGTAAAACCTGTTGTAAGTGCAATTGTACCCTTCAAAAATGGTCTAATAAATCACCTGGTAAAATATAGCCCAAAAGGAAACAACCATAGGCACCTTAACTAAATCATAACCAATTCCGACTATATCCAGGGCAAATTGGCAAAATAGTACAATTCCTTCCCAGTCCACTAATATTCCAATAAGAAAATCAAATTTAACAACGATAAAAAAACCTATCATAAACATTTCATACATATAACATCGGATACTCTTTAACTTCTATAAAATCCAACTTTACCATATCAGGCCAATTTCAAGAGCAATAACGTTAGAGACTTTACTAAAGCTTACAAGGCGCCTTTACACATTGAAAAGGGAGCTCTTTAACACTTTACCCATTAATATTCCAATAAAAGAATCTCATTTAACAGCAATAAAAACATATAAATATTTCATTAAATGACTCCTTACTAAACCCACACACAAAGCCTGAAAACATCCCCCTTTGGTACTCTTACAAGTCATACAGAACACCCTCATTTATAAATAACATGGCCAAAATAAAAGAAACGCCACGTTATACGTGACCCATTTAACCCTGTATCAAGTTTTGCAAAGAAACAAATCAACCGAAGCACCTAGAACTCTATGAATACAACTGATAGCCAGCCACGAATTGCCTGTGAAAATCATACATTACGTTTTCCGCCCAAACTCCATTCATCCTTACCAAAATACAGATAAGCTGAGGACAAAACCCTAGCTCCCTAGCTTTACTTATGCAGAAGTCACGGCCATCCGTCATTACACGCCCTGCAATTTTGACGCCGCCAACAGAATTTGGAAAATAAACTAACCCTTTGATTAGTAAAAGTTAAGTCGAAAAGATCAAGTTTCTAAATATCAGCGACACTGGCGAGTGCACAAAGAAAACCCAGAAAGCATTCCACTCAGGAACGAAATTCAGGAATTGAACATACAAAACGTCTGTCTCGAAACCACACCGTGCCCGTAATGCAAAGGGGCTACAGTCTGCCAGCCGCATAAAGCAAGGGACCGGCCACGCCCTCAATACATGGAGGAGATGAATCACCGGAGCGACAAATAGTTGAGCATAGAGATACCAAAACAGGCAACATAAGTGACTGGCTATAGACACAACAGCAACAAATACATATATACAGACATATAATCAGCACAAAATAAAACGTTTTATGTACATTTATGCAGCTGTAGCTATAATAATTATGAAATAATCAATTACCTTAGGATCAATAAGGACATTTAATTCTAGAATCACTATCTTAGAAGTCATTTTGAACAGTAGATACTTAATATAAAAATCTGATGTGTTACATTCACATGTCTTTCTCTACCCCTATTGTCTATTTTTATATAACTTTTACAAAATATTCTTACGAAAGTTTATTTTTCTATCTATTTCTTCTTAATACAGATCAACTTAAAGTTCACATTTACGCATTTCGTTAAAGGATACAGTAGGAAACTTTTGTAAGAATAGTTTGTAGAAGAGTGAGTACAGAAAGTCATGTGAATGGAACACATCCGATTTTTTGTTAAGGTGGTTTGCCTCTCAACCATCGATATTAACTCCAAGGCTATGGGACTCTACTTTGATGTGCAAAAGGAAGAGATATAAATATGGGAATTATTTTTAAAAAATCCGCTGTGTTACATTCACATTTCTTTCTCTACCCTCTATCGTCTATTAGTGGATATCAAATTATTCCTACGAAAGTTTATTTTCGTATCTACTTCGTTTTAATCGAGATAAAGTTTTCTGAAAATATCTGCATTACACCTTTCGTAATAGACACAAAGAGAAGGTTTTAGAACTGGACACCATACGCTGGCCTTAAAATTCCATACTCGTTCCAAGGCATCGAGAGAAACAGCTGAAAATTGACAGGACTTTAAACGAATGGCTGAGTATTGAACAATTCGAATCATTAATGACGGATATCTTGGAAACGGCTGATGTCACAAAAAAGTTATTGGAAATGAGTTGTAAGCCTTAAAGAGATCTAATTTTATTGTGTGTGTAGTACGTTTTCGTCTATGGCTTAACGTTTACCAGTTATGCAAGATTATACCGAGCGGGATGGCTCAGGCGGTTACATCTGTGGCCCGTATTCGGAAGGTCCCGGGATCGATCGCCGGCAACCGCTCACTCTGGCCCATAGATTTTTCGTGGTTTCCTCGAGTCGCCAGGCGAATGCTGAGGTGGTTCATCTTCTACCACGACTCCTTGTTTCCTGTACCCATCACGTTCCTTGTCATCTGTTTCAGGGTGGTAGGACCAGGCGACGGTATTCGGCGGGTTGCGGCTGGGCGGTGGTTTGCGCTCTGTTAAGGTTTCTTCCCTGGCGTCGCTCAGTTAGGTCTCTCCTCAGAGTGGGGCTCCGCTCCGTGGAACCGTGGAGGTTGGTGGCTTGTGGATAGGGACCGTGCGTCGTCGGATGCGTTCTACCTGGAAACGTTAGAGACCCCAACCATGCTTGCGCCCTTCGGCATCCGGATCTGGCTCGCCCTTCGGGTCTCTCCCCTCATCCTTCCCTCCCTGTGGTCACGTTGGAACCATAAAGGGCGAACTGGCCTGAGTGCGGTGTTCTGCCCTGTGTCCGGGGGCCCTTTCGTGATACGTACCTTTACCTTTATACAGATTATACAAAATTGCTTTCGAATGAAGAGGAGTTCACAGGTTATTCTCAGAAAATTCAAGATATACATTTTATTTGCATGTGTGTAATGTATGGTTAATGTGTGGTAGAGGTAGAGGTAATTCAACGCAGGGGGACTCCTCGCCACTGTGACCAACTAGATCTATTGTTTCTACACCCCCCCGGGAATCAGGGATAAAGTGAAGGAGCCACAGGAGGTCGCAGGTCCGCAGGCAGACAGGTCCACGGAGACGCACGAAGTTCCTATCATTTCCAGTTTGAAACACCCGCCTTCACCAGCAGAGGCGAAGAATTCCGCGAGAGGCTGGCGAAGCGACCCTAGCATGCAGGCCAACGCATCCTAGCGCTTTATGGGGAGAAATCTTTTACAAAGCGCAGCAACCATACCATCTGCCAAACAGCAGTCAACTACGGAACCCGGAGACACTTCCTGAAAGATGAAAGGGAGAAATATGAACTAATAGAAAATGAGGGAAAGGAGAAATCGTGGCAGAATACACCACCCCAACATTTGCCTAGGCGACCAGAGGAAACCCACGAAAAACCCCATGATCAGAGTGGGCGTAGTCCCCAAGGTCGTGGGTTCAAACGCCACGATGGATTTTTTTCGGGCGTAAAAATCCTTAGCATGGCTTCCTTCGGAAGGGAAGTAATGCCGGTGGTCCCGTGTCGTAGATTTACGACGCGTAAAAGAACCACAAGCCTGATAAAGAAGCCTCTGACCAAAATTACCGGTCTTTCACATCCAATATAGAATGGGACGCTAAGGACCACAACAGTTAAAGAGCGTCCATAAATAAAACTCAACTTAATTTGGAATTAATTGTTCTTTCACACAAGCCGTGTGTTGGACAGGGTTGGAAAGGTAGAATCAGATGACTGAAAAATTCAATGCCATAGCCGGTATTTGAACCACGGATCTCCCGATCTCCGTCCGGTTGCTCTAACCACTGAGCTACCATGGAAACATGCCGGCACGTCATTAAAATCTCCAGCTGACTCGCATTTCAACTTAATTTAATTTTACCGTGAATCGAACCCGGCACCTCCTGAATGCGGGTCACAAACGTTGCCGCCTAAGCCATCCCGCTCGGTTTAATATATGGTATTTTAATCAAAATCGTTGAGACATTTTTGAGAAAATCAGAAATTTCGTACAATTTTCCATGTAGAGAGTAGTTTGGGTGGGGAGGTTTTCTTGAAAATCTTTGTGTCGCATCTTTGGAAGATGCTGAACTTAGATACAAAGTTTGGTGTTTATCCGACTTTTCGTTTTTGAGTTATACTGTTCACAGACACACACGCGCGCGCGTGGACCTTTTCAAAAAATCTGATGTGTTAGACACTCGCATGACTTTCTTTACTCTTGTACAAACTATTTTTACAAACGCTTACTCTCCATATGCTTCATGTTAATCTTATTGCTAATTTTCTTGTAGGTGCAAGGGGAATATGGTAGGCTTTAAGCGATAGCAAGATCTTTTAAGAGCTGGTTGCTATGTGGCGCATTCCATTCTCTTTGCATGTCCAGGACATAAAAAAATGAATAACGAATTTGAGAAAAAGTATAAGTATTGGAAAATTTAAGGGAATAACAAGCAATATCTCGAAAATGGTTCACTCAACAAAAAAATGTATACCACATAAAATGTGTATTTTAACGCGATCTACATTTTTTGTGTAGTAAAATTTTGTCTATCTCTTATGGTTTACCAGTTATGCAAAAGTCGTTCACAATGAAGAATACTTTTGGAGACATTCCCAGAAAATTCGAGATACACATTTCATTTGTCATGAAAATATCTTAAACATATGATATTTTAATCAAAATCGTTAGAGCCAGTTTTGAGAAAAATAAAATTTTCTAAAAATGTTCCATGTAAAGGGTAACCTGGGGTGGGGGGATTTTCTTGAAAACCTTCGTGTCGCATCTCTGGAAGATACTGAACCTAAATACCAAGTTTGGTGTTTATCCGACTGTTCGTTTCTGAGTTATGCTGTTCACACACAGACACAGACACACACACACACACACACACACACACACACGGACATGTTTCCAAAAATGCTTTTTTTTATTCAGGGGGTCTCAAAACATGTATTTCCGGTGAAATCTCGGTATCGAATTTTTGGGTGGAATGCAATATCTTCTCTACCTACTAGGTACGTGGTAGAGAGAGTAGAAATCCAGTTCTTATATTCTTCGTTTGCAGCTCTTGATGAAAGGATGAGACTGCAGTAATGTATTTCATACGGATGCATTACAGTTGAAGTTTAACCGTTAGTTTGCTTGTGTTGTTTACTTCCTTATGAAATTGATCCAATTCTTTGAATGGTATTTACGTTTCTTCATATTGTAACACAATAACTGTCATGTGAAACTATCATTGCGACACTGAGAGTTGGACTTCAAGTTTGATCGCCGAAGTAAGAATTGTGCTGGAATACTAAAACGTGAGGCAGCCGTTAGGAGGCGGGGGAATCACGAATATTGTTTCCCGGCTTAATGTGGCCTACTTCCTGCGGAATACTATAGGAGTCTTACGTTCCTGCATAAAGTGCACGCGCCCTCACTTCCGTTCCACTACCTACACAAAGGTTGGGTGGAACTGTTTCTAGGGCGGAGGTCAATATATTAGCTTGATGTAGACACGTTAAGAGAATCTGAAGCAATGAAATTGCTCCGACTAGCACAACAGTAAAATATCTGCAGGATAAGAAAGAACGAATGAGGTTAACTGCCTGCATATGCTGTAGGTATACAAGTGTGGAAGTGCATCATTGGAGAATGAGGAGACGTTTTTCTATTTCCGAGATTCTCAAATGCACTTAACGCATGTGTATTGCATATTTTTCGACGACACTGAATATGAAATAATAGTTGCGCAAAAATAAACCAGGCGGTAACGTCTGTTGTCCGCATTCGGGAGATCGTGGGTTCGATTCCCGTGGCCAACCTTCCTGACCCATGGGTTTTTTAGGGGTTTCCCCGGATCACCAGGCGAATGCTGGGAAGGATCATTACATCCCCCGAGTATCCTGCCCCTCCATTTCATCTACATTCTCAATTTCACTTCAGCTTTCATCTGCTTGGTCTCTTTCACGGTTGCAAGTGTCGGCGGGTGGTCTCGGCGTGTGCATGGCAGGGGAAAAGGATGCTCCGTGGTTTCCTTCGTCCCCGACTGCGTGCGGTTTTCGGATCCCGGGCCCCTCAGGGGATGAGTAAGCCCACAGGGGGTGGGGGTCGGCTGCACCAGCTAGCATCCGGGGAGTTCAGGTAGGGAACCTGGCCTCTGCTTGTCGTGCCTCCTGATCCGGCCGCCCTCTGTCTCCTCTCACCTCATCCCTACCTCCTGGGAGTGCCCCGTCAGGGGCCTCCGCTTCTAGTCCTATCCTATGTGCAAACATAAAATTAATAATTTACCAACAGCTATTGCACATGGTAGTTCCAAAGTAAGGTTACCAACATTAACCTTGGTGACAAAGTGGCTCATATTTAATTGCTGCATGAATTAAATGATAAGTAAATATTAACAAACAAAAAGGAAGTAATTCTTCTTCGTCAAGGGATAACCCTCCGCTTTATAGGACCTACTCCCCCAAGCCAACGCCATAGATCAGTAGCCTGTCGAGGAGCAAGCAAACTCTAGATCATAGCATATCCGATGAGTGATCTGCCCAATGTCTGGTATGGCGGTGAAGAAGAAGGAAAGGAAATGAAATGATGAAAGGGATGATAAGAAAATTCGCGGATTAAATTACCCAACCCAGCATTCGCCTAGCACCGAGGAAAACCACGAAAAACCTTCGGTCGGTTTGGTCGGCCCTGGAGTTTGAACCCGGGTCCTACCGAATGCGAGTCGCACACTTTACCGCGGAGCCACCTCGCTCGGCCCAGATAAGATTTAAATGGTAAAATTCAACTATCAAAAATGATTATATTCCATGTCTGCAATAATAATATACCTAGTTAGAAGATTTAATGCAGTTCATATACATGCGTGCAGTAAATAGACAAAACACGCAGGTGGCAAAGGTCACCAGCACTGAAAGCACGAAATTCAACTTTCCAGCATGAACGGGAAGTGGATCAAAAACGGTATCGTTGCAAAAAGCCTCTGTACGGTAATACTAGATGCCTAGTATAGTTTTCTACTCGTGGATTACTCAGAATTTTCGTAAGCATGCTTCCATTCGTGAATCTTTACCTATATTTGCGAGAGAAAAAACAGACATTTTGGAAAAGTTTATGTAGCTGACCGATTAAAAATAAACTTAATTGCAAAACAGCTTGAGTTTCGTGATGTTTGTTATGCGGTGTGACTTTTATATACTAGGAGTCGGTAATATTTTCGATAAATACGGTAAAACCGTAACAAACAAATAAGAATGTCACCTGCATTGGGCACCTTTCGGAAATAAATATTTTGTTTCTTAACGCCGCTGCCAATTGCTAGGATCATATCAGTGCCGCCGGTGTATCGGAATTTGATCCCGCAATTGTTTTACATGCCAGTAAATACACTGACATGCACACTTAAAAACCATCTGTTTGAGCCGGATTTGAACCCGCGAACTTGGACACCCTTCGGTTCTGGCCGAGCCCACATTAGCAATGTTTGCTAGTTTCATAGAGTAGCAAAAAAAAAGCCCCTCTCCAATTTGCATTTCCCCTCTATTTTCAACATTTTTCCTGGGAACCTCAAAAGTAAAAATCAGAATTTAAATTGTTTGTAGTTGTCATAAGGCGGCGCCGTGGCCAAGTGGTTAGACCGCTCGCCTCTCACCGAGGCGGCCCGGGTTCAATCCCAGGGACCCGCATGTGGGATTTGTAGTGGACAAAGCGGCGTCTGGGCGGGTTTTCTCCGGGTTCTCCGGTTTCCCCCGCCATTCATTCCACCAACTGCTCCATCATCCCCTTTCCTTTCATCCATTTCACCAACATTTCGCTTCAACTACTTCCTTCCTCCCATACCAGGCATCGGGCTGATCACCCATCCTGGATATTCTGTCTGATCCATGAGTGTCTGCTCCTCGACGGGCTTCTGACCCCAGGCACCCGCCTGTAAGTCCTGGGGGGTGTAAATCCTACATAAGAGGAGGTTAAACAGAGATAAAGAAGAAGTAGTTGTCATACCTTGCTGAAAGATTCAAATGACTAGATTTGTCAACTTGAAGGTAGCAGCATGGACTACATTTTTTATCAACATTAGAATTCAGAAAAAAAAACTACAATAATCTGTCGGTATACTGCTTCTTGCCCGAACTTGATGCTGTTATCTGAGGTTGACATTACTTACTGGGTTCTCAGCCGATACATAATACATATGTTTAAATACACACTTGATTTTTAAAACAAACAGAGTAATGCAACTGGCTTATGAAGTCGTGTTAAACTACGAATAAATTATTTACCCATATGTACAAATAAATAACTTAGGTTTATTGAACAACCCTATTCCTAAATCGGAGATAAATTCCATTAGCTCAGATAAATCGTTTCTTATCCTAGTCACTAACCAGGATAATAGAACAACACTGTGTATATGCCCCATTTTCGTCCATGAAATTACCCATCTCATAAAATGTTCATATACCACGAATCTACAAGCTTTAGTATTTAGTATATCCCCAGTTATATAGTCTCTTCGTTTTAGAATCAGCAATTTTTACCTTGGATTGCGCTATATTAAAATACTTTGTGTCAAGAATCAGGTGATTGAATGAAAGAACAAATTGAGGAGTTATACAAAGGGCTTATTCATGCATATGCCCTTTTTATATATGATGTTCCCATACTCGCGTTGGCTGTTCTGAAAAGTGTCGTTTCGATATCTCGAAATATAAAGTTCTGGTGCCATTTTATGTGTTTACGTTCTTGAGGACAACAGCTTGCGAGAACAAAAATGAAACTTCATTATTTGGTGTTAGCAGGTTTAAGTCTGAAGCTAAGTTCAAAAGTGAAAAGAGAAATTTAAACATAATTCACTGAACGAGTAAGAAAATTTGTAGGGGAATGTGCCAGTATGTTTTCATTACCTTTTGTAGGTATAGTGCAACATTTAAAAATGTTGGTAAATAAATAAAGTCATACTAAATAGTAAAATGATAAGGCTAGAAGGCGTTCCAGTCAGCAAATTCAAACAGCCAATTTGTATCACAACTGGCTGGGCTGATTAAAGAATCTTCAAGACATTCAAGACCAGCTCTGAAGTATGGACGGACAACGAAATCATTGCCAGTGTCTTCAACTATCAAGATTCTTGCGACGACGACCGTGCTGGAAAAGGACCATCCAGTGAGGAATCTTCTCACTGTCTTGAGACGGCTATGAAGTGCTTAGGGCAGCAAGAAGAATGTGATGTTGTCCAATTTCTGCCATTGAAACGTTTTCGAGATTTAGGGGCAAAAACGTATCATATCAGAAGCATAAATAAATAAAGGTAACATTGGAATTCCTTTCCTAAACTGTAGGACTATTTTAATGGCCATTTTGAAATTGTTAAACTTGGCTAATCTGTTCTCTGAGCTATTTGTAAGGCGTGTGGTACAAAAAAAATATGTATGTATACATTCTTTTGTGTTTAATGACAGTGTTTCTTTGTTTCATATTGCACCTTTGACACCTGGTACAATTTTGTGTTCAATGTCAGTATTTCTTTGTTTCAAATTGCACCTATGACACCTGGTACAATTTTTGTGTTCAATGTCAGTGTTTCTTTGTTTCATATTACACCTATGGCACCTGGTACAATTTTTGTATTTAATATCAGTGTTTCTTTGTTTCATATGACACCTGATACAATTTTTGTAATTAATGTCAGTGTTTCTTTGTTTCATATGACACCTGATACAATTTTTGTAATTAATGTCAGTGTTTCTTTGTTTCATATTGCACCTATGACACCGGGTACAATTTTTGTATTTAATGTCAGTGTTTCTTTGTTTCATATTGCACCTATGACACCTGGTACAATTTTTGTATTTAATGTCAGCGTTCCTTTGCTTCAAATTGCACCTATGGCACCTGGTACAATTTTTGTGTTCAATATCAGTGTTCCTCTGCTTCAAATTGCACCTATGGCACCTGGTACAATTTTTCTGTTCAATATCAGTGTTCCTCTGCTTCAAATTGCACCTATGGCACCTGGTGCAATTTTTGTGTTCAATATCAGTGTTTCTTTGTTTCATATAGCACCTATGACACCTGGTACAATTTTTGTGTTCAATATCAGTGTTTCTTTGTTTCATATAGCACCTATGGCACCTGGAACAATTTTTGTGTTCAATATCAGTGTTCCTCTGCTTCAAATTGCACCTATGGCACCTGGTACAATTTTTGTGTTCAATATCAGTGTTTCTGTGTTTCGTATTGGACCTATGACACCTGGTATAATTTTTGTGTTCAATATTAGTGTTTCTTTGTTTCATATTGCACCTATGACACCTGGTACAATTTTTGTACTTAATGTCAGTGCTTCTTTGTTTCAAATTGCACTTATGACACCTGGTACAATTTTTGTATTTAGTGTCAGTGTCTTTGTTTCATATTACACCTATGACACCTGGTACAATTTGTTTTCATAAATGATCGGTTATCCGAAAAATCAGTTATCCGAACACACACCAAATTCTTTCGGAAAATCGATGTTGTACTGTATGTATACTGTATATATAGGGGTCCAAAACTATGTACTCACTCTTTTATAATCCAGATCTTGGGAACAATATAACACAGAATTATAATTCTTGCGCCGTAGCTTAATGCTTTCTGCCCACCATCGAGACGTCAGGGTGCACTTGGCTGGACGATGGGTAGGACAAAGAGGTGCCACTGAGTACCGGCCAGTCACCTACCGCAGAATGGATAGTATCAATTGGGGAATCCGCTACTGCTGCCACCAAGAAGAGCTTCAAACTTTCAAGCAAAGGGTGTCTTTTCTTGCAGACTATTCCCTCTAGCACTGACCAGAGTTTATATTCCAGAGGGTTTAGATTGGGGCTACCAGAAGGCCACTCACAACAGTGGAGATGAAGTCTGAAACATTGGCCTGCAACTACTGTTGTGCCATCCCTTCCTTATGAGCTGGCGCAGAATCTTGCTGGAAGGTCCAGGGTTCATTATTAAACATTGTGTTCGTTAAGTTCTTCACAAGAGGATCTAGAACAGTTTCCACATACACTCTGGCACTCGGTTTTACATCCTCACAAAAATGAAGCTTGGTGGGGCCCTCATAGCTACCTCCCACCAAACCATGACTGAGGAGGGGTGGTGACTTCTCTGGACCTTAGGAACTCTCTTACGAGGTTCTCGAGAACTACTCTATCGTTTTGTTGGCTGAAGCTCTCTTCAATGGTAAAGACTTCCTTATCAGTAAAGAGGATGCTCTGATGCCCATTGTTGGAGTACCGTTGCAGGAGCTATTTTGATTTAAGTTTCCTCTGGTGTTAGGAAATTTCGGGTACTCCGCCGATAAGTTCTAACCCCAAGATCTTCAGAAAGTACCCTAGATATTGATCGTGGCTAAACGTTGAGCTCCTGTGCTATTATCTTCTGCTTCAGGATAGGATTTCGCCGAAAACGGGCCTCCATGTTCTGCACTGTGAGGACTACCAATCCTTATGCGATCTTTCACCCTGCCTGTCTCAGTAAATCACTGAATTGTCCGGTAGACGAACCTCTTGCTGATTTGCAGCTTTTGTAGGGTTTGCAAAATCTCAGTTGGTGAAATTCCCACCTTTTGCAAGGCAATTACAGCTACCCTGTTTTCGTGATCACCTCAGTCCATGCTTAAGCAAAGAAGATTCCGCCTTTCTCCTTCACTGTTGAACACACACTGGTCAATACTAACCTTCAGCCCAACGGTTGCTCGCTACCTGGAAAGATGGTTCTACAGTCCAATCCAAAAGCTTGTAGCAGTATTTATGGCTAGACTAGGTGTATATATAAGATAATTGAAACAGTATTAACACATATTTGAGTACTTTCGAAATTTATATCAGTGCTGTTGCTATAATTATTATTTATTTTTAAAAGGAATTATTAACACAAGCATCAAACCACAAGCAAACATTATAAATACAATTTCTCAAAACATGTTTTTTTTCTGATATACGCCTTTTGTACATATAACTCCTCAATTATATACAACTTACACATTCTTAGTCCAGGCCGTGGTATTGTAATTTCAAATTGATTGTATCTCTAAGTGTTATACAATTTACACACACTCTTATTCCGTTTAATGTTTCGGAACTCACAAAAACACGCACTTGAGATATCAGCACAGGAACGCAATTTTCACGTTTACACCACTAAATACTACTGGTTTTGTGCAGTAATCAGCACAGGACGATCTATATCTACAGTCGGTTTCCAGAGAAGACTACTGTTCATATTAAGTTCAGTATGTCACATGTTTAGGTGAATTTTATCAAAAGCAATAGAGCGCGAAATGCTAATAAAGGTTTGTAATCTTGTATTTTCACTTTTCACTACCTGTAAACCAAATTTTAATGGTTTTAAAAATGTGATATAATGTTAAATTGTCTCAAAATAAGAAAGTTATACTAAAATGCGATATAAATTCGATATCCATAATGTTTTCAAATCAAATCTCTCTCTCTCTCTCTCATTCTTCCGGAAACTTCACTATGGAGTTAGTAGACTTACCGATCGAAGTAGCGCAACAGTATCGTGCGCGACACGTATTCGGGAGGTCCCGGGTTGGATTCCCGGGGACCACTCACTCTGACCCTTGGATTTTTCGTGGTTTCCCCGGGTCGGCAAGAAAATTCTAGGGTGATTCCTCCTCTACACGACCTTCCTGCCCCTCATTTCCTGCACCCATCATCTCCATTGTCATATGTTTCAGGTTTGTAGGACCAGGCAACGGTGTTCAGGGGGTTGCGGCTGGACGGTTGAATGTGCGTTTTGTAGTTTTCTTCCCTGGTGTTCTTGCGGGACTGTCAGTTAAGACCCGCCTCCGAGTGGGCCCCATCAGGGGGGGTGACCGCCGGATTCGGAGGTTTGTGGGTGGGCCCGGGCGGCGACTGATGCGTTTGATCTGGAAAAGTTAGGACGCCGTACATTCTTGTGCCCGTCGTCATCTGATCTGGACATCCTTCGGTCTCTCCCCTTATCCCTCCCTTTCCGGGGCCACGGTAGGAGAAAAAGGGACGTAACTCTACCTTTGTAGATTGTTGGAACATTTATGACGCACTTCACTACCGTTCTGGAAGGCAGAATGGTAATGATCAGGGTTAGGATTATTAGGCGCACACCTTTTTTCTTAGGGTAAGTTAAAGCTGTGCGGAAAGATACCACATTGGGAAATTTTGTTTCTAGTTGCGAAAAGAGGCATTTTTTCTCGCACCTTTTTCCCTTTTTTAGAACCTTTACCCCTTTTTGGCACCTTTATCGCATTTCCCCCCAACCATGCCGATAACTCCCTTTTTGTCCCTTTTTCTTTTAAGTTTCATTCCAATTTATTCTTTAACTTTCAATTAACGTCTCCTCAGCTTGCTGTGTACGTGCGAATAGTAAGCCTACCTCCTTCAGTAAACGCCGCGCGGGAATTGAAAGCACACACTCAACAGTGGAAAATAATTGTGTGTTCGACGAAAACCTCTTTCTCTCCTTTACCGCTATAAAGTAGCCCGCAATAATGCAATTGACAATGAGCGATTCTATCCCACCTGAATCAGTAACCTGCTGTTCGTGAATGTGAGTTTATTACTGCGAGAGACGTCATCTGCTTGCATGGAGGCGAAGGCTGGGCACGCAGAGACGGCAGTAACCTCATCCGCGCTGTTCCGAGAATTATTAAGACTTGGTTCTGCTCGAAACTACTAGAAATCGCTGAGACTGAAGTTCCAGCATGAATGAGAGCATTCTGGTAATTGTCGCGGTGTTATAAGAGAATGTGGACAGCGAATGGGCGCAAGAGTGAGTTGTGTGACAGTCGCATTGTGTTACCAAGTGAACTAGTGTTAGCTCTATGTTACATTACCAAACGAGTGTACTAGTACTAGATTTTACCATACCAAAGGTGTCCAGTGCTCGATTTATTGTTCTCGCTGAGGAATTCAAATAAGATTTAATAGACACTGATGGAACTGTTATGCGATGTACTATTTGTGATTCAGGAATTTTGTTAGATGAAAAACACCAGCGAGATCACATCAAACAACACATTTCCAGCTCTAAGCATCAAATGAACAAGACTCTTCAAGCAAACAAATCACGGCAACCTCCATTTTGAAATGCGTTTCAACAAAGTTCCTCAAAAAGCCAAAATTTGAAGGAATTAAACATTGATTTGTGTGCAGCTCTTACACAAGCAGGAATTCCACTCAATAAGGTGAACCATCCAGCCTTCAAGGGATTTCTTGAAAAATACACAAAGATGTCAATGCACTTTAAGAAAAAACTACATGGAACCTGTTTACCAAGAAACCATAGAAAGAATCAAGGAGAAAGTGTCTGATTGCGATGTGGGAATCATTGTGGATGAAACCATAGCCTCAATGGAACGATAGGTTTTGCACATTTTAGTTTTTCCCTTAGCAGGGGAGAAAGTCAAGCCCATGTTGTTAAAAATGTACCAGCTGCAGAAAGCCAATGCCAGTACAGTAATGCAATCCATTATGGACTTCTGCCAAACACTCTGGCTTACTGGTATCGAGTTTGAAAAACTTCTTGTGGGTACGGACCAGGCTCCATACATGGTTTCAGCTGTTAACCAATTGAAGCCTTTATTTCCTAACTTGAAGCAAGTGACATGCTTGGCTCATGCCCTTCACAGGGTTTGTGAATCCATAAGGAACGAATACGACATCGCATATCAATTTATCTCTGCCCTGAAGAAGATTCTACTGAAAGCTCCGAGCCGTGTTATTTACTACAGGGAAATCACTGGCCTGTCCCTTCCAAATTTCCCGGTCATTACTCGCTGGGGATCTTGGATTGAGTGTGCTGCTATGTTGTGTGAGAATTTTGACAAAATTAAAGAGTTTGTGCTTTCTTTGGATCCATCCGACGCAGGTGCAATTTCCGAGGCACAGCAACCTCTGTTACCGGAGAAAATACATAATTTGCAGACAGAACTATATTGTGTCCATAGTTACAAGTACCTGCCTGCAGCTATTAAATGATTGGAAGAACAAGGTCTGGAAAAGGAAAAACAATGGGATATTTTTACTTCCGTGAGGGAGCAGTTAGATGGCTTTGCCAAAGATAATCTAGTCTTCAGAAGAATCCAGACATTGAGGAATTCGCCACATCTGTAGAGTTGCCATTCCGAGTGAATACAAGGTTTGCCCCACTGGTTTCTGTGGATGTTGAAAGAAGCTTTAGCATCTACAAAGACATTCTATCTCCTAATAGAAAAAGACTTACTTTTAAAAATGTGGAGATGCTTAATGTCTTGAAGTACAACAGCTTCATGTTTTTTTATTCTTTTGATGAGTGATAATTTGATCTACTTGTTTGTAGTTCAATAAATTAGAATAGAGGAAAGAGAAATCGTTGAATTAATTAAGGGAATGCACAACTGAAATTAACCCAAAATGTCAAAAAATCTAAAACAAAAAAAAATTAAAAAGTATGTTCACAAAAAATTCTCTATTGCTTGTAGTTTTAGAATCCACTTTTATTTTTGACCTAGCGAACGCTTCAATATGGTTGCTAGCTATTTATATTTTAAAACTTGACTTTAAGGCGTTTCTTATTTTCAGCATTTCTGCATATTCAAAATGTTCTACATGATGTAGTTTTCATTCATTCATATTGACATTCTTTACGCTTATTTCAAAAACCCAAATAAATAAAACTGTCATATAATTTTTGTGTGTAATGAATAGTTTTTGCGCTACTAATTTTTTAAGATAACAATGTATACAAAAAAGAACGAAAAAAATGCAAATACAAAACTGCAAAACTTTTTTCTCTTAAACTAAGAATCGTAGAAAAAAATTATATGACAATTTTGTAGTTACTTGACATAGAAGCAACATAAGATTTTTTTTTGAAAATACATCATGTGTTGGATTTTGCATATACCCATAATTTTATATTTTGAAAATTAATAACTTGAAAACTAATTAAGATTTTGAATTGAAATTCACAAGACGATTGTATCTAACAAGGACTGACATATGGTTAAAATTTCAGCACAATTGAATGGATAGTTTAGAAAATAGCAATTTCAGTTGTGCATCCCCTTAAATAAACCAGCACCTTATTGTCCCTTTTTTCACCTTATTTGAGCACGTATTTCCTTCCTTTTTTCATCTGAAATTTGCACCTAAAAATCCTAACCCTGGTAATGTTAAAGGGAGCAGTTTTATGTATTTGGTAAAATTAGTATAATCAATACTTTTTTACGTATTCCATTATGACATTTAATATAAATTAAGTCTGTTTAAAATCTGAATATTTGGGCATAGAGAAAAAACACAGCTGTGACCCTATAGATAATATAATTCTTTTTAAGTATAGTGTCAGGTCTCAGCCACAGTAAATTGATATCTGTATATTTAATTACTGTAAGCAAACATTTGCTTCCAATACCAACACAGGAAGATGAAAAGTTCTCTCTAGCACAGAAAGTCCCAATGTTGTATCTTTTTGTTTTAGAAAAGAGTTATGAAGCTTTAAGCTTTTTAATATTGTCATGATTTTTTCTTAAAATCACTATGAAATGTTTTTATAGTTAATTTTAGAACTATTTACTATACGTAGAATATATCGTTTTAAAGCTAACATTCTGAAGATAAATAATCAGCATTTTCTTTAAATGCCATACACAGTTACGTTCTTTCCTTTTTCACATGAGCCTTTACTAACAAAATCGACGTATAATATAAACAGCTTCGCGCTTTTCCTACCTCTTGCATGTAAAGCAGTTCACGTTTCTCAATTTGAAACATTTCTATATATCTACCATGCTTAACGTAAATTAGATAGACAAATTTCGTTTTATATGAATGTGTAATATTTAACGGATACCTGGTAGACAAAATTCATGTGACTGTTACTCAGCCAATGTTTAGTAAATATGCTCGTTATATATAAACCGTAGTGTGGCAAGAGAATGCAACAGAACATTGCAAATTTTCACGTATAAAAGCCGCTAGGGCGAATGCCGGCTGTTAGTGGTAATCTGGCAGGCAAAAATGAGAGGTATGGTGACCACAGGGCCGCCCGCTCGAGTCCCACTTGGGACGTAGCTGTATTTTAATGTGTGTGCGCCTTGGGTTCTCTGTTAACAGGTAGTTATAAAGGAATTCCATTGTATTGTTGTCTAACGGAGTTGCTCAGGTTGTCCTCACAACAGCAGCCAGATTCGTTGTTTTTTAAGGGATGCATCCGAGCTCAGATGCTGAAATCTAAGAAGTTGATCACAGAAGCAGGGGTATAAGTCATTCCCATGCAAAACTCCTAGTAAAGGTGCTTGATGTTCACCCATTCATGGTATAGGAAAGGAACTTTGGTAACATAAAGAAGCAAAAAAGCTATTAACAGCATAATTAAAAGTTTTATTATCGGTTTTCAAGACATCGCATGACAGATACATTGTACAGAGAAAGACGGAGGAAAGAGGATGAGGGATATAGTGACATAATTTCCCTTTTTTAACTAGACCTAGGATTATACGATAGATTATGGTGGGCTGTGTGAAGATTAAATAATATAACTGAATTGGCTAGTCCAGGATCTCAGCATTTTTCAGTTAAGAACGGTAAAATACTGTATAATGGATATTGATATACCGTAGATTTGCAAGTACTTATACAGGATGTTCGGAAAGCCACTGTGCACTCACTAGACTACCACGGATGTAGATTACGTTCGAAACCAAGTTAGTTTTTTTTTTTACTTTGAATTTTGACACAAGTTGGCAGAATTGATATTCATAGATATATGTATTCATTCTATTGTTGCATATGTTCAACTGTTTGGTTCAGTTATTATCAGTTGATGAAAGCTATTGAATGCGATTGTGTAGTGTTTAGATGTTCAATTTGGTTTTACATTATGGTGTTTTCAACTGAGAAACGTATTTTTGTTGTTGAAAATGTCTTTCCACAAGGCGATAAATGCACAGATGTTTGATGAGAAGCTCCCAGAAATAGCTGTACCTCATCGTAATGCAGTACGTCGATTTGTTGAGAAGCTTAAGAGGGACAGGCTCAGTGTAGGAGTACTTGCCCATTATGCGGGGAACAGGAAGACTGGACGCATAATTTGGCAGCAGAGGTGCAGACGGAGGGTGTTAGGAAAAATCATTACCGGAAGTGTTTTGGATTCCAACAGGCGGAGGACAGCATACTGGGACTTGATTCTAAACAGCCAAACTGGTTAAGCTGGACACTTACTTAATGGAAGTACGTGTACTAAGAGATAAAGTGTTTGTGTAAATTTTGTTTAAACATATGTGGTATTTGAGCAGTTGCGGTGTGCGCGCGCACGTGTATGTATGTGTACTTCAGACTAGTTTTAGTTTTATGTGTATGTTTAGAGTATTGTAAGTGTAAAATATGTGTTTTTGGTCCATTATGCAAGTTAAGATTACAAAATCAGGCATTTCTCTAGAGAGCATGTACTGTCTTTTGACCCACGCGAATGTGTTACGCAATTAATTTAATAAATACCACCACCACTTTTATCTGCATTAATTTGGCTGTTAGAGCTTATAAAGCGAAGATACATTCTTTCTGGAGTCACTGTAGTCTATATATAAGTTAAATATAAAGTATCATATAAATAAAGTTTTATAACAGTTGGTTTTATCATTTTTGGATTTAAATTAAAATACATACACGCACACATACATATCTAACGCCACGAATTTTCATCGTACTAGTTTACTTCCTTTTTGGAAATATTTACGCTTTGGAAACTAGATGACGACTATACACTTTTGCACGGCAATGCTAAAAAACTAAACCCTGAACCAGAGAAAGCCTGCGCAGGCAAGAAAAGGATAGAATAGGGAGAGTGAGGGACAGATGGTATGAAAACAAATACACAGAACTAGAAATGAAATGATAGTGCTGAGGGCCCAACAAAACCTGCACTTCCATGTGCACCCTAACTTGCAGTATGGTGATTGACATTAAAGAATGGAAGAAACTAAATAATTGAAAAACAAATACATACAATTCCGTTAGTCGTGTATGAGATGTTACACGTTTGACCAAACATTCAAATTGGATTGGATTGTGAAACGGAGGGAATTCGGCACCGATCCAGTGAACCCGGACCTTGTACTGACGCCTCACGAGGATGCACCCCTGGGAGGGGGGAGGCCGGAACCAGGAGTGACGGTACAGCAATGACAGGGTCCTTACAGTTTCCAGGTATAGACGACCCGGCAGTCGGATAGGTAGACCGGCCCCACATAGGGTCCAATGGGGCAGGGGACCGTCCTTATACCCCGGAAACCAGCCGAAGGCCGAGGGACGGAGAAAGTGCACCGAGAGCATTCTTTTTCCCTGTTACGCTGCACCGAAACACCATCGCCGTCACTTTCAACCCTGAAATAGACCAAACGGGTTAAAGGATGAATGAAATGATTAATGGAATGAAATGGAGGTACAGGGATTTCAGGGAAAACCTCCGACAAAACCCTCGGGTCAGAATGGGCAGTCGCCGGGGATCGAAATTGGGACTTCAAGAATGCGGGCCACAGACGTTACCGCGAGCCATCCCGCTCTGTTAAATAACCATATACTAATAATCTGAATTCTCCTTGTTCCTTCAAGTCAAATTTAATGCAGACATTAAGGGGTTAGAATGTATTTTTGGCTCCGATGTAGGCCATTGCTCACGTTAAGATGAATTATTTATAAAGAATCTACAATTACCAGAAAAAATGTAACTTAGTTTTTTACCTTCTATACGACTTACCTAGTAGGTACACAAGGTATTGTATTCCATCCAAAAATACGATATGAGGTTTCACTGCAAATTCGTGTTTTGAGTCTCTCTAAATCCAAAACAAAGCAGTTTTAGGAAAAGGTCCATGTGTGTCACAGCATAACTCAAGCACGAAATGTTGAATAAATGCCAAATGTGGTATTTAAATTCAGTATCTTTTTAACACGCGAAACAAGGATTTTGAAGAAAATAATCCTACCTCAAACTACCCTTTAATGAAGCATTTTTCGAATTCTTTTATTTTCTCAAACATGGCTGTAACGACTTTGATTAAAATCCATATACTTAAGATATTTTCATGACAAATAAAATTCATATCTTGAATTTCCTGGTAACAGCCTGTGAAGCTGTTAAGATAGACCAAAACGTACTACACATAAAACATATAGATCTATTTAAAACACACAATTTATTTCAAACAACATTTTTGTGACGTTAGCCATTTCCGAGATATTCGTTTTATTGCTGGTCTAAATTTCTCAATACTTTAATTTTTTAAAGTACTTTCGCTATTCAGTTGTTTCCCGCGATATCATGAAATGAGTAAGGAATTTCAGGCCAGCATACAGCCACTCACTTTTAAACTTCTATCAATTTGCTTTCCTCTATCCCCTTGCACCTACAGCGAAGGTGTATTCGATTAACATGAAGTAAATATAATAATTAGGTTTCGTAAGAATAGTTTGTAGAAGCTATATAAAAATGAGGATAGTGGGTAGAGAAATTCATGTGAATGTAACGCATCAGATCTTTTTTACATATATTTATAGATAAGGTAGTAGTAGTAGTGGTATTTATTAAGTATTTAGTATTACATTAATTGCATAACACAGTCGCATGGGTCATAAGACCGTACATGCTCTCTAGATAAATACCTGGTCTGTATACGTGACTTGCAGTATCAACCAGAAAACAACTATTTTTTTACAATCACCGCACTATATACATACATATAAAATTGAAAAAAAAAAAACACTGAATCACACACTCAAACACACACACACACACACACAAACACACACACACACAGTCGTGCACAAGTACTCAAGCACCACATATGTTTAAAGAAAAATTACATAAACACCTTATCTCTTAGTACACGTACTTCCATTAAGTATGTGCCCAAGCTTGGCCAGTTTTGGCTGTTTAGAATCATGTCCCAGCATGCTGTCCTCCGTCTGTTGGAAGCCAAAAATACTTCCGGTAATAGTTTTTTCCTAATACCCTCCGTCTGCAAGCATGCTGTCAAAATATGCGTCCAGTCTTCTTGTTCCCCGCATAATGGGCAAATCCTTCTGCCATCATCATCAACAATCTTGCGAGCTTTCCACCCTCCCAACCTAAGCCATGCTATTCCAGTCCTCTGTTTTATACTCAATTCCAAAATATATGTTTCCTTACCCCACCTAGTTTTGTTTTTATTTCATTTTGTAGCTCCAATGTTGATCTTTGTCTACATTCAGATTCGATTTTCTGCCTATTTATATCGCATAGTCGTCTTTTGACCTTTCTCACGGCACTGTGTGTATTTTCATTACCCCTTTGCCAGATATCATTTAAGCCAATTTTTGATAATTCCGTTGCAACCCCGCTGCCCACCATTTTGGATGCCCTATGTTGTTTATTTGATGACGATAACATATTGCTCTCAGAGTTGTTTGATCGCCTTTAATTATTCGCAGCCAGTACCTAACTACGTTTAGTTTAGCAAATACAGCATCTTCCCAGCATCCTACCTCCCGAAGAACTCCGTAGTTTGAAGTACCCCTCCCCAACCCTAGAAGGCGCTTCCAGAAATTGCATTGTATTTTATTTACATTATCCACCCTCTCCCATCCCCACACTTCACTGCCGTATAGTAATGAGGACCTAACCATTGCTTCATACATGGTCTGTAATGTTTTTACTGGCATATCTGGTACCCGTGTCAGTATCCTTAATACTTCAGAAAGTTGTCCAATCCCTTTGTGTTTTATAAACTCCATGTTCTTGTTCCATTTTCCGCCCATATCAAACCTTACTCCTAAGTAATCGAAGTGTTTAACATTTTTAATTTCTTCCTCCCCATAGGTCCACTTTTCATGTTGGCCGTACACATATCCATTTTTAAAGGTGACTGTTTTAGTTTTAAGAATATTTACCTCCATACCCCATTGCCTACAGTATTGTCGAAGAGCGTTTAAACCAGACTGCAAACCTTTTATCGTTTTAGAAAGAACTACAATGTCATCCGCGTACAAAAGAATTGGTATTTTTTGGTCTGCGATTGTCGGTGCATCTATGTCTTCCTCCGTCATCACGCTAACAACATCATCAATAAACAAATTAAAAAGTAACGGAGACAGTATACAACCCTGTTTAACCCCCCTCTGCGCTATGTTACATTCTGATGTATTGTGCTGATCGGTCTTGATAACAAACTTAACTTCTTTATACATTGCCCTAAGTGCTCTAATCATTTTCCCCGAAAGTCCTTTACGTGTTAATTTCTCCCAGAGAGCACTGCGTTCTACAGTATCAAATGCCATTTTAAAATCTACAAATACAGTATATACCTTACCACCTTTATTTCTCAAATTGTCATCAATTATTGTTTTCAGAACAAAGACATTGTCAATAGTCGAGAAACCTTCCCTAAATCCTGCCTGAAATTTAGAAATCCTATGATGTGTCTTGGCCCAACACTTAATTCTTTCATATAAGATTCTACTGTAAATTTTTCCAAATATAGAGAGCAGCGAGATATCCCTGTAATTTCCTGGAATGCTGTAACTCCCTTTGCCCTTGTAAAGAGGTTGGATAATGGCGGTTTTCCATGCTTCCGGATATTCTCCGCCTTCAAATATTTTATTGAAGCTTTTTCTATAGAAATCTACCATTTTATTAACTTCTAGCGAGATCTTGAAAAACTCAGCTGACAAGCCCTCTATACCAGCTGCCTTCCCGTTTTTTAAACATTTTATTGCACGAACAACCTCTGCTGTGCTAATTTCATAATCAAGCATTTGCACAACTGGAGCCCCAGTCATTCCTTCAGCGGCCAAAGTATTTAATTGTATTCTAAACTCCCCTCCTTCATAGACTGTTTTAAAGTGCTTTATCCATTCTCCAGCCGGGATAGTTACCTGAATGGACCTTCGCCTTCGAATCTGTCTAATAACTTTCCACATGTCACCAATTTCCCCATTTTCGACTACTTGACGTACCTCTTCTGCCTTTGCGTCCTGCCAAGCTGTTTTGCTCTGCAGGACTTCCCTATATGACTTTCTTAGATTTGCAAAAGAAATTCTACGTTCTTCACCCCCCTCTCTTCTGTATTTGATAAGTGCAGATTCCGCTGCTTTCTTCGCTGTTTTACACTGATCGTTATACCAACTATTTGATGTTAAGCTGTTTGATGCATTACCCCTTCCTGTTAGCATGTGCGCACTTGCTTTCTGTATAATATTAGTTATGTTCTGTATAATTTCAGTTCCTTTGTGTTGATCTACGTCAAAAGATGTAATTTCGTTTTCTAAAGTGTTAATAAAAATCTCCTTTCCTGCCTCCCTCCATCTATATTCAAACAATGGCGTCAATGTTTCGCATGCGCTTTCATCCCTTGTATAAGATACTAGCCGAGATACTTTTAAAGTCATTATCAGTGGAAAATGATGAGAGTCTATGCTGTTTTCAACTTTAAAATTTTGAACTAACGGCAATACGTCCTGTGAACACAGAATGTAGTCAATGACACTACTCCCATTCGTATGCACAAATGTTACTTCCCCTGACAGGTCCGAACCGTATTTTCCGTTCATTATTTCTAACTCGTAGGCGTCACAAAAGAACAATAACTCTTTTCCTCTTGCATTCAGGATTGAGTCCTTGCTGTTTCTGCCGGGTTTTCTGTTATCTAAGTCCCCTTTTTTAATTGTAATATTTTCTTGCCCTATCCTAGCATTCAGATCACCCATTATTATTAGCTTTACATCCTGATATTCGTCCCTGATTTCTACAATTGTTTCCCCTAAATCTGTAAAGAATTCTGGCTCAGCATACTGGGACGTAACCGGCTGGCGATATACAGTTATAACAACAATATTAATATTAGCTATATTACAATATATACAGGTTGCTCCCCTGAGATGACTCTGTATTTCCTTAATAGACTGTACATAATTACTCTTAAAGAAAGTAGCAACGCCCCCAGGATATCTCCCCCTTCTACCTCTCAATTCTGAACCATTAAAGACACCTTGGAATTCACTTATGTCCACAGTTTCATTGTTTTTTAGTTAAGTCTCTGCTAACCCAAATGTCCAAGTTATTTACAAAGTTCAAAAATTGACCACTAGCCAGTTTTCCCCTCAAACCTTCCACATTCCAAAACCCCACTGACAGCTGGGCATCTTCATTCTATCTGTTTGTTGTCCTTAGCCACGATTGTATTGCGGTCTAGTTTCGCATATTTAGTAGGCGATTAGCGATGCTGGTTAAAAGTATATTCAGCATGCGTCCAGTACCATTTAAAAAACAAATGGAAAACAGGCCGACTGCCGGTAGAAGGGAAGGCGGCGGGGATGTCCAAATGTAATCAGAATTATATTTTTGCTACGCCTGCAATAAGGCATCAGCAGAGATAAAAGTTATAAGTATAAAAGGAAGATTTGGCTTTTAAATTGCTTCCAATTTAAACACACTTCGTTGTCTTAACGGATGCATATGTTTTACTTTGAATAAGTCTTCTAATTATAATAAGTAAAGTAGAGATGCAAGCTAAATGGCATAAAAATAGAAACAAAAGAAATAAAGATAATGAAGAAAATAGAATGAACGAAAACTATAAAGTTAAATTATTGGAAGATAAATACATATAAGATTGAGGTTATATACAAATATAGAAAATCCAAAAACTGGAATTGAAGAAGAATGGAATAGTATCAAGGAACTAGTACAAAGAACAGCAAAAGAAGTACTATGAACAAAAAAAATATGTGCAGCAGAAAAAATGGGCTAAACGTGTGGAATTCTGAGATAGAATAATTACTGAAAGATAAAAAAGAAGCGTACTTAAAATATTTAAACGATAGAAGTGATAAATTAAAAATATAATATAGTATAACTAGGGCATTAGTAAAAAAAATATATACGTAAAATGAATAGAGACCATTGGAACAGACATATAGCAGAAAAAATATCAAGATTTAGAGCAATATTATAAAAATTTATGGACGGAAGAACAACAAATAAAACAATAATAGAATCCAATATAGTGACAGATAACTTAGAACTAGAAGAACTAGAAGATGCCTTAAAATATAGTAGAAATAACAAAAAATGTGGCATCGATAAAATCAACACAAAACTATTAAAATTCATTCCAGAGAACTTTAGGAAAAGATTACTGGATTTTTATAATAAATGTTGGATACAAGCAACAATTCCAGAAGAATGGAAAATAGAAAGAATCATTTGAATATTTAAAAAAGGTGATAGAACAAGACCAGAAAATTATAGAGCTCTACCGATAAAATTTATACAAAATGATAAACAATAGGTTATCAAAAATAACAGATGTATTATTAACAGAAGAACTGACAGGCTTCAGGAAAGGTAGAAGTTGTATAGATAACGTCTTCTCCCTTAAGAAAATAATCGAAAAAGTAGAGAGTACAGCTTAGAAACACATATTATCTTTATAGATTATAAGAAAGCCTTTGACAAGGTATGCAGAAAAAAATTATGGGAAATATTAGAAAATAAAGGAGTACCAATGCACTTAATAAATGTAATTAGAAATTTATATGTGAAAACTAAAATTGTAAAAAATAATCGGGAACCCATAATAATTCTAAAAGGTGTTAGACAAGGACGCCCAATATCAACCACACTTTTTAATCTATATTTTGACGACATGATTAGATCATGGAAGCAACAAACAGTAGGAGGGATTAATTTGGGGTCAAGAACAGTAAAGACCAGATATTAATAGCGAAAAGGGAAGAGGAACTTCAAAGGATGACATACAAACTAAATTTAATATCAAAAACATACAGCATGGAAATTTCAACTGAAAAAACCAGTTATGGCATATAAAGGTACTCACTCGGTCCTGTCAAAAATAATTATAAAAAATAAAAGTATAGAACAAGTGTCAATATTTAATTTTCTAGGATGTGAAATAACATATGTGTCTGATATAGACATTAATAAATCACTAAATAAATTCAATTACATAACAGGAACCATAACGAGAACACTAAAAAATAAAATTAGAAAAGATTCAATAATAAAATTGTATAAAGCAATGGTCATTCCCATTGTAACTTATGGGTCTGAAACATGGACAGTGACAGCAGAAAATAAAAGGAGGATACAGACAGCTGAAATGAAATTTCTCAGGCCTGTAGCAGGATACACAAGACTGGATAAAAAACCAAACAATGAAATAAGGCAAAACTTAAAAATAGAAGAGTTAAATAAAGTAATAATAGAATATAGAACTAACTGGAAACAACATTTAGAAAGAATGCCATTAAATAGGACACCCCGAGCAACATATAACTACAGACCCCAGTACAAAATGAAATAAAAACTAGGTGGGGTAAGGAAACATATATTTTGGAAGTAGGTATAAAACAGAGGACGGGAATAGCATGGCTTAGGTTGGGAGGGTGAAAGATTGCTGATGATGATGGCAGGAGGATTTGCCCATTATACGGGGAACAATAAGACTGGACGCATACTTTGGCAGCATGCGTGCAGACGGAGAGTATTAGGAAAAAAATATTACCGGAAGTATTTTTGGCTTCCAACAGACGGAGGACAGCATGCTGGGACTTGATTCTAAACAGTCAAAACTGGCCAAGCTTGGGCACATACTTAATGGAAGTACGTGTACTAAGAGATAAGGTGTTTATGTAAATTTTCTTTAAATATATGTGGTACTTGAGTACTTGTGTGTGTGATTCAGAGTGTTTTTCAATTTTATATGTATGTATATAATGTGGTGATTATACACAGAGTTGTTTCTGGTCGATTCTGCAAGTCACGTATACAGACCAGATATTTTTCTAGAGAGCATGTACGGTCTTATGACCCATGTGACTGTGTTATGCAATTAATGTAATACTAAGTACGTAATAAATACCACTACTACTACTACTACTACTACTACTACTACTACTACTACTACCACTACTACTACTACTACTACTACTACTACTACTACTGCTACTACTATTACTACTACAGACCCCAAGGATACAGAAACCCAGGGCGACCAAAAAAGAGATGGACACAAGATTTTGGAGCCGGAAGAGGCTAAACGGCCTAAAACCGTGAAGTAGAAGAAGAAGAAGAAGAAGAAGTCTTCTAATTGTGTGGCGCAAATGATACAGTTGGTGTTGTGACCGTAAGGTACCTGGAGTTCATCTTTTCAGGGTGAGAGAAAATAATAGCTGTATTTTGTGTTTGGAGGTATTAATTACGTAGCAATAAATGTCATGCAAATCTATCACGCTATTTTCGTAAAACACGAATTTTCCCCAGAACTACATTTCCAACTGACCTCTAAATTGAGCGTTTAGCACCAAATTATATTTGAATACGGAAGTTGCAAGTCCGAAGGAGACATGCGGATATCATGTGGCTTTATTCTCGCAGTAAACCACTGGCCGACATAGAACTAGATGTTGGCAAGAGTGCATACTGTAACACCCGTTACCGGAGTTGTAACTGTTCACCTTCATAAACATTTTGCACTTCCCGGAGCAGTTATTTTCATAACCGCAACACAATAATTACACTACGCGCTTTTTCTTCCCGAAACTGTTATCTACTGTATTTCTCTTTTCGTTTTCTGCACCAGCAATTCTGTTCACCCGCGTAGCGTTTTAGCCACGCCTATGGATCCGGTTGTTCCGAGTCACAGCACCTAAGAAATGAGGTTTATTTCCCAAAACTCGCCTTAATCTCGGCGATCATTCAGCTTTTAGCTCTGAGAACATGGCTCGTCTGTATAACAGGATCAACTTCTGATATGGTCGCGGCCATCGGGCGTTCCTCCATTTAGAGCACATCAGCAAGAAAATCAGTTGAGTCGGCATAAAAATCTAATGGGTTGCATTCACATAACTTTCTCTATCCACCATCGTTTATTACTTTACCTACTAAGTTGAGGTAAGCATTCTATTCCACCCAAAAATTCAATGTCGAAATTTCACCGGAAGTATATGTTTTGAGGCCCCCACAATCCAAAAAATCTGTGAAAAATATGACTCAAAAACTAAAAATCGGATAAACACCAACTTGGTATTTAAATTCAATATCTTCCAAAGATGTGACACAAAGATTTTCAAGAAAATCCCGCAACTACTTTTTACATGGAACATTTTTCGAATTTTTTTTTGTTTTCGAAAAAAACGAATAACTATTTCGATTAAAATACCATACATTAAAGATATTTAATGACAAATAAAATGTATATCTTGAATTTTCTGGGAATAGCCTATGAAGCCCTCTGCATCCATTTTACATAATCGTGTATAACTGGTAAACGTTAAGAAAGAGGTAAAAACGCGCTACATAAAAAATGTAGCTCTCTTTAAAACGCAAAATTCATTCTAAATAACTTTTTTTGTAGTAAAAGCCATTTCTGAGATATCCTTTAATAATGGTTCGAATTGTTCAATACTTTATCATTCGTTTCAAGTCCTGTCGATTTTTAGTTGTTTCTCGCAATTGCATGGAAAAAGTATGGAATTTTAGGGTCAGCATGTAGCTTCAAGTTTTTAAACAAATAACTATCGCTGTTCTCTTTGCATTTATAACGAAATGTGTACTGTAGCTATTTCTGCAAAGGTTTGTCTCCATTAAAATGAAGTATATAGAAAAATAGGGGCGGCGCCGTGGTCGAGTGGTTAGACCGCTCGCCTCTCACCGAGGCGGCCCAGTTTCAAACCCAGGGACCCGCATGTGGGATTTGTGGTGGACAAAGCGGCGTCTCGGCGGGTTTTATCCGGGTTCGCCGGTTTCCCCCGCCATTCATTCCACCAACTGCTCCATCATCGCCTTTCCTTTCATCCATTTCACCATCATTTCGTTTCATCTACTTCCTTCCTCCCATACCAGGCATCGGGCTGATCACCCATCCTGGATATTCTGTCTGATCCATGAGTGTCTGCTCCTCGACGGGCCTATGACCCCAGTCATCCGCCTGTAAGTCCTGGGGGGTGTAAGTCCTATATACGAGGAGGTTAAACAGAGAAAGAAAAAGAATATAGAAAAATAACTTTCGTAGGAACGGTTTGTATAGCCACCAATAAACGAAATATATTTTTTTAATGTGCTTCTACAAACAATTCTTGAAATGTTTCTATCTACTCCGTGTTACTGAAGTAAAGGTTTGCAGAATTAGTTTCCCATTTTGTTGTATGAACATTTAAGGGGGATAGAACAAACCGAACTGATAGTCAGATGTTTAAAGGCGAGTTGCTATAGGCTTGCCTTAAATTCCACACTCTATCCATGATATCGCGAGAAATACCTAAGTAGTAACAAAACCTTTAAAAATTACAGAAAACTTCAAAACAATAGTAAGGGTATCTTGGAAATGGCTGACGTCTGAAAAAAAATTATTTTAAATAAATTGTTTGCTTTAAAGAGAAATACGTGTTTTTTGCGGTACGTATTCATCTCCCTCTCTTGACTTATACAAAATTACAAAAAAATCCCTTCCGAATGAAGAGGACTTCACAGGCTATTCCCAGAAAATTCAAAATATACATATTATTTTTCACGTAAATAGTTTAAATATATGGTATTTTAATAAAAAAAAACTCTAGAGCCATTTTTGGAAAAATAAAACATTGCGAAACATTTTCCATGTAAAGGGTATTTTGGTTTGGTGGAATTTTCTTGAAAATTTTCGTGTCTCATTTTTGGAAGATACTGAACTTCGTATTTATCAGAGTTATGCTGTTCACACACACCTTTTTCTAAAACGTCATGTTTTATTCGGGGCCTCAAAACATGTATTGCTGGTGAAATCTCGATATCCAATTTTTGGGTGGAATACAATACCTCCTCTACCTACTAGGTACGCGGTAGAGAAAGTAGGAAGGGACAAAATAGAACAGATATAAAATTCAATCACGTCGATCAAAGATCGGAATCCCTGTTAACGGAACATTTATGCATATCAGGTAGTACTGACTAAAGCCAGAAGACACCGTTTTGTATTCACAAAATAAGACAAAAATATAAGGAAATAAATCAAGCAATTAATTTGAAAATGCATGCTTAATGGGGACACAATAGTTTTAAATGCTTTATATTTAATTAGTTCTACTTATTTTTGCTAGGAACTAATAGCTAAAGCAATTTCATAGCAATTCTAAATAAAAGGTAACAACACTAATCTGGAACTTAACTTCGGGGGAAAAAATGTATCCGTTGCAACATTATCTTAAACTAAGATATCTTAAGTACTTTAAAAAATAATTATCACGAATTGGGTGGCGATTTTAAATCGTCCCTATACAGGCTCTCTATAAACTCTCATTTACTATGTGAAGTATCCCCAAGCACGATGTAGTACGAAGTCCACGGTAAAAGCTGTAGGTCCCCTCATTCCATCGCCATCCTCAATGCCATTCTACCAAAGGAGCTAATGGGCACCGTCCGTTGGATGCCTCCAGCTATTAAATTGGTCTAATCATCGCTTTGTGGAACGAGGTTCCGCGAACCACATGGAAAGTATTGGAAACAACAACATACTACACATGCTACAGCGGGTTAGGGTACGCATCTTTCAAGGTATAATACATCGCGATGCAAACAAAAAAGATCGAAACTGTTTGGTGATGTGTTCTTGGGCTCTCAGATTTGTGTGAAGACGTGCACTGCTGGAGTAACACCCATACTGGATTCTTATCAGGCCGAACTCCCTAGAAAGGTTTCTTGAGATTGTTCATAATCTTGATGTGAGGAATATGAGCCAATGGTCTGAGAACCCAAGAACGGATTAACAAATTGGGTTGAACGGTGCTGCGCGATCTCTCCTACGGCCCTGAGACTTCCACCTCTTTAGATCAACGAAATATGATTTGCATGGAACTCAATTTGAGAATGACAACTTGGATGATGCAGTGAAGAAATAGCTACGTGAGCAGGGCAACGCAAGGAAGTATGCGCTTGTTTCACGCTAACATAGGCCCGTACAAGTTGAGATCTTTGTGGAGGTCTAGGAGTACCATGCTAGCCTCTAGTTCCAGAGATCGCTGGTTCAAATCCGGCGGAGGGCGATGGATTTTTTGGGGCGTAAGAATCCTTAATATGGCTTTCTTCGGAAGGGAAGTAAATCCGGTGGTCCCCTTTCGTAGATTTACGGCACGTAAAAGAACCTCAAGTGTGGTAAAGAGGGCTCTGAGCAAAATTTCCTGTCTTTCACGCTCAATATAGAATTGGACGCTAAGAACCATAGTAATTACAGAGCGTCCACAAATGAGAGAGAGAGAGAGAGAGAGAGAGAGAGACATTGATATATACCATCGTCAAATTTCAATAATTTGTAATGAGTTGAAGTTGTTATTTTGTTGTATTATTTGCCCCACGTTTAGGGAGCTGATTTTGAAGAAGGTTTATTGTCTTTACGTTGCTGTATTGTAGTTCAACTGTTGGGGGGGCTGAACTTGAAGTAGTTGCAACCGCACGTATGTTAAAATGTTTACGGTAGCCTTCGCCCCAAGTTTAAAAAAATATTATTAACTTTGTAATTTGACTGTTTCTTTAAATATTATATATTTATGTTTGCCTCGGCTGCGTCAGTATTAATTTTAGAGACATGAATTTCTTAACAGGGCGTGGTGCGGCTGAAGAATGTAGGCTTATACGGATTCTAATTTTTAATTCATTCTTTTTTTATTAATTCTTGACACGATTTAAATAACACTTCACTGATATAGAGAGCTGTGAGATTCTTTAATTAATTACTTGCACTTTTTAACACGTAAACTATTTTCGTCACACACGAATACGTATTAAATTTCTCGAGGACACATCTCGCATCAAGAACACTGTCTACAACCAACATGTCCAGTTATGAGCACTGTCTACCAGCAACTGACTTGGTTTCTACCGCCTAAATTTGTAAAATTCTGTATTTCAAGTCTCTGATTGGCTATTCCTAGTCCAGTAGAATACTTTTATTTAACTTAAGCCTTTTTTGTTGTTGTTGATTGGCTATTTTATAAACTGTCTCAAATTTACATTACTGTTGCTCCAATAATGACTAGTAGCATTGTTAAACTTTCTTACTCATTATTGACACAAGGTTACCTCATTGTTAGCAACATTTAACCTATTATTCTCACAGCTCCTACATTATTAAATTACGTAATGCATTCACATAACGTTATTGAACATGTACATAATAATATAAACATTAATATAATGACTGTTACATGCATTTTATATATTATATTATACACATATTGCTTTAAGGCGGGCTGTTATTGAATTTACATATTATATAATTAGACTGAAATTATTTAAGTGTTAAAAATACTGCCTCAGAGTATAATAAGAAATAGAAAACTGCGGATTTTTAGTTTTTTACAGATGCATTGAGTTAAAGCCGTATTAAAGGGCTATAATATAAAAGCAAAGTTTTGAAGTGGCATCCAGCATATAGTTAGATTATAAATGTATCAAATACAAGGAAACTAAAACAGCTTAGTGTTATTTTTACTATTCGTTAATATTACGAAATGCAGCGCTAGTAGGAGTTACCTTATGTAGGAGTTTAGATAGTTCATCCCCTAGTTTCCTTACTGCTTGTGACATATTTCGGCATCAAATATTATGTGAAAGTTAGAAATGGGATATACCGTAAATGGGTTACGCATCACAAATGTTAAAGCTAATATTTATGATGCCCTCCTGGTATATTTGAAAACATAATTAGAATGCAATAAATAAAAATTATCTTAAGGCACTGAATACAGTACAGTGCATTAAGAATAACAATAATCAATATTGGGTTAACTTTTCGTCTGAGGTGATATGGATTAAAATTCAATAAATAAAAATGGCATTTTGTTGCAACAAGGTTTGAACCATCGATTAACAAGTCCTCCACAAGATTTCCGAAGCGCTCTACTGGACCATAAGGTAGCTTTGTTGAAGTGGTCCTCAACCAGACAACTTTTTGTTACCCTAGTTTCAGACCAACATCATTTAAAGCCTTCTGCAGCTTCTTTTTGTTTAACAATTAATAAATAATGGAGTTAAGCATAGGACCAAATGAACACAAGGCTCGTAGCTGGAGAAGAACGTGTTTGTTTGGCAAGTGCCGGTGTTTTCACGTAGGAATATAATCTACGGGTCGCATACATACAGAAACGCAGGGGCGGCTGATTCACCCGGTATATGCAGTGACTGCAGAAGGTCTCTAACCGCGAAATTAATGGGGAGAAAAGTATCATTTTTTTATATCCAGAAGGAACAAATAGTACAGGGTTATTCAAAAAGAAGGAACAGATTTTAAATATTCATTTTTAATGAACGACAACAGACAGCGACACACACGATGCCTCACCGAAAAGAGGAAAGTTCAAAGTTTTAAGCCCCACCTATTAGTTCCATTCAGTGCCTACAGCGGCGCTGTGTTTGTTTACGAGCAAATGGCGACGCCGCAGGAAAAGTCGTTTTGTGTGCTACATTACGCAAAGAGTGAATCCATTGTTTCATTGCAGCGTGCATTTCGTTGTAAGTTCAACAAAGAGCCACCTCGTCATAAAAAAATTTACAATTGATACGATAAATTCGTGGAAGATGGTTGCGTATGCAAACGGAAAAGCACTGGTCGTCCTCGCATAACAAACGGTGCTCATTTTGAACACATTAAATAAAATTTTGAACTTTTATCTATTCAGTGATGTGTCGCATGTGTCGCCATCTATTGTCGTTCATTAGAAATAAATATTTAAAATCTGTTCTTTCTTTTTGAATAACCCTATATTACCGTTTATCTATTCTGGCGTTTTTCCAGATATCTCATTTTATTAGTTTTTGAAAATTGCACTGAAATAAAAACTTTTTTATGTGTGGTGTTTACATAATGATTTTATGCGTATTGTGCTTAAGTAACGGCCCTTGTATCTACAACATTTTTAAACTTTGAAAGTTACGCTCATATGCACCAATATACGATATGTTTGGGAACGTTAAGATGTCTCCTTTGTCAGACACTTTTCCTGTTTTTCCCTCCACTCTACTCTCCTGTATTCATTATGAACAGTCTGTTAGGAGCAGTGACCCGAGTCACCTTTAGCAGGCAAGAATATGAGTTACAGCATTTTGCAACACTGAGTTGCATTTTAGTATTTTATGTAATTATTTTTAAGTAGCATTCGAAAATGAAAATATTATCACGAATGGTTTTGAACTCCAAGGATATCACGACATTCAAATGTATAAAATTGATTTGTATTTCATGGGACTGCCAAGTCCATTTCCTGCATTTGTGTGTATAAGAGAGGGAGAGAGAGATGGTGCACGATTTGACTGAGTGGCGAGAGAGGATGGGATAAGACTGCTTACTCGACATCCGGGCATACGATATTACATCGCCACATGATTGAGTACATTGAAAGAAACCTTGCTTCTTGAAAATTCATAACATAAACACTAGACAAAAAGGAAATATCCATTGTCCCAATGCAAAACCACCTTGCTTCCAGAAAAATGTGTGTATTATATATATATATATATATATATATATATATGTGTAATTTTTTTGTTATTTGCACCTTTAAAGGGGTCTTATGGTCTAGAGATGTTATAGTATATTGATATGTAATAATGTGCTCACCTTGTAGTCTTTTTGCCATTTCCCTAAGTTTTATTTTTTAACTTCAGGTAATTTTTTTTCAAAATCTATTTAACTTAGAAGTAGCCTTCGCCCCAAATGCACTTTCAGGTGGCCTTTGCCCAAAGTTTAAAAAATATTAACTTTGTAATTTGACTGTTTCTTTAAGTATTAAATATTTATGTTTGCCTCGGCTTCGTCAGTATTATTGTTAGAGACACGTTTCTCTTAGCAGGGTTGTGGTGCGACTAAGAATGTAGGCTTACACAGATTATAATTTTACTTCACTCCTTTTATTAATGCTTGACATAATTTAAATAACACTTCACTGATATAGAGAGCTGTGAGATTCTTTTTATTAATTATTGCACTTTTTAACACGTAAAACTATTTTTTCGTCTCACACGAATACATATTATATTTCTTGAGGACACTTTTTGCGTCTGATTATTAACGCTGTCTGCAGGCAACTGAACTCTAAATATGTAAAATTTTCTCCTTTTCAGTTTCTGATTGGCTAATCCTAGTCCAATAGAATACCTTCATTTAACTTAAGCTTTTTCTGGTTGTTGATTGACTATTTTTAAACTGTCTCAAAATTTACATTATTGTTGCTCCAATAATGACTAGTAGCATTTAAACTTTCAAATTCATTATTGCCTCAAGGTTGCCTCATTGTTAGCAACTTTTGACGTATTTCTCACATTATTAAATTACGCAATACATTCATATAACATTATTGAACATGTATACAATAATATAAGCATATGCAATGACTGTTACATACATTTTACAAATTATTATATACACATATTGCTTCAAGGCGGGCTGTTATTGAATTTACATATTATATAATTAGACTGAAATTATTTAAGTGTTAAAATTCTGCCTCACCTTTACATATTGTATGGTCAGTGAACTCACAGAACGCAATCGCATCTAACCTCTCGTTCAGCTGATTATACGCATGTTTTATTAGCATTGTAATGGCAGTAGCCTCACCTTTCGGAGCTATACACACTGTAATCATTTACAAAACATTAGATGCTGATATATTTGACCCACTTATGAACTGAATAGCTGTAATTTAGAGAAGGATATGGAACTTTGTGTTTATCTAACTTTGACCTGTTCAACGTCTGAAATGTTACTCAAATCTTAGTGGTGATCTTCATTCCGGAACGTTTTCTTCCGTAGATGAACGGAATTACTCAGGCTAGATCAAGATGTAACGGGATCAAGTGACTACATGAAAGTTTATGTCCAAAAATCAAACGCACTTCGACTTCCTTTGAATGTTGGATCAGCACCAACTGGCTTCGGGAACCAAAGCATTGCTAATTTGGATGAGTCAGCAAGCGAACTTTTTGCCGAATAAGAGCATGACTAGAATGCTATGCACGTTTCCTCGACGTCGATATTCAAGTGTAGTCACGGAGTGACATCAAGAGAATCGTGCACCTAGATCTCTTTGCGGCATCGTGACATTCTCCCTTACAATTCGTCCTACTCTGTGCGCTCATTTATTTCTGTTACCGCTTGCTGTCGTGAATTAGCGTCACTTTAGTCAATTCCGGAAGGGGGCGATATTGCAGCGTTTGCTACAGTTCAGGCGAGTTAATTCTGGATGCACACAATCAGCGCAAACTCCTTTCAAGCCTGATAACGGTACTTCCTGGGTTTGCGACGCCTTGATATGTGAAACACACGACATGTAGTTGTATGTGCCAAAGGATCTGCACCACTGTAAACCTATTCAGTAAATTTAGTGGAAGCAAGGGAAAAGTGGAAATTTTAAGAGAATTGATGTTTAATTTTAACAGAATAGCTCAAATTAAAAAACTAAAGAACCCAAAATATTAAGCGATGACTTCTACAGAAATAAATATCTGTATTGGGTTTAACAGATGGTAAATAAGCCAAAAGTAAACTTATATGCAAGTATGTATGCCCTTAATAACAGGGCAAAGTGAAAAGTAAGATAGTGTAAAGTGGAAAATTGTTTTAAATTTGATTTAAGAGATAAATTTTATTAATACTCAGTGTGTTTACATTTCAATAATAAATTATAGTATTAGAAAATAGAATTTAGTGTTTGCACAACCTAAATCTTTTCGATTACAGCATTATCAAACCCTTTAACATCTGAACATAGTTCATATTTCCAGTTTTTACACACATACCACATGGTAACCAGTCTTCTATTGGGGTTCTTCATATTTTTGGTTCGCAGTTGTAGCCAAATACGTTGTCTTTATCTGGGGTTTTACGCCATACAAATGGAATCGTCATTTGGGGCATTATTCATTCGTACAGGTTGAGGCAGTATTTTTAACACTTAAATGATTTCAGTCAAATTTTATAATATGTAAATTCAATAACAGCCCGCCTTGAAGCAATATGTGTAGGTAATAATTTGCAAAATTTATGTAACAGTCATTACATATGCTTATATTATTGTAAACATGTTCAATAATGTTATGTGAATGCATTACGTAATTTAATAATGTAGGAGCTGTGAGAATAATAAGTTAAAAGTTGCTAACAATGAGGTAACAATGAGGTAACCTTGAGGCAATAATGAGTTTGAGAGTTTAACAATACTACTTCTGATTATTGGAGTAACAATAATGTAATTTTAGGGACAGTTTATAAAATAGCCAATCAACAACCAGAAAAAGCTTTAGTATAAAGAAGGTATTCTATTGGATTAGGAATAGCCAATCAGAAACTTGAAATACATAAATTTACAAGTTTAGGAGGTTGAAATCAGTTCAGTTGCCTGCAGACCGTCTTCCTAATCAGACGTGATGCGTTCTAGAGAAATTTATACGTATTCGTGTGAGACGAAAATAGTTTACGTATTAAAAAGTGCAAGTAATTAATTAAAGAATCTAACAGCTCTCTATATCAGTAAAGTGTTATTTAAATAGTATCAAGCATTAATAAAAGTAGGGAAGTAAAATTATAATTTGTGTAAGTCTATGTATATATATACATTATTTAAAGAAACAGTCAAATTACAAAGTTAATATTTTTTAAAACTTGGGGCGAAGGCTACCGGAAACTGTTTACCATACGTGCGGTTGCAACTACTTCAAGTGTTCGGCTCCCCAACAGTTGAAATATAATACAACTCCTTCAATACACCTTCTTCAAATTGACGCCCAAAGCGTGCTACAAATAACGCAAAGATACCATCTTCTTCAAACTGGCTTTCCATACGTAGCAGCAACAACGTAAAGACGATATCTACTTCAAATTGGCGTCCATACGTGGAGCTAAATGCAAATCTACTTCAAGGTATGGGATCATTTGTAAGATTGGATTCTCAGCTGGGATGGTATTTATTCTTGCTCAACACTTCCTGAAGTACTGTTGCTGTGTTTCCAGCCGAATGCGCTTCTCTGGAGGCAAAATCTGCTTCCTAAAATTCATCCCTATCAAAATAAAATATGAAAGTTTCGAGAGCTAAGATTTCCGCTTTGCCCCAGAACACTTTCGATTTAAAATTGGAGGTTAGGTCTAATGTTTTCTTCAACGGATTACCCTACTCTTTTTAGGACTTACACCATAAAGATTGCAAGTCAATGCCTTGGGTCAGCAGCTTGTCGAGGAGCAAGCAAACTCTGGATCATAGCATAACCAGGATGGGTGATCAGCCCAAAGCCTGGTATGGCAGTGAAGAAGAAAGAAATGAAATAAAGTGATGAAAGAGATGATAGGAAAATTCGCGGATCAAAATATTCAACCTAGCATTCACCTAGCGGCCGAGGAGAACCGCGAAACCTTCGGTCAGTTTGGTCGACCCAGGGACCTCCCGAATGCAAGTCGCATACGTTACCGCAGCACCACCTCGCCCGGTTGTGTCTGATCTAATAAAAGACAGTCTCTTCATAAAATAGACAATGCTGGAAAGATTATGATTTAAAAGTATTGCTAATCACCTTCATTTTTGGTGCTTGATATATTGTTAGCGCTTCAAATTGTGTAAAGAACTCACTAAAACAACGAAACATCCACGCATCAGCAATGGTCTGCACAAAATAAACAAGCTTCACTCTGTTAGGCGGGAACTATCGATACTTCAAGAACATATTCTGGTCAGGACTGACATTCTTCAACTCTAGAAAAAAAGACTGTTTTCCGCTTTTCCCGTGGTTTCCACTTTGCCCTTCCCTCCCCTGACTACTGGGCGTTTAGACATAGGCTTTCTTATGTCAATTTCATCTCAGCATTAATTTGTTTTTAAGCTATATTTAAAACAAATGACATTGTTTCATACACTTCGTCCCAGAAGATTAAAGTATTAAAATAATTTGTATTGTAAATGCCTATTAAATAGAGCAAAATTATCATAAATCTTCTCAAATTTGAAGTCTTGGAAGTAAATAGATAAATCGATTTGGAACTTGAGAGCCAAATAAATTGCATCTAGTAAGAAACCTAATTCATGGACTCCTTAAACTCATTGAAGTATCAGGAGGTAATTTGGAGAAACAGGGAGAACACCATATAGTAAACCTGAGGTTTAGATGAGGGTAGGATGGGGAAGATTATGTTTATCTTCCTGGTAAAATCTAATCTAATGGTAAACCTTTTTATTAGTTTCGTTGAAGGGAAAGTGATTTTTAAAGAATTTATTATAATTTTATAGTCCTTGCTTTTTAAGTTCCTATGTTTCAAATCTGATAAAGGAGGCAGTATTTTTAACACTTGAATGATTTCATTCTAATTATATAATATGTAAATTCAATAACAGCCCGTCTTAAAGCAATATGTGTATTTAACAATATATAAAAAGTGTATATTACAGTCATTGTATATGTTTATATTATTGTATCCATGTGTAACAATGTTATATGAATCTATTACGTAATTTAATAATGTAGGAGTTGTGAGAATAACAGGTTAAAAGTTGCTAACAATGAGGTAAACTTGAGGCAATAATTTGAAAGTTTAAATGCTACTAGTCATTATTGGAGCAACAATAATGTAAATTTTAGTGACAGTTTATAAAAATAGCCAATCAACAACCAGAAAAAGCTTTAGTTAAATGAAGGTATTCTATTGGATTAGGAATAGCCAATCAGACACTTGAAATGCAGAAATTTACAAGTTTAGGCGGTTGAAATCAATTCAGTTGCCTACAAACAGTGTTCCTAACCGGACGCGAGACACGTCCTCGAGAAGTATAATACGTATTCGTGTGAGACGAAAATAGTTTTACGTGTTAAAAAGTGCAAGTATTTAATAAAAACATCTCACAGCTCTCTCTCTCTCTCTCTCTCTCTCTATCAGTGAAGTGTTATTTAAATCGTATCAAGCATTAATAAAACGAGTGAAGTAAAATTATAATCTGTGTAAGCCTACATTCTTAGTCGCACCACAACCCTGCTAAGAGAAACGTGTCTCTAACAATAATACTGACGCAACCGAGGCAAACATAAATATTTAATACTTAAAGAAACAGTCAAATTACAAAGTTAATATTTTTAAAAAATTGGGACAAAGGCTACCGGGTACCATACGTGCGGTTGCAACTACTTCAAGTTCGGCTCCCCAACAGTTGAAATATAATACAACTCCTACCTCAAATCGGCTTTTCCATACGTGAAACAATAACCTTCTCAAATTGGCTTCCATGCGTGGGGCAAATAACAATAACGTAACAAACCATCTTTCTCATAAACCTCATATGACTTACAACCCAAAATACTATACGTCAGTAAAGGAACCTACATTCTGCTTTATTTGTTGTTAATTATGCTTTACTGGCTTTATTTTTCATTTGATTTTAATTTGTATAATCTAGTTAGTTTAGTTATACCGGGTGTATCTTGAATGACGCGATACGTGACCACCGGGGCTGACTCGTAGCATATATTGGATTGATTGACCTCACTCTGCGGTAGCCTAGCTCACGAGTCTACGCAGCGTAACGGTATTTGCACTTCAGCTATGGTATGGTGTATAGTGGAAATAACGTTATGTATAATCGTTGATTGTTTACTGTTTGTAGTTAAGTTGTATAGTACAATACAGTATGTTAAGTTTTGTTCGAAGTGAGTCACATGTGTACTATCAGCTTGAATTTATACTGAAATTCCATTGCGTCACCGTTCCTAACAAAGCTACAGTTTAAGAGTTGTTACAAAAATCTAGTCAGACGGATCTGTATTAGACAAAATAAACATAAAGCAGCCAACAGTTTTAACCGACAAAAAATTAGACGTGATAGGGGTATCGTGGAAAGTAGTCCAAGAGAATTGCTGCCTCACTTAGCACCTCAAACTGAAATTTCAATTTCTTCTGCCCATAGAGCTGTTCGGATACTGTAATTTGAGGCAGTGCTTTTAACGCTAAAATAATTTCAGTCTAATTATATAATATAAATTCAATAACAGCCTGCCTTGAAGCAATATGTGTATGTAATAATTTGTAAAATTATGTAACAGTCATTGCATATGCTTGTATTATTGTATCCATGTTTAATAATGTTATGTGACTATATTACGTAATTTAATAATGTAGGAGCTGTGAGAATAATAGGTCAAAAGTTGCTAACAAAGAGGTAACAATGAGGTAACTTTGAGGCAATAATGAGTTTGAGAGTTTAACAGTACTAATTGTGATTCTTGGAGTAACAATAATGTAATTTTAGTGACAGTTTATAAAATAGCCAATCAACAACCAGAAAAAGCTTTAGTTAAATGAAGGTATTCTATTGGAGTAGGATCAGCCAATCAGAGACTTGAAATGCAGAAATTTACAAGTTTAGACGGTTGAAATTAATTCAGTTGCCTGCAGACAGCGTTACTAACCAAACGCAAAAAGTGTCCTCAAGAAATATAATATGTATTCATGTGAGACGAAAAGTAAGTTTAAGTGTTAAAAAGTGTAATTAATTAATAAAAAGAATCTCACAGCTGTCTATATCGGTGAAGTGTTATTTAAATTGTGTCAGGGATTAATAAATGTAGTGAAGTTAAATTATAATCTGTGTAAGCCTACATTCTTGTCGCACCACAACCCTGCTAAGAGAAACGTGTCTCTAACAAATACTGACGCAGCCGAGGCAAACATAAATATAATACTTAAAGAAACAGTAAAAATACATTTGTGGCAAAGGCTACCGGAAACTGTTTACTACACGTGCGGTTGCAACTACTACAAGTTCGGCTCCCCAACAGTTGAAATATAATACAACTCTTTCAATACAAACTACTTCAAATTGACGCCCAAAGCGAGGTAAAAATAACGTAATAATAAAATATTTTCTTCAAATTGACGCCCAAAGAGTGGTGCAAACAACGTAAAGACAATACACCTTCTCAAAGTAAGGTCATATGAAGTAACAGTAGTGCTAAGACTGACCGATGTAGGTAATGTTACAAGACTTCTTTATTGTAACTGACTTCTGCAGCCTGTACATGATGCTAGTCTGCTAAATTTTCCTGATGAAGCTTAGCTGCATCTATCGGATCTCGTGTACGCCCAAAATAGACACTGGAGTACTGAAAGTCTACATCAGAAACCATTGCATGATAAATCCCAAGAATAATTCTTGCGATTTTTCTTCACTAAACTATACGCTCTGATAGGTATGGGCAATTTATTGACACCTGCAGAGCGTGTTCATGACTACTTGATGAAGGATAATGCAAATGTAAGCGAGGTAGATAACCAGAGTCTTTCACGTCGTTAGCATTATCTTGAGGAGAAATGATGGGCCAGTTCTCTTGCTCAATGGCTGTCCTTAAGTCCTGATGCCAGCTCTATGAGGACAAGGGAACATCCGATAAAATGGCCATACTCCTTTTCTTTGAGCACGTAGTTCATACAAATGAGAGATGAATAACTACAGGGTGAGACATAACAAATACAATTTTCAATATGGATGTGCAAGTATTTTAATGCAAACAATTAATTTACAGATAATTTGTGAAAAAAGTTCAGCATTAATTTGATTGTAACATATAGAGGAAAAGATGGTATTATGGGACGGGGTTGTAAAGTGAGACATCTCAGTTTCACTGAAGCTATTGTTGCCATCTGGTGGTGACTCTGCCAGACTAATCTAGAAGCCTCCCTAAACCTGCACGTATCACAGCTTGTCAATAGGGTGAGGACTGTGCTTGATAGAGGACTTTGTTGTTTTTTGTGGTATGAAAAGTTTTAACAGTGGAAGATTCCGGCTGCTATTACGCAAAATTCAGGTGGGATAAAACAATTTGTTTTGCACTTTTAATTAATGGATAGTTGTATCTGTAAATAATTAGTTACATACACCTGGTTAGTTAATGTGTAGGTGTATTATATAAGGTTATGTGCTGTTAACTGAATGGTGGTATTATGGGACAAGCAGAACTGAGGTGTCCCATATTGAAACCCTCTTTCTCTATCCAGGTTATTGATAGAAGAGATGCCGAGAACAAAATTGGGACCTTCTCTTAAAGGCATACGTAAAAACTGGAAGGAGGATGATATGACTGCTGCCGTAACATCAGTAAAATGCAAGAAACCACTGGGTCTATCCTCTAAATAGGAATGTGTTTACTGAGGCAGACTTCATTGGCTCAAACATTGCAGAAGAGCAAGAATCCCCTGCATTTAATCCTGAGCGTGGCCAGACTTCAACCCTGCTGCATACTGAACCCAGAGAGCAGAACTACATCAGTCCTCAGGATATTTCACCCATTCCAGTTCTGAAGAAAAGAACAAGTAACAAAGGAAGAAAAGTATGAACAGCAGCTCTGATCAAAAGTTCACCAAATAAGGCAGCACTTGAAAGTTACCGGAAGAATAAAAACCAAAGAAATCCTCGGAAAGGAAGGCAAAACTCTTCTGTTTGTGGCTCTACAAGCAATGGTGTTCCAACAATTTCAGATGAAGCACAGCCATCGACAAGTAAAGACGAACCTGGGTCACCATATTTAAAGAATGGTCCGAAGAAAACTAAAAAGAATAGGAGCTTTAAAGCTAGAAAAAGACTTGTATTCAGGCAAGAATCTTCTGATTCAGATGACACTTATGTCTCCATCTCTTCAGGTGAATCAGTTTTGCCAATTCCAATGAAAGATTACATCACTTACTGAGTGATTTTTTGCGATTATAAATTCAGGGACCTGGAGAACTTTGGACCAAGTGTGACATTTGTGACAGATGGGCACACATGGACTGTTCCGCGTGTGAGAATCACAGCTTCATTTTGTGACTTTTGTGCGTAAAATTGTGCTCTTTAGAAGTTGTTCTTCCAACTTCCATTGAAAAGACTGAAAACAATTTTAATGAATTTTTTAGACAAAGCATACTTTTTTATATTACATTTCGAATGCTCATTTTTTCAGTTCCTGTTAAAAATACCAGCAAATATTACAATTTTTAGTTTAATGGTGCATTTTAATGTTTGATTGTTCTCTAACCCATATTACCACCCAAATTTTAAGATTGTCAGAATTGCAACTAATTCGTTTTTTCAAAACTTTATGCTATTACAATATAATTTGCGCCATTCCACATTTCAGATCATGAGGAGAAATTATTTCTGGGTAGATCCGTAGAATTAGTTACAAACGTTCACATGTATTTTAATATTTATGGGCGAATTCAAAAGACCGCCCCATAACACCACCTTTTCCTCTACAATAAAAGCAGTGCTACAGGTGGCACAAGAATTTGAGAGGGCATTACTAATACGTTTTCCTTTTCCTTAGCGACGGTCTCCTTTGCTTTCAGATTTATGACAGGGCTCCCATCTTAGGCTTTTTCCTTACAATGGGGCTACTTCGTGAACTATTAGGACAGTTAAACGCAGCTTCACTAATTCTCAATATATGTCGTGTATTCACTTCATTTGGGAGGTTTGTGATCGAATCGAAATTAGTTGTTAGCCTGAAAACCAAAACTGACTCTTTTGTTATGATTACTTCTTTATTACTGGCTTTGAGTCCAACTGTCCATTTTACAATAAAATGACTGGTGTTTTAGTACACGCGTAGTATTTTCAAGTTAAGTTTACGTAGATATTATTTTAATAAAGAATGTATTCAAGAAAAAGGTAGCCCGTATAATTTCGATCATACTTTTATAGAAAAATTGTAGAGTAGAGTAGAGTGGTGTAGTTATTGGTCATAAACAATTTACATGTTCAAACTTATACATCGCAAGGGTCATATAGACCGTACGTGCTTATACAGTACACTGTAGTACATATTTTTCAGACTATATTCATCACGCTGAACATAAAAGTTAATGATATTTACAAGAAATGAAAAGGGAAAAAAAACATAAACTAACAAACAAAACAACAGAAGAAGAAGAGAAAAGCTTGTTCACAAGCACACGCTATTGTTAACAAAACAAACAGGTACCCGCCCCTAAGCCACTAACCCTCCCTCTCCCACCCTTGACCCTCTTCGTTACACTCCGACAGGTAGTATCTAGATAGTGGTTGGTGGAATGTTGCGGCTGGAAGAAATTGTCACTTTAACCATTGAGTGTCGATATATTTAGGAAATTGTGTGCCAGAACTTTTAATATAAACATAGCATCAGTAACATTATCAACTACAAAAAAGCTATTTAATACAATCTATACTTACAATAAACTATTTTCTGGCAATTTTATATTTTGGAAGGATAACTGATATTAAAAATTATAACAGGTTACCATAAAACCAGAAATCGCGTTTCTAAATTTTGTGTGTGCGCGCCCGCGTTATATTTTCACGCAAAAATGGCCAAGTCAAAGGTTAATAAATTTGAAATATTAAATATCTTAGCCTCAGCTTCCCCTTACAAAAAAGGCTATATGTTATCCTAATTACTTTCCCCAAAGGGGAGGTTCTAATGGAGCACGAAATCAAACAGCTGAAATATACCTTATTCAGTTTTTAAATGTACATAATAAAATGTTACAAGCATGTTTCTGGCAAGCTTTGTTACGTACAAAATTTTGATGGGGTAAATGTTTAAGAAGTTATACAACGTTTTCGTTACTACTATTCGTGTATGTAAACTGGTTACCACGGGGAAGTTTATAGCTCCTTTCGCATTACAAACATATGGATATGGTAAACATTAACAGATAGACAGAAACGTACGCCGCATAAAATGCAGACCTCTTTAATGCACACAATTTATTTAAAATAGCTTTTTGTGGCATCAGCCATTTCCGAGATAATCGTTATTATTGGTTTTAATTTGTCAATACTTCGTCATTTTTAATGTGCTGTCGCTATTCAATGGTTTTTCGAGATATAATGCAAACAGTATGGAATTTAAAGTCCTCTATACCTATAGCCACTCGCTTTTAAACGTCTGACTATCGAACGGCTTCCTCTAAACCGCTCTTGCACTAAGCGAAAATTGCTCCGGAGTAACGTGTTAGACTCGCATTCGGGAAGTCCGCGATTCAAATCCCGCCCGGAGCGTCTTCCCTCATTGAGACTTTAGTCCTCATAGGTAACTGGCAAATGATGGGGAGGTACTAAACTTAGGCCTAGAACGTTTCCTTCCCACAAAAAACCTTTCCCAAAATATAATTTAATTGCATATACCATCAGTGTCCTCCGCCTGTGATGCCGATGTATTAAGAACAGGCGTTAAACAATGCTATAAGAACTCTTGTACCTTCAAGAAAATTGAAACTATTTCTGCAAGGTGTATCTCGATTAACTTGAAGTAAATAGAAAAATAACTTTCGTAAGAATAGTATGTAGAAGCTATATAAAATAAACGATAGTGGGTAGAGAACTTTACATGAATGTAACACATCAGAATCTTTTAACAATTAGATTTTCATCAAAATGGCACTGTTTTCCCGAAATTACTCAAACTTCTTGCAATGAAATAATTCATTTTCTGTTTAATTAACGACTCTACAGTTAAATTATTCTATCTATTTTAGTTACGTACTATCGATTTGACAATACTAAAAAAAGAATAAATAACCAGTTTCGTAATGAAGCTTCTATTACGCAACGATTTTCATAATGTAACTCTTATCACGAAACTATTTGGATATTGTGAACCATACATAAATAATAAACTATTGTTTATTAATAATTACAAAGTCAAGATTTATTAGGAATTTATTTAATTCACCTAGTACTCATGCTCTTTTGTTTTAAACAAAAACCTAACAAACAAATCGTCTTTCAAACCATGCATGGTCCACAACACACACGTATCAACTATGTATCAGTGTAGTGTACTGTTTCAGTGATTCCTAATACTATATCTGAAATAAAAATGTAATTTACTAAAGTAAATAAAAAATCGATATTCCGTAACTAAAGTAGATAAAACGTTGTACAATACACATATCGTAACTGCATATAACAATACTCGATTGGTTATAAAACGAGGCCCGCGGCCTAATTATTATTTACTTTAGTGTTCTCAGCAAATGTACATTACACTGAGATAATTTAGTGGGACACTTATGCAAAGGACAAGTAACGGCGATTCGAAATGAACTTGAAAGCAAGTAATAAATTAGTGCTTAGTAGCCTTTTAGTGAACAGCGAAATCCTGTTAACTGCTTTAAACGTGAGTCTGGACTCCTGAAGTACTGCTTATGCTACTTCTTGGATTAGGCTTCCAGACCTTCTTCAGCATCACTGACCAACTGTTTCTTCTTTCTTTCTTTCTTTCTTTCCTTCCTTCTTTCTTTTTTACCTTCCTTCTTTCCTTCTTTCTTTCTTTCCTTTCCTTCCTTCTTTCCTTCTTTCGTTCCTTCTTTCTTTCCTTCCTTCCTTTCTTTCTTTCTTTCCTTCCTTCTTTCTTTATTTTCTTTTTTCGTTCTTTCCTTCCTTCTTTCTTTCTTTCCTTCCATATTTCTTTCTTTCCTTCTTTCTTTCCTTCTTTCTTGTTTCCTTCCTTCTTTCTTTTTCTTTCTTTCCTTTCTTCTATATTTCTTTCCTTCCTTCTTTCTTTCTTTCCTTCTTTCTTTCCTTCCTTCTTTCTTTCTCTTCTTTCCTTCCTTCCTTCTTTCTTTTTTTCCTTCCTTCTTTCTTTCTTTTCTTCCTTCTTTCTTTCTTCCCTTTTTTCTTTCTTCCCTTCCTTCTTTTTTCCTTCCTTCCTTCCTTCTTTCTTTCCTTCCTTCTTTCTTTCCTTCCTTCTTTCTTTCCTTCCTTCTTTCCTTCCTTCCTTGTTTATTTCTTTCCTTCTTTCTTTCCTTCCATCTTTCTTTCCTTCTTTCTTTCTTGTTTCTTTTTTTCTTTCTTTCCTTTCTTCTTTCTTTCTTTCTTTACTTCTTTCCTTCTTTCTTTCCTTCTTTCTTTCGTCCCTTCCTTCTTTCTTTCCTTCCTTCTTTCTTTCTCTTCTTTCCTGCTTTCTTTCTTTTTTCTTTCCTTCTTTCTTTCTTTCCTTCTTTCTGTCTTTCTTTCCTTCTTTCCTTCTTTCTTTCTTTTTTTATTCTTCTTTTTTTGCGTCCTCTACTTCTTTTCGGTCGAGAATTATGAATCAGGATTAGTTTAGATCTTGTGATATAGATTCTGTTAACATGTTGGTATCAATTGTACCTGTATTCACCCGATCTTAACTTGTATTGCACACAGTTCTTATTATAGGATTATTCCGAAAATGCTCCAGCCTACTGTAACTTTTACTCCCATCAGAAACTTCCATTCAGCTGCTTGTAATTTCCGACTTCCTGTTACGTTAGCCATGATTCATAGTCGTATGTTACGAGAACGATACTGAAAATGTTTAGAATGCCATGTTTCTAAAACCAACTGACATTTTTTTTTATATTTGACAGCTACGTTCTAACGTTTTGTGGGATGATTGCCGTGTAGTTTGTTCAATTTGCTCCAGTAGTTTGTTAATTATCATTTTAAGATTTTGCGTTCACCCAAAAATGAATTTGACCAGAGAACACTTCCGGACTATGATGTTTACGACTTTAAATCGTCATTAACGCCTAAACAATGTGAAGATCGGATTAGAAATGCATTTAGCGAAGAAGCCCCCCTCAGGCAAAACCTTATAATTTGTACAGTGAATTCCAAGGTGATCTGTTTTTTCTTAGGGATGAATTTCGTGAAGGACGCCCAAGAGCTGCTGTTACTAATGAAAATATTGCCGCTGTTCGACAATGCTTGAAGAAGATCAATAGACATTTTATGAATTTATTTGGGCGACATTGGGCATTGGTATGAGTCAAATCCAAAACATTTTACATCAACAGTTAGACGTGAGAAAACTTTGTTGTCGGTGGATTCCACATTGAGGCAGTATTTTTAACACTTGAATAATTTTAATTAAATTATATAATATATAAATTCAATAACAGCCCGCCTTGAAGCAATATGTATGTAATAATTTGTAAACAAAAATGTATGTAACAGTCATTGCAGATGCTTATATCATTGTAAAACATGTTTAATAATGTTATGTGAATGCATTACGTAGATTAATAGTGTAAGAGCTGTGAGAATAATAAGTTTAAAGTTGCTAACAATGAGGTAACCTTGAGGCAATAATGAGTTTGAGAGTTTAAATGTTACTAGTCATGATTAGAGCAACGATAATGTAAATTTTGTGACAGTTTAAAATTAGCCAATCAACAGCCAGAAAAAGCTTTAATTAAATGCAGGTATTCTATTGGACTAGGATTAGCCAATCAGAGACTTTAAATACAGAAGCTTACGGGTTTTGACGGTTGAAATATGTTCAGTTGCCTGTAGACCTTGGTAGTGACCAGATGAAAGATGTGTTCTCTAAAGAAATATTACGTATTCGTGTGAAACGACAATTATGTATACGTGTTAACAAAGTGCAATATATTAAATTAAAGAATCTCACAGCTCTTGATATCAGTGTAGTGTTATTTAATTTGTGTTAAGGATAAATAAAAAGAAGTGAAGTTAAACTTAAAATCTGTGTAAGCCTACATTCTTGTCGCACCACGCCCTGTCTAAGAGATACGTGACTCTAAAACAATACTGAAGCAGCCGAGGGAAACATAAACATAAATAATATCTATAGAAGCAGTTTAATAACAAAGTTAGTTAATATTTTTTAAACTTGAAACGTAACAACAACAAAAAAATACATCTTCAAATCGGCTTCACATACGTAGTAGCATATTACTTAACAAACAATCTTCAAATTGGAATTAATTGTTCTTTCACACAAGCCGTGTGTTGGACGGGGTTGGAAAGGTAGAATCAGATGACTGAAAAATTCAATGCCATAGCCGGGATTTGAACCACGGATCTCCCGGTCTCCGTCCGTTGCTCTAACCACTGAGCTACCATGGCAACATGCCGACACGACATTAAATTCTCCAGCTGATTCGCATTTTTCCCGGTAAACCACAAGGTGATCTCAAATTGTATTGAGATGTCATACCCCAATGGCGACTTACATTAATTGTAAGTACTTTAAGTCCCGGGCTTTATAATTGCAACCACTATTAGGTCAATTAATGGAATTAATTGTTCTTTCACACAAGCCGTGTGTTGGACGGGGTTGGAAAGGTAGAATCAGATGACTGAAAAATTCCATTAATTGACCTAATAGTGGTTGCAACTATAAAGCCCGGGACTTAAAGTACTTACAATTAATGTAAGTCGCCATTGGGGTATGACATCTCAATACAATTTGAGATCTCCTTGTGGTTTACCGGGAAAAATGCGAATTAGCTGGAGAATTTAATGTCGTGTCGGCATGTTGCCATGGTAGCTCAGTGGTTAGAGCAACCGGACGGAGACCGGGAGATCCGTGGTTCAAATCCCGGCTATGGCATTGAATTTTTCAGTCATCTGATTCTACCTTTCCAATCTTCAAATTGTCCATAAGTGGAGCTAAATAAACAAAACTCCAACGTAAAGACAATAACTTCTTCAACATAAACTGACTCCCGATCAAAAACAACGAATTGATTCGTATAGAAAAACTCTGGAAAAATTCCAAGGAGGCACTTCAAATTTGGTTTGGAATATCGTTACTGGTGATGAATCTGGGATTTATTATTATGATCCTGAAAAGAAAAGTCAATCGGCTCAATGGGTCTTTCGAACAGAACCTAAGCCTACAAAAGTCGACGAATTCATAGTGCTGGTAAGAAGCCGCTAGTTTGTTTTCTAAAACAGACCATATTGCTACTATAGCATTAGAAGATAGACGTACCGTTACTGTCGATTGGTACGCAAATGTCTGTTTACCGCAAAGTTTTAAAAAGTTCGTTAAAAACGTTCAAAAGGAAAAAAAAAAAAAGATGTTACATCATGACAACGCATCGTCGCATACAGCAAAACTAACAACTGAGTATCTGGATGCCCTAAAGGTCAGCATCATGGACACTGCACTATACAGCCCTGACCTAGCACTTGTGAATTCTTTTTACTTCCAAAAATTAAAGATAAAATGCGTGGAATCGCTTTTTTGTCGTCAGATGAAGCAGTGGAACATTATAAAAACCTGGTTTCTGAAGTGCCTCAGGAAGAGTGGCATAATTGCTTTAAGGACTGGTTTCATCGAATGCAAAAATTTATTGATGATAAAGGGGAATATTTTGAAAAACAATAAAATCATTTAAATCCTTAAAAATAATCATTGTTTGATTTTCTAAAACTTTCCAGTGTCGCCCTCGTACAGTGGACACCACAACAATTTTATAGAATTTTTTTCTTCCATTTATATGCCGCCTTTAAGTTCTTAGATCATATCAGCAGCTTTCCCTTTGGAGCAATTGCTTATTGGCACTGATGTTCACTCGTTTTACTTGTGTCAATCGCTGGATTTTACTTTGGACTGTCTTTAAACTTACACATACGTTTATACTCTCTTTCATACTTACAGACTCTAGGGAGAATTGGGAATAATTCTGGCTAAAGAAAATTTACCACTTCTAGCCGGGAATCGAACCCCGGACCTCGGAATTTGGAGACTAGCATGCTAACCACCATACCATAAAGGCAGTCTATAGAATTTTTGTTCAGCTTTCTTCTGCATTTATATAACGCTCTGTGAATCGTAGATTACATGTTGGAATATGTATACATTTTCTTATCAATAGATAGTCATAAGCAGTGAGGTCCAACCTTGTCTCTTATGAGCTAATGACGTCACATTGTTGCCTTACCCCACCTATTTCGTTTTGTGTTATGAAGCCTTTCCCCTTCGCTCAATCACTAACGACTGGTCGCAATGGCATGTCACAATGTAACCAAATATTGGAGTTTTAACAACCCATGACCATATGAATACGTCATAGCTCCGCGAACAATGCGTGGGGGTAAATCCGCCCTTTCCTGTTTCGCTTAAGGTTAGGCATCACTGATCAAAACCATTTGGTATTTCACAGCCTAGATATAGGAAATGGGTTATTCGTTCAAGGATTTTATCATATTAGGTGCGGAAAAGCTATAGGCAGAAAACTGTAGAGTAGAAAGGCAATACCAAATTAAGTTTCTGAGGATGGGATCAGGGGTCGCAGCAGTTACTTTGCTGCGCTACATGCATCAACATTAAATTATTCATGTTAGAGTCTCCGATTGTGAATCCTGTTTGTGGCGGGTCAGATATAAACAAGACGCAATCTCGTACAGTACCAGTCTCTGTCGCTAGGCGTGTCTGATGTTCAATGCCACATTTGTGTTGTGAAGTCTACTGGATGGTACGGCAATACCGAACACTCGTCTTGTTCAGTACAAAGAGTACAGTACACGCATGCAATGGTTAGTTTCTCATTGTGTACCAGTTGGAGACAGTACGTACACACTTGTCGTGTGAGTTACATTTCATTTTGACTGGCAAACTCCATCCTCCTAACCTCAAAATGCTTAGATTGGTACTGCGTTTCTAATCTACAATTTTCAGCACATTGTTTCTCCATGCTCTGTATATGTAAGCTTTAGATCTTGAAATGTTTTACTATTAAAAGCCATAAATTTCGTTTTCTTTATAGACATTTCTTAATTATATTCTTCTCCATTATACAAAATGTGTACTAATTATTAAATGTTATCCTGGATTGTTGGTTTGATTTGGTCGTCACTAAAGTTTGTTAAAGTAAATTTTAAGCATGCATTTTCTTTCCATTTCTCTGTGTATATGACAGTTATCGATTATGACGAGGTCATCGGTAGAGTCAACAGAAATAGGCTTTAGAGTATAATAATACAGAAATGCATTCTTCAGCACCTTAGCAAGACGGTGTATATATACCGTAACTAGCGTCTTACCTAGCACTACATGGGCTTAAAAATGAGAATATGGGGTGGTTTTTGAAATTCGTAAATGGCCTAAAATTCTCAATCGTACCTAAAGCACAGTTGTCCAAATAATTGTCCACATTGGTCAATGTGCACGTACAGGGTTGAAAATATAATTAAGGGTAGTTTCTTGAAGTTGCAAGGTATTCCTTAATTTTTTTTAAGCTCTATAGCTCAAGTGCATAAATGTTTGCCCTGAATGGCCAGTAGTATAGTCTTCTCCAATAAAGGTTTGAAAATAAAAATGCAAAGATAGTTTTTAAAACTTTCGAGTGCTATATATGGAAATAAGGTTTGGGTAATTTTTGGAAGTTGTAAGCTAACCTATGATTTGTCTAATTCTGTAACAAACAAATTGCACAATATTGTGACCAGATGGGTTAAACAGTGCTGATATCTACATAAAGGTTTGAAAATATCACATGGATAGCTTTTCAGACTTGTAAGGTAGCCTATAATTTTCACTGGATCGTATGAGTGTTAAATAATTTCTAAATTAGGGATTGAAAATAAGGGCAGTGGAAACGTTAGAAATTTGTGAGATAGGTTATCATTTTTGCCAGATTCTAAACCACAAGTGTATCAAGTATTGTTAAAATCATGGTAAAAATACTACTTGCTAACAAAATTCAGGCAAAATCAAAGAGAACTTTTGCTATGAACACGTGTAGCTCCCTCATCCCTCAGTAACTCAATTTTAAAAGACTTTTTTAAACCTCTCCTTGAGCTGAAAGTCATTAAAAATCTACCATGTTAATAGTAAAATGCCAAAAATATCTTCTGTTAGTCTGATATTCACATTCAACGAAACGTGATTTAATTTGGGCGACATGAATATGAGGTCCCCTCTAATTGTGATGGAGATTTGTCACATGCTGCACTACCACAATTATTAGTGTCTTTTATATTTTATGCGGATATTTTCAACAGTTTTTTAGACAAAAAGTGTTTTACTTTATTATTCTGGTAATTAATCGGGTGATGCACAAATGTTAAATTATAATTTTTGAAAAAATAAGAATATACGACCACATTATTTAAATACTAATATATAAAATTGGCATACAAAATGTGTTTACTCTTCTGGTTGTTTCAGAAAACAATTTTAAACGTTTAAATACAGTTTTAGTAACAATTTATCCTCAGTGATCGAATAAATTGTAATATTTTGAGCAATTTAAAAGTGCAGTAAGTTCATTCCCTCTGAGTTTGTACTGAAAATTTGAACAAGATTGGTTACCAACTTAATTGTGCGGAATATTTTAATACCAAAAGTGTAAGAAAAATCAAACTGGAGCATTGTAAGTAGGTAAATACAGGTCATCAGGCCGTGTGCTCATGGGCATTTATGTGGTCACGTGAAGCTTTAAAAGACTGAGTACAAAATTCAGAGTATGTATTTGGGGTTAAAGGTTCAAGGTATTTTTTGGATATAAAAACTAACTTTTGTTTTTTTTTTAATTTGACCAAATTAATTTGACTCAATAAGTAAGCTGAACTGCAGGTCAGATTGCAAATAAAAGAACCAACGTGATTGTAGCTGCTGGTAAATGGGCTAAAAGAGGCGAATGGCGTCACAAATTCTGACTACTGTTCCATGTCCCCAGTTCAAGGAAACTCATCATTACACGTCGTTTAAAGCAGGTTTACTCAGTGACTCGACTCTCGACGAAGTCATTTATGTGTGTGAACGAGTATTGCTTTTCTAACGCCAATAACACGTGTTCTGATAGGCACTTTCTTTCAAGCTATGTGGAAAGTGTATGGAGCATTTCCTTTTTAGACCACATCATTACAAATCATCTTTGTTTAAATTAAGAACTATGATTAGGAATGTCAGAACGACAACGTTAAAATGTATATTATAAACGTGTATCACAATGTGTGAGTTTACCAGTAACGGGAGTTTTCTCAGGAAAGAAGACTGGTCAAATTTTAACTTTCTCGTTCCCGTTCTGAAGGTCGGGATATTAGACCCATATTGGGCTTACTAAGGCACTTCACTAGAAGTTATTCAAGGAGGCAGTGATATGAAAACATCCCCTAGAGCTCTCTCTAGTCGCAGGCTGGGAAAATGAAACCGGAAGAAATTCCAACACATGTGCGTCCTGACACTCTCAGATCTTTTGGGCGTTGATTCCTCTAGCGAAAGCGTCACCTATACTTTGTTTATATACAAATAAAACTGGCCATTCTTAAAAACAATGGCAAGAACCACGAAGAACAGCAAAAACTGGTAGAAAATAACAAAGAACGAAAAAGAACATCAAATAACTTTAAGCACGCTATTAATAAAAGAATGGTACGACTAGAGGGATCAGAAATAGTAAAGGATCCACATTTAGAAAATGTTGATTCTATCGAATTATCAAATTGGCTAACCCGCATTATGTTGGCTGAATTGGAAGCAGGTGAATAGATATCATTGGTCAGTTAAAAACAAATAAACCGAACGAGATGACTCCAGTGATGATGAGGCTCGTATTTGGGAGGTTCCAGGTTGGATTTCCGTCGACCGCTCACTCTGACCTTTGTTTTTTCGTGGTTTTCCCTAGTCGTTAGGCGAATGATGGGTTGGTTTCTCATCTACAACGATTTTTACCTATAATTTCCCTTTCATTCTGTTTCCTTCTCATGTTTCAACTTAGGTCTAGTTTCCTGGCCTATGTTGGTGCCGGACAGATGCCGCGAATACTTGTTCAAAGAAATGAGTATTGCCCGTGGACACTAGAGGGCTGCTTGGTTGACAGGTCGTTCATCGCCTTCTCTAGGCAGCTCCAACAGTGGGACGCGTCTTCGAACCAGGAACTGATAGGGACTTCCGCGCATCCCTGGGGCCTATCTGCCTGCGGTGTGTAGTCTCTTATTGTTCCTTCACTTTATCCCTTCCTCCAGTGGTTGGTAGTCGCAATAGATATCCCGTAGGTCGCAGTTGTTGTCCCCCTCCCTTGTATACCCTATACAAACAGCGTCGAAATTCGCAAAATCGACTTTCGCTATCGATAGGATCATCGATATGCATTCCCGTTCTCGTTCCCAGGGTATTGTGAACCAAAATGTTGTATGCTGTTTTGTTTTCAGTTCTCGAGCCTTAAGCCCCTTTGTGAAATCCTGACATTTTGGTCTCGTAAGCAACATCTTTTAGCTTTATTATGGGAAATGACTAAAGAATGGACTTTTCATTTAGTTCCTTTATTGTCATTTTAGGAATTAGATGGTCCAATTCATTAGGTACGTTCTATTCAGTAAATACAGGGTTATTCAAAAAGAAGGAACAGGCTTTACATGTTTATTTATAATGAACGACAATAGATGGCGACACATGTGGTATATCACTGAATAGAGAAAAGTTCAAAATTTTATTTTATGTATTCAAAACGAGCACCATTTCTTATGCGAGGACCACCAGTGCTTTTTCGTTTGCATACGCAATCATCTTCCACAAATTTATTGTATCAATTGTAAATTTTTTATGACGAGGCGGCTCGTTGTTGAACTTACAACGAAATGCACGCTGCAGTGAAACACTGGATTCACTCTTTGCATAATGCAGCACACAAAACGACTTTTCCTGTGGAGTTGCCATTTTCTCGTAAACAAACACAGCCCCGCTGTAGGCACTGAATGGAACTAATAGGTGGGGGCTTAAAACTTTGAACTTTCTTCTATTCAATGATGTGTCGTATGTGTTGCTATCTATTGTCGTTCATTAAAAATGAATATTTAAAATCTGTTCCTTCTTTTTAAATAAGCCTATGTATTACTCATGTTAAATATGAGGCCTCAGTTTTAAGTATTTTAGTCACCTGTGGAATTTACATCAATGATTACGTTGGAAGTCACTAATAGCATACCTATATAAGCCTTAAGTTAAAACAGGTTTCTCCAAATCTTAGAAAAAACTTTCAAAGCTTTCTTGTTTAATAATGTCCATTAGAGCATCATACGGGCTAAATATTATGCTATATATTGCTCGACTCCAATGCCTCTCATTCTTGCTGGATAAAAAACGGTAATTTTGCTATGGTAGTTGCACATCCTTAATTAATTGAATGCTTGCCAGTTTTATGGGATCCTTCAACTTACATACTGCACCGATATCATATGTACAATTAAGAGTAGTTATAGTGCATTGATCTTAAGAGATACTAGTGTGGGATAATTCTGCAACAACTTTTACTTTGACTGCTTCTAGTGGAGTAGTCAGCTTTGAGGCAGTATTTTTAACACTTAAATGATTTCAGTAATTATATAATATAAAATATAATAACAGCCCGCGTTAAAGCAATATGTGTATACTACAATATATATAAAATGTATGTAACAGTCATTGTATTATGTTTATATTATTGTGTACATGTTTAATAATGTTATGTAAATGTATTACGTAATTTAATAATGTAGGAGCTGTGAGAATAGAGGCCGAAAGTTGCTAACAATGAGGTAACCTTGAGGCAATAATGAATTGGAAAGTTTAATAATACTACTAGTAATTCTTGGAACAATTATGTAATATTTAAAACAGCTTATAAATAGCCAATCAACAACCAGAAAAGCTGAAAGTTAAATAAGAGTATTCTATTGGAGCAAAAGTAGCCAACCAGAGACTTGAAATAGAAAAATTTACAAATTTAGTCGCTAGAAGGCAACGTACATGAGCAGTTTGTTCGCTCGGTACGTATCCGGTGTGAGACGAAAATTCATTACGGCGAGAATATTATAAAGTTTACGTGTTAAAAAGTGCAAGTAATTAATAAATAATCTCACAGCTCTCTATATCAGTGAAGTGTTATTTAAACATGTGAAGGATTAATAAAAGGAGTGAAGTAAAAATTATACTTTGTGTAAGCCTACATTCTTTAGCCGCATCACCCTCTGCAAAGAGATACATGCTTCTACAAATTAATACTGACGCAGCCGAGGCAAACATAAATATATATAATATTTAAAGAAACATTCAAATACAAAGTTGATTCTTAAACGTTGGGGCGAAGGCCACCAGAAAGTAAACTTGGAGCGAAGGCCACCGGAAACTTTGTACCATACGTGGGGTAGTTACTTCATCAAGTTTCGCTCCCCAACAGTGGAAATATAATACAACTTCTTCAAATTGGCTTTCCAAATTTAGACATTCGATTTTCTCAGCTTGGAGAACCTCGGTTCAATTCCTAGCTGTAGCGGAATTTTTCTTTAATTTAAATCAGTTCTACCTCCCGCAGAGGCTAGAAATATAAATGTGTGAGTGAATGTGTTACATTATATAAAAGTGGTTTAAGCATAGGGTTCATAGAGCGACTAACACTCAGTTGTTTCTCATGCCAGAGCCCCCAATAGAAGTTAATGGCACTCGATGCTGACTCTTGCACAAAATGATAACAAAAAAAGCTTTTGTAATTTTTAGAATGTTTGTAGAAGATGTCCTCAGACATTGCAGAACCAGGTTTTCAGTTTTGCATTCTTGGTCACTTAAATACCCAAACGTGCCTTTGAAATAGACACAGGACTTTAAATCTTGATTTTCGGGAATGTGTTTTCTTATATGTTTGCTATTTTAAAATTTTCCTGAAGACGTAATATTTTTTACAGTTGCTTTCAGGTCTTTGGTGTGCATTCTTCGAAGATTGAGGAAGTATTTTTAACACATAAATAATTTCAGTGTAATTATATAATATATAAATTCAATAACAGCCCGCCTTGAAGCAATATGTGTATGTAATAATTTGTAAAATGTATGTAACAGTCATTGCAAATGTTTATATTATTGTATCCATGTTTAATAATGTTATGTGAATATATTACGTAATTTAATAACGTAGCAGCTGTGAGAATAATAAGCTAAAAGTTGCTAACAATGAGGTAACAATGAGGCAACCTTGAGGCAATAATGAGTTTGAGAGTTTAACAATACTACTTCTGATTCTTTGAAGCAATAATGTAATTTTAGTGACAGTTTATAAAGAATAGCCAATCAACAACCAGAAAAAGCTTTAGTTAAATGAAGGTATTCTATTGGACTAGGATTAGCCAATCAGAAACTGAAAAGGAGAAAATTTTACAAATTTAGAGTTTAGTTGCCTGCAGACAGCGTTACTAACCAGACGCAAAGGTGTACTCAAGAAATATAATATGTATTCGTGTGAGACGAAATAATAAGTATACGTGTTAAAAAGTGTAATTAATTAATAAAAAGAATGTCACAGCTCTCTATATCAGTGAAGTGTTATTTAAATCGTATCAAGCATTAATAAAAGGAGTGAAGTAAAATTATAATCTGTGTAAGCCTACATTCTTGTGGCACCAAAACCCTGCTGAGAGAAACGTGTCTCTAACAAAACATACTGACGCAGCCGAGGCAAACATAAATATTTAATACATAAAGAAACAGTCAAATTAAAAAGTTAATATTTTAAAAAATTGGGGCAAAAGCTACCGGGTACCATATGGTGCGGTTGCAACTACTACAAGTTCGGCTCCCCAACAGTTGAACTATAATACAACAAAATAAACTTCTTCAAGATGAATATAAGAATCCAAAGAACTTTTCTTGATATCAAGAATTATTTGGATATAGGGTTTTAAAACCTAACTTTTTTTCCAAGATTAACAGTGTTATATATTTTTTTAGCGAGCGGGATCGCTGAGGTGATTACGTCTGTGCCCCGCATTCCGGAGGTCCCCGGATCGATCCCCGGGACCGCCCATTCTGGCCCATGGGTTTTCGTGGTTTCCCCGGGTCGCCAGGCGAATGATGGGGTGGTCCATCTTCTACAACGACTCTCCTCATTTTGTCCGGCGAGTTGCGCTCTGTAAAGGTTTCTTCCCTGGCGTCGCTGCGGTACCGCCCAGTACACCTGCAAGAATGGAAGGAAACAGAAAGAAAGGGAAATGACATTGTGGTAGAGAATAAACCACCCCAGCATTCGCCTACCGATCCGGGGAAACCACGAAAAACACTTGGGTCAGAGTGGGCAGTCCTCCCGAATGCAAATCGCACACGTTACCGCGGTACTACTTCGGTAACAAGGCATTGCATTCAATAGATTTAAAGCAACTCCATTAATTCTCTCTACCTGTGCTCAGCCTGATGCTGGGCCATTTATGGGTTCGTAATCACCTCATGATACACAATTATTGGATTCTGAAATAAACGATGTATATATAATACAACTTGCAATATGAACTCAGCAGAGGATGAATAAAATACACCATATTTAAGTTTATTAAACTGTTATATCCTTAGTACACTTATAATACTTAAAAAATCTGATGTGATACATTCACATGACTTTCTCTACCATCTATCGTGTATTAGTGGGTATACAAACTAGTCTTACTAAACTCATTACTTTCTCTCACTAGGTATAATAAGTAGGAGAAGTATTGCATTCCAACCAATAATTCGATACCGAGATTTCACCGTAAATACATGTTTTGAGGTGCTTGCAAACCTGTCCGTCTGTATGTCTGTCTGTGAATAGCATAATTCAAAAACGAAAAGTCGGATAAATACCTAACTTGGTATTTGATTTAAGTATCTTCCAAGGATGTGACACAAATACTTTCAAGAAAATACCCTTACCCCAACTACGCTTTACATGGAATACTTTTCGAAAATTTTGATTTTCTAAAAAGTGGCTCTAACGATTTTGATTAAAATACGGCATATGGGAGATAGTTACCTGAAAAGTAAAACGTATATCTTGAATTTTCTGGTAACAGCCTAGGAAGTCCTCTTGATTCGGAAGGAATTTTGTATAATCTTGTATAACTTGTAAACGTTACGCGATGGACGAAAACGTACCACACAAAAATATAGATCTCTTTAAAACACACAATTTTCTTAAAATAAGTTTTTTTTGCGGCATAAGCCGTTTCTGAGATATTCGCTATTAAAAGTCCCATCGATTTTCAGTATTTTTTGCGATTGTATGTAAACGGTATGGAATTTTAAGGCCAGCATACAGCCTTCAGTTCTTACACATCTGACTATCGCTGTTCTCTTTGTATTTATAACGAAATGTGTAAATTAGCTGTTTTTGAAAAAGTTTATTTGGATTAAATGTAATAGATAGAAAAATAAGCATTAGTAAAAATAGTTTGCATACACACTAATAAAGATATAAGATAGAGAAAGTCATATAAATGTATCATATCAGATTTCTTTTTATATATACTTCATATTAATCCAAATAAAGTTTAGCAGAAGTAGCTACATTACACATTTCGTTATACAGGGTGGACCGTTTAAGTTGAGACTGTACAGTATCTGCAAAATTAAGCGTTATAGAAACTAATGTCTTGAATAGAAGTTGCTTGATATTATAGGGGAAAGTAAATGCCATTAGTCGTGTTTTATTTGGAGGACGTTATGATGGTCATTTTAGAGTCAATTTACTTTTAACAAATGATATTTAATTGCCCCCATAATATCAAGCTTCTATTCAAGCCATTTCTTTCTACAACGCTTAGTTTTGGAGATATTGCACAGTCTCAGCTTAAATGGTCGATCCTGTACATACTAGCGAACAGCGATAGTCAAATGTTTAAGAACAGGACGCTATATGCTGGCCTTAAAATTCCATACTCTTTCTATGGAATCGCGAGAAACAACTGAACGCTGACAGGGCTTTAAAAGAATGACTAAGTATTGATCAATTTCGAACCATTAACAACAGATATCTCGAAAATGCCAAATAACAAAAAAAGTTATTGGAAATAAATTGTATGTTTAAAAGAGATCTACATTTTTTGTGCAGTACGCTTTCATCTATTACTTAACGTTAACCAGTTATATAAGAGTATACAGAATACCTTCCGACTGAAGAGGAATTCACAGGTTATTCCCAGATAATTCAGAACCTACATTTTATTTGTATATATGGTAATTTATAGTTAATATATGGTAAAATCGTTAGAACCAGTTTTGAGAAAATAAAAAATTTCCAAAAATATTCCATGTAAGAAATAGTTTTGGATAGGGGTATTTTCTTGAAAATCTTTGTGTCGCATCTTTGAAGGGTACTGAACCTATATACCAAGTTTGGTATTGATCCGACTTTTCGTTTTTGAGTTACGCTGTAAACAGACATGCACACGGACCTTTTTCTAAAAATGCTTTTTTTTCGTATTCAGGGTCCTCAAAACATGTATTTCAGTTGAAATCTTGGTATAGAATTTTTAGTGAAATGCAATACCTTCTCTACCTACTAGGTATGTGGCAAAGAAGGTAAAAATGTTATGTACATTTACTGTACTTCAATATACCTTTTGGTAGTGATTAAGCGAGTGAAAATAAGTGCATTCTGATGCCAGGCATTTTCAAATATCAAGTTTGAGGCAGTATATTTAACACTTAAATAATTTCAGTCTAATTATATAATATGTAAATTCAATAACAGCCCGCCTTGAAGCAATATGTGTATGTAATAATTTGTAAAATGTATGTAACAGTCATTGCATATGCTTATATTATTGTATCCATGTGTAATAATGTTATGTGAATATATTACGTAATTTAATAATGTAGGAGCTGTGAGAATAATAAGTTAAACGTTGCTAAGAATGAGGTAACAATGAGGTAACCTTGAGGCAATAATGAGTTTGAGAGTTTAAATGTTATTTGTGATTCTTGGAAGCATTAATGTAATTTTAGTGACATTTTATAAAAAATAGCCAATCAACAACCATAAAAAGGCTTTGGTTGAGTGCAGGTATTCTATTGGAGTAAAAATAGCCAATCAGAGACTTGAAATACAGAAATTTACAAGTTTAGACGGTTGAAATCTAGTCAGTTGCCTGCGGACAGTGTTTGTAACTGGATGCGAGATGTGTCCTCGAGAAATTAATTACGTATTCGTGTGAGACGAAAATAGTATATGTTTTAAAAAGTGCAAGTATTAAATAAAAGAATCTCACAGCTCTCTATATCAGTGAAGTGCTATTTAAATAAAAAAAGGAGTGAATTAAAACTTAAAATCTGAGTAAGCCTACATTCTTATCGCATCACGCCCTGCCAAGATATCCATTTCTCTAACAATAATACTGACGCAGCCGAGGCAAACAAAAATATTAAATATTTAAAGAAACAGTTTAATTACAAAGTTAATATTCTTTTAAACTTGGGGCAAAGGCCATCTGAAAATACATTTGGGGTGAAGGCTACCGGAAACTGTTTACTATACGTGCGGTTGCAACTACTACAAGTTCGGCTCCCCAACAGTTGAAATACGATACAACTCCTTCAACACAAACTACTTCAAATCGGCTTTTCATACGTAGCAGCAAACAACGTAAAGAACAATTCTACTTCAAATAAATTTAAAAAAAAGAACAATATTTTCTTCAAATTAATGATATGTGAAGCTCTTGTAATTAGGTTTTTCTGCCCATGTAGCAACATTATCTGTGACCTGTGACAATGACGCACTTACATTGCCCCGTTAGGTTTTTGGCAAGCTTTGCAACCCGTGAGCATTCTGTAATACGACAGAATTCAGCACAAGAGGGATTACATACAGTACCTTGCTGCAATGCGTTTGTACCACATAGTGGAATGCACTATCTTGCGAGAGCATTGCAGTTGGTGTCCTTGTCCGTGCTACATTTAATATGTGGCAATAAAAAGAAGAAAACTGCTTTATTTTATGTGCTTATCTTCTTCAAAAGAATGAGGTAAATGGAACTTTGCTTCCTCTTATTTACTTACACCACTAGTTTGCGCCAACATAAAACGTAACATCAGAAATATTTTCTATTCTTTCAAACATTTACTTAGATACCTATACACCAGATGGATGCACTGCATCTAGTCGTGTTGGGCGATCCTAGTGATTTAGTTGACAAGGCCCTACAACAGATGCAATGCAATTGCGATTTATTGCACATTTTATATACAAAATAGCAAAATAGCTTCTTTCAAAGCTAATGCTGGTATGGCTCTTTTTTCTCTCCTTTATAGTTACGCATTATTATTATCATTATTATTATTATTTTTATGTATATATTTTCCATAATGCTATACAAAAATCCTACAATCTTTCATACGTTACTTTGAGTTGCTATTTTATTCTTTAGTCCACCATGCATTTTAACACCGTGGTTATTTATGCATGGTGGGTCATAACAGATTCATAGTGCTTTGTTTTTCTAAGTCATTTTTCTCTTACTCTCCCCATATATTCTCCTTTTTTTATTTTCATTATCCTAACTTTTGATACTTCTTTATTAACATTCTCCCATTGTTTAGGTAAAAACTGATCTCTCCATAACTTAGTTTCTTCTCATTCAATTATATAATGTAAGTCGTTATCTACCTCTCCACAAAGCGGACACCTATCCATATTCGCTCCCTTCCTATCTCCCCTTAGCCTATGTGCACTTAATCCAGACCAGGCCCACCCTTCTCTCACTAACCTATTACTTATATTCATATACTTATCCCTCGCCAGTCCACCTTTAATTGTCTATATAGTTCCAAACTTTTTTTTTCCTTCCAGACTTTGAAATAACTCTTGTCTATGTCTTCCACTCTGTTCCTCACTTCTTTCCGGAAACCTTTAACTAACCCCTCTCTCTCATCCCATAAGTTACCCATTCCTATTTCCTGTAAAATTCTCCTTATTCCTTGAGCCCAGTTCATCCCAGCACTGGATTTTTCTTGCATTATTAAACATTGCCTCAAGAAATTATGCTCATCCAATGATTTCAACCTATACCAATATTTAAGTACCCTTTCTACTGTCATGCCCTTGCTACCTACTCTTCCCAACTCCAACATTGTTGCTCCATTTGGTGATGAAATGGATAAACCTAATATACATTTACAGAACGATCTAAGTACTTTATCAGTCATCTCCCATCCTTTATCACTTCCCCAAATCTCTGATCCATAGACCATTTTTGCTTCAGCAACAGCTTTGTACACCCTTTCCAACCATTTAATTTGCATGTCTGGTATTTTCTTTAAACACATTCTTATAGCAGTCATTGCCAATCTTCCCTTATCCTGTGATCATTCCATCTCCCATTACTGCTTATTCTCACTCCTAAATAATCAAACTTGTTTACTATTTGCGACTTTTCCCCTTCCACACACCACTTTTCCTCCTTCTTCAATTTATAGCCCGTTTTAAATACTATTACCTTTGACTTTTTAAAATTTATTCTTAAACCCCATTTCTTACAAAATGAATATATGATATGGAGCACTTTTGTTAGACCTCCTACTGAAATAGAACCTACCACTAAATCATCCGCAAAAAGTAATCCTGGAATTTCTCTATTATTTACTATTATTATTCAGGGATGAGACCTCGATACCTCGATACTCCCGCTACTCGATGGTATCGAAGTATGTCTAACTTCTAAACCTACGATACCTTTTCGATTAAGTTTTGCAATTGTGAAGGTTGTTGTGTTTAATTCTATGCTCGATAAGGAATGAACGCAGTCGAGACTTCACGCTATTGGCTCGCACTTGTCCCCAAAGAGTTGCTGGACTATAGTTCTTGATGGACCTTGACTGCGTTTTCTGTGGGTGAATGAAGCAACACTCTATAGGCTCTTGTGTCTAAATGAAAACATGCAAAATAATGGGGGAAGGAGTAGAGGTACTGATGTAACATGCAGCGTTAACCGAGTTGTGAATGAAGCTGATTTAGATGACGCACTAAACATGTTTCTGCAACAGTCTGGTTTGGTGACTCACTCTCAGCCATTACATTTACCTACTCCGGTGACAAAATATGCGAATTCGGCAGAAACAAATCAGAACTTACGACGTGTGATAATATTTGTTCTTTCCTTCCATGTGTTAGTTTGTGTTTACGCAAATCAAATTAAACCTGTATATGATAAAGTATGAGGGTAGGTAGTAGAGAGGCTTAATTCATAACCCTACTATGTTTCCGTGTGTTATATGGCTAATTACTTATTACCGGAAGAAAATATACATATGTTATAGGCTAGCTGTTGTGAATAGTGGCAGAATGGTGTAACTCACATTATTTTGAGTTGTTTGAGTTTCATGTAAAATTTATATTAGTTTATATTTTCAAGATTGCAGAAAAAACATGAATTGCTGGCATTTGTTTCTCTATAGATAGAAATTCCTTTAAAAGAAAATTTCCAGCACAAAATATATTACATAAAAAAGGAAGCAAAATTTTTATTATTATTATTATTATTATTATTATTATTATTATTATTATTATTATTATTATTATTATTATTAACTTTGCTTAGCAGCAGGAGATACAACATAACCTGTGGCATTATCAAGATATAAACATTCCTGCCATTTAGAGGGTGTCAAACGAAATATTTCGGAATTAGTATACAATACAAAATTGATTAAATGCGTTTATACGACATTTATATGCGTTTATTGGAAAATGAAGTAGGTTTATTGTCTTTATGCTGTTTGCACCGCGCTTTGGGCGCCAATTTGAAGTAGGTTTTGTTGCTTCACGTATTGAAAGCCAATTTGAAGTAGGAGTTGTATTGTAGTTCTACAGTTGGGGAGCCGAACTTGAAGTAGTTGCAACCGCACGTATGGTACCCGGTAGCCTTCGCCCCAAATTTAAAAATATTAACTTTGTAATTTTGACTGTTTCTTTAAATATTATATATTTATGTTTGCCTCGGCTGCGTCAGTATTTTTGTTAGAGACATGGATTTCTTTGCAGGGAGTAGTGCGGCTAAGAATGAAGGCTTACACATATTATAATTTTTACTTCACTACATTTATTAATCCTTGACACAATTTAAATAACACCTCTCTGATATAGAGAGCTGTGAGATTCTTTTACTAATTACTTGCACTTTTTAACACGAAAACTATTTTTGTCTCACACGAATACGTATTAAACTTCTCGAGGACGCATCTCGCGTCTGGTTAGTAACGCAGTTTACAAGCAACTGACTTCTGAATTTGTACAATTTGCCCTATTTCAGTTTCTGATTGGCTAATCCTACTCCAATAGAATACTTTTATTTAACTTAAGCTTTTTTCTGGTTGTTGATTGGTTATTTCTAAACTGTCTCAAAATTTACATTATTGTTGCTCCAATAATTACAGGTAGCATTTTTAAACTTTCTTATTCATTATTGCCTCAAGGTTAACTTATTGTTACCTCATTGTTAGCAACTTTTAACCTATTATTCTCACAGCTCCTACATTATCAAATTACGTAATATATTCACATAACATTATTGAACATTTACATAATCATATAAATATTAATACAATGATTATTACATGCATTTTATATATTATATTATACACATATTGCTTTAAGGCGGGCTGTTATTATATGTTATATTATATAATTTGACTGAAATCATTTAAGTGTTAAAAATACAGCCTCAAAAACTACCAATAAGAACACAATTCAGAGAACAAGCTATCGCCTTTACAATTTTTATAAAGTATAACAAAGCAGAGAAGCTAAATAAACTTCAATTTACTTAGCGCCTAAATATACTTATATTCGTCCTTTCAGGGTAAAAAAGAACTCTGTATAAGAAACTACGTAGACAATGTATCTCCACCGAAATCGACTGTGAGCCCACAAGACTGCAGGATATCAGTACTACACTTAGCACGGTGACGGACTCTTGCTAGCTCTATTACCATTTCCTAAGGGGCAGCCTCCCAGTTTATTGGACCAGAGTCTAGGAACACTTTGGTATTTGGTAAGAGAGGCTATTGTGAGGCAGCGGCTATGGGTCAAGGTTATCGGGAGGTCGACGCCGAGCGGTCCGAGTAAACAACAATAAGACCGCTTGCCAGCCTAAACACGGGCGCGCTATCGGGAGATAATTAGAACTTTCCGGAAGCTCTATCTCCCCTCCTCCAGAAATAGTCTAGAATGTTCGAGAACCTTCTTTGGAAGATTCCACTATATAAGCGAGCGCTCTCGCGGGCAATCAGTCAGTGCGAGGCGAGAAGTCAGGCAGTCGCAAATTGAAAGCGAGTCGAGTGGCGACCGCAGAGTGAGTCGCGTCAGTCAGTCGGTGGACGAGCGAGTTTATGACGGCTGTTGTGACGTGCAGCGAGTGCTACTGCGGAGTGACAGTTGTGAAGACCTTGTGCTCGACTCCCGAGTGAAGCCAGCCGTCCGGCGTAAAGAGGCTGAGTCACGAGGGATGTGAACTGACGGAGAGCTGAACAGGTCACCTTAGTGAGGTGTCATTGATGAAGTAAACTCGCAGTGAAACTGAACGATAAGAACTTAGAACAGTGATAGAGAGAACAGTGGTAATTGAAAACCCGGATGAAGTCACACTATTTAGACCTGGTCCAAGGTAAACATCATGAAGGCTTAAACCCCCAGAAAATAAACACGGTAAACTATTTATTAGGAAACCATGCAAGAAAAGAGCTGAAAACTTGCTTAAATGCAAATGGCTCTAACGGCATTGATTAAAATGCCTAGGTATGAAATATTTACAAAATAAATAAAAGGTGTGTCTTAGATTCTTTTTGCGAATGGCCTATTACTTCCTCTTCATTCTGAATTAATTTTAAACAAATTTTAATTACGGTAAACCGTAAAACATAGATGAAAAGCTGCCACACAGAAATTATAGATCTCGATAAAATTCAGAATTTAAGTCAAGTATATTTTTGTAACACTAACCATTTCCGAGATATTCGTTGTTGTTGGTTTGAATTTTGTAATGTGTCATACACAAGTGCTAAGCTAACATTCGTTTGTTTCTCCTGATGATGTTGCAAACACTAGAATTTCATAGACAGCGACTGCTTTTTACCTTCTCTATCACGTACATAGTAGGTAGAGAAGGTATTGCATTCCACCCAAAAATTTGATACCGACATTTCACCGACAATACATGTTTTGAGGCCCCTTGAATCCAAAAAAGTATTTTTAGAAAAATGTCCATATGTGTGGGTGTGTGACTGAACATCATAACTCAAAAACGAAAAGTCGAATAAATACCCAACTTGGTATTTAAGTTCAGTACCTTCTAAAGATACGACACGAAGATTTTCGAGGAAATTCCCCCATCCTAAACCACCCTTTACATGGAACATTTTTCGAAATTTTTTATCTTCTTAAAAAATGGTTCTAACTATTTTGATTAAAATACCATATATTAAAGGTATTCACATCAAAGATAAAATATATATCTTGAATTTTCTGGGAGTAGCCTGTGGAGTACTCTTCATTCGGAAGGATATTTGTATAATCTTGTATAACTGGTAGGCGGCGCCGTGGCCGAGTGGTTAGACCGCTCGCCTCCCATCTAGGCGGCCCGGGTTCAATCCCAGGGACCTGCATGTGGGATTTGTGGTGGACGAAGCGGCGTCTGGGCGGGTTTTCTCCGGGTTCTCCGGTTTCCCCCGCCATTCATTCCACCAACTGCTCCATCATCACCTTTCCTTTCATCCATTTCACCAACATTTCGTTTCATCTACTTCCTTCATCCCATACCAGGCATCGGGCTGATCACCCATCCTGGATGCTCTGTCTGATCCATGAGTGTCTGCTCCTCGACGGGCCTCTGACCCCAGGCACCCGCTTGTAAGTCCTGGGGGGTGTAAGTCCTACATATGAGGAGGGTAAACAGATAATGAATGAATGAATTGTATAACTGGTAAACGTTAAGCGATAGACGAAAACGTACTATCCAAGAACTGTGGATCTCTTTATAACGCTCTATTTATTTCAAATAATCTTTTTTGTAGCATCAGCCATTTCCAAGATATCCGTTATTAATGGTCCGAAATTGTTCAATACTTAGCCATTCTTTAATTCCTGTCGATTTTCTGCGTTTTTGAGTTATACTGTCCACACGCATACTACTCACCTTTTTCTAATTTTTTTTTCTTTCTTTCTTTCTCGCGACTGCATGGAAAAAGTATGGAATTTTAAGCCCACGGTATTGCGTCCAGTTCTAAAACATGTGACTATCACTGTTTCCTTTGTATCTATAAATGTGTAATGTAGCTATTTCCGCAAAGATTTATCCCAATTAAAATGAAGTATATAGGAAAATAAACTTTCGTAAGAATAATTTTACACCCTCTAATATGCGATAGAGGGCAGAGAAAGTCCTGTGAATGTAACATATGAGGCTTTTTTAAAGATTTGAGTATCGCCTCAATCTCCTGCATCCCCCTTGTACCGACAACGAAATGTGTAATGGTAATATTTCTGCAAACGTTTATCTTAATAAACATGAAGCATAGAAGCATAGTTTGTAGATGAGTGGATATAGAAAGTCATATGAATGTAACACTTTTTTAGATGGAGACGAACACTTTCTGGAATCATAGAGCCTGCATAAAAATATGTAAGATACAGGCATTTTATTTCATAAATTCCAAAACCCGAAATCGGAATTGTTTACGAAATAAAAGGCAAAGTCATAAACATAGACGGCATGTCCCAAAGCGAGGGGAAAAACCAAACAGAACCGCTGCAAACGACCGCGCAAGAGAACAACCCTCAGCATTGCTAACAGGGAAAGGGTTAAAAGTGAAGTAGATAGTATCTTTACGTTATTTATTAGCACCACGCTTTGGGCGTCAATTTAAAGTAGTTTGTATTGAAGGAGTTGTATTATATTTCAACTGTTGGGGAGCCGAACTTGTAGTTGCAACCGCACGTATAGTAAACAGTTTCCGGTAGCCTTCCCCCAAGTTTAAAAAAAAATATTAACTTTGTAATTTGACTGTTTCTTTAAATATTATATTTATGTTTGCCTCGGCTACGTCAGTATTATTGTTAGAGACACGTTTCTCTTAGCAGGGTTGTGATGCGACAAGAATGTAGGCTTACACAGATTATAATTGTACTTCAATCATTTTATTAATGATTGACACGATTTAAATAACACTTCACTGATATAGAGAGCTGTGATATTCTTCTTATTAATTAATTACACTTTTTAACACGTATACTTATTTTTTCGTCTCACACGAATACATATTATATTTCTTGAGAACAATTTTGCGTCTGGTTAGTAACGCTGTCTGCAAGCAACTGAACTCTAAATTTGTAAAACGTTCTCCTTTTCAGTTTCTGATTGTCTAATCCTACTCCAATAGAATACCTTCATTTAATTAAAGCTTTTTCTGGTTGTTGATTGGCTATTTTATAAACTGTCACTAAAATTATATTATTGCTTCCAAGAATCAGAAATAGTATTGTTAAACTCTCAAACTCATTATTGCCTCAAGGTTATCTCATAGTTACCTCATTGTTAGCAACTTTTAACCTATTATTCTCACAACTCCTACATTATTAAATTACGTAATACATTCACATAACATTATTACACATGGATACATAATATAAACATTTTCAATGACTGTAATATACATTTTTATATATAGTTACATACACATATTGCTTTAAGGCGGGCTATTATTGAATTTACATATTATATAATTACACTGAAATTATTTAAGTGTTAAAAATACTGCCTCAAACGATCAGATTTGGGGACGTTAAAAGTTTTCACTACAGCTTAAGTAGTGAGGAAAATTGCCCAAAATATGACACTTTTTGTTTTTTGTGCAGTGTTATAAATTGGAATTTCCTCCATAAATTGATATATACTTTATCATCGTAGGCAGGAGACTTGTATTTTACATATATTTTTAAAAAAGCACCGCGCCTGCGATTTTGTACTCTGAATTGCGTACCACTTCACAAACCAATCACAACGTCTATATTTTTGAAGTAGAGAAGTACATTTTAGTTCAGTTTTAGAGGAAAGCTCTGTTCCTCAAATTGACCGCAATGGAAAATATGGCGGCAGCTTCCGTACGTCTGAGCCATGTGGCTTCTTTGCGCGTGCGTGTGTGTCATTTGAGCCATTTTTGAGAACAAAAAAATTCGAAAAACGTTCTAAGTAAAAGCTAGTTTGAAATGAGGGGATTTTCTTCAAAATGTTCGTGTCGCATCTTTGGAAAATACTAAACTTTTGTATTTATCCAACTGAACTTTTGGTATTTATTTTTTTCGTTTTCGAGTTACACTTTTCACGCTCACACAGGACCTTTTTATAAAAAGCCGATGTACCCTACTCATATGATTTTCTCTACCCACTATGGTGTACTTTTGTAATGCTTGTACAAACTAAGCTTATTTTGGAAAGGTAGAATCGGATAACTGAAAAATTCAATGCCATAGCGGGGATTTGAACCACGGATCTTCCGGTCTCCGTCCGGTTGCTCTAACCACTGTGCTACCATGGCAACATGCCGGTACGACCTTAAATTGTCCAACTGATTCGCATTTTTCCCGGTAAACCACAAGGAGATCTCAAATTGTATGGAGATGACATACCCCAATGGCGACTTACAATGTTGTAAGTATTGAAAGTTCCGAGCTTTATAGTTTCAGCCACTATTAGGTCAATTAATGGTTCCCTTGTGTTACCCAGTTAATCTTACTGTGTTTTTACTGTCTTCGTTACCGCTTATTACGCAATTATACAACACACAGACACACACACAAACACCCATGCCCATGGCGGGACTCGAACCCGCGACCCTCAGCTTGGCGGAGCGCCGGAGTTATACCCTCCAGCGACCACGGCTACGAGGGCCGGCATGTGTTGGACAGGGCTTGTACGGAAGAATAATTAATTCCAATAAGCTTATTTTTCTATCTGCTTCGTGATCCGCGATTAACTTGAAATAACTGACTTGAAATTCATACGCTTTCCATGACATCACAAGAAAATAGTTAATAGCGACAGCACCTTAAAAAATACATATATGATGTGCTGCATTCACATGAGTTTCTCTACTCACTCTTCTACAAACTATTCTTGCAAAAGCTTATTCCTCTAGCTACTTTTTGTTACTACAGATAAGCATTTATTATTGATTTCGTTATAGGTACAAGAAGAATACAATAAGCTAAAGTGATAGTCAAATCATTTCAAAGCTTTGAAATCCTGTTCTCTTTGCATGAACACGAAAAAGAAAGGAGAAAAATAGAATAGAGATTTGCAGCCGGAAAAAATATAAAGCGTCTGAAAATTCAAACCATTAATCAAGAATATTTCGGAAATGGTTATCGCTACAAAAAAATATTACTTGACATAAGCTGTGAGCTTCAACAAAATCTACATTTTTTGTGTAGTAAGATTTTGTACATCTCTTGATGGCAGGTGACAAGGTCTGTGGCCCACATTGGGAGGTCCTGTGTTCGATTCCGGCTTTTTTTTTTAATTATGGACGCTCTTTAACTACTATGGTCCTTAACGTCCCATTCTATATTGGGCGTGAAAGACCAGTCATTTTGCTCAGAGGCCTCTTTATCAGGCTTGAGGTTCTTTTACGTGCCGTAAATCTACGACACGGGACCACCGGCTTTACTTCCCTTCCGAAGGAAGCCATGCTATGGATTTTTACGCCCGGAAAAAATCTATCGCCCTCCGCCGGGTTTGAACCCGCGACCTTGGGAACTAGAGGCTAGCACGGTACCACTAGTCCACGGAGGACGACTCGATTCCCGGTTACGTCCGCTCTGACCATGGGGTTTTTCCTGATTTTCCCCTAGTCAGCTAGGCGAATGCCGGGGTGGCGTATTCTGCCAGGATTTCTCCTTTCCCCCAATTCCTCTCATTTCATCTCTCCCTTTCACGTTTCAAGCGTGTCTTCGGGGGCTGCGTTGTTGGCGGTGTCGGGCAGATGGCGAAGTTGCTTGCGCATTGGAAAGATTTCTCCCCGTGAACGCCAAGGTGCGATGTCCCGTTCGTTAGGGTCGCTTCAAGGCGGGATTCTTAGTCTCTACTGGTGCGCGGGAGTAGAGATATAATAGCGACTTGAGCACAGTAGAGAGATGCCGACAAGCGATAAAGTTCTTTGTTCTACGCCTACAAGCCCCGCCCCCTCCCTTTGTGTGCTCACATGCCGCCAGGTCTCGTGTCGTTAGGCCCCGCCCCCTCTCGCTTTGTGTGCTCACCTAATGCCGGCAGTATCTGTGCTAACAGGTCCTACCCCCCTCCCCCATGCGTTCTACTGTGGCGTCATGACTTGATGGAATTGTTTTCTCGAGTCCTGCCGCCCCTCGGCAAATTAATTAGGTAATGTTCGTCAAACATTTTTTTTATGATTACTAAGCCCTGCACATTGCATCCTCGAGCAATTAAGTTTTTTGATTAATGAATTGTTGACTGGAGCTTGAGTATAAGTAGTCTGCTCACGGGAACAGTCTGTCATGTAATGAAACACTGCAGCCTTCTTCTTCTATCCGGGGAAATCGCTTGTCCATTAGCTGAACATGTTAGACGCTTTCAACACATTAATAGGCTTTTAAGTTTACATTCTGGATCTGTTTACATACATTAGCGAACGACATACTTCCGCCCGGATGTAACGGTGACCTCTATTAGCTGAGACGCTTTCACCCCATTAGCGAACAATGTCAGTAATTGTTTTCCTAAGTGCTATGCCCAACACTCAACACTTTAGATTTTAGCGATGGAAATGATATAAAAAGCAGCAGCTTCTCCAACGAGTTCCAAGTTGACCAGGATGGCCGGGTTCGAATTACAAATTCAGCTTCTAATAACTCAGAGACTAATTACGATAAAGACATCAAATAAAGTTTATTACATTAATGTCATTAGATAGTTTCTTGTGAATGTATATTTGGGTACATGGTGTCCAGGGTTCGAATACCGATAAAATGTAATTTAATTATAAATTTAATAACTCCTAAACTAATTAAGATAAAGACGTCAAATAAACTTTATTGCCTTTATGTTATTAGGTAGTATCTTGTGGAGATGTAATTAGATACCTGACGTTCTGGGTTCGAGCCTGATGCTTAAATCGTCATTATCTCAGAAACTAAGAGAGGTAGAGGAATTGACCAAAGCATGATTGATAGCTCCTATGATGGGTAAATAATACTGTATATAATTTTTAATCAGTTGTCCTTATTTCGAATCCCGATCTTTCAATCACTTACTTATTTTTTCTCTATACTCTAGAATATGTCACTTAGATTGATGCTGTAACTGCATACACAACCTTTAAACATATCAAACTAATATTGTAAATAATTTTGTTTCTGGTGTCCAGGGTTCGAATACCGATAAAATGTAATTTAATTATAAATTTAATAACTTCTAAACTAATTAAGATAAAGACGCCAAATAAACTTTATTGTCTTTATGTTATTAGGTACTATCTTGTGGATGTGTAATTAGATACCTGACGTTCTGGGTTCGATCCTAATTTTAAATCGTCATTATCTCAGAAACTAAGAGAGGTAGACGAGTGAACCAAAGCATGATTGATAGCTCCTATGAGGTGTAATTAATACTGTATATAATTTTCAATCAGTTGTCCTTACTTCGAATCCCGATCCTTCAATCACTTACTTATTTTTCTCTATACTCTAGAATATATCACTTAGATTGATGCTGTAACTGTATACAGCACCTTTAAACATATCAAACTAATATTGTAAATAATTTTGTTTCTGGTGTCCAGGGTTCGAATACCGATAAAATGTAATTTAATTATAAATTTAATAACTTCTAAACTAATTAAGATAAAGATGCCAAATAAACTTTATTGCCTTTATGTTATTAGCTAGTATCTTGTGGAGGTGTAATTAGATACCAGACGTTCTGGGTTCGAGCCTAATTTTAAATCGTCATTATCTCAGAAACTAAGAGAGGTAGAGGAGTTGACCAAAGCATGATTGATAGCTCCTATGATGGGCAATTAATACTGTATATAATTTTCAATCAGTTGTCCTTACTTCGAAGCCCGATCTTTCAATCACTTACTTATTTTTTCTCTATACTCTAGAATATATCACTTAGATTGATGCTGTAAATGCATACAGCACCCTTAAACATATCAAACTAATATTGTAAATAATTTTGTTTCTGGTGTCCAGGGTTCGAATACCGATAAAATGTAATTTAATTATAAATTTAATAACTCCTAAACTAATTAAGATAAAGACACCAAATAAACTTTATTGCGTTTATGTTATTAGGTAGTATCTTGTGGATGTGTAATTAGATACCTGAAGTTCTGGGTTCGAGCCTAATGTTTAAATCGTCATTATCTCAGAAACTAAGAGAGGTAGAGGAGTTGACCAAAGCATGATTGATAGCTCCTATGATGGGCAATTAATACTGTATATAATCTTCAATCAGTTATCCTTACTTCGAATCCCGATCTTTCAATCACTTACTTATTTTTTCTATACTCTAGAATATATCACTTAGATTGATGCTGTAAATGTATACAGCACCTTTAAACATATCAAACTAACATTGTAAATAATTTTGTTTCTGGTGTCCAGGGTTCGAATACCGATAAAATGTAATTTAATTATAAATTTAATAACTCCTAAACTAATTAAGATAAAGACGCCAAATAAACTTTATTGCGTTTATGTTACTAGGTAGTATCTTGTGGATGTGTAATTAGATACCTGACGTTCCGGGTTCGAGCCTAATGTTTAAATCGTCATTATCTCAGAAACTAAGAGAGGTAGAGGAATTGACCAAAGCATGATTGATAGCTCCTATGAGGGGCAATTAATACTGTATATAATTTTCAATCAGCTGTCCTTACTTCGAATCCCGATCTTTCAATCACTTACTTATTTTTCTCTACACTCTAGAATATATCACTTAGATTGATGCTGTAAATGCATACAGCACCCTTAAACATATCAAACTAATATTGTAAATAATATTGGTTCTGGTGTCCAGGGTTCGAATACCGATAAAATGTAATTTAATTATAAATTTAATAACTCCTAAACTAATTAAGATAAAGACACCAAATAAACTTTTATAGGGGAAAGGATGCTCTCCTGAAACATTAGGTCTCTAGATAGAAGTATTTATAGTGGAGAGATAGGGAATACCAGGGCTGATGCTAGGCTAGTCAGATGCTAAAGGAGGGAGGGATATGCTTTATACGAGAGAGATAGGGAACACAAGGAAAGATGCTATACTAAACAGGACTTGAAGGGTAGAATATGAGCGATATAGAAAACCGAGGAGAGGTATTAGGATAGGAGTTTTGAATGATGGAGTAGGCGTTTATATGCGAGAGATAGGGAATACGAGGGTCGATGCTAGGCTAGACGGTGTTGAATGAGGGAATGTATCTTATACGAGAGAGGTAGGGCAATATGAGGAGAAGTGCTAGGCTAGTCGGGAAGGTCTGAATGAGAGAGTATACGTCTATATGGGAAAATATAGGGAAAACGAAGGTAGGTGCTAGGTTGAGAGAGTCTTCAAGAAGGAAAATGCATTTATATGAGAGCGGTAGGGTATACGAGGAGAGGTGCTAGTCTAGACATGGTTTGAGGATTAGAGTATACGTTTATATGGGAGAAATATGGAAAACGGGAGAGATACAAGGATAGACAGAGATTGAAGGAGGAGGAATGTAGGTTTATACTGTAATATAGAGAGTAATTCGATTATAAAACTTTTCTCATCCAGCCTTACAGCACTTTTATATACTTAATTTCTAAACCTTACAAACTTTATATTTGTTAAACAGTAGTGCGCGAGACGGAGAGGGACAAACAGTATATCGGTTTACAGTGAAGTATACGTCCTAACCCATTCCCACCTTGTTTGTTCTGGATCTTCTCATTGTCTATCATCTAACGTAACCACGTAACAAGACGTAACACAGGAAATCATACATATGGCACATTAAAAAAAAAATAAAGGTATATATAATGAAACATAAACAAGTAGACAGAGGGTCATCGATACATAGAAAACCAGGAGTTGTATGTACTGAGACCATAGATTAGTATAGGCAAACAACAAAGAAGTGAATTTATAGTGTAAATAGCCTAATATTTTCAAATATTATTGTAGTCTAAAAGTATATAACTTAATTATGTATCGAGTATTGAGAAATAAACGTTATTCATTATTCACTAATCTCAGATCACTGCAATTGTATTGCATCAATTCACAATTGCTAATGCCATTCAACTTTCATTCGTCTCTGATACATAAAGAAATTGCAAAATGGAGAAGGACGAAAGTAATAAAAAGACTCAGGCAGCAAATTTTAAGAAAGAAGAGAAAGATATATGACCGACATTGATTTAGAACACAAATTAGTGTTGAAAATAAAATGACTGATAGCTCTGCTAAGCGTAAGGAAGAGACATGGAAATAAATTGCAAATGAATACAATTCTAGGTTAGAAAAAAGAAGATAAACAACATTCATGTAAACCAATTTTTAAAAATCAGTTTAACTGAATACATGTAAAAAAACATATCACTTTACAAAAAGTAATGCAGACAACATTTATTTTTTATAAACATTATCCTATTACATTCCTTTACAAAAAACCATACATATTTCCTAAAGGCAAAGGTGATAGTCTAGACATTCTAAACACTCAGTTATATAATCATATACATCACGCAGAAAGAGACCTGCATTATCAGTAAAAAAACTAAACATCTCAACAATGTCTGAATGATGTATTTTATAAGTACAAGTTTTTTGATATTTCAAAGCTCCTGTTAACCATGGCAGTAATTGATTAACACAATTTCTCGATCCTGTCATGCTATAACTTTAGATGCTTTCAGCTTACTTATAATTTCCTCAATCTCTTGTGTGTGACTATTATTACCAGCGTCCCTCGAAGCAATAAGTAACCTCAATATATTTACTAGTCTATTCGGATTTTCAAGCGTTGATATCACTGAATCATCATCATATGAAGATTTCATATTCTCGCAACTTCCGATGTATCCAGATTTTTCACCAACAGTAGTCTCCAGTGAAGGACAGAGGCTTGATCCGGTATAACATTCCCCTCTATACATCTTCGGATCTTCAAGTGCAGGTGAGAGAGTCGATTCAGTATAACATATTGCTCTATGAAACTTAAATCTTGACAAAGAACGATTCTTAAAAATCCGCCCGCATACACAGCATCTAATAACGCGTTTTCCTTCATGTGTAATGTATGAAAAATCGAGTTTCTCATTCGTCAGTTGCACAGATTTTCTCGGGCAGTAGCTCATGCTAAAACTAAAAGAAATTAAATGAATACGTGAATGCTAACGCTCGAAGGAATTAAAAGCGAATGAATGAATTCATAACACGCACCTATGTATATATCCAGGATGAGGATGACGGAGGGAATTGCGATCAATGCATAGCAGGGAGAAAGGATACTCTCTTGAAACATTAGTCATCTAGACAACTATTGTTCACGGAGCCTGTAGACGTCAGGTTGAATGGGACAGACCTCAGGTTCAAATCTTTAAGGGTACGGACCCCTGGCTTTTGCCTGGCATGTATACTAAACCATCCTAACAGCGAAACATTACATTACAACGACACGTAACCAGAACATGACGAGTGCGAGCATGGAAAAAGGATGCTCTCTAGGAACATTAGTGGAAAAGGATGCTCTCTGGAAACAGTCGCCATCCGCAAAACGGATTGTACCTAACATTTCCAGATTTCGGAACGTTCAACATTGTGACGCGCTCCTGTCATCTACATTTCGACGAAATTTTACCTCCTGAATTAGTTTGGTGCTCTGTATAGAACCTCAGAATATGCATTACGCTGCGTGTCCCTAGCGTTTCCAGCTCCTGAATCGTTCCAGCTAGTGGAATGTCTCTACCATCTTCATGTCAACGATCTGTTACTCTGAATTTAAGTTTGGTGATCTGTATAGACCTGTACAACATGCATTACGCTATGTAACAGACTCATCACGCTATGTAACAACACGATCACGCTATGTAACAACATGATCACGCTATGTAACAACATGATCACGCTATGTAACAACATGATCACGCCATGTAACAACATGATCACGCTATGTAACAACCTGATCACGCTATGTAACAACCTGATCACGCTATGTAACAACATGTTCAAGCTATGTAACAACACGATCACGCTATGTAACAACACGATCACGCTATGTAACAACCTGATCACGCTATGTAACAACATGTTCACGCGATGTAACAACATGTTCACGCTATGTAACAACACGATCACGCTATGTAACAACACGATCACGCTATGTAACAACCTGATCACGCTATGTAACAACCTCTTCACGCTATGTAACAACATGATCACGCTATGTAACAACCTGATCACGCTATGTAACAACATGATTACGCTATGTAACAACTGATCACGCTATGTAACAACACGATCACGCTATGTAACAACACGATCACGCTATGTAACAACTGATCACGCTATGTAACAACATGTTCACGCTATGTAACAACATGTTCACGCTATGTAACAACACGATCACGCTATGTAACAACCTGATCACGCTATGTAACAACCTGATCACGCTATGTAACAACACGATCACGCTATGTAACAACACGATCACGCTATGTAACAACCTGATCACGCTATGTAACAACATGTTCACGCTATGTAACAACCTGATCACGCTATGTAACAACATGTTCACGCTATGTAACAACATGATCACGCTATGTAACAACATGATCACGCTATGTAACAACACGATCACGCTATGTAACAATCTGATCACGTTATGTAACAATATGATCACGCTATGTAACATCATGAACACGCTATGTAACAATATGATTACGCTATGTAACAACATGATCACGCTATGTAACAACATGTTCACGCTATGTAACAACATGACCAGGCTATGTAACAAAACGATCACGCTATGTAACAACACGATCACGCTATGTAACAAAACGATCACGCTATGTAACATGTTCACGCTATGTAACAACACGATCACGCTATGTAACAACACGATCACGCTATGTAACAACATGTTCACGCTATGTAACAACATGATCACGCTATGTAACAACCTGATCACGCTATGTAACAACATGATTACGCTATGTAACAACTGATCACGCTATGTAACAACATGATCACGCAATGTAACAACCTGATCACGCTATGTAACAACATGATCACGCTATGTAACAACCTGAGCACGCTATGTAACAACACGATCACGCTATGTAACAACCTGATCACGCTATGTAACAACATGTTCACGCTATGTAACAACACGATAACGCTATGTAACAACACGATCACGCTATGTAACAACCTGATCACGCTATGTAACAACATGTTCACGCTATGTAACAACACGATCACGCTATGTAACAACACGATCACGCTATGTAACAACATGTTCACGCTATGTAACAACATGATCACGCTATGTAACAACCTGATCACGCTATGTAACAACATGATTACGCTATGTAACAACTGATCACGCTATGTAACAACATGATCACGCTATGTAACAACCTGATCACGCTATGTAACAACATGATCACGCTATGTAACAACCTGAGCACGCTATGTAACAACACGATCACGCTATGTAACAACACGATCACGCTATGTAACAACCTGATCACGCTATGTAACAACATGTTCACGCTATGTAACAACACGATCACGCTATGTAACAACACGATCACGCTATGTAACAACACGATCACGCTATGTAACAAAACGATCACGCTATGTAACAACATGATCACGCTATGTAACAACATGATCACGCTAGGTAACAACCTGAGCACGCTATGTAACAATCTGATCACGTTATGTAACAACTGATCACGCTATGTAACAATATGATTACGCTATGTAACAACATGATCACGCTATGTAACAACATGTTCACGCTGTGTAACAACATGACCACGCTATGTAACAAAACGATCACGCTATGTAACAACACGATCACGCTATGTAACAAAACGATCACGCTATGTAACAACACGATCACGCTATGTAACAACCTGATCACGCTATGTAACAACTGATCACGCTATGTAACAACATGATCACGCTATGTAACAACCTGAGTATGCTATGTAACAACATGATCACGCCATGTAACAACTGATCACGCTATGTAACAACATGCTCAAGCTATGTAACAACTGATCACGCTATGTAACAACATGATCACGCTATGTAACAACATGAGCACGCTATGTAACAACATGATCACGCTATGTAACAACCTGATTACGCTATGTAACAACATGATCACGCTATGTAACAACATGTTCACGCTATGTAACAACATGATCACGCTATGTAACAACATGTTCAAGCTATGTAACAACATGATCACGCTATGTAACAACATGATGACGCTATGTAACAACCTGATCACGCTATGTAACATGTTCACGCTATGTAACAACTGATCACGTTATGTAACAACATGATCACGCTATGTAACAACATGATCACGCTATGTAACAACATGTTCACGCTATGTAACAACATGGACACGTTATGTAACCACATGGACACGCTATGTAACAACATGAACACGCTATGTAACAATGCGATCAAGCTATGTAACAACCTGAGCACGCTATGTAACAACATGATCACGCTATGTAACAACATGAACACTCTATGTAACAACCTGAGCATGCTATGTAACAACATGATCACGCTATGTAACAACCTGATCACGCTATGTAACAACACGATCACGCTATGTAACAACACGATCACGCTATGTAACAACCTGATCACGCTATGTAACAACATGATCACGCTATGTAACAACATGATCACGCTATGTAACAACATGATCACGCTATGTAAATAGGGTGGCCCATTTAAGTTGAGGCTATACAATATATCCAAAACTAAGCATTGTATAAACAAATGTCTTTAATAAAACTTGATTGATATTATGACGAAAGTAAATGACGCTAGTCGTATTTCGTTTGCAGGACGTAGTGAGGGTCATTTCAGGGTCTTTTTAAATGGGACCCTAATCCCATTTAAAAAAATAAATTGACCCAAAATGATCCTCATAACGGCCTCCAAACGAAACACTACTAGCGGCATTTACTTTCGTCATAATATCAATCAAGTTTTATTAAAGACAATTCTTTCTACAATGCTTAGTTTTGGATATATTGTATAGCCTCAACTTAAATGGTCCACCCTATTTACATAGCGTGATCATGTTGTTACATAGCGTGATCATGTTGTTACATAGCGTGATCAGGTTGTTACATAGCGTGATCGTGTTGTTACATAGCGTGATCGTGTTGTTACATAGCGTGATCAGGTTGTTACATAGCGTGATCATGTTGTTACATAGCATGCTCAGGTTGTTACATAGAGTGTTCATGTTGTTACATAGCGTGATCATGTTGTTACATAGCGTGCTCAGGTTGTTACATAGCTTGATCGTATTGTTACATAGCGTGTTCATGTTGTAACATAGCGTGTCCATGTTGTTACATAACGTGTCCATGTTGTTACATAGCGTGAACATGTTGTTACATAGCGTGATCATGTTGTTACATAGCGTGATCATGTTGTTACATAGCGTGATCATGTTGTTACATAACGTGATCAGTTGTTACATAGCGTGAACATGTTACATAGCGTGATCAGGTTGTTACATAGCGTCATCATGTTGTTACATAGCGTGATCATGTTGTTACATAGCTTGAACATGTTGTTACATAGCGTGATCATGTTGTTACATAGCGTGAACATGTTGTTACATAGCGTGATCATGTTGTTACATAGCGTAATCAGGTTGTTACATAGCGTGATCATGTTGTTACATAGCGTGCTCATGTTGTTACATATCGTGATCATGTTGTTACATAGCGTGATCAGTTGTTACATAGCTTGAGCATGTTGTTACATAGCGTGATCAGTTGTTACATGGCGTGATCATGTTGTTACATAGCATACTCAGGTTGTTACATAGCGTGATCATGTTGTTACATAGCGTGATCAGTTGTTACATAGCGAAATCAGGTTGTTACATAGCGTGATCGTGTTGTTACATAGCGTGATCGTTTTGTTACATAGCGTGATCGTGTTGTTACATAGCGTGATCGTTTTGTTACATAGCGTGGTCATGTTGTTACACAGCGTGAACATGTTGTTACATAGCGTGATCATGTTGTTACATAGCGTAATCATATTGTTACATAGCGTGATCAGTTGTTACATAACGTGATCAGATTGTTACATAGCGTGCTCAGGTTGTTACCTAGCGTGATCATGTTGTTACATAGCGTGATCATGTTGTTACATAGCGTGAACATGTTGTTACATAGCGTGATCAGGTTGTTACATAGCGTGATCGTGTTGTTACATAGCGTGATCGTGTTGTTACATAGCGTGAACATGTTGTTACATAGCGTGATCAGGTTGTTACATAGCGTGATCGTGTTGTTACATAGCGTGATCGTGTTGTTACATAGCGTGCTCAGGTTGTTACATAGCGTGATCATGTTGTTACATAGCGTGATCAGGTTGTTACATAGCATGATCATGTTGTTACATAGCGTGATCAGTTGTTACATAGCGTAATCATGTTGTTACATAGCGTGATCAGGTTGTTACATAGCGTGATCATGTTGTTACATAGCGTGAACATGTTGTTACATAGCGTGATCGTGTTGTTACATAGCGTGATCGTGTTGTTACATAGCGTGAACATGTTGTTACATAGCGTGATCAGGTTGTTACATAGCGTGATCGTGTTGTTACATAGCGTGATCGTGTTGTTACATAGCGTGAACATGTTGTTACATAGCGTGATCAGGTTGTTACATAGCGTGATCGTGTTGTTACATAGCGTGCTCAGGTTGTTACATAGCGTGATCATGTTGTTACATAGCGTGATCAGGTTGTTACATTGCGTGATCATGTTGTTACATAGCGTGATCAGTTGTTACATAGCGTAATCATGTTGTTACATAGCGTGATCAGGTTGTTACATAGCGTGATCATGTTGTTACATAGCGTGAACATGTTGTTACATAGCGTGATCGTGTTGTTACATAGCGTGATCGTGTTGTTACATAGCGTGAACATGTTACATAGCGTGATCGTTTTGTTACATAGCGTGATCGTGTTGTTACATAGCGTGATCGTTTTGTTACATAGCCTGGTCATGTTGTTACATAGCGTGAACATGTTGTTACATAGCGTGATCATGTTGTTACATAGCGTAATCATATTGTTACATAGCGTGTTCATGATGTTACATAGCGTGATCATATTGTTACATAACGTGATCAGATTGTTACATAGCGTGATCGTGTTGTTACATAGCGTGATCATGTTGTTACATAGCGTGATCATGTTGTTACATAGCGTGAACATGTTGTTACATAGCGTGATCAGGTTGTTACATAGCGTGAACATGTTGTTACATAGCGTGATCAGGTTGTTACATAGCGTGATCGTGTTGTTACATAGCGTGATCGTGTTGTTACATAGCGTGATCAGGTTGTTACATAGCGTGATCAGGTTGTTACATAGCGTGATCGTGTTGTTACATAGCGTGAACATGTTGTTACATAGCGTGAACATGTTGTTACATAGCGTGATCAGTTGTTACATAGCGTGATCGTGTTGTTACATAGCGTGATCGTGTTGTTACATAGCGTGATCAGTTGTTACATAGCGTAATCATGTTGTTACATAGCGTGATCAGGTTGTTACATAGCGTGATCATGTTGTTACATAGCGTGAAGAGGTTGTTACATAGCGTGATCAGGTTGTTACATAGCGTGATCGTGTTGTTACATAGCGTGATCGTGTTGTTACATAGCGTGAACATGTTGTTACATCGCGTGAACATGTTGTTACATAGCGTGATCAGGTTGTTACATAGCGTGATCGTGTTGTTACATAGCGTGATCGTGTTGTTACATAGCTTGAACATGTTGTTACATAGCGTGATCAGGTTGTTACATAGCGTGATCAGGTTGTTACATAGCGTGATCATGTTGTTACATGGCGTGATCATGTTGTTACATAGCGTGATCATGTTGTTACATAGCGTGATCATGTTGTTACATAGCGTGATCGTGTTGTTACATAGCGTGATGAGTCTGTTACATAGCGTAATGCATGTTGTACAGGTCTATACAGATCACCAAACTTAAATTCAGAGTAACAGATCATTGACATGAAGATGGTAGAGACATTCCACTAGCTGGAACGATTCAGGAGTTGGAAACGCTAGGGACACGCAGCGTAATGCATATTCTGAGGTTCTATACAGAGCACCAAACTAATTCAGGAGGTAAAATTTCGTCGAAATGTAGATGACAGGAGCGCGTCACAATGTTGAACGTTCCGAAATCTGGAAATGTTAGGTACAATCCGTTTTGCGGATGGCGACTGTTTCCAGAGAGCATCCTTTTCCACTAATGTTCCTAGAGAGCATCCTTTTTCCATGCTCGCACTCGTCATGTTCTGGTTACGTGTCGTTGTAATGTAATGTTTCGCTGTTAGGATGGTTTAGTATACATGCCAGGCAAAAGCCAGGGGTCCGTACCCTTAAAGATTTGAACCTGAGGTCTGTCCCATTCAACCTGACGTCTACAGGCTCCGTGAACAATAGTTGTCTAGATGACTAATGTTTCAAGAGAGTATCCTTTCTCCCTGCTATGCATTGATCGCAATTCCCTCCGTCATCCTCATCCTGGATATATACATAGGTGCGTGTTATGAATTCATTCATTCGCTTTTAATTCCTTCGAGCGTTAGCATTCACGTATTCATTTAATTTCTTTTAGTTTTAGCATGAGCTACTGCCCGAGAAAATCTGTGCAACTGACGAATGAGAAACTCGATTTTTCATACATTACACATGAAGGAAAACGCGTTATTAGATGCTGTGTATGCGGGCGGATTTTTAAGAATCGTTCTTTGTCAAGATTTAAGTTTCATAGAGCAATATGTTATACTGAATCGACTCTCTCACCTGCACTTGAAGATCCGAAGATGTATAGAGGGGAATGTTATACCGGATCAAGCCTCTGTCCTTCACTGGAGACTACTGTTGGTGAAAAATCTGGATACATCGGAAGTTGCGAGAATATGAAATCTTCATATGATGATGATTCAGTGATATCAACGCTTGAAAATCCGAATAGACTAGTAAATATATTGAGGTTACTTATTGCTTCGAGGGACGCTGGTAATAATAGTCACACACAAGAGATTGAGGAAATTATAAGTAAGCTGAAAGCATCTAAAGTTATAGCATGACAGGATCGAGAAATTGTGTTAATCAATTACTGCCATGGTTAACAGGAGCTTTGAAATATCAAAAAACTTGTACTTATAAAATACATCATTCAGACATTGTTGAGATGTTTAGTTTTTTTACTGATAATGCAGGTCTCTTTCTGCGTGATGTATATGATTATATAACTGAGTGTTTAGAATGTCTAGACTATCACCTTTGCCTTTAGGAAATATGTATGGTTTTTTGTAAAGGAATGTAATAGGATAATGTTTATAAAAAATAAATGTTGTCTGCATTACTTTTTGTAAAGTGATATGTTTTTTTACATGTATTCAGTTAAACTGATTTTTAAAAATTGGTTTACATGAATGTTGTTTATCTTCTTTTTTCTAACCTAGAATTGTATTCATTTGCAATTTATTTCCATGTCTCTTCCTTACGCTTAGCAGAGCTATCAGTCATTTTATTTTCAACACTAATTTGTGTTCTAAATCAATGTCGGTCATATATCTTTCTCTTCTTTCTTAAAATTTGCTGCCTGAGTCTTTTTATTACTTTCGTCCTTCTCCATTTTGCAATTTCTTTATGTATCAGAGACGAATGAAAGTTGAATGGCATTAGCAATTGTGAATTGATGCAATACAATTGCAGTGATCTGAGATTAGTGAATAATGAATAACGTTTATTTCTCAATACTCGATACATAATTAAGTTATATACTTTTAGACTACAATAATATTTGAAAATATTAGGCTATTTACACTATAAATTCACTTCTTTGTTGTTTGCCTATACTAATCTATGGTCTCAGTACATACAACTCCTGGTTTTCTATGTATCGATGACCCTCTGTCTACTTGTTTATGTTTCATTATATATACCTTTATTTTTTTTTTAATGTGCCATATGTATGATTTCCTGTGTTACGTCTTGTTACGTGGTTACGTTAGATGATAGACAATGAGAAGATCCAGAACAAACAAGGTGGGAATGGGTTAGGACGTATACTTCACTGTAAACCGATATACTGTTTGTCCCTCTCCGTCTCGCGCACTACTGTTTAACAAATATAAAGTTTGTAAGGTTTAGAAATTAAGTATATAAAAGTGCTGTAAGGCTGGATGAGAAAAGTTTTATAATCGAATTACTCTCTATATTACAGTATAAACCTACATTCCTCCTCCTTCAATCTCTGTCTATCCTTGTATCTCTCCCGTTTTCCATATTTCTCCCATATAAACGTATACTCTAATCCTCAAACCATGTCTAGACTAGCACCTCTCCTCGTATACCCTACCGCTCTCATATAAATGCATTTTCCTTCTTGAAGACTCTCTCAACCTAGCACCTACCTTCGTTTTCCCTATATTTTCCCATATAGACGTATACTCTCTCATTCAGACCTTCCCGACTAGCCTAGCACTTCTCCTCATATTGCCCTACCTCTCTCGTATAAGATACATTCCCTCATTCAACACCGTCTAGCCTAGCATCGACCCTCGTATTCCCTATCTCTCGCATATAAACGCCTACTCCATCATTCAAAACTCCTATCCTAATACCTCTCCTCGGTTTTCTATATCGCTCATATTCTACCCTTCAAGTCCTGTTTAGTATAGCATCTTTCCTTGTGTTCCCTATCTCTCTCGTATAAAGCATATCCCTCCCTCCTTTAGCATCTGACTAGCCTAGCATCAGCCCTGGTATTCCCTATCTCTCCACTATAAATACTTCTATCTAGAGACCTAATGTTTCAGGAGAGCATCCTTTCCCCTATAAAAGTTTATTTGGTGTCTTTATCTTAATTAGTTTAGGAGTTATTAAATTTATAATTAAATTACATTTTATCGGTATTCGAACCCTGGACACCAGAACCAATATTATTTACAATATTAGTTTGATATGTTTAAGGGTGCTGTATGCATTTACAGCATCAATCTAAGTGATATATTCTAGAGTGTAGAGAAAAATAAGTAAGTGATTGAAAGATCGGGATTCGAAGTAAGGACAGCTGATTGAAAATTATATACAGTATTAATTGCCCCTCATAGGAGCTATCAATCATGCTTTGGTCAATTCCTCTACCTCTCTTAGTTTCTGAGATAATGACGATTTAAACATTAGGCTCGAACCCGGAACGTCAGGTATCTAATTACACATCCACAAGATACTACCTAGTAACATAAACGCAATAAAGTTTATTTGGCGTCTTTATCGTAATTAGTTTAGGAGTTATTAAATTTATAATTAAATTACATTTTATCGGTATTCGAACCCTGGACACCAGAAACAAAATTATTTACAATGTTAGTTTGATATGTTTAAAGGTGCTGTATACATTTACAGCATCAATCTAAGTGATATATTCTAGAGTATAGAAAAAATAAGTAAGTGATTGAAAGATCGGGATTCGAAGTAAGGATAACTGATTGAAGATTATATACAGTATTAATTGCCCATCATAGGAGCTATCAATCATGCTTTGGTCAACTCCTCTACCTCTCTTAGTTTCTGAGATAATGACGATTTAAACATTAGGCTCGAACCCAGAACTTCAGGTATCTAATTACACATCCACAAGATACTACCTAATAACATAAACGCAATAAAGTTTATTTGGTGTCTTTATCTTAATTAGTTTAGGAGTTATTAAATTTATAATTAAATTACATTTTATCGGTATTCGAACCCTGGACACCAGAAACAAAATTATTTACAATATTAGTTTGATATGTTTAAGGGTGCTGTATGCATTTACAGCATCAATCTAAGTGATATATTCTAGAGTATAGAGAAAAAATAAGTAAGTGATTGAAAGATCGGGCTTCGAAGTAAGGACAACTGATTGAAAATTATATACAGTATTAATTGCCCATCATAGGAGCTATCAATCATGCTTTGGTCAACTCCTCTACCTCTCTTAGTTTCTGAGATAATGACGATTTAAAATTAGGCTCGAACCCAGAACGTCTGGTATCTAATTACACCTCCTCAAGATACTAGCTAATAACATAAAGGCAATAAAGTTTATTTGGCATCTTTATCTTAATTAGTTTAGAAGTTATTAAATTTATAATTAAATTACATTTTATCGGTATTCGAACCCTGGACACCAGAAACAAAATTATTTACAATATTAGTTTGATATGTTTAAAGGTGCTGTATACAGTTACAGCATCAATCTAAGTGATATATTCTAGAGTATAGAGAAAAATAAGTAAGTGATTGAAGGATCGGGATTCGAAGTAAGGACAACTGATTGAAAATTATATACAGTATTAATTACACCTCATAGGAGCTATCAATCATGCTTTGGTTCACTCGTCTACCTCTCTTAGTTTCTGAGATAATGACGATTTAAAATTAGGATCGAACCCAGAACGTCAGGTATCTAATTACACATCCACAAGATAGTACCTAATAACATAAAGACAATAAAGTTTATTTGGCGTCTTTATCTTAATTAGTTTAGAAGTTATTAAATTTATAATTAAATTACATTTTATCGGTATTCGAACCCTGGACACCAGAAACAAAATTATTTACAATATTAGTTTGATATGTTTAAAGGTTGTGTATGCAGTTACAGCATCAATCTAAGTGACATATTCTAGAGTATAGAGAAAAAATAAGTAAGTGATTGAAAGATCGGGATTCGAAATAAGGACAACTGATTAAAAATTATATACAGTATTATTTACCCATCATAGGAGCTATCAATCATGCTTTGGTCAATTCCTCTACCTCTCTTAGTTTCTGAGATAATGACGATTTAAGCATCAGGCTCGAACCCAGAACGTCAGGTATCTAATTACATCTCCACAAGATACTACCTAATAACATAAAGGCAATAAAGTTTATTTGACGTCTTTATCTTAATTAGTTTAGGAGTTATTAAATTTATAATTAAATTACATTTTATCGGTATTCGAACCCTGGACACCATGTACCCAAATATACATTCACAAGAAACTATCTAATGACATTAATGTAATAAACTTTATTTGATGTCTTTATCGTAATTAGTCTCTGAGTTATTAGAAGCTGAATTTGTAATTCGAACCCGGCCATCCTGGTCAACTTGGAACTCGTTGGAGAAGCTGCTGCTTTTTATATCATTTCCATCGCTAAAATCTAAAGTGTTGAGTGTTGGGCATAGCACTTAGGAAAACAATTACTGACATTGTTCGCTAATGGGGTGAAAGCGTCTCAGCTAATAGAGGTCACCGTTACATCCGGGCGGAAGTATGTCGTTCGCTAATGTATGTAAACAGATCCAGAATGTAAACTTAAAAGCCTATTAATGTGTTGAAAGCGTCTAACATGTTCAGCTAATGGACAAGCGATTTCCCCGGATAGAAGAAGAAGGCTGCAGTGTTTCATTACATGACAGACTGTTCCCGTGAGCAGACTACTTATACTCAAGCTCCAGTCAACAATTCATTAATCAAAAAACTTAATTGCTCGAGGATGCAATGTGCAGGGCTTAGTAATCATAAAAAAAATGTTTGACGAACATTACCTAATTAATTTGCCGAGGGGCGGCAGGACTCGAGAAAACAATTCCATCAAGTCATGACGCCACAGTAGAACGCATGGGGGAGGGGGGTAGGACCTGTTAGCACAGATACTGCCGGCATTAGGTGAGCACACAAAGCGAGAGGGGGCGGGGCCTAACGACACGAGACCTGGCGGCATGTGAGCACACAAAGGGAGGGGGCGGGGCTTGTCGGCGTAGAACAAAGAACTTTATCGCTTGTCGGCATCTCTCTACTGTGCTCAAGTCGCTATTATATCTCTACTCGCGGGTGTTCAAACTGGAAATATTAGGGACTTCTGCGCGTCTTTGTGGGCCTGTCTGCCTGCGGACCTGTGACCTCTTACGGCTCCTTTACCTCGTACTGTCTCCCGGGGAGGGCGTGTAGCTACAATAGATGAAGCTGGTCGCAATGTCTAGGTGTCGCCCTCCGATAAACACATCCTACGGTTTATCAAAGTGGTTGGAAATAAAGAGGACTTCAGAGGTCACTCCCAGAAGATTCAAGATATACATTTTATTTGTTATGAGAATAGCTGGGCGGCGCCGTGGCCGAGTGGTTAGACCGCTCGCCTCCCACCGAGGCGGCCCGGGTTCAATCCCAGGGACTTGCATGTGGGATTTGTGGTGGACGAAGCGGCGTCTGGGCGGGTTTTCTCCGGGTTCTCCGGTTTCCCCCGCCATTCATTCCAGCAACTGCTCCATCATCACCTTTCCTTTCATCCATTTCACCATCATTTCGTTTCATCTACTTCCTTCATCCCATACCAGGCATCGGGCTGATCACCCATCCTGGATGCTCTGTCTGATCCATGAGTGTCTGCTCCTCGACGGGCCTCTGACCCCAGGCATCCGCTTGTAAGTCCTGGGGGGTGTAAGTCCTACATAAGAGGAGGGTAAACAGATAATGAATGAATGAGAATAGCTAAAACATATGGTATTTCAATCAAAATCGTTGGAGCCATGTTCGAGAAAATTAAAAATAACGGAACACCCTAATGGAAAGGGAAGTTTAGGTTGGGGAATTTTCTTCAGAATTTTCGTGTTGCATCTTTAGAATATGGGTAACTTAATTGTCAAGTTTTGTATTTAACTGACTTTTCGTTTTTTAATTATGTTATTTAGTCTCACACACACAGACATACACATGAACTTTGGGTGGGATTCATTATTTCCTCTCGCCTGCTATAGGTAGTTGAAGTTAGAGAAAGTAAACAGGCCTTATAGAGTTATACATCTTTTGTAATGTGTCAGGGATACGCGTGGGAGTACGTAATAGTTTGTTTAACTGTCCTGTTGCTTTATAATTAGTGGCTGAGAGATGTGTATTCCAGTTTCTTCTCTCCTAAATAGGAGAAATGTTTGTAAATTTAGCACTGACGATATAAAGCTTTTAATCTCCCCTTAACTGGATGCAATATATTAGATGTTTGTATCAAGGTTACAGATCCTCCATTCCTGACCTACGGTAGTATGTTTGGGGGGGAGGGACGATAGTAGGCCGTGTGGGAGTGTTGTGCCTAGGAGGTCAAGGTGGCCACGCTACGGAGAGGGGCGAGTGCTACAGGAGTAGCAGGAAGGCGAAGGATTGAATCAGTGTGTAGCGGTGAACAGTAGTGTGCAGGATGTTCATGTCTCCTTGGAAGGTACTCTTTTTCGCCGGTGTCCTGCTACAGTCGCGGACATGGGCTAGGGACTGTAAGCCGGAACATATGGGCTTCGAACTCATGACAGGCTATGTGTACAGCGCACCGGGAGATATCATGTCCACAAACCCGGGAGTCCTGCAGCTTAGCGAGTGCATCGATCAGTGTCGTAGCAATTCTACGTGTTTTGCTGTCAACTTCGAAACAGGACTTTGTGTCCTTTTTGCCTCCAGCTCTACAAACAACCCAGGTAGGATGTTATACCACTGGTGCTCATATATTGGATCCTCCTAACCATTATTTTAGGCTTTTAATATTTGTTACTAATTCCGAATTTTATAAATGTATTACAAACATTAAGACAGCACAGTGCTCCAAACAGTTGCATACATACATTTTTTAACCAGGGGTTCCTTTTCATCCTAAGAAAATTCGCCATTGAAAACCCAAATCTTCACAAAAAGCGTAGTTTGATATGATAGGCTAACAATAGGCGTTAAAATTGAATATTAGCATACCTTATCCACTAAATTTAAAAACATAATCACATCTTAAAGTGTCCTCAAGGTGTGAAATTTCAAAATGTCGATGTTTAAAGGAATGCAGAGCTAAAATTTGGCTAAAACGTTTTAGTGCTTTTAGACTTTAGTTTTGTAGTTTAATTATCTGTAGCGAAATTTTATTTAACATTTTAAAATATCAAAATATGACCTTGCATTCCATATGTTACATTTGGGTGCGTTCAGAATCTCCTACACAATTAACTTGTATTCAGTTTTCCATCAGAAACTCCAAAATAAACAGCAAAAACATTGCAAGAAATCCTTTACGCTAACATACAGCTCCAATTATGTGGAATTCAACTTGAACTCTATAGAGGAAAGATGTTAAAAATAATATACTAGGAAGTTCACATAGTTTCTAAACCATAGCTATATTAAAATTTATATTCTTTTCACCTTAATCCAAGATACTACAATTTCAATTTATCAAAAATGTACTCCTACACCGCTCGGTATGTTTTAATTAAAAAAACTGTGATTAATTTTTTCTGCCTTGGGTTATAAAACATATTAAAATCAAATTCTGTTTATTTGTATTACACTAAGAGACAAGATTTTGAAGTCCAGTTTTACAGCAACCTCTCTTATAACTTATAAAACATTAGGCTTATTCTATTCCTTATGGTAATCACGAATAGAAATTATAACTTTTTACCACCTGAAAAGAAATTGTTGGGTGTATCATTTAAGCATTTTGTTTAAGAAACCGAATCAACTTTTAAACCCTAAACCTTAGCTATAGAGGTGTTTAAGGATAAAAATCAAGAATGGATTTCCCTATCTGCATTTAAGAATAACGTTTTAGAGTTGCAAAAGAGTTTGGCTAAAACTCCATACTGTGTGGAACAGTTGTAATGAGAAAAATGTTGAAAATGCCAAAACATTTTAAGTTACATGTAGACACCACATATAATGGTGTGTCTTTATTTAATAAATTTATAGACCTGCTTTTATTACTTTTATACACACCAGCATTATCTAAAAAAGTAACAAATAATAAATTCGTAATGTAATCACTAACATGGTAGTGGAGTGAATGTAATATCAAAGAAGTAAAAAAATTACATATAATTAGATTACGAATCTGAAACACAAAGCTTTAAAATGCTATTTTTTTCAATATTTCACCTAAATGACAATGGTACTTTGCTCAATACATATAATATGACGTAAATGAAAACATTAATTCAGCGGAATATGATGCCATTTGGCATACCTCACTGAAAAGGTTGCCTTGGTTAGACCAATGTTGCGGGTTCAATTTCCACCAACGACAATGGATTTTAGTGTGCCTAAATGTTAAAAATTTATGGCGACACACAAAAAACTACTACAGGAAAAAACTCCGGCACACCGGCGAAGCTAAAATGCTCCTGGTGATTACATGCTTCTTTAAATATACATAACTATTCGCTGAAACCAGTACTGCGGTTTATGATACTGTGTCCTCTGTCAGGGGCAGAGGGCAGTAATTTTGGTGACCGTCTTCGTAATTATAGGAGACAAATTTATAAGTTGGTTTCAATTTATTGAAGCTATTACACAAGTATTTAGTGCATGGGTCATTGACCTTACATGCATATTTAAGATACAAGGTATGGTGACAAAATAAACAACAGAAAAAGAATACAAAACAAAACAAAAAAAACAAGAAAAAGGAAAATAGAAACAAATTACCTTTGACTAACTGAACAAATTTGACCTAGCTTCGCGCACTTTAGCCTTTGTTTTAATAGACGCAAAGTACAAATTATTAATATATAAATTATATTTTAGATGTTAAGGGCTTTTCAAGATTTCTTTTTATTTTATTAATTTAATAATTTTTGGAACTTTTCGTGTGTGATGCTTATAAAATTATTTTGTACATATTTATTAGAGATAATCTTTTGGTACAGTACTTGAAATTGAGGAGAAAATGGATTTGATCAGACGGAGGAAAGTATGTCACAGGGATGGGACCTCGATACCGTCGATATCTCGTTACTATCGATACTCGTTGGTATCGATGCATGTCTAATACTTTGAGATACACCTTCGATACTTTTAAATTTTTAAGTTTTGCAATAATGAAAGTTGTTACGTTTAACTTTATGTTAGATAAGGAATTAAAAGAGTCGAGATTGCCCCGCACGTTTCCCCGAAGAATTGCTGAACTATAGTTCTTGATAGACCTTGACTGCATTTCCTGTGGGCGAATTAATACAACATTCCATAGACTCTTGTGTCTAAATGAAAATATCCAAAACAATGGAGGAAGGAGTAAAAGTGCTCATGTAACAAGCAGCGTTAACTGAGTTGTGAATGAAGCCGATTTAGTTGACGCACTAAACGCGTTTCTGCGATAGTCTGGCTTGGTACTCACTCTCAGTCATTACATTTACCTACCCCAGTTACACAAAACTGTGAATCCAGCAGAAACAAATCAGAACTCAAGATGTGAGATATATAATACAGCGCATGTAAATATTTGTTCTTTCCTTCCATTTGTTAGTTTGTGTTTATGCAAGTCAAACTCAGGTCACGAGCGTAGCTTACAGGCATACTGTACTACTAATGTTCATAATATGGATAGATAATTCATTATTATTACTATTATCATCATCAACTTTGACTAATGAGGCAGTATTTTTAACACTTAAATAATTTCAGTCTAATTATATAATATATAAATTGCCTTAAAGCAATATGTGTATGTAACAATATGTAAAAAGTGTATATTACAGTCATTGTATATATTTATATTCTTGCAAACATGTGTAATAATGTTATGTGAATGCATTACGTAATTTAATAATGTAGAAGCTGTGAGAATAATAAGTTAAAAGTTGCTAACAATGAGGTAACCTTGAGGCAATAATGAATTTGAAAGTTTAAATGTTACTTGTGATTCTTGTAAGCAATAATATAAATTTTGAGACAGTTTAAAAATAGCCAATCAACAACCAGAAAAAGCTTTAGTTAAATGAAGGTATTCTATTGGATTAGGAATAGCCAATCAGAGACTTGAAATACAGAAATTTACAAGTTTAGGCGGTTGGAATCAATTCAGTTGGTTGCAGACAGCGTTACTAACCAGACGCAAAAAGTGTCCTCAAGAAATTTAATACGTATTCGTGTGAGACGAAAATAGTTTACGTGTTAAAAAGTGCAAGTAATTCATAAAAGAATCTCACAGCTCTATATCAGTGAAGTGTTATTTAAATCGTATCAAGTATTAATAAAAGGAGTGAAGTAAAATTATAATCTTTGTAAGCCTACATTCTTTAGTCACACCACAACGCTGCTAAGAGAAACGTGTCTCTAACAATAATACTGACGCAGCCGAGGCAAACATAAATATATCGTATTTAAAGAAACAGTCAAATTACAAAGTTAATATTTTTTAAAAATTGGGGCAAAGGCTACCGGGTACCATACGTGTGGTTACAACTACTTCAAGTGTTCGGCTCCCCAACAGTTGAACTACAATACAACGTAAAAGAAAACCTACGTCACTAACAATATGGGATATATAACCTGTGGTGGTATTATCAAGATAAAAACATTGCTGTCAATTGGGGAATGTCAAACAGGAACAATTTCGGAATTAGCATACAACACAAAATTGGTTACATGCGTTTATGCACAGAAAACTACTAATAAGAACATAATTCAGTGACAAGCCTTTGTAGTTTTTTATAAAGTGAGTATCGAGTAGCGATATCGAGTATCGAATATCGAGAAGTAGTAGTATCGTCCCATCACTAGTTTTCACACTTCACAAATGTATTTCTCCGCCAGTTTAAATTGTACATCGGTGACATTTTCAGGTATTATTAAAAGTATAACTTCCAAAATAAGAAAATGTCAATAACTACATTTCATCACTAATATCCAAGTTACTCACGAATAGTACTGCATTAATTGGCACTTAGGCGCTATTAACTCTGAAGGTTTTTCCCGTTATGCATGTCTGCTAATACATGAATAATTGTTTATGGAACAAATATTTTTTGAGTATAGAATGATATATCATTAGTGGAATAACGTTGAATGATGACTGTTCCTTAATTAAAACATGTTGAAATACATAAATGGTCTAAATACAGGCTACAAACACTGATTCATAATAGGCTAGCCGCTATTGGAATATTTTTGAATAAATGTTTTTGCATGCCAAGAACAACTCTGAGATGACTTTTAATGGGTCAGAGAGCGCATTGGAAAGAAAAGAGTAAATAATTACTAGTAAAGAATTCTAGTATATCTCGCACTGCATAAAGTTATAGTGTACAACATACGTAACATAGAATTTTCCTTCAAGACGTTACAGAAGTCTTTTTCACAGAACATTCAATTAGCATTTTGTCGTCAGCATGGTCACTTGGGGCTATATCAGGATCACTGTCTCTGAAATCTAGAGGAGGAACCACCGGCCCAAAATTATCTTCTGATTCCAAACACAGGAAAGGATACGCGTGTAGCATTTCGTATGGGTATTTAATCATGCAACATTTTAGATTTGTTTTAAGGACGCTTGATATTACAATTGTTGTAAGTACCTACCTTTCTAGAAAAATAATTTTCAAAAAATTAAAATAGAGCCATATATGTAAAAATTCCCTATGATTAAAATTTAAAAAAGTTAAAACTCTGCACATCATTTATCGATAATGGTTATTTACAATAAAATATTAAATTTTGCATAGCATTAACACCTCCCTAAAAATTATTTTCTAGGCGCAAAAATATATTTGGTATAAAGAAAGTCGTATTAATATCTCTCCATTCACTCTCAAGGAACTAGGCGAAAAGCTGAAAGAAATTACAAGTTGTGTATTGAACATTTTAAGGTGGAAAAGTATGTAAGGAAACAAAATTACAAGATAATCAAGTTTAAAAACTTCATACAGTATTTGCATACATCTGTGCACATCCATTTAAACATCGTGTTTAGGTATTTAAATACCCAAAAGGGTAAAGCTGCAATTAATGATTCTATAAAATTTAAGGATTTATTAACATTAAGGATTTCCTATAAGAATTTTTAAAAGGTGACTTTTTCCAAATTTTGTAAACAATTTACTATCGAGTACCCTTAAATATTTCAGTATAAAATGCATATATTTTAATTTTATTGCAAAGGACATAACGCTAATAGCTGACTAAAGTGAGCGTTCAATGTAGTTAAGTTATAATCAATTTATGTGCAATATAACAAAACCTTTCGTAGCTTTTAAGGATAGACTATATTTGGATGTACCAAATATTATTAATATATCCCTTCCCCCAAAATATATTTAAGTGAAGAAAACTTAATTCGTTTTCAAGTGATTTAAGCTGTAATTTATGAAACATATTGCAGATATAATTTATTACTTTAACTTGGGAAATCTTAATCAGCTCTGGCCATAAGACGAGAAATAAAAAAACGGTTAGGTGTTGTTCCTAATACAAGACAAATTCCATGCTGCTTCCGGGGATTCAACTTGGGTCACCTTGCACCTGTTCACCGAGAAATGACATAAATGGGGTTTTTTATTCGTATTAAGTCGTGATTCTACGTTCCGCTCCAAGAGAAGACGGTACTCCCGTATCTTCTCTCCCACTTACACCTCATTCAACAGTGCAATCAGTATAAATTATGCTAATAATAATATGTTCCAAAACGGCATCTCGAGTGATTGCCTTTCGCGTATGTATAGCAAGACCTCAATAGCATAATTAATTCGCTAGAAGATTCTAGTGGGTGTTGCCAAAGTCTATCATCATATACATACTTGTGGTTGTTATATCGTAACGGTAAGTACTAAGACGGGCGCGTTACTTTTGTAAACTGTTACAAAAATCCTCGAACGCAGGCATTAGAGAGTTGGAGAAATCTTATTTTAGAACTTTATAATACCATATCAATATTTCACAGAAAATATATGCTTTAAGGTCACCTAAATAAGAAAAATATTTTTAGAAAAGATCAATGTTTGTGCTTAAGAGAGGGATAGAGAGGGAATGGGAGAGAGAGTGCGAGAGAGAGGACAACAGAAATCAAAAACCAAAAGTTGGAATAGTACCATATTTCACACTTAAGTCAGACATCTTTTGAGGTTGAAAGGCAAACATTTCCAAGGATTGCCCCTATCCGAAAACTACTCTTTAGAGAGAAATATTTCTTTAATTTTTTATTTTCTCAGAAATTGTGTTACAATTCTAATTAAACGATTATATATTTGAGAAGCTGTCATGAAAAACTTCTTCGTTAACGCATTACCACCCCAAGGACTTACAAGCCAATGCCTCGGATCAATAGCCTGTCGAGGAGCAAGCAAACCTTGGTTCATAGCATATTCAGGATGAGTGATCAACCTAATGCTTGGTATGGCGGTGAGGAAAAAGGAAATGTAAAAATTAAATGAAATTGAGTTTTAGTTATGGACGCTCTTTAACTGCTGTGTCCTTAGCGTCCCATTCTATATTGGGCGTGAAAGGCCGGTAATTTTGCTCAGATGCCTCTTAATCAGGCTTGAGGTTCTGTTACGTGCCGTCAATCTACGACACGGGACCACTGGCTTTACTTCCCTTCCGAAGGAAGCCATGCTAAGGATTTTTACGCCCGAAAAATACAACGCCCTCCGCTGGGTTTGAACCCTCGACCTCGGGAACTAGAGGCTAGTATGGTAACCACTACACCACTGTAGTGGTGAAAGAGATGTTAGGAAAATTCTCCGATCAAATTATCCAACCCAGCATTCGTCTAGCGACGAAAAAAACCGCGAAAAAAGCCTTCGGTCGGGTTACTCGGCTCCAGGGTTGAACCGGGGACCTCCCGAATGCGAGTCGCACACGTTACCGCGGCGCCACCTCACTCGGTTAGACAAACACTTGCTACAGGAAAAATTCAGAGCTCATTAAAATGTACAATTTATTTCTAGAGCGTTATGTAGCATTGACCATTTCCGAAATATTTGCTTTTGTTCGTCTCAATGTTTCATTATTTGAAACAACACATGTCATATGCTTCTCACAGCACATGCAAGCAGTATACCTTATCAAGTTTTATATACTCCTCTACCTTTTTAACAATAAATGACGTCGTGTCCTCTGTTTAACTGCTTATATGCACTAAAACTGTTTCTGGCCTATGTTTATCATGATTGTAAGAACGTAGGTTTTCACGGCCGGTGTCACAATTGTAACTAATATGATTTTCCGGGCTGTTATGCCGTGGTCTGCTGAAGAAAGATTTCCCAGACGTTTCGTCCACAACTGCGGTGGACATCTTCAGTGGCGCGGACGAAGTCTTCTCGGTGAAAGTATCGCAGCGTCTGATGCGTTGGCTTTTTTTTTTTTTTTTTTTTTTTTTATGGTGTGGCCCCTCCTCCGCCACACCAGGTGACGATCATCCGAAAGGGATCTACATCGTCTCCCCTACCATGCACTAACTACACTACAGTGATGGAAGGGAATCGAAGGTAAGGTGGTTTCCGGTACCGCCGAAGCAAACCGGAGGGTGGTCCGATGTTACGAGGTGTTTGATTTCAATTTCCGCGTTGGCCGTTAGTGCCGCTCTCTTTATAGTGTGGGCGCTCTCTGCTGATTGGCCCGCTGGTATGAGGGGGCTGGCGCCGGCTGTGTTGTTGCTCTCTTCTGATTGGCTCGCAGTGTTTTTCGGTTTTGTATGACCTTTCTTGTTTTTGATGACTAGATGCCAGTTACTGTTGAGTTTCAATGCTTCTTCTTTCCTATTGAAATTATTGGGATGTTTATAAGAAGCAATACAGATTTATAAACATCCCAATAATTTCAATAGGAAAGAAGAAGCATTGAAACTCAACAGTAACTGGCATCTAGTCATCAAAAACAAGAAAGGTCATACAAAACCGAAAAACACTGCGAGCCAATCAGAAGAGAGCAACAACACAGCCGGCGCCAGCCCCCTCATACCAGCGGGCCAATCAGCAGAGAGCGCCCACACTATAAAGAGAGCGGCACTAACGGCCAACGCATCAGACGCTGCGATACTTTCACCGAGAAGACTTCGTCCGCGCCACTGAAGATGTCCACCGCAGTTGTGGACGAAACGTCTGGGAAATCTTTCTTCAGCAGACCACGGCATAACAGCCCGGAAAATCATATTAGTTACAATTTATCATGAATAACAGTAAATATAAGCAAAGCTTTAATTTAAATGACTTGTAGAGGAAGTATTAAAATAAATAAACGCTGGTCGAGAAATTCTTGTCATTGCTACATGGATGGAAAGGGTATACATATCCACAGCTTAACTGGTGACTGATTCTCTATGTTATCTGGGTGAAATGTTATAGTAACGTTTTTACTGATGCTACAAAAGAAGTTATTTGAAATAAATTATGTTTTAAAGAGATCTACATTTTTACTTTCTCTACTACGTATAGTAAGTAGGGGAAGTATTGTATTCCACCCAAAATTTCGATACCGAGATTTCACCGGAAATACATGTTTTGAGACCCCATGAATCCAAAAAAAGCATTTTTGGAAACATGTCCGTGTGTGTGTCTGTCTGTCTGTGTGTCTGTCTGTCTGTGTGTCTGTCTGTCTGTGTGTCTGTGAACAGCATAACTCAGAAACGTACAGTCGGATAAACACCAAACTTGGTATTTAGGTTCAGTATCTTCCAAGGATGCGACACGAAGGTTTTCAAGAAAATCCCCGCACCCCAGAGTACCCTTTACATGGAAGATTTTTCGAAAATTTTAATTTTCTCAAAAATGGCTCTAACGATTTTGATTAAAATATCATATGTTTAAGATATTTTTATGACAAATAAAATGTATATCTTGAATTTCCTGGGAATGTCTCCAAAAGTATTCTTTATTGTAAACGACTTTTGCATAACTGGTAAACCATAAGAGATAGATAAAATTTTACTACACAAAAAATGTACATCGCGTTAAAATACACAATTTATGTCATATACATTTTTTTAGTTGAGTGAACCATTTTCGAGATATTGCTTGTTATTTCCTTAAATTTTCCAATACTTATACTTTTTCTCAAATTCGTTATTCAATTTTTTATGTGCTGGATATGCAAACAGAATAGAATGCGCCACATAGCAACCAGCGCTTAAAAGATTTGACTATCGCTTATAACCTACCATGTTCCCCTTGCATCTACAAGAAAATTAGCAATAAGATTGACATCTCGATTAACATGAAGCATATGGAGAATAAACGTTTGTAAAAATAGTTTGTACAAGAGTAGAGAAAGTCATGTGAGTGTAACACATCAGATTTTTATGTAGGTAGTACATTTTCGTCTACCGCTTAACGTTCACTAGTTTATATAAAATGATTCAAAACTCCTTCCGAAAGAAGAGGAATTTACAGGCTATTCTCAGAAAATTCAAGATGCACATTTTATTTGTCATGTAAATATTTGTGGTATATGGTATTTTAATCAAAATTGTTAGAGCCATTTTTAGCAAATAAAAAATTTCGAAAAATGTTCCATGTAAAGCGTAGTTTGGGGTGGGGGGATTTTGCATAAAATCTTTTTGTTTCATCTTTGGAAGGTACTGAACTTAAATACAAAACTTGGTTTTGTTTTTTGAGTTACGTTGTTCACAGACACACACGGACCTTTTTCTAAAGCTGCTTTTTTTGGATTCAAGGTGCCTCCAAACGCGTATTTTCGGTGAAAACTCAGTATATAATTTTGTTTGCTAAAAATGGCCCTACAATTTTGATTAAAGTACCATATACCACAAATACTTAAATGATAAATAAAATGTGTATCTTGAATTTTCTGGGAATAGCCTGTGAATTCCTCTTAATTCGGAAGGAATTTTGAATAATTTTATATAAACTAGTGAACGTTAAGCGATAGACAAAAATGTACTACCTACAAAAAATGTAGGCCTCTTTAAAACACATAATTTATTTCAAATAAATTCCTTTGTGGCATGAGCCATTACCGAGATATCCGTTATTAATGCTTCGATTTGTTCAATACTTTGTCATTCTTTTTAAGTCCTGTCGATTTTCAGTTGTTTCTCGCGATTGTATGGGATGTTAAGGCCAGCATATAGCGGTCCAGTTCTTAAAACTTTGACTGTCACTGTTCCCTTTATATCTATAACGAAATGTGTAATACAGCTGTTTCCAGAAAGGTTTATCTCGATTAAAATGAATTAGATAGGAAAATAAAGTTTCGTAAGAATAATTTCTATACCCACTAATAAACGATAGAGGGTAGAAAAAGTTATGGTAATTATGCAGAACTACGGCCGCTCGAAAAAAACAACGAATTCCGGTGTTAATGGTAGATTCTTTTATGCTGATTACGTTTTTACCAATTTGGTTTGTCGGAAAGGTTCCGTAATGGTGTTACACGTTAATTTATTGCATGCGCGTAACGACGCTTATTTGCGGATATTTATTAAGAATGCTGGCTAGAAGGAGCAGGATATGGATAAAGAAGCTTTATGACACATTTGAGATGTAAACATATAGTTAATATTAATTTGTAGTACCTAAAACCTGGGTTTCATTGTCGGACTTAAGCTTATATAAAAAAAAACTAACCTAACGCTAACCTTCCGTGAATTCAGAAACTTAAGCTTATCATAACCAACGTTAAGGAACGCACGCTCGCTTCGCTCGCGTGCTTTGAGGATAGCTACGACTGCTAATTAACCTAAGTTTTTATAAAAAAAACTAAACCTAACCTCCCGAAAATCACAAAGCTTAGGTTTTATAAATAGGTAATCATAACCATCGTTAAGGAACGCACGCTCGCTTCGCTCGCGTGCTTTGAGGCACCTACTGACTGCTAATTAACCTAAGTTTTTATAAAAAAAAACTAAACCTAACCTAACCTCCCTTGAATCAAAAACCTTACGTTTTATAAATAGAATTACATACTCTTTCCACAGCACGGTCTGGAACATGCTCGTACCAGTACAACAGCAAAAAATAAAAAGGAGCTATACTTAAGCTAATGTAATGTTTCATTTAATCTCTCGCAAGAAATCAACCAAAGTACGCCCTACTCGCTTCACTGAACAGCTGTTAACGTAGAGCAACCCGCGGTACGGTAGCCAGGCTCAAGCGACATATGCCGTTGTTGCAGAGCATAACATTCAACGTCTTCCTCCGACAATGAAACCCAGGTTTTAGGTACCACAAATTAATATTAACTATATATTTACATGTCAAATGTGTCATAAAGCTTCTTTATCCATATCCTGCTCCTTCTAGCCAGCATTCTTAATAAATATACGCAAATAAGCGTCACTACGCGCATGCAATAAATTAGCGTGTAACACCATTACGGAACCTTTCCGACAAACAAAATTGATAAAATCGTAATCAGCATAAAGGAATCTACCTTTAACACCGGATTTCGTTGATTTTTTCGAGCGGCCCTAGTTCTGCATAATAACCAAAGTTATGTGCATGTACTTAACGCATCAGGGTGTTTTTCTTTCAGCGCCAGACTCGCCGTAAAACTTGGTTTGTATCAGGCATTTATCACAGCATTACCCTGTAGTAGTAATTCTAAAGAAACTGAATAAACGATTTCCTCTACATTTTTTTCCTGATGCACCATATTTCACAACTCGAAGAGACGTACCCTGTCATACACGACTCAACCCTAACCCATATCATACTTTTCATGTTTGGGGTTCCAGTGGATAACAGAGATGGCACTTTGATCCGAAGGGGAAGTACGTTATAGCACGGCGTGAAAATTTCAACTTCGAGGCCTTTGGTATATCGACAATGCTTAAAAAACACTATCTTGCAGATTAGCAATTTAGAATGTTCTTCAGGTAAGCTCTTCGCGTTGGACGCAGAAACGGGAAGTGTGAATGATTACTTCAAAAATCTGATGCGTTGCACTAACATGATTTTCTCTACTCTTGTACAAAGTCTTATTACAAACGCTTATTCTCCATCTATTTCATGTTAATCGAGATAAACATTCCTTTTGTTAATTTTCTTGTAGGTGCAAGGGGAATATGGTAGCTTTAAGTGATAGTCAAATCTTTTAAGAGCTGGTTACTATGTGGAGCATTCCATTCGCTTAGCATGTCCAGGACTTAAAAAAAGAATAACGAATTCTCATTTGAGAAAAGTATTAAGTATTGGAAAATTAAAAAAATAACAATGAATATCTCGGAAATGGTTGACTCCACAAAAAATTGTGTGTGACTTAAATTGTGTGTTTTAACGAGATCTACATTTTTTGTGTAGAAAATGTTTGTCTATCTCTTACGGTTTACCAGTTATGAAAAAGCCATTCAGAATGAAGAGGGCTTTTGGGAACATTCCCAGAAAATTCAAGATATACATTTTATTTGTCATGAAAATATGTTAAATATATGGTATTTTAATCAAAATCATTAGAGCTATTTTTGAAAAAGTAAAACGTTTCGAAAAATGTTCCATGTAAAGGGTAGTCTGGGGTAGGGGGATTTTCTTGGAAATCTTTGTGTCGCATCTTTAAAAGATACTGAACCTATATACCAAGTTTGGTAGTTATCCGACTTTTTTGTTCTTGAGTTATGCTGTTCACAGACACACACGGACGTTTTTCTAAAAATGCTGTTTTTTTATTCAGGGGGCCTCAAAACATGTATTTCCGGTGAAATCTCGGTATCGAATTTTTGGGTGAAATGAAATACTTCCTCTACATACTATAGGTAGTAGGGAAAGTAAAAATTACCATTCAAACATTCTTGATACAGAAAAATGTATTATGTCTCTGAATGACTAAAATCTGGATAGTTGATCTTTACTAGGTGTTTTATGCAATGCGATAAATATGATTGAAACAAATGCATTTAACATTACAAACTCCTACTATATTCCAATGTTAGGAATTCTGAATTACAGGTACGGTTTTTTAGTGACTACTACATCAGGGCCCAAAGTTTGTTCATAAGAGACTTGTGGCAGATTAAGTGTGTTGTGCAAAACGCGGTGTTTTCAATTTTCACAGCAATTTCTATATGGGAGGATGCGAATAAACATGCCTAAAAGCATGTGCATTGTTATAATGATTTCCCAAGACTTTATGTCAAGGTTTCATTTCGTTATTCCGCGTAAAGGCTCGTTAATATCTAACTTGAACATTATTTTGCTTTATAGCATATACACTCCTCAAGAATGTTCAAACCCGGCGGAGGGTGTAAACATCCTTAGCATGGCTTCCTTCGGAAAGGAAGTAAAGCCGGTTGTCCCGTGTCGTAGATTTACCGTACATAAAAGAACCTCAAACTTGGTAAAGAGATCCCTGAGCAAAATTACCGATATTTCACGCCGCAATATAGAATGGGATGCTAAGGACTACAGCAGATAAAGAGCGCCTATAAATAATTAAAAAAAACTTCAAACTCAAATCCCTAAGAAAGTATTCGTCTGCACTTAATTTTTTTAACATAAAGATGAAATGCTGATACAGTTCATTTTATCAGTTATATAAATTTTTGTAAAATATGCCAAAATTGCAATTGTTCTGTATGTGAGGTTTTCAAAATTATCTTACGTACAATGAATAGAGCAATATTTTGTGTATTACTTGATTTTGTGGTGAAAATTGGATTTTATTTGACGCAGGAATAAAATGTCAAAGTTGAAATTTTCAACGTTTATGCCTTAATTCCTCATTTTCGACTCACGTTTTACGATTTTACGAATTTATTTCTCCACCAGTTTGAGTAAAACGTCGATGAAAGTGTGTGAATGCGTGCCAAAAAAATGCTCTATCCAATGCGTGGAAGATAATTTTGAAAACAGCACGTAAAAAGGTTGCAATTTTGGCATATTTTTCAAAAAATTATAAAACGGATAAAATGAACGATTTGAAAAATCACCAAAACACGTAAACTGTATTACCATTTGATCCTTATGTCCAAAAGAATTACAGTTTTTCCTCCATTAACTTGGCCGCTAGAGTTTTTTAAAGTGCAAACGAATACTTTCTTGAGATTTTTCCAGTCATTCGGTAAAGATGTCTTCAAAAACGTATACACTTCGTGCGTACTATCCATACATCCGAGCGAGACCCGTGTACTGAGTGCGGAAAAGTACTGGGAATAGAAATACATACCAAAATGTGCATTTTGTTGTTAGGAGCAAGGGGTCGCAGAAGCTTTTGTTTACTGCACTACATGCGTCAACATTAAATCCGTCATATTGAAGTCACCGAACTTTTGGGGGGGGGGTAGTGTTTAACGTCCGTTCTTGCTACATACCGCAGCACAGGCGGTGAACACTGATGGTACACAAAATGATTATTCGGAAAGGAAATTTAGGAATGAAACGTTCTAAGTCTAAGTTTTAGGTACTTTCCCGTATTTGTCAGTTATGAGGACTGAGGAAAAATTGGAAAAAAGCCTGAGTCAGAGAGGACAGTTCTCCGGTTGCAAAACCTATTTATGCATGCCAGATGTAAACAAAACATACTCTCGTACAGCACTCGGCACTGTCGCTAGGTGTGTCTGATAATTGAGTTTTATTTATGGACGCTCTTTAACTGCTGTGGTCCTTAGCGTCCCATTCTATATTGGGTGTGAAAGACCAGTAATTTTACGTGCCTTAAATCTACGACGCGGACCACCGGCTTTACTTCCCAAATCGCTGGGTTTGAACCCGCAACCTCAGGAAATAGAGGCTAGCATGGTAACCACTACACCACAGAGGACGACAGGTGTGTCTAATGTTCAAGGCTACATTTGTGTTGTGAAGCCTAATGGATGGTACGGTAATACCGAACACTCGTCTTGTTCAGTACAAAGAGTAGTACAGTACACACATGTAATGGTTAGTTTCTCATTGTGTACTAGTACTTATTAATTTAAACAGTACGTACACACTTGTGTGAGTTACATTTCATTTTGCCTGGCAAATGAAGATGTTTCATACCGTCATATTTCAATAATATTCATATTATTACACTGTTTCTGCAACCCCATGCTCCTAACCTTAGTTTGATGCTTCCTTTCCACTCTACAAGTTTTTCATTCTGTATACAGGGTTATTCAAAAAGAAGGAACGGATTTTAAATATTCATTTTTAATGAACGGCAATAGATAGGGACACATACGACACATCATTGAATAGAGGAAAGTTCAAAGTTTTAAGCTCCACTTATTAGTTCCATTCAGTGCCTACAGTAGCGCTGTTATTGTTTACGAGAAAATAGCAACGCCACAGGAAAAGTCGTTTTGTGTGCTGCATTATGCAAAGAGTGGATCCATTGTTTCATTGCAGCGTGCATTTCGTTGTAAGTTCAACAACGAGCCACCTCGTCATAAAAATTTACAATTGATACAATAAATTCGTAGAAGATGGTTGCGTATGGAAACGGAAAAGCACTGGTCGTCCTCGCATAACAAATGGTGCTCATTTTGAACACATAAAATAAAATGTTGGACTTATCTCTATTCAGTGATGTATCACATGTGTCTACATGTATTGTCGTTCATTAGATATAAATATTTAAAGTCTATTCCTTATTTTTGAATACTCCTGTATTACCTCATTAAGTTCCATATTTTGAACAGCCATCAGAGAAGAGTGCTGATTTTTTTAAGGTAATCGGGAAGCCTTGAGAAAGACTAGAGTATATTTGGTGATATGCAACATTAACAGAGGATATAACAACACCACGCCAAATGTCGACATTTCTATTCTTGTTTCCATTCATTGATCCAACAGGTTCCTTGCAGTAACAAAACAGATAAAAGAAAACACGTCTGGACGACTCCGTTATACTGTAGCGGTAATGCACGTTATAAACGTTCGAGTAGCTTCTCGTTCTTGGGCTGCTTTTTTATGTCAGCCTTCCACTTCCTCTAAATTTGCAAGTGGGACAGTGTCAGCTAAGTTTCTGTTCGCGAGCGCTTGGTGCGCAATGCGCTTTTAACTGTTCATTAGTGATTGCAGAGAGAAAACTATCAGAAACTGTCCAATCGATTTCCTCCTCAAAGACGACTATGATATGAGAGAAGCGATAATTCAAAAACTTTCTTACGTCTTTTGTGAATTCTCACCAAGTGAGTCGATTTCCTTCCATTTCCTATCGAAAGAATCCTTTACTAGTTCCGAATATAAAAGTCTATGCGTGAAGTAGATAGTTTCTGCCCCACATATGGAAAGCCAATTTGTAATAGATAATTTCTTTACTTTATTTGCACCACGCTTTGGGCGTCAATTTTGAAGTAGCTTGTATTGAAGGAGTTGTATTATATTTCAACTGTTGGGAGTCGAACTTAAAGTTCGTTGCAACCGCACGTATAGTACCCGCTTTCCGGTAGCCTTCGCCCCAAATGTACCTTCCTGTGGCCTTTGCCCCCCCCCAAAGTATTTAAAAATATTAAATTTGTAATTTGACTGTTTCTTTAAATATTATATTTTATGTTTGCCTCGGCTGCGTGAGTATTATTGTTAGAGACACGTTTCTCTTTGCAGGGTTGTGGTGCAACTGAAGAATGTAGGCTTACACAGATTTGAAGTTTTTCTTCACTCCATTTATTAATCCTTGACACGATTTAAATAACACTTCCCTGATATAGAGAGAGCTGTGAGATTTTTTTTTATTAATTACATGCACTTTTTAACACGTAAACTATTTTCGTTTCACACGAATACGTATAAAATTTCTCGAGGACGCATCTCGCGTCTGATTAGTAACACTGTCTGCTAGCAACGCGTCCAGTTATGAGCACTGTCTACAAGCAACTGACTTGAATTCCACCGCCTAAATTTGTAAATTTCTGTATTTCAAGTCTCTGATTGGCTATTCCTAATCCAATAGAATACTTTTATTTAACTTAAACATTTTTCTGGTTGTTGATTGGCTATTTTGTAAACTGTCACAAAAATTACATTATTGTTGCTCCAAGAATGACTAGTAGCATTATTACACTTTCTTACTCATTATTGACTCAAGGTTACCTGATTGTTACCTCATTGTTAGCAACTTTTAACCTATTATTCTCACAGCTCCTACATTATTAAATTACGTAATACATTCACATAACATTATTAGACATGGATACAATAATATAAACATTTACAATGACTGTAATATACACTTTTTATATGTAGTTACATACACATATTGCTTTAAGGCTGACTGTTATTGAATTATATATTATATAATTAGACTGAAATCATTTAAGTGTTAAAAATACTGCCTCATGCGTAACAACCCACTGCCGTTCATTTTCATGGCTTTCTACATATTGTTCGCATAAAAGCTTATTTTTTCCATCTACATTTCAACATTGACTGGAAATGGTTTGCGTTATGTAACACTACATTAATGTAGTTTTTCCTAAGCTGAAAAAACAATGAATTCTTTATATAACAGATCGAAAGTTGTGTGTTACTCATGAAAGTGATTATCCTTTGCACTAGCTCATGAAAAAAGAAAAAGAACGATCACTTAACATTTCAAACAGCACTGCTTAAAGCGTATAAAAGTTAAAGGAAACCATAAATTGTACGTTTCAACTAGACCTACACTTTTCTCCAGTAAATTCTTTTCTCTGAAAGCGTGTTTACAAAATCCAATGAAAATAAACACCATTTCAGAGCATATTTAGAGAAATGTTAATAACGCATTCATTCACCATTCCAAATATCAAATTTTTGAAGGCATTTTAGATAAATTAAATAAATTAAATATTCCCCATGTAAAGGTGCCTGGTTTAATATTACGAAATTCATTGTTTATCCCTTTTCGTTTGAGAGTTATTCTGTTCAAAGATAAACACATGGGTGAAAGTTCTAAAAATATCCGTTTGAACGTTCATTCGAACGAACGTATATGTTGAACTTTCTATATCGAAACTTTGTGAGTGAGGTGCAATTGTTCCTCTACCTCAGAAACCTAAGTGGTTGAGAAAGTAAGAAGAGAGATAGTTTATATAGATATAACATAGATATAGGTTTGGAAAGTCACTGTCTCTTCAGCTGTTCTAATACTTTTTTCTGATGGAAAAATTTAAAGGAAATGGTATACATTACTTGCGATTAGTATTTAAAAATAAAAACGTTGTAGCTTATTATAATCTCAGAACTCTTTTATCTTTAGTGTGTATAGTTCAAAACCTTGTATTTTTGGAACCTAAGACTGGGTTTGTATTTATAATTGTTAGCGTCTGGTTATTTGCTTATTAGAGTGTAAATTGTATTTCCATTCTGGGGGAATTTAACCTCAGATCTACATACTTTTTTGGGTGACCACACTATAATACGCTGATTATGTGACGTAACTGAACTGTGTGACATTTTTAATACGCTCATTATGATCTTACTCGGCGGTGCGTGCAGCCCCCTATCGTCCATACCTTTAAAAGTTTCAAAGCAGCCGTTAAAGATGGACCTATTCTCCAGATAACCAATGAAATAAGTGCATTTAAAATAAAATAAATCATGTTCATTTGTAATTTTAATATTCTAATACATTTCCTTTACTTCAATATGCATTGCTTTCACGTTACCTGCAAAAGATCAGTAAATACTGTGTGGACTAAACCGTGCTGCCATTACTCACAAACACGCTCAAGGTCCTGCCATCAGTGATACCATTCAATCAGCCTTCAATTACACAGTTAACAAGGCAAGATCTTTTTTGTAAAAACTCAAAGTTTTGAAATTATAGTGTGGTCAACCAAAAACACTGGTTTGCAACTTGGTTATAATGGTAATTAAGACGCTACCATTATGATCTTGTTGCATAATATACTATTATAATTGCCCAAATGCAACAGTAATGCTGGTGAAAAACTATTTTCGAAACTGAATGATTGAAATCAGCTGTGAAATTTCATCAATCAGTATATATGAAGGTTTAAAAAAATAGCAGTTACATCCGCACTAAAGGCAAACAATTTAGTTTACTTGAAAATAAATGGAATATGTTTTAAAAGTAATATTCGACCAGGTCCTGATAAGTCTTTCAAGGGTGTGGGAGCCGTCAGATAAGGGAAGTCCAGCGTTTTCTTTGCAGCGGAAGGCTGGAGCCTCCCAAATCTCGGAGCTTATATTTTAATGAATCCCCAAGTATTTATCACCTAGAAAAAGCAAAGTACCTATTCTTTCTAGTTGGCTACGAAAGGGACTCAGCACTGATACACAGAGGGGATACTGCCCCTACGCCCCACAAGGGGGCGTCCCGGGAGAAATGATAAGGCGAGAGGAGACACCGGGCGGCGGAACCAGGAGTGGCGGCACAGGAATGGCAAGGTCCCTAAGTTTCCAGATAAAGACTCCCCGGCAGACGGACAGGCAGATCGGAGACTCCACTCCGCACAGAGGGGTCCAACACCCCTCAAGGGAGTTCGGATACCCTCGGCAGCCAACCGAAAGCCGGAGAGAGTCACAAAGAGCATCGTTTTCCCCTGCCACACTGCACCGAAATACCATCGCCGACACTTCCAACCTTGAAAGAGACCAACAGATGAATGATGAAGTGAAATGAGAATGTAAATTGAATGGAGAGACAGGACATTTGAGGGATGTGAGAATCCTTCCCAGCATTCGCACGGCGACACTGGAAAACCCCCGAAAAAACCCATGGGTCAGGGAGGTCTGCCACGGGAATCAAACCCACGACCTCCCGAATGTGGGCCACAGACAAAACCGCCTGAGCCTTGGTATTGTTTCTAGTAACTAAGAAAGATCTTCTGATAGCTCAGAAACACGGAAATGCAATTTCGTAGCTGTTGATGAAACTTGACAGTGAATTAAATTGTCAGACAATCCAGTAAATTGCATCTGTATTCAAAAGACTTTCTCGTAAACCTACTAGAGTTTTGGACATGCTGACATTGGCTTACAACACTGAAAAGTAGTTCTCAGCATGCTATACCCCAAGAGTAAACTTTCAACTATTTCCTCTTTGTCACCGCGTCCTGTTTGTCCTATCCTGCATTCGCAGAAACCAATATCCTCCCTTTCAACATTTAGTAGAGTTAGCAACTTTATCAGAAAATGTAAAGGAAACAAGCAATATAAACCAGAAATTTCAAATGGTGCTTCCTAAGGGAGAGAAACATTTGACTTTATTATTTTCACCCCAATCAAATTCCGAGATGACAGTGACAACAGTCTGAGAAGCTTTCAGTACGGTTGTCTTTTATAAGATTAATATAATTTGTGTTCACCAAAACAATTGCTTTGTATTTTTATAGAATTTTCGAAAAAAAATACTATTCATAATTACCAATTGTATTATGAAACTAAAAACATTTCATTTCTAATAATCCTGCTTTAAGAGGCGGAAGAGGTGAACGCGAGAGAGAGAGAGAGAGAGAGAGAGAGAGGGGGCGGAGGAGGAGTAGGTTCAACGTCTCATAACATCTCCAGTCTACAGAGATGTTAATGAAGTGATTATGACTAGTGATTTCTCAAATAAACCCGGAGTTCAAAGAATTGAGATTTACTTAGGGTTTTTTTTCCTGGAGAAAGAAATCTGATTTGCTGCATTCACCTAACTTTCTCTATTCACTCTTCTACAAACTGTTCTTTCAAAAGCTTATTCTTGTATCCACTTCCTATTAATCGAGATAAACCTTTCTTACGCATTTATGTTTCGCTATGCGTATAAGAATACAGTAGGCCAAAGCGATAGTCAGTTTTTTATAAAGCGGATCGCTGTGTGTTAACTTTGAAATTCTATGCTCTTCGCATGACCACGTGAAAAAAACGAATAGTGTCAACTTGTCACTTGTAAGAAGTATAAGCATTTTAAAATTCAAACCAATAATAAAGTATATCTCGGAAATGGTTCAGGCCACAAAAATGTTTATTTAACATAAATAGTGTGCTTTAACGTGATATACTTTTTTGCGAGGTAAGATTTTGTCTATCTCTTACGGTTTACCAGTTATACAGAAGTCATTTAGAATGAAGAGTACTTCACAGACTGCTCACAGAAAATTAAAGATATATATTTTATTTTTCACGCAAATATCCTAAACATGTGGTATTTTAATTAAAATCGTTAGAGCTAGTTTTGAAAAACTTATAAATTTCGAAAAATTGTCTATGTAAAGGGTAGTTTAGGCTGGGGGATTTTCTTGAGACCTTCGTGTCGCGTGTTTGGAAGTTACTGAACTTAAATGCCAAGTTAAGTATTCATCCAGCTTTTCATTTTTCAGTTATGCTGGTCTCTCTCCCCCTCTTTCTTTCTATCTCACGCCTTTTTTTTCTAAATATGCTTATTATTTTCTCTACCACGTGTATAGTAGGTAGAGAAGGTATTGCATTCCACCCAAAAATACGATATTGATATTTCACCAGAAATACATGTTTTGAGGCCCCTGAATCCCAAAAAAACAGGTCCGTGTATGTTTGTATGTGTATGTGTCAACAATTGAACTCAACAACGAAAAGTCTGGAAATACAAAACTTGGTATTTAAGTTTCAGTACCTTCTAAGATGCGACAAGAAGATTTTCAAGAAAATTCCCCCATCCCAAACTACCCTTTACATGGAACATTGTCGAAGTTTTTGAATTTCTGAAAAATGGCTGTAACGAATTTAGTTAAATAGCATATATTAAAGATATTTACATGACAAGTAAAATGTACATCTTGGATTTTCTGGAAATAGCTTGTGAAGTCTTCTTCATCTGGAAGGAAATTGATATAATTTGCATAACTGGTAAACGTTAAACGATAGACGAAAACGTACCACACAAAAAATGTAGGCCTCTCGAAAACACACAGTTTATTTCAAATTAGTTTTTTGCAGCATCAACTATTCCCGGGATATCCGTTATTAATGGTTCACAGTGTTCAATACTTAGCCATTCTTTTAAAGTCCAGTATTTATTTCCACAAATGTTTATCTCGATTAAAATGGAGTAGATAGGAAAGTAAACTTTTGTAAGAATAATTTGTATAGCCACTAATAAGCGACAGAAGGTAGGGAAAGTCATGTGAATGTAACACGTCATATTTGTTTAATTTGGGAACCTCAAAACGTTTATTTCTAGTGAAGATTTGGGTGGAATGCAATACTTCCACTACTTCCTATACGTGACTAATAGGGAAAGTAAAAATATTTCACCAAGGAATTCAATCTACCGAGACAAACACGTTCACATTTCAATTTTGCTTTCAACAAATATCCATTCTCGTATTTGTATCCATTACTTGTTTCATCATACTAGGACACATTTGACATCCAAAAACTACTTGTCACCGGAAAGAACCGAAATAATCCGACTTTACCCATATTTTGAAAGCGCATCTAAGCAATTACCTTCTTGCATTGAGTTAAATGTAGACCATGAGGGATTATGCATAGCTTGCTGCACTTCCTGGTTGAAGGAATTAAACATCACAGCCTCTGGAGAGAAAGGGCTCGTAAACGTCGCGCTTGTAGAAAGCACTAAACAGGTTGGTAAAGAAGCATAAAGACATAAATATTCATAATGACATTTCTAACACAACGTAGCGGTTGTCTTCTGGTTTACAACGCAGCGCAACCATTCCGTGTTATGCTTCTTTGAGCGCATAAGAACCGTCCACTTACTGTGACCGATAAACGCGTTAACATTCCGTTAGGCGTGGACACGGTTTTAAAAACAACAGTTGTCCGTGTAAACCATGCCTTTCTTCGGAAAATATCTAGAACAATGATTCTTTCCGAAAGGTTTGCGAAATTTTACGAGTACATACTAAAGGCAGCGTGCATCGTTTGCTAAACAACTCCATACAACGAAAGTAGGTTACTATGGTAGTAGTTTACTCCGGAAGTAACGTTGGAGACCTCGAATGCAATTTACTCTTTTAGTTACTACTACGGAAGTAAGAGCTCATTACTCCCGGAGTATGTTTGCGCGATTTACTTGAACGATCATGGATAATGTTATTGTGATAGAAAAATGGGGGGAAACGTAAGTGAAAGAGAGAAATATTTGTTGGTAGAGATAATGAAAATTTGTTTAAACAATATAGATTCAAAAACACGATGTAAAAATGCTAAAAATTAAATTTAGTTTTATTTATGGACACTCTTTAACTGCTGTGGTCCTTAGCATCCCATTCTATATTTGCTCAGAGACCTCTTTATCAGGTTTGAGGTTCTTTTACGTGCCGTAAATCTATGACACGGAACCATCGGTTTTACTTCCCGTCCGAAGGAAGCCATGCTAAGTATTTTTACGCCCGAAAAAATCCATCGCTCCCCGCCGGGTTTGAACGCGCGATCTTGGGAACTAGAGGATAGCATGGTATAAAAATGCTAAAAGAGAAATGCTGGAAAATCGTGATGGGTGAGTTTAATGCTTAGAGCGACGGGAAGCGTACTAAGGAACAGCTTAAAATTCTTTGGAAACCATGTTCCTAATCCTCATATTTGTATCGCAGATCATTTTCGTGTTGATGCAGAAATACCCTTTCCATTTCGGTAAAGTTTACCATTGTTACAGGATGGGCACAAAATAGGAACTGCGTGCAGTCTATTGCACCCACAAAGTCAGGGAAAGTTGCGAAAGTGAAGAATTGCCGTTCTGGACACTCAATCACGTGTCATAAATATTTATGTACCTTGCTCTTAACCCCAAAAGCGCTGTAACAACGCGGTGAAAGGTGCGACCAGAATTCGTACGTTTATAAGATCGCCTGCAATTATCTAAATTGTTCCGCTATGAATCACTTGCAGGGCGCATAACGATTGCACTTCTGGTGATACAGTTTAATTCCCGTGTAAAATATTCTTTCCTAGTACCGAAACTCTCTTCTCTCTGTGTGCGTATAAGTATCATACGCACTATCGCATTCCGGTTGTTTTCTTAGTCAAGATCATAAATGTACTTCTTCCAAATACGATACGGTATTGTAGTTCAATCGACAGGTGAGTTACTCCATCCAGGTCACGAGAGTAAATTCTAACCTATATTTGTGCTCGGTTTACTTCCGTAGTAACATACTACATGACGGTGCTCTCCGACATTTACTTCCGTAGTAATTTACTCGCGAGTATCCGAAAGGAGTACCTACACTACTTCGGAAGTAGTTCACTCTCGCACGGAATTCGCGGTGTTGACTTTAATATGATCCGTGCGATGTATGAGTTTGAACGAACCAGGGCCGTATTTAGAGGGGGGGGTTTTCGAGGGTTCAACACCCCCAAAACTTCTGACGGTTTTATTTATTAAATTCATAGCAAACCAATATGGGAAAATGTCGTTAGATAACAGTAAGTCTATTGCTAGTAGCACATTTACAAGAAAAAGGGAAACTTAATATCATCGCCTTACATAGGTAAGGTGACCATACATTCCGGTTTTTGAAGCAGTCTCCATGTTTTGTGCTGTAAGGTGGAATATCCTCATTCTGGTGAGTTTTTCTTGTCTATATAATGTCTCCAAGCAATTTTCTTATCCATGTAACGTCCATATACTACGGAGTAGGTACATGGTAACTGTGTGGGGTACTTTAAGTTTAGATCTACTTGTGGAAAACCCCTCCGAAATTTTTTCCAGGTACGGGCATGGAACGAACCACTGCTAGTCAGGCCCAAGATTTTATATCCGGGCCTGACTGGAAAGAGTGAGTTTCTCTTGAATTGGACCAGAGCTCAGCTCAGAGGGGTTTTGGACTATCTTACGGGCCACAGCACTCTGCAGACATCTATACATAATGGGTCTTACACAAGACCTTTTATGTCGGAAATGTGCGAGGGACTATGACATGTTACAGCATATACTATGCGAATACAAAGGCTTCGCTCTCTTTAGGATCCTTCTTTTTGGAACCTGAGGAGATAAGAATGGCAGATACCAAGGACGTGGTCCGTTTCCTACGGACCATCGAACTTGAGTAATGCCTAAAATATGATGCACAATGGGTCTTAGAACCTGCAACTCAGTTATCATCATGAGTTTGAGCATGTAAAATGTTTAAGACTAATAAATATACCACTCTACTCTACTACTCTACTTTACTATGAAAGTAGAGCTTACTCTAGGTTGGTTCACGCCGCCCAAGGAATCCCTCTCTCTAGGTGTGTTCATTTTTACTTTCTCTACTATGTATAATAAGTAGGGAAAGTATTGCATTCCACCCAAAAATGCGATACCGAGATTTCAGCGGAAATACATGTTTTGAGGCCCCTGAATCCAAAATAAGCATTTTTAAAACAGCTCCCTGTGTGTGTCTGTGTGGATGTGTGTCTGTGAACAGCATAACTCAAAAACGAAAAGTCGGATATATATACCAAACTTGGTATATAGGTTTAGTATCTTTCAAAGATGCGATACGAAGATTTTCAAGAAAATCCCCACTCCAGACTACCCTTTACATGGAAAATTTTTCGAAAATTTTGATTTTCTCAAAAATGACTACACCGATTTTAATTAAAGTATCGTATAGTTAAGATATGCTTATGACAAATGAAATGTTTATCTTGAATTTTCTGGGAATGACCCCAAAAGTCCTCTTCATTCTGTATGGCTTTTGCATAACTAGTAAACTGTAAGAGATAGAGAAACTTTTTCTACAAAAACGTAGAACTCGTTAAAACGCACAGTTTATGTTATATACATTTTTTGTGGAGTGAACCGTTTCCGAGATATTCCTTGTTATTTGTTTGAATTTTCCAATAATTCAAATTTTTCTCAAATGGGAATTCGTTATTCGCTTTTTTATGTCCTGGACATGCAAAGAGAATGGAATGCTCCACATAGCAACCAGCTGTTAAAATATTAGACTGTCGCTTAAAGCCTGCCATATTTCTGTACCTACAAGAAAATTTGCAATACGATAGTTTGTGCAAAGGTTTATATCGATTAACATGAAGTAGGTGGAGAATAAGCGTTTGTAAAAATAGTTTGTACAAGAGTAGAGTAAGTCATGTGAGTATATCACATCAGATTCTTTTAAAATTTATTTACTCTGGCTTAACTGCACGCGGTTATATTACGACATACAAATTATACAACAATACACCAATGTGAATACAATGGTGAAAGCAACAATCTAATTACAGTGCATATATGCAAAATAACAAATTAATTCAACATAATACAACCCACATTTTACAAAATAAATCATTTGCTGCTGTACAGTCACAGGAAGTTATGCAATGTGGAGTGAAGAAATTTAAGGATGGCTTTGATAGTTTTCGGGTTATTGAGTACTTTTGGAAGATGAGCTGTTAAATCGTGAGGCAGTATTTTTAACACTTAAATGATTTCAGTCTAATTATATAATATATAAATTCAATAATAGCCCGCCTTAAAGCAATATGTGTATGTAACAATATATAAAAAGTGTATATTACAGTCATTGTATATGTTTATATTATTGTATACATGTAATAATATTACCTGAATGTATTACGTAATTTAATAATGTAGGAGCTGTGAGAATAATAGGTTAAACGTTGCTAACAATGAGGTAACAATGAGGTAACCTTGAGTCAATAATGAGTAAGAAAGTTTAACAATACTACTTGTGATTCTTGGAGTAACAATAATGCAATTTTTGTGACAGTTTATAAAATAGCCAATCAACAACCAGAAAAAGCTTAAGTTAAATAAAAGTATTCTATTGGATTAGGAATAGCCAATCAGAAACTGAAATATAGCAAAATTTACAAATCTAGAAGTCAGTTGCCTGTAGACAGTGCTCATAACTGGACGCGTTGCTAGCAGTCAGTGTTACTAATCAGACGCGAGAAATGTAATACGTATTTTGTGTGAGAAAATAGTTAACGTGTTTAAAAAGTGCAAGTAATTAGCAAAAGAATCTCACAGCTCTATATATCTGTGAAGTGTTATTTAAATCGTGTCAAGCATTAATAAAAGGAGTGAAGAAAAACTTAAAATCTGTGTAAGCCTACATTCTTCAGTCGCACCACGCCCTGCTAAGACATCCATGTCTCTAACAAAAAATACTGACGCAGCGAGGCAAACATAAATATATAATATTTAAAGAAACAGTTAAAATTACAAAGTTAATATTTTTTTAAAACTTTTTTGGGGCAAAGGCCAACGGAAACTTTTTACCATACGTGAGGTTGCAACTACTTCAAGTTCGGCTCCCCAACATAAGAACTATAATACAACTCCTTCAATACAAACCATCTTCTTAACCGTACTGTTCTGTTTTTCTTCTGTGAAGACGTTAACGTTTGATGACAATTCCTGTGGTGGTTCCTTGCGTAAAATGGCAGCATGTGTGAGTCTTGTGTGGCCGATGCCAAGTCTTATTATTTTTATTTGATCGCGGCGTCTTACATTTATTAGTATAGTGGGAGATGCAAACTTAATAGATACTGTGTCATGTAGGTTGGTTTGCCCATTAGTAATCCATCTGTTGGTCCAGTTACGTTTTATTTTATTTTTTACATGAGATATGACGTCCTGGTAGGCGGTGTCTATATTAGCGTCTTTTAGGGCTTCTCGCGCTGTGAAGTCTGATTCTGCGTTGCCTTTAATACCTACATGAGAAGGTATCCATGCAATTGTGATTTGTTTTCCTCTACTCTTAATATGGTGAAATGGCTTTTGTATTTCCTGGACCACAGCGTTGCGTGAATATCTGGCTTTTAAGGCACGTATTGCGCTCATACAGTATTTGAAAATTATAAAGTTGTTTGTAGCGGGGATAAATAAAAAGAGGTTTCTTGGTATCGGGTTTCTGACTCAGAAAGGATTTGTTTTGCCGGCTGCTCAGGTATAGGGTTAATGGTTGGGTCTGGACTCTTATCTCAGGGAGTGCGGGTAGGAGGTGAATGACACTCGCATTTCTCCTTCAGTGGCCCGTTTATTGTGAAGATCCACACTGTATTCCTTTCTCCGAATCCCCGTCACACAAGACTTGATTCCGCCTATCATCCCCAGCTAGTATTTACGTGTTTCCCCCGTTATACTTCTCTTCCTATGTCGAAAAATATGACGTGAATTTTGTTGACTGTAATTTAGCCATTTCTACCTGCCTTTTCCTCACTTTAACTGAACACTAACTTTCAAACACATTCTATCTCGATGCTTAACGTGAAATCTCACCAACAGTACTACACGAAGTTATTTATATTTCTACATCTACTCTGCTCCCCTACTCTACACGAAGTGATCCATCTGACACACGTCTCAAACTCCTCTCCGTCCTAGATAATCTTACTATTCTCCACGTATTTTCTAGTTTCATTCCTCCTTTTTACTATTCATGTGACTTTTATAATTTGGACCACAGCGTTTCGTGAATATCTGTCTTTTAAGGCACGTATTGCGCTCATACAGTATGTGAAAATTATAAAGTTGTTGCACTTATGTTCTTCCTGGATCTGCGTAAGATTTGTTTTATGGCAAATAATTCGCGTGCAATACCGTATAGAGGTCTGGTAGTCTGTGGAGCAGTTATTAGTGCCGGTTCGTCCCAGATATTGGGCAAGTTTTTAAATGGTTTGGACCAATGCATGATAGATTGCATTCTTTTTTTATTTATTTATGGACGCTCTTTAACTACAATAGTTCTTAACGTCCCATTCTATATTGGGTGTGAAAGAGCAAAAGTTTTGCTAGAGGCCTCTTTATCAGGCTTGAGGTTCTTTTACGTGCCGTAAATATACGACACGGGACCACCAGCTTACTTCCCTTCCAAAGAAAGCCATTCCTTCGAAAAAAAATCTATCGCCCTCCGCCGGGTTTGAACCCGCGACCTCGGGAACTAGTCCACGGAGGACAATATAGATTGCACCGATGGCTACTTTGATCGTGCCTCAACAATCAGTTGCATTTGTGTTTAAGGTGTATTATTGAAGAATGTTCTTCTTTATCTGTTTAATCTCCTCTTATGTAGGACTTACAGGCGGGTGCCTGAGGTCTAGGCCCGTCGAGGAGCAGACACTCGTGGATCAGACAGAATATCCAGGATGGGTGATCAGCCCGATGCCTGGTATGCGAGGAAGGAAGTATGAAACGAAATGATGGTGAAATGGATGAAAGGAAATGTGATAATGGAGCAGTTGGTGAAATGAATGGCGGGGGAAACCGGAGAACCCGGAGAAAACCCGCCCAGACGCCGCTTTGTCCACCACAAATCCCACATGCGGTCTAACCACTTGGCCACGGAGCCGCCTTTGAAGAATGTTTCGGTAGGTAATTTAGTAGAATAGCCAACATTATGAGAATGAAATTACTTTGTAGAGTGCGAAGCATATGTAATTCGTTTGTTGAGGTTGCGAAGCTTATGGTGATATTGTTTAAGTTTCCGCCTCATTTTTAGACATCGGATTTGTACGCAAATTCATATTTAGTTTGTTTTGACCTGCGATATGGAATTAGGTTTTTCAATATGTTACGTGTATTTTTAAATGTTTAATTCTAAAATTAATATCTAAACACATTGGTGACAAAATAATAGCCCTTACTAAGGACATACCCTTATGGAGGTTCAGAGTAAAAACTTGAGAGTGCTGCTTTGAAGTATGCAGCAAAATTAAGCGGTAATTGTGCAGTGTTTTAGAGGGAAATCCTGACATTAAAGCTTTGTGTTGTGGGTGAAAACGTAGTGTTTCCTGAAGAAAGTTCCCCAAAGATAGTAATCCTTGATAGGAAATTCTTGTCATGGCCTCCTTCGGAAGGATAGTAAAGCCGGTGGCCCCGTGTCGTATATTTACGGCACGTAAAAGAGCCTCAAGCCTGATAAAGAGGCCTCTGAGCAAATCTTCTGGTCTTTCACGCCCAATACAGAATGGGACGAAACGAACCATAGCAGTTAAAGTGCGTCCATAAATATTTTTTTTTCTTTGGCTTCTGCCGTGATCCGTGGGAGGGAAGGGGATGAGGGGGGAGATCCAAAGGTCAACCGGATCCGAATGACGACTGGCTCAAGCATTAACGTTTCCGGATCGAACGCATTCGACGCCGCCCAGGCCCACCCACATGCCCCTAACCCCCGGTGGTCCCCCGAAGGGGTGCTCTCCGAGAGCACCCTCAAACGGACCCTTACTGAGCAGTTCCGCAACGACGCCAGGAATGAAACCTCTACAGAGCGCAAAGCCACCGCCCAGCCGCAACCCGCCGAACACCGTCGCTTGGACCTATAACCCTGAAAGAGATGACTAGGAAGATGATGGGTACAGGAGAGTAGTGGTAGAAGACGAACCACTCTAGCATTCGCCTGCCGACCCGGGGAAACTACGAAAAACCCATGGGTCAGAGTCGGTGGTCGTCGGGGATCGATTCCGGACCTCCCGATTGCGAGTCGCACACATTGTCGCGGTATCAAAATGCTTTCAATTTTTTCCCAATATTCTGTAGACGTGGCATACAAACGTGTTTTAACCGATAAACGCCTTAAGCCTACACCTGAGCATTTGGAGAACATGACCATTGTATACTGCAAATCAAATTAAAACGACCGGAATAATTTACATTGTAAATACCAGAAAGTATAAGCTTAAAGTTAACAGTTTTAGTGCATAATAGTGCATATTTTCCAAATTATAGAGCGCATTTTAAAGATTTTTATAGTTGCATGCATATTTTAGATATTTCATGCATAGAAATCCGATGTCTACTCATCACGAAATTCCTTTAAGTCCATGTCACTGTGGCGATTTCTAATTCTCTAGACCAAACGTTACAAATCCTATTTAATGGCTCTTTCGTTCAGTATTAATAGATTGTCTGCATCCTTTTGTAATTCTGAGGACCGACACGGTAGCCGAAGTCGTTAAGGCACGTACTAATGAACGGAAAGTACGGTTAAAATCCCACCAGGACCATCCTCCCTGACTGAGGCTCTCTCTCGGTTTCCTTTAGTTCCTCATAATTGGCAAATGCCGGCGAGGTACTCTAGACTTGGGCCTGGATCGTTTCCTTCCCAAATTTCCTTTCCTAATTATCGTTTCAGTTCATATTATCATTAGTGACCATCGCCTGTGGTGCCGTACAGTACGATTTTTTGCTCCTGGCCCCACTCAGCTGGACGAGCCCATTATCTCCCGGGAAGCGTTTTGGATAAGTCGTAGGAGAACAGCCGATACGTACTGATAGACCACGAGAAGAAGGCAAGCGAGAGGAATGTGTAACATCAGCACTTTCCTGCGTCCGTATCATATTTACGCTCGCCGTGTGGATACGATAAGCATGTTAGGATATTATAAACTATAATCGGCGCAACAGTTCTAGACACGTGAAAATCTTAATGAGAGCTATGATGCGAGTTGCTTACCAGATCAGGTGGTGACCGGTCGTGTGTGCAGGAGTGCGTGGGACAGTCATCGTCAAATATCCTCACCGGTTATGCATTGCGTTGCGCAGATAAACTTAGTTATATACAGTATATTAAAATCCACGCTGTAAAAACCACTTAATATAAAAAACGCGTCAATCATTGCCTCCAATTCTTCCACATCTAACAACCCTTCATCTTCTGCGGAATCACTCACATTATTGCCGTCATCACTGCTGTCACTACTTTCTGCACCATTATCCTGGATGAGAATTATTTCTATTTGATTTTCTGCAGTTCCGTATTTTTCTGAATAACGATTCTTAATTTATTCAGCATGTCGCCATACATTTTCCCATTCTGGCCTTCCAATTTCAGCAAACTGCTCCACATATTTTAATTTAAAAGTAATATTTCTGCATGCCACCCATTTTTTGATATCAGCCCAGATTAATTCGATTGGGTTTAGATCTGGGCGATACGATGACAGTCTAAGTACATTATGACGATGTTGTATTACTATCTGGTCAGGTATGTATGACTTCTGAAGCTGTTTGTTGGCTTTAATTAAGTTATATAGCTTTGTTTTACTCATGCTTTCATTAAAGCTTTATTATGTCTAAGTAACCAAACTCTCATTTCTTCTTTCAAGGAAGTTGAGGTAGGTGGTTTGTGAATTTGAGTGTTGACGCATTGTGAAGCATTGTCGATGACCAGAACAGACCCAGCAGGCATATTAGGTATCAACATGGTGTTGATTCACTTCATGTAATTTTCTGTATTCATTTCTTGATGAAAATCTCCTGTTGTTTGTTGCGACTTGTAAAAGAAGGGCATTTGGAACGAAGCCAATCTTTCCAACAGCATGAACGATAATAAGTATTTGCCCTTTGGCAACAGGTGCCTGCAAACCTAATTCGCTATCGTCACTCCCAGTTTTAGATGCTATATGACTGCTGCGTATGTATGACTCATCTTCATACATTATAGTATTTTTCTGAAATTTGTAACACCACCTTGAAAATTGATGCTGATATAAGTACACATTGATATAAGTACATATAAAATTAGTCATTTGGAAAGGTAGAATCAGACTGAAAAATTAAATGCCATGGCCGGGATTTGAACCACAGATCTTAGGCTTTCCGTGCCGCTGCTCTAACCGACTAAGCTATCATGGCAACATTTACTTTTTATTTTTATTTTTATTTTTTATTTTATTATTACTTCATTTTATTTATTTATTTAGTTAGTTTATTTATTTATTTTGCTTTTCTGTTAGAACTCTTCTATTTGATTTCGGTTTCTTCCACTTGAACCCTAAATCTTTAATAATTCTTCTGAGATTTGTAGCATCACCTTGAAAGTTTCTGCTGTGTTTCAGCTGGATGAGCAATCTGCTTATTATTAGCACAGTTTTTTCTTCCACATAGGAATTGTGAATCGTACGCCGAATGACGCATTCGAAATCGTCTATTTCTGTAATACGTTTAGGGACCCCAGGCGTGTCAAATGGCATTCTTTCATCCATATGTTTTTTTTTTCTTATCTTTGAGAACTCTGGAAACGGAACTCGGTGAAACACCAGTTGCTTTGACTAATCTTTCTTTCACTCTCTTAAGGCTTTTGTGGAACTCGGACGAACATATATTTTCTTCCTTCATCTCTGCTTCTTGCTTCATGAAGTCGAGGACATTTGCAATTATTTCCCTACTTTGACTGTGTAACAACTTAGCACTCAACTTTGAAAACGTAGGAGCCATGATTATAAATATAACAAATATAAAGTAAGTACTATTTAGATACTGGTCTCTTTAAAATTACAACCAGATGCAGACACTTTCTATGCAGACTATGTATTACGCACTGTGAGCAAGCAAAGGTGTTATATCGCTTTCGTTGATTAAGCTGAACATAAACCATTCCTAGGCTCGGCAGCTGGGCTGGCAATCAAGGTCACGATTCCAGAAGTTTTGCGCGAGTAATACTACACGGTGTTGTCAAGTACTCACCCATGGCAAGAGCCAATGCGTTAACACCTATTACGGCGGTTGCTGTTCTACTAGTATCAGATCTGGCAGCATGGGTGGTTCATTTGTACACATAAACACATTTCGTACTAAACGTAGTAAACAATCGACAGTACGTGAGCAGATAAACAGTTACAGAACCCCGCTCGCCTTCTCGTTGTCCAACAGTACCTTAGGCATTCCTGTTGTACCGCGCTAGGGGAATAGATACTGCCGCTCTTTTCTCCCCTCCCCTCTCCAACCTTCTCCTCGTTTGCGTTTCTTCAGTCAGGTAGAAAAAACCGTACTATACGTAGTAAGAGTGGGCGAAAAGTTCTGATGTGTTATATTGACATAACTTTCTCTGCCCTCTATGGTTTATTAGTTGCTATACAAATTATTCTTGCGAAAGTTTGTTTTTCTATCTACTTAATTTTCCTCCAGATAAACCTGTGCAGAATTGCTACATTACACATTTGATTATTGACACAAAGAGAACAGCGATAGTCAAATGTTTACGAACTGGATGGTAGATGCTGGCCTTAAAATTCCATACTCTTTCCATACAATCGCGAGAAACAACTAAAAATCGACACGACTTGAAAAGAATGACAGTGTTGAAGAAACCGAAACATTAATAACTGAAGAGGAATTTTTTTTGGAAACTGCTTATCCAAAAAAGAAGTAATTTTAAACAAATTGTGTGTTTTAAGGAGATCTACATTTTTTGTGTAGTGCGTTTTCTTCTATCGCTTAATGTCTACCATTTATACAAGATTAAACAAAATCCTTTCCGAATGAAGAGGACTTCACAGACTATTCCCAGTAAATTCAAAATGTACTTTTTATTTGTCATGTAAGTATCTTTAATATGCGGTATTTTAATCAAAATTGTTATAGCTATTTTTGAGAAAACGAATATCGGAAAATGTTTCATGTAAGGGGTAATTTTCGTGTGACGTCCTTGCAAGACACTGAACTTAAATAGGTACCATGTTTGGTATTTATCCGAATTTTCGTTTTTGAGTTATGCTGTTCACAGACACACGATAGAAAAGCACACGGACCTTTTCTAAAAATGATTTTTTATTTACGGGTTCTCAAAACATGTATTGCCGGTAAAATCTAGGTATCGAATTTTTGGGTGGAATACAATACCTTCTCTACCTACTATGTATGTAGTAGAGAAAGTAAAAAGAACGGTTTTGGGAATAAATGGTAATCTTTCACTGAGGTGGAAAAGTTTACAGGCCCTTCTTCAACACATGTTAAAATTGATTTCACATAAGAAACTGTTAAAATGTTCAAAATTATATAAAGTATAAGTTAAATGGCTTAAGAATGATATAGGCCTTGCTCAGCTACAATGAAATTTGTGTATATAAATCTTTGGAATGTAGTCAAAGTGCGGTTTTTTATCTGTTTGTTATTCTGGGTGCATAACTTAAGGGGAGATTAAAAGCCCTATCCCGCTATTGTTAAAACTGCTAAATTCATAATCCATTATCTCGGAAACGGAAACTACTTAAGACATATCGAAATGGAATTTTTACAGGATGTAGACGAATGCCTTCTAAGTTCGCGTATTTAATTTTATCCAATAAATTCGTTTATTAAGGAAGATATAACTTCTTTCTCAATTATACCGCCCATTGATTAAAATTTGTCAGCAATTATGCTTTAAAAGAATAACCATCTTATTAATACCAAGGCACATCCACAACAACACTTGGAAGTTTATTTTATAACCTTAAAATCTAATTTAGTTATGTTCAACACTTAATGAGAAAACGGGTCTTTTACGCCAGAATATGTCATTCATAGAAAGAGCCGTGGAAAGCAAAAACGAAGGAAACAAATTCGCATTTGTTTGAAAAAATGGCTTGAGTACACAGAAGCTATCACACTTAGCAATAGTATCAATATGTAGAGCAAACCTTCCCCTAAAAGATGGGCTAAAGTTCACCTCTCTACTCCAAAGTATGTAAGAATTATTTTTTTTTCTAGAAGTTGCGCAGAATTCATACTACAAAATGGTAGATGCAGCACAATTTTAAAAATATATTTAAAATATAATTATTGTTCCTATAATAATAGAACATATAACAAATTAAAGAGGAAATCCCAATTAATAATACTACACAACAAAAATTAAAAATGTAATTTTTGGCAATTCTCATTTGGTCTCCCCTTAACAGATGCTGAAATATATTTCGCTTAAGAAACAGCGAAAAAAGATTCAAAATTATGTAAAGAAGGAATAAAATGACATACGAAGGATACAATCATGGCATTTGTTTTATTTTGCTAAGTTTTGTATGGTAGCTAAAGCGTTACTCAGCTGAAGTGACATTTTTGTAAATAAATATTTTAATAAATCACTTAAGTTACTTCAGTAGGTTTAGGCACAGAGAGAATAGTGGGAATCGCATATGTTGCCTTTCATGCAGATGAATCTGACAGCAATAGATGGAAAGAATCGAAGATCCATCAGAGGATAAGTGTCGAACCGATGCTTCGCGATGGATTACAGTTGTACATTAAGAACTTACTGATGGAAGCCTGGTGATTAGACATAGGAGTTCTTAAGCAGTTGGGTTCAAATTATCTATTCTTAAACCACTGTCAATTCAAAGAATGTAAACAACAGCGGCCAAGGTCACTGGCGGGCAGGTAAACACGGTCAGGTGAGCGCTGTCTGCAAACGCCAATACTGTACAGGGGATTGGGGTGGTTTGTAACCTGCGACGCCACTGCGTAAATTCCAGTAATAGTTTATCTTTGTTTCTTTCGTCCTCGCTTTAATGCTTAGAAATACCTATGCCTGCTGATAACAATGATGGGCTCTTTGTGGAGCTTAAACACTTGCGCATTGGACAAACAGCCCACCTCTGTAGCGTAAGGCGAACGTGTCTTCCAACCCGGAGGGTATTTGACAGTGTTTAACGCCCGTTCTTACTACATATAGCTCCAGAAGCGGTGGCCACTGATGATACATGAAATGAATGGATAATAGGGAAAGGAAATTTGGGAAGGAAAAGTTCCAGGCCAGAGTTTAGAGTACCTCCCGGCATTTGAAATTTATAAAGACTGACGAAAACTGGAAAAAACCTCAGTCAGGCAGGAGGTCCTAGTGGGATTTTTAGTTCCCAAGGTCGCGAGTTCAAACCCGGCGGAGAGCGATGGATTTTTTTCGGGCGTAAAAATACTTAGCATAGCTTCCTTCGGAAGGGAAGTAATGTCGGTGGTCCCGTGTCGTAGATTTACGGCACGTAAAAGAACCTCAAGTCTGATAAAGAGGCCTCTGAGCAAAATTACCGATCTTTCACGCCTAATATACAATGGGACGCTAAGGACCATAGCAGTTAAAGAGCGTCCATAAACAAAAACTCAATTTAAATAGCGGGATTTGAACCGCGGACACCCGGTTCATAAGTCCGTAGCTTAATGACCTCGGCCATCCGTATCATCGGGTCCGAGTGGGATGAATTGTTCGGATGAGGACTTTTAACAGAATTATTCTTTAAGTCAGTTAGACAAAAGCCGGGTTATTTTCTCCTCAGTGGGCTGTAAATAGATAAGTAGCCTTAGGGTTGTCATTCATCCTGAAAAAGCAGGATTTTTCTGAATTTTAGCACATGGAAAAGAGTCCCGCCCGATTTTCAGCAAATTGTCAAATGCCCTGGATAATGAAGATCTGTTGTTCTTGCATTTCAGTCGGAATGCTAGCGCCGCGCCATAAACAACTTCATGTACTGCTGCTACAAGAACTAACGCCAAAGAGTATTGTGGCCAAAACATTAGACGCTGTCTTAAGTGTTCATGTACATTATTACCATTTTAAAACTATACCGTTAGAGTCAATGCATTAGACTAGAGAGTTCTGTGATTTTTTGAGAATCCACTTTGCAAGGCTTTTCTTTATTTTGTTTTGTCACTCTCTCACGTCTTCCATAAATTTATAATGAACATAGGAGAATTTACATCTGTAATTGAGGTTGTGAATAATGAATTGCATTTTGTTGCAAACATTCTTAAAGAATGAAATTGCCAGCATTTTTTGCCTGTTAATGTGAAAGACATTTTAGAAGAAATACAAAAACTACCCATTTATATGGAGGATTTTTCGAAATTTCTACTTTCTCAAAAATGACTTTAAATTTTTTATTAAAGTACTATATATTTAAGGCACTTACATTACAAATAAACTGTATATCTTGAATTTTCTTGGAATAGCCTGTGAAGTCCACTTCATTCTGAAGGAATTTAGTATAATTTTGTATAACTTGTAAACCATAAGAGATACAGAGAAACATACTACACAAAAATATAGATCTCCTTAGCACACGCTATTTATTTCAAACAGCCTCCTTATGCCGTAGCTATTTCCGACATATCCGTCCTTATTGGTTTGAATTTTACAATACTTTGCAACTCGCGATGTCATGGAAAAGGTACTGAAAGTGAAGGCTAGCAAACATCGACCCTCTTTTAAATATCTGATTATCGATTCGGTTTCTTCTATCCCCTTGTACCAACAACGAAATGAGTAATGAAGTTATTTCTGCAAAGATTTATCACGATTAAAATGAAGTACGTAGAAACATAAGATTTCGTAAGAATAATTTGTAGCAGCTATAGAAAAATAAACTATACTGGGTAGAGAAAGTAATATGAATGTCGTATATCATATTTTTATTTGTCTAAGATCAAAGGAATTGTTTAAGAAGCGCCAATTAATGTTTTTCACATCTAAACATAAATTACAGAGGAGAATAGCAAGGTTTAAATTAAATGAATGCGTATCTACTAGCTTAGGATTGTGTTCTGTTAGATGCGTTTATACAGGGTGGACCATTTAAGTTAAGACTACAGTATCTCCAAAACTAAGCGTTGTAGAAAGAAATATCTTTAATATAAGTTGCTTGATATTATACGGGAAAGTAAATGCCGTTAGTCGTGTTTTATTTGGAGGACGTTGTAGTGGTCGTTTTATGGTCAATTTAGTTTTTTTAAATGGGAACCTACCTTTTTATATTGTTTTCTCACTTTGCAATTGTTCTTACACCAACGTAAATAACGACGAATTCTGAATGTGTACGAAGAGCACAAATAATGGTTGGACCATCCATGGATGGTCATTTGAGGGTCAAGTTACGTTTCGTAATTGGGAACCAACATTTTTTATTTTGTTTCCTTATTCCTCATCACAAAATCAAACAGCTTTTTATAAACCAATTTCTAATGAGAAAACAACATACAAAATGTAGGTTCCCATTTTAAAAAATTAAATTGATCCTAAAATGACCATCACGTCCTCCAAAAAAAACAAACAAAAAAACAAAAAAAACAGGACTAATGGCATTTACTTTCACCCATAATATCAAGCAACTTTGATTGAAGACATTTCTTTCTACAACGCTTAGTTTTGTAGATATTGTAGTCTCAACTTAAATGGTCCACCCTGTATAATCTGACATTTGAACTGAGAATAGCTCTAAGGAATTAAACTGTATCCTATATTATTTGTGGAAACTGTACCAAAATAACAAAATAAGGTTTTAGCAGACGAATTAAGTATTTTTAGTAAAAGCTTTCTAAATTATATTAATTGAAACAAGTAAATATAATATAAGTGCTGTATAACTATAAAAGGCATAGTCATTTGTTGACACATTCTCATAATCGTCTGAAACCTACGCTATGAATCGTACCAACGCCTTGATACCGTAATTATTGACAGGAATATATAAAGAATTATGTAAGGAAATAGTAGTAATATAGAGAAATAATTGCAATAAATAATTTCCGTATACCAAATCAATGTAACAAGCTTGAGTTGAAAGATTTGTCCGAAGAAGAACGTAATTAGGGAGCCATGTTAAGCAAAGTCATTAGTAACAGCGTGAGGAGCGAAAGCATTAGCTTAAAGATTCCTGCAATGCAGTTAGGTTATAAGTTCAGTACGTTTGAACAGTCAAGGCAGAAATTCTGAAAAAGATAAGGAAAGGTATTTCTGAGAGTTTAGCCAGACCTCCTTAGTAACAAGATAACAGATGCACACGTAGAATTTTTAAGTATTAGCCAGCGCAAGAAGGGATGTTGGTAGGGGTAGTTCTGAAGTAGGCGGAGCTTGAGTTAAGAAATAGGCGTGCAATTCTAACCAGAGACACATTCGTTCGTGCACACCTTCGTGCATACATTCTTGACACTCTGTCTTGAGAATTAGTCACTTAATCTGGTGGTTATACTCTGTGTTATTTTACAAGCTCAGTGACGCATTTGTGTCAGTAAGATTTAGTGGCCATCGCGAGGGGTTTTGCCGGTAAGCATTTTAGCGACTCAAGGCAAATTACATTTCTATTTCCTTTATTGCGGAAATAGTTATTTCAAACAGTAAAATTGATACAGCAGAAGTTAGCAGGTATAATAAATTCAATTGTTATAGTTTCGAATGCTACGATTCATAATCAGTTCCATTCTTTATTTTCAAACGGTCGGCAACTCGTTTCAATAGCTCAAGTATTAGATCACATTAAATTTCTTAGTCAATTTAAACTGGTGTTGACTTTTCACACCCGCCCACGCGTACCCTGGGAAAAAGATCTCATTGTATACCACCAGAGCAGCTGGCGCACGAGATAACAACAGAACGAGCAACGAGATAGCGACATCAGAAGCAGGTAAAGCATACTGCTACAGCCCCCGAGGAAGCATTGACCGCAACAATACGAGATGCGGATGTAGATGGCAGTGCTTATTATGAGCGCTCGTTTCTAAACAACAAGCTGTGACTGAAAATATGAGTGAAAGTCTCGAGGAAATCTCAATGCAAGCCAGAAATATTGAATCGGAGCTCCTGCCAACAAAATCTCGGCAGCAGTATGAGAAGGAATATATTATTGCATTTTTAAGACTGGTGCAAGGTGATCACTAACATCTGAATTTTGTTTATTACGCCGCTAGAGGTTTCCATGGCGTCTATAGCAGCCTGAAGTACTATTTTTCGGCGTGTTAACGATCCGTCAATCATCTGTTTTAGAGAGCGTGTACTAAAAAGGGTATTTTTGTTTTGGAATATCTAATTACGGCGTTCCCTCAAGCTGTGTAGGGTGTACGATGTGTTTTTCGGAGACGGACACCTCACCACTGCGACCAGCTTGATCTAGTGTGTCTACAGCTCCCGGGGGACAGGGATGAGGTGAAGGGGCCGTAGGAGGTCGCACGTCTGCAGGCAGACAGGCCCATAGGAACGTGCAGGAGTCCCTAATGTTTCCAGTTTAAGCACCCGCGCACTAGTAGGGGCGGAGAATCCCGAGAGAGGGCGATAAAGTGGCCCTACGGGCGAGACAACGTATCCTGGCGTTCACGGGGAGAAATCTTTACACTGTGCAAGCAACTACGCCATCAGCCCGACACCATCAGCACCGCAGGACCCGAAGAAACACCTGAAACGCGAAGGGAGAGATAAAATGGGAGGAAATGAGGGAAGGGAGAAATCGTGGTAGAATACATACCCCGAAATTCGCCTAGGTGACCGGGGTAAAACCACGAAAAATCAATAGTCAGAGTGGGCGGTCACCGGGAATCGAACCCGGGACCTCAAGAATGCCATCCCACTCCGCCTCAAGCGTGTACTATGAACAAGAATGTAAAAAGCAGAAGCTTGTGTAGAGGCCTGACTGTGTTCACCTGTCCTGTTTCTGTTGTGGACAGGTCCTTCAGTTTGCCCACTCGGACGTGGGGCTGCCGAGTTTCAAAACCTAAGTAAATACAGCGGAGGTGTTTTGCTACGTCATTCCGTTATAATGGTCTTGCACACTTTAGTAAAGCATTTCTTGTTACTGGGTAACCTTAACCAGTGGAGTGATATAGAGAAAAGGAGCCACAGGTAATTTGCAGTAGATACTAAATCCCAATCGATACGTTTTATGAGGTGTCAGGAAATTATGAAGCAACAGTAAGCCAAATAAAAACGGGTCAGGTATTGATACACTTACCCTACAAATAGATAGGATAATCGGTTTCACAAAAGCTGAGCTACCCTAATACAGGCTGGTGTGGTTAAAGCCTTCCTAGTTCATTGTTTAAAATTATAACATTGCCAGACAGGTATTAGGTCCTTAGTCAAAACATCGTTTAAAATAAATAAATGTATTTTATTTATGTAGAACAGTTTCTTAACGTAATATCGAGAGACATGGCTCCGCAGTAACGTATGAGACTCGCATTCGGGTTCAACTACCTGCAACCGCACACTCCCACTATGGGTTTTTCGTGGTTCCCCGGGTCGGTAGACGAATGTTTGGTATGGTTCCTCTTCTACCAGGACTTTCCAGTCCCTCATTTCCTGTACCCATCATTTCCTTCATCATAATCTGTTTCAGGAGTGAAGGACCAGGCGACGGTATTCTGCGTGTTGCGGCTGGGCGGTAGAAGTGCGCATTGGGAAGATTTCTCCCTGGTGTCGATCGAACTGCTCGCGGACCCACCTCCGGGTGCTCTCGAAGCAGGTTCCCCGTCAAGGGAGAGCCCTGGGGGGTAGGAGCTTGTGGGTGGGCTTGAGCGACGCCGGATGCATTTAATCTGGAAAGGTTAGAGACCCCGTCAATGCTTGCGCAAGTCGTTTCCCGGATCTGGTCGCCCTTCGGTTCTCTCCCTTCACCCCTCCCGTCCATAAGTCACATTCGAAGCAAAAAGGCCCGTTGCAGCCTACTTGAGGTGCCCTGCCCCGGTTTCGGGGCTCCTCCGTGATAATGTGTACCTTTACCTTTTCCTTAACGTAATCAAATCTTGTGATGCGCTCACCTGAGCATTCTTCTAGAATTTCTTCTTTCTTCGTTGTTCTTTTTTCTAAACGAGACGTTATTTACTGCACTGCGTCGTTTTAAAACCTGTTCATATTCTCTTCAATTTTTTTAAAAATGAGATGACAAAAATTGCATTAATTTCTGCATGGAAAGCTTCACAGGTGTAGAAAAGACCACAAGTCTGGTGGGAAAGTATTTCTTTCGCTCGTATATATATATCAACAATATAATCACACAATTCAACTGGTTTTTTTTTTCATCCTGAGACTTGACAGGCATCAAGTCATACTTCCATGGTGATTATGTGAACCGGGGCGACTAAGTTTTGACCGTGGTCAGAGTGCAGCGGCTTTAAGCTGTAAGCATTCTATTACTGGTGACAGCGAAAAAGCAAATTGGTTGAGGCACTTGTTGGTGTTACTATTTCTTGATGAAGACCTTATTGAAAACTGTAACCTGACCTATATATTTTAAACATTTGTTACCAATCCCTAATGCGTAACTGTTTGAAAACGTTATAATTTTAAACAAATAACACTTTTAATTACACCAACCAGTATTAAAATTGCTAAGAATGCCTCACCAAATTATAAAATTGTAGGCACTAATATATTCACTTCTCCAACATTATAAGAATTTCCATATCTCCATTCCTCACAGATTTCTATGATTTTGTAGGAATTCACATCGATCAGTTAATAAATGCACATTCTCGCCGAATCACAAATGGGCTCGCCCGATCTGTATCAAACACACGTTCACGAATGTGTCTTTTCATATGGCATTAAATGTAAAAATCGGAAACGCAAAACCGAAGCACTTGAACTATTCCCATCAACATATTTTATGCCATTATTAAGTCAAAGTGCTTCAATTTTTAAAACAATATCCCAAATCTTGTTAGTTTTTTTTTCGATCACAAGACCAGTTAGAGATTTTTCCGGGAGATAACATCCTTCCTAGCTCAGAACTTTCAACATTTTCATTTTTTAACTTCTGCATTAGTCTAAAAGCCACTACATCGTTTGCGGTTTCTCATAAAAATGCAATAGAAATGAAGTGCACTTCAGCATATGGATTTTACTTACCATACCAACATCTAAAAACTTATATTTTCATAAAAATAGTTATAACTATTTTTGAGAAAATAGAAAACAGTGCAAAATTTTCTGCATAAAGAGTTTTCCGCATAAAGGAGGAGAGATTTTCTTGAAAATCTTCGTCCGTAACCCTTACACAAGTATAACATTTGGTATTTATCCGAGTTCTTATTATGCTGTTCAGAAACAGTACCTTTTTTTAAATGATCTGATTTATTCAAGGGTTCTCAAAGCATGTATTTTCAGTGAAATCTCTATATTGATTTTTTGGATGAATGACAATGCTTCCCCTACCTACCCAGGGTATGCGGCAGTGAAAATAAAAACTATAGTACTTACTGACTCCAAAAATCTGTCCTCGCTTCGCCCACTTTAGGGAACTTAAATTTTCAGAATGAATTATCGCATGGTTATATGCATTAAGATTTAATTACCAAAAACAAAACTATTTTTAAGTTTTCACTTCCCAGTCACTCTTAAAATAATTCTGTTTAAATTAAAAGACTGAAAGAAAGTGTTTAAGGGGACAAGGTACTCTGAAATGGTCAAAAACACATTTTTTGTTTTAGGCACTAATAAAAGCTCTATTATTTCCAGTTTCAGAAAATATATGCTTTTTGGGGGGTTAAGAAGCTTTTAAGACATTTAAATACCATTTAAGTGCTGGTCTGCATTCCTTTAAAGCTTCATGCAACGCCCCTTTTTAGAACATTTTTGTATCTTTCAACAATGAACGACTATATCATGCCCAGCGAGCAGTTCAGCAATTAACAAAAGAGGCCAGGACCAAGAGAATGCAATCAGAAAAGATGAAGCAATGTAGGAATGAAGGTGCAGTTGGTTATGACCCTGGAATGTACTGAAGTGTGTCACAATTTTAATGTTCAAACTTTAAATTCAGTTTTCTCAAAACAAAATTTTTGGATACTTATGTACCTTTTTCTCAGACTGTATGAGAGGAAAAGAGCTGAAATTTTCAGTTCATGTATACAACACATAGTTAAACTTTCTAAACCACAATCATAATTTTATACTGTATATTAGTGATATTAAGAGAGCAACTGCATTGCAAATTTTCCACATTTTTACTTTTTTGACTTTGGAAAATAATTTGTTCTCAATTTTGTAGTGAACTGATATACATAACTAAATAATTGAGGTTCAGAAGATAGCTGATTATGCTAAATACAAGCATGAAAAAGTGTGATTCTGTATTTTAAGTAGTATAAGAGAAAAAGGTACATGAATTCACGTGTTTTAAGAGTAGATTTTATTATTTTTCTGCTGAATTAAATAATTTTTACGGACTCAACTACATAAGCTATCAATGCAAACAACCACTCAAAACATTACCATAAGGTATAGAATGATTCATAAAAATTTCAGGAAAAACCATTGAGAACTTTAAGAACAGTGGTAATTTAACACACTTAAGGTGTAATTTCCATGTGTTTAGACTACCTTGTCCCCTTAAAGCATTTCGTTGAAATCAGTTCTTTTAACTAGTGCGTCTCTAATGTCGCGAATGGTGAAGGAAGGTGCAGACCATATGTGGCGCGCAGAATGAGTAGGTGCACGTTTTACAGTAAACTGTCGTCAGTGCTAACCTCAACATTGAGCAACCAACGAAACCGTTAGAATTTTATCCCAAGATAGAATGACCAGTCATCTGTAGGATAGTCTCACTAGTGCGTAACATTAAACACAAGGAACGCACATTTTGTCTTCAAGTTCTGTAAAAATATATATGAGCACAGATCAGGCCCTCATCGTGGTTAGCTGCCTTCAGAACCAAAGTCTAGGGGAAACATCAATTATAGGACATACGGCATTGGAGGAATAGCATCTAAGAACATCTGGAATATCAGTTAATTGGGGCTTTATCATTGCATCCGAAATCTTTAAAGGGTTTACATCGTCCGCCATTTGTTGCTGATTGCGAGAGATTGAGAACAAAATGTTAGCATTAAGATTTAGTCAAGTATCACACAATTAATTGGTTTGTTATTAAAACAAATGTATGTCTTCCAGAGGTTTGCATGGACTATTTTTCTTTATTTTTAATTTTTGAATGGGTCTAAATGCACATATATAGCTCTGTAAGTAGTACTAGTAAATATTAATGACAATTGCCAATTACATTTGATGCTTGCTCTAGAATTAATGAAGCTATTTAAATGTACGTATATTATGAACTACAGTAAATACTATGCATTACAAATCAAATATAACAAAATGATGAGACGAACAAAATATGTTAGCCTTATAACGGTAGGGAGGTATTCGATTTTGTACAAAATTACCCCTGCTTTGTTTCATTTTGTGTATAATATGTCTTTATTTTATTTTAAATGTTCTGTATTCTATGTAATATTATGTATATATGTAACTGTATTGTACATTTCCTTGACATGTTCAATGTTCACAAGCCTTTATGGCTGCTAGTGAACTCGCAGAATGCAATCTAATCTAATCTAAACGATTTTGATTAAAATATCATGTTTGAGAGTTTACATTACTGACAAAATGTGTATCCTGAATTTTCTGCAAATAGTCGGTGAAGTCCTCTTCATCCTTAACGAATTTTATATATTTCTGTATATAGCTGGTAAAGCATAAGAGATAGACAAAACTTACCACACTAAGTGTATGTCTCGTTAAAACACAGTTTATGTCAAACTTCTTCGTGGCGTTAACGATTTGCGAGGTATTCCTTGTTATTGGTTTGAATGTTCAAATACATTACATTTTTATGAAGTCAATCGTCATTCGTTTGTTTCTCCTTCTCATTAAGGAGCAGAATTTTAAAGCCAGCTTTTTAAAGGGTTTAACTATCTCGATTGAAATGTTTATCTCGATTAATATGAAGTAAACAGAAAAATAAGTTTTTGTAGGAATGTATGTAGGAGAGTGGGTAGAGAAATTCATGTGAATGTAATACTACCGACATATAGGTTTTTTGTTATATTAATGTAACATATTTTCTCTGATTTTAAGATTAGGCGTTGTTTCATAATTCTCGTGCTAACGGTCAAATATACTGCGATGTACTGATTTGTTTTTAAATAAAACATAAGCCGCTTAAACATTAAAGTCATAACGCGACTATTAACATCATCACAATGAAAAACTTACATATTAGTTAACACAGTACTTAACGAAAAACAAAAATTATAAACTATGATATAAATGTATGTCTTTAAGGAAGTGAAGAACTTCAGCGTGGTTGATTGTTTTATCTAAATCTGTATATATGTGGTGTAGATCTCTTTTTCCTTTGAAGATGGAACATTCGGTAACACATGTTTGGTTGTAAGGAGGGTGTTGCAGTTGGAGCATATGGGAAGCTCATCTTTACGTAGCAGATATCAGTGGCGTAGCGTAAGGGTAGACTTTGAGACCGAGTCTACCTAAATAAATTGCCAAGAAATTTTTAAATTTTTAAACATATAAATAAAGACAGCCTCAAACAAGTGATGAAAAACTAATTAATACAATCACCTTCACCGCTGCTTACCCCAACGCCCCAACCCCTACTGCTAAGTGTCAGATTGTAGTGCTGCGTACTTAGGCAGCTTCGAAATCTCATGATGCGGCAGTAAAGTCGAGTAGAGACTGGGATGGCTGAGCGCGTGCAAGTCTCATCAAGAATGGACTTATATAAGCTTTTCCCACTAAACTTCGACCCCTTGTAGGAAGAACTGAGCATTTGAAAATCCTAATGAAGTACGACAGGACAACCATCAACAGAGCTTCTCTCTCAACGTTTGGGGTCGAAACATTCTTGATCACCTCATTGGTCCCTACTTCTTTCCTCCGCGTCTGAATGGACAAACCTATCTCCAATTTCTCAGAAATAAGTTGCATCACTTAACTGATAATGTGCCTCTGGACATTATCCAACGAATGTGATTTTTACTCGATTTTGCTCCAGCTCATTTCAGTACGATAGTTCGTAAGTTTATGAATGATCGATTTCCGCAAAGATGAATTGGTCGAGGGGGGCCCATTGCATGGCCTGCTCGACCGTCTGATTTGAATCCAATGGATTTCTTCGTCTGGGGACATTTGAAGTCCTTGGTTTATGCGACTCCTGTACCTGATGTTGACATTTTGAGAGGACATATCCAAACTGGATTTGACCAAATACGAAACACACCAGGAATTTTCAACAGAGTACGCCAGATCATCGAACGCAGGCTTACTGCATGCATCGAAGCAAGAGGAAGCCACTTCGAGCAATTTTTGTAACTTTCGATTTTGTGTTGTAACTCTGAAATAAATTATTTTCAGGCCCATGTTCATATGAACTTTTTTTTACTGTTTTGATGCCAGGAACACGTCCCCCAAATATATGACACCGATAAAGATACATCCTGTATAGCGTGATCCGTTTGAAATATCAGAAAAGTAAAACGTTATATATAATAGGATAATACACACATCTCTGAGCAGTTTGTTGTAATATAAACAGAAAGGATGGAAGTTAACAATGAGTGAAGTGTCAGACTTAATCCGCATGGCATGGCAGCACTATTGTGCATAAGAGACAAAATGGTGGTCATGACACAACGCACTCAGTGTGTTGTATAGTATGTGAAATGTGTCGTATGAGACGTGTGGGTTCTCGGTTTCCCAAATAATGCAGCTATGCTTGTTGACTTGGCCACTCACATGAAATGTGGCTTTGTCCACGAACATCCATTGATCGTACGCTTCCTGCCTCTCACACATCATGGCAGCAAACTATAGATGAGCTTCGTAATTACGCTGTGTCAGAGCATGCTTTCGCTGAATATGGATGGAAACATCTAAGGGTACTGTCTAACAATCCTATTAACACGTTACAAATGGCGTTTTCTGCTCTGCTGATAAGTGGCGGAGTGACTTCCATAGTCTTCCACCATTTTGTTTCCTAAGCACGATAGTGCTGCCATGCCATGCGGATGCGGGTGAAATCTGAAACTTCACTCATTGTTAACTTTCATCCTTTCTGCTTACATTACAACAAACTGCTCAGAGATGTGTGCACGAACCTCTTATATATAACGTTTTACTTTTCTGATATCTCAAACGGATCACCCTATGTATTATGAGATTTAACTTTAAGGACCGTATTGAGCATAAACAATTGAATAGCATACACAGCGTATCTTAAAGATGAGGTTTATGTTTAAGACACTGGGAGTTGAAAAGTCTCTACTTTTCGCACTTGAAACTGCAAGACGTGCTTTTTGTTATGGTTGTAAATAAACTACTTTCTCTACCATTTGCCTATAGTAGGTAGAGGAAGTACTGTATTCCAACAAAATATTCCATACAGAAATTTCGGCGGAAATGGATGTCTTGGTCTATTGCCCCCCTCCCCCAAAAAAAACATTTTTATGAAAAGCTCCGCACATATAGATAATTCTCTTTATCTGCCAAGACAATAACATTGTATAGCAACATCAACACAATAAAATTAGAATTATATGCATCCTACATAAAACATTAAAACGTTCTACTGTCATAAAACTGAGACTGTAAAAAGGGTTTGATAACAATGCTGATTTTACTGTTTTCTTAAAATATAAAAACCAAACACCTTTTACACTACTTGACAAAATATTGAATAAGTTTAAGGACACAGTTTCAAAGATATTCTTAATCTTAGAAAATTTATTTTTATGCACATAAATGTTGAAGCAATTTCGAGTATTTACAGTAGCTATGAATACTTGTGCATAATGAATAATTGCTCATATTTCTCTTCACGTAAATAGTCCAAAATAAACACTGATGTCAAAGTCATTATATTAAATTTTACAAAATATGGTTTATAATGGATTCTCTGTGGAACTCCACACGTGATTCTAATAGCCCTTTTTGCAGAATCAATCATTTATTTGCTGAGGAATGGTTGTCCCATAAAAGAGTACCATATGTAAGATGACTATGTACCTGTGCATACTAAACATATAATACGGATTCCAGCGGAAGATACTGCTTTAAAATTCATAAGGGAATTAATCCTTTGCTAGTTTTATATTAAATATAATTAATATGTTTCTATCCTAAGTATGTATGTGTGTATATATGTGTATATATGTGTGTGAAGGTGTAGGTGATCGTATCTGTTTGTCTATCTTTCTGTCTGTCTGTCTCTCTGTGAGCGGTATAACTCAAAAGCAAAACAAATACACAATTTTAACATTTCAGTCAGACTATGTATAAGCATATCAGAAAAGGGCTTTCAAGAATATTCACCGTTCAAATCTCTTTACGTAGAATAGGCTTCCTTGTAAGAGTAGGAGTAGGAGTAGGACTGGGTAGGAGGTGGACTTAGCAGCTCGACCTACAAGATCTAAGCCCCTGACGGGTGAGATGAGAGGAGACAGAGGACGGCCGGACCAGGAGGCACGACAGGGCAGAGGACAGGGTCCCTACCTTTTACAGACTAAAACTCCCCGGATAGCAGCTAATGCCACCGACTCCCCTCCTCCCTGCAAGCTCGCACATCCCATTAGCTAGCCCGGGACTCGGAGACCGCCGCCATTCCGTCGGACGAAGGGTTACATAGAGCGTCCTTTTCCCCTGCCATGCATTGCCGAGACTCCCGCCGACACTTTCAACCCTGAAACAGACCAAGCAGATGAAAGGTGAAGTGAAGAGAGAATGGAGGTGAAATGGAGGGACAGGAAGTTTGGGGGATGTACCAGCATTCGTCTAGCGACCCGGGGAAGGTTTCCTTGTTTTTACATTCTCTAACAATTTTGACTAAATGATTATTGACAATATTTTGAATTTTATGCCAATAGCCTATTAAGTGCTCTTCACGATGACGAATTTTCTATAATTTTGTTTAACTAGGAAATCATAAGAAATAAACAAGAGCCTTAGAGCCCATTAAAATGATTTGTGTCAATCGTTTTTCGTAGCAATATCCCCTTTCGAAATGTCCCATGTTGCATGTCTAGGTTTCTCAAGTACGTCATCTGATGGACATGATAGAAAATTTGCGATTGTTACTGTGGCTAAACGTTTTAGTGCCTATTTCTGCATATGGGACATTCTACTTCGAATCGTCCGAAATAGAAGGAAAATCGACCGTGCATTTTTTAAACGAAACGAAACTTTTTGTTTTTGTAGACAAGCCCAATACAGTGCTTTATGCAAACCCTTAAAATTTAGAACGTCATAGTTTTGCAATTAAAAATTTTCAAATTTATCGTATCTTCCTAAAATTTCCAACTTCAAGGTGCTACAACTCTGAAACTTTTAAATATAATTATTTATATCGAGCTTTATTTTGATTCCCTAAACTTTAATTTCATACTGATAAGTAAACATGTTCTAAAATTCCTATTTTTTCAAGTGTAGTATTATATATGGTAAGATTCCGTAATTTAAACACAACCAAACATATATTTTACTGTAATGGTTGCTGATAAGGTTTCGTCTAAAATAAATAAAGAAGTAAATTACTTTACGCGCTCATGGTCGCCCTCGCACGTTTGTTTTGAGCTGAGGGTCAAGCAAGCTGCTCTGCATAGTTAAACAATGAGAACACATACTAAGCAGTATGCGGTTCTGAGTATTTCCTTACGGGTTCACAGAGCGCTTGGTGACCATCGTGCATCAACTACGTAAATCGTTGCGTTTATTCACTTTTTGTGTCATAACTACCAACACCCAGACATAACCACTTTACTAACACTGCCGACTTCTCTTAATGGCACTATGAATTATTTTCAATTTAATATTTTAGTTATATAAAAATACGGAGGCGCTTAAAATAAGTAAAAACTGTATATAGATGTTTGTAAATATTATAAAAATAATTAGTACATGCTGTAATAAAATGCGGACTTCTATCTACAAAATGTGATTTTGTACAATATTCTGAAATAAAGGGTTCTGGAGATATGCACTCTTAAATGCAACAAAATGAATTAATTTATACATTTATTGTTAAATAACGCGACAACCGTTGGGTTTTAGATGCTAATATTCGATAAATATGCTTTCCTTAGCATCCCTTATTAGTAGGAAAAGTTACAACGGAAACAAAAAATGCGAGTTTTTTCCGTTCGATTTCACATGGAATGTCCCATATATGTACCTATATGAAGTTGCCATCCGTACAGAAAGTTCTGTGTGTTTTCACGTATAATTTTTATGACATTTAATTTTTTGTTAGGTCTTATTTCTTAAAAGCTATGTTATATAAAACTGAAATGTTTCCATTTTTATTTTGCACCCTCATGGGGATATATAGTAAAAATAGATACGAATATTATATTTGTAATGGTAGACAACACTTTTCCTAAAAGCAATACCAAAAATAATTGTTAAAAATGTGCATAGAATTGTACCAAAATTAGTTTGAATTAAGATCAATAACAGTGCATTTCTGCATTCTATTTGTAATAGTATAAAATATGTTATCATCGTCCAAGCCTCCTGTTAATGCCTACCTATATGTGAAATTACTAAACTCCACAATTTCAATTCGATTCATTTGAAATTTTAATGCGGCAATCGGGATTTAATGTATAATTCGTACACCAAATTTCAGGTATATTTTCAAATAAGTTCCCGAAATATTTATGTATTTATTATGTTTTACTATTTTGAAAAATTGCTCCACACGATGCAATTATTTTTGAACCAATTAATATTTTGTAATTAAACTTTAAGTAGTTTATTATTAATAAATTTTAGAGATTAATTTTCAGTTCTCTTAATAATTTGGAATAAATTAAATGTTAAATATGAGACTTAAATTTCTATCCTGTTATTTATAAGGAAGCATACACAATTTTATTCATTGTGTGGAAGAATTTGAAAATGAGAATGTATCAACAAATGAAAACCCGAGAAAAATCATAACGCTAAAACATAGCTGTTTGTGACTTTATGCTGTTTCAAAGCATTTAATGCATATACAGGCCCTCCTTCGTCCTTTTCTGTTCCTCTGCAAGTAATTTAATATTTGAAGATTCCTGAGGCCTCTATTGAATCGTTTGGTCACTTTAATGTAGGCAAACACTATCAGTTTTTTATTAATTACGATTTTATAGGATTCTAGGTTTACAGGCAAACATTTAAATTGCTATATGACGTGCTTTGAAAGTTCGTACAGCTATATAGAACTAAAGTAGAAGGTTAATAGTGTTTAATAACACTAAAATCCGTATTTATGAATTTTGACAATCCCTCCCCCCTTAAAGCAGACATGTCTGGCACTGCTCCAACCAAAGAATTGCATACTCTTTGGCTCCAGCATATACTGACATTGAACCAAAGAATAGCAATGAAAGCGTATGAAGCTAATGTTTGATTCAGCAAGCGTGACGTCCTAGGATGAGGCCGTTCAACTTGTCGCAATTCCTGCATTGCTATTAGCCCTAATCTCGTTTTCTTTCCATCTCGGTGACCAAGTTTTACTTCCTTCTCTGAGGTAATGTCCTCGGCGGTTTTCATAGTCATCTTATTCCTCTATGTTAATGAATTGAACGTTCTCAGGCAAAGGTCAATGACACACTTACTCTCCCCTGAGGAGATTATTTAAGTAGCAGTAGAACACGCATAAATAAAGAAAAACCTGCTTATGTTGGCAAAGAAAAATGTCCAGCATGTAGCAAACAATCATTAGCGGAACCCGGATTTCCGTATACAAACAAGCATCTTCTGTACATGCAAATATTCAGACAAACGTTTACGACAAGCACCAATATGTAGTTGCAGTGGAACATTTCTGCCAACAGGAATGCCTTGTTAGTGCCCTAGGCCTTGCATCTTCGAACATGCACCTCTAATTGCATAGCGTGAGATTATGGAAAGTTTCGATAAACTCTGGACTTCTTCCGAAATCTCTGCAGACAAGTAAATTAATTCTTAAACATTTCTATTCCGTTAATATGGAAAAGATATTTGGAAAATTGGAGCTATTCATATTGTTATTTTCATATTTATGCTTCACTCTTCCAAATTCCGATGAATTTCGCATTACAAAATGTTGGTCAGTCATTCTTATGGACGGATTGTGGGGAATATCTTCAGTTATATAACGAACGCTGAGTTTACCAGCAATTTAACTCAGCGTAACAAATGTTTGTTCTGATAATTATCTTAAGACAAACATGAGTTTAAAAGCGCAACTAAATTACCAAAACAAAGTTATCAGATTTTACGAGTTTTATTCGGTGAGATAATTAAAATTGATTCCTGTTTCGTACCTTTATTATACAGGATCAATTTTGCTAAGCGCCCCGAACGTTTCAGAGACTTGAGGCAGTATGTGTATGTAATAATTTGTAAAATGTATGTAACAGTCATTGCATATACTTATATTGTTGTAAACATGTTCAATAATGTTATGTGAATGCATTACGTAATTTAATAATGTAGGAGCTGTGAGAATAATAAGTTAAACGTTGCTAACAATGAGGTAACCTTGAGGCAATAATGAATTTTAAAGTTTAAATGCTAATAGTCATTATTAAAGCAGCAATAATGTAAATTTTGAGACAGTTTAAAAATAGCCAATCAACAACCAGAAAAAGCTTTAGTTAAACGAAGGTAGTCTATTGGAGTAGGAATAGCCAATCAGAGACTTGAAATACAGAAATTTACAAGTGTAGACGGTTGAAATCAATTCAGTTGCCTGCAGACAGTGCTCATAACTGGATGCGTTGCTTGTGCGTCCTCAAGAAATATAATCTGTATTCGTGTGAGACGAAAAATAAGTTTACGTGTTAAAAAGTGTAATTAATTAATAAAAAGGATCTCACAACTCTCTATATCAGTGAAGTGTTATTTAAATCGTATCAAGTATTAATGAAAGGAGTGAAGTAAAAATTATAATCTGTGTAAGCCTACATTCTTAGTCGTACCACAACCCTACCAAGAGAAACGTGTCTCTAAGAAATACTGACGCAGCCGAGGCAAACATAAATATAATATTTAAAGAAACAGTAAAAATACATTTGGGGCGAAGGCTACCGGAAACTGTTTACTATACGTGCTGTTGCAACTACTAGAAGTTCGGCTCCCCAACAGTTGAAATATAATACAACTCCTACTTTAAATTGGCTTCCATACGTGTTACAAATAACAATTACAACAAAACATCTTCCTCAGACTTAACCGGCAGCCGAACTCGCTGTAACCAGCTGCTTGCCCAGAGTGACCGGCTCTATGCGGGTGGGGCGATATAAAGGAAGTATATTGAGCAATTAACGATACTTAAATGGACAGAATCACACTGAAAAATTCAATGCTATTCTTGGGATTTGAACCACGGATCTTCGGCTTTACATGCCGTTGCTCTAACCAAATGAGCTATCATGCAACATGTCGGTACAACATGAAATTCCCCGTGGTAGCTCATTTGGTTAGAGCAACGGCATGTAAAGCCGAAGATCCGTGGTTCCAATCCCGAGAATGGCATTGAATTTTTCAATTTTTCCTTCCAACCTTAGTCTACACACGGCAAGTATGAAAGAACAATTAACCATCGAACGATACTTACACCATACAGAAGGTACTGGAAGTATTGTCCTCGGCTTTTATACGCTGCTGACATATACATTGACCCGACGCATTTCGTCCACAGAAATTAACAAAATGTCACGGCGAAACGTAAAGTAAGACACTTTTATCCAACAAGAGAATTATTACCAGGCAGAGGGGTTTTAGTTAGTAAACCATCAAGTCCGGAAAGCACCGAGGGTTGGTGGCGAGAGAAGGTGGAAGCGACTGCAAGCTTGCAGTGTTCTCTGTGAACAAACACGATACACAGTTGAAGGCACTACACCCTGCTTCCAAAACAGGTAAATCAGGGTTAAGGAGTATTAAAAGAAAGAAAGCGATGTATCTTTAGGTATTGATAATGTGCAATTAGTTTATGAAAGCTACGAAACAAGCATTTAAAAAGCTGTGCATGTTTAAAGCATTATCTGCTCTTATTAGAGTATGACATATATCCCAGAAAGATTTTGATCTATAGTTTGGGGCTAAAGAAGATGAAGGTCCACATTCTTCATTGTTCCATTCTAATAATATCACCTGTTCCTTGTGTTTCATTGAATTACAGTGTTGTTTAATATCTTGCTTAAACGTCTTTTGAGCTCTATATTACATCTGATGGTTTCACCATTTGTGTTGAAGCGTTCCCTGCCACATTCCGCTACAAATGATGCTAATTTTGATGTATAAACTCTTCTTTGCTTTAGGCATATTGCCACAGTTCTCCACTGGTGTATATTAAATAGCGAATACATGGAACAGTCGCAACGAAACCGACAGTTTGGGAGGGGAGGAGTGTGTCCCTCACAGTGCCTGACGTCACCTATACTCCGTGCGGTAACAGGATTGCTCTGTTTACTTACTAAACCCCCCCCCCTGCCTGGTTATTACACATAATGTATGGGCTCAACTTTCCAACATGTGATATATTTTTTTCTATGTTCAACGTCAGTGGCATATTTTTTCGAAGTACAGCTTAACATTCTTTGGCGTATTATGTATTTAGAATTATTTATTTATTCATTGGAAAACGTTATATTAACATAACTTAAGCCTTTTAATTATTTATTTACTTACTATGCATGCAGCCATATTGAAGAATGCAGGGCAGTCAAATTCTCCATCTTACTTCACTCGACACCCCTAACTCACCCCTATGACGGGTAAAGCTAAAAGATAAAGAGTGTACATATCAAATCCAGATACCTTGAAGGAATTGAAACAAAACATTCGCCATGAATTTTCGTTAATTTCTGAATACGAATCGCATCGAGTCAAAGGAAATGTTATCCGCACCGCATACGAGTCGAGAGAGAGAGAGAGGGAGAGAGAGAGAAAGAGAGAGAGAGACAACAGTTCCAGCACCTATTTATGAGGTAAGATTCACAATAATCAACTTCTTTCATGTCGGCTACAGGAAGCTCGGCTGCCGGTTAACGCCCTCTGAAATGTTCGGGGCGCTTGCCAAGATTCACTCTGTATATTATGTCATGATAGTGACTTGCCTGTTTCATTTTTTTTAACAAAATACACACAATTAAGAGGACGAAATTTTTGAAAATAAATATTTTTCACAGTAATACACTTTAGTGTTTCTAGCATGGCTGGGCATATAATGGCACAAAGTGTCAGCCAACACAGGAGCCTAGTTATGAAGTAAAACGACCTATCCACCCTTAAACTTAATTTATTTTCATTATATTTCCAATGCTCCTTATCACTCGAAGTGTGTAACTTTTGCCAATTAGGTACTTTGAAAATTTCATCAAGGAGCCTTAGATGATAATTAATAAAATTTATTACTAGAAATTTTCAGAAAAGTAAAAATCGTGAAATACGTGTCTTTATATATAATACCTATTATTAAAACCTTAGAAAGCAATATGTACTTTTAAAGTTGTTTTCTAAAGGCATTCATGGTTTATTTGTAACTCATTTGATAAGTTTGTAAGACAGATTTGTTTGGAACACAAAATTGAAACTTTGTTCCAAAAGTATAGAAACTGCAGAGCAATTAGATTTTCCTGTACTTCATTAAAATTAGAAAAATGTTTGTACTTTCTCAGGAATTACTCAAGAAACTACTCTGAACATTTGGAATTTTCTTATATAATACAATCACAAATATCTGGTAAAAAAAAAGTTGCTTAAGAAATACAGTATTTCCAAATTTCACAGGTTGGTCCCCTTAATTAGCTTTTATTCGAAGAAATCCGCGTAGATATCCGAAATGAAACTACATAAATAACAACTGAATTTTTGAGGTAACAAATACGAAATGTACCACCAATACATGGTTAGTCCTGTAATCGAATTAAAGCAAAGGGAATGGGAAAACAAAAATAATAAACTCAGGAGAAAATTGCTATATTTTAAACAGCATGCTAGTGATTATCAGTAAAATTGCGTGTCATTGGCCCACCGGGTAATAATGTAATCCTTGACTGACCGAAATGCACTTTCATGCCATTTTCATGAGAAGACTTAAAATAAATAAATACGTTGCAAATTACCTGGCACGAACTAGTGGCCTTTCTATTTTTGGGGGGAGGATTTGTTGTAATATTTCAAACCAATAGGTTATAACTTCAATGAATAAAGTGTATGCATGCCCAAATACACTCAGGAGCACAGAAGATGCCTTATATTCATCCAGAGACTAAGACAAAATTTGAATAAAAGCCTCAGTCACATCGACACGTCCAGGTGTCGAACCCAGTCAACTTGAAATGCAGAGTGTTAGCTTTACTCCGCAACTGTGGCTTTATTTATTTTTGGTTTGTTTGGCTCTGCTGGTGGGTTTATGTTCTTCCATAAGAGCACACCTTTCCCACGAGTGTCATATTAGTTCAGCATAAAATAAAACACGATTTTCACAGCTTATCTTTCAATCCAAAATTCCAGCAACGAGATTTGATTAAAACAACTGTTTCTTATCACCGTCTGTTCTCATTATTCTAACAACTTAGGTGAGGCCATCTAGTTTACGCCACCAAACGCTACTTGCATACACAGAACAGTTGGAAATTTTGATTACCGTAGCACGTTTCTACCTGGCCTTGCAAATAATACCCAGGCTGTTATCTAATACATCTTCTAACGAGAATATTCTGCATTCCTTGTGTTTTCCGTTGTATGTCTATCGTGGGATGCCAGCTAAGAATTGTTATTTGGGTCGATCTGTTCTTCCTGTTACTCAACCACAAGTCCATGTTAACATTCTGCGTCTCCATTACACTAGGCAACACAACTCCGACTCTGTTAGTTGACAACCTACGTAGGAATTCTCGACTCTAAATATCGACTTCAGGATTTCTGCGCCATCTACGTATTTCACCCGGGTACACCGAAAAAACAATTAGTTATAGATATATAACGGAGATATAACTATTTAGAACGACTGTGTCCTGATTTTGTGATCACGCATGCATTTTAATTGCGTAATTGGTATCTGTAGCACTTGGTTCATTAATAATATAGACAGATCTTTCGTTAGAAATACACTTCACATATCTAAGTGCACTTTTTATCTAAATGAAGTTGTTTTTCTGATGTGTGTTAAGCATCTTTCCTTTTAATTTTTTTTAACACAGTTATTGTTATATAAAGAGTAATTAGTTTACCGTGGGTATGGGTCAGGAGCGGGGGAGGATTTCAGAACTGTGGACAAGACTAGGCGTAACAGCTAGATTCCCAAAGTTTCTACGTAGACCACTCCTTGCAGAGGTCTCCCCGACACATCCCTACCCCTAAGGACAGGTACAGAACGGATGTATCGATACCAGCGAAGAAATAGTTCTCTCCTCAAAGCACATCTATTCGATTAGATTGCTACGGAGGGGACTCGGCGCTGATCCACATGGGGGATATTGTACCTATGCCCCACAAGGGGGCGTCCCCGGGAGGAAGGATGAGGCGAGAGGAGACACCAGGTGGCCGGAACCAGGAGTGATGGTACAGGAATGGCAGGGTCTCTAAGTTTCCAGATAGAGATTCCCCGGTAGACGGACAGGCAGACCGAGGACCCCACCCCGCACAAAGGGGGCCCAACGCTCTTCAAGGGGGTTCGGATACCCCCAGCAGCCAGCCGAAATCCGAGGGACGGAGAGAGTTACAAAGAGCATCCTTTTTCCCTGCCACACCATCGTCGACGACACTTCCAACCCTGAAAGAGACCAACGGATGATAGATGAAGTGAAATGAGAATGGAAATGAATTGGAAGGACAGGAAATTCGGGGGGATGTGAGAATCCTTCCCAGCGTTCGCCTGGCGACCCGGGAAAAAACCCGAAAAAACCCATCGGTTAGGAAGGTCGGCCGCGGGAATCGAACACACGACCTCCCGAATGCGGTCCACAGACGAAACCACCTGAGCCATCCCGCTCGCTAAGCACTTCTTTAGTATGCGCCGCATATCACCGTCCAGCACGCCTGGCCCTGCAATCCTGAAAGATGAAAGGAAATTAAATAAGAAGGAAATAGGAATATTCGTGTTGGTATACATTCCATTCGCCCACCGACATGGGAAAATCAAGAAAAGTCATAAGGTGAGGCTGGCCGGTCCAATGAAAATCAAGCCCGGGACCCGCCGAATGCAGTCTTAACTCCTCCAACTGAACCATCCTGCTATTATGGTGGTATTTTATTATGTTGGTGCTTATAAGCAAAGTTGTAATTTTTATTGTGAATTAAATGTTAATTCTAGGGATTCATACATAGCAGGTCACAGGAAGGTCTGTCAATCGAACAAGTTTCGGTCACTAATCTTCGAACACAAATGATCTTGAGTATACGGCCGAGTTGGGTGAACTGGAATCCGAGCGTACCCCGCTCTCAGTTAATTCTGTTTGGTATAACAAACGAGTTGGTGTATCATTTCGTGTTCGAACGCCAAGTGTGACCAGACGCAAGGTAAAGCTCACTGACGTTGTTGCTACGCGGTACTTTATACGCTGCCTAAGCTAGCTTGATGTACCTTGATGAGCTCAAGTGATACAAGGGAAAATGCTCTCTTAAAGTTAAAACGAAGTTAATAGTTATAACATAAAACCGGAAAAAGCAATGTATAGAAGCGCTTTGGGATTATTTTCAAGAAAACCACACAACAATAATAATATTCGTATTGTAAAACATTAAGATGCTCTCAAGTGTCATTAGTCTTCCATTATGAGACTCTTGAGAGTTTATTCTCAGGTTTGTTAATTTATATCTCGTTAAAACAAAATACAATTTTAAGTCAACAAACATTTTTTCAGTAGTGGAGCTAATTGTATACATCATTAATGCAAAACAACAACGTTTGAGTTAATCTTGATTTGTGTTAAAGACTGGTACTAACATAACTTACTTTAATGACAGGTGTCATTACTTAATTTATTTTCTATACAATTTATTATGCTTATTTAACTAAATTTTATACACATGGCTCTGAGTTGTTTTTTCCTCCCACAGAAATTTTGAATGTAATTGTATATGCAACTTGTATGATATTTATTTTGGAACATATTTTAATATCTGATTTGGTTAGAGATAATGACAGAAGAAAACGTAACAAAATCGATTTGTGATCATAATGTAGTAAAGGTCCGGTTGCCGACGGGCGTAAGCATGGACGGGATCCCTAACGTTTGCAGATAGAACGCATCCGACGCCGCGCGGTCCCTGCTCACCAACCTCCAGGGTCCCACGGAGCGGAGCTCCACGCTGAGGAGAGCTAACTGAGTGGTACCGCAGCGACGCCAGGGAAGAACCTTTACAGAGCGCAAGCCACCGCCCAGCTGCAACCCCCGAACACCGTCGCCTGATCCTACAACCCTGAAACAGATGACAAGGAAGATGATGGGTACACGAAATGAGAGGAAGGAGAGTCGTGGTATAAGATGAACCACTCCAGCATTCGCCTGGCGATCCGGGGAAACCACGAAAAATCCATGGGCCAGAGAGGATGGTCGCCAGAGATCGATCCCGGGATCTCCCGAATGCGGGCCGAGCCATTCCGCTCGGTATCATAATGTAGTAAAGGAAGTTCTGAACGTAATAGTAAATAGAAACGAAGTCGAAAACGCAGTAACATGGCACGTATTGCGGATCTTCAACCTCCTCGGTCCCAAACTACACATAAGAATTTTTCGACGATCTGTGTTATACACTAATAAGAGCGAACAATGCTTTAAAAAATGTACAGCTCTCGAAATGCCTGTTTCGTAACCGTACACTATCAATATTTAAACATGCATTGCTTTCTTTCTTTTAACATTCATTAATCCTGTTTTGCCTGCTTTGGAAGCAGGGGTAGTGCCTCCAACTGTTCATCATATTTGTTTTCGGAGAACACTGCACGGTCGCAGTCGCTTCCACCTTCCCTCGCCACCAACCCTCGGTGCGTTCCTAGCTTGATGGTTTACTTACTAAAACTCCTCTCCCTGTTTATCACAAAAGCAGTCCTGTGAATCACTCCAACACGCTGCTTGTATTATCCTGTTGTCTGCTGAGATACTTCTTTCCTTATTTTACATTGTATCTGTTAAGGTAGTATTTCAGAAATTAATGTGTTTTTTTTTCTCGGAAACTATAAACATAGTATACTATTTTATTGAATGCATTTTAGACGCTCAGTAAATCTAACAGAGAAAAAAATAACTATTATTATTCACAGAGAATTGTATACTTAGTGTGCAAGAAATATGCAAACTTTGCTCGGGATCTAAAGCCCTAAAGCTACCTGATGTTCCCTCTAAATAAAGAGGTAAAATCCAGTTACAACTCAGTCAAGCGTTTATCCTAATTGAGATTTGACCCCTGCTTCACAGCATGACGAGTAACACTAAATCCATCAAACACTTTGTTTATATAACTGAATAATAAACAAAAATCGGTACACCACTTTATCTATTCTGGACATTAAAATTTTGTATACAACAAAGCCTATTCTTTACCAAAATTTCGCCTTCCATTTCCACCTTCATCCTCGTTTCATCTTGTCATATCTTTCTGCATTGTAAGTTTTCCTTACCCTTCTCTCCCTTATTTCTCTGTGTAGCGTATGCCATGTGTTCTGAAAACCGACAATAATTTTTTCTGGGGAGTTAATAAGAATTAAAACCTAGTTAATGGCACACAAAATCCTATCTTCTTTTTTAAGTTCCATTTGTGTCTTTAACTACAATCGGCGGGCTTTCCTTTGGAACATATTATTGCCAATAGGCAATTGTGTTAACTTATATTCGCTTGTCGTTGGGTTTCTAGTAAACTTTGAGTTTTAATCATTAGATCGCACACATTCACACTTCCAGACTTTGGGGAAGATAGGGAATTATCTTGGCTAGAGAAAAATTCCCACTCCGAGCCGGGAATCGAACCGGGACTCCTCGCATAGCAGGCAGATGCTCTACTGACTGAGCCACGGGGCCAACACTGTCTATCTTTTGTTATGCGACCAGAACTATACTATTCTCCAGTAACCAGAAAATGAGATAAATGACGCAGAACTATAAGCATAGTAACTGGCTTATCTGCACGAGTAATGGATAGGAAAGCATCTGATGTATTACACTCACATGGCTTTCTCCACTCTTGTACAAACTATTTTTACAAACCCTTATTCTCCATCTACTTCATGTTAATCGAGATAAACATTTGAAGAAACTTATTGCTAATTTTCTTGTAAGTGCAAGGGGAATATGGTAGGTTTTAAGCGATAGTGAAATCTTTTAAGAGCTGGTTGCTATGTGGAGCATTCCATTCTCTTTGCATGTCCAGGACATAAAAAAACGAATAACAAATTCCCATTTAAGAAAAAGTATTAAGTATTCGAAAGTTCAAACAAATAACAAGAAATATCTCGAAAATGGTTCACCCCACAACAACAAAAAAATGTATATGACATAAATTGTGTGTTTTAACGAGTTCTAAATTTTCTGTGTAGAAAACATTTGTCTATATCTTACCGTTTACCAGTTGTGCAAAAGCCATTCAGAATAAAGAGGACTTTTGGGGATATTCCCATAACATTCAAGATAAACATTTTATTTGCCATGAAAATATCTTAAATATGATATTTTAATCAAAATCATTATAGCCATTTTTGAGACAATCAAAATTTTCAAAAAAATGTTCCATGTAAAGGGTAGTCTGGTTTGGGAGGATTTACTTGAAAATCTTCGTGCCACATCTTTGAAAGATACTGAAACTAAATACCAAGTTTGATATTTATCCGATTTTTCGTTTTTGAGTTATGCTGTTCACAGACATACACACGGACCTTATTCTAAACATGCATTCTCTTTGGATTCAGGGGGCCTCAAAACATGTATTTCCGGTAAAATATCGATATCGAAGTTTTGGGTGGAATGCAATACTTCCCCTACTTACTCTACGTAGTAGAGAAAGTAAAAATGGTTTACTGGCTTAAATATTAATTATATTGAGATTTTATAAAATATCAACACTTAGCACAAACATTGTGCTTCTATTGCTCTCCATGACATGTAAACGTTTTCATAAAACTCAATAGATAAGCGAGATATTTCGAGTTTTCGTTTTTAAATTTGTAACCTATCACACCCTCACATATGGGGAAGTATTAAGATATATTATAGCTTATCTCTAAGTGGAGTTTTAGACGAGCTATACAGGCGTGGAAAAACAATCTGCAGAGAATTATAGAACAGAAAGGCAGTACCAAACTAAGCATTTTGAGGTTAGGAGCATGGGGTCACAGATGCAGTGTAATAACAGGAACGCTGCATGAATATAATTGAAATCTGACTTTATGAAACATTTTCATTTGTCAGTCAAAAAGAAGTGTAACTCACACGACAAGTGTGTACGTACTGTAGTGTACTCTTTGTACTGAACAAGACGAGTGTTCGGTGTTACCAGAACGAAGACAAATATTCTTTGACTTACAATGTGTGCACGCAGCGACTTTGTATCGATAGTGCGGCGGGGGAAGAGGGTGCCACAGGTAACCTGAAACTGTAAACAGAAGCGTCAGCAGTAGAACAGAACATAAACACAGAGCTCACAGAGGGCAACTCTACCATATCAGTAACGCAAGCAAACGGTTGACTGTCAACTGTGCAGCCCTGGGTCCGTGTATTCAGTGCGATGTCACGTGTACTAGGTATGGTGGTAGTTACGTTGATTCCTCACTCAATGGGTATTTGTCCTAGCTCTAGGTGTTACCGTGCCATCTAGTAGGCTTCACAACATAAATGCAGCATTGAACATCAGAGACAGTGACTAGTATTGTACAAGAGTGCGTTTTGTGTACATATGACACGCCACAAACAGGTTTCACAATCGGAGCCTCTTAACATGACGCATTTAGCGCAGTAAAAACGTTTCTGCGACTCCTTGTTCCTATGTTTAAAATGCTTATTTTGGTACTGCCTTTGTACTCTACAGTTTTCTGCACACTGTTTTTCCGCAACCAGTAAACAAAGGTTTAGAGTAATCGGTTCAGCCATTTGTGAGCGCAAAGGAAACAAACACACACACAGAGACAAAAAGAATTGGACCTCAGATTTCACGTTATACACCCATTTGCCCCAAATACAAAATTACAGCACATATTCTGTTACAATTTAGTTACAGATACACATTTGACATCTTTCCGATCTATCCGCCCCCTAATATAAGCAGTCTCTTTATGCTCGGCTGCATTATCGACCACGAACGGCACCCACCAGCCGCAAATTCCCGACATTCTTGTCCCACTACAATTACCAGCAAATCCCCAAATATAGAGAAGTAGTTCATACCATCACGTTCCGTGATGAATCCCTGTGTGTTGTGATCGTTTCCGTTATTTCCACCACTACAGATCGCTCAAGTGCAACATAAACGCGGAAGACTGCAGACAGACGAAGGCCAATGTAGCGGCATTCTCGCTCGTTGCGAAGGCGTGAAGTCGAGGGAGGCAGATGTTAACCCAAATGGAAAACCAGGTCGCCGAGCATTTTACGATTTGTCATTATCTTGTCGTGTTTTCAAAACCAGCATGAGGTCCTGACCTCTGTGCTGAACCCATTATCCCTCACGTCTATGGGAAAACGTCTGCAAACTCTTCAAGTCAACAGTTTTCAAGCCACAAGCTTTATATTTTGCATACATATATTTACACTTGTACTCATATAGTTCAAATTCAGGTTTATTTGTTTTGATGATCGCCATACTGTTGGTTTCTGAAGGAAAGAAAGAAAGGAAAGAAGTGCCTACCTCAGCTCTTATGTATTTTTTTGTAACCATTTTTATTATACTGCTATTTTATTCACTAAAAAGTTATAATAAGCTCACCAACAAGGGAGACATCACTGAAACTGGATCTTGAAATTGATTTTTGAAGTTAATTTCAGCAACGATTTGCGCCCTTTTCGAGGTTGTGACGCTTCCAAAAATCGTTGTGACATATGTCTCTTTAGCACATAAGTATAGTTCCGAATGAATAAGGAACATGTAATCTACCCGTTCTTATTGAATAGCGTTTGGCAAACAACGACTCAACGCCGAGAGCAATATGGTCTTGTCTTGAAATATCTATTTTACTTACTTCCGTCCAGAATGCAGGTGATAAGTTCACTGGCAGGGGCGTGCGTTACAGATGTTACCGGCAGTATCCAGTAAAAATAATACAAAATGTATAATTTGTAATGTTAACTAATGAAGCCTCAAAGGACTGCGTGATTTTCTTTAAGTATTTTCTTTGTACGATGAAGAATCAATCTGGGAGCACCTCGCAGACATAAAGGAAAAGATTTTGTTACGCGTTTTATCGTCCATCTTGACCGGTTACACGTTCACATAATTATAAAGCATGTAAACTGAAGAATGAATTTGTGGAGCAGCATTTATTGGAGCTTGTGTGACTGTCATTTATTTAGTATTTATTGTTTTGATTTAAGTACTCACATTACGACATGCTTTGTGATACTAAATTATGGGGGATGGTGGTGAATTAGACAAACTAATTTGTGTATTCTATAATTTGGATCAAAAAGAAATAAAAACAGATATACTTTGCTTAAATATTTTTTCCAAAAACACATTTCAGAAAACATACTACTGTTTCTAAAATTCGAATAAAATCAAGCCCTAAAAACGGTGCGGTCACTTGCATTTTTACTTGCTATATACCCTTTGCATTGGTACTTTTCTTATTTAATATAAAATGGTTCAACATTGATTAAATGTGTTGCAGGTTTTGCTTCCCTTCACCACGATGCCCGCTTTGTTCACTTCTTTGCACCGCTCTTCAGGAGACATCACCAACCCTTTCGCCCCTCTTTCCTACTAACAAGTCACTCACTTCAGATGTCGCGCTAGTGGTATTGGCGTGTTATAAAATTAACTCTCACATGCAGAATGTAAATATAGAAATGTTACAGGTCTCGGAGGTCGGTAATTGGATTCCATGTGATCATATTTTCTTTATTGTCTACTTTGAACAATGCAATTTATACAATGTTTACAATACAATGGAGCTGCTTATTATTCTCTTCCCCTTATATTTAACTTTGTTGTATATATAATGGGGAAGTATAATTCTCCATTATTTACTTTTTTGCCTTGTTACCCTTTTTCTGTATCTTCTCCAATTTGCTACACGTCTCTTTTAATCACTTTAACCTAATTTTTCCTAAATATTTTCCTGCTTTCTCCATATATTTATTTAATCTTGTATTAAACATATTCCTAACTTTTAGCTCTGTTGGTAAATTTTTTCACTTCTCTAGTATTAAATTCTTCCTTCCTTTATCCGTGTCCTCGTATTCTAGAATATAATGGCAATTGTCGTATAATCCATTACATTTAGTACATCTCTCCCCCTTCTTCTCCCTGTTAGACCACTTAAATTCATTACACCCGTCCTCGCCCATGCATACCCCATTCTGGCCTCTTTGTGGCATACTTTGATGTATCTTTCTTTTCGCCATTCCGTTTTAAAATATTTATAATCTATTAATGACCTTTTTTCCTTGAAACTACTTATAATTTCTTGCTTTTCAATATCCTCCACTGTTGTTCCAATTTCTTTCCAGAGATCCTTACTTTTGTTGTTTCTTCCTGCCCATATTTCCCCCATTCCTATTTCTTCCAATGTTGTCTGTATATTTTGTTAATAAAACTATGTCCAGAAACGCTGTTTAAGTACGCTGAACTGCCGAAGATGCTCAAAATGGCTACCGCCGATCTCTATAGGTTTTATGCATAGTCTAATTATATGACATCGAGTTCTTGTAAAGAGTTCAAACTCTAGTGTACGGCGTGACCGCGGACACAGAGATATTTGTTAGGACTTAAGCACACTGTTTCATTTAAACGTTTTTCCAATTTCTGCAAACTTGGTTTGGGCTGGGTGACGTCGTTTGGGATAACGTTGTTGAAAAACCGGCAAGTCTATTGCATTCCTTCGGGCTTCTCCGTAGATGAGAAACATCTCTGGATACTGTGCATTTGTGTACAAGGCCGCCATTGCTGATTCTCACTTGACAATAGCAACACAAATCATTACTGTAAACACTATCGTTGGCTGTAGGTATGGTGAAGGACTGCTGTACATCAGTAACAGCTAATATAGCACTGGTAAACAATTCTTTAATGAATGTGACGTCTTCTACTTGTCACAGAGTCTACGGTTTGTTTATTTAGTCATTCTCCTTTCCGTTTCGGAGCCTTTAGGGCGTAAACAAAGAGTTTTCTGGTAATGGTTTTATAAACAAAATAAATATGATCGCATGGTATACATCTATCAACCTTCTAGCCCTGTAACGTGTTTTTACATCCTGTATTTGTACAGAGAAAATACGTTTAGCCTATCAGTTCTCTCCACTGAGTAAACTGGAAGTAGCGTTGTCTCCTTGACATCAGAACGAAAAGGAAATCACAGCAGTGTTACTCTGCAGACCAATTCTTAGATCGCAGCTCTGGGGCTTCAAGAAGCGTCTGGATACTCTAATAACGGTTGTTCTCGTTATTCGCATCCAGTGAAGTGTAACCACGCATGGGCATCAAACCACGACTGACTGGAGTGAATGAACCATCACTCGCACGCATAGGCTGTTAAATGTGTCCTTGTCTAAGGACATTCTGGGATGTGCATTCGCAATAGGCCTTCATTGTTAACTTGATTTGTGGACCTTCCACTATTTACTTTTCAGGTCGTTCTGTAATACAAATTACATATTAAACGCAACAGTAGTATCATTATCTATATTTTCAGCAGTATGATGTGTTTGCTTCCATCCTGGGGGCCTTGGTTCCATTCACGAACAAGTCTAGTTTGAATGACGTTTGATTATCCTGCGATTACGAATATCAAGAAAAATTCGACACCAAGGTTCTTCATCTCTCCTGTAGCGTAATTCATGGGGTGGGAACACACAAATAAATTTCGTTCCAACACCATACAACTCTTTAAATTGAGTCAATCTCGTAAAAAGGGCACAAGAAAAAACAATGTTTTGAAAAAATGGAAATAAAAGTTTGTTTCTATTATTTCTCTGGTGTATATTTGTTTTGATTGTTGTGGTATTTATTATTACTCACATTACTTTAATTGGGTGTGAATTATTCACATGAAATAATACTGGCATATTTCAGACAGTAGGTATGTTATGAGCCCTTTTTACGCAGACACTATTTTTGGTTATCAAATGTAATAGATAAGAGTGGAATGCATTATTTGAACTCAAATTTAATCCTGTGTGAATAAAAAAGTAGACTTTCTGGGGGAATTACATCATAACTTTATAAAGAGAGTGTTGTACAATAATGCCAAGGTCTACACTTTGTTTACTGTTTAGTTCTTGGTTTATTATTTCATCGATGAACACATCATTTTCACTCAAAAATTTATACAAATTCTTGCATCGTCTGCTTTCTTTTCGTTTACGTCTGAGTGTACGATTTTTTTCCATAGTGAAGCTTTGTGTCGTCAAAGGAGATTTCCAAACAGGGAAAAGTTCAAAATTCTCACTGACACTGAGCTTAAAGAAAGAACAAGAGTTTGCGTAGACATCCTTAAAGAGATGTATCATCAGCAATTTTCAGTTATTTCACTGAAATATACAAAAAAGAGGATAAAACCAGCATTCTGCATAAAAAGGCGACTGCCCAAACTGTCACACCCTCATAATGCTCATCTGTTGAGCTAATAGTCTGTACAGTCATCGGTACTACTGTCAGCACATGACAAGCATGTACGTACTGTCTTGGTTAATGAATACTGGTACACAATGAGAAACTAACAATTACATGCGCGTGCTATGCTGTACTCTGTGTACTAAGCAAGACGAACGTACAATATTACCGTAACTTCCAGTACGCTTCACAACCAAATGCGACATTGAAGATCAGACATATCTTGCGACAGTGACTATACTGTACAAGAGTGCCTTTTGTTTACATCTGTCACGCCACAAACCGTGAAGGGCCCGGACTTGTCAACCCGACTGCCGACCTCACGCCCACTTACGCACGGCAGAGGTGGGCGATCAACTAACCGATGTTGGGAGGGGTTGTGGCCAGCATCACTCATCCTTCAGCCGTAAATTTGGCTCACGAGACCAGGATTGCTGCCTATCGCAGCTCCTCACATTCCTCACGATGTGTGGGCACCGATCCTATACCCGGGACTTAAAATCCGCACTCCAAGGGTGGGATCGAACCCGAAGTGGCACGGCGCAGGGCATCGGAGACTCTTAACATGACGGATTTCATGTTGACACATGTAGCGCAATAAACAGCTTCTGCGACTCTTATTCCTAACCTCAAAATGGTTATTTTAGTACTGTCTTTCTGCTCTAAAGTATTCTGCACATTGTTTTTCCGCGCCCAGTAAATCAAGGGTCATCAAGGAAGGGGAAGGAATCATAAAACACAGTGGGTCCTGCTGCATGGCCATATGAATCACTATCGTAACAATATCTTATTTTAAAGGGAAAGGATTAGGATATTATTAGTCATTTCGACGTTGTAATTATACGAGGGTCGTCTAATAAGTAAGTTTCCCTATTTTATAAAAACAACATTACACACAATTGATCATTCTGAATTAATTTTATTTATATTGTACGCTCCTTCTGTTACTTTTCTACATAGTCAACATGTTTTCCAAGCATTTTTGAGGACGTGACACAAGCTTTTCCAAACCAGTGTTGTACCAGGTCGGGTCCTGTGGTCGCAACCAGCTGTTCCCTGATTTGACTTCATCATCGGTGTTAAAAGTGCTTACCTTTGAGTTGGAGAAACATGTGAAAATCACTTGGGGCAAGCTCCGGTGAATACGGAGGATACGAGAAAACTTCCAAGTTGAATCTTGACCCAGACGGAGCTCAGAAGATTCAACTGGGAAGTTTTCTCGCATCCTCCATATTCACCAGATCTTTTCCCAAGTGATTTTCACATTCTCCTGTTTCAAAGGTCATCTTGGAGGTAAGCACTTTAACACCGTGACGAAGATAAATCAGAAGTGAACCAGAAGTCGGGTCCTGTTCTCGTAACCAGCTCTTCACTTCTGATTGATCTTCGTCACGGTGTTAAAGTGTTACCTCCAAGATGACCTCTGAGTCAGGGGAACATGTGAAAATCACTTGGGAAAAGATCTGGTGAATATGGAGGATGCAAGAAAACTTCTCAGTTGAATCTGAGCTCCGCCTGGGTCAAGATTCAACTTGGAAGTTTTCTCGTATCCTCCGTATTCTCCAGAGCTTGCCGCAAGTGATTTTCACATGTTGCTCCAACTCAAAGGTAAGCAGTTTAAACACCGATGATGAAGTCAAATCAGTGAACAACTGGTTGCGAGCACAGGACCCGACCTGGTACAACACTGGTTTGGAAAACTTGTGTCACGTCCCCAAAAATGCTTGGAAAAACATGCTGGCTATGTAGAAAAGTAACAGAGGGATTGTACAGTATAAATAAAATTAATTCAACACGATTAATTGTGTGTAAAGTTTTTTATAAAATAGGGAAACTTACTTATTGGACGCCCCTCGTATTACTCGTAGCATTGCGCTTTCATTCCTAATAAATCGAAATCTTAACCTTTTCTGTAGCATAATATTAAGAAACGAAGGAAAAGTTACACTTAGACCGTATTCTTACAGAAGACATATGTAAAAATATGCGAAAGTGTTAATGATAAATACTATGCATAACACTAAAGCAAATAAGGATTCCACCTTTATATCGTCTTTGATTCTTCCTATACAAAGCAGATACTTATTTTTCCAGTAAAAGCAGATTAATATATGTTATTACTATACTGAAACAAGTTAAATAAACTATGAAAATAATAACTGCAATTTATGATATTTTTTGTTTCGGTAAAAAACTAATATCTTGATATATTTATTACAATAAAATTCTTTTATTTACAAAGTCGCAGTAAACGTGAATCTTCTATTAATTGGCATTGGCAAACATTTTCATAACGTATTGAATAATAATAATAATAATAATAATAATAATAATAATAATAATAATAATAATAATAATAATAACGTGTATGCTTGCCATTATATGCATCTAATTTTCAAATAAAAGGCATGTATTCTTCATTATCACCTTGGACATAGCTTCATTCCCATACTCGTTAACCAATCCGCCAATGCCTACCGAAAAATTATCGCTGCTTGGTTGAGAATATCGTGCTGAAAGCAAAACTGTCCCCTGTTGCTTGTTGCTGGTTCACTGGCTTCCATTTATGCTGTCCCCGCAGCTTTGGGAGGCATTCTACTGACCTTTACAGGTATGTATAGCAAGGAGGAGGTGCGTGTACCTGTTTACCTTTACGTACATGCAGTGGCGTCCTGTATTACGTGCACAATTCTAGATTATTCTCATATGAATATACAAATTTGAGCAATAGCTTTACTCATCACCACTTACATATAATAATCACGTTTAAATATACAGGATGGACCATTTAAGTTGAGACTGTACAATATCTCCAAAACTAAGCGTTGTGGAAAGAAATGTCTTGAATAAACGTTGCTTGATATTCTGGGGGAAAGTAAATCCTATTAGTCGTGTTTTATTTGGAGGACGTTATGATGGTCATTTAAGGGTCAAATTAATTTAACTCTAATTGTACAGGTGAGCCATAAAGCTACAAACCGGCTGCGCGGTGTTTTTCCTGTCCACGTCCTCGGCGCTCGTTGCCGTCTGCCGCTATCATAGTAAGGTGCGGATGAAAACATACAACATTTTTAAAACTACTTTTAAAGGCTTTACTTACCAACTTTATGAAAGGAGATGCTGAAACTGGCCACCGTCATTGTCCATACATTTTTGGCACCTCTTTAGGAAACTATGCATCACTCTCCGTAGTTCACGCTGAGAAATGCTGGCAATTTCCTGGCGGATATTTTGTTTTAATTATTCCAGGGTGTGTGGGTTTGTCTTGTACACTTTATTTTTTAAGTTACCCGAGAGATAGAGATCACAGGGGGTTAGGTCGGGGGACCGAGGGGGCCACAAATCCCTACTAATGATTCTGTCCAAAAACGCACTTTCAATTGTTCTCATCGAAATATTGGGCGTATGTGCTGTTGCAGAGTCTTGTTGAAAAAAGACAAAATCATGCTCCCTATCTGTTAATTCTCTAAAAAAAGGGAGGGGCAACATTGTATTCACATATGTACGGGCGTCGACTGTTGAATTGAAAAAAAATTGGCCCCACAACTTTTTCACCGCTCATGGCGCACCTTAAACCAATTTTTTCGTCATGAAGGGGTACTTCATGAACAATATTACCTTTAAAAGTAGTTTTAAAAATGTTGTATGGTTTCATCCGCGCCTTTCTATGATAGCGGCTGGCGGTAACGAGCGCCGAGGACGCGGACAGGTAAAACACCGCGCAGTCGGTTCGTAGGTTTTTGGCTCACTCTGTAGGTTCCCATTTTAAAAATTCTACCTTCTTTAAGAACGTTACGCACTGTGCTGGCTGAGACCACGTCTTTCCACTCTGCTGCCAACTTCACTGCACTAATTTTTGGGTCCTTTTTCATTTCCTTTCAAATTGCTCGTCTATCCTTCCCGTTAAAAATTGTAGGCCTTCGCGTTCTAGGCCTATTTTGCATTGTCTTAAAGGCACAAGACCTGTCAATTACTGTCTGTACAGTTGAGCGAAGTCTACCAACAGTTTCTGGATTCTCTCTCAACGACTTGCACTGATTGTGCAATTTAATAATTATGTTTCTTGTCTCTACATCTGTTTCACTCCGCTTGTTCCCCATTTTGATTGTATGTACACGGCGTGCTGCGCTAATGACCGGCTACGGGCATTCTTGATCCGCCGTGTCACCGCGTGTCGAGTGACATCCGCCCCTCCCCTTCTCGTGTGCTGTTTACAACACACAAGCAGTCCTCTAATTCAGTGGTGGAACACTGTTTAACGCAATTACAAGATGCATTCCACAAGAATTAGTAGGACATTTAGGGCAAAATGGTCTATTTCATAATTTGTAGCGTACAAAGATGTTGCAATGTACTGTGTGTGTGTGTGTGTGTGTGTGTGTGTGCGCGCGCGCGCGCGTGTGTGTGTGTGTGTGTACGTACTCGTATGTACTTGTGCGTATGGTGTCTTTCTGTATGTTTTGTATGTCTCTCTGTATGTTTTACAGAGATCTACATGTTTTGTGCAGTACCTTTTCGTCTATTGCTTAACGTTTATTGGTTACACAAGATTATACAAACATTCCTTCCGAATGAAGAGGACTTAGAATGTTTAGAAACTAGAGATAACTATATACAGAATGTTTCAGAAATACTTTTACAAACTTCAGGTATGGGTTCCTTACACCACAAGAAGGAAAAAGTTCATATGAACATATGTCCCATAATCCTTTGTTTTCTCGTTAGGAGGTGTTCAACACAGTGGTACACTTATAACACACAGAACTCATAATAAATGCTCGAAATGTCCTCTTGCTTCTATGCATGCCTGTACTCGTCGAATCATGGAATGTCACACCCTGTCAAAACCTCCGGGATGGTGTCGAATGGTTTCGCAGGCTTCCATGACACGTCGATGAAGCGTTTCTTCATCCGGGATGGCTGCTCCATAAACCAATGATTTAAGATGCCCCTAGAGGTAAACCTCCACAGGATTGAGGTAGGGAGAACGTGCAGGCCATGGAACTGGTCCTCCTCTGCCTATCCATCGGTCATGGTAGATACCAGTCAGTGGATCTCGAACAATGCGACTAAAATGTGCCGAAGCCAGGAATTTATCACATTTATCAGCAAGGCGACGATAAACAGCGACAAAGGTTGGATGACTCGGTTGTCTTCGGTCTGGAAACTATCTGATAGAGCCGTGCAGCCTCGCGTCCATTACCATTCGCGCGACCATACATAAAAATCATGTCTGCCTGTTCACGAAATGAATATCCAGCAATGGTGGGGACGAAACACTGCAGTTAACTCACTACATGTACACAATTGAAACGTTGAAGACAGACTAATGACAAACGACAAACGTAAACAAGTCTCCATGGCAACACTTCGCCATCTACCGTATGTAGTACAATGGGTCAACGCCTTCAATGAATGCATAGAGAAATGAAGTTTTGAGGTTGGACCTCGAAGGCCGTTGAACTCACACTTTCATTGTGACAGGAATAACGCGAAAACCAAGGATTATGGGACATATGTTCATATGAACTTTTTTCCTCCTTTTGGTGTGAGGAACCCATACCCGAAGTTTTTAAAAGTATTTCTGAAACATCCGGTATATATATGGTTTACCGAATATGACATACATATTATGGCAATAAATTTGGGTTATATTTTTGTCTGTAATCCTGTTGTATTCCTATGATAAGCAATATGTTAGTAAAGGTATACTAACCAATTATAGTTTCAATCAGGGGGAAACATACTGTTTTATTTATTTATTATTTAATTATGTTTGCTTCTATGCAGCAACAAGCATTGATATCACTGTGAGAATACAGTTCTGTTTATTCTTTGTTATAAAGTGCTGACTTGCTATGTATTTAATGAATACCATTTAAGCTTTTATATGCACCCCCTGAAAATCTTCTTACACTACACATTCTACATTTCGCTAACCTGGGCGCTCATCAAGTTTTCCCCTTAGCTTTCAACCCCGTGTCCCGCACTAGCCGATAAGGTACGGGCTACCAATCATGATAAGAGGTCTGTATAACAAACTGAATGCACTCACTCTACCTCTTTCTCTTTTAGCCAATACGTTCGTGAGCGTAAACATATATTTCGTTTCTACTCCGTTTTGTAACCTTTGTTGTAATTATTGGTGCAATTATCTATCAGAAGGAGTGGCGCACCCATGCACCGTGGCCTAAAGCAACCAATGAAATGGCCATGGCTTCCCAAGGCCACGTACAACGATAAATAATGTGACGTAGACGCGAGGTGCAGTGAGATTTTCTTTGACGCTCTTTGTACGTGGTAGAGACAGTAAAAAGCCGAGGATAGTACCCCTGGCTCTAATTAGCAAGTCAACAACTTCAATCGAAGCCTGATATTTATTTACTGTAAAAGCTAAGTATTGAGTACTGTTTGTTCATTTTTTCTGAAAGTTTATAAGGATATTATATTTATTTGTTCATTTTGATAACATGTATGAGATATTTTCAGTTTCAAACCTTTATTGTATGAATAGTGATGAATAAAGCACTTGATTTTGGTTTGTCATTTGATGCATACCTTGAATTTTAATAAATAGGCACTTCTAGCTTTTCAAAATTAAGAATCGCATTACGCCACTCTCAGATATACGGGTAGCTGCGTTACGTCACAGTACCCCTCTCTCCTGGATATGGCACGCTCGCCCATACCGGGCTACGCAATGTCTTATTACTACTGACAAGGACAGACAACTGAAGGGCGACAAATCCATCCTTTGAACTCTTCATTTAGTATCATGTCTCCAGGTGTACGATCACTTATTTTGCCTTCCCTGCATGCATTTCTTGGTTTATTTGTAATTTATACATATAATACTTGATTTATTGGTATTTCGTAAAGATATTTATACAATTCGCAGTTCAATATTCATATTTTATGTATAATTGCGTTGCTTAGACCCTATATTTTCCCCTGCTGGTGAATATAATGCAAAATTAACGTATACATCACAAGTGTACGAGCAGTTTTTGCATACACTGTATGTAGGTGGCAGTTCCCGAAATTAAGTTAAATTGAGGTTTTATTTATGGGCGCTCTTTAACTACTATGGTTCTTAGCGTTCCATACTATATTGGGCGTGAAAGATCGGTAATTTTGCTCAGAGGCCTCTTTATCAGGCACGGGACCACCGGCTTTACTTCCCTTCCGAAGGAAGCCATGCTAAGGATTTTTACGCCCGAAAAACTCCAGCGCCCTCCCCCGGGTTTGAACCCGCGACCTCGGGAACTAGAGGTTAGCATGGTAACCACTACACCACGAAGGACGACTGGCAGTTCCCGAGGCGCCCCTCCCCTCCTTTGTATAACTCATACGCAGGTACACCTATAAAGTGAGACAGAGAGAGACAGAAGAATCTCCGTAGGTGATGCAATAACGCGAGCTGAGCCGCGGGTTTTGCTAGATGCTGCATACAGTCCACAGAATCAGGTTTTTAAAGTACATACCTAACATGTCAACCAGAAGTTTTGTGTTTGCAGTTCCATGGTCTAACTTCTTAGAGGTCGTTTATCATGGAAGGGGGCCGTTATTTATTCTGGTGCTTAAGTGTTCCATGCAGGACAATGCTGCTGCACTTGTCAGCTGTTAGGTCATACTTTATGCTGACTCGTCAGTCAACCTCATTGTGCACGGACTGAAAAAACGGCTAAGTCATTAAAGATCGAGCTACAGGTGTAGAAAAATACGTTAACAGCGTGCTGCCATCTTTGTCGGTAGGGATTGTTCTACAGGCTGAATTATGAAGAACTGACACATTGATTTCTTCAATTGTTTCAAAACGAGTTATGCTAGTGACAACTTATTATACCTGAAATGCAGAGGAATTTTGGGAGATTATTTACCTCTATAGCAAATGTAGAAAATGTCCTCCATCCGATTAAGGCACAACTCAACACGTCGTTCCATGTTACTGGCCAATTGTTGCAGGACTCTGTTGTCAATAGCTTGAATCTCCTATGTAATGTTGTGCTTCAGCTCTTCCAGTGTCTGGGGACGTGTGGCATAAACTCTGTCGTTTAAGTAACCCCAAAGAAACAAGTCCGGGATGTCAAATCCGGAGATCTCGGTGGCCACAGGTTCTTGGAAATTATCCGGTCGTCAAAGAAACTTGCAATTAGTAGCATGGATTCATTTGATGTATGGCATGTAGCGCCGCCCTGCTGAAAATATCCTTGACTCAGCTCTACATCGTCTAGTGCTCAGCAAACTCCATGAAAATCCGTCGGTACTCTGCAGTGTTCACATTGTTTTAAGAAAAAATTGGTCCCATTATTCGCTGTGCAGATATTGCACACCAAACTCCGATTTTAACCGGGTGCATATGTGAGTTTCAATAGCCGGATAAATGGAACCATGCTTCATCTGCGAACCATGTGATGGACAATGTGGCAGGATTTTGCACAATGAACGCCTGAAACCAACGACAATAATTCAGTCGTCTATCTTTTTCTGGTTCCTGTAACTGATGGACAACCGTAATCCTATACGACTTTAGGCCTGCACTTTTCACAGCTCTCTGACACATTGAGTAGCTGTACTCTGTCTCCTAAGACAAACGTCTTAATGATTTTTTGGGTGACTGATCCAGTCATGCTCTTACGTCAACAACAACCGTGGGAAGCTTAGATGAACGAGTTTTGCCTTTTTCACTCACCAGAGATCCAGTTGTTTTCAACTTGTTTATCAGTCCCAGTATTGTGTTTCTTTGAGGAGGATACCGACACCAAATTCTCTCTGGTATGTCCTTTGAATAGCTCTAATTGAATTCTTAATCCAGTATTGCTTTACAACGAAGAGTTGTTCACTTAATGTGTACTCCATTTTCACGTTGACTGGAAGAAAATCTCAAAAACAGTTGCCGACAATAAAACTAACAATTACGAATAAAACATGAACATCTGCGCATTTAGTGACAGGCAATTAAAACTCCAGAACATACTGCTTAATTTGGTGCTAAAATTGGGCATTGAGTGCATTTCGAACAGAATAATTAAAGAAAGAAATGTGTTAGTTCTTCATAAATCAGCCTGTATATGTACACGTGATGCAAAGCAGGTATCATTGTGGGAGAGAGAAGTGCCTTTCGCAGAATTTACAGCCGAATCTTTTAACATATGAGCACCTATTATTGAGAATAATGACGATTATGATGGTAATAATAATCATCTGTGCAATACAACCCTTGTGGGCCTAGGCCTACCAACCCAGCTACCAATCTTACGTCCAAATGCACATAGCAGAGGTAAAATATCATCCAGCAGATACTGAATGATGACGCCAGCGCCATGCATCCCCAGCCGGAATGCTGATTTTTGTGTCACGTAGACCTCTACTTATCCTCCTCATATGCATCATGATGCTGAGTGGGACCGAAAAATCGCACCCCCCCCCTCTGGATGGGTTCACACCATGAGCATTCCATGGCTGGGAACAAACCACCATGTCACGGCGCAGGAGTTTACTGAGTATAATTTTCATTTGTTTTCATCCCCTCTAGATTTGAAGAAATGCTGTTTTAAGAACTTTACGATTAAGTGTCACTACTTACAACTAGAGGCAGGCATAGCATGAAGAAAACTGAGCAAAATTGAAGAAGTTTAATTTTAGGTGAAGTTGTATTGTATTTCGACTGTTGGGGAGCCGAACACTTGAAGTAGTTGCAACCACGTTTTGTACAAGTTTTCCGGTGGCCTTCGCCCCAATGTTAGGAATCAACGTTGTATTTTAATGTTTCTTTAAATATTATATATATATATATATATGATATATATATATGTTTGCCTCGGCTGCGTCAGTATTAATTTGTAGATACATGTATTTCTTAACAGGGCGTGATGCGGCTAAAGAATGTAGGCTTACACAAATTATAATTTTTACCTCACTCCTTTTATTAATCCTTGACGCGATTAATTAACACTTCACTGTTATATAGAGCTGTGAGATTATTTATTAATTTCTTGCAGTTTTTAACACGTAAACTTTATAATATTCGCCGTAATGAATTTTCGTCTCACACTGAATACGTATTAAACTTCTCGAGGACGCGTCTCGCGTCCAGTTAGGAACACTGTCTACAAGCAACTGGCGTTTACCGCTTGAATTTGTACAATTTGCTTTATTTCAGTTTCTGATTGGCTAATCCTACTCCAATAGAATGCTTTTATTTAACTTAAGCTTTTTCTGGTTGATTGGCTATTTATAAACTCTCTCAAAAATTACATTATTGTTGCTCCAAGAATTACTAGTAGCATTATTAAACTTCCAATTCATTATTGTCTCAAGGTTACCTCATTGTTAGCAACTTTCGACCTATATTCTCACAGCTCCAACATTATTAAATTGCATAATACATTCACATAACATTATTAAACATGTACATAATAATATAAACATAATATAATGACTGCTACATACATTTTATATGTTATTTATACACATATTGCTTTAAGGCGGGCTGTTATTGAATTTTATATTATATAATTACACTGAAATCATTTAAGTCTTAATAATACTGCCTCAAAATTAAAACAACTATTTTGCTATAGTATGAAAACCTGAATAAAGGATTCTAAATTTGGAAATGCGTATTTTAATTTACAGGGCGCGGAAAAACAATGTACAGAAAATTGTAGAGTAGAAAGGCAGAACCAAACTAAGCACTTTGAGGTTAGAGGCAAGATACTCGTACATAATACAGTACAGCTAGTTTGGTGTGGCCCAAAACAAACAAGCATTTTAGGCATCAAAATATAGGGTGACTTCGGCCTTGTAGTATAACTTTTACCTGAATTTATTTCTCCTCTCTCTACCGTTTACCTCTGTAAGTAGAGGAGTAGAAGTACAGACAGTATCACGGAGGGACTCCCGAAGCAGGAGCAGGGCACCGCAAGTAGGCCAGTGTGGCCCTCTCTGCTTCTAACGCGTCCCCTGGGAGGGAGGAATGGGAGAGACCCGAAGGGATATCAGAAACGGGATCCTTAACAGTTCTAGGTTGAAAGCATTCTACGCCGGTCAGCCCTGTCCACAAGCCCCGAACCCCGGGTGGGGGAAGCCCACGGATGCCACTTCAGAAGGCGGGTCCGTCAGTAGTCTAACTGACGCCAGGGAGAAACGTTTCTAAAGCGGGCCGCCGCCTGGTCCTTCAACCCCGAAACTGAGATAGGACATAATAGGTCAGGAAATTCTTAGTAGAGGAAGAACAACCCCAATATTCGCCTACCGACCCGGAAAAACCACGAAAAAACCTATGAACAGAGTGGCCGGCCCGAATTGGAATCGATCATGGGTCTTCCCGAATTCGAGCCATCTCGCTCGATGTGGATAAAGAAAGTTTTGTATTCCACCCCAAAAGATTAAAAAACGAGACTTCAACGAAAATATACGTTTTGAGATCTCACGAACTCCCAAGAAACACTTTTAGAAAAAGCTCTCTACACGCAAGCTCGCCTCTGTGTTTTCTGTGAACAGGATTAATCAAGAAAGAAAAGTAAGATAAAAACAATATTGATATTTAGGACCAGCATATGACGTAAAGGTTTTCACGAAATTTTTTCCAGCTCCATAATACCCTTTCAGAGCAACTTTCAGAGTTCAATTATTTTCTTTGCGCTTTACTTTCTTAAAGTTTGTCTCCTTAGTGAAGTGGTAGCGCAGCTGCTTACAAAGCGGGAGATCCAGGTGCGATACTCGATACCCGGTACCTGCGTAGGTATTTTTCCCGCTGGGAGACCTGGCTCGGGGTGCACTCAGCCTCGTTAGGACTCTGCGGGGCCAATTGAGGAGCTACTTGATTGAAAAGTAGTGGCTCCAGGTTAAGGATGCCGCATATACCGACTGGGAGGGCGCTGACCACGTACCACCCTCCGGTACTGCACCCCACTCATGACGCCTGTTATGGGCAGAGATGGGGGATGCAGCGGCCGGGTGATAGGCCTTGGCCCGGCAACAGGCTGTTGCGCCACGGAGTTTACGAGGGTAATCCAGAAAGTCCCAGACGTTTTGAAATAAACAATTAACAAAATGCAAATATCAACGTTTATTATCTACATTTGAAAGGTTCACTCTTAAGCTATTTTTCTACATAATCGCCATTCAAATTGAGGCATTTATCATACCGTGGCACAAGTTTTTCAATACCCTCTCTGTAGAAATAGTCGTCCTCCGTGGACTAGTGGTACCGTGCTAGCCTCTAGTTCCCAAGGTCGCGGGTTCAAACCCGGCGGAGGGCGATGGATTTTTTCGGGCGTAAAAATCGTTAGCACGGCTTCCTTCGGAAGGGAAGTAAAGCCGGTGGTCCCGTGTCGTAGATTTACGGCACGTAAAAGAACCTCAAGTCTGATAAAGAGGCCTCTGAGCAAAATTACAGGTGTTTCACGCCCAATATAGAATGGGACGCTAAGAACCATAGTAGTTAAAGAGCGTCCATAAATAAAACTCAATTTTTCAATTTTTTCTGTAGAAATCTGCCGCCTGTGGTGGTTTACACCGGCATGCAGTTCAGCGTCAGTATCAAAGCGTCAATTTGATGCACCACTCTCCGTGAAATTTGGGGGAAATGTTCCCAAAGTTCTGTAATCGTGAAACGCCGACGTTCACGAATTTTATCAATGATTTGCATTGACAGTTCATCAGTCATAAGGCTAGGCCTACCACTGCGATCCACGTCGTGAACATTAGTACGGCTATTTTTAAAATCAATGCACCATTGATTGACTCGGCTTTCACTCATTATTCCCTGCCCGTAAACATCACAAAGTTGACGATAAATTTCAATTGGTTGTTCTTTTTAGCCAACCGCACTTCACAAGTGGCGGGATTTTCTATTGCAGCGCACACTTTAACAACTCACAGAGAGCACAGTAAGGAAGGCACAGTCCTCACGCTACCACAGCTGGATGCGTACTGAATGTAGGAACGTTCGGACACCAAGATGGCGGCTCTAGCCCTACTCATCGCCACGATATGCCAAAGCGTCTGGGACTTACTGAACTGACCTCGTAGTTTAGTTTTTATTTTCTTAAAACCGGCCCTAACGATTTTGACTTAACGTTTGACTTAAGGACATGAGAAATAAAACGTATACATTAAATTGTCTGTGAATAGCCTGTGGAGCACCCTTCATTCCAGTTGGGAAATTCTTTGTAAGAATCGATCGGCATAAACATGACCTATTCAGATCCAGAAGCAAAGACAGTAAATAATAAGATGAATAAAAAGAACTGAGATCAGTTACATAAGGCCCCTCTGGCACTAAGCATTATTGGATAAAGGCACAGGTTTTTGTCGCACTGAAGATGTTCCGAACCGCTGTCGGAAGAGAGCTGCTAATCCTGCGGGAGACGACTCCTGGTGCGAGGATCTGCTGTACCTAAGAACAGCACTGCACCGGACACAAAGTGGAGGCGATGACAAAATTAGTGAGCCTGAGAACGCGTGTAAGCAGAGAAAGTACTGAATCCAAGTTCATGATAGGAAACCCTGAGAGATAGACAAAAGCTTACTTCAGAAAATATGTAGAGTTCATTAAATATACAGTTTTTACTTTCTCTACCAGTACCTAGAATCTAGTAGGTAGATCAAGTATTGTATTCCACCCAAAATTTCTATACCGAGATTTCACTGGAAATGTGTTTTGAGGTCGCTTGAATCCAAAAAACATTTTTAGAAAAACGCCCGGTGTGTCTATGCGTGTTTGTGTCTGTGAAAAGCATAACTCAAAAACAAAAAGTCTGATAAATACCAAACATGGTTTTTAAAACTATTTTGGGAAATCACAGTGAAGATTTTATAACATTACTTACAAAAAATTAAGATTTTTATTATTCTAGCTTCACTTTTTCGTCGTCCTCCGTGGTATTGCGGTTACCATGTTAGCCTCTAGTTCTCGAGGTCGCGGGTTCAAACCCGGCGGAGGGCTTAGAATGACTTCCTTCGGAAGGGAAGTAATGTCGGTGGACCCGTGTCGTAGATTTACGGCACGTAAAAGAACCTCAAGCCTGATAAGAGGCCTCTGAGCAAAATTTCCGGTCTTTCACGTCCAATATAGAATGGGACGCTAAGGACCACAGCAGTTAAAGAGCGTCCATAAATAAAACTGAATTTAATTTTTTTCACTTTTTCACCAGAACTTACTGGGGCATGTTTCGGAGACCGTTGTGTCCATCATCATTTTGGATTCACTGCCATGCTTCCTCTTGTGACTAGTAGATGGCATTGTCTGGCTGGACGTACTGTGTATTGATATAATCTTTTTCACACGAGACATGAAAGTTTAATATATTGTGCTTCTTATTATGAATGAACAATTTTTCCCAAATGGAGAGTTCTGTTGCTTTTTAAGGCCCTTTTAAAGTCCCCCTTGAGGGCACTTAAAAAGCAACATTTACACCTGGGTCAGAAATTTGAAGAAGAAACTTGGACCAAGGTCACCCCATTTAAGGTATGCAGCTCCGATGATACGAGGGTCACTCTGAAAATTTTGAGAATGGACAACGATGAGTAGTGGTAAGCCAGTAGCTTTTCCTAACTTCAGATTGAAGTTCAGATAGCAACATGTGCAAGTCTGGGCGCGCTACAACAATGCGCATCGTCAGTACCACGTGTGAATGTATAGCAGGTGTTGCTACGCCATATGCTAGGATGGATCTCAAACGAGATCATTTCCGTGCTATGATTTTCTATGGCTTTAAAGTCGGTTTAGGGGATAGAGAATGCCTTAAAAGACTGCATCGTGCATTTGGATGGTATGCGGAGTTTAGAAGAGGAAGGGATTCCCTCGAAGATGAAGACCGGCCGGCTACAGCAACACGGATGAAAATGTGGTGAAAGCAGAGCGCACTTTGCGGGAAGATCATTGTTGCACATATGGTCAGATTCAACAAGCACTGAATATTGGTTCGGCAGCAGTGAAAACAATCCTGAACGAAAATCTTGACGTCAGGAAGCTCTGCAGTCTCTAGATCCCCCACCGCCTCACAAATGAGTGGAAACACAATTGTGCCAGGAAATGATCCAAAAGTTCAATGGAGGAAGTTTCAAAAACACATTAAGCATTGTAACAGGTGACGAAAGCTGGATTTGCCAGTATGGTCCAGAAACTAAACGACAGCCATCGCCCTGGGTCTTCCCAGGAGAAGATCCCCCAACAAAACTGAAGTGTTGGCAAGAAGATGATCTGTTCTTTCTTCTCAGCAAGTGGCCACATAATGACGATTCCGCTTGAGGGACAGATGCGACACCACAAATTGTCTGCCACAAGTGTTTAATGAACTGACAAAAAAGCGTCCTAAGACTGGTCTGTGTGGAATTTTGTTGCACCATGACAATGCCTCTGCCCACACTGCACGAGAAACAACCCAATTTCTGCAGGAATCAGATATTTGTCCCATCCTCCCTACAGTCCAGACTGGCCCCATGCGACTTTCTTCTATTCCCCGAAATGAAAGAAAAAATTCGAGGTCAACAATTTGAATCATCTGAAGCCACAGTAGTTGCTTACGAAGTATGTATTTGCACTCTCTCCAAAGAAGAACGACGTTCAGTATTTGAAAAATGCGTTCAAAGGATGAGACGGTGTACAGAACGCAATGGAGAATATTTTGAAAAGATGCAATGATCAGATCTAAATTTTTAATATTTTATTATCTCCATTCTCAAAACCTTTGGAGTGACCTTGTGTAGGTTAAGCTGAGATTTGCTAAATACTGTAACCGCGCGCGCGAAGCTGTCTGCGGGCCGCCGATAAGCGCATCCCGGCTCGGCACCTAGGTGGGGCCCTTGATCGGCCTTCAGAACAATAGCCGCACAACAAGTGCCGTTTCTCCGCAGTTTTTACTACTGCAGAAGATTCCTTTCAGCCGTTTCCAGTAGCTTCTCCTTCTAGAACATTCCACTTTGTATGTAGGGCCTATATATGGGGCTGCTCTTACCCGGTAGATAGTTAAAGAAGTTAGAAAGTTAAGTGCGGTCAGGAAGTCGAAGTGTTTGGACGGTGCGAGTGCAGTTCAGTTGAGAGTTGTGACTCTGCAGTTCAGTTGGGAATCGATTCGACGGATCAGTTGTGTTCTGTTCTGAGTGTTTGTCAGAAGTGTCTCAAGTGTAAAGTTTGCGCTACGTTGAGCACCTAAGTGGCAAATGAAGTGTGTTTAGCAGCATCTGGTGTTTTCATTTGTTGCAAAACGCTTCTCTCAGTGTCCTTTGTAAACAGGAGCATCAAAATGAAAAAAAAGTTCTGCTCTTTTGGAATTGCTCATATGAGATACCACTTGCAACTAAATTCTGCCTCTGATGGATGGTATTAGTTCTGCACTCCATAATCATATGTTTGAGAACAGGCAACTGCTGTGTAGGAACAAAGCTGAAGAACCAGTCCAAGAACAGAGTAATTGCGTTCATTAAGCAAACTTCCTTATCCTTACACATCTCTCTTCTGAATTCATGAACCATGAAGAAAGGGAGGCATGTTGTTTGGGTTTTTCTACAGCCAGCGGGACATCGGCAGCAACAAAAGCATTAACATGATGTAGCTTTTTTACTGCACAGCGTTTAGCTCCAACATCCAGCGTGAAATTTTGCAAATGAACTTGTTCGCCGCTGATTGAATCCAATTACTATAACCACTTCTTACTGGTTTCGAGACTGTTTGTTTCTTAGAGATCCTGTGCAACAAAATTAATAGAAGTTAACCGTTGTTGTTTGACAAAAATAATTGTGTAGTAGAGAGATAATTTAGTATAACGATTTACTAACCAAATACAAAAAATGTTCAAAAAGTAACTGTGGAAAAATTGCTGGGCAAAACTATGAGCTGAATGAGGCAAGAGATCTATCATTTTGCTATTCAGGATTATCTACCTTCAACATAACTTATATATTGTTTAGATTTGCAATAAAACATTGAAAGTTAAATATCCAAAGTTGTTCAAAATGCCTACATTTCTGCCCCTTATACCTATAGAAGTATTTGGAATGATAAATATAAGATAATGATTTATAAAAAAAATTGTGGTTAGTAGCATATTTCAATAGAATTCAAACATCAAACATACCTTGTTTCTTTTTTGAATAAGCTGTAGGTTTTATGAAAAACAGCAAGGAAAAAATTTAATACTTTATTGGAAATCGAACGAGATGGCTCCACGTTAGCGTGTAAGGTTCGAGTTTGGGTTCCATTCACGTGGACCGCCCACTCTGACCTTGGGTTTTTCGTTGTTTTCCCCGGTCGGTAGGCGAATGCTGTGGCGGTTTCCTATCTACCATGATTTCCTTTCCATCATTTCCCTTTTATTTCGTTTCCTTCTTATCATTCAGGTGTACCTCTAGGTTTCGTGGCGTTTGGCAGTGCCGGACAGACTCAAAGGAAAGAGTACCTACTGCTTGGTTGACGGGTCTTTCATTGCCCTTTCTGGGCAGCTGCAGCAGTGGGATGGGTCTTCGAACCTGGAACAGTTAGGGACTTCAGCGTGTCCCTGTGCCCTGTCTGTCTGCGACCTGTAGCCTCCTGTGGTTTCTTTTCTTCATCTCTTCCTCCTTGAGATCTATGTAGGTCGCAGTGTGCGAGGTGTTCCCCTCCGTTGTATAACCTACACCTATACTGTATTGAAAAACCTTAACATTACCCGTGGATAACACTCAGTCATCCTATAAACATTGTGCTTCTCTAACCTCTTCATCAGAGAAAAAACTCTAAAAATATTACGAATTCACTAACACCCATTCCACTCTGTATTTATTGTACCTAGGCAATAAACCCTTATATCTTTTGTGGTTACGCATCGCTACAAGTTAGTTATTAACTGTTCGCACTTAGAGTGATCCTAACGTAAACAAAAGATAACGTATCCTTCCGCCATTCGCTACAACAGTACGAGGGGCACTATTTATATTTTGAGCCTTGGCAACCCTGAATGTTGTAGGTGCCATCTGACGTTTCCAATGGAAAGTTTGACATTTTTTGCCATAATCTACTTCAAACATTTTGTCAATAGAGCGTCATTTGTTTTGTTTACACTAACTTGAAAATTGTGTCAACAAAAACATGGAATTAACTCGTGAAAATGTTCGTGCAATGATTTATTACGACTTTCGACGTGGATTATCAAGACAAGAGTGCATCGATCAACTAACTTCCGAATTTGGCGACGAAGCTCCATCCTTAGCCACTGTGAAACGCTAGTATAACGAATTTAATCGTGGCCGCCGTTCGCTCAATGATGAAGTTCGTGAAGGTCGTCCAAATCAGTTGTTGTGCCAGAAAACATTGATGCTGTGCAAAAACTAATAATGAAAGATCGTCATACAACATATTGTGAGATTGATGAGATTGAGGCAACTCTAGGCATTAGTTCCACCAGCATATATAAAATATTGCATGATTATTTAGCCGTGAAAAAGGTTTGCTCTCGTTGGATCCCACATAATTTGACGCAATCTCAAAAAGATGCTTGTGTCGATTGCTATACAAAAATGCTCAAGAAATACAATGGCGGTGCCTCAAAAGACGTATATAAGTTCGTAAAGGTGACGAATCATGGATCTATGCGTATGAGCCGTAACGTAAACAGCAGTCGACTGTATGGGTGTTTCAAGATGAAGCAAAACCAACAAAAGTTGTTCGCACTCGAAGCACTTCGAAGGAAATGGTCGCCTGCTTTTTCAGCAAAACTGGCCATGTGGCAACATTGCCTCTAGAGGAACGTAAAACGGTCAATGCCGAATAGTAGAGTATATAGATCCATCCTGGGCCACTTTTTTGCGTTTATATGGGAAAAGATAGGGAAAACGAGGGTATATGCGGAGGTTCACGGAGGAAAATGCGTTTATATGGGGAAGATAGGAACTACGAGGATCGATGCTAGGCTAGATAGAGGTTGAAGGAATGAGGATGTGCTTTATATGAGAGATACGTGGAATACGAGGAGAAGTGTTGGACTAGATAGGGGTTGAGATATGGAATATGCATTTATATGGGAAAGATAGGGAAAACGTGAACAGAGGCTAGGATAGACAGATGCTGAAGCAGGGGAATATGAACATATTTACAGGAGAGATAGGGGATACGTGGAGAGGTACTAGACTATTCAGGGTTTGAAGGGTAGAGTATGACTTTTTATATGAAGAGACGAGGAAAACGAGGGTATATGCTAGGTTGAGAGAACCTTCAAGGAGGAAAAAATGCGTTTATATGGGAGAGATAGGAAAAACGAGGAGAGTTCTGAGGTAGAGCAGGGACTGAAGGAGGGAGAGATATGCTTTATACGACAGAGATAGGGCATACGAGGGGAGGTGCTAGTGCAGACAGAGGTTAAGGAGTACGGTATACCTTTATATGAGGAATATATGGAAAACGGGGGCAGGCGGTATGATAGACAGAAGCTGGGCCACTTTTACGTTTATATGGGAAAGGATAGGGAAAACGAGGGTAGATGCGACAGTTCAAGGAGGAAAATGCGTTTATAGGGGAGAGATAGGGAATACGAGGGCTGATGCTAGGCTAGGCAGATGCTGAAGGAGGGAGGGATACGCTTTATACGAGAGAGATAGGGAATACAAGGAAAGATGCTACACTAAACAGGACTTGAAGGGTAGCATATGGCGTTTTATATGAGCGAGATAGCGAACCGAGGAGAGGTATTAGGCTAGGAGGTTTGAATGATAGAGTAGGAGTTTATATGCGAGAGATAGGGAATACGAGGGTCGATGCTAGGCTAGACAGGGTTGAAGTAGGGGAATGCGTCTTATATGAGAGAGGTAGGGGAATATGAGGAGAAGTGCTAGGCTAGACGGGCTTTGAGGTGTGGAGTATGACTTTTATGGTAAAGATAGGGAAAACGCGAACAGATAATAGGCTAGACAGATAATGATGGAGGGAAATGTAAGTTTATACGGGAGAGATAGGGAATACGAGGAGAGGTGCTAGACTAAATAGATGCTGAAGGAGGAGGGGATACGCTTTATACGGAAGAGATAGGGAATACGAGGGAGGTACTACACCATACAGGACTTGAAGGGTAGAATATGTCGTTTTTATATGGGAGAGCTAGCAAACCGAGGAGAGGTATTAGACAGGAAGGTTTGAAGAACAAAAGTATGCGTTTATACGGAGAGACGAGGAAAACGAAGGTAGGTGCTAGGTTGAGAGGGTCTTCAAGGAGGAAAATACATTTATATGAGAGCGGTAGGGAATACGAGGAGAGACGCTAGTCTAGACATGGGTTGAGAAGCAGAGTATACGTTTATATGAGGTGAAATATGGAAAACGGGAGAGATACAAGGATAGACAGTGGTTGAAGGAGGAGGAATGTAGGTTTATATGGTAATATAGAGAGCAATTCGATTATAAAACTTTTATCATCCAACGTTACAACACTTTTATATACTTTTTTCTAAACCTTACAAACTTTATATATGTTAAACTAGGGCGCGAAACGGAGAGAGACAAACTGTATATCGGTTTACAGTGAAGTATACGTCCTAACCTATGCCCACCTTGTATGTTCTGCTTCTTCTCATTGTCTATTCATTCCTAACATAATCACGTAACAAGACGTAACCAACAAACGTAACCACGTAACAAGACGTAACACAACGTAACATAACGGCATGACAAGACGACACACTAAGCAACATAAGCACGTATCCTCATAACATCACGTGACATCACGTCAGCAGAAACGTCACACGACGTAACAACACGTAGCAACTATGTAACTATGTAACAAAACGTAAGAACAACACGTAACCAGCCCATTGCTAAGGCGATCTAAACTAATTCATCCTTCATAACTTAGACAATAAGTACGAGAAACTAGCCTAGATTAACCCGACCAATCCTAAACGATCCTCTCATCATCTATTCTACTCGGTCATCGACTAACCTAATCTGGCTAACCAAAGATAACCTCAACTTTCTTTTAGTGAAATTGCAATGTTTTATTCAGGTTTTATTATTCGAGAGTTTTAATTGAAAAGTTTACGTCAACATACCTTTATTTTAGTTCGTTGTAGGCGTCTCTCCCCTTTTTATCTAGGCTTGAGACTAGCACTAGGATTGCTCCTAATGGCAGGGTTACCACCTTCCCTTCCATCTTCTTCTTTCTTCATCGGTCGTCAGCTAGCTGCATATACAGCACACGGAGAACCTTCATTTTTTTAAGATTGTAGACTCACGAGAAAATCTTCATATTCGACTTACATTCTCTTATGCACTACTTGTAATGCTGTAATGTCCATAGGCGTATGTCGTTATACCGTCCTCAGCAATAATTCTTTTATCATCGTATGGTGTCAATGTAATTTTATTCACTTGTACTGTGGCAAGAGCATGCTGTCGCGACAGGATCAGATTCATGGGCGTTCTGATAATTTCTCTGGTTTTAAGGCTGTCAGTATAGCTCTCGAACGTGACGTACTGCTTAACGGCACTACGTTTTATACCTTTAATCTTTTTTATCATTGAACCGTCGATATCTAGGGCATACATTTTAGGTCGTAGCCCTACAAAGCGTTGAATGATTTTACCATTAGCCTCATCTTTAAATTTCCCAAGTACCTTCTTGTTTAGAGGTGAATAGCATATATGGCTTATAGGATAATCAGCAGTATCTAGGTGCTCAAGAAAACGTAGCTTATCCTGGTACACATCTTCAGTTGTAACACGATGAATGAACGAATCGGTGTCCATATACATAAGCTTCAGGTTTTCAGCTCCATAATACGGTAACAACACATCATAGTGATACCGGTACATTAATGTCTTGGAGATATCCAACACACTCATACCGATGTATATAGGCTTGTTGAACACGATCTGTCGGGAGGCCATATGTACAGCAGCTAGATTAGAAGCATATATCGTCCTGTCGATAAACGTTGGCTTTGCAATTAACTTTTCCAGAGTCTTCTCATTTGTCACCAGCCGTATATGCATACGATTACGCAGGTTCTCCATAGTTTTTCCGAACATAGCATTGTTGAACAATTTGTAGAGATCCTTCTCAAAATCATTTGAGGCCTGTTGTCGTAGTCTGTTGTTAAATTCCACATACGGTTTTAACCATCGAGACTGTTGGAATTGTAGCACACGATGGATTTTTGTTAACCGTAGTCCATGATCAAGAGCTTGCTTCAACGCCATGTAATGCACTACATACTTATTTCGAGGTCCTAGATGAGGTATCAGTTTCTTTGTAGGAGAGTCCTTAGGCGTCATACACTCAGGCAGGTAAGGTAGATCGTTGTGTAGATCGTGAAGTTCTGCAGGATACTCGATGTCGACTTCTAATATGTAACCGTAAGGATCATCTTCTTGTAGTCTTTCTAAGTCAATTTTTTCAGGTGATACCCACTCAAATCTACCATAAGGGAGAGCGTGACTCATTGCCCACCCATATTGGTTGTTGGCGTCCTCATAGGTAATAAATTGGGTTGGTCTCGACGGATCATACTTCTCCATGTAGGTGTTATTAGCCTCCGCATAGCGGTGGGAAACTTGACATAAACCTCCTCTTATGCCAGATTCCACCATGAGTAATTGATCATAATCCTGTAACAATTCCAGCTGAATTCCAGTGTACAGTAACATGGCATCCCATGTAAGTCCTGGAGAGGTGAAATAATGTGCAGGGTCGACTTTGTGTGTTTTGAGTGTTTGCTCCCTAAATGTCTCAAACACATCAGCTAGGAGAAGCACATCAGAGATTAAGTAGAGGTCGCTGTACTCACCCAGGTTTCTGACATTAAACAGCTCCCATACATTTTTAGCATGATCGTAGTCAGCATCACTAATTTCCTCTTCATTTAATTTATTGTAGAAGGAGTCCTTAGGAGGTAAGCAGGTTTCGCTCAAGACGTCCCATGAAGTGATGTAATCATAGGGAAATACACCCTTACGGGTCATCAACTTCAACTTGTCTTCTCCGAAGTACTTCAATGTTTCAGGATACGATGTTAGATTTTTTACCAGCTTATCCAAGCTTGTACTCAGGAACCGAAAACTATCTACAAACCGTAGCTTTATATCTCCGACATACTTGGAGAATGATATATAGCTTTCTTCAGAGCTAGGAATTACTTCCACCCGCTCACTTGTACATCCCAGCTCCTTAACAATGAAGTGTGAGTCATATCCACTGAGGTTGTGCATGAAGACAGGGATATATTTAGGTGTTTTGCAGGCTAAATTACATTCATTATGCAGACTCCCCCGATATTCACCACTGATGTGATCATGGTCGCGTACTTTATAGTTCTCTTCAGTAAAGGTTTTTCCGCACAAGTAGCATACTGTAGAGGCGCTGAAATCCAACTGCTGTTGATCTGTAAGTTTCAGGGGCATGACAGATTTGTATATATTATTAATCTCCTTTGCAAGGAATGACAGGTATTCCATAAACTTCTGAGCAGCATCAACACCACGATATACATAGGGATGCTTAGGAAGACCAGTTTCCAGATGTTCAACGTTGGTTGATGGTTTAACGTAAACACAGAAGCTCATTGCTGTGTGCTCTTGATAAGGGGTTGTATAGGAAGTTTCAGGACTGGGAATACACGTATGACATGGAGTGAGAATACTCTCAAAATCCGCATAGATGACGTAAGGTAGTTTCAGCATCCTCTCCACATTTTTAAACTGTACAATTGATTTATCCTTTGTAGGCATAACTACCCTTGCAACACCATGCTGATTACAGATGGATGCATGTTCTTGCAGTTTTTCCAGCCCACTTTGTCCATATCGATTGTCAAAATGTGTTAAGCACCGCTTACAGGTATATATCACTCTACCATGCTTAGTTTTTTGATATCGAACGAGCTTCTCAAAATTCTTGATATATACATAGTGATGTTTTCCACTACTGTCACTCAATAGCAGGAGGTCACAGTGGTCAGGTAGCTCAGTGTCAGCAACCTTTATCGGATACACTTCATGCTTCTCATCCAGGCCGAAAACGTTGATGGACATCCTATTAAGCTTCTCAAATTTAGGTATTTGAGAAAGTGGAGTAGGATAGGAAACACAGCTGAAGTCGTACTTATCTTGAAGTTTCTTATATTTGCTCACCCGTTGAGGCTTGACGCTGACAAATTTGGCTAATATAGAGTACATAAAGCATAGCTCATCAGTTAAATTCTGGATGTTAATGCAGGCTTTTCTTGCTTCAACAGATGGCGGTAGTGGTATGTAGCTACTTCCTCGCAACGGGTTGAACTTGTTGATACGAAGGCGCACCCCTTCCACAGCAAGCAGAGCCCAATTGCTTCCCTTTAGTTGTGATTCCTCCATTTCAGTAACCAATTTCTTCATTTTGGTTTCCAGCATAGAGTCCAGATCCGTTTCTAGGAAAACAGCTTGATTTCTGGTTTTAAATGTCTTGTCACAGGTTTCTCCGATACTGTTAACAAATCTACACTCAGCTAACAGATTAATTTTCAAACTCTTGTGAATACCAAGCTCTTTATGCACAGCCTGGATTATCCGCTGTTTTGCTTCATGCAGGTACATATTCAGGTCCTTAGTCGATTCACATCGTATAAAATACAATTTCAAACGTCCATGGAATGAAGTTTCATATTATTTCATGTCACACTCCTCCATCGTAGATAACAACTCATGCTTTGTCGGCTCTAATCTACGTTTCTTCGCAGGTCTGTTTATTTCACACGCATCTTGGTGTCGACGACCCTTATAACTGTCTTTGAAGGCTACATTACAATATTTACACTTGAAGAGCTTTTTACAACGTAGCTCATGTCGTCTTTTATCATATCCACGGAGGAACTTCTTACAGCATTTACCACAAGAATATCCTGAGACACTAGGAATGATATCCTTATACGAGGACTTATTCATTTTTCTTCTTGATATAATAAGGTATTTACCTTTCTTCAAGGAAATGTACGCCTTGATATCACTTAGAAAGCTGATTATTTTCTGAGAGAACAGCGATGTTAACACCTCAGAGATGATCAACAGAATGAATTTCAATGCTAGAGGATGCTCTATTTATAGAGGAAGCACGAACCTTTATGCATCAATTATATAACGCATTAACCCTTTTTCAAGGAAATGTACTCTTCTTCACATTGATAACACTTTAGATTATTTTCTGAGAGAACAGCGATGTTAACACCTCAGAGATGATCAACAGAATGAATTTCAATACTCAAGTTCGCTCTATTTATAGAGAAAGCACGAACCTTTTTTTAATCAATTATATCCCGATTATTAATACTAAAACGGTGATGAAGCGTGTAAGCTCTTATATATTTCAATTCGTGTTACACTGATGTTCGAGCGTCTCCGTATAGCTTCGTATGCTTAGAGAGAAAGTGTAAAGTATTGTGAAGATGTTATGTATTGTTCGGCTATAATCGTACAGATTCGGAGAGCTTGACTGGTGAAGGTGATGAACGATCCGTCGACCGAGCAGGAGGCAAGCATTCCCTTCGCGCAACGAAACCTAGATGCAAAAGAAAGAAAATCGTGATAGATGAGAAACCACCCAGACATTCGCCTACAGACCAGGCAAAACCATGAAAAATATGTCAGAGTAAACAACCAACGACAATCGAACGAGGGAAACCATCAGATTACTCTAGAAGCATAAAGTTGCAAATGAAAGAAAATCGTGATAGATGAGAACCCACTCAGGCATTCGCCTGCAGACCAGGGGAAACCATGAAAAAAATCAAAGGGCTGAGCGACTGACGGATAGAGTGTGCGACCGACAGGGAAATCAAGCAAAAGTTCTCTAGAGACAAAAAACATGCAAATGAAATGGAATCATGATAGCAAATACCACTACAGCATTAGGCAGCAGACCAGGGAAAATCGTGGGAAACGTAAGGTCAGAGTAAACAATCGATGGAAATCTAACCCCTGAACCCTAGAAATTCACGTGAAAAAATACAAATAAAATGGTTTGAAAGGGAATCGTGATAGCAAATACCACTACTGCATTAGGCAGCAGACCAGCGAAAATCGTGAGAAACGTAAGGTCAGAGTGCTCGTCCCTACGGGAATCGAATCCGAGACATCTCGAATGCAAAGTGCTGCCGTTATTGTCTGAACAAAACAGTAAAAACAGACCTCATTAGCAGTCGACAGTGCTTAAACACGTTAACTTTCACCATATGACGTCACAGTCGGGGACAGTTTGCCTATCACCGCCATGTCTCTAGAAGCATAAAGTTGCAAATGAAAGAAAATCGTGATAGATGAGAACCCACTCAGGCATTCGCCTGCAGACCAGGGGAAACCATGAAAAAAATCAAAAGGCTGAGCGACTGACGGATAGAGTGTGCGACCGACAGGGAAATCAAGCAAAAGGTCTCTAGAGACAAAAAAGATGCAATTGAAATGGAATCATGATAGCAAATACCACTACAGCATTAGGGTGCAGACCATCGAAAATCGTGAGAAACGTAAGGTCAGAGTAAACAATCGATGGAAATCTAACCCCTGAACCCTAGAAATTCACGTGAAAAAAATACAAATAAAATGGTTTGAAAGGGAATCGTGATAGCAAATACCACTACTGCATTAGGCAGCAGACCAGCGAAAATCGTGAGAAACGTAAGGTCAGAGTGCTCGTCCCTACGGGAATCGAATCCGAGACATCTCGAATGCAAAGTGCTGCCGTTATTGTCTGAACAAAACAGTAAAAACAGACCTCATTAGCAGTCGCCATGCTTAAGCACGTTAACTTTCACCATATGACGTCACAGTCGGGGACAGTTTGACTGTCGCAGCCATGTCGAGACATGCATCTCATATTCTAGCATCATACCAACGTACTCACTACGCTCGCAAAGATAATCTAAAATTTCATCGTTGAAATACTTTGGAAATGGCGTAGAAGTTGTTCAGCCCTTATTTAATTAAAATTCATGTATATACCCTATTATTTAGTGATTTTTTCAATAATTTCTTCCTCTGATTCGTCAAAAATCAGTGTACAATACGCATTTTTATACGTTTTAATGTTCGTTTATTTTTAAAACCGCTGCATTTGCCCGTAATTACGAACAATAATTTTTTTTTCAGATTTACTCAGATGTGTAGCTTGTAGAATCGAATTAGGAAATGTTTTAATAAATGTATTGTATTTTTTTAGCTTAAAGCATCTACATTTTAAAGCTGCCATGACCGTTATTTGTATTTAGTATAAATTTTGTTATATTTTCATTTTTAAGACTTCCTTTGTTAAAGATAATGTCTTGCAATCTATTTTTTAAATTTCTTTTAAAACCAAAGCGAACGTTAACAACTGTAATGGCTGTCTTCATGTATTGAAAAGCTAACATGGCCGCTTCAGTCATCTTTTAGAAGCGGACCTTACATGTCGATAAAGAAGCGAGCGCCCGACAGTGCGAGGTACAGAGAAGACACCTTCTTTCAGCGTCCGACAGATAGCGGTAAAGTAGGCCGTGCCATGAAGTACCAAACACTGAGAAAGAGACAGAGGGGAGGGAGAGGCGGAACAGACGCGCTGGGAGAGAGAGGTGAGACCCTTCAGTTAGGCACAGCGCGCCGTAAGGTTCGGACCTATACGTAGTGGCATGCATATACCAACGCAGCGCGCGCCAGCGTCTTACGTAATCTAGTTATTTACGCTCACTATACCATTTAAATATACATTAATCTAAGAGATATAATATTCGTCAGGATGACAGATGTCCAAATATACATAACAAAGAAATTAGTTACTCATATAAATGTAATATCGTACGTTCACCATTTTATTTTTAATTACTTTTTTATTTTATTCGAGGATGACTTTGTATTCATGTCACTGGATTCAATCCTAGTCCTCCAACCCGACTTGGAACAACAAACAATAACGCGCTACAATCCCAGGATATAATCGGTAATAATAAAAAAAAAATTTTTATTAACACCGTCAAATAAAAAGCTCTGTAAACGTATGTATTTCCCCTCACTTCCCCTACGGTAGTAAAATAAATGAGAGAACGGAGCCACAAAGGATATGCCGCCATCTGATAAGGTTCTTTGTTCTATGCCGACAAGCCCCGCCCCTCCCTTTGAGGCCTCACATGCCGCCCTGGTCGCGTGCCGCTAGCCCCGCCCCCTCTCTTTGTGGCCTCACCTAATGCCGCCGGTCGCGTACTGGCGGTCACACCTCCCCCACCCCTTCCCTTGTGACCTCATCCTTAAAAGTTACTGGATCCCCGATCCCCCTACCCTATCCTTTCTAATCCTATCCGGTACTGGGCACGCCCTCTCTTTGTTCTACTGTCAGGCCCTCTAGAGGGGGTGTAACCACTTCCCCTCTTTGTAGCCTGACCTAATGCTGGTCTCGGTATTGGAGAACAATGGGTTATTGTTCAAATCGCTTAAGCCAGCGTTGGAGTAGAGCAGAGAGGAGGGGGGCTTCGTGATCCAGTAGATTTTAAGGGTGAAACCACAAAGGTTAAGTGTTTTCACGCCTTTCCTTTTGTGTGCTATTCTTTCACCGCAAATCAGAGACGCAGGACAATGCATTATTGTTCTCGTCGTATTTGGCGGTGTCGGAATAGCAAAAAGCGGGGGTGGGAGTCGACTGCATAAAAGAAAGGAACTTATCAGTGGTCGACATCGGCTTTGAAGCTCCGTTCTCTCATTTATTTTACTACCGTAGGGGAAGTGAGGGGAAATACATACGTTTACAGAGCTTTTTATTTGACGGTGTTAATAAAAAAATTTTTTTATTATTACCGATTATATCCTGGGATTGTAGCGCGTTATTGATTGTTGTTCCAAGTCGGGTTGGAGGACTAGGATTGAATCCAGTGACATGAATACAAAGTCATCCTCGAATAAAATAAAAAAAGTAATTAAAAATAAAATGGTGAACGTACGATATTACATTTATATCAGTAACTAATTTCTTTGTTATGTATATTTGGACATCTGTCATCCTGACGAATATTATATCTCTTAGATGAATGTATATTTAAATGGTATAGTGAGCGTAAATAACTAGATTACGTAAGGCGCTGGCGCGCGCTGCGTTGGTATATGCATGCCACTACGTATAGGTCCGAACCTTACGGCGCGGTGTGCCTAACTGAAGGGTCTCACCTCTCTCTCCCAGCGCGTCTGTTCCGCCTCCCCCCACCCCTTTGTCTCTTTCTCAGTGTTTGGTACTTCATGGCACGGCGTACTTTACCGCTATCTGTCGGACGCTGAAAGAAGGTGTCTTCTCTGTACCTCGCACTGTCGGGCGCTCGCTTCTTTATCGACATGTAAGGTCCGCTTCTAAAAGATGACTGAAGCGGCCATGTTAGCTTTTCAATACATGAAGACAGCCATTACAGTTGTTAACGTTCGCTTTGGTTTTAAAAGAAATTTAAAAATAGATTGCAAGACATTATCTTTAACAAAGGAAGTCTTAAAAATGAAAATATAACAATCTTTATACTAAATACAAATAACGGTCATGGCAGCTTTAAAATGTAGATGCTTTAAGCTAAAAAAATACAATACATTTATTAAAACATTTCCTAATTCGATTCTACAAGCTACACATCTGAGTAAATCTGAAAAAAAAATTATTGTTCGTAATTACGGGCAAATGCAGCGGTTTTAAAAATAAACGAACATTAAAACGTATAAAAATGCGTATTGTACACTGATTTTTGACGAATCAGAGGAAGAAATTATTGAAAAAATCACTAAATAATAGGGTATATACATGAATTTTAATTAAATAAGGGCTGAACAACTTCTACGCTATTTCCAAAGCATTTCAACGATGAAATTTTAGATTATCTTTGCGAGCGTAGTGAGTACGTTGGTATGATGCTAGAATATGAGATGCATGTCTCGACATGGCTGCGACAGTCAAACTGTCCCCGACTGTGACGTCATATGGTGAAAGTTAACGTGCTTAAGCATGGCGACTGCTAATGAGGTCTGTTTTTACTGTTTTGTTCAGACAATAACGGCAGCACATTGCATTCGAGATGTCTCGGATTCGATTCCCGTAGGGACGAGCACTCTGACCTTACGTTTCTCACGATTTTCGCTGGTCTGCTGCCTAATGCAGTAGTGGTATTTGCTATCACGATTCCCTTTCAAACCATTTTATTTGTATTTTTTCACGTGAATTTCTAGGGTTCAGGGGTTAGATTTCCATCGATTGTTTACTCTGACCTTACGTTTCTCACGATTTTCGATGGTCTGCACCCTAATGCTGTAGTGGTATTTGCTATCATGATTCCATTTCAATTGCATCTTTTTTTGTCTCTAGAGACCTTTTGCTTGATTTCCCTGTCGGTCGCACACTCTATCCGTCAGTCGCTCAGCCCTTTGATTTTTTTCATGGTTTCCCCTGGTCTGCAGGCGAATGCCTGAGTGGGTTCTCATCTATCACGATTTTCTTTCATTTGCAACTTTATGCTTCTAGAGACATGGCAGTGATAGGCAAACTGTCCCCGACTGTGACGTCATATGGTGAAAGTTAACGTGTTTAAGCACTGTCGACTGCTAATGAGGTCTGTTTTTACTGTTTTGTTCAGACAATAACGGCAGCACTTTGCATTTGAGATGTCTCGGATTCGATTCCCGTAGGGACGAGCACTCTGACCTTACGTTTCTCACGATTTTCGCTGGTCTGCTGCCTAATGCAGTAGTGGTATTTGCTATCACGATTCCCTTTCAAACCATTTTATTTGTATTTTTTCACGTGAATTTCTAGGGTTCAGGGGTTAGATTTCCATCGATTGTTTACTCTGACCTTACGTTTCTCACGATTTTCGCTGGTCTGCTGCCTAATGCTGTAGTGGTATTTGCTATCATGATTCCATTTCAATTGCATCTTTTTTGTCTCTAGAGACCTTTTGCTTGATTTCCCTGTCGGTCGCACACTCTATCCGTCAGTCGCTCAGCCCTTTGATTTTTTTCATGGTTTCCCCTGGTCTGCAGGCGAATGCCTGAGTGGGTTCTCATCTATCACGATTTTCTTTCATTTGCAACTTTATGCTTCTAGAGTAATCTGATGGTTTCCCTCGTTCGATTGTCGTTGGTTGTTTACTCTGACATATTTTTCATGGTTTTGCCTGGTCTGTAGGCGAATGTCTGGGTGGTTTCTCATCTATCACGATTTTCTTTCTTTTGCATCTAGGTTTCGTTGCGCGAAGGGAATGCTTGCCTCCTGCTCGGTCGACGGATCGTTCATCACCTTCACCAGTCAAGCTCTCCGAATCTGTACGATTATAGCCGAACAATACATAACATCTTCACAATACTTTACACTTTCTCTCTAAGCATACGAAGCTATACGGAGACGCTCGAACATCAGTGTAACACGAATTGAAATATATAAGAGCTTACACGCTTCATCACCGTTTTTAGTATTAATAATCGGGATATAATTGATTAAAAAAAGGTTCGTGCTTTCTCTATAAATAGAGCGAACTTGAGTATTGAAATTCATTCTGTTGATCATCTCTGAGGTGTTAACATCGCTGTTCTCTCAGAAAATAATCTAAAGTGTTATCAATGTGAAGAAGAGTACATTTCCTTGAAAAAGGGTTAATGCGTTATATAATTGATGCATAAAGGTTCGTGCTTCCTCTATAAATAGAGCATCCTCTAGCATTGAAATTCATTCTGTTGATCATCTCTGAGGTGTTAACATCGCTGTTCTCTCAGAAAATAATCAGCTTTCTAAGTGATATCAAGGCGTACATTTCCTTGAAGAAAGGTAAATACCTTATTATATCAAGAAGAAAAATGAATAAGTCCTCGTATAAGGATATCATTCCTAGTGTCTCAGGATATTCTTGTGGTAAATGCTGTAAGAAGTTCCTCCGTGGATATGATAAAAGACGACATGAGCTACGTTGTAAAAAGCTCTTCAAGTGTAAATATTGTAATGTAGCCTTCAAAGACAGTTATAAGGGTCGTCGACACCAAGATGCGTGTGAAATAAACAGACCTGCGAAGAAACGTAGATTAGAGCCGACAAAGCATGAGTTGTTATCTACGATGGAGGAGTGTGACATGAAATAATATGAAACTTCATTCCATGGACGTTTGAAATTGTATTTTATACGATGTGAATCGACTAAGGACCTGAATATGTACCTGCATGAAGCAAAACAGCGGATAATCCAGGCTGTGCATAAAGAGCTTGGTATTCACAAGAGTTTGAAAATTAATCTGTTAGCTGAGTGTAGATTTGTTAACAGTATCGGAGAAACCTGTGACAAGACATTTAAAACCAGAAATCAAGCTGTTTTCCTAGAAACGGATCTGGACTCTATGCTGGAAACCAAAATGAAGAAATTGGTTACTGAAATGGAGGAATCACAACTAAAGGGAAGCAATTGGGCTCTGCTTGCTGTGGAAGGGGTGCGCCTTCGTATCAACAAGTTCAACCCGTTGCGAGGAAGTAGCTACATACCACTACCGCCATCTGTTGAAGCAAGAAAAGCCTGCATTAACATCCAGAATTTAACTGATGAGCTATGCTTTATGTACTCTATATTAGCCAAATTTGTCAGCGTCAAGCCTCAACGGGTGAGCAAATATAAGAAACTTCAAGATAAGTACGACTTCAGCTGTGTTTCCTATCCTACTCCACTTTCTCAAATACCTAAATTTGAGAAGCTTAATAGGATGTCCATCAACGTTTTCGGCCTGGATGAGAAGCATGAAGTGTATCCGATAAAGGTTGCTGACACTGAGCTACCTGACCACTGTGACCTCCTGCTATTGAGTGACAGTAGTGGAAAACATCACTATGTATATATCAAGAATTTTGAGAAGCTCGTTCGATATCAAAAAACTAAGCATGGTAGAGTGATATATACCTGTAAGCGGTGCTTAACACATTTTGACAATCGATATGGACAAAGTGGGCTGGAAAAACTGCAAGAACATGCATCCATCTGTAATCAGCATGGTGTTGCAAGGGTAGTTATGCCTACAAAGGATAAATCAATTGTACAGTTTAAAAATGTGGAGAGGATGCTGAAACTACCTTACGTCATCTATGCGGATTTTGAGAGTATTCTCACTCCATGTCATACGTGTATTCCCAGTCCTGAAACTTCCTATACAACCCCTTATCAAGAGCACACAGCAATGAGCTTCTGTGTTTACGTTAAACCATCAACCAACGTTGAACATCTGGAAACTGGTCTTCCTAAGCATCCCTATGTATATCGTGGTGTTGATGCTGCTCAGAAGTTTATGGAATACCTGTCATTCCTTGCAAAGGAGATTAATAATATATACAAATCTGTCATGCCCCTGAAACTTACAGATCAACAGCAGTTGGATTTCAGCGCCTCTACAGTATGCTACTTGTGCGGAAAAACCTTTACTGAAGAGAACTATAAAGTACGCGACCATGATCACATCAGTGGTGAATATCGGGGGAGTCTGCATAATGAATGTAATTTAGCCTGCAAAACACCTAAATATATCCCTGTCTTCATGCACAACCTCAGTGGATATGACTCACACTTCATTGTTAAGGAGCTGGGATGTACAAGTGAGCGGGTGGAAGTAATTCCTAGCTCTGAAGAAAGCTATATATCATTCTCCAAGTATGTCGGAGATATAAAGCTACGGTTTGTAGATAGTTTTCGGTTCCTGAGTACAAGCTTGGATAAGCTGGTAAAAAATCTAACATCGTATCCTGAAACATTGAAGTACTTCGGAGAAGACAAGTTGAAGTTGATGACCCGTAAGGGTGTATTTCCCTATGATTACATCACTTCATGGGACGTCTTGAGCGAAACCTGCTTACCTCCTAAGGACTCCTTCTACAATAAATTAAATGAAGAGGAAATTAGTGATGCTGACTACGATCATGCTAAAAATGTATGGGAGCTGTTTAATGTCAGAAACCTGGGTGAGTACAGCGACCTCTACTTAATCTCTGATGTGCTTCTCCTAGCTGATGTGTTTGAGACATTTAGGGAGCAAACACTCAAAACACACAAAGTCGACCCTGCACATTATTTCACCTCTCCAGGACTTACATGGGATGCCATGTTACTGTACACTGGAATTCAGCTGGAATTGTTACAGGATTATGATCAATTACTCATGGTGGAATCTGGCATAAGAGGAGGTTTATGTCAAGTTTCCCACCGCTATGCGGAGGCTAATAACACCTACATGGAGAAGTATGATCCGTCGAGACCAACCCAATTTATTACCTATGAGGACGCCAACAACCAATATGGGTGGGCAATGAGTCACGCTCTCCCTTATGGTAGATTTGAGTGGGTATCACCTGAAAAAATTGACTTAGAAAGACTACAAGAAGATGATCCTTACGGTTACATATTAGAAGTCGACATCGAGTATCCTGCAGAACTTCACGATCTACACAACGATCTACCTTTCCTGCCTGAGTGTATGACGCCTAAGGACTCTCCTACAAAGAAACTGATACCTCATCTAGGACCTCGAAATAAGTATGAAGTACATTACATGGCGTTGAACCAAGCTCTTGATCATGGACTACGGTTAACAAAAATCCATCGTGTGCTACAATTCCAACAGTCTCGATGGTTAAAACCGTATGTGGAATTTAACAACAGACTACGACAACAGGCCTCAAATGATTTTGAGAAGGATCTCTACAAATTGTTCAACAATGCTATGTTCGGAAAAACTGTGGAGAACCTGCGTAATCGTATGCATATACGGCTGGTGACAAATGAGAAGACTCTGGAAAAGTTAATTGCAAAGCCAACGTTTATCGACAGGACGATATATGCTTCTAATCTAGCTGCTGTACATATGGCCTCCCGACAGATCGTGTTCAACAAGCCTATATACATCGGTATGAGTGTGTTGGATATCTCCAAGACATTAATGTACCGGTATCACTATGATGTGTTGTTACCGTATTATGGAGCTGAAAACCTGAAGCTTATGTATATGGACACCGATTCGTTCATTCATCGTGTTACAACTGAAGATGTGTACCAGGATAAGCTACGTTTTCTTGAGCACCTAGATACTGCTGATTATCCTATAAGCCATATATGCTATTCACCTCTAAACAAGAAGGTACTTGGGAAATTTAAAGATGAGGCTAATGGTAAAATCATTCAACGCTTTGTAGGGCTACGACCTAAAATGTATGCCCAAGATATCGACGGTTCAATGATAAAAAAGATTAAAGGTTTAAAACGTAGTGCTATTAAGCAGTACGTCACGTTCGAGAGCTATACTGACAGCCTTAAAACCAGAGAAATTATCAGAACGCCCATGAATCTGATCCTGTCGCGACAGCATGCTCTTGCCACAGTACAAGTGAATAAAATTACATTGACACCATACGACGATAAAAGAATTATTGCTGAGGACGGTATAACGACATACGCCTATGGACATTACAGCATTACAAGTAGTGCATAAGAGAATGTAAGTCGAATATGAAGATTTTCTCGTGAGTCTACAATCTTAAAAAAATGAAGGTTCTCCGTGTGCTGTATATGCAGCTAGCTGACGACCGATGAAGAAAGAAGAAGATGGAAGGGAAGGTGGTAACCCTGCCATTAGGAGCAATCCTAGTGCTAGTCTCAAGCCTAGATAAAAAGGGGAGAGACGCCTACAACGAACTAAAATAAAGGTATGTTGACGTAAACTTTTCAATTAAAACTCTCGAATAATAAAACCTGAATAAAACATTGCAATTTCACTAAAAGAAAGTTGAGGTTATCTTTGGTTAGCCAGATTAGGTTAGTCGATGACCGAGTAGAATAGATGATGAGAGGATCGTTTAGGATTGGTCGGGTTAATCTAGGCTAGTTTCTCGTACTTATTGTCTAAGTTATGAAGGATGAATTAGTTTAGATCGCCTTAGCAATGGGCTGGTTACGTGTTGTTCTTACGTTTTGTTACATAGTTACATAGTTGCTACGTGTTGTTACGTCGTGTGACGTTTCTGCTGACGTGATGTCACGTGATGTTATGAGGATACGTGCTTATGTTGCTTAGTGTGTCGTCTTGTCATGCCGTTATGTTACGTTGTGTTACGTCTTGTTACGTGGTTACGTTTGTTGGTTACGTCTTGTTACGTGATTATGTTAGGAATGAATAGACAATGAGAAGAAGCAGAACATACAAGGTGGGCATAGGTTAGGACGTATACTTCACTGTAAACCGATATACAGTTTGTCTCTCTCCGTTTCGCGCCCTAGTTTAACATATATAAAGTTTGTAAGGTTTAGAAAAAAGTATATAAAAGTGTTGTAACGTTGGATGATAAAAGTTTTATAATCGAATTACTCTCTATATTACCGTATAAACCTACATTCCTCCTCCTTCAACACCTGTCTATCCTTGTATCTCTCCCGTTTTCCATATTTCACCTCATATAAACGTATACTCTGCTTCTCAACCCATGTCTAGACTAGCGTCTCTCCTCGTATTCCCTACCGCTCTCATATAAATGTATTTTCCTCCTTGAAGACCCTCTCAACCTAGCACCTACCTTCGTTTTCCTCGTCTCTCCGTATAAACGCATACTTTTGTTCTTCAAACCTTCCTGTCTAATACCTCTCCTCGGTTTGCTAGCTCTCCCATATAAAAACGACATATTCTACCCTTCAAGTCCTGTATGGTGTAGTACCTCCCTCGTATTCCCTATCTCTTCCGTATAAAGCGTATCCCCTCCTCCTTCAGCATCTATCTAGTCTAGCACCTCTCCTCGTATTCCCTATCTCTCCCGTATAAACTTACATTCCCCTCCATCATTATCTGTCTAGCCTATTGTCTGTTCGCGTTTTCCCTATCTTTACCATAAAAGTCATACTCCACACCTCAAAGCCCGTCTAGCCTAGCACTTCTCCTCATATTCCCCTACCTCTCTCATATAAGACGCATTCCCCTACTTCAACCCTGTCTAGCCTAGCATCGACCCTCGTATTCCCTATCTCTCGCATATAAACTCCTACTCTATCATTCAAACCTCCTAGCCTAATACCTCTCCTCGGTTCGCTATCTCGCTCATATAAAACGCCATATTCTACCCTTCAAGTCCTGTTTAGTGTAGCATCTTTCCTTGTATTCCCTATCTCTCTCGTATAAAGCGTATCTCTCCCTCCTTCAGCATCTGCCTAGCCTAGCATCAGCCCTCGTATTCCCTATCTCTCCCCTATAAACGCATTTTCCTCCTGGAACTGTCGCATCTACCCTCGTTTTCCCTATCCTTTCCCATATAAACGTAAAAGTGGCCCAGCTTCTGTCTATCATATCGCCTGCCCCCGTTTTCCATATATTCCTCATATAAACGTATACCGTACTCCTTAACCTCTGTCTGCACTAGCACCTCCCCTCGTATGCCCTATCTCTGTCGTATAAAGCATATCTCTCCCTCCTTCAGTCCCTGCTCTACCTCAGAACTCTCCTCGTTTTCCCTATCTCTCCCATATAAACGTATTTTTTCCTCCTTGAAGGTTCTCTCAACCTAGCATATACCCTCGTTTTCCTCGTCTCTTCATATAAAAAGTCATACTCTACCCTTCAAACCCTGAATAGTCTAGTACCTCTCCACGTATCCCCTATCTCTCCTGTAAATATGTTCATATTCCCCTGCTTCAGCATCTGTCTATCCTAGCCTCTGTTCACGTTTTCCCTATCTTTCCCATATAAATGCATATTCCATATCTCAACCCCTATCTAGTCCAACACTTCTCCTCGTATTCCACGTATCTCTCATATAAAGCACATCCTCATTCCTTCAACCTCTATCTAGCCTAGCATCGATCCTCGTAGTCCCTATCTTCCCCATATAAACGCATTTTCCTCCGTGAACCTCCGCATATACCCTCGTTTTCCCTATCTTTTCCCATATAAACGCAAAAAAGTGGCCCAGGATGGACCTATATACTCTACTCCGAATGCTACACAACCATTTGTTTGCCGGAAGTCTTCGGTGAAGTAAGGTAAACCAACAAGAACCGCAGGACCGTTCTTCAACAAGACAATGCGAACGTACAGACATCTCGTCTAACAACAGAGTATTTGAAGGTTCAAAAAATCGAATTGATGGGTCATCCGCCATATAGTCCTGATTTAGCAGCCAATGACTTCTTTTTGTTCCCAAACATCAAGAATAAATTGCGTGGACAACGATTTTCGTTGGCAGAAGAAGCCGTTGATGCCTTCAAAAACCATGTTTTGGAGGTGTCTCAAGAGGACTGGAATAAATGCTTTGACAACTGGTTCAAACGAATGCAAAAGTGTATTGATCATAAAGGAGAATATTTTGAAAAACAATAATGCAGCTTTCAATCAGAAATTACTTTGTTTTAATCACTAGGCTCAAAATATAAATAGTGCCCCTCGTATTGCCGAGTTGTCAGAAACATGTGGCAAGTGTACGCGACGGAATGAAAAGAAAACATCACGATTTTTCTCTAAATAACGTATGTATAACTTACATAAGTTAACATGCACATTATTGAACACAGATAAGAAAAGGAAGTAGATATTTAAGAAGTGTTTGTATAACAAAATTACTGAGAGAGTCAAACAACTATGAACCGGCTGCGCGGTGTTTTCCTGTCCGCGTCCTCTGCGCTCGTTGCCGTCTGCCGCTATCATAGAAAGGCGCGGATGAAACCATACAACATTTTTAAAACTACTTTTAAAGGCTTTACTTACCAACTTTATGAAAGGAGATGCTGAAACTGGCCACCGTCGTTGTGCATACATATTTGGCACCTCTTTAGAAAACTATGCATCACGCCGTAGTTCACGTTGAGAAATGCTGGCAATTTCCTGGCGGATATTTTGTTTTAATTCTTTCAGTGTGTGTGGGTTTGTCTTGTACACTTTGTTTTAAGTTACCCCAGAGATAGAAATAGCAGGGGGTTAGGTCGGGGGACCGAGGGGGCCACTAATCTCTACCAATAGTTCTGTCTTCAAACACACTTTCATAAAGTTGTTAAGTAAAGCCTTTAAACGTAGTTTTAAAAGTGTTGTATGGTTTCATCCTCTCCTTTCTATGATAGCGGCAGACGGCAACGAGCGCCGAGGACGCGGACAGGAAAAACACCGCGTAGCCGGTTTGTAGTCTCTTGACTCTCCCTGTAGAAAAAGAATAGGACTGTCATACCTTATTATCTGTACAAAACGAGAAGGAATCTGAGACGGAGCTAGATAACGCTGGTGATAATCGCTCAGTAAATAGCGCTATAGCCGAGTTGCCTAGTTCAAGTGTCGCGCGGTCTCACTGTAGGCTACGGTTTCTACTTTTCAATTGCGCTGTTAAAGGTTGTAAAGTTCTCATCAGGGCTAAAAATGTTTAATCTTGCTGTCCAAAATCCGTAACTCTACTTATGTTTGGTTCTTTAGTTATGTGTCAAAGCAAATATTTATGAGGGTTGCTAAAAGACCTTGACCACTGTAAACCATCATCAGTAGTGTTGTGTTTACATTATGTATGATTATAAGAGCTTAGAACAGTTGAGTTCCGATATTAGCGAATTGAAGACGTGTCAATCTCAGTTCTTCATTTATTGATTGGAATTTACCTCTTAGACAATGTATTTACACGCGAAAGTATTCTTTACATAAGCTTAAAGTTTAAAAGTTAGTGTTATAAGTGTAGTGGTTTTAATTAAGTGTTTAACAATGATGAAAGCATGCCTGCTGGACTCCGCACCAAGCGATCGGAGTGAATGCTACACTGACCGTATCCTGCTTCACACTGTATGTCTCTTTCCCTCCATCTCTGTCTCTGTCACATTCACAAACCATCTGCCAACGCAGCGCTCCTGCTGGCGCTCCATTGGCTTGCTTCAGATTCCCTCTCGTTTCGTACGGATTATAGTTTTTATTCCGAATGTCCAAGCGGCTCTATCCCCTCCATATCTGAGTCATCAATACCAGTGTCACTGCTGCTGCTTTGTTTATCAATGTTGATAAATATAATAAATAAATAACCAAAGTTTGTCAAGAAGAGAGTCGCTCAGTTTTTCTAAATCCCAAAACAAATCCTTTTCTTTCAGAACGTACTATAGCTGTTGCAGCACTGTTATCTATTGTAGGCGGTTCGTTTTATTATACGAATTGCCGATTTCACAAATTCAACACACTCTTTCATAGCGTACTTTACACGTTTCCTTTTTTTCCCGGGTATTGTCACCTTCCCCGCCACTACTTTTAGCTTTCGAACAATGTGTACTCGTAGCCGAAACACCGGTAAATTGCGAGCTTAGCTTTACTATCTCCTTTATTACGCTTGTCGGATACTTCTCACAGAACTTCGAAAAAACGTTTAAAGCAATTGCTTTCTCGCCTCTAGTTAAAGGTTTGCATAACATGTTAACATAACATGTCTCCATAGAAACAGAAGCACGAGCTTATTGCCATCGGCCATGATAACAGAGCAAACGAGTGCTCGCGCCTTGCCTTATTTAAACAACAGCTGAGTCAGGCGAAATGCATCTTGGGAGTTGGAGCGTATCAATTTGAAACTTCGAAAATCTGTTTCATTAAGTCAGCAGTAATCACATTCAAGTCATAAGTATTCGTTTTTGTATAGTAGCTGTTATTTATTACTGAACACATCCTAAAATTTAGACACCTAACATGCAACTACTTTCTTTGCTTGCATTGCTATTGTGTTGTACTTGACTGCACACAGTCATGCTACTGACGTCACGTCACGTGACTGTTTTGACGGGATCACTCTAAGCTTAGATGTTCGCTACAATGGCAGAAATCTACATAATAGTAAGCGCACTTTAACGGCGCTAATGTATGTAGTTCAGGCAAATAAATGAGATGGCGCCACCGGTACTTTCACGGCTCGCTGGAACGGGTCGCTAGCGTAAAAGGTATAAGAGGGCATACAGATAGCAACGGAGTTGGTCTGGCTCTGACACACTAACGACAGCTACAGTGGTCCAAGCTTAAGAGGAACAGCAGACTTTACTTTTGATTGCTCAGACAGCTTCCTTAATGCTCTCCCTCAACCTGCTCCTTTCAATCGCCGCGTTCTCCTACTGAAAACTTGACGATCCTGGGCGGTGTACTCTGAGCTTGGTGAGCTTCGTTCACTAGAGCGCTTGGCATTGCCCAAGTGGAGCTTTGTGATCATTAGTGAACTATTGCCACTTTGCTATCGTAGGATAACAAACCTGGCTCGACCTCTGTGAGGCACCCTATTCGAGGAAGCGCTCGAGGCGTAACTAAATAACCTTCCCGATTAGGCCTTTGGTAGTAGAGTACGAATACGCCAACATCTGAGAATTTCACTGCGAATTCAGAATAAATGTGTTTTCAGTTTGGACCAATTACAGCCAGTTTTGTAGTTTTCATTTTATACTCCGACACGGAATTACTTCTTTCTGTGTTATCCAGCAATCACCACAGTACCTAGCCGCTTACGCGGCTTTACCTGTGCGATATAGAAGGTTTTACAGAATTTACACAAGCTTTTCATAATTGTCAGTTTGTCTCGGGCGGTGTTTAGCTTCCTGCGCTACCATTGGCTGGGTCTCTGTGTTTCCACATGGGCGGACTAACAACCACGTGGTGACCAAGCCCAATACTGCTTAACTTGGGCGACCGCTTGTGTGGTCGTCAAGCTAAACAGGCCGGCATGGCAGCAAGTGTGATGGGAAAGCTGGGGAATGTTATGGGGGTATCCAAGTTGGCAGCAGGGCGGGTCGTTGCCAGATGGTCATTCATCCAGCTAGCGACCAAGCCCAATGCTGCTTAACTTGGGGGAACTTTGGATGTGAGGGATTGGCAGACCTCAGCCTCGGGGGCCCAAGCCGTCCTTCGGCAACCGGTAACTCTTTCTTCGCCTTGGCGCTTTGTGGTCATAGCGGCCCAAAGAGTTCACCGGCTGATTGGTGTGGTAAGTGAGTTTCGTGTACATGATACGGGGTCTCTCCCGCACCACATCCACGATGTATGGGAGACCGGAATGGGTGTGTAGGATGTGTGACGGGAATCTACGCCCGGTATCATAGATCCATGCGTTATCCTGTGACTCTTAATTTCGATCTTCTTCTGTTCTGCTGTTAATTGAAATTAAAATACTGGACTGCAATAATATTATTGTGTTCATTTCAATACCTCGTTATTATTTTATTCGAGAAATAGCAAAAGTTAACACAATTCGATCTCCAGATTCCCTCAAAATAAATTATGGAACTCTCGTTATATTCTGCCGATAACATTTGTTCACTTTCCATGATATAGAAGTGTTTCTGCTGCAAGGTTTCGTCTGAAACTGCACCGACGAGGATGTAAGATAGCAAGGTCGATGAAGCAATAACCCTGCTAAGATAAAGGTGAGTGACTTCTCCCTCAAAGCAATAAAGTAATGATATTCATGCCCATGTTGCCTCAAACATATGCCGTACTTTTCGGATTCATGTCCTGAGGTTGCCCGCCCCTTTAATACTTGCAATTGTCTAATTTTACGAGGGCAAGACAGGGGCTATCTTCCACGTTCTAGGAGGAGGAGCACTCCATATTTAGTTACGCTGCGGAGAATAACCACTACTGCATGTTCAACTTCAGTAGCTCAAAGTTACAATGAAAACCAAGCGCAGACGCAGCACAAACGCAAGACTTTAAGCCCGTGCTATTTAATAGAAGCATTCACATAGCCGCGTAACGCGCTGCATAGCGCAAGAGATTTCAAACCCTAATGCTTTCGTTGCGTGCGTAGAGGAAGAATTCTGCATTTCTTTCTCCACGCATTACCCGCTTCTGAACAGCAGACGGTCGCGATGAGAAATTTTACGTTATCTACTGTACAATGATGGCGCTCTTCCATTTGGCCGTGTCACGCCATTTAAAATGCTGACCCAGACGCTACTCTATGGTTTACTTGGTACATCTTTTATGTCCCATTTATTTATAATAACTGGATGAATTTTCATATATTGAAGACTATTGAATGGTTATTACCGAGCGGGATGGCTCAGGCGGTTACATCTGTGGCCCGCATTTGGGAGGTCCCGGGATCGATTCCCGGCGACTGCCCAATCTGGCCCATGGATTTTTCGTGGTTTTCCCGGTCGCCAGGTGAATGCTGGGGTGGTTCATCTTCCTTGTCATGTTTCAGGGTTGTAGAACCAGGCGACGGCGTTCTGTGGGTTGCGGCTGGGCGGTAGCTTGTACTCTGTAAAGGTTTCTTCCCTGGCGTCGCCGCGGTACCGCTCAGTTAGGTCTCTCCTCAGCGTGGGGCTCCACTCTGAAGTATCGTGGAAGTTGGTGGCTTGTGGGCAGGGACCGTGCGGCGTCGGATACGTTCTATCTAGAAACGTTAGGGACCCCGTCCATGCTTGCGCCCGTCGGCATCCGGATCCGGTCGCCCTTCGGGGCTCTCTCCTCGCCCTTCCCTCCCAGGGGTCGCGTTGGAAGCAAAAAGGGCCAACTGGCCTACAATTTACAGATCTAGAAACCCCTGCCAAGGTTTTGCGTTACGCCTACGGCTGCATTGTGAATGGTCTTACCTCACGCCTGTCTTTATGCTGCGTTATGTTAGATTACGTCTTCATTGTTAATGGGGCCTTAGCTATGTTTTATCGAAAGCCTTCGTGGCTTAGGAAGGGCATCTTTTGCATTAATTAGATAAAAGGTAATAACTAACGATATGACCAATGAAACAAACTGATGAAGTATCACGCTAGTTTTCGTTCTCTAAACCACAAAGAGAGGAGGAAATTACAGGCGCACGAACATCAGGATAGCCAAAAAGAAATAAAAGTACTTGAGAATATAAGCATACGGTTTTGTTGTACACCATGGTTAAGCGCATTCATCAGGAGACCGAACACAACAGATGGAGTAGGAGTACATAGACGGAAGGTCTTGGAGCACAGCACCGCAAGCAGGCCACAGTGGCCCTTTTTGCTTCTAACGTGATCTCTGGGAAGGATAATGGGAGATCCGAAGAGTGACCAGATCCGGACGACGATGTGCGCTAGCAAGGACGAGGTCCCTAATATTTCCAGATAGAGCACAGCACCACAAGCTGGCCACAGTGGCCCTTTTTGCTTCTAAGTGACCCCTGGGAGGGAGAGAGGATGGAATGGGGGAGACCAGAAAGGCGACCAGATCCGGACGACGATGTGCGTTAACAAGTATGGGGTCCCTAACAATTCCAGAAGCAGCCCATTCTGGTGCCGGCTAGCCATGCCTTAGGTCCTTGCGGGTTCCTGTGGCCCGAGAACGCGTCCAGAAAGGGGACTCCAGCAGACCAATCAAACGCCAGGTAGAAACCTTTCCATAGCGCACAATCTCCCGTTCTGCCGCCATACACCGAACGCCGTCGCCTGGTCCTTCAACACTGAAACAGCTAAATGATTGGAACAGGTAATGATGGACAGGAAATCCGTGGTAGAAGATAAACCTCCCCAGCATCGGCCTACCGACTCGGGGAAACCGCAAAAGAACCATTGTCAGAGTGGCCGGCCCGACGGGAATCGAACCCGGTACCTCCAAAATGGCCACACACGTTACCGTGGAGCCATTTCACTCGGACGCAACAGAGACACTCTGTGAAAATCCTAGGCGCGAGGAGCTGATTGTTGACATAAGGGTGGCAATAATGTTCAGCCTAAGCACGCACAGGCTGATGTTTTCGACCTGACTCCGCAGAAACGCAGTGGAGAAGGTAGTCTAGGAAGGGGAACGACAGGAATGCTAAAGGTTCGCAACCGAAGCACAAATCTAATCATGTACAGTACTGTCCCAAGTTTTACTGTTCACAGATACACCTGTTAAATTCTTTGTAAAGTGATTGCCCTTGATTCTTCTTAAAGTAATTATACACACTGCATATCACTTCTTGTGTCTGAGAATGTAGAAAATTGCTTGCACCCAATTTACTTTTAGCTACAGACATAGTAACACAATAATTATGCACGCGACTGTACTACAATCACTCGGAACGCGTGGTGATGTCACCTTATCTTAGGTTGTGTACGTGGCTGCTACTCTGTTACTACTGACCCAACACCCCTTCCAGAAGATAATGGACTTGTCCAGCTACTGCGCATAGGACGAAAAAAATCAGCCTACATTACCTGTCTGACAAAAGAGTGCAGTTTTCAGGTGAGGTCGCTAGTGTGCCATGCCTAGGTTTAGACAGGAGAGAGAACACCCGAACCAGAGTATACTACATGCGACGCACAGGGAATGGTGACGTAATACAGCCTGTCTGTTATGTTTCTGCGTGAGCTTTCTCTGCCTCCCGTCTGCATTTATTCCTCAGATAGGTAAATATATCATGCGCACCAGCCATTATGATTGAAACTCGATATGATATCCATCAAGATATCGTTTCGCTACAGCAATAAAGAATTTCAGAATTGATGTTCTTAAAAGAAGGTGCGGCAATTTTCCTACTCAACCCCAAGGACGCAGTTGGTAAACCAGAAGTAATAAATAAAAACTTACTACACAAAGCATTAGAGTTTTGAAACACACAATTTATTTCAAATTACCTTATCTGTGGCAATCTCCATTTTGGATATCTCTGTTGTTATTGATTTGAATGTTTCAATGCGACCCTTTACTATTTCTGCAAACGTTTTGTCTCGATTAAGTAGATAGAAAACTAAGCTTTTGCAAGAATAATCTATAGAAGCTATATAAAAATAAATGATATAGGCTAGAGAAAGTCATGTGAATCTAACATATCAGATTCTTTCTAAAATTTAATTTTAGTATTGCGATCATCTCATAATATATACAATGCTTTTCCTTCACGCTGTGGCCACCATACGGCTGCTTGCGCCCCGGCTGCCGCAGCTCAGACTCCCGCCGAAACAGCTGTAATATCACCGTAACCGCCTCACGTTCTCATATACTTACAATTCAATTACAATGATACTAACACATACCTTATTATAAGAGATGTTGGAATTGTCCTTCTCTATCCACACACTTCTGGAATTTCTCAGGAAATTTTCATTACTACTCCAGGGCTCAATATCAGAAAATGAGTGAATTTCTCGCCTGATGCTTTCTTTTAGTTCTTATAACGTTGTTGCATACACCTTGTTTTTCATGTGGTCATCAGAATCGGGTAAATTCCTGTAACTGGATTTTGCGAAATGACAGATACTTAATACTCTTCTCTGACGAAGCATGGTTCCATTTATAAGTTTGTTTCTCGCAAAATAACAGATATTGGAGCACAGAGAAACCCAATTTTACACACGAGATTCCCTTGCATGACGCGAAAATTGGTATAAGTAAATGCATACAGAATAATACGACCTGTATTTTTTGAACAAACAATAAGTGCAGAGGTATAGGAATCACTTACTGGCACAATTTTTTGAACGGCTGATGCCAGTCTGGATCTTTCCAACAAGACTTTGCTACCGCGCATACAGCTGGCGAGTCATTAAATTTAATTCAGGAGTTTTAAAATAGTGTAATTAGTATAGAACTATGGCCCTCACGATCATCTAACTTAGCTGTATGTGATTTGTTTCTATGGGGGAACTTGAAAAATAAGGTGTGTACCAATGAGATTTCACCGGAAATACACGTTTTGAAGCTCCCTGAATAAAAAAAGAAAGCGTGAATGCATACTAAAACGAAAAGTCGGTTAATTACTAAATTTGGTATTTAAGTTCAGCATCTTCCAAGAAATCCTTCCAACCTAAACTAATCTTTGCATGGAAATTTTTTCGAAAGTTTTGATTTTCTCAAAAATAGGTCTAACGATTTTGATTAAAACATTTGTTTAAGATGTTTTCATGACAAAGAAAATGTATATTTTGCATTTTCTGCGAATACGCTCTGTCTGACTTTTGTATGATTGGGAAACCGTAAGGGATAGACAAAATCTCACTACGCCCAAAAAAAAAATGTAGAGCTCGTTAGGCATAAAATTTATGGCAAAGGGCGTTGAACTTTTCCGAGATATTCCTTGTTACTGCTTTGAATTTTCAAATGCTATATACTTTGCTCAACCGCAAATCGCAATTCGTACTTTCTTCTTCTTCTTCTTCTTCTTCTTCTTCTTGTGTGTGTTCATGCAAAGAAAACAGAATTTGAATGGCATCAAAGGCGTCCGGTTTTGAAAAGATTTCACTACCTTTCTAGTTTGCTGTATTCTTCTGATACCCACAACATATGTGTATATTTGTAATGTAAGTTTATCCCGATAGAGGATGAGATTTTGTAAGAATTGTTACAGAAGAGTGAATGCAACACAGGATTCTTCTGTTTGAATGCAGGTGACAGAACGTGTTTTCCAGAACTCCCTGGAGAGGTGTATGTGTGCGTGCACTTATTCCGTTAGCTGTAGGTGAAGGCCACGAATAACTCTTTGCCTGCAAGGTATAGCAGCTCTAGTAAACATAAGGCACGAAACCGGCTACTCTTAACTACAGCATAGACCTACATTTGATTAAAAGTCCCTCGTAGGAAGACGAGAATCAAAACCACTGGTTGGAGTGAACCCTAAATTACTCTGACGTTCAGGTGAGCACATCGTAAACCTCTACATAGTGTCCCATATACCTTAGCAAGAAGGAAAAAGCCGATGGGTTATATTCACATGCCTACCTTTATTTTTACCACTACCTTTATTTTTATATTTTTTCTACAAACTACTCCATAAAGCCTTATTATTGTATTTACTTCAAATGAATTGTGATAAACGTTAGCAAAAATAGTAAAGGACGATGCATATAAAGCTGAACGTTTTTGAACACGTAATCTTCCTCTGGAAAGGAATAAAACATTAAAATTGAGTTTCATTATCTCAGTGTCTCTGGAAGAATAGTTTTTTTCCCCTTTTTTTAAAGTTTAACATCCATCAATTTGGTAGGTCATATAGGACGATGGATGAACGAAACGCATTCAAATGATGCTCAAATGAGCCCGGGGTCCATAGAGCTTAAAGTTACCCGACATTCGCCTTCTCAGGATAAGGAAACACCACGGAAAGAAACCTTATCCTAACCAAGATATGAACCCAGGACCTGCTGAATGTAGGGCAGACACGCTACCCCCACACCGACCGAGTGGGATGGCTAAGGAGGTTGTGCCTCTGGTCCGCATTCGAGAGGCCCCGGGATCGATCCCCGGCACCTGCCCTTTCTGGTCCATGAGTTTTTCGTGGTTTCCCCGCGTCGCCAGGCGAATGCTGGAGTGGTTCATTTTCTACCACGACTCTTCTTTCTCTCATTTCCTGTGCCCATCATCTTCCTTGTCATCTGTTTCAGGGTTGTAGGCGGTGGCTTGCGCTCCTTAAAGGTTTCTTCCCTGGCGTCGCTGCGGTACCGCTCAGTTAGGTCTCTCCTCAGTTTGGGGCTCCGCTCCGGGGGACCCTGGAGGTTGGTGCGTTGCGGTCAGGGACCGGGCGGCGTCGGATGGTTCTATCTGGAAACGTTAGGGACCCCGTCCATCCGGATCTGGTCGTCCTTCGGGTCTCTCCCCTCATCCTTACCTCCCAGGGATCACGTTGGAAGCACAGTCGGCCAACTGGCCTGCGTGCGGTGCTTTGCCCCTGTTCCGGAGGCCCCTCCGCGATACGTACCTTTAACTTTACCTTAACCCCACAACACAGAGCTGTCTAGTTTTGCAGTCATAAACGAACATGCCTTTCTCAAATCGGCAGCGTGTTTTTCTTGTGAAAACATATTGGCAGACAAATTCCTTTAACGAATCTTGGGTAACTTTAAGCTCTATGGACACCGGGCTCATTTCAGAACCATTTTACGCATTTCAATCGTATATACCTACCCAGCTAAAGAACGTTAAGCTTAAAAAAATAATACCAATATCAATTCTCGCAGAGCCACTGAGGGAATAAAAACTGAATTTTAATTTTTTATTACTTTCCAGAGGGAAATTGTGTCTTCAAAAGTGTTCAACTTTATATGGATCGCCCTGTATCACTGCACATTGTTGCAGTTACAATTGTGTTGGAGGGGGGCACCTCGTCACTGCAGCCAACTAGGTCTGTTATGGCTACACCCCCCCCCCTGAGGGCAGGGATGAACTGAAGGAGCCGCAAGAGGTCGCAGGTCCGCAGGCAGACGGGATTACAGAGACACACGGAAGTCCTATCATTTCCAGTAAGAAACACTCGCACTCGGCCAGTAGACGCGGAGTCCCGCGAGAGGGCGATGAACTGGTCAACGTGGGCTGTCGTCTTTCCAAAGCGCAGCGACCATGCACTCTATCACCAGACGTGCTACGGAACCCGGAGACACTGCCTGAAAGATGAAAGGGAGAAAGACGAAATGACAGGAAATGAGGGAGAGGAGAAATCGTGGTAGAATACACCACCTCCGCATTCGCCTAGGCGACCAGAGGAAAACCACGAAAAACCCCATGGTCAGAATGAGCGACCACCGGGAATCGAGCCCGGGGCCTCCTGAATGCGGGCCATAGACGTCGTTTTGTATTGCTACATGCTGACTTGAAATACTGTGCTCTTTCCGTGACATCGTGAGAAACAACTCAATAGCTACAGCACTTTGAAAAACCGATAAAAGTATTGAAAAATTCAAAATAACAACAACAAAGGATAATTCACACAAGGTTAATGCCACAAAAAGGATTATTTGAAATAAATCGTTTGTTTTAAAAAGATCTACATATTTTGTGGAGCACGTTTTTCTCTATATTTAAAAATTTACCCACTACACAAAATTATACTCTCTATATTCCTTCCGAATGAAGACTTCAGAGGCTAGAAAATTCAACATATACATTTATTTGTCATGCAACTATAATAAGTAGGTCGTATTTTAATCAAAATCGTTAATCATTTTTGAGAATATACAAAATATAGAGGATAGCTTGGGGTGTGGTATTTTCTTTAAAATCTTCGTGTCGTATATTTGGAAAATATATATTTAACTTAAATACCAGTTTGGTATTTATCTGACATTTCGTTTTTGAGCTATGCTACTCTCTCTTTTTCACATAAACACAGGGTTTTTTCTAAAAATGCGTTTTGGGGGGGGATTTCATTTCCGATGAAATCTCGGTATCGAATCTTTGGGTGGAATGCAATACTTCCTCTACCTGCTAAATGCGTGGTAGAGAAACTAAAAACTGAATTATAACAGTTACAAGACGTTTTTGGCAGTTATTATATTTTATTTTCATATCCTTCTTACAAATTATTGATAAAACCTTATGTTTCTACGTGCTTCCTGCTAAATATGATAAATGTTGGCCGAAATGGTTTCAATATAAATTTTGTTGTGCACAAAAGACAGGTGGACAGTCAAATGTTTAAAAAGCAGGTCGCTATATGTTGGCTTTGCTTTTGTGTAATGTTTGCATCATCTCACGAAAAACAGAAGAATAGTGACTTTTTTTTAGTTCCATTTAACTACATTGGTCTTATCAGGGGCCTTTCCTTTGGAACTTATTCCTATTGGCAACGTTGTTAACTCGTATTCTCCTGTCGTTTTGTTTCTTGCACTTTTGGGGTTTTAATCATTAGATCACACACACTTTCACACTCTCATTCACACTTCCAGACTCTGGGGAGAATAGAGAATAATCTTGGCTAGAGAAAAAATTCCAACCCCAGCCGGGAATCGAACCCGTGACCCCCTAACACAGCAAGCAGGTGTTCTACCGATTGAGCTACGGGGCTAGCCCCATTCTGACTTATATTTATAAATGTTTCACTTTAATCAGAATCGGAATAGATAAAACAATAACTCAGATTTTCACAGTTACAGTACTCCAAATGTACCCATACTATTGAAAAGCACAAGCTCAAGAAATACGAACAAATTATCTACTTATGGAATTAGTTTTTCAATAAGTTAGCAGTGAATATACAAAATTTACCTTATAATAAATTTAAAGCGAGTGAAAGAAAGTTTAACTGAGCAACTTTTGTATGACAATGCACTGTTTAATTATAGCATGTAATGCACTGCTTTGAAGAAGTTTTGTATTATTATTTGCTCCACGCTTTGGGAGCCAATTTGAAGAAGTTATATTATATTTCGACTGTTGGGGAGCCGAACTTGAAGTAGTTGCAACCGCACGTATGGTAAAAAGTTTCCGGTAACCTTCGCCCCAAAATTTAAAAATATTAACTTTGTAACTTCACTGTTTCTTTAAACATTATGTATTTATGTTTTCCTCGGCTGCGTCAGTATTATTTTTTAGAGACATGAATTTCTTAACAGGGCGTGATGCGGCTGAACAATGTAGGCTTACACAGATTATAATTTTTACTTCACTACTTTTTATTATTTCTTGACACGATTTAAATAATACTTCACTGATAGAGAGAGCTGTAAGATTATTTTATTAAATACTTGCACGTTTTAACACGTAAACTATTTTCGTCTCACACTGAATACGTATTAAATTTCTCGAGGACACATCTCGCGTCCGATTAGAAACACTGTCTACAACCAACACGTCCAGTTATGAGCGCTGTCTACAAGCAACTGACTTGATTTCAACCGCCTAAATTTGTAAATTTCTGTATTTCAAGTCTCTGATTAGCTATTCCTAATCCAATGGAATACTTTTATTTAACTTAAACTTTTTTCTGGTTGTTGATTGGCTATTTTATAAACTGTGACAAAAATTACATTATTGTTGCTCCAAGAATCAAGTAGCATTAAACTTTAAAATTCATTATTGCCTCAAGGTTACCTCATTGTTAGCAACTTTTAACCTATTATTCTCACAGCTCCCATATTATTAAATTACGTAACATTATTACATGTATACAATAATATAAACATATACAATGACTGTAATATACACTTTTATATATTGTTACATATACATATTGCTTTAAGGCGTGCTGTTTTTTTTATTATATAATTTGACTAAAATCATTTAAGTGTTAAAAATACTGCCTCAGCTTTTATTATGTACAGCGTATTGTTATATACTGATATGACTATGTATTGAATAAATAATGTCAATCAATTCTTTTTGTAGCATATGCATCACCAGAATGAATAAATAGATAAATATAGATTACAGAAGCTACCAGAACATTTTGGCTACGCGTATAATGCACTTAAATATTAACCTTTGTGAAGTTACGCTAGAAGCATGTAAAACACAGATTTGTACAGCGCGATCCATGTCATCGCCGTCTAAACGGCACGTGTTTGGAAATTTAAGATGGCGGATTTGAAGGACACGTAGGCGTTCAGAAAGCATGAAGAATAATTTTCGCATGGATGCTAGCATCTCGGGTTTCAGCACGGTTCATCGCCAGCATGAGTTTCTGCAAAACGTTTCGTGATATACTTAGCTTTCTTTGTATCATGCTCAGGTGGTCATTCAACTATAAATCGATCTTTCACGGATCGTTACACGCATATTTCCTGCGAAAGGAGCTGCTGTTTCACGAATTAAGTCATTTTTTCGATCATAGTAATTGTAGGTGTATGTGAGGGAATATAGTTTGGTTCTGTTTTTAACATTTGGTCAGGCTGAACTCACGAACACTGTATCTTTCTTGTTTTTATTTATAGTCTATTTAGTTCATGTTTCTAAGTAAGTGACGTGATAAATAACGCAAGATTTAAGAGGTATATTTGTGCTCATAGAAAGTTAATTGAAGCCATAACAATAGCAGCAGAAGTAGCAGACTAATCGGCAAATGTAATTGATTCAAGTACAAAACCTTTCAAACCAATTGCAAAATTTGATTTCTTCTTGTTAGCAGCATTTTCTACTGTTATTATTATAGAGTAGTTTCAAAATTTAAGATGTAAAGCTTAAGGCTGTGTTGAATAAGGTCACTTTTAAAAACTGAATCTTTTTATATTTTATTTCTACCAATGCTGTATTAACTTGACATATTTTAACTACTAAATATGAATTTATTGAAAACAAATGTTTCTAATATCAAATTCGCCACCCTTTTCTATGTGATTTAATATGTTCTGCTGAATGAATTTTGCATTAGTTGCAGTTATTGAACATTTAAATGTACAGAATCTTGGAGTGGTTACTATACAGGTGAGAAAAATAGTTATTTTCAGTAACTATTATCATCGTTCTAGTTCCAAAAGATACTGCGTTCCAAATAACTGTTCTAAACTAACAGTCAAGTACGTCCAGGAATGGTTATTATCGTATTTACGCCACAACAGCAATATGCTCCTGGTCAACTGTTACTTGGTTGACTGTTTCTTTCGCATCAAGTCGTGATTATTCGTTGCGTACTGAAAACTGCTAAGCAGCAATACTTATATTCCAAAACAGAATCTCGAGTTATTGCATCTTGCATGTGCATCGCAGGAGTTCATTCACGTAATTGAATCTGGTTGGCTGGAGGATTTCTAGGGTGCATTAACCTCTGTTGGAACTTGGAAGCAGGGGCAGTTCCAAGGTCTCACATCATATACATGAATACTTGTAACTGTTGTATGCTACTCTGTAGTATACAATTACAGCCGTTTCTTGGAACGGTTCCATCTTGGGAACCGTTCCAAAATAAATTACATGTTTTTCATGCCCCTAGGTTGCTATTACGAGGGGCGTTCAATAAGTAAGTTTCCCTATTTTATAAAAAACATTACACACAGTTGATCATGTTGAATTAATTTTATTTATATTGTACAATCCTTCTGTTACTTTTGTATTTTTGGGGACGTAACACAAGTTTTTCCAAGCCAGTGTTGTACCAGGTCGGGTCCTGTGCTCGCAACCAGCTGTTCACTGATTTGACTTCATCATCGGTGCTTAAACTGCTTACCTTTGAGTTGGAGGAACATGTGAAAATCACTTGGCGCAAGCTCCGGTGAATACGGAGGATACGAGAAAACTTCCAAGTTGAATCTTGGAGCTCAGAAGATTCAACTGGGAAGTTTTCTCGCATCCTCCATTTTCACCAGATCTTTTCCCAAGTGATTTTCATGTTCCCCTGACTCAAAGGTCATCATGGGGGTAAGCACTTTAACACCGTGACGAAGATCAATCAGAAATGAACAGCTGGTTACGAGCACAGGACCCGACTTCTGGTTCACTTCTGATTCATCTTCGTCACGGTGTTAAAGTGCTTACCTCCATGATGACCTTTGAGTCAGGGGAACATGTGAGAATCACTTGGAAAAAGATCTGGCGAATATAGAGGATGCGAGAAAACTTCTCAGTTGAATCTTCTGAGCTCCAAGATTCAACTTGGAAGTTTTCTCGTATCCTCCGTATTCACCGGAGCTTGCCCCAAGTGATTTTCACATGTTCCTCCAACTCAAAGGCAAGCACTTTTAACACCGATTATGAAGTCAAATCAGCGAACAGCTGGTTGCGACCACAGGCCCCGAACTGTACAACACTGGCTTGGAAAAACTTGTGTCACGTCCCCAAAAATGCCTGGAAAAACATGTTGTCTGTGTAGAAAGTAACAGAATGATTGTACAATATAAATAAAGTAAATTCAACATGATCAACTGTGTGTAATGTTTTTTTATAAAATAGGGAAACTTACTTATTGGACGACCCTCGTATATCGTACTAATCCTAGAACTTTCTCATAATTAGGACCTTTTTAATTTCAGGTGTGCTCACCAAGTCGCAGTTCCCAGTGTTTACGCTCTTTGCTCAGAAAATTTGCGTACGGTCATCGGAGAAGTGCTCAGAGAAACCTTGGCTGTTTGAGGTAGTTCGTGGACAGGAACTTAGGACTTACGTCCGACGTAGACGCCGCGTGGGTTCCAGGAGAGAGTGTATGGAACTCTGCATTCAGGAACATGAGTTTTCCTGCAGGTAAGGCAGTCTGAATGGATCATAATTTTATTTCATAAGAACACGAACAAGAATAACGCTTCAATATTGAGAATACGGAAACTCATACTGAGACATAGTAGAGCTATATTTGAATAAGCCAGGAATTTTGTTGGATGGAGTATACTGAAATTACACGCTCTCTTTTTAGTCGTCCTCCGTGGAGACTAGTGGTACCGTGCTAGCCTCTAGTTCCCAAGGTCGCGGGTTCAAACCCGGCGGAGGACGATGGATTTTTTCGGGCGTAAAAATCCTTATCATGGCTTCCTTCGGAAGGGAAGTAAAGCCGGTGGTCCCGTGTCGTAGGTTTACGGCACGTAAAAGAACCTCAAGCCTGATAAAGAGGCCTCTGAGCAAAATTGCCGGTGTTTCACGCCCAATATAGAATGGGACGCTAAGAACCAATAGAGTTAAAGAGCGTCCCTAAATAAAACTCAATTTAATTTAAAAACACGCTCTCTTCCATAATTATCCCGTTTCAATCGTTCCACCGCCAACGCCATACGTAGTGGTTATCTGCAGTTCAATTTGTTGTCTTCTCTTATATATGTGGTCACTGTCCTCGAAAAGATCATTTAGTGAGCTTGGTTCCATTTTTGGGGGGGTTTATTTTGGATAGGGAAGCCATTTTGGATTCCACAACAAATTGTCCATATTTATAAGCGTATTACCCGTATCATTCAAACGTTGCCACTAAGCCGCTAGTTCTACTGAATACTGAGAAGGGTCCTATTAGCTTTCTGTGAATGCAGGGCGGGAAAAACAGAAGGTGCACCGCGCAGTACCATTTAAATAAAGTCCAAAGGAACCATGTCTGAACGAAGAAGCGCTAGAGTATTTATCGGCAAACGTAAAGGAGATAAATAATATAAGCATGCGACGTGAAATCGCCCAGATAATATGTAGTATAGGGCGAACATAATCAGCGTCGAGAAAATGTTAATCACATATAAGACGAAGCATAACACAATACTATGTTTCATGCAAGAAAGAGGGTTGTTAATAATGATAATAAACTTGCCCTTGGGTTTGCTACAAGTCCCGAATGAACTTAACTGATAATTAATACGTTTTTGAAAAATGCTGAAGGTTGTACATATTTCGCCTCAGTGGCAAGTTAACCGACCTGATGAGCGTTTAATTAGGCGTACCTCACGTTTTTTAACGCAAGGAGAAACTAAAAATTAGGCTTCTTATTAATATTTTTCTCCTGCAAAATTAGAGCTGTGGCCTTTTATTTAACATCTGAGTCTGTGGCTCGCACTCGGGAGGTCCCGGGATCGATCTCCGGCGACCGCCCACTATTGGTTTTTTCGGGATTTTCCCGGGTCGTCAGGCGAATACTGTCCCTCCATTTCGTTCCATTCTTCATTTCATTCATCTTCCATCCCGTTGGTCTCTTTCAGGGTCGGAAGTGTCGGCGATGGTGTTTCGGTGCAGCTTGGCAGGGAAAATTATGCTCTTTGTGATTCTCTCCGTCCCTCGGCTTTCGGCTGGCTGCCGGGGTAGCTGAACCTCCTTGAGGGGCATTGAACCCCCTCTGTGTGGGGTGGAGTCCCCGGTCTGCCTGTCCGTCTGCCGGGATGTGTCTATCTGGAAAGTTAGGAACCCTGTCATTGCTGTGCCGTCGCTCCTGGTTCCGGCCGCCCGGTGTCTCCTCTCGCCTCATCATTCCTCCCGGGGACACCCACTGTGAGAAGTAGGTACAATATCCACTCTGGATCGGTGCCGAGACCCCTCCGTAGTCAATCAAATCCAATCCTAATATCTTAGGAATTATTATCACAAAGTTACATAAAATTAGACTTACTGCAAGTTTGAAATGTTTTCTTTTTCTCATATTCAGTGTCATTGTTTTTATGGTAAATATTAACCAATATGAACGACAGCATTACAATAAAAGCTTTGGGGTGCTAGCATGATTCTGTTTTCTATTTTGGCTTTGCTGCCTATTTGAATTATGAATGCCAATTTTTGCCGATTTTAAATCAACTTAGACGTTTTAAATTTATTTTCAATTTTTCTATTACATTCAGGGAAATCTAGATGATGGACACCAGTTTGAAATCCGTTGCTTTGGTATGTGACCATCTTTTGTATTGCAATGTTTACTACTCCTGAGGGTTCAGCATTTCTCTCTGAAAGTGAGTTCCCCAGTATCAGGAAGCATTTGTAGGGAAAACATTTTGACAAATAGTGATTGGATTATGAAGCGCAGAGGACTCGACACCGATCCAGTGAATTGTACTTGCGCCCCCACAAGGTGGCGCCCGTGGGAGGATGGAATGAGGTGAAGGGAGACACCAGGCAGGAGTGACGGCACAGCAATGTCAGGGTCCCTACAGTTTCCAGATATCGCCTGGGAAGACTTGACAGGCAGATTGGGAACCCATCCCACATGGGGTCCAAACAAATAGTGCTAGTTACTATCGCGTGAAAGCAGAAATGAAATTGTGCTTTATTTATGGACGCTCCTTATGCGACAGTAACTTTTATATTATTTATTTATTTATTTATTTATTTATTGAGCCCCACGTTTGGGAGCCAATTTGCGGTGGTATTATTTATAATGTTGGTGTATTTGTGTTTACTCCACGTGTTGAAGCCATCTTGTGACGTGATTCATTTGTTAGGTTTGTTAGCTCCATCTGGTGTTAGCAATTTGCGGCAGTATTAGTGTTTGTTTGAAAGAATGCTACTGTTATTTTATTTAATTTTTGGTTCTCTGTCCTCCGGCTAGCTATTATCCTTTGGTCGAGCACTTCTCTTTATACAGGTTGTGTAAACGGAAAGGAATCTTTTATCCAAAGATAACACTGATGAAGAAATTTGTTTTACACTTTTATTGTCGAACACGTTAACTATCACATTTACACATTGATCTTGACACTCGCCAAACTGAAACTGTTATAACAACTTCATTACTGATCACTCTTAATTCGCGTACTTCAACTTTTTGTATAATTAACTTTACAACATTTAAGATTTTTCATGACTTTGTTACGCGTAACCTGCAAATTGATATCCTACGTGTGCCGTACAAATATTTTCGACGAACTGACAGACTTTACCTCTAACCTAGCCTCTATTTATACTCATACACCCCGATATGCCTAAAGATTATAACTGAGCTGCTATTGGCTAATAAAACGCGCCAACATTAGCGTCTATTTTTATATCCAATGAAAATTATGAACACATATGCTCTAGGAAAAAATGTTCCAGCAAATTCTAAAGAAAAACGCGCCAATATTACGTAACTTCCTCGTCTCTAATAATGATAAACAGCTCACCCCCTCGCTGCATTATTGCACGCTATTATTGTCAGTTTCAGTAAGGCCGTATAAACTTACTTCTCAACAATATTTACAATTAACAAACATCTCAGATCAATGTCACACAAAAATGCATATTCATACTATAATCATTCTTTACATTTAAATAATTTGTGATAAAAATTACTGCATCACTTAACTACTATGGTCCTTAGCGTCCCATTCTATATTGGGTGTGAAAGACCGGTAATTTTACTCAGAGGCCTCTTTATCAGACTAGAGGTTCTTTTACATACCGTAAATCTACGACACGGGACCACCGGCTTTACTTTCCTTCCGAAGGAAGCCATGCTAAGGATTTTTACGCCCAAAAAAATCCATCGCCCTCCGCCGGGTTTGAACCCGCGAACTCGGGAACCAGAGGCTAGCAATGAAGGAAGACATAACATAACTTAGTTACTATACCTTGAAGTAGTTATTTGTTGTAGGAGTTGTATTGTAGTTCAACTGTTGGGGAGCCGAACTTGAAGTAGTTGCAAGCGCACGTATGTTACCCGGTAGCCTTCGTCCCAAAATTTAAAAATATTAACTTTGTAATTTGACTGTTTCTTTAAATATTATATATTTATGTTTGCCTTGGCTGCGTCAGTATTTATATTTTTTAGAGACATGAATGTCTTAGCAGGGAAGTGGTGCGACTGAAGAATGTAGGCTTACACAGATTATAATTTTACTTCACTCCTTTTACTAATGCTTGACACGATTTAAATAACACTTCACTGATATATAGAGAGCTGTGAGATTTTTTAATTTAATTACTTTCACTTTTTAACACGTAAACTATTTTCGTCTCACACGAATACGTATTAAATTTCTGGAGGACGTGTCTCGTGTCCGGTTAGGACCACTGTCTGCAAGCAACGCGTCCAGTTATGAGCGCTGTCTACAAGCAACTGACTTGATTTCTACCGCCTAAAATTTGTAAATTTCTGTATTTCAGGTCTCTGATTGGCTATTCCTAGTCCAATAGAATACCTTCATTTAACTAAAGCTTTTTCTGGTTGTTAATTGGCTATTTCATAAACTGTCACAAAAATTACATTATTGCTTCCAAGAATTACAAATAGTATTGTTAAACTTTCAAATTCATTATTGTCTCAAGGTTACCTAATTGTTACCTCATTGTTAGCAACCTTTAATCTATTATTCTCACAGCTCCTACATTATTAAATTACGTAATACATTCACATAACATTATTACACATGTATACAATAATATAAACCTATACAATGACTGTAATATACACTTTTTATATATTGTTACATACACATATTGCTTTAAGGCGGGCTGTTATTGAATTTATATATTATATAATTAGACTGAAATCATTTAAGTGTTAAAAATACTGCCTCAACCTAAATTCAGTCAACTGTTGAAAAGCAAATTTCAGTTATGTAAGTGAATTTGCTGCCCATGTGTTTTCAACTGATAGAACAGCTTTGTTCTATAAGGTTTGTAAAGGGACTATTAATCACTAAACAAGCATTTTATCATTCAACACCTGTTAACAACAAATCACAAATCTGCTCTCGTTTCATAGAGTGGTGACAAAAACATAAGGGTACTTCCAATAGCCGTTGACTCACCTAGCGGCCACAGTTTTCATTGGATTTGTGTAAATCACTAGCTCATGCCAGAACATTTACAGCAATACCTTGTGATAGTGTTGAACAATAATAATCTATAATCTTTGATTTTTAAACCAATATTAGTTATTAAATATATTATGATTAGGTATTTTTAAGATTATAGAGCGTCCTTTTTAAACTTACCGTGACTTTTTTACATTTTTATTGCCCGTTTTGATTGTTACAAATGCCTAAACATCCGGCCTCTTTTTAATTATTAATTAACTATTAATTGATTGAAATAAATTATACTTTTTAAATACCTTAGCCTGGTCTTGGCATGTTTTTAATATAGAGTCAACCGTAAGATTCAATGCCACAGCCGCGATTTGAACACGGTTCTCCTGCTGTCCGTGTGGTTGCTCTAACCATTAAGCTACTGCGACAACATACCGGTGGAACATTGAATTCCCCAATTGACTCAGATTAGTTCCCAGATAGACCACCAAAACATCTCACTAGAGACGACTATCTCAATGGCGAACTGCCTACGCATGTATTTTAATACTGGGTGTTTATGGGTTTTCTATATAATTATTATATATAATTAATTGAAATTAATTATACTTTTTAAAGATCTTAGCCTAGTCTTGGCATTTTTTGATAAAAAAGTCAATAAGAAACAATAAAAAACCCATAAACACCCAGTAATAAGGTACTTGCGAAGGCAGGTCGTCATTGAGATTGCCATCCCTATTGAAATGCCTTGGTGGTGTATCTGGGAAATAATTTTCAATGTCCCACTGGCATGTTGTCACAGTAGCTCAATGGTTAGAGCAACTACATAGACAGCCGGACAACCGTGTTCAAATCTCGGCTGTGGCATTGAATTTTTCAGTTGACTCTGTATTAAAAATCCGGCCTTTAATTGTAAAAAGCATGGTGTCGAAATGTTGTTACAATATAGCCCAAGTGTTTTGATTTTTACCGTGGAGTGTCTTTCTACCTGCATCAATTATATACATATATGTTACACTTGCTCGGATTTGTTTCTACAGTTAAATCAAAAGTACATATATTATTCAGAGTAAAATACCTCACCGAAACTATATTTGCCCTTTAAAGAGAGAGTGAGAGGTGGAGGACCAATCTCACGTTGATATATGGACCATACGCTATTGAAAGTGTGTCATGGATGGAACTGGCTGGCGTACTCCCGACTCGGTGGTCACCGGGCTTCATTCAGAAAGGCGGCACGGCGCTTCAGCAGTAACGGATAGTTTGCACCTGTGGCTGCAAGCTTGTCAAACAACTTCATCACTACTTCCATAACGTAACGGGACAACGTTGGACTGCGCTTACGACCGAGTTTTCATGCAAGTCTTAACTGGAACTGGTCGATTCTGTCGGAGAATTCACCCACATTCCTTCCAACGCGTGTGGAGCTCAGTCGAGCGTTACTCTTCGTAGTGAATGGTGATCTTCACTTTTCTTTTATAATTCCCACATTTTTAGAGATATACCTCATAATTCGAAAGGGAAACACAGTTACTGCGTTAACATTAGTATTAGCCCATAACGTCGCCGAGGGGCAGGGGCCTCTCTCCTTGGAGAGGTGAGTTGGTTTGGCGATCCTGGTTAGCCATTCCGGAAGGATATTCATTATTCTTAAAACTAGCCTATTACTTATGGTCCTATATATGCTTTTTAACACTATACACTGATCCTTTAGTCCTTCACTGTTTGTTCATGCACTGGTTCTTTAGTTCTTCACCTTTCTTTTCTCTCATTGTCTCTTGCTAGTTTACGTTTGCATGGAGTACTGAAATTGATTTGATTCTATCTTCCGTAATCTGAACTCTAAATCAGATGCTGATAGAGAACAGAATCGGATCCAATTTTGTATAAAGGCAGATCACATTTAAATAACAATGAAACCGCATTACGAATAAATGCAACTCGTGGATAACGCTCAGTAAGCTATATTAAAATGAGCTAACGACCGTCTTGCTCTAATTATTTGAGATGTTCTTAGAACCTGGTGAAATTTAAATGAAATAAACATCCATCTCAGTTGCTATACAGATTTACATATAGATAAGGTACCCATAATTAGTGTGAAATTATACACATGGCATTCGCTTTCCTTTCTTCTTAAGCTAAGTATATAGAGTGGACCATTTAAGTTGAGACTGTATAATATCTCCAAAACTAAGCGTTGTAGAAAGAAATGTCTGGATTAAAAGTTGCTTGATATTATGGGGGGGGAAGTAAATGCCATTAGTCGTGTCTTATTTAGAGGACGTTATGATGGTCATTTTAGGGTCAATGTAAGCTTTTTAAATGGGAACCTGCATTTTGTATGTTGTTTTCTCACTAGAAAATGTTTTATAAAAAGCTATTTATTTTGTGATGAATAAGGAAACAAAATGAAAAATGTTGGTTCCCAATTACGAAACGTAACTTGACCCTCAAATATCCAACCATTCATTGCGATCTTCGTGCACGGCCATTCAGAATTGTCGTTGTTATTTACGTTGGTGTAAGAATAATTGCAAAGTGCTTTATACATATGATGTTTAGTTTTTTATGAGAAGTGAGAAAACAGCATACAAAATTTAGGTTCCCATTTAAAAAATTTAATTGACCCTAAAATGTGCATCATAACATTCTCCAAACAAAACACGACTAATGGCATTTACTTTCCCCCATAATATCAAGCAACTTTTATTTAAGACATTTCTTTCTACAACGCTTAGTTTTGGAGATATTGTACAGTCTCAACTTAAATGGTCTACTCTGTATAAAACAAAATTTACATGTAAACGTTGGTCTTATTGAATATCGAAAATCGATTCAAACTGATTTCAGCACACCATGCAAACGTAGTATACGAGGATAGATTTAAGCATATATAGAATTAAACGGTAACAGATAAAATAAGACAGATAGACGATAGAAACAAGACTTCCTTGATGTGGTGACAGTTGAATATGCTGCTATGCCTCAGAGAGTATTTGGGTGTATGACAAAATGGCAGATCTTAGCTGAGTAAGGCAAAATTTCAGGTCAAGATCTTTTACTGGGAATTTTCTATCGCATAATACTATGCTGTACTTTGCTGATATCCAAAATGAAGGCTTTGGAAGCAAAAATATTAATGGGAGTTTTACAAAATTACATTACAAGTTAATAACGAAACCTCGGAAGAAAGCTCGTTGTTTAAACTAGGTAGACAAGCTACAGATTCTCTTTCAAAAAATTATTTGTAGAACTTCCAATCAATGCAGATAAATGTAATGATGTACCTGCTCTCTATGCTGGAATGAATGTATTCTTTGTATCATGCCTGGTTCAAAAGCCTCAAATGAAATGGAAATCTGCACTTAGTGAAACTGATTAGATAACATACTCGTTATTTTCTTGTCTAAATATTTTTAAAACAAAAACAAGGTGTTACAAGTGAAACCCACATTGCGTGCAGAAGCATGTAATTCAATAAATGATATGTATCCACATATCACTTTAAGATTAAAGTTAGAAGCATATATAATATCCATTAGAGGCATATACATAATATAGCAGGTATACTCTGACTGGAAAACGGTCCTGTTTGGAAATATAAATGAAACACCTTACTAGAAGACTCCAATGGGTCATATGAATAAAAAGCAAGTACTTGCTCAAAGTTTGTACTCATGAGTATGAACACTTTCTGTGATTACATACTCAGCTCAATAAGAACATGCTCATTTTCATAAGAATAAAAGCCTACTACCTCACGCGAGTATATACTCATCCCCACAACCATCTTGTTCACTTAAATGTAAGTATATACTCCTGTTATCTACATTCTTTGACCATACACTGCTTCGTTGATGGCGTGGTGTTGTATGTGTTGTGTTGTTTGGCATTATGAATCAGAGGAGTAGATTTCGTGGTATTTGGTTCTGTCCCAACTGAATATAAATGTGTATTACAGATATGTTGAAGAAATAAGTTTATATAACTGCTATCCTATAAAAAGCTGTTTTCAACTCATTCAGACTGCGTTTAGACACAAAAATACACGAGAAAGAGACAAAATGTGGAAGGACAAAGAGGAAAACTGGCGAATCAGCACTATTACTCACTCAAAATGCACAACATGTTCCACAACGCAGTTAAAGAAACGCGGTGTGACCCAGAAACCTCACATTTCTCTCTAATAGAATGCATTACTTCATATTTCACAACCTTTTTAAGTCGGGCTTCACCTCTGACTTGCTCATGTGAATATCCCCAAGGCCCAACGTGGTTCAGAGTCCAGTAAAGCTGTAGGTCCTCTCATTCCGACGCTATCATCACTTTAACATCGGAGGTAATGGATTCCGCCCGCTCGGTGCCTCACCTCAGAAACGAAGCCACTCATCGTTTCGTGGAATGAAATATCCCCAGAAATTCATAGATGATATATGGGGGGTGCCGTTAGGGACGACGGTATTTCACTACCTTGTTCATGCTAACGGGGATTATATAGTTGTTCATTATACATATTATACAAAATTCAGTCAGAATGAACAAGAATTAACAGGCTATCGAGAAGGACGTGTGCTAAGTGAACAATTATTCATGGCAACCTGTGTTTCTGACGGCAAGATGTTCCTTTATAACGCCCTCCGTTCTGCTTGAGCAAAGCCCTTGGGATCGTCGATATGGATGTCGGCTCTCGTTTCTCCTTTATACACGACTATGCCCGACGTTGCACGGCTGGCTTGAATGATGAATTAATTTCATTCACCTGCCCCTTCTATATGAAGTTATTGTACGGTGATCTACAGTTTTTATGGTGAGTCCTTTCCTTAACAACTTATAATCATAATTGTGTACAGACCTGGCTGTCCCGGCTTCTGGTTTATCTTCGTCATGGTGTTAAAGTGTGTCGTAGTTCTCAATGGCTGGTGTTCTCTTATTTGTTGGACGCTTATTGTTTAATTATTTTTAAATTTGGGTTCTTTGTCCTCCGGCTAGCTATTATAACTCAGTCGAGCAAGTATCTTTAAGCAGGGCGTGTAAACGGAAAGGAGTTGTTACTAAAAGATAACACTGATAAAAAAAATTTTGAAACTAGACTTTTATTGCCATCACAATTAATAATTCACATGTTTAATCTTTATACACGTCTGACTGAAACTGTGATATTTACGAATGTAATTACTGTCGTATTAGTTGTCGCGCACCAATTACTTCGCGTACATTACATTTTTGTAACTCTGCGACGTGCACCTCGTGAGAGATTCTTCAGAACGATGTGACGTGCACCTCGTGAAAGATTCTTCGCAACTGTGCGACAATTGCTTATGCCTCGAGAATATATACTCCTTCACCTCGAATTGCCTAAACATTATAATATATATCCTATTGGTTACCAAATTGCGCCCACTTTAGCGTCTGTTTTGGTCAGCCAATCACTACTACTAACATATATGCTCTAGGGAAGATATTCCCTCCATTTCTAAAAAAAGGCACGCTACCCTGATGTCATTTGTTTATCTCTTCTTAGTGATAAACAACCCATCCTCTCGGTTTCAGGTAGGCCGTGTAAAAATATTTCCTAACAATATTTATGGCTAACAAACATCTAAAATCATGTACATACAATAATATTAATTTACACTACAATCACTCTGGTATTCACAGCATGTTATGATATAAAATATTGCCTCAAGTGCTTACCTCCAAGATGACCTTTGAGTCAGGGGAACATATGAAGATCACTTGAGAAAAGATCTGGTGAATATGGAGACTGCCAGAAAACTTCCCAGTTGAATCTTCTGAGCTCCGCCTGGGCCAAGATTCTAACTTGGAAGTTTCTCGTATCCTCCGTATTCACCGGAGCTTGCCCCAAGTAATTTTCACATGTTCCTCCAACTCAAAGGTAAGCACTTTTAACTCCGATGATGAAGTCAAATCAGTGAACAGCTGGTTGCGAGCACAGACCCGACCTGGTACAACACTGGCTTGGAAAAACTTGTGTCACATCCCCAAAAATGCTTGGAAAAACATGTTGATTATGTAGAAAACTAACAGAAGGGTTGCACAATATAAATAAAATTAATTCAATATGATCAACTGTGCGTAATGTTTGTTTTATATAAAATAGGGAAGCTTGCTTATTGGACGACCCTCGTAATAACGTAAAACGTACACAGTTTTCACATAATACAGAAGTACCTAACATATACGAGAACTAGAGGTAAGCTGGTGAATATGAAGACTCCGCATTCCCAGGCCAACTAGTTAACCTCTTGAAAAAGGCATCTAGTCTGCGATCATCGAGGAAAAAAAATATCTTCTCAGTTGTTAATTTAAAAATATCGATTCACTAATTTCTAATAATAGCAATTTTCTCTCTTTATACAATTGTTTAGCATGCTCTGTCAATAAAGTTCATTACACGATAAGTACAAGCGAAATAAAGCAAAATTTTCTTACATGACGGTTATTAAAATATTTTGGCACTATTATGGCATGTGTATTGTAACGTTATAAACAAATTCGATTCTCTTTTGTTTTGCTGCTTCTTAGTTGCTAATCGTGAGCATATGTACATACATATATATTGCTTTGTTTGTCGTGTTTTGCTTGCACATTCCGTTTAGTAACAAGTATTTTCTAACTTCATGGCATTCTCAATTAAGGAAAGAACTTCTTTGCATGTTTCCATATTGAAGTACAAGAGCTTTGTACATTCTTTTTAATCTTTTAGTAATTTATGAAGTGGCATTAGAATATTTTATAGCCCAATGTCCGACAGAAACAATTCGGCTTTTCAATGGTAAAGGAACTATCAAAATCCGTTGTGTGGTTTTTGATATTACCGTACACACACACACACACATACACAAAACTTTCTTCCTATATAATATTAATGCAGATTAGAGTAAGGAATTGGTGCAAGACCATACAAAACACAATCAGCTGTCCTACAATCTCCTGGGGTAAGAAGTGCGTTGAAGGATTCAAAGGCTGTCTGCAATCTCGAAGCCACGTTTGAGAGGAGAGAAGAAAAGTTGAATAGTGTTTAACGCCCATTCTTATTTCATACGGCACCAAGGCGGTGACACAGGTGTTACGAAAAATTGGGATAGAAATTGTTAAAAGGAAATCTTTCAGGCCTAAGTTTAGGGTACTGCCCCGACATTTGCCAGTTATAGGAAAGAGGAAAACTCGGAGAAAACCTCAAACAGGGAGGACGGTCTTGGCGAAGTTTGAAACGCAGACCTCCCGTTCACGAGTGCATGCCTTAACGATCTCGGCTACTCGTATCAGTAACGAGCGTAGATCTGCAGATAGAAACTTCTAACGCTGCCCAGCAATCGTCCAGATTTGCCTGGGATTTCCTGCTGTCCCTGCTTTTTCCATTGAGTAATCACGTATTACACCACCTCTTGTTGCCCTAGTAAACTATTATATGGGTACCCTCAAACGGTCAAGTACTACGCAATAAAAGCTGTTGGTACTCGTGACGCATCCCACGGCATTCTCTTACACATACGAGCGATCTCAACTATTGGTGGCTCGCGGCACATCCTAGGATGACACACATGGTAGTATATTATACATGCAAGACGTGCTCATCAAGAGTTATTGGTGGCTAGCCACACATCCTAGGTTGACACACTTGGTAGTATATTATACATGCAGGACGTCCTCATCAAGAGTTATTGGTGGCTCGCGGCACATCCTAGGATGACACACATGGTAGTACATTATACATGCAAGACGTCCTCATCAAGAGTTGTTGGTGGCTCGCGGCACATTCTAGGATGACACACATGGTAGTATATTATACATGCAGGACGTCCTCATCAAGAGTTATTGGTGGCTAGCCACACATCCTAGGTTGACACACTTGGTAGTATATTATACATGCAAGACGTCCTCATCAAGAGTTATTGGTGGCTCGCGACACACCCTACGTTGACACACATGGTAGTACATTATACATGCAAGAGGTTCTCATTAAGAGTTATTGGTGGCTCGCGACACACACTACGTTGACACACATGGTAGTACATTATACATGCAAGACGTTCTCATTAAGAGTTATTGGTGGCTCGCGACACACCCTATGTTGACACACATGGTAGTACATTATACATGCAAGAGGTTCTCATTAAGAGTTATTGGTGGCTCGCGACACACCCTATGTTGACACACATGGTAGTACATTATACATGCAAGACGTTCTCATTAAGAGTTATTGGTGGCTCGCGACATATCCTAGGATGGCACACATGGTAGTATATTATACATGCAAGACGTTCTCATTAAGAGTTATTGGTGGCTCGCGACATATCCTAGGATGGCACACATGGTAGTACATTATACATGCAAGACGTTCTCATTAAGAGTTATTGGTGGCTCGCGACATATCCTAGGATGGCACACATGGTGGTATACTACATATGCAAGACGTTATCATCAATAAAGAGTTATTGGTATCTGGGGACACATCCTAGAATGACACGTATGGTAGTATACTATACATGCAAGACATACTCAACAAAAGATATTGGTAGCTCTGGACACATCCAAGGTTGACACACTTGGTAGTATATTATATATGCAAGACGTCCTCATCAAGAGTTATTGGTGGCTAGACACACATCCTAGGTTTATACACTTGGTACTATATTATACATGCAAGACGTCCTCATCATGAGTTATTGGTGGCTAGCCACACATCCTAGGTTGACACACTTGGTAGTATATTATACATGCAGGACGTCCTCATCAAGAGGTATTGGTGGCTAGCCACACATCCTAGGTTGACACACTTGGTAGTATATTATACATGCAGGACGTCCTCATCAAGAGGTATTGGTGGCTAGCCACACATCCTAGGTTGACACACTTGGTAGTATATTATACATGCAGGACGTCCTCATCAAGAGGTATTGGTGGCTAGCCATACATCCTAGGTTGACACACTTGGTAGTATATTATACATGCAGGACGTCCTCATCAAGAGGTATTGGTGGCTAGCCACACATCCTAGGTTGACACACTTGGTAGTATATTATACATGCAGGACGTCCTCATCAAGAGGTATTGGTGGCTAGCCACACATCCTAGGTTGACACACTTGGTAGTATATTATACATGCAGGACGTCCTCATCAAGAGGTATTGGTGGCTAGCCACACATCCTAGGTTGACACACTTGGTAGTATATTATACATGCAGGACGTCCTCATCAAGAGGTATTGGTGGCTAGCCACACATCCTAGGTTGACACACTTGGTAGTATATTATACATGCAGGACGTCCTCATCAAGAGTTATTGGTGGCTAGCCACACATCCTAGGTTGACACACTTGGTAGTATATTATACATGGAAGACGTCCTCATCAAGAGTTATTGGTGGCTAGCCACACATCCTAGGTTGACACACTTGGTAGTATATTATACATGGAAGACGTCCTCATCAAGAGTTATTGGTGGCTAGCCACACATCCTAGGTTGACACACTTGGTAGTATATTATACATGCAAGACGTCCTCATCAAGAGTTATTGGTGGCTAGCCATACATCCTAGGTTGACACACTTGGTAGTATATTATACATGCAGGACGTCCTCATCAAGAGTTATTGGTGGCTAGCCACACATCCTAGGTTGACACACTTGGTAGTATATTATACATGCAAGACGTCCTCATCAAGAGTTATTGGTGGCTAGCCACACATCCTGGTTGACACACTTGGTAGTATATTATACATGCAAGACGTCCTCATCAAGAGTTATTGGTGGCTAGCCACACATCCTAGGTTGACACACTTGGTAGTATATTATACATGCAGGACGTCCTCATCAAGAGTTATTGGTGGCTAGCCACACATCCTAGGTTGACACACTTGGTAGTATATTATACATGCAAGACGTCCTCATCAAGAGTTATTGGTGGCTAGCCACACATCCTAGGTTGACACACTTGGTAGTATATTATACATGCAGGACGTCCTCATCAAGAGTTATTGGTGGCTAGCCACACATCCTAGGTTGACACACTTGGTAGTATATTATATATGCAAGACGTCCTCAGCAAGAATTATTAATGGCTCGGGACACATCCTAGGATAACTCACATGGTACTATATTATACAGTCATGCAAGACGTTATCAACAAGAACTATTGGTGGCTCTTGGTACCCCATATGAAGACATACATGGTAGTATGTTATACATGCAAAACGTCCTTAGAAATAACTACTGGTGGTTCGTGGCACATCCTAGGATGACATACGCTGTTGTATCTTACTCGTATACGTGCAAAACGCACACCACAAGAATTATTTGTGACTCATGGCGCATCCAAGGATGATATACATGGTAGTACCTTATACATGCAAAACGTTCTCAACAAGACTCATTTGTGACTCAGGCACATCCTATAATGACATACATGGTATTTATCTTATACAGTCCTGCAAGACCTCTTCAACAAGAACTATTGGTGGTTAGTGGCACATCCTAGGATGACACACATGATAGTTATCTTATACAATCATGCAGGACCTCGTTAACAAGAGGTATTGCAGGCTCGTGACACACCAGAGGATGACACACAGAGTAATCTCTTATACATGCAAGACGTGCTGCACAACAACCAGGCCGGTTCAGGTGCCTACTGGGTGAATCGGCCATGCGGTCAGCCAGTTACGGCTCCCTTTCGTTCTGACCTAGAAGCCACAATTATTATGCCACGTGCAAACGCCATTGTTTACTTCAATAAGCATTCCTTTTCGCGGTTATGCAGGCGGTCATAATAACTGTTAACGTCTCCCATTTTTAAACCAGCCTATACCAATATGAACACTGGGTGTGAAAACTCATTGCTACATTTCCCATATCAAGTTGAATAGCTTATATTTCCGCTTCAGCAAGCAAAGGCTATACTGTAGGTTTTTAAACCTAATTTACAGATGAGGCAGTATGTGCAGTTAAGAGGGAGATGATTTTACGTCAAGGGTTTTAAGGGTAGGCAATAACATTTTATATTTAGATTATGGATAGTAACCTCTACTCCACGGGAGTGGAGTGTGCTACACAAGGAGATAATACAGTGGTTAGTGATTGCTTCCTCGGTGTGGGAACAATATAACATAACATAAAGAGGATTTTCACAACTAAAAATAATCCTCCCTCACTAGGAATACCTACAACCCGAATTCTTTTACAGGCTACACAGTAGACAAACAGTTGCAAATGAATTATCAATCAGGTTTTAAAACGTTTTAGTTAGAATTTTGAAAAGAAAGTACATAAAGTGTAATGACATTTAATGATAACCCTTTCCTCCAGAGAGTATACATATAGTGTGTTCCTAAATGTATTAATTATCTTTAAACGTTCCAGTGGCTGATTTTTGCCTAGTAATATAATAAAACTTAAATTTATAGAAAACTAAAACAAAGTTATGTATACGTATTTTTATGTCTCTTGATCCACACACTCACACACATAAAAGTACATACAAACCGACACTGGTAGCCGAGGTTCTAAAGGCACGGATTCATAAACGACAGGTCAGCGGTTCTAACACCGCCAGGACCGTCCTCTCCGACTGTCTTTTCCAGGTTTTCCTCAGTCCTCAATAACTGCCAAATGCCGGGGAGGTAAACCAAACTTAGGCCTAGAACACGTCCTTCCCAAATGTCCTTTCCCAATTATCACTTCACGTACCATCAGTGTCCACCGCCTGTGGTGCCGTATGTAGCAAGAACGGGCGTTAAACACTACTAAAAATAAAAAAGGTACACAAGATATTTTGCATTCTATATAAATTACCTACAAACTCTTACCTTCTCTGCCTCTTAGACATCTAAGCAAGAGGGAGTGCTGCATTCCACCCAAACATCTGATGTCTAGAAATCACCCGAAATTTACGTTTTCAAGTCCCCTGGATCAAAGAAATAATTTTGTCTGTAAAAGCCCATATGTGTTTTATGTACATTTTGTGCGCGCGCATGTCTGTGAACAGCGTGTTTGAAAAAAGAAAACTGGAATAAATACCAAGTTTCATACATATTAGGCAAATTCCTCCACTCCAAACAATTCATTACATGGAAAATGATTCGGTTTTTTGTTTTCTCAAAAAAGTGGCACTGAAGATTTTGATTAAAATACCTTGTGTTTCAGGAGTGCAGTGATAATTAAAATGTCTATCTTGAATTTTCTATAAACAACCGTTTAGATATTATTCATTCACAATGAATTCTATTCAACTGCGATACTATAAACGTTAGACAAAAGCATACTACAGTAGAAATACAGATATTTCTATAATTTATGCCCAGCTTTTGTGGAATTACGTATTTCTTGATTTCCTGTTGTTCGTTTGTATTTTTCCACAGTTTAAATAGTATACCTGTAGTATGAAGTAAGGTCTGTTCCCACCCCGCTATGAATATTGGGAGTGGGAACTTGCAATGAATATATAATGGCATGGCCCGGATGTGTGCCGATCCACTGTTTAAACAGTATTGTTATCTGAGCCTACAAGTGTGAAAAATTGCCTAATTTTACCTAAATAAAACCATTTCCGGCGAATGTTTATCGTCACTAACGGGAAGCAGAGAGAAACAAAAACTGATGTGATACATTCACATGAAGTTCTCTACTCTCTTTCGTTTATTAGTGAGTAAACAAACTATTCTTACTATAGCTTATTTTTATATCTACTACATTTTAATGCAAATAAACCTATGCAGAAATAGCTACACTACACATTTCGTTTTAATACAAAGAGAGCTGGCCTTAAAATTCCATACTGTTTCCATGTAATCGCGAGAAACAACTGAATGTTGAATGAACTTCAATGAATTACCAAGAAATGAATAATTCGAACCATTAACAACGGATATTTCAGGAATGGCTTATGCCACAAAATAACTTATTTGAATTAAATTGCTGTTTTAAAGAGATCTACATTTTTTTGTGCAGTACGTTTTTGTCTATCACTTAACGTTTACCAGTTATACAAGATTATACAAAATTCCTTCCGAATGAAGGAGACTTCAAAGGCTATTCCCAGAAAATTCAAGATATACATTTTATTTGTCATATAAATATCTTTAATATATGGTATTTTAATCCAAGTCATTAGAGCAATTTTTTAGAAAATCAAAATTTCCGAAAAATGTTCCATGTAAGGGGCAGTTAGGATGGGAGGATTTTCTTGAAAATCTTCGTGCCGCATCTTTGGAAGGTAGTGACCTTAAATACCAAGTTTGGTGCCTATCCGACTTTTGGTTCTTGAGTTATGCTATTCACAGGCAAGCACACGGACCTTTTTATAAAAATGCTTTTTTTAGATTCAGGGGGCCTCAAAACATGTATTTACGGTATAATATCGGTATATAATTTTTGGGTGGAATGCAATACCATCTCTACCTACTATATATGGTAGACAAAGTAATAAACGTTTATTTCAATAAATTGTAGAGCGGTTCTAAAAAAAACCCGTAACGCATAGGGGAAGGAATGTGAAGTGTATTTAAGACATTTTACAAAAACTCTTCATATGTTCGCCTTAGGTACCGCCTGTCTCAACACTAATTTCGGGTTCAAACCCAGCTTAGGGCGATGGATTTTTTCGGCCGTAAAAATCCTTCGCATGGCTTCCTTCGGAAGGGAAGTAAAGTCGGTGGTCCCGTGTCGTAGATTTACAGCACGTAAAAGAACCTCAAGCCTGATAAAGAGGCCTCTGAGCAAAATTTCCGGTCTTTCACGCCCAATATTGAATGGGACGCTAAGGACCACAGTCGTTAAGGAGCGTCCATAAATAAAAAGCCCCTCAATTTAACGCTATTTTGGCTAAATGCTATAACCTAACGTCACCTCTATAAATTTGTCTGTCATTAACACAAAACCTGGAAAGTAGTTCATGAAATTGTAGCAAACAAGTCTCTGAACAATTTAAGGAGAAATACCAGTTAACATAGTTCGTATATTTAAATGGAACTACGAGAGTCGTCCAATAAGTAAGTTTCCCTATTTTATAAAAATCATTACACACAATTGATCATGCTGAATTAATTTTATTTATATTGTACAATTCTTCTGTCAACATGTTTTTCCAAGCATTTTTGGGGACGTGACATAAGTTTTTCCAGGCAAGTGTTGTACCAGGTCGGGTCCTGTGCTCGCAACCAGCTGTTCACTGATTTGACTTCATCATCGGTGTTAAAAGTGCTTACCTTTGAGTTGGAGCAACATGTGAAGACCACTTGGGACAAGCTCCGGTGAATACGGAGGATACGAGAAAACTTCGAAGTTGAATCTTGACCCAGGCGGAGCTCAGAAAATTCAACTGGGAAGTTTTCTGGCATCCTCCATACACCAGATCTTTTCCCAAGTGATTTTCACATGTTTCCCTGACTCAAAGGTCATCGTGGAGGTCAGCACTTTAACACCGTGACAAAGATGAATGAGAAGGGAACCAGAAGTCGGGTCTCGTGCTCGTAACCAGCTGTTTGATTTTCTTTGATTTGCCAATGCTATTTACAGGATGCCATGGCTAGTATTGCGAGAATGTGTCAGTCGTCAGTTGTTAATACACAATCACAAAATGGAAGTTACAAAGTTTGAGGTTAGAGTCCTTTCAAGCCACTACTGGAAACAAGATTATAAATCTGCTGCCGAGGCTCAAAAAATATGTAAACTGGAAGGAGAAGGTGTCCTTAGTGAGTGTGTGGCACAACGATGGTTCCAACGTTTCAACATTGGAGAAGAAAACATTAAAGATTTACCACGTTCTTGAAGGCCTAAATTACGGGATATTGAGAATACACGCAGAGTTTTGGAAGAAAATCCGCAAAAAAGTACTCGTAGGCTATCAGAAGAACTTGGTACATCAAAAGTTACCATACATTGCCAGATTAAGAAACTTGGAAAATCAAACAGAAGCTCTAGATCTGTACTTCATGAATTGACACCTCAACAGATTCAACGTAGAGTGGATATCTGTCTTTAGCTTATCGGTAATCCCATGGATGATAGATTTATCAGGAGAATTGTCACATTTGATGAAAAATGGGTCTATTACCGCAACCCTGACGCCTCCAAACAGTGGCTCAGTCCCCGTCAACCTGACAAAGTCATCGTCGAAAAAAAAATCCGTTCGGCCCCAAGCTAATGTGTCTGGTGGAATTTTGAAAGTGATTCACTAGGACTTTGTTCCATACGGGCGTGCAGTCAATGCTGATCTTTATTCTCAACAACTGGAACGAGTTCATGAAATTTTGAGACGGAGATACAGCATTAGTTAACCGAAATAGAGTTCTCTTGCAGCAGAGCAATGCAATACCCCAACTGCACGAACAACCATGACAAAAATTCAGGAATTGGAAGGAGTCGAACTGCTACCACATCCAGCATACAGCCCTGATCTTGCGCCTTCCGATTACCATTTGTTTCTATCTATGACCCATTTCTTGCGTGGAAGAAATTTAAAACATTGAAGCTGTGGAGTAGGTCTCACCGAATTCTTCGCATCAAAAACCAGAGACTGGTACCGTCGCGGGATAATAAATCTCGCTGAAAGATGGCTAAAGACCATAGAATCTGATGGTCTCTACTTTGGAGAGTAGTTTAATTTCTTGTCAGAAAACGTTCCAAATAAAGTTTTGTTTAAAAACCGACATTACTTATGGGACACCATCTACACAATAACAGTGCACTGCAACCAACGTGCGCATGCTCTCCGCGAGACTTATTTGTCTCGTTTACATTTGCCGATAAATACCAAGGCTGTGCTGAATGTTATAGTGACACCTATCGACGTGAATGCAGGAAGGACAAACAGTAGCGCTTTCTCGAGAATCCGGCGACATCTGCTTGGTTCCATGTTTCTTCGATATCTTCTGTTTCTCTTTGTGTTTCTTCTCTTCCTCCTGACTTCTTTTGTCAGCTGATATTGTTCTGTTTCTGCTGTTTCACAATAATTCACGATCAAACCTTTCCATTTCCTTATCAGTAGATTTTATTTCCTGTTACTCAATTTTTACTTTCTCTACTACGTATAGTAAGTTGGGGAAGTATTGTATTGCACCCAAAAATTCGATACCGAGGTTTCACCGGAAATATATGTTTTGAGACCATCTGAATCCAAAAAAAGCATGTTTCCAAACATGTCCGTGTGTGTGTGTGTGTGTGTCTGTGAACAGCATAACTCAGAAACGAACAGTCGGATAAACACAAACTTGGCATTTAGGTTCAGTATCTTCCAGAGATGCGACACGAAGGTTTTCAAGAAAATCCCCCACCCCATATTACCTTTTACATGGAACATTTTTCGAAAATTTTAATTTTCTCAAAAATAGCTCTAACGATTTTGATTAAAATATCATATGTTGAAGATATTTTCATGACAAATGAAATGTATATCTCGAATTTTCTGGGAATGTCTCCAAAAGTATTCTTCAGTGAACGACTTTTGCATAACTGGTAAACCATAAGAGATAGACAAAATTTTACTACACAAAAAATGTAGATCGCGTTAAAATACACAATTTATGTCATATACATTTTTGTTTTTGAGTGAACCATTTTCAAGATATTGCTTGTTATTCCCTTAAATTTTACAATTCTTTTTCACAAATGGGAATTCGTTATTCATTTTTTACGTACTGGACATGCAAAGAGAATGGCATGCGCCACATAGCAACCAACTCTTAAAATATTTGACTGTCGCTTAAAGCCTACCTTATTCCCCTTACATCTACAAGAAAATTAGCAAACATCTCGATTAACATGAAGTAGATGGAGAACAAGCGTTTCTAAAAATAGTTTGTACAAGAGTAGAGAAAGTCATGTGAGTGTAACACATCATATTTTTTCTTATGAATAGTTAAGTAAATTGGAACTCAATTCTGGTGACTATAATATGCTTACGCGATAAAAATAGAATTTTCTCGTTTAACAGTATGCTATATTCTCTTGCTTTAACTATAATTAGCATAGGTTCACACCACACTTTCAACAAATTTGACAGTGATCCCATGTTCTTCCTTGTTATATTATTTTTACTTTCTCTACCACATACCTACGTAATAGACAAAGGAAGTATTGAATCCCACCCAAAACATCTGTGTCGAAATTTCACCCCAAATACATGTTTTGAGGCCCCTGAATAACCGAAGAGCATTTTTAGAAAAGGTCCGCATTTGTGTATCTATGAATAGAACTACTCAAAAACGAAATGTCGGGTAAATATCAAACTTGGTATTTAAGTGCAGTATTTTCCAAGGGTACGACACGAAGATTTTCCCTCACTCCAAATTGCCCTTTACATGGAAATCTTTTCGTGATTTTTTATTTTCTCAAAAATGGTTCTAAATTTGTTTATTAAAATGTCATATATTTAAGATATTTACATGACAAATGAAATCCATATCTTGAATTTTCTGAGAACAGCCTGTGAAATCCTCTTCATTCGCAATGCATTTTGTATAATGTTGTATGCTGATACACTATAAGAGATAGACAATACTAAAAATGTAGAATAACTTTAAAACATACAATTATTGATTTCAAATAACTTTATCACATTTTCGAGATATTTTTTGTTATTAGTTTGAATTTTTGAGGTGGTCATCATTCAATTGTTTCCCGGAATGTTATGGAAAGAGTATGAAATTTCAAATCCACCTCGTACCTACATTGAAATGTCATGAAGCTGTTTCTTCAAACGCTTATTTCGAGTAATATGAAGTGGATAGGTAAAGATACAGACTACAGAGGGACACCCTCAACCGGGTCAGAGCACCACACTTAGGACAATGTGCCTTTTGTGCTTCTACCGTGACCCCTGGGAGGGAGAGATGAGGGGATAGACCTAAGAGCGACCAGTTCCGGGGGACGACCTGCGCAAGCATGGACGGGTCCCTAACGTTTCCAGTTCGAACGGATCCTACGCTGCTCAAGTCCGCCCATAAGCCCCTCACCTCCCCCCGGGGGTCCCCTGAAGGGGAGCCCGCCCCAAGAACACCCAGAGGCGAGACCTAGCTGAGCAGTCCGACCGACGCCAGGAAGAAATCTCTACAAAGCGTATCTCCACCGCCCAGCCGCAGCATGCCGAACGCCGTCGCTAGTCCTTCAACCCCTGCAACAGATAATAGGTACAGGAAGTCGTAGTAAAACAGGAACCACTCCAATATGCCCCTACCGACCCGGGGAAACCACGAAAAATCAATTGTCAGATTGGGCGGTTTCCGGGAATAGAACCCGGGACCTCCCAAATGCGAGCTTCGCACGTTACCTTTATCTTCTTTGGTAATATGAATTATATAGAAAAATAAGCTTTTGGAAGAATAGTTTGTAGAAGCCATATAAAAATAAACGATAGTGGGTATGAAAAATTATGTGATTGTAACACATTAGAAATATTTCTTATTACTATTTCTTTAGTCCTTTCGCTCCAGGATTGTCTTGTATTTTATGAATTTCTTTTACTTTTTTATTCTTAAGTTACTTTAACAATACTAGCAACTGCCATGGTCATAACAGAGTCGGTGGTGTGCTGGAATTTTGTCCCACAAGAGTTCTTTCACGTCTCAGTAAATTACTGAAATGAGATTTCGCATTTACGAACACAAATGTCATCGTCATTGTCCGGAATCGAACTCACGCACTTGCACACAGAAAGCGCGCAAACAACTTCGTCACCTAGGCCGATAGGAGGGCATGTGGCATAAATCATTAAGTTGTTATCATACTATTCCTATAAACATTGTTATTGATCATGTGCATTCTACCTTTTACTTTTTCTACTACGTATAGTAAGTAGGGGAAGTATTGTATTCCACCCAAAAATCCGATGTCGACATTTCACCGGAAATATGAGTTTTGAGACCCCGGAATAAAAAAAGGCATTTTTAGAAAAAGTTCCGTGTGTGTGTGTGTGTGTGTGTGTGTCAACAGCGTAACTCAAAAATGAAACGTCGGTTAAATACCAAACTGGGCATTTTAGCAAAAACATCTTCCAAACATACAACACGAAAATTTCCAAGCAAATCCTCCACCCCGAACTACCCTTTACTTGGAAACTTTTTGAAAATGTTGATTTTATCAAAAATGACTAAAAATGTTGATTAAAATACCAAATGTTTAAGATACTTTTATGACAAATTAAATATATATCTTGAATTTTCTGGGAATAGCCTCTTACGTACTCTTCATTCTGAATAACTTTCGCATAACGAGTAAATCGTAAGAGATACACAAACTCTTACCACACAAAAAATGTAGATCTCGTTAAAGCACGCAATTTATGTTAAATGCATTTTTTTGTGGAGTTAACCATTTCCGAGATATTCCTTGTTATTGGTTTAAATTTTTCAATACTTTAGGAAGTCGTTATTCGTATTCCTTTTTCTTCTTTCTTTCTTTTTTTCCTCCTGGTCGTGCAAAGAGAAGCCAGCTTTTCTCATAACGACCAGCTCTTAAAAGATTTTCCTATCGCTTAAGCCTACTGTACTCTCCCCCCCCCATTGCAGCTACAAGGAAATATGTAATAAAACCATTTCTACAAAAGTTTATCCCGATTAACATGAAGTAGATACAAGAAAATTTTGTAAGAATAGTTATTTGAAGAATGGGTAGAGAAAGTCATGGGAATATAACACACCAGATTTTTATTTCCGTAAAAGCATTTTCGGAGTCGAAAAACCGAAACTAAATGAAAATAGTGAAGTACTATTTCAACAACTGGAAACAAGATTTGAAGTCATTAAAAACAAAACAAAGAACAAGAAAAGAACAGAGTCCTTGCCACCTAGGATACCTGTGGCCTGTGGCTCAAAAACATTAGTGTGAAAATAATTTGGAGACGAATCGTAAAAATGTTTCGTCTCTGTCAAATATAGCGACAAGGCATTTGATTTCACACCTTATCGCCCAGAGCGCGTTTCGTTCAGTAGTCTCACTCGAAGGACCATTGACAATAGAATTATACTAATAATCACGATTTGGATTTTTAGGTGCAAATTTCATATGAAAAAAAGGAAGGGAAAAGGTGCTCAAATAAGGTGAAAAAAGGGACAATAAGGTGCTGGTTTATTTGAGGGGATGCGCAACTGAAATTGCTATTTTCTAAACTATCCATTCAATTGGGCTAAAATTATAACCACATGTCAGTCTTCTTTAGATATAATTGTTTTGTGAATTTTAATCCAAAATCTTAATTATTTTTCAAGTTATTAATCTTCAAAGTATAAAATTGTGGGTATATCCAAAATGCAACACATGATGCATTTTTTTAAAAAAAATCTTATGTTGCTTCTATGTCAAGGAACTAAAAATCTGTCATATAATTTTCTTTCTACCATTCTTAGTTTAAGAGAAAAAAAATGTTTGCAGTTTTGTAATTGCATTTTTTTTCGTTTTTTTTATACATTCTTATCTTCAAAAATTAGTAGCGCAAAAACTATTCATTATATAGAAAAATCATATGACAGTTTTATTTATTTGGGGTTTTGAAATAAGCATAAAAAATGTCAACATGAATGGATGAAAACTACATCGTGTGGAACATTTTGAATATGCAGAACTGTTGAAAATAAGAAACGCCTTAAAATGAAGTTTTAAAAATATAAACAGCTAGCAACCAAATGCGCAAGGGTATTTAAAAAGTCTTGCAACGATCCTGAAGCGTTTTCTAGGTCAAAAATTAAAGTGGATTCTAAAACTACAAACAATGGAGAATTTTTTGGGAACATAATTTTTTTAGATGTTTTGTGATTTTGGGTTAATTTCAGTTGTGCATTCCCTTAATTAACTCAACGATTTCTCTACCCTCTATTCTAATTTATTGAAGTACAAACAGTGCATCAAATTATCACTCATCAAAAGAAGAAAAAAACATGAAGCTGTTGTACTTCAAGACATTAAGCATCTCCACATTTTTAAAAGTAAGTCTGTTTCTATTAGGAGATAGAATGTCTTTGTAGATGCTAAAGCTTCTTTCAACATCCATAGAAACCAGTGGGGCAATCCTTGTATTCACTCGGAATGGCAACTCTACAGATGTGGCGAGTTCCTCAATGTCTGGATTCTTCTGAAGACTAGATTCAAGTTTGTCTTTGGCAAAGCCATCTAACTGCTCCCTCACGGAAGTAAAAATATCCCATTGTTTTTCCTTTTCCAGGCCTTGTTCTTCCAATCGTTTAATAGCTGCAGGCAGGTACTTGTAACTATGGACACAATATGGTTCTGTCTGCAAATTATGTATTTTCTCCGGTAACAGAAGTTGCTGTGCCTTGGAAATTACACCTGCGTCGGATGGATCCAAAGAAAGCACAAACTCTTTAATTTTGTCAAAATTCTCACACAACATAGCAGCACACTCAATCCAAAGATCCCCAGCGAGTAATGTCCGGGAAGTTTGGAAGCGGCAAGCCAGTGATTTCCCTGTAGTAAATAACACGGCTCGGAGCTTTCAGTAGAATCTCCTTCAGGGCAGAGATGAATTGATATGCGATGTCGTATTCGTTCCTTATGGATTCACAAACCCTGTGAAGGACATGAGCCAAGCATGTCACCTGCTTCAAGTTAGGAAATAAAGGTTTCAATTGGTTAACAGCTGAAACCATGTACGGAGCCTGGTCCGTAACCACAAGAAGTTTTTTCAAACTCGATACCAGTAGGCCAGAGTTTTTGGCAGAAGTCGATAATGGATTGCATTACTGTAAGCATTGGTTTTCTGCAGCTCGTACATTTTTAACAACATGGGCTTAAGTTTCTCCCCTGCTAAGGAAAAACTAAAATGTTCAAAACATATCGTTCCATTGAGGCTATGGTTTCATCCACAATGATTCCCACATCGCAATCAGACACTTTCTCCTTGATTCTTTCTATGGTTTCTTGGTAAACAGGCTCCATGTAGTTTTTTCTTAAAGTACATTGACATCTTTGTGTATTTTTCAAGAAATCCCTTGAAGGCTGGATGGTTCACCTTATTGAGTGGAATTCCTGCTTGTGTAAGAGCTGCACAGAAATCAATGTTTAATTCCTTCAAATTTTGGCTTTTTGAAGAACTCTGTTGAAACGCACTTCGTAATAGAGGTTGCCGTGATTTGTTTGCTTGAAGAGTCTTGTTCATTTGATGCTTAGAGCTGGAAATGTGTTGTTTGATGCGATCTCGCTGGTGTTTTTCATCTAACAAAATTCCTGAATCACAAACGGTACATTGCATAACAGTTCTATCAGTGTCTATGAAATCTTATTTGAATTCCTCAGCCAGAACAATAAATCGAGCACTGGACACCTTTGGTATGGTAAAATCTAGTACTAGTACACTCGTTTGGTAATGTAACATAGAGCTAACACTAGTTCACTTGCTAATACAATGGGACTGTCACACAACTCACTCTTGCGCCCATTCGCTGTCCACATTCTCTTATAACACCGAGACAATTACCAGAATGCTCTCATTCATGCTGGAACTTCAGTCTCAGCGATTTCTAGTAGTTTCGAGCAGAACCCAGTCTTAATAATTCTCGGAACTGCGCGGGTGAGGTTACTGCCGTCTCTGCGTGCCCAGCCTTCGCCTCCATGCAAGCAGATGACGTCTTTCACAGTAACAAACTCACATTCACGAACAGCAAGCTACTGATTCTGGTGGGATAGAATCGCTCATTGTCAATTGCATTATTGCGGGCTACTTTATAGCGGTAAAGTGAGAGAAAGAGGTTTTCGTCGAACACACAATTATTTTCCATTGTTGCGGGTGTGCTTTCAATTCCCGCGCGGCGTTTACTGAAAGAGGTAGGCTTACTATTCACACGTACGTGAGACGTTAATTGAAAGTTAAAGAATAAATTAGAATGAAATTTAAAAGAAAAAAGTGGGAAAATGGGGATTATGGGCATGGTTGGGGGAAAATGGGATAAAGGTGTCAAAAAGGGGTAAAGGTCCCAAAAAAGGGAAAAAGGTGCGAGAGAAAATGCCTCTTTTCGCAACTAGAAACAAAATTTCACACTGTGATATATTTCCGCACAGCTTTAACTTACACTAAGAAGAGGTGCGCACCTAAAAATCCTAACCCTGCTGATAATAATCAATATTATGCTGTGTAGCGGTGATGGTGTCGACTCTAACGATGTGCTACTGAAGCTGATACTCGAAGTTCGCTGCTTTTCTTCTTCCTGTTGCTGTTTTTGTTGTTATACTACATCCTACCTACATGTGTCTACTGTTATCTCGGGACGGGTAATAAGAGGTGATTAAAGTCACGTGTCACCGCTTATCTGGATTCATTCCAGTTAAATAAACAACAATAATGAAGCTGCTAGTCAGTTGCATATTATACTTGTCCAGTCCACATTGCAATTCCCCGAATTACATATTATTTCCCGTTAACTGCCTCCTTCCCGCTATCTTATCAAGATCTAAGTTGAATGTACATTTGAGTTCACACGCTTCACAGCTACATAGAACGAGTGAAATGAACCTCTTGAGGATCAGAATTGGAAGAAGGTTTCTCGGAAATGTCCACCTTTTATGCTCTGCCAGACAGACTAATTTCCCCACTGTAACATATAATGTGTTTTCCCATTGTCTACTGTGTTTGACGTACTATGGAAATCAAACCATTCATGAATTTTTCTCTGGCAAAGCTTGACTACTTTGAGAATTCCTCTTTTTCTTATATTACCTATCACACTCGCTCCAGTCATTGTTTATTCCAACCCCTGTGCTCTTCGTCGCTTATTTAGCCTACTTCGCTGTCATTTTTTCAGCTACCCTACGTGGTCCAGTTCCTAATTATCTTTCTCTGTTAGCCAGTTCCCTATACAAATTTTACTATTTACAGTATTCAGATCTGCATGCATACATAATATTCTTATATTATATTAATTATATATACTTATTTACTACTCATATCTGTTTTCTCGTTCTCTGTTCTCTCTTAATTAGTGTCTATTTTGTTCTATCATTATTTCCTACTTTGATGTGTTTCTTTCTACAGTTATTCTTATTCCTTATTCATTATCCTTTATGCAATTTATGTAATATACCTAATATTTAATGTGAGATAGATGTTGCCCGTACAGCTGCTTAACAATAATACGTGATTTGTTTTCTTCACATACGATCATTTGTTTCATTTTCATCATCTTTGCTTCGATGCGATTACGGAGCATGAAAAGGTGCATTTGTCTGTATTGATACTATTCAGATATCTACCTGTTTCTGTTTGGAAAGAGAATAAATAAAAATGTGTGTGTTTTGCTAAAAATATGAAATAGATGGTACACTGCCGTGATGAACATTATTATATACGAGGGGGAACAGATACTAAGGCTACAAAGCCTATAGTGAAACGTGTACATTTTATTTCATACAACCAATACAGCCAACTGGTAGTGCATATATTAGGTTATTTTTCGACATAGTCTCCATATTGGTTCAGGCATTTGTCGCTTCGTGGGATGGGTTTGAATATTCCCTCCTGGTAAAAATCCTGTCCTTGCGTGTTCAGCCACGTTGTCGCGAAGTGTTTCACCTCCTCGTGTGAAGCGAATCGTCGGCCTCCTAGGTGCTCCTTCAAGTGAGGAAAACGGTGAAAGTCGCTTGGAGCGAGGTCCGGGCTGTAGGAAGGGTGGTCGATGTTGCCCAGCGGAACTGTTTCAACAGCGTGATGGTCTTCTGGGCTGTATGAGGTCACACGTTGTGAAGGAAGATGACGCCCTCGTGAGAAGTCCTGACCGTTTCCTCCTGATTGCTTCGCGCTGTCGTGTCAAGGTCTCGCAGTATCGGTCAGCGGTCATTGTGGGCCCTTTTTCCAAAACCTCCACGTGTATGACACCAGTGCTGTCCCAAAACACTGTGGTCATCACCTTCCCGGCAGATGGCATCATCTTAAACTTGTTTGTCTTTGGAGAGGAGGGGTGTTTCCACTCCACTGACGGCCGCTTACTGCTGGAGATGTAGTGGTGGATCCATGTTTCGTCACCCGTGACAATGCGGTGAAGAAAACTGTTTCCTTCCGTGGAGAATCGTTGCCAAAGTTACAGACTTGCCCCCATACGCTTCTCCTTGTGTTGGTGGGAGAGATTTCGTAGAACCCAGCAAGAACAAACTTTCCGGTACTGCAGAATATCGTGAACAATGTGACGAACGCTTCCGAACGACATTCCCAATTCCTACGTCATATTCCGTAACGTGATTTTCCTGTAGTCCTGGATCAGCTCTTCCACGCCAGCTGTGCTCAAGTCTGTTAATGTCTTGCTGGGTAGGCAATTGCTATCCTCGTCGATGACGTTTTCTCTACCGGCCACAAACTTTCGACTTTATGAAAGGAGATGCTGAAACTGGCCACCGTCGTTGTCCATATATTTTTGGCAGCTCTTTAGGAAACTATCCATCACTCGCCGTAGTTCACGTTGAGAAATGCTGGCAATTTTCTGGCGGATGTGTTGTTTGTCTCATACACTTTGTTTTAAGTTACCCCAGAGATAGAAATCGCAGGCGTTAGGTCGGGGGACCGAGGGGCCACAAATTTCTACTAATAACTCTGTCCTCAAACACACTTTCATAAAGTTTTAAGTAAAGTCTTTAAAAGTAGTTTTAAAAATGTTGTATGGTTTCATCCGCGCCTTTCTATGATAGCCGCAGACAGGAAAACACCGCGCAGCCGGTTCGTAGCCTTCTGGCTCTCCTGTAGCATGCACTACACATAGGTTAAGTGCATTGGAGAATCTCGTAAGCAGAAAATACTCGACTTCGCGTTGTAGTTTCAGACTCCTCCTCGTTCTCTAATGATGCTGTTTCATCATATCGTAATTCCGTAATTTCTACGATATTTTCAATATCAAATCACAAAAGAAGCAACCCAATGTGTTGACTTAACGCATGTTACATTCCTAAAAGTTAATTTAAAGTCAAAAGGTTTTCCGGGGATTGTTTGAAAGTAAATACTACCGGACACTAGATAATTAACAAAAATAAACAGGACTTTATTTGGCACACAAGTTAGAAAAGGTTCATCCTCTCTAGCCTATAAGCTATCCTCTGTAATTACCTACAGGAAACACTAAATCCTATTATGATGACCAAACTGAGATTCAATATAAACTGCTTACCAGAGAGTTTTTTGTAGTTAGTCTGCGCGCTGTGATAGCAGACTGAAATTAAAGAGCGGCAGATGATGGTAACCAGGAACCGTTACACATTTCCATCGCTATTTCAGGCCAAATGCTCCTACAAGTTCGGCCTACTATACTCAGGAGCCGGTGTCTTTCTCTAGCATTGTCTACCTGAAGTCAGTGCATCCTTTAGTTGCAGTGTGCCATATGTTATGCATTGATGATCATGTCATTATGCTAAGTGCTGTGGTTAACTGAATGTTGTTAACTTCTTTGGTCTCAGCTGTGGAACGGAAAGTAGTGAGCTCTTCAAATACCAGCTCTTCAAAGCGTTTCGTCTATTTACACTTGGATATTAATGCTTCACTGTACAGGAGGTATCATAATAAATAGTGCAAACTGAAACGGTTGAAAGTATTCAATATTAGAAGCAAAAACGTTCCAGTAAACATGGGTCCGCAAACGAGCCATGTGCGAGATAATTGCAAATGTGTGATTACAAGCCGCCACTGACTTCGTTAAGCAACATCGTCCTAATTAAACCTGGCGGAGGTCGATGAATTTTTTCGGGCGTAAAAATCCTTAGCATGGCTTCCTTCGGAAGGAAATTAAAGCCAGTGGTCCCGTGTCGTAGATTTACGCCACGTAAAAGAACCTCGAACTTGATACAGAGGCCTCTGAGCAAAATTACCGGTATTTTACGCCCAATATAGAATGGGATGCTAAGAACACGGCAGTTAAAGAGCGTGCATAAATAAAACTCAATTTAATTTAATTTTTCGTCCTAATTAGTACAAACAAATTTGAAACGTAGACTTTTCGTTTAATAATTGCCATTCTACTCGTAAGTTGCCTCAAACTTCACTCATAACTTAACAAGGAATACAATTCTTCTTTAGTATGCTATATGTTATTAATACTGTACACTCTTCCCTGTTAAGGAGGTGTTGAAACTATCGTGCTTGCATCTGGATGCAATACTGCAGTCGTTTCTGCCTGAGTTTCAATTCTTTCAAACGCCCCGGAATCATCTCGGAATTCTTGACAAGCACGTACAGTTCACTGCTCCAGTACTTAAACGGTATCAACGGGAGTGACCCTATACAGAAAAATCTAAAGCATTGAGATCAGGTGATCGTGGAGGCCAAGGTACCGGCTCTCCTCGACCCATACATATTGGGCCACGTTTAAAATTAAATTAAATTGAGTTTTATTTATTCACGCTCTTTAACTGCTGTGGTCCCTAGCGTCCCATTCTATAACGAGCGTGAAAGATCCGCAATTTTTCTCAGAGGCCTCTTTATCAGGCTTGAGGTTCTTTTACGTGCCGCAAATCTACGACACGGGACCACCGGCTTTACTTCCCTTCCGAAAGAAGCCATGATAAGGATTTTTACGCCCGAAAAAATCCATCACCCTCCGCCGGGTTTGCACCCGCGACCTTCGGGAACTAGAGGCTAGCATGCTAACCACTACACCACGAAGGACGACATCTCCAAGTTAGATGTCTTCGTTAGTGACTTCTTACAGTAGTAGCAAAATGTGCCGATGTTCCATCACGCATGTACCACATACTCACGATGTTCAAGGAGAGCATCCTGAAGCACCTCACATCAGTGGTGGCTCATAACCACACATTCACAATAATAAATGTCGCACATGGCTTATTTGGGGACCCATGTTTACTGCAACTTTTTTGTTTCTATTATGTATACTTTCAACCGTTTCAGTTTGTACTATTAATAATGATACATTCTGTATTATAGGATTGATACACACAAGTTCATCTCACCACCACTCTATACCAGACAATTGCTTTGCCATTAAAGGGAGACTTAAATGACAAAAATTGCCAAAAAATGCCATTTTTACCGTATTGCGCTGTTCTAATTAATTGGAATTTCCTCTTTAATTTGATATATATATATGTATACACTATGTGATCAAAAGTATCCCGACACCCCCACAAACATACGTTTTTCATCGTAGGTGCTTTGTGCTGCCACCTACTGGTACTCATCCGCGACCTCAGTAGTCATTAGACATCGTGAAACAGCAGAATGGGACGCTCCATGGAACTCGCGGACTTCGAGCGTGGTCAGATGATTGGGTGTCACTTGTGTCAGAAGTGTGTACGCGAGATTTTCACATTCCTAAACATCCCTAGGCCCACTGTTTCTGATGTGATAGTGAAGTGGAAACGTGAAGGGACATGTACAGCACAAAAGCGTACAGGCCGACCTCGTCTGTTGACTGACTGAGACCGCCGACATTTGAAGAGGGTCGTGAAGAGTAATAGGCAGACATCTATCCAGACCATCACACAGGAATTCCAAACTGCATCAGGATCCACTCCAAGTACTATGACAGTTAGGCGTGAGGTGAGAAACCTTGGATTCCATAGTCGGGCGGCTGCTTATAAGCCACACATCACGCAGGAAAATGCTAAACGACGGCTCGTGTGGTGTAAGGAGCGTCAACATTACACGATTGAACAGAGGCAAAACGTTGTGTGGAGTGACGAATCACGGTACACAATGTAGCGATCCGATGGCAGGGTGTGGGTATGGCGAATGCCCGGTGAACGTCATCTGCCAGCGTGTGTAGTGCCAACAGTGAAATTCGGAGGTGGAAGTGTTATGGTGTGGTCATGTTTTTCCTGGAGGGGGCTTGCACCCCTTGTTGTTTTGCGTGGCACGATCACAGGGCAGACCTACATTGATATTTTAAGCACCTTCTTGCTTCCCAGTGTTGAGGAGCAATTCGGGGATGGCGATTGCATCTTTCAACACGATCGAGCACCTGTTCATACTGCACGGGTTGTGGCGGAGTGGTTACACGACAATAACATCCCTGTAATAGACTGGCCTGCACAGAGTCCTGACTTGAATCCTATAGAACCCTTTGGGATGTTTTGGAACGCCGACTTCATGCCAGGCCTCACCGACCTACATCGATACCTTTCCTCAGTTCCACACTCCGTGAAGAATGGGCTGCCATTCCCCAAGAAACCTTCCAGCACCTGATTGAAAGTATGCTCGCGAGAGTGAACGCTGTCATCAAGGCTAAGGGTGGGCCAATATCATATTGACTTCCAGCATTACCGATGGAGGGCGCCACGAACTTATACGTCATTTTCAGCCGGGTGTCCGGATACTTTTGATCACGTAGTGTATATTTTTATTTTATAGTGCATTTGCTATTTTGTATTGTGAATTCTGTACCACTTCACAAAAAAAAATCATACTCCTATACACTTTGGAGTAGAAAGGTATAATTTAGCCCATCTTTAAGGGTATCTAAGTTTTGCTCTACGAATTGGTAATACTCTTAAATGTGGCAATTTCTTCTTTTGTGTGCTCAAGTCACGTGGTTTCTTTCTTTGTAAATATATGCGTAGTTTTTTTATGTTTGCTTTGAACAGCGTTTTCTGTACATGACATTTCTGGTATATATGGTCCGTTTTCTCAGAAACTATTTAAGATAACCTGAATTAAATTTTAGGATGGTAAAAAAACAACAAATAAGTGCTGTTGTGGATTTACTTTGATGCTCTTAACATAGTTGGCTATTGTTAAAACTAATCCCTGATAAATTTTAACCAGAAGAAAATATAACTAAGAAAATAATCCCGTCTTCCTTAATAAACAAATGTATTGGATAACAGTAGATCAGTGTACTTGGAAAGCATTAATCTACCTCCTATAAAGAATTCAGTCAGGTATCTGAAATATTTTTTGAGATAGTGGGTCATGAATTTAGCAGATTTAACATTTGCGGCATAGGGCTTTTACTCTCCTCTTAATTTTACAGTGTATTAAATGATTGATGTACACAAGTTCACCTCACACCCACTCTCTATACTAATTAACTCTCCACTTGACATCAAACAAGATTTATATACCCAAGTTCATCTTGACAACAGCCCTCTACAACAGTTAACTCTTCACTCTCTCATCCTTTATCACATTTAACCGGCTTCTCTCCGAAACCAACTGAAATTCCCCTCAGTTTATTTTTACAGGTGATTATTTTCGCCCCACATTGTATTTCGATATACGAGGGCTGTTCAATAAAGAATGATCATAATTTTTTTCTGACAACATACCTTTACTCATCCTTATAATTTTGATGCTCCTTCTCAAAGTAGTCTCCTTTGGATGCGATGACTTGTCCCAGCGTTTCTGCCAGTCTGCAAAGACATGCTGGAAACCATTTTTGAAAGGTCCTTCAGAGTCGCCTCTGCAGCCTTCACTACTGCCTCTCACGAAGGTGTTTCTTCAGGTTAGGGAATAGAAAAAAGCCACACCGGGCTAAATTCGGACTACAGGGAGGGTGAGGGATGTACTTCACATTGGTTTTTGTAAGATATTCAGTAACAAAATTTGCAACATGCGCCGTGCATTATTGAGGTGCAGCGCCTTCCTGTTTCACGGATATGTGGTCTTTTGCGCCTGAAATGGACTTGCAAAGTTTTCGGTATATCCCTGTAGTATTGTCCAGGTATTGATGTCTGTAAAGGTACAGAATGCTGATAAACCATTCGATGAATATCAAAAAATGAATGACCGTAACTTTCCCAGCGGACGCAACCGCTTTTGCTTTTTGGGGGTTTGGTGATTACGAAAATTCCCACACTGAGCTTTGATGTTTGCTCTCGGGATCAAAATGATGTAGTCAAGTTTCATCAGCAGTGATTACCTTTGAAAGAAACTCCGATCTTCCTCTAACATCAAAGCTGTATATTGTTCATCGCGATGCTGTATATTGTTCATCTCGATACTGTACATGTCTCAGCTTGCCTGCCTCTCACAGGCGGGAAACAGGAGTGTCAACAGTGAAACTAGTACGGCATGTTTGTTATACATTAAACTAACAGAATGTCATAAGATTAAATTCTAGCGCGCGAAATCATGACCATAAAAATATTATGATGATTCTTTATTGAACAACCCTCGTATTTCGATTATAACTCATTTTCTACACTTCTCTCTAATCCTCAGGTGACTAGTTTTTTCGCTACATAACTCGGGTATCTCCATGGTGTAGTGGTTACCCTGCTAGCCTCTAGTTCACAAGGTCGCGGGAGGGCGATGGATTTTTTTCAGGCTTTACACTCCTTAGCATGGCTTCCTTCGGAAGGGAAGTAAAGCCGGTGGTCCCGTGTTGTAGATTTACTTCACGTAAAAGAACCTCAAGCTTGGCAAAGAGGCCTCTGAGCAAAATTACCGGTATTTCACGCCCAATATAGAATGGGACGCTAAGGACTACAGCAGTTAAAGAGCGTCCATAAATAAAACGCAATTTAATTTTTTTTTCGGTATTTTCTACGTCCCTACTAATACTCTGAATAAAATTCGAGTGCTACTGAATGGTCACCTAAATCAAGCCCAAGAACAGTAACTTTAACAATATACCTAGCCAGAAAAATCTCTATCTGATATTTCTTGTCTGCTCGTTTCCTTCCTGACTACGGAGGTTTACTTGTTTAGTTTTACAAATGCATTTCGTTTAAAATTTAACGTTTTATCTAACATATAACAAATATACTACTGCCATGTATTATCCTACTCTTATCACTAACAGTACTCACATTAGCATTAATATAGCGCACGAAACACTTAAAACAACACCCTCTTAAATGTCTCCTTTACTGTTACCGATATCCAAGGGCTTTTTTCGCCAGATTGAAAGGCGCAAAAACTAAAAATTTTGGTAAAGAGTATTTCAAGCACAAAGTTCTATTTTTAAATCAAACAATAGGTATATCAGAAACAAAATTAAATGCAATATGGATAAAAATTGATTTAATCGCACGTTTGTATTGCAATTAATTAACTAGTAAATCGCTACCGAACTTTAATAAATTACAGGTAGAGAACATTGTTCTGAGAATTAAGTAAGGATCTTCGGTTGTTTTCACGGTCTGCTACTTGTGAGATAATTATTTGAAGCTACTTTATCCTTTTTAATGCATAAAAGATTTAAAGCTATTTACTAATGGTAATTAAGTGTTCTTTCACACAAGTTCTTTCCTCCAATTACTGTTTATGCATATATTCTAATTACAAATTGTTTATACAGTGCCTTCGTTTTATGCCAAGGCCGCGGATCGCGCGAATGTGTGCTTCGCACACAGTCTATTACACTGCGGGGTTTTCCGTTCCCTTACCCCCACGTTACTTACTCACGAGTGTTAGTAACATATATGTAACGAGTACTAATCTTGTTATAAGTGTTGAGAGTGGTGTCCATCTGCTCGAAGACATTCTTGACATCGTCGGATGAATTACCATTCACATGCATAAGTACCTCTTGCGTAATGTTAATAATTTCTGCATTTATATTGTTACTATGTTCGTCTATGGTGTGGGGATTGTTCCTATAAACTTTATTTTTTAGCGTTTAGCGATCCCGTTGTTCTAAATTTATTGACCAAAGATCTCACAGCGTCTCTACCCGAAACTGGATAATCAGGAAATTGCTGCTGAAATTGTCTACACAACTATCTAATGATTCAGTTTTCACGTATGTACCGTACATAAAAATACGCTGTTCCAGCGTGAATTTGTTGGCAAGCATTTCCGTGGACTAATAGGAGAATAACATTCCTAAGGAAATCACACACAATACGAAGACAAAGCACCGACTGAGGCAGCTCACAGCTGATAAACGTTCCCTTGACACGTCCTGCACCGCTTCAGCGCAGTGGCATAATACCGAGGTCAGTGCCGTCTCAGCCGATACGCATATAAGTCGGTTGTGGCCCTGGCATAAAACGTGGGCACTGTAGATAGCGTAACACTTTTTTTGTAGGACTGCCATTAGAAAATATACTCTTTTTTCCGTTGCTTACAGTTGTACCCAAATTTGTTTCTGATTCATCACAAATTTCTTAGTATCTTGACACAATCTTACAGTGTACAACTTCATTTACATTAGGTTCCTTTAAATTTCAATGTTCTATTACTTCATTCACGTCCTTTCGTTTGTAAGCAGATGGGCGTGTTTTATCAGGAGATTCTCCTTTAAAATATAAGGAAGCGACATAGTTTTCTTTGATTTTATAGGCGTCCTATGGTCTTTCATTAGGCACCTCTTGAGTACAGACGAATCCTCAAAAACAGTTTCATGGAAGCGTTTTAAACATCCAAATTCTGACATTTCATGTAAGCAAGAGTTTCATTTGGTATGCTGGTACGTTATGCTCTAGTGTGTTTCCCATGATTGATGTGTTATATAGAAAATGAGTTCTAACATGGAAATAAAAGCATTTCCGGACCAATGTCCAAATAACATATTTTCTTCTTCTATGTGTAAGGGATGTGTCCTGAAAGTTTGTATGCTATCCAACAGTGTCATAAGAATACACAAGAAGTTACTAATTTAGGTGAAACTTTCAACAAAATTAATCCAAAGCTTTGTATCATATATAAATTGTTCTTGATCATCATTACAGTCACTGAACATGCTCATTGCCTCAATGTTTTATGTGATGTAATGACATGCAATTTGATTTCCGCAGGTCTGCGAACTACAACCGAGAAACTGGAGACTGTGCCATGAGCGACATGGACCGCTTCACAGTCTCGGGGTTGAACAGTCTAGCAAGCGAAGATAATGTGGACTACATCGAATCCAACTGCGTGAGCGATCCCATCAAGATGTGCGACTTCGTCGAGCTTACAGGAAGAATTCTCAAGACCGTGGATACCGTACACCAGGATGTGCCAAGTCTGGAGGATTGTCGGAGACTCTGTCTGCAGTCTCCACACTTTCGCTGTCACACTTTTGACTACGGCGACACCGGAGATAAGGTTTGTCGACTGTCTCATCACGCCACGGCGAGTCTACAACACATCGAGGAACCATATCTGGATCTAGAAGATGCAACCTCGCACCAGCTAACTGCCTGTTACAACGTCACCATCGACTGCAGAGCCTCCGATATGGTAGCACATGTTCGTACCAACAAGGTATTCAATGGCAAAGTATATGCCAAGAATCGCCCTAACTCCTGTGTGGCCGATGTCGTCAACAGCATTGAGTTTGATCTTCGGCTGGGCTACAACGACCTCAACTGTGATGTAAAACAAGATGCACTAGGTCGCTTCAGTACGGATATTATCATTCAGGTGAGTCATTTTTGAGATATTTGTTTGAAGAGAAATATGCGAAACATTTTAAGAGAACTGGTTAGTGAATTTTGAAACCTTGGTGCTCAGACTGTCGTTAGCTCGGTGGGTTTCCAAAATCGAATAACTTTGTTTCTGGTCCTGTTGTTTTCGAGTGAAAAAGGTCTTATAGAACACAACCATTATATCTACACAACAGTGCTTTTAAGTAGTAAATTGATAATACAGAAACAAAATAATTCATGCGGGATTGTTTTAAGGTTGCATACTGGCGGCAGTAGCACGAACGATGTTGAAGTGTCCTAGATTTCCACCAAAAATATTGTTGCGAACATATTGCATTGTTGATGTGTTTGGTGAAGCATATTGTTGCAGTGAACACCTATCTGGATTTGTTTTGTTCTTACATGTTGCATTTTGCACCCATTGTTTGAAATGCATTGTAAACAACAGAAATGTAGCACACATCAGTTGTGCAAGATGGCATCAAGGAAAAGGCATGAAATTACTGACGGGAGTTTAGGTACTTCCACAACAAATAAAAGGGGAAGCCACAGTCAAGTAATGAAGCGTAATAGCAATAAAACCAATGTGAAGTATTACCAGTGTACAGAATTTGTAGAAAATTCACTGGTAAAGTAATGAAACGTTATTTTGTGTGGAATGTTCAAATTCCTCGTAATAGGAACAAATACTCTAGGAGCCATAATATGTAAAAGGTGTTAGTTTTTACGTTAAAATGATACATTATGATAGCAAACCCATGGGATATTCTGTGGTTGAAATACATGCATCACCAAATTCGGTATATATAACATATAAATAATATATTAATATAGATACTCTTTATTTCTTTGCAGTGTTAATATTATTTTTAATTGCTTAATAAAACAATATAACACAGCTGCAGCTATAGGTGTAGCTATAGGTGATTCAACGGAAGGGGATACCTCGCGCTGTGCGACCTGCTCAGATCTATTGCGACTACCACCCCCAGACCGAGCGGGATGTCTCAGGCTGTTACGTCTGTGGCCCGCAATCGGGAGGTCCGGGATCGATCCCCCGGCAACCGCCCACTCTGACCCGGTGGTTTTTTCGTGGTTTCCCCGGGTCGCCAGGCGAACGCTGGGGTGGTCCACCTTCTACCACGACTTTCCTTCCTCTCATTTCCTATACCCATCATCTTCCTTGTCATCTGTTTCAGGATTGTAGGACCAGGCGGGTTGCGGCTGGGCGGTGGTTTGCGCTCTGTAAAGGTTTCTTCCGTAACGTCGCTGCTGTACCGCTCAGTTAGATCTCTCCTCAGCGTGGGGCTCCGCTCCGGCGGACCCTGGAGGTTGGTGGCTTTTGGGCAGCGTCGGATGCGTTCTATCTGGAAACGTTAAGGACCCCCGTCCATACTTGCGCTCGTCGGCATCCGGATCTGGTCGCCCTTCGGGTCTCTCCCCTCATCCTTCCCTCCCAGGAGTCACGTTGGAAGCAAAAGGGCCGACTGGCCTACTTGCGGTACTCTGCTCCGGTTCCGGGGGCCCTTCCGTGAAACGTACCTTTAACGTTACCCTTTTACCATACCCCAGGAGGAAGGGATGAGGTGAAGGAATCACAGGAGGCTACAGGCCACAGAGACGCCTTGAAATCCCTGATATTTCCAAGCTCGCAGACCTGTCCCACTGCAGGAGCCGCCGAGAGAGGGCGATGAACGACCCCCAATCAGGCAGCCCTTTGGTGTCCACGGGGAATACCCTTTCCATTGAGCATGCATAGCACCATCCCTCCGGCACCACCACACGCCACGAAACCTAGAAACACATCTGAAAGACGAGAGGGAAAGGGGAATGATGGAAAGGAAATCGTGGTAGATAAAAAACCACCCCAGCATTCGCCTGTCGACCCGGGAAAACCATGCAAACCCCTTGGGTCATAGTGGGGGTCGCCGGGGATCGAACTCCGGACCTCCCGAATGCGAGTCCCACACGTTACCACAGCGCCACCTCGCTCGGTCAGCTGCAGCTATTGTTTTGCCATAAGTTCACAACTAAATTTCACTACTCACCTCGGGCCGAAATGACCCCAGTGGCACTTTTAGGTATATAATTTATACGCCGCTTCTAGTGTTAAAGACGAGAGAAAAACAAAAGAGCTTCATAATTCTGGTTTCGTTTTTATAGCACCACTCCATTCTCACTAAATCAATAAGCTGGCATTTGATGAACGGCTTTTCAACGAAGCAGTGTTTGTAGTTAAGACTTGCGGTTTTTGTAGGCGTATCGGCTCTTGCGGTTAGAAACACTTGTGGCTTGTTTTCGTTGGGAAAATGGGGAAGTAAGGTAGATATTAACAAACCGCATTCTCTCTTGGGCTAAAGTATGTGTTTGAAGAAATTGGCATGAAAGCAGACGTTGTAAAATTCCAAAACAAGCCATTGGAGTAAAATGTCTGAGCGTTTCAGCGCGGGTAACTGTTTCTTCCGCCTAGACCAGATGCTCGTCTCCCACTCGAGATGTCCTACTTAAGGACAACCCGTGAGCCGAGATTCGGCTAATACTTCAAAACGGCGAATATCGATATATTCCTGTTTGAAAAACAGCTTTAATCAATTTAAAGCATTCTGATGAGTAACTGTAACAGTGACACGACTTTCTCTGCCCACGACCAGTTCACCTGTGTTCCATGTGTATATTTTATTCAAATGAAAATCTTTGTTTCCACTTTTTGTTAATCACAGTGGCGGATCCAGAATCAACTAAACAGAGGTGCTAACTGTTTTAAACATACGAGGTTGAGCAGATTAGAAGGCCCAATTGTCTTAGCTTACCGCAATTAATAAATAAATAAAATACCATAAATTAAAATCGTGTCACTGTTATAAGTGCCAGGAAATATGGGAGTTGGTGGCAATGAAAAGGCAGATGATTTGGCTAAAAAGGGACCAGTTACTCTACCAATCGGACCGGAATGGAATCCCTTTTCAAATTATCGTATGGATGTTGTGACATTGTTCAGTTTTCATCAGGTTCTTACTGTCACTTCGTTAATGTGATCTAGTTCAACTATTCACGGTCACCTCACTTTCTTGTGACGCAGTGGGTAATAAAATTCTCACGACATAGCCACTTCTCCAATATCTCGCGGAAGCAGCACTCACTGCACGTCACAAAATCGCTCGGAGAACAGCACTTTTCGTCGCACCAGAAACGCACTCGCTAACTCGCCCATCGACTCGACTGACTCTCACTCTCGAGAACGCTTACTTATGTAGACAATGGCATCTTCTACAGTACATTCTAGAGCTTTCTGGACACACATTCTGAAGGCGGGGGAAGGGAAATTTCCAGAAGATTCTGGTTATCTGATTAGAGCGCGTTCGGTATTTATGCTGACGAGAGCTCTACTTATCTTTGTTTATATCCAACTGCCCGGCGCCGACCTCCCGATAACCTTGGGACATAACCACTGCGTCACAATATGTACGAGGAGTTATCCATGTGTGGACTGCTGGAAAACAAGGAGTACTGGAGTCAATTGCAAGACAGAGGTACTCAACAAGACAGTTCCTGACTTAAACAGAGGCAGGACCCAAGAACTGCTTTATATTATAGTCCAACTTCGTTGGACGGTTGCAATGATACACGCTACAAGATGGGTATAGGGGTTCATCCAACTTGTATGAGATGAAACAGTGAGGCATCTGTTGTGTGACTGCTAGCCACTTGTAGGTCTAAGGATTAAATATTTTAACCAAGGTTTTATGTAACTGCGTGACTTTAATAAGGTCTCAGTAAGAAAGCCGCCTCTTTTATAAAGGAAGCAGGCATAGAATGGAGTGAGAAGCGGAGGGGATTGCGGAACTGATCCAGGGAGTCCGGACATTGTAACGCACGCTTCAACGAGGGTGCGCCTCCGGGAGGAAGGGATGAGGGAGGTAAGGGAGACACCGGGCGGCCGGAACCGAGACGGCACAGCAAATGAAGGGTCCCTAAAATTTCCAGATATAAACGCCCGGCAGAAGGACATGGGGTCCAACGCCCCCGCCGGTGGCGGTCCTTATACCCCGGCAACCAGCCGAAGGCCGAGGGACGGAGAAGGTTCACAGAGAGCATGCTCTTTTCCCTACCACGCTGCACCAAAACTCCATCGCCGACACTTTCAACACTGAAACAGACCAAACGGTGTGAAGGATCAATGAAATGATTAATGTAATGAAATAGAAGTACAGGAAATTCGGGGGATGTAATGATCCTCCCCATACATGAAAGTCAATGTGTGAGTGAGTAAATGGTGAACATGGGTTTAAACGAAGTGTCCTAGTAGGGGACACCAAATTCGTGTTCTTTATATATAAATATGATGTGTTACAATTACATGACTTTCTTGTTTGGTCATCCATTCAAAGCCAAATGTCGCAGTTTGAGTCCCAGTGACTGCAGTCAAAGCTGCTTGTGGTAAAGTACGGGGAGGGCCCAAGTAAAATAACCGGTGTAATGGCACGCTTCAATGCTGACGGGGTCACATTTGACTGCAGTTGCATGGATTTTGTTCTTTGCTATAAAAAACACTAAAGTTTTATTGCAAAAATATTAATATTCTTAGAATGCAAAGCAGCTACAAATACCCTAATTTTATTGTTGAAGGTTGGTATAATATGAAATTAGAAAAAAAGCACATTAAAAATCTTAAAACCTAAAAAAAAACACCTTTGTAACAAATATGTTACACCAGGCTATACAGGGTTAAAGGAAGTGCTCTAGAAGGGGATATCACATTCCTGTTATTTATGTATAAATCTGATATGTTACCTTCATATGAGTTTCTCAAGCCACTATCATTTATTTCTAACCAGCTTCTACAAACCATTCCTACGAAAGGTTATTTTTTTATCTACTTCATCTTAATCGAAACAAACCTTTGCAGAAATAGTTTTTTCATTACACATTTAGTTGTAATTATAAGGAGAAAAGAGGAAACCGAATTGATAGTCACATGTTTAAAAGTGGGTTGCTAAGTGCTGGCCTTGAAATTCCATATTCTTTCCTTGACATCACGAGAAGGAACTGAATAGCAACAGTGCTTTAAAAAGATTAATAAGTTTTAGCAAATTCAAACCAATAACTATTATCTCGGAAATAGCTGAAGCCATAAAAATGTATTGAAAATAAATTATGTTTTAAAGAGATCTACAGCTTTTGTGTAGTATGTTTCTGACTATTTCTTAACGTTTACCAGCTGGTACACAAAATTAATAAAATTCTTTCCAAATGAAAGGAGCTTTACAGGCTATTCACAGAAAATTTAACACAGCTATGTATTTTATTTCTCATATAAATATATGGTACTTTAATCAGAATTGCTAGAGCCATTTCTGAGAAAATAAAAGAAATTCAAAAAATTTTCCATGTAAAAGGTAGTTTGGAGTGGGGGAATTTTCTTGAAAAATCTTTGTGTCGCATCTTTTGAAGATACCAAACTTAAATACCAAGTTTAGTACTTGTTAAAAATTGAATTTGCACATATACACACACACACACACACACACACACACACACACACACACACACACACACACACACATACATGCAAGCATGGATGGACGGACCTTTTTTAAAAATGTTATTTTTGTATTCAGGGTACCTCAAAATCTCAATATCTGTGGTTAAATCTCAGTATTGAATTTTTGGTGGAATGCAATACCTTCTCTACCTACTAGGTATGTGGCAAGAAAGTAAAAAGGGAACAATGTTAAGTACATATTAAAATCCTACTTGGTACAATTCCATGAACGAAACACTTTTCAGACACCATAACTTTGTGCAATACTAGAACCTGCGATAAATACATTTTCAAAAACTTAGCTCATAAAAATAAGGGATTTTACAGATATGAATCTTTGAACTGTTTAGTGCAAAAGTTTAGTTAAGCATTTAATCCGGGCAGCAGACATTTAAATAATTTAAATACGCAATATTTAAATAATTAGAATTTTACCTTAGATGTTGTAAAAGCTAGCTATTATTTTCTCAAAAACATCTAGGTATGTAAATTGTGCACTTCAATTGTAATGCTATGCATATGAAATGTTTCACAGTTCTGACATTAGGGCACTAACCAGAGGTAGGATAACCTTTTCACCAATAATAATCAGAGTACTTTCACAAACAGGAGCATTGGTCAGCTATATAATTTGATCTGCAGCTAAAAAGATATGGCAGTACTGAGTAAATTAGGCACAATGAAATGTCGAAACAAAATTTCATTCAAGCCAAGACAGAAAACATTCTTTTTTCTTTCCTTTTTTGTGCTGGATACATTAGTCAACTGTGGATATATTCTTCAAGATGTTTTCTAATGTGGCTATCAAGTTTTATTATTTTCTTCATATTCTACAGCTAATATGTTCATGAAAATAAGAAACTTCATTCATTTAGCAGCTTAAAACTATTAGATACTACAACGCCACAATGGCGAGAAACGTAGCTCCAATGTGTTCACAAATATTTATGGCTGGCTGTAGGAGTGCATATCTTGGAATTTTCTCTAGATATCCTATGAAGTCCTCTTCATTATCACTGAGTTTTGCACAACTAGGAAATAACAATAGATAATTTAGATCTCACTAAAACATATAATTTGTGACATATAAAAAGTGTATGGTACTTATATTTCCAAAATACTCACTGCTATTCATGTAAATTTTCCCAAAAATGCTTTTAAACGCTAGGTTCCCATTGTTTGCTATCACTGGCTCATGACTGCCATTTTAATTTTGTATATGCAACAAATTATCGAACTAAAACCATGTCTTGAAAATATTTTATTCGTGATCAACAAGAAGAGTAGATGAAATATGTTTTTGTATGCAAATTTGTAGAATGGATAGAGAAAGTTCTGTGACTGCTAATATTTTTGTTTGTTGTTAAGTAAATCTGCAGCTGTGACAAATGAAAGTAATACTATAGTAATAATAATAATAATAATAATAATAATAATAATAATAATAATAATAATAATAATAATAATACTTTATAATATTTGTGTTAATTCCATTTTCAATACATTTGCATGCATATAACTTTTAAAAGAGTTTTGATTGCATGGAAAGGTTAATGTTTCATCATTAGAGTGGAGTCTAGCTGTCACCTATGGCAGTAATACCTTTCACTGAATTTTACATCAAATAGTTTGTTTGCCTGAAACTGGGAAGCTTAAGTAATAATAAATCACAATATACTCTACATCCTCATTCAAGAATAAATGGAAAAATGTGAACCAATTGCTGCAAATACATATTTTATATCAGAAGGATAAACTTAAAATGTTGCAACACACAGCTGGTCTGAAAATGCACAGTATTGTTGTAGCAACAACAGTATACAGGGAACGTGACTCTTATTTTAAATAGAACATTTCCATTTTTTGACATTTTGTTCCAGCTTTCCGATGGAGTCCAAATGGAACATGTCAATGAACCAAAAAACCATACATTTAAGAGACCCATCCCCTTTTCGTGCTATATTTTGCCTATTCTGATATTGATTGCAATGTTTGCATGGCTTAATGCCCAATAGATGCTTGCTTGCACATACACAACTGCAAATGCAGTTCTTCAGATAGTTTGTTAACAAAAACTATTCCTCTGCACAGATAATAATATACAAAGGATAGTGATCAATATTTTAACATGACATGTTGAGGAGAACATTTGTGCCACCCTCCGTGGTCTAGGGGCACCATACTAGCCTATGCTTCCTGAGGTTGCAGGTTCAAACCTGGCAGAGAGCAATGGATTGTTTTGGGCATAAAAAATCCTTAGCATGGCTTCGTTCAGAAGCGAAGTAAAGTTGGTGGTCCCCTGTTGTAGATTTACGGCATGTAAAAGAACCTCAAGCATAATATAGAGGCCTCTGAACAAACTTTCTGGTCTTTCATGTACAATATAGAATGGGAGGCCAAGGACCATAGTACTTAAGGTGTCTATTAATAAAGCTCAATTGAATTTTAATTTAATTTGAGAATATTGGTGATGAACTAAGCAATGTGCATTTCTGCATTCTATCTGTAGTTGCTTGATGTATTGATCACAAAACGATACCAATGAAGCTACCAGAATATTCCTGATATGATCACCAGTCACAAGTCTTTGAATTTATTAGTTGGAGGAATCAATCTAAAAAAAAAACAAAAAAAAAAACATCATTTTATAAAGCTCTTGAATTAGAAATGTTACAGCATCTTCTGAAATTCATTTGAAGCTCTATTTAGTGCCTAGAAATTCACTGGTATTTACTTATAATGATGGCAAAGAATAATTCATTTTCTAAGAGAAATATCTCATACAACAACAAATATAAATAATATGTTAAAGACTCAAAAGTTAATACTAGGTTAATTTTTTCTGAAGGTTACAAAATATCCCAGTTTTTTAATTCATGATGTCTAAAATAAATTTAATAATGTTGCCTCCCCCTTCTCGTGTGTTTTGCTGTGTTTAATACTATGCTAATCTAAGTAATAATTTCTGTTACAGCATCATGACCAAATTGTAACAAGCCAGGATGTTGGCTTGTCGGTGAGATGTGCATATAACCTACAGAATCGCAGTGTGGGACATGGTGTGGAACTAGAGGTTGGTGGTGAACCTGGACCAGCTGGTAGTGAGGAGAGTTCTTATGTTGTTTCTCCAACTGTAACCATGCGCATTACTGACCGTAAAGGTGAAGATATACACACAGCTCAAGTTGGAGATGCTCTCAGTCTCAGATTCCACATATTAGATCAGGATTCACCGTATCAGATATTTGTCCGGGAATTAATTGCTCTTGATGGTGTTGACTCAAGCGAGATACTGCTAATTGACAGCTTGGGATGTCCTACAGATCCCACAATAATGGGACCTATTTCGATAGTGGATGATGCTGAAGGTGCCAAGGTGCTTCAAGCACCATTTGATGCCTTCAAATTTCCAACTTCCGATGTGGTACAATTCAAGGCTCTAGTAACACCTTGCCTGCCATCTTGTGAACCAGTAGTATGTGATGTAGAGGATTACTATGGAATGATGCGAAGAGTTGACTCATATGGAAAAAGAAAACGAAGAGAAATCAACTCAAAACCACATGTTAATCAAGAAGATATGTTGGTTGTTCAAAGCATACGTATAGCTGACAAATTTCAGTTTGATAAGGATGTTTCAAAATCAGGTACTACATATCAGAAAAATGCAGAGAACAAAGGGGAGGAAAGTGCTGCGTTCTGTATGAACACATTAGGATTAGCAGCAACTGCAGGTATTTTCCTTTGCACTCAGCTATTCTTGGGTGTTATTTGGATGGTACTCTGGCAGAGAAAATGGAAGAGCAAATGCAATCCAGCGCCTTATGTACAAGCTCGACCGTCTCAGCCTTGGAGAAGATTAAGCCATTTGTCATATTGACAAAAGATTGATAGCAGTGTGTATAATAACATACATTGAAGACTTTTCTAAAGGCAACCAGGACCTCTGCTAAGAATGTTGATAGGACAGAATTTGGTAGCCAGTTTTTTATAGTACAAATATATTTTGTATAAAAAGTAATTTATAAACAAAAATTAAGGAAACTTGGAAACTAAAATTTGATTAACGGAGAGAGAATATAAAGCATACAATACCTATACATCTAATTCATTGGTATGTTTCTGAAAAATGAGATTATTCAGTTTTCAAAATCAGAATATGTTTTATTTCTAAGCTTCATGTTAGAAAAGTAAAACCATTATTTTTTAAATTGTTCATGAAGTACCTAGTTAAAATCCAATAATGAACATAAAGCAAAGATATAGTAGAAAACAGTCAAAATTTAGTGTTTTTAGAAGGAGGTGTTTGTGCATTTTCAGAAAATTCCTGGTAGTTTTTTTATATCTAAGGTGAAAATATGTGTCAGTTATGAGGGATAATGAGAGTTACTGAAAGAGTAACAGAATTTAAATACTCCCTATCCCAGAAAAAATTCAACTTCCATCTAAGATCTTTTAAAGGATGTGGTCATTATGTAACTCAAATATTCATTATAACGAATGATACAGAATTGTTACATTCATTACAGGCTTAGATTTGCAGTGAAGGAATGCTCATTAAGGATAGTTAAATCTTTAATTGCATGTGCTGTAACATTACCATGGTTTTATCAAGTACAATCAATCATTAAGATGTGAAAGTGGACAAGACATGTTTATGATGAAACTTTCTTAGAGAAAGGAAATAATTAAGAAAAATAGCAAATAATAAATAGGTAAAACCATAATTATACACAGCACTTTTATATATTTAAACATTATTTTACAATATGAACTGCTTCTAAGGGAAATGAAACACAGATATTGCTAAAAAGTGTTAAATGAATGGAACAGTAATGGTTTTTAAATATTCTGCATAGAATTCTTTTTTAGCAATAACCTCTCCAAAGCTTGACAATAAAATCTGAGAGGTTTGGTTATGTGATTATTAAGATAGAATTCTGCTGTACTCTCAAGGGTGAGTTCCAGATTTTATGAACCGTTATGTACAGATCAGGCACCTACACAGGAATGACAGTAATTATGACTATCTTACACATTGATTCAAGGTTCCTGTTATTGTATCATTAAGTACCAAAAATATGATATGTATAATAAGTCTTTTATAAACCCAAATTTTGTAAACATATACTGACACAATAATGATGGTGGCATATTTAGTCTCTGCTGGGTAAAACTTTTAATAGGCTACAAATGGACCATTGTATTTAGGTTGGTAGGTACCGTATTAGTGCCTGTGTGTTAAAATATAAATAGTCATCCTTAGTAGAGTTATTTCAGCCTTATTAAGCAAACATGCAGTACAACAGCATTAAACAGTGGCGGCTTGCACTAAAGGGAACAAGGTCACATGCCCTCTCTATGAACTATTGAATATCTTTAAGTAATTTCTGCTTAAATTGTCAACTCAAAACAAGATTATAGAATTTTAGGCACAAACCCTGAGTGTTTCAGTTCCCACAGTGTGGTATAAAAGAGAAGTACAACGTTTAAACGGCTTCACAGGCAACTACAGACAACTTGGTGTGTGCATGAGTGAAGAGAATGGACCAGGGCACATTCTCTTGTGCCCAGGCTTAGCAGGGCAGAATGCATTGCTTTAAAAGGTGTTATGATGAGCAAGGATATGACAGGGGTGTCACAGATAGGGCTCACAAAGGGCACATGAGCACTAAGCCCATCCTCCCTATTGGGGCACCTGCAAGAGGAGCTTCTTTAAACGATTTGTCATTATTACTTCCCATCAGTTGTTTGCTCTTTAATGCCAATGGCTTATGAGGAATCTAAGCTATACGAAGCTCTTTCGCTATAAAGGCAACTCAACTAACATAACCTTAAGCAGTGTTACATTTTAAAAAAAGCCAGCATTATCATGAGTGTAAAGAGAATGGTTAGTAAGAGGAATATCACAGTTAGACTTACTCTATAAATAGAGAGGTAGTGTCTATTGAATCCTTTAATGTTATATTTTACTATTGGGTTTAATAGACTTTAAGCACCCTCCCCCTCAAAAAAAACCAGTGACATCATGACAATAATGTTGTTATTTAGTATGCTACTTCATCCCAAATATTTCTATTTATTGCTGATACTAATTCTTGCATGTAGTTTCTGAACAAAATTACCTAGCAAAACTATTAACAAAGAGCTGAACTACATTAAAAACTTAGTGAAGGTGAACTACTTATTTTAGTAAAGGTGTAGTGTGTAGTATAATTTTACATCAAATAAAAATTGAATACTGGTATACAAAATTACTTTTGACTATATTTGCAACTGTTAGATATATGTATACATAATTTTTGGGGATGGCCCATTTTTGCAGTGCAGTGTGATAAATTCATGTTTGTGGATTCTATACAATGCTATTTGTTATAAGTTATACCCCAGCAATAAAATGTACACAAGCCGCCACTAGTGTTAAGTTGTAAATGTAAACAACAACTTGCAATCATTGACTGACAATTTTTTAAAGGACTACTTCTGTTTCCAAAATTAGGAACCCAATTGATGGAATTAAAAGCAGTAGATGTTCCTTATAAAGAAAAGTTGAGTAATAATTTGCTTGTATAAGGTTTTCTGCCTTGTCTAAAGAATTCTCCGAGTCCAATTAGGGCTAAAGGATAAAAGCAATGAAACAGAGAAATCCAAGGCATTAAAAACGTTTGGTGCCATAGGTAGACCTTATTAAGTGTTCTGAACTAACCAGGATGTAAACTGATGACTTCTCCAATGAGAGAAAGCTATATCGAAGCACTGCTTTAAGTAGTCCAGTATTTGTTGCTGCAACTAGTTTATTTTCTCTAAGCATATACATCTTCATATTTTCTCCCTTTAACAAAAGAGGAGCTAACAGCTTGTATTTATTGGTATCAAGTTACTATACTGAGTGTGGAAAACCAATGTGCAGAAAATTGCAGAGTAGAATGGCAGTACCAAAATAAGCGTTCTGTGGATAGCAAAGTCACAGAAGCTTTTTATACCGTGTTTACTGTACAACATGCATCAACATTAAATCCATCATGTTAGAATCTCCAGTTGTGAAGTCTGTTTGTGGCATGTCAGATGTAAACAAAATGCACCCTTGTACAGTGCTAGTCACTGTCCCTAAGTGTGTCTGAGTTCAATGTTCAATGCTGCCTTTGTGTTATGAAGCCTACTAGATGGTATGGTAAGATCAAGTGCTTGTCTTGTTCAGTACAATATGTACATTATGTACATGTAAAGGTGAGTCCACACTGTTCAATATATCAACAGTTAACATTCAACAATTAACAAAATGTTTCATTCAACAAGTTAAATGCCTTCAACATGTTTTAACTATGAACGCTTAACATTCCATCCATAGCAGTTGACTTGTTGGGACAACAAAATCTCTCAACTAAAAGTAAAATTGACTCCAGTGATGATGAGTTGGCTATTGCTATTTGTATCTGTGCTTGTATGTTTTAAAAAGAAAAGTAGAAGGTGATGAGGCTCTATTTTGTTAATTGGCACAGAAGTAAAATATTTTGAATGAGTTTAAAATTCAGGGCAGGTTTGACTTCAACAATTTTTTGAGAACAGGTCAAAGTTTCTTCAACTTTGTTTTGAGCAAGGTTTCTAACCTTTCACAAAAACGACACACATTTGAGAGCTGCCAGACTTGAGCCTTTTTTGCAATTCCCTAGCAAATTGGGGCTATTTTTTTCTGATATTGCCTCTAGAACAACAATAAATTGCACATAGTTTGGTGTAATTGTCCATCCTTTATTACAATGTTCCATAATGATAGCCTCAACAAAGATTTTATTAAAGAAAGTGTCTCTTCTTTCGTTCATTCCATAACTTCAATGAAGCAAACCAAATCAAAGATACGAGCACAGAACGAGTCAACACGGAACTACCGAACACAATAGTGTGAAGGAACCAGAAGTACACCATTGCCATGGTTATGGTCTGGAAACTTCGAGGTTCACCCAATCACATACACAGAGAGTGAATTGACATAACAAGTTTTCAATTAAAGGCAGAAAACACCCAACATGTTAAAAGTGTCAAGCAAAACTCTTTCGGTTAACATGTTAAGTCAATTCTGTGATTGAAATTTGGCCAACATGCAAACTGTTAACATGTTGCACTTGGAAAGTTTTGTTAAATGTTAATCAATGTGGACAAGGCTAAATGGTTAGTTTTTTCATTGTGTACCAGCACCTATTCATTAGTTAAGATAGTACATACACACTTATTGTGTGAGTTACATTTAATTTTGACTGGCAAATGAAGATGTTTCATAAAATCAGATTTCAATTATGTTTATGCACCACTCCTGTTATTATAATACACTGCTACCCCATGTTCCTAACCCAAAAACGCTTAATTTGATACTGCTCTTCTACTCTAGAATTTTCTGCACATTGTTTTTCTGCGCATATATATAAGCAAAGCATATTGTAGATATAGCTTCCATATTTTTAACTGTCCAATGAGAATGAAAGTATTTAAGTTCATGATAATACACATATGATAACCCAACTGCCAAAGGGTGTAATTGCAGCTGAGGACACCTGCTGGTATTAGACTTGAGATGCTTTGTCACTGTTTAGCTTATGCTCATGATTCCTCTGTCTGCTATTTGCGCCCATTTGCGACATTAGTAGTATAAGTAGCAGCTCACACAAAGTATACTTTATTGGGCAAATATAAGGTTTTGATCTTTATCACAACACTGAACTTCAGCACTCCCAGCCCATAAACAGAAACTCTACTGATCAATGTTGTACATAAAATATATCAAAATATGTCAATAAAAACATAAACTGACCAGAATTTCTCAACATCTAAATGGGACATCAAACTTGTGATCCTTATTGAAACACAAATGTCACAATTATCATTTTTAGTGCTGTATCAGAATTATAAAATGAAAACAAAACAAACTTCAGTGACTAAGAAAGATTTGAAGCTGCATTTTATATGTGTTCACGAAAACCAGAAAAAACATACCATCAGGCAATAACCAAAAAGTTCATATTCTATATTAATCTGCATAATTTTTTCATATAAGAATCTAAGCTAAGAAGTTCATGAAAATGGTAGATATTACTGAAATGTATTAATGCACCAATATAACTGTTGGAATAATCATACTCATCTGGAATTTTTGAAAATCCTCGTTTTGTTGAGACGAGAAAAGATTTTCTTAACAGATACTATAGTTTTTAAAAGACACAAAGAATGTTTCATAATATAAATAATCCACTGGTGCTTAACATTGCATGCTTTGAAATTAAGAAATAGGGAAATGCAACATTTTCCCATAGATATTTTAGAATGATTCCTGGGGGAATATCACCCATAACACACTTCAGAACATGCTGGACTATTGAGGACCATTTTGAAAGTAGAATATTTTATTGTCACCACAAATTTTAAAGGGACAAATGTACTGAAATCAGGACTTGCATCCTGGTCAGTTTATGTCCACTTCACAATGGAGCAAAATTGGTGATCTGACATGAGTGACACATAACATGATATTACATCTCAAATCATGAGTTTGCATCAAAGCAACACAATTTAACATTGCCTCACAAAGCTGCATAAGCACACACCTTTTTGTTGTATTTTTGTGTGCATCTGAACCAATTCATACAACACAGAGTAATTTAACATTTCTTCTGAAATAGAATACATTTCTCTGGAGGTTGATGCCATCTTATCAAGAACACATAAATCAATTCTGTGGATGCAGAATGGTAAAAGTTAACTCCAATTCAGCTTTTGTAGCTTTCAAGCTGAATTTAATCATTCTGTCACTGATGTCACATCACCAGTGTTGCTCCATTGTGAATTGCGCATTATTCAAACATTTATATTCAGTTCATATTGGAAGATAGTCTGTTTAAGCACCCAGAATATTAAGTAGGAATGAAACTAATAAAAATGTATGAAAGTATGTCTTGCAGGCTGTAAGGCTGTTGTTGAGTGGAAAAGCTTTTCTTCTGACCATGGCCATACAGCCGATATGATCTGCTTTCTCACATACTGACTCCAGCCGTGAAAGCCTACATACTTTTATGAATTTCATCTGTTTAATTTACATAATTTATTAAGTATTTATTAAATATTTATTTATAAATGTTGTTGCAAATACCACAGAAATATACACCAGCATGTTAGAGTTTTATTATACTGATTTTTATAATCTATAAAATGGTTTAGAACCAAGTTGACATATACCAAACTGTGAAACACATATGGGTAACTGTTTCAATGTAGACTGGACATTCCCTAAATATGGAAAGAATTGCTTTGTTACTGTGTTTTAATAGTGAATAAATGTGCGTGTGTCTGCTTTTTTTATTTGCATGCATATGTTTGTGTTTTTTATTCCACTTATTATACAGAAGCTGTAGGCCCATTGAACTTAAATTTTACATATCAACTGAATGTTTGCATGACTGATAAGTTAAATGCTTAGGTAGTGGCAATATTTTAATGAAATAATGCCATGGATCTTTGCACACCTGTGATATAACAAAAAGATTGGATACCAACGACTGTCAACAAAATGCTCCAAGAGAAAATTATTCTCAGAGGAGACAGTTTGTGTTATACAGGCCTATGAAATGGGTAATGGTGATGGGATGGTGAATGAACTTCGGGTATTTATTTATTTATTTAATTTATTTATTCATATGTAACTTTTGTACAGTATGTCTATGATTTTTCCTTATGTATTGTTTATTGTATTTAGCATAATAAAAGAAAGAGAAAAGCAGAAGAATACCATTTTATTTAGAACATAACCTACATGTCCACTTCTCTGTATGCTCCCAATTAGATCTGAATTTATTATCAAATCAAGGCAACAGGTTTGTAAAAAGAAAGTGAATTACTACAATGATGCATACAAAATGCATATAGCTTGGTTCAGTTGGTCGACTGCGCAGATGATGTCATGCCTTTCACCAGTGGCGCTATGGAATGTAGAACTCTGCTCACACCAACATGGGTAGCTGAGATCATAAGGCACAGATTCGTAAATAGGAGATCTTCCTAGGAGCTAGTTCAAGTCCCGCTAGGCACAAATTCGTAAATAGGAGATCTTCCTAGGAGCTAGTTCAAGTCCCGCTAGGACCATCCTCCCTAACCAAGGTTTTTTCCAAGTTTACCTCAGCTGTCATGGCTGGCAAATGCTGGAGATGTACCCTAAACTTAGGCCTAGAGCATTTCCTTCCCAAATTTCCTTTCCCAATTGTCATTTCATTTCATGTATCATCCAGCTGTATGTGTCAATAGCTGTGGTGTCATATGTAGTAAGAGTGGGTGTTAAATATATTTAAAAACACTCAGTTCCTCTTGGGTTGAGTGAAACAAATTTGCTTTCAGATGGCTGCTTTTAGAGAGTATTTAAAACAAAATTTTGAATATATGGATTTCAAGAATAGAAATCAGCAAAATATCCAATAGATAAAAAAGGTGTATTGTAATAAACTGGTAGAACCTGCAACTCCATCATGTTATTCCATTAACTGTAGAAAACGTCTCTCTCTCACACTCTCTCCCTCTCTCCTAGCCTACAACATAAGTATTAAAGAACCTTATGGACACTTACCTTTTTGAACACTCAGGATTATACTGATCCCCACAGTAATTAAAAAAATAAAAGATTTGTCAAATAATTAGATTCATGTACCCTAACAGAAACTGGATAACCCTTAAATATTCATAACATAAAAATTTTGTGAAAATATTAATGTTCAGAAAACTTATACTTAAAAACTTTGTGATGTAACATTTTCACCTCACTCAATGATAAGTGAGATAATTACATCTTTTGACTGCAAACCTTCTTATGACTTCTCCTTTAGGCAAAGGAATTGGGATACTAATAACCTATTCTTTAATCGGAACCTAAGGTATGTTATATGCTGTTTCACAGATAGTAACCAGCTTTGCTGTTCTGGGGTGAAAAGGTAGCATACATGTGCACATAAAAACACAAATTTTAAAGGACACTGGGGCAAACATTTTGCCTAAAATCCTAAAAAATATTGATTTTTACATTTTTGCATAAAGATCTTCCTTGAACATTTGCACATACAGAGGTGGACGTAAATATTAGGATGCAGTTCTCAGTATTAAGAATATGGTTACAATGAACATTAACAACACACATAAGCTACAAATTGAAGCAGTATCTGACTCTTTAGTACAAAGAAATACACGAAGAGCAAACATAATTATGTATTCCAAAGAAATAAACAAAAAACGTTACTTGAACTGGACAAAAGTATACAGATTTTAGTATTCATTAGCCCTTTCCACAAGAGAGCAGATGATAGCCTTTAAGGCATTGAACACACATGCTTTGTTGTCACATCTGGTCTGATGTTGTTCCACTCCTCTAAAAGCATTTCCTTCAGTTGAATTTTGCTTGTAATATGTCTTTTTCTTACTCATTCTTCTAGCTCATTCCAGATATTTTTTATTGGATTCAGGTCTGTAAATTGCAGTGGTGTTTTCAGAAGATGTGGAACATGGTACAGAAGTCATAACCAAACTACTGCTGCAGTGTGTTTTGGGTCATTATTTTACTGGAAATAAAGGTTTCTCTGCAATCCTAATTTCTGAGCACTGTTTTTCAAATGTTCTTTAAGTATATGCAAATAAACACACTTATCAATGGTAATGTTTATAAAAACAAGATCCCCTACACCATTACACTGCCTCCACCATGTTTTACTGTACCTACCATATTCTTTGAATCATTCAGTATGTAGTTTCCTCCAGAATAAGATTTTTCCATCACTGTGTTAAGTATTAAATTCACTCTCATCAGACCACAGAATATTATCCCAGAATTGTACATTTTGTGACACATATGTTTTGGCAAATTCCTTCCTCTTTTTCTGATTTACCTTACTTACTTATGGCTTCTTCCTTGGCTCCCTTACATGGTAGCCAGCACTACTCAGTACTCTGGTGCATGTACGTGGATGAACTTCGTTACTAATTGATTCCTACAGCTGGGCTGCAAATTTCAGGTGCTGCAATTCTTGGAAGTTTTATTGGCCATATTAATCATAGTCCTTCTGTCCCAGCTATTCAACTTTGGCAGTCTTCCAGTTTTGGGTAAATTGAAAAGCATCTGCTACTTTTTGTAGTGCTGAACTACACTACAAATGGTTGAATGACTTCTATTCTCCATTCTTCCTGTCTCTGTAGAGGTTTTCCCTTGTGTGAGCAAATGTATTATAATTTGTTGTTCCTCAACAGTAGATAATTCCCTTTGCTTTGCAGCCCATATTTGTTTTTGGTAGGAAACAGCCAAAAGAACCAGGAGTTTTGAACTCTGATTTCTTGACCATATACAGGAGAAAGCATCTAAGCATGATAAACACACAAAGCATGCTGTTTACCAGGCACTTTCCTTCTGCCTAACATATTTAAAAATACTTTTGTCCAATGGGGCAAGGAGTTGTGCCAGGAAACCTTTAGTATAAAGAGATTCTGTCACTGGTAGGGTATGGTGTGAAAGCAAATACTAGACAGTTTATTGCAATTATCCAATTACAGCCGATATGCCAATTTAAAAGAGTGTAGCCATTCACAGCATTTGTGTACATTCTTCCGAATACGTTTGTCTGCCTCTGTATGTTAGACCGCTATTTAACCCATCTAAAGGCACAGAAGCCATCTTTAAGTTTCACTGGCTCTTTTCATAGCAGAAATAGAAGAAAAGCTGTGTTTTCTTGGAATAACATATTTTAGTACTGCACATAACACCTAGGAACTTAAATGTTAGTCAATTTTCTTGTTCACCTTATGTACCAGAACAATTTTGTGAATGCTTTTTTCTCTTGCCCTTATCAACAAAAGGGAAAAATGTTATTAAAAATCTGATCTGTTGCATTCACGTAGCTCCTTATTATAAACTATTTTTGCAAAAGCTTATTCTTCTATATGCTTAAAGTAAATCGTGATAAACATTTGTATAAATAGTTTCATTATACATTTCATTATAGGTATAGTGATAGGCAAATGTTTACATGCTGGTTGTTATATACTAGGCTTGAAATTCTATGATATTTCCATGGAATTACAAGAAACAACTGAAGGTTGGCAGTATTTCAAATTATGACAAAAGCACTGAAAAATTAAAATCAATAACAACCAATATCTTAGAAATGGCTAATGCTACAAAGAAAAGTTATTTTAAATAAATTGTGTGCTTTAAAGAGCTCTACATTTTTTGTGTAGTACGTTTTTGTGTATCTCTTATGGTTTACCAGTTAAACGAAAAAATTATTTTAAATGTCCTTTAAGTTAAGTTAAAGAAAGTTCAGGATATACATCTTGTTTGTAATGTAAATATCTCAAACACATGGTATTTAATAAAAATAATTAGTCATTTTTGAGAAAATAATAAAATTTAGGTTGAGGATATTTCCTTGAAAAACTCTCTCTGCAAATGCTTGTAACATATCAGAGGTAGAAACCATTGCTCCATGTGCTGTTCAGCACTTAGAAACTAGTGAAACTGTGTTACAATAATGAGTAACCAGCCCAGTTCAACAACCTGTAGACAGTGGACGAGGCACTGCTAACTTAATGCAGATTCTGCAGTCAATGTTAGCATCCACACTAAGCGAACAAAGTAGAGAATTGAGTGGGCAGTTGCAAGAGCTAAAGCAACAATAGGGAATCATGTAGGCAGTTGCAAGAAAAATTAGAGCAATTCAGTACAGGGCAAGCAAGTCTTCAATTGGACATTCTTAGTATCAGACAAGAATTAAAATGGAAATACAGGCAAGGTAGCCAGCCTTTCTGAATTTGTGACTTCAAGGATAGAAGCACAAACTCAGGCTCAGAAGAATGCAAGATTAAGATAAAAATCTTTATAAGATAGAATACTCTGAATTAACCGCAGTTAAACACATTGTTAATGCCACTCAGGTAGAAAGTAGTCAGGAGATTGCAGACCTTAGAAACATTATTCAGACAATGACCAGTGTGAATGTTAAGGAAATTGTTGAATTCAAACATTATATGCAGAAAGTAGAATTGTTACAAAGTTCATTTAAAGCACATTAAGTGATTGCCAAGAAACTTTGGTGGTGGACACTGGGAGCACGCTATTACTCTCTGGTGAAGCCTCAAATCCTATAAATATCTATTGTAATCATAATTATGTGTATGCTCGTAGTGTTAATCCACCACCTACATGCTCTCATAGTAACAATAAAAAGTTCAATTCACATTTATTGAACAAGTTATCTCCACCTCCAACTTCTGATGAGGGAAAAGGGGATCATGCCAAGGAATACATAAGGGAATTGGAGCAGAATTTTAGATTAAAGTCCACTGCAGAGGAAATTGGTATAGAGAAATGTAATTTTTTCATAAAAGAAACACAATTTTGGGTTATATAGTATCAAAGAAGGCATTAGGCCAAACCCTGAAAGAATCGAGAGTATTAGGCAAATACCAGAGCCGAAAAATTTGAAGCATTGCAGGGATTTTTTGGAATAATGCAATATGAGAGTCAATTCTTAATAAATTAAGCCAGGGAAGTGGTCCCATTAAGGAAATTACTATGCAAGGACACAAAATGGGTATGGAGCGATGAAGAAAGGGCAGCATTTCACAAGATAAAAGAACCCTTCATGCAAGCCGTACTCTTAGAGAGCCTGATGGATGATTTGCCTTTCCACGTTTATTGTGATGCCAGCATGGGAGGTTATGGAAGTATACTGTGTAAGATAGACAGGGAAAATAATATGCACATCATAGGTACCACCTCCAGGGGACTGTCAATGATGGAGAGTAATTCGTGCATCAGTGAATTGGAGACTGGAGCGATATATTTCTTTTACGTGCCATAAATCTGGGACCACCAGCTTTACTTCCCTTCCAAAGGAAGCCATGCTAAGGATTTTTACACCCGAAAATATCCATTGCCCTCTGCTGGGTTTGAACCCGTGACCTCGGGAACTAGAGGCTAGCATGGTAACCACTACACCACAGAGGATGACTCCCTTTGATCATGGCCTCTGTGGAAGACATGTTATGTTTTACTGATAACACCAGTTGAAACCTGTGATCATATTTGATCTGCTATTCAGTTTTGGAACACTATATTTTTGTGTGATCACTGTTGGTATTAAATTTTTATCAAGTGAATGGTTGGATTGGGAAATCTCTTTGGGCATTTCTTAATTTTGTAAACAAAAAGAATAAAAATCTGCATACTTTAAGTACTACTGAATCAAATTTAATGAAACTTAATTATATAGGCAGTTTGATTAGGAACACAACTGCAACTATTCCATTCAAAGTTTCAGCCCCATTGTCCCTTAAAAGCACTATTTTTAGGCTCAAGGTGGCCTACTGATGCAGATTACTAACATTGGTTGTTTATCCAAAGTAAAAATCACCAGAAAAAAATTTCCACAGATTTTTTAAATGTGTAAATGAAGGAAATAACCATGAGAAACTAGCTGCTGTCCTTTTAGACCCATAGAAAGCTTTTGGCTGTGAAAACATAAGACATTGTTATGAACAAACTAGAAAATGTTTAATTACACAGTTTGAGAATTGGCACACAATTAGATTAGCTTACACTTGGATCACCAAACAGGCTAATATTAATCACAGAAGTGTTGATTATATATTGATGGTGTTAGCAATGAGCAAGTAGATTACTGCTAGATCACTTTCATTTTAGATTTAGCTCAACATTTTCAAAGGCCATGTTTTCACTTTTGGGGGCAAAATATTAATGAGTTCTGGAAAGTGTGTAAACTTAAGCTCTAATATCATCTGTTAGTGTCTAGACAACCTTTAAATGGCACTTACTATTGGAGGAGTTCAAAATTAATAATTTCAGTCAACTGTTTTCAAATGACATGATATTTTCCCCAGTTTAAAGTTTGTTATTACCCAATAATTCTTTGAGAAGTTCCAGAGTAGTCAGTTTAATTCACCTTGGTTATGTTGATTCAGCTACGGTGTATTTTCTACCCACCTGTGTCTAATACATCCAAAATCTTCATTTGCTATTGCTTTTAATTACCCTTTGTTTTTTTCTTTGCATACTTTGTGGGATTTTAGGCAACTTAATTTGTAAATTCCTGTTTTTTATGTATTTTGAAAGCAATTTTGCATTCTGAGAACATAAATTTTCAATAGAGAATTTATTATATGGAGTCAAAGTGAGTTCAAAGTTTAAAGAATTTTATGCTCAGTTTCCTTTAATTTTTTGATTGTGACTTACAAGGGAAGTACGAGGGCTGTCCCAGAAGTGCCCGATTTAACAAAGAAAACACAAAAACTTTGGGAAAAAACATCTTCATTTCTCTACATAGTCTCTTTTCAGCTCGATACACTTTTCTCAGCAATGTTCAATAGCTTCGATACCCTGCTTATAGTGAGAACTGTCGAGTTCTGCAAAATAGCCATCAACTGCAGACTCCACTTCTTCATTGTTGGCAAATCTTTTACCACCAAGCCATTTCTTCAACTTTGGGAACAGAAAATAATCAGAGGGGGCTAAGTCTGGCCAATAGGGAGCATGAGGAAGCAATTCGAATTTTAACTCATTGATTTTGACCATTGTGATAATGGATATGTGAACTGATGCATTGTCTTGATGAGACAGAACTTTCTTTTTTGCTAATTGCTGCCCTTTTTGCTTGATTTCATCACTCAAATGCTGCAATAAGTTTGCATAATACTTGCCGTTGATTGCTTTTCCTTTTTGAAGATAATCAATGAAAATTATCTCATGCGCATCCCAAAAAACTGACACCATGACCTTGCCTGCAGATGGAACTGTCTTTGCCTTCTTTGGAGCCAATTCTCCCCTTTTAATCCATGTTCCTTCATCTCAGGTGTGAAGTGATGGACCCATGTTTCATTCATGGTTATGAATCGATACAAAAACTCGGCTTTATTGCAGAGAAACATCGCTAAACGCTCAACTGAAACTTCCTCACGATGCTGCTTTTGCTCCATTGTGAGTAAACATGGCACCCATCTTGCTCACAGCTTTCTCATGACTAAATTTTCAGTTAGTATGCGATGTACAGCACTTTTCGAAATGCCTACAATGTCTGCTAACTTGCGCACTTTCAGTCGATGGTCATCCAATACCATTTTGTGGATTTTCTTCACAATCTCTGGCGTGGTCACCTCATTTGTTTGACCACTGCGATGTTCATCTTGGCAGCTCATATAACCTCCCTTAAAGTCTGCCACCCAATATTTTACTGTTGTAAATGAAGGAGCAGACTCCCGCAGAGTAGAATCTAGCTCAGCTTTAATATTAGTTGGACTAAGGCCTTTCAAATGAAAGTATTGTATTACATAATGATGGCCAGTTTTATCCACGTTTACAAATTTGCTGAGAGAGTTCACTATTAATGACTGCCAAACAATTACTAACCAATGTAGAGCATCATCAAACTTCAAACTTAAGCTTTATAATGGTGGTACTTTCTACCATAGTCATTTGTTTGAAACAACCGCTATATTACATCAGGTCGGGTACTCCTGGGACTGCCCTCATAATTTAATCAGCAGAATTGAAATATCATGAAAATTCGTTTCTTGGCTCATTTTGAGTTATTTGCCTGATCATAGCTGTTCATTTCACAATTTCAAACTTTGGCTTTTATGTCCTTTTGAAGCTAGCTGTGAATTTTGTATAACTTGTGCAAAAAAGAAAATAACTGTTGGAGCTTCTAGATCAGTCCGAGTTATTGCTATGCTATGCTAACTGGTTGGCAGTTGAACTCATAAGAACTCACTTTTAACAGAAACATGCACTGGCAGTCTTATAGAATCTTTGTAAATATGGGTCTTTACACTGCAGTAAAAATAATTCTATAACTTTAGTAGCATTACAGGCACTTTTACGTGAAAAAGCACACTTTCGCAATTGTTTTTCTAATAAATAACATGAGAACTACCTCTTAATCCAATATATGGTCAACATTTTGTGCAAAGCAGTGGCAGAAAAATATGTTGACATAAAAGCAGACAGAATGGAAGATCAAATGCAGTTGCAATATTAATATTATAGAAAACTGAGCAAGATGGCTCTGCAGTAACATATGAGGCTGGCATTTAGGAGGCTCTGGGTTTGATTTCCTCTGTGCCGGTCACTCTGACCTTAAGATTTTTTATAGCTTTCTCTGGTTGGTAAGCACATGCTGGGGTGGATTAAATAATGCCACAAATTTTTATGTTCACTTTTCTTGTCATTTCATTTCCTTATCATATTTCAGGGTCAAAGAATCAGGTGAGTAGGTAACAGGCAGTGGAGTGGAGTTTACTTTGTGGAACTGTCTATCCTGATGTTTGGTTTGGGACAGTCCTTCAAAGACACCACTCCTTTGGGAGAGGTAGGCCTGTGGGACATCCTACCAGTGCCAGGATGTAATATCTGGAGATATTAAGAGTCCCTGTATGTGTCAGACCCTGCCACCCATGATCTGGTCATCCTCCTTGTACTTTGCTTCATCCCTTCCTCCCAGAGGTTTCCATAAGCACAATAAGCCTTTGTGTGTGCTTAAGCACCAAGAAGCACCCCACTTCCTGATAACAATAAAATTCTAGAAAACAAATTTGACATTTGAGTAAGTGACAGGAGCAGATACAGTTTGGAACAGTGAATATTAAGTTTCTTTAAACAAAGTATACAATAAAATGGAGGATACAACAAGCCTCTTAGTGTATGACATTTTCCAATCAACAACTGGTGAAGGTAGCTCTTCTGCTAATGAACATAAAGTAGCATCTCCAGCAAGGGTAAAAACCTATACATATTACCGAAGCTCAGACTGAGATGTTGAAAATGCAAGGAGCTTGTAAAAATTATATTTTAATAACTGCTAAAATGCAAATGTACTACTATCTTTATGTATAATGTTTTAGATTTTCTCAAGAAACTGCTCACTTGCATATATTGGAAAACATAAAACAAAAAGCATTCAGGAATTCACAGTTTACCACAAAAAAGGTCCTCTGATTTATTACTATCATCTGACAATGGAGGTGAAAGACTGAAATATCCATTTCATACCTCATGTAATTTAATCAGGAAATCTAAACATCATAAAAACAACTCTATAAGAATCACTCAGTTTGTAATGAGAAAGGACATTGAAAATAAACTTAAATTGATGGAAAAGTACAAATATTCTTTATTTATGCATATTGTCAACATAATAAAGTAGATGCCATACAATGTCAGCTGTATCTTCAGCATGGACAAGTCTCAGTTTGAGTATGGAATGGTGACAGGTAAACCTATATATGAGGGGTTATTTATAAAAACAGCCCTTGTCGAAAAAATTAATCTTTCAGGAGAAGCAAAAAACATTTTACAGTCCACATACATGGCAGTATAAACAAGGTATTTATGATAATGATTCTACAGGTTATGTGACATAACATAACATAACAGAAAATTTATATCAGTTAACGCTCAAATATGATTTTTATAAGTCATTAGATGAGCATGTGTGACAAGGATCATTTTGCCTGAAAATTTTAAAATATAAATTAAGATTAGCTTCATGTTAAAAAATCAATTTATTATAAAAAAATCAAATGTTACAACACTACAGTAATGCACATGGTAACATTACATTTTATGCATGTTTGAACAAAAAAACAGTCAAATTTTACAGAAATTTATTGAAAATAATACAATAGCTGATTTTCTATTCTAATTTCAATTGTCTTCCGCACTGCTGTTGTCTGAATTATCAATGTCTATCTCACAATTAATGTTAGCTCCTTCTTCTTCTGCTTATTGTGCCAGGATTTCAAAAAATTGACGACTGTTTGGTCTTAGTAAATCAAAGTTTTTTCAGATCTTATATTTTAGAAGGTTTTATTTTTGGTGTACATTCGAGGAAAAGAGAGCTGGAGAAATTGCTTACACACTATGTGTATTAATTGATTTTCATGGACCTGTATAGGAGTTTCCTACCCCAATGAATGGCGATTCTTGATCTATTCTATACCTCCTAAGACCCTTAAGATTCATTGCATTAATTCCAACAGATTTATGAAAGTATGTCTGCTTTGCCTCTAATATTATGAAAGTCTTGGTGATACATTATCATAACTTTAAATGGACTTGAATGGGATCCACAAGAAGATAATATTTCATTCCATTCTTCAGGTGTTTCCACACACACCTTTCTTTTAAAATTGAAATTACAGTAAAGTTAATCTATTGCTTACCTACAATCAACACCAATAGTTTTTCTTTCCACATGCTTCCCAACATGATTTGTGTGATTAGATTAGATTAGATTAGATTAGATTGTATTCTGTGAGTTCACTAGCAGCCATAAAGACTTGTGAACATAGAACATGTCAAGGAAATGTACAAAAATTATATATAAACATAAATATTACATAGAATATGGAACATTTGAAATAAAATATAAATACTATATGCGTGTTAAGGAAATGTACAATAAAGTTACATATATACATAAATATTACATAGTATACAGAACATTTAAAATAAAATAAGGACATATTATATACAAAATGAAACAAATCAAGTGTAATTTATTACAGAGTTGTATACCTCCTTACTGTTATAAGGTTAACATACGTATAGGCAAGAACAGTTATTTTAACATTCACTAGGATTTTACCTTTGTTAGTCTGATCATTTTGTTCTATTTGATGTGTAATGCATAGCATTTACTGTCAGTTCTTAATATACATACATTTAAATAGCTTCATTAATTCTAGAGCAGATATCAAATATGACTGGCAATTGTCATTAATATTTACTAATACTACTTACAGAGCTATATAAGTATTATCAGTAGGATAATTTGTCATTAAGATAATCTTGTACAGAATAATATGCTTTTGAGCATAGGTACTCTTTAACAGCAGTTTTAAAGACATTGAAGTTGTCAACTTTTCTCTTAAGATCATTAGGGAGAGTATTAAATATTTTTATGGTCTCATAATATACACCTTTCTGGAAGCAAGAAAGCTTTGTACTGGGACGATGGATGTTACCCTTTTGTCTAGTGTTTATCTCATGAATTTCCATGTTTGTAATAAATGTGGTTCGATTGCATACATAGAATTTTAAGATTGAAAATATATACATGCAAGGTAGGGTTAATAACTTTAGTCTTCTAAAAAGATGTTTGCAAGAGTGCCTGCTATGAGTGCTGGAAATGATTCTTATAACCTTCTTTTGCATGAGGAATATTCGTTGACTTTCTACCGAATTTCCCCAAAATAATATTCCATATTCAATGATAGAGTTAAAATATGCATAGTATACTAATTTAAGTGTATCTATAGAACTGACATTTACCAATGCTCGGATAGCATAACATGCAGAACTGAGTTTGGGTATGATATACCTAATGTGAACTTTCCAATCTAAATATCTGTCTACTTGGAGGCCCAGAAATTTAATGTTGTCTATTTGTTCTAGTGACATGTCATTAATCCCAATTTCTATTGGAGTGTGTAGTGATCGATGGGTTATAAATTTAACAACTTTTGTTTTGTCTAAATTTACAGATAATTTGTTAGCTTTAAACCAGTGTGACATACAGTTCAAAACATAATTCAATTTAATTACACACTCATTCAAGTTTTTACTAGTCACCAGAACACTCGTGTCATCAGCAAACAGAATTATACTTGCAATATCCTTTATATAAAGTGATAGGTCATTTATATAGATCAAAAATAATAAAGGTCCTAGGGGCACTCCATGTGTTACTGTTTTCCATTTTGATGTCTGTTTTCCAAATTCAATATCATTGACAACTTCAACACTTTGTTTTCTTTCATTTAGATATGATACAAACCAACTTAGAGTTTCATTTTTTAGTCCATAGAATTTCAATTTTGCTATCAGAATATCATGATTAACACAGTCAAATGCCTTTGCTAAGTCACAAAAAATCCCACCTACATGCATTTTTTTGTTTAATGCAGTTAACACTTCATGAGTAAGTTTATAAGTTGCATTATTGGTCGACATTCCTTTTCTGAACCCGAACTGATCCCTGACAAGTATGTTGTTACATTCAAGGTATTTATAAAGTCTATTAAACATCACCTTTTCAAGAACCTTTGAGAAAATTGGCAAGAGAGATATTGGTCTATAATTTGAAACATTATTGCGTTTGCCTTTTTTGAAAAGTGGTTTAACAATGGAAAATTTCATTCTGTCAGGGAAAATTCCTGACCTTAGTGACTCATTGCACAAATAACTAAGGGGAGTGGAAATTTGAGATGAGCATGATTTTAAGACTTTTATTGTTATTTCATCATAACCAGAAGAGTTTTTTGTTTTGAAAGAGTTAATAATTTTGTTTATTTCAGAAGGCGTTGTCAGGCTAACTTTAAATTCAGGCACTTCATTAGTGAAATTTGATCTTAGAAATTCCAAAGCTGCCTCTTTACTTCCAAAATTAATACTCATTTTGTTTGTTACATCCAAAAAGAATTTGTTAAATATTTCTGCAACTTCATGAGGTTTACTAATTTCTTGATTATCAATGTTTAGTGTTATTAAGTCATTTTGTAATGAGGATTTACCGGCTTCTCTTTTTATTATATTCCAAGTAGTTTTTATTTTATTGTCAGAGAGTTGAATCTGTTTATTGTAATGCAATATTCTAGCCGCTTTTATTACCTTCTTTAGAAGCTTACAATATTTTTTGAAGTAGTGTTTTAAATCTATATTATTACTAATTCTTACTTGCTCATATAATTCTCTTTTACGTCTACATGACGTCCTAATTCCTAAAGTGATCCAGGCGTTCTCTCTTTTGAAGTTACATATTTTGTTTAACTTGACCGGGAAGCAAGCTTCAAAGTGGGTTTTGAAACACTGAAGAAAGATGTTATATTTATTATTGGTTCCATTCGTTTGGTAAGTTTGATTCCATGACTCAAGTTCAAGTATTTTGCTAAACTCACTCAGAGTATTTTCATTTATTTCCCTAGATTTCTTTCCCTTGCACTTTTAATCTCTTTATAACGTCTTGTTCTTCGCCACATGTTTTCTTTTCTGCAGTGGAAAACTAGCTTGCTCTTGTGAGGAAGCCATTATGTGGTAATAATAATTACAAACACAAAACACCAACGTTTACAGGAAGTGAACAACAAACCGATCCTGAAAACTAAACTGTTGCATATTTGAGAACAACTTGGATTGAATTAATATAAATAACCAATTATAATTTAGCTAAAATTTCAATGAAACAACAGAATGTAGCAACAATTTGAATAAAAATAGTCCATGTCCGGTAGTTTTAGTTGAAACCATGAGTGACATGGGCTATTTTTATAAAACTGCCATATCTTTTACTAGCCCTCATGCTTGACATAGGTTCATTTTGATGTAAATGATACATCCAGGTTGTAGCAGAAGTCAACATCTACCAGATGGCATCAAAATCTCATTAGTCAAAAAAAGAAACATAATGTTGCAAATAAATTAATGTAGTAGGTATGGGTTTTCAGCCTTTACAGGCATCACTGAAAGTGGTATATTGATAAACAACAGTAAATGACTATTGAGTTAGCTGGAAACTACACTGGATTGCTAATGTTTATTTGCAGAGCAACAATGAAAGCATTATTTTTACACTGTAGAAGTGGAAAAGAAGAAATATGCTTCTAAAAGGTAGCATTGTAAAATTAAAGCAATATAATTATATTTCAAGAAAAACATTTTAAAGGGGTTTACAGTTACTAAAACCATGAGAATTCATAAACCTTCACTTCACTGGGTACAATAGGATGTGACATGTACACAATTATAAATGGTTGACTGTTCAAATTTGAGTGGTTGGTCCTTCAAGTGTTTAATGTGTATCCTGATAGCAGCAGATTGGGAAAACTCACTTTAAATCCTGAAAGAAGAATCAGTATTAAATTATGGAAAATGAATCAACATTAAGCATACATATTGCTCCAGTTACCAAATTACTGGTAGGACATGTTTCAAAGACCTGCTAGTTGGCTACTGGTGATTCCCCAATCTTCTTCTTCACCGGGTATCTGTAGTGTCATCTGCTGTGAGATTGGTGAATTTAGAGATTAAGCTATTGTATGCTAGAATTTCAAAGTTCATAATTTCATGTTCAAAAGTTTTGTTACTTTATAACTAAGTAACAATAAGCACAAGGATTATGTACTGATTTTAGTAGCTTGACGTTTTGTTCTATTTTGGATTTTCTTCCCAGAAGTGATTGGCTATGGACTGTTTGTATCTGATACTGCTGAGGTGTTCTTTTAGTCTTGCATATAGGTTTCTCTTGCTTCTCCAAAGTATGGCTTGTTGCAATCTAAACAGTCTATTTTATATATGCCACATTTCTTTTCTGATAAAATTCTGCCCGTGTGTTCTGATTTCTGCATGTTTTTGAGTTGTATTTATTTAGCAGTGTTGAATTCTTTAAAGATCTTTTGGAATTTGTGAAATCTGCTGGGATGGTATGTGAACCTTTACAAATTTAGGTTTATCCTTGTTGTGGATGAGTGTAGTCATTTCTGTGAGCCATTTCTGTCTCTTGAACTTTTCAATTTTCTTCTCAACTAGTTCAGTTTTTAACCCATATCATTAGGTTAGACTATTGACTGGAGTGTTTCTGTGGTCTAGAATTAAAATTGTTGGCTTTTATATGGTTGTCAGTATGTGTGCTTTTTCTGTAAATTGCAAACTCTATTCTGTCATTATTCTGGTGAGTTTTAATTCCAAAAGGAGTAGTATATACTTTTCTAAAGTGAACTGATGGTAGTTACTGAAGTTTTTAAAAGTTTGAGTCATCTACATTTTTTCATGTATCACAGCAAACACATCTGCACAGATCTTAAGCACATGAGGAAAAGCTTTAGTGATGTGTGTCTCAAAGTGGTTCATAATTCAGTATGTACTCTTGCCTGACTCCTGGACAGGACAGAGAGGTGAAAATATTTTCAGTGACAAAAACATTCTTGCACTATTGTGTGAAATGGATATTTGCTGTGAAATATAACCACCAAAAACCACTATATTTTCTAATATTAGCTGTATACTTATAGGTAGTATAAAGTAACATTTTGCTGGCTTGAGGAACCATATAATGGATAATACACATAGTACAGAAAATGACATGATGGAATATTAATAATGAAAATGCATTCTGTCATTTCCCACCAGTCTTGTTTGCCTGCACTGAAAAGCATGGTGTGTTTGCTTGGCAAACATGTGAATGTAAGACTGGAAGGGAAATCACAGTATTTGAAAATGTTCTAGAGACTACGTTCAGAGTTGAAAATAGTACTTGTAGCTAAGTAGGATGTAAAAAAGAGGCCTTTGTGAAATGCTTGTTATATCCAGAACACTTTGTTCTGGAATTAAATTATCACATATGAGTCAAAGCACTGCAAGAATAGTTTCAATTATTAATTTAATTGATTTCATATGAATGTAGATAAGGGAACCACCACTGAAACTTTGACAATATCATGTGGTTGTATGAGTGTTTGTACTGTAGTAGAATATTGTGTGAATAATACAGCCTTCATTTGAATACATGGCTGCCCTAACAGGAAGTCTCTTGGCATCAAGAAGCATGTGGATTGCAGGTGAAGTTAGAATTTCATAGCCCCTTAAATTAAAAATTAACCACATACCTTTATCATAGATGATGTTGAAAATGATGTTTTTATGCTGCCATGCATCTCTCACACGTTTTAAGAAAATTTTCATTAACACTCATTAATTCTTCAAGACCATGTAAATAAAACCATGCTTTGCTCGTAAAAAACAATTAAATGTGGGTCAATAGAGCAATCATTAGCATTACCAAGCATAAAATTGCTGAAATTAACTCTCCTCACATTATCGTGTGGTTGCAATTCCTGAACTACAATTATCTTATAGGGTTTTAATTTTAAAAGTTTAGTGGCATTTCAAGCTGAGTTTTGCAGAATTCTTGGTTGCTGGGAAAGCTTTCTCAAAGATTTCTTTGGACATTGCTCTAATTTTTCTCCAATGTCATAGAGTTTTTCCTCTATAGAAACACAACAATTTAATTTCAGTTTCTTATCAAGAATATGTCCTGTTTCCCTAAATTGATTCACGAGATTACAAACCATTTCTCTGCAAGGTGCACAAACAGTAGGGAATCTGTCAATTAATTACTATCACTTATCTACAAGAGTTTGTTGTCACATAGGAATCATACATGAAACACATGAAGGGTACAGGAAAAAAGCAATCAAAGTCCACCTTTGGCGAAATTTGAGATTCTGGTACCAATGAATTCATGTATGCAGTGCTACATTCCAACAGCTTCATACATTGGAAAAACCACATGTAATCCATACAAAATCAGCATAGATAAAAGGTGTCCAGGGGAAAAACAATCAAAGTCCTCTGTGAAATAGAAAAACAGAGTCCATATACACTTTAAATGAGAGTAATTTTGTCCTACTTCAGAACAGTTTATTCTTTTATATGTTGGTCAGCTCAGGTGTTTTAAATGTGTGAAATATCTTAGCTCCTTGGGGTCCTATGTTATTGACAAAAAGTGCACGCGTAGACTGAATAGTAGCCAAAACCTTCATATTCAAGTTTAATTCCACTCTCCAAGGCAAATTACGACAACCTACAATCCCTGAAGAAATTCTTTTCTGAAAATGCTCAGCTCTATTTTTCAAGATTATCCATAGTCTACAATGAGTAATTTGGTGTAGAGATAAAATAATTAATTTAGTTGGTGTTTTATGTTATGTTATTCTAAGGCAAACAGTTATATATATAATGTAATCCTGTAAAGTAGAATATGGTTGTTTTGTTTAAAATTACCCGTAGTCAACAATGAGTAATTTGATGTAGATATTAAATAATTAATTTTATTGGTGTTTTATAGGTTACATTTTTCTAAGGCAAACATTTATGTATAATGCAATCCATTCTATAAAGCAAGTGCACTGTGATTGCTGTTTTCAAGATTGTCCGTAATCAACAATGAGTAATTTGATGTGGAGATTACATTAATTTCTTTGGTCTCTTATAGATATTATTAAATTATATCCCACAACTATTGTTTACATTTTTTAAGCCAAACAGTTATGTTTAATGTAAAGCATTCTATAAAGTAGGTGGACTATGATTGTATTTGTTTGTAAACATGTGTACCTTGAGGTTTTATTGTTAATAAACAGGACCCTATAATACATGACACTAATTTCAATAAAAGGGCCTGTTAGAAAAACACCTGAGAATTGTTCTAGAAAAAAAATGTTTTCTTTATGTCTAATGTGTGTAATCTACTGCGTTTTTAAACTTCAAATTAAATTACTGCAAAATATTAAAAAGTGGAGTTTGATTGTTTTTCCCTTGTACCCTTCACATGGTCTCACAATGTATCAACCTCTTACAGCATAGACTTCACATCAACTGATTAGTCGGCACACAGAGAGGAGGGAAAGTGGAGGAGGAACGGAACTGGTTAGAAACAGCACATTGCAGGGTAAGCAATTCCCTGTAATATGGCCATTAAAGGCTCCGCATTAAAGGCGTTTCATAACAATGAATTTGATTGATGAATCTATGGTTTAGGATTTGTTAAACAATAAAGAGTGTAGATCATTAATATACAAGCTTGTGTCTGAAATATTGAACATTTTAAATTGTTATCTTGTAGTATAATAAATTTTGTTGCTACAAAATATTTGTTTCAGAATATGCACTTCAAAAATCAATAGAAACTAATGCTAAGAGATTTAACTATTCATTACTTAAGAATATGACAGTAATAATGGGATTAGTGGTAATAAATGATGGTGATAAACAATGTTACACGCATCACTATTATGCCGTTAGGTAACTCAAGTATGAGTACTTTTACCATAGGCTGAAGTCAGAATTTGCCACTGAAACAGAAATGTTGATCCTTTGTGAATAGGAAGACAAAGTGAAATGATTATATAAAAGTTTTAGAAGTGGTTACACATATACAAATTCACTGAATTAAGTATTTACTTCAGAACTACTTTTGAGAAATCTCTTCGTCAGCTGACTGTGACTGGATGCCTTGCCATATATTGAAGCCCCCAACCTTATAACTGGCAAAATGCTAACCAACAAATTTCAAGAATTTCCAAAATTTGAATCCTTGAGCATCTAGAATTATTCCTTTGAATTAGTGAAAAAGATATGGAGCATCCAACTTAAAGATGATAATACATTAGTGTCTTATAGCATAGTTTGACTATTTCCAAACGTGCCTAAAGAAAGAATTTTAGCAGCTTTAAAAAAATTGGTTAACCTCCATCAATAAGAATGAAACAAAATCAAATAACTCACTAACTTAACAAAATTGTGCAAAGAGCAAAGATTTTTCAGTTTTGGCGGAAAATATTTTGAGCAAAATGCATGTCTAGCCATGGAAAATCTGTTGTCACCCGTCTTGGCTGATTTACTTACGAGTGCTCTAGAGACAAAAAAAAAACATAGAAAAGCATAGATGTAAATTATTTATTTCATATTGTTTAATTAGGGAACACTATGAACTTTCATTACTTTTTGAATAAGTGCATCAGGAGCATTCATGCCTATTATGTACGCAAATATTTCAATCTGTTTCGCTCAGCCCCAAAGTGGTAGACAGACATAACTACTAATTTGCATCTGAGTACAGCGCTTGTCCTTGAAACACAAGCAGTTAGGCTGAACACATGCACTGGTACTTGTGAGGAACAACAACATTTACAGCTGTGTTGCCATTCACATTGTCAGAGAAACTAATATTTTTATCCAATTTTGAAACCTAAGAAATGAGACCTAGCATTTTTCTCCTTGGGCCAGTACCTAAGAGTAATTTTATTCTGGGCAAAGCAGTACCTTCCACCACCTTACATGTGTGTGTGTGTGTGTGTGTGTGTGTGTGTGTGTGTGTGTGTGTGTGTGTGTGTGTTTATGGTAATTATGTAACTGTAATTATTAAAACCAGTTTTAGTTCAATGCTTTCCACTAGTGTTGCATTTATTGTGGAAGCTAGAACTACAGTGTTAATTTTGAGATTTGGCAATCAGAAAAACAGGTGCGCATGGTAAATTCATTTCTATAGTAACCACCCCTAGTTGTCAGCTATACCACTGCCATGTAGCCCCATGGTCATTCATTGATTGTCTCCATTCTCTACATTAAACTCTTGGCTTCAGCTTATTATTTTGTCTTATTTTTACTGTTTTCTGTTACTCCATCTGTATCATTTGCTATACGTTATTAGCTATTTTATATTTGTTGCATTATATGTGCACTTCTCAAAATGATTTCTTTTATGCACATGTCAAGTAACCAAGTACTGTAAAATTTGGCAACATCAGGCTATAGTTCAGAGTTTCGCAATTAACCCGCCAGTCCCTAACCCTCAAAATTAACACTGTAAAGCATCTTGGCCTGTCCCATATAGGCAAAATCTATACCATGAGCTCTAGCTTTCTCAGTCTTGGATTTGTAGTACTTCAGCATGATGCATCGTTGAACCCAGTCATCCATACCTAATGTGTCCAATGATAAGTGTATGAATCACTAACTCAGGGCTGATACTGATGTTAGTGCCGAAGTCTTAGTTCTTTTATTGTGTCCTTGTTGATTATCAAGCACAAGAGCCAAGGTAAATGAAACAGAAAGCTTTAATTTAGTTTTGGGTTGAATTTATTCCCTGAGTCCTCCAATCTCACTAGGCCCCTGGAAAGTTGTGTTTTACATAAGATCTAGCTGAATAAAATACATCCTATTTCATGCTACTTAAAGTGAGAAATGTGCTTAAAATAGGACCAAGGTTATTCCAGTATTAAACATTAAGCTACAAAATACAGCATTATGAAATAATACATTCATCACAACATACAGTGAGTGTAGAACATTGCTTTTAATTGTACAAAGCCCTTTGAAAAGCCCTGCATCTAGGAAGCACCAGAATATTTTGTTTTCAGCATTTTTCTTAGCTAGGCTGCCTTCATTTCTAATAATATATGGTTTGCAATTAAGAAGCTATCATTTCTATTGAAAATGAATCAACATTAAGCACTCATATTGTTCCATTTATCAAATTATTGGCAGCCCATGTTTCAAGGATTTGTTGTCCCCAATTTTGGCTGCTGATCTTCTTCTTCCCTGGGTATCTGTAGCATCATCTGTGTGGGGTTGACAAATATAGAGATTAAACCATCATCTGCTGGAATTTCAAGGTTCATAATTCTAAGTTTGAAAACCATTTCGTCAATTCATTTTCCATAATTTAATTATTTTCTTCACTGCACACAAGTTCCAATCATTTTAAATTTAAAATATCACTATTATTGCTGCATATGCAGTGAAAATCAAATGCTGGCATTAACTAAATGGCATGTGATCAAAACCTTCCATCTTTGTAGTTTAGCTGAAATCTGCAGTAACTTTTATTTCGTACTAGAGACTTGGATTTTGTTCCTCCAATACTGGTGATGACAACTTCAACAAGAACAGGTGAATAATTTGAAAAAGGACTAATATGGATGTGAGAATGATGCAGATGATTTTCAATAAAGTCAATATGCATCTACAAAGGCCAGAACTGCCTTTTCTCAAGGAAATTTTAGGTGGTCAGTTTGCCTGACTTTGCAAACAGCACCTACCTGGCTGGCAGTGTTACGTTTACCATTTGAGACTTTTCCACCATAACCTGTTACACATGCAAACAAATTCTATATGAGGACGATTCAAGAAGTAAATTTTGTTAATATTTTTAAGGAATGCCTTTATTTTTGGAATCTTTATTACACACAACTGAAAAGTAAACCATTACATTATTTTTCAGCATAATTCTCATTTACCTTCATGCATTTTTTGTACCATCTCACAAGCTTTGAAATCCCCCTCTGTGTAGATCTCTGCTGCCTGTGGATTGTAGCCACTCTGTGTTGCTCTCCTTGAGCTCTTCATCTGTTTCAAACTGACATGATCCAAACCATTTCTTCATGCTCGGGAACAGGTGATGGTCTCAGATCCAAGTCAGGGCTATACATCAGATGATCAAGAAGCCCCCACTTGAACTCTGCAGGAATTTTGAGTGCATATAACACTATGTAGCTGAGAATTATTGTGGAAGGAAACAACCATAGAACTCAACATACCAAATCATTCGTTCTAACTTTGATCAGTGTCTGACAGTAGAGGTCAGAGTTTAGTGCTGTGCCTCATTCAATGAACTCTAACAACAATACACGTTGCTGGTCCCAAAAAACAGCTGCCATGAGGTTCTTTGTTGTAAATGTTTGGAGGCATTTTTGTGGTTTCATAGGGGGAGTTGGTTTGACCCCATTCCATTTATAATCATTTTGTTTTGACATTCACATACCAATCCCATGACAATCTGGTCAAGAAAGTGTTCACCTTTACTCTTATAGTGTTGAAGGAATATCAGTGCTGCTTCTATCCTTATGAGTTTTTGGGCATCAGACAAAATTTTCAGTATCCACTGAGCACAAACTTGTGATAGTCTAACCTTTGTGTCATTGCCTCATACAGAACAGATTTGCAGAAAATGCTCATGGAGTTCTGAAGTTGTGAAATGGTGATTTTTCTGACCACATCATCCACATTTATAACAAGTCTGTTGAATACAATAGATGGTTGTCCACTTTGTTCTTCATCATGGATGTTAGTGCAGCCATCTTGGAATTGATAGCACCAACGTTGAATAACACTCTTCTCATAATATTCTTGTACACTGCAGTAATCTCAATAAATTGCAGGTACAGTGCTTGCCCCCCCCCCCCCCATAGAAACATATCACTGCACATATCTCACACTTGGTGGAGGCTTCTATTGCTGCATAGATTTTACAAAATATGTCTTGGTGAAAGAAACAGCTGAATGCAACCTCACACTGACACTGGTAGTATCATATTAAATCAAGCTACACAGTAAATGAAGAATAGTGCTGCTACCATCTCTCCTACTCATGAATGACAAGACCAAAATTTACTTTCAGAATTACCTTAAAAAACTGCAGTCTTTTCAGATGCTATGCAGTTGACCTGTATCATGATTAGAATGTGACACATAGTATAGAGTATTCACTTAAACATAGAGAAAAGAATATGTAGTGGCTAATAATATAAGCTGTGAGTTTTATTGATAAAAAAACTGGAAGTGGTACACAGTGAATTGCAAATTATAATAATAAATGAGTTAAATTTACACTTGCATTGCTTCACCAACAATTAATTAGGTACCTGAATGTGTTTTGTAGGTGATGTTGAGTCATAATCTGCTGATGATGTAGGCAACATCTCCTATGAGACACATTCAGGTAATTAATTGTTAGTGAAGCAACTTGTGTTCACTCAACTCACATTGCAATTTATTGATATAGTCTGGCTTTTATGCTGTTTTGGCTGAAGTGTTCATATTTTTCAGCCTTTAAATTTCATACCAGCCACACACTTTCTCTACACAAATTTTGAATTTAGTCATTAGCATAAGCACAAATGTGATAATTTTATTGACTGCTTATGCGCTTTTCAACATTGCAAGCCAGAAATATGAAAATGTACAGCCGCACACACAGAGGGTGCTCAGGGAGCTCAACCCCCCCTCCAGATGCCATAAACTGTTATATCAAAGCACTGCAGTGTAATTTTTGTTTTCTATAATTCTTTTACACTTACTGGTTTACTATACCACATTGTACCTGTTAATAAACAGCTAACAAAAATACTTAATGCTTTAAAACAATGTTAAATATTGGGGAATGACAGAGAATTTAATTCGTTCATTCAGAAAATTATAATTTGACATGTTGGTTGGTAACACCTGATTAAACAGTTTGCTCTGCTTATTTTACTATCTGCATATGTTTAGTCTCAGGTAGTTATAGAGCAGCTACTGTAGTTGTAGTGAAGTGTATGTGGAACTTCTAGTGTGTCTCAACGTAATGGTTAGCACACCTGACTGGGTACGAGTCCTGGCTAGGAGTTTAGTCTCTATGTACTCCTGTTTGCCTTTTGGTCCTATAGCACTTAAAAATTTGCTTGTTGGTCATGCTGACCTGTCGAATTCTTTATTTAGTCAGTATAATTTGTTCAGTGATCCAGTTGATATCTTCCTCACATGGATAAATCTATAAAAGTGTCCATGGAATGAACATACGACTGACTTCGTGTGCTTCAGTTATTCCAGGTTGAGCCCCCGCAAATGCACTCTCTGCATATTAGACTTTCTGTAATAGAGAATAGAATCATAGAGAAAAACAGATAATGTGAAAATCCTATCTCTACTGCTACTTTCTTTTTGGTAAAGTTGACTGCATTTAGATTTGTCATGAAAGTAAAAGCCAAGTTAGCAAAGTACAGTAATTTAACTGTGGATAAATTACAATCAATTTCCATCTAAACTCCACAGACATGATTCATTTTTATGGCAATGTTGATGCCATTTAACATTCTAAACAAGGACTGATCCAATGTTTTCTAGAACAGTTGCCAGAGATCATTTAGGGATAAGTGATATTTCATCAGCTGCAATGACAAAAACCATTTGATGTGATCAAGGCCTTTAGAAATCAGTAAAACATGTATGTTTCCTTTTTATGTTTTTATTTGTTTAGTAGTGTTAAATGCCTGTTCTTACTGAAGGCAACACCACAAGCAGTGAAAGCTAATGATACATGAAATGAAATGATAATCAGGAAGGAAATGTGTACAGATTATTTAAAAACTTTAATATTTGACCCATAAATACTGCTCATCCTCCAAAGGGGAGCTGAACTGTAAAGTCATTTCAAAATTTAACTTCACCACGTCCTCCATTAATCACCTTAAAGGCATGAAATCTTAAAATGTAACTCAAGATACTTGTGAGGGATTACTACAAATGGTACCATTGATAACACTGAGTGTTAATAACTTTTACTTCACCAAATCTCTCAAACAATTTCTATTTCACAAATATTACACAAATGTACTTCAAAATATTCATTCATTCATTCATTATCTGTTTATCCTCCTCTTATGTAGGACTTACAAGCGGGTGCCTGGGGTCAGAGGCCCGTCGAGGAGCAGACACTCATGGATCAGACAGAGCATCCAGGAGGGGTGATCAGCCCGATGCCTGGTATGGGATGAAGGAAGTAGATGAAACGAAATGTTGGTGAAATGGATGAAAGGAAAGGTGATGATGGAGCAGTTGGTGGAATGAATGGCGGGGGAAACCGGAGAACCCGGAGAAAACCCGCCCAGACGCCGCTTCGTCCACCACAAATCCCACATGCAGGTCCCTGGGATTGAACCCGGGCTGCCTCGGTGGGAGGCGAGCGGTCTAACCACTCGGCCACAGCACCGCCTACTTCAAAATAATGATGTGAAATTTAACTTTGTGCCTACGATTGCCTCTCCCATTTACATAAAACATTTACACACAAAAATCATTAAAACCATTACAATTATTACAATTCCTGATAATTAATACACCTTGCTGAAAGATATTGCACACTATTGTAGGTTATTGCTTTCTGTTGCAGAGTATTAAGTTCAAAATATTTTAATAAATATATATTTGCATTACATTCCTAACTTCCTCCTAACATCATGTAGATTATGAAAAATAAATTAGACAAGTTACAAACAGCTATTATAAAGTTAAGCTGAAACCAAAATTTTAGCAAAGTTCTTTTCTTCATAGCTCTGAAAAACACAACCTCTCATGTTGGCTATTGCAATGTCTCTCCTTGTCAATTCTTCTCGCAGAGTGGTCCTGCTGACGAGAGACACAAGCACTGACATCACCTCAGGTGATAGCAGCAGTCCACAGCGCACTCTCCAGCAGGCTAACCCTCCACTTCTCAGAGAGTGGCTTCAAGAAGTAGTTGCATTGTTACCTGGTCGAACAGCTTTTTGATGTTCAATAACACCTAGAGTAGTCCGAGGAGGGCAATATGTTACAAATGTTCCAGGGCTAAGTTTAGGAAACTTACTCGGCATTTGTCAGTTGTGAGAACCAAGGAAATCCTGGGGAAAACTTCAGTCAGGGAGGATGATCGTGACAGGATTTGAACCACAGATCTCCCATTCATGAGTCCATGCCTTAACAACCTCAACTACCCATATCGGTAAAATTCATGCTTCTTGAAATATCAGCCACTTATTCACAAACTACCAATCAGAAATGTGAAAATCTGACAGTTGGCCCAGAACACCATTATGAGCAGAGGCAGCTGCATATGAGCATCAAACCAGTTTGGCAATAAAGCATACAATAAATATTCTCAAGCAGTATAACTATTCTGTATAATTACCATGTAATTTCACAACTATGATGTTTGTGTGCATTTTAGTTACATTTTACAGGCAGGGATAATGTAATAACTGGAGCTTATGATGATAAAAGATGTATTGTGCTTATTTGATACAAATAAAATGTTACATATGTGTTTCAAATTCATGAACCAGACTCAACTATCCCCAAACCAATTTACTTCAACACCAGACAGCTTTACAACAATGTGGTGAATGCATTTATTCTACAGCACTCAGTCTAGGCTGATGTGGAGACAATAGTCTCCAAAACATGTTCCAGCAGCTCTTTTATAAAAAAGTGAAGCTAAAGTGTTGAAAAGTTTATTTTGAGTATTACATACATTGTAGTTATTCTGAATAATTATTACTTAAAATTCCAAGCTAAGACATATGCATATACATTACATATTCCATTTAGTTACAGATTATAGATGCGGATCAATTCAAGCTTATGAGGGTACAAAATGCATTGTACTTATATTTGCTGAAAAAACATTCTTCAAAATATGTTTCAGATGCATATTTCTTGAAACATCTAATATACCCCAAACTAAGTTATTTAGAAACCAAACAACTAGACAATAAAGAAGTAAAGCACTGTATTATTTTGGATAGTTATCACTTAAAAGTATGAGCTGCAATATATGAATATTTATTTGGTTACAGGTTATAGATATTAATAATGCATTAAATCGAGCATATGATGGCAAAAATGTATGGGGCTTATATGTGATATAAATATAATATTCTAAATGTGCTTTTAAAGCATTATTCTTAAACTAATCCCAATTACTCCAAAACCAATTTACAAACAACCAAATAAAGTGATAATAAAATCATGAATTACTAAGGCATTGTCTGTAATCATTCTGAATAATTACCACTTATATCTCTCAGCTAGGATAGATGTATATTTAATTTAGTTACAATATTATATATAGGGACTGTGTATATTTGGAGATTATAATCCAGAATATATAGTTTGTATGTTTACTATAAATACAATTTTGTAAATGCATTTGAAATGCCTTATTCAGAAATAACCCCATTTTTCTGTTTAATCATTTACTCAAACATTATGCAACTAAAGAGATTATGCATGGCTCATCACAGCTGCGCTTTAAACCATGCCTTAGGTGTGTTATACAGGTTGTAAATAAATATATGTTACAAGGCTTTGTGGTAGGTAGATGGATACCATGTGATTTTATTTTGTTAGTAAATTCATATCCAGAAGGGCTTTGTTTACAAGCTAGGGTTGCTGAAATATGGATGAGGAGTTGGCAGTACAGGCCATAAAAGATAGAAAAGAAGTAAAAATGAAAAATGAAATACTGAAAGTAATAGGAACCAACTACTGAAGATGTTCAAAATAGTTGCTGCCAAATTCAATAGATTTTTGGCAGCAATCAGTTACGTGATGTTGAACTCTTGGAAAGAACTCAAACCATTAGCATAGCTAAAAATTATAAAAGGGGCGGAGGGGGGTGCTATGTGTAGGGGTCCATTTTTTAAACAATTTGTATCAATTAAAATGATATATATATAAATTAATCCTGAGTTGAAATATTTAAATAAATTTATTTTATATTCACAGATTAAGGTGCAGCAATTGGAATTAAAATTAGGATAGGATGTTTTGCATATTCTAAGAAGCAAATGTGTTGTGATATGAAAATTAATGAGCCATATGAAGTATTTTATATTACCACTGCGGGCCATTTTAATTCACTACAAAATGGGTTTTCTAGTTATGTTCTACTCAAATAACCGAACGAAAACGTACCCCTGATATCTTAAGATGGTTGTACCCATGCCATCTAAAGTACAGTTTCTCTTGCTTCATCTTTGATCATATTTCCCAAGACCAGCAGCGTAAATGTATGCTACCAGTGATATGATCAGGAAGTGTCTTGTTCCTGCCAAACCTAGAAAGATGCTATTTTTTTAACAAAGCTATTTTTGCTATTAATTTTTAAATTTTTTTAGTAAGTTGGTTCAAACCACCAAACGTCCCCCTAGCCTCTGGCTCAAACTCTGATGTATGGCATGTGTGTGGATGTCTACAGGTGTTTTTTTAGTACATATGCTGTCCGTTTCACTTAAACATCTCTCCTATCTTGGAAACATGGTGCATACTGTAAAAGCATCCATTGGACTGATATTAACAGATGCAGCATGCCTTCAGACTTCCTAATAGATGAAAAGCATCTTGGTATACTGTGCATTTGTGTACAAGGCTGCCATTGTCATTTCCACTTGACAATAATCACATGAACACAGTAAAGTATGAAACTACTAGATATGAGTGTAATTGAAGGAGGACACCTCTGCTTTTATTAACAATATGAACATAATCAAGGCTAGGGATCAGAGGGGAGTGAGGGGCAAGGCGATAAGGCGATTTTTTACATCCTGTAGAGTTATCTTAGGTATTTTGTAGAGCTATCTTAGGTCTTTTTGTATTATGATTGAGACTACATTGGTGCAACTTGAATTTCTGGCCTGCTACAACAGCTGTAGTCAGGATATAAGCTTCAAATATGACACATAATAACATTACTGAAGTTCTTCTCTCTCTTTCCACCTTGAAGCTAGCATTGAAGTGGCATTAGCATATTACAAAGGCCTTTGGGTACCTGGCATCATCAGATGTTTTGTTCCCAAAAATCAATGAATGTCCAGAAATAGAGAGTGTGGCAGAAACTAACACCCTTTTCAAAGATTCCCAGTTATCAGAATGGGGGATAAAAGTAAATTTATTTCAGTTCAGTTTTGGCACCTGTAGAAGGCAGACTACACTGAATGTGGAAAATACAAGCAAGCAACAAAACAATTATTCCAAAATAGCACTAAAAAGTGCTCTTCTTTTAACTTCTTTGGCTTGGGAAGCAAACTACAAACAACAATGGAGAATACAATCATAACCCTAGAAGAGTGAACTAATAACAACAATATGGAAATAAATACAGGAAAAACTCAATATCAACTATTCACAATGCAGCATAAAACAGAAAAATATATGCCTGCAAATCAACAACAAAAAACTACAAGAAGCAACTATAACAATGCATCTAGGGATAGAACTAGATCAAAAACTATCAATGAAAGAACATGTAAACAACGTAATGAATAAAATCAACAAAAAGAATTACATTTTAAAACGTTTAGCAGGAATAAAATTGGGTAGAAACATGGACCTCCTTAATAATACATATAAAACATATATAAAACCTAACGTATTGTATGAAGGAAAACTACTAGCAACAGTAAACAAGGACTTAAAAGTAAACTAGAAATTACACAAAATAATTCACTAAGAATAATAACAGGAGCTGTAAAAACAACACCAATTACGGTACTAAAAAGCTTCACAAAAACATGGCTATAGAATTGGAACATGAGTTGAAAGCAATTACTCTAGCACAAAAACTGCAACTCAATGGAAACAGATACAAGTGGTACCACACAGCAGATTCTATAAGTAATTTAAAAACTCAAATAAGCTTCAGAACATATATTAATAACTTGAAATACAAGAATATAATTACAACAAATATAATTGCAACAGAGGTAACGAGTCTAATAGAATATATTGATATACAATATCAGAATGACCTGATATATACAATACACAAACAAAACAATATTCCAGATGAAATGAGAGCCATAGCAATAGCTACGGAAAATTAAAGATACCCAGAAAAAGAATAGCTCCAAATATATACAGATGGATCCCTCATCAATAAAAAAAATTCCGGTGCAGGAGTATACTGTAAACATTTTACACGGTATCTAACATTATATGGAACATCAAACAACTATGATGGAGAATTAACAACTATAAAAGCAGCATTACAGAACATTTTATATAGAACATACATAAAACAAAAAATAGTCATCTTATCAGACTCAAAATCAGCCATAGATGGGATAGTAAATTACAATAATAAAACAACAAGAAATATTAAAGAAATATGAAGCCTAATTAAAGCAGTTGAAACTAGAAATCATGTTACTCTACAATGGATCCCAGCCCATGTCAGACTATTGGGCAATGAACATGCAGATCAATTAGCAAAGAAGGGTGCAATACAACAAATAAAACCTGTAGGACAAATAGAAATAAATAAACAACTAAATAACATTAAACAACATTTCAAAAGACAGCAGAGACTTGATGAAGAAGATAAATTAAAAGATAAAGATTATAAGAATATTAAAGATAGAGTTGATGTACAAAAAATGCCAAGGAAAACTGCAGTGGCCTTATTTAGGATGGCAACTGGCCACGATTGCCTTGCAGAACACCTCTACAAGATACGATACCTATCTACAACCAAATGCATGCTCTGTGAAGAAGATGTCATCCAGAACAAACAGCATCTTGCCAAATGCAAAGGCCTTAAAAGTGATAAATTACAGACTTTATATTGGGAAGCCAGAGGGAAAATGATGCGGATTCAATTAATCCCCAGTGCCATTGGTGAACAACAACAACAACAGCAAAACAATTATTATAAATGTTGTTTTTTCTATTTGAAGGAAAATAAAGTTTACCAAAATTCAAATTACTTTTATTTGTCAGAACATCAAGGCTAGCAAATACAAAACAACTGACTGTCAACTACCCTCTAATATGCTCTTGAGTAAGTACAACAAAATGTGAACAACCATTTTTCAGAATATTTATCATGATTAATAGAAAGTATATGGAAAATAGCATTTAAATCAATAATTTTGTGTTTTTGCTTGAATGCGATGTTCCTCTTGGGTTCCTTCAACCTCTTTGCTTGAATCTGACATTACTGCAGTAAACATTTAATATAGATTCAAACAAAAAGACAAATCCGCCATAGTTCATCATTTCTGGGAAGAAAACCATAATATACAGAAGAGGATCAAGTTATTAAAATCAATGAAGTGGCACACAGAGCTAAAGATATGGGAAAATGTATGAAGATAACATAATAAATTTTGAAGTAACAATGGAAGACAAACTCATACAGATATTCAGCTGTCCACCAGGGTCACCACAGAAGGACAAGCATTCTAGAAGTCTGGCAGTCAACCAGTACCTGAGGATGTGGGAGAACCTGTGAAGCATGTTCTACAGAAAGCTAACGTAGGTGAAGTTAGGAGTGTTTATTCAACTCTCATACTAGTTCAATTAAGTGCTTGACTCTAGTTGTTCCCATTAGAAAGTTTTTGATTCAATGATTTCAGGAATATTCTAAAGGACAATGTCAAAAGAGACATTTTCAGTTTTTTGCAAAATCAATTTAATTAATAAATTTAATTTATCTATAATGCTTACTTACTGATGACATTTGAAATATGTTAGCTTACACATTTAAAATCTTATTTGCCGGGCATAGGAAAAGCAATCACTTCTGTGATCTTAAAAAAATAATATATGCATTGCCATAAAATTTGGACCATAATTGTTATGTTTGCATTATTAGTATAAGAACGCCCTTTAGCTATAATCTAAGCTGTTTCACTTTAGCATTTGACACCTCACCATATTTAAGCCTGAATATAATTGTATAGAAATAAATTAATGACACTGCACAAATATATGAATAAATAAAGTATTTATTATTTAATGAGTACATTATTTCCATTCATATTTAATATATTGTGTGTTTTTTGTTACCTTAAAAAATGGATAGTTTTGTACAGTACAAGCCAGTCATATTTATTCACCAACTTAAAAGTTTACAAGGTTCATCAACAAAACACATCGCACATAAAATATATATTTACAGAGATTTAATAAACTTTTATTTGCAGGAGAGGTATTATTAAACGTGTGCAATATTTTCTGTTTTATACCCTTCTATTATATAGAACGCAATTTTGACAAGATATGTTTTAAGTTCCCTTTCATTTTTCCCTCTTTATTTATTACCTTAATTGCACAAGGTAAGTGGTGATATAAATACTTTGCATTAATCTTGATACATCTATTTTGATGGGTACCTTTTAATGTACGACTAAAGTATTTTTGTTTACTTCAAGTGTTGTGATCATGTACCTTAATAATAATCTCTGTTTGCTGGTATTAAAGCTGGTAACTTTTCCTGGCCTCTTAATGGTTGTGACCTACAAAATAATGTGCATTAGGAAAGAACAATCTCAGTCAATAGGTATTTCCTACATTTCCTTTAGTTGCAAGTATCTTCTAACAGAGTTTTTAAAGCACTGTGCCAGTAATTCAAGAGGAGGTTACAGCTTAATAGAATCTAACAATTCTAGCAAAGAGCACTGCCCATTATACTTGATCCCACATTGCATGGAAAGGGCATATTATCTGACTGTGTCATGTGTACATCACAGAGACTGAAAGCTGCAGGCTTAGGCTTCATGAGCCCCTTGAAACTCTGTGACATGTCTGAGCCTGTTGATTATGCAAATTCTCCTTTTAAGCACCTATTTATTTATACCTTTAAATGCTGTATTTGAAAGTTAAATTGTGTGGGAACTACAATTCAAATTTGTATTTTAATTTCTTTTTTGTCTTGCTAATTTAGGTCATGTTGTGATTTGCACAGTTTATTTAATAGCTTCTGAATTTCTCATTTGGTGGTGCTTGATCAATCTTCTTGGAACTTAAGAGGGTTTTTAAACTGTATTTATTTACTGGAGCCAAAACAATGTTATAGTATCTGCAAAGCTTTTTTGGAACTTAGTAGTATCTTTAGATTGACATGTGAATATTTTGAAAGTTGATTTCATTTTTTCCAGGGTGAATTTTGTGATTTGGTTCATTCATTGGCTTGTTTTAATCTGCTGATTTTTTTAACTGTATTATTTCAGTATTTTCATTTTCTCTATATAGTTACAAAAGTTCTTTGAAAACAGCTAATTTTCTCTCTTTAATGTTTTCTTTAATTCTGATTCTCAAAGAAAGCATCTTTGTGTTGAGATGACTCATTCAAAAATCAAACCAATAACAATGTTTATGTATCATGCCCATGCATAGATGAGGGGATAAAAATTATTATGCATCAGATTTATATGCATTAAAATATCTAAAATATGCATGCATTTATGCTGTCAAAATCTTTAAAATATGCTCTATAATTTTGAAAATATGTGGTTATTATGCACTAAAATTGTTAAACTTAAGGTTATATTTTTGGTATTTACAATGTACATTCTTCCTTAGACATCATTCTTGTCATTGTAATTTGATTTGCAATATACAATAATCATTTTCTCCAAATGCTAGGGTTTATGGTATTTTTCAGGTAACACAAGTTTGTATGCTGAGAAGGAAGGATCTTTCCACATTTACAGATATCATTGTGATATTATTGCTTAATCATTTTTAAATACATTAGTATACCACTGAAACAAATTAGAGATAATAAGGGACCAAGAATAGATCCTTGCGGAACTGTACATTTTATTTCTTTAGTTTCCAAGGTTTACCTCAATCTTTTGTGGGTTAATATATTCTATTTCTACTAATTGTCTCCTATTTTCTAAGTATGATTAGCACCAATTGTATGCTAAACCTCTGACTCCATATTTATACAATTTGTCAAGTAGTATGTCATGATTCACCATATCAAAAGCTTTGGTTAGGTCTAAGAATAGCCGCAGTCCTATTTCACTGTTATCCAGCATATCATAAAGACTATCACTTAAACTCATTATTGACAAGTTAGTGGAATTTTTTTTTGGGGGGGGAGGGGGGTTTGTTTTTGTTGTTGTTCTAAGTCAAGTTTAATTGTTTGAGCAAAGTGGTCAGATATTCCAGTTCCAAATACATCAACGTCAAAGCTAGTTAGGTCTCTGTTAATGGCTATTTGATCTACTGAGCTTTCTGAATGATTAGTGATTCTTGTTGGTGCTTCAATCATCGGTCTGAGACCATAAGCATTCAACAAGGTGGGAAAATTAGTTTTGTCATTTCTGTGCACTAGATAATATTTATGTGCCCCAGCAATATTATACTTTTCTTAGCATTTTGGTAATAATTTAAAATTTCATTCAAGTTTTGGAACAGAATGTTTACAGCATTTAATGGATTCCTATAAATGCAAATCATTATCATTTTATTTTATAATTTTGTGATAATACCTTCAAAGTGCTCTTCAGTACTGAGAACTTCAAAAGTTTAGATAGGTTTGGCTTTCAAAGAATTTTTAATTAGTGTTATACATCCACCATTTTTCAATTTTTTCTGCTGAACCCATTTATTACCTAAAAATTTCGGAATTTGAGCTTAGGGATCTCATTTTCAGTTAACCAGTGGTCAGTCATATATGAATGTCTATATGTTTAGCCTATCTTATAACAGTAATTCCAATCCAACAATTTTTTTTATACTTGTGCATTTTGACGGAATATGTATAGCAAATTATTCTTAAACTCTAGATTATCATCATATATTGGATTATTATTAACTTTGCCCTGTTTTGATTTAATATTACATTTAAGACTTATGCATTCAATATTGAGGGATACCTGCTCAGTTATCTCTTGAGTTTATTACCTGATACGAATTTATACAAGAGCCCTGTACTCTGAGTTTACCGCCATCTAAAATGTTTAGTTTTTTGGTATGAGCTGGTCTATAGCTCTATTCATCAGAGTGCCAAGTTTAGCTACTCCCTTATATTTAGATGTAGCCCAGCTCTACCCAAATCCCTATTGTTGATCCAGAATTTGCATCAATAAAAGTACAAGACAATCGTTAACTGAGTTGATATATCGCTGGTCTTGATCCTGTTGTTGTAGAACTTTGCTTTTGTACAGCTATGCATATGGAAACAGCTTCTTTCCTGTGGTCACCATCTTATTAATCTCCTCCAGGATTTCGTCCAGGTCGACATCTTACCGTAATTGTTGGTTCCAGATTGTATAACCACGACATCTGGGTCATCTTGATTCTCATTCAGCATCTTTTCAGTATGATGTATTCAGGCCCCTGGATAACAGTAGATTGATGCTTCTTTGTTTATGTGATTTTTGACATGTCTTACCATGGAGTCACTGACTATAATTGCTATCTTTTTCTCGAAAACACACTCTGTTTAAAGTCATCTTCATGATTATCCATTGCAACTGAACAACTACCGTCATCGTTTAGTGCATATTTCTCATTTTTCAGTGTGGCTGTAGCTTCTTCAACTTGGCTTAATACAGCAACTGTTATTAATGCTGATTGTCATTAATGGTTCCTTGAGCTGCGTTTGGTACTCATTGGTTGTCCTCTGTTTATGTTCCACTCTCTTTCTCCATGTTCATGCTCAACAGGTTCTTCTTCTTTGGCTATTTTTTGTATTGATACACTATTTATCTGCTTCAGGCTGTAGTTTTCATTGTGTAGCTCATAAATTATGGTTGGCCTTTGCTAATTCTTTGTTAAGCAGCTCGATCACTTGTGCAGGGAAGGCATGCTTTCAGTAATGTCACATGGCCAACTAATTTTTACGTGTCAATTTCTCGGCAGTTTCTGTCACTTCAATATTACTGTTATTTTTCTGTGAGGATTCACCTCGTATTTTAACAGATACATCATCCTTGGGGTCTGGGTCTGCTTACTACTGTTACTATCACTCATTTTTTCACAACACTGATCATTAGAACATGCACACACCATCATCCTTAGCACTGTCATTTATGCAAAAGACTGAAAATGAATCTTTATTAGTCTTTCCTTTCACAAATGAAAAAGAAGTGAAGTGGAAGTCTGGTGTATGAGAGATTTAAAATACAAACAAAACCTTATCAGGCAAACCAGGTTAGGCATTTCTCTCCTCAGAGGAGCAGTCTAGAATATTTAGTTTGTGGAGAGAGATCACAGTCTGTGTTGTTTGTGAGTTTAATCTGTTGAATTTAGTTGTGAATATTCATTAAATATTTAATATGAGTAGTACCAGTACCACTACAAAATGGTATAACTGTTGCTTTAACCCTTTCAAAATTGGCAACATCTACCAAAAAGCCTACGTATTGTCTATCTCCATCCATATAGGACATCACAGACAACAGTAATGGGGGTGACATGTGGTCAGCATGTTGCCACCTACCAGCCATTTCAGTGTGGTTTGTGAGATCAGGAGTAACTACTTTTCCATCAAATAGTTCCTCAGTTGGTTCCCCAAGACCTCACAAAAATGAGCACATTCTCTAGCAGTCAGTACTAGGAATCCAACCTGGGCTTTTTTGCACCAAAGGTAGTCATGCTTTTGTAGTACAATATAGATTGTCTTTTGCCTTTCTTGCTAGGCATATTCTTTTCTGTTAGATTCTGAGATAAAGGTTCAATAAGAAAGTAAAATTACATGTTAAAAATTACCATGTTGAGTGGATACGTAATAGTTATACAGGATGCCAAAAACCAATGTACAGAAAACTGTAAAATAGAAAGGCAGAACTAAACTAAGCACTTTGAAGTTTGGAGCAGGGGCTATAGATGTAGTATACTAATAAAAGGAGCGCTGCAGGGACATAACTGAAAGCTGACTTTATGAAAAATCTTCATTTTCCAGTCAAAGTGAAATGTAACTCCTGGGACAAGTATGTACATGCTTACTCAACTAATGAGCACTGGTAGGTACACAGTGAGAAACTAACCATTACATGTGTGTAGTTGCTCTAAAACGTCATAAAAATGCTGAATAGAGAAAATCAAATATTTCTGCAAACTTTAATTATAGTTTAAAAAAATCTTCTGCAACCCCTGTTCATATCCTCAAAATGCTTATATTGTTACTGGCTTCCTACTCTGTAATTTTCTACACATTGTTTTTTTGCACCCAGTATATTCCTTTTCACTGTTCCCACTTCGCCAGAATAACTTTCTATGATTGGAACCCTGGTGGAACACCTTCACAGTTTACAGCATGTATCAAATAAAGATCAGTTCTCATCCAAAACCTCTTAGTTGTTTAGTGTTTGAATAAATTGGTTTAGGTGTAATTGATAAAATAATTCATTTAAAATTCTTTACAAGATTATATTCATAGCACATATGAGGGCAGTCCCAGAAGTATCTGACCTGACGTATATATAGCGGTTGTTGTTTCAAACAAATGACTATGGTAGAAAGTACCACCCTTATAAGGCTTAAGTTTGAAGTTTGACGATGCTATGTTGTTTAGTAATTGTTTGGCAGCCATTAATAGTTAACTCTCTCAGTGAATTTGTAAACATGGATAAAACTGGCCATTGTTATGTGATACAATACTTTCATTTGAAAGGTTTTAGTCCAACTAATATTAAAGCTGAGCTAGATTCTACTATGGGGGAGTCTGCTCCTTCGTTTACAGCAGTAAAATATTGGATGGCAGAGTTTAAGTGAGGCCGTACGAGCTGCCAAGGCGAACATCGCAGTGGTCGACCAAATGAGGTGACCACGCCAAAAATTGGGAAGAAAATCCACAAAATGGTATTGGATGACCATCGATTGAAAGTGCGCGAGCTAGCAGACATTGTAGGCATTTCAAAAAGTGCTGTACATCGCAAACTAACTGAAAATTTAGACATGAGAAAGCTGTGCGCAAGATGGGTGCCGCGTTTACCTACAATGGAACAAAAGCAGTGTCGTGAGGATGTTTCAGTCGAGTGTTTGATGATGTTTCACTGCAATAAAGCTGAGTTTTTGCATCAATTCATAACCATGAATGAAACATGGATCCATCACTTCACACCTGAGACAAAGGAACAGTGGATTGAAAGGGGAGAATCAGCTCCAAAGAAGGCAAAGACAGTCCCATCTACAGGCAAGGTCATGGCATCAGTTTTTTGGGATGCGTGTGGGATAATTTTCATTGATTATCTTCAAAAAGGAAAAGCAATCAATGGTGAGTATTATGCAAACTTATTGCAGCATTTGAATGTTGAAATCAAACAAAAATGGCTGAATTTAGTGAAAAAGAAGGTTCTGCTTCATCAAGACAATGCATCAGTTCACACATTCATTATCGCCACGGCCAAAATCAATGAGTTAAAGTTCGAATTGCTTCCTCATGCACCCTATTCACCAGACTTAGCCCCCTCTGATTATTTTCTGTTTCCAAAGTTGAAGAAATGGCTTAGTGGTAAAAGATTTGCCAACAATAAAGAGGTGGAGTTTGCAGTTGATAGCTATTTTGCAGAACTCGACGGTTCTCACTATAAACAGGGTATCGAAGCTATTGAACATTGCTGGTAAAAGTGTATCAAGCTGAAAGGAGACTATGTGGAGAAATAAAGATGTTATTTCCCAAACCTTTTGTGTTTTCTTTGTTAGGTCAGGCACTTCTGGGACAGCCCTCATATATGTGTAATAGATGTTTGTTATCATAATCTCTAAATATTACAAATTTCCTACTCATAACCTGTAACCAAACAAAATATAACATAGAGTCAACCAATGAACTGTGAACTACATTTATTGTTTGTCCTATGCGGTGCTCATTGCCATCTAAAAATTTCACACAATGGTGCTAATGCAACCATACAAGAATTTTCTTAACTGTTTTACAAGGTTTACTTACCAACGTTATAAAAGAAAGTGCTGAAGCTGTCCACTGCCATTGTTCATACATGTTTTTGGCACCTCTCTAAGAAACTATCCACCATTCACCATTGTTCACATTGAGTAATGCTGGCTATTTTCTGGCAGATATTTTATTTCAAATCTTCCTGGGTGTGTGGCTTGTCCTGTAATCATTATTTACTAATTTACTCCTAGAGTTAAAACTCACAGGGGGTTAGGTTGGGGTCCCAAGGAAGACACAAATCCCCATTGATAATTGAGGATCATTTTTGCAAAAGTTGATAGATGCAAAAATTCCCAAAAATGAGTTATATATTGCATCTATATATTTTTTAACATCTAAATCAATCTATGAAATCAAATTTAGTGAAACTCGATTCATGCCACAATTAGATACAACCAAACATTCCAGGTTTTTCAAAACTTGATAGATCCAGGCAGTTAAAGAAAAACTCAATATATGCTGGAGTCCTTATTTGAAACATACACAAGGTCAAGTGAAATGTTTTTCACTATACCATAAGGTTTTCAGTAAGAGCATTCTCCAGTGGCATAAATTCCAACTATTGCGTTTCTGCGAGAAGGTTCCATGGTTCTCAGGTGGCGAGGAGCAATATATGAATCCTTGCATCCTTGGACACATGTTGGCTGCTTAAATAGTCATATTTAAAGCTTTCAATGTAAGCGTGAGCTAATGTTTTTCACTTAACTTGTACTGCACTGATGTAACATTTGTATCTGAAACCATGTAGGTGCAAAGCTAGCAGAATGGACTCATGACTTTTCTCCTGGTTGCAGATCAATACCATAATCTCTGACTCTCACTTGGTGTGAATATAGAGGGTGAATTTATTATGGTTCAAGAAATAGTAGCTGGTAGAAGATCAAGAACTAAAGAGAAAAATCCTTGTACAGTTAAACACAAGAAAACAGAGCATGAACCAAACATGAAATGCTCCCATGGACTAGCAGACTCTCCATGCAGTCCAAAAGCTAAGGGAAGTAAGCAATGTATAGTGGCAGAGTTGACATATGAAGATACTAGTGTATTTCATAATAAATTACAGACATTGCAGACAATAGATCAGGACAAATTGCTTCTGAAGTCATGACCATCATATCACCAAAGCATAGGGTGGTGAATACAGTCTTCAAAAAGAAAACAAAGTGTATTGATAAAATACGGTGTGAGGAAAGCAGGTGGAACAGAAAGTACCAGTTTGTGATCAAGTTTCTAAAATATAACTGGCTTCTCAAAGGACCAATTGTCTCTCCTGGCAAATAGATTTCATTCTACAGGAGATCCACCAAAGGAAAACAGAGTAGGAAATACTGCAGCTAAGAGGCATGATAATCTTACAACAGTAGTAACAAATGACATAAGGACATACAAATGCAGAGAGAGCCACTATACTAGGGGAAAATCTAGCACAGCATACCTGCCTCCAGAGCTCTCTGTTAAAAAAATGTGGACAAGTTTCTGTACAAAAAGAAGAAACTTGGGACTTGAGATTTGCTCCTTGTCAGAGTATAAACATATATTTACTACTGTTTCAACTTGTCTTTTAAAATGCTCAACACAGAGTCCCGTTCTAAGTAGCCCTTTTGCAAATAAAAGCAGAGACAAACTTTTCAAAAAAGAATAAACTCTGGACCCAATATAGATGACATAAACTCCATGCAGACATGTTTTACAAACTTATGAAGAATGATAATCTGAAAGTAATAAAGATATGTTTTGATATGCAGCAGAACCAACCATTGCCAAAATTATCTGTCGGTGAAGTGTTCTATGTAAGACAAGTATGGCTCTAAACCTATGTGTCATGATTCATTCGAAGACACAAAAAAATAAAGGCATTTCTTCCTATACTTGGTTGGAAACTCAGTCACTAAGAGAATGTAACCAAGTTGCATCTGCAGTACTAGATTTTAACAATAGTAACAAAAAAAAAAAAAAAAAGGATTTCAACCAATCGCCCTTCCACCATCCATCAGTTTTCTGATTCTTGTGCCAGTCAAAACAAGAACAGCATTATAATGTCAATGCTCATGGCTTTTTTGTAGTAAAGCAGATGTTTTGATCGCATTCTTCACTTTTTTCTGACATGTGTTCATAGTTATGTGGCTCCAGATCGTGTTTTTGGAAGAATAGAGAAAGAATACAGAAGAATGGAAGACATCTTGACACCCAGAGGTTACTAAAAGATATTGAAGAATCATGGCACAGTGTAGATCCTCAACAAGGACTGGAAAATATTAGACTTAAAGGCCAGTGCTCAAAAGGTGTTATGATCGGCATTGCCTTTCAAGATGACTCTGCAGAGAGGGATCACTTACTAAAAAGAATCAACCATGCATCGTAATGTATCTATTGAAGTGCAGAACACATATACAGCATGTCCAGTGGCAATGTGATAAAACCAAGAGTTAAAACATGTGACACTATGTTAAATTCCTGTGTTCTTCCAGAAGTTAACATGTTGTCTAAAGAAAAACAGAATGACATTAAGAAATTCATGCAGTATTTCAAAATAACAGATGAGGCAAAGGACTTCTACAGCTGTTTCTAACAGTGGTGTCTTATTAGACTTTTCTGATAATTACAGTTTTGTGCTTAAATTATTAACTTTGTTCAGTTTTATTAGTGCTCTAATGGGACTCATATAAATAAAGACAGCATCTATCAAGTTTTGAAGAAACCTCAGTTTTTTGGGATTAAAATAGACCAATATTTAAAAGGTGCACATTATTTTTGTTTAACCAACTTTCATTGCCTCTGAACAAAGAATGCTTCATGCCAAAAATGTTTGTTACAAAGTATATGCTTGTGTGTTTAAAATAAAAATGTGATTCCTGTAAAATTTTGATTTCTCCATTTATCAACTTTTGCAAAAACACTCCTCAATTGTGCCCTCTGTGAGCACTATTTCAATTGTTGCAAAAAGCAAACTCATGCACCCCACTGGTTAATTCTCTAAATAATGGTGATAAAGTTGAATTCATGTATGTGGGGTTATCAACTGTAGACTAAAAAAATCTGGTCCTATTATTCCTTCTCTACTCATGGCATACCACACACCAACGTTTTCATCATGGAGGAATGTCTCATGAACAATATCAGGCTTCTCAGAACTCCAATAATTATTATTTTATGTAGACATACAACCAAGAAGGTGAAAGCAGGCCTCGTCTGTAAAAAGGATTAAATATGGGTCCATTTTGCCATTATATACCCTATTCAAACTCCACTCACAAAATGTGCATCTAGTTCAGGATCACCAGTTTGAAGAGCATGTGCCACAGTTATTTTATGATTTTAACTTTTAAAATTTAATAACTCTTTGCACAGAGCAATAATAAACGTCTGTTTGTTGTGAACATGCCTAAGCAATTTTTTGGGGGAATTCCCCAACTGATGACTTAGATTATCAAGTGTTTTTTCAGTAAGAACCTTACACCGCCTGTTAGGTTTCTTAGGTTAGGATTATGATGAACTTTACTTAATATGACAGGATGTAATGTAAAGTCAAGAAATGCTGCTAAACTGAAGGTCTAATTAGGATGCACTTAATGTAATGGGAATGACTTTGATTGGTAGCTGTTTTTATTGTTTCATGCTGTGGCTTCATGCCAATTGGTTCTAATTATTATGTGGCATCAAACTTAATGTAACAGGAAGGAAAAGATTGACACTGACAAAATCTTAAGTTACATAATTTTAAGATAAGTCAACCCTAAATAGCTCTATTTTATATAGGATGTTAGACTTTCATGTTACGTCATGTTATGTTAAGTTCATCATAATCCCAATTAGACTGACCACAGCCTGTGGCCTGAAATTTATTATAAAGATTATAGATTGTTTTATGGCTGAAACTTTTGCACCCAGGAGTGTTTCTGTAAATCATATTTGAACTTGTCGAGCTGACTGAGTTAACATATATGGATCATACATAATCATGCACTATGCAGTAGGAAACATAATTCTTGTCTTGTCTCATACAATACAGATTTCTGTCATTGCTCTGGATGCATTTCAGCCTTGGGCTTATTGTGCTACCAGTATCGTTTTAAAGCCAATTCATTATGCCTGCACCCTTTACCAAGGAGTACAGTCTCATAGCAGATATGGTTTCATATTCTTCTGGTTCTAAAAACATTTTCCCAAAAGTAATAGGTATATCTCCTGTAAGCCAAGCCTCACAGGCGCATATAATGTGCTGGGTTGTTTCAGTTTCTTTCTTGCACAATCTGCATGTTAAGATGCTTTTTCACAGGTACATGTCTTGTGAGAAATGCAGTAATTGTTCTCAGCCAAAGTCTGTTAAGTAAGTTTTCAGCTCTTTTCTTACATGGTTTTCTAATAAATAGTTTACCATGTTTGTTTCCTGGAGTTTTAAGCAAGGTTTTATGATGTTCTACTTTGGACCAGTTCTTAATAGCCTCTCTTACTAAACATCGAGATGTTCCTAAAGCTGGCTCTGGTCCAATGAATTGTTAAGCTGTTCCTTGCCTTGCAAGTTTATCAGCTTTTTTATTTCCCTTTATGCCACTATGATCCAGTACCCAGATAAGTAGGAAACATAATTCACTTCATGATTAAATGCATGGCAAAATAAATGATTCATAATAACTGAACTGTACTCAACCATTGTTTGTTCAACACTGGAAAGCCAATATTAGTATGACTCACATTCCACCAGTGATGGGGAGCATGTGCCTGCACATCCAATGAAGAAGCTTTGTAAGTTGCTTCACAGTTCAGTGGTTTGCTCTGCATTATCAGCCAGGATATATAACTGGTAATTATCCAGAAACACTGCACCTCTTTAAAAACCTATTTGTTTACTTAGAGTAAATATATGTACACAACAAGCTATGTAATAAATGTTACTCTGATCTATTCCTGATATTTTGTATTTTCCTGCTTGATTTCTGGCTTTGAGTGAGAGAATTGTATTTCACAAACTGTGAGATTTTCACTTATACACAAAAGTTATGATGACATTCACAGTGATATTGAATTGCGAATATGAACTGAATTTATGAAATAAATTGCAGTTTTACCAAGTAATGACAGTTACTTGTGATTGTTAGGTATAAGTGAAAAATTCACAGTTCTTGAAATATTACTCAGTAACTGTGGAATGCCTGAAATCACATAATATATGCAAAGAGAATAGCTTACATGTTCAGTTTTGCAAATGGAATGTTCTGAAAAGCAACATTATTCTCATAGAAATTAAGGTATGCTATAAATAACAACAATAATAACAACAAGAAGAAATAAAACAAAAATTCAGATGGCTGAAATTGAGTTCCTAAGAAGCACAGCAGGTTATACTTCATTAGATAAAAAACGAAATGATGAATTAAGACAAGAATTATAATTGGAACCACTAATAGATAAAATAATGCCAAATAACAGAAGATGGTGTCAACATTTAGAAAGGATGTCAGGAAAAAGGCTACCTGCAGCAGCTATGAGATATGCTCCGAATGGAAAGAGACATTTGGAGAGACCAAGAAAAAAATGGGCATCGGAACAGGCCGTAGAGCCTAATTCTTGAAGAGAGGAAGAAGAAGAAGAAGAAGAAGAAGAAGAAGAAGAAGAAGAAGAAGAAGAAGAAGAAGAAGAAGAAGAAGCTATAAATTTCCTGAAACTATAACACATACATTACAAACTGAATGTAATTTCAGAAGAAATTTAAATACTTCCAGAGATGCTATCAAATAGCTAAATAATTTCTTGACTATAACATAACTCAGATATTTAATTGTGTTATGTGTACAAATGTATGCATTATTTTGACTTGCAATATGATGAATGCTTTGTACACACAAGTAATGAAACGAAAAGTTCATAATGAACCATAATGCCAAATAAAAGATTGGACTGAACTGAATAGAGATTGCACCTGCACACATGCAACAGTATCAGTAGCAAAACAATGATAATGCAGAACAGGTCCAAGACATGGAATAGGTATTATGGATGTAAGTTCAGTGTGTCTATGTCTCATTTATATTTACTGATAAGCTTGCTAGTTCTGCTGAATATCCACATGGCTCTGTTGCAATGGGCATGGTTTGTTTGTTATGCCTTGCTTTCTAGGAAGCCAATATGCATCCTGAACTTGATTTTGGTTATACAAAAGCCTAGGTAAAACCAATTTTAAAATCATAACTTCAGAAATAAACCATAAAAAGCATAAGTAGTAAAGGATAATTCTTATAAAACTAATTATTGGAAAGGTAAAATAATGAAAAAGTCAATGCCATAGCTGGGAGTTGGTCCACAGATCTTCAGCTTTTTCATCTCTGTAGCACATACTGCATATCATATCACAAAATAATAACAGAATAATGAAACATTACACAAAATGCGTTGTGTGTCTGTTTGTGCATGTGTGCACATCTGCTTAGGCTTAGACCTACAGAATAATAAAACTACTACAAAGCCACATCCTGTAAGTTGAATCCACATAAGCGAGATGATAGGCAACGATACGGAAACTAAAGAATTTGCAATATTTACTTCCACTCCTCATTTTGTTGTGTCCCAAAGGTTTGTTAATGACATATGCTACTTGCAGAGCAAACTTTTGGAACTACTGCAGCTTTAGAGCTAATGCATCATATTTATACTGATTATACTGTAGGGTGAATTCTATAACAAAAGGACACTTTTACAAAGGATAACAATCTGGAAAGCTGTTATGTAAAACACAGATTTGATATTACAGCAGCTCTGTTTCGTAACTCAAGGATATTTAACTGAGTTTCTTCCTTTCTACTTTATTTTCTTGCAGTACTTTCAATAACATGTCTTTAAAGTTCATGTGCAGGGATCTTAAATAACTATTGAAAACAATAAGTATTAGCACAATTCATTAAAAACACATGAACTCCACATACGTCAAGTATTTAAAAACATGTTTCGAGAAGCATGTTCCTCATCTTGGTTTGTCAACTGGAGTTTGCAGCCAGAAAATTCTTGGCCAATTCATTTTATCTGTGCTGCCCTCTGTGTCCTATGGCTACTTGGACAATATCATCAACTGGCGGGGTATCAAAATTCATAAGACAAGGCTTGTTCTTGGTGATTAAAATTCTTTCCCATGTATCAAGTGTTAAGGGTGTCTTGATGTGTTTGAGGAATGCAATTTCCTGTTTTATTTCATGGTTAAAGTTCCAAAAATGGGATGAAACTGCAGGCTTGTCCACTTGTTTAAATTTTATGTTCCTTAAATGTTCCTTCATTCTAATTTCCAGGCACAATGACTTGGCCGAGAATTTTCCAGATGTAAGCTCCAGTCGACAAACTGATGATGAGGAGCATGTTTCTCGAAACACATTTTTAACTACTTGACATATGAAACTTAGTGAGATCGTCACTGACAGCAAAGCCTCTAGTGTTTGCATAAAAACAAATTAGCTGGTTTGGCTGTTTAGCTGAAATCTGTCTAATGTTTCAGTTTGTCCTCTCCTCAGTACCATTATTTCATGAATGAGTCTGGACTTCTGCAGATACCTTTGGAAGCGGATATTTAATCTGTTTTTTAAAAAGGTGGAAATAAGTACATGACTTCCACTGTAAGGTCCATTTTATTATTTTCCTATCTTTATAGTTTTAGTTAACCTTCAGATTATTATACAGGATCCAGCTCCACCCCAGTGTTAAACTTTTTAGTTTTTATGAGTGAAATATCTAATTTAGATTTTGAAATTTTTGTAATATGTTACAAATTTAATCAGCTTATTACCATTTAATAATTCCGTAAAATGTTCAATAAATATAATTGTAAAAAAATAAAAACTTGGGGTCCACTTGGACCCCTCATAGCAGTTAATATCTCATAAAATTTTCTGTAACTTGAGAGTTTTATGTTGGCTGCCTTGTGTTTTTCTGTTATTCTAGCATGCATTGTTGGTTTGAAATTGTGTGGAAACAGTTCAGTACTCCCCTAGTGTACACTGTAAGGTATAGTCATGTCGAAATGGGAAGGTGAAACTTTTAAAAGGCCGATGTCAATTATGTCCAAGAAAATATTATAGAAAAACTGTAACAAAGTGTGAGAGTTGCAAAAAATTCCTTTTCAATACAGACTGTAAGAAAATGCAGAGAGTAGTGTGTTACACTTAGTGAACATGAATTGTAAAACTCCATGTAAAAAACTTAAATGGTACTGGTAGTACTTTATAAAAATGTTAAAATGCAGTTGTGAATTCCAGTAAAAAATAAAACATAAAATAAAGTGAAAAATAAAAAAATAAAACAAATTATTTCATCTAATGTGATAGTGCTGGAAAATAAAAATAATATAATATGGAATTTGGTTGTTTGTTTTTTGAGGTACATTGTTGGTAAAAAAATGTTGAGACATCAGAATTGTTTTAAAATGATTTTGTTTGTTCTAAGTAGAACATAAGATAATTATATTGTGTTAATTTGTGTTTTCTATCTGAGGTCCACTTGGACCCCTTTTTGTCTGAGGTCCACTTGATTTCTTAGCATGGCTTCCTTCAAAAGGGAAGTAAAGCCGGTGGTCCCGTGTCGTAGATTTACGGCACATAAAAGAACCTTAAGCCTGATAACCTTAAGCCTAAGGACCACAGCAGTTAAAGAGTGTCCATAAATAAAACTGAATTAAATTTAATCTCAGTGGTTTAAGGAAGTACAATAGCATAGCAGTCTGAAGGTTAAATAGAACTGTTCTTTTAACAAGGAGCAAGGATGATTAAGTAAGTTGTTTGTAGAAAGATCTTCATCTGGGTTTATCAAACCCAGTAAGGGGAATAGATACACTGAACACTAGGCAGACTTCAACATGCAACTAAACAGCCAGTAACCCAACAAACCAACCACTTTGTTTTTATTTAAAAGAAAAACTTGAAAATTTACTGTCATTGATATTGATTATGTACACATGATGATTTTACAAGAAGTTCTACCAGTAAAATGAAGATAGGGCCATACTTTTGATGACCACAGATTCTGTTGCCATCTTTGTTCACAGTTATTTTTGTTTATTTTATTATTTGTTTACTGGTATTACTGCACAAAACATACAGAAAATTGTGCATAATGCATAGAGTGGAATTTGAGTTATTTTTCTCTCTGGCATTGAACTTTTATCATGAGTGGAATTCTATTCCCAGAATGTTTTAATACACAATTGTAAAAATTTTGAAGCTACAATGTTAATCATTCCTCTGCTGTTTCAGTATTTAAGGGGGGGATTAAAGTTCTATCCTGTCAATATTAAATCTGCTATGTTCATGACCCATTATCTCAGAACTATTTAAGATATCAGACTGAAAATTTACAGCATGTAAATGAATGTCTTCTAAGTTCAGTGATCTACTTTTAACCAATAAGTTTATTCATTACAAAATATTTTTTTTTCTCAATTATTCTATTTTTTATTACAATTTACCAGCATTTTTTTTAAATCACCAGTCATCTTTTTAACACCAAGTATATCCACAATAGTACTTAGAGGTTGCTTTTATCATTCTAAAATTTAATTTATTTATCTTCAATAGTTTCCCGAGAAAATGGGTCATTTATACCAGAAAATGTCATTCACAGATAAAGCTGTTCAAACCAAAAATGGAAAAAACAAAGTCTCATGTATTTGCAAAGAAAGAAACCACATGGCTTTACACAGAAGCTGCCATGTTTAACAGTAGTACCAATTTGTAAAGCAAAATGTCTCCTTAAAGATGCACTAAAGTTTGCATTTCTACTTCAAAGTGTATAGGAGTTATGATTTTTTTTTCTTTCTTTCTTTTTATTTTTTCTTGGTGACATGATGCAGCAGAATGGCAAATGCAGTACCATTTAAAAAAAGATTTTAAAAATAAGGTTTGTGTCTGCAATGTGAACTATATATCAAATTAAAGTGAAAATTCCAATAAAGATGAGCAAATACAAAAATCAAAATGTCATTTTTTGTCAATTTTCATCATAAGTGCTGACAGCTCTATGAATTAGCAAAACATTGCAGTTGAGAGGTACTGTTACATATGTAATAAATACGGCTCAGAAGTTGAAGACTTATACAGGATGTTTACTGCGTTAAAGATTTAAAATTCCAATATAGTTTCCAGTATAAGTTTTGACAAAATTCCAATATTGTATCTGAGTAACACCACAGTAAAATTACAGCCATATTAAAATGCATATTGTGGCCAGGTTAACATCTTTACTGGTTTTGTTTGTTTCCACAGACATAATATGAAGCTGTGTTTATTATTAGTTGCTATACCCGATCCTGCATAAGTGGCTTTTTAAATCTCGAATGATGATTTAATTACATTTATACTCTCTGTACTCTTTATGAAATTATCTTACAATGCTCTAGAAAATGCTTAATATAAAATTCTCTCCTTTACCTCTTAGAACTGCAATTGCATAAAATTCCTGTGTTATTCATAATACTGGATCAAAAATTCACTGATATTCACAAAAATGTGGATGAAATATGAGGAAATTTTGTTTTTCCAAACTTAGCCTCCCCCACCCCCACCCCTGCAACAATTTCCAAAATTTTGAAAATGTTGAATAGCTTGTAAAAAATTGAAGAGGTAAAAGATTATCCAAATATCTGAGTCATTATTATATAATACAAAAATTATGGAAAAATAGATTTCATGCAAAACAATAACTTATTCAAAAAATACTGATTTGATTAATAAGATCTTCCAAGAACCAATCACCTAAAATGTAATATGAAATAAATCAATGTTATATGGATATTTCATCCAATTTTTCCAGTTTGTAATCATTAATTCTAGTACAATTTCAGTATTTACAGTATGTAAACAAAATTTCAAGTATATTTCAATATCCAGTATTTCCATAATCAGTAGACACCCTGTTATAAATTGCCTAAAAAAGACCTATAAAAAGACCTAAAATTATCCTAAAAAGGACCTAATAGCTAGAAAAAAGAACGTACAAATCTGATGCAAGTTAATTAATATTTTTAATAATTTTAGTTTGAATTACATATTCAAATAATGACTATAATGTTTGGCATCAGGCATCAACATCATTCATTACAACAGCATTGCTAAAAGGGAATGTGTGTCATTTTCTCCCAAATTGTATTATTTATGGACTCCTGCTATACATCAATACAGATGTATTGTAGTGATAGATTGATACACTTAAATTCATGTAACATCCAACCAAATGTTATTCTTTGAAATAGAATTAAATATTTTTGCATTAAAATACAAAATTCTGGTGCTTTGAAACATACGATTCCAAAAAGTTTAAGAATAAAGTGCTCCTTCCTTCATTCATATTTTTTACATTGTTATGTTAATCTGCACAGATCTTTGCTGTCTGTTCAAATTGAGAAAGAGCAGTAAACATATAGTCAAAAGAAGGCGAAATTGCAAAAGTTTGTTCAGACCCAAAAGGACAAATAAGCAAAAAGACATTGAAAAAGGCCTAAAAAGTAAACACAAATAAAATCCACTATTTTCTGGCCTTCAGTGACACAAAATGAACATATTTTATGTTGTGCTTTGTCTTTGGACACTTGAAAAGAAAAGGATTTTTCCTCAACTTCCAAGCCTTAGTAATAAAGCAGGTACACATTACATTTTGCTTCAGCTTTATTAGTTTTTTTGATTTTTCAAAGGCAATACCATTTAAGGCAAAACAAAATGGAAATAATATTAACATAAATGAGAGGTTAATAGCAAATAACTAATAGAAGTCCTCATAAAAATTTTGCATGGGTAAATAACAGTACTCTAAGAGTGATTTTCCTGTCCATATAATGAATACCAGTTTCTAGTCTTTCATCCTCAATTTGATTTTTAAAACAGGTGTTTGCAAGCATTTTCAATCAAAAGAGATAAACCATATTATGTTCCCATTTGGCTTGAAATGGAGCCCATCATGTGTACAAAAGCTTTTAATTAAATTAAAATTCCATATGCAATGAAAGTAAAGAGTAAAATTAAAAAGTTATTTGTAGGGACATATTAAATGTAAAAATTAAAGAACGAAAAAAATTAAGTGCATTGACTTATGATGCAAACTATGTTTATCTGATCTAGGGAATACTGCTATTAATGTTTAGTTGTATCAGGAAAACCTTCAAGGACTTATATTTATGTGCATTAAGATATATAACTTTTTACCAGAAATTAGCTAAAGCAAAGCTTGAAATATGCTCCAGGTCTCTTACCACATGGGAAAGGGAAACCTATACACATAAGATAAATATAGAGGGATGAGAGGGCATTGCATGGTTAAGAACTGGTGTTTGGAGATTAAAAGGATTTAAAAATGTTATACCTAAGGACCAATGACCGTTATGTAGTGATAATTAGGATACTGAACATATTATATTTGAAAGTAAAGGGACTGACATATGGAGAAAAGGATTTCTATCTGAAAAATGGTTTGTGTCATAAGTGGTTTGTTCGGAAAAGACAGTAAGAACTTAGGTCAGTTTTAGACAAAGTGAAAAGGAAGAGGAATTGGACAGTGAAAAAAGAGAACACAAATAGCTACCTACGATGTATGTTTTCAGAATGTAAATACAATGTGACAGGCCATGTCATATTCAAATGCAATTTGCTTAGCACAAGTAAATAAAATAAATAAACAAATGAAAGTCTTCTACCATTATTTACAATTATAGGCCAATTGTCATATTACATAACCACACGTCTATTCATAGGTGAAATAATTTAAGCTATATTATTGTTAAATCTGTAACAGATCAACTAGTTCCAAATGCTTAGATGTCATCAGTTTTATTACTGTTACACAGGGTGGACCATTTAAGTTGAGACTGTACAATATATCCAAAACTAAGCATTGTAGAAAGAAATGTCTTTAATAAAAGTTGCTTAATATCATGGGGGAAAGTAAATGCCATTAGTCGTGTTTTGTTTGGAGGACGTTATGATGGTAATTTTAGGATTTCTGTTTCCCTCTTGCGTTCTCGAATCTGCTGCCAGTCCTCTGAACGTTCTGTCTTTTTATAACTTTCCCTACTACAAGGCAGTAGTTTTTAAAGTAAGAACTGATAATTTAAAAAAAAATAACACAACATTATTTTCCAAATACTTTATTATCATTCAGTACCTTACACCTTACACTACTTCTCCACATAGTCACCGCCGTATTTAGGCATTTGTAACGAGAACCAGTATTTGTATGCCTTCGTCAAAGAATGATGCCGCCTGTGATGAGCCCCGTCTGCACTTCTTGTTTCACAACATCCGGTTTTGGCACCAAGCGATTTTCATCTGTCTCTTCATCTGAAGAAATTCCTTCGTGGAAAACATTTTAACCAGGATATTTTCATAACAAATGAAATGTATACATATCTTGAATTTGTGTAATATGTTTCCGTCTATCGCTTCATGTATATACAGGGTGGATCATTTAAGTTGTGACTATACAATATCTCCAAAACTAAGAGTTTTAGAGAGACATATCTTGAATAAAAATTTATTGATATTATGGGGGAAAGTAAATGCCGTTAGTCGTGTTTTATTCGGAGGGCGTTGTGATGGTCATAAAATGTAGATCTCTTTAAAAGGTACAATTTACTTCAAATAACTTTTTTTTATTTAGGGTCGCCGGGGTGGCGCAGTGGTTTAACTTCCAGCTCTTGTAATGAGGGTTCGGGGTTCGATTCCCGGTTCTGGGATGGCGATTTTAAGTCAGCCCTTCACCTCTGTTGCTCATGTGAAGTATCCCCAAGGGCCACGTCGTTCGGAGTCCACGGTACAAGCTGTAGGTCTTCTCATTCCACCGCCATCCTGATCACCATTGGAGGCAACGGGTGCCTCCACCTCAGAAACGGGTCCAATCATCGGGTCTAATCCCTGAAGGTCATAGGCCATATGGGAAGCGTTAGAAACGACGACGACTTTTTTGTGCCATCAGCCATTTCCGAAATATCCGTTACTAATAGTTTGAGTTATTTCAGTACTTAGGCATTCTTTTAAAGTCCTGTCGATGTTCAGTTGTTTCTCGCGATGTCACGGAAACAGTATGGAATTTTAAGGCCAGCATATAGCGTCATAAACATTTGACTCTCGCTGTTCCCTTTGTATCTACAACGAAATGTGTAATGTAGCTATTTCTGCAAAGGTTTATAACGATTAAAATGAAGTAGATAGAAAAATTAGCTTTTGTAAGAATAATTTGTATACCCACTAATAAACCATAAAGGGTAGAGGAAGTCATGTGAATGTAACATATGATTTTTTTAAATACCAGTTGTTACACTTTTAAGACGTCCCACATTGAACTAATGTCTATAAAGTATCTTAAGCTATTCTTCTTAATTTCCACATGGGTTCATTGGTAAAAAGATCACATGGCTTTCTCTACTCACTCTTCAACACATTATTCGTACAAAAGTTTATTCTTCTATCTACTTCTTGATAATTGAGATGAACTTTCTCTATGCATTTCATTGTAGGTATAGGAAGCATTCAGTAGGCTAAAGCGATAGTCAGATTTTGATAAAAAGCACCTGGCTATGCGATGGCTTTGAAATTCTATGCCCTTTGCATGACCACGAGAAAAAACGAATAGCGACATATACTATGTGATCAAAAGTATCCGGACACCCCCACAAACATACGTTTTTCACCTTAGGTGCTTGTGCTGCCACCTACTGCCTGGTACTCATTATCCGCGACCTCAGTAGTCATTAGACATCGTGAAACAGCAGAATCGAACGCACCGTGGAGCTCACAGACTTCGAATGTGGTCAGGTGATTGGGTGTCACTTGTGTCAGAAGTATGTACGCGAGATTTTCACACTCCTAAACATCCCTAGGTCCACTGTTTCTGATGTGATAGTGAAGTGGAAACGTGAAGGGACCTGTACAGTACAAAAGCGTACAAGCCGACCTCATCTGTTGACTGACAGAGACCGCCGACATTTGAAGAGGGTCGTAAAGAGTAATAGGCAAACATCTATTCAGACCATCACACAGGAATTCCAAACTGCATCAGGATCTACTCCAAGTACTATGACAGGCGTGAGGTGAGAAACCTTGGATTCCATAGCCGAGCGGCTGCTCATAAGCCACACATGACGCAGGAAAATGCCAACACGACGCCTCGCTTGGTGTAAGGAGCGTCAACATTACACGATTGAGCAGTGGCAAAACGTTGTGTGGAGTGACGAATCACGGTACACATTGTGGCGATCCGATGGCAGGGTGTGGGTATGGTGAATGCCCGGTGAACGTCATCTGCCAGCGTGTGTAGTGCCAACAGTGAAATTCGGAGGTGGTGGTGTTATAGTGTGATCGTGTTTTACCTGGAGGGGGCTTGCACCCTTGTTGTTTTGCATGGCACGATCACATCGCAGACCTACATTGATATTTTAAGCACCTTCTTGCTTCCCACTGTTGAAGAGCAATTCGGGGATGGCGATTGCATCTTTCAACACGATCGAGCACCTGTTCATACTGCACGGACTGTGGCGGAATGGTTACACGACAATAACATCCCTGTAATGGACTAGCCTGCACAGAGCCCTGACTTGAATCCTATAGAACAAGGATGGCGAAAACAACTTCCTTCCGCGAGTCACCAAATATGCAACACGCACTGCATCACTCAGCAGCATGTGAAAAACAAAGGGACGATTGTAGATAGGGAACGGCGCCTGCGAGTCAAAATGACTCGCGAGTCACGTTTTCGCCACCTCTGCTATAGAACACCTTTAGGATGTTTTGGAAGGAACGCCGACTTCGTGCTATACCTCGATGTAGATCGATACCTCTCCTCAGTTCCGCACTCCGTGAAGAATGGGCTGCCATTCCCCAAGAAACCTTCCAGCACCTGATTGAAAGTATGCATGCGAGAGTGAACGCTGTCACCAAGGCTAAGGGTGGGCCAACACCATATTGACTTCCAGCATTACCGATGAAGGACGCTATGAACTTGTACGTCATTTTCAGCCAGGTGTCCGGATACTTTTGATCACGTAGTGTATCACTTGAAAAAACTTTAAGTGTTACATTCACATGACTTTCTCTACCCTCCATCGTTAATTAGTGGTTATGTAAACTATTCTTATTTTCCTATCTACTTCATTTTAATTGATATAAGTCTTTGCAAAAATAGCTACATTACACATTTCGTTATAGATACAAAAGGGAAAGTGATAGTGAAATCTTTAAGAACTGGATGCTTTACGCTCGCGTAAATTCCATACTATTCCATGCAATCACGAGAAACAACTGAAAATCGACAGGACAAACTATTGATCAATTCGAAACAGTAATAACAGATATCTCGGAAACGGCTTGTGCCACAAAAAAGTTATTTGGAATAAATGTGTGTTTTAAAGAGATCTACGTTTTTTTGCGTACCTAGCACGTTTTCGCTTAACATTTGCCAGTTATACAAGATGATACAAAATTCCTTCCGAATGAACAGGACTTCACAGGCTATTCCCAGAAAATTCAAGATATACATTTTAATTCTACTGTAAATATCTTTAATATAGGTATGGCATTTTAATCAAAATCGTTAGAGGTATTTTTAGAAAATAAAAGATTTCGAAAGATGTGGGTTACAGAAAAGCCTCACGGAATGGTTTTAGCGTCTCATCAGCAGCGGTTCAGTATCAAAGTTTGGGCAGAGTTTATTGGTGACTGCCTACTTGGACCAGCTCTTCTTCCACAACGCCTGAATGGAGAAACGTATCTGGACTTCCTGCAAAACACTCTGCCTCCATTGCTGGAGAATGTGTCTTTGGCAATACGACAGACAATGTGGCTGCAGCACGATGGAGCGCCAGCTCATATGTATAAAAAGGGACCCTGTGTCATAGATTTACGGCACGTAAAAGAACCTCAAGCCTGAGCAAAATTTCTGGTCTTTCACGCCCAATATAGAATGGGACGCTAAGAACCATAGCAGTTAAAGAGCGTCCATAAATAAAACTGAATATAATTTTTTGTACAGTAAGGTCTCCTTACATTGTGATGGATGAAACAGGTAACATGTTATCCTTTAGTGGTTTGCGTAGTGTGGTTTATGGCGGAAATTGCCAGAAAAGAGCATTTCTAGTTTTTTTATACCGACTTATAAATTGGAAGGAATTTCGTCTTTAATTTGATATATATTTTATCATGGTGGATACAATATTTACATTTTAAATATATTTTTAAAATGGTATCGCATCTGCCATTTTGAACCATGAATTCATCACCACTTCACAGATAAAAATAGTTACTCCTAGTCGCTTTAGAGTAGAGAGGTAATCGTTAGCCTATCTTTTAGAGGAAGTTTTGCTTTACAAATTGTTACTACTGTTAAGTATGGCAGCTTCTGTGTGCTCAAGTGTATAGAAAAATAAGTGTTTGCAAGAGTAGTTAGTAGAAGCTATATAGGATGAGTTTTAAGTCCACCGACAAACAGGGGGTGATTCCTGACTGGAAATGAGGCACCAAAATTCATATCAACTTGTGTCCTGAAATATATAGTTTCCACGGTAGATGGCACTGACGACATTCTATCATAACTTACAGTGTGCGTTTTATGTGTTGCGCATAGTGTGATTTAAGCAACGTAGAAGCACAACGGTCCGGTATTCATACCTGGAACAAGCCGAGATGGTGTTCGTGTATGGCCAAGCAGGTGGAAACGGTCGAGAGGCAGCACGGATGGACCGAGGCACGTGCCCTGACTTTTCTTTTGATAGTGACGGGAGTAGGAAGGAGAATTTATGGAGAGGAATTGAAGGAGAAGTGAGGAAAGGTGATGGGGTTCCGCTGAGCACCCCCAATAGTGCGGAAGGTAACTGCCAGCTTATTGCGCTAGCAGTGGGTGAAGGAAGATGGCCGGGAAACAGCCATGACCTTGCCAGGGCCCTGGTTGCCCCCCGGGTAGTGGATTGGGATTGGATAAGGTACTTTATTTGAGTTTATTGCATGAATTGAGTGTTGTTGAGCAACCCCGAGAGGTGCACTCAGTTTTGTCTGTAGTGTCTGCTATCATATATCATATGGATTTCTTGGGATAGCATGTGAAGCCGTAGTTTTTCCTGACCACTCCTCAGGCCCGAGAGTACCGGATCCATTCGGCCGTCGTCGTGATCAGGGCTTTCACGAGTTCCGTAAGAGCTGTCCGAGTGAGCCTAAACCCCTCCAGGTTATCTGTTGGGGTTGGCGGTGGTGACGTCTGGACTGTGCGTACACCAGATGTGGAAGAACATGTACTCCATTATGTTGAGAGCAACCCTGGTACAAGCTCTAGGCAATTGGCCCGCCAACATGATGTAAGCCGAAGGACGGTTATCTATATCCCACATGACAGCCGCTATTATCCCTATCACCTCCAACGTGTGCAAGGATTATCACCGGCGAATTTTCCTCCACGGGAAAGATTCTGTCGATGGTTTGTGCAACAGGCCATCAACATTGTGGGATTTCTGTCTTCAGTCCTCTTTATCGATGAAGTGACCTTTGGTAGAGATGCAATTATTAACTACATAATCGTCATCTGTGGGCTACAGAAAATCCTCACGAATGGTTGAAGCGTCTCATCACAGCGGTTCAGCATCAATGTTTGGGCAGGGATTATTGAAGACCGCCTACTTGGACCAATTCTTCTTCCACAACGCCTGAACGAAGAAACGTATCTGGACTTCCTGCAAAACACTCTGCCTCCATTGCTAGAGAATGTGCCCTTGGCGATACGACAGGCAATGTGGCTGCAGCACGATGGAGCACCAGCCCACTTCCGCATTAATGTTCGCCGACACCTTAACATCTTCCCCATACGTTGGATAGGACGTGGAGGCCCTGTCGCATGGCCTGCTCGATCACCGAACTTAAACCCCCTGGATTTTTACTTGTGGGGGCATCTGAAAAGCATTGTGTGCGCTGAGCCTGCTCCCGACGTTCAGACCCTTCAACAGCGTGTCCACGTAGCTTGTGATGATATTCGGACACAGGCCGGAACATTCGAACCAATGATGCAATCCATGGAGGCCACTTTGAACATTTGTTTTGACATGGATGGGATTCAGGCCATGTACTGTGTGCCAGGGCTCTTTGATGTTTTTCAGTGCCATCTACTGTGGAAACTATGCATTTCCAGACATAAGGTGATATGAACTTTTGTGCTCCATTTCCAGTCAAGAATCATCCCTTGAAGTTTTTCGGTGAACTTCAGACTCATCCTTATGCAAAATAGAGGAAGTAGGTATATGACGGCTTTGAATTTGTAAGAGACATGTCTTCACTAGCGACTTCTAAGCAGTCCACTCAATTACCACGTTTCCATGGGGTACTGAAATTGATTTGAGTACACATTCCGTATTGAATACTGCTTGGAAACGCGGTCTCAGGTCGAATTGAATCTTTTAGATTCGATCCTCTTAGAAATCAGGATCGAATCGAACTTTTATTGCATGGAAACACCTACCGTATTGAATACGCCTATTGCAGGACTCACTGTAATACACCGATCCCATCATTTCTGTAAAATGAAAACGACCTATATGTTCCCACAAATATTTTCTTCTTTCTTTAACTCAACATACAGACCTACGTTTCGCGCATTTCTTCTGCGGCAATGTTGTGAAATACAAGATTTGGATCTGTATTTTGGCAAGAAAATCAGTTTTCTTTGGTCTTTAATGCTCACACCTTTGTGAAGAAACAATAAACTTGCCAGAAACTGGTGCAATATAGACACAAGGCCGCTTTTATCATTTCTATATTAACGTCGCAGATTCTTCACAGCATCAAACAGGCATACACTAACCTCAAAACCTCCGCCCGAAACACAAAGCAACAAACTAACATATGTTTAACTGTTTTGCCTTTCGCCAAAGTAAATCCAATCGACCAACGCAAAGCTTTAATTAGTTACTCTCGAATCTTGCGTATCCAAACCCATCTCAATAGGTATTTAGTATAGAATGTGCACTCAAATCGATTACAGTTATTCCGCATTGAAACATGGTAAGCGTGTCTGAAGAAGAGGAACACCCAAGAGCCACGAGGATGTCAGGAAACAGCTTTTACACGACAGGCTGAACATGAGGTAATCTCTGAGGATCGTAACTGTTGCTTGGAAGAAATACAATGGTAGAAAAGAAAATATTTCTTATGGAGGGAATCTTAAACTGTTGCAACAAACCATTTTCTCAATTATTACACATGGTTCACGCAAATCTGGGTTCTGCACCCTACTATTCCTGCGCTATACACTTGCCTACAACAAACAAGAATGTAAATATGACACTTCAAATATATTAAAAAAGTGATGAAATCAACGTCAACTATAGTCCTGATGTGTTTATAAATAATAATAATATATTTTTTTGAATCCACATAATGAAATCCAAAATAATTTCAAATTAACTGGAGCTATCAGCTGAAATATTTGTAACTAATCACATGCTAACCTATAATGTTGAATTTTATATGGCATAAACTATCAGAAAATGACATTATGAATGCCTAAACATAATTATGTATTCTTAGGTATTCTAATGCTACTAATATATACGGTTTAACTAAAACCATAATTAAAAACATAAATGAGATATTTTGAGTATTTTTCCTAATGAACTGAAAATCTAAAACAGTACACACATGCACATTATATGTACAGGATGGACCATCTAAGTTGAGACTGTACAATATCTCCAAAACTAACCGTCGTAGAAGGAAATGTGTTGAATAAAAGTTGCTTGATATTATGGGGGAAAGTAAATGCCATTAGTCGTGTTTTATTTGGAGGACGTTGTGATGGTTATTTTAGGGTAAATTTAAATTGACCCTAATTGTAGGTTCCCATTTAAAAAAATTAAATTGACCCTCAAATGACCATCATAAGATTCTCCAAACAAAACACGACTAATGGCATTTACTTTCCCCCATAATATCAAGCAACTTTTATTCAACACATTTCTTTCTATAACGCTTAGTTTTGGAAATATTGTACAGTCTCAACTTAAAAGGCCCAACATGTATACAAAGGGAACAGCGATAGTGAAATGTTTAAGAACTGGACGCTATACGCTGACCTTAAAATTCCATACTCTGTACATGCAATTGCGAGAAACTACTGAAAATCGACAGGACTTTAAAAGAATGCTAAAGTATGAAATAAACCGAACCATTAATAATCGATATCTCGGAAATAGCTTATGAAAGAAAAAAAATTATTTGAAAAAATTGTGTGTTTTAAAGAGATCTACATTTTTTGTGCAGTGCCCTTTCGTCTATAGCTTAACGTTTACCAGTTATACAAGATTATGCAAAATTACTTCGGAATGAAAAGGATTTCAGGTTATTCCCAGAAAATTTAAGAAATAAATTTTATTTGTCATGCAAATATCTTTAATATATGGTATTTTAATCGAAATCGTTAGAGCCAGCTTTGAAAGAATAAAGAATTTCGAAAAATTTTCCATCTAAGATGTAGTTTGAGTTGGGGGAATTTTATAGAGAATCTTCGTGTCACATCCTTGGAAGATGTTGAACTTAAATACCAAGTTGGGTATTTGATGGACTTTTCGTTTTTGAGTTATGCTGGACACACACACACACACACACACACACACACACGGATCTTTTTCTAAAAATGGCTTCCTTGTTCAGGAGGCCTCAAAACATATTTCCGGTGAAACCTCGACATGAATATTTGGGTGGAATACAATACTTCCTCTACCTACTATACGTAGTAGAGAAAGTAAAAAACAAACATTTGTTTCCATACATCAAATTTAAATTGAGCTTTTTTGTTTATGGACGCTCCTTAACTGCTGTGGTGCTTAGCGCCCCATTCTATATTGGGCGCGAAAGACGGGAAATTTTGCTCAGAGGCCTCTTTGTCAGGCTTGAAGTTCTTTTACGTGCCGCAAATCTACGATATGGGACCACCGGCTTTACTTCCCTTCAGAAGGAATGTATACATCAAATGTTCGCAAACTGATTTAAACCGATTTTAAACATTTGTATTCATTTGTTAGCTCGTATTGTATGCAGGTGTGGACTAGGCCTTAATAAGCAAACTTAATGTATAAAAGTAGATCAGTGGATTTACAATGTATGCATCTACGTCCAATCCATGTCTTAAAACATTTCTGAGATAATGGGTCATGAATTTAGCAAATTTAACATTGGCGGGATGGGATTTTAATCTCTCCTTAATTCAAATAGCTCTAACAGGAACAACGACCCTGCCTGACAGGAAGACAAGAAGTTAATAAAAAGTAAAGTAAGATGTGTAGTCATGCTTGTCCATGAAACACAAGGCTGGGAGTGTTGCTTGCAAGTGCAATGCATGTGCAAGTGATTGCATTTTTTGTGCTGCATTTAACTCGATATTGTCAACATCTGTTTGCCATAAAGTACGCAGACAGTCTTAGACTCAAAATAGCCGACTGCTTAACTTCCCCCAAGGTCTGAGTCAGGCACACTTCGAGGTCTAGGGGCTGAATCATCAGATAAAGAGCATGCGTTAAAGTGTTTTGGAGTTTTCTCCTAATCTGAAATGATAAATATACAACGCTGCGCACATTAGGTTAACATGCGGTACGGGATTGTTCCTATGGCGTTTAGAGCGTTTAGAGCTCGGGTCACTGTGGATGATTTTCATGGAACGAAACCGTTCCTTTAGCCAATCGTTGTTCATGTTTATAGTTTTATAGCTACATATAAACGCCAAGTAGAGCCGAGGTACATGATTCAAATATTTTTACTTTCTCTACCACGTGCCTAGTAGATATAGGAAGTAGTGCACTCTGCTCAAAAATTACATTTCGGCATTTCACCGTAAATATGCGTTTTGAGGCCCCCTAGATCCAAAAAACATTTTTAGAAGGGTTGCATATGGGTGTCTGTGACCAGGATAACTCAAAAGCGAAATGTAGGATAAACACCAAAATTGGTATGTAAGTTCAGCACCTTCCAAAGATGCGACATAAAGATTTTTAAGAAAATCCCCCACCCCAAACCATCCTTTATGTGGGTGTAATATCGTTATGGCTGTAACGATTTTCATTAAAATTCCATATATTTAATGTATTTACATCATTAATAAAGTATATATCCTGAATTTTCTGGGAAGAGCTTGTGCAGTCCTCTTGATTCGGAAGGAATTTTGTATAACTGGCAATGTTTCTCGCGATGTCATGGAAAGATTTGAGGCAGTATTTTTAACACTAAAATGGTTTCAGTCTAATTATATAAATATAAATTCAATAACAGCCCGCCTTGAAGCAATATGTGTATGTAATAATTTGTAAAATGTATGTAACAGTCATTGCATATGCTTATATTATTGTATACATGTTCAATAATGTTATATGAATGTATTAATAATTGTATGAATAATTTAATAACGTAGGAGCTGTAAGAAAAATAAGTTAAAGGTTGCTAACAATGCGGTAACTATGAGGTAACCTTGAGGCAATAATGAGTTTGAAAGTTTAAATGCTACTAGCCATTATTGGAGCAACAATAATGTAAATTTTGAGACAGTTTAAAAATAGCCAATCAACAACCATAAAAAACTATAGTAAAATGAAGGTATTCTATTGGAGTAGGATTAGCCAATCATAAACTGAAAAGGAGAAACATTTACAAATTTAGAAGTCAGTTGGCTGCAAAAAGGTGTCCTCGAGAAGTATAATACGTATTCGTGTGAGACGTAAATAGTTTACTATTAAAAAGTGCAAGTATTTAATAAAAACATCTCACAACTCTCTCTCTCGCTCTCTCTCTCTCTCTCTCTCTCTCTCTCTCTCTATATATATATATATATATATATATATATATCAGTGAAGTGTTATTTAAATCTTATCAAGCATTAATAAAAGGAGTGAAGTAAAATTATAACCTGTGTAAGCCTACATTCTTGTCGCACCACAACCCTGCCAAGAGAAACGTGTCTCTAACAATAATACTGACGCAGCCGAGGCAAACATAAATATATAATATTTAAAGAAACAGTCAAATTACAAAGTTAATATTTTTTTAAATTTGGGGCGAAGGCTACCGGAAAGCGGGTACTATACGTGCGGTTGCAACTACTACAAGTTCGACTCCCCAACAGTTGAAATATAATACAACTCCTTCAATACAAACTACTTCAAATTGACGCCCAAAGCGTGGTAAAAATAACGTAACAAACAATCTTCTTCAAATTGGCTTTCCATACGTAGGGCAGAAACCATCTTTACTTCAAATTGGCGTCCATACGTGGAGCTAATAAAATACTACTTCAGAGTATGGAATTTAAAGGACAGCATATAGCGACTCGCTTTTAAACATTTGACTGTCGCTTCGGTTTCCTGTATCCACCTTGGAGCTTCATCGAAGAGTGTTATGAAACTATTTCTGCAAACGTTTATCTCGATTAACATGAGAGAGACAGAAAAGTAAGCTTTAGTAGGATTAGTTTGTAGAACCCATACAAAAAGCGAACAATAAGACTGTTTTTCTTAGTTCTTCATCTCCTAGCCCATTACCTTGGACTGACAAACAATACACTTGACTTAGAACGCACAGAAACACATTAAAATATACTCAAGAGCATAAGCTATTCAATACAACAGCAGTGATCTGAGTTTTCTAAATGTAAAACTTTGCGTCTTACCACAAGAAGGACTTGAATGTTCGTCTGCTAATGTAAAATTAAATTGAGTTTTATTTATGGACGCTCTTTAACTGCTGTGGTCCTTAGCGTACCATTCTATATTGGGCGTGAAAGAGCGGACATTTTGCACAGAGGCCTTTTATCAGGCTTGAGGTTCTTTAACGTGCCGTAAATCTACGCAACGCGGTATCTATTCCTTTATTTTAATATAAACTTATTTCACAGTTTTAAAATCAAGATTCCTTTACTATGTTTTGCTTATAAATGAAAAGCTAACTTTGGTGCATAATTCTAGCGTTACTGGTCCACCTCAGAATTTCTGTGCATTTCCTTTGTTCACTCGTCAGCAGTTCAAATACAGCTTAATTTTAGCATAACGTGTGTATCACCTATTGAGGTTGACTCGCGATGATATTTGGACTTCCCCTCAGAAGTAAAGGTGTGTTGCAACGCAATGTTACACAGGTTGCCTATTTCTTAAACTTCGATAAGCATGGCGTTTTCACCCGTCTGATTTAAGGGCACTTCGTGGATAATGACTGTACTTAATAACCGAGAATGGAAACCGGAACGAGAACAACAAAGTTAAAATACGAGTATTATAATGTGAACATACGAATAATCTGCAACACTCATAACAGGCAGTCATGTAAAGAACTATTTCAGAAACTAGGTATACTAACCTAACCTCGTGTTTATATATTCTCCATTTTAAAATTTTATGCAAATAATCGACATAACTTTATTGCAAATATGGAAGTACATAACTTTAACACTAGGCAAAAGCGAAATATCCACCGTCCAAATGCAAAACTACCTTGCTTCCAAAAAGGTGTTTACTATGAAACAATTAAGTTATATAATGCTCTCCGCAGTAATCTCAAGAAAAAAAATTAGCAACTTCAAAGTTTTTAAAGGCTACCTAACAGAGTACCTCTGTGATAAATCTTTCCACTTTCTAGAGGAATATTTAAACCACAATTTAGCCTGTTGACAATCAAGTTCTTGTATACTACATATTCCTATAATGTTAAGTTACTGTATTAAGCCAAATAAGAAATACCTTTAATACATTTAATATGTATTTGATATTTTTATCTTAACACTAAATTTTGACCATCTTTTCATATAAGTAAGGATATAATTTTTGAGCAGTGACACAGGCTGTAAAGGCTAAGTGAACTACATTTTATACTCAGTACCTAACCATGCTAGCTTTCAAAGTAGTAGAAGTTTGATATTTACTGTATATATTTAGCATCATAATCTGAAACAGCGTGACCATATATATATATATATATATATATATATATATATATATATATATAACTGGCCAAGCTTGGGCACATACTTAATGGAAGTACGTGTACTAAGAGATAAGGTGTTTATGTAATTTTTCTTTAAACATATGTGGTGCTTGAGTACTTGTGTGCGACTGTGTGTGTGTGTGTTTGAGTGTGTGATTCAGAGTGTTTTTTTTTAATTTTATATGTATGTATATAGTGCGGTGATTATAAAAAAAAATAATTCTTTTCTGGTTGATACTGCAAGTCACGTATACAGACCAGGTATTTTTCTAGAGAGCATGTACGGTCTTATGACCCACGTGACTGTGTTATGCAATTAATGTAATACTAAATACTTAATAAATACCACCAATACAATACACTATATATGTATTAGATGCAAAATTGTTTTATTGTACATATTTAATGTTTTGTAAATATATATCTTAAAATTCTGACACTCTTTGCATATAAGCAAAGGTTTAAGCATTGAAGGGAAGGCTTTTCTATTCAGTAGACGTGACAATTTTTTAATGTAATAGAAATTTGATGCTTGCAAAATCCTGACACTCCTTGCATGCAAGTAAGGATGTAATACCTTGTGCAGTGACACAGGCTGTAAAAGCCAAGTTGTATTAAGTTCAATACAATAGAAATATAAAAGATTTTGACATGTTTCTATGTTCAAGGCCTTTTGGCCATCAAAGAACCTACAGAATGGATTCTAATCTAATCTAATCTGAACGTTCACGATTAATAGTAAGTTTTCTTGCGTCGTGGGAACGGGAAGGAAGATTTTAACTTTTTCGTTCCCGGGGACAACATATTAGTTCCATATTTTGCGCATTAGACTCTTCACTGTAGAAATTATTCAAGGCGAGTGGTATGAAACAGCGCTAGACCTCTTTCTAGTCGCAAACCGGGAAAATGCAACCGGAAGAAATTCCAGCAAATGTGCGTCCTGACTCTCCCTTAGACTTTTTGAGCGTCCGTCCTTCTAGCAAAAGCGTCGTTTGTTTATATGCAGCTCAAAACTGGCTATTGCTTCAGAAAGGAAGTAGCAAAAACTACCAAGAACGATAAATAACTTTAATGTATATTATTAATAATAGAATTGAGCTTGGTGCAACTAGAGGAATTGAAAATACGAATAAAGCTGTATTTATAAAACGTTTACTCTATCGAATTTAGACTTCGGCTGGATTGGAAACAAGTGAAAAAATGGCATTGGCCAGTTACAAACAAATGATGTCCCAATGCACAAAATCGACTTTCTACTTTACTATCACTATGAACATCCGTATGCGTTTTCGTTCTCGTTTTCGGGGTATTGTGAACTAAAATGTAGTGCTTCCCATTCTCATTTCTGTTGTCGGGTTATTCTGAACCTGTCTTAATCCTCAAATGCTGGAGAATCAGGATTGCTTTCTGGCTGTTTAAATACCCAAATGCAACGTTTAAATGGCGTGCGCAGGTGTGTGGAAATAGGACATGTAGTTTTAAAAATTGGATTTCTTACATTTTTTACACTTTTTGCAACTTTAAAATGTTCCCTAGGTTGTAATTCTTCTTCAGTTTCTTCCAAAGAAATTTTCTACTTTCCTTTTACACCTGTTAAAGCACATTATCTCTTACCATAAAGAACTCAGAGGTCATTTGTTCTAGCGCTAACAGCCAACAAATGATTAGGAGATTAAAAAAAATAGCTCTCCCTAGCAATGTTAGAAGCTGGCCCTTTTACCGTTAGAAAGCTTCATATCCCTATATGCCACCAATAATATGGAAAATCTGCTTAATATACCGTAACGATTAATTCTAACACTTTATACTTATTTCTTAAATAAGTTGCGTATGCTTTATGTTCTATCAACACATTCATTGTATGTGTTCACAACATTTCCTTCCTAAAACCTGACTTGTTACATACTGCGGAACAGAGGAATGGGAAATGAGGGAATAAGAATAAGGTCCCTTTCAAATTGCAAAGTAAGCGCAGATGCAGCATAAAGCAAGACTTTCCCATGTTATTTAATGGTAGCATTCACATAAGAGACGCGTAACGCGCTACGTAACGTAAGAGATTGCGAACTCCAAAATTTATGCTTGCGTTGCGTTCATAGAGGAAGAGTTCTCATATGCACTATGTGATCAAAAGTATCCGGACACCCCCACAAACATACGTTTTTCATCTTAGGTGCATTGTCTGCCACCTACTGCCCGGTAGTCATCATCCGCGACCTCACTAGGCATTAGACATCGTGAAACAGCAGAATGGGACGCTCCGTGGAACTCATGGACTTCGAATGTGGTCAGGTGATTGGGTGTCACTTGTGTCAGAAGTCTGTACGCGAGATTTCCACACTCCTAAACATCCCTATGTCCACTGTTTCTGATGTGATAGTGAAGTGGAAACGTGAAGGGACATATACAGCACAAAAGCGTACAGGCCGACCTCGTCTGTTGACTGACAGAGACCGCCGACATTTGAAGAGGGTCGTAAAGAGTAATAGGCAGACATCTATCCAGACCATCACACAGGAATTCCAAACTGCATCAGGATCCACTCCAAGTACTATGACAGTTAGGCGTGAGGTGAGAAATCTTGGATTCCATGGTCGAGCGGCTGCTCATAAGCCACACATCACGCAGGAAAATGCCAAACGACACCTCACTTGGTGTAAGGAGCGTCAACATTACACGATTGAACAGTGGCAAAACGTTGTGTGGAGTGACGAATCACGGTACACAATGTGGCGATCCGATGGCAGGGTGTGGGTATGGCGAATGCCCGGTGAACGTCACCTGCCAGCGTGTGTAGTGCCAACAGTGAAATTCGGAGGTGGTGGTGTTATGGTGTGGTCATGCTTTTCCTGGAGGGCGCTTGCACCCCTTGTTGTTTTGCGTGACACGTTCACAGCGCAGATCTACATTGATATTTTAAGCACCTTCTTGCTTCCCGCTGTTGAAGAGCAATTCGGGGATGGCGACAGCATCTTTCAACACGATCGAGCACCTGTTCATACTGCACGGGCTGTGGTGGAGTGGCTACACGAGAATAACATCCCTGTAATGGACTGGCCTGCACAAGAGTCCTGACTTGAATCCTATGGAACACCTTTGGGATGTTTTGGAACACCGACTTCGTGCCAGGCCTCACCAACCTACATCGATACCTCTCCTCAGTTCCGCACTCCGTGAAGAATGGGCTGCCATTCCCCAAGAAACTTTCCAGCACCTGATTGAAAGTATGCCTGCGAGAGTGAACGCTGTCATCAAGGCTAAGGGTGGGCCAACACCATATTGACTTCCAGCATTACCGATGGAGGGCGCCACGAACTTGTACATCATTTTCAGCCAGGTGTCCGGATACTTTTGATCACGTAGTGTATCCCCGATGATTTGCCAGATTCTGAACAACACACGATCGCGATGCGGGATTTTACGCCACGTGTAATCATGTTGCTCTTCCAATGAGCCGTGCCATGATATTTTAAATCTGACGCCAGACGCTTGTCTGTTGTTCGCTTGTTACAACACTTTTTGTCTTATTTATTTATAAAGACTGGATGAATTTTTATATGGGATGCTATTACTGGTGTTTATTTGAAACTTGTGAAGCCGAATGCCTGTGTCACCTTTCGATGGCACTCTGATGCGACTCTTCTCAAACTGAACATTTTAGTCAGCATTAAAATTGATCAGCTAACTAAACTGGTGTTATCCTTTCAAAATACACTCACGCATACCCTGAGATAAAGAACTCATAGCTATACCACCAAGGCAGCTGGCGCACGAGACAACGTAGAACGAGCTACGAGATGATATAAAACTCATCAACTTAGCAGGCAACATTAAATGTTATAAAAGTTTGAAGCAAAAGGCACAGCTTCAATTGTGTACACAACAAACATCCCTCAAAAACATCTTTCTTTCGTCAGACAAGTTATGCATTATTATTGGTGGCGGTGGCGGCGGCGGTGGGAGCGGTGCAGTTGTATCAATGTGCTCATAAACATAACTATAATGCAGCATATGCTATTGTACATTTTCAGGGCTATCGCAATCCAAAACTTTGTGAACACCCAAACTATATAGGTACTCAGGAACCGCTACTGTATAAGACTGTAATGTCAATGTTCTTTGGAGATTGTCACCAAAATTTCTAATTGATTTCTGTTATTTTATAACAGAAGTATATAGTCAGATATTACTATAAGTCCAGTTCGTATTGCTACTTCTTTTATAAGATAGATATATCTTCGTAAATAACGCATTTTCATAAAACCTGAAGCAGGTTGTAGAAATATCAGTATTTCCAACACATTTAAGTATCTACGTTTTCAAACACCAGTTTTATCAACGATAGCATACTTTTTTCCTTGTATACCTACATTCGTTTAAAAAAAAGGTAATTACTGCGTTGCCAATGATGAAATCCATAAATTGTTTATTTTAGTAGCTAAACTAATTACACCACTGTACATTTGGTGTGCTGGGCATTGGCGCACGCGCACTAAGATTATAATGGCGTATCAGCTGGCAAAGATATCCTTTCACTGTATCACCTGCAATCACTCCCTATCATCGCCGTGTGCCCTAAAATATTCTAAAATATGCATGTATTTTTAATCCTGTAGCGCTACAGCACGCGAACCCGACTGCCGGCCTCACGCCCACGTACGCACGACAGAGATGGGCGATCATCTAATCGATACGGGTAGATGATGTGACCAGCATCACATATCTCCCAGGCCGAAAGTTGGCTCACGAGCCCAGGGACCGCTGCCTATCGCAGCTTCTCACTTTCCTCACGATGCTGAGTAGGCACCGGTCCTATACCCGGACCTAAAATCGAACCCGGGCGCATTCCCTGGTCGGGAACCAGTGCACCACGCTCCAGCCGACTTCAAAATATACCTTATCATGCACTAAAATTGTTAACTTTGAGCTTATACGTTTTGGTACTTACAATGTGTATCGTCTCCCGGAATGGGAGCGGTCTCCGTGTCCCGGGTCCCCCCAGAGCGATGTGCAAGCCTGCACGGGAGGAGGGGGGCAGTAGTACCGACTGCCATTCGAGGAGTCTCAATCTGTAAAATGTAGGGACCCTGACCTCTGCCCTGTCGTGCCTCCTGGTTCGGCCGCCCTCTGCCTCCTCTCACCCGTCAGGTGCTTAGGCACAAAAGATCTTCATAGGTCGAGGTGCTAAGTCCCCTCCGCTCCTAGTCCTAGTCCTACAATGTACACCTTAGACATCATTCCGGTCGTTATAATTTGATTTGCAGTATAAAATTACATTTTCTCCAAATGCTCAGGTGTAGGTTTATGCTTAACACAAGTTTTTTCGCTGGGAAGGATCTTTCCGCGTCTACAGATGTTATTGGACAAAATTTGAAGACTTACTAACTCTGGGGAATTTTCTTTAGGAAGCACTAAATTTTCACCTTGAGGATATTTATCCACAGAATACGAAACCTTAATGTCAGAATTTCTCTCTAGACGATGCTTCACTAAGTTGTAACGGTATTACTTACAAATTTTTGTGTATTTATGTTTACTTCACGCGTGGAAGCCATCTTGTGACGTCATTCATTTGTTCGGTTTGTAGCTCCATCTGGTGTTAGCAATTTGCAGCAGTGTTAGTGTTCGTTTGAAAGAACGCTATTGTTATCTTAATTAATTTTGGTTTATTGTCCTCCGGCTAGCTATTATTTCTCGGTCGAACATATCTCTTGATCAGGGTGTGTAAACGGAAAGGAATCCTTTATCCAAAGATAACACTGATGAAGAAATTTATTATACACTTTTATTGTCGAAACACAGTCACTATCACATTTACATATTGATCTTGACACTCGCCAAACTGAAACTGTTATAATAACTTCATTACTGATAATTCTTAATTCGCGTACTTCAACTTTTTGTATAATTAACTCTATAATACTTGAGATTTTTCATAACTCTGTTACGCGTAACCTGCAAATACTTTCGACGAACTGACGGGAATGCGACGTGTAGTATACAAAGAATTTTGATGAACTGACCGACTGAAAGACTTTACCTCTAACCTAGCTCTATTTATACTCCCACTCCCCGATATGCCTAAAGATTATAACTGAACTGCAATTGGCTAATAAAACGCGCCAACATTAGCGTCTATTTTAATATCCAATGAAAATTATGAATACATATGCTCTAGGAAACGTTCCAGAAGATTCTCAAGGAAAAACGCGCCAACATTACGTAACTTCCTCGTTTCCAATAATGATAAACAGCTCACCCCCTCGCTGCATTATTGCACACTATTATTGACAGTTTCAGTAAGGCCCTATAAACTTACTTCTCAACAATAATTACAATCAATAAACATCTCAAATCAATGTCACATAAAAATGCATATTCATATTACAATCATTATTTACATTTAAGTAATTTGTGATACAAATTACTGCATCAAAGTACAATTCTTGCTACCCAGAAACTAAGTCCTAAGCAGCTTTTAATAAGTGATATACTTTGCTTATATTCTACCATTCAGCACTCTGGGAAACAAGTAACCCTCATTTGGGTACCTTCACATGCAGGTATTGAAGGGAATGAAAAAGCTGATAAAGCTGCGAAGGAAGTCACCCGACAGCCTATCAGTGTACATGGAATAACTTCAATGCACCATGATGTCATTAGCTACACCAAACGATTTATTATTGAAACATGGAAGAAGATATGGTTAACTCCCAGCAAACTACTAGATGCTCGCGTTGGATCAACCAATTTCTTTGAATCTCTACGAACAGTTGAACGCCGAGAACAAATAGTAATTAACCGCCTCAGAATTGGTCACTGTAGGGTCAATTTTAAAGTTTTGAGAGTGGGCAACATTGAGTAGTGGTAAGCCAAAGCAGCTTTTCATAACTTCGGATTGAAGTTCAGATCTCAGCATGTGCAAGTCTGGGCGCGCTTCAACAATGTGCATCGTCAGCACCGCGTGTGTATATAGCAGGTGTTGCTACGCCATATGCTAGAATGGATCTCAAGCGTGCTATGAATTTCTATGACTTTAAAGTCGGTTTAGGGGAGACAGAATGCTTGAAAGGCTGCATCGTGCACTTGGGAGTCTTTGTCCTTCGTAATCCACCATTTATTGATGGTACACAGAGTTTAGAAGAGGAACGATTCCCTCGACGATTAAGACCGAGCAGGACGGTCGGCTACAGCAACAATGGAAAAAAATGTGGTGAAAGCAGAGCGCATGTTGCGAAAAGATCATCGTTGCACATATGGTCAGATTCAAGAAGCCCTAAATATTGGATCGGCAGCAGTGAAAACAATCCTGAAAGAAAAACTTGACGTCAGGATCCCCTACCACCTCACAAACGAGCAGAAACAAGTACGTGTGCAATGGTGCCAGGAAATGACTAAAAAACTCATTGAAGACCCAAAAACATATTTAACTTAGTAACAGGTGACGAAAGCTGGATTTACCAGTATGATCCAGAAACTAAACAACAGTAATTGGTCTGGGTCTTCCCAGGAGAAGATCCCCCAACAAAAGTGAAGTGTTGGCAAGAAGATGATCTGTTCCTTCTTCTTAGCAAGTGGCCACATTATGACGATTCCGCTTGAGGGACAAAAGACTGTTACTGTCAGATGGTACAGCACAAAATGCCTGCCAAAAGTGTTCAATGAACTGACAAAAAGGCGTCCTAAGACCGGTCTGCGTGGAATTTTGTTGCATCATAACAATGCCTCAGCCCACACTGCACAAGAAACAACCCAACTTATGCAGGAGTTAGAAGTCAGATATTTGTCCCATCCTCCCTTCAGTCCAGGTCCGGCCCCATGCGACTTTTTTCTATTCCTTAAAATTAAAGAAAAGGTTCGAGGTCAACGATTTGAGTCACCTGAAGCCGCAGTAGCTGCTTACGAAGAATGTATTTGCACTGTCTCTAAAGAAGAATGACGTTCAGCATTTGAAAAATGCTTTGAAAGGACGAGACGGTGTATAGAATGCAATGGAGAATATTTTTAAAAGATGCAATGATTATATCTAAATGTTAAATATTTTATTGCGTCTATTTTCATCGTTCTAATACACTCAATCATCATTAATAAAGAACCACCACCAAAAGGCGAGACCTGCAGTGCAACAATGCACAACAACAATGAAAAAGACTTTGATGCTTATAAGAAAATGTAAACTTTTTCAATTACTGTAATGTGCAAATGTTACCATTTTGTAACTTATTACCATGTTTTCTGTCATGTAAAGTTGAAAGGTCGCGATATGACCATGCTGTTAAAGCGTCCCAAAATAAATCAATATTTATATAAAAACACCATAATTTACCGCTTAATTTTCCTGCATTGTTTAAAGAAGCACTCTCGAATTTACTCTGAACGTTCATATGGATGTCTCCATAGTAAAGGACTACATTATTTTGTCAATTTTATGCTTAAATGTTTATTTTAAAATTAAGAGTTTAAAAATACGTATATTATATGCTCGACGCATGGCCTTCGTGTGGATGTTTCCATAGTAAGGACTATGTTATTTTGTCGATATTGTGCTGAAGTTTTTATTTTAAAATTAAGAGTTTAAAAGTACATATATTATATGCTATATGCATGGGAAGATGCTGAAACGTGCAGCAACATTGAGAATATGTAATTATACAGAATGTATCTTTATTGGTGTCATATATTTGGGGGACGTGTTCCTTACATCAAAACAGTAAAAAAAAAGTACATATGTACATGGGTCTGAAAATCAACCGTTTCGTTGTTATAGGTCAAATAAGATGTATTCCATGAGTGAACAGACGGATATGCACTACACGTATGGCCGTGCAGACGGCAATGCAGCACGAGCACATGAACTTTGTGCAGAAAGGTACCCTGACAGGCCGTTACCGTGTACAAGAACATTCGCACGAATTCAACAACGCTTGAGAGAGAATGACGCATTTGAGAGGAGTACTAGGGATGCTGGGAGATCAAGAGCGGTACGAGGCATTGAGCTGGAAGAACGAGTTCTTCGTGCTGTGGATGCAGACCCATCACAAAGCACAAGACGTATGGCTGTAAGGGAAAGAGTTAGTCATGTGACTATCTGGAGAATTCTGCACGACAATCTTCTGTACCCGTATCACCTTCAACGTGTGCAAGCATTAAATGAGGAGGACTGTGAGCTAAGAAGACGTTTCTGTCAACGCATGTTACAGCAGTGCGCCGTGTTCATCAATTTCCTAGCCTGTATCTTATTCACGGATGAGGCTGGTTTTACTCGCGACGGCATCTTCAATTTTCATAACACTCATAACTGAGCATTTGAAAATCCTATGAAGTACGACAGGACAACCATCAACAGAGGTTCTCTCTCAACCTTTGGGGTGGAATCATTCATGATCACCTTATTGGTCCCTACTTCTTCCCTCCGCGTCTGAGTGGACAAACCTATCTCCACTTTCTCAGAAATGAGTTGCATCACTTAACTGATAATGTGCCTCTGGACATTATTCAACGAATGTGGTGTTTACACGATGGTGCTCCAGCTCATTTCAGTATGATAGTTCGTAAGTTTTTGAATGATCGATTTCCGCAAAGATGGATTGGTCGAGGGGGACTCATTGAATGGCCTGCTCGATCGCCTGATTTGAATCCAATGGATTTCTTCGTCTGAGGACATTCGAAGTCCTTGGTTAATGCGACTCCTGTACCTGATGTTGACATTTTGAGAGGACGTATCCAAACTGGATTTGATCAAATACGAAACACACCAGGAATTTCAACAGAGTACGCCAGAGCATGGAACGCAGGCTTGCTGCATGCATCGAAGCAAGAGGAAGCCACTTCGAGCAATTTTTGTAACTTTCGATTTTGTTTTGTAACTCTGAAATAAATGATTTTCAGACCCATGTTCATATGAACTTTTTTTTACTGTTTTGATGTCAGGAACACGTCCCCCAACTATATGATACCAATAAAGATACACCTGTATGTGCTATAAAACTTTTAGCTGACTGCCCCCGTGATCGATTAGTCAGCAAGCTGACTTCTTATTCGGAAGCCCCGGGTTCGATTCCCGGCAGGAGAGTAGGAATTTTTTAATTAGTGTTATTCCCTACCCTCCATAGAGTGTGGATGCGAGATCGAACGTGCGTGTGGAAATCAGTTTAAAAATTCTTATGTGTTGCACTCTCAAGACTTTCTCTACTCACTCATGTACAAAATATTCTTACAAACGCTTATTCTTCTCTCTGCTTTATGTTGATCGAGATAAACATTTGTCTTGTTGCATATTTCCTTGTGGGTACAACGGGATTAGGGGAATACAGTAGGCTTTAAGCAATAGTCAAACCTATGCAACGCCATGTAATGGCTTTGAAATTCCGTTCTTTTTACATCTCCGAGAGAGAGAGAGAGAGAGAGAGAGAGAGAGGGAGGGAAACGAATTACTTTCCATTTGAGAATAGTATAAGTATTTTAAAATGCAAGTCAATAACAAGGAATATCTCGGAAATAGCTAACGGCACAAACATATGTATTTTACATCCATTGTGTGCTCTAACGAGATCTATATTTTTGTGTAGTAAATCTCCTATGATTTACCACTTATGCAAAAGTCATTTAGAATGAATAGGACTTCATAGGCTGCTCCCAGAAAATTCAAGACGTACATTTCATTTGTCGTGAAATTAACTTAAACATGTGGTATTTTAATCAAAATCGCTAGAGCTATTTTTGAGAAAATCAAAATTTTTCATGTAAAGGGTTGTTTGGGGTGGGGGATTTTCTTGAAAATCTTTGTGTCGCATCTTTGGAAGATGCTGCATTTAAATATAAGTTTGATCTTTAACCGACTTTTCGTTTGTAGTTATGCTATTCACAGACACACACACACACACACACACACACACACACACACACGAACCTTTTTCTAAAATGTTTCTTTTTTGGGTTCAGGGGACCTCAAAACATATTACCGGTTGAATTTCTGTGCGGAATACAACAGATATTTCCTCTACTTACTATACGTGTTACAGAAATTAAAAAACGACGAAAACCTACAGTAAAGTAATCTAAAATAAAAAGTTCAAAAAGTCAAAAACACCATCAAATGTTTTAAGTCAAAAACCCCCAGTATGACCATAGTAGTTAAAGGGGGCTATGTCGTCCTCCGTGGTGTAGTGTTTACCTCTAGTTACAGAGGTCACGGGTTCAAACCCAGCGGAGGGCGATGGATTTTCTTCGGGCGTAAAAATCCTTAGCATGGCTTCCTCCGGAAGGGAAGTAAAGCCGGTAGTCCCGTGTCGTAGATTTACGGCACGTAAAAGAATCTCAAGCCTGATAAAGAGGCCTCTGAGCAAAATTACCGGTATTTCACGCCCAATACAGAATGGGATGCTAAGGACCACGGCAGTTAAAGGGCATCCATAAATAAATAAAAAGGGGACTATAGAAATAAACCCCTCTCCCCAAACAAGCTTCACATACAAACATTAAGTTACGGGGAATCCAACCCGGGGCTCCCCGAATGCGGGCCACAAACATTGCCGCCTGAGCCATCCCGCTCGGTAGGTGATCACTGTGTTTGCAAAATATGTTTCTCTGATGCTGAGAATCGCTCTCTGGCTAGTTTCCTATGTTTGGCATAGATAAACTTGAAAGCTTGAACCTTACAAGTTTCTAAGTTTAACTTTATGTTTATGTTTATGCTCGCATATTCGTTGTGAACGGTTCCATTAAAATACATATCATCAGGATTTTAAGTTTACGCTCAATTTTCATTGTACGTTATGTTTACGTTACGTCTTCCTTGTGAATGGTTCCATTAAAATACATATCATCCAGTTTTTAAGTTTACGCTTAATTTTCATTTTGAATGCTGCATTATATTAGCGTTACGTTTTCGTTGTGAACGGTTCCATTATAATACATATCATGCAGTTTTGAAGTTTACGCTCAATTTTCATTGTGAATGTTGCGTTATGTTAAATTACTCTTCGTTGTGAACGGTTCTATTACAATACATATCATTCAGCTTTTAAGTTTACGCTGAATTTTCATTGTGAATGCTGCGTTATATTACCGTTACGTTTTCGTTGTGAACGGTTCCATTACAATACATATCATCCAGTTTTTAAGTTTACGCTCAATTTTCATTGTAAATGTTGCGTTATGTTGAGTTACTCTTCGTTGTGAATGGTTCCATTACAATACATATCATCCAGTTGTTAAGTTTACGCTCAATTTTCATTTTGAATGCTGCGTTATATTAACGTTACTTTTTCGTTGTGAACGGTTCCATTACAATACATATCATCCAGTTTTTAAGTTTAAGCTCAATTTTCATTGTAAATGTTGCGTTATGTTGAGTTACTCTTCGTTGTGAACGGTTCCATTACAATACATATCATCCAGTTGTTAACTTTACGCTCAATTTTCATTGTGAATGCTGCGTTATATTAACGTTACTTTTTCGTTGTGAACTGTTCCATTACAATACATATCATCCAGTTTTTAAGTTTACCCTCAATTTTCATTGTAAATGTTGCGTTATGTTGAGTTACTCTTCGTTGTGAACGGTTCCATTACAATACATATCATCCAGTTTTTAAGTTAACGCATAATTTTCATTGTGAATGCTGCGTTATATTAACGTAACGTCTTCGTGGTGAATGGGCCGTAAGACATAATTCCGCCAACTGTTGTTCGTTATAAAAGGTGAATGAGAATTGGAAGTTATCAGAAGGACCCCCAATAACGCTGCCATTTACCCTTTAAGGTTATGTAGCACATTACGCTTGGCATTTCGAAAATGTCATCACTTTCTACTAAATAAGAAATATACAGGAGATGGTAGAGCTTCCCGTTAGATCCCCCCTAAATGTTTAATTAGGCATGCAGAGGAGAGAGGTTGGAGGCAGTGAAGTAATGAGGGTTGACTCTCCCGCTGAGCAGCTGTCAGTCACGGCCAGCCTTCCTTCCTTTTCCTAAACAAACAACTTTTCTATTCTCATTGAAGCTGTCAAGCCATCAAGTGTGTCCTGACAAATTAATATCGCTAAAAAGAAGTGTTACTTTGACGTCAAGTGGATAGGAGCTCTTTTGTTGTGGGGCTAAACCCTCTTTCTTATAACTCAGTCAAGCAGTGATACGCATTAACAAAAAGTGGACTTAAAGCTGGGACGTACGTTTCTTGCTACTGCCAGTTTCTCTATCTGCTCTTTTCAGTTTTTTTCTCTCTCCTTCCTTCCTTCACTCCACGACAGCTCAGGGGACAGTCCCTGCTTTCACTCTCCTTGGTCCAGGGCTCGATCTTAGATCTTTTACCATGCAACGCCTCATCGAAAACTTCTTCCGACTCTGTTTTATTTCATTCTACTGAGTGTATTGAATATTTCTCCCTGTCTTATGTGTGTATAAAGAAGTGTGGTTGCAAAGTTTGGTGAATACGTTTTAAAGCACAAATTTAAGCTAATTTACAAACCACAAATGTTCTTTACGATTCAATTTTCATAATCTTTAAACAACATTTCAGATTTATGGAATTAATTGTTCTTCCACACAAGCGTGCGTTGGACAGGGTTGGAAAGGTAGAATCAGACGACAGAAAAATCCAATGCCATAGCGGGGATTTGGACCACGGATCTTCCGATCTCCGTCCGGTTGTTCTAACCACTGAGCTACCATAGGAACTTGCCGGGACGACATTGGTAGCTCAGTGGTTAGAGCAACCGGACGGAGACCCGGAGATCAGTGGTTCAAATCCTGGCTATGGCATTGAATTCTTCTGTAGTCTGATTCTATCTTTCCAACCCTGTCCAACACACGGATTGTGTGGAAGAGCAATTAATTCCATTAATTGATGGTAGCTCAGTGGTTAGAGCAACCGAACGGAGACCGGGAGATCCGTGGTTCAAACCCCGGCTATGGTATTGAATTCTTCTGTAGTCTGATTCTATCTTTCCAACCCTGTCCAACACACGGATTGTGTGGAAGAGCAATTAATTCCATTAATTGATGATAGCTCAGTGGTTAGAGCAACCGGACGGAGACCGGGAGATCAGTGGTTCAAATCCTGGCTATGGCATTGAATTTTTCAGTCGTCTGATTCTACCTTTCCAACCATTTCAGATTTATGTTCCTGATTGCGCTAGAAAATAAGTTTGCTAAGCAACATACTTTTAAGTTGCTTGGTTTAAAAAATGGGAAATTATGAGTTTCGGTTTTTGCATAAAAATATACACTTACCAAACTCGGATGAGCCTGATGGCGTAACACACTTGCCATATATTAGTAACTACACAGAAAGTTTTAGTTAGCATTATTGGGGAAACCATTTCCGAAGCTTTATTCTGATAACTTAAAAATTACATCGTAAGGAACATTTTAAACACTGAAAATGTCTAAAACATTGCAACCAAGAAAAACGCGCCTGGGAATTTGCTCATAAATACTGGTCTGAAATTCTGTGTATGCGTTTTTATTTAATAACGTACATTTTTGCTTAAAACACACAGTTTAAAAACGTATTATAATATGTACAGCTAATTTTGCAAAAAAAAAAAATCACTTCCAGAAATTTCGGAAGAAATGTCAGCAACATCAGAAAAAGCCCCAAATGCACTCCAATAACAGAAGTATTTACATGAAAAAGTTCCATGTGAATCGTATGTAATAAATTAAAAGGCCTAATTTAGAATTTTTCTATCATTTTTGAACAATTTTCACATTTCGATAGCCTCAACTGTTACATTAGAACGCGTAAACAATTAAAGAATATATCTTACATCGCAAAAACACATAGGTACGTGAGGGCTTATATGCACAAACTTCGTCCATGAATATATGAACAGAAAGTAGTTCACAATTTAAAAATCCATGATGATGACGTTTCACATGTTTCTTCTGTGTCAGAGATCATCGTGCATCATCGAGATGTCTGACAGCGGTTTCCAGGTCCCAAGCAGTGGATTGGTCCGCCATCTGCACCCAGGTGAAGCTGCCCATTCTCAGCGCAATATTTAGGTCCAATAAGTCTGATGTTGGCTTCCGTGCATCACCACTCCAGCGATCGAATTTGTCTAAAAGCCATGTCCATATTTCAATATTCCCAGAACACTCATTATGCTGTTTCGGATGGAATCCTGTTGATTAAAGTTGGACAAAATGGGGATAGGACCCTATTACCGGTGCAATCTGTCTGATGCAGTAACTTCCTCGTTGACTATTCATATGTGCAGGCCGCTCAGAAAGAAGTTTGGTGTTCCAATTTTTCGTAATTCTTCCAGATCAGATTTTAGCAGAAATAAACCTACGATTGTGTTTGTAGGCAGTGGAGTGAATTCGAAGATGTATTCTAAACAGAGGGTCATTTTTTCTAGTGTAAAATGTTTTCGCAGAACCTGGAAATGTCTAAACAATAATTAGTTAGACACATTCCCATTTTCAAATTGTTCACAACGATGTAGGTGCCTACTTTTCGGTATAAATGAATGAAATTTTGTATACCTCCTTATAAGTAAAGGATAAAAATTGAGATGACCTTTCATCCTTATTGAACAATAATACTCAAAATGTGAAAATTTAAGCAAAACATTTAAGTCACATATTTAACATTTATTTTCTCCCAAACTAGTAGGATAATTAAAAATTTATATATACAACTTATTAATATAGCATTAATGAGTTTAATTTTTTGATTAATTTTTTTAAGAATAATTGCATCGTGTAGACCGCTTTCAAAAACAGTAAAACTAATAAAAAATTAATATCTTGGGAACTGATTTTAAAATAAGCATTACATGTGGTGTATACAGGGTGGACCATTTATGTTGAGGCTGTACAATATCTCCAAAACTAAACGTTGTAGGAAGAAATGACTTGAATAAAAGTAGCTTGATATTATGGGGGAAAGTAAATGCCATTAGTTGTGTTTTATTTCGAGGACGTGTGATGGCCAGTTTAGGGTGAATGCATTTTTTTAAATGGGAACCTACCTTTTTATGTTGTTTTCTCCCTTCGCATAAAAACTAAACAACATTTGCATAAAGCACTTTGCACTTGTTCTGACACCAACGTAAATAACAACGAAAATTCTGAATGGCTGTGCACGAAGAGCGCAATGAATGGTTGGACCATCCATCAGGGTCGTATTTAGAGGGGGGTTTCTAGGGTTCAAACCCCCCTGAAACTTCTGACAGTTTTATTTATTTAAATTCATAGCAAACCAATTTGCGAAAATGTCGTTAGATAACAGTAGGTCTATTGCTAGTAGCACATTTACAAGAAAAAGGGAAACTTAATATCATCGCCTTACATAGGAAAGGTGCCCATACACTCCGGTTTCCGAAGCAGTCTCCATGTTTTGTGCTGTAAGGTGGAATATCCTCATTCTGGTGAGTTTTTCTTGTCTATATAATGTCTTCAAGCAATTTTCTTATCCATGGAACGTCCATATACTACGGAGTAGGTATATGGTAACCGTGTGGGGTACTGTTAAATTTAGATATACTTGTGGAAAACCCTCCCCGGAATTTTTTTCTGGGTACGGGCATGCCATCCATGGATGGTCATTTGAGGGACAAGCTACGTTTCGTAATTGGGAACCAACATTTTTTATTTTGTTTCCTTATTCCTCATCACAAAATAAACAGCTTTTTATAAACCATTTTATAATGAGAAAACAATATACAAAATGTAGGTTCCCATTTAAAAGAATTAAATCGACCCTAAAATGACCATCATAACGTCCTCCAAACAAAACTCGAACTAATGGCATTTACTTTCCTCATTATGTCAAGCAACTTTTATTCAAGACATTTCTTTCTACAACGCTTAGTTTTGGAGATATTGTACGGTCTCAACTTAAATGGCCCACCCTGGATATACATTAAACTCTAATTAAACAAATAAATCCTATGGCGCTACAGCCCGCGAAGGCTCTGGGCCTACCAACCTGACTATCGGTCTCGGCCACTTAAGCACGGGAGAGGACAATCATTCAAGCTAAACGGGGAGATGATGAGGCCAGCATTACGCATCCTCCAGCTGCCTATCGGAGCTCCTCACTTTCCTCATGGTGCTGAGTGGGTACTGGCCCTATACCCGGAACTTAAATTCCGATTAAAACCTGATTGCTGTATTAAAAATTCAATTGAACCGAATTGAAATTGTAGATTTCCGAAACTTCACAGATGGCTATCCTTAATAGAAGAAAAACTGGGAGATATTTCGATAAAAACAAAACATGAAATCAATAAGCAAATTGGCCCAATAAGCTTACATTGCATCCGTAAGGAACCTCGGTTTATATCCATGTCGGTCTACGCGAGCGAAAACTCGCAGCCCCGGAGAAGAGAGTACATTATTGCTGTTTATAATGTACCGTGATGCTAACGTTTAAGGCACGAACATGTTTTATTGATCTGGTGTAATTTATCCGGTTTCATTCATAAAACTGTAAAATTTTGAGAAAATTGGAGAATTGCGCACGCTCTCGTTCATGGATTATTGAACCAACTCTTTTTTTTCGAAAACTCGGTTAATTTCAAGTTTAGTGTTCAGATATTTTATTGCCACTCAGTGGGTAAGGAAAAAACTGAGCTAAACAGAGATTGTTTGTCAGAAAACCATGTCATGCCTCATACGTTGCATCATGTTTATTGGGAGATATATTTGGAGACAATAATTTATCAAAGACTAAGATACTGATTTAAATTGTTAGAGTAAGCTTTTTGAAACTGTAATTTGCAAATAAAGACTTCATTGCACCTAAATAAAATTTTACAATGAGTGGAAGTCGGGTTTAACTTTAGTATCAATTATTCCCTACACTATTTTTTTTAACATTTTTAGGTACTAGAAACCATTCTTATCTTAAACAGTTTGATACAGATAAAAGGAAATAGTCACAGCGCTTCAATCGCACGAAGAAGAATTAATTTTGCATTGTTAGCGTTGTAATAAGGTAAATAGGGTGAAAAACGAATTTTAAAAATTGAGATTTATTCTTTTATGCCACCTAAATCATTAAGGCTTCGATTAAACCAATCTAAATTTCTATAAAATGGACAAGTGGCTTTATTTTAAGCTTGAAGGCTGTTCATCGAGTTTGATTTTGGACAAGTAACGCACCTAATTTACGAATTTCTTTTTTATTTTGGTGCAATAAACTTGCTTCAAAGCAGTTTATTATTCTAATTCGGTAGCTTTCAAGTTGGTGTACGTGGGGTCTTTACAAGGAGACACGGACAACATTTGAGAGTGATAAATAAAACCAAATAATTGTGAAGTGTTTAAATTAAAGTAGAAATATACACTAATTCTAATTTTATATAAACTAATCCATGAAAAAATATGATATGTTACATTCACATAACTTTCTCTATCCTCTATTGCCTATTAGTGGGTATACAAATTATTCTTACAAAAGTTTATCTACTTCATTTTAATCGAGATAAACCTTTGCAGAAATAGCTAATTACACATTTCGTTAGGATACAAAGAGAAACAGTAATAGTCAAATGTTTCAGAACTGGACGCTGTATGCTGGCTTTAAAATGCCATACTGTTTCCATGCAGTCGCGATAAACAATCGAAAATCGACGGGACTTAAAAAGAATAGCAAAGATGTTGAACAAGATGCAAAGATGGTTGATGTCACATAAAAAGTTATTTTAAATAAATTATGTGTTATAGAGAGATTTACATTTTTTGTGTAGTACGTTTTCGTCTATCGCTTAACGTTAACCAGTTATACGAGATTATACAACATTTCTACCGAATGACGAGAGCTTCATAGGCTATTCCCAGAGAATTCAAGATATACGTTTTATTTGTCATGTAAATATCTTTAATATATGGCATTTTAATCAAAATCGTTACAGCCATTTTTATAGCATAAAACATTTCAAAAAATGTTCCATGTAAAATGTAGTTTGGGTGGGGGATTTTCTTGAAAATCTTGTGTCCCATTCTTGGAAGGTACTTAACCTAAATACCAAGCTTGGTATTTATCAGACTTTTCGTTTTTGAGTTACGCTGTTCACAAACACGCACACACACATACACACACAATGACACATAGACACACAGAATACACATGGACCTTTTTCTAAAAATGGGGACTTCAAAACGCGTATTTCCGGTGAAATCTCGGTATCGAATTTTTGAGTGGAATGCAATACCATCATGTGCAGATAACACTTTGTGCGTTAAAAGAGTTGCAGAACTCAACGGGGCCATTCAAAGTAAACACAGGTCAGTGGGGAACTGGCACATTAGAGCCCTAAAAACCCACCACTACCACTACCATCGGTCCTCAGAAACGTCCATATGGATACACGGAGAGAGTTGGAACATCGTATCAATCAACAGGGGCAAAATTTCGAACACCAATGCAATGAGCGAAGTCAGCATAACAGTACCGTTAGATGATGATAACAATAGTAACAATACCATTTATAATGGCAAGCGAAAAAATGGCAGTGAAACACTGCGTGCTCTCGTGTTTGTTGCTTATAGTTCGTAGTGTTAGACAAGAACATCGTAAACAATTAAAAATAGCTATGGGAGGATACGGATAGGTCAAATAAAGACATTTTAATTATTTGTCAGTCTAAAAAGTCAGTTTATTCTCTCGAAAATAAAGCCTGTGTAACTGAAGTAGAAAATATTCTAAGACGGACGGTAAACTCTAGTGCAAGGGTCTGTTTTTGTCTACCATCATGTACTGTACACTCAATTGTAAGCCTGGGAAGTGCCTCTCAATGAGCGCGATCCGCTCATCGTCTTGCTGATAAGCAAGAGAAGTAACACAAAGATCGGCTGACCCCGTAGCTCAGTCAGTACAGGACCTGCCTACTGGGTGAGGGGTCCCGGGTCCGATTCCCAGCTGGCGGTGGGAATTTTTCTCTAGCCAAGATTATTCCCTATTCTCCCCAGAGTCTGGAAGTATGAATGAGAAGGTGAATGTGTGTGTGTGATATAATGATTAAAGCCCTAAATTTAGTAGAAACCCAAAGACAAGAGAATGCAATAATTATGTGCCAAAGGAAAGGCCGCCGATAAGAATATTTAGTTAAAGGCAGGGTATAAATGGAACTATAAAAAAAAAACGCTCGCTCACGCTAATTCGCTAGTTCTCCACTGACCTGTGTTTACTGGGAATTGCCCCGCTGAATTCTGCAACTCTTTTAACACACGAAGGGATATCTACACACTTGAAATACGGCGCGGCTGGGCCAGCTGGTATATTTCAAATTACATTTTTTCAGCCATAATTTTGTAGCTTTTGTTAAAATCAGTTTCCGTACTATTCTGAATTTTAAAACCTTATCATTTATTCTCAAATATAATCGAATTGAGAAAAAATATTTGTAATAATAGTAGAGGCAATGGAATTACAAAGCGTAGACAGGGAGGCACCAGGTGGGAAACTTTGGGAACTGCTGTTTTAGTTGAAGGGAATTTGAAACTCAAAACATACGCAATGCATGCAGTCAAAATAGTCAGATCTGATAATACATGTAGAAGTTAGGAAATTCAGTGGTGTATGCCCTCAGTAATGATGGAATGAAACATAGGCATCACGACGCCACGAAATTCCGTGTTAGCAACGGAAATATTTGTGAACTACTAGCTGGCTTACGAGACGTTGCAAGGTTAGCCCTTTAAACTAGAATGCGAATTAATTTCCTTTACCTCCCCTATTCTTTATTAAATTATTGTACAATGATATAAACTATTTTATGGTTAATCTTTGGTATTATTATATTGTACATCTCGGGTATTCCTAATAGCGGATGAAAAATCCCTCGATATTTACGCAAAACAATGCCTGACTTCTTTAACCTCCCCCTCTGTAAATACTGCAAAGTCTATACGTACCTTTTCGCGGTGGAACAATCATCGGTCGGTATGGTCGAGTATTTTTTAGACACTCACAAAACCTTTGTACCTTCTCTTTGGTCCCGTAGGTATTTAATATCTTAAAAACTAATAGTTTTCACTCAAGGAAGAATTCCAAACATATACGAGTACAACATGAAGCCGGGCGATGGTCGTCACTTTTTGAAGCCACACGATGATGCGACAATTCCGAAGCCGTTTACTTTACCTGCTTCGTTGTTGAGCTCTCATATGCCGTCATCTCGTAGCTCATTCTGCGTTGTCTCGTGCGCCAGCTGCTATAGTGGTTGGCTATGAAATCTTTCTCTCACTGTATACGTGGGCGTATTTTGAAAGGATAATGCCAGTTTAAATTGACTGAGAAATTTAATGTGAACTAATATTTGAGCTATTGAAGCGAGTTGCCGACCGTTTGAAGATAAAAAATGAAACTGGTTATGAATCGTAGCACTCGAAGCTATAACAATTGACTTATTATACCTGCTAACCTCTACGTATCAATTTTACAGTTTGAAACAACTGTTTCCGCAATAAAATAAACTAGAAGCGTAACTCGCCGCGAGTCGTTAAAATGCTTACCGGAAAAATCTCTCACGTCTACCGATAAATCTTACTCACGAAGCGCAACACCGGGCGCTTAAAATAACACAAGTATCATTAAGTAGTCACAAGTATCCAGAGTGACGAATGTAAGCAGGGATGTGTACACGAAAAGAGTCTCTCTGATTTAGATTACGTGCACTTATATCAACTTAAGCTCCGCCTACTTTAGAACTACCTCAATAAGTCTCCTTCTTACCCGAGCCAATATTACAAGTCTTAAGTGTGCGTCTGTTACCTTGTTGCTATGGGTTACCTCCCTGAATCTCGAAATTTCATTCCCTTTCTCTTTTACAGAATTCTGATCTACGTGACGGCTCAAAACTACTGTACTCACCCCTTAACTGCATTCCAAGAACTTTTATACTAACGCGTTCACTACTTCGGCTATCGCTAATGACTTTACTTAACATGAGTCGCTAATGATCTTTTCCTTGGACAAATCTTTTTCAACTCAAGATTATCACATTATTCATTGATTTAATATACGGAAATTATTTATTGCAATTATTTCTGTAGGTTACTACCATTTCTTTAAATATTCCTGTAAATAATTACGGTATCAAACGAAATAGAGGTGGAGATTAAAAATTGTATAGGTTTAAGGCAAGGCTGCAAGTTAAACCCTATATTATTTAATTTCTTCATTGATGATATTCTAGAGATAATTAAGTTTGAAAATAACCACTCTCTAATAATTGGGAATGAGGAAATACCAGGGTTACTATTTGCGGATGATTTGGTTGCAGGATCAATAACTACTATGGGATTAAGCAAAGTAATTGGAGCAATGGAGAGTGTTTGTAGCAAGTGGAGCTTTAGGGTTAATACAAGCAAAACAAAAATAATAATAATAATATTTAAAAAGGGTACTAAGTTGAGAAAGGATGAAAAATGGAGTTGGAAAGGTAAGGAAATTGAGGTTGTCAGAAATTTTGATTATTTGGGAGTAAGACTAAGTAGATGGGGAGAAAAAAAGAAACAGGTTTTAGCAAAAGGAAAAGTGGCAATGAAAGTTATTAGAGCATGTTTAGATAAAATACCTGGGATGCACGTAAAATGGATAGAAAGAGTATATGGAGCAGTAGTTGAGGCAAAAATGCTGTATGGTGCAGAGATTTGGGGTATTGAGGAGGGGTGGGAACAGGTAAATAAAGTGCATAGGAGCTTTTGTAAAATAATTCTAGGCCTACCAAGAGCCTCACCTAATGGGGTTGCACAAATAGAGTTAGGGAGATTTGGTAGTAAGGCTAAAATTATTGAAAAAATAGTGAAATATTGGTTGAGAATTGAGGAATCAGAGAATAATATTTTAAAACAACGTTTGGAGGTTCAGCGAAAGTTAAATAAAGAGGATACTTGGTACAAGCACCTAGAAGTAATTCTCAATGATATAGGATGTGGGGATATTTGGAGATATAGACAATCACGTGAGAAGGGATGTTGGAAAAGAGTTAGATCGAGGATTGAAGATATGGAAAGACAGGAAATAATTGGTAGTTTTAATTCAAAAAGATCATTATATGTATATACAGAGATTAAAAGGACATGGGAAAGAGAAAACTATGTTGATGTTTGTAATAAAATAGCAAGAGATGGCTTTGCATGGGCTAGGTCAGGGGTGGTGAGGTTAAAAGGCATAGGAGAAGGAGAAAATGAAGGCAAATGCCCATTATGTAATAGCAAATTTAATAATTATTGGCATTTAATGTTAGAATGTGAAGGAACAATGAATATGAGGAAAAAATTGCAAAAAAACAATTGGTCTAGATTGCCAAATGAAATTATAGGTAAAAGGTTGTTAAGAGTTAATTCCAAGGAAAGTTTATTTGAAATAGGAAAATATTTAGTTGTAGTGAGAAATAAATGGCTGAAAAAATTAGAAATAGAGAATAGAAAAAATATAGATTGTTGAATCATAAATTAAATTGGACCCAATAACTCGACAACCATGGTGTTGGATGTTTACAGACCTTAGTAATGCAGCAACTTAATGAAAATGATATGTAAAGGGTAATGTGTAGATATAAAATTATGTATTATACAACTTATATGAGAATTAATTTATGTAACTAACGAAGTGAAATAAAATATCCATCCATCCGTCCATCCGTCCATCCGTCCATCCATCCTGTGTCCGTTTGAGGTCCTTATTTAACAGGCTTACGATAGCTCGTAAGGATGCTATTACTTCAGCTTCTCGGTTCACTGACGCCCATGTTGTTGTGTGCACATGTTGGCTTTTTGTTGCACCCATATTTCCCATGCTGCTATCTTCACCTCTAAAAATTATAATGCCACTGACTTTCCCAACATTATTTATGTTTTCATGGTGTATAGCGTTTAATTTCTGCCTCCTACTTCGCGTCACCATATCACTCGCCGTCGTGTTGAAAAACATCCATCTGCCAGCGGAAAACATTTAGTTTTATTGAATTTTCTGTATAATTATAATGTATAATGTTATCATAACAATATTTTGTTTCATAATATAAAATAATATCAAAAATATAAAGCAAAAGCTAATAAAAACTGAACTTAACATGAAAGATTTAAACCCGAACTGAATGGGCACAGTGGTGACGAAACCATCATAATACCACTCGGCCACTGTTACCTTTGAAGCTAATACGAATAAACGAGAGTACTTAGATCTCATCTCGAATCTTGATACGCGTTTTGCAGTTCATTATGACGTTTTAAGTTCGTTTTGATAGTTAGGACTCAAATAATTAAATTACATCAGCCATTACGCCTGCTCCACAAGCTGCAAAATGTCGTAATTTGTGCCAAAATGGAAATTACCCATCTAATACTTAGCATTTTTGACGTGGCTGCATAACGCCATGTTTTGGCCGAAGGCTCACTTCCAATGTTGGTCAAATTGCGTAGATATGCGATTTTCTTTTCGAATACTTTTGTCAACAGATACACGTAATAGATTGTTTTGTCAAAGACAGTTCTTATGTGTGTACGCATGTATTTCTCTAATTAGTCTAAGCCAATCACTTACCGTATTGCGTAAAACTGTTACTTTTTTTTAAAACATTTTTGTCAACAGATGTATGTGATAGGTTGTTCCTTCAGTGGGAGTTTTCATAGGTGTGTATGAATGCATGTTAAAGAATAAAGGTTTGTAAAAATCAGCTAAAATGCTGCTAAAGTTCCCAGTGTCAGCGTGTGATGTTTTCGGAATCCACAACATAGAGATTGCTTTCTGTTGCGTAAAACACTTATGCACTGGGATATCTATCCCCCCTCTATAGAGTGTTATGCAAATGAGCCCTTAGAAGACATTCAAGATAGGCTTAAGGCATGTATGTCGCCTAGCACATTGCATAAATTCAAAACTACGAGTAAGTTTTCCTATTTTATAAAAAAAAAATACACAAAGTTGATCATGTTGAATTAATTTTATTTATATTGTACAATCCTTCTGTTACTTTTCTACATAGTCAACATATTTTTCCAAGCATTTTTGGGGACGTCACACAAGTTTTTCCAAGCCAGTGTTGTACCAGGTCGGGACCTGTGCTCGCAACCAGCTGTTCATTGATTTGACTTCATCATCAGTGTTAAAACTGCTTACCTTTGAGTTGGAAGAACATGTGAAAATCACTTGGGACAAGCTCCGGTGAATACGGAGGATTCGAGAAAACTTCCAAGTTAGAATCTTGGCCCAGGCGGAGCTCAGAAGATTCCACTGCCAAGTTTTCTCGCATCCTCCATATTCACCAGATCTTTTCCCAAGTGATTTTCACATTTTCCCCTGACTCAAAGGTCATCATGGAGGTAAGTATTTTAACATCGTGACGAAGATAAATCAGAAGTAAACAGTTGGTTACGAGCACAGGACCCGACTTCTGTTTTAAAACATATGAAATATTCAGCTACACTACTGAGACTGAGTTTCCCATCGATTTTGCAATCGAAGCTTTGAGTGCTTTCAAGATAAATTTTGATACTCGTTTCTCAGACTTTGATGTCATTGCGAATGAAATTAAAATTTTCAAAATCCTTTTGATACTGGCATTGAAACCCTAGCCCCGGAACTTCAAATTGAAATTATTGATTTACAGTGCAGTGATATAATTAAGATCAAATATCAAAACTCATCTTTGTTGGAATTTTATAAGAGTCTTCCACTGGTACGAACAGCACCAAAGAAAATCTTCGGCGGATTTTGTATCGTTTTCTGGAGTCTCTTGAGGCGTGTCCACTTTACCTATCACAGAGCGTGGTGGCTTGATAACAGCAATAAGGGGGAAAAGAGGGGAGGTTGATGCCTTTGCTTTTTCTGGTGTTATTGAAGCCAAAACATGTTTATTGTCTCAGAACCAGTCATGCCGTATACTAGCGAAATTACTCGTGGACGTATCGTGGGTATGTGGGAGGCTGGTCGCACTGTTACAACAATTGCAACGAAAGTGCATAAAAGTATCTTTATAGTAAATTACTGGATAAAAATGTTCCAGGAAAGTGAGGAAGACGGTCTACATACTCGTCAGAAAGTGGGCACTCCCCGTAAAACATCCGCAGATGATGATATTCGTTTACTAAATGCAAATCACTATTTTATTATAATTGACTGATCGTGTGTAGAAACTAGAGATAAATGTGTATATGCATATAGTTTACCGAATTATAGTTTGAATTAGAGGGTAAACATGCTGCTTTATTTATTTGTTATTTAGTTATGTTTGCTTCTATGCAGCAACAAGCACTGATACCACTGTGAGAATACAGTTCTGTTTATTTTTTGTTATAAAGTATTGCTATGTATTTAATGACTACCAATCAAGCTTTAATTTGAAAATCTTCTCACACTACACATTCTACATTTCGCTAACCTGGGCGCTCATCAAGTTTTCCCCTTAGCTTTTAACCCTGCACTAGCCGATAAGGTATGGACTACCAATCACGATAAGAGGACTGTATGACAAACTGAATGCACTCGCTCTACCACTTTCTCTTTTAGCCAATACGATCGAGAGCGTAAACATATATTTCGTTTCTACGCCATTTTGTAACCTTTGTTGTGGTTATTGGTGTAACTATTTAGCAGAAGGAGTGGCGCATCCTTGCACCGTGGCCTAAAGCATCCAATGAAATTGCCATGGCTTCGCAAGGCCACTTTCAACGTTTTCTGTTTTTGCTACTACTTAGTTGTGTGAGAAAACATTCTTCAAAATGAAGTATACAAAGAATGTTTACAGATCTAAGTTAACCGATGAACATCTTAAATCCCTTTTAATAATTGGTACAAGTAAAATTGGTCCACAACTACAAACCATTGTCTGTGGAAAATCACAGTTACATAAAACTCATTAGTATTTTTTACAAGTGGACACCTTGCGGTTTCATTCTCGTTAATTTAGCTTTTCCGTTCCTGAGGGAATTTCAGGATAAAAATCATATTTGTGATTTAGGATATATACATTCGAAACATCGGTATACATATATATACGATACTCTTTACCCCAGCATAATTACCGAGGGTGAAACCGCGGTATGTTCACTAGTTTATAATGTTAGTGGGATTCCTTACAATTATTTGTTAGTTATTAGGCAGTTTTCTGCGTATCATATTTGCCATTAAGCTTTACCTAGCAAGTAAATAAAACCGAGTTATTATTATTCTGTTGTTTTTACGCAACTTATCACAGCAGCAATAACAACAATAAGCCATTAGCTGTCGCGGGCCGGATTTGGCCCGCGGGCCGTAGGTTGTAAATCTTGTTTGTCTTTTAGTAATAGACCAATTTAAATTACAAGGTGTTCTATAGCCCATATCCGTCAGAAAGAATAGCGTTTTTCAATGTGAATAAACTATAAAAACGGTTGAATGGTTTTTGAGATTAACACACACTTTTTTTATTATAATAATAATATAGATAAAGTATACAGATTAACAATAGGAATGAATTAAAATTAAGCACATTGCACATGGTCTGCACTGGGTCTGATTGCTATTTTTTGTAGCTGTTCATTCATCACCGGAGGCCTGCCAGCAAGTGTGGTCGACAATGGGCTTGTCCCTTCCATGGAGTTCCAGTAGGGTCCTCGAAACTGACTCCTTGTTGTACCTGACAGGTAAATGTTAGACTCCCCGTGGAGAAAATGCTCAGGAGCCATATATTACTTTTCACCGTGTTTTACAATTCCAGTAAATATTTCCTTTTCTCCCCCTCACCTACTAACCTACCTGCCAGCCTAAGGCACACACGTGATTAATCGAGGGTCATTCTAGATGAAAAATGTATTAAGTGTGACGGTATTTCATTTAGCCTTAAATGCCTAACAAATGTTACTGTGGTGAAACGCTGCAGTACTTTAAAATAAATGCTCCTTCGCTTTTTCCCTCAAAGAAAGATGTTATAACAAGGCGTTCTAAGTGCACAAGATCATCTGTGTAATTAACGTCCGTTCACGCTCATAAATCCAGCTGTTCTAACAAGATTTCTTGTGAAAATTCCGTGTGAATCTTTTCCACTCTTTGTTTCCTAATTTATCATTTAAGGTAGGGATATGGTGCCTTCTAACAGCTAGGAGTGGGAAACTGTCCCTAGCACACAGTATATGTTAAAATAGGGATATTTCAAGGTTTTGAGGGACAAACTATAGCATAAAACTGAATTATATAAGGATACCTATGTGTGAAATTTCTAAAATCCACAATTTCAGTCCCATTAGTTTGTAAATTTAATACAGCAATAGGTGTTTAATGTATAATATAAACACAAAACCTCACTCATATTTTCAAATTAGTTCCCCAAATATTAATTTTTAAAAATTTTGTTCACAGTTTTTTAAAAACCCTCCATACGATGCAATTACTTTTTTTTGAAAAACCATATTTTATAATTAAACTCTTTAATAGTACAGGGTTATTCAAAAAGAAGGAACAAATTTTAAATACTCATTTATAATGAACGACAATAGATAGCAACACATAGAACATATTATTGAATAGAGGAAAGTTCAAAGTTTTAAGCCCCCACCTATTAGTTCCATTCAGTGCCTACAGCAGCGCTTGATTGTTTACGAGAAAATGGCAACGTCAGAGGAAAAGTCGTTTTGTGTGCTGCAGTATGCAAAGAGTGAATCCATTGTCTCATTGCAGCATGCATTTCGCTGTAAGTTCAACAAAGAGCCACCTCCTCATAAAGAATTTACAATTGATACAATAAATTCGTAGAAGATGGTTGCGTATGTAAACGGAAAAGCACTGGTCGTCCTCGCATAACAAATGGTGCTCATTTTGAACACATAAAGTAAACTTTTGAACTTTCCTCTATTCGGGGATGTATCGCATGTGTCGCCATCTATTGTCGTTCATTAGAAATATATATTTAAAGTCTGTTCTTTCTTTTTGAATAACTCTGTATATTCATAAATTATATAGATAATCTAGAATGATTTAGGAGAAAACAAATGTTAAACGTGAGACTTAAATTGTTTGTTTAAAAATGTACACAAATTGAGTAAGATATTAACAAAAATTCCTCTTATAATTATTTATCCTATTGTTTATTAGGATGTACATATACGCAATGTCATTATTTTTACTGAAAAGTACATTGTGTGGAAGAATTTGAAAATGAGAATGTACCGACAAATGAAAACCGGAGAAAAGAGAGTTTAAAAATTAGAGCTCTAAAATTACACTGTTTCTGATTTACTGCTGTTTAAAAATCATTTAGTGCTATACAGGCTTGCTTCTGTCTGTTGGTCCTCTGCAGATTCCGCAGGTCTCTCTGAAATGGTTTGTTTACTTGAATGAAGGCAAAACTTATCGTGTTTTACTACAACTTTATATGAAGCTAGGCTTACAGACTGACGCTTAAATCGCCATATGGCATGCTTTGAAAGGTCGTAAAGCTGTAACAGCTACATAGAACTAACGCAGAAGATTTATACTGTTTAATAACACTATAACCCATCTTTACGTACTTTTGCAATTTTTGTCCTTTTTCACAGATGAGTATCCTTAAAAAGCCTAAATTCTTTCATTACAAAAGTCTTAATTTTACATTCTCAAATAGAAAATGCCTAAAATGGAATTTCATAGCATACATAGATCATAAAAGTAGAAGTCAGTAGGCAGTGTTAGCTGTAGACCCATTAAATGTCTCAAATTATTTCACTTCTCCTTGCTTCTTGAACTGAACAGCATGTTCTTTAATGCGAGTACTTCCTGATTTCATCTCTTCTTCTTACCTCAGTATTCATTGGAGCTATACCCTGACCCATCATAATATCTTTCTACACTCATTTTCACAAAATTGAAATTAGCAACAACCAAAATCTGAGCAAGCAATGAAAACAAGAGACGTGAGAAGTGGAGGATGTAAAATAAATAAACTGAGTTTTATTTACGGACGCTCTTTAACCTTTGTGGTTCTTAGCGCCCCATTCTATATTGGGCGTGAAAGACCGGTAATTTTGCTTAGAGGCCTCTTTATCAGGCTTGAGGTTCCTTTACGTGCCCTAAATCTAGGACACGGGACTACCGACTTTACTTCCCTTCCGAAGGAAGCCTTGCTAAGGATTTTTACGCCGAAAAACCCCATCGCCCTCCGCCGGGTTTGAACCTGCGACCTCGGGAGCTAGAGGCTAGCGTGTTTCCCCTAGACCACGGAGGACGACAGTATCGGATGTGATAATACGAGTCAAGCCATTTGCCAAAATTAATTTTTTGGTAAAACGCCAAATGGTACAATTTGGACCAATGCTGTCCCATTCAAGACAATGTCCCAATCCTCAAAATGGGGGACGGGATGTACAGTAATAAAAAATTCACAATCCTAAATCAGTCTGTTTGCCCCACACTAATATGTCCACTTCAAATAGCTGATGAAAAGACAGCAGTTCAATTTCTTAAGGATGCTGACAAATTTATAAAAAGCTCCTTAAAATAAATTCTATAGCTGCTTTCAGATATTCCTGACAGCGTTGTACCAGGTGGCCCAACCGTATTTCACGTGTGCACATATCCATTCGTGCGTTAAACGAGTTGCAGAACACAACGGGGCGATTCCAAGTAAACAAAGGTCGTTAGCGCCCTAAAACCTACTGCTACTACACCAGCGGTTCTCAAAAACGTCCGTATGGTTACACGAAGACGGTTGGAACAACCTATCAACCAACAGGGTCAAATTTCGAACACCTATTCAATGAGCGAAGTCATTATAATAGTGCCGTTAGATGATGATAGCAAGCGAACAAAATGACAGTGAAACACTAGGTTCAGTCGTGTTTGCATGGCTTTCATTACGCGCTTTAATGTTTCGATTTAACTTTACAATGATGTGGTCCGTAATGTTAGACAAGAACAGCGTAAACGCAATTAAAAAATAACTATGGGCAGATACGAAGATGCCAAATAAGGTCATTTTAATTATTTCCCAATCTAAAAAGTGAATTTATTTTCACTTTAATTTTATTTTAATAAAATCTGTGTAACTGAAGACATTCAAAGACCTTTTCGGTATGTGTACACTGTTTTTACTATCATCACGGACTGTACACTCTAGTGCAAGCCTGGAAACTGCCTCTCAGTGGGCGTGATCCCTTCATCGTCTTCGATGATAACCAAGAAGAGTAGAACCCAGATGCTCACGCTAATGCGCCAGTTCCCCACTGACCTATGTTTACTTGAAATTGCCCCGTTCAGTTCTGCAATTCCTTTAACGCAAGAAGGAATATCTACACTCGTGAAATACGGCGCGATTAGGCCACTTGGTATATTCACACTGCAAATATGAAGGTATTGAATTATTTAAAACAACCTGGATAGCTTATAGTTAGCATATAAATACCCGTTATACTTTTACTATAGTATAACAACTTAGTAAAATCTCCCGGTCCTTGCGCCAGTATTTAGGAAGAATAAATCGCCTCCACTCTACCTGCCGTTTGCCTTTAGCTACTGAGTTATCCAAAGAAGTGTCTTAAAGAGGAAGTGGTCTGATACACGGTAAACAAGCGTCACGTTACTGTTTTGAACACAGCAATTTTATAGTGTAGAAAACGTTAATAGGATCTTATTTACATCATAATAATTCAAAAGCTAAAATCCTTATTACAGTTCTGTAAGAGATATGTTAAAGAGCAAGTTTCGAAATGGAGATGATGATGATTATGTGTGTGTGACTGGCCTTCCTGTATAAAATTAAAGCCGCTAGTTTTCTTTGTAAAACTTCAATTGAAATAATTTGCATTATAAAAATCAGTCAGCCAGGAACTTTTTTCCTTGAAGAGATAGATGGTGGGAATGAAGGCTATGAAATCCCCTAAAAAGTGTAAATTAACTTTTGGAAGACATCCCATGATAATACCGCATGTATGTGAAATGCTATCGCTAGCTGTATGCAAACATTTGTTTTCACACTCGCTACACCTTGCTCTTTGCGTGGCCTGTCACAGCAGTCTACAAACACAGCATTTTTGTTGCCATGCTCTTGTGTCTTTAGTCCTACCTCTACTGTTTGAAAGTTACAACAGTAGTGTGATTAAGTGATAAACGATTTTGAGGGAAGAAAATAATATAAAACACGGGCTAGGCGAAATTATGGCGTGTGGTGATTAAGCAGCGACTCAGAGGCAGAGTAGGAGAGGCATGCCGCCCAAGGCAGTTACAGAGGGAAAATATATGACCAAGGGTTTTTTCGAAGTTGTTGAACTAAAGAACAAATAACGATTATGTTCTTAAAGTACGCGATTTAGAGCCGAAATAACTAAAAACCTAAACAACCTATTGACAACCATGGTAGCTACCATCATGTAATCAAAATATAATTGAGCTATATGGTTTGGCGTCTGGGTGTTGGTGCTTTTTAACTTTGGGGGGGGGGTCCTTAGTGATGCTTTGCCTGTCCTTTAGCTATACGTTCTGCAGTTAGTGACATGTTTTAGACGGTTTTATTTTGTCTTTTATGTTTTATAACGCAAGACTAGTGCCTGATTTTTTACTTATATGATTTTACCAGAGCGCTAATGACCGCAGCAGTTGTGCACCATAAACCACCACCACCATAGTGATTTTTTATGACCTTATCTACCACGTACCTAGTAGATAGAGGGAGTATTGCATTTCCTCAGAGAGGGTATATTGTTTCTACAGTAGATTCAAGGCTGTAACTTGGTTTGCTTTTTGCTTTCTTTACTACGTATAGTAAGTAGAGGAAGTATTGCATTCCACCCAAAAACTCGATATCGAGATTTCACCGGAAATACATGTTTTGAGGTGGCCTGAATCCAAAAAAGGTCCTTGTGCGTGTCTGCGAACAGCATAACACAAAAACGAATAGTCGGATAAATACCAAACTTAGTATTTAGGTTTAGCATCTTTCAAAGTTGCAACAAGAAGATTTTCAAGAAAATACCCCCACCAGACCACCCTTAACATGGAACATTTTTCGAAAATTTTTATTTTCTTAAAAATGGCTCTAACGATTTTGATTAAAATATCATATGTTTAAGATATTTTCAGGACAAATGAAATGTATATCTTGAATTTTCTGGGAATGCCCCTAAAAGTAATCTTCTTTGTGAATGGCTTTTGCATAACAGATAAACCGTAAGAGATAGATAAAAGTTTTGTACACAAAAAGGTAGATCTCGTTAAAACACACAATTTATGTCATATACATTTTTTTTGGAGTGAATCATTTCCGAGATATTCCTTGTTACTTGTTTGAATATTCCAAAACTTATACTTTTTCTCAAATGGGAATTCATTATTCGTTTTTTTATGTCCAGGACATGCAAAGAAAATGGAATGCTCCACATAGCAACCAGGTCTTACAAGATTTGACTATCGCTTAAAGCCTACCATATTCCATTTGCACCTATAAGAACATTAGCAATAAAATTAACATCTCGATATCTCAATTAACATGAAGCATATGGAGAATAAGCGTTTGTAAAAATAGTTTGTACAAGAGTAGAGAAAGTCATGTGAGTGCTACACATCAGATTTTTTAAAAATTGATGATAGCCTGTTTTTGCGAATATCCATTCAATTGTAGTTGGAGAAATAAAATCCTACAACATAATACAGCTTGTAATCAATTCTCAAAATATCTTGCGTTGAAAACGTATACTTTGAAAACCTACTGAAATATGCATATAACGGTATAAAATAATCCTAAAGCTTTGATCAAAAGAACAATATAAAAGTTTTCATACAGGGTTTAAACAAATCCTTTATAAATAAGTTGAGAGCGGTTAGAGTATGCGGCTTTCAAGGAATGATTCTTGGCGATAAAATGCATAATAAAGTCTAATACTGACTTTCGCCCTAATTCCTTTTTGAATTCCCCATCTGTTGTAAAGTTACTACAGAGATATCGTGCAAGCTCAGAGAATTCAGTTGACCTAACTCAAGGTGATAAATCCAAAACAATTGCTATCTGCACATTTGATCTCAAAATGTAACTTCACTAATGCAACATTATATTCAAAACAGACAGATATTATTAACAAAACCTTTTCAGAATGATTTCTGGTAACATGGCTTTAAAGCCTTAACTTTATTCCAATTACATCTTGTAGACTATCTCTGCTGGGGAAGCCACAGTGCTGAAACCTGCAGAACAAGCACCGCTTTAATTACGGATGCTTTAAAATGATCAGCTATGTCCTTGTCCAGAAGTATGAAAAACTCTCTCAATTTCAATTAATACCACTTTCTCTTAACGGGATTAATTCTAGCCGAAACTGAGCGTGCACTATCGTGGGCATACATACGCTGTTAATGCAAATCTGTTATATAATTGCTCTCGGGCAAGGTTTATCTGATCCGAATTTTGAACGTGTTACGAGACTCTCACGACTGCTCTTGAACACCAGGGTTCCATTCGCAACTCAATGGGAAATGCTCGGTTCAGTTGATACGGCCTCATAGCAATAATTTTCCTATTTGAGATCGCCTTGTGACAGAGCAGGATGGCCCAGATGGTAACGTCTCTGGCCGCATTCGGGAGCTTCCGGTTTCAAACCCCTGGAACTGAACAATTTGACCGAAGGTTTCTCACGGTTTTTCTCGGCCGCTAGACGAATGCTTGATTGGACAATTTTATCCGTGAATTTTCCCATCAATCCTTTTATCACTTCATCTCATTTCCTTCTTCGTCACCACCACACCAGGCATTGGGCTGATCCCCCGTCCTGGTTCTGCTATGATCTAGAGTTTACTTGCTCCGCTACAGGCTACTGACCCAAGGCATTGCTTTGTAAGTCCTACAAAGAGGAGGGTAATCAGTTAAAGAAGAAGAAGTAATCGCCTTGTGAGGATGGCACAATGAACAGAAGAGGAATCGTTGTAGCTCATAAGCGGAAACAGAAACATAGACAAAAATGTATCTTCGTTGGACACTTTGTGCCCTACACTACTCAAAAAATTCTCAAACTAAGAAGGCGCAGTTCTCGCAAGACTTTTGACTGGAACTTTTGATTCATGCAGCTTTTGGAACCGTGCCATCCGCTACCATTGTCGGGTTTTCGGTTGTCTTCATTCACACTAGAAAGCATTAAGTTAGCCAAGTATGATTTCCTCTCCAAGAAGTCACGGCTAAAGCTCTCGCTTGCTTTAATCACGTTCGGTTCACCGACGACTCGCGGAAGGCTCCCGCAGGAATGCTATTAATGAACGATAAAACTTCGGCTCGCATATGTATACGCTCCTGATTGCAATGTGTTTCTGTTAAGTGTTAATTTCTTTGAGAATGGCTTCTCATGGTCAAGCAATGATTAGAGCTGCGTCATCGGAGTCGCTACGTGGAGGAAAGCGTATAGAATAGGAACATAAGGGTGTAGCGATAAAGGCTGACATGGACCGCGCGCGGTACAGTCTATACAAGAAGAAATACGTATGTCTCGTGAACATGTACAGGGTTATTATAAATTAGTTACCTGATGATAAAGCTAAATTATACATAGTTATCTTACGTAGTTTATTTCTATTTCCATTACATACATTGACATTAACATTAAATTTTAATGTTTACAAATGTTCAATGTGACTCCCTTTTGTCATTTCCATTACATACATTGACATTAACATTAAGTTTCATTTGTAATGTTTACAAATGTTCAATGTGACTCCTTTTGTCACTCGGCAGATATCCCACCTGTAAGACAGTTCATCCCAGATCGCGTGATCATGTCCGCATCTACCCGAGCTACCGCTACGTTAATTCGTTGACGAAGCTCATCGAGATTGGTCGGCAGTGGAGGGTTGTACACGTTATCTTTAATGTAACCCCACAGACTAAAATCCAGCGGTGTTAAATCTGGAGATCGTGGAGGCCAAGCTATGTTCCTGCCACGTCCAATCCAAGAGGGAGTGGTGTGTGCGGCGATCACCTCCTCATCCGTTGCTGTAGCTTACCTTGATGCTTCTCCCGTGGCTTCCAGAAGTTCTCAGCGTGTTGGTTCTTCAATTTATCCTCGGCTAGCTGCAGTAATTTTCCTTAAATTATATGGGAGCATGGACTTATCCTCGGTAAAGGAAAACGTAGATCTCGGGTGGTGATATAGGAAGACATAGACTTGCTTTGTTTATGAAAAGATGACACTGCCGTTTCTTTTTATTTAATTAACACTCGTAGTATACAAAACTGGTATTGCCGCTGTAAAATACTGTCCACCGCTGTTAAACTATGGCGTGGATATGGCACGAAATATAACTATTCTTATTGTCGCTTTCAGAGTAGCGGATCTTAGGTGTGTTGCTAAAACTATTTTGATTCCCTGTTTTGGCGCGATATCTCACACATCCTGCAGCATCTCTCCCTGACCACACATTACGAAAACTCTCGAATAAATTGCAATACTAAGCTGACATTACAAAGCTGACTTGATTCCCTTCTTGGCGTGATATCTCACGCATCCTGCAGCATCTCTCCCTGACCACACATTACCAAAACTGCCCCGAATTTTCCCTAAACAGATCCATTTATAGCCTCAGGCTCCTGAGGCTGCTTCCTTTCCTATTGGTCCATTTTTAGCGCGACTCGACGCGTCTAACTATTTCGAATAAACTTCCAGGGATCTCATTGGTCCAAGTTTAATATAAATCGCGGCTTTTCCTACATTTACCGTTAAGGTTGTCTTTCTCACTCACTTGGTCACGGCGAATTATCAAATAATGGGACAAAGGCTCTACACCCTCGCTGTAGGAATAATAGCACAGCGACCGGAGAGAGGTAATAAAACTAGGTTTTCTGCCTTCGAAAGCACTATTCCTGTAGCTAAAACTTTCCCTCGTGGACAGTATTTTAACATAGCGCTTAAATTATTTACATTAAACCATTTATAACTCTACTAATATTAATAACCTAGATAGATACATAATGTTAAATCACCCTTCTTAAAATATACAAGCAGTATGAGAAAAAGATATTTACATAATACGATTTAACATCACTAAAAGTTAATTAATAAGTTATCTGTAATTATAGTTCTTGGGCTCGGCCTAGAGTTGCCGTTTCAAATTGCCCTGTTCTGGAAAAGAATAAATTTTTCAACACTTGATACAATTTTCTTTTACAGAATAATTCCTCTGATTATGGCCTTTGTTCGTTTGTTTTGTTGACAGAGACCCTTCGCTATACCTGCTCCTTCACAAGGGCTCTGACAAACCGGTGATGTTTATATTTGGGTCATTCACTCTACACTCTCCCTTTAAAAACAGGTTTCCGAGAGACATTCTTATACACAATACATTTCCCGCACACGAATAACTTGTGACGCATACAAATACTCTAATACCCAATTTAAGTTCTAAAATTAAATCTATTTACATACATATTGGTACATAATTATTATGCCTTTATTTATTTCTTTACATCCTTATTTATCGGGTGTATTACCTTTACTATTTGTTCACAGGGGTGTTACCTCATTTCGAGTAAAACTAACCTGATTCTTTTCATTATATTCTTCACCCTTCTCATTCTCTAAACATTTGTACGGTTTGAGCAACTGTTTATGGTATCTCCCTACGATCTTGGAATTCTTTATTTCTTGTAACTCAAATGTATCCGAGCCAAAAATGTTAATCACCCGGTATGGACCTTTAAATAAATTTTCCATTCTATGATACCTTTTGTTCAGAATGCTAGACTTTTTCTTGTCCCGTACCAATACTAAGTCTCCCAATTTGATCAACCAGTGTTTTCGTTTCTTTTTCTTAAACTTTTCTTTTCTTTTCTGCGCCTTATTGGCCATTCTTTCAAAAGCTTTCTTAAACATCTCTTCTTCCGTTAGTGCTTTCGGATCTTTAGCTTCTAGTGTCTGTGGTAATTCCCCTTCAAGTGTTTCCATTAATTTCCCCTTCATCAGCTCGATGGGCTTATAACCGGTAGTAGGGCTCACACTTTCATTTAAAATACTTTCGATGCGCTGATAGTGATTTGCCCAATCACTGTGTTTTTTATTGGCCAAAATTCTCAAATAAACCGAAATGTCCCGTATTATTCTTTCGCAGGGATTGCTTTGTGGGTGGTATTTTGAGCAATGATACAACGTGATTTCGTTTTCTTTTAAGGTGTCTACAAATTTTCTGCTGGTAAATATTGAAGCATTATCACATAAAATTGCCTTCATCTTTCCAAATTGTGGAACATACGACTTCATTATCTTCCTTAGGCATGTTTCACTTGTAATCTTCCTGACTGGGTAAATTTTCACAAATTTTGAAAATACATCTATTAACACCACTATATACCTAAATCCAAATTTACTACAAGGCATCTCACCATGACAGTCCAAGGTCACTAACATGCCTGGTTTTTCCCTTAGTATGGAGTTTGTCTCGTATTCATATTGTATATTCAATGGCTTTGCTTTTTGACATGGTAAGCATGTCGAAATTATTCTCCTTACTTTATGGTGTAATTTTGGAATATACAGATTTTCTTGGATCATTAAAGCTGTGCGTTCTGAGCCAGAATGTGCTAGAGCTTGATGGAACGTGCTTATGAGTTCATTCTCCATGTTCTTAGGTATATATGTCTTCCATTTCTGTATTTCGCTGCCATGTAGTTTATATAACACGCCCCCTTTTACCCCTATGTTTCCCTTGATATTTTCATCTATTTCTGGGGCCCTTTTTATTAATTTATTTAACTTCTCATCTCGTCGCTGCTGGTCCCCTATTCCTTTTAATTCTTTTATCAATCCTTTACTCAAGGGTATTTCAATACTCATTAATGTTACTTCATTTTTAGGGCGTTCTATTCTCTCCGGTATTTCACTGTTGTTATGTAACCTAGACAGCAAATCGCTAAAAACATTTGTTTTTCCTGGAATGTGTTTCACCTCAACATCATACGAAAGAATCTCATGGATGTACCTAGATAATTTAGTACTCGTAAGCCGACAACGTTTCATAAATGAAAGACTCACATGATCTGTGTATATAATAACCTTCTGTAGATATATATATGATCTAAATTTCTGTAGTGCGTAATACACAGCACAGATCTCTAATTCGGTGACCGAAGCATTTTTCTCTATTTGACTTAAACCTCTTGAAGCGGTACTTATCACGTGCAGTTGATTTTCCTCATCTGATTGGGCTAGGACACACCCATACCCGTGACCTGAAGCATCCACGTAAATTACATATGGTAGGTTGTCCTTGGGTCTCTCTAGTAGAATTGATTTCGCAAATAGTTCTTTTATCTTTTCAAAAGCTTTCTGGTGTACCTCGTCCCATTTCCATCGCACTTTCTTTTTAAGTAATTCGCGCAAAGGCGCTATTTCTGCGGCGTACCTCAGGATAAATTTGCTTTGATAATTTAGCACTCCAAGAAAGGACCTAACCTGCTTAACACTCTTGGGCGCTGGTATTCTTCTCACAGCCGCTACTCTTTCTTCGTTTGGCTTCATTCCTCTATCATTAATTACATAGCCTAGAAATTCCACCTCACGGATGCAAAATTTGGATTTATTAATGTTCACCGTCATACCGTTTTCTCTCAGCTTTCTAAGCACATAATTCACATGTTTAATATGCTCATCAAAATTTTCATCAACTATTAGAAAATCGTCGATATATTGGATCAAAAATTCGTCGGCTGAGTCGCCAAATATTTTATCGATGGCTCTTAATAGTCCACTACATGACGTAAGCATACCAAAAGGCATTCTCAAAAATTCGAACTGTTTCCCAAAAAATAAAAAAGAAGTATACTTTCTAACATCCTCGTGAAGCTCAATCTGCCAGTATGACGCCGTTAAATCAATAGTGGAGAAATACTTGCCTTTGGTTATTTTTGACAGCAATTTTTCTACACTTTCGCTCCGAAATCTGTCTGGTTGTGTATATTTATTTATCCTTCGAGCATCTATTGTCATCCTAAGTTCGCCATTGCGTTTCGTCACCCAACATAATGGACTGCTGTACGGAGAATTTGACGTTTGTATTATTCGGTCTCTCAACATCTTATCGATCACCTGTTTGGCTCTCTCCCTTAATGCAATCGGAATATCCCGATACTTGTGTGTGAAGGGTGCAATATCTTGTACCTTAAAACTGTGTTTGTATGCTTTGCACTTGCCTGGGACGTCCGAAAATACCGCTTTGTTTTCTTGTAACATTCGCCTTAATAGATGCCTTTGTGTCTCTGTGAGGTTCTCGGCAAGGGTCACTTTCTCCTCTACTGCTTCTACCTGGCTGCCGGTATCTTGGAATTCTTTATTTCGGGCGTAACCATAATCTTTCTCATTGTGCTCCGTATACCCGTTGTAAAACCTGTCAGCGAACGCATGCATCTCATCGGTTTCTTCCCCTTGTACTATAGCAATTAATTTCTCACTCCTACCTGTTTGTAATAATTGTACGAAAAATCTTTCTTCGGCTATATCTTCTTCTCCTTGGGTTTTGTTATAAGTATCCTGCTTCATACCCTCTACAAAAGGGATTTCTAATGTTTTTCTGTTCTTCTCTATTTTCAAAACTTTATCAGCAAAATCAACCCTAGCTCTTAATTCAAACAAAACGTCGCACCCAATCAAAATGTCACAAATCAAATTATTGATTACCAGAAAAATAAACTCAAAATTTTCTTCTCCTATTTTCATGTTCAACATTACTTGCATTTTTATTCGGGTAACCTCTTTGTTAACTGCTACCCGGCATACCGTGTTCCTTATGGGTAATGTCATTAGCTTAATTCCTTTATTTACCAGGTTCTGATATAACCTCAGGCTGCATACACTCACATTGGCTCCAGAGTCTATTAAAGCGTTATATTCTTCATCCAATAATACTACTTTTATGCTAGGGGAATCTGTCAGATCCTTTTCCGAGTGATTTTGAATAGTAGTTATCAGTTCTCCCAGTATAAATTCATTTTTGAGCCCTGTTTCACATTTTCTGTTTATTTGAGAATTTTGCGCGCTTAGAATCCGCTCCGAGCTCTTGAATGGATCCTGTCTTAGTTTTCCGGGTTATCGACACTATTTGGTGCTCCGCTAGTCTCTTCCACATTTCCCTCTCTCTGCATTTGCCTATAGTTTCCTCTGCTTCCTCTAAAATGTCCCCGGGAATGTCTCTCTCTCCTTTCGTTTCTTTCGGGATAATTTTCGTCATACCTTTCTCCTACATCACTTTCCCCTCGGTCAGAAAAATAATGTTCTCTGGATCTGTTTTCATTGTTTCTGCCTCTCCTATAATTAAAACGGCCACTATATCTTGGTCTGGTTTGTATAGCATTTATGTGATATTGGTTATCACCTTCCCTCCTGAAACGGTTATTTTGACAGTTTCTGTTCCCGGATTGAGGTACGTCGTTCCAGTATCTCTCTCTGGGGTTATAGTTCCCTCTCGCGTTTCCTCTCCAATTCGCATTCCTTGAATTATCCGGTAATGTTCGAACTGTATAGTTTTGTACGTGGTTCCTACTACTTGTCTCGAATGATGATACCAACTCAATCAATTCGGGAATAGAATTTGGCTTCGCAATGAGTAGGTAATGGTGTATACGTTCTGGATAATGTGGTACAATCATATTAATGAAATCCCTCTCGCTTATGGGTGGCTCGATTAGTCTACTACTCTGTGCTTTAGTTAGCAAATAATCTACCATGCTTAGGTTTCCGCGTTCATCGTACTTGCCATTAACTAGGATAGATCTCACCTGGTTCTGAGTATTAGTACTCCAGTACTTATTCAAAAATGCCCTTCTGAAATATTCAAAATTATTATTCTCCCCCAAAGTCAATCTTACCCATTGGAGAACCCTTTGACGTAAACCTTTACGAACGATTAACATCTTTAGCTCGTCCGGAATCTGCTTCAAACGGAAATACTCCTCAAGGTCATTTAGGTATTGTTTAGGATTATCAGCCGAATTTTCCTCGAAAGTAGGTACCCCTATCTCATTTAATAAATGGTAGTTTGCATTACTTGCATGGTTAGATGTACATTGGTGCCCTGAATTAAAATTATATGGGTCGGCAGCTGGACTTTGGCCTCCATTTACCTCCCTAAAAGTGGTGCTAGTTTCACTGGGTGAGCTATCATCACTCTGTCTCACACTTATCCCTAGTCTACCAATAGAGCGTTTTAACTCCTTTACACAATTTTCATGCTCTTCCACCCTCTTCACAATTTCATGATGATTTGAGAGCTGTTCAGTCATTTTTGACGAAAGTTCATTCATCTTTCCCTGATCCTTTTCTAACACTGTTCTAAATTCTCTGAACTCCCTTTGAATGTTAGATTCTAATGTACTTTGTTTTTTTTTTTTAAAGAAACATTTACAGCTCTTAAGTCATCATCCAATTGCTCCTTTATGGCTAAGCTGGTAACACTTAATTCTGTTTCTACATCCTTCCTTAGTTTTTCTACATCGTTTCTTAGACATAGTTGTCCTGCCTGAATTTCTTGCACTACCTTCCCTTGCTGACTGAATTTGGAGTCCAATTGACTTTGTAATCGGGTGACCTGTTCACCTAAATATTCCCTCATCTCCTGAGCTAATTCCCCTCTCATCTTCCTGTTTTCCTCTCTGACATATTCACCTATATGTATACTCTGCTCATTTAATTTCCCTTCTAAATTTTTACTTTGTTCACTTAATTTTTCTAAGTTTTTACTGTGCTCACCTAATTTCCCCTCTAAATTCTTACTTTGCTCACTTAATTTTTCCAAGTTTTTACTCTGCTCACCTAATTTCCCCTCTAAATTTTTATTTTGTTCACGTGAGTCCTTCCTCTGCTCATTTAAGTCCTTACCCATCTCGTCTATCTTTGTGCTCAAATGTTGAAGCAATATTAGCAGCTGGTTTTGACCTGCGTCAATGACCTGCTCAATCGGTGATTGCCTTTCTAGCCTAACTTCTACTTCTGCTGCACCCATATTTTTTCCATCTGTTGTTATGCTGACAATAGCCTCCCCATCCAGTTCTTCTGAACCTTCCCTTGACCTACTCATGGTTCCGTTAGCAAGTTCTACCTCCCTAGTAATGACTTTACCCCCTCTCAATAGCATGTGTTCACCAAAACTGAGTCACTACTCTGCATGCCTTTTTGTTTGTTTTTGAATAAATGTTCTAACCTGTATTTTTTTTTATGTTAACTGATGCGTTCCGGGTTCGAATCCTGGTGAAGTTCTAGAAGCGATGTTCTCAGCTGTTTTGTTGTCCCACGTAGGTAGATTAGAAGTTCGCGTTGTAATTTTGTTCTGCTGTGCCCCTTTCCTCTGAAGATTCTTCGTCTGTTCGTTGTTTCCTAGTCCTCCGTTTGTGTCGTTCTTCCCTTCGAGCTCCACGTTATGGCGCCAGTTTGCGGCGATCACCTCCTCATCCGTTGCTGTAGCTTACCTTGATGCTTCTCCCGTGGCTTCCAGAAGTTCTCAGCGTGTTGGTTCTTCAATTTATCCTCGGCTAGCTGCAGTAATTTTCCTTAAATTATATGGGAGCATGGACTTATCCTCGGTAAAGGAAAACGTAGATCTCGGGTGGTGATATAGGAAGACATAGACTTGCTTTGTTTATGAAAAGATGACACTGCCGTTTCTTTTTATTTAATTAACACTCGTAGTATACAAAACTGGTATTGCCGCTGTAAAATACTGTCCACCGCTGTTAAACTATGGCGTGGATATGGCACGAAATATAACTATTCTTATTGTCGCTTTCAGAGTAGCGGATCTTAGGTGTGTTGCTAAAACTATTTTGATTCCCTGTTTTGGCGCGATATCTCACACATCCTGCAGCATCTCTCCCTGACCACACATTACGAAAACTCTCGAATAAATTGCAATACTAAGCTGACATTACAAAGCTGACTTGATTCCCTTCTTGGCGTGATATCTCACGCATCCTGCAGCATCTCTCCCTGACCACACATTACCAAAACTGCCCCGAATTTTCCCTAAACAGATCCATTTATAGCCTCAGGCTCCTGAGGCTGCTTCCTTTCCTATTGGTCCATTTTTAGCGCGACTCGACGCGTCTAACTATTTCGAATAAACTTCCAGGGATCTCATTGGTCCAAGTTTAATATAAATCGCGGCTTTTCCTACATTTACCGTTAAGGTTGTCTTTCTCACTCACTTGGTCACGGCGAATTATCAAATAATGGGACAAAGGCTCTACACCCTCGCTGTAGGAATAATAGCACAGCGACCGGAGAGAGGTAATAAAACTAGGTTTTCTGCCTTCGAAAGCACTATTCCTGTAGCTAAAACTTTCCCTCGTGGACAGTATTTTAACATAGCGCTTAAATTATTTACATTAAACCATTTATAACTCTACTAATATTAATAACCTAGATAGATACATAATGTTAAATCACCCTTCTTAAAATATACAAGCAGTATGAGAAAAAGATATTTACATAATACGATTTAACATCACTAAAAGTTAATTAATAAGTTATCTGTAATTATAGTTCTTGGGCTCGGCCTAGAGTTGCCGTTTCATGTGGGATAGGTACGTAGTGACCTCATGGTGGTAATGAGAGGGGCTCCATCTTGTTGAAAAATGAAATTATCTCTCATATCTTGTTGCAGCTGTGGCATCAGCTAGTTTTCTAACATATATAGATATGTGATGCCAGTCACAGTCTTCTCATAAAAAAAAATGGTCCATACACTTTCACGGAACTTAGCGCACAAAACACATTCATTTTTGGTGAGTCACGTGTATGTTCCAGGCATTCCGTCGGTTTCTGTGTATCCCATTTTCTTACATTGTGGCGATTAACTGTACCACTAAGGTGAACAGTTGTCTCGTCATTAAACACAATCTTATTAAGAAAACTATCGTCTTCTTCCATCCTGTTCAGCATGTCCGCACAGAACTCATAACGTTTAAGCTCGTCATTAGCACTCAATGCCTGAACCAGTTGCAACTTGTACCCCTTACAGTGCAGTCGTCGTCGTCGTAAAATTCTCCATACCGTAGGTTGTGGAATGGTCAGCTCCAAACTTGCTCTAGTTGTAGACTTCTTTGGACTTCGTGCATAAGTTCTTCTCACGGCTTCCAGAACGTGGCCTGCTACAGGAGGGCGTCCCTGTCCTTTCTCTCAGTGTCCCACACAACCTGTTTCTACGAATCAATCATACCATGTTTTGATAGTTTTTACATGTGGGGGAGTGTTTGGATACTTTATACGAAAACGTCTTTGTGTGGTAATTTGCGATTTAGTTTCATGAAACCACAGACAACACTGCGCGCGCTCCGCACCGCTGTAAGACTCCATAGGGACTGCCTACTAGGCTCCAGGTGTTGCGAGTGCTTCACATTTTCCCCGCCAGACGAGCGAGTGAGTGCATGTAGCGAAGTCTGCCGACCATGTTTAAAACTTGATAATATGACATAAGGTTTGATGAACATCGGAATAAATTTCCGTCAACAGTTTCGAAACAATTCATTCATACTTTCAGGTAACTAATTTAGAATAACCCTGTACTTTATTTCTGCAATACTATTTATAACATATGCAGCTGACTTATAAACTGAAATGCCTTTATTAAATCATTAATGATCACAATTTGTACATGAATAAGATTCTGTATAAACTTATTGCAATAAATTACACCTCGCAACTTTGTATGTTGTAGTTTATACAACGGAATATCGGCAGAAATAAATCTCGCGCATAGTTCAATAAACGTTTGATTTGATGGAGGTGACTCTTGTTGTAGCAGTTTATCCTCGCATTCTGCAATACAACGCTTGTATGTTTCTGTGTTGACATGTCTTCGCACATACTCGATCTACTATACGCAGAAGCAATAGTTGTGCTATTGCAGGGTTTGTAATAAAGGATTTCATTAATAATAGAGAAAACATTTTCCCCATACTCCAATATATAGTTTTGCAACATTGTTGACTTTCTTACACTTTCCTTTGGCATTTCATCTACGTGAACACTGAGCGACGATACATTTGACTCAACTCTACAGGTAACCCTTTCGTTGTAAACAGTCGACTACAGGACGCCTCTAGACAAACGTAACGACTCCGATGTCGCAACCCTAGTAATGATTATGCTGCAGTTCCTCGCATGAATCACATTACGCCTGTTGTTAACCGTCTCATCGCATTTCCTTTTTCTCCGAGCTTCGATGCCATAAGTTAAAACAGGTAGTGCAAGTGTTAGTTAAATTATATTCGAACCCATTCGCGGCTTCTCTCTACTGCGCGAGACAGCCGGCAGTCGCCGGGGAAATTACGCCGGCAGAGGCGGACTAAAATCCTTACCTTATAATAAATGCTGGAAATGTTGATCTTCTGCTCTCAAACAGGCAGCAGATCTCGTGTAAATATTCTCGCTCACTCTCCGAAGCTCAGCAGCAGGAATTCCTGTGATTTCTTGCTTCTGCACATAGTACATCGAGTAATATGCGAAGACATGTCAACACAGAAACACATAAGCGTTGTGTTGCAAAATCTGAGCATAAACTGCTACAGCAAGAGTCACCTCCATCAAATCAAACGTTTAATGAACTATGCGCCGCATTTATGTCTGCGATATTCCGTTATATAAACTACAGCATACAAAGTTGTGGGTTGTAATTCATTGCAATAAATCGACGTAGAATCTTATCCATTTGCACATTGTGACGTAGCGTTTTGCATTAATGATTTAATAAAGACATTTCAGTTATATAAGTCAGCTGCATATTTGTAAATAGGATTGCAAAAATAAAGTAAATGTTCACGAGACATGCGTAATTCTTCTTGTATAGACTGTACCGCACGCGGTCCATGTCAGCCTTTATCGCTACACCCTTATCTTCCTATTCTATACGCTTTCCTCCACGTAGCGATTCCGATGTTGCGGCCTTAGTCATCACCCATGCATGACAAGCTATAAGCTAAATAATTAACTCGTTCTTATGTATTAATTGTAATAACCTTGCATATAGTTGGATATTTTCGTAAAAATGTCATCACGTTAGTTTCATCAGTTGATACGGGTGCAGGATTTCCAAAATTATATTCCTATACACTTTGTTAAACCCTTAACATATAATATATATATTATATATATACCGGCTGTTTCAGAAATACTTTCACAAACTTCTGGTATGGGTTCCTCACACCAAAAGAAGGAAAAACGTTCATATGAACATATGTCCCATAATCCTTGGTTTTCGCGTTATTCCTGTCACAATGAAAGTGTGAGTTCAACGGCCTTCGGGGTCCAACTTCAAAACTTCATTTCTCTATGCATTCATAGAAGGCGTTGACCCATTGTACTACATGCGATAGATGGCGAAGTGTTGCCATGGAGACTTGTTTACGTCTGTCATTAGTCTGTCTTCAACGTTTCAATTGTGTACATGCAGTGAGTTAACTGCACGTGTTTCGTTCCACCATTGCTGGATATTCATTTCGTGAACAGGCAGACATGATTTTTATGTATGGTCGGGCGAATGGTAATGGACGCGAGGCTGCACGGCTCTATCAGATGGAGTTTCCAGACCGAAGACAACCGAGTCATCCAACCTTTGTCGCTGTTTATCGTCGCCTTGCTGAGACAGGAACCGTTGCACCACGGACTATTGATCGAGGAAGACCAAGAGACCGATGGATAGGCAAAGGAGGGCCAGTTCCATGGCCTGCACGTTCTCCCGACCTCAATCCTGTGAATTTTTACCTCGGGGGCATCTTAAATCATTGGTTTATGGAGCAGCCATCCCGGATGCAGAAACGCTTCATCGACGTGTCATGGAAGCCTGCGAAACCATTCGACACCATCCCGGAGGTTTTGACAGGGTGTGACATTCCATGATTCGACGAGTACAGGCATGCATAGAAGCAAGAGGAGGACATTTCGAGCATTTATTATGAGTTTTGTGTGTTATAAGTGTACCACTGTGTTGAACACCACCTAAGGAGAAAACAAAGGATTATGGGACATATGTTCATATGAACTTTTTTCCTTCTTGTGGTGTAAGGAACCCATGCCCTAAGTTTGTAAAAGTATTTCTGAAACATCCTGTATATATATGATGGGTTTCAATTGAATTCTCTGTGATCTTCTATTAAGATTTTCATAGTTAACTATCTATCCCAAAAAAACGTCCTCGGAGGAAACTATTTTGTTCCTCTGTAATTGTATCTTCGTAGAATTGTGATTATTTCTTTTAGTGTGGCTGTATACAATTTATAACTTGAGTTGAAAAGGCCAAAAATGTGCCTGTAATTTTCAAATGCTAGTCCAATACAATGGCATTAAAATGTGTTTACATAGCGGCGAAGCTGGTATGAACCGTTTAGTTACCAGCGTCGTTAAATAGACATCACAGTGATCGTTTTCTTCTTCTTTCACTTCTTCAATCTAATCTATCCTTTTGCTTCCTTATGTTCTTTTCATAATTTAGTGTGAGCCCTGGAAATATTGATACACCTATTCCTTCGTAAAGAAAATCACGTTAATCATCAGCTTTCATCATAACCTCTGTCCACCTCTGGAATGCACCACCAATGGAAGTCAGAGACCAAGGTACCTTAAGGACTCTTCATAAAATCGTATTTACCCCACTTACAAGCAAAAGTATTTAATTAGGTGGTATAGGGGTACCATGCTAGCCTCTAGTTCCCGACGTCGCGGATTCAAACCCGGCGGAGGGCGATGGATTTTTTACTATTATCACTATAAACCATCATAGGTTTATAACAGTCGTCTTCTTGCTCTGTGTTTCGCAAACATCCCCTGTTTGATAGATATGTTATGTTGTAGTATTTAACATTATAATCCAAGCTGTCACTCACCTAGAAGGTTTTAACCTATTCTAACCTTGAATGTGCTTTTACTCACGTGAGATTTCCATATTACTGTGGCGTGTTTGAACTTTAAACATTCTGCACTCTTGGAGTTTTCTGGTGGATACACACACAGATTTCATCTGTCGGCTTATGTTACATGTTAGGAGCGTGCACGACATTTTACCTACTTAACGGCTTATCTGTCGACAAGGGAAAGTGGTTGGTAGTGTTCTGTTGACTTGTTCAAGCAAGACATCACTTTGGTTTTATTATTATCACTTGTTTGTTTACATAACACAAAAATGGCTGGACATCCAGTTCTAAATGCTCTCTTTTGGCTTCGTACAGTTTTGACAAAATAGTTTCGTTAATAGCTTAATAGGAAATAAATACTCAGTGAAATCATGGGCTTCAGAGTGTCGTTAGACTAAGCAAGGGTCTGAAAGTAAATGCGCATGCATAATTAATTATTTTATAGCGTAATCAAAAGCGAACGGTAGATAGAACTCTGTAAATAGACGTGTATTCTTGATTAAAGTGACGGACGATCGCTTTTCAAACAATAACTCATTAAAACCTATTTTTGTAGCAGATGTGAATAGTTTGGAGGCTGTAACCCAGCTCATACACCGTTTTTAGTATACTGTATCTAACAGAAAAGTCACATGACCTTCGAACAAGAATATCAGAAATAATTCAAAGATCTTTCATAACATTATCTGTTATTTTAAAGATATTTCTACGTATAAATCAATTTAAATTGTAACACTCTATTTTGTATTCCTTAATTACCTTTGTAATATTCTATATATATATATATATATATATATATATATATATATGTTATTTGTTGCTCCGTTATTGATTTGTATGTCTAATATTTTATTGCTGTAATATTGTGGTCGCAAAAAAGCCATTGAGTTCTGTGATCTTAAATAATTACTTTAAAAAAAAGCGTTTATGTTATACTTAGGGATGGGACCTCGATACCGTCGATACCTCGATGTTTGGTAGCATCGAAGTATATGTAATATTTTGAGATAAACCTTCGATACTTAAGCTGCTGCACTTTACTTTATGCCAGATAAGGTATGAACGGAGTCGAGACTTCATGCAATTGCCTCCACATGTCCCCAAAGAGTTGCTGGACTGTAGCTCTTGATAGACCTTGACTGCGTTTTCTGTGGGTGAATGAAGCAACATTCCATAAGCTCTTGTGTCTAAATTAAAACATGCAAAATAATGGGGTACGGTGTAGAGGTACTCATATAAAATGCAGCGTTAACTGAGTTGTGAATGAAGCTGATTTAACTAACGCACGTTTCTGCAATAGCCTGACTTGGTGACTCACTCTCAGCCATTAACTTTACCTACTCCGGTGACCAAAATCTGTGAATTCAGCAGAAACAAATAAGAAATTAAAACATGAGATAATACAGCGCAAGGAAATGATTGTTCTTTCCTTTCACTTGTTAGCTTGTGTTTACGCGAGTTAAACCCTTGTATTAAACATGTGTATGCTAATGTATGTGTGTGGGTAGTAGAGAGGCTTAATCCACATACTTACTATGTTTCCGAGTGTTATATGGCTAATTACCGGATGAAAAAATACATATGTTATGTGGTAGTTCTGAATACTGGTAGAATGGTGTAACACACACGTTATTTTTAGTTGTTTGAATTTCATGTAAAATATATATTAGTTTATATTTTCAAGATTGCAGAATAAAGAAGAATTGCTAGTGTTTGTTTTTCTATGGATAAAAAACCCTTTAAAAGAAAGTTTTCAGCACAAAAATAGATAAAAAAGGGAAGCATAGAAATTATTATTATTATTATTATTATTATTATTATTATTATTATTATTATTATTATTATTATTATTATTACTATGCTTAATACAGAGTGAACCAAATGACTCCGAAACGCCTGCGCGGTGTTTTTCCTGTCCGCGTCCTTTTGCGCTCGTTGCCGTCTGCTGCTATCAAAAAAAGGCGCGGATGAAACCATACAACATTTTTAAAACTACTTTTAAAGGCTTTACTTACCAACTTTACGAAAGGAGATGCTGAAACTGGCCACCGTCGTTGTCCATACATTTTTGGCACCTCTTTAGGAAACTATCCATCATGACCAATGTCATCTAATGTTTCTTCGGTAAGAACCGAACGCCGTCTTTTAGATTTCTTAGCCTGAACACTTCCTGTAGCCTGAAATTTATTGTAAATTTCATGGATTGTTGTACGGCTGGAACTTTTACACCTGGAAACCTTTCTGAAAATCGTACGTTCACTTTGCGAGCTGACCGAGTTAACGCATACGAATCATTAATAAATACACGCTATGTGTATAATATAAACTTCGTTTATAGCAGCAGTGCGTTATGATGTTTTTATCATATTTCCGCACTCCCAGTGGAAAAACGCCGCGCAGCTGGTAATATTGTTCATAAAATACCCCTCTGGGGTAACTTAAAACATAGTGTATAAGACAAACCCACACACCCTGGAAGAATTAAAACAAAATATCCGCCAGGAAATTTCTCAGCGTGAATTACGGCGAATGATGGATAGTTTCCTAAATAGGTGCCAAAAATGTATGGACAACGACGGTGACCAGTTTCGGCATCTCCTTTCGTTAAGTTGGTAAGTAAAGCCTTTAAAAGTAGCTTTAAAAATGTTGTAAGGTTTCATCCACGCCTTTCTATGATAGCGGCAGACGGCAACGAGCGCCGAGGATGCGGACAGGAAGAACACCGCGCAGGCGGTTCGGAGTCTTTTGGCTCACTCTGTAATAGGCGATATATGACCTGTGGCATTATCAAAATAAAAAACAATTGCTGCCATTTAGAGAATATCAAACAAGAACAATTTCGGAGTTAGCATAGAATACAAAATTGGTTACATGCATTTATACATAGAAAACTACTTATAAGAACATAATTCAAAGAACAAGCTATCGCCTTTACAGTTTTTTGTACGATAGTCCATCACTAGTTATACTACAGTCCAAGCGCAAAATCTATTAATTACCCAGTTGAAAACCAGATGTGATACTTTCACATGGCTGTCTCTACCCACTACGGTTTACTTTTATATAGCCTCGTCAAACTATTCTTGCAAAAGCTAATTATTCTATCTACATCAAGTTAATCGAGATAAACGCTTGCATAAATAGCTACATTACACATTTCGTTATAGGTAACAAAAGGAATAGCGATAGTCAAGTGTTTACAAACTGGTCACTATATGCTGATATATACCTTAGTACAGAGTGAGCCAAAAGACTCCGAACCGGCTGCGCGGTGTTTTTCCTGTCCGCATCCTCGGCGCTCGTTGCCGTCCGCCGCTATCATAAAAAGGCGCGGATGAAACCATATAACATTTTTAAAACTACTTTTAAAGGCTTTACTTACCAACTTTATGAAAGGAGATGCTGAAACCTGCCACCGTCGTTGTCCATACATTTTTGGCACCTCTTTAGGAAACTATTCATCACTCGCCGTAGTTCACGTTGAGAAATTTCCTGGCGTATATTTCGTTTTAATTTTTCCAGGGTGTGTGGGTTTGTCTTGTATACACTTTATGTTTTAAGTTACCCCGGAGGGGTATTTTATGAACAATATTACCGGCTGCGCGTTGTTTTTCCACTTGGGGTGTGGAAATATGATTAAAACATGACAACGCACTGCTGCTTTTAACAAAGTCACGCTGTTGTGGTTTTGCTGTGCAGTGTGAAGTGCAGTTTTGAGTTGACGGTGATGTGATGTAGTTCAGTTATTACGAGTTATTTATTAGTTTGTCCTCTACTTAGTCACAAAGTATATTATGGCCCAGTATGTTTTCTACTGCACAGCGTGTATTTATTTATGATTCGTATGTGTTAGCTCGGTCAGCTTGCCAAGTGAAAGTACGATTTGCAGAAAGATTTCCAGGTGTAAAAGTTCCACACCGTACAACAATCCATGAACTTTACAGTAAAGTCCAGTGCACAGGAGTGTTCAGGCTAAGAAATATAAAAGACGGCGTTCGGTTCTTACCGTAGAAACATTAGACGACATCGGTCATCGTTTGGAAAATTCCCTTCAAAATTCCATGATGGATAGTTTCCTAAAGAGGTGCAAAAAATATATGGACGACTGTGGCCAGTTTGAGCATTTCCTTTCATAAAGTTGGTAAGTAAAGCCTTTAAAAGTAGTTTTAAAAATGTTGTATGGTTTCATCCGCGCCTTTCTATGATAGCAGCAGACGGCAACGAGCGCCGAAGACGCGGACAGGAAAAACACCGCGCAGGCGGTTCGGAGTCTTTTGGCTCACTCTGTATAAACGTACAATTGAATCTCACCAAGTAAATTTTTAATTTCGAATGTGTAATCCTTGTTGAAACAAATGTTTTACGGAGTGAGACCATCGCTATTGTATTGGAAGTGGATTCCATCTAAGTCAACCCTGGCTTCGTTTTTAGATCCTCATTGTTTCGTATATCACGTAATGACCATTAAACCTCACGCTGAAAAGCTAGATCATTTCTGGGACTATTTAGTAAACAACTAGGTTCTCTGGGAAGCTAAATAACAGCTTGCAATAACAGCTAATATCTACAAGGCCTTTTATATCAGGTTTACAAGACGCTTTATCTGTCCGTACAATTGTTTATACTTAACTGAATTTCAAATAGGCGTGTACATTGGCGGCAGAATGTATTCGTCCCCAATTGTCATTTTTACTAAGTAGAAAGCACAAACGATATTACAGTTTAAATGCTCACAGATTTTTAAAAGCTTTCGTGTATGGTGTTTAGAAAATGATTTTTGTATGCATTTTTAGAGCATTTTTTGCGTAATACCTGAAATTGCAAAAAAAAAAAAAAAAAAAAAATAGGACTTCATCTGTAGAAAGTAAAAAAAAAAGTAAAGGTGAGGAATTATCAGCGTTTGAACTGAACTTCCTCATAAACACCTCAGTTTTCACGACTTCACAGTTATTTCTCTGCCTAAAACATGCGTCGGTGACGTAGTCAGATATTATATAAAAGTTGCTCGTGTACTACATGTAAACACGAACAAGGTGAAAAAATGGTGTAATTGTCAAAAAATTATAAAACTAATGAAATAAAAGTCCAAAAGAAATCACCAGAATAGGTAAATTGTAATATCGTTTTTTTTATTGCGTGTATTAAACTGAAAAATTTTCCCATTAATTTGACTAATAGAAATTTTTGAAGTGGAGATGAATACTTCAAGGAGTCGCTGTATGTGAAAATTAAAAAATAGAGGGAGGAGAGAGAGAGAGAGAGAGAGAGAGAGAGAGAGAGAGAAAGTACTTAACGAGGAAGGAAACTATGGGGAAAATATACAAGATTTTAAGGAGAGATTGAACAGTGCTTGGGGTGAAAAAAATTGAATTTTAATTTTTGTGATAATAAGGTATTTTTAAGTTTGCAGAATATGATGCGATGTTTATTTAGCCCGATTCTCATATTTTATGCATTACTTTACTTTCAAAAATATGTTGCAAAATGCAACACATCCCCTTTTGTGTATGACCCCATTTATTTGCCTATAACTTGGGAACTATAAAAGCAAAATATGTGACCCAACTCTTATTCTGCTAGGTATATTTAACTTTTTAAATTTTACAGCCTCTTGCGAAGGCAATTCCGGAAGATGCTAGTATATAACCTACTTTTTTCCAATTTTTTGTTTACATGAATTTTCTTGGCACATTTGCTTCATATTTTTGAGAGAGTGTAGAAAATAAAGGCCAGAAGTTTGAAGATGGTAAGCTTTCAGCTGGCAATGAAAGTGAAAGTGAAACTTCAGAACTGTCATGGAGCAGTAATAAGGTCAAATTATGGTAATATTGAAAACATGAGAAAAGCAGTTCTAGCTTCTCTGTACTACAAATCCTCAACAGATGAAAAACACTGTCATGAACTTTGCTATAACAGACTGGATTCATAGTGCTGATACAATAGAAATCCAAATAAATACATGGTAAATGAGAGGGCAAACGGATAGGTTAAGGAATTTTTCAAAATAAAAGTCACACTATTTATTGCAGAACCAAAAATTACTTTTAATAGAAGCACTGAACATTCATCTGACAAAACTGAAAATTAAATCTTCTGAAATAAGACAATGCGTTTGAGTATTTGAGCAGTGTTTGAGCTATTTCTCGACATAGTCACCACAAGAACTGAGACACTTGTCATGGGATCAACTTTTGTATTTCTGTGTCGTAGAAGTCTGCCGCCTGTGAATCGAACCAGCGTGTGACAGTCGTCTTCAGCTCTTCGTCGTTGTCAAAACGCTGACAGGAGGACAAGAATTACTTGGGGTGCAAAAAAGATGGAAATCGCTGAGAGCAAGATCAGGACTGTATGGTGGGTGATCAAACAGCTCCCAGCCGAACTCCTGCAGAACAGTTGCTGTGCGCCGAACCGTATATGAACGAACATTGTCATGGAGCAGCACAACGCCTGCAGTAAGCATTCCGCGCCTCTTGTTTGAATGGCACGTCGCAATTTTCGCAGTGCATCACAGTAACGGTCAGCGTTCACTGTTTCACCTCTGGGCTGGAAGTCAATCAGCAGAATGCCCTTCCTGTCCCAGAACACCTTGCACATCACTTTCTGCACCGACACAGTCTGTTTGAATTTCGTCTTGACCAGGGATCCACGTGACGCCAATGCATTGACTGCTGCTTGGTTTCCGGGGTAAAGTGCGAAATCCGTGACGATCCTGTCGAGGAACTCGTCGCCGTCGTCATGATACCGCTGCAGAAATGTCAGTGCTGCTCCTAAGCGTTTCGTTTCGTTCGCGGGTGTCAGACCTATCGGTACCTACCTGGCACACAATTTCTTGAACAGCAGATGCTTGTGACAATTTTATGCAACAAAGATCGTGATATCTGCAGAAAATGGCTGCTGAGCTCCGTAATCGTGAAGCGACGGTTCTCCACGATGCGCTGCCACACCAGCTCCACAAAGTCATCATTGATGAGGACTGTCGCCCACTACGCTCTTCATCATGGACACTTTGACGACCTTCGGAAAACTGCCTACACCAGCAAGCACCATCTGTTTGCTCATGATGTTCGGCCCGTGGATCTGACAGAGCTGACGATGAATTTCGATTGGCGCTATGTTTTGTGCAGTAAGGAACTTTATCACTAACCGAACCTCGCAGGCGGCGGGAGAGCGAATAGGAGCCTCCATTTCGGGCCACTGCTGCCGCGCTACTGCCACCAGGCGGAACCTGTCCGGTCGGCATATGGTTGATACGTCATAGATCTGTTACGCATGCGCAATTTTTCCGGTTAAATACGTTTAGTTTAAAGGAAACAAAATCGGGAAGCTTACTTTCTGGATGCGCCTCGTACTTAACGTGGTACCATAATTAAATTGAGGCATTACACCCAGTTCTCCCCTTCTTTGTAACACTGTTGGTATTCCTTGCAGATATCCTCTTTCTCATAGGCAAGATTCTTCTTAACTTGGATGTTCCTGGATTTCGCTGCTGCTGCTGTCTTTTCCTTCTCAGCGCGGACATTTTTCTGACTTTTAAAGCATTTATATACTCTGGGCTTTTATAACCTTAGATATTCTGGTCTTCCTTTTAGTTCCTGGTTTACCTTTAATTTCCAGGGAGGTTCTTGGAGGAGGACTTAGCTGTTCAAAGCTTGTTGAGGGTGTAGAAGCTTGAGACCGACCTTCTTGTGTTGCAGAGGTGCAATCTTCATAACTGTTCCCAAGAGAGCTTGATTCTGAGATTCAAGAATCTCATTTTCAACACAAGGTTCTCTATTTTCATGTTGTTCGTTCTGTAAATGAACCTCCTGAACAAAACAAAACAAAATATGGTATGGAAGACTTGAGATTGAAGGGACAAATTTCACAGCTCGTGAATCCACTGACACCATTCCCAACCGTTGTCGCGCGATTCTAGACCTCTGCAAAAAGTCCTCCAAATACAACTTTGTTGATGCCTTTTCCAGGATTTTCCCTATATATAGTCTACAGGCATCATTAAAGAATGCCTTTAATGGAACTAAGAATTACACATCCAGAAGCTACAGTTTATGGGTACTGTGGGGCGGCAAGTAAGGCATAAAATCGTGAGTTACTGCCATTTCTAGCGTTGAGGATTAGAACAATCCGAGGCATGTCCATCTAAAATTAATATCGAAATTCCATAGGTTAGCAAAGTGGACAAAAAATTGTCAAATTATTCTCATTTCATGCATCCACTTTCTGATAACACAATTTTAGATATTGGTGGCATGCCAATCTCAAAATTCTCACTATACCGCTGCCCTTTCATTCTATAAAGGGGCGAGACATATTGCCCAATTTCTGAAACACATGCCATTACACTAATAGTTTCGCTCTTTTCAGAATTTGTCTGACTCAGGAGATCCTCCTTTCCACGCTGTGATATTACTTTCTTTGGTTTGCAAATTAGTTGCAGGCCTGTTTCGTCACAGTTAAGGATGTTACCAGATTTATCTCACAAACTATGAGGCTTGAAAGATTGTCATAAAACTCCTTCGCTTTCTCCCTGATTAGTCCTCGAGCTGGCACGTAAGACAGTGACTCAGTTAATGACCCAGTCTTTGCCAGACATTTGCAGTTCATGACTAAATTGTTTTTCAGCCCATACCGACACATAAGAACGCGCACATCTTTATTTGTTAGGCCATATCCCAGGTTGTCTAGTTTTATAAGATAGCTCACTAGCTGTTCTTTTGTCTCTTTAGGAAAGGTAGTATGTGTTCCGAATTTTGGAACTTGAATTTTAGATACTACACGCCTTCGAAGCGCGGTACATTGAATGTGGTTGCTGCAGTTGCTTACAGCATTCCATTCTCTTTTACAGCAGCTGACATGCATTCTTCGCTCCACGAGCAGTGATTTGTTCTTTGCCAGTTTCCAGCTATATCTACAAACCATAAACAAAAAAAATCAGTTACCAAATCCTTTGAAAACCATTTATATGTGTATCACAAATATATGTGTCTCTCAGAAAGCTGTGATAAGAGTGTGTTCCGTATGCTCCCACAACAACCTGTCCGTTGTCTAACATCTAGTTTGTTAACAAGGTGTTCAAAGTTTAACACAAGCTTAAAACTTTTGCGTTTCATCAAGCTTTCACAGCAAATTATTAGCTAACATATTGTTAACGTCAAAGACAACTGCGAACGCTAGCTTTCGAGAAGGCGGTGGCGAACTACACTGCTTCTGAACGTGCTCCGATTAACTTTTGCCTAAGTTTCGCTGCGCTCTCTGTGTCAGCAGCAGACAACTATTTACATTCGTGGCAATTGCCATGTGATGTTCGCGATTGTTTGAGGTTATAATCGTGTTGTCAACTGAAATAAATGTTTCCGTTTGAAACGAGTTAATTAACGTCTGATTAATAAGTATAGACGTATTATCAACTGCGAAAAATCTGACGGTCTTTCATTAAAGAATAAAATTACAGCCGGGGACAAAATTCGCGAGTAATTTAATTGGAATGAACGCGTTTCTCTTAAGACCAATAAGCAACTGCGGAAATTTTATGCTAACATAAAGTGCAGCATCAGAAACGTTAGGTGCAAAGAGCGTGTAAGACGGTTTAAAACTGGTGGTGGACACTGCAATGAAACTAAAATAGACGAAAGCGCATTATCGTTGATTAATCAAGCAGATCCGAAAAAAAATAGTGTTTGCTTCTTGAAGCAATTCCTTTGGAAACCTTCCGGATAAACCACAAATGGTAGCTTTGGAAATACCAGCATTATCACCCAACAAGTAAATGAAAAATGTTAATAGCATAAAATCTAAGTACCTAATTAACACTTGAAGCTTAGGAGAAAGAAGCATGCTTCCGTTGGTAGTATTCTAACCTCTCGAATTTCCCATAAAACCATGCTGATGACGCCTGGAACAGTCTATATTGCTTTAAAAATTCCTCCTTTTGCAGGTTTTCAAATTGATTATGACGTATAACTACTCTTCTATTAGGAATGACATTAAAATGTCAATTGTAGTAAACTCGCATCAACAGCTTGGTTTGCGGCAGCCATTTTCCAACTTCTAACATTTGTTAAACGCCTTAACACAGGGGTATCGCGATGTTAATGTAACACCGGCTTTAATACATTGTTAAAGTTAACATTGTTTGATGAAACAGAATTTGTGTTAACTTCAGTGTTAAATCAGAACAATATTGTGTGAAACCGGTCCTTAATACACATCTACCCCGAGAGATGGCAACGGTTTCTTGGTTCTAGTAAGCATAACAACATACCAAGGCGCCCGCTGTGATGATTGTAGCACGGTAAACGTTTCTAGAAGCCTTTATTATCCGCTAAATCCCTGCGAACTCCGAGTATTTTCTTACTGTTTTAGCTACGTATACAAGGATATTATTACCTGCAGAGTTTCTGAAGCTGGATTCCAAGAATTATTAAAGGATTACAGCGAAACGTTTGCACAGATCGTGAACAGAAGCCAGATCAACACTTAGCGTCATAGCATGCACTGTTGCCAACATCGGAAGTCAAAGTGCACTAAAATTACTTTGGATTTGCCCGTTTCCCATATGTCCATCTGCCCCGCCTTTATAAGCATCATAAATTAAAATTCAATTAAGTTTTATTTATGGGCGCTCTTTAACTGCTGTGGTTCTTAGCGTCCCATTTTATATTAGGCGTGAAAGACCGGAAAGTTTGCTCAGAGGCCTCTTTATCAGGCTTGGGATTCTTTAACGTGACGTAAATCTACGACACGGAACTACCGCCTTTACTTCTCTTCCTAAGTTTTCCATATGCTGCAATAGAGAAAATAAAACCCGAAAACAGAGAACTTTCCAGGCCAGATCTCCAAAATTGTTTACATAGGAAAACACAAAATACAAATTAATCCTTTAATAATTTGATTTGGATTATAATTCCCAAAGCTGTATGTTGTTCTCCGTGGTGTAGTGGTTGCCATGCTAGCCTCTAGTTCCCGAGGTCATGGGTTCAAACCCGGTGGAGGGCGATGGATTTTTTCAGGGGTAAAATGCTTAGCATAGCTTCCTTCGCAAGGGAAGTAAAGCAGGTGGGCCCGTGTCGTAGATAAAAGAGGCCTCTAGCAAAATTACCGATCTTTCACGCCCAATATAGCATGAGACGCTAAGGACCACAGCAGTTAAAGAGCGTCCCTAACTAAAACCTCAGTTTCCGTTTCCAAAGCTGTACGTGTAGGAATGAATATCATGAAAATGGCAGGGTATGATGCAGCTCTGTGCTTCAATATGGAGAATATTGGCAGAATAAAACTGCTGCAAGATCTAGATATGGAACCACATCCAAATACCACAAATACACTACTATTCATTCATTCATTATCTGTTTACCCTCCTCTTATGTAGGACTTACACCCCCCAGGACTCACAAGCGGGTGCCTGGGGTCAGAGGCCCGTCGAGGAGCAGACACTCATGGATCAGACAGAGCATCCAGGATGGGTGATCAGCCCGATGCCTGGTATGGGATGAAGGAAGTAGATGAAACGAAATGTTGGTGAAATGGATGAAAGGAAAGGTGATGATGGAGCAGTTGGTGGAATGAATGGCGGGGGAAACCGAAGAACCCGGAGAAAACCCGCCCAGATGCCGCTTCGTCCACCACAAATCCCACATGCAGGTCCCTGGGATTGAACCCGGGCCGCCTCGGTGGAAGGCGAGCGGTCTAACCACTCGGCCACGGCGCCGCCCAAAATGAACTACAAATAAAAAAATTCGTGGATGTCGTGGAAAATATTCAAGAAGGAAGAAGAGGAATGAAAAAACGAAGAGGGAAGATGCAGAGGACCCAGATTATGAGGCGGGGGTTTTCTAGCAAAGTTTTATGGCGAGTGGAAATGAAGAAAAGTTTAACATTGATTTTCTCGAATTTACAATTTCTTATACCTAAGTTTCTTAAAAGTTATTTAAGGTATGAAACTGAAACTTTATATATACCAGGTGGGTCAGCTGCCCCTAGGTATTCGTATCTATGCAACCCGCAGTTTATATTCTAATGTGAAAACATTGACCCTTTTAGCAACTGTTATTGTAGCTCTACTCTTCTATTCGGTACTATACGCAACTAGCATTAATAAATAAAGGCCTGAATGAGAACCAAGGAGCTGCAAAAGGCTTAAAGAAAGGCGGCTGTTCATGGATATAACGCTTGCAAGGAGGTAGAGGAAAGCTATCGCAAAGAACAGTAGAGAATGAGTTGACCGAGTGGGTTAGCTGCCGAAATCTGGTGAAACAAAGTTTAGTTTCGGAGGTTCGAATCTAATACAAGCATCAAATTGTTTTGGTTCTTTTTTCTTTCTTTCTCCTTGTGTTTATTTTCTGTATTTTAGTATACTAATTTATTATTTGCTCTCCTGTGAGCCAAAGACACAACAATTACAAGCAGATAATTGTGTATCATGTTTACCATAATAATCTGTACCGCATCTGGTGTTTTAAGCGTGTTCGTGGTTAGCTTTCATTCTTTTGGGCTGATACCGACGATATTAAATCTAATAGTTTTTGTTTCGTGTTTAAACTTTATGTTTCACTTCTTCTATTGATAAAGGAGTTGTAAATGTGCTAAGTTCACGGGTAAACAGAATAATAAATTGTTAAAGAGCGTGGATTTCATCAAAGAAGTAAATGTTCAAAATGCTGACACCCTTCATCAATGCACATTTGTGACGTTGTCTGAGAGACCTTCTTGCATGCTGTAACATGCGCGCTGTAATCTGCCTGCATTCTTCACGTATGAGCGCCCATAGATGTTTTGGGCTCTGCGGTGGAAAACATCGCGACTATTCTATTTTGTACGCACTTATGTTATCAAAAGTGTTATTTATATCATAACATCAAATTATAGACCAAAAGAGATAAAACAAAAGGTAATAAAAAGTTTGAACTTAACCCGAACTGAAATGGAACAGTGTTAAAGCAACCATGATAATACCATTCGGCTAATGCTACCTTGTAAGCTAAGGTTCCTATACGAATTAGTAACGGCAGAACTTGACCCCACCTCGAATCTTTACACGCTTTTTGCAGCTTCTTACAGTGTTTTGAGCTCGGTTTGGTAGTTTTAACTCAAATAAGGAGACTGCGTTAGTCATTACAGTTACTGTATGAACTGAAATATGTCATAGTTTATGACAGAAGGGAAATTATCTACCTAATACATAGCATTTTTTTGCAAAGACTGTACTGTGAACCTTTGTTAGCTGACGGCTTAAATCCAATTGGTCGCACTGCGTAGATCTGCCATTTTGTTTTCAAATAGTTTTGTCAACCGATGCCTGTGATAAGTTGTTCCTTCAGGGGCGTTTTCAAAGGTGTGTAGGAATATATGCTAAAGAATAAAAGTTTGTCAAATCAGCTAATAGTGCTGCTGCAGCTGCCAGTGTCAGGGTGGGATGTTTTTGAAATCGACATACATGGCGATTTGATGCAGTAATTTATATCACAAATTATGTAAATGTCAAGAGTGATTGTAGTGTGAATATGCATTATTGTGTGACATTGATTTGAGATGTTTGTTGATTGTAAGCATTGTCGAGAAGTGGGTTTATACGGCCTTACTGAAACTGACAATAATAGCGTGCAATAATGTAGCGAGGGGGTGAGCTGTTTATCATTATTAGAGACGAGCAAATGACGTAATATTGGCGCGTTTTTCTTAGAATTTGCTGGAACATTTTTCCCTAGAGCATATGTTTTCGTAATTTTCATTGGATATAAAAATAGACGCTAATGTTGGCGCGTTTTATTAACCAATAGCAGCTCGGTTATAATCTTTAGGCATATCGGGGTGTGGGAGTATAAAAAGGGCTAGGTCAGAGTCAGATTCGTTCAGTCCATCGGAAACATTTGTGCATTACACGTCGCTGAGTTCAACAGAAACAGTCATGGTGAATACATTCGCAGGTTACGCGTAGCAAAGTTATAAAAAAATCTGAAGTGTCGTAAAGTTAATTAAACAATAAGTTGAAGTACGCGAATTAAGAATGATCGGTAAATAAGTTATTATAACAGTTTCAGTTTGGCGAGTGTCAAGATTAATATGTGAAAGTGTATAATATGATACGACAATAAAAGTGTAAAACAAATTCTTCATCAGTGTTATCTTTGGATAAAAGACTCCTTTCCGTTTACACACCTTGATTAAGAAATTTGCTTGACCGAGAGATCATAGCTAGCCGGAGGACAGTGAACCCAAAAATTAAATACAATAATAGGCGCTCAGTAAAAGATAACACGAAGTGACCGCGACAAATTGTCTTTTATACGTGCGGCAAATAAACAGTAGCATTCTTTCAAACAAACACTAATACCACTTCAAAAATGGCTACCACAACGTGGAGCTAACAAACTTAACAAAGAATACCGTCGCAAATTTGGCTCCCAAACGTGGGGCTCAATAAATAAATAAACATAAAACCGTCGCAGATTGCATTCTGTCCCGTAAAACACTTATGCATTGAGATATCTATCCCTCCTCTATAAAGTGTTATGCAAATCAGCCATTAGAAGGCACTCAAGAAAGGCGTAAGTCACATATATGTCGCTTAGCACGTTGCATAAATTAAAAAATAAATAGGCTCAGCTGACTCACCTGGTATATAATAAATATGTAGCTATAGAGTCAAACAAATTTGAATGCATGATAATAGCTGATATTGAAAAAAATTGCTAAATTTTTAACATTTACTGCAATATTCTTTTTTAAAAAATTCCAATCTTAAATATAATAAAAATAAGTTCAGGGTATTGTTAGATCATACTCTTTGTACAGATATTTCAATGTATTATTGCATATAGTTCTTGAGAAAATAGAATCCAAGTTTTCAAAATTTAACATCGCAGATACAGCCCGGTCAATCTCCCCTACGAAGGTAATTAAGAGAGCAAAACAACATCTGCAATTATAAATTTAATAATTTTTAGTTAATATACACCCAATATATTCCTTTGGAATATTGTGTTAAATACACGAGCATTTTAAAACGGAGTAAACAGCATAAACTCTACGTGTTTTATGCTGTTTTATGCAGCTGGCACTAAAAGTAGAGCTCTTAACACGAGCCACTTATGCTACAAGTTGCAGATTATAACACTCAGTGAAATAACATTTTTATAACACTCCAATGTTACCGTCCTTCTTACCGAGCGGGATGGCCTGGGCGGCAACGTCTGTGGCCCGGGTTCTATTCCCAGTGACCGCCCATTCTTACCTTGGGGGTTTTCGTGGTTGCCAAGGCGAATGCCGGGATGATGCAGCTTACCACGATCTCCCTTTCCCCATTTCCTCTCATTTCATCTCCATTTCACGTTTCAGGAGTGATTTCAGGTCCTGGGTGATGGCGATGCTGGAGAGATGGCGTGGATGCATGCGCGTTGGAAAGGTTTCTCTCCATGAACGCCAGAGTGAGCTGGTCGCCCTCTTGGGATTCCTCGCTTAGTGGTGCGCGGGTATTCAAACTGGAAATATTAGGAATTTCTGCGCGTTTCTTTAGGTCTGTCTACCTGGGACCTCCTGCGGCTCCGTCACCTCATCCTTGCCTCCCGGGGGGTGTAGCCACAATAGATGAAGATGGTCGCAGTGCGTGAGGTGTCCCCCTCATAAACACATCCTACATCCTACCTGCCTTGCTTCCTGCGATGGAAATTAGATATACGTATATTAAGCGGAGGCCTTGTATCGATTAATGTAATGGCGGATTATTTGAATGAGTCCGAAATGGATTCGGCAGAATCCAAAGATGTTGCAAGTAGTGAAGAGGATAACTTTGGGATTTTTACCAAAGAGGCCTCTGTTGATTTATTTTTGCCATAGCCTTCTTATTATTATTTTACTGTTATGATTGTTTATATGATCATGTTGTCAGCACTAGGTCAAATAAGAGCGAAGGCCAAACAACAACAGAATAGACGTCACAATTGCGCATGTCCAAATAGATACTGCTATTTCCACACAAATTTTAGCTGGCTGCCTAAAAAGTAGTACATGGCAACATTGTTAGGTGATTTTATTTTGCACGTAGCAGTGCTACAATAGGCTTTCAGACTCGTTCCGCAAAAATTCCTACTTTCAAAATAAAAATGCACTTTTAACACTTGTATCATAAATAATACCCATTATCTAGGATGTATATGTGTGCAGTTTACCACTCCCGGAAGCAAGACATATTATTTCTGACTCTAGACTTGTTCAAAGCATCCTGTCCGAACATTCTGGTCAACGATTGCTTGAAAGAACCAAACTCTACTGAACTATACTTGCTATCTGAACAAACGAGCAGGACAGGTTTGGGTAGAATCGAGTATCTCCGACACTCGGAAGTTCAAGTACTCACTTTGAGTGCATTGGTTCTCGAAGGATTGATGCAAGGATTTAACAAACACCGTATAGAGGAGATCGCTCGCTCGATGCGGAAATAAAATCCCCGTGCTTTAATGCACAGCACGTCTAGGTGTTTATGCGGGCACATTTACTTAATTACAAACCACGTGCCATGTTCCATAGAATGGCGATTCACCGCTTCAGCGCTTAGCAGACCATGTGTCCTTCCAGCGCAGTCAGTGCTCCAACATCTGCAACCTATCCATCCCAGAGTGGCGTACTTACACTAAATACTCTGTAATAACCAGTGTTACTGGATTTTGTGAATATTATAACAAGTTAAAGTGACCAATTTGAATATAATTAGCTCTAGTGGGTTGCAAATATATAGCGCAGATTATTTTGCCTCTGTCGCTTCTAATCATCTGCAAATAAAATGTGTTATTTGTCTATTAATCCACATTCTATGTAGTTTGATTCTTTCTTGATGCTTTATCTCAGTTTCCATACTATGTGATGCCACAAACCACACAGTGTTTCACTAATATTTTCCTTAATTAGACAGAGGGAGCCATCCAGTTCAGCACCACACGTAGGCCATCTCAGTAGACCCATTTGTCTTTCGTGACCAGAAGGGTCACCAGATCCGGACGACGATGCGTGCTAACAAGAACGAGATCCCTAACAATTCCAGGATTACCCATCCTGACGCCGGCGCGAGTCTGCCTGTGCCATCTTCATCCCGGGGGTTCCCAGGAAGGGGCACCAACGGCCTTCCAAGAGCGAGGGAGAAATCCTTTAGACAGCGCAAACTCCACCGTCACGCCGCTACGCACCACTCGACGTCACCTGGTCCTACAATCCTAAAACATACGAGAGCGGATCAAAAAGTAACGCACAATAATTTTTTTACAAAAAAGTGTAATAGTTTAAACAACAACAAAAATCATAAATGAACTTACACCTTTTACCTACTTTTCGACATAGTCACCAAGTTTCTCAACACATTTCGACCATCGTGATACCAGTTTCAATATGCCCTCTTCATAGAAGTCGGTTTCCTTGGAGTATAGCCAACTGCGGACTGCTGATTTCACTTCCGCATCTGTCGCAAAGCGTTGGTCGTCCAGGAATTTCTTCATGGGACCAAACACGTGAAAGTCCGACAGTTCAAGGTCCGGACTGTATGGTGGATGTTGGATCACCTCCCAACCAGCAGCAGCAATATGCGGCGAGCATTGTCATGAAGGATTTTGACATCGTCATCATTCATGTTGTGGCGTTTGTCACGAAGGGCACGACGCAACTTCACCAAAGTTTTCCTGTAGGCTGCAGCATTCACAGTGGTCCCGTGTTCAGCAAAGTCCACCAATACAACACCATGCATATCCCAGAACACTGCCACAAGCTCTTTCCAAGCAGATTGAGTCACTTTGAATTTTTTCTTCCCTGGGGAACCAGTATGATTCCACTCCATACGTGCCTGCTTGGTTTCGGGCGTGTAGCGGTATGCCTCGGCTCATCACTAGTGACGATTCCTTTCAGAAAGTCATGCCCTTCTGCGGTGTACCGTGTTAGGTGATCCAAGCTCGTCTCATTTGCTGGACTTTGTGGTTGTCTGTCAGGTTCTTAGGCACCCATCGAGCACTAACTTCACGAAATTTCAACGTTTCATGAACAATATCGTTCACTGCACCATAGGAAATGTTGAGTCGTTGCGATAAGGTTCACAGTTGCACACGCCGGTCGTTCAAAATTGCCGCCTCAACGCCTCTGATATTCTGCGGGGTTGCAGCTGTTACCGGCCTCCCGGAGCGTGGCGAATCACTAAGGTTCACACGGCCCTCTAGGAAGAATGCACACCACCTGGAGACATTGCTACGGTCCACATAATCATCCCCATACACGCCACGCATGTCCCTGTGAATATCACTCGGTTTATGCCCTTTGGCCCACAAATATCGAACCACACCTCTCTGCTCTTCATACGTGAACGGCAGTAAAATGCGCGCCATCTTTGTTGCGTAGTTCACGCTTCTCTCACTAGAGCTGCACATGAAACAAAAATACCCTCTGTAGTGAAAACTTCAAACTATATCTGTGTGAAACTGCAACGTTCCAGCTGCACTACCAAGAGAGAAAAACATTATTGTGCGTTACTTTTCGATCCGCCCTCGTATAAAAGTGAAACAGATGAAAGGAAATGACGGGGGTAAGAATTGGGGAAAAAATTCGCGGTTTGGAGAGGAACCACCCCAGCATTCGTCTACGGACTTGGGAAAATCGCGAAAAAATCAAGATTAAATTGGCCGGTCCAGCGGGATTCGAATACCAAGATCTTCAGAATGCGAACCTCACTCGTCACCGCTCAATACTTAGTTATTTACTCTTGAGTCCATAATGATGCTTCTTTTTCCCCATTCAAAGCTTCCTTTTCCATTCTACCCTCTGTTTGAGTTCTGCAGAATAGCTTGTGTTAATATTTATATTACACTCAAATATCCAAATCTGTTTATCTGGCCCATTAAATCATCTCGAATTTGCGCGTTTTACTCGTGTTTCTTGCAAAAACCATAGTCTGTCATTCTGCATTTGGCATCACCCCAACTCTTAGTCTTTGTCATTTCTCTCTCCATTTGCATGATTCTTAAATTTGTTTTTTTCTTCCAGAAAAATTCTACCTAGCCTCTTTAATTCTGAAAAGGTTCTTTAACAGTTCTCCAACCACAGGTTGAACAAATTAGGTGATGCAAAATATCCCTTTCGTAAACCTCTCTTTTTATGTTAACATACGCATGCCAAGGCACTATGAAAACCACAAGAAGGGTAAATGACTCTTTTTGTACAAAATAATGCAAGGAGCACTGCATAAGAACACAAAGACTGCTTAAAAGAACTCGTAACAGCTGAAATTAGACAAAGGTTGCCTGAAAGGCATGCAGAGAAAGCTAATCCGTTACTGGCCGAGCCGCCAGGAACCGTGATACACTCGCTTCCGTTTATACTGTCCCCGCAGCTTAGGGAGGCATTCTACTGGCCTTCACAGGGGAGTATGTATAGCAAGGAGGAGGTGTGTGTATCTGTTTACCTTTTCGCTCATGCAGTTGCGTCCTGTTTTACTTCCAGACTACTCACGTATGAATATACAACTTTGATAAATAGCTTTACTCATCATCACTTAAATACAATAACCATGTTTAAATAAAACTTTGCTTTGCACAATTTCTCTATGAAAAAGTATTTTCAATGGCAACATGTAAAACTAAATACATTATACTTTTTACTCTCAAATAGAACACATTTACTAGAAGTTATTTTAATAATCCGTCCAATCTCCATTCTTGTCCAATACCTGATTTAGTCGCTTAGGCACTGAATCACTCGCCGCCCTCTGAGAACACTGTCATGAAATGTGGGAATATATGCGTTTAGGGTCATAGTGCTTCCAGCACCTAATTGATTATGTGAAACCCAAGTAAGTTGTTCGGAATTCTAGCCTACGTGGCTGCAAACGTACTGAGCATATAACCTAATTGAATTCCCAGAATCTTTAAGCTAATGTGTTCGCTACTTCGGATGATAATAATGACTTTCGCTAACCTGGTTTCCTAATTATCTTCTTTACGGGCAAGTATTTCAACTCAAACCTATTACATTATACATTGTTTTAATATACTGAAATTATTTATTGCAATTATTTCTTGATCTCACTATCATTTTTATTTAATTATTTATATATTTCCGTCATTAATTACAGTATCAATTGTATATTCTGAAAACTAAGTCCAAAAGCACTAAAGAGATTAAGTAAATATTTTCATAATTAAAAATAATAAAATACGCCATCTAGCTACTATTTTCACATACACTCCATCATTCCCCTTAAGTCTGTAATATGTTTAATATTCATATTATGGCCTTGCTGTTAAACTATTGCATATCAAAGATGCTACAATATTCTTTTCAGGCTTTTGGTTTATACATTATAGAAAGAAATAAGTTTTGTCAAACAAATAATTTTTCTGTAAAAACCTTCAATAATTAAAACCTCTTTATACGATAATAATTAAACTTAAGGATGTTAGTACCAATAACAGGAGGAAATAACTTACATAAAATTAAGTCTCTCTAACCTTAAAATGTGGAAAATAGGAATTTCATCTATGACCCTCCTAGAGAATACAATGAGGAATAGTTCAAGAGTTTATAGTCTGCAAATGTCAAGTAACAATGTATGGTATGTCTGCTTTCTTAGACAGTTGCTTCATTTTATTAAAGCACTCTGTTTAATGTTTTATTCTGGATCTTGTGGGCTCTGGATCTGAAAACAAACCATTTTTGCTGTGAACTCCTAATCAGGAGACGCTAAATTTCAGAATACGGTGTGTCTACCTTTCAATTCCACTTAGAATTGCTGTCGGATAACTCTAAGGTCAATGAACTCAGAACTCCTCTTGGTATCATTGCATCCGCACCATTCACTGTCTCTATAGATTTGACTTATTAAAAAGAACGTAACATACTTAAAAATGATAACTTCTCACGCTATATTCTTCTCCAAATCCACATTTAAAAGGCTTCCGTCGGCTTATCTCACTTCGTCCAAGTTTACACACAAAGAACTTAATTCACCATTATCTACCTCTTTAGGTGCTCACAGAAAATATAAGTTCCTTTGCCATCGTTATCCTCTGTTGAACTTGTTGATAAGAATTCATGTTACTACTTGTGGTACAACTATTTAAAACCGTCCACTGATTCACTACTTCGTCTCAAATTCCAAAGATCGTCGTGTTTGCTTTTCTTGCAGTAGCTACTTATTTGTATTTTCTCCATGTAGCTCCATCCCGCCACACTCACCGCTGTGATTATCTTCTGTATATTTCTTAAGGGCCCATTCACAATGAAATGAAAGTGCTAACATAACGCAACATTAGCGCAGGCATGAGGGAAGACCATTCACATTGCAGCCGTAGATGTAACGCAAGAAGTTGGCACGGGCTACTAGATCCTTAAACTAATTGCGGAAATCTTCCGATCACAAAGAAGTTTCAAATTGAATAATATAACCAACAATACCAAATAAGAAAGCTCACTGAATATTTTATGTATAAATAGTTCACAAAAACATACATACGCTCAACTGCCGCCCGTAATGTTAGTGACATCACGAATGTTTGATCAAAATATAGAAAATAGTTGTGCAAGTATGGAAACTGCAGCAAGTTATATATGTGATGATAGAGCTGTACAAGTTATATTAATGCAATGTGCATTATCTCTTTGCGTCTTACGATGTGTGAGCCAAGAAATCTGGGCGCAGATGCTGGGCTCATCCATTAAATGAAAGGAGGATTCAGTAAGGAGACTACCATAACCCACAACAATTTGTGTGGTACGGCCAAATGGATGAGAGCATGCATGTACATTAAACGGTGTCAAGTCTCGCATTGCGATCGTCTTAGCCAATGCAAAGAGAAAGAAATGCATGATTCTTCCTCTATGCACGCAACGCAAGCATAAAGTTTGGAGTTTGCAAACTCTTGCGTTACGTAGCGCGTTGCGCGACTCTATGTGAATGATTCCATTAAATAACATGGATGCAAAGTCTTGAGCTTATGCTGCGTCTACGCTTACATTTCATTGTGAATGGGCCTTTAGATCTTTAGTAGTACCACGTCAGTAGCAAATCTGTGGATTTTCCTCCACCTGCTTTGTTTTGGAACAAACTCTTCATCAACTTCTAACGTAGATGTTGAACAGGGGTAACCGTCATTCGTCTACCCCTACTTTAACTCCGCATGACGTTTCTTCTCCTATCCTGATGATAGTTACTTCATGTAAAGATCACTTGAAGCCTTCACTCTTTTTCAAACTACATCTATTTTCTTCAAATTCGCCATTAATTTCTTCCAACCAAAGTAGTCAAACGCCTTTTGCTGATCCACAAAAGCTACATGTCCTACTTTTATCATTCAAGTATTGCTTGCTTATTGTTTCTGTCAGTCCAGTCTTGTGCGTTTTCCATTCCTAAATCCTTGTCGGGGGACGCTTGGACAACCCCCGGATTGGGTGCACGGGGGGCGAATGGGGAGGTCTTTGAGCACTTTGGAGCAGGTACGGTTTTTTCCAGGTTTTCCTTAGTTCCCATAACTGACAAATGCCGGGCAAGTACCCTAAACTTAAGCCTTGAACGTTTCCTTCCCAAAATTTCCTTTTCCAATTATTATTTCATATTCCATCATCATCCACCGCCTGTGGTGCTTTATGTAGTAAGAACGGGCATTAAACTTGAGCACTTTGGAAATACTGGAACTTGTTACCTACATCGCGGCTAATTACACCTGATTGCAAAATCCCCGTGCAGCTCTTACCATTCAATCCCTCCTGCAGGTTACGTAGCTACAAAATGCCTAAGGCAGAGATGGGAAAACATTAACTTTCATGACTTTATCCCATTTTAATTTTGTAAAGCGTTACATGTTATTCCCTATAACTGCCTGTTTAATAATAATAATAACAATACACTTCATATTCTATGGCTGCTCTTTCCACTTGCTTTTGGGGCATATCGTTTATTAACAGCCTCAGTCTTTCGAAGCGGTGAACACGATGAATTATTTGTAATGACACATGTTAACCTACATATTCCTTAGGGGCCTAAAGTTATTGCGTGTTTCATTTTCGGAGTAAGCGATACGCCCGAAGAAGCCTACCCTAGGTCACTGACCAACCCGAGGATCGAGCCCAGGCCGCCCTACGTCTAGCAACTACATTACTGCTTTTGCCACCGAGATTTATGATGCTGTTTTGCGTTGTTAAATTACCCAGACAACGGAAACAGAACCATAGATGTAACGCTGAGCCAAAGCATCGGCGAAATGAGTGTTTCAAACGATGATTCGCCACGCCACAGAGCAAGGTGCTTGTGTACCGGGTGGGGTCGACTATCGGAACGTTTCGCATTGTTCTTTGCGGGCTTGAACCCTAGACTACAGTTTACAGTTTCTTTCGCTCGTAAATTGTCGACTTCCCCTCTGCTCTTCAGCAGTCAAGTTCTGGCACACCGCTCTCCAATGCAGGGCAATTCAGGTGGTCAGTGGCGTGCAACTGAAGAGAATCTTCACATTTACTGGATCTTTCTTGGTGCAGCCATTTCATGGTACGGCAGACAGAGCACCTCATTCAAACTCTGGCTATAACAATTAAAAATCAGCGACCATTTTAAACGCAATTTAATGCAGTGGATATTATGCGTCATTTGTTTCCAATTGCGGAAGATACAAAACGAAATTAGAGGTTTGCTCAAGCATCACATACTTAGGCCAGAGTCACAATGAAAAATAAGAGCAGAATCAACATAAATGCAAGAATTTGCAAACATGTTATTTAATGGAAGCTTTCACATGGAGTTAAGTAGCTTAAAGAATTGCAAACTCCAATGCTTGGGTTACGTACGTAGAGGAAGAATTCTGTATTTCTTTTTCCATGCATTGCCAGTTCTGCAAGCCACGATCGCGATGCGAGATTTTACACTGTCTACTGCACACAGAGCGCCAAAGAAAATCTTCGGCGGATTTTGTATCGTTTTCTAGGGTCTTTTGAGCGTGTCCTTCACCTTACCTATCGCTGAGCGTGGTGGCTTGATAACACAGCAATACGGGGGAAAAGAAGGGAGGTTGATGCCTTTGCTTTTTCTGGTCTTATTGAAATCAAGACATGTTATTGTCTCAGAACCAGTCATGCCGTATACTAGCGAAATTACACGTGGACGTATCGTGGGTATGTGGGAGGCTGGTCGCAGTGTTACAGAAATTGCAACGGCAATCCATAAAAGTGTTTTTATTAGTAAATTACTGGAAAAAATATTCCAGGAAAGTGGGAAGACGGTGTACATATTCGTCATAAAATGGGCACTCCCCGTAAAACATCCACATATGATGATATTTGTTTACTAAATGCAAATTACTCTTTTGTTATAATTGACTGATCATGTTTAGAAACTAGAGATAAATATGTATATGGTTTACCGAATATGACATACATATTATGGAAATAAAATTGCGTTATATTTTTGTCTACATTTCTGTTGTATTCCTATGATCAGATATGTTAGTAAAGACATATTAATCAATTATAGTTTGAATTAAAGGGTAAACATGCTGTTTATTTATTATTTAGTTATGTTTGCTTCTATGCAGCAACAAACATTGATATCACGGCGAAAATACAGTTTTGCTTATTTTTTGTTATAAAGTGCTGCCTTGCTGTGTATTTAATGAATACCAAGCTTTAATTTGCACCCCCTGAAGATCATTTCACACTACAAATTCTACATTTCGCTAACCTGGGCGCTCATCAAGTTTTTTCTTTAGCTTTTAACCCCTTCAAAGGCGTGTCCTGCACTAGCCGATAAAGTATAGGCTACCTATCACGATAAGAGGTCTGTATAGCAAACTGAATGCACTCACTTTACCTCTTTCTCTTTTAGATAATACGATCAAGAGTGTAAACATATATTTCGTTTCTACGCCATTTTGTAACCTTTGTTGTGATTATTAGTGCAACTATTTAACAGAAGGACTGGCGCAGCCTTGCACCGCGGCCTAAAACAACCAATGAAATGACCATGGCTTCGCAAGGCCACGTAAAGCGATAAATAATGTGACATAGATGCGAGGTGCAGTGAGATTTCCTTTGGCGCTCTTTGTACAATTATGATGCTCTTCCATTTGACCATTCCCAGGATTTTAAATGCAGACGTCAGACGCTGATCTATTGTTTGCTTGGTACAACACATCTTATGTTCTATTTATGTTGAGGCAGTATTTTTAATACTTGAATAATTTTAATTAAATTATATAATATGTAAATTCAATAACAGCCCGCCTTAAAGCAATATGTATGTAATAATTTTTAAAATGTATGTAACTGTCTTCGCAAATGCTTCTTTTTATTGTAAACATGTTCAATAATGTTATGTGAATGCATAAGGTAATTTAATAATGCAAGAGCTGTGAGAATAATAAGTTTAAAGTTGCTAACAATGAGGTAACCTTGAGGCAATAATGAGTTTGAGAGTTTGAATATACTAGTCATGATTAGGGCAGCAATAACGTAAATTTTGTGACAGTCTTTAAAATAGCCAATCAACAGCCAGAAAAAGCTTTAATTAAATGCAGGTATTCTATTGGACTAGGATTAGGCAATCAGAGACTTGAAATACAAAAAGTTAAGAGTTTATACGGTTGAAATATGTTCAGCTGCTGGCAGACCTTGGTAGTGACCGGATGGAAGATGTGTTCTCTAAAAAAATATTACGTATTCGTGTGAAACTAAAATTATGTATACGTGATAACAAAGTACAAGTTTTAAATTAAAGAATCTCACAGCTCTTAATATCAGTGTAGTGCTATTTACTTTGTGCTAAGGATTAATAAAAAGAAGTGAATTTAAACTTAAAATCTGTGTAAGCCTACATTCTTGTCGTACCACGCCCTGCCTAAGAAATACGTGACTCTAAAACAATACTGACGCAGCCGAGGCAAACATAAACATAAATAATATTTATAGAAGCAGTTTAATACTTCCCAAGCGTGAGGCTAATAAATTACGTAAACAAAACACCTTCTTCAAGTTGGCTTCCCAAGCGTGTGGCTAACAACAGTAAAACTTCAACAACAATAAACTCCAACAGTTGATGAACATAATCTTCTCAATGTATAAAGATTGGGTAGATTTTCGTATTCAACATTATTGGTTATGTTACTCGATCTGAAACCTGCAGTACGCTCGGAAGATTTCCGCCTGCAATTTACTGATCTAGAAACCCATGCCAAGTTCTAGAGTTAGGCCTGGGATGCATTGTAAATGGTCTTACCTGACGCCTGCTGTTATGCTGCGTTATATTTACGTTACTTCTCCATTGTGAATGGGGCAATAGTTTGTATAAAACTAAACGTTACTGTTCAAATGGTTTCAATTACTTTAGTGTTAATATTTTACTTTGCTTTTGGGTTACGCATTCTTTCGTAATTAAGAAGTTGATACTATTCTACAATAAATACACTGCGATGTGGAATTTGGTTTCTAACAAAACGTAAGCAAAAATTACCTTCATTGGGTAGAGTTTGTAATAATAACGGCATTACTTACAAACTTTTTGTTCATGAAATATTCACAATGAATATCACTCAAAGGCGTGAGGTTAATCAGATGCATTCTCTTGAAATTTTACCTAAACTTTCCTGCTACAGCACACACTTCTGGCACCTTGTCAGAAAACCGTCATCCAAACGCATCAGATTATCTTTTGGAACTGAACAAATTTCGAGATTTTCTTTCACTTCTTGTAATGTGTGTCATATTGTTATACTTCCTCCCATTCACTTTATTGAGCTTCGCCTTTTACAATTAGCATTTCTGCAAATTGGCTTAAAATTGTGTGAATCTTTCAGGCACTAATTTCAGTTTGAGAATTAAAAGCATATACGAGTTCATTTTTGCTTTCAAATGGTATCTGAAAACTAATGCTCTCTGCAACCGATAGCGTTTTAGGTATTTAATATTGTAACGTTCTTGCAAGGCCGATTTAGAAGTAGTCGATGCATAGAAGTTACAATTACTAAAAAAAAAAAATTAAACTAGAAAAGTAAAATGCTGGGCCAATTATAGAATGCATTAAAATAAAGCATTCCCCCAGAGTAATAATTGTTTTGTACTACCAAAGCTTAAGGGAATTGAGCAAGAATTTAAAACAGCTTTAAATAAAAGTAACAATCCTTACAGCTCCAAAGGTACTGAACATATTAACACTCAAATGTACAAACAAAGATATGTTACAATTGAAGCAGATTGCATTTGAATTTGTCCTTCTCACACAACATTTGCCATTTTGAAATGAAATTTAACACCCGATAATATGATATAAACTCGCTTCCATGAGATATTAAATGCAGCTCCACACACTACAAGAATTTAGAATTTTATTTACGCCAAAAGTGCATGATATAGATAATTTAGACAAGGCCGAAAAGTGTGGAGACGGCCGCTCCCAGACCCGAAGCTCAATAAAAGTCCTTCTTCGCTGGTCGTCGAGAACTGTCACGCTCTTTTTTCTCTTGATGCATCGCTCGGGGTACGCACCGGGAAGATCAGGTGATAATGACGTGGAGCCAACATAAGCGCTACCTATACTGGCGGAGAGGACACAACCTGGCGAGCGCTGTAGAAACCTGGTGCAGCCGACTTCTGGTGTAAGGCAGGTTGCCGGCGTAATAATAAGCAGGGGCCGAAAATTGTAGTTCATGATTGCAGGTACATAAAAGAACTACGGCCATTTCTGCAAAATAGCCACTCGGTGAAAGAAGAGCCACAATTGGCGCAATATGTACACCAGGAATACACATTAATATAATACCTTAGATATGTCGACTAATCACAACAACATTGGGAATCTTACTGCAAAACATATCGCATGCTTTATTTTTAAGTTCACTCAGTGATATAATATTCTGAAAAAAACCTGTGTTATCGCTTGATATGAAACTGCAAGTAACATTTTCTGTCCTTTTGAAAACACAGATGCCTTGCAAAGCGCCTACAAACCGTGTAGTTCACAAGCCGGTTACTAGAGTGCAGCAAATACTTATATTACACAGCTGTTAAGTGCTAAAATTGTGCGAGTGGTTTTCATGTTCAAATACTCTTCTAAGAATAATATTTGGGCAGATATTCAGTGTACAGATTTTTAACAATCGCGACTGAAAGGTTTGATGTACACATACGTATGTCACTATGAGGTTATAGAAAAACAAATCATTTGTTAGCACTAATAACTCATGCTAAACTTAAATTGAAGGGCAACGAAAGCTTAAAAGGCTTGAAAAAATGCTGCAGTAAGATTGAAGTGATGCCAAGTGATGCGAAAGTTAAAAATTATGCGCAAACTATGACGAATTTAAGCTGATCCCTGCTGCTACGAAACGGAGGACGTAAGCCAAAATGACGCAGTAGCATGAATTATTAAAAGAAACTAATGTATAATAATTAATAATAATAATAACAACAACAATAATAATACGGCTTTCAACACCGTCATTTCATAACGATTGTACAAACTATACCGGGCGATTCAACTCATCCTACGGACTGAGAAGTTATGCAATACCAGTATTTTATAGGCAAAGCTGCCATAAACACTGTGGTATTGGGGCTTGCAATTTTAATGTATTAGACTAGGAGGACATTTTCCACTAACGTAGTGGATTGGAACACTGATGATACCGCGTGGGATATTTCTTTTTAAGACTATTACGAAGGCCATTTCAAAAGTTGCACACTGTAAGATAGAATTAAGAAAATAATTTATTTTACAAAATACCTTTACAGGCCTTGAATATAATCTCCATTCTTGCTTATGACAGCTTCCCGAAGTCTTGTCAAATTCTGTATTCCGGATAGAGCACCTTCATTGTTGAGCTGTCTGAATACTCGGGTCACCTCACTGGAAGCTTCATCAATTGCATCAAAACGTTTTCCACGGAGTGATTCCTTCAATTTGGAAACAAATCAAAGTGGTAGGCTGATATCAGAACTGCATGGTGGGTGGGGAAGTATTTCCCATCCATATTAGTTTGAGCGTTTCTCTCACTGGTAGGACAATATACGATCTCGCGTTATGTCAAAAGGAAGCGCCGGCTGCAAGTATGTCAGGTTTTCTTTGACGAATTTTCGGGCGCAAAACATTTTGAAGGAACAGCTTGTAGTACGCGTCTATTACAGACGTCCCTTGGGGCACCCTATTTGTAGCTATGACTCCATTCATGTCATACGCAAAAATCATCAGTTTCACCTTTGAGTGTTGACGGCGGAATCTTTCGGGCGTGGAGAGTCGGAACTTTTCCATAGTGACGACTGAGACTTCAGTTCTAGCTCAAAATCTCGTCACCAAGTGCAACAATCCGTTTCAGAAATTGTTCTCCTTCTGTTTGATAACGTTGAAGCAATTCTTCTGCGATTCTTTTGCGATCTGCTTTCTGCTCTTCACTAAGATCATGCGGAACCCATCTGGCAGCAACTTTTCTCATCTTTAACTTTTCAGTAATTATTCTGTAAGCTGGAGTGACGGACATCCTGGCCTCTAATGCAACTTCCTCACATGTTTTTCGTCGATCCTCTCTCAAAATGTCATTAACAATAATCTAAGAAGTGTAGTCTGTTGCAGTTGATGGTCTTCCACATCTTGGGTTGTCCTCAATGCCTACCCGACCTTCACGGAAATGAGCAGATCACCGTGATGCTGTGCTACGATCCACTACACTGTTCCCACACACCTCTCTCTTGTAAATTTCAGCTGGGTTCTTTCCGCGTAGGAATTCCCTTTTGATGTAGGAACGCTGGACACTATGTGTAATGCGACCTGACTCGGTTTCAGCTTCCATTTTAAAACTGAATTATTCAAGACACAGCCACATGAACCAGTAAACACATATACAACCTTCAAGCCTAAAGTCAGACTCACAATTATAATAAATTTCAACTTGATCACGCCACCGTAACGGTCGCGCATGCATGGACTTTTGAAATGACACTCCTATACAGAATCACGAAGCTTATTACCCCCAAAATCAAGAAAGCATTTCTGTTTTTAATAAACGTTTAATCCACAACCATTATGTACGGTTTCATTAAACCACAAATACAGATTTAAACATCGGTGGTACTGAATACAACTAATCCATACGACTGACATGGATTTGACATTACACAGCAAATACGATGCGATGAATGATTGCTTACTCTCCGAAGAGGCTCAGACAAAACTGTTCTCAGGTATAAATACAGCCATGGCGAGACTGATGTCATTTGGCATAACGTCCACAGAAATTGGTGATAGTAATAACAATTTCACCAGCAGAGGATATATTGCCTTCATCGCGATTCACTTTGGCTCCCTGAGTAAAATAATTCAAAGGATGATGCCATATCGTTTTGAAGCATTATAACAGACACATTGTGTTTAATCCATCTACAACGCTTCAAAAAACAAAGATATTGTCGCATGTGTCATTGGCGAGAGTTTAACTTAGATTGTTTTAGTAATATTTTATTAATTAAGAATTAATTAATCTGAATTTATTGGGATTTGATTCTTACATATTCTTGGAAAACTGCAGGCTTTGTTATAAGCTGATTAAGTAACAGGATGGAAGTGACTAGCCTCTTCCGATGGCACTCCCAATGGACTGTTGGATGACACCAACATTCGCACTTTGACCTCACACCGGATATTCTAAAACATTTAAACATTCGGTGCTGATTGGCTAAGTCTACCCACTATCAGGGCGTTGGTTCTCCATATTGGTAGAACGGCCACCATGTTGGAGTGCCCTTCCGGGACGCCGCTAAATCTATTTAAAGGACTGTAGACCCGACTGTCTTGTCTTTTACCGTCGGGGGAACCTCTACATTGTTGTGTGCGTCTTGAGGCGTCGCTCCGGGCTCAACCGGCTACCACTTCGACCACTTCATCTCTTCCTCGCCTAGACACACCATGACACATTTCTTAAGGTAAGGCTCTGTATTAGTAACCCCATAATCAGAATAACATTGGCCAGGATTAACGGAATATATTCCAAAACCCCACCTTTGTAAACAAAACTTGCGTAACCAACAAATTACTTAATCTTTCCTAATATATTATTCATTCATTCATTATCTGTTTACCCTCCTCTTATGTAGGACTTACACCCACAGGACTTGAGGCGGGTGCCTTGGGCAGAGGCCCGTCGAGGAGCAGACACTCATGGATCAGACAGAACATCCAGGATGGGTGATCAGCCCGATGCCTGGTATGGGATGAAGGAAGTAGATGAAATGAAATGTTGGTGAAATGGATGAAAGGAAAGGTGATGATGGAGCAGTTGGTGGAATGAATGGCGGGGGAAACCGGAGAACCCGGAGAAAACCCGCCCAGACGCCGCTTCGTCCACCACAAATCCCACATGCAGGCCCCTGGGATTGAACCCGGGCCGCCTCGACCACGGCGCCGCCCTTCTTAATATATTAGCTTAATTTAAGTCCCGTTGTTATGTTTGCTCTACCATCTCCCTTCCTTTTACCACCTCAAATAGCTATCCCCCACATCGCCGAATCATGTTCGCGACAATATGCATCAAAACCTACGCACATCGTTGTAGGAAACCGTGAAAACTGATAATACTTTGGCGTCATAATAGTTGCGTTTCTGTTAGCAGAGTGGCAATTCGTAAGCTGGTCGGTTGGACTGATGAGAGAGTTTATTGTTCATGTATATACTGTCTACCTTAATGTCGTGTGTAAATTTCTTGGTTGCCTATTTATCAATCTACAGGATGAGTTGAATCAGCCTGTATAAAGTGCAAGGGGAATTCGCTTTGCACTTTTGTCGGAAACGATTGCTTAAAACGTTGTAAAAGTGACGGAAAATTACTTAGAGGAAACACATGCGCATCCTCGAATGCCTCAAGTCGCGATTTTGAGTATGCACATCACTTTCTCCATTCATTAGGAAGACAGACGCAGCTGTGAGCGATCGTCTCTTTGGCTTTTCCTGTTGTTAGAGCGTTTCGAAATGTTGGAAACAATCTAACGACCCGCCGATTGTGAATTTAGATAAGTGATTCGTTTTTTTTTTAATGCCAGAAATTTTACGCCAGCAAACATTCATCGCCAATTGTGTGAGGTTCATGGGGAAACAATAATGAGTGACAATGCCCGGCCACACACGGCCAAATAAACTCAAGGTTTGATCGCATCATTTGGTTGGGAATAATTCGACCACACTCCCTACAGTCCGGATTTGGCACCAAGCGATTTTCTTATGTTTATTCATCTGAAGAAATTCCTTGGTGGAAAACATTTCAGATTGGCTTTCATCACAGGAGTTATAATTCTTTGATGAAGGCATACAAAAACTGATTTCCCGTTACGAAAATTGCCTGAATAACGTAAAGTATTTGGCAAATAATGTTCTATTATTTTTTAAAAAAATATTATCGACACTTACTTCAAAAACACGCCTCGTAAATTGTGTAGGAAATAATAAAAACATATTTTAATCCACAGTACTGTTAAGGACACCGATTGACGAAATCAAGGTGCAAGTTACTGGGAAAAAATTATATAAAACACACAAACACACACTCGCTCGCTAAGTTATTCACCCTCAGAAGCAAAGAAGGAAATCCTGGACGACTACTGAAACTATAGTTCCTTAAAGCATTAGACATTTAAGCATGGTTTGACTTATGTTTTATATTGAAGAACAACAAGGAGAAAGTTCTTTATTGATCATAATGAAGGCTTCAATTGTTTGCTATGTAAGTCAAGAAACCCTAATACCTAATATTTCGTCACAGTATAACGAACAAAATAATATAAATAAATCATACTCATTGGAATTAAAAGAGATGTGTTAATGTTATAGTGGCTTCTATACCTTCGAATATTTAATTTGAAACAATTCACTACTTACTCAAATATATTGTCCTCATCGGTGTCTTCAGTATGTGGTACATTGTTGATTTATTTTGCAGAAATAAAATTCCTAAAAAGCTTCTAATTAAACGTTACGTTTAGTTACAACTTTTATAAAAGAAAACAAAGGCTCTAAAAGCTTAAGGGATCAAACGAAGAAGAAGTAAAAAAATTGTGACATTAGTTATCAAAGAGGAACGATTAAACGTTTATTCCACCTCCGTGATGTAGAGGTTGCACATCTACGTAAAAACCGAAGAGACCTGCTCCGAATGTTGGTTGTAAATTAGCTGTATTATGTCTTCTCCGTTTTTCCCCCATTTCTTTCTTATCCTGTGAAGGCGAATGTTAAGTAGCACAAACATATATGGACCTCGGACTCATTTGAACAGTAATTCAACCTTCGATATATCCACTTAAAAAGATTAATGTCGAAATATATCCTGTAACACCTGCGAAAATTCCATGTGAGATAAGGTTATATAACAAATGCTGCCAATTTGTGCCACAAAGTATCAAAATAGAAGCTGGAACCCTATAATGGTAACGCAGTGTACGATGCAGGTTGACTACCTGCTTGAAGTGGAGAGGAGCTGTGATGGACATCATTAAACATTAATGGTTGCAAGAAAGTGGACATCTCTCCGACATTCTTGAAAAAATGAAATTAAATAGTTTTTATTTATGGATGCTCCTTAACTGCTGTGGTCCTTAGTGTCCCATTCTATAGACCGGTCATTTTGCTCTTGAGGTTATTTTACGTGCCGTAAATCTACGACATGGGACCACCGCCTTTACTTCCCTTCCGAAAGGAACCCATGTTAAGGATTTTAACGCCCGAAAAAATGCATCGACCTCCGCCGGGTTTGAACCCGCGATCTCGTGAACTAGAGGCTAGAATGGTAACCACTACACCACGAAGGACGACGACATTCTCGAAGGTAATAACACAGTGGAAAGTGACTACTCTTCACACTATATTCAGAGTTACCGAAAGAAACAAGGGAAAACAAAAAGAAACAACCAAACAAAGCTATCAAAAACGATCGTCAGCATTTACTTTACACTTGGAGGCCAGATTGGCCAACAGGCCGGCCAATCAGAGGCCGGCTCCCACCGAGCATTGCTATGTAAGAAAAGCTGCAGCATGCCGCGCTGTTTTCCCCTGAGGAGGACAGCAGTATGACGGTTGAAACATCAGCGAAGAAAGAAATGACGCGGTGCCAACCGGATAGCCTAGCCAACAGAAGTATTGTTCGCCTGTAATTTAAATGGGTATCTCAATCTCAATTTTGGAAGTTTCCAGTCAAAACCTGGACTCAGTTTTTCACGTGCCCTCGGAATGACAATTTCTGTAGTCCAATTTCGATCTGGGTTTCAACACGAAAGGCTTGATCCCTACCTCGTAAGATTAAGGCTTTTTTATGGTTCTGAATTCCGAGTAATTCCTTTTGTTTCAAATAATAATAATAATAATAATAATAATAATAATAATAATAATGTAAGATTTATTAATCACTTATTACTAAGATATTTCACATTTTATCAGACGAAAGCCCAGATCATAACCAAGGGATTTTAAACCCCTTGATACGTTCTTAGTGTTTCAGTGCTGCTTTACGGCGTAAAATACACAACTCGATCTTAAGTGGGCTCATTTGTTGCTACAAAGGGCATTCTACAACCTCTGAATTTTCTTGGTAATTTTGGATATTTAGTAAATAGCTAGTTTAATGCAATGGATTACTCTTAAGTCAAAGTTAGCATTTTTAAAATGTTTGCTTTGAAGTGGGAGCGTGTGTATGCGCGTATATGTGTGTATTAGCCTTTGGCTACTAAACTTGGTACCTGAAATAATTTACATACCACTTTAGGGAAGGCCCTGTATTGCATCTTAATTACTTTCCCCAAATTATGGGTCTCCAATGAGGTGCTAAGTCAAAACTCAAAATATCTTCATTATTGTTGAGTTTTGTGAAAAGAATTTCGGTTAGAAAGTTTTACAAGCATAATGTTCTTGAAAATGTATTAATTAAAACATTTAAATAGGGTGAATAGTTAAGGAGCTATATGAATTTTTCGTTACTCTTTACTCGTGTCCACAAATTTTACACATTGTGGATCTTTTAGTGTAATTTTCTGGTAATCACAGGACAGATTAGTGCTTCAATCATATAATAAGTATGAGGAAAAGTGCAAGTGTGTGTACCATTAATCCTTTAACTTTTGTTTTAATTTTTATTAAAACACCAACCATTTTCAAAATATTACGTGTCATGTATGCTGCACAGAGAATGGAAACGAGGGGGAGAGAACATGGAGGGTGTAGCAGAAGAAAGAGGGAAGTGAAAATGGTAGAAGAGCTGTGATGTCTACTAGCAGGCGAAGAAATAATAAAATTACATGATACATTAAACGTCGTACGGTGCTGAAAAGAGTTACCTTCTAAATTTTGAATTCTGATTGGCTGATTTGATTAAACAGAGTAGAAGGGAAATTTTACTGATTTCAAGCTGTCACGTGTGGTATAATACATTACATAAATAGTTGTGGTCTGAATGCCCTTAGAAATCTTATAGGAATATGAAAGCACATTATCTTTCCCATAGAAGAAACCTGTATCATTTATAACAAAAGGTCGTGCCGGTGATGCATGCTCATCCCAAATGTGTTATCTGCATAAACTGCTTCTGACTGTGCATATCTACTTTCTTTGAAAAATAATTATTGGAATTTGGAAAAATAATTTTAGTCGCTATATTCGGTGTGTGAGAAGACTATATTTACATGAAAAAGCAATAAACTAGCATATCTTGTCTCCTGGATTGAAGGGGCTAAGACCGACACTGCAAGAAGGCAGTGCACTAGCCAAGGTGGTGTAACACAATAAACCACCAACCGAGAACAATCCGGTAATAGTGCAATTATACCCATTACTTTGTTTATATCTGTATATCAACTGTTATTTAAGGCAATGTTCCACTGATTTCATAGGTTTTGTTGCACTTATTGTGTTCCATGATTTTACCTGTGTATCATCTATGTAAACACAAAACTTCCACTGCGAACATTCCTGAAGCAAAGGCAGGCAATTGACGCGCCGGTTTTATACAGAATGTAACACAGATGTCCGGCACAAATTGCAGGACACATTCCTCACAAGTAGACGAAGAAATTATGCTATATGAACATGGGTCCGGAAACGCTTTGTTACCATGTTACAACTTATTTTCCCCAACTCATTAACCATGGGAAACACGTAAGAATAGAACGTACCAGCATATCACATGCAACTCTTTCTCACAGATGTTCAATATGCCCTCCGTGAGTATTGATACATACATCAACCCGCCGTCGTAGTGAATCCCGGATGCGCTGATATATCCCTGGAGTATTGCGTATGGTTTCGCAGCCTTCCATAATACGGACACGGAGACTCTGAACATCTGGTACTGGGATTCGATACACAAGAGCTTTCAAATGCCCTCAAAAATAAAAGTCCAGTGTGTTTAGGTCCGGGGAACGTGGAAGCCAGGCAATTGATCCACCTCTACCTATCCATCTGTCACCGAATCTGCTATTTAGAAGCCGACGGACATTAACACTAAAATGAGGAGGTGCTCCATCGTACATGAAGTAGATGTTTTGTCGCACAGCTAAAGGCACATCTGCTAACAGATCAGGTAGAACAAGGGTGGCGAAAACGACTTCCTTCCGCGAGTCACCAAATATGCAACACGCACTGCATCACTCAGCAGCATGTAAAAAACAAAGGGACGGTTGCAGAGAGGGGACGGCGCCTACGAGTCAAAATGACTCGCGAGTCACGTTTTCGCCACCTCTGAGGTAGAACATTCTCTACGAAATTATGGTAACTTTGTCCCTTGAGCCTGGGTGGAAGAACGTGAGGCTCTACCAAACAGTCACTAACAATGCCGGCCCAAACACTGACAGAAAATATTTGTTGATGGCTTGCTTCAACAGTTGCGTGAGGATTGACGTCAGCCCATACATGCCGATTGTGATAATTTACAATCTGATCTCGTTGAAACGACGCCTCATCTGTGAACAGCACCGTTGCACTAAAATTAGGGTGGACACTTTGTTGCATAAACCATTCCCAGAAGCGTACCCGTGTAGGAAAATCAGCTGCTGATAACGCCTGCACACGATGTAAATGGTATGGACACAGCCGGACCTCGTGTAACATTCGCCAGGGAGTCATGTAGTCAACATTCATTGTTGCAGCTACTTGTCCTGTACTGACACGAGGGTCGTCAACTGCCTGAAGAATTGCCACCTCCCGCTGCGGTGTCCTCGTCCTTCTAGACCTTCCCCGGTCCCGAGTATCAGGCTGAGATGCCCAATGTTCCCTAAGACGACGATCAATGGCTTCAAACGTTTTCCTGTCGAGGCACCTTCGTCCTGGAAATCTCTCCCGGTACAAACGTTGAGCGCAAGCGCCATAACCGCCTGCTAATCCATACATCAAATGGGCATCTGCCATCTCTGCATTTGTGTACACTACCATTGCACGAGCCAAGCCTGTGATCAAACTCTACTAGTATGCAGTAACCCGTGTGCTCGCCAAGGTCGTACTGCTCACTGGAACAGTTGATGTTACCTGTAAACAAGCAATGGCGTAAGTCGCATGTAAAACAAAACACTGGCGATGCACCTATGATAATGACAACGTAACCAGACGTAACCAAGAGTGCATGTTCCTCACGATTCTAACGTTCTGTTCGTGTGTTTCCCATGATTTATGAGTTGGAGAAAATGAGTTGTAATCGGTTTCCAGACCCATGTTCATATAACATAATTTCTTCGTCTACGTGTGAGGAATGTGTCCTGCAATTTGTGCTGCATATTTTTGTTACATCCTGTATACTCAGACACGGACTCATTAAAGCACCTATACAAAATTCTATCCCTAGTCACCTAGGGTTTCTCTTACAAAATTTGAGGCTCAAGAATACCTAATGAGTCAAGAAAGAACAAAATATCATAAATAAGATTAGAATTTCAACGGTATTAAATGCAAAAGTTTGGACCAGCAGTTGAGCTATTAATACCGACTCTTGAACGGTAGGTCTGCAGTTCAAATCCTGCTAGGAACGTCCTCCCTGACATGTTTTTACAGGGTTTTCTCAGTCCTCATAACTGGCAAATGCCGGGAAGGTACCCCAAACTTAGGCCTGCAGCGTTTCCTTCCACAGTTATCATTTTATTTCATGCATTTTCAGTGCCACCGCCTTTCTTACCATATGCAGTAAGAAATGGCGTTAAACAGAGCTACAAATAGGAAGAAAACATATATACTGTGGCATAGATCCGTTAACTAAATCGGTATATATTTAATTTGTCATTATACCTACTAGACAGAGAATATACCTCATTAATACCAGTAAAGATACAACGTTTGGCCTTCTTGTGGATTCCCTTGACAAAGACCGCTTCACTTTTCACCCAAAGTGCGAAATGGCAATTATTGTTTATTCACTGATGTTTTGACTAGGCGAGGAGGAAGTATATGACCTTAGACAGGGAGACCTGTGCCGCCTGGAGTGAAAGACAGGTGTCTAGTAACAGAATAATATTGCAGTATGGAAACCATCAGATACATTTGAGCCAGTGTCGCTCGAACGGAGTTGTCCTCTCCTGTGAATATCCAGAACTCACAAAATTTCAATTTCACTGGAATGGTAATTTTAATAATTGTTATGAATTACTTCCGTGACAACCAAGGGGGAAAAACATTGCTTTGTTAAGCATAGCACTTAAATATAGCAGGCAACCGATTATGTAAGAGGTTCATATGGCAATTTCTCAACTATTTGGGCTATCAACTTAGAAAAAAGAAATAAAATGTATTCACCAACGTTCTTATTTAATCTACTTCGATCTTCTTGAAGCCAAAAGACATTATTATATCTGAAAAATTAGTTTCTTTCTTTTCTTTTACTTTTTTTTCTTTCCTCTAAAATTCGATTTCTCTTAGTTATTGGAACGTTGTAATTATGAATCCCTTGTTTGACTATCAATTATATGAAAAGAATATAACAATAGCATTTAAGATTTAAGAAATATTTGCGTAGCAAGGCGATTCTTCGGTATACTAAATGTTATTGTTGTCATTCTTGAAAATTACAGAATATGTGTGAGAATAAAGCTCTGCATCATTGTCGTCCTTATCGATATTATTGGTAACACTGGTGGAACAATGGACTCCGTGTTTCGATTAATATATAGGTTTTAAATTGGAATATATAGATATCATGCTTTAAACCAGAAACAATCTATTGGACACGTTTGAAAAAGTTTAAGAGCAGTTTGTTCTATTATTAACAGATTTGTAGAAAAATACTTTGAAATGCAAGAAACTTGGCAGCAGCGCGCTCGTCCTGGCGTTGAAAAAATAACACTTGACAGGTAAAGTCAGGTACGCCGTGGAGTAAAATGCACGCTCTCTTTCCGATAATCATCAAGACTTCTTTTTTCAGCCAAATATTAAATGTTCAATGAAAGCAAGTAAAACGAAAACACACTATGTTGCACTGAATGAAACAATAAAAGAAAATAAATGTTTTAACTTAAAAGATTGCTTGTTGTGCACTTAATGTGAAAACCAAACAAGTACAACAGTTTGGACTAGCAGACACAAAAAATATTCAGGTAGTTATCCAGCCATTCAGTGAAAACCAAAGAAAATGGGTGTTGTTATTTAAATATTTAAGGAGATGAAATAAAACGACTGCTTTTATGTAAAGATTTAATAAATGAGATTAACAACTTAACTGCCATGTGTATACAAATATCCAATAGTAAACAGAAACCACGTAATACAATGTTGCTATTCTTTATACACAGGATACGAACAGGTGATAGCAAGCCAGCAAGGATACTACAGTAGTCTGAAGCGAGGTTGTGTAGCCAGTTCTTCAGGCCGCCGCTGCTGCGATGTCATTCTTCAGCGTAAATTGCGAAGTGTAAAAAACAAAAATGCTAAATCGTGGCGAAAGGGAGCGCTTAAGGAGCAAATTGAGGATAGCATGGCTAAGTTACTGCTCTGTCGCATATTTAAATATACTTACCTTAACCGTGTGTGAATTAGGGGAAAGATCCCTATCAAACCACTTAAGCCTAAATAGTAAATAATAATTATAATTTCAAATAAAAATTGTCAGAAACACATGCGTTAAACTGACAAATCCTTGCGCTATAAATATCCTCAGCACAATTTAAAATTAATATAATTATCAAGTAAACAACATTTAAAAAGTGAGATGGTGTAAATCGGTTCAAATTAGGAACCGAACCACCCGTGTCTTAAAGTGAACCACATACTTTTAAGTTTAAAAGTATTTTTATTAATACAAAATACACATATTTTATTGTACATTAAAAACAAATATGCTATCAGCAACAAAAGTAGAGTCCAAAATTGTAATAAGAATAGCAATTTCCTTGAAAATTTTGAAGTTTTATATAATAACAATCACTTGGTTTTTGGAATAGGTATTATTTTCAAAAATATAGTTTTTACTAATTTTTACTCTCATACAAAGCAGTCCAATTATACAGTCTTCGCAATAAAGCACTTTCTTCTTGGCACTAACTTTTACACACTTTTGGTGAAACCATATCCTACAACTCATACACTGGATCATGTCCATCATTTCAGACAATTCACAATTCACATATTCATGCCACCCACAGTTTTTAACATATTTTTTTTTAACTTAGCATATTATATGGATATTTATTCACACGATATAGTATTCGCAGTTGAGCAATCCTAGAACTTCAATAGGTTTCCTAAATTGGACCAGTTCAATATAGGTTTCAAACAGTGGTTCAATTTACGAGCCACACAACTTTGGAAGCTTTAGCATCTATGTGACAAGGAGAGACGCTGCTTGAAAAAACGTATGCATTAAATTGTTGCTAAATAAACACTTCATAACATGTAATATATAGAGCATCTCAAACTTGCCTAATTGGTCGTATAAGTTTAGCTAGATGAGTCAAATATTACTTCTGAAGCACCAAAAACACACAACACTTCATACAACTGAAACTACAGCTCAGAATGCAAAGTCAACAACTCCAAGCATTCTTAGCTGTACTCGCTACCTTTTGCTAGGATAATAGTGCCATCTGTCAAACAGTTTGGAAATTTAAGAGGCGGTTCAAATTAGGGAACCTTTTCTAATGCCACAAAATTGCGCAAAACTTGTTTTCTTCTGAAGCAAGCGTTCACAGAGAAAACTGTATTATGGTTTTACATTTGTCTCTATACACACAATCACCTTAGAGGATAGCACTATACGCCTTCCATCCGGTATAAAGAGTATCAGTGAATGTCTAAGATGCAAGTAAGGCTGGGTCATTTCCTCTCATATTTAAGAATTGAACTTCTGAAGTCTAAATAGAGCCTACAATTAATTCCAACGTCAGTCAACTAATCACAACACACTTTCGCTGGTCTCTGTACTATTGGGAATTGAAGAGACGGGGGGCATTAGGAACATGCCTGAGACAGATCTTCGAACCCTCCACAGTGCAAAACATGAGTTTTCCCCTTACATATCTCCGTCCCTCAAACAAAAGTATCCAATTCCCTCCTCACCTCTCTTCATGCCCATGTAGCTATCTCTTAAGCTACCAGCAGCAGCTACAACCATAAGCTGCGAGGTAAATGGCGGTTTGTGATAGGGAATATTCGGAGCGAGGAATTAATGGCAGGTATCCAGAATAATGCTTGCGTTCATTTCCTCCAAATTCCTCCACCCAAAAACGTTTGGCGGTTTAAACACCCATGACAATTTAGCATGAAGAAAAATGCAGATGAATAAAGTAACTTCGAAGAAAGAGAAAACGTTTAGTATCCTACAATTAACGTGGTGCGGTCTTTTAGACCGCGACCTGTCTCAATTATTGTGAAATACATATTTTTCCGCCGATTATTGTCAACGGCGCAACAGCTTCCAGTTTAAATGAAATTGCCCACGAAGAAGGGTTTCTTATTTTATCTCTTCTAGACTTAAATAAGAACATTGTAAAATTCTACTGCGGTCATTCCGACGGCACCACGTTTTTTATGTAATGTTTTTGTATGCATTACTTTTTAAATACTGTACTTTTTTAGTGATTTGTTTTGAAAAATATATTTGGAGTGGATAGATAATTCTGGTGTAAAAAGAGATAGTAATTTTCACACAGAAGACAGTAGGTGGATACATTACGCCATCATTGACGGAATTGTAAATAGCTGGCAAGAAGAATTACGTTACATCGATTGTGACGAAATTGAACATATTATTTATCCCGTTTTGAGTGAATTGCACATTTTAGGGACAAACTGCTTCAGAAGGCGATGATGGCTTCGAAAATTAAGTAGACTCCATTTTCACTGTGACTCTGATGATGAGATCTGCTAATAAACAAGCTGCAATTTTGTGGTCTTTGATTTATATGTGGTTTTGTTTATACTTCGATGTTTTCTATCCTGTGTGATTGTTTTTTTGAGAAGATATAAAGGTAGCAAAGAAATTTTTCAATTCAGTGTAATTAGAAATGCAGTTCTAACAGATGTGTATATTACTTTCTCTACTGCTTAATCACAGTATTGTATTCACCCAAAAATTCGATGCCAAGATTTTACCAAAAATGCACGTTTTGAGACTCCCTGAATTCCCCCAAAACATTCTTAGAAAAACGTCCGTGTGTGTGTTTCTGTGAACAGCATGACTCAAAAACGAGAAGTCGCTAAAATACTAAACTTGGTATTTGGGTTCAGCATCCTCCAGGGATGATTTTCAAGAAAATTCCTCCATCCCAAACTACGCTTTACTTGCAGCATTTTTCGAAAATGCTTATTTTCTCAAAAATGGCAGTAACGATTTTGATTAAAATACCGTATGCTTAAGACATTTTCATGACAAATTAAATGTATATCTTGAATTTTCTGGGAATAGCCTCGGAAGCCCTCTTCATTCTGAGTGACTTTTGTATAATTGGTAAACCGTAAGAGAAAAGATAAAATCCTACTAGGCAACAAATATACAGAGTGTTAAAGAAAAGTATTCCATATTTTGAAAGGTGGTAGTATGGGCCAAAACAAGAAAAAATGTTCAGTAAACATGGGCTCTAAAATGCATATCTTAAGAGCTATGAACATTTGTTCATGTTCGGTGCTCTAAAACATCTCTTCTACTGCAAGGTCTTTACTATTACGTATGACCTATACCAGTAAACAAATGAGGACACATTACTCAGTTACTGTGAAACAGCATAGCTTCTAATGTAATCTACTTGCGATTACACACGACATGCACTTCTGAACTATCGCTAAAGGAGATGCTCAATATGGTTAAGGCATGCTTCTGTCCGACATCTTAGGGAATCACGCACTCTCTGAAAGGCTCCAGGTTAGTCACGGATGCTCTGGCAGGCATTGATGACGCCTTCCGGTAGTGTTTGTACATCATTAATGGGGGTTGCATACACCAAAGATTTCAAGATAAAATTACAATGTAAAAGCATTTCGCAAACTTATTAAAACACAAAACGATTATAATAGAACTAATAAGAATATGCGTGGCACTAACTCAGAACTATGAATACGGTTTACAGTAACAACACTAACAGATGTTTATTGCATGCTGCATCCATGGACAATATCAGAGTAATGCATCATTTATTTACTGCCTGCTGTATGTGGTATGCAATAGCAAAGAGCTTGCAGTAGAAGAGGTGTTTCACAGTAGTGAAGATGAACAAGTGTTCATAGCTCTTAAGATATGCATTTTAGAGCCCACGTTTAGTGGACATTTTACTCTTGTTTTGGTCCACACTACCACCTCTCAAAATATAGAATACTTTTTTTACACCTGGCAGATCTCGTTAAAGCACACAATTTGTTAAATATTCTTTGGGGTTAACTATTTCCGAGATATTTCTTGTTATTGATTAAAATTGTAAAGTATGTCGCAGTAAGCTGTTCGTGTTATCTTATTTCTGAGCGCCTGTTATTGTTTTACTATTTTGAATTTTGGGTTCTTTGTCCTCCGGCTAGCTATTATTACTCAGTCGAGCAAATATCTCTGAGCAGGTCGTGTAAACGGAAAAGAGTTGTTACTAAAAGATAACACTGATAAAAGAATTTGTTTTTACACTTTTATTGCCGTCACACTTAATTAATAGTTCACATCTGTAATCTTTATACATGCCTGACTGAAACTGTTATATATTTCCGAATTTCACATTTTGTAACTAGCTTTACGATGCGACAGATTCTGTAGAACTGCGTAATGTATACCTCGCGAGAGATTGCTGAGAACTGCGTAATGTGTACCTCGCGAGAGATTCTGTAGAACTGCGCGACGTTTACCTCGTGAATGATTCTGTAGAACTGCGTGATACTTCCTTTGGCTCGAGAATTTATACTCCCTCACCCCGATATGCCTGAACATTATAATAGAGCTGCTATTGGTTACTAAATCGAGCCAACATTAGCGTCTGTTTTATAAGCCAATCATAATTACAAACACATATACTCTAGGGAAGATATTCCCTCCATTTCTAAAGAAAGGCACGCTACACTGACGTCATTTGTTTGTCTCTTCTAAGTGATAAACAACTCACCCCATCGCTTCATTGTTACCCACTCCTATGTCAGTTTCAGTGAGGCCGTATAAACTTATTTCCTAACAATGCTTACGGCTAACAAACATCTAAAATCATTGTCATACAATAATGTTAATTTACACTACAATCACTCTGGCATTCACAGTGTTGTGATATAAAATACTGCCTCAAATACGTATATGGGAATGCATTTGTTTTCTTTTTTTCTCGTGGTCCTGCAAAGATCATAGAATTTTAAAGTCATCACATAGCGATGGCTCTTTAAAAATCTCACCTTACCTACTGTACCGTACAACGAAATATGGAAATGTGAAGTTTATTTGAATTAACAAGAAGTAGATAGGTTAATAAGCTTTTGTAAGAAGAGTGAGTCGAGAAAGGCATGCGAATGCAGCTTGTCATATTGTTGTTATTGGGTGTTTTAAATATTAATACTGTACGAATGATAAAGCAATTTTAAAAATATTTCCTATTTGATACTCAAAACTTAGAAGTATAATTCTGAACGCTACAGTCTCTATGGTCGCACAACAGTGGTAGTGTCCCAAACATACCACCACGCTAATTAAAGGATGATTTGCTTTCATTAATGCTCAGCTAGCATTTCTTTTTACTTGAGGCTTGGCTGTTTAACCCGCCCTGACCTCTACACAACTGGAAGGATGAGGGAATCCTTAGAATGGATTCCTCTACTCCAATAACAAGGTAATAATGGGATAGAAGTAGACTGGGGGATCTGCAGCTTAATGTGGTCTCCAAAACATGAAGGGGGACTGGCACGCTTCGCTTCTCAACTTCCGCTTGAGAAGTCGATTGGTACCTACTGATGCATTGTAAAACAGATACAGAAGCCCCCTTCAATATTTGGACATCCACAAGTCAAGTATTGATCATCGAAGATGAAATACGTATTAATCAGCTGGAGTAAACACGGCACTCCACTCCAGAAGGATTGTTTTTAATTCCAACTAGTCAGTTTTTTGTATAATTATAGCATGTTTACTGTAATATTTGTATTTAGTATTATGGTATAAACACATTTAGCATCTTTTATCTTCAATCACTAAACTAACAAGGAGAAAACAATTTTTAAAACTTTTTTTTTTGAAGAAGTGTCCTCTTATCACCAGAGTTGCTGGTGAAATTCAGGTGATTTGATATGCATTTGGTGGGAGAGGACATCGATATTGCCTGTATCATTTGTAATATTCAGGACCTGATTTTGGTGCCCTAAAATGTTTGAAAAATTATCTATCAAATTACTCTAAAATGTTTAAAAAAACACATAACCTAAAAACACCACCTAAAACTGGGATGTATTTCATGTATTAAAATCAATGTACAGAAGTTATAAATTAATTTATATGTGGCGATTACTGCTATATAAGAAGAAAAAGCAGCTTAAGAATAACGATTAGATAGTTTAGAAACCTAATTAAACAATACATTTGTTCCATGTTCTTGCTTGAAGAATCTGAAAAGAAAATTGTTTTTGAACAGGTCTTCCAAAACTGCAGCATTAACTTTTCGAGCTGCCATTCATTCATCCATTATCTGTTTACCCTCCTCTAATGTAGAACTTACACCCCCTAGGACTTACAGGCGGGTGCCTGGGGTCAGAGGCCCGTCGAGGAGCAGACACTCATGGATCAGACAGAGCATCCAGGATGGGTGATCAGCCCGATGCCTGGTATGGGATGAAGGAAGTAGATGAAGCGAAATGTTGGGGAAATGGATGAAAAGAAAGTTGATGATGGAGCAGTCGGTGGAATGAATGGCGGGAGAAACCGGAGAACCCGGAGAAAACCCGCCCAGACGCCGCTTCGTCCACCACAAATCCCACATGCAGGTCCCTGGGATTGAACCCGGTCCGCCTCGGTGGGAGGCGAGCGGTCTAACCACTCGGCCACGGCGCCGCCTTTCGAGCTGTCAAATTAAACAAAAATCGTTGCAAATGAAGAGGACTTCACAGCCTATGCCGCGACATAAGGACAAGGACACCAGCATTTATTAACGCGAAAAGGGAAAACTTAACTGTCTCACCCCTAGTTTGGGGCATTAATTCATAACAGTAGGTAATTATACCTGCTCCCATGACAATAACTACCCTTCCACCCACAAAACAACCCCTTCCAGACTAACCATTAATTAATATGAATATGATTTTATTCCAAAGAATGTAAGAAAGAATGTACAAATTTACCTACTCTTATTTCTCAGTTGATAATGAAATGTCGATGTTTGAAAAGTTATCATTATGTATAATATTACTAATGTAAAACTAGACCCAACGGGCAAGAAAATGTTAAAATAATGACGTAAAATTGAAAAAAAAGTCCTTAAAATAGAAAATGACACAAAATGACCAAAAATCATCTAATACATAGGTATACATTTTCACATCCTGGGATCCTGATAAGGACCTATGTACAGATTAGCAATGCCTATGATGCAGCAGTTAAAAGATGACATGTCATCAGAATCCGGGTCCTCTTTGCCATTCAGAAGCTTGTATGATTCAAGATTATGGTTCAAACAATACTAAACCTAGAGTTGGCTTCTTTGTGGTACTTAGAAATACGGTAACGAGACAAGAGGATCAAGCAATCACTTCAGAGTTTAATGAGGGCAGACTTGCCGATTTCACTCGAAGATTAAGTCCAAGTTACGCCCACATAACTCTTTGAAACCCAAGAACGTGAACTTTCTGGATCAGAGATTAGCGCCTGAAAATCCAATTTGTGCCTCCTAGGAAATTGGTTTATATACATTAACGAGGTTCGCTCCGATGAGAATAATCGCAGGATTGAGAGAAATTCACTCATAACTGTGGATCAACAAAAATAAACAAAAATTAAATAGGCGTAAATTGAAATGAACTGAGTTTTATTTATGGACGGTCTTTAAACACTGTGGTTCTTAGCGTCCCATTCTATATTGGGCGTTAAAGACTGGAAATTCTGCTCATAGGCCTCTTTATCAGACTTGAAGCTCTTTTACGTGCCGTAAATCTACAATCTACGACATGGGATCACTGCTTTGTAATTTCTTTCTGAAGGAAGCCATGCTAAGGATTTTACGCCCTAAAAAATCTATCGCCCTCTTCCGGGTTTGAACCCACGACCTCGGGAACCAGAGGTAAGCATGGTACCCCTAGACAACGGAGGACGATGAGGTAGTTTTATTCGAATTAATAGTTATTGTATATGCTTGAATTAATTAGAGGATCAAGATCAAATTAATGGATTTATGCCTAAATAACCTCTTTTAATCCTATCGAGGAAATGTTGAATTATCCATTCAGCAGTTTCCGTTTAAACTGCATTAAACACATTTCTTCAAAATATTGAATAGGTCTAATTTCTTTCGAATGATAGAATCGTGCAGATTCTTAAGAGCTGCTCCGAATTGTTGAATCCTGTACATTTCGTTCCGACGATTAATAGGCGAATTCTATTTTATTTATAATTTCGAAAATTCCCTGGAATAAATGAGTCTAGGATGTTTCCTCGTAACTCTTCTAATTTTATGTAGACCCATTTTCCGTCGGAATACGACGGGCACTATTTATATTTTGAGCCTAATAATTAAAAGAGTAATCTCTGATTGAAAACTGTTTATTGTTTTTCAAAATATTCTCCTTTATGATCAATACACTTTTGCATACGTTTGGACCATTTCTCAAAGCATTTGTTCCAGTCTTCTTGAGACACCTCCAAAACATGGTTTTTGAAGGCATCAAAGGCTTCTTCTGCCAACGAAAATCGTTGTCACGCAATTCATTCTTGATGTTCGGGAACAAAAAGAAGTCATTGGGTGCCAAATCAGGACTGTATGGCGGATGACCCATCAATTCGAGTTTTTGAGCCTTCAAATACTCTGTTGTTAGACGAGATGTGTGTGCGCTCGCATTGTCTTGATGAAGAACGATCCTACGGTTCTTGTTGGTTTTCCTTACTTCACCGATGACTTCCGGCAAACAAATGGTTGTGTACCATTCGGCATTGACCGTTTTACGTTCCTCTAAAGGCACTGTTGCCACATGGCCAGTTTTGCTGGAAAAGCAGGCGACCATTTGCTTCTAAGTGCTTCGAGTGCGAACAACTTTTGTTGGATTGGCTTCATCTTGAACCACCCATACAGTCGACTGTTTACGTTCCGACTCATACGCATAGATCCACGATTCGTCAGCTATTACAATCTTATATACGTCTTTTGAGGTACCGCCATTGTATTTCTTGAGTATTTTTGTACACCAATCGACACGAGCATCTTTTTGAGATTGCGGCAAATTATGTGGGATCCAACGAGAGCAAACCTTTTTCACGGCAAAATAATCATGCAATATTTTATATATGCTGTGGAACTAATGCCTAGGGTTGCCTCAATCTCACAATATGTCGTATGACGATCTTTCATTATTAGATTTTGCACAGCATCAATGCTTTCTGGCACAACAACTGATTTTGAACGACCTTCACGAACTTCATCATTGAGCGAACGGCGGCCAGGATTAAATTCGTTATACCAGCGTTTCAGGTGACAAAGGATGGAGCTTCGTCGCCAAATGTGGAAGTTAGTTGATCGATGCACTCTTGTCTTAATAATCCACGTCGAAAGTCGTATTAAATCATTGCACGAACATTTTCACGAGTTAATTCCATGTTTTAGTTCACACAAATTTCAAGTTAGTGTAAACAAAACAAATGACGCTCTAATGACAAAATGTTTGAAGTAGATTATGGTCAAAAATGTCAAACTTTCCATTGGAAACGTCGGATGGCACCTACAACATTCAGGGTGGCCAAGGCTCAAAATATAAATAGTGCCCCTCGTATACGTTGAGGCATTTTCGTATAAAACGATCCACCGAGCCAACTTCGCTCAAACTATGTAATTCAGGAAGTTTTGCTAAGTTTATTTGACGGAGTATATTTCATTAAATTATTAGGCTGAATTTATTTTAATTAAATTAGTTAATCGGCTTAATTGTCAAAAATATTTTCTTCTGGAAGTTTTGCTCTATCTGTGTTACTTGAGAGGAAAGAATCTGGGTGGGCACTCGAAAATTAAAAATTTGTGTAATACATATGTTAGATAATTTATTCTGCCTAAAAATCGGAACAGAAAACTTTGCTTTTTATAGAGCAGGTAGGTCAAGGTTGCGTGCTGGTGGCAGTCGCACGGCAATCCTAGAACACGATCATTCCCTCTGATGGAGAATCATGCTATCACGTACTGTTTTGGTTGAAAGGTGGAGTGTTATTTGTTTCCTAGCTACGTTCTTGAGTGCTACGAAAGCCTCTACAGGTTATTCGTGGCACTCTAAAGAAAGAAAAAACAAAGCTTTAAAATGTATGGCTTTGTAATAATACATTAACTGATGGTGCTCCAAACAAACATGCCATTTATGCGATATTTTGGTACTACCTCACCGCGAAAATAACGATTCTGCGGAAGCCTGTACACAGCACGCTGGATTTACAGATGTAGGGGAGAATAGATTTGATTTCGTATAAAGCATTCGCATATTAAAGCGCGATTTGATACAAGATTCTTCTTCTTCCTCTGGCGCTACAGTCCTTAGAGTTTGACCTAGACCTCCCTAATGATATGCCACCACTCAACTCGATCCTGCGCCTTCCTTCTCTATGTTCTCACGCCCATTGATCTCAAATCATCTTCCACATCATCTATCCATCTCAGTTTTGGGCGTCCAATTCTCCTCTTATTATCCAATCTTGCTTCTATTGTGATTTTAGGAATCGTTGTGTCTTCCATTCTTATCAGATGGCCCAGCCATTGAAGTTTTCTACTTTTTATATATTTCACTATATCCATATATTTATACTGTTCTGCTATTTCATTATTTGTTCTAATACACCAAGTTCCATCATCACATACTGGTCCATAGATCTTTCTTAATATTTTCCTTTCCCATGTTGCAAGTATTATTTTTGCTTGTTCTGTTAACACCCAAATTTCACTTCTGTATGTCGCAATAGGTTTAATTACACCTTATACAGTCTTATTTTTACCTTCTTCCCAATATATCTAGCTTCCATTAAGTTCTTGAGAGGATACAGACATCGGTTACTTTTTGCTGTTCTCTCTCTCTCTCTCTGATTTTCTTTAGTACCTCTTTGTCATTGTTCATCATTGATCCTAGTATAATTAATTAATTAACTTTTCCATATCTTTCTCCATTTAATATTATATCATTTCCAGTTTTTACATAACCCATGTATTTAGCTTTATTGTAATTTATCTCCAGCCCTGCTGAAGTAGCTTCTATTTGTAGCTGGCTTAAAGTCTCATTCTGAAGTAGAAGGTAATTTGTTACGTTGTTAGCAGCACGTATGGACGTCAATTTGACGTAGGTCGTATTGAAGGAGTTGTATTATAGTTCAACTGTCAGGGAGCCAAATTTAAAATTCGTTGTAACCGCACGTACACGTTGTACAGTTTCCGGTAGCCTTCGCCCCAAATGTACTTTCAGGTGGCCTTTGCCCCAAGTTTAAAAAAATATTAACTTTGTAATTAAACTGTTTCTTTAAATATTTAATATTTATGTTTGCCTCGGCTGCGTCAGTATTATTTTAGAGAAATGAATATTTTGGCAGGGCGTGATGCGACAAGAATGTAGGATTAAACAGATTTTAAGTTTTAATTCACTCCTTTTTATTAATCCTTGACACAAATTAAATAGCACTTCACTGATATCGAGAGCTGTGAGATTCTTTTATTTAATACTTGCACTTTTTAACACATATACTATTTTCGTCTCACACGAATACGTAATTAATTTCTCGAGGACACATCTTGCGTCTGGTTATGAGCACTGTTTGGAGGCAACTGAATTGATTTCAACGGTCTAAATTTGTAAATTTCTGTATTTCAAGTCTCTGATTGGCTAATCCTAGTCCAATAGAATACCTGCATTTAACTAAAGTTTTTTCTGGTTGTTGATTGGCTATTTTTATAAACTGTCACTAAAATTACATTATTGTTACTCCAAGAATCACAAGTAGTACTGTTAAACATTCTTACTCATTTTTTACTCAAGGTTACCTCATTGTTACCTCTTTGTTAGCAATTTTTTACCTATTTCTCACAGCTCCTACATTATTAAATTACGTAATGCATTCACATAACATTATTGAACATGTTTACAATAATATAAGCATATGCAATGACTGTTACATACATTTTACAAATTTTTACATACACATATTGCTTCAAGGCGGGCTGTTATTGAATTTACTTATTATATAATTTGACTGAAATCATTTAAGTGTTAAAAACACTGCCTCAATTCATAGCATTTATATTTCGAGCTAAAAGTACTATGCCATCTACATAGGCTAAGTATTGCCTAGTACGGTTAAAGATTGTACCTCCAGGATTTATTTCAATCTTCCTTATTATCTTTTCTAGCCCAATATTAAATAATACTTTGGAATAGAATCTCCTTATCTTATTCCTGAATTTGTGTTACATTCTTTAGATAGCCTATTCTGAATCTTCACTTTATTTTCAGTGTTGATACAAGATACCACACCATAAACATGCGATCAATGTCCTATAGCAACAATTTTTTGCGACGAATGTCTTATTCAAAGAGAAAAGAATCTATTGCTACTTTTCATTGTTTTACATATAGAATCATCGCTTGAGCCACAAACATTATGCCTTTCCAGCATGCATAATTGTGTATATTAACTTTTAAAGCAAATCTATCCATATTTTTGTTTTAGACACCTCATATTATGTAGCATAACTAACCAGATCAAGTCAAGTTTCTTAGTTTCATGAAATTATTAAGTTGCCACCTCATAAACAGAACGCAAACACGTTCAAAATTGTATAATTGTTTTCTTTTTCTTTATCTGGAGCATTTCATTTGATTTAAATAGTCGGAATCCTGGTAGGTATATGTAATTTACAACTTAACTTCGCTTTTTTTTTTCTTCAAACTTTTCCACATTTTTCAGTATTACAAATGTCCCGTACGTTAGAGTTTTCATCCAATATGTTTGAAATTTTCAGCATTAGTTCTTGAAAGGCCAATGAAGAACTATACGGAAGCTTTTTCACACGTAAAGTAATTCTGTAGTTATGACTATTTAAAAAATAAAATTTGGATTTGTTGTTTAAAGCTAGAATGAAATAATGTATAAAATAGTTTGTTTTTTTTTTGTGGTAAGCTACAAGAAATATATAAAAATTCTACTTAGTTCTGCCGAGGAGGGATTTTAAAGAGCAGATCTTATCTTTAAAATTTAATTTTTTGAAAATTAATGTCATGAAACGTTTAAAACATAGTGATCTAAAGTTTGAAAAGTTAGGTATCTATTTTATGTGCATCAGATGGTTATGTAATTTAAATTAAATTCATTGAAAATGTGGCAATTTAGCATTTGCAGTGAAACATTCCCTTTGTTCATTTATTTAAAGCTCTGAATGTCTGGGAGTTTCCCTTGAGTTTCATTTAATGAAATTTAGGTATCATTAGAACTATAAATGTTGCAGACCTCATGCATCGCACGTCGATGTCAATGGATACCTTCAGGTGTGGTGGACAAATTCAGGATATGATCGGAACGTATGTGATACGCCACTGAAATCATCCAGGAGGGGTGGGGAGGCTGACATCGAAGAGTTATCACCTCTTGAAATACTCTTTGTATGTAAACAAAGTGTACGTTTCTTTTCATGCCAGACAAGGAAAGACGTGCTTTGGCTGCGTCCAAGAAAGAGCGCCCTCTTCTTTTACTTAGTTTCTTTCAGTCCAGATAGTGTGTGAACTATCCCACATCTTGATTAACTTTAAGCGTTTTATTGGGTTAGTCCAGATAATTTTGTTTCTGTGTACGTGTTACCAATACATAGGTGATATAGATAACTAAAGCTCTGAAATTTCACAAAATACGTAGTAATTAGCATGACAAACTGAGACTGTTTTGAAATATTATCTATTTTACTCATGTCATATTTTGAATATCTAAGAGAAAAACAAATAGAAATACTTATGTATAAAAATCACCGGTAAACGAAACAATACAAACAGTCACAAAACAGTTCAATTAGTTATAAAGTCACTATAGAAAACGGTGATTGGTTGAACTTTTTGCATTTTATTGCAAATTACAGTGCCTTCGTTTTATCCAAGGCCGCGGATCGCGCGAATACGTGCTCCGCACAGGTCTATTGCGTTGCGGGGTTTTCCATTCCGTAACTCCCACGGTACTTACGAGTGTTAGTAACATATATGTAATGAGTACTAACCTTGTTATAAATGTTATTGAAAGTGGTGTCCATCTGCGCGAAGTCATTCCTAACATCGTCGGATGAAATTACCATTTACACGCATTAGTTCTTGTTATGTAATGCTCATAATTTCAGCTTTTGTATTGTTTTTAAGTTCCTCTACGGTATGGGGACTGTTCCTATAAGCTTTATTTTTTAGCGTTTAGCGACTCCGTTGTTCTAAATTTACTCACCAAACATCTCACAATGTCTCTACACGGAACTGGATAACCAGGAAATTGCTGCTGAAGTTGTCTACACGCCTATCTACATGATTCAGTTTTTAAGTATGTTTCGTATATAAAAATACACTGCGTGAATTTGTTGGCAGGCATTTACGTGAACTAATAAGAGAATAACATCCCCAAGGAAATCACACACAACAGACGTATTGTCCAAACACTTCACAACACGAAGACAAAGCAATGGCCGAGACAGCTCACAGCTGATAAGCTTACTAGTCGGCCAGGTTATGAGTGCGCTTGGAGGAGGGCGTCAGTGGTTTTGTTGACACTGCCTAACGTCATGAAGGCTTGGAATCAGAGGGGAGTGAGGGGCAAGGTGATTTTCTTTACCTGAGTGTCTTTCCGATGCCCCGCCCACTTGTTTCGTAACTATTTAATTTCTCTTCCCACCGCACGCGTTCATATCGTGGCCGACTAGTACAGAGTGAGCCAAAAGACTCCGAACCGCCTGCGCGGTGTTTTTCCTGTCCGCATCCTCGGCGCTCATTGCCGTCTGCCGCTATCATAGAAAGGTGCGGATGAAACCATATAACATTTTTAAAACTACTTTTAAAGACTTTACTTACCAACTTTATGAAAGGAGATGCTGAAACTGGCCACCGTCGTTGTCCATACAGTTTTGGCACCTCTTTAGGAAACTATCCATCACTCGCCGTAGTTCACGCTGAGAAATTTCCTGGTGGATATTTTGATTTAATTCTTCCAGGGTGTGTGGGTTTGTCTTGCACACTTTATGTTTTAAGTTACCCCGGAGGGGTATTTTACGAACAATATTTCCGGCTGCGGTGTTTTTCCATTGGCTATGTGGAAATATGACAAAAACATGATAACGCACTGCTGCTGTAAACAATGTCACGCTGTTGTGGTTTTGCTGTGCAGTGTGAAGTGCAGTTTTGAGTTGACGGTGACGTGATGTAGTTCAGTTATTACAGGTTATTTATTATTTTGTCCTGTACTTAGTCAAAAAGTATATTATGGCTCAGTATATGTTTTCTACTGCACAGTATGTATTTATTTATGATTCGTATGTGTTAACTAGGTCAGCTCGCCAAGTGAAAGTACGATTTGCAGAAAGATTTCCAGATGTAAAAGTTAGGGGCCGTACAACAATTCATTAACTTTACAGTAAATTTCAGGCCACAGGAAGTGTTCAGACTAAGAAATCTAAAAGACGGCGTTTGGTTCTTACCGAAGAAACATTACACGACATCGGTCATCGTTTGGAAAATTCCCCCAAAAATTCCATGTTGGATAGTTACCTAAAGAGGTGCCAAAAATGTATGGACAACGACGGTGGCCAGTTTGGGCATTTCCTTTCAAAAAGTTGGTAAGTAAAGCCTTTAAAAGTAGTTTTAAAAATGTTGTATGATTTCATCCGCGCCTTTCTATGATAGCAGCAGACGGCAACGAGCGCCGAGGACGGACAGGAAAAACACCGCGCAGGCAGTTCGGAGTCTTTTGGCTCACCTGTACATACAGTATCTGAAATTGCGTTGTTTTAACGGAGCAAATAAATGCTAAAATGAAGGGTTATCAATGTTTTCACTTAACTTTTCATAAATGAATTACTCTGTCAATTTTAATCCAGAGTAGGTGCTATTCTCAGGTAGTATGTCAAAAAGATTGCTCCAGTAAATACATAAGACATAATTTTGGATACACCATGAATGAAAAACTTGAAAAATCGATGGAAAGAAAGAGATGGTGAACGCCAGAACACATAAACTGTAATACAGTTTGTTATTTCTGTACATTAAAGATGATAATTTTCTCTTGTTAGTTTGGCTCCTTGAATTTTCACAATGGAAACAAATAGCTTTTGCAGTCACTGTATTTCGATTTTAGCACCATTAAAATCACGCCCTTTGGACAAAATATTTAATATGACACCCCAAACGACATAGCACACCGACGCGGGTGACCGAGATCGTTAAAGCACGGACTCAGTTTCTGCAGTTCAAATCCTACCAGAACCACCAACGTTGACTGTTGTTTTTCTCAGCCCTCATAAACGGCAGATGGGGAGAGCTACCCTAAGCTAAGGCATAGAACGTTTCCTTCTCAAATGCTCATTACCATTTATTTCATTTCATGTATCGACAAAGCCCAACATCTGTAGTACTATATGCTGTAAGACGGGTGTTAAACACACGCGCACATACACCAGACATACACATGCATTTTAAGTGTTGTCTCTGGGTTAGGCTGAGCCATTAAATACGCTAATATGAATTATGAATAAAAAATAATAAATTACCACAACACTTTGAGTTAATTTTTTGTTGTATGTATACATTATAGCAAGGATGGCTAAAATGTCTTTCTCTCTCGAGTCATCAAATATGCAACATACACTACTCGGCAGCATATGAGTAGACAGCTAGAAAAGGAGTAGTGCCTACGAGTCACACTGGCTGGCGAGTCCCGTTTTCGCCACCACTGGACTAAACCTTCTTTACGTAACCAGCGACCGAGCACTGCTGACTCGATAGCTCCGATCTTGTTCACTACATACTGAATGTTTCACGTGCGATTTAGACCGCAAGTGTCTCGTCTTCGCGCAAAGCTTATTAGCTCTGCTGAATGCGACGACTCTTCACGAAATCTGCGCTCTAATTGCGGATATGAAAACTTCTATGAAATTAATTGGGATAACGTGTAATTATATGTTTTAGCTAACCTTATACTCTTCTTAAAATAATTATTTTTGTAATATTAAAAAGTTGTGTTACTTTAAAATTCCATATTGAAAATTATTTTACTGGAAACACGTTTTGTGATCCTTTGAATTAAAAAAGAAAAATGTTTCTAGAAAAGCGCACGCGGGTGTGAGTGTGAACGGTATAATTAAATACCAAACTGGTGTTTAATTCCAAGAAAACAACAAGATTTTCGAGAAAATCGGAATCCCCAAACTACTTTTGGCTCAAAAATGATTTTAACAATTTTGATTAAAATAATATGTAGGATATTTGCATGGCTAATTAAATACACATTTTGAATTTTCCGCGAACAGGCTACGGAGTCCTCTTTGTTCTGAATGAATTTTGTATAATTGGTTAACCATAAGAGATACACTAATAGGGCACAAAAACTTATATCTCGTTAAAACGTATTTCTTTTGTGCCATTAACCATATCCGAAATACAACTTGCTATTGGTTTGAATATACCAATACTTCATCCTATATTAGTTCCCGAGATCGCGGGTTCAAACCCGGTTGAGGGCGATGGATTTTTTTTTCGGGCGTAAAAATTCTTAGCATGGCTTCCTTCGGAAGGGAAGTAAAGCCGGTGCTCTCGTGTCGTAGAATTACGGCACGTAAAAGAACCTCAAGCCTGATAAAGAGGCCTTTGAGCAAAATTACCGGTCTTTTACGCCCTATATAGAATGGGACGTTAACGACCACAGCAGTTGAAGAGCGTTCATAAATAAAACTCAATTTAATTTAACTTTTTTCATCATATATTTTTTGAATGCTAAGTAAACATTTTTTGTTTCCCGCGATGTCATGTAGAGAGTAGCAAAATGCTTTTTAAAGATTTGACTTTCGCTCCAGCCTCCTATTTCTCCCTTGTACTCACAACGAGTATGTGTAATAAACGGTTTAACATGAAGTAGGAATGGAAAGATAGAATCAGATGACTGAAAAATTCAATGTCATAGCCGGGATTTGAACCACGGACCTCCCGGTCTCCGTCCGGTTGCTCTAACCACTGAGCTACCATGACAACGTGCCGAAACGCCATTAAATTCTCCAACTGATTCGCATTTTTCCAGGTAAACCACAAGGAGATCTCAAACTGTATTGAGATGTCATACCCCAATGGCGACTTACATTCTTTGTAAGTACTCAAGTCCCGGGCTTTATAGTTTCAACCACTATGGCATTGAATTTTTCAGTCATCTGATTCTACCTTTTCAACCCTGTCCAACACACGGCTTGTGTGAAAGAACAATTAATTCCATGAAGTAGGGAGAAAATAAACTTTTGCAAGATAACTGTAAAGAAGAGAAATAAAAATAAACGATAGCGGGTAGAGAAAAGTGTGTGAATGTAACACATTTTTCTTTTTAGCTAGTTGAAGGGTGTACTAGGTTTTTTTTGCAGCTTATCTTGTGAAACGTATAAAATGGTGCGGTACTGGGTGAGAGAATCTAGATATTACATACCCCCCCTCCTTCAGGTTTTCCTTCAAAACTTTTTTACAACCTTTTACTTATTCACTCTGAAGATATGTCTATCCTACTTTAGTGTTTTAATTAAGCAGAATATATGCAGTGATTTAAATTCACCAGTAATTTCCATACTTTATTTATTGGCCATTATGTTTTCAAGGTCCATAAACTCGCCTTAAGGTCTTTATTTCCCAGGTCGTAAACAAGTTTGCATTTTATCTGTTGTATAAACAAAGATGGCCTCTGTTATGATATATAATTTTTAAATGCGCTATTAAACCTCGCAGTATTTCTTTCGTGTGCCAGTATTTACTTTTTATACTGGTCTGAGGTCGTTGTTTACTATACCAGAAGTTTGGCCTGTGTTCTAAAAAATTAAAACCTGGTTGGCCCTGTTGTACAACACTATTCCCAGGAAGCTGAATCAGATTAGAAAAAATGCGTGTCAGCATCGGGCTGATGCTTTATCACTGAGCGACGCGCATTGAAACGCTGTTATCTAATAAATATACCAAGCGAATCATTTACTCCTATGGTTTTTTTTTGTTGGTTTTTGCGAGATTATGTAACCTCCTGAGCAGAAGTTACGCCTTATGCCAGTCTTCCCCGTACGCTTTATAGCTCATCTACGTATTTAGATACGCAAAGGCTCAACACTCATTGAAAAAGCTCTTTGAGAAACAGAAGTTACTCTGCATTGAAGTCCACCTTAAAATTATTAGACCGTTCTGCTAGAGCTACAACAATTTTGTAGTCGATTTTATAAAAGTTTTATCACAGTACATACTGATATCGACCTCTGAATCTCTCATTATCACAGAATTTGTGTCAAAATCGATCAAAAAGATCGATGAAGCTAAAGAAACGATGTGCTAGGCGCAATAAGAGATACGCCTTTTCCCAAAATGGTTATGGCTGTCGTTTCACGCAGATGTGTGATGTTCCAATTCTGGCGTGAACTGTAGCAGGTATGTTTGAGTGATATACACCATTGTTTGTGTTTGCACTTGAATGCAGTGATCGTCTCCTGATTGACGAATAAAAACTGTCATTGATTTTGTTGGAATTGGTACTGAGTGTTCAGTGGGTTCCAACTAGCAATAAAATGGCATTATCTCGTAGCCGTTAGTCTCTGCACCCATGTTTAGATTAGATGACGGGGTTTTTGTTGGAGTTTGTCGGTCTGCCGCACGGCAGCGGTTATGGAAAGAGTAAGTCTCTTTCTTGTCAGGAAGGGCAGTCAAAGAGGATATGCAAGACACTTTCCTCATACTCTTTACACATCCTACACATGGGTACATCCTTGTAGAGTCTTATTTTACGTAGATGTTTCCTGAAGTGGTCATGTTCAGAAATTAATACAACTACTTTCCTTATACCTGTTCTATCCAATCTCAGGAGAGATACGGAAAGAGGGTTGCATGGACCTAAGGCCAGTTTTCTGGCTTGTCTTTGTGCAGGATAGGTTTGTTAACTGAATCGGTGTTTTTCTCTAAACCATGCTTTCACTGAGTTTTTGGCAGTACGTATACTGATTCCAACCACGGATTCAGGACCAACATAAGGTATCGCAGTTCCCTTTTTGCCAGCTGATCAGCCTTTTCCTTTCGATAATACCCTGATGCCCCGGCACCCACCGCATTTCAAGCCTGTTGCGAGATGATAGAGCACTCAGGATTAATATTGATGTTAGATTATTGCCTCTGTTCCTCTCTACTATTAAGCATGCAAGGTTTCTTTTATTCATCGCGTATTTTTTCACCAACATTATACAAAAGTAGTAATACAAGAAATATGTGCACAACGTCTAAAGAGATGTGATCTCATTATTGCAATGAAAGAAACGTTTATATTACGATCATTGAATGACGTATTATCTACTTTGAACTTACATGCAATTTATACAATGTTTACAATACAGTGGAGTTGCTTATTATTTCTCTTCCCCTTATATTTAACATTCTCTTGTATACATAATGGGGAAGTATAATTTTACACTATTTACTTCTTTGCCTTGTTACCCTTTTTCCGTATCTTCTCTAATTTGCTTCACATCTCTTTTAACTACTTTAACCTAATTTTTCTTAAGTATTTTCTTGCTTTCTCCACATATTCATTTGATCTTGTATTACAAATCTTCCTAACTTTTAGCTCTATTGGTAAATTTTTCCATTCATCTAGTATTAAATTCTCTCTTCCTTTATCCGTGTCCTCACATTCCAGAATATAATGCCAATTGTCGTGTAATCCATTACATTTAGTACATCTCTCCCCCTTCTTCTCCCTGTTAGATCACTTAAATTCATTACACCCGTCCTCGCCCATGCGTACCCCCATTCTGGCCTCTTTGTGGCATACTTTGATGTATCTTTCTTTACCTCATTCCGTTTTAAAATATTTATAATCTATTAATGACCTTTTTTCCTTGAAACTACTTATAATTTCTTGCTTTTCAATATCCTCCACTCTTGTTCTAATTTTGTTCCAGAAATCCTTACTTTTGTTGTGCCTTTCTGCCCATGTTTCGCCCATTCCTATTTCTTCCAATGTTGTCTGTATATTGTGCATCCAAGTTTCTTTTTTCCCCATTTTCTCCTGTACAACCAAGCATTGCTTCAGTATCTCATTTTCCTCCAGTAGCGTTATTCTGAATCAGTATTTGATTGCCCTTTCTACTATTTTGCCTTTAGCCCCCACCCTCCCTAGTTCTGCTTGTGCTACTCCATTCAGTGAACTCCTTGGTGAACTCATTCATTCATTACGATCAAGTCAAATGTTGAAACTTTGAGGTCGATAAAATCAAATTCTGGTTTACCTATTTCCAGAAGACTCTGTTGCATATTAATTAAAATCAATTGTAGTTGTTTTTTTTTTTTGATGTGCTCAACAAGTATTTAGTGAAAAGAGCGCATGCGCCATATTATGAGGCATACATTCCTTATTTAGTTTATTGATAAGTGGTATTTATTTCACTGAGCGAGATGGCTCCGCGGTAACGCATTCAGGAGGTCTCGGGTTCGATTCCTGTTGGCCCGGCAACTCAAGCCTTGGAATTTTTTCTCTGGTAGGTGAATTATATAATGCCGCGAATTTTTCTGTGCCGCATTTCTTGTCATTTAATTTCCATATATGCTTCAGGGTCAAAGGATCAGGCAAATGGTCGCGAGTGTGACTTCGGAGCTTGCTTTGAGAAACTGTCTGCTCTGGCGTTCGATGTGGCACGGGCTGAGAGGTAGGCCTGTGGGGGACCGGTGTCAGGATGTAATATCTGGAGACATTAGGGACCGCGACTGGGTCCGAGCCTGCCGCCCCAGATCTGATCATCCTCTACATAATTCGTTTCACCCATTCCTCCTGCAGGTTTCCAGAAAGCACAATACACTGCCGCTTGTGAAAATTGCAACACCAAGAAAGAATTTCCCGAATAACTCCAAACTTGGTGGAAGTGTAGAAGAGTGTGCAAGCAATAAGTGATTAGGTTTGCAGAGAGATGGGGTATACGTAGACCGAGCAGAGCCCTCTCGTGTCGGTCCGACAACGTCAGTGTTGCGCCCAGTGTAGTCAGTGCAGAGCTGTCAAACAAGGTGGAAACAATAAAGTAGTGCCAGTATGCCTCGTCGACATCAAAGGGAGCCATATCGGCATGTGAGTGAGTTCGAACGGGGCAGAATGATCGGGCTCCGGGAAGCGGGTTTGTCATACCGTAACATTTCGGCTCGTACAGGGCATGCTGCTACGACAGTGATGCGTGTGTGGAAGCAGTGGATAGATGAAGGTCGTACGCAGTGAAGAGCGGGTACTGGACCACGGAACATGACCACAGCACGGGATGGCCGTCATCTTGTCCGCATGGTCATAACGGACCGTACAGCTTCATCTACAGTGTTGGCTCGACGCTGAAGCACTGCAACAGCTGGGAGCTTGTCTGCATCAACGGTTCGTGGCCGTCTGCTGCAGGTTGGACTGGTTGCATGCATGCCATTACGTCGGCTTCCATTGTCCACAAACCACAAGCTCCTCCGACTGCAATGGGAATGTGAACACCGTCAATGGGGCGCTGAGTGGCAAAATGTAGTCTTTTCGAACGAGTCCCGCTTCAGCGTGTCCTACAGTGATGGCCGCATACGTGTCCGGCGGTACCGTGGTGAGCGCAACCTGGAAGGCTACATTGTTGAGTGGCATAGCGGACAAATACCAGGTGTGATGGTTTGGGGCGCCATTGGTTACAACAACCGATCTCGCCTCCTACGAATTGAGGGTACTTGGAACAGCAACCGGTACCTAACGGTGGTTGTAAAGCCTGAGATACTCTCCCTGCTTCAGGCATCTCCACAGGTGACATTTCAACAGGACAATGCCCGGCTACTTATTGCGAGGAATGTACAAGCCTTCTTCGAAGAGCGACGGGTACCATTGCTTCCCTAGCCTGCACGTTCGCTTGACATGTCGCCCATCGAATATGTCTGGGATATGGGTGGTCGTCACCTGATGCATCACAATCCTCCATTAACCAGTGTCACGGGCTCGAATACAAACTGCGTGGAGGGAAATCCCTCAGGAACTTATTCGGAACCTTCTTCATTCAATGCCACGGCGTATAGCTGCTCTAATTGCAGCGCATGGAGGCCACACCAAATACTGAATATTAGGGTTCAAAGGTCATGTATGGATTTGAAGAGTTTATCATCTGTTACTTGTCATGTACCCAACCTGTGGTATTAAATTCATTGAATTCATGCGTTTCCTTCTTGGTGTTAAAATTTTCACAAACGGCAGTGTATTTATTTTTCAATCAGAATTCTCCATTTCGGCTAATATTCTTCATTTCACCTAGAAACGGTAGTATAATTGGCCTCTTACATTCCCATCCCGAAGTGAGAATGCTCCCTCGATAGTGTGGCTTGAGTAGGCTATGCCGAGACAAAGGACATGCTTCAAGCTTCTCGTTAGCAGCGCGTCATGTGGTGCATATAATGAGAAACCATTTCGCACCTTTAATTATTACTCAGCAAACCTGTGCCTTTTAACACAACTAATTAGCATACGCATCTTAAAATAACAAGCAGTTAAAGCAAATGAAATACCTCATCAGTATACAGCAAAAAGCCGATAATGTAGAATGGATATGCACGGAAAACAGTACATTAAGTTTGAGCGCTGCTCGTCTGTTGTAGTTCTTAATAGTTACCGTATCAAAATCCTTATCTCTGTACATAAAATATATATGTAACCAACATTGTTATCCTAATTTTCGAATTTTAATAAATAGTCGATATTAGCATGTATAATGCCCTACTCTAATGGCAAAAAGAAATCTTTCTTTAAATTTATTTATTTACACTTTCCCTCAAGAACAACTAAATGGATTCCTATAACACTTAGTTCTACTTCTTAGTTATAAATTATAGTTTGCGTCCAAAGGGAATATTATAACGGGTACGAAGTAGAATGGTTTAAATATGTTGCTTGTTATTCTGTGAAAAAGTACATAAAATTTATCGGTATATTTTTTCTGGCTTTTTTCTACAAAATTCCAGTATGATGACTCTTTAAGGAGTCAATTGCTACTTTTTATTGAGGTACACAGACCAGTAGTTAGAAAAATATTTTTTTTGGTTAAAAATCCTCCACTGCAGAGAGGGCAGTGGAAAATGAGACAGAGAGCGGTAGGAGATAAGGAGATATGATAAGGAGAGGGGAGCGAAGGGGGAAAGAAATAAACAGAAAGTGTTCAATATGATGTCACTGAGGATGGTGTTAATATCTACTTGTGAAAATAATGCTGGATAATCTAACATTAGAAGAGCTCTTTTCTATACAAAGTGTAGTTTATAAATTTATTTGATTACGTTAGTGAAATAAAATGAGGGTTATCAGACTCATAAATACAGTCAATCTAATAATTCCCTTATGGTAGAGTTTACTGGTGTTCTAAAGTCGAAAAACAATGGTGATATTCTATTACATACATTGAAATTCATAGATGCATAACTTTAAGACACCACTTCAGGACCTTTCACATTGTAAGACAGAGCAGCAGCCCATCTACACTTTTTATCATCTTCTACAGTGATGCCCAACCTTAAGCCACGGAGGGCGGATTTACCTCCACGCATTGTTTGCGGAGCTATGACGTGTGCTAATGGCATTCACAAACTTTGTTTGGTTGCCTTGTAACATGCCATTGCAATTGCTGTCAGATTGAGTGAAGGGGAAATGCTTCGCTGATCTTCAAATTCTTTAAGTTCAGCAACTATTTAGGATTTTTCTTTTGTGTAAATCGTAAGATGTTGTAAATAGGTAATTATGGCGTATGCTATCGTGGCCTAGTGTACAATTCAGACAGTTGTGGCACCGCGCGCTATGGAGAACGTCATTGCTATTATATGTTATACCGTTGTTATTTGTTTAATATAGTTTAGATGCATATCAAGTAGGTTAGATCTTAGTCTCTTCTACTGAATATTTAAATAAAACAACTCAGTATGAAAATTTCTTTCATTTAATTTAAAACAGCAGTTTCTGCTATAATTAATTTCATTAAACATACAGTCTTCCCTGCAGATGAACCAAGAAGATGCCTAGAAATGAAACATCACTAGAAAAGTGTTAATATATTTCCTATGATGTAACGAAATAATCACGACCGCCTTTGGAAACCACCGCATGTTTTACTTTGGAGCAGCTGTCACCTTAACCCTCAAGTGCAAATTGTCTCGCTCACCTAATAGCCAGAACATACAGTTGCCAAAGTCTCCGTATTCCAAAGCGGTTTTCTACAATTGTGTGAAAGAAGAAAACTGCATTTTCAATGCACTCATGGTGATCTCCTTCTGGTTTAAGGGATGCCATCTATATCCTTTCTAACCGGTATATCTCAATGAAAATAGTACAAATATTTAGTTTTGAAAGCTATTTTAAAACAAAATGAAAAGTACAAGGTGTAGTTTTTAAAATGTGACTTCTAAAACAACGCAGGCATGTTTCATAGTAACTGTATAGTAACCATGACACAAGCTTAACACGTACCACTTTTCACCAAGCACATCAGCTGAAGTATACTGGCACAAAGTAAACATTACATCAACGTCTTCGTCGTCGTTAAGAGTAACAATCGAATCATTTAGGTTGGATTGTTCACCGAATTTTTCTGTTTCGTTCTGTTCGTTTTGTTCTCGTTCCTCGTGAGGTTTCCTAAACTCAGTTTTCATTTCTGCTGAGAGAACCAATAGCCGATTTCTTTTTCTCTCTGGCCTTGGCATAACTTTCCATTATAAAATTGTTGTATGGGCAAGAAATAATCACACTAGCAAAACCTCTTTTTGAACCTCGATACATGCTAGAGGCAGGAGCTCTCATTTTTTGGATATTTGTGTCTAACGTCAGCACTCTTATCCAGCCGACAGATCTGTATCAAGCACTAGAGTACGGGAAGCATAATTACCTACTTCCCATTCAAAGTTTGTCTGGTGGAAACTCACGAAAGAATCAGAGAAAAACAAAATCAGGAGCTGCAGCTGGGAAGCAAACTTTTGAAGCCTGGAAATTGTCCGCTAGAAAGGGGAAGAAGGTTGTGCGAGCACAGAGCAAGAATAATCCGTTGAGGAAATATCTGAAGTGAACTCCTCGATTGTTAAGAAAAGGACACATATGAAATGAAGAACAATGGACCGTGTAACTACGTAGGCTTTCACGGCCGGTGTCAAAATAAAAATGATTTTCCGGGCTCGTGGGGCGTGGTCCATTGGAAATTCTTCCAGACGTTTCATCCGAAGCTGAAGATGTGATGATGTCGGACGCAGCTTCGGATGAAACGTCTGGAAGAATTTCCAATGGACCGCGGACCACAAGCCTGGAAAATCGTTTTTATTTTAATGGACCGTGTGTTGCCATTGGGGTCACAGGTACTGTATAACTACTGAGAACAACGGTGTGTCCATAGAGTGCAGAAAACGAGAGAAAATTCAAAGAGATTCGTATCAGAAACCACATATTAGAACATATATAATTCCCATGTTTTTAAATTAGCTTTCAAAACTAAGTTATATGGGCATTATTTTCAACTGTAACATACGATAACAATAATTTACTAGCTCTAAAGACACTATTGTTATTATTATATTACTGTTGGTTGCGTAATTATTTGGGTTCAATAAAATGGGTGTAATATTTAGGACGTTCACTTCCCATGTGTGTCACTGCGGCGTAGTGGATAGCGTTCTTTCTAGCATGTGGAGTAACCCACGTTGGATTGCCAGCTGGAACAAGGGATTCTTCAGTGGTGGAAACCTTCCGTCCAGGATCAAGAGTGAAGAGGGCAATGAAGGATCACCGCGGTATAACTTTGCCAAGTGCCCATTGAGCCAGTAGTGGTTACCAATCACGGATAACCTAAGGGTATTAGGCGTGCCTTTAGGCAGAACCATTGTCACTCTAACCAAACGCCGACACGAGTAGCCGAGGTCTTTAAAGGAAGAACTACTAAATGGGAGCTCTGCGGTTCAAATCCCTCGATGCCCGTGCCCCACTGAGGTTTTGTCCAGGTTTTCTTCACTCCTAGTAACTGGCAAATACCCCGGAGGTACCCTAAGCTTAGGCCTCAGACGTGTTCCTCCCAAATTTCCTTTCCCAATTATCACTTCATTTTACCTAAGTCCACTGCCTGTGGTTCCATATGCAGCAAGAACGGCGTCACATCCATCAAATACGGCCAGCAAACTGTTGAAATAAATAGCATTTGTTCCTCATTTCAGGTAGTTAACATTCGGGTTCCCCAGGGCTAAATATTAGGCCCTTTTCTCTATATAATTTTTGTTAATGATCTACCAGTGTTACATAAGATAAACTCTTATTTTATTATGCCGACGACATCAGTTTTTAAAGTTATTATAGATATGGACGACACTTTTATCTGTTTGTTTATATAGTTTAATACCAATGGCCTGAGTTTAAATTTGAGTAAAACTAATAATTTTGTTTTTACTCTTTTCACTGACATCACTGCTACCAAGGTCAAATTATTAGGTTTTAATTAAGACAAAGGCTTACATGAAGTAAGATGTTGATACTGTTTGTACAAAACTGTCTAAAGCGAAATTTTATTGAGAAGATTAAAACAATTACACGTTTGGACGCGCGGCCGGCCTAACGGATACTTTCCTGGCACTAGGAAGTACGCTGTATACCGGCGGAATCGGATATTCATAGCCCCTTAAATTCAAGTGCATAGATTTCAAATTATAACTACAATAAATGCCTACGTTCGTCATAGAAGATGTTGAAAATGACGTCCTTGTGCCGCCAAACACCTCTCACACCTTTTAAGAAAATTTGCATTAACACACATTAATTCTTCATGCGTGCAATGTAAATAAAACCATGCTTTGTCCGTAACAATAATTAAATACGGCTCAATAGAGTAATCATTAACATTATCCAACACCCAATTGAAGTTAGATCTACTCACATCACATTATCACGCGGTTACAATTCTGAACTAGAGTTTATTTTTAGGGTTTTAATTTTAAATGTTTAGTGGCATTCTAAGCCGAGGTTTGCAAAATCCTTGAATCTTGTCAAGGTTTTTCATAGATTTCTTTTGACTTCGTTCTAACTTTACTCCGATGTCATTGAGTTTTTCCTCTGTAAGAACATGGCGACTAACTTTCGGTTTCTTATCAAAAATAGATCCTATTTCCCTAAATCTATTCATAAGATTATGTGCCGTTTCTCAATGATGGTCACAAACCGTAGGGAATCTGTGTATTAATCGCCGTCTCACTTCTCTACAAGAGTTTGTTGTCCCATGGGAATCATAGATGAAGTTTCTGTGTGCTACGGCATACAGACTTTTTGGCATTAACACACTATAAAACTAAAACTCATGGTCTCACAACGTATCGACCTCTGTACAAGGACTTCGACCAAATGATTAGCCAGCACACGGAGAGGAAACAGAACCAGTTAGAAATAGCGCAGTGCAGGGCATGCAATTCCCCATAATACAGCCACGCGTCGAAACGAAGGCTCTGTAGGTCTAATGACCTATAATTTTTCTGTCTCATCCGATATATGGAGTTTTATTATAGGAAAATAGTCCATATGCAAAAAATGTGTTATTACAAAAGACAGAAAGGTTATTCGGCGGCTTGCAATTGCGTACAGCAGCAATTCCCCCTTTTCCTTATATTCCAAGTGCGTACACGGTCAAATTTTGTCCTTACAGGATATAGCCCGATTGCGTACATCATAAAGTTTTATCCTAACAGGGCATAGCCAATTTGCGTACAAAAGTGCGAGCCTTGTGTTGGCAATATAAAAGTCGATACCTGGGCGTATACATGTCATGTTGGCAGATACATATTGACTGTTAGATGTTGGTAACAAGTGTTCATTTTGGAGTGTTGGTCGCTTTCTGTTTCTCATAACTAACATCATTCATTACAGACCATATCGTTGTGTGACCTAAAATAACGTTAAGCGAGAAAGGTAAGAAAATGCTTCTACTAGATGAATTTAAGTTTTGTTCAAACCCGGCGGAGGGCAATGGATTTTTAGGGCCTAAAAATCCTTAGCATGGCTTCCTTTGGAAGGCAAGTAAAGCCGGTGGCTCCGTGTCGTAGATTTACAGCATGTAAAAGAACCTCAAGCCTGATAAAGAGACCTCTGAGCAAAATGACCGGTCTTTCACGCCCAAAATAGAACGGGACGCTAAGGACCACAGCACTTAAAGAGCGTCCTTAAGTAAAACTTAATTTAGTTTAACCACCATACAGATGAAGACCCCATTTTAAATAGTCAAATATTTCGCAACTCCGTGAAAAGAAAGGCACTAGAAGACATTTCCAAACGACCAAGGCAGCTAATCCACAAGAAATTAGAGGTACGGATATCAATTAGTTAACCAAAGCAGACATGTCATGCTTTCATAGAGCTATATATCACTCAAGGACCAAGTGTTTACCACCAAGGTTTAAATGTATACAATACATAAAGTTCTTAATTCTATGGACATGAAGACACATGATGGTGAACAGTTTATATTGGTTAAAAATAAAAATGAAAATATAATCATATTTTCCTATGCTGGAAACTTAAAAGTGTTAAGCCAAAGTGGGACATGTCTGGTAGACGGAACGTTTAAATGCAGCACGAAGTTCTTTTTACAGTTTTTTACCATTCATGCTGTAGTGAATGGGCATTACATCCCGTTAGTGTTTTGTTTAGTCAATCGTAAGCACTTTGCGAATTCTTAGCGATGCCTGTCAAACTCGAAACCTGAGATGCAATCCTCTTACTATACTTACGGATTTTGAAAAAGCTATCCACCTTAGTGCTAACTCAGTATGGCCCAATGCTAGAATTAAAGGTTATAGTTTAATTTGTCGCAGTTATGGTAGCGTAGAATTCAACATGTAGGTTTAAAGAAGGCATATCATAGCGAAACTGAAATAGATTAGTTCTTGATGCACATATTTGGCTTACCAATGCTGGAGAAGATGATGCACAGGGCTGTTTTGTAGAGACTTTATGGCAGTCATGCCAAACGGTGATAAGTTGTGGAGATTTGTGGACTACCTGGTAGAGAATTACATTGGCAATATCTCTACATTTCCCCAAATATTGGGCCGAAATGTCGAGCTCTAACAACTACGATTGCCTGTAAAAGTTTTCACGCTCGTTTCAAACAGTCATTCTACAGTTCGCATCCAGACATTTTTACCCTTGCAGATGTGCTTAAACATTACCAAGTGGATACCGCAGTTGCAGTTACTACTTCTAAAAATGAGATACAAATCACGGTAAAATGTACGAAAGAAGTTTGAAAAATCTAGAATGTATAAAGTACACAAGATATACAAGTTTCGTTTCTTGAAACTTATGGCTTTCCAGCTCAAGAAGTTTTAAACTATTAAACATGTTAATGTTTTGTTCACTATGACGTTACTTTGGTAGGAGTAAAATATTTTAGGGTGTAATCTAGTTCGCTTCCTCGCGGTGCACCCTGGGTAACGCTAAATGAACTAGAACATATACAGCGTGGAAATGACATAAGTATGCAGCTTCCATCAATGCGTTCCCTTGGTTAAATTAAGTAAAAAAAAGTGTAATACCATATTGCTGTTTCCTACATACGTTACGTGAAAAAAATTGTTCCCACAAATTTACGTGTTGATTATCTCAAAACGTATTAGGCGTATGATCCTGATATTCAGCTATGGTTCCACTTTCAACCGCACCACACCTCTTATCTATGAGGGTGAGTCAATAAGTATCCGCGCACTATTTTTAACTTTTTGTAGCTTAGTTGTATCGGCTTGTGCGCGCGCACGTCGACATGTTGTTTCTTTGTCTCCGCTTGTGGAATGTTTGACTGTTATCAATCCAGTAAGTGTTGCATAATAAGCATGGCTGCACCGCTCACCGTTTACACCAAAGAAGATCGGCGTGGGGTTATCAGTTTTTCGTCGTCTGAAGGTGTACCAGGAACCGAAATCCATCCAAGACTTTTCGCACAATATGGGGCAATGTTTACCCCGGCGAAATGTACACGAATGGATTGAAATGGTAGGACAACTGTGAAGGACGAGGAAAGAGCAGGACGCCCACCCATGTCCACTAGTGACGCCAACAATGAGCAAGTCCGTATCCTGATTGAGAGAACTGCAGACTGACTGTCGATGCATTAAAAATGCCTTAAGGGGCCGTCGCTTCACCACAGACAAACAAGTGAAGGAAGCGGTGCAGATATGGTTTACTGCTCAAACGAAAAGCTTTTCTTTCTGAGGGCAACAGAAAGCTTGTGCAATCATGCCCGTACCCAGAAAAAAAATTCGGGGAGGGTTTTCCGTAAGTAGATCTAAACCTAACAGTACCCCACACAGTTACCATGCACCTACTCCGTAGTACAAGAGAGCCAAAAGTCTACGAACCGGCTGCGCGGTGTTTTTCCCGTCCGTGTCCTCGGCGCTCGTTGCCGTCTGCCGCTATCATAGAAAGGCGCGGGTGAAACCATACAACATTTTTAAAACCACTTTTAAAGGCTTTACTTACCAACTTTATTGTAAAAAATGCAATTTTCTTTTCGAGTCGATAGTTGAAGCCCGTGCATACGTGAATACAATTTTGCCCCCTGTTTTCAGAGAATTAACAGACAGGGAGCATGATTTTGCCTTTTTTCAACAAGACTCTGCAACAGCTCATACGGCCAATATTTCGATGAGAACAATTGAAAGTGCGTTTGAGGACACAATTATTAGTAGAGATTTCTGGCCTCCTCGGTTCCCCGATCTAACCCCCTGCGATTTCTATCTCTGGGGTAACTTAAAACAAAGTGTAAAAGATAAACCCACACACCCTGGAAAAATTAAAACAAAATATCCGCCAGGAAATTTCCAGCATTTCTCAACGTGAACTACGGCAAGTGATGGATAGTTTCCTAAAGAGGTGCCAAAAATGTATGCACAACGATGATGGTCAGTTTCAGCATCTGCTTTCATAAAGTTGGCAAGTAAAGCCTTTAAAAGTAGTTTTAAAAATGCTGTATGGTTTCATCCGCGCCTTTCTATGATAGCGGCAAACGGCAACGAGCGCCGAGGACGCGGACAGCAAAAATATGGCGCAGCCATTTCGTAGTTTTTTGGCTCTCCCTGTATATAGGCGTTACATGGATAAGAAAATTATATAGACAAGAAAAGCTCTACCAGAATCAGGATATTCCACCTTACAGTACAAAACATGGACACTGCTTCGTAAACCGGAATGTATGGTCACCTTACCTATGTAAGGCGACGATATTAAGTCTTCCTTTTTCTTGTAATTGTCTACTAGCAATAGACCTACTGTTATCCAACGACATTTTCCCATATTGGTTTGCTATGAATTTAAATAAATAAAACTGTCAGAAGTTTCGAGGGGGGGTTGAACCCTAATCCCCCTCTAAATACGGCCCTGTGTGCAACGATGGACCATGTGCACTGAGAAGCAAGCGGACTACGTTAAAAAAATGAGGTAACTGTAAGTTTCTATTATTGCTATAATACATTTAAAAATTCTATGTGGATACTTATTGACTTACCCTCGTACACGGTCTACTTTCATGTCGTTTTAATCCTGCGCTGCAATCGAATATAATAACAAAATCTCTCTTTGTACGCAATCGGGCTACTACTCCTCAACCGCTAAAACAGTTATGTACGCAACTGGACGTTAATCCCTTTCATGGGGGGAGAACGAACCCTAAGAAATATTGACCGCTGTACGCAATTGTGTCGGGTTATTCATATACTTAAGCGCACTGGCCCTAAAGTCGCTGTAAGCGGTGACCGGAGATTGCGTCCCGAGGCCAGTTTTATACGGCAGTTGCGTCTCTGGATTTTTGTATCATACATCAGTTGCGTCCCTCGATTTCTTGGTTAATACATGAGTTGCGTCTCTGAAATATTTGAATTATAGTCCCAGTATTTTCAATTTCTGGCACAAACATTTCCCATACAATTTGCAGACTCAGAATTGTCTGTAACATTTTTAATTTAAACCCCACAAATGGTTAAAATTTTGTTAGATTACATTGTGTTATGCATAAAAATCTAAGAACTGAACACGAGTTAACAACAACAAAAAACAATAACAAAGAATTTGTATAGTTGAAACAGTAAGTAGATCAAAAATGTTGGTTAAAAACAAAGGCTTCCTCTTCTCACTTGCCATCGACTCCATGGTTCGTGCACAACTGAGAATGAGAAGTATTAGGTATGTCCAGTTTTGGCCCTTATGCTGTATATGACGTAGCAGAAAGCGTTCAAACGGTGCTTTGTTGTGTCTCGTCGCAGAACGCGTTCTATAGTGTTTGGCTGTGTCTTATCGAAGAACCTAAACCTACCCAAGCTACCTAAGCAGGTAGCTGTGGACGCAACTGGCGTACTGATTTTTAAACATGTTTACGTGGACGCAACTGACATAGCCCCACTATAAACCATTTTTCAAGGAATGCAGAATATTAACAATTTCCTCGCTAAATTAAATTAAATTGAGTTTTATTTATGGACGTTCTTTAACTACTGTGGTCCTTAGCGTCCCATTCTACATTGGGCGTGAAAGACCAGTAATTTTGCTCAGAGGCCTCTTTATCAGGCTTGAGGTACTTTTACGTGCCGTAAATCTACGACACGGGACCACCGGCTTTACTTCCCTTCCGAAGAAAGCCGTGCTAAGGATTTTTACACTTCCCTCGCTGTATGTATACTCTATATGTTACATGCTTTTAATGATATAAATGATTTTATATCTATTAACAGAATAGGTCTGCATGAAGTTCGAAACAACAATAGTTTAATTTTAAATAAAAATAAACTATCTAAAACTTGTAAGTCATTTGGCATTGAGTTCTGAACTCAACAAATTTACAATGAATGTTAGAAATATAAGTTATTTAGAAATTTAAAAAAAATTGTTTATAAATTATGTTAGGAATTCCTTAACTGTCTTTTACTTTGACTGAACCTATTGTAATTAATATATTATTACTTCATGGTTATGCATTATTACATCAATTATGGTTTATAACCCCCTAACTGAGCTTTTATCTCCCTGATTGATGTTTAAAAGTCGTGTGGGATATTTCCCTCATGGAAAACAAGATGTAACATGTATATGGAAATTTGGTGATGCCCAGTCATGTCTGAGAAGACAAAGATTCCTAAACCAACTTAGGAAAAGTGTTCACATGTCTCAAAACATGTTCTTTGAATTGTCTGTGATAACATAGTTCAGGAGCAAAGTGAAGCTGTAATTTGATTGGGCGTGTCGTTCCTCCCACATATGTGTAAGAGACATCGCTAACCACTGGTTGTCCGTTCAGCTTGCTCGTTTTCTATCTTTTCTTCTTCCAGTCTGCCCTCTTCTTTCGTATTGGGTGTGTGAGAAAGTACTTTTTCCACTGCAGCACACAGAACGTTTAGCGAAATAAGACGATGGGTATATCGAGGCAAACTGTTCCAATTGTTCAACTGAGTTGATGACGGGAAAAGCATTTATTTATTTATTTTATTTATTTATTTGTAAAAAGCCAACATACACAAAATATTGCTATCATCAGCCCAGGCTGTTATCTTAGCCATACTCAGCACCCAGGTTTTTCTTGTATCTAAAGAGTGAGCCAAAAGACTCCGAACCGGCAGCGCTGTGTTGTTCCAGTCCGCATCCTCGGCGCTCGTTGCCGTCTGCCGCTATCATAGAAAGGCGCGGATGAAACAATACAACATTTTTAAAACTACTTTTAAAGGCTTTACTTACCAACTTTAGGAAAGGAGATGCTGAAACTGGCCACCGTCGTTGTGCATACATTTTTGGCACCTCTTTAGGAAACTATCCATCACTCACCGTAGTTCACGTTGAGAAATGCTGACAATTTTTGTTTTATGAACAATATTACTGACTGCGCGGTGTTTTTTCCACTGGGCGTGTGGAAATATGATAAAAACATGATAACACACTGCTGCTATAAACAAAGTCACGCTGTTGTGATTTTGCTTTGCAGTGTGAAGTGCAGTTTTGTGTTGACGGTGATGCGATGTAGTTCAGTTTCAACGAGTTATTTATTATTTTGTCCTGTACTTAGTGACAAAGTATATTATGGCTCAGTATATGTTTTCTACTGCACAGCGTGTATTTATTTATGATTCGTATGTGTTAACTCGGTCAGCTCGCTAAGTGAAAGTACGATTTGCAGAAAGATTTCCAGGTGTAAAAGTTCCAGACCGTACAACAATCCAGGAACTTTACAGTAAATTTCAGGCCACAGGAAGTGTTCAGACTAAGAAATCTAAAAGACGGCGTTCGGTTCTTACCGAAGAAACATTAGACGACATCGGTCATCGTTTGGAAAATTCCCCCCAAAAATTCCATGTTGGATAGTTTCCTAAAGAGGTGCCAAAAATGTATGGACAACGACGGTGGCCAGTTTGAGTATTTCCTTTCATAAAGTTGGTAAGTAAAGCCTTTAAAAGTAATTTTAAATATGTTGTATGGTTTCATCCGCGCCTTTCTATGATAGCAGCAGACGGCAACGAGCGCCGAGGACGCGGACAGGAAAAACACCGCGCAGGCGGTTTGGAGTGTTTTGGCTCACCTGTAGTACTACAACTACTACTACCACCACTACTACTACCAATATTAATAGTAATAATTATAATATTAACAATGATAACAATATTAATAATACTATTAATATAACAATCATCGTAGTATTGCTCATTAATAATAATAATAATAATAATAATAATAGTAATAATGAGGGTTTAAACGCACACAATGTTCGAAATAGTACTAATTAACCCTTGTTTTCACAACAAATGGTAGTCTTAAGTATCATTTGCTTCTCTTTTTATAGACCACAACCATTTCTTCCTAACTTTGATTAAGTACCCGCCTACCTTCTTACTATCTTTGCTAAAAAGTTTAATTAATGCTACTTTTCTGTCTAATTTAAGGAATTTCTCACTTATACATTCCCTTTACATTAAAAAACTATGTGTTCCAAATCTTCCTTCCCTCCACATATTGGACACAGGTTCTGTTGGAAACCTTTTCTCATCCCTTTTAGCCTCCACACGCCCGCTCGAATCCAAGCAATACTTTAATTTGTCCACATATTCTTCTCTTTTCCGTGTATTTTTTATTTGTACAAACAGCACCAAAGAAAATCTTCAGTGGATTTTGTATCGTTTTCTGGGCTCTTTTGAGGTGTGTCCTTCACCTTACCTATCGCAGAGCGTGGTGGCTTGATAACAGCAATAAGGGGGAAAAGAGGGGAGGTTGATGCCTTTGCTTTTTCTGGTGTTATTGAAACCAAAACATGTTTATTATCTCAGAACCGGTCATGCCGTATACCAGCGAAATTACTCGTGGACGTATCGTGGGTATGTGGGAGGCTGGTCGCACTGTTACAGCAATTGCAACGGCAGTGCATAAAAGTATCTTTATAGTAAATTACTGGATAAAAATATTCCAGGAAAGTGGGGAAGACGGTCTACATACTCGTCAGAAAGTGGGCACTCCCCGTAAAACATCCGCAGATGATGATATTCGTTTACTAAATGCAAAGTACTCTTTTGTTATAATTGACTGAACATGTTTAGAAACTAGAGATGAATATGTAGGTATATGTATATGGCTTACCGAATATGACATAGATATATGGCAATAAAATTGGGTTATATTTTTGTCTATAATTCTGTTGTATTCCTATGATCAGTAATATGTTAGTAAAGGTATATTAACCAATTGTAGTTTGAATTAGAGGGAAAGCATGCTACTTTATTTATTATTTAGTTATATTTGCTTCTATGCAGCAATAAGCATTGATACCACTGTGAGAATACAGGTCTGTTTATTTTTTGTAATAAAGTATTGCTATGTATTTAATGAATACCATTCAAGCTTTAATTTGAAAATCTTCTCACACTGCACATTTCGCTAACCTGAGCGCTCATCAAGTTTCCTCCTTAGCTTTTAACCCTTTCAAAGGCGTGTCCTGCACTAGCCGATAAGGTATGGGCTACCAATCACGATAAGAAGTCTGTATGTCAAGCGCTCTGTGAATCTGTGAGGAAATACTCGGAACCGCATACTGCTTAATAAGATTCCTTTGAATTAGCGAAAAAGATACGGAACATCCAACTAGTGTCTCATCAATGGTAGTCTTTGCCACTGGGCACGCACCAGTGAGAAAGCACCTACAGATAATAGGAAGGTTTCAGGGCAGCACAGACTAGATTGTGCGGGTCTGAAGCTGGAACAGCCATCACACATGCTCCTGAGAAGCGTTAGCATCAAGGAGATACAAAATCTTCGTGAATTTTTTTATGGAATCAGAGGACTACCACCCCAACACACACTGGGCCGTGTAATCTGGTGAGGGACACAGGACTAGTGTGAAGGGATAGCAATTATTACAGGGTTAGCACAATAAGCCTTAAGGTACTCGTCCACGATGCAACTTAAATGCCTTGCAACTTCCAACTGCGCAAGAAAAGTGGAGTTTCGCCGTATAAACTGCCAAGCAAGTAGGAAAATTGCACGCGCAACTTCTAAGTGGCGTTCAATTTCGGAAGTTGCTTCGTGTACGCAGCAAAAAAAACAAAGTTGTGCCATCTGAAATTGGCTTCAACAGTTTACAACATTTTTGTGGCGTATTCCGTGCAACTTTGTTATGTCGTCTGCTGTGATAGTAAATAGCTGTTTGAGTGGTATGTACAAGGCTTATAATTTGTTTTATACTAAATACAGAATTAAGGCAGATACGTGCATTTTATTGCCTTAACAATACGAATAATTTATTGTAGTACGGTGACAATTTATTTCTTCATATGTAATAATGCACATAATAAATGGAGAAGGAAAATGACAAAGAAGTTGATTGAACTGATTGAGACCAAAGATTGCTTGTGGAGAGTAGACACTGCGGATTACAGAAATAAACAAAAGCGACAAAATGTGTTACATGATAGAGGAATAGATTTCAGCATGTCAGCAGAGGAAATTAAAGTAAAAATCCACAGGTTGAGAACCCAGTTCACCAACGAAAGGAACAAAATGAAGGCAGGGAAACCTGGACGTGGTGCAAAAGACGAGTATAAAACAAAATCGGAAATTTATGATGCACTGCAGTTTATGTTTTACCACACCAGCACCAACAATGATGAAACAGATGAGTAGGTTCCTTGGTAAGTACCAACACACTCATTTTAAATGTAGCCATATCGCCAAGGAACCTCTCCTCAAAGGCAAACATACTCGAATTCCTAACTTTTTTGCTGCAGTATGAGGATTTATACTTAGTTTTCTTTGCAACGTCACTAAGTCGTAGTTCTCGTTATTTCAAGAATTCGTAATAAATACATCAGTGAGTGATAGCTGTCGCCTAAGAAAATCACATTGATTATATACTTATAAATAATGACAGCCGAACGTGTTATATATTAAACTTCGTAATGTTGCTGCTCCATTATTTTAAACCGAATTAGGGGAAAGGTCCCTATATTGAACCACTTACGCCTAAATAGTAAATAATAATTATAATTTCAAATCAAAATTTTCATAATTACAAGCGTTAAAGTGACGCTTGTAATTATCAATTGCGCTATCAATATCCTCAACACAATTTAAAATTAATACAATTACCAATTAAATAACATTTAAAAAGTGAGATGGTGTAAATCGGTTCAAATTAGGAACGTTGTCCTTAAATTGAACCACCCATGTCTTAAAATGAACCACATACTTTTAAGTTTAAAAGTATTTTTATTAATACAAAATACCAATATTTTATTGTACATTCAAAACAAATATGCTATCAGCAACAAAAGTAGAGTCCAAAATTGTGATAAGAATAGCAATCTCCTTGAACATTTTGAATTTTTATATAATAACAATCACTTGGTTTTTGGAATAGGTATTATTTGCAAATATAGAGTTTTTACTAATTTTTACTCTCATACAAAAGAGTCCAATTATACACAGTCTTCGCAATAAAGCACTTTCTTCTTGGCACTAACTTTTACACACTTTTGATGAAACCATATCCTACAACTCATACACTGGATCATGTCCATAATTTCAGACAATTCACATTCACGTATTCATGTCAGCCACTGTTTTTAGCATGATTTTTTTAACTTAACATATTATATCGATATTTATTCACAAGATATACTATTCGCAGTTCAACAATCCTAGAACTTCAATAGGTTTCCTAAATTGCACCAGTTCAATATAGGGTTCAAACAGTGGTTCAGTTTACGAGCCACGCCATTTTGGAAGCTTTGGCATCTATGTGAAAAGGAGAGACGCTGCTTGAAAAAACGTATGCATGAATATTGTTGCTAAATAAACACTTTATAACATGTAATATATAGAGCATCTCAAAATTGCCTAATTGGTCGTATAAGCTTATCTAGATGAGTCAAATATTACTTCTGAAGCACCAAAAACACACAACACTTCATACAACTGAAACCACAGCTCAGAATGCAAAGTCAACAACTCCAAGCATTCTTAGCTGTACACTCTACCTTCTGCTAGGATTATAGTGCCATCTGTCGAACAGTTTGGAAAATATCGCAGCGGTTGAATTTAAGAGGCGGTTCAAATTAGGGACCTTTCCCCTACCTGCGGTTAGAAATCTCAGTGTCAATACAAGGCGTTCTGTTGGTAATATTGACTTTCTCATTAGCGTGTTTTGCTTTTGTATTACAGGTGCTACTCTTCAAAGCAAGTAGTTAAAATCAACCGGTGATATGCTAAGGAAACTCTTAAAGAAATTTTTATCTCCCTAATAGAGGTCTTGCAGCAAGTTGCTTACAACCCCACAACATTCGCGACTTAGAATCCACTCTCTTACTCGACATTTTCCTGCCGCCCTTTGCGTTTTTCTCTACGTCGACGAAGTAAAATAAGAGACAAACACCGTGCGGACAAAACTTCATTATCATACGACATATTCGCCTCACGAAGAACACAGCTGATTAGAAAGTGGCATGCACAAAAATTTCCGCCACAAATATAGCATCGTGTAAACGCTCGTGCAACATTTCTGTGGAACATGCAACTTTTCGTGCTGTGTGTAAACAGAAAGTGCCACAATTGTGGCCCGCAAGAAAAGTGGCATACCATAAAACGAATAGCTTTAGGCTGCAGTGCAACCGGAGCTTTGCAGACGGGCCCAATTATTAAAAAAGAAGCGTTCTCGTTGTTTAACCATGCACAGCAGCTTGCTTGACCTTCAGTTCAAAACAGACGATAGCGCTATGAGTGTGTAAAGTAATTTACTTCTTAACCTTATCAGTAACCATTGCAGTAAAATATATGTTTGATTGTCTTTAAATTACGGAATCTTACCATACATAAAATTATTTTTCTTAATCCGTATCGCCTACACTTGAAAAATAGAAGTTTCCTCACTTAAATAAAAATAAGAAGAACGTGTTTACTTATCATATGAATTTTAAAGTAATGTTCTAAATTTTAAGAGTTTGCTTAAAGCATTGCATCGGGCTTGTCTACAAATACAAAAATCTTCGCTTTTTAAGGCATGCAAGGTCGAGTTTCCTTCTATTTCGGACGATTTGAAATGGAATGTCCCACACTGGTTCCTCTCTAAAGATAACCATTGCATATAGATGTAATCTACAATGTCCCGTCAAGAGTCCGATTATTAGGTTTATTACATCTTCAGTAAGTGGGGAAACTCCAATAATCTAATGTGCGCATGTGTCATTCATTTCGCAAACAAAAGTTTTTTCTATTCGTATGGTCTGCGAAAGGGAAGCCCATTGTTAAGTTCTGGCGTGCTGCAGCCTCTATTAACTGTAGTGGTATAATTTATATTCATTCATTATCTGTTTACCCTCCTCTTATGTAGGACTTACACCCCCCAGGACTTACAGGCGGGTGCCTGGGGTCAGAGGCCCGTCGAGGAGCAGGAGCAGACACTCATGGATCAGACAGAACAGCCAGGATGAAGGAAGTAGATGAAACGAAATGTTGGTGAAATGGATGAAAGGAAAGGTGATGATGGAGCGGTTGGTGGAATGAATGGCGGGGGAAAGCGGAGAACCCGGAGAAAACCCGCCCAGACGCCGCTTCGTCCACCACAAATCCCACATGCAGGTCCCTGGGATTGAACCCGGGCCGCCTCGGTGGAAGGCGAGCGGTCTAACCACTCGGCCACGTCGCCGCCCGGTATAATTTATATATTTTCTAAATCCACTAGTTCAAACATAAACTTCAAATAAACGCAAATGCAAAGAAAAGCGTTACTTTTGAACAGCGCCAATTGTTTTAAGGAACATGTTTGTAAAGATCCGGACAAGAACAGTACGCTTTACCATAGGAATCACTCACACTATGTGCTCTGCAAATGTCCAAGGAGGAAGACAGTAATTTTTATGCGAAAAATTTCAACCTGTTTCTCTCAGGAGTGAATATAACTTTGAGGCAGTAGTTTTAACACTTAAATGATCTCAGTCTAATTATAAATATAAATTCAATAACAGCCCGCCTTAAAGCAATATTTGTATGTAACAACATATAAAAAGATGTATGTAACAGTCATTGTATATGTTTGTATTATTGTATCCATGTGTACTAATGTTATGTGAATGTATTACGTAATTTAATACTGTAGGAGCTGTGAGGATAATAAGTTAAAAGTTGATAACAATGAGGTAACAATGAGGTAACCTTGAGGCAATAATGAGTAAGAATGTTTAATAATGCTACTAGTCATTATTGGAGCAACAATAATATAATGTTAGTGACAGTTTATAAAATAGCCAATCAACAACCAGAAAAAGCTTTAGTTAAATGAAGGTATTCAATTGGACTAGGAATAGCCAATCAGAAACTGAAATATAGCAAAATTTTACAAATTTAGAGTTCAGTTACCTGTAAACAGTGTTCCTAACCGGACGCGAGACACGTCCTCGAGAGATTTTATACGTTTTCGTGGGAGACGAAAATAGTTTACGTATTAAAAAGTGCAAGTATTTAATAAAAACATCTCACATCTCTCTCTCTCTCTCTCTCTCTCTCTCTATATATATATATATATATATATATATATATATATATATCAGTGAAGAAGTGTTATTTAAATCGTATCAAGCATTAATAAAACGAGTGAAGTAAAATTATAATCTGTGTAAGCCTACATTCCTAGCCACACCACAACCCTGCTAAGAGAAACGTGTCTCTAAAATAAATACTGACGCAGCCGGGGCAAACATAAATATATAATATTTAAAGAAACAGTCAAATTACAAAGTTAATATTTTTTTTTAAATTTTGGGGCAAAGGCCACCTGAAAGTACATTTGGGGCGAAGGCTACCGGAAACTGTTTACTACACGTGCGGTTGCAACTATTACAAGTTCGGCTCCCCAACAGTTGAACTATGATACAACTCCTTCAATACAACCTGCTTCAAATTGACGTCCATACGTGGAGCTAACAAAATAACGTAACAAACCATATTTCTTCAACTTTTATAACAATTTTAAAGAAAAACTCAAGACTTTCGGTAAAAGAATCATAAACTGCCACAAAATAAAGTTACACATCCCATTGCGGATCAACGAACTCGATAAAGATGGCCAAATACGTAGTTGAACTTCATTAGTGTTCATTCAGCAATTCTTGAGAAAGAAACGTTACAACTTTGCATTTTTTAGCCAGAATGAAAAAGTAACTTCGAATGAAATCTTGCGCAGGGTTTGCTGCGCTTTGAAACAAAGCAAGCGCTGTATTCGAACAAGCGACGGACGCAGATAACTGTAATCGCAAGAATCGACACTTTCGATTCCAAGCTTGCATTCGGATTGCATGTGAAGACTCGATTCCACATATCAACACACGCCTGCTCAACGATCGATGGAAAGGAAATGGGAAAGTTACTTTCTGAGAGCATCGTGCGAGTATAAGTATATAGCAGAGTAAGTAAAAGTGAGCTTTCTCTGTTAATTTAGCTGCTAGAATTCTTTTTTTTTAAAGTAGAGACCAATATTTCCTGCATTCATCGCAAACATTTATAAGTGATAGTAAGAACACGGCATTCTACTTTTCATTTAGTTTTCTAGGTTTTCCCTTTCATGAGAGGGAAGTTAGTGATTAAACGATACCCCAGTCAAAGATTTGTGCGGCATGGAGAGAAAGGTGTGATTTGAGATATTTCAGATTCAATATCCTCTTTCGTTCATGGACAACTTCTTTATTTTATTATGTTTTCCAAGCTATGTTATCATCAAGTTAAATAAGAATTTATTGAACAGAATAACCCTTAAAGACTGGTTCACAATAGCCGATAACGAAACCAGAACGTGAAAAGACAAAGTTAAAATGCACTTATTATACAGGTGTGTCTTTATTGGTGTCATATATTTGAGGGACGTGTTCCTGACATCAAAATAGTAAAAAACGTTCATATGTACATGGGTCTGAAAATCAACCGTTTCGTTTTTATAGGTCAAAGAAAATGTATTCCATGACTGAACAGACGGATATGCACTACACGTATGGCCGTGCAGACGGCAATGCAGCACGAGCACATGAGCTTTATGCAGAAAGGTACCCTGACAGGCCGTTACCGTGTGCAAGAACATTCGCACGAATTCACCAACGCTTGAGAGAGAATGGCGCATTTGAGAGGAGTACTAGGGATGTTGGGAGACCAAGAGCGGTACGAGGCATTGAGCTTGAAGAACGACTACTTCGTGCTGTGGATGCAGACCCATCACAAAGCACAAGACGTATGGATGTAAAGGGAAGAGTTAGTCATATAACTATCTGGAGAATTCTGCATGAAAATCTTCTGTACCCGTATCACCTTCAACGAGTGAAAGGATTAAATGAGGCGGACTTCGAGCCAAGAAGACGTTTCTGTCAACGCATGTAACAGCAGTGCGCTGTGTTCATCAATTTCCTAGCCTGTATCTTATTCACAGATGAGGCTGGTTTTACTCGCGACGGCATCTTCAATTTTCATAACACTCATAACTGAGCATTTGAAAATCCTAATGAAGTACGACAGGACAACCATCAACAGAGGTTCTCTCTCAACGTTCGGGGTGGAATCATTCATGATCACCTTATTGGTCCCTACTTCTTCTCTCCGCGTCTGAATGGACAAACCTATCTCCAGTTTATCAGAAATGAGTTGCATCACTTAACTGATAATGTGCCTCTGGACATCATCCAACGAATGTGGTTTTTGCACGATGGTGTTCCAGCTCATTTCAGTATGATAGTTCGTAAGTTTTTGAATCATCGATTTACGCAAAGATGGATTGGTCGAGGTGGACCCATTGCATGGCCTGCTCAATTGCCTGATTTGAATCCAATGAATTTCTTCGTCTGGGGAGATTTGAAGTCCTTGGTTTATGCGACTCCTGTACCTGATGCTGACATTTTGAGAGGACGTATCCAAACTGGATTTGACCAAATACGAAACACCAGGAGTTTTCAACAGAGTACGCCAGGCTTACGTAGGCTTACTGCATGCATCGGAGCAAAAGGAAGGCACTTGGAGCAATTTTTGTAACTTTGGATTTTGTGTTGTAACTCTGAAATAAATGGTTTTCAGACCCATGTTCATGTGAACATTTTTACTGTTTTGATATCAGGAACGCGTCCCCCAAATATATGACACCAATAAAGATACATCCTGTATTATGAACGTTTACAATTAAGGGAAGCCTTGTCAGGTTCCGGAAACGGGAAAGAAGGCTTGGTTAAGCTTTAACTTTCTTGTTTCCGGTCTGGGGAACGGCATATTAGATCCATATTGTGCATATTAGACCCTTCACTCTAGAAATTATTCAAGGCGGCCGTGATCTAGAGCTCTCTCTAGTCGCAAGCTAGACAAATGAAACCGGAAGAAATTCCAGAAATGTGCGTCCTGACTCCCTCAGATTCGTTGAGTGTTGTTTCTTCTAACGAAAGCGTGATCTGCAGTTTGTTTATATACAATTCAGAACTGGCCATTGCCTAAAAAATACCACAAAGAACAGCAAAAGACCGGTATAAATTAGCAAAGAACAATAAAGAAGAATGCACAACTTAATGTACACTATTAAGAAATGTTGCTTGATATGACATATTAATCTGCGGTACGACTAGAAGCATCGGAAATACTAGGCGTGTTTTTAAAGTAAATACCGATAAGTTTTTAAAAAATAACAGAATATCATTTTCCAATGCTTTATCATCATTCATTACCTTACACTACTTCTCCACATAGTCACCGCCGTATTCAGGCACTTGTCGTAACGGGAAAGCAGTTTTTGTATGCATTCGTCAAAGAATGATGCCGCCTGTGATGAAAGCCAAGTCTACACTTGTTGTTTCACATCATCGTTTTCCACCAAGGTATTTCTTCTTCACCCAAAAATAAGAAATTAATTTCTACCGGAAATACACGTTTTGAGACCCCCAGAATAAAAAGGCATTTTTAGAATCAGGTCGAAGATTTTTAAGAGAATCCCCAACCCAAAAACACTCTAATGTAAGATTTTTCAAAATTTCTATTTTCTTAAAAACTGGCTTTAACAATATCGATTAAAATACTATATCTATTTTTAAGATATTTGCATAGCAAGTAAAATGCATATGTAGAACTTTTTGGAAATAGCCTATAAATCCCTATTCATCCGGAAAGAGTTTTTTATAATTTATACAACCGGTAAATCATAAAAGTTAAAACAAAAACGTACAACACAAAAACGCAGAACCCTTTAAAATACACAATTTATTTCAAATAACTTTTTTGTGACATCTGCCTTTTTCGAGATATCCCTTGTTATTGGTTTGAATGTTTCAATACTTCGTCACTTTTAAAGCCCTTTGGCTGTATAGTTGTTTCTCGCGATGTCATGGAAAGGGTATGAAATTTCACGGCCAGCGTATAGCGATTCGATTATAAAACATCTATCGATTTGATTTCCTCTATTACCCTTGCACCTTTAACGAAATGTGTAATGAATCTATTTCTGTAATTCTTTATCTCGATTAACATGAAGTAGATAAAACAAGCATTCTTAAGAATAATTTGTAGAAGCTTTATAAAAATAAATGATAGTGAGTAGAAAAGATCATGTGCTTTTAATAAATTAACCGTGCTTTTCTGCAATTTTTTAACTTTAAAAAATGAGCGAAGGAAGGTATCTCTACCAATCTGTTCCACTTGAATATGTCGTTTTATTTATGGATTGTATTAATACTTTTTGTACACTGAAGTCAAGATTTTAATCTTACGCATTTAATGATTGTAATATTTAACTACTAGACAAGAAAAATTCAACTAATTGACGTTACAAACATCTGGATAAGCGTAGGCTCCAGAAGTTCTTTGCCATATCCACCTCCTCAGTAAAAGGAGTGGCAACGAACCACGATCTGTTGTGTGTGGAGGTAGACATTCTGATTCTTTATAACCCAGAATAAGTAGGCGATATTCACGTCATTGTTGCACAGGCGTTACAGGATTAATCAGATCCTATAGTATTAGATTTAGAAATAGTACATAACATTTACGAAGATATACAGTTATATGTTTTTTTTTCTGTTGAGCTAACTTCTTTTTTCCCAAAGAGTCAATTTTCACTTTGTAGACGCGTCCAAAGCGCTTAGTATGTGGCCCAAACCTGTTTTTGCAGCCATGAAACCGGACTCCTCATCTGAATTAAAAATTCGCTCTGGATCATTTAATATATCCATCGAATTTTCGTCTCTCAGGTATTCATTACACTAAAGTAAAATTTATTTTACAGACGCAGGTGGGTGCTCATATACGTATTTTCTGTTGCGTTATCCCACGTTGGTGAAACAGTTTCAGACATTTTGTGTATAAGCTATTGTATTTTGTTCAGTTTTGCCTCCTAATCAAGGACCATGTTACTGTCTGATTGTCTGCAGCCCACCCCCGAACACACATACAGGGTGTTCCATTTAAGTTAAGACTGTACAATACCCCCAAAACTAAGCGTTGTAGAAAGACATTTCTTAAATAAAAGTTGCTTGATAATATGGGGGAAAGTAAATGCTACTAGTCGTGTTTTATTTGGAGATGTTGTGATGGTCATTTTAGAGTCAATTTAAATTGACCCTAATTGTAGGTTCCCGTTTAAAAAACTAAATTAACCCTAAAATGACCATTATAACGTCCTCCAAACAAAACACGATTAATGGAATCTACTTTCCCCCATAATATCAAGCAACTTTTATTCAAGACATTTCTTTCTACAACGCTTAGTGTTGGAGATATTGTACAATCTCAACTTAAATGGTCCACTCTGTATTTGTTGGTTGCTGAGATTAATAATTCAGGCTTATTAACTCTGGAATACTAACACATTTACTTCATGAAGAGCACTCAAATACCAAAAGGCTCACAGAATATTTACCTTAAACGTAGACCCCATTCCAAAAAAAAAAAAAAAAAAAACGAAAACGTAAACAGGAGTTAGGCTTCATTAACAATGAAAATTAAGCGTAAGCATAACGTAAACTTAAAACCTAAATGTATGTATTGTAATGGAACCGTTCACAATGAATAACTTAAACATAAAGACAAACATTGAATTAAACGTAAACTTAGAAACTTGCAAGGTCCAAGCCTTCAAGTTTGTATAAGGGGCATTCAAATGAAACCTGGTCAGTGCGTCTAACTTTGCACTACACGTAAGGTAGCACCACGTAACTGCGTGTACGGTGGCACCATCTATTGGTAGAGCGACTACAGCGTGTGCAACGTTTGACGTTGCATAGCGACAGTGTGGTTTCACGCCGAAGAAAAGGTGGTCACACAAGTTATCGTCCACTACTGAACATGAAGGCGAGTAAGCAGGAACAACGAGGAGTGAGTCAGAGCAAGCAGTGGAAACATACGACTTCACCACCTCCAAAGAAATCAAAGGCCGTGCACACCAGTTCTGGTATGGTTATGATGTCCTTTTTTGACCACAAGGGCCCACTGCTTATCGAGTTCCTCGAACGGGGAACCACCACCAATGCCCAGCGTTATCAAGCCACTTTACAGAACCTTAGACGAGCCATCAAGTCGAAACGCCCAGGCATGTTGTACAATGGCGTTATTCTCCTGCATGATAATGCCCGCCCACACACTGCCAATGCGGTGAAGACGACATTGCAGCAGTTTCGATGGGAAACGCTGGAACATCCACCGTACAGTCCAGACCTTTCACCGTGTGACTTTCATGTTTATGGACCTCTAAAACAAGCTATTCGCGGACATCGATTCACAACGGACGACGAAGTGTGCGAATGGGTCCAGGCCTGGAACCGACAGCAGCCTAGCTTCTTCAAAGATGGAATCGACCGGCTAGTGTCGCAATGGGATAAATGTGCCAACAGTTTTGGCGACTATTTTGAGTTAATAAAATCGTTACCGATACTTTACACAAGTGACCGTGTTTCATTCGAATGACCCTTATATTTATGTCAAACTTAAGAAACTAGCCATTCAGAGAGAGGTTCTCCATACACCTCATTACGTGATCATTCTGTCATTTCGCATCAGATTTTCCATCGCCATGTGCTGACTCGCTAACTGCCTTTCTGTGCAAGATCACGGACTAAGAATCACCGGCGTATCTATAAAAATCGCAGAAAAACAGAATCGCTATGGTAGATGCTGCTCTTTTGTGAGTTTAACGTCTTTAACCGATAGTTAGCTATGGTCACTTTGTTACATATACATAACCCCTTGTGTGCTGTTGCAGATCGCGATATTAACTCAGCTGTTTCACGCTCTCTTGCGATTGGCTGCTGTTTATGTTTTCGTTTATCCTGTAAATGACAACATATCTCCTTATGTTTATGCTTACGTTTTACGTCGTTATTTTAATGCTTAATTTTCATTGTGAGTGGCCTCTTAACGCGTAAACTTGGCAGTATGTAGGCGTGTAGGTGAAAGACACAAACTTAAGTATTAGTTAATCTAAAAATTCTTATGTGTAAGTTTACAGGGCTTTCCCTACTCAATTTTAATTTTCCCCACCGGGCACCTAGTTGGTAGAGGAACTATTTGCATTCCACTCAAAACCTCGATGTCGAGATTTCACCGGAAATATATTGAAGATGTATTTCGTTTACTGTTTATTTACTAGCATCACGCTTGGGAATCCAACTTGAAGTAGTATTGTTCTTGGAGTTTGTTTATTTTAACTGCCCCACGTATGGGAGCCAACTTGAAGTAGATATTGCCTTTACGTTGTTTATTATTTTTGTTGTTGATGTATTTGCACCACGCTTTGGGCGTTAATTTGAATAAGATTGTTTGTTACGTAATAGTTACTGTTGTTACGTAATATGCTGCTAAATATGAGAAGCTGATTTGAAGATGTATTTTTGTTGTTACACTCCAAGTTTAAAAATATTATATTAACATTGTTATTAAACTGCTTCTATAGATAGTATTTATGTTTATGTTTGCCTCGGCTGCTTCAGTATTGTTTTAGAGACACGTTTCTCTTAATGAGGGCGTGGTGCGACAAGAATGTAGGCTCACACAGATTTTAAGTTTAAATTCACTTCTTTTTATTAATCCTTGACACAAATTAAATAGCACTACGCTGATATTAAGAGCTGTGAGATTCTTTAATTTAATACTTGCACTTTGTTCACGCGTATACTTAATTTTCGTTTTACACGAATACGTAATATTTCTTTAGAGAACACATCTTCCATCCGGTTACTACCAAGGTCTGCAGGCAAATGAACATATTTCAACGTCAAAATCCGTAAACTTCTGTATTTAAAGTCTCTGATTGGCTAATCCTAGTCCAATGGAATACCTACATTTTATTAAAGATTTTTATGGCTGTTGATTGGCTATTTTTAAACTGTCACAAAACTTACGTTATTGCTGCCCTACTCACGCCTAGTAGTATTCAAACTCTCAAACTCATTATTGCCTCAAGGTTACCTCATTGTTACCTCATTGTTAGCAACTTTAAACTTATTATTCTCACAGCTCTTACACTATTATATTACGTAATGCATTCACATAACATTATTAAACATGTTTAGAATAATATAAGCATATGCAATGACTGTTACATAGATATTACAAATTATTACATACATATTGCTTCAAGGCGGGCTGTTATTGAATTTATATATTATATAATTTAATTGAAATTATTCCAGCGTTAAAAATACTGCCTCAATATCTCTCGAGGATCCAGAACACTCCCCCGAAATGCATTTTTAGAAAAACTAAAAAAATTGGATGTGTTACATTCACATAACTTTCTCTATCTTCTATCACTTATTAGTGGGTATACAAATTATTCTTACGGAAGTTTATTTGCCTATCCACTTCATTTTAATCGAGATAAACCTTTCTGGAAACACCTGCAGTACGCGTTTAGTTATAGATACAAAGGGGCTAGCGATAGTCAAATGTTTAAGAACTGGACGCAATGTCCTGGCCTTAAAATTCCATGCTCTTTGCGTGCAATAGCGCTAAACAACTGAATATCGAAAGGACTTGAAAAGAATGACAAAATATTGAACAATTCGATCCATTAATAACGAATATCTCGGAAATGTCTGATGCCACAAGAGAGTTATTTGAAATAAATTGTTCGTTTTAGAGATCTACATTTCTTGTGTACTACGTTTTCGTCTATCGCTTAACGTTTATGAGTTACACAAGATTATACACATTTCCTTCCGAATGAAGAGGACTTCACAGGCTATTCCCAGAAAATTTAAGATATAAATTTTATTCGTCATGTAAATATATTTAATATATGATATGTTAATCAAAATCGTTAGAGCCATTATTCAGAAAATAACAAATTTCAAAAATGTTCAATGTAAAGGGAAATTTGGGAGGAGGGGATTTTCTGGAATATCTTCGTGTCGCGTAATACCAAGTTTGGTATTAATCCCATATTCGTTTTTGACTTATGCTGTTCACAGACACGACACGCACATAAACATATGGACACTTTTCTAAAAATGCTTTTGTAGATTCAAGGTGCCTCAAAACATGTATTTCCGGTGAAATCTCGGTATCAAATTCTCTACCTACTATATACGTGGTAGCGAAAATAAACTGTGCTTTTACACATCTGATTAGGAATTCGGTTTCTTCTATCCTACTTGTAGCTATGGAATGTGTAATAAACTATTTCTGCAGAGGTTTATCTCACGAACATGAAGAACACATACAAATATAAGCTTTCGTAAGAATAGTTTGTTGAAGCTATATCAAAATAAACGATAATGGGAAGAGAAATTCGTGTGAACGTAACCAAGATTTTTTAAGGAAATGTTCAACATGTGTGTCTTTGAGCAGCATAATTCATAACAAAATGTCGCATAAATTCCAAACTTGGTGTTCAAATTCAATATTTTCTAAAGGTGTGACACAAAGATTATCAACAAAATACCCCCGCCTTACCACGTTTTGCATAGAAAAAGTTTAGTTAAAAATATTTGAAAAATATATATGCCAAAGATCCTATAAATTCCTAAATTCAACATATAAGATCCTATAAAATCCTAATACACTGATACATAGAACCTAATTTTAACTTTTTAAAACCTAAAAATCCGGGGCTTAGTTATGAGTTATGCTGCTCAAAGGCACATCTTCCAAGGATGCAACACAAAGATTTTTAACAGAATCTCTCACGTCGAACTACCATTTGAATGAAAAAGTTTCATAATTCTTTGTTGTTTTTTTTCTTCAAAAAATTGTTTTAATGGTTTTGATTAAAATACCGCATGCGTAAGATATTTCCGTGATAAATAAAATGCATATGATGATGCGAATAGCCTGTGAAGTCACTTCATTCTGAATGAATTTTGTATAACTTGTAAATCGTAAGAAATGGACAAAGCTCATTACACAAAACATGTAGAGCTAGTTAAAACACACAAATTACGTAAAATACATTTTTGGTGGCATTTACCATTTCAGAAATATTTTAATTATTGGTTTCAATTTTCAAATACTTTATATTTTTTCAAGTGCTAGGTTGTTATTCATTATTTTTCTCACAGGCTTTCAAAGAGTGGGATTTCAAATCCATCAAAGAGAACAACTTTGAAACATTTGACTATCGCTTCTGCCTCCTGTATACCTCTTGTATATACCTACAACGAAATGCGTGCTAAAAGCATTTCTGCAAATGTTTATAGTAGATACGAGCACCGCACGCAGGCCAGTCGGCCCACTGTGTTTCCAACGTCATCCCTGGAAGGGAGGGACGCAGGCTTGGACGGCGTCCCTAACGTTTCCAGATAGAACGCATCCGACGCTGCACGGTCCCTGCCCACAAACCACCAACCTCCAGGGTCCCCCGGAGCGGAGCCCCGTGTTTTTTTTTTTTTTTTTTTTTATTTTTTTTTAAAAGTTCCCTTGTCGTTCCCAGATTATACTACTGTGTTTTTCTGTTTTATAGCGCTTATTTCCGTAACACACACACACACACACAAACACCCATGCCCGAGGCGGGACTCGAACCCGCGACCCTCAGCTTGGCGGAGCGCCGGAGCGACCACTCCAGCGACCACGGCTACGAGGGCCGGCTATGTTGAGGAGAGACCTAACAGAGCGGTACCGCAGCGACTCCAGGGAGGAAACCTTTACAGAGCGCAAGCCACCGCCCAGCCGCAACCCGCCGAATACCGTCGCCTGGTCCTACAACCCTAAAACAGATGACAAGGAAGATTATGGGTACAGGAAATGAGAGGAAGGAGAGTCGTGGTAGAAGATGAACCACCCCAGTATTCGCCTGGAGACCCGGGGAAACCACGAAAAGCCCATGGGCCAGAGTAGGCGGTCGCCGGGGACCGATCCCGGGACATCCCACAGACGTAACCGCCTGAGCCATCCCGCTCGGTAGATGCGAGGGTGAATCAATAAATAAGTCACAAACGTCAATTTACTGTACAACATATTTAAATTTCGTGTGTGTATTTTACCAGCAGATAGCAGCATATGTAGCGGGTGCACAACATAATGTAGGCACCTGGTCGTTCAGCGGCAGCCAGAAAAGGTTAGCGGATGCGTTGCAGGAGTGTACTCGAGAGGAACAGCGTGTGGTTGTGCGTTTTTTTGTTGACAAAAGGACTCTCCACAGAAGAAGTGCATCGCGAAATGTCACAGCCAAAACATCACAAAAAAAATCACAACCGCACGCTGTTCTTCTCGTGTACACTCCTGCAAAACACTGGCCATCTTCTTGCTGTCACTGACTGACCAGGTGTCTACGTGATGTCATACACCCGCTACGACAAGCTTCTATCTGTTGGCAAAATGCACACGCGGAATTTGAGTATGTTGTACAGTAAACTGTCGTTTGCAACTTACCTATTGACTCACCCTCGCGAAAGAACAGGTTTTATAACAATAGTTTGTAGAAGGCTATATTAAAAATAACCGATAGTGGTTAGAGAAAGTCATGTGAATGTAACACATTTTTACTTTCTCTACCACGTACATAGTAGGTAGAGAAAGTATTGCATTCCGCCCAGACATTCGATATCGATATTTCACCGGAAATACATGTTTCGAGGCCTAAAATAAAAAAGCATAATATTTAGAACAATGTAACTAAAAAACGAAATGTCGGATAACCACCAAGATTAGTGTTTGAGCTCATACCTTCCAAACCGAGCGGAATGGTCGTAGTTACGTCTGTGGCCCGCATTCGAGAGGTCCCGATATCGATTTCCGGCAACCGCCCACTCTGGCCCTTTTTTGTGGTTCCCCCGGGTTCCCAGGCGAATGCTGGGGCGGTTCATCTTCTACCACGATCTCCTTCCTCTCATTTCTTGTACCCATCATCTTCCTTGTCTATGTTTCAGGGTTTTAGGCTCAGGTGACGGTGATCGGCGGGTTGTGGCTGGGCGGTGGCTTGCGCTCTGTAAAGGTTTCCTCCCTGGCGTCGCTGCGGTACCGCTCAGTTAAGTCTCTCCTCAGCTTGGGGCTCCGCTCCGGGGGAGGCTGGAGGTTGGTGGCTTGTGGGCAGGGACCGTGCGGCATCAGATGCGCTCTATCTGGAAACTTTAGGGACCCCATCCATGCTTGCGCCCGTCGGCATTGAGATCTGGTCGCCCTTCGGGTCTCTCTCCTCATCCTTCCCTTCCAGGGGTCACGGTGCAAGCAAAATGTGCCGACTGGCCTGCGTGCGGTGCTTTGCCCCGGTTCCGGGGGCCCTTCCGTGATACGTACTATACCTCTGCCTCATGCCTTCCAAAGATGCGACACGAACATTTTCAAGAAAATCCCCCACCCCAAAATACCTTTGCATGGAAGATTTTTCAATTTTTTTAATTTTCTAAAACATAGCTCTAAACATTTTGATTAAAACGACATATACTAAAGACATTTACATGACAAATAAAATCTTTAATTTTCTGGGAACAGCTTCTGAAGTCCTCTTCATTCGGAAGGAAATTTATATAATCTTGCACAACTGGTTAACGTTAAGGAATAGACAAAAACGTACTACACAAAAAAATGTAGATCTCTTTAAAACACACAATTTATTTCAAAGAACTGTTTTGTGGCATCAGCCATTTTCGAGATATCCATTATTCATGGTTCGAACTGTTCAATACTTAAATCATTTTTTTAAAGTCCTGTGGATTTTCAGCTGTTTCTCGCGATTGCATGGGAAAGGTATGGAAGTTTAAGGCCAGCATATAGCGCCCAGTTCTTAAACATTTGACTATCGCTGTTCTCTTTGTATCTACACTGCCGTTTGTGAAAATTGCAACACCAAGAAGGAAACGTATGAATTCAATGAATTTAATAGCATAGGTTAAGTACATGACAAGTAACAAATGATAAACTTTTCAAATCTATATGACCTTTGAGCCCAAATATTTAGTATTTGGTGTGGCCTCCATGCGCTGCAGTTAGAGCTGCTATACGCCGTGGCATTGAATCAGAAAGGTTCTGAATAAGTTCCTGAGGTATTTCCCTCCACGCAGATTGTATTCAAGCCCACAAATCCGTGGCACAGGTTACTGGAAGACCGTGACGCACCAGATGCCGACCAACCATATCCCAGACATGCTCGATGGACGACATGTGCGGCAGTCACCTCCTCATCCGTTGCTGTTGGCTTACCTTGATGCTTCTCCCGTTGGTTCCAGAAGTTCACAGTGTGTTGGATCTCTTCAATTTATCCTCGGCTAGCTGCAGTAGTTTTCTTTAAACTATATAGGAGCATGGACTTATCCTCGGTAAAGGAATCGTAGATCTCAGGTGGTGATATAGGAAGACATAGACGTACTTTGTTTATGAAAAGATGACACTGCCGTTTCTTTTTATTTAATTAACACTCGTAGTATACAACACTGGTATTGTCGCCGTAAAATACTGTCCACCGCTGTTAAAATGCGGCGCGGATGTGGCACGAAGTATAAATATTCTTATTATCTCTTTACGAGTAGCGGATCTTAGGTGTGTTTCTAAAACTATCTTGATTCCCTGTTTTAGCGCGATATCTCACACATCCTGCAGCATCTCTCCCTGACCACACATTACGAAAACTGTCTTGCTAAAACTCCATGACAAAACTATCTTTATTCCCTTTTTGGCGCGATATCTCACACATCCTGCCGCATCTCTCCCTGACCACACATGACAAAAACTGTCCCGAATTTTCCCCAAACAGATCCATTTATAGTCGCAGGCTTCTGGGGCTGCTTCCTTTCCTATTGGTCCATTTTTAGCGCGACTCGACGCGTCTAACTATTTCGAATAAACTTCCAGAGATCTCATTGGTCCAAGTTTAATATAAATCGCGGCTTTTCCTACATTTACCGTTAGGCTATCTGTCTCGCTCACTTGGTCACGGCGAATTATCAAACAAAGGGACAAAGGCGCTACACCCTCGCTGTAGGAATAATGGCACTGCGACCGAAGAGAGGTAATAAAACTAGGTTTTCTGCCTTCGAAAGCACTATTCCTGTAGCTAAAACATTTCATCGTGGACAGTATTTTAACATAGCGCTTAAATTATTTACATTAAACCATTTATAACTCTACTAATATTAGTAACCTAGATAGATAAATAACGTTAAATCACCCTTCTTAAAATATACAAGCAGTATGAGAAAAAGATATTTACATGGTACGATTTAACATCAATAAAAGTTAATTAATAAATTATCTAGAATTACAGTTCTCGGGCCCGGCCTAGAGTTGCCGTTTCAAATGTCAGGCGAACGTGCAGGCCAGGGAAGCAATGGTACCCGTCGCTCTTCGAAGAAGGCTTGTACATTCCTCGCAATATGTGGCCGGGCATAGTCCTGTTGAAATATGGCCTGTGGAGATGCCTTAAGTAGGGGATTACCTCAGGCTCTACAACCACCGTTAGGTACCGGTTGCTGTTCAAAGTGCCCTCAATTCGTAGGAGGCGAGATCGGTTGTTGTAACCAATGGCGCCCCAAACCATCACACCTGGTGTTTGTCCGCTATGCCGCTCAACAATGCAGCCCTCCAGGTTGCGCTCACGACGGTATCGCCGGACACGTATGCGGCCATCACTGTAAGACACGTTGAAGCAGGACCCGTCCGAAAAGACTACATTTTGCCACTCAGCAACCCATTGACGGTGTTCACGTGCCCATTGCTGTCGGAGAAGCTTGTGTTTTCTGGACAATAGAAACCGACGTAATAGCATGCATGCAACCAGTCCAACCTGCAGCAGACGGCGACCAACCGTTGATGCAGATAAGTTCACACCTGTTGCAACGCTTCAGCGTCGAGCCAACACTGTGGATGAAGTTGTACGGTCCGTTATGACCATCCGGACAAGATGAGGTCACCCCGTGCTGTGGTCATGTTCCGTGGTCCAGTACCCGCTCTTCGCTGCGTACGACCTTCATCTATCCACTGCTTCCACACACGCATCACTGCCGTAGCAGCATGCCCTGTATGAGCCGAAATGTCACGGTATGATAAACCCGCTTCCCAGATACCGATCATTCTGCCCCGTTCGAACTCACTCACATGCCGATATGGCTCCCTTTGACATCCACGAGGCATACTGGCACATCTTTATTGTTTCCACCTTGTTTGACAGCTCTGCACTGACTACACTGGGCGCAACACTGATCTTGTCGGGCCGACACGAGAGGGGTCTGTTCGGTCTACGTGTACCCCATTTCTCTGCAAACCTAATCACTTATTGCTTGCACACTCTTCTACACTTCCACCAAGTTTGGAGTGCTTCGGGTAATTCTTTCTTGGTGCTGCAATTTTCACAAACGGCAGTGTATAACGAAATATGCAATGTAGCTGTTTCCGCAAAAGTTTATCTCAATTATAATGTAGTAGGCAGGAAAATAAACTCGCATAAGAATAGTTTGCATACGCACTAACATACAATAGAGGGTAGAGAAGCTCATGTGAATGTAACACATCAAAGTTTTTAAATAACATGTCTAATATAAGAATCATAACACATATTTAATCACTACGTATTTTTTTCTCTTACTTTAAAGTTAATGGTATTGTTTTGTTTTATTACTGTTAATAAACAATGCAGATGTGCGTTGAACATTTGCTTGGGTAATTAAGTTTGAAATCGCAGACCGACCCGCCAGTTTTATTTATGGACGTTCTTTATAACAGTAAAGTAGCCTAAAATGAGATATTGCCGGGCCGTCGCCTGGCCCTTTTAGCGGAGAAGAATGCATCACTTCCACATAAAAGATTTGCCGTTTCATCGCACAATATGTATGCAGTGACTCAAGGCTTTGAATGTGAGTTATTGGTGAATATGATATTACATGCTCTTCATAAAAGGATTAATATCCAGCAACGAGGCATGGCGAGTCCAAGACTGCATTTAAATCAATTAACCGAGGGATTATGAACCTATGATACGCGTACCATTAATGGCACGTGATTTACTGCCGGGTGATGCGTAAACATTTCAGCAAATAAAATAAAGCAACGTTTGTTTTAAAAACTACAAACATTTGAACCTTTTTACTACAACTAAACGAAAACAATAGATTTTACATTATATAAAATATCTTTGTGTGGTACTTTGCAAAAATAATTCGAAAGTTCAATTTCAATACTAAGAAAATGACAAACCAAAACTCGAATATATTTTATTAGACAGCAGTAGGAAACATTATTTCGTTTTTTCTTAGCTGCGACGTACATTTATAGGGTTATATATATATATATATATATATATATATATATATATATATATAGGTGAAACTTCTGAATTCCACATCTATGAACACACACACACACACATATAAGTAGTAGCATGTATATAAATCTTAATTACAATATCTCCAGTAGTTTTTCACGTATTAATTGTTTAATTAATTATTTTAATGGTAAACAAAAATGGTGTATACGATGAAAGAATTAAAATTTTACTAATATAAACATCTATTTTGACCTTACAAATATTTTAGAACAAATTTTGGAAACAGCTTCATTGATGCCTTATTTTTTAGAAAAAAATATTAAATTATGAGAAACAATATTTTTCAGTAATTTTAATGTGTTAATTAGACATTCTAATTAACATTATTCCAAAGATAACAGATAGAGAAAAATCACTCCCAAAATTTTTATTCGTAAAGCTTTGGGTGTTTGGAATTAATTGTTCTTCCACACAAGCCGTGTGTTGGACAAGGTTGGAAAAGTAGAATCAGACGACCGAAAAATTCAATGCTTTCGCCGGGATTTGATCCACGGATCTCCCCCCCCGGCTGCTCTAACCACTGAGCTACCACGGTGGTATACTGGTACGACATTAAATTCTCCAACTGATTCGCATTTTTTCCGGTAAACCACAAGGAGATCTCGAACTGTATTAAGATGACATCCCAATGGCGACTTACAATGCTGTAAATACTTTAAGTCCCGGGCTTCATAGTTTCGACCAATAATAAAATGTTGGAAAGGTAGAATCAGAACAAGAACAGAATAAGAACAATTAATTCCATTAATTGACCTAATAGTGGTTGAAACTATGAAGCCCGGGACATAAAGTACTTACAGCATTGTAAGTCGCCATTGGGGTATGTCATCTCAATACAATTTGAGATCTCCTTGTGGTTCACCGGGAAAAATGCGAATCAGTTGGGGAATTTAATGTCTTACCGGCATTTTACCATGGTAGCTCACTGGTTAGAGCAACCGGACGGAAACCAGGACATCCATGGTTCAAATCTCGGCGATGGCATTGAAGTTTTCAGTCGTTTGATTCTACCTTTCCAAATTTGGGTGTTTCTCTGCAAAATTTGAAGCATATTAAATGGAAATTGCATCGTCTGGAACACTTTGAACGGGTATAAATGTAGGAAAAACAGAGAGAGAAAAAATAGCTTTGGAATATCGTATAAAGAATGTCTGGCCTAATGCACATGCGCAGTTAAATCTCATATAAAATTATTTCCAATCATTAGTAATAGACACCAAGTACAGATTATGAAGCTAGATGATTCATTGTTAATAATACACCTATAAACAAAGAATCTGATATATTACATTCACATGACTTTATATACCCCCCATCATTTATTAATGGACATAAAAATATTCTTACGAAAGGTTATGCTTCTATCTACTTCATTTTAATCGAGACAAACCTTTGCAGAAGTAGCAACATTACACATTTCGTTACACGTGCAAAGGAAATAGCGATAGTCAAATGTTTAAGAACTGGGCGCTATATACTGGCCTTAAAATTCCATACTCTTTCCATGCAACTGCGAGACAAAACTGAATGTCGACAGGACTTTTAAAGAATGACAAAATATTGAACAATTCAAACTATTAATAACGGATATCTCGGAAATGGCTGACGCCACAGAAAAGGTTGTTTGAAATAAATTGTGTTTTAAATAAATCTGTATTTTTTTAAGTGGGTTTTTGTCTATAACTTAACATTTACCGGTTATACAAGATTATACAAAATTCCTTGCAAATGAAGAAGACTTCACAAGCTATTCCCAGAAAATTCAAGATATACATTTTATTTGTTATGCAAATATAATTAATATATGGTATTTTCATCATAATTCTTAGAGACATTTTTGCGAAAATAAAAAAAAATCGAAAACTTACCATGTAAAGGAAGGTTGGGCGTGGGGGTATTTCCTTGAAAATCTTCGTGTCGCATCTTTGGAAGATACTGAACTTAAATACCAAGTTGGGTATTTATCTGACTTTTCATTTTCTTAATATGCTGTTCGAAGACACACAGTATATATCTTGAAATATGTTAATTAAATAGTGAGGAAAAATATAAGTTAAAACCCAAATATCCTGGCCCTACTTATGAGGAATCTGATCTATAAGAAAGCCTTCCATTACAAAGGCAACTCAACTAACGTATCCTTAAAAAGTATTACATTTTACAAAGAACCAGCATTAAGAGAATGCTTAAATGGTCAGTGAGAGGAGAATTGCAGAGTAAACTTCATCTATATTCAAAGTGGTTCAGTGTTTATTGCATCCTTTAAAGTTAGATTATATTATTGTTTTAATACACTTTAAAGCCTCTCCAGCAATGTCGTTTAATATACTTCTACATCCAAAGTATTTTTATCTACTACTATAATAATCAGTAATGCTTTAGTTAGTAGTTACTAGGCAACAAAACCTATACTTTATATTCTAACAAAACACGCTATCGAAACATAAAATACAGGTCCAACAAAACCTAAAATACATTTTAATGATGATCAAATATATCTTATTTTCCTTGATAACAATATGCATTAAAACAAAAACTTTCTCCCCTAATTGGTAGTTATTGTAACATTACAATCATTACAATTTGTAATAATTATTGGAGGCACATTTTCTCTATTATCAGAAGTATTGTTTTTCACAACTTTGCCTGTAATTGAACTTTCTCCCCTAAGTAATAGATCATGAATTTCGTATAACTACATAAACAAATTTTCCTTGACTTTTCTGGAAGTATATTAATAGTTGCATCTTGGACTGCTTTTAAAATGTTTCCGATGAACCGCAAAAATCACCTTCTTCGCTTATTTTTACTTTAAATTCACATATGAAACTAGTATCCAAAATTGCAGAATATAACAACAAAGTTTGTTGATTTAGTGTGTCTTTTTGTTTTCCCAAACCCCACATTACTCTTTCCATAAACATATTGTTTACGCAATAAATAAATTTCCCTAAATATACAACATATACTAAAATACTGCAGACAACAGGTTATAAATTAGGTTTAGTAACTAGTCCTCTAAATAACTATTATTTACTGCTGATAATTCTTTCATGTATTTCTGAACAAGAGTACGTAGTAAAAGCATTAACAAAGATCTGAAAAGCATAAGAAATTTAAGGAACGTGAAGTAATAAGTAGTACTTTAGAAAACATGTAGTGTGTAGTGGATATTTTAGGCCAAATAAAAATTGAATATCGGTGTATAAAATTACTTTTGACTTTTTGACCATATTTTCAAGAAAAGCGAAAGCGTCTATTCATATCTCTTCTTTTCTTTTTTGCTTTGAGCTATTTTTAATAAATTCATGTTTTTGGATTCTATGAATTGTTATTTTTATAAGCTCTACCTACCAACCAAAGCGTGCTGGAGCCGGCACTGAGTGGGATTACTTTCAAGGTATTTATTAAATGTTCAATGACAGTTTTTGGCGTATTGTTTATTTTCATTTTATTGACTGCCACTCATAGAGAATTCTAACCACACGTAAAATTGCTGTATTAGACTTCTAAATCAATAAATAAATCCTATGATGCTACAGCCCGCGAAGGGCCAGGGCCTGCCAACCCGACTGCCGGCTGCCGGCCTTACGTACACAGGCAGAGGTGGGCGATAATCTAACCGATACGAAGCAGAATGTGGCCAGCTTCTCGCATCCCCCAGTCGGAAAGTTGGCTCAAGAGGCCAGGACCGCTGACTATCGCAGCTCCTCACTTTCCTCACAATGCTGAGTGAGCACCGGTTCTAAATTCGGGACTTAAAATCCGCACCCCCATGGATGGGATCGATATTAGACTCCTATACCATTCTTAATTAAGTACATTATCACCTTTGTATTAAAGTAATATTGTTCTCAAGGTTTTAACTGAATAATACATAGTGTGTAAAACTGTTTATAGTTTTCCATACAAAATGCAATGATACTGCAGTTTTTCTAATACATTCCTTAATCTCGGCAACAAAAAGCAAAGGATAACTTTTATTCTTTTAGGATTCCCTCCAGGTGAAATGTTTATATTTATTGCCTCCATTTTCGATAACTTTGATTATAATATATTGATTATTTTCTTCATTTGTAGAAGAAAGCACTATTACAATCTTATATCCCCAGCGTTAGCTTCTCATCTTAATTCTCCACCTCAACTCATTACAAATCAGAAGCATTCCTTCACATTGTAACAAATCAGAACCCAGTTGCTGCTAAACACACTTTGTTTGCCACTTAGGTGCTCAGCGTAGCACAAACTTTACACTTGAGTCACTTTTGACAAACCTCAGAACAGAACACAACTGATTCGTCGAATCCAATCACAACTGAACTGCTGAGTCACAACTTACAACTGAACTGCACTCGGCACTGTCCACACTTATCGACTTCTTTACGGCACTAAATTTCGTGTCATCTTGACTGACTCCGCTCCCGGGTAAGAGTAGCCCCTTATATACCTCGCATACAAAGCGTAATGCTCTAGAAAAGGAAGCTATTAGAACATGCCGAAAGGAAATACAATATGCTGATAACCTCTCAATTGGTCAGAAAGCTGGGGAAGACAGATCATTTCTGTTCAGTGCGTGGTAAACTAAATTTACAAAACAAACGTTAACGTAAAATATTGACATGTTTATTTTGTGCAAAATCAGCGCAAGCAGCTTAATCAATTAACATTAATTACAAACATTTCTTACGTAGATCGTTTTTCTACGAACACCACGATGAGTAAGATAGACGCAGGTAATTTACCTTTAGACTTCCCTGATGCCAGTCTATAGTCAGCCATGAGGATTTTAGTTGAATTCCATTTCCTTATGAGTGCACAAAACTTTCTGTGCGATATAGAGGTAAAGGTCTGGCAAGGTTTTCTTAGGCAAATAAAAACATAAGGACCTGCGTCTGCCAAACCGTCTGCCGGCCTCACGCCCACTTACGCATGGCAGTTGTGAGCAAACATCCAACCGATACGGGGAGGTGATCCTTCCCATCCGGAAAGTTGGCTGACGAGTTAATGACCGCTGCCTATTGCAGCTCCTCACTTTACACACAATGCTGAGTGGACACTGGTCCCATACCTGGGACTTAAAACCCGTACTCGTAGAATGACTCCCAAAGCTGCTGTGACGGCATAAATGGAAGCGAGTGTACACGATCACACATATCATACATTTGAAGATAAAAAACATTTTTTCATTCAAATTGGAGATCATTTAATGTGCAAGAAAGCGTTTAAGTTTTGAAATAGCCATATGCAAGAAAAACGAAAAAGAAAACATCGTGTTAAGCATTTAAAGACCTACTCACCACCCATTTCAAAAATAATTATCTCAGACACTATTGTAGGTATCAGACTGAAATTTTTACAGGATATAGATGCATCCCCCATAAGTGCGTTGATGTATTTTTATCCAATAAGTTTGTTTATAAAGGAAGAGAGGACTATTTTCTTACTTATACCACCTTGTGATTACATTTTATCAGCAACTAGTTTTTTAAAAGATAACACTAGTCTGCGTTTTCAAACTTTTTGTCAGATGATTTCTTAAAAGTAGGTGTTCTTGAATCACGTTTTTATGCTGATTCCAGAAGTAACTTCCGCTTTTTTCTATCACGTCAGGTTTTTACACAAAATAAGTAATGTTTTGACAATAAAGGTATTCAATTATCATTTCGCACAAGGTAAGTTTTTATTCTAGAAACATTTTAAGAATACTCTCAAGAACTCCCCTAATATATTTCATGGCTACATTTTAATAAAACAAGTAGCCAAAGTGTTTCATTTAATTTTTTTCAAACTTTTTCTTCTTTGACTTCCTTGTAGATCCTTGAAGATGATTGTCCCTCCTCAACATCCAACAGTAGTCGGCCGTCATAGTTTCATTCCATCTCCTCTGGTCCCTCCTCTCCATTTCCTTAATATCTTGGTGAAAACGTTCACCCTGCTCTACACTATAATGTCCCAGATTTTCTGGAAGGTAGTCGATATGTGAATGCAGAAAATGCACCTTTACACTCATGTTATAACCCATCTTCTTGAAATTTTCCAACATTGTTTCGACAATAGCCTTGTAATTAGGATTTTTGTTATTGCTTAAGAAGTTTTCAGTAACTGATCGGAAGGCGGTCCATGCTTCTATTTCTCTCTCATTTATTGTCTTCTCAAAATCTTCATCCGACATCAATTGCTTTATTTGAGGACCAACAAAAATTCCAGCCTTTAATTTGTCTTGCGTAATGAAGGGAAATTTCTTGGAAAGGTACTTGAAGCAGGGTCCATCCTGTGGTAGAGCCCTTGCAAATTGCTTCATCAAGCCTAATTTTATGTGTAGTGGCGGAAGCAATATCTTTATATCTCTATATTTTTGAAGTGAAATTGTGAAAAAAAACTGTACGTGATAGAAAAAAAACTAAAAGCAGTTTTGAAATCAGCATAAAAAAGTGAGTCAGAATCACTTATTAGTTTTCAGTCATCCGATATCATGCAGACTAGTGTATTATTAACACCAAAGTAGATCCAGAACAGCGCTTAGATGTGGTTCCTATCATACTAATATTTAATTTAGCTATCTTCAATAGTTTCTGAAAAAAATGGTTTATTTATATCAGAAATTTTAATTCACAGAAAAAGGTGTTCAAAGGAAAAAGGGATAAAATAAACTCGCATACATTTACAAAGAAATAAACTACACGGTTTGAGCGCAGAAAAGCTTACATATTTAATAGTAGTACCAATTTGTATAGAAAAACTTCCCCTAAAGATGGACTAAAATTTACCTCTCTACTCCAAAGTGTAGGAGTTATGATTTTTTTAAGTGGTGCAGAATTCACAGTATAAAATGGCAGATCCAGTACCATTTTAAAATCATAATTAAAGGGTAAGTATTGTGCTTATAATGTTAAAATACGTATTAAATTAAAGAGGAAATTACAATTAATAAGACCCCAAAAATAAATATGCTCTTTCTGGTAATTTTCGCCATTTAGTCTACCCTTAAACATGACTGAATATAAAAAGAAAAGACTATAATACCATGCAAGTGTGATGATTTTAAAAAATTACGTGTAAATATTTGACATTCAATAATTTTATAATGCTTGGTCAAAAAATCAGATTTCTTATGGAGATATTAGGGCATCAAAGAGGGTAGCTGAAATCCATCCTAAGGGTTTCAATAACTAAATGTGTAACTTAGGAACGTTATCGGAGGGAACAGCCTGTCGCAGTGTTGGTGGAAGATGACTTCATTTATGGCAGGAATTTGAACTGGGCAAGGTTATTGGCACCTGTGCCTATACTTGATCGTAATTGCTTATTGCGGTGTATAGTTCAAGTGTTTGGCTTGCACGTTTTCCCGCACATTTGCGTCTTTGTACTTCTTTTTTGCAGCAGAAGACCGGTCTTTAAACATGTTCTGTTCCTTCTTTTTATGTTGCAAGTCATTGCTCCATTTCTTCAGATTAGTAACGTATGTACCGCAAAGGTCATTCAGATTTGTGCTCCCTACTAATGGGCCCCAAATGCACATTTTATTTCTCATTGCAATTCTTATCCCATTAGAAAGCGAAACAATTTTCTTAAAGAAAGTACCTGCAATAAGCTATCATTAAAACGAACATGCACTATGCTATTTATTTTTATCATTACCTAAAAGTGTATTGCGTTATAAACTCCGGTAATGGGTTAAATTATTTTAATAACAGTAAATCGCCCTTCGCCTCTCTTCTTTGATTTATCGCTTCTCCCTCCTTCTCACACTCCCTCTATATCTTTCTCAATACCATTTGCTTTTTGTATTTTCTGCAATAGAAAAACATTATAGGCTTTCGTCATTCATCAAGAAGTAGAACTGACCAAGAGTTCCATACACTTCATAGTGTAAGATATAGGGTGATTCTTATAGAAGCAAAACCAATGTTTTGAAAATAACTAATAATTTGATTACAGTAGTAACATTTGCAGGAGTTTTACTTTGGTCCATGTGAGACAGTTGTACATCACTATATCATGGAGTCGTTTCCGTGGTCTAGGGGTACTCTAGTACCCGAGGTCACGGGTTCAAATCTGGTGTAGAGTGATGGATTTTTTTCGGGCGTAAAAATCCTTAGCATGCCTTCCTTCGGAAAGAAAGTAAAGTTGGTGGTCCCGTGTCGTAGATTTACGGCACGCAAAAGCACCTCAAGCATGATAAAGAGGCCTCTGAGCAAAATTTCCAGTCTTTCACGCCCAATATAGAATGGGAGGCTAAGGACCATAGAAGTTAAAGAGTAGTAAAATAAAACTCAATTTAATTTACTACATCATAAAAGAACATTGAAATGAATATTGTCCGCCGCTAGATATATGTATTTGGACACGTCGCATAATGTTTTGCTGTTAATTTCCATCCCGATGTTGTCCCCTAGCTGTTCCAGGGTTTGAGTCTGTCGCAAAGTACCGTTTAAGAAGGCCCCACAAGAACTAGTCAGGACTAGTAATATCTTACAGCCCCGGTGGTCTCTGGCGGACAGATATGAATCGCTTGTCAAAATAGCCTGAAATTGTCATCAGTGATTTATTTTACGTATTGCAGATCGGCCCATACTGCCGGAAACATTCTTAGATTAATTCCATTTCACCGAATTGTTGGACAAACTCTTTGAATACCCTCTAGTAAGTAGTAGTAGTAGTAGTAGTAGTAGTAGTAGTAGTAGTAGTAGTAGTAGTAATAGTAGTAGTAAAAGTAGTAGTATTAGTAGTAAAAGTAGTAATAGTACTGATAGTAGTAGTAGCAGCAATAGTATTAACTAATAGTAGTATAGCAATATCAGTAGTAGTAGCAGCAGCACTGGTAATAACAGTAGTACTAACAGCAGTAGCGGCAATTATAATAACTAATAGCAGTAGTAGTAATACTAGTAGTGACAGTAGTAGCGACAGAATAACAGTAGTAGTACTAATAGCTATAACAGTAGTATTAGTATTAGTAGTACTAGCAGTAGTAGTGGTAATTATAATAAATATTAGCAGTATCAGTAATAGAATAACAGTAGCAGTAGTACTAATAGTTATAGCAGTAGTAGTAGTACTAGAAGTAGTAGTGGTAATTATAATAACATATAGCAGTAATAGAATAACAGTAGTAGTAGTACTAATAGTTATAGCAGTAGTAGTATTAGTAGTAGAACTAGCAGTAGTAGTGGCAATTATAATAACTGATACCAGTAGTAGTAGTAGTAGAATAACAGTAGTGTACTAATAGTTATAGCAGTAGTAGTACTAGCAGTAGTAGTGACATTTATAAAAACTAATAGCAGTAGTAGTAATGCTTGTAATAGCAACAGTAGTAGTAGTAGTACTAATAGAATAACAATAGTAGTGCTAATAGTTACAGTAGTAGTTGTAACACTAGTAATAGAGCAGTAGTAGTAGCAATAGAATAACAGTAGTAGTAACAATAGCTATAGTAGTAGTACTAGCAGTAGTAGTAATACTAGTAATAGATCAGTAGTAGTAGCGGTAATAGCAATAGAATAGCAGTAGCAGTACTAAAGGTTATAGCAGTAGTAGTAGTACTAGTAGTAGTATTGGCAATTATAAGTAATAGCAGTAGTAGTAATACTGGTTAATGGAGAAGCAGTAGTAGCAATAGAATAACAGTAGTAGTACTAATAGTTATAGCAGTAGTAGTAGTAGTAGTAGAACTAGCAGTAGTAGTGGCAATTATAATAACTGATACCAGTAGTAGTAATAGAACAACAGTAGTGGTACTAATAGTTATAGCAGTAGTAGTAGTACTAGCAGTAGTAGTGACATTTATATAAACTAATAGCAGTAGTAGTAATAGAATAACAGTAGTGGTACTAATAGTTATAGCTGTAGCAGTAGTATTAGTAGTAGAACTAGCGGTAGTAGTGGCAATTATAATAACTGATACCAGTAGTAGTAATAGAATAACAGTAGTGGTACTAATAGTTATAGCAGTAGTAGTAGTAGTATTAGTAGTAGAACTAGCAGTAGTAGTGGCAATTATAATAACTGATACCAGTAGTAGTAATAGAATAACAGTAGTGGTACTAATAGTTATAGCAGTAGTAGTAGTACTAGCAGTAGTAGTGACATTTATAAAAACTAATAGCAGTAGTAGTAATGCTTGTAATAGCAACAGTAGTAGTAGTAGCAATAGAATAACAATAGTAGTGCTAATAGTTACAGTAGTAGTAGTAGTAGTAACACTAGTAATAGAGCAGTAGTAGTGGCAATAGAATAACAGTAGTAGTACCAATAGTTATAATAGTAGTACTAGCAGTAGTAGTAATACTAGTAATCAAGTAGTAGCAATAGAATAGCAGTAGTATTACTAATAGTTATAGTAGTAGTAGTAGTAGTAGTAGTAGTAGTAGTAGTAGTAGTAGTAGTAGTAGTATTGTCAATTATAATAACTTAATGCAGTAGTAATAATGCTACTAGTAGTAGCAGCAGTAGTAATAGAATAACGGTAGTACTACTAATAGTTATAGTAGTAGTAGTAGTAGTAGTAGTAGTAGTAGTAGTAGTAGTAGTAGTAGTAGTAGTAGTAGTAGTAGTAGTAGTATTAGTAGTAGTAGTAATAGTAGTAGCAGCAGTAGCAGCAGCAGTAGCAGCAGCAGTAGTATTAATAGTAACAGTAACCGTAGTAAAAATATGTTACAACAGTATTATATAATGCGTACATAAGAAGTATCAGCAATAAGTAAAAAAAAGAAGACGAAGACTGCCTCTGTAGTCGAGGGGTCAGCGTTCTAGCTTCTTAATCCATATATCCCGGGTTCGATTTCCTGCTGGGGTGGGTGAACTTTTCTTTAATTAGAATGATTCCCTACCCTCCGCAGAGTCTGGAAGTACGAATGTAAAGGTGTTTCCTAATGAAAATCAGTAAAAACCAACAGGAAATAAAAAACCTTAACGAGTTACCAATGTTGTTTCAAAGTCAAGTCAAAAAACCTCTGAAAAGACCACAGAAGTTGAAGGGGCTATACAAACGAAACAATTTAAAAAATGTAACAATTTTAAGTTTATACTCATTTACATCGTAAAATTCATATTTTGAGAGTATTGTTTGTTCCTTAAAGTTGAAAAAGTGCCTTGGTAATATGTTAAAGGATTTATATAGCTTGTACAAACTCACACCTTTGAGGGATACACTATTAATGCTCTCAGAAAACCGCGATGCTGCAAATGTGGAGATTCAACTGTTCTGGTGTAAGTGCTTTTGTGTAAAACAATGTCTATTACTGTGAATGCAGCAGACCGTTCCTAGAATATACACACATGGAGAAGGTAAAACATTAAAATCATCAAATACATGTTTGCGTGGAGCTTTGTTAGGTTATTGTTTTATTAATCTCAGTGTTTTCTTTTGAAGTTTAAAGCCTTATGGATCAGTTTCAACTCCCCAAAAAGTTTTTTTTCATATGAGTTCACTGAATACACATATAAAAAATATACAATTCTTCAGTGCTTTACTACAAACTTGACTTCTGTGTCGTATAAATCTAAAATATGTGTATTCCAGGAAAAGTGTCAACTGTATCTTGAAAAAGAATTGATACAATAAATCCTAAGCCAGGAATGACAAACCATACTCCCACTTTGACTGTGTGGAGCTGTGTTTCAAGTATCTTATGTGGATTTTTAATAGCCTAATATCTCAAATTCTAGAAGTAGACGTATTCTGACAATTGAAACCAAGTCTCACTTGCGAACCACGTGATGTTCAACATTCTTGGATTATTCCGAATGAAGTCCTCAAACCAACGACAAAATCCATTTTTTGCTACATTGTCATTATTCTATGGGCTGAAGATGTGCTTTCTTTGTTGTCCTATTACATGATGAGTATTGCATCGTGATTCCTTGAACAATCGATGCAGACTTCTTGGATGAACCTTCCAGTCTGCTACAAAACTGGCAATTTCATTCAGAAGGGTTCCTGTTATTCCCAATCTCCGGGTTAAATTATGTATTGTCGACTTCAGTGGGGTCTGTCGCCCTCCAAACATGTCCTGAATGCCTTTGGGTTGCAGGAAAGAATTTTATGTTCCAATGTGCACGAATAATCAAAAAACGCTTTCACGAGAATATGCCAAGTTTAGTGTATTTAGTTCTCATTTTTGGAGGTATACTATTGTATATATTATAAGGTGAAATTTAATGTACTTCACTTTAAAAATAGTTTGAAATAAATTCGGTTACAGTTCATGCTTGTCGCAGTATTCGGCTCATGTTATCTTATTTGCTGGGCGCATGTTATTGTTTTATTATTTTAAAATTTGGTTTCTTTGTCCTCCTGCTAGCTATTATTACCCAGTTAATCAAGTATCTCTGAGCAGGGCGTGTAAACGGAAAGGAGTTGTTGCTAAAAGATAACACTGATAAAATAATTTGATTTTACACTTTTATTGCCGTCACACTTAATTAATAATTCACATATTTAATCTTTATACACGCCTGACTGAAACTGTGGTATTTCCGAATGTAATTACTGTCGTATTATTTGCCGCGTACTTTACATTTTGTAACTAACTTTACGACGAGAGATTCTTCCAAACTGTATGACGTGCACCTCACGAGAAATTCCTTAGAACTGTACCTCGGAATGACTTTTCAAGATTGCGCGAAACTTGCTTATGGCTCGAGAATATATACTCCTTCACCTCAAAATGCCTAAACATTATAATAGAGCTGCTATTGGTTACCAAATCGCGCCAACATTAGCGTCTGTTTTGTCAGCCAATCACTACTACTAACATATATGTTCTAGGGAAGATATTCCCTCCATTTCTAAAGAAAGGCACGCTACCCTGACGTCATTTGTTTGTCTCTTCTTAGTGATAAACAACTCACCCCCTCGGTTTATTGTTACCCTTGTCAGTTTCAGTGATGCCGTGTAAACTTATTTCCTAACAATACTTATGGCTAACAAACATCTAAAATCCTGTACATACAATAATATTAATTTACACTACAATCACTCTGCCATTCACAGCATGTTATGATATAAAATACTGCCTCATGCTTCAGAGTCAGATTTGCGGGCTCGGTTATACAGGATGGCGCAAATAAAAGTATCCCGTCTCCCGTATGAAGGCAAATCCGATATTCCCTTTGTGTATTAACATAAATTCTGTTAAAACTGGTCATTAAAATTGAATCAAGCTACAATACAACAATTGACAATTTTATTTCCTTGGCCGACCTTCCTAACTCATGGATTTATTCGGGGTTTCCCCGGGTCACCAGGTGAATACTGGGAAGGATCATTACATCCCCCGAATTTCCTGTACCTCCACTTCATTCCATTAATCATTTCATTCATACTTCATCCCGTTTGGTCTGTTTCAGGGTTGGAAGCGTCGGCGATGAAGTTTCGGTGCAGCGTGGATGGGGAAAAGGATGCTCTCTATGTTAACCTTCTCCGTCCCTTGGCCTTCGGGTGGTTGCCCGGGTGTAGGGACCGCCCCCGGCGGGGACGTTAGACCACACGTGGGGCGGCGTCCCGGATCTGCCTGTCCGTCTACCGGGGCATTTACATCTGGTAACTTTAGGGACCCTGTCATTGCCTTGTCCTGACACTCCTGGTTCCGGCCGCCCGGTGTCTCCCTTCACCTATCCCTTCTTCTCGGGGGGCGTCCCCCCTCGTAGGAGTGTCGATACAATGTCGGGCTCCCTAGATCAGTGCCGAGTCCCCTTCGCTTCTCATTCCATTCCATTCCCTTCCATTGCCTTTACTCTCAGAGCTCTTTAAAGCTGCAACTCGTGAACATTTAAATACACAAGCCCACACGACCTAGTGGTCTATATTTACTTACAATGGCTTTTGCTGGACTTCGATATTTCTTTTGCGCATTAAAAACGCTTCATACGATGGAATTTATAACCACTCTTGCCCAAATTTTCAGCACAAACTCAGAGAGAATGAACTTTTAAAACTGGCATATTTATGGTTTTGCTCGAGAAATGACATAATTAATTCGACCACTGAGGACAAATTTCTGCATCGTGAGCAACACCTGATTAATTAATAGCATAAAAGTAAAATAAAACGTTCTCTCAAACACCATTAAAGATATTTGCATGAAATTCAAAACATGTACAAATGCAAAAATATGTGATGTGGTTGCCGTCGGTGTGGGAGCAACTCAGCATAGCCTCGCTGTGCCGCTCTTCCATTGCATTCATTAAATCTATACACAAGGTGCATATCGGCCAACTCTTCATCAGTAAACCTATCCATACTGCTGTGTATCATTGTTAACGCACAACTAACACTGCCGGAAAAAGAAAACCCTAGACAGAACCGAGCATTACTGAATGCAAACTCGAGGGCAAGCGTTAAAGGGGGCATTACTGTTGTCAACAGAGGTACCGTGAGCGAATGGAGACAATTTGTTTACAAACAAGACAAACAGCTCATTTGTACTGTTGTGCAGTATTTTCAATACAATACAAAGTTAATTGGAGCAAGAAACCAAACGAAATACAAATGCTCTGTAAGGAGCTGCCGGAGACCGTGGCTCCCTTATACCAAAATACTCAGAAGTTACCCCTGAACAACCTCTGAAAGTTTGTCGGTGGAGTCCTGGTTCATTCTGTAGGTATAAGCGGCAACTTGAAAGTTATGTGTTTGAATTTAACACGCTGTTCCTTAAACTACATAAAACGTGGAGTGAAACTGCTACAGAGAATTTACAGTTAATGCATGGGATCACTGAGAGAAGCAAAAAAGTAATGAAACATCTGATTTTATGATCTTTACTTCTAAAAAATATTTTTGGGGCGGCGCCGTGGCCGAGTGATTAGACCGCTCGCCTCTCACTTAGACGGCCTGGGTTCAATTCTACGGAACCGCATGTGGGATTTTTAGTGGACAAAGCGGCGTCTGGGCGGGTTTCTCTGGATTCCCCCCGCCATTCATTCCACCAATTGCTCCATCATCCTTTTCTTTTCATTCATCTCACCGACATGGCGATTTCATGTCATCTCCTTCCTCGCTCTCATACCAGGGTTCGGACTGATCACCCATTCTGGCTGTCTTAATCCATAGTCTATCTGCTCCCCAACAGGCGTCAGACCCCAGGCATCCACTTGCAAGTCCCGGGGGTGTAAGCCCTAACAACGGGGAGGGTAAACAGAAAAAGAAGAAAAATGCTTTTACTTATGAGTACAAAAAAACGCCTCAATTGCCCCTCTCCTACCGTTTGAAGACACGAATACTGTGCTTAGAATCTTTATGATATACAGTCTAGTTGGAACGGTTTATTTGAGGCTATTATCGCGAATGTCACATTTTCAGAATTTGACATTCTTTCAACTTGAATTATGGTAAACGTTGTGGAGAAATTTACACGAAACTTGATATAGATATTTTTGAAATCTTAATGAAAAAATAACATGCTTTACCATTTGTACATATTTCACAATCACCATTTTAAAATGTCAACTACAATTAAAATTTTGATAAAAATTTAACGAAAGAGCCATAATTTTTCCTCGTGAATGAGGGATTATACAATTGTGTGTATAGCTCGATGCAACTTGAATCATACATAGAGGGAACTGCTAAGGTATGCTACAGTAGGCAACTAAACGAAATATGCAATGAGACGAACAGAAATGCCACTTATATTAATAGACCATGAGCTACACTAAAGTCAATACGACATATGATGGCTCTCTAGATTTACAGAAACAGATACATGATACTTAAAAGGGCGTAGATCACCACGGACAGCAATGCATGCTCTGCAGCGTGCTCCCATGCTGGCCACAAGGTTGGAAAGTAGTTCTTGTGGTAGGGCGTTTCATTCCTCCACCAGCGCTGTTGACAACTGTTGGATGGTCGTTGGTGCATGTGGATGTGCTGCAATGCGTCTTCCCAAATCATCCCACACGTGTTCGATGGGATTTAAATCGGGGGAACGGGCAGGCCAGTCCATTCGCAGAATATCCTCTCGTTCCAAGAGATCCTCCACCTGCGCTGTTCGATGCGGTCGCGCATTGTCATCCATAAAAATGAAGTCAGGGCCGACTGCACCCCTGAAAAGACGCACATGGGGAAGGAGTACAGTATCACAATAACGTTGACCAGTGAGCGTACCGTGTTCAAAGATTTGGAGGTCGGTGCGACCCTGCAACATTATGTCTCCCCAAACCATAACATCCGGGCCACCAAAACGACCATGTTCAAGGATGTTCTTAGGTTCATTACGTGTTCCCACCTCTCCCCAGATGAGGGTACGTCGAGAATCGCTACTTAGACTGAATCTGCTCTCATCTGAGAAGAACACCCGACCCCATTCCTCGTTGGTCCACTTTTGATGCTCTTGGGACCATCGCAAACGGTGCCGCCAATGTGCGGATGTGAACGGAACACAACGTACTGGCCGTGGGGCAAGGAGACCACCTCTGTGTAGTCACGAGATTGCGTGCCTAGCTGTCCTGTTAAATGTGGTTGCAACTGCACCCATTGTTTGGCGTGCATCCCTTCTTGCCTGCTGCACAATGCAGCGGTCATCTGCTGCTGTAGTTGAGCGTGGTCGATCACCACTTCTCCTTGGGACAGCAGTGTCTGAGGTTTGGAAGGTTCCCCATGCACGTGAAACAATTCTGTGAGCAATTCCAAACTCCTGAGCAATACTCATCACACTTCGCCCTTCTTCCAGTTTCCCGATGGTTCTTCCCCGTGTGAAGTCATCCAAATGGTGTCTACGGGCCATGTTGCAATGAAGAGCACCACTACAGTGCACCGTAACAGCTCGCTAATTGCCACACACCGTCTTGTCCTGTTTCGTCAACTGCCCCGTGTTGCGGGACCAGACCCATTTGGCACTATAGGCTCGCTACACTCACGCCATGTGACGTCCAGCTTTCTGTGTACGTGTGAGAGACCTCTGGCAACATGCCCCCGCACCTTAATCTACTTCCACCAAGTAGTTGGTTTGTTATGTTACTTTACCCATCTCGTCCTTAGGTTTTGCACACCAGTGTATTTCAAAAAGCATACGTGAAATTTAAGTTATTTTAATCGCTTTACAAATATTTTACGGAAATTACGATTAGAACATTAAAAAAGATTTGTAAAACAATTAAAATAGCTTTCTTATACTAGTACACATTAAATTTTATAAACAAACTTGTAATTAATCAAGAACTATCTATTTGAGATTGAAGTTTCAAAGTTGGTAAAATGCTTTGTATTATAACTGAAATTTTGTGAACTTTGAATACTAAGAAAACGGTAGGTACTTGTTCTACGGCAAAAGTGTTGCTTCGTAACAGTGAACGGTAGTAAATGTAATTATATCTACACACCTGAAAATAATAATTACTGCTATTATTTCTCTATCTTCGTATTCATGGTAGAATTTATTACACTTCATTAAGATATTAAATTAAATATGCTCTGTAGCTTTTAAATAATGCGAAAGGTGCTTATTTTTTCAAAAGAACACGATAACGAAAGTATATTTTGTCGTCCGCCGAGATGATCCTGGTAGTTTACCGCCAGGAGCGCCAGTACCAAACTTGATATCGTAATTATTTACATGAAGATATAAACAATTAAATAAAGAAATGACGACAGAGAAATAATTGCAATAGATAATTTCTGTATATTAAATCAATATATAATGTAGTAAGCCCGAGTTGAAAAATTTGTCCGAAGAAACAGGTCATTAACAAATCATGTTAAGGAAAGTCATTAGTAACAGCCGAGTAGTGAACGTATTAGCATAAAGATTCCTGAATGCTGTTAGAGTGCGTTCAGTACGTTTCCAAAGTCACGTAGACAGGAATTCTGTAAATTAGAAAGGGAATGAAATTCTGAGATTCGAGAAGGCACCGCATGGAAACAGCGTCAAATACGCATAAGTAGACTTTCAAGATTAGACCGCGTATGTAGGAATTTTGGTAGGGGTAGCGATAAGTAGGTGGAGTTTAAGTTAAAAAAAGAGCATTCATCCTAAATCAGACTTACTGAATCATGTGACGACAATTGCGATTACTTGTGTGGTATTTAGTTTCATTTTTAAGTTGTGTCGCGCTCAGTGACGCGCTTGAGTTAGAAAGATTTAGCAGCTGGCGGCGAGACAACGCAGAACGAGCTGGGAGATGAGGACATCGTAGAAGTCATCAACAAAGCAGGTAACATCAAACGTTAGTTAAATTGATGAAACTTCGAGATAGCAGCATCAAAATTTGAAGCAAGAGTACGACTTCAAAATTGTCGCACCACTAACGGCTTCAAACTGATGTGTTTTTTCTACATACAGAGCTTCGTGACTCAATATGGTAGATTGTGGTAACGTCATGAGTACATCTATTTCGGAACCTCACGCCGCAACAAATAGAGTTACAATGCAACACATCATAACGTAGGGATTGTGGCAGGCATAGATACTCAACGTATAAACTAGGGATGGGACCTTGATACTCCCGATACTCGGTGGAATCGAAGTATGTGTAATATTTTGAGATAAACCTTCCATAATTTTTCGATACTTTTAAATTCTTAAGTTTTGCACTATTGAAGGTTGTTGAGTTTAACTTTATGCCAGATAAGGTATGAACGGAGTGGAGACTTCATGCAACTGCCTCACACATGTCCCCAAAGGGTTGCTGTACTATAGTTCTTGATAGACCTTGACTGCGTTTTCTGTGGGCGAATGAAGCAACATTCCATATAGTCTTGTGTCTAAATGAAAACATGCAAAACAATGGGTTACGGAATAGAAGTACTCGTGTAACATGCAGCGTCAACTGAGTTGTGAATGAAGCTGATTTAGCTGACGCACTAAATCTGGTTTCTGCAATAGCCTGGCTTGGTGACTCACTCTCAGCCATTATATTTACCTACTCCAGTGACCGAAATACTGTGAATTTTGCAGAAACAAATCGGAACTTAAGACGTGAGATAATACAGCGCATGGAAATGGTTGTTCTTTCCTTTCATTTGTTAGTTTGTGTTTACGCGAGTTAAATCCTTGTATTAAACATGTGTATGCTAATGTATGAGGGTGGGTAGTAGAGAGGCTTAATCCACAAACTTATGGCGAATTACTTATTCCCGGATGAAAACAAATACTTATGTGGTAGGTGTGAATAGTGGTACATCTTTTTCACTATAAGCTGAAAGGAGAAGTAAACAGAACTTACATGTATCACTCCGCCGAGCACATGGCAGCGCCACGTGGAGGATGACAGGAACTAAGTACCCGTGAGACGAAATTGCTTCATACAGAATGCTAATACAATATATTGCGCAGCTTGGGGTCATTAGTTTTTAAACATTGTATGTCTTATTCCTATATTTTGCCTTACATTCTAAAGTTATAACACACAATACTAAAAGTAGACAAATAAAAGTTGTACCTGAACAGTTCGGCTTCTGTAATTAAATGTGCTGGATTAAACCGTTCTTAACTTCAGGCTTTAGAAATCATTCATGTAATGACTGATACCAGTATACCACCTTTGCTTTAACCTTTTATGAGTCAACAAGTTAAATAACGATTAGCACTATAGGTTAAAACACAACAGAAAACAAACGCGACCCAAGCTATTCGAGCAACAATTCTGTATCACTAACAAAGAAGTTCAATTATTGCTAAACAATGGCCATACAATATACATTGTCGATTAAAGATGGATACTTTTCACAGAATGTGTTAAAAACATTTAACACAACTGTCTTCTTTCCATTTCCCGCGTTTATGTTTTCCACAGCGGCAGAAGATTCTCATCCGGAAACCGGAAACGAACTGCAGCGCCTGCGCATGGCCTCTTAAACCCTCTGCGTAACGGTCCATGTAGTTATAGGCGAATCTGAACAAACTCATTTAGTTTCATAAATTTAACTGTTACAATAATGAGTTTTTTTTAAAATTTCTCTGCACGAGAATAACCACAAAATGTTACGATCTGAACTGAACTGTCTTTTGTAGAGCAAGAGACGACATGCTAAGCGGGAAAAGTTGTAGTTTGTCCACCAGCCAATGAGGTGCTGTCTTGTCACGTGGTTTTGTTTACTTCTCCTTTCAGCGTATAGTGAAAAAGGTATAGAGTGGTGTAACACATTATTTTTAGCTGTTTGAGTTTCGTGTAAAATATATATTAGTTTATATTTTCAAGATTGCAGAATAAAGAAGAACTGCTAGTATTTGTTTTTATATGGATAAAAAACCCTTTAAAAGAAGATTTTCAGCACAAAATATAGTTGAATAAAAAGGGAAGCATAGAAATTATTATTATTATTACTTTGCTTAATAATAGGGGATATATAGCCTGTGGCATTATCATACAAAATTGGTTAAATTCATTTATACATAGAAAAATACCTATAAGAACATAATTCAGAGAACAAGCTATCGCCGTTACAGTTTTTTGTAAACTATCGAGTATCGATGCTCAAAAATCAGTATCGAGTATCGAGAAAGAATGGTATCGTCCCATCACTAGTAGGAACGAACAGAAAATTATTATGTTCAAGACCATTCTCTGTTTAAGTACAACCAGCAATGTATTCCTAGGCTTATAAATGTTAATTAAAGTAATTAATTCGCATACAGAATGACCAAAACTGTTAATTGATGACGACTAGTTTTCGTTTTGTGGCTACCTTTTATTCCAATTAATTATTATTGTTATTATTGTACCCTTATAGCACTGTTTCTATAAACACCTTAAAGAAATAAATATTTTGAGTGTCATCAGAACACTTTTATGATGTTAAGAATGCATAAAACCTGTTAATACAGTTGTGCTACCCTATCAATGTATCAAGAAGTAGAAGAGGAACCAGAAAAAGGAAGCAGAGAATGACAACGAAATTTCACACGAGCCATTAATACTCTATCACTTTTAACACCATTCTACCCTTCTGCTATTCACAATCTGCATGAGCTTTCTTTGTGTTCATTTGAAATAACCCATAAGAACTTACAAAGTCCCAGTCACTATCATTGTAATCCTGATACTTAATACATTAGGACTGACCCAACAGCCAGTTACACACGAGTAAGTAATTGTGAAAAACTGTCTAACATGCGCGAAGATGTGACAACCATGGAGGGCTGTACCAATAATTGTATCAAAACTGAGGGATTTGTAAGTACTAAAAGCAGTAATATAGAAAGGAAATGTTCATTAAATAATACCCGCAATAAATACGTATTACCAGAACCATATATTCCTATATAATATTATGCAGTGATTATCCTACACTGTGGCCACCGCACGGCAGCTTGCGCGCCGGCCGTCGCAGATCTGACTCCCGCCGAAACAGTTTGATATCCCCGCCACCGCCTCACGTTCTCATAGTTACAGTTACAATTACAATGATAATAAGCACAAACCTTGACATAAGAGATGATGGAAATCTTGTCCTTCTCTGTCCATACATCTCAGGAAACTTCTCAAGAAGTTTTCATTTGCACTCCGGAGTTAAATATCCAAAATTGAGTTAATTTTTCAATTATGTTTTCTTTTAGTTCTTACACTGTATGGATGTTTGATGCCTACTACTTATTTTACATGTGATCATCAGAGTGAGGTAAATTTCTGTAATTGGATTTTGCGAAATGATAGGAGTAACTGGTCTACGCTTAATATTCTTCTCTAGCGAAGCATGGTTCTATTTATATGGCTATGTTTCGTCGCAAAATAACTGATATTGGAGTACAGCGAAATCAGATTTTACACACGAGATTCCCTTTAAGCGAAAATTGGTGTGCAGTAAATGCATTCAGAATAATAGGACCAGTACTTTTGAAAGAAGGGTAAATACAGAGAGATACAGAAATCGCTTAATCACACTACTTTTTGAACAGTTGACCGACGTTGAATGTTAGACTGAATTTTTCCAACAAGACTTTGCTACCGCGCATACAGCTGAGTCATTAAATTTAATTCAGGAATTTTTTCAAGACAGCGTAATTAGTAAATAATTACGGCCCTTACGATCCCCTGATAACTGTATGAGGTTTTTGTCTTTAGGGGAACTTGAAAATTGAGATGTGTGCAACAAATCCCATACATTTTAAGAACTAAAAGAAAACATCAAGCAAGAAATTCACTCAATTCCGGATATTGAACCCCCCAGTGTGAATGAAAATTTTCTGAGAAGATGCCAGAAATATGCGGAAAGAGAAGGACATTTCCAACATCTTTTATGATAAAGTGTGTCCTTATTATCATAATTGTAACAGTAAATATGAGAACGTGGCGGTTGCGGGATACGAGTTATAACTGCTTCGGCGGGAGTCCGGGCTGCGGCGGCAGGCACGCGAGCAGCCGTGCAGTGGCTACAGTGTGATAGAAGAGCACTGTTTATGGTTCCAGACCAAATTAAGACATGGCCTTTTCATAGAATAGGGAGAGTGTACACAAAACGTAAAAGCCGATAAGTAAATTCACTACTGCTCATCCCGATTTGTGCGCATGCGCAAAGGATATGACATCCTTTCTAAACGGAGAAAATGTACTGAGTGAAGAAAAACAATACGCAGAAAATTGCTGAGTACAAAGACGTTACCAAAATAAGCATTTTGAGGATAGGAACAAGGTACCACAGAAGCCTTTTTACCGCGTTACATCTCTTTTTAATTATTTGTGGACGCTCTTTAACTACTATGCTCCTTAGCGTCCCATTCTATACTGGGCGTGAAAGACCGGAAATTTTGCTCAGAGGCCCCATTATCAGGCTTGAGGTTCTTTTACGTGCCGTAAATCTACAACACGGGGACCACCGACTTCACTTCCCTTCCCTTCCGAAGGAATCCATGCTAAGGATTTTTACGCCCGAAAATGTCCATCGCCTCTGCCGGGGTTGAACCCGCGACCTTGGGAACCAGAGGTACCCCTAGACCACGGAGGACGCCACCGCGCTACATGCGTCAACATTAAATACTTCATGTTAAGAGTCTCCTCTTGTGAAACATGTTTGTGGCGCATCAGATGTAACAAAACGCACTCTTGTACAGTACTATACCTTTTTCACTATAAGCTGAAAGGAGAAGTAAACAAAACCACGTGACAAGACAGCATCTCATTGGTTGGTAGGCAACAACCTACCCGCTTAGTATGTCGTCTCTTCCTCTACAAAAAAACAGTTCGGTTCATATCGTAACATTTTGTGGTTATTCTCGTGCAGAGAAATTTAAAAAACTCATTATTGTAACAGTTCAATTTATGAAACTAAATGTGTTTGTTCAGATTCGCCTATAACTACATGAACCGTTATAGCAGAGGGTTTAAGAGGCCATGCGCAGGCGCTGCAGTTCGTTTCCGGTTTCCGGCTGAGAATCTTCTGCCACTGTGGAAAACAAACGCGAGAATTGGAAAGAAGACAATTGTGTTAAATGTTTTTAACAAATTCTGTGAAAAGTACCCAACTTTAATCGACAATGAATATGGTTGGCCATTGTTTAGCAATAATTGAACTTCTTTGTTAGTGATGCAGAATTGTTGCCCGGATAGCTTGGTCGTGTTTGTGTTTTGTTGTGTTTTAACCTATAGTGCTAATCGTTATTTAACTTGTTGACACATAAAAGGTTAAAGCAAAGGCAGTATACTGGTATTAGTCACTAAATTATTGATTTCTAAAGCCTGAAGTAAAGAACAGTTTAATCCAGTTCCCTTAATCACAAAAGCCGAACTGTTCAGGTACAAACTTTCATTTTTCTACTTTTAGCATTATGTGTTAGAAGTTTAGGCTGTAAGGCAAAATATAGGAATAAGACATACAATGTTTAAAAGCTAATGATCCCCAAGGTGCGCAATATACTGTATTAGCATTCTGTCTGAAACAATTTCCTCTCACGGATCTTAGTCCCTGTCATCCTCCACGTGGTGCTGCTATGTGCTCGGCGGATTGATACATTTAAGTTTTGTTTATTTCTCCTTTCAGCTTATAGTGAAAAAGGTTTAGTCACTGTCACTAGGTGTGTCTGATGTTCAATGTCGCATTTGGGTTGTGAAGCCTACTGGATGGTACAGTAATACCGAACGCTCGTCTTCAGTACAAAGAGTACAGTACAGTACACGCATGTAATGCTTAGTTTCTCATTGTGTACCAGTACTCATTAGTTGAGACAGTACGTACATACACACTTTTTTGTGTTGTAGGTTTTTTTTCATTTAATTGCCACCTTTATCATTAAGGCCATATCGGCGGCTTTGGAACAATTGTTTATCGGAAATGATAATTATTTACTCGTTTACTATTGCGTACCTTTGTGCTACGTTGGGTTTTTCTTTATAAACATGAAATTAATGCACACATTTACTGCCTCACTCATACTTGCAAACTCTGGGGAGGATGGGGAATAATCCTGGCTAAAGAAACATTCCTATCCTTCAGCCAGGAATTTAGTTCAGATCCTCTGGGTTTGGAAGCCAACCTGTTAATCACCAGACCACAGAGACAGTCACGTACACACTTCGTGTGAGTTACACTTCATTTTGACTGGCGAATGAAGATGTTTCATAAAGTCACATGTCAATAATGTTCATGCAGCCCTCCTGTTATACTACATCTGCGACCCCATGCACCTAACCTCAAAATGCCTCGTTTGGTACTCCTTTCTACTCTACAATTTTAGGCACACCGTATAATTAGAACGATATTCAGATTTTGAAACATAGACCGTCAAAGTTTATGTACAGGGTGGGCCATTTAAATTGAGACTGTACAATATCTCCAAAACTAAGCGTTGTAGAAAGAAATGTCTTGAATAAAAATTGCTGACATTATTGGGGAAAGTAAATGCCATTAGTCATGTTTTGTTTGAAGGACGTTGTGATTAATTACGAAACGTAAACTGACCCTCAAATGACCATCCATGGATGGTCCAACCATTCATTACGCTCTTCGTACACAGCCATTCAAAATTTTTGTTGTTATTTACGCTGATGTAAGAACAATTGCAAAGTGTTTTATACAAATGTTGTTTAGTTTTTTATGAGTAGTGAGAAAACAACATAAAGAAGATAGTTTCCCATTTTAAAAAATTAAATTGACTCTAAAAGACCATCACAACATCCTCCAAATAAAACACGACCAATGGCATTTACTTTCCCACATAATATGAAGCAACTTTTATTCAAGACGTTTCCTTCTACAACGCTTAGTCCACCCTGTATAACTATGAAGGTTAGGTTGCGTTCTCGTGTAGAGGACCGAAGTTGTATTCTACAGATTGATAGGCAACGAGGATTGCATATTCGCATTATGCATGTTTTCGGCATAAATAGCCTGAAATCCTCTGTAGTTGCTGAAAGGGTTGGTTTCGAAGACCAACTAGCGGGAGTATAATACCATGTGTTTGCAATCTTGGCATTGAAGTGTCTAAACGTTACTATCATCATTGCCATATTAACGAGCAATAAATCATTCTGCATAAATTCGATCGCTGCTGCTATTAAGCTATTTTGGTTGAAACTGCCAGGCAATTTTCGACTCAGTTTCAGTATATCAACGAGTTTTGATTATCTAATACGCTATATTGCCAAGAGTGTCTGCACTGTTCCATGACAAGGTGTTATATTTCAAGCTAAAGTGATTTTTAAGAGTCTACATTGAACAACCGCCTCGCTGAAACTCTAGAAGTTAGCATGTAGTCCACACAATGTGTAGTTGGTTCGAGGCAAACTGAGGTACTCAGCAGAAAACAGTACTTGGAAGAAAAGGGTCCTGACAAGGATCTGGGTAGTGTCATTTGAATTAAGTCATTGCATCACTAAATGGTCACTTAGGTTCATTTGACAGCTTTAACACTTCTCGAGCAGTACATAGTGTGCAATTTGATACTCCACTTAATTCTCCGCATCAAATAATTTACACAGGTCAAAGCCCCAATCTGTAGGCTCCAACATATGGATGTGGAGGTACGTGTTGGGGCTGCTGTTGACTGATGACAATTGTATTTAATGATCCTTGAATTAAAAACGTCTCCTCGGAAAACTTGAGCGTGCCTCCTGCAGCAGCTTAAGCCAGTAAACCAGCAACAAATTATTATCCTCTTTGTACGATTTCTATTCACCAGTGGATCTTAGCTTTCGTGATTCAGTGACAACAATGTACTTCCTGATTGCATGCTAAGCTGCCGTCACGGAAAATAAAGACTGGTTTCACCAACAACGATAATGTTATTTAACTTGAGTAAAATGTCTTAAAACAGCGTTTTGGTAAAACAAGCGTTTCACTAACCAGTGTGATGCTCCCAGGACGCTTGACAGCAGAAGTAGGCTAACAGACAATTTGTCTACAGTGTTTTGGTCAAGGAAAAGTATGACTATGGACATTTCGCCATTTTAGTCGAGAGAAAAATTTTCCAAAGGACATTTGTTAGCACATAACATTCCGCCAGCACTATAATGGTGCGAGTTTTACTTTCACATACTTTCAAAACGAGCAGGAGGAGAGCAGAGGCCGTCAGGTCGTAACGAGCCGCAGAGAAACCACGGCAGTAAATAGGATTATCAGAGAAAATGGTTTGGAAAAGTAGATTAGGAAGAATTGTTTGGGAAAAGTGGCTTAGAAAAATCGTTATTAAAAGTGTTTAGAAAATTCAGTAAAGGAAGTAGAGATTAGGAAAAATGACTGGGAAAATTATACAAATCAAATTTACGCCTAACACTTCATTATTTTCATTCATTCTTATCAAAGTTTTGAGGCAGTATTTTTAACACTTAAATGATTTTAGTCAAATTATATAATAAAAATATATAACAGCCCGCCTTAAAGCAATATGTATATGTAACAATATATAAAAAGTGTATATTACAGTCATTGTATATGTTTATATTATTGTATACATGCAATAATATTATCTGAATGTATTGCGTAATTTAATAATGTAGGAGCTGTGAGAAGAATAGGTTAAAAGTTGGTAACAATGAGGTAACCTTGAGGCAGTAATGAGTAAGGAAGTGTAATAATGCTACTAGTCATTCTTGGAGCAACAAGAATGTAATTTTTGTGACAGTTTATAAAATAGCCAATCAACAATAAAATAAAGCTTAAGTTAAATAACAGTATTCTATTGGATTAGGAATAGCCAATCAGAGACTTGAAATACAGAAATTTACAAATTTAGGCGGTAGAAATCAAGTCAGTTGCTTGTAGATATCGCTCATAACTGGACGTGTTGGTTGTAGACGGTGTTCCTAACCGGACACGAGATGCATCTTCCAGAAATTTAATACGTATTCGTGTGAGACGAAAATAGTTTACGTGTTAAAAAGTGCAAGTAATTAATAAAAGAATATCACAGCTCTCTATATCAGTGAAGTGTTATTTAAATCGTGTCAAGCATTAATAAAAGGAGTGAAGTAAAAATTATAATCTGTGTTAGCCCACATTCTTCAGTCGCAACACAACCCTGCAAAGAGAAACATGTCTCTAACAATAATACTGACGCAGCCGAGGCAAACATAAATAAATATATATATATTTGAAGAATCAAATTACAAAGTTAATATTTTTAAACTTGGAGCGAAGGCTACCGGAAACTTTTTACCATACGTGCGGTTGCAACTACTTCAAGTTCGGCTCCCCAACAGTCGAAATATAATACATCTTCAAACTGACTTTCCTTACGTAGCAGCAACAAACCTTCTTCAAATTGCCTCCCAAAAACGTGGGGTAAACAAAGTAAACAACTTCAAGTTGGCGTCTATACGTGGGGCAGAAACCAACTTCTTCAAATTGCCTCCCAAAGCGTGGGGCAAATAACGTAATCACAATAACTTCTTCATATAATAATATTACACCTTATTCAGTTTTCAACTGGCATACCTACCCATTGTGTTGACGGATTTCACAAATAGTGAAATATTTCTTTGACGAAAAAATTATTGTCGAGTTTTCCTCGTCCTGTTTCTTGGTTGTCAAACGCATCATGGCGACGAATTTTACAAATAGGCAAACCTTTTGGCCAAGAAACTATCTGATGTATGGTTCAATAATCAGTGTAATGGTTACCGAGGCCTGCAAACCCGGTTAAAGTATTATCGGCAATTTTTCAACGTTTAGGACCGAAATCAACGGAAGTGAAAAGAGAAATGGCGCGGCAACAATTTGGTCATGGTGGGTTTGGTCATGGAGAACAACGAATATGAAGGTAGTGATGATGAATGTGTGCAGTACGAGAGAAATAGAAGATGACCAAGATGAATCAGAGAGCGAAACAATTATTTCAACGTATACGTTGTACACTTTGTGACGCGATTTCGTCTCACACAATTTATTTTTGAACAAATGGAGCTAGAATTGAAATTCCCATCTGTAAGCAGATAATTCATAAGGAATGGAAATTTCACTAATAAACTGAAGAGTTGTGCACAACAGGATCGATAATTATTATTCGTTGCGCCAACAAACCTAACCTCTATGTCTCTACAGCACCGTGTACTGTCACTCTTGGCACACATTTCACTGCTCTTTGCCCATAGCAAATGTTTGTGCGAGTTGCGTTTTTAAAGTATCTAAAAAAATTTAAAAAATAACAGATCATTATTTTTCAAATATTTTATTTTCATTCGTCAGTTTACACCACTTCTACACATAGTCAATAACGTTATTCGCGCACTTATCGTAACGGGAAACCTGTTTTTGTATACCTTCGTCAGAGAATGGTGCCGCCTGTGATGAAAGCACTTCTTCTGTTTCACAACTTCATCGTCGTTTAAATGTTTTCCATCAAGGAATTTCTACAGATGAAAATTACTTAGTGCCAAATCCGGACTGTAGGGTGGTTGGTCGAATTGTTCCCAATCAAATGATGCGATCAGACCCTGAGTTTGTTTGGCTATATGTGACCGGGCATTGACACTTATTATTCTTTCCTCATAAACCTCATACAATTGGCAATTAATGTTTCCTGGCGTAACATTTCTCACATTCAAAAAACGAATCACTAATCTGACTTCACTGTCGGCAGGTAATTAGATTGTTCTGAACATTTCGAAACGCTCTAACAACAGGAAAACATAAAGTGACGAACGCTGCGCCTGGGGGGGAGTGATTGCGTGTGCTCAAAATCGCAACTGCAGCGGCAAAATATTAAAACGTTACTTACTGTAAAAACATGCCTTGTATATTGTTTTAATCTCGATATATTCTGAGGTGCAATCAAATATAAGCGAGCTTTTCGGTTTTCACCTCCTCTCTTGCTTTCCACAGCCTACATATTTATATCATTGTTTTCATGTAACATCCTGTACGACCATTATAATAATTCAGAAGAAAAAAGCAATTAAGTGCATCATAATTATTTCGATGTGATAAGCTGAATGTTAGATCCAAAGATACCAGTTTATTCACATGAATGGTTTCCAAACTGGTTTAGAAAGCGCGACACTTTTGCCCAGGCTTCAATAAAATGCGGTTTTGATTTTCAACATGCACATGAAAAGGCACCAACCGGAAGCAGCGGGAGGTGTTTCTCGCTTGTTTTTGTATGAAAAATTGCTGGTTCGTATAATACGCATAAACCAAAGTTACGATTTCTTTACTACCAGTACCTGGGTTTGCAAACTCCTGGTGTAACGTCCTTCATGATTCAGCGATAAACACGTATACCTGGGCTTTCACAATACAAAATAACACGAAAAATAATTATTGTCAGTGAAACCGGCCCATAGTCTTTTCGAGTACTAAACTTCGCAAATAAGTACATATGCATCATTATTGCCATTAAACGTGGAAGAGTTATGTTTTCTGTGTTTTGATTTCAATAGTCTTTAGAATTCTCTTCAGTTCTCCAGTGCACACGTATTTGTGGAATATATGTAACTAATGCGTAGATAGTTAAGCCTTATGCTGCTATGTATACTTGATCACAATAATGGCTTTCCTCCATTAGACCTTCAGATTTAACTAACATTAAACTCCACCCACTCCTTATCATTTCTCTCTATGACGGCTTGAAACGTGCCATGAAATAAAAATAAGCCAAAGAGCTATATTCCGTGTGAATTGAAGAAAGGGAATCATAAATAGCCACTCCTCGTGAGTTCTGCTGCAATTTGTGTAAATAACTAGAGGTGAGCTCGCTCAACGTAATGCAATTTTAAACTCGAATTTATAGAGGGAGGAATAGGTGAGAAATCCGTTACCTGTATCAGTGAGATTTGGGGTGAAAATGATGAAAAATATATGTTTCGTTTGTCTATTCTTTTATGTTTTAAACCCTTACTTTAATGGAAGAGAAATATTCTGTTATTAATGGCTATTTTTAGAGATCCATAGTATCTGCATCGCCCCATACCATGAAGGTCAGAGTGCTTTTCAGGTCTATTTTCTCAGTATTTATCATTATTCAAAATGCTCGGCGTACAGCACACACGAACTTCAAGTATTCAGGAGCTAAAATTGACTCTAAAAACATATGGAAACATTAATTAGTTCATTTGAAATTACATATTTTACACAAATCGAGTTGGTAAAGTCTTACAATTTAACATATAATTAAAACGAACCAATATCGGCACAACAATGTCTTTACATAAGTATTTTAGGCTCAAGATAACATTTTTTGACACAATAAACCGCTTTGTACACTGGCTTCCATTTATGCCGTCCCCGCAGCTTTGGAAGGCATTCTACTGGCCTTCACAGGTGAGTATGAAAAGCAAGGGGAGGGGCGTGTGTCTGTTTACCTTTACCTTTTCGTGCATGCAGTGGATACTTATAATAACAATGTTAAATAATATACAAGCAAATAAAACCACGTTTTACACAATATTTCCACGGAAAAATATTTTTAATGGCAACACAATGTAAAACTGAAATATATTATACTTTTTACTCTCAAAGAGGACACATTTACTATACATTATTGGAATTATCTGCCCAATCTAAATATACAACTAAAACACTGTTTTGCACAATTTCTCCATGAAAAAGTTTTTTTGACTGTATAATGTAAAACAAGTAAATTATACTTTTTATTCTCAAAGAGGACACATTAACTAGACATTATTCTAATAATCTGTCCAATCTCCCTCCATTCTTGTCCAATACCTGATTTAGCCGCCTAGGCACTGAATCACTTAGGTGCTGCAAGAACTCTGGCTCTAAACGCATGTGTGCCTACATTTCATAACAAGTGTTCCAGAGGGCGACGAGTGATTCAGTGCCTAAGCGGTTAAATCAGATATTGGACAAGAATGTAAATTGGATGGATTATTAAAAATCTATCCTATTTCAGAGTAAAAGTATGTACTTCAATTTTACATTATGCTGGCATTAAAAATACTTTTCATGGAGAAATTGTGCAAAACAGAGTTTTATTTAGCTATATATTAAACGTGGTTATTATATATAAGTGATGATGAGTAAACTAATGCTCAAAGTTGTATATTCATATGAGAATAATCTAGAATTGTATACGTAAAACAGGGCGCCACATGCGCGAAAAGGTAAACAAAAACACATACCTCCTCCTTGCTATACATCCTCAACTGTGAAGGTCAGTAGAATGCCTCCCAAAGCTGCGGGGACTGCATAAATGGAAGCGAGTGCACAAGTAGTATCTTTTTCCTCTATTTATTTTACGTCGCTTTAACTACGTGGTCATATCGTGAAGGGTCTATTAGGAGATGCCTGGTGTCTCGGTGTGTGGCAGACAGCTAACCTTCTAGGTCTCATTCCTGTATCATACCATCTTGCTTCGTCACGTGCCCATAGAGACCTTAGTGCTGGGCAACCGTGCCTCTGCTTCTATACGTGATGGACACATGGCAGCTTCGACACGTGTCCACAGATGCCTTACTGCTAGACATTCGGCAGACATTCCTGTAAGCAATTTATCAAGGGGAAACCAATACGATTTGGGTATAAAGCATGGTCTTTATGTACCACGTATGGATATCTTGTAAATTGTGGCCGAAATGCTGTAAACGTGTTTATAGACTCCTGTTACGAGATATAGGAATCTAAGCAGTTGGCTTCAAGTTATCTACCGTTATTTCAATACAAAGAATGTAAACAACAGCGACCATGAGTCACTGACGGGCAGATAAACACGGCCTGATGAGTGCTGCCTGCGAACGCGAACAGACTGTACTAGGCATGGGGTTGGTTTGTAACCTGCGAACACATTTGTAAAATGCAGTAACAGTTCAAATTCATTTCCTTTCGTCCTGATGTTAATGCTTAGAAATTCCTATGCCTGCCTATTGCCAACAGTTTCCGTGTGGTGTAAAGGTTTGACTCTTGCTTATCACACGGTAAACCGAGCTTCGACTTCACATTGGATGTTAACACTTTAATTTTAAGCCTCAACTGAGTTAAACGTAGGTCCATTGCCATGCGCCCGAAAATGTCAGATTTGCCTTCACAAATTAAGATAATACCAACGCTAATATTGAAAATGAATAAAACCTTGGGGAATCACATAGATTTACAAAGCACCCCAGCACATAACGTTACGATAAAATCCCTACTCCTGTAGGTAGGTTGGCAAAATACAAAAAGTACACTGATGTACGTGATGAAAAGATATATCAATTATACTGGTAGTATTTAAATGCAGAGAGAGAACAAGCAAAAGTGTTAAATAATGTTAACAAAGCCTAAGCGAATATTCATGGATGCAACTTGTTTGAAATGTATAGAAAGCTAAGAGTAGTTTGCAATGAAACTGCACTTACGTCTAATAACCAAATAATGTGCCACCCAGCTTGCGTTAAACCTTCGCGTGCTTGCGATCACTCCCCCTTGCAGCTGCCTGCGCGACAACTGTAATTTTCCGCCTTCGATCGTGACGAAGACTATAGCGCGTTGCCACATTTGAACTAGAAGGCGACCTTTTGCACCAGAAAGATCCACTTAATTTTGGTCTTTTCACATGAATCACTGAGCATTGTAATTAATATAAATGTTTAATAGAACTCAGATCCTCTGATGCTCAATTTGCCAGTCCGTCTAAACCACCTCGCATACGTGCACTCACCCCTCGCCTATGTCTGCTTCCTATATGGCCGAAAATAAATATAGTGTAGTAGAAAGAAGCATAGTTTGTCAGTGACTTGAGGGTTTGCTAAGGCTGCTCGAATATTTGTGCCTAAACTGCATTCACTCTTAGGTTGATCCGCGCCAAAACAAACGCACGTGACCAGTGCACCGTAGTACAACACTGTAGCAATGCGTGCAGGAAAATAGTCCCATGTTAATAATCTAAATTTTAGAATGAATTTATCCTTACATGGTATAATATTCTATACAAATTCCTAAAAGTCTAATTAACGCTAATTTGTACCTTTAAACAGAGCTACAAGTCCCAACATGCAATTCATATAAGTACTTGACATCCGGGTGTGCTCAGAATATTGTTTGTAGCCAGAAACCAGCAGTTTCTGTTTAGTATCATGGTGGACGGTGATTTACTCTTGCGTTTTCGTCGTCTTACGTAAACCTTAAGCGAACAAACCATTGACTAATGGTGAAAAAACAATAGAGTTGGAAGTTTATTGTAAGTTATGTGAGAAATATCTAACACTTCCCGTGAAAGAAATGGTGAAATTAACTTCTGAGTTCACCAGTGTTTCGTGTACAAGTATAAACAGTGCTCGTTTAAGAAAAATCTGAAACGGGAAAGTGGTTACACGCGGGAAAGCAGAAAGCTTTAGAAATACACGATGCAAGAATGTTATTCACGTAACAATATACAATTTCTTTTTTAAAAATGAGCCGCTGACAGTTGATAAAAGTGCCGCTTACAGAGAGCGAATAAATGTAAGACATCGCATACCTGTTACTTTCTTTTTCGCTCGTTTCTTTTAGAATTGACTATTATTATATGTGCAAACATTTATTTTGTTGCAACCAGCAATCTTATCACCTTCAACCCTAACAGATTATGCTAGTCATCGTTTAAGTTGTCGGACCATGTTCTCTTTGCCTGTACTCGTCACATGGTCGTGAAAATATGACAGTATTTCTGCCGCGAATAGCGGAAGGATACATTACAACGGTGCACTGGTCACCTGGGTTTTGTTTTGGTGCGGATCAACCTAAGAGTGAATACAGAGTAGCAAAGATTGTGTTCATTTGTCTGTACTGCCTGATAACGATCACGTTACACCTATTAAAACCGTTCCACCTCATGCAATACTTTCACATTATGCATTGCATTGTAGGGATCCAAATCATTAGATTGCCAGTTTCCATGGTTGCCCAGGATTCGCAATTCAAGAATACCTGCACGTGCAGCTTAAATCAGCAGCAGTAAAAATAAAATTTCGGATTATTCGTCATTTGTTTTTATACTAGTTTTGATTGCTTTTCGCTGTTTACGAGGTTTGTTCAGAAAGTACTCGGTCCTAGAAAAATAAATTAAGCAACTTTATTTAATTTTTAATACAGTTACCTTTCAGGTCTATACACTTGAACCAATGGTAGTCTTTAACTTCTTCATACCTTCAGTATAAAATTACTTATCCAACTCGGCAAAATAGTTTGCGTGACTTGTGATTTCCGTATCTGAGGTAAATCTCTGCTCAGCGAGCCAGTTCTTAAGATTTGGGAAGAAAAAAAGGTTATTGGGAGCCAAATCTGGTGAATATTGTGCATGCGGTAGTAGCTCAAAGGAAGTGTACGCCGGTGGTAGTAAAGAACCTTCTTCTTTAACAACGTTTGACCTTCATAGTATTCTTCAACTGCTCCAACAAAGCTGCTTAGTACTTTCCGTTGATGGTTTTGCCCTTGTGGTCTACCAACATCACACCCTGGGTATCCCAGAAAACAGTGGCCATCACCTTTTCTGCTGAAGGAACACACTTAGCGGGCTTGCACCCATTGTTTGGATCGCTGTTTCGTCTCCGGCATGTGATGGTTCTTCCATGCTTCGTCAACAGTAAGGCAACCTCGAAAAATTCGGTCGAGTTGCGCCTGAATACATCCAAGCACTCTGTTCATCCGGTTGCTTATGATCGGCGGTTAATAAATATGGCACCCATACGTTGCGAGATTTCTCCTTCGCAAATACTACAGCAAAATGTTCGAGATTGAGGCAGTATTTTTAACACTTAAATGATTTCAGTCAAATTATATATGTAAATTCAATAACAGCCCGCCTTAAAGCAATATGTGTATGTAACAATATATAAAAAGTGTATATTACAGTCACTGTATATATTAGTATTATTGTATCCATGTGTAATAATGTAGTACGAATGCATTACGTAATTTAATAATGTAGGAGTTGTGAGAAATAGGTCAAAAGTTGCTAATAATGAGGTAAACTTGAGGCAATAATGAGTTTGAGAGTTTAACAATACTACTTCGATTCTTGGAAGCATTAATGTAATTTTAGTGACAGTTTATAAAATAGCCAATCAACAACCAGAAATGAAGGTATTCTGTTGGAGTAGGATTAGCCAATCAGAAACTAAAAAGGAGAAAATTTTACAAATTTAGAGTTCAGTTGCCTGTAAACAGTGTTCCTAACCGGACGCGAGACACGTCCTCGAGAAGTATAATACGTATTCGTGTGAGACGAAAATAGTTTACGTGTTAAAAAGTGCAAGTAATTCATAAAAGAATCTCACAGCTCTCTATCAGTGAAGTGTTAATTAAATCGTGTCAAACATTAATAAAAGAAGTGAAGTAAAATTATAATCTGTGTAAGCCTACATTCTTGTCGCATCACCACCCTGCCAAGACATCCAGGTCTCTAACAATAATACTGACGCAGCCGAGGCAAACATAAGTATTAAATATTTAAAGAAACAGTTTAATTACAAAGTTAATATTTTTTAAACTTTTTGGGGGGCAAAGGACACCAGAAAGTATATTTGGGGCAAAGGCTACCGGGTACCATACGTGCGGTTGCAACTACTACAAGTTCGGCTCCCCAACAGTTGAAATATAATACAACTCCTTCAATACAAACTACTTCAAATTGACGCCCAAAGCGTGTTGCTAATAACAATATAACAAAACACCTTCTTCAAATTGGCTTTCCATACGTGAAGCAACCACCTTCTTCAAGATACGATCTAATGAGATGTTGGCAATGCAAGGAAGCTTAGGTGCGTTAATTCGTCTGTGATTTCACACGGAATAGTAAATTTTGGCGATGGTTTCTGCAGTCGTAGCGGTAAATGGATGTCCTGGACGTGTGTGTAAACCCCGCAGTCCATTTCTTCACCGTATAAAATGAAGTTGCAGAATCTTCAAAAAGGAATCCAATAGGTTTTTTTTTGTTTTTATTTCTGTTGGCATTAAACCTATTAATACATTCTATTTTGATCATTTTCTGAAGAAACCACAACTTGTTTATTTTTAGCACTATAGCAAACAACAAATGAAAGCACATGATGAAATTGCACCTTGCGGCATGTAAAGGATCGCACTTTAGAAACTACCGTAATATTTGATACTGCCAGCACTATCTCTATGTCAGGTCGAGAACGTTCCCAGTCCCTTCTATGTGTAGCTTAAGTTTAATTTTTCTTTCCCTACTGCGTATAGCAAGTAGGAAAAGTATTGCAATCCACCCAAAAATTAGATTCAGGGATTTCTCCGGAAATACATGTTTTGAGGCCCCCAGAATCCAAAAAAAGCATTGTTAGAATAAGGTCAGTGTGTGTGTCTGTGAACAGCATAACTCAAAAACGAAAAGTCGAATGAATATCAAACTTGGTATTTAAGTTCAGTATATGACAAAGATGTGACATGAAGACTTTAAAGAAAATCCTCCCAAACCAGACTACCCTTTACACGGAACATTTTTCGAAAACTTTGATTTTCTCAAAAATGGCTCTAAAGATTTTGATTAAAATATCATATATTTAAGATACTTTCATTACAAATAAAATGTATACACTGAATTTTATGGGAATGTCCCCAAAAGTCCTCTTCATTCTGAATGACTTTTCCATAACTGGTAAACCGTAAGAGATAGACAATATTTTTCTAAAACAATGTAGATCTCATTAAAACACACAATTGATATTCCATACATGTTTTTTGTTGAGTGAACCATTTCCGAGATATTCCTTGTTATTTGTTTGAATTTTCCAATACTTATACTTTTCCTCAAATGGGAATTCGTTATTTGTTTGTTTTTTTCTTCTTTCTTTCTTAAATGTCCTGGACATGCAAAGAGAATGGAATGCTTCACATAGCAACCAGCTCTTAAAACATTTGACTATCGCTTAAAGCCTACCATATTACCCTTGCTTCTACAAGAAAATTAGCAATAAGTTTCTGCAGATGTTTATATCAATTAACATGAAGAAGATGGAGAATAAGCGTTTGTAAAAATAGTTTGTACAAGAGTAGAGAAAGTCATGTGAGTGTAACATATCAGATTTTTTAGTATAAAAATTAAAAGTGCTCGATACCAAATTACCAATTTCTACAAATTTCACCCAATTTAAATACATTTTATGACAGATTTATTTCACGTAATTATAACAGAACAATAATTCAATATGTGTAAAATGTCCCGTGTAATGAAAATCTGAACATATTAAACGTTTAAATTCGATATTTTATTTCTCGGATGTAGTTCTTTATAATCAAACATTAAATTCTGTGCAACATTAAAGCTTTTCTTGCAAAAAGAATTAATGTTCCAACAAACAATCACATACTCAATTATTAAAAACTTAATATAAACTTTGCTTTGTTATCAAGAAAATACCCTTAGATCTCTTCAAAGAACACAGATGTGTAGGAAATCGAGATTGCGGAAAAATACATGTTTAAAACGTAACGCGCCATTTGCACATAACTGCGTTATACAGGATGAGCAAAAAAAACTACGTACAAGCTGTGCGGTGTTTTTTCTGTCCGCGTCCTCGGAGCTCGTTGCCGTCTGCCGCTATCATGGAAAGGCGCGGATGAAACCATACAACATTTTTAAAACAACTTTTAAAGGCCTTACTTACCAACTTTATGGAAGGAGATGCTGAAACTGGCCATTGTCGTTGTCCATATGTGTTTGGCAACTCTTTAGGAAGCTATCCATCACTCGCCGTAGTTCACGTTGAGAAATGCTGGCAATTTCCTGGCGGATATTTTGTTTTAATTCTTCCAGGATGTGTGGGTTTGTCTGGTAGACTTTGTTTCAAGTTATCCCAGATACAGAAATCGCTGGGGGTTAGGTCGGGGGACTGAGGGTGCCACAAATCTCTACTAATAATTCTGTCCTCAAACACACTTTCATAAAATTGTTAAGTAAAGACGGCAACGAGCGCCCAGGACGCGGACAGGAAAAACACCTCGCAGCCGGTCCGTAATCTTTTGGCTCTCTCTGTAATAGTTGCTTATAATGGAAATATGTCCCATGATATACCAAGGTTCAATTAAAAGTGCATTCATGTATTATTCTCTGTATTTTTGGAAGTTTGTATTGCGGTTCAGATTCAGCCTCAAGGAAGCATTTATTTAAAGTGATTTGAGGATTGTAATGGTAATTAATTGCTTGCGAGTTACAAATACTGTTATAGCATACTTCTAACCAACGTTCAGAGCTTTGTAAAACGGTGAAGCAGCACTGTAAATGTCCAGTACAGTCCTCCCTGCCTGGCAATTAAGTCACCCTTACTGTTTATCGTCCCTTTGGCTTTTCCCAGTCCAGAAGAGGAAGGGCGGATGTACAGCCATTATGTCTGCCGAAAATTTCTTGCCTTTCACATGCCTATGGAGGGTTAAGTGGTGATGTGTTAGGTCCAAATCCAAAAAAAAAAACTAATGTTATTAACAAAGAACTTAAAGTATCAACTAAGAGACGAAATTCCCAGCTTCAGAAGCTACTTAGCCCTCCTTGTTTTCGATAAGAAGTAGAGGATAGAAATTTGCATGGTGTCTTCACCAAATAAACTCAACAGCTCTGATACGGAAAGAGTTATTTGGAATAAAACTGCTTAGAAATGGCGATTTGCAACATTTACTGTTTGAGCAATACTGTGTCACTAACAGTCCTGACATAAAAAGTTAAAATAAAATAAGTGACACTGCAAGAATATGTTAAAAGGCCTGCCAAATGCCGCCGCAAAACATAAAATTTGGCTCCGAAACCTGAGTGCTAACGTAGCCCGAGATTAGAGTAGTAAAGGCTCAACAAATGAAATTCTGCTCCCAGAGCTAATATTCCAAAAATCAGAACCAGAAAAGTGTTACAGTTTAAAAAAGAATTCTCGGAATTTTCGTTGGATAGTTTTATCAAAGTATATGATAGAACAGCGAATAATCTTATTTTTTTCACTTTCTTCTTTTAACGCCCCCTCCCCTTTTTTGCATACAAACCGCTAAGTTGCGACATAGCAAAAATGGCTTGAATAATTGACCAGCACACACACTCCTCACAAAGCTGTGGTATCTCTCTCACTCTTTATATCTCATTTCGGTATAAAAATTATTACTAGAACTGCATGTCATTTGGATTTTCTTTCATTGAATGTTGAAATTAAAGAAATATAATGTAGTGGTTATGGTGGTACATTAAATTTTTACATGAAAGCTTATTTTATTTAAAAAAATTTTAAAAATTGGTAAGTAAAAATGCCCATTTTACGATTTTGTTCTCTCTAAACGTCTGAATAAACACTAAAAAAAATTGTCTCAACCTTAAAAGACAGTATGGAGATAAATGGAATATGTCTGTCTCTATCTAACGCATACATGTTACCATTAGCTTCGTCCTTCTCTACTCTCGCGCTGTCACCAAATTGCTAATAAGTAATACCAAACTGTAAATGCTCATTTGTTATAAATTTCAGCGTTGAACACATCATCCTATGCAGAATAGTTTCTCTATCATATGTTATCATTTTTAGAGCCTTTATAGATTTTTGTAGCCACACATTTCTAAAGAAACGAGTTTTTCAGTAAAAGTCCAACTTTTGCTGTTTCTGTGCTTACCACTCAGTAACTAATAAACTAAAGGGTAAAATGCAATAATATCTTTTTCTTAGATATAGTAAACTAGTATGCTGATAACTGCCCAGTTTGAATACTCTACCTTTAATAACATGAGAGTTATACTTTTTTAAATTAAATATTTTCGAAAAATTCTATACCAGTAAAAAAGTCAGCAGGCGAGAAACTTTTGTTATTGGGTTTACAAAAGGGACCAAGCAAGAGAAAATTTTGAGGAGGGTTGGAGACAGTTTAAAAACAAGCCGGAATCTTGTAACTTCTTGCACTCATTGTGTAAGGCAAATAAAAGCCACCCGTTTATTCAGCTAGTAGGCCAGGCGCGACGTAGAGGTCAGTAAAGGTTAACATCAGTTGTAAGGAAGTGGGTATATGTAGGTTATTTATTTAACTTTTTACGCAAAGACTTATGGTTATGGAGGGAAAACCTGGAAGAGATGAAATGTTGGTAAACCAAGTTTTTAAAGAGTAATAATGAATGTGTTAGATTATTATTCAAGTAAAATGAATGTTAGTAAGGCAGTAAACGAAACAACTAAGGCTACCCGGGTGTTCAGAAACAGTAGTGTATAGAATAAAAAAGGAAGGAATCAAAGGACCTCTAAGAGCCCATAAAAAGAATGCAAAAAAGGATGGGAGAAGCAAAAGCACGGTAGGTAACGCAATATAATGAATAGCGCAAAGTGGCGCATTGTTCATTCTTTGCTGTTTGAGAACATTAAACATTTCACCTACGTTGAATGTAATTTTGCCAAGGGTAAACAGTGGTGCTATCCTACCAAATTATAGCTTTTATCATTTTATATCTCCATATTTCGTTGATAATATGTATTTTTTTCCTGTAAAATCGTATTTGGAGGTACTAAAAATGCAAAGAGGAGACATAAAGTGCAGGTAAAAATGAAATGTCTCACAATTGCCTTAAATAGCAGTGCAGATATTTCACTACTTGGTGATGTATCATTCACAAGATGACATTAAATCGGTAGATGGATCGTAGTTGGGCGCCAAATTCGCGAGCCTACGTAACAACATGTAACATGTAACAATAGTGTGCCCCACGTCGTGGGACGCGATATAGATTGTTTTTGTCTTATAGAAACATATTGTACTTATCTGGTTTATAGATCATGTGCTTAAGAAGTAAATATATAAGTTAAAACATTTATTTTCTTTTATTATTTAATTCAAACTTAAGCATGTCTGTTTTGGTTTTAATTAATATTTTAAACAATTTGCTTAAAATACACTATAGGGCGTCTTGGGAATTAAAAACCACTAGTCCCATATACAGGTGAAACTTCGCAGCGGCATCGGAAAAAGCGCGCGCATTCTGTTTTGCAGCAGCCTGACCTTACATGTCAAGCGATTTTACCACCCACGTTGTTGTTAAACGTCTCTATTTCAAAGCGTTTTCAACAAATGTCTAGAGACCGAAAAAAAGTGTGCATAGACGTTTTCAATGTACTCATTTTGGCTCTGGTTTTAAGGATGGAGTCTGTACCCGTCACCCACAGTATACATGAGGAAATACAAGAGTATAAGCAACTCTGCATGAGTCATGTGTTTAACAATGACTGATAGTAGATCCGAAATTAATCTTACATGTAGACCAGAGGGACGATGCGTTCAACTGATTACTCTTGTGGCTCGGAATAGGACTTGGGAGACCTGAATATAGTAAGTCTGTCACAGAATCTTAATTCAGTATCTCAACAGTTCTCAGCACTCACAGATACTGAAGTTGCACTTCGCGTTGGTTGCATTGTCATGCGGGATAAGATCGTAACATGCCAAAATGATTATTACTCGTTTAACATTAAGCAAAATAATGAAACAAATCATACGTCAATTAAGTTTGTATTGCCTAACCTAAACTTCAGCTCAGTTGTGCCACCATTCTGTAGGTGTGACCACAAAGAAGAAATAAATTAATGTTATATTATAGAGACCCATGTCGCCATGTAAATAAAATAAAGACCAAAGGTCCATGCCTCAAGTCCTGGCCATGCCACTGAAGTCTTATTCGGCTTTTAAATTTTTCTTCATTTGTTTAAATTTAAATGGTTCCTGCTCCAAGGCGGTGATAGGGTGAGAACGAATGAAATATACAAACAACTGAATGCTGTTTCAAATTTCAGTGTAATACATAGGTGCCAACTAAAATGTCCTAAGTAGAAATGTGTGACGGTGGTGAAATCTAAAATGCAGCCAACAGTAGTTTTAATATTTCCCTCAATATCAACATTGGCCTGTCTTTTTTAAATCAAGTTAATTTTAAATATTTGATTTGGACCAGTATTTTTATTTACGTAATTTATTATTCTCACGCTTGGGAAGCCAATTTGAAGTAGATATTGTCATTACGTTGGAGTTGTTTGTTTAGCTCCACGTATGGACGTCAATTTTGAAGCACGACTGTTCTTTACGTTGTTTGTTTATTTATTTCCACACTTGGGAAACCAATTTGAAGTAGGTTGTTATTGTTTATGTTTTTGAAGTTGTTTGCACCACGCTTTGAGCGTTAATTTCAAGAAGATTGTTTGTTACATAATATGCTGCTACGTATGAAAAGCTGATTTGAAGATGTATTTTTGTTGTTACGCTCCAAGTTTAAAAATATAATATTATTTAACCTTGTTATTAAACTGGTTCTATAAATATTGTTTATGTTTGTTTTTGCCTCGGCTGCTCAGTATTACTTTAGAGACACGTTTCTCTTAATCAGGGCGTGGTGCGACAAGAATGTAGGCTTACACAGATTTGAAGTTTTAAATTCACTTATTTTTATTAATCCTTGACACAAATTAAATAGCACTACATTGATATTAAGAGCTGTGAGATTCTTTAATTTAATACCTGCACTTTGTTAACGCGTATACTTAAATTTTACGTCTCACACGAATACGTAATATTTCTTTAGAGAACACACCTTCCATCCGGGCACTACCAAGGTCTGCAGGCAGCTGAACATATTTCAACCGTCCAAACCCGTAAACTTCTGTATTTCAAGTCTCTGATTGGCTAATCCTAGTCCAATAGAATACCTGCATTTAATTAAAGCTTTTTCTGGCTGTTGATTGGCTAATTTTAAACTGTCACAAAATTTACATTATCGTTGCTCTAATCATGACTAGTAGCATTTAAACTCTGAAACTCATTATTGCCTCAAGGTTACCCTATTGTTACCTCATTATTAGCAACTTTAAACTTATTATTCTCACAGCTCTTACATTATTAAATTACATAATGCATTCACATAACATTATTAAACATGTTTACAATAATATAAGCATATGCAATGACTGTTACATACATTGTAAAAGTTATTACATACATATTGCTTCAAGGCGGGCTGTTATTGAATTTACATAGTATATAATTTAATTTAAATAATTCAAGTGTTAAAAATACTGCCTCAGTTTAGACTGTCTTGATGAACTGCATAGCTATACATTGAGCATAACCAATATTCAGATTCTGCTCATTAAAAGGAAATAAGAGGCCGTGAAGGATTTTATTTATTTAGGAATAAAATACAGCGTATCCGGTGGTTGGGAAAGGCAATTGAAGCCACTAGGTTCATAAGAACACAAGTCCGGTTGAGTAAGTTTTGAGGTATAATTAAAGAAAACTTAATAACTTTTCAAAATTAGCACTCAGCATCTTATTTTGTTTCTACAGGATATTTGCATTATTATAGATGAGATACTATTGAAAAGTATAGTATGAAGGACATGTGTTGTGTTGAAACTCATTTATACATGTTTAAAATCCAACAATAAGTGTAATGGATTTTCGGGATATTAGGTCAAAGGAATAAGTAAATAACACGAAAAAGATGGAGGCCATAGTAGAACAATATTATTTCTGTAATCTTTTATTTATCCAAATAAAAACAGTATACTCTTCATACCTTGCTTTAAACAATACTAGAAACATGAGTTCAATACAGTCTATCTGGTTTATATCTTAAACCACTTCTTAATTCACTTCCCAGACCTCCTTCTCTGATTCTTTAACGTTATCACTGTGATCCTGCCCATATTTATATGCAAAATTTTAAAAATAAGGACGCTTTTCGGGGTGAATTGAAAAAAGGTATCTTTTGTTTTAGCTACTTTGAGTTGGATTTTCCGGAATTATATGCTTTCTTTAACTGATGAAACTTTACTTTCCCTTGCATATGAAATCTTTCACTTTCTAAGCCACTAGTTGTTTTGCTTGCAGTCACGATATTTGATCTATATTCTATTATTTTGTAACTGGCCACCTTCCATTTGTCCTGTTTCTTTGCAATGAGAACTGGCCCCTTATTTTGAAGTGTATCTTTGGCGCGAGAAATATCATCCTTGAGTATATTTCTCCTCCATTCATTTGGTCGTAGTTTCTTTCGTAGCACCGGGACATCACTATCTGACTCACTCATCAGCTAATAAAACTAGTAGGGATGAGACCTCGATGCCGTCGATACCTCGATACTCTCGATACTTGGTGGTATCGAAGTATGTCTGATACTTTGAGATAAACCTTCGATACTTTTTCGATGCTTTTAAATGTTTAAGTTTTGTTTCATTGAAAATTGTTGCCGGACTAAAGTTCTTGATAGACCTTGACTGTGTTTGCTGTAGGTGAATCAATGTAACATAGACTATTGTGTCTAAATGAAAACAATGGGGGAAGGGGTAGGGTACCCATGTAACATGCAGCGTTAACCGAGTTGTGACAAACTGATTTAGCTGACGCATTAAATCGCGTTTCTGTAATAGTCTGGCTTGGTGACTTATTCTCAGCCATCACAGCCTCTCCGGTTTTACTCTCAGCCTACTCCGGTGACCAGAATCTGTGAAATCAGAACTTAAGACGTGAGATAATACAGCGTATGTAAATATTTGTTCTTTCCTTCCATCTGTTAGTTTGTGTTTACGTAAGTCAAACTCAGGTCACGAGTGTAGCATACACGTATACCGCATCATTAATTTCCGTAATATGGATAGAAAATTCTTTAAAAGAAATTAGTTACATAAAAGGGAAGCAGAGAAAATATTATTATTATTATTATTATTATTATTATTATTATTATTATTATTATTATTATTATTATTATGCCTTTCAAGAATTAGGCCTAAGGACCTGTTCCGGCCTCAATTCCATCTTTTAACTGGCCTTCCTATGTCCCTCTTTCCTATAGGTTGGTATTGTAAGACTATTTTTGGAATCCTTCTTTCTTCGATTCTTTCTAAATGTTCTTTCCATTTTTGTTTTTGTTCTTCTAATTTATCCTTCACTGCAAAAATATTCAGTTCTTGTCTAATTACTTCATTAGAGATCCTGTCTAATTTAGTGCAACCTTTAACTGTTCGTAAAAATTTTATTTCTACAGCCTGAACATGACTGCAGTCTTTTCTCCTCATCACCCAGGATTCACTGCCATATAATAAAGTAGGTAGAGCCATCACCTTATAAAATTTAATTTTTGTTTCTCTTCGTGTAATTTTTAATGTTCTGCTTATAGTACCGCAGATACTCTGGTATTTCTGTAATTTGATGTATATAACCTTATCTTGGTTAAAAGTAATATAACTTCCTAAATAGTTGAAATGCTGAACTTGATCCAAGACCCAATTTTCAATTGCTATTTTACATCTTACTGGGTATTTTGTGGCAGTCACCTCCTCCTGTCCGTTGCTGCATCCTCCATGTTGGCTCCAAATGTTCGCAGTGTGCTGGTTCTCTGCAATTTTATCCTCGGCTAGCTGCAGTAATTTTCTTTAAACTATATGGGAGCATGGACTTATCCTTGGTAAAGGAAGCGTCGATCTCGGGTGGTGATATAAGAAGACATAGACGTGCTTTGGTTATGACAAGATGACACTGCCGTTTCTTTTTTATTTAACTAACCCACGTAGTACACAACACTGATATTGCCGCCGTTAAAATACTGTCCGCCGCTGTTAAAACACGGCGCGGATATGACACGAAGTTCAAATATGCTCCTTATCTCTTTACTAGTAGCGATTCTAATGTCTGTTTCGAAAACTGGCTCTATTCCCTTTTGGCGCGATATCTCTTAAACATTCTGCAGCATCTCTCCCTGCCCACACATGACAAAATGCCAAAATGAAATGCCCCCGATTTGTTCCTAGCAGATCCATTTATAGTCGCAGGCTTCTGGGGCTACTTCCTTTCCTATTGGTCCCTTTTTTAGCGCCACTCGACGCGTCTCACTATTTCGTATAAACTTCCAGGGATCTCATTGGTCCAAGTTTAATATAATTTCCTAAATTTACCGTTAAGCTATCTGTCTCTCTCACTTGGTCACGGCGAATTATCAAATAAAGGGACAAAAGCGCTACACCCTCGCTGTAGGAATAATGGCCCTGCGACCAGAGAGACGTCATAAAACTAGATTTTCTGCCTTCGAAGACACTATTCCTGTAGCTAAAACATTTCGTCGTGGACAGTATTTTAACATAGCGCTTAAATTATTTACATTAAACCATTTATAACTCTTCTAATATTAGTACCCTAGATACATACATAACGTTAAATCACCCTTCTTAAACTATACAAGCAGTATAAGAAAAATATATGTACATAGTATGATTTAACATCAATAAAAATTAATTAATCAAATTATCTATAATTACATTTCTCGGGCTCGGCCTAGAGTTGCCGTTTCAATTTCCATGGAATGCCATTGTCTTCGTTTTATTTATTATCTTAAAATTATACTCCTTTCCAATTATATTTAAAAGATGGATTGATTTTTGTAGTTCATTTTCAGAATTTACAATTAGTGCAATATCGTCAGCATATAATAGTATGTTAATGTATTTATTCTTGGTTAAGTATATTCCTTTTGGTGCTCTTTCTCTCCATTTTCGGATAGCACCATCTATATAGATATTAAAAAGATGGGGCGATAAAGTACACCCTTGTCTTACACCTTGGTTTATTAAAATCTACTCCCCTTTATAATTGGGACATCAAGTATTATATAAGTTCCATTATACAGACTCTTAATATAATTTATTAGATGATTTGTGTATCCACGTTTTTCTATAATTTCCCACAATTTCTCCCTTTCCACCCTATCGAATGCTTTTTCCAGATCTATGAAAGCTAGGTAGGTTGGTAAATTAAATATTTAGTATTAATTAATAATAATAAATATATATTATTATTAATTATTATTATCATCCTTGACTAACAATAGGGGATATATAACCTATGGCGTTCTTAAGATAAAATCATTGCTGTCAATTGGAGAATGCCAAACAGGAACAATTTCGGAATTAGCATATAATACAAAACTGGTTACATACGTTTATACACAGAATACTACTAAGAAGAGAATAATTCAGTGAACAAGCTATCGTCTTTACAGGTTTTATAAAGCGAGTATCGAGTATCGGTACTCAAAAATCAGTATAGATATCGAGTATCGAACAATAAAACTAAAAACCTAGTAAGGAACTGCTAGGCTCCCACCGCGCGCCAACTTCCATGCTTAGCGCATCACATTCTTGTGTTAGAACCTCAAGAAACGCCAAAAAAGTAGACTTGTGTTATGAAACTAGCGGCTTCAATTATTTTCTTCAATAGAGGAAAAAATTCCATACATTTGGTGAAGAATGTTGAATTCTATCTGGGGTAGTGGATGTAAAATGGTTTGCAAAGATATACACAGTTTTGGTAGAGTCGAAGTGGTCATATGGTATTGAAATACTGAGAGTGAATAAAGAAATGAAAAAGATGGATAGAACATTAAAAATTCTTTACAAATGTACATGAATGTGCCTTTGAATACAGCCAATGTAGGAGTTAGAGGTAGGGAAGTTAAGTACCAGAGGACTTATTAAGGAGAGAATGAGTACTGGTGTACATTACAGCAGCTCTCAGAAGCCCATGTTTTAAAAACCTTATTAGAATACCAAGAACAGCATTTAAAGGCATCAAGCTGGTATTCTCAGACACGATAACTCATCAAAAATGGTATGGGGAATATATAGATGAATAAAAGCAGTATTAGAAACGGATTATGGAAAAGTGTTTAAAGTGGATTGGAAGCTGTCGATAGAGAGGATATGTGGGTATTAATGAGAGAGAATACTCTCTGAGAGTTTTTAAAGAACTAAGACTACTGGAGAGAAATGCACATAGGTGTTTCCAGTAATTTGGAGAGAGAAGGGATAGCTTGATTCAGACTAGGAGTTTGGAAGATAACAGGTGTTAGAAAGGCAGTTGAGCAGGCAATCTGTCCATTATGTGGGCTAACAGAAGATGCAAATTTTGAATGCCAGAAACGAGAATTGGAGAAAAAAATTTTGTTTTGGGAAAATGGAGCAGAATTAGAAATGTGATAGCAGCAAAGAAAATGTTTGATAACAAGCAGAAAATAAAATTGCTTGGAGAGCTTTTGTACAAAGTTAAAAGGAAATGGTTTTGATCAGTCGAGAAATTACTAGAGCATGTTATGCATATAGCTAGAAATTTCAATTCTGAAATAAATATATAGCAATATATGTTTGTAATATTGTGTATATAGAGTGTAACATAATTAATAGCGCAAACTGTTGAAAGTATACGATAATAGAAGCAAAATGTTCCAGTAAACATGGGTCCGCAAACAAACCGTGTGCGAGATTTATTATTGCGAATGTGTGGCTTTGAGCCTGCACTGACGTGAATTGCTTGAGGAATCCCCTTAAGCAACCTCGGAGTATGTGGTACATGCATGATGGAGCACCGACAATTTTGCTGCTACTGTAAGAAGACATCTAACGTGGAGATATGGTTCAAGATGGATAGGTCGATGAGGCCTGTACTTTGGCCTCCACGATCACCTGATCTCAATCCTTTGGATTTTTCTGTATGGGTTATCTCAAAAGTGCAGTGTACAGCATTAATACGTTGAAGTATTGGAGCAGAGAATTGTACGCGCTTGTCAAGAATTCCGAGTTGATCCGGGTGTGTTTTCGAATTCGAAACTCACTGCAGAGACGAGTGCAGTATTGCATCCAGATGCACAGACGACACTTTGAACACCTCCTTCAACAGGGAAGAGTGTACAGTATTAATAACATGTAACATACTAAAGTAGAATTTTATTTAAGTGAAGCTATAAGTGAATATTGAGGCAACTTCAATGGCAATTATTAAACGAAAAGTCTACTTTTCAAATTCGTTTGTACTAATTAGGACGATGTTGCTTAATGAAGTCAGTGGCGGCTTGTAATCACACATTTGCAATTATCTCGCTCATAGCTCGTTTGCGGACCCTGTTTACTGAAACGTTTCTGCTTCTACTATCGCATACTTTCAACTGTTTCAATTTGCGCTATTAATGATGATACATCCTGTATAATGTAATGAGGCTAGATAGCTATATAATGACCAGAGTGAAAGCAGTGGTCGCCCTTGCCACTAAATATTTTTTTTTTAATTTAAAGCTTCCTTTATTGCAAGGCTGCCTTTTGACAAAGCATAACAAATACAGAATTACCAATAAACACACATAAATGGTAGAATAGCGCAATAAGAAAAGAACATACTCGTACAATGAGACAATAAAAGTAAATATTCATTAAAAAGAATAACGCTCTAGACTATACTCAAGAATATTCTAAGGAAAGAACAACAAAGCTGCAAAATGTCAGAATATTTTACTTCTCTAGATGTTTTGTTTACGTCAATAAATGTAAACGTACATCAAGAATTTAATTTTAAATGCGCATTGCTATGTATTCTCACTATATGTGGTGAAGGCCACAGAAGTATGCAAGGTATGAACTTGATCTACCACTAACAACTGCGCAGGATGCAGTTCCGAATGCAGCTTGAATCAGCCTACCTGGCTCAGATTTTTGCCTGAGGGTTTTCCCAACCAAAAGGAGGAATGTCGGGCTAGCTGTTCATAGTTTCGTGGCCCTCATATAGGTAGCCGAAGTTATCAATGCTCAAGCTCTGAAAATGTCAATACGAAAACTTGATAGTGAAATTCAACCATGTCTTCTCTGCCTTCAGTTTGATTCTAAGATCTACCCTATTGCTTAGGCAACGCATCTCTGAAAAACCTGGTGTCACATTCACATTACTTTCTCTACCCAACATGCTTTTAATATAGCTTCTTAACTATTATTATAAAACCTTATTTTTTTCTATCTACTTCATGCTAATCGAGATAAATTTTTGCAGATATAGTTTCATTACACATTTCATTGCAGGTAAAAGCGTAATAGAGAAAACCGAATCGATAATCAGATGATTAAAAGCGGGATGCATAAAATTCCTCAGTCTTCTCATGATATCGCGAGAAACAAGTGAATAGCCACAGCACTTTAAGAAAATTAGTGTGCTGAAAAATGGAAACCAACAATAACAGATTTTATTTTATGAGAATGAATTAGTTTAAATCGATTAATACTATTTTCATCTCAAATAAATACATTATTGAATGAATACACAATTTTCCTACAGCAGAACATACTTATAATGAATTAACTTTAATTACAAATTAATTTCTACAAAAAATAATTATATAATTTCTAGGGTTTAATTCCCTTATTAACTTTTTTACTTATTTAAACCCTTAAAATAAAACCTTTAAACCTAAATAAAAAATAAAAAAATTAAAGATAAAGGTAAAAAACTGGAAATGGCTGATGCCACAGAAAAATTTATTTGAAGAAAGTGTGTGTTTTAAAGAGGTCTAAGTTTTTGTGTAGTACGCTTTTGTCTATTTCTTATACAAAGTTATACAACATTCCTTTGAAATGAAGATAACTTCACAGTTATTCCAGAAAATTCAAGATATACGTTTCATTTGTCATGCAAATGTCTTAAAAATATATAGCATTTTATTCAAACTTCAGCCTTTTTGAAAAAATAAAAGATAACGAAATACTTTTCAACGGTAGTTTATGATGAGGAAATTTTCTTGAAAATCTTCGTATTGAATTTTTGGAAGATACTGAATTTAAATACTTTGGTATTTATCAACATTTCGTTTTTGATTTATGTTGTTCACGGACAGACACACAAACACACACGTGCGCGCGCAGACTTTCTCCTAAAAATGTTTTTCTGGGGGCTTGAGGGGGCCAGAAAACATGTACCTCTTTGCTGTAAAATCTCAAATGTCGAATTTTTGTGTGAAACACGATACTTCATCTACTTACTGTAAATACGTAGTAGAGAAATTAAGACTAAATCTTCGGAATTTTCTTTCGAAATCGAGTTTTATCTATGGACGCTCTTTAATTACTACGGTTCTTGGCGTCCCATTCTGCATTGGGCGTGAAAGACCGGTAATTTTGCTCAGAGGCCTCTTTATTAGACTTGAGGTTCTTTTATGTGCCGTAAATCTACGACACGGGACCACCGGCTTTACTTCCCTTCCCTTCCAAAGGAAGCCATGCTAATGATTTCTACATCCGAAAAAATCCATCATCCTCCGCGACCTCGACTAGCTTGAAATGGAACTTAGAAATGTTAATGAACTATGTTAGAGGGATCACAGATAAAACTGCTATTTTCTAGTTTGTCAGAGTAGATATTTCAGTTTTAGTATACAGTTAATGAACTCTGATATTAGTCCCCTCAAGTTTTATTGGTACTTTTTCTACTACCAAACATTTTGTGAAAAAGTGTTGGTTTTTACAAGCTGCATCTACTCCCATAAAATACAAGCTGCAAGTCTAAAAAGTTCCATAGTATCTTTGGCGTGCAAATAATTTAACAAAAGAGACATGATTTGAGTATTGAATATGCAAAACATCTGAAAAATAAAACAAAAAGTAAGCCAGCGAATTTCAAAGTATTAATTTGTAACGTCTAGATACCACCTTTTATTGTTTAATTCTGCAAATACTTACTTTATCCAAAATGGGGACCAGTAGTTGCTTACAACATTGCTTTCAGAACATGCAGTAAAAGTTTCAGGTTTCTTGCATGAAAATTACAATTGAAAGCAAGCAAGTGTAGAAAAATAAAAGCACAGAAAACTGATTTTAAGAGTTATTTAACATAGGAAGGCGTTTAAATGTGAAATAATTAAGGAACTTCCAAGCATTGTGCAGATCTAAAATCTGTCAACATAGACATCCAAGGTTAAAAACGAAAATGTCCTTTCTATTGAAAAAATTACCAGCTTAAAACCTTCTTAGATATTAACATGATTGCAATTCAGCACTTTCGACATTAAAAAATACCCCTTGTACCAAATCTGTATTATAAACATCCTAAATTTTTATCCTGAACATAAATCACCACTATGAACAAATAGTTCTACGTGCATTGATTTATTTTAATTAATATACTGAAAATATAGCTTACCGTACGTATTATTGAATTCTTCAATTCTATGGATCTAAGCTATGAAAAACATTTCATTGCAAACGAACTACTTAATTTTTTAATAATTTCATAACAGTTTCATCACCTAAATGCCTGAAGATTTCATGAAGTTTTACCTAAATAGCACGGGATCACGTGTATTACGAGTTGGTGCATTACAAATAAATAGTATTAAGAAAAAATCACGCAGCCTGACATTACAGGAAAATAAAGTTTTCGTCAGTTTTGTCACATTTCACCGATGCATTGCTCTAAAATAACACACATTCGTCCAAATGAAACCAAAGAATAAACTACTGTACCGTTTGGAGCATCACTTTTAAATAACACCACTGAAAATCTTTAAAATGGTCGTTTAATTTTAATAAATTTAGTTTCAGCGTGGGAAATAGTTGCAACTTATTTTCAATGTACAGTTTGACGTACACTGCCAAAATTCCAACCCTTACCTGTGTTATGAAACGTTAAAAATATGTATAAACAATCAGCATTTGATGCGACTGAATATGGTATCTTTTAAAACCAAATCTTGCTCTTTATGGAAAAACGTAGCATGTGAAAACTGTTTTGTAAGACTTTAGTCTAGCACCTAACTTATCTTCAAGATTTTGAGTTCCTAAAAGATAAAAGCACATGAGATGCTTTAAGTATACAGATGTATTAGAATAACTATTCCTAATTTTCTTGAGGGCATGAAATTATTATGTCCAGAAATGCTTCGTTTTCAAGCGTGGTATAACGGAAAAAATCTTATGTGTCACACTCACATGACTTTCTCTACTCTTGTACAAACTATTTTTACAAATATTTATTCTCCATCTAGTTCATGTTAATCGAGATAAACCTTTGCAGAAACGTATTGTTAATTTTCTTGTAAGTGCAAGGGAATATGGTAGGCTTTAAGCGATAGTCAAATCTTTTAAGAGCTAGTTGCTATGTGGAGCATTCCATTCTCTTTGCATGTCCGGGACATAAAAAAAACGAATAATGAATTCCCGTTTGAGAAAAAGTATAAGTATTGGAAAATTCAAACAAATAACAGGGAATATCTCGGAAATGGTTCACTCCACAAAAAATACACAATTTACTCTCCACTCCACTACACTACACTCAAAAATACACTCCACAATTATGTGTTTTAATGAGCTCCACATTTTTTGTGTAGAAAAAGTTTGTCTATCTCTTACGGTTTACCAGTTATGCAAAAGCCATTCAGAAAGAGGACTTTTGGAGACATTCCCAGAAAATTCAATATATACATTTTATTTGTAATGAAAATATTCTAAATATGTGATATTTTAATCAAAATCGATAGAGCCATTTTTGAGAAAATCAAAATTTTCGAAAAATGTTCCATGTATAGGGTAGTCTGGGGTGGGAGGATTTTCTTGAAAATTTTCGTGTTGCATCTTTGAGAGATATGAACCTATATACCAAGTTTGATACTTTTCCGACTTTTCATTTTTGAGTTATGCTGTTCACAAACACACAGATCTTTTTCTAAAAGGATTCAGGAGCCTCAAAACATATATTACCGGTGTAATCTCGATATCAAATTTTTGGGTGGAATGCAATACTTCCCCTACTTACTAAACGTAGTAGAGAAGGTAAAAATGCAACAAAAATTCTTGATGCCTTGTCTGTCCATAACGTGCGTCTAACAAAAGCAGGCTATATTAACGGTATTTAAACTGTTGTCTGCTAGGACATTAATCTGGGTTTAATGTTTGTACTTTTTGAAATGAAATAGACGTTTTTCCTACTCAAGACTCTCCATACAGACATGTGACTGGTACCCATCGATTGGACATCTCGAGTGCTAGTTCTTGGGTTATTTTCAAACTTCTCACAGTTCGATTCGCTCCTGAATCTGCCTTCTTTACCTGGAACTGGCCACTGTCTTGAAGGCGCTGATCCAATCTTGAAGTTTCATGGGAAGAAATATGGCTCTGAGCGTGTTGCTCCTCATAAATTCCTTTTATCAAATTGGCATTGCCGTAAGCTGCCCCAAATATCTGCAAATTCAATATTCGATGCTGTCCTTTGTAACCAATATTTACAGAGTATATAACAGCCTCATACGCTAATACGTATTTTATAATTACGTTTTTAACGTACTCACTACACCCAAACGGCTGCACTATTCTAAATAAATGAATATAATCACTTCAATAATGAATGCAGTTTTGAATTACCGAGTTTAGAGTAACAAAAGAGATCATTTGATACCAAAGCAAGTAATTCTTTGTAATTCAGTTAACTGGAGGTTACCCACCTATATAAATTAATAAGTGTTTTTAAAGTATTTTGAAGTGAAAGTTTAAGAGTAATCGATGACGAATTTTCTATAAAAATATTTTTTTAAATATTAATAGAAAGAATCCTAAGACATTGTAGAATCAGGATCCAATTGGAGTTTTGTCTTTCTATCCATTTATATCCCCAAACACGACGTTAAAATGGACGTGCGCAAATGTTAATACTTTATTTTCTCATAATCTTGTTTTTTACACTTCTACCTCTTTAAAATGCTCCTCCAGATGTAATTTTTGTTATTTTTTTTAATTTCAGTATAGTTTGTTTAAACGTTGATGAGATATAAAGAGCCTTTTCTTCATATCAAGTATAGGTTTGGAATCAAGTTTTAATATTTAATACTCAATTGAGTTTTAGAAAATTAAAAGTGTTACATGCTTTAATATTTTCCAGGTAAACCTTTAATGTAATATAAGATTTAATCATTGATTGTAACAAACTATGTTGGGGGAATAATATGCAGAATTTAAAGTTTTAAACTTTCAAAATTTTCATCATATGAGGCATTTCAAAAGGGATTCGATTATCATTTTTTTCGAAAAGTTAATTTCTTGAAGATTAGCTACATAGGACAATTAAAATAAGTTTTGTGTTATAATTATGTTGAAAATAACAAATATGTTAAATATACAGTAGAAGTTTTTGCTAGGCATTGCATAGCTTTAAGCTTAATAACTAATAGTTTTATTGTAAACACTATTTATTGAAAATAATTCTTAGGTTTATGATATAGGTATTTCAACAGTATATGTGCACAGAGTTGACAAAGCCTGGAATGTTGAAAAATTAAGCAAATCCAAATTTCGCAATCATATTTGCTGTCTGCAATATGCTGATATTTTCTTGTATTCTTATAAAACCAGATAGTTTGATTAGGTGGCATAGTATTCCAGCGAACTCAGAAGATTATTTCTAAAATGGTCCACTTCTTTATGGTGATATGAGTAAACTAATTTGATTTTAAATCCTTTTTTAACTTATATTCTATTCGTCTATTAATCGTTCTTCCATATCGTCGGAAACTGGAATCAGACTTGAAAAATTTAAAACCACAGCAGAAGCTCGAATCACGTTCCCTTACAGAATTAACCATATGTGCATTACTTTATAAGTCGTTAAAGCATATGTTTCATACTGAAAAGGAATAACTTTTTTTGGCGAAGTTGAAACAATAAAAATAGAATGGATTCAAAATTAGTATATATTACAAAGCAGAATTTCCTAGAGGAGGTGACTAAAATAACTCATGAATGGGATACTTTATTTATAAGGAAATACTGAAAATAATAAATTGGAGAAATGAGGTCCTTAAATTTATAAAACTGAATGTTTTTCTAAGAAAGATGAGGTAGTTAGGTCACTCTCGTGATCACGTGGTTATATAATAGAGGTACGAAGCAAAAACTGGCACGTTCACTATAATTTTCTCAATATTTGTTAAGCTCATTTAAATTACTAAACTCCTGTTACTGAAGAGAGAATAGAATAACAGGAGAAAATATTGTGCTGTATTTGTAAAGGAATAAGGTAGGACCGAAATTTTTTAAGAAACCCTATTTGCTGCTTACAGTTACTGAGAATAATTGTGGCAGTTTTATATTCATATTTATGCATTTCCTAGGAATAAGAACTGAGCTATTGCCTATAATGATAAAATTGTCCAATTCTAGTATTTACGTATAAATACACAGACCAATACACAACTGCATTCTGCCATTTCTAGAGGTGCATTAACAATGCTGAAATGGTCAGTGAGTAGGCCTTATTTTGCGTGTCTCTCAAACAAGCATTTTTCAAGGTACAAAATTTTCTAGCGTAATACTTGAGGTCCAGTTTTAATGAAAAACGTTGTTTGATCTTTGTAAGCGTATTCTCAGCTCATTATTTTTCTAACACCATTAGTTTGGACAAAAGCCATCTTAATCATATAAAACGTTTGTTGCAAAAATCTGAAAAGAAACAAAAATTAATATTTCAATAAGTAAATGTATAGTTTAAAAACTGATAACTAGTCCTATTCGTTTAGGCTTAAAAGAACAAGAAAACACTGATTTATTCCCCTAATTCAAATTTTATGTTGGAAAGAGTCTTCAAAGTATATCAATATTTTGTATTATACTTTTATAAAATACTTCATATCTTGAAAAGTAATTCTCATACCGAACTGAAATTACGCACATAGGTTATTTTAATCACAAGAAGCATGTGTTCAAATTTGACACGAAATAACTTCAAAATTACAGAAACTGGTAAAAATTAAACACTTAAAAAAACCTATGTGGTGGGTGCTATCCTTTCTCTGCGTATTCTAATGTCATACAATACTTCAATTGTGCCAGTTGCCCATTTTAAAAGCTCTAATTTAAAGCCATTTTCCGACTTAATGTCTACATACGGCTAGTTTGAAACAACAAATATAAAATATTACATCAATATGCCAAAATAAGTAACGTGCGATTTGTAATCTATCTATATCTTGTTCACATAATATTGGATTGATAACATGCTAGATTATACTTTGGGCTAACCAGAAGTTCAAGAATGGTTGTTACGATTGCTATGAAACTTGGTGTATAACATAACTTAGGTCGTACTTAGAAAATAGGATACATAAGAACTTATTGCTTTTCCTAAAGGAGAGAGAGGGCTTTAATAGGGCACGGAGTACAAAAAATCTAAACATTTCACCATACTTAGGTACTTTACGTTGTTATAAAAATATACTGTAATATCCACAAAAGGTTCGCCACTTCCAACAACTAATGAAAAAACCATGGCAAACTTAATCAGTAATTTTGTAAGTAAATGAACGAAGGTAGCATTAGAAGTTATGTGGACAAATCCTCCTTATTTACTTCCAGAGTATTCTATAGTAAATAAATGAAGTACCCAACAGAAATTATATGAACAAATCCTACGTGATACTTGCAAATGGTTTTATGTATTTAAGAGGTTGACACTACTTTTCCATCTCTGCAATGAGCGTTGTGGGTTTACCAAATTTAACATTGCATATTTCTTTATTAAAAATAATTAAATTCGACGTGTATGAAATAAAAGTTTGAATATTACCAGAACAAAAATTTTACGTTATTTTCAATCCTTGTGACACAAATTCATATTACATACGTATGTATTAATACCTCTTTTCAGAACGCCACATTGTATGTGTTTTGCACAGGTGGCGGAGAAAGATAGGAAGAGAAGAGAGGGAATGGAGGAGAGGATCGAGAGATGGAGAGAAAGAGTGCGGGTGGGAGAGACTGTGATAGTAGGAAAGGGAGAGAGCATGAGGAGAGAGAGACTGTGATAGTAGGAAAGGGAGAGAGCATGAGGAGAGGAGAGAGGTTGTGATAGTAGGAAACGGAGAGAGCATGAGGAGAGGAGAGAGAGACTGTAATAGTAGGATGTGTTGAGAGCATGAGAAGAAGAGAGAGAGACTGTGATAGTAGAAAAGGGAGAGAGCATGAGGAGAGAGAGACTGTGATAGTAGGAAAGGGAGAGAGCATGGAGAGAGGAGAGAGACTGTGATAGTAGGAAAAGGAGAGAGCATGAGGAGAGGAGAGAGATTGTGATAGTAAGAAAGGGACTGTGATAGTAGGAAAGGGAGAGAGCATGGGGAGACGATAGGAGAGGAAGGGAACATGGTGAGGGGAGAGAAGGACGATGATAGGGGAGGGAGCGAGCATGGAGAGGGGGAGTGAGCACGGCGAGAGGAGAGAGACGATGATAGGAGAGGGAACGAGCATGGGGAAAGGAGAGAAAGACAGTGATAGGAGAGGCAGCGAGTATGGGGAGAAGAGAGAAACACGTTGATAGGAGTTGGTGAAGGGGGGAGAAGACAAACAGAATCTCCGCAGTTAACACAATAACACGAGCGGAGCTGAGGATTTTTTTAGTACTCTTGGTTGGTAAGAGCTGTCCGGGTTTTTCCTTACCTTAGTAAGACAGATGTCAGAGTCTCATTTGAGTATAATTTCGTCTGTTTATTTCACCATTGCTGTTCTGCTATAGCTATATTCAACCCAAGGCGATTGTTTTCCTATGAGGGGGAAGTAAGGTTTTGACAGTGTCACGTCGCATCTCCCAGCTGTCAGATATTGTGGCAGACAATTTCACGTGTAAATTAAGTAGTTGGCTATTTTGATGGGTGGCGCATGGGCGGGCGGCGTGCCCCACGTGGATGTGCCACTAGCGCCATTGGTCGGAGTCCGGCCACGTGACTAGTTGCAACGGAGGAGGCGGGGGTGGGATCTGCTCGCGCCGCGGCGGTCGTGTCTGCAGGCAGATCTCTTCCAACAGTCACTGCGGCTACTAACACCGTCTTCTACGCAGAGAAAGGGTACCCGACGGACGGAAAGGAAGGCGTGGTCGACTCGGTGGAATGTGCACGAGACGCGGTGACCCTGTCGCCGAAAGGGTAGCGAAGCTCCAAACTCAAGGCAATCCGGTACTTGCTGGCTCGGCTTCTCGAGTCGAGTAGTGGCATCCTCCCCCACTCGCACCCGCTAGTCCAGACTGCGAGTTGGCATCATGATGCTGCCGGCTGTTCTCGCCTTCCTGGTGCTGTCCGGGTGTCAGGGCGCCGCGCGAGCTTACTTCGCCGCCGATTGGGGCCTCCTCGGTGGTCGTCCCACGCAACCGACCTGCGTCGACATCCCGCGCAACATGAGTCTCTGCCACGACATCGGCTACAACAAGATGCGACTTCCTAACCTTCTGGACCACGACACCATGGCCGAGGTGTCTCAGCAGGCCGTCTCCTGGGTCGCCCTCAACAACATCCGCTGTCATCCGGACACTCAGCTGTTCCTGTGCTCTCTCTTCAGCCCCGTGTGTCTGGACAGACCCATCTACCCGTGCCGAAGCCTCTGCGAGAAGGTGAAGCAAGGGTGCGAGGGTCGAATGAAGAAGTACGGCTTCCCTTGGCCGGAAATGTTCAACTGCACCAAGTTCCCGCAAGACAACGACATGTGCATCGCTCCACAATCCACTTCGGATCCCAACGATGGTGAGTACACCTTCATTATTATTTCAGAAATGTTCTGTAATTAATATAGACGTTTTATAAGCCTTGGGTTAAATATTGTATTCTTCTTCAACTGAGTGCAACCTGAATATCAGGCTTACTGTATAGAAACAGCAGAATAATAGACACTTAATTGTAATTTATTCCAACTACAAAAACGTAATTGATGTAGAAGATTTTCTAGTGTTAGGTAAATGTTGTATTCTTCACCTCAGCGTAACCTTAGTCTCACCTTTACTCTGCAGAATCAGCGGAATATTAATTGTAATTTATTCCAACTGCGAAATATATATTGTTTACAAATAGGAATCATCATTTAAAATAACAGATACGTAGGTATTATATTTTTACGAAGGAAACTATTAATAAATAAATATTTTAAGAGATCCGCAATGCTTAAGAGACATTCTTGCATTATACTCTGTTCACGTCAGCTAACGAGGTTAAATTGGTTCCATTCTACGATCGCCCAATAACGTACACTTTAGCAGGCATTTGTTTATAAAAGCATGCTGCACGGTAAAGTGTAATAGCTTTAAAAACCATATTTTGGCAAGCCGGAATATTCGTGTTTCAAACTGTTTAGACGTTAACCGAAACTAAAGGGCGAATGAATTAAAGAATGGGCGTCATAATTTCGATAATTGTACTAACGAAACAAGGACATTAAAACTGTGGCGAGGTCTATTTCTAGAGGTACAAAATCTGTGAACGCACACGCTTGCATTGAATACTTATTAATTATTAAAGTCCTTATAGCAACACAGTGCACTAGCAAGATCTTTATCCCCAAGCTTTGGCCCTGGTAACTTGTGTAATAAGGGGAGTAATCTACGAAAATTCTGAAAAAATGAGATTTTGCGTAGTCATAAATGTTAGTGTTTATAATACACTAAACTCAAAGCACCAGCCAACACAGGAGAGCCGTTTTGAAGTCTAAAATCATCTATCATCGAAAGTAATTAAGTTTATTAATTTCTTTCAGTGTTCGTTATCACTCAAATTGCTGCTTGTGATGCAAACTTTTTGGCAAATATTTTGAGCATTTCACCAAGGAGTCTTAAAATGATTATAAATAAAAGTTAACTTTGAAAATTATCAGAAAAGTAAAATTTACGAATTAGAAATACTTTTTATTAATTAAATAGCGCAAAAAGCAATAAGTGTGTACTTTTGAACTTGTTTTCTATTTTTTTTTTTTTTGCAAATAATGTGATAAGCTTGTAACACATAGGTTTGGAACCCAAAATATTGAAAACTTCACCGCAAGCAGATTTTCCTGTAGATAATAAAATATGCAGAAAATATTTGTTTTTTCAGAAACTACTCAAGGAGTTGATCTGAAAATTTAGAAGATTGTTATCTATTGATATACTATAAATGTTTTATGAAAGCATAAAATTGGTCGCTTAGGAATTACAGAATTTCCAAATTTCACAGTTTGGTTCCCTGAATACTGATATCGAAGCTGAAATTCTAAAGTGCAAAACCAACCTTAACAACCAATGTTTTCAAAAAATCCTTTAAATGTTAAATTCAGTCCTTTTGCAATTTTCTATATGCAGGTGCTTTGTCCTGATGATTTCAGATCCAGAAATTACAGAAAATGATTTTAAATGCATGGTGTTATCATGCTAAATTTTTAAAATGTATACTTAAGTGTTTTTCACACAAAAATTATGTCAAAACAAATGGTATAACATAGTCTTTCATTAAAGTAAAGCAAATAGAAAGATATACTGAATTTTAATGTAAATCAGAATGGTATTCCCAATACATTTTAATATACTATTTCCGACACATTACTTACCCTTAATTTTTCATGTGCAACGGTACTGTTTTAAGATAATTTATGTAGGCCAGAATGTTAGCCCTGTAGAAATGTTTCTTTTTCTCTGAAGAAGCAATTCACCTGGACCACACAATTTTACCTCAAATATAATACAGCGCTTGTTCCGAGTGTATCTGATATTCGGCCAAATGTTTTATATGCGAACAGAGGAAGCAGCCACGTGTGGTCAAACATTTATAATCTCTATCCACTTTACTTTATTTCTATATACCTTCTATGAACTATTCTTGCAAAAGCTTATTCCTCTATCTACTTCAAGTACATTCAGGTAAACGTTTGCATAAATAGGGGATAGCGATAGTCAAATGTTTAAAAGCTGGTCGCTACACTGCCTTGAAATTCCGCGCTCTTTCCAAGGTATCGCGAGAAATAACTGAAATCGTATGTTTTGCATTCGCCTGACTTTCTCTACTCACTCTTGTACTAACTATTTTTACAAATGCTTATTCTTTTATTTATTTCGTGTTAATCGAGATAAACATTTGCAGAAATTGCCTTATTGCATATTTCCTTGTAGGTACAACGGGATATGGGGAATACAGTAGGCTTTAAGCGATTGTCAAATCTTTTAAGACCGGGTCGCATGTAGTGGTTTTGAAATTCCGTTCTCTTTGCATGTCCAAGAGAGAGAGAGAGAGAGAGAGAGAGAGAGAGAGAGAAAACGAATTTAGACTTCTTACTATCTCTTACGAGGACTTAGAAGCTATCCGAGAAAATTCAAAATACGATTTTATTAAAATATTTTGAACATTTGGCATTTTCATCAAAATCGTTTAGTCACTTTTGAGAAAAACGAAATTTTCGGAAAATGTTCCATGTAAAGTGTAGTTTGGGGGAGGTTCTTGAAAATCCTTGGAAAATACTGAAATTAGATACCCAGTTTGGCTGTTAAAAATCTTTTCGTTTTGAGTTGTGTTGTTCGCAGACACACACGCGGACGTTTTTCTAAAAAGTGCTTTTTAGGGGGATTATGGGGGCCTCAGAACACATATTTCTGGCGAATTCTCGACATCGAATTATTGGCTGAAATACGATACTTCAGCTACTTACTATACATAGTAGAGAAAGTAAAAATGAAATGACAGAAGGTATTGAGAAAATGCAAACCAATAACAATGAATATCTCGAAAATGGCTGATGCATCGAAATAGTTACTTGAAATAAATTGTGTGTTTTAAAGAGATCTTCAATTTTGTGTTTTAAGTTTTTGTCTATTTATTATGGTTTATAATTACACAAAATTCTACAAAATTCCTTTGGAATTAAGAGGACTTCATAAACTATTCACAGAAAATTCAAGGTATACATGGAATTTTAATAAAAACCGTTCCAGCCATTTTTAAAAAAATAAAAAATAACGAAACATTTTCCATGTAAAGGAAAGCTTAGGGTGGGAGATTTCCTTGAAAATCTTAGTGTCGCATCTTTGGAACATATGAAATTACGAGGGCTGTCTCAGAAGTGTGACCTAACAAAGAAAACACAAGAATTTTGGGAAAAAATACCTTTATTTCTCTAGATAGCTTCGATACGCTGTTTATAGTAAGAACCGTCGAGTTCTGCAAAATAGCCATCAACTGCAAACTCCACCTCTTCATTGTTGGCAAATCTTTTACCACCAAGCCATTTCTTCAACTTTGGAAACAGAAAATAATCAGAGGGGGCTAAGTCTGGCGAATAAGGTGCATGAGGAAGCTATTCGAACTTTAGCGCATTGATTTTGGCCATGGCGATAATGTATGTATGAACTGCTGCATTGTCTTGATGAAACAGAACTTTATTTCTCGCTAAATGCGGCCGTTTTTGCTAGATTTCATTATTCAAACGCTGCAATAAGTTTGCATAATACTCGCCATTGATTGCTTTTCCTTTTAGAAGATAATCAATGAAAATTATCCCACGCGCATCCCAAAAAAACTGACGCCATGACCTTGACTGCAGATGGAACTGTCTTCGCCTTCTTTGGAGCAGATTCTCCCCTTTCAATCCACTGTTTTGACTGTTCCTTCATTTCCGGTATAAAGTGATGGGCCCATGTTTCATCCATGGTTATGAATCGACGTAAGAACTCGGCTTTATTGCAGCGAAACATCGCCAAACACTCGACTGAAGCATCCTCACGACGCTGCTTTTGTTCCATTGTGAATAAACGCAGCATCCATCTTGCGCACAGCTTTTTCATGTCTAAATTTTCAGTTATTATGCCATTTACAGCCCTTTTTGAAATGCCTACGATGTCTGCTAGCTCGTGCACTTTCAGTCGACGGTCATCCAATACCATTTTGTGGAATTTCTTCACAATTTCTGGCGTGGTTAACCTCATTTGGTCTACCACTGCGATGTTCGTCTTGACAGCTCGTACGACCTCGTTTAAACTTGCCACCCAATATTTTACTGTTGTAAACGAAGGAGCAGACTCCCCCAAAGTAGAATCTAGCTCAGCTTTAATATTAGTTGGACTAAGACCTTTCAAATGAAAGTATTGTATCACATAACGATGGCCAGTTTTATGCATGTTTACAAATTCACTGAGAGAGTTCACTATTAATGTCTGCCAAACAATTACTAAACAACGTAGCATCCTCAAACTGCAAACTTAGGCTATAAGGGTGGTACTTTCTACCATAGTCATTTGCTTGAAACAACAACCACCATATATACGTCAGCTCGGGTACTTCTGTGGCTGCCCACGTAAATAACAAGTTTGGTATTTATCCGACATTTCGCTAATGACATATGCTGTTCAAGGACACACGCGGACACACGTGCACTAGTGGACAGCTTTCTGAAGATGCATTTTTGGATTCAGGGGGCCTCAAAACATGTATTTCCAGTGAAATATCAAAATCAAAGATTTGGGTGGAATGTAATGCTTCCTTTACCTACTATGTTCGTGTAGAGAAAGTAAAACAAACTTCTCCCCAAGTTTTTATTTTGTCTTTGTGCTTATTTTGGCTTCTGTTACCTATTTTAAGGTTTAAAGCCTTTTTTTCTGTTTTGGATCGTTATGGCTGTTTGCTGTGATTATTTATACATTTTAAAAAGCACATAATAGATTTCAATGTATGGAAGTGAAAATATGTTACACAAATAACGAAATGACACATTCACGTCACATAAATATTTGTTGAGGATCTCGTTCCCTATAAATGCATTTAGTGGTTTTCAAGCAGTTGAAAACTTACCTTCTCAAACGATTCAGTTAACGTCTTTAAATAGCAGAACCTATGAGCGGGCATGTTACATGAAAACGTATTGCGTGTTAATGTGGACAAAAAAGGCTTAAGCATATTTGTGATGTTCTGAAATGTGAAAGTTCTGTTGTAGCCAATATGAATCCTTCCGAAATAGCTTGCTTTAAATATGCCACAGTCATTTCAGTGGAAATAGAACGGTTTTTTTTCCATAGTGAAAAACGTCCTCTCTGACAGGCGACTATAATAATTGACACTTTGAAAAAACATATTGTTGTTACTTGTAATTTGGTAAAGTAAGAATAAGTACTTCATGTTAAAAATAAATTATTAAGTATCATAGATAGCTATTTTCATGAACAAAGAGTGGGATTACTGTGTGTTTTCGCTTTTAATAAATGCATGTTTTAATTGCTCGTATATTACTGCCTATTTTCGATATTTTAAGTGCTTTTTTGCCTGCTATTTTAACCAAAATAAATACCTGAACTTCCAGACTCTACTTATAACATTTAGGTTTTGGAAAAATTCTTATTTTTGAGCAAATGCAATGATAATTTTCATTGCACGACGGAGTGAAGCGTATCATTTTTGACCACTCGAAGTGACAAAATAGCAACATTCGGTATTACTGACAAGCATTTCTATATTTCTTTCTCCAACTGTCATATAGGTTAGAGAAAGTACATATTAAAATCAAAATGTTGATATTCAAATTTCATAGTTTTGAGATCCTGTGAAAAAAAATCTGATGTGTTACACTCACATGACTTTCCCTACTGTTGTACAAACTATTTTTATAAACGCTTATTCTCCATATGCTTCATGTTAATCGAGATCTTAATCTTATTGCTAATGTTCTTGTAGGTGCAAGGGGAATATGGTAGGCTTTAAGCGATTGTCAAATATTTTAAGAGCTGGTTGCTATGTGGCGCATTCCATTCTCTTTGCATGTCCAGGACGTAAAAAAAATGAATAACGAATTCCCATTTGAGAAAAAGTATATTGGAAAATTTAAGGGAATAACAAGAAATATCTCGAAAATGGTTCACTCAATAAAAAAATGTATATGAAATAAATAGTGTATTTTAACGCGATCTACATTTTTTGTGTAGTAAAATTTTGTTTATCTCTTATGGTTTACCAGTTATGCAAAAGTCGTTCACAATGAAGAATACTTTTGGAGACATTCCCAGAAAATTCAAGATATACATTTTATTTGTCATGAAAATATCTTAAAGATATGATATTTTAATCAAAATCGTTAGAGCCATTTTTGAGAAAACTAAAATTTTCGAAAAATGTTCCACGTAAAGGGTAATCTTAGGTGGGGGGATTTTCTTGAAAACCTTCGTGTCGCATCTCTGTAAGATACTGAACCTAAATACCAAGTTTGGTGTTTATCCGACTGTTCGTTTCTGAGTTATGCTGTTCACAGACACACACACCGACATGTTTCCAAAAATGCTTTTTTTGGATTCAGGGGGCCTCAAAACATATATTTCCGGTGAAATCTCGGTATCGAATTTTTGGGTGGAATACAATACTTCCCCTACTTACTATACGTAGTAGAGAAATTTAAAAAAAAAAACGTGTTTGAGAGCTCCGTAACCCAAAAATATAAAATATACATTTATAAGTACATTAAGTGAGCTCAGATAATACAAGGTAAAGCTTTCCCAGGAATTTCTTCCGCCACAAAAGCCTCTTTTTTATTTTCTCAAAAATGTCTCTATATTACAGCATCGTAAGTTTGCAACAGATATATTATATCTTGAGTGTTTTATGAAATGCTTACTCTCGATGCTTTTATAATTTCATATAACTGCAAAAATATAAAGGATGAAATATTAGCATATGTAAAATGCAGAGCTGATTAAAATAAAATTTACGTAAAATATTACTGTGTCATTCAACATTTTCCATATATTCGCTCTTTTATGCTATGATTTTACTAGATTAAAGGAAACGTTACACTTTGAAATTTAAAGGCAATTGATTTCGTCAAAATTTGAATTTTTTTATATTAAAAAAATCTGATGTGAGATATTCACATGACTTCCTCTAGCCCCATCTTTATTAGTGGGTATACAAACTATTCTTACTAAAAGCTTATTTTTCTATCTATTATATTTTAATCCATATAAACCTTAGCAGAAACAGTCACATTACACATTTCGTTATAGATGCAAATAGAACAGCGATAGTCAAATAATTTAACAACTGGACGCTATGTGCTGGCCTTAAAATTCCAGGCGTTTCCGTGCAATCGCGAGAAACAACTGAATGTTGAAAGAACTTTAGGAATGACTAAGTAATGAACAATTTGAACCTTTAAAAACGGATATCTCAGAGATATCTTATGCCACAAAAAGCGTATTTGAAATATATTGTGTGTTTTAAACAGATCTAAATTTTTTTTGTAGAGCACGTTTTCGTCTATCGCTTAACGTTTACCAGTTATACAAAATTATACAAAATTTCTTCCGAATGAAGAGGACCCCATAGGCTATTCAAGATATACATTTTATTCGTCATATAAATATCTTTAATATATGGTATTTTGATTAAAATCGTTAAGAGCCATTTTTTAGAAAATAAAAATTTTCGAAAAATTTTCCATGTAAATGGTAGTTGGGGCGGGGGGATTTTCTTGAAAACCTTCGTGTTGCATCCCTGGAAGATATTGAATTTAAATACCAAGTTTGGTATTTATCCGAATTTACGTTTTTGAGTTATACTGTTCACAGACACACACAGACACACACGGGCGTTTCCAAAGATGCTCTGTTTGGATTTAGGGGCCTCAAAAGTTGTACTTCCGGTGAAATCTCGATATCGAATTTTTGGGTGGAATTAAAATTGAGGTTTATTGTTGGACACTTCTTTAACTGCTGTGGACCTCAGCGTCCCTTCTATATTGGTCGTAAAAGACCGGTAATTTTGCTCAGAGGCCTCTTTGTCAGGCTTGAGACTCTTTTACGTGCCGTAAATCTACGACACGAGACCCCCGGCTTTACTTCCCTTCCAAAGGAAGCGATGTTAAGGATTTTTACATCCGAAAAAAATCCATTGCTCTCCGCCGAGTTTGAACCCGCGACCTCGGGAGCTAGAGGCTAGCATGGCAAATACTATACCTTTACTAGCTACTATATACGTGGTAGAGAAAGTAATAACAGGCACTTCAGTATATGTATATGTAGTTTCAAAGCAATACGGCACCTCTAAAATGCTCTAATTTAAAATATGTATTAATTTAATATTTAAATGCACGAACTAAATTTTTATACACTTAAAAATAATTAGAATCCACCTAAATAGTCATGAAAAAAGTATGGAAGATCTGATTAAACATGTGGTGAGATACTTTTGAAATGTTGAGACAATCAGTCATTGGCAGGTACTTTACTGCAAACCCTGCCTCCTCAAGTTCCCCAATTTTTCTGTTTTCCCTTCCTCTTCGCGTATAAACCATTTGAAAATTATCGTTTTGATTCATTTGTTTTCGTAGAGCGCTAATTTATATTTTTCATATAATTTTTAAATTCCGTTTTATTTTATGCATGGAGGTTGACGATATTTTAGTATTGATTATTACCACAAGTTTCTTTTTTAACCAGTGTTTTAGGGAATTTACTTTCCTCTTCCAGATCAGTTTTAGTACCTGATAAAAAAACTCTTTTTTCTTTCTTTTGTAATTAGTAGGTATATTAAAACCAAATGCACGTCGTTTTTCTGTGTCAATGTTAAGAAAAGATTCGGCAATTTTACAAACAAAACTTTGTGGCGCTTACGTTTTGAAACGTATAAATGTTTGAGGTGTCAATTTAAACGACTCAAAAATAATGGCTTCACAAAAATTAAGCTTTGACAAGGAAATTGTATGCTAAGTGTGTACACCAAACATCCTATGTGAGTATCTTACACGAATTTCTCTTGCAATGACTAATTTACTTAATATACCCGTATGCATGATCAAAAGTGATTCTTCTATCCACTTTACTTATTCACGATATATGACGTATGGCGTATGACCAGAAGCGGAGAGGGACATAGCACCTAGACAGGAGATCTTTTGTGCCTAGGTCCCTTACGGGGTGCCCCCAGGAGTGAGGGATGACGTGTGAGGAGACAGAGCGGCCGGATCAGGAGGCACGACAGAGTAGAGGGCAGGGTCCCTACATTTTCTAGGTTGAAACTCCCCTGGTAAACCGGTTCCCCTCCACCCCTGCAGGCTTGCACATCCCATTGGGGTTCCCGGGACTCGGAGACCGCCCACTTTCCGGGGGACAAAGTTTTCTAGATCTTTCTTCCCTGCCATGCAACGCCAAAACTCCCGCCGATACTAACAACCAAGCTGATGTTAGGTGAAGTGAAATGAGAAAGTAGGTGAAATGTAGGGACCGGAAATTCGAGATATGCAATTAACCTTCCCAGATTCGCCTAGCGATCCGGGGAAACCCTCGGAAAAAGTCATGGGTCAGGAAGAACGGCCTCGGTAATCGAACCCACGCGATGCGAGCCACACGCGCTACCGCCTACGCCACCTCGCGCGGTTATTCACGATATAACTGCTAACGCTACGAAGAAATTTTGCAAAAATTGAGCTCTACATTGTTCTTATCTATCGCTCATTGATTTTCCTGTTATAAAAATTTATGCAAAATTAAATCCGCATGAAGAGGACTTCACAGAAAATTCAAGATTGAGGTTTAGTTCCCCCCGCCCTCCATTTATATGCCGCCTTTAACATCTCGGATCATATATGAGGCTTGCAGTCGGGAGCTCCCGGGTTCGATTCCCGTTGATCGCCCACACTGATCGTGAGTATTTTGTGGTTTTCTCTGGTCGGTAGGCGAATGCTGGGGTGGTTTATCATTTATCACGATTTCCTTTCCATCAGTTTCCTATCATTCCGTTTCCTTCTCATTTTGCTTCTAGGTTTTGTGGCGTATGGCGGTGCCGGACAGATGGTGCGGAAGCTTGCTCAAAAGAAAGAGTACTCCCCGTGGACACTAGAGGGCTGCTTGTTTGACGAGTCGTTCATCGCTTTCTCTAGGCAGCTCCAGCAGTGGGACAGGTCTTCGAACCTGGAACTGTTAGGGACTTCCGCGGGTCTCGGTGGCCTATCGCCTGTCTGCCTGTAGCCTCCTGTGCTTCCTTGACGTCATCCCTTCCTCCTGGGTGAGGGTGGTAGCCACAATAGGTCTAATTAGGTCACAGTGCGCGAGTTGTCTCCCTCCTTTGTATAACCTATAGCCTACGTTAGGAACAATTACTCATTGGCAACGATGTTCACCAGCTTTACACTAGTTTTAATTCTTGGGTTGATATTACTTTGGATTATTACATTAAATTTACACACACATACACGCTACGATCCATACTTCCAGTCTCTAGGAAGGATAAGAAATATTCCTGCATAAAAGAAAGGAAAATTCCACCCTCCAATCGGGAATCGAACCCGGGACCTCTGGATTTGGAGGCATGCTAACCACTAGTCCACGGAGGCGGTCTATAAGTTTAATCTGTCACATTAATATCTCAAATATATTTTAATCAAAATCATTAGATTCGTTTTTTAAAAAAAAGATAACGAAATTATTTGCGTGTAAGAGGTAATGTGGATGAAGGAACTTTTACGATAAACGTTTCCTGGCTCAAGTATGAAATTTGGTGTTTATCCGATTTTTTCGTTTTAAGTTATGACGTTTACTGACACACATGAGTATAGTTGCTGCAAATTTAGAAACGGTTCAAACGACATGCCGCTTGAAATAGATAGCGATAAAGAAGCTGTCATTCTTTCCCGACCAAACAGATTTATGAGGATTATTTTGACTGCAGATCTCATCCCATGCAGCAAAGACCGTCTGCTTCAAACAAAGAAGCAGCATGACACGTGGTTTGTTGAAAGTTTGCGTTTATAGCCTTTTACAAAGAAGCGGCATATCGTTTGTACCTTTTCTAAAATTTGCGAGAGGTATACAGGAATCCGCTGAATTCTTGATACCGAATTTTTAGGTGGAATACAATAATACCTCTATTTATTATAGGTAGGCGGTAGAGAAAACAATCAAGCTTTACCCTTGAATGTTTAACAATAGTTATTTAGAGGACTAGGTACTGAACCTAATTTGTAACGTGTTGTCTACAATATTTTATCTACGTTCAAAGTATTTTAGTATATGTTGTATATTTAGTATATTCAATGAAATTTATTTATTGCGGAAACGATATGTTTAAAGAAAGACTAAGGTGGGCTTTGGGGAAAAAAACAAGATAAACAAACAAACTTTGTTGTTACATTCTGTAATTTTGGATGCTAGTTTCATATGTGAATTTAAAGTAAAAATGAGCGAAGAAGATGATTTTCATGGTTCATCAGGAAAAATTTCAAAAACAGTCCAACATGCAACTATTCATATACTTTCAGAAGAGTCAAGGAAAGTTTATTTATGTAGTTATATGTAATTCAAGGACTGGTGTGTGGGTAATGAAGCAGACGTAAATGAAGATATTGTGTTGTGTTTTTATGATAAGCCGAAAAGTATTAAAGCTTCGAGTCTTTGGAGTGAATATTCCATGGTGAGATCAACTGCTTTGATTAATGATAATATTGAAATCAGTAAAGTTTGGAAAATTAAAGACTTTTTTAAAGAGTGTATTTTACATTTTGTTGAACCTGTATCTTATGTTTTGATAGCGTGTTTTGTTGGAATATAAAGTATAGGTTTTTTTGCCTAGTAACTTCGAACTAAAGCATCACTGATTATTATAGTAGTAGATAAACATTCTAAATCAAACCATTTCCATGCACATATTTAACGAAATTAGAGGGAAGGTACTAGGAAAATTACCTTTCATAAATAGTCTGTAAGCGAAATCCTGCGACTGTTTTATATGCGATTTTAATGCTTAAAACAATTCTTGATTATGCATAATTTGTGTCACTGTATTAATTTTGGTAAGAAATATTTTCTGTAAATAAACTCAGAATTTCATTTCGCAGTGTTACAACTACAGACATTCTTTAGACATTGAAGGGTTTTCAGAATAATTCTAGTAGTTCGTACTAGGATCTTAAGAGCTCCAGGGACAGATTTGAGCTAAACTATGACAAAATGTTCGTTTTCTGCATTTTAACGCATGTACCAATTATGCTTGGAACCCATACACAGCTTGTATCATTATAGCATTTTTGCATTCCGTTATTTATAAAAGTGTATATTGCAAAGGTCAGAGTATAGGCATTTAAAGGCTTATATCAGGCGTTCTTTTGCGTTTTTCTCCAAAATGCACTTTTCAATATATAAAATGTCCCTTGTTCATCAATCGTGTTCCAATTTTAATGAAGACATTTATGCTTCATCTTCATAAGCATGTCCACAACTCTAGCCATTGTTTATCCTAGACAAACAAACCATTATAGAACATTTATGAAAGCTTATTGAAAAAAATTTGAAAAAGTATAATATCTGAGTAAACATGGGTACGATTTAAGAAGGAGTAACATGTTATATTCTTTTAGGTTTAAAAAACACCAGAAAATTATATATTTCCCTACTTCAATTCTTATGCAAGTAGTTTTCATAGTTCTGCCAATATTTTCCATTACATTTTTATAAAATATTTAATATCTTGGAAGGTAATTACTACATCAAATTAAAGCTATCGCTGTCTTCAGGAACAACCTTCGAAGTACAGACCCTTTAAGCTCAACGGTTGCTAGGCACCATAGATGTGTGTCGTATTCCCTGGTTGAAATCAATTGTTTTATTTATCTCACTGAAACAATCGACAAAAAAGTACGTGTTTTTTGTATTTATTGTACTAAGAGTTTTACAATTTGATCGTATACTGCACTTTGACCCTGGCCACTCATTCAGTAGACAATCACTACAGATTATTTACATTTTACAATTTCTCGTCAACAAATTATCTTGTTTTTTCAGTTTTTCATGTCCCATTTCCACTTGTTTTTCACTTTTCACTTATTGATTACTTTACCATCACACATTCACCATAGTTTTCCATTCAAAGTAAGATACACTACCTCTTACTTTTCTCTATCCACTGTCCAAAGCCATTTATTTTTGACTTTACACAAAAACAGTCCAATGCTTCTAGCGTCCTTGCACATCATTTTGATTATAAGTGCATTTCTATCCCCCTTCAACCACTTCTTATTAAAAAGTTCTCTTCTCCAATTTTCTGTTCCTTGGCACTTAAATACTATGTGTCCAATGTCTTCATTACCACCACATATCGGACATTGGTTCTGAGGAATACCCTGTCTTAACCCTCTTAGCCTCCATGCTCCGGTTCTTACCCATGCAATAGATTCTCTCTCTTCTTTATTTATTATGTCTATATATTTTTCCCTACCCCATGTATTTTTCATTGGCCTATAACAAACCGATGAGCTCTTTCGGCAATTTCACTGAACATGATTTGTATTTCTATATCTTCCAGTCTTTTCCTCGCCTTTTTCCAAAAATTGTTCACGTTATTTTCTCTCCTTCTCCTCATATCTCCTAACCCATTTTTCTCCAAAATGTTCCGTAAATCACTTACCTATCCATCATTCATTAAGCTATTCTCTTGGTATTCTATACAATGTCTTAACACATTACTTTTTCCTAGATTTAAAGTTCTGAACCAAAATTTCAAAGCTCTTTCCATTATCTTCCCCTTAGTTGCCACCCTGCCCATCTCTAATTGTGCTACCTGTCTTACAATTGTCTTTGGTAAACCTAGTATTTCTCTACAAAGCATTCTGTGCACCACATCTATACTTTCCCATCTTCTATCTAATCCCCATATGTCTATACCATACATCATTTTTGCCTCCACAACCATCTCATAAACTTTTTCCAGCCATTTAACATTTATATTAGGTACTCTATATTTGCAGCTTCTAATTGTTGCCATCGCCCCTTTACCTTTTGCCAATGCAAACTTCTTTTGTTTCTCCCATTTATTACCTCCATCTATTTTTACTCCTAAATAAATACAGTCACACACCACCCTGTAATCTTTATTCTCTCCCTTCCACTTTTCATATTTGCTTAATTTTTCCCTCTTTTTGAATACCACAATCTGTGTTTTCTCTTGATTCACTTTTAACCTCCATTCTTTACAATATTGTTGATAGTAAACTTAGTTGGGACAATATGTTACTGAGATTGGTAGGGGCAGGCCTTTAAATATGTCCCTGCCTAAAAACCTAAGAAAGACTTTGGTACAAATAATGGTGATGCCCCATTTCAATTATTGCGATTCCGTCCTCACATAATTTAGGATCTCATTTGTCACGTAAGCTACAGCTACGTTGCTACGATCAGACACCATCATCTACCTCTAATTGGCTATAAAAATATACATTGTATTTCTTTTATTATGGTTCCATTTATACCCAACCTTTAACTGCGATGGTCATATCGGCAATGTTGTTAACTCGTACACAGTTGTCATTACCGAGCAAGGTGGCGCTGCGGTAACGTGTGCGACTCGCATTCGGGAGGTCCCCGGTTCGATCCCCGGTGGTTTCTTCTCTACCACGATTTCCTTTCCATCATTTCCCTTTCATTCCGTTTCCTTCTCATCTTTCAGGCGTGCTTCTAGGTTTCGTGGCGTTTGGTGGTGCCGGACAGATGGCGCGGATGCATGCTCAATGATAAGAGCATTAGCAGTGGACACCAGAGGGCTGCTCGATTGGTGGGTCGTTCTTCGCCCTCTCTCGGTAAGTTCAGTAGTGGGACGGATCTGCGAGCTTGGAAATGTTAGGGGCTTTCGCGCGTCTCTGTGGCCTGTCTGTCTACAGCCAGCAGTCTCCAGTGGTTCCTTCACCTCATCCCTTCCTCCTGGGGGGATGTTAGCCGCAATAGATCTGTGCAGGTCGCAGCGCCCGAGGTTGAATAACCCCTACCTCTACACTTGCCATTGAATTTCTGGTTTTTCTTTGGGTTATTATATTAAATCACACACACATTCACACTCACATTCATACTTCCAGATTCTGGGGAGGATAGGGAATAATCTTGGCTACTCCCCAGCCGGGAATCGAACCCGGGACCCATCCCACATTTCATTGTCTTTTACTTCTCTTTAAACTTATTCACACTTCTTCCCCTACATACCTAGCTTCTAGAACCTTACACACGCTCCGAAAATCATCCCTTACCTTCAATAATACTTCACTATTAGAGCCCGGATGTTTAAGCATTTCTAACAATCAAAATAGGGAGGCAAAAAAGGCAATAAAAACGTAAAAAGGCGCGGTACATTTGAAAAAAGGCATTATAAATTTTGAAATGTCATAATCGTAATATATGTAATAATCAATATTTAGTTTAAAAATCATACAAATTATACAATTTCTATTGTTGCACATGATAAGCGATTGCTGTAAATGTATATATGCCTTCTTGTTAACATGTGTTGATTGATATTATACCTTCATTTCTCGTGATCAACTTTCTCCTAAAAAATCTTACACAATAAAACTTCCATCGTTGAAAACACATGGGCACCATATTCACTAACATAAGTGTGAAGTTCACTTTTAAATGGTTGAGTGAACTTAGATATCGTAACTAAATAATGTTATGTCTACTTTCTCGCGATAGTATTGACCATCCCTATTCGTCAAAATGTTTTCCCTAAAATACTTTCTAATACTGGGGAACCCGCTTTTAAACAGAAATTCTGAACCCTTAGCAGATAATAAATATCACAAGATGATCACATAGGGAAGATCAAGTGTGTCTATCATCTTGAGTTCCCTGAAGGTAATAGATAAACTGAAAATAAATTGAAAACGTTTAAGTTGATTTCAAAATGGCAAACGTTGGCATTTATGATTTAAGTAGGCAGTAGTGGCGCTGTGGGCTAGAGCGCGGAGCTCTGGTTCCCGGCCACGGAATGCGCCCGGGTTAGAACTCACCCATGGGGGAGCGGATTTTAAGTCGCGGATATACGACCGGTGCCCACTAAGCATCGTGAGGAAAGTGAGGGGCTGCGATAGGCAGCAATTCCGGCTACGGAGGCCAACTTTCCGGCTGGGGGATGCATGAAGCTGGCCACATCACCTCCCCGTATCCGTTGGATGATCTGCAATGCGTAAGTGCGCGCGAGGCCGACAGTCGGGTTGGTAGGTCTTTCATGGGCCGTAGCGCCACAGGATTATTTTTAATATTATTATTAACTACAAATTAACAAGGTAAAATAGTAAAAATAGAAGCTGGTTCCGTCACTTCCAAATATGTACCTGAAAACACGATTACAGCTTATTATCACATTAATAAAAATGCCATTTTGCTAACTTTGGGGCTCTGCTCATAATCTTTCACCGAAGGGGTGCTTGGTTCCAAACTTCATTGCCACAAAATGTCAGGGGCTGTCAGATTTTAACTGCATTTCACGTAGGTTGCACATTGGAAATAAAAATGCCTGGTTAACTTAGAGGCAATATCCTCATTTTCATTGTACACATAGTTGTATAAATATACTTCAAGAGACTTATTCTTTTATCTTATTTCTACATATTTTCAATTAACTTAAAGGGAGACTAAATGGTGGAAATTGTCAAAAATAACATCTTTAGTTTATTATACATTCCTATAAATGAAAATTTCCTCGTTAATTTGATGTATACTTTAACATTGTAGAAACATAATTATAGTTTAAATATATTTTTAAAACTGCAACTGCATATGGGACATTCCATTCCAAATCGTCCGAAATAGAAGGGAAATCGACCTTGCAATTTTTAAACGAAACGAAACTTTTTGTAATTGTAGATACAATGCTTTATGCACACTCTTAAAATTCAGTGTATCATAGTTTTGCAATTAAAATTGTTCAAATTTATCGTATCTTAAAATTTCCAAATTCAAGCTGTTATAACTCTGAAACCTTTAATTCTAATTATTTAAATCCAGCTTTATTTTGATTCCCTAAACTTTAATTGCATACTTATAGTTAAACATGCTCTTATTTTTATTTTAAGTGAAGATATTTTTTTTCAAGTATAGGTGGTAACGGATTAAGAAAAATAATATGGTAAGATTCCGTAATTTAATCACAATCAAATATATATTTTACTGCAATGTTTACTGATAAGGATTCGTCTAAAATAAATAAAGAAGTAATTTACTTCATGCGCTCATGGTCGCTCTCGCACGTTTGTTTTTAACTGAAGGTCAAGCAAGCTACTGTGCATGGTTACACAATGAGAATGCGTATCAAGTAGTATGCGGTTCTTAGTATTTCCTCAAAATTCGCAGAGCGCCTGGTGATCGTGCAACTACGTAAATCGCAGTGTTTATTCACTTTTTGTGTTATATTACGAACACCCAAATATAACCACTTTAGCAACGTTGCTGACTTCTCTTAATGATACTATGGATTATTCTCAATCAATATTTTAGTTTTATAAAAATCCGGAGACGCTTAAAATAAGTAAAAAGTGCATATAGATTTTTGTGAATATTATAAAAATAATTAGTATATGCTGTAATGAAATGCGGACTTTTATCTACAAAATGAGGTTTGGTACAATATTCTGAAATAAAGGGCTCCAGTGCTATGCGCACTTAAAATGCGACTAAATGAATTAATACGATACATTTGTCGCTCAATAACGTGACAACTGTTGGGTTTTAGATGCTAATATTTGATAAATATGTTTTTCTTAGCATCCCTAATTAATAGAAAAAATTACAATGCGAACAAAAAATGCGAGTTTTTTTTTTCGTTCGATTTCACATGGAATGCAAGGGGAAAGTTTAGCTCTACAAATTGGCACTACTGTTAAGTATGGCAGCTTTCGTGCGCTCAAGTCATGTGGTTTATTCCTTTACAAATATATGAGAGTTTGTTTTCTCCATTGTTTGCTTTGAACGGCTTTTTTTATGAATGGCATTTTCTGATGCAAATGATCCGTTTTCTCAGAAACTATTAAAGATAATCAAATTTTGGAATGATTAAAACAACCTCTTATGCTGTTGTGGATCTACTTTTGTATTAATAATACATTTGGTTATTTAAAAAAAGTAATTACTGAGTAGTTTTAAAAAAAGGTGGTATAATTCAGAAAAAATCCTATCTGCCTTAATAAACAAACTTGTTGGATAAAAATAGATCAGTGAAATTGGAAGACACTTATCTGCATCCTGTAAAAATGTCAGTCTATCTTAAATACAAGGTTATTCAAAAAGAAGGAACAGATTATAAATATTCATTTTTAATGAACGACAATAGATAGCAACGCATAGAACACATTATTGAGTAGAGGAAAATTCAAAGTTTTAAGTCCCCACCTATTAGTTCCATTCAGTGCCTACAGCGGCGCTGGGTTTGTTTACGAGAAAATGGCAACGCCAAAGGAAAAGTCGTTTTGTGTGCTGCATTATGCAAAGAGTGAATCCTGAGGCAGTATTTTTAATGATTTCAGTCTAATTATATAATATATAAATTCAATAACAGCCCGCCTTAAAGCAATATGTGTATGTAACAATATATAAAAAGTGTATATTACAGTCATTATATATGTTTATATTGTTGTATACTATTGTAGACATGTGTAATAATGTTATAGGAATGTATTACGTAATTTAATAATGTAGGAGCTGTGAGAATAATAGGTTAAAAGCTGCTAACAATGAGGTAGCAATGAGGTAACCTTAAGGCAATAATGAGTTTAACAATACTACTTGTAATTCTTGGAAACAATAATGTAGTTTTAGTGACAGTTTATAAAAATAGCCAATCAACAACCAGAAAAAGCTTTAGTTAAATGAAGGTATTCTATTGGATTAGGATTAGCCAATCAGAAATTGAAATACATAAATTTACAATTTTAGGCGGAAGAATTCAAGTCAGTTGCTTGAAAACAGCGCTCATAACCAGACGTGTTGCCTGCAAACAGTGTTCCTAACCGGACGCGAGACACGTCCTCGAGAAATTTAATACGTATTCGTGTGAGACGAAAATAGTTTACGTGTTAAAAAGTGAAATTAATTAATAAAAAGATTCTCACAGCTCTCTATATCAGTGAAGTGTTATTTAAATGGTGTCAAGCATTAATAAAAGGAGTGAAGTAATAATTATAATCTTTGTAAGCCTACATTCTTGTTACACCACAACCCTGCCAAGACATCCATGCCTCTAACAATAATACTGACGCAGCCGAGCCAAACATAAATATATAATATTTAAAGAAACAGTCAAATTACAAAGTTAATACCTTTTTTTTTAAACTTGTGGCAAAAGCCACCTGAAAGTACATTTGGGGCGAAGGCTACCGGAAACTGTTTACCATATGTGCGGTTGCAACTACTTCTAGTTCGGCTCCCCAACAGTTGAAATGTAATACAACTTCTTCAATCCTTTGTTTCATTGCAGCGTGAATTTCGTTCTAAGTTCAACAAAGAGCCGCCTCGTCATAAAAAATTTACAATTGATACAATAAGTTCGTAGAAGATGGTTGCGTATGCAAACGTAAAAGCACTGGTCGTCCTCGCATAACAAATGGTGCTCATTTTGAACACACAAAATAAAATTGTAAACTTTCCTCTATTCAGTGATGTATCGCATGTGTCGCCACCTATTGTCGTTCATTAGAAATACATATTTAAAGACTGTTGCTTCTTTTTTAATAACCCTGTAGTTGAGATAACGGGTCATGAAATTTAGCAAATTTCACATTGGTAGGATAAGGCTTTTAATCTCCCTTATTTTTTTTCTTATTATTGTTATTCTAATATATGTTATTTCTGTTTTGTAGTACTCATTTGAATATAATTTACATGTATCATCGTTGTATTCAGGATTTTTGTGTGTGGTTGAGCAAAAGAGAAGGGCAAATGGCCTTAGCTCTGCTACATGAATGAGTAAATAACTAACCGCCGTTGCCAATCTCCAGAAACACGTCTTTCTCCAGCCGGTGCGGACCGTAAATATCTTGATATAATGTGGATTAATCAGCTGTGGTTAGTGTTTGATACAGCGTGACTTATCGATGTAGTGTTAGCATTAACGTGAGACTTGATGCACCGTTAGCGTTTAAGATAGAGATAGAATATGATGTTTGGTCGCGGGTTCGCCTAGCGTTAAGTTTAATGTAATTGTCCTTGGCCTTTATGTCACCCTAGGGGGTAAGGGGATTCGAGCTTCCCCCAGCTCTTTCATTTATGAATATATTTCGTGCCCATGTGCCAGATAATGAAAAGGGTGGGACTCATAGGGGTGGTCTGACAAAAACCTTTGAAACATTACTTATTATCAACGTTAGTGTCACGAGTAATTAAATTATCTACTTCGACCCTTCCTCGTGATCTTAATACCTAGGAGCATTTGGCACTAATGGACTTTCAGCATTGTCGCGTGGGAAGCCAAAGGTCTCTGATTACTGACTTTCGCCCCTTTATCAAGTTTTCACTTAATATATATTAATATGTTTTACAAGGAACTAAACACTATGCGAAACGAGAAAATACAGCGTTAAAAACTTGTGGGCTGGTACTTAAGCTTAAGCCACTTATTATAAATGTTATATGTATCTCCTGAGCTGAGTTGTCAGTTGGTATTAGCATTTGCGACGTAAATTCCTTAATAGGGATATATTTGCTTCGTAGCATCAGAAAGTATATATTTTTAAATCAACGATATATTAAAATATTTACATAAGGCAGATTTATTTTAATGTTTTGTATACCACAGAAAACCAATTATGTTTTAAACAAATTATTTTGTGATAATAATTCAGTATTAATAAATACTCATCCATTATAGAACTACAGGATTTGTCATCGGCTTCGACGAGTTTCGGTTACCTTCGAGTTTCTATTATGGAATCGAGAGAAAAAAGATCCCTATGTTTTTACTACCGGCAGCATTGTGATAGGCGAAAGCGTGACAATTTGAACACATTAAAGATGGTGCCAAACATATAGCCTGATTTAAATTAGTGCTTCCGATTATTAGAAAATTCTAAAGCAAGAGAAGCGGATACTATACTTTATGTACAAGGCATGTTTTTAAAGTAGGTACCGATATTCATTCAATCATTCATTATCTGTTGAACCTCCTCTTATGTAGGACTTACACCCCCCAGGACTTACAGGTGGGTGCCTGGGTCAGAGGCCCGTCGAGGAGCAGACACTCATGGATCAGACAGAATATCCAGGATGGGGGATCAGCCCGATGCCTGGTATGGGAGGAAGGAAGTAGATGAAACGAAATGATGGTGAAATGGATGAAAGGAGAGGTGATGATGGAGCAGTTGGTGGAATGAATGGCGGGGGAAAACCGGAGAACCCGGAGAAAACCCGCCCAGACGCCGCTTTGTCCACCACAAATCCCACATGCGGGTCCCTGGGATTGAACCCGGGCCGCCTCGGTACCGATAAACTTTATAAAAAAATAATAGGACATTATTTTCCAAACACTTTATTATCGTTCATTACCTTATACCTTATACTACATCTCCACATAGTCACCGCCGTTATTCAGGCATTTGTCGTAACGGGAAACTACTTTTTGTATGCCTTCCTCAACGAATGATGCCGTCTGTGATGAAAGCTGAGTCTCTACTTCTTGTTTCACAACATCGTCGTTGAAATGTTTTTCCACCAAGGAATTTTTTCAGATGAAAATTGCTTGGTGTCAAATCCGGACTGTAGGGAGGGTGGTCGAATTCTTCCTAACCAAATGATGTGATCAGATCTTGAGTTTGTTTGGCTGTGTGTGGCCGGGCGTTGTCACTCATTATTGTTTCCTCATAAACCTCACACAATTGGCGATGAATGTTTGCTGGCGTAACATTTCTCGCATTCAGAAAAACGAATCCCTGACCTGACTTCACAGTCGGCGGGTCGTTAGATTGCTTTCAACATTTGGAAACGCTCTAACAACAGGAAAACACAAAGTGACGATCGCTCACAGCTGGTCTGGCTTCCTAATGAATGGAGGAAGTGATAATACATGCTCAAAATCGCGACTGCAGCGCTACAGCGGCAAAATATTAAAACGATACTTACTTTAAAACACGCCTCGTATGTGTAGGAGTATGTTTGAGGGGAATGGGCAATTAACCATGTTTTATGTAACTTTTATAATAACCATAACCATTTAACTTTAAATGTCTTGTTTCCTTTATTAATGGAACAAAATCACAATAAAAGTACAGTACAAGGATAGCCAATTGCCGATTACCCATTAATCAAGAACAGCAACATTGAAGTTTCCGAAATTACTTTAGAAAAATGGACCAGATAAGAAGCAAATATTGCTGAATTATGAAGTTAACAATGTCGAACAGACCTTTTATCTGCTGAATCTTATTGAATTCCTATATTGTCACTAAAATACAAACATTATAAATTTTGAACTATTTAATAAACCTTTAATTTTGCAACGCTTAATAGTAGACAAGGAGAAATTAACAAACTTAGCAGTTTGGCTAAGTTTATATATCAGATAATTAAATCGAAATATTTTAGATGTGCCGATATAAATACTGTGGGAAAATGAAATCGATTTATGTTTTCGATATTTGCATCCCTACTACAGAAGGGCTGCTCCAACATACCCTGTACACGTTGTGAGATTTCATGTATGATTACTTATTTTGAACACAACCCCCTGGTTCACAGTTATATATAGGTAAAGTTAAACGCTGCATCATTAGTTTTATTTACTATTTAATTGTTTCTGTCTTTTGAATGTACATACACTACTCAGAGACATGAACACCCATGTCCGAGACAGGACTCGAACCCGCAGTCTCCTACGCATGGAACATTAAAGCTACGCGACTTAGCGAGCACGGCCAAATCTGTACCTATTTACGAAATGACTAAAAAGTTAACTTACAAAAATAGCACTAGTCTGCATGATATCGGATGACTGAAAACTGATAAGTGATTCTGAATCACTTTTTTATGCTGATTTCAGAACTGCTTTCAGTTTCGTTTATCACGTACAGTTTTTTCACAATTTCACTTCAAAAATATAGAGATATAAAGATATTGCTTTCGCCACTACACATAAAATTGGGCTTGATGAAGAAATTTGTAAGGGCTCTACCACAGGATGGACCCTGCTTCAAGTACCTTTCTAAGAAATTTCCCTTCAATACACAAGACAAATTAAAGGCTGGAATTTTTGTTGGTCCCCAAATAAAGCAATTGATGAAGGATGAAGATTTTGAGAAGACAAAGAATGAGAGAGAAATAGAAGCATGGACCGCTTTCCGATCAGACACTGAAAACTTCTTAGGCAATAACAAAGATCCTAATTACAAGGCCATTTTCGAAACAATGTTGGAAAATTTCAAGAAGATAGGTTGTAACATGAGTGTAAAGGTGCATTTTCTGCATTCTCATATCGACTACCTTCCAGAAAATCTGGGACATTATAGTGAAGAGCAGGGTGAAGTTTTCACCAAGATATTAAGGAAATGGAGAGGAGGTACCAGGGGAGATGGAATGAAACTATGACGGCCGACTACTGTTGGATGTTGAGGAGGGACAGTCATCTTCAAGGATATGCAAGGAAGTCAAAGAAGAGAAAGTTTGAAAAAAATTAAATGAAACACTTTGGCTTCTTGTTTTGTTAAAATGTAGTCATGAAATAAATTAGGGGAGTTCTTGAGAGAAATCTTAAAATGTTTCGAGAATAAAAACTTACCTTGTGTGAAATGGTATTTGAATACTTTTCTACGCTCATAAGTAAAAATGTCAAAACATTACATATTTTGTGTAAAAACCTGACGTGATAGAAAAAAACGGAAGTTATTTCTGGAATCAGCATAAAAACTTGATTCAAGAACACCTACTTTTAAGAAATCATCTGACAAACTGTTTGAAAATGCAGACTAGTGTAATTCTCGGGAAGCGGCATAAGTTCATATTTCACAAATTTTAAATTTTACATGAGAAACAAACAATTCTACAAATAAGTTGTTTAGATAACACGTACAAGGTTTTGTAAATTTAAGCGTTATGGTTTGCAAGGATTTGCATTTTGTGATTATAGTAGGCTTTTATGCTTACTTGTAGTGAAATGTTGATTTTTTTCTTTATGACTTAATGCTTTGCAAGCAGATTCACATTCTCACAAAAGACTTCAATAACACAAACATTTTAGAATTTGCGCGCAAGTGACGATACCCCTGATAAATCCTGATCACTTCCGAAGCACAACAAAGAATGCATTGAAATTTTTAAACCTCAAGTTTCGAGGCTAAGATATTATCGATTATTTTTAAACAACTTACTCTTTGCCTTTAAAAAATTAGCTTTATTCTGACCACAGATCCAAGTATCGTGTTTTTAAGGTCGTAAATACTTCATCGATACTCAAGAAGTATGTTTTGCTCTTGTTTTATTTCCCGGCATGTGTTAAGGGTTATTACACTGGAATCTCGTGTGTGTGTGGCATGCAAATCTTCATATATGCTTTTTGTGAAACGATCAAAACATCCGTTCGTTGGAATTACAGAAGATGTTTGGCAAACGATTTAATATTCTAGCGTTTAATGAACATTTTATTGTAAATGTAACATCTAAATCTACAAACTCAATATTAATATTGGCAATGTGCCTTGCAGCCGCAGAAACAAAATCGTTTAGAAGTTTGAATTTTAAAAGATATTTACGTAACTGCATAGCAAAGTGTGTGTTTTCAGGACAAGTAAGATATTTACGGCCGAAGCGAAGCTGAGGCCAGAATATTGAAACGAGCAGTGAAACTCATCTTTTACTTTAGAATCCTAACTCGCCCCCGTCTTCTGAAATGTAAACAACCTAACTCGGTCCCGTAGGGAATTAATCTCAATCTGAACTAGAGTTTAAAAGACTTATGGCTTTCAGTACAACTATAGTGACTGCAAAACGTTGTTGCAGTTTCATGCTTCACTAAAACCTATTTTAACCACAAAATCAGATGTTATATAAAATGTTGCTGTAGAAAATGCATGTAACAATTTTGTAAATTCCACACACAAAACAGTTGAAAGTCGGTGTATTAATAAAGAAATTATAATTCTAATCAAATGATTTTTAAAAAAGCAAAAATATGTAACATGCAATAAGCATTTCGGGGGGGGGGTTCCACAATTAGATCTAAATTTAACAGTACCCCATACAGTTACCATGTTTCTACTCCGTAGTATATAGACGTTACATGGATAAGAAAATTGCTTGGAGACATTATATAGACAAGAAAAACTCACCAGAATGAAGATATTCCACCTTACAGCACAAAACATGGAGACTGCTTCAAAAACCGGGCTGTATGGTCACCTTACCTAAGTAGGGCGACGATATTAACTAATAAATAAATTACAACTATCCGGGCTTGTAGGCCGTGGTCTAGAAGGCATCGTAGATACCGACGTTTCGCCAAGTACAGCGCTTGGCATCTTCAGGGTGAAGTGATTCAGTGTCTGCGGTGATCGGAGTCTGAATCATTTATTAGTTATGACGCCGGTCGTGAAAGCCTCAGTATGTACGACGATATTAAGTTTCCCTTTTTCTTGTAAATGTGCTACTAGCAATAGACTTACTGTTATCTAACGACATTTTCCCATATTGGTTTGCTATGAATTTAAATAAATAAAACTGTCCGAAGTTTCGGTGGGGTTTGAACTCTAGAACCCCCCCCCTCCAAATACGGCCCTATCAGCGAGGTTTGTGTTACAGTCAACTACTTGTGCTCAGTGTCACTATCGATTTTTCGTAACGAATACCACACCACCTTCAATTTCACTATGCTCAGGGTATTATTACGGTTTCGTATTGTATGCTACGGGATCGAGTTGGCTAGCTGACAGTAGGTATATGCTACGGAACTGAGTTAGGTTGTTGACAGCATACGCTGCGGGACCGAGTTGGGTTGTTGACATTTTACTCACGAAGTTAACGGGACCGACTTAGGATGCGCTCGAAACGAATCTTGAAAAAAACACTTTCCTGCAGTTACGCACAATATTTTGTTTCACACTATGCCGAAATACTTTACACATAGGTTAAATATTGTACTGCATATCACGCTCGACATGGACGCAGTCATATGTTTCATGGTTATTACAGCGCCAATGTATTCACATGTTGGTGCTGGAATACGGAAAGTAACTGAACGGGAAAGTTCAAATTGATGTACTGGTTTGGAGACGGAAAACCGTGAAATACCAGGTAGTATGACACAAGCATATTTACACTTTCTCTACCGCAAATTATGGTAGGCAGAGAAAGTGCTATATTCTACCCAAAATCTTGATGTCGAGAGTTTACTGGAAATATTATTTGTTTTGAGCAGCATGAGCCCAAAACAGTGCATTTTAGAAAGAAAGGTCCAAATGTGAGTGTGTGTGAACTGCACTGCTAACAAATGAAAGGTCTGATAACGATCAGACTTTTATTTAAACCCCGCATCCTTCAAGGATACAAGAATACGAAACGAAGCTTTAGAAGTTCTCCTCTACCCGGATGCATGGAAAAGTATAATTACGTTTTATTTATTTATTTATTTATTTATTTATTTACGATTTTGATTAAAATATATGCTTGACAAATTGACATGAGGAATAAAATGAATATTTTGAGGGAGTGAGTTCTTTTTTTATTTATGGACGCTCTTTAACTGCTGTGGTCCTTAACGTCCCATTCTATATTGGGCGTGAAAGACCGGAAATTTTGCTCAGAGGCCTCGTTATCAGGCTTGAGGTTCCTTTATGTGCCGTAAATCTACACACGAGACCACCGGCTTTACTTCCCTTCCGAAGGAAGCCACGCGAGGATTTTTACGCCCGAAAAAATCCATCGCCCTCCGCCGGGTTTGAACCGCGGCTTTGGGAAATAGAGGCTAGCATTGTAACCACTACACCACGGAGGACCACCTGCGCGGTTCCGATAAACATCTGAATGTAGTTTCGGTATTTGTATATAACTAAGTATTTATTGTTTGGTTTGAAATCTTGAAATTCGTTACATTCACAGGACTTTCTCTACCCACTATCATTTATTTTTATATACTTCTACAGCTATTCTTACGAAAGCTAGTTTTTCTATCTACTTCATGTTAATCGAGATAAACCTTTGCAGAAATAGTTTCATTACAGATTTTCTTGTAGGTACAAAGAGACATCGCGAGAAACAATTCAGTAGCGACAGCAATTCAAGATGACAGAAGTATTGAAAAATTAAAACCCATAATAACGGATATTTCGGAAATGGCTGATGCCACAGTTTATGAACTATGTGTTGTAAAGGAATTTTCAATTTTTATAGTGTCTTTATATATCTCTTGTGGTTTAGCATTTATTCAAAATTATACAAAATTACTTCTGAGTGAAGAGGACTTCACAGGCTATTCCCATAAAAGTCAATATATAGATTTTTTCATATAAATATCTTAAATATATAATGTTTTAATCAAAACTGTTACAACCGTTTTTGAGAAAATGAAAAATTTCTAAGTTGTTCGATATAAAGAGTAGTTTGGGGTGAGGATTTGAAAATCTTGGCATATTTGGAAGGACTAAACTTAAATACTAAGTTTGGTTTTTATCCGAAATAGATTTTGAGTTATGCTGTACATAGAATTACGCACGGACATTTTTTTAAAATACTTGTTTTTTGGTGTTAGGAGCCTCAAAACAAGCATTTACGGTGAAATCTCGACATCTAATTTTTAGGTGAAATGCAGTACAAACGAGGTTCGGAATGCTGAACCATAAGGCTGGTGTCTCTGCAAATATCCACCTTACTATCTTTAAAATCTAAAGCTATAGATAATTAAACAGTTTTGCCAAAATGATGGCTGTATGATCATACTACGCCACTTTTGGAGTAATTATATTTTAGTAGTATGAAACTAAAAGTTTATTTTAAATCAGTATGTAAAAACGAAAAACGCGAGTTCTGCGTAATGAAGGTATACCACTTAAAAACAAATTCTATGAATATTTGTGAGAAAATTAGAGTAAATGCTTTAAAGATATGAGAAAATACTTACACCTCGGAGGTCACATATCAGGTTTTTGTGTTTTACTACGTAGGATTCCTGAATCAGCCAAAAATAGAATAAGGCAGGGGGATTCCAACCCCCCGAATGTCAGACACACTCTGAATACAAATAAAGGAGCGGACAACAAACTCAAGGGTAAGGTTTCAAACACATCCATGTTCCTCACACGTAAACGAAAACATGGGCTCGAGGAGACAAAAGCAGCCAAGTTTGACACGTTGCTGGATTTATACAACACAAACGTAAAGTGGTGTACGACAGTCCAGGGTCATAAAGGAAACATGATACCTTTTGGCAGAGAGCAGACCCGGGATAAATCAAGCTTCAACGATTGAAACATCTGTACCAGCTGCATTTGAATTGGAATTAATATCTTAAGGGAATCCGAAATTTGGTCAAATTCTTGAAAATATTAACTTATTGAGTTTTAATAGCCTTTGATAGCATCCGTTTAGCATATGTATCGTCTTTATTACTTTCTCTACCACGTACCTAGTGGGTGCACCCAAAATTCGATACGGAGATTTCATAGAAAATAATGCTTTGAGGCCCCCTGAATAAAAAAGCATTTTTAAAAAAAGGCCCGTGTGTCTGTGCGTGCCACTATCAACAACATAACTAAAAAAATCTGATATGATACATTCACATAACTTTCTCTATTCTCTATCGTTTATTAGTGGGTATAAAGACTGTCCATAATGGGACTGGGTATATGGACGAATCTGTGTGATCTGTAGTGGCGTACTGCTGTTTCCACTGGGGTCTATCTGAACCTCGAATTCAAGCACGGTGATAAGAAACTGACAGATTCACTTACTTGACTAATCTTTGACACCTATTTTTGGGTGCTAAAAGTTGGGGACGCAGCGAATCTAAAGATATTTATCCGGAAGGAACGCTGGGATTTGGACAAAAGGACCACTTTGGCCTTGGGATCTCCCGCATTTACGGGAACTTTAAGTGCCCACGGCAGAAGGGCATATGATAAAAAAAATGTTAGTTCGACTACTGTTTTAATCACTTTTATTCTATAAACTTTGCGTTTAAGCCAAAGTACCTATAAATTATTTCTAATAATAAAAAGAACTCAAAGCAGCAACTGAACAGTGACTTCACCTTAAAACGATGGCACTATATAAAAAGAGGTCTATTCATAAGGCCCATCACCTTCTGACGGGTTGCATGGAAAAGACCAGACTCTTCCACTGCCTGAACTGATAAAACACTGCACACGTCACACGTTTCTTAAAGCTACAAAATGATATAGAGTGATAAACCATTGTAAAATTGTAAAATGAACGCTGTAAACAACTCATTGAACGGTAAAACGTAGGTTGAGATTATTCATTGTAAATAAAAAAAAACTAATTAAAACCTTTGGAGAAATAACTTGATTACACTTTTCGTAAAAAAAAAGCTAGTCTTACTAAATGTTATATTTATATCTACTTCATTTTAATACAAATAAAGTTTTGCAGAAATAGTTACATTACACATTTCGTTATAGATACAATGGGAACAGCGATAGTCAAATGTTTAAGACCTGGACGCTATACTTCTTCTTCTTTCTCTGTTTAACCTCCTCTTTTGTAGGACTTACACCCCCCAGGACTTACAGGCGGGGCCTGGGGTCAGAGGCCCGTCGAGGAGCAGACACTCATGGATCAGACAAAATATCCAGGATAGGTGATCAGCCGGATGCCTATTATGGGAGGAAGGAAGTAGATGAAACGAAATGATGGTGAAATGGATGAAAGGAAAGGTGATGATGGAGCAGTTGGTGGAATGAATGACGGGGGAAACCGGAGAACCCGGAGAAAACCCGCCCAGACGCCGCTTTGTCCACCACAAATCCCACATGCGGGTCCCTGGGATTGAACCCGGGCCGCCTCGGTGAGAGCTGGACGCTATACGCTAGCCTTAAAATTGCCATGACATCGCGAGAAACAACTGAATGTTGGCAGGGCTTTAAAAGAATGGTTAAGTATTGAACAATTCGAACCATTAATAATGTAAATGGCTGATGCCACAAGGTTATTTGAAATAAATTGTTTTTTAAAGTGATCTACATTTCTTGTATAGACGTTTTCGTCTATGGCTTAACGTTTACTGGCTATAGAAGATTAAACAAAATTCCTTTCGAATGCAGAACACTTCAAAGACTATTCCCAGAAAATTAAAATATACATTTTATTTGCCTTGTAGATATCTCTAATGTAATGCTATTTTAATGAAAATCGTTAGAGCCATTTTTTAGAAAATCAAAAATTTCGAAAAATGTTCCATGTAAAGGTGGTTTGGGGTGGGGCGCTTTTCTTTCAAAATCTTCGTCTCGTATCTTTGGGAGGTACTGAACTTAAATACCAAGTTTGGTACTTATCTGACTTTTCGTTTTTGAGTTATGCTGTTCACAGACACACGCACGAACCTTTTACCAAAAATGTTCATATTATTCTCGGGTTCAGCAAACATGTATTTCCAATGAAATCTCGGTATCACGTTTTTGAATACCAAGCTTGGTATTTAGCTTCAGTATCTTCCTAAGATGCGACACGAAGATTTTCAAGACGCTCACCCACTCAAAATTAACCTTTACATGGAACGTTTTTAGATTTTTGATTCTGTCAAAAACGACTCTAACGATTTCGATGAAAATGCCATTTAGGTATTTAAGATGACAAATAAAAAGCATATTTTGAATTTCGTGGGGATAGCCTATGAAGTAGTCTTCATCACAAGGAGTTCTGTATAATTTAGTATAACTGGTAAACCATAAGAGATAGACAAAAACGTACCACACACATAAAAAAATCTGATGTGTTACACCCACATGACCTTCACTACTGTTGTACAAACTCACTTGTTTTGTATTTGCAAGGGCAATATAGAAATACAGTAGCCTTTAAGCATAGACATATCTCTTAATAGCTGGTTGCTAGGTGCAGCACCATTCTCTTTGCCACAGATTAATCCTCTTTGCATATCCGAGACAAAAAATGAATAACGAATTCCCATTTGAGAAAATAAGTATTGAACATTTAAGGGAATAACAAGCAATATCTCGAAAATGGTTCGCTCAAGAAAAAAAATGTATATGACATAAATTGTGTATTTTAACGCGATCTACATTTTTTGTGTAGTAAAATTTTGTCTATCTCTTATGGTTTACCAGTTATGCAAAAGTTCGTTCACAATGAAGAATACTTTTGGAGACATTCCCAGAAAATTCAAGATATACATTTTGTTTGTCATGAAAATGTCTTAAACATATGATATTTTAATCAAAATCGTTACAGCCATTTTTGAAAAAATTAAAATTTTCGAAAAATGTTCCATGTAAAGGGTAATCTGGGGTGGGGGGATTTTCTTGAAAACCTTCGTGTCGCATCTCTGGAAGATACTGAACCTAAATACCAAGTTTGGTGTTTATCCGACTGCTCGTTTCTGAGTTATGCTGCTCACAGACACACACACGGACATATTTCCAGAAATACTTTTTTTGGATTCAGGGGGTCTCAAAGCATATATTTCCGGTGAAATCTTGGTATCGAATATTGTCGTAGCCTCTCTCAAAATACTACTCAGAAACAGACGGGGGGCACTCGCTTGCAAGAGGTACGGGTAAATTAAACAAGATCTGCACATGGCGAGGCTACGACGGGGAACGCAGCTAAGTTAAAGACACAAATAACGGCTATTCCAAAATAATACCTGGCTTACGGGAAGGAAAGGACACTACACTACCATAAATTATACTTTACAAAAGTAGATGGCTACTAGTTTAATGAGATAAAGACAGATACTTACATTATCAGCCCAATGTCTGTCGGCGAGGACATCGTGCTTTAGCACGAAGAAAGCAGTTGTACGTCTTTCCTACTCGGGGCTTGCTTACTGACTCTCTCTCAAACACACACGCTAAATCTCAAGCGTCACTGACGCTACCCCTTCCCCTAAGACTTAGTTCCCCCTGACTTACCCCTACTCCCAGACAAACTGCCGTCTCGGATCTCGGTGCCCAGAGAGTCGTGTATCCTATTATCTGTGCATACGCCACATCTCCCCCTGGCCACCGAGCTCGACGCCCTCGTCGACACAAGGCAAACAAACATAATAAGGGACATTAAAATAACAAAAATGACATACAATAAGAAGGAACAAAACACATGTGTGATAAACACCCAGACGACGACAATGTTGCTTTTTTTTATTTTTAGATGGCTGGCTCGAGAATCTTGAGTGCTATCGGATAATATTGTTCACTGACGCTACCCCTTCCCCTAAGACTTAGTTCCCCCTGACTTACCCCTACTCCCAGACAAACTGCCGTCTCGGATCTCGGTGCCCAGAGAGTCGTGTATCCTATTATCTGTGCATACGCCACAATATTTGGGTGGAATATAATACTTCCCCTGCTTACTATACGTAGTAGAAAAAGTAAAAATGTGGATCTCTTTAAAACACACATTTATTTCAAATAACTTTTTGCAGCATCATCAATTTCCGATATATCCGTTATTATTTACAGTGTTTCTCGCGATCACATAAAAAGAGTATGCAACTTCAAGACCAGGATATAGTGACCCACTTTTAAACATTTGACTATCGATTAGGTTTCCTCTATCCCGCTTGTATCTACAACGAAGTTATTCCTGTAAAACTTTGGCTCGATTATCATGAAGTATACCTACAGAAAAATAAGCCTTCGTAAGAAATAGAAGTGATATAAATATAAACCATAGTGGGTAGAGAAAGTCCTGCAACGCATCCTTTTTTTTTCTTTCTTTCTTACATTTTCAGGCTTTCAAATGCTCCACACTTGGCAGATTTTAGTTTGTTTTTTACAAGTCTTCTACAGAAAGTCGGAAATAGTAAAATGAAAGAAATACTGGGATAAAAGATTCCCATACTGGACGACCTATTTTAAAGGTTTTTCCTCAGTGTATAGTTTTTAAAATTTAGGAAATGTATTTTAGTAAACTGCCTTAACCTTTGTATATTGAAGCTATAGGTTTTCTGCCACAGATTTTATTCAGAGATTAAAGATTATGCAATATTTCCAATAATCCCTGACAACGTTCGATTAGTGGAGCTACTACCTCCTTTAGTGGCCGAAAAATTAAATCTGGCAATGCTGCTTCATTTTAGAAAGGTAAATATTACATTTTCATTGGTGGATTAGTGCATCTGTATTATTAATATTATTATAATAATATAATAATAACCTCAATATACCTGCCTAACCTCAATAGTCATAGAATTTAAATAATACAATAAGAAAATTGAGACAGGCCCAGTTAGAGATCTTGCCTGCTGTGCGAGGGGTCCCAGGTTCGATTCCCGGTTGGGGATGGGAATTTCTCTGTAGTAAAGATTATTCTCTATCCTCCCTAGAGTCTGGAAGTGTAAATGTCTGCGTGATCTAATGTACTAAACCCAAAGAAAAACCATAAATCCATTCACAGCAGCTGCATGCGAGTTAACACCATTACCAATAAGTAATATTACCAAAGTTAAAAGGCCGCCGTTATGACCATTGCCGTTAAATGGAACAATAAAAAAGAAGATAATATACCAAAGGTTTACGAGAAATATATATGTCTGTCTTAAACTTGTACAGTAACTGCATAAGAGATTTCCCTACGTGATTAAAGTTAAAGAAAGGTGATTGGTACTTACAAAGAAATTATCGATTCTGGGGAACTCTAAAGCATTGATTGATTAGATTTAATTTGTGCTAATATAATTTAATTTTATTGTTTTTGCGGTGTCCTGTGCGTAAGCGTAGAATGGTTCTTTCCCAGATGTAGGTGTTAGCATTGCCGAGGTTCTCGGAGTAGATGCTTTCTAAAGAGGATAGTGGCAAATGAGCAGGATAATCTATTGTAGACACTCAATTACGATAGGTACAAAACATTTACTGGCAATATATGCACTATTACTTAGCAATTTAGTCCACAGCTGATGCGACAACAACCGGCGTATGATCCATCAGCAAGTTTTGGTCAAGCGTGTGGCAGCCGCTGGATGACGTCAGTCTAGTGTTTTCTGTGAAGCTCAGGAACGGAGCCCCTAATTCTCGGAACTTGTACATCACGTAATCCGGAGGACTTGTTTGAACCAGGATGAGCAAATTGAAATCTCAGATATTCTATGAGTACAGTGGGTGTTTCAACACTTAGAGGTGTGAAAATTGTTAGACTCAAGCGCATCTTATGGTAAAATGATTGTAATTTCTGGGTTTGAAAATAATTTACAAATATCTAAAATCTAATCAGAACCTACCTATATGCTATTTGTCACCCTGTATATGTATTTTTATGCAACAACAGTGCATTAGTAATTGTTCTTGGTGAAAGATCAATTTTCGAACTCCGGGGCTCAAAAATATACATATAAAAATGGTACACATCATAGATAAAATGACTAATGTTTAATTTCCAAATATAATACTGAAATTTCACAGATAACTTTTGGCAAACTTATTTCATTGAAGAAAGAATATGTCCTTCTCCCCAGTACTGCAGGATAAAAAGCTGATTCTGTGGTTTTATTCTACTTTTTCATATAGGCAGTCACTTAATTCCGTATTGTGGTTAAATATCTCGGAGATACAACCTTAAGCAGTAAATAACCAAAAATCTGCTTTGAGTCTAACAATTTTCACACCTCTGTAAGTGCAAATTAAGTCCAATTTTGTAGTTTTTTGTGAAATTTAGAGAAATTGAATACATAATTACCATTTCCGTTTTCCAAAGGTTCCGTCAAAGTTATATCTCGTAGTTGTGCACGGTGCGTCGATAATGTTGGTTGTATGTTGCAAGGGTTTCAGGGGTGGTACAAATTTTATTTAGTTACGAGTTGTATACGTAAAGTATAGAATGTATCACAGATATAAAGCTCTCCAGACTGGAACGGTATTAGAACTCAGAACCTCTTCAGTTAGAATCCGCCGACCTAACACTCGTACACAAAGCACAGCTGCGGATATGTAGGTCAAAGCAGCTATCTAACGGATGTGTGAGTCATGTCGGAGGGACGTTTTATTGTTATTATTATGCAATATATTACGGAATATTAAATTAGTATTCATATTATAAACACTATAATACTTAACAAAGTATACGATTAATAATACACAGATGTAATCAAAGTTAGTATGTTTATAGTCACAGACTACCTAAGACTAAATTAAATAAAGAAATTGAACAACAAAATGTCTACAAAGAAATTAAGAATAAATTAGAACTTGGAAATAGTACTAAAATATTCACGCATATTATATAATGGGTTTTCCTTTAGCCTTAAACTTAATTGAATCTTATACTGTCTTAAATTTAAAATTCTTATTCTGCCAGGAAGCACATTATAAACATGAGTATTATGTATTTTACTTAACCTTTAAAATGGTTTGGGTGCTTGTATTGTATCTTGTATTGTGGGAATAAAAATTGCTTCTGAGTTCATAGTTAGAGATGTTTTTCTTTAAAAACATTAACAGATCAAGAATATATAAATTATACAGAGTTAAAATTTCTTCTCTGACAAATAAAGGTCTGCAGGAAGAATCAGGTAAAAATGTAGTAATTATTCTTAGGGCCTTTTTTGCAGTAATAATATATATTTTAGGCCAGAAACATTTCCATACAGTAATAAACCATACCTGATTATACTTAAAGTAAACAAAATATGCCTTTTTCACATAATGTTTCGGTAACTTGTCATTTAGATTGCGTTGCCTATTGGAACTAAGTGCACGGCGATTCGGAAATACCATACATACAAGTACCTAGTGCTCCAAGCCTTAGCGCGATCTCACGTTGACATCTCCTAGCGTCTTAGGAGGTGGCATAGGGCATGGCCGCCAATTAATATGAAATACATGCTACTTATTTTAATTGCATAGTTTTGTTTGTATATGCTACCAGTGCATTTTTACTACTTTAAAATTATAAAACCTTATGCCATTTAATTGTATGTATATTAATAAACGTCGGTACCATACAACGAAGCCTATTCCTATAATTTCTAAAATGAGCATATTACATATTCTGAGCATTTAATGCTTTATTGTAGTATTTTATAGAGGTTGGTTATAATTCGTAAAATACATAAATCGGAACATAACAGAATACGTATTAAAACTTTCACCAGCTCTTGCTGGTAGATTATAGAAAACACCTAGACATTCATCATAGTTTCCTAGGCAGAGCGGCAATTTTATGACTGGAACAACTAGTGAATATCAAAATTTAAAATGTGGTATAAATTTGGGATGCGTATTTTCGAAATAGGGTTTTAAAATGTTTGGTTGATTCCATATCAAATATTCTCACATCATAATTCAGTGCACACGAGTTTCTGAAAATTCATTGTACTTCTAGTGCTATGAACTTTTCAGTTCTTTTAATTTTCCTTCAAGTTTCAACGGAATTGGTGAATGAGTAGCGCTAACAAAACTGATACACAGAGTCTATCATAGTCCGACGAGAGTTTCTTTCCGGTGCATTAACATTTCATTGGAGAGTGTATAGGCTGAAATATAAAATGTGAAATTTGTGGTGTAAAACGTAATTAAAATTTAATATCCGCCCGAATTAAAGCAGTAAGTAGGTACATATTTCACTTCCCATAAAAAAACACGCACTAAAAGATAGTAAAGTTGTCCTTATAGTATCAAAATTTGGACTTAAACAGCAAAATATTATTTTAAATATGAGTAAATATGTAATATCTGAGTTGAATTAGACAACCATGATTGTCGATTCGTGATCTTCCCATATATTTGACATCTCTTGAACAAATTAGCTTGAACATTCGGTTGTTTCGAGAATGTTAATAAAAATGCATAAATAAATAAACAAGCAAATAAATAACGTTTTCATATTCAAATTATCGAATACCCTGTAGTGCCTTTCACTCTAAATTCAATTAAAAAAACAAAGCATTCAATGTTTACAATTTGATTGTCCCCAGCCGTTTCTAGTTAGAAACATGCAGCATTAAGCATTAAGCCACTAAATCTCTGAAATGCACTAACAACGAAGATTTAACTGGTATAAATCTGAAAAATATAAAATTTCTAGCCAAACATTGATTTTGCTTCTTAAAACCAGAAGTATTCAGCGCTCATAGAGGATGTGTCATGTATAATAATAATAGTTACAAATATTTACCAAATTCCTATCAGTTTCGCCTATTTGCCTGAATTTTGTTCGGCAGAAGTGAAATAATTTAAATGATTTGAGGTTGTCGCATTTAATCACATTTATCATAGATGAAGTTTTGATCATTTTTTTCGAAAAAATGAATATTTTTTCACATAGCATAATTATTAGTAGGTAATCTATGGACCTTCGCTCCTACAATTCTTAGGTCTACTAATTTAATTGTGTATATGTAGCAAATGAATCTTAGTTGTTTTAAGGTAATTTTTGCACTTCTATTTTACTAGTTTACTTAGGTAGTAAGTGCCACAAATTTCATGCTAGGAGACTAGCCATATACTGATGGCTATGGTTAAAATAACTACAGAGCCCTGTATAGGATAAATTAAATATTTAAGGAAATGAGTACTAATATACGTCACCTAGATACTAAAAATTAGTTCCCGAAGTCGCGGGTTCAAACCCAGAGGGCGATGGATTTTTTTCGGGCGTAAAAATCCAATCTTTCACGCCCAACATAGAATGGGACGCTAACGACCACAGCAGTTAAAGAGCGTCCATAAATAAAACACAATTTCAATTTTATACTAAAAAATTAAACGTTTCAAATCCACTATTGTTTTTTCAGATCTTTTATACAATCAGTAATCCTCTGCTGTTAAATTATATACATACCAAAGTCGGCTTACAGTTGTTTTCAAACTCATAATCTTAATTTTAAGGGAGCAGAAACATTTTGGGAAAAAATTGTCAAAAAACAAGTTATTAAACCGATACAATTGAAACTTTACAGTTGTAATACTAATAGCAAAAGATTACAGTAGACAAAGAAATAAGTTTCTGGGCTAAAAATTTAAAAAACAGAAATTTCACCCGTACATTTCCTTAAACTATACTGTGAAGATTTGGAACTAAATATATGAGATAATTTTTCCCTTATTAGTAATAATTAGCATATGGAGATTACGTAAGTGTTGATGTTTTTATTAAAAGAAATGACAGCGCACTCTCATCATTATTTGCAAACATTTGTTACTTGCAAAAATTGTAAACTATGGTATCTTCATACCGGTACTTTACAGCGATATGGCAGAGGCGGTTTGTTTCTACAAGGTGGAATGACTGCATTAATTTTAGTACTTTATTTAGCGCAGAAGTGGCGAAAACGAGACTCGCGAGTTATTTAAACTCGCAGGCGCTGATCTCTCTCTAGCTGGATGTCCATTTGTTTTTCAACGTGCTGAGTAGTGCAATGCATGTTACATATTTAGCGACTCGGGGAAGGGAGGCATTTTCGCCACTCCTGGTTTAGGGCATTGTTACAAAATTGTCCAATACAAATTGTTTCTCCGAGAAATGGTTTAGAGGGGATAAAAATGTAAGTTTCATGTGTGTACCACCAAGAGTGTCGTCCTCCGTAGTGTAGTGGTTACCTCTAGCTCTCGAGGTCGCGGGTTCAAACCCGGCGGAGGGCGATGTATTTTTTCGGGCGTAAAAATCCTTAGCATGGCTTTCTTCGGAAGGGAAGTAAAGCCGGAGGTCCCGTGTCGTAGATTTACGCCACGTAAAATAACCTCAAGCCTGATAAAGAGGTCTCTGAGCAGAATTACCGGTCTTTCACGCCCAATATAGAATGGGACGCTAAGGACCACAGCGGTTAAACAGCGTCCATAAATAAAACTAATTTTTTTTACATTTATGAGCAAGTCTTTGAAGACAACCGCTTAGGCATAAACCCCAATTTAAATTGTTACTAATGAAATATGCAAATCAGAATTACGTGGTCGGAGTAAATATTGTATTGCAGATTTCTATGGACTACATTTTAAGCTAGTGTTTCCCAAAACCGGGGGACTGTGAGTTACAGGTAGGCACAAATAGCTTACCCAGATGGAGACGAATAAGGAAATTACTAATAACATCAATAATTACGCCGTCATGTCTTTATATTACAGATACGTATATTCTAATTACATATAAATAAACTTAACCAGCGCTCAACAGGACTGTTCAGTACTATATATTCTTTTAATTTTTTCTCTAAAATGTTTACTTGCTTGATTTTTATATAAAGGTTGGTATGCATCTCAATAAAATAGGTACCCCTATTAACTGCTTTGCTGCTGAGGGCTTTAATATGAATATTATGTTTACTCATGGGTCATAAGCATCAAGTTCATTCCTAACTTCATTTACCTTTAGACACCTTTATAAGAGAATATTTATTACAAATATGTACTTCAAACGGTGGTATTCTAAATTATTTTAAGAATTTTCAGGTAAGTTAATCTGTTAAAAATCTCTTCGGGATAAGAATGGAGCAGCAGCTTGAATTTTGACAAGCTTTGTATTATTATTATTATTATTATTATTACTATTGCATTACTTTTTTGTTCTTTTTTGTTACAATTACTTTCTGCGCCCTTGTGAACTGGAAATATTTCATATGTTGACATTACTCTTAAATATGTTTTTTTTTTTTTTAGAAAAAATGTGCCTGTAATCATTGCAAGGAGCATAGAATTCACAGAGTACATAAATGGCGGATAGCTCGGTAAATTTGGGAACCACTGGTCTAAACGATCTTCATTTGAAGTAAATGAATTATTTCTATCCTGTATAACATCCTGCATGAACTCCATAGCCTTCAAATTCTTAAAAATCAATACTGAGTGTGAAAGCAAAATTTGAATTCAGGAATTTTAAGTGAAGACTAATTAAATGACGAAAATTGCCAGAAGCTGACATTTTTAGTTTTTGGTGCAGGCTTATAAATTGAAATTTCCTCTTTATATTTTTTGTCATTGTAGGCACAATACTTATATTTAATATATTTTTAAAACGCACTTTATCTGCCATTTTGTACAGTGAAAAAAGGTACTCCAACACACTTTGGAGTAGAGAGGTAAACTTAAGCCCATTTGCTCTACAAGTTGGTACTACTTTTAAATATGGCAGCTCTGCGTACTCAAACTATTTGGTTTCTTTGTTTGCAGATGTGTCCGAGTTTGTTTCCTCAATTTCTGCTTTGAGCAGCTTCTTGTATGACATTTTCTGGTATAACTGACCCGTTTTCTCAGAAGCTATTGAAGATAGCCAAACTAAATTTTAGGATTATAAAATTAACCTCTAAGGGGCGGTTTCACCATGCGATGTTAAAAATACTCCATCTTGTTAACAAGCTGTTCAAAGTTTCACATAAGGTTAAAACTTTTGCGTTTCATCAAGCTTTTACCGCAAATTGTTAGCTAACATTACGTTAACGTCGAAGACAACTGCGAACGCTAGCTTTCGAGAAGGCAGTGGCCGAACTACACTGTTTCTGAACGTACCCCGATGCACTTTTGTCTACGTATCGCCGTCCTCTCTGTGTCAGTAACCGACTACTATTTACATACATGGCAATGGCCATGTGATGTTCCCGGTTGTTTGAGGTTAGAATCACAATGTCAACTGAAATAAATGTTTCACCGTTTAAAAGGCGTTAATTAACATCTGGTTAATAAGTGTAGACGTATTGTCAAGTGCGAAAAAGCCGACGTTCTTACATTAAAGGATAAGATTGCAGCCTGGGACAAAATCCACGAGTAATTTCATTGGAAAAAACTACTGTTTGCTTCTTGAAGCAATTGCTTTGGAAACCTTCCGGATAAACCCACAAACGGTAGCTTTGGAATTTCCAACATCATCACAAGTAAATGAAAAAGGTTAGTAGCATAAAATCTAAGTACCTAATTTAGCATAGGAGAAAGAGGCATGCTTCTGTTGGTAGTATTCTAACCTCTCGTATTTCCCATAAAGCCATGCTCATGACCCCCTTGGACAGTCTATATTGCTTTAAAAAATCCTCTTTTTGTAGGGTTTTGTTTTGTAGGCTGCTCTTCTATTAGGAATGACATTTAAAAATGCCAATTGTAGCAAACTCGCATCAACAGCTTGGTTTGCCGCAGCCATTTTCCACTTTCCGCCTTAACACAGGGGTATGGGGATGTTAACTTAACACGGACTTTAACACATTGTTTGATGAAACAGAATTTGTGTTAACTTCAGTGTTAAATCAGTTTAACGTTCTGTTAAAATTTAGCGTCTGTTGGTGAAACCGGCCCTTAGTGTTGTGGAAGTGCTTTGGTGTTAATAAGATGGGTGATTAATTTAAAAAGAACTTGCTGATAAATTTTAATTAACTGAGAAAAAAATCTAAGCATCCTTAATAAATAATTTTATTGATAATAAACATAGAAGGCTTTCATCTGCATTCTGTAAAAATTTCAGTCTGATATGTTAAATAGTTTCCGAGATAATGGGTCACGAATTTAGCAGATTTAACGTTAGAATCATAAGGTTTTTTAAAGACGAAGTGAAACGTTAGGTTTTACCAGACCTCGCGTGGGTTCCTGAATTAATCTGATGCTGAAAGTGAGCCGTGATGCAGTACAGGAGAATACCTTCACGACTTGCATGACGACATAGCGTGTATAATACGATGGTTAGTGGCAATAAACAGCCACTGTATGACTTATGGTTTTGACCGACTAACCTTAGAAGGGCATACAACAACGTGCAAGCTTTTAAAATTCTGGATACAGCGCGTGAGTTTGTGTTTCCCACTGTCTTGTCTTTAGATCTGGTTAGCAGTACATTGTGATTTACTTCTTGCACAGAACATATACGTGACTTTCACAATGGGATTAGGTTTTTCGTGACGACAGGCTGTCAAGGGTGGACATTATACTGAAAACACGCCAAAATCCTAATCCCAGTGTTTAATGCCTATTAGAGACTGGAAGGTGTTTATTTATTTATTCATGTAGCAGCTAAGGCCACAAGACCTTCTCCAGTTTACTAGACGAAAACATTTAGCAGGCTTCTCAATGTAAGATTAAGGTAAAGGTACAAAATCGCAACAAAAATGTGTTTTACATTCACATGCCTTTTTTACACACTATTGTTGTACTTATATCACTTCTACACTTCTACAGAAATGGTTTCATCACACATTTCGTTGTAGGTACACGTGGAATACAGGAAGCCGAATGTTTAAAAGCGAGTGGCTATATGCCGGCCTTGAAATAACATGATATCGAGAGAAACAACCGAATAGCGACAACACTGATACATCGGACTCGTCCTCCGTGGTGTGGTGGTCACCATGCCAGTCTCTAGTTTCCGAGGTCGCGGGTTCAAACCCGGCTGAGGCGATGGATGTTTTCGGGCGTAAAAATCCTTAGCATGGCTTCCTTCGGAAGGGAAGTAAAGTCGGTGGTCCCGCGTCGTAGTTTTACGGCACGTAAAAGAACCTCAAGCCTGATAAAGAGGCCTCTGAGCAAAATTACCGGTCTTTCACGCCCAATATAGAATGGGACGCTAAGGATCACAGCAGTTAAAGAGCGTCCATAAATAAAACTCAATTTAATTTAATTTTTCCCTCTCCCTTCTTTCACCACCCTCACACCAATCTCTCCTTTCTATCCAACATACATTTCATGTAAAGTTTTTAAAACTAGTAATAACACTGCCTTATGCTTGTACAGCAATCAAGGTAACCGGTTTACTGCACGAATAGTAATGAAAACTGGTTGACTTCTTAAGGAGACTAGTAGATAAGTGAATCAATGGAAATTTCAAACCCAGTCTACTCCTAATTTAAACTACTAGTATGCAAACAGTTTAGTCAGAATTGTATAATAAGTACTTAAACGGGTTATAATGGAATTTTTTAGAAATACTGTAAGACACGACTCATAACCTTTGGTTGAAAAGTTTTGTTTACCTCGTGAAAAGTACTTAATTTGCTTCATACTGTGTTTTGGTGCACACAACTCGAACCTAAATTGTTTTATGAACTTGATTTTTTTATTTTCTCTAGAAACGACAACATTAAAAGCAGGTTATTATTACACTGAACATATAATTATAGTTTTAATAAGAAATTTTTTCATCATTATTGTTTCTGTAAAAGTAACTGCAATTCTTTATTATATTTCACGATAATAGTGCATATTTTAGATACAACTACTCTAAAAACACATAGCGAATTTTCAGCTTTTTATCTTCTACACCTTTTGAGATATGTGCACTTAAATAAGAAGAAATGTTAAATTTAGGAAAATTCATTTAAAGCATTAATTTTCTTTAAATTAAAATGTTAGATTCCATAGTTTAAAATACTCCCAAATATCCTTCATAAACAACACCAAATTATGACACAGTCTTTTGTGTACCCGCAGTTTAAAGTATGAGCATATATATTTTGCTACGTCTATGTATTTCGTTCCCCTTAAATATTCATCCTATTGAAAGTTTTCAAATTATAACGCTTTTTAGATACATTATGCTCATAAAACTTTGTTACGTAGAATTTTAAATTAATTAAATAAGTGAGATGTTTCGATTTGTTTTATTGTCTGCCCCATTAGAGCTCTTTAGGGCAAGGAATTAAGTTGTCATAAAGCCTATTTTCTAAATGGGGCCTAGGTTACCGAATTTCATAACAATCGGTTTGAACATTTTTACGCGGAAAGCTAATCAACAACCCAGATTTTAAAAAAAATGTAATGTTTTACTTCAAGGTAGCCCATTATACAAATCAGACTCAATTATTTATCCAAAATCGAAAAATACCAGAAGAACTTTTTAACTTAAAATTAATATCACTCCTTGAAATGCATTTTTAGTTCTGTGTAAATATAAGCGTTAACAAAAAATGTAATAGCTTGAACTTTTTGAACTACTGTGGGTTGTTGCAGTTATAATTTACCCAAATAACGATTTCAACTTAGCCTTCTGTGATTAATTTGATTAATGCCGCGGTCTGAAGACGCATATGTGTACCCAAAAGCAGAACATAGCATGTTTAACTATTAGGTCAATGAGTAAAGAAACTATGAATCCCGGCACTTAAAGTACTTACAACATTGTAAGTCGCCATTGGAGTATGCCATCTCAATACAATTTGAGGTCTCCTTGTGGTTTATCGGGGAAAATGCGAATCAGTTGGGGAATTTAATGCTATTCCGGTATGTTGCCATGGGAGCTCAGTGATTAGCGCAACCGGACAGAGACCGGGAGATCCGTGGTTCAAATCCCGGCTATGGTACTGAATTTTTCAATTATCTTTTTAATGTTGGTTTATAATTCATCGACGTGCTTAGCCGTTCTAACCAGCAGTGCCCTTATACATGACTTATTATCGGACAACCTTATACTTAATTTCCAGAATGTAGCAAATTTAACTGAATAGTTTTTACAGAAAAAAAAAGAATTTAACAGAATCTGATGCCAGAAAAAAGTTATATTACATCACTGTTTTACGTGGAGATTTTTAGTTTCTATTTTAGCTTTTTAACTCCCTTATTGTGGATTTTAGTTTTATTTTGGGTACATTTTAACACAAATTTGGAAGAACTGAAGGACCGATAGCGTAAGGCACATTTATGTATAAACACGGTTACTATGCAAAAAATTGCGTTGTCTAAACGACAAAGATCCACAACTCATTTTCATTTCACGATTGGTCTCAAAGAGAAATATTTGAAAACATTTAAAATCAAGTCTTGCACAGTCCAGCTTGAAATGAGTTCCTCTCGTGTATCAGGACTGAGAAAACCTTAAAAAAGTGAACAATTCTGTATATAATGAAAATCGGTAGACAAATAACATGTGAAGATCACCAGGTTGTATTACCTAAATAAATGGAAAAACGTTAACTACACTAAGTTGTGTTAGCTTCTGAGCTAGAAAAGACTGTTGAAATTCAGTTGAATCGGGAAGCCCTTAAAGGAGTATTTCCAATTTGTGTATGTTACGTACAAAAGTATCAGACTTTCCAAAAATCTGTTTTCTTCATTCCTCGTAACAGAATGCCTGAACTTAATCTTATTGCCGAAACCTTTAATTGCATACAGTACGCTACGAAACTGTCTAACGGTAATAATACCGGGATTGAGAAGTTATGCAGTCGCGGTGTTGTACAGGCTATGCCTAAATATCGTCTACTACATCGCGTCGTATCAATTTCGGCCGAAATGACTGCTTTGCACCGCTGTATCTGAAATCACTTGTACTCGTAGCGCAAAGGTGTGCGCGTTGGCCTTCAATGATGAAGGTCACGGGTTCAAATGCTGCCTATTGAAGGTACTTTTTGTGTTTAGTAAATTTAACTAGAACTAATAGTTTGGCATGGAAGTATCGTTTCACTTAATTAGTTTAATTATATGAATCTCATTAAAACACAAATTGTTACTTGTTAGAATATGCAAATCCGCTTTCTAGTGCATTCGGAAAGAAATCATGATTTGCTAGAACGCTCTCGAAACATGAACAGAAATGAATAAAAAAACTCATTTATTCGCAGGCGTGATTTGAGCTTACTTTCCAGCATGTTAATCATTGCACTACTAGAGCATATTAACAAACAGCACCACCGTAGCATCAATCAGCGGGCTGGTGAATGCGGTGTCAGCAGCTACATTTCGCATCGTCTGTAAAATGCAGGGTTGTCTAGTTACCAATCCGCAGGATGAGAAGACTCACGGGTTTATCTACTCTGCTGCTACATGCTTATGCATTAAACGTTGATAGTTAATATTTTGCAGTATCTAATAGTAAGGCTATAATTCATTATGTATTAATGTTTTCAGGAACTGCATCTTAATTAAGTCCACCTATTTTAATATAAATTTGTGGAATGTAGTTTGGTTTCCTTTGTTGAAAAATATAAAGTGTGACATCTCCATACTCAGATTACGCATTTTGTTGTTTGTTTGGTTTTTACAATAAATTGTCTTAAAATCAGGAATCTTTCACGCCCAATGTAGAATGAGACGCTAAAGACCACAGCAGTTAAAGAGTGTCTATAAATAAAACTCAATTTAATTTTAATTTACTATATTCTACCACTCATTGTTCGTTTTTTCCAAAACTTTTTGGCTTTATTCGCTTAGGGGCCCTTATTCAGTGCTAGTATATTGTTTCTTTAACCTCTGGTCTTACTGCTACGGCACCACAGACGGTGGATACATGATACACTAAATGAAATAATTGGGAATGGAAATTTGGGAAGGAAACATTCCACGTCTAAGTTTAGGGTACCTCCCCGGCATTTGCCAGTTTTATACGAGGACTGAGGTAAACCTGGAAAACCTCTGTCAGGGAGAACGGTCCTAGCGGGATTTGAACCGCAGACCTCCATTTCACGAGTCCGTGCCTCAAATTCATTATCGTGCATCGTAGTTGTAAATGCTGGAAACCCACAACCAGTTGTGATAAAGGTTACAAATTGGAGAATAGATACTCGCGCGGGGTTAAGGTCCAACATGAAACATGAGTGCAGACTGCATTCATGAACTGTAAAAAAGTTAAATTGAGTTTTATTTTTAGACGCTCTTTAATTACTGTGGTCCTTAGCGTCCCATTCTATATTGGGCGTGAAAGATCGGAAATTTTGTTTAGAGGTCTCTTTATAAGGCTTGAGGTTCTTTTACGTGCCGTAAATCTACGGCCACGAGACCACCTGCTTTACTTCCCTTCCAAAGGAAGCCATGCTAAGGATTTCTACGCCCGAAAAAAAAATCCATTGCTTTTGCCAAGTTTGAACCCGCGACCTCTGGAACTAGAGGCTAGCATGTAACCCTAGACCACGGAGGAGGACTTCAAGCAGCTCTGATGTCACAGCCTGACTGCAGAGCTGACTCCTGTAGACAGGAGGAACTGCACTTTTGTATTTCATTCTGCTTTTGGTTTTAGTTCGTTTCATTTCAAATAATTTATTTATCTGCCGATTAAAATTACATTAATTCATGGCATTGTCAAGTAAAGGTGAAGAACAAAAGAAGTTACATAATACAATACATTAAGTCCTACCTATATATATATACATTCCTACTTTTACAAGTTAGAACAAAGAAACTCTATGTACAGAGTTTGTCCTTAAGCTCGAATATGTACAGAATTTTGTCAGATATGAAAGTTTAATAATGTGTTATGCATAATACGTAAAAAATGCTAAAAATGTATGCATTTAGAAACTTATCTATTGAATAATAACCTCATTGAGCATAATATATTTTCAATTTTCTTTTAAATTGTTTTAAATGTTTATTTCCCGTAAATGTATTGGCAGTTTATTAAAAGACATACAAGCATCTACGGTCAAAGATTGCAATCTACGTGAAGTTATGTGGAAACGTCTGTTACCTCTAGTGAAATGGTAATGAATCTGGTTGTTCATTTTTGTGTGATTTTCAATATGTTTTAGATACATTATTACCTCAAAGATATGGAGAGAGTAAAAAGTTAGAATACTTAATTTTCTGAAGTAATCCGCATGATTTTTGTGGATTTAGGCCTACCATCACCTTAATTGCTCTTTTTGGTGTAGTTAATGCATAATACACATTCATTAATACGTTTATATATACGATTTTGCCACTCTTTTAAGTAAGAATATACAACTTACTTTGTTGCAGACTTTATCTATTTGTTTGTCCCATGTGGAATGTTTATTCAGTACTGTTCTTAAAAAATTAGAATTATTTACCTCATTAATTTCTTCATTATTTATATTAAAATTTAGCTGTAGTTCATTTCTGTTTTGCATTGTTAAAATGTATGTAGTTTAACTTAAAAAACCGTACAATTTGTTTTATATCTTGCATTTTATAATTATCTAGTTTTTGGCAATGTTTACTATAGAAGTGTCGTCTGCATACGTAGAGAGAGATTGAGATACTGGAGGAATGACCTAGGCCAGAGTCTTCTCTATTGCGAGTTTTTTTTTAATGGACGCTCTTTAACTACTATGGTTCTTAGCGTCCCATTCTATATTGGGCGTGAAACACCGGTAATTTTGCTCAGAGGCCTCTTTATTAGACTTGAGGTTCTTTTACGTGCCGTAAATCTACGACACGGGACCACCGGCTTTACTTTTACGCCCGAAAAAATGCATCGCCCTCCGCCGGGTTTGAACCCGCGACCTTGACAACTAGAGGCTAGCACGGTACCGCTAGTCCACGGAGGACGACCTCTATTACGAGGCATGAAATAGCAAGTGTAAGTCGCATTATCTCTCATAGGTACTCCAGTGTTACACAGGTACGAAAATTTGTTAGACTAGCAAAGTTTTGCCTATTTATGGTGCCAGGTTGTCTTCAAGGTTTTAAAGCTTTAGTTGCCTGTAGAATGTTCCACCAATCTAAATTAGATGACTGTCTATGGGTATAGAAAGGTAGAATGAAACTACAGTCAATGTTTACTACTAGATATATGGAGATGCTTTTTTATTCAAGGAAATCTTGGCAAATTAATTTAGTGGATCTTAGATAAATTTTTTCAGTTATTCTCTCCCTCAGTATTATCTGTGAGAATTCAAGAGCATATCTGGAAATTAAATGCTGGATATTTGTTTTATGATGTGCACCTTTTGTTCTGTGAAGATTTTTGAGGCTGTGGTTTGGAAAAAAAGTGTTTCCTCAAAAAAATTATAAGTGCAATGATATTGGAGGAAAGAAATGTTCATAATGAAAAATATCTGATAGAGATTCACGTAAGATCTTATGTGTATTTAGACATTTGTAAATTATTTTCAAGCTGAGAACTTAGTCATTTTCACTGTAAAATTGTTCTCGAGTATAACAATTTTAACACATCTGTATTTATAAGTTAGAGAGTGTTTTTAAATGCTAAAGCAATATAATTATTTCGTGCACGAGAATATTCTTAAATAACAGTCATTAACTCATCTACTACGTGGAAAATGTTCATCTATCTTATAATAATACCGTGTTTCAACTAGAGTTGGCAAAAACGTTTATTTTTTCAGTAATAGTTCCGAAAGTTCCAATTGCAAAAAATACCATGTTTCAAATTACTGTTCCAAAAATAACAGTCAAGTACGTTCACGAGTATTTTGTTTACCCATAACCGTTATAGCAAAATACTCGTGATCCACTATTGCTTACATCAAGTCGTGATTCTCCGTCCTGTTACCGTACATTCGGCCATGCACGCGCGTATTTGTAGCATCCTATTAATGACAATACATAGGAAATACGTCTAGATACGCATTATAATTTCTGCTCGCTGAACTCAAGTTAAAGGTATTCACATCCATCATAATAGTGGTAACCGTTGTGTGTCATTTACAAAGATATTAATGATTATACTTTCCAAAGCGACATCTCATGCCTTTCGCATGTGTAGCGCAAGAGCTCAATGACATAATTAATGGACGGGATATGCCACTTTGCCGCTATTTTATTAACTTGCTTTCAAATGTTTCTGCTTCTTTTTGGTTTTAATTATGTTGATTCAAATATTACATCATATTTTTATATCGTTACTAAACCTGTACTATTATAAGTTTCAAAATATTTAAAGTTCTTGTGGTTTTAAGAACATGTACAAAGAACATCATGATTGTAACTTAACATTGGTTGAAGCGGAAACTTTTTGTGTGATGCAAAATATAAAAAATATTTGAGCAAAGCAACTCTCTAGTTGGAACTAAACCATCAGGATACTAATAAACCATTAAAATGGCTGTCTGATGAAGTGTTAGAGTGTAAGTGATTTGTATCATGTTAGTAACACACCAAAAAAACAATTTAAAGTTAAAGACAAACATGCGGAATTTTGACTGTGTATTTCCGTCATTTTCGTATTACAATACCCTTAAGCGGCAAACATTTCGCTGCAAATACACAAAGGAAATTCTTGGGAATTAGCGACTACTAACAAAAACTAGAACCATTCCCGTAATGCAGTAACACATTCGCAACCGGCTTGTTAAAATAACCGCTCATTGCGTGTGCGGCGGCACTGACCTTACCCGTCAAGCGTGATTTTCTCACCCTTCTACAAAGGAAAGCATTTCCTTTCCAATGTTTGCTTTTCAAAGCGATTTTCTACCAATATATGTATGGAAGAAAAATGCCCATACATTTTTTCAGTATGCCCAAAGAGAGATCTCTCTCTCTCTCCCTTTCCCTTTATCTCTCTCTCTGATTTAAAGGATGACAACGAGAGTAACATGTCTGTTCCTTTAGCCCTTCACATATTACTTTCTCTACTAGGTAGAGTGAGTAAGGGAAATATTGCATTCCAACCTCAAATTTTATACCTACATTTCGCCGGAAATACATATTTTGAGGCGCCCTCAATCCAAATAATGCATTTTTGGAAACATGTGTGTCTGTGAACAGTAGATATAACTCAAAAACGAAAAGTCGGATGAATACCAAACTTGATATTTAGGTTCAATATCTTCCAAACATGCGACTCGAAGATTATCAACAAAATCCTCCCACCCCAAATTAGCCTTTACATGGAACATTTTTCGAAATTTTGTATTTTCTAAAAAATTACTAACGATTTTTATTAAAATACCATATATTAAAGATAATTACATTAAAAATAAAATGTATATCTTGAATTTTCGCGGAATAGTCTATGAAGTCCTCTTCATTCGGATTAAAATAAACATGAGTAAGAATAATTTGTGTACCCATTAATAAACGACATAGGGTAGAGAAAGTCATGTGAATGTGTCACATCAGATTTTTTTAAACCCATTTGTAAACAATGTCCACATTTATTTCAGAGGAATTACAGCTTCGTGCAATATCACTTGAAAGCTTCAGTACCACATTTGACAGTTATATTAGTGTATTAGCACTTTACCTGTAATGACTTGCGAGCACATATTTGTAAAGGTATGCTGCGTTAATGCGCTTGGGGGTATGAAGAGACCCGTCATAACAAAACTGTTCGAGACATTCCCAAGCACGAAAGCAATGCAAACATAAGAGGGTGTTAGCTTCGAACCTATCTCATAGCAGTTAAGTTTACACATGACTTTCTGTTAATGCGTCAAGCCACGAATTCCATGCACTTCTATTTGTTCCATCCTGGATGTTTGTTCTAGAATGTGTTTGGATTAACACCGAAATGTCAATACATGACATGCAGACGTGTTGTGTTCTTCAGAGTTCAATATAAACGTGCATACGGCATCCTTAATACTTTTCTTTGCTGAAACATAAGTATAGAGCACTAATTTAAAAAGAAGATTGTTTAATATTGATGATGCTACGTATGGAAAGTCAGTTTGAAGAAGATGTATTATATTTCGACTGTTGGGGAGCCGAACTTGAAGTAGTAGCAACCGCACGTATGGTAAAAAGTTTCCGGTAGCCTTCGCCCCAAGTTTAAAAATATTAACTTTGTAATTTGACTGTTTCTTTAAATATTATATATTTATGTTTGCCTCGGTTGCGTCAGTATTTATACTTTTTTTAGAGACATAAATGTCTTAGCAGGGAGTGGTGCGACTGAAGAATGTAGGCTTACACACATTTTAAGTTTTTCTTCACTCTATTTATTAATGCTTGACACGATTTAAATAACACTTCACTGATATAGGGAGAGAGCTGTGAGATTCTATTGCTAATTACTTGCACTTTTAACACGTAAACTATTTTCGTCTCACACGAATACGTATTAAATTTCTCGAGGACGCATCTCGCATCTCTACAACCAACTGACTTCTGAATTTGTAAATTTTGCTATATTTCAGTTTCTGATTGTCTCCTACTCCAATAGAATACCTTCATTTAACTGAAGTTTTTTCTGGTTGTTGATTGGCTATTTATAAAATGTCTCAAAATTTACATTATTGTTGCTCCAATAATGACTAGTAGCATTATTAAACGTTCTTACTCATAATTGCCTCAAGGTGACCTCATTGTTACCTCAATGTTAGCAACTTTTAACCTTTTATTCTCACAGCTCCTACATTATTAAATTACGTAATAAATTCACATAACATTATTACACATGTATACAATAATGTAAACATATACAATGACTGTAATATACACTTTTTATATATTTTTACATATACATATTGCTTTAAGGCGGACTGTTATTGAATATATGTATTATATAATTTAACTGAAATCATTTAAGTGTTAAAAATACTGCCTCAATATATAGGTAACGTCTAACAGTTTTTTCAAGATTTTCGTAACAGAATATTATTAGAAACAAAACTCTTTCGTGTTATTTTTTTATAAACTTACCATTAAAATGTTAATTCTGATTTAATGTCTATCTGTATTACGAGTATATTAATTATTAATCACACAATATAAACAAATTGCATTACAATGGTAGTTAATGAACTAGTAAGCAAATGTGTTATTTTTATGGGATTGTCTTTCACATTCTGTTATAAAAACTTAAAAACACCGAAAAAAACTTGCCCATAATCGAGGTTTAGATTTTTTTCTCACCTAATAGCTAACTGTGTGTTATGCTAGACCTTAAGATAATTCCAAGTGGTTTCTCGTGACCTATGTGAGTATTTATACACCTATTAGGTAACAGTTTATGGTATCTGTGTAATTTAATACGAAATTTTATCGCTAGATGGCTTAAGTATTAGTTAAAATCAAGTAAAGGAAATTTTTGGTAGTTATAAAATTAAATTAAATTGAGTTTTATTTATGGACGCTCTTTAGCTGCTGCGGTCCTTAGCGTCCCATTCTATATTGGGTGTGAGAAGCCTGTAATTTTGCTCAGAGGCCTTTTTATCAGGCTTGAGGTTCTTTTACGTGCCGTAAATATACGTCACGGGACCACCGGCTTTACTTCCCTTCTGAAGGAAGCCATGCTAAGGATTTTTACGCCCAAATAAAAAACCCATCGCCCTCCGCCGGGTTTGAACCCGCGACCTCGGGAACTTGAGGCTAGCATGGTAACCACTACACCACGAAGGACGACATTGGTAGTTATTTAGAATAAATTTTGAACGGGAGAGTTTTCATTTGTTGATAAAATACCGGGCATCGTTATTCTATTCTGTTGTGGAAAATATGTGTAGCGAACAAAGCTCGGTCACATCAATAAATAAATTAATAAATAAATATTACAAATCAGCAGACTAGAAATATGTTCGAAAATCGTGAAATCTCCTTTTATTTACGTTTTGATATATTTATCTAACGCAGTTACGATATATTCATGAGTGTATCATATAAGATAGCAGTTTTTGCCATTACTCTTTATAATGCGACATATTTTAGCTTTAAACAAGATGATCTCCATATTACTAACTACAGCTAAGGGTTGGAAATTGGAGGTTTTAATTATGGATAATCCACATTAAAAATATAGCTCGTCATACTCAACTTAAATCATGACAAGTTAAGCAGCTAAGCTAAGTAGGTTATGATACTGGCGCTATTACGTTTCTACCTATTACAGACATACCCCGATTTGAGAGCGAATTGGCGCATCCAGAAGTAGACGGTGGGGAAAGGTACGGGTCGGTTCTATCAACAATGCTATTGTCTTTCTCGTGTCCTTTTCATTTCGTCACCAAGCAGGAAATAGCAACTGCTGTTCAGCCGTACCCTTTCCATCCGCTAACTTACTCCCTTATGTTCATTGGTCGTGTAAATCCCTCTACCTAATTGCACAGAGAACGTTTTCAACTACTTCCGCTATCATGTCTTGGTATAGAGTTAACCGAGAGGTAACAATATAATCAGCTGGGTTGCCAGTCATGGAACAAGATTATGTCGTTCCAGAAACGGTATTTTATCTTAACAATCCGAACACTCGCAGATAATTGCAGCCTCACAGATAACAGCTATTGTTCAGACGAGGGCAACGTGATCATAGGAGGTAATACTTTTACTTTCTCTGCCACTTACCTATGGTAGGCAGAGAAAGTAATCGACTTCACTAAAAAGTCCATAAGGAGATTCCACCTAAATGCAGCGCAGCGTTGCTTGGTGCACGTTGTTTGTTTCGCTCTGCAATCTCAGGTCATTTGGAGTCATATCAACATTCAGCAAAGTTATTAGACTCATCGGAAAACAAATGGGAAAGGTAATTTAAGCCTGCGGTTTCAGCATTCAACATAAGCGAACACAGTAAGCGCAGCCGAGTCAATACCACGTGGTCGCTCGTGTGGAAGTGTATAGCAATGAAAAGATTAAACAACAATGATGCATAAACATGAAAATACTATCAGGTTGGCAGTTATTTTGTTGGCAATGTGAATGTCATCAAGATAAGGAATCAGACGGGAGTGAGGGTCAAGGCGATAGGGGAATGTACAGTCGCGAATGAAAACAGTACCACATTTGCAGGTCTCGCTAGTAAATGCAACACGGAACCGCTGATGTTTTCCTTACCTGACTGCACTTCCGATGCCCCGCCCACTTGTCCCGTAACTGTTCAGTTCCTCTTCCCACCAAACGTACTCATATCGTGGCCGACTGGTACCTTAAATAGTTGGTGTCGAATTTCGGTTTCACCAACCAGGGCTACAACAATGGACTTAGAGTTAAATTTCAAGTTCTTTAATGAAACACTGCCCTGAAGCGAGAAAAAGTGATGCTTATGAGCATAATGTACAAATTTTGCTTCTATGCAGTGTACTATAATACCTTTGCCAACTGCAATCTTCATCCCCTTGGGGACGCAAAATCTTGGAAGGATATAGTCAGATACAATGAATAAAATGACCCTGAAACAATTATGACGATAACAAGAAAATAAGACTATAATATAGAAGGACATTCATTGGTTTAACAATGCAACAACGCATTCTCTCAAAGATAGCTATAAAACGTATGCGCCAATGCAAAAGTATTCAGAATTATTGTGATATATCTATATTACTTTAAGTTGCCGTAGAGCTTCAAGGAGATTTCCTGTTGAGTTATGTGTATATATTACATTAGAAAAGTACAAACAGATGTACTTATTTAAATTTTTTTTGAGTTGGAAAATGTAAATTCCCATCACATATGTGCGCTAGATGTTATCGCAGGAGCGCTTTCGAGAGATGTTTCTCCCATCGGCGCTTTGTAATGGATGATTCTCCTGCGATAACATCTAGCGCACATATGTGATGGGAATTTACATTTTCCAACTCAAAAAAATTTTAAATGTTACATAACATCACTATAAATAATACTTCTGGTTTATCATAAGATGTACTTAACTGGATCTTGATTTTTAGTTATACAATGTACTTTTTTTTTATTGAAGAAAAGTCTGCCACGATTATTCCGAGCCATAACCAGCAATTTAATACTTAATGGCCTCTTTTTTTTTTTAGTATTTTTCCACTTTCTTAGACAATTCATTCTCCAATATGAAGGAGAGCAGATAGGCAGCATTAAATATGAGATAAATTTAATAATTAATATGAGATTAACTTTAAAACCTCGAACACGACAAAAATTATTTCAGACTTTTCATATATTTTATATAACCTTCTTTAATCGGTAGGGTCAGCATGGACGAAGAAATCTGAAAGTGCTTTTGGGGATCTAGTGCTCTAAAGCTATCTGATGCTGAACCTAAGGACTACCGAGAACATCGGAATGAAAACTTCAATCCGACAGCTCTGCTGGCATATATGGATTCGAAACAGAGTCCTCAAAGCGAGAATCAGGAACATTATCCCTACACCAAGGCACTGTCTGGGGGAAAGTAGTGAAATCGTGACCGTATGTAACAGACTTCACGCTATGTTTTAACTATGGAGGTTATTCTCTCTCTCTCCCTCCCTCTCTCTCTCTCCCTCTCTCTCTCCCTCCCTCTCTCTCTCTCTGTCTGCCGCTCTCTCTCTCAGTTAACATGTATGTTCATGTGATAATTTCAGAGCAGATAATGCAACTCATTTTTCTGAGAGTTAACTAAAAATTAAAACATAAAAAGCAGGTTTAGCATTCAAGCAAAGATAACCACATTCCTTATGTATGTATTTGTCCCAAAGTAACCAGAAATTCATAATTTTAATATAATTAGCAACAGAGAAGTTACTAACAACTGTTTAAATATTCTTCCCATTGAAATTTTGTAAGTAAGAGAACGTACCAGAAAAAAAATGCTTATAAACTTCTTTCAAAAACGTTTTCACAAATCGAAATACTACAGATTTTCATTTTTCGGTGCTGTGTACCATTATACAACTTCCTTCATTTAAGTAAAGTAATTAAGATGTCATACAGCCTAATCTCTAAGTGGAATTAAAAGTAAGTCAAATACCAAATTTTTACGTCAACGGCACAGTCATTCTTTCTTAAAAAGTGAAGAAAAAGCACACGAATTTTTAATTTTAAAAATATTTGTATACGGGAAAATATACTAGTATTTCAGTTAATCACAATTTTTCTTATATGTATCACACAGAAGTTAAGAATAACGCCAAGCGTAATTTTTAATATTTTTTTATCTCAGTCATTTCAATATACGTGCCTTTTTAATAAATACTATACAGGTTTCTGCCGTTAAAATCATTTGCACAGTTTTGCACTGTATTTACACCTAAAACTTCTTAAGGAGTTATATATTTAAAACTGGCTTGAAAAAATGTTTAATACTTCATTGAGGGTAAGCCTGAAAACTTTAGGTTTTAATAAGTGTGTTCTAAAAAATGTACAGCTCCTAACGTATTGATAGGATAATCTTTTACGCTGAATCACGTATGTTTATAGGAGTGCTGCCATAAAATTTGACGTTTTAAGTGAAGTGTTTTCCAATTATCATTTTAACCAATGTTAAAATATTTCATAAAAAACTCCTTAGATGCTATGGAATTTCCAAATTTTTACAATGAAATTTAATATTTAGAGTTGTGATTAACTGTCTAAAAATACACTATAAATGTCACACCGGTATATATTTGTTTTACAATGTTATTTCTTTTCATATATTCTTAATTTTACAAAAACCTTGACATACTTCAATTTACCAGCTCAGTGAAGAATGACGTTCACCTTAAAACAAATATCATACTAGGTTTCAGCTGCCTGCAAAGTTTCGGAATACCTAATAACTTAACAATTGCGTCATAAAGAGAATTTAAATGCTAGTAGAGGTTTCAAAAATGTATAAAGTTTAATATTCTGACCCATTGTAAGAGGTATTTAAATTGTCACGTGACGAGCTGAGCTTCACACCTGTGATAAAAGCAGTTATATCGTAATAGGTAGAACCTCTAAAAATCAATTTGTTTCACGTTTATTGACGTTTGTCACCGAACAGTTGCTTTAACGTGTAACAGTTTAAGAGAACATATACTTTGTATGGTAAAACTGCGAAAAGTTGATGAAGTTTCAGTTGTTGATTCATATGATGGATTTTTATCCAGTTTAATGGCTTATATCGTTTCATAACTGAAGTGTTCCATATTTTTAATCCATAAAGATTGGAATAGAATTACGATTTTCCCAACTGGATCCCCTAAAGATGAGTTCTGAATTGCAGTTTTAACAGACACGACACAAAAGAGAAATAAAAACGAAATACCTCAGGAAACAACGGAATAACGCAAGCAGATCTTGGTATGGTATCGAACAGTTCTGATTATGTTGCATAAGATCAGGCCACAAGAGTACTGCGTCGTGTTTCTCGTGCATCATCATTATCTGCATCGTAAAGCGAAAGTGCAGCGTCAAGTATTTTGATAGCTGAAGGGCCAATCAAGATCCGCTATCCATTCTGCTACCAATAAAACCGTGCTCGAGGGAGAGAGCGAGGCTCCAGGAAGGTGGCACACACCAGACGGCAATCAGATACTGGTCCTGGCGAGGGATTACCAAACACGGGAATCATCCATTACAAAGCGCCGATACCACTTTTCAATCAACTATTTACTTCAGCTGAATGGACTCACACTTTGCATTTCCTGTAGAGAAATCCTGAGTCCTTTCGTTCGCTTATTTAGGGGCTAATGGCTACACTGTTTTGCTGCGATTATTTCTGTGGAACAAATCTAATATCAAACTGCATTAATATAGAGATAGACATGACACAATACAGCACTTACTTCTCATAAGGAGTCCTGTACTGCCTATATGTGCAATATTACTTTGGATTTCCTGTAGAGAAATTCTGAGCCCTTTCGTTCGCTTCTTTAGAGGCTAATGGCTATACTGTTTTGCTACGATTATTTCTGTGGAACAAATCTAATAACAAACTGCATTAATACAGAGTTAGGCATGATTAAAATATAGTACTTACTGCTCATAGGGAGTTCTGTACTGCCTATATGTGCAGTATTACTTTGGATTTCCCGTAGAGAAATTCTGAGTCCTTTCGTTCGCTTCTTCAGGAGTTAATGGCTACTCTGTTACGATTATTTCTGTGGAAGAAATCTAATATCAAACTGCATTAATACAGAGTTAGACATGAGTAAAATACAGCACTAACTTCTCATAGGGAGTCCTGCACTGCCTATATGCAATGTTACTGTGGATTTCCTGTAGAGAAATTCTGAGCCCTTTGCTCGTTTCTTTAGAAGCTTATGGCCGCACTGTATTGTTATCAATAGTTCTGTGGATTAAATCTAACATCAAACTGCATTAATATAGATATAGGCATCATTAAAATATAGCACTTACTTCTCATAAGGAGTCCTGTACTGCCTGTATTCGTAATGTTACTTTGGATTTCCTGTAGAGAAATCCTGAATCCTTTACTTCGCTTCTTTAGGAGTTAATGGCTACTCTGTTTTACTACGGTTATTTCTATGAAACAAATCTAATATCAAATTGCATTAATACAGAGTTAGGCATGAGTAAAATACAGCACTAACTTCTCATAGGGAGTCCTGTACTGCCTATATGCGCAATGTTACTTTGGATTTCCTGTAGAGAAATTCTGAGCCCTTTGCTCGTTTCTTTAGAAGCTTATGGCCACATTGTTTTGTTATGAAAGTTCTGTGGATTAAATCTAACATAAAACTGCATTAATACAGAGTTAGGCATGAGTAAAATACAGCACTAACTTCTCATAGGGAGTCTTGTACTGCCTAAATGCAATGTTACTGTGGATTTCCTGTAGAGAAATTCTGAGCCCTTTGCTCGTTTTTTAAAGCTTATGGCCACACTGTTTTGTTATGAATAGTTATGTGGACTAAATCTAACATCAAACTGCATTAATATAGATATAGGCATCAGTAAAATATAGCACTTACTTCTCATAAGGAGTCCTGTACTGCCTGTATTCGTAATGTTACTTTGGATTTCCTGTAGAGAAATCATGAATCCTTTAGTTCGCTTCTTTAGGAGTTAATGGCTACTCTGTTTTACTACGATTATTTCTGTGAAACAAATCTAATATCAAATTGCATTAATACAGAGTTAGGCATGAGTAAAATACAGCACTAACTTCTCATAGGGAGTCCTGTACTGCCTATATGCGCAATGTTACTTTGAATTTCCTGTAGAGAAATTCTGAGCCCTTTGCTCGTTTCTTTAGAAGCTTATGGCCACATTGTTTTGTTATGAATAGTTCTGTGGATTAAATCTAACATCAAACTGCATTAATGTAGAGTTAGGCATGACCAAAATACAGCACTTACTTCTCATAGGGAGTCCTGTACTGCCTATATTCGTAATGTTACTTTGTACTTCCTGTAGAGAAATTCTGAGTCCTTTCGTTCGCTTCTTTAGGAGCTAATGGCTACACTGTTTTGCTACGATTATTTCTGTGGAACAAATCTAATATCAAACTGCATGAATACAGAGTTAGGCATGCGCGATATATAGCACTTACTTCTCATAGGGAGTTCTGTACTGCCTATATTCGTAATGTTACTCTGTACTTCCTGTAGAGAAATTCTGAGTCCTTTCGTTCGCTTATTTAGGAGCTAATGTCCACACTGTTTTATTATGAATAGTCCTGTGGTTTAAATCTAATATCAAACTGCATTAATACAGGGTTAGGCATGAGCAAAACACAGCACATCTCATGAAAAATTATTTACTGCCTATATTCGTAATGTTACTTCCTAAATTTTATATGCACTTTTCTCAGAGGAAGAATAACATACACATATAAGATTTTCAGAATATATTAGAGTCTTAGGTGTACAAAGGACCAAGAATATGGAACTCTTTAACGCTATCATATAAAAATATGCGTTACGTTCACTTGACCAGAAAAACTTATTCTTCTATCTACCTTTGTTAATCGAGATAAAGGTTTGCAGAAACGCTTATATCACACATTTCCTTGTAGGCAGAAGAAGGATACAGAAAGCTAAAGCGATAGCTGAATGTAAAAAGGTGAGTGGCTATGTGTGGCTTTGAAATTCAATACTCTTTGCATGACCCCGGGAAAAAACGAATTACGACTTAGCGCTTGGAAACAGTACTTGAAGGTTCCAACCAATAACAAAGATTATCTAGGAAGTGGTTAACGCCACAGAAAACTTCATTTGCCATAAATTGCGTGTTTTAACCAGATCTACACTTTTTGTGTAGTAAGTTTTTGTCTATCTTTCACGGCTTGCTAGTTATATAACATTATGCAAAATCAATTCAAAATATACATTTTATTAATCATACAGATATCTTAAATATGAGGTATTTTAATGAAAATCGTTATAGCCATTTCCGTGAAAATGAAAAGGAATGAAAAATTTCCCATGTAAAAGGTAGTTTGGCGTGAGAAAATTTTCTTGAAAAGCTTTGTGTTGCATCCTTGGAAATGCTGAACCTAAATACGAAGTGTAGTATTCATCCAAGTTTTAGATTACCAGCTATCTATGCTGCACGCGCGCGGACAATTTTCTAAAAGTGCTTTTTATTCAGGGGACCTCAAAACGTATATTTATGGTGAAATCTCTATATATATAATTTTTGGGTGGAATTTAATACTTCTACTTACTATAAGTAGTGGAGAAAGTATTATTTATATAACCTATAACACAATTTTTTATTGAAATAATATTGATATTGTATAAATATTTCAACGTCATAGTCTTTTTAGTTTTGGAGAAATGCGCCAGTAACAGCAAAGCATTAGTTTATTAGAAAAGCTTTGTTATATTTCCGTATTAATGCGAACGCTCAGAAGGTATGAACCGTATTTGAAAGCAAACTAACGCAGCTTAGCGTGATTCAATGATACCATTAAAATATATGCTTCAATAGTTCTTGAGGAATCGCTGCTAAAGTAGCGTAAACGACAAAGGGGCTAACCAAAACTCGCAGGTTTGTAATATACATTTAACGCTGAAGCCGGGTCCAGACCCGCGATGGTCGCCAAATTTGAAGCCGGGCGTTGGTCGTCACTTTTGCAGCCTTACTATTTGCTTCAATATCTGCTGTTAATTCTGTTGCCGGCTGCTACAATGGTTGGCTATGAGATCTTTCTCTCAGGGTATGCGTGGGCGTAGTCAAGGATGACACCAGTTTAAATTGACTGAGAAATGTAATGTGATCTAATACTTGAGCTATTGAAGTGAGTTGCCGAGCGTTTGAAGATAAAGAATGAAACTGATTAACTATAACAATTCAATTATTATACCTGATAACATCTGCAGTATCAGTTTTACGGTTTGAGATAACTGTTTCCGCAATAAAAGTAATTAGAAGCGTAACCTGTCGTGAGTCGCTAAAATGCTTACCGGTAAAACCTCTCGCAATAGCCGCTAAATTATACTCACACAAGCGCGTCACTGAGCGCTTAAAATAACACACACGTAATCACCCGATTAAGTGACTAATTCTCAAGCAAGAGTGTCACGAATGTATGTACGACTGTGTGCCCGAACGACTGTCTCTTATTAGAATTGCCGCTTTATGTTAACTCAAGCTCCGCCTAAACATTACTCTCCCCACCAACGTTACTTCATATGCGCTCCAATCTCAAAACTCCTACATATGCGTATGTGACACTGTTACTAAGCGGTACCTCCCGAACTCTCAGAGTTTCATTACCTTTCTGTTTTTCAGAATTTCTGCCTACGTGACTGTTCAAACGTACTGATCTTATAACCTAACTGCATTCCAAGAATCTTTAAGCTAATGCTTTCGCTGCTGTTACTAATGACTTTGCTTAGCATGACTCGCAAATTACCTTTTTCTTCGGACAAATCTTTCAACTCAAGCTTATTGTGTTATATATTGGTTTAATATATGGAAATTGTTTATTGCAATTATTTCTTTATCTTAATATAATTTCTTTATTAGCTATTTATATCTTCCGGTCAATAATTACGGTATCAAGGCCTTCTTATGTAAAATTAAAATAATCTTATTCTACCTATGTTTAACCATCAAAAAACGGATAAAAACAATTTTTGTCCAAATTCATTGTACAGGTTTCCCTTAAAGAGATAGTCTAATCTGGACTGTACATAATAACGCTCGTCTGCCTTCATTAATCTTCAAGCTTTGGATGAGCCTGTGTTTATGTTTATGTTAGACGACTCATTTTATAAATATTGTCATATTTAGAAAAATATATAAATTTCTTCAAAAGATACAGATCACACCAGTCAGTATGTGCAAATCTCCGATACATTTTCTTTGCATTACTGTTGTAAGTACGTCAGTGAAATTTGTGATAAATAATATTTTTACAGTGAGATATGGGAATTCAGTATTATTTTAAATTATGCAAGCATACAAAATTTCTCCGATAGCTTTATCTGTTTCGTCGTTACTTATTGTTTTAGTATAATTAATAGTCCCCTCATACGTCACTCGTCTGATATAGACCAACCATGAGAAAGTGGCAGATATAAATCAAGTGTGACTCTCTATATTGATATATGTGCACCATGCTCTATTATCTCTGAGTAATTATTCAAATGGTGTCTGAAAAATGTGGCCAAAAGTTAATTTATCATATATTGGAAGCATTTTACGATTAAATATTACAGTATTTTATGGGCTTTATCGTTCATTTTAATTGTCAAATATTCCTAGAAAATGTGACTCATGATATTGAAATTCTCGAGAATTTATCGAGAATTTCAAAAATGAGATTAAATTTTATACCTCAAAATAGCATCTCGGTAACTGCTTTTGCACGTGTATTTCAAGAGCTCAATAGCGTAATAAATCTGATTGGTTCGGAGGTTTCTGGTAAGTGTTAGACACTTCGGAAGGAGGGGCGGCTTCGAGGTCTCGCATTGTAACTGTCGTATTGTAACGTAAACCAACCATTATTGTCTAAATCGGAGCGTTATTTTTGGAAAACGGTTATAAAATAATCGAACGATTGTATTAGTGCAAACTTAGATGACCTTTACTTTGAAACTGTATAACTGAATACGTAATTAAGTTTTGGAATGGTTCCGTCTTCGTAACCATTTCAAAATAACGGTTACGTTATTTTTTCCTACCTCTAGGTTTGATGACCAAGAATAAACAAATTAGAAAAATGACTAAGTGGATGTTGGGGAATGTAATCCTCAGTCGGATTCTTTGCTCAGCGAGGTAGCTCCTTGGTAAAGTGTGAGGCTTTCATTTGGGAGGTCTGCGTTTCAAATCCCGCCAGGACCGTCCTCCCTGACATATATTTTTCAGGTTTTCCTCAGTCGTCACAACTGGCAAACGCCGGGGAGGTACCCTAAACTTAAGCCTGGAACGTTTCCTTCCCAAAATTCCTTCCGCAAATATCATTTCATTGCATATATCATCACTAGGCTTCGGACATGACTAGGTTAAGTTAACTTCTATTATACTGCTACTTTGTTTACAAGCGAGCGGAGAGGGGAGAGTCAGCAGTCTCGTGCGCTACTGAGTTTGTGCTGTGCTGAGTACTGTGTACGCTATAAGTATAGATGGGCATAGAAGTAAGTATACAGTTAGTAAACTTAAGCTTTTATTACAAAGTATAAATAAGATGAACAAAATAATAAATCTGAACTGTGGCAGATGAAATAATCAGTTTCATGTGTGATTTACATGTGGACAACTATAACAATGGATTACAATATATTTTCTGAGTGTATCAAAAGCAAAACGTCTTCTCAAACTCAAAAAAGTTTATATCTTGAAAAGCTCCGTTCCACTTCACATGATGTTACTAGTGCAAAACGAAACAGACGAACGTTACACGCTTCTGGGAAACGCATGCATTTTCACTATTTAGAATAATGTTATTCTTGACATTAATAATATTATTATTAATGCCTAATACGACACATAACTGCATATCCTGGGTTTTTATCTAAAACACTTTTCAGTTTGTGCTATTTCGCAGCAAAACATTTGTCTACTTCTGTAAAGCCTTATGTCAAATTATCGACAAGTTTCAAGAACTCTGGTATTGCCATCTGTGACAAAGACAAATAAAATTTGCGTAAAGTAGACTCACAAGGAAATTTCATAGCTGTACATTTCTCCAGAAACGTTTTAAAAACTGAATTTTGCTGCTTATTAAATGGGATATTTGTGCTTACCATCATGTCAGACTAATCCCGTAAGCTTCGGTTTGGCTACATGAATTCTGGTTTCTGATGTGGATAATATACCCTCACCATCGCATTTCTAGGAAGCAACGTAATACTTTGTGAGTGTCTTTTTTTAGATTTACATTGTCTTGCAATAAAAACCCTTCTCTCTCCTTTGGTTTCAATCTGGCATACTTTACAAAATATATTTTCCCCTCTTGCATCAAAATACTCACGTCCATATTCATTTACAAGTAAGATACTCTTCTTACTGGTTGTTTTCGGCATGTTTTGTCAGCTATCAGCTTCGTAACTTCAGAACAGGCTGTATATATACTGATCGCTTGCTTAGAGCGAATGACTGGCAGTGCTTGGGGAGAGGGAGGTCTCAGTAAAACCCTGTGCGCACATAACTGTTTTCCAGTCAAAGTGCAACGAAACAGCAACCGTGTCCGAATCCTAATCATCAATGTCTACCACCTGTGGTGACGCATGTAGTAAAAACGGGTGTTAAACACTACTAAAAATGCTGATTTCTTCCTGCCGTTTAAGTGCGGCTTGCTAGTCCAGGAACCGCTCTACTCAAGTACCACAAGTCCTCAGGAGGCTGAGTATGCCCTGTACAAGGCTTCCCAACAGGAAAAAATCCCATGGCGGTACCAAGGTTTCAATCTGGCTACCCTCGTACTTTAGTCAGCAACACTACCACAGCGCTACGGAGACGTGCACTGAAACACTAGTAAAATGCGAGTTTCTGATCACTTGACGCTTACGATCTCTTGCCAATTCATGTAGAAATCAACAGAAATGAGCCAAAAAATTAAAAAACGAGTAAATACGTTTTATTAGAACAAATAAACAAACGAAAGGTGATGAATTTGTATTTTGCTGTCTAAATACTTGAAAAATCCAACCGATTTACAATCCAAATACTCTAAACTGCATTCACTCTTAGGTTGATCCGCGGCAAAACAAACCCACGTGGTCAGTGCACCGTGGTACAACACGGTAGCAATGCACTCTGCAATGGTATTACTTATAATGTTTGTGTATTTGTATTTACTCCACGTGGTGAAGCCATTTTGTGACGTGATTCTTTGTTAGGTTTGTAGCTCCATCTGGTGTTAGCAATTTGGGGCAGTATTAGTGTTTGTTTGAAAGAATGCTACGGTTATTTTATTTAATTTTGGTTCACTGTCCTCCGGCTAGCTATGATCTTTTTGGTCGAGCACTTCTCTTTATACAGGTTGTGTAAACGGAAAGGAATCATTTACCCAAAGATAACACTGATGAAAGAATTTTGTTTTACACTTTTATTGTCGAACACATTCACTATCACATTTACACATTGATCTTGACACTCGCCAAACTGAAACTGTTACAATAACTTCATTACTGATCATTCTTAATTCGAGTACTTCAACTTTCTGTGTAATTAACTTTACAACACTTGAGATTTTTCATAACTCTGCTGGACTGAAGGCGACGTGTAACGTACAAATATTTTCGATGAACTGACGGACTGAAGGCGACGTGTAGCATACAAATATTTTCGGTGAACTGACGGGCTCTATCTCTAACCTAGCCCTTTTTATACTCCTACGCCCCAATATGCCTAAAGATTATAACTGAACTGCTATTGGCTAATAAAACGCGCCAACATTAGCGTCTATTTTTAATATCCAATGAAAATTATGAATACATATGCTTTAGGGAAAATATTCCAGAAGATTCTAAAGAAAAACGCGCCAATATTACGTAACTTCCTCGTCTCTAATAATGATAAACAGCTCACCCCCTCGCTGCATTATTGCACGCTATTATTGTCAGTTTCAGTAAGGCCGTATAAACTTACTTCTCAACAATAATTACAATCAATAAACATCTCAAATCAATGTCACATAAAAATGCATATTCATACTATAATCATTCTTTACATTTAAATAATTTATGATACAAATTACTGCATCAACTCAGGAAAGTAGTCCCATGCTAATAATCCGAATTTTAGAATGAATTTATTCTTAAATAGTGTAATATTCTATACAAATGCCTAAGGTTTTATTTAACGCTGATTTATACCGTGAAACAGAGCTACAAGTCCCATCATGCAATTCATATCAGTCATCTGACATCCGGGTAGGCGCAGAATATTATTTACAGCCAGAAACCAGCAGTTGTGTTCAGTATCATGGAGGACGGTGAATTTGCTCTTGTTTTCGTCGAATTACGTAAAGCATTAGCCGCGCAAACCATCGACAAGTGGTGAAAAAACAATAATGTTGAATCTTTATTACAAGTTATGTGAAAAATATCCAACACTTTCCGCGGAAGAAATTGTGAAATTCACTTCTGAGTTCACCGGTGTTTCGAGTACAAGTATAAACAGCGCTTGTGAAGGAAAATCTGAAACGGGAAAATGGTTACCCCGGGAAAAAAAATCATATGAAATACGCGATGCTAGTATGTAGCGATTTTGAGAAGAATGCAATTCGCATAACAGTGCACAATTTCTTTTTTAAAATGAGCCGCCGCAGTTAATAAAGTGCCGCTTCCAGAGAGCGAATAAATTAACTTATCCCATACCTGTTACTTTATTTTTGCTCATTTCTTTTAGAATTAACTATTATTATATGTGCAAACGTTTATTTTGTTGCAACTATCAATCTTATCAGCTTTAACCCTTAACAGAATATGCTAGTCACCGTTTCAGTTGTCGAAATAAGGACTCTGTTCTTTTTTTGCACCACGTGCCGCTTATACTCGCCACATGGTCGTGAAAGTAGACAGTATTTCTAGTGCGAATGGCGGAAGGATACATTATAGCGGTGCACTGGTCACCTGGGGTTTGTTTTGACGCGGATCAACCTAAGAGTGAATACAGAGTAGGTAACAAATAATTTACTTTCGAATAACAGTCAACAGTTTTGCAAGCATCCGTGCTCCAGCAGCTCTAGGTTTAGTGGCCGACTATTCTATTTTGGGAGCTAAACAGAATCAATTACTGTGCTGTCCGTTAATGAATTCTCAGGACCAGCGCTTGTTGAGTGTTTTCTTCTACGGCACTACCCGTGACTTCCATATAATCATCTGAAGTCGCTGATGATGTCACATGTCTCCTGGAATTGTCCGTACAGCGAAGAAATCACAATTCCAGGCACATCCGACCATTACGCCACCTCCACTTGTGACTGGGAAGTTAAGTTGATGTGTAAACAACTTCTTCCACGCATGTTGAACATGTTGGGATTCTCGGTACAGCCCGTTTACTTTCCTCACAATTGCCAGCTCAAATGGAGTCTCGTGAAATTCGAGCAATAACCCTGAGCCGGTCACGAGGCTCTCAGTAAAGGCAGGTATAAGTTGTCGAAATGCAGCATTCACTGTTGAGCTATGCTGTATTCACTCTTAGGTTGATCCGCGCCAAAACAAAATCAAGGTGACCAGTGCACCGTTATAATGTATCCTTCCGCCATTCGCGCCAGAAATACTGACGTACCTTCACGACAATGTGGCGAGTACATGTGGCACGTAATGCAAAAAGAACAGAGCCCTTATTCCAGCAACTTATACGGTGACTAGCATATTTTTTTTTGGGGTTAAAGGAGACAAGATTGACGGTTACAACAAAATAGAAGTTTGCACATATAATAATAGTTAATTCTAAAAGAAATAGTAAAAACGAAAGTAACAGGTGTGCGATAACTTACATTTATTCTCTCTCTCTGGAAGTGCACTTTATCAACTGTTGGCTCATTAAAAAAAAAAAAAAAACGAAATGTTGCACTGTTGCGCAGATTGCGTTCTTCACAAAATCGTTACATTCTTGCATCGCGTATTTCACACGCTTTCTTTTATTCCCGGGTATAACATTTTTACTGTTTCAGATTTTTCTTTATGAGCACTGTTTACACTTGTACTCGAAACATGTTAATTTTACCACCTTTTCACGGGAAGTGTTGGATATTTCTCACATAACTTATAATAAACATTCAACACTACTTTTTTTTCACCACTAGTCGATGGTTTGCCTGGCTTATGCATTATGTAAGTCGACGAAGACACGAGAGCAAATTTACCGCCCTCTATGATACTAAACAGAAACTGCTAGTTTCAGGCTGTAAACATTCTGCATACTCGGATAAGATGACTCATACGAATTGCATGCTGGGACTTGTAGCTCTGTTTAACAGTAAAAATCGGTGTTAATTAAACTCTTAGGTGTTTGTATAGAATATTATACCATTTAAGGATAAATTGATTCTAAAATTTAGACATTAGCATGGGACTATTTTCCTGCGCGCATTGCTACCGTGGCATATCACGGTGCATTGGTCACGTGAGTTTGTTTTGGTGCGGATCAACTTAAGAGTGAATACAGTTTACACAAAAATGACGTTAAAGGATACTAAACGTACAAATAAACAAGTGTTACATTCGCATGACTTTCTCTATCGACTTTAATTACACATTTCGTTATCCGTACAAAGGAAGTAGCGGTACTCAAATGTTTAAGAACAGTTCACTATATGCTAGTCTTGAAATTCCATCATCTATCATTGCATCTCGAGAAACAACTGAATACCGAATATACTTCACAAGTGGCGTTAAAACCAAATAACTACGAAAATCTCGGAAATGGCTGATGTCACAAAAAAGTTTTTTTAAATAAGTTGGGTTTTAAACAGATTATATTTTTTGTCTATCCCTGATGGTTTGCATGTTATACAAAATGATACAAAAATTCTTCCTTTTAGGCTATCTCTAAAAATCTAACATATGCAAGTTTTATTTTGCATTTAAATGTCTTAAATCGTGGTCTTTCAATCAAAATCTTTAGAACCACTTTTGAGAAAATAAACAATTCGAAATATTTTTCATGCAAAGGGCAACTTGTGGTGAGGATGTTCTTAAAACCTTCATTTTGCATCTTTGGCAGCTACTAAAATTAAATACTCAAAAACTTTGGTGTTAATCCGACATTTTGTGTTTGAGCTAGGTTGTCCAAACAGGCACACAGACTTCTAAAAAGGTTTTGTTTGGATTCAGAATGCCTCAAGATATGTATATGTAGCGAAATATCAACACGCAATTTTGGGGTGGAATGCTAAACTTATTCTGCCTACTAGAAAGTGATAAGATGCATCTATACTTTGTAGGCATGTCATAATATTTATGATCAGTCGAGATAGCTTCCAACGAACCAAGAACTAACTATATACCAGACGTATTCCAAAACTAAGACCCGTTTGGTCATAACAACATCGCTCATGAGACAACGTTTTTATTAACAGTAATATGTGCCTACATGTATACTTTACTTTTCCACATAATCGCCGTTCACATCTGTACACTTGCTATAACGCTGCACCAGCTTCTTTAACCCCTCGACATAGAAGTCTGCCGCCTGGAACTTGAACCAGTTGGTAACGCTCGTCTTGAGTTCATCCTCGGTTTGAAATCGTTGTCTACCCAGCCAGCGTTTCAAATGCAAGAAGAGGAAATAGTCGTTTGGTGCCAGGTCGGGGCTGTACGGAGGGTGGTCAAAGAGTTCCCAACGAAATTCTTGAATCTTCTCTTTGGTTTTGGCGCGGTGTGCGGGCGTGCGTTGTCGTGCAGGAGGGTGATGCCAGACGAGTTTCCCGCGGCGTCGATTTTGGATCGCACGTCTCAGTTTGATATGCGTTGTACAGTTCACGTCAGCTGTAATTGTTGACCCACGGTCCATGAGATCAATCAAAAGGTCGCCTTTTCGTCCCAAAACACTGTAACCATCATTTTGCGATTCGTGTATGGCGATTGCTTACACTTTTTTGGTTTGGGTGAACCGGAACGACGCCACTGCATTGACTGTTGTTTCGATTCTGCGTTGGTGTACGCTATCCATGTCTCGTCGCCCGTAACAATGTGGAAAACAAACCATCTATTTTGTCTATAGCGCTCTAAAAACTGCCGTGAACTACGCATTCGTTGCTCTTTGTGCTGACCGGTGAGCAGTTTTGGCACCCACCTCGCACAAAGTTTCCGATATCCAAACTGTTCAGCGAAAATGCTGCAAAGTGAGGTTCGAGCAACATTTGGAAATTCATCTGCCAGACCAATAATCATCAAACGCCGATCACTTCGTAGTTTTTGGTTCACTTGCTCGATGTCGTCGGTCCGAAAACTGGGCCTACCACTCCACTGTTCATCGTGCACAATTGTGCGGCCATATAGAAATTCTCGACGCCAGTGCCGAAACTGTTTGTCACTCATGTCCGGTCCATGCACGAGGCATAACTCATGAAGGATGTCCGCACCTGACGATCCTTTTGCCAGCAAAAATCAAATCACACCGCGCACTTCACAACTGACGGGATCTACGATTGTCGCGGCCATTGCGGTCTGCTCTTCCTGACTGGAAAACACCTACTGGGTCACGCCAACACTGCGGTAGGTTCCTCAGGAGTCGGTAGACAGCGCTGCAGGGTGAAACGTCATTCATGCCTACCATCTGTTAAATATTGTTCATCGGACCGTAGTTTTGGAATACGACTCGTACAAATAAAGCATATTTGAATTAGATTATTCAGTTACTATTTTCTTCACAACTGAGATGAAATGTGTTCTATTTCATCCAAAAATTTGAGATAGAATTTTCCCCGGCAATAGACTTTTAAGGTACGTTGTGTGTCGTAGCACGTTGTGTGTCTGTGTGTTTGGGGGGGGGGGGCTCCGCGGTTATGTGGCACAGGTTGGGAAACTACTCTAGAGTTACTCTACAAATTTAATGAATACTGTTTTGTTGGAACTTTATCATTAGATATTTGGATATGCTTAAGACTCAAAGAGTTGGAAGCTTGAAGCTATTCTCAAATTCTATCTATGGTTTATAATTTCTCTTTTAAGGGCTATAAAATAACTTCACTAATTATGCTGTAGCTTTCTAATGCAAGTGTTAATTTAATGTGATTTGCAACACGAAAGAAAACATTGATGCATATTATTAGCAGAATACTGGTTTTTCTGCATCATATATGGTTAGTAAATTGCCTAATTTACTTAAACTGGAAATAATTGCCTTGTCAACCTTGTTCACCAATGCCGCAGTTCATTAACTTGTTAACGCGTTTATTTTCCTGTTTTGCCTTTCGTTTCCGTCAACAAAAGGTTCTCAATATATCATAATTTCATTTCTGCGCCGCGCCGCTGTAATGGTTTGCAGCGCATTGCTCCGGTTCCTGCCTTGTGATGAGCATGGGTTTGAGCTCATCTATGTGGTTGCAGGTCTTTTAGGACCATATGTAGCACTGGTGACCTTTCAACATAATGAGGAATTTGTTAAGATGGATAAGAAGCTATAAACCGCGTGGCGGAAGCATAGTACTGACCGCAATGTTTCTCCGTGTTGCGACATTTAGTGTGAGCGATTTTTGTAGAAATTCGGAGCGATGAAACATCTTCTGATCCCGGATTCACGCATGTGTGAGATATATAGGTGTGCATTCATGTACACATATTTTAAGATATGCTTTGTTAAATATACCTAAGCAAAATATCCAGCTTAAATTAAGCAATGATTTTCAAATTTATTTGTAGGGATTGCCCAAGAATCAAGAATCGTGTTAGTCTCCTTAGTGTTTTGTTCTTTGGAATATGTTACACATGCCGAAGCAAGGAGCAATACTTGGATGACATACCTACTGCCTTACATACTGGCCTTGTCGGTTAAGCAAGGGTCCTAGAGTTCCACTAAATGATGTATACTCTGAGTGAAAGACGTCCATATTTTGCTGCAGAAGTTCTTCAAATTCCTATCGTTTGCGAACTGGCGCACCTTGAGAGGTTTACTTTAATGATTTTTAACATATGGTGGATGCTAAGAAGAGTGCAGGGCTGTGGAATACATGGTGAAATACCTCCCATCCGAAGCGCCGCAGCAAATCTTGGCACATTTTTCCATAAGCGGGCGGACGTCGTCGTGCAACACTTGTTTCCATACACACCCTTCATACGAAGATCAGTTCCACTATACTCGGCAGCACACACAAAGGCGGGTGAGTGCAGGTTGCGCAGTAAAACTAGTCTGAGTGATGTGACCTGCCAGCACATAGCGAGCGAGAATGAAATGCAAAACAGTGTACTATCTCTGTCTCTCTCCTCTATATCCCACTCGCCTTCGTGTGTGCTCCCGACTCTAACACCTTCTGACGTCAAAAACTGAATAACCGCATGTTAGGCGCGTTGGAGATATCCATGGCACGACCGTAACGTCCCCTTGCTTCTGCACCTGCCAGTATCATGTTAACACTTTCTACCGAGACCAAATAGCAACGGCACTCTTACATAATTCCTAGTTTACTTTGAGCAACCCTTATAGAACTGCATCTTATTTAAGGAAAGCCGGAGTAAGTTGAACCTAAGATATTTATTGTTGAAGTTGTTTGCCAGAGTGCAATAATTATAATTTCCGTTGTGACACACAAAGCACAAATCGTAGTCAACATTTACACTTGCCTCGTGGAGGGGCATTTATAACCCAAGAATCAATTATTTATTGACAGTAAATTCCATGAATGTGAATAGGGTTAGTTTGCAATATCATACTTTCTTTTCAGGCATTTAGGTAGACATAATGAAAACAAAAGTTATTGTGGATAGCAGTACAATTAAAATCTTTTTACAACATCATTGTAATACTTAAGTGAAGGTATCCGTTGCGTATCGGTGTACTTTATTTGCAATTTATGCGGCGCATGACTCCATTTTCTTTTTCTTTTCAATTACTCTACCGCTTGCGAATGCCAGGTACAAGAGTTATTGTATTTCATGCAAAAATTCGACACCACGATTTTAAGGAAATAGACTGTCCCCTGAATCCCCCAAAAATGAACTTTTAGAAAAAAAAATCCTCGTGTGTGTATAAAGTCTAGCATATTCCAAAGATGCAGTACGAAGATTTCCACGAAATTCCCATTCCAGTCAAACTTTTATATGGAAGAGTTTTTTCATATTTTTCAATATATAAAAATTGTTTAACGATTTTGATTAATGTATTACACTATAGAAATTGCCATAACAAATAAAATGCATATCTTGAATTGTTTGTGAACAGCCTCCGAAGTGCTCTTCATTCTTATTGAATTTTATAGAGAAACAAAAACATACTATCTACTAGTCGACCACAATATCAGTACGCTTGGAGGAGGGCGCCACTGCTTTTTTTTGACAATATCTAACGTCATCAAGGCTAGGGGTGTGAGGGGCAAGGCGATAGGAATGTACAATTGCACAATGAAAACAATAATACATTTGCAGGCCTCAGCCTCCCTAGTGAATGTAACTCGAACTGCGATGCCCCGACCACATGTTCCCTAACTGTTTGGTTCCTCTTCCCACCGCACGCACTCATATAGTGGCCCTTTCTGAAATAATCTTTGTATGTTTACGTATATCCAACCACGTCATTAGACCAAAGATGTTTAAAAGTTTGCGATTCTTTCCTTTTAGTTTTCCTTCGCAGAAGCTCGTTGCTATGCCTTATGATATACAGAGTTTAATGTTGTCCTGCATTTTCACGTTATTAAGTCAATATTGCTGAATTTGAAATAATTTATTAATTCACATATGATATGCGTGAATATGTAAGGGGCAGAGAAAGTCATTTTAAGTGATACGCATCAGAATTTTGTTTTTATTTGTGCTCCAGAAGATATATTGAACGTTTATCTAAATTTTAATTCTAAATATGCTTTATATTGGCACATGGAAGTACCTACAACAGTCAACATAAAGGGAAAAGAATGGGGGAAGAAACTTAGTTCAAAAGAGCGAAAGCAAAAAAAAAAAAAAGAATTTCGTTTCGAGACGAGAGGTTTTATTAAGTTGGCATTAGATTCAGTTCATTACTTCTACGAACCATACCCGCGTTTAGATTGTAAGTGTTTTTTATTGAAACGTGCCCAGGTACAAAAGTCATAATGTCGATTAAAGGTGTATTTGAAACGCACAATGCGTGCAAACGCCCGTGAACGTATTTTACGTTTAAATACATGACATTTATTCATTGGAATCAACAAAACATAATGCCAAAACTGAGCATTTTCATCCATGAGAATATTATTTCACCACGTTATGAAACATGTTATGTATTTTCGTTCCTCCGATCCGAAAGATTTCTTCTTTTCAATAAGGTTTCCAGAATGTAATTTTCCAGCTATCTGCGAATCTATTTCTTAATTTTGCTTTTATTATGTTTTTCACAACTGTGCAAGAAGGATAATTTGAATTTCTAAATTAAATAGTTTTACAACATTTCTTAACCCAATATACCACCTTGAAGTTGAAATTTCCATAACAAAAATAATCCCTCTTATATTTGTATTAAGGATATTCATCGACGTTGTATCAAAATCGCGGAGTATTCGATTTTCCATACGGTTTAAGATCAATGCAACAGTTCTGAAACAGCCCGATCATACGAAAACCAGAAAAGAGACTTTGAAGCAGTAAAAATGTATGGAAACCAAAAACGTTCAAAAAACACTCGTATTATAGAACATGAAATGGCACGTATCAGTATTCTGCGAAACCTAGAAAAATCATGAAACTTTGTGTTCCTCAACTTTCAAGTCCAACATTTCTAAAAGGTTTAATTTACGCAAATGTAGAGTTGCTTACAATAAAAGTATATTACTACTAACACGCTTTTACTGTCAATCACATCAATCAATCATCTATTCAAGAGTAGTTCCTTCGCATGTAAATTCAGCCTCTATTAGGATTCTTTTTCCTTGCCCTGTCCTAAGTTCTCATAAATGAACAACCATTTAGCTTAACATTGTGTTTCATCTGATATCATCTGCCCCGAAGCATTTTACTTGTCACTGTTCCTTCCAGAGCATCCTTTAGTAAGCAGTTTGTTCAATTTCATTCGTCCTTTCTGGTCAGTTTCAGCGTGGTTATGCATTTCTCCATTTTTTAAGAGGGCTACATTGTCTATATCACACTTACATTCTCATCTATACGCACTTTTCAAATCTGCAATCTTTTTCCTCACTTCGTCGCAAACCCCAGTTTTCCTCACAATACAATACGACACTCAACCCAGAGTATTTCATTATTTCTTCTTTGGTTTGTTTCTTCAAGGATCCACAGTAAATGGTTTAAAGCTTCCCTTGCCAGCGCTACACTTCTTGACGTTAGTTGATGCTACTTCTCATAGTTCATACCAAGCAAATGAAGCCATCGACTTGCTCCAATACTTGATTTCGAATTCTGCAATACGTATACTCCGGTCATAAAAGGAACGAATAACTCCTTGACATCAATATTGATAAAAACGAGAGATAATCTTGAGATATAACGTATCTCGTATTAACTGATCATCGACACGGGTAGCCGAGGTCTTTAAGGCACAGACTCATGAACGGGAGATCTGCGGTACAAACCTTGCCAACACTGAGGTTTCTTTTAGGTTTTCCTCAGTCCTCATAACCGGCAAATGCCGGGGAGGTATCCTAAACTTAGGCCAAACTTCCTTTCCCAATTATTTCATTCCATGTGTGATCAGTGTCCACCGCCTGTGGTTCCATATGTAGTAAGAGCGGACATTAAACACTACTAAAAAACGTGACATGAGTTTTAACTATCAGGCGTAAGAGCATTCTTCAAATGATGCAAGGTGTAGTAGTTTGGAATTGTTGAATTTGTATTATATTTCAACTGTTGGGGAGCCGACCACTTGAAGTAGTTGCAACTGCACGTATGGTACCCAGTTTCCGGTAGCCTTCACCCCAAATGTACTTTCAGTTGGCCTTTGCCCCAAGTTTAAAAAAATATTATTACTGTTTCTTTAAATATTATATATTTATGTTTACTTCGGCTGCGTCAGTATTATTGTTTTAGAGACATGGATGTCTTGGCAGGGTTGTGGTACGACTGAAGAATTTAGGCTTACACAGATTTTAAGCTTTAATTCACACCTTTTTATTAATCCTTGACACAAATTAAGTAGCACTTCACTGATATCGAGAAGCTGTGAGATTCTTTTATTTAATACTTGCACTTTTTAACACGTAAACTATTTTTAGTCCCACTCAAAATACGTATAAAATCTCTCAGGACGCATCCCGCATCCGGTTACAATCACTGTCTACAGGCAACTGAACTGATTGTAAATTTATGTATTTCAAGTCTCTGATTGACTAATAATCCTACTGCAATAGAATACCTGCATTTAACTAATGCTTTTTCTGGTTGTTGATTGGCTATTTTATAAACTGTCACTAAAATTACATTATTGTTACTCCAAGAATCACAAGTAGTATTGTTAAACTCTCAAACTCATTATTGCCTCAAGGTTACCTCATTGTTAGCAACTTTTAACTTATTATTCTCACAGCTCCTACATTATTAAATTACGTAATATATTCACATAACATTATTACACATGGATACAATAATATAAGCATATGCAATGATGTTACAATTATTACATACACATATTGCTTCAAGGCGCGCTGTTATTGAATTTACATATTATATAATTTGACTGAAATCATTTAAATGTTAAAAATACTGCCTCAAAGGGTCATCCAGACTAGTTGAATGACTTCTGAGATAGATATAATTAGTAAAAATGCCTATATTACTAAGCGCGCTTATATCATTAAATGGGCTATCATTCTTATTTTTCCGTTAGTAGTTAGAAATTTTGTAGTTTCAAGCAGAGAAACACAAAGACCATAATTCGACTGCATCTGTATCTCATCGAAATCTGTATATAGATCACTTGTTCAACATTCATGTAATGACAGAAGTATATCATGCATGTCTGTACCGGGTCAGACAGTTCAGTATTTATGTTCTTGTCATTTTTACATGCTGTCTTTCGTTCATCATTTGCAAAGCATATGGCACATAAATTCACTGTTCTTGGAAGATGTGAGGAGCACGGGGTCAATCGTAATGATCTATTCATCTTGTGGTTGGATGCGTATTTAGCAGTCGGGGTCATCAGATGTCCCCCATAAGTCAATCAACAGAAGAAACACACCCCTCTGTTCTCTAAAACGTTCGACATTCATCAAGTATGCGGCTGCGAGGTTTTCTTAGAAATCGCGAAATGAACAGAAGATGTTAATGGCATATATGCATGGGTATCAAGAAACAAAAGGGTCTCAAAGTGCGCTTGCAACGTCATCTATCAGACAACACATGTGTGTATGTTATTCCATGCTTCTTATCTCACTGCGATCCTTCAGGCCCATATTAATGAATTCTACCGCCCATCTATACCATCTGGATGGGCTTCTTGAGTCTTTTGTCTTGAGTCGCAGATTCAAATGTGGAATATACTTAACAAAATGTTTCTTCCCTACCTGTTTTCTTCACTAATGTGGTGTTTGCGTTCAAACATGTACTGCACTTCGCCTCGCAATACAGATAGGGTCTTATCGTCTAATTCAACTCATTAGGATTGAACCTTTCAGTTTTTAATCTTTTAACCTGAAATTTTAAATGCAGTTATTTTGAGCTTAAAATAGTAATACTGCAAAGTCCCAGCTTCATAGTTCAGTGGATTGTAACGTTACTAATCTCAATTAGAAATTTATTACTCATTTATTTAAATAAATTATTCCAAATATCGAAAATATCGTAATTTAAGTTAGGAAAATATTATTTTAGGTCTGACATGTGAGAATATAAACCAACTAAATGAGAAAATGTATATTTTCCTGTCTCACGTATTTTTGTGAGGAAGAATTTATTGAAAAAAAATGTTCTGAACATGGAGTAGTTTACTTTCTTATACTGCAAAGGAGCTGTGATAAACCTTAAAAAGAAAGTCTTAAAACTCCTTCATTAGAAATATTTCAACCAATACAAAAAACAAAAATTCTAACGTGTTATCGTTTATTTTTATGTGGCTTTTAGAAAGTACTGAAAAATTCAAACCAATAACAACGAATATCGCGGAAATTGTTGATGCAACAAAAAGGTTATTTGAAACAAATTGTGTGATTTTATATTTGTTCGATGTTATTCTAATTGTATGTTTTTAGTTTGGATGGGTACGTGTTTTCAAAAAGTATTCAACTGAGACAGCTAAAACTTTACAGATATATTAAATGGCAGTAATTGTATAGGTAACCTATGCCTTGTAACAGTCCTTATAGGAAATTCAAAGTTAAACTTTCAAAATTGACCAAGTATTTTGTCAATCAGAATATTATTTTTAAAATGTTCTATATAAAATTAAAATTTAATATGCATTTAAATGGTTAGCTTAAGTTATTAAAATGCTTCGATGTAATGCTATGAATAGTTTTTGAGAAAAGTCAAAATTTAACACTGCAGAAAGTATGTGCAATCTCTTCATTATGGGGTTAATGATCACTCAGAATTTGTATCAGAACTTGATGCGTAGTTCTTCGAGTGAACTTGTTCACTGAGGAATGAATTTCTGGGTGTTAGTAATTTGTAACAGACCCAATTCTCGAGCTGATAAATGAAATGCGATACGTTTTCCCTACTCCCAGGAGTGTCAACTGCAAGCAAGGCTAGATTGGACGCTTGTTCACCGTTCATTAGCCAAGTTGGCAGAATGTGCCCAGCCAGTCTGGCATGACAACATGTTCCACACCTGTGCAGATGCTGTTCAGAATCCAAAAATAGCTACGGGTCAAGCACCTGCCACAACACAGATGAATGAGTCTACACGCGTTGCATATTCTTGCACCTATTTTTGCATCCTGAATGAAACAGTGAGGTCTAACGCGAGTTGCCACTTTTGTAATTTAGGATTCCCGGACGGGAAAGGACGGATGCAGAAGAATATATTATTTGCTCAATTACCACGAGCTTTTTGGTGATTAAAATCTAATAGTTTTAGCTTAAAACAACAAATAAGACTTATGGCAGCGAGGAGAATGAAAAACAATCATAACTTCAGTATCTATAGCTTCGTTTTTTTTCTGCAGTTTTGCCCAAAATAAAAGCTTAACTTTGAAAAGTTACTCCTCATTTTCAGGACCAAAAAATAGGTCTTTTAATAACTTTCGCCCAATTTAATTTAATTTGAAAAGGTATGGTGAGTTAATTACCTCAAATATTACACATTTTTCGGTTTCAGAGCTGCCACCCCCAGCCATTCAGGCAATGCTTCTGTGAAAATCCTAAAAATCTGCCATTTTTAATGCACCACCTCAAATAAGAATACACTACAATTGCAACAAACAAAATTTCATGTCTCTGGTGTTTATCATTATTCAAAAAATTGTATTAAGTTTACAGATGTAAGTTTTGAAACCTTATCAAAATGTTCCTTGCGGTGAACCCTAGGCATGTGTGACTCAAAATTTAGTGTTATGCTTTCGAGAACATCAGCAATCTAAATTTGGGGGGTTTGTATTTGTCTATAAAATCATTAACAAAAGTATAACCCTTTTCTTCGCCATTTAAATTTAGTGGATAGAAATTATGTAATTACACGATCAGCTTTAAATTTACACCTTAAACCTAAATCAATAATTTAAATCATTAATATACTAGTGGGGTACATTTAAGAAAAGTTTCATGAAAATTGTTTCGCAAAGAGCATTTTCAATATAAGTTGCTGAAAAACACTTATTTGAGAAAAGGCTATTATAAATGCAATCATTCAAAAGATTATTACTTATGCGCAGTGTTTTAAATATTGGCATTGCGTTCTAAATATTCGAATCAACCAAAAACGAAAACGCAGTATGAAACTAGATGAAATTAAGATAAACGTTTAAAAACAAAGGTAACATTTTGCTAGTTTATCCAAAATTTACCAAGGCATTACCTTAACCATATACAGGACGGAAATCAAAACACAGAACATGGGATTGTACTTGGAAATTTAATTTTTCTCTAACATTCTCTCCCTGTAAATTTCGAAGAAAAACCTTACAACTCTACTGTAATAAGATTTAAAAGGTAATATTCATTTTTTAAATGTTATTTACTAATTCGTTCTATCAACAATGATTCATTTCAATGCTAACAGCTGTAGTTACTTTCTATAACAGATATATGTGTAATCTAAGCTCCCATAATCTGTTTTTCGTATGTGATTCTCATTTGTTACAAACTTGTAGTGAGTCATGGACTACGACAATGAAACAAAATTAATGATGTAAAGAATTAATAAAAGTTATATTATTTTCTCAAAAATGAATTAAACTTACTGATTTTGGGTTCTACTCCTCTTATAATGGTTACTTTAAATTTAAGTAACTGAATTTAATATGTCAGGTTAAAGGATTAAAAACTGAAAGGTTTACAAAAGTTCAATACTGATTAGATGAAGCAGACGGTGTTCGCTGTCTTGTAATACGTGGCGAAGCGCAGTAACTGAATTTAATATGTCAGGTTAAAGGATTAAAAACTGAAAGGTTTACAAAAGTTCAATACTGATTAGATGAAGCAGACGGTGTTCGCTGTCTTGTAATACGTGGCGAAGCGCAGTAAATGAATGCTTCTTCAAATGGTGCGGTTGAACATATTTCTCTCCTGTGAAAAATTTTCTTTTAGCCTTCCGCTTATTTGCACCATGTGGGACAGGGTCCCGGTCTACCTGTCATCTGCCAGGGCGTTTATATTTGGAAGCATTAGGGACCCTGCCATATGCTGTGCCGTCACTCCTGGTTCCGGCCGTCTGGTGTCTCCCTTCACCTCATCTCTTACTCCTGGCGGCGCACCCTTGTGTGGGGTACGGTACAATGTCCGGACTCCCTGGATCAATGCCAAAATCTCCTCCGCTTCTCATTCCATTCCATTAATGTAGGCAAAGTTTAATCTTTTCTACTAGAATTTTAATGAAGCTAAGCTTACAGGCAGACATTTAATCGTTTTAAAAGGTCGTACAGCTATAGAAGCTACTTCGAAATGAAGGAGAAGGTTTGTAGTGTGTAATAACACTGAAATACATATTTATGAATCTTGGAAGCTTTTGGTCATTGTTCATAATGGGCTTTTTTTCACTTTTTCATAGTCTTTTCATATTCCGACAAGCGTTAAAAGCTTTTAGAGACGAGCAGAATGAACAAATCATAATGTGATTCAAGTGAATTCAAGAATTCTAAGCCTCAGGCATTCTTTTTGCGTTCTAGAATAAAAAAAATTGTAAGCGAAATGTCACCCTAGGTGTTGCAGATGGTTGATTGCCTGCTTTCTGTGACCCAGGTCGCGGGTTCCTTAAAACAGACGTTTCTGATAAAGCAAGCTTCATTAATCTGATAATGCTGAATTCGTACCGAAAGAAAGGAACAACATAGGTTGCTGTGGGAAGCACTCAATGAAAAAGTTAGTGTTTACAAATGTTCACTAACCTTTACCTGTTAGCACGAGTCTCCCTGTATCCAGGGTTGTTTACCCGAAGTTGCCACTGTATTTCAATGCCTTTCGCGAGAAAATGCTAAGGGAACAATAACACCGAAAAAGCCAGACTGTCTGGAATTTTGAAACCTTTGTGAATTTCTGAAGAAAGGTAAGTCAAAGGGTTACTGAACTACAAGGAATGTGTCCACCCCTTGCCAGTAAGTAAACAAAGAGGCAACGGTTGCTAGCGGTAGGGGATGTCTCTATTGGTCGGTCATTTTCGCCGTCAGAAAACCCTCTACCGTTATTTGAAATGCGTAGATACCTTTATTTCCAATGCTAAATGTAAATGAGAGACATGTTTCCAGAAGGCATCAAATCCAACTGAGCGAAGTTTAGAAGACACAACAGGTTTTTTGAATGCGTGATAAATCTATAGGTGCTAAAGCATTATCTTACGTTGAGTTCCTCTGGTTGCCCTTGAGGTTTTAACGATATCCATCACTTCATTTATACGGTATACTGACACTGATTTGAATCCATTTTCCCTACTGAATACGATCCACGTTTACAAGTAAAACTGGATCCGCACTGATATCGTTTGGATTACTTATGAGTATCGTAAGCAATTAAAGCAAACCGGTTTCTGAAGTATCTTAAATTGACAACTCATAGCGTGAATTTGATGATCCACAGAGAGAAATGAATCGCATTTATTACTTAACGTTATTACTATTTAATACAATCCTCATTATATGCAAATATTTGATAAAGAACACAACTCGATCCTTTTTGTAAATTAAGTTTCCGAATCACTATAAATATAAACCTTCAGCCTTCATTGAATATGGTGCATTTAAAAACAATATGATTTATACGTATATTTATTATTAATCACTAAATTTTCCTCGTGAAGACAATTTAGGGGTTTGAATTAGAAAATAATTATAAATATTAACAGTATCTGAAGGAAAACATCACGCATCACAGCATACATTAGTATAGTTGCCTATTGTTTCAGTTACAACCTTGTAAAATAGTCATGCTTTGCTTTTCTGTAAAATGTAAAGCTCCGATGTCCTATACTCAAAGGATTAGGCACATCTGGGTGCAAAAAATGATCCATATACGAACGGGACGATTAAGTTCGTAATGACATGAGTAAGTCCGCCCTCTCGCCTTATGCTTCCCACTTGTATAATTGTAGCCACCTGATTGACAAGTTGCTTACGTCATCCCAAAAGACGGACGGGGCTTAACTACCATTGATTTGTATGTTTCCTAGCTAGTTGAGTACTGCTAAGTTAATAAGCATAACATAAATATGACTATAATAATTTATTTATTCCACCATGCTTTTTTACTACTTAGGTAATATTAGTTCTGTATAATAATAATAATAATAATAATAATAATAATAATAATAATAATAATATGTATCTGAATGCTTATGAACTAAAGTAAGTCTTGATGATTGTTCCACCAACGGGATGCGGTTTTCAAAGGTAGGACACACAATTCAACAGCGATTGTAGCGTTACATTAATATTCAATAGCGGTAATAATATTAGAACTTCGTTTCAATGTCCACTTTATAAGTATAAGTTCATAAATGTGGATATTGTAGCTTATACATTTTAACGTTACATGAAACTCAATTCTCAGCCACCGCTCCCTCCACAATGCCTTGTTACAATGGGTCAGCCCACCTCTAGTTGTTTATACTAAACAGAGTAGAATTCATTAGTAGAGGTTTTTCTTCTGGTTTCCCTTCGTTTCACACTGAATACAACATCGCTGATTAGTTCAAATTTGCTTATTGGAGTTTGTTTCAAGCCAGTCACAGAGAAAAGCGATAAGACATGAATAAATTCTAGTGTTAATTGGATAAATGTGGAAACTTAAGGGAGAAAACACTATTGAAATTCTAGGGAATGTAGCTTTGCAAAGAAATGTCTAATATACAGAGTTTGAGCATTTTAGGAATATGATCCCCCACAGGCCGTTTCCAAAAATCTAAGGATTTGACACACATAATATACAAAATATTAAACAGAAACATACTGTTGCTATCATAACGGCGATTACCCTTTGAGTGCAATTTAAAACAGGATTTCGGTTATCACGGTTTACTTTAGTTACGAAATGCAATCCATTCTTTGTTTGGGAACTCTAGGATGGTTCACAGACATATTTCATTTTATGTAAGTAGGTACAGCAGTTGAAGACTCTACATTGAAGGCTGGTTTACAACCGCCCGAGAACGGTAACCAGAACGGAAACGAGAACGGGAAGCAATGCACCATGCAAGATATTGGTTCACAACAGCCCGGTAACGAGAACGGGAATGCATATCGATCACAAAGTGAAAGTCGATTTTGCGCATTGGGATTTCATTTGTTTTTAACTGACCAATGGTATTTTTTCACCTACTTCCAATTTAGTCAAGCCAACGTCAAAATTCGATAAGGTAAACATTATCTAAATGCATATCCATTACATTTCCGATCCCTCTACTTATGCCAAGCTTTCGTTCCTTTATTTAATGGCATACATTAAAATTGTTTATTGTTCTTTTTTCATTTCCACCGGTTTTACCTCTTCTTTGTAGCTTTTGTCATTGTTTTTAGGTAATAGCCAGTTTTGAGTTGCATATAAACAAACTACAAATGACCCCTTCACCAGAGGAACCAACGCTGATTAGATTTGCGGGTGTCGGGATGAGGTTAGGAAGCACATTTACTACTAATTCCTTCCATTTTTATGTTTCCAGCCTGCGACTATAGGGAGCACTAGCGGCTGTTTCATGCCACGGCCGCCTAGAATAATCTCTAGAGTGAAGAGTCTAATATGCACAATATGGATCTAATATGCCGTGCCCGGGAACGAGAACGAGAAAGTTAAAAGTTGGGCAACTCTTCTTTCACGTTCCCGGGGCCCGGGAAGGCTTCCCGTCGATTGTGAACACTCCCATTTGTATACATGTATTTCAACTTTCTCGTTCTCCATGGTTGTGAACCAGCCTTAATGTCTTCTGGAGCATCGAATAAGTTTTGCGCATTTGAAATAGTTTAGAACACACTCGCGTCTATTTTGCCCACCATTTTGTTACATTTTAAACGGACTCATGGTTCACTGGTATATGTATACTTTACGTATTACAGTTACTGAATAGCAAATCATAGTGACATTAAATGAATTGGCCGAGAAATTGGTGAAGTAAGCGACAGGCGACAGACAAATTGAAGAAATGGAATTAATTGTTCTTCCACACAAGCCGTATGTTGGAAAAGGTTGGAAAGGATTTAATGTCGTGCTGGCATGTTGCCATGGTAGCTCAGTGGTTAGAGCAACCGGACGAAGACCGGGAGATCCGTTGTTCAAATCCCGTCTATGGCATTGAATTTTTCGGTCGTCTGAGTCTACCTTTCCAACCTTGTCCAACACACGGCTTGTGGGAAGAACAATTAATTCAATTAATTGACTTAATAGTGGTTGAAACTGTGAAGTCCGGGACTTAAAGTACTTACAACATTGTAAGTCGCCATTGGGGTATGTCATCTCAATACATTTGAGATCTCCTTGTGGTTTACCGTGAAAAATGCGAAACAGTTGGGGAATTTAATGTCTTGCCGGCATGTTGCCATGGTAGCTCAGTGGTTAGTGCAAGCGGACGGATACCGGGAGATCAGCGGTTCAAATCCCGGATATGGCATTGAATTTTTCAATCTTCTGATTCTACCTTTCCAAAATTGAAAGAATCTTCAGGAAAATTCCCAGAAGCGAGCTCGCAGGAGAAAAACGACAGCGGAGTTTAGGAACTGGGAAGAGTGGCAAAATTTTACAAAACGACAGGATACGGAATATTTTTTCCTGCCGTTAAAGACAGACAGTCCAATGTGTCTATGTAACATAGCCGACCAAACGTGAGCCACCTATTTTATGAACGCAGAAAACAAGGAGTGAGCAGAAGTAAAAGAAGGGCATTACCAAAAACCTGATGTGTTACATTCACATACTTTCTCTACTCTTGTACAAACTAATTTTACAAACGCTTATTCTCCATCTACTTCATGTTAATCGAGATAAACATTTGCAGAAACTATCGTATTGCTAATTTTCTTACAGATGCAAGGGGAATATGGTAGGCTTTAAGCGATAGTCAAATCTTTTAAGAGCTGGCTGCTATGTGAAGCATTCCATTCTCGAATGACGAATCCCCATTTGAGAAAAAGTATAAGTATTCGAAAATTCAAACAAATAACAACGAATATCTCGAATTTACTTAACCATATGATGCATATGGTAAAAATTGTGCATTTTAACGAGATCTACATTTTTTGTGTAGTAAAATGGTGTCTATCTCTTACGGTTTACCAGTTATGCAAAATTCATTCAAAATGAAGAGGAGTTTTGGGGACATTCCCAGAAAATTCAATATATACATTTCATTTCCCATGAAAGTATCTTAAACATACGATATTTCAATCAAAATCGTTACAGCCATTTTTGAGAAAATAAAAATTTTCGAAAAATTTCCCATGTAAAGGGTAGTCTGGGCTGGGGATATTTTCTTGAAAATCTTCGTGTCGCATCTTTGAGAGATACTGAACCTAAATACCAAGTTTAGTATTTATCCGACTTTTCGTTTTTGAGTTATGCTGTTCAAAGACACAAAGACACACACGGGCCTTTTTCTAAAAATGCGTTTTTTGGATTCAGGGGGCCTCAAAACACGTATTTCCGGTGAAATCTCGATATCGAATTTTTGGATGAAATGTAATACTTCCCCTACTTACTATACGTAGTAGAGAATGTAAAAAGAGTGGGTACATTTTCTCTACCCTCTATCGCTTATTAGCAGGTATACAAATTATTCTTACGGAAGGTTATTCTCCTATTTTCTTCATTTCAATAGAGATAATACTTGTCAGAAATAGCTGCATTACACATTTCGTTATAGATACAAAGGGAACAGCGATAGTCAAATGTTTTAGAACTGGACGCTATACGCTTGCCTTAAAATTCCATACTGTTTCCATGCAATCGCGAGAAAGAACTGAAAATCGATACGACCTTCAAATAATAATACAAGTAATGAACAATTCGAATCAATAATAACGGATATCTCGGAAATGGATAATGCCACAAGTTATTTGAAATAAATTGTGTGTTTTAGAGAGATATAAGTCATTTTTTGTGTAGTACGCTTTCGTCTATCGCTTAACGTTTACCATTTATGCAAAATGATATAAATTTACTTCCGAGTGAAGGAGACTTCACAAGTTAATCCGAAAACATTTAATATCTACACTTTATTTGTCTTGTAAATATCTTTAATATACGATATTTCAATCAAAATCGTTAGAGCCATTTTTCAGAAAATTAAAATATTCTAAAAGTATTACATTTAAAGAGTAGTTTGGGGAGAGAGGATTTTGTTGAAAATCTTCGTGTCGCATCTTTGGAAGGTACCGAACTTAAATACCAAGCTTGGTCGACATTTCGTTTTTGAGTTATGCTGTTCACAGACAGACATACACACGTGGACACGTTTCTAAAACTGGTTGTTTTATTCAGGAGGGCCTCAAAACATGTATTTCCGGTGAAATCTCTATATAGAATTTATGTAAGGGATGCAATAATTTCTCTACCTACAATGTGCTTCCTTCTACATGTCATAGGCAAGCGGTAGAGAAGAGGAAAATTCATTGCAAACATTCTCAGTATCGAGCGTCTATACTTTTATTCAGAGATAAACATTCAATACGCGTGCTGTGTTACAGTGCAGAATATTAGCATAAGATAGCAGTAAGTACGTATTTTGGCGAAGTCTGCAGTAATTCAGTTTGGTATATCGACGTTTAAAAGCAGTCTCATTAATGCTAATGATATCAACTATTGGCAAACATGTGGTGTCGGTACCGCCCTCGCACTGTAAGTGGTATGACATGTAAATGATAAGTGATCCAATAAACATATACACCAACATGGAACGTTTAATTAAAAGCGCAGACCGTGACAAAGTTGGCACATCGCACAGAGTGGCTCTTCGTGCTGGAAATGTTAATGCGAGTCGCAATGCTCGGCAAAAACTGGTTTAGAGCGTCGACCGCCTGGACTGCAGGAATTTCGCAATTGCGAGCACAATATGTTGGTTCCAACAACCTTCTTCTGCATCTAAGGACGGGTTGCCTGCCCACTAAATTAATATAGAGACGGTGGAACGGGTTTCCTTGTCCATGGTCAAGGGACTGCACATCGGTGAGCAGTTTGGCTTCAAAACCGCGTCTCAAACAAGATACGGGGTTCTCTGAAAGGTCCCGACAACTGGTTCACAATCACAAAATGTTTTCATTAGCGTCCCTTAACTTTTGAAATATGCACAATTCCGTTTAGATATACACAGAGCATGGATCAGAAAGATATAGCAGCACACATCTGGAGATAGGGGTACCTCAGCAGGTCAAAAATGAAATACAAAGTGCTAAACAGAGGAACATTTCAGGATTTTGGCGGACACAGTAAATTGCGAAAGTGCGTCATAATAATTTCTGCTGCCTGGCCCCGTAACTCAGTCGGTAGAGCACCCGCCTGCAGTGCGAGTGGTCCCGGGTTCGATTCCCGGCTGGGGTGGTAATTTTTCTCTAGCCAAGATTATTCCCCATCCTCACCAGAGTCTGGAAGTATCAACGAGTGTGTATGTGATCTAATGATTAAAACCCCAAAAAGTGCAAGAAACCCAACGATAAGAAAATACTAGTTAACAGCATTGCCAATATACAATAAGTTCGAAAGGAAAGGCCGCAGATAAGACCGATGTAGTTAAAGGCGGGGTATAAATGGAACACTAAAAAATGCTAGGTAGGTATATCACTTTACTTTTCCTATAAATCCGAAAATTCATACGTTACAAGATCTAAGTTTGATGTTTCAATATACAACAAATAACATCATTTTAGTTGTAGGCCCATTAACATATTTCGAGAATGAAAAGTTTAATAAACAAATAGCTCCAAAGAAAACCAGGTGTAGTTTATATCATGTCTGTTTGAATAAATACTGCTTGTTACTTCTTATGTACTCAACAGCTTTCTTAGCTTCGAGTATCTCCTGAATTCGTCTACGTCCTCATTAGAACTATACCTTGAACCACCCGTATCAGCTTTTGTATATATTTCCAAGAAAATTGCAATACGTATCAGCCAGTGTCGAAGCTATCAACGAGTAACAGAATTGGAAAAAATTGGTAGAAGTAATAGTTCGCGTGATAATTCCGCGTAAAACCAGATATAAGCTAGACCAGAGGTAGTGTAAAATGGACTCGCGAGTCTTTTGGACTCCCCTCCCTGGCTGTTTGTCCATTTGTTTTTCTTGTGTTGCCGATGAACGGAGGCATTCTCGCCCCTTTGACCTAAATGGTAGCACAGCAGCATTGTGTTATTGGCTATCGAAATCATAAATCTGACTTAAGAAACAAGCATAAAAACATTAAGTAGAAACGTGTCCCCGAAAAAATTCGAGGCGGGTGGTCCTACTTCCTGGTGGGATACGAAATAAGCTTAAATTATCTTTATCACTTAAATCAGCGGTGGCTGAAATTCTGCGACTTCATATAAAAACACAAATTATTTTCCGGGATAAAGATCTTAAGAGTTAAAAACTATATGTACTTCCAAAATGCATCAGTATTGAATTTGGAATATATAAGAAAATCAGGTAGTTTACATAACTCTACTGCACTGATGGTTTCAGTGCAGGAATTGAAAGGCTTTCTTGTATAAAAATTCGACAAGTTCCCGCCCTTGTCGCAAGAAATATACCGTTCTGAGTTGAAAGTAATTCCAGTTACATTAAAAGAAGTAGGTATTCATTGAGAAGTGCGCTACATCTTACACAACAAAAGAATTTTTTGCAGAGACAAAACTAGAGTTCTCTCACTTTATCTTTTACATATTCAGAATGATTATATTTTTGAGAAAATAAAAGAATGATGACAAATCTTCCAGGTATACCGTTGTTTGTTTTGGAGAATATTACTTTTAATCTTAATCCCTTGTATTCTTAAAAGGGGTCTGTGTAGGTACATAAAATTGATGTATATGAAATTGGTTTCGGACTTTCGTCTTTTAGATAAGCTTATCTCTCCCCCCCTCCCTTTCACACACATGCTCGCGCGAGCGCACTTTTTTATTCTGGAGCTCAAAACGTGTATTTCAGGTGAAATCCCGATATCAATTTTTGCGTCAGATACATTACTTTATATACTGGTTATGGGAGAACAATGTGCAGAAGATTGTAAAGTAGAAACTCAGTACGAAAATAAGTATTTTGAGGATAGGAACAAGGAGTCATAGAAACCTTTTCACTCCGTTAGGTGTGTCTGATGCTCAATGCCGCATTTGTGTCGTGAAGTCTACTGGATAGTACGGTAATACCGAACACTCGTCTTGTTCAGTACAAAGACCGTAGTACAGTACATGCATGTAATGGTTAGTTTCTCATTGTATACCAACCTCATTTATTGAGACAGTAGGTAAGGGATATTCCATTTCAAATCGTCCGAAATAGAAGGAGAATCGACCTTGCATTTTTTAAACGAAACGAAACATTTTGTATGCTTTATGCAAACTCTTAACATTTAGAACATCATAGTTTTGCAATTAAAATTGTTCAAATTTAAATCCAATTGTTTAAATCTAGCTTTATTTTGGTTTCCTGAACTTTAATTTCATACTGATAAGTAAACATGTTCTTCTTATTTTTATTTAAGTGAATAAATTTCTATTTTTTCGAGTGTAGGCGGTTACGGATCAAGAAAAATAATTTTATTATACTCGTATGTGGTAAGATTCCGTAATTTAAACATAATCAAACATATATTTTACTGTAATGGTTACTGATAAGGTTTCGTCTAAAATAATTAAAGAAGTAAATTACATCACGCACTCATGGTCGCTCTCGCACGTTTGTTTTGAACTGAAGGTCAAGCAAACAGCTGTGCATAGTTAAACAAAGGGAACGCTTACTAAGCAATATGCAGTTCTGAGTATTTCCTCACAGATTCACAGGGCGCTTGGTGATCATCGTGCATCAACTATGTAAATCGCTGCTTTTATTCACTTTTTGTGTTATAACTATGAGCACTCAAACATAACCACTATACCACATTGCCGATTTCTCTTAATGACACTATGGATTATTCTCAATCTAATATTTTAGTTTTATAAAAATCCGGAGACGCTTAAAATAAGTAAAAACTGTATATAGATGTTTGTGAATATTATAAAAATAATTAGTATATGCTGTAATGAAATGCGGACTTTTATCTACAAAATGAGATTTGGTACAATATTCTGAAATAAAGGATTCCGGAGCTATGCGCACTTAAATATGACAAAATGAATTAATACGATACATTTATCGTTCAATAACGTGACAATCGTTGGTTTTAGATGCTAATATTTGATAAATATGCTTTTCTTAGCACCCCTTATTAATAGGAAAAATTACAACACAAACAAAAAATGCGAGTTTTTTTTTTCGTTCGATTTCACATGGAATGTCCCGTACACATTTGTCGTGAGAGTTACATTTCATTTTGACTGGCAAATGAAGATTTGGAAAGTCAGATTTCAGTTACGTTGTTGCAGCGCTCCTGTTATACTGCATCTGCGACCACATGCTCCTAACCTCAAAATGCTAAACCCTGCGGAGGGCGATGGATATTTTCGGGCGTAAAAATCCTTAGCATGGTTTCCTCGGAAGGGAAGTAAAGCCGGTGGTCCCGTGTTGTAGATTTACGGCACTTAAAACATCCTGATAAAGAGGCCTCTGAGCAAAATTTCCGATCTTTCACGCCCAAAGTGGGACGCTAAGGACCACAGCAGTTAAAGAGCGTCCATAAATAAAACTCGATTTAATTTTATCAAAATGCTTAATTTCATACTGACTTTCTACTTTATAACGCTAATTGTTTTTCCATATCTTATATAGTAGGTGTCGACTGGTAGAGAAAGGAAATCCTATAAAGGGACAGATTATTTTTTGAGTCATTCTTTAGTCAGTGAACTATTGTTTATATATTTCTGGAGTTCCCTCTATAAAGCCAAACATACGTAATCCTATAAATTGCATTAGTTTTCTACTGCGTGCATTGTATCACTGCCAACGTGATCCTATTTCTCAGCACGTGAACACGCGATATATACCAAAGGCTAATTACGTTTAACGGTTCTATTGCGACTTAGCAGGCAGTAACTATATGATCTACGGCACGTTTACAGATCTTAGTAGTTTAAAGGTAGGGTTTTGTGAGTGCAAAATAAAATTATCGGGTAACAGCATTAGCATATGCCTCGTAAACCACAATATTCGTGTAAAGTATATCAAAATTTTACCACGCGACCTCGAAAGAAGTCTGAAAATATCTATATAAAATTTTTAGGGCATTAATCTTCTTGCAAACTTTAGTTAGACTTGAAAACTTCAGTGGCTGGAAAAACACAGATCAGTGCACTAGTAACATTGGAAGTAGCCTTTGAGACATGATATCTCTAAGACTTAGAGCACCTTGCAGGCTGGGGAAGGTTTTATTTTAGGAGGAGTTGTATTGTAGTTCTACTGTTGGGGAGCCAACCTTCATGTAGTTGCAACCACGTGCGATACAAAGTTTCCGGTGGCCTTCGCCCCAACTTTACTTTCCCGTGGCCTTCCCCCCAACTTTTAGGAATCAACTTTGTATTTTAATGTTTTCTTTAAATATTATATATATATATATATATATATATATATATATTTATGTTTGCCTCGGCTGCGTCAGTATTAATTTGTAGAAACATGTATCTCTTATCAGGGGGTGATGCGGCTAAAGAATGTAGGCTTACACAAATTATTATTTTTACTTCACCCCTTTTATTAATCCTTCACACGATTAACTAACACTTCACTGATATAGAGAGCTGTGTGATTATTTATTAATTACTTGCACTTTTTAACACATAAGCTTTATAATATACTCGCCGTAATGAATTTTATGTCTCACACTGAATACGTATTAAACTGTTCAGGAACATTGCCGTTTAGCGTCCGTTAGGAACGTTGTCGTCTAGCGACTGGCGCCTGAATTTGTACAATTTGCTCTATTTCAGTTTCTGATTGGCTAATTTTACTCCAATAGAATACTTTTATTTAACTTTCAGCTTTTCTGGTTGTTGATTGGCTATTAATAAACTGTTTTAAAATATTGCATTATTATTCCAAAAATTACTAGTAGCATTATTAAACTTTCCAATTCATTACTGCCTCAAGGTGACCTCATTGTTACCTCATTGTTAGCAACCTACGGCCTCTATTCTCACAGCTCCAACATCATTAAATTACTTAATACATTCACATAAAATTATTATACATGTACATAATAAAAATAAACATAATACAATGATTGTTACATACATTTTATATATTATATTATACACACATTGCTGTAAGGGGGGCTTATATTGAATTTATATATTATATAATTAGACTAATATTATTTAAGTGTTAAAAACACTGCCTCAAGGCTTAACAGCATACTTAATTAGCTAAGATGCGCGTAGTACAGGTTTCTCGCCATAGCTCAGTCGCTATGAGTATCGGAATGGAGAGCCGAAGATCCGTGGTTTAAGTCCCAGCCGCGGTATTGACATTTTCAAATCTGATCCATGTTTCCAATTTAGTGCCTATATACGGCTAGTGTGAAAGAACAATCACTAAAACGTGTATTAATTTGCCGTGACAAAAGTTCAAATATGTTTTACAAGGTTTCATAGTTATTTATTCAACTTGTGGCTGTCGCTAGCTCGTGATGAAAATTCCAGTATATAAAAACAATTCCACGTTCCACAAGTTGCGTACACCATTTTATTTACAGAGCATAACTAAAATTCACAACAAACAGTTTTGCGAAATCAAAATGAGGAATATATTGTGAGATTTAATTTTAGGGCCCAAAAATTGAATAGCGTACAGAGCGTGTCTTAAATAGAATGTTCCTGTTTAAGACACTGAATTAGAAAATCTGTACTTCTCGCACCTGAAAATGTTAAGTTATGCTGTGGTGTGGGTTTTTTTCTTCTTACTTTCTTTTTAACAACACTTGGTACAGATCGCAGGGCATTTTTACGCTTTTTCGTAAATTGAAGGCCAATTTTCTCTAGAATTACACCATCTAGAACAATGAACTTTTTACTGCTTATTAAAGAAGTTTTTCTGAGTATACTGGTATCAAGATGTTTTAGCTAACTTTAAATCTTTTAATAGAATACTTAAATATCGTAAAATAATTTCTAAAAAAGTTTTACTTTCATTTATAGGTACACTTTTCTCTGAAGATAAAGATCAGAACTCCACCAATTTTTATTATTTTTATTAGTAGCTTAAGATAGCCGGTTAACTATTTTTCCATTTAGGGACTAATTTAATTTTTAAAAAATTGTAACAAAGAAATAATTTTATGTGTAATTTTTTATATTTATAATTTTTTGGTGGAAGCCATGTAATTTAGGATGAAAATATTTAACCTATAAAATGCTAAACATTCTGTACACCCACAAAAAATTCAAGCTTCTAGTTAAATAGATTGAGAAAAGTGTACCTGAAGTTTAAAAAATAAAAATTACGGAAAATGGCAAAAACCAAGGTGAGCACATTATTACATACCAATATACGATAGCATCTCTGGATCATAAGAGGCCCCTTAAAGGTCCAAATAACAAAAACAAGTTACATAGGTATGTTCTTCATAGATACCATTTGTAATCCAGTACAACAACAAACAGAAAATAAAAATTTTGAACCTAAATCTCTACAAAGTGTCCTCTCCATATACTAGTTTTCCTGCAACCCATTCTAATTTTATTTCTCATAAATCCCTATCCTCTGCATCTTCATCTGTTGGTCCTCTAGACGCTTTGCTTCTTCGGACCCCATCCATCCATTGTTCTTTTGTTCTTCCCCATCCGCTGTTTCCTTCGGCTTCCCATTCTAGCACCATTCTTACTATTCTATCGTTTTCCATTGTTCTCACATGGCTGAACCATTTTAATCTTCTCTATTCTATTACTGCCAATACATTCTTTGTTTACATCCATTATTTCCCGAATTTTTGTATTTCTAATTTTCTTGTTGCTTTTTCATTGCTCACTTTTCTGCCACATAGAATAATATACTTTGTACAAAGTATATTGTACTATTAACTTTTCAGATTTACTAAAAATGTTTCTGCTCCATAATATCGAGTTCAACATTCCAATTGTTTTTCTTCACTTACTCCTTTTTTATTTCTAATTTAGTAGTTCCATCTGCTTCTATGCTTGATTATAAATACTTAAATTTATTGACCATTCTACTTTCCTTATTGATAATCTGTAATTTTTCCTCCGTGTTCATTTTTGATGATAATAAATATTCTGTTTTGTTAAAGTTAATTTTAAGTCCCCATGTTTTATATTCTTCAATTAATTTTCTCAGTATGTATGAAGCGTCCTCAATATCTTATGATACTACTATTTGGTCGTCTGCAAAAACTAATTGATGTAGGGTGTAATTCTGATTGATTGGAATTCCCATCGTATTGCATTTTTTGGAGCATTGGAGTAAACAAGCATCTACCTATATACAGGCTGGACCATTTAAGTTGACACTGTACAATATCTCCAAAACTAAGCGTTGTAGAAAGAAATGTCTTGAATAAAAGTTGCTTAATATTATGGGGGAAACTAATGCCATTAGTCGTGTTTTGTTTGGAGGACGTTATGATGGTAATTTTGGGATAAATTTAAGTTTTTTAAATAGGAACCTACATGTTGTATGTTGTTCTCTCATTAGAAAATGGTTTATAAAAAGCTGCTTATTTTGTGATGAGGAATAAGGAAACAAAATAAAAACTGTAGGTTCCCAATTACGAAGCGTAACTTGACCCTCAAATGACCATATATGGATGGTCCAACCTCTTCGCGCACAGCCATTCAGAATTTTCGTTGTTATTTACGTTGGTGTAAGAGCAATTACAAAGTGCTTTATACAAATGTTGTTCAGTTTTTATGAGGAGTGAGAAAACAACATAAAAAGGGTAGGTTCTCATTTAAAAGAAATTAAATTGGCCCTTCAATGAGCATCACAACGTCCTCCAAACAAAACACGACAAATAGCATTTACTTTCCCCCATAATATCAAGCAACTTCTATTCAAGGCATTTCTTTCTACAACGCTTAGTTTTGGAGATATTGTACAGTCTCAACTTAATGGTCCACCCTGTATATTTTAAAGAGTAGTAAGGATAGAAAACATCCTTGTAACAGTTCCTCAGTGGTATAAAATTCCCTGGATACACAATTTCCCAATTTCACTTTGCACTTATTTCCCAAAAATATACTTTTAATATTTCTATCACATCTTCACTTATGGAACAGTGTCGGAATGCTTGCCATAATAACTTTCTGGGAATACTATCGTATGCTTTTCCTAAATCAATAAATACCAGTTCTACATGTTGAAAGTTTTTGTTATGTTGTAAATAAAATAATTAAAATGAATACACCATACAGTTATAGTAATTATGCCATTAATGTTAGAGCTTTAAATATTTGAAACACAGACTCCACTGGTCTAGCATTAAAATTATATATATTTTAATTGCTTCATAGGCATCGTGGAATATTATTAATAAACCGCTTCTGAAACATTTTGTCATTTAAGGCATGATTGGTTATAATTCTTACATCATATGCCTACGCTGGCTCACTGCACGCTATAACAATATAACACATCTACTGTGGGCAATAACGTTTGTAATGAAACTTTTGGGATAAAATGGGTATATAGCAAATTCATGGATATGCGTTGGAAGACTATTTGTTTTTCGTCTTATTCGTGCATTAATCTTTCCCCCTTTTCCTTATTTTGATGAGCATTCTACGAGGTAGGTACGAGGTTTATGACCACTTCAAACAACCATTTGCGTTGCTTATTATTATCTCAAAAATGACCCTAACAATTTTTATTAGAACATTGTAGGTTTCAGATAATCTCATATCAACTTTGAATTGTCTGTAAATAGCTTGAGAAGCCCTCTACATTCTTTTTTAATTGTATACAATTAGAAAACAATAAGAGATAAACAAACATACTACAGCAAATATGTAGATTCCGTTAAAAGGTGCAGTTTTGATCACAAATATTTTTCGTAGCATTAATCTTTTTCTCGGAAACATTCTTGTTTGAAGTTTGGCCGACCTGAATACTAGATTGGTCGACATCTGTGGACATATGAACCCGATGGTTCTCATTTTTACTTTCTCTACTAATAAAAGAATTGAGTTTTATTTATGGACGCTCTTTAACTACTATATTGGGCGTAAAAGACCGGTAATTTTGTTCAGAGGCCTCTTTATCAGGCTTAAGGTTCTTTTACGTGTCGTAAATCTACGACACGGGACCACTGGCTTTACTTCCCTTCCGAAGTAAGCCATGCTAAAGATTTTTATGCCCGCGACCTTGGGAAATAGAGGCTAGTATGGTACCCTTAGACCACGGAGGACGATTACTTTCTCTACTGGTTACCTATAGTAGATAAGCAGAGGAAATGTTATTCCACCCAAAAATACGATATCGAGATTTCACCGAAAATACACGATGTGAGACATTCTGGATAAAAAAAATCATTTTTAGTCTAACTCAGAAACGAAAAGTCGGTTAAAGCTTGGTATTTGAGTTCAGCGTCTTGCCAGGATGAGATACGAACATTTTCAAGAAAATCACCAACTTAAGCTACATTTTACATGAAAAATTATTCGAAAATTTTGATTTTCTCAAAAATGGCTCTAATATTTTGATTCAAAAAGCATATATTTAAGATATTTTCATGAACAAATGAAATTTATATCTTGAATTTTCTGGGAATAGCCTCTGAAGTCCTCTTGATTCGGAATGGCCTTTCTGTAATTGGTAAACCGTAAGAGATAGACAAAATCTTACTACACAAAAAATGTAGATTTCTGTAAGCACGCAATTTATGTAAACATTTTTAGGAGATATTACTTATTATTGGTTTGAAATGTCATCTTTTCTCAACTGGAAAGACATTATTCATTTTTTCTCGTGGTCATGTAAGGAGAATGGAATTTCAAAGCCAACCCATACCAACATGCTTTTTAAAAGCTGACTATCGCTTTACCTACTATACATAATGTGTAATTTTGAATTGAATTATCAAGAAGTAGATAATCAGCTTTTGTAAGGATAGCTTGTTGAAGAATGAGTAGAGAAATTCATGTGAATGCAACGCATAAGCTCATTACGAAAAGCTACTTCCGATATAAATTGATTACTGTACAAATGAACTGAACTTGGTGCATATAACTCATTAGAAATCATTTCTAGGCAAGGATTTTAATCGCGATTAAGTGGATAGTAGTCATTCTCCCCCCCCCTTTGGAACTTATTGCCTATTGGCAATGGTGTTAGCTAGTATTCTCTTGTCGTTGGATTTCTTGTACTTTTTGGGTTTTAATCATTAGATCTCACACGCATTTACACATTCACACTTACAGACTCTGGGGAGAATATGGAATAATCTTGACTAGAGAAAAATTCCCACCCCACCAGCCGGTAATTGAACCCGGAACCCTTCGCACAACAGGCAGGTGTTCTACCGACTGAGCTACGAGGCCACCAGTCCATTCTTATATGAATAGTGTAACGTACTATGAGGCATACCTATGTAATGGTAATGGCTAATTGAATGATTTTACTAACACTTCGGTGTGCTAATTCTTCCGATTAAAAGCTCTGTGTCCTAAACCGAAACTAAGTTACATATTAACGTATTGCTCCACCCAAAATTTGAGCTGCTATATTGACATTCCGCACATTCAAACAGCTTATTTCCTTCTGTGAGCATTTTAAAATACACGCCCCCAGCAAAAGACTGTAATGAGGTTACGAAAACTTGGATCGTGACAGCGTTAACTCTGTAAACATAGCCTAGTGAGACTGGAAATGCGGGTGGAGTTCATGACACGGGTAACTTTCTCCAACAGACCCTTGCTGGGAATTTGGTGGCTAAGTGGCATTCACAAAGGAGCTATGTCCATGGAGAATCAGCTGTCATTTCAAAATATTCGCTACACTCTCCTGCAGTAAAGAACGACTTTATGGAGGTTCGATACGATACCAACATGAATGAGCGACTGTTTTCCGTTCTCTTTATTAAATATTCCACAACTTTTGTCCAGAATTTCCAAATTTAGCACCGAAATTCCTTCTCGTTTCACTACAGTTTTGGAACGCAAAAAAGTCTGACGGTTGAAGGGATTAAGAAGTATTTATAACCAGTGAAGTCCACAGGCGATGAATGAACTCCTTTTTGGAACGAAAGGTAAACGGGAATGCATACCTAACTTCACCATCTCAATGTAGGAAACAAACTAGAACATTCCCTATATCAAGCGCTGCAACCCATGCGATTTTAAACGCCTACCAGTTCCCAGTTGCCATAGCGAATTTAAATAGATTTCCAGTCAGTAAAGACATCCTGAAAATTTAGTGAAATCAGTGATTTACGAGTCTTAGTGGATGGAAATAGTTTTGAAAACAAGTCTCCTGAAACATAATGGAATTTGTCGTATTTGAATTACATTCCTACAACGCTGGGGCTCAACATCAGGACAAAGTTATGTGTCCAGGCTTTGCATTAACGAACCGGTCTTTGCATATTCTTTCTAATTTTGGAAATGAACTTAAAACAATAATAGAATATTGTACACTGTATGCCTAAAATCTGTAGTGTCTGGTTTCTTTGAAACACTACGATTCAGCGTAGGCTAAGTACAGAAATTCATTCATTCATTCTCTGTTTATCTTCATCTTATGTAGGACTTACACACCCCAGGACTTACAGGCGGGTGCCTGGGGTCAGAGGCCCGTCGAGGAGCAGACACACTCATGGAGCAGACAGAATAACCAGGATGGGTGATCAGCCCGATGCCTGGAATGGGATGAAGGAAGTAGATGAAACGAAATGATGGCGAAATGGATCAAAGGAAAGGTGATGATGGAGCAGTTGCCGGAATGAATGGCGGGGGAAACCGGAGAACTCGGAGAAAACCCACCCAGACGCCGCTTTGTGCACCACAAATCCCACATGCGGGTCCCTGTGATTGAACCCGGGCCGCCTCGGTGAGAGGCGAGCGGTCTAACCACTCGTCCACGGCGGCGCCAAAGTACACAAATTCATTTTACCAAAAGTTTTCAACATTATACTGCATCATGCTGTTCACTCTTACTTGAAGGGCATAACAACGATATTCCGCTTTGATTTCCCCTTCCTGTTCTACCTAATTAGACTTAATTGGAATCTTAGATCCCAGAAGGGTATTTCAAAACCTTCTGAAATATCAAATGATAGGAAAGTGCCCAGAAATACAGATTTTGCGAGAGTTGGACTTTTCAATTAGCACACAGTCTTCCTCTTGGAAATGCATTTATTGACCTTTTAAGTAAGCCACCACGGTCTAAAGTATCTGAAACAGCGCAAAGTAACCCGCCAGAACGTAAGGTACTTTAATAATTTGTACCAAGTATTGCACGTGAAAAGAACAATATACATACAAATTTTCATTGCAATATTACCAGTAGTTTTGATGAACGTTTTAGAAACAATATTGGAATAAGTATTTTTGCCATGTTTTTGCTTTTTGAGAAAAAATTATTAACATTGATTTATTTATAATTTTAGGAACGCTAGTTGGATATATCAAGAAATATGCTACTTAATACCAACATTAAAGAAAAATAATTTTCAATACTGATATTTGTAGCTTTAGTACCTCTCTTAAAATGCAGAAGGCATTGTATGGAACACTTTGTGCCTAAAAAATGTAGAAAAACCAGAGAGGGAGAAAAAGAGCTGTGAAATGCCAAAGGGTCACTAGGTAGTGTCCAAGGACCTTTAAAAAGCCACGTAATGGCATATCTGTGCATTAGTGATAGTAACAGACAAAAGATGTAGATTGTGAAACTAGAAAGTTCACACATAATTATAAACATTCATTCATTCGCTGTTTACTCTCATCTTATGTAGGACTTACACCCCCAGGACTTACAGGCGGGTGCCTGGGGTCAGAGGCCCGTCAAGGAGCAGACACTGGTATGGGATGAAGGAAGTAGATGAAATGAAATGACGACGAAATGGATGATAGGAAAGGTGACGATGGAGCAGTTGGTGGAATGAATGGCGGGGGAAACCGGAGAACCCGGAGAAAACCCGCCCAGACGCCGCTTTGTCCACCACAAATCCCACATGCGGGTCCCTGGGATTGAACCCGGGCCGCCTCGGTGAGAGGCGAGCGGTCTAACCACTCGGCCACGGCGCCCATAATTATAAACACACAAAGAAAATTCGATTTTCTGAGGGAGTTTGGTCAGTTTGCACTCTCTTAACGATGGCAATGTACAAGCTTTACAAGAACTTAAATGTTGTTTATTTCCAAACTTTATTAAAGCTTGTCTCATTCTTAAAAGACAGTATGGAGGTAAATGGAATATCTCTGTCTCTATCTAACGCATACATGTTACCATTAGCTTCGTCCTTTTCTGCTGTCGCCAAGTTGCAAAAAAAGTAATAAGTGTTGTAAATATTCATTTGTTATAAATTTCAGCTTTGAACACATTATTTTATGCACAATGTCTTTCTCTATCAGGTTGTATCATTTTAAAAGCCTTTTAGGGTTTCTGGGCACGAATTTCTAAAGAAAACTAATTTTTCAGTACAAGTCCGATATTTGCTGTTTCTATGCTTACCACGCAGTAACTAATAAACTAAAGGGTAGAATGCAACAATATTTTTTTCTTAGCTAGGGTAAACTAGTATGCTGATACCTGCCCAGTTTGAATGCTCTACCTTTAATAAAATGAGCGTTATAATTTTTTAAATTAAATATTTTCGGAAAATTGTATACCTATAAAGTAGAAAAGTCAGCCAGCTAGAAACGCTTTTGTTATTGGGTTTACAACGGGGATCAAACAAGAGAAGATGTTGAGAAAGAGGCGAGACAGTTTTTAAAAGGAGGAAATCATGTAACTTCTTGCATCTCTTGTGTATGACAAACAAAAGTCATGCATATGTTCAGCTAACAGGTCAGGCGCGACGTAGAAGTCGGTAAAGGTTAACATCAGTTGTAAAGAATTGGCTACGTTTATAGTGTGAAGTGTTATGTGGGTTATTTATTTAACATTTTACGTAAATATTTATAGTTATGAAGGGAGAAGCTAGGAAGAGACGAAATGTTGGTAAACTAAGAAGAGTAATAATGAATGTTGGAAAGGTAGAATCAGACGACTGAATAATTCAATGCCATAGCCGGGATTTGAACCACGGATCTCCCGGTCTCTGTCGTCGTACCGGCAAGTTTCCATGGTAGCTCAGTGGTTAGAGCAACCGACGGAGAGCTGTCCAACACACTGTTTGTGTGGAAGAACAATTAATTCTAAAAAATGAGCGTTGGTAAGGCAGTAACAGAAACAGCTAAAGCTATCCGGGTGCCCAGAAACAGTAGTGTATAGGATAAAAAAGGAACGAATGAAAGAACCTCTAAGGACCCATAAAAAGAATGAAAAAAGAATGGGGGAAACAAAAACACGCTAGGTTAACGCAATATAATGGAATAGCGCAAAGCGGAGTGTGGCGCATTGTTCATTCCTTACTGTTTGAAAACATTCCACCCACGTTGAATGTAATTTTGTCAAGGGTCAACAGCGATAGTACTCTACCAAACAATAACCTTTATAATTTTATATCTCCATATTTCTTTGATAATATATATTTTTATGACTGTAAAATCGTATTTCGAAATACTGAAAACACAAAGAGGAGACAAAGTGCACGTGAAAATTAAATATCTTACAATTACCTTAAATAGCAGTGCAGTTATTTCACTATTTGGTGATGTATCTTTCAGAAGATGACATTAAATCGGTAGTACGATCGCAGTTGGGCGCCAAATTTGCGAGCGTACGTATAGTACATGTGGCAACAGCGCGCCCCATTTAACCTGCCCTATCTTTTAAGCGTGAGGCGCGATATAGGTTGAAAGTGCAGATGTGGGAAACAAGAAAAGGAAAGGAAATCAAATACAAACTCAGTAAAGTAAACTATATCTACTTTGAATGGTATATTATGGGATAAACAGGTCTCAAAAGAAACTGTCGTCCTCCGTGGTGTAGTGGTTACCATGCTAGCCTCTAGTTCCCGAGGTCGCGGGTCGTAAAAATCCTTAGCATGGCTTCCTTCGGAAGGGAAGTAAAGCCGGTGGTCCCGTGTCGTAGATTTACCGCACGCAAAAGAAGCTCAAGCCTGATAAAGAGGCCTCTGAGCAAAATTACCGGTCTTTCACGCCCATTATAGAATGGGACGCTAAGGACCATAACAGTTAAAGAGCGTCCATAAATAAAGCTCAATTTAATTTAATTTAATTCAAAAGAAACTAAAACTACAATTTTTAAAATAATAGTTAGAAGTATTATAACCTATGGTTCCGACGTGTGGACTCTGAACTATCGGCTAAAAAGAAAATTATTGGCAACAGAAATGGATTACTGCAGGAGATATGCTAGGATATCTAAGAGAGAGAAAATTAGAAATGAAATTATAAAAGAAAATATTAATGTTCAAAACTCAGATTTAGAATTTATTCAACACAAACAATTAGAATGGTAAGAGCATGCTAAAAGAATAGAAGATGGAAGATTACCCAAAAGAATAACGGAGTGGACGCCACCTTGAAAGAGAAGAAAAGGAAGACCGCATAGCACGTGGATCCAAGGAATTGGAGGTGCAAATGGATTGGGAAATTGAAGAAGATTTATAGTCCAACAAGCAGGAATGGAGAAAAGTGATCAGAAGATATTAAAAACTGTAGTCTTGGGTGCCGGAAAAATGTTTGTACATTGTAAAACCGGATATATATACAGGGTGAATCACCTAAAACTTGCACCGCAAATATTTCGGAAATGGAAAGTGCTATTGATGTGCACTTTTCACAGCATTGATTAGTAGTCAGGGGCTCGTACATTTAGCCTATAAACAGATTTTAATAATACTGAGAAAGTGTATTTTTTGAGCAAACATACAGCTTTTAAATGGAACAATGCCTAGCTACATCAACAGAATAAAGGTAGGGTAAATTAGAATGTCAGTGGAGTTTGTTGCAAGATTCTAGTGCAAGTGATTTACGAGAAATCTTATTTTGAAACTTTTACGCACCGACACTTGTACAACCTGTGGTAGCACAAACTAAAGAAAAACAAAAGGGACTTACAATACTTGTGTGGATTCTTACAAGTAAAGAGAACATAGCTCTGCAAAGGTTGTGTTCAAAATGACCATTGGCAGCTTCAATACACGCTTCCAGTCCGCTATGGAAAGAGTGCTGCACACGTTCTAGCATTTCAGCGAAAATTTCAGAGCAGGCAGCAGTAATACGTCGTTTCATATCGTCTGTTGTAGTTGGCACATCCTTGTAGACAGTGTCTTTCAGCCTTCCCCACAGAAAAAAGTCTAAAGGGGTCAGATCCGGTGAACTGGCCGGCCAAGGTACAGGTCCTCTTCGTCCAATCCAACGATTTGGAAACAATCCGTTAAGACAAGCTGTACTTCGTGCACTATGGGCTGGACAGCCATCATGTTGGTACCACAGGTTCCTCCTACTCTGCAAAGGAACGTCTTCTAGCATTTGTAGCAGATGGTCTGTCAGGAGGCTGCGATACTTGTGCGAGTGCATTGTTCCTTCTAGTATGCACAAAGGGCCTATGAGATGATGGTTCACTATCCCACACCACACGTTTAAACTCCATGGACGCTGACGTTCCACCTGACGAAGCCAACGGGGATTGTCAACAAACCAATAGTGCATGTTTCTGCGGTTTACCTGGCCATGATTAGCAAATGTTTCCTCATCACTAAACAAGATACATGATGAATCTGGAGTATTATGTCTTAATGCCCATGTACAAAATTTAACACGATTCTCAAAATCGCTTCCAGGCAGCTCTTGATGGAGAGAGATGTGATAGGGATGGAACCTATGTCGATGGAGAATCCGCAGTACACTTGCCTGACTTATGCCACTTCCACGTGCGATCGTGCGGGAACTAATTTGCGGATCTATTGCAGCGGCAGCCAAAACATTAATTTCTGCCTCTTCTCCAGTCACTTGTTTGTTTCTGTTACGTTTTCTAGGTGTTACAGTACCACTTTCACATAATTGGTTGAAGAGGTTGATAAATAATTGCCGAGATGGTTGACGTCTATTGGGATACGTTTCCGCATACACCGTACAGGAACGAACTGCATTCTTCCTACACTCTCCATACACCATGAGCATGTCGGCTTTTTCTGCATTAGTAAACCCTATCTTCCACTCACGACTTACTGCTTGAACTGTCACAAACTAACTGACCAGAAAGTCGCAATGCAATCAATTAACAGAAAACACAATGCAAACAAACATAACAACATCGTACCTAGCAACTAAGCAGGTTGAATGGGACAAACAATTGTCGGGGTGGAAACTTAAAAATACGATTTCTTGTAAACCATTTGCACTAGAATCCTGCAACAAAGACCATTGACATTCTAATTTACCCTACCTTTATTCTGTTGATGTAACTAGGCATTGTTCCTATTAAAAATTGTATGTTTGCTCAAAAAATACAGTTTCTCAGTATTATTAAAATCTGTATATAGACTAAATGTACGAGCCCCTGACTACCAATCAATACTGTGAAAACTGCACATCAATAGCACTCTTCATTTCCGAAATATTTGCGGTGCAAGTTTTAGATGATTCAGCCTGTATATGTTTAGAATCTCGGCGTATCTTTTTTAGTTTATGCAGTTTCATTGCTGGTTTTGTTCATTAGGTATACCTGTTTTTCTTGTGGCTTTTATTTGCGCTCGCGTGCCAACATTCATAATATTATCACCAAGTTCACTCTGACATTCGCGACTTTTGCATACAAATTGTAGGCGTTTAGATCTGTGTATCTCATGGCTTAAAATGCATGAATTTAAAACACTGTTCTAACACGTGCTGCCGTAGCACCTTGAAACGACTTCACTCTTTTGTGATACAGGCTTCCAAATATTTTCCCTCCTGTCCTCGGCTCATAATGCGAAATTTATGGGCAACAAAACGTCAGCACCAGGACCCACAGCCATTGAAACTGAACAGACCTGTCATAATACAGCAGTCTACTTCTAAACCTCCGTGTGTTGACTCATAACAACTGTCTTCCTTATAATACGGAACAAACCGGGCCCAGTATAAATGTTCCTACGTTCCACGAACAACAGCTAACAAAGTACAAGTCGTGACAAAAAAGAATAAACAAAATTACATATCTTCGGAGCGTTGTTTAAATATAAATCATATTCGCAACTCGATAACTGGACTATTTAGCTGGAAGTGCACAAAAAATAAAAACAAACATCTTATGTTACATCCATACACTTTCTCTACTTGCTCTTCTATGAAGATTCTTACAAAAGTCTATGCTTTTATAGTAAAACTGCCTAAAACGGAATTTCCGTTTTCACAGGCTTCCGTCTTACAAAGCATTGTAGAATTTTAATAAAAACAAATTACAAAAATGTGATAGCAAAGAAGAAATAATTTAAAATGAAAGTCTGTAGGTAAAAAATGGGTTCAAATGTATGCTTTGCTGTATTTTCAACTTGCATTTAATAATTACAGTTTCTCTGCTAGTTTTGTGTCACCACATAACTTGTAAATTAAATATCACGTACACGGTTCTTAAAACTTCAGTACAAGTGCAGTCGCACTCAAAATTAATGGCTATGAGTTAAAAAGTTTAGTTTGTAGCTAAGTATTGCGTCTTAGGTTATTTACGCAAACGGTTCCAGAAAATGATTTTCGTTTCCGGTTTAGGGTATTATTTAACATAAGAAATACCTCCGTTCCGAGATTTATTTCCCGTTTGTCCAGGTGTCCGGTATATAGGGAGTCCGGTTTAAGCAGGTTTTACTGTATCTAGTTTTTGTTAATCAAGATAAACTTTCATTACACATTCGTTGTAGGTATGAGGAGGATACAGTTGACTAAAGCCATAATGATATTTTTAAAAATGGGTTGCTATGGAATGACTTTGAAACTCCATTCTATTTACATGACCACAAGAAAAAACGAATAGCGACTAACCGCTTGAGAAAGGTATGTTAAGTGGTTGAACATTCAGTCAATACCAAAGAATATCTCGTAAATAATTATCATCACAATAAATTTTATTTGGGATAAATTGTGTGATTTAACGAGTTCTTAGCCTCTAGTTCCTGAGGTCGCGGGTTCATACCCGGCAGAGGGCGATGAATTTTTTTCGAGCGTAAAAATCCTTAGCATGGCTTCCTTCGGAAGGGAAGTAAAGCCGGTGGTCCCGTGTTGTAGATTTACGGCATGTAAAAGAACCTCAAGCCTGATAAAGAGGCCTCTGAGTAAAATTACGGTCTTTCACGCCCAATATAGAATGGGATGCTAAGGACCACAGCAGTTTAAGAGCGTCCATAAATAAAACTCAATTTAATTTTTAATTTTAACCAGTTCCACACTTTTTTGGGGGGGTGGTAGTAAGATTTTGTCTATCTCTTACAGTTTACCAGTAATACAAAGAAAGTCATTCAGAATTAAGAGGTCTTCAAAAGCAGTAAGTTCAAGATACGCAAATATCTTAAATATAGATATGGTATTTTAACCAAAATCATTAGAGCCATTTTTCATGTAAAGCCTGTTTTGGGGTGGTGGCATTTTCTTGAAAATCCTTGTGTCGCATCCTTGGAAGATACTGAACCTAAATACCAAGTTTGGTATTTAACCGGCGTTTCGTTTTTGAGTTATGCTGTCTACAGACACACACACGCATGCGCGGACCTTTCTCTGAATTCGTTTATTGATTCAGGGAGCCTCAAAGGCTGTATTTCTGGTGAAATCTCGGTATCAAATGTTTGGATAGAAAGCAATACTTCCTCTGTTTATTATAGGTAAGTAGTAGAGAGAGTCATAAATGAATAAATAAAATATGAAATTCGTTTAAGGCACAATATTACCCCAGATGAGCACCCACTTTCTTATGTTTTTCACCTAGAAAATATTTTAGTACATTATTACTTAAAATAGTATACAACACGGTTTTAATAAAGTGAATAAAATTTCAGGACCTCTTGTTCATTACCCACATTAAGAAAAGAATAGAAACGCAGATTCAGAAACAAAATTAAATAACTTCAGTATCCTTTCATATACTTTAGCCATAAATAAAGCTTATAAACGCCCCAAAAATGTGCAAAAAGATAGTTTCAAAAATGCCGATAATTCTTTAAAAATGTTTAAAGTTCAGTATTTATGACATAAGACGGGTTTAGTATTAAATGCACAGCACGTACAATTCGTTTAAAACAATGCAGAATAAATTACGGGCATACGTCCTTTAATGTGTTTTCTAGGATTAGCTGAATTTTACAATATGCATGTTGAATAAAAGTATAACGCTTGAAATGAAAACAGGTTTGCTACGTAATACCTCTGTAATGAATATGGATTTGTATCTTACATAGGATATGTTGTTCAAGAATTACAACTTATGGTCATTTCTGAAATGTTTGTTTGGGCCTATAGTAAATGAGCTTCAGTGTGCAAGATCATAATTTTTATAACATCGCATCAAAAGTACTTCACGTATCCGAAATGTTCCCGTTGTTACTTTTGGAGGATTCAACCCACATACCGGGTGGAAGAGATATAGATGTCATTCTTTAAACCAAAGATACATATTGATGAGTACACTGAAAACGTTTATGGACGTCTATTTTGTATATTCCATGGATTTATAGAAAAACACTTTCAAATGCAAATACTTTTGACAACAGCATGCTTTTCATTGCAGGTGGGTGGGAAAATCACCCTTGACGAATAAGGTCAAGAACGCGACTCCTTTTCTGATGTCGCTGCGAAATGCCATATTAAAACAAAAAAACAACAACAAAAAACAATGTTTTCCCGCATTTTCAGTGAAATGTTCAATAAAAACAACTAAAATTGAAACACAATAAAACAAAATATCGAAAAAGCTATCGAAACATTCGCTGAGAACAAAGAAAATATCGTGGGTTTTTTACTTAGGAATTTAAGCAAATATAATGAAACAAAATAAACTATCTTATTTAAAATTTGAACAAATGGACTAAAAATTACAATATTTTAGTTTTATTTAAACGTTTAATAGAAGAAAATAAAAACTATGTTTATACCAAAAATATGTGTAGTGATAGCGAGCGGGCAAGAGATAACCAGAGCCGTGTGCGTGGTCAATTATTCAGCCGCTGTTGCGAGGTTGTAAGTTTTGCGTAAATTACGATATGCACAACACAAAAGTGATAAATTATGGCGAAAGGAGGCGCTTATGGAAGAATTTAAATTTAACAAATATGTAGTTTAGTTGCTATTCTATTCTATATTTCAATAAGATTTGACTTAATCGTTTCGTATGTGAATTATAATGCGACGAAAGGGCTATTCTACTGAAGTAAGTGTTCACAGAATAAAAAGTATTATATATTTAATTATTTGTCTTTCTATACAGAACCAGAGGATGACACCTACCTATACCTCCCCCTATCACCCGATATATTCACTCTCCCATGTTTTCACAAGATACTTCAGAGCTCTTCAGTAAAGAGGTAGTGACCATTTCGTAATGCTTGTAATATATAACTATTTTATTACTTTTTCTACTACGTACTGCAGAGGAAGTATTATACTCCACTTAAAAATACGATGTCGACATTTCACGAGGTTCCTGAACAAACAAAAGAAAACAAAAAGCGTTTTTAGAAAAGGTCCATGTGCATGTCTGCGTGCGAACAGCATAACTGAAAAACAAAAAAAAACAAAAAATGTGATAAATATCAAACTTGGTACTTAGGTTTAGCATCTTCCAAAGATGCGACATGAGGATTTTCAAGAAAATTCTCCCTGCCAAACTACCCTTTAAATGGAAAAATTGTCGATATTTGTTATTTTCTCATATATTTAAGATAATTACATTATAAATAAAATGTACATCTTGAATTTAGTGGGAATAGTTTGTGAAGTCCTCTTCATTTTGCATAATTTTTATAACCGATAAACTATAAGAAATAGAGAAAACGCACTGCATAAGAAATGTAGATCACTTTAAAACATACAGTTTATTTCAAATAACCTTTTCTGCGGCATTAGCCAATATCCGTTATGTTTTTTTAGTTCCATATATACCCCGACATTAACTAGATTGGTCTTATCAGCGGCCTTTCCTTTGGAACTTATTGCCTATTGGCAGTGGTGTTAACTTGTGTAACTCTTGTTAGTTGGGTTTCTTGCACTTTTGATTTTTAATCATTAGATCATACACACATTCTCACTTCCAGATACGGATTAATCTTGGATAGAGAAAAATTTCGAACCCGGGACCTCTCACACAGCAGGCAGCTGCTCTACCGACTTAGCTACGAGGGCAACCGCCGTTATTATTGGTTTCAATTTTTCGATACGTGATATCGCTTTTCAGTTGTTTCTCTCAATATCATGAAAAGAGTATGGAGTTTCAAGCCCAGCATATAGTCACACGATTTCAAACATCTGCCTGCCGATTCGGTTTCCTCTATTACCCTTGTACTTACAACGAAATGTGAAATGAAACTATTTCTGCGAAGGTTTATATCGATTACATAAAGTAGATACAAAATAAGCTTTCATAAGAATAGTCTTTAGAAGCTATATAAATATAAACGATAGTGGGTAGAAAGAGTCGTGCGAATGTAACATATAAGATGTTTAACAGTTTTAATGATATATTTTCGTGTTTAACATTTTGCGAAAATACTTTTACTTTGAAGACGTGGTAGACCGCAGTTTGGTATACAGGTGCAAACAGCAGATCTTTTTCCATTTTTGCGTCTTATTGCCTGAATGTACCCGCTAATAAGCGACGGAAAAATCCTGACAACCATGCTCCAAGTGTTAACCTCTACTTCAACGCCCACCCAAGCAGTGGTCTGCTCCAAGTAATTTGAAATTTCTTTAGCTATATTAGGGCATCCAACTGTAACGTATGTTTACATTTTGGTCTTCTGACCCTTCCCCTAGATATAACACACACTAGTGGAAATTACCTTTAATACCTGCTTCCACGCAAAGAAACGCAGCCCGAAGATGCTCTTCTCTGCGTGCCTAATCCCACAAACAGAACCAAGCACTCTTGCATGTATGTTGATGGGCTTGGAAATTATGCATTCAAGAGGAAACGAATTTCTCGAGTTACCATTCTGTTTCAATAGTGACTCGTTTAAATTTATTTTAAATTTAAATGGGGAATTCATATGAACATTACAAAACTAAGACAGTCGGACAGATAGACTTATTGATGTCAAATAATGCAAGTAATTATACAAACGCTTATTGTATGCATCTTTAAGATAAAAGTAAAGTATGAAGAAAAGAAAGAAATCTGGCTTCACGCACTTTAGTTAAGAAAATATTCCATGTTTTTCCAATTCCTCCAGTCAAGTCAGTGGATCCCAACACGCCAATCTCCTTCCTTTCTGTGGATTTAATTTTTTGGGGGCTGGTTTTCCCATTGTGCGCTTTCCGCCAAAATACGAGGGCGATCGAAAAGTAACGCACAATAATTTTTTTACAAAAAAGTTTGATAGTTAAAACAACAACAAAAATCACAAATGAACTTACACGTTTTACCTACTTTTCGACATAGTCACCAAGTTTCTCAACACATTTCTCCCATCGTGATACCAGTTTTAATGTGCCCTGTTCGTAGAAGTCCGTTTCTTTGGAGTATAGCCATCTGCGGACTGTTGATCTCACTTCCGCATCTGTCGCAAAGCGTTGCCCGGCCAGGAATTTCTTCATGGGACCAAACAGATGAAAGTCCAACGGTGCAAGGTCTGGACTGTATGGTAGATGCTGGAGCACCTTCCAATCAAATTTGGTGATTTTCTGACGAACAGCAGCAGCATGGGGGCGAGCATTATGATGAAGAATTTTGACATCGTCAGCATTCATTTTGTGGCGTTTGTCACGTAGAGCACGACGCAACTTCACCAAAGTTTTCATGTAGGCTGCAGCATTCACAGTGGTCCCGTGTTCAGCAAAGTCCAACAATACAACACCATGCATATCCCAGAACACCGTCACAAGCACTTTCCTAGCAGATTGAGTCGCTTTGAATTTTTTCTTCTCTGGGGAACCAGCAGGTTTCCACTCCATACTTGCCTGCTTGGTTTCGGGCGTGTAGTGGTATGCCCACGACTCATCACCAGTGACGATTCCTTTCAGAAAGTCATACCCTTTTGCGGTGCACCGCGTCAGGTGATCCCAGCTCGTCATCATCCGCTGGCCCTTGTGGTTGTCTGTCAGGTTCTTAGGCACCCAGCGAGCACTAACTTTTCGAAATTTTAACGTGTCATGAACAATATCATACACTGCGCCATAGGAAATATTGAACTATTGCGATAAGGTTCGCAGTTGTACACGCCGGTCGTTCAAAATCGCCGCCTCAATGCTTCTGACATTCTGCGGGGTTGCAGCTGTTACCGATCTCCCGGAGCGTGGCAAATCACTAAGGTTCACACGGCCCTGTAGGAAGAATGCACACCACCTGGAGACATTGCTACGGTCCATACAATCATTCCCATACACCCCACGCATGTTCCTGTGAATATCACTCGGTTTATGCCCTTTGGCCCACAAATATCGAACCACACCTCTCTGTTCTTCACAAGTGGACGACAGTAACATGCGCGCCATATTTGTTGTGTAGTTCACGCTTCTCTCGCTAGAGTTGCACACAAAACAAAAAATATCCTCTGTAGTGAAAACTTCAGACTATATCTCTGTGAAATTGCAACCTTCCAGCTGCAATATTAAGGCAGAAAAAAATTATTGTGCGTTACTTTTCGATCCGCCCTAGTATGTACCTAGTCTTCATTCCCAGCAAAAATGGACAGGTTTTCCTGTCAGATCTCAGTTATTTTCTATGTCCTCCAGCCTTCCAGTCTAAACCATGCCATTCCTGGCCATTTCTTCTTCCTAAGGCAAGCATTTCACCCCAATTCAATTTTATTTAATTTGCTAGACTTAGAGAAGGCTTAAAATTAGAATCCGATTCAATTTCCTCACGGCTGATGTCTATCAGTCTTCCCTTGACACTTTTCCATATGTTCTTGTCATTTATTTTACCTCTTTGCCGTACTGACCAAATGCCAATTCTCCTTACACCTCTTTCCAGCTCAGCTGTCCAAAACTTGGGATACAGGTCTTCTCGCTGATATTTGTAACATTTGGAGCATAGTGTGGAGTGATTCCCTGCATCAGCTTCAACCAGTACTTCACTGCTCTTATGCTGGAGAACTGTTTACCTGTTGGAAATTCACGATGCAGGAATTGAGGGAGTAGTCTGTAACAACTCTTCTTAGAGCCCTGACCTTTCTCCGTGCAATTCGTTCAAAAGGTCACGGCGTGTTCCGGAAGATGATATGAATAACATGTCCTACAGACGCGACTGACATCTAACGCTACTGTTTCAAGAATATGCAACAGGACCAGTGTTATTGCCGCTCTCGTAAGGTTAACAAGCTGTGTATCTTTGCCTCAGGCCCTTTGTTTCTTAGAGCTCGGTCAGTGTAAATAGCCTTCCTTCAATAAAATTCTTCCCTTAGCCAATCTCTGCACCTCGTTACAGTTGCATATAAATTCTACGTGGAATTGAAGTACATCATTGCAACATTTTTTTCATATTTCTTAATAGTCCTATCCGCGTACTGAGAGCGGAACAAAACGTGGCAACAGTCGATACGATAGATAGGTTAAGTGAGAAACAGAGCTTGAGATACAGACGTTAAGGTAATAGTTACGGCGATAACAGAATAGCTTTTATAGGAGAAAACGCAGAAGGCGTAGCGATAATCCCCATTCGGCTGGTCGTCCTCCGTGGTGTAGTGGTTACCCTGCTAGCCTCTTATTCCCGAGGTCGCGGGTTCAAAGCCGGCGGAGGACGATGGATTTTTTCGGTCGTAAAAGTGGGAAGGGAAGGGAAGGGAAGTAAAGCCGGTGATCCCGTGTCGTAGATTTACGGCACGTAAAAGAACCTCAAGCCTGATAAAGAGACCTCTGAGCAGCATTTCCGGTCTTTGACGCCCAATATAAAATGTGACGCTAAGGACCACAGCAGTTAAAGAGCGTTAATAAATAAAACTCAATTTAATTTTTCCCATTCGGTTACTTGCCAGTGACAACCAACCTGTCTTTGAATAGCATAACTCAAAAATTAAATATCGAATAAATACTGGATTTAATATTTGAGTCCTACGGTATTTGTGCTTGATTGGCAAAAATTTCCATGAAAAATCCCGCATCCTAAGCTATACTTTAGTGAAAAAATTCCTTCTATTTTTTTCAAAAATACCTCCAACGATTTTGATTAAAACATAATATGTTTGAGATAGTAACATGGCAAATGATATTTATGAACTGAATTTTCTGTCAGCAACCTGTGAAATCCTTTTCCTTTCTACGGAATTTTATGTGATTGTGGGTGTGTTTAAAGAGCATAACTCAAAAACGAAATGTCGGGTGACTACCAAACTTGGTATTTAAATTCAGTATCTTCCAAAGGTACGACACAAAGATTTACAAGAAAATTTCCCTATCCCAAACTACCTTTTACATGGAACATTTGTTTAAATGCTTTATTTTCTCAAAAATGGCTCTAACGATTTCTATTAAAATAGCATATACTTAAGGTATTTACATAAAGCATAAAATGTATTTCTTGAATTTTCTGGGAATAGTTCACTTCATATGGAAGGGATTTTGTAAAACTTTGTATAACCGGTGAACGTTAAGAGGTAGATAAGAACGCACTGCAGAAAACATTTCGAACCCATTAAACCACATAATTTATTTTAAATAACTTTTTCTGTGTGGCATCAGTCATTTCCCAGGTATCCGTTATTATAAATCTGAATTTTTCCAATACTTTGTGATTTTTTAAAGTGCTATCGCTATTCAGTTGTCATGGAAAGATAGCATTTAGCGCCCCATCTTTAAACATCTGACTATCGATTCAGTTATAATGAAGTACGTAATGAAACTGTTTCTGCAATTGTTTATCTTGATTAACATTAAATAAATACAAAAATAAACGTTTGTAAGAAGATAGTCAGTAGAAGCTTCATTAAAATAAACGATAGTGGGTAGAATAAGTTATGTGAATGTAACATATCAGAATTTTTTTATTCTGAAACAAGTTTCTTTCAGAATGTGTCATTAGTTAAAATGTTTCATCGCAGGATCATTAATTCAGTTTACAGGTACTATTATGAATGTTTATAGTGTTGAAACATAAAAGCATTAATTGTGCAACCTACCTCTTTGAAGTAAATTACAACAGCATTTTGCTCTCAAGGTAAAACAAATTATAACTTTGTAATCAGTTGTGCAATCTGGCTTTCATGCTGTAAAAATCCCTTGAAAAACGAAAGTGAACATTAAAACAACATATAGAATCAATTTATGGGTAAGTCCTGAAATGAGTCCACCTTAAGAGGAAAATGTACTTTGTTACGTTTTAAATAAACTCAAAAAGTCAAGCGATGCTTATATTTCAGTGGGTTATTAGTAATAATACATATTAAATTAAACAATATAACGGTTTACTTTAAAGTTGTTGATATATTTCAGTTCCGAGAATCTCCAATGCACTTAACGAATGTGTATTGCATACTATTTTTGATAATGCGAAGATAACATTAATTACTACCAGCTATTGAACATTATATCCAGTGGTAAGGTCACCAACATTAACCTTGGTGGGAAACTGGATATCGATTAACCGCGCCTGGTTGTTGACCTTAAAAAGTTAGTAACTTAGCTGCTGCATGAATTAAATCGTAAGTAAATATTGTAATAAATGAGAGCACCAGTGACTGCGAAACACACTTTGTTTATCACTTAGGCACTCAGCGTAGCACTAATGTTACACTTGAGTCACTTCTGGCACACACTCGGAATACAACACACCTGATCCGTCGAATCACAACTCACAACTGAACTGCATTGGCACTGTCCACTTTTCACTTCCTGAGTGAACTGACTGTTCGGACAAGAGTAGACCCTTATATAGTGGGACGTTCTAGAAGGGAGGATTACTAGAACCGGCACAAAGGAACCTTCTGAAACAGTAACTATCTAAACTGCGGGGAAGTGGCACGCAATGAGCTCGTTAGACGACTGTTATTCTAAAGGGACCAGTCACCAGCCGCACCCAGCTGGCCAGGTAGGCGAGCCGGGTGCGATAACTTGCACGCGCGGTCACAATGTTAACAAATAGGCAGCAAAGACCAAGGTAATATTAAATAGAAAAGCTCAACTATTAAATATGATTATATTCCATGTCAACAATTATAAATATATAAACAGTTAGAGGATTTAATATAGTTCATGTACATATTATGTGCAGTAAAATAGACAAAACACGCAGGAAGGTTATGTTAGCAGCACTGTACGCAGGAAATTAAATTTTCCACCGTGGTAGCAGCAACGGGAAGTGGATCAAAAACACTATTGCCCAAAAAAGATATTTCCTCTATTGCAAGCAATTTCCCATTGCTTACGAAGTATCTCAGGGAATGTAAACTATGAAACATTTTCACAGACCTTAGGTTTGTAACGAATATTACCGCAATTAGCAAAAAACTCGCCTAAAAGCTCGATTTTGAGACAGTCGTTTACAAACCATGTTGTGTATCTACTACAAATTTGTATCGGAACCATTTACACAAACACTTATCGCGATTAATACGAAATCGATAGAAAAACAATGTTTTTTTATAATTTATAGAATAGATATGGAAATAAAAGACAATGAGTAGGAAAAGCCGTAATAATTTTAACATCAAATTTTACATTAATTTCTCTAACAAAACAAACCGTACAATTGATTTGATGCATAGGTACAAATTATGTGACTGTGACAAATGAAGACGAGAGGGGAACCTTGGCGTGCTGAACACAAATATAAATCGCAGAAGGTCGGAGCGTGCAGTCACGCATTGCTCCCATACACTAAATAAAATTAATCTATCGATCATAACAACAGTTCAAGTTTATGCCTGTAGAAAAAACCGAACTGGTGTAAGTTCAGCTTATGGGTTTAGAACATGCTATACATTATATCTGTATTTGCCATATTTCATTTCTCAATATTGATTTTTGCTCCGTTTGCTAGTTCCTTTTTACATTTGCCGCGTTGCATACATTTCACTGTTTTGTTCTATATTGATAATTTGAAACGGTTTAAACTGGCCCTCAACGTCAACGTTTGCTGATGCGTTTCCCGACATGTCGAGCCTCCTCTACGGTTACCTGGGATATGGATCTCTATGTATATTGTCATAAAAATCTGATGCGTTACATGCAAATCACTTTCTTTGACCTCTGCCTTTACTTTTACAGTTTCTACAAAATATTGCTGCAAAAACTTATTGTTGTATCTAATTCAAGTTAATAGTTATAAACGTTTGCATAAATAGCTTCATTACACATTTTGTTATAGGTAGAAAAGGTATACCGATAGTAAAATATTAAACAACGCGACGCTATAAATTAGCCTTGAAATTCAATGCTATTTCCGTGATATCGAAAGAAACAATTTAATAGCGACAACACTAAAAATCACAAGCACTGAAAATTACAAGCCAATAATAACGGGTATCTCGGAAATGGCTGACGCCACAAAAGTTATTTGAAATGAATTTTCTGATTTAAAGATATCTACATTTTTTGTCTATTACGTTTTTTTATTTCTTGTGGTTTACCCCTTATATAAAATTATGCAAAATTCCTGCCGAAAGAAGAGGACTTCACAGGATATTTGCAGAAAATTCAAGAAGTACGCCTTATTTAACATGTAAATATTTGAAATATAGGTACTTTAATTAAAATCGTTAGAACTAATTTTACAAAATAAAAACTTCGAAGCATTTTCCATGTAAATGGTAGTTTGAGGTGAGCGGATTTTCTACAGAAATCTTTGTGTTGTATCTTTGGTAGATACTGACCTTAAATATCAAATTTGGTGTTTATCCCACTTTTCGTTTTTGACATGCTGTTCACAGACATATATACGCACGAACCTTTTATTCTAAAAATGCTTTCTTGGATTTAGGGACCTCAAAACATGTATTTCCGGTGAAATTTCGACATAGAATTTTCGGTTGGAATATAATACTTTCTCTTATTTACCATAGATGGGTGGCAGAGAATGTAAAAATAAGCAATTAACGAAGTTTATGGTAATGTCTAGGAAACGGAAGGGCGGTATCCGTGATTTGATAATTTATGTATGATAAGGCACAGAATTTACTGAAGGCCATCATTTTCTATAGCAAACAGATTTATCCAATGAGGTGGATGTTGTGTATCTATTGGACTGTAGGTGGATGAATCACTGAACAAGGGCGGAGGGAAAATGCACTTACTGGTGCAAATCAACTTCCTGACCTAGTGTAATTACATAAACACTTTATCATTAAGGCAAAATTACTCTTGATTATACCCTCTGAGAATGTGAAGTTTCCAATACAAGTAGTACTCGTTCTTCTTAATGCCCATGTTGTGCTACTGGGAAGGAAAACTTCTTTCCATTTAATGGCTTTTTTGGTTTACAGTTTGAGTGCGGTCCACGCGCTCCAAAACTACTTTAGCTTATGTAACTGTAATACTTTTAAAGAACACAAACTGTCTACATTAATACTCAGTGGTTCAATGTTTAATGACAGACGTTTCTTATAAATTAAATAATTCTTGCTCTACATAAAATTAAAGTAGGTACGTCTTAAACTTGTGGAAGAATCTATTTCATCTGTCGTCTTTTCGTTTCTATCCAATATGGTGCCCTTTATAAGCCAGAGAGGGAGGGAGTTAAAAAGATATTTCCAGGGAATTCACCTCAACCGAAAATCGAACTAGGAAACAGGCAGGTACGCTCACAAAACGAAGGTAGGCGTTATTAAACACTTGACATTGAAAAAATTAAGAGAAATGCGTTTAAACTAGAAATATATCCCTTTGCACATAGATTAGAGTTACAGGTATTCAAATGATATACAGGATGCGGAAAAAAATATGCAGAAAACTGTAGACTAGAAAGGGAGTAGAAATACACATTTTGAGGATAGGAACAAGGGGTCGCAGATGTAGTCATTTCTCTATAAAACAAGTTTTGAGGCAGTATTTTTAACACTTAAATGATTTCAGTCTAATTATATAATATATAATTCAATAACAGCCCACCTTAAAGCAATATGTGTATGTAACAATATATAAAAAGTGTGTATTACAGTCATTGTAAATGTTTATATTATTGTATACATGTTCAATAATGTTATGTGAATGTATTACGTAATTTAATAATGTAGGAGCTGTGAGAATAATAGGTTAAAATTTGCTAACAATGAGGTAACAATGAGGTAACCTTGAGGCAATAATGAATTTGAAAGTTTAAATGCTACTAGTCATTATTGGAGCAACAATAATGTAAATTTTGAGACAGTTTAATAAATAGCCAATCAACAACCAGAAAAAGCTTCAGTTAAATGAAGGTATTCTATTGGAGTAGGATTAGCCAATCAGAGACTTGAAATACAGAAATTTACAAATTTAGGCAGTAGAAATCAATTCAGTTGCTTGTAGACAGCGCTCATAACTGGACGCGTTGCTTGCAGACAGTGTTCTAACCGGACGCGAGATGCGTCCTCGAGAAGTATAATACGTATTCAGTGTGAGATGAAAATAGTTTACGTGTTAAAAAGTGCAGGTAATTAATTAAAAAGATCTCACAGCTCTCTCTATATCAGTGAAGTGTTATTTAAATCGTGTCAAGCATTAATAAAAGGAGTGAAGTAAAATTATATTCTGTGTAAACCTACATTCTTCAGTCGCACCACAACCCTGCAACGAGAAACATGTCTCTAACAATAATACTGACGCAGCCGAGGCAAACATAAATATATAATATTTAAAGAAACAGTCAAATTACAAAGTTACTATTTTTAAACATTTTTTTTGGGGGGGGCAAAGGCCACTGGAAAGTACATTTGGGGCGCAGGTTACTGGAAAGTGGGTACTATACGTGTGGTTGCAACGAATTTCAAGTTCGGCTCCCAACAGTTGAAATATAATACAACTCTTTCAATACAACCTACTTCAAATTGACGCCCAAAACGTGGGGCAAATAACGTAAAGGTACTAAGTACTTCAAATTGGCTTTCCATACGTGGGGCAGAAACTCACTACTTCAGTTTACTTGCAGTTTTGAGAGAAAACACCATTAGTTAGCTTTGGCCAGAGGAAAAAATGTCTCCTTACAGGGGTATGTCAGGAGTTTTTGAGCATCGACAGGGCGCATGCTGCAGACGTATAAACAAACAAGAGTGTTTGCCATCCACACAAACTTGACAGCAGCCTCCAGCGTGAAATCCTGTAAACTCGTCTTCTGAGGAGTTCATTTCTCATTGTAGTTCATATCGTAAGGGATATGTCACTGACTATAAACTCATTGATGAATCTGCTATGATATTTTCTCATTCATTCACAGACATATGAGTTTAACTACGCACTAAGCAACGCCAGAATAATTCAGGGAAAAGACTGCAATAAACACGCGTCATTAAATCGCCTCATAAAACAGTTTAATTTCTAAAGCTGATGGTCAGAGAGCATCAAGTTTAAGAACTCATAAACTTGAAGGTCTATTTTATTGAAACGCATCCCAAGCAAACAGGAGAACTACTACATGCTCGTCACAAGAAGACGCGGTCGTTTGTAAGGGCCATGCAGAGGAGGAAACAAACACGTTCTTCACCGACCGAGGCGAGTGGGTCGTAGCGCCACCGGTTTGTTTCCGCGAGTCCACACACGCTGGCCGAGCAATAATTTGGAGCTAAATACATAGATACTTTTCCAGAAATAAGCCCTACCGGTGGAATAGCAGACATGCAGTAGCTTTTGCTCTGTAACATAGATCACGTACAGCACATGCTGTACAGCACTCAGATTTTCGCAAAGGATATTGCAATATCCGATTGCAGTGTTAGAAAACTCAATAGAGACCAAGCGATGACGAGGATGCCCCTTTGGTAGCCTCCGGCATGCCTCACTGATGTGTATGCTTAACGATTATGGTTATCGCCCTCTTGGACATTTTTGTCTGTGCTGATTTTTATATAACAAAATTTTTATACCGTGAATCATTTGTACATATTTATACAAATTATCAGTGATCGATGTTATACTCTACAATAATTAATTGTAACATTGCAGATCTACTGGAGAGAAATTACGGAAATTCAGTTAAGTTGATGCAACAATGATGTGTATTATCCATTAACCTGGTACCAGAAACAGTATTTCTCTAAACCCTCAACTTTTATCTTAGTTAATTTTGCAAGTGCTGCTTATTATGGGAATTTTGTTACACCAGAATATGCTATTCTATTTCCCTGGTGTAAAAAATTCTAAGTTTATAATGATACCGTAATTATTGACGAGAAGATGTAAATAATTAAATAAAGAACTAAAAGTAAGATAGAGAAATAATTACAATAAATAATTTCCGTATATTAAATCAATGTATAATGTAATAAGCCTTAATTGAGAGAGTTGTCTGAAGAAAAAGGTCATTAGCGAATCATGTTAAGAAAAGTCATTAGCAACAGCGAGGAGCGAACGCGTTAGGCATAAAGATTCCTGGAATGCAGTTAGATTATAAGTTCAGTACATTTGCAAAGTCACGTAGGCCAATTCTGTAAATTAGGAAATTCTTAGATTAGTGAAAGGAACTTCTCCGAATCAGGGAGGTACCCCATAGCAACAAGGTAACAGACGCACACGTAAGAATTGTAATATTGGCTCGGGTAAGAAGGAGTAGTTCAAATGTAGGCGTAGCTTAAGTAATAAAAGAGCGTGTGTTGCTAAAATTAGCGTCTTGCCTTTCTTTTCTTCGTATACGGTCTTAGGGGCTTACAGTTTTTTACGGTGATCGGCAGTTCGCAGCACCTAACAACGCGCTGGGTTATCAGTTACTTAGCGGTAGTCGCGGGAGGTTTTACCGGTAAGCATTTTAGCGATTTCACGGCAATTCACGCTTCTAGTTTCTTGTATTGCGGAAACAGTTATTTCAAACCGCAAAATTGATACTGCAGAAGTTAGCAGGTATAATAATTAAGTTATTTTAGTATCGAGTGCTACGAATCATAATCAGTTTCATTCTTCAACTTCAAACGGTCGGCAACTCGCTTCAATAGCTCAAGTATTAGATCACATTAAATTTCTCAATCAGTTTAAACTGGCGTTATCCTTTCAAAATACTCCCACTTATACTCTGAGAGGAAGACCTCATAGCCAACCGCTGTAGTAGCCGGCAGCAGAATCAACCGCAGATATTGAAACAAAAGGTACGGCTTCAAAAAGTGACGATCAACGTCCGGCTACAAAACTTGGCGTCTCATCGTGGTGCAATACGACTTCAATCCCCTCTTTTCCAAATTATAGTGTGTGCGCAAATATAATTTCTAACTCACTGTCCGAAAATTAATCCCTTTCCCGGTAAAATAGGCATGCTACATGCTGTAGAATTAAAATAAATACAACTCTGTACACTGGTTAAACAAAGTACCGAAGTATTATGAAATAAAGGGGTAGTAAGAAAATGGAGGGAGGGTGTAATGGGTAGGAGCATTTAGTCATCGACACATATAAGTTTCGGAACCCCGCCACCAGGTTATGTCAGGTAGCTAATTAAGAATTTCGCCACGTTGGGCCAAAGCAGCGCACGATGCGAGCCCTCTTTTTTCCACGGAGTTTAAAATTGTTTTATTGTAGTAAGTTGTCTATGCAATCGTAACTCATTTGTTTTCCCGCAAAGCCAGGTGATACAATTTCTCGTGGTGCGCCAGTGTTGTCCACCAGTAAAATACCGACATAAAACAACTAGCTCAAGAGATATTCCAGCAAGGTAACAAAATGTAGGGGTTATTATGAAACAAGAAAATCAACGAATGAAGGATGTGCACAGGCCACAAACACTTTTCTTACGTGTAAAATATTTGTTTTATTATTTTCCTCTGTTTACTTTTATTTAATAAAAGAGCAAAAAATCCGTTACCATAAATAAAGCAACCATAATTGTATACCACTGTAAAGCTAGTTTTATAAATCTTAACCAAATCCTAACCCCAAGCTATATGCACGTTATAAGAAGTTACCTCTATCCAAGGTTGTAACAACAAAACCCCTATAATTCTACCTGATTCAGGTTGACAGTCTGCAGTAGAGTTTCTCCAAAGCACGCTTTTTCAAAATGTTTCGATTTTAAGGGGACTACAATTAAGATCGAATATGTCTATTATCAAGTATTGTGTAAATGATCCAAAATTTCCTTCGGCTTTTATAAAGAAAACGACTGACAAATTGTCGTCCTCCGTGGTGTAGTGGTTACCATGCTAGCCTCCAGTTCCCTAGGTCGCGGGTTTAAACCTGGTGGAGGGGATGCATTTTTTGGGCGTAAAAATCCTTAGCATGGCTTCCTTCGGAAGGGAAGTAAAGCCGGTGGTCCCGTGTCGTAGATTTACGGCACGTAAAAGAACCTCAAGCCTGATAAAGAGACCTCTGAGCAAAATTACTGCTCTTTCACGCCCAGTATAGAATGGGACGCTAAGGACCACAGCAGTTAAAGAGTGTCCATAAATAAAACTCACTTTTTTGACTGACAAATTGAACGTGACCGAGCGGGATGGCTCAGGCGATAACGTCTGTGGCCCGCATTTGGAAGGTGCCGCGTTCAATCACCGGCGATCGCTCGCTCTGACCCATGGTTTTTTTTCGGGGGTTTTCCCGGGTCGTCAGGCGAACGTTGGAGTGGTTTCTTTCATTCCCCAAATTTCCTGTCCCTCCATTTCGTTCCATTAATAATTTCATTCCTCGTTCACCCCGTTTGGTCTATTTCAGGGTTGGAAGTGTTCGGCGATGGTGTTTCGGTGCAGCGTGGCAGGAAAAAAGGATGCTCTCTGTGAACTTTCTCCGTTCCTCGGCATTCGACTGGTTGCCGGGGTATAAGGACTACCCACACGGGGACGGTGGACCCTATGTGGGGCGGGGTTCCGGTCTGCCTGGGACTGCCGGGGCGTCTATATCTCGGAAGTGTAGAGGCCCTATCATTGCTCTGCCGTCACTCCTTGTTCAGGCCGACGGTATTTCCTCTCACCTCATCCTTCGCTCCCGGGGGCTCCCCTTCGTGGGGCGTGGTCAAAATATCCGCATTCCCTGGGTCGGTACCGAGTACCCCACGATACACATTCCATTGAACGAGCTACTGTAAACAGCATTTGCGTAGGACAGTCGGACTTATTTAGCATCACTATGAATTCATAAAGAAGGTTTAATTTTCTACAGTACTACAGTGCCTGCTCTCGCTTACGTAACTTGTGCAGCCATGCTGTGAATCCGTGCTAGTCTACGAACAGACACTTTTCCTCTCAGAAAATGCCAAATATTTATAAAAGAAAACGAGGCTTTAATAACGCTGGTATTTTCGCATAAGGCAAAGTTTTATAAATACAATTTATGAAAACTCAGGCCTAGCTAATATGGTAACAAATTGACGCATCTGAGAAAAATTCTCATTATCCATATTTGGTGCAAACGGAGTTGATGTTGTCTTCCAATATCTATTCAACAACAGTAGTATGTGACTTAGGTAAAAAACAGAAAAGTGATTCGAATAATGTAAAATACCGCTTCGAAAACTCAGCATCAGTTAGCGCGATAGCCAGGAGCAGTTATATTTGTTTTACTTTTACCCACAATTCTGCTGCTCTGTTGAATACTGACATCGCTCCGTAGCAATGTACACGACCTGTTTGTCCCATCCTGCATTCACAGAAAGTCCATAGGAGCCACACAGACAATAATTAAGAGGGCGCAAAATTGTAAACCAAACAGATATTAGCTATACTATACAATCCTGCAAATATCTTGTATATTCGTGAAAATTATTATGGGCATTAGTAATAGTGATATGTGTGGTTAACTACCAAAAAGCCTATTATTGGTGATTCTAGGGGCAATTTAACTTATTTATACAACTGTACAACCGCCAGTTTCAATCCAACACTACTAACACTTTATCTGCATCTCAGATTAAACATCGCCGCGCTCGTAAGGTTAACATGCGGCACACGGGTTTTCACTTAGAGCTCAGATCAATGATTATAATCCTCCCCCAATTAAATCCTTTCCTTAATTGATGGCTGCATTCCTTGCAGTATACAATCACATATCAACTTCACGTAGAGTAGGAGCATTCTGTGCCACACTTTTAGGCCAGTTTGCTTGTACTGAGAGCAGATCGAAGCGAATCGACACGGGTAGTCGAGGTTATTAAGGCAAAGACTCGTGAATGGGAGGTCTGCAGTTCAAATCCCGCCAGGACCGTCCTCCTTGGCAGGTTTCTTCAAGTTTTTCTCAGTCCTCATAGCTGGTACATGTTGTGGAGGTACCCTAAACTTTGGCCTGGAACGTTTCCTTACCAAGTTTTCTTTAACGATAATCTTCATTTCATGTATCACCAGTGTCACCACCTGTGGTGCTGTATGTAGTAAGAGCTGGCGTTAAACACTACAAAAAAGAACGATGTTTGGCAACAGTCCACTAAACAGTCAGGTTTAGGTTTTAATGGAGAGAGGCAGGATTTGAGACCTGAGGTTAACGTAATGAGCGCTGCGATAACACATTTTCTTCGCAACATCTTTACAGCAATTTAAGCTGTTGGCTAGATCAGAAACGTGTATGAAGATCTTTTCTTCCGAGAGAGATTCAGTAGGAGCTTCGTTAAAACAGTGAATGTGTCATTTTGTTGCTGCCATTGCTTTCGCAATATCTTTGTTGCATTGACTCCGATCTTGAGGTTAGGTTATAGGTTTACAACGGAGGGGGATGCCTCGCATACTTAGACGCATAGATCCATTGCAGCTACCACACCCCCCAGGAGGAAGGAATGAAGTGAAGGAACTACAGGAGGCTACAGGCTGCAGGCAGACAGGCGACAGAGACGCGCGGAAGTTCCTAATAATTCTAGGCTCGAAGACCCGTCCCCTTACTGGAGGTCATAAACGACTGTCTATCAAGGAGCCCTCTATTGTCCACTTGGAGTCCCCTTTCCTTTGAGTAAGCATCCGTGCCATCTGTCCGGCACCGCCATACGCTACGAAACCTAGAAGCACACGTGAAAGATGAGGAGACGAAATGACAGGGAAATAATAGAAAGGAAATCTTGGTAGATGAGAAATCACCCCAGCATTCGCCTACCGATCAGGGAACACCCGAAAAACCTAAGGTCAGTGGGCGGTCGACGGGAATTGAACCCGGGACCTCCCGAATGCGATTCTCACACGTTACCGCGGAGCCATTTCACCCGGTGTTCTTGAGGTTCAATAAAACTGTTTTACAAATACGTTATAGCCAATAATTATTCTTTATATCGACCTTGTTTAGGCTAAAATTTGGAAAGTTGAATCACGTTTGGAAAACTCAAGGTTAACGCCGGGATTCGAACCACGTCTTTGGGCTCCGGGCTGCACGGTGCAATCATATCATGACAGTGACCCAGAGTGCGCCTGAACTACTCTCACTTTTACCCCTGTGGACCCAAGACGATGATCAATCTGCCAACCCGATATGGGTATTTGTCTCTGTGTAAATCTGTGTTTTTTCGTATAAGATAACAGAAAAATCAGAAAAACTGGAAAACAGTAACAAAGTGGAACGTAAAAGAGTGGGGAGAGAGAGAAAGAAAGAGAGAGGGTAGGGAGTACTAGCCATGGAATGTTTCGAATTTCATTCAAATTTTCATTTGGCACGTTAATTTCAGATTTCAGACCATAGATATTTGACCTCAATCATTTACATACTCCGTGTTCATAAAAATATAAATTCAAAATGATTAGGCATTTTATAACGTTTTCTAAAGCCTTAACATCGTCTTCAGAATTCCAGGGTGGATAGAAGCGTTCTCTAATAAATTCTGTAATGATCCTGAAAAATTAGATAATGAATTTGTCCTGTTTGAAGGAAAATATTCAGTAGGAAACAGCAGTGGAAACAGGTGGATTTTTTTTAAAGCGAGTTACATTGGTGTATTTCATGGAAACAGAAATATAACCACGTTATCTGTCCCTACAAAATATAAGTCTTTGCTTTTTATGACACTCGTTGGTGCCTACGCTGACAATAATTACAGTCTTTTTACACAGCAGTTGGAGAAAACATTATGCTCTGCCAGGCCACTTAGGTGAATTTTAACACCTACTCCAGTCCTGGCGCCTTCTTTTATTTTCCCCAAAAGGATGAAAGATACTACGTTTCTGGTTTGAAGGAGACTTAAATCGAGGAACTGTTTTGAGCGAGAGATGTTTGTACTGGAAGGTGTTAAGTATTAATGCTCGGCCGGAGCAACTAAACGCATCCGTGTAGACGTTTGTAAACGTAAATAAATCTTAAATAGGATATAAATATTTTTAATTAACATACGAGTTTGAAACAATATTACTTTTTGTTTGCAACAGAACTCAAAAGCATTCTAAGTAACAATATGCGCCATATGTGCAATGTTTTATGAACTTTAATACAGGTGTATACCCTGTAATCACTAAAGTAATGTTTTAAATCATTACGTTCAATAGCGTGTCGCATTTATTACTAAGTTGGACTACAACGTTAATTTTGAGTTGGGATCGTAAAAACAAGTGAGCGTGAAAAGCCTAGCTATGTTGCCAGCCTTACCGATGCCACATTGCCGGTTGATTGCATCCTTTCTCTGTGTTAAGCGTTTGGCTTCAACTTGCATTTATTGCGTTTTATTTTTGCTGTTTTCTGTTATTCTCTATGTCATTTTTTCTTACTTTTATATGTTTTAGTTGTTGCGTTATTTGTGCGTTTGTGAAAATATCTTGTTGTATATATGTACATCTCAGGTAACCATGTGTTGCACACATCGGTAACATCTCGCTGTTGTTCCGAGTTTGCCGCTAACCTGTCACACCCAACTCTCGAAACTAGCACTATAATACTTATCTGGATTGGTAGTACTTTAACTCGACGCATAGGTGCATATAGTGGAATGCCTAACGCGTCCATTAGTGTATTGTTCAGCAACACTGGATTTCTGTATACTGGTGTTAGCGCCAATGTAAAATTCCTAATTTATTTGTCCTTAACGGGAGATCGTGAGTTCGATTTCCGTGGCCGTCCTTCCTGACCCATGGATTTTTCGGGGTTTCCTCGGGTCGTCAGGCGAATGCTGGGAAGGATCATTACATCCCCCGAATTTCTGTCCTTCCCTTTCATCTCCATTCTCATTTTACTTCACCTTTCAACTACTTGGTTTCTTTCAGAGTTGCAGGTGTCGGTGGGAAGTCTCAGCATTTGCATGGCAGGGGAAAAGGGTGTTCTGATTAAACCTTCGTCCCCCGGACTGCAAGCGGTCTCGGTCCTGGGCCCCAGGGGATGTGTAACCCACAGGGGGAGGCGCAGTTGCAACAGCCAGCACACGGGGAGTTCAAATCTGTAAATGGTAGGGACCCTGCCCTTTGCCTGTCGTGACTCATGATCCGGCCACCCTGTCTCTTCTCACCTCATCCCTCCCTCCCGAGGGCGCCCTGTCAGGGGCCTAGGTACAAAAGATCTGCGTCGGTCAAGGTGCTAAGCCCCCCCCCTCCGCTTCTAGTCCTATCCTATCCTATTTGTCCTTAACGCATATCAAGAGCAAGGAGTAAAGTAACTGAAAAAAAACTTTAATTTGATATCGAGGGATTTAACCCCAATCCTCACTCTCACTATGCCCCTGCTCCACTAGAATATTTACACTTTTTCTAGTAATTTACATTAGAAGTGCTATTACCTTTCTTCTTTGCAACATTTAGTTACAGTGGAACCGTTCTTAAATAAAATGATTATTAATTCCAAATTACTTCTCATTTCCTCTACCGCCGCCCAAGCTATAGCTTTGCAGTCAACCCAAAATTTTAAATCTAGAATTCAACAGAAATAAAAGATTATGACGCCTCATGAGTACAAAATATGTAGATGGGCATTATTGTTAAAATTAATGTTGCTTTATATGTTTATGGACTATTCGATGTTGTGCTTCTACATTATCCTAGATTAAAGCAGTGTACTAAAACTTTGCATCTCCATTAGCAGTTTTACTTAAATATCTTTATACGTATGCAAGACAATATTCACAATTTTCTTTTCGGAATAAGAACATTCCGAACAGACGGTCTAGTAAAACTGGTTATATTGCTGCATACGTGGATCAAGGTGCTTGTCAAATTACGAAGCATGAAACTGTTTATAAAGTAAAATTAGTGTCAGGATGTCGTAAATAATTAACTCTTTTGATTTTCTTCTTTGTAACCAGTGTATTGCAAGGTTAATGACTCAAATTGGCTTTGTGCTTTCGGCCAGTAATGCTTTACCTTCTTTCGATTCTTGTTCTTTCCATTCTTAATAGGTTCTTTTTTCCCAGCTACTTGAAGCACTCATTTACATTCTCAGTAAGCGCTGAAAGCCAAGGCTAGCAGCTTACATGTGCACGTTTATATACAGGGTGTTGATAAATATCACATGTTAAATTGGATTGTATGGTAAACGATATCAGCTTTCAATTTTATAAAATATTAATAAACCTAGGGAGGTTGAAATGCATTGTCTAATTTGGGACTTGAACCATGGTTCTTCGTCTTTCCTTGCCGACGCTCTACCGCTTAGCTACTTGATCCCAAAATCGCACTAAATTTCTATCAACTCATTTTTACATCCTGGTAAAGCTCTAAGGTGATCTGAGTTTATTAGACACAAGGTAACTTCAAAGCTACTTGAAATACAAAACATATTCCGTACTGCAATTACTTACACCTATCAATTGTTCTTGCTTATGAACGTGGGTAGACAGAGTTGAAAAATGTAACGCTCCTGCCGAAACATCCATCCGTTGCTTTTTCGTTTGAGGCAGAATTTTTATCACTTGAATAATTTCAATTAAATTATATAATATGTAAATTCAATAACAGCCCGCCTTGAAGCAATATGTATGTAATAATTTGTAAAAAATGTATGTAACAATCATTGCATATGCTTATATTATTGTAAACATGTTCAATAATGTTATGTGAATGCATTACGCAATTTAATAATGTAAGAGCTGTGAGAAAAATAAGTTTAAAGTTGCTAACAATGAGGTAACAATGAAGTAACTTTGAGGCAATAACGAGCTTGAGAGTTTGAATACTATTAGTCATGATTAGGGCAGCAATAATGTAAGTTTTGTGACAGTTTAAAAATAGCCAATCAACAGCCAGAAAAAGCATTAGTAAAATGCAGGTATTCTATTGGACTAGGATTAGCCAATCAGAGACTTGAAATACAGAAGCTTACGGGTTTGGACGGTTGAAATATGTTCGGTTGCCTGGAGACCTTGGTAGTGACCGGATGGAAGATGTGTTCTCTAAAGAAATATTACGTATTCGTGTGAAACTAAAATTATGTATACGTGTTAACAAACTGCAAGTATTAAATAAAAGAATCTCACAGCTCTTGATATCAGTATAGTGCTATTTAATTTGTGTCAAGCATTAATAAAAGGAAGTAAATTAAAACTTAAAATCTGTGTAAGCCTACATTCTTGTCGCACCACGCCCTGATTAAGAGAAACGTGTCTCTAAAACAATACTGACGCAGCCGAGGCAAACATAAACATAAATACTATCTATAGAAGCTGTTTAATAACAAAGTTAATATTATTTAAAAAAAACTTGGAGCGTAACAACAAAAATACATCTTCAAATCGGCTTCTCATACGTAGCAGCATATTACATATGTAACAAACAATCTTCTTAAAAATTGACGCCCAAAGCATAGTGCAAAACTCCTTCAACTCCAACAACAGTAAAACTCCAACAACAAACTCCTAAAGACAATACCTTTCTTATTCCGTACTGCAATTACTTACACTTATCAATTGTTCTTGCTTATGAACGTGGGTAGACAGAGTTGAAAAATGTAACGCTCCTGCCGAAACATCCATCCGTTGCTCTTCCGTTGAGCTACCGAGACGAGAGCGCCTACCAATCTTAGCCTACATCCGTCCAATTTGAAAAAGAAAAAAAAAAAAAACGGTAATAGAGGCGAATTAACGCTAGAGAGTGGTTAACTAGAAATGAGGTATTGAAGTACTTACAGCATTGCAAGTCACCTTAAGGCGTCTATATCTGAAAAACTGAGATCGTCTTGTCCAAAAAATTGTCTTCCAAAAACGTAACCGTTATTTTAGAATGGTTCCGAGAATAAGACCGTTCTCAAAAAATAATATCTCCAGTAATACGGTTCAAAAACTACAATGCTCCAACTTCGTACTGATGCGACCATTCGAGTGATTTTATAATCCAAAAGCAGCGTCCTTGCCGCAGAGAGTGCGCTGCGTTACAATACAACAGTTACAAATATGTGTATAATCGAGACCTTTGAACCGTCCTTGCTACCAAGTTCCAATAGTGCGCTATGCTCACCAGAAATCTTCCGGCCAGTCAGATTTAATTATCTTGTTGTGCTCTTGCTATAATGATTGCGAAACTCATATCCGAGATGCCGTTTTGGAGCATACCATCAGTGTCACGAAAATTATACATGTCGATCACTGCAATGATGTACATGAATACTTTTAACGTGAGTTAAGTGAGCAAGTGTATAGATGTATTGTTATTAAAAGTGCTTTAAGAATTCGCGTGTGTATAGTGGAAGGACGAGAAAAGGGAAGGGGGGCATGTCTTCCTATGCTCTTTGTAAAGGGAACGGAAAATCACGGTTTTATGCGAGAGAACCCGGATCAGTCAAATAACATTGAATCAACACTACCTACCTATCTTGTTACAGTCGGGCGTAATAGCTGGGGATATACTTCACTTTTTGGGGGCATAGTATTTTTGGACCTGGAACAGTGGGAACTATAACTGAAAAATCATTAGTTTTTACGCCATCTGCTACACACGGTCATTGTGAAAGAACAGTTTATAAAATTAATAAACTTGTTTTCATGCAAGGGACGAGATTTGTCTGTTCAAAGAGAAATAATTATCAGGATTGTTGTAATTTGGGGTCGTGGAAATCGAGAAATATTTGAGGCCATATCAAAGAGGAGAATAATTAGGGTAAATTCAGGAAATATGCCGCATATTTGCATCAAATAAGTGCCATGCTTTAACTCTATATTTTATACGACCTCCCAATGTTCTAGTAGCATCATCCAGCCATTATAACTATTGGAAATTTTAAAATATGATACAAGAAGGATGCTCGGCAATTTTGTTGCAGTGTAATTTATCTGCTTCTCATGTCGTTATCTCGTAGCTCGTTCTGTTGTCTCGTGCGCCAACTGCTCCAGTGGTGGAGCTATGAGTACTTTCTCAGTGTATGCGTGAGTGTAATTAGAAGGATGACACCAGTTAACTTGATTGAGAAGTTTAATGCGATCCAACACTTAAGCTATTGAAGTAGTTGACCATTTGAAGTTAAAGAATGAAACTGATTATAAATCGTAGTACTCGAAAATATAATAATTGGCTTATTATGCCGTAGTATCAATTTCACGGTTTGAAATAAAATAAAAGAATAAAAGAAACTAGAAGCGTAACTTGCCGCTAAAATGTTGTTCGGAAAGATCCCTCGCGATAGTCGCGAAATCTTACTCATACAAGCGCGTCACTGGGCGCTTAAAATACACACAAATACTCACAAATATCCAGAGTTACGAATGTATGCACAACTGTGTGCACGAACGAATGTGTCTCTGATTAAGATACACGCCTATTTCTAAATTTCAGTTCCGCTTATTTTATTACTCCCAACCAAGTCTCCTCTCGCGCTGGCCAATACTTAAAGATTCTACGTGTGCCTCTGTTACCTAGTTACTAGGGGACCTGGCTAAGCTCTCGGAAATACCTTTCACTTTTCTTTTTCAGAATTTCTGCCTACGTGACCGTTCACGCGCACTGAACTTAAACCTAAACTGCCTTCCATGAAACTTTAAGCTAATGACTTTCGTTAACCTGACTTGCTAATTACCTTCTTCTTTCCGGACAAATCTTTCAACTCAAGCTTATTACATTATACATTGATTTAATATACAGAAATTATTTATTGCAATTATTTCTCTATCTTACTGTTATTTCTTTATTTCATTATTTATATCTTCCAGTCGATATTTAGTATCAAAAAAGTGCAAAATACTTTACACCAGAAACAATGCAAATGTCCTGCATTTGCCCGAGAAAACATTATATACTTAAACAATATATACTTTAATGTATACTATTTTGGTTATGTAAAATAATTTAGACTTTTATTAAACATTGAAATATGAAATATCTGGAAACCGTTTAACACACACATATAGAAAGAATACACACACACACACAAATATGTGTGTGTGTGTACACTAAACTTTACAAAAATACTTCTTTATACAGACATAATATACAAAAAAATCAGCAAACTCAGTTGAGTACTCCGGGTTTTGGAAAATCACAGATCGGCTCCTTTAAAGTCAAGAGATACAAAAAATGAATCCTAAGCATCCATATATATGAAGAAAACATTGGACTACATTGACGAAACCTTAGAAAATTTACGATGTGATAATATTTGCAGTACTAAAAATGTGCTCGAAATAAAAAATGTACAATAATTGGTAACGCTTAGGAAAACATCTGCTAGTTACTGTAGAACACATTAGGATATAAGATGAAAATTTATAAAATATTGTAAAAGTGGTAACATTTTGAGATACAAGAAACGTTGTTTTTAAATAAATAAGTTGAGTTCGATAATAAGATGATCTTGTCTGTTTCGATACAATTTTTCCCCTTTACTACAGCCTATAGTCCTATTGTGATACCTGTATCGCTTTAGTACCAATTCATTATTCCTGCGTCCTATACCATGACAGTATTGATTCAAAGTCTTCTGGTACCAAAAACTTTTCCCTAAAAGTAGTATCTATATTGTCTGTGAGCTAAGGCCGCATACGATTATTGGTATGTTTTCAGTTCTTTCTTACATAATCTGCAATCTAATTTCCTCTGAAGCAATCCCATCGTATTGAGTATTTTTTCATAGGGGCATGCCCTGTGAAGGATGCAGTAATCGTTCTTAGCTGAAATCTGTTGCATTTAAGCAAGGTTTCAGTTGTTTTCTTGCATGGATTCCTAATAAATCGTTTTCTGTGTTTATTTCCTGGGGTTTTAAGCCAGGTTTCATAATGCTTTAGCTTGGACCAGGTCTTAGTACGTCTTTTACCAAACACTTAGGTGTTCTTAGAGCCTGATCTGGACCAATAAATTGGGAAGTTGCCCCTTGCTGTGCTATTTCATCAGTTTTTTTCATTTCCTGAGTGCTACAGTGACCTCGTACCCACATGAGGTGAACTTCGTTCTGTTCTGCCAACCTTGTGAGCATATTTAGGCAATTTAAGACCAGTACCAGTATAACTTCTCTTTATACTTATTAACGGGTCCTAAATTACCACAATTTAGGTGCAAGCGTCAAAGCAGGACATGCTTGCCCGACAAATCCCAGTGAGCAAATGCTCAGGAAGTCAATTTGCCAAGTTTGTGCATAATGAAGGGAGATAATGCCTCTTGTGAAGTAGCAGCCAGCTCCCCCTCTATTGGCGCCAGTGGCTGTTGCAATTGTTTCTCATTTTAACGCGCATTACGTGACCCCTGTCTCACAATTATCCCTCTGTTTTGAGTAGCTATAAGGTTTCTTCTCCCCCTTAATGGAGAGTGTAGATGCACCGGTGGACTTGTTAGGAAATATAGGCAGAGGCGAGAAAAACGAACACTGCCTTTTTACTCTCTCTGCCACCTGCCTATAGCAGGTAAGAGGAAGTATTGTATTCCACCCAAACATTCGATATCGGGATTTCACCAGAAATACATGTTTGGAAGTCCCCTAAATAAAGAAGTATTTTTATAAAAAGCTCCGTACCCTGTGTGTGTGTAAACTTGGTATTTACGTTCAGTATTACCAAAGATGCGACACAAAGGTTTTCAAAGAAATTCCTCCTCCCCAAAACTACCCTTTACATGGAAAACTTTCAAAACTTATGATTTCCTCAAAGATGGCTGAAAAGATTTTGATTAAAATGCCGTAAATTTAAGATGATTGCATGCCAAATAAAATGTGTATCCCGAATTTTCTGAGAATAGACTATAAAGTCTTCATTCGGAATCAATTTTATATAATTTCGTATAACGGTAAACCATATAGCCAGCAGATAGTGACATCTGACAGTTAATTCCGTTTTGTGTATTCTCCTTGTGCCCAAAACGAAATGCGTAGTGAAACTATTTCTGGAAATATATTTTATTTCGATTAACATTAAGTAAATAGAAAATAAGCTTTTGTAGGAATAGTTTGTAATAGCTGCTATGAATAAACGACAGTGGGTAGAGAAAGCCATATGAATGTAACACATCATAGTTTTCAATTTGGCTCTCTTTCACACAGGCACGCACGCACACACGCACAAATCCTGTGGCACTACAGCCCAAGAAGGGCCTGGGCCTGCCAACCTGACTTACGACCTCAAGCCCACTTATACATGACAGAAATGGGCGATCATCCAACCCATACGGGGAGGTGATGTGGTTAGCACCGCGCATCCTCCAGCCGGATGGTTGGCTAATGAGACCAGAATCGCTGCCTTTCGCAGCTCCTCACTTTCCTCACGATGCTGAGTGGGCACCGGTTCCATACCGGGGACTTAAAATCCGCACTCCCGACGATGGGATTCGAACTCAAAAAATTAAATTGAGTTTTATTTATGGACGCTCTTTAACTCCGTGGTCTTTACCGTCCCATTCTATATTGGGAGTGGAAGACCGGAAATTTTGCTCAGAGGCCTCTTTATCAGACTTGAGGTTCTTTTACGTGCCGTAAATCTACGACATGGGATCACCGGCTTTACTTCCCTTCCGAAGGAAGCCATGCTAAGGATTTTTACGCCCGAAAAAAATCCATCGACCTCCGCCGGGTTTGAACCCGCGACCTCGGGAATTAGAGGCTAGGATGGTAACTACTACACTACGGAGGACGACTAGGGATCGAACCCGGGCGCATTCCGTGTATTTAAGTGCTTAGAGCTTTAGCCCACGGCGTCGAACACATAGGCGCACACATAAGATTAATTTAAGAACCAATATTTATAATGTGATAAACGCCTTTCTACAGAATGTCAAATCCCAAATATTCACCAAGTGAAGGCAAACACAAATGCATATCTCAGCATTGTTACAGCAAAGCTTGCAATTAAAATTATATTTATGTTGCTTGAAATTCTTCTGGTCATTTCGGCGAATGAACCGCATTAGTAACAATTAGATTAGCATTTCATGATCGATGTCCATAACGGGAAGTAATAACGGGTACTCAAGGTGTTAATACTGCGCCCCCTCCAATTCCATCTCCTTCACTCTTTTCAAGGAATAGGGAGGGGGCATAACTGGACGGCTGAAAAACTTCACACCTAAGTGCTCACTGAACCGGATATATTATGGCTAAACGTTTCTTTCGAAGAAAGTTTTCTCTAGGCTTGTGATTTAACTTCATTTTATAGCGGTTCATTTTTCAACAATTTACATAAAATGATCTGAATATACGTATTAAAATTTAAACCACGTGAGCAACGGTAATTATGATTGCCAAAATTGAGTCCGTTTATATTTTATAGAACTTTGAATGTAACAATTTAGAATATTACACATGCTCTTTGCAAGCATGTAACATTTATTTACATTGTAGTTGTATATGTCATACCACTACCAACAGGTTCACGACCACGACCACCACGATCACGACCACGACAAACACCACCACCACCATGACCATCACCCCACCATGATTACGACCACCACCAACACCATGATCACTTCCATCACCATTACCACTTCCATCACCATGACCACTACCACCATCACCACTACGACTACGCCCACGACCAGCACCAACCACCATCAACACGACCACGACCACCACTATCACCACCATGACCACCATCAAGACTATGACCACCACCACCACTACTATGACCACAACCACTACCACCAGGACCACCACGACCACCACCATCATCACTATGACCACCACTATCACCACCATGATCACCATCATCACTATGACCACCACCACTACTACGACCACGACCACCACTATCACCACCATGACCACCATCATCACTATGACCACCACCATCATCACCATCATCACTATGACCACCACCACTATCACCACCATGATCACCACCATCACTATGACCACCACCACTACTACGACCACGATCACCACCAATCACCATCAACACGACGACCACCATCATCATTATGATCACCACCACTACTATGACCACAACCACTACCACCAGGACCACCACGACCATGACCACCACCATCACCACCATGATCACCATCATCACTATGATCACCACCACCACTACTATGACCACAACCACTACCACCAGGACCACCACGACCATGACCATCACCACCATGACCAACATCATCAATATGACCACCAGCACGACCACCACCACCGCCATGACCATCACCCACCAATTTTTACGACCACGACCACCACCACCACCATGGTCACCTCCATCACCATGACCACTATCACCATCATCACCACTACGACTACGACCACGACCACCACTACGACTACGACCGCGACCACCACCAACCACCATCAACACGACAACGCCCACCACTATCACCACCATGACCACCATCATCACTATGTACACCACCACCACTACTACTATGACCACAACCACTACCATCAGGACCACCACGACCATGGCCGCCACGACCACCACCAACTACCATCAACACGACCACGACCACCACTATCACCACCATGACCACCATCATCACTATGACCACAACCACTACCACCAGGACCACCACGACCATGACCACCATCATCACTATGACCACCACTACTACGACTGCAACCACTACTACCAGTACCACCATCATCACTATGACCACCACTATTACTACTATGACCACAACCACTACTGTCAGTACCACCATCATCACTATGACCACCACTACCACTACTATGACCACAACCACTACTACCAGTACCACCATTATCACTATGACCACCACTACCACTACTATGACCACAACCACTACTGCCAGTACCACCATCATCACTTGGACCACCACTACCACTACTACGACCGCAACCACTACTACCAGTACCACCATCATCACTATGACCACCGCTACTACGACCGCAACCACTACTACCAGTACCATCATCATCACTATGACCACCGCTACTACGACCGCAACTACTACTACCAGTACCACCATCATCACTATGACCACCGCTACTACGACCGCAACCACTACTACCAGTACCACCATCATCACTTGGACCACCACTACCACTACTACGGCCGCAAGCACTACTACCAGTACCACCATCATCACTATGACCACCGCTACTACGACCGCAACCACTACTACCAGTGCCACCATCATCACTATGACCACCGCTACTACGACCGCAACCACTACTACCAGTACCACCATCAACACTATGACCACCGCTACTACGACCGCAACCACTACTACCAGTACCACCATCATCACTATGACCACCTCTACTACGACCGCAACCACTACTAGCAGTACCACCATCATCACTATGACCACCGCTACTACAACCGCAACCACTACTACCAGTACCACCATCATCACTATGACCACCGCTACTACAACCGCAACCACTACTAGCAGTACCACCATCATCACTATGACCACCGCTACTACGACCGCAACCATTACTACCAGTACCACCATCATCACTATGACCACCGCTACTACGACCGCAACCACTACTACCAGTACCACCATCATCACTATGACCACCGCTACTACGACCGCAACCACTACTACCAGTACCACCATCATCACTATGACCACCGCTACTACGACCGCAACCACTACTACCAGTACCACCATCATCACCATGACCACCACCACCACTACTATGACCACAACCACTATCACCAGGACCACCACCACCATGATACGCCATGACCATGACCACCACCACGACCACTACACCACTATCACCACCATGACCACCACAACTATTAGGACCATCACGACCATGACCACCACCACGACCTCCACTACACCACTATCACCACCATGACCACTACCACTATTAGGACCACCACGACCATGACCACCACCACGACCACCACTACACCACTATCACCACCATGACCACCACCACTATTAGGACCACCACCACTATTAGGACCACCACCACCATGACCACCACCACTACACCACTACACCACTATCGCCACCATGACCACCACCACTATTAGGACCACCACGACCATGACCACCACCATCATCACTATGGAAACTACCATGACTACCACGACCATAACCACCACCACTACCTATTCCAGTTTACTGAATGGGATAGTTCAGATGGTAGCGTCTTAGGCTAGCATTGGGGATATCCTGGTTTGAAACCACGATCATCCTGATCAAGGGTTTTTTCGTGGTTTTCCCTGGTCGATAGGTGAATACTGGAATGCATTCTTACGCACCAAGGGTTTCTCTTTCCCTTAGTATCTCTCATTCCATTTCCCTCTTCATCTTTCAGGATTACAGGTGATTTATGGCGTATGCGGTGGATGTCCTTTGAGGAGAGCGCCGTTTCTAGACTGTAATCGATATCTCCGACGTGTGCCCATCCCTGTGGATAAGGGTGGTATCGGAGGGACGTTTGGCGGAATGCTTAATCTGGAAACATTAGGAAACCCGCTGCGCTGTGTCTGCTGCCATCAGATCTGTCCGCCCTTGATATCCCTCGCCTCATCCCTTCCTCACGAAGGTTAAGTAGGTACAATAGGCCTAGAGTAGACCACAGTGAAGTAATCCTCTCGTTACCGTATACCCTGACGTACACGAATGTGTGCAATTGTACTAACCCAACATAATTTATAGCATTGTTCTTCAATTTTTGTTTAAAATTTGCCTGATTTCATTCTCTTACAACGCTAATTGCTTTATGTATAGTTCACTCTACCCCTTATTCAGACACAAACACTTAACGGAGTAAATAGTCAGTGTATAATGAAGCGTTTCACCCATCCATATGTTTCGTGGACAGAATTAACAATCATTTTGGAGCCAGGGCTAAAGAATCCCTGACTGTGGCCTCAGCGTGCTGCCGATGATATCTTTGATCATTTGTTTTCTTCCGTTGCGTACTTATTTCCAAAATCAAGTATTTACTCTGGAGAAGCTGAATATTAAACCTTAGATAAGTCAATTTCACAACGGTTGATTGATTTTTATGGTTAAGACATCTTAGAATTTCAGAAGTTTAAAAATGAGCTACTGAATTGGGTTTTTTAGTTGTGTATAAATTACTCGATAAATTATTTAGGTCCATCTTCGTGCTGTTGGGGTCTGCCTCACATTCAAGAGGTTCCAGGTTCGAATCTTGATTAAAATGAGTTACCTGGATAAGGTTCTATCCTGGCGTTCCCCTTATCCTGAGAAGACGAATGTTGGGTAACTCTAAGCTCTAAGGACCCCGGCCTCATTTGAGCATAATCTCAACCATTTCCTTCATTCACCGTACGATATGACTTACCAGGTTGAAGGACGTTAAGGTTCCCGCAGAGAAACTTAAATAATTTCTTATCAGTACACAGTGCACTGTGTAAGTAGAGATACAGAAGATGCCAAGATTCTTACTAATAATTCTGCTTCGCTGTAATATTTATGGTAAAACCCTATAGAACAAGACGCTTTGTAGTTTTTATGTAGATGCTGTAAACTTTGTGCATAACACAATAGGCACTCCAATCCTCCATTCCTAAAATAGGCTGTTTCGATTCATTTTATATCAGAATCACATATGACAATCGTTAATGGTGCCCGCGAGTGAACAATTCTTGTTTGGCCTTCCTTGGATTCAAACTGTTTATGGAAGTGATTGAAAATCAGATTCAGTAAAAGTGAAGCAAAGGAAACTAAGGCTATGTGTATTGTTTAAAACAGCGAGTTAGGTTACTTTTAGGGATATAAAGATAGGGGTTCTTATTGCAATATTGCGACCGCACAAACTAAATCCCTACTATTGCCAGATAGTGTGTTCATTGAACAAAGTGAAGCGGTTCCTTGGCTTAGATGAAGATATCAGTGTACAAAAATGAGCAGGTTATCTTTTAAAGCATTATTGAATATATCTGACGTGTAGTGCTCAAAGCAACAGGAGAATTGAAAGTTAAGGACAATAAAATGAAATTTCACGCTTTAAAATGAGCTTCTGGGAGCTTTGGGAATTAAAAAATGTGACAATTTGTTTTGTGTGTTTTAGATAAGTAATGCTATATAGTTTTTTATTCGTACATCATCACATAAAGTTTCCTTTCTAAGAAAATGCTCAACTCAATAATATGAAATGCGCTTGGGTTTTGTTTTTGTTTATATTAAAACAATCCTACTCGTTTTCAACACTAACTAGCCATTTCTTTGAAAAGTACTCTTTATAAACACCGAAGAAAGCTTTTCAAGAAGTAGAAGGCATTTTATTGTTTATATGAAGAGTATATTATTCAATTTGTTGATATCACTTTAGCTTCAAGTAACCACAATATGTTTTTTCCTTCCTCTATAGTTTGAAGTGTCCACAAGTTTGAGCACTAATCTCCAAGATCTTATTTTACGGATAAATAGAAAACAAAACCGTTATATAACGTGCGCTCTAACTGTAATAGTTCGTATGTTATAGTGGTAAAAAGTTAACCAACCAAAAGGCGCGATATCGCGCTTTAGCTTAGCGCTAAGCATTGCCGGCATGTTGCTGATTACATTCATGCGGGCCTGGCTAACCGGCTGAAGGTCAGTTTACCGGAAATGTATAGGTTGCGCCACGGATTTTGGCATGTTAAAATTTTAATAGAAAGCTACGATGCGAGTCATTTACCGTATAGATGTATGACACATACGGAGCTGCAGCTCGAAGAATGGTGCAAGTTGAGACGGGAGTTGTATACGATGGAAGGAACTGGACCACAACTGGACAGAAAGAATCACGTGCTACTTGCAAGGGAGGTATTGAAACATCAGAGGGCTGGCTGACTGGGCTAGCCCTGAAGGTCTTATGCCAATATCCCTGGCGAGACCTATACAAAGGTTGCACCAAAGTGACAAAAATGTAAGAAAACAAGAATATCTGAAAATTAAACGCCACGTTTGGAAGTTTAAATGGCCAGTAAGGCAAAACCGAAATTGGATCCAATGTTTAAGGACTACTTCTATGGGCATTTTAAACTTTTTTCGAAATTTTGTCGAAAATTAAGTATCGGATACCTAAATATGCTTAGCAAGACATGACCTCTACCGCAGACGTGAGGTGGAGATGATGCAGCGAATTTACACATATTTTAACTGTTATAACTATAAATAGGAAATTATAATTTTCTATTTATAGCAAACCAGTATGTATATTTTTACATACTGCTAAAATTGCGTTTTAATGATAATTCCAAAATGTTAATTCACAAGGTTTTGTGATACCATTACGCCATAGTAATTCCAGCAGCTGAACGCATCACCAGCTTTCTGTAGGAGTTGATGAAAGATTCAAGTCGCCATCTTAATGTGATACAGTTAGATGAGCGCAAGTATTAGTCCCCGAAGTGTAGGACTCAGGTTAACACTTAGTGGCTTCTAATGCGAGCGAAGAGGTGAAGTGAATGTCCTACCTACTGCTCCCAGGGTATTTATAAAACAGGTGAGCAGAGAAACTGCGCATGAAACTTGCTTGTGGACAAACTGCACTATAACCGCTTGGCAATAAAAACAAATGTTCCCAGATGTCGGCAGTGATTTTTCAAACAAATTAGTTTCATTAATAAAACGAGTGTACGGTTTTGTCACCAGGGAAAGGCGGTGACGTTCGCACAAAGGCAAACATTTCAGTGCATTACAGAAACAACATAACTAGAGCCAATTAGATAACGCGAACAAAACCATTAATATTCCTCCTACTATATGCTCGTCCTTGTACGCGCTACCTCGAAACTTTCCACAAATTTCACTCAGGGCAAAATTTTATTCTTGAAACGCTGTGCTTGCGTTATTACGTCAACAGTAGAGATTCTTTCTTTTGTCCTTCCCTTCCTCTCCCTTTCCTTTTTCCTCCTACATCTATGGGTACTTTTATGTTTTAGTAATAGAATATTAAAGACACACCGAAATGAAATTCGTAAATGTTGAACCGTTCAACCTTGACACCTCTGTTTTGCAACTAAGCTTTAGAAATCAACTTTTCAAGATTTCACCTTAATTTGTCAAACTTTCACTTTTGTTTTGAACATGAGTAGGATATATAGGAGAGAGCTGGGCCACTTTTTTGCGTTTATATGGGAAAGGATAGGGAAAACGAGGCTAGATGGGACGGTTCAAGGAGGAAAATGCGTTTATATGGGAGAGATAGGGAATACGAGGACTTACGCTAGGCTAGAGAGGGTTGAAGGAGGGAAATACGTTTATATGGAAGAAATAGTAGAGAGGTGCTAGGCTAGACGGAGGCTGAGGAGTAGAGTATGGTTTATATGAAAGGTATAGGAAAACGAGGAGGGGTGTTAGGCTAGACAGAGTTGAAGGGTAGAGTATGTCTTTTATATGAGAAGTATAGGAAAACGATGAGAGGTGTTAGACTAGACAGGGCTTGAAACGTAGTGCAGGGTTTATATGAGAGATATAGGAACAGGAGGAGGGGTGTTAGGCTAGACAGAGGTTGAGGAGTAGAGTATGGTTTTAGATGAGAGATATAGGAAAACGAGGAGAGGTGTTAGGCTAGGAGGGTTTAAGTATGCGTTTATAAGGAGAGACGAGAAAACGGAGAGAGATCCTATGTTAGTATACACAGGTGTTAAAGTTAGGTTAGATAGGAAACCAAGGAGTGATACTCAGCTAGAGGGGGGGCAGGAGGGAATGCGCTTTATGAGAGGTAGGGATACGGGGAATGGTGTTAGGCTAGACAGAGGTTGAGAGTAGAGTATGCGTTTATATGTATGAGAAGTATAGGAACAGGAAGAGGGGTGCTAGGCTAGACAGAGGTTGAGGAGTAGAGTATAGTTTATATGAGAGGTATAGGAAAACGAGGGAAGGTGTTAGGCTAGACAGAGGTTGAAAATAGAGTATGGTTTATATGAGTGGTATAGGAAAACGAGGAGAGGAGTTAGACTAGACAGAGGTCGAGGAGCAGAGTATGGTTTATGTGAGAGTCATAGGTAAACGAGAGAGGCGTTAGGCTAGAAAGAGCTAGAGGAGTAGAGTATGGTTTATATGAGAGGTATAGGAACAGGAGGAGAGGTGTTAGGCTAGACAGGTAGTGTAGCAGTAGGAATATGGACTTATATACAGGAGAGATAGGGAATATGAGGTGCTAGACTTGAAAGCAACTTTAGACGTGAACTTAGTGGAAAACTGTTTCATGTCAATGTTAGATCGCTAATTCTAGACATGCCCATCACGTAACCTATTCAGGGAAAAGGTGACTCGTTCAGGGGTAAAAGGTGACTGCTCAGGGAAAAAGGAGGTCCACAAAGGGAAAAAGTTGACTAGCAACGGGAAAAAGGCGACCAGTAAAGGGAAAAATGTCACCAGCAAAGGGAAAAAGGCGACCACCAAAGGGAAAAAGGTGAGCCATAAAGGGAAAAAGGTGACCTGCAACGGGAAAAGCTAACCCACTAACACTAACAGGTAAGTAATTCAGCTAGTATTGCAAGAGACTGACTGGATCATAGCAGTGTATGATTTCATAGGTAATTCAGCTAGTATCGTATGTATTTAGGCTAATTCATCTAGTATCACTGGAGGATAGATTCCAGAGGCTAACTGCATCATGGCTCTGCATGATTTCACAGGTAATTCAGCTAGTATCGTAGGTATTTAGGCTAATTCAGCTAGTATCACAAGAGGATAGATTTTAGGGTTGGGTATAGCTTAGTGTCGTATTTCACAGGCAATTCAGAGGGTATCGTAGGTATTTAGGATAATTCAAGTAACATAGGTGTTTAGAGTAATTAAGCAAGCATTACAGGAGGGTAGGCTCCAGGGGTTGGTTATAACCTAGCTTCGTATTTCACAGATAGTTCAGGTAATATCGTAAGTATTTGAGGTAATCGACATAGCTTCACAGACGCTCGTAATAATTTCGATCAGAGATTTGTATCACAGCTATTTAAGGTAAATGCAGGTGATTCAGGTTGTATCAATGGTATTTGAGTCATTTTAACAGGTAATTCATCTAGTATCATTGGTATTTAAGGCAAACCAGATAGTATCACAGGTGCTCGTGCTAATTTAGAGCAGGAATTCGTATCTGAGCTAGTTAAGGTAATTTCACATGATTCGGGTGGTATCACAGGTATTTAAGTCATTTTCACAGGCAATTCAGCTAGTATCTTGAGCATTTAAGCTAATTCAGCTAGTATCACAGGAGGCTAGATTCCAGAGGCTAACTGCATCATAGCTATGCATGATTTCACAGCTAATTCAGCTAGTATCGTAGGTATTTAGGCTAATTCAGCTAGTATCACAGGAGGTTAGATTCCAGGGTTGGGTATAGCATAGTTTCATATTTCACAGGTAATTCAGAGGGTATCGTAGGTATTTAGGATAATTCAAGTAACATAGGTGTTTAGAGTAATTAAGCAAGCATTACAGGAGGGTAGGTTCCAGGGGTTGGTTATAGCCTAGTTTCGTATTTTACAGATAGTTCAGATAATATCGTAAGTATTTGGGTAATCAGCATAGTTTCACAGATGCTCGTGATAATTTTGATCAGAGATTTGTATCACAGCTATTTAAGGTAAGTGCAGGTGATTCAGGTTGTATCAATGGTATTTGAGTCATTTTAACAGGTAATTCATCTAGTATCATTGGTATTTAAGGCAAACCAGATAGTATCACAGGTGCTCGTGCTAATTTAGAGCAGGAATTCGTATCTGAGCTAGTTAAGGTAATTTCACATGATTCGGGTGGTATCACAGGTATTTAAGTCATTTTCACAGGCAATTCAGCTAGTATCTTGAGCATTTAAGCTAATTCAGCTAGTATCACAGGAGGCTAGATTCCAGAGGCTAACTGCATCATAGCTATGCATGATTTCACAGCTAATTCAGCTAGTATCGTAGGTATTTAGGCTAATTCAGCTAGTATCACAGGAGGTTAGATTCCAGGGTTGGGTATAGCATAGTTTCATATTTCACAGGTAATTCAGAGGGTATCGTAGGTATTTAGGATAATTCAAGTAACATAGGTGTTTAGAGTAATTAAGCAAGCATTACAGGAGGGTAGGTTCCAGGGGTTGGTTATAGCCTAGTTTCGTATTTTACAGATAGTTCAGATAATATCGTAAGTATTTGGGTAATCAGCATAGTTTCACAGATGCTCGTGATAATTTTGATCAGAGATTTGTATCACAGCTATTTAAGGTAAGTGCAGGTGATTCAGGTTGTATCAATGGTATTTGTGTCATTTTAACAGGTAATTCAGATAGTGTCTAGGTATTTGGGCGATTCAAGCATCATAGGTGTTTAGAGTAACTCAGCTAGTATCACAGGAGGCTAGATTCAATGATCAGGGTTTCGTATCAGAGCTATTTAATGTAATTTCACTTGATTCGAGTAGTATCACAGGTATTTAAGTCATTTAACGGGCAATTCAACCAGTATCACAGGTACTCATGGTAATATAGAGAGTAATTAAATTATAAAACATTTCTCATCCAGCGTTACAACAATTTATATACTTTTTTTCTAAATCTTACAAATTGTTATATGTTAAACAGTTATTGTACGATGCAGAGAGGGATAAACTGCATATTGGTTCACAAATTGAAAAGCTTTACGTCAACATACCTTTATTTTAGTTCGTTATAGATGTCTCTCCCCTTTTATCTAGGCTTGAGACTAGCACTAGGATTGCTCCTAATGGCAGGGTTACCACCTTCCCTTCCATCTTCTTCTTTCTTCATCAGGCGTCAGCTATCTGCATATACAGCACACAGATACCTTCTTTTTTAAGATTGTAGAATCACGAGAAATTCTTTATCTTTAACTTACATTCTTTTAAGCACTGTTTGTAATGGCGTAATGTCCATACGCATATGTCGTTATCCCATCCTCAGCAATAATTCTTTTATCATCAAACGGAGTCAATGCAATTTTATTCACTTGTACTGTAGCAAGGGCATGCTTTCGTGATAGGATCAGATTCATAGGTGTTCTGATGATTTCACTGGTTTTAAGACAGTCTGTATAGCTGTCAAACGAAATGTACTGCTTAATAGCGCTACGTTTTATACCTTTAATCTTTTTTATCATTGACCCTTGAATATCTAAGGCATACATCTTAGGACGTAGTCCAACAAAGCGTAGGATGATTTTGCTATTAGCCTCATCTTTAAATTTTCCCAATACCTTCTTGTTCTGAGTAGAGTAACATATATGGTTGGCAGGGTAATCAGCTGTATCGAGATGCTCAAGAAAACGTAGCTTGTCCTGGTACACATCTTCAGTTGTTACACGATGAATGAACGAATCAGTGTCCATATACATAAGCTTCAGGTTTTCAGCTCCATAATAAGACAACAAAACGTCGTAATGATAGTTATACATTAATGTCTTGGAGATGTCCAACACACTCATACCAATGTATATAGGCTTGTTGAATACAATCTGACGAGAGGCCATATGTACAGCAGCTAGATTATCAGCATATATCGTCCTGTCGATAAACGTAGGCTTGGCGATCAGCTTCTCTAGAGTTTTTTCATTGGTCACCAGTCGTATATCCATACGATTACGCAGGTTCTCCATAGTTTTTCCAAACATAGCGTTGTTAAAGAGTTTGTAGAGATCCTTCTCGAAATCATTCGCAGCTTGTTGTCGTAGCCTGTTGTTAAATTCCACATAAGGTTTCAACCACTGAGTCTGTCGGAATTGTAGCACACGATGGATTTTTGTTAGTCGTAGTCCATGACTAAGAGCTTGCTTCAAAGCCATGTAATGCACTACATACTTCTTTCGAGGTCCAAGATGAGGTATCAGTTTCTTTGTAGATGATTCCAATGGTTTCATACACTCTGGCAGGAAAGGTAGATCGTTGTGTAGATCGTGAAGTTCTGCAGGATACTCGATGTCGACTTCTAATATGTAGCCGTAAGGATCATCTTCTTGTAGTGTTTCTAAGTTGATTTCTTCAGGTGACACCCACTGAAATCCACCAAAAGGAAGGGCGTGACACATTGCCCACCCATATTGGTTATTTGCGTCCTCGTATGTGATAAATTGGGTTGGTCTCGTCGGATCAAACTTCTCCATATAAGTGTTATTAGCCTCAGCATACCGATGAGAAACTTGGCATAAACCTCCTCTTATACCTGATTCCACCATGAGTAATTGATCATAATCTTGTAACAGCTCTAACTTAATTCCAGTATACAGTAACATGGCGTCCCATGTAAGACCTGGAGAGGTAAAATAATGGGCAGGATCAACTTTGTGTGTTTTAAGGGTTTGCTCTCTGAACGTCTCAAAGACATCAGCTAGAAGAAGTACATCCGAAGTTAAGTAGAGATCGCTGTACTCTCCCAGGTTTCTCACATTGAACAGCTCCCATACATTTCTAGCACGATCGTAGTCAGTATCAGTAATTTCTTCTTCATTTAATCTATTGTAGAAGGAGTCCTTAGGAGGCAAGCAGGTCTCGTTCAGGGCATCCCATGACGTAACAAAATCATATGGAAATACACCCTTACGGGTCATCAACTTCAATTTGTCTTCTCCAAAGTACTTTAGCGTTTCAGGATACGAGGTTAGATTTTTTACCAACTTATCCAAGCTTGTACTGAGGAATCGGAAGCTATCCACAAATCGAAGCTTTATATCTCCTACATACTTGGTGAATGAGATATAGCTTTCTTCAGAGTTAGGAATTACCTCCACACGTTCACTTGTGCACCCCAGCTCCTTTACAATGAAATGCGAGTCATATCCGCTAAGGTTATGCATGAAGACTGGTATATATTTAGGTGTTTTACAGGCTAAATTACATTCATTATGAAGACTTCCACGATATTCACCGCTGATGTGATCATGGTCGCGTACTTTATAGTTCTCTTCTGTAAAGGGTTTTCCACACAAGTAGCATGCTGAAGAAGACTCAAAATCCTTTTGCTGTTGATCCGTAAGTTTCAGAGGCTTAGCAGATTTGTATATATTACCAATCATTTCTGCAAGAGATGTAAGGTACAGCATAAACGTCTGAGCAGCATCAGCACCACGATACACATAGGGTTGCTTAGGAAGACCAGTTTCGAGATGTTCAACACTGGATGTAGGCTTCACGTAAACACAGAAGCTCATTGGTGTGTGCTCTTGATAAGGGGTTGTATAGGAAGTTTCAGGATTGGGTATACACGTTTGGCATGGAGTGAGAATACTCTCAAAATCAGCATAGATGACATAAGGTACTTTCAGCATCCTCTCAACATTTTTAAACTGAACAATTGATTTCTCCTTGGTAGGCATAACTACCCTCGCAACACCATGTTGAATACAGAAGGCTACATGTTCTTGCAGTTTTTCCTGTCCACTTCGTCCATATCGATCATCAAAATGTGTAAAGCAGCGCTTACAAGTATAAACCCGTCCATTATGGTTAGTTTTCTGGCGTCGAACGAGTTTCTCAAAATTCTTTATATACACGTAGTGATGTTTTCCACTGATGTCATTCAATAGTAGCAGGTCGCGATGTTCAGGTAGTTCAATGTCAGCAACCTTTATTGGATACACTTCATGCTTCTCATCCAGCCCGAAAACGTTAATGGATATCTTGTTAAACTTCTCAAATTTAGGTATTTGAGAAAGTGGAGTAGGGTAGGAAACACAGCTGAAGTCGTACTTGTCTTGAAGTTCTTTGTATTTGCTGACGCGTTGAGGCTTGATGCTCACGAATTTGGCCAGTATAGAGTACATGAAACATTTCTCGTCGCTAAAGTTCTGGATGTTTATACATGCTTTCCTTGCTTCAACAGCTGACGGTAGTGGTATGTAGCTACTTCCTCGTAACGGGTTGTACTTGTTGATACGAAGTCGAACTCCTTCCACAGCAAGCAAAGCCCAGCTGCTACCCTTAAGCTGAGACTCCTCCATTTCAGTCACCAATTTCTTGAATTTCACTTCCATCGTTGAGTCCAGATCAGTTTCCAGGAAAACAGCTTGATTCCGTGTTTTAAATGTTTTGTCACAGGTTTCTCCAATACTGTTAACAAATCGACACTCAGCCAGCAGATTAATTTTAACACTCTTATGAATGCTAAGCTCTTTATGCACAGCATGGATTATACGTTGTTTTGCCTCTTGCAGATACATATTTAGGTCCTTAGCTGATTCGCATCGTATAAAATACGATTTCAATCGTCCTTCGAATGAAGTTTCGTATTCTTTCATATCGCAGTCCTCCATTGTTGACAGCAACTGATGTTTAGTTGGCTCCAATCTTCTTTTCTTCTGAGGGCTGCTTATTTCACATATATCTTCGTGTCGCTGTCCCTTATAACCATCTTTGAAGGTTACATTACAATGTTTACATTTGAAGAGCTTCTTACAGCTCATCTCGTGTCTTCTCTTGTCATAACCTCGGAGGAACTTCTTCCCACATTTTCCGCATGCATATCCAGTAGCGCTTGGAATAATATCCTTATACGCTGAGCTATTCATCTTTATTCTTGATGTAATAACGTATTAATCACTGATCAATGAAATGTAGACCTCTTCACCTTGACACCACTTTAGAAAGCTGATTATTCTTGGAGAGAACACGAAGTTAACACCTCAAGACTAATTAGCACAATGAAGTCCAATGCCCTAGATCACCATATTTATAGAGGGAGCACGAACCTTTTAGATCAATCATAAACTCGCTCCATAACCACCTGTATATGATCGCTCAACGTGTACTAACCCCCCAGCCATATAACCTCAAGTCTAGAGACAGGATGTTTATGACGTCACACCCAGAGACAGGATGTCTAGCAGCATCAAACACGTTTAAACTCGTCTCATAACTACCTGCTTATGCTGTCACACCAGCAAGAGAAGTATTCCCACACGCTCATTCAGACATATTTCAAATTCAAGCCCACCACCACCATCACCACCTATTGTACCAAGGTTAATTCAAGCTGTATTATCACAATACTTAAAAGTAAAAGCTTAAAAGGAAACCTAGAAGATTTTCCCCCTTATTTACTTAATTATTTCATGTTTTTATTCCCTTTTCAATTCTTCCTTTCCATCTTCTCACAGAAAGACCATTACATTTCACTACAATCATGAGAAAAACAATTTTTCCAGAGTTACACAGATTCTAAGCTTCTAAATCGAACCCGGTAATACTTTTAATAAATGTATTTTAGCTCCCCAATATCAGCATCTACCATTTAATCTTTACTCGAACCTGATATGATCCATAAGCTTGAAGATATATGAAATCACCCTTCGGGATTCGATCTGAGTACTTTAAAGTAATATTTGTCACGATAACGATATTTAAGGACTAGATACTCTTGTTTGCGTTTACCTTGACATGTCTATCTAAATTAAATTACGAGTTATTAAATGTTTGCAAGTAAATTTCATTGAATCGGTATTCGAACCCAGAACACCAGGAACAAACTAATTTATAATATTAGTCTGACATGTTAAACAAAGTTGTATGCAGTTACATCATCGATCTAAGTGATATATTCTAGTGTACAGAGGAAAATTAAGAAAGTCATTAAAAAATCGGGAATCGAACCAAGCACAACTGATTGGCAATTATATACAGCATTAATCACCCAGTACAGAACCTATCAATCACGCTTTGCTGCACTCCTCTACCTCACTTAGTTCCCGAGATAATGAAAATTTAAAAATTAAGGATCGAACCCAGGACGTCAGGTATCTAATTACACATTTACAAGATACTACCTAATAACATAAACGCAATAAAGTTTATTTGGCGTCTTTATCTTAATTGGTTTAGGAGTTATTAAATTTATAAGTAAATTCCATCGAATCAGTATTCGAACCCAGAACACCAAGAACAAAATAATTTATAATATGAGTTTGGTATGCTTAAAGGTGCTGTATGTAGTTACAGCATCAATCTAACTGATATTTTCTAGAGTATAGAGTAAAATTAAGGAAGTCATTAAAAAATCGGGATTCGAACTAGAGACAACCGATTAAAAATTATATACAGTATTAATTACCCATTATAACAGCTATCAATCATGCTTTGGTCCATTCCTCTAGCTTTCTTAGTTTCCGAGATAATAAAGTTTTTAAAATTAAGGATCGAACCCAGGACACCAGGTACCAAAATATACATCCACAAGAAACTATCTAATGACATTAATGTAATAAAGTTTATTTGACGTCTTTATCTTAATTAGTCTCCGAGTTATTAGAAGATGAATTTGCATTCACTCCTAGGATTCGAACCCAGGCATCCCGGTCAACTTGGAACAAGGTCCTAATGACGCGGCGCATTCAAAAGAATTGATTAGTTTTTATCCCAATGTTCTATCTCTTGTCATTCAGGAGATATAAGCGATTAAACAGTAGCAATATAATGGGCGGAGCTTGCCGGCATAGATCAAAAGAACTTTATCAGATGTCGGCATCTCTCTGTGGGCTCAAGTCGCTATTATATTGCTACTGTTTAATCGCTTATATCTCCTGAATGACAAGAGATAGAACATTGGGATAAAAACTAATCAATTCTTTTGAATGCGCCGCGTCATTAGGACCTTGTTCCAAGTTGACCGGGATGCCTGGGTTCGAATCCTAGGAGTGAATGCAAATTCATCTTCTAATAACTCGGAGACTAATTAAGATAAAGACGTCAAATAAACTTTATTACATTAATGTCATTAGATAGTTTCTTGTGGATGTATATTTTGGTACCTGGTGTCCTGGGTTCGATCCTTAATTTTAAAAACTTTATTATCTCGGAAACTAAGAAAGCTAGAGGAATGGACCAAAGCATGATTGATAGCTGTTATAATGGGTAATTAATACTGTATATAATTTTTAATCGGTTGTCTCTAGTTCGAATCCCGATTTTTTAATGACTTCCTTAATTTTACTCTATACTCTAGAAAATATCAGTTAGATTGATGCTGTAACTACATACAGCACCTTTAAGCATACCAAACTCATATTATAAATTATTTTGTTCTTGGTGTTCTGGGTTCGAATACTGATTCGATGGAATTTACTTATAAATTTAATAACTCCTAAACCAATTAAGATAAAGACGCCAAATAAACTTTATTGCGTTTATGTTATTAGGTAGTATCTTGTAAATGTGTAATTAGATACCTGACGTCCTGGGTTCGATCCTTAATTTTTAAATTTTCATTATCTCGGGAACTAAGTGAGGTAGAGGAGTGCAGCAAAGCGTGATTGATAGGTTCTGTACTGGGTGATTAATGCTGTATATAATTGCCAATCAGTTGTGCTTGGTTCGATTCCCGATTTTTTAATGACTTTCTTAATTTTCCTCTGTACACTAGAATATATCACTTAGATCGATGATGTAACTGCATACAACTTTGTTTAACATGTCAGACTAATATTATAAATTAGTTTGTTCCTGGTGTTCTGGGTTCGAATACCGATTCAATGAAATTTACTTGCAAACATTTAATAACTCGTAATTTAATTTAGATAGACATGTCAAGGTAAACGCAAACAAGAGTATCTAGTCCTTAAATATCGTTATCGTGACAAATATTACTTTAAAGTACTCAGATCGAATCCCGAAGGGTGATTTCATATATCTTCAAGCTTATGGATCATATCAGGTTCGAGTAAAGATTAAATGGTAGATGCTGATATTGGGGAGCTAAAATACATTTATTAAAAGTATTACCGGGTTCGATTTAGAAGCTTAGAATCTGTGTAACTCTGGAAAAATTGTTTTTCTCATGATTGTAGTGAAATGTAATGGTCTTTCTGTGAGAAGATGGAAAGGAAGAATTGAAAAGGGAATAAAAACATGAAATAATTAAGTAAATAAGGGGGAAAATCTTCTAGGTTTCCTTTTAAGCTTTTACTTTTAAGTATTGTGATAATACAGCTTGAATTAACCTTGGTACAATAGGTGGTGATGGTGGTGGTGGGCTTGAATTTGAAATATGTCTGAATGAGCGTGTGGGAATACTTCTCTTGCTGGTGTGACAGCATAAGCAGGTAGTTATGAGACGAGTTTAAACGTGTTTGATGCTGCTAGACATCCTGTCTCTGGGTGTGACGTCATAAACATCCTGTCTCTAGACTTGAGGTTATATGGCTGGGGGGTTAGTACACGTTGAGCGATCATATACAGGTGGTTATGGAGCGAGTTTATGATTGATCTAAAAGGTTCGTGCTCCCTCTATAAATATGGTGATCTAGGGCATTGGACTTCATTGTGCTAATTAGTCTTGAGGTGTTAACATCGTGTTCTCTCCAAGAATAATCAGCTTTCTAAAGTGGTGTCAAGGTGAAGAGGTCTACATTTCATTGATCAGTGATTAATACGTTATTACATCAAGAATAAAGATGAATAGCTCAGCGTATAAGGATATTATTCCAAGCGCTACTGGATATGCATGCGGAAAATGTGGGAAGAAGTTCCTCCGAGGTTATGACAAGAGAAGACACGAGATGAGCTGTAAGAAGCTCTTCAAATGTAAACATTGTAATGTAACCTTCAAAGATGGTTATAAGGGACAGCGACACGAAGATATATGTGAAATAAGCAGCCCTCAGAAGAAAAGAAGATTGGAGCCAACTAAACATCAGTTGCTGTCAACAATGGAGGACTGCGATATGAAAGAATACGAAACTTCATTCGAAGGACGATTGAAATCGTATTTTATACGATGCGAATCAGCTAAGGACCTAAATATGTATCTGCAAGAGGCAAAACAACGTATAATCCATGCTGTGCATAAAGAGCTTAGCATTCATAAGAGTGTTAAAATTAATCTGCTGGCTGAGTGTCGATTTGTTAACAGTATTGGAGAAACCTGTGACAAAACATTTAAAACACGGAATCAAGCTGTTTTCCTGGAAACTGATCTGGACTCAACGATGGAAGTGAAATTCAAGAAATTGGTGACTGAAATGGAGGAGTCTCAGCTTAAGGGTAGCAGCTGGGCTTTGCTTGCTGTGGAAGGAGTTCGACTTCGTATCAACAAGTACAACCCGTTACGAGGAAGTAGCTACATACCACTACCGTCAGCTGTTGAAGCAAGGAAAGCATGTATAAACATCCAGAACTTTAGCGACGAGAAATGTTTCATGTACTCTATACTGGCCAAATTCGTGAGCATCAAGCCTCAACGCGTCAGCAAATACAAAGAACTTCAAGACAAGTACGACTTCAGCTGTGTTTCCTACCCTACTCCACTTTCTCAAATACCTAAATTTGAGAAGTTTAACAAGATATCCATTAACGTTTTCGGGCTGGATGAGAAGCATGAAGTGTATCCAATAAAGGTTGCTGACATTGAACTACCTGAACATCGCGACCTGCTACTATTGAATGACATCAGTGGAAAACATCACTACGTGTATATAAAGAATTTTGAGAAACTCGTTCGACGCCAGAAAACTAACCATAATGGACGGGTTTATACTTGTAAGCGCTGCTTTACACATTTTGATGATCGATATGGACGAAGTGGACAGGAAAAACTGCAAGAACATGTAGCCTTCTGTATTCAACATGGTGTTGCGAGGGTAGTTATGCCTACCAAGGAGAAATCAATTGTTCAGTTTAAAAATGTTGAGAGGATGCTGAAAGTACCTTATGTCATCTATGCTGATTTTGAGAGTATTCTCACTCCATGCCAAACGTGTATACCCAATCCTGAAACTTCCTATACAACCCCTTATCAAGAGCACACACCAATGAGCTTCTGTGTTTACGTGAAGCCTACATCCAGTGTTGAACATCTCGAAACTGGTCTTCCTAAGCAACCCTATGTGTATCGTGGTGCTGATGCTGCTCAGACGTTTATGCTGTACCTTACATCTCTTGCAGAAATGATTGGTAATATATACAAATCTGCTAAGCCTCTGAAACTTACGGATCAACAGCAAAAGGATTTTGAGTCTTCTTCAGCATGCTACTTGTGTGGAAAACCCTTTACAGAAGAGAACTATAAAGTACGCGACCATGATCACATCAGCGGTGAATATCGTGGAAGTCTTCATAATGAATGTAATTTAGCCTGTAAAACACCTAAATATATACCAGTCTTCATGCATAACCTTAGCGGATATGACTCGCATTTCATTGTAAAGGAGCTGGGGTGCACAAGTGAACGTGTGGAGGTAATTCCTAACTCTGAAGAAAGCTATATCTCATTCACCAAGTATGTAGGAGATATAAAGCTTCGATTTGTGGATAGCTTCCGATTCCTCAGTACAAGCTTGGATAAGTTGGTAAAAAATCTAACCTCGTATCCTGAAACGCTAAAGTACTTTGGAGAAGACAAATTGAAGTTGATGACCCGTAAGGGTGTATTTCCATATGATTTTGTTACGTCATGGGATGCCCTGAACGAGACCTGCTTGCCTCCTAAGGACTCCTTCTACAATAGATTAAATGAAGAAGAAATTACTGATACTGACTACGATCGTGCTAGAAATGTATGGGAGCTGTTCAATGTGAGAAACCTGGGAGAGTACAGCGATCTCTACTTAACTTCGGATGTACTTCTTCTAGCTGATGTCTTTGAGACGTTCAGAGAGCAAACCCTTAAAACACACAAAGTTGATCCTGCCCATTATTTTACCTCTCCAGGTCTTACATGGGACGCCATGTTACTGTATACTGGAATTAAGTTAGAGCTGTTACAAGATTATGATCAATTACTCATGGTGGAATCAGGTATAAGAGGAGGTTTATGCCAAGTTTCTCATCGGTATGCTGAGGCTAATAACACTTATATGGAGAAGTTTGATCCGACGAGACCAACCCAATTTATCACATACGAGGACGCAAATAACCAATATGGGTGGGCAATGTGTCACGCCCTTCCTTTTGGTGGATTTCAGTGGGTGTCACCTGAAGAAATCAACTTAGAAACACTACAAGAAGATGATCCTTACGGCTACATATTAGAAGTCGACATCGAGTATCCTGCAGAACTTCACGATCTACACAACGATCTACCTTTCCTGCCAGAGTGTATGAAACCATTGGAATCATCTACAAAGAAACTGATACCTCATCTTGGACCTCGAAAGAAGTATGTAGTGCATTACATGGCTTTGAAGCAAGCTCTTAGTCATGGACTACGACTAACAAAAATCCATCGTGTGCTACAATTCCGACAGACTCAGTGGTTGAAACCTTATGTGGAATTTAACAACAGGCTACGACAACAAGCTGCGAATGATTTCGAGAAGGATCTCTACAAACTCTTTAACAACGCTATGTTTGGAAAAACTATGGAGAACCTGCGTAATCGTATGGATATACGACTGGTGACCAATGAAAAAACTCTAGAGAAGCTGATCGCCAAGCCTACGTTTATCGACAGGACGATATATGCTGATAATCTAGCTGCTGTACATATGGCCTCTCGTCAGATTGTATTCAACAAGCCTATATACATTGGTATGAGTGTGTTGGACATCTCCAAGACATTAATGTATAACTATCATTACGACGTTTTGTTGTCTTATTATGGAGCTGAAAACCTGAAGCTTATGTATATGGACACTGATTCGTTCATTCATCGTGTAACAACTGAAGATGTGTACCAGGACAAGCTACGTTTTCTTGAGCATCTCGATACAGCTGATTACCCTGCCAACCATATATGTTACTCTACTCAGAACAAGAAGGTATTGGGAAAATTTAAAGATGAGGCTAATAGCAAAATCATCCTACGCTTTGTTGGACTACGTCCTAAGATGTATGCCTTAGATATTCAAGGGTCAATGATAAAAAAGATTAAAGGTATAAAACGTAGCGCTATTAAGCAGTACATTTCGTTTGACAGCTATACAGACTGTCTTAAAACCAGTGAAATCATCAGAACACCTATGAATCTGATCCTATCACGAAAGCATGCCCTTGCTACAGTACAAGTGAATAAAATTGCATTGACTCCGTTTGATGATAAAAGAATTATTGCTGAGGATGGGATAACGACATATGCGTATGGACATTACGCCATTACAAACAGTGCTTAAAAGAATGTAAGTTAAAGATAAAGAATTTCTCGTGATTCTACAATCTTAAAAAAGAAGGTATCTGTGTGCTGTATATGCAGATAGCTGACGCCTGATGAAGAAAGAAGAAGATGGAAGGGAAGGTGGTAACCCTGCCATTAGGAGCAATCCTAGTGCTAGTCTCAAGCCTAGATAAAAGGGGAGAGACATCTATAACGAACTAAAATAAAGGTATGTTGACGTAAAGCTTTTCAATTTGTGAACCAATATGCAGTTTATCCCTCTCTGCATCGTACAATAACTGTTTAACATATAACAATTTGTAAGATTTAGAAAAAAAGTATATAAATTGTTGTAACGCTGGATGAGAAATGTTTTATAATTTAATTACTCTCTATATTACCATGAGTACCTGTGATACTGGTTGAATTGCCCGTTAAATGACTTAAATACCTGTGATACTACTCGAATCAAGTGAAATTACATTAAATAGCTCTGATACGAAACCCTGATCATTGAATCTAGCCTCCTGTGATACTAGCTGAGTTACTCTAAACACCTATGATGCTTGAATCGCCCAAATACCTAGACACTATCTGAATTACCTGTTAAAATGACACAAATACCATTGATACAACCTGAATCACCTGCACTTACCTTAAATAGCTGTGATACAAATCTCTGATCAAAATTATCACGAGCATCTGTGAAACTATGCTGATTACCCAAATACTTACGATATTATCTGAACTATCTGTAAAATACGAAACTAGGCTATAACCAACCCCTGGAACCTACCCTCCTGTAATGCTTGCTTAATTACTCTAAACACCTATGTTACTTGAATTATCCTAAATACCTACGATACCCTCTGAATTACCTGTGAAATATGAAACTATGCTATACCCAACCCTGGAATCTAACCTCCTGTGATACTAGCTGAATTAGCCTAAATACCTACGATACTAGCTGAATTAGCTGTGAAATCATGCATAGCTATGATGCAGTTAGCCTCTGGAATCTAGCCTCCTGTGATACTAGCTGAATTAGCTTAAATGCTCAAGATACTAGCTGAATTGCCTGTGAAAATGACTTAAATACCTGTGATACCACCCGAATCATGTGAAATTACCTTAACTAGCTCAGATACGAATTCCTGCTCTAAATTAGCACGAGCACCTGTGATACTATCTGGTTTGCCTTAAATACCAATGATACTAGATGAATTACCTGTTAAAATGACTCAAATACCATTGATACAACCTGAATCACCTGCACTTACCTTAAATAGCTGTGATACAAATCTCTGATCAAAATTATCACGAGCATCTGTGAAACTATGCTGATTACCCAAATACTTACGATATTATCTGAACTATCTGTAAAATACGAAACTAGGCTATAACCAACCCCTGGAACCTACCCTCCTGTAATGCTTGCTTAATTACTCTAAACACCTATGTTACTTGAATTATCCTAAATACCTACGATACCCTCTGAATTACCTGTGAAATATGAAACTATGCTATACCCAACCCTGGAATCTAACCTCCTGTGATACTAGCTGAATTAGCCTAAATACCTACGATACTAGCTGAATTAGCTGTGAAATCATGCATAGCTATGATGCAGTTAGCCTCTGGAATCTAGCCTCCTGTGATACTAGCTGAATTAGCTTAAATGCTCAAGATACTAGCTGAATTGCCTGTGAAAATGACTTAAATACCTGTGATACCACCCGAATCATGTGAAATTACCTTAACTAGCTCAGATACGAATTCCTGCTCTAAATTAGCACGAGCACCTGTGATACTATCTGGTTTGCCTTAAATACCAATGATACTAGATGAATTACCTGTTAAAATGACTCAAATACCATTGATACAACCTGAATCACCTGCATTTACCTTAAATAGCTGTGATACAAATCTCTGATCGAAATTATTACGAGCGTCTGTGAAGCTATGTCGATTACCTCAAATACTTACGATATTACCTGAACTATCTGTGAAATACGAAGCTAGGTTATAACCAACCCCTGGAGCCTACCCTCCTGTAATGCTTGCTTAATTACTCTAAACACCTATGTTACTTGAATTATCCTAAATACCTACGATACCCTCTGAATTGCCTGTGAAATACGACACTAAGCTATACCCAACCCTAAAATCTATCCTCTTGTGATACTAGCTGAATTAGCCTAAATACCTACGATACTAGCTGAATTACCTGTGAAATCATGCAGAGCCATGATGCAGTTAGCCTCTGGAATCTATCCTCCAGTGATACTAGATGAATTAGCCTAAATACATACGATACTAGCTGAATTACCTATGAAATCATACACTGCTATGATCCAGTCAGTCTCTTGCAATACTAGCTGAATTACTTACCTGTTAGTGTTAGTGGGTTAGCTTTTCCCGTTGCAGGTCACCTTTTTCCCTTTATGGCTCACCTTTTTCCCTTTGGTGGTCGCCTTTTTCCCTTTGCTGGTGACATTTTTCCCTTTACTGGTCGCCTTTTTCCCGTTGCTAGTCAACTTTTTCCCTTTGTGGACCTCCTTTTTCCCTGAGCAGTCACCTTTTACCCCTGAACGAGTCACCTTTTCCCTGAATAGGTTACGTGATGGGCATGTCTAGAATTAGCGATCTAACATTGACATGAAACAGTTTTCCACTAAGTTCACGTCTAAAGTTGCTTTCAAGTCTAGCACCTCATATTCCCTATCTCTCCTGTATATAAGTCCATATTCCTACTGCTACACTACCTGTCTAGCCTAACACCTCTCCTCCTGTTCCTATACCTCTCATATAAACCATACTCTACTCCTCTAGCTCTTTCTAGCCTAACGCCTCTCTCGTTTACCTATGACTCTCACATAAACCATACTCTGCTCCTCGACCTCTGTCTAGTCTAACTCCTCTCCTCGTTTTCCTATACCACTCATATAAACCATACTCTATTTTCAACCTCTGTCTAGCCTAACACCTTCCCTCGTTTTCCTATACCTCTCATATAAACTATACTCTACTCCTCAACCTCTGTCTAGCCTAGCACCCCTCTTCCTGTTCCTATACTTCTCATACATATAAACGCATACTCTACTCTCAACCTCTGTCTAGCCTAACACCATTCCCCGTATCCCTACCTCTCATAAAGCGCATTCCCTCCTGCCCCCCCTCTAGCTGAGTATCACTCCTTGGTTTCCTATCTAACCTAACTTTAACACCTGTGTATACTAACATAGGATCTCTCTCCGTTTTCTCGTCTCTCCTTATAAACGCATACTTAAACCCTCCTAGCCTAACACCTCTCCTCGTTTTCCTATATCTCTCATCTAAAACCATACTCTACTCCTCAACCTCTGTCTAGCCTAACACCCCTCCTCCTGTTCCTATATCTCTCATATAAACCCTGCACTACGTTTCAAGCCCTGTCTAGTCTAACACCTCTCATCGTTTTCCTATACTTCTCATATAAAAGACATACTCTACCCTTCAACTCTGTCTAGCCTAACACCCCTCCTCGTTTTCCTATACCTTTCATATAAACCATACTCTACTCCTCAGCCTCCGTCTAGCCTAGCACCTCTCTACTATTTCTTCCATATAAACGTATTTCCCTCCTTCAACCCTCTCTAGCCTAGCGTAAGTCCTCGTATTCCCTATCTCTCCCATATAAACGCATTTTCCTCCTTGAACCGTCCCATCTAGCCTCGTTTTCCCTATCCTTTCCCATATAAACGCAAAAAAGTGGCCCAGCTCTCTCCTATATATCCTACTAACATGTATTCATTTTATCTTTTGCAAATTAATTCTATTACGAAAATACGCCTCCTCCTCCTTCACAAATGTCAAAAACTTTGCAGAAGTGTTTTAAGTATTAACAGAAAAGTTAACATGGGGTTTTTATAATAGTCACTGGTTTATTAAAAAAATAAAATATACATTTAAACATAAAATCACAAAAAAAAAATGCTCACTGTTTGTGCAAAATAGATGTTTTAAAAATTTATTTTTACTTCACTAGAAAGCCCATTTCAAATGTAGTGTACTTATGTTTTTAGAACGTCTTAAAATTGTTTCATGCTTATACTCAATCTTTTTAGATAATAGATTTTGAGTGCAGGAAAAAGTATAAAAATTAAAAGCGACATAAATGAATTTAAAGGTCATGTGAGGGCATTTAGACAGCATTTGGAAATGTCTGATGAACTAACTGTTGCAGAGGGCATTGCGTCTGAAATGTCTCTAAGTTACAAAGAAAACCATTAATACCGAGAACTAAAAGCTGATTTGCTTAAAATGTCTTTTGTTCCACCACGATAAGAAATAAAACGATTCCTTCTTGGTTTTTTTCATAAAACTCGTCGTTGTTGTGAAACTTGGATTTACGCTTTGTGGTTATTAATCATTGGCTTAAAATATCTTTTGTCTAAACGGTAAGTTTTGTTAAACATCAGAAAGAAATAAAACGTAATATAATGCTTTCGTATTTATAACCAGCTCATATATTCCTGTCCAACCCAAATACACATAAACAGTTACTTAGCTGGTAATTATGTTATCTTTAATGACAATTAGATAATATTCTACAATTAGATAATATTCTTATAGATCAATCGCTTCTTTACACTCTATTCAAAGAATGACACTTAGGTTCACTGGTCACATATATATGAGGAGAGATGATCTGACAATCTCCCTATATAATTCTGTAAATGAAAGCAAAGTGATAGAGTGTATACTTTTTAACTTCCAACGGTCGCTTACGTGTCCTGTATGCCGCAACGCCTAGCTGCGCTAGCGTCAGTGAAGGGCGCGCATAGCCGCTGGTAAGAGATTGTCTGCTGTTGTGTTCGCTATTACTTTTCAGTACAGTGCGTGTGCTATGTGGAGTGTTGGCCCTCATTTTTCTGTTTGTATATGTTGGTTGAATCATAGTTCAGATATTTAATACCGAAAAAGTTATTTTGTTGTACATTTGTAAAATATGATTACCTGCTCAGTATCAGAGAGTATTTTAAAAACAGGCAGTGTCTACAAATCCGATCAACGAACATTGGATGAACTGCAGAATAGCATCCGATAAGAAAGAGCCAACATTTCGGAAACTGCACTGCAATGTGTGAATAAAAATGTACCTCACAGCAAATAGGGACCGCTATCAACATCCTCTTTGGAAATGGTTAAGTACACGCTCTGTATTCAACCGATCGCAAGGCATGCAGGCTGTGTGCAGCTACGCCGTGTATTGCCGCTTCTACTTTACATCTGCAATCGGAGGAAGACAAAAAGTATGAACTGTACGATGCAGTTCACATAAAACGATAACTTCAACAGAGGTGGGTGCACTAGAGAGGTGGATTTTTAAAAGGTTCTTCTGTCTAATATTGTATCCGCTTAAATACAAGAAACATCTTATGGCAATGTGCAAGAGCATATTAAAATCTGATATCATCAGTTATCTATGTAACCGAAAGTTTCTGGTAATTTTCGATTATTGGTGTTAGAATATATAATGGGCGCCGAATCAATTGTACTGTATATATAAATTACCTTAGTTACCACTTACAGAATAGGCTATTTCGTATTAATTACTTTTCCCACAGGAATGCAGATTCAAAACATCGAAATACATTGCTTATTATTGATTTTATTGAAAAAAACACGAATATTAAAAAGAAGTCTCAGTGGGTGTAAGTCCTACCTATGACCGTAAGCCGACTAAGTAAGTAACTAAGAATATTAAAAAGGTTATAGGAATTTGTCGTAATTATGATTTGTGTACGCAAACGGGAAACACTATAGTTCCGATTACATAACAGGAGTAAAGAACAGATACTTTGTTTTTATTGTTCCATTTATACTCCGCCTTAACTACAATGGTCATATCGGCGGCCTTGTACCTGTGGAATATATTGTCTAACTCGTATACTGTTGCCATTGGATTTCTGTATTTAGGTTTTATACATTAGATCACACACATCCACACTCTCATTCGTACTTCCAGACTCTGGGGAGGATGGTGAATAACCTTGGCTAGAGAAAAATTCCCACCTCCAGCCGGCAGTCGAACCTGGAACCCCTCTCACAGCAGGCAGGTGCTCTACCGACCAAGATACGGAGCACATATTTATGTTCTATGAAACGTTTTAATTTTGTAATACTCCAGAAAGAGCTGCTTTATCATAGATGTTCAAAACATAATTTGACGTGTACTTCACACAGAGAGCGAGTGGAGTATAGGACGAGGGAGGGGAGAGAGGGATAAAGAGAGATACAATATGAGAGAATGGAGACAGAATGGGTGAGTAGAGAAAAATGAGAGAGAGGGTAGCAGGGGAGACCCTTGGAAATGGAAGGAGAAGGGAGAGACTGTTAGAGGAAAGTAATTATCAGGTTAACGTAACAACATGAGTAGAGCTGTGGATTCTGCTCGTATTGAAGAAAATGGAATATCTGAAGTGTTAACAATAGAAACTTTTCCCCACAGAACTACACCAAGAAAGGATAGTCTTACGGACGAAGGGAAGAGGCTCGGCCACTGCTTTGCTGCTGTGCCCTGCTGTCAAACAGATGCTGCGACGTCCTAAGGAGTTGACCGGCCCTGTTGTAACAAAATGTATAATTTAAAATTGAAAGTAAAGACATCAAAAAACAGTGCAAACCTTAAGGGATAGCTCTAGCTCGAGACCGTTCGCGTGACAGCACAGTTGCACTATTGCCTACGGAGCAAGTGACAGCACGAGTTCAATTCTCGGTGGCGGATTGGAAATGTTCTCATGCTGGGAGGTTTGCGAGGTGCTTGGAGGCAAGACGGGAGAATACTACAGTGTAAGTAGCGGCTCTCAGTCTCGGATAAGCGGCATGTTGACCACATGGCGCCCCTCCATACTGATCTCTACGAAGTTGTATACGGTCGGAAGCAGAATGTGCAGCAGTCGTGCGGTTGGCATTGGCCCGAATTTAAGTTTCTTGTCTTGACAGGGTGAGCTGTAGTTAGAGGCAGACTCGAGCCTATATCACCTTGCACTTACCAGCCGCTCTGTTACTGAAGTTGCATATACAAATACAGCGCCTTCGTTTTATGCGAAGGCCGCAACTGCGTATCGGCCGAGACGAGAGTGACCTCGGTATTATACCACTGCGCAGAAGCAGCGCAGGACGTGTCAAGGGTACGTTTATCAGCTGTGAGCTGTCTCAGTCGTTTTGTCTTCGTTGTGAAGTGTTTCGACAATACGTGTGTTGTGTGTGATTTCCTTAGGAATGTTATTCTCTTATTAGTTCAAGGAAATGCCTGCCAACAAATTCACACTTGAACAGATACGTATTTTTATGAGTCGTGTAGACAGGCGTGTGGACAATTTCAGCAGCAATTCTCTGGTTATCCAGTTCTGGATAGAGGCACTGTGAAATGTTTGGTCAATAAATTTAGAACAACGGGATCACTAAACGCCAAACAATAAAGTTTATAGGAACAATCCCCACACCATAGACGAACTTAAGGACAATATAACAGCGGAAATTATAAACATTACGCAAGAAGAACTTATGCGTGTGAAATGTAATTTCATCCAACGATGTCAAGAACGTCTTCGCGCAGATGGACACCACTTTCAACAACACTTATAAGGTTAGTACTCATTACATATATGTTACTAGCACTCGTGAGTAAGTAACGCGGGAGTTACGGAACGGAAAATCCTGCAGTGTAGTAGATTGTGTGCGGAGCACTCATTCGCGCGATCCGCGGCCTTGGCATAAAACGAAGGCACTGTACAATGGCTATGTTCATTATCTTCCCAGCAAGTAACAAAGAAGCACCGTGGCAAGCCTTTGAGATGATCATTGCAGGTTGTGAGTTGTGTATACTATTCGAGGATAAAACAGTATTGTAGCCTCTTAAACTGCCATGACACTTTTTGTGTATGCATGAGAAACTAAATTAATAACATCGCTGAAAGCTGCATGCACGTGGCTGCTCGTCCATGGCTGTTGCTCGCATATGAATCGCTGTTCCAATGCTCACTAATCAAAGTTATCTGATTGGGTACATGATGAGATACACAACGGATTTATGTCCTCTATTGTCATGGCAATTAACATTTTCATTAAGGATGAAACTGAAAAAAATCACTTCATTTACAGTCATGATTTGGTATTGGACGTATATGAATGCATCATAGGTTACTTGATTTTAACGACGTAATAAATTTCAGTTCGTTAGAGATGAAAATTAATTCAGTGGACTCTATTCATTCAAACGCCATATAATTATTTTATACTTTATGTTTCTCTAGTCTTCTGCCAGCAGTAATCTGCCACAGAGTGGCAAATTTTACGACGGCAATGTTAAGTGGCGATTTTAATTCCAAATTGTTTTAAAAGCGATGTTTATTTTTCATTCTTGTTGATCAGGAAACCAATCTAAACTAAAAGAATTTGCACAAGCAGAGACGTATATTATAAGATTCAGGTGAATTCCATCCTGTAGGTTTTAAGTCAATCCATCTGGGAAAAATTAAAAATCCGAAATGTATTTCGTTTAACCTGAACATTTTACCAAATATGCAGAACATAAACAAAATGGATTACGCAAAAATTTAATGAGCTATGTGAAAGCTTTTGATATGTTGAAGAAGTTGATTTGTTCTTTACGTTGTTTGCTGCTACGTATGAAAAGCCGATTTGAAGTAGTTTGTATTGAAGGAGTTGTATTATATTTCAACTGTTGGGGAACCGAACTTGTAGTAGTTGCAACCGCACGTATATTAAACAGTTTCCGGTAGCTTTTGCCCCAAATATACTTTCAGGTGGCCTTTGCCCCAAGTTTAAAAATAATAGTTATGTAATTTGACTATTTCTTAAGATATTATATATTTATGTTTGCCTCGGCTGCGTCAGTATTATTGTTAGAGACATGGAAGTCTTGGCAGGGCGTGATGCGAAAAGAATGTAGGCTTACACAGATTTTAAGTTTTAATTCACTTCTTTTTATTAATCCTTGACACAAATTAAATAGCACTTCACTGATATCGAGAGCTGTGAGATTCTTTTATTTAATACTTGCACTTTTTAATACGTAACTTATTTTCGTCTCACACGAATACATATTAAATCTCTCGAGGACACACAAGCAACGCATCCAGTTATGAGCACTGTCTGCAGGCAGCTGAATTGATTTCAACCGTCTAAACTTGTAAATTTCTGTATTTCAAGTCTCTGATTGGCTAATCCTACTCCAATAGAATACCTTCATTTAACTAAAGCTTTTTCTGGTTGTTGATTGCCTATTTTTAAACTGTCACTAAAATTACATTATTGCTTCCAAGAATCACAAATAGCATTTAAACTCTCAAACTCATTATTGCCTCAAGGTTACCTCATTGCCACCTCATTGTTAGCAACATTTAACTTATTATTCTCACAGCTCCTACATTATTAAATTACGTAATATATTCACATAACATTATTACACATGGATACAATAATATAAGCATATGCAATGACTGTTACATACATTTTTCAAATTATTACATACACATATTGCTTCAAGGCGGGCTGTTATTGAATTTACATATTATATAATTAGACTGAAAACATTTAAGTGTTTAAAAATACTGCCTCAATGTTAATACAAAATTCTCCTTGTACGGATTATTATGTAGGTGCTTAAGTTTTATTTTGAACTTACAAGCCAATGTTAACAAACTGTTGTATAGACGGTGATTAATTGTAATTATTGTACTAGAAAATAATTTTTTGGAAGTGTGTTTTGAATGTTTGAATTTCAGTAACTTGAATCATGGTAAGAATTTAGTTGTAAATAAACTACTTAGCACTTCTTAAAAATTCCAGTTTCATTCAATATGATCTAAAGCTCTCTAAAAATTTCAGACACCTAAGTTAAGGACACTTGGTAGAGATCGCAGGGTATTTTTTACAATTGAAAGAAAGCCCGTTTTCTCTAGAATTACACCATCTAGGACAATGAACTTTTTACTGTTTATTAAAGGAGGTATTCTGAGTATACGGTATCAACATTTTTAGCTAGATTTAAGTATTTTAATTATAAAAATATTTAAATATCGTAAAATAATTTCTAAAAAATTTACTTTTATTTATAGGTACTCTTTTCTCTGAAAATAAAGATCAGAACTCCACAAATTATTTATTATGAGTTTTTATAAGTAGCTTGAGGTAGCCGGTTAACTATTTGTCCATTGGTGGGACTAATTTAATTTAAAAAAATAGTCACAAGAAAATGTTTTGTTTAATTTTTATATTTGTAATTTTTCCGTCGAAACCACGTAATTTAGGATCACAATCTTTCATCTACTAATGCAGCTAAGCATTCTGCACAACCACAAGAAATTTCAAACTTCTAAGTTAAATATATTTTGAAAACATTGCACCTGAAGTTTAAAATATAAAACTTAGGAAAATGGCCAAAAAAAAGGTGAACACATTGTTACATACCTTCATCATTCTCTGTTTAACCTCATCTTATGTAGAACTTACACCCCCCAGGACTTACAGGCGGGTGCCTGGGGTCAGAGGCCCGTCGAGGAGCAGATACTCATGGAGCAGACAGAATATCCAGGATGGGTGATCAGCCCGATGCCTGATATGGGATGAAGGAAGTAGATGAAACAAAATGATGGCGAAATGGATGAAAGGAAAGGTGATGATGGAGCAGTTGGTAGAATGAATGGCGGGGGGAACAGGAGAACCCGGAGAAAACCCGCCCAGACGCTGCTTTGTCCACCACAAATCCCACATGCGGGTCCCTGGGCCGAGGTGAGGCGAGCGGTCTAACCACTCGGCCACGGTGCCGCCTTGTTACATGCCAATATACTAAAACATCTCTGGGCCATAAGAGCCCTTTAAAGGTCCACATGTCCCCCTCCAAAAAGGGATTACATAGCCTTTTACCATTTATAATCCATTACAACAAAAAACGAAAAAATAAATTTTGGATCGCAAATCTCTGCCAGTGTCCTTAAAAGATATGGTACACAGAGCATTTTAAATAATGAAAAATGAGGGGAAAAAAGACCTGAGAAAAATACACGTTAAGTTTTCCAGTGTGTTTTACGCTTTTACCTAAATGGCCTAGGGCCGTTTAAATATGGAAGTTTAGAAATAGCCTATGTTGATAAAACAAAATAGTACTCTCTCTAAAACTCTGTTACAATCACGTGACCTTGTCTACCCATTCTTCTACAAACTATTTTTCCAAAATCATATTTTTCTGTCTACTTCATGTCAACCCAGTTAAAGTTTCTCAGAAATATTTTCATTACAAATTTCTTTGTAGATATAAGAGGAATACAGGAGGTTGAAGCGATAATCAAATCTTCAAAAAGCGGTTTGCTATACACTGGTCTTGAAATCCCACATACCTGCATTTGGGCCTTCCAAAATCTCTGCGAAATTGGTGACCTCTCCTTTGTCAGCAACCTTCAGTGAGTTCAAATGACCTTGTTTACTCTGTGTCACGGATTCAATGAATGGAAAATATCCTCCTGCTTACAATTTTAAAGCTACATTTAACGAAGACCCAGAAACTTAAAATATAGTCATTTCTTGATGGTACCTGGGGAAACCGATACTTTTACACCTTAAGAGACATGAAATGACTTGTATATATACCGAATTTGATACTGTATACGTGAAACAGATCAGTGGCTAACACTCAATTGAAAGGATTAGCAACTTCTGCCTGTAGAACTGTTACACGGGAACCTAAACAAAGCAAATATTCCATCTGAATATCCCTCGTCTAATTACTGTAAAGTGGTTTAGGACAAACGCTTTAGAAAACGATAATATTTAATCTAATTTTCAGGAGAAAAACCGAGTAAGAATAAATGATGTTAATTAATTGTTCCTCCACACATGCCTTGTGCAGGCTAAAGTTGGAAAGCCAGAATCAGACAAAACATTCAATATCATTTCCGGGATTTGAACCATGAATCTTCGGTTTACCACACCGTTGCTCTAACCAAATGAGCTACCATGTCAATATGCCGGTCTGACATTAACCTCTCTGACCCAATTGTTTCAGGTAAACCATAAGGCGTTCTCAATTCATTTTTAGATAAAATATCCCAATAGTGTCATGCGATTTCTAAGTACCTTAAGTCCGGGGCTTGATAGTTAAACTCTATTAGGTTAATCAATATTAATTGTTCTGCACATGCCGCGTGTCAGCTAAAGTTGGAAAGGCAGAATCAGACCAAAAAAAAAACGAATACCATAGCCGGGTTTGAACGACGGACATTCGGCTTACCGTGTCGCTGCTCTAACCAACTGAAATATCATGGCAACATGCCGGCACGGCTCACATTTTTCAGAGTAAACCACAAGGCGTTCTCAGTTTTTCAATCTGATTCTGACTTTCAAAGAAAACTGAGTTACAAAGATAGGCACATTACCAGGTTTATCGTGAATGACGCGACTGGCGACTACCGGGTCTAACTCGTAACAAGTATCCGGTTATGATCTCATTCTCCGGCATCCCAGCTCGCTTGACTGCGGAGGGTTACGGTCATTCGCAGTTCAGTCTAACGTTATTTGACATGATGTAACAAGGTAGTAACGTCATGTGTAGCTGTTTATGTTTATTGTAAGTAGTTATCATGGTGAACAGCGTGTGTTTGTAGAGTTAAGTTTCTCTAGAAAGGTGTCACATGTGGAATGACAGCTTGATTTCATACAGGATTTCCCAAATCCACAATTTATAAAACTTTAAACAGACTGAGTCCGTGTTAGACAAAAGAAACACGGCAATGATTCTAACCGAGCAAATCTTGGTGGCATAGGGGCTCTCGTAGAAATAAATGCAAGGAACTCGCTGCATCGTATTGCAACGTGTATTTGATGACACAATAGTTGACCGATCTGCTCATTTTCCAGATCTAAATCCATGTGATTATTATATTTAGGGAATGTTTAAGGATAAAGTTTACACAACCTAATCCCATATGCTCGACGAATTAAAAGACAGTATCCGGCGCGCGTTTTCCAATATTTTGACTGAAGAAATTGTGGCAGTAATTTGTATCACAATAATGTAAATGCCAGAGTGATTGTAGTGTAAATAAGCATTATTGTATGACATTGATTTGAGATGTTTGTTAATTATAAGCATTGTTAGGAAATAAGTTTACACGGCCTCACTGAAACTGACAATAAGAGCGGGTAACAATGAGCGAGGGGGTGAGTTGTTTATCAATTATTAGAGACAAGCAAATGACGTCAGATTGGCGCGCTTTTCTTAGAAATGGCGGGAATTTCTTCCCTAGAGCATATGTTTTCGTAATTTTTGATTGGATATAAAAATAGACGCTAATGTTGGCGCGTTTTATTAACCAATAGCAGCTCGGTTATAATCTTTAGGCATATTAGGGTGTGGGAGTATAAAAAGCTAAAGCCAGAGGCAAGTATTGTCCAGTCCAACAGAATCATTCAGAAGTTACACGTCGCCCAGTTCATCAGAATCATTCACGCGTTAAACGTCGCGCAGTTCTAAAAAATCTCCTCTCGCGTCGTAAAGTTAGTTAAAAGATGTGAAATACGCGAATTAATAATGTGCGGCAAATAAGTGATTATAGTGACATTAGAAAATATAACAGTTTCAGTCTGACGTGTATCAAGGGTCAATATGTGAACTTAATTAATTGTGACGGTAATAAAAGTGTAAAAACAAATTCTTTTATCAGTGTTATCTTTGAGTAACAACTCCTTTCCGTTTACACACCCTGTTCAAGAGATGTGCTCGACCGAGAAACAATAGCTAGCCGGAGGACAATGAACCCAACATTCAAAGTAGTAAAACAATAACAGGCGCTCAGAAATAAGATAACACGAAGTGACCGCGACAAATTGGCTCCCATACGTTGCGCAGATAAACATGAAGTATCCTCCAACTACTAACAAATATTCCACTTCAAAATTCTCTATATATCTTGCAGGTTACAGATCCTTCAGAATAATTCTGAACTTGCCAGTAGCAACCCCGGCTTTGCTTCTGGCCGGCGATTTTGGAAATATTTGCTAAAACTTTGTGATGCGCGGTTCTGCATCTTACTAAACGAAACCATTTTGACTTGTGGCAGCCACTTTGCTTCTGGCTGGGCAATTTTGGAAGTATTTGTTAAATCTTTGTGATGCGCGGTTCTACATGTTACCTACTAAACGAAACCATTTCGACTTTTCTCTGTAGAGCCTGTAAATAGAGAAGAAACAAATATATCCAGTGAAACACCAGGTTCTAAACGTGTTAAATACTTAATTTATGGCTTCTCTTTGTACATACTGCGCTAAATTAGTCAGTTATGGCTAAAAACAATAGTTGATTACCTGCTATTGTTCATTTCACCAGTCGAAAACTTTGCCATCACCTTCACTTCAACCCACAACCACAGGGTGACAGAAATATTTGGGATAAAACGTTCCACCTGTTGTCACTTTTACTGTAAAGCTGTTACTCCCATCCTTCTTCCTACTTCTTGGAGTAATTGTTCAAAAGCCGAAAACTGATAACATCGATTATTGAAGGACTTCCTTTGTTAGTTCCTTGGCAGATTGAGATTGCCTATCAGAAAGAATATAGAGCTTCGGCATGTTTCCGTGCACTCGACCGTACATATCTACAATATTTTAAGAGGACAAAGTACACTGAAATGGTCAAAAATCACATTTTTTGTTTTAGGCACCAATAAAATCTCTATTTTTCCCAGTTTCAGAAAATATATACTTTTGAGGGTTAATAGGTTTTTAAGACATTTAAATACCATTTAAATGCTAGTTTGCATTCCTTTAAAGCTATCATGCAACGCCCCTTTTTAGGACATTCTTTCAACAACGAACGACTACATCATGCCCAGCGAGCAGTTCAGCAATTAACAAAAGAGGCCAGGACCAAGAGAAGACAATCAGAAAAGCTGAAGCAATCCAGGAATGAAGGTGAAGATGATTATGACCCTGAAATCTACTGAAGTGTATTAGAATTTTAATGTTCAAACTTTAAATTCAGTTTTCTGAAATCAACATTTTTGGATACTTAATGTGCCTTTTTCTCAGAAAGTATAACAGGTAGACAGCTGAAATTTTCAGTATTTATGCAACACATAGTTAAACTTTCTGACCCATAATTTTATAATGTATATTAATGATATTAAGAAAGCAGACCATTGCAAATTTTCCACATTTTTTACTTTTTTGGCTTTGCAAATAAATTCTTTTTCAATTTCTAGTGAACTGATATGTATAACTAAATAACTGAGGTTCAGAAGATAGCTGATTATACTAAGAACAAGCATGCAAAAGTGTGATTCTTTATTGCAAGTTGTATCAGAGAAAAAGGTACAGGAATTCGCATGAGTTAAGAGTAAATTTTATTATTTTTCTGCTGAATGGAATAATTTTTAGAATAATTCATAAAAATTCCAGGAAAAACATTGAGAACTTTAAGAGCATTGGTAATTTAATACACTTGAGGTGTAAGTTCCATGTATTCAGACTACCTTGTCCCCTTAAATAAAACTAAACTTGAATCCATAGGACTATTTTTTCCCCGTAAGGGTCCCAAGATTCCATAGCCTGAGGATTTCATATTTAGTCACTGATAATTAATTTGTGTTTTAAATGTACAATTTTGTTACTCATACTAAAGCGATAAATAGGTAATATAAAAGTCATGGCGCAGGGATGTACACAACATTCGTCTTTCCAGGGTGAGGGAAAACATCGATGTAGTTTGTCCAAAATGGGAACTGAATTATTGCGCGCCAGTTGGAAGGCAAGTAGGTTACCCTTACACCACCGGGGTGGATCACATCTGTGGTTCTTAAGCCCCTTGTACACGATCAAACTTCTTTTTCAATTCAAGAGTTTACAAGAAAAACTGTCAAACATTTTTCAATATGTGACAAGATTGGACAAGACTTGACAATGTCATAAATGTGTATTTACAAGTTGTCTTTTTTTCAAACTGAAACCTTTCAGAACACACTAATGAATGATTTATCACGTACAAAGCAATTTACTATTTGCGTCACGGTATAACAGTTTGCAATGAAAGACTGTTCGTTACTGGTATAATGTAGCACTTTCACGTATTATATCCAATGAAATCACATAACGATTATGGAATACAATGGAAATAACATCAACTGATAGGTTAACCACGCTATAACATTGCATTAATGTATACTTAGTTCGGAAATCTGCCTGGCAATTATTTATTCATATGGCTTCATGTGCTTCATCTTGTGCTAATCCACAAAGTCCTAGACATACGCACATGACTAGCTTATGTATAACCTAATCAGTTCACATACGATATGCCTTGGCCGGGTAGCCTTTTTGTTTACTTTTCGCTTTCTGCCATGTTGCAGATTTCGTGACGCACCTTAAATACTGGCATTTAATTGGCTATAGCCATCCAATCATTGGTTGATATCGATAAAACTGAGCAATCTCTCAGGAGAAAACTCTCGCGGGCAAAACGGAGTAAACTATTCTGCAAGAGCAAAAGCTCTGTTTCGTATCAATAAAAACTGTTTATGTGTGCAGTGCATTTTCTCCATAGTGCTAGCAATTTACTCCGCTCCTCTTATCGCCACCTCGCAGCTGCATAAACAAACAACTGATGCAGCCAGAGTGACCATGCAGTGAGAAGACAAACATTTAAGTTAATCATTACGATGAGCATTTCCGAAGAAGAACGTGAGGTTGAATCTCAAGCGGGTTTCGTCGAATCCTAAAAGAACATCCCGTGGTTTTAGAAAAATCCCACTTACCGGAAATGAGGCAAAAAAAGGCAACGACTTTAAAAGAAATAATGAAAATGTATACGGAAAAATTTGGTTCTGACATAAAAGCTTATCTAGACAACCCACGTTACCGAGATTCGAAATTGGCGCCTCTTAAATGGGAAGTAGGCATGTTAATACCACACTAACGTTGTCTTGAGAAACTTTTAAATAAAATGTATAAGCAAGTACATATGTTTGCACTATATGCAGATTTTAAATTCATTCTGGAAGAAATTGTCGCACAAGTACTTTTTTAAACAAAAACAAGTGATTGTTTATAAATAAGTTGTTTGAAAGCCCAGCGTGGTAATATTTGCCTACAAAATACACAAAAGAAATACAGCTTTTAAAGTTATTGGTATAGTAAGAGGTCAAAATAATTTTAAAGCTAAAATATGCAATGCCCCCTCCTCTTGTTTCGTTGCCATCTTCTTCAAGGAAATGTTCCGCTAACCAAATCACATTTTCCTTTTCAAATCGGTAAAGTTGCTTATAGTTAAATAATAATGCGTCTCGGCGGAGCTTATACACTTTTATGCGACGAACAACCATCATGTACTCAGCCATCCTACTTAAAACGTGTTGCTCTATGAAGTAGGAGTCACCTACTGATATAGCTCCAATATTCGAGAGCAACTTCTCCACAGAGGAGCAACTTATAATTCTTATTGATACGAAAGTAGAGAATACTGCTGCCAACCCAAGGTCACGGAGCAACATCCGTTGGAGGGGAATATTGCTCGCGGAAGGAGTAAACCTTATTGATATGAATGTGAGCAATCTCTCCAGAATTGGAGCAAAAAGCAAACTCTCCGTTTTATTCATATCACCTATTGTCAAATCTTTGATCGTTTAGAGCATGTCCATATTTGCTTTCAAGACTTTCAAAGAGTTTAAAAGTATTGGAAGCAATTTGAAAAGAAAAGTTGTAAAGTTGTGACAACTCTTGAAAGGTCTTGTAAAGTATTGAATTTGACAAAAATTTGATCGTGTACAAGGGGCTTTAAGCAAGAGCCGCAGACACACTTCTCAAATATTGTCAGCGATGCAAATTCGAGTATTGCTATCAGCGCGTTGGAGCGGGTCCAGAATCAACAGTGACAGTGTTAATGGGGGTAGAAAGAAAACAAAAACAACGTATCTGATTCATCTAAGTGAGCAAGGGCATCAGCTGCCATGTCCTTGTGTTTTGTAGGAACGCCCATCAGGCGGATACTACAATCATCACTAATAGCCGCTGTTAGACATCACATCTTTATTTCCTCAAGGCAGCGTTAAACGAGCACATTACTTTCGAATTTCCCACCGTTTATCTTGTACCAAATATCCGGGCTACAGCACGAAACGTTTTGCAGCAGACGCTCCAATCGTTGCTGGCAAATAAACAGACAAATCAACGAGAAAATATCGATGCTTGAACGAATACAAACATGTTATTTTGCGTTGAATGATATTTCATAACTCAAGTAAGAGAATCACCTAAAACACACATCTCAAATATTTAAAAAACGAGTATCTTCTATTGGCGGCGCCGTGGCCGAGTGGTTAGACCACTCTCACCGAGGCGGCCCGGGTTCAATCCCAGGGAACCGCATGTGGGATTTGTGGTGGACAAAGCGGCGTTTTCTCCGGGTTCTCCGGTTTCCCCCGCCATTCATTCCACCAACTGCTCCATAATCACCTTTCCTTTCATCCATTTCACCAACATTTCGTTTCATCTACTTCCTCCCATACCAGGCATCGGGCTGATCACCCATCCGATATTCTGTCTGCTCCTCGAGGGGCCTCTGACCCCAGGCACCCGCCTGTAAGTCCTGGGGGGGTGTAAGTCCTACATAAGAGGAGGTTAAACAGAGAAAGAAGAAGTATCTTCTATTTCCAGAGAATTGAATTTAATACAAAAAGGCATTAAATGTGAGTCAAACAAATAGTCCACCAATTAGAAGGTATAACCGAGCTTAAAATTACTTTTTTTGAATTGACTCTATGGTGAAAACTTGCCAAAAATGACAGTTTTAGTTTTTTTGTGTAGTTTTATAAATTTGATTTTATTTCTAATTTTATATACGTATATTATGATTTAGGCACAACACTCGTATTTTAAATATATTTTTAAAAATAGTACTGCATATGACATTTTTTGTCGTGTTAAATATCTTAAGTATGTGGTGTTTTAGTCAGTTAGACGCATTTTTAAGAAAATAAAAAATAACAAAACATTTTGCACGTAAAGGGTAGTTTCGGGTGGCTGGAGATTCTTGAAAATGTTTGTGTCGCGTTTTTTTAGAAACGCTGAACTTAAATACCAGGTTTGGTATTTATCGGACTTTTTTTTTTTGAGTTGCGATGTTCACACGCACACATTAATCGGTTATGCAGACAGTAAAATCCCAATTAATTCCGATAATCCATTCCCTGTGTATTAGGCTAGAAGTATATCTTAATTTAATGTTTGAAGCATGTGTTTTTCTTGAAGATTTAGATTCATAACTCCCTTATCAAAGATTGTTTCCGATAGTTTTGTAAACTTCACATTTTGAACATATTATTTTGCTCAAATTCAATACAAAACGCGAAGTATTGGTTTTAGAGATCAAATTATACCTAGTTTCAAATACGCTAATAAACGATACACCAAAATACTACACTTGCATTGGATGAATGTATAAACATAGTTTCTGTTACTGCTTTGATCAATGGATGTGGTTCGACAGAGAGGAAAACATGAAATGTAATTATTTTAAACACCAGAAATTTTTACATGACTATTTTAATGCCTCTAAAATGTGTACTTTTTGTGGTAAAATTTCATTTTTATCTCATTTCTAATATAGAAAAATTGGTTTGTAGTTATCTAAGTAATGCGTTTAACTCCTGTGCAAAATTTTAATGCAGATGGGTCATTTTAGACACCTAAAAATGCAGTTTTCAGAAAAATGTAATTTCTTATTTTAAGATAGGACTACGTGGAACTGTAAATCTCACCCGAAGTACTAAAAAGCATATGGATCATAAGATTTTCCCTCGATCGGAGGTGAAAAGACATCTTTTTGAGCTATCAAAATCTTCAGAGAACATTTCTATTGGAAAGAGCTAAAGCTCAATGTGTCATAGTATGAACTTGCAACTAGAGGTAAAACTCCAGTTTCACTGGATTTGGAATGGTAGATTTTAATTGCGATGTTTGGTAATATTTGAACCAGAAATATTCTCAAAAGAAAAAATCAACAAAGAAACTTTCCAACTTACTGCCTACGCACAGTTAGATGTGTTTGTTTATTTTGTATTTACACAACAGAAACATTGTAATTATGTTGTTGGTAGTAGAGGGGGAGAGCAAGTCAATGGTCTTAGCTGTGCCACATTAAATAACCGGATAAATAAATAAAGCCAGAGTTCGGTCCGGTTCCAGGATGTCAAGATCCTGCCGGTTGCATTTCATATCATCCCCGTTACCGGTGTGTGTGTGTGAGAGAGAGAGAGAGAGAGAGAGAAAGAGAAAGAGAGAGAGAACTCCTTTACAGTCCAGATTTGTACACCAGGCGCAATGGCTTTATTTCTCAGATGTCTAATCACGGTTTCCTTATCCAACATCATAAATATCGAATTTGTTGCCAAAGTCTACGATATATTTCACAGGTTTCTTTGAATACCTTTTCCTGCATGAAATGTGCGGTATTGTGCGATAAGATAGGAAAAGGCCTTGTATCTTGTCAAATCTAAGATTCAAATCCTCTTGATCTGCTCAACACCCTGGAGATTAAAAGCTTGAACAAAATTGAAGAAAATAGATGCATTGATCTTTTCTTTCTTTCCAATCAAATTGCACATATAAATTAAGACTTCGTCGAAGAAATTTAATCATTATGTTCCATCTACACATTCGCAATGACATGGTTGTTCATCAATACAAGAAGCTACGAAGAGCGTACTACCATTGATTTACACTTTATTTTTTCCACGCATTCTCTCGATATGGTCATCTTGAGCTGCATGCACTTGCAGTATGTGTGTGGTAGCCTCTATAGATCTAGAATAGCCTTTCTCAGAATGTATCTCATCTATTACTGGAAAATCTCTCCCAGACGTTCCAAATCGGTGAAATGAACTTCTTGCAGGTGTCTCTTCAAAGCCTCAAAAAGGTGTTAATCAGATGGGGTCAAGTTGGGTGGCATTGTTACTCAGTATGCCACTCTCCACCAGGATTTGGTCTACTCCCCTGTTGATGTGGGACCCCCCCCCCAACCCTCTACACGGGTTTGCACACTTTCCTGTGTTGGTTAATGCTGTGCAAATATTGCTACTTGTGTACTGTGTGGAGGTGACGGATGATGTCGACTGTAGCGGTGTGATGTTGAAGTCCGGGATGCTGGCTCGAGGTTTGCTGCTTTTCTTCTTTTCGTTGTTGTTTTTGTTGCCCTAAACTACCTATATTTGCCTAGATATTCTTATCTCGGGTCGGGTAATGAGAGTTGAATAAAGCCACGCGTTACTGCTTGTCTGGATTTATTTCAGTTAAATAAACAACAATACTGAAGCCCAGAATTGAAAGAGTGTTTCTCGGAATCGCCCACCTTTTACGCTCCTCCAGGCGCTGATTTTCTCACTGTAGTATATAATGTTTTTTCACATTGGCTACTGTATTTGGTGTCTTATGAAAATCAAATCATTCGTGTATTTGACTACTTTGGGAATTCCGAGATATCTGTGTCTCTTTCTAATATTACCTATCTCATTCGCTCCAGTCACTATTTCTCCTCACGCCTGTACTGTTCAGTCACTTATTTAGCCTACTATTGTAATTTTTTTTCAGCTATTATGTGTGGTCCGGTTGCTAATTACCCTTCTCTGTTAGCCATGTTTGTGCAAATTTTGCCTTTTACAATATTCAGTTCTGCATGGATACAAGTCTTATATTATGCTACTTATTTACATACTGATTTATATTATACCAATTACTTACATACGTATATACTACTACAATCTGTTTTATCATTCTCTATTCTTTCTTAATTAGTCTCTTTTTATGTTTTGTCATTATTTCAAACTTTGATATGTTTCTTACTACAGTTATTCTTATTTCCTCTAACATTTTTCTTTATGTAATTTCTTTATATTTACCGTGAAATAGGCGTTCTCCCTACAAATGACACAGCCTGGGGGAGTGCGCTAATGCATTCAGATACAAACCCTGTTGTTTCGCCAGGAGCTAGACCACGGCACTAGCTACCAGTTGCTTTGATTGGCAAACATAATAGAAGAAAATAGTTGGTAGGAAAAACAAGTGAAAATCATTATAGTATGCTCCACACAGAACAACAGATTTACAGTCAACAGAACGTTTACCCAACTTACGACGAATTAATTACGAATTAATGACGACTGCAATTCACGTGTAACTTTACAGCCCCATTTTGGTGCATCTTGCACATCGCTGACAGTGAAACGACGGCCAATGACCGATTTCGAAAGAGATCCCGTTACTTGTCTGTTCCGTTTAGCCGGCAAATGACTCGCACTTAGCATTACACTTACCAGCAAAGACATCGAAAATATTATAGATATATTATTATCTTTGTTCGTACAACATGCATTATATCCTACGTGTTTACTTACAAGATCCTTAACTATTGGAGACTTCATGGCTTGTTCCGATACTAGCAGTTAAGTTAAGTTTTCCAAGTTCTTGACGTTCTTAGACATGCTGTTATTTATTTGTGGTTGCAGAAGAATACTGCATTTCAGTAGATTAACTCCATGTGTGTACATGGACCATGTGGACCATTTAAGTTGAGACTGTACAATATCTCCAAAATTAAGCTTTGTAAAAAGAAATGTCTTGAGTAAAAGTTGCTTGATATTATGGGGGAAAGTAAATGCCATTAGGACGCTGTGATGGTCATTAACTCTAATTGTAGCTTCATTCATTCATTATCTGTTTACCCTCCTCTTATGTAGGACTTACCCCAGGACTTACAGGCGGATGCCTGGGGCCAGAGGGCCCGTCGAGGAGCAGACACACTCATGGATCAGACAGAACATCCAGGATGGGGGATCAGCCCGATGGGGGATGAAGGAAGTAGATGAAACGAAATGTTCGTGAAATGAAAGAAAGGAAAGGTGATGATGGAGCAGTTGGTGGGAAACCGGAGAACCCGGAGAAAACCCGCCCAGACGCCGCTTCGTCTACCACAAATCCCACATGCAGGTCCCTGGGATTGAACCCGGGCCGCCTCGGTGGGAGGCGAGCGGTCTAACCACTCGGCCATGGCGCCGCCTCTAATTGTAGGTTCCCATTTAAAAAAATTAAATTGACCATAAAATGGCCATCCTAACGTCCTCCAAACAAAACAGACTAATGGCATTTACTTTCCCCCATAATATCAAGCAACTTTTATTCAACACATTTTTTTCTACAACGCTTAGTATTGTAGTCTCAAATAAAATGGTCCACCCTGTATAGTTGTGGAACTAACATACTTAACAACCAAAGACTGTGGGAAGTTTTACACGTACTTCTGCTATTGTTTCACAATGTTCAAGTTTTTCGTTTCAGAACTGGTTTTCATATTACTCGACAATGAGCTTGAGTGTAAATGAAAAACAAAAAGTCATAATATGCAGAAATTTATTGTACACGATATATTTCTCTTGAAAGCGAATTGCAGGAGTGGCTTATATGCAACGAGTATGCAGGTGGCGTTACCATTGTTCAGAGTAGGTATTAAATATTCTTCCGGGAGCAACGACAGTGGCTGAAACCTGGTCAAAACTCGTTTTTCAGGTCAGCAGCAACAATACTCTTCTTTCAGTGTATTCTTCAAATATCTTTCATTGTTTCCTTGCTGCAGGAGTTGTTAAAATTTGATTCGGGAATACATTGTAACACTCCGTTTCGACCCATCTCTGGCCGGCACTCGGTCCGATTTTCATTTGTTTTTTCAATTGCTGCTCGGTGGTATTGTGAACGTCCTACTGGAGTTATTAGAGTTCCGGCTTATTGCCACTCTTCAAACTTGATTTTTGCCTGTTCCCTTAGATCACACGGTGCAAATAGGCGGCAACAGTTATGTTCACTTAACCATACCACCATGGAATTATTTATCTGTCCTCATTTAAGAGGCGGTCAAAGAGTGAAAATTAAACCATAACCTTGTGTGTGTGCTTCTCCTCAAAAGCTCAGATGTAACAGTGATAAGAGACTGGCACTAGCCCTGAATTTGAAAGCTCTAAAACGATTAACTTGTTCATTACAACATGTGTATGCTTGACGGAGCGATTATTTCTTTCGTGGTACTGATCTTCAGTTCAGTTTGGTTTCTTCAATCGTGGCGACATCTGTGTGCTCTTGGAAAGTACTGTCTGTCCTCTGAATGGTCATTTTAGGGCTGCCTATACAATAAAGTACCCGAGCATACAGATGTCCACAAATTCAGGCACTTAATTCTCCAGGATTCTATTCCACGGACTAATGGAAGACTAAAAGTTAATGCCATGTATATTCTAAGTGTAGTAGTTCTCAATTTATAGCCGTAAACATTTAGCCAATGAAAAAGCGCGGTATTGCATCACAGTTTACCGTTTCGCACTAAGTGCTACCCCGGCTACCTAGTTAAACGTCCACTTGCTGCTGTTCTGCCTTCCCTTACAGTTCCCAATTAACTACATCGCAGCCAGGTGGCCGGGCCAGCCCGCATGAATGTTATCAGCAGCAGTGATGGTGGTTAGAGAAAGTTTTGTCAGTGTCAAACATGCGATTTTAAGTTATCCTTTAAAATATTCTGATTTATTTGGTTTTCCCAATTTAACACATTCATTTTAACGTTACATAAATTGTGTTTACTAAAATTATGAGGATACTAACGCTATCTGCAATGTTTCTATTTAATTTTCTAGTTTTTAAGGATTAAAAACAATTGAACGCACTAATACAATTAAAATTGAGATCTTAGCATCTTTCAAGCTGCACATAAGCATTATTACTTTACTCCCCAGTATTCGTTATATTAAATGTCATTCGATTCATGTAACAAGTGTAGAAAGTTGTAGCAAAAGAACTATCCTTCAATTACAGTAGTGCATAACTTTATTTTAATCACAGTTAAATAAACAGTTGTTTTTACAAGGAGAAATGCTCTATTATTGGCTTACTTGAACCTTGTGCCACTAGTATTTTCTTAGCAATACATTTACAAAATACGTAGCAAAGCATATTTTTAATCACAATTCTTCATAAGCTGGAAATTATTTGAATGTATCGTCAAGAATGTTACGCGGTAAAAAATAATAGTGTAGCTGAGAATCTGTTGAACAGACTTCCTTATACGAATCCTACTCTACGCCAAGGTAAAGGTTAAATAAAAAGTTTGATCCCCCTATAGATACGGCGTCCAACGCAGATGCAGTTTCACTTTTCAGCGTTATTGTTTATAATTTTCAAAATGGCGGAATGAAAAATCACCCCGCTATTTTTATACCTTTGTCATGAAGTTACGATGGCGAAATCCGAGATTACGGTGAATTTTACTTAACACGAAGGTAAGAAATACTGTTAAATTAAAAGTCTAATTAGTATGCAGTCTACTTCATGTAAAGGGAATTACTCTATTTGGTAGTTGCTTGTATTACTTCATACTACTGCCTCACGCCGATTGGCTATAGTTATCACGTGATAGCAAACTTAAGTAACGGAAAGAAAGAGATTGACATTAACAAACCCTTAAGTTACGTCGCGTTAAGTCCACCATCAATAGCTCCGTTTAATGCAATGTGTTAAGCTGGGATTACGATGAACTTAACGTAACGTGACTTAACTTAACGCGACGTAATGCTGGGATTACGATGAAGTTAACGTAACGTGACTTAACTTAACGCGACGTAATGCTGGGATTACGATGAAGTTAACGTAACGTGACTTAACTTAACGCGCCGTAATGCTGGGATTACGATGAAGTTAACGTAACGTGACTTAACTTAACGCGACGTAATGCTGGGATTACGATGAAGTTAACGTAACGTGACTTAACTTAACGCGACGTAATGCCGGGATTACGATGGACTTTGCTTAACATGACGGAGCGTAACGTGAGGCTACGAAACGCTGCTGAACTAAGAGTCTAATCAGGATTCACTCAACGTAACAAGAATGATTCTCGATTGTTAGTTGGTTTTACTACTTCATGCTATTGCTTCACGCCGATTGGTTCTAATCACCAGTGACGTCAAACTTAACGTAACGGGAAGGAAAGTCATCCTCCGTGGTGTAGTGGTTACCATGCTAGCCTCTACTGTCCATTCCAAACCAGAGTGCCTTTCACTGAAAACAAACTCCTTGTATTATCCGCGCGAAAGTAGTTCGCAATCCCCGCCCCTCCCATGTGCTTGTTGAACACTGTTTAAATCTATAAAAAGGCGCCCTGTGTGAGAATCATAGTTCAAAATGCAACCTGAGGTAACAATCGATTTTATAAGTATGCGGTAATGAATATTTTACTTACGTTAATCACAATCCTCGAGCAAAAGTGCAACACCCAAATCCGAATCCTCCGAAGATGACTCAGCTGCCATATCGGAATCAGAACTACTCTCCAAAATAATGACAAGCTTATCTACAATTCCACAGCACTGTCGCACACAAAACAAGTTCCCACATTTTATCATATTCTATGCTCTATTATGTCTGTTTATATTCACTGCTCGCTTTGGTTACACTTCTCACTGAAACGCCTGTAAAATCCGATATTAGTTTCGTAATATGCACTAATGCAAGTGTCACGTATGTTTCTAATAATGAGTTGAATATATGAAGTATTGTTTGTTTTCGCCACTTTTTAACTGTTTCCCGCTTTTGTGTTTGAACAGTTTGTTCGCACTACACACACCTTCCTCTGCCATGAGAACTCTAATATCAACTGACTAAATCACAAGATTTGACCTGAGCTGAGCATACGTGCACTAGCGTATTATGAATGACTGTTCGCTTATCATATTTCCTGTGTTACGCAAAGTGTTTATTGTGTACTCAGATAGCACCTCTGGGAATTCATTGCTGCATTTCTTGTATATGTAAGAGAGTGGCAATCATGCATACGGTTGGTATTAACAAGCAAGATGCTCTCGGCGTTAGCGCAATAGCAGATGAAAATCATAATCATATTTTGTAATCTCTTAACAGCTAGTATATGTCCATTACCGCAATAAAATGTGCAGTTATATATTTTTCCTGCACTAATATTTCAGGATACAATACATGTATTAAGGAACTATTTACGTTGGCGTAAGAGTGTGTTCTTGGGTTCGTGACAATCAGAAGCACGTGCTTCTGTTTACATCTGAGGGAACTCTGGTTTGGAATGGACAGTAGCTCCCGAGGTCGCGGATTCAAACCCGGCGGAGGGCGATGGATTTTTTCGGGCTTAAAAATCCTTAGCATGGCTTCCTTCGGAAGAGAAGTAAAACCGGTGGTCCCGTGTCGTAGATTTACGGCACGTAAAAGAACCTCAAGCCTGATAAAGAGGCCTATGAGCAGAATTTTCGGTGTTTTACGCTCAATATAAAATGGGACGCTAAGGACCACAGCAGTCAAAGAACGTCCATTAATAAAAACTCAATTCGGGAAGGAAAAGTTTGACTTTCACGTTACGTCTCGGTAAGTTAAGTCACGTTACGTTAAGTTCATCGTAATCCCGGCTTAAGGAAAGTAAACACAACACAAGTGCTGCTTAAGAACACAATATTCATAAGATTTGCGGAAAAGATTAAATTTGGATTATGCTTTAAAAACGTCCTTAAATCCTTTTTCCATTATAAAACGAATTTATGTTAATTCACAATACAGAAGTACACTTTTTGAGTTTATGGGAATAATTACAAAGAAATCGCAGAGAATAACGTGGAAATTAGAACAATTCTGGTTACAGCATCTCGCGAATTTCACATAAAAAGTTTGCCAGCTTTTCAATATTAGATCAAGTAGGGTTATTAACTGCATGCTGCAAATAATTTTATTCCACTTATCATAAAGTTAGCTCATGTTGATGTGTTTGAATGGTACACTGGACTTATCTGTCTCTGTCATCCTAATGATGTATCCACGTACATTTTGGACCAAAGCTACTATATATGTAGAGTGCATCTGCCAATTCTGGGAACATCAGTTGCGTCATCAGGGACTGGACGTTTGACTTATTTGCATTATGTCGTCAGCTAGTTCATACAGGACGTTAAACACGTTTTAAGCCCACTATCACCAGTTAAGAAATGTCAAAGACAGCACGCACCTTAATTATTATAATATTCTAAACTTCTTGGAAAGGTAGAATCAGATGACTGAAAAATTCAATGCCATAGCCGGGATTTGAACCGTCCGGTTGCTCTAACCACTGAGCTACCATGGCAACATACCGACACGACATTAAATTCTCCAGCTGATTCGCATTTTTCCCGGTAAACCACAAGGAGATCTCAAATTGTATTGAGATGTCATACCCCAATGGCGACTTACAAACATTGTAAGTACTTAAATTAGGCGGCGCCGTGGTCGAGTGGTTAGACCGCTCGCCTCCCACCGATGCGGGCCGGGTTCAATCCCAGGGACCTGCATGTGGGATTTGTGGTGGACGAAGCGGCGTCTGGGCGGGTTTTCTCCGGGTTCTCCGGTTTCCCCCGCCATTCATTCCACCAACTGCTCCATCATCACCTTTCCTTTCATCCATTTCACCAACATTTCGTTTCATCTACTTCCTTCATCCCATACCAGGCATCAGGCTGATCACCCATCCTGGATGCTCTGTCTGATCCATGAGTGTCTGCTCCTCGACGGGCCTCTGACCCCAGGCACCCGCTTGTAAGTCCTGGGGGGTGTAAGTCCTACATAAGAGGAGGGTAAACAGATAATGAATGAATGAAGTACTTAAGTCCCGGGCTTTATAGTTGCAACCACTATTAGGTCAATTAATTGTTCTTTCACACATGTATGGCATCTCAATACAATTTGAGATCTCCTTGTGGTTTACCGGGAAAAATGCGAATCAGCTGGAGAATTTAATGTCGTGTCGGTATGTTGCCATGGTAGCTCAGTGGTTAGAGCAACCGGACGGAGACCGGGAGATACGTGGTTCAAATCCCGGCTATGGCATTGAATTTTTCAGTCATATGATTCTACCTTTCCAACCCTGTCCAACACACGGCTTCTCTTAATATTTTATTTGCGAATAGGTAAACCTTCCAACTTCTTCAAGCACATCCACATAGCATTTAGTGTCATACACTATGTTGTAATTTCAGTTTCTGACGACAGGGTGATTGATACTTCCAATTAGTAAAATAACTACCTTATTTCAAACATTTCTGTATATAATTTGCAAAGCACATCAAAAGAGCTATAGGCGGCAGTAAGTACACATTAGACATAGGAATTTTGAAAGAACAAAAAGTATAATTCTTTGCATAGATATAGTTTTATATTTTACAACAAAGTAAAAAGTATTATTTTAGAGACATGTAGATAATGAGCATGGAGGTGCTGATAATCACTGATACTCTGGTTATTAAGATTATCTTTAGATACTGCTAAGATATCGTCCCTTGATTATCCTATTGGAGCTTTCTAAGGACAACAGACACACCCATTAGACTAGGTTAACTCTCGATTTGAATTTTTTGAACTTAATAGGGCAAAACATTAATATGTAGAATTTCTCAGCTTTTATAACTAAAGTACAAAACTTATCCAAAAAATTTCATTTAACTTGTGGGATATAATCAAATACCCCGTTTAAACGTCAAGGAGAACCAGAAAAGGATTTAATGACGCTGGCAATTCTTTTCTACTTAAATGTAAAGATATTCTACACATGTAATACAAAAAGAGGCAAAATGTTAACGTAATATAACGCCTCTTGAGCGTAAAAGCAAGAAATTTTCATTCAATCGATAGCAAATGATGTTAACAAATACATAAAGGAACTCTTGCAGTGTTATACGTTTCATTTTATATTAGCCGATTGTAGAAAGAACTTTCTAATCTTGTAGATGTAAGGGGAATATATATTTACAACGGCAATTTGGAAATACGGCGGCGCCGTGGCCGAGTGGTTAGACCGCTCGCCTCCCATCTAGGCGGCCCGGGTTCAATCCCAGGGACCTGCATGTGGGATTTGTGGTGGACGAAGCGGCGTCTGGGCGGGTTTTCTCCGGGTTCTCCGGTTTCCCCCTCCATTCATTCCACCAACTGCTCCATCATCACCTTTCCTTTCATCCATTTCACCAACATTTCGTATCATCTACTTCCTTCATCCCATACCAGGCATCGGGCTGATCACCCATCCTGGATGGGATGCTCTGTCTGATCCATGAGTGTCTGCTCCTCGACGGGCCTCTGACCCCAGGCACCTGCTTGTAAGTCCTGGGGGGTGTAAGTCCTACATAAGAGGAGGGTAAACAGATAATGAATGAATTTGGAAATACATTAGCCTTTAACACATACATATCTCTTAATACCTGGTTGATAGGTGCAGCACCATTCCCTTTCCCACAGATTAATACTCTTTGCATATCCAAGACAAAAAAATTAATAACGAATTCCCATTTGAGAAAATAAGTATTGAAAAATTTAAGGGAATAACAAGTAATATCTCGAAAATGGTTCACTCAACAAAAAAAATGTATATGACATAAATTAACGCGATCTACATTTTTTGTGTAGTAAAATTTTGTCTATCTCTTATGGTTTACCAGTTATGCAATGAAGAATTCTTTTGGAGACATTCCCAGGAAATTCAAGATATACATTTTCTTGGTCATAAAAATATCTTAACATATGATATTTTAATCAAAATCGTTAGAGCCATGTTTGAGAAAATTAAAATGTAAAGGGTAATCTGGGGTGCGGGGATTTTCTTGAAAACCTTCGTGTCGCATCCTTGGAAGATACTGAACCTGAATACCAAGTTTGGTGTTTATCCGACTGTTCGTTTCTGAGTTATGCTGTTCACAGACAGACAGACACACAGACACACACGGACATGTTTCCAAAAATGCTTTTTTTGGATTCAGGGGGTCTTAAAACATGTATTTCCGGTGAAATCTCGGTATCGAATTTTTGGGTGGAATACAATACTTCCCCTACTTACCATACGTAGTAGAGAAAGTAAAAATTAAAGGCTATTTAAAATGCCAATGGTAATAGTTTTAGAACCAAATTTCAATATAATTTCTTGCAAATCAGCAACTTAGAAATGTTCAACTGTTTTATTAATCAAGAATGAGTAAATGAAACATGTAAGAGAAAAATCTGATGTGTTACATTCACAGGACTTTCTCTACCCACTATTGTTTATTTTGGCATCGCTTTCATCGACTTCTCTTACGAAGGCTTATGTTTCTATCTACTTCATTTTAATTGAGACAAACCTTTGCAGAAATAGTTGCATTACACATTTCGTTATAGATACAATGGGAACAACGATAGTTTAAGAACTGGACTCTATATACTGGCCTTAAAATGCCATACTGTTTCCATGACATCGCGAAAAACAACTGAATGTCGACACGACTTTAAAAGAATGACAAAGAATTAAACAATTCAAACCATTAAAAACGGATATCTCGGAAATGGTGATGCCACAAAGTTATGTTTAAATAAATTGCATGTTTTAAAATGATATATAATTTATTGTGGAATGTGTTAACCTTTACCAGTTATACAAGATTATACCGAATGAAGAGGACTTCACAGGCTATTCCCAGAAAATTCAATATATAGGTACATTTTATTTGTTATGTAAATATCCTTAATACATGGTATTTAATCAAAATCGTTAGAGCGACTATTGAGAAAATCAAACATTTCAAAAAATGTTCCATGTAAAGGGTAGTTGGGATGGGGGATTTTCTTGAACATCTTCGTAACGCATATTTGGAGAACACTGAACTTAAATACCAAGTTTGGCATTTATTCGAATTTTTGTTTTCGAGCTTTACTGTTCGCAGGCACACACATATGTTTTTCTAAAAATTCTCTTTTTTTTCTTTTCTTTTGAGCCTCAAGCATATATTTCCGGTGAAATCTCGACGTCGAATTTTTGGGTGGAATTCAATCCTTCTTCTTATACGTAGTAGAGAAGGTAAAAAAACAATTGGATGACGTGGTCTATTAATCACTGCATACTGATACTATTACGGTTCAGTAGCGAGCTGACATTTTATCCAATAAAATTGCATTCCTGCAAGCATATTATAAGATAACGACCGTGATTGTTTGATGTCTCGAGCATTGTTAATGTTATTGATGAATATCAAAGTATGAATGAAATTGCCCAGTTAGACTTCGTGCCTAAAATCAAATTGCCAATTACGTGGAAGGATAAAAATAAGGAAGTGTGTTGTTTTGTCGGTGATAGAAGAGTTAACAAAACACTCATTATTCACCTTTAACACAAATCAAGAAGCTCGCATATCTTTTGATCTAATTGTTGCCTCTTCGAAAAGAAATGTTTTCCAGATTTTTACTTTCCCTAGCGCGTACATAATATGTACCCAAAAATTCTATATCGAGATAACACCGGAAATACATGATTTGAGGCCCCCTGAATAAAAAGAAAAGCAATAGGCCAGCGTGCGTATCTGTGTGTCTATGAACAATATAACTCAATAACGCAAAGTCTGATAAATACCAAACTTGGTATTGAAGTCCAATACCTTCCAAAGATGCAACACAAGATTTTCAAGAAAATCCCCCCACCAAACTACCCTTTATATGGTAGCTTTTTCGAAAAATTTTATTTTCTAAAATTGGCTTTGACGATTTTGACTAAAATACTATATATTGACGATATTTACATGAAAAATAAACCGTTTATCTTGAATTTTCTGGGAATAGCCTATGAAGTCCTCTTAATTCGGAAGGAATTTAGTATAATCTTGTATAACTGGTAAACGTTTAACGATAGACGAAAACATACTGCACAAAAAGGCAGATCTCTTTAAAACACACAATTTATTTTGAATAACTCTCTGTTGCACCAGTCCTTTCCGAGATATCGTTATTAATTGTTCGAATTGTTCAATACCTAGCCATCAGTTGTTTTTCGCGAGTGTATGGAAACGGTGCGGAGTTTTAAGGATGCAGCGTCCAGTTCTTAAACATCTGACTATCGCTGTTCCCTTTGTATTTATAACGAAATGTATAATACAGCTGTTTCTGCACAGGTTTTTCTTTATTAAAATGAAGTAGATAGAACAAAAAGCTTTCGTAAGAATAATTTGTATACCTACTAATAAACGTTAGAGGGTAGAGAGTGTTATGTGAATGTAATACGTTAGATTTTTAGTTTCCGATTCGTTTGCAGTAGTAGCGTACGTTGCAGTGAGCATGTGGCATCGCTGATAGTACTTCAAATGTTTCGCTGCCAACGATCAGAGCTCTCTTTTCTTGGTGGTCGTCTAGGTACATTTCAGTTTGGTTTCTGTGTGTCTCTGGGATATATGGGCTATACCCTGACTGAAATCTGTTTATGGATTGGCCCCAATTTTACTTTTTCTATTACGTATAGTAAGTAGGGGAAGTATTGCATTCCATCAAAAAATTCATTACTGAAATACATGTTTTGAGGCGCCCTGAATAAAAAAAATATTTTAGAAAAAGGTCCTTTTGTGTGTCTGCGAGTCTGTGAACAGCACAACTGAAAAGCGAAAAGTCGATGAATACTAAACTTGGAATTTAGGTTCAGTATCTTTCAAATATGAGACACGAAGAGTTTGAAGAAAATCCACCACTCCAGACTACCCCTTACATGGAACACTTTTTGAAAATTTAGATGTTTTCAAAAATGGCTCTGACAATTTTTATTAAAATATATCTAAGATATTTTTATGTCAAATGAAATGTATATCTTGAATTTTCTGGGAATGTTCCCAAACGTCCTCTTCATTCTGAATGGCTTTTGCATAACTGGTAAACCGTAAGTGATAGACAAAACGTTTCTACACAAAAATTATAGACCTCGCTAAAACACACAATTTATGTTATATACATTTTTTTGTGCAGTGAACCATTTCAGAGATATTCCATGTTATTTGTTTGAATTTTCCAATACTTATACTTTTTCTGAAATGGGAATTCGTTATTCATCTTTTTTTTCCGGGACATGCAAAGAGAATGGAATGTTCCACACAGCAACCAGCTCCTAAAAGATTTGACTATCACAATAAGTTTCTGCAAATGTTTATCTCGATTAACATGAAGTAGATGGAGAATAAGCGTTTGTAAAAATAGTTTGTACAAGAGTAGAGAAAGTTATGTGAGTGTAACAGATCAGATTTTTTGCTTTTATTTTGTAGACGTTTACGATTTGTACTTCTCCATTTGGACAACAGTGTTCGTGTTTATATGAATTTTATACAGCTACTAGCAGAACACACCGAGCGGAATGGCTCGGGCGGTAATGTCTGTGGCATGCATTCGGGAGGTTCCGGGTTCAAACCCCGGAGCCGACCAATCTGACCGAAGGTCTTTTCGCGGCTTTCCTCTGTCGTTAGGCGAATGCTGAGTTGGATAATTTAATCCGCAAATTTTCCTATAATCCGTCTCATCACTAAATTTCCTTCTTCTTCACCGCCATACTAGGCATTAGGCTGATCACCCATCCTGGATACGCTGTGATCTAAAGGTTTGCTTGCTCTCGACAGACTACTGACCCAAGGTAAGTCCTTGGAGGTGTAAATCCTACAAAGAGGAAGATAATCCGTTAAAGAAAAAGAACTAGCAGAACCCGCAGCTACGCTCGCGTTGTTGCGATAGTTACATGATTCTTCTCTCCCTCTCAATTTTCACTCTCTCTGTATAATGCATTCATGCGTTAGTTTAAACACTAGGGTTATTAGTCAAACTTAAAACACAAGTAAAACGTTTTCGTAGTACACAAACTTGTGCATGCTCTTTAGGGGTCATTCACAATAAAACAGCAGGACATAAGCATAGAAGCGTATTTCATGTTATCTTAATGCACCTATCACGTTGGCTGACGTTCACATAAGAAATTGAAATTAAATTGAGTTTATTTATGGACGCTCTTTAACTGCTGTGGTCCTTAGCGTCCTATTCTATATTGGGCGTGAAAGACCGGCAATTTTGCTCAGAGGCACCTTTATCAGGCTTGAGGTTCTTTTACATGCCGTAAATCTACAAAACGGGACCACCGGCTTTACTTCCCTTCCGAAGGAAGCCATGCTAAGGATTTTTACACCCGAAAAAATCCATCGCCCTCCGCCGGGTTTGAACCCGCGACCTCGGGAACTAGAGGCTAGCATGGTAACCACTACACCACGGAGGACGACAACCTCAGGATGTCCATTATGCACCTTAACAAAATCGAAAATTACCAGATAAGTTCCTATTGTAGATTTAATATACCTATGCAGTACTTGTTTCGTTCACATTGTCGAAAGACCTGCTGGCTCCACTGAGCTCATGTTGGCCTTCTGTGAATGCAGAACAGAACAATGCGCGACACATTGCCGGCCGATTCAGGATCACGAGGTCGCTGTTTGGGCGAAGCAGTGTAAGGGTTAAGGTGGTAGTGGTTCTGGTTTCCTTGCGTGTCTCCTTTTTCTGGAAAGTGGATATGATCAAAGCACGTATTTGCGAGTTAAGCGTGAGCCACTGAGTTTTACCACATAACAATTAACACCACATTGCACGTGCTCCAAGGCATTGCAGCAGGCAGAGTTGCCTCGTCTTGCGGTTCTCTCGTGACTTTTTATTTTCATCAGCATTCCAGTCCCAGCTGCAAACACCTGCATGTCTTCATTCCATTACCAAGAGGTCTTCTGCAAGGAAGCCGAAAGTTAATTGCAGGGCAAGGTGGATGAAATATTCATCCACATAATCTTCGTATCTATCTCGCCTGACCAGCCTTACACATCGGCGCCCAAACATGGTTTACTTATCCAATGTTTTGTGAAATGTTGATGTCCCAGTTCCCGGCAAACGTCTTTAAAATGAAGGCGCAAACGAATCTAATGCATGTAATATTCCCTTAGTGGGTTAATTCCGATATAAAGGTTACCCACAAGGAAATTAATCACGGTTTTACAGAAGACTTTTAGTTCCAAAGAATACGCGGTATATATGTACTCTGTAGATAATTACATGTGAGCTTCTTTCAGTGTGTGTACGGTCTCATTGATACCTTATTCACCAATCAGAATCGATATTAATCGATAGTTTTAAAGTACGGTGCTCAAAAACTAATAACTCGTAGTTTTTTTCTCCTAAATTCATTTTTGTATTCCTATAATCTCTGCTTCGATTCGACTAGGGACCTCATGCATTTTCCTAATCATTATTCGTGATTGGTACAAAATATAAAAATGGCGAGATATGGTGATCTGGGAATTCAAAATATAAAAGAAGCGATCTCGGATTGTGAAACCTGTTTGTGGCATGACAGATGTAAACAAAAGCATTCTTGTACAGTACTAGACACTTACTACGTTTCCATGGGGAATTGAAATCGATTTGAGTACACTTTCCGTATTGAATACTGCATGGAAACGCGGATCTGGATCGTATTGAGATCATTTTGACCTCGGAATTTGTTGCGTGGAAACACCTACCGTATTCAAATCGTTTTGAATATACCAAAGATACTATCCTCTACCATACTCGTTATAATACTCTGCACGCTTGTCTTTTTTTTTTAGCGGAAATCGTTAATCACATGTGTAATAAAACACACAGCAAAGCCACTTTTATCACTTCCATAATTCGCAACTTATTCTTCTCAAAAACATTCACTAACCTCAAAACCCACTTAAAATATACAGAAAAACAAATTAACATGTTAACAGATTCGGCAACCTAAATCCAAGTTGACCAACATAAAAACCGAATTATTTTATTCTCGAACTTTGTGTATTAAAATCGATCTCAAAACGTATTGAATTTAACATGGAAACGCGGATCGTATTCAGTATGGAATTGAACTCAAATCCATTTCAATTCCCCATGGAAACGTAGTGACTTGTCACTAGCTGTCTTGGATGGTACGGTAATACCGAACGCTCGTCTTGTTCAGTACAAAGAGTACAGTACACGCATGTAATGGTTAGTTTCTCATTGTGTACCAGTACTCATTAGTTGAGGCAGTTGAGGCAGTATTTTTAACACTTAAATGAATTCAGTCAAATTATATAATATATAAATTCAATAACAGCCCGCCTTAAAGCAATATGTGTATATAAAAATGTATAAAAAGTGTATATTAAGTCATTGTATATATTTATATTATCGTATACGTGTGTAATAATGTTATCTGAATGTATTACGTAATTTAATAATGTAGGATCTGTGAGAATAATAGGTTAAAAGTTGCTAACAATGAGGTAACCTTGAGGCAATAATGAGTAAGAAAATGTAATAATGCTACTAGTCATTATTGGAGCAACAATAATGTAATTTTTGTGACAGTTTATAAAATAGTCATTCAACAACCTGAAAAAAGCTTAAGTTAAATAAAAGTGTTCTATTGGATTAGGAATAACCAATCAGAGACTTGAAATACAGAAATTTACAAATTTAGACGGTTGAAATCAAGTCAGTTGCTTGTAGACAGCGGTCATAACTGGACGCGTTGGTTGTAGACAGTGTTCCTAACCGGACGCGAGATGTGTCCTCGAGAAATTTAAAACGTATTTTGTGTGAGAAAATAGTTTACGTATTAAAAAGTGCAAGTATTTAATAAAAGAATCTTTCAGCTCTCTATATCAGTGAAATGTTATTTAAATCGTGTCAAGCATTAATAAATGGAGTGAAGAAAAAATTAAAATCTGTGTAAGCCTACATTCTTAAGTCGCACCGCTCCCTGCTAAGACATTCATGTCTCTAAAAAATATATAAATACTGACGCAGCCGAGGCAAACATAAATATATAATATTTAAAGAAACAGTCAAATTACAAGGTTAATATTTTTAAATTTTTGGGACGAAGGCTACCGTGTACCATACGTGCGGTTGCAACTACTTCAAGTTCGGCTCCCCAACAGTTGAACTACAATACAACTCCTACAACAAAATAAATTTTTCACAGTACGTACACACTTGTCCTGTGAGTTACATTTCATTTTGACTGGCAAATGAAGATGTTTCATAAAGTCAGATTTCAGTTTTGTTCACGCAGCGATCCTGTTATTATACTGCATCTGCGACCCCAAGCTCCTAACCTCAAAATGCTTATTTTAGTACTGCTTTTCTGTTCTATAATTTTCTGTGCATTGTTTTCCCGCAGTCTGTGTAATCGCAGATAGTGTTCATATTCATGAGAATAAACTATGAGAAAGCATTTGCTTTTTATTCGTTAACTAAAATAAGATGGACGGTAGATGTCGCCTCCCCGCGTGGGGAAGCCAAATTAGTGAACCAAGTGAATGCCACACATGCGTATGTAATCGACGTTGTTGATGATGTAAGTACCTCTTGCATTAATTTCAACAAGGGTGGCAGAAAGACAGAGACGGGTAGACGTCGACTCTCGCCCTGTAGTAGTTAACGAATCAAGCTCGTCGTTGAAATGAGTTGGATACCTGGCATGTTTTAGGCAATTTTTAAACGTATTTCATTCAACTGTCAACATCTCTTTGCCCGGCTTCTGAATATTGATGAGCCTCTTACGGTCCCGCCTTATTAATTGGCTAGAGCTGCCCTGGATTTCTGTCTCTTATTATAGGTAAACTGTTGAATTAATCCAAGCAGCGTTTAACAACATGCCTGATCCAGGTTTTCAAAGTAAACACGATGCCACTTTAGTTCAGCAACGACCACAAAACTCAGGGTATTTTAATACAGGTTTCTGGCCGTCATTTTCATCTCTTATTTCGCTTTAGGGATTTGGGATGAATCGACATTGTTTATTTTCTTCAGGTTAATCGCTGCAAACGGATATAGAAACGTATAGTGTTTTTTTTCAATATAGGTATTATGACCTTGAGCTGACACACAAATTTTCTTTAGCGAGTAAAACATGGAGAATTTTATTGGAGAAAATACTGAAACTGCTGCCTTCATTCTGCAAAATATTTAAGCGGAAGGAATCAGCGAAAAAATGAATATGACAAAAATATACATTCGTCTTATGTTTTCCTGAAACTACTTTTAGATTTTAGCTTTCAGAAAATAGTTAACTTTTGCCCCTTTGACTACCTAAAGGGTTCTTGATTCAGCATTTAAATTTCAAGAAAACAAGGAGAAAACTGGTCACCTTTTCTTTGATTTCTTTTTTTTCTCTTGCATTTAATTCTTCAACCCTTGGAATATATTAAAACACTAATAAATACTTAAGATGTGAAACAATTGAATTTAAATGTCTTAAAAAATATATAACGAAATATTTGATTTATGCTTTCTCTATAAAACGTTTAGTAATGTTCTTCTATTACGAATAGGAACTGTCTAAATTTATTAAAGCACTGTGTAAAATACAATTAAATTATACATTTTCTCTCTCTGAAATCCACAAACATAATTGTAAAAAGCTATTTCAGCTTTTAGATTTGTAATTACATTTTCTTGTGGGTGCATTTTAACCGATATACGGTTTTAAAACTTTGATAATTGTTTCAAGCTTTATAAGACATTAAATAAAGGCTTAAATAATATTAAATATAATAATTCCAAAATTAACTGTTGTTTAGTGTGGAAAAGTGTGAATATATTCAGGAATTTTTAATAAGAATGTGAAAGACAGAAATTTTGTCAATCCTCGCCTCAAACTCTGTCAGGAACCACAGTGGTCAGAAGACTAAATGATATGCCATACGAATCTACGGACATTTTGACGTTTCTCTCGTTTTTGAAAGGTAATTACTTAAGGGAATGCGCCACTGGAAATTCTATTTTATGGAGCTTTTAATAAATTAGCTGAAATTTTCATCTTAATTTTGTGTTACGTAAATTGTGTTACGTAAAAATGGTTTTAATTTCAGTTCGATGTAGTTTTTGGTTTTAAAATCACGAGTTTAAAAAATGAGTTTTATTTTCCCACGCCAACAGTTCCACAATTAAATTTTATAAATAAAATTTCTCTTAAATAGGCATATAGTTTTTCTAGCCATTTTACAGAATATTTCAGTGTAATTTTTCTGCTTTTTTTACTTCTGAAAAAACTCATTTGTAAAAAATAATGCGCTCTTTTTTTCTCAAAAACGTGTCTCTGTGTCTATCTATTGTCCTTCATTAGAAATAAATATTTAAACACTGTCCCTTCTTTTTGAATAACCCTATATATTATTATGTTTATATATTCTCAAGAAAACAATAAAATAGCCAAAAGTTAACGTGTAAGCAAACCTTTATGAAAAAGTGAAAGACCACAAAGTTAACAAGTTTACACACCATAATTCGCATATTAACCGATGATCACCGGAATCATCGTGACTCAAAGTTTGGGTCTATTTAATTTTATTGTCAAAGGCATAGTGACCGACTGGAGCAGTTTGTCTTTAAAGTGTGCAATGTTCACTCAAAAGAGGATTAATATGCTTTCCCGTTTTCTCACAATTTCTATAACCCAATTCTCCTTGACCCCATTTGCAGTTTCATCAAAAATTCCGGAAATCATTCATCCATTGTTTTCTGTTTGAGTCAATAGTACCATTAGCTCTGCAATTATCTGTGCATTCTATATACATTTTTCAAAACAAATCAGCAAAAACAGTACAACATTAGAGAAGATGTGTATTGATAAAAATTACACCAACAGTGTGATGAGCCCAGAATGACCATCACAGAATTCTATAATGCTGTTATTTACGCTCTAGAAGATATATAATTAGAACCCCGATTTTTCATGAGTTCATCTAAACTAGCCGACTCTTACAACCCTGAAAGAGACCAAGCAAATGAAGGGTGAAGTGAAATGAGAATGGAGTTGAAGTGGAGGAACAGGAAATTCGGGGCGGTGACCGGCGATTGCGTCCCGCGGTCAGTTTTATACGTCAGTTGCGTCCCTGGATTTCATGGTTAATACGTCAGTTGCGTCTCTGAAAGATTTTAATTGTTAGTCCCAGTATTTTCAATTCCTGGCACAAGCAACATTTCCCTTCCCATTTTTCATTTTTAACATTTAATGGAATTAATTATTCTTTCACACAAGCCGTGTGTTGGACAGGGTTGGAAAGGTACAATCATAGCCGGGATTGAATTGAATGGCATTGAATTTTTCAGTCATTTGATTCTAACTATCCAACCCTGTCCAACACACGGCTTGTGTGAAAGAACAATTAATTCCATTAATTGACCTAATAGTGGTTGTACTATAAAGCCCGGGACTCAAAGTACTTACAAAGAATGTAAGTCGCCATTGGGGTATGACATCTCAATACAATTTGAGATCTCCTTGTCGTTTACCGGGAAAAATGCGAATCAGTTGGAGAATTTAATGTCGTGTCGGCATGTTGCCATGGTAGCTCAGTGTTTAGAGCAACCGGACGGATACCGGGAGATCCGTGGTTCAAATCCCGGCTATGGCATTGAATTTTTCAGTCATCCGATTCTACCTTTTTAACATTTAACTTTATGAAACACTTACAAGATTTCATACAGCATGCCCAACGCGAAATATTGTTCTGCAGATCCTTGTGGTGTCCAAATTTGTAACCATCGTACACAAATAAAGGCTTCCCCTTCTCATTGTCATCGATCCATGGCTCGTGCACAACTGAGACTGAAAACTATTACGTATGTCCAGTTTGATCTTTATGCTGTATATGAGTTAGCAGAAAGCGTTCTATAGTGTTTGGCTGTATCTTATTGAAGAACCTAAACCTACCCAAGCTACCTAAGCAGGTAGCTGTGGACGCAACTGACCGTAAATATTTTAAAAACTCTAGACGTAATTGACGTATATATTTTAAAACCCCCAGACGTAATTGACGTATATATTTTAAAAACCGCAGACGTAATTGACGTATATATTTTAAAAACCGCAGACGTAATTGACGTATATATTTTAAAAACCCCGGACGTAATTGACGTATATATTTTAAAAACCCCAGACGTAATTGACGTATATATTTTAAAAACCGCAGACGTAATTGACGTATATATTTTAAAAACCGCAGACGTAATTGACGTATATATTTTAAAAACCCCGGACGTAATTGACGTATATATTTTAAAAACCCCAGACGTAATTGTATATATTTTAAAAACCGCAGACGTAATTGACGTATATATTTTAAAACCCCGGACGTAATTGACGTATATATTTTTAAAACAGCAGATGTAATTGACCTATATATTTTAAAACCCCCAGACGTAATTGACGTATATATTTTAAAACCCCCAGACGTAATTGACGTATATATTTTAAAAACCCCAGACGTAATTGACGTATATATTTTAAAAACCCCAGACGTAATTGACGTATATATTTTAAAAACCCCAGACGTAATTAGGTATATATTTTAAAAACCCCAGACGTAGCTGACGTATATATTTTAAAAAACCCAGACGTAATTGACGTATATATTTTAAAAACCCCAGACGTAATTGACGTATATATTTTAAAAACTCCAGACGTAACTGACGTATATATTTTAAAAACCCGGACGTAATTGACGTATATATTTTAAAAACCCCAGACGTAATTGACGTATACATTTTAAAAACCCCAGACGTAATTGACGTATATATTTTAAAACCCCCAGACGTAATTGACGTATATGTTTTAAAAACCCCAGACGTAACTGAAGTATATATTTTAAAAACCCCAGATGTAATTGACGTATATATTTTAAAAACCCCAGACGTAACTGACGTATATATTTTAAAAACCCCAGACGTAACTGACGAATATATTTTAAAAAACCCAGACGTAATTGACGTATATATTTTAAAAACCCCAGACGTAATTGACGTATATATTTTAAAAACTCCAGACGTAACTGACGTATATATTTTAAAAACCCGGACGTAATTGACGTATATATTTTAAAAACCCCAGACGTAACTGACATATATATTTTAAAAGCCCGGACGTAATTGACGTATATATTTTAAAAACCACAGAAGTAATTGACGTATATATATTAAAAACCGCAGATGTAACCTACGTATATATTTTTAAAACACCGGACGCAACTGGCATACTGGTTTTTGCAAACATGTTTACGTGAACGCAACTGACATAGCCCCATTCGGGGGATGTAATGATCATTCCCAGTATTCACCTGGCGAAGAGAGGAAACCCCCATGGATCAGGAAGGTCGGCCACCTGTGGTTGTTACGCGGTATTTAGGATAATACATCTGTGAAATTTAGAAAATCCACAGTATATAATGTATTTTGTTGAAAATGTTTTTGTCGTGTTTCAAAATTCTAGATTGCATGGTTATTAGATATTAATTTTTATTGTGTAAATTCACTGCTCTGATAAAAATGCTCTACACGATGCATTTTTAAAAATATACACATGAAAAATTCAAATTTTAGTATATCAAATTCTTGATTTTTTAAAGTTAATAATTTATTTCTGAAACTTGGGCCATGATTTTAAAAAAGTACATCGTCATTTTTAATTCACCTTTGAGAGGCGGTATAAATATTTTGAAACAAATTAGTAAAACATTGCATCTTGTGGAGCATTTGAGTATGGACAAATGTTAAAAAAACGTTTGCGAGAACTCAAGGTATAAATTTGGGCATGCCTATTAATAAGCATACGCCTGTCCATTTATAGCTTCAGTTGATTCGTAGTTTAAATACACGGAGTGGAAAAACGAATATGTTTTCTTAAAATTTAGAAATGCATTATTTCACTATGAAGAAAAACTGTAATGTTTTAATTTTGCACATTTTTTGTCAAATTTCGCAGATGCGTTACTTTGAGATTACGTAATTTTAACATTAACTTTCGTGTCTTCATATGCAAAGGGCAAGTTAAGGCTTTGAGGCTGGAGTGATGTATACATAGCCGTATAGGGAAATGCTAGTTGGCGACAGAAGGATATAGAGGATGAGGATATTGCGTCATCTCAGCTTACTTTTAATTTTATGTAATTAATGCATGCGGTAAATGGCTAACCTTCATGGCACTAAGTAGGGAAGTGCGGTTAGTTAAGCGATCCCATAGAAAACTTTGGTGCAAAAGTCACCCACGCTGCGGTAAACCGGAGTAATACGTGCAGTCTTCTTCTTCTTTTGTGGGGGATTAGGGTCTCCCTCACTCCTCTATTTTCTTCTCAAGGGTTTAAATTTACCTATATCTCACATTGTGTTTATCGAAGGTAACATTAAGAAACGACCGAAGTGCAATTTTACCCGTTTAATTAAAAAAGATGGTGCAAAAAAGGCAACTCCACTTCTAAGCTATATTTCTGCGAAATTGTATTCCCCTAGGACGGGAGCAGCTCAAGCTTTGGACGCCATTTGAAAGCATTGTGTCGTTTAAATAACTCTGCATTAAAAACGTAATCGTCATTTTTCCTGCATTGAATTTTCTTGACAGTTTCTCATATCAAAATCTGTCTTCTCCCACAAATACAGTGACAGAGGTCTGAACATTGTCCACAGTGCACTTCAACATGTATACAATAAAATGCCGATAGGGTTTGGTATACATTTTAAAACTAATTTGCGCCATTTTTGCTGCATTTTTTTCACTTTGCAAGATAAAACATATTTTTACTTTCTCTACTACGTATACAGAGAAGGTATTGCATTCCACCCAAATATTCCATACCGAGATTTCACCGGAAATTTGTGTTTTGAAGACCCTTGAATCCCGAAACAGAAATTTTACGTTCTCTTCTACGTATAGTAAGTAGGGGAAATATTGCATTTCACCCAAAAATTAGATACCGAAATTTCACGGAAATACATGGTTTGAGGGCTTTTAGAAAAAGTCAATGTGTGTTTGTGTGTCTGTGAACAGCATAACTCAAAAACGAAAAGTCGGGTAAATACCAAACTTGGTATTTAGGTTCAGTATCTTTCAAAGATGCGACACGAAGATTTTAAAGAAAATCTCCCCACCCCAGACTACCCTTTACATGGAACATTTTTAAAAAATGTTGTATTTCTCAAAAATAGCTCTAACGATTTTGGTTAAAATGTCATATATTTAAGATATTTTCATGGCAAATAAAATGTATATCTTCAATTTTCTGGGAATGTCCCCCAAAAGTCCTCTTCTTTCGAAATGGCTTTTGCATAAGTGGAAAATCGTATGAGATAGACAAAATATTTCTACACAAAAAATGTAGGGTTCGTTAAAACACAATTTATGTCATATACTTCTTTTTGTGGAGTGAACCATTTCCGAGATATTCCTCGTTATTTGTTTTAATTTTCCAATACTTATACTTTTTCTCAAATAGGAATTCGTTATTCGTTTTTTTATGTCCTGGGCATGCAAAGAGAATGGAATGCTCCACATAGCAACCAGCTTTTAAAAAAGATTAGACTATCGCTTAAAGCCTACCATACTCCCCTTGTACCTACAAGAAAATTAGCAATAATATAGTTTCTGCAAATGTTTATCTCGATTAACATGAAGTAGATGGAGAATAAGTTTTTGTAAAAATATTTTGTACAAGAGTGCAGAAAGTCATGTGAGTGTAACACATCATATTTATAGATAAAGGTCCGTGTGTTTGTCTGTGAACAGATAGCTCAAAAACGAAACCTCGGATAAATACCAAAACAAAATTTTGATTTTCTCAAAAATGGCATTAACAATTTTGATTAAAATATCATATTTAAGATGAACAAACGAAATGTATATCTTGATTTTTCTGGGAATGTCCGCAAAAGTCCTGTTCTTTCTGAATGGCTTTTGCATTACTGGTAAACCGGAAGAGACAGACTAAATTTTTCTACACAAAAAATGTAGATCTGCTAAAACACACAAGAGTACACATTACTCTACTAGAGTAGAGAAAGTCATGTGAGTGTAACACATCAATTTTTTAGAAAAAGGTCCGCGTGTGTCTGTGTCTGTGAACAGTATAAGTCAAAAACGAAAAGTTCTATAAATAACTAACTTGGTATTTAGGTTCAGTACGTTCCAAAGATGTGACACAAAGATTTTCAAGAAAGTCCCCCACCCCAAATTACCCTTCACATGGAATATTTTTCGAAATTTTTTATTTTATAAAAAATGGCGTTAACGATTTTGATTCAAATTCCATAATTTAAATATATATACATGACAAATAAAATGTATATTTTAAATTTTCTGGGAATAGCCTGTGAAGTCTTTATTTGGAAGAAATTGTGTATAATCTTGAATAACTGGTAAACGTTAAGCGATAGACGAAAACGTACTACAAAAAAAAACAGATCTCTTTAAAACACACAATTTATTTCAAATAACCTTTTTGTAGTTTCAGCCATTTCCGAGATATCCGTTATTAATGGTTCGATTTGTTCAATATTTCATTCTTTTAAGTCCCATTGATTTTCAGTTGTTTATTGCGATTGCATGGAAACAGTAAAACCAGGGTATAGCGTCCAGTCCTTAAACATTTGACTATCGCTGTTCTATTTGTATCCTAACGAAATGTGTAATATAGCTATTTCTGCAAAGATTTAACTGGATTAAAATGAAGTAGATAGAAAAATAAAATTTCCTAAGAATAACTTGTATACTCGCTAATAAACAATAGAGAGACTTGTAGCTCAGTATCTGTGGGAATAATTTTCATCAATAAAATCTAATAAACTAATATCTCAAAAATGCAAATACATACTGATGTGAAAATTTTCACAAATACTATGAAATCAATCAAGCCTCTGAACCGCTCTTCATGTCTTTTTGCAAGAATGTGCCAGTGGCATTGACATTTGAAACATAAATTAGTGCATCGAATGCGTTCAAATTGTGCAGGTTTTTTTTAATCACACTGTATGAGTTTCATGATATTTAATTCCGCAATATTGAAAATACGCACATTTTCATTAGTTATATTTATGAAAGAGTCAGAATTTGAAGATGTTTCAAGGGATTTCCTAATGTAACCATTCATTTAAACAATTTAATAGAAATCACAGATCTTATGCAAAAATAACTGTACATGGAGTTCAGAAACTGAGCAGCAGATCATTCACAACACAAGTTTTCCTCTATTTAGTTCTAAAATTTTAATTAAGAAAATTTCTCCTTTTTGTTGGGCATGGAATGCTTATTTTAAAAGCACGTGAAAAATCTATGCGCAAAATAATTCTAATATAGTCTTGTCTTGTTCGATGCTGATTTCCGTCATTGCTTCGGACGCACTTCAGCCTTGGGCTTATTGTGCTACCTGTATCATTTTAAAGCCAATTCATTATGCCTGCACCCTTTACCAAGGAATACAGTCTCATAACGGATATGGTTTCAAATTCTTCTGGTTCTAAAGCCATTTTCCCAAAAGCAATATATCTCCTGTGATCCATAGCCTCACAGGAGCATGTAACATGCGGGCTGTTTCAGTTTCTTTCTTGCACAATCTAAGTCACCCTGAAACACCCCCATCGTGTTAAGACGCTTTTCATAGGAGCATGTCCTGTGGGAAATGTAGTCATTGTTCTGAGCTGGTCTGTTGCATTTAAGTAAGTTTTCAGTTCTTTTCTTACATGGTTTTCTAATAAATAGTTTACCATGTTTGTTTCCTGTACTTTTAAGCCAGGTTTTATGATTTCCACTTTGGAACAGTTCTTAATAGCCTCTCTTACAAGACTTCGAGATGTTCCTAGAGCCGGCTCTGGCCCAATAAATTATAAAGCTGCTCCTTGTCTTTCAAGTTCATCAACTTTTTCATTTCCCTCTATGCCACTATGACCAGGCACCCAGTCGAGTTGAATATAGTTTAAATATTGAAAGTCCCAGTCAAGGAAAACCTACCGGTCGGAGTTTGTTTTATAAGTTCGCCTAGATGTCACTCTATGCAATTTCGTACACAAGGTAATACATTTGGCCAATATTTCAACATAGGATTATCTTAAACATTTGCAACCCACTCTCCTTTCGATACCTTCTTTCATGCTGGACTAGTTCCAGAAGGCCTTATCAGGAATGAGTTAAGCCGAGTGTTCCAGACTTGCGAACTTATTGCAGGAAGCGCTGTCTTGTTCTAAGATGAAATAACTCTCCAAAAGCTATGAGGCAACTGGCGTCATTACTAATTCAGTGCATCTATAGCACTCAGTCCAGTCATGACTAGACGATTTCCCATTCATCTCGCCGATGATAAAGCTCGAATCAAAACGTCTTTCCTTTGCTGACTGTTTGGGGCAGGAACTTCATGTTTCCGTTAATGTTTGCTCCAGAACTGCAATGAAGTAAGCAGGGTGGTCCAGAATTTTGAAGTTATTGCAGGAAACTGTTGTTAGAAGATGAAATAAGTACCCTAGAGTTAGGCGGCAGCTATCATGATCACTAATCTCAATACTTCTACAGTATTCAATCCAGGCGGTTCCCATTTATCACGCCAATGACGAAGCTCCAGATCAAAACAGTTTCTCTCCTCTGTTGACCTGCCTAAGTCAGAGTTAAATAAGACCTGAGTATTTCTGCATCTCACGTGAGTTTCTGAACTGAATAACTCCATTCTGCACTTCACTTGGTCGTTGTAGTGATGTTTTATTAGTCTAAAGCCCGTTGTACACAATCAAATTTTTGTCAAATTGAATACTTTACAAGACCTATCAAGAGTTGTCACAACTTTACAACTTTTCTTGTCAAATTGCTTCCAATACTTTTAAAATCTTTCAAAGTCTTGAAAGCAAATAAGTACATGCTCTAAACGATCAAAGATTTGACAATGATTTGATGGCTTTAACTAATGGAATGCGAGTATTTACAGTGCGTCACGAAATCTGCAACATGGCAGAAAGCGAAAAGTAAACAAAAATGGCTACCCGGCCAAGGTATGTTGTATGCGAACTGATTAGGTTATAGAAGCTAGTCGTGTCCGTATGTCTAGGACTCCGTGGATTACCACAAGATGAAGCAGATGAAGGCATATGAAGAAATAATTGCCAGGCAGATTTCCGAACTAAGTATACATTAATACAATGTTATATAGTGTGGTTAACCTATCAGTTGTTGTTATTTCCATTGTATTCCATAATCGTAATGTGATTTCATTGGATATAATGCGTGAAAGTGCTACATAATATTAGTAAATAACAGCATTTCATTGCAAACTGTTATGCCGTGACGCAAATAGTAAATTGTTTTGTGCGTGATAAATTACTTATTAATGTGTTCTGAGGGGTTTCGGTTTCAATAAAGACATCTTGTAAATATACATTTATGACATTGTCAATCTTGTCCAATCTTGTCACATATTGAAAAATGTTTGACAATTTTTATTGTAAACTCTTGAAATGGAAAAAAAGTTTGATCGTGTACAAGGGGCTTTATACAACATTATAATGGCCCCCTACCGAAGTGGTACTTTTGGGATCGTTTCTGATACTACCAGAGCTATACACACACTGAACCACTGCGATAATTTCCAACGATAGTTCCCTAGTTGGTGACAAGAATCTCATTAGGCTGAGTGCATCCTGTGGAGGAGTTCACCTGATTGTGCAGGGAATTGCAGCGCAGGCATTGAAGTTCCTACAGCGCTACTTGCAAAGCTCATAAGTAAATAATCAACCAAAAGGAGAAAATAAATGGGACTGGGCTATATTTTTAATATTCAACCTCATGTGTCCCCCTTATTTCTTATGGACTTGCAAGCGGTTCACAGAGGGCAAGTGACAGAAATTACCCTGGAGTAAGCAGCGCATTCAGATTTCTTTTTGTCGGAAGAGAAGAGCAATTCCTCACTACGGTAGCAATTTAACTGCCTCCTTTTTCCAATCCTTGCTTTTGTTCTTTATTTGTGATACTGTTGTTCCTCTGTGCCACACTTGAGTTTCCTCACTTCTTCCCGAGTTACACTTGCTCCTAGTTTATGAGTCAAGCATGTGCAGGTGTATGTCTGGAGTACAAAGGCAAGTTTTAATCCTGCGTGTAGCTTCTGACAGTTGAGTTGTTCACACGATTGTAGGAAACCTTATTTTGCCATCGCACAAAGGGATATAAATGTTCATAATCCTAGAATAGCGGAACTGGAAGTTTTATGACATGGCTTTCAATTATCTTTTGTTGCTGTTACTACGTGAAGATGAACTTGAACGTAGGTGTGATGATGTTTCATTGAAGCTGAACGAATCACTCAGGCAGCCTCCCATATTCATCGTTTATCTAAACAGTGGTGAGTTCATTTCTTTTATGGTTTGCTGGTCTCATAACATTTTCTTTGCGACATTCGCATACATGCTGTTCCCAATACAGCCTACTCTTTCATAGTTTCAAGTGCACAGAGGACGTCAAACATGTCATGGCACGAGGCGGCGGCTACCAGTTCTGTACAAGTGAAGCTTCTTATAGAAAGTGCTGCTCCACCCATCATCATCATCATCATCATCATCATCTCAATCATTGAAAGTATCTATCTATATTTCTGGAGCTACAAGCATAGTTTTTGTACCCCTACTTAAGATGTAATAAGTAATTCGAGGAGTTGTGTATCTGTAATTTTAGTAGTACTAGTTATTATAATTTATTTTTTGATATTACATGTTTCAAAATAAAATTGTCACAAAACTGATTCTTCTTTTATGTTAATTTCCAGTTTTGGGTAAAGTTTTGTTTTTTAATGTGCACGAAAGTTATCCTGGAACTAAAATAGTTTTTTTAAAGTTTTATGTTGTATGTTTGTATGTTATGTTTATATACGAAAATGGTAGAACCTGCTGGTATGATTTTTTGTATATAAAAGCTTCAAATCACACTTAGAGAATAGGCTGTATAACATCCTAATTATAGGGTAGTTAAATTATATTCGAACCCACTCGCGGCCTCTCTCTACTGCGCAAGACAGCCGGCAGAGGCGGACTAAAATCCTTACTTTATAATAGATGCTGTAGATGTTGACCTGCTCTCAAACAGGCAGCATATATCGTGTAAATATTATCGCTCACTCTCCGAAGCTCAGCAGCAGGAATTCTTGTTATGAAACGCCTCATTATGATCGGAAAATTGGAGTGTTGTGTGCGATAAGTGCTAGAAGAATAATAGGGCCTATATTCTTTAATGAAACAATAAATGCAGAGCGATATCAGAAGTTAATTCTGAGGCCATTTTGCAATCGCTTGACAGATGAAGAGAAATCGTATGGTTGGCTCCAGCAAGATTCTGCAACAGTACATACGGCTGCCGAATCATTACATGCAATAAGAGAGGTGTTTGATGACAGAATAATTAGTGTTGATTTGTAGCCCCCTCGTTCTTCTGACCTAACGAGTTGTGATTTTTATTTATGGGATTCTTTAAAAGACCAAGTATAGCGTTCTAATCCTCGCACACTACGGGAACTTAGAGAAAACACTGTGCAAGAAATCACAAGGATTCCTGATGCTGAGCTTCAGAGAGTGAGCGAGAATATTTATACGAGATATGCTGCTTGTTTGAGAGCAGAAGGTCAAGCCGAAACACACTTATTTAAGTTTGAATAAAATAAGTGTTTTAACCTAAATGTTCACTTATTATGTACTTAATGTAAAGATGAAATAATTACAATACTTTATATAACTAATGGGACATGAATGTTTATGTACTTTAATGAAGCATTCAGTGAGAAAAATAAAGTAAAGCAGGTGTTTTTATAACAGTATAAGAAAATTCAATAAAACGAAGTATTTGTTTTATACGTAAACGTATATCAAACGGGAGTATTTTAATGAAAATGATCAATAACGAGAGGAAATATATGTGACGTACAATGTTGGTAACGCTATTTATGAACGCCTGATTTCAAGCGAACGGGGAACCTCAACCGTCTGAAGCGTGTGTGTGTGTGTGTGTGTGTGTGTGTGTGTGTGTGTGTGTGTGTGTGTGTGTATGTGTGTGTGTGTGTGGGGGGGGGGGGTCAATCATCCAACCCGCTGTTGCAATGTCGTAACTGCGGTGTAAAGTACGATTTGTACAAAACAAAGCTACTAAACTGTGGCGAAATTGAAATTAAGGTAAAAAGTGATTTAATTCGTTTATGTACATAGAATCACCTTCTAAGAAAATTACAACCACAGCCCCTTCCATCCGTTATAATACAGAGCTGGCATGACTTGTGGTATGTGAGGATTTAAAAACGGAAACTTGTTTTAACCATTAGTCAAAGTCACGCTCATTCGAGTATTATAATTTTAGTCATTTTATCCACAGTCTCTGTAGATAGGAGTTCTTAAAAATGATGTCAAACACTTCGAAAAAGAAGTTAAAAAGGAAATATCTGAAGTTCTGCCATCGCTTATATAGTATTTTGGGTATGTTTTATCAATGGAACGCTGATTCTGCGTATGTATCAATTTTATTTGTAGACTTTGTTTAGTACTTTCAACTAAAAACAGTTTGCAAGCACTAGTTGCAAAACTGTTATTAATGAAATACTTGGAACTCCATTTGAGTTCCATGGCTTCCTTCGGAAGGGAAGTAAAGCCGATGATTCCGTGTCGTAGATTTACGGCACGTAAAAGAACCTCAAGCTTGATAAAGAGGCCTCTGAGCAAAATTACCGGTCTTTCACGCCCGATAGGTATAGAATGGGGCACTAAGAACCATAGTAGTTAAAGCGCGTGCATAAATAATTTTTTTTTTTTCAGTTCAGTTTATGATGAAATTCAGTTTGTAAATTTGTGCACCCTAGTATGAAGATTATCAGTGGTGTTCTTTATGTAAGACCGGTAGTTAACATAGAATGGCAACGGTAAACCTTTATTTTCGAGCAAAACATATTTTTGAAACTTGACGGCACATCATAAGTACCTGGGCTGTTAAACGTTTTTGCTACTTCTTGTCGAGTAGGTTCAAATCCTCGCTACGGTTCAACCAAGTCGTTGGAAAAGAACGTGTGGGCCCGCATAAAATAAATGGTGATTGGCGTGCGTGATTATTGACAGGGTTTCGAAACATAGCGATGTATCACATTTTTTGCATTTAAACTTAAATAGCGCGGATCAACCAAAGCGTCGTTTATTTTAAACTACGCTAATATCTATTAATAAAGAAAAAAACAACAAAAAATTTAACAGTAAGGATAAAAAGCTGCCGAAAATGCCAAAACTGAAAAATTTCTGCTAACTTTCGATTTGGGATTAAATACATAATGAATGTTACGGTATATATTATAGGTCTACCTTTAAGCTACAAATCGCTTTCTTTCTTCTCTCTCTACCCCTTACCTATAGTAAGAAGAGGAAGTATCGTATTTTACCCAAAAATTCTATACTAAGATCTCACCGAAAACACACTTTTTGAGACTCCCTGAATTCAAAAAAGTATTTTTTAGAAAAGCTTCGTGTTTTTGTTTGTGCGTCTGTGAACGGTATAACTAAAAAAATGAAAAGTCGGTTAAATACCAAATTTGGTATTTTAGTTCAGCATCTTCCAAGGATGCGACATGAAGGTTTTCTAGAAAATCCCCATCCTAAACTATCCATTACATGCAAATGTTTCGAAAATTTTTGTTTTCTCAAAAATGGCTCTTAACGATTTTGATTCAAAAAGCATATATTTAAGATATTTTTATGATAAATGAAATGTATATCTTGAATTTTCTGTGAATAGCCCCTGAAGTTCTCTTCATTCTGCATGACTTTTGTATAACTGGCAAACCGTAAGAGATAGACAAAATCTTACAAAAAAAAGTTAACGCACACAATTTGTGTCAAATAAATTTGTTTGTAGACCTAACCATTTCCGAGATATTCCTTTTTTGGTTTTAATTTCCAAATACATATACTTTTCTTAAATAGGAAGTCGTTATTCGATTCTTTTTCATGTTTTGAGGACCCCTGAAACCAAAAAGAAGCATTTTCACTTTCTCTATCACGTACATAGTAGGTAGAGAAGGTATTGCATTCCACCCAAAAATTCGATACCAAGATTTCACCGGAAAACATGTTTTGAATCTCCTTGAAATTAAAAAAGCATTTTTAGACAAAGCTACGTGCGCGCGCGCGTGGTGTGTGTGTGTGTGTGTGTGTGTGTGTGTGTGTATGTGTGTGTGTGTGTTTGAACAGCATAACTCAAAAACGAAAAGACGGATAAACACCAAACTTGGTACTTAAGTTCATTACCTTCCAAAGATGCGACACGAAGATTTTGAAGGAAATTCCCCCACCCCAAACTACCCTTTACATGGAATATTTTTTCGAAAAAAGTTATTTTCTAAAATGGCTTCTAACGATTCTGATTAAAATGCTATAGGTACTAAAGATAGTTACATGACAAATAAAATGTATATCTTGAATTTTCTGGAAATAGCTTGTGAAATCCTCTTCTTTCGGAAGGAATGTGTAGTACTGGTAAACGTTAAGCGATAGACGAAAACGTACTACACAAAGAAACTTTAAATCTCTTTAAAACACAATTTATTTGAAATTAATTTGTTGTGGCATAAGCTATTTCCGAGATATTCGTTATTAATGGTTCGAGTTATTCTATTTTGCCAATCTTTTCTATATTTCTGATTCCATTGCAATAATAAAAGAGTTGCATAAGTTTGTGTTTGTTAAAGCTTTTACTCGTGCTTTAATTGTTATTAACACACTAGAAAAAGCAGTTGTATTGCCCGTTTTCAAAATATGAATGTCATGTAAGTGGCACAGAGAGGAGAGGGTGAGGTAGAGAGGGATAAAGGAAGAAGGGCATAGAGAAAGAATAAGGAAACGCAGAGATAGAACAGAATCTCCGCATTTAACTCAAGGCGAGTAGAGCTACAGGTTCTGCTAGTATTATAGCACTTCAATGTTACCAGCTTTGATTTTCATGCAAATCTGGTCAATGAATCTACCGAACTGGATACAAACTACATAATCCAAAATGTAATACCCATATTTGTTTCTAAGTTAAATCTGTTCCTTGTGCTACACTGGTCGGTTGAAGCAAACTTAATGAAAACAGCAGATGATATGCGGTACGTGTAATAGCGGATAATATGATTATGAATTTAGATAGACAAAGAAGAGGATTTGCCCTTTGCAGAGAGGGTAACTTCAGATCCTTAATCTGAAAAACCTAAAAAGCAATTTTTATCACAGCGAAAAATATTTAATTGAAATTGAAGACTAATTATTCAGAGGTAATTTACGAGGTTCATACTGAAGTTAATGATCAAATCACTACCTATGACATTGTTAAAATTTGTAGACTATAGAGCGGATCACGATTAAGTGTTGGCATTATTAGCTTCCGTCATGTGACCATTATTAGCTAATATACAATGGCTACAACTGAAGTTTTGTTGTATCGACGTGCTGTGACTGAAGTCCTCGTTAAAGAGCGTATCTCTGCTGCATAAATTCACTAGTGTGCTTTGGCACCAGCAGCATAAGAAGATGGCTAAATCATTTTAAAGATGAGGAAACATGCATCGCAGATAAGTCCGTAGTGACTGTCCGCGCACTGCCTCTAACAAACTCAACAAGGAAAAAGTGGATGAGATCATTAAGGACGTGTAACTGTGGATGAAATTGCGGCAAAACTTGAAATAGGCACAGTGCTCAAGAGTTCAGACTATTAGAAACCGCTGGGTTCTTCGTTTATTGACCAACTGCAACAAAATTCAGAGAAAAACCATCGCCCGAAAACTTCTTCAGACTTATGGACATGATGTGCCGATGATAAAAGTTCCTTCCAATATATACTCCCAAAACCAAACGGCAGAGTATAGAATGGTACCACTGTCCCCGTGAAAAAAATGCTCCCGGTTCAAATGCATCTGATTATAAATGTCGACCTAATTAATTTGTTAATGCAGTTATAAATTATTCCCGTGTTAATAAATAATTTGGATTCAATATATTACAAGTACACCTTACTTCTAGTTCTAAGCTAGATACGAATAAATCCGTGACCACTAAATGTACTTTAGTTTTCTTTTACATTCCGGATATCGTGTTGTCAAAGCCGATACGTTAAGGAGGCATGGAATCTCGGAGGACCAAAAGAATCCATTTAGAGAGTCGTTAGAGATATCAAATTTTGTCAAAGCCTCGGCTGCGTCCTGTAAAAACGCCGAGAAAAGTGTAGTAGCCTCTATGAAAATCATCTACACAATAACGAAGGAAAATATTGCTACAAGAATGTTTCCCGTATTAAAATAACCGTCTATAGACTTAGGATATCTCGCTTTGACCAAATTAATTTTCAGTAACAATTCAAATTATGAAAGTTATGACTAGACTTCGGATATTTAGGTTTTTACCTATTGTTTTTCTTTGTTTTTTCTTTATAGATAATTACTCATATAATTGACCTAAAAAGGTATTAACCAACTTTTATAGTGCCTATAGGCACCTATTTCAACATAAATGCCCATTTTTGCCTTTTGGTGCCTATAAATGCCTTTTTTTTAAATTCCAATGAATTTATTCACTATACTGTTGTATTCAATAAATAATAATCAACAATCTTTCATTTACTGGATACTTATTTTATTTCTGTTTGATAAATGTGGCATGGTGTCGTTTTTAAAAGGCTTAGCACAACAATTAGTGAAATCTTAAGGTGCCGCGTGCGAAATCGGAACTTCGGCGATGGAATACAATAACAACAATTTGCCCATGTCTGGTTCTCAGAAACAGTTATTTGAAAATAGGCAAAGAGTCAGTTCGTGTTCATAATATAACTATATTAATGTCTTTGGTTGCTGTGATAATTTCTGCTAGTGCTGCAAAATGCCTAAGAACAAATCTACCAAAAGTGCATTAATAAGAACATGGATTTCGGTCTTATACAACAGATGGGAAAATAATCTTCTGTCAGGTCTGCAATAAAAAGGCAAGCTTTTTACTGTATTTTCTGTGATTTTTATTATTCACATGAGACTACGTATGTTAACTACCGCGATTAATTGTACCGTATGACTTTTTCTTCTATCTGGAAATAATCTCAAATTTGTTTGATGCATTTTATTAAGTCCAATACTGGGGTCTAACAGCACAACAGATCAAGACAATACTAGTTTTGTAAATGACAATTTTTTAAGTTATACTAATTTTTATGTAAATTAAATTGGTTAATTTAAAATTTTAATTATTTTCACAAAATATGATTTACCGACATTAAAATATGTTTATAAATATATTCTTCTACTTAAGGTTTCTGCCGAAAAAGAGTCACTTGGTATAACACGAGAAAACTTCAATGCATCAAGCAAATTCTAAAAAGAAAGATTCTCAGAAGCAAACTTTACTTACACAGCCCATGCCCTCAAAAATAAAATCCCAGTTCTATTTCATATGTGTAAAGCGTTCGCTGCAGCCAACATTCCTTGGAATGTAGTTGAAAATACAACAATGAAGTCATTTTTAGAAAAGTATTGCAGAGAAAGAATAGCCTCCGAATCGACACTTAGAAAAAATTGTCTTGAGATGGTGTATGAATCACAGCTGAATGAAATAAGGTCAGAAATAGGAGATTCCTACATCTAGATTCCCGTAGATAAAACCACAGACGCCCTGGGGCGAAGTATATCAATTTTAATTGTAGGGAAATTAGATGAAGAAAATTATGGAAATTCGCATTTGATTTGTTCGAAGGTGTTGGAGAAAACTAATGCTCAATCAGCTGTCTACTTTGTAAACTCCGGACTAGAAGTACTGTGTGGTGTAAAGGATGAAAGGGTGTTGTTACTGTACACTGATGCAGCACCATATATGATAGCAGCTGGGAAACTTTTGAAGGTATTTCTTCAGCATTCATCACACGTTACTTGTCTGGCTCATGCACTTCATCGAGTAGCAGAGGAGGTTCGAAACCAGTTCCCCAAAATCAATGATTTAATATCCTCCATAAAGAAAGTATTTTTGAAGTCAAATTCTAGAATTACAGCTTTCAAAGAAAGATGTCCCAATCTGCCTTTGCCACCAGCGCCTATTTTGACAAGATGGGGTACGTGGCTGCAGGCTGTGAAGTATTACAGTGAGAACACTGACAGTGTTGAAGAGGTTGTAAATAGTTTTTCGGAAGAAGAATCTCAGTGTATTAAGGTTGTCCAGGATGTCCTACGAGAGAAAGATTTGGGACAGGATCTGTCATATATTCGCGCTAATTTCACATTTTTAGCAGATACTTTAGAGCAATTAGAATCATCAAAGTTCAGTCTCACTGAATCAATCACATTATTTACAAGAGCAGAAAGTCAGTTAAACAAAGCTGTTGGCGAGGTTTGAAAAATTGCTTCCAAAAACTACAAATGATGCTCGCCAAAAATCCTGGGTATACGGTTCTGAAAGGAGTATCAGATATTTTAAGCGGACGTGAGGCAGGTCTCCCTACAAGATTTAATCCGCATATGGTTTCTCTTTTCAAATATGTTCCAGTCACCACCGCAGACGTTGAGAGATCTTTTTCAGCATTTAAGCTAATTCTGACCGACAAAAGACATAAATACCCCACATCATCTGGAAATGCTCTTGTTATTTGTTGTGGACAAAATCACGGCCAAAAGTGAAATTGAAGAATCTGTCATTTAAAAAATAACAATGTTGTATTAATTTTTAAAATTCATGTAAGACATAATTCTATCCTTTATTTTTTAATTAACTGACAGTGACACAGATTTTTATAGAATGATTGTTCAATTACTATATTATCTTATCTATCCTACTGCATTTAAGTGTGTTTTGAAACAACACATTAATCACTGTGTTTTGCATGGCGTGATGCATAAAATTTTTATATTGTGCCTATTAAAGACCTATTTCCCTACTTTTTAGGACCTAAAGATCCGAAGTCTAGTAATGACAGTATTCATGATATGGAGGTTGCAGTGTCTAAAATATGTATTGATGGTATTTTATCAAAAATAGTCAGCCAGGTGGTATTCAGTTATGATAGACGAGTCTACTGACATTACTCAAACAGAAGTTCTAATCATGTACCTATGTAAAAATAGTGCAAAAGGGGAAAATGTAGACGTCTTACTTAACACTGAGTTCACTAACAGGATGTACTGCGATATATATTTGCTATTGATGGTGCATCCGTTATGGCAAGAGTTCGATCTGGGGTGGCATCTTTTTAAAAACAATTACCGCATATATTATCTGTGCATTGCGTGGCCCATCGGTTAGCTCTAGCAGTCAGTCAAGCAGCAGAATACTGTTCGGAGCTTGTAAAGTTTCAAGATATTCTAAACAGAATATATAACTACTTTGAACAGTCACCAAAGGATTCCAAAGCATTGAAAGCGAAGGAAAAAATTTGTTAAAACTTTTGCCATTCGCTGGCTCTCATTAGGCGAGGCGGTAAATTCACATGTTTATTAGTATTTTTTGGTATTTGTGCTGGAAAAAGATAAAATACCAGTAGCTGCTGCCTTACTAAAAATGTAAATTGTCTAAAATGTTTGTCACTATTGTCTTTTATAAAAAATGTCATGTTTCTTGTTAACAAATTGTGTTTGACTTTTCAAAAGTTAAATTTAGATCCAGAGTGCATGCAAATTTGCGTGAACTCATTCATACAAGGGCTCGGGGTACTTAAATGGAAACCTGGTCCAAATTACAGTTCTTTCCTTGATAAAGTACCTCCAGAATTTCAAAAAAGTGAGTTCGTGTTTCGTGGAAACATAATACAAGATAGAAGTGTTGTTTAAGTCCACGATTTGCAAATTCATAGATAATTTGCTAATAAATTTGAGATTTAGATAAGATTGGAGTGTTTAATATACTGTATTATAAAAACTACAGAAATTATGGCGAATATGGCAATAAGGAAATTACAAAAATATATGCACTGATTAATTCTGCCACATCTACGAATTTAAATGATCTGTTACTGGAATGGGCATTGTTTAAGAAGGTGTTGAACAGTAGATGCAATAGAATGAATTTTAAAGAGCTGGTAGAGTTCATTTATGTTAATAAGATGAGTGAAGAGTTCCCTCTTATGGATTTAATTATAGAATACCCGCTCCTGTTCCCCTATACACAGTTGCATGCACAATATAAAAACAGAAGTCAGAAATCGCCTTTCTGTAGATAGAGTTAGCAAACTTCTGATAATTAATATTGAAGGGCTATCTCGAAATGGCTTCGATTTTGAAAAGGCATTCAGTGTGTGGAGTATGCATAAAAACCGACGTATTATAATGTGATATAATGTAAAATATGCGACTCAATATTAACAGTTTACTCTAGACATGATACGGAATGTCTGGATCTATATGTGTAAAAGTTAATTAAAAAAATAATAAAATTTCATTTGGTAGATTAATGTCGGCTTCAGTTCAATATACACATATTGAGGCAGTATTTTTAACACTTAAATTATTTCAGTCTAATTATATAATGTAAATTCAATAACAGCCCGCCTTAAAGCAATATGTGTATGTAACAATATATAAAAAGTGTATGTAACAGTCATTGTATATGTTTTTATTATTGTATCCATGTATAATAATGTTATGTCAATGTATTACGTAATTTAATAATGTAGGAGCTGTGAGAATAATAGGTTAAAAGTTGCTAACAATGAGATAACAATGAGGTAACCTTGAGGCAACAATGAGTTTGAGAGTTTAAATGTTACTTGTGATTCTTGGAAGCAATAATGTAATTTTAGTGACAGTTTATGAAAATAGCCAATCAACAACCAGAAAAAGCTTTAGTTAAATGAAGGTATTCTATTGGATTAGGAATAGCCAATCAGAGACTTGAAATACACAAATTTACAAGTTTAGGCGCTAGAAATCTTGTCAGTTGGTTGCAGACAGCGTTACTAACCAGACGCAAAAAGTGTCTTCAAGAAATTTAATACGAATTCGTGTGAGACGAAAATAGTTTTACGTGCTAAAAAGTTCCAGTAATTAATTAAAGAATCTCACAGCTCTCTCTATCAGTGAAGTGTTATTTAAATCATATCAAGTATTAATAAAAGGAGTGAAGTAAAATTATAATCTGTGTAAGCTACATTCTTGTCGCACCACAACCCTGCTAAGAGAAACGTGTCTCTAACAATAATACTGACGCAGCCGAGGCAAACATAAATATATAATATTTAAAGAAACAGTCAAATTACAAAGTTAATAATATTTTTAAACTTTTGATTTGTGCATTTTTGCGACATTGTTTTATTTTCTAGCTTAAACCCTGAGCTTATACAAAAGCTCAAAAAAAACGCGGTCACTCTAGGTACAATAATGTGTTAGCAAAATAACTGCGGAGTATATCATGGATTATTTTAACAACGCAGAGGTGTTTTAGCATTTTGCGTTCGTCCCAAGCGCTATATTTTAAAACACTAATCTGTTTAAACGAATGACACGGTTTCCTCCATAAAGTCGCCCATTGTCCCAGCCGCTTTCATGTTCTCTATAGGACGCCGCCAAGCACCCCAGCTTCTTCTGCCATTGTTAGAGAAGCACATGTAATGTTCCATTACATCTTTATTTGATGTTTAACAACTTGTTCCACTACTTCACACAACAGCTAAATTATTCTGCATCGCTTTAAACTTCCTGATGTCTTTGTTCGGCCACACAAAGGATCATATGAGGGGAAAAATCCTCGCGGATGTTAACGACATCTCGAGATTAGCCAAGAATCGTTACGACTTCCTCTTTGTACCGTGACAAACACCGACACAGACGCCTTCAAAAACCAGACACTGCTGAGGATTTAGCGTCCCGTTCCTTATTTTATTGCGTCGAGGTTATTAAGTTTTTCTCACAAACCTATCAAGGCAAATACTAAATATGGTTCATCAAACGATTTAACGCTCCACCTACCCACAGATGTAGCAACTTGATGGTCTGAGAGCAGTTCACGCCAGGAATAATAATTAGTTCCATCAACAATCCTTACAGTTACTGGAGGGTTGCCATTGGAGGGGACACGAAGGCCCCGTCACTTTCCCTACCATCCAAGGAGTTTCTTTTCTATAAACATTGTATCGCGTTAAGTCCGGCCAACCCAACACACGAAGTTGGAGGGAGAAAGGAGGGGAATGACACTGAGTGTCGCAAAATGGTATGCCTCATCTGTTTATTTCTGATTCTTTCTCTCTCTCCCCGTGGTATATTCAGATCTGGGTCTTGCACTAAAACTTCCAAGTCACAAGTGGCCCGTAGATAAGGTCGTTAAAGCACGGACTCGTGAGCGGGAGCCCCGCGGGAGCTTTCCTCCAGGTTTTCTTAGTCCTCATAGCTTTCAACTTATTTGAGAGGTACTTTAAACTTGGCTTGGAACTTTCCTTTCCCAATAATCCATATATCATCGGTTTTCACCGCCTGTGGTGCCGTATGCAGTAAGAATGGGTGTTAAAAACTACAAAAAGAAAACTTTGAGTACTGCAATGCAATATTCGATAAGAAGAGTTCTGTAGCTGATCATATCACAATGAAAGTAATTAACTTTATAAATCTGATGAGCACCACTCACACGACTGTTCTACCTGTTCTAAATTCCCATACATCTTATGTTATCCATACAAAAACGATTCATCTATGATAAATGACTTCAAACTAAGCATTACGGACTCGGTTACATATAACGTGTGGAAAGAACATTCAAATATTGATGATGCAGATGCCGGAAATATATTGCTGTTGCGGGAGATAATTTGAAACAACTCATATAATACAGGTTCGTGTTTACGGTTATTATGAATTTTCAATATTATTTTATGCTTTCAGTAAAAATCCATTACATACTTTATGCGCGGAAATTCTTCTCTCTTCCCCGCCGCTGCTGCTGGCTCGGTCCCCCAATACGCGGCCGCGTTCCCACGGCTCACAACCGGAAAAAACTTCCTGCATTATAACCACTACCATAATCGGTATGATGTTTAGCTTTAGTGTTCCATCACGTGGGTTATATCTCCGCCCCAGGTGTGTTTGTTTGTGTGTATTTCTGTAAAGGAAAAAAAAAACAGGAACACCTACCGAAGTACAGGTCGCTAAAGGTTACTTTTCTGAAAAAGTAAAAGAAAATGCTAGTCGTAATCATTACAAATCTTACAAATACTGCTAAAATAAGCATAAAACAGATGAACTATCACACGGTCGCTGTAGTGATCAGCAATCATTACTCAGTATCCCTACAATGTGTCAGAGGCCCTTAACATGATTATGTGTATAATTTACCCACACCCATAATTGCAGACAGCTTGCCTTTCTCCACTATAAAAGCGAATGTTAATACATAGGCCGGGTACTTTTTACATTCTCGGTATACGACTTGCTTGTTTACTTTACTTCAATACTACTGGAGTTTTGAGGTCGGTCGCGATTATATTACTGCTTAGGAGGAAAATTGACTTGTTTAGTGGTGTTTAATTCCCAAGTCTGATTTTTCGTGCATTTGCAACAAATTTGTTATATTTAATGAAAGTAACTAAAATTTTAAGCTTGAATTCAGGAACGAAAAAGAAACGTTTTGATTAAATATTAACTTATGTGTGCTAAGTAGGTATAGTAGTTTTTAACTGTCATATACAGGAAGTAGAAATGTGAAGTGTATACTTATGCATTCAACTAAAACAAGAATAAAACGAATGCATTTTTAGCAATTTATTGAAATATAATAAAAGGATTTTATTAAAAAATTTCTTAGAACTAGTTCTGCTTTTGCTTCTTGTGCTAGGTCAGACAACATGCACCTTCATGGTCTAATTCCAACCTTTTAAAGAACTACTTAATGGTACTCGGTACTGAATTTAACAAACTTTCGAAAAATATCACATGTAATTTTGATGGAAAAATCCTCAAACATTGCAAAATCAGGCTATGATTGCGGTGTTTGCCCTTGTGGAATTTAAAGCCCCAACACGGCGTTTAATTGGACGTGCTCAGATTTGTACACTTGAGATTTTAAAACCTGATTTTTTTGCAAGCTTGTCTTAAGTTTGTTGACGCTTTAAAGCCATTACTAATGATGCAGTTTTTCTTCAGCTTCTGTCAAAATTTCGGTCTACAGGTGGACCATTTAAGTTGAGACTGTACAACATCTCCAAAACTAAGCGTTGTAGAAAGAAATGTCTTTAACAAAAGTTGCCTGATATTATGGGGGAAATTAAATGCCGTTAGTCGTGTTTTGTTTGGAAGACGTTATGATAGTCATTTTAGGGTCATTTTAATTTTTTTAATGGGAACCTACAATTAGGGTGAAATTAAATTGACCAGTTGTACTAAATCTTTTTCAAAACATAATTAAGTAGGAAACGGTGTTATTTTAGCCATATAATTTTTAAACTCTCTTTTCTCGGGTTTTCATTTCTGGACATATTCTCATTTTCAAATTGTTCCACGCGACGTAGTTTTCGGTATAAATCAATGAAATGTTGTATACTTCATTGTTACTAACAGTATAAAAATGAGATGAAGTTTTGTTAACATGCTTAGTTGTGATGTTATTAAACAATAATATTCAGATTGTGTGAATTTTTATGCAAAAATTTAAATTCTCATGTTTATAATTTACTTTCTCCTAAACTAATAGAATAATAAAAATTCATCTATACAATTTATATACTATTAAAGAGTTTAACTACAAAATATTATTTTTTTCAAAAAATAATTGCATCTTGTGAAGAAATTTTTCAAAACATTAAAAAAATAATAAAAAGTTAATATTTCTGGAACTAATTTAGAAATATGCACAAAATATGGTTTACTTATTGTATACCAAACCTTCATTGCTGTATTAAAATTTCAAAACAATCGACTTGAAATTGTGGATTATTTTTTAAATTTCACGATTGGTATCCTTAAGAAGAAATTTAGATAAACTGTAGATGAGCTGCTATTCCATCGTATACCAATAAGACTTGCCATAATCCTTCTTTCTTTGAATTATGGTCCCAGGATAAAGGTAACGAACAGTGCGTTCAAAAACTGAGCGATATTAATTTTCACTCATTTCTGTACATAGAATATATACCTGTTCCATTTGGCATAAGTTAAGATTCTGTATCAGACATCACTATAAATCCATTATTTACGCATTCCTTTTCAGAAGGTAGCAGGCTTGCTTGTTTGCTTACTTCCGTGAGCCTTTCTCTTCACCATTACTTGAAATAAGCCTCAATAAAGCTGAGCATAATTATTATTTCTGTAACTATTGGTAGGTATGCTGCCAAACATGAAAACGCAGCAACTCTGGATAATGACTACATGGTTATTTCCTCTTACATCTCACGTATTGCAGAAACCATGTGATCAACCATGACTACTGGCATAACTTTTACTTTCTCTACTACGTGCTTACAGTAAGAAGAGAAACTAGAAAGTATTGTATTCCACTCAAAAATTCGATGTCGAGGTTTAACTGAAAATACATTACCCTTAAACCCCAAAAAAGGCATTTTAGAAAAAGGTCTGTGTGTGTGTGTCTGTCAGAGAAGAGCGTAACTCAAAAACGAAATTTCGGATAAATACCAAACTTCCAAAGATCGACAAGAAGATTTCAAGAAAATCTCCCTACCCCAAAATACCTCTTACATGGAAATATTTCGATATCTTTTATTTTCTCAAAATTGGCTCTAAATATTTTGACTAAAATACAATATGTTTAAGATATTTACATAAAAAAGTAAAATGTATATCTTAAATTTTCTGGGAATAGCCTGTGAAGTCTTCATTCGGAAGGAATTTTCTATAATTTTGTATTTCGGATAAACCATAGGAAACAGACAAAAAGGTACTACACAAAAAATGTAGACCATTTCAAAACACAGAATTACTTCAAATTTTTTTGTGACATCAGTCATTTCGGATATATCCGTTATTACTGGCTTGAATTTTTCAACACGTCATTTTTTGAAGTGCTGTCGCTATCTAGTTGTTTCTCGCGTTGCCACTAAAAGGAGTATGGAATTTCAAGCCCAGTGTATAACCATTTGCCTTTAAACCTCTGGCTATCGATTCAGTTCCCTGTATCCCCCTTGTACCGACAATGAAATGTGTAATGAATCTATTTCTGCAAGGTTTATTTCGACTAACATAAAGCGGAAAAAAATGAGCTTTCGTAATGGTAGTCTTAGAGGTTATATAAACGTAAACGATAGTTAGTAGTAAAAGCATATGAATGTAACACATCAGATTTTTTTACGAGGCGCGTTTTTAAAGTACCGATAATTTTTTAAAAACTAACATCATTATTTTCCAAATGCATTATTACCATTATTACCTTACACCTTACTGTACTTCTTCACATAGTCACTGCCGTTTTTCAAGCACTTGTAACGGGAAACCAGTTTTTGTATGCCTTCGTCAAAGAATGATGCCGCTTGTGATGACAGCCAAGTCTGTACTTCTTGTTTCGCAACATCATTGAAGTTGAAATGTTTTCCACCAAGGAATTTCTTTAGAAAGAAAATTATGAAGATCGTTTGGTGCCAATGCTTTTTTTCCCCCTCAGCTTGCACTAAATCATCCATGTCCACAAACGGTCGGCCGCTCCGCGGCTCCTCATGCACATTTTTAGACCTTTGTTAAAATGTCCAACCCACTTCCTCACTATTCCATCACTCATTATTGTTTCCCCATAAGGCTCACACAATTGGCGATGAATGTTTGCTGCCGTAACATTTCTCGCATTCAAAAAACGAATCACTGATCTCTTTACAGTCGGCGGTCCTTCGATTGCTTTTCGAAGTGCTCTAACAACAGGAAAACACAAAGTGATGATCGCTCACACCTGCGTCTATCTAATGAATGAACTGATCGCGCATGCTCAAAATCGCGGCTGCAGCGTTGCAAAAGAGTACATACTTTAAAACCACGCCTCGTATTTTGCCAGCCATAGTGATTCTGTACTTTTAATTATAGTTACATTTACATGCATTCATTCCTCTATAAGACGCATTGAAATGCTACAGTGCAGCTCGAGAATAAATCTTTCGAATTGCAGTTCAAAAATACAGCAAAACTGTATTACAGGTGCATTTCATGTGATAAGGGTTAATAAAAAGATCTGGCTTACATCATAATAATAATAATAATAATAATAATAATAATAATAATAATAATAATAATGCTCTGTGAAAAACATATTTATAAAAAGTATCAAACGATTGTAGCGATAAAACAATTTTGCTCGCTTTAAGCGTTCATAGCACCGCGACCATTTGTTGTAGGATATTTAACAGACGGTCATTTGGAAGATGGAACTTCACGTTTTATATTATCATACAACTGGACCGAGCGGGATGGCTCAGGCGGTCGTGGGTTCGATTCCCGTGGCCGACCTTCCTGACCCATGGGTTTTTTCGCGGGTTTCCCCGGGTCACCAGGCGAATGCTGGGAAGGATCATTACATCCCCCGAATTTCCTGTCACTCCATTTCATCTCCATTCTCATTTCACTTCACCTTTTATCTGCTTGGTTACTTTCAGGATTGCAAGTGTCGACAGGAGGTCACGGCGTGTGCATAGCAGGGAAAAAGGATCGGAGCAGAACCTTCGTTCCCCGGCAACCGGGAAGTTTAGATCTGTAAATGGTAGGGACCCTGCCCTCTGCCTGTCGTGCCTCCTGGTCTGGCCGCCCTCTGACTCCTCTCACATCATCCCTACCTCCCGGGGGCACCCCGACAGGGGCCTAGGCACAAAAGTTCTGCGTAATTCGAGGTGCTAAGTCCCCCTTCGCTTCTAGTTCTATCCTATTTTATCACGCAGTGTTCTTTGTTTTGTATTTTAATGCGTTGAGAAAGCTATAGGCAGTTTTCACTTAGCGTCTTTTTCGTGTTATCTATAAATACAAAACAAATTCAGAAGAGTCATAGTGTTAAAAGAAGCTGGTGATGTTGGGATGATACCATTGCGACTTTGGTAGTTATGGAAAAGATATTAATAAAGACAGCTATACACAGTGTGTACTTAAGATGTTTTCCTGCAGAAGTAAACCTGCGTGGCGGACTTTTCGATGTGACGAAGTGATGTGGTGATGCAAAACTGGAATGAATGTCACACAATAAAAAGAAACAGCACAACACGAAGAAAATATTTTGTTCTAATGAAAGTGAATTCTCATAACACAAAATTGTTTCTACACTCCTGGCACCATGAAAGTGTTTGTTATAAAGGCAGAGTGGCGCTTTTTTGCTTGGAAAGGCAGCACGTGGTATAATTGGATGAACAATTAAATAAACAGCCGGATATATATGCGAAAATTTACTTCACAACCAGATCATCACTCCCTTGGCTTCAGTGGGCGACTTATTCACATAACATTCTGATAAATGACCAGAAACTATTATTCGTAGAGACATACGAGGCTGGTGTAGAGGTTCGAACGCGCATACACGGAAAAAGTCATACTGTCAAGTCCCAAGACAATTTGTATCAGACACACTCTTCTGCTGGTAAGGGTGATGTGGTGACTTTGCAGGATGGAAAAATTGATAAGTAAAGCTGGTTTCGGCCTTTTATGTCATGTTTCTTCCATTGGTAATGTGCACCTACATTAGAGCAATCAGCACTGTATGAATGTGTTACGTTTATATCGTGCACGATGCTAATTTCACCAACGAGCACGCGAAGTGCGACTAAGGTCTCTTACGACTACCTGGGCCCGTACATAAAGTCATTTACTTTATTATTTCAGATGATCCGTATTTGTAATCATCACAAACACAATGTGCTACTTAAAACGCTGAATAATTATGTGCAATATTTTTTTCCAAACGTTTATAAACTATGTTCTAGACGTTCTCGCGCTTCAAGCCAGGTGAGATGATGTTGGTACATTGACGTTTCGGGAGCGTGCATCTCTCCCATCATACGTCGATGTACCATGGCTTGAAAATTAAATTAAATTGAGTTTTATTTATGGACGCTCTTTAACTACTATGGTCCTTAGCGTCCCATTCTATATTGGGCATGAAAGACCGCAAATTTTGCTCAGAGGCCTCTTTATCAGGCTTGAGGTTCTTTTACGTGCCGTAAATCTACGACATGGGACCACCGGCTTTACTTCCCTCCGGGTTTGAACTCGCGACCTCAAGAAGTAGAGCCTAACATGGTATCCCTAGGCCACAAAGGACAACTCAACAGTTACTGAGAAAGCGGGTCATTTATATCAGAAAATGTCATTCACAGAAAAAGCTGTTCAAATGTAAAACTGGAGATAAATTTAAAACGAAAAACCTGATGTGCTACATTCACATGATTTTCATAAAATTAAATTGAGTTTTATTTATGGACGCTCTTTTAACTACTATGGTCCTTAGCGTCCCATTTTATATTGGGCATGAAAGATTAAAAATAAATTTGATTTGCTCCACTTGTATATGAATAAATTAGTGTAAAACTAAATCTTTAAGGTAGAAGCTATTACGGATGAAGGGTTTTCGAGTTAAACTGTTTAAAGATGAGAATGTGATATATGAACAATTTTAATTACAAAGTTTTGCATATGGTAATGCATCACACCTTTCCACATACCTATATAAAGGACTCACCTTATTTAAAAATCCATATTCTTGTTTTGAGTCTCTATTTGGATTTTAGGTAAACTAGCGCATATCCAAAAGCGCAGAGAACACAGCTAACAAATGCAGTATAGGCGCAAGAACAAAGAAAAGAACTCAGCCATAATTAAGACAATGCTTAGAAAGTGGAAATTAATTGCACTTTCACAGAAGCCGTATATAAGGCAAGGTTGGAAAGATAGGATCGGGCTGAAAAATTCAATGCTATAGCCGGGATTTGAACTACGGATCTTCCGGTTCCAACCTTCCCCTACACACGCTCGTGTGAAAGAACAATGAATTACCACTGACTGATCCAATAGTTGATTAAACAATGAAGTTTGCTTAAAGTACTTAGATTGGAAGTCGCCATTGGGGTATGCCATCTAACAATAAATTTGAGATCTCCTTGTAGTTTATCGGGAGGAATGCGAATCAGTTGCGAAATTTAATGTCGTGACGGCATGTTGACGTGGTAGCTCAGTTGGTTAGAGCATCCGGGCGCAAACCGAAAGATCCGTGGTTCAAATTCCGGCTACGACATTGAATTTTTTTGAGTTTGATTCTACCTTTCCAATGTTTAGAAATGTGTTTAGGAATTTGCATACGATTGCAATGTGAAAGCTACAGTTCCTTGATACCCTAAAAGCAGTACCAATCCTATTAGGTTTAACTAAATATCGTGTGCAACCCACCAGCTGCTTCTTGCAAGATTCCTAAACATTGCAGTACAGAAAACCTCCTTTTAGCCGTTCCAGAACGTTCTGGTTATCAGCGCTGCTGCAGAGCTCACAGCCAAACAGCAGATCCCTAGCGGTAAGCGTCAACAATAGATCAGATAGATCTGTTATCTTTTTGTTAGAGTATAATACACCCAAAAATCGTTTATTTGTCTTGTATTCCAATTCTTCAGTTGACTTCATTAGAGCTACAGTTCAATAATAATAATAATAATAATAATAATAATAATAATAATAATAATAATAATAATATTAATAAAAAACAAGTACAATATAAATGATTGACTATAAAAGAGATTTTCCACTTGAAGAATAAGCATACAGCAGTGGTTTGCACAACAGTGAAAGCACTAGGATTTCATCACTTGTGCGGAGTGGTTGCTAGTGAGTGCTCATCAGTTACGCGCAGTGGTTGCTAATGAGTACTCGTTAGTTTCGCGCGGTGTTTTACGTGAATGCTCATCACTTGCGCGCGGTGGTTGCTAGTGAGTACTCATTAGTTGCGCGCGGTGGTTGCCAGTGAGTACTCATTAGCTGCGCGCGGTGGTTGCTAGTGAGTACTCATCAGTTGCACGCGGTGGTTGGTAGTGAGCACTCGTCACTTGGGTGGGGTAATTGCTAGTGAGTACTCATTAGCTGCGCGCGGTGGTTGCTAGTGAGTACTCATCAGTTGTGCGCGGTGGTTGCCAGTGAGTACTCATTAGTTGCGCGCGGGGTTGCTAGTATGTACTCATCAGTTGCGCGCGGTGGTTGCTAGTGAGTACTCGTCAGTTGCGTGGGGTAATTGCTAGTGAGTACTCGTCAGTTGCGCGTTATTTGCTAGTGAGCACTCATCAGTTCCGCGCGATCATTATAGTTTGGCAACATTTCACTTTCCCATTTTGTATAGACTTAGGACTCTCTGCACTACAGTTCGTTGTTAGCATGTATGATTAAAATGCTTGTTTTAATCTTACCAGGAATAAATCTGTTGGTGCCATGAAGCTGTTACTCGTCAAAGCAATAACGTGATCGTACCATGAGGTTGTTACTCATCAAAGGAATAAAACTGATCGTATTATGAAGTTAGTACTTGCTTTGTATTAACGTTTTCTTATAGTACCAAAAGCTCTTTAAAAAATAATTCTACAAATCTCCACATATTTCAATTTATTAATGGGTTCTTCAGTATACGGTTTTCTATACATGTAGGATTTATCCTAGAAAAATTATGTTTTCATTCATTTTAATATGCTTATTTGCTCTGTCTGAATAATATCGTCAACGTATTAATAAAATATGTGGATATGCAGAGTTAAAATTAAGAGAAAATGTCTTTATGAAACGTTTTTCATGCATTTGTGGTTCTGTTAGAAGTAACTGTATCCGAAGCCCAAATCGCGGGAGGAAATAATGAATCAGATGCAATTAATTTACTTATTACATAATCAGCATATTCAATGAACATTTTCAAGCTATTCAATGTTACCATCCAAGCGTAAGTGCTGCATTAATAGGAAATTCTTTGCGCACAACTGATGTGCTTACATGCAGAATGCCGAAACATTTCGCGCGCAACTAATTTATTTTTAAGCCTTTCGCGCGCAGCTGATATACACCCGAATCACTGAGTACGCTATGTAGAGTCAATTTATGATACTTTAGAAGAAGTTATATTTACAACTGTTACCTTGGTCAAATTTGAATACCATTTATCTTTTAGAATAATGAGTATACCTTATGAATGACCTGAATAGTTTCCGAATTTAAATCAACATGTCGTATCCCGGTCTAACAGCAGAGCCTAACAAGGTAATGTGGACTGCTGTTAAAGGTACACATCAAGACAAAAGGAAACTACGAAGTCGTTGATTGAGTGAATCGCTTTTAATTAGTTAGGGTACTGGGGAAAGACAATGCTCCGTGTCTCCAAGCGAGAAACATACGTGGGAAGTAAACGGACAGTCATTTCCTTTTGAGGTTACCCTTCAAGTGATGGATTTATTGTGTTATAGCTGAGTGTTATATCATTCTCAGACTTTCTTTTGAGGTCAATATAAAACATAAAGCTACCGTTAAATATACTTAACACTGAACTAGTGAAGTATTCGTTGTAGTATAAAAACACGACCAATAACTGAGCAGAAAATCTGGGGGGGGGGGGGAATAGTGACGTATTTAACGACTTAAAAATTAGGCCGTGAATAGTTTATTGCAACGCTTCTGCTTTTCCATAGTCGCAGAAATATTTTAATACATGGTCAATCGTGAAAATACTGCTCTGGTGTTCTAGAACTCCTTCACCAAACCTTTGAAACAATGTAGTGATTTCTTGGGCTACCTCAATAATTTCTCCCTGTTAATTGATGTACAGTCGAGTGCATGGAACTTGCCGAAGCTTTTAGTTTCCTATAGTGTTTTTCTTTATTTAGTGTTGGCAGAAACTCCTTATCATCTTGTTCCACACGGCCCTGGGAGAGACAATTTCTTATTGGTTTAGATTCAAGCTCGATAGGCTATGAACAAAGATCATGCTTAGGTGAGCAGCGAAAGGGGAGGAACATAGAAACATTTAACCTGAGTGGGTGGAAGGCATGCTTCGCAACGACGGTCCACACCAGGTCCTGTATGAATGCCTCTCGTACAGGTTTGATTAGCATTAAACTCAAACATTCAGCTGTGAACACAGGTTGGTTTCAGGCTCAGGAGCGAAGGAAAAGGGGGAGAAAGAACATACAGTTAGTGGAGTGCTAGAACTATACGTTTTTCACTATAAGCTGAAAGGAGAAGTAAACAGAACTTACATGTATCACTCCGCCGAGCACATGGCAGCACCACGTGGAGGATGACAGGAACTAAGTACCCTTGGGAGGAAATTGCTTTATACAGGATGATAATACAGTATATTGAGCAGCTTGGGGACCATTATCTTTTAAACATTGTATGTCTTATTCCTATATTTTGCCTTACATTCTAAAGTTATAACACACAATACTAAGAGTAGACAAATATAAGTTTGTACCTGAACAGTTCGGCTTCTGTAATTAAATGTACTGGATTAAACCGTTCTTAACTTCAGGCTTTAGAAATCATTCATGTAATGACTAATATCAGTACACGACCTTTGCTTTAACCTTTTATGAGTCAACAAGTTAAATAACGATTAGCACTATAGGTTAAAACACAACAGAAAACAAACGCGACCCAAGCTATCCGAGCAACAATTCTGCATCACTAACAAAGAAGTTAAATTATTCATAAACAATGACCAATCATATTCATTGTCGATTAAAGATGGATACTTTTCACAGAATGTGTTAAAAACATTTAACACAACTGTCTTCTTTCCATTTCCCGCGTTTATGTTTTCCACAGCGGCAGAAGATTCTCATCCGGAAACCGGAAACGAACTGCAGCGCCTGCGCATGGCCTCTTAAACCCTCTGCGTAACGGTCCATGTAGTTATAGGCGAATCTGAACAAACTCATTTAGTTTCATAAATTTAACTGTTACAATAATGAGTTTTTTTAAATTTCTCTGCACGAGAATAACCACAAAATGTTACGATCCGAACTGAACTGTCTTTTGTAGAGCAAGAGACGACATGCTAAGCGGGAAAAGTTGTAGTTTGTCCACCAGCCAATGAGGTGCTGTCTTGTCGCGTGGTTTTGTTTACTTCTCCTTTCAGCTTATAGTGAAAAATGTATAGTTAAGGGTTGGTGAGGGCTAAGGGTGCGATTACATGTGATCATGTCTGCTTTATACACTTTCTTGTCGCATGTTTGGTTTCATTAAGTGGGCGGATAATTGCGTGAACATAGTACAACATATCAAGCAAGGTCGCTGGGGTAGCGCAGTGGTTTCATTTATGGCTCTCTGCTAAGGGCCCGGGGTTCAATTCCAGGCTCTGGGATGGCGAGTTTAAGTCGGCCCTATCCATGTCCTCACCTCTGGTTTGCTCATGTGAAGTATCCGCAGGGCCTGGTTCGGAGTCCACGGTAAAAGCTGTAGGTCCTCTCATTCCACCGCCTCCTCGTCATCAATCTAACATCGGAGGCAACTGATTCCTCCACCTCAGAAATGGGCCCGATCATTGCTTGGTGGAATGAGGTATCCCCCGAAGGTCACAGGCCATATGAGGAGCGTTAGAAATGACGACTTATGAAGCAACATAAATAGTATACTGCAATATAAGTGAGGTAAGTGTATAATTGGAGACAAGATAGAGTTTGAAAATAATGAGATAAAGTGGAGTATGTTCTACTTCCGAGCTTCTAGGGCAAATCCGGCTGTTTTGCTGCGGGGACATGTAAAACTTGTTAAGATGTTGTGCTGTAACTCTGGTGCTTATAAAAGGGTCCCTATTTTCTCCACCCCTTTTCTGAATGAACACTGAATGTAACAATCTTATATTTGAGGTTGAAAAGTTTCCTTATAACACATTTTCTCTCCCAGTTCGATGGGAAGCATCTGTTCAACTGCTGGGTGTAAACATCCCCCAAAACATCAAAAAGTGCACTCACAATTTTATCCAAAAATTACTACTGTGTTTGTTGAAGAATTCTATGGCGGAAACATGAAGCAATTTGAAGAAACTAAAAATATTCACAAAATGTTATGAAACAAGTTATTTTATTCGTCCATCTGTATTCTCCAAAATCTGAAACGAAAACATTTAGCTGATTTTTTTCCTCCATAAGATAGAGAAGGTGAAATTTCTTAGCTTTCTTCTGCTTAGGTACCCTAATATGGAAAATATTGCATTCCACCCAAAACCTCTATATCAACAATTGACCGGGAATACATGTTTAGAGTTCCTTGAATTCAAAGAGAATAAAATATTTTTAGAAAACGGTATTTCTGTGTGTAAGCGCGGGCGTGTTTACGTGTATGGTAGTGGGGGAGGATTGGTGGGCGTGAAACGGAGATGACGAGAGCGAGAATAACATCATTTAAAATGAAATTCTAATAAATACCAAATTGCATACTTGAGTTCGACCCATTTAAAGACAACTGGCAAATATTTTCAATAAAGTCCCTCACCACAGACAACTCTTTACATGGAGAAAGTTTTGGATACATACCGGATGTTTCAGAAATACTTTTACAAACTTTGGGTATGGGTTCCTGACACCAAAAGAAGGGAAAAAGTTCATATGAACATATGTCCCATAATCCTTGGTTTTCGCGTTATTCCTGTCGCAATGAAAGTGTGAGTTCAACGGCCTTCGGGGTCCAACCTCAAAACTTCATTTCTCTATGCATTCATAGAAGGCGTTGACCCATTGCACTACATACGGTAGATGGCGAAGTGTTGCCATGGAGACTTGTTTACGTTTGTCATTTGTCATTAGTCTGTCTTCAACGTTTCAATTGTGTACATGCAGTGAGTTAATTGCACGTGTTTCGTTCCACCATGGCTGGATATTCATTTCGTGAACAGGCAGACATGATTTTTATGTATGGTCGCGCGAATGGTACTGGACGCGAGGCTGCACGGCTCTATCAGATGGAGTTTCCAGACCGAAGACAACCGAGTCATCCAACCTTTGTCGCTGTTTATTGTCGCCTTGCTGAGACAGGAACCGTTGCACCACGGACTATTGATCGAGGAAGAGCAAGAGTTGTTCGTACGGCGGAACGTATGATGCACTAACTGGTATCTACCATGACGGATGGATAGGCAGAGGAGGACCAGTTCCATGGCCTGCACGTTCTCCCGAACTTAATCCGGTGAATTTTTGCCTCTGGGGGCATCTTAAATCATTGGTTTATGGAGCAGCCATCCCGGATGCAGAAACGCTTCATCGACGTGTCATGGAAGCCTGCGAAACCATTCGACACCATCCCGGAGTTTTTGACAGGGTGCGACATTCCATGATTCGACGAGTACAGGCATGCATAGAAGCAAGAGGAGGACATTTCGAGCATTTCTTATGAGTTTTGTGTGTTACAAGTGTACCACTGTGTTGAACACCTAACGAGAAAACAAAGCATTATGGGACATATGTTCATATGAACTTTTTTCCTTCTTGTGGTGTAAGGAACCCATACCCGAAGTTTGTAAAAGTATTTCTGAAACATTCTGTATATGTATATATTTCTTTTTTTTAAATGGATAACAATTTTTATTAAAAGGCCACAAGTTTGTTGAAATAGCAAATCGAATGCATGTCTTGAATATTATGTGAATAGCTTGTGAAGTCCTATTCATTCTTATCAAATTATATGTAACCAGGAAACTATAGCCCATCCGGTTGTACTGTGGTACTATTACTGTCTGCGATGCAAGGGGACCAGGCTCAAATGTCGATAATGGCACAGGTTTTTCCCCAATCTTAGGGGCCGCGTTAGGCCTTTGGGGACCATAAGCAGCTACTTAATTGAAAAGTAGAGGCTCCGGTCTCGGAAATCATACTAAAGAAGCCGAGGCAAGCGGCATTCCGACCCCATGTCACCCTGTGCCCATTATGGACCATGTAGGCGGAAGCAGAGATTGCAGTGACCGTGCGGTAGGTCTTGGCTCTTAAGGGCTGTCATGCGAGGAGTTAAGTTTTAGGACATAAGACAGACAAAAAGTTCTTACAGAGAATATCTACAGCCAATTAGAATAAGTATGCAATTTATTTCAAAACCCTCGCCATTGCACATAGCGACCCTCTTTTTATAAAGATTTTCTGCCATTCTAGTAGTCTCTTTTGTGCTTATGTGTACGTACTAGAACGGTACACTGAACGCATTTCTGCCGAAACGAATTAGTAAGATGACAGAAATACAAGTGTTTGCGCGAATGTTTGTAGAAAAGCACCAGACATTTTATAGCTTATTTTAAATGCATTCTCAACTCCTTGAGATTGCATTTAAAATAAGCTATAAAATACCTTTAGTAACGGATTACTTGCAGAATAAAACTAGTTTCTGACGTTTTTAGTTGCGTCCAGAAAGTCGTAAAACGGAAGTAGAGTTTGTGGCCGCACATTCGGATGGCACGTGGTGTTTTCTTCAAACGAATGACATGCGGGAAGAGAATGATAGCCTGTAATAAGTGGTTGTTAGAGAGCGCAATAACTTTTTAATTATGTCATTTATTACGATAATAGCAGTTTAAGGCGTATGGGGCAATGTGTATATTTTTCTCTTGCCACCGGGTTTTTCTTTCCATAGAAGGACTGGTCATTGCACTGCAGTATGCAGGTCAGTCATTTATTTGGTGGATCACAGATGAAGAAATTAGAAATATTAAAAGAAATAATGTCTACATGATCCACGGAGTGACCGCTTCCACACAAATGCACTCAGCCGGGACAAACACTCTTGATCTGGATTGCCGATCTCACGCCGTCATGGTCGCTTAGGCGTTTAGATTTGGCGTTCCTCGCGTGGGGGACCTCGGATGTCCGAGCCCTGCCTAGAGCTTGAGTGTGTGTTGGCGTGTGCGAGTATAAAGTGAAGAAGGTGGTTTTCTTTTACGTTGTTTGCAACACGCTTTGGGCGTCAATTTAAAGTAGGTTGTATTGAAGGAGTTGTATTATAGTTCAACTGTTGGGGAGCCGAATTTAAAATTCCTTACAACCGCACGTATAGTAAACAGTTTCCGGTAGCCATCGCCCCAAATGTACTTTCAGGTGGTCTTTGCCCCAATTTTAAAAATAATAGCTTTGTAATTTAATTGTTTCTTTAAATATTATATATTTATGTTTGCCTCGGCTGCGTCAGTATTATTTTAGAGACATGGAAGTCTTGGCAGGGCGTGATGCGACAAGAATGTAGGCTTACACAGATTTTAAGTTTTAATTCACTCCTTTTTTATTAATCCTTGACACAAATTAAATAGCACTTCACTGATATCGAGAGCTGTGAGATCCTTTTATTTAATACTTATACTTTTTAATACGTATACTATTTTCGTCTCACACGAATACGTATTTAATTTCTCGAGGACGCATCATGCATCCGGTTACAAACACTGTCCGCAGGCAACTGACTAGATTTCAACCGTCTAAACTTGTAAATTTCTGTATTTCAAGTCTCTGATAGGCTAATCCTACTCCAATAGAATACCTGCATTTAACTAAAACTTTTTTCTGGTTGTTGATTAGCTATATTTTTTTATAAACTGTCACTAAAATTATATTAATGCTTCCAAGAATCACAAATAACATTTAAACTCTCAAACTCATTATTGCCTCAAGGTTACCTCATTGTTACGAACGTTTAACTTATTATTCTCACAGCTCCTACATTATTAAGTTACGTAATGCATTCACATAACATTATTGAACATGTGTACAATAATATAAGCATATGCAATAATTGTGACATACATTTTACAAATTATTACATACATATATTGCTTCAAGGCGGGCTGTTACTGAATTTGCATATTATATAATTTGACTGAAATCATTTAAGTGTTAAAAACACTGCCTCAAAAGCGACTAAATAAAAAGAAAACAACGAAAAGAAACACAAGAAAAAAATCCTGTGATACATTTACATAAATTTCTCTAACCCTTTAAGTTTATTTTTCTCTCTCTTCTTATCGTTTGTTTTTCCTCTTGTATGGAAACCATTCTTACAAAAGGTTGTTTTTTTATCCGCCCGTCCATCCACTCATCCAATGTTAGTCCAGATAAACGACTGTAGAAACGGTTTCGGTACATATCGTTGTAGGTGCAAGGGGATAAAGGAGGTTGAAGAAATAATCAAATCCTTAAAAGTTGGGTAGCCGTATGCTGGCTTTGAAATTCCGTGCTCTTTGCATAACCGCGAGAAAGAAACGAATTGTGAATCAGCACTTAAATGTATAAACTATTGGAAAATTAAAACCAGTATCGACAAATACTAGGAAATATTAATACCACAAAACAGTTACTTGACAAAAATTGTGTATTAACCAGACCTAAATGCTTTTCTGTAGTTATGTGTATCTCTTGTGGCTTACTACTTATATGAGGGTTGGGGCATAAGTCATGGCAACTATTTTATTTTGTGAGAATACTGGCGTATGTGGAAAATGTGAAATATACACATTACAGGACAAGGTATGAACTTCGTGTATGGACATTAAACATAATGCCAACATTGTACTTCACATATTTATTAAGGTAGTTGACATGACAGTACTGTTTTTATATTTCACACTCATTACAGCACAGCACACATAAACATTTTAAAGGATCTTAAAGTAATCTCCTGCAATGTTCAAAACATGTTGCCAATGATGTAAGAGGCACTGAATACCATCTGCGTCACCACTTTCCTCCCCATGAGGGAATTTGATCATCTGTTACTGCACAACATTTGCAATGTCCTCACTTGTTGAAAACTACCTACCACGTAATGGTTCCTTTGCCTTGTGTATGAGGTCGAAGTCACATGGAAACAGGTCAGGAGAGTATGGTGGATGCTCCAATTTTTCCTATACCCAATGCTGTAGTAGCCTTCTGACACTCTACTTTATGTGGTCTTGTGTGTCGTGAAGAATGATTACTCTCTCCAGCATTATTCCCAATAGCTTCCACCAATTCCCGGTGACATTCTCTGGCAGTTCTCCCATGGAGAATGACTATATTGATGTACAAGTGTTGCTCAACATGAGTTACATCCATCTTGCACAGTGGTCACTGGACAACTGATTTCACATTGCTCTCTGTACTTGTACAGGCCATCCCAGTGCCATCTGTCATTGTCAATACACACTAGGACTCTCTTTCTTTCCTGTGACATACCATTTTGTACTCCAACAACAATTTGTCACAAAAAACAAAATAGCTGCCATGATTTATGCCCCAACCCTCGTATACGATTTAAATGATATTAATTCAGGATGAAGAGGACTTCCCAGGCTATTCGCAAAAAAATTAAGGTATACATTTTATGAGTCGTGCAAATGTCTTAAACATACGGTATGTTAACAAAAATCATTAGACACTTTTTAAAAATTAAAAATAACAAAATATACTCCATTTTTAAAACGTTTTAGTAGTGTTTAACCCCGGTTCTTACCACATACAGCACCATATCGATGGATAATGATACATGAAATGAAATGATAATTGGGAAAGGAAATTTGGGAATGAAACGTTCCAGGACTAAGTTTAGGTTACCGCCCCGGTATTTGCTAGTTATGAGGACTGAGGAAAACCTGGAAAGAACCTCAGTCAGGGAGGACGTCTTGGCGGGATCTGAACCGCAGCCCTCTCATCAGTGCCTTAACGACCTCGGCTACACCTTCGGTACGTATTCTATTTAGGGGAGTATTTTGTTGAAAATCTGTGTGTCCCATTCTTGGAAGGTGCTGAACATAAATACCAACTTTGGTATTTATCCGTAAATTCATTTGTGAGCTATGCTGTTCAAGGATACATACAAGCCGCATGCTGGTTTATCTACATTTTTTACTTTCTCTACTACGTATAGCAAGTAGGGGAAGTATTGCATTCCACCCAGAAATTCGATACCGAGATTTCACCGGAAATATGTTTTGAGGCCCCGGAATCAAAAAAAAAAGCATTTTTAGAAAAAGGTCAGTGTGTATGAACATAACTCAAAAACGAAGAGTCGGATAAATACCAAACTTGGTATTTAGGTTCAGTATCTTTCAAAGATGCAACACGAAGATTTTCAAGAAAATCCCCCCACCCCAGACTACCCTTTACATGAAAAATTTTTCGAACATTTTGATTTTCTCAAAATGGCTCTAACGATTTTCATTAAAATATCATATATTTAATATGTTTTCACCACAAATAAAACGTATATCTCGAATTTTCTGAGAATGTCCCCAAAAGTCCTCTTCTTTCTGAATGGCTTTTCCATTACTGGTAAACCGCAAGAAATAGACAATATTTTTCCACACAAATATATATATATATATATATATATATATATATATATATATATATCGTTAAAACACAATTTACATGATATACATTTTTTTCGAGTGCAGCATTTCCGAGATATTCTTGTTATTTGTTTGAATTTTCCAATACTTATACTTTTTCTCAAATGGGAATTCGTTATTCTTTTTTTATCTCCTGGACATGCAAAGAGAATGAAATGCTTCACATAGCAACCAGCTCTTAAAAGATTTGACTGTCGCTTAAAACCTACCATATTCCCTTGCACCTACAAGAAAATTAGCAATGAGTTTCTGCAAATTTTTATCTCGATTAACATGAAGTAAATGGAGAATAAGCGTTTGTAAACATATTTTGTACAAGAGTAGAGAAAGCCATGTGAGTGTTACACATCCGATTTTTATTCAGTAGACCTCAAAACATACATTTCTAGTACAATCTCAATATCGAATTTTTGGTTGGAAAGCAGTTGCTCTACCTACTTAGGTTGGAAAAGGAACAAACAAAAGCCAATTGTTATAATCTACACTCGGGCATATTTGCGCTTCATTACACAAGTACAAGGCATGCAAAATTTACGTTGGAGCTAATAACGTGTTAAATTATCTTTATAGATTTTATTTAAGTGTGGTGAAAATAAGCATGTGTGTTAACATCTTTGGCCAAAAACGCATCGATTGAATCCCCGCTGCACCCTCAAGTTTTTCGACACTGAAGTCGGGCCACAAATTACTTCCAACATTTCGAGTTCCTTCTTTATAAGTTGGATAATAGGTAGCTACTGCAACAAACATTAATAGGCGACTGTACACAGTATCTGTAACAAATGTTTCTCCTACAATTTTGATAACAAAACATTGTTCAGCCGAAATTATATATGTTATTAAATAAAATTCTAACTGAATTTTTTCTAGTAATTTTACATTTTGGATGAATAATTTATACTAACGTGTAGACATAACAGGCTACCCTGAAGCCAAAAATAGCATTTTTACAATTGTTTGCTTGTTTGTGTGCTCATGTACGTGTTACACTTTCGCGCAAGAATGGCAGATCCTACTTTTATGAAAATTCGCACATAACACACTTAATTCCAGTTTAGAAAATAAACTATATACCATCTTAATTACTTTCCTCAATAGAGTTCTAATGGGGCGCAAAATCGAAATATCTCCTTTATTATTCAATTCGAAAAACCTAACATAACAAAGGTTTATAAGCACAACGTTTCTGTCCAGTTTTGTTATTTACAACATTTTGATAGGTTAAATATTTAAGAAGTTATATAAATTTTTTGTTGCAGTTATCCGTGTATGTAAACCGGTTGTCGCGAGAACCAGTATCTATAGCATCGATCACACTGCAATCATAATGAACAGATAAAAGTTTGTGTAGTGTTAAATCGTTTTACACACATTTAGTTTTTATTAAGATCCCAGAAAAAGTTTTATTACCAGTTTTCAAAACACCACATGACAGGTAAGCTGCACAAAGAGAAGAAGAGGGGAGAAAAAGGGAGAGAGAGGGTGGAGGCCAGAAAGACGATTGGAGAGTAAGAGGGAAAAGTGAGACGGAAAGACAGTGAGAAGATTCGCCATATTTTATGGCCATAATGCAAGCAGAGCAGAGCAGCGGGTTCTGCTGATATATAAATACATTTTTTGAAGCGATGTATTGCGTGAATGACTCTTGATGTGGACAAACTTTATATATGTCATAAATTCAATAGTTTTGCCAAAGCATAAATCAAAATGTGGTATAAACCTTGATCTCTGAGCGAAACTTGGCAGCGCTGAGGAGATTTATGTTAACGGTTCTCGGTGGCTTTTCATACACATTAGGGGTAGGAAAAGAAACATGTGACACTGACATATCGATATCACATTATTCAAACGACTATAAGAATTAATGAGTTCGGTGTTTAGAATAGCATTAAAAGTCAGAAACCCTTAAGTTATTTTCGGTTTCCTGCTTCTCACTGTAACACAAACCTTGTGTATTAAACCGCTGCGTCACCTCTACCTTCACATGCGTAGTATACTGATCACATTTTGATAAATATGATTTTTTTTTACCTTAAGTCCAGTGTCGCAGTATGCCAAAGGTACCCAAAGAATATAGCTTAAATAATTAAACTTGGACCAATATTTTTCCGGGCTTGTTTTACGAGGGCTATCCAGAAAGTAACCTCCGTCCATGCATAGCACGAGAAGTAGTGGGGGTAGCGCCGCCATTTCGACATCAGCGTGCGCAGTGGCTCAGTACGCTTCTAGCTGTGCAAGGTGGAGCATCGTACTGTCGCGCGTTTGCTAGTTATAACCTAACAACATGAGCGCCGAAATAACAAATCCTGCCAGGTGTGAAGTGCGAAAAGGCTAAGAAGAGCAATCCAAAACAAGCGTCGTGGTCTACTGACATCTGGTGTCGTGTTTTTGCATGATAACGCTCGCCCTCACTTTTGGCCAAGTTCAAATGGGACGTTTTTGACCATCCCCGTACAGCCGTCTGTACATGAAAAAGTGGCTTGCAGCTCAGCGCTTTGGCAATGCCGAAGAGCTTCAAAACGCCGTGACAGGTTGGCTTAGTTCACAGGCGGCGGAATTTTATGCAGAGGATATTTCAAAGACTGTGAAAAAGTAATGACAAGCGCTTGAATCTGTTTAGAGACTATGTAGAAAAATAGAGAAAATCTGTAGTTTTCAGATGTGTATAATAAAACTTTTCTATGTATACCGGTTTCATGTTTATTTCAAAACGGAGGTTACTTCCTGGACAGCCCTCGTATTTTTCCAGTCGATGATTGGTAAGCCTCGCTGTAATTTGCATCATTTCTCCCTTGAAGAATTGAACACAGGCTTTTTTAGGTTTTGTATAAGGTTAGCAATAATGGAATAATAAAAAAAATGGGCATGCTATTAATTTATATAGAGAAATAAGGCACAGGACTATAGCGACTGTTTGGGTTATGCAGCATAATTTACGCAAACAAAAATTGAATACCGATGTACTAATACAGAGACTATCATTCAAATAGTATTTCTCTTAGTTGTCTGCTAGAGAAGAAGCTAAGATTGCATAATATGTATCGTAGACATTAATAAGTGTTAAGTTTAAGGCAAGCTCAACCGTTAAAATTGTAATAAAGTAATGGTTATCTGATGTGCACATTCTAAATTGTATACTCAGTTTCACCTTCCTCTCCTTACAGCAGCGATTGAGAGAACGTGCGTGTGAGAGAGAAAGATGGCGGGGGAGATGCATATACCCACATCTTAAGCCAGCTCGTGGCCTGTAGTAGGTACATGCCTGAGTTCGATTCTCCATATACGAAGAAAGAACGCGACATGCAGGTTATTTATGAATCATTTCACTTTTCCTCCCACCTCCGTCGGCCCTTTGGCAGGAGTTTGGAACCGAAGTCTGTCGTCGAGCTTCTGTAGCAGCGTTTGGAAATTATAGCAAAATACAGCATTTTGATATAAAGCAACGAAATATAAATTTGTCCCTACACAAAACGTTTTAATCGCATCGTGGAAATTTTTTGCAGTTTTATTTTCGTGCAATAAAGTAAATGCCTTTCATCTTGAACATCATGACTTCCTTAGGAAGGGAAGTAAAGCCGGTGGTCCCATGTTGTGGATTTACCGCACGTAAAAGAACCTCAAGCCTGATAAAGAAGCCTCTGAGCAAAATTTCTGGTCTTTCACACTCAATATAGAATGGGACGCTAAGGACCACAGCAGTTAAAAAGCGTCCATAAATAAAGCTCAATTTAATTTTTTTCCGAGAGATTTTTCTAGAAGGTCGTGATTGTACTGGGAAATAAACGGTAGCTAAGTTAGTTAGACAGCCGTGCGATAAGACAGATATATGGCTTGACTTCCTGCAAAACTCGGAAAATACGTGACCGGAAAATAGTAATTTAAATAGCCAAACGAAAGTTCTTAAATGTTATCGAAGTATTACAGTACGGTGTTATACCTCATGATGCAGTTAACTTAGAATTTGTAGTTGGAAAATGACAAGAAAAAGAAAATTTCACTCTCTAACGACTTTATGTTATTTGATTTTGAGTTTATTTACTTCTTCTTCTTCTTTCTCTGTTTAACCTTCTCTTATGTAAGACTTACACCCCCAGGACTTACAGGCGGGTGCCTGGGGTCAGAGACCCGTCGAGGAGCAGACACTTATGGATCAGACAGAATATCCAGGATGGGTGATCAGCCCGATGCCTGGTATAGGAGGAAGGAAGTAGATGAAACGAAATGATGGTGAAATGGATGAAAGGAAAGGCGATGATGGAGCAGTTGGTGGAATGAATGGCGGGGGAAACCGGAGAACCCGGAGAAAACCCGCCCAGACGCCGCTTCGTCCACCACAAATCCCAACCCGGGCCGCCTCGGTGAGAGGCGAGCGGTTTAACCACTCGGCCACGGCGCCGCCTGAGTTTATTTACATAAAGTAAAAATATCTAAAATTATATATACAGAGCGACTACGAATTCGTGCACCAATTCCCCTGGTCCTGCTCCAAGGACAAACTGGAGACAAGAGTTTGACATGTATGTTTTAAGTGCAATGGTTAGCTATAGCCTTAAAAAGTTAACCACGCAAAAGGCGCGATATAATATCATAGTTTAGAGCTACACACTTGCCAGCCTGTTGCTACTAAAGATTACTTGCATAAAGGTCAAATTGCCGCCGTTCCTTCTCTCCTTTACAGTCCCACACTATCTTCCACTAACTGCAGTCAAGTCGAGTTGACTTAAGTCATCATGAGTATCATCAGCAAGTGGGTGTGAATAAATTTGTTACAATACTGTACATTTTCAATGGTTACTATAACTTGAGAACGAGGCCTCTGAGCAAAATTACCGGTCTTTCGCGCCCAATATAGAATGGGACGCTAAGGACCATAGTAGTTAAAGAGCGTCCATAAATAAAAAAAAATCTGATGTGTTACACTCACATGACTTTCTCTACTCTTGTACAAACTATTTTTACAAACGCTTATTCTCCATATGCTTCATGTTAATCGAGATATCGAGATGTTAATCTTATTGCTAATTTTCTTGTAGATGCAAGGGGAATTGCTAGGCTTTAAGCGGTAGTCAAATATTTTAAGAGGTGGTTGCTATGTGGAGTATACCATTCTCTTTGCATTACCAGGACAAAAAAAAAATGAATAACGAATTTGAGAAAAAGTATTAAGTATTGGAAAATTTAAGGGAATAACAAGCAATATCTCGAAATTGGTTCACCCAACAAAACAAATGTGTATGACATAAATTGTGTATTTTAACGCGATCTACATTTTTTTGTGTAGTAAAATTTTGTCTATCTCTTATGGTTTACCAGTTATGCAAAAGTCGTTCACAATGAAGAATACTTTTGGAGACATTCCCAGAAAATTCGAGATATACATTTCATTTGTCATGAAAATATCTTAAGTATATGATATTTTAATCAAAATCGTTAGAACCATTTTTGAGAAAATTAAAATTTTCGAAAAATGTTCCATGTAAAGGGTAATCTGGGGTGGGGGGATTTTCTTGAAAACCTTCGTGTCGCATCTCTGGAAGATACTGAACCTAAATACCAAGTTTGGTGTTTATCCGACTGTTCGTTTCTGAGTTATGCTGTTCACAAACACACAGACACACACACGGACATGTTTCCAAAAATGTTTTTTTTTTTTGGATTCAGGAGGCCTCAAAACATATATTTCCGGTGAAATCTCAGTATCGAATTTTTGGGTGGAATACAATACTTTCCCTACTTACTATACGTAGTAGAGAAAGTAAAAATAACTTGAAAACTACAACATATAATATACATTCCATAACATGTCTGTCTTCAAACTGTCCTTACAACAGGATCCTAGAGAGTAAGTGCGAATTTGTGAACATTCGGTATATATGTATAGTAGTGTTGCTACAGCATAATAAAATTAACGCAATGTATGTAATCACAGTTTTCATATTTACCTCAATAACGTTTTTAAAATATTTAGCGATATCATACAAGGATAAATTTAGCAATAATTACATTACAGATACTGTAATGAGTTAGGTTTCAGATCTTCCACTCTATTTGGTAAAGCGTTGTACAATTTCCTGTCAAGCTCATCGAAGTTTGTTTTAGGCGCTGTATTTTTACGGAATTTAATTTTGAGATCATTACGGTGTATGGTCTAAGTTGAATTATTCATAGCAATTACATCAAAAGTGCGTTTTACATGCATCAACTATTAAATGTCAGGCTTTCTGAGTATAGTTTAAAGTGTGTTTTCGATTTTTGTAACAGCGTTTTTTTTAACTTTACAACCATTACCCCAAGCTTGGAGTAATGAAAGGATAATACACAGATTTTGAATGCCTTTATTTACTTAATACACTAAGCTTAGGTACCCAAAACTCAATTTTCCACGGAATTTCGAAAGGAATAATGTTTTTAAACCTTTTATAGGAAAGAATTCCGCAATCATTGCAGAATAGGCTCTAATGTCGGTTTTGACTTTTTGGTCATTTAAATGCACGTGGGTAGGTGTGCAAATAACACGTAGAATTTTAGAAGTTTATATTCTGTAATCTTGTTATCTCACGTTTTTGCCTCTTTAAAATGCACCTCATTATATAATCTTTATTCAGTTTGTTTCAGATTTTCAATATGCATTCTTTGAAGGCAAACGAAAATATTTAAAGAACAATTTTTTGCTATCAACTATAGTTTATGATTTAGCTTTTAATAATTTAATACGTGATTAATGTTTATAGAATTCAAAGTATTGCATATTTTATAGAGCAAGCTTTAATGCTACACAAAATTTAAGCTTCGATTGTAAAAAAGTATATTTGAGGAAAGCAAAATTTAAAAGTTTAATTTTTCAAAATCTTCAGCGCGTGGGGGGATTTCACACGAGACTCGATTTGCATCGTTAAAAATTATTTTCTTGGAAGGTTAGCTACAGTAAGCTGTGAAATTAATTTTACTCTATAATTATGTTTAACAAATTATGTCAGCAAAATTGGTTGAAATTTGTGTAAATTAGCATTTTCAGCACTCTTATAATGATTTTCGTTCAGTATTATTTACGTAGGTGTGATTTACTTGTGTTTTTCATTTTAAATTATTTTACAGTGCAATATACAAGGCTTTTACAGCATAGTCCTTATTTTTCGTGTTTAAACGGATCAACAGCTTTTCGGTTTTATTTTAATCCACACAGAGATTTTGATGCAAACCAATAATGAAAACGCAAAAATTGTTCCATATTAGAAAGCTTGTGAATGTGGATAATTCTGAAGTGAAACTGAAACAGAAGAGAAAATTAATACAAACAATTACACCCGAGCACATTTCTGTCAATGTACGGTCTCTTTGATGCCGTACTCAGGGCCGGTTGTACGAACCCTGAATAAATCTTGGAATAGTTATTCTTGGAATACCCTATCAAGGGTATAAATGTGGCGATGAGTTTTATTCCTTAGATAGCTATTCGACTGTTTCCGGATTTAAAACTAATGTTGGCTACATTGCGGGTCATTGATGGCCAGCTTGATGCGTAATCACGCCGTGTTTTGCTGAAATTTGTATAGCAACTCGCATTGGTTTCAAAATGAACTGCTCCTAAACCATTATTATTATTACTATTATTATTATTATTATTATTACTTATTTGAACTATTTGTGGTTCTGTGAAATAATTATGAATGCTTCCAAGCATGTTTGGATGTAAAATTATGATTTTACAACTACATAAATTATGGAAAGTATATGCGCAGATGCTGTGACTTGTTGCGATAGGATGAAGTAGAATTGTTCATTACGTTGTTTATTTATTTAGCTCCACGTATGGACGTCAATCTAAGAAGATTGTTTGTTACGTAATATGCTGCTACGTATGTAAAGCCGATTTTGAAGATGTATTTTTGTTATGCTCCAAGTTTTTAAAAAATATTAACTTTGTTATTAAACTGGTTCTATAGATATTATTGATGTTTATGTTTGCCTCGGCTGCGTCAGTATTACTTTAGAGACACGTTTCTCTTAATCAGTGCGTGTTGCGACAAGCATGTAGGCTTACCGGATTTTAAGCTTTAAATCACCTCTTTTTATTAATGCTTGACACAAATTAAATGGCACTACACTGATATCAAGAGCTGTGAGATTCTTTTATTTAATACTTGCACTTTGTTAACGCGTATACTTAATTTTCGTTTCACACGAATACGTAATATTTCTTTAGAGAACACATCTTCCATCCGGTTGCTACCAAGGTCTGCAGGCAACTGAACAGATTTCAACCGTTCAAACCCGTAAACTTCTGTATTTCAAGTCTCTGATTGGCTTATCCCAGTCCAATAGAATACCTGCATTTTAATAAAGCTTTTTCTGGCTGTTGATTGGCTATTTTTAAACTGTCACAAAATTTACATTATTGCTGCCCTAATCATGATTAGTAGCATTCAAACTCTCAAACTCATTATTGCCTCAAGGTTACCTCATTGTTAGCAACGTTAAACTTATTCTCACAGCTCTTACATTTTTAAATTACGTAATGCATTCACATAACATTATTGAACATGTTTACAATAATATAAGCATATGCAATGACTGTTACATACATTTCACAAATTATTACATACATATTGCTTCAAGGTGGGCTGTTATTGAAATTACATATTATATAATTTAATTGAAATTATTCAAGTGTTAAAAATACTGCCTCAAGGATAAGGGTATTTGTGTAACCTTACATTTCGTGCAAAGCTGTAACGTGTGTTGATATTATACCAATTTACGGTATCTTTCGTTTTCTATGCTCAAAACAGCTAATGCACTTAACCTGGCTTCTGTTATTGTATTCCTTAAAATAACTTTTTAATTCGAGTTTTGAAAACTTATATTTTAACTATTGCCGACGCCACTGTCAACTTAAGATATAATTGAATCGCTGCACCGAGATCAGGTACCTAAACTATTTGCTATGCAGATAATATTCACCAACAGAAATATTAGAATGGTTCGTACAAGTAGGATATTAGGAAAGCATTCCCATTACAGCTCGCAGTATTTTGATGACAATACTAAATGTAACAGATAGAAATTCTCAATCAAAGCAATGACATCGAGAGCATTATGTTTCACTGGCCGTATTCTCCATTCGACCAAAACATGTTTCTGTCATCCAGCTGCTTTGTGTCGGACCCAAACAAGTGACAGTGATAAAAGTGAGTTTATCTCTGCATTCGTTTGAGGAAACCCATTTTGTAGACATGCACAAATTATGATTTTGCTCTCAAATAATTTAAACTTAATTTTAGATTAATATATGGGAACTCTGAAGGCCTCTACTAATCTGGTCATCACCGGCTCCTCCTCTCCAATTCGCGAAGCTTGTGATGTTATTAGCTTCGCCATTGATAAACTTACACATAGCCTACAAATACTGAATATCGCACAGCACATTCACACTTGTGGCTACGTTAATTCTGAATGACGTTTTTGTACCTTATGAAGTAACCAGCCCTTTGTGTATCATCGATAATAACTTAACCTCACTCTTTACATCGCTACACGTCGTAGTAGTGAATCGCTATATTGTATTTTGTGTTTATCTTGGGCAGTATTTAACTTCGCTGCTTCCATAAAATTAATATTTTGCTGATAATATTCTAGGTAGCTTATAATGTTTTAAGTACTAACTTTATTTCATCTATCTGCCTCTCATATGTTCTAAATAACCATCAAATTATCTCAGAGCGATATCCTTTCTCAACTTAAATTCCATTGCCGTCGTATTCATTTATCGAACCACCTCTACAACGTATTATGTTAAGATTCCTGGTTCTAAAAATCATATAAAGAAATTCATCACTTATATCGGACAAAATTGTGTCCAGTGCCCAAGCAGCCATTTTCCTTTTTATATTCTATTCCCGGAATAACGGCTTACCCCCGAATAGAACCAGGAATAAGTTATTCCATGATTATTCTCTTGATAGGCTCTATTCCGATGTCGTACAACACTATTTAGCACCTAACCATGGAATAACGTATAACAGAGGTTTATTTCGAGTTGGTACAACTGGCCTTCGGAAAATTTAAATTGAGTTTTATTTATGGACGCTCTTTAACTACTATGGTTCTTAGCGTCCCATTCCATATTGGGCGCGAAAGACCGGTAATTTTGCTCAGAGGCCTCTTATCAGGCTTGAGGTTCGTTTATGTGCCGTAAATCAACGACACGGGACCACCAGCTTTACTTCCCTTCCGAAGGAAGCCATGCTAAGGATTTTTACGCCCGAAAAAATCCATCGCCCTCCGCCGGGTTTGAACCCGCGACCTAGGGAACTAGAGGCTAGCTGGCCTTCGGAGTCTAACTTAATAATTTTAACGGTGAAACCTATCTCGGTCCTATTTTCTACTTTCGAATCCTAAATCGGTCCCGTCTTCCAAAATGTAAACAACCTAACTCGGTCCCGTCTTCCAAAATGTAAACAACCTAACTCGGTCCCGTCATCCAAAATGTAAACTACCTAACTCGGTCCCGTCTTCCAAAATGTAAACTACCTAACTCGGTCCCGTCATCCAAAATGTAAACTACCTAACTCGGTCCTGTAGGAAATTAATCTCAGTCTAGTTAATTTAAAAGGGTTGGGACTTCCAGCAAAATTATAGTGACTGCAAAACGATATTGCAGTTTCATGTTTCACCAAAACCGATTTAACATCGGGTGTTATATAAGAAAAAAGTTTGCTCTACTAAATGTATGTATCAATTTTGTAAACTCCAAAATAGTTACACGTACAAAATAGCTGAAAAATCGGTCTCTTAATAAAAAAATTATAATTATAATCAAATGAAAATTTTTGAAAAACGCTAAAATATGTAATCTGTAATAACGTTTGTTCTTTTGTGAAGAGCTACCAGCGATGTTTGTGTTACAACCAACTACTTGTGCTCAATGTCACTATCGATTTTTCGTAACAGGAATGCCATACCACGTTACATTTCACTATAATCAGAGTATTATTACGGTTTCGTATTACAGCTACTCAAGAAAGTATTCGTCTGCACTTTAAAAAATTCTAGCAGCCAAATTAATGTGGGGAAAAATCTAATTTTTTTGCACATAAAGATCAAATGGTAATACAGGCGTGTTTTGGCGGTTTTTCAGTTCGTTCATTTTATCAGTTTTATAAATTTTTTTAAAAATATGCCACAACTCTTTTGTACGTGGTGTTTTCAAAATTATCTTACATACATTGAGTAGAACAATTTTTTGTGTAGTACTTGATTTTTTGGCAAAAACAGGATTTTATTTGATGGAGGAATAAAATGTAAAATTTGGGAATTTTCAACGTTTTTGCCTTAATTCCTAATTTTCGTTTCACATTTTACGACTTCGCGAACTTATTTCTCCACCAGTTTAAGCCACATGTCGATGAAAGTGCGTGGATTTATGCACAAAAAATGCTCTACTGGATGCATGAAAAATAATTTTGAAAACACCACATACAAAAAAGTTCCAATTTTGGCAAAATTTTCAAAAACCTATATGATTGATAAAATGAACGGTTTGTAAAGCTGCCAAAACACGTAAACTGTGTTACCATCTGAACTTTATGTCCAAAAAAGCATTAGATTTTCCCTCTATTAATTTCTGCTAGAATTTTTTAAAGTGCAGAAGAATACTTTCTTAAGTAACTGTAAACTGTAAACAACCCTGCGGGACTGAGTTGGGTTGTTGACATTTTACTCACAAAGATAATGGGACCGAGTTAGGATGCGTTCAATTTTAAAGCATGATGCTCAAAAACTAATAACTGATAGTTTTTTTTCTCCTACATTCATTTTCTATTCCCACAATCTCTGCTTCGATTCGACTAGGGATCTAGGAAGCCTATTCTCATGCATTTTCCTGTTCACTATTGGCGATTGATACAAACTCTAAAACTGGCGAGATTTGGTGATCTGCTAATTCAAGATATAAGAGAAGCGTGCAAGATATAACGTCACATAATACGGGATGCAACAGGTAAGCTACTTCAGTGAATATATTAAAGGTACAAACAAGTGGCATCGTTATCACATTGTAATTCTCTTACCGAACCCCCCCTCTTGCTTATAATTTGTCTTAGGTAATTTAATTGAGCTTTCAAGCTCAAGTTTGTTGTCATTACATACGACGGCTGTCCCAGAAGTACCCGACCTAACAAAGAAAACACAAAAATGTTGGGAAAAAACATCTTTATTTCTCTACATAGTCTCCTTTCAGCTCGATACACTTTTCCCAGCGATGTTCAATAGCTTCGACACCCTGTTTATAGTGAGAACCGTCGAGTTCTGCAAAATAGCAATCAACTGCAAACTCCACCTCTTCATTGTTGGCAAATCTTTTACCACCAAGCCATTTCTTCAACTTTGGAAACAAAAAATAATCAGAGGGGCCTAAGTCTGGCGAATAGGGTGCATGAGGAAGCATTTCGAACGTTAGCTCATTGATTTTGGCCATGGAGATAATGGATGTGTGAACTGGTGCATTGTCTTGATGAAACAGATCTTTCTTTTTCGCTAAATGCAGCCGTTTTTGTTTGATTTCAACATTCAAACGCTGCAATAAGTTTGCTTAGTCCTCGCCATTGATTGCTTTTCATTTTTGAAGATAATCAATGAAAATTATCCCACGCGCATCCCAAAAAACTGACGCATGACCTTGTCTGCAGATGGAACTGTCTTCGCCTTCTTTGGAGTCAATTCTCCGCTTTCAATCCACTGTTTTGACTGTTCCTTTCTCTCAGGTGTGAAGTGATGGACCTATGTTTCAAGCATGGTTTTGAATCGACGCAAAAACTCGGCTTTATTGCATCGCCAAACACTCGACTGAAACATCCTCACGACGCTGCTTTTGTTCCATTGTGAGTAAACGCGGCACCCATCTTGCGCACAGCTTTCTAAATTTTCGTTAGTATGCGATATACAGCACTTTTTGAAATGCCTACGATGTCTGCTAGCTCGCGCACTTTCAGTCGACAATCATCCAATACCATTTTGTGGATTTTCTTCACAATTTCTACCGTGGTTCACCTCATTTGGTCGACCACTGCGATGTTCGTCTTGGCAGCTCGTACGGCCTCGCTTAAACTGTGCCACCCAATATTTTACTGTTGTAAACGAAGGAGCAGACTCCCCCCATAGTAGACACTAGCTCAGCTTTAATATTAGTTGGACTAAGACCTTTTGAAAGTATTGTATCACATAACGATGGCCAGTTTTATCCATGTTTACAAATTCGCTGAGAGAGTTCATTATTAATGGCTGCCAAACAATTACTAAACAACGTAGCATTGCCAAACTTCAAACTTAAGCTTTATAAGGGTGGTACTTTCTACGATAGTCATTTGTTTGAAACAACAACCGCTATATATACGTCAGGTCGGGTACTTCTGGGACTGCCCTCGTAACTACTTCCCGAATTTCGATCTCAAAATAATTACCATGACAACAAACATTCGATAATATCAATTAAATTACCAAAAAACTATCAGCACTCGTGGTATTACTAAAGTTAAACAACCGAAATTATCACAATGATATGGGAACACAACCGCAGAAAATAGGTTCAGATAAGAGTAAGTCAGTAAATACGAGGCGTCGTTTTAAAATAAGTCCCGTTTAATATTTTGCCGCTGCAGTCGCAATTTTGAGCATGCGCAATCACTTCCTCCATTCATTTGAGGCAATATTTTATATCACAACACTGTGAATGCCAGAGTGATTGTGGTGTAAATTAATATTATTGTATGTACAGGATTTTAGATGTTTGTTAGCCATAAGTATTGTTAGGAAATAAGTTTACACGGCCTCACTGAAACTGACAATAGAAGTGGGTAACAATAAACCGAGGGGGTGAGTTGTTTATCACTAAGAAGAGACAAACAAATGACGTCAAGGTAGCGTGCCTTTCTTTAGAAATGGAGGGAATATTTTCCCTAGAGTATATATGTTAGTAATAGTGATTGGCTGACAAAACAGACGCTAATGTTGGCGCGATTTGGTAACCAATAGCAGCTCTATTATAATGTTTAGGCAATTCGGGGAGAACGAGTATATATTCTCGAGCCATAAGCATGTGTCGCGCAGTTCTAAGGAATCTTTCGTGAGGTGCACGTCATACATTTTGGAAGAATCTCTCGCGAGGTACATGTCGTAAAGTTAGTTACAAAATGTGAAGTACGTGGCAACTAATACGACAGTAATTACATTCGGAAATATAACAGTTTCAGTCAGGCGTGTATAAAGATTAAATATGTGAATTATTAATTAAGTGTGACAGCAATAAAAGTGTAGAAACAAACTATTTTATCAGTGTTATCTTTTAGCGACAACTCCTTTCCGTTTACACTCCTTGCTCAGAGACACTTGCTCGACTGAGTAATAATAGCTAGCCGGAGGACAAAGAACCCAAAATTCAAAAGAATAAAATAATAACAGACGCTCAGCAAATAAGATAACACTAGCCATTGAGAACTGCGACACATTAGGAAGCCAGACGCAGCTGTAAGCCATCGTCACTTTGTGTTTTCCTGTTGTTAGAGCGTTTCGAAATGTTCAAAACAATCGAAAGACCCGCCGACTGTGAAGTCAGATTCAGTGATACGTTTTTTGAATGAGAGAAATGTTACGCCAGCAAACATTCGTGGCAATTGTGTGAGGTTTATGGGGAAGCAACAATGAGTGACAATGCCCGGCCACACACAGCCAAACAAGCTCAATATTTAATTGCACCATTTGGTTGGGAACAATTCGACCACCCTCTCTACAGTCCGGATTTGGCACCAAACAATTTTCATCTGAAAAAATTCCTTGATGGAAAACATTTCACCAAGTGCAGTCTTGGCTTTCATACAGGCGGCATCATTCTTTGACGAAAGCATACAAAAACTAGTTACCCGTTACGACAGTGCCTGAATAACGGCGCTGACTATGTGGAGAAGTAGTGTAAGGTAATGAATGGTAATAACGTATTTGGAAACTAATGTTATTTTTTTAAAAACTTATCGGTACTTTAAAAACACGCCTCATAGAATATTTTATAATGGTTAATTTTTACAAAGAGCTTAGGCGAACCAGAAATTCAGGACGAATGAGTTATTCGAAATGAAACCAAGTGTAAAGCCACATACTTATTTAAGACGTAACATTGGATAAACGCTTCATTTATCTGGAGACGTTTATGAGTTGATTCAAAAGGCACATTGCCAATAACTAACCATTTGAGTGCATACAGAAACTTGGAAATATAAGGAAAATACATAGCTGTTGGTTTCCATTAAAAAAAATTACTTTGCCTAATAATACTATTTGGGGACGAAGCTATAGAATATGCTGATAAAACAAAATTTCTTGGAGTTTGGGTTGATAAGCATTTAAGCTGTAATGCTCATGTCAATGAATTAGTAACGCGACTTAGATATGTTTCCAAATTAAAATGCTCAGCCAGTCAGTAAGTAAGGAAGCATACACTTAAGATAGTGTATTACTCAAATTTTCATTCACTTTTGTCATATGGGATTATTCTATGGCGATGTAGTAGTGAGGCAATAAAAGTATTTAAATTACAAAAAAAGTAATTAGAATCATGCTTAATTTACCCTATACCCTAGCTGTAAACCATACTTCAAGGAATTAAACATTTTGCCACTACCGTACATGTACTTATTCGAGGTTATTGTACAAACGCAAATGCGCATTGAAACAATTGCTATTAATTCAGACTTTCACAAGTATGATACAAGGAATAAGTCAAAATTACATGTTACACCCCATAACTCTAAATTGTTTGAGAATAGTTTTTACTATAAAAGCACAAAGAACATGAAATCTTTTCAATGTTTCAAGAAATGCTTAAGAGACTTCCTTATGACAAATTGTTACTATTCAGTTGATGAATTTCTGCACTTTTAGGTTAATTGTTAACATTTGTAATGCTGTAAAGTTGCAATAGTATTCTTATACATTGTACTTTTATATTAATTTTATATCTGACATGTATTTTATGTTTGTTTATTCAATTTGTTTTGACGTATCCGACAACATGTATTTGTTAATTATGGATGAAATAAATGAAATGAAACACGTGTGTGAAATTTGGTGATATTTCCGAGACTCACCCCCTCCTCCTCTATTTTTTCCCAGAATGTACCTCTTGGAAGTGTTCCAAGAGTAGTGAGTAATGACCTGTCACTGGGGGTGTTAGACAGCACACATTTAGCCTGTCAGGTTGTTGAAACAAGCCCTTGGGTTCCAGCTAACTGTTCAGTAGCCTGAGGAACTAGACATGTGCACCACCTTCATTATACGCTTTTATCTGGGTTTAGGTGTTATCCATAATGTGGTAATTAGTCCTCCTCGAGCACGAAATCCTTCCAGAGGAGCTCTCGAACACTAAGCACGTCTCTGTGAATGCCTTCATCAGAATAGAGCTTCACTCGTAATGAAAACAAAATGAACACACTTTAAAAAGTTGATGTGTTACATTCACATGCCTCTTCAACCTACTACCGTTTATTACTTTCTTTATTACGTACCTGCATACGACGTACTGTAATCCAGCCAAAAGAAAGCCTCGTATGCGCGTCTCTGTGAACAGCATTACTCAAAAACGAAAAATACATATATGACAAACTTGCTATTTAAATTCAGGATCTTCCAAAGATTCGACGCCAAACTTTTCAAGAAAATCCCCCCACCGCAAAAATTGAAAAATGCTAGATATTGTATTTTTTCTCAAAAATGTCTAACGATTTTGACTAAAATATCATACGTTTAAGACATTTACGTCACAAATAAATCTTGAATTTTCTGGGAATATCCTGTGAAGTCCTCTTCATATGGAAGGAATTTTGTATAGCGGGCAAACTGGTGTACCCGTTTTGTATAACGGGTAAAGTATAAGAAATAGACCAAAAGGTACTACACGGAAAATTAGACCTCTTTAAAACACACAGTTAATTTCGCATAAGTTTTTCTGAAGTTTTAAGAAGTCAAAAGCACATTGCATTTAAGTGTCTAAGTTCTCCGCTTCCTGATAACCATGACCGTAACCACACTATGATCGGGAACGTGAAACACGAAGCTTGAAAAACTTTTCCTTTGGCGTTCCCGGGCTCCGGTTAGCCTCCGGTTGATTGTGCATGCTCACATTTGAAAACGAATATTTTATTTTGTTTTCCGTTCTCGTGCTTATACAAATGTGAGCTATGGTAATGCTTCTTTTGGTACGTCTGAACCATAATTGGAATTTAAGCAACAGATTAAGTTACAGATTACTCTCCTCTTTGAAGGACTTACAAGCCATTGCTGTGGGTCAGTAGCCTGTCGAGGAGCAAGCAAACTCCGCATCATAGCATATCCAGGATGGGTGATCAGCCCAGTGCCTGGTATGGCGGCGAATAAGGAAATGAAATGGATGATAGGAAAATTCGCGGATCAAATTATCCAACCCAGCATTCGCCTATCGACCGAGAAAAACCGCGAAAAAACCTTCGGTCAGGTTGGTCGGCCCCGGAGGGTTTGAACCCGGTACCTCCCGGGACATTACCACCTGAGCATCCGGCTGGGTAAAAACGTTTTCCTGCTAAAAATAATAAAACCATTATTATTTAAGATACCCATATCAGTTAGTTTAGAAACCAATTGGGGTACCGATAAATACAAATAAATTGTTGGTGTCTGTAGATTGTATATGAAAGTTTTGAGATTATAAACAAATGTCCATTATTTATTTTAATAACACTTCCAGGCGGTATTAATGCCTAACAATTTGGCTGGTGCTCTGCGCGTCTGCTATCATTTCTGGGGTCTCAGGTTTGATCCCTCTATCAAAGGTATTTGTTCTTTGTAGGACTTCTATGTTAACCATGCACTGTTTTAGGTCCTTTACATTTAAGGCCTCCCCTGACACCTCATTGCCTCTAACACCAGTGGAAGCAATATAGATATTATCCTTTAAACTAGAGATATATCTCGATAACTATTTTGAAAAAACTTTATTAACTCTTTTGTTCTAGTTTCCACAGATTTTTAGAAAAACTACGTATAGGTAAATGCAAACCGGTTTGGCAACAACGCGCTTTTCCCTGCAAGTGGGTGAGAAAATAACACTTCACGGGTAAAACCAGGACAGCCGCAGAGTAGGATGCGCGCTTTTTTTCCGGATGTAGCTGCGAAGTTGTTGCTGCATTACGGGAACGATATTAACTTTCTCCAGAGTTAGTTAATACCAAAGACGGTTGCTTTGTTATTTTCAGAAGAATGTTTAATTTTTAATGCAAGCAACTAAAACCGAAACACGCTTGTTAAAGTTTTAATGAAGCAATACAAAAAATGTTTGGGATTAAACGTTTATTTATTCTGCAATTTAATGCTAAAAGCAAACTGATATAGTACAATGCAACTATCAGGTACAAAAAAGTCCAGATGCTATCGAAGCATTCAGTGATTACAAGTAATAAAGTATTTTAAGAAATATATTAAAACAAAATAAATTATTTTATTTAAACATTCAAACAATGGAAATAAAAACGACGTACAGGATTGGTAACGCCGGTTTTACCGAAGATAAGAATGCGTGATGGTTAGAGATAAGAGAGATACCTACCTTTGCATTATGAGGTGCGAGTGCGAGTGAGTTATTCAGACTGCTATTGTGACTTCGTAACTTCAACGTAAATTCAGTTTGTGCAAATCAAAAATGCTAAACTGTAGCAAGAGGATCTTAAGGAAGAAAGTGAGGATAACAAAAACCATTGATTAGTTGCTGTTTTATCAAATATTTCAATAAGACTTCCCTTATCCAATTGTTCCATCTTTGAATTATAATCCAAATAAAAGTGCAGTATTTTCTTTTTCTGGTGCGATAAGCGCTCACAGGCTAAAATGATGTTCGAATTTTTTATTCTTCTTTGTATAGCCAATCCTCCCTTAAGAATATGACATCTATACTCCTTCCACTCGGTATATCTTGAACCTCATCTTCGGGTGATGCAGCTGCGTCTTACAGCCCACCCAACTTGAGATGCCAGCTACAAACGCAGCCTCTTAGAAGAGAACCTCTGAAGATCCTACAGACATTGAATTACAAGGAAAAAAGACGAGATCGTGTAAGAAATGGCGTCAACCAAATTTCAGGTTAATTTCTGTAAATGTTGAACCCAACCACAGCATTCTGCAGTTTCTAAACTACTTTTGGAATATAGGTGCACAAGAAAAATCTAAATTATAAAGCGTGCAAAAAAGAATGTAACATTTAAAGCATATAATAAACTAAAACTTATGTACTAAATTAAAATAAAAAGTATAAACGCTAATCTGAAAGAAAATAAAAAATTATTGTTATATTAAACTCTTCACTTTAACGTCCCTGAAATCCTGATATTAGAAGAATTGAAAATATTTGGGGAAATTAAAAGCAAAACATGTTTGGTATCTACCAGTTATTTTGCTCTATACACACAGAGCTTCATTTCCGTTCATTTTGCCTACCAACAGGCCTGATCAAGCCACCGTGATGTTAAACCTCCCTCCGTCCTCATTGTAATACAGGGAAACCCAGGTGCAACCTAAAGTGGGGTCGAGGCCCATTATGCAGAACCACTACGATATCCTTGAGGTTAACGAATTCCACGACACAGATTCAGGATTGGAACTCCAAGCCTTCCGGCGCAGGTTACCACGCCCGGACCGTCTGGATCAGGACTGCAGTCCCAAATGCATTCCGAGCTGCGAAATTTCAAGAAAACGCCTTAAAATCTCTAATAAAAAGCCTGCAATTAATAATGTTCCAGAATTTTCAGAAATTAAAAGCGCAAAAAGCATTAGAGGAAAAATGGGTTATATGACGTTCACTAAAGAAATTGAAACTCATTATTTGTTAATTTATGAATTATTTTCTTACTTTTTTATTAATGAAACATGCTCTGTATGTAGACATCCGAAGAAGCGAAAGCTTGAGTTTACTTTAGTCCATTTCTGAAGGATCAAAAAATACAGAACTTCTAAAAAACTGACACCTTAGAAGAACCAAATCCAAAATGAAAAAGGAATCAAAACATAACGACTATGAGTTGCATGCAGTATAAAGAAATATATCTTGCGTATTTCAGGAAAAACCTATTACACTTAAGAATGCCAGTAGATAGATCAAAAAGAAAAATACAGAATCTAATAATTGGAAGGGAAAAGTTAGGTGATCATAATTTAAAAATGTAAGAGCTCGTGAGTATAACAACTTACAGAATGTATAACTATAAAGTAAAGATTTTAAAGTGACATTCCGTCATTTTATGCAAATTTACATCTGATTAAAATAGTTTGATTTGCAGAAGCAGCAAATTTAAAATATATAAATCTCTTAAGCATGGTAGTCAATGCTAAAGAAATGTAAAATAAAATTGAGTGTTATTTATGGACACTCTTTAACTACTATGTTCTTAGCGTCCCATTGCATATTGGGCGTGAAAGACCGGTAATTTTGCCCAGAGGTCTCTTAATCAGGTTTCACCCTCTGCCAGGTTTGAACCCGCGACCTCGGGAACTAGAGGCTAGCATGGTACCCGTGGACCTTGGAGGACGACGAATGAAATGTACATTTTAACATCTATAGATGAATATATATTGAGAAATTTAAAAGAAGATGGAAAAGGGTGGAGAACAAACTTAAAATTCAACTAAAAATTAATACACAAGATACTACGAGATTTATAAAGGCATAAGGTGGAGCAAAGAATGCTAGCAGGTAAATTTCTGAACGACGTCCATACAGCAAAGCATTTGCTTGTATCTCAGAATTGAACACTTTTCTCAAAAACTAATCGGCCATATGCATTACAGGCTCCTTCTGATATTACAAAATATCACGTTTATTTCTATTTTTGCGATACTGCACAAAGGCCTGCTGGAACTGATAAAACAATTATATTCACTGCGTTCGTTCCAGCTTAAAATGTTGAAGAAATATCTTTAATGTAAACTCAAACTGTTGAAATCTTGGAACGTGAATCCTACCCAGTGATAGCACACTTGGAAAGGTTGTTTTTACCGCTTCTAAGTTAATTGGTTTTCAACGCCCAATAATTAAACATAAATTTATTTATAAACAACATTAATAGGAATCAATTATTCTCCGATAAAAACATTTATTGGGCGATTCTCAGAGAGTTTGCTCCCAAAATGACAAAAATACTAAACGTTTCGAACTTTTTTGGGCCCTAAATTGTTCCTTAGTGTATTAAAACATGATACAAAAAATTTAAAAATATTCTATCACATTAGGTCTCATCGGGAAGCTCTTTCAATGTAGTTTATTGGTATCTTGATAGGTTAGTTCAAAATTTAGATATATTTATCTTGAATATATTGTCTTTTGTTCTCACATTCCGTTTCACCTTTAACAAATATTAAGGTACAAGCATGGCTTTTGCTCCACGTTCTTAAAACGTGATTGTTTTCTACTAAAAAGAGAATTAATTGATTCAATAATTTAATTTTTCTATGTATTTAAAGACTTTAAAACTTGTAATAGAAAAAATCTTAAGTAATGACATAAAGATCAAGCAGGGGGAGAAAAAATAACAACTTTGTAATTAAAGATGTTGAAAGATTTGAAACTAAGTCAATAAAATAAAGGTAAAAGGGTATATCTGTCATACCTTAACGAGCACGCTCGAATTGTACTGAGATAACATAATTGAATATTTCAACATACGAGCAAAAAATCCTATACTTAGAAGCTAAAATGGTATCTTTAGGTATACCTCTTTTATACGTACTATATGCTATAGGTTGTTCAACGGAGGGGGGGCACCTTGGCACCACGACCTTCAGGAATCTATTGTACCTACCACTCCTCAGGAGGATGGGGTGAAGTGAAAGAACCACACAGGAGGCTATATGCGGTAGGCAGACAGGCCACACAGACGCGCTGAAGTCCCTAACTCGCAGATACGCATGTCACCGCTTGAGCCGCCGAAAGAGGGCGTTGAACGAACCACCATTCGAACAGCCCTCAGGTTTCCACGGAGAGTATTCTTTCCAGTGAGCATACATCCGCGCCATCTGTCCGGCACCGCCATACCTAAAAGCACACCTGGAAGATGAGAAGGAAACGGAATGAAAGGAAATCGTGGTAGAGAAGAAACCACCGCGGCATTCACCTGTCGACCCCGGGGAAACCATAAAAAACCCATAGGTCGGAGTGGTCGGTCGCCGAGGATCGAACCCGAGATCTCCCGAATGCGGACCACAGACGTTGCCACCTGAGCCATCCCGCTCGGTTCTTATATACTAAATATGTTGTTTGTATAACTTGCTCTGCCACACACAAACCCTCCGACATTAGTAGCCGAGGTCGTTAAGGCACGACTCGTGAACGTGAGGTCTGCGGTTGAAATCCCGCCAGGGCCTTCCTGACAGGGTTTTTCCGTTTCCTCAGTCTTCATGACTGGCAAATGCCGGAGAGCTACCCTGAACTTAGGCCTGGAACGTTTCCTTATGAATTCATGTATCACCAGTGTTCACCGCCTGCGGTGCCGTATGCAGCAAGAAGGGCGTTTAACATTACTTTAAAACAACCACTCGTGCGCGCTTGATCTAAAAAAAATCATAAATGATGAATGACTTAATTTGATGATGTTTTTAATGATCAAAGTGTAAAGTTTGAACTATGAGACAAATTTCCTTCTTTATGCATTATTTTCTAAAAATATGTAATAAACTTATAAAATAATAAATGCCGTTGTAGTTTCTAACGCTCCCCATATGACCTATGACCTTCGGGGATACCTCATTCCACCAAGCGATGATTGGACCCATTTCTGAGGCGAAGGCACCCATTGGATGGAGTCCTTTACCTCCGATGGTATGGTGATGATGAGGGTGGTGGTGGAATGAGAGGGCCTACAGCTTTTACCGTGGACTCCGAACCATGTTGAGCCTTGGGGAACTTCACATAAGCAAGTCAGAGGCGAAGGCATGCGTAGAGCCGACTTAAAATCGCCACCCCAGTCCCGAGAATCGAACACCGGCCCTCAGTACGAGAGCCGGAAACGAAACCACTGCCACCCGGCGTCCTGAATGTTAAATGTTGTACTAAAATATTGATTACATGCTAGTCACTGATAAATTAAGTGTAAACAAATGCTGTATCGTTAAAATTACACATTGAGGTCACTTTCGTGCCCTATATGCGCTTGTTTATATGATCAACGGTTGCATGTACGTTGTACAACTTTTCTTATTGACCTGGCATATGCTTCTATATGCGAAATATCGATGTTAACAGACATTAACTTCCGAATTTCTACAGAAACAGACACTTTTTAACACTAACACATGCAAATATGCCGAATTTAATATATTTTTAATCAGACATTTGTCACACAGAACCCATTTCAAGCGCCTTGTCATGACAAAAGTGGTATATTATTCACATGTGTAAAACTTATGCAGATGCTGCTTCTTTCAACATCAAAGCATAGGGCATTAATCCTGAACTCTTGGCCGATTTCCAGCTTATTCCGGTCTAGGGTGACTTTCATAATTTTCTAATCTCACCGGCGATATGTTATAAACTGGGGCGCCCCCGCCTGTAGGTGCTTTGATTAATCCACATGCAAGTCAATATGCATACCTATGTAGCCTGAACTACATACATATATTTCATATGAAATGTTTGTCGCTGAAAATGTAGCCTAAGGGCACTCCCTATATTCTGCTACAAGGATGTACCACTTTTGTGGAGTAAATATTGGAGGTCAATGAACACATACTTCCTCAAAAGTGATCTCCACAATTGTTGATACAGTTATCCCTGTGGAGACATTCTGATCGGGTGTAGCTTTTTGGCTGCTGAAGAATCCGTAACTTTGCTTCCATAACCAATCGCGCATGTACGTGTCCACTGTAAACATATGTGCACATACCTTTCTTGGATCGGAAGTTTTGGGAATAAGTTCTCTGTAGGTATGAAAATATGGATAGACGAGATATTATATGACTTGAGATTAACGAACTCATTAGCTTTTTATAAACTGATTAAGTCAGAATCAAGTAAAGGAAATTATTTACATATATGTAATACAAGGGAGAGGGAACTATTGAAGATGTATGTCCAATTTGTGGGGATAACAAAGATGGAGTACACAGTATTCTGAGGGAATGCACAGGAACTGATGAATAGATGAAAAAGCTAATCACGGAGAAATGGCTTAGAAGTAATACATCTATAGTGGTTAAGAAAATATTCATGGATCATTCTCATTTAAGGCAATTGGGGGAATTTCTTTGGAATGTCAGAATAAAATTAAAATGGCCAGTCTACGAAAGCTAATAATGATAATTTAACTTTGAAAATAGGATGATACTGAATGCAGAGTAAAGAGAAGAGAAAAGTGTGGTAGAATATAATCGAACCTCTATGGTACAAGTGACCAGGGCCAGTTTTTATAAATACCATCATGCAATTGACTTATCACTAAATAAATAACATACCTTTATTTGGGTCTCCAAAAGTGACAATCATAGGAAGAAACAATTGAAATATGTGGAGACGTGAAGTCTTTCTGAAGAACTCAGCGAAACGACGTATAGACTTGCTCTGTGAGTCTCCTCAGCATTTCTTAGTGTGGATTTGTTCAAGTTTGATGTTTGAACTACGGTCAACAAATGTATGAAAGAAGCTCGAAAACACACTCAACATCAGTAATCTATGATCATAATGAGCGGAACCAGCAGGTCGGAAACAAGAGGCTCAGATTCCTGACTCATTTCTACACGACTACCACATGCATTGGCTGTCGACAGTCTTTGTTATCCATGGTTACCTCAGATTAGCGTTTAAGTTTACATTATCTATTAAAATACAGTACATGATTCTTGATGTGTAATATGATCACAACAGATTCAAATTATACATACCCATAGACAAGCTTTGAAACATAAAACATGACCATTAATCCAGTAAACTTATAAATTTTGACTTCGATTCAGATTGAGTGGAAGTAGTTATGATCTAACTCCGTGGCGTAACAACAACTGCACCCTCTGCCTCCTTCCAAAATATCATGGAAAGAGTACAGTAATAGGGTGGCATTTGGTCAGCATGTTGCCTCCTCCGGTCGCTTAGATACGTGGTTTGTGAGACTGGAGCCGCTACTTTTCCATCAAGTATCTCCTCAATTGGAACTCAAGAACCTTGAGGCTGAGTGTACCCCATATCATGCCTCACAACAAAGGAAAAATGCCCATTCAGAAACTGTAAATCGAAACAGGGTCCTCTCTCACCCCAAGCAGTAACGCTACAGGGATGTCAGTGAATCCACAGTAAAGAATTACCAAAATAAAATGGTTTAAATCCAGTAAAATCAGTGGTTTAGAAAAGCAATCATGTACTTCAGAGCTGTGATTTTGAAGGAAAATAATGGCTACTTCCGAAATACAAATACTTGGCACATTATATATAATAAATAATGCCTTTATACACGAATTTATAGTCTTCAGTTTTAAGCATTAGTAGTCATTCAAACCACATTTTAAGCAACTTCATTTAAATGTACTTTTGACTAAGGACTAATTATAATAACTCAGAATATATTATTTTGTTACGCACACTTATGAATTGGAAACAGGCATCAACTGGCCGTCTGATCAACTATTCACAATGAGACACTGAACAACTGTATGGGCTGGTAATTGAATTAAGGTTGATGCACACATATACACTCTTCAAATATTGTTCACTTTTATTGAGTCTGGATTTTCTCTGTATACTCCTGGATTTATGAGTCTTTCTCCGTCCTAGCGTCAGACTGTTTCTTTGAACAAGCCAGTAGAATAGCAGAAGATATTATTATGATCTAATGGAATTGCTCATAGCACTGCTTTAGTGCAAGAAGCCAGTTAGTATACTTCTGGTGAAACTTAAGCTTGTTATTAAGAGTGATGTTGTATTTAATTGTTTTAATAACAACATGGATTGTTTTTGTTTTTTTTCTCAGAAAAAACCTAAAATTATCACTTCAATGGATTGTTGATGTAAATATGTCCTGTTAAAATAAGGAATGCTTTTGCCAAAAATTTTCCCCGCGCTTATTAAGTTAACGTAGGTACCTGAAAAGATGCTTAACTCTTAACACCTGTTGCCACGTTTCGTTGCAAGGAAATGAACTGGGCTATATGCGGCAATGGTGTTCGTGGAATCGATAACTTTCCTCTATAAATGAGTGCAGTTGACGGGAAGAATTCCATTGGGGGAAGTTTATCTATACTAATCCGAGCGTTAAGGAATAATCGGTCGGAAATAAAGACATGCCGCGTGTTAACTTTACGAGCGCGGCGATAATACTAATTTACTCCGAAATGTCATTAATCATGAGTGATTATAAAAATAGAGAAATACTTACTGCCATACCCAACGAGTTCCTCCTACGTCCCAGGTGCTTCCAAATATGAATATTGGAACATTTTATTTTTCCAAATGTGTAATCAAATTTAAGAAGGTTGCTGTTTCTCATCTCATAATAATTAATGGATACCTAAATAAAGTATTTGCCTTTTTCCCTTTCATAACTAATTTCACATACACACTAAAATTACAAAAGATCGTTTTTACTTTCTCTACTACGTATACTAACTAGAGGAAGTATTACATTCCACCCAAAACTTCCATGTTGAGATTTCACCGGAAGTATATTTTGAGACCCCTGAACCCAAAGAAAGCATTTTTAGAAAAACGTCTGTGCAAAGCATAACTCAAAAACGAAAACTCTATTAAAAAGCAAACCTAGTATTGTTACATACTGGGATTAGGGCCAAGAGGTTTCCAGCTAAAATATTAATTATCTCAGCATGCTCATTGAGAGATGTAGCTGCAGAGACAGCGAGAGGACAAGAACTTTTAGCATCACATTTCAGCGCAGGCGTGGGATGTTTATAACAAAATACACAGAATTCACATTAACTGTGGGTTAGTCAATCGCACTACATCGCACACAAAAGAGATAAAGAAAGAAATGAGGGGAGATGCTACACACACGAGACTACATTCACACTCTTCACATATAACCGCACTCACTCGACTCTCAAACCAAAGTGACGCTAACACAACACAAAGAAAAGTAACGCTAACCTATTCGCCCTCTCCAACCCTCGCTAGACCCGCTAGCTCGGACTGGAGAGCGTCATGCCAAACGAACTTCAAAACCCAAAGCCGAAAGAATTACCCCAACAATGCCGTCGCCAATACGACGCAATAATGTGTCTGGCATGAAAATAGCTACTAATTACCTAACACGCCACAGTACTCAAGTTCAGAATGTTCCAAGAATGCAACAAGAAGATTTTCAAGAAAATTCTCTCACCCCAAACTACTCTTTACGGGGAAATGTTTTCGAAAATTTTAATTTTCTCAAAAATGGCTCTAACGATTTGAATTAAAATACATGTTTAAGATATTTTAATGAAAAAAGAAAAGTACACCTTGAATTTTCTGGGAGTAGCTTCTAAAATTCTCTTCATTCTCAATGATTTTTGCATAACTGGTAAACCGTAAGAGATAGACAAAAATCTTACTACAAAAAAAATAATAACCTAGATTTCTGTTAAAGTACACAGTTAATGTAAAAAAAATTATTTGCGCCGTTAACCATTTCCTAGATATTCCTTGTTATTTGTTTGCAATTTAAAATGCTTATGCTTTCCTCAAAAGGGAAGTCATTCGTTTCTCTCTCTCTCTCTCTCTCTCTCTCTCTCTCTCTCTCTCTCTCTCTCTCGGCCATGCAAAGAGAACAGAATTTCAAAGTCATTAGATAGCGACCAGCTCTGAAAAGAATCGCTTAAATCTCCGAGCGAGAGGCTCGCATTCAGGAGGTCCTGGGTTCGATTCCCGTCGATCATCCACTCTGACCTTGGGTTTTTCTTTCTATAATTTTCCTTTCATTCGTTTCCTTCTCATATTTTAGGTGTACCTCTAGGTTTTGTGGCGTATGGCAGTGCCGGACAGGTGGAGCGGATGCTTGCTCAAAGGAAATAGTACTCCCGTGGACCTAGAGGGCTGCTTGGTCGACGGGTCGTTCATCGCCCACTTTAGGCAGCTCCAGCAGTGGGACGAGTGGGACTTCCATGCGTCTCTGTGGCCTATCTGCCTTCGACCTGTAGCCTTCTATGGTGCCTTCACTTTATCCCTTCGAGGTGTTAGCCACAATAGATCTATGTAGGTCGCAGTGCGTGGAATGTTGCCCTCCTTTGCATAACCTATAACTAGAGCTTAAAATTTACTGCATTCCCCTAATCCCGTTTTACCTACAAGGAAATATGCAATAAGACGTCTGCAAATGTTTATCTCGATTAACATAAGTAGATAGAAGAATAAGGTTTTGTAAAAATAGTTTGCACAGAATGAGTAGAGGTCATGTGAGTGCAACATATCAGATGTTTTACAACAGCACCCATTCAAGTTTCCATCAGGTGCCTTTGTGATAGTTGTAATTTACTTTTAATTATTAGCTAGGGCATCAGCTTATGCACTCATTCCTTGTTTAATATCCAGCCCAAGGTTCTGGAAAAATCGCTCTCTGGAGAGAGGTAATCGTCTTTGATTTGACACGGTAAATCTCCTAAAGGTCTCATAGGATATTACTCCACGTAATGGAACGTTATGCTTAATGTTTTCAGGTCTTCCTAGCTTGAATAGCCTCTGTGCGTTACGTGACGGTTACGACTGTGAGATGAAATGCACACTATGTGTTATACTATGCTAGATCTGGTGCTTCCATTCCGTGGAACATTTCAATCAAAATAGTTATCACCATATTCACAAGGCTTTATAAGGGTAAGATTAAAACTTTAGAGGCGTGCGAATGTGAAATGTATTTTCGTGGTAGCACGTTTACCTTCTAACCTGGTGGGTATGAGTTCGAATGTCTAGTAAGGTGAACTGACTGCTTTCGCCGTCTTTTTACATTCCTACCGCGTACCTACTAGTAGAACCGAGCGGGATGGCTCAGGCGGTTACGGATCGATCCCCGACGACCTCCCACACTGGCCCATGGGTTTTTCGTGGTTTCCCCGGATCGCCAGGCAAATGCTAGGGTGGCTCATATTCTACTACGACTCTCCTTTCTCTCATTTCCTGTACGCATCATCTTCCCTATCATCTGTTTCAGGGTTCTAGGACCAGACGACGGTGTTCGGCGGGTTGCGGCTGGGCGGTGGTTTGCGCTCTGTGAAGGTTTCTTCCCTGGCGTCGGTGCGGTACCGCTCGTTTAAGTCTCTCCTCAGCGTGGTGGGGCTGGGCTCGGCTCCGCTCCGGAGGACTCTGGTGGTTGGTGGCTTGTGGGCAGGGACCGTGCGGCGTTGTTTGCGTTATATCTGGAAACGTTAGGGACTCCGTGCGCCCGTCGGCATCCGGATCTCGTCGCCTTCTGGTCTCTTCCCTCTCAGGGTCACGTTGGAAGCAAAACGGGCCGACCGGCCTGCGTGCGGTGCTCTTCCCCGGTTCCGGGGGCCCCTACGTGATACGTACCTTCACCTTTGCCTACTAGTAGACAGAAGAATATCGAGATGCCACGGAAATACTTGTTTTGAGGCTCTTGAATCCAAAAGCAAAATTTTTTAAAAAAAAAAAGGTCGGCGTGTATGTGTATTTCTGTGAACAGAATGCTCTGAAACAAAATGCTGCATAAATACCAAGCTTGGCATCTAAGTTCAGTACCTTCCAAAGATGCAACACGCAGATTTTCAAGAAGATCCTCCACCCCAAACTACCCTTTACATGGAAAACGTTTCGTCATGCTTGAAAATGCCTATCCGATTTTGATTAAAATAACGATATATTTAAGATATATCTAGCAGGAATTTTCTTACAATAATCTGAAGCCCTCTTCATTCAGAATGAACTTTATGTTATTTCGTATAACTGGTAAACTATAAGAGATAGACAAAGCTTACTATACAAAAAATGCAGCTATCTTTAAAATACGTAATTTAATTCATTTTTATGATATCAGCCATTTCCGAGACATCGTTATTAAACATTTGACGATTGCTTTGTGCCTGCTACGAAATCTGTGGTGAAACTACTTCTACCAACGTTTATTTCGATAACATGAGGTAGATGGAAAAGAAACTATTGCAAGAATGGTTTGTAGAAGCTATAAATAAAATACATGATAGAGCGCAGAGAAAGCCATCCGAATGTAACACAGGTTTTTTCAGTGTTACGCATAACGTAACTTTTACTTCCATTGCAAATGACTGCTGTTCACTATTGGAGACAAACCATACGCGGTTTGCCTTTTACGTCATAGCAACTTCAGGGTGGAAAGTTTGCATACTTTTTTGAATACTACAAGCAATTTCGGGCTAAAACAGGGCCCAAGTGTTAACGTATCCTGCCTTTAGCCACAAAACACATATTTACAAAGTGAAAATAATCCGTTAATACAGTGCATGTATTGTTATTTATTTTCCATTTAAAATAAATCTTTTGAGTAAGCGCATCTTTTAGTTACTGATACATTCAAATATTAGTTTGCTGTCGCGTAGTCATCGATACTTCTCCAACTGCAAATGTCTTGCTTCCATCTCATACAGCACCGAGACCATGGAGGAGCATTTAGTAGGTCAGATATGTGTAACGTGGTAAACCTCTTACTGTCTGTTCAGCGACGTTTTAGCTAGGGGCAGGGGTGACTTATCTCAGGTAAAGCTTTAGCTGGTGGGAGAGGCACACAATATGCTGAACGTATGCCGCGCGTGACGCATACAATGGAAAACAACCAATAGTCCTTTCTCTGTAGCGTGTCTTTATCCTTCACTTGTCTCAGACCAAGTAACACTACTTCCTTCCAGTAACTAAACCCCTACCTGCTTAGAAAGGCACTCCCACCCCTAGCTAAAGTCGTTGAACAAACAGTAAAAATGCTGATAAAACAATTGTGGATAATGCGTAAACAGTTTCTACGAACACTATGTGGCAAAATTAATATTATAAACGATTGGTGTATCTGTACGTGGTATTTCCATTATTGAGAGGGGTATGAACTGCTAAAATCCTACAAAAGAAAGGTAAAGAGTGTTTCAAGCATTAAAGTGCATTGTTTGTTCCCCTTCCACCAAGGCCCAGTTCATAGACAAGGTGCTTTCTGTAGTAAATAGCGATTCAGATCTTCCAGACCTTAAACGAATGTTTTTGTGTACTTTGTTGCAAGATATTAGTTTTCAATTTATAAGAAATAAGAACAAACAATTGGTGATTCAGATGGTTATATATAATGGAATTAATTGTTCTTTCACACAAGCCGTGTGTTAGACAGGGTTGGAAAGGTAGAATCAGATGACTGAAAAATTCAATGCCATAGCCGGGATTTGAACCACGGATCTCCCGGTCTCCACCCGGTTGCTCTAACCACTGAGCTACCATGGCAACATGCCGACACGACATTAAATTCTCCAACTGATTCGCATTTTTCCCGGTAAACCACGAGGAGATCTCAAAATGTATTGAGATGTCATACCCCAATGGCGACTTACATTCTTTGTAAGTACTTAAGTCCCGGGATTTATAGTTACAACCACTAGTAGGTCAATTAATGGAATTAATTGTTCTTTCACACAACCCGTGTGTTGGACAGGGTTGGAAAGGTAGAATCAGACGACTGAAAAATGCAATGCCATAGCCGGGATTTGAACCACGGATCTCCCGGTCTCCGTCCGGTTGCGCTAACCACTGAGCTACCATGGCATGGTTTTATATATAAATTAGGAGAGCTCGTTGAGTGAAACCGCCACTGCTGGTTCTGAGGCTAAGTATCGATTAGTGCTTGAGAAAATCGATTAATGTAATGTGAATATGTTGGTAATAATCGAATAATTTTCTTAACGTGTTCGATGGAACACGTTTCGCGAAAGCATTGACAGCATGTCTTGACGACTCCACCGTTCTGACAAGCTTTACTCCCGATTTGAGATTTATTCGTCTATTTTACTTTGCTGAAAAGAATACTAGTTCGAATGAATGTTCATTTGACTCCTATTTTCTTTCTATGAACGCAAATAAGTATACATTAAAATGTCATTCAGCCATCGTTGTCTCTCAATCGTGGTATCGACGGGTATGCGATGGAATATGCACACATTGGCACAGCTACATAATAGCAAAGCGTGTGGAAACTTAGATAGCATGGAACGGCTAGGAAGACTTTTGATAAAACTTTTCACAGCTTTCGCTTATATTGCACTGTTCATATTAAAAGTTATTCGTATACTCACTCTAATCAACATTTGCCTAGAAACTGTTTCAAATCAGGAAATATGGATTTGGTTACAAGCAAAAATGCCCCACCACAAAAGGCTAAACTATTTATATCAGAAGTATTTTTGTTTACTTGTGAGCTCATGCAAAAACGAAAACTAATCTTTGTTTCCAAACCGTTACTATTGTGTACTAAAGATGAATTAGATTCATCAAAATTAACAAATACGGTGTGTTAAAAAAAGGATTCCATGTTTTGAGAGGTGGTAGTGTGAATCAAAACAAGAAAAAAATGTCCAGTAAACATGGGCTCTAAAAGGCATATCTTTAGCTGCTAATGCAATCTGCTTGCGATTACACACGACCTGCACTTCTGAACCAATGCTAAAGGAGGTACTCAATATTGTGCCCATTCATAGCAAGGCATGCTTCTGTCCGACATCTTAGGGAATAAGGCACTCTCTGAAAGACTCTAGGTTGGTCACGGATGCTCTGGCAGGCACTGATGACGTCTTCCTGTAGCGTTTGTACATCATTAATGGGATGGCTTACACCAAAGATTTCAAGACAGAACTACAATGTAAACGCATTTCACAAACTTATCAAAACACAAACTAATTCTATTAGAACTAATAAGAATATGCGTTGCACTTATCCAGAACTGTGAATACGGTTTACAGTAACAACACTAACAGATGTTTTTTGCATGCTGCATCCATGGACAGCAACAGAGTAATGTGTCCTCACTGGTTTACTGTCTGCTGTAGGTCGTACGTAATAGCAAAGAGCTTGCAGTAGAAGATGTTTCACACTAGCGAAGATGAAGAAGTGCTCATAGCTTTTAAGGTATGCATTTTAGAGCCCATGTTTACTGGTTATTTTACTCCTGCTTTGGTCCGCACTACCACCCCTCAAAATATGGAATACTTATTTTAACAACTCGTATAAAAGATTAATAGCAATAATGTGTCATTTTATGCAACACAGGAGAACATTTCACTTGAAAAATATATCCGCAAATGACTTCCACTACTGGATGACAGTCTCCCAGACTATGATGTATATAAAACATTTTTATAACATTTCAACTGCAAAACCATATTGTCTTTAAGGTCTGAAAGGGTGTGTGAGCGATTTGCATAAATCTTTCTCTTCAACTGTTCCCAAAGAATGTAGTACAGACACAGAAATATGGGGATCTTGTAGGCCATATATTATCTCGATTTTGCTATATGACTTGATTCCCAAACAACTGACGCACGGCTGTTGTGTAAATTCTAGCATTTTACTCTCTTGTATATTTTAGTCAATTTCATAGAGAAAATAATGATATTCTAATTAAAATGCTACAAAAATCATTTGACGGTGTTATGCATCGTAGGATGGCGAATTGTCGTGAGAGAAACAAAGGCATTTTGCATAAATAATTTTCAAAAATAAAGTTGTTCCTGTGTTGCATAAAATGGTACATGTTTGGTATTATTCTCATATAGTATTGCTTATTTAGATAACAATAACTTGTATTTTGGAAACACTATATTACGAAAAGCGTTGAGTTGTGTATTTCAATGAAGTCCACATTCTTTTTTCCTCTTATTTTTTGTGTCTATCTACCGCTTATTTATAAAAAAAATAGTGAGAAAGTAGCGGACTTCAGAAATTATTCACAGAAAACTGGAGATACATATTTTATTTATCATACAAATATCTCAAACGTGTGATCTTTTGATGAAGGTACTTAAATCAGTTCAGACAATCGGAAACAGATAGCATCTTTTTGGATGGGGATTTTCTTGAAAACCTTCCCACGGCATCTTTAAAACGCAGTCTGACTTAAGTAATTTGTATTTTCAATGACATATGGATACAGAATTTCTGGATGGAATGCAGAACTTCCTCTCCCATATGTGAGCGACAGAGAAAATAAGTATACGGGCTTTGTAGCTTCCCTATTTCAGCACTGATAGCATAGAATGCACGCCACTAGTTGTGTAGAGAATATTAAACTGCAGGTCATAGGCCTCTTGTAGCTCGACGAAGTTCTTGGAAATGCATTCCAGTGCTCTGTTTTAGCTTTAATGGCAGTGTTAAACACCCATAAAGTTCTTGACATGGCTCAGTGAATAAGCTCGACATTCTCTACAGCGTTACTATGGAAAACAGGGTCAGAAAACGCAGCTAAAGGTCACGTATTACAAGAACCTCCACCTGCGCTTTCTTACAATTCAAGAAAAATATTCATATGTGGTATACGTTTTCTCTTACGAGTCTATAATGAATGTTTATACGAGGGGTGATCGAAAACTAAGGTTACAAGGCCTATATTCATGGAGTTTCGTCCGTTATAGAGAAATTAGTAGTGTGCGGTAATTCTATTAACTGTGCAGAGTTTCAACCACTCGCCACCTACTGCGCTAGTTGTAGGTAAACACAAATGGGAGCTCGTTTGCAAAACTGGTCACGCGAAGAAATCCACTCCGTTATTCGATTTCTGTGGGCGAAACATGTAACCACGGCTGAAATTCACCGGCAGCTAGTAGAGGTTTACGGAGAGACTGTAATGTCTCGTCAGTATGTCGCAGAATGGTGTCGAAAGTTTGCGGCCGGTAGAGAAAACGTCACCGACGAGGACCGCAGTGGCCGACCCAGCACGGCATTAACAGATTTGAACACAGCTCTCGTGGAGAAGCTGATTCAGGACAACAGGAGGGTAACGTTACAGCATATGGCGGTAGAATTGGGAATGTCGTTCGGAAGCGTTCTTCACATTGTTCACGATATTCTGCAGTGCAGGAAAGTTTGTTTCCGATGGGTTCCACGAAATCTGTCCAAGGAGAAGCTCATGGGGGCAAGACTGCCACTATTGCAACGGTTCTCCATGAGAGGAAACAGTTTTCTTCACACATTGTCACGGGTGACAAAACATGGATCCACCACTACACCCCCAGCAGTAAGTGGTCATCAATAGAATGGAAACACCCCTCCTCTCCAGAGACAAAGAAGTTTAAGCGACGCCATCTGCCGGGAAGGTGATGGCCACAGTGTTTTGGGACAGCGCAGGTCTCATACCCGTGAAGTTTTTGGAAGGAGGGCACACAGTGACCGCTATCGATACTGCGAGACCCTGACACGATTGCGCGAAGCAACAGGAGGGAACGGCCAGGACTTCTCACCGAGGGCGTCATCTTCCTTCACGACAACGCGCGACCTCAAAGTGTTGTTGAAAGTGGTGTCCATGTGCGCGAAGCCATTCTTGATATCGTCGGATGAGATTACCATTCACACGCATTAGTTCTTCTTACGTAATGTTCATAATTTCTGCTTTTACATTGTCCTTAAGCTCGTCTATGCTGTGGGTATTGTTCCCATAAACTTTATTTTTTGCGTTTAGCGATCCCGTTGTTCTAAATTTATTGACCAAAATTATCAGTGTCTCTACCCGGAACTGGATAACCAGTAAACTGCTGCTGAAATTCTCTACCACCCGTCTACATTATTCAGTTTTTACGTAAGTATCTTACATAGAAATACACTGTTCAAACGTGAATTTGTTGGCAGGCATTTCCGTGGACTAATAAGAGAATTACATTCCTAAGGAAATCACACACAACACACGTATTGTCGAAACACTTCACAACACAAAGACAAAGCAACGACTGAGACAGATCACAGCCGATAAACCTACCCGTGACACATCCTGCGCAGCTGCTGCCAGTGGCATAATACCGAGGTCACTGCCGTCTCGGTCGATATGTATATAAGGCGGTTGTGGCCTTGGCATAAAACGAAGGCACTGTAGTTACTATTCAGCATTATGTGTAGAAGTTTGGAGCTCTGTGCCACATTATTTTTTAAAATAGAAATGCTCATTTTGTCGTAAAATTAAAAATTTTATATTATTATAAAAATATGCAGTGGTGTAACAAAATATGCGTTTTCAGTATGCGGCCAAATTAACGAAGAAACGTTTCGTTTTTAATATGCGGAAAGTACAAATAAGATTACAGTTTACTTGTTGTGGCGTTTTTCAAGAGAGTTTATATTAGTTTTATAATATTTTGAAGATTACACTTTTTCTTGTGTGGTGTTTACAGAATTACTATTAGAGCAATTTTTACTTTCTCTACTACGTATAGTAAGTGGGGGAAGTATTGCATTCCACCCAAAAATTCGATACCGAGATTTCACCAGAAATACATGTTTTGAGGCCCCATGAATCCAAAAACAGCATTTTCAGAAAAAGGTCCCTGTGTGTTTGTGTCTGAACAGTAGGTATAACTCAAAAACAAAAAGTCGGATAAATACCAAATTTGGTATTTTTGGTTCAGTATCTTTCAAAGATGCGGCACGAAGATTTTTAAGAAAATCTCCCACCCCAGACCATCCTTTACGTGAAACATTTTTCGAAAATTTTGATTTTCTCAAAAATGGCTCTAACGATTTTGTTTAAATATAATATGTTTAAGATACTTTAATGGCAAATGAAATGTATATCATGAATTTTCTGGGAATGTCCCCAAAGTCCTCTTCATTCTGAATGGCTTTTGCACAACTGGTAAACCGTAAGAGATAGACGAAAGTTTACCACACAAAATATATAGATCTCGTTAAAACACACAATTTATGTCATATACATTTTTTTTGTGGAGTGAGCCATATCCGAGATATTCCTTATTATTTGTTTGAATTTTTCAATACTTAAACTTTTTCTTAAATGGGAATTCGTTATTCGCTTTTTTATATCCTGGACACACAAAGAGAATGATATGCTCCACATAGCAACCAGCTCTTAAAAGATTTGACTATCGCTTAAAGCTTACCATATTCCCCTTGCACCTACAAGAAAATTAGTAAATGTTTATCTCGATTAGCATGAAGTAGATGGGGAATAAGCGTTTGTAAAAGTAGTTTTACAAGAGTAGAAAAAGTCATGTGAGCGTAACACATCAGATTTTTTTAGTGTATTACCTGATTTTGCTAAGAAAATGCATTTGGATCCGATGGAGGAAAAATGATTGAAATTAAGGAATTAATCAAGATTTTACTGAACTTCCTCATTAACGCCTCAGTTTTTGCCACTGCATAGATGTATTTTTGCATTAGTTTAAATCATAAGTTGCTGACATTGTTAGGTTTTACATAAAAGTTACTCTACTAAATGCATATAAAAATAATTCTGTAAACATAATACATGAAAAAATTGAAAAATTGGTGCAATTAAATAGTATATTATGCAACAAGACTCTAATGGTAGTAATTAAGGTGCGCATTTCTTAATTTTTCCATAAGAGCATCTTAATTACTACCATTATAGTCAAGTTGCATACGACTGTTTTTGGTGAACTACACTGTACTTTCATAACTTGAGTTTTAACAAAAATATCTTACCTTGTTAATTGTGTGTAATTAAATGCTGATCGGATGGCAGCACCTTGAGCATGTTTGCGAGAAGTGCAACAGCTGGCAGCATTGTTGAGTCCACGCTGTATTTATTGATTTTTTTGCAGGTAACGTGATAGCAACACACATTGAAGGAAATGAAATTAACTTAATTTATTAGAATATTAGAATTACAAAGAACAGAATTTATTTTATTTTAAATACATATATTTCACTGATTATCTGGGGGGATGGACTACTGCTTTGAAGGTGTTTAAGGGTATGGGCGATAGGGGAGCTGCGTACGCCGCCGAGTAAGACCGTAATGAATTGCTAGAGTATTATGTATACCATAACAGTTCAGTTACATTACATGTAATCAGCGTGTGTAGGTGTGGTCGACCATAAAAAGAGTTATAAAACTGATAAAATAATAAATCTGTAAAAATGAGTGAAAACAAACTGATATCATTTGCTGTCTCTGCATATTAAAAATAAGAATTTTCTTCCTTAATTTGGCTGTTAAACTTCTTACTTTCTCTACTACGTATAATAAGTAGGGGAAGTATTGTATTTCACCCAAAAATTCGATATCGAGATTTTACCGGAAATACATGTTTTGAGACCTCCTGAATACAAAAAAAGAATTTTTGGAAACATGTCCGTGTGTGTGTCTGTGTGTGTGTCTGTGAACAGCATAACTCAGAAACGAACAGTCGGATAAACACCAAACCTGGTATTTAGGCTCAGTATCTTTCAGAGATGCGACACGAAGGTTTTCAAGAAAATCCCCCCCACACCCAGATTACCCTTTACATGGAACATTTTTCGAAAATTTTAATTTTCTCAAAAATGGCTCTAACGATTTTGATTAAAATATCATAGGTTTAAGATATTTTCATGACAAATGAAATGTATATCTTGAATTTTCTGGGAATGTCTCCAAAAGTATTCTTCATTGTGAACGACTTTTGCATAACTGGTGAACCATAAGAGATAGACAAACGTTTACTACATAAAAAATGTAGATCGCGTTAAAATACACAGTTTATGTCATATACATTTTTTTGTTGAGTGAACCATTTTCGAGATTTTGCTTGTTATTCCCTTAAATTTTTCAATGCTTATTTTCTCAAATGGGAATTCGTTATTCATTTTTTTTCTTGGATATGCAAAGAGTATTAATCTGTGGCAAAGAGAATAGTGCTGCACCTAGCAACCAGCTATTAAGAGATATGTCTATGCTTAAAGGCTAGTGTATTTCTATATTGCCCTTGCAAATACAAAACAAGGGGAACATAGTACGCCTTAAGCGATAGTCAAATATTTTTAGAACTGGTCGCTATGTGTAAAATGTAATTCTCTTTGTATGTCAAAAGATCGTTTCTGCAAATGTTTATCTCGATTAATATGAAATAGATGGAGAATAAGAGTTTGTAAAAATAGTTTGTACAAGAGTAGAGAAAGTCATGTGAGTGTAACACATCAGATTTTTTTAAATGTAGAATAATAATTTTTGGGGTCGTTGTACCCAAACAAGTACTACTTTATGGAGAAATCGTTACCTTTGATAATAACCGTTTCAGCACGTGTTAGCTGTATTCCGCTCTAATACAAAAACATTAAAAGTCAAATCGGTCTTTAGCAGCGTCACAAGCAGTTATGGTAGAATAGGGAATTGACTGGCCTCCTCGGTCCTCAGGCATAAATCCATGTGATTATTTCAGTGGCCACCAACCTCCTGCAACACGGTTAGCACAGATGGGGTGATACTTCTAATTTAGGCTCCATCGGGTAGACCTGTACGGCGGTATGAACCGGCCTACCGCGAGTGGCAACTTGGTACGCACGTACCTCGGAAATATTGCCACAGACTACGCGGTCAATGTGTGATTGTGATGCGGTGATAATCAGAGAACACATTCAGTAAATAGTGAAGTGTCTTTGGTGTAATACATGTTGAAAATATGTTGATTTATTAAAAGAATATCCTATAATGTGTGACTACCGGCATCCTAGGAAATAGGACCATACACATCTTCATATGTAAATCTCTATTCGAGATTATTTAATTATTTTAGTAACTATTACTTGTGGGTGCTCACAAGTTCTTCATGCAATGCTAATTCGTCACCCTTAAATCACTGCCCGCCAATCAAATATTCCTCTACATATCTGAAGTTCAGAAATAGCCAATAACAATTATGTATCCAGAATTAGGATTAGGATTCTAAGCGGAGGGAGATTAGTATACCCACCTAAGCAAATCTTTTGTGCCGGGGCGCCGGGGAGGGAGGTATGAGCTCAGAGGAGACAAAGGGAGGCCGGACCAGGAGGCACGATAGGTAGGGGGCAGACTGGCTGCCATTTCCAGATTTAAACTCCCCGGATGGGCACTGGAGCAGCCCCCTGTGGGGCTTACACATCCATTGGGGAGCCCGGGAACCAGAGACCGTACCTAATCTGGGGGACGAAGGTTTCCACTGAGCATGCTTTTCCTTCTGCCATGCATACTCCGAGACCTCCCGCCGACACTTGCAACCCTGAAAGAACCAAGCAGATGAAAGGTGAAGCGAAATGAGAATGGAGGTGAAATGGAGGGACAAGAAATTCGGGGGGCTTAATGATGCTTCCCAGTATTCGCCTAACGATCCAGGGAATCCCCCGGAAAAAACCAAGGTAGATCGTGGGGATCAAACCCACAACCTCCCGAATGCGGGCCACAGACGCTGCCGCCTAAGCCATTCCGCTCGGTGTCTAGAATTAAGTGTCACCAACTTAGCAAAACCGTTGCCTAAGTTGCCAAAAATTAGCCTTTTACGAAATTAAAGCTTTTTCAACCAATACCCAAATAACTGAGACCGAGAAGAATTTTTCCTGTTGTAATCTTCACCTACAATGACAAGAAGCAAGAAAATCCTTCTATGATGATGAACTCAGGACACTGGATTCGGAGAATGATGGTTGCAGAAAGTGATGAACCGCACGGTCTATCCGTGCTGGATGATAAGCTGCAGAATTATGGTGAAAACCGCGTTCCGCAGTAATTGCGTGTGTATTAATAGGCAGATAAGATTGCAGGATCGCATATTGCACAGTGAACCGTACCGCGCCTGTCTGTGGGAGGCATTACATTCCACATGTAAATGTACCGCTCTACGTATTGTTGCACTACAGATGTGTACCGCCCGAATTGCAGCTGTTTGCAATGATTGAATTATTTATGGGTAAGGTTAACATTTATAATTTATGCGAGTAATCGCCATTTACTCAACGGTCTTAAAGAGCGTATTCAGTTATTTTAGCTGCAGAAATTATTGCTGCCCGAGCAATCACTGTGCTTTAACAGACTTAAATCTAAATAGATTTTCTTACTTTTTAGTAATGCAATAATGCTTGCAATGACTATCTAAAAGCATAAGGACATAATTTGAACTTTTTATATCTAAAAGTCAGCTTATTAAATTTCTATTTATCGCATTTGCCGCACTAATAAGGCATAAACTCCGACATGGTCCTCCATTACTGCATGCAGAGGTTAAACTGCGATTGCCTCGGAGGCTGCGGACTGTCGAACATGTTACATATAGAGTGAAATGGCTTAGAAGAAGACTTTCAAGTAACATTTCAGGATAAAGTAAACAAAGCTCTAATATTATTTTGCTGTATAAAACTTCCTATGCATATAAATTAAAAGTTAATATTAAGTAATATATTTATCTTCACATTGAGAAAAGGCACAAAAAGCTATTATTCTACGATGGCTGCAACAGGGTTTTTCTATTGACCTTGTCCTGTACTCTTAATTTTTACACAGAAACTTATGTTCGAAAGTCTAATAATTTCGGCTAGGAATGCTCGTGGAAACACTGCACGTGCTGGGATGGAATTCTGTCTTTGCAGCGTGTAGATGTGCTGCAGATCGCAGGTGTCGAGCTTTCACACGCGCGGCTTGCATTGAACAGTTTTGCAACTTGATTTTATAAAAGATAACAAGTCAACACCATGAAAGATGCAATATAACTCATATGTTGCTCATAGTAGCTGACTTCTATATGATTGAAAGGAGCGCCCGAGAACTAGGCCGACCGCTTAGAGTTCATTAAAAGTACTTAATTCAAAGTATTTGCAACACTGTAAGTTGCATTTAAACTATGATATAATTGAGATTGCCTTGAAGATTTACCGGGAATCATGAATCAGATGAGAAAGTTTAATTCGCGCTCAGGCATTTCGCTATGGTAGCTCAGTGGTAGAGCATCAACGCGGAAAGCTTGGAGCCTCGGCTGCGGTAATGAACTTTTCAAGTTTAATAAAACTTTCCTAATCAATTGGCTGAGAACACGCAAACTATGTAGAACCACTTCTTGAAAATATGATACATTCTCTGTATTAACACTTCTTTAGATAAAGTTCATCATTTGTTAGTTTTAATTTATTTTCTAAAACTTTACTTGTTTTAAATACTACCTCTGGTAATGCACTATATGAAGCCATTTTCTTCTGGAATACACACCGATGCACTCAAAAGTATTCTGCCCGAAAACCGGTATTCATTAACCGTCACGAATAAAGTGCATAAGGGCGGAAAGCGTTCAAATGTTTAGGTGTGGCCACTTGAGCAATCGATTGTGACACGAGATCGATAGTTTCTTACGCCTAGTAAGAGGAACAGTTTACGCGTTATTAAAGCTTATTTAAAAACCAGTTCTGCTGACGATTATTAAAACCACACCTTAATGCGTTTAAATGCCTGCACTGTACGCTTATTTATTAGGGAGGAGGCTAATGTAAGTGCTGAAGAAGCATTTAGTATGCGCACTCACACTCCAATCTCTTTAACACTCGCGTAATGGATTCAACGCTTGAATAATTTTACCGAGAAAAAGTATATGCTGCGTTTTCTATTATTCAGCCAGTCGTGAAATGCAAAATAAATGTTGGGGGTCATGGATTGTCACTATTTGTCTTTCTGTAATTACGTATGCATATAGGAGGCCTGTTCTTTAAGCGCAGCCCTCAAAGAATACATTATATTCATTTTCTATTAGGAGGAGATAGATATTGAATAACAAGATCGTTATTCTCTATCACAGTGCTTCCAGAGAATAAAGTGGGAATGCCACTGGTTATGCACAGCATAGCAGCAGCGATGAATTCTCCTGTATGGCACGTTTAGTGCCACCATGCACTATACCAGGCACTAAATCACGAACATACTTCATCTGTATTGTCTGCTAGGTAAAATGTTTTGCCCGATAGTGTCCGCTACAATGTTGGAAGACCTTGCAGAAGGAAATTGTCGTCGGGGATACCTAATTCCACCAAGCGATGACTGGACCCATTTCTGATGTGGAGGCACCCAGGGGGTGGAATCCGTTGTCCCCGATGGTAGGAATGAGAGGACTTACAGCTTTTACCTGGACTCCGAACCACATTGGGCCCTGGGGATAATTCACATGAGTAAGTCAGATAGGGCCGACTTAAAATCGCCACCCTAAAGGAATCGAAACCCGGCCCTCAGTACTAGAACCGGAAGCGAAAACACTGCGCTACTCCGGCGCCCCTGAGAAAATTGTAATGTTGAGGAAATCGCGCCAAAATACGTGTTCGACCATGCGCCAGAAGGAAGGAGTTAGTTTTCCTTGTGGAACTCTATGTTAGGCGGTCCTTTCCTCGCCGAACCGAAAGCTGTAGAGATGATGCAGAATGGCAGCTCACGTCCAAACTATTGACTGACAGAGGTCTGGGTTTGATGGGGTTACAAGGAGGAGGATTGCTCCACCTCTGCCATAGGCATTTTGTAGGTAATTAAACTCTCAGAGGGAGAGATGAATGGTAGGAGCCACAAGGGGAACTTGCAACCCAGGAGTGTCAAGTGCTCAAGAACCTCCACCTTCATTCCCTGCGCACCCGGGTAGGGAGGCTGCACAAGGGTCCCTCGACAAGAAGCAGTGAGGTCCAAGATGAGCTCAAGTCGGAGAAAGCCTTTACAACTGTTACATACATCCGTACGCGAATCACACATCCATAAGAGACCAGTACGGTAGAGAGGATGAAACTAGAGGAAGGGCAGGAAGGTGGAGATTTTACAAATTCCAACCCTCCATTGACCATAACATATCGGGAAAAACCACTGAAATCCCTCTACCAGATGGGATGGCACTGGGGATTATGCCCAGGACCTTCCGAATGCGAGCCACAGGCGTTACTACCTGAGCCATCCGGCACGGTTTCGTTTATTGTTAGTACATATACATCTTTCGGGCTAGGTTCGGCAAGTGAGTTTTTCTGATTGTAAATACAATTGTACAGGGTTATTCAAAAAGAAGGAACAGACTTTACATATTTATTTCTAATGAACGACAATAGATAGCAACACGTGCAATACACCACTGCATAGGGAAAAGTTCAAAATTTTATTTTATGTGTTCAAAATGATTGTTATGGGAGGACGACCAGTGCTTTTCCGTTTGCATACGCAACCATCTTCTACGAATTTATTGTATCAATTGTAATTTTTTTATGACGAAGCGGCTCATTGTTGAACTTACAACGAAATGCACGATGCAATGAAACAATGGATTCACTCTTTGCATAATGGAGCACACAAAACGAATTTTCCTGTGGCGTCGCCATTTTCTGGTAAACATACACAGCGCCGCTGTAGGCACTGAATTGAACTATTCGATGGGGTTTAAAACTTTGAACTTTCCTCTATTCAATGATGTGTCGTATGTGTCGGTATCTATTGTAGTTCACTAGAAATAAATATGTAAAGTCTGTCCCTTCTTTTTGAATGACTCTGTATATCAAATGCAGTCTTTTCTTTACTCTGGCGCGTGTTTCAATACTACTTAAATAACCGTTCCGGATAAATAGTTATGAACCACTTATAAAACACTACATTGCATCGTCATGAATAGATTAACGCATAGTTTGTGTTTTGAAGTAGAGTTTTCTATCAATTCTCGTATTAAAGGCATATCTTAACAATAAATGCGACTGATAAACCTGTGGAATAAGATTTTTTGAATATAATATTTCTAGAATATCAGTAGCAAGAAAATAAAAAAATAATAACTATAGTAGGACTGTCACTCTCTGCAAAACTTAAAACTGTCCACATAGATACACAACATGCTTTTATAAAACTGTGTGTTATTAATCGCTCATTCAGAAGTTCGTTTCCGAGATCTTAAGAAATTTCTATGTCATACCCTTTTGTTTGCAAGATATTTATTAATAACAGTAGCCGTATTTGCATACACAAAACCCTAACAATTATATGCCAAAGAATTTCCACATGTGACCATTATCTATCCCCTGGAAGGTTTGAAGTGTAGATACGTTTGTTTCACAGCTTTGCCAGAGCCAATGAGCAGGATTTGCTACTGCACCGAAAGCACTTTACCAGTCATGAATTACGACTTTTAATATCGTTAAATATAATGTAAGTAAGAGAAGGTATGGTGAAACGACCAAGGTGGGTCAAGTAACTACAGAGCTTAGCCGTGTTATGGGGAATTGCTTGCCCTGCACTGCGCTGTTTCTAACTGGTTCTGTTCCCCCTCCACTTTCCCTCCTCTCCGTGTGCCAGCTAGTCAGATGACGCGAACTCTGCACTGTACAGGGGTTGATACGTTGTGAGACCACGTGTTTCAGTGCTATAGTACTATGTAAAGCCAGAAAGTCTGTATACTTTACCAGAAAGAATCTTCGTGTATGATTCCTATGTGACCACAAACTTTTGTAGAGAAGTGAGACGGCGATTTATACACAGATTCCTTGGTGTTCTTGCGTCTCACAGACAAACGATTCTCAATCTTGCGAATAGATTTAGGGAAACGGGATCTATTCTTGATAAGAAACCGAAATTAAATCGTCGTGTTCTTACAGAGTAGAAACTCCATGACATCGGAGCAAAGTTAGAACGAAGTTCAAAGAAATCTCCGAGAAAGCTTTCACAGGAATCATTCGCAAAAATCGGCTTGTATTGGATAATGTTAATGACAGCTCAATTGACCCGCGTTTAATTATTTTGTACGGACGAAGCATGGTTTTATTTCCATAGCCATGAAGAGTTAATGAGTATCAACGAAAATTTTCTTAAAAGGTGTGAGAGATGTGTGGCAGCACGAGGGCATAATTTCCAACATCTATGACGAGGGTATGTGGTTATTGTAGTTATAATTTTCATGAGAAATCAATGCGCTTGACTTTAAGGGGTTATGAATATCCGACTCCGCCGGCAAACAGCGTGCTTCCCGGTGCCAAAAGAATTCCCGTTAGGCCGGCCATGCGTCTAAACGAAGGCATTGTATTTGGTTTTCCTTCTCAATGTATAATGCTGTGGCGTAGTGTTGTGTTGATTGTAAGTACACTTGTATGCAAAAATAGATTTAGGTTGGTAATGACACATGTAGCTCTCTACCTCCCCTCTTGCATAATTCTAGCCATTGATGAGTTGCTTAATTCTTTCCAAAAGATGGACGGAGGGAACATTGCATAATGAAAAACCGTAGAGCTTTGTTAAATGAAATATTATAGGATAGGAATAGGACTATTTAACGGAGGGGACACCTAGTATCTTGACCCCCATGGATCTTTTGTGCGTATACTACCAGGAAGAACGGATGAGGTGAGAGAACCGTAGGAGACATGTGGGCTGCAGAGTGAGGTGAAAGTTGACATATACGCGCAGAGTTCTCTAATTGTTCCAGACTTGATCACTCAGCCACGGGAGGGTTGCTCAGACACATCCCTCTAGTGTGACAGGGGAAATAAGTGGAGGTTCGATAGGCTTCCCTTTAGCAGGGCCGAGAAGAAGCTCCAAATCGCAAACCTCTGGGTCATCTGCCTGACACCCAACAAACCACAGTCCTGAAGTCAACCTGAAAAATGAAATGGGGGAGAGAGGAAATCCGTGGTATACACCACGAAAGCCCACGGTCAGAGTGGGCGGCCATCGGGAATCGACTCCGGGACTTCCCGAATGCGAGCCTCCCACGTTACACCGGAGCCATCTCGTTCGGTAATGAAATATTATTGTTAGCCTTATTATCACGACAATGATTAACGTTATTATAACTCATTGGCAGTGCTACCCACCACCTATCTTCGGGATGAGGTGCTTAGAGTTATGCAATAGGGGTGGAGAAGGGTTACGTGTTTCATCACCAGACCAAACATGGGCTACATCTTCTGCAGACAAATCTATAACGATTGCTAATACATAGCAACAACAATGTCGACCCCCATGGCCGCACTCGCTAGTGTCTAGCTTTGGCGTTTCGTTGCGCAGTGGATTACGGGTTCGAGTTCCGCTTCGGGCATGGCTGTGTTTGTCATTGTGTATTTAAGTAAACAGAAAAACATCCAGTAAATCAGAAAACAAAAGAAACATAGGAAGATATGCAAAAAAGGGCGTATATTTTTAAAAAAAAGGTTTTACTTCTAAGTTTCCTAGTCGTTGAGTAAAATGTATTTTAACCTGTGAAAAATCAGACATAGAGCAAACATTAAGAAACACCTATAATTCAACTGTGGAATGACAGTTAAAATGTGCAACAAAGTCGACAATTACTATTCTCAATACTACCAACATACGAAACGTTCAACCTCATAACGCACTAAGTACAGCCTTCTACATTGAATAGTTTCGGTGATATTTCTGGTATCAAAACTAACAATTAACGAAAAAACTTATTTTGAATTTTAAGTATGCAACGCACCAAATTATATGCAAAAGTACGAAAAAAAAACCCAAATTATTTTCTTTGCGACATAAAGCTTTTACTTTTTTTTCAGTATTACACCTCAAATTAAGCACCTTTTAACGACCACTAAACAAATTTTAAGACTGAAAAGTAATTTATGAAGAATCTCTCAGCGTCAAGCCTAACTTTTTTGGATTTTCTACTTCCAGCAAGACTTTTCACACAATGTTTAAATATTCGATAAAACAAAAAGAAACTAAAAACAATGTTGGACCACACATTTCCTGATAATTCTACAACCATGTTATTTTTTCGTAATGGCCACTAAGAATAAGATAATGTCCAGAATATGAAGGTTATTAAAATCGTTTCGCGCAATACACTTTATATCAAAACATTCTTGAACGTTTTTAAAAAGGATAACTCAGCAATAAACATAAAAGAAAGCAGTGCTATGAGGCTCTGTTCCCGCTTTATTGCACTAACTCCACTTAGCAACGGCATCTATGTTTATAGCTCATTCCACGAGAAGAAAACAACTCCTTTAACAGACTGTTTATTCCTTTAGGCGAGAGGTGCTTATTTTTACTATACAACTAAGGTTTTCGTATCAACAAAGACCCACTTTATTTGTTAAAGCGGAAGTTGTCGAAAACTCCTGAAAATATCGATTTTAGAATTTTTGCGCAGTAATAAACTTTGGTTCTTGCAGATTAATATGCCGAAGTTATTTTCATCGGTTTGCTCTTTAAACGCTTGTCACATGACTATTTAAATGCCAGTTTCAAACGTTAAAGGTCATACCTCAAACATTAAAATTCGTCTTTCTCATAGTGCATTGTTCAACGTGTGTGAATGTTCAAAATGCTCGTTGTGGTTCAAATTTGAAGCAATCAGTTGTTTTTGCACCAAAGATCCTTAACATCATAAATAAAAATTATAACTGGAATTTTTTTAAATTGATTATATATATATATATATATATATATTAACAAATATTTTTCACCTCTAAAATAAAAAAGTTTGAATACGTTATTTATAATTTTTCCACAATATTACGTATTCCATTTAAGAATCGTCCGATAAATTTTTAAAGTGGTATTCCTGGCATGTAAATCTGAAGTTTTGTTACAAAATTTTAAAAACTGCATTGCAAGCAGATTTTTTGCAGGGCAGATTAAAAACCAAAAAATACTATTTTCTGAAAAAGTATTTCATTCATTTGTCTAAAAATTTGGGAATGAATTATTTATATATAATCGTAGTAGTATGTGTTAAAAATGAAGTTATTTACTTACGAAAAATACTTTTAACAGATACCGGTTCTGTTTTTGTTATTTTTATGTGTGCATTGTGAGACTGTTGTATGTCTTTAAATAATCACGCATAATCATGACGTAATTCCTACCAAAGAAACGAAATGGTCTACACATACTCTCCGAATAAATTGCTTGTTTCAATTAAATTCTAGTTTCCTTTCCATACCACTCTTACATATACATGGCGTACCACATTAGCCTCTAGTTCCTGAGGTCGCGGTTCAAACCCGGCGGAGGGCGATGGGTTTTGTCGGGCGTAAAAATCCTTATCACTGCTTCCTTCGGAAGGGAAGTAAAACCGGCGGTCCCGTCTCGTAGATTTGCGGCATGTAAAAGAACCTCAAGCCTGATAACGTGGCCTCTGAGCAAAATTTCCGGTCTTTCACACCCGATATAGAATGGGACTCTAAGGACCATAGCAGTTAAAGAGCGTCCATAAATAAAAAACTCAATTCAAAACATACTCATGGCTCCAAAAAGTATTAGTTTCCAACTTAAAAATATGTGTTACATTCACATGACTTTCTCAACGTACTGTAGTTGATTTTTATATAACTTCTATAAATTATTCGAAACGAACGCTTATTTTTCAGAAATAGTTCCATTACACATTTCGTTGTAACTACACAGGGAGTATAGGAAACCGAATCTATAATCAGATATTTAAAAATCGGGTTGCTATATGGTGGCCTTGAAATTCCAAACTCTTTCCACGACATTGCGAGAAACAACTGAAAAACGTCAGCACTTTAAAAACATGACAAAGCGTTGTAAATTCAAACCAATAACAAAGGATATCTGGGAAATAGCTGTTGCCACAGAAATATATTTGGAAATAAATTGTGTATTTTAAAGATATCTACATTTTTTGTGTAGTAAGTTTCTATCATCTGTTATAGTTTACCAGATATGCAAAATTATAAAAAATTCCTTCCGAATGAAGAGGACTTTGCAGCCTATTCCCAGAGAATTTAGGGGACACATTTTATTTTTCATGTAAATATCTTAAACATATGGTAGTTTAATAGAAATCGTTAGAGCCATTTTTGAGAAAACTGAAAATTTCTAAAAAATATCCCATGTAAAGGGTAGTTTCGGGCGGGATTGTCTTGGAACTTTTCGTGTCACATCATTGGAATACGTTGAACCTAAATAGCAAGTTTGGTATTTTTGCAACATTTCGTTTTAGAAATTTCAAAATGCTGTCGTCTTGAAGTGTGAACTCCTTTAGCACAGTAGATAAATTTACGACATGCACCTAAATGTTTTGACTTAAGTGGAATTTAGCATTTTAGTGGTAATTTCTTCAAGTTTTGTTCAATATTCAGATAACTATATATAAATGCTACAAAACTCTACAATGATGCCATAATTATTGGAAACAGTAAACAATAGAAGTCAGAGGTTAGGAATGAAATTAGGGGAAGCACTAGGAAAGAAATTTGAAAATAATCAACAGCGGTTAGAAAAAAGATGGAGAGTAACATTCAGAGGTTAGAGGAAAAGATGGAGAGTAATAATCAGAAATTGGAAAATACTCGACAGGAATTAGGAAAGAAGCTAGAAAATCAACAGCATGCATTAGAAGTATTCAAGGACGAAATTAGAGGGGAAATAACCAATCTTAGAAAACAGAGAACAGGTTAGGGGAGAAATAGAAAACTTTAGGAAAGAAATTATCCAAGGAATAGAAAAGAACATTTGTGATTAAGCTAGTGAGAAATCAGAGATAGAAAATAAAAATTTAAGGGAGGAAGTAGCAAAGAAATTAGAATCACAAAGGGAAATAGCAAACAAAGAAGTGCAACAGGCTAAAGAAATAGAAAAGAATTAGAAAATAAAATAAAAAGTGGCGACAGAAAATAGGAAAGGGGCAACAGGAGCTATGAGAGAAATTAGAAAGTACTCAACAGAGGTTAGAAAATAGTCAACGAGAGCTAGGAAAGAAGAAAATAGAAAATACTCGACAGGAATTAGGAAAGAAGCTATAAAATCAGTCATATGCATTATAAACATCCAAGGAGAAAATTAGAGGGTGTATAATTAATGTTAGAAGTGAAGTCGAAGAAAATAACAGATATCAGGGAAGAAATTAGAAAGAAAATTCCTTTTCATTTCTTCGAGCAAGGGGCATAGTCTCGTAGAAATAGAAGCCATAATAAGGTTTTGTTAATTGAGGAAGAGATGGCTAGAATTGCTTTTGAGAGAGTTAAGACAAAGGCAGAAAAAGTAGGTCCAAAAGGAATGAAAGAAAGAAAGCATAAGTGGGAACCTGGAATAGGTAATAAGTACAAATTTGTAAAAATTAGTCTTAAGCAGAAAACAGTGAGGGTGAAGTGCAGTGAACTTAACAAAATCAGAATTAGTGCTTCGACCAAAATACTCATACAAAGACAAACTGAAAACCAAATACAAAGAAAACAAATTCTTGTAATTTTATATAAGTTCAGAACAGAAATTAAAAATGCAAAGAAAAAAATCTTAGTAAATCTAGTATAAGGAGTATTGTGTTCATGTATATAAGGGCTATGAACTGTCAATGAAAATTTATAATGTAATCATAAGTGGTACAGAAGAAAAAATTTGTAAAATATGTAAGAAAATTGAAAGAGTTGCGGACAAGGGATCAGATAAATTTAAAGTTAAAATCTTATTCGGGAAAACGTGTACATTACTTTATTACTGAGGATAATAAACGAATGTAACGGGGCATTTTGATACCTTAATAATTGATGGAAGATATAAATAATTAAACAAAGAAATGATAGTAAGAGAAAGAAATAACTGCAATAAATAATTTCCGTATATTACATAAATGTATTATACAATAACCTTGAGTTGAAAGATTTGTCCGAAGAAAAAGGTAGTTAGCAAGTCGTGTTAAGCAAAGTCATTAGTAACAGTGAAGAGCGAAGGCATTAGCTTAAATATTCTTGGAATGCAGTTAGGTTATGAGTTCAGCACGTTTGAACGGCCACGTAGACAGAAATTCTGAAAAAGAGAAAGGTAATGATATTCTGAGAGTCTCGGTGGTACCGCCTAGTAACAATGTTACATACACATACGTAGAAGTTTTGAGATTGGGGCGCATATGATGTAACGTTGGTTGGGGAGTAATATGTAGGTGGAGCTTGAATTAATATAAGGGCGTTCATTCTAATCAGACACACATTCGTGTATATATTCGTGACACTCTGTCTTGAGACACTCACTTAATCTGGTGATTACACATGTGTTATTTTAAGCACTCAGTGACGCACTTGTGCAAGTAACATTTAGCGGTAGAAACGAGGGATTTTGCCGGTAAGCATTTTAGCGACTCACGGCAAGTTACGCTACTAGTTTCTTTTATTGCGGAAACAGTTATTTCAAACCGTAAAATTGATACTGGAGAAGTTAGCAGGTGTAATAATTCAATTGTTACAGTTTCGAGTGCTACGATTCATAACCAGTTTTATTCTTTATTTTCAAACGGTCGGCAACTCGCTTCAGTAGCTCAAATATTAGATCACATTAAATTTCTCGGTCAATTGAAGCTGGTGTTATCCTTTCACACCCGCCCACGCATATCCTAAGAGAAAGATCTCATAGCCAACCGCTGTAGCAGCCGGCAGCATAATTAACAGCAGATATTGAAGCAAAGGGTACGGCTTCAAAAGTGACGACCAATAATAATAATAATAATAATAATAATAATAATCTATAAATATAAATAATAATATTATCGCCATTTATTTATTTGCTCTTCTCACAAAGAAATGCATACATAATTTTGGAGCTTACTGTTTTTTCCGTATGTGCAACAGTAACAGCGTTGGTCACCCGGGATGTAATTGTTTCATATTCCTTGCTTCCATAGATGAACCTCTATTGCGTAGCAGCCCAATAAACCGATTGCCCTAAATAGAACCACAGTAATTTAGTATTCAATGTAAACTTTCGTAACATGAATCCTTTCTTCCTTTGCAGCCATTGTATATACACATACTTTACTCATTTGATATGTGCTAATTATAAGATTTTTTAAACTTGAAATTTTCTGCTTGTTTTATGTGCACTTGAGCGCAAAGAAAGTGACCCATTTCGCTGCATCGCACGTGGGTTTTCTTTTCCCGTAAGGTTTTCACAATTATTTGACATTCTACATCACCTAGACCACATTACTTTTCCTTGTGACTAACTTGAAAGAATTTCCAGGAAACAAACATGAACCAACAAGCGATGTTCGGTATGAAACGATTGTTGCGGGGATCAGAATTAGTCTGTCTGATTGAATTCTGCTTGATTGGTATAAATAAGTAGATGTGAACTAGCCGTATGTGATATGATCAGAGACTTGAGCTTGTAGAGGGAAGGGTGGTTGAGAAATGAGTAACCCTCCATAATATTTATATCAAACGTTTCTCCTGAAATAGACATTCAAACAAGGTCTAAAAGTATTACCACCATTGAATAGAGATGTGGAGTGCAAGCGCTGTTGAACTGTGCAACATACCTCGAAGAATCGAATCCCGTTAGTGGATAATAAACACTTATGTCTTATATCTCTGTAAATTCCGGTAACTAGTTTGTTCCTTACACTTTTAGATACTGGCAAGACCTAAAAATAGACAATTATATACTATACATGTTTATATTAATACTGCTGTTGTATTATGACCACATTAATATCACTGATATGAGCTTAGTGATCAACAGCGATGAGTATAATCATACTTATTAATATTATCACGATTGTTACTAACCTACGATACTCAATTATCAAGAACTAGAATAACACATTGGCAGTGTTACTCTCTGTCCATCTTTTGGGATGAGGTTAGCAACCCGCCAATAAAGTAACTAGAATAAATTATTATGCAAGGCAAGCAGGGGGAAGAGAAAGGCGACACTTGGAGAGGGCAGACCAACGTAAGGGTATCACATTTTGTTTTGGACTCAAGTGTACAATTTGGAGCAGTGGTAGTGACTTGTGAAATTTTACCGAGCGGGATGGCTGAGGCGATGGCCAGCATTTGGGAGGTCGTGGTTTTGATTCCCCTGGCCGACCTTCCTGACCCATGGGTTTTTTTCGGGGGTTTCCCCAGGTCGCCAGATGAATGCTGGGAAGCATCATCACATCCCCCGAATTTCCTGTCCCTCCATTTGATCTCCAATCTCATTTCACTTCAACCTTCATCTGCTTGGTCTCTTTCAGGGTTGCAAGTGTTGGTGGGAGGTCTCGGCGTGTGCAGAGCAGGGAAAAGGATGCTCTACGGAAACCTTCGTCCTCCGGGTCCGGACTCCCCAGGGGATGTGTAAGCCTAAGGGGGAGGGGCGCGACTGCACCAGCCAGCATCCGGGGAGTTCAAATCTTCAAATGGTAGAGACCCTGCCCTCTGCCTGTCGTGCTTCCCGGTCCGGCCACCCTCCGCCTCCTCTCTTACCTCATTCCTCCCTCCCGGGAGTGCCCCGCCAGGGGCATAGGCACAAAAGATCTGGGTAGTGCTAAGTCCCACTCCGTATCTAGTCCTATCCTAGTGAAATTTTGAAATCAAATAATAGTATGTTGTTGGAAGCTGAGAACCAACAGCTCTGTAATTATATTTATCATGAAAGACACGATGCAAAGAGTTCGTGTACCTATCTGATTGAAACGAATCAATTTAAAATGATTTAACTTCTTGAAGGTGAATCTAAGATTATAAGGCGAAAATAAAATGTTAAGAATACTCCGTCATAAGGAAATGTTAACGGAGTTCAGTCTCCCGTATATGAGTAACATCTCAGGTATGCAGAGATGGTAAATGAAGATAATTGACTATTTAAACGAACCTGGAACCTAAAACACTCAACAAATTAACAAATGATGCTCAACATTTGTCAGTTTTGGAACCTTATCCAGACAACCTCGACCCAACCAAGACTAGAACTCCTGACCTTCAGACTGCCAGGCAAAAGAGCCACCCATTATACCACAGAGGTGGGTAGACATGTATTATGTACGTTCACGGCTCATGTCGAGTAAAGACATTATTTTCAGACTTAAAAGAAGTGCTTTGTGCGTTTCGGTGTTTCATTCACACCTACGAAAGGCATCTTCAATGGCGTGCTTTGGTAGCGACCGTAAAGTCCCTAGGCGAGACATGCCCACCCACAAGCGGCTACAGAGAACTTTTTCACCCTCTACTCACTTCATTAACTTAAGAATGCATGTGTGCATAAAGAAATAAATGCTAATAAAACTGTTCCTTTTGCAAAATTCATGACAAGCCCATGCATGAACTGAGAGTACAATGCCAATGGCAGTGCAATGCCATTTAAAAGTTTAATTTATGCTAATATCTGTATGAAAGCTTTTTTAATAAAAGACATCGTTTATAGGAGGAAAATAAACAGTTAAATCTTTATAAAACAAGTCGAAGTTTAGGATTCATAAGCTCACGAGAAAACGATTGACAGTGAAAACGATTTCTAGGTTGTGATTAAAAGCTGACTTGAGTTAAACTTACAATAGTGAATATTTCGAAGATGGTGAATGCCAATTAAATGTTATTCTCAAATGTTATCCTTAATATAACATCAACAACACACAAATATATTCAACTAAACACTTGTATTTCAAGTATTTTCGTGTATTCTACATCGTGAATTGCATACTTTACCTAAGATTTAAAAACAGCAATATGGCTCACTTTGGTGTAGAATGATCCACGAGCCACATTACCGTAATTTAGGCTTCTTAGAAAAATAAAAGCAATACAAATTCATCTTGAAAGTAAGTTAAACCGTTTTTCGGCCATTACGCCTCTGATATATAGAAAACAAAAGTTCATACTAGGACAGTAGATCCATTTTGGTTTTGTATCAGCATTGTAGAGACATTGCACACTGAAGAACCGCTTCAACGATGAACAAACACTAACTACTTGGAACGAAGCGGTTTTCTTGCAGAAACACTGCGACTGTTTGTGGCAGTGAAAGATAAATTTGATGTTGTCGGACTGCCGATGTAGCAATAGTGTGTCAGTCTAATTCCTTTGAAAGCATTATCCTTGGATGCTCATTAAAGTCATTCACGAAACTCTCCATGGGAGGTTATAAATACGATGAAGTTGACTGTCTCTGGTGAAGCCCCATTGCTATCACGGGAAGACAGGATACAAACTGTTCAAGATTTATAGCTTGCGTTCGTACCCACAAGAGGCTGTCAGCTCTTTGATGGCATTTTCCGAAGGCCAAGAATCCGATTATAGGCATGTTCCCGCTTTTCAATCTTTCAACGTAAACCAGTGCCTTGTCTACAGTTTTAATTTGAGATTTTTCCAAGTCATCTGGAGTCTTTCATGTAAAATTTGAGGCAGTATTTTTAACACTTAAATGATTTCAGTCTAATTATATAATATATAAATTCAATAACAGCCCGCCTTAAAGCAATATGTGTATGTAACAATATATAAAAAATGTATGTAACAGTCATTGCATATGCTTGTGTTATTGTATCCATGTGTAATAATGTTATGTGAATATATTACGTAATTAGCTGTGAGAAATAGGTTAAAAGTTGCTAACAATGAGGTAACCTTGAGGCAATAATGAGTTTGAGAGTTTAAATACTACTTGTGATTCTTGGAAGCAATAATATAATTTTAGTGACAGTTTATAAAATAGCCAATCAACAACCTGAAAAAGCTTTAGTTAAATGAAGGTATTCTATTGGAGTAGGTTTAGCCAATCAGAAACTGAAAAGGAGAAAATGTTACAAATTTAGAGCTCAGTTGGTTGCAGACAGCGTTACTAACCAGACGCAAATGTGTCCTCAAGAAATTTAATACGCATTCATGTGAGACGAAAATAGTTTACGTGTTAAAAAGTGCAAGTAATTCATAAAAGAATCTCACAGCTCTCTATATCAGTGAAGTGTTATTTATATCCTATCAAGTATTAATAAAATGAGTGAAGTAAAATTATAATCTGTGTAATTCTACATTCTAGTCGCACCACAACCCTGCTAAGAGAAACGTGTCTCTAACAATAATACTGACGCAGCCGAGGCAACCATAAATATATAATATTTAAAGAAACAGTTAAATTACAAAGTTAGTATTTTTTTAAACTTGGGGCAAAGGCCACCTGAAGGTACATTTGGGGCGAAGGCTACCGGAAACTGTTTACTATACGTGCGGTTGCAACTACTACAAGTTCGGCTCCCCAACAGTTGAAATACGATACAACTCCTTCTAAAATACTCCTTTCTCAAATTCTATGCCTTATACCCGATCTTAGAAACAATATCGACAGCAAAATGCCTTTTCCATGTGATATCAAACGTTTTAGTATCCCTAAAGTGTAATTGATATGTTTTCTATTTTTAAGTGAATATTTTCTAAAATGTAAATTACTTGAGGACTTCAACAAACAACAGGAGAATGCTGCAGTATGATAGCATCCGTGCAATCAGGTATAAATATAACTGATATAATCTAGAAATTTGAAAAGAGCTGGAGCATAATTTTGTATGGCAATTTTGATTTTGGACTATCACGAAGCCCGAACTAGCATATTATATTAATTTTAATAGCCATTCTATTAATGAATTATATAAATTTATATACCCAATAATAAGTGATAGAGGGTAGAAAAAGTTATGTGAATGTAGACATCAGATATTTTTACTACAATTTTATAGGAAACCAGCTTACCGGCAGATATTTAAATCGCTACATGGCATGCTTTAAAAGGTCGTACAGCTTTAAAAACTACATAGAACTAAAATAGAAGATGTTTAGTGTTTAATAACACCGAAAGTCATATTTATGAGCGTTGGCAACTGTGGCCGATTTTCACAGATGTGTATCCTGAAGTAAGAAGTCTTCAGAAACCAAACTGGGTTTGGTTCCGCCCGGTATCTTCTTGGAAACCTATTTTGGTGACCAGATCACGGTCGAGACTATGCACACGAATCTCTTTCCTAAGATTTTCTCTCAGATCAGTTGCTACTTCGGAAGCTGTAATAGTGGAGTGTTCCTGTATGATCCTCCAGACTTGGCAGGATTTACAACTCTTCCCTTCCTTTACTGTTATCTATGTCGTATACGGTTTTACGATCCTACTTACCACATCCGCAATCTTTAAAATGAAAAGTCGTGATAACTTTTCTCTCTTCTCTATTTTCCTTCCATTTCTAGCTCGTTTCAACACACTTGAGGGTAAACCAAAGTCACTGTGTTGGTCGTGATTGAAGGCTCGACCAATGACAAACACTATGGTGTTGCCTCTACAGTGTTTCCTTACCAACATGGGGGAGGGGTGTGCAAATACTTTATCCGTATGTAAACATACCTTTGGAAAAAGGTTTCGTTGTTATTGTAAAGCACGGAAGTTGTGTTGCCAATATAAGTTAAAAAAGATGCAAAATCAGTCTATCGAAAAATAACAACTATAACTCCTCCTCTAGGCGTATGACAAGTTATGCCCACCTTTGTATATATTTTTAAAAACTGTGTTCCGATAACCACTATCTGTAATAGTTACTCAGTCCTAAATCACTTTATTCTCAAAAGATATGACATAACATAAAACGACACGACATAACATAAAATATTTCTATGAAGTTTGACCAAAGTGAAATGTATTACGTTTTGAAAAATCTTAATATTTGCCTGGTAAGAAATGACACCTTTTCATAAAAATATTTTAACAGAAATAAATTAAATGTTTGTAATATTTGTTTATTTATGTTCATTTGCTGCTATAGAGCATCGCTCCAATTATGGCAGCGTATGCAATTAATTACACTGAATACACAAAACCTTACAAAGTAAAAATATTAAAAGATATTACATGTAATACATAACACAGAAAATACAAAGAGTACATAATAACAGAAAAATACGACAACTGCTAAGATAAGTAGTAATTTATATACATTTACAATATTTAAGTGATACAAGATTAATGTTTATACCTATAGGAAAGAAAGAGAAAAAATTTCGATATAGAATTGAAATTAAAATGGAGGTATATGAAATAATTAAATATAGAATAATTGAGTATTACAGTAACAAAAATACAACTATAAATGTGTTAAGATAATTACAAATATCTAATACGTAACATAAATACATAGGTGTGAAGTTGTTGCAGCCCCACGTATGGCACCCAAACTTGAAGGGGTTTATATTGTTGTAGCGATTGCACCACGTTTATGCACCAAATTGAAGCTGTTTTAGACCACGCACGTAATGGATGCCAATTTGCCGGAGATTATTTTTAGGAGTGTTCGCCCCACGTACGATACAAAGTTTCCGGTGGCCTTCGCCCCACGTTTACTTTATGTGTAATAACTATTTTAATGTTATTTATTTAAATATTATATATGTATGCCTCGGCTGCGTCAGCAGTAATTTGCAGAAACATGTATCTCTTAGCAGGGCTGGTACGGCTAAAGAACAAGGCTTACACAAATTATAATTGTATTGTATTTGTTTATTAATCCTTCACACGATTGCATAACACTTCACTGATGTATCCTAATATAGAGCTGTCAGATTATTGTTAATTGCACGTTTAACAGTGAAGCGAATACTTTGACCCAAGATTACATGGATTGTACAAGGAATAATGGCTTGAAGATATATTCATAAAAATAATTAACAACCGTATTCTTTACTTTAATAACTCAACACGTGAATATCACACAAATGGTTACAATTATCAACCCTTGTTCATTCACTATTTCATTTTAGAGTTTACAGTTTCCATATTTATTATTCAATTACAATTTTTTACAATTTGCTTCCTGCTCTCACATTTATAGATTAATAGTTAAACGCCAAGAATAATTATATCTATCCGACGATAAATCTTTACCGATACCCATTTACAAAGAGAATTTTAAATATATTTAGCCGAAAGAGAATTTTGTGCACCGTGCCAAATGCCTCTATCTGACGTGATCCTGCTTGTTTCCCTCGGTGAAGACAGACTGGTTCGTCCTGCTACCCAGCACGTTGGAGCAGATGTCGAGCAGATCGAGAATGTTTTGCGCGTGCGCAGTCTACGGGTCTCGTGGCGTGACCTACTACGTGAGTCCAAACTTGTGCTGGTTCTTCTTCTTGTAGTGAACTAGTTGCAGAACTACTACGTTGATCATTGGACGTCATTTTGTCGCATTCGGCAGCGTTCCTTTGATACATGCCCGTCGCGTAGTGTATATTTCTCCTGGGAGGGTGGATTTGGCACAACAGGTAAACTTTATATTATTCTCACCGCAATGAATTTTCTTGTCTCATACTGAACCCGTACCAAATCGAATTGCTTGGTTACGCTTTTCTGTAGCGTCTGCCGCCTGAATTTGTACTTTTTCTTTATTTCAAGTCTCTGATTGGCTAATCCTACTCCAATAGAATACCTTTATTTAACTTAAAGCTATTCTAGTTTTTGATTGGCTATTTATAAACTGTTTTATATATTACATTATTATTGTTCCAAGAATTATTAGTAGCCTTTTTAAACTTTCTAATTTATTGTTGCCGCAAGGTTGCCTTATTGTTAGCAACTTTCGGCTTCTACTTTGTAATTCTGTTTGCTACGGAAAGCAGCTTGCTTCTATTCTCACAGCTCCTACATTGTTAAACTACGTAATACATTCACATAACATTTATATACATGTACATAATAATATAAACATAATACAATGACTGTAACATACACTTTATATATTATATCATACACATATTACTTTAAGGTGGGCTGTTATTAAATTTTATATTATTTAATTGGACTGATATCATTTAGGTGATAAAAATACTGCCTTGGGTGTTACAAATAATAATTTATACACATTTACAATATTTAAGTGATACAATATTAGTGCTTATATAATAAAGAAAGAAAACTTTGATTCAAAATGATCCGTATTTCAACTTTCCATTTACATGACATAAATAGTTATAAATCAAATAAAATGCCAATATTTAGTTCCGTAATAATTTTTCAACTGTTTTAAAGCGCTCATATATATTGTTGTGAAGATGTTCAAAATAGTATGCAGTAATATATATTTCATATGAACGTAAAATTGTTGCCAATTTTCAGAAAAATCTGAAACATCGAAATTCAGAGGTGTGTTGGTTTTCTCTAACTGAGGGTTTAAACTCAATGCATTAAACTAGTTCCTATCCTATTTAGAGTTACCATAACTTTTATGTACAAATTTGGAAGTTTTAGTGTAACAGTTTAAACATTTGGGGATGATCATTAAAAAAATCTATACTATTTTTTGTAGCCTAGTATTATTTTTCCCCATGCATGACACTTTTAAGAAATGACAGGTTCTATCAATAAAAAAAAGCCTGCGCCTTGGCGTAGTGGGTTTGAACGTAGTGCTCCGAAATGTCATTACGTTGCTCCCTGCAACAACCGCATTCTATTATGGCTGTAATTAAACGCACAGTTTGCATGAACAGTTTTGATCGTTACCAGTGAGTTCAAATATCTTACACTTATGCAATTCAAGCGTAGTAAGAAATTCAACTATTAAGGTGTCTATTGGCAACAAAAATTGATAAAGTGACTGGGGTTTTATGATACAATTCCTGCTCCCGAAAATCTTTTCGCCAAGGAAATCAATGTACACTCGTTTCAATTTATGCCGTCACCGCAGCTTCGGGAGGCATTATACGGACCTTCACAGGTGAAGTGTATATCTATAGCAAGGAGGAGGTGTGTGTATCTGTTTACCTTTTCGCTCATGCAGTGGCGTCCTGTTTTACGTGCACAGTTCTAGATTGTTCACATATGAATATATAACTTTGAGGAATAGTTTTGTTCATCACTTACAATAACCGTATTTAAATATATAACAAAATAAAGCCCTGTGTTGCACAGTATCTTCACGAAAAAATATTTTAAAAAAATATACATAATGTAAAACTGAAGTAAATTATACTTTTTACTCTCAAAGGGGACACACTTACTAGACATTATTTTAATATAATCTGTTCAATTTACATTCTTGTCCAATACCTGATTTAGCCGCCTAGGCACTAAATCACTTAGGTGTTGGAAGAACTCTGGCTCTAAACGCAAATGTCGCTACATTTCTTGACAAGTGTTCGTAAAGGGCGAGGCGGTTAAATCAGGTATTGGACAAGAATAGAGATTGCAACAGATTATTAAAATAATCTCTAGTAAATGTGCCTTCTTTGAGAGCAAAAACTGTAATTCACCTCAGTTTTACATTATATTGTCATTAAAACTACTTTTTCGTGGAAATGTTGTGCAAAACAGTGTATTGTTTAGTTGTATATTTGAATTGGACAGATGATTCCAGCAAATGTACCCTCTTTGAGAGTAAAAAGTATAATGTATTTCAGTTTTACATCATGTTGTAATTAAAATATTTTTTTCGTGGAGATATTGCGCAAAACAGGGTTTTGCTTAGTTATACATTTAAACATGGTTATTATAAGTGATGACGAGTAAAGCTGTTGCTCAAAGTTACATATTCGTATGCGAATAATCTAGAACTGTGCACGTAAACCAGGACGCCACGGCATGCACGACAAGGTAAACAGATACACACACCTCCTGCTTGCTATGCACACTCCACCTGTGAAGGCCAGTAGAATGCCTCCCGAAGCTGCGGTGATGGCATAAATGGAAGCGAGTGTACGTATTCATATGTTTGCGTATACGAATCCAAGGGCTAAAGATACATGGTATCGCCGTTTTTCCTAGTGTTACTTTTATACCAAACATAACGAACTGCAGGGCTTTGTTTTGTTTATACCTGTATCCTTCAGTTACTCTGTAAGTTCGAGTTGTGAGTTTTTTCTATGGCTAAACGTTTGAACACGATTTCAATGGCATAACAATGGTTGATAGACAGAACATCTTAGCCGCAACTTTTGTAAAATGTATACTTTTAACGTGAATAGAAAACCACCACCAAGAATTACATCCCAGAAAAACATCATAAAGAAATCGCTTGTGTGGCAGAAATAAAAGACCAATGTACTTTATCTTATGAGCCAAACAGATAATTTAGCAGCGAAAAAACGTAAAAAGCACACAGTTCCCACGTTTTTATCATAAGCACTTTTCCAAAGCGGCACATAAAATAAAAATCTGATGTGTTACACTCACACGACTTTCTCTACTCTTGTACAAACTATTTTTACAAACGCTTATTCTCCATCTACTTCATGATAATCGAGATAAACATTTGCAGACTCTATCTTATTGCTAATTTTCTTGTAGATGTAAGGGGAAAATATATTTACAAGGGCAATGTAGAAAAACAGTAGCATTTAAGCATATACATATCTCTTAATAGCTGGTTGCTAGGTGCAGCACCATTCCCTTTGCCACAGATTATAACTCTTTGCATATCCAAGACAAAAAAAATGAATAACGAATTCCTATTTTAGAAAATAAGTATTGAAAAATTTAAGGGAATAACAAGCAATATCTCGAAAATGGTTCACTCAACAAAAAAAATGTATATGACATAAATTGTGTATTTTAACGCGATCTACATTTTTGGTGTAGTAGAATTTTGTCTATCTCTTATGGTTTACCAGTTATGCAAAAGTCGTTCACAATGGAGAATACTTTTGGAGACATTCCCAGAAAATTCAAGATATACATTTTATTTGTCATGAAAATATCTTAAACATATGATATTTTAATCAAAATCGTTAGAGCCATTTTTGAGAAAATTAAAATTTTCGAAAAATCTTCCATGTAAAGGGTAATCTGGGGTGGGGGGATTTTCTTGAAAACCTTCGTGTCGCATCTCTGGAAGATACTGAACCTAAATACCAAGTTTGGTGTTTATCCGACTGTTCGTTTCTGAGTTATGCTGTTCACAGACACACACACGGACATGTTTCCAAAAATGCTTTTTTTGGATTCAGGGTGTCTCAAAACATGTATTTCCGGTAAAATCTTGATATCGAATTTTTGGGTGGAATACAATACTTCCCCTACTTACTGTACGTAGTAGAGAAAGTAAAAATTGTGGCTCTTAAGTTACGACTTCCGTTCTAACTGTCCACACAGCGCTTAATATAATTTATTAGTTTTATAATTTAATAGTTATAGATGTGTAAATCTTCATACAACATGTGGTTTCCATTTAAAACGTGTCATTTAGTATTGCCCATTGTAAGTATTCATAAATCACTATCGTTAAGGCACGTACTCGTGAAGAGGAGGTCTACGGTTCAAATCCTGCCAGGACCATTCTCCTAGACTGAGTTTTTTTTTCTGTTTTCCTCAGTGCTTATAACTGGCAAGTGCCGGGGAGGTACATTAAACTCAGTCCTGGAACGTTTCCTTCCTAAATTTTCTTTCCAAATTATAATTTCATTTATCACTAACATTAGTATGCTGCATATAAAATTAAAAAGTAAAAATGCTCGAAAAGCTGGCTGTAATGATGTTTTGCTTCTTACCCATCGATATATCATCCCTACTCAAAATTAACTTATTTTTCTCTAAGAATACCCATCTGTGAAAAAAGGGCAAAATCCATAAACATGGGTTTTAGTTTTATTAAACACTACAAACCTACTTTAGTCCTATGTAGCTTTCATAGCTGCACGACCTTTTAAATCATGCCACTTAGTCTACCTGTAAACCTAGGAGTTTTGCCAACATTAAAGTGAACAAACCATTAAAGAAAAGCCATGCCTCATTATTTCTGATCTGATACATCTTAAATTGTTCTGTTTGTATTATTCGTCTTGGGTTCTGTATTCTGAAATATAATGTTGTTCCTGTTACATTAAGTATTGATCGTTTAAACGTGGGCCCATCGTTTCTGTTTTATTCCTTCTGATGAAGTTACTATACAAATATGTATAAAACAATTATATTAATCAAATAGATAAACAGAGTGAAAAGTTTCTACTTTAAGTGTAACGTAGAACTAGGTATGATAAAGTTTCTAGGAAATTGTAACAAATGTGTGTAGTTCCATGCATGTACTTTGTAATGCTATAAATGCAGAATATTGATTCGCTATTACGAGGGCTGTCCCAGAAGTAACCGACCTAACAAAGAAGACACAAAAATTTTGGGTAAAAACATCTTTATTTCTCTACATAGCCTCCTTTCAGCTGGATGCACTTTTCCCAGCGATGTTCAATAGCTTCGATACCCTGTTTATAGTGAGAACCGCAGAGTTCTGCAAAATAGCTATCAACTGCAAACTCCACCTGGCGAATAGGGTGCATGAGGAAGCAATTCGAACGTTAACTCATTGATTTTGGCCATGGCGATAATGGATGAGTGAACTGGTGCATTGTCTTGATGAAACAGAACTTTCTTTTTCGCTAAATGCTGTTGTTTTTGCTTGATTTCATCATTCAAACGCTGCAACAAGTTTGCATAATACTCGCCATTGATTGCTTTTTCCTTTTGAAGATAATCAATGAAAATTATCCCACGCGCATCCCAAAATACTGACGCCATGACCTTGCCTGTAGATGGAACTGTCTTCGCCTTCTTTGGAGCCGATTCTCCCCTTTCAATCCGCTGTTCCTTCGTCTCAGGTGTGAAGTGATCTACCCATGTTTCATCCATGGTTATGAATCGACGCAAAAACTCGGCTTTATTGCAGCGAAACATCGCCAAACACTCGACTGAAACATCCTTACAACGCTGCTTTTGTTTCATTATGAGTAAACGCGGCACCCATCTTGCGCACAACTTTCTCATGTCTAAATTTTCAGTTAGCATGCGATGTACAGCACTTTTCGAAATGCCTACGATGTCTGCTAGCTCGCGCAGTTACAGTCGACGGTCATCCAATACCACTTTGTGGATTTTCTTCACAATTTCTGGCGTGGTCACCTCATTTGGTCGACTACTGCGATGTTCAACTTGGCAGCTCGTACGGCCTCGTTTAAACTCTGCCACCCAATATTTTACTGTTGTCAACGAAGGAGCAGACTCCCCCAGAGTAGAATCTAGCTCAGCTTTAATATTAGTTGGACTAAGACCTTTCAAATGAAAGTATTGTATCACATAACGATAGCCAGTTTTATCCATGTTTACAAATTCGCTGAGGGAGTTCACTATTAATGGCTGCCAAACAATTACTAAACAACGTAGCATTGTCAAACTTCAAACTTAAGCTTTATAAGGGTGGTACTTTCTACCACAGTCATTTGTTTGAAACAACAACCGCTATGTATACGTCAGGTCGGGTACTTTTGGGACTGCCCTCGTATTAAACTTTCGCGTTAGATAATTTGACCTGCTGTGTGTTTAGTTCCGTCATCGATAAAGTACGCCATTGACACAAACCAAGAACCGCTTGAACACTCAGCCAACAGCGAGCAAGAGGTATACAAATAATTGTTTTGAAAATGTTTGTTATTTTCTGAATAACATGAAAAGATAACAGTTTCGAGAGCCTGAATAAATAATATTTTGCCTCTTATGCTGCGCGCCTAGAGAGAGAGAGAGAGAGAGAGAGAGAGAGAGAGAGAGAGAGAGAGAGAGAGAGAGAGGAGGCAGATGACATTGGAAAGAATGGGAGAAAGGGGCAGTAAAGAAAAGATTAGATTAGATTAGATTAGATTGTATTCTGTGAGTTCACTAGCAGCCGTAAAGGCTTGTGAACATAGAACATGTCAAGGAAATGTACAAAAATTAAATATAAACATAAATATTACACAGAATATGGAACATTTGAAATAAAATAGACACATACTATATGCGTGTCAAGGAAATGTACAATAAAGTTACATATATACATAAATATTACATAGTATACAGAACATTTAAAATAAAATAAAGACATATATACAAAATGAAGCAAAACAAGTGTAATTTTGTACAGAGTTGAATACCTCCTTACTGTTATAAGGTTAACATACGTATAGGCAAGAACAGTTATTTTAACATTCACTAGGATTTTACCTTTGTTCGTCTGATCATTTTGTTCTATTTGATTTGTAATGCATAGCATTTACTGTCAGTTCTTAATATACATGCATTTAAATATCTTCATTAATTCTAGAGCAGGCATCAAATATGACTGGCAATTGTCATTAATATTTACTAATACTACTTACAGAGCTATATAAGTATTATCATCAGGATAATTTGTCATTCAGATAATCTTGTACAGAATAATATGCTTTTGAGCATAGGTACTCTTTAACAGCACTTTTAAAGACATTGAAATTGTCAACTTTTCTCTTAAGATCATTAGGGAGAGTATTAAATATTTTCATGGTCTCGTAATATACACCTTTCTGGAAGCAAGAAAATTTTGCACTGGGATGAAGGAGAAGAGAGAGAAAACCTCTGTAGTCAGCGCAATAACACGAGAGAAGCTGCGGCTTTTCTCATCCATAAGGTGAGAAATATACTGGTTTTGTTAGATTTATAATTAATGAAAATGTAACTAAATTTTCTATAATCCTGGGACAATTTCTCTCTCTCTCTCTCTCTCTCTCTCTCTGTCACACACACACACATACATGTACATAATCAAGCAATCATTTTATTAAAGTGCTCCGTGCTCATGCTCACAGAAGATCTTAGAAAAGCGACCACTTAATTTTTCAAAGTAACAAAAAATTCAAAGTCAGTTGTGTGGAGAATATGACGAAGAAACCGCATGCTTTGTATGCTGTCTATCTTGAAACCACAAAAATTCCACCGCCACAAGTACTGGCACTACATTGGAATCAGATGACGCTGTGAACGATAACCTCCAGATCATTGGCCATGAAGAGAAGCTTAAGTTTCATGCACTCATAGGAATGCTATTAAACAAAGGACTGAAATGTGTCATTCTTGTGTTTACAGATGCATAAATGTCGTGTTGATAATGTAGCCAGGAATTTTATAACACAGGCTTTTTGTGTCTCAGGGGTCCCACGTGTAAGTTTCTTGGCACGCGATATTGCTTCATAAAATTATGGTCGTGCATAATTCTTTCAAGGATGGAACAAGATTAAAGCGGGAGACATTTATATTAGCTGCTTTGCGTGGAACTAGTTTTCTTCTCAAGAGCAATATATGTAATATTGGAGGTTTTGTGCCGATAGTTACCGAATGATAATAATCTCGGTGCCAGAGCAAGATTAAAAATCCGCAATCAATATAATTTGTAACGAAAACTGTACAATTCAGTAAAAATTATACCCAAGGGAAGAAACTCTTTAAAAGGCTAACGAAACGCTATCATTACAGTATATTAAAGTTCCATCATACTGCAAATCAGCGACAAAAATTTCTTTGAGCGTGAGTTATATATACAGAATGTAGATATAAGCAGTGTGCAGAAAATTGTAGATTTAAAGGGCAGTACCAAACTAAGCATTTTGAGGTTAGGATCATGAGGTAATGGATACAGTAAAATAATAACAACAATAATAATAGGAGCGCTGCATGAACATAACTGTAACCTGACATTATGAAATATCTTCATTTACTGTCGTCCTCCGTGGTGTAGTGGTTACCATGCTAGCCTCTAGTTCCCGATGTCGCGGGTTCAAACCCGGCGGAGGGTGATGGATTTTTTTGGGCGTAAAAATCCTTAGCATGGCTTCCTTCGGAAGGGAAGTAAAGCCGTTGGTCCCGTGTCGTAGATTTACGGCACGTAAAAGAACCTCAAGCCTGATAGAGGCCTCTGAGCAAAATCTCCGGTCTTTCAAGCCCAATATAGAATGGGACGCTGAGGACCGCAGCAGTTAAAGAGCGTCTATAAATAAAACTCAATTGAATTTAATTGATCTTCATTCACACAACAAATGTGTACGTACCGTCTCAACTGATGAGTACTGGTACACAATGAGCAACTAACCATTACATGTGTGTACTGCACTGTATCTTTGTACTGAAGATGAGCGTTCGGTATTACTGTACCATCCAGTAGGCTTCAAACACAAATGTGGTATTGAATAACAGACACACCTAGTGACAGTGACAAGTACTGTGTAAGAGTACGTTATGTTTACATCTGACACGCCACAAACAGGTTTCACAATCGGAGACCCTAACATGACGGATTTAATGTTGCAGTAAAAAGCTTCTGCGATTCCTTGTTCCCATCCTCAAAATGCTTATTTTGGTATTGCCTTTCTACTCTACAATTATTTTCTGTACATTGTTTTTCCACACCCAGTGTATAATGTAAATATGAAGAAGAGTAATTTAGCATATGTGTGTAAACTTAAATCAACTATTAAAATGGGACGATCACATCCGCTACTTGGCTAAAAGATTAAATAGTGCATGTTCCAATATGAGCTGCATAGCTAAAATAACGAACCTTGAAACAAGGAAAATAGTTTACTTCAGTTATTTTCATTCTTTGATGACATGAAATAATACTATGGGGGAACTATACTGGATGGGAAACGATTTTTAAAAGTCAAAAAAAAAAATATATATATATATATATATATTACGTATAGGGACTCATTCCAGACCAAAAGATTCATGCAGAAATTTGTTCAAAAACCTGAAAATATTAACTTTACCATCCCAATTCCTGTATGAAATAAATACATCCACTCAAACTTTGATACAATCTATAATTCACAAATGCAACATAATCATGGAACGAGAAATAAAAATAATATGAAACCACCTATGCACAGGTTAGCACTGTATGAAAAAAGTCCATTATATGCAGGAATAAAAGTTTATAACAAACTCCCTATAAAACTCCGTGAAATGAAAACCCTCAAATACTTTAATAAAGCAATAAAAAACCTATTAATGGACAAAGCCTATTACTCAGTTACTGAATATATGAATGATGAAATTGAATTATAATAACGTTTTGTCATTCTGTAATTAGTTAAACTATAAACCAAAACTGACATTACAAAGGCACTACCATAATTATATCACTACTTGTATATACTATATCACATATGTAAATTTGTAATTATATTATTATTGGTATTGATATTTAGTATAATTATTGCTAACTTAATTCTTGTACACTTGACGAGTCACCTGTTTACGGAGTTTTTACTCACAGTATGTAAGCTTATGTGACAATAAAACATCTTATCTTATCTATAATTTTGTTGTGCTCTTTAAATTCATTATAGAAGCTTTTTACGGAATCTATAACATTTTCCTGGCTATTCGGAATGACTTGTACTCATATATCATATAACCGCGATCCATAGCTATCTTATGTTCATTTGCAGTTCACGTGCTGCGTGTTGCATGTTTGAAAAGTCGGGGAAGAAAAGCATTTCCCCTACACCTGCTGTAATCCATCATCAGCCAATAAACAAATCAATCCCTGCAAACTCATTCCTCTGCAATAATTTCCTTTTTTCAGGTTTCCTCTTCGTCTTCTCAAACAAACAATTTATCTTAATGTTGTCTTCTACCCAAAACCATTTTGTTTCTTTCTGCGTATGTCTTAGCAAGCAATTTCTTTTCCTTTGTTTAGTTTTTGCATCGTTCGTCCTCCACTCACGCTAAGACAGCTTCATTGCGTCTATTACTCGCTTTCTTCATATTGGCATTTCAGTGGTTTTTCCTCAATTCGTCCCAGTTCCTGCACATCCGTGAGATTACAGTTCACTAATTTCTTCTTAGTTCCTCTTTGAAGGTCCACAGAAGATGCTTCTTCTGTTAAAAGTTACTTTTGTCGTTACTGTCCGCTGTTTCATTTCTTGACAGCTCATGTTAATGCTTACACATTCCACTTGCTTCAACTGCCTCAGCGCAAATTCGCAAGCGTATGTTCTTTGTTTTTCTTTCAGTAATAACAGCGTTTGTCTTCCCCCTCCCCGCACTCCTCACGTTATCGAGTTCCACTGTCTCCTCCTTAGAAGGTACCTTACCTCTGTTGTGTTAGCAGTCATATCGTTAACTGTTGTTCTTACTATCACAACTCCCTTATTCCGAGTGTAAATTATTTAACAAATTTCCCAAGTAGGTGTTGAGCAGGGTGGACGATAGGGGGCATCTCTGCCTCGTTTCCCTCTATTTTATTTATCTCTAACAAAATATGCTGCAAATAACCAAAGCAGTATCACTATTGGTATTATGATACAATTGTTTTTCACAGCATAGAGATCTGTTGCCTTGCTAGATTCTGAAGGAATTACAGACATAACGCGTATCTAGGGCCTCTACTTTTGCGATGTATTGAAGAAGTTGTATTGTTGTAGGAGTTGTATTATAGTTCAACTTTTGGGGAGCCGAACACTTGAAGTAGTTGCAAACGCACGTATGGTAAAAAAGTTTCCGGTAGCCTTCGCCCCAGAAATGTACTTTCCGGTGGCCTTTGCCCCAAAATGTTTAAAAAATATTAACTTTGTAATTTGACTGCTTTTTTTAAATATTATATATTTATGTTTGCCTCGGCTGCGTCAGTATTATTGTTAGAGATATGTTTCTCTTTGCAGGGTTGTAGTGCGACTGAAGAATGTAGGCTTACACAGATTATAATTTTTAATTCACTCCTTTTTATTAATTCTTGACACAATTTAAATAATACTTCACTGATATAGAGAGCTGTGAGATTCTTTCATTAATTAATTACTTGCACCTCTTAACACGTAAAACTATTTTCGTCTCACATGAATACGTATTAAATTTTTCGAGGACACATCTCGCGTCTGATTAGTAACACTGTCTGCTAGCAACGCGTCCAGTTATGAGCACTGTCTACAAGCAACTGACTTGATTTCAACCGCCTTAAATTTGTAATTTTCTGTATTTTAAGTCTCTGATTGGCTATTCCTAATCCAACACAATACTTTTATTTAACTTAAGCTTTTTCTGGTTGTTGATTGGCTATTTTATAAACTGTCACAAAATTAACATTATTGTTGCTCTAAGAATGACTAGTATCATTATTACACTTTCTTACTCTTTATTGCCTCAAGGTTACCTCATTGTTAACTTATTGTTAGCAACTTTTAACCTATTATTCTCACAGATCCTACATTATTAAATTACGTAATATACTCACATAACATTATTACTTGTATACAATAATATAAACATATACAATGACTGTAATATACAATTTTTATATCTTGTTACATATACATATTGCTTTAAGGTGGGCTGTTATTGAATTATATATTACAATATAGTTAGTATATAGTTAGACTGAAATCATTTAAGTGTTAAAAATACTGCCTCAGTATCTACACCAGATCTTAAAGTAGTAAGAGTGAAGCAGACCACAGAGCATTATGAAATTCGATGCACCAACAGTAAAATGTAACAACATTAACAACAGCAGTAACAGAATTTTACAGAATACTTCACAAAAGCACCTTAGCTCTCCAGGATTTCAAAGGTTTAAATGTTTAACTAATAAACATCAATCTCAAGTATTATGAGAAGTGATTTTCGAATTTAATGGAATCATGATGATGCAAATATTCCAGAATTATTATGTAGTTATGACTTTTCGCTTAAACAACAAATACTGACCTTCTAGTCTGTCAACTAAACAATATCTTGGCGGTAATAATAAGGAGAATAAATCTCTATTTCTAAGAAAGATAGTATTGGGAATGTAAGTTGTCTTCCAGCCCCGCCATAATAATTTACTTACAGGTTGTAAAATAACTCTTAGAAAAGTGCAAGACATAAAGCACACGGATTTTTAACAGCTCTTCAAAACCAAGGAGTGTAGGAAATACACTGGGATAATATGTTCCAGCATAAGCATCCAAATTCGGTTGTTGGACAAGGGACATAACCAGAAAAAAGAATAAAACATCAGAATCAGCCGTGTCATCAATATAAGTGGAGAAAGGCAAAGGACCACAGGCTATGTAAAGTACGTACTCAAGAAGGTTTCAAATAAATAAATACAAGCAGTAGCAGAAAAAGTGTCTGAAATCTTAATTATTCATTATTACTCATTTTAACTGTCATCCAAAACTGTACATGCGAAGGTATCCAAAGTAGCATTTGGCCAGCATGATCACATATCTCGAACTAAACAGTCAACCTGGCAAACAGGCAGAAAATGGACTGTTTTCATCTTCCCACAGAGTTCAGAATGTCACTAATACTAACACATAAAGAACAGGAAAAGCGTCAAACAAATGACAGGTGTCACAGATGCGCCAACAACAGCGAAATGCATCACATGGAAATGGGCAGACCATGTCACTAGAGTGGGCTATAGTTCTAGGACACGTAAAAACAACATTCTTGAACTCAACAAAATAGAATGGGGAGGTACTTGAAGATCCGCTTTGATGGAAACTGGTCATCGAAGTAAAAGAGGATGAAATCTTCTAAAGAAGTCACTCAGGCAAACACGACAGTTCCTAAATTGACTTCACAGGATTACTACATTACCTACTCACTCATACAATAGACCCTTAGAGATTTCAAAAGGCTAATTCTATCATAGTTCCGTGCATACATCCCTCGTTCTTTCAGACTGAAACATTTATTTTTGTCTAATTGTATCCTATAATATTCCACACACTAGTTTGCAGTAAATGTTGGGCATAGCACTGCAAATAATTGATCCAGTAAATACTTATTGGCATTGGATCTAGCTATTATCCATAACTAGATTAGATGTTTCACTCTTAAATATTTCATCTCGTTTCATCACATTAAGGCTAAGGAAACGGTGGAGAACGTGGCCTCTATTGGGGGGGGGGGGGTTGAGGTAGGAAGATGCTGCAGGACAGCAGTAAGGCAGTAGAGGTTATATTGATACTAAAAGTTCCAGGTCGAATACCATTGCCGCACAGGTTAGCATTGCGATGTCTCTAGGTTGGAGACGTAGTCCTTTGCCAAGGAAAATCACGAAAAAGAGGCTTCTGTTAGTTTGATAGCTTCTAGGGATTGAACCAAGGACCTATTTACTGAGCTATCTCGCTTGTGACTTTCAAAACTAATTGTGTTCCATCACTGTATGATGTCTTCATTTAATCACTTCATAAAGCATTAGCTAATTCTTAATAGTCCAGTAAAAGAGCATTACTGAAGTAAAACATGGAATTTAATACTGCTGTTACTGCTACTACTACTACCACTTATAATAATAATCATCATCGCAATAGCAATCAATGTGACCGGCGGTGCGTACGCCTACGGATCGTGTACCTAGCCGCGGGTAGGTTTAATGGTCGGTCCCCTCTAGAACAATAGGCGTACGGAATGATATCCCATTGTGTGCTTCTTCTCCGCTCCAGAGGATTCCTTTGGTAGGTTCCGCTTCTAGAAAGTTTTGCTTTGTATGCGGGGCTATATAAGGAGCTAATCTTGGCCGGGAGTTGAGTTCAATAAGTTAAGAAGTTGCGAAATGAAGAGAAGACAGTGAAAGTGGACAGTGCCAGTTGGGTTCAGTTGTGAGTTGTGATTCGACGGAGCAGTTGTGTTGTGCTCTGAGTGTGTACCAAAAGTGACTCGAGTGTAACGTTTGTGCCACGTTGAGTGCCTAAGTGATAAAGTGTGCTCCGCAGCAACTGGTGTTCTAATTTGCCATAACAACAACAACAATAATAATAGAACCATTTTAGAACGCATATTAATGACTATTCAAACAGATGGTATTAATAACAAAGGAAGCGTAAAATAGGAAGGAAATGTCTTGTGTAGCATTAAAGAAGAAATTATGGAAGAGAATGGTGAAATGCTCTATGTGCAGTGAAGTATTGTACAGTTAGAGAGATATTTATTTTTATATTGTAGACCTTACAAGACATAAGACAAAGTTACTACTTAAAATTAATTGCACACAAATCATAATTATATTTTAATTACATTTCTCTTAAGATTACTTTTAAAATACGTAAAATTAGTTGTATATTCAATATTAATAGGCAAGGAATTGAGCAATTTTAAACCATAGACCACTGGAGATCCATTAAATTTCACCAAGTGATGCATAGGGATGTTAAAATTATGTCTCATGCGTGTACCATAGTATAAAAATCAACGTTTCCAAAAAAATAAACCCTGTTAATAAATATCGACTCCCTTAATTTATATCGGATGTGTTACACTCACATGACTTCCTCTACTCCTGTACAAACTATTTTTACAAACGCTTACTCTCCATCTGCTTCATGTTAATGGAGATATAGATAAGTTAAATGTTATTGCTAATTTTCTTGTAGGTACAAGGGGAATATGGTAGGCTTTAAGCGATAGTCAAATGTTTTAAGAGTTGGTTGCTATGTGGAGCATTCCATTCTCTTTGTATGTCCAGGACATAAAAAAAAACGAATAACGAATTCCCATTTGAGAAAAAGTACAAGTATTGGAAAATTCAAACAAATAAGAAGGAATATCTCGGAAATTGTTCACTCGACAAAAAAATGTCTGTTTAACGAGATCTACATTTTTTGTGTAGAAAAATATTGTCTATCTCTTACGGTTTACCAGTTATGGAAAAGTCATTCAGAAAGAAGAGGACTTTTGGGGTCATTCTCAGAAAATTGAAGATATACATTTTATTTATCATGAAAATATCTTAAATATATAATATTTTAATCAAAATCGTTAGAGCCATTTTTGAGAAAATCAAAATTTTCTAAAAATCTTGCATGTAAAGGGTAGTCTGGGGTGGAGGATTTTCTTGAAAATCTTCGTGTCGCATCTTTGAGAGACACTGAACCTAAATACCAGGTTTGGTATTTATCCGACTTTTCGTTTTTGAGTTATGCTGTTTACAGACACACACACACACACACACACACACACACACAGACCTTTTCCTAAAAATGCTTTTTCTTTTTTTGGATTCCGGAGGCCTCAAAACAAGTATTTTTGGTGAAATCTCGGTATAGAATTTTTGGGTGGAATGCAATACTTCCGCTACTTACTATGCAGAGAAAGTAAAAATATACAGTCTTTAGATAGTCACTGTATTAAAACTAATATAATATTTCTTACAGGATTCTCTATCAATACCCGCAATATATCGTATAAGGCGTTTTTGAGCAATAAATACCTCCTGGATCATGGATTCTGACCCTTAGATACAAAAACCATATGGCAACCTAGATTCTAGATCTATGAAGTAAAATAAAAGTACAGAACATTAAGACATGATCTCAAAACCCGTATCTGTAACAACAAATATTTAGTTTTTTAATTAATTCAACACAATGGGGTCGGCATGATAGATGTTCATAAAAAATAACTGCTAAGAATTTAGTGTAGTGCGGAAACCTTTAACACTGGAACGAGGCGAGGATAAACGACTGAGAACGTTTAAAATGTGGATAAAGGAAAAACTATTGCATGTCAAATAGACCGACAAAACAAACAATAAATGTGTTTTAGAAAGAATGGGTGAAGAAAGAACAATGCTGAAATTGACCAGTAAGAGGAAACGAATTATCTGTGGCATTAGATGAGAAGAAACTCCTTGATAAGAGATGTACTGGAAATAATGCCGAATGTAAGAGTTTGAGGGCAGAAAACTACGCCTGATGATATTTTGATACGTTGTTACATTATTAGTGCAGTTCCATTGAAAGGAGAGGCAATGGGAAATTGAGACAGAGAAGGATCTTCGCGTTTAAAGTGACAACGCGAGCAGAGCTGCGGGTTATACTAATTAATAATATTCACAATGGATTGCTCTGTAACCAGGATACATCTTAGAAATATTATTTGATATGAAGATTAATTTTACCGCACAGCTTCTAACAGATTCGTTTCAGTGTTTATACTAACTGATGGGTTAAACTAGAAGGCACGAAAAGGTGATTCGCGAGATATTTGACTTCCCCCGTCTCTTCCTCTAAGAACAAAAGTTCCCTCGAATTCTATTCGTATAGTACGTGCTGCTGGATAATGTCATACAGATTCCCTATTCCCGGGACTCGGGGAAGGAAGGCATTTACAACACCCCTGTGTTAAAATGTTAAAAATATTGCCATTCTGAACATTCTGTGTGTTTTCCTGAATTTGCAAAAAAAAAATATTTTTAAGTTTCGTTTACATATTCTGAAAAGAAACTCAAGTAAAAGTATTCACATGCAATTCATGAATTTCCAGATTTATATAAATAAAAATCGTATGTGTTACACTCGCATGACTTTATCTACTCACTGTCGTTTATTTTTATCTAGTTTCTACACACTATTCCTGCAAAATCTTAAATTTTATATACTTCAAGTTACTTGCGATAAACGTGTGCATATATAGTTTTATTACCCATTTCGTTACAGGAATAAAGAAAATAGCGATACTCAAATGTTTAAAAACTGGCCGCTATATACCGACCTTGAAATTTCATACTCTTTCCATGACATAGCGTGAAACAACTGAATAGCCATATCATTAAAAATGGTTTGAGTACTGAAAAATACAATAATAACTGATATCTCGGAATTCGCTAATGACACAAAAAAGTTATTGGAAATTTACTGTATGTTTTAGAGAGATCTCTGCAGCTTTGTGTAGTACATTTTATCTGTTTCTTATGGTTTACCCCTTATACTAATGATTACACCATTCTTTCCAGATGAAGAGGTCTATGCAGGCCCTTCCCAGAAAATTCAAGATATACATTTTATTTTTTATGTATACTTCTTAAATATATATGTTAATTTTATCGAAATCGTTAAGTCATATAACCGAGCGAAGTGGCGCCGCGGTAACGTGTGGGACTCGCATTTGGGAGGTCGCGGACTCGATCTCCTGCGACCGCCCACTCTGACCCATGGGTTTTTCGTGGTTCCCCCGGGTCGATAGGAGATTGATGAGGTGGTTCCTCTTCTGCCACGACTTTCCTGCCCCACGTTTCCTGTACCCATCATCTCCTTCACTGTCATCTCTTTCAGGGTTGTAGGACCAGGCGACGGTGTTCGGCACATTGCGCCTGGGCGGTGGCTTTGTAGAGGTTACTTACCTGGCGTCGTTGCGGGACTGCTCAGTTAGAACCCACCTCCGACTAGGCCTCACCAGGGGAAAAAAATTAAATTGAGTTTCATTTATGGACGCTCTTTAACTGCTATAGTTCTTAGCATCCCATTCTATATTGGGCGTGAAAGACCGGAAATTTTGCTCAGAGGACTCTATCAGGCTTGAGCTTCTTTTACGTGCCGTAAATCTACGACACGGGACCACCGGCTTTACTTCCCTTCCGAAGGAAGCCATGCTAAGGATTTTAACTCCTCCCCCCCAAAAAATTCATCGTTACTTCCACCGAGGTTGAACCCGCGACTTCGGGAACCAGAGGCCAGCATGGTACCCCTAGACAATAGAGGACGACACACCAAGGGGGACCGCCGAGGTTCTGGAGGCTTGTGGGTGGACCAGAGCGGCGTAGGATACGTTCGATCTGGGAACGTTAGGGACCCCGTCCATGTTTGCGCCCGTGGTCATCCGGATCTGATAGCCCTTTAGGTCTCTTCCCTCGTCCCTCCCTCCCAGTGATCACGGTAGAAGGAAAAAAGGCCGTTGCGACCTACTTGCGGTGCTTTACCCCGGTTTCTGGGCCTCTCCGTGCGTCCGTACATTTACCTTTAATAGATATATTTGAGAGAATAAAAAAATATCGAAAAGGGATAGTCTGGAATGGGGGTTTCATGAAAATCCTCGTGTCGCATCTTTGGAAGATACTGTACTAAAATATCAGGTTTGGTATTTATGGAACATTTCTGAGCTATGCTGTTCACGGACACAAACGCGCGCTCGCTTACCTCTCTGTTTGTTTTTATTCAGGAGGCCTCAAAATATGTATTCCCGGCGAACTCTCAACCTCGGAATTTGTTATGGAATACCATACTTCCTCTAGGTACAGCTTGTGTAAAACGTCGTGAAAGTTCCCCACTCCTGAAGTAAGATGCGCAATAGCACAGACCAGACTACTACTTGAATAAGACAGGTGGGGGTCAATGTTCTACCTGCTGTGAGTGCGATATTGTAAGCTTACACAGCTGTTTGCAATGCGTTGTGTATGTGACTGTCTTCGAGTTCTGGTATCACTTGCTCCGCACCACTCTCACCACCTCTCATTTCTCCTCTCTTATGCATATGGAGTGTCACGACGTTTTACACAAGCTATAGGTGGAAGAGAAAGTAAAAATGTATGTAATCGTTATAGTAGCGTTTGTGATAAAAAGAGTAAAACTACTTTTGCCTATTAATGTAGGTATCTACGTTAACTAAAATATTGAAAATTGCTCTTCATAAAGCTTGTGTGTTACAACTGATACTTGTGTACTTACTCTATGAAAATTTCCTCGATCTTCTATTTGACGTCAATTTCTTTATCCTTTTTCTGCTCCTTCTACACTTCTCGCCCATAGGGCATTAATTTCTCCCTCCATTTTCACATCAGAACTGCAGTTTTGCACGCACTACACGTTCAATGCAAACAATTGTACATACCATTTTTGTGGATGGTCTGGACAAAATACTGGTTAATATGGACCAACATGTGGCTATAGTACCTATTTAAAAAACGTATAGTTCATGTACCTTAGTTTCGTAATTCGAAGTAAATAGCGTTTTAATATCAATTCAGTCAAAGCCGTAATAAGAAGTTTTTGGAAAGGTTCCATTTTAAAGATAGTCATTATCAGCTTTAGATGTCGTGGTGTATTCGAAATACTACGTCTTAACGTGAACAAAACCGCACCTCTCATCGTCATATTGACCGATTTGAATTATAACAAACCATTATTTCTTCTTGTGTATCTATTTTGACAATAGATGTCTAATTTCTTTCACCATTAATGAGGACTATTCTGTAACTGTTAAAACCGCTAACCATTGATCGGCAATCTGTAACAACTGTAACAAAATCTTGTTAAGAATAAAGATTTGGTTGTTGAACGCAACAATCCCCGAGGCCCTCATGTTAGCGCGTTTGTTACACAACGGATTCGCATAGACGTCGTTTTAATGCTGCTGTAAGGGGAAAAACACGATAGAAGTTCGTCATTTTAATCATCAAATGTTTATTTATTCGTTTTAGCGTCAAGTGTACTTGAGTAAGCGATGTTCCGTGTGATAGCATTGGTAAATGATGCTCCCAATATAACTTTTAAGAGACATATTTTAATAGGAAAATAAATGTTGTGTAATCTCGTATTGTAATAAAAACTAACAGTTATTGGTTTAAGAATTTTAGGTTCAAATAGTCATAAATCTTGTGTTTATTTCCATGGTTCACGAATTCACTTGTCTCGCTTTTTGGTTAAGGTTAGGAGCGGAACACTTCTTAGAGCTGTAGAGCAGTACTGCGATACGTTTTCCTTCCCAGAATTATTTTAAGATAATTTCCATTCTGCTAAAAGAATTGGCTAGCGGAAAGCTATTCAACAGTTTCTCGTAACCATAGATATTGAATTTATACTGATGTTGCTGGAGAGGGAAGAACATAACAGTCAGTTGGGTTATAAAATGACAATTTATACGTAGTAAATTTGCATATGAAAAATAATCCGAAATAAAATACTTGTAGCTGTAACATTCCTGCAGATAGTACAACTAGTGAAACTAACCTTTCTTTTCACTACGACCTTCTACTTAGAGAATACCTTAAATAATATGAATATTATTAGATACCAATAATTATTTTCATTCAAAGATTGAATGCAAGAACATTCCACAGAACTGAACTAAAGCTGAACATTACCAAATCATGAAAAAAAATAAGTACCTACTTATGCTTGATGGTATACCTACATTAATATTTCAGGAATATCGACATGACCACCGGTATCTATTAATAGTGTAATTAAAAGCCAAAAAAACACAAAGGAAATTAAGCAATAATTGCGGATTGATATGAATTAGTGAAACCTGCATCCAAACAATAAGAAACTGCGTTGATAATTCTTGTATCTGTCATTCCTAACCTAAAATTAAACTCATTTAATAGGGCCACTGCTACATTTGTTCAACAGCTTGGCGAGTTTTCTCCGTAAAAATCTAATTATTTGCGGTCACAAGAAAATGTAAGTCATGCTATTCTAAGTAATGGGTGCGAATTTTAAAAATCCATATATGATTTATATTTTTCGTGTGACGTTTTCATATAACCTTTGTCTCCATTTTGGCAAGGAAAAGTAACAAAAGCACTCGGTATTACGGCGCTGACGGCAGTGTGAAAACAAACGCTGTCGCAGAACGCACGAATTTCGATTAGACACTCCAATGAGCTAACACAAACCGCGAGAAGACAAATATCGCGATAACAAACAGGTTGCAGAATGCCGAATAGTGGCACGTTTGTTAAGAGCAGACCTTTAAGGTTAACAAATAATTTTAGTCGCCTTCTTAACAACGAAGTTACAGAATAGCCCTAAATGTGTGTAATAGCAAACAACAACAAAACTGAAAACCTTTCTACATTTCATTTTCGCAGAAAATGAAGCAATACATCCAGTGTCCTACTTCATTTTCCGCCATCACTAGATTGTACTGTTTACTATAACAAATAAGGCAGCGCATTGGCGTCTTTATTTACATCGCCATACTGTGCTTACGAACTCTATAGTAAGACTGCACATGTATTGGTTGCTAACTTGTCCCGGATCCTTAGCCTGGTAATAATGTACGTTTGTATCCTTTACAGCGGTTTAAATAGCAATGAATGATGATGTAGATTTTAATGACAACATATATTTCTTTTGTACTGTTTCATTTGTAAGTCCCATTGGTCATATCGGGGGCTTTGAGTTTAGAAACAACTAATGGTGTTGCTAACTCGTTGATTGTAGGTATGTAGGTCTTATATTTATTGATTTTCATAAGGAAAGGCACACATATTCATACTTCCAGACTCTGCGGAAGGTAGAGAATGATTCTAATTAAAGAAAAATGTCCCACTCCAGCCGAAAATGGAATCCGGGACCTCTGCATTGAGAAGCCAGACCTCTGACCACTTGACCTCAGAGGCATTCCGTAGCATATTTTGCATAACTTCCAAAATGAGGAAATTGCATTTCTTTCCGAGGTAAAAGGGATTTTATGGGATGTTCATTTTTTTCTGCAATTCGTGCCAATTATGAAGATTTATAATTCGTAAAACGCCCAAATATGAACGTAAATAAATAGAAATACTTTCGCTATGCTTTCAGTTAGAGCGCAAGCCTGCATTTTCGAAGTATAATAGATATATCTGTTTGAATGCTTTTAAACTCTTTTATACTCATACAAATAAAACGCGAAGGTGTTTCAATTAAAACCATCCGAATTGCACAGACACCCTCATTGATGGTGACTCGATGTAGACCAGTGCAAAGTTACCGGCCCGCTGCAGGATCGGGGTTTCTTGGGACGGTATATTCGCTCCCACGTTCAGTGATGGACAAGTTTCTACATACCTGAATGAAGTGCTGGGCAGAAATGGGGCCTCGACTGAACACTAATGCAGCTGTATTCGAAATATATTGATGTGTATTAGTAATAATCAGGCTAAGAATCCGGGATAACTTAAGAGTGAAGTAAAGTTTACTGTACATCGAGTAGGGTGGAATGAAGTATCGCATTGGGATTTTGTTTACCTGTGTGGTCCTTCGTGATTAGAGACACTAGTCGGCCACGATATGACTGCGTGTAGTGGAGAGAGGAATTAAATGGTTACGAAACAAGTGGGCGGGGCATCGGAAGGACAGTCAGGTAAAGAAAGCATTCGCAGTTCCGAGTTGCATTTACTAGCAAGGCTGAGGCCTGCAAATGTATGTTTTCATTATGCAACTTGATTGTCAACAAAAAACAGTGACGTCCTCCTTCAAGCGCATTCATATCGTGGCCGACTAGTACAATACACTGCTGTCTCTCATTGCGATGCATGTGTGGTGTCCTACTTCATTTTCCGCCATCACTAGATTGTACTGTTTACTATAACAAATAAGGCAGCGCATTGGCGTCTTTGTTTACATCGCCATACTGTGCTTACGGAACTCTATAGTAAGACTGCACATGCATTGGTTGCTAACTTGTCCCGGATCCTTAGCCTGGTAATAATGTACGTTTGTATCCTTTACAGCGGTTTAAATAGCAATTTTATAGCTATTTGATTGGATAATTTTAAAGTCTTATACACAGTATACACAGTCTTATACACGCATCATACATTGTAAAAATTAAATTAAATTGAGTTTCAGTTGTGGGCGGTCTTTAACACTGTGATTCTTAGAGTCCCATTCTATATGGTCCTGAAAGACCCGAAATGTTGCTCACAGGCCTCCTTATGAGGCTTGAGTTTCTTTTGCGTGCCGTAAATCTACGACCACCGGCTTTTATTTTCCTTCTGAAGGAAGCCATACTAAGAATTTTTACGCCCGAAAAAATCCATCGTCCTCCGCCGGGTTTGAACCCGCGACGTCGGGATCTAGAAGCTAGCATGGTAACCCTAGTCCACGTACGACGACCTCATATGTTGTAAGGTAAAGTCAACCGTAATGAACTACATACAATAAACAGATACAGAAGTTTATTGTTAACGGGTCGAAAAATTTCCGTTCCAAATACCCGCACCACTTACCGTGAGTTTAAGAACGCTCCTAGCAGTAGGCGCAGCAACTGTTGCCCAGTCTTAAGGCCACTGCGTGTTCGGTTTAGTCTAACTCTAGACTCCCTGTATAACACGCCACAAGAGCTTCTAAAAATAAACTAAGACATGCTGGGACGAGAAGTGTGTGGCTATGTAACAGTAACAACTGTTAAACTTATTTAACGACACCAGCAGCTATGAGGGTCACATCAGCACCGGTTTACCGAGTTTTTATACGCTAATAAATATATCTGACATGAGGCTATCACATCCCACAAGCTTTAGCACAGAAATGCAGAGCTCAACCAAGCAGATTGTGGCTACGTGTAGATGCACTGCATCTTATATCGTAGATATAATCAAGAGATGCACGGGTCTCAATTTGACTTCCAGACAGCCAAAGTAATTGAGCATTATACTGTTATACTGCACGAGTTGTATGTAGTGGTGTGTGTAGTAATCGTTTCATTCCCGTATGTAAACAGAAATTTCTGCTTTCTCCAGGTACCTAGTAGGTTCACTCCAATAAAACATTAGAGGTAGAGATTTCACCGGAAATATACGTTTTGAGGTCCCTGAATCCAGAAAATGGTCTATGAACAGCATAATTAAAAAATGAAAACACGGATAAATACAAAACTTGGTATTTAAGTTCACTCTCTTCCAAAGATCCCTCTACCCCAAACTATCGTTTACATGCAAAATTTTTCCATATTTTTTCATTTTCTCAAAACAAAATGGGTCTAATGCTTTTGATTAAAATACAACATATTTAAGATATGTAAATGAGAAATAAAATGTATATCTTGAACTTTCCTGGAATAGCTTGCAAGTCCTCTTCGGAAGGAATTTTGTATAACGGGCAAATCTAAGAGATGTGCAAAACTTACTACAATAACAATGTCTTTAAAACACACAATTTATTTAAAATAAGTTTATTTGTGGCATCAGCCATCCGTTATTATTGGTTTGAATTTTTTAATACTTCATTCTTCCAAGTGCTGTCGCTATTCAGTTGTTTCTCGCCATGTCATGGAAGGGGTATGGAATTTCAAGGTCAGCATATAACGATCCGTGTTAAAACATTCGACTATCGCGTCTCCGATATCCTCTTTGTGCCTACCAAGAAATGCGTGATGAAACCATTTCTGAAAACGTTTATCTTAACCTAAGGCAGGTAAATACATGTCTGTAACAATAGACTGCAGAAGAGACATAAAAATAAACGATAATGAGCATAGAAAGTCATGTAAAGTAACACATACATACACGCACGCACCCGTCCGTCCGTCCATCCATCCATCCAGATTTGTTTTTTCGTTCTTACAGTGTATGGCACCATAGTTGGACACTAATGATGCATGGCAGGTACGGGCATTCTTGACTCCGCGTATCAAACGACCTCTACCCCTCCCCTTCTCGTTTACTCTTTGCAACACACAGCGGTCTTCTAACCCAGTGGTGAAACACACGTCACAATATTAAATGTGAAGTATGCGATTCAGTGATGTTTACATAAATCTAACAGGAATATTTTGGTACAGATAGGTTTGACGCTTTTGTACCACCTATTGAGAAATATCAAGTTAGGTTTCCTGTTAAAAGTCCACTAGATTAATTTACATTAAAATCGTGGTTTGTCACGATAAGTTTCTCAGCAGTTTAACATATACTTTTCAAAATGTCCATAACTGGACATTCTAATGCCTGTAATTCCTTAACTTAAACATAGGTGTAGAAATAAGTATCAATCAGTCACAATTGAAAACACTAAAAGGTAAGAGCCTTATAATAAAAATTAATTTTTCAAGTTTTTCCCGCTGTAACATTATTCAAAAAGTGAGGTCTGCTAATTAGAATGTTGGTTAGTTACAAAGAACAAATAACCGCTTTAATACGATACTAAGTGGTATCCTTATACAATAAAATAAAGATATATAAATAAAAATATAGGATAAGTTTAACATAAGAATGGTACCCTAATTTTAAGCCATGTTTATCGGAGGAAAGGGTGAAGGACACATAAGGCGACCAGGCCCAGGACGTCGGATCGTACGCAGGCGGGGTCCTTAACAGCCCCAGATGTTATATCCTGACGCCGGCGGAACCCCCCACAGGCCCACCTCTCTCCCATAGAGAGGTCTCTCTGAGGCGCGTCACACACCGAACGCCAGGGCAGACAGCTCCACAAAGCAAACTTCACCGCCAGACGCCTCGCTCGCCCTCCGCTTGCCTGATCCTCCAACCATGAAACATAATAGGGAAATGAAATGGCAGAAAATGGGGGTCAGGAAAATTCGTGGCATTATATAATCCACCCCAGCATTCGCTTACCAACTAGGGAAAACCACGCAAAAACCCAAGTGGCCGGCCTAACTAGAATCGAACCCGGGACCTCCCGAATGTTTCCGCGGAGACACCTCGCTCGGTTAGCTGTAAGCTAATCTGTTACTTGTAATTACACGAAATACGCCTAAAGCTTGGTAACCTTTGACTCCTTTCCAGATAACAGCGATAAAACCAGTTTCCAGGCGGATGCATTAAATGTTTAAAATTTCCAAATCCGCTTTAGTTCTCAGTTGAATTTCCAGCTTACCGACACATTTCAGAACTCAATCTTGAACAATTTCTACATCAACCACGACACCCAAAGACTTAATGTAAATAGTCTCATAAAAAGAAGCCCATTGTGTGTAAACCTGGTGCCAAGTAACTGGTCCGCCCAACAGCCAATATATCTTGCATGATTAAATTGTCCGCGAACACAAAGAGCGAGAGCGCCGTCATGCGTGAAGTTGCTGGATGGGTAGAGGTGGAACAATTGGTGCAGATTAATGGCTCACCTTAAATTCTTGCTTGAGAGTCCGTTAGCCGAGGAATTAAAGATGCTTGAATTCGTTCTCAGACACCTTTGATTTCTTAGGAATACAGAATTACTTTCTGAAATCTGCTGCACAGTTTTATGGGGACTATTCCATTCAAAAATCGCGTGTTTCATATTGGCCAATAACGTCTAGCAGTTCCTGAGATATCGAGTCACAGTCGTTTATTTATAATACGCCTGCAAGGATACGACAGTTCGTATGCAGTGATTAATAGGCCACGTCATTGAATTGTGTTTTAAATCAATGCACATTCAAGTAGTATAAATTTGCAAATAAATTATTTTTTTGATAAAATTGTGTCTTTGTTGTTCGGATTTTAGCTTATTTTGGGGTTAAGTATTTTCTCATTCTCGCTGTTGGTAGCATTTGTTAGTATTCTGTAACACATTCGATTCTTCATTTATTTATCAGGTACATATGTTGTGATCCGACAGCTGGCGTAATAGTGATTTGATTTTAAACAACACGAGTAAGAAAGTAATTATTATTTATATAATAAATTTTATCACCGAGCGAGCTGGTGCCGCGGTAACGTTGCGACTCTCATTCGGGAGATCTCGGGTTCGAACCCCGGCAACCGCCCACTCTGCACTCTGACCCATGGGTTTTTCGTGGTTTCCCCAGGTCGGTAGGAAAATGCTTGGGTGGTGCCTCTAATACCACGGCTTTCCTGCTCCTTATTTCCTGTACCCATCATCTCCTTTATATTCCAGGGTTGTAGGAGCAGGCGACGCTGTTCGGCGGGTTGCGGATGGGCGGTGGATATGCGGTTTCTTCTCTGGAGTCGTTGCAGGACTGCTAAGTTAGGACCTGCCTTCGAGTGGGCCCTACCAGGGGGATTAGGAGGCTTGTAGATGGGCCTTGGTGGCGTCGAATGCGTTCGAACCGGAAACGTTATGGGACTCGTCCATGGTTGCACTCATCATCTGGATCTGGTCTCTCCCCTCATTCCTCCCTCTCAGGGGTCACGATGAAAGCAAAAAGGGCCGTTGCAGCCTACTTGCGGTGCTCTGACCTGATTGTGGGGCCCCTCCGTTCGTACGTACGTTTGACTTTTAATACATTTTATACATAGTCTTAATAAATCCCATTCGAGGTTACGAGTTTCATCAGATAAACTCACCCATGCCTTGCAATAGCAAATCTATCGATAAACTCGCAACCTCGAATGGGATTACCTATGTAAAGAGGGTTTCTTAGTACAGAGAATCCTATAGTTAGTGTAACAATCACACGTCTATCCCATTCATACCGATTTACGAAAACTAAATCCAGAGTCGGACAGCCCACAGGTCGCTGCGTTCTCTGCCTCCGTTCACACAGGACGCCAGAGTGAAATACAAGTTCCGCGTTTCCGCGTTGTGCTTCAGGCACGGATTCGTGAACGGCAGTTCTAAGGTACAACTCCCGCCAGGACCGTCCTCCGTGACTGAGGTTTATTTTTCGAGTTTTCCTTAGTCCTCATAACTGAAAAATGCCGGGGAGGTACTTAGGCCCCGTATTAGTGTCCACCGCCTGTAATGCCAAATGTCGTAAGGGCTGGCGTTGAACACCATTGAAACATTTTGTGTTACATCCACATGACTTTCTCTGCCCTCTATCGCTTATTAATGGGTATACAAACTGTTCTTACGAAAGTGTATTTTCCTATCTACTTCATTTTAACCGAGACAAACCAATAGCTGCATTACATATTTCGTTATATAAACAAAGGAATAGCGATAGTCAAATGTTTTCGAACCGACGCTTCCATACTTTTACATGACATCGCGAGAAACAATTGAAAATCGGTGGGACTTAAAAAGCGTGACAAAGTATTGAACAAATCGAAGTATTAATAACGGATATCTCGGAAATGGCTGATGCCAGAAAGAAGGTTATTTTAAATAAATTGTGTTTTAAAGAAGTCCACATTTTTGTGCAAAACGTTTTCGTCTATCACTTAACGTTTAGCAGTTATACAAGATTATACAAAACTCCTTCCGAATGAAGGGGGCTTCACAGGCTATACCCAGAAAATTCAAAATATATATTTTATTTGTAATGTAAATATCTTTAATATATGGGATTTTAATCAAAATTTCTAGAGGCATTTTTAGAAAATCCAAAATTTCGAAAAATGTTTCACGAGAAGGGTAGTTTAGGATGCGAGGAGTTTCTTTCTTGAAAATTTTCGTGTTGCATCTTTGTAACGTACTGAACCTGACTTTTTATTTTTGAGTTATGGTGCTCTCTCTCTCTCACACACACACACAAAGACACTCACTCACATGACCCTTTTTCTAATTTTTTGGGGGGTTAAGGGGGCTGCAAAACACATATTTCCAGGGAAATTTCGACATCGAATTTTTGGGTGGAATACGATAATCCCACTACTTACTATATAATATAGTAGAGAAAGTAAAAACTACGTTAAGCTTTTCGCGTACGCGCACATAAGCACGCACAAGCACGCTCACAAGGGATATCAAATATCGCATATTGTGGTTAAGTTGTCCCGTTTCAAATCGTCCGAAATAGAAAGAAGATCGACCTTGCATTTTTTAAACGGAACGAAACCTTTTGTATTTGTAGACAAGCCCGATACAATGCTTTATGCAAACTCTTAACATTTAGATGATCATAGTTTTGCGATTAAAAGTATTCAAATGTATTGTATCTTCCTAAAATTTCCAACTTCAAACCCTTATAACCCTGAAATCATTAAATCTAATTGTTTAAATCGAGCTTTATTTTGATTCCCTAAACGTTAATTTCATACTGATAAGTAAATATGTTGTGCTTATTTTTATTTAAGTGAAGAAATTTCTATTTTTTCAGGTGTAGGCGGTTACAGATTAAGAAAATAATGTTATTATATATGGCAATATTCCGTAATTTAAATATAATCAAATATATGTTTTACTATAATGTAACTGATAAGTTTTCGTCTAAAATAATTAAAGAAGTAAATTACTTCACGTGCTCATGGTCGCTCTCGCACGTTTGTTTTGAACTGAAGGTCAAGCAAGCTGCTGTGCATGGTTAAACAATGAGAACGCTTACTAAGCAGTATGTGATTCTGAGTATTTCCTCACAGATTCATAAAGCGTTTGGTGATCATCGTGCATCAAGTACGTAAATTCCGGGGACGAAGGATAGCATAGAGCATTCTTTTCCCCTGCCATGCAATGCCGATACTCCCGCCGACACTTTCAACCCTGAAACTGCCAAGTAGATGAAAGGTGAAGCGAAATGAGAATGTAGGTGAAATGGAGGGACTGGATATTCGGGGGATGTAATGAACCTTCCCAGCGACCCGGGCAAACCCCGATAAAACCCATGGGTCAAGAAGGTCGGACGTGAGAATCGAACCCACGACCTCCCGCTTGGTCAAACTGAAATTTAACTCGCACTATAAGTGTGTACGTATTGTTTCAACTAATGAGTACTGGTACGGCGCCGTTGCCGAGTGCTTAGACCGCTCGCCTCTCACCGAGGCGGCCCGGGTTCAATCCCAGGGACCCGCATGTGGTATTTGTGGTGGACAAAGCCACAAAGCGGGTTTTCTCCGGGTTCTCCGGTTTCCCCCGCCATTCATTCCACCAACTGCTCCATCATCACCTTTCCTTTCATCCATTTCACCATCATTTCGTTTCATCTACTTCCTCCCATACCAGACATCGGGCTGATCACCCATCCTGGATATTCTGTCTGATCCATGAGTATCTGCTCCTCGACGGGCCTCTGACCCCAGGCACCCGCCTGTAAGTCCTGGGGGATGTAAGTCCTACATAAGAGGGTGGTTAAACAGAGAAAGAAGAAGAAGAGTACTGGTACATAATAAGAAACTAACCATTACATATGTACATGCTGTACTGTATTATTTGTACAGAACAAGACGAGCGTTTGGTATTACCATACCATCCGGTAGGCTTCACATTGACCATCAGACACACCTAGTGACAGTGACTAGTACTGTACTAGTCGGCCACGATATGAGTGCTTTGTGTGGGAAAATAGTTCGGGAACAAGAGGGCGGGGCATCGGAAGGACAGTCAGTTTAAGAAAACGTTTGCAAATCCGAGTTGCATTTACTAGCATGGTTGAGGCCTGCCAATGTAGTACTGCTTTCATTATACAGCTGCACATTACTCTATCGCCTTGCCAACAGAAATAGTAGTGCCGTCTTCCAAGCGTACTCATATCGTAGCCGATTAGTACTACAAGAGCGCGTTTTGTTTACATCTGACACCCCATAAACAGATTTCACAATCAGAGACTCTTAACATGCCGCAATTAATGTAAAAAAACTTCTGCAACTACGTGTTTCTATCCTCAACATGCCTTTCTACCCTACACATTTCTGTTCATTGTTTTACAGCACTCAATATATTCTGGGCTGCAGGGTTTGCAATTTAACCTTTTTATGGCTGAAAAAAATTATTTATGGACGCTCTTTAACTACCCATTCTATATTGGGCGTGAAATACCGGTAATTTTTCTCAGAGACCTCTTTATCAGGCTTGAGGTTCTGTACGTGCCGTAAATCTACGACACTGAATCACCAGTTTTACTTCCCTTCCGAAGGAAGCCATGCTAAGGATTTTTACGCCTGAAAAAATCAATCGCCCTCCGCCGCGTTTGAACCTGCGACCTCGGTAACTGGAGGCTGGCATGGTAACCACTACACCACGGAGGACGAATTTTATAGCTGAATCTAGCCATTTTTAAGAGATAGCCAGTTTGTGAAAAAAGCCACTAACATTATTTCCAGCTTTACACAATATTTAACCAATTTTAGCTAGTTTTCAAATTATTCACCATTTCTAGCCATTTTGAGGTTTCATTGTCTAATTTTTAAATTAAAACCACTAAAATGCCAGAGATAAGTTGATTATATATACGTTAACGAAACATCTAATGTGTCACATTCATATTACTTTCTCTACCCTCTATCGTTTATTAATGGGTATACCAATTATTCTTACAAAATCTTATTTTTCTGTCTACTTTGTTTTAATAGAGATAAACCTTTGCAGAAATAGCTACTTCGTTATAGATACAAAGGGAGCAGCGATAGTCAAATGTTTAAGAACTAGGCACTATATGCTGGTCTTAAAATTCCATATTGCTTCCCTTCAGTCCGAGAAACAACTAAATGTCGACAGGACTTTAAACAATGATAAAAGTATTGAACAATTCGAACCATTAATGACGAATACCTCGGAAATGGCTTATGCCACAAACAAAGTTATTTTAAATAAATTGTGTGTTTTAAAGAGATCTACTTTTTTGTGTAGCAGGCTTTCGTTTCTCGTTTAACGTTTACCAGTTAAACAAGATTATATAAAATTCCTTCCGAATGAAGAGGACATCACAGGCTATTGCCAGAAAATTCTAGATATACATTTTATCATATAGATATCTTTAATATGTTGTATTTTAATCAAAATTCTTAAAGCCATTTTTAGTAAATAAAAAATTTCGAAAAATGTGCTATGTAAACTGTAGTTGGAGTGAAAATCTGCGTGTTGCATCTTTGAAAGATTGAATTTAAATACCAAGTTTGGTGTTCATCCCAGTTTTCCTTTTTGAGTTACGCTGTTCACACACACACACACACACACACACACATACACACACACACACACACACACACGGACCTTTTCTAAAAATTATGTTTTAGGATTCAGATGCCTCAAAACATGCATTTCCGGTGAAATCTCGGTATCGAATTGTTGAGTGGAATGCAATACCTTCTCTACCTACTACGTACGTGGTAGAGAAAGTAATTGTAGCACACACACAGACCTCTTTTTCCTAAGTGTTTCTGGACTGGATGACCCAATAACATTTCCATTGAAGCCACAGTATCGGTTTAGCTTCGAGGGCAATAAACATAGTTTGTTTTGTGGCGGGCAAGAAAAGTAAACAGTTACAGACCCGTCCAAGGCACTCCACTTGTCAGCTTCCACATCTCTATGGCAGCATTTTAGAAGTTTGTTTAGCTATTAGGGTGATAAACTAACACCCCGATGGTACACACAATCTTAATTGGCATACCATCATGAAGAGAACGCCTCTGGAATGCGATGGTTATGGACCACAGGTTTTCTTTCTGCCGTTATACAGAAGATACAAGAATCTGAGCGTTGCATCAATTTCCGGTTCCCAACTGTCGGCCGTGCTGCACGTCTTCGCAGAGTCTGGCGGGGAAGGTGAGAGAACCGAAGGAGACGGAGAGAATCCAGTTTGGAAGGTCACAACCTTGGGGAGTCCCATCGCCACCACCGGGCAAGGCAATCAGTCTGTCAGTCCGCAGTTTGCTTCCCATGTTCGTCTACCGCCTCCAGGAGGTGAGGAGGGATTCCTCAAGTGACGTCACTTCTATTCCACATATTCTTGAGGAATGCTTGAGCTCCTGTTGGCCTCGGATGAACTTGAGGATAACCCGCAATGAAACTGCAGCTTTTCGGCGGTGGCAGTTCTGCGCAGTTGTGTCTGCGGCCCAGCTGTGCCCACAAATTAAACAGGTCTAGGGCTTCTGTGCTAAACGCATGCTCTTAATGACCATTTATATGTAATAAAATAACGAGAGCTATGGAATTAATCTTGAAAGCACCTGGAGATTAATTTGGTTTCTTTCACGAATAAAATTAGTAAAATAAAATATTCACATGGGACAATAATAATTATAAACATACTTAAAGTTATATTCCAGTGCAGTATTTTAATATCTGCTACGAACAAATGAAGATCGAAACTGAACAACTTACAGAGTGACACAGTTGGCGACACTAAGAAAAAAATCTGACGTCTTGCACTCACATGATATTCTTTAATCATACTTGTATAAACTATTCTTACAAAAACGTATTCTTCTATTTACTCCTTCTTAATTGAGATAAACTTTCATTAGGTACTATCTTTCAAGAAAGTAAATGTGCACTTTTCGCGGGTTCAGGCGTTCCGTGAGTAGGGGGTATGAAAACTAAATCGACCGTGGTCGTAGATGTATACTGTCGTGGTCGCCATTTTAACCTGTCATTCACTTCGAGGATTTCTATGGCTATATTAACCCAGTATGGCGAAACATGGACTTAAATATCACAAAACAAGTTACAATTCTCTCGCTGCTGAGCTATTAACTACATGGCATTGGCAACAACACGAAAAACACGTGGAATGATGATTTTAATAGAACCAACATCTATGTTATATATAACCCGCATACTAGCATCTGCTGTCGTAGCTCATTGGTAAAACACACTGTTTCAAGCGTGACCAGGGTTCACGGTTCAAATCCCCTGTGGTCATGCTTTTTATTCCAACTTGTTCACTTTGTAAAACGCAGTAATAAACAAATTTATAGTTTTCTTGCAGCTAGGTTATTGAGCGCTGAAGCTATACGCTCCAGCCACCACGGCTATGAGGGCCGACTGAAAATAACGTGTTGTGCGTTTTTTTCTTTCTTTTATTTTTTTCCCGTTTATTATTAGTGTTTTCTGTTGACTATATCGCTTATTACCGCAATTATTGTTACACATAAACAACACACAGATACACAAACACCCATACTCATGGCGAGACTCGAACTCGCGACCTTCAGCTTGGCGTTGCACCGAAGCTATACGTTCCAGCGACCACGGCTACGAGAGCCAAGCGATAGTAAGATTTTTTTGAAAAGTCTGTCGCTATGTGATGGCTTTGAAGTTCTATGCTCTTTGCATGACCACAAAGAAAAACGAATAGCGACCTACCGCTTCAAACCGAGCGGGTAGGTTCAGGCGGCCACGTTGTGGGTTCGATTCCCGCGGCCGACCTTCCTGACCCATGGGTTTTTTTTCGGGAGTTTCCCCGGGTCGCTAGACGAATGCTGGGAATGTTCATTACATCCCCCGAATTTCCTCTCCTTCCATTTCACCTCCATTCTCATTTCACTTCACCTTCAATCTGCTTGGTCTGTTTCAGGGTTAAAAGTGCCGGCGGGGGTCTCGGCGTTGCATGGCAGGGGAAAAGTTTGCTCTATGTAACCCTTTGCCCACCAGAATGGGGGCGGTCTCGAGTCCCCCCCCCCCCCAATGGGATGCGCAAGCTTGCAGGGATGGGAGCCGGTTGCACCACCTGCCATCCGGGGGGTTTCAGCCTGTAAAAGGCGAGAACCCTGACCTCTGCCCTGTCGTGCCTCCTGGTTCGACCGCTCTCTGTCTCCTCTAACCTCACCCCTACCTCCCGGAGGCACCCTGTCAGGGGCTTAGGCACAAAACATCTTATAGGTTGAGGTACTAAGTACCCCTCCTTACCTAGTCCTACTCCTCCTCCTCCTCCTCCTCCTCCTACCGCTTCAGAAAAGTACAGGTATTCGAAAATTCAAGCCAGTAACATGGAATATCTTGGTTAACGCCACAAAAATGCTATTTGACATAAATTGTGTGCTTTAACCAGATCTTCACGTTTAGTTTAAATAAATTTTTACCAATTATAAAAAAGTAAATGAGAATGAAGAGGACATCACCGGCTATTCACAAAAACTATAAGATATACATTTTATTTGTCATGCACACATCCTACCTAAGCACATCGTTAGAGCCATTTTTGAGAAAATAAAAATTAACAAACGTTTTCCATGTAAAGGGTAATTTAGCGTGAGGGAATTTTCTTTAAAATCTTCTGGTCGCATTCTTGGAAGATGTTAAACTTAAATGGCACGTTTCGTATTTTAACCGACTTTTCGTTTTTGAATTATGCTGCTCACAGATACACACACTCACGGACCGTTTTCTAAAAAGGCTTTTTTTTATTCAGGGAGCCTCAAAACGTGCATTTCAAGTCAAATCTCGATCTAGAATGTTTGAGTGTAATGCAATACTTCCTCTACTTACAATGGGTAAGTAGCAAAGAAAGTAAAATCATTGCACATCAGTAATGACACAACAAAACGATAAAATATGGCTGTGGTTGATCTAAATCCATTACGTTTCTACCTCGTATTGGGCACTTGATGCATACGTGAAACAGTTCATAGTAATTCCACTACATGTTTTATGTTATCTAGATTTAGGGACGACGAAGTTAGATTTAATTTATTTCGAGAAAATCAAACCTCGGATGGAATTTGATTAGATGGTATCATCACTGAAACACAGAATGTAACAGATTATTCCAAATTACTTAATTACTGTTTTGTCTTCTGGAAATGTTCATAAAACAAAAATTACGGAAAATGATATACACAAACGATAAATTGGTAACGATAGACAGCAATGACTAACTGAAATTCAGTATTCTTTTCGTTTATTGCTTTCAAAATAGTACATTACTAAAATTGAAAATGTCTATAAAACCTCTTTCTGTCTTTGCAAAACAGAAGGTTTAATGGAAAATAAGCTATAATACTACTACATGCTTTTGAATATTTCAGCTATCAGTGAATAGCGTCGTTTATTCGTCTCATTCTTGCTATATATTGTTAACAGAGATGTTTAACGTATGTTTTCTAGAAATTCACGCAGCGGGATGGCTCAGGCGGTATCGTCTGTGGCCCGCATTCGAGAGGTCGTGGGTTCGATTCCCGTGGCCGACCTTCCTGACCTATGGGTTTTTTCGGGGTCGCCAGGCGAATACTGGGAAGGATTCTAATATCCCCAGAATTTCTTGTCCCTCCATTTCATCTCCATTCTCATTTCATATCATCTTTCATCCGTTGGTCTCTTTCAGGGTTGGAAGTGTCGGTGATCGTGTCTCGGTGCAGTGTGGCAGGGGAAAAGGAAGCTCTCTGCGACTCTCTCCGTCCCTGCCTTCGGTTGGCTGTCGGGGGTATCCGAACCCCCTTGAGGGGCGTTGGACCCCCTCTGTGTGAGGTGGGCTACCCGCTCTGCCGGGGAGTCTGGAAACCTAGGGACCCTGCCATTCCTGTGCCGTCACTCCTGGTTCCGGCTGCCCGGTGTCTCCTCTCGCCTCATCCTTCCTACCGGGGACACCCCCTTGTGGGGCGTCGGTACAATATGTGGACCAGTGTCGAGTCCCTTTCGCAGTCAATCCAATCCACGCAGCGGCCTCATATTTGAAACCCCAGGGGGTCAAGCTACCCTGTTGAGGTTCTTAATCAAGTTTTCCCTCAGTTCTAGGATCGGTATTAGGCAGCATCAGCGTATTAAGCCCCTGATATGATCATAAAGGATATCAAACGTACAAGGTTTTTATCGCCATATTGGCAAAGTATCTAGTCTGCAAGGAGAACTGAAATAAACGGTGAAAACCATTTCGGTCTCGTATCCCAAGAAGCGGACACCCTATATCGGCCCCGTCTTCCAAAATATAAACAACCTAACTCGGTCCTGTAGGAAATCTCAATCTACGAGGGCTGAGACTGATTTTTTTCCTGTAGCTTCCGTGATAGTTACGTATCTGTAACATAAATATTTGAAAAGAGCGGGTTTTTATGTATAATGTTGGTAGGCGGCAGCACTCTCGTATTGGTAGGTTGGTAGTAATGCCCTATTTTGTACTCTACGTGCATTTCGCATACCAGACAATGGAGGTGATGCATTTTTTAAATCGATTATCACCGGTGATGAGTCATGGCTGCATCATTATGATCCTGAAAGAAAACAAGCCAGCACAGTGTGGAAATCGCCAGGTTCTCCAACATCAAAACAGGCAAAAGTTGTTCCATCTGCAGGGAAAGTGATAGTGATAACATTTTTTGACTGTAATGGAATGATTTACCAGCATGCAGTTCCCCCTCACACTACTGTTACAGCAGCATACTACACGTCAGTATTGGATACACTGAGGAAGCACATTGCAAAGAAACGACCAGAGCTTTCTCGGACTGGGTGGCGACTTCATCATGACAATGCACGGCCTCACGTCGCAAATCAAGTCATGCAGTTTCCGGCTCGATTCAACATTACCTGTGTACCACATCCACCTTATAGCCCCGATCTTGTACCCTGTGACTTCTTTTTATTCCCATCACTAAAGGCAAAGCTTAGGGGTATTCGATTTGAGAACTCTGAAGCAGTGCTCAAGAAAAGTGAGGCGATTCTCAAGGACCTGACAAAGAATGGTCTGCAGCACGTGTTCAAGGACTGGCAGAGACGCTGTAAAAAGTGCATTGAAGTAGGAGGGGACTACTTTGAAAAAGATCATGTAAAATTGAATTGGAGTAATAAACATCTGTGAAAAAAATCAGTCTCAGTCTTTGTTGATCAGCCCTCGTAGTTCATAATCATAATTCCCCTTCCCATTTTAAAAGACTTAGGACTTTTAAGAGTCTATAGTGACTGAAAAACGACATTGCAGTTGCATGTTTCACCAAAAACAATTTTAGCCGCAAAATCACATGTTGTATACAAAGTTTACTTTACTGTATGCATGTACCAATTTTGTAAACTCCACACATCAAATAGTTGAAAAATCGGTGTATTATTCAACAAATTATAAATGAAAGATCAGATGAAAGATTTTGTAAAACAAAATACGCAATCTTAATAGTGTGCTCAATGCCTCTATCGATTTTTCGTAATAGGAATACCTTACACTTCAATATACTGAGACTATTATTACTCTATGCTACGGGTCTCGTGTAAAACATCCTCTTTAAGTGACAGATTTTATTTCTTCTTCTTGTGTGTGTACGTTTAAACGACAAACCCGAAAATTTCCATCTAAAAACATAAAATTAGCTTACATGATGGTAACGAAGCTACTGTGCACAAGGCGGCATAACATCTAACTTGAAGGGAGCAAATTAGTTCTAATGTGTGATCGTGAAAATATTTTCTGAAACGTTTTCAGTAGCTAGTAATCCGGGAACGGCAGCTTCCAGAGGATATCGGTCTAAATATCATTAGGTATTTAAAAATAAAACGTTAAACAAATCTCTAATGACTACCTGTAGTTACGAATTTAATGCACTATATAATTTATATGTATGCACTGTGATAGTCAGAAAATTAATTGCATATTCAAGGCCGTCACGAAAATATAAGTGACTGGTCGGAAAGGGTCCTGTTTTCCTTGAGTTTTTGTTTTCCCCTACTGGATGTAGTATATTCCTTGCAACTTCTAAGTTTCACACACTCATAGTTTCTGGAAACTCATTATTAAATTCATTCTAATGTGTCTGAATAATGGTAATTTATTGCACTTAATTCTACCTTTCTACACGGCGAGAAATTGAAAGAGGAATTCATTTTGGGTGTGCCCATTAATTGTCAAACGTTTACGCTGAATGTAATATTTCCTATATCACACCTGAGCAGTAGAAAGGGTGATGGATGCTGGTCGATGATGATAAAAGGTGCTACGGTGATTTGTAATGTATAAGAAGCATAGAGTAGGTCTAGGATTGATAACGCTTCAAGCTAATCTTAACCTGTCCTCTTCGACCGGTGGAAACATCAGGATAGGAAATGCTTGACGCCGCAGTCCGATAAGATTGGCAACCTTTTATTGCTTACCTAAATATGGTCACAATATGAGTACTGTTAGACTGACAAAATGTTTCTTTATTATCTGTGTCTCTAACTTGTATTTGCAATATGAATCTGAAGATGTAGCATGTAAATTATAATTTAATAATCCCCTATCTCTTTACACCAGAAACAGGCAAAGCTGCACATAATCCGTGAAGTAAGAATATAACTGTGCTGTAAACATTTTAAAACAATATTTAAGAACGGAAAACAAGCTTTCAACACAGCGTTACATTGTGTATGACTCACTAGAGACCTTGGCCTAGAGATTATAATTGTAATAGGGCATAACAGCCTCTACAAAGAGGCAGGTTTCACGGCGCAAAACTAACAACATAGTACACACTTTACCTTATTCTCCATCGCTGGATTCTCCTTCAGAGACAGAATCCTGAAGGTGTCCGCACAATGTAGTCGATTTATAGTTCGAAATTATCAAATGCCGATGTCAAACACCAAGCAAGTTCACACAAACACGCTCTGAAACAAACTGCCGCTGATTGACTAGGAGGCACGTCATTACGACGTCAGGAAGATTTTGCTACTGCGCAATGGCCTCTAGTTCTAAACCGCGCCGACGAAGCAGAACGGATTTGAAGGTCGAGGCTCTACTCCTGCAACGCTCTCAGATGTAAATGGTGGTCTAACGTGTAAGAATACGTTACTGTAAATGCATCCAAAAAGTGTAAGTGTCTAAATTGACCTTTATGTTTTGGAAAAAATATAACTCAGATATCTAAAGAATAACAAAGCATCATTGTTAAGTGTGTGCCCGTAGCAAACACATAAAATTCGGCTTACTCATTATGCTAATATATATTATTTATTAAAAACTCAATTTAAACTTGGAGCAGGCAGTATTTGTGGCAAGGTATGCACTACAGCGTGAATAAAACCAAGACTAACAAACAAAATGTTTTGCACAGAACCTGTAGTGAGAATTTACCTTGTGTATAAATTTATGAGTGCACTTCTGCAATTTTAAATGTGAGTAGATCAAACCAGTAAAATGTATTGTATACGTTTTCGTCTTTAAAACAGCTGCTTACATATTAACAACAAGAATAAAATGCATGATAAACGTTTGACTCAAATTTTAGCCCAAATGGAGAAGAAAAAGTTAATTTTGTAATAATTTAAATGACACAGAAATGTAGTTATGAGAAAATTGCTACGTTTAAACTTCACTAGATCGCAGCGTGCATCAATGGAGGCATCCTTGCCGAAGGTTTAGCTAGCCTCCGTGCGACATTAAAACAAACGGGGAACTGAATTTCTGCAAGTGGGACCACGCCTGTCCCAGGGGGTAAAAATATTGGGCGTGATTACATAAATATGTTCAATGACAGTTCACGAAAAGGTATACTAAAAATTGCTCGCATAGAGATTACGAAATAATTAATATAAAATGTAACAATTTCGATGTTTTGTTGTATATTGGCGAAACGCATTAAGGGAGTAGAAATGCAATTTTGAAGCGAATATTGATGTATTAGAACTACAGAGTGCTTTGCGGATATTAGAAGGTCTTAGTAACAGAAGCGTGGAACCTCATAACCTGAAAATGAATCACTAAAATATATCTACTGATTTTTTAAAAATAAAATGAACAAATGTTGATCTGAACTGCAGACATTTACATTGTGTTTAGTATACCAAATAATTAACGAATCGTCCTTCTCTTCAGGTAGTTTAATTCAGTCTGCACAACGCTCAAGTGAAAATAGCAAATATCTAGCACTGCTTCGTCCTCGAACCCATGAAGAAGAGTATGTAAGCAAAGCAATTCTATATTTAGCTCTGAGACTGCCAAAACTAACAGCTGCTGAAAATAGACTACATCATAGCTGAAAGATAAGTCACTTAAATATGCTACAGTTGGCGGCATCGTGGTGTAAGTTATGAAAATTTATGATATGTAACAGTCACACCACTGTCTTTAAAATTACTATTCCTTGGATATTATCCATGCTGTTCATACAAAACCTAGTTTGAATCGTTTACTGCTGAAACCCCCAAGGATAAAAATTGACACAACTGTTATTGCTATATAGAGATACTTCTGGACGCCATCAGTCTGTGAGTCTTCACTATAGCCCCTTACCACCATTTTGAAATACCTCAACACATTCATAAGTTGGAAAGGTAGAATCAGACGACTGAAAAATTCAATGCCATAGCCGGGATTTGAACCACGGATCTCCCGGTCTCCGTCCGGTTGCTCTAACCTACATTCTTTGTAAGTACTTAAGTCCCGGGCTTTTAGTTTCAACCACTATTAGGTCAATTAATGGAATTTAATGGCATGCCGGCATTTTGCCATGGTAGCTCAGTGGCTAGAGCAACCGGACGGAGACCGGGAGATCCGTGGTTCAAATCCCGGCTATGGCATTGAATTTTTCAGTCTTCTGATTCTACCTTTCCAACCCTGTCCAACACACGGCTTGTGTGAAAGAACAATTATTTCCACCACACATTCATAAGTGTTTCTGCACTAACGTACGGTAAACAGAATGGCAGCCTTGAGATTCTATTTAAAAACGTGGCTATTATAGTTGTAGAAATATATGTTTCTGTCACTTTGTCACTCTTCATCCCTGCATTGCAATTTCGGCTCGTTTAAACGACTTTTGAAGAAAACTGCTGAATCTGTGCTCCTGAACTACGTAGATGTAGGCTGAGGACGGAAGAAAGCCTCAGAACTTAGGCCAGTAGTTGGACTGTCGCGCCTATGTGAACTCCGGGAGGCAAGATCTGGTGGTGGCAAGCACAACGCAGGCGGGGTCCCTAAAGATTCTAGAAGTGCATCCCGGCAGAGCGATCTTCTGATGGCCCCTCTGATCTGGGCACAAAGTTCCACTGACAGGGCAAAAACGTTTTTCCTCAAAGTACATTGCTCGCCATACGCCGCGCACCATATGCCTGGCCGTGCTACCCTGAAAGTTGAAGACGGAAATAAAATGAGAGGGAAAATTCGTGTTGCCCAAGAATCCGTCTCAACCTCGCCCAGCAACCAGGGAACGCAACGATGGTCAATTATAACGGAGTTTGAACCCGGAATCTTCCAACTGTTAGCCTCAGACGCCACCGCCTGAATAATTCCTTTTGGTCTTCCGAGTAACGTATGTTATCTGACAAAAAAACGTCGTATTTTAAAATACTCTAAATAACTATTACTTATTCCTATACGCTTTAGATGAGATAGAACGCTGATATGAGGTATTTACCGTAGCGAGACACTTCGCCACTACGACCACTAAATCTATTGAGACTACACTTCCCGGGAGGCAGGGATGAAGTGAAGGAGTCGCAAGAGGTCACAGGACCGCAGATAGACCGATCCACAGAAGTCCAGTTGAAACACCCGCCGGCACCAGCAGAGTCGAAGAACTCCGTGAGAGGACTACGAAACCACCCTAGCAAGCGGGCCAACTCACGCTGGCGTTTTAGGAGAGAAATCCTTTACAAAGCGCAGCAACCATGTCATCTGCCCGATACTAGCCGCACTACGGAACCCGAAGACACTTCCTGAAAGATGAAAGAGAGAGGAAATGATGGAAAGGGGAAATCGTGATAGAATACACACCCCAGCATTCGCCTAGACGACCAGAGGAAAACTACCAAAAACCCCATGGTCAGAATGGGCGGCCACCGGGAATCGAACCCGGGACCTCCCGAATGCGGGCTACAGACGTTGCCGCCTGAGCAACGGTAGAACGCTGATAATTTTTATTTTCTCTACCACTTACCTATGATAAGTAGAGGAAGTGTTGCATTCCACCCAAAAATTCGATACTGATATTTAACTCGAAATACGCAGTTTGAGACTCCCTGGATAAATAAATAAAAAGCATTTTTGGAAAAACCTCAGAGTGTGTGTGTATGTGTGTGTGTGTGTGTGTGCGCGCGCGCGCGCACATGCACGCGTGCGAGCGCGAATTGTTCAATACTTTGTCATTCTTTTGAAGTTCCTACGATAATTGCAATTGCATGGAAAGAGTATGGAATATAAGGCCAGTATTTAGTGTCCAGTTCTTAAACATTTGACTATCGCTATTCCCTTCGTAACTACAACGAAATGCCTAATGTAGCTATTTCTGTAAAGGTTTATCTCAATTAAAATGAAGTAGATAAAAAATAAACCTTCGTAAGAATATCTTGTGTACCCACTAATAAACAATAGGGGTAGAAAAAGTCAAGTGAATGTAACACATGAGATTTTTAAATATAGATTGCTTTATAGCACAAACATTTACAGGAACATAAAAGGGTAGTTCTAATTTTAATAATGTTCAAACTGCTGATAATTGTATTTTTAAATATTTTTAAGAAGAACCATTTTAGTAACTAAATTATCAATACTAACATTTCTCTCTATAAACCCTTAACTTGCTTATTTGGGAATATGAATGCCAAGTTTTATTGAAATTGATTCATTTTAAATGCGTAAATATCTATTTTTGAGAAATCGCACTATACACGTGACCCAGTATTTGAGAGCAAATCGACACATCCGGAGGTAGATAGAAGGGAAGACATGGGCGGGCTCTAACGAAAATGCTTCTCCCTCCTTCATATGCCTTTCATTTCCCCACCAACAAGCAGGAACAGCAACTGTTGTTCAGCCCTACTCCCTTCCACCCCTTCATTTACTCTCTTACGTTCATTGGTCCTGCGTACCTCTCTACCTAGCTGCGCAGAAGACGTTTTCAACTACTTCTGCTGTCATGACTCCGGAACTGAGGATAAGATGGACTCACCTGCTCTGTTAAGTGCCCCGAAGTTCTAGTGTGTTGTTTAAAAGTGAATCCCATGCCGAAAGAGCATGACAAAATTAAAGGCAACTTGATAGCCCTGTCTGAATGTTCAAAGGGTAATTTGTAAAGTCTTAGTGGTGACATTGTTTTGGAGATGAGTATATCTTTCCTGCAGTAGGTTTCATTTTCCACTCAAACAGAATTCTACAATAATTAAATAAGCTCATTGTTTTATTTATCTCAGATTCACATTCCTTTTATTTAAACTATTACATTCCTTTTTCTAAAATTAACTAGTAACTACTTTTGAAGAGATAAGTAATTTAAGGTGGAGTGAATTTCCTGAAAGTGTTCGCCTTGAATCTTACCAAGATTTTTTTAGTTATGCAACTTTTTTTATCTATGTTTGCCAGACACACATACACTCCTATTATATGCTTTTCTTTTAAATCAAATGACTCAAAGTCTAATGAAGTTTCTATCACTTAGTTTTGTACCCAATGTCCTGAGTAAGGGGTAGATAAAGAAAGCGAGGAGGTATAACCACGATAATGGACCAGGGAATTTGTCTCAACGCTCTCTCTCTCTCTTTCCCTCCCGCTCTCCCCCTCACTCTCTCTCTCTCCCCCAGTATTCAGTTAGACAATAAGAACAGATAGGAACGAAATTAAAATAAGCTATGTACTACTGGTGAAATGCATGGCTGGAGGAATTAACCACTTGATCCCCCCCCTCCCCGTTACACTTTCTCAAACGAAGTGAGAGCAGTGTCATGAAGCGCTGGACTGATGCACGAAGTATCAACAACTCTGAAATTAGGTTCTTATTGTGAAGAAAAAGTAATTTATCTCAGTATTTATACATAACTGCACCTAAGTATACTTTAAAGACAGTTTCTAAGGTAAAATATGTCTTTCCTTCCCTCTTTCCTTCCCTCTTTCCTTCTTTCTTTCTTTTATGTTTGTTTGTTTCTTTTTTTCCTTAATGTTTTTTCTTCATCATCATCTTCTTTTGTTTATAGTGAAACTTTTACAACAAACTCTTGATTTTCACATGATTTACTTAAAGATAATAAACTTTTACTCTTCCTACCGATTATCTGTGGTAGGTAGAGGAAGAATTGCACCCCACCCAAAATTTGACATCGAGATTTCATCAAGAATACAACTTTTTGACTCTCCTAAATAAAAAATAAGGGATAGGAAGTCGTATGTGTGTGTGTTGTGTATTGAGAGAGAGAGAGAGAGAGAGTGACTGTGTGTGAGAGAGACAGCGATTGAGTGTGTGTGAGAGAAAAAAGAGAAGAGTGTGTGAGAGAGTATGTGGTGTGTGTGTGTGTGTGTGTGTGTGTGAGAGAGAGAGAGAGAGAGAGGAAAAAATTGTGTGAGTGAGAGATTGTGTTTGTGTGTGAGAGAGAGGACGACTATGTGTGTGTGAGAGAGAGAACGACTGTTTGTGAGAGAGAGAGAGAGAGAGAGAGAGAATGACTGTGTGTGAGAGAGGTAGAGATTCGACCTGTGTGGGAGAGGGAGGGAAAATTGTGTAGTTGAGAGAGTGTGTGTGAGAGAGAGAGAGAGGACGACTGTGTGTGAGAGAGATAGAGATTAAGCCTGTGTGTGCTAGATAGAGTGAGAGAGAGAGAAAGAGAGTGTGTGTGAACAATATAAAAGTAAAAAACGAAAAGTGTGATATATACTAAATTCATACTGTAATAAGACTGTTTAAGGATGCCAAATGTAGCTTCACAAGAAAATTCTCCACCCCAAACTACCCTTAGAATGGAAATATTTTCGGTGTTATATTTTCTCAAAAATGTCTAATAATTTTGATTAAAATAGCCTATGGTTGAGATATTAATTACAAAATTACTTTGTATTATTTTCAATATCCTGTAAACAGCCTGTGAAGTCATCTTCATTCTCACTGAATTGTGTATAACTCGGAGTCCCTGGAGAGATGCATAAAAACGTTCAAGAATAAAGCAGAACTCATTAAAAGCTACAAATTCATGTCAAATAAGCTTTTCGTTGCATCAGCAACTTTCGAGGTATTCGTCGTCCTTGGATTTAATTCTCCAGCATTTCAAACAATGCACTTCGAAGTGCTCTTCTTTTTTCTCCCGGATTCATGCAAAGTGTATGTAATATCAAGACAGATACACAAAAAGTTGACCACCTGTATGCTCTTGTGTGCCCGTTACAGAATGTAACCACTTCTGCCTACATGTATTATCATTAACAGGGAATAGAAAGAGAAGCTTTTGCGTGAATAATTGAAAGGATAGATGTGAGAATAAATGATAATTGGCAGAAGGGGTCGTGTGATTGTAACATATCATGTCTAATAAGATTTTTTTTTCATTGTTTTGATTTCTCACGAAAGTGTAGTTTCGAAGTTGAAGAGAAAGCAACTGAAGTACCCAATAATGGGCACTGTCACCTTGTGATGGATAACGCTTGAATTTGAAGTTTTATGCGCTAGCTAATAGCTTCTAAATTTTTAATTTAACCACATAACATAATAAATAGTATGTAATATTTTTATATAACTACTCAAATCTTACTTGGACTATGTAATATTTACACCTAGAGTGTTTCTTTCATCTAAACACTATACCTATAATCGCTGCAAATTTTGGGGGAATTTTTCTTGTTTTGCGTTTAAAATTTATGTGGCAGAGAACATCTGAAAAGCGTTCATTACTGAATTAATACAACCTTTTTCCAAAAAGAAGAAACTCATTACAGAATGTGTTAACAAAACCTTGACTTTTGCTTGCCTTATTTAAAGTGATATTTTGTCCTTTATGGTCTGACAGAGAGGAGTTCATGTTTTCATTAGTTATGTTGCCAAAGCGGCCTATAAAGCTGTCAAAATGACATCTAAACACCACATGATAAAAGAGACCACGCCCAATTTACGCAGGTCTTCATGTATTTTATCTCCTTTATGTAATTTTGTATGTTTGTGAGCCAAAATGACGTTTTTATTCGTACTGAGATATTTATGCTGTGGTTTAACCAGTCATGCTACACATACCATTAGGTTCCTTCTTGTCTTCGCTCGGGATCCATGTCTGGAGTAATTGGTCGTCACTTAGGAGGATATAAACGTTTATGCAAATGTAAGAAAGCTAGGAAATTGGGTTCTAGGTTAGAAAATATAAATACCACAAACCAATCAACAGAAAAGCCTAGTTGATGACAGTAAAAATATTTACGTATTCACTGACATTTGGGGATGCTGTAGGGGCGCATTTCAGTATTTCAAAACATCACCGCTTCTTCTACAGGGTGTCCGAAAAGTCTCAAACCATGGGGAAATTACATTATAAGTTCAATATGCCCTCTGTCAAATTACAGGCAAGTCTGTAGGCGCAATTTTAGGTTATTGAGCACACGGGGAACAAAATTCTAGTCTATGGCCGGCATTCTTCCTCAATCCTGATGCGTAGGTGGGCCACATCGCGAATCTTCACACTGTACATTCGAGACTTCACATATCCCCAGAATGAGAAGTCACGATTCAAACCCGGCGAACGCGGGGCGCATTCAACAGATCCTCTGCGACCAATCCAGTATTGAGAAAATGTTTCATCCAACCAGTATCGTACAACCGTGGCGTAGTGTAGAAGGGCACCGTCCTGCATGAACCATGTGGGATGTTCTCCAATTAAATCCAATCTCGGTATCAGCCAATCTCCTAGCATAAGCAGATGCTTTCCACCATCCACATTTCCTTCGAAAAAGTATGGGCCAATGATATGAGCGTTCCAGATGCCACCCCACACCACTACACGATCAGACCTCTGCTGTGTGGCAGGATCGTACCAGCGGGGACTCCAGAAGTGCAGATTTTGTTTGTTGACTTCACCTTTCACGTATAAATTCGCCTCGTCGGAAAACATCACGGTGGATGGGAACTGTGCCTTCTCTTCAATCCTCTCCAAGAACCATCCACACATTTGCATCCTACGATCAGGATCGTCTTCTGATAAATGTTGTAACAGTTGCAGTTTGTATGGGCGATATTTTGCCTGCTTCAGGATATCGTGGAGAGTGAACTGAGGAACGTTCAGCTCCATACTGGCTCGCCGAATAATTGACTCCTTTGGACTAGCACACGCTTTGGCAATCATCGTTTCTTGTATCGTTTCATCAGTTCATGGTCTTCCCGACAGAGTCAAATCAGCAATGGAAGTTGCGGTGAATTTCTTAACTAATCTTCCCACATGCTGCGTGATTGGTTGGCGTCCAGGATGACGATTAAATTCCTTACTAACATCACGGTGTGAATAACCTTCACGGCCACACAACAGATTGATCTCCACGCGTTCCTCCTTCGAAAGCATCATTCACTGCAAATAAAGACAAAAGAACACAGATATTTCCCTATGGTGTGGGACTTTTCGCATACCCTGTATATTAAAACCCCCCCCCCCCGTGGTGTAGTGGTTACCATGCTAGCCTCTAGTTCCCGAGGTCGCGGGTTCAAACACGGCGGAGGGGATGGGTTTTTTCGGGCGTAAAAATCCTTAGCATGGCTTCCTTTGGAAGGGAAGTAAAGCCGGTGGTCCCGTGTCGTAGATTTACGGCACTTAAGAGAACCTCAAGCCTGATAAAGAAGCCTCTGAGCAAAATTACTGGTCTTTCACGCCCAATATACAATGAGACGCTAAGGACCAAATCAATTAAAGAGCGTCCATAAATAAAACGCAATTTAATTTAGTCATGGTAACGTGTGCGGCTCGTATTCAGAAGGTCCCAGGTTCGGTCCCCAGTGACCGCCCACTCTAATCTATGGGGTTTCCGCGGGTCGCCAGGCGAAAGCTGGGTGTGGTTCATCTTCTACCAGGACTTTCCTGCCCTTCATTTCCTGTACCCATTATCTTCCTTGTCAACTGTTTCAGGGTTGTAGGACCAGGGGACGGTATTCGGCGGTTTGCGGCTGGGCGGTGGATGTGCGCTATGTAATCGTTGTGGAACTGCTCAGTTAGGACCCGCCTCCGGGTGCTCTTGAGCGGGCGCCCTTCGGGGACCACTGGGGGCTAGGGGCTTGTGGGTGCGCCCAAGCGGGTCGGGTGCATTCTATCTGGAAACATTAGGGACCCAGTCCATGCTTGCGCCCGTCGTTATCCGGATCTGTTCACCCTTCGGGTCTCTTTCCTCATCCCTCCCTACCTAGGGTCACGGTAGAAGCAAAAGGGCCGTTGTAGCCTATTTGTGGTGCTCTGCCCCGGTTTCGGGGGCCCCTCCGTTCCTCCGTACCTTTACCTTCTATATTCACTGGAACTGAGCAATGATATCCGAGATCAATAATACAGAACTTGTATTCAGTTACATACATCACGTTTTTACTTTTTCTAGTACTTCCTATAGAAAGTGAAGTAAGTACTGTATTGCACCCAAAAATTCTATACGGAGACATTACTGGAAAAACACGTTTTGAGGAGGTCCTCTGAACTCAAAAAAACATTTTGGTAAAAGGTCCGTGTAAGCCTGTCTGTATGTGTGTGTGAATTCATAAAAGAAATTTTGGATAAATACCAAACTGCGCATTTAAGTTCAGTACCTTCTAAAGATGCAACACGAAGATTTTCAAGAAAATCCCCCACTTCAAATTACCCTTTACATGGAACATTTTTCGAAATCATTGATTTTCTGAAAAATGGCTGCAACGATTTTCATTAAAAAGCCATAAATTTAATATATTTACATACAAAAACGTATATCTTGAATTTTCTGGAATGGCCTGTAAAGTCCTCTTTATTCGGAACGAGTTCTGTATAATTTTGTATAACTGGTAAACGGTGAGGGATAGACAAAGATTTACTACAAAAAACACTCTACCACTTAAAAACAGTTCATTTATTTCAAACACAGTAAACCCGCGATTATCTTAGCTAAATGGACCGATACCACCGATACGAAAAACCTCGGATAATACAGAGATAATGTAATAGTAGACTGTAAATGACCTATGTATAAAAGTGTATAGCAATTATTTATTGCAACATAATTACTTAAAATTTACAGTTTAATTAAAAGATAAACAAACTGCAATATTAAATTAGAAAATTACTTTTTGAAAAAGTATTTCATAGCTTTTTGCGCTAGTCTCTAGCTCCTTTCGGATGCTGCGATGTAACGCTAACGCAGCAGGAACAATAGATCAAGCGGCATAAGCTCTTGCTGTTTAATGTAGGCTATGGTAGGTAGCTTCGATCACCTTCAGTCCCTCAGAATGTGTTATTTCCGTTGTGATCACGTCGGTGTCGTGCTCCTTTTTTTAGGGCTGATAACCATAATGTCAATAGTCAGCTCCATTTATTGATCTTGGTAACACCACTGCAGGACGTCTTCATTTTCGACTGGCGTTTCCATGGTAGCTCATCAGCTAATTAGCTGGCTACCGTCTCATTCAACTTCGTTGACACACGCCGCCTAGCACAGCACTGATATAAAAAATAATGTATGCTAGTTTTCCAACTCCCTCGGTTAACCCGCACCCTCGGTTAATCGCAACCATACTGTAACTTTTTCTGTGGCATCAACCATTTCCGAGATATCCGTTATTCAGGGCTATTCTCTAACGTCGTTGTTAAGAAAGCGACTAGAATTATTATGTGTCAAGCTTAAAGAACCGCCCTTAAAAAATGTGCCGCTATTTTTCATTCTGTAACTTGTTTGTTATCGCGATATTTGTTTTCTCGCGGTTTGTTAGCTCACTGGAGTGACTAATCGAACATTCATGCGCTCTGTGACAGCGTTTTGTTTTCACATCCGTCAGCGCCGTAATACGGAGTACCGAGTGCTTTTGTTACTTTTCCTTGCCAAGATGGAGACAAAGCATGCCATGAAAACCTCACACGAAAAATATAAAATGTATCTGGAGTTTTAAAATTGGCACCCACTGCTTATAATAGCGTGATTTAATTCTCTTGAGAACCCAAATAATTAGATTTTTATGGGGAAAACTCACCAAGCTGTTGAACAGCTGTAGCAGTGGCCCTGTAAAATCAGTTTAATTTTAGGTTAGGAATGACAGACAAAATAATTAGCAACGCAGTTTCATGTTGTTTTGATGGTAGATTCACTAATTCATATCAACCCGCAATTATTGCTTAATTTTCTCTGTGTTTTTTGGCTTTTAATTATAGTTTTTAAAGATATCAGTGGTCATGCAGATTTTTCTGAAATTTTAATGTCTACCATCAAGCATAAGTAGGTACTTATTCTTTTATTCATGATTTGGCAATGTTCAGCTTTAGTTCAGTTCTGTGGGCATGTTCTTGCATCTTAATCTTTGAATGCAAAGCATTATTGGTATCTGATAATATTCGCATTATTTTAGTAGGTATTCGTTAAGTGGAAGGTCGTAGTGAAAATAAAGGTTAGTTTAACTGGTTATTTATCTGGGGGAATATTGCTGCTACAAGTATTTTATTTCGGATTATTTTTCATACGCAAATTTACTTCGTATAAATTGTCATTTTATAACCCAACTGACTGTTATGTTCTTCGCCTTCCAGCAGCATAATTATGAATTAAATTTCTATGGTTATGAGAAACTGGTAGATGGCTTTCTGTTAGCCAATTCTTTTAGCAGAATGGAAATTATCTTAAATAATTATGGGAACGAAAACGTATCGCTGTACTATCCCACAGCTCTCAAAAGTGTTCAGTTCCTAACCTTAAATTCGTAACCCATGCAAACAAACACAAAGTTTATCACTATTTGAACCTAAAATTCTTAAACCAACAACTGTTAGTTTTTATTACGATACGAGATTACTCAACATTTAGTTTCCTATTAAAATTCGCCTCTTAAAAGTTATGTTGGGAGCATCATTTACCAGTGCTATCACACGGAACATTCGTTACTCAAGCGTAATCCGTAGCATTATAATAGCCGCGAAATCTTACTCCCACAAACGGGTCACTCGGCGCTTAAAACATCCACAAGCAGAAGGTACGTACCGAAGACGGTACCACAGTCAAGAGTAGTGAATGTATACACAATTGTGTGCACGAACGACTGTAAGTACCAATGTCTGATTTAAATTACATGTCTCTTTATTAATTTTAGCTCCGCCTACATTATTACTCACCACCAAGGTTAGCTGCATACACGTCTCTTAAATGTGTTACCATGGGGCTTGGCTAAAATCTCGAAAATGCCTTTCACTTCTCTTTTTCAGAATTTTACCGACGTGAGCCTCCAAACCTACTAAGCTTATAACCTAATGAATTCCTAGAATCTTTAAGCTAAAGCGTTCGCTACTTCACCTGATACTAATGTCTTTCGCTGACTTCCTAATTACCTTCATCTTTCCGGATCTGCCCGTCAATGATTACGGTATCACAGTTATCGCTGTTCTAGGGCTCCTCAGAGTTTTCGCTGAACGTCTTCAGTTTATAAGATCCTGTTTTTAGGTACTATGGAGTGTCTTTTTTGACAGTGTTTAACGCCCGTTCTTCCTGTATACGGCACCACAGGCGGTGGACACTGATGTTGCATGCAATGAAATGATGTTTGGAAAAGAAATTTTGGATAGGAAACGTTCGAGGCTTAAGTTTAGGGTACCTCCTGGACAATTGCTAGTTATGAGGACTGAGAAAAACCTGTTAAGGAGGTAGGTCCTGACAAGATTTGAACCGTGGACCTCCCATTCAGGAGTCCACTTTTTAACGACTTCGGCCAACCGTGCTGGTACTATGAGATATTGCTATTTTTATTATTCTTTATACTCACGAACTATGGAGTCAATTTGATTTTGATTTAAGAGGTATTTCTGGTACTGCTAGATTTTATATTACAGCCCCTTTTAGATTCTGGGATGCATAACCGATTTCAATTCTCAGTCTTCTAGTTCTATTGCACATCCTCCCTTTCATCAGTTAAGTAGTCTGTTGCTCGTTATGAACTTAACCAGACTGCTAACTGAGGCTTACGATAGTTCATCTATCTTTGGAAAGTGATTACCAAAAATACTTGCTCTTTGATTAGCAAGAGCAGGGCAATCACACAGCGGATGAGTAACAGTCTCATCTCCTTCTAGGCATCTACTACAGATAGGGTTGTTAAACGATCCCATTCTGTATAGATTAAACTTTAGGGCACAGTGTCCTGTAATGAATCCTGTTGCCCATGCAAGTCTTCTTCTACTAAGACCGCGCAGATACTTTGCCCGGCTGTTATCCAGGTCTGTAATAAACAACTTGGAATGTCTGCAACCATCAATGGAGTTCCAGTAGTTCTTGTGTTCTGCTTGAGCCCAGCACTTAATAGCCTGTTTCACTGGTCTGTAGGACAACCCCAGTACAGGCTCCGGACCAAAAAATGGGAAATTCTCAGGCTTAACCTACATAGTAAAATAAACACACACAAATGTCATGTTAACAAAACTTTCTGGTCGAAGTAACCCCTGGCTAATAAAAATTCATTGGGCAAGGAGATCATGAACGTTTAACCGTGGGTAAAATGACTAGGTTTCATGGGCGAAAAGACACTCTGTGTACCTTTCCCTTGCGGACGCCCTAGAGATTAGATTTGAATTCAGCTGGAGTGTGTTCTCTGTATAAGGTTTTTCTAGGGTGTTTCCCTTATCCTGAGATAACAAATTATGGGCAACTCGCTCAATGGACCTCGGGTTCCTTTCAGCATTCGTTTCACCAAACTTTTGTCAGTGAAATTTGGCAAAGAATTACGACAACTTAGAGGTTTTTTTTATTCTTATACCAAGCACTTCCATGCTACAAGGCATTTTCTTAATATCGGCTATGTTTAAAGTTCGATGCTATCATTTAAATGTCACCATGCCATTTTGCTTAAGTACAGTGGTAATCTTCAATCTATTTTTAACAAATCTTTTTTTCCAATATTTTTCACCATTCAAAATTCCCCATGTGCCACAGTTTTTTATTTAAATGTTTAAAATATTCAGTGGGGTTTGGATTTGAATATTTTTACTGTTATTAAAATATGGTCTGCAATCAAGTATTTTCCGTAACTCATGTTGCAAACATTTAAAGAATAAATAACACACGTTCAAAAGTTGTTTATATACATTAAAATAAATCAATGCCCGCATTAAAATATTGGTTTGCTTTGTTCAAAATAAGTTTTTAGATACATAAAAAACCATTTGGAAAAAGGATTGTTTTATATTATCATGTCAAAATAATACATTATAAATAAAAATGTAAAAAAGTCGATTCGATATAAATCATTAAAATGTTGTATGTCCCACTTGTTTATGTATTGCGTGCGTACTACACAATTGAAGTTAATCAAAATAAAATTGTGCATTTTTAGTTTTTGATGTACACATTACCTATTCTAAGGGATTTTAAATCCCTTCCAAATTTTTCCGGATAATTAAATAGAATTATAAGGAATATAACTTCTGAAAGAACAAAACTACAAGCTAGCGTTATTTCAAATGTTATAATGAGATAAGTATGTATTAATAAGCAAAAGGTATTTCATATATGCACTAAACTAGATTTGCACAACAAAAATAAGCTTAGTGTGAGCTAACACTTGTGTCTCAAAAAGATTTTAAGGAATGTTTGGTATGAAATACCTGATTGAAAGCATGCATATGCAACTAAGACTTCTACTCATGTTGATCAGGATATTTTGGACAGGTCACTGAAGATGTCTACTGTTGTTGCAGGTGAAAGTTGAAGAACTTGAGTTAGTCCGGGACTTTGTCGTGAAGTATCTGAGTGAAAACATTCATTTGACTAAGATTCCTACCCCTGTTGATCAGGATATTTTGGGCATGTCACTTTAGCTGTAGGTGGAAGTTGATGGGCTCAGGTTAGGCAAGGTTTTGTAGTGAAGTAAGAGTCCTAATCCTATTGATCAGGATATTTTGGCCATGCCATTGTAACTGCAGGTGAAAGCTGAAGGGCTCGGGTTGGTCAGGATTATTGTAGTGAAGTATCTGAGTGAAAACATTCATTTGACTAAGACTCCTACCCCTGTTGATCAGGATATTTTGGACATGTCACTGTAGCTGCTGGTGAATGAAGAGCTGAGGTTATTCAGGGTTTTTGTAGTGAAGTACCTGAATGGAAACATTAATTTGCCTAAGACTCCTACCCCTGTTGATCAGGGTATTTTGGACATATAACTGTAGCTGCAGGCGAAAGTTGAAGAGCTCAGGTTAGTCAGGGTTTTTGTAGTGAAGTACCTGAGTGAAACATTAATTTGCCTAAGACTCCTACCCCTGTTGATCAGGGTATTTTGGACGTGTCACTGTAGCTGCAGGTGAAAGTTGAAGAGCTCAGGTTATTCAGGGTTTTTGTAGTGAAGTATCTGACCGAAAACATTAATTTGCCCAAGACTCTTATCTCTGTTGATCAGGATATTTTGGACATGTCACTGTAGTTATAGGAGTTTCAAGAGTTCAGGTTAGGCAGGGTTTTTGAAGTGAAGTACTTGATTGAAAATATTAATTTGCCTAAGACTTCTATCCCTGTTGATTAGGGATTTTGGACATATCACTGTAGCTGCAGGTGAAAGAAAGAGCTCAGGTTAGACAGGGTTTTTGTAGTGAAGTACCTAAGTGAAACATTACTTTGCCTAAGATTCCCATCCGTGTTGATCAGGGTATTTTGATCACGCCATTGTAGCTGCAGGTGAAAGCTGAAGAGCTCATGTTAGTCAGGGTTTCTTAGTGAAGCACCTGAGTGGAAATATTAATTTGCCTAAGAATCCTACCCCTGTTGATCAGAGTATTATGGACATGACACTGCAGCTGCAGGTGAAAGTTCAAGAGCCCAGGTTAGACAGGTTTTTGAAGCGAAGTACTTGATTGTAAATACTAATTTGCCTAAGACTCTTATCCCTGTTGATCAGGATATTTTGGACATGTCACTGTAGCTATAGCAGTTTGAAGAGCTCAGGTTAGGCAGGGTTGTTAAAGTGGAGCTCTTGATTGAAAATATTAATTTGCCTAAGACTCCTACCCCTGTTGATCAGGGTATTTTAGTCATGTCACCGTAGCTGCAGGTGAAAGTTGTAGAGCTCGTGTTAATCAAGAGTTTTGTAGTGAAGTACCTGAGTGAAAACATTAATTTGTCTAACACTCCTACCCCTGTTAATCAGGGTATTTTGGACATGTCACTGCAGCTTCAGGTGAATGAAGAGTTGAGGTTAGTCAGGGTTTTTGTAGTGAAGTACCTGGGTGAAAACATTCATTTGCTCAAAGGCTGGTTCACAATAACCGAGAACGGAAACCAGAACGAGAACGATAAGGGTAAAATACATGTGTTATCATGTGAACGTCCACAATTAACGGGAAGCTTTGCCAGGTCCCGGGAACGGAAAAGAAGACAGTCAAGTTTGAAATGCTTCTTTCCCGTTTCCGAGGACGGCATATTAGATCCAAATTATGCATGTCAGACTCTTCACTGTAGTAATTATTCAAGGAGGCCGTGACATGAAACAGCCGCTAGATCACATTCTAGTCACAAGCTGGAAAAATGAAACTGGAAGAAATTCTAGCAAACGTGCATCCTGACTCCCTCAGATTAATTGCACATTGATTCTTCTAGCAAAAGCGCCATCTTTAATTTGTTTAAATGTAACTCAAAACTGTCTATTGCCTAAAAAAAAGCAAAAACTACAAATAACAGCGAAACCGGTGGATAACAGAGAACAATAAAAAGCAACAAATAAGATTGTGTACGATATTAATAAAGGAATGACGCTTGGTACGATTAGACATTGGCTAACCTGCATTATGTTGGCTGAATCAAAACAGGTGAAAAATATCATTGGTTAGTTACAAAAAATGATGTCCCAATGCCCAAAACCGACTTTCCTCTTTGCTGTCGACGTGGTCATTTATATGCATTCCCATTCCTGGGGTACTGTAAACCAAAATGTTGTATGCTGTTTTGCTTCCCGCTCCCGTGTCCGTTCTGGTTTCTGTTCTCGGGCAATTGTGAATCAGCCCTGAAACTCCTAACCCTGTAGATCAGGCTATTTTGACCATGCCACTGAAAATGTCTACCGTAGCTCAGATGAAAGTTGAAGAGTCAAGTTAGGGTTTCTGAGCCCTGAAAGAACATCAGCTTCTATTTTATCGCTTGTTAGCCTAAACCAACACAGCTATGAGAAAACTCACTGGTGTGGGAACCGAGAGATTCAAGACAATACCCTTCACGCCGCAGGGGGAAGGGCAGGATAGAATTGGGGGAGTGAGCCACTGATCCCCTTGGCGTTTTGCCAGCCTAGGCATTATGTAGTTACGCCCCTGCTAATAGGAACCTGAGCGACTGGTAACAAAACTAAATAAAAGAATGTAGCAATGCACTTAACACAACAGCTGTGGTAGTCTCTTATGTGTTGGAGAACACAACAGAGCCATCTGTTTACTCTGGACCGCATTCGGCAAAAGGAGAAGCAGAAGTGCCGAGAACACAGCTTCCAGATGATCTCCCAAAGCTATTTGTATGCACCTGGCGGCAGAACCTCGAACTAACTAAAACCAGCTTCGTTAGCTGAACGATTGACATCTTGTTAGTGACCATAGTAATTTACAAGTCAATCAGCTGTTCACGGTGGCTGTGCAACAGGGTCTGGGGCCAAAAACTGTCCTTGAACATTTGTTAAAAAGCAGTCACCATAATTGTAAATACAGTTACATCACTAAGGAGATAAGACGATCAATCCCATTTTTAAAAGCAGTTTAAGCTGCTAAGGGATTCAAATCATTTCCCAGTTCCAAACGCCCTCGTCTGTTTCAAGTTCGTAAGAAAATGATACAGGGAAACTTCGGGGTTTAGTGAGGATGTTGATGTGCTTCCTGACCAAATACCAAACCAATGAGTGAAAAATCGACCGACTTTGGGAGATATACACACGATAAACATAATAATAATAATAATAATAATAATAATAATAATAATAATAATAATAATAGGTTGATATGACACAAAGTAGTGACCCAGAAGATTCTGCTGAAATTCAGAGTACACAAACGGTAAAAGCATACTATAAACAATTTTTCGAACCAGTTATGACACTTCTTCGGAAGTAAATTTAAGATTCTTTCCATTACTAACATTTAAATGCCAAACAGCTGTTCGCCTCTGGTTCACTGTTTTATATAATTCACTGAGTAAAAGAAATGCTCTTGTAGAAAGGATATGAATCTTTTTTAAAATAGCATAATATTTCTTAATGATTACACTTCGCATATGTAGGTTTTTAGATAATTACACATATAATTGACCTAAAAAGGAATTAACCAATTTTTATAGTGCCTATTTCAACATAAATGCCTATTTCTGCCTTTTGATGCCTATAAATGCCTTTTTTTTAAATTCTAATGAATTTATTCACTACACTGTTGTATTCAATAAATAATTATTTATAATAATAATTTATTTATAATAATTTATAATTATTTATTTAATCATTTCATTGACTGGATACTTGTTTGATTTCTGTTTGATAAAATGCGGCGTGGTGTCGTTTTTAAAAGGCCTAGCGCAACAATAAATAAAGCAACAATTAGTGAAATCTTAAGGTGCCGCATGCGAAATCGGAACTTCGGTAATGGAATACAATAACAACAATTAGCCCACGTCTGGTTCTCAGAAACAGTTATTTGAAACTAAAGCAAAGTGTCGGTTCGTGTTCATAATATAGCTATGGTTGCTTTGATAACTTTTCTGCTGGTGCTGCAAAATGCCTAGGAACAAATCTATCAAAAGTGCATTAATAAGAAAATGGATTTCGGATTTCAGTCTTATACAACAGATAGGAAAATAATATTCTGTCAGGTCTGCAATAAAGAGATCAGCATTTACTGTATTTTCTGTCATTTTTATTATTCACATGAGACCATGTATGTTAACTATCGCGATTAATTGTACCGTATGCCTTTTTCTTCTATCTGGAAATAATCTCAAATTTGTTTGATGCATTTTATTAAGTCCAATACTGGGGTCTAACAGTACAACAGATCAAGATAATACTAATTTTGTAATTTTTTTAAGTTATACTAATTTTTATGTAAATTATATTGGTTAATTTAAAATTTTAATTATTTTAACAAAATATGATTTACCGACATTAAAATATATTTATAAATATATTCTTCTACTTAAGGTTTCTGCCGAAAAAGAGTCACTTGGTATAACACGAGAAAACTTCAATGCATCAAGCAAATTCTAAAAAGAAAGATTCTCAGAAGCAAACTTTACTTACACAGCCCATGCCCTCAAAAATAAAATCCCAGTTCTATTTTGATATGTGTAAAGCATTCGCAGCAGCCAACATTCCTTGGAATGTAGTTGAAAATACAACAATGAAGTCATTTTTAGAAAAGTATTGCAGAGAAAGAATAGCCTCCGAATCGACACTTAGAAAAAATTGTCTTGAGATGGTGTATGAATCACAGCTGAATGAAATAAGGTCAGAAATAGGAGACTCCTACATCTGGATTCCCGTAGATGAAACCACAGACGCCCTGGGGCGAAGTATATTAATTTTAATTGTAGGGAAATTAGATGAAGAAAATTATGGAAATTCGCATTTGATTTGTTCGAAGGTGTTGGAAAAAACTAATGCTCAATCAGCTGTCTACTTTGTAAACTCCGGACTAGAAGTACTGTGTGGTGTAAAGGATGAAAGGGTGTTGTTACTGTACACTGATGCAGCACCATATATGATAGCAGCTGGGAAACGTTTGAAGGTATTTCTTCAGCATTTAACACACGTTACTTGTCTGGCTCATGCACTTCATCGAGTAGGAGAGGAGGTTCGAAACCAGTTCCCCAAAATCAATGATTTAATATCCTCCATAAAGAAAGTATTTTTAAAGTCAAATTCTAGAAATGCAGCTTGAAAGATGTCCCAATCTGCCTTTGCCACCAGCGCCTATTTTGACAAGATGGGGTACGTGGCTGCAGGCTGTGAAGTATTACAGTGAGAACACTGACAGTGTTGAAGAGGTTGTAAATAGTTTTTCGGAAGAAGAATCTCAGTGTATTAAGGTTGTCCAGGATGTCCTACGAGAGAAAGATTTGAGACAGGATCTGTCATATATTCGCGCTAATTTCACATTTTTAGCAGATACTATAGAGCAATTAAGATCATCAACGTTCAGTCTCACTGAATCAATCACATTATTTACAAGAGCAGAAAGTCAGTTAAACAAAGCAGTTGGTGAGGTCGGGAAAATTGTTTCCAAAAACTACAAATGATGCTTGTCCAAAATCCTGGGTATACGGTTCCGAAAGGAGTATAAGATAGTTTAAGCGGACGTGAGGCAGATCTCCCTACAGGATTTAATCCGCATATGGTTCCTCTTTTCAAATATGTTCCAGTCACCACCGCAGACGTTGAGAGATCTTTTTCAGCATTTAAGCTAATTCTGACCGACAAAAGACATAAATACTCCCACATCATCCGGAAATCTGGAAACTTCTTGTTATTTGTTGTGGACAAAATTACGGCCAAAAGTGAAATTGAAGAATCTGTCATTTAAAAACTAGCAACGTTGCATTAGTTTTTAAAAGTCATGTAAGACATAATTCTATCCTTTATATTTTAATCAACTGACAGTGACACAGATTTTTTATAGAATGATTGTTCAATTACTATATTATCTTATCTATTCTACTGTATTTAAGTGTGTTTTGAAATAAAACATTAATCACTGTGTTTTGCAAGGTGTGATGCATAACATTTGTTTATTTATTGTGGCTATTAAAGACCTATTTCCCTACTTTGTAGGACCTTTTAGGCGCCTAAAATCACATTTTTAGGACCTAAGATCCGAATGATATTTAGCCAGCAGGCAATTTATTGTATTATATAGAGCCATTGTATAAAACGCTTTGATTTACTATGTTGGTTCTAAATAATGCGCATGCAAATTACTTTCCGCCTAGTTTTGTGGTTATGAATACTTTTTTATTTGAATGAACATAACAACTTACTTATGTAAATGCAGGCTAGAGGAAGGATCTGGAATGATTTAAAAAGTTCTCCATATGACGTGAGCGGATCTACACTTCCCAGAATTCTCACTGCTTGCTTTTGAATTCTGGAAAGCTTGTTGTATATCAAACTTAGCATTTTAGTTCATTCAAAAGATTCGACACAAAGATTTTCAAGAAAATCCCCACCCCAAACCACCTTTTACATGGAAAATTTTTCGAAACTTTGATTTTCTGAAAAATGGCTCTGACGATTTTGATTAAAATACAATATATTGAACCTATTTACTTGACAAATAAAATTCATATCTTTAATTTTCTGGGAATATCTTGCGAAGTCCTCTTCATTTAGAAGGAAGTGTATATATTATTACATAACTGGTAAACGTTAATAGATAGACGAAGACGTACTACTACACACAAAATTTAGATCTCCTTAAAACACAATTTACTTGAAATAACTTTTTTTGTGGTATCAGCCATTTCCGAGATATCCGTTATTAATGGTTTGATTGTTCAATACTTAGTCATTCTTTTAAAGTCCTGTCGCTTTTCAATTGTTTCTCTCGATTGCATGGAAAGCGTATGGAATTTTAAGGCCAGCGTGTAGCGTCCAGTTCTAAAACATTTGACTATCGCTATTTCCTTTATATCTACCTATAACGAAATGTGTAATGTAGCTATTTCTACAAAGGTTTACTAGGTTAAATTGAAGCAGATAGGAAAATAAACTTTCGTAAGAATAGCTTGTATACCCACCAATAAACGGTAGAGGGTAGGGAAAGTCGTGTGAATGCAGCACATCAGATTTTTATTTGATTACTCCTTATGCCTTCAGAGTTCATCAAAAGCTCTGTAATAGAAAACCCTAAATGTAATATTTCACACGAAATTGTCTCCATTACCTTTTCAACTAGACACAATCGATTGGTCACCCAAACAGCTTATTTTTTCAGTACCAATAGCTGCAGGCGGTTTCATAGCACTGCTACATTGATTTCTACGCCTAAAAAAAACGACGATTCATGAACTTATTTTCTCGTTATTGTGTTACTGTCATGACGGCTTCCCTGGAATTTTATACATTTTTTAAATAGTTTGGTCTGAAAAGAGACACTGTAATGCCTATACGAAAAGTCTTTCTTCATCAACATAAACTTTAATGTGTCATACATTTAATTTTCCGATATTGGTTTTAAATTACAGTTTGTAATGAATTTCTAAACACGAGTATCAAAAATTTGATACCTATATTTCCAAGAAATGCAATATGATAGAGCAAAAGTGATATATTTCATGTTAGCCCCCCAAATTAATATAAAACAATGGCTCCTAATATAGGTAATGAGAGTTTTACAGTCAACTTAGAAGGGGAAAAAGAAAGAAAAATTAACCTATGATTTGATCAATAAAAATTCTGAATAGTAGCCGATACAAATGTTACAAAAATGATTAAAATCCATTTAAATGCATATTAATAATTGTATACGCACTGATAAATTCATAAACAAAACAGACAAAATTGTTTACTATACCTTATTCTAATTCCTCAGAGCCTACTTTATACCTTTATGGTGTTTCTACAAATAGGTAGCAAACTTGAAAGAGAAACTTGGGTCAATGTCACTCCACAGGGCCAAAGTTATCCTGCCTTGTGGTACTACGTATATATATGAAAATTATTTTATCATATCTTTTTTCTCTAGAGCCTAAATAATCTCACCTTAGCTTTAAGGTAAATGCAGTTTTTCCATTTTAATGATAAATGTATATTTATTTTTGTGAGGTAAGTCTTACATCTTTTCCAAACAATACAAAACTCCTTCAGAATGTAGAGTATTTAACCATCCTTTTAGAGACAGTTCAAGGTATAGCATATTTTATTTGTATTACCAGTATTCCAAACTCTTAGTTAGTAGATGTTAGCTATTTTTCAAAGTTAATGGTTAAAAACATTTAAATTTATAAAGCGACTCAAAATTTTCGTCTTGCATCCTCGGAGGATGCTGGTTTTGAACAGTAATTTTGGTAATTTATTTTCGTTTTTGGTGTTCTCTCTCTCTCTCTCTCTTTCTCTCAGACACACTGTCTGTGGTGCCGTATGTAATAAGAACGGGTGCTGACACTACTAAAGAAATAAAACAGAAACACGAATAATGTTTGTGCTTTTTAATGCATTGCGGTCGCCTGAAATTTTGAATTGCCGGTTTGTCTGAATTTGCACTCTTAGAAAACCAATAGGAGCCATGTCAACACTCCACAGAGCTAGCAAGCTATTGGCCGGCATTCGGGAGGTCGTGGGTTCGATTCCCGTGGCCAACCTTCCTGACCCATGGGCTTTTCGGGGGTTTCCGGGTCGCTAGGCGATTGCTGGGAAGGATCATGAATTTCCTGTCCTTCCATTTCACCTCCATTCGCATTTCACTTCACCTTCCATCCGCTTGGTCTCTTTCAGGGTTGTACGTGTCGGCGGGAGGTCTCGGCGTGTGCATGGCAGGGGAAAAGGATGCTCCGTGGAAAACTTCGTCCCCCGGAATGGGGGTGGTTCCGGGTTGTGGGCCCCTCAGGGGATGTGTAAGCCCACAGTAGGGAGGGGATAAAGACCAACGGGCTCTGGACTGTCTACTCAGTCCGCACCCTCGGACCCCAGGAGTCATGCTCGTAAGGCTTTTCCATTAGGGCAACAGCTATTTTATATTCTGCCCCCCCCTGCGTGGCCGAGATTGGGTCAGGAAACCATCCTCCACCCATCCCTGTCACACAGGGACGGAAGTGGATACGCCACTTACGTGCATCAGCCCAATAGGGAAAACCCTATCAGGAAAGACTACCGAAGAACCTCGGTGAGGCCGACAGTATATCTATTTACTGTCTACCAGCTCTCACTCATGGTTGGTGCCGGAGAACATCTGGGCGTCTCACAACCCCGCCTGGGCGGAAAACCAGTCAGGCGTACCCAATCTCCCATGGGTATCGGGAACCACTGCCCCGCCGAGCCCAACCCAATCCGAACAACTCCCGAATGTTCGGCCCGGCGTACTTCTAGTAACGTCAGAAGTACCACGAGTGCTCAGGGTCCACAGCGCCCACACCACGGCAGCTGAAGGGGTCGCAACCCCCCTAACGGGGAGGGGAGGCGGCTTCACCAGTGCCCATCCGAGGAGTTTAAATCTGTAATCTCTGCCTGTCGTGCCCCCTGGTCCGGTCACCCTCTTGTCTCCTCTCACCTCATACCTCCCTCCTGGGGCATAGGTATAAAAGATCTATGTAGGTCTACGTGCTAAGTCCCCCTCCACGTTGAATCCTAATTCTAATCCTACCAAGCTTGTGGGCAAATACAAACCTGACAAGTAATACACATTCTCAAGATATACAAGCACAGATGTTCCATATTTATTAGGGTCAGAGAATATCTTATTTCGATTTGACAATATTATTAATACGTGGTAAATAAATAAGAACTCAAAATTAACCAGCTTGGAAACGAATGAAAGTCTCCGATAAGTCTACTGCTTTTATGTATGATATGAAACTGAGGTAGGAAGCGCACATAAACACGTGCATGTACAAATTATAGCTTCACTGAAATTTTTTCAATTTTTTGTGATAATTTAAGTGTACTCGATTTTAATTTTTTTTAAATACTTCGACAAAAATAAGTTTTGTTTAATTTTCAAGAAACATCAACAAAGGTTGTTGAATCAGGATCCAATCGCGGTTTTGCCCTTCTGGTCTGCCCTTCGCGACGTTTAATGGATGTGCGCAGGTGTGTGCAAACAGCACGCGGAATTTCAAAACTAGATTTTCTCGTTAACTTGCTTTCTTATATTTGTTTCCACTTGAAAATGTTTCCCGTGATGGAGTCTTTCTTCAGTTGTTTTTAAACTTACAGTAAACTTTCTTTAAAGATGGATGAAGAAATCAAGAGAATTTTCGTGATATCAAGTATTGTTTTGAATTTAGAGTTCCTGTGATTTAATACTTTGTTTGAATTTTAAAAAGTTAAAGATTTTATATAATCTATTAGTTTTTTGAGGAAAAGTTTTTTTTACACAAAATGTAATCCTTAATTGTAGTGAATGTTATTCAAAATTAAAAAGTTTCATATTTAAAAATTTTCATAACACGGGGCATTTCACATGTGAAAATTAAAACCACGCAAATAATTGTGTTGAACATATCTATGATAAAAATTTCAAAAAATTTGGTTGAAATTTATGGAACTTATCAATTTCAGTACCGAGTATCCTTATAGGGACTTCGTATCCCTTGTAGGTACTCACTACAACCAGCAAGTGATTTTGAACTCACGTTCTACAGTGCAATGACTATAGCTCGAGATTTTTATGTCGCCGAGAGCATATGTCATAGATGTTTGATACCTAATAATGATTTTACATAACATGATATAGTATCCTTCCGGAAAATACATGGAATATTAAAGCAAAATGTGAAACACTGTAATTCTTTACGACCTGGTTGTAAATAAAGCTTTTTATAACTCCCGAGCAAGGTCACTGGCAGCCCTAATCGGAACAGCACCCATAGCAAGGTGTATTCCTGATGATGGACATCGTTTAACCGAAGTAAAAGGGGGGATTTAGCACCAGAGTGTGCTGCATAATCTAATTTAGTACGGATTAAAACACGATGTACACGCGACAATAAAATCGATCAGCTCTCCAGAATGCGAGAGTCGACTACGCTCGGAAACAAGCTATATTTTAGCAGTTTCATTCTTCCTCAAATGGCAGGAATGTAGCTGAAGGTTGGGCAAAGTGACATACATCTAGTGCAAGAATATATTTATTAACCCTATCGAAGCACTATATTGTTTCGTGGTCGTGTTTTTATTTTGCTAATAAAACCACAGAATAAAATAACCGTGTTTGTATGCGTTTTTACCCGGAATTGGAGATTGGGTTCTGTAAAAGAGGTTAAAAACATGAGTGGGAGTAGTTTTATTAAGTTGTAAGGAATGCTATAATTTTCACCAGGTTCTATAGCCCAAGAGAACAAATACGTGGCCTGATTAGCCAAACAGCATAGTTTTGTCTGTAAGGGGTTAAAAATAATGGCTAAGAGTAGTTTTTAAAAATTTCCAGATACTACACTATGTGATCAAAAGTATCCGGACACCTCCACAAACATACATTTTTCATCTTAGGTGCATTGTGCTGCCACCTACTGCCTGGTACTCATTATCCGCGGCCTCAGTAGTCATTAGACATCGTGAAACAGCAGAATGGGACGCTCCGTGGAACTCGCGGACTTCGAATGTGATCAAGTGATTGGGTGTCACTTGTGTCAGAAGTATATACGCAAGATTTCCACGCTCCTAAACATCCCTAGGTCCACTGTTTCTGATGTGATAGTGAAGTGGAAACGTGAAGGTACATGTACAGCACAAAAGCGTACAGGCCCCGACCTCGTCTGTTGACTTACAGACCGCCGACATTTGAAGAGGGTCGTAAAGAGTAATAGGCAGACATCTATCCAGACCATCACACAGGAATTCCAAACTGCATCAGGATCCACTCCAAGTATTATGACAGTTAGGCGTGAGGTGAGAAACCTTGGATTCCATGGTCGAGCGGCTGCTCATACGCCACACATCACGCAGGAAAATGTCAAACGACACCTCGCTTGGTGTAAGGAGCGTCAACATTACACGATTGAACAGTGGCAATACATAGTGTAGTGTGACGAATCACGGTACAGGATGTAGCGATCCGATGGCAGGTTGTGGTTATGGCGAATGCCCGGTGAACGTCATCTGCCAGCGTGTGTAGTGCCAACAGTGAAATTCGGTGGTGGTGGTGGTGTTATGGTATGGTCGTGTTTTTCCTGGAGGGGGCTTGCACCCCTTGTTGTTTTGTGTGACACGATCACAGCGCCGACCTACATTTATATTTTAAGCACCTTCCTGCTTCTCACTGTTGAAGAACAATTCGGGGATGGCGATTGCATCTTTCAACACGATCGAGCACCTGTTCATACTGCACGGGCTGTGGCGGAGATTTTACACGACAATAACATCCCTGTAATGGACTGGCCTGCACAGAGTCCTGACTTGAATCCTATAGAACAGCTTTGGGATGTTTTGGAACGCCGACTTCGTGCCAGGCCTCACCGACCTACATCGATACCTCTCCTCAGTTCCGCACTCCGTGAAGAATGGGCTGCCATTCCCCAAGAAACCTTCCAGCACCTGATTGAAAGTATGCCTGTGATAGTAAACGCTGTGATCAAGGCTAAGGGTGGGCCGACACTATATTGACTTCCAGCATTACGGATGGAAGGCGCTACGAACTTGTATGTCATTTTGAGCCAGGTGTCCGGATACTTTTGATCACGTAGTGTATATGATTGTAAATAAGGGCTGGGTAGTTTTGGAAGTTGTAAGACAACCTATGATTTTCTTCAGGTCCTGTAATCAGAGTCTACACAGTCACGACGGTCAATGTACAGAGAAAATGCATCGGTTGGATACTAGCGTTCCTGGTGGCTAGCTAATAGGACCATCTCAGCAGACGTCAAAGTTTACTTTCTCCATGGTGTTCTTTTGGAAAATAAACACCTTCCTCCCATTATTAAAATATTATAGGGCATGCGTAATTTAATATTATAATGATGCACCTAGTCTTCTCATAAATACTGACACTAAACTTTGCCCCTTATCTCTCGACTGACAAAACTACGCAGCGGCTTCCGGAATTTTTAACTTGAATAAACATCCTTCCTTGAGAGTATTACCTATCGACAATCAATATTTATCTTTGTTTCAAGATGGAATAGTCTGTGAAAGAAAATCATATAGCTGTAATAGTGTTACATAAATGTCAGAAGGATCCAAAGGCGACTTTCAGTTTGTTAAAGCCGCTAGGAATTTCACTCAGATTTGTTTATTGGACCATTAAAGGATTCGACCATATTTCTAGTGTTGAGCCGGCCATGTTGTGGCCGACTTCCCTTGTTTCGAAATGAAAGTTTGGGAACGTGTCAAAAGAAATCCTGTTAGAAAACAAAAACAATGGCGCAGCAGTTTCAAATGTCAAGAATGGGTGTCTCTAGGCTATTAAATTAAGATCTAGGACTTCGGGCTTACCGCCGATGTACAGGACACATGCTCAACATCCGTCTTCAGAAGATTAGACTGGAGAGATCACGTAACCTCCTTAAACGGTACGCCAAAAACCACATCGGATAATCCTTTTCTCAGACGAAAAATAATTCACAATAGAGTAAAACTTCAAAAATCAGAACGACAGTGTATACTCGGAGTCGTGAGGAATCCCGCCAGGTTATCCTCGGGTTCTTCGTGGCCATCATCCAGTATCAATGATGGTTCGGTTGGGAGTCTCGTACAGAGGACCTATCGATGTTCATTTCTGCAAAAGGGAAATCAAGACATTGTCAATGTGTATGTAGAGGAACTCCTAAAACCTCATAACCAGACAATATTCGCCGGTGATCACTGGATCTTCCAACAGGATAGCACTCCGGTCCTTTAAGCTCAGAAGACTCAGCAGTGGCTCAAGCACAACGTTCCAGATTTCATCAACAATATAGATTGGCCATCGTCCAGTCCAGTAAACTGTGGGACATTTTGGAGATCAAAACTAGCCCTTCAAGACACAGCAAAATTCCTGTGGCGAGCAGTGGCGGATGTGGTTATAGACGACTATAGACGACTGGCCAAGGCATTTAAAGACTTGTGTGAAGGCTAAAGCTGGACATTTTGAGTGAAATGATAATGCAAAGTGTTCATCATATCTGCACTATTAAATGGTATATAAAGCTTTTAAAAAATGTTTTCATTTAACCCTGAAATTATTCCCTAAAGCCGTGACAGAACTTATGATATGACTAGGTATAATAAATTCCACCATATACATGAAGACAGAAATAATAGCAATCATTATTATTTTCAGGCGTGTAAGCACAACAATATCTACTGTAACCTGAGCGATTGTTTTCATTCATAAATTCGGGAATCAGAAGAAGGATAAATCTGTTCTCTTTTTCTTACTGTTAGTACAATTTTAGTGATACAAACGTCTCCTCCTTGTTCCATTATTATTCTTGACAACGCTTCACATAATATGCCCCTTTTTCTCTCAAACAACAAATTAACACAGTTGTTTGGTCAGTAAAAACTATTCCGCTAGTAGCTGGCCGCTAGGAGCGCTGTAATTACACCAGCTAAAAAATCAACAACACCCCAATCTTTATGGCTATATCATAGTACAAGGCGTGTTTTTAAAATAAGTACCGTTTTAAAATTTTGCCGCTGCAGTCGCGATTTTGAGCATGCGCGATCGCTTCCTCCATTCATTACGAAGCCAGACGCAGCTGTGACCGATCGTCACTTTGTGTTTTCCTGTTGTTAGAGCGTTTCAAATGTTCAAAACAATCGAACGACCCGCCGACTGTGAAGTCAGATCAGTGATTCGATTTTTGAATGCGAGAAATGTTACGCCAGCAAAACATTTATCATCAATTGTGCGAGGTTGATGGCAATGACAATGTCCGGCCACACACAGCCAAACAAGCTCAAGATCTGATCACATTATTTGGTTGGGAACAACTTGACCATCCTCCCTACAGTTCAGATTTGGCACTAAGCGATTTTCATGTGTTTCTTCATCTGAAGAAATTCCTTGGTGAAAACATTTCAAGGACGATGATGTGAAACAGAAAGTGCAGACTTAGCTTTCATCACAGGCGGCATCATTCTTTGACAAAAGCATACAAAACTGGTTTCCCGTTACAGGTGCCTGAATAACGGCGGTGACTATGTGGAGAAGTAGTGTAAGGTGTAAGGTAATGAATGCTAATAAAGTATTTGGAAAATAATGTTCCGTTATTTTTTAAAAAAATTATTGGTACTCACTTTAAAAACAAGTCTCGTAGGTACCCTGTCGTATAATTCCACAGTATTGGCCAAATGATTTAAACAGTGCACATAAGGGGTTGAAAATATGGTAGGATGGTTTTTGAGAGTTGTAAGGTAGCTTATCATTTGCTTTGGTTCCTGAATTACCTAAACGTGTACAACGCTTTGTGTAGATAAGCCAAAGAGTGTTGATTTGTATCTTAGGGTTGAAAATAGGGTTTGTAAACAAAGGTAACGGAAGTTTTTGAAATTTTTAGGGTAGTTCATCATTTTTAATAGATTCTAAAACGCAAGTGTACCACGTTTTGTCAAAATCATACTAAAAGTATTCCTTGATAACAATGTTCAATGAAATAAGAAGGGAATTTGGTGATATGAAAATGTATAACTCTACCTCTCCTCCATTAGCTCAATTGAAAAGTTTTTAAGCCTCCTCATTTATCCCATTGGGCTTGATGTCATAAACAATCTGTCATATTCGCAATAAAGTGCCCAAATAGTTATTTATGATACAAGTGTTAAAGGTGGAGTTTTGTTTTGTGAGTAGCAGTGACTGCGGAGCGAGGCTGAAAGCAAGTGTAGTAATCCTATGGGCAAAGTACATAAAATAATTTTAACGTGTGTCGTCATACACCATGTTTTAGACAGCCATGAATATTAAATTATAAAACACGCAGCTGGAATTTGTGTGGAAATAGCAGTTCACGTTCGGGTCTGTTGTTGTTTGACCTTCATAGCTGACAACATGTTCACTCACACGATCATTACATTCTGTAATATACAGAAGACTGTGGAAAACTGAATCAAGAGAATAAGTGTAACAATACTTTTATTAATAAACATATATTTTATTTAACATCAGTATCATTTATTTAATGTAATTGTAATGTTGATCGTTCAATTGATCCGCTGCTTGTAAACGTCTTCTGGTTCTGCCGAATGTATTTCCGAGTCATTCAAATAATCCGCCATTACATTAATCGATACAAGGCCTCAGCAGAAAGGGATGAGGTGAAGTAACCGTAGGAGGCTACAGGTCACAGAGACGCGCGGAAGTCCCTAACATTTCCAAGCTGGCAGACCCGTCCCACTGCTGGAGCCACCTATCAATTAGCAGTGCTCTAGTGTCCGCGGGGAATATGCTTTCCATTGAGCAAGCATCCGCGCCGTCTGTTCGGCACCGCCATACGCCACGAAACTTAGAAGCACACCTGAAAGATGAGAAGGAAACGGAATGAAAGAGAAATGTTGGAAAGGAAATCGTGGTCGAGAAGAAACCACCCCAGCATTCGCCTGCTGATTCCGAGGAAACCATGGAAAGCCCATGGGTCAGAGTGGGCGGTCGCCGAGGATCGAACCCGAGACCTCCCGAATGCGAGTCTCACACGTTACCGCAGCGCCACTTGGCTCAGTTCCTGCGGTTAATATACATACAAATACCATTGCAAGAGACAAGGGCGGTACTAATGGAGTGCTATATAAATTTTATTCCACTGAGTGTTATAATTTTCAATTTCTAGCATGAGTGGATCTTTTTAAAAGCTCTGCTTTTAGAGTCACCTATGTAAAAACTCCTCTGATAATCCGATATCACATTCAGCAGTGCTTTTGTGTGTGTGTGTGTGTGTGTGTGTGTGTGTGTGTTTAATCTCGGAAACCACTCAGCCCAATTTTGATAATTCTCCCACCATTGGAAAGACCTGTTCTTCCGGACAGACATACTTCCAAACATTTTGAAACTTAGGTATGAGGGGTTAGGGAGACTTTTCATATTCATCTCATTCAGTTTGGAACCCGTTTCGTTAAATATAAATGTTAGTGGATATATTTGGCACGTGGTAGAATTTTAAAGACTTCCAGCCCAAAGGAGTAAATCAAGTTATTGCAAGGGGACACTTGCATATCGTGTTATGCCACCAAATTTCTCTTTGGTTTCGGTGAACTTTGTTATCGAGCAGTATATTTTTGGCATGATTTTGATAAAGCTTAGTACACTTGGATTTGGAATCTAGCTAAAATAATAAGATATCCTAAGATTTCAGAATGGAGAATGTTTGTGAGTGTTAGATGCTGAAATATAAAATGCATTTATGAAGTGAGCAAAGGACCGTTGCCGCTTGTTGTTTCATCGGCCTGGAAGCTAGGACCAATCTATTTAAAATGTCTTGTCCACCCGCGAACCGAGGGTTGTCCACTCCTGCCTAGGGAGGTTACACTTTCCCCAGTCAGTTACATTACTGGCACTGTATTACTGAGCTATTGTTTAATAACACCACCACAATAGTCTGACTGGCGAATATAGCATGAGTCGAGTTACTGAATTTTCATATGAACCAACATAGATTAAGGAATAGGACGTACACTTCGTAAAATTTTATTATCTACTCTGTGTTCATGGCAGAAGAGGCCGCACAGTCGCATCTTCTGTGGTCATCATGCCGGAGCCACTGTTTTTCAATCAAGTAGTTCCTCAATTAGTCACCAATAACCTCACGAGGCTGAGTGCGTCCCGTACCAGACCGCCCAGCAGGGAAAAGTTTGCACCCGGATCCCCTGGCAGCGCATGCAGCAACGTAGTACTCCGTAGTGTAGTGGTTACCATGCTAGCCTCTTGTTTCCTAGGTCGCGGGTTCAAACCCGGCGGAGGTCGAAGAATTTTTTTCGGGCGTAAAAATCCGTAGCATAGCTTCCTTCGGAAGGGAAGTAAAGCCGTTGGTCCTGTGTTGTAGATTTATGCCACGTAAAAGAACCTCAAGCCTGATAAAGAGGCCTCTGAGCAAAATTACCGGTCTTTCACGTCCAATATAGAGGACCACAGCAGTTAAAGAACGTCCATAAATAAAATTCAGTTTAATTTTTAGCAACGCTACCGCAGTGTTATGGGAAGGAAGTGACTGCTTGTGATAGAAAACAAAACTATATTAATTATAGAGTACATCTAGGTACTTGTAATAATTGCAAGTTATGACAATATAAGGTGTCCATTTTCAAATGGGTTCTTATTCCAACATTTTTGAAATTGAGATATTGGTATCAATGTCTTCCTCTCAACAGTCTCTATGGACCTATATTTGCTGTGCAGCTCCAAATCCACGCTTAACCCATTATAATTTAATGTAAACGTTCCACACATTTCCAAACAGCCCCTTGTCCATCCAATATGGAGAATCCTTATCATCATCGATGCTACAGATCTATAACCACCCTTGTCCACGGGCGCTATATTGTACACAGACTGTGTCATTTTCAAATTGATCCTGGTCCAGTAAAGAAATAATCGCAATCACTACTAATAAAATTGCCTTAAAAGTAAATTTAGTGTTATGAATAAGAGAAGGTAATATTCTATTTAGATGTCTATAAAGGTGTTCTAGTCAAAAAGAATAACTTGAAAAAATTCTGATAATCAGAATAGCCGAGTGGTGGTTGTGAACTACAATGTCTGCTTTCATTGTGTTTATTGAAGTGTGTTGTTTGTCTAAGGATTTTCCAGTGTTCCACAGCTTTAAATAAAGTTACTTCTGGCATTTGTCACGAAGCTAGTTTGTAACTATGGATGCAAAAGTGTCTAATGATGGACCTGAGGTTTCCATGAAACAGGGAGGCAATGTGACACCTGTTCATGCCTGCAAAGGACCAAAAAGAAACGAAATCTTGCTGCTTGGAAGAAGAATAGAGACAAACTGATTAGATATTTATCTAAAAAAACTTCCTACTCTCCCAAAATGTATCCACAAAGAAAGGAAAGACTTTCAGTGTTCTTCAACGACCTTGCAATATATACCTAGGTTTCACGAAATTTTCTACCCCTGGCATTGAAATTCTGAAAGTATTAAAGTAGAATAGTACTGAAACTCCAAAACGTGACAGATGTAGGGGAGAACGTAAGCAAAATACACATTTTGGCACAAGAACTATATGCCAATTAAGAAGGGAAATGTAGGTATATTAAGCAAATCCAGGTCTGTCGGCGTACGTTCTTGAGCATACTAAATATCAATAAGAAGAGAGTGCAGAGGATTTGTAGGTTGCATGCACAAACAGGTATGCCTGTAAAAGAAAATAGAGGTGGTGACCATCGTTCTCATTTGTATTTTGATAAATACAACATGTCTATTGAATTTTTGGTATCAGATAAGTCATTATTGCCGAAATAAAAGCACAACCAAGATGTACCTCGACTCTACACTCACAATTAAAAAAGTATTTAACATCTATAACAATGATTGTGATGATAACCTGAAAGCGAATTATGAATTCTTCAGAAATATTTTTTGCGATTAATATACGAGGGCTGATCAATAAAGACTGAGACTGATTTTTTTTCACATATATTTATTACTCCATTTCAATGTTGTCACGCTATTTTTCAAAGTAGTCCCCTCCTACTTCAGTGCACTTTTTATGGCATCTCTGTCAGTTCTCGAACACATGGTGCAGGCCATTCTTTGTCAGGTCTTTGAGAATCGCCTCACTTTTCTTCAGCACTGCTTCAGTGCGCTCAAATCGAATGCCCCGGAGCTTTGCCTTTAGTGATGGGAATAAAAAGAAATCACAGGTGGCAAGATCTGGGCTATAAGGCGGATGCGCACACAGGTAATGTTGAATTTAGCCAAATATGCCTAGACTTGATTGGCGACGTGAGGCCGCGCGTTGTCGTGATGAAGCCGCCGCTCATTTCGATGAAGTTCTGGACGTTTCCTTGCAATGTGCTTCCTCAGTGTAGCCAATACTGACCTGTAGTCCGCAGCTGCAACAGTAATGTGAGGGGGAACAACAATCACAGCAGCTGTGTTGATGTTGACTTCAGTCATAGCAGAAGCCGAAACACCAAGCCCAGCTTGCTTAGCACAGAGGACTCGCCCTTCTTTGAAGTCCTTGAAGCACCTAAACACTGTTGCACGAGGTAGTGCATCTTCACCGTATGCTTGCTTCAGCTTTTCGAAAGTTTCAAGGCTGTATGATTTAAACGAAAACAAAATTTTATTGCGCTGTATTGCTCCTCTTGTGTCACCTCCATTTTGTGGTATGCAAAATTCAAGTAGGGTCAACAATATACTGCATTACTACCAACCTAGCGATACGACAGTGCTGCCGCCTATGGACATTATACATGAAACCCCGCTCTTTTCAAATATTCATGGTAGAGACAGGAAACTATCAAGAACACTTCAGGTAAAAATCAGTCTCAGTCTTTATTGATCAGCCCTCGTAATTTAAGCTTCAATACACCTGCAACTGACAAGTGCTCTAAATGCATCCAATATGAAGAGAGATTTAAGGTAGAGCATGATAGGTCTTTAGAGTTTGAGTTTGAGATGCACAAAAGCAAAGCCAAAGCATTTTTTTAACATCTCCGTACAGATATTAAAAATGCAGTCACATTTTCGTTCGTCTGTCAGAAGAATATGCCACTACCCAAGGCACCTGATCAAGCTGAGTACTACTCAAGGCAGGTTTATTGGTATAACCTTGCCATTGTTCAGGGAACATCAAAAGATACATAAACGCGTAACATTGTGTTTTTGTATACTTGGACTGAAGCAGATCATCACAAAGGGTCATCTGAAATTGCCTCTGCTATTTATCACAGACTTACACCAATTTTTGTAAACGCAGATGGTTGCGTGGGCCAAAAGTGATGCCTATAGTGATGTCTACGCTGATGAAATGGTTGAATTCTGAAGCTCCGGCAAGCATTTGTGAAGTTCAATTATTCTTTCCAGTGCCAGGCCAACCATGTTTGGTCGTATCGAGAAGGAACTGCAGACAATGGACACAACAGTCGAAGTCGAAAAATACTACCAAGTGTTTAGTCATCATTGAGCAGTTCTAAAGTTAGGGGAAGATTTTGATTTGTATGACTGGAAAAAATGTTGCTTTTGGAATTGTGAAGAAGCCAAAACAGTGGCACTTTCGGTTTTATAGTTGCAAGAGATTCATTATAGTACGATGTAAAATACCAACAGCTACAGTGCTTGTGCGTGGAGAGGTATCTTAAAACATTAACACTGGAGTTGTGAAGAGAGTGTGCAGATCAGGGAGAAATTCAACTGGTCATTATTCCACCTGGTGGACCGCTGAAGCGGTCCAAAAAGGATCATGTACAAAAACTATTACAGCTTTGCTTTGGTCCTACGTGGGAAAATCTTCCATCTCTCCAATTCTACAAAAACTTACTTCAGTCCAACACCATGATAGAAGAAGAAAATCTTCAGAAAATGAAAAGAGGTTGGCCTAATGGAAGATATTGATGACCTAGTTTAAGTTAAGGTAGCATTCTTCTTTCTTGAGAAGAAAAGTGTGATAGGTAATTGGTTTTTATAAAAGAGTAAATACAGTAGAATATTTTGATTTTTCGATGTTAAGAGTGAAGTTTAAGAGAATAAATCTCTTTGCATGAAATTAAAAAGGAAACTATTCCAGATAACTATGTAAAAGAGTATATTATATTATACACATAAATTATTGATTTTGTCAGAAGATTATCCAACATTTAAAAATGAGATAACGTTTAAATTACATTAAACAACTTTTCCTGTTTCTTGTCCATATCCTACAGAACCAAAACGTTACTTGTCCATTGCCCAATTCCAAAAAGCCCCTTGTCCAAACATTTTTGCCTATTTATGGCAATGATATAGGCTTTATTACAAAAAGAACTACTCCAAATGATTATGTAAAGCACTATACTTATAAATGTATTGATTTTGTCAAAGCAAAATCACTGTCACGGTTTTTGCCCTTTTCTCAAACATTTTTATTCTTGGACAAGGACCGGTTTGGAAATGGACACCCCATGTCACGAGTACATATATGTGAGTAGGTATATAAGTAAGCATCATAAGTTTCTGAGCGAGTATTCGGGTAGGAATACAGTTTTAAGATCAGGTGTGCTCTTAAACTTGTGTTAACCCTTTCATGACCAGCGGGACATATATATCCCACTTAGGGTTTTTGCATCTCGTGGCCAGTGGGATTCATGCATCCTACCTTTGCCATGTGCTGCCATCTCCTGGAAGCCTATTTAACTGCTTGAAATAGTTGTAGCTCTGTTCACGCTTTTTCCCGCCGAACATATGTTGATTGTTTGATGATAAGCATTTTGTGTCGTATGAGTTATTGGTTTTTAGCAGTTTTTTTCGACATTTTTCCAAATTTTTCTATGAGATAAGCAATGTAAGTGTATTAATTGCATAAATGGTAGATTTTCACATATATCTCATATGTTTCTGCAACCTTCTTGTGTATAAATGTCTTCTTACAATAAATAATTAGTTTTTAACCCTAAGAGTTGCATTATGAACCATGTCATGGCCAATAGGACATATTTGTCCCACTTAAATATATATTATCTGATAACTACTGTGTAAAATGAACTGCATATCCTCAAATTTAGTTTAAAAACTCAATTTGCTAACACAATAAGTCAAAGATAATAAAGTCTCTAAGTTTATTAGCTGTGAAACATAAATCACCTACATTATCTTTCTTACTATTATGAATATTTGGCTTCCTGTATGCAAGTGTTGAGTACAGCATTTTGTGACTGCTTACTTAAACGTGTTCGCATAACGTAATGGGTAAAGTGGCTGACAGTAAAACTCAAGGTCCTAGTATCGAATATTGTCGCTGTATCAGATTTATTTCTCTCATTTTTATAATGCTGGTTTAGGAGTAGTGCTATATGTTTATTTTCATTGTTTTAGTCTGTGATTTTACTCCGCTTTAGAAGAGTATCAGCATGTAATAGTCGGGTTGACGAATTTTTCGCAAGGTACATGCTATTTTAGGATTTTGTAATGAATTTTTGAAACATTTTATCGCCAGTAGACCGCCGCCACCACCACCAACATTGCATTTTGTATTAAAATCTTAGAGTAAAGCAATATTTTTCACAAAAAGCAGTGTAATCTTTTCTTAAACATCCTCATCCTAGGTCCAAAAATTCCCCTTAGAAGTTTTTCAAAAACCAAAACAAGAAACATAAAAATAAAATCATATCCTAAATTAGAAGCTACTCCCTTACCAAAAAGCTGAACAGATTTAAAAATAACCAAGGTAAGATAATTGGGTCATGAAAGGGTTAAGAGGAATTGAATACAGCAAAACTTGCGAAATGGAGAATGCAGATGAAATTATTGAATAAGTTCAGTAGATATTAATATTAAAACGCAATTAACATATATATAATATCTATGTAAAGATAAAATGTGATAGTTAATTGTTTAACAATCGATATTCTTTATTTTCAGGAGAAAACTGTGCAGTTTGCAATCAAGTGGAAACGTACGAAAATATCCTGGACAACTTCTGTCGTGCAGATTTTGGTAGGTAAAAAGTGTAAGAAAAAATGTTTCTGTTTTAGGTTATGGTATAAAGGAATCTAACTGAAGGCATACCTCAGATATGCATTGAAACCGCGCTTCGACTTAACCGTCCGCGCAGATCAGTCTAGTGGCCAGCCTACTGGCACTGCTGAACGGTTGTCAGGAGGTCCACAGTACAATCTGCCAGCGGGTTGTCATAATTAGTAAAAGCAATTCGCTATCTCATGTCATGCAAGAAAATGCTGGAATTGCCCACCTCCATTTTCCATATATTTTTTGCATCTACTTATGAAATTAAGCGTTACACCGCGCAAATTTTCATTTCATTCAAAATGTGTGGAGTATTCTTCTACACTTTCGGTAACTTGTTAAAACCCTCAGACACTGTCTAGCTAGAAAAAGGTTAGTTAGATACACATTTCCATTGCTTAAAGAGTGTTAAACCGGTGTTTAGCTAGACAAAGTTTAGGTTTGAACATTAGCTGTGAAAAGGAACTATGCAATGTCTTTTATAAAAATCTTAGGCGATTTCTAGCAATTGTAATTCAGTTTTTATGCGGTCAAGTCACGTTTTTGTTTCAGTAGTTGCTTCTGCCTTTTGTTTTATAAACATATCATCATGGCCAAACGAGTCGTAAACTTTTTTGTCGAAGAAAACGCCGTGCTTTCCCACTGAGTAAAGTGATAGTGGTGAATAAAGCTTATAATAGCGAGTTCTGAGGAGAATTGCTGTTAAAAGTATCCCTTCCGGTTGATATAAACAGTCCTATCGCAAAGGAGGTAGGTTATTCTGGTGTGGGTGCAATCAATGGCACCCATTACTTCGGAAAAATTATCCCTGATAGGAAAGAATAAGTAAAAAATAAAATACTACAAATAAAATAATAAATAGCGTATTCAATACATGTAAGATAATTTTGAAAATACAACGTACAAAAGAGTTGCAATTTTGACACATTTTTCAAAAATGTATAAAACTGATGAAATGAACGATCAGAAAAACCGCCAAAACACGTAAACTGTATTACCATTTGAGCTTTATGTCCAAACAAATAGATTTTCCCTCCATTAATTTGACTGCTAGAATATTTTAAAGTGCAGACGAGTACTTTCTTGGGAGGGTGTACATTGGTTACTAAATTGTTCCGCATGTAATGAGGAACTTTAGCAGAAACGCTGATAATTCCTGACTCTGACATATTTTTCTCGGTCAAAACAAAAATAATTTTCACCGCAATTTCAGGTATTATTCGAAAATACTTGCTCTACTAAGGGTGGCGTGCACCAACCTGGAGTAAGCTCTACTTTCGTAGTAAACTACTATTCAAGTCAACAATCAGCGACTTCCATGCGAGAGTAAACTACTTCCGAAGAATTTTACTCTTTTCAGATACTCCCAGATTAAATTTCCGCAGAAGTAAATGTCGGAGAGCACCATCATGTAGTATGTTACTACGGAATTAAATAGATCACAAATATAGGTTAGAATTTACTCTTGCGACCTGAATGGAGTAACTAACATGTTGATTGAACTAGAATACCGTATCCTATTTGGAGGAAGGTATTTTTGACGCGTTCATGGATTACTTAGATTACATTAATGATCTTGATGAAGAAAACAGCGATTACCTAGGTTACATTGATGATCTCGACGGGAAAAAAACAACGGGAATACGATAGTGCTATGCGAGAATCATATTATACTTATACAGAGAGAGGAAGTTCAATGAACATTTCACTATTAGCAAAGAATCTTATACACACCTTTTGAACCTGCTCGAAGAACATTTCAACAAAACTCAGACACAAATTCAGCTCTATAATCCAAAATACAATTATTGTTATGCGTCCTATGAGTGTTTCGTACCGAAATATTTCAGAAGCATGAGCCGGAATTACGACGAATTTAACGTAATGTGACAGTCTTACACTGTATTAAATGCAGATATATAGAACTAACTTAACGCGATGTAACTTAAAAGTATGGCAATGTCAAACTTTTCCTTCCCGTCAAGTTTGATTTCACATGGTAATTAGAACCTATCGGTACTAGCTCAGCTCGAAGTAATAAAAGAACTACGAATCAAAAGCCATTCCCATTACGTTAAGTGCATGCCAGTTATACCTTTAGTTTACCAGCATTTTCATGTCACGTTAAGTAAAGTTCATCGTAATCCCGGTATTACAGGCGATCTTATAAATAAACGTTCACCACGCGTCTGCTGGTGGTGTATTTTATTGCTTTGTTAGAGCGCTTTTGAGGTTAAGAGCAAGGTACCTACACACATAAATATACACGAGTGTAAGAAAATAAAAGGCAATTCTTCTTCACTTTCACAGATTTCCCACACATTTGTGTGTGGAACTGACTGCACGCATGTTACTATTTTGTACCCATCTGTGAATATGGTGAACGTTTCCGAAATCAGAAAGGGTATTTCTCTATCAACACGCAAGTGATCTGCGATGCAAAATGAAGATTAGAAACATTGTTTTCTGAATTTTAAGCTGCTCTTCAGTACGTTTCCCGTTGCTAGAATTATTAAAGTCGTCCATCACGACTTTCCAGCATTTCTCTTCCAGCATCTTTATAGCACGTTATGGCTTTTTTGAATTACTTGAGTCTTCATTGAAAACGTTAATAAAAGTAACCTCCCATAAATCAGGAACCTAAGCTTATATTTAAAAAAAAGAAACCTAACCCTATCCTAACCTCCCGTAAATCACAAACGTAAAAAACTAATAAACCTATAATAAAAAGTAATTAGGAACGCACGTTGCGAGTGTTGGCGGTATCTCACTGGCTTTGAACATCAATGTAATGCAGGTTATCGCACGTTTTTTACACTCATATTGTTTAAATGGATTTTCTTTATTTCTACCAACAAACATTTATCTCTTTCGCTGACGTTTCTCCCCTTTTCCTATCGCACATAACCTTATTCATGATTGCATCAAGTAAATCGCGCAAACAAAACAATATCTCCGGGAGTAATGAGCTCTTACTTCCGTAGTCGTAACTAAAAGAGGAAATTGTAATTCAGCTCTCCAACTTTACTTTCGGAAGTTTCATGCTTACAAAATGGTGTGAACTCAAGAACTAAAGCCCAACGTCCATAGGTTGCGCCGTGTGTTCGCTGACTGGGCTAATGGAGCAATTGGAAGCTGACCCAGATTTTTGTCGAAAAATCATCTTCAGCGACGAAGCCCACTTTTGGATGGAAGGTTGTGTTAACAAACAAAATTGTGGCTATTTGAGCAATCACAATCCAATGCAGATTCAAGAACGACCACTTCATCCCCTAAAGGTTACTGTGTGGTGTGGATTTTGGTATGGTGGAATCATTTGTCCATATTTTTTCCAAGATGAAGATGGAGAAGCTCAAACTGTCAATGGAGAAAGATACCGGGCTCTTATAAGGGACTATTTTTGGCCTCAATTGGATGGTATGGATTTCAGAAACATCTGGTTCCAGCAATATGGTGCCACATGCCATACCGCTCTCGAAACAATCGATCTTTTGAAGGAGAAGTTCAGAGGTTTCATCATTTCCCGTGGTGGTGATGTTAACTGGCCCCCGAGGTCATGTGATTTAACGCCGTTGGATTACTTCTTGTGGGGTTATGTTAAATCTCGAGTTTATGTCAACAAGCCAGAAACAGTAAAAGATCTATTGTTCCTCACCAGTGGTATTGGGGATTAGTTGATCTGCATCATTTTCCCTCTGGCTTCCCAATATAAAGTCTGTAAGTTATCACTTTTAAGGCCTTTGCATTTGGCGAGATGCTGTTTGTTCAGGATGACATCTTCTTCACAGAGTGTGCACTTGGGTGTAGGTAGGCATCGTATCTTGTAGAGATGTTCTGCGAGGCAATCGTGGCCAGTTGCCATCCTAAATAAGGCCACTGCAGTCTTCCTTGGCATTTTTTGTAAATGTAAATGACATTATGAATAACATCACGTGTGTTATTCGAGAAGTTGACCTAATTTACGTGCTTCTGTCATTGAAAATTGGGTCAACCGTATACGCGCAACCCAACGAAGTCGCGGCAGTCACTTAACTTATGTTCTCTTCCACACGTAATGACATTAATTATGTTCCAAAATAAAAAAATAAATCTCTATCATTTATAGAACGTGTTTTATTTAAGTTCAAAGATAGATCACTCTTGTTGAAAGACCCTATAGTTCACCCATAAATGAAACAAATAAAATAAGCAAAGCTTCATTGTGACCTTTTGAATTTTGTTTCGAATAAAATAAAGGAATAAAATGCCTTTCTATTAATAAGTGTAATACAGAATAAGCGTTTAGTATTTCCTATATTGTTGATTACACGGAAGTAATAACATACTCGTGTAAATTACATTTTTTTGCAATAACTTCAATTTATGGAGGGATTTAAAGATATTTAGTACTGATTTGAGGGGATTACCATTCATTTACTGATTTATTTTCGCATCATTAATAGGGTGCTTCTGATACTAAACAGAATTTTCTCACTTCAATATACTAGAGCAGATATTCACAACAGAAGCAAGTATATTGACCGGGTAATAGTAGCTTATAGTAGGATTGAGGAAGAGTGAAAATTGTAGTCATTTAAGTAGAATAATCGACCTCGTTCCTAATTTGATTGAAATATGAACTAAACGCATATAAATGTCGCTTCTCTACAATGCATTTTGAAGCATACAACTATTTCTAAAGTACAAATTAATTCAGAAATTAAAATCGCTTTTAGAAGTATACCAATCTGAGAAATTTCTAAAACCATAATTTCTGTTTGATTAATTTGATATTTTAATACAACAATCAGGGTTTAAAGTAGAGTATGCACATCAAATTTCATGCATAGTTTAAAATAAGTTTCCAAGATATAAATGTGTTATTATTCTTTTACTGTTTTGAAACATTGCTGCACACAATGCAATTATTTGTTTTGAAAAAGTTAATTTTTCGTAATTAAACTCTTGAATGAGAGTAGGGTAGGTAGGACAGACCTGGCTCACTTTTGCGTTTATATGGGAAAGGATAGGGAAAACGATGGTATATGCGGTGGAAAATGCGTTTATATGGGGAAGATAGGGACTACGAGGATCGATGCTAGGCCAGATAGTGGTTGAAGGACTGGGGATGTGTTTTATATGAGAGATACGGGGAATACGAGAAGAAGTGCTATGCTAGACAGGGCTTGAAGGGTAGAATATGACTTTTATATGGGAGAGCTGCTAGACTATTCAGAGTTTGAAGGGTAGAGTATGGCTTTTTATATGAAGAGACGAGGAAAACGAGGGGAGTAGCTAGGTTGAAGGAGCGTTCAAGGAGGAAAATGCATTTATATGTGAGAGATAGGGAAAACGAGGAGAGTGAGATATGCTTTATACGACAGAGATGGGACATACGAGGGGAGGTGCTAGTGTAGACAGAGGTTAAGGAGTACGGTATACGTTTATATGAGGAATATATGGAAAACGGGGCCAGGAGGTATGATAGACAGAAGCTGGGCCACTTTTGCGTTTATATGGGAAAGGATAGGGAAAACGAGGGTAGATGCGACAGTTCAAGGAGGAAAATGCGTTTATAGGGGAGAGATAGGGAATACCAGGGCTGATGCTAGGCTAGTCCGATGCTAAAGGAGGGAGGGATACGCTTTATACGAGAGAGATAGGGAATACAAGGAAAGATGTTATACTAAACAGGACTTGAAGGGTAGAATATGGCGTTTTATATGAGCGAGATAGTGAACCGAGGAAAGGTATTAGGCTAGGAGTTTTGAATGATAGAGTAGGCGTTTATATGCGAGAGATAGGGAATACGAGGGTCGATGCTAGGCTAGACAGGGTTGAAGTAGGGAATGCGTCTTATATGAGAGAGGTGGGGGAATATGAGGAGAAGTGTTAGGCTAGACAGGAAGGTCTGAATGACAGAGTATGCGTTTATATGGGAAAAGATAGGGGAAACGAAGGTAGGTGCTAGGTTGAGAGAGTCTTCAAGGAGGAAAATGCATTTATATGAGAGCGATAGGGCATACGAGGAGAGGTGCTAGTCTAGACATGGTTTGAGGAGTAGAGTATACGTTTATATGGGAGAAATATGGAAAACGGGAGAGATACAAGGATAGACAGAGGTTGAAGGAGGAGGAATGTAGGTTTATACGGCAATATAGAGAGTAATTCGATTATAAAACTTTTCTCATCCAACGTTACAACACTTTTATATACTTTTTCTAAACCTTACAAACTTTTTATATGTTAAACAGTAGCGCGCGAGACGGAGAGGGACAAACTGTATATCGGTTTACAGTGAAGTATACGTCCTAACCTATGCCCACCTTGTATGTTCTGCATCTTCTCATTGTCTATTCATTCCTAACATAATCACGTAACAAGACGTAACCAACAAACGTAACCACGTAACAAGACGTATCATAACAGCATGACAAGACGTCACACTAAGTAACATAAGCACGTATCCTCATAACATCACGTGACATCACGTAACCAGAAACGTCACACGACGTAACAACACGTAGCAACTATGTAACCAAGTAACAAAACGTAAGAACAACACGTAACCAGCCCATTGCTAAGGTAATCTAAGCTAATCCATCCTTCATAACTTAGACAATAAGTACGAGAACCTAGCCTAGATTAACCCGACCAATCCAAACGTTCCTCTCATCATCTATTCTACTCAGTCATCGACTAACCTAATCCGACTAACCAAAGATAACCTCAATGTTTTATTCAGGTTTATTATTCGAGAGTTTTAATTGAAAAGTTTACGTCAACATACCTTTATTTTAGTTCGTTGTAGGCGTCTCTCCCCTTTTTATCTAGGCTTAAGACTAGCACTAGGATTGCTCCTAATGGCAGGGTTACCACCTTCCCTTCCATCTTCTTCTTTCTTCATCGGTCGTCAGCTAGCTGCATATACAGCACACGGTTAACCTTCATTTTTTTAAGATTGTAGACTCACGAGAAAATCTTCATATTCGACTTAAATTCTCTTATGCACTACTTGTAATGCTGTAATGTCCATAGGCGTATGTCGTTATACCGTCCTCAGCAATAATTCTTTTATCGTCGTATGGTGTCAATGTAATTTTATTCACTTGTACTGTGGCAAGAGCATGCTGTCGCGACAGGATCAGATTCATGGGCGTTCTGATAATTTCTCTGGTTTTAAGGCAGTCAGTATAGCTCTCGAACGTGACGTACTGCTTAATAGCACTACGTTTTATGCCTTTAATCTTTTTTATCATTGAACCGTCGATATCTAGGGCATACATTTTAGGTCGTAGCCCTACAAAGCGTTGAATGATTTTACCATTAGCCTCATCTTTAAATTTCCCAAGTACCTTCTTGTTTAGAGGTGAATAGCATATATGGCTTGTAGGATAATCAGCAGTATCTAGGTGCTCAAGAAAACGTAGCTTATCCTGGTACACATCTTCAGTTGTAACACGATGAATGAACGAATCAGTGTCCATATACATAAGCTTCAGGTTTTCAGCTCCATAATACGGTAGCAACACATCATAGTGATACCGGTACATTAATGTCTTGGAGATATCCAACACACTCATACCGATGTATATAGGCTTGTTGAGCACGATCTGTCGGGAGGCCATATGTACAGCAGCTAGATTAGAAGCATATATAGTCCTGTCGATAAACGTTGGCTTTGCAATTAACTTTTCCAGAGTCTTCTCATTTGTCACCAGCCGTATATCCATACGATTACGCAGGTTCTCCATAGTTTTACCGAACATAGCATTGTTGAACAATTTGTAGAGATCCTTCTCAAAATCATTTGAGGCCTGTTGTCGTAGTCTGTTGTTAAATTCCATATACGGTTTTAACCATCGAGACTGTTGGAATTGTAGCACACGATGGATTTTTGTTAACCGTAGTCCATGATCAAGAGCTTGCTTCAACGCCATGTAATGTAGTACATACTTATTTCGAGGTCCTAGATGAGGTATCAGTTTCTTTGTAGGAGAGTCCTTAGGCGTCATACACTCAGGCAGGAAAGGTAGATCGTTGTGTAGATCGTGAAGTTCTGCAGGATACTCGATGTCGACTTCTAATATGTAACCGTAAGGATCATCTTCTTGTAGTCTTTCTAAGTCAATTTTTTCAGGTGATACCCACTCAAATCCACCATAAGGGAGAGCGTGACTCATTGCCCACCCATATTGGTTGTTGGCGTCCTCATAGGTAATAAATTGGGTTGGTCTCGACGGATCATACTTCTCCATGTAGGTGTTATTAGCCTCCGCATAGCGGTGGGAAACTTGACATGAACCTCCTCTTATGCCAGATTCCACCATGAGTAATTGATCATAATCCTGTAACAATTCCAGCTGAATTCCAGTGTACAGTAACATGGCATCCCATGTAAGTCCTGGAGAGGTGAAATAATGTGCAGGGTCGACTTTGTGTGTTTTGAGTGTTTGCTCCCTAAATGTCTCAAAGACATCAGCTAGGAGAAGCACATCAGAGATTAAGTAGAGGTCGCTGTACTCACCCAGGTTTCTGACATTAAACAGCTCCCATACATTTTTAGCATGATCGTAGTCAGCATCACTATTTTCCTCTTCATTTAATTTATTGTAGAAGGAGTCCTTAGGAGGTAAGCAGGTTTCGCTCAAGACGTCCCATGAAGTGATGTAATCATAGGGAAATACACCCTTACGGGTCATCAACTTCAACTTGTCTTCTCCGAAGTACTTCAATGTTTCAGGATACGATGTTAGATTTTTTACCAGCTAATCCAAGCTTGTACTCAGGAACCGAAAACTATCTACAAACCGTAGCTTTATATCTCCGACATACTTGGAGAATGATATATAGCTTTCTTCAGAGCTAGGAATTACTTCCACCCGCTCACTTGTACATCCCAGCTCCTTAACAATGAAGTGTGAGTCATATCCACTGAGGTTGTGCATGAAGACAGGGATATATTTAGGTGTTTTGCAGGCTAAATTACATTCATTATGCAGACTCCCCCGATATTCACCACTGATGTGATCATGGTCGCGTACTTTATAGTTCTCTTCAGTAAAGGTTTTTCCACACAAGTAGCATACTGTAGAGGCGTTAAAATCCATCTGCTGTTGATCTGTAAGTTTCAGGGGCATGACAGATTTGTATATATTATTAATCTCCTTTGCAAGGAATGACAGGTATTCCATAAACTTCTGAGCAGCATCAACACCACGATATACATAGGGATACTTAGGAAGACCAGTTTCCAGATGTTCAACGTTGGTTGATGGTTTAACGTAAACACAGAAGCTCATTGCTGTGTGCTCTTGATAAGGGGCTGTATAGGAAGTTTCAGGACTGGGAATACACGTATGACATGGAGTGAGAATGCTTTCAAAGTCAGCTTAGATGACGTAAGGTAGTTTCAGTATCCTCTCCACATTTTTAAACTGTACAATTGATTTATCCTTTGTAGGCATAACTACCCTTGCAGCACCATGCTGATTACAGATGGATGCATGTTCTTCCAGTTTTTCTAGCCCACTTTGTCCATATCGATTGTCAAAGTGTGTAAAGCACCGCTTACAGGTATATATCACTCCATCATGCTTAGTTTTTTGACGTCGAACGAGCTTCTCAAAATTCTTGATATATACATAGTGATGTTTTCCACTACTGTCACTCAATAGCAGGAGGTCACAGTGGTCAGGTAGTTCAGCGTCAGCAACCTTTATCGGATACACTTCATGCTTCTCATCCAGACCGAAGACGTTGATAGACATCCTATTAAGCTTCTCAAATTTAGGTATTTGAGAAAGTGGAGTAGGATAGGAAACACAACTGAAGTCGTACTTATCTTGGAATTGTTCGTATTTGCTCACCCGTAGGGCATTCTTTCCTATGAATTTAGCTAATACAGAGTACATAAAGCATAGTTCATCAGTTAAATTCTGGATGTTAATGCAGGCTTTTCTTGCTTCAACAGATGGCGGTAGTGGTATGTAGCTACTTCCTCGTAACGGGTTGAACTTGTTGATACGAAGGCGCACCCCTTCCACAGCAAGCAGAGCCCAGTTGCTTCCCTTTAGTTGTGATTCCTCCATTTCAGTAACCAATTTCTTCATTTTGGTTTCCAGCATAGAGTCCAGATCCGTTTCTAGGAAAACAGCTTGATTTCTGGTTTTAAATGTCTTGTCACAGGTTTCTCCGATACTGTTAACAAATCTACACTCAGCTAACAGATTAATTTTCAAACTCTTGTGAATACCAAGCTCTTTATGCACAGCCTGGATTATCCGCTGTTTTGCTTCATGCAGGTATATATTCAGGTCCTTAGTCGATTCACATCGTATAAAATACGATTTCAAACGTCCATGGAATGAAGTTTCATATTCTTTCATGTCACACTCCTCCATCGTAGATAACAACTCTTGCTTTGACGGTTCTAATCTACGTTTCTTCTCAGGTCTGTTTATTTCATACGCATCTTCGTGTCGACGACCCTTATAACTGTCTTTGAAGGCTACATTACAATATTTACACTTGAAGAGCTTTTTACAACGTAGCTCATGTCGTCTTTTATCATATCCACGGAGGAACTTCTTACAGCATTTACCACAAGAATATCCCGAGACACTAGGAATGATATTCTTATACGAGAACTTATTCATTTTTCTTCTTGATATAATAAGGTATTTACCTTTCTTCAAGGAAATGTCCGTCTCTTCACCTTGATATCACTTAGAAAGCTGATTATTTTCTGTGAGAACAGCGATGTTAACACCTCAGAGATGATCAACAGAATGAATTTCAATGCTAGAGGTTGCTCTATTTATAGAGGAAGCACGAACCTTTATGCATCAATTATATAACGTATTAACCCTTCTTCAAGGAAATGCACTCTTCTTCACATTGATAACACTTTAGATTATTTTCTGAGAGAACAGCGATGTTAACACCTCAGAGATGATCAACAGAATGAATTTCAATACTCAAGTTCGCTCTATTTATAGAGAAAGCACGAACCTTTTTTTAATCAATTATATCCTGATTATTAATACTAAAAACGGTGATGAAGCGTGTAAGCTCTTATATATTTCAATTCGTGTTACACTGATGTTCGAGCGTCTCCGTATAGCTTCGTATGCTTAGAGAGAAAGTGTAAAGTATTGTGAAGATGTTATGTATTGTTCGGCTATAATCGTACAGATTCGGAGAGCTTGACTGGTGAAGGTGATGAACGATCCGTCGACCGAGCAGGAGGCAAGCATTCCCTTCGCGCAACGAAACCTAGATACAAAAGAAAGAAAATCGTGATAGATGAGAAACCACCCAGACATTCGCCTGCAGACCATGGAAAACCATGAAAAAATATGTCAGAGTGAGCGTCCAACGGAACTCGAACCAGGGACTCTAAAAGCACACGTGAAAGATACAAATTATATAGAATGAAAGGAAATCGGTGACGATGAGAAACCACTCCAGCATTCGCCTGCAGACCAGGGAAAACCCTAAAATATATGATGTCAGAGTGATCAACCAACAGGAATCAAACAAAAGACCTTAGAAGCATATAGGTTAAGATGTAAATCAAATAAAAATAGAATAAAATCGTGCTAGATGAGAAACCACCCAGACATTCGCCTACAGACCAGGCAAAACCATGAAAAATATGTCAGAGTAAACAACCAACGACAATCGAACGAGGGAAACCATCAGATTACTCTAGAAGCATAAAGTTGCAAATGAAAGAAAATCGTGATAGATGAGAACCCACTCAGGCATTCGCCTGCAGACCAGGGGAAACCATGAAAAAAAATCAAAGGGCTGAGCGACTGACGGATAGAGTGTGCGACCGACAGGGAAATCAAACAAAAGGTCTCTAGAGACAAAAAAAGATGCAATTGAAAGGGAATCGTGATAGCAAGTACCACTACAGCATTCAACAGCAGACCAGTGAAAACCATGAAAAGATTCGCGATCAGAGTAAACAATTGATTGAAATCTAACCCCTGAACCCTAGAAATTTACGTGAAAAATGGTTTGAAAGCGAATCGTGATAGCAAATACCACTACAGCATTCGACCGCAGACCAGGGAAAACCATGAAAAGATCCGCGATCAGAGTAAACAATCGATGGAAATCTAACCCCTGAACCCTAGAAATTCACGTGAAAAATGGATTGAAATGGAATCATGATAGCAAATACCACTACAGCATTCGACAGCAGACCATCGAAAACCATGAAAAGATTCGTGATCAGAGTAAACAATCGATGGAAATCTAACCCCTGAACCCTAGAAATTCACGTGAAAAAATACAAATAAAATGGTTTGAAAGGGAATCGTGATAGCAAATACCACTACTGCATTAGGCAGCAGACCAGCGAAAATCGTGAGAAACGTAAGGTCAGAGTGCTCGTCCCTACGGGAATCGAATCCGAGACATCTCGAATGCAAAGTGCTGCCGTTATTGTCTGAACAAAACAGTAAAAACAGACCTCATTAGCAGTCGACAGTGCTTAAACACGTTAACTTTCACCATATGACGTCACAATCGGGGACAGTTTGCCTATCACCGCCATGTCGAGACATGCATATTTTAGACATCTCATATTTTAGAGTCATATACAGAAGTTTCATACCAACGTACTCACTACGCTCGCAAAGATAATCTAAAATTTCATCGTTGAAATACTTTGGGAAATAGCGTAGAAGTTTTTTCACCCTTATTTAATTCAATTCATGTATATACCCTATTATTTAGTGATTTTTTCAATAATTTCTTCCTCTCATCTCAATCATTCTCCAAAAAATCAGTGTACAATATGCATTTTTATACGTTTTAATGTTCGTTTATTTTTAAAACCGCTGCATTTGCCCGTAATTACGAGCAATAATTTTTTTTCAGATTTACTCCGATTTTTAGCTTATAGAATCGAATTAGGAAATGTTTTAATAAATGTATTGTATTTTTTTAGCTTAAAGTATCTACATTTTTAAAGTTAGCATGCCCGTTATTTGTATTTAGTATAAAGATTGTTATATTTTCATTTTTAAGACTTCCTTTGTTAAAGATAATGTCTTGCAATCTATTTTTAAATTTCTTTAAAACCAAAGCGAACGTTAACAACTATGCCATGTTAGCTTTCCGATACATGAAGGCAGCCATTATAGTTGTTAACATCTTCACAATACTTTACACTTTCTCTCTAAGCATACGAAGCTATACGGAGACGCTCGAACATCAGTGTAACACGAATTGAAATATATAAGAGCTTACACGCTTCATCACCGTTTTTAGTATTAATAATCAGGATATAATTGATTAAAAAAAGGTTCGTGCTTTCTCTATAAATAGAGCGAACTTGAGTATTGAAATTCATTCTGTTGATCATCTCTGAGGTGTTAACATCGCTGTTCTCTCAGAAAATAATCTAAAGTGTTATCAATGTGAAGAAGAGTGCATTTCCTTGAAGAAGGGTTAATACGTTATATAATTGATGCATAAAGGTTCGTGCTTCCTCTATAAATAGAGCAACCTCTAGCATTGAAATTCATTCTGTTGATCATCTCTGAGGTGTTAACATCGCTGTTCTCACAGAAAATAATCAGCTTTCTAAGTGATATCAAGGTGAAGAGACGGACATTTCCTTGAAGAAAGGTAAATACCTTATTATATCAAGAAGAAAAATGAATAAGTTCTCGTATAAGAATATCATTCCTAGTGTCTCGGGATATTCTTGTGGTAAATGCTGTAAGAAGTTCCTCCGTGGATATGATAAAAGACGACATGAGCTACGTTGTAAAAAGCTCTTCAAGTGTAAATATTGTAATGTAGCCTTCAAAGACAGTTATAAGGGTCGTCGACACGAAGATGCGTATGAAATAAACAGACCTGAGAAGAAACGTAGATTAGAACCGTCAAAGCAAGAGTTGTTATCTACGATGGAGGAGTGTGACATTAAAGAATATGAAACTTCATTCCATGGACGTTTGAAATCGTATTTTATACGATGTGAATCGACTAAGGACCTGAATATATACCTGCATGAAGCAAAACAGCGGATAATCCAGGCTGTGCATAAAGAGCTTGGTATTCACAAGAGTTTGAAAATTAATCTGTTAGCTGAGTGTAGATTTGTTAACAGTATCGGAGAAACCTGTGACAAGACATTTAAAACCAGAAATCAAGCTGTTTTCTTAGAAACGGATCTGGACTCTATGCTGGAAACCAAAATGAAGAAATTGGTTACTGAAATGGAGGAATCACAACTAAAGGGAAGCAACTGGGCTCTGCTTGCTGTGGAAGGGGTGCGCCTTCGTATCAACAAGTTCAACCCGTTACGAGGAAGTAGCTACATACCACTACCGCCATCTGTTGAAGCAAGAAAAGCCTGCATTAACATCCAGAATTTAACTGATGAGCTATGCTTTATGTACTCTGTATTAGCTAAATTCATAGGAAAGAATGCCCTACGGGTGAGCAAATACGAACAATTCCAAGATAAGTACGACTTCAGTTGTGTTTCCTATCCTACTCCACTTTCTCAAATACCTAAATTTGAGAAGCTTAATAGGATGTCTATTAACGTCTTCGGTCTGGATGAGAAGCATGAAGTGTATCCGATAAAGGTTGCTGACGCTGAACTACCTGACCACTGTGACCTCCTGCTATTGAGTGACAGTAGTGGAAAACATCACTATGTATATATCAAGAATTTTGAGAAGCTCGTTCGACGTCAAAAAACTAAGCATGATGGAGTGATATATACCTGTAAGCGGTGCTTTACACACTTTGACAATCGATATGGACAAAGTGGGCTAGAAAAACTGGAAGAACATGCATCCATCTGTAATCAGCATGGTGCTGCAAGGGTAGTTATGCCTACAAAGGATAAATCAATTGTACAGTTTAAAAATGTGGAGAGGATACTGAAACTACCTTACGTCATCTAAGCTGACTTTGAAAGCATTCTCACTCCATGTCATACGTGTATTCCCAGTCCTGAAACTTCCTATACAGCCCCTTATCAAGAGCACACAGCAATGAGCTTCTGTGTTTACGTTAAACCATCAACCAACGTTGAACATCTGGAAACTGGTCTTCCTAAGCATCCCTATGTATATCGTGGTGTTGATGCTGCTCAGAAGTTTATGGAATACCTGTCATTCCTTGCAAAGGAGATTAATAATATATACAAATCTGTCATGCCCCTGAAACTTACAGATCAACAGCAGATGGATTTTAACGCCTCTACAGTATGCTACTTGTGTGGAAAAACCTTTACTGAAGAGAACTATAAAGTACGCGACCATGATCACATCAGTGGTGAATATCGGGGGAGTCTGCATAATGAATGTAATTTAGCCTGCAAAACACCTAAATATATCCCTGTCTTCATGCACAACCTCAGTGGATATGACTCACACTTCATTGTTAAGGAGCTGGGATGTACAAGTGAGCGGGTGGAAGTAATTCCTAGCTCTGAAGAAAGCTATATATCATTCTCCAAGTATGTCGGAGATATAAAGCTACGGTTTGTAGATAGTTTTCGGTTCCTGAGTACAAGCTTGGATTAGCTGGTAAAAAATCTAACATCGTATCCTGAAACATTGAAGTACTTCGGAGAAGACAAGTTGAAGTTGATGACCCGTAAGGGTGTATTTCCCTATGATTACATCACTTCATGGGACGTCTTGAGCGAAACCTGCTTACCTCCTAAGGACTCCTTCTACAATAAATTAAATGAAGAGGAAATTAGTGATGCTGACTACGATCATGCTAAAAATGTATGGGAGCTGTTTAATGTCAGAAACCTGGGTGAGTACAGCGACCTCTACTTAATCTCTGATGTGCTTCTCCTAGCTGATGTCTTTGAGACATTTAGGGAGCAAACACTCAAAACACACAAAGTCGACCCTGCACATTATTTCACCTCTCCAGGACTTACATGGGATGCCATGTTACTGTACACTGGAATTCAGCTGGAATTGTTACAGGATTATGATCAATTACTCATGGTGGAATCTGGCATAAGAGGAGGTTTATGTCAAGTTTCCCACCGCTATGCGGAGGCTAATAACACCTACATGGAGAAGTATGATCCGTCGAGACCAACCCAATTTATTACCTATGAGGACGCCAACAACCAATATGGGTGGGCAATGAGTCACGCTCTCCCTTATGGTGGATTTGAGTGGGTATCACCTGAAAAAATTGACTTAGAAAGACTACAAGAAGATGATCCTTACGGTTACATATTAGAAGTCGACATCGAGTATCCTGCAGAACTTCACGATCTACACAACGATCTACCTTTCCTGCCTGAGTGTATGACGCCTAAGGACTCTCCTACAAAGAAACTGATACCTCATCTAGGACCTCGAAATAAGTATGTACTACATTACATGGCGTTGAAGCAAGCTCTTGATCATGGACTACGGTTAACAAAAATCCATCGTGTGCTACAATTCCAACAGTCTCGATGGTTAAAACCGTATATGGAATTTAACAACAGACTACGACAACAGGCCTCAAATGATTTTGAGAAGGATCTCTACAAATTGTTCAACAATGCTATGTTCGGTAAAACTATGGAGAACCTGCGTAATCGTATGGATATACGGCTGGTGACAAATGAGAAGACTCTGGAAAAGTTAATTGCAAAGCCAACGTTTATCGACAGGACTATATATGCTTCTAATCTAGCTGCTGTACATATGGCCTCCCGACAGATCGTGTTCAACAAGCCTATATACATCGGTATGAGTGTGTTGGATATCTCCAAGACATTAATGTACCGGTATCACTATGATGTGTTGCTACCGTATTATGGAGCTGAAAACCTGAAGCTTATGTATATGGACACTGATTCGTTCATTCATCGTGTTACAACTGAAGATGTGTACCAGGATAAGCTACGTTTTCTTGAGCACCTAGATACTGCTGATTATCCTACAAGCCATATATGCTATTCACCTCTAAACAAGAAGGTACTTGGGAAATTTAAAGATGAGGCTAATGGTAAAATCATTCAACGCTTTGTAGGGCTACGACCTAAAATGTATGCCCTAGATATCGACGGTTCAATGATAAAAAAGATTAAAGGCATAAAACGTAGTGCTATTAAGCAGTACGTCACGTTCGAGAGCTATACTGACTGCCTTAAAACCAGAGAAATTATCAGAACGCCCATGAATCTGATCCTGTCGCGACAGCATGCTCTTGCCACAGTACAAGTGAATAAAATTACATTGACACCATACGACGATAAAAGAATTATTGCTGAGGACGGTATAACGACATACGCCTATGGACATTACAGCATTACAAGTAGTGCATAAGAGAATTTAAGTCGAATATGAAGATTTTCTCGTGAGTCTACAATCTTAAAAAAATGAAGGTTAACCGTGTGCTGTATATGCAGCTAGCTGACGACCGATGAAGAAAGAAGAAGATGGAAGGGAAGGTGGTAACCCTGCCATTAGGAGCAATCCTAGTGCTAGTCTTAAGCCTAGATAAAAAGGGGAGAGACGCCTACAACGAACTAAAATAAAGGTATGTTGACGTAAACTTTTCAATTAAAACTCTCGAATAATAAACCTGAATAAAACATTGAGGTTATCTTTGGTTAGTCGGATTAGGTTAGTCGATGACTGAGTAGAATAGATGATGAGAGGAACGTTTGGATTGGTCGGGTTAATCTAGGCTAGGTTCTCGTACTTATTGTCTAAGTTATGAAGGATGGATTAGCTTAGATTACCTTAGCAATGGGCTGGTTACGTGTTGTTCTTACGTTTTGTTACTTGGTTACATAGTTGCTACGTGTTGTTACGTCGTGTGACGTTTCTGGTTACGTGATGTCACGTGATGTTATGAGGATACGTGCTTATGTTACTTAGTGTGACGTCTTGTCATGCTGTTATGATACGTCTTGTTACGTGGTTACGTTTGTTGGTTACGTCTTGTTACGTGATTATGTTAGGAATGAATAGACAATGAGAAGATGCAGAACATACAAGGTGGGCATAGGTTAGGACGTATACTTCACTGTAAACCGATATACAGTTTGTCCCTCTCCGTCTCGCGCGCTACTGTTTAACATATAAAAAGTTTGTAAGGTTTAGAAAAAGTATATAAAAGTGTTGTAACGTTGGATGAGAAAAGTTTTATAATCGAATTACTCTCTATATTGCCGTATAAACCTACATTCCTCCTCCTTCAACCTCTGTCTATCCTTGTATCTCTCCCGTTTTCCATATTTCTCCCATATAAACGTATACTCTACTCCTCAAACCATGTCTAGACTAGCACCTCTCCTCGTATGCCCTATCGCTCTCATATAAATGCATTTTCCTCCTTGAAGACTCTCTCAACCTAGCACCTACCTTCGTTTCCCCTATCTTTTCCCATATAAACGCATACTCTGTCATTCAGACCTTCCTGTCTAGCCTAACACTTCTCCTCATATTCCCCCACCTCTCTCATATAAGACGCATTCCCTACTTCAACCCTGTCTAGCCTAGCATCGACCCTCGTATTCCCTATCTCTCGCATATAAACGCCTACTCTATCATTCAAAACTCCTAGCCTAATACCTCTCCTCGGTTCACTATCTCGCTCATATAAAACGCCATATTCTACCCTTCAAGTCCTGTTTAGTATAACATCTTTCCTTGTATTCCCTATCTCTCTCGTATAAAGCGTATCCCTCCCTCCTTTAGCATCGGACTAGCCTAGCATCAGCCCTGGTATTCCCTATCTCTCCCCTATAAACGCATTTTCCTCCTTGAACTGTCGCATCTACCCTCGTTTTCCCTATCCTTTCCCATATAAACGCAAAAGTGGCCCAGCTTCTGTCTATCATACCTCCTGCCCCCGTTTTCCATATATTCCTCATATAAACGTATACCGTACTCCTTAACCTCTGTCTACACTAGCACCTCCCCTCGTATGTCCCATCTCTGTCGTATAAAGCATATCTCACTCTCCTCGTTTTCCCTATCTCTCACATATAAATGCATTTTCCTCCTTGAACGCTCCTTCAACCTAGCTACTCCCCTCGTTTTCCTCGTCTCTTCATATAAAAAGCCATACTCTACCCTTCAAACTCTGAATAGTCTAGCAGCTCTCCCATATAAAAGTCATATTCTACCCTTCAAGCCCTGTCTAGCATAGCACTTCTTCTCGTATTCCCCGTATCTCTCATATAAAACACATCCCCAGTCCTTCAACCACTATCTGGCCTAGCATCGATCCTCGTAGTCCCTATCTTCCCCATATAAACGCATTTTCCACCGCATATACCATCGTTTTCCCTATCCTTTCCCATATAAACGCAAAAGTGAGCCAGGTCTGTCCTACCTACCCTACTAATGAGATGTAAATAAATTTCAGGGATATATTTATAATAATCTTAAAAATTTAGCAATTGTAAGTATCTTTATTCATAATATCACAGCTAAGCATGTAAACAAAAATTCATTTAATCATTTTTATCCTATTAATTACAAGGAGGTATACAAAATTTCATTCATTTGTACCGAAAAGTACATCGTGTGGTACAATTTGAAAATGAGAATGCCCCGACAAATAAAAACCCCAGAAAATAAAGTTTAGTAACTATAACACTAAAATAACACTGTTTCTGGCTTTATGCCTCCGTGGTCGAGTCGTCAGCGGGCTGACTTCTCATCCCGGAGGTCCCGGGTTCAATTCCGAAGAAGTTTTCTTTAATTAGGATTATTTCCTACCTCTATAGAGGAAATGTTGATGTAAGAGTGAATGTGCGTGTGAAAATAAGTTAAAACGACGAAAACCTACAGTAACCTAACCTAAAACACGTTCAAAGGGTAAACACCATCAAATGTTTCAGTCAAAGTCCCCCGATATGATCATACCAGTTAAAAGGAGGGACTATATAAGTGAACTCCCCACCTATAATTTTTTACTACAACTTTATAGGAAGCTAGACTTACAGGCAGATTTTAAATGCTATGTGACAAGCTTTAAAAGATCGTACAGCTATAAAAGCTACATAGAACTATAGTAGAAGCTTAATAACACTTAAGTCCGTATTTATGAATTTTGGCAGCCTTTGGCATTTTTTCGCAGATAGGTATTCTTTGCACGTGAGTGTAAGTTCCAATGCATTCCTTGCACGGACAGCTATTATTATTACTATTATTATTTGCAATGACGTTCCTACCGCTGTCGTTTAATACAAAGTGCCTCAAGTCTGATTAAATGTAGTGAAAGTTCTGATTCTCTTATCCGTGATACGCGCTTTGTCCACCCCTTTGTGCCGCCCAGTCCGGTAACGTCTTCAGACTGATTATCTACTCGTATGCCTCTTTCCAGATAAAGCGGTGGCTCCAGGGCTTACCTTAACATGTCTGTTTTAAGAGCCTTATCTTTCTTTAGCCCAATATTTGCTTAGTATACAAAAAGTTGGAAGAATCTACGCGCTAACAAATAAAAGTCCCTGGATATAAATAATCAACAAAAGAGCGAAACTGGCGGATTTTAAAATCCAACGCTTCCCACTAATTTACAAAAGATATTTACCTTTAAGCGCCTAAAATAATATTTTGCAGAGGTTAAAAATGTCTCCGTTTTCGGACAGATTTACAGAGTTTAGCACATTAATGACAACTGTTGATCCGCAATTCAGGTAATATATTGATAGGAGTTCGGAATTTTCGATTTTGAGCCTCGACTTCTTTTTTAAAAGCAAAGTTCAGTGCTATCCTTGGAATTATTTGTGGAATAAACTTCAAATATTACATTTAATTTTTTTCATGTGCTAAATTTTCGAAAATTAATCACATTAACCTTTATTTGGACGTGCTAAGCTTATAAAACCTTGCATGAAATGTTTTAATTTTTGTTTTCTCACACACGTAAGGGATATTCCATTTCAAATCGTCCGAAATAGAAGGGAAATAGACCTTGCACTTTTTAAACGAAACGAAACATTTTGTATTTGTAGACAAGCCCGATGCAATACTTTATGCAAACTCTTAACATTTATAACATCATCGTTTTGCAGTTAAAATTGTTCGAATTTATCGTATCTTCCTAAAATTTCGAAATTCAAGCTGTTATAACTCTGAAACCTTTAAATATAATTATTTAAATCGAGCTTTATTCTGATTCCCCAAACTTTAATTACATACTGATAAGTCAACATGTTTTTCTTGTTTTTACTTAAGTGAAGAAATTTCTATTTTTTTCGAGTGTAGGCGGTTACGGATTAAGAAAAATAATTTTATTATATATGGTAAGATTCCGTAATTTAAGCATAAACAAACATATATTTTACTGTAATGGTTACTGATAAGTTTTCGTCTAAAATAATTAAAGAAGTAAATTACTTCACGCGCTCATGGTCGCTCTCGCACGTTTGCTTTGAACTGAAGGTCAAGCAAGCTGCTGTGCATGGTTAAACAATGAGAACGCTTACTAAGCAGTATGCGGTTCTGAATATTTCCTCACAGATTCACAGAGCACTTGGTGATCATCGTGCATCAACTACGTAAATCACTGCGTTTATTCACTTTTTGTGTCATAACTACGAACACCCAGACATAACCACTTTACCAACATTGCCGACTTCTCTTGTTGACACTATGGATTATTCTCAATCTAATATTTTGGTTTTATAAAAATCCGGAGACGCTTAAAATAAGTAAAAACTGTATATACATTTTTGTGAGTATAATAAAAATGATTAGTATATGCTGTAATGAAATGCGGACTTTTATCTACAAAATGAGATTTGCTACAACATTCAGAAATAAAAGGTTCCGGAGCTATGCGCAGTTAAAATGCGACAAAATGAATTAATACGATACATCTATCGTTCAATAACGTGACAACAGTTGGGTTTTAAATGCTAATGTTTTATAAATATGCTTTTCTTAGGCTCCTTATTAACAGGAAACATTACAACACAAACAAAAAAATACGAGAGTAGGTTATTTAGGAGAGAGCTGGCGCAGTTTTTTGAGTTTATATGGGAAAGGATAGGGAAAACGAGGGTGGATGCGACGGTTCAAGGAGGAAAATGCGTTTATAGGGGCGAGATAGGGAATACGTGGAGAGGTGCTAGGATAGACAGAGGCTGAGAGTAGAGTATGCGTTTATATATGTATGAGAGGTATAGGAGCAGCAGGAGCTAGACAGAGGTTGAGTAGAGTATGGGTTATATGAGAGAGGTAGGGAACAGGAGGAGAGGTGTTAGGCTAGCCAGAGGTTGAGGAGTAGAGTAAGGTTTATATGAGAGATATAGGAAAACGAGGAGGGGTGTTAGGCTAGACAGAGGTTGAGAGTAGAGTATGCGTTTATATGTATGAGAAGTATAGGAACAGGAAGAGGGGTGTTAGGCTAGACAGAGGTCGAGGAGCAGAGTATGGTTTATATGAGAGTCATAGGAAAACGAGAGAGGTGTTAGGCTAGACAGAACTAGAGGAGTAGAGTATGATTTATATGAGAGGTATAGGAACAGGAGGAGAGGTGTTAGGCTAGACAGATACTAAAGGAGTAGCAATATGGGTTTATATACAGGAGTGTTAGGTAATAGGAGGTGCTAGACTTGAAAGCGACTTTAGACGTGAACTTAGAGGAAAACTGTTTCATGTCAATGTTCTAGACACGCCCATCACGTAACCCATTCAGGGAAAAGGTGACCAGCAAAGGGAAAAATGTTACCAGCAAAGGGAAAAACGTGACCAGCAAAGGGAAAAACGTGACCAGCAAAGGGAAAAATGTTACCAGCAAAGGGAAAAACGTGACCAGCAAAGGGAAAAAGGTGATCAGCAAAGGGAAAAATGTGACCAGCAAAGGGAAAAATGTGACCAGCAAAGGGACAAAGGTGACAAGCAAAGGGAAAAACGTGACCAGCAAAGGGAAAAGGTGACCAGCAAAGGGAAAAACGTGACCAGCAAAGGGAAAAACGTGACCAGCAAAGGGAAAAATGTTACCAGCAAAGGGAAAAACATGACCAGAAAACGGAAAAAGGTGATCAGCAAAGGGAAAAATGTGACCAGCAAAGGGAAAAAGGTGACCAGCAAAGGGAAAAACGTGACCAGCAAAGGGAAAAGGTGACCAGCAAAGGGAAAAACGTGACCAGAAAAGGGAAAAAGGTGACCAGAAAAGGGAAAAATGTGACCAGCAAAGGGAAAAAGGTGACCAGAAAAGGGAAAAAGGTGACCAGCAAAGGGAAAAACGTGACCAGTAAAGGGAAAAAGGTGACCAGCAAAGGGAAAAAGGTGACCAGCAAAGGGAAAAACGTGACCAGCAAAGGGAAAAGGGTGACCAGCAAAGGGAAAAATGTGACCAATAAGGGAAAAATTTGACCAGCAAAGGGAAAAAAGGTGACCAGTAAAGGGAAAAAGGTGACCAGCAAAGGGAAAAAGGTGTCCAGTAAAGGGAAAAATGTGACCAGTAAAGGCTAAATTTGACCAGTAAAGGGTAAAAGGTGACCAGTAAAGGGAAAAAGGTGAGCAGTGAAGGGAAAAACGTGACCAGCAAAGGGAAAAACGTGACCAGCAAAGGGAAAAACGTGACCAGCAAAGGGAAAAATGTGGCCAGCAAAGGGAAAAGCTAACCCACTCACACTAACAGGTAAGTAATTCAGCTAGTATTGCAAGAGGCTGACTGCATCATAGCAGTGTATGATTTCACAGGTAACTCAGCTAGTATCGTAGGTATTTAGCATAATTCAAGTGTCATAGGTGTTTAGAGTAATTAAGCTAGTATCACAGGAGGATAGATTCCAGGGGTTGGGTATAGCATAGTTTCGTATTTCACAGGTAACTCAGCTAGTATCGTAGGTATTTAGCATAATTCAAGTGTCATAGGTGTTTAGAGTAGTTAAGCTAGCATTACAGGAGGGTGGGTTCCAGGGTCGGTTATAACGTAGTTTCGTATTTTACAGACAGTTCAGGTAATATCGTAAGTATTTGGGTAATCAGCATAGTTTCACAGATACTCGTGATAATTTCGATCAGAGATTTGTATCACAGCTATTTAAGGTAAATGCAGGTGATTCAGGTTGTATCAATGGTATTTGAGTCATTTTAAAAGGTAATTCATCTAGTATCATTGATATTTGGGGCAAACCAGATAGTATCACAGGTGATCGTGCTAATTTAGAACAGGAATTCGTATCAGAGCTAGTTAAGGTAATTTCACATGATTCGGCTAGTATCACAGGTATTTAAGTCATTTTAGCAGGTAATTCAACTAGTATCACAGGTACTCATGGTAATATAGAGAGTAATTAGACCATAAGCATTTCTCATCCAACGTTACAACAATTTATATACTTTTTTCTAAATCTTACAAACTTATTATATGTTAAACAGTTATAAACTGCAGGGATAAACTGCATATGGTTCACAAATTAAAAAGCTTTGAGTCAACATACCTTTATTTAAGTTCGTTATAGGTGCCTCTCCCCTTTTATCTAGGCTTGAGACTAGCACTAGGATTGCTCTTAATGGCAGGGTTACCACCTTCCCTTCCATCTTCTTCTTTCTTCATCAGACGTCTGCTAGTTGCATACACAGCACACGGATAAACTTCATTTTTAAGATTGTAGACTCACGAGAAAATCTTCATCTTCGACTTACATTCTCTTAAGCACTGCTTGTAATACTGTAATGTGCATACGCATAGGTAGTTATTCCATCCTCAGCAATAATTCTTTTATCATCAAAGGGATTCAATGTAATTTTATTCACTTGCACTGTGGTAACAGCATGCTTTCGTGATAGGATTAGATTCATGGGCGTTCTGATGATTTCACAGGTTTTAAGACAGTCTGTATAGCTGTCAAACGAAATGTACTGCTTAATAGCGCTACGTTTTATACCTTTAATCTTTTTATCATTGATCCTTGAATATCTTAATGCATACATCTTAGGACGTAGTCCAACAAAGCACAGGATGATTTAGCTATTAGCCTCATCTTTAAATTTTCCCAATACCTTCTTGTTCTGAGTAGAGTAACATATATGGTTGGCAGGGTAATCAGCTGTATCGAGATGCTCAAGAAAACGTAGCTTGTCCTGGTACACATCTTCAGTTGTAACATGTTGAATGAACGAATCACTGTCCATATACATAAGCTTCAGGTTTTCAGCTCCATAATAAGGCAACAACACGTCGTAATGATAGTGATACATTAATGTCTTGGAGATGTCCAACACAGTCATACCAATGTATATAGACTTGTTGAATACAATCTGACGAGAGGCCATATGTACAGCAGCTACAATGATAGCAGCAATAGATCCTGCAGCTACAGAAACATCACCCGCAGCCTGGACAATAGCTGTAACAGAAGCAAATACAATAGCTACCGTAGCAGATACAGCAGCTGTACGACAATAGATGTAACAGATCTTACAGCTGTAGCAACATCTGCTACAATAACAGCAGCGACAAACACCAGTTACATAACAGCTGTAGGAGCAGCAGCTAATCCAGCAGCAGGAAAGATTTAGCACTCTTAGCAATAGCAAGCATCACAGCAAAGATATTCCAGCTGTAGCTTCACCCACCACAGCAACAGCAGTCATCACTCCAGCTGTAACATCAAATACGAGAGCTGAAGTAGTAGATACAACACTGTAACATCAGCTACAGCAATAACAGTATCAGATCAGGTAGCTGTAACAGCATTAGACATAGTCAGCACAATACCTATAGCAGAAGCAAATACAGCAGCTATCGTAGCAGATACAGAGACTGTACAACAATAGCTGTAACAGACCCCACAGCTGTAGCAGCATACTGCTATAACAATAGCAGTAGCCGTCGCATTACATAACAACTGCAGCAGCAGCTAGAGATTTAGCAGTGTTAGCAATAGCAAGCATTACAGCAATGATATTCCAGCTGTAGATTCCCCTACCACAGCAACAGCAGTCATCACAATAACATCAACAGTAAATACGACAGATGTAGTAGCAGATACAGCATCTATAGCAACAGCAGCTACAACGATACCAGCAATAGATCCTGCAGCTGTAGCAGCATTAGACACAATCAGCACAATAGCTGTAGCAAAGGCAAATACAATTACTATCGTAGCAGATACAGCAGCTGTACAACAATAGATGTAACAGATCCTACAGCTGTAGCAACATCTGATACAATAATAGCAGCGACAACAACCGGTTACATTACAGCTGTAGCAGCAGCAGCTAATCCATTTTTTGTTCAAATGTAGCAGCTTTATCAGTTAAATCAATGCTTCATTAAACAAGGATTGTAAGGGTAGATGTCTCTTCCCTTTATATAGGCCTGAGACTAACACCAGTATTTGCTCCTAATGACAATGATTACCGCCTCCCCTTCCATCTTCTCCTTTCTTCACCATTTGTCTGCTATGTGAATACACAGCAATGAGTAAACTTTAATTTTTTAACATTGTAGACTCGCGGAGATCATCAAAGGGATTCAATGTAATTTTATTCACTTGCACAGTAGTAGCAGCGTGCTTTCATGATAAGATTAGATTCATAGGCGTTCTGATGATTTCACAGGTTTTAAGACAATCAGTATAACTCTCAAATGTAAAGTACTGCTTAATAGCACTACGTTTATACCCTTAATCTTTTTTATTATTGAGCCGTGGATATCTAATGCATACATCTTAGCTCGTAGTTCGACAAAGCGCTGGATGATTTTACCATTAGCCTCATCTTTAGATTTCCCAAGCACTTTGTTTAGAGCTGAATAGCATATATAGTTGACAGGGTAATCAGCTGTATCCAGATGCTCAAGTAAACGTAACTTGTCCTGGTACACATCTTCAGTCATCACACGATGAATGAACGAATCAGTGTCCATATACATGAGCTTCAGGTTTTCAGATCCATAATATGCCAGCAACACATCATAATGATAGTGGTACATTAATGTCTTGGAGATATCCAACACACTCATACCGATGTATATAGGCTTGTTGAACACGATCTGACGAGAGGCCATATGCACAGCAGCTAGATTGACGGCATATATTGTTCGATCGATAAACGTAGGCTTGACGATCAGCTTCTCTAGAGTCTTCTAATTTATCACCAGTCGTATATCCATACGATCAGGCAGATTCTCCATAGTTTTTCCAAACATGACGTTGTTAAAGAGCTGTAGACGTCCTTCTCGAAATCATTTGCAGCTTATTGTAGTAGCCTGTTGTTAACTTCCACATAAGGTTTTAACCACTGTGACTGTTGGAATTGCAGCACACGATGGATTTTTTAGTCGTAACCCATGATTAAGAGCTTGCTTCAAAGCCATGTAATGTACTACATACTTCTTTCGAGGTCCAAGACGAGGTATCAGTTTCTTTGTATATGATTTCAATGGTTTCGTACACTCAGGCAGGAAAGGTAGATCGTTAAGTTCTATAGGATGCTCGATGTCTATGACGTCACACCCAGAGACAGGATGTCTGGCAGCATCAAACACGTTTAAACTCGTCTCGTAACTACCTGTATGTGCTGTCACACCAACAAGAGAAGTATTTCCACACGCTCATTCAGTCAAATGTTCCATTCAAAGCCTACCACAACCACCACCACCACCACCGCTGCCACCACCGCTACCACCACCCATTATACCAAAGCTAGCACAATCTCTATTATCACAATACTTAAAAGTAAAGGCTTAAAAGGTAACGTAGAAGATTTTCTCCCTTGTTTAGTTAAATATATGTATATACTACATTATTTCACGTTTTCATTCCCTTTTCAATTCTTCCTTTCCATCTTCCCACAGAAAGACCACTACAATCACAAGCAAAGCAATTTTTCCGGAGTTACAGAGATCCTAAGCTTCTAGAATCGAACTCGGTAATACTTTTAATAAATGTGTTTTAGTAATTTAGCTCCCCCGCATCAGCATCTACCATTTAATCTTTACTCGAACCTGATATGATCCATAGGCTTGATGATATATGAAATCACCCCTTCGGGATTCAATCTGAGTACTTTAAAGTAGTTATTGTCATGATAACAATATTTAGGGACTAGGTACTCTGTTTACGGTTTACTTAACGCATCTATCTAAACTAAATTACGAGTTATTAAATTTGCAAGTAAATTTCATTGAATCGGTATTCGAACCCAGAACACCAGGAACAAAATAATTTATAATATTAGCTTGACATGTTAAACAAAGCTGTGTGCAGTTACGCTATCAATCTAAGTGATATATTCTAGTGTACAGAGGAAAATTAAGGAACTCATTAAAAGATGGGGAATCGAACCAAGCACAACTGATTGACAATTATATACAACATTAATTACCTATTATAAGAGTTATCAATCATGCTTTGGTCCACTCCTCTACCTCTCCTAGTTTCCGAGATAATGAAGATTTAAAATTAAGGATCGAACCCAGGACGTCAGGTATCTAATTGCACATCCACAAGATACTACCTAACAACATAAACGTAACAAAGTTTATTTGGCGTCTTTATCTTAATTGGGTTAGGAGTTATTAAATTTATAATTAAATTACATTTTATCGGTATTCTAACCCAGAACACCAGAAACAAAATTATTTACAATATTAGTTTGATATGTTAAAAGGAGCTGTATGCAGTTACAGCATCAATCTAAGTGTTATATTCTAGAGTATAGAGAAAAATTAAGTAAGTCACTGAAAGATCGGGATTCGAACTAGGGAAAACTGATTCAAAATTATATACAGTATTAATTACACATTATAACAGCTATCAAACATGCTTTGGTCCATCCCTCTACCTTTCTTAGTTTCCGAGATAATGGCGATTTAAAAATTAAAGATCGAACCCAGGACACCAGGTACCCAAATATACATTCAGAAGAAACTACCTAATGATTTAAATGTAATAAAATTTAATTGACGTCTTTATCTTAATTAGTCTCTGAGTTATTAGAAGATGAATTTGTAATCCCTCCTAGGATTCGAACCCAGGCATCCCGGCCAACTCGGATTAATATCTCAAGGACGCGGAGCATTCCAAAGAATTGATTACTTTTTATCCCATTGTTCTATCTCTTTTCATTCAGGAGATATAAGCGATTAATCAGTAGTAGGGAATTGAGAGTGGGGCTAATTAGTGGGAGGGGGGCTAATAATCATATTAATTGCATTCCATGCATATTAAGTGTGCCCACTCTCAATTCCCTACTACTGATTAATCGCTTATATCTCCTGAATGAAAAGAGATAGAACAATGGGATAAAAAGTAATCAATTCTTTGGAATGCTCCGCGTCCTTGAGATATTAATCCGAGTTGGCCGGGATGCCTGGGTTCGAATCCTAGGAGGGATTACAAATTCATCTTCTAATAACTCAGAGACTAATTAAGATAAAGACGTCAATTAAATTTTATTACATTTAAATCATTAGGTAGTTTCTTCTGAATGTATATTTGGGTACCTGGTGTCCTGGGTTCGATCTTTAATTTTTAAATCGCCATTATCTCGGAAACTAAGAAAGGTAGAGGGATGGACCAAAGCATGTTTGATAGCTGTTATAATGTGTAATTAATACTGTATATAATTTTGAATCAGTTTTCCCTAGTTCGAATCCCGATCTTTCAGTGACTTACTTAATTTTTCTCTATACTCTAGAATATAACACTTAGATTGATGCTGTAACTGCATACAGCTCCTTTTAACATATCAAACTAATATTGTAAATAATTTTGTTTCTGGTGTTCTGGGTTAGAATACCGATAAAATGTAATTTAATTATAAATTTAATAACTCCTAACCCAATTAAGATAAAGACGCCAAATAAACTTTGTTACGTTTATGTTGTTAGGTAGTATCTTGTGGATGTGCAATTAGATACCTGACGTCCTGGGTTCGATCCTTAATTTTAAATCTTCATTATCTCGGAAACTAGGAGAGGTAGAGGAGTGGACCAAAGCATGATTGATAACTCTTATAATAGGTAATTAATGTTGTATATAATTGTCAATCAGTTGTGCTTGGTTCGATTCCCCATCTTTTAATGAGTTCCTTAATTTTCCTCTGTACACTAGAATATATCACTTAGATTGATAGCGTAACTGCACACAGCTTTGTTTAACATGTCAAGCTAATATTATAAATTATTTTGTTCCTGGTGTTCTGGGTTCGAATACCGATTCAATGAAATTTACTTGCAAATTTAATAACTCGTAATTTAGTTTAGATAGATGCGTTAAGTAAACCGTAAACAGAGTACCTAGTCCCTAAATATTGTTATCATGACAATAACTACTTTAAAGTACTCAGATTGAATCCCGAAGGGGTGATTTCATATATCATCAAGCCTATGGATCATATCAGGTTCGAGTAAAGATTAAATGGTAGATGCTGATGCGGGGGAGCTAAATTACTAAAACACATTTATTAAAAGTATTACCGAGTTCGATTCTAGAAGCTTAGGATCTCTGTAACTCCGGAAAAATTGCTTTGCTTGTGATTGTAGTGGTCTTTCTGTGGGAAGATGGAAAGGAAGAATTGAAAAGGGAATGAAAACGTGAAATAATGTAGTATATACATATATTTAACTAAACAAGGGAGAAAATCTTCTACGTTACCTTTTAAGCCTTTACTTTTAAGTATTGTGATAATAGAGATTGTGCTAGCTTTGGTATAATGGGTGGTGGTAGCGGTGGTGGCAGCGGTGGTGGTGGTGGTGGTTGTGGTAGGCTTTGAATGGAACATTTGACTGAATGAGCGTGTGGAAATACTTCTCTTGTTGGTGTGACAGCACATACAGGTAGTTACGAGACGAGTTTAAACGTGTTTGATGCTGCCAGACATCCTGTCTCTGGGTGTGACGTCATAGACATCGAGCATCCTATAGAACTTAACGATCTACCTTTCCTGCCTGAGTGTACGAAACCATTGAAATCATATACAAAGAAACTGATACCTCGTCTTAGACCTCGAAAGAAGTATATAGTACATTACATGGCTTTGAAGCAAGCTCTTAATCATGGGTTACGACTAAAAAATCCATCGTGTGCTGCAATTCCAACAGTCACAGTGGTTAAAACCTTATGTGGAAGTTAACAACAGGCTACTACAATAAGCTGCAAATGATTTCGAGAAGGACGTCTACAGCTCTTTAACAACGTCATGTTTGGAAAAACTATGGAGAATCTGCCTGATCGTATGGATATACGACTGGTGATAAATTAGAAGACTCTAGAGAAGCTGATCGTCAAGCCTACGTTTATCGATCGAACAATATATGCCGTCAATCTAGCTGCTGTGCATATGGCCTCTCGTCAGATCGTGTTCAACAAGCCTATATACATCGGTATGAGTGTGTTGGATATCTCCAAGACATTAATGTACCACTATCATTATGATGTGTTGCTGGCATATTATGGATCTGAAAACCTGAAGCTCATGTATATGGACACTGATTCGTTCATTCATCGTGTGATGACTGAAGATGTGTACCAGGACAAGTTACGTTTACTTGAGCATCTGGATACAGCTGATTACCCTGTCAACTATATATGCTATTCAGCTCTAAACAAAGTGCTTGGGAAATCTAAAGATGAGGCTAATGGTAAAATCATCCAGCGCTTTGTCGAACTACGAGCTAAGATGTATGCATTAGATATCCACGGCTCAATGATAAAAAAGATTAAGGGTATAAACGTAGTGCTATTAAGCAGTACTTTACATTTGAGAGTTATACTGATTGTCTTAAAACCTGTGAAATCATCAGAACGCCTATGAATCTAATCTTATCATGAAAGCACGCTGCTACTACTGTGCAAGTGAATAAAATTACATTGAATCCCTTTGATGATCTCCGCGAGTCTACAATGTTAAAAAATTAAAGTTTACTCATTGCTGTGTATTCACATAGCAGACAAATGGTGAAGAAAGGAGAAGATGGAAGGGGAGGCGGTAATCATTGTCATTAGGAGCAAATACTGGTGTTAGTCTCAGGCCTATATAAAGGGAAGAGACATCTACCCTTACAATCCTTGTTTAATGAAGCATTGATTTAACTGATAAAGCTGCTACATTTGAACAAAAAATGGATTAGCTGCTGCTGCTACAGCTGTAATGTAACCGGTTGTTGTCGCTGCTATTATTGTATCAGATGTTGCTACAGCTGTAGGATCTGTTACATCTATTGTTGTACAGCTGCTGTATCTGCTACGATAGTAATTGTATTTGCCTTTGCTACAGCTATTGTGCTGATTGTGTCTAATGCTGCTACAGCTGCAGGATCTATTGCTGCTATCGTTGTAGCTGCTGTTGCTATAGATGCTGTATCTGCTACTACATCTGTCGTATTTACTGTTGATGTTGTTGTGATGATTGCTGTTGCTGTGGTAGGGGAATCTACAGCTGGAATATCATTGCTGTAATGCTTGCTATTGCTAACACTGCTAAATCTCTAGCTGCTGCTGCAGTTGTTATGTAATGCGACGGCTACTGCTATTGTTATAGCAGTATGCTGCTACTGCTGTGGGGTCTGTTACAGCTATTGTTGTACAGTCTCTGTATCTGCTACGATAGCTGCTGTATTTGCTTCTGCTATAGGTATTGTGCTGACTATGTCTAATGCTGTTACAGCTACCTGATCTGATACTGTTATTGCTGTAGCTGATGTTACAGTGTTGTATCTACTACTTCAGCTCTCGTATTTGATGTTACAGCTGGAGTGATGACTGCTGTTGCTGTGGTGGGTGAAGCTACAGCTGGAATATCTTTGCTGTGATGCTTGCTATTGCTAAGAGTGCTAAATCTTTCCTGCTGCTGGATTAGCTGCTGCTCCTACAGCTGTTATGTAACTGGTGTTTGTCGCTGCTGTTATTGTAGCAGATGTTGCTACAGCTGTAAGATCTGTTACATCTATTGTCGTACAGCTGCTGTATCTGCTACGTTAGCTATTGTATTTGCTTCTGTTACAGCTATTGTCCAGGCTGCGGGTGATGTTTCTGTAGCTGCAGGATCTATTGCTGCTATCATTGTAGCTGCTGTACATATGGCCTCTCGTCAGATTGTATTCAACAAGTCTATATACATTGGTATGAGTGTGTTGGACATCTCCAAGACATTAATGTATCACTATCATTACGACGTGTTGTTGCCTTATTATGGAGCTGAAAACCTGAAGCTTATGTATATGGACACTGATTCGTTCATTCATCGTGTTACAACTGAAGATGTGTACCAGGACAAGCTACGTTTTCTTGAGCATCTCGATACAGCTGATTACCCTGCCAACTATATATGTTACTCTACTTAGAACAAGAAGGTATTGGGAAAATTTAAAGATGAGGCTAATAGCAAAATCATCCTGTGCTTTGTTGGACTACGTCCTAAGATGTATGCATTAAGATATTCAAGGATCAATGATAAAAAGATTAAAGGTATAAAACGTAGCGCTATTAAGCAGTACATTTCGTTTGCCAGCTATACAGACTGTCTTAAAACCTGTGAAATCATCAGAACGCCCATGAATCTAATCCTATCACGAAAGCATGCTGTTACCACAGTGCAAGTGAATAAAATTACATTGAATCCCTTTGATGATAAAAGAATTATTGCTGAGGATGGAATAACTACCTATGCGTATGCACATTACAGTATTACAAGCAGTGCTTAAGAGAATGTAAGTCGAAGATGAAGATTTTCTCGTGAGTCTACAATCTTAAAAATGAAGTTTATCCGTGTGCTGTGTATGCAACTAGCAGACGCCTGATGAAGAAAGAAGAAGATGGAAGGGAAGGTGGTAACCCTGCCATTAAGAGCAATCCTAGTGCTAGTCTCAAGCCTAGATAAAAGGGGAGAGGCACCTACAACGAACTTAAATAAAGGTATGTTGACGCAAAGCTTTTTAATTTGTGAACCATATGCAGTTTATCCCTGCAGTTTATAACTGTTTAACATATAATAAGTTTGTAAGATTTAGAAAAAAGTATATAAATTGTTGTAACGTTGGATTAGAAATGCTTATGATCTAATTACTCTTTATATTACCATGAGTACCTTTGATACTAGTTGAATTACCTGCTAAAATGACTTAAATACCTGTGATACTAGCCGAATCATGTGAAATTACCTTAACTAGCTCTGATACGAATTCCTGTTCTAAATTACCACGATCACCTGTGATACTATCTGGTTTGCCCCAAATATCAATGATACTAGATGAATTACCTGTTAAAATGACTCAAATACCATTGATACAACCTGAATCACCTGCATTTACCTTAAATAGCTGTGATACAAATCTCTGATCGAAATTATCACGAGTATCTGTGAAACTATGCTGATTAACCAAATACTTACGATATTACCTGAACTGTCTGTAAAATACGAAACTACGTTATAACCGACCCTGGAACCCACCCTCCTGTAATGCTAGCTTAACTACTCTAAACACCTATGACACTTGAATTATGCTAAATACCTACGATACTAGCTGAGTTACCTGTGAAATACGAAACTATGCTATACCCAACCCCTGGAATCTATCCTCCTGTGATACTAGCTTAATTACTCTAAACACCTATGACACTTGAATTATGCTAAATACCTACGATACTAGCTGAGTTACCTGTGAAATCATACACTGCTATGATGCAGTCAGCCTCTTGCAATACTAGCTGAATTACTTACCTGTTAGTGTGAGTGGGTTAGCTTTTCCCTTTGCTGGCCACATTTTTCCCTTTGCTGGTCACGTTTTTCCCTTTGCTGGTCACGTTTTTCCCTTTACTGCTCACCTTTTTCCCTTTACCGGTCACCTTTTACCCTTTACTGGTCAAATTTACCCTTTACTGGTCACATTTTTCCCTTTACTGGTCACCTTTTTCCCTTTGCTGGTCACCTTTTTCCCTATACTGGTCACCTTTTTTCCCTTTGCTGGTCAAATTTTTCCCTTTACTGGTCACATTTTTCCCTTTTCTGGTCACGTTTTTCCCTTTGCTGGTCACCTTTTCCCTTTGCTGGTCACGTTTTTCCCTTTGCTGGTCACGTTTTTCCCTTTGCTGGTCACCTTTTTCCCTTTGCTGGTCACGTTTTTCCCTTTGCTGGTCACGTTTTTCCCTTTACTGCTCACCTTTTTCCCTTTACCGGTCACCTTTTACCCTTTACTGGTCAAATTTACCCTTTACTGGTCACATTTTTCCCTTTACTGGTCACCTTTTTCCCTTTGCTGGTCACCTTTGTCCCTTTACTGGTCACCTTTTTTCCCTTTGCTGGTCAAATTTTTCCCTTTACTGGTCACATTTTTCCCTTTGCTGGTCACATTTTTCCCTTTGCTGGTCACCCTTTTCCCTTTGCTGGTCACGTTTTTACCTTTGCTGGTCACGTTTTTCCCTTTGCTGGTCACCGTTTTCCCTTTACTGGTCACCTTTTTCCCTTTGCTGGTCACATTTTTCCCTTTTCTGGTCACCTTTTTCCCTTTTCTGGTCACGTTTTTCCCTTTGCTGGTCACCTTTTCCCTTTGCTGGTCACGTTTTTCCCTTTGCTGGTCACGTTTTTCCCTTTGCTGGTCACCTTTTTCCCTTTGCTGGTCACCTTTTTCCCTTTGCTGATCACCTTTTTCCCTTTGCTGGTAACATTTTTCCCTTTGCTGGTCACGTTTTTCCCTTTGCTGGTCACGTTTTTCCCTTTGCTGGTCACCTTTTCCCTTTGCTGGTCACGTTTTTCCCTTTGCTGGTCACCTTTTTCCCTTTGCTGGTCACATTTTTCCCTTTGCTGATCACCTTTTTCCCTTTGCTGGTCACGTTTTTCCCTTTGCTGGTAACATTTTTCCCTTTGCTGGTCACGTTTTTCCCTTTGCTGGTCACGTTTTTCCCTTTGCTGATGACGTGTTTCCCTTTGCTGGTAACATTTTTCCCTTTGCTGGTCACCTTTTCCCTGAATGGGTTACGTGATGGGCGTGTCTAGAACATTGACATGAAACAGTTTTCCACTAAGTTCACGTCTAAAGTCGCTTTCAAGTCTAGCACCTCCTATTACCTAACACTCCTGTATATAAACCCATATTGCTACTCCTTTAGTATCTGTCTAGCCTAACACCTCTCCTCCTGTTCCTATACCTCTCATATAAATCATACTCTACTCCTCTTGTTCTGTCTAGCCTAACACCTCTCTCGTTTTCCTATGACTCTCATATAAACCATACTCTGCTCCTCGACCTCTGTCTAGCCTAACACCCCTCTTCCTGTTCCTATACTTCTCATACATATAAACGCATACTCTACTCTCAACCTCTGTCTAGCCTAACACCCCTCCTCGTTTTCCTATATCTCTCATATAAACCTTACTCTACTCCTCAACCTCTGGCTAGCCTAACACCTCTCCTCCTGTTCCCTACCTCTCTCATATAACCCATACTCTACTCAACCTCTGTCTAGCTCCTGCTGCTCCTATACCTCTCATACATATATAAACGCATACTCTACTCTCAGCCTCTGTCTATCCTAGCACCTCTCCACGTATTCCCTATCTCGCCCCTATAAACGCATTTTCCTCCTTGAACCGTCGCATCCACCCTCGTTTTCCCTATCCTTTCCCATATAAACGCAAAAAACTGCGCCAGCTCTCTCCTAAATAACCTACTTGCGAGGTTTCTTGTCGTACGATTTTACATGGAATGTCCCTAAGTACCTGGTAGTATTGCATTCCACCCAACAATTCGATATTAAGATTTTACTGAAAATACATGTTTTGAACCCCCTGAATCAAAAAAAGAAAAAAAGGTTCTTTTATGTATGTATGTGTTCGTGTGAACATCATAACCCAAAAACGAGACGTCTGATAAATGACAAACTTGGTATTTAGGTTCAGCATCTTCCAAATGTGTGACACGAAGATTTTAAGCAAAATCCCTCCACCCCAATCTGCCCTTGACATAGAGCATTTTTCGAAGTTTTCCTATTTTTCAAAAATGATTCATACTATTTTGATTAAAATAGCATATATTTAAGATATGTACATGATAAATAGAATATGCACTGCCGTTTGTGAAAATTGCGACACCAGGAAAGAATTTCCCAAATAACTCCAAACTTGGTTGAAGTGTAGAAGAGTATGCAACCAATAAGTGATTTGGTTTGAAGAGAGATGGGGTACACGCAGGCCGAGCAGAGCCCTCTCGTTTCGGTCCGACAAGGCCAGTGTTGCGCCCAGTGTAGTCAGTGCAGAGCTGTCAAACAAGGTGGAAACAATATAGTGAGTGCCAGTATGCCTCGTCGATGTCAAAGGGAGCCATATCGACATGTGAGTGAGTTCGAACAGGACAGAATGATCGATCTCCGGGAAGCGGGTTTGTCATACCGTAACATTTCGGCTCGTACAGGGCATGCTGCTAAGACAGTGATACGTGTGTGGAAGCAGTGGATAGATGAAGGTTGTACACAGCGAAGAGCGAGTACTGGACCACGGAGAATGGCCACAGCACGGGATGACCGCCATCTTGTCCGCATGGACATAACGGACCGTACAACTTAATCCACAGTGTTGGCTCGACGCTGGAGCACTGCAACAGGTGTGACCTTGTCTGCATCAACGGTTCGTCGCCGTCTGCTGCAGGTTGGACTGGTTGCATGCATGCCATTACGTCGCCTTCCATTGTACAGAAGCCACAAGCTCCTCCGACTGCAATGGGCACGTGAACACCGTCAATGGGGTGCTGAGTGGCAAAATGTAGTCTTTTTGGACGAGTCCCGCTTAACGTGTCCTACAGTGATGGCCGCATACGTGTCCGGCGTTACCGTGGTGAGCGCAACCTGAAGGGCTGCATTGTTGAGCGGCATAGCGGACAAACACCAGGTGTGATGGTTTGGGGCGCCATTGGTTACAACAACCGATCTCGCCTCCTAGGAATTGAGGGCACTTTGAACACAACCGGTACCTAACGGTGGTTGTAGAGCCTGAGGTACTTCCCCTGCTTCAGGCATCCCCACAGGCCATATTTCAACAGGACAATGCCCGGCCACATATTGCGAGGAATGTACAAGCCTTCTTCGAAGAGCGAGGGGTACCATTGCTTCCCTGGCCAGCACGTTCGCCTGACATGTCGCCCATCGAACATGTCTAGGGTATGGTTGATCGGCACCTGGTACGTCACGGTCCTCCAGTAACCAGTGTCACGGATTTGTAGGCTCCAATACAAACTGCGTGGAGGGAAATCCCTCAGGAACTTATTCAGAACCTTTTTGATTCAATGCCACGGCGTATAGCAGCTCTAATTGCAGCGCACGGAGGCCACAACAAATACTGAATATTAGAGCTCAAAGGTCATGTACAGTTTGGAAAGTTTATCATTTGTTACTTGTCATGTACCTAACCTGTGGTATTGAATTCATTGAATTCATGCGTTTCCTTCTTGGTGTTGCAATTTTCACAAACGGCAGTGTATATCTTGAATTTTCTGAGAACAGCATGTAAAGCCTTCTACCTTCGAAATTAATTTTGTATCACTGGTAAATCACAATAGAGACAACAGGTATGTACGAGTACTACATAAAAATGTATATCTGTTTAAAACACACAATTCATTTACTTTTTGTGGCATCAGCAGTTTTAGAGATATCGTTGCCATTGGTTTGAATTTTTCAATACTTTGTCAATTTTAAAGTGCTATCGCTATTCAGTTGTTTCTCGCGATGTCATGGAAAGAGTATGGAATTCCAACCCAGCATATAGTGTCCCGTTTAAACATCTGACTATCGATTTGGATCTGTTTCTATCCGCCTTTGTACCTTCAACGAAATGTGCAATGGAACTAATTCTGCAAAGGTTTATCTCGATTACCATGAAGCAGATAGAAAAATAAGCTCTCGCAAAAATAGTTTGTAGAAGTTGTATAAAAATAAACGATAGTAAGTGGAGAAAGTTATGTGAATGTAACACGTCAGACGTTTTAAGATTCATTTTCTAAAAATATTATAGGATGGTAATATTAAAACTTGATACATCGAGTTGCCTATTTTTACGACATTGGCGCAACGAAAAGGCGGGGAGCTTAGAAAACACATTTAAAGATACAGCACATAAACTGAGTGCAGAATTGACCGAAGCCATTCTTCATTATGCACAAAGAAAGACCTTCACGATATTTAAGATTGGCAGCAACTGATTTCCATTACTTTCTTAAAGACAGACAACCCCCCACCACTCAAAGAGGTATGTGTGAATGGCTACTGTTACCGAGCGAGGTGGCGCCGCGGTAGCGTGTGCGACTCGCATTCGGGAGGTCCCGGGTTCGACCGACCACTCTAACCCATGGGTTTTTCGTGGTTTCCCCGGGTCGGCAGACAAATTTAGGGTGGTTCATCTTCTACCACGATTTTACTGTCCCCACTTCCTGTACCCATCATCTTCCTTGTCATCTGTTTCAGGGTTGTAGGACCACACGACGGTAATCGGATGGTTGCGGCTGGGCGGTGGATGTGCACTTTGTAGAGGTTTCTTCCTTGTCATTGTTTCACGGTTGTAGGACCACACGACGGTGTTCGGATGGTTGCGGCTGGGCGGTGGATGTGCACTTTGTAGAGGTTTCTTCCTTGTCATCTGTTTCAGGGTTGTAGGACCAGGCGACCGTGTTCGGATGTTTGCGGCTGGGCGGTGGATGTGCACTTTGTAGAGGTTTCTTCCTTGTCATCTGTTTCAGGGTTGTAGGACCAGGCGAGGGTGTTCGGATGGTTGCGGCTGGGCGGTGGATGTGCACTTTGTAGAGGTTCTTCTCCTTGTTTGTTTCAGGGTTGTAGGACCAGGCGACGGTGTTCGGATTGTTGCGGCTGGGCGGTGGATGTGCACTTTGTAGAGGTTTCTTCCTTGCCATCTGTTTCAGGGTTGTAGGACCAGGCGACGGTGTTCGGATGGTTGCGGCTGGGCGGTGGATGTGCACTTTGTGGAGGTTCTTCCTTGTCTGTTTCAGGGTTGTAGGACCAGGCGACGGTGTTCGGCGGGTTGCGGCTGGGCGGTGGATGTGCACTTTGTAGAGGTTCTTCCTTGTCATCTGTACAGGGTTGTAGGACCAGGCGACGGTGTTCGGATGGTTGCGGCTGGGCGGTGGATGTGCACTTTGTAGATGTTTCTTCCTTATCATCTGTTTCAGGGCTGTAGGACCAGGCGACGATGTTCGGCGGGTTGCGGCTGGGCGGTAGATGTGCACTTTGTAGAGGTTTCTTCCTTGTCATCTGCTTCAGGGCTGTAGGACCAGGCGACGATGTTCGGCGGGTTACGGCTGGACGGTGGATGAGCGCTCTGTAGAGGTTTCTTCCCTTCGTTGTGGGACTGCTCAGTTAGGTCTCTCCTCCGAGTGGGCCCTGGGGAGGGACCGCCGGGGTTCGGCGGCCTATGGTTGGGTCCGGGTGGCGTAGGATGCGTTCGAGTTGGAATCATTAGGGACCCCGTCCAAGTTTGTGCCCGTCGTCATCTGGATCTGGTGGCGTTGCGGTATCTTCCCTTATCTCTCCCTCCCAGGCGTCACGGTAGAAGCAAAAAGAGCCGTTGGGCCTACTTGTGGTGCTTTGCCCCGTTTGCGGGGACCCATCTGTACCTTTATGGCTACTGTTGCTCCATAATGTGTTGCGGTAAAACACACTATGTCTTTAAAATACCAGATATAAACAACTCGAGTTGTTATCTCTCTTATTTTCCCTCTCTCCCCCTCTCTATATCTCTGTATATCTCTTTTTTTTTCTCTCTCTCTCTCTCTTTCTTTCTTTCTTTCTTTCTTAGATATTTAAACATACGTCTTTCTACTCGAAACGACGCCTACATTCAATCCTTTATATAGGCTACTTTCCAAAGTTTTATTGCCCAGCCTCCGTCACGTTTTAAGAAAAATTATTCATTGTCGTTTCTCGTTCAATTACAGAGACTTGTGATAGTGTTAACTTTTTAAATAAAGCATATATTTCCGCTACAATGATGCATGTAACCTTTTGTTAAAGCCAAAGGTGAGTTTTAATATCTGACTTGTAAGAGAGGAAGGTTGTAGCAGCATTCTTCAGTCGTACGCTATTGTTGTTAAAAACTCCGGTAGAGAGATCGCATAGCCCAAGAATTTAAAGGGAGCAAACGGCAGCTATGTACGAACCATCTATGTAACAGGCGAGGGACCCTTAGTGGAAAAGCTTCATAAGTCAGTAGTATAAAAAGGAGGTTTTACGGGTACATGATATGCATGGAATGCGCATAAATTAATTAACCTATCAAAATAAATGATATCACACTCTCCTCCGCATTCCGGGAACGATTCTGAGAAGGGTTTATTAATCCGCTTTGTGAGGCGGACAAAGGATAACGTGATTCATGGGCGTCCCCCAAGGTGTTTTGAGCATCTGAGGGAACAACCATGAAATCACCTGTCATCCTTTGTTCACCAAACAATACAAGATTTATGAACCCTCTATTGTCGGGTATCGTTACCTGGAATGTAGGGGTAGGAGAGGGTGATTTATTTCACATTCCGGAAACATGATGACCGACAATAAGGGTCATTAGTCTTCTTTGTCCAGCAGACAAAGAATGACGTGATTCATGGGCGCCCCAGGAGTTCAGAACAACTGGGATGTATCACAATTCAACTGTCATCCTTTGTTCACCAAGCAATGCAAGATTTATTGTTGGGTATTGGCCTGGAATTCCGGGGAGGGTGATTTATTATGGCAGATCGATTAATTTATGCGCATTCCATGCATATTAAGTGTCCTGGATGCCCATTATTGAATTACTGGCTTATGTAATTTTTCCACCAAGCGGACAAAGAATGACGTGATTCATGGGCGCCCCAGGAGTTCAGAACACCTGGGATGTATCACAATTCAACTGTCATCCTTTGTTCACCAAGCAATGCAAGATTTATTGTTGGGTATTGGCCTGGAATTCCGGGGAGGGTGATTTATTATGGCAGATCGATTAATTTATGCGCATTCCATGCATATTAAGTGTCCTGGATGCCCATTCTTGAATTACTGGCTTATGTAATTTTTCCACCAAGGGTCCCTCGCCTGTTATATAGAGGGTCCGTACACACACTACGTGATCAAAAACATCCGGACACCTGGCTGAAAATGACGTACAAGTTCGTGGCGCTCTCCATCGGTAATGCTGGAAGTCAATATGGTGTTGACCCACCCTTAGCCTTGATGACAGTGTTCACTCTCGCAGGCATACTTTCAATCAGGTTCTGGAAGGTTTCATGGGGAATGGCAGCCTATTCTTCACGGAGTGCGGAACTGAGGAGAGCTATCGATGTAGGTCGGTGAGGCCTGGCACGAAGTCGACGTTCCAAAACATCCCAAAGGTGTCCTATAGGATTCAAGTCAGAACTCTGTGCAGGCCAGTCCATTACAGGGATGTTATTGTCATGCAGCCACTCCACCATAGCCCGTGCAGTATGAAAAGGTGCTCGATCGTGTTGAAAGATGCAATTGCCATCCGCAAATTGCTCTTCAACAATGGGAAGCAAAAAGGTGCTTAAAATATCAATATAGGTCTGCGCTGTGATCGTGCCACGCAAAACAACAAGGGGTGCAAGCGCCCTCCAGGAAAAACACGACCACACCATAACACCACCACCTCCGAATTTCACTGTTGGCACTACACACGCTGGCAGATGACGTTCACCGGGCATTCGCCATACCCACACCCTGCCATCGGATCGCCACAATGTGTACCGTGATTCGTCACTTCACACAACGTTTTGCCGCTGTTCAATCGTGTAATGTTGACGCTCCTTACACCAAGCGAGGCGTCGTTTGGCATTTTCCTGCGTGATGTGTGGCTTATGAACAGCCGCTCAACCATAGAATCCAAGGTTTCTCACCTCACGCCTAACTGTCATAGTACTTGGAGTGGATCCTGATGCAGTTTGGAATTCCTGTGTGGTGGTCTGGATAGATGTCTGCCTATTACTCTTTACGACCCTCTTCAAATGTCGGCGGTCTCTGTCAGTCAACAGATGAGGTCGGTCTGTACGCTTTTGTTCTGTATATGTCCCTTCACGTTTCCACTTCACTATCACATCAGAAACAGTGGACCTAGGGATATTTAGGAGTGTAGAAACCTCGCGTACAGACTTCTGACACAAGTGACACCCAATCATCTGACCACGTTCGTAGTCCGTGAGTTCCACGGAACGTCCCATTGTTCTGTTTCACGATGTCTAATGACTACTGAGGTCGCGGCTAATGAGTACCAGGCAGTAGGTGGCAGACAATGCACCTAAGATGAAAAACAACGTATGTTTGTGGGGGTGTCCGGATACTTTTGATCAATAGTGTAGCTCCTTTTTGCTCCGTTTAAATTCTTGAATACTACGATCTCTCTACCGGAGCTTCTAACAACACTAGCATACGTTCGAAGAATGCTGCTACAAGTCGGATACTAAAAACTCACCTTTGGCTTTAACAAAAGGCTACATGTATAATTATAGCGGAAATATATACTTTATTATAAAAGTTAACACTACCACAAGTCTCTGTAATTGAACGAGAAACGATAATAAATAATTTTTCTTAAAACGTGACGAAGGGCTGCCTAGGCAATAAAAACTTAGTAAAGTAGGTTATATAAAGGATTGAATGCATGCGTTGTTTCGAATAGAGAAAATGATGTTTAAATATCTAAAAACGAAAGATAGAGAGAGAAAGAGAGATACACAGAGAGAGAGAGAGAGAGAGAGAGAGAGATAACAATTCGCGTTGTTTATATCTGGTATTTTAAAAGATGTATACTTGAATATTTAGCTAGGTTTCTTAAAGCGAGCTCTGAGTGCTGGTGGACACTGACAAAAGACTGACCCATTGACAGAGCAGACCGCTGGCTAGTAAATGGTTGAGGCAATTTCCTTATATTACAATAGGGATCCTGTGAATGGAAAAAAAAAGCTTGTCTTTGAGTCTCTCCCTTGAAAACTCTGGGGTGTTGCGTTATCACTCGCGTATAAGAAATCCTTACAGAATATTGATTATAATTCTTAAAAACTAATTTTGTTATAAAAAAAACTTGTTTTCTATATAGTACATGTTTATCCTGATAAAGCTTTTGTAGAAATTGTTATATAACACATTTTGTTATAGATGCAATGAATAATACAGCGGAAAAGCCTTTGCGTAGTTAGCGCTCTGAAAACTACAGGTCACGGGTTCGTTTCTCGGGTGAGGTGATAGATAAATTTCTTTAACGAAATCAATTTCTATCTCTTGCCAGTCTACACTTATTTATGTGTGCTTGAAATTAATGTTTGAATATAATTTTTTAATGTGATGTTCACATGGCTTTCACTACCCTATATCATTTATTAGTGGGTATACAAACTATTTTTACTAAAGCTTATTTTCCTATCTACTACATTTTAATCCAAGTAATACTTTGCAGAAATAGCTACATTACATTTTTCGTAACAGATTTAAAGGGAACTGCGATAGCCAAATGTTTAAGAACTGAGCGCTATACGTAAGCATTAAAATTCCATATTGTTTCTATGCAATCGCGAGAAACGCTGAGTAATGATAGGGGAATGGCGTAGAAACAAGCAACTCTGGATGTTAATAACGAATATCTCAGAAATGGTATATGCTACAAAAAATTATTTGAATAAATTGTGTATTTTTAAAGTGGTCTACATATTCGTGTGTAGTACGTTTATCATCTATCGCTTAACGTTCAGCTGTTAAACACGATAATACAAAATTCCTCTCAAAAGATCACGGCATCACACACTATGAAAGCAGTATAAAATTCTGTAAAAAAAAAGGTTATAAAATTTGAGAGAGAAAAAAAGAAAAAACATCACAGAACCTTAGAACAGGCATATTCTGTCAGAGGGGTCCCCGGTTCGAATCCCCCACTGGAGCAGGGAAAGAATTTCTTAAACAGGAATTATTCTTTACCTTGTAGAATCGTGAATTATGTACGTGAGAGTGAATGAATGTGCACCCTAAATTAATGTTAAGATGGAATTTCTGATGCGCTACATTCATAGGACTTTCTCTACCACTGTCCTAATTAGGGGATATATAAATTCCTCATACTAAAACTTATTTTTATATCTACTACATTTTAATATAAATAAATTTTTTGTAGATACAGCCGCATTACACATTTCGTTATAGTTGCAAAGAAAATGGTGATATTCATACGTTTAAGAACTGAGCGCCATACTCAGGTCTTAAAATGCCATACTGTTTCCATGCAATCTCGATTAAAAGCTGAGTTTTGACAGGTGTTAGAATGACCGAGAAATACCCAATTCTAGGTGTGAATAACGAATAGCTCGGAAATGGCTAAGGCTGTAAAAGATTATTTGATATAAACAGTATGTTTTAAAGTTGGCTACATTTCTGGTGTAGTATGTTTTCGTATATCGCTTAACGTTTACCAGTTATATAAGATTATACAAAATTCCTAATAAAGAGGCTTTAAAGGCTATTTCGCTTAAAAATTCCAGATATACATTTTATTTGTTACGTAAATATCTTAAATATATGACATTTTAATGGGAATCTTTAGGGTTGGCTATGAATGGGTGGAGTGAAGAAGCCATAGGAGGCTACAGGTCACTGCTAGATAGGTCGCAGAGACGCGCAGAAGTTCTCAACAGACATACGAGCGCAAGAACACCCCCAAACACATACATGCATACAAGCGCGCCCCCCACACAGAGACATATACATACACATAAACAAACATTTACATACAGGCAAACACACCCACACAAACGAACATGCGCGCGCACACACACATTCACTCCTATACACACATACACTGCTATATATAGACACAATCTAACACATACAGAAACACATACGACTACATACATACACCCACACACATACATAGACATCATACAGACAAACACACATACACACAAGCATATATACAAACACACACACGCATACGAACATACACACGTATACGCTTGTATACACGACATACACAGTTATATACAGACACACTCTGTCACTCTATCATAAACACAAATTCATACGCGCACCTCTCCCAAATACACGAACATACACACAAACACACACGAACATGCATACCAACACACCCACAGCTATATAGACACAATATAACATGCATAAACACACACAAACACCGTATACATGACATGTACGTCTATATACAAACACACACTCACACACACACAGGAGCATGCACACAAACACAGGGACCCATTTACACGACATACACAGCTATATATAGACACACTTTATCACACTCACAAAACACAAACACGACCGCATACACAAACGCACATGAACATGCACACACATATACACCCCTAAACATGACATACACGACTATATACAGACTCACTCTATCACATTCACAAACACACAAACACGACAACAAACACACACGGAGATACACACATACACCCTTATACATGACATACACGACTGTGTACAGACACACTCGACCACCTATACAAACACATATGAACACATACACAAACATACATTAACATCCAAGAATACATGCCAACACCTCCCCCCAAACACACGAGCATACATACGGTTGCACTCGAACCCATGCGCAAACATCTATTGATATATAGGAGTTTAGACGCTTAATCATCGTTTTATTGTTAAATTTAGTGCGTGACTGAACTGAAAGGTTCGACCGTCCTTATAAATAGGGTTCCTTCGGCACTGGCCTTCATTGTGTGGCCTTCATTGTGCTAATTAGTCTTGAGGTTTCAGCATCGTGTTCCCTCCAAGAATAATCAGCTTTCGAAAGTGTTATCGAGGTGAAGAAGTCTACATTTCCATGAAGAAGGACAAATACGTTATTACATCAAGAGTAAAGATGAGTAGTTCTGCATATAAGGATGTCATTCCAAGTGCCTCTGGATATCGCTGCGGCAAACGCGGAAAGAAATTCACACAAAGTTATCATAAGAGAAGACATGAAATGACTCGTAAACGACTCTTCAATGATGGTTGTAAGGGAGAGCGCCATGAAGGTGTGTGAATCAAGCCATCCTAAGAAGAGAAGTCGATTGGAGCCTACTAGACATCAGTTATTATCGACAATGAAGGGGTGTGACATGAAAGAGTATGAGACTTCATTCCAAGGACGATTTAAATCGTATTTTATACGATGTAATTCACCCAAGGATATGAATACTTATCTACAGGAAGCAAAACAGCAAATAATCCAGGCTGTTCAGAAATAATTCTTTTTTTAATTATGGACGCTCTTTAACTGCTGTGGTCCTTAGCGTCCATTCTTTATTAGGCATGAAAGACCGGTAATTTTGCTCAGATGCCTCTTTATCAGACTTGATCTTTTACGTGCTGTAAATCCACGACACGGGAACGCCGGCTTTACTTCGCTTCCGAAGGAAGCCATGCTAAGGATTTTTACGCCGGAAAAAAAATCCATCGCCCTCCGCCGGGTTTGAACCCGCGATCTCGGAAACTAGAGGCTAGCATGGTAACCACTACACCACAGAGGACGACTCAGAAAGAATTAGACATTCACAAGAGTGTGAAAATTAATCTGTTGGTTGAATGTCGATTTGTGAACAGCATTGGAGAAACCTGTGATAAAACATTTAAAACACGGAATCAGGCCGTGTTTCTAGAAACGATTCCGAACTCCATGTTGGAAACGAAATTCAAGAAAATGATTACCGAAATCGAGGAGTCGTAGCTTAAGGGTGGCAGATAGGTTTTGCTTGCTGTGGAAAGAGTTCGGCTTCGTATCAACAAGTATAACCCGTTACGCGGAAGTAGCTGCATTCCGCTACCGCCATCTGTTGGAGCGAAAGAAGCTTATATAAATATCCAGAACTATAACGACGAGAAATGCTTAATGTATTCTGCATTAGCCAAATTCGTCAGCAGCAAGCCTCAACGCGTCAGCAAATGCAAGCAACTTCAAGGTAAGTACGACTTCCGCTGTGTTTCATACCCCTTCACTTGCTCAGATACCTAAGCTTGAGAAGCTCAACAGGGTGTCTATCAACGTTTTCGAGCTGGATGATAAGCAAGAAGTGTATCCAATAAAGGTTGTTGATACTGAACAGGCTGATCACTCTGACCTGTTAATTCTAAGTGATAACACAGGAGTAAACACTATGTATATACCAAGAATTTTGAAAAACTTATTCGACGTCAGAAAACTAAAGATAATGGACGATTGTACACTTGTAAGAGGTGTTTCACACACTTTGATGATCGATATGGAGGAAGTGGGCTGGAAAAACTAGAAGAGCATACATCCATCTGTAACCAACATGACATTGCAAGGGTAGTTATGCCTATAAAGGAGAATTTCGTCTTGAAATTTAAAAAATTTGAAAGGATGTTGAAACTACCTTACGTCATCTATGCAGATTTTGAAAGTATCGTCACTCCATGCCATATGTGCATCCCCAAACCTGAAACATCCTATACAGCCGCTTATCAGGAACATAGAACGATGCACTTTTGTGTTTACGTGAAACCTACTCAATCTGTTGAACATCTGGAAACTGGTCCTCCTAAGCAAACCTATGTATATCGTGGTTATGACGCAGCTCAGAAGTTTATGGAATACCTGAAATCCCTCGCAAAGAAGATTGATAATATATACAAATCTGCCAATCCTCTGAAACTTACAGATCAACACCAGTAAGATTTCGACTTCTCTATAGTGTGCTACTTATGTGGTAAAACATATACAGAAAATAACTACAAAGTACGCAACCATGATTATATCAGTGGTGAATATCCAGGTCTTCATAATGAATGCAATTTGTCCTGCAAAATACCTAAATATATTCTCGTCTTCATGCATAACCTCAGTAGGTATGACTCGCATTTCATTGTTAAGGAGCTGGAATGTACGAGCGAACGAGTGGAGGTAATTCCTAGCTCTGAAGAAAGCTATATGTCATTTTCCAAGTATATAGGAGATATAAAGATCCGGTTTGTGGATAGCTTTCGGTTACTGAATACAAGCTTGGATACGCTTGTGAAAAATCTAACATATCCTGAAACACTGAAGTACTTCGGAGAAGACAAGTTGAAGTTGATGACTGGTAAAGAAGTATTTCCCTATGATTACGTCACTTCATTGGTATGTCTGGAATGAAACTTGCCTGACGCCTAAAGACTCCCACAATTGATTAAATTAAAAAGAAATTAGTGATGCTGACTATAATCATGCTAGAAATGTATGGAGACTGTTTAATGTGAGAAACCTAGGTGAGTACAACGACCTGTACTTGACCTCAGATGTTCTTCTAGCTGATGTCTTTGAGACATTTAGAGATCAGACCTTGAAAACTCGTAAAGTCGACCCGCTCATTATTTCACCTCTCCAGGACTTACCCGGGATGCAATGCTTCTGTACGGTGGAATTCAGCTTCAACTGCTTTTGGATTGTGATCAACTACTCATGGTATAATCCGGTATAAGAGGAGGTTTATGTTAAGTCTCCCACCGGTATGTCGAAGCAAACAACACCTACATGGATAAGTTTGGTCCGTCGAGACCAACCCAATTAATCACCTATGAGGATGAAAATAACCAATATGGTTGGGCAGTGTGCCACGTCCTCCCTAATGGTGGATTTGAGTGGGTTTCTCCTGAGGATATCAACTTAAAAATACTACAGGAGATGATCCTCATGGATACATATTAGAAGTTGACGTCGAGTATCCTGCTGAACTTCACGATCTACACAGTGACCTGTCTTTCCTGCCTGAATGTATGAAGCCCAAGCGGTCGTCTATAAAGAAACTACTACCCCATCTTGGATCTCGGAAGAAGTATGCAGTACACTACATGACTTTGAAACAAGCTCTTAGTCATGGGCTACGTTTGAGTAAAATCCATCGTGTGCTACAATTCCGACAATCTCAGATGTTAAAACCTTATGTGAAATTTAACAACTATGACAACAGGCTGCAAATGATTTCGAGAGGGATCTGTACAAGCTGTTCAACAATGCCATGTTTGGAAAAACTATGGAGAACCCCCGTAATCGTATGGATATACGGTTGGTTACAAGCGAGAAGACTCTGGAAAAGTTGATCGCCAAGCCTAGGCTTATCGATAGGACAGCATATGGCCTCCCGACAGATCGTATTCAGCAAGCCTATATACATTAGACTGAATGTGTTGGACATCTCCAAGACATTAATGTATCACTATCATTATGATGTGTTGTTGCCATATTATGGAGCTCAAAACCTGAAGATTATGTATATGGACACTGATTCATTCACTCATCGGGTGATTAGTGAAGATGTTTTCCAGGACAAGCTACGTTTTCTTGAGTATCTAGACACAGCTGATTACCCTGTCAAACATACATGCCGCTCCGCTCGAAACAAAAAGGTACTGGGTAAATTTAAAGATGAGGCTGATGGCAAGATCATCCTGTGCTTTGTCGGACTACGGCCTAAGATGTATGCACTAGATATCCAAGGCTCAATGACAAAACAGATTAAAGACATAAAACCTAGCGCTATTAAGCAGTATATTACATTTGACAACTATACAGGCTGTCTTAAAACCCAAGAAATAATGACACCTATGAATCTGATCCTGTCACGAGAGCATGCTATTACCTCAGTACAAGTAAATAAAATCACGATAACTCCGTACGACGATAAAAGAATTATTGCCGAGGATAGAATAACAACATATGCATATGGACATTACAAACAGCGCTTAAGAGAATGTAACCTGGATCTCAAGATGAAGATTTTCTCCGTGAGCCTACAATTTTAAAAAAATAGAAGTTGACTTATGTGCTGTGTATACACATAGCAGATACCTGGCGAAGAAAGAAGAATAAGAAGATGGAAGAGGATGCGTTAACTCTGCCATTAGGAACAAATCCTAGTGCTGGTCTCAAGCCCGGATAAAAGCCGAGAGACGTCTACTCTCACAGTCCTTATCTGTGAAGCAATGATACTACACTTAGACAAAAATTGTAACCATATAAAACAATAAACTGAATAAAACGTTATAATATCTCCTCAAACATGTTGATGAGTTAGTTTATACTTCTATGTAATCTCACTGTAACCCTATAGACAGTTTAGCCCTCTTTATCTCACACGTTAACATATAGAAGTTTATAAGATCTAGAAAAAGTATATAAAAGTGTTGTAACTTTGTATATGAAATGTTCATAAAGTATTGAATTATTCTCTAAATTAGGTACCATAAATGCCTGTAAAACTGTCTGAATTACCTGTTAAAGTTACTTAAATACCTGTGATACTACCTGAATCACCCCGAACACCTGCGATACTGTCGTCCTCCGTGGTGTAGTGGTTACCACGCTAGCCTCTGGTTCCCGAGGTCGCGGGCTCAAACTCGGCGGAGGCCGATGGATTTTTTCGGTCGTAAAAATCCTTAGCATGGCTTCCTTCGGAAGGGAAGTAAAGCCGGTGGTCCCGTGTCGTAGATTTACAGCACGTAAAATAACCTCAAGTCTGGTAAAGAGGCCTGTGAGTAAAATTACCTGTCTTTCATGCCCAATATAGAATGGGACGCTAAGAACTACAGCAGTTAAAGAGCGTCCATAAATAAAACTCATCTTAATTTTTATTTTTTCACCTGATACTACCTGGATTACCCTAAATACCTACATAGTACCTGAATTACCTGTGGAATCATACGGAACTATGCTGCACTCAACTCATGGAATCTGTTCGCCTGTGATACCACCTGAATTACCCTTAATGCTTACGATACTACCTGAATTACCTGTGAAATCGTACGGAACTATGCTGCACCCAACCCATGGAATCTGTTCGCCTGCTGAATGCTGGATGATGCTAACCCGGAGAAGACTTGAACGTTGTACATGCAGCAAATGGAGCCTTCAATACTATAGTGCCGCTGTCGATGCTTCTGGGATTTACTGTCAACCACAATGAACTCATACTCAATAACACGTTTGAATTGGTGTTGATTCTATCCAAAGTCTCAATCCTCAAGATTGTCAAGTTGGACAAGCCACTATATCTCGCCTTTAGAACCACGGTTCTGCATACTCAAACGGCTGTACCGCAGGCTAAATCATTCACCTGAAATGTTGCAACGACATCGAAAATGGAGACACCAGGGGGCGGCTGGTGACTCTGAACTTTGGTGGTTCACAACATTATCCTTGCAATTTGAAATGTTTTAAGAAATAAATACGGAATAAATTTCTCACTATAGGCTGATTAATTTACGCAAATAAACAAGAAATGGGAATTCACAATATATAACACATGCACATTTCATGAAGATGCTACAGATCATTCACGCCATGCTTTGTCCATGTATTTTCACCACCAAACAAAACGCAAGGAAAGCAAAACAGGGCGTTTTTAATATCACAACCAGTTATCCAATCATATTTTTCATATACATCGCTGTTAAAATTCCTGTTAAAACTTCTTGTTTTTGTTTGAACTATCTGAGTGATTTTTAGGTATGGTGTGGGCCTGCCAATGCGTTTAATTTCATTCTTTTCCTCCAAGTTTAGCGTTGAAAACGGTTGCATTAAGAGAGACTGAATAGAATTCATTGTTTCTCCTTATAGCAACGTTTACCTGTATTTAGCTAAATAAACCACTTTGATTCATAAATTAAAACCCTATACACACAACACGGCACAAACCACGTGGCATACAGGCAACGTAATTATCAGAGATGCAAGGTAACTAGAGTATAGTCAGAGATGCAGTTCAGTAGATAGAAGACCGGAAGCGAGGTAAACTTTTACTGTGAATTCAATAGATGGCTCTGTGAATGGGACGAAACGAAAAGTATTGCTCCTGTTGATCACTCCACAAGATCATGTCAGAATGATAACCGAAATGTATGAATCGTATACGTTATTTACATTAAAGGGAGAGCCAGGACTTTGGTTGTAGCGCAAACGTGCTACCATATTAAGAAGCCGCCCCTGGGAGACACTAAGACTTTTTATTTTGGGTGCTTACACTTCAAGATCGAATAATACAACTCAGAAAAGCAGTGTAAAATTGAAAATACCCGAGTATAGGTTAGTCTAGGATTGAAACCCTTTCAGACAAAGTTGTTAAAGACGGCGCTTAATTTATACGTCATACTAGACAACGGACGTGCATGTGCGCATACTCTGTATTCCCATCTCCAATCAATGCTAAATTGGTCCCCGAATCAACCTCAGACACATTTGATGCCTAGCCTCCCTACCACCTATCCTCCTTTTCCCTACCTCTCCCATGTATTACCATTTTGTACACCTTGACCTCCGCCTCGCCTAGCCTAGCATTTCTCCTCGTTTTTCCTTGAATAATAACTATTGGACTCGTCCTAGCAGTGGCCGGAGGATTGGCAATAATAGGCTGCATGTCGGCTTGTGCCATTTATCTCAGCGACCGTACAAATTCAGTGCTTCACAATAAGTTATGACAAGCTTGCAGTGCATTAACACTCGTAGTGAATGTGGTTCAATTTTCAAAACTAGTTTTGCTTCAGAAGCAATACTTGAAATATTAGCTGAAAGTTTACGTTTTTCTATGCAATGAGTAACAAATGTACATTTTCTAATATCTAAATTTTATCACTGTTTAAAAAGCACAAAAAGAAAGAAAGAAAATGAAGTAGAACATAAAACATGTAAAAAATGCTGCAGATAAGGATTCTTTTTTTTTATTCCATTTATTTTACGTTGCTTTAACTCCTTTGTCATATCAATCTGTTAGTGGATAACTCTTAGAACGATGTGTGATGAAGGGTAGCCTTCTAGGTCTCATCCCTGTAACCACCTGCTCTGTCACGTTTCACAGAGACCCAGCGCATAGCTACCGGATCTTCTGTTTTGTGCTGTGCATATGGCATTATTCTTCTAGTGGCATTGACATGATTACTATTGAAAAATAAAAAGGATCTGAAGATAATTAAATAAGGACAAAGTGCTTATTTAGTACTTCAATGGAAATAGCTAACATTTCCACTCTCTCAAATCATATTGAGAGTGTCACAGGAAATGAGATCTAATCAAACAGGGGATATGTTTACCAGAGGAAATAAATAACAATGTATTACACCATAACTAGTGTTTAAAATCCTATAACAGTTTCCTTAAAATAAACTTGGAAATTTTCATCATTACAGAGGTAAAATGTCCCAACTACTCATTGCTTTTGCTTTGAGGTACTGGTATGGTATGTTTCTTTTAAAGAAATGTTAACCCCACCCTTTTAGGGAATCCTGGATGTGTGTTTGTTCTCCTGCTACTGCTCCTTCAAGTCACAACAACAAGACCAACACTCCCCCCCCAAATACACCTTTATAGAGTGCAAGATCTACACAGATTTCTAAGATTCTAGATGGTGCTGACATAGCGTCTTTGGGGTCATATTTGCTCTTAATGATTCCAGGGCCTGCTGTAATGACAGCTTCTTCAATCCCCTCTACTTGCTAAACCACAAGCCAGCAGCAACATTGGGCCTAACATTGCTGTGGACATTGTGAAGAATATCAATGAAGAACATGTATGTCATGTTTTAAATATGTAGCCCAGGATTTTACTACCGTAGCAGACACCATGAAATAAAATTTCATGTTTAGCAACATCTTTTAATATAGAACCTTTAGGAATATTTTCTGGGCGCTGGATTAAAATTTGAGTGTGGGAAATGTAGGATATTGGATAACCTAAAAATGACAGAAAGAAAAAGTAATATCCATAGAGGTAGTGCGTTTTATAACCGCAATCCATTATCAGAATTTAGTTATGTGTAAGATAGCAAAGTCCGTGATGTGTCAGTTAAAAATGGCATGTTAATGAGATCCAGGTTCTGCTGGCATTACACAACAACATGCCATAATTCAAAATGTGTTATTTTCAGGAGGTACCTATAAGCTGCAGCCAAATTTCAAGTTATAACACTGTTGTTGCTAATGAGCAATAAGTGCAGTGAAAATAAATTACCTGGATTTAATATGGGTCTAAAGATATAAAGCTAAAACTGAATTTTAATATGGATAGAAAAACTGTCACACACTCGGGTTCTTTTTAGTGAAATTTCTTAGCACTTCTTTATGATCCTAATTCGTTTTCAACAAAGTGAAGTAATTGAAATAAGGATCATGCTTTATACTGCAGGACGAATAAGACTATTACCACTACCACTACTATTAACACTACTACTGATGATGGTACAAAGTGTCATTCTGAGTTGTTTTATTTATAATATTTTAATTTATCATAAGATGTAATGTTACATTTTTGAAATCACATGTTTTCAGGTTGAATAATGGACCAATGTAACCTATTCCATGGTTAACAATTGTCTCTGGCTTATCACCTTGAGTTAGCTCATCATGTGAACAAGCATGCAGTATCTAACATCAAAAGTGTTTAGCACAACACAAACCCAAGACTATGCATGCTTGATTACAAGATGATGTAACTCAAGGTTACAACCCAGAGATAATTACTATCTGCAGAACAACTTATTTCAGCCAATCATTCAACCTGAAAATATGTTTTATTTATGTAACATTACAATTAAAGAAGAGAACAAATTTCTATTGATTAAACTTACTCAGAATTGTGTCTAGTACCATCAGTTTAAAAGATGAACCTTATTTCAGCTACATCCTGTGTAATCTTTTAAGTGTAGGGATAAAACTGAAAAAGCCATATTTTTGTTACAGCTGTAAAGACTAAGATTCGTCGAGCAAGGAAGACTACACTGAAGTGCAAGAAGGCTAAAGTTCTGAAAGAAAGCAGTGAACTGTCCAAACAGCTTCCTCATCCTCTCTTACTCTTAGAACCGTCAGATGCTTGTTGTGAGGAAAAGACAAAGAACAGCGGAGAGGTTTATCTCATCATGGGACAGAGCCGAGGTGATTCCAAGCTGGTGCCTACTTTCATCATGCCATGGGGTAAAGACTCAAAAGTATGTATCACTAGGAAATATAAACTTTACTTATAATTAGAATGTAAGATCAATTTTCATTGCTATACCTTAGAAACAAGTGTTGCTAAAATATGCTCATTTATTCTATGCAAGTGTTTAGTCTTGCACAAAATTATTAGTACCTATATCTCAGTGGATACTGCATATTTCTTTGTTACCTCAACCTTGAGCTTTAAAGGGATTCTTGTCATGTTACTTTCATGCAAAATATTCCCTTAAGCACTCAAAAATTCAATGTAAATGTATTTATCGGTGAATATTCTGAAATGCAAATCATTAATAATAAAATGTGAAAAAAATATTTGTCTTAAATTCTCAATTTTTTATTACTTTGGATACATATGCAGAAACCTAATAAAGTGAAGTGATGGGTAATAATCTTACAATGTGTTGGATTTGTGTATTTAAACTTGACTCTGTGCATGTTTATCCCTTATAATAGCTGCACTTTAAACTATTTTTATGCAATATTTGCTGATTTAAAAAATTTACATGGAAAAATATAAAGGACAAATATTTAAAGAAACAAAAATCTGATGCACTACATTGACATGACTTTCTCTACCTTCTATCATTTATTAGTGGGTACACAAACTAGTCTTACTAAAGCTTACTTTTATGTCTACATACTTCATTTTAATTCAAATAAACTTCTTCGGAAATAACTACATTACATATTTCATTATAGATACAAAAGAAACAATGAAAGTCAAATGTTTAAGAACTTGGCGCTATATGCTGGCCTTAAAATTTCATACTGTTTCACTGGAACTGCAAGAAACAACTGAATGTTGACAGGACTTTAAAAGAATGACTAAGTATTGAATAATTCAAACCATTAATAGCAGATAACTCGGAAATGACTGATGCCACAAAAAAATGTATTTGGAATGAACTGTGTGTTTTAAAGAGATCTACATTTCTTGTGTATGTTTTGTCTATCACTTAACATTTACCAGTTATACATGATTATACAAAATTCCTTCTGAATAAAGAGGACTTAAAAATCTATTCCCAGAAAATTCAAGATACATATTTTATTTTTAATGTAAATATCTTTAATTCCTTCTGAATGAACAGGACTTCAAAGCAATTCCCAGAAAATTCAAGATATACTTTTTATTTTTCATGTAAATATCTTTAATATATGTTTTTTAATCAAAATTGTTAAAGCATTTTTTTAGAAAATCAGAAGTTTCAAAAAATGTTCCATGTAAAGGATAGATTGGGTTAAGGGGATTTTCTTAAAAATCTTCATGTCACATATTTGGAAAATACTGAACTTAAATACTAAGTTTGTTGTTAATCCAAACTTTCATTTTTAAGTTATACTGCTTTCTCTCTCTCTCTCTCTCTCTCTCTCTCTCTCTCTCTCTCTCTCTCTCTCATACACACGCAGGCGTGCGCGCACACACATGGACCTTTTTCTAAAAATGCTTTTTTGTATTCAGGGGGCCTTAAAATATGTATTTCTTGTGAAATCTCAGTATCAGATTTTTGGGTGGAATGCAACACCTTCTCTACTTACTAAGTATGTGGTAGCTAAAGTAAATATAAACTGTTCATTTATGAACAGAGAAAACATCAATTTTTATAAAATATGTAATAATTAAGCAATAAAGATTTGTAAGAACAGAAACTTTTACAGTACAGAAAAAATGCCTAAACCAGTGATTCTATAGCAACTCTCCAGCTCTGAGACTCAGCAGAAGACCCATTCCCTTATGCTTTTATTCTTAATTTATGGATCTAAATTATAGCTGTCTTTATCATCTTTTTGCCCAATCAGTTTTATGTGATACATTGTTTCTTATTTTAATGTTCTCTATTATAAACACTCTTGTTTAGTAACTATATTCTTGAGTAATATTTGTTCTTTGCCAGTTTGTTTTTTCCCCAATCATACTTCCTTCTTTCATCACTAGACAGCTTTTATTTATTCTCTATATACAATGTAAGGATATAATATTTCAATTTCATTATATTTAAAAAGTGAACTTTATGCAAAATGCTAATCCTACAAAAAGAAATGATCCTGATAATAAGGGACTGGAGTTTACATGGTTTGTCATTACAAAGTATTAAAATTTTACCACTTGACTTCAGTCAAAGAAACAATGAAAAATATTTTGTAGGTTGAAGTTTAGCTTAAGACACTTGACACTAATGTTACTTACATTACAGCTGATGTTATTTGGGATCAGCATTCTAATAGAAAACACACCTTCTCTTATTGTGATTATTTTTGTTTTTACATTTTGCACTAAAATAAATTACATTAACATACAAATACATCTAGGTACCATTTTGCATTATGATCAATTTTCACTAATGCTAAAATAAATATATTGGGAAGCTAAAATGGTTTGATTCACGATCTCCTTTCTTTTGCATGGGAAGTGATGCAGGATTTTAAGGGACAAACTTTAAGTTAAATTTCCATTATTTTAAAACTATAAAAACAATTTTTACCAATTATAAGAATTTTTACTTATTTATATTTAAAATTTAGGGTGGGAGTATCAAAATCTATTTTATGTATTCTGAGATAAACTTGATTATACTTAGCAAAATGTAATTCAAGACAGTGAGGCCATAATTACATTTCAGCATTTGGATTAAGTTTTTGGAGCATATATTTTTAAACTGAATTGTTTATTAGGTATGTGTTTTTAAATAAAGCCTGTGTGCATGAGTTCAGTAGATGCAGAAACAATTAATTAACTACAAAAGGAACTTCTTAAATCCACTGTGACACACATTTGTCCATTTAAGAGTATTCATCCCGATATGTAATCTATATTCAATCTACTTCTAATAATTTAAGTTACTCTTATTACTCAGTCTTACTATGCTGGGAGATTTCTGATTTTGTGCAACAAACACAGTTTTATAAGATAAATTGAAATTATTACCTGAAATTGCTTATGTCTCATGGATATGTTGGAAGAAACAAAATTGTGTTGAGATATACAATTCAAAACACCTTTGTTGAGGCTATAAAGTCAACACTAATAGACTGCACTAAATGACAATGAGTAATCTGCATGCTTTTAACCCACAAAGACAACAGTACACTATATTTTTGTTGTTAATGGTATGCATAGGTACTGCTGTTTCAATAAAGTTTTATCAAAAGAGTAACCTTCATATCAAATAATGTTTCTTAGTAATTACAACAATCTTTTCCTACTAAGGGAGCAAAACTGAAGAATTAAGTAAAAAATGTAGAATTTTACTTTGCTTCAATGCTAATTTACAAGTGTTTTGCACATACCTTTGAACCATCACATAATAAAGTTTGTATCCAAAACATTTTTCTGCATTTCCTCTACCAATCTTAAAGTTTGTGAACTGAAGTGCCTAACATGCTGTATATGTGTGCTTTTGATAAAGTTAGCCATAAGGGATCATTACTTTAAAATGCATTCTGAGCTGTATTTCTACCAGAGCATCAAAGCAGTGCTTTTGGTGGTGCTTGAGACTGGAGGATACTTAATATGGTTCTACACAATTAATATCTAAATAGCACCAATAAATAACTTCATTTCAACCAATAAGCAGAATTTCCATCTAATAATTCAGACATTCACTTCTGGAAATATGTTACAAATTTTCAACTTCTATTAGTTTCTCAGAAAGTTAATGCAAAAATCATATTAATCCTGTGAAATAAATTTATAAAAGCTATCAGTTTTCTCAAGGATGTACTGAGCAGTGCTGACTGGTTCAAACTACTGTTGCATTTTCACAGACATAATGTATTTCTCTATTAATTGTTTTTAATATCTCTTAAATTAGTTTTTATACAGAAGAGGTATTCAAGATTTATTCGCAGTATCTGATATACCTATTTTCTCTTTTATTTCAGCCATTCAGAAAAGCAGTGCGGATGTTCAAAAAGCTCAATTGTTCTGATCCAAATTTGGTTCCACATTCAGTTATTGGAGATGCATTTGGTAATGGTGCTGGAGGAGGGATAGTTCCAGTTGGAAGCAATGGAAGCGTTGGTGGTAACTTTGGTCCAGGAAATAGGAGTGCAATGGGAAGAAGGAAGAGAGGAAGGACCAAGGGTCGACAAAAGAAGAATTGTGCTGACTGTCATCGCTAAAGACATACCCTTTACCACCACCATCTAGAATTATTGTATGGTCTGCCATGTTGCAGTCTAGCCTACTGTGGCTATTTTTGTTGGGGATGTCAGATAAGACTCTGCAGTGTTTACCCACTTAAGCATTCTGCCTGACAGCAATATTTTGTATGATGATATCAAAATAGATATTTTTAATTAAGAAAATATGGGATATAATATATTTCTGGAGCTTAATTTTCTGTTGCTTAGTCTCCTATTGGCAGTGACACAAAAGCTGGCTGGTCATTATTCCCTATTAGAAGTACTGAAATAAAATTTTCCACGCTTTCTACCAAGAATCTATGCCTTTCATTATTTTCCCCTCAATGTTTTATGAGATACATATAAAAACATTATACATGACATGTTTAGCACATGCTCATTTATGATGTTACTTGCTGATTGTCAGAAACAATTAAGATCAAGTTGATCTTTAACACACTGTGTTAGCCATTTTGTTGAAGTGCCATGAGTATTATGTTAAAGTGAAAGTGTTTTTGATAGTCATATTACTGAGTCAATTTTCTATTATGTAGCTTATTCTGAAGTGCATAAATAATTTGGAAAGTATAATTTAAGTAGAACACCATTTGTGTGTATTTGTGGATGTGATAGAAGTTTATCCAAAGCTTTTCACAGAAACTTGATTTGCACAGAATTATTTTTAGTGATGGTACAGTTTTGTCCGAGTTTTGATTAGAAGTCCTTCTATATCTGTGCAAAATGCTGTTTCCTGGTATTTTCTCATTAAATATATATTGTTAATGTTTGTACATAGAATATTTTCTTATTGCTGTACATAAGTATATTTCTTTTTTATTTCTGTTTGTACATATTTAATTTTATTATCTTTATCCTAAAAATGTCTTCTATTTACTCATTTATATTCTTTATAACTGTGAGTTTTGTTGCTTAATTTTGAGTGGTCTGTATTTTATGCTATGCTCCAACATCTGTTTATTTCACACATCTGTTAAAATGCTGATGACTGATCATTTTCAGAATTAGTACTTGCTCTAACCTGGTTCTGCTAGTCCTACATTTTAAGTCATTTTTCAGTTTAAAACTTATGCACTGCAAAAATACTTACATTTAGGCTAAAATTTCAATTTAGTCAATATAAGCAGACCTCCAGCAGAGTGTTAAGTCTCTAGAAGTCCAACCCAATTTTGTTCCATTCAAATAGCAATAATGGCAATGAATATACTTTAATTGTGATATTAGTCTCTTTTTTTGTGTATGTGAAAATGTAAACATCAGATATGTAGCTTTTCAAATGTAATTCAATAGAAAAATATATTTGTTTTGATACAATATTAGTGTATTATTATTTTATTTCCTGTAAATATTCTAGATCTGTCAGTAAATATTCCTTTTATAGGAGTGAAAAGTAAAAAGTGATAAAAAAATTTTACAGCAAAACAAATGTATTAACAAAAACTGAAACATACATTTGGAAGTACATGTATTTTGCAACCTCTTTATCAGATTGTAGGTATATGTGCCTCGTATGCATCTAGAGGCTGTTATTTCAAAATTGCAGCTTTGCTTAAGACATTTGACACTAGAGCTGCAGGGTATTATTCACTTTCTATGTCAAAGGACCAAAACCATCTGAAGTCTATCGCAGGTTGTGTGCAGCATATGGTGACATATGCATGACATTCACAAATGACTGTAACTGGTGTGCAAAATACAATGCAGGGCATGTAAATGACTTCAATGAATCCTATTGTGGATGACTTTGCACATCCCACACACAGAACAATGTTGGTGCCATGGAGGCATTGATTCATGAGGATTGGCAGTCAAAAATTCAAACAAAAGTGGATGCAGTTGACATTTCCTATGGCAGTGCATTTACCAATATGCATAATAACCTGGGTTTCATAAAGTCACCAACATGGGTTCAACAGACAGTTTACACCACAGTACGTATATGGAAAACCATATGGGATACAGCCTTGAGCACTTGCTTGGGTATCGTAGGGCTGGAAACACATTCCTTGACTGGGCTGTTACCAGAGACAAATTATAGGGGTTTCATTACATCCCTAAGAGCCCGTATACATGAAATGTTAGATAATGGACTGTACTGAGTGATTGCATTGACATATACACATCCAAACATTTGATTTTGCTTATTGCCCAGTCAATGTGAGATCAAAGTTCCCCTTCCATCATGAGATTAATGAGCACTCTGAGATAAACAGAATTGCATTGTTGTGTACAGTTGAGCACACCCTTTGCAGTGAGCATCAGCATGGAGATTGAGCGCTTTGACACAGACTTGCTTATTGAAGAAAAGGCTGGCTGTTTGGAACATGGAGAGTCTGGATTATAAGAACAGTGTGTTGAAGGATAAACATTTATGAAGATGCCATTAGTCATTAAATCCCTTCTGTGCCTTTTCTATGGCATTTATATCAATGATATAGTACCCATAAACATGTTATCTCGTCAGCTCCAATGGTAATACTAAAGTGCCAAGTGTTTCCATGTGCACAGTCATGTGCTTCTGCTAACAGCCTCATTGCCTCATGTGTTGAGGCCTAAATGAAAGCAACAGAGTATGATACAACAAAATCTCTCCCCAAGCAAAAATTTAGACCTTATCTGCCGGGAAGGCTTGGCTTACTGCTTCCCGAGAAAGCCAAGATATGATTCTTGCTGATTTTGTGGTAAAAGGAGCAACTGTAAATGCTGCTACATTTTGTGCCAAACTAGATCCTCCATTAAGTCGCCCTGCAATGTAAGCATCCAACAAAATCTCTAGAAGTCATTCTTCATGACAATGCTTGTCCCCATGTGGCTGCATTAGTGGTGCAAAAAATCAATTCCTAACATTTGAGAATTCTCAAGCATCTAGCTCAGACCTGGCTCCATCAGATTCTCACTTGTTTGGCCCACTGAAGAGACGCCTTATTGGCAACATTTCAGCAGGACAGAGAAGTTGTGACAGCATGCATCCTTAGCTAAGCATTCAGCCAAATGATTTCTATTGCACAAGCATAAAGAAACTGGTGTCTATGTGGATAGATGTATAAATATGAATAGATGCTCTATGGAGAAGTCAGCTAATGTCCAAGGTTCCAAAAGTATACCTTTCTGCTTGGCTGAAAGAAATGCATACAATTACTTTTTGATTTTCCCTTATACCATTCATGTTTACTGCACAGGACCAAAGTACTCTCAATACTTTTGCAATGGATTACTTAATGGTTTAGTGCACAGACATTTACACCACTGTGAAACTGGATAAAACTCTGCTCATGAACACCTAAACTGTGGTGGTGTCAAATGGCTCTATACTACTGTAAATGTTAATTTAGAATTTTAAGTTATCTAACCATCTTTCTCCACAGCCTCCCATATCTTCTTCTATAAAGTGTACATTAATTGTACAACTTTCTGCATTATTATATAAGCATGACCACCTCATCAAACTCTTCCTCACATGAGTTTTGTAACTATGTTTGCCTGTCCAAACAGTGCTGGTATCACCATGTTAGTCCTTGCTTTCCAACCTTCTCTTGTATATGCTGCTCATTATTTAGGTTCTCCACTGCAATAGCGAAGCCTTAAGGTAAGTGTTCACTTGTCCACATCATACACCTTGTATTGAATGTTTTATAGCTCTTCATGACCCGTCTCCAATTTTAGTTTTGGATCTAGGATTGTACTATGAGATGCTGGCTTATTTTCCCTATTGCTGTAAATGTGAATGCAAGCACTTGTGTCCACTGCAGAGAAGTACAATGGCTGATATCCCGAGGTCGCAGGTTCAAACCCAGTGAAGGGCGATGGATGTTTTTGGGTGTAAAAATCCTTAGCATGGCTTCCTTCAGAAGGGAAGTAAAGCCAGTGGTCCCGTGTCATAGATTTACGGCACGTAAAAAAACCTCAAGCCTAATAAAGAGGCCTGTGAGCAAAATTACCAATCTTTCACGTCCAATATTGAATGGGATGCTAAGGACCACCACAACAGTTAAAGGGCGTCTGTAAATAAAACTTAATTTAATTTTAATGGCTGATATACTACTAGCTGAATGCTTGTCCCTAGTTCCTACCTGAAAGGGAAAAAAGGAAAAGGTTCATTTTTAATTGGGCAGGCATGGCAGTGAGTGCTTTTTCAGAGATTCAAGCATCAATTCCATGTGTGTTATCACTAGGCTCCAAATTCTTAGCTTTTGTCGGTTTGACCTAATTTTTTCCTAGAAATTTAATTAAGCATTTTTTGTATACCAACACATTTCACACTTCCTAGGGATAAAAATTACTTAATAGGGCCTAAAATGACTAAATGAGGAGTTGTGACCTAAAATGTCTTAAGTTGCTGTTTTCAGTACTTCAGATGATATATAAATGTATTTACCCAAAGCTTCCACTATTGCAGCTTCCCATGCATGTAACAAGGCACCTTATAAATATATACCAGAAGCTATTCTCTCCTTTGAAAGCACCACCCTACCATTCAAAGAGGGTTTGTATATCATTGGCAATGTTTTCAGAAAAGAAGTAAGTACCTGGACCAGTGGAAATTACACATTCTTCAAAGCTGCAGAGAACTATTAAGCACAATCCTAAATCCAAAGATCATACTATTAGATCCATGTCTCATTATCTGTTACAATCTCAGAAACACTGCAAGAGCTACCATTATCAAATCTTAGGATTCTTGGTATCATTCCACTCAGGCGTCCTTTTGGGCTTGTGTGAGATTTTGCGGCACCCAGCAAGTTGAAACTTTGCTGACCCTCAGGAAATCATACAATACTCAGATACTTGTCTGAATTAATAAATCTCTCCTTCTAAAAAGTTGAATTTTCTGTTTAAAAATCAGCAAATTACAACCAATACATAACGAAGGGGACAAATTAGACCCAAATAATTACCGACCTTTAGTAAACACTCCAATAATCTCATCTATAATTGAAATGGTATTCAAAGACAGACTGCAAAATTATTTGCAAAAGAAACAATACTTCTTTAAGTCTCAGCATGGATTTCAATTCAAAGTCAGCACTGTAAATCCTATCATTGAAATAATTAATCCAATCCAAGATGCTCTCAACAACATAAAGATCTGTGCAGCCATATTCATTGATTTCAAAAAAAAGCATTCGATGCTCTTAACCATGATATTAACAGAAAGGCTAGATGCAACTGGGGTTAAAGGAAAGCCATATATTATTATGGCCTTTAACCCCAGTTGTTTTTAAATATTATATATTATATATATATATATAATATTTAAAAACAATCAGGAAGCATCTGCAAATTGTAAAATTAAAACAATTCTGAAATCATGGAAAGCGTTGAGAACATTAAGTACTTAGGATTATTAATAAATAGTAAATTAAACCATATCAAGAAAAAATATCATTCCTGTTATTGGTATCTTGTTTGGGCTAAAAAGATTATTGAAAAGGGAACAGTTAAAAATTATTTACTATGCACTTATAAATTCCCATTTCACTTATTTGAATCACGTCTGGGGAACATGGAGCACAATGAAACATGAATTAGAAATACTACAAGGGAGAGCAATAAGGACATTGTATGGGATATCATATGAAACCCTGAACAGAGAATTATATTTAGTCACAAAAATCCCAGGCCATAAATGTTGGAATAAAATGCAAACTAACAATTTTTATGCCAAAGTAATAAATAAAATCACTAAATGAAACTTGCACATTAAAATAATGAAATCCATAACCATAGTACAAGGCAACAAAATAATATTCAATCTGTATTTTACACAGCTTCCAAGCCTTATAATTGTTGCCAAGTGAAATAAAAACTGTATCAAAGCTGCATATATCTAAAAAGAAATTAAAGCAGTATTTAGGATATCCACCACAGTAGAGTATTTAAATGGGTCAAAATTGTATTACTACAAATGTATTCTGTAAACTTGATATGTTAATTATCACCACCATCAAAAATTGTATACGCACGGCCCTAGGTAGAGCTCTAGCTCATTAAGGGTAAATTTTGAAATAAATAAGTATTTTTACGACATTCCCCGATCCAATCTCTGTATCCTGGTATACGATATGGGGTCTTCTCTCACCATCTTTTCTACAGCATTGATGTCCTTGGTTACTGCTGTGGATGGCCACCCACTTCTCTCTTAACTTCAAGGGATGTCTGACCCTCGTGAATTCTGCAAACCAATTGAAAATGGTAGCATGGGAAGGAGCAAGGTCCCAAATGTGCTTGCGAGTCGTCTTTCAAGGCATTGGCTCTGGTCTAAGCCACTTTTAAAGTCATAGAGAATCACTGCCTGAAAATGCTCTCTCTGCAACTCCGTTGTGCGTATTGAACTAGCTTGCATCCCTCAATGTTCCAAATGCAACAGGTAAGGGATGAAGGTTGTGGTCAGGCTGAAACTTTAATTTTTGACTAATTAAAGGACCATGCAAGAAGCTGGTGGAATGGTTTTCTCCCTATTGTAAACAATGTCACATCTAAAAACTCCCTGAATGACCCTCATATATCAATATTATAAAGAGAGTAAATTTGTTGCATGTGTATATAGGGTAATCTCAACACTCAACCGACTTTTACAATGCTCAATGCTTTCACTATTGAAAAGCCCTATTCTTCTGGCAGAGATGGACTATGAAAAACGTTGGAATTCCAATTCATAAATTACTCAAAGACTAAAAAAGAATTTACAAAGTCTCTGTACACACTAGAATTTGAACACAATGGAGTTTTAAAAGACCATACTTGCAAAGAGGACTTTACCTTTTTGTTGAGAATGCCATGGATTAGAACATAGTTGTTACTCCACAGAAAATGCATGAAAAATAAGACACATACTGCTGATTTTCATTCCAAACAATAATGCAGAAGGTCACAATTTAGCAACTAAGAAAACGGAAGATGCAACAAAACAAAAGAGAATCAAATCTGCTTATAACCTATGATACTCAAGCAGTACCCATGTCAAAATATTTTAATAGGCCTCAGGAAAGAAAGTTTTGCTTTATTTACTTTGTACTTGTGTTGTAATCAAATTTTGTTAACAGGACATGTTATAATTAACAACTGAGAAGATTATTTTTCTTGATGGTTGCAGCCTATGTCTCTCTTCCACAGAGATTAACTCCATGGCCTAAGGGTGCAGAGTCTTCATATTCACCAGCTTCACCTCTACTTCATGTATATGCTAAGAGTTTCTGCATTATGTGAAAACTATGTACCTAGCTTTTATGTTATTAAATGACTATGGGACCAAAGAGAAGGTACAAAAGTTTAAAATTTCACAACTACAGAAGCATTCCAACTGATGATTGTTCCACTGCCAAAGCGCTTTTAATAATGTAGGGTATGCAATATTTCCAGAACCTAGAAGACTGTTTGGGGGGGAGGGTTAGAGAAGTTGGATGTTCTGCCAATGTTTCACATACTTTTGCATCCGTTATTAGGCATAGTCAGGATGTACAAAATTGCAATTATAAGAGATAAATGGGAGGATTAACCATAATAGTCCTCTATATAATTGTACAATAATTGCATAAAGAACAGGGTGAGGTAAACTTAAATTGTCTTTCAAGTTTAAAAAGCTAACCTTGCAATGTCAGGTAAGCTAATTAATGCTTAATAAAGAGCATAATGGTTTAGGAACCACCATTTAAGTAAAAATGCATTATCTGTGTAATATTGTAGTGACCTCTTGAAAATATGTAAACACATAATCTCTTTACAATAAATATGCATTTGCATCTTAATTAAAACAGATCACACAAGCAGGAAAAAAATTATTTACAGAGTTGGTTTTAGTGATTATAACACTTTGAAATTATAAAATAAAACAGCAAGCAATGTTATTTAAAGCATTGTAAGGAAAAAAAATTAAATTAAATTGAGTTTTATTTATGGACACCCTTTAACTGCTGTGGTCCTTAGCGTCCCATACTATATTGGGCATGAAAGACCGGTAATTTTGCTCAGAGGCCTCTTTATCAGGCTTGAGGTTCTTTTATGTGCCATAAATCTACAACATGGGACAACCAGCTTTAATTTCCCTTCTGGAGGAAGCCATGCTAAGGATTTTTACACCCGAAAAAATCATCACCCTCTGCCAGGTTTGAACCCGTGACCTCAGAAACTAGAAGCTAGGAACCTCAGGAACTAGCATGGTAACCACTACACCACGGAGGATGACACTGTAAGGAAAACTAAAACATGCATGCAACATTACTATATATTTACACTAAATTACACATTTTGAATGCAACTACTTCTTTAGTCAGTCCAGGCCTCATTCCTGCCCATCTCTCTGTTTAGGCATCTAGGAGCAGAATCTAACTTGTCCACCACTGAACATGGAAGCAAATACCCCGGTCCAAGTGACCCCACCTCCTGCAGCAGGTCAGCTACCTTGCATATGTTTACAGCACCACCATCGCTGATGGTGGCTGCATACTGAAAAAGCATATAGAAAAACATTACCATACAACACTGATTTTTCAGTCTGATTTTACTTTTAAAACTTAAGCCTTCAAGGGGCATGTGTGGAAGGACAATTATTATTACCATAGCTTTGATTTTATTGATCTTAATTTTCAATGACTACGTAAAGCTTATGTAAAATGGTTTAGATCTTCCAACAAATTAATATAGTCTACTTCATCAGAACAAGTACTGAAAACAATGAAGTTATAATAACCATACCTTGTTATTATTTAAACTTTCAATCACTAGCATGGAATCTTGAGATTACTTAGTGTAGGATGAAATTCAATGTAGGAAGGGTGGGGGATGAGAAAGAGAAAGGAGAAGGAAATTCAAAAAAACAAAGTGTGTCAATGTAAACTTCATGATTAAAGACTGAAGCAATAAATCTGTGAAAAGTACAACTTTTATTTAAATTCCTGTTACATAGTCGCAAACTTTGTTTCCATTCATACTATCTATGTTCCTAAGCACTCCTGCACAGTATAATAAGTTCATTCTCTTAGGCATGCATTCAAGACCTAGTCAACTGAGTGCATCCTTACCTCACCTCAGTGGGATGATTTTTCTTTGTGAGAATTTATCTGAAATGTAGTATTTCAAATCTTATCACATTATGTAGCAATTTTATTAAAATAAGGAACACAGTCTCCCATCTGATGGTAAGATTCAAGATACAGGAAAAAAATACCACCAGGTGTAACTCAAGTTCATATTCACAATTGGACTGAAACCGTTTCATGTGTATTACTAATTTTACATCCATTTACATCACATTATTTGCTTCTTATTTAAAGGGAGCAAAATGTGCATGGATTCTATTCAATATTCTTAGCCCTTGGATAATAATAGGGTTTTAAATCATTTATTGTGTTTTAACTTTAAATATAATTATAATAAATAACTTTAAACAAAGTAACATTAAAATTATGACAGTCATCTTAGACTCAGCACTTACTCAGTTACAACTTTCCTCTCTTTCAGTTAGCGCATGCTTCATATCGTCAACATTTGATAAATTCTTGCACAAATGTTTGAGTTTATTTTTCCAAGTGTAAGTTTTAAAAAAATTCTTTTCTGCAAACATTCATTTTTGAATTTGTTGGAATTTCCATTACAGTAAGAGACTGCACAATTAAATAAGCATTTTGCTTTATATTATACTATCTAATTTTATTATTCAAAACACTTGATAAACTTTCTGTATGTATAGCTGCAGCACAACACATATCCATAGCTCCTCTATTTCCTTATCAAACAAATGCATTATTAAGACTGAGATATGTGTACATTAAACACAAACTTATTTCTAATACCAGCTTAAGGGAAAGAAGATATTCCTACTTCCCTATTCCATCTGATTTAGCATTTGCTTTGACCATTACTGCGACATTACAATAAGCCATCATACAAATATATACAAAATGCTTAAAAAACAACACTTTTACACCAATTGTTACATTAAATGTGTATCACCTTACTTTAATTAAATGGCTTAATATATTTCATTTCACAGCAAATGATTACACCTGCTTTATCATTACTACAAGTATGATATCATTCAATGTGCAGGTAATAATAGCTCCCTGTCCCAAAGACAAAATAATACAAGTTCTTTTACTATGAGACAAATCAAAATGATAAAATAAAGCCATTACTTAATATAATAATGACATGTGTTCAAAAAACCTTTCATGTTGTCATCTAACAACCTAACTAAATGATTCCAGCAATGGCACGATTATCTTCATTACTTGCTAATTATTTTCTGAAATAATATTTACCCATAGGTAAACATAAACACTACAATAAATAAAAAGACGGTTGTTAATGCAGTATATAAACACACATTATATTCAGAAGGAACTAACATTTTTAGCAGAAAATGACAGTAGTACGCTCGGTGTCCTTTTTAAGGCATGTAGATTTAGTTACTTTGCACCACAATTCTTACCTACCTTTCTATGTTTTATTTTATGTTTATTGTACATAATACATTAAGTTTTAAATAAAACCATGCATACAACACCATCACTTCTCACACCCTTTTTATAGTGATATCACTAGATTGTTTCCTTACTTCTTCCTATCACTTTTTCATTATACTTAGATGAGACATTTACAAGGATGCTTCCAAATTTGCCAGGCTCACGATTGCTCCAGATGATGCCTACTACTTTTTTTAAACCTTTTCAGAGAATTATATGATAGTATGAAACAATATAATTGTTTTTAACAAATCTTTATATTCTGGCACTTCTCTCTACATTGTAGTCTACATATCTGCTCACATGTGCACTACTTAAAATCAATTGAAGAACATCCAATACTAACACTAGTATTTATTCACATTTCTGACTATTAGTATTAAAAATGTACTCTCCAAAACACTGTACCTCCTGCCTTATAAGACCTTGATATAGAAATACAAATCATGTTCAGTGAGATTGCCGAAAAGAGCTCATTAGTTTGTTATAGGCCAATGAAAAATACATGGGGTAGGGAAAATATATAGACATAGTAAATAAAGAAGAAAGAGAATCTATTGCATGGGTAAAAACTGGAGCATGGAGGCTAAGAGGGTTAAGACAGGGTATTCCTCAGAACCAATGTCCGATATGTGGTGGTAATGAAGACATTGAACACATAGTATTTAAGTGACAAGGAACAGAAAATTGGAGAAGAGAATTTTTTAATAAGAAGTGGTTGAAGGGGTCAAAATAATGTGCAAGGATGCTAGGAGCATTGGACAGTTTTTGTGTAAAGTAAAAAATAAATGGCTTTGGACAGTGGATAGAGAAAAGTAAGAGGTAGCGTATCTTACTTTGAATGGAAAACTATGGTGAATGTGTGATGGTAAAGAAAATCAATAAGTGGAAGGTGAAAAACAAGTGAAAAACTGAAAAAACAAGATAATTTCTTGACGAGAAACTGTGAAATGTAAATAAACTGTAGTGATTGTCTACAGAATGAGTTGACGGGAAATTGTAAAATGTAAATAAACTGTAGTGATTGTCTACTGAATGAGTGGCCAGGGTCAAAGTGCAGTAGACAATCAACTTGTAAAATTCTTAGCACGATAAATACAATAAAAAAACAATATAAGACCTTTTCAAATGTTCTGGGCTTCTTGCAGTGTTTCTCTTTCTCAACGATCTACAGTAAATCATACACAAATAATTCTGAATTCAGTTCTGTAACATTTTATTTGATACTCAAACACATTTCTAATGGCAATATTTAGAACAATATAATGAAGTATCTCTGAGAAAAGAGAGTATCAATATAAATTACAGAACTTTTAAATCAAGATAAATAAATAATAATCACTGAATGAGATTCAAGTACAAAATAAACAGTATATTTGCACAAGATTGAGAAGGGAGAAAAGGTGCATGTGTTTTTATAAATACAAAGATCTGTTCTCACAATATAGTAACATCTTACATAGAGGTAAAAATGAAATGGGAAAGTTAAAATACCTGACTAGTCATTTAATTTCCCAGAACAGGTATGCATTTTGGAGTACCAAAACCAAGGAATAGTGAAAGCAATGTACAGATTTCCATTTACAAAAGGCATAAAGATAATTAATGGGACCTCTTACTTGGTGGCATAGGTAAACAAATCCATCTTCTCAGAGTGCTGCAAATATAGTGATCAAATTCAACTGCACTTTTGTGCAAGCAATTTGAATGGACGTTACTGATTATTAGTGTACCTTTTCTTAACAGGATGGTGTGGAAGGAATAAACAATGTTCTATAGGAGATTGCCACTACAATTGCTCAGCAGCATATATTTGAGTCAATTTATCTGCCAGCAACATGGGGATCATGATTGAAAAATAGGACAATTCACGAAATACTGCTTTACATCAATTTTTGCATCAACTTCTATGAGGTGATTTATTTGCATGAATTATTTTTAACTTTTTATACACAAGTGAATAATTTCTTATGATTAAAATGTAAGTCTCTGATAATGCACTATCTCTCTGAAGTGCAAAGGAATAAAAACAAATTTATTCTCTGTTAGCCATAATTCAGTTTCCCCGCTCAAATTACTACAAGAAATTAATGACGTTAACTAAATGTGTTACAACCATTTGTACCTGCCATAATATTTCCTTTCTTAATAATTTATTTTTTTTATTTGTTCAATTTTGGTACCAAGCCAGTAATAATATTGAGAAGGGGGAGGGAACAGGCCCCTTATAATATAAAGAATTGTTACACAGCTTGCTCAGCAAAGTTCTGAATTCACAAATTTCACTAATTTCATTCTACAAAAACTGAAATTTATAAAATTGTTTCTTTCAAAATAAAACTGTTATATTTGGCTTTACTATTATTAGCACAAAGCTAACTACCTGTCAAAAATGTAGATACGTTTGGGAGTTTTCACACTTATGATAAAGCAAAGCAAGTGAAACAAAACTGAAAACTTTGCAATTTCACAGATTCCTCCCAGAGGAATGAGAAAGTTAATGAAAAGATATGGTTACTGCCCATGTAGTTAAATACAAAAAGGTACTATGTTTCTTCCCCCTCCACATTGTTTTCTCTCCCTGAGACACTGATTACTACAATTCATCAGAATGCTGGCCAATTAAATTAATTATATCAATAGTAAGTTGCTCATAAATGATGTTCTCCAAGTTTCAAATTGGTATCAAATCTGAATGTATTTGTTTACATCTTAAAATTAAAATGGACATATGCATGTCATGGAGCTGAGTAACAATAATTCCTGCCGATGTAACTCTTTACCTCATGCTAGTGCCCATGCTAATTAAAATAATCAGAAAGAAGCTTTGCTTGGGTCTTTTGACCTTCTGTTAATTATACTTAGTATTTACAAAAAACAAAATCTGAAAAATTATTTTATAATACTTTAGCAATTCCTTGTATAATACCTATACATACGAGGGCAGATCGAAAAATAACGCACAATAATTTTTTTACAAAAAGTTTAATAGTTAAAACAACAAAAAAATCACAAATGAACTTACACCATTAACCTACTTTTCGAAATAGTCACCAAGCTTCTCAACACGTTTCTTCCATCGTGATCCCAGTATCAATATGTCCTGTTTGTAGAAGTCCGTTTCTTTGAAGTATAGCCATCTGCGGACTGCTGATTTCACTTCTGCATCTGTCGCAAAGCATTGGCAAGCCAGGAATTTCTTCATGGGACCAAACAGATGAAAGTCCTATAGTGCAAGGTCCGGATTGTATGGTGGATGCTGGAACACCTCCCAACCAAATTTGGTGATTTTCTGACAAACAGCAGTAGCAACATGGGGGCGAGCATTGTCATGAAGAATTTTGATATCATCAGCATACATGTTGTGGCGTTTGTTACTAAGGGTACGACGCAACTTCACCAAAGTTTTAATGTAGGCTGCAGCATTCACAGTGGTCCCATGTTCAGCAAAGTCCACCAATACAACACCATGCACATCCCAGAACACCTTCACAAGCACTTTCTTAGCAGATTGAGTCACTTTGAATTTTTTCTTCACTGGGGAACCAGCATGTTTCCACTCCATACTTGCCTGCTTGGTTTTGGGCATGTAGTGGTATGCCCACGACTCATCACCAGTGATGATTCCTTTTCAGAAAGTCATGACCTTTTGCAGTGTACCGCGTTAGGTGATCCAAGCTCGTCATCATTCGCTGGACCTTGTGGTTGTCTGTCAGGTTCTTAGGCACACAGCGAGCACTAAACTTTACGAAATTTCAAGTGTCATGAACAATATCGTACATTGCACCATAGGAAACGTTGAACTGTTGCGATAAGGTTCACAGTTGCACATGCCAGTCGTTCAAAATTGCTCCCACAATTCCTCTGACAGTCTGTGGGGTTGCAGCTGTTACTGCCCTCCCGGAGCGTGGCGAATCACTAAGGTTCACACGGCCCTCTAGGAAGAATGCGCACCACCTGGAGACATTGCTACAGTCCATACAATCATCCCCAAACATGCCACGCATGTCCCTGTCAATATCACTTGATTTATGCCCTTTGGCCCACAAAGATCAAACCACACCTGTCTGCTCTTCACATGTGGACGACAGTAACATGCGCGCTATCTTTTTTGCATAGTTCACACTTCTCTTGCTAGAGCTGCACATAAAACAAAAAATACCCTCTGTAGCAAAAGCTTCAAACTATAATCTGTGTGAAATTGTAACATTCCAGCTGCAATACCAAGGCAGAAAAAAATTATTGTGCATTACTTTTCGATCTGCTTTCATTTCAGCATGAGGATATAAAGAAGTCATGGTGCAAAATAACTGCTAGTGATTATAAGTATAACAAATTTTCTGGCTCATTTGAAGTTTTAAATATAGATTTAAAACTAACTTCACAACCGAATATTAAGGATTCTCATTTCCTTAATGCATGTGAAAGGTATTTTCAATTACTAGTGTGGTATAGTTCATGCATTTGTCTTTAAAATAGGATTACAGTTTATTAAAATAAGGTAAAACTTCCCATGTCACTATTCACAGAAGGAATTTAAAATCCAAGGATCAAGGATCTCATTTGTTTCTGTAGATCCAAACGTGTCTCGGACCTGGATCATTCCCCAGCATGTTTTCTTAGGTCATTTAAGGTTTCTATTTTATTTTTCAATACAAGAAGCTTTTGTCTGGCCAAATATTTTATGTTTTTCTACTTCAAAGAACATAGTTCTTACTGCTCAATCACTCCTGTGTTATTAACTTCATATATTTATATTCATTGTTTCCTTATACTCTACGTGACTGCTTCCATATCAGTTTTTCACACAATTAAATGTGAAACATCATTTCATACAGTTTCCCTACTCTTCTTTATTGAGAGGCAGCCTCTAATCAATGCTTAGTTTTCAACATACATTTTCAGTTCATGCAGTCGTGGATTTCATTCGCTTTTAAATTTAATGTTTTGAGGGAGTGGCAGCCTCATAATGCTGAGAATAGCATACTTCTTGCAAAATTCAGAAAAGGTACAAAAAATATGTTGCTTGAAAGAAGTGAACAAATGAATATGGCTCCTATTCTTCTATAATGATCTGACAGCTTGAAAAGGGTAGTGGTTGGGTGGTCCCAATGACCTTGCAGCTTGGGGAGGGTCACTGGTCACATGTCTAAATTAACAAATTTTTTTATTCAACTCAGCTGTACAGAACTTGGACACATTTTGTTACATTTACTAAGGTTTCTCAATGTTTAGACGCACATGTCACACGACGATCTACTGGAAACTGGATAGATTGACAACACAGCAAAGTTTATTATAAAAAACAAGGAAGGGAAGAAGAGAGACAGAGAAAGGCTTTGTGGAAACATGTGGCCAAAATACCCTCAGTTTGTTTCTACTGCAGAACCCACCCCATATAACAAAGTCACATAACTTATCAAAGTTTTCATTTATAGCTTCTTACAAAGAAGTGGCAAATTGTTAGTACCTTTCTGAATCTTGCATGAAGTATGTTAAATGCTACTGCACAACAGCATATAAAACTGTTTTTATGTTTATTATACCAACATAAATGTACACCATATAAAAACGAATTGTCAGAATTATTTTTAAAATGTGAAGATTTTTTCTTTAATTTATTATTATTCTTTTTTTTTTTAGAAATACATGTATACCAGCAATATCCTATGCCTGTTGCTCAAGTATTCAAGATTATAAGTGATAACGAGTAATAACGAATAACTAATTACATTGGTGATACATTTCTTTGAGTACCACAAACAAGTGAAGGCTCACTTTGGATGAAAGAATGTGGACAGTGATGTATTATCCTATTTAAGAATTAAGTCAGCAGTTGGTTCAGGATGAAAGCAACCCTGTTTCCAAAATATGTCCTAAATAAGTGATGTAAAATCTTAATACTGAATCAGTTCTTAAAGTGAAGTTTCCTTAAGGCAATGCATCCGTGAAAATCCGGAAAGAACATAAAAATTGAAGTTTTTGCTTTTTATGTTTACACACTATAATTTCATAATACCTCTGAGTTACCAATATCGCCAATATTTAATGCTCCAGGGAACTTATAAATATTCATCAACACTGTACTGTAATGCAAATTCCAATTTTAAAGGTTTTTCAAAGAAGTTCTTTCTGAACATTTTTCATTACTTAAAATGCTCCACCATGTGTGATGGTTAACTTCTAATTTCCAGCAAAACTTCATGATTGGTTATTATTTTATATGTATGTTATTTTTTAATAACTTTTTTCATAAAACCAATAAAATTCATTAATGCAAAAGGGTTACCTGTTTCTTTACTGGCATAACTTCATTTCAATTTTAAAAGCTTCAATGTGGATTTCTTTACAATGGTCTTTTAACATTCTGAATAGGATGTAACAAACCATTTGACAGGGAGCATTTGTAATTAACAGAAATTAATTAAATGCAGAACAAAAAAATTAATATCTCTGAAACAAATACACATATTGTCTCTTCAGAGTCTTTTGAGACAGAGGTAGGTGCAAGTAGAAAACCAGTTAGTCGGCTTCATGTGACGGCTCTTTGTTACAGCTACCATGGGGTCTCACAAATTCCTTATCTCCGCTTTCCACTGTCACAAAAGACTCTGAACAGACAATATCTGATTAAAATGTTGTATGTAGTCTTTATATTACATTATCATAGTGTGATAAAAACATCAGGTCGTTCAAATGAAAATTATGAATTTCTAGATTTTTTTCTTCCACAGGTGAATTGCCATGTTTATTACTGACCTCAAAGATGAGGCTTTAACACACTCATATATAAGTTAGTACCTGTCATAATTAAGTTGGTCTAAAAATGCTATTCTTATGTAAACACACAGCTGAAATATCCCCCTTCTCAAAGAGGTGCATGGATTAAAATCATATTGACATAACATTTAATTTGAAGCTTGTAACAATGAAATAGAAGAATCAAGCAACAAAGTAATCTGACTTTAACACTAACTTCATTTAACTGATGTTTTACAGGAATCTGATAACAGTGACATCCAAATTTAACCAGTAAATTTGTGGAGTCTCGTTTTTGACACATTATTTATGCACTTTAATTTTTGAGGGACTAGTTTCAGGAGCTGTTGCTTCCATTTTCAACCTTGGAGGTCTGACTGCCATTGCTGGTTGTAATTGATTGCAGCCTTCTCTCTGGTGGTGGAGTAATGTACTTCTGAACTAAGGTGTCAACTGGTAGGATTTCAAAATTTGTTAGCCCGTCTTAATGCTTCCATATTAAAATGTTTTTTTACATTGACACCTTAGCAAAGAAGTTCAGTGCTTCACTGCCAGAGAGAAGCCTGCAATCAACTACAACTAGCAACAGCAGTTGGACCCCCAGGGTTGAAAATGGAAGCAATGGTTCCCAAAACTAGTCGATCAAAAACTGAAGTGTAAGTGACATAGTGTCAAAAAGCCGACTCCTCAAATATACAACAAACTTCATTTGCTTAAATGTTGAAAATACTTTGTATTGTTTCTAGGCCACTGCCCCAATCATTGGCTGTACACCAGCTGATGACATCACCTACAGCTAATTCCTGTGCATGTTTGGAGACATTTTGTGGTCTTATGAACTGGCTGAGGTGGTTTATTATTTTAACTGAGTCCCAATTAATAAAGGGATTTGTTGAAAAATAAACATTTTTTTGTTTTTGTTTGCATCGGTGCAGTACTAGATGGTATGTATTGATGAAGTTGAGTGGTACCATAGCTAAACAGCTACCAGTGGAAACATGAATCAAAAATGAAGATGTCCTTGAGTGGTGTAACCAAGATCAACAAAGGCAATTGACTGACGACACTATTGTTGATACGGTCATCATCTTGAAGAGGACAACACTAATGAGAGCCCCCAAAAATATCACATTCAAGGGACTGAAAGTGATTGAAGCTATAGCCTACATTGAAGAGCAAGGGTTTATGCCACTTGATTTACTGTCACTACAGATAATTGGCATTATTCACAGTGTCCCAGAGAAGTAAGAAGTTAGCCTAAAAATCTATGAAAGACTTTTTCAAAATGTTATCTCATTTAATATTGCAATATGTTCATCTTTTATTTAAACTGTGTATAATATTCAATGTACTTTTTAAGGAAATGTGTTGTAATAAACATTTACTAGAGAGTTTTGAACATTGTTTCATTTACTACCTATTAGCATGTTATCACTGTATTATCCAAGTTTTTCTGTATCTGAGGTAGTCTGAGCCACAATTAGCTCAGATAATCAGGAGTCTACTGTACCAAAATATAAAAATTCATAACCCTTTCTTCAGTTTTATAATGCTTATTTTCTCCTACATGTGAAGTTTAGCTGGACTCCAAAGGGGTTTTAATAGTTTTGCCTGCTATTTTATCTTGTGATTACATGACCAAAAGTGTATGACAAGTGCAGATTTTTCTAATCACTTTAATTTTACTAAGGGAATATTCCATCTTTCACAACTCCCTTTTGTTTTTCCTGTAATTATTTTGTGGCATTGTAAGAAATGGATTTGATAGAGGCCAGATATTTTGATATGTGAAAATTTACTCAGTAAGTGCTGCATTTGTTGTGTGGGGCCAAATACATGTTCTGTCCCTGTAATACTCTGCTGAATCGTTAGGCATCCATGAGGGATATGTACACTGCAGTATTTTTCATTTCCTAGGAGGTATTTTTATGTATATAAGTCTCTGAAATTTTTTATTCTTGCTTTTTGTGTTTCCAATGAAAATGTTATGACTGCTGTATTATTGATCTGTTGTTATTCTTTCTCGTAGTCTTCTTTGCTTAATGGAACCTTTAATAGTCCGTCTCTTGTGCTATTGAAAACAAAGTTGATATTGCCGTTTTACATAACTGTCTAGGAGAAAATATTCTTTACAAAAATAGCAAGAATAAGTTATGAACTTTAAATATTCTGGTGTAACGTTGGCAACCTTATTAGACATCCAGATGTCTTTAAAAATAAACAGGAAGTGGTTGCAGGTATTCACAACAGCTGGTCTATAATGATGAGGACAAGATCCCTCAAAGTATGTCCTGAGAGTTTTCAGATTAAGTGAAGTTAAGTTTTGCTTTTAAAGCGTATTTCTCCATAGCACATTAAGCATAGGACACCAGTGGCATGTAACATTCAGCAACTGTTGGCCAAGCATGAAAAAAAGCTGGAAGTGAAAAAATAATTTTGATTAACCATGCAATTCTACAGAAGTATGTAGATATATCACAAGGAACATACAAAAATTGTTGCAAAAATCTAGAGCTGGTAGAGAGGGTGAACCAAAGTTTTTAAGTAACATAGCATAACTTCAGGAACTCCCAAAGAATAAGTCCATTCAAAACAATGTAAAAGCAAAGGTGAAACAAACTGAACAGGCACTACACATATTTCATCAAAACATACAGAATAAACTACTAGAAGTTGAAGTCTTTATAAAGGATTTGAAGCCTGTTCAATAGATGTCAATGAATTGGTTATCATTACGGGTGGTGATTTTTAGCATTTTGAAATTGTAAAGTTAGCATTAATCATTTAAACATTTGCACTATGGTTTATATATTTTTCTGCAAAATGCCAAGTTAATTCTGATAGAAATAATTAATGTGAAATTAAAATTGCACTTGTAAAGGGTTGATACTGAGTTAAAATTGCAGAATTAAATTTTGAATTTACTTTGAATTAAATATCTTAAAGCAACACACATAAAAGACAAAATTTATAGAGCCTAAAGCATAACCCAGAAAAAACAGAAGAATTTATACTAATGCAAAACCATAATATTTGAGTTTAACAGTCATCAATCAGGCAGACTCAGGGAGGGGCTCAGAGGGACTTTATCTCCCCCTTAATTATAGAAAAAAACATAAATGGTGTGTGCTTTGGTAAAATAAAAATAAATATAAAATAGAAACGAACAATTCTTACAACAAAATCCATTTTTATTTTGAAAGAAAGGCCTTTCTGCTTTCTCATTCTGAGACTGCCTAAAGACAAAGCATAACAAACAAATTAACCAAACTTTAAATAAGGAAACAAGTACAAAATTATCGTATAAAATGTAATAAAATGCATCAAGAGGGTAGAAGGCACAGTGACAGTAATTATAAAAAAAATTAACAATAAAATCAAAACGAAGAGCTACAAAATCAAATTTCAAAAGGCAGTTAAAAGGGTACAGTATACAGATGATTCTTTAAATTTGAAATGGATCCTTTAATGGCCAAGAGTGAAACAGTCTTTATTAGCTGGCTGAAGGTCAAACCGCTTGCAGAAGTGGATGAAGAATTTTGTAAATGAATACTTGGAATATTGTGCTAGCAAAAACTAACCTTGGTTTCTTGAATTACGTTTAGATTTTTAAAAGTCCCTTATATACTATCCAGTGTCAGTAATGTTAATGCTGTCCTTCCTAGTTTTACATGACTGAGAGCTGACATAAATACATCCACAACATACCCTGAGGAAGTGTATGACCTCTCAGGACAACTACTTTTACTAACTCAAAAGCAATTTTTATAAAGTTAACCAAGAAGTGAACACACTATAGTTTATAAGTGCATTTATGGTAACAATGATTGATTTGTATGTACAACAGTAAAATTGTAGATATACTCTTGTATTTACTTTCCTTACAAGGTCAACAGCTGCTTGGTAAATAAATAAATGAGCTTCACTGACTAACTGCCTATTAAATCCATGCAACCAATTTAAAATTGAAATATGATAGTATCTGTTACAAATACATCCTTATTCCTTTAGCATTATTACTCTATACCAATATAGTACTTTACATTTATAATCTGCATAATTTGAAACAAGATAAAACATGAACAAAATATGGAATAAAGAATAGTTTAGGAAAATATTTTAGTATATAAATTGTGCCATCTATTATGCTACTTTTAGTCTATGCTAAATGCATGCTGCTTACTGCCTAATTCCAGCTATTGAAGGTATGATTTATTTAGTGATTATAGGAAACAAATTTAATATGATAGCTAAAGAACCTGGTTTTGATTAACGATAAGGGCTGAATACAAATTATAGTAGTTCATGTTTGATTCAGAATTCACATTTCAGTGCCACATATTTGAAAATTTATCAGCTATATACATGCTTGGTTAAGTTTATTTAATGAAGTTAACGTTTCATGTCATTTCAGCTTTGCCAGAGTGACCTAATTATATCCCACAGAAGTTCTTTTCCATACCCGTGAATCCGACATGAGGCTGTTGCATTTAAGCACAATTAAATACCATCATCTACCTTGGACATAAAAAGCCAGTTGTTCAACCAAATACACAGATCGGTAATACCAGTCATATGCACAAATGCCAAAATTGAAAATGTAGCCATTTTAAATGCAAGCTAGATAAGTGAAAATGTTTACCAAGAGGTAGCTGCATTAAAAGACTATTTACTCTTCCTAAGAAGTTGTTGATTTTCTACTCAGGCAATGTATCTGTGAAAATCTTAATATCCACTGTTTTCAACTCATAAACTTTTAGTTACGTATGAGTGTCAATATAAAGAGTGATATTAGGTAATGAAAAATCTGATTTTTGAGGTATTACATTCTTGATAAAAAAAATTAACAAACTTTTTCATCTTCACAGCATATACCTTAATGGCTGGTTTCATCTTCACACCAATTGATTGTACTATTTCACCATAAGTCTTTTCTTCTTCCAATGGGTCTATAATTTCATTATAGTTTTGCAGCCTAGTTTATATTCATCCATTCCGTGTTTACTTTCAGTGCTGCTTCTATCTTATAATGGTTTCATTTAGGCTTTCTAATCCCAGCTCTTTCTGGATAACTTCATTTTTATTTTTCTCTGTAATTTCATAGCCCAAAACCTGTTGTAAGAATTTCATTTCAGCAACTTCTACTTTTCTGCTTTGTGATATTAGCATCCAACCTTCACATCCATATAGCAGGGTTGGGATTGGCATCACTGTAAAATTTTAGTAATGTTGCTTTATTACAATATATATTATTATATATTATTTTTCTGTCACATAGTTTAAAATGCTTAATTTGCTGTTTATGTCTTTATTATTAATATATGATGTAATATATCCAAAATAATTAAAATCACTTAGCTGCTGGAGAAGTTTATTAATTAAGACTACTTTTAATCTCAAATGACATGATCCCATAAAATCCAATACTTCAGTGTTTTCCAATGGTGCTTGAAGATTATATTCCTTTGAAATATTATATAATTAACATTGCTTTATGTAGGTTAATTTCTGAGTCTGAAATTAAGACATGATTGTTTGCAAACAGTAATGCATCTGTATCAAGGGTTTTTCTGTTGATTTGAAAATAATTTTGAAGATATTCTTGCCAATTTATAATTTCACATATATATGTAAATATAAAAATTACAGTATGGATGAAAGACAGTGGCGGCTGCTGTGTAAGAGCACACGAGTATGTGAACACCCTAATTTTTGGCACCTTCTGCATTTATTGTTTATTTTTTCTTTGAATGCTATTACACGTAATATAGATGCAGCAATTTAAAGTCTACAGTGTTTAAATCTACTTGCTTACCCTCTAAACTGGATGAGATATGGCAACAGAGTCACAAGCACAACTTGATTTGTGAACGTTTTTAGCAGTTTTTGTGCATGCGCAACTGGTATGACGTAATTACCTTATGGGTGAAATATACATGTATTGTGCACACTTGAACACGTGCATTAGCCCTTATCATTCATCTCTCAGCAACAAGTTTACATCAATGCCACTAAGTGGTACCGCACTACTGCACAAGTTTCATTCACGCCAGAGTACATGGGCGGGAATTTGGGAACCCCCATATGCTTTTCAGTTTGGCATAATCCCTGCTAGATGGTAGCGTACTGAACAGTTATACCAACTCACTCACTGTACAGTGAAATTTAGATCTGATGTGAGTATATTTTATAGTTATATGGATAGAAAAGCTTATTTTCTGTATATATTATGGATTTCTGGGTGTGTTATGGTATATTGTGTTATGATACTAAAAACTTCAATCACAGAATTATAAAAACATTTGCGTGATTGAAAAACAGATGCATAGATTTTCTTTATAAATATATTGTGTCAGCCATGATGCCTAATAGCTTTCCCTATTTGATGTGTACCTACAGTGCAGTGTAATGTGTATTTATATTGATTAACTTTTGTGTGGACTATGTGCAGGGACAGGACATTTTATCACTATGTGAGAATCAGAGAAACATAACTCCAATTTAGCGATTTTACAGGAGAGCTGAAAGAAGGTATTTTTAAATGTAATTTCCATGTTTCAGTGACATAAGAAAGAAGCATTGCTGTATCATAGGAATGTTCAGAGTTTGTACAGCATGAAGAAACATAGTGCTCATATTGACATTTCGATTTTGTCCTCCGCAGGTGTCAGAGAACAAAATAACTGCATGGCCAACTGCAATCTTCTGGAGTTGTTGAAATATACATGATGCTACTTCAATTGATCCGCGTTTAGCCACTCCTTCATGCCACATGTAATTTCTAGCTTTCCTGGTAGCAGTATTGTATACTGTGAGATTGTATACAGTTAGTCTTCTTTTATAGAAAATGGCCTTAGCAGCTATGACTGGACAGTACCTTACAGCTTCTAGGTCAATTCCAGTAAAGGGTATTCCCCTGCTCGGGCCCGCTCTTTCATTTCATTTTTTAAATTTCTAGCTTCCTCTTTTCTCCTTAGATGTTCAAAGTGCTGGTTCTTCTCTGCCTCTTGATTTTCTTTGGAGATATTTTGAAAACAATAGCAGTCGTTGATCACATCTTTTCTAGATACATGAAAACCTAAATTAAACTCTGTATTAAATATTTCTCTGTAGAGCCAATATTTTTCAGCAGTAACCTGTTTCTCTTTGCATTGTTTCTTATATAGATTGTGCATTATTTGTATATTCAGATCTCCTGGTAAGAACTGCCATGCAGTGCTCCGTCAGCAGTAATGCGATGGAACAGTAGGAAACGATTTGTTATGGCTCCTTATTCTCTCCCTAGCCTCGTCGGGTCTCCTTCCTCCTGGACGATGATGACCTCTATTGTCAGTAGTCAAAATCATGTTGCTGCTGTCTCTTTTTTTCTGTATGTATGGTACAAATGTTTCTGATACATTAAAAGTGCTGAGAAAAATCCCTACATACATGAACTTCATAACCATCTTTCAGTAGAAAGTACTTCTTTGTAACATTTCTACGAGACTATGCTCCTGCAGAAAGTGACCTTGCTTTAGGTACCTCCTTAATAAGTGAAGCTAAATACTGCTGCTGCTTTTCTATATCTTTCATAACCCAGAATCCATGGAACATCCCCCTCACTGATGATCTCACTACACTTTCTCAGGCATATGGAGCAATTCTTGTATTTAAATGTCCTGGCTGACACTAATTTCTTAGCAGTTGATATGTATGCCTTTCCTGACTGCCTATTCATTTTTCTTATATTCCTTCTCCACTTGTCTGCGTTCTTAGTCCTTTTTCTTGTTTTCTTTTCCTTTTCCACTCCATTTCCTCTGTCAAATTGCCTAGGTTCTTTACCATTAGCATTCTCAGTCAATGAATTTACTTCTTCCTGGTGCATGTTCATTAACATCACAAAACGTTTGCCCAGATAAATTGTCATCAGGACTGAATAGCTGATTTATCAGTAAATGGGGATTTGTGACATTTATTCCACTCATGGCATTGCTTGGAAAAATGAAAATTATATAATTTATAATGCTAGTACCTTATCTAGTATTATGTAAAACATTAATCAACTTTCAGTCAAACCCAGTCCCACTGAATTATAAAACTCATAACTCCAGCAACCTGTCCATATCATAATTGTTTTGTAATACAGATGAGGCTTCGCCATTCTTTTCTTCTGTAATTTCTAAAATAAATAAATAAGAACCAAGTTAAACCATTGCAATCAAATTAATGGTCTGTATCTCCATGAAAGACTAGCTCGTAGTTAAAATCAATATAACTTTACTTACCTTTATCCGATGTTGAATAATTCCTTTTGTTGTGGTAATTTTGATTCATCACTACATCAACCATTATCCTTCCTCTTGACGTCATTGTTATGTCTAACACACAGTGCACACTAACATTAACCTCTTCACACTGAATCCTCCAATAAACTAATAAGCAAAATGTGATGTGACAATGCTAAGTCTATAATAAGTCTATCGTCTTTCCACCACCTGATATACTCGCAAGGGAAATGCAATAGCTTGAAACCTTGTAAACAGTTCCAAGAACTGGTAGTTAGATGAATGCAGCAATTAAGATTCAGCCGTAAGTGAGATGTGCTGTGACATTTCCACCTCATATCGCAAGTGTCATTAGCTGCTGGACAAACCATAGTTCTATTTCAGGTACACAGGGAAATAGCACACACGTGCAGGAAAATTATATGCAAAACAAGCACAGAGTTGTCTCTGGTTTGTTAAAACATATTTCCAAAATTAGGTAATGAAGTTAGGAGTGCCATTAGGTTTTGCTATTCCCAAAATTAAGACGCACTTCTTCGAGACAGAAGAACGTAAGTGCCAATAAGTCTATCTGTCTCTTAAATAAACTCATAACTTGGAGATATGCAGCACCTTATTCTCGCCAGGAGAAGAGCTGCAAATACATCGTTTTGACGCAACATAAAGATCATTACTGTGATAACATATACTGAAAAAGCCAAAAACCCTATTTTGGGAGATATGTTCCTCTGGCTCTCACACGACATTATAAAAAGAAATGATGATGTTTTCCTACTTCAGAAAATATGACTTGGTGAGTGGTAATAAATTATTAATCTTAATATTTGGCTGACGAAAGAATGCAAATGGAGAATGGCAAAAATGGTACTGCAAAAGCTTTGACATTACTTCGTGTTGCTCTAAACTGACTTAATTATGTAAAGCGCAATAAAAATCCATAAAACAACCCTTTCTTTTGTCAAAGTTATGCATGCTTGTTATTATTGTTGTTTATATTATTATTATTATTATTATTATTATTGGGAATGGCTGCATAATCATAACCATTAAGCAGTAGATGCTACAGTAGCACTCCAAGTTCATACAATAACAATGTAGGTATATATTCCTTTAGCTCAAAAGTATTTTGTAATATGATTTGGTGGTATAGTATTAATTAAATATTGTTACTTAGGCATTCAGATGGTGTTTGTTTATTTGTAGAGTTGCTAGAAGGATGCCAAAACAAAAAGAATTCTCAGTTAAGGTGAGACAAGCTGTTTTGAATACTTTGAAGGGAAAGTTGCAGTCTAGCATTGCTAGAGACTTTGGCATATCACAACTAATAAATGTGTGGAGTCAACAGGAGAAACAGGAAAGAACAGTAGCCAATAAGCAATGTCTGATCGTGCTCAAAAAACAACAATGAGGGAGGACAGAATGATCTGTAAGCAGTTGGTTGCTGATCCAAGAAAATTGGCTCAACAAATTAGGAATGATTTGGAGCAGCATCATGGACTGAACTTACATGTAAAATGACTGTAATATGTCTCCTAGTAACAGGTGATTTAAATGGTAATTGACCATCATTTAAACCACTCATAAATTAAAAATATAGGGAGGACAGGTTAGAGTTTGCAAAGAAACATCCAACTTGGAATTCTACAGATTGATCTACAGTTTTATGGAGTGGAGAGAGTAAATTTAATTGATTTTCTTCTAATGGTGTGCAGTATATATATATATATGTCAACCAAAAATCCACAGGAACAACAAACAGTACCATTAAGCACGGTGGTGGTAGTCAGGTGTGGAGATGTTTTTCTAGAAGTGGGGTTGGTTCTATAGTTCAAACAGACAGCAATATGGATTGTTACCTGTACAGTAACATATGATCCAACACACACCTCCGGACATTCAAAAAAATTATTTTCAGATAAAAAAATCAAACTTTTGGAGTGGCCAATCTAGAGCCTGGATCTAAATCCAATAGAATACCTCTGGAATGTATTGAATTGATGTGTTGTCATAGAACCTACTCAAACAAGGATTAATTTGCTGCTACATTATTGGACTAATGAATGGTCAAAACTCCCACTTGACCAATTACGAAAGCTTGTGGATTCAATGCCAAATAGATGAGCAGCTGTGATCAAAGCTCATGGGTATGCAACGAATTAGTGATTTTTTCCCCCCAGATTCCAAAATATTTTTGTTTTATTCTTGGATACTAAGACCTAAAAATAACTTTTGAGCCAGAAGAATACTTATTTATTTTTTATGTAAGATAACTTTGTTTAAACTAAATGTATTTTTGTGCTAAATTGACTATAATTAGTAATTAAAACTTAATTACCCACTGGCATTTTTTTTTTAAATACCTACCTTTATGACATTGTAACTAATGCTTTCTACAAAATACTTTTGAGCATTACTGTATATCACATTTTCAGGAATGTCTGAATTTTGTGAACACCCAAAATATATACTCACAAGCCGCACTGGTGAAAGATAACATCCATCTTACTCCTAAGTTAATCTCTATAAAATTAGTCTTTTCTGCAGTTTAGCCTAGTTTTAATTTTTTAATAATAATAATAATCATAATAATAATAATAATAATAATAATATTTCTTCAATTATAGACATAGAAAGATGTTTCAAGCATAGTCAAAATTGTAATACATGTAAGATATACAAATTTTGAAAATTTACCAATCGCAAAATCCAAAGATAGTACAAATATAATAAACACAATTTTAATATTATATACTAAACATTTTTAAAACTAATTATCCTGTATACGTATAGGCATCCCTTAATTAAATATTTCTTTAAGGCTGATTTTCGGGTTTTTTAGCTACAGAGGTAACTTGTTACAGATCGTACTATCTATTATAAATGGACCCTTTTCATGATCCTACTCATATGTTGTGTATTTTGGTATATTAGTTAAAATGAACCACATATCAAATATCTAATGTATTCCCATTTCTTGAATAGAAGACTATAAACAGTAATGTGTTATAACTAGAGCCTGGAAGATAGGCAAAACGCCTTTTCTTTTGGGATGGATCTAATAGAGAGTTAAATAGAGATCAACATGTTTCTGAGCATTTAGGGATGGTAGAGCCAGTTTTTATTTTGCCTTTTTCAGCTTCTGTTGCCTATTTTAAGGTTTAAATGCTTTTTTGCTTGATTTGGATTGTTATGACTTTTTGCTGTAATATGCACATTTTAAATGGCACAAAGAATTTCATGCATTTGTTTTCAAGCAGTTGAAAAGCTTACCTCCTCAAACAATTCAATTAAGCTCTTTAAATAGCAGAACTTATTATAATCAGCTTACATAAAAAAGGCTACTAAAGCCTTGAAAGTTCTCTTCCCAAAAATGCTCTATCTCACAAATCTAGCCCTCAGGTTGCACAGAATCATCAAAGTAGTAAGTTTGTATTCTCTTGTGAATAAGTTGGTTTCCAAGACCAAGAAAATCTTCCAAAACTCTCCTTCCCAAATGCAGGTTTTTAAGGACGTAGCTCCAGAGCTTGCTTTACCTCCACAGCCAGTTCTCACCAATGGGGAACCTGGATCTCTACAGCCATATATTACAGCAACAATTTGGAGAAGATATATGAAGTATATGATGCTCTATCAGAAAATGAAACTGCTTTAGTTTGCAAGGTAAAGAAGTTGTAAAATTAAGAACTCGGCAAATGATCTGGCATTTATAGCAGCACATTATAGTGTGCTACCAGAAGTAGTCTTGAAGCTGGAAAAAACAGGTGGTACGCTAGCGTCATCCATGTGGATCTTTGAAGATGCAATAAATCAACTACTGCACGTATCAGGAGGGAAAGGAAAAAGTGTTAGTGAAAAGTGTAAAATGTTGAGTGCTAATGTGGACCAAGAAAAACTTGAGAACATTTGTGATGTCCTGAAACATGAAAGTTCTGTTGTGACTAATATGAGTCCTTCCGAAATAGCGGTTTTAAATGTGCTCTTGTCACTTCAGTGGAAGTAAAACATTCTTTCTCCATGATGAAAAATGTTCTCTCTACATGCAGCTAATTATAACACTTGACACCTTGAAAAACATATTGTTGTTGCTTGTAATCAAGTAAAGTAAGAGCAAGTACTTTATGTAAAAAATAAATTAAGTATCTTAGATAACTATTTTCATTAATAAAGAGTGGCATTACTCTTCATTTTCACTTTTAATAAATGCTAATTTTAATTATGTTACTACATATTTTCGGTATTTTAAATGCTTTTTAACTGCCTATTTTAACCAAAATAAATGCCTGAACTTCTGGGCTCTAGTTATAACACTAGAATTTATGTGGAGTTTCAATAGCAAGTTTGCTGCCATTATCAACCAATTGTCTGCTGCTAGAAGATGATGTGTTATACCATGGACAACAGACACCAGGTTTGGACATGCTACCACATTTCTTTGTGATGACACCATTTGGGTTTTAAAAATGTCAAGTTGAAGTGGGTGTGCCTAATGGTAAATACAGAAATTTAAGGGGAAATTCCAGCTTTGCAGCACCAAATTATAAAAACAAATGGCCTGATGGGATAAGTGGGTTTTCTTTCCCAAGAGACAAGAAGAGACGAGCCCAGTGGATACAAAAAATGCAGGCGGGACAAATACCTTTTATTCTGAAAGTACTGCCAAGATATTTACATACAGTGAAGATGTAAAGAAATAAATGCCAACATAGATTAACACAGGTGCTATACTTAAGATTTTGGTGTTTCTTTCCTTTGGTAAAATCAAAACCAATACTTTTATTTGTATACTATTTGTTTAAACCAGATGAGCATCTATCCATTCAGTCAGTAAATTAATTTCTTTTGGTGGTGGACATATCTCATAAGATGCTTCACTAAAGAAAAAGAAGCAGATAAGCCAAAGCAAATATGCTTTACAATTACTGTAAATAACTTCTGAATAACAATTAAGCTCTGAAAAAATAGTAGCAAAAACTTGCAGTGAAACTGAGTAATCAAAGTACTTAAATATTACATTTAAAAGGAACATTTATTTATTAAGTTTTCTCAACATTTTAATTAGGTTTGCAACCAAAGGATGATCCATTGATCAATTATACATTTTAAAATCTGGGTAAAATGTTCTATTATTGGCTCCATTTTGCTCATTGAGAAGGTAGGCATGTTGCAAAATGTATTAACTCATCCCTAAAGGAATCCTGGATCCGCCTCTGATTGCCTAATTTTTCTTGCTTAAAGAAAGCATTTCAATTCACTGCATTCAAGCTTACACTGAATCAAACTTGAGACAATTTTATCATTCCTTGCCTCGGTGACAAAATGTAACAGATATAAGTACTTCAGAGTTCATTTTCTCACAATTTGTTTCCCCATTACTGCTCTTCAGAATCCTAAAATATTCAAAGAAAAACAGAAATAGGGTACATTTAGGTACAAACCATGACATTGGAAACCCCCAAAACTCCTAAGAATTAATGTAAATACTGAAACTTGTAAAATAGCTTCATATAATTCAGTATTTTAATTTCTAGTTCAACTTCTAACCGATTTTAAGTGCACATGCTAAGAAGAATATCTGCAGACATATATGAACATTGAATTTTCAGTGCACATAAATCCTATATAGCAACAAAACATGTAATGCAGAGTGTACAATATTAGGTCGATTTTTCTACTATGTGATGCTAGAGGTATGTTTATAGGTACCTGCTATAGAAGTCACAAATGCATTTGATAACTGCATAAATAGCTATGAAATTCACCTTTGCTGAGTTGCTCGTGATTTAAATTAAGATTCTGTTATTGAAGTTGTCTTGCACTTTGTAGTAACATTCTGAAAGTTGTATGTGTGCTTGTTAAAATCTGAACTGAATGTAATATTGCAGGGAAAAAAATGGGATGATCTTCAAACTTATTATAAAATAATTCTGATTAATGGGGAACATGGTTACCATATGTCCTCATATGATTTTTCCTACAGAAATGTTTCCAAATTTGCTAGGGTTTCTTTCTGAGTATTTTGTATATTTATGACCTTCACACTGCTTTATACAATGATATATTATATTTAAAAGTTGTAAATTAGCATCGTTGCTTACTTATTCTGATCTTACTGTTTCATGTCTAAAACATCCCTACAGAGGGGTGCAAAGCTATGTACTCACTCTTTAATAATCGATATCTTGTGAACAAAATGACAGGCTAACAATTCTTGTGCAGTAATGTAGTTTAATACTTTCTCAACAGGTATGTCATTTTGTGTGTTCAAAATGACCACCATCAGCAGCACCACAGTGTCCATGGCGCTAAACTGCTGAGTAAACTACAGATATCATTGTGTCTAGTGTGATGACTGTGCACGATGCTTCAATGGTTTCTCATAGCACATTCAGTATAGCTGGCTTTTTCCATAAACTTCAGTTACATAGCCCATAGGTAAAAGCACGGAGGTGTTAGGTGTAGAGACCGTGGTGGGTACTCAGTGGCACCTCTTCGACCTACCCATTGTCCAAGTAAAATTTCATCCAAGTATGCCCTGACATCTTGATGGTGGGCAGGAAGCATTAAACTACTGCGCAAGAATTGTGTCTGTGTTATTTTGTTCCCAAGATATGGATTATCAAAGAGTGAGTACATAGTTTTGGACCCGTCCACATATAACACTAGATATCTCTCCGGGAATCCCACTTTGAAAACCAAAATGTTGGCTCCATAAGTAGTACTGGTGTCCACATATGGTGTTTAATGTCCTTGGGGGCTGCGTTGTCATTCAGTGGCAATTCAAAGTTGAACACACTATCTTTGTTCCTCAGGATAAATACAGTCTCCTACACAGTTAGTTCCATGTCATTTGTGATGCTTTTAAGCAGCACTGATTCTGAAACTATTTTGTAATTTTCTGTCAAAATATCTCACATTTTTTAAATATCCCTTTGCTCTTACTTTTAGTTTCCTTTTTGTTTTCTTAATTATTACACTTATTACACTGTTTGCAATTGATATGTTCTTAAATTCTCAACCATTGGGATGATGTCTTTAATCTGCGATGTTTAAGAGGTTTTGGATTCTGTATGTGTTCCTAGGTGCTAGAATGATGTTTGTTCTGTAAATATTTTCTGAAATCTTGGGATGGTATGTGAATTCCTGGTCATATGTTTCTATTTTACTATGGATAAATTTGTGGTTTCTTGTATTGTTTTTAATCTCCTTGCTTTTTTGTATTTTCTTATCATGTATCTACTGAACCCACTGTTTTCTGCTATTGTATAGAAGCTCAGAAATCTCTGAAGATTAAATATTATATCAAAAAAGTAACTGCATGTTTTGGGATGAATCGATGAGGTAATGAAATAGCATCATAAATAACAATACAGTCTGACAAGTGCCCGACCGAAAACAGAAATATCATACTGATTCTTTCTTACATTATGCTTGTGAAAATTCATCCATTATGGAAACTAATAACTATATCTTTTTTTAGACGGTAAAAGCTTCTCGGGCTCTATGTCCATGGTCTACTGGGATTCTTCCCTCTTATCTCCCAGACATTTCAGTTCAAACTACAGCAGACGTCTTCACTGGAAGCTCGATGTGATCTACTTGCTAATTCAGCAGCAACTGATGAGGTTGGTGAATGTGTGTCAGCCTTTACAGAGGCAATGTCCATGGATTCAAGTGCTGATTGGTTCTCTTCCGCAAGGGGGTTGGACCTATCCTGGTAATCCTGAAAGTTGCTGAAAGGGGGATGGTTTCTTATTGGTTTGCATGCTTTCTGTCCCTTAACATTTCATAGGGCTGGCTGCCATGCCGTGTGCAGCTTTTGAGTTTCTTCCTTACAGTTGAAATGATTATGATGTTTATAATTTCTATAGCTTCATGATATAGTCGTGAGTAATAATGTGTAGTTTGTGCTAATATGTCTGTTGCTTCCTAATGGATAATATGCTCCCTTTCCGTTAAGACAGCATGCATACAGCTGATTTTCTGGTTGACCTAGATGGCAATTCCTCTTATGCTTGGAGAGGCATGCATTGGTGCTGCATTATGTTGTTCCAATATAAACTGCACCACATGAACTTGGAATCCTGCATACCCCAGCTGAAGAGAGTAGCTCCCTAATATCTTTGGTTGAGCGGAGTGACTGACGCATGTTTTGTAGGTTTGAAAACTATGTCTACATAAAGTTGTTTTAATAACTTGGAAATATGGTCGGTGGTGTTTCTCAGATATGGGAGATATGCTCAAAGAAGAAAGGTACAGCAGATTTCCCATATCTGAGAAACACCACCAATTGCATTTCCAAATAATTAAAATGACATAATGCAGATACAGTGTTCACGCCTACAAAACAGATATGCCAGTCAACCTGCTCAACCAAAATTATTAGGAACCCACTTTCTTCAGCCAGTGTATACAGGATTCCATGCTCATGTGGTGCAGTTTGTATTGGAACAACACAATGCGACATCACTGTATGCCCCGCTGAACATAAGAGAAATTGACATCTAGGTCAACCACAAAAATCACCTGTAGCTGAACATGCTCTCTTAGCTGAAGAGCCTATATATCCATTATGAAGCAACAGACATATAAGCACAAACTACACATTATTATTCACAACTGTATCATGAAGCTATAGAAATTTATAATCATCATAATAATTTCAACTGTAAGGAAGAAACTAAAAACTGCACACGGTATTGCATCCACCCCTACAAAACGTTAAGGCAAAGAAAGCGTGCAAACCAATAAGAAACCATCCCCCTTTCAGCAACTTTCAGGAGCACCAAGATAAGTCCAACCTGGTTGCTGGAAGGAGCCAATCCACGCTTGAATCCACAGACACTGCTGCTATAAAAGCACACTTTCATTGACCACATCAGTCACTGATGAGTTAGCAAGGACACATCGAGCTTCCACTGAAGATGTCTGGCATAGTTGCAGACAAAATGTCTGGGAGATAAGAGGAGAAGAATCCCAGTAGACCTCGGCCACAGAGCCTGAAAGAATTTTATCGTCTAATTAACACCAACCATGAAAGCCAATGCTCATTAATACATCAGTTTTATTTGACTATCATATAACACACTAATTACATATGACATAACAATATCCTTATGAAAAATATTAAAACTACTGCTACTCATTAAGGTTCTGCATTTATCAATTGTCAACCAAGCATATGCAATAATGATTAATGTGAAACAATACATAATGAGCTTCAAAATGAGCCAACCTAAATGACAGACAAGGTTATGAAAGTGACACTGATTCTCATTAACTAACACTGCCAGAAATTATGGCAGAAGCATTGAATGTTACTAACAATTTATTACCACAAAAGTCAAGAATATATGAAAAACTCTGTAGGCAGTTCTTCAGGGATACTGTAGCTGAGGAGTATCAATACTATCGTATGATTCACTTTGCTTTTCTGCTTCCAAAGTGGTAATTGAATCATGTGTTTCACTTGCGAGAGCAAATATTTGTGTTTACTTCACGTGTGTTGCCATCTTGTGTGACGTCATTCATTGGTCTGGTCCGTATAGCTCCATCTGGCGTAGCAATTTGTATCAGTTTTGAAATAATTTATTTTAAATGTCCTCCGGCTAGCTGTTTGGGGTCGAACATGTTTCTCATGCAGGGTGTGAAGCGGAAAGGAATCTTTTGTCTAGAAATGATACTGATGAAGAAATTGGTTTTATAATCTTTATTGCAGAACACGTTCACGAACACTTTCACATATTTATCTGGATACTCGCCATACTGAAACTGTTTTTAATAACTTCTTATCACTTTTAACTCACGTACTTCAACTTTATATATTTAAATGTATAATACTTTATAGGATTTCTCGTACTTCTGCTGCGCGTAACTTGACGAATTGATAGACCGACATGAGAATCTTGTTGAACTGGGAGCTGACGTGTTATGTGTTGAGAATCTTGTTGAACACTGGGGGACACGCTACCTCGGCCTGGCTTATTTATAGGCTTGCCTTAAGATACGCCTAAAGATTATAAATGAACTGCCATTGGCTAATAAAACGCGCCAACATTAGCGTCTATTTTACTATCCAATGAAAACCACTAATACATATTACTTTTAGGGAAAATTCTAGAAGCTTTTACCGAAAAGGCGCGAAACATTACGTAACTTCCTGGTTCCCGGTACTGATAAACAACTCATCCCCTCGCTGCATTATTGCGTTATTGTTGACAGTTTCAGTAAAGCCGTATATTATTATTTACCAATAATAATTACAATTAATAAAAATCTGAAATCAATGTCACATAAAAATACATATTCATATTACAATCCTTATTTACATTTAAGTAATTTGTGATACAAATTACCGTCTCACACTTTACTCCTTGTATATGGATATATGTATATCAAGGTTTCCATTATCAGAAGAGACCACAGCATCGCTGCTATCAAATCCCAAGCAATCTGAATCCAGAGGTGCAGAAGCAACGCCTTCATTATTTGATTGGGCTGTAGACTGATAACTAAAATCAAAGCCTTGGCGATTAAACTCCATTCTGAAATGAAAAACAGTAGGTTAAAATTATTGCATTGCTATAAAAATTTCTGTGTTTTTAAAAAATGAAAGCTTATTAGATATGCAAGTATGCAAATCAGTACAAAAAGGACATTTATGGAAGTGATAGGGAGAAGACAATTATAAAAAGAACAATGGTTGGAAAAAAAAAGAATAGTTTTGTGCACTGAAATTTATAAATGACAGTGAATTAATATTTGGCTGTATGAAGATGTGAATAACGATGTAAGCGGACTGGATAAAGATAATTCCTTTTATTTAAAGGTGAGTCGGAATTGTTACACTAACATCACTTAAGTTTACTCACTTAACATGTTTCGGGAAACGGTTGTTCCCATCCTCAGAAGTTAATTCGACTGGCCCATGTTGTTGGTGTTTCCGTTTTTTGGACACAGTATCCAGTCCAAAAAACGGAAACACCAACAACACGGGCCAGTCGAATTAACTTCTGAGGATGGGAACAACCGTTTCCCGAAACATGTTAACTTAAGTGATGTTAGTGTAACAATTCCGACTCACCTTTAAATAAATTCAATACACATCACTGTTTCTAGCTTCTTTTCATTACAATATCAACATAATTCCTTTTCTTATCAGCATTATTCAAAATATAATTTATTGATTCAATATGTTGTGCATTTTTAAATAAACAAAGGTAACTTCATTCTCCAAAAACAAAAAAAAAAATATCATGCTTATTAACTTCCTGAAATTGAGGTCCGCAAAACTTTCCCTCATCCAGCAAAATGTCATAAATTTGTGACGACATGAACTTTATAATGTATAAATTGCTCAGTGCAGTAAATGTACTAAAATTACATGTAAAATAAATGGGAATTAAATTTAAAAGTCTTTTCTGATGGTAGATGTTGTTACACATGTGGCGTGACATCAGATCCTGGTGTGAAGATGATAAGCTGGTCTTCCTGAAGGTAGAGCAGGAACAAGTTCTCTGCCTGTGGAGTGGGGGAAGGAAGGAAGATTCCTTCATGTTGAGGAAGAAGAAAGCAGTCAACAGTTGGAGTTGTGAGGGTGGGTTCACAGCCAACAGTCTTTATAATAATGAGGTCAATGGAACAGCATAACCATATTGTGACAAGTCACCATTACAGATAGAAAGAGGTCGCTATTATGCCATGTTGTGTTCTTTTGTTCAACCTCATACTGGGTTAAGTTAACATGATGTAACATTCTATGGAATATAAAGGAGAATGCTGCAATTGGTAAACCAATTAACTGTGAGTTAACTTGCATCTCGAAAATTTGAGGTTTGCAAGTGATTATCAAGATGAGTTAAGCAAGCAGCATGTGAAGATGGATGGTAAAATTTGTCTTTGGCTGGAAATTCCGCACAGGAGTTTGGGACGTGAAGGATGAGTTAGTGCATAAAAGAGATGGGTGTACAAAATATTATTTTGTCCATTTTATTAACAAATGGTGAGATCTTTCCATAATTGATTTATTTTCTCATTTTGTTTTATTGCATTTTAAAATTAATCTAAAACAAGCAAACAGTATTTAGCACGGCATGATTATGCAGGTGTTTTTTTTTGACTTGGTGTAATCTATTTTGCATATAGGGTTTCTTTTAACATTCATCATGTACTGTAGCCAAATTTACATAGCACAAGAACTGTGGCTTTTTATGTTAGGGCTACGCTGAATACGAATGCATTAATGAAAGTATATGGTGATGAGATATACTATGCAATTGTGCAAATAACCAAAGTGATATGTCGTGTGATTATGTAATGAACAAGCTAAGAACAAAGGAGTGAAAATACTGTTAGTGCATGGTTTATGGTTTGTGAGATTAAGAGCTGTGATATTTTACACTGTAATGGTTGTTTTTATGATTTATTTCTTTCAAGTGTTGTATATATGAAAAGAATTTATGCAGTACAAGTTAATAATTATTGTCAAAGACATAAAGTAAAGATTTTACATGAATTTTTATAGTAGCAAAGTTGTATCAATTGTTTTAAGTTGTTTACGGCCAACATATTTTATATGTAAAGACTGTGGAAAAATTTTATTACCCTGAATTCCCTATCATTGATCACATTTTCTAAATTATTGTGCAGAATTGCCATCATGGTTAACCATTACATTTTAAAGGTAAAATAGCAGTTAAGTACCTGTGGGATGAATAGTGTTCATGTAATAGCATGCTTACCCAAGGTAAAAGTACAGAAATTAAGGTAACTGGTAGTAATTGATTAATTAAAAGTGTTACAATTACAGTTTTCAATTAAGAGTTGCAAATGACAGTAAAGTTTGAAGGGAGCATTACACTTTGAAGACATGGTAGTACTGCTTCTTTCTGTCACATAAGCTGAAATTCTTCTGTACCAAAATAAACATCTATTAAATCACTGAACACCACTTCCTAGGCTGTAGACAGATTACTAGTCCATATTTTATGCTTCATTTCATTAACTATAAACAAAAGCTGTCACAAAAAATGGAAAACATATCCTGCAGCCATAGAACAACAATACAATAACCATGGTAATGCATGAGGCATTCAGGAGATCTGTGTTTCAAATCCCACCAGGACTGACTGAGGAAAACTGAGGCTTTCCTCAGTCATCATAACTCACAAATGCTAGGAAGGTACCCTAAACTTACGCCTGGAGGTTTCCTTCCTAAAATCGGTTTCCCAAATTTCATTTAACTACATGTATCACCAGTGTCCACTACCTGTGGTGCCTTATATAGCAAGAACACATGTTAAGCACTACTAAAAAGAAAGAATACAATAAACGATTTACATGAGGGAGGGAATTGACTTTACATTTAATGTCTTCCAATGCTGAATGCTTGTGTCCATTTACTGCTGGTTACTAGTGGCCACTAGTGATGCTACCAGATTATAAATCCACATGCTATGCATTTGGTTGCAAGTATGGTGAAGGGACCATGATTGCGATGAAGGAAAGACATGCTGATAAGCTCTGGCCTCACAGCACTGCATACCAATTACATGGTTCATTCAGTCTGTAATCTTAAGTTACAATATAACGCAATAAAAGTTAATGGTTTTTCAAGTCTGTGGTGAAAATCTGTAACACTTTGAATCTGCCCACAAAGAGCTAAAGTAGCCTGCTTTGCCATAAACTTGTAAAAATACCTCTGCTCCCATACAGTTAATGAGTAAACCCTAAAAGTGGGCAAGTATGCAAAATTGATTACAATTTGGCTCACTTTGGAGCTTATACATACATACGTGCAATATTTCAGGAATTATATGTAAATGTATGAACGAAAACAGATAAACTTACACAACAGAGTGCTACATTTGCACAGCTTCACTCTGGAATTACAATGACTTATATACAGAGTGGAAGGAGTATAGTCATCTACCTTCCAACTATGAATACAACTCATCCTAAAGAACAAAATTTTCAAAGTTACATAAGGTCCCTTCTCAAACATTTTTCTAAAAGTTTTCTAAGTGATCTATAATGCAATATCTAATAATGAGGCCTAGATATCCGTGGAGCATACACTACACGATGTATGTATTTTCTGCATTTGCAATTATGGAAGTTTTTATTTAAATTATGTGTTTTTTCACAAACAACTTGATTTTAAAAGTAAAACAATAAAATTTGCATTTCTTTATGTCTGAAAAATGAGATTCGAATTGTATTTTATGAGAATTTTAAAGACACCATTTTAACACTGGTTAGCCTCCATTACATAGATGGCATAGGCATCGAAATACATTTGATAATCACTCTTTGCTTAATTAAGCATGTGCATCTTAAATCCTGACTGCATTCACATACTGAATTCAGGAGTTTCAACAAACTACTGATCCATCAGAATCTGTCAGAATTAGTTCATAGCAAATATCAGTACTGTGCAGACATGCTTTTAGCTGCAGATTGGGCTGGACTATGTGATTGGCTAGCTAGTTTATGTCATGACAGCAGCTAGCTACAAGGACTGTTAAATGTTCCCCTGAATTTAAAGATTTCAATGTATTTTACAAAGATAACAACTGTTAAAACATTTGAAAGTAAATATAACATACATGAAACACCATACAAGAAGTACAGGCATAAAGTCTGTTTCTGTATTTACAGTTTCCATAGCTAGCAACTGTTATGACGTAAACTTGCTACCTAATCAAAATGTCCTGCAATATTTATGACTAAATGCTTGTAATGGTGGGGGCTCAAATTGAGTGTTGGAACAAATCTATTTTGGTTTGTTCCAATGCACCAGTCTGTACGTCTGTGATGAGTTCATGAATGGTCCATGATTGCCTAATGTACACGTGGATTTGTTTGAAGTTGGTCACCAGTCAGAATCAGTATATTTGCTATGTACAGATTCTGATGGTCTGTGACATGTTCACAAGTTTGTTAGAATGCCCAAATGCATTATGCAACCATAGTCAGTTTGTTGGAATCCACCACCAGTTGGACCCGCTTTAATGCGCATGCTCAATAACAGGGACTGTTGTTGGAACAAACCTTATAAAATAGCAAGAAAAGTTGCAAAATAAATTGCTGGACCCAACCATTCGAGAAAAGAAATGAGTATAACACAGCTGATCAGATGAGGGAAGGGTGACCAGGGTTCCTCGCCTTTTGGTAGTAGTAGTAGTGGTAGTAATTATTTTTACAATAGAACTTTATGCATTTTTGTTATCCAGCAAGAAGGAAATACATGTGTTATTTTGTCTAAACTGCAGCATTGCTCTCTGGGAATGCTAAAGAGGAAGTCAAAGATTGAATTTGACATGCAGGTCAGATTGGCCGCTTGCAGGCTCCAGTTGCCATGGTAACCATTATGTCACCACTTTGAAGCAGTACAAGGGGCAAAAGCCGAACTTGTCCATGCAGCCCTGGTCTTCCATGCTGTGGGAAGCCAGTTAATGTGCAGCTGCATCTTTAGTTTTCTCTTATGAAAGTCTCTTATCATATATTAGTTCAACTGACTCACATTTTCACTTGTAAACCACAAGGGTTCTTGTCATTCAACCAATGTCATACCAGCACGTTGTCATGGTAGCTCAGTTGTTCAGAGCAACTGCATGGAAAACAAAGATTTGTGGTTCAAATCCCACCTATGGCATTGAGTTTTTCAGTCTGAATCTATCTTTCCAACTTTAGCCTTTCCAAACATTTCAACTTCTTGATGAACAAAAATTATCACTGACTGACTTAACAGTGGTTAACTATGAAGCCCGGGACTAAAAGTACTTACAATAATGAAAGTGTCATTACGGTATGTTATCTCAAAATGAATTTGAGAATGCTTTGTGGTTCACTAGAATAAATGTTAGTAAGTTTATAGCAATGACATAGAAAGTAAAACCCCGCTATGGTATTGAATGTTTCAACCTGATTCTACCTTTCCAATGGTAGCCCATGATGTAAAAATACAGATCAATGTACTTTAAGATACTGGATAATATTCTAACACAAGTGGAAACAAGACTTTTAACATTGTGATAAACTGCTCTTTCTTAAATTGTCTCCACTCAGTTTGCCAATTGTGCTCAGTATTTCCGTGAAGATGGTCTGGATTCATTATTAAAAATGCATGCTGTATTCTTCAACCACTTCCAGTGTAGAACTGGAAATTGTATTTTCTTTCTTGCATAAAGAAACATTTCACTCTGTCAGTATGGGAGACATACTGAGAACCATGTATTTCCTCCCGCACCAAGCTCAACCTTCCAAATGACTTATTAATGTGTATACAACAATATGTATAGATTATATACATCTCAATAATTGTAAATACTAATCAATTAATCATTCATTTTCTCCCTTCTTTGATGGTGTCTGTTTGCAATGTTAAGTACAATAAATTGTAGGAATTTTTTTACAGTGGTATAAGAGTCACTAGATAAGTATTGAAGTAATAAATAATAAATACTCATAGAAATATATTTTTTAACCCAGTTTCTTGAGTATGCTTCCTGGCACTGCATACAGTGCTTTTTCCTCTGGAACCACTTCTGGAAGCATACACGCAATTCAGTTTTCAGCATTGCAGAAAATTTCTTCTCATTTCCTACAACTGCTTCTTTAGGGCTAGGAAATCAGTGACTTCAAAGCCTGTTCTTCACAATAGGAAACAGGAAGAAATTGCATAGTGCTAGGTTGGGACTATAGGGTTGGTGTGTCAATAGTTTTGCTTCAGTTCCTTGCAGAAACTTCATTGTTACATTAGTGGTGTGCGTTGATGCTCTGTAATGGTGCAACAAACCTCCCCATAATCCTGTCTTTGGATGTCGTTCTTGAATTTTCTGAAACACTTTTGGAAACCAAACTTCTGTGCATCATTTTTCAGTAATAGTTCTCTGATTTTCAGGCTCAACTGTTGCCACATGACCACTTGTAGAGTAGAAAGAGGCAACCATTTTGTTCCCGCACTCCTTGACCTCCTGACTTTGATGGGTGGTTGGTCTTTAGGGAAAAACCAAATAGATAATTAGCATTTTGTTTCTGGATCTGATTTATCCAGAAATGTGACCAAATCTACATAGGTAAAACAAAAGAAATTTAGGGAACAGATTAAAAAAGCATATGAGACACACCAAATACAGACGAATAAACCTGCAGTTGCACACTACTTTTGGAGACAACAAATCACAACATCCCATCAAACATAACCCTCCTAAAGGTGGCAAAATATGCAACTGATTTGGATACTTGGGAAAATAAATTAATCACAAAACATAAACGCCATGCAATGAATTTTGAATTGCTGCCACCAAACCCACAATGGGAATTCACCACTCCATCACCAGATGTCATCACACACACAAACACACACAAGATAGCACTACTAGAAACCAGTCAGCCTCTTGATGATGTGAGCAAGTAGCTGTTGAAACCAGTCAAGAAGAAAATCGTGTAAATGACGTTAGGTGTTTCTACTACGACTCAGTTTTCTATAATTTCAAATTCACATCACTGTTACTAGGTTATCCATATATTATATAAATGATATGTCCATGTTTCATCACACGTTAACAATATCTGAAACATGTTAAGACTGTTCACAGTTAAATCTTTTCAGCAATTCTTGAAACCATTCCTCCCTATGGAGCTTCTGTGGTTCAGGCAAATTATGGAGCACGCATCTTCAAGAAATTCTTTTCACTAAGGTGCTCATGAAGCATGGTTGAAAACTCTGAACTAATTGCTAATGTCAGCTCAATGTCCTTGTAGGTTTGTCTTCAATCTTCCCTGATCATGGTTTCCATAGAGGTGATTTTTTACTCAGTTACTACAAGTGTTGATCTGCCATACTTCTCTTGATCTTTAAGACATCCCACCCCCCTCTTAAATTCTCCAAACCAGCAGAACACAGCAGCTCGTGAAGGAGAAAAGTCCCTGAAAGCTCCTCTCAAATGCTCAAATAATGTGTTTCACTTAAGCCACATTTAAAATCATATCAGATCACTCAAAAATGCTCTCTCGAATTGCCTATTGCACTTACAAGAGTTCACACAAACATAAAATGCGGGAAAGTGAATGACACACAAGTGCTCTGCCTGCTAGTATTACAAAACCACTGACTCAACAAATTTTGACACAGCAACAGTGCTTTTTGTGAGGATGGCCAATGTTCCACATCTCAATAGTTATCCTGTGAGCCTCATACTAAATTATAAGCAAAATAACAACGGAGTTAATTTCCAATGCATTTTCAGGTTTATTTTTTGGTGAAGTATTTTCAAGTTTACATCCTCAAATTTCTTACAGGTTACTTTTGGCTTTCTTAACATGCACCTCATTTTAACCAGAAAAATTAATTGTGTAATTTAGCCTCAATGGACTTTTCATTTAAAAGCTAATATTTTTTCAGTTTTGATATAGCTACACAAAATAAATATAGGAGTCAGTGAATAGGGAGTGCAATATTTAAAAAAATGCGAAAGAGTGCAAAATCACAATAAACTCTTGTACTCTTATACTTTCATTTTTCACAACAGGTAAACCCTTTTTTAATAAGTTTTGAAAATGCAATAAAATGCAAAATTTGATCAAAATGCAAAAATTTTACTAAAATGTGACACAAATGTAAACTAAACAATTATTTTTCAAATAAAACGTTTTCCTTTCCTTCTGGAAATTTTAACTTCAGCATTTGTGCAGCCTTGGAATGTTTTGACACACTCGACCACCCTTCTGGAATGCAGAAAGGTAATGTGAAAAAGGAAGCACTTTCCATTATTTACTGAAATTAGCATATTTAATAAATTTTAATTATAGTTTTAAGCCATTTAAAATAAATAAAGTCCATTTAAAACCTGAACTTCCAGGCATAAGGAAAACAATCATGGTTGTTAACTTAATAATGAATGCAATAATTCTGATGAAAGAACTTATTGAAAAATTCCTCTTCCTTCAACTGAAGGCTGCTGTACACTAAATTAACCAAGACACAAAGTATTAAAATAAGAAATACAAACATAAATAAGTGTTGTCTACTAAAACAGATGACAGAGACAGAGACAGACAGAGAGAGAGAGAGAGAGAGAGAGAGCATGGTTTCACCCTTTTTTTTTATAAAATTGTTACAGTTTCTTAGACACACAAGTGAATTCATAAAATACAGATCTAAAATCACAATGGTAACCCCTAGAAATAGGTGTAAAATTGTTTAAACATTGAGAGATTAAATGTCATACTAATGGTTTTTTAATGTATTGCTGGATCCAACCATTGGAGAACAGAAAGGAATATAACACAGTTGCAGCTAATTGGAGGAGGGAAGGGAGGTGGGGCATCCCAACTTTTCTAATGATTTTTCAATGTGAGAAATGATACTAACAATTCTAAAATAAATACATTTTTTAACTGAATAGATCCTCTAGCTCCTATAATGAATCCAACAACTTAGATTGAGGTTAATGGATATTTTCACAAATGTATGGTCTAGTTGGTTCCTAGATACTGCATCTTTCTGCACTTCTGCCAGATAATCTTTGTGCATTTCCCATCTACAGCAGTGTCAATTATAGTTCCAGAGCATAAGCCAGGCGTTATTGCTATAATATTCATTCTTCTATGAAGATACATTTTCCGACACGTCATATACCTCTTCATAGACCTGATACTTCTTTTCTCTAAAAACCTCAGCAATTAGGGACAAACTTTATCTGCTAATTCTGAGTATTTCACTTTGTGACAAATTCCAAGGATATGAGCATGACAGTGTCAGTGTTAAGCTAAATTTGTGACTCAGAACTCGCTCACAGGTATCAAATCAAATAATCCAGTTGGAGAGCACTTTCTCTCTTTTGCACTTAAGTTGTAAGATGAGTTGTTAACTTTATGCACTATGCTAAGAATGGAAATCCACATTGTTGCAATTCACTGACTCTTTCAAACGAACATGTAAAAGCAAACTAAAAAATGTGTTCATGGAGTGCATGGAACAAAAGCTTGAGCAGTCACATGGAAGAAAATGTGATAAGCAGGTACCTAGCTAAGGTCCTTAATCCTGACACAGCTAGCTGAATATTATCAACTGATTTGAAAGATATTTAAGTGGAAGTAAAAGAAAGATGTCGTTTTTTTTATTGTTAAAATGGATAATTTTGCTGGGGGATATAAAAACTTTCATTCCCAACTGGTGCAAATTAAGACTGAATGCAAATGCTTTTGGCAAGCTCAAATACCCAGTGTTTGCCCAAGCAGTTCTGCAATGTATTTGAGGTTCTATGAACAGCATAAATGCTGAAAGTTATTTCAGTTAACACAATTTAATTATAAGTGACAGGAAGACATGAATGACAGAACAAAATCTTGAGGTATGTTCTATGATTTAACTACATTGGTCTTATCAGCGACCTTTCCTTTGGAACTTAATGCCTATTGGCAATGGTGTTAACTTGTATTCTCTTGTCATTGGATTTCTTGTACTTCTTGGGTTTTAATCATTAGATCACACACACTCACACTCTCATTCATACTTCCAGACTCTGTAGAGGATAAGGAATAATCTTTGATAAAGAAACATTTGCATCTCCCCAGCTGGGAATTGAACCCAGGACCCCTGCACAGCAGGCTGGTGCTTTACTGACTGAGTTGTGATACCAATTTGTTACATTTCTCTCTGTGTTGTATTACCCTTCAATAATAAATAAAAACAAATTCAAAACTTAGTTTAAGCATTGGTATCTAACTATCATCCCTTTACAGTATAATTTTAGTTTCGCATTAATGTTATTTCAAAAGACATAACCTGTTAATCACAAAAAAAACTTAAATTATGTGTTTTTTTCTTTTCTTTTCTTTCTTCAAAAATGATAAATTGCTAATGCATAAATATTACAAAGTTAAGACTGCTTCTGTAGCATGGTGGTTGACATGCTACTACAGAGGTCCCAGATTTAATTCCTTGCTGGAGGATAGGAATTTTTCTTTATCCAGGTTTATTCCAAAAGAGTGGGTGTGAGAGTGAGAGAGAGAGAGTGAGAGTGTGAGAGAGAGTGAGAGTGTGAGAGAGAGTGAGTGTGAGAGAGAGTGTGAGTGTGAGAGAGAGTGTGAGTGTGAGAGAGAGTGTGAGTGTGAGTGTGAGAGTGAGTGTGAGAGAGAGTGTGAGGGTGTGAGGGGGTGTGAGAGGGTGTGAGAGGGTGTGTGCGAGAGCGTGTGCGTGTGCGTGAGCGTGTGTGTGAGCGTGAGTGTGTGCGTGAGTGTGTGCGTGAGTGTATGAGTGAGAGTGAGAGTGAGTGTGAGTGAGTGAGAGTGAGTGTGAGAGTGAGTGTGAGAGTGAGTGTGAGTGTGAGTGTGAGAGACTGAGTGTGAGAGACTGAGTGTGAGAGAGTGAGTGTGAGAGTGAGAGTGAGAGAGAGAGAGAGCGAGAGAGAGAGAGAGTGAGAGTGAGAGAGAGAGTGAAAGAGAGAGCGAGAGAGAGCGTGTGAGAGCGAGAGAGAGCGTGTGAGAGCGAGAGAGAGCGTGTGAGAGCGAGAGAGACCGTGTGAGAGCGAGAGAGAGCATGTGAGAGCGAGTGTGAGAGAGCGAGAGAGAGCGTGTGAGAGCGAGTGTGAGAGAGCGTGTGTGAGCGAGTGTGAGAGAGCGTGTGTGAGAGAGCGAGTGCGAGAGAGAGCGTGAGAGTGAGCGTGAGAGTGAGAGTGAGCGTGGCTAAGAAATATGCTTTTAAATTAATTGCTTTTTAAAAAATAATTTTTGTTCAGTTGTGAATTTCAGCTATTGCTAAAAGATACAATTATTAAACTATGTGGAGAAACACATAGCCTTACAATAATAACTACAAGGAAGATTTAAAATGTATAAAATATTAAAACCAAGAAAAACACACTAAAAAATTTGCTCATATTATATGGCATGATATTCTCTTAAGTATTTTTTTATAAAATACTGTACATTTTTATTTCAAATGCATAATTTACAAACTGATTAACATCTCTGCACCAAACTTTGCAAAAATACTTTAAACAGATTTTGAAAAAAATGTGACAAATATTAGTAGATAGATCAGTAAGGTATCTTTATTGGTTTCAAATTATTGAAGTTATTACACAAGTACTTAGTGCATGGGTCATTGACCGTACATGCATATTTTAAGATACAAAGTAAGGTAACAAAAGAAACAACAGAAAAAGGAACAAAAACAAAAGAAAGAAAAAAAAATGTGAAAAAGGAAAATAGAGCTAAATTGCCCCTGACTAACTCAACAAATCTGACTTAGCTTTGCGCACTTTAGACAAGAAATTGCCCATGTTTTGCGATTCCTCTAGTCAGCCACTAGATCCCAATATGCCACTCTCCTTCTAGCAGGACTTAAGAAGTTTTCTTTGAGTTTAATTGCTTGCTGGTTCTCCCAATGTGCGCATTCCACTAAAATATGTACCCAGTCTTCATCCAAACCACAGAATGGGCAGATTCTTCTGCCAGAATCGTCAATCATTTTCTGTGCCCAACAGCCTCCCAGTTTAAAACATGCCATCAAACAGTAAATACCCTAAGGGATCAGGAGTGAGCATCGCTGAAGACTTTAGTGCCAGATTGAGGCAAAAAAGAAGCTTTCTAAGGTGTCACTTGGCTGAAGCAGGGTTGCCATGTTGTCATCCAGTTTGATAAGCTCATCATTAATGGCAAGGCATGGTTGAGGCATGAACTGGAGGAATTACTGTTGTGGGGTCAGGACAACCCTGAGCGAGTAGTGCAGACAGCAGAACCACCGACAGGAAGTGACCACACGAAAGAACAAGGGGAGGTGGAGGAGGTGGTAGGGAAGCAGCAGCAGGTTCAGCGACCAGGACGGAGCAGCCCAAAACCACCCCTTAATGGAACCCTCACCACAGTGGTGAGAGAAATGCCACAGAGGCTCAGGGGAAGCATCACAACACAGGCATCCATGCAGCAACCATTAGCAACTGGATCCAGAGGGATGACAATCGGTGGGTGTAAGGGACTCACCAGCAGGGAACACTAGGGCAGGTATGAGGAAGAACTAGGAAATAGCCACCCATGTGGCCTTTGAAATATTGAAGGTCTAAAGAAGAACCTGGCAAATGATAGGTTTATTGACTTTGTAAAAGGTGTAGACATAATGGGCTTCACAGAGACGTGGCTAGAAGTGGGGAAAATTGTAAATATTAGTGATGTTATCATGGGCAGTGAAACCAGGGGCTAGAGAGGCAGATAACTGGGGAGCATTGCCATGTACTCTAAGGACCAACAAATGTTAGCAAGCCTTAAACATATACCATGGCCTATGCTCAGGGTTATTTACATCATCACATAATGCCCTCATTTTCACTCCAATAACAAAAATATTTTCACAGAAGCATACCTAGTGCATTGGACTTCATATTTTAAAAGGCCTTAATAGTAATTCTTTACTATTTCTACCCAATTTTCATTAATTGGTTCTCTTAATCCATAAATAAATGTAATTCAATTCTATATTCATTACACAATGCATAGTGTCTCCAGAGCAAATAAATCATCCACCATGGCCTCTAAATCCTCAGGCTTTACCCTGTACTAGGTGAATGGTCTGCTCAATACCAGCCTTCCTAAGGTCACATCCCCCAGTTTAAAGTTTAATAACAGAGGGATCCAATCCACATCTGTGGGACTGCAGTTAAACAACTGATACAAATACAGATTTAAATGATCCAGGGCTGGGTATGACCTCATTAACTAGTCACTTGGCTGCACACTAGCAGCATGAGTGTCCTTCAGACTGTGCACAATGGAGGAGTATGAAAGAAATAGAAAAAAAAAAAAGGGAGGGAAACAATGTGTATTGAGCAACATGTGGGCATTCTACATGCAAAGTCGTCCTCTATTGTCTAATGGTACCATGCTAGCCTCTAGTTCCCGAAGTTGCAGGTTCAAACCCAGCAGAGGGTGATGGATCTTTTCAGGCATAAAAATCCTTAGCATGGCTTCCTTCAGAACGGAAGTAAGGCCAATGGTTTTGTGTCATAGATTTATGGCACATAAAAGAACCTCAAGCCTGATAAAGAGGCCTCTGAGCAAAATTTCCAGTCTTTCATGCCCAATATAGAATCGGACACTAAGGACAATAGCAGCTAAAGAGTGTCCATAAATGAAACTCAATTAATTTTTCTGCATGCAAGCCCAATGAAGAAGTAGACAAGAAAACCAGATGAACAAGGAGAGGTGGAACGTGAAATAATATAGACCTCACTAGAGTATTCCTTGCCTACCCTTTGACCAAGAACCAAGTACAATCAAACTGTTGACTATACCAAGAATGTTGCTTCTATGTAATAGGGAATTACCCAAGGAAAACAACAATAACTGTTTATGATGTGAGTCTTGTGAACATGCTCATTATCTTTGTTCTGCTTTCATGTTTCATTTTAATTTTATAAATTCTGTCTTCATCATTTTGCCTAACTCTTGTTCCAGCTGTAAACTGGGCATATTTTTTCTCCAGTACAGCTTTGCAACTGTTATATTCGACTATGGTGCATCTATGTCTCTGAACACTTTTGTGTGCACCTTAAAGCACTGGTGAGAAGCAGCAATTTATGTGCATTCAAAATTCTTTAGGGAAACCTACCTGTATACAAAGCTTCGTGCATTCTTTTTGGAGTCAGTCGACTGCACAGTGGCAGAAGACAGTCGTTGCCCATCATTCATTTCTTGCTCCTCCAGCTGTCCCCCATTGGCAGTCCCAGGACGATTTATATCATTTGCAGGGAACTCTACGTCCTCCCCTGTTTATAAGAAAGAAAACAGTAATCCTTATATTGAGTTATTGAAATGTTTGCATTAATGTTAATTATATTAAGCAGAGATTAAAAGCCCTATGCCACCAATGTTAGTCTGCTAAATTCATGACCTATTAATCTCCAAACCGTTTAAAATAGACTGAAATTTTTACAGGATGTAGATGCATGCCTTTTAAGTTCATGGATCTCATTTTATACAATAAGTATGTTTATTAGGGAAGACAGGACTATTTTCTTACTTATACCATCTTCTGATTAAAGTTTATAAGCAATTTTTTTAAACAACCAACCATGTTATTAATACTAAAGTAGCTCCACTACAGCACTTGAGTTGTTTTTTTTATCATCCTAAAATTTTATTTAGCTATCTCGAATAATTTTTGAGAAAATAAGTCATTCAGAGAAAAAGTTGTTCAAAGCAAAATTGCAGAAAACAATTTCATATGCAGTATAACCTCAGTTATATGTTTTCCAAGGAAGACAGCTAAAGTTTTGTATAAATGAGAAAATGTAAAAGAAGAGTTTCTTATGAAACTAAAACAGTTTTATTAGATTATTACTTTAACCAATTATGTATTACTTAATATAAGAATGCAAAATTAAACACATAGATAATAAAATAATACACTATTTAAAATACTTGCATGACTGTACATTTTTTCCCCTAATTTTTATGTTATGAATAAAAGTTTCAGAGTACTTGTGCTTTATACTGGTTATAGAAAATGTTGATTTTTCTTTGCTTATTTGATTTTTCTACACAATTTTACACTGGTCAATTATTGCACTAATCGCAGAAATGCTGTTATTAGGCTTTGTGACAAGTGAAATTGTCATTTAATTTCTAGAGCTTGAACTCTCATGCGCGCTGAGAAACTTTGATAATTTAGGCCTACTACTTCATCACCATCATTATCAGCATCAACAGATACAACCCAGGCAAGAATGACTTGCCTGACCATATTATTCACATGTGCACAGCAATCATACGTTCCAAAAATATTTATGCCTATGCACAACGTAACTACTGTTTTATGCTGCAACAGCAAAGGTACAGTATCCAGAAATCATGCATAATATATCTTAACATAGCATATACATAACATATAAATGACTAAGCAAGCAAACATATTTCTTGCATGGGTACCATAAAAATGTGACGTATTAATGAGAAAACGTATAATTGAGCTAAATATTAATGGACAAAGATTGGTGCCTAAAACATTTAAGGTACATCTATGAAAAACTTAGGGAATGATGTATAACTGAGGTTCAACTGTATTTGAAAAGAAATAAATCACATTGCTTGAGCATACACAAGCTGCCATACTTCACAGTAGTACCAATTTGTAGAGCAAAACTTTCCCCAAAAATGACATATCAAATATCTAATGTATTCCCATTTCTTGAATAGAAGACTGTAAACAGTAATGTGTTATAACTAGAGCCTGGAAGATAGGCAAAACTCCTTTTCTTTTGGGATGGATCTAATAGAGAGTTAAATAGAGATCAACATGTTTCCGAGCATTTAGGGATGGTAGAGCCAGTTTTTATTTTGCCTTTTTCAGCTTCTGTTGCCTATTTTAAGGTTTAAATGCTTTTTTGCCTGATTTGGATTGTTATGACTTTTTGCTGTAATATGCACATTTTAAAAGGCACAAAGAATTTCATGCATTTGTTTTCAAGCAGTTGAAAAGCTTACCTCCTCAAACAATTCAATTAAGCTCTTTAAATAGCAGAACTTATTATAATCAGCTTACATAAAAAAGGCTGCTAAAGCCTCGAAAGTTCTCTTCACAAAAATGCTCTATCTCACAAATCTAGCCCTCAGGTTGCACAGAATCATCAAAGAAGTAAGTTTGTATTCTCTTGTGAATAAGTTGGTTTCCAAGATCAAGAAAATCTTCCAAAACTCTCCTTCCCAAATGCAGGTTTTTAAGGACGTAGCTCCAGAGCTTGCTTTACCTCCACAGCCAGTTCTCACCAATGGGGAACCTGGATCTCTACAGCCATATATTACAGCAACAATTTGGAGAAGATATATGAAGTATATGATGCTCTATCAGAAAATGAAACTGCTTTAGTTTGCAAGGTAAAGAAGTTGTAAAATTAAGAACTCGGCAAATGATCTGGCATTTATAGCAGCACATTATAGTGTGCTACCAGAAGTAGTCTTGAAGCTGAAAAAAACAGGTGGTACGCTAGCGTCATCCATGTGGATCTTTGAAGATGCAATAAATCAACTACTGCACGTATCAGGAGGGAAAGGAAAAAGTGTTAGTGAAAAGTGTAAAATGTTGAGTGCTAATGTGGACCAAGAAAAACTTGAGAACATTTGTGATGTCCTGAAACATGAAAGTTCTGTTGTGACTAATATGAGTCCTTCCGAAATAGCGGTTTTAAATGTGCTCTTGTCACTTCAGTGGAAGTAAAACATTCTTTCTCCATGATGAAAAATGTTCTCTCTACATGCAGCTAATTATAACACTTGACACCTTGAAAAACATATTGTTGTTGCTTGTAATCAAGTAAAGTAAGAGCAAGTACTTTATGTAAAAAATAAATTATTAAGTATCTTAGATAACTATTTTCATTAATAAAGAGTGGCATTACTCTTCATTTTCACTTTTAATAAATGCTAATTTTAATTATGTTACTACATATTTTCGGTATTTTAAATGCTTTTTTAACTGCCTATGTTAACCAAAATAAATGCCTGAACCTCTGGGCTCTAGTTATAACACTAGAATTTATGTGGAGTTTCAATAGCAAGTTTGCTGCCATTATCAACCAATTGTCTGCTGCTAGAAGATGATGTGTTATACCATGGACAACAGACACCAGGTTTTGACATGCTACCACATTTCTTTGTGATGACACCATTTGGGTTTTAAAAATGTCAAGTTGAAGTGGGTGTGCCTAATGGTAAATAGAGAAATTTAAGGGGAAATTCCAGCTTGTTGACAAATACCTTTTATTCTGAAAGTACTGCCAAGATATTTGCATACAGTGAAGATGTAAAGAAATAAATGCCAACATAGGTTAACACAGGTGCTATACTTAAGATTTTGGTGTTTCTTTCCTTTGGTAAAATCAAAACCAATACTTTTATTTGTATACTATTTGTTTAAACCAGATGAGCATCTATCCATTCAGTCAGTAAATTAATTTCTTTTGGTGGTGGACATATCTCATAAGATGCTTCACTAAAGAAAAAGAAGCAGATAAGCCAAAGCAAATATGCTTTACAATTACTGTAAATAACTTCTGAATAACAATTAAGCTCTGAAAAAATAGTAGCAAAAACTTGCAGTGAAACTGAGTAATCAAAGTACTTAAATATTACATTTAAAAGGAACATTTATTTATTAAGTTTTCTCAACATTTTAATTAGGTTTGCAACCAAAGGATGATCCATTGATCAATTATACATTTTAAAATCTGGGTAAAATGTTCCATTATTGGCTCCATTTTGCTCATTGAGAAGGTAGGTATGTTGCAAAATGTATTAACTCATCCCTAAAGGAATCCTGGATCCGCCTCTGATTGCCTAATTTTTCTTGCTTAAAGAAAGCATTTCAATTCACTGCATTCAAGCTTACACTGAATCAAACTTGAGACAATTTTATCATTCCTTGCCTCGGTGACAAAATGTAACAGATATAAGTACTTCAGAGTTCATTTTCTCACAATTTGTTTCCCCATTACTGCTCTTCAGAATCCTAAAATATTCAAAGAAAAACAGAAATAGGGTACATTTAGGTACAAAACATGACATTGGAAACCCCAAAGACTACTAAGAATTAATGTAAATACTGAAACTTGCAAAATAGCTTCATATAATTCAGTATTTTAATTTATAGTTCAACTTCTATCCAATTTTCAGTGCACATCCTGAGAAAAATCTCTGCAGACATATATGAACATTGAGTTTTCAGTGCACATAAATCCTATACAGAAACAAAACATGTAATGCAGGGTGTACAATATTAGGTCGATTTTTCTACTATGTGATGCTAGAGATATGTTTATAGGTACCTGCTATAGAAGTCACAAATGCATTTGATAATTGCATAAATAGCTATGAAATTCACCTTTGCTGAGCTGCTAATGATTTAAATTAAGATTCTGTTATTGAAGTTGTCGCGCACTTTGCAGTAACATTCTGATAGTTGTATGTGTGCTTGTTAAAATCTGAACTAAATGTAATATTGCAGGTAAAAAATGGGATGATCTTCAAACTTATTATAAAATAATTCTGATTAATGGGGAACATGGTTACCATATGTCCTTTGCTAGGGTTGTATATATGTTTCTATTTTACTATGGATAAATTTGTGGTTTCTTGTATTGTTTTTAATCTCCTTGCTTTATTGTACGTTCTTATTGTGTATCTATAGAACCCACTGTTTTCTGCTATTGTATAGAAGCTCAGAAATCTCTGAAGATTAAATATTATAGTATTATATCAAAAAAGTGACTGCATGGTTTGGGATGAATCGATGAAGTAATGAAATAGCATCATTCATTTTCAAATGGGTACAAAGTTTAACTAATGAGATAAAATAAATAACAATACAGCCTGACAAGTGCCCGACCAAAAACAGAAATATCATACCGATTCTTTCTTACATCATGCTTCTGAAAATTCATCCATTATTGGAAACTAATAACTATATCTTTTTTTTTAGACGATAAAAGCTTCTCGGGCTCTATGTCCATGGTGTACTGGGATTCTTCCCTCTTATCTCCCAGACAGTTCATCTGAAACTACAGCAGACATCTTCGGTGGAAGCTTGTTGTGGTCTACTTGCTAATTCAGCAGCAACTGATGAGGTTGGTGAATGTGTGTCGTCAGCCTTTACAGCGGCAGTGTCCATGGATTCAAGTGCTGATTGGTTCTCTTCCGCAAGGGGGTTGGACCTATCCTGGTACTCCTGAAAGTTGCTGAAAGGGGGATGGTTTCTTATTGGTTTGCATGCTTTCTTACCCTTAACATTTTGTAGGGCTGGTTGCCAGGCCGTGTGCAGCTTTTGAGTTTCTTCCTTACGGTTGAAATGATTATGTTTATAATTTCTATAGCTTCATGATATAGTCATGAGCAGGATTAGGATTTTTAGGTGCAAATTTCAGATGAAAAAAGGAAGGGAAAAGGTGCTCAAATGAGTTGAAAAAAGGGACAATAAGGTGCTGGTTTATTTAATGGGATGCACAACTGAAATTGCTATTTTCTAAACTATCCATTCAATTAGGCTGAATTTTAACATGTAAGGCTTCTTTAGATATAATTGTTTTGTGAATTTCAATCCAAATTTTTTTATTACTTTTCAAGTTATTAATTTTCAAAGTATAAAATTATGGGTATATGCAAAATGCAACACATGATGCATTTTTCAAAAAAAAAAAAAAAAAAAAAATCTTATGTTGCTTCTATGTCAAGGAACTACAAATCTGTCATAAAAATGTTTTTCTACCATTCTTAGTTTAAGAGAAAAAAAAGTTTTGCAGCTTTGTTTTTCCATTTCTTTATGGGTTTTTTTTTTTTTTGTATACATTGTTATCTTCAAAAATTAGTAGCGCAAACACTATTCATTACACAGAAAAATTATATGACAGTTTTATTTATTTGGGGTTTTGAAATAAGCATAAAAACTGTCAATATGAATGGATGAAAACTACAGCGTGTGGAACATTTTGAATATACAGAAATGCTGAAAATAAGAAACACCTTAAAATGAAGTTTTAAAAATATAAACAGCTAGCAACCAAATGCGCAAGGGTATTTAAAAAGTCTCGTAATGATCCTGAAGCGTTCGCTAGGTCAAAAATAAAAGTGGATTCTAAAACTACAAGCAATGGATAATTTTTTGGTAAAATTTTTATTTATTTTTAGATTTTTTGAGATTTTGGGTTAATTTCAGTTGTGCATTCCCTTAACTAACTGAACTATTTCTCTTTCCTCTATTCTAATTTATTGAACTACAAACAAGAACATCAAAAAATCACTCATCAAAAGAAGGAAAAAACATGAAGCTGTTGTACTTCAAGACATTAAGCATCTCCACATTTTTAAAAGTAAGTCTGTTTCTATTAGGAGATAGAATGTCTTTGTAGATGCTAAAGCTTCTTTCAACATCCACAGAAACCAGTGGGGCAAACCTTGTATTCACTCGAAATGGCAACTCTACACATGTGGCGAATTCCTCAATGTCTGGATTCGTCTGAAGACTAGATTCAAGTTTCTCTTTGTCAAAGCCATCTAACTGCTCCCTCACGGAAGTAAAAATATCCCATCGTTTTTCCTTTTCCAGACCTTGTTCTTCCAATCGTTTAATAGCTGCAGGCAGGTACTTGTAACTATGGACGCAATACAGTTCTGTCTGCAAATTATGTATTTTCTTCGGTAACAAAAATTGCTGTGCCTTGGAAATTGCACCTGCGTCGGATGGATCCAAAGAAAGCACAAACTCTTTAATTTTGTCAAAATTCTCACACAACATAGCAGCACACTCAATCCAAGATCCCCAGCGAGTAATAATCGGGAAATTTGGAAGGGGCAGGCCAGTATTTCCCTGTAGTAAACAACACAGCTCGGAGCTTTCAGTAGAATCTTCTTCAGGGCAGAGATGAATTGATTTGCGATGTCGTATCCATTCCTTATGGATTCACAAACCCTATGAAAGACATGAGCCAAGAATGTCACATGCTTCAAGATAGGAAATGAAGGTTTCAATTGGTTAACAGGTGAAACCATGTATGGAGTCTGGTCCGTAACCACAAGAAGAAGTTTTTCAAACTCGATACCAGTAGGCCAGAGTTTTCGGCAGAGGTCCTTAATGGATTGCATTACTGTACTGGCATTGGCTTTCTGCAGCTCATACATTTTTAACAACATCGGCTTAAGTTTCTCCCCTGCTAAGGGAAAAATTAAAATGTTCAAAACATATCGTTCCATTGAGTATATGGTTTCATCCACAATGATTCCCACATCACAATCTCCTTGATTCCTTCTATGGTTTCTGGGTAAATAGGCTCCATGTAGATTATTTCTTAAAGTACTCTCATCGGGCATTGACATCTTAATGTATTTTTCAAGAAATTCCTTGAAGGCTGAATGGTTCACCTTATTGAGTGGAATTTCTGCTTATGTAAGAGCTGCACGCAAATCAATGTTTAATTTCTTCAAATTTTGGCTTTTTGAAGAACTCTGTTGAAACACATTTCGTAGTAGAGGTTGCCGTGATTTGTTTGCTTGAAGTCTTGTTCATTTGATGATTAGAGCTGGAAATGTGATCTCGCTGGTGTTTTTCATCTAACAAAATTCCTGAATCACAAATAGTACATTGCATAACAGTTCCATCAGTGTCTATGAAATCTTGTTTGAATTCCCTAAGTCAGAACAATAAATCGAGGACTGGACACTTTTGGCATGGTAAAATCTAGTACTAGTACACACGATTGGAGAACTAACACTAGTTCTCTTGCTAACACAATGCAACTGTCACACAACTCACTCTTGCGCCCATTCACTCTCCACATTCTCTTATAACACCGCGACAATTACCAGAATGTTCTCATTCATGCTGGAACTTCAGTCTCAGCGATTTCTATTAGTTTTGAGCAGAACCCAGTCTTAATAATTCTTGGAACTACGTGGATGAGGTTACTGCCGTCTCTGCGTGCTTAGCCTTCGCCTCCATGCAAACAGATGACGTCTCTCACAGTAACAAACACATTCATGAACAGAAGGCTACTGATTCTGGTGGGAAAGAATCACTCATTGCCAACTGCATTATTGCGGGCTACTTTATAGTGGTAAAGCGAGAGAAAGAGGTTTTCGTCGAACACACAATTATTTTGCATTGTTGTGGGTGTGCTTTAAATTGCTGCGCAGCATTTACTGAAAGAGGTAGGTTTACTATTTGCACATACACAGCAAGCTGAGGAGATGTTAATTGAAAGTTAAAGAACAAATTGGAATGAAACTTAAAAGAAAAAAGAGGGGAAAAAGGGGATTATGGGCATGGTTGGGGGAAAATGGAATAAAGGTGCCAAAAAGGAGTAAAGGTCCCAAAAAAGGGAAAAAGGTGTGAGAAATACTACCTCTTTTCACAACTAGAAACAAAATTTCACACTGTGATATCTTTCCATACAGCTTTAACTTACCCTAAGAAAAAAGGTGTGCACCTAAAAATCCTAACCCTGGTCATGAGTAATAATGTGTAGTTTGCGCTAATATGTCTGTTGCTTCCTAATGGATAATATGCTCCCTTTCTGTTAAGACAGCATGCATACAGCTGATTTTCTGGTTGACCTAGATGGCAATTCTTCTTATGCTCGGAGAGGCGTGCATTGGTGCTGCATTGTAATGTTCCAATACAAACTGCACCACATGAGCATGGAATCCTGCATACCACAGCTGAAGAAAGTGGGTCCCTAATATCTTTGGTTGAGCGGAGTGACTGACATATGTTTCTTAGCCTTGAAAACTATGTCTACATAAAGTTGTTTTAATAACTTGGAAATATGGTCGGTGGTGTTTCTCAGATATGGGAGATATGCTCAAAGAAGAAGGGTACAGCAGGTCTCCCATATCTAAAACACACCACCAATTAAATTTCCAAGTTATTAAAATGACATAATGTAGATGCAGTGTTCAAGCCTACAAAGCAGATATGCCAGTTAACCTCTCAACCAAAATTATTAGCAACCCACTTTCTTCAGCCAGTGTATATAGGATTCCATGCTCATGTGGTGCAGTTTGTATTGGAACAACACATAATACAATGCGGCATCACTGCATGCCCCACTGAGCAGAAGAGAAATTGACATCTAGGTCAACTGGAAAAATCACCTGTAGCTGAACATGCTATCTTAGCTGAAGGGCCTATTTTATCCATTATGAAGCAACAGACTTATAAGCACAAACTACACATTATTCATGACTGTATCATGAAGCTATAGAAATTTATAATCATCATAATAATTTCAACTGTAAGGAAGAAACTAAAAACTGCACACGGTATTGCATCCATCCCTACAAAACGTTAAGGCAAAGAAAGCATGCAAACCAATAAGAAACCACCCCCCTTTCAGCAACTCTCAGGAGCACCAAGATAAGTCCAACCTGCTTGCTGGAGGGAGCCAATACGCGCTTGAAGGCACACTTTCATTGACCACATCAGTCACTGATGAGTTAGCAAGAAGGACAAATTGAACTTCCACTGAAGATGTCTGCAATAGTTGCAGACAAATGTCTGGGAGATAAGAGGAGAAGAATCCCTGTAGACCACGGCCACAGAGCCTGAAGAACTTTTATCATCTATTTAATACCAACCGTGAAAACCGATGCTCTTTAATACATCATTTTTATTTGACCATCATATGAGGTACGTCCAGAAAGTAAGTTCCGTTTCAATTTCTCGCCGCTCCAGCGCTGCGATCGCAGTTCCGCACATGCGCGGTAGACACTCTGTATCAAGGAGAAGAAACGTGCGCCATTTTGAGATCGCTGTCAGCCACGTACGCTTTGTTGTGCTTGTTTACGATGTCGGTGTTGATTGAAAATCCCGCCGCTTGTGAAATCAGATCTGTGATTCGTTTTCTGAATGCCAGGAAAGTGAAACCAATTGAAATTTATCGGCAAATTTGCGAAGTTTACGGACAAAATGCGATGAGTGATTCAATGGTGAGAAGATGGGTCTGACAGTTCAATGAAGGACATAGTGAAGTGCACAATGAAGAACGAAGTGGGCGTCCATCTTTGGTTACAGAAGAACTGGTTCACGCGATTGATGACAAGATCCAGGAAAACCGCAAGTTTACAATTAGTGCTCTTGCTATGCAATTTACCCAAATCTCACGATCACTAATTCATGAAATTGTTACCGAAAAACTGAAATTTCGTTAACTTTGCTCTCGTTGGGACCAAAGATTCTTACTGAGCAACATAAAACAAACCGGATGGGTAGTGCACTTCAGTTTTTGACCCGTTATGATGAAGGCGGCGAAGAATTTCTAACACAGATAGTCACAGGAGATGAAACTTGGGTTTCTTACGACACCCCTGAAAGTAAGCGGCAATCAATGGAATGGAGGCACAGGTTAAGCCGAAACAAATCTTGACACCTCCAAAAATGATGTGCACAGTGTTCTGGGACTGGAAAGGCATCTTACTCATTGATTTCTTACCGCGTGGTCAAACAATCAAAGCAGATGTTTATTGTGAGACACTTAGGAAATTGCGCCGCGCAATACAGAATAAGTGCCCAGGATTGCTGTCAAAAGGTATTGTTTTTCTTCACGACAACGCACGACCACACACTGCAAATGTGACGCAAAACCTCCTACAGGGATTTGGCTGGGACGTGTTTGACCATCCTCCGTACAGCCCTGACCTCGCTCCTAGCGACTTTCATCTGTTCTTACATCTCAAGTCTTTCCTTGGCGGTCAACACTTCAACAATGACGAAGAGCTGAAAGAAAATGTTTCCAACTGGTTGAAGACTCAGGCGGCAAACTTCTATGAAGAAGGTATACAAAAACTTGTGCCACGCTATGACAAATGTCTGCAAAATTTCGGCAGTTATGTGGAAAAGTAGTTTAAGAGTTGTAGAATTTTGTGCAATAAATAAGTTTTCTGTATCTGTACACAATTTAATTTTATTACCAAACGGAACTTACTTTCTGGACGTACCTCGTATAACACACTAATTACACATGATGTAACAATACCCTTATGAAGTAAATTAAAACTACTGCTATTCATTAAGGTTCTGCAATTATCAATTGTCAACCAAGCATTCGCAATAATGATTAATCTGATACAATTCCCAAGCTTCGAAATGAGCCAACCTAAATGGCAGGCAAGGTTATGAGAGCGGCACTGATTCTCAGTCACTAACACTGCCAGAAATTATGGGAGAAGCATTACGTATTACTATCAATTTATTGCCACAAAATTAAGAAGAATGTATGAAATATACCTATGTTTTCATTACCACTAGAGCGCTCACCATTGTTCGTATTAAATTCCAAGCCGTCTGAATCCTGAGGTGCAGAAGCAACGCCTTCATTAATTGAATGGGGTGTAGCTTCACGAGTAAGATCACTTAACTCCAGTCTGAAATGAAAAACAGTAGGTTAAAATCATTGTCTTTCTATAAACATTTGTGTATTTTTAAAAAATGAATGCTTATTAGATATGCAAGTATGCAAATGAGTACAAAAAGCACATTTATGGAGGCGATAGAGAGAAGAAAATTATGAAAAGAACAATGGTTGGAAAAAGAAGAATAGTTCAGTGCACTGAAATTTATAAATAACTATGAATTAATATTTGGCTGTACGAAGATGTGAATAATGCTGTATACTGACTGGATAATGATAATTCCTTCTTTATTTCAGAATTATTCAGAATAAAATTTATTGATTGAATACTTTTTGCACTTTTTAAATAAACAAAGATAACTTCTATCTCAAAAAAAAAAAAATCATGCTTATTAACTTCCTGAAATTGAGGTCCGCAATACTTTCCCTCATCCAGCAAAATGTCATAAATTTGTGATGACATGAAATTTATAATGTAAAATAAATGGGAATTCGATTTCATAAGTCTTTTCTGATGGTAGATGTTGTCACACATGTGGCATGACATCACTTGCCTCCATCCTGGTGTGAAGATAAGCTGGTCTTCCTGAAGGTTGAGCAGGAACAAGTTCTCTGCCTGTGGAGTGGGGGAAGCAAGAAAGATTCCTTCATGTTGAGGAGGAAGAAAACAGTCGACAGTTGGAGTTGTGAGTGTAGGTTCACACACAACAGTCTTTAGAATAATGAGGTCAATGGAACAGCATAACCATATTGTGACAAGTCAACATTACATGTAGAAAGAGGTCGCTATTATGCCATGTTGCGTTCTTTTGTTCAACCTCATACTGGGTAAAGTTAACATGATGTAACATTCTATGGAATATAAAGGAGAATGCTGCAATTGGTAAACCAATTAACTGTGAGATAACTTGCATCTCGAAAATTTGAGGTTTGCAAGTGATTATCAAAATGAGTTTAGCAAGCAGCATGTGAAGACGGATGGTAAAATTTGTCTTTGGCTGGAAATTCCACAGAGGAGCTTGGGACTTGAAGGATGAGTTAGTGCATAAAAGAGATGGGTGTACAAAATATTATTTTGTCCATTTTATTAACAAATGGTGAGATCTTTCCATAATTGATTTATTTTCTCATTTTGTTTTATTGCATTTTAAAATTAATCTAAAACAAGCAAGCAGTATTTAGCACGGCATGATTATGCAGGTGTTTTTTTTAATCTATTTTGCATATAGGGTTTCTTTTAACATTCATCATGTACTGTAGCCAAATTTACATAGCACAAGAACTGTGGCTTTTTATGTTAGGGCTACGCTGAATACGAATGCATTAATGAAAGTATATGGTGATGAGATATACTATGCAATTGTGCAAATAACCAAAGTGATATGTCGTGTGATTATGTAATGAACAAGCTAAGAACAAAGGAGTGAAAATACTGTTAGTGCATGGTTTATGGTTTGTGAGATTAAGAGCTGTGATATTTTACACTGTAATGGTTGTTTTTATGATTTATTTCTTTCAAGTGTTGTATATATGAAAAGAATTTATGCAGTACAAGTTAATAATTATTGTCAAAGACATAAAGTAAAGATTTTACATGAATTTTTATAGTAGCAAAGTTGTATCAATTGTTTTAAGTTGTTTACGGCCAACATATTTTATATGTAAAGACTGTGGAAAAATTTTATTACCCTGAATTCCCTATCATTGATTACATTTTCTAAATTATTGTGCAGAATTGCCATCATGGTTAACCATTACATTTTAAAGGTAAAATAGCAGTTAAGTACCTGTGGGATGAATAGTGTTCATGTAATAGCATGCTTACCCAAGGTAAAAGTACAGAAATTAAGGTAACTGGTAGTAATTGATTAATTAAAAGTGTTACAATTACAGTTTTCAATTAAGAGTTGCAAATGACAGTAAAGTTTGAAGGGAGCATTACACTTTGAAGACATGGTAGTACTGCTTCTTTCTGTCACACAAGCTGAAATTCTTCCTGTACCAAAATAAACATCTATTAAATCACTGAACACCACTTCCTAGGCTGTAGACAGATTACTAGTCCATATTTTATGCTTCATTTCATTAACTATAAACAAAAGCTGTCACAAAAAATGGAAAACATATCCTGCAGCCATAGAACAACAATACAATAACCATGGTAATGCATGAGGCATTCAGGAGATCTGTGTTTCAAATCCCACCAGGACTGACTGAGGAAAACTGAGGCTTTCCTCAGTCATCATAACTCACAAATGCTAGGAAGGTACCCTAAACTTACGCCTGGAGGTTTCCTTCCTAAAATCGGTTTCCCAAATTTCATTTAACTACATGTATCACCAGTGTCCACTACCTGTGGTGCCTTATATAGCAAGAACACATGTTAAGCACTACTAAAAAGAAAGAATACAATAAACGATTTACATGAGGGAGGGAATTGACTTTACATTTAATGTCTTCCAATGCTGAATGCTTGTGTCCATTTACTGCTGGTTACTAGTGGCCACTAGTGATGCTATCAGATTATAAATCCACATGCTATGCATTTGGTTGCAAGTATGGTGAAGGGACCATGATTGCGATGAAGGAAAGACATGCTGATTAGTTCTGGCCTATCACAGCACTGCATACCAATTACATGGTTCATTCAGTCTGTAATCTTAAGTTACAATGTAACGCAATAAAATTTAATGGTTTTTCAAGTCTGTGGTGAAAATCTGTAACACTTTGAATCTGCCCACAAAGAGCTAAAGTAGCCTGCTTTGCCATAAACTTGTAAAAATACCTCTGCTCCCATACAGTTAATGAGTAAACCCTAAAAGTTGGCAAGTATGCAAAATTGATTACAATTTGGCTCACTTTGGAGCTTATACATACATACGTGCAATATTTCAGGAATTATACTTAAATGTATAAACGAAAACAGATAAACTTACACAACAGAGTGCTACATTTGCACAGCTTCACTCTGGAATTACAATGACTTATATACAGAGTGGAAGGAGTATAGTCATCTACCTTCCAACTATGAATACAACTCATCCTAAAGAACAAAATATTCAAAGTTACATAAGGTCCCTTCTCAAACATTTTTCTAAAAGTTTTCTAAGTGATCTATAATGCAATATCTAACAATGAGACCTAGATATACATGGAGCATACACGACAAGATGTATGTATTTTCTGCATTTGCAGTTATGGAAGTTTTTATTTAAATTATGTGTTTTTGTGCAAACAACATGATTTTAAGAGTAAAACAATGCAAATTTGCATTTCTTTAGGTCTGAAAAATGAGATTTGGATTGTATTCTATCAGAATTTTAAAGACACCATTTTAACAATGGTTAGCCTCCATTACATAGATGGCATAGGCATCGAAGTACATCTGATAATCACTCTTTACTTAATTAAGCATGTGCATCTTAAATCCTGACTGCATTCACATACTGAATTCAGGAGTTTCAACAAACTTCTGATCCATCAGAATCTGTCAGAATTAGTTCATAGCAAATATCAGTACTGTGCAGACATGCTTTTAGCTGCAGATTGGGCTGGACTATGTGATTGGCTAGCTAGTTTGTCATGACAACAGCTAGCTACAAGGACTGTTAAATGTTCCCTGAATTAAAGATTTCAATGTATTTTACAAAGATAACAGCTGTTAAAACATTTGAATGTGAATGTAACATACATGTAACACCATACAAGAGGTACAGGCATAAAGTCTGTTTCTTTATTTACAGTTTTCATAGCTAGCAATTGTTATGACAAACTTGCTACCTAATCACAATGTCCTGCAATATTTATGACTAAATGCTTGTAATGGTGGGGGCTCAAATTGAGTGTTGGAACAAATCTATTTTGGTTTGTTCCAATGCACCAGTCTATACATCTGTGATGAGTTCATGAATGGTCCATGATTGCCTAATGTACACGTGGATTTGTTTGAAGTTGGTCACCAGTCAGAATCAGTATATTTGCTATGTACAGATTCCAATGGTCCCTGACATGTTCGCAAGTTTGTTAGAATGCCCAAATGCATTATGTAACCATAGTCAGTTTGTTGGAATCCACCACCAGTTGGAACCGCTTTATTGCGCATGCTCAATAACAGGGACTGTTGTTGGAACAAACCTAATGAAATAGCAAGAAAAGTTGCAAAATAAATTGCTGACCCAATCATTCGAGAAAATAAATGAGTATAACACAGTGGCAGCTGATCAGATGAGGGAAGGGTGGGCAGGGTTCCTCGCTTTTTGGTAGAAGTAGTGGTAGTAATTATTTTTACAAAAAACCTTTATGCAGTTTTGTCATCCAGCGAGAAGGAAATACATTTGTGTTATTTTGTCTAAACTGCCGCATTGCTCTCTGGGAATGCTAAAGAGGAAGTCAAAGATTGAACTTGACATGCAGGTCAGATTGGCCGTCTGCAGGCTCCAGTTGCCATGGTAACCATTATGTCACCACTTTGAAGCAGCAAAGGGGGCACAAGCCGAACTTGTTCATGCAGCCCTGGTCTTCCATGCCGTGGGAAGCCAGTTAATGCGCAGCTGCATCTTTAGTTTTCTCTTATGAAAGTCTCTTATATATTAGTTCAACTGACTCACATTTTCACTTGTAAACCACAAGGGTTCTTGTCATTCAACCAATGTCATACCAGCACGTTGTCATGGTAGCTCAGTTGTTCAGAGCAACTGCATGGAAAACAAAGATTTGTGGTTCAAATCCCACCTATGGCATTGAGTTTTTCAGTCTGATTCTATCTTTCCAACTTTAGCCTTTCCAACCATTTCAACTTCTTGTTGAACAAAAATTATCACTGATTGACTTCATAGTGGTTAACTATGAAGCCTGGGACTAAAAGTACTTACAATATTGTAAGTCACCATTGGGTATGTTATCTCAAAATGAATTTGAGAATGCTTATTGGTTCACTTGAAAAAATGTTAGGAAGTTTATAGCAATGACATGGAAAGTAAAACATTTAATGGTTCAAATCCCAGCTATGGTATTGAATGTTTCAATCTGATTCTGCCTTTCCAATGGTAGCCATTGATGTAAAAATACAGATCAATGTACTTTAAGATACTGGATAATATTCTAATACAAGTGGAAAAAGAACTTTTAACATTGTATTGAACTGCTCTTTCTTAAATTGTCCCCACTCAGTTTGCCAATTGTGCTCAGTATTTCCGTGATGATGGTCTGAATTCATTATTAAAAATGCATACTGCATTCTTCAACCACTCCCAGTGTAGAACTGGAAATTGTATTTTCTTCCTTGCATAAAGAAGCATTTCACTCTGTCAGTATGGGAGATATACTGAGAACTGTGTATTTCCTTCCACATCAAGCTAAAACTTCCAAATGAGTTATTAATGTGGATACAATAATATGTATGCATTATATACATCTCAATAATTGTAAATGCTAATCAATTAATCATTCATTTTCTCCCTTCTTTGATGGTATCTGTTTGCAATGTTAAGTACAACAAATTGTAGGAATTTTTATTACAGCGGTATAAGAGTCACTAGATAAGTACTGAGTAATAAATAATAAGTACTCATAGAAATATTTTGTTTATCCCAGTTTCTTGAGTATTCTCCCTGGCACTGTATGCAGTACTTCTTCCTCTGGAACCACTTCTGGAAGCATACACACAATTCAGTTTTCAGCATTGCAGAAAATTTCTTCTCATTTCCTACAACTGCTTCTTTAGGGCTAGGAAATCAGTGACTTCGAAGCCTGTTCTTCACAATAGGAAACAGGAAGAAATTGCATGGTGCTAGGTTGGGACTATAGGGTGGATGTGTCAATAGTTTTGCTTCAGTTCCTTGCAGAAACTTCATTGTTACATTAGTGATGTGAGTTGATGCTGCTTTACTTTCACCGAGAAGACTTCGTCCGCGCCACTGAAGATGTCCACCGCAGTTGTGGACGAAACGTCTGGGAAATCTTTCTTCAGCAGACCACGGCATAACAGCCTGGAAAATCATATTAGTTATAATAGGAATTAGCATTACAACCTCTCTATGACAGTCCCCTGCCAGTCACCAAAGAGAAACTATCCGATCTGAAAGAGTTATGCCAGAAAGGGATAATTCCAAAGAAGTGCCATCAGTTTTATTGCTCACTTCACTCCCATTACAACAGTGTAATATTAATGTAATTTTGTTTATCATTTATTTTATGCTTTAATAAAAATGTCCTACAACAAGAAAGCATGTGCAGTTTCATTATAAGATTGCAATACCCAAAGAGTCGCAGCAGGAAATCGTAATTTATTTAGGATCACAGAGACGTAACTACAGTGCATTTTATTAAAATATTAAATATCTACTTAATAACTGATTATTACAAACTTAACATCAATGCCAATCATTGGGCAATTGGGTTATTGAATTTCATAACAAAGTTTGTGTTCAGCAACGCTAATATACATATAGCATCATCACAAACTTAAAAACTTAATTATCTCAAAACATGCATTCATGTAGTTACGTCAGTCTGATCCTAAGGTAGCGAGTTGTTAACTTTATGTACTATGCTGAAGAATGGACATCTGCATTGTTGCAATCCATTGACTCTTTCAAACGAAAATGTAAAAGCAAACTAAAAGATGTGTTCATGGAGTGCATGGAACAAAAGCTTGAGCAGTAAAAGACAGAAGTAAAATACAGATGTCATTTTTTTATTGTTAAAATGGATAATTTTGCTGGGAGATATAAAATCTTTCATTCCCAATTGATGCAAATTAAGACTGCCTGCAAAAGCTTTTGGCAAGCTTAAACACCCAGTGTTTGCCCAAGCAGTTCTGCAATGTATTTCAGGTTCTATGAACAGCATAAATGCTGAAAGTTATTTCAATTAACCCAGCTTAATTATAAGTGACAGGAAGACATGAATGATAGAACAAAGTCTTGAGGTATGTTCTATGATTTCATTCAACAGTGTCACAGATTCATGAAATTAAATGACTTAAGTTAATTTTGTATATTTTCTTTTCAGTATAAAATCCTCTTTTGTTGTGCGATATGCTTTAGCTTGTATCAATTTTTTTAGTTCCATTTATACCCTGCCTTTAACTACATTGGTCTTATCAGCGGCCTTTCCTGTAGAACTTAATGCCTATTGGCAATGGTGTTAACTTGTATTCTCTTGTCATTGGGTTTCTTGTACTTCTTGGGTTTTAATCATTAGATCACACACACTCACACTCTCATTCATACTTCCAGACTCTGTAGAGGATAAGGAATAATCTTCGATAAAGAAAAATTTGCAACTCCTCAGCTGGGAATTGAACCCGGGACCCCTCACACAGCATGCTGGTGCTTTACTGACTGAGTTGTGATCCATTTGTTACATTTTTCTCTGTGTTGTATTACCCTTCAATAATAAGTAAAAACAAATTCAAAACTTAGTTTATGCATTTGTATCTTACTATCAACCCTTTACAGTATAATTTGAATTTCACATTAATGTTATTTCAAGACATAACCTGTTTATCACAAAAAAACTTAAATTATGTGTGTTTTATCTTTCTTTTCTTTCTTCAAAAATGATACATTGCTAATGCACAAATACTACAAAGTTAAGACTGCTTCTGTAGCAAGGTGGTTGATATGCTAGCTTTCAAATACAGAGGTCCCAGATTCAATTCCTTGCTGGAGGATGGGAATTTTTCTTTATCCAGGTTTATTCCAAAACCCTCAGAGTCTGAAAGTATATGTCAGAGAGAGAGTGTCTGTCTGCGCGTGTGCACGTGCGCGGGTGCGGGGGCAGGCGGGTGGGTGGGCGGGTGTGCGTGTGTAAGTAATTAATATTTAAATAGAAACCCAAAGATTAACAGAGTAAATGAGTGACAATGAGCAATTGCTCCAAAGGCAAAAGCTGACAGTATGACCTTAGATGTTAAAGGCAATACATGAGGGGCCCACACACACATGCGTACACATACACATGCATGCATGCACACACACACACACACACACACATGTGCGCACCTAATTTCTAATTTTAAAATCCTAAAACTCATCAACCCTAACAATGATGCACTTTGGGTGAAACTTGTACTGTTTGTATCTATTATTGAATCCCATCAGATTTCTCTCTCAAAATATTGTTGAATAGCTTGATAGTGTTGGAAGTTTAAGTAATATACTTGTTTACCAATTATTTTTATGCTCCAAGGAGTATTGACTTTCTGAACATGGATTTAATACATTCTGACAATACAAAGAGAAACACCACTTTTGGAGAAGAATAAGACTTTTACAGGTCTCTATGTGCAACTCATTTCAGGCCAAGCCGGATTGGATTTTGAATTTGTGTTTTTATACTTTCATTTCTCCTCTTATGTTTATCATATGAATTTTCCAAAACTTAAGTGTACTATTCAGCTTTTTGAATTGTTTACATCTTATGTATATATATAAAGAAGCTTTGTTGCAAAGTTTAGTGCATAAATGTTCAGCCTTTCCTGGATTATGCATTTTAACACAAATTTAAGCTATTTTAAAAAATTTTTAAAACATTTCTGATTTATGTGCCTTATTGAGTTAGAAAATGAGGTGGCTAAGAAATACGCTTTTAAATTAATAGCTTTTTAAAAATAAGTAGTGTTCAGTTGTGAATTTCACCTATTCCTAAAATATACAATTATTAAACTTGGATGAGCCTGGTGGAGAAACATATTTGCCTTACAATAATAACTACAAGGAAGATTTAAAATGTATAAAATATTAAAACCGAGAAAAACACACTGAAAAATCTCTTCATATTAAATGGCATTATATTCTGTTATATATTTTTTTATAAAATACTGTACATTTTTAATTCAAATGCATAATTTACAAACTGATTAGCATCTCTGCACCAAAGTGTGCAAAAATACTTTAAATAGATTTTGGAAAAAATGTGACAAATGTTAGTAGATAGATCAGTAAGGTATCTTTATTGGTTTCAAATTATTGAAGTTATTACACAAGTACTTAGTGCATGGGTCATTGACTGTACATGCATATTTTAAGATACAAAGTAAGGTAACAAAAGAAACAACAGAAAAAGGAACAAAAAGAAAAGAAAGGAAAAAAAATGTGAAAAAGGAAAATAGAGATAAATTGCCCCTGACTAACTCAACAAATCTGACTTAGCTTTGCGCACTTTAGACAAGAAACTGCCCACGTTTTGCGGTTCCTCTGGTCAGCCAGTAGATTCCAACATGCCACTCTCCCTCTAGCAGGACTTAAGAAGTTTTCTTTGAGTTTAATTGCTCACTGGTTTTATCAATGTGCGCGTTCCACTAAAATATGTACCCAGTCTTCATTCAAACCACAGAATGGGCAGATTCTTCTGCCAGAATCGTGAGTCATTTTCTGTGCCCTCCAGCCTCCAAGTTTAAAACATGCCATCAAATAGTAAATACCCTAAGGGATTGGGAGTGCACATCGCTGAAGACTTCAGTGCCAGAATGAGGCGAAAAAGAAGCTTTCTAAAGTGCCTCTTGACCGAAGCAACGAAGCAGGTTTGCCATGTTGTCATCCAGTTTGATAAGCTCATCATTAATGGCAAGGTATGGTTGAGGCATGAACTGGAGGAATTACCATTGTGGGGTCAGGGCAACCCTGAGCGAGCAGTGCAGACAGTACAACCATCGACAGGAAGTGACAACACCAAAGAACAAGTGGAGGTGGAGGAGGTGGTAGGGAAGCAGCAGCAGATTCAGCGACCAGGACGGAGCAGCCCAAAACCACCCCTTAATGGAACCCTCACCACAGTGGTGAGAGAAATGTCACAGAGGCTCAGGGGAAGCATCACAACACAGGCTTCCATGCAGCAACCATTAGCAATTGGATCCAGAGGGATGACAATCGGTGGGGGTGAGGGACTCACCAGCAGGGAACACTAGGGCAGGTATGAGGAAGAACTAGGAAATAGCGCCCATGTGACAGTTGGCCTTAGGAATAATGAGGGTCTAAAGAAGAACCTGGCAGATAGGTTTACTGACTTTGTAAAAGGTGTAGACATAATGGGATTCACAGAGACATGGCTAGAAGTGGGGGAAAATATAAATATTAGTGATATTATCATGGGCAGTGAAACCAGGGGCTAGAGAGGCAGATAACCGGGGAGCATTGCCATGTACTCTAAGGGCCAACAAATGTTAGCAAAAGCCTTAAACATATACCGTGGCCTATGCTCAGGGTTATTTACATCATCACATAATGCCCTCATTTTCACTCCAATAACAAAAATATTTTCACAGAAGCATTCCTAGTGCATTGGACTTCATAATATTTTAAAAGGCCTTAATAGTAATTCTTTACTATTTCTACCCAATTTTCATTAATTGGTTCTCTTAATCCATAAATAAATGTAATTCAATTCTATATTCATTACACAATGCATAGTGTCTCCAGAGCAAATAAATCATTCACCATGGCCTCTAAATCCTCAGGCTTTACCCTGTACTAGGTGAATGGTCAGCTCAATACCAGCCTTCCTAAGGTCACATCCCCCCAGTTTAAAGTTTAATAACAGAGGGATCCAATCCACATCTGTGGGACTGCAGTTAAACAACTGATACAAATACAGATTTAAATGATCCAGGGCTGGGTATGACCTCATTAACTAGTCACTTGGCTGCACACTAGCAGCATGAGTGTCCTTCAGACTGTGCACAATGGAGGAGTATGAAAGAAATAGAAAAAAAAAAAAAGGGAGGGAAATAATGTGTATTGAGCAACATGTGGGCATTCTACATGCAAAGTCGTCCTCTATTGTCTAATGGTACCATGCTAGCCTCTAGTTCCCGAAGTTGCAGGTTCAAACCCAGCAGAGGGTGATGGATCTTTTCAGGCATAAAAATCCTTAGCATGGCTTCCTTCAGAACGGAAGTAAGGCCAATGGTTTTGTGTCATAGATTTATGGCACATAAAAGAACCTCAAGCCTGATAAAAGAGGCTTCTGAGCAAAATTTCCAGTCTTTCATGCCCAATATAGAATCGGACACTATGGACAATAGCAGCTAAAGAGTGTCCATAAATGAAACTCAATTTAATTTTTCTGCATGCAAGCCCAATGAAGAAGTAGACAAGAAAACAAGATGAACAAGGAGAGGTGGAATGTGAAATGATATAGACCTCACTAGAGTATTCCTTGCCTACCCTTTGACCAAGAACCAAGTACAATCAAACTGTTGACTATACCAAGAATGTTGCTTCTATGTAATAGGGAATTACCCAAAGAAAACAACAATAACTCTTTATGATGCAAGTCTTGTGAAAATGCCCATTATCTTTGTTCTGCTTTCATGTTTCATTTTAAATTTATAAATTCTGTCTGAATCATTTTGCCTTACTCTTGTTCCAGCTGTAAACTGGGCATTTTCTTTCCCCAGTACAGCTTTGCAACTGTTATTTGACTATGGTGCATCTATGTCTCTGAACACTTTTGTGTGCACCTTAAAGCACTGGTGAGAAGCAGCAATTTATGTGCATTCAAAATTCTTTAGGGAAACCTACCTGTTTGCAAAGCTTTGTGCTTTCTTTTTGGAGCCAGTCGACTGCACAGTGGCAGAAGACTGTTGTTGCCCATCATTCATTTTTTGCTTCTCCGGCTGTCCCACATTGGAAGTCCCAGGACGATTTATATCACTTGCAGGGAACTCTACGTCCTCCCCTGTTTATAAGAAAGAAAACAGTAATCCTTATATTGAGTTATTGAAATGTTTGCATTAATGTTAATTATATTAAGAAGCAGAGATTAAAAGCCCTATGCCACCAATGTTAGTCTGCTAAATTCATGACCTATTAATCTCCAAACCATTTAAAATAGACTGAAATTTTTACAGGATGTAGATGCATGCCATATAAATTCATGGATTTCATTTTACAATAAGTAAGTTTATTAGGGAAGACAGGATTATTTTCTTACTCATACCATCTTCTGATTAAAGTTTATAAGCAAATTTTTTTTAACAACCAACCATGTTATTAATACTAAAGTAGATCCACTACAGCACATAAGTTGTTTTTTATCATCCAAAAAATTTAATTTATCTATCTCGAATAATTTTTGAGAATATGAGTTATTTATGCCAGAAACTGTCATTCAGAGAAAAAGTTGTTCAAAGCAAAATTGCAGAAAACAATTTCATATGCAGTATAACCTCACTTATATGTTTTCCAAGGAAGACAGCTAAAATTTTGTATAAATGAGAAAATGTAAAAGAAGAGTTTCTTACGGAACTAAAACTGTTTTATTAGATTATTACTTCAACCAATTATGTATCACTTGATATAAGAATGCAAAATTAATTAAACACATAAATAATAAAATAATACACTATTTAAAATACTTGCATGACTGAACATTTTTCCCTAATTTTTATGTTATGAATAAACGTTTCAGAGTACTTGTGCTTTATACTGGTTATAGAAAATGTTGATTTTTCTATGCTTATTTGATTTTTCTACACAATCATACACTGGTGAATTATTGCACTAATCGCAGAAATGCTGTTATTAGGCTTTGTGACAAGTGAAATTGTCATTTAATTTCTAGAGCTTGAACTTCCTCATGCACGCTGAGAAACTTTGATAATTTAGGCCTACTACTTCATCACCATCATTATCAGCATCAACAGATACCTGACCATATTATTCACATGTGCACAGCAATCATACGTTCCAAAAATATTTATGCCTATGCACAACGTAACTACTGTTTTATGCTGCAACAGCAAAGGTACAGTATCCAGAAATCATGCATAATATATCTTAACATAGCATATACATAACATATAAATGACTAAGCAAGCAAACATATTTCTTGCATGGGTACCATAAAAATGTGACGTATTAATGAGAAAACGTATAATTGAGCTAAATATTAATGGACAAAGATTGGTGCCTAAAACATTTAAGGTACATCTATGAAAAACTTAGGGAATGATGTATAACTGAGGTTCAACTGTATTTGAAAAGAAATAAATCACATTGCTTGAGCATACACAAGCTGCCATACTCCACAATAGCACCAATTTTTAGAGCAAAACTTTCCCCAAAAATGGCTTAAATTTATCTCTCTACCCCAAAGAGTGCAGAAGTTATAATTTTTTTTCTTCTGTGAAGTGGTGCAGAATCAAAAGTAAAAAATGGCAGATGCAGTACCAGTTTTAAAAAAATATTTAAAAATTGTGCCTACAATGATGAAATCTACATTAAATTAAGGAAGAAATTTAAATTTAGTGAAACTGCACAAAAATTAAAAATTTAGTTTTTATTCTTTTTTTTTTTGGCAGTTTTTGCCATTTGGTTTCTCCTTAAATACAAAATTACACAGTGTATATTTCTGAGATACTACTATAGTACTAGTTGGCCATGATGTGAATGTGTGTGGTGGGAAGAGAAACTAAACGTTATGAAAAAGTGGGCGGGGCATTGGAAGGACAGTCATGTAAAGAAAACTTCTGCATTTCTGAGTTGCATTTACTAGCAAGGCTGTGGCCTACAAGTGTTGAACTGTTTTCATTGTGCAACTGTACATTTCCCTATATCCTTGCCCCTCATTTCCCTCTTGACCTCTAGCCTTGATTGCCAACAAAAACAGAGGAACCCTCCTCCAAGCACATTCATATTGTGGCTGACTAGCACCAAAACAAATGTAGGGGAAAAGCAGTACAGAAACAATAGAAAAGGTTTCAAAACACAGGTACAACAGAGTTTCTCTACCTCTGACCATATGCACATGTAAATAAACACTTATTACTCATTTATAAATGTGTACCAAATTTAAAACAATATTCTGAAATAGGCCTTATACCAGACAGTGCTTTTTAATACAGTGCACACATTGAACATTATCCCCCATTAGTCGTATAGACATTTGGTTAAACATAGGTCTGCTAGTCCCATGGCTACATTTTGTTTCAACAGCTTTCCAACAAATGGGGATAAATTCTAACTGACTTAGAAATCGTGCATCATCATAACTTTATTGATATTTTATAGGAGTAATAACTTTTATCACTTTCATAGTGACTTTGCTTGCATGAAATTTAGATGAGGTGCACCAGCTCATTAGCACACCTACATTATTAGCAAGCATTTATTTCTTGTTCACATCCATTAACCTCTGGGTTAAGATTTTTATCATTCCATGTGCTAGATTCTTAATTATTGCATTTTGAAACACATGAAATTATAAACAATGAGAACTTCGGTGCATTGCTTTATCATCACCATCTTGTTGTTAGTGCACAGGTGACTTTGGTAACACAGCCCTCGGTTGGGTAATTGGCCGTTATGTAGCTTGCATTGTGCAATTTCTAATTGGTTCTTTTCCACCTCCTCTTTCCCTCATGTGCTGGATAATCAGTTGATGCAAAATCTTTGCACAGATATTGATATGTTGTGACACTACGTGTTTCATTGTTAGTATTGTTGTAATACCAAAAAGTCTCTATACTTTAGAACACGCATCTTCATGTATGATTCCTAGGTAACAATAAACCCTTGTAGAAAAGTGAGATGGCAATTTATAGACAAGATTCCCTGCTGTTCATGCGCCTAACAGAAAAGCAGTTCATGATCTTGTGAATAGATTTAGGGAAACGGGACCTATTCTTAATAACAAAAAAACTAAATTGCTGTGTCCTTAGAGGAAAAACTCAATTACATTGGAGAGCCATTGAGGCTTGGAAAGTCTAAAGAAATTTCTTGAGAAAATTTGCACAGGAATCAGGAGTTTCACAAAACTCGGTACCGAATGCCGCTAAACTTTTAAAATTAAACTGTAGTTCATGAATTGCATTCACAAAATGTGAGTAGAGCTAAGTTTCTACAATTGATTGGATAACATTAAAGATCAGTCGTTGACCTGTGTCATCTTTTTATTTACATGGTCATGAAGAATTAATGTGTGTTAATAAAAGTTTCTTAAAAGGTGCAAGAGATGTGTAGCGGTACAAGTACATCATCTTCAACATCTGTTATGACAGAGGTACATGGTTATTTTAGTTATAATTTGCAAGAAAAATCTATGCACTTGAATTTAAGGGGATATGAATATCTGACTCTGTCAGCAAACATGTACTTCCCAGTGCCAAGAGAATTCATGTTAGGCTGGCCACTTAATAGCAGTATTCATTTCAAGACCAAAGTGGTGAAAATGGATGAATTAGTTGCCGAGAGCCAAATATTCATAATCTGCGTAAACAGTAACAAAGTACAAATAACACCTCTGATGAACATTACTTGGTGTGTGACGGCTTTAACAAATTCCACTGAAGTAAAATAAATACATTAAAATTTATATATACATAATGTGGCCATTCTTCGCCCTAACATGGAAAAGCAACATCAACATAACAGCAAGTTTTAATTAATCAAAAGTTAAACTCTGGTTTCCTCTTTTAAGTCTTATATGTCAAGCTTAAGAAGAGAACAAAAAGAACTGACAGAGAATATACAGATATGTAAAAAATGTAAACTGTGCTTATGTAATAACAAGTACATATGCAAGTATTTCTATGAAGGATATCTACCTGTTAACAAAATTACAGAAAGTATTCATTCTTATTCATGACATGATTTCTATGAATTCCAATTTCTTTAATTGTAACTTAGATATATGTCTGCATTTAAGTTATTATGCTACGCGTAAACCTGATAATTTTGTATCTAATTTGATGTGTATACTGCTTATATGCCCTACTGGTAATATAATCTAAATAAACTATTTATAAACATCAAGGCATTATGGAAATGCTGTAAGGATCAACCAGAAACCCTGCAACTAATGGTGTAATTGCTGTGCTCAATTAAGTTGAAGTTTGATTCTGAAATTTTATTCCTCTCTTCACACACAAACCTGTCAAGTAGATATTGCCAAGTTTCATTCTCCTCTCAGTACAATGAAACATACTAAGAAGGTTGTGGGTTGGGAAAAAAAAGTGGAAAGGTGCACTTTGGTTTTTCCTGGAGTAGATTGCAGATATCAACTGTAAAGCATGCAGCTAAAGGCTAAGGGAAGGGTTCCATTGGAGGAATTTTAACTACAGTAACCTATGCTCTAGGCCAGGGGTGCTAAACGTTTTATAACAGGGGCCACATTAAACTTCAGAGAATGAATCAGGGTGAAGCTGCATAATTTTAAGACAGGAACAAACTCACAGCCACAAAGCACAGACCACACTAGTTTTCAAAACACAAACTAAAATTTAAACTTACATATCAATAACTGATGTAATTAAATACTTAACAAATTACACCATGTAACAGTGAAATTTACCACATAACAAAATCATGTGATTCCAATGTATTTCAGTGCCCTCATTACAGCAGTGAAAACCATTGATGGATATCGCCTAAACTTTTCTCTGGAAGCACAATTTTATCTGTGCACAACTGCATGAATTTAGTTGTCATGGCGCTTAGCACATCTTGTTTCTGTTATCGCCATGGCATAGGGGAGGAGTATAGAAGTTTGGTGTAGGTAAAGTGGAGTTGCAGTTGCATCAGTCAGTAACTAGTGCTTGTCATGCAGTGTCTATGTCTACAGCATGTAAAATCTCCTAAAGTAAATAATATTGTTTGTGGGTGTTCGAAAATTTCTTGTGCTCAGAGATGTCTAGGAAGTATGTTAATTCACAGAAGCTTTTCTGCTGTGTGTTGTGAATTTACAACAAAGTCCCAAAGACATTCCATTTCTCTGCTTGTCAAAACGGTGCACAAGTTGTATTTTGAATCAAAGGCAGATGAAGGTAAGTGTTGGGCACCAAGAACTGTTGCTCATGTTGCTGCCGCTATTTAAGAGGCTGATTACATGGAACTCACCCATCTGTCGCTTGCAGCACTATAGGTGTGGAGGGAACCTAGAGACCACATTACAGATTGCTAGTTTTGTTAAATGAAAGTAACAGGAATCTCAGATAAATCAAAACACAGTTTCTTATCCAAATTTGGAATCTGCAATGTGCCCAGTTCCACAACCAGCAGCGGAATGGACACTTGAAGATGAAACAGATAATGGTAGTGACAATCCAACTGATCATAAAGATCATGATTACACACAGACTACAACTACAGCCATTATCACAGGCAGAATTGAACAATCTTGGAGAGATCTAAATCTTTCAAAAACACAAACAGAATTACCAAAGACCAGTAATATCATTCCATAAACAACAGCTTGGTCTATCCAATGACAGGGAGTTTGGTATATTGTAATGACATAGATGGGTTGCTTATTGAATTTAGGATGATTATAATCTGGAAGAATGGTGCCTATTTGTAGATTCCTCAAAAGGTAGTCTCAAAGCTGTTCTCTTACATAATGGAAACAAGAAGCCTTCAATACCAGTGGCCCATTCCAATTAGTAAAGGAAACCGACAAGAACATAAAACTAATTCTATATACTACTTCTGAAATATACTGGCTATTTGAATCACAAATGGAAAATATGTGGTGATCTCAAAGTTCTGGGACTAATTCTAGGAGTGCAGTCTGGTTACAGAAAATATTGCTGTTTTTTGTATCATTGGAACAGTAGGGTGAGGAAAGATCATTATGTAGTCAAACAGCAGCCTCTGAGAGAAAGCTTCATTCCTGGTGAAAAAAATGCGTCACAAGAACCTCTTGTTGACAAACAGTGTGCTGTTATCACCACTCCATATGAAATTGGGCTTTATGAAGAATTTTGTTAAAGCAATAGACAGAGATGGCCCAGGTTTTCAATTTTTAATATCTAAATTTCTGCAAACAAAAATGCAAAAATTAAGGAAGGCATTTTCAATGGACCTCAGATTCATTACTTGATGAAAGACATTACCTTTGAAACATTGAGAGATACTGAGAAAGCAGCTTGGCTTCCCTTTAAAAAATGTATGCAACAATTTCTTGGGAAACATCAGGTCTGAAAATTGACAGAACACAAGCTGGACAGTTACAGGTGTGGGGGTATTATTGTTGTTCGCCCCACATTGGGGAAACAATATGTAGTGGTATTACTGTTTGTAGTTGAAAATGCTACTGTTTATTTGCCGCACGTATAAAAGATAGTTTGTCGCGGTCACTTCGTGTTATCTTTTACTGGGCGCCTGTTATTGCATTTAATTTTGGGTTCACTGTCCTCCGGCTAGCTATGATTTCTCGGTCAAGCACTTATCTTGTACAGGTGTGTAAACGGAAAGGAGTTTTTATCCAAAGACAACACTGATAAAAGAATTTGTTTTTACACTTTTATTGTCGTAACACATTATTCACTTTCATCTATTAATCATGACACTCGCCAAACTGAAACTGTTATAATAACTTATTTACTGCACATTATTTATTCGCGTACTTCAACTTTTTGTGTAATTAACTTTACGACACGAGAGATTTTTCACAAATTTGCTATGCGTAACCTTGATGAACTGCATGCGATGTATACTCCATGAATGCCTCCTTTGAACTACGTGAAACTTGATTCTGACACTGAATTTATACTTCCTCGCCCCAATATGCCTAAAGATTATAACCAAGCTGCTATTGGTTAATAAAACGCGCCAACATTAGCGTCTATATTTATATCCAATGAAAATTACAAAAACATATGCTCTGGGGAAAATGTTCCAGCAAATTCTAAGAAAAACACGCCACTCTGACGTCATTTACCCGTCTCTAATAATGATAAACAGCTCACCCCCTCGCTACATTATTGCACGCTATTATTGTCAGTTTCAGTAAGGCCGTATAAACCCACTTCTCGACAATGCTTACAATCAACAAACATCTCAAATCAATGTCACACAATGCATATTCACACTACAATCACTCTGACATTTACATTTTTGTGATACAAATTACTGCGTCACAGGGCTATGGGATGCAACATGTTCCTGAAATTGCATTTCCATCATTCCCATTTGGATTTTTCTCTGCCTAAATTTGGAGATTGGGTGATGACATGGTGAACGATTTCAAGATATTGCTGCCATGGAAAGATGATGTAAGGGAAGATGGTCACCAAACCTTTTGGCAGATTACTGCTGGACACTTCTACAAGAAGTTTCAACATCCACCCGCTTATGGTAAGTTTCCTGGAAAAGTATCTAAACTCTAAGTACATTTCAAGCTTTATTCAGCTTTCTTGTACTATTTTTATATTTTGTAATATAAAAAATTAATTAGGAATTTTGTTACATGATCCATATTTTATTCAGCTACATGCTGCACCTGTACTGTAATGGAGTCATTTCCAAGTGTCATGAAAGTTGCTACTTTGTTTTTTAAGAATTACATATATTGCTAATTATATGAAATATAGGCCAAGTGGTACAGCTAGCATATTTGTTCCACAAAAGTTGCTGTGATGGATCTTTTCTGACTTAATTTTCATAATCAGTGTATATGAATTGGTATAGAACACCTACTTTCATCTCATGGCAAGGCAGAAATTTCAAATTTGTTGCACTATGTTATCTGTCTTTCTTTCATAGTCTCACAAATGAAACTCATAGCCATATCGATTACATGACGTATTTTTGCATTAATAGCAATTCACATTCACTGAGATGAATGAAACTGACTTTCTGTGCTACAATTTCATACATTTGTGGTTCTAATTTTATGCTGCCTATCATAAAAACAGATTTAATATTTGTCACTCATAGCAGACCTATATATTGATTTGCATATTTCATTTTTGAAAATGTATTTTCACAGATATACTTCCATGCAAACATTGATATTAATCCTCTTGAAAATTCTTTCAAATGAGAAGTGTCATTCAGTGGACAGTTGTAAAAATCAACCAAACTAACCTCCTTGTACAGGGAGAGCCAAAAAAATACAAACCGGGCACAGTGTTTTTCCTGTCCGCATCCTCAGCACTCGTTGCCGTCTACCGCTATCATAGAAAGGTGCAGATGAAACCATACAACTTTTTTAAAATTACTTTTAAAGGCTTTACTTACCAATTTTATGAAAGGAGATGCTGAAACTGGCTACCATCATTGTCCATACATCTTTGACACCTCTTTAGAAAACTATCCATCACTCGCCATAGTTCATGTTGAGAAATGCTGGCAATTTCCTGGCAGATATTTTGTTTTAATTCTTTCAGGGTGTGTGGGTTTGTCTTGTAAACTTTATGTTCTAAGTTACCCCAGAGATAGAAATCACAGGGGGTTAGGTTAGGTGACTGAGGGGGCCACAAATCTGTACTAAAAAGTCTGTCCTCAAACACACTTTCAATTGTTCTCATCGAAATATTGGCCATATGAGCTGTTGCAGAGTCTTGTTGAAAAAAGGCAAAATCAGGCTCCCTGTCAGTTAATTCTCTAAAAGCAGGGAGCAAAATTGTATTCATGTATGCAAGGGCTTCAACTATTGACTCAAAAAAAATTGGCCCTAAACTCTTTCACTGTCTTTTAGATTTCCTAGCCTGAACACTTCCTGTGGCCTGAAATTTATTGTAAAGTTCATGAATATGGCCTGGAACTTTTAGACCTGGAAATCTTTCTGCAAATTTTACTTTTACTTGGCGAGCTGAGTTAACATATACAAATCATAAATAAATATAACTGTGCAGCAGAAAACATATACTGAGCCATAATATAGTTTCTAAGTACAGGACAAAATAATAAATAACTTGTAATAACTGAACTAAATCACATTACTGTCAACACAATACTGCACTTCACACTCCAGAGCAGAACGTCAACAGTGTGACCTTGTTTATAGCAGCAGTGCATCATCATATTGTTCATGAAGTACCCCTTCATAATGAAAAAATTGGTGTATGGTGTGCCATGAGCGGAGAAAGAATTATAGGACCAATTTTTTTCGAGTTAACAGTTGACGCCCGTACATATGTTAATACAATTTTGCCCTCTTTTCTTTAGAGAATTAACAGCCAGGGAGCGTGATTTTTGCCTTTTTTCAACAAGATTCTGCAACAGCTTACACAGCCAATATTTTGATGAGAACAATTGAAAGTGAGTTTGAGGACAGAATTATTAGTAGAAATTTGTGACCCCCTCGGTCCCCTGACCTAAACCCTGCGATTTCTATCTCTGGGGTAACTTAAAATAAAGTGTACAATACAAACCAACACATCCTGGAAGAATTAAAACAAAATATCTGCCAGGATATTGCCAGCATTTCTCAATGTAAACTACAGCGAGTGATGCATAGTTTCCTAAAGAGGGGCCAAAAATGTATGGACGACAGTGGCCAGTTTCAGCATCTCCTTTCATAAAGTTGGTAAGTAAAGCCTTTAAAAGTAGTTTTAAAAATGTTGTATGGTTTCATCCGCGCCTTTCTATGACAGTGGCAGGCGGCAACGAGTGCCAAGGACGTGGACAGGAAAAACACTGCGCAGCCAGTTCGTAATTTTTTGGCTCTCTCTGTATTTGTCCTTGATTATTTCTTTCAGTAGGTCATTACTAGAGCTCGGATTTATATGCAGTATAAAGTATGAATATATGCATGCCATCTATGCACTAAAAACTTTAAAATATGCACTTAAAATAAAGCATATTATTTTAACTTTCTCACATTTATTAATCTTGATGAAGTAATCAGATTGTAAATTCAGTCTTAGGCAGAGACATAAACAAAATTAATATTTGTTAGTCTTTCTTTCAGTCTAGTTTACCATTAGTCGTTTTTATTGCAATAAACAATTAAATATTTTTCACAGTTTTCAGGAGGAAACGACTATCTTCTGTCGCTTAAAATGTTTTTATATGAAGAGAAAGATCTCTCTACTTCACACGAAGCCACAGGACAGTATCGGAAAGAGGCTACGTCACTTACAGAATAAGCATTAAGTTCTTTTTCAGATTCTCCTTGTAGCATCTTATTCACATCCCGAAGAAACATTAAACCTGGATTTCTTGCTTCAATTTTCTCAATTTTGTTACGAAGATACTTTCCTATTTCTCCAGGTATATCTTCGGCGACAGCTGTATCGTATACTTGCAGGGCAGAAGATAAAGACATTCCGTTTTTTTCCAAATGTTTGATTGCGGCTGGTATTTTACTAAAGTAGGTCTTAATAAACACTAATTTACTCTGGAGACCCTTCTCATTGCAAGCACTCATTGCAGCAGGGATAGTTGCAGCTTTATTTTTGTCCATCACGTCGAGCACCTTTTTCACATCTTCCAGAAGATAACTGTAATATAGAGCTGCTTTATCCATGTTCCCCATCTCGTGAGGATAGGCTCTGGGGGTAACCAGTATCTTGTATCATATAAATAATTTCACTCTTGATGGCACCTTCACAAACACTTTTTTCACAGAGGAAATTAAGGCATTTACTTGTGGAAAATTCGCTCGAATTTCCTCCGCTAACCGGTGGAGAGCATGTACTAAACAAGTCATATGAACTGCCTTAGGATAATATACCTGCAAAGCTTTAACTGCCTTTAGGGGAGGCATCTGTGAAAATTGCTAAAATCCATAGTTTTGGTCATAATGATGTGAAATTTTGTATGTATTTATGCCAAAGGGTATCTAGTAGGTGTACTAAATTTCACTTTTCCATCTAAGATAGTTTTGCAAAAATAAATTATTTACTGTTTTTTTTTTGCCACAGTTTTAGTGTAGTATAACAAATGCTCCATGCATAACATTATTAGTTGTAAATGAACTAACTCTGGCTGTATGTTTCTTTTGTTATGTCTACAAAACTTGCTATTCTTTTTTAGATGTGTCAAATAGTTTTGGAGAAAAAAATTATTGAATACATAGATTACCTTTTTTTTCCAAGTTACTAATAATTTTCAAAATAAAAATTCAATAACAATTAAACTGCTCCATATAGATCATTTAAAATAACAAGTTTTATGTATCAGTTATCTAAGAACATGTGTGCAAAATTTCAAAGAAATCCATTAAAAACTGCATTGCAAGGAGCATTTCTTCTTTAAGTTTTAACACTTTTAACTGTTTCTTTGCTGATTTGAATGTATTTAATGTACTTAGTGCACTCTGCTTTAACGTCGCCTATCCCTGACACTACTAAATCTTTTGCTGACTGGACTTACTTTACTAACTGTGACCCTTTCCTTTGCATACAAAGTACTCCCACAACCCATATTGAATTCACTGATAGTTGAAGTCACAGCAATTTGTATTCTTTCTAGAAACAAAAACTTCTTTGGGACATTTACTCCATATTAAACTATGTAAACTCTCATTTGCATTTTGAGTTTTTCCTTTTGTACACCTCTAATAAATTATTATTGGTTAATCTTTGTTGTACTGGCATAATTGCACTGACTACATTGGATGAAACAAATGTTCTCTTCCCTTCAGGTTTAGGGATTTCCTGACTTTTAACAACAGACAATTATAAAACTACCAAGATGATTCACCTCCAGGACATTTAAAGTGCTATGGCTTCTCATCAGTTGACATGCAGTGATAGAGAATTGCAAATATTGCAGATTTTATCTGATTTACATTTGGAAGATTGTTTCTAATTGCATATCTATAATAATTTTGAAGCTTTACAATGGTTTCAGCTTTAAACTGCTTGGTGAAATGCATCAACCATTTTGCTATTTACATCAAAATGTGCTCATTGGTAACTCTAGGACTAGTGTATGTATCCAAATAACTTTAATGACAAGAAGAGGATTGTACAGTTACTTTACTGGCAAATCCTTTTGTACCACTAAATTTTGCTTCTAAACCTTGCAATCCACAATCTGTGCATGTTAAACTGCTAAATATTTTACTCCAAACTTCACTGAGCACAAGTACATAATCTGGATTTGGTAGTTCCACATTCATTTCATTTCATCATCCTTGAAGAAATGTTGAAATTTTTTACCACTTGAACTTGGTTCTTCAAGATCTACTGCAGGCCTAGCCTTGTTTGTTTCCCCCCTCAGATTTGCCATCTGGACATTATATTTTATCTTGCTGCAAGAGATTTGTCTGTCTTCTCTTACTAGGCCTAACAATTTTGTAATAATGTTATACCAATTAATAACAAGAAATGTATGGAAAGTTAGTCCACCTAACATACAATTTTTATAACCTTATAGTAGATTCTGACAGTGAGGTGCTTGCATGTTTACAAACAAACCAGATTTTCTCTTACAATAAGACACTTATTTGATATTCCCTGCCATATTTTCTACTATATTATACATATTCTTATTCTAAATTGTACTTATCTATTTGTAGGTCACTATAAAGAAGACCCCTCTAGTACAAGGTGTATATCATGTCTAAATTTTTCAAAAACATGAGCACGTGTTCACTCACTGACAATAAACAAATGAACTGAAGACATGCCTTCCCAGGGTGAATGTTTGCAGAAAATCCCAGAAGTTGTCTCTGCTATCATTTACCAGCACTGAATGTGACCGCCTGATTTAAACTTCAAAATTGTACGCTATTTTGTTTGTACGGGGTAATGAGTGCATTTCAGGAGCCACGCCCACCCGCACATGGGCATTTAAATCATGACGTAACGGCCTTTTAAACGGCGATGCGGTGTAAACTACAATAGATTCTGAAAGTACAAAGTATAAACATAATTTTAAGGCAAAAACAAAAAATTGGATCATTTTTGCCCGAATTTCACCGATGCCTCCCCTTAAGCATGTATGCTGCTGCATCTGTAACTATCACCAACAGTTTTTCCTCATTTTCTTTAGCAGGCCACAAAACACGTAATGCATCACGAACAACTCTAGCAATCGTCGAATGGTTAGTTACTTCCAGTACCCTGGAGACAATGAGATGTGGCGTTCCTGGTTGAGATTCAGTCATTTTTCCCATGACGACATTGGCAATAAATCTCCCACACGTGTCCATTGTTTCGTCTACAGATAACCACAAGTTTGAGTCGCCGATATGGTCTCTCATTTCTTGTATTACCTGAAAAAATAATTATGTTAAAAATTAGTCAAGATAAAGGGTGTAATTTGGAGGCTGTTTTAGGAGAAACAAGTTTAAAAATATATAAAAAAAAGTGTTTCTTGATATACAACTAAATAAATCAAAACTCCGCGACACTACGGGCCATACGTAATTTTGTTTCCATTTGAAAATATTTGTCTATAATGCATTTAAAAGTTTTAAATAAACGACAAATTTTTATAAAGCTCAAAATATTGGGGAGGGTGTTGGGGTAGTTGATACGCAAACTAACTTTGTTTAATAAATTTTTAAACCTACCTCTTCATAAACTTTGCCAAGGTAGTTTTTCCTTATTGTTGATTCGTCAGGAACTTTTCGTCCGGAATATTTTTCCAGGAAATTTCGAAATTCCATATTATTTAACTTATTCAAAGGAATATTGGCTGAAACTAATGATTTGCAGATATCTTTCGAAAAATTATTACTGTCATTGTTTCCACTTCCGCTTGCAGAAAATGCTGCTGGTAAGGTTGTTTGGATCTTGGAGACATTTTCATTGATAGCATGTCTATGAGTAGCTGTTTGTAGATGTTGCATAATCTGGAATTTTTTGTCGCAGGACACCTATAACATTGTATAAAAATAGTATGAGGTTATTTTAGTTAAATAAAACCACACTCACTAACGAAAATCCCATTGATTTTTAAGATATTCTGAAAATAAAACAATAAAACTTACATGTTTTTCACACACTTGACACAGTATTATATTTCCATCTGTTGTTAAGAGTAGGATTTCCATCAATCCAGTTTCAAAGCAAGTAAGCTTTACTGCTCTTCTCCTTAGGCATTGTAATATTCCGTTTCCTACTGCTTACACTTCAGAATACACACCACAGAACACCAAAGTATAAGAACTGCTACCCTAGTGTTAAAAAGGTGGAAACATGAAGGCGATTGCAGCGTGAGTAGTGATCGGGGATCAAACTAAACTATGAAAAATCGTGCTCTCGGATGATGTCACTTGTAGCTACTACAGCTGTATTTTTCATACCTGCCTAGCTGTCTGCTCAGCTGATCATATGTTCTAATACTGTATCGCTACTGACGACGTACAAAGTTAATTACGTGAGCTTTAATAATCGTGATTGCTCGTTGGGTTATTCACATTTATTTTTAAAGGAGTCGATTAAAGCTCACATAAAATAACTTGCCCCTGTCATCTGTAGCAATACAATATTAGAACACAATTATAATCAGCTGAACACCTCACAGCTAGGCTAGTATGAAAAACACAACTGTTTATTCCTGTGTAACTTATTTAAATTATCCAATAGTCGGCACATACATTGCTTTTTATATAATATTGGGGTTAATAGTGGTTGCTGAATGTTTGTATGTCATAATACATAATGGTCACATTTAAATTTTTGTGAGTGAATGAGATCAAGCACCTTGCAATAATTTCTTCTGCATGCTTCATAGTAAAATCTTTTGCACTTAAACTGCCTCCATAGTTTGTTTGAACTTGCAACCAACCAACAGTAGGATGTGGAATTTGACAGGAAAATTGGAAGAATAACACATGTTTGACACTTTGTTATTTTATTCTACTCTTAGATAGCGCAATACAATTTGACATGAATAACTTAATTCCACTTCCTACAAAGAAACTTCTGCACACATTATATGCAATAGTGTAGCTATTGTTTGTCATTCGCTTAATCGCTATTAGCAGTGCAATAAATGTCATAGCAAGTTTCACCACACCATTTAACACTATTAATGTCATTGTCACTCTCTGTGCTCTGACTTGAAGTACCATCACTGGACACAAATAGCCACAACTTAACTCCAACTTTCCATTGTGTATATCCTAGAAGTAAATGGAACACACATGTTTAAACTACCCTTAAAAGTAGGTTTCTGAAAAGAGAAATTGCTTACATTAAGGAAAAATTTGTGGTTACAAACACCTTGTGATTATATTACACACTATCCACTGTAAACCAGACTTCTCTCTGATGTAAAGAAAGCATATGCTTCCTCTTGTCATGAAACTAAGCACTACGCTTACGCCAATGTAAATAGTTCCTTAAATGTATTGTATCATGAAATACTGAGGTAGGAAAAGTATAGAACTACACATTTTATTGCAGTTATCGTAAGAACTCATTGTTAAAGGTAATGGATATATAACAACTGTTAAGAGATTACAAAATATGATTTTCTTAATTCTACCTGCAATTGCATTAACAATCAAAGAGTATCTTTTTGTTAATTACCAACTGTATGGATGACTGCTATTCTCTTGCCTATATGAGAAATGCAGCATGAATTCGCAGCGGTGCTATCTGAGTACCAAATAAACTCTTTGCATAACACAGGAAATATGATAAGCAAACAGTCATTCATAATACATTAGCACTCATATGCTCAGCTCAGGTCAAATCTTCGATTTTATCAGTTAGTGTTTGAGTTACCATGACAAAGGAAGAAGTCCATAGTGTGAATAAGCTGTTCTAACACAAAACTGGGAAACCGTTAAAAAGTGGCAAAAAAGTTTGGTTGATAAAGTGCTAAATGAGAAGGAAATAACACTTTTATTGTAAAACCACCACCACTTTGTGTTACTTGAACAAAATAAAATTCAGTATACGCAAAGGATCCATGGATCTTTTCATTGAAGGTTCAATGAATCAGATCTTTTGAAGGATCCTTCGAACTGTTATTTATGGTGAAATTTTAAACACTTTTCATTAAAAAAATTACTAACCTTCTGTAAATTCAGAAAACTAAGCTTATACATATATAAACTAACCTAATGCTAACCTTCCATAAATTCAGAAACCTAAGCTTATATAAAAAAAAACCTAACCTCCCATAGTATCTCGGATGCAATGCGTTTGTATATGAAAAACGTTTAAAATACTTAAGTGTCTTAAAATGTTCACTATAAATAACAGATCAAGGGATCATTCAAAAGATCCAATTCATTGAAAAGATTCATGGAACCTTCACTGAAAAGAGCCATGGGTTGTTTGCATATACAGAATAGTGGACGAGTATATACAATCAGACAAAAAATTCAATGCCATGCCTGGGATTCAAACCAGCAATCTTTAACTTGTCATACCACTGCTCTGCCATCTAAGACTTTCTCTACTCACAGTGAGCTATTTTCACAAGTATTCTACAAATGATTCATCATATATCGTGATTAACTTCATGTTTATCACATGTTTTAACTTAAAAGGCTTCAATACATTTAAAAAATATTAAATGCCCATTACTTCAAAACCTTTGATTTTTGCACAAAAACAACACAATCATTTAAATGCCTATACATTTCTTATAATATCCTGCAACTTAATTACTACTGCACAATGTACCTTTAGGATATTGTATCAAAATTGCTACAAAGTTTGGGTAAATTATCATACTTTTGCCCACATTAGGTCTTACGCTGCTCTATGTAATGCTGCCAACATATGAATAATGCCACCGAAGCCAGGAAGATACTCAGCCTCAAAGCGTAGCCGAGGGATGTTTTTTAGAAGGAGAGGAGTGCAGCAAGTAGGCCGCAACTGCGAAGCGACGACAGAGCATAGCCCAGGGATCTGCGCGCCTAAAACTCCAATGATTCACGTTCACAAAACAACAGCACGTCGCATATTCAGTGCATTTCACTGATTATTTAGGTTGGCAGTACCCACTTTGCATGGAAAAATGGCTACATTTGTTGTCTTCCTCTCGCTTTTTGCCTATATAAGTGAAACACCTAAAAAGGGTGGGTAGGTGGGATATTGGAGAGACCACATGTTCTAAACTCACTCCTAAGGTAATTAATTTCATTACTTTTCACTTCCTTATTCCTAATTTAGGTGGGCAAAAGTGACACAAATGCGGGCAAAAGTATGACAATTTAGCACAAAGTTTAAATGGTAGAAAACAGACACAAAAGATTGAAACCACTTTGGAATTTCAAAGCCTCAGAACACATACTGAAGCTGCTAATTTCACTCAAAACAAACACTTCAGTTATTCCTGGAAACAAATGCTTTTGAGTATCTGTACTAACAGATTACAAGGACATTAATTGGTAGGGGTTGGGCTATTGGGTCAAGCTGTTATTCTAAGTCCTGGCACAAGCGCACAGGGTAAAACATCTGCGTGACGTTTCTGGTATGATGCGGGACGGGGAGAAGCAGGGTGACCACACACGCGAAGCAAGCATTAAAAGCACTAGAGGAAACCGTGTAACAGTCACACCATGTACACTTTAAACACGTGTTTATTTGTACACCAAATAAAACGTGGCGTGAGTCACATGACGTACGTTTTTATAGCCTGTTTATCTGTCCACTTAATACTTAAGAAACGTGCGTACGTTTATAATACTATATCTTAATAATAGTACCAACAGTAGATAACACCAGAAAATTGCACGCGAAATGCAAAAATAGAGATTGAAGGACAAAATATTCATGAAATTTCAGTGAAATAGCCCTAGATCTTAAATTAGGTTTATCGGAAAAATGATAAGCAACTGACGAATTTAATGCCATACTTGCATGTTGCCATGGTAGCTCAATGGTTACAAAACTGGACAAAAACTAGGAGGTTCGTGGTTCAAATCCCACCGATGGCATTGGATTTTTCAGTCGTCTCATTCTACCTTTTCCATTCTTACTAAAGCTTCTTACTTTCTCTACTACATATAATAAGCAGAGGAAGTATTGCATTCCACCCAAAATTTCGATATCTAAATTCCACCGGGAATGCATTTTTGAGGTGCCCTGAATCCAAATAAAGCATTTTTTAAAGGTGTCTGTCAGGCTGCGAACAGCATAACTCAAAAACGAAAAGTCGGATAAATACAGAACTTGGTACTTGAGTTTACTATCTTTCAAGGATGCGACATGAAGGTTTTAAAGGAAATCCCCCACCCCAGACTACCCTTTACATGGAACATTTATTGAAGATTTTGCTTTTCTCACACACTTTGTCATGTACCTTCTTTTTTTGTCTTTTCTTCCTTTTTTTTTGTCGAGTGAACCATTTCCGAGGTATTCCTTGTTATTTGTTTGAATTTTCTAATACTTATACTTTTTCTCAAATGAAAATTCGTTATTTGTTTTTTTATGTCCTGGACATACAAAGAATATGAAATGCTGCACACAGCAACCAGCTCTTAAAACATTTGACTATGGCTTAAAGCCTATCATATTCCCCTTGCACCTACAAGAAAATTAGCAATTGGATTAACATGAAGTAGATGGAGAATAAGCATTTGTACAAAAATGCGTACAAGAGTAGAGAAAGTCATGTGAGTGCAATACGGATTATTTTTCTGTCTATACACTGAAATCCAAATAAACTGTTGTAGAAATAGTTACATTACACATTAAGTTATAATGGGAACACCGATAGTCAAATGTTTTAGAACTGGACGCTACACACTGGCCTTAAAGTTGCATACTGTTTCCATGCTATCGCCAGAAACATCGAAAATCTATGGGACTTAAAAAGAAACGACAAAGCACTGAACAAATCGAACCATTAATAACGAATATGTCGGAAGTGGTGATGGCACCAGAAAAAAAAAAAAACTATTTGAAATAAATTGGTTGTGCAGTACATTTTCGTCTATCGCCTAACGTTTACCAGTTATACAAGATTCCTTCCAAATGAAGTACACTTCATGACTATTCCCAGAAAATTCAAGGCATACGTTATATTTGTCATGCAAATATCTTTAATACATGGCGTTTTCATCAAAATAGTTATAGCCATTTTTTAGAAAATAAAGAATTGGAAAATGTTCCATGAAAACAGTAGTTTGGGGTGGAGGAATTTTCTTGAAAATCTTCGTGTCGTATCTTTGGAAGTTACTGAGCCTAAATATAATGTTTGGTATTTATCTGACTTTTCGGTTTTGAGTTATGCTGTTAAAACACACAGATGCACGCGAGTGCACGGACCTTTTCCTAAACATGCCATTTTTGCATTCAGGGGCTCTCAAAACATGTTTTCCTGTGAAATCTCAGTATTGAATTTTTGGGTGGAATGCAATACCTTCTCTACCTACCAGGTACGTGGTAGAGAAAGTAAAAACTGAACTTCGAAATCTACCTCCACTTATAGGCTGAATAGAAAACGTCCCCCCTTCCCATAGAATATTCATACAACTTTTGCATTAAACCACTTTCTCTTTTTATATTTAAATAATGGGTGGGGGGATATTTACTGCATTTAATATGGATTTTATATAGGGATGGAGATGTATTAGGTGCTTAATATAGATTTTATATGGGGATGGAGAGGAATTGTGCATGTTTAACATAGATTTTATATGGGGATGGAGAGGAATTTTCCATGTTTAATATGGATTTTATATGGTGGTGGGAAGGAATTATGTATTTAATATGAGCTATATATGGTGATGAAGAGGAATTGTGTGTTTTAAATGTGGATTTATATGGGCATGGAGAGGAATTGTGCATGTTTAATATAGATTTTATATGGGGAAGGAGAGGAATTATGTATTTAATATGGGATGGAGAGGAATTATGCGTTTTAAATGTGGATTCTATATGGTGATAGAGAGGAATTGTGTGCTTAGTATAGATTTATATGGGGATGGAGAGGAATTGTGTGCTAAATATGGATTTATATGGGGATGGAGAGGAATTATGTATTTAATATGAATTTTAGATGGTGATGAAGAGGAATTGTGTGTTTAGAATGTGGATTTATATGGTGATGAAGAGGAATTGTGTGTTTAGAATGTGGATTTATATGGGGATGTAGGGAATTGTGCATGTTTAAAATAGATTTTATATGGGGATGCACAGGAATTGTGCATGTTTAATATGGATTTATATGGGGATGGAGAGGAATTGTGTGCTTAATATGGATTTATATAGTGATGGAGAGGAATTGTGTGTTAAATATGGAATTTATATGGGGATAGAGAGGAATTATGTGTGTTAATGCGATATATTTGGAAATGGAGATGTGTATTTAAAAGGGGTTGGGATTTTCAATTTTTTTTTCAGTTGGGAAAACATATGTGGCATAAGCAGTTGTGGAGGTCAGAAGACATGGCTATCTTCCCTACACCTGGATAGGCCATGGAGATATCCTGTAGAAGTGTTTCAAAGCGCTGGGTGTCGCTGTGGAGACGATTCAGTTTCTTCTCCCGGTACATCCATTCTCCAATGTAACTGGTAGCACGCTCCACACTGATACATGAAGAGAGTACCTGCTTTAAAGTTCTCCATGACCTTTCTTTGTTTTGCGTGTGATATCGCAGTGGACTCATGTTAGGGGCTGGTGCAGGTCCTACCCATTGTTTATCTAGGCATTCGGGATTAAATTGCCCTTCTGGCACCCAGAAAGGATCCCAATTTCTGGGAGCATTTATAAGTTTCTACTATGGTTTACCGTCCTATGGCCATTGAATACAGTATCACATACCCTGTATGCCCTCCATTCGTCCGTTACAATGAAACTCTCCTGATCAATGTAATCTTGAAGAATGGGCAAAAGAGTTGCTCTGGACTGGTTGGGCACCAGGAGTCCAGAGCGCAGCTTAGTTGTCCGGCTTAGCCCTCCGACCAACCAGTGATTCCGCCACATCACCTGCCGTCCAACATTATACTTCCTCTTGAAGAGGTGCATCTCGTCCACTTCCACAATGTCATTGCGACCACCAAGTTGACGAAAATCGTGCCAGGCTATCTTGGTGGCCACATCGCGGAAGTAGCCGCTCCAGGCTACGGCGGTATCATGTGCTACTCCCAGTTCTTTCTCAATATAAGTTAAGGGACACTTCTGCAGCCACATAAATGCCAACTGAACAATGACATTAGTACCCAGTTCGCCATTAAACCTTACATGCTGGAAAAAGGTATTGCTGGTAGCTTCCAGTCGGTGGCCGTTTGGACACCTAAACCTCCAACCAACGCCTCGATTGGCCGATGCTACAGTGCTCATCTGGGCATTGCACTGAAGGCACCTGCGGCTTCGGTTGGCACGACGGTTTATCATTTCTGCATTCCTATCTGGTACAACTCCATACATATACCAAAAACTCCATACCTTTCTGGTTTGCCTGTCTTTTCTGCTCAGCTGTTAAACAGTACCCAAAATGAACATTTAAAAGTCTGCTGCATAGAGCACCGTTGCCAATAAGTTCATCCTGAAAGCAAGCTGAAGACTGAATGGCACTGAACATTTGCAATGCGATAAATACCCAAAACAGGTGGTGTTTCTGTGTTTACCGGAAATGGTCAGGTAATGTTGCATCTTATTGTTAATGGGTTGCACGAGGTGGTGGATGGGGGAAGGGCAAGATAAGGAGAGGAGACAAGAATTAAAGCTGACGCAGAACTTCTGGAATCGTGACCCTGATTGCCACCCGAGCTGCCGAGCCTAGGAATGGTTTATGTTTAGCTTAATCAACGAAAGCGATATAATACCTTTGTTTACTCACAGTGCGTAACACATACAGTCTGCATAGAAAGTGTCTGCATCTAGTTGTAATTTCAAACAGAGCAGTACCTAAATAGTGCTTATTGTATATTTGTAAAATTTATAACCATGGCTCATACGTTTTCAAAGTTAAGTGTAAGGTATTATATAGTCAAAGCAGAGAAATAATTGCAAATGTCCTCGACTTCATGAAGCAAGAAGCAGAGATGAAGGAAGAAAATATATGTTCACCCGAGTTCCACAAAAGCCTTAAAGTTCTCAAAGATAAGAAAAAAACCCACTGATGAAAGAGTATAATTGGTCACACTTAGGAAGAAACATAAGGTCCCTAAACGTATTACAGAAATAGACGATTTCGAAAAAGGCGTCATTTGGCGCACGATTCACAATTTCTATGTGGAAGAAAATATCAATATGCAGATTGCTCATCAAGCTGAAAGACAGCATAAATTTTCAAGGTGGTACTACAAGTCTCAGAAAAATTATAAAAGATTTAGGGTTCTAGTGGAAGAAAACGAAATCAAATAGAACAGTTATAATAGAAAATATATAGATAGATATAGAATAGAAACATACAATCTCAGCTGGAAGAGTACTTTACTCAGAGGTAGAAATTAGAGGGTCAAACTATAGTGTATGAAGGTGAGTCATACATTCACAGCAGTCATACAGCATCTAAAAGTTGAGAGTGATGATAGCGAATTAGGTTTGCAGGCACCTGTTGCCAAAGGGCAAATACTTATTATCGTTCATGCTGTTGGAAAGATCGACTTCGTTCCAAATCCCTTCTTTTACAAGTCGCGAAAAAAAACAGGAGATTTACATTAAGAAATCAATACAGAAAATTACATGAAGTGAATTAACACCATGTTGATACCTAATATGCCTACTGGGTCTGTTTTGGTTATCGACAATGCTTCACAATGCATCAACACTCAAATTGACAAACCACCTACCTCAAATTCCTTCAAAGAAGAAATGAGAGCTTGGTTACTTAGGGTAATATAGCTTTAGATGAAAGCATGAGCAAAACAAAGCTATATAACTTAATTAAAGCCAACAAACCACTTCAGAAGTCATACATATTTGGCCAGGTATTAATACATGGTCATAATGTACTTAGACTGCCACCGTATCGCCCAGATCTAAACCCAATCGAATTAATCTGGGCTGATGTCAAAAAATAGATGGCCTGCAGAAAAATCACTTTTAAATTAAAAAGATGTGGAGCAGTTATGTCGCCAGCAATTTGCAGAAATTGGAAGGCCAGAATGTGAAAATGTATGTCAACATGTTGAATAAATTGAGAATCATTATTTCGAAAAAGATGGAATTGCAGAAAATCAAATAGAAAGAATTCTCATCCAGAATAAAGCTGCAGGAAGTAGCAACAGCAGTGATGGCGGCAATGATGTGAGTGATTCAGCAGAAGAAGAAGGGCTGTCAGGTATGGAAGAATTGGAGGCAGATTATTGACAGGTTTTTTCATTAAGCGCTTTTTACAACTGTGGATTTAAATATACTGTATGTAACTATAAGTTTATCAGTGCAGTGCATAACCGGTGTGCGGATATTTGTCAATGACTGTCCCTCCCACGCACTCCTGCAGCATGCAGACGAACGGTCACCTGATTTGGTAAGCAACTCGCTTCAAAGCTGTCATTAAGATTTTGGCACGTCTAGAACTGTTGCGCCAATTATACCTAGATTCACTCATGCAGGCTTAGAGACACACACAAAAACTAAAAAAATTAAATAAATCGATCGTTAAATATATGGAAAACGTACGTTACATCATGAAGCTATTCATTGTTAACCATGATTAAGTCTATCAGTTTACTACCTAACTCCGATTCGCGCCGTAGCCTATCTTTATTTATTTGTACATTTTCATATAAGTGAAAATGTATCAGTAACCTATAACTTAATTTAAAACATTAAACCTCAACTATTGTTGAGGAACAAATAATTGTCGGTGCGGTAGTCTGTGTGTGTGAACAGTGGTAAACATAACGAAACCAATATTTCCTTAAATGTTAAAACTTTTTATTAAACCATTATACCACAATTAAATATTTTGCAATTGTTTTATTCATGATTTTGCATTATGTTTCTTAATATGAAAAAATTTCTCCTAAATGCTTTCTAGTATTATCAACCATGGCGTTGTATTAGGAAGATTGCTAATAATATTAGACCATTGTTGCAGTTGTACAGTTTGTAACACCATACTGACAAAAGTCGCAATATATTTAAATGTTACTTACCTCAATCTCTTCATATACACCGTTTAAATTTAAATATATATGCAATTAACCTATTTTGATTTTCAACATGTACTTGCTACGCATCATAGCTTAGGCTTCAACATATAATTTACGCAGTGTCTCAATTTCGCCGAAAAGGGGACACTATCTCATCCTTTCCCTGTGAACTTCATATGTTAAGATTTAAACATTTATGACATACATTCACAAGACTTTCTCTAACCCTTTCTATTTCACAAGTATACATAATACACGAGAGAGAAATAAAATGTCCTCCGTGGTGTAATGGTTACCATGCTAGCCTCTAGTTCCCGAGATCGCGGGTTCAACCCCGGACGGAGGGCGATGGGACTTTTTTCGGGCATATAAATCCTTAGCATGTTTTCCTTCGGAAGGGAAGTAAAGCCGGTGGTCCCGCGTCGTAGATTTATCGTAAAAGAACCTCAACCCTGATAAAGAGGCCCCTAAGCAAAATTTCCGGGTTTTCACCCCAATATGGAACGGGACGCTAAGGACCACAGCAATTAAACAGCGTCCATAAATAAAACTCAATTTCAATTTGAGAAATAAAATGGCAGTGAATGACTCAGAAATGTACACAGAGAGCAAGGGAAGTAAAGAGTGGATGTGACACACCTTTGTAAGCAATCTGTACACAAAATGATGCTAAGTTCTGAACAGCATACAGCCAAAATAATTTTAGGGTGAAAAATTCTGATGCATTACATTCACATTACTTTTTTTCTTACCCTCTATCCCTTATTAGTTTGTATACAAATATTCTTACGATAGCTTATTTTTCTATTTAATTCATTTTCATCTAGATAAATCTTTGCAGAAATAGCTACATTGCATTACAGTTACAAAGGGGATGGCGATAGTCAAATGTTGAAGAACTGGACGCTATACGCTGACCTTAAAAATCGTTAGTCAAACTGAAGTATCCGTTTATTTTCTATCGTTGATTTACCCTGTAGCTTTGGACCTCCCTAAATGCCCCCTAAAATGCCATGTAATCGCGAGAAACAACTGAATTTTGACAGGACTTCAAGAGAACGACCAAGTGATGAATAATTCCAACCTTTAATAACCAATATCTCGGAAATGGCTTATGAAAAATAAAGAACAACAAAAAAACTCATTTGAATAAAATCGTGTGGTTTACATGAATCTACTTTTTTTTTTTTGGTAGTACGTTTTTGTATTATATTCTTAAACATTTGCCACTTCTACAACATTATACAACATTCATTCCGAATGTCTTAACAGGCTATTCTCAGAAAATTACAGATAAACCTGGTATTTGACATATAAATATCTTATGGTATTTTAATCAAAATCGTTAGCCATTTTTAAAAATTAAAACATCTCGAAAAATGTTCCATGCAAAGTATAGTTTGGAATGGAGGAATTTTCTTGAAATTCTTCGTGCCGCATCTTGGAAAACATACAACATGCCAGGTATTTGTCCAACTTTTCGTTTTTGAGTTATGCTGTTCACAGACACACACACAGGCCTTTTTCTAAAAATGCCTTTTTGGGGGGTTCAGGGGCCTCAAAACAGATACATTTCCAGTGAAATCTCAGTACGGAATATTTGGGTGTACGCAATACTTTCTATACTTACTATACGTAGCAGAGAAAGTAAGAATGAAAGAAGATATATTGTCAAAATGGATAATAATTTTGGACAACTTGAACTTCCGTCTCCCTTTGACTTACTCCTGCTGTGAAAAATAAGATCTGTTTGCTGACGTTTTTTGGATAAAGGCATTTACTTTTAGGGAATGAAAAATAAATGTATAAGAGGAGCAACCATATTTAATACTTATGCACTCTAATTGAAAGCGTGGGAACTTTATCTGATTTACCAGAGAGAGTTCTTCGATATGTATAAAAGAGTAATTTAAAACCTTAGGGAATTTTCCATTGTAGGTCATTGACACAACACAAGAAGGCGTGTTTGGACATTCTTGGCTGCCTAACTAGCAAAGACTACTGTAATGGTTTTCTTACCTGGACTTTAAATCCTTTTTACCTACCCATTAACCGCGGCAGGTTAATTTTGAAAAAATCAAAATATACACTTGAGATTACAATTTCCATCTGCTGCTTATGCGAGTGCAACGGATTTTCTGAATAAGACGTACGCAAATTGAGCAAAGGTTCAATGACAGGACAGTGAAAGTGATAGAACTAAGTGCATATTTTGAAAGTTTTTAACATTTCAAGAATTTTATGACAATAGCTGTAAAGAACTATGCTTGATGTTAGGACTTAAATATGTTGACGCTGTTATTGCAGACTTTCCTTCTTCTAAGCATGTGCAGAAGCACAATTTATGTCTTCTGATGTTGCTTCTTTTATCTTAACTATTAGGTAGTCGCGTGCAGGTCATAATGACCCCACTGTTAATATTACTACTGATATTTATTTAATGCTGTTGGTCACACTATTCTTTCTCCCAGTACCTTCCCTGAATTGTATTGTCGTCCTGCTGCGATTATTACTGACAGTGCTCGTTTGTGAGTAGAGACGTTTCTTTGTCTCGGGGTCAATTTGTACCCCACCCGACTAGTAGTGTAACTTAAAAATCACGGTGTAAAGTGATTTACCAAAAGCAGCCAGACAAATCAGCAGTAGCACATCATTTCTGGTCTTCAAACCATATCACTCCAAACATAAAACTCTTAAAACCGATTAACAGCAGTAATGAATTGGACATGTGGGAAAAAATACATATTATCAAACACAGGAATCAACTAATGAATTTCGAACTGCCGCCACCCAACAGCCTTTGGAGGTTCATCAGCCCAGCACCAGAGAACACCACTAACCACACACATCCCCAGACAATGACCGGCAAAATCAGTTGAGGACATGCTGACGATGGGAACAAGCCGTCTCGCGAAACGCGTTCAAATAAGAATATTATAGTGATGTAGTGTAACAACCCTCAAATCTCTTTATTTTAAATTATGACACATCACTGTTAGTAGCTTCTAAATCTTCAAAATTAGTCAATATATTTTTATGTTTATTTTAAAAGCAGGATCCATGTAGATATCTGCTAGCATGTATGTAATTTACGGAATTTTGCAATGTAATTTGTTTTGGAATATTTATTACTCACAGAATTAACATTGAATCCTGAATTTTATTTAACAATCGTGTAATAATGTGAATACTTGGACAAAAACAATTAACAAACGCATGGAGTGCATAATGACCCCACGCGACTACTTAACGGCAAAGGTCCGGCATTAACTATGAAGCACTAAGGACACTAGCTGAAATTTTGTACTCTACATCCCCGTTTCCAGTGCCAGTGCAGAAATGACATTCAGCACAATGAATAGGGTAACGACAAAATTAAGAAATAGGGTGGGTCAGGATACGTTTCAAACTTGTGTGAAGGTGTCAGCAGAAGGGAATGAGGAACCTACAAAACCTTTCATTGATGATGTCATCAAAAGATTTGCTGTAAAAAAAAAAAGGTCTCGATGCAAAAGTTTGCTGTAAATGTAAGTTATTGCTTGCAATAATATTATTTTATCGATTCTCATAATTTTATTCATCATGATAATGAATTAACTGAGGTTATTTCTACTCAGTACTTACACATAATTTAATGAAATATAAGGTTTATTAATACCATTGTTTTTTTTTAATACGGTATAACTAAAATTTGAAGCCTAATAACATTTCCTCCCCCCTCCCCCTCATCAAGCTTCCCACCAAAAGAAAGTGGTTGTATTCATTACTGAGGTCAATACGCCTAGTCGCTTTGCGTATAGTACCGTTATAGTCCCTCTTTTGTGTCGTAATGTGCAGAATTTCCCCAAGGACAAGGCGACAAATACCTGCATAGCAGTATATCGCATGCTTACCAGTCGTGAACAAATGTTAAAAGCTTACATTTCAAGTACTGTCTTCCACAGCAAAGAAATTTCAGGGAATGAAGGCAGGGGGGAAATTGCTGATTAGACGTGGTCCGAACGCTGCCTACTTGCTTATGGTACCCTTATTTATGACACACATGACAGGTCAGTCACAGCTCATTGAATAGTTTTACTCCTTGCATAACATGCATTCTCCGTCACACACATTCGCTGTCCTTGTCGCACTGTTTCCAGATAAGGATAGCACATTCCTGTCAGGGAGTTTTTCTCCGTTGGCGAACAGTTAACATTTACCTTTTGAGTTTTTAAAAAAAAAAAAAAAAAACCAACAAACAAAACTTTTTCATGTTTATTACAGAAGAGAAGATTTTTGCATGAAAATGTAAAATTGGCGAGAAAATTACACCATTAACTCGCCTATCAATATAATGAAATATTGAGATACTTTTACCGGAGCTATAAAACATTTTTCATGTTAATCTTTAGTAACGAAAAAAGACGGCTGTATCCTTGAGCTCTCCAGGTGTAGGGAAGATACACATGTTTATTTTCCTGCTCAAATCTTTATGCCACATATCTTTTCCTAATTGACATAAACATGGAAAATATCATCTTCTACATAAACAACTCCATTTACACATACATCCCATAAACACATGTAATTCCTCTCCATCCCCATATAAAATCCATAATAACAACACACAATTCCCCACCACCCCTATAAAATCCACATTTAAAACACACAATTCCTCTCCATCCCCATATAAAACACATAATTCCTCTTCATCACCATATAAAATCCATACTAAATACATAATTCCTCCCAACCACCATATAAAATCTATATTAAACAAGCAAAATTCCTCTCCATCCCCATATAAAATTCATAATAAATGCAGTAATATCCCCCTACCCATTATTTAAATATAAAAAGAAAAACCTACATTGTAGGAATGTTTCATTGGGCGACAATAAACAAAAAAAGGCACCTTGAATTCTTTTAAGGTGCTGCGCTTCCACAAATGAAGTAAAACGGTAGAGGCTCTTTTATAGTGTGCAGAAACTTCAAACATTTCCGGTGGTAAACACAGCTCACATCCGGAGTTGGGCACTTGGGTCAAGCCAGAGCGCATGCGCTGGGACTTTACATTTGCCAGCAAGGCACTGTACATTAACACTTGCTAGCACCGTCTTTACGGAGCTGGGCACTGGGTTAAGCCAGTGCACATGTGCTGGAACTTTAACATTTGCTAGCAAGTTAGAGCACAGTCGTCGCGGAGTTGGGCACTTGGGTATAAAATATGTTTTAATCATATCAATGGACGACAAATGTAAGGAACTAGTCGTTGGCCAGATTTCACATAATTACACACATTACTCCCGAAAATATTTGGTTAAATTTTAAAAGTGGTTTAATGCAAAAGTTGTATGAATATTCTATGGGAAGGGGGGACGTTTTCTATTCAGCCTATAAGTGGAGGTAGATTTCGAAGTTCAGTTTTTACTTTCTCTACCACGTACCTGGTAGGTAGAGAAGGTATTGCATTCCACCCAAAAATTCAATACTGAGATTTCACAGGAAAACATGTTTTGAGAGCCCCTGAATGCAAAATTGGCATGTTTAAGAAAAGGTCCATGCACTCGCGTGCATCTGTGTGTTTTAACAGCATAACTCAAAACCGAAAAGTCAGATAAATACCAAACATTATATTTAGGCTCAGTAACTTCCAAAGATACGACACGAAGATTTTCAAGAAAATTCCTCCACCCCAAACTACTGTTTTCATGGAACATTTTCCAATTCTTTATTTTCTAAAAAATGGCTATAACTATTTTGATGAAAACGCCATGTATTAAAGATATTTACATGACAAATATAACGTATGCCTTGAATTTTCTGGGAATAGTCATGAAGTGTACTTCATTTGGAAGGAATCTTATATAACTGGTAAACATTAGGCGATAGACGAAAATGTACTGTACAACCAATTTATTTCAAACAGTTTTTTTTTTTTTTCTGGTGCCATCACCACTTCCGACATATTCGTTATTAATGGTTCGATTTGTTCAGTGCTTTGTCGTTTCTTTTTAAGTCCCATAGATTTTCGATGTTTCTGGCGATTGCATGGAAACAGTATGCAATTTTAAGGCCAGTGTGTGGCATCCAGTTCTAAAACATTTGACTATCGCTGTTCCCATTATAACTTAATGTGTAATGTAACTATTTCTACAACAGTTTATTTGGATTTCAGTGTATAGACAGAAAAATAATCTGATGTATTGCACTCACATGACTTTCTCTACTCTTGTACACATTTTTGTACAAATGCCTATTCTCCATCTAATTCATGTTAATCCGATTGCTAATTTTCTTGTAGGTGCAAGGGGAATATGATAGGCTTTAAGCGATAGTCAAACGTTTTAAGAGCTGGTTGCTATGTGGAGCATTTCATATAATTTGTATGTCCAGGACATAAAAAAAATGAATAACGAATTTTCATTTGAGAAAAAGTATAAGTATTAGAAAATTCAAACAAATAACAAGGAATACCTCGGAAATGGTTCACTCGACAAAAAAAAAGGAAGAAAAGACAAAAAAAGAAGGTACATGACAAAGTGTGTGAGAAAAGCAAAATCTTCAATAAATGTTCCATGTAAAGGGTAGTCTGGGGTGGGGGATTTCCTTTAAAACCTTCATGTCGCATCCTTGAAAGATAGTAAACTCAAGTACCAAGTTCCGTATTTATCCGACTTTTCGTTTTTGAGTTATGCTGTTCGCAGCCTGACAGACACGTTTAAAAAATGCTTTATTTGGATTCAGGGCACCTCAAAAATGCATTTCCGGTGGAATCTCGATATCGAAATTTTGGGTGGAATGCAATACTTCCGCTGCTTACTATACGTAGTAGAGAAAGTAAGAAGCTTTAGTAAGAATAGAAAAGGTAGAATCAGACGACTGAAAAATCCAATGCCATCGGCAGGATTTGAACCACGAACCTCCCAGTTTTTGTCCAGTTTTGTAACCATTGAGCTACCATGGCAACATGCAAGTACGGCATTAAATTCGTGAGTTGCTTATCATTTTTCCGATAAACCTAATTTAAGATCTAGGGCTATTACGCTGAAATTTCATGAATATTTTGTCCTTCAATCTCTATTTTCGCATTTCGCGTGCAATTTTCTGGTGTTATCTACTGTTGTTGGTACTATTATTAAGGTATAGTATTAAAAACGTATGCACGTTTCTTAAGTATTAAATGGACAGATAAACAGGCTATAAAAACGTACATCATGTGACTGTCACGCCGCGCTTTATTTGGTGTACAAATAAACACGTGTTTAAAGTGTACATAGTGTGACTGTTACACGGTCTCCTCTAGTGCTTTTAATGCTTATTTCGCGCATATAGTCACCCTCTTCTCCCCATCCCGCATCTTACCAGACGACGTCACGCGGATGTTTTACCCTGTGCGCATGCGCCAGGACTTAGGATAACAGCTTGACCCAATAGCCCAACCCCTACCCATTAATTGTCAAAAAAGCTACCAGAATTTCTATGGCTAAATTGTCATACTTTGCCCTCATATGTGTCACTTTTGCCCCCATTAGGTCTTACTTTTGCCCACCTAAATTAGGAATAAGGAAGTGAAAAATAATGAAATTACTTACCTTAGGAGTGAGTTTAGAACATGATGTGGTCTCTCCAATATCTTTTGCCCACCTATGACCTACCAACCCGTTTTAGGTGTTTCATTTATATAGGCAAATAGCATGAGGGAGACAACAAACGTAGCCATTTTTCCATGCAAAGTGGGTACTGCCAACCTAAACAATCAGTGAAATGCACTGAATATGCGATGTGCTGTTGTTTTGTGAATGTGAATCATTGGAGTTTTAGACGCGCAGATCCCTGGGCTATGCTCTGTCGTCGCTTCGCAGTTGCAGGCTACTTGCTGCACTCTAGGCCGCAACTTGCTGCACTCCTCTCCTTCTAAAAAACATCCCTCGGTTACGCTTTGAGGCTGAGGGCCCTCAATCTCTCGGCTACGCTTTGAGTCTGAGTATCTTACCGGCTTTGGTGGCATTATTCATATGTTGGCAGCATTACGTTAGAGCAGCATAAGACCTAATGCGGGCAAAAGTGACACAAACGAGGGCAAAAGTATAACAATTTACCCTTAGTTTGATTTACAGTACCTGCAGCAGATCTCTTTGATGGTCGTTTCTTATTAACACTTCTTCTATAATCACAGAGTCGACCCATGTTTACAGCCACACTAGAATTGCTAAAATAAAACACTTTTTCTTGCATACACAAACGTAAACAGTCACCCACGAGGTTATATGCAGGAGGAAACCATCTTGAATGTTTGTGTCAATATACTTTCCGTTTATATTCTTACAATTGCTTATAAAAAATCATTGTGTACACGAGTTGCTCTGGAGTGTAAGGTGTAGCAATTTAATTTGAATTTCTCTGTTCTTACAACGTTTAAAGGAAAAGAATCACGTTTTATTATGAAATGTTTAGTATTTATATTGACTAATTTTTACATAGTCATCTGCAGAAGCTGAATGGTCAGCCTTTGAAGCGCGGCAGGTTTCAAATTCAAATTTAAGCGAAGAATACATCGCAACTGCATTATGCGATCTAAAACTGGGGCGTGGCACTTGAACAAGGCCATTTAAATGAATGCACGCTGACAGTTGCGGCCATTTAAAAATGGCGGACCATCGAAGTTAAATATGTTATTCGATAGAGGAAATGTCACAATATTTTTTAATGTAATAAACAGCATTTCGATTTTTTTTTACCAAAATCAAGTATTTTCACCGTTGTGTCCCCTTAAGGTTTAAATGCTTTTTGCCTGATTTGGATTGTTATGACTTTTTGCTGTGATATGCACATTTTAAAAGGCACAAAGAATTTTGTGCATTTGTTTTCACACAGTTGAAAAGCTTACCTCCTCAAACAATTCAATTAAGCTCTTTAAATAGCAGAACTTATTAAAAGCAGCTTACATAAAAGAAGGCCGCTAAAACTTTGAAAGTTCTCTTCCCAAAAATGCTCTATCTCACAAATCTAGCCCTCAGGTTGCACAGAATCATCAAAGAAGTTTGTATTCTCTTGTGAATAAGTTGGTTTCCAAGACCAAGAAAATCTTCCAAAACTCCCCTTCCCAAATGCAGGTTTTTAAGGATGTAGCACCAGAGCTTGCTTTACCTCCACAGCCAGTTCTTACCAATGGGGAACCTGGATCTCTACAGCCATATATTACAGCAACAATTTGGAGAAGATATATGAAGTATATGATGCTCTATCAGAAGATGAAACTGCTTCATCTGCTTCAGTTTGCGAGGTAAAGAAGTTGTAAAATTAAGAACACAGCAAATGATCTGGCATTTATAGCAGCACATTATAGTGTGCTACCAGATGCAGTCTTGAAGTTGGAAAAAACAGGTGGTACGCTAGTGTCATCCATGTGGATCTTTGAAGATGCAATAAATCAACTACTGCAAGTATCAGGAGGGAAAGGAAAAAGTGTTAGTGAAAAGTGTAAAATGTTGAGTGCTAATGTGGACCAAGAAAAACTTGAGAACATTTGTGATGTCCTGAAAGGTGAAAGTTCTGTTGTAACTAATATGAGTCCTTCTGAAATAGCCAATTTAAATGTGCTCTTCTCACTTCAGTGGAAGTAAAACATTCTTTTTCCATGATGAAAAATGTTCTCTCTACATGCAGCTAATTATGACACTTGACACCTTGAAAAACATATTGTTGTTGCTTGTAAATAAGTAAAGCAAAAGCAAGTACTTTATGTAAAAAATAAATTATTAAGTATCTTAGATAACTATTTTCATTAATAATGAGCGGCATTACTCTCGTTTTCACTTTTAATAAATGCTAATTTTAATTATGTTACTGCCTATTTTCAGTATTTTAAATGCTTTTTTACCTGCCTATTTTAACCAAAATAAATGCCTGAACTTTCGTGCTCTAGTTATAATACTAAGAGTTTATATGGAGTTTCTATAGCAGGTTTGTTGCCATTATCAACCAATTGTCGGCTGCTAGAAGATGGTGTGTTATTGCTGGAGTATGCATGGACAATAGACACCAGGTTTGGACATGCTACCACAATTCTTTGCGATGACACCATTTGGGTTTTAAAAATGTCAAGTTGAAGTGGGTGTGCCTAATGGTAAATACAGAAATTTAAGGGGAAATTCCAGCTTGTGCAGCACCAAATTACAAAAACAAATGACTTGATGGGATAAGTGAGTTTTCTTTCCCAAGAGACAAGAAGAGACGAGCCCAGTGGATACAAAAATGTAGGTGGGACAAATACCTTTTATTCTGAAAGTACTGCCAAGATATTTGTGTGCAGTAAAAAGGTAAAGAAATAAATGCCTACATAGGTTAACCCCAGTAAAGTCCTGGCATTTAGTATACTTAAGATTTTGGTGTTGCTTTGCTTTGGTAAAATCAAAACCAGTACTTCAATTTGTATCCTATTAGTTTAAACCAGATGAGCATCTATCTGCTCAGTCAGTAAATTAATTTATTTTGGTGGTGGACATATCTCATAAGATGCTTCACTAAAGAAAAAGAAGCAGATAAGCTGAAACAAATATGCTTTACAATTACTGTAGAGAATTTCTGAATAACAATTAAGCTCTGAAACAATAGGAGCAAAAACTTGCAGTGAAACTGAGTAATCAAAGTACTTAAATATTACATTTAAAAGGTACATTTATTTATTAAGTTTAAGTTTTCTCAACATTTTAATTAGATTTGCAACCAAAGGATGATCCATTGATCACTTATACATTTTAAAATCTAGGTAAAATGTTCCATTATTGGCTCCATTTTGCTCATTGAGAAGGTAGGTATGTTGCAAAATGTATTAACTCATCCCTAAAGGTATCCTGGATCCGCCTCTGATTGCCTAATTTCTCTTGCTTAAAGAAAGCATTTCAATTCACTGCATTCAGAGCTTATACTGAATCAAACTTGAGACAATTCCATGATTCCTTGCCTCAGTGACTGAATGTAACAGTTGTAAGTACTTCAGTGTTCGTTTCCTACAATTTATTTTCCCACTACTGTTCTTCAGTATCCTTAAATGTTAAAATATTCAAACAAAAACAGAAATAGGGTATATTTAGGTACAAAACATGACATTGGAAACCCCAAAAACTCTCAAGAATTAATGTAGATACTGAAACTTGTAAAATAGATTTATATAATTCAGTATTTTAATTTTTAGTTCAACTTCTAACCAATGTTATGTGCACACATGTTAGGAAAAATATCTGCAGACATATATGAACATTGAGTTTTCAGTGCACATATATCCTATACAGAAACATAACATGTAATGCAGAGTGTACAATATTATTTAGATTTTTCTACTATGTGATGATAGAGGTATGTTTATAGGTACCTGCTTTAGAAGTCACAAATGATTTTAATAACTGCATAAATAACTACGACATTCACCTTTGCTGAGCTGCTCATGATTTAAATTAAGATTCTGTTATTGCAGTTGTCTCCCACTTTGTAGTAACATTCTGAAAGTTGTATGTGTGCTTGTTAAAATCTGAACTAAATATAATATTGCAGGGAAAAAAATGGGATTATCTTCAACCTTATTATGAAATAATTCTGATTAATGAGGAAACATGGTTACCATATGTGCTCATATGATTTAACCTATAGAAATGTTTCCAAATTTGCTAAGGTTTCTTTCTGTGTAATTTGTATATTTACACCCTTCACGGTGCTTTATACAATGATATATTATATTTAAAAAATTGTACATTAGCATCATTGCTTACTTATTCTGATTTTACCGTTTCATACCGAAAACATCCCTACAGAGGGGTCCACAGCGTCCATGGTGCTAAACTGCTGAGCAAACTATAGATATCCTTGTGTCCAGTGTGATGACTGTGCACGATGCTTCAATGGTTTCTCGTAGCACATCTAATGTAGCTGGCTTTTTCCCATAAACTTCAGTTACATTGCCCATAGGTAAAAGCACGGAGGTGTTAGGTCTGGAGACCATGCTGGGTTCTCAGTGGCACCTCTTCGACTACCCAATGTTAAATAAATGTAATCCAAGTATGCCCTGACGTCTTGATGGTAGGCAGAAAGCATTAAACTACTGTGCAAGAATTGTGTCTGTGTTATTTTGTTCCCCAGATATGGATTATCAAAGAGTGAGTACATAGTTTTGGACCCGTCCACATATAACATGATGCAGTAATTTGTATCACAAAAATGTAAATGTCAGAGTGATTGTAGTGTGAATATGCATTGTTGTGTGACATTGATTTGAGATGTTTGTTGATTGTAAGCATTGTCGAGAAGTGGGTTTATACGGCCTTACTGAAACTGACAATAATAGCGTGTAACAATGTAGCGAGGGGGTGAGCTGTTTAACATTATTAGAGACGAGCAAATGACGTCAGAGTGGCGTGTCTTTCTTAGAATTTGCGGGAACATTTTCCCTAGAGCATATGTTTTCATAATTTTCATTGGATATAAATATAGACGCTAATGTTGGCGCGTTTTATTAACCGATAGCAGCTCAGTTATAATCTTTAGGCATATTGGGGCGAGGAAGTATAAATCCAGTGTCAGGGTCAAGTTTCACGTAGTTCAACGGAGGCATTCATGGAGTATGCATCGCACGAAGTTCATCAAGGTTACGCGTAGCAAATTTGTGAAAAATCTCTCGTGTCGTAAAGTTAATTACACAAAAAGTTGAAGTACGCGAATTAATAATGGGCAGTAAAGAAGTTATTATAACAGTTTCAGTTTGGCGAGTGTCAAGATTAATAGATGAAAGTGAATAATTTGTTACGACAATAAAAGTGTAAAACAAATTCTTTTATCAGTGTTATCTTAGGATAAAAACTCCTTTCCGTTTACACACCCTGTATAAGATAAGTGCTTGACCGAGAAATCATAGCTAGCCGGAGGACAGTGAACCCAAAATCAAATACAATAACAGGCGCTCAGTAAAAGATAACACGAAGTGACGGTGACAAATTGTATTCCATACGTGCGGCAGATAAACAAGTAGCATCTTTAAACTACCAACATTAATACCACTACATATTGTTTCCCCAATGCGGGGCGAACAACAATAATACCCCCGCATATTTGGCACCCAGAACGTGGAGCGAATTAACTAGGAAGGAGTGAAATAACTAGGAAGGGGCGAAGGAACCAGGACGTGGAGCGAATGGAGCAGTGAACTGAACTACAAGACGCAGATTCCAGAAACAACTACAGGAACGACAGACGACGCGGATGAGTGGACATCGTAATTCCGAGATTAAAAGGCAACAGGGGAATTCAACTACAGGACACAAAAACATCGAGACGACGTAGATTCATCATAATACGACGCAGAAGCGACATATACATCTAGGAGAGAGGGGCAGGAAGCTGGACATCAAAGCAACATCAACAGACAGCACCACAAAGGTCAGAGTATAGTAATTTTTTTTTATCCTAAAAAAAAAAATTGTGAAAATTTAAATGTACTTGAGGAGTGGCAGGATTAAGAAAACAATGTCTACTAATAATACTAAAGAAACAATTATGGAAGGGGATAATGTAACAGTTAGCTGTAATTCAATACAGGTTACAGAAAAAGGCTCAAACAGTGTAGGATTTGAGGGAGGAAATGTTAGTGAAGAAAGTCAGAATAGAACAGCAGGAAATGTTAATTTTGATGCTGGTATGATGATGGAAATGCTGAGAAATTTTGGTGAAACATTAAATAAGAGTATTACAGATCAATTCAGGGAAGATATTGGTAAGACTAATGAGAAATTAGAAAAACTAACTCAGAATATGGAAAAGAATAATGAGAAATTAGAAAAGAAAATAGATCAAAACAGGGAAGATATGGAAAAGAATAATAGGGAATTAAGGGAAGATATTGGTAAGAGCTTAGAACAAAACAGGGAAGAAACTGAAAAGAAATTTATGGAGCTAGATAGCAGTATGACAAGAATGAGAAATGAAAATCAGGAAATAATAGCAAGTGAGATAGGAAAACTTTCAAAGAAAATGTCAGACATGAGCAGTGAAATATCTAACGAAAAAGGTGAGGTTAATACTAAAATTGAACATGTTGATGTAAAATGTACAGAGTTAGGTAGCTGAATGAGTAGCATTTCAAGTGAGCTTAGAGAGATGATGGAGGCTACAAATACAGATTTATGCAGGTGCAAGTTAATTTCAGAGGGGAGATATCTGAAATACAGAAGGAGTCAGTAACGCAAAGAAATAAATTGTCTGAAGAAGTTAAAGTTTTGTCTATAAAGAATCAAAAACTAACTTCTGAAATTAACAAGTACCAAGCTGTTCAAAATGAAAACTACAATCCAGTACAGTTTATTACAGATTTGTCATAGTACTCTCAAATTAAAAAGATACCGGAAGCATTGAAAATGATAGTTGTTAAAAGATGTGTGGTTCAGAAAACTTTAGATTGGTTTCAAATGCTATCAGGGGAGGAAATTTCATATGAATTCTTTAAGAGGCTGTTCATGAACAAATTTTGGAATGTTACAATACAGCTACGAGTAATGCTTAGCCATAAACAATTTGATCCAGGAAAGGGAATAGAAATGACCGCCAAAAAAAAAAGTAAGCAAATCCAGGATAGTTAAAGCTGAACTGCAAAACAAAGTATTGGAATGTAAGACGGTTAACTATTTATGTATGTCATGAGAAAGGAGAAATAAATTCAGGACAAAAGTAAATGTTTAAAAAAAAAAAAAAAAAAAAATTTCAGTAAACTGTTACAGCATTTGAAATGAAACATGTAATAATGAAAAACTTAATGTCATATTAAAGTAAAAGTATGTAGATATAATTCAAATAGTATTTTGAATATAAAGTACAAAACGATAAAAAAAAGGGTAAGATAATTAAAACAAATACTTATGTAGCACACATATAATGTGAAATTGTGTCTAGAATTAAGAGATGTAAATATAGTTGTGTAGAGGATGAATATTTTGGAAAATATGTTTAATAATTACAAGATGAACCAGGTTAAAAATCTTGAATGTATAAAGTTTTGTCAACAACCTAAGACAGTAAACCATTTTGTAACAGTAACTAAATAATTCAGGGTACAATATTTGCTATAAAAGAATTGTAATGTTAGATGTATATATATAAACACATTAGACCAGAGCCATTAAATAGTGGTGAGATAAAGGCAAAACATATGTCGATTGTTAAATGCGTGTGAAGTGTTAAGTGAAAGTGATAAATAGCATGTGTTCCAAGATTCAGGAGACTAAAAACCCAATTATAAAATTTCCATACAAGTTGTAAATATTTATAATTATGTTTCTAGTGGGGCATATGACGCAGTAATTTATATCACAAAAATGTAAATGTCAGAGTGATTGTAGTGTGAATATGCATTGTTGTGTGACATTGATTTGAGATGTTTGTTGATTGTAAGCATTGTCGAGAAGTGGGTTTATACGGCCTTACTGAAACTGACAATAATAGCGTGTAACAATGTAGCGAGGGGGTGAGCGGTTTATCATTATTAGAGACGAGCAAATGACGTCAGAGTGGCGTGTTTTTCTTAGAATTTGCGCGAACATTTTCCCTAGAGCATATGTTTTCATAATTTTCATTGGATATAAATATAGCCGCTAATGTTGGCGCGTTTTATTAACCAATAGCAGCTCGGTTATAATCTTTAGGCATATTGGGGCGAGGAAGTATAAATCCAGTGTCAGGGTCAAGTTTCACGTAGTTCAACGGAGGCATTCATGGAGTATGCATCGCATGAAGTTCATCAAGGTTACGCGTAGCAAATTTGTGAAAAATCTCTCGTGTCGTAAAGTTAATTACACAAAAAGTTGAAGTACGCGAATTAATAATGGGCAGTAAAGAAGTTATTATAACAGTTTCAGTTTGGCGAGTGTCAAGATTAATAGATGAAAGTGAATAATTTGTTACGACAATAAAAGTGTAAAACAAATTCTTTTATCAGTGTTATCTTAGGATAAAAACTCCTTTCCGTTTACACACCCTGTATAAGATAAGTGCTTGACCGAGAAATCATAGCTAGCCGGAGGACAGTGAACCCAAAATCAAATACAATAACAGGCGCTCAGTAAAAGATAACACGAAGTGACCGTGACAAATTGTATTCCATACGTGTGGCAGATAAACAAGTAGCATCTTTAAACTACCAACATTAATACCACTACATATTGTTTCCCCAATGTGGGGCGAACAACAGTAATACCCCCGCAAACACTAGATATCTCTTTGGGAATCCCACTTTATAAAACCAAAATGTTGGCTCCATAAGTAGTACTGGTGTCCAGACATGGTTTTTATTGTCCTTGGGAGGCTACGTTGTCACTCAGTAGTAATTCAAAGTTGAACACACCATCTTTGTTCCTCTCGCACTGTTAGTTCCATGTCATTTGTGATGCTTATAAGCAACACCGATTCTGAAACTATTTTGTAATGTTCTGTCTGTCAAAGTATCTCACATTTTTTTAAATATTCCCTTGCTCTTACTTTTAGTTTCCTTTTTGTTTTCTGAATTATTACATTTATTACACTGTTTTCAATTGATATTTTTTCTAAATTTTCTATTGTTGGGATGATGTCTTTATTCTGTGACCTTTAAGAGATTTTGGATTGCGTATGTGTTCCTAGGTGCTAGAATGATGTTTGTTCTTTAAATATTTTCTGAAATCTTGGGATGGTATGTGAATTCCTGTATGTATGTTTCTATTTTACTATGGATAAATTTATGGTTTATTGTATTGTTTTTAATCTCCTTGCTTTTTTGTATTTTCTTATCATGTATCTACTGAACCCACTGTTTTCTGCTATTGTATAGAAGCTCAGAAATCTCTGAAGATTAAATATTATAGTATACTACTTATAAAAAAGTCCCTGCATGATTTGGGATGAAATGAGGAGGTAATGAAACAGCATCATGCATTTTCAAATGGGTACAAAACTTACCTCATGAGATAAAAGAAATAACAATACAGTCTGACAAGTGCCAGACAGAAAACACAAATATCATACTGATTCTTTCTTACATTATGCTTCGGAAACTTCACCCATCATTGGAAAATATTAACTATATCTTTTTTTTTAGATGATAAACGCTTCTTGGGCTCTATGGCCATGGTCTACTGGGATTCTTCCCTCTTATCTCCCAGATATTTCAGCTGAAACCACGGCAGACATCTTCAGTGGAAGCTCAATGTGTCCTTGCTAACTAAGCAGCAACTGATGCAGTTGTTGAAAGTGTGCCAGCCTTTATAGCGGCATTGTCCATGGATTCGAGTGCTGATTGGTTCTCTTCAACAAGGGGGATGGTTTCTTACTGGTTTGCATACTTTCTTTCCCTTAACATTTTGTAGGGCTGGTTGCCATGCCATGTGCAGTTTTTGAGTTTCTTCCTTACAGTTGAAATTATTAAGATGTTTATAATTTCTATAGCTTCATGATATAGTCATTAATAATAATATGTAGGTTTTTGTGCTAATATGCCTGTTGCTTCCTAATGGATAATATACTCTCTTTCTGCCAAGACAGCATGCTTACAACTAATTTTTCTGGTTGGCCTAGATGGCAATTTCTCTTATTTTCGAAGAGGCGTGCATTGATGCTGCATTGTGTTGTTCCAATATAAACTGCACCACATGAGCATGGAATCCTGCATACCCCAGCTGAAGAGAGTGGGTTCCTAATTTCTTTGGTTGAGCGGAGTTACTGATGTATCTGTTTTGTAGGCTTGAAAACTATGTCTATGTAAAGTTGTTTTGATCTAACTTGGAAATACAGTTGATGGTGTTTCTCAGATATGCTCAAAGAAGAAAGGTACAGCAGATCTCCCATATCTGAAAAACACCATCAATTGCATTTCCAAGTTATTAAAATGACATAATGTAGATACAGCGTTCAAGCCTACAAAACAGATATGCCAGTCACCCTGCTCAACCAAAGACATTAGGAACCCACTTACCTCAGCCAGGATGTACAGGATTCCATGCTCATGTGGTGAAGTTTATATTGGAACACACAACACAATGAGGCATCTCTTAGCTGAAGAAGAGCATATTTTATCCATTATGAAGCAACACACATATTACCACAAGCTACAGATTATTATTCACAACTGCATCATGAAGCTATAGAAATTCTTACTCATAATAATTTCAACTGTAAGGAAGAAACAAAAACTGTACATGGCAGGCATCCAGGCCTACAAAATGTAAAGGTAAAGAAAGCATGCAAACCATCCCCCTTTCAGCAACTCTCAGGATCACCAAGATAAATCCAACCCGCTTGCCGGAGGGAGCCAATCCGCGCTCGAATCCACAAACACTGCTGCTATAAAGGCACACTTTCATCGACCACATCAGTCATTGATGAGTTAACAAGGAGGACACATCGAGCTTCCACTGAAGATGTCTGCCATAGTCGCAGACAAAATGTCTGGGAGATAAGAGGGAAGAACCCCAGTAGACCATGGCCACAGAGCCTGAGACATTTATCGTCTAATTAATACCAGTCGAGAAAGCCTATGCTCTTTAATACATAATTTTCTATTTGAACTTCATATAACACACTAATTACACATGACATGACAGTACCTTTATGAAATTTATTAAAATTACTGCTATTCATTAAGGTACTGCAATTATCAATTGCAAGGAGGACACATCGAGCTTCCACTGAAGATGTCTGCCATAGTCGCAGACAAAATGTCTGGGAGATAAGAGGGAAGAACCCCAGTAGACCATGGCCACAGAGCCTGAGACATTTATCGTCTAATTAATACCAGTCGAGAAAGCCTATGCTCTTTAATACATAATTTTCTATTTGAACTTCATATAACACACTAATTACACATGACATGACAGTACCTTTATGAAATTTATTAAAATTACTGCTATTCATTAAGGTACTGCAATTATCAATTGCCAACCAAACATATGCAATAATGATTAATTTGATACAATTTACAAGCCTTTAAACGAGCCAACCTAAATGGCAGATAAGGTTATGAAAGTGGCACTGATTCTGAATCACCAACACTGCCAGAAATTGTGGCAGAAGCATTGAATATTACTAATAATTTATTGCCACAAAAGTCAAGAAAAATGTATGAAAAACTCTGTAGGCAGTTCATGGAGGATATTCTAGCTGAGAAATATCAATACTATTGTATGATTTGCTTTGCTTTCCTGCTTCCAAAGCGATTTTGGACCAAGCAGTTAGATATGTCCAGTCCAGTCAATAATACAAATACTACTCCCAAGTAATTTAAACTTGGTGGTTTTGGTGCATGATTTTGGAACCTAGTAGATAATTTTCAGCACAAGTCCTTTTTCTAAAAACTAGCTCCCCTACTAAAATTACAAGTTAAGTTTTGACATAAAAGTTTGGAGCCTTCCACTGTGAACAAAATACACAAAGAAGATAAGTATGTTTTATGGGAAATCAATGCTTATTAACATGTCCATTAGTTTACGAATTGTGATACAATTTGGCTATAATTTCAATTTTTGTTTATTTCTTTTTCCTCAGTAAAATTTAAAAATATTTTGTTATTCTAAATTCTGTCACTTTTAAGACTTCACATATGAAGAACAGCAGAGACAGAAGGAAGAATTGCATGGTTGAATATTATGTTTATGAGCTTACCTGGTATTTATCCTGCTATTCTTAAAATGGCTAATGGTTATTTTACAACCAGCTATGAAAGCCTGTAGCTCATCTAGCCCGGCCTTTATGTAAATGGCACATGCTCAGCTGGTAGAAGTGAAAAGCTAGATAAGCTCCGTTAATGACAAACATGCACGTGTATACATTAATAGAGGTATTATATACTCAAAATGAATTTTTAATCACTCTAGCTTCATGTTTCACAGATTGTCACCGTCATCAGGTTACACTTACTGCCTCCTGGGGCTTGTAGATGGCATTTCCTTCTGGACATACTGCATGATGAGATTGTTTTCATATGGGATATCAAAATTTAACAACCTGCATTTACTTTTATGTATAAATAGCTTTTAGCAAACAGTTCAAATGGTTTTTCAAGAGCTTTCAAAAGCTTGAGTTTTTCTTTCAAATTATAATCTGCAGACAAAAATGCCTCTGCAACTGCCAATTTACCTGTCTGTTTTTATTTTACATTCTTGTCTATTCTTTAAACCTTGTGAGCACATGAGAAACCCATAGTGAAGTTTGTAAATTTAAACCCAACTCATGTATTATGTTCTGGTAAGTTTTGGTATAGAAAGTCAAGCAAAATTGGCTAAAATTTCATTTTGAGTATGTATTTTCCAGCAAGAGAAAAATTAAAAAAGAGTAGGTATTTTCTGAGCTCCAATATATTCTCAGCATTCCACATTCCAAAAAAGAATGCCTGTTTGTATTACATGAGTCATACATAATAAAAACAATTTTCAAACAGATATAAAATTATTAGTCAAAATTCCCTTATGAGTGTATGTACTTAAGTACATACTGAACTTTTCAGTGAATGATACTTTAATTGATAGGTACTTATGCTAATATACCAAATGCTATTTATTCTCTTCTGAAGGCCAAAACTTTAACACAGCTTCTGTCATCATACTGACAATTCCCTGTATTCTTTTTCTCATTATAAAAACCACTCAAAGACATGGGAGGGTTGTCAGTTCTGTTGCATGCTGCTATGATCTGATAGTTTGTAGCTACATAGCATATTAAAAATGAACACTTTAATCTAAGACAATTGAACCAATATTAAAAGGAAAAATAAAACGCTAATACAAAAAACACTTTAATTCTCTTAAAACAAGGCAGTGTTTTTTCACTTGAATCATGTTTTTCACTTTACACCCTGGATATATTTACATTTATAGAAAGGTTTCCATTATCAGCAAAGAGCTTAGCAATGCTCGTATTGAATACCAAACAATCTGAATTTAGAATTGCAGAAGCAATTCCACATTCCAAAAAAGAATGCCTGTTTGTATTACATGAGTCATACATAATAAAAACAATTTTCAAACAGATATAAAATTATTAGTCAAAATTCCCTTATGAGTGTATGTACATAAGTACATACTGAACTTTTCAGTGAATGATACTTTAATTGATAGGTACTTATGCTAATGTACCAAATGCTATTTATTCTCTTCTGAAGGCTAAAACTTTAACACAGCTTCTGTCATCATACTGACAATTCCCTGTATTCTTTTTCTCATTATAAAAACCACTCAAAGACATGGGAGGGTTGTCAGTTCTGTTGCATGCTGCTATGATCTGATAGTTTGTAGCTACATAGCATATTAAAAATGAACATTTTAATCTAAGACAATTGAACCAATATTAAAAGGAAAAATAAAACGCTAATACAAAAAACACTTTAATTCTCTTAAAACAAGGCAGTGTTTTTGCACTTGAATCATGTTTTTCACTTTACACCCTGGATATATTTACATTTATAGAAAGGTTTCCATTATCAGCAAAGAGCTTAGCAATGCTCATATTGAAAACCAAGCAATCTGATTTCAGAATTGCAGAAGCAACACCTTCATGAATTGAACGGGGTGTAGATCTCCAAGCAAGACAGCGTCTTTGGCCATTTAACTGCAGTCTGAAATGAAAAACAGTAGGTTAAAATTATTGCATTGCTATAAAAATATCTGTGTTTTTTTAAAAAATGAAAGATTATTAGAAATGCCAGTATGCAACTGAGTACAAAAAGGACATTTATGGAGGCGATAGAGATAAGACAATTATGAAAATAACAATAGTTGGAAAAAGGAGAATAGTTTTGTGCACTGAAATTTATAAATGACCATGAATTAATATATGGTTGTCCAAAGATGTGAATAATGCTGTAAACTGCCTGGATAAAAAAATTCTATTTTTTTTTTCAGAATTATTCAAAATAAAATTTATTCATTCAATACTTTGTGCATTTTTTAGATAAACACACGTAGCTTCATTCTCCACAAAACCAAAAAAGACATGCTTACTAACTTCCTGAAATTGAGACCTACTAAACTTTCTCTCATCCAGCAAAATGTCATAAATTTGTGATGACATGAAATTTAGAATGTATAACTTGCTTAGTGCAGTAAATGTACTAAAATTACATGTAAAATAAATGGGAATTCTATTTTATAAGTGTCTTTTCTGATGGTAGATGTTGTCACTCATGTTGCATGGCATCGTTTGCCTCCATCCTGGCGTGAAGATGATAAGTTGGTCGTCCTGAAGGTTGAGCAGGAACAAGTTCTCTGCCTGTGGAGTGGAGGAAGGAAGGCAGATTCCTTTATGTTGAGGAAGAAGAAAAGAGTCAACAATTGGAGTTGTGAGTGTGGGTTGACAGTCAACAGTCTTTAGAATATTGAGGTCAACGAAGCAGCATAACTATATTGTGATGTAGTCGCCATCACAGGTAGAAAGAGGTCATTATTTAGCCATGTTGAGTTTTTTTTGTTCAACCTCATGCTGATGATAGCTAACATTTAACATTCTATGGAATATAAAGGAGAATGCTGCGGTTGGTAAACCAATTAACTGTGAGTTAACCTGCATCTCGAAAATTTGAGGTTTGCAAGTTATTATGAAAATGAGTTTAGCAAGCAGCATGTGAAGATGGATGGTACAATTCATCATTGGCTGGAAATTCCTCACAGGAGTTTTGGACTTGAAGGATGAGTTAGTCCATTTTATTAACAAATGGCGAGATCTTTCCATAATTGATTTATTTTTTCATTTTGTTTTATTGGGTTTTAAAATTAACCTAAAACAAGCAATTAGTATTTAGCATGGCACAACTATGCACAAGTTTTACTTTGACTAGGTGTAATCTATTCTTCATATGGGTTTCTTATGCATCATGTACTGTAGCCAAATTTATATAGCACAAGAACTATGGCTTTTTATGTTAGGGATACACCGAGTATGGATGTATTAATGAAAGTATATGTGATGGGATATATTATGTAATTGTGTTAAAATCCAAAGTGATACATCATGTGATTATGTAATGAACAAGCTAAGAACCAAGGAGTGAAAATACTGTTAGTGCATGGTTTATGGTTTGTGAGATTAAGAGCTGTGATGGCAGTTTTTATGAATTATTTATTTCAAGTGAAGTATATATGAAAAGAATTTATGCAGTACAAGCTATTAATTATTGTAAAAGAGCTAAAGTAAAGATTTTACATGAATTATCATGGTAGCAAAATTATATCAACTGTTCTAGGTTGTTTACGGCCAATATATTTTATACGTAAAGTCTGTGGAACAATGTTAGTACACCCTGAATTCCCTATCATCCATTACATTTTTTAAATTATTGTGCAGAATTGCCTTCATGGTTAACCATTACATTTTAAAGGTACAATAGCGGTTAAGTACCTGTGGGATGAATAGTATTCGTGGAGTAGCATGCTTCCCCAAGGTTAAAGTACAGAAATTAAGATAACTGGTAGTAATTGATTAATTACAAGTGCTACAATTACAGTTTTCAATTAAGTGTTACAAATAATAGTAAACTTTGAAGGGAGCATTACACTTTGAAGACATAGCAGTACTGCTTCTTTCTGTCACACAAGGTGAAATTCTTCCTGTACCAAAATAAACATGTATTAAATCACTGAACATCACTTCCTAGGCTGTAGACAGATTACTAGTCCATATTTTATGCTTCATTTCATTAACCATAAACAAAACCAGTCACAAAATATGGGAAACACATCCTGCAGCCATAGAACGACAATACAATAACCATGGCAATGCACGAGGCATTCAGGAGATGTGTGTTTCAAATCCCATCCAGACTGATTGAGGTTTTCCGCAGTCATCATAACTCCCAAATGCTAGGGAGGTACCCTAAACTTAGGCCTGAAATGTTTCCTTCCTAAAATCCGTTTCCCAAATATCATTTAACTACATGTATCACCAGTGTCCACTACCTGTGGAGCCTTATATAGCAAGAACACATGTTAAACACTACTAAAAAAAAAGAATATAATACAGAATTTACATGAGGGAGTTGACTTTACATTCCATGTCTTCCAATGCTGAATGCTCGTGCCCATTTACTGCTGGTTACTAGGGGTCACTAGTGGTGCAATCAAATTATAAATCCACACGCTATGCATTTTGTTGCAAGTATGGTAAAGGCATAATAATTGAGGCACTTAGAATAGCAAAGGCGTATGCACCAAAAGCTAGTTTTGAGAAAAATGTGATTTAAAGATTTACTAAGCATTATATATTAGAATAATCGATAAAGACATAACGAAGTGTTCAGATGTGAACCTAATGCATTAATACTATTAATTATGATTGTAAAACGTTATTTGACAGATATTCAAGGTTTTTGAAAGCTAATTCCATCAACAATGTTATTTAAAATAAGTAAGGCATGCATTCATGTGTGTTATAGCCAAAACTGTTTACTTGTAAAGTTAGCACTTTGCAAGATATACTTTAACTAATATTAGTAAATATTTACCACAAATATTTGTTGTAATATTAACAAATAATAAAATGAACATAAAGAAATAAGTAAACCAAAAGTATAACGTTTTGCTCACCGAAGATAATGTAAGTAATTAGGGTAAATGTACTAAAGGCTTGTTCAATGGTCGTTAATAAACAACACTACTTTAAATACACAACACTAAATGCACTAAATAAAACTTAATCTGAGAACTGCAAGCCACCAGGATGTATGTTACAGCTTAGTTTAAGAGCAACAGACTGAAGTAAACAGATACCCCGTACAGGAAGGAATACATCCAGACAAAAACTATTTACAAAACAACAAAATCCTTTAAAAAGGTTGAGGAATAACAATTTATGAGGGTTAAAGGAACGAAAATAAAGAACACCCTCTGTTAAGTCATTTATTACGTTCTGTTAAAGAGTGGCTGTCACAGTATAGCCATGGCCAGCAGGCTGGCACATACACCTTTGCTATTCTCGAGATTCAGCTGCAGCACGTATGGTTGAAGACCTGATGTATTCAAATGGAGAGTTCTTTCATTTCCAAGGCGTATCGACCATTAACACTAACAGGCATGAAAGAGTACTCTTCATACTATATGTTGCAAGAAAAAACAAAAAAAGCATACTTTGGCACATACGTCTCTGCTATTCTAAAGGCCTCAATTGTGATGAAGGAAAGATATGCTGATAAGCTCTGGCCTGTCACAGCACTGTATACCAATTAGCATGGTTCATTCAGCCTGTAATCTTAAGTTACAATATAATGCAATAAAATTTAATGGTTTGTTCAAGTCTGTGGTGAAAATCTGTAACACTATGAATCTGCCCACAAGGAGCTAAAATAGTCTCCTTTGCCATAAACTTGTAATAATACCTCTGCTCCCAGACAGTTTATGGGCAAACCATAAAAGTTGGCAAGTATGAAAAATTAATCCAAATTTGGCTCACTTTGGAGCTTGCGCCCACACCCACGTGCACACATGCATGCACACATACACACATGCATGCACACATACACACACGCGCACACACACACAATATATCAGGATATATATGTAAATATATAAACCAAAGCAGATAAACTTACACAACTGAGTGCTACATTTGCATGGCTTCACTGTGGAATTACAATGCATTAGATACAGAGTGGAAGGAGAATAGTTATCTACCTTCCAACTATGAATGCAACTCATCATAAAGAACAAAACATTCAAAGTTACCTAAGGACCCTCCCCAAACATTTTTCTAAAATTAAGTGATCTACAATACAAAAGCTAACAATGAGACCTAGATATATGTGGAGCATGCACTACAAGATGTATGTATTTTCTGAATTTGCAATTATGGAAGTTTTTATTTAAATTATGTGTTTTTGTGCAAACAGCATTATTTTAAGAGTAAAACAATGCAAATTTGCATTTCTTTTTGTCTGAAAGAAGAGATTTGGATTGTATTTTATCAGAATTTTAAACAGATATACCATTTTAACAATTGTTAGCCTCCATTACATAGATGACATCGGTATCAAAATACATTTGATAATCACTCTTTGCTTAATTAAGCATGTGCATTTTAAATCCTGACTGCATTCACATTCTGAATTCAGGTGTTTCAACAAACTTCTGATCCATCAGAATCTGACAGAATTAGTTCATAGCAAATATCAGTACCATGCAGAGATGCTTTTAGCTGCAGATTGGGCTGGACTATGTGATTGGCTAGCTAGTTAATGTCATGGCAGCAGCTAGCTACAGCGGCTAAATGAATGCACTGTTATATGTTCCCCTGAATTTAAAGATTTCAATGTATTTTACAAAGATAACAACTGCTAAAACATTTGAAAGTAAATATAACATACATGAAACACCATACAAGAGGTACAGACATAAAGTCTGTTTCTGCATTTACAGTTCCCATAGCTAGCAACTGTCATGACTTAAACTTGCTACCTAATAACAATGTCCTGCAATATTTATGACTAAATGCTTGTAATGGTGGGGGCTTAAATTGAGTGCTGGAACAAATCTATTTTGGTTTGTTCCAATGCACCAGTCTATACCGTCTGTGATAAGTTCATGAATGACCATGATTGCCTAATTTCACACATGGATTGGTCACCAATCAGAATCAGTATATTTGCTATGTACAGACACAAAGTATTAAAATAAGAAATAACTACATAAATAAGTGTTGTCTACTAAAAAAGATTACAGAGACGAGTAAGTGTGCATGCATGGTTCCGCCCCCCCCCTTTTTATAAAATTGTTATAGTTTCTTAGAAGCACAACTGAATTCATAAACAACAGATCTAAAATCACAATGGTAACCCCTAGAAATAAGTGTAAAATTGTTTAAACATTGAAAGATTAAATGTCATTAATGGTTTTTAATATATTGCTGGATCCAACCATTCGAGAACAGAAACGAGTATAAAACAGTGGCAGCTGATTGGAGGAGGGAAGGGAGGTGGTGCATCCTAACTTTTCTAATGATTTTTTAATATAGGAAATGACACTAACAATTTTAAAATAAATGCATTTTTAACTGAATAGATCCTCTAGCTCCTATAATGGGTCGAACAACTTGGATTGAGGTTAACAGATATTTTCACAAATGTATGGTCTAGTTGGTTCATAGATACTGTATCTTTCTGCACTTCTGCCAGATAATCTTTGTGCATTTCCCATCTACAGCAGTGTCAATTATAGTTCCAGAGGATAAGCCAGGCTTTATGGCTATAATATTCATTCTTCTATGACGATGCATTTTACGATACGCCATGTACCTCTTCATAGACCTGATATTTCTTTTCTCTGAAAACCTCGGCAATTAGAGACAAAATTTATGATGCCTGTTAATTCTGAGTATTTCACTTTGTGGAAAAATTCCAAGGATATGAGCACAACATCATCAGTGTTAAGCCAAATTTGTGACTCAGAACTCGCTCACAGGTATCAAATCAAATAATCCAGTTGGAGAGCACTTTCTCTCTTTTGCACTTAAGTTGTAGGATGAGTTGTTAACTTTATGTACTATGCTGAAGAATGGACATCCACATTGTTGCAATTCACTGACAAACAAGTAAAAGCTAACTAAAAGATATGTTTATGGAGCATATGGAACAAAAGCTTGAGCAGTCACATGGAAGAAAATGTGACCTCAGGTAGCTAAGGTTCTTAATCCTGACACAGCTGGCTGAGTATTGTCAACAGATTTGAAAGATATTTAAGTGAAAATAAAAGAAATATGTCATTTTTTTATTGTTAAAATGGATAATATTGCTGTGGGATACGAAAATTTTCATTCCCAACTGGTGCAAATTATGGCTGCCTGCAAATGCTTTTGGCAAGCTCAAATACCCAGTGTTTGCCCAAGCAGTTCTGCAATGTATTGAGGTTCTATGAACAGCATAAATGCTAAGTTATTTCACTTAACACGATTTAATTATAAGTGACAGGTAGACATGAATGATAGAACAAAATCTTGAGTTATGTTCTATGATTTCATTCAACAGTGTCACAGATTCATGAACTTAAATGACCTAAGTTAATTTTGCATATTTTCTTTTCAGTATAAAATACTCTTTTGTTGTTTGATATGCTTTAGCTTGCATCAATTTGTTTTTAGTTCCATTTATACCCTGCCTTTAACTACATTGGTCTTATCAGGGGCCTTTCCTTTGGAACTTATTGTTTATTGGCAACAGTGTTAACTTGTATTCTCTTGTCATTGGGTTTCTTGTACTTTTTGGGTTTTAATCATTAGATTACACACATTCACACTCTCATTCATACTTCCAGACTCTGGGGAGGATGAGGCTAAAGAAAAATTTCCACCTCCCCAGCTGGGAATTGAACCCGGGACCCCTCGCACAGCAGGCAGATGCTTTACCGACTGATCTAAGGTATCAATTTGTTACATTTTTCATTATTGTTGTTTTAACCTATAATAATAAATAAAGACAAATTCAAACCTTAGTTTATGCATTTGTATCTTACTATCAACCTTTTATAGTAAAATTTTAATTTCACATTAACATTATTTCAAAAGACATAACCTATTAATCAAAAAGAAACTCAAATTATACATTTTTTTCCTTTCTTTTCTTTTTTCAAAAATGTTAAATTGCTAATGCATAAATACTAAAAAGTTAAGACTGCTTTTGTAGTATGGTGGTTGGCATGCTAGCTTTCAAATACAGAGGTCCCAGATTCAATTCCTTGCTAGAGGATGGGAAGTTTGCTTTATCCACATTTATTCCACGTCCTCCCAAGTCTGAAAGTATGTGTCAGAATGTGTGTGTGTGTGTGTGTGCGTGCGTGCGTGCGTGCGTAATTGCTGTTTAAATAGTAAACCCAAAGATTAATATAGTAAATGAGTGACAATGAGCAACTGCTCCAAAGGCAAAAGCTGCCGATATGTCCCTAGATGTTAAAGGCAATACATGAGGGGGGGGGGGACGCACGCACATGCCTTCGCACGCATGCACCTAATTTCTGATTTTAAAATCCTAAAAATCATCAGCCCTAGCGATGATGTGTTTTGGGTGAAACTTGTTCTGTTTTTATCAATTATTGAATCCCATTGGATTTCTCTGTCAAAATATTGTTGTATAGCTTGATAGTGTTGGGAGTTAGAGTGATCTACTTTTTTAACAATTATTTTCATGCTCCAAGGAGTACTGACTTTCTGAACAACATGGATTTAATACATTCTGACAATACAAAGAGTAACACCACTTTTGGAGAAGAGTAACAGACTTTTACAGGTCCCTATGTGCAAGTCATTCCAGGTCAAGCCCGATTGGATTTTGACTTTGTGTTTTTATACTTTCAGTTCCCCTTTTATGTTTATCATATGAATTTGATGTTAACCTCATCTGTAAGACCAAAACACATGTGTTATGAATTGAGGCCATCAAGTACAAAACTCGCCTTATCCAGGTAAAACGAACTTTCAGAAAACGCAAAAACTAAAATTAGGCAAACAGCAGAACATTTGAAAATTCTCTTAATGTCAGGACTAGACCCTTAAAGTTGCATGAAATAGTCTCAAATAATATGGCGGTAAATCAAAATTTAATTTTGGATAAGGAGAGTTTTGCACACAATGGTAGTGGATTTGGCGAGTTTTGACGGAAACACAATACTAAATTACAATTAAGTGTGAACATTTTCACATTTACTTCTCAGTATTTGTGTTTGACAATGTTAATGAATGACTTCTTGCAATATTTGTATAAGTATTCACCAATTCTGCATAAGAATACCAATGAATCACTCCTTTCATAGTTTGCTCCCTAAAATTGACCAGCTTTCATATCACATACATCTTATGACTTGTAAAATTTATACGTTATGTTTAAAATGTAGTACTAATAACTAATGTTCAAAAACAAACATATCAAATTCTCAGTTGTCCTTCCTCACTATCCAAGAAACTCTCACAAACAGCATCTATTTCTTTATATTCATTGGCAATATTGTTTTTAGATATTAAATTCTTGTATAATACAGGCTTTCATTTTCCTCCCAGTTATCACCAAACATTATTTTAATAAATTTTTGACCTCTCTAACTTTTTCCTCCTTTACGTTTACACCCACATCTAAATTCGTTGCAATATGCATTTCTAAGGTTTTGTCTCGCTTCAGAATGGTCTTGCCTACACACAAATCGGAGCACTAATTTGCCTCACCTCTCACTAGAACTTTGCCTGAGGTAAAACGTAAAATAATATGTTTTAAAATTAATATGTTTTAATTTAAAATGCCAGGATCCTGGTGACTTCAATGTTTTCTTTGCAGTATACTTCCAAACTTGTACAGATACAGCTGTCCCTAGCCTGATCATCTTTTCATGATTTTTGTAGATTTCGAAATATCCTTCAGGCCTACTGATAGTGTTACTCATTCTTATTTCTTTTTCTATTAGCCCGAAAACACGATCGGGAGGGGTAAATGAATGGCCAGGAATAGGAAAGATCATTTCTATCACCTGCTTAATTCCCTTGGTAAGTATTGCCGTGTTGATGTTTAGCTCCTACAATTATGGACGTCGAGTACTTTAAACTTCTGTATGAATTTAATCACAGATTCTCTCTTATTACTATTTTTTGTGACACCCTGGCTCCAACTCGGAATTCCTTTGGCACCACTTCAGTTTCAAGGCGTATTTTGCATTCTGTCTTTTGATATTTGCAAAATGTCCAGAAAAGTTTTCTGATAGACCTGAACTGGCAGACCTTGTACACATTTCACGTGATACTTTGTTGTAAACCCCTTCCTAGAATCGTCTTTTACTGCATGCTGCTGATTAGGTATATAAGTTGAACAGTAAGTCAATATAATGCAGTCTTGTTTAATTTTAGAACTGCAGCTTAGAAGGCTTCATGGAGTTTCCTTATATCCTTCGTGTCAAGCTATTGCATTGGAATGACTTGCCGAGGCCGAGGCTTGCTGAATGCCTTTAAGAATTGAGACTGTATTGTAAACACATCTGCTTATTCTAGATGAGTCATATCTGTCAACAATAGAAGAATGCTACTTAATTATAATTCGATCTTACATACCTTTCCCTCTTCTCTCTTTCATGTTTCAATTCATGGGATGCCCGTTTCATAGTTCTACCCTTTCCACCAACTTTGGGATATCAGAGGACTCCATAATAACATGTCTGCACCTTAGACTAGTCATAACTAAATTAAAAATTGTTGGAATCACACAGGACTGCCAATGTAGGGAAACAGAGAAGCGAAACTGCTATATTTTTTAGTGCTGGATAAGGCGAGTTTTGCTCTTCACACAGCACAATTGTAGTGGAACAAGTATTGGATAAGGCAAGTTTTGCTCTGAATTGTAAGATGGATTAGACGAGTTCTGCATCAACCGCCACATGGATTTGAAGAGTTTTGCATTGAAAAGCAGTTTTTGGGGCTCTCTTGAAGGTGTATTAGATGAGTTTTGTTCAAACCCAAAGTCACCAGTTCGTAGAGAACTGCAAGAAGTATTGAATCCTATGTCCAACTCAATTTTTTTAATTTTTGGATAAGACGAGTTTTGCACTTGATGACCTCAATTTTCCAATACTTAAGTCTACTCAGCTTTTTGAATTTTTTACATCTTATGTATATATATAAAGAAGTTTTGTGGCAACGTTTAGCGCATAAATGTTCAGCCTGCCCTGGATTATGCATTTTGACACAAGTTTAATCTATTTTATAACAAATGGTCCTTACGATGCAATTTTCAAAATTTTTTATACAACATTTCTGATTTATGTGCCTTATTGAGTTAGAAAATGAGGTGGCTAAGAAATATGCTTTTACATTAATTGCTTTTTAAAAATAAGTTTTGTTCATTTGTGAATTTCAGCTATTGCTAAAGTATACAATAATTAAACTTAGATAAGCCTGGTGGAGAAACACATTTGCCTTACAATAATAGCTACATAGGAAGATTTAAAATGTCTAAAATATTACAACTGAGAAAAACACACTGAAATATTTGCTCATATTAAACGGAATGATATTCCATTATGTATTTTTTATAAAACACTGTAAATTTCTACTTCAAATGCATAATTTACAAACTGATTAGCATCTGAGCACCAAATTGTGCAAATGCACTTCAAACAGATTTTGGAAAAAATGTGACAAATGTTAGCAGGTAGACAGGTAAGGTATCTTTATTGGTTTCAAATTATTGAAGTTATTACAAAGTACTTAGTGCATGGGTCATTGACCATACATGCATATTTTAAGATATTAAGTAATGTAACAAAAGAAACAGAAAAAGAAACAAAAAGAAAAGACAGAAAAAAATGAGAAAAAGGGAAATAGAGATAAATTGCCCCATGACTAACTCAACAAATCTGACTTAGCTCCACACACTTTAGCCATGTTTTGCCAGTTCCTCTGGTCAGCCAGTAGATCCCAACATGCCAATCTCCTTCTAGCAGGACTTAAGAATTTTTCTTTGAGTTTAATTGCTTGCTCGTTCTCTCACTGTGCACATTCCACCAAAATATGTACCCAGTCTTCATCCAAACCACAGAATGGGCAGATTCTTCTGCCAGAATCATCAGTCATTTTCTGTACCCTCCAGCCTCCCAGTATAACCATGCCACCAAACAGTAAATATCCCAAAGGATCAGGAGTGCACATAGCTGAAGACTTCAGCACCAGAGTGAGGCCGCTGAAGACTTCAGTGCCAGAGTGAGGCAAGAAAGAAGCTTTCTAAAGTGCCACTTGACCCAAACAAGGAAGCAGGATTGCCATGCTGTCCTCCAGTTTGATAAGCTTACCATTAATGGCAGGGTATGGTTGAGGCATTAACTGGAGGAATTGGAGTTGTGGGGTCGGGACAACCCTGAGCGAGTAGTGCAGACAGCAGAACCACCGACAGGAAGTGACCACATGAAAGAACAAGGGGAGATGGAACAGGTGGTAGGGAAGCAGCAGCAGGTACAACGACCAGGAAGGAGCAGCCCGAAGCCATCCCTTAAGGGAACCCTCACCACAGTGGTGAGAGAAAGGGGAAGCATCACAACAAAGGCATCCAAGCAGCGACCATCAGCAACTGGATCCAGAGGGTTGACAATCTGCAGGAGAGAGAGGCTCACCAGCAGGGAACACTAGGGCAGGTATGAGGAAGAACTAGGAAATAGCCGCCCATGTGACAGTCGGCCTTTGAAATATTGAAGGTCTTAAGAAGAAACTGGCAAATGATAGGTTTATTGACTTTGTAAATAGTGTAGACATAATGGGCTTCACAGAGACATGTCTAAAAGCGGGGGAAAATCTAAATACTAGTGGTGTACTCATGGGCAGTGAAACCAGGGGCCAGAGAGGCAGATATCCAGGGAGGATTGCCATGTACTCTAAGGACCAACAAATGATAGTAAAAACCTTAAATATATACCATGGCCCATGCTCAGGGTTATTTACATCATCACATAATGCCCTCATTTTCACTCCAATAACAAGAATATTTTCACAAAAGCATTCCTAGTGCATTGGACTTCATAATAATTTAAAAAGCCTTAATTGAAATTTTTCACTATTTCTACCCAATTTTCATTAATTGGTTCTGTTAACCCATAAATACCTATTTTAATTCAATCATATATTCATTACACAATGCATTGTGTCTCCACAGCGAATAAATCTTCCATCATTGCAACCACCTGCCAACATGTCCTCTAAATCCTCAGGCTTTACCCTGTACTAGGTGAATGGTCTGCTCAATACCAGCCTCCCTAAGGTCACATCTCCCAGTTTAAAGCTTAATAACAGAGGGATCCGATCCACATCTGTGGGATTGCAGGGATTATCAGCTGATACAAATACAGATTTAAATAATCCAGGGCTGGGTATGACACCATTACCTAGTCACTTGGCTACACACTAGCAGCATGAGTGTCCTTCAGACTGTGCACACAATGGAGGAGAATGAAAGACAGAAAGACAAAAAAGGAAGGAAGGAAACATGTGTATTGAGCAACATGTGGGTATTTTACATCAAAGTCGTCCTATGTGGTCTAGTGGTACCATGCTAGCCTCTAGTTCCCGAGGTCGTGGGTACAAACCCGGCAGAGGGCGATGGATTTTTTCAGGTGTAAAAATCCTTACCATGGTTTCCTTCAGAAGGGCAGTAAAGCCGATAGTCCTGTGTCATAGATTTATGGCATGTAAAAGAACTCAAGCCTGATAAAGAGGCCTCTGAACAAACTTTCCAGTCTTTCATGCCCAATATAGAATCAGACACTAAGGACAATAACAGTTAAAGTGTCCATAAATGAAACTCAATTTAATTTTTCTGCATACGAGGACAATGAAGAAAGAGACAAGAAAACAAGATGAACAAAAAGTGGTGGAACGTGAAATGATACAGACCTCACCAGAGCATTCCTTGCATACCTTTGACCAAGAACCAAGAACAGTCAAACTGTTAACTATACCAAAAATGTTGCTTCTAGTAAGAGAAAGTTACCCAAAATATTGTTCAACAAATAAGGAAACCAACATTAACTCTTTATGATGTGAGTCTTGTGTTTCATTTTAAATTTTTAAATTCTGTTTGCATGATTTTGCCTTACTCTTGTTCCAGCAGCAAACTGGGCATATTCTTTCCCCAGTACAGCTTTGCAACTGTTTTATTTGACTATGGTGCATCTATGTCTCTGAACACTTTTGTGTGCACCTTAAAAGCACTGATGAGAAGCAGCAATTTATGTGCATTCAAAATTCTTTAGGGAAACCTACCTGTATTCAAAGTTTTCTGCTTGCTCTTTGGAGCCAATCAACTGCACAATGGCAAAAAATTGTTGGTATCCATCATTTTTTTCTTGCTTCACCAGCACCAGCATGAAATGGTGTCCAAAACATGACTGCATCATTGCAAAATTGAGAGCTCCAGGAAGATTTATACCAGGTACAAGGGTCACTACGTCCTCCCCTGTTTATAAGAAAGAAAACAGTAATCCTTATATTCAGTTATTGAAAAGTTTGCATTAATGTTAATTATATTAAGCAGAGATTAAAAGCCCTATGCCACCAACGTTAGTCTGCTAAATTCATGATCTATTAATCTCCAAACCATTTAAAAGAGACTGAAATTTTTACAGGATGTAGATGCATGCCTTGTAAGTTCACGGATCTCATTTTATACAATAAGTATGTATATTAGGTATGACAGGATTATTTTCTTACTTATACCAATCTTCTGATTAAAGTTTATAAGCAACTTTTTTAAACAACCAACCATGTTTTAAACAACCAACCATGTTATTAATACTAAAGTAGATCCAATACAGCACTTGAGTTGTTTTTATCATCCTAAAATTTAATTCAGCTATCTTGAATAATTTTTGAGAAAAGAGTCATTTATGCCAGAAAATGTTCATTCACAGAAAAAGTTGTCAGAGCAAAATTGCAGAAAACAAATTCATATACAGTATAACCTCAGTTATATGTTTTCCAAGGAAGACAGCTAAAATTTTAAATAAATGGGAAAATGTAAAAGTAAGTTTCTTATGGGACTAAAACTGTTTTATTAGATTATTACTCCAACTAATTATGTATTATTTGATATAAGAATGCAAAATTAATTAAACACATAAATAATATAAAATAATACACTATTTAAAATACTTGCATGCCAGTACATTTGTTTCCCCTAATTTATATGTTATGAATAAAAGTTTCAGAGTACATATGCTTCATACTGGTTTAAAGAAAATGTTGATTTTTTTTTTGCTTCTTTGATTTTTCCGCACAATCATACACTGGTCAATTATTGCACTAATTGCAGAAATGCTGTTATCATTTAGGCTTTGTGACAAGTGAATTGTCGTGTAATTTCTAGAGCTTGAACTGCCTCATGCACACTGAGAACTTTGATAATTTAGGCCTACTACTTCATCACCATCATTATCAGCATCAACAGATACAACCCAGGCAAGAATGATTTCCCAATCATACGTTCCAAAACTACTGATGCCTACGCACAACATACCTACTGTTTTGTGGTGCAACAGCAAAGGTACAGTATCAAGAAACCATGCATAACATATCTTAACATAGCATATACATAATGTATAAATGACTAAGCAAGCAAATATATTTCTTGCATGAGTACCATAAAAATGTGATGTATTAATTAGAAAACGTAAAATTGAGCTAAATATTAATGAACGAAGATTGATGCCTAAAAAATTTAACATACATCTTTGAAAAACATAGGAATAACGTATAACTGGCGATAAACTGTATTTGAAAAGAAATAAACCACATCGGTTGAGCATACAGAAGGTGCCATACTTCACAGTAGTGAGCAAAACTTTCCCCAAAATTGGCTAAAGTTTATCTCTCTACCCCAAAGCGTGTAAATTTATGATTTTTTTTCTTCTGTGAAGTGGTGCAGAATTAAAAGTAAAAAATGACAGATGCAGTACCAGTTTTAAAAAAATAATTAATAATTGTGCTTACAATGATGAAATCTGCATAAAATTAAAGAAGAAATTTAAATTTAGTGAAACTGCACAAAAACTAAAAATTTATTTGTTTTTTTTGGGCAATTTTTGCCATTTGGTTTCTCCTTAAATACAAAATTATACAGTACATCATTCTGAGATAGTACTATAGTACTAGTTGGCCATGATGTGAATGCGTGTGGTGGGAAGAGGAATTAAACATTACAAAAAAGTGGGTGGGGCATTGGAAGGACAGTCAGGTAAAGAAAACATCTGCATTTCTGCGTTGCATTTACTAGCAAGGCTTCGGCCTGCAAATGTTGAACTGTTTTCATTATGCAACTGTACATTTCCCTATATCCTTGCCCCCTCACTTCCCTCTTGACCCCTAGTGTTGATTGCCCCCCCCTAAAAAAAAAGAAACAGTGGCACCCTCCTCGAGGCGCATTCATATTGTGGCCAACTAGTATCAAAACAAATTTAGGGTAAACAGGCACAGAAGACCTTAGAAAAGGTTTCAAAACACAGGTACAACAAAGTTTCTCTACCTCTGACCATGAGCTCATGTAAATAAACACTTATTACTCATTTACTAATGTGTACCAAATTTAAAACAATATTCTGAAATAAGCCTTATACCTGACAGTGCTTTTTAATGCAATCCACTCAAGTGCACACATTGGGCATTATCCCTCCATTAGTCGCATAGACATTTGGTTAAACATAGGTCTGCTTAAACATAGGTCTGCTAGTCCCACGGCTTCATTTTGTTTCAACAGCTTTCCAACAAATGGGGCTAACTTCTAACTGACTTAGAAATCATGCTTCATCATAACTTTATTGATATTTTACAGGAGTAACAACTTTTATCACTTTCATAGTGACTTTGCTAGCATGAAATTTAGGTGAGGTGCACCAGCTCATTAGCACACCTACATTATTACCAAGCATTTATTTCTCGTTCACATCCATTAACCTCTGGGTTAAGATTTTTATCATTCCATGTGCTAGATTCTTAATTATTGCATTTTGAAACACATGAAATTATAAACAATGAGAACTTTGATGCATTGCTTTATCATCACCAGGGTTAGGATTTTTGGTGAAAATTTCAGATGAAAATAGGAAGGGAAAAGGTGCTCAAATAAGGTGAAAAAAGGGACAATAAGGTGCTGATTTATTTAAGGGGATGCACAACAGAAATTGCTATTTTCTAAACTATCCATTCAATTGGGCTGAAATTTTAACATGTCAGTCTTCTTTACATATAATTGTTTTGTGAATTACGATCCAAAATCTTAATTAGTTTTCAAGTTATTAATTTTCAAAATATAAAATTATGGGTATATGCAAAATGCAACACATGATGCATTCCCCCCCCCAAAAAAAAAATCTTATGTTGCTTCTATGTCAAGGAACTACAAATCTGTCATATAATTTTTTTTCTACCATTCTTAGTTTAAGAGAAAAAAAATTTTGCAGTTTTGTATTTGCATTTTTTTCTTCTTTTTTTTTTTGTGTGTATACATTGTTATCTTCAAAAATTAGTAGCGCAAAGACTATTCATTACACAGAAAAATCACATGACAGTTTTATTTATTTGGGTTTTTGAAATAAGCATAAAACATGTGAATATGAATGAATGAAAACTACATTGTGTGGAACACTTTGAATATGCAGAAATGCTGAAAATAAGAAACGCCTTAAAATCAAGTTTTAAAAATATAAACAGCTAGCAAACAAATGCACAAGGGTATTTAAAGAGTCTCGTAACGATCCTGAAGCTTTCGCTAGGTCAAAAATAAAAGTGGATTCTAAAACTACAAGCAATGGAGAATTTTTGGGAAAATTTTTTTTTAAGATTTTTTTTTTGAGATGTTTTGAGATTTTGGGTTAATTTCAGTTGTGCATTCCCTTAACTAATTCAATGATTTCTCTTTCCTCTATTCTAATTTATTGAACTACAAACAAGTACATTAAATTATCACTCATCAAAAGAAGGAAAAAACATAAAGCTGTTGTACTTCTCCACATTTTTAAAAGTAAGTCTGTTTCTATTAGGAGATAGAATGTCTTTGTAGATGCTAAAGCTTCTTTCAACATCCACAGAAACCAGTGGGGCAAACCTTGTATTCACTCGAAATGGCAACTCTACACATGTGGCGAATTCCTCAATGTCTGGATTCTTTTGAAAACTAGATTCAAGTTTGTCTTTGACAAAGCCATCTAACTGCTCTCTCGTGGAAGTAAAAATATCCCATTGTTTTTCCTTTTCCAGACCTTGTTCTTCCAATTGTTTAATAGCTGCAGGCAGGTACCTGTAACTATGGACACAATATAGTTCTGTCTGCAAATTATGTATTTTCTCCAGTAACAGAAGTTACTGTGCCTTGGAAAATGCACCTGCGTTGGATGGATCCAAAGAAAGCACAAACTCTTTAATTTTGTCAAAATTCTCACACAACATAGCAGCACATCAATCCAAGATCCCCAGTGAGTAATGACCGGGAAATTTGGAAGGGGCAGGCCAGTGATTTCCCTGTAGTAAACAACACGGCTCAGAGCTTTCAGTAGAATCTTCTTCAGGGCAGAGATAAATTGATTTGCGATGTTGTATTTGTTTCTTATGGATTCACAAACCCTGTGAAGGGCATAAGCCAAGCATGTCACATGCTTCAAGTTAGGAAATAAAGGTTTCAATTGGTTAACAGCTGAAACCATGTATGGAGCCTGGTCCGTGACCACAAGAAGTTTTTCAAACTCGATACCAGTAGGCCAGAGTTTTGGCAGAAGTCCATAATGGATTGCATTACTGTACTAACATTGGCTTTCTGCAGCTCATACATTTTCAACAACTTGGGCTTAACTTTCTCCCCTGCTAAGGGAAAAACCTAAAATGTTCATCGTTCCATTGAGTCTATGGTTTCATCCAAAATGATTCGCACATCCCAACCAGACACTTTCTCCTTGATTCTTTATATGGTTTCTTGGTAAACAGGTTCCATGTAGTTTTTTTCTTAAAGTACTCTCATGAGGCACTGACATCTTTGTGTATTTTTCAAGAAATCCCTTGAAGGCTGGATGGTTCACCTTATTAAGTGGAATTCCTGCTTGTGTAAGAGCTGCACACAATCAATGTTTAATTCCTTCAGATTTTGGCTGTTTGAAGAACTCTGTTGAAACGCATTTCGTAATAGAGGTTGCCATGATTTGTTTGCTTGAAGAGTCTTGTTCATTTGATGCTTAGAGCTGGAAATGTGTTGTTTGATGCGATCTCGCTGGCGTTTTTCATCTAACAAAATTCCTGAATCACAAATCAGTTCCATCTGTGTCTATGAAATCTTGTTTGAATTCCAGAGCAATAAATCGAGTACTGGATACCTTTGACATGGTAAAATCTAGTACTATACACTTGTTTGGTAATGTAACATAGAGCTAACACTAGTTCACTTGCTAACACAATGCAACTGTCACACAAATCACTCTTGCACCCATTCACTGTCCACATTCTCTTATAACAACACGACAATTACCAGAATGTTCTCATTCATGCTGGAACTTCAGTCTCAGCGATTTCTAGTAATTTCGAGCAGAACCCAGTCTTAATAATTCTCGGAACTGCACGGCTGAGGTTACTGCCCTCTCTGCGCGCCCAGCCTTCACCTCCATGCAAGCAGATGACGTCTCTCACAGCAACAAACTCGCATTCACAAACAGCAGGCTACTGATTCTGGTGGGATAGAATCACTCATTGTCAATTGCATTATTGCAGGCTACTTTATAGCAGTAAAGCGAGAGAAAGAGATTTTCGTCGAACACACAATTATTTTCCATTGTTGCGGGTGTGCTTTCAATTCCCGAGTGGCGTTTACTGAAAGAGGTAGGCTTACTCTTTGCACGTACACAGCAAGCTGTGGAGACGTTAATTGAAAGTTAAAGAATAAATTGGAATAAAACTTAAAAGAAAAAAGGAGGAAAAAGGGGATTATGGGCATGGTTGGGGGGAAAATGGTGCCAAAAAGGGTTAAAGGTCCCAAAAAAGGGAAAAAGATGCAAGAAAAAAATGCTTTTTTTCGCAACTAGAAACAAAATTTCACACTGTGATATCTTTCCGCACAGCTTTAACCTACCCTAAGAAAAAAGATGCGCACCTAAAAATCCTAACCCTGATCATCACCATCTTGTTAGTGGACAGGTGACTTTGGTAACACAGACTTCAGCTGGGTATGTGGCCATATTATAGCTTGCATTGTGCTATTTCTAACTGGTTCTTTTCCCCCTCCTCTTTCCCTTGTGTGCTGGCTAATCAGTTGATGCAAAATCTGTGCACAGAGGTTGATATGTTGTGACACCACATGTTTCAGTGCTAGTGTTAGTGTTATTATAATGCTAAAAAGTCTGTATACTTTAGATTACAGAATCCTATGTATGATTCCTATGTGACAATAAACTCTTGTAGAGAAGTGAAATGGCAATTTCTAGGCAGATTCCCTGCTGTTCATGTGCTTAACAGATAAACTTCAAATTCTTGTGAATAGATTAAGGGAAACTGGATCTATTCTTAATAAGAAACTGAAACAAGTTTTGACTAATCAAAAGTTAAAACTTTGGTTTCCTCTTTTAAGTCTTATATGTCAAGCTTAAGAAGAGAACAAAAAGAACTGGTATAGAGAACATACAGATATGTGAAAAATGTAAAATGTGCTTATGTAATAACAAGTACGTATGCAAGTATTTCTATGAAGGATACCTACCTGTTAACAAAATCACAGTAAGTGATTCTTATTCATTACATGATTTTTATGAATTACAACTTCTTTAATTGTAACTTAGACATATGTCCACATTTAAGTTATTATGCTATGCATAAACCTGATAATTTTGTATCCAATCTGATGTGTGTTCTGTTTATATGCTGTATTGGTAGTATAGTCTAAATAAACTACTTATAATCTTCAAGGCATTATGGAAATGCTGTACGGATCAGCGAGAAACCCTGCAACCAATGGTGTAATTGCTGTGGTCTATCATGTTGAAGTTTGATTCTCCAATTTTACTCCTCTCTTATAATCTTCAAGGCATTATGGAAATGCTGTACGGATCAGCGAGAAACCCTGCAACCAATGGTGTAATTGCTGTGGTCTATCATGTTGAAGTTTGATTCTCCAATTTTACTCCTCTCTTCACACACAAACCTGTCAAATAGATATTGCCAATTTCGTTCTCCTCTCAATCCAAGGAAACAGACTATTTAGAAGGTTGAGAAAAAATGTGGCAAGGTGTACTTTGATTTTATCTGGAGTAGATTGCAACTATCAACTCTAAAGGCATGAGCTAATGGCTAAGGGAAGGATTACATTGGAGGAATGTTAACTACTGTGACCTATGCTCTAGGCCAGGGGTTGCTAAACTTCCCATAACAGGGGCCACAATATACACCAGAGAATGAATCAGGGTGAAGCCACATAATTTTAAGATAGGAACAAACAAACTCATAGGCACGAGGCACACAGATCACACTAGTTTTCAAACACAAACTAAAGTTTACACTTGCATATTAATAACAGATGTAATTAAACACTTAACAAATTACACATTGCAACAGTGAAATTTGCCACAGAACAAAAACATGTGATTCCAATGTATTTCAGTGCCCTGATTACAGTAGTGAAAATTATTGTTTACTATCACCTAAACTTTTCTCTGGAAACACAATTTTATCTGCGCACAACTGCATGAATTTAGTTGTCATGGTACTCAGCACATCTTGTTTCTATTATCACCATTGCATAGTGGAAGAGTATAGAAGTTTGGTGTAGGTAAAGTGGAGTTGCAGTTGCATCAGCCAGTAGCTAGCACTTGTCATGCAGTGTCTATTCCTACTGTGTATAAATATCCTAAAGTAAATAATATTGTTTGTGGGTGTTCAGATATTTCTTGTGCTCAGAGATGTCTAGGAAGTATGTTAATTCACAGAAGCTATTCTGCTACGTGTGTTGTGAGTTTACAACAAAGTCCCAAAGACATTCCATTTCTCTGCTTGTCAAAGCGGTGCACAAGTTGTATTTTGAATCAAAGACAGATGAAGGTAAGTGTTGGACAAAAAAAGAACTATTGCTCATGTTGCTGCCACTATTTAAGAGGCTGGTTACATGGAAATCACCCATCTATGTCATTTGCAGCACCATAGGTGTAGGAACCTAGAGACCACATTGGAGATTACTACTTTTGTTAAATGAAAGCAACAGGAAACTCAGATAAATCAAAACACACAGTTTCTTATCCAAATTTGGAATATGCAATGTGCCCAGTTCCACAACCACCAGTGGAATGGACACTTGAAGATGAAACAGACAATAGTAGTGACAATCCAACTGATCATGAAGATCACAAAGATCATGGTTACACATCATCTACATCATGGCTACAACCACAGCCATTATCACAGGCAGAATTGAACAATCTTGGAGAGATCTAAATCTTTCAAAACCACAAACAGAATTACCAAACACCAGTATATCATTCCATAAACAACAGCTTGATCTATCCAATGACAGAGAGTTTGGTATATTGTAATGACATAGATGGGCTGCTTATTGAATTTGGGATGATTATAATCTGGAAGAATGGTGCCTATTTGTAGATTCCTCAAAAGGTAGTCTCAAAGCTGTTCTCTTACATAATGGAAACAAGAAAGCTTCAATACCAGTGGCCCATTCCAATTAGTAAAGGAAACCTACAAGAACATAAGACTAATTCTATATACTACTTCTGAAGTATACTGGCTATTTGAATTCATTCATTCATTCATTCATTATCTGTTTACCCTCCTCTTACGTAGGACTTACACCCCCCAGGACTTACAAGCGGGTGCCTGGGGTCAGAGGCCCGTCGAGGAGCAGATACTCATGGATCAGACAGAGCATCCAGGATGGGTGATCAGCCCGATGCCTGGTATGGGATGAAGGAAGTAGATGAAACGAAATGTTGGTGAAATGGATGAAAGGAAAGGTGATGATGGAGCAGTTGGTGGAATGAATGGCGGGGGAAACCGGAGAACCCGGAGAAAACCCGCCCAGACGCCGCTTCGTCCACCACAAATCCCACATGCAGGTCCCTGGGATTGAACCCGGGCCGCCTAGATGGGAGGCGAGCGGTCTAACCACTCGGCCACGGCGCCGCCCGGCTATTTGAATCACAAATGGAAAATATGTGGTGATCTCAAAGTTCTGGGACTGGTTCTAGGAGTGCAGTCTGGTTACAGAAAATATTGCTGTTTTTTGTGTTATTGGAACAAGAGGTTGAGGAAAGACCATTATGAAGTCAAACAGCGGCCTTTGAGAGAAAGCTTCAATCTTGGTGAAAAAAATGTGTCACAAAACTTCTTGTTGACAAAAACAGTGTGCTGTTAGCACCACTCCATCTGAAATTGGGGTTTATGAAGAATTATGTTAAAGCAATAGACAAAAGATGGCCCGGGTTTTCAATTTTTAATATCTAAATTTTGCAAATAAAAATGCAAAAATTAAGGAAGGCATTTTCAATGGACCTCAGATTCATTACTTGATGAAAGACATTACCTTTGAAACATTGAGAGATACTGAGAAAGCAGCTTGGCTTCCTTTTAAAAAATGTATGCAATGATTTCTTGGGAAACATAAGGTCTGAAAATTATAGAGAACTGACAGAACACAAGCTGGACAGTTACAGGGCTATGGGATGCAACATGTTCCTGAAATTGCATTTCCATCATTTCCATTTGGATTTTTCTCTGCCTAATCTTGGAGATTGGGTGATGAAATGGTGAACGATTTCAAGATATTGCTGCCATGGAAAGATGGTCTGTCTTTTCACAGATATACTTCGAAGCAAACATTGATATTAATCCTCTTGAAAATTCTTTCAAATGAGGAGAAGTTTCATTCAGCGGACAGTTGTAAAAATCAACTAAACTAACCTCCTTGTACAGGGAGAGACAAAAAAATACGAACCGGGCACAGTGTTTTTCCTGTCCGCATTCTCAGCACTCATTGCCGTCTGCCGCTATCATAGAAAGGTGCAGATGAAACCATACAACATTTTTAAAACTACTTTTAAAGGCTTTACTTACCAATTTTATGAAAGGAGATGCTGAAACTGGCTACCATCATTGTCCATACATTTTTGGTACCTCTTTAGGAAACTATCCATCACTCGCCGTAGTTCACATTGAGAAATGCTGGCAATTTCCCAGCAGATATTTTGTTTTAATTCTTCCACGGGGCCACAAATCTCTACTAATAATTCTGTCCTCAAACAAACTTTCAGTTGTTCTCATCGAAATATTTGCCATATGAGCTGTTGCACAGTCTTGTTGAAAAATGGCAAAATCACACTCCCTGTCGGTTAATTCTCAAAAAACAGGGGGCAAAATTGTATTCATGTATGCAAGGTCTTCAACTATTGACTTGAAAAAAATTGGCCCTATAACTCTTTCAATGTCTTTTAGATTTCTTAGCCTGAACACTTCCTTGGCCTGAAATTTATTGTAAAGTTTATGAATTGTTGTACAGCCTGGAACTTTTACACCTGGAAATCTTTCTGCAAATCATACTTTCACTTGGCACGCTGAATGAGTTAACACATATGAATCATAAATAAATACATGCTGTACAGTAGAAAACATATACTGAGCCATAATATACTTTGTGACTACGTACAGGACAAAATAATAAATAACTCGTAATAGCTGAACTACAACAAATCACCATCAACTCAATAGTGCACTTCACACTGGAGAGCAAAACACATCAACAGGTGACCTTGTTTATAGCAGCAGTGCGTTATCATGTTTCCACATGCCCAGTGGAAAAACACCGGGCAGTTGGTAATATTGTTCATGAAGAACCCCTTCATGATGAACAAATTGATGTATGGTGTGCCATGAGCGGAGAAAGCATTATACGGCCATTTTTTTTTATCCAACAGTTGACGCCCGTAAATACGTGAATACAATTTTTCCCCCACCTTTTTTAGAGAATTAACAGACAGGGAGTGTAATTTTGTCTTTTTTCAACAAGATTCTGCAAAAGCTCATACAGCCAATATTTTGATGAGAACAATTCAAAGTGTGTTTGAGAACAGGACAGAATTATTAGTAGAGATTTGTGGCACCTCGGTCCCCCAACCTACCCTGTGATTTCTATCTCTGGGGTAACTTAAAACATAAAGTGTACAAGACAAACTCAGACACCCTGGAAGAATTAAAACAAAATATCAGCCAGGAAATTGCCAGCATTTCTCAAAGTGAACTACAGTGTGAGTGATGCATAGTTTCCAAAAGACGTGCCAAAAATGTATGGACAATGATGGTGGCCAGTTTCAGCATCTCCTTTCATAAAGTTGGTAAGTAAAGCTTTTAAAGTTATTTTAAAAATGTTGTATGTTTTCATCCATGCATTTCTATGACAGTGGCAGGCGGCAACGAGCGCTGAGGATGCGGACAGGAAAAACACTGTGCAGCCAGTTCATAGTTTGGCTCTCTGTGTACTTATCCATCTCATTACTTTCTTATTCCAAATATGTATACTTTCTCTGTGCATATTTGCATTTTTTGACCTTTTTGGGGATAAAAACCATGATATAATTTATATATAAGGCATTTGTAGGTTAATTATGCATATAATATACATTACTTTCAGTTTAAATACATGTTTTAATGGTTTTGAGTAGAACCTCAGTATTTTTTATTTTAAGACTCTCACAATAGGATGACTTTCCCAGAATTTTACCAACATCCCTCTGCAGACCGCCTGTCAAACAGATTTATTTATCCACAACAATCACTGGCAAGCCTTTGATTTCGCGACAACAGAAATTTAGCCTTCTAAGTGAGGTACCATGGCTTACATGACAAAGACACAGCTGCAAAGTAGTGGTCTTGTGGAATTTGAACAAACTTTACTAGCAATTTTGATTCTTCTAAAACTGAAATCATTTGGTAAAATGTCTTCGCAGAGAGTGAGTGGGTGGGTGGGTGGGTGGGTGGGTGGGTGGGTGGGTGAGTGAGTGTGTGAGAACCTCGTAAGTGATAAATGTCTGTGTTTTTCTGTTTGCATGTGTTAATGTACTTCTAATATGCCTCCAATTAAAACTTCAAATAATTTTTACATGGACTTGTACGATGCTTTTAGGAGCAAGTATACCAATTGAGAAACACAGAAACCCAAGAGTTTTTTGGAGAAGCATGCATCAAAAGATGTCCCTGAATGTTCGACATTGAGGAAAATTTATGTTCCAAGATCTTATAAAATTTAGAAATTTTGTTAGTTATTAACTGTGCAAAAAGGGAAGTGAATTAATCAATTGGGAACAAAAATGATAGTGCATATTTTAATGTATTTTTCACCTGATCATGCATGTATTGTAGTTTGTTAGTGCATATTTTGAGATTTTATAGTGCATGGAGCTCTCGTCTTCACTCATTACACATCAAAACAGGTAGTATTGAAAATATTAGAAGAAACTGAATCAAGACTGGAATACCCCACGAGCAGAAATTGGCCACTTTTACCGATTCAACAACTATTGGTAACTTACAGATATTTCTCCACGGTGTGCAGATATGTGGACAAAGTAACGGAAGCAATAGCTTGCTTCGTAACGGCCACAGTGATCCAAGAATTTTATGCAATTGCAAATTTTCCTGGTGTTTAGACACCACTGACTGTACTCATGTGGCCTTTATGTTACCAGTTGGCTATAATGTTGAAATATATAGTATATTCAGGTGCAAGTTTACTAATTACCAATATTGTGGCACCCTGACCATGACAGCTTATATTTGACAACCGTCAGTTGAGAATGACGTTCGAGACAGGGAGAAGGCAGTACTTAGCACAGTAGTTACCGAGGAGCATGGTTTATACATATGCATTGCGCTTATAGTTTGTTTTCAATGAGGTAGGTAAACACTGGAAGTAAAGACAACAAAATCATTGCAAGCATTCGCATTCAAGTTGAAAGAAGTATTCAATGAATTAACAAGTTCAACAACTTTTGAAAAACCTACCAACGGAGCTGTAGATGATATTGTCCATATTTATTGTGCAATTACAAATTTCCAGTCGCCTATAATAAAAGAAATGAGCTAATACCAAGCACATTAATTTGGTTTATTTGTCATGTTTTAGTTACAGTGTCACACATGATTGAGTGCAACTACATCACTGCAGTCCACCAAAATTAGTGCTACTCTCTGCCACTAGAATGACACCCACAGTATTTATTGTACTATGATCTTAATGCACATTAAAATTATATCTCACCTTGCATAGTAGCAATGGACTTGTGAGAAATCATTAAGTGGGGCATAACCTGCTCCAGGGAACCTTGCCACTCGCATGAAGCACCAGGACATGGACAAGAATATGGGCGAAACTCGCAAGTCTCTTCATGTTCATGTATTTCAGTGTGCAGCAAGGATGCAGCACATCCTGAGGTAGAGTACTTACAAGGAAGCATCCCAGTACCAACCATTACAGCAGAGCTCTCTGTGGTTTCTAAAAAACAAACAAATCATGAAAATACCATTTTTTAAAAATAAAAGACTGCTTTTAAGAGGGAAAAGGTTGTCCACAGATTATTCTTTTATAAGCAAATACATACTTGCTAACTTCCTGATTTTGAAACTCATTAATATTATGCAGTAAAGTATAATAATTTTGTGAAGACATGATATTTAGATGCATAAAATGTTCGGTGCAGTAAATGTACAAACATTACATGTAAAAGAAACAGGAATTCCGTTTTGTTAGAATCCTTGCATACCTCATAGTACTGCTTCTTTTTTTCACACATGCTGAATTTCTTCCTGTACCACAATAAGCACATATTAAATAGCAAAGAACACCACTTCCTATGATGTACATAGATTTTTAGTCCATATTTTATGCTTCATAGTATGAACTTTAAACAAAAACTATCACAAAAAATGGGAAAGATATCCTGCAGGCATATAGTATGAATAAGATAATTTATGTGAGGGAGTTGACTTTACAACTCACATTGTCCATTACTGAATGTTTAAGCCCATTTACTCCTCATTGGTTTACTAGAGGTCACTAGCACTGCAATCAAATTTTAAATCTGCATGCTATGTATTTTGTTGCAACCGAAAAGGGGGACCATGATCATTATGAAGGACAGACTCACAGATAAACTTTGGCCTATCGTAACACTGCATACCAATTAGTGTGATACATTCAGTCAGTAATCAATATAATGCAACAGATTTATCGTGTTGTCATCCAGAGATGAAAATATATAACACTTTGAATCTGCCCACAAAGATGTAAAAAGGCCTCCGTTGCTGTATGTTTTATGGGCAAACGATAAAAGTTGGCAATTATGCAAATATAGAGAATGAGCTCAAAGACGTTAATGGCTAATGAAGTGTTCACAGAGAAGAAACCTATAAACCTTGTTCAATGACATAAAAACATCACAATTCTTCAATAAACTAGTTAGATAAATGAAGGTGGTGCAAACCTGAAATTATTAACTTTGTTTTATCCCTATAACGAACTATGCATTAAATGATAGCCATTTACTGGCATTACTTATGCAGAAAACTCAAAAGAAATGTTTTATTTTTATTCATTTATCCTCGCAAGAGTTATGGCCATAATGGCTGCTCTTCCCCTATACTAGAGCCTGTAGCACAAAGACGGGTGAGTGCAGGTTTTGCAGCAGCATTGCTGAGTCAAGTATCCTCCTAGTGCATAGCAAGCAAGATTGAATGAAAAAAAGAAACAGTGTACTATCTATCTCTTTTTACAGTGGCTTTGCTCATACCCCATCATCTCTTGACTATAAGCCAAAACAACTACACTAGCCAACACTGAATTTGGATTTTGGACCAACTAATTTGTTGTACATAATTTTTGGTGCAAGAAAGATAAATTTACTATTCAAAAGCCCCTATCGGGTGTGGTTCCAGAGATACTGGTGATACATCACTGATTTTAGCAGAAAAATAGAAAAAAAAATTTCAATTTTTCTTCAAGAGCCACTGATAGAGAGTAAACCAGTAACTTATAGTCCATTTTGGTGCACAAAAGTCGAATGTTGCATTAGTATTTTGTTATCGCTCATGATTCATGATGTATCAGGGATATAAGAGAAGAAAAAATGGAATAAATGCAGCAAGATTTAACTTCATTGATTAATTCACCGAATGAAATAACAAAATGAACCCAACTAATAAATGAATTACAACTATCCGGGCTTGTAGGCCGTGGTCTAGAAGGCATTGTGGATACCGACGTTTTGCCAAGTGCAGCACTTGGCATCTTCAGGGTGAAGTGATTCAGTGTCTGCGGTGGTCGGAACTTCGAAAATATCAAAAGTCCAGGTTCAAGTTCCCCTCAAGATCAAGTTCCGTGGAATCAGTCAAGCAGAACTGAATGATTTAGTACAAGATCTTCATTTTTCAATAGAGCAGGATGAATTACTTGGTTCAATATTACAACTGGATGCTATTAGCACCTGAAACTAATATCACTACTTTCAGATATTGTAATAGACAATTTTCATCATATTAGGAAGTGCACAATGAATTTTGGCATATGCAAATATAAATGGTTTAGTGTAGGAAATAAGAATTAATTATCAATTTGTCAAAAAAATATATTGAAAGCTGTACTGTTGCATAATGATACGAAATACCATCCGTTTCACTTGCTCCCAACAAAAGTCAGAAGGAAGCTTTAGAAAACATGGCTATTCTTTTGAGAGAAATGAAATATGAAGAATATCATCAGTGGTATGTATGTAGTGATTTTAAAGTTGTTATTCCATTACTTGGACTACAAAGTGGATTTACAAGGTATTGCTGCTTCTTGTGTTTATGAAACCGTAGGAATATGAAACTCACTAGAAAGGAAAGAATACCCCGATAGTCATTCGTGATGGGAGAACAGAATAAAACATCCTCCCCCAATTGACAGTTTTGGCAATTCTCCCTCCTCTTCATATAAGATTAAGTATATTCCAAGCCTCGGTAAAGAGATTTAACAAAGTTGCTGATAGATTTGGATATTAAAAAGAGAAGTTTTTGAAAATTAGTGTCGCCAAGATAAAAGAGGCATATTTTTGGGTCCATAGATCAGGAAGTTGTGGTTTTCTAGAAAATGTGAAATCGTCCAACTATCATGATTTAGCAGACAATCTTATAGAAAGCTACAGAAATAAAGGTTGCTGTATATCTTTAAAGCTACATTTTCTTTGCTCCGACTTGGACTCTGACTTCCCTGCAAATATGGATTCTGTCAGTGATGAACAGGGAGAATGCTTCCAAAAGGACATTACTACAACTGAAAGTCGTTATCAAGGTGGAATCCAACCAAGGTGGGAAATTAGTGTTAGTTTTTACAATGGGAAACTTCTGATTCATTGTACAAGCGAAATCAAGAAAGGGGTACCTTTAAAGCAAGGTAAACTTATTAGTAGCAGCTATTACAACAGTATGTCTTTAAAAATTTGTTCTTTGATTCATTTTGATGCTTACAGCAATTCAGGGAACATTTGTTCAATACTCCAACATGCTTAAAAATGTATATTTAAAATAACTATGTGATATGCCAATTTCAATCTACAAGCTAAATAAAATACTAATCAACTAAAAACTGTGATGTAATAGAGAAATTCTGAGATTATTTTAGATTCAGTGGCACAAATTACCTCTTATACACATATTTTCATCTCAGATACATAGACTTTAAATTTGTTGTCTAAATGTTATTCATGTGCAAGTTCTATACCAAATATACCCTGTGAAGTAAAATATCAAGTTAGATATTAACAAGCACTTTCGTTATTATTTGGTATACCAGGAGAGACCCAAATCACTTTACACATGATGTACACGCATTCACATATTTGTTTTATTGCTTCAGAGTAACAAAATATAAACATATAACCCTTGCACCCAAACATTTTAACACTTTTATGTTCATTAATACCACTTTTGTTGCTTAAAAATCAGTTACACAAAATATATCAAACACATACACTCCCAAGGAATTATGGGAGCTGGTGTTGTCCTTTTGCTGCCAACATTTGCAATCAGAAAACAGCCGAAGGTACGAAGTGCTGCCAAACCTGGGGGACCTAAGCTGCAAAGCATAGCTGAGGGATGTTTTTTATAAGTAGAGCTTTTTTGTTTTGTTTAAGGGTGTTCAACTGCTAGGTCATTAGCATTTATAAGTAGAGGAGCAAAACAGTTGTGTCCAAAGGCAGGAAAACAAACTCACTCACATAAATTGTTGTTAAAACATTCTGAAAATGCTCCTGCCTTTAGGTATGCGCATTCTCAATTGCACACATATGATTGTTGTAAAAATTGTAAATGCCACGTTTTGCACGTCACACTTATATATTATGAACAAATTCTTGATCCTGATATGTTAGTTGTTCCAAATCCCTAACATTAGAATATGGCATGCTTTCATAATGTTAAAGTGTTTTAGTTTCCATCACATTTATGGTATGTCTGTAAATCAGCTTGGTTAGGAACTTCAACTATCGAGCTATTATTCGTTTTCAGGTTTTAGTCTCTCAGAAGCAGAATACACTTTTCAGAATGTTTGGGTGGTGTTTGCAGTCCTCTCATCTGGTGTTATGATTCACATTTCCTGTTTCTGTATTCAGTACAAAAACCTGGAGAACCTTCAGACAGATAACTTGAACTCACAAATTCTAGCTGAGTGTCTCAATTCTGCATGATAATTTCAAAGTATTACCAATATATTAAAGGAAGTCGAAATTTTTACATTGTACTCTCACATATTTACATCTACATGCAAAGTGCAATGTCTGTTATCTACTGGAACCCAACACAACGTGTGATGGTTAGAAATGAATCACATATGAGAGATACCTCTCTTTGAAGTTAGATATGCAGGATGGCACATATTGTATCTAGCAATTTTGGAAAAGACAATAAAACTAATGGAAAATATACTACAAGCACCATATAAATTGTATACCTGAGTAATTTTGACTCAAGTGGAGTACTGTAGTCAATTTCATGAAATTTAGTTATGACAAACATAATAACTAGCGTTATAACTGCTGCTGTGTTATCTTTTCTTAACTGAAAATGATAAAAATAATGCAAAGAAATAGTGTGTCTAGACTTGAAAAATTCGAGATGATCCCCCCTCCAATTTTGAGGGAAGCACTTAACATCACATTCTGAGAAAAGTAGTAAAGTTTCCAGGTTTCATTGTCATGGATGCAAATAAGGTTACAACATGCAAAATACTTATACAATCAATGAAATTCAATAAGTAGAGTAACCTAGTAGTAATGAGTTGATTTAGTAGGAGATATTGCCTCAATAAAGGAATTTGGCTCAACCGCCCACCCTTTTTAGTGACATCGGTTATATAGCAGAAACTGGCAACATTTTTAGGTAGGTTCTGCCAGTTTAACAACAAAAGATAAGAATATAGGCTAACATGGATTACTGTGGTTTCACTTCACATATCCTGTGGCTACACCCTGTTGTAAGTTTGGGCACAACTGCTCCACTCCTCTTATAAAACCATCTCAGCTACGCTTTGCAGCTTAGGGCCCTCAATCCCATGACTATGCCTTGCACCTTAGGACTCCTGGAGGTGTACCTTCAGCTATGTTTGGTTCTGCAATGTTGGCAATAGAAGCAAAGCTCCCACAATGCCTCGAGTGAGATGCATGTGCTTGGTTTTATGTGGTACATTAATGGCAGACACAAATGACTTTATTGAACATATTTGTGTTAATATTGTTGTTTTAAACTGTGCAAACAATGTATACATCTTTACTATCTTTATTCGCTCATCCTAAGCAATAAAAGATTCAGATTAACTCAGCTGCATCAGTCCAATGAGTATAGTGATCATGGGCCTATTAATATTGTCACGAACGTGACTGAGGAGATCTGTATTGTAATTATTTTATATTAATCGCCATTATTTTATTAACCTGTCACAAGTTTCTGAATTCATATAGAAACATATTTTATATTCTTAATTCTGCTAAAGTCTTAGTAAATTGTATATATGACAGGAAACAGTGGTTTTGTCATGTCCTTTGACATTTCAAAGGGATGTTACTGTGGCATCACTTCCTGAGGTGTACGTGTCTTTCTGCAGACTCTTAGCTGCACCTTGGACCGCGTTACGTCACATAGAATGTTCTAGAACATTGACGTAGCAAGTTATGATTGGCTGCTATATTTCAAATCCAGGGCGGTGGCAGACCATATTTGGTAATAGCTGCCAGGGTATTTAGCCCTATATAAAGAAGCCCATAGTCCCACTCGGGGGACTTTTGTGTTGTAAATTGACCGGGACCGCGATGGTCCCCGTCGACGGCTGCGGCACGGCCGCTCCGGATGGCTTCCTCTGACACCACTAACGGCTTGACGAAGTCGTGTCAAGTTTGGCTCTCCTCATCCACGACGAGACATGTTTCCCCAGGTAAGACTTTTAAGATAATTGATAATAATAATGTTAGCTAGTATAATCATCATCCCTGCTAATGTAAACTCGACAATCGCACTATAAAAATGTAACGTTCTAGAATACAATAGTTTTGCTAATCCAAATTCTGAATTCTCTATCATCTGATTCCCAGTTATTCCCCCCTGTGTCCAACTTTAGTTGCGACAATATGTACCATACAATGACCAAGTTTCCATTTACCCACCTAAAGTTTTTAGTTATTGTCTGGCCAATAGAAGGCACTTTGTGACTATTCGAATTCAGGCAGCTGATCCTGAAGAGCTGTTAACATTGGAGTGATAACTACTGCAAAGTTGAAATTTAGGCCAAGGTTAGGCTTACGTTTAGGTTCCTTGCAAGTATATTTAAAGTACAAATATCTATATTGTCGTGGAATATGCTAATACCACTGGGTTGGCAGCTCCTTCTGCTCATACGCAACAGTAACAAAATTGAGTATTCTGTTTACCTTTTCCAATAATTGTGATATAAAGCAAAGTGTCTTAAAAAGGTAAAGTGGGGCTTTTACAGGGCTTCTGAGTGTTCATATCTCCTCCTAAAACTATTATATACCTTTTTGTTCCTAAAGTCATTATTTTTAGCATATTTGCTAATTAGGTAAATATGGAACTGTTATCAGAAACAAACAGCCAAAAGTTTTAAATGGGTCAAAACTCTTGAAAATTTAGTTCAAGAGAGTTAAGCATTTATAAAGCATTGCAAAAACTATAGTGTAACAACTTAGTAAAATCTCTCAGTCTATGGACTGCACGAGTATTCAGGAGGGATAAATCACCCCCACTCTACTTGTCTTTTGCCTTCAGCTACTGAGTTATTCAATGAGGCATCTTAAAGAGGAAGTGGGCAGATGCGCAGGAAACAAGTGTCACATCACTGCTGTGAACACAGCAATTTTATAGTGCAAAAAAATTTAATAGGATTTTGTTTACATCGTGATAACTCAAAAACTAAAATCCTTAATCCAGTTCTGTAAGAGGTATGTTAAAGAGCACAGTTTCTAGATGATGATGATGTGTGATTGGTCTCCCTGTAAAAAAAATTTAAAGCCGCTAGTTCTCTTTGTAAAACTTTGAAATAATTTGTGTTATGAAAATCAATCAGCGAGCAACTTTTTTTCTTGAAGAGATAGATGGGGGAGTGAAGGCTATGAAATACCCTAAAAAGTGTGAATTAACTTTTGGAAGATATCCCATGATAATACCGCATGTACGTGAAATGCTATCACTAGTTATATGCAAACATCTGCTTTTACATCCGCTGTACCTTGCTCTTTGCGTGGCCTGTCACAGCAATCTACAAACACAGCATTTTTGTTGCAATGCTCTTGTGTCTTTAGCTCTGCCTAAAGGTAGTTACAACAGTGGTGTGATAAACAATTTTGTGAGAATAAAATAAAACACGGGTTAGGCAAAATTATGGCATGTGGTGCTTAAGCAGCGACTCAGAGATGGAACAAACAGGCCAAGGCAGTTAGAGAGGGGGAATGCATGACCGGTGAGTTACCCCTCCCAAGGGTTTTTTCTAAGTTGCTGAAATATGGCTAAATGAGCACATATTACCATGATTGAGAAAATTGAAAGAAACACACTCCTCTATTGTAATTAACACTGTTGCCAACTTACACACTGTGTATTCAGTTGCATCTTTCCAATACTCCCCCTCAAGACAACACACCAAAAAAATGTATCTTAAGAATATTAACCCAAGTGATGAAACATTTAGAATACATACTTTTTATAGCATGTAGATGATCCATATGAAAAACAAAAGTGAATATTAAAGAACAACATGTGAGTTTTGCAATGTAAAGAACATTGATTTAATATGTACTGCACATGTATTTTTATGGTTTTATTTTTTAACAAGTGCTGCAAGCAGCTTTGTGAATTTTGATCCACACAATGTGGTTAGAATATCAGCTTTCTGGTCTGAAGATGGAATGTCGTGTGCATGCACCACTCTTTTCCTTTCCAGGTCTTTGATCAGATGATATTTCACATCTGCATGTTTTAAACGTTTTTCATCCCAATTGTCAAGGAAACTGATTGGCTTCAAACACAGTAATTGGCAATAGTACTTCAACTCTGAGATACTCCAGATGAGCTTTTAACCACAACAAATCCATTACAGCTGTATCCAAGGCAATATATTCTGCATTGAGGATTGTGATATTGCTGATTGTTCTTGTATCACCCACATGACATTTCCTACAAATACCCAGAGTTGACTTAGTTTTCTTTATCTTCAGCCGAATCAGCATCAGTGTAACAAATCAATGATGGAGTATTTGGCTGTCCGGGATAAAATAGACCCATTTCTGGGGTTCCTTTGAAATACCTGAGAATGCATTTAAGCCCAAGTCACTGTGGTTGTGTGGCATTACTCTGATATCTACTATAAATATTGACTCCTATGCTTATGTCAGGATGTGTTGTCAGCATCAATTAGGTACATTAAACCACCATTTAATTCCCTAAATGGCTTTTTGTCAAAGATTTAATTACTTTCTAAAGGCAGGTTAGGTTTGGCTTCCATAGGAGTTTGAACTGGATTGCAATGTTCCATTTCAAAAAGCTCAAGAAGGACTTTGATGTACTATGACTGACTGAGAAACATACCTTCGTAGTACCACTCAACCATGAATCCAAGAGAAACACTGGAATGTACCATATCACTCATTTTAAACTCTGGTATGAGAAATGCCTTACACTGTTGAACAGCTGCCTCTGATTTGCCTGTAACAATGATGTCATCAACATAAGTAATAAATTCAAATCATCTGATTCGTGAATATACAAACACTTATCAGTAGGGCTAGGATATTTATGACCTAAAAATCACCATAATATGCACCAAAAAATATGCTTTTATGACCAAACATTTACCAAAATATTCACAATAGCATAATAAATATGACGTAACAATATTAAATTGAGGTAAAATTTCTGTTGTAAAATAAATTAGTAAGTCAGTTTTGATAATGAACTATTTATTTGAGAATAAAATGCACATGAGAAGCAAGCTAAACTATGTAATTTGATATTCAGTATGATTTTTATTAACATTATAGGAACATAGTTAACCTATGTGCTTTTTACATCCTCATTCTACTTCATATAAGCTCTGAGTTGCAATGCACAATGAATACCTTGTGCAAATTGTCAAATGAAAAAGATTTCATATTGTCAGCCAACAAAGCCTTGTACTTCGAAAAGCTCCTTTCTACTTCAGCTGACACAAGAGGAGCATATTTAAAATGAACATCATCATTTGAATCTAAATCTGAATGATTAAGAGAGAACTTTTCACCCAACAAAATCATTGAAATGGAACACAGTGTATGATGCTCTTCATTTTTTTCTAACACCTTTTCCATTTTCTTTGACACTTCTTTTCCCATTTTACCACAGACACCCTCTAATTTATTCACAACCTTTTTCACTTGTTCTATCTGCTTCACTAGTGGCACTTCTGATTCCTCCAAAGCAGGAATAAACCCAAAATTTGATTTTATGTATGAAAGTTTACCTGAAATTTCACCATTAGACATTAGTTCTTGAGCTAGTCCAATTAAAGTAGCTTTACTGCTTTCGAATGTATCAATGATGCTTTTCACAATGTTGAAGTTCTGGCAGTACTAGTTGCAGGCATCAATCCAGGACCTCCATCTTGTCAAAATGGGAGATGGTGCAAGGGAATGTCTGGAGCTAACAACTTAAATGCTGAACACGTGAAGGGGCTTTCAAAAATACCTTTTTGACACACCCAATAAATTTGTCAATGTCACTAAATTTACTACGAACTCCTCTGCAACTCGGTGCAAGGCGTGAGCTAAACAAGTCACATGCACCATTTTACTGTACAATGCCTTTAGAGAATCGGCAGCTTTCACCATATAAGGTGCAGCATCCATTACGAAGAGAAGTACATTGCCATGCTTAACAGCTTCGGGCCATATGGCAACCATAGATCTGTCGAACAACTTAGAAATGGTGGAAAAATTTACTTTTTTAAATGTTCACAGTTTATTAGAAACTTTTCGCCTGGACCATCTTCTTCCAAAGTTCCCACAATGACATTTGCAATATATCTTCCCATAGAGTCTGTAGTTTCATCAATTGATACCCAAATTTTTTTATTTACAAGCTGTTGTCTGATTTGTTTTATTGTTTTTTCGTAACTTCGGCTGACAAAGTTCTTTCTTAATGTGGAAGAATCAGGAAGAGTTGCCTGTGTATTTTTCTAAGAATTCACAAAATTTTGGATGGTTTAGTTTACTTAAGGGAATATCAGCACAAAGGAAAGCTGTACAAAGTTCTTTGCAGAATGGTGAATAAGACTGGCGGGATTCGACTAGGAGCATTTGCTGTAGTGTTTTTTCATTTTCAATCCGTTGTACTCCACATTTGTGTTTATCTGTTGCCACATGCTGCTGAACGTTAAATGGCTTCTCCGCAGTTACTCTTACGTCACACAATTTACAATACAGTATTTTACCATCACTTGAAAATACTTTCTCACCATATTGAGACACAAACTATTTTAGTTATACTTGAACATTTTGCTTCACTTTAGGCATTTTTTCTGAACTTTACTGCACATGCTTACGACTTCAATAAGATTGAATAACACAATGAGTGAATTAGACACTTGTCTGCAGTCCAGGGTCCAGAATGACTTAATCAGCTATCTGCTCATAGAGTAAAATAGCTTACACAAACTCACTTACTGCGTAAGGGTGAAGTCCATATTGTGAATTCAAAAGGAAACAGGGAAGGAAGGTAGATACGTGCCATTTTCCAGGAAACAAAATGAGGTGCACAATTCTGAGAAATGTAACACGGAATAAATAAATTGCATGAGAAAGTTATTTTCTTCTTGAAAGAGTGAAAATATGATGAATATGACCATTTACTTACTAAAATATGCTCTATCAGAGAGAAATGCCCATATATGCAAAAATATGACTTAACAAATTAGGTTAATTCATTTCGCTGTTTCATAAGAAGCATTTATATGTATTTAAGGAGCATGTAAGTCCTACTAAAAAATATATGCCCTATCATAAAAATCCTAGCCCTACTTATCAGCTTGACACTGTTCGAAGCCAGGATTGTATCTTACATTCCATTCCTTTGGTGCTTGTTTGAGACCATACAGTGTCCTGTTGAGTTTGCATACTAATGATGGGTTAGCCGCATTTTTCAATCCTTCTGGCTGCTTCAGTTATATTTTTTCTTTTACGGTTCCATAAAGAAAGACATTTTTAACATCTAATTACACCATGTATGTTATACAGTTCCTGTACATTTATAACAGTAACAATCAAAGTGTCCATTTTGGCTACTGGGGCATATGTTTCTCGGTAGTTAAAACCCTTTCTTTGTGCACACCCTTTTACCACCAGCAGTGCTTTGTATTTGGTGATGTTGCCACCTGCATTCTTTTTAATTCAGAATACTCATTTCTTATTAATGGCTTTCTTTTCAGGAGGAAGTGAAGCGAGTCTGCATGTGTTTTCTCTTCCAATGCTTTCATTTCTTCAACTGTTTTGTTCCAATAAATGGAATCAGGCCTTCCCTGGATGTCCTGTGCTGAATCAGGGACATCTAAGTCCAAAGCAATACTTGGCACTAACTCTCACAGTTCCACTTCATAGTCCTTAAGATAAGCTAGCATTTTTTTTTCTCTCTTTTTCCTCTTATTTTATTGGGTACCTCTTGATCTGAGCTGTTCTCTGAATTCTCCTCATTGATTCCTTGAGAACAGTAACATTTTCTGAGCTTCCTTCAACACATTCATTAGGAGGTATTGAGAATTCTGCATATATTTTGCTTCAAACTTCCTTCTCGTCAAAAGCTATGTCTTGTACTTTGATGATTTCATGACTATCTGGATTCCATAGCCGGTAATCATTATTGCAGTAGCCCACAAAGTACAGTTTCCTTGCAAACTGTCTTACCTTCACTGAGTTGTTTAGGAGTATGTAGATCGGCAGGTGAACCAAAAACTTTTGAGTTTGCTGACATCAGTTTATTTCCATACCACATTGTAACAGGAACAGAATCCCTTAAGGCTTTTGTGGGACTTCCGTTTAACTATACTGAGGTCTTGACAGTTTTACTCCACAGATAGTTGGAGAGTCTGGAACCGAGTAGAAGACATCTTGCTTTGTTTAGGATACATCCATTCATCCTCTCAGTTACTCTGTTTTGTTGTGTAGTGTAGCTTATGTTAAGTTCTTGATGAATACCATATTCCATTAAATGTGTGTTCATTTCATTAGAAATGGTAACTATATTCCCCACCTCTGTCACTTTGCAGATGACATATCTTGCATTGAAACTGTGCTTCAGCTCCAGCTTGATAAATTTTGAAGTAATGCAAAATTCACTCTTTTGTTCCAAGAGATAAATTGCTGTAAAATGTATGAAGTCATCTATTAGTGTTAAAAGTATCTCTTTTTGTCAAAAGATGGAGGGTTGATGGGACCAAATAAATCACTGTGGATTAATTTCTAAAGGATGCTGTGCTCTCTTCCTGGTTTGGCTGTGAGGCAACCTACTCATCTTCCCTTTAATGCAAGGTTCACAGATTTCATTAGCCTTGATATCTGTCATTCTGTCTACCAAACTTTTAAGTTGACAGTGGCTTTACCCAGATGACCTTAGTTCATAGACCATAGTTCCTCAATTTCAGTAACCAAGCATGCAAAAACCTTACTTGACCTAAGTGTGAGTTTGTACAGTTTGTAACCATGTCAAGCAACAGCAATAGTTTTATTTCCTTTCAAAATAGTAGTCTACCTCTCACAAAAGATCACTGTGCAGCCAGCAGCCTCCAGTCTTCTCACAGATAGCAGATTAAAGTGTAGACTAGGCACATATAAAATGTTGGATTTGTTTACTATATTCCAACTTCCTTCTTCAAAAGTGAAAAGTTTCATATTTCCCTTATGTTTTGCTATAATAGACTTTGATACTGACAGGGTCAATAATCTTTACATCTTCTAAGTGATTAAGACTGTTTACCATATATTCTGTGGCCCCTGAGTCAAGCCACAAGGTTCCCATGCAGTAGTTTGGCAGAAAACTTAAATTCGGTTTCTTCGTCCTTTTGTTGAGTCATATGTAATGCATTTGTTTGTTAACTAGACGATGATACCCAAGGAGTTCTTCATAAACTGCGACACTACTTTCTTTGATGTGCAGTACCTCCACAGTTGTGATATCTGAAAGTGTTTCAGAAATTCCATTATAGTTACTGTTGTAAGTCTGTACTTTAAATGAAGACGAGTTGAACTACTGAGATTTATTTCTAGGATATTGATTATTCTTTTGTGGTTTCCTTTTCCCTTTCCATATGCAGCAAACGCCATTGTGGATTCTGGTCTTGCTCCTCTTCTCAACAGAGTCCTCTTTGCTTCTTCATTCAGTAGTCTCTCTTCACAAATGGTACGGTTAAATCTTCACCATTTGCTGAATGGTTTCAATTGCCTGTAACAACCATGTTGTACTCTACAGGAAGTGTAAGAAGTAGATTGCAAAAAACTTCCATGTCATCTGGTTTAGCTCCTGCAGTTTTTAGTTCTCAAATGTGTCAATCAAACTTGATGTGCTTCTAACATTTCTGCATTGGGGTTATGTTTCATTGACAGAACACTTTCCTAGCTTTTAACCAATCTGTTATTCCTTTTCTCTCAAAAGTTTAGGCTAAATTCATTCATATTTGGTATGCAGTTTCTTTTCCTTGGCAGTATTTCAGATACAGTAGACCCTCGCTAATTCGAAATTGGATAAACCGAAAACTTGGTTAATCCGTAGTAGCTGCTCGGTCCCTGCCGAATTACTTGGAAAAATCTACCGTTTAAACCGAATTTCCGATAATTCGTACTAAGAACTAAAATTTGGTCCCCTCATTACATATTCCATATGTTATTCTTCATTTAAACCGAATATGTATGTTGTGCGTGCACTATGATATTTTCCGTTACGCATTTCACATAATTTTTCTCAACTTTCCTTTTCACTGTCCAGCTCCATGCTTCAATAGAGGGCTCGGGAAATCCCCAAGAAAGAAGGAATTTCCGGGTTTGTGTCTTCTGAGGGGTGGCTATGGCGTTTTCAGAAGAGCCATAAAATCAGTGCTGTCAATGTCCATGGGGAGGCACATAGACTAAACGAGGAAGATGCCAATGAGTGGGCGTGGGAGTTACAATCTAAGCTCTCTCTTCATCACTCAAGAAATGTGTTTAATATGGGTGAAGCAAGCTTTTTCTATAACTTCATGCCTGAAAAAACACTACGTGCCAAGGGTGAAAAAGCCGTGGAGGAAAATGCAGCAAGGAGAGACTGACGGTGGCCCTGTGTTGTAATTCAGATGTTTCTGAGAAGCTCAAACCATTAGTGATTGGAAAATACAAAAATCCACGTTGTTTTAAAAAGGTCAACCTATTCAATCTGCCAAGTCAGTACAAGAATAACAATAAAGCTTGAATGACCAAATCTCTTGAAGATTCAACAACAAATGGCTGCGAGAAAAAGGAATGTTTTGCTAACTTTTGGACCACTGTTCGGCACATCAGTTTGATGACCTGAAACTTCCGAACATAGAAGTTGTCTTCTTACTAGCTAACACTACGAGCCATCTGCAACCATTGGATCAAGGAATAATCGCCTCAGTTAAGCGTAATTACAGACGCCGATTGGTTGGGCTCCATCAGTGCAATAGAAGTACAAGAAACAGTTCCACATTGGAATGTACTGCAAGCTACCTGCAACATATCTGCTGCTTGGGATGAAGTTACAACAACAGACACCATAACTAACTGTTTTAAGAAGGCTTGGAGAGCAACTGATAATGACGCTGAAACTGAACAGGAAACCGATGATCCACATCTGAACTTATAATGTGGATACAATTGGAATTCTGATAATGCTCTTCTACATGCTTACACCTGGTTGGTGCCCTCTTGTACCGTCATTATGGAGGAATGGGCGTAGGTAGACAACAACATCTGTGCTGCTGAAGAACCAGTCATTTGCTGATGATGCAGAAGAGAATGATAATTCTTCACGTCATCTTCTGAGGAGGAACATGAAGATACGACACCACAACCCCATGCTGAAGTTACAGCTGCAATTTCTGTTCTCGAGAGATTTGCTGCCACTTGTGATGTTTCCATGGCAACGACCAACGATCCGCCAACAACAATTAATGATTTTTTTCAAATTATAGAACTAAAATGTGTAATGGTAAGAGCTACAACTAAAACATATATTCCGATTAAAACTTAGTGTTAAAAGAACGGTATATTTAAAGTGTTTCTTAAGGTTATTGTTTGTTGTATTATGCGATTCACTAATTCAGTGAGTACAATATTGTTCCAAATAGTACTGTTTTAAAACAAATTAAAACAAGCATTTGACAGTATACTTTCTCAATTAAAGAAATGCCACATATAGCATATATAAGTTTTTTTTACTTTTTCTTAGAAGTGGAACCCCCTCATTTGTTGGTATGCATAACAAAAGAAAAAGTGAACTCAACAGTCGTAATTTACCATTTCAGATAACACGGGACTATTTTTACAAAACCTCGTTAATTCAAACTTTGTTAAACCGAATTGGCTATTTTTCGGTTAAACAAGGGTCTATGTATTCATTGCCTATAGTACTTACAATGATACACTTGCATAAGTTGACCGTTTGTCATAACTTTTCATTGGCAACTTCTAGAGTAGTATCCTGTGTGTCCGATTTCCCTTCCACAACTTCTGCATATCTAGCTCCCTTTTGGGCATGTGTTATTAAATTCTTCTCATCAAGAGGTAATTCAACATATCTTCAAACTGAGTAATTTTTCCCATCAAATAATGGTACATTGTATCTCTGTACAATGTCTTGAGCTTGTATGGTGCTGGGTGTATTAGTCACTATAGAAGCTTGCAATACTTTTTAGTGTTTCTGAACTCGTAACCTGTTGAAAATTCTGTTCAAGAGAGTTAACCATTTATAAAGCATCGCAAAAAATAGTTAAATGACCATAACCTACAATGATTCAGAAAACGGAAAGAAACACACTCCTTTATTATAATTAACACTGCTGCCAACTTGCACACTGTGTACTGACTTGCAAATCTTCCAACAAAAATGACACCAATGGCGCTTATAGTGTAATCCACTTTATTTGGCCATGAGGTGAAAAGCTCTACTTATGTATTATAAACACCATCACTTTTTGAAAACATCTAATAAAGGTCCTCTATTTACATTTATACACTCCTGGAGGCGTCATGCAAATACTACCATGACACGTCGCAAGATTTCCTGTGGAATGGACAGATTTTACAGCAAATGGCTGCTTTCAACTCCTTAATGGTGCACAACCAATTGACAAAGACTTTGTTCTTCAGGTAGCTCCTGAGGAAGTAGACTGGAATCATCAAATTCGGGAAGCAGGATGGAATACTGTGGCTCTATTAACCACACTGTGGTTATTGGAGCAGACATTCCCACCTCCCGCCCTCAGGATTCCAAACAACCACATTACTCTTATGGAGGCTAACTGAAATTTGCACGTAGTATTCATTTACTTGGTATTACTGACATGAAACTTCTTTAAGAAACATCTTAAATGTATAATAATCAGTATAGTAGTCTTTATTTACACCTCCTATACATTGATATAAAATAATACAAGCCTTAAACATACAGCTAGGTTAGGTGTGTTTCCACGATTACAAATTTTTCATCCAATATGCTTATGTAATTTGACAGCAGTGTTGGACTTTTTTTTTTTACTGCCGCTACCCGGAACCCTAGGTAGAATACGTATATTATTGGTCCAAAAATTCCATGTGGAGATTTAAATAGATATACACATCTTGGGATCCCCTGAATCCAATGAGGTAGTGCGAGGTATGCGAGCAGCATAGCTCAAAAGAGAAAAGTCGCAGAAATAGCAAATCTCACATTTAAACTTAGGTATCCTCTGAGGATGTAAGATGAATAGTGTCACTGAATTATCCCAACCCAAAACTACACATGCTACTATTTCTAACATTGTGTTGCTCTACAAACCAGAGTTTACAGTTAATCTCACATTTATAAGATGTATATAACACAACAGAAATACATGAATATTTTATTTCATTAGCAATGCTGTCAATTACTAGGATCACATCACTATAACTGGTGTACACGACCTTTTACATGCCAGTTAATCCACCAACATGAGGCTGTTGTTTTTAGGCACACTTAAAAACCATTGATCTGACTTAGGTTTGAAACTGCAACTTTAAACTCACAAAACCAATACTTAATCAGCTGAGCTACCCACATCAACATATACTACAAGAGGACAGTTTTGTGAACTCAATTGACATAGAATACCATTTGGGAGTTTATGATTTTGAGTGCCTGGTTTCTTAATTGGGACAAAAAGTAAAATCTTATGAAAGGTCCAGGAATTGTAAAGAGGTAAATTTGAAATCACAAAGAGAATTGTTAAACTCATCAGTTTTATTTTAAATTCTGAACATACATGATAAGATACAATCAAGAATACACCTTCAGTGCATTGGCAAAGTAAATTCCATTCTCTGTTAAGAGATTTGCTAATAGTAGCCATGTTTGCTATGATACATGCTCAGTGCAAACTGTCATCCTCCGTGGTCTAGTGGTACTATGATACGAAGGAGGGCGTTGGATTTTTTCAGGTGTAAAAATCCTTAGCATGCCTTCGTTCGGAAGGAATTTATGGCATGTAAAAGAACCTCAAGCCTGATACAGCTTCCATAAATACTCAATTTCAATTACTTCAGAGTAAACTAAGCCCAATTTTTGTGATTTTGCATGTTCAAACTTTGTTATTTTTGGGCCAATTCCAAAATATATTAACATTTATGGAAAATATTGGAGGTGTACTACACACGAGATTCATCACAAAAATACACAACCAAGTGTATTGTCGAAAGCAGAAATGCAATAACAAGAGTTATAAGTGCAGTACGTTTAATCCTCCAGTAGAGTCCAGTTAAATTTTAATAAATTTGCAATTCTAAATTTCTTTAAATCCTATTTGTATTCCTAAAATAGCCAACGAAAAAGCTCAGCTTAACATCACAATTCTTTGCAAAAGCTTTAGTTTCATAACCTGCCAATATATTGAATACAGCAATAAATACCTCTGTTTCAGCACATAAAAGTAATGCAACATGTAAAACTAAAATATAGTTTCTGACTTCTGTATTTGCCAAGCTTAAATATTAACTTCAGCATTTAAAATGTATAAAATCTGTGAATAAAACATGTGCTTTCAGCTTTTCCTGTTATAGCTCAAAATCTACCTAGATTAGGTTTAAAACATGGAAACATATACATCATTACATGCCTAGGTAACTTAATGAGCTCATCTTTGAGGTATATCCACAAAACAAGTTGAAAATCTTCTATAATTCTCGATTTTCCGCTTCTTCAATAAGAACTGCAAGGGATTCCACAGTTTGTTTGGAATCCTAATGGCGAGATTGTACCATATGAACACAGAAGCCAATGAAAACTGATAAGTAATGCCACAATGTGGTTAATAGTCACTGTAGGATGGAATGACAGTTCAGGAAAATGGGATTTCAGGCGATAGAAAGTCGATTGTTGCAAAACGCATCATACTGATGCGAGCAGTATGTGTCACGCATCTGTTGCAATCAAATTGTGCTCGCTTGTCTGAATTTCTGTTGTCATGAAAATTTCTAACATGTCCGCATAACGGTTAGTATTGGAGCACCATTATCCTCAAAAGAGTATGGTCCAATCATTCGTTTAATGACCATCACACCACATCACAATTTTCTGGATGCCCCTGTTTGTTTTAGTAAGGATACGAGTATTTGCATAAGCCCAAACCCACCTCATTGTGTTGTGCTGCTCTGGTATGGGATGATGTCTATCCTTATTGTGTTGTGCTGTATCTCCGAAAAAGAACTTTTTCGGATGAATGCCTCCATGGCGGAAAATGCATCTGAACTGTTTCTTCAGAAAATATATGGAGCGTTTTTTACCAACTTGATAGATACGTTCTATGAAATTGAGTTGATACAGAGTGGTCATTTCATAACCTGGCCAGGGTTGTGTGTAAGCATGATTTCTTTGCACTGCAGCAACCTTGGTATTGTTCCACTAGCACACTATTGGTAAATGACCCACTCAAAGCTGCATATTGGTTGTGAATGTCAAGTCAGTTGCTGCCTTCTGTTTGTGCTGTACAGACTGGGGTTTGTTCATTGTGCACTTCAAAAGTGAAAGCTTATTCAAACATCTAAATTGTGCAGGAATTACTTTAGAGTACTTTTATTATTGCTGCTGTTCTTGTTTTATCAATCTACCAAAAATACCAAACAAAAAATTCAGGCTTGAACATAAAAATTCTATGTATGATACATATGTAGAAACCAAATGATGTGGACAGGTGCGTAGACAATTTCAGAAGGCATTCTTGATATTCCAGGACCAATAGAGATACTGCCAGGACAACGGGATTGCTAAATGCTAAACCAGAGAAGCAAAACAGACGTGTTCTAGTAGAAGAAAAAATTGACAGAATTGGTACAGCAGTTGCAAGCTCTCAAAAGAAATCTTTAAGACGCGTTGCACGGCAAGTAGGTGTTTAAAAAAAACTGTTCATATAGATGCTCAACTTTGAAAATGCGAACCTTAAAGAGACTACTGTTCATGAATTACATTATGAGAGGAATGCCAGGGATGTCTCAATGCAGATGAACACAACTTTCAACATCAGTTATAACAAGGTTAGTACTCATTATAGTGCATTTTACTATTACTCATGAGTAAAGACGAGAATTCCATACAAATGCATGTTTTTATAGGATCATTGTACATAGCTCAAACTTAGTACTTATCCATTTCATTACTTTGATTCCAAATATGTGTACTCTTTCCATGCATATTTGCTTATTTTCACCTTTTTGGTGATAAAACCATGCATAATGCATATACAAGGCATCTTTAGCTTAATTGTGCATATAATATACGTTATTTTCAGTTTAAATGCACGTTTTAATGATTTTGAGTAGACACCTCAGTTTTTCAATTTTATGATCCTTATTTTTGCTTCAGGATTGAAGAAAGAAAAGGGGAGATAACAGAAATAGAAACTTAAGATTCTCACAATAGGATGACTTTCCCAGAATTTTACCGACAGCCTTCTGCAGACCACCAGATTTATTTATCCACAACAATCACCAGCAAGCCTTTGATTTCACAACAATGGAAAACACCCTTTAGCCACAGTACCTTCTAAGTCAGGTATCATGGCTGACATGACAAAGACCAGCTGCAGAGCAGTGGTCTTGTGAAATTTGAACAAACCTTACTAGCAATTTCGATTCTTCTAAAATTGAAATCATTCGGTAAACTGTCTTCACAGTGTTATCGAGAAAGTGGTAAATGTCGGTGTTATTCTGTTTGCGTGTTATTAATGTGCTTCTAATATGCCTCCAATTGAAAGTTCCAGAAGTGTACTCCTTGCACAGTAGATAAGAAGAAAGGATTTTATTAGATCAGATGGTAATGTTGTATTCTGTGATTGTTGTAGTAAAGAGGAAAGCTATTCTTTTTCCGAAAATTTTCTACGGCACTTGTCCTTTGCAAAATATTACAACATTTATTTTAAATAATTAATTAAATAAGAATGCCAGTGTTTGTTTTTTATATCATATCCATGTAACCGGAAGATCTTTTATAATTTCAGATAAAATGTACTAAAAATTTCAAGTCAAACAGCATGTCGCATCTACGTCACATATTGCAAGAATGCAAAAAACAAAAGGATATGCAACACACCACATCCAGTCATTTATTACTACTCCTGCACCTAAGGCACAGCAAAATAATTTTCACATGGATTTGTGCAATGCTTTTGTAGGAGCAAATATACCACTTGAGAAACTCAGAAACCCAACTCTTATGGGATTTTGGAGAAGCATACATCAAAAGATGTCGCTGATGCCTCAACATTTAGGAAAATTTATGATCCAAAATCTTATAATCAGGTAGGCTTACATAATGTATTTGCCAAAATAAATTTAATTTTGTATAAAAATTAATGAAAGCTATTTTCACACACGTAAAAATACTTGTTTTGCTAACCAGGTATTGGATAAAATTCGATAGGACTTGGGAACTTCAAACATATGGAGATCTGTAGAAACAATTGATCCTAGGGCGCTATGTTGCTAACCTAATTGTAGGAAATTTAACTGAGGATGAGCCTGGTCAACTCCCATCTAGTGTGCTGTAAAGCCCTGCAAAATTCAAATAACTCCACAATTACTAGTTTCTTTGATGATGGCTTGCATAAGTTTTAATCGGATATTGTAATTGAATAACATTTTAAATACTTGTTTTATTCTCATTTAAGATCCTACTTTTATAAATCATTTTATGAGAAAATGATTCTTATATTTTAGGATTCTGTGGCCAAATAATCTAAATAAAAGCAGATTTCTTTTGCTGTGTGATGCTGCTCCCTACGCTGAAGGCCGGGAAAGCAATTAAAATATTTTACCCAAATGTAAAACACACTACCGGTCATGCTCATGGGCTCCATCGTGATGCAGAAGCAATATGCTGTAACTATGACAATGTCAATAATTTGATATCCTGAACTAAAAAGGTATGTGTATAATTTAGATTTATATCAGTTTTAATGGTCCCAAAGCTGTAAAAATAAATTAGTCATTTTGATATTTTGTTTTATACAGGTGTTTTCAAAAGCCCCTGCAAGTGTAACTGCTTACAAAGAGAGTCTACCTGAGTTACCGTTACCCCCTCAGCCCATCCTTACTAGATGGGGTACTTGGTTGAGAGCTGCAATGTTTTAGCCTGACAATTTTGATGGCATTAAAATTGATATGTAGTTAATCGCAATAAAATTAATACTTCAATATTTAGTTTTAAAGTACATACTTCTTTCAGTTTAGGTAATAGACAGTTGATGCCATATGTATCAGAGATGCAAAAGCAGCATTTGAATGCAAAAATGTGCAGCAGGATTTAATTTATATTAAGACGAATTTCTCTAAATTGCCCTCTACAATAACAAAATTATAAGCCACATGTCTGCCACTGGTAGACTCAATGTCAATTGTTGAGGAATTCCATAGATTCCTCAGTCATGCCCAAAGGAAAGTGGGAGTAGATGTAAAGAACAAACTGGACAGTCATAAATAGAAACCCAGACTACGGATTCTTTTGTTCAGTGAAGAAGCTATTTGGTGAAAGCATGAATGAAGAACTTACATGACACTGCCACAAATATGTTTATTCAAATTTGCGCCTATAATTCTTGTGATGTAGAGAGGTCATTTTCTGCCTACAAAAATATTTTGACTGACAAGCGCAGGAACCTCAAAGAAGAAAATTTAAAAATGTTAGTTAACTGTGCAAAAAGAGAAGTGAATTAATGAATTGGGAACAAAAATGATAGTGCATATTTTAATGTATTTTTCACTTGATTGTGCATGAATGCTTGCATACCTTGAGATTTTATAGTGCGTGGAATTCTCATCTTTACTCATGAGTATGTAATGCGGGAGGTTTAGATTGGAAAATCCCAATGTAGCAGACAGCGTGTGTAGCATGCATACATGTGATCCATGCCATGCCCTAAAACACTCGCTCAGTATATCACTTTAAGCACCATTCAGTAAAACCAGGCTTTGTATATCTTGATCCATATTGTGTGTAGACAGTAAGAAAGAGCATTATTATCATCATCATCATCATCATCATCATCATCTTCAAAATGCAATGCACACACTCGATTAATGATAAAGTCGAGAGATGCAAGGTGAAAGCAACGAGTGTTTAGTGCTTTCTTGGAATTCCTGCTCATTTTAAGCGGGAGGGCCTATGAAAATCCTTTCTCCCTAATTTTTGAACCTATAAGTTACTTTAATACATTTTCATGTCCAAATGACATATAAACCAGCATTAAAACAACCTCATTTTACCCCCACCCATTCATTAGCTACATCAAACAAAAATAATAACCAAAGTGCAGATGCCAATGCAAAGTGTTATAACTAGGTTGTGGATTTTGCATATTTGCATGTTCTTTTTCTTAAACTTGACTATATACAGAAAAAAACATATGCATTTGTCATTTGGAATTACTATGCAGAATTTTTTGTGCATATTTGAGCATACCTGTAAGGATATGGCATGTTTATACTTTTATAGCATATTTATACTAACTTAATACAGAAATATTTTATTCTGTAAAAGTATAAACTGCGATATAGCAATATTCTCTCCCCATTTCAGCTGGCAATGCCTATAATAAACACAGACTGCATAGACGAATGTTGGGTAACTTTAAGCTCCATCGCCCCGGGCTCATTTGAGCATTATTTTGCCTATTTCATTCGTCGTTTGTATCATCTAACCAGTTAAAGGAAATTAAAAAAAAAGACTGCATTGTTAAGAATGTGAGCACTCATTTTCCCACCTGTATCGCATGCCGACACTACTTGGTTTCAAATAGAATTGATTTAAAGTGATTTCCAGCTTTGTATGCAATTTATTCAGTTCACTGTTTCATCCGCGGTGATTTGTTGTAATATTCGTTATGCCCAAAGACAAAAGTCCAAGTAGTACTCTTCTGAAAAGCTGGGTTGATGGAGAGAAGACTTTAACATCTGACAGAAAATGTGTATTTTGTCAAGTTTGTTCGAAGAAAAGCTTTTGCATTTTTTAAACAGATTTATTTACAAATAATTTACTTTTTTATTTACAGAGACACATTGTATTATCTACAAAGTTCAATCATGTTTTAATTAGTAGATGAACTGCACAAAAAAGTTCCAGGTGGATCAGCATTTGCAGATTGCATCTCACATAAAAAATGCAATGAAAAGTAATTATAAGCCTTTGCTAAATTTGAATCCAAAACAAAATTAAGATGATACATTTAGTGCGAACTTCTGTGAAGCCCTAGTAGCAGCTGATATACCTTAGAGGAAACTGGATAATACAGTATATTGCTGATTTTTGTAGAAATACACTAAAAGGCAAATTCCTGGCAAGTCCACATTGAGAAAAAAGTACTTGGGTCTGCTGTATGAAAAAGTAAGTTCTGTAATTTATCTCTATTTTAAAATAGTTGTCTGTATAACTATAAAACAAAATGTTTGTAGATCCTCCAAGAAATTGGAAACAACATAGAAGATTAACTTAGTTGGGTTTCAGTGGATGAAACTACAGACACCTGTAGGAGACATGTACCTAGCTAATATAGTTGTAGGGAAAATGGATTGCATAGATGTTGCATCTCTGTGTTTATGTGCACTGCCTTAGAAAAAAACAATCATGCTACCATTACAAGCATAGTGAGAAATGCATTGCATATTATCCTAAATATGACTCAAAAAACGTATATATTAGAGAATGACTTGTGTCTAAACTTTTCTTCTACTTTCAGGCTTACTCTGGCCAAGCAAAGAACATAAGAGATTCTTGGAATTCTTAACTGACAGTGCAGCATGTGTGCTAAAAGCAGCATATGTGCTAAAAGCAGCGGAGGTGAAGTTTTCTACCCCAAAATGATCCAGATTACTTGTACTCTCCATGGCCTATCGTGCCACTGAAGAGATTCGTTCACAGCATCCTAAGGCTAACAATTTGATTTCTTCAGTTAAAAAAGTGTTTGTAAAAACTCTGGCAAGGACTGCACTGTTCAGGGAAGAAGTGCAAGAAACTCCCCCTCCACCAGAAAATGTATTAACTAGATGGGGAACCTGGATCACTGCTGCACTTTATTACTGTTTGTACATTAAAGATATTAAGATTAGTATTCTGAGTTATCTAACTTAAATTTAAATATTTGCACTTTTCATTTATGCACATATCAAGTTCCACTGCAAAAATATCTCTATAATTTAAATAGGCAAATAAATGTTTTAATAAACTAAATAATAATGGTTTTTATCATCTGCACTGTATTAAGCTTACATTTTACTTGTCTACAAAATAAACAGCAATTTTGTTTGTTTTTTGTTTTTTTTCAATTTCAACAGTAAATTTCTTGAATTTATTGCATCATTCAACTTTAATACTAGGAGGCAGGCCCAAAATTGTTCTTATTTTCTTCATAATTAATTGAATATATGCTTGTGCTTAGGTACTTCATTTGCTGAATCCAGAAGAGGACGCGATATAGCGTCCCATTCTATATTGGGCATGAAAGACCAAAAATTTTGCTCAGAGGCCTCTTTATCAGTCTTAAGGTTCTTTTACCTTAAATCTACGACACAGGACCACCGGCTTTACTTCCCTTTCAAAGGAAGCCATGCTAAGGATTTTTATGCCCAAAAAAATCCATCACTCTCAGCCAGGTTTGAACTCGCAATCTGGGCAACTATAGGCTAGCACTACACCACAGAGGGCGACATCACTAGTTCCATGGCAAATTGTGAGGTCAACAACCATGTTGCCAACTCTTAATGAGAAAACAGCTAAAAAATCAGAAGGGCCACAAATTGCTAAATATGGAGCAGCCTTCCTACCACAAAATGCTCATGAATGGTAAAGCCCCAATGTCCAAAGCATGTTGGCAGGCTAAGGGCAGCCCGAAGGTGTGTTATTAAGTGTACCTACCCTTGTTAGGATTAAACCACTTGTCGGAAGTAGAAAGTAATTGCAGGGTGGCAGCTGTGAATAAGGTAGAGGTGTGAAAGGGGGTAGAAGTTTTGATCCTCGACGACTACAGGGTAGGGTGCAATGGACCTAGTGCACCGCTGGTGGAAGATGGTTTGAAAGTTTGCATTGGGTTTAATTTGAAATGTACCAAGCAACTAGTAGTAGGACTATATAGGAGCTCAGCTTTTGCTGCTGGTTGGAGTAGTTGCTGGGTTACCGGGAGGGCCATGCGGGGAATCTGGTTATGCCTCAAGTGGCGTTCTGTGGTGTTATGGTACCCTAGAGACCGAACGAGAGCACTCCGATGGAAAGGTAAAGATTTTTACAGCCCGGCGCCTAATTTCATTCTCCAGGTATGGAAGAGATAAGACTTCGTGGAGGAGTCTCACTGGGCAAGCGCGGCATACAAATACGTAGCCCGGAGGCCCCTATTCTGTACCCGTTTCAGTCTGCAGCCATACCCCAGATCTCGCAGGCATACAGTAGGTCGGGGATTATTAGTGCTCTGAAAAGGCGCAACTTAAGAGGAATCGTAGCCCCATGGCTCGATGCGAGAGGTCCCTGATGTGATCAACAAATGTTAGGTGCCTATCTAGCAGTGGTAAGGCTAGCTCGGCCGCCATACGGAACGATCCATCAGGAATGCGATAATGAATCGTATAGTTGGATATGCTTTAAAATATCACAATGCAACGCTTCTGGTAACGCTTTAATAAAGAAATATACACTTTAACATCAGTATAATTACGACTGAGCAAACATTAAACCTAGTCCGCCGTTTCTATTGTATTTTTAACAATAAACTAACGTCCTGAAATTATACGCCTATATTTTAAAATTTGAAAGAAATGCACAAACTCTACTTTGTAGTGAAACAAAATGCCTGCAGAGGAAATATAAAATACTTCACAGGGTCATTAATCCTCATGTCACATATGCCGCATAGAATACGCAAAACATCCCATCCCAATTTTAGTTCCAATTGCTGCACCCTAATCTGTGAATATAAAATCGATTTATTTAAACATTTCAATTCAGGATTAATTCATATTTATCGCTTGAATTGATACAAATTGTTTAAAAATTCTGATGTGATGCATTCACGTAAACTTCTCTACTCTCTATCATTTATTAGTGGGTAACCAAATATTCTTACTAAAGCCTATATTGCTATCTATTTCATTTTAATCTGGATAAACCTTTGCAGAAATGGCTAAATTACACATTTCGTTATTGATACAAAGGGCAAAGCGATAGTCAAATGTTTAAGAACTGGACGCCATACGCTGTCTTAAAATTACATACTGTTTCCATGCAATAGTGAGAAACAACTGAATATTGACAGGACTGGTATTTTAATCAATATCGTTCAAGCCATTTTTAAAAACAAAAAAATTCTGTAAATGTTCCATGTAAAGGCAGTGGGGGGATTTTCTTGATCTTCGTGTCGCACCTTTGGAAGATATTGAACTTACATACCAAGTTTGGCATTTATCCGACTTTAGTGTTATGCTGTTCTCTCTCTCTCTCTCTCCCTCACACACACACACGTTTTTTGGGTCCAGTGTGCCTCAAACATATATTTCCGGTGAAATCTCGGTATTGAATGAATGCTTGGGTGGAATACAATACTTCCCCTACCTAATATACGTAGTAGAAAAGGTAAAACTGGATCCCTATACATATTCCCCCTTAATATTTTTCTGGCTGCGCTACTGGGTGATATATGTGATCGCTGTCGTTTGAAAGTATATAAAATTAATGTAGAAGAAACCGAAACAGATGAGGGGAAAAATCCAGTGAGGAGAAAAATAATCAAGGATGTTAATATGTTAACAAAGCGTAACCCATGACACGAAAGTGAAATGAACAGTGTTGAGGTTTAATACGAAAACTGGCCTGTCATAATCCTTCTTCAAATTGTTATCTATACAGATGTGAAAAATGCCCAGGGAGTGTAACCATTTCAGAATTTCTAAATTCATTATTGTAGAAATATATCATGGAAGAAGCCGTATATAAAAAATGGAGAACAGACGGACATGGATGATCCTGGTTTAAGTTATCAATAATTTCCTTATCTGTCCGAGAAAAAAGAATTGTTTTTCGATTATTCAGATGACGGTCCTGCAGTTCAATTTTTTGAAAAACAACCGATTACCTATCTATAAGAGCAATGTTCACACGTAATAACATTTACTGTTTCTGTGATGGGGCAGCTCAATACAATCTGCTATGTCACTGGACAGATTTCCAAGTGTCAGCAGAATAGCATTTCACCCACAACCAAAGAGGAACACGAAGAAGCATATCTATTAAATGTACAGACTTGTGGGACTGAAAATGTTGCTAGGAACGCGCATCATCCACCTGATTCCAGTTTCTGCAAAAAAAGGTTACCGTAAAAACATTTTTGGGAACTTGACCTCCTAAATTCCCGAGATCTCGTCGTGGCGAAACAGAATAATGCGTGCCAGACTGCCGAACGAGTTCAAACGCCACGGGTTTGGCGGGTTGCGGAATACGTGCCTTGGTTCAGTCATTTATATTTTAAAACTTGAGTTCCCTTTGCGGTTCCGTGTTGAATGTCTAACTTTATTTAGTTTTAGAGTGCCATTCAAATTAAAAGATTATCTCTGGGGTTATAACATTTAAAATTATGCATGTGTATTGTTTTCAACATAAAATGCTATAAACTTAATATTAAGTGCATAATAACATTTAATATCCACCATTTACATAAAGTTAAAAATCACTTATGTTGTAGCTCCTGCAGAGTCTAGAGAAAATTATACATAGACGCAGGTTTTCAAACAGCCACAAATTTACTGCTTCGTTAACTTCCAAAACATGCCTCGATTTCAAAGCAATGGGCTGGTTTAAGTTCAGCCACCTATATTAGCTGGTAGCGTTGGTAAGCATGTCATCAAATGTTTATTCGCAAAAAAAAAAGGACGGTGCCACTAACTTAAAACTGTTATATCGTATTTTCGCGAATGTAATGTGCACTTGTTTATCAAAATGCAGTAGGCATATTCAAAGTTGTGCATATTTGATTCGAGTGCAAAATCGTTCCGTACTTTGCCGGTAACTGCATTCTAATGTATACCTATTCTTACGTCACAATGTATTGCGGCATTCTCGATTTCGTTACTTTTATTGTTGGCCTATTATTGTAATAATGATCCGAATGGGAATATTGAATTAATAAGTAGTTATGAAACGTAGGGCAAACAGAGGAACATCTTATGACGCTACTTGCAAGCGTAAAGTTATTCTTTATGTCGAAAACAAAAATGGTGACGAAATGCTGGAAGAGATCAATGTAGCGAAGAGCAACGCTTGCTTTTAGGCAGCAACAGAAATTGGCATTATTTACAACTAAAGCTAGCATAAAGGTACTTATAATACTGGCAGTAGTAACTGTTCATTTCAAATGTCTACGTAGCATAAGTTATGTTCACTTTAGTAGGTAGTGGTAATTTCTTTAACAATGACTGTCACGTAACAATAAATTACTTATAAATACCGCGTATGTTCTGAAACGTTACGCACAAATCCACTCTTGTACAAAATAAATTTATTTAAACTTATCCAATCATTGATAGGCATTACATTCGCCTACTAACACTTCTTTATTGTTTTAAGTTTCAAATTTGGGGTGTGCATTACATTTGCGTAGGTATATAAGGTATTATTTTGTTCTGTTCAATGTATTTTATTGGATTACGTGGTTTATTTTGTGTATATCTTCTATGTTTAATGATGATTCACCATTTAAGAGGACGTCCTACACGATAGCGCGGCATATTACTAATGGATTCTTCAACAGCAACATCCAATGCAAGAATAATGGTACAAAATTTTCGTGAAACATCCCTTAAGCACTATTCAAAATGAAAACTATTGCGGAGTGGAGATTTACTCATAATATTGTGTTTTAAATCACGTGCAATTATACCTATAGACATTCCTGATAAATATGTTTCTACTTTTAGCATACAATCTTGAATTCGCAGCTAAAGCCGGGATTAGCCACTAGTATTATATTTTCAGAATTAAGTGAAGAGCCCAATCTCAAGTGATTAGCAGAAGTAACTGACGAAAAAAATCGAAGCTAATGTCGTTTTAACACAAAAACCCAATTCCTGGGATACTTAGACATGAGATGGACTAAAACATTTATCAGAGATTAACCGTTATACTCATACCTCTGCGTAGTTGGACCTTCTTTTTCAGACGTTTGGTTTTGGAGCAACGTTGCTTATGTGAACGATTCCTCTATTGGATGGCACGCTGTGTAATTTGCTCACAATATCGGACTTACCACACACACTTTCAGAACAGCTATGACAAACTGCACACTGCTCAGAGGTCAGATGCCGCCACTAAGCCGCATTTATTTTACATGCCTCTGATTGGCTGTCTGCTACAATTCACGCACCATTGTTGTTACTCATTTTATATGCCTCTGATTGGCTGTCTGCTGCAACTCACGCACCAATTTTGCTGCATGTTTTAGGCGAAGGCGCTTGGATACAGAACACCTGAAGTTGAGCGAATGCCTAAAATGTACGAGCATTAGCGACGTTTGCCGCGGCCAAAATTTCTTACGATACTTAGCAAGAAAATGAGCGCCAAAACAATGAAACTAAAAAAGAAACTAAACAACCTAATATTGGACCAGATACAAGCCCAAAAATACCATTATATACCACATCAAAAATTATCAAATCTCAGAAGTCAAAGCCTGTAAGTATACACCAAAGCAGACAAAGGAAACACATTAGTGATTTTAGACCAAGAAGATTATGAATCTAGAGTTATGCAATTACTACATAGCCCAGAGTACATAGAAATCAGCAAAAATCCATTAAAAGAATGCACCAAGTCACTCCAAAACACACTGATAGAAACCAAAACATTAACAAAAGCCGAAAAATCCAGAATTAAACAAGATTTTCCCGCCATAACTAGGTTATATGCACTACCAAAAATACACAAACTCGGCAACAAAATGAGGCCCATAGTGAATAACATAAACTCTCCCACATATAAACTAGCAAAATGGCTTTCAAATACCTTCAACTCCATGCCTGTATAAAAAATTCATTAGAATTAATCAGTCACCTTTCAGATATAAATATATCACCCACAGACATGATGGTATCATTTGATGTCACTGCACTCTTCCCAAGCATACCAAAAGAAGAATTATTAGCACTCCTAGAAACTTGGTTATTAAACAATGGCACACCTAGAACACAAACAGAAGATTACTTAACACTAACAAAATTATGTCAGGACCAGAATTTCTTTTCATTCCATAACAAAATCTTTAAACAAACCACAGGCCTAACTATGGGAAACCCCCTTTCACCATTTTTAGCAGAACTATATATGAGCCATTTTGAATGCCATATTACTAAATCTTTTCCACATCTATTCAAAACCTGGTATAGGTATGTAGATGATATTTTTTATATTGTTCCAAAAAAGCTTTCAGAAGATGCTTTGAAATTATTGAATTTACAAAAAAGATCTAGTAAATTCACAATAGAAAAAGAAGAAAATGGCCAATTACCTTACCTAGACATCAGGATCATCAGAAATAATGCACACAACAAACTAACGTTCCGCATTTACAGAAAACCAACTCACAGAGAAAATTATATTAAAAACAATAGCTACAATCCTACAAGCCACAAACATGCAATTTTAAATAGTATTACAAACAGATTAGTACATATACAATTGGAGAAAGAGGAATACCAGAAAGAATACCAACACATTATCCAAATAGCCACTATGAATGGACACCAGAAAAAACAATAGATAGGAAGATAAAAAAGTTTGAAAGACAGAAATACATCCAACAAATGACTACTGTACTCAGACAACAAAAACCACAAGCATATAGGAAATTCACTTATCACCTTTGGACACATAAGGATTTTCAAGAAATACATCACCATCTTGTCTCTACAGAATAACCACAATATACAGAAACTACTATGCAACAGAACAAAAGACCCTATCCCCAATGATAAATCAGCTGGTATATATCAAATGGTTTGTAATGACTGTAACCTGGTATACATAGGAAGAACCAAAAGAAATCTTGAAATAAGACTTAAAGAGCATATGAGATGCATTTACCAAAAGCAGCCGGATAAATTAGCAGTAGCACATCATTTCTGGTCTTCAAACCATGAAATCACTCCAAACATAAAACTCTTAAAATCTATCAACAGCAGCAATGAATTGGACATCTGGGAAAAAATACATATCGTCAAACACAGAAATCACCTAATGAATTTCGAACTGCCGCCACCCAGCAGCCTTTGGAGGTTCATCAGCCCAGCACCAGAGAACACCACTAGGCACACAAATTCCCCAGATAATAACTGGCAAAATCAGTTGAAAACATGCTGGCGATGGGAGCACACCATCTTCCGAAACGCGTTCAGGTAAGAACATTTTAGTGATGTAGTGTAACAACCTTCAACTCTCTTTATTTTAAATTATGACACATCACTGTTACTAGCTTCTCAATCTTCAAAATTAATCAAGATATACATTTTATTTTTCATGTAAATATCTTTAATTTCTGCTGAATGAGGAGGGCTTCAAAGGCAATTCCCAGAAAATTCAAGATATACATATTATTTTTAATGTAAATATTTTAATATATGTATTTTAATCAAAATCGTTAAAGCCACTTTTTTTTAGAAAATCGGAAGTTTCAAAAACTGTTCCATGTAAAGGATAGTTTTGGGTTACGGGGATTTTCTTAAAAATCTTCTTCCTTGGAAGGTTCTGAACTTAAATACCAAGTTTAGTGCTGATCCAAATTTTCGTTTTTAAGTTATGCTGTTTTCTCTCTCTTTCTCTCTCTCTCTCTCTCTCCCTCTCTCTCTCAAACACACACACATGCATGCATGCGTGTGCGCACACACATGGACCTTTTTCTAAAAATACTTTTTTGTATTCAGAGAGCCTTAAAATATGTATTTCTTGTGAAATCTCTGCATCTGATTTTTGGGTGGAATGCAATTACCTTCACTACTTACTAAGTATGTGATAGCCAAAGTAAATATAAACAGTTCATTTATGAACAGAGAAATTCATCAATTTTTATAAAATATGTAGGGGAGAGTGGGCCACATGTGACATGGGCCACAGTAAGACATTTATACTTTATCAGTTTCTTACATGAGGGAAATTTGTTTCTTAATGTGTAATGTTGGCACACTCTATGAAGACCATTTTGCTGTTAATACTCTTTGGAGGAAGTTTGCTGTTTACAGAATATGTAAAAGTTCAGATTTTAAGGTAAAGAAAGTAAATTTTTCTTATTGTGTTGTTAATTTTTTTATATCTATTTAAATATATTTATAATAAACAAATATTTAAAATGGCTATATATATTGTGGAATTAATGTGAGAAATACCAACACAGTGTGCAATATAGGTTCGGTTTTAAAAGTTAAAATGTTTTATTGAAACGAGTGGGCCACAATGAGACACAGCAGGTTGGGCTACAGTGAGACAAGTCTCTCTGCACCCCTTGCATGTCAATTTCTTTCTATTTTGTGTTGAATTTAATTACTAAAGGGTAATGTTTAGTGTTAAACATGTTCCTAATTACTTTTTAACTATGACACGCAACAGAGAGAGGAAAACCACAATTGGAATGTTTAAAGAAGAAGACATGAGGGCAGCTGTAAAGCTTGTTCAGGAGGGTATATCAGTGCGTAAGGCTGCCAAAGCTAAGGGTTTAGCTTTTCAAACACTTCACAGGTGTGTGCAAAGATTTACATAATATTTTAATATTATTAGGCTTTTATTTTAATGTTGACCATCCTATGTATTACTTAATATTCACCAGTATTTTTATTTTTAATGTGTACTGCTGTAAAACACTATAATTAAATGTTCATTATTTTAGGTATGTCATGAAACAGAGGAGTAGTCATAATGATGAAGATAATACCAGGATGTGTCCCAAATATAATAGTCGGCAGGTGTTTACTGCCGCGCAAGAAGAGGAGTTAAAAGATTACCTGTTGACTTGCTCGGCTATGTGTTATGCTCTAACTTTGGCTGTAGAACATTAGCTTATGAAATGGCATCAAGAAATGCTTTAAAATATCCTGAATCATGGGAAATTCAAAAGAGAGCTGAGATAGAGTGGATCTGGGGCTATTTGAAGCGAAATCCAAATTTATCTTCAAGACAGCCAGAAGCCTGCAGTTTATCAAGAGCAACATCTTTTAATAAACATAATGTTGCAATAGTTTTTTATAACTGGAGACTGTCCTACAATGCTCTGATCACTTTTCTAATGGGCTTCGTATTTTCAATCTGGATGAAACCGATTGCTCCACTGTTCATAAACCAAAAAGAATAATTGCAGGAAAAGGTATAAAACAAGTTGCTAAAGTTACTAGCAGTGAAAAAGGTAGTCTTACAACTGTAGGCTGCATTATAAATGCAGGAGGGAATGCTCTTCCTCCAGCAATTATATTTCCCAGAGTTAAATTTAAGGAACACATGCTTCGAGGAGCCCCCACCGGAAGCCTAGGTCTTGCAGTGCCATCAGGATGGAAGAATGGTGCACTGTTTCTAGAAGTGTTACAACATTTTGTGAAGCATTCACATTCATCGCCAGACAATCCATCTCTTTTAATAATGGACAATCATGATGCCCACATATCTTTAGAAGCGACTGACATTGCCAAAGAGAATGGGATAATCATTTTGTCAATCCCTCCTCACTGCAGCCACCGTCTCCAGCCATTAGATGTTTCAGTGTTTAGGCCCTTTAAATCGTTTTATAATGCTGCAGTTGATTCATGGATGCTGAAAAATCCTGGAAAAACTGTTTCCATATATGATGTGGCAAGTTTCGTTGGTGTAGCACATGAACAGGCAATGACACCAGCAAATATCATGTCTGGATTTCAAAAGCAGGAATATTTTCATTTTACAGACATGTCTTTTCTGATCAGGATTTTCTTTTAAGTGCTGTAACTGACAGAGAAATGAGCGCTGAAGGTGCTAACAAAGTCTGCAATGAACCTGCCCCAGGTAATAGCTCAAGACAGACAACTGGTGATGGAGAGTTGATAGGAAAGGAGAAAAACCCAAGTCACATTAGCCCTAAGGACATCCGCAACTACCCCAAAGCTGCAAAGAGGATGGAGTCCACTTCCAGAAGGAGAAAGGGGAGATCCTTCATTCCAACAGACACTCCAGAGAAAAACTTACTTGCGCTTCAGATAAAAAATCAAAGAATAAGAAAAGTTTATTCAAGCAAATAGAAGTTAAGTCAAAAAGAGCTCAATCTACCAGCAATGATAACAAATCTGATTCAAATGGTTCAGATGATGAAGAGACAGGTCTCCAAACATACGAGAAGCTGATCTCTGAGCCAAAAGAAGGAGACTTTGTCCTGGTAGAGTTTCCAGGAAAACACTCCAAATTCTATGTTGGAGAGGTGCTGCAAGGTAGAGATATGGATGGTGATTATGAAGTGAAATTTCTTAGGAAAAGTGAAAAACTGACAGCCAGGTTTTACTATCCAGTTGTTCCAGATATTGCATCAGTTTCTATTGAGAATATAAGATACCTGTTGCCAACTCCTTTTGCACATGGCAAAACAATAAGGCAGAAATCATACCTAAACTTTTGTGTAGATTTTGGAGACCTGAGTGTTTTATAGAGTTTTTGGTGTAATTTCAGTAATTATTGTGTTGTGATACAGTTTTAATGTTCCCATACATTGTTTCTCATTGTGGACCACCTTGTGTCTCACTGTGGAACACTGATGGGCCACAGGGAGACAGTTGTTATGTAACTATAACTTGCGGTTTTTTTAAACAAACTTGATAGCTTCAGAAATGTTAGATATGTCAACTTGAAGAGCAACATTAATACAATATTGTAACCAATAAAGAGTTTTGGAAAAGCAAAAATGTGAGGCAGAATAACAAAAATTATTTTTTCTGTCTCACCCTGCCCACCTTCCCCTAATAATTAAGCAATAAAGATTTGTAAGAACAGAATCTTTTACAGCACAGAAAAAATGCCTAAACCAGTGATTCTATTAGCAACTCTCCAGCTCTGAGACTCAGCAGAAGTCCCATTCTCTGATGCTTTTATTCTTAATTTATGGATCTAAATTATATCTGTCTTTAAATCATCTTTTTGCTCACTCAGTTTTATCTGCTATGTTGTTTCTTATTTTAATGTTCTCTATCATAATCACTCTTGTTTAGTAACTATTCTTGAGTAATATTTGTTGTTTGCCAGTTTGTTTTTTCCTCAATCATACTTGCTTCTTTCATCACTATATACAATGTAAGGATATAATATTTCAATTTCATATTTAAAAAGTGAACTCTATGCAAAATGCTAATCATACAAAAAGAAATGATGATCCTGATAATAAGGGACTGTAGTTTACATGGTTTAACATTACAAAGTATTAAAATTTTACCACTTGACTGCAGTCTAAGAAACAACAACAAAAATGTTGTAGGTTAAAGTTTAGCACACAAAAAGTTTGTTAGTTACAATACAGCTGATGATCCTCAGGATCAGCATTCTAATAGAAAACATAAATTCTTTTGCCGTGATTATTTTTGTTTTTATGTTTTGCACTAAAATATATTACGTTAATATACAAATACACATAGGTACCATTTTGCATCATGATCAATTTTCACTAATGCTAAAATAAATTTATTGGTAAACTAAAATGGTTTGATTAAGGATCTCCTTTCTTTTGCACGGGAAGTGATGCAGGATTTTAAGGGACAAACTTTAAGTTAAATTTCCATTATTTTAAAATTATAAAAACCATTCTTACCAATTCTAAGAATGTTTACTTATTTATATTTGAAATTTAGGGTGGGAATATCAAAATATATTTGCTGTATTCTGAGATAAACTTGGTTATATCTAGAAAAATGTAATTCAAGACAGTGAGGCCATAGTTAATTTCAGCATTTGGATTCACGTTTTTGAGCATATATTTTTAAATTGAATTCTTTATTATGTGTTTTTAAATAAAGTCTGTGTGTGTGAGTTCAGTAGATGAGGAAGCAATTAACTATGAAAGAAACGTCTTAAAACCACTGTGACACACATTTGTCCATTTAAGAATATTCATCCCCATATGCAAACAGTCTCTATTCAATCTACTTATAATAATTTAAATTACTCTTATTACTCTTATTACTATGCTGGGAGGATATCTGATTTTGTGCAACAAACACAGTTTTATAAGATAAATTGAAATTATTACCTGAAATTGGTTATGCCTCATAAATATGTTGGAAGAAACAAAATTGTGTGCAGATATACAACTCAAACCACCTTTGTTGATGCTATAAAGCCAACACTAAATGACAGTGAGTAACCTACCTGCTTTTAACCCACAAAGGCAACAGTACACTATGTTTGTGTTGTTAATAGCATGCATAGGTTCTGCTGTTGCAATAAAGTTTTATCAAAATAGTAACCTTCATATCAAATAATGTTTGTTAGTAATTACAACAATGATACCCTACTAAGGAAGCAAAACTGAAGAATTAAGTCAAAAATGTAGAATTTTATTTTGCTTCAATGTATTTTGCACAGACCTTTGAACTATCACACAATAAAGTTTGTACCCAAAACATTTTTCCACATTTCCTCTACCAATCTTAGGGTTTGTGAACTGAATTCCCTAATATGCTGTATACGTGTGCTTTTGATAAAGTTAGCCATTAGGGATCATTACTTTAAAATTCATTCTGAGCTGTATTTCTACCAGAGAATCAAAGCAGTGCTTTTGGTGGTGCTTGAGACTGGAGGATACTTAATATGGTTCTACACAATTAATATCTAAATAGCACCAATAAATAACTTCATTTCAATCAATAGCAGAATTTCCATCTAGTAATTCAGACATTCACTTCTGGAAATATGTTACAAATTTTCAACTTTTATTAGTTTCTCAGAAAGTTAATGCAAAAATCATATTAAACCTGCAAAAGGAATTTTATAAAATCTACCAGTTTTCTCAAAGTGCTGTACTGAGCAGTGCTGCCTAGTTCAAACTACTGTTGCATTTTCACAGACATAATGTATTTCTCTATTAATTGTTTTTAATATCTCTTGCAATAGCTTTTATGAAGAACAGGTATTCAATATTTATTCGCAGTATCTGATATACCGATTTTCTCTTTTATTTCAGCCATTCAGAAAAGCAGTGTGGATGTTCAAAAAGCTCAATTGTTCTGATCCAAATTTGGTTCCACATTCAGTTATTGGAGATGCATTTGGTAATGGTGCTGGAGGAGGGATAGTTCCAGTTGGAAGCAATAGAAGTGTTGGTGGTAACTTTGGTCCAGGTAACAGGAGTGCAATGGGAAGAAGGAAGAGAGGAAGGACCAAGGGTCGACAAACGAAGAACTGTGCTGACTGTCATCACTAAAGACACACCCTTTACCACCACCATCTAGAATTATTGTATGGTCTGCCATGTTGCAGTCTAGCCTACTGTGGCTATTTTTGTTGGGGATGTCAGATAAGACTCTGTAGTGTTTACCCACTTAAGCATTCTGCCTGACAGCAATATTTTGTATAATGATATCAAAATAGATACTTTTAATTAAGAAAACATGCGATATAACATGTTTCTGACCTTAATTTTCTGTTGCTTAGTCGCCTATTGGCAGTGATACAAAAGCTGGCTGGTCATTATTCCCTATTAGAAGTACTGAAATAAAATTTTCCAGGCTTTCTACCAAGAATCTATGCCTTTCATTATTTTCCCCTCAATTTTTTATGAGATACATATAAAAACATTATACATGACATGTTTAGCACATGCTCATTTATGATGTTACTTGCAGATTGTCAGAAACAATTAAGATCAAGCTGATCTTTAACACACTGTGTTAGCCATTTTGTTGAAGTGCCATGAGTATTATGTTAAAGTGAAAGTGTTTTTGATAGTCATATTACTGAGTCAATTTTCTATTATGTAGCTTATTCTGAAGTGCATAAATAATTTGGAAAGTATAATTTAAGTAGAACACCATTTGTGTGTGTGTGTGTGAATGTGCTAGAAGTTTACCCAAAGCTTTTCACAGAAACTTGATTTGCACAGAATTATTTTTAGTGATGGTATAGTTTTGTCCAAGTTTTGATACGTTTTTCCTTCTATATCTGTGCAAAATGCTGTTTCCTGGTATTTTCTCATTAAATATATATTGTTAATGTTGTACATAATATTTTCTTATTGCTGTACATAAGCATATTTCTTTTTTTATATCTGTTTGTACATATTTAATTTTATTATCTTTATCCTAAAAAATGTCTTCTATTAATTCATTTATATTCTTTGTAACTGTCAGTTTTGTTACTAAATTTTGAGTGGTCTGTATTTTATGCTATGCTCCAACATCTGTTTATTTCACACATCTGTTAAAATGCTGATGACTGATCATTTTAGAATTAGCACTTGCCCTAACCCGGTCCTGCTAGTCCTACATTTTAAGTCATTTTTCAGTTTAAAACTTATGCATTGCAAATACTTACATTTAGGCTAAAATTTCAATTTAGTCAATATATGCAAATATCCAGCAGAGTGTTTAGTCTCTAGAAGTCCAAGCCAATTTTGTTCCATTCAAATAGCAATAATGGCAATGAATATACTTTAATTGTGATATTAGTCTCTTTTTTTTTTTGTGTATGTGAAAATGCAAACATCAGATATGTAGCTTTTCAAATGTAATTCAATAGAAAAATATATTTGTTTTGATACAATATTAGTGTATTATTATTTTATTTCCTGTAAATATTCTAGATCTATTTGACAGTAAACATTCCTTTTATAGGAGTAAAAAGTGACAAAAAATTTTTTACAGCAAAACAAATGTATTCACAAAAACTGAAATATACATTTTGCAACCTCTCCATGAGATTGTAGGTATATGTGCTTCGTATGCATCTAGAGGCTGTTATTTCAAAATGGCAGCTATGCCTAAGACATTTGACACTAGAGCTGCAGGGTATTATTCACTTTCTATGTCGAAGGATAAAACCATCAATCACAAATGATTGTAACTGGTGTGCAAAGTACAATAAAGGACATGTAAATGACTTCAATGAATCCTATTCTGGATGGCTTTGCACATCCCACACACAAAACAATGTTGATGCCATGGAGGCATTGATTCACGAGGATTGGCAGTCAAAAATTGAAACAAAAGTGGATGCAGTTGACATTTCCTATGGCAGTGCATTCATCAATATGCATAAGTAACTTGGGTTTCGCAAAGTCAGCAACATGGGTTCACAGGCAGTTTACACCACAGTACGTATATGGAAAACCATATGGGATGCAGTCTTGAGCAGGTACTTGCTTGGTTATCATAGGGCTGAAACACATTCCTTGACTGGGCTTTTACCAGAGACAAATTATAGGGGTTTCATTACACCCCTAAGAGCCTGTATACATGAAATGTTAGATAATGCACTGTACTGAGTGATTGCATTGACACATACACGTCCAAACATGTGATTTTGGTTAGCGCCCAGTCAATGTGCAATCAAAGTTCCCCCTTCCATTTTGAGATTAATGAGCACTCTGAGACAAACAGAACTGCATTGTTGTGTACAGTTGAGCACATCCTTTGTAGTGAGCATCAGCATGGAGATTGAGCGCTTTGAAACAGACTTGCCTTTAGGATATGGAGAGTCTGGATTATAAGAAGTATGTTGAAGAAGGATAAAAATTAATGAAGATGCCATTAGTCATTTTATCCCTTCTGTGCCTTTGTTATCGCATTTATATCAATGATATAGTACCCATAAACATGTTATCTCTTCAGCATCCATGGTAATACTAAAGTGCCAAGTGCTTGCATGTGTACAGTCATGTAGTTCTGTTAACGGCCTCATTGCCTCATGTGTTGAGGCCTAAATAAAAGAAGCAGAGTATGATACAACAAAATCTCACCCACACCCAAAAACCTTATCTACTGGAAAGGCTTGGCTTACTGCTTCCTGAGAAAACCAAGGTATGATTATTGCTGATTTTGTGGTAAAAGGAGCAACTGTAAATGCTGCTACATCTTGTGCCAAACTAGATCCCCTATTAAGTTGCCCTGCACTGTAAGCATCCAACAAAATCTCTGGAAGTCATTCTTCATGACAACTCTTGTTCCCATGGGACTGCATTAGTGGTGCAAAAAAGTCAATTCCTAACATTTGAAAATTCTCAAGCACCTGGCTCCATCAGACTCTCACTTGTTTGGCCCACTGAAGAGACGCCTTATTGGCAACATTTCAGCAGGACAGAGAAGTTGTGACAGCATGCATCCTTAGCTAAGCATTCAGCCAAATGATTTCTATTGCACAAGCATAAAGAAACTGGTGTCTATGTGGATAGATGTATAAATATGAATGGATGCTCTACGGAGAAGTCAGCTAATGTCCAAGGTTCCAAAAGTATACCTTTCTGCTTGGCTGAAAGAAATGCACACAATTACTTTTTGATTTTCCCTTATACCATTCATGTTTACTGCACAGGACCAAAGTACTCTCAATACTTTTGCAATGGATTACCAAATGGTTTAGTGCACAGACATTTACACCACTGTGAAAGTGGGAAAAACTCTGCTAATGAACATCTAAACTGTGGAGGTGCCAAATGGCTCTATACTACTGTAAATTTTAATGTGGAATTTTAAGTTATCTAATCATCTTCCTCACAGTCTCCTATATCTTCTTCCATCAAGTTTTCATTAATTGTACAACTTTCTGCATTACTATATAAGCATTACCACCTCATCATACTCTTCCTCACATAAGTTTTATAACTATGTTTGCCTGTCCAAACAGTGCTGGTATCACCATGTTAGTCCTTGCTTTCCAACCTTCTCTTGTATATGCTGCTCATTATTTAGGTTCTCCACTGCAATAGCGAAGCCTTAAGGTAAGTGTTCACTTGTCCACATCATACACCTTGTATTGAATGTTTTATAGCTCTTCATGACCCGTCTCCAATTTTAGTTTTGGATCTAGGATTGTACTATGAGATGCTGGCTTATTTTCCCTATTGCTGTAAATGTGAATGCAAGCACTTGTGTCCACTGCAGAGAAGTACAATGGCTGATATACATAATAGCTGAATGTTTGTCCCTAGTTCCTACCTACAAGGGAAAGAAGGAAAAGGTGCATTTACAATTTGGTATGCACAACTGCATGGCAGTGAGTGCTTTTTCAGAGATTCAAGCATCAATTCCATGTGTGTTATCACTAGGATCCGGATTCTTAGGATTTGTCGGTTTGACCTAATTTTTTTCTTGCAATTTAATTAAGCATTTTTAAGATACCAATATGTTTCACACTTCCTAGGGCTAAAAATGATTTTAATGGGGCCTGCAAATGACTGAATGAGGAGTTGTGACCTAAAATGTCCTAAGTCACCGTTTTCAGTACTTCAGATGATACATAAATGTATTTACCCAAGCTCCCACTAGTGTAGCTTCCCAAGCATGTAACAAGGCACCTTATAAATATATACCAGAAGCTATACTCTCCTTTGAAAGCGCCACCCTACCATTCAAAGAGGGTTTGTGTATCATTGGCAATAAGAAGTAAGTACCTGGACCAGTGGAAATTACACATTCTTCAAAGCTGCAGAGAACTATTAAACACAATCTTCAATTCAAAGATCACACTGGTAAATCCATGTCTCATTATCTGTTACGATCTTAGAAACACTGCAAGAGCTACCATTACCAAATCTTAGGAGCCTTTCTTGGCATCATTCCACTCAGGTGTCCTTTCGGGCTAGTGTGAGGTTGTGGGACACCCAACAAGTTGAAACTTTGCTGACCCTCAAGAAATCATACACTAATCTGAATTAATAAATCTCTCCTTCTAAAAAGTTTAAACATCAGAAAATTATAACCAAAACATAACGAAGGGGACAAATTAGACCCAAATAATTACCAACCTTTAGTAAACACTCCAATAATCTCATCTATAATTGAAATGGTATTCAAAGATAGACTGCAAAATTATTTGCAAAAGAAACAATACTTCTTTAAGTCTCAGCATGGATTTAAATTCAAAGTCAGCACTGTAAATCGTATCACTGAAATAATTAATCCAATCCAAGATGCTCTCGACAACAAAAAGAGCTGTGCAACCATATTCATTGATCTCAACAAAAAAAAGCGTTCGATGCTCTTAACCATGATATTAACAGAAAGGCTAGATGCAACTGGGGTTAAAGCTACATCAAGGGTCGGAAACAGAATGTTAAATGTAATAATCACAAAAGTGAGATGTAAATAACAAAGTGTGATGTACCTCAAGAATCAGTCCTTAGTCCTTTACTATTCTTAATATATGAAAATATTGGAGAGCTTAAATTAAATGGCAAAGTTGTATTGTTTGCAGATGACATTGCAGTATTCTAGGTGAGAATATCAAAAACATCTTGCACGTAATGCAACAAGATGTAAACTCACTTCTTAAATGGGGAATAGAAAATAAAATTAACAACAAACGTGAAAAAAAAGAAACCAAATATATAATATTTACAAGCAATCAGGAAGCATCCGCAAATTAAAAACTTTAAAAAGATTCTGAAATCATGGAAAGAGTTGAGAACATTAAGTACTTAGGATTATTAATAGATAGTAAATTAAACTGGAACAAGTGAACCATATCAAGAAAAAATATCATTCCTGTTATTGGTATCTTGTTTGGGCTAAAAAGATTATTAAAAAGGGAACAGTTAAAAAGTATTTACTATGTACTTATAAATTTCCATTTCACTTATTTGAATCACGTCTGGGGAACATTCAACACAATGAAACATGAATTAGAAATACTACAGAGGAGAGCAATAGGACATTGTATGGGATATCATATGAAACCCTCAACAGAGAACTATATTTAGTCACAAAAATTCCAGCCATAAATGTTGGAATAAAATGCAAACTAACAACTTTTTTATGTATAAAGTAATAAACAAAATCACTAAATGAAACTTGCACATTAAAATACTGAAATCCATAACCATAGTACAAGGCAACAAAATAATATTCAATCTGTATTTTATACAGCTTCCAAGCCTTATAATTGTTGCCAAGTGAAATAAAAACTGCATATATATAATTAGAAAATTAAAGCAGTATTTAGGATATCCACCACAGTAGAGTATTTAAATGGGTCAAAATTGTATTACTACAAATGTATTCTGTAAACTTGATATATTAATTACCACCACCATCAAAAATTGTATATGCACTGCCCTAGGTAGAGCTCTAACTCATTAAGGGTAAATTGTGAAATAAATAAGTATTTTTATGACACTCACCAATCCAATCTCCATATCCTGGTATACAACATGGGGGTCTACTCTCACCATCTTTTCCACAGCATTGATGTCCTTGGTTACTGCTGTGAATGGCCACCCACTTCTCTCTTCAACTTCAAGGGATGTCTGACCCTTCTGAATTATGCAAACCAATTGAAAATGGTAGCATGGGAAGAGCAAGGACCCCAAAAGTGCATGCGAGTGTTTCAAGGCATTGACTCTGGTCTAAGCCACTTTTAAAGTCATACAGAATCATTGCCTGAAAATATTCTCTCTCTGTAACTCTGTTGTGTGAACTGAACTAGCTTGCATCCCTCAATGTTCCAACTGCAACAGGTAAGGGATGAAGGTTGTGGTCAGGCTGAAACTTTAATTTTTGACTAATAAAAGGACCATGCAAGAAGCTGGTGGAATGGTTTCCTCCCTATTATAGACAATAATGTCAGATCTAAATACTCCCTGAATGGCCCTCATATATCCATATTATAAAGAGAGTAAATTTGTATGCATGTGTATACAGGGTAATTGCAAAAACCACTCAACCGACTTTGTCAATGCTCAATGCTTTCACTATTGAAAAGCCCTATTCTTCTGGCAGAGATGGACTATAAAACGTTGAAATTCCAATTTGTAAATTACTCAAAGACTAAAAAAGAATTTATAAAGTCTATGTACACACTAGAATTTGAACACAGTGGAGTTTTAAAAGACCATACTTGTACCTTTTTGTTGAGAATGCCATGGAGTACAACATAGTTGTTACTACACAGAAAATGCATGAAAAATAAGACAAATGCTGCCAATTTTCATTCCAAACAATAATGCAGGTCACAATTTGGCAACTAAGAAAACAGAACATGCAACAAAATAAAAGTGAATCAAATCTGCTTATAAACTATGATACAAATGTCAAAATAATTTAATAACCCTCAGGTAAGAAAGCTTTGTTTTATTCACTTTGTACTTATGTTGTAATAAAATTTTGTTAACAGGGCATGTTATAACTAACCCGTCATTTGTCGCTACCATTGTTTTACGGTTTGTCACACCGTGAGCATTTCACTCACGGTAATAAATACACGTGACAAGAAATAACATTATGTCAATAACACAATTTAATAACACGTGAATTATAATTTTTCTAAATCTACGACAAATGACATTTTTACTTTCTCTACTACGTATAGTAAGTAGGGGAAGTATTGCATTCCACCCAAAAATTCGATACCGAGATTTCACCGGAAATATATGTTTTGAGACCCACTGAATCCAAAAAAAGCATTTTTGGAAACATGTCCGTGTGTGTGTCTGTGTGTGTGTGTGTGTCTGTGTGTGTGTCTGTGTGTGTGTCTGTGTGTGTGTCTGTGAACAGCATAACTCAAAAACGAACAGTCGGATAAACACCAAACTTGGTATTTAGGTTCAGTATCTTCCAGAGATGCGACACGAAGGTTTTCAAGAAAATCCCCCCACCCCAGACTACCCTTTACATGGAACATTTTTCGAAAATTTTAATTTTCTCAAAAATGGCTCTAACGATTTTGATGAAAATATCATATGTTTAAGATAATGTCATGAGAAATGAAATGTATATCTCGAATTTTCTGGGAATGTCTCCAAAAGTATTCTTCATTGTGAACGACTTTTGCATAACTGGTAAACCGTAAGAGATAGACAGAATTTTACTACACAAAAAATGTAGATCGCGTTAAAATACACAACTCATGTCATATACATTTCTTTTGTTGAGTGAACCGTTTTCGAGATATTGCTTGTTATTTCCTTAAATTTTCCAATACTTATACTTTTTCTCAAATTCGTTATTCATTTTTTATGTCCTGGACATGCAAAGAGAATGGAATGCGCCACATAGCAACAAGCGATAAAATATTTGACTATCGCTTAAAAGCTACCATATTCCCCTTGCATCTACAAGAAAATTACAAATAAGATTGACATCTCGATATCTCGATTAATATGAAGCATATGGAGAATAGGCGTTTGTAAAAATAGATTGTACAAGAGTAGAGAAAGTCATGTGAGTGTAACACATCAGATTTTTTTTGAAGTGATCACAAAATATTTGTCTTCACAAAAAAAAATATTAACTTGCGGTTGACTAAATGTAGTATACAATGTCTTCATTGACAAAATTATGAGTTTAGTGTTTGTTAAATACGGTACCATATGCAATACCTAAATATAGCACAAATTCAATATACTCATAAACACAAATTATGATGGTAACACGGGCAGCTCAAGGCACTTATCACAGGTAATTCTTGTGTGTTCGTTGCACAAATATTTGTTACATTTACAACAGCTTTTCTTGGTTTTTCTGTTTTTTCACCGAGGGCACAGTGAACATACACCAGGAATTGTCACAGTAGTTGCAGTTTCTGCATTCTCCTCTTCATTACCAACAATTTTCTTCACTGAGACTCGCAAGTTGTCTGACAAATTTGAAATAGACAGACGTACTCTCACATGAGGTTTTATAAGGTCTAGAGCCAAATGTTTCAAACATATTCGATGTGCTAATTTCTTCTCTGTATTAGTGAAATAAATTGTCTGAGAATTTATTGCACCAATGTTCAACAGCCAAAAAAATACCATCATTGGCCACCTGCAGGTAATTCTAGATACTGAATATTGAGATATCAGTTCATCGACAATATCAACTCCACCTTTTGTTTTGTTGTAGAAGGTAATTATGTGCGGTTTGTTTTGGTCGCCGGTTTCCTCATCAATTTCGTCACCAGAATGTAAATTTGAAAGAAGCAGCACATTTTTGTTTCTTTTAGGCACATATGACAATAGAAACCCCGTTTTGAGGAAACCAAACATACAACTACAACCTGGCCTCTCTTTAGTATTTACAAAAATAGGTGGAATTTCTTTTTTGTTCTTCTTTAGTGTTCCGACCACAGTAGTTTTCTTCTGTAGCAACTCCAAGGCTAGTGGAACAGATGTAAAATAATTATCCAAGGTAATGTTTCTTCTGCTATTCAAAGTGGGTACTGCTACTCTATTCACAACACTAGATGCTTTATTATCGGTCTGGTATTGACCTTCAGGTTGCTTCCCTGGATAGATTTCTAGATTTGAAACATAATATGTTTCAGAATCTACCAATGCATAAATTTTAATTCCATATTTTGATGGTTTGATGGAATGTACTGGCGGAATTTACATCTTCCTTGGAAAGCAGGTAGCATCTCATCAAGTGTTGTTTTTTCTCCTAATTCATAATTATTCATGCATCTGACAACAAATTCCTCAAATATTCTTCTAATGGGCACCAGATTATCAATTTTCTTTCTATCAGCTCTATTGTTGATGTCAACGAATCATAGAGCATCGAGAAGAATATAGAACCTGCAACTTGACATCACGGCACGAAAACATTCAGGAGATGTGCAATCATTAACCCAAAGCTCTTGGAGGTTGATATTAGCAGCCTTTTTCAAGCCTGCCATGTATAGAATACCAATTAGAGCAGTTAATTCGTGTGGAATTGTATCACGGCAGTCCCTCGGTCGTGCATATTTAGTATGCATTTTTTTGGAGATATATGTTAGTACAGTTTGTAATATGTAAAACTGTCTCTTCAGGAAAGAATAAATTCAATGCATCTGCAACTGAAGTTGCATTTTTTTTTTTTTTCCTCTCCTTTACAGTCTCGATGTGTTCTAACTATATCATGTCTAGGGCATTCAACATTGGGGCGTGGTGGATGCATGGACCATACTATTATTTTATCTTTTCTGATATATGAGAGACCTGTCGGTTGAAAATCACTTTCAGTTTCTGAGTCATCTCCTGCAGATTGTTCTGAATCAGTCATATGATCACTATGTTCAGAGGGCGCATAAGATTCACATTCATCTAATCTTTCTTCCTGGTTCAAATCACTGCTGTCTAGGCCAACAGAAGTACTAGTTTCACTCAACCATGCAGGGATGCCTAAAATAAAATAATAATAATAATAATAATAATAATAATAATAATAATAATAATAATAATAATAATAAAAGAATTAGTTAGAAATATGTTAGAAAATGTTTCACTACTGATTATGACATCTAATGTTGGACTAAATTCAATTCTCAACAGCAGTGTTCAAAACCATGTCGAAAGAAACGTTAAAAATATGGTAATTACACACACATTTATTATAACAAAAAGTAAACATAAGCACACCTTGAGAATCCCTTCCATCCTGTTTTAAGTCTAGCAGAAGGATTTTTTTTTGCTCGACTCATTGTAAAAACCTAACTGGATATCAATGAAAACAATTTAAACGAAGGAATATTTTTAACAGACACAAAATAGGGCTTCTACATTTCAGCTTCAAGCCAGGACGATTGCGGACTGCACAACAATTGAATAGCATGGTTTGTCACTTGATGAGCAAACCGCTCACAGCTGTGCCACAACTGGACAAAGATTGCATGGCCAATGTGATTGTTGTTAAATCTAACTTAAACAACTGCTTCAGGAGAGTTTAAAAGTCAGCTAGATTGAGCAAAAAGATTTTATCAGCAGTCATTAACGTAAAAAAAAAAAATTAAAATCAAAAGTGTGAGCAAAATGCTCATTTAGCGACAAATAATGGGTTAACAACTGAGAAGATTATTTTTCTTGATGGTTGCAGGCTATGTCTCTCTTACACAGAGATTAACTTGAAGGCCTAAGAGTGCAGAATCTTCATATTCACCATCTTCACCTCTACTTCACTGTATATGTTAAGGGTTTCTGCAGTATGTGAAAACTATGTAGCTTTTATCTTGTTAAATAACTATGGGAACAAAGAGAAGTTACAAATGTTTAAAATTTCACAACTACTCAAATATTCCAACTGATGATTGTTCCACTGCCAAAGCGCATTTAAAAATGTAGGGTATGCAACATTTCCAGAACCTAGAAGACTGTTGGGGGGGGGGGGTTAGGGAAGTTGGATGTTCTGCCAATGTTGCACATACTTTTGCCTGAATACTTTTGCATCCGTTATTAGGCATAGTCAGGCTGTACAAAATTACAATTATAAGGGTAAATGGGAGTATTAGCCATCAAAATCCTCCACATCATTGTACAATAACTGCATATAGAACAAGGTGAGGTAAAATTAAATTGTCTTTCAAGTTTAAAAAGCTAACCTTGCAATGTCATGTAAGTTAATTAATGCTTAATAAAGAGCATAATGGTTTAGCAACCACCATTCAAGTAAAAATGCATTATCTGTGTAATACTGTAGCGAGCTCTTGAAAATGCGTAAACACATAATCTCTTTATTACAATAAATATGCATTTGCATCTTAATTAAAACAGATCACACAAGCAGGAAAAAAATTATTTTAACGGTTGGTTTTAGTGTTTATAAGACTTTGAAATTACAAAATAAAACAGCAAACAATGTTATTTAAGGCACTGAAAGAAAAAAAAAGTTAAATTAAATTGAGTTTTATTTATGGACGCTCTTTAACTGCTGTGGCCCTTAGCATTCCGTTCTATATTGGGCATGAAAGACCAGTAATTTTGCTCAGAGGCCTCTGTATCAGGCTTAAGGTTCTTTTACGTGCCTTAAATCTGACACGGGACCACCGGCTTTATTTCCCTTCCGAAGAACCCATGCCAAGGATTTTTATGCCCAAAAAATTCCAACACCCTCCACCAGGTTTGAACCCATGACCTCGGGAAAACTAAAACATATGCACAACATAACTATATATTTATACTAAATTACACATTTTGAATGCAACTACTTCTTTAGTCAGTCCAGGCCTCATTTCTGCCCATCTCTCTATTTAAGCATCTAGGAACAGAATCTAACTTGGCCCTCACTGAACATGGAAGCACATACTCCAGTCCAAGTAACCACACCTCCTGTAACAGGTCAGCTACCTTGCATTTGTTTACATCACTACCATCACTGATGGTGCCTGCATACTGTAATAGCATATAAAAAAAACATTACCGTATAACACTGATTCTCCAAATGACTCTCATTTTCCTCGGTAAAGGCAATCTCACAAGATGTGTATTTGAGTATGCCTTGTGGTTTACTGAAAACAGAGTCAGTTGGAGAATTTATATTATACCTGCATGTCGCCATTGTAATTCAGTTCGTTACAGAAATAGCATGGAAAGCCAAAAGATCTATGGTTCATTTTTCTGGCTATGGCATTGAATTTTTCAGAATGATTCTACTTTTGAAACTTAAGCCTTCAAGAGGCATGTGTGTAAGGACAATTATTATCAACCATAGCTTTGACTTTATTAATCTTAATTTTCAATGACTACGTAAAGCTTATGTAAAATGGTTTAGATCTTCAACAAATTATACTTCGACAAAATGAGTACTGAAAAATGAAATTATAATAAAATAATGTCAAGATATGGTTAACTTTTAATCACCAACATGGAATCTTGAGATTACTTAATGTAGGATGAAATTCAATGTAGGAAGGGAGGAGGATGAGAAAGAGAAAGGAGAAGGAAATTTAGAAAAACAGAGTGTAACAATGTAAATTTCATGATTGAAGACTGAAGCAGTAAATATGTGAAAAGTACAACTTTTATTTAAATTCCTGTTACATAGTCACAACTTTGTTTCCATTCATACTATCTATGTTCCTAAGCATTCCTGCAGTGTAATAAGTTCATTCTCTTAGGCATGCATTCAAGACCTAGTCAACTGAGAGCACAAGTTTCCTTACTTCACCTCAGTGGGACGATTTTTCTGTTATGAGAATTTATATGAAATGTAGTATTTCAAACCTTAACACATTGTGTAGCAATTTTATTAAAATAAGGAACAGAGTCTCCCATCTGATGGTAAACTTCAAGATACAGAAAAAAAGTAACACCAGGTGTAACTCATGCTCATATTCACAATTGGACTGAAACCCTTTCACTGTGTATTACTAATTTTACATCCATTTACATCACACTATTTGCTTCATATTTAAAGGGAGCAAAATGTGCATGAATTCTATTCAATATTCTTAGCCCTTGGATAATAATAGGATTTTAAATCATTTATTGTGTTTTAACGTTAAATAATTATAATAAATAACATTAAACAAAGTAACATTAAAATTATGACAGTCATCTTAGACTCAGTACTTGTTCAGTTACAACTTTCCTCTCTTTCAGTTAGCTCATGCTTCATATCGTCAACATTTGATAAATTCTTGCACAAATGTTTGAGTTTATTTTTCCAAGTGTAAGTTTTAAAATAATGCCTTTCTGCAAACATTCATCCTTGAATTTGTTGGAATTTCCATTACAGTAAGAGACTGCACAATTAAATAAGCATTTTCCCTTATATTATACTATCTAATTTTATTATTCAAAACACTTGATAAACCTTCTGTATGTATGGCTGCAGCACAACATATACCCATAGCTCCTCTATTTCTTTATCCAACAAATTTGTTATCAAGACTGAGATATCTGTACATTAAACACAAACTTATTTCTAATACTAGCTTAAGGGAAAGAATATTCCTGCTTCTTTATTCCATCTGATTTAGCATTTGCTTTGACCATTACTGTGACATTACAATAAGCCATCACACAAATATATGCAAAATGCTTAAAAAACAACATTTTTACATCAAATGTTAAATTAAATGTGTATTACCTTTCCTTAATTAAATGGCTTAATGTATTTCATTTCACAGAAAATGATGACACCTGCTTTATCATTACTACAAGTATGATATCATTCAATGGTAATACAGGTAATAATAGCTCCCTGTCCCAAAGAAAGAATAATACAAGTTCTTTTACTATGACATAAATCAAAATGATAAAATAAAGCCATTACTTAATCTAATAATTATATATGTTCAAAAAACCTTTCATGTTGTCATCTAGCAACCATTTTAATTAAATGATTCCAGCAATGGCATGATTATCTTCATTACTTGCTAATTATTTTCTGAAATAATATCCACTCATAGGCAAACATATAACTACAATAAATCAAGAGATGTTTGTTAATACAGTATAAACACATATTATCCCACACATTATATTCAGAAGGAACCAACATTTTTGGCAGAAAATGACATTAATATGCTTGATGTCCATTTTAAGGTACTTAGTTACTTTGCACCACAATTCTCACCCACCTATTCTAAGTTTTATTTTATGTTTATTGTATATAATGCATTAAGTTTTAAATAAAACCATACATACAACACCACCACTTCTCATACCCTTTTTATAGTAATATCACTGGATTATTTCCTTACTTCTTCTTATCACTTTTTCATTATACTTAGATGAGACATTTACAAGGATGCTTCCAAATTTGCCAGGCTCACGATTGCTCTAGATGATGCCTATTACTTTTTTTAAACATATTCAGAGAATTATAAGATAGTATGAAACAATATAATTGTTTTTGACAAATCCTTATATTCTGGCAGCTTCTCTCTACATTGTAGTCCACATATCTGCTCACATGCGCACTACTTAAAATCAGTTGAACACCCAGTACTAACACTAGTATTTATTCACATTTTTTACTATTAGTATTAAAAACGTACTCTCCAAAACACTGTACTGCCTGCCTTATAAGACCTGTTCAAATGTTCTGGGCTTCTCGCAGTGTTCCTCTTTTTCAGTGATCTACAGTGAATCATGCACAAATAATTCTGAATTCACTTGTGTCATATTTTATTTGATACTCAAACACATTTCTAATGGCAATATTTGCAACAATATAATGAAGTATCTCCGAAAAAAGAGAGTTTCAATATAAATTACAGAACTTCTAAATGAAGATAAATAAATAATAATCACTGAATGTGATTCAAGTACCAAATAAACAGCACATATGCACAAGATTGAGGTTAAAATGAAAACAGAAAACACCCAAGACTGGAAAGTTAAAATACCCGATTAGTCATTTAATTTCCCAGAACAGGTATGCATAAAGATGATTGGGACCTCTTACTTGGTGGCATAAGTAAACAAATCCATCTTCTCAGAGAGCTACAAATATAGTGACCAAATTCAACTGCACTTTCCTGCAAGCAATTTGAATGGACATTACTGATCATTAATGCACTTTTTCTTAACAGGATGGTTTGGAAGGAATAAACAATGTTCTATAGGAGATTGCCACCTAGTGGCGCTTCTAGAACTACAAGGAGATCTTCATGGACTGTATTGCATAGCGGCATATTTTTTAGTCAATTTATCTGCCAGCAACATGGAGATCATGTTTGAACACTATTATTTCATAGTTGAAAAGTAGGACAATTCACGAAATACTGCTTTACATAAATTTTTTCATAAACTTCAATGAGTTGATACAATTGCATCAATTATTTTTAACCTTTTATGCACAACTGAATAATTTCTCATGATTAAAATTTAAGCCTCTGATAATGCACTATCTCTCTGAAGTGCACAAGTTGAAAGGGTCTACTTCAACAAAACAACAAAAACAAATTAATTCTCTGTTAGCCATAATTCAGTTTCCCTGCTCAAATTACTGCAAGAAAATTAAAGAAGTTAACTAAATGTGTTACAACCATTTTTAACTGCCATAATAATTCCCTTCTTAATAATTTACTTTTTATTTGTTCAATTTTGGTACAAAGCCAGTAATAATATTGAGAAGGGGGAGGGAACAGGCCCCTTACTATATAAAGAATTGTTATAAGTTTGCTCAGCAAAGTTCTGAATTCACAAATTTCACTAATTTTATTCTATAAAAACTGAAATCTATAAAATTGTTTTTTTCAGAACAAAAATGTTATATTTGGCTTTACTATTATTAGCACAAAGCTAACTGCCTGTCAAAAATGTAGATGAGTTTGGGAGTTTTCACACTTATGAGAAAGCAAAGCAAGTGAAACAAAACTGAAAACTATGTAATTTCAGAGTTTCCTCACAGCGGAACGATAAAGTTAATGAAAAGATATGCTTACTGCCCATGCAGTTAGATACAAAAGGTTACTGTTTCTTCCCCTTTCACATTCTTTGCTCTACCTGAGACACTGGTTACTGCAATTCATCAGAACTGCTGGCCAATTAAATTAATTATATCAATAGTAAGTTGCTCTTAAATGATGTTCTCCAAGATTCAAATTGGTATCAAATCTGAATGTATTTGTTTACATCTTAAAATTAAAATGGACATATGCATGTCATGGAGCTGAGTAACAATAATTCCTGCCGATGTAACTCTTTACCTCATGCTAGTGCCCATGCTAATTAAATCAATCAGAAGCTTTACTTGGGTTTTTGTTCTTCTGTTAATCCTACTTAGTATTTACAAAAAACAAAATCTGAAAAATTATTTTATAGTACTTCAGTAATTCCTTGTATTATACCTATACATACATATGTTAGGAATTCTCAAGGTGCATCAGGATATAAAGAAGTTATGGTGCAAAATAACTGCTATAAGGGTTTATAAGTGTAACAAATTTTCTGGCTCATTTGAAGCTTTAAATATAGATTTTAAACTAACTTCCCAACCAAATATTAAGGATTCTCATTTCCTTAATGCACGTGAAAGGTATTTTCAATTACTAGTGTGGTATAGTTCATGCATTTGTCTTTAAAATACGATTACAGTTTATAAAAATAAGGTAAAAATTCCTGTGTCACTATTCACAGAAGGAATTTAAAATCCAAAGATCAGAGTGCTTCTGTAGATCTGAACATGTCTCAGGACTGGATCATTCCCTAGCATGTTTTCTTAGGTCTTTTAAGGTTTCTATTTTATTTTTCAATACAAGAAACTTTCTCTGGCCAAATATTTTATTTTTTTCTACTTCAAAGTACATTGTTCCTACTGCTCATTCACTCCTGTGTTATTAACTTCATATATTTATATTTATTGTTTCCTTATACTCTACATGGCTGCTTCCATATAAATTTTTCCCACAATTAAATGTGAAACAGATCATTTCATACAGTTTCCCTATCCTTCTTCACTAAGAGGCAGCCTCTAATCAATGCTTAATTCTCAACACACATTTTCAGTTCATGCAGTCGTAGATTTCATCAGCTTTTAAATTTAATGTTTTGAGGGAGTGGCAGCCTCATAATGCTAAGAATAGCATACTTGTTGCAAAATTCAAAAAAGGTACAAACAATACGTTGCTTGAAAGAAGTGAACAAATGAATAAGGCTCCTATTCTTCTATAATGACCTGACAGCTTGAAAAGAGTAGCGGTTGGATGGTCCCATTGACCTTGCAGCTTGGGGAGGGTCACTGGTCACATGTCTACATTGACAATTTTTTTTGTTCAACTCAGCTGTACAGGACTTGGACACATTTTGTTGCATTTACAAAGGTATCTAAATGGTTAGATGCACATGCCACACAATGATCTACTGGAAACTGGATAAATTGACAACACAGCGAAGTTTATTAGAAAAAACAAGGAAGGGAAGAAGAGAGACCGAGAAAGGCTTTGTGGAAACATGTGGCCAAAATACCCTCAGTTTGTTTTTACTGCAGAACCCACCCCATGCAACAAATTCACATAGCTTATAAAAGTTTGCATTTATAGCTTCTTATAAAGAGGTGGATATCATTAATACCTTTCTAATCCTGCATTTAAGTATATTAAATGCTACTGCACAACAGCATATAAAACGGTTTAAGTTTGTTATACCAGCATAAATGTACACCATACAAAAAGAAATTGCCAGAATTATTTTTAAAATGTGAAGATTTTTTCTTTAATTTATTTATTGTTAAGAAATACATGTATACCAGCAATATCCTATGCCTGTTGCTCAAGTATTCAAGATTATAAGTGGTAACGAGTAACTAATTACATTGGTGCTACATTTCTTTGAGTACCACAAATAAGTGAAGGTTCAATTTGGACGGAAGCATGTGGACAGTTATGCATTATCCTATTTAAGAATTAAGTTAGCAGTTGGTTGAGGATGAAAGCAACCTTGTTCCCCAAATATGTCCTAAATAAGTGATGTAAAATGTTAATACTGACTCAGTTCTTAAAGTGAAGTTTCCTTAAGGCAATGCACCTGTGAAATCCGGAAAGAACGCAAAATTGAACTTTTTGCTTTTTACGTTTACACACTATAATTTCATAACACCTCTGAGTTACCAATATCAGCAATATTTAACGTTCTGTGCAGCTTTTAAATACTCATGAACTCAGTACTGTAATGCAAATTTCAATTTTAAAGGTTTTTCAAAGAAGTTCTTTCTGAACATTTTTCATTACTTAAAATGCTCCACCATGTGTGACTAGTTAACATCTTATTCCCAGCAAAACTTCATGATTGATTATTATTTTATAAGTATGTTATTTTTTATTAAATGTTTTCATAGCTTGATATTCATAAAACCAAGAAAATTAATTATGCAAAAGGGCTATCTTTTTTTTTCTGGGATAGCTTCATTTCAACTTTAAAAACTACAATGTGGGGTTCTTTATAATGGTCTATTAAAATTCTGAATAGGATGTAACAAACCATTTGGCAGGGGGCATTTATAATTAACACAAATTAATTAAATGCAGAACAAAAAAACTAATATCCCTGAAACAAACACACATATTGCCTGTTCAGTGTCTTTTGAGACAGTGGTGGGCACAGGTAGAAAGCCAGTTAGTCGCAGCAAGATCGGCTTCGTGTGGCAGCTCTTTGTTACAGCTACCATGGGGCCTCATGAATTCCTTATCTCCACTTTCCACTGTCACAAAAGACTCTGAACAGACAATATCTGATAGAAATGTTGTATGTAGTCTTTATATTACATTATCATAGTGTGATAAAAACATCAGGTCGCTCAAATGAAAAATGTGAATTTCTAGATTTTTTTTTTTTTTTCCACAGGTGAATTGCCATGTTTATTACTGACCTCAAAGATGAGGCTTTAACACACTCATATATAAGTTAGTACCTGGCATAATTAAGTTGGTCTAAAAAATGCTACTCTTATGTAAAGAAGGCACAGCTGAAACATTCCCTTTCTCAGAGAGGTGCATGGATTTAAATCATATTAACATAACATTTAATTTTAAGCTTATAACAATGAAATAGGAGAATCATGTAACAAACTAACCTGACTTTAACACTAACTTCTTTTAACTGATGTTTTACAGGAATTTGGTAACAATGACGTCCAAATTATAGCAGTAAATTTGTGGAGTCTTGTTTTTGATACGTCACTTATACTCTTTAATTTATGAGGGACTAGTTTCAGGAGCTGTTGCTTCCATTTTCAACCTTGAAGGTCCGACTGCCATTATTGGTTTTAATTGATTGTGGCCTTCTCTCTGGTGATGAAGTGATGAACTTCTTTGCTAAGGGTCAACTGGTGGGATTTCAAAATTTATTAGCCGATCTTAATGCTTCCATATTTAAATGTTTTTCTGCATTGACACCTTAGCAAAGAAGTTCATTGCTTCACTGCCAGAGAGAAGCTGCAATCACCTACAACCAGCAGTTGAAAAGGACCCCCGAGGTTCAAAAGGAAGCAATGGTTCTCAAACTAGTCGATCAAAAACTGAAGTGTACGTGACATAGTGTCAAAAAAACCGACTCCGCAAATATATAACAAACTTCATTTGCTTAAATGTTGAAACTACTTGGGTCATGTTTCTAGGCCACTGATCCAGTCATCACAGCAGCTGATGCAACCCCTGCAGCTAATTCATGTGCATGTTTGGAGACATTTCGTAGTCTTATGATCTGTCTGAGGTTGTTTATTATTTTAACTGAGTCCCAATTAACAAAGGGATTTGTTGAAAAATAAGCATACATTTTCATTTTTTTTTTTGCATCAGTGCAGTACTAGATGGTATGTATGATGAAGTTGAGTGGCACCAAAGCTAATCAACTACCAGTGGAAACATGAATAAAAAATGAAGACTTCGAGTGGTGTAACCAAGATCAACAAAGGTAAGTGACTAACGACACCGTTGTTGATGCAGTCATGATCCTGAAGACAACACCGATAAGAGCACCCCAAAAATATCACATTCCAGGGACTGAAGGTGATTGAAGCTATAGCCTACATTGAAGAGCAAGAGTTTATGCCACTTGATCTACTGTCCCTACAGAGTATTGGCATTACTCAGTGTCCCAGAGAAGCAAGAAGTTACCCTAAAAATGTATTAAAGATTTTTTTCAAAATGTAATCTCGTTTAATATTGCATTCATCTTTTGTTTAAACTGTGTATAGTATCGAATGTAATTTTTAAGGAAATGTGCTGTAATAAACATTTACTAGAGAGTTTGAATATTTTTTCATTTACTACCTATTAGCATGTTATCACTGTATTATCCAAGTTTTTCTGTATCTGAGGTAGTCTGAGCCACAATCAGCTCAGAAATCAGGAGTCTACTCTACCAAAATATAAAAATTCATAACCCTTTCTTCATTTTTATAATGCTTATTTTCTCTTACATATAAGGTTTAGCTAGACTCCAAAGGGGTTTTAATAGTTTTGCCTGCTATTTTATCTTGTGATTACATGGCCAAAAGTGTATGACAAGTGCAAATTTTTCTAATCACTTTCATTTTACTAAGGGAATATTCCATCTTTCACAACTCCCTTTAGTTTTTCCTGTAATTATTTTGTGACATTCTAAGAAATGGATTTGATAGAGGCCAGATATTTTGATATGTGAAAATTTACTCAGGTGCTGAATTTGTTGTGTGGGACCAAATATATGCTCTGTCCCTTGCAATATTCTACTGAATCTGTTAGGCATCCATGAGGGATATGTAAACTGCAGTATTTTTCCTTTTCTTGGAAGTATTTTTATGGATATAAGTCTCTGAAATTTTTTGTTCTTGTTTTTTAAGTTTCCAGTGAAAATGTTATGACAGCTGTGTTCTTGATTGGTTGTTGTTCTTTCTTGTAGTCTTCTTTGCTTAATGGAACCTTTAATAGTCTGTCTCTTGTGCTATTGAAAACAAAGTTGTATTGGCTTTTTACATAACTGTCCAGGAGAAAATATACATTACAAAAATAGCAAGAATGAGTTATGAACTTCAAATATTCTGGTAATAAGTAATGTTGGCAACCTTATTAGACCACCAGATGTCTCCAAAAATAAACAGGTGGTGGCTGCAACAGTTCCCAACAGCTGGTCTGCAATGATGAGGACAAGATCCCTCAAAGTATGTCCTGAGAGTTTTCAGATTAAGCGAAGTTAAGTTTTGCTTTCACGGCATGTTTCTCCATAGCACATTAAGCATAGGACACCAGTGGTATGTAACATTCAGCAACTGCTGGGCAAGCATGAAAAAAGCTGGAAGTGAAAAAATAATTTTGATTAACCATGCAATTCTACAGAACTATGTAGATATATCACAAGGAACATACCGTAATTGCTGCAAAAATCTAGAGCTGGTAGAGAGGGTGAACCAAAGTTTGCTATGTAGATATATCACAAGGAACATACCGTAACTGTTGCAAAAATCTAGAGCTAGTAGAGAGGGTGAACCAAAGTTTACTATGTAGATATATCACAAGGAACATACCGCAATTGTTGCAAAAATCTAGAGCTGGTAGACAGGGTGAACCAAAGCTTTTAAGTAACATAGCATAACTTCAGGAACTCCCAAAGAATAAGTCCATTCAAAATAATGTAAAAGCTAAGGTGAAACAAAATGAACAGGCACTACACATATTTCATCAAAACATACAATGCATCAGAAATAAAGTACTAGAAGTTCAAGTCTTAATAAAGGATTTGAAGCCTGCTCAATAGATGTCACTAAATTGGTTATCATTATGGATGGTGATTTTTAGCATTTTGAAATTGGAAATTTAGCATTTATCGTTTATACATTTGCAATATGATTTATATATTTTTCTGCAAAATGCCAAGCTAATTCTGATAGAAATAATTAATGTGAAATTAAAATTACACTTGTAAAGGGTCGATACTGAGATAAAACTGCATAACTTAAATTTTGAATTTACTCTGAAATAAAATATCTTAAAGCAACACACATAAAAGACAAAATTTATAGAGCCTAAAGCATAACCCAGAAAATAGAGAAATTTACACTAATGCAAAACCAGAATATTTGAGTTAAACAGTCATCAATCAGGCAGACCCAGGGAGGGGCTCAGATGGACCTTATCTCCCCCCCAAAATTATAGAAAAAAACAAATGGTGTTGAGTTGGTAAAGTCAAAATAAATATAAAATAGAAATGAACAATTCTTACAACAAATCCATATTTATTTTGAAAGAAAAGATCTGCTTTCTCATTCTGAGACTGCCATAAAGACACAGCATAACAAACAAATTAACCAAACATTAAACAAGGAAACAAGTACAAAATAATCATATAAAATATAATAAAATACATCAAAAGTGTATAAGGCACAGTAACTATAAGAACAAAATGAAGTTACAAAATCAAATTTCAAAAGGCAGTTAAAAGGGTACAGTATACAAATGATTTTTTGAAATTGAAATGGATCCTGTAATGGCCAAGAGTGAAACAGTCTTTATTAGCTGGCTGAAGGCAAAATCTCTTGCAGAAGTGGATAAAGAATTTTGTAAATGAATACTTGGAATATTGTGCTAGCAAAAACTAAGCTTGGTTTCTTGAATTGCGTTTAGATTTTTAAAGGTCCCTTATATACTATCCAGTTTCAGTAATGTTAATGCTGTCCTTCCTAGTTTCACATAGCTGAGAGCTGACATAAATACATCCACAACATACCCTGAGGAAGTGTATGACCTCTCAGGACAACAACTTTTACTAACTCAAAAGCAATTTTTATAAAGTTAACCAAGAAGTGAACACACTGTAATTTATAAGTGCATTTATGGTGACAATGATTGATTTGTATGTACAACAGTAAAATTGACATATACTCTTGTATTTACTTTCCTTACAAGGTCAACAGCTACTTGGTAAATAAATAAATGAGCTTCACTGACTAACTGCCTATTAAATCCATGCAACCAATTTAAAATTGGAATACACTAGTTTCTGCTGCAAATGCACCTTATTCCATTAGCATTATTACTCTATGCCAAAATAGTGCTTTACATTTATAATCCGCATAATTTAAAACAAGACAAAATATGGATTAAAGCATAGTTTAGTATATAAATTGTGCAATCTATCATGCTACTTTTAGTCTATGCTAAATGCATACTGCTTGCTGCCTAACTCCAGCTATGGAGGTATGATTTATTCAGTGATTATAGGGAAAAATTTCAATATGATAAAGAAGTCAGTTTTAATTAATGATAAGGCTTGAATACAAATTATAGTAGTTCATGTTTGATTCAGAATTCATATTTCAGTGCCACACAACTTAAAAATTTATCAGCCTTATACATGCTTGGTTAAGTTTATTTAATGAAGTTAACATTTCATGTCATATGTATATCAGTCCGGCTTTATTTTGGAGCATAGGAGTAAAATTTTTTTGACATCGATGGGTTGCCAGCCCTTCGCAACTTCCAATCCTTAGAAGTAGGGGATGACCAAAAAAAGAGATGGACACAACAAGATTTTGGAGCCAGAACTGGCTAAACGGCCTAAAACCGTGAAGTAGAAGATGATTTCATGTCACTTCAGCTTTGCCAGAGAGCCCTAACTGTATCCCATAGAAGTTCTTTTCCATACCCATGAATCTGACATAGGGCCATTGCATTTAAACATAATTAAATACCATCATCTATGGGTGAGACTTAACCTGCAACCTTGGACATGAAATTTCAATTTTCTACTCAGGCAATGCATCTGTGAAAATCTTAAAATCCACTGTTTTCAACCCATAAACTTTTATTTACATATGAGTGTCAGTATAAAGAGTGATATATGCAATGAAAAATCCGATTTTTGAGGTATTACTGGTAGAATAATTAAAAAACTTTTTCATCTTCACAGTGTATACCTTGATGGCTAGTTTCATCTTCACACCAATTGATCCAACTATTTCATCATAGGTCTTTTCCTCCTCCAATGGGTCTATAATTTCATTGTATTTTTGTTTTGCAGCCCTGTTTATATTTATCCATTCCATGTTTACTTTCAGTGTTGCTTCTATCTTATAATGGCTTCATTTAGGCTTTCTAATCCCAGGTCTTTCTGGATACTTTTCTCTGTAATTTCATAGCCCAAAACCTGTCATAAAAATTTCATTTCAGCAACTTCCACTTTTCTTCTTTGTGATATTAGCACCCAACTTTCACATCCATATAGCAGGGTTGGGATTGCCAACACTTTGTAAAATTTTAGTAATGTTGCTTTGTTACAATAATTATTATTATATATTATTTTTCTATCACATAGTTTGAAATCTGCTAACTCGCTGTTTATGTCTTTATTATTAATATATGATGTAATACATCCAAAATAATTAAAATCACTTAGCTGCTGGAGAAGTTTATTAATCAGGACTATTTTGAATCTCAAATGACATGGTCCCGAAAAAGCCAATACTTCAGTGTTTTCCAGTGTTTGAAGATTATATTCCTTTGAAATGTTATTTAATTGACATTACTTTATGTAGGTTAATTTCTGAGTCTAAAATTAAGATCTGGTTGTTTGCAAACAGTAATGCATCTGTATCAAAGGTTTTTCTGTTGATCTGAAAATAAGTTTGAAGATTTTCTTGCAAACTTATAATTTCATATATATATATATATATAATTGTATGGGTGACGGACAGTGGTGGCTGCTGTGTAAGAGCACAAGAGCATATGAATACCCCAACTTTTGACACCTTTTGGATTTATTGGTTATTTTTTCTTTGAATGCTATTAAACGTACCATACAGGCAGTAATTTAAAATCTATGGTGTTTAAATCAAACGTGCTTCTCCTCTAAACTGGATGAGATATGGCAACAGTCACAAACACAACTTGATTTGTGCATGATTTTAGCAGTTTTGCGCATGCACAACTGGTATGACCTAATTACCTTGTGGGTGAACACACATGGATTGTGCACACATGCACTAGCCCTATACCAATTCACTCACTGTACAGCGAACTTTAGAGATGATGTGAGTATATGTTATAGATATATGGACAGTAAAGCTTATTTTCTGTACATATTATGGACTTCTGGGTGAGTTATCGTATATTGTGTTATGATACTAAAGACTTCAATCACGAAGTGATAAAGACATTCGTGCAATTGAAAAAATTATGCATGGATTTTCTTTACAAATAGATAGTGTCAGCTAAGATGCCTTATAGCTTTCACATTCAACTACACTACAGTGTAGTATGTATTTATATTGATTAACTTTTGTGTGGACTATGTGGAGGGACAGGACATTTTATAAGAAGAAATAATGTTGTTTTCCTACTTCAGAAAATGAGACTTGGTGAGACTTAATTAGTAATCTTAATATTTGGCTGTCAAAAGAATGCAAATGGAGAGTAGCAAAAACGGTACTGCAGCAGTACTGCAAAAGCTTCCACATTACTACGGTGTTGCTCTATACTGAATTAATTATATAAAAGGCAATAAAAAATCCATAACAAATCCCTTTCTTTCGTCAAAGTTATGCATGGTTGTTGTTATTATTATTGTTGTTGGGAATGGCTGCAGTTGTATCAGTTTGTTCATATTCATAACCATTAAGCAGTAGATGCTACAGTAGCACTCAAAAGTATTTTGTAGTTGAGGTTTTGTGTTGTCAGTGCTGTTAGCATGCAGTCACAACAGAGCAATGCATTTAACTCTGTCACTCCATCAATAGCTTCACCTTACTGCAGCCACATATCTGTAAGCAAGCAAGTTCATACAATAACAATGTAACTATACATTCCCTTAGCTCAAAAGTATTTTGTAATGTGATTTGGGGTAATGTATTAATTAAATATTGTTACTTAGGCATTCAGACGATGTTCGTTTATTTGCAGAGTAGCTAGAAGCATGCCAAAACAAAAAGAATACTCAGTTAATGTTAGACAAGCTGTTCTGAAGGGAAAGTTGCAGTCTGGTGTTGCTAGAGACTTTGGCATATCACAATAACTAATAAGTGTGGAGTTGATGGCAGAAAAAGGAAGAAACAGTAGCCAATAAGCCAACGTCTGATCATTCTTGAAAAACAACAATGAGGGAGGACAGAATGATCTGTAAGCAGGCAGTTGCTGATCCAAGAAAATTGGCTCAACAAATTAAGGATGATCTGGAGCAGCATCATGGATTGAACTTACATGTAAAATGTCTCCTAGTAGCAGGAGATTTAAACGGTAGATGACCATCATGCAAACCACTCATAAATTCAAAAATAGGGAGGCCAGGTTAGAGTTTGCAAAGAATCATCAAACTTGGAATTCTACAGATTGATCTACAGTTTTATGGAATGGTGAGAGTAAATTTAATTTATTTTCTTCTGATGGTGTGCAGCATATTCGTCACCCAAAAAACCACAGAGACAAAAAAGTACCATTAAGCACGGGGGTGGTAGTGTCATGGTATGGAGTTGGAGGGTTTAGTCCTCTAGTCCAAACAGACAGCCATATGGATCGTTACCTGTACAGTGACATTTTAGAAAATCTGAGCTGCTCGTGATTTAAATTAAGATTCTGTTATTAAAGTTGTCTCCCACTTTGTAGTAACATTCTGAAAGTTGTATGTGCGCTTGTTAAAATCTGAACTTAACGTAATATTGCAGGAAAAGAATGGGATTATCTTCAAACTTATTATGAAATAATTCTGATTAATGCGGAAACATGGTTACTATATGTGCTAATATGATTTATCCTATAGAAATGTTTCCAAATTTGCTAGGGTTTCTTTCTGTGTAACTTGTATATTTACACCCTTCACGGTGCTTTTTACATTAATATATTATATTTAAAAAATTGTAAATTAGCATCATTGCTTACTTATTCTGATCTTACTGTTTCATGTCTAAAACATCCATACAGAGGGGTCCAAAGCTATATACTCACTCTTTAATAATCGATATCTTGGGAACAAAATGACAGGCTAACAATTCTTGTGCAGTAATGTAGTTTAATACTTTCTCAACAGGTATGTCATGTTGTGTGCTCAAATTGACCACCATCAGCAGTAGCACCACCACAGCGTCCATGGCGCTAAACTGCTGAGCAAACTACAGATATCATTGTGTCCAGTGTGATGACTGTGCACGATGCTTCAATGGTTTCTCATAGCACATCCAGTGTAGCTGGCTTTTTCCCATAAACTTCAGTTACATTGCCCATAGCTAAAAGCACGGAGGTGTTAGGTCTGGAGACCATGCTGGGTTCTCAGTGGCACCTCTTCGACCTACCCAATGTTCAAATAAATGTCATCCAAGTATGCCCTGACGTCTTGATGGTAGGCAGAAAGCATTAAACTACTGTGCAAGAATTGTGTCTGTGTTATTTTGTTCCCAAGATATGGATTATCAAAGAGTGAGTACATAGTTTTGGATCCCTCTACATATAACACCAGATATCACTCCGGGAATCCCAGTTTATAAAATAAAAATGTTGGCTCCATAAATAGTACTGGTGTCCAGACATGGTGTTAATTGTCCTTGGGAGGCTGCGTTGTCACTCAGTAGTAATTCAAAGTTGAACACACCATCTTTGTTCCTCAGGATAAATTCAGTCTCCCACACTGTTAGTTCCATGTCATTTGTGATGCTTTTAAGCAGCACCGATTCTGAAACTATTTTGTAATGTTCTGTCAAAGTATCTCACATTTTATAAATATTCCCTTGTTCTTACTTTTAGTTCCTTTTTGTTTTCTTAATTATTACATTTATTACACTGTTTGCAATTGATATTTTTCTCAATTTTCTATTGTTGGGATGATGTGTTTAATCTGTGACCTTTAAGAGATTTTGTATTGTGTATGTGTTCCTAGGTGCTAGAATGAAGTTTGTTCTTTAAATATTTTCTGAAATCTTGGGGTGGTATGTGAATTCCTGTATGTATGTTTCTATTTTACTATGGATAAATTTATGGTTTATTGTATTGTTTTTAATCTCCTTGCTTTTTTGTATTTTCTTATCATGTATCTACTGAACCCACTGTTTTCTGCTATTGTATAGAAGCTCAGAAATCTCTGAAGATTAAATATTATAGTATACTACTTATAAAAAAGTCCCTGCATGATTTGGGATGAAATGAGGAGGTAATGAAACAGCATCATGCATTTTCAAATGGGTACAAAACTTACCTCATGAGATAAAAGAAATAACAACACAGTCTGACAAGTGCCCGACAGAAAACACAAATATCATACTGATTCTTTCTTACATTATGCTTCTGAAACTTCACCCATAATTGGAAAATATTAACTATATTTTTTTTTTAGATGATAAACTCTTCTCGAGCTCTATGTCCATGGTCTACTGGGATTCTTCCCTCTTATCTCCCAGATATTTCAGCTGAAACCACCGCAGACATCTTCAGTGGAAGCTCAATGTGTCCTTGCTAACTAAGCAGCAACTGATGCAGTTGTTGAAAGTGTGCCAGCCTTTATAGCGACATTGTCCATGGATTCGAGTGCTGATTGGTTCTCTTCAACAAGGGGGATGGTTTCTTACTGGTTTGCATACTTTCTTTCCCTTAACATTTTGTAGGGCTGGTTGCCATGCCATGTGCAGTTTTTGAGTTTCTTCCTTACAGTTGAAATTATTAAGATGTTTATAATTTCTATAGCTTCATGATATAGTCATTAATAATAATATGTAGGTTTTTGTGCTAATATGCCTGTTGCTTCCTAATGGATAATATACTCTCTTTCTGCCAAGACAGCATGCTTACAGCTAATTTTTCTGGTTGGCCTAGATGGCAATTTCTCTTATTTTCGAAGAGGCGTGCATTGATGCTGCATTGTGTTGTTCCAATATAAACTGCACCACATGAGCATGGAATCCTGCATACCCCAGCTGAAGAGAGTGGGTTCCTAATTTCTTTGGTTGAGCGGAGTTACTGACGTATCTGTTTTGTAGGCTTGAAAACTATGTCTATGTAAAGTTGTTTTGATCTAACTTGGAAATACAGTTGGTGGTATTTCTCAGATATGCTGAAAGAAGAAAGGTACAGCAGATCTCCCATATCTGAAAAACACCACCAATTGCATTTCCAAGTTATTAAAATGACATAATGTAGATACAGCATTCAAGCCTACAAAACAGATATGCCAGTCACCCTGCTCAACCAAAGACATTAGGAACCCACTTTCCTCAGCCAGGGTATACAGGATTCCATGCTCATATGGTGAAGTTTATATTGGAAGAACACACAACACAATGCGGCATCAATGCATGCCCCGTTGAGCATAAGAGAAACTGATATCTAGGTCAACCAGAAAACTCAGCTGTAGCTGAACATGCTCTCTTAGCTGAAGAAGAGCATATTTTATCCATTATGAAGCAACACACATATTAGCACAAGCTACACATTATTATTCACAACTGCATCATGAAGCTATAGAAATTCTTACTCATAATAATTTCAACTGTAAGGAAGAAACAAAAACTGTACATGGCAGGCATCCAGGCCTACGAAATGTAAAGGTAAAGAAAGCATGCAAACCATCCCCCTTTCAGCAACTCTCAGGATCACCAAGATAAATCCAACCCGCTTGCCGGAGGGAGCCAATCCGCGCTCGAATCCACAGACACTGCTGCTATAAAGGCACACTTTCGACCACATCAGTCATTGATGAGTTAACAAGGAGGACACATCGAGTTTCCACTGAAGATGTCTGCCATAGTCGCAGACAAAATGTCTGGGAGATAAGATGGAAGAACCCCAGTAGACCACGGCCACAGAGCCTGAGACTTTTATCGTCTAATTAATACCAGTCGAGAAAGCCTATGCTCTTTAATACATAATTTTCTATTTGAACTTCATATAACACACTAATTACACATGACATGACAGTACCTTTATGAAATAAATTAAAATTACTGCTATTCATTAAGGTACTGCAATTATCAATTGTCAACCAAGCATATGCAATAATGATTAATTTGATACAATTCACAAGCCTTGAAAAAAGCCAACCTAAATGGCAGATAAGGTTATGAAAGTGGCACTGATTCTGAATCACCAACACTGCCAGAAATTGTGGCAGAAGCATTGAATATTACTAAAAATTTATTGCCACAAAAGTCAAGAAAAATGTATGAAAAACTCTGTAGGCAGTTTCATGGAGGATATTCTAGCTGAGAAATATCAATACTATTGTATGATTTGCTTTGCTTTCCTGCTTCCAAAGCGATTTTGGACCAAGCAGTCAGATATGTCCAGTCCAGTCAGTAATACAAATACTACTCCCAAGTAATTTAAACTTGGTGGTTTTGGTGCATGATTTTGGAACCTAGTAGATAATTTTCGGCACAAGTCCTTTTTCTAAAGACTAGCTCCCCTAACTAAAATTACAGATTAAGTTTTGACATAAAAGTTTGGAGCCTTCCACTGTGAACAAAATACACAAAGAAGATAAGTATGTTTTATGGGAAATCAATGCTTATTAACATGTCCATTACTTTACGAATTGTGATACAATTTGGCTATAATTTCAATTTTTGTTTATTTCTTTTTCCTCAGTAAAATTTAAAAATATTTTGTTATTCTAAATTCTGTCACTTTTAAGACTTCACATGTGAAGAACAGCAGAGACAAAAGGAAGAATTGCATGGTTGAATATTATGTTTATGAGCTTACCTGGTATTTATCCTGCTATTCTTAAAATGGCTAATGGTTATTTTACAACCAGCTATGAAAGCCTGAGCATTTATGTGATGGCACATGCTCAGCTGGTAGAAGTGAAAAGCTAGATAAGCTCCGTTAATGACAAACATGCACGTGTATACATTAATAGAGGTATTATACACTCAAAATGAATTTTTAATGTTTCACAGATTGTCACCGTCATCAGGTTACACTTACTGCCTCCTGGGGCTTGTAGATGGCATTTCCTTCTGGACATACTGCATGATGAGATTGTTTTCATATGGGATATCAAAATTTAACAACCTGCGCTTACTTTTATGTATAAATAGCTTTTAGCAAACAGTTCAACTGGTTTTTCAAGAGCTTTCAAAAGCTTAAGTTTTTCTTTTAACATTATAATCTGCAGACAAAAATGCCTCTGCAACTGCCAATTTACCTGTCTGTTTTTATTTTACATTTTTGTCTATTCTTTAAACCTTGTGAGCGCATGAGAAACCCATAATGAAGTTTGTAAACTTAAACCCAACTCATGTATTATGTTCTGGTAAGTTTTGGTATAGAAAGTCAAGCGAAATTGGCTAAAATTTCATTTTGAGTATGTATTTTCCAGCAAGAGAAAAATTAAAAAAGAGTAGGTATTTTCTGAGCTCCAATATATTCTCAGCATTCCACATTCCAAAAAACAATGCCTGTTTGTATTACATGAGTCATACATAATAAAAACAATTTTCAAACAGATATAAAATTATTAGTCAAAATTCCCTTATGAGTGTATGTACTTAAGTACATACTGAACTTTTCAGTAAATGATACTTAAAATTAAAAAAGAGTAGGTATTTTCTGAGCTCCAATATATTCTAAGCATTCCACATTCCAAAAAAGAATGCCTGTTTGTATTACATGAGTCATACATAATAAAAACAATTTTCAAACAGATATAAAATTATTAGTCAAAATTCCCTTATGAGTGTATGTACTTAAGTACATACTGAACTTTTCAGTGAATGATACTTTAATTGATAGGTACTTATGCTAATGTACCAAATGCTATTTATTCTCTTCTGAAGGTCAAAACTTTAACACAACTTCTGTCATCATACTGACAATTCCCTGTATTCTTTTTCTCATTATAAAAACCACTCAAAGACATGGGAGGGTTGTCAGTTCTGTTGCATGCTGCTATGATCTGATAGTTTGTAGCTACATAGCATATTAAAAATGAACACTTTAATCTAAGACAATTGAATCAATATTAAAAGTAAAAATAAAATGCTAATACAAAAAAACACTTTAATTCTCTTTCAACAAGGCAGTATGTTTGCACTTGAATCATCTGTTTCACTTTACACCATGGATATAGTTACATTTATAGAAAGGTCTCCATTATCAGCAAAGAGCTGAGCAATGCTCGTATCGAAAACCAAGCAATCTGAATTCAGAACTGCAGAAGCAATTCCACATTCCAAAAAAGAATGCCTGTTTGTATTACATGAGTCATACATAATAGAAACAATTTTCAAACAGATATAAAATTATTAGTCAAAATTCCCTTATGAGTGTATGTACTTAAGTACATACTGAACTTTTCAGTGAATGATACTTTAATTGATAGGTACTTATGCTAATATACCAAATGCTATTTATTCTCTTCTGAAGGCCAAAATTTTAACACAGCTTCTGTCATCATACAGACAATTCCCTGTATTCTTTTTCTCATTATAAAAACCACTCAAAGACATGGGAGGGTTGTCAGTTCTGTTGCATGCTGCTATGATCTGATAGTTTGTAGCTACATAGCATATTAAAAATGAACACTTTAATCTAAGACAATTGAATCAATATTAAAAGTAAAAATAAAATGCTAATACAAAAAAACACTTTAATTCTCTTTCAACAAGGCAGTGTTTTTGCACTTGAATCATGTGTTTCACTTTACACCATGGATATAGTTACATTTATAGAAAGGTCTCCATTATCAGCAAAGAGCTGAGCAATGCTCGTATTGAAAACCAAGCAATCTGAATTCCAAAAAAGAATGCTTGTTTGTATTACATGAGTCATACATAATAAAAAACAATTTTCAAACAGATATAAAATTATTAGTCAAAATTCCCTTATGAGTGTATGTACTTAAGTACATACTGAACTTTTCAGTGAATGATACTTTAATTGATAGGTACTTATGCTAATATACCAAATGCTATTTATTCTCTTCTGAAGGCCAAAACTTTAACACAACTTCTGTCATCATACTGACAATTCCCTGTATTCTTTTTCTCATTATAAAAACCACTCAAAGACATGGGAGGGTTGTCAGTTCTGTTGCATGCTGCTATGATCTGATAGTTTGTAGCTACATAGCATATTAAAAATGAACACTTTAATCTAAGACAATTGAATCAATATTAAAAGTAAAAATAAAATGCTAATACAAAAAAACACTTTAATTCTCTTTCAACAAGGCAGTGTTTTTGCACTTGAGTCATGTGTTTCACTTTACACCATGGATATAGTTACATTTATACCAAGGTTTCCATTATCAGCAAAGAGCTGAGCAATGCTCGTATCGAAAACCAAGCAATCTGAATTCAGAATTGCAGAAGCAACACCTTCATGAATAGAACGGGGTGTAGCTTCCCAAGTAAGACGGCATCTTTGGCCATTTAACTCCAGTCTGAAATGAAAGAAAGTAGGTTAAAATTATTGCAATGCTATAAAAATTTCTGTTTTTTTTTAAAAAAAAATGAAAGATTATTAGAAATGCAAGTATGCAAATGAGTACAAAAAGTACATTTATGGAGGCGAAAGAGAGAAGACAATTATGAAAATAACAATGGTTGGAAAAAGGAGAATAGTTTTGTGCACTGAAATTTATAAATGACCGTGAATTAATATATGGCTGTCAAAAGATGTGAATAACGCTGTAAACTGACTGGATAATGATAATTCTTTTTTTTTCAGAATTATTCAAAATAAAATTTATTCATTCAATACTTTGTGCATTTTTTGATAAACACACATAGCATCATTCTCCACCAAAAAAAAAACCAAACAAAAAAACATGCTTACTAACTTCCTGAAATTGAGTCCTGCAAAGCTTTTCCTCATCCAGCAAAATGTCATAAATTTGTGATGACATGAAATTTAGAATATATAAATTGCTTAGTGCAGTAAATGTACTAAAATTACATGTAAAATAAATGGGAATTCTATTTTATAAGTGTCTTTTCTGATGGTAGATGTTGTCACTCATGTTGCGTGGCATCGTTTGCCTCCATCCTGGTGTGAAGATAAGTTGGTCATCCTGAAGGTTGAGCAGGAACAAGTTCTCTGCCTGTGGAGTGGAGGAAGGAAGGCAGATTCCTTCATGTTGAAGAAGAAGAAAAGAGTTAACAATTGGAGTTGTGAGTGTGGGTTGCAGCCAACAGTCTTTAGAATATTGAGGTCAACGAAACAGCATAACTATATTGTGATAAAGTCGCCATTACAGGTAGAAAGAGGTCGTTATTTAGGCATGTTGAGTTTTTTTTGTTCAACCTCATGCTGATGATAGCTAACATTTAACATTCTATGGAATATAAAGGAGAATGCTGCAGTTGGTAAACCAATTAACTGAGTTAACCTGCAACTCAAAAATTTGAGGTTTGCAAGTTATTATGAAAATGAGTTTAGCAAGCAGCATGTGAAGATGGATGGTACAATTCGTCGTTGGCTGGAAATTCCTCACAGGAGTTTTGAACTTGAAGTATGAGTTAGTCAATTTTATTAACAAATGGCGAGATCTTATATAATTGATTAATTTTTTCATTTTGTTTTATTGGGTTTTAAAATTAACCTAAAACAAGCAAGTAGTATTTAGCATGGCACGATTATGCATGTGTTTTTCTTTTACTAGGTGTAATCTATTTTGCATATGGGTTTCTTATGCATTATGTACTGTAGCCAAATTTATATAGCACAAGAACTGTGGCTTTTTATGTTAGGGATACACCGAGTATGGATGTATTGTGATGGGATATCTGGATTTGTGTCTGCTCTGCGCAGCTTGCTCAACATATGGAATGGCATGTCATAGCTGATACATACTCTAGCGATCACTTTCCATGCATGATTACTCTCCTGTCTTCTTCCGTTGATTCACTGGTCCTTTTCTAAATGGCAGTTCAACAAAGCTGACTGGTCACTTTTTTAACGTCTAGCCCGTTTTTCTCACTGTGTGTTTTCCACTGTGGACCTCATGGTAGAACACCTATGTGCTGTCATTTTAGCCACTGCCGAACGTTCCATTCCCCGCACGTCTTCCCATCCCTGGTAGACCGCGGAATGTCGGGACGCCGTTCGTGCACGACGCGCTGCTCTTAGGGTGTTTCAGCATCATCCTACTGTTGATAATTGGTCCATTATAAAGAATTACGCGCTCCGGCTCGCAGAATTATTTGCAACAGCAGAAAGCCTCCTGGGAGAGCTATGTAGCCGGTTTCAATAGCTCTACACCTAGGTACATCAGTCGTCTGGGACAAACTTAGGCACGTGGCTGGCAAGATCCGTTCTTCTATTCCTGGTCTGAGGGTAGGCTCTAGTACTATTTCTGAACCACCTGCTATTGCCGATACCCTCGGCAAGACCTTTGAAAGCATTTCCAGCATGGTAGAAAAATTGTATCCACTGTTCTAAGTTGTTTCCGGCCAATTTATTTTACATGTAAAGGCTGTGGAACAATGTTAGTACACCCTGAATTCCTTATCATCCATTACATTTTTTAAATTATTGTGCAGAATTGCCTTCATGGTTAACCACTACATTTTAAAGGTAAAATAGTGGTTAAGTGCCTGTGGGATGAATAGTATTCATGGAGTAGCACGCTTCCCCAAGGTTAAAGTACAAAAATTAAGGTAACTGGTAGTAATTGCTACAATTACAGTTTTCAATTAAGCGTTACAAATAATAGTAAACTGAAGGGAGCATTACACTTTGAAGACGTAGTAGTACTGCTTCTTTCTGTCACACAAGCTGAAATTATTCCTGTACCAAAATAAACGTCTATTAAATCACTGAACACCACTTCCTAGGCTGTAGACAGATTACTAGTCCATATTTTATGCTTCATTTCCTTTAACCATAAACAAAACCTGTCACAAAAAATGGGAAACACATCCTGCAGCCATAGAACAAAACAATAACCATGGCAATGCACGAGGCATTCAGGAGATGTGTGTTTCAAATCCCATCCGGACTGATTCAAGTTTTCCTCAGTCATCATAACTCCCAAATGCTAGGGAGGTACCCTAAACTTAGGCCTGGAATGTTTCCTTCCTAAAATCTGTTTCCCAAATATCATTTAACTACATGTATCACCAGAGTCCACTATCTGTGGAGCCTTATATAGCAAGAACACGTGTTAAACACTACCAAAAAAAAAAAAGAAAAAAAAGAATACAATAAACAATTTAGATGAGGGAGTTGACTTTACATTCCATGTCTTCCAATGCTAAACGTTCGTGCCCATTTACTGCTGGTTACTAGGGGGTCACTAGTGGTGCAATCAAATTATAAATCCACATGCTATGCATTTTGTTGCAAGTATGATAAAGGCATCATAATTGAGGCACTTAGAATAGCAAAGGCGTAAACACCAAAAGCTAGTTTTGAGAAAAATGTGATTTAAAGTTTTACTAAGCATTATATATTAGAATAATCAATAAAGACATAAAGAAGTGTTCAGATGTGAACCTAACGCATTAATACTATTAATTATGATTGTAAAATGTTATTTGACAGATATACAAGTTTTTTTGAAAGCTAATTCCATTGACAATGTTATTTAAAATAAGTAGGGCATGCATTCATGTGTGTTATAGCCAAACTGTTTACTTGTAAAGTTAGCATTTTGCAAGAAATACTTAAACTAATATTAGTAAATATTTACCACAAATATTTGTTGTAATATTAACAAATAATAAAATGAATATAAAGAAATAAGTAAACCAAAAGTATTACGTTTTGCTCACCGAAGATAGTGTAAGTAATTAGGGTAAATGTACTAAAGGCTTGTTCAATGGTCGTTAATAAACAACACTACTTTAAATACACAACACTAAATGCACTAAATAAAACTTAATCTGAGAACTGCAAGGCACCAGGATGTATGTTACAACTTCGTTTAAGAGCAACAGACTGAAGGAAACAGCTACCCCGTACAGGAAGGAATACATCCAGACAAAAACTATTTACAAAACCACAAAATCCTTTAAAAAGGTTGAGGAATAACAATTTATGAGGGTTAAAGGACTGAAAATAAAGAGCACCCTCTGTTAAGTCATTTATTACGTTCTGTTAAAGAGCGGCTGTCACAGTATAGCCATGGCCGGCAGGCTGGCACATACGCCTTTGCTATTCTCGAGATTCAGCTGCAGCACGTATGGTTGAAGACCATGATGTATTCAAATGGAGAGTTCATTCATTTCCAAGGCGTATTGACCATTAACACTAACAGGCATGAAAGAGTACTCTTCATACTATATGTTGCAAGAAAAAACAAAAAAAAGCATACTTTGGCACATACGTCTCTGCTATTCTAAAGGCCTCAATTGTGATGAAGGAAAGATATGCTGATAAGCTCTGGCCTGTCACAGCACTGTATACCAATTAGCATGGTTCATTCAGCCTGTAATCTTAAGTTACAATATAATGCAATAAAATTTAATGGTTTGTTCAAGTCTGTGGTGAAAATCTGTAACACTATGAATCTGCCCACAAGGAGCCAAAATAGCCTCCTTTGCCACAAACTTGTAATACTACCTCTGCTCCCAGACAGTTTATGGGCAAACCATAAAAGTTGGCAAATATGCGAAATTAATCCAAATTTGGCTCACTTTGGAGCTTGCGCCCACACCCACGTGCACACATGCATGCACACATACACACACGCGCACACACACACAATATTTCAGGATATATACGTAAATATATAAACCAAAGCAGATGAACTTACACAACTGAGTGCTACATTTGCGTGGCTTCACTGTGGAATTACAATGCATTATATACAGAGTAGAAGGAGAATAGTTATCTACCTTCCAACTATGAATGCAACTCATCATGAAGAACAAAAGATTCAAAGTTACCTAAGGATCCTCACCAAACATTTTTCTAAAATTAAGTGATCTACAATACAATAGCTAACAATGAGACCTAGATATATGTGGAGCATGCACTACAAGATGTATGTATTTTCTGCATTTGCAATTATGGAAGTTTTTATTTAAATTATGTGTTTTTGTGCAAACAGCATTATTTTAAGAGTAAAACAATGCAAATTTGCATTTCTTTTTGTCTGAAAGAAGAGATTTGGATTGTATTTTATCAGAATTTTAAACAGACATACCATTTTAACAATGGTTAGCCTCCATTACATAGATGACATAGGTATCAAAATACATTTGATAATCACTCTTTGCTTAATTAAGCATGTGCGTTTTAAATCCTGACTGCATTCACATTCTGAATTCAGGTGTTACAACAAACTTCTGATCCATCAGAATCTGACAGAATTAGTTCATAGCAAATATCAGTATCATGCAGAGATGCTTTTAGCTGCAGATTGGGCTGGACTATGTGATTGGCTAGCTAGTTTATGTCATGGCAGCAGCTGGCTACACGGGCTAAATGAATGCACTGTTAAATGTTCCCCTGAATTTAAAGATTTCAATGTATTTTACAAGGATAACAACTGTTAAAACATTTGAAAGTATATATAACATACATGAAACACCATACAAGAGGTACAGACATAAAGTCTGTTTCTGCATTTACAGTTCCCATAGCTAGCAACTGTCATGACTTAAACTTGCTACCTAATCACAATGTGCTGCAATATATACGACTAAATGCTTGCAATGGTGGGGGCTCAAATTGAGTGTTGGAACAAATCTATTTTGGTTTGTTCCAATGCACCAGTCTATACCGTCTGTGATGAGTTCATGAATGGTACACGATTGCCTAATTTCACACATGGATTGGTCACCAATCAGAATCAGTATATTTGCTATGTACAGATTCTGATGGTCTGTGACATGTTCACAAGTTTGTTAGAATGCCCAAATGCATTATGCAACCATAGTCAGTTTGTTGGAATGCACCACCAGTTGGACATCTTTAATACACATGCTCAATAACAGGGACTGTTGTTGCAACAAACCTAATGAAATAGCAAGCAAAGTTGCAAAATAAATTGCTGGACCCAAGCATTCAAGAAAAGAAATGAGTATAACACACTGGCAGCTGATTATATGAGGCAAGGGAGGCCAGGGTTCCTCGCTTTTCTGCAGCAGCAGCAGCAGCAGCAGCAACAGCAGCAGCAGCAGCAGCAGCAGCAATTATTTTTACAATAGACCTTTATGCAATTTTGTCATCTAGCAAGAAGGAAATACATTTGTGTTATTTTTTCTAAACTGCCAACATTGCTCTCTGGGAATGCTAAAGAGGAAGTCAAAGATTGAATTTGACATGTAGGCCAGATGGGCCGCCTGCAAGCTCCCAGTTGCCATGGCAACCATTATGTCACCACTTGAAGCAGTAAAGGGGGTACAAGCCGAACTTGTCCATGCAACTCGGGTCTTCCATGTTGTGGGAGGCCAGTTAATGCGCTGCTGCCTTTTTAGTTTTCTCTTATTAAATTCTCTTATCATTTCTCTTATTATATTAATTCAACTGACACTCATTTTCACTTGTAAACCACAAGGGTTCCTGTCATTCAACCAATGTCATACCAGCACGTTGTCAAGGTAGCTCAGGTGTTCAGAGCAACTGCATAGAAAGACAAAGATTTGTGGTTCAAATTCCACCTATGGCATTGAGTTTTTCAGTCTGAATCTATTTTCCAACTTTAGCCTTCCCAACCATTCCAACTTCTTCACTGATTAACTAAATAGTTGTTTACTATGAAGCCTGGGACTAAAAGTACTTACAATATTGTAAGTCGCCATTGGGGTATGTTATCTCAAAATGAATTTGAGAATGCTTTGTGGTTCACTAGAAAAAATGTGAGTAAATTTATAACGACGACATGGAAAGCAAAACATTTCATGGTTCAAATCCCAGCTATGGTAATATATGTTTCAATCTGATTCTACCTTTCCAATGGTAGCCATTGATGTCAAAATACAAAACAATGTACTTCAAGATACTGGATGACATTGTAATACAAGTGGAAACAAGTCTTTTAACACTGTGATAAACTGCTCTTTCTTAAATTATCCACACTCAGTTCGCCAATTGTGCTCAGTATTTCCCTGTAGATTGTCTGGATTCATTATTAAAAATGCATGCTGCATTCTTCAACCACTCCCAATGTAGAACTGGAAATTGTATTTTCTTCCTTGCATAAAGAAACATCTCACTGTCAGTATGGAAGACATACTGAGAACCGTGTATTTCCTTCCGCCCCAAGTTCAACCTTCCAAATGAGTTATTAATGTGGTTACAACAATATGTATGCATTATATACATCTCAATATTTATAATTACTAACCAATTAATCATACATTTTCTCCCTTCTTTGATGGTGTCTGTCTGCATTGTTAAGTACAACAAACTATAGGAATTTTTTTTCACAGCAGTATGAGGGTCACTAGATAACTATTGAAGTAGTATGTGTGATTTTTTCTGTATTCTTATCGTTACATTAGCGTGAAGTGTAGTTTAGCTTAGCTGATACTGAGCTTGTGGAGTTACCTGTAGCTTCGATATATAATAAATACTCATAAAAATATTTTGTTTATCCCATTTTCTTGAGTATTGCCCCTGGCACTGTATGCAGCACTTCATCCTCTGGAACCACTTTTGGAAGCATACTCGCAATTCAGTTTTCAGCACTGCAGAAAAATTCCCCCTCATTTACTACAAGTGCTTCTTTAGGGCTAGAAAATCAGTGACTTCGAAGCCAGTTCTTCACAATAGGAAACAGGAAGAAATCGCATGGTGCCAAGTTGGGATTATAGGGTGGATGAGTCAATTTTTGCCTCAGTTCCTTGCAGAAACCTTGAAAACCTTGCATTGTCACATTAGTGGTGTGAGGTGATGCTCTGTAATGGTCCAAACAAACTGCCCCATAATCCTGTCTTTGGACATAGTTCTTGAATTTTCTGAAACACTTTTGGAAGGCAAACTTCTGTGCATAATTTTGCAGTAATAGTTCTCTGATTTTCGAGCACAACTGTTGCCACATGACCGCTTGTGGAGCAGAAAGAGGCAACCATTTTCTTTCCCACACTCCTTACCCTCTTGAATTTGATGCGTGGTTGGTCATTAGGGAAAAACCAAATAGAGGATTGGCATTTTGTTTCTGGATCTGATTTATCCAGAAATGTGACCAAATCTACATAGGTAAAACAAAAAGAAATTTAGGGAACAGATTAAAAAAGCATGATACACACCAAATACAGACAAATAAACCTGCAGTGGCACACTACTTTTGGAGACAACAAATCACATCCCAAACATAACCCTCCTAAAAGTGGCAAAACATGCCACAGAGTTAGATACCCGGGAAAAGTTATTAATCACAAAACAAACACTGTGCAATGAACTTTGCCACCACCAAACCCACAATGGAAATTCACCACTCCACCACCAGATGTCACCACACACACAGACACACACCAGACACCACTACTAGAAACCTGGTAGCCCCTTCTGATGATGTGAATAAGTAGGTGTTGAAACCAGTCAAGAAGAAAAACATGTAAGTGACGTTAGGTGTTGAACTCCAACTCAGTTTTTCTATAATTTTAAATTAACATAACTGTTACTTGGTTATCCGTAGATTATATAAATAATATATCCATGTTTCATCACACGTTAACAATACCTGAAACATGTTGAGACTGTAAATCTTTGCAGCATTTCTTGGAACCATTCCTCCCTATGGAGCTTCTGTGCTTCAGACAAATTATGAAGCACACATCTTCAAGAAATTTTTTTACACTAAGGTGCTCGTGAAGGATGGTTGAAAACTCTGTGAACTATTTGCTAATGCCAGCTCAATGTCCTTGTGGTTTGTCTTGAATCTTCCCTGATCATGATTTCCATAGAGGTGATTTTTTACTCAGTTACTACAATTGTTGATCTGCCATACTTCTCTTCATCTTTAAGACATTCCACCCCCTCTTAAATTCTCCAAACCAGCAGAACACAGCAGCACGTGAAGGAGAAAAGTCCCCAAAAGCTCCTTTCAAATGCTCAGCGACGTGTTTCACTTAACACTTTCTTTAACACATAAACATAAAATGCGGGAAATGAATGACACACAAGAGTTCTACCTGCTAGTATTACAAAACCACTGACTCAACAAATTTTGACGCAGCAGCAGTGCTTTTTGTGAGGATGGCCAATGTTCCACATCTCAATAGTCACCCTTTGAGCCTCATAGTAAATTATAAGCAAAATAACAATGGAGTTAATTTCCAATGGATTTTCAGGTTTAGTTTTTGGTGAAGCATTTTCAAGTTTACATCTACAAATTTCTTACAGGTTACTTTTGGCTTTCTTACCATCACCTCATTTTAACAAGAAATATGAATTGTGTAATTTAGCCTCAATGGACATTTCATTTGAATTAGTAACTTTGCAGTTTTTATATAGCTATATAAAAAAACACAGGCGTTCAGTAAATAGGGATGACAACATTTAAAAAATGTCAAACAGCACAAAATGCTAATAAAGACTTGTACTCTTGTACTTTCATTTTTCACAACACATAATTCACTTTTTAATGTGTTTTGAAAATGCAATAAAATGCAAAATTGATTCGAAATGCAAAAATTATATTAAAATGCGACCCAAATGTAAACTCAATTGTTTTTCAACTAAAACTTTTTTCTTTCCTTCTGGAAATCTTAACTTCAGCATTTGTACAGCTTTGGAATGTTTCGACACACTCGACCACCCTTCTAGAATGCAGAAAGGTAATGTGTAAAAGGGAGCACTTTCCATTATTTAGATGGCACAAAGAATTTCATGCATTTGTTTTCAAGCAGTTGAAAAGCTTACCTTCTCAAAAAATTCAATTAAGCTCTTTAAATAGCAGAACTTATTATAATCAGCTTACATAAAAAAGGCTGCTAAAGCCTTGAAAGTTCTCTTCCCAAAAATGCTCTATCTCACAAATCTAGCCCTCAGGTTGCACAGAATCATCAAAGTAGTAAGTTTGTATTCTCTTGTGAATAAGTTGGTTTCCAAGACCAAGAAAATCTTCCAAAACTCTCCTTCCCAAATGCAGGTTTTTAAGGACGTAGCTCCAGAGCTTGCTTTACCTCCACAGCCAGTTCTCATCAATGGGGAACCTGGATCTCTACAGCCATATATTACAGCAACAATTTGGAGAAGATATATGAAGTATATGATGCTCTATCAGAAAATGAAACTGCTTTAGTTTGCAAGGTAAAGAAGTTGTAAAATTAAGAACTCGGCAAATGATCTGGCATTTATAGCAGCACATTATAGTGTGCTACCAGAAGTAGTCTTGAAGCTGGAAAAAACAGGTGGTACGCTAGCGTCATCCATGTGGATCTTTGAAGATGCAATAAATCAACTACTGCACGTATCAGGAGGGAAAGGAAAAAGTGTTAGTGAAAAGTGTAAAATGTTGAGTGCTAATGTGGACCAAGAAAAACTTGAGAACATTTGTGATGTCCTGAAACATGAAAGTTCTGTTGTGACTAATATGAGTCCTTCCGAAATAGCGGTTTTAAATGTGCTCTTGTCACTTCAGTGGAAGTAAAACATTCTTTCTCCATGATGAAAAATGTTCTCTCTACATGCAGCTAATTATAACACTTGACACCTTGAAAAACATATTGTTGTTGCTTGTAATCAAGTAAAGTAAGAGCAAGTACTTTATGTAAAAAATAAATTAAGTATCTTAGATAACTATTTTCATTAATAAAGAGTGGCATTACTCTTCATTTTCACTTTTAATAAATGCTAATTTTAATTATGTTACTACATATTTTCGGTATTTTAAATGCTTTTTAACTGCCTATTTTAAACAAAATAAATGCCTGAACTTCTGGGCTCTAGTTATAACACTAGAATTTATGTGGAGTTTCAATAGCAAGTTTGCTGCCATTATCAACCAATTGTCTGCTGCTAGAAGATGATGTGTTATACCATGGACAACAGACACCAGGTTTGGACATGCTACCACATTTCTTTGTGATGACACCATTTGGGTTTTAAAAATGTCAAGTTGAAGTGGGTGTGCCTAATGGTAAATACAGAAATTTAAGGGGAAATTCCAGCTTTGCAGCACCAAATTATAAAAACAAATGGCCTGATGGGATAAGTGGGTTTTCTTTCCCAAGAGACAAGAAGAGACGAGCCCAGTGGATACAAAAAATGCAGGCGGGACAAATACCTTTTATTCTGAAAGTACTGCCAAGATATTTACATACAGTGAAGATGTAAAGAAATAAATGCCAACATAGATTAACACAGGTGCTATACTTAAGATTTTGGTGTTTCTTTCCTTTGGTAAAATCAAAACCAATACTTTTATTTGTATACTATTTGTTTAAACCAGATGAGCATCTATCCATTCAGTCAGTAAATTAATTTCTTTTGGTGGTGGACATATCTCATAAGATGCTTCACTAAAGAAAAAGAAGCAGATAAGCCAAAGCAAATATGCTTTACAATTACTGTAAATAACTTCTGAATAACAATTAAGCTCTGAAAAAATAGTAGCAAAAACTTGCAGTGAAACTGAGTAATCAAAGTACTTAAATATTACATTTAAAAGGAACATTTATTTATTAAGTTTTCTCAACATTTTAATTAGGTTTGCAACCAAAGGATGATCCATTGATCAATTATACATTTTAAAATCTGGGTAAAATGTTCCATTATTGGCTCCATTTTGCTCATTGAGAAGGTAGGTATGTTGCAAAATGTATTAACTCATCCCTAAAGGAATCCTGGATCCGCCTCTGATTGCCTAATTTTTCTTGCTTAAAGAAAGCATTTCAATTCACTGCATTCAAGCTTACACTGAATCAAACTTGAGACAATTTTATCATTCCTTGCCTCGGTGACAAAATGTAACAGATATAAGTACTTCAGAGTTCATTTTCTCACAATTTGTTTCCCCATTACTGCTCTTCAGAATCCTAAAATATTCAAAGAAAAACAGAAATAGGGTACATTTAGGTACAAACCATGACATTGGAAACCCCCAAAACTCCTAAGAATTAATGTAAATACTGAAACTTGTAAAATAGCTTCATATAATTCAGTATTTTAATTTCTAGTTCAACTTCTAACCGATTTTAAGTGCACATGCTAAGAAGAATATCTGCAGACATATATGAACATTGAATTTTCAGTGCACATAAATCCTATATAGCAACAAAACATGTAATGCAGAGTGTACAATATTAGGTCGATTTTTCTACTATGTGATGCTAGAGGTATGTTTATAGGTACCTGCTATAGAAGTCACAAATGCATTTGATAACTGCATAAATAGCTATGAAATTCACCTTTGCTGAGTTGCTCGTGATTTAAATTAAGATTCTGTTATTGAAGTTGTCTTGCACTTTGTAGTAACATTCTGAAAGTTGTATGTGTGCTTGTTAAAATCTGAACTGAATGTAATATTGCAGGGAAAAAAATGGGATGATCTTCAAACTTATTATAAAATAATTCTGATTAATGGGGAACATGGTTACCATATGTCCTCATATGATTTTTCCTACAGAAATGTTTCCAAATTTGCTAGGGTTTCTTTCTGAGTATTTTGTATATTTATGACCTTCACACTGCTTTATACAATGATATATTATATTTAAAAGTTGTAAATTAGCATCGTTGCTTACTTATTCTGATCTTACTGTTTCATGTCTAAAACATCCCTACAGAGGGGTGCAAAGCTATGTACTCACTCTTTAATAATCGATATCTTGTGAACAAAATGACAGGCTAACAATTCTTGTGCAGTAATGTAGTTTAATACTTTCTCAACAGGTATGTCATTTTGTGTGTTCAAAATGACCACCATCAGCAGCACCACAGTGTCCATGGCGCTAAACTGCTGAGTAAACTACAGATATCATTGTGTCTAGTGTGATGACTGTGCACGATGCTTCAATGGTTTCTCATAGCACATTCAGTATAGCTGGCTTTTTCCATAAACTTCAGTTACATAGCCCATAGGTAAAAGCACGGAGGTGTTAGGTGTAGAGACCGTGGTGGGTACTCAGTGGCACCTCTTCGACCTACCCATTGTCCAAGTAAAATTTCATCCAAGTATGCCCTGACATCTTGATGGTGGGCAGGAAGCATTAAACTACTGCGCAAGAATTGTGTCTGTGTTATTTTGTTCCCAAGATATGGATTATCAAAGAGTGAGTACATAGTTTTGGACCCGTCCACATATAACACTAGATATCTCTCTGGGAATCCCACTTTGAAAACCAAAATGTTGGCTCCATAAGTAGTACTGGTGTCCACATATGGTGTTTAATGTCCTTGGGGGCTGCGTTGTCATTCAGTGGCAATTCAAAGTTGAACACACTATCTTTGTTCCTCAGGATAAATACAGTCTCCTACACAGTTAGTTCCATGTCATTTGTGATGCTTTTAAGCAGCACTGATTCTGAAACTATTTTGTAATTTTCTGTCAAAATATCTCACATTTTTTAAATATCCCTTTGCTCTTACTTTTAGTTTCCTTTTTGTTTTCTTAATTATTACACTTATTACACTGTTTGCAATTGATATGTTCTTAAATTCTCAACCATTGGGATGATGTCTTTAATCTGCGATGTTTAAGAGGTTTTGGATTCTGTATGTGTTCCTAGGTGCTAGAATGATGTTTGTTCTGTAAATATTTTCTGAAATCTTGGGATGGTATGTGAATTCCTGGTCATATGTTTCTATTTTACTATGGATAAATTTGTGGTTTCTTGTATTGTTTTTAATCTCCTTGCTTTTTTGTATTTTCTTATCATGTATCTACTGAACCCACTGTTTTCTGCTATTGTATAGAAGCTCAGAAATCTCTGAAGATTAAATATTATATCAAAAAAGTAACTGCATGTTTTGGGATGAATCGATGAGGTAATGAAATAGCATCATAAATAACAATACAGTCTGACAAGTGCCCGACCGAAAACAGAAATATCATACTGATTCTTTCTTACATTATGCTTGTGAAAATTCATCCATTATGGAAACTAATAACTATATCTTTTTTTAGACGGTAAAAGCTTCTCGGGCTCTATGTCCATGGTCTACTGGGATTCTTCCCTCTTATCTCCCAGACATTTCAGTTCAAACTACAGCAGACGTCTTCACTGGAAGCTCGATGTGATCTACTTGCTAATTCAGCAGCAACTGATGAGGTTGGTGAATGTGTGTCAGCCTTTACAGAGGCAATGTCCATGGATTCAAGTGCTGATTGGTTCTCTTCCGCAAGGGGGTTGGACCTATCCTGGTAATCCTGAAAGTTGCTGAAAGGGGGATGGTTTCTTATTGGTTTGCATGCTTTCTTTCCCTTAACATTTCATAGGGCTGGCTGCCATGCCGTGTGCAGCTTTTGAGTTTCTTCCTTACAGTTGAAATGATTATGATGTTTATAATTTCTATAGCTTCATGATATAGTCGTGAGTAATAATGTGTAGTTTGTGCTAATATGTCTGTTGCTTCCTAATGGATAATATGCTCCCTTTCCGTTAAGACAGCATGCATACAGCTGATTTTCTGGTTGACCTAGATGGCAATTCCTCTTATGCTTGGAGAGGCATGCATTGGTGCTGCATTATGTTGTTCCAATATAAACTGCACCACATGAACTTGGAATCCTGCATACCCCAGCTGAAGAGAGTAGCTCCCTAATATCTTTGGTTGAGCGGAGTGACTGACGCATGTTTTGTAGGTTTGAAAACTATGTCTACATAAAGTTGTTTTAATAACTTGGAAATATGGTCGGTGGTGTTTCTCAGATATGGGAGATATGCTCAAAGAAGAAAGGTACAGCAGATTTCCCATATCTGAGAAACACCACCAATTGCATTTCCAAGTAATTAAAATGACATAATGCAGATACAGTGTTCACGCCTACAAAACAGATATGCCAGTCAACCTGCTCAACCAAAATTATTAGGAACCCACTTTCTTCAGCCAGTGTATACAGGATTCCATGCTCATGTGGTGCAGTTTGTATTGGAACAACACAATGCGACATCACTGTATGCCCCGCTGAACATAAGAGAAATTGACATCTAGGTCAACCACAAAAATCACCTGTAGCTGAACATGCTCTCTTAGCTGAAGAGCCTATATATCCATTATGAAGCAACAGACTTATAAGCACAAACTACACATTATTATTCACAACTGTATCATGAAGCTATAGAAATTTATAATCATCATAATAATTTCAACTGTAAGGAAGAAACTAAAAACTGCACACGGTATTGCATCCACCCCTACAAAACGTTAAGGCAAAGAAAGCGTGCAAACCAATAAGAAACCATCCCCCTTTCAGCAACTTTCAGGAGCACCAAGATAAGTCCAACCTGGTTGCTGGAAGGAGCCAATCCACGCTTGAATCCACAGACACTGCTGCTATAAAAGCACACTTTCATTGACCACATCAGTCACTGATGAGTTAGCAAGGACACATCGAGCTTCCACTGAAGATGTCTGGCATAGTTGCAGACAAAATGTCTGGGAGATAAGAGGAGAAGAATCCCAGTAGACCTCGGCCACAGAGCCTGAAAGAATTTTATCGTCTAATTAACACCAACCATGAAAGCCAATGCTCATTAATACATCAGTTTTATTTGACTATCATATAACACACTAATTACATATGACATAACAATATCCTTATGAAAAATATTAAAACTACTGCTACTCATTAAGGTTCTGCATTTATCAATTGTCAACCAAGCATATGCAATAATGATTAATGTGAAACAATACATAATGAGCTTCAAAATGAGCCAACCTAAATGACAGACAAGGTTATGAAAGTGACACTGATTCTCATTAACTAACACTGCCAGAAATTATGGCAGAAGCATTGAATGTTACTAACAATTTATTACCACAAAAGTCAAGAATATATGAAAAACTCTGTAGGCAGTTCTTCAGGGATACTGTAGCTGAGGAGTATCAATACTATCGTATGATTCACTTTGCTTTTCTGCTTCCAAAGTGGTAATTGAATCATGTGTTTCACTTGCGAGAGCAAATATTTGTGTTTACTTCACGTGTGTTGCCATCTTGTGTGACGTCATTCATTGGTCTGGTCCGTATAGCTCCATCTGGCGTAGCAATTTGTATCAGTTTTGAAATAATTTATTTTAAATGTCCTCCGGCTAGCTGTTTGGGGTCGAACATGTTTCTCATGCACGGTGTGAAGCGGAAAGGAATCTTTTGTCTAGAAATGATACTGATGAAGAAATTGGTTTTATAATCTTTATTGCAGAACACGTTCACGAACACTTTCACATATTTATCTGGATACTCGCCATACTGAAACTGTTTTTAATAACTTCTTATCACTTTTAACTCACGTACTTCAACTTTATATATTTAAATGTATAATACTTTATAGGATTTCTCGTACTTCTGCTGCGCGTAACTTGACGAATTGATAGACCGACATGAGAATCTTGTTGAACTGGGAGCTGACGTGTTATGTGTTGAGAATCTTGTTGAACACTGGGGGACACGCTACCTCGGCCTGGCTTATTTATAGGCTTGCCTTAAGATACGCCTAAAGATTATAAATGAACTGCCATTGGCTAATAAAACGCGCCAACATTAGCGTCTATTTTACTATCCAATGAAAACCACTAATACATATTACTTTTAGGGAAAATTCTAGAAGCTTTTACCGAAAAGGCGCGAAACATTACGTAACTTCCTGGTTCCCGGTACTGATAAACAACTCATCCCCTCGCTGCATTATTGCGTTATTGTTGACAGTTTCAGTAAAGCCGTATATTATTATTTACCAATAATAATTACAATTAATAAAAATCTGAAATCAATGTCACATAAAAATACATATTCATATTACAATCCTTATTTACATTTAAGTAATTTGTGATACAAATTACCGTCTCATATGCCCCACTAGAAACATAATTATAAATATTTATAACTTGTTTGGAAATTTTATAATTTTGTTTTTAGTCTCCTAAATCTTGTAACACACGCTATCACTTTCACTTAACACGCATTTAACACACGACATATGTTTTATCTCGCCACTACTTACTGGCTTTGGTTTAATTAATTTAGATATTAATCTTACATTACAATTTTTTTATAGCAAATACTTTACCCTTAATTATTTAACTAGTGTTACAAAAAATGGTTTACTTTCTTATATTGTTACCAAAAATTTATCAATTCAAGAATTTTTTTGTAATTACTATACATATTTACCAAAATATTCACCCTTTACATATATTTACATCTCTTAAATCTAGACAATGTTTCACCTTTTCTGTTTTCTACATAAGTATTTTTTTTTTTGTTCTGAATTTATTATTATTTTAACAATACTTTTGGAATTGTATTTACGTACTTTTAAGTTAATATCATATTAAGTTTCAATCTTTGCATTCTTAATTTTTAAATGTTGTTATAGTTACTCAAAATTTATTTATTTATTTTTTTTTTTTTTTATTTTATAATTTATTTCTCTATTCAAATGATATATATATAAATAGTTAACCCTCTTACGTTCCAATACATTTCTCTGCAAGTCATCTTTAACTATCCAGCATTTAGTTTACATCTCGTTGCTATTTACCCTCCTGGATCAAATTGTGTGTGGCTAAACATTACTCGTAGCTGTAACCTAACCTTCAAATTGTTGTTCATGAATAACCTCTTGTATTCATTTGAAATTTCGTCACATGATAACATTTGAAAACAATCTACAGTTTCTTGAACAATACATCTTTTAACAACTTTCATTTTTAATTCTTCTACTATCTTTTTAATTTGAAAGTACTCTGACAAATCTGTACTAAACTGTACTGGACTGGAGTTTTCATTTTGAACATCTTGGTACAATTTATTTCTTTGTATTACTGACTCATTCTGTATTTCTGATATTTCCCCTCTGAAATTAACTTGCGCCTCATTTACATCTACATTCCTAACCTCTTTCATCTCTCTTATCTCACTTGCAATGTTACTCATTCTACTATCTGACTCTGTACATTCTAAATTAACCTCACTTTCTTTGTTACCTATTTCCTTGCTCATGTCTAGCATTTTCTTTGAAATTTCTCCTATCTCACTTGCTATTACTTCCTCATTTTTATCTCTCATTTTTGTCATGCTACTATCTAGCTTCGTAACTTTCTTTTCAATTTCTTTACTGCTTTGATCTACTTTTTGCTCTAATACCTCATTACTCCTACCAATATTTTTATTGTTTTGTTCAAAGCTCCTACGAATATCTTCCCTCAATTTCTCATTATTCTGAGTTAGTTTTTGTTCTAAACTCCTATCAATATCTTCCCTGTTTTGATCTATTTTCTTACTAAGATCTTCCCTTAATTTCTCATTACTCTGAGTTAGTTTTTGTTCTAATTTCTCATTATTCTTTTGCATATCTTTCATATTTTCATTATTCTTTTTCATATTCTCATTTAAATTTTTCAGCATTTCCATAATCATACTAGTATCAAGATTAACATTTCCTGCTATTCTATTCTCATTTTCTGCACTAACATTTTCATCTTCAAATCCTAAAAAGTCTGGGCTATTTCCTGTAACCTGTATTGAATTACAGCTAACTGTTACACTATCTCCCTCCATAATTATTTCTTCTGTATTACTAGCAGCCATTGTTTTTATTATCCTACCACTCCTAAGTAACATTTATTTACCCTTTTTCTTTTTTTTATATATAACAAAAAAAATTAAGATATTCTAACCTTACTTATGCTGTCCGTTGCTGTTACTTTGATGTCCAGCGTTCTGCCCCATTCTCCTAGATTTGATGTCGCTTCTGCGTTGTGTTATGATAAATCTACGTCGTCTCGATGTTTTTGTTGTTGAATTACCCTTTTGTCTCGGAATCTGCGTCTTGTAGATCGTTTCACTGCTGCGTTCGTCTCTTCCTGGTTAATTCTGCTACTTTCCTGGTTAATTCAGCTACTTCCTGGTTATTCTTGTTCCTTTCCTGGTCATCTCGAGCCCCACGTTGATGCGCCAATTTGTAGTGGTATTAATGTTGTAATTATTTATTGTAGCTCCGCGTTTGGAAGCCAATATGCAAAGGTTGCTGCTTTACGTAATGTTGTTTACATCACGTGTGTTGCCATCTTGTGTGACGTCATTCATTGGTCTGGTCCGTATAGCTCCATCTGGCGTAGCAATTTGTATCAGTTTTGAAATAATTTATTTTAAATGTCCTCCGGCTAGCTGTTTGGGGTCGAACATGTTTCTCATGCAGGGTGTGAAGCGGAAAGGAATCTTTTGTCTAGAAATGATACTGATGAAGAAATTGGTTTTATAATCTTTATTGCAGAACACGTTCACGAACACTTTCACATATTTATCTGGATACTCGCCATACTAAAACTGTTTTTAATAACTTCTTATCACTTTTAACTCACGTACTTCAACTTTATATATTTAAATGTATAATACTTTATAGGATTTCTCGTACTTCTGCTGCGCGTAACTTGACGAATTGATAGACCGACATGAGAATCTTGTTGAACTGGGAGCTGACGTGTTATGTGTTGAGAATCTTGTTGAACACTGGGGGACACGCTACCTCGGCCTGGCTTATTTATAGGCTTGCCTTAAGATACGCCTAAAGATTATAAATGAACTGCCATTGGCTAATAAAACGCGCCAACATTAGCGTCTATTTTACTATCCAATGAAAACCACTAATACATATTACTTTTAGGGAAAATTCTAGAAGCTTTTACCGAAAAGGCGCGAAACATTACGTAACTTCCTGGTTCCCGGTACTGATAAACAACTCATCCCCTCGCTGCATTATTGCGTTATTGTTGACAGTTTCAGTAAAGCCGTATATTATTATTTACCAATAATAATTACAATTAATAAAAATCTGAAATCAATGTCACATAAAAATACATATTCATATTACAATCCTTATTTACATTTAAGTAATTTGTGATACAAATTACCGTCTCACACTTTACTCCTTGTATATGGATATATGTATATCAAGGTTTCCATTATCAGAAGAGACCACAGCATCGCTGCTATCAAATCCCAAGCAATCTGAATCCAGAGGTGCAGAAGCAACGCCTTCATTATTTGATTGGGCTGTAGACTTATAACTAAACTCAAAGCCTTGGCGATTAAACTCCATTCTGAAATGAAAAACAGTAGGTTAAAATTATTGCATTGCTATAAAAATTTCTGTGTTTTTAAAAAATGAAAGCTTATTAGATATGCAAGTATGCAAATCAGTACAAAAAGGACATTTATGGAAGTGATAGGGAGAAGACAATTATAAAAAGAACAATGGTTGGAAAAAAAAAGAATAGTTTTGTGCACTGAAATTTATAAATGACAGTGAATTAATATTTGGCTGTATGAAGATGTGAATAACGATGTAAGCGGACTGGATAAAGATAATTCCTTTTATTTAAATGTGAGTCGGAATTGTTACACTAACATCACTTAAGTTTACTCACATAACATGTTTCGGGAAACGGTTGTTCCCATCCTCAGAAGTTAATTCGACTGGCCCATGTTGTTGGTGTTTCCGTTTTTTGGACACAGTATCCAGTCCAAAAAACGGAAACACCAACAACACGGGCCAGTCGAATTAACTTCTGAGGATGGGAACAACCGTTTCCCGAAACATGTTAACTTAAGTGATGTTAGTGTAACAATTCCGACTCACCTTTAAATAAATTCAATACACATCACTGTTTCTAGCTTCTTTTCATTACAATATCAACATAATTCCTTTTCTTATCAGCATTATTCAAAATATAATTTATTGATTCAATATGTTGTGCATTTTTAAATAAACAAAGGTAACTTCATTCTCCAAAAACAAAAGCAAAAATATCATGCTTATTAACTTCCTGAAATTGAGGTCCGCAAAACTTTCCCTCATCCAGCAAAATGTCATAAATTTGTGACGACATGAACTTTATAATGTATAAATTGCTCAGTGCAGTAAATGTACTAAAATTACATGTAAAATAAATGGGAATTAAATTTAAAAGTCTTTTCTGATGGTAGATGTTGTTACACATGTGGCGTGACATCAGATCCTGGTGTGAAGATGATAAGCTGGTCTTCCTGAAGGTAGAGCAGGAACAAGTTCTCTGCCTGTGGAGTGGGGGAAGGAAGGAAGATTCCTTCATGTTGAGGAAGAAGAAAGCAGTCAACAGTTGGAGTTGTGAGGGTGGGTTCACAGCCAACAGTCTTTATAATAATGAGGTCAATGGAACAGCATAACCATATTGTGACAAGTCACCATTACAGATAGAAAGAGGTCGCTATTATGCCATGTTGTGTTCTTTTGTTCAACCTCATACTGGGTTAAGTTAACATGATGTAACATTCTATGGAATATAAAGGAGAATGCTGCAATTGGTAAACCAATTAACTGTGAGTTAACTTGCATCTCGAAAATTTGAGGTTTGCAAGTGATTATCAAGATGAGTTAAGCAAGCAGCATGTGAAGATGGATGGTAAAATTTGTCTTTGGCTGGAAATTCCGCACAGGAGTTTGGGACGTGAAGGATGAGTTAGTGCATAAAAGAGATGGGTGTACAAAATATTATTTTGTCCATTTTATTAACAAATGGTGAGATCTTTCCATAATTGATTTATTTTCTCATTTTGTTTTATTGCATTTTAAAATTAATCTAAAACAAGCAAACAGTATTTAGCACGGCATGATTATGCAGGTGTTTTTTTTTGACTTGGTGTAATCTATTTTGCATATAGGGTTTCTTTTAACATTCATCATGTACTGTAGCCAAATTTACATAGCACAAGAACTGTGGCTTTTTATGTTAGGGCTACGCTGAATACGAATGCATTAATGAAAGTATATGGTGATGAGATATACTATGCAATTGTGCAAATAACCAAAGTGATATGTCGTGTGATTATGTAATGAACAAGCTAAGAACAAAGGAGTGAAAATACTGTTAGTGTATGGTTTATGGTTTGTGAGATTAAGAGCTGTGATATTTTACACTGTAATGGTTGTTTTTGTGATTTATTTCTTTCAAGTGTTGTATATATGAAAAGAATTTATGCAGTACAAGTTAATAATTATTGTCAAAGACATAAAGTAAAGATTTTACATGAATTTTTATAGTAGCAAAGTTGTATCAATTGTTTTAAGTTGTTTACGGCCAACATATTTTATATGTAAAGACTGTGGAAAAATTTTATTACCCTGAATTCCCTATCATTGATTACATTTTCTAAATTATTGTGCAGAATTGCCATCATGGTTAACCATTACATTTTAAAGGTAAAATAGCAGTTAAGTACCTGTGGGATGAATAGTGTTCATGTAATAGCATGCTTACCCAAGGTAAAAGTACAGAAATTAAGGTAACTGGTAGTAATTGATTAATTAAAAGTGTTACAATTACAGTTTTCAATTAAGAGTTGCAAATGACAGTAAAGTTTGAAGGGAGCATTACACTTTGAAGACATGGTAATACTGCTTCTTTCTGTCACACAAGCTGAAATTCTTCTGTACCAAAATAAACATCTATTAAATCACTGAACACCACTTCCTAGGCTGTAGACAGATTACTAGTCCATATTTTATGCTTCATTTCATTAACTATAAACAAAAGCTGTCACAAAAAATGGAAAACATATCCTGCAGCCATAGAACAACAATACAATAACCATGGTAATGCATGAGGCATTCAGGAGATCTGTGTTTCAAATCCCACCAGGACTGACTGAGGAAAACTGAGGCTTTCCTCAGTCATCATAACTCACAAATGCTAGGAAGGTACCCTAAACTTACGCCTGGAGGTTTCCTTCCTAAAATCGGTTTCCCAAATTTCATTTAACTACATGTATCACCAGTGTCCACTACCTGTGGTGCCTTATATAGCAAGAACACATGTTAAGCACTACTAAAAAGAAAGAATACAATAAACGATTTACATGAGGGAGGGAATTGACTTTACATTTAATGTCTTCCAATGCTGAATGCTTGTGTCCATTTACTGCTGGTTACTAGTGGCCACTAGTGATGCTACCAGATTATAAATCCACATGCTATGCATTTGGTTGCAAGTATGGTGAAGGGACCATGATTGCGATGAAGGAAAGACATGCTGATAAGCTCTGGCCTCACAGCACTGCATACCAATTACATGGTTCATTCAGTCTGTAATCTTAAGTTACAATATAACGCAATAAAAGTTAATGGTTTTTCAAGTCTGTGGTGAAAATCTGTAACACTTTGAATCTGCCCACAAAGAGCTAAAGTAGCCTGCTTTGCCATAAACTTGTAAAAATACCTCTGCTCCCATACAGTTAATGAGTAAACCCTAAAAGTGGGCAAGTATGCAAAATTGATTACAATTTGGCTCACTTTGGAGCTTATACATACATACGTGCAATATTTCAGGAATTATATGTAAATGTATGAACGAAAACAGATAAACTTACACAACAGAGTGCTACATTTGCACAGCTTCACTCTGGAATTACAATGACTTATATACAGCGTGGAAGGAGTATAGTCATCTACCTTCCAACTATGAATACAACTCATCCTAAAGAACAAAATATTCAAAGTTACATAAGGTCCCTTCTCAAACATTTTTCTAAAAGTTTTCTAAGTGATCTATAATGCAATATCTAATAATGAGGCCTAGATATCCGTGGAGCATACACTACACGATGTATGTATTTTCTGCATTTGCAATTATGGAAGTTTTTATTTAAATTATGTGTTTTTTCACAAACAACTTGATTTTAAAAGTAAAACAATAAAATTTGCATTTCTTTATGTCTGAAAAATGAGATTCGAATTGTATTTTATGAGAATTTTAAAGACACCATTTTAACACTGGTTAGCCTCCATTACATAGATGGCATAGGCATCGAAATACATTTGATAATCACTCTTTGCTTAATTAAGCATGTGCATCTTAAATCCTGACTGCATTCACATACTGAATTCAGGAGTTTCAACAAACTACTGATCCATCAGAATCTGTCAGAATTAGTTCATAGCAAATATCAGTACTGTGCAGACATGCTTTTAGCTGCAGATTGGGCTGGACTATGTGATTGGCTAGCTAGTTTATGTCATGACAGCAGCTAGCTACAAGGACTGTTAAATGTTCCCCTGAATTTAAAGATTTCAATGTATTTTACAAAGATAACAACTGTTAAAACATTTGAAAGTAAATATAACATACATGAAACACCATACAAGAAGTACAGGCATAAAGTCTGTTTCTGTATTTACAGTTTCCATAGCTAGCAACTGTTATGACGTAAACTTGCTACCTAATCAAAATGTCCTGCAATATTTATGACTAAATGCTTGTAATGGTGGGGGCTCAAATTGAGTGTTGGAACAAATCTATTTTGGTTTGTTCCAATGCACCAGTCTGTACGTCTGTGATGAGTTCATGAATGGTCCATGATTGCCTAATGTACACGTGGATTTGTTTGAAGTTGGTCACCAGTCAGAATCAGTATATTTGCTATGTACAGATTCTGATGGTCTGTGACATGTTCACAAGTTTGTTAGAATGCCCAAATGCATTATGCAACCATAGTCAGTTTGTTGGAATCCACCACCAGTTGGACCCGCTTTAATGCGCATGCTCAATAACAGGGACTGTTGTTGGAACAAACCTTATAAAATAGCAAGCAAAGTTGCAAAATAAATTGCTGGACCCAACCATTCGAGAAAAGAAATGAGTATAACACAGCTGATCAGATGAGGGAAGGGTGACCAGGGTTCCTCGCCTTTTGGTAGTAGTAGTGGTAGTAATTATTTTTACAATAGAACTTTATGCATTTTTGTTATCCAGCAAGAAGGAAATACATGTGTTATTTTGTCTAAACTGCAGCATTGCTCTCTGGGAATGCTAAAGAGGAAGTCAAAGATTGAATTTGACATGCAGGTCAGATTGGCCGCTTGCAGGCTCCAGTTGCCATGGTAACCATTATGTCACCACTTTGAAGCAGTACAAGGGGCAAAAGCCGAACTTGTCCATGCAGCCCTGGTCTTCCATGCTGTGGGAAGCCAGTTAATGTGCAGCTGCATCTTTAGTTTTCTCTTATGAAAGTCTCTTATCATATATTAGTTCAACTGACTCACATTTTCACTTGTAAACCACAAGGGTTCTTGTCATTCAACCAATGTCATACCAGCACGTTGTCATGGTAGCTCAGTTGTTCAGAGCAACTGCATGGAAAACAAAGATTTGTGGTTCAAATCCCACCTATGGCATTGAGTTTTTCAGTCTGAATCTATCTTTCCAACTTTAGCCTTTCCAAACATTTCAACTTCTTGATGAACAAAAATTATCACTGACTGACTTAACAGTGGTTAACTATGAAGCCCGGGACTAAAAGTACTTACAATAATGAAAGTGTCATTACGGTATGTTATCTCAAAATGAATTTGAGAATGCTTTGTGGTTCACTAGAATAAATGTTAGTAAGTTTATAGCAATGACATAGAAAGTAAAACCCCGCTATGGTATTGAATGTTTCAATCTGATTCTACCTTTCCAATGGTAGCCCATGATGTAAAAATACAGATCAATGTACTTTAAGATACTGGATAATATTCTAACACAAGTGGAAACAAGACTTTTAACATTGTGATAAACTGCTCTTTCTTAAATTGTCTCCACTCAGTTTGCCAATTGTGCTCAGTATTTCCGTGAAGATGGTCTGGATTCATTATTAAAAATGCATGCTGTATTCTTCAACCACTTCCAGTGTAGAACTGGAAATTGTATTTTCTTTCTTGCATAAAGAAACATTTCACTCTGTCAGTATGGGAGACATACTGAGAACCATGTATTTCCTCCCGCACCAAGCTCAACCTTCCAAATGACTTATTAATGTGTATACAACAATATGTATAGATTATATACATCTCAATAATTGTAAATACTAATCAATTAATCATTCATTTTCTCCCTTCTTTGATGGTGTCTGTTTGCAATGTTAAGTACAATAAATTGTAGGAATTTTTTTACAGTGGTATAAGAGTCACTAGATAAGTATTGAAGTAATAAATAATAAATACTCATAGAAATATTTTTTTTAACCCAGTTTCTTGAGTATGCTTCCTGGCACTGCATACAGTGCTTTTTCCTCTGGAACCACTTCTGGAAGCATACACGCAATTCAGTTTTCAGCATTGCAGAAAATTTCTTCTCATTTCCTACAACTGCTTCTTTAGGGCTAGGAAATCAGTGACTTCAAAGCCTGTTCTTCACAATAGGAAACAGGAAGAAATTGCATAGTGCTAGGTTGGGACTATAGGGTTGGTGTGTCAATAGTTTTGCTTCAGTTCCTTGCAGAAACTTCATTGTTACATTAGTGGTGTGCGTTGATGCTCTGTAATGGTGCAACAAACCTCCCCATAATCCTGTCTTTGGATGTCGTTCTTGAATTTTCTGAAACACTTTTGGAAACCAAACTTCTGTGCATCATTTTTCAGTAATAGTTCTCTGATTTTCAGGCTCAACTGTTGCCACATGAGTACTTGTAGAGCAGAAAGAGGCAACCATTTTGTTTCCCGCACTCCTTGACCTCCTGACTTTGATGGGTGGTTGGTCTTTAGGGAAAAACCAAATAGATAATTAGCATTTTGTTTCTGGATCTGATTTATCCAGAAATGTGACCAAATCTACATAGGTAAAACAAAAGAAATTTAGGGAACAGATTAAAAAAGCATATGAGACACACCAAATACAGACGAATAAACCTGCAGTTGCACACTACTTTTGGAGACAACAAATCACAACATCCCATCAAACATAACCCTCCTAAAGGTGGCAAAATATGCAACTGATTTGGATACTTGGGAAAATAAATTAATCACAAAACATAAACGCCATCACAAAACATAAACGCCATGCAATGAATTTTGAATTGCTGCCACCAAACCCACAATGGGAATTCACCACTCCATCACCAGATGTCATCACACACACAAACACACACAAGATAGCACTACTAGAAACCAGTCAGCCTCTTGATGATGTGAGCAAGTAGCTGTTGAAACCAGTCAAGAAGAAAATCGTGTAAATGACGTTAGGTGTTTCTACTACGACTCAGTTTTCTATAATTTCAAATTCACATCACTGTTACTAGGTTATCCATATATTATATAAATGATATGTCCATGTTTCATCACACGTTAACAATATCTGAAACATGTTAAGACTGTTCACAGTTAAATCTTTTCAGCAATTCTTGAAACCATTCCTCCCTATGGAGCTTCTGTGGTTCAGGCAAATTATGGAGCACGCATCTTCAAGAAATTCTTTTCACTAAGGTGCTCATGAAGCATGGTTGAAAACTCTGAACTAATTGCTAATGTCAGCTCAATGTCCTTGTAGGTTTGTCTTCAATCTTCCCTGATCATGGTTTCCATAGAGGTGATTTTTTACTCAGTTACTACAAGTGTTGATCTGCCATACTTCTCTTGATCTTTAAGACATCCCACCCCCCTCTTAAATTCTCCAAACCAGCAGAACACAGCAGCTCGTGAAGGAGAAAAGTCCCTGAAAGCTCCTCTCAAATGCTCAAATAATGTGTTTCACTTAAGCCACATTTAAAATCATATCAGATCACTCAAAAATGCTCTCTCGAATTGCCTATTGCACTTACAAGAGTTCACACAAACATAAAATGCGGGAAAGTGAATGACACACAAGTGCTCTGCCTGCTAGTATTACAAAACCACTGACTCAACAAATTTTGACACAGCAACAGTGCTTTTTGTGAGGATGGCCAATGTTCCACATCTCAATAGTTATCCTGTGAGCCTCATACTAAATTATAAGCAAAATAACAACAGAGTTAATTTCCAATGCATTTTCAGGTTTATTTTTTGGTGAAGTATTTTCAAGTTTACATCCTCAAATTTCTTACAGGTTACTTTTGGCTTTCTTAACATGCACCTCATTTTAACCAGAAAAATTAATTGTGTAATTTAGCCTCAATGGACTTTTCATTTAAAAGCTAATATTTTTTCAGTTTTGATATAGCTACACAAAATAAATATAGGAGTCAGTGAATAGGGAGTGCAATATTTAAAAAAATGCGAAAGAGTGCAAAATCACAATAAACTCTTGTACTCTTATACTTTCATTTTTCACAACAGGTAAACCCTTTTTTAATAAGTTTTGAAAATGCAATAAAATGCAAAATTTGATCAAAATGCAAAAATTTTACTAAAATGTGACACAAATGTAAACTAAACAATTATTTTTCAAATAAAACGTTTTCCTTTCCTTCTGGAAATTTTAACTTCAGCATTTGTGCAGCCTTGGAATGTTTTGACACACTCGACCACCCTTCTGGAATGCAGAAAGGTAATGTGAAAAAGGAAGCACTTTCCATTATTTACTGAAATTAGCATATTTAATAAATTTTAATTATAGTTTTAAGCCATTTAAAATAAATAAAGTCCATTTAAAACCTGAACTTCCAGGCATAAGGAAAACAATCATGGTTGTTAACTTAATAATGAATGCAATAATTCTGATGAAAGAACTTATTGAAAAATTCCTCTTCCTTCAACTGAAGGCTGCTGTACACTAAATTAACCAAGACACAAAGTATTAAAATAAGAAATACAAACATAAATAAGTGTTGTCTACTAAAACAGATGACAGAGACAGAGAGAGAGAGAGAGAGAGAGAGAGAGAGAGAGAGAGCATGGTTTCACCCTTTTTTTTTATAAAATTGTTACAGTTTCTTAGACACACAAGTGAATTCATAAAATACAGATCTAAAATCACAATGGTAACCCCTAGAAATAGGTGTAAAATTGTTTAAACATTGAGAGATTAAATGTCATACTAATGGTTTTTTAATGTATTGCTGGATCCAACCATTGGAGAACAGAAAGGAATATAACACAGTTGCAGCTAATTGGAGGAGGGAAGGGAGGTGGGGCATCCCAACTTTTCTAATGATTTTTCAATGTGAGAAATGATACTAACAATTCTAAAATAAATACATTTTTTAACTGAATAGATCCTCTAGCTCCTATAATGAATCCAACAACTTAGATTGAGGTTAATGGATATTTTCACAAATGTATGGTCTAGTTGGTTCCTAGATACTGCATCTTTCTGCACTTCTGCCAGATAATCTTTGTGCATTTCCCATCTACAGCAGTGTCAATTATAGTTCCAGAGCATAAGCCAGGCGTTATTGCTATAATATTCATTCTTCTATGAAGATACATTTTCCGACACGTCATATACCTCTTCATAGACCTGATACTTCTTTTCTCTAAAAACCTCAGCAATTAGGGACAAACTTTATCTGCTAATTCTGAGTATTTCACTTTGTGACAAATTCCAAGGATATGAGCATGACAGTGTCAGTGTTAAGCTAAATTTGTGACTCAGAACTCGCTCACAGGTATCAAATCAAATAATCCAGTTGGAGAGCACTTTCTCTCTTTTGCACTTAAGTTGTAAGATGAGTTGTTAACTTTATGCACTATGCTGAAGAATGGAAATCCACATTGTTGCAATTCATTGACTCTTTCAAACGAACATGTAAAAGCAAACTAAAAAATGTGTTCATGGAGTGCATGGAACAAAAGCTTGAGCAGTCACATGGAAGAAAATGTGATAAGCAGGTACCTAGCTAAGGTCCTTAATCCTGACACAGCTAGCTGAATATTATCAACTGATTTGAAAGATATTTAAGTGGAAGTAAAAGAAAGATGTCGTTTTTTTTATTGTTAAAATGGATAATTTTGCTGGGGGATATAAAAACTTTCATTCCCAACTGGTGCAAATTAAGACTGAATGCAAATGCTTTTGGCAAGCTCAAATACCCAGTGTTTGCCCAAGCAGTTCTGCAATGTATTTGAGGTTCTATGAACAGCATAAATGCTGAAAGTTATTTCAGTTAACACAATTTAATTATAAGTGACAGGAAGACATGAATGACAGAACAAAATCTTGAGGTATGTTCTATGATTTAACTACATTGGTCTTATCAGCGACCTTTCCTTTGGAACTTAATGCCTATTGGCAATGGTGTTAACTTGTATTCTCTTGTCATTGGATTTCTTGTACTTCTTGGGTTTTAATCATCAGATCACACACACTCACACTCTCATTCATACTTCCAGACTCTGTAGAGGATAAGGAATAATCTTTGATAAAGAAACATTTGCATCTCCCCAGCTGGGAATTGAACCCAGGACCCCTGCACAGCAGGCTGGTGCTTTACTGACTGAGTTGTGATACCAATTTGTTACATTTCTCTCTGTGTTGTATTACCCTTCAATAATAAATAAAAACAAATTCAAAACTTAGTTTAAGCATTGGTATCTAACTATCATCCCTTTACAGTATAATTTTAGTTTCGCATTAATGTTATTTCAAAAGACATAACCTGTTAATCACAAAAAAAAACTTAAATTATGTGTTTTTTTCTTTTCTTTTCTTTCTTCAAAAATGATAAATTGCTAATGCATAAATATTACAAAGTTAAGACTGCTTCTGTAGCATGGTGGTTGACATGCTACTACAGAGGTCCCAGATTTAATTCCTTGCTGGAGGATAGGAATTTTTCTTTATCCAGGTTTATTCCAAAAGAGTGGGTGTGAGAGTGAGAGAGAGAGAGTGAGAGTGTGAGAGAGAGTGAGAGTGTGAGAGAGAGTGAGTGTGAGAGAGAGTGTGAGTGTGAGAGAGAGTGTGAGTGTGAGAGAGAGTGTGAGTGTGAGTGTGAGAGTGAGTGTGAGAGAGAGTGTGAGGGTGTGAGGGGGTGTGAGAGGGTGTGTGCGAGAGTGTGTGCGAGAGCGTGTGCGTGAGCGTGTGTGTGAGCGTGAGTGTGTGCATGAGTGTATGAGTGAGTGTGTGAGTGAGAGTGAGTGTGTGAGTGAGAGTGAGTGAGAGTGAGAGTGAGTGTGAGAGTGAGTGTGAGTGTGAGAGACTGAGTGTGAGAGACTGAGTGTGAGAGAGTGAGAGTGAGAGTGAGAGCGAGAGAGAGCGTGTGAGAGCGAGAGAGAGCGTGAGAGAGCGTGTGAGAGCGAGAGAGAGCGCGTGAGAGCGAGAGAGAGCGTGTGAGAGCGAGAGAGACCGTGTGAGAGCGAGAGAGAGCATGTGAGAGCGAGTGTGTGAGAGCGAGTGTGAGAGAGCGAGAGAGAGCGTGTGAGAGCGAGTGTGAGAGAGCGTGTGTGAGCGAGTGTGAGAGAGCGTGTGTGAGAGAGCGAGTGCGAGAGAGAGCGTGAGAGTGAGCGTGAGAGTGAGAGTGAGCGTGGCTAAGAAATATGCTTTTAAATTAATTGCTTTTTAAAAAATAATTTTTGTTCAGTTGTGAATTTCAGCTATTGCTAAAAGATACAATTATTAAACTATGTGGAGAAACACATAGCCTTACAATAATAACTACAAGGAAGATTTAAAATGTATAAAATATTAAAACCAAGAAAAACACACTAAAAAATTTGCTCATATTATATGGCATGATATTCTCTTAAGTATTTTTTTATAAAATACTGTACATTTTTATTTCAAATGCATAATTTACAAACTGATTAACATCTCTGCACCAAACTTTGCAAAAATACTTTAAACAGATTTTGAAAAAAATGTGACAAATATTAGTAGATAGATCGGTAAGGTATCTTTATTGGTTTCAAATTATTGAAGTTATTACACAAGTACTTAGTGCATGGGTCATTGACCGTACATGCATATTTTAAGATACAAAGTAAGGTAACAAAAGAAACAACAGAAAAAGGAACAAAAACAAAAGAAAGAAAAAAAAATGTGAAAAAGGAAAATAGAGCTAAATTGCCCCTGACTAACTCAACAAATCTGACTTAGCTTTGCGCACTTTAGACAAGAAATTGCCCATGTTTTGCGATTCCTCTAGTCAGCCACTAGATCCCAATATGCCACTCTCCTTCTAGCAGGACTTAAGAAGTTTTCTTTGAGTTTAATTGCTTGCTGGTTCTCCCAATGTGCGCATTCCACTAAAATATGTACCCAGTCTTCATCCAAACCACAGAATGGGCAGATTCTTCTGCCAGAATCGTCAATCATTTTCTGTGCCCAACAGCCTCCCAGTTTAAAACATGCCATCAAACAGTAAATACCCTAAGGGATCAGGAGTGAGCATCGCTGAAGACTTTAGTGCCAGATTGAGGCAAAAAAGAAGCTTTCTAAGGTGTCACTTGGCTGAAGCAGGGTTGCCATGTTGTCATCCAGTTTGATAAGCTCATCATTAATGGCAAGGCATGGTTGAGGCATGAACTGGAGGAATTACTGTTGTGGGGTCAGGACAACCCTGAGCGAGTAGTGCAGACAGCAGAACCACCGACAGGAAGTGACCACACGAAAGAACAAGGGGAGGTGGAGGAGGTGGTAGGGAAGCAGCAGCAGGTTCAGCGACCAGGACGGAGCAGCCCAAAACCACCCCTTAATGGAACCCTCACCACAGTGGTGAGAGAAATGCCACAGAGGCTCAGGGGAAGCATCACAACACAGGCATCCATGCAGCAACCATTAGCAACTGGATCCAGAGGGATGACAATCGGTGGGTGTAAGGGACTCACCAGCAGGGAACACTAGGGCAGGTATGAGGAAGAACTAGGAAATAGCCACCCATGTGGCCTTTGAAATATTGAAGGTCTAAAGAAGAACCTGGCAAATGATAGGTTTATTGACTTTGTAAAAGGTGTAGACATAATGGGCTTCACAGAGACGTGGCTAGAAGTGGGGAAAATTGTAAATATTAGTGATGTTATCATGGGCAGTGAAACCAGGGGCTAGAGAGGCAGATAACTGGGGAGCATTGCCATGTACTCTAAGGACCAACAAATGTTAGCAAAAGCCTTAAACATATACCATGGCCTATGCTCAGGGTTATTTACATCATCACATAATGCCCTCATTTTCACTCCAATAACAAAAATATTTTCACAGAAGCATACCTAGTGCATTGGACTTCATATTTTAAAAGGCCTTAATAGTAATTCTTTACTATTTCTACCCAATTTTCATTAATTGGTTCTCTTAATCCATAAATAAATGTAATTCAATTCTATATTCATTACACAATGCATAGTGTCTCCAGAGCAAATAAATCATCCACCATGGCCTCTAAATCCTCAGGCTTTACCCTGTACTAGGTGAATGGTCTGCTCAATACCAGCCTTCCTAAGGTCACATCCCCCAGTTTAAAGTTTAATAACAGAGGGATCCAATCCACATCTGTGGGACTGCAGTTAAACAACTGATACAAATACAGATTTAAATGATCCAGGGCTGGGTATGACCTCATTACCTAGTCACTTGGCTGCACACTAGCAGCATGAGTGTCCTTCAGACTGTGCACAATGGAGGAGTATGAAAGAAATAGAAAAAAAAAAAAAAAAAAAAGGGAGGGAAACAATGTGTATTGAGCAACATGTGGGCATTCTACATGCAAAGTCGTCCTCTATTGTCTAATGGTACCATGTGAGACGGTAATTTGTATCACAAATTACTTTAATGTAAATAATTATTTTTATATGAATAGGTATTTTTATGTAACATTGATTTCAGAGGTTTAATAATTGTAATTATTAATGGTAAATAATAATTTTCGGCTCTACTGAAACTGTTAACAATAACACAATACTTTAGCAAGGGAGTGAGTTGTTTATTGTTACCGGGAACCAGGAAGTTACGTCATGTTTCGCGCCTTTTCGGTAAAAGCTTCCAGAACATTCTATAAAAGTAATATGTATTAATGGTTTTCATTGGATAGTAAAATAGACGCTAATGTTGGCGCGTTTTATTAGCCAATGGTAATTCATTTATAATCTTTAGGTGTAGCTTGAGGTAAGCCTATAAATAGTGTAGATTCAAAGCGAGCGTCCTCCAGTTCGGCAAGATTCTCGACACAGTACACATCGTCCTCCAGTTCGGCAAGATTCTCGACACAGTACACAGCGTCCTCCAGTTCGGCAAGATTCACGAAGCACTACACATCGTCTCCCGCAGTTATACAAAATTCTCCGTACATTACACGTTGGCCGCTCAGTTCACCAAGTTACGCGCAGTGAAAATCATTAAAGATCTAAAATATTACAAAGTCACTTATATACAAAAAATTGAAGTACGTGAGTTAAAAGTGAGAAGTTATTACAAACAGTTTCAGTATGGCGATTATCTAGACAAATCTGTGAAAGTGTTAGTGCACGTGTTCGACAATAAAACAGTATAAAAAACATTTCTTCACTAGTAATTTTTGGATAAAAGATTCCTTTTCCGCTTCACACCCTGCAAGAATTAAATGCCTACCTAAATAGCTGGCCGGAGGACAATATACATAACCTTAAAACTAATTCATATAGATTGCTACGCCAGAAGGAGTTAACAAATGACCAACGAATGACGTCACACAAGATGGTTCCACGCGTGAGGTAAACGACATTACGTGAGAAACATTATCCACCACGTGGGGACACAAATACACAAATACACACAAATACTACTTCAAATTGGCGCCCATACGTGGGGCAGTTAAAGTGAAGTAAACACACTAAAACTACTTCAAATTGGCGCCAGACGCAGATTCCAGAAACAAGAGGAGCGACAAACGACGTGGATAAGTGGACGCAAAAACATCGAGACAACGTAGATTCATCATAAAACAACGCAGAAGCGACATACAAATCTAGGAGAAAGGGGCAGAACGCTGGACATCAAAACTGCAGCATCAGACAGCATCAAAAAGGTAATTAAATGAGACTGAGAAGTGGTAGGATAATAAAAACAATGGCTACCAATAATACGGAGGAAATAATTATGGAGGGAGATAGTGTAATAGTTAGCTGTGATCCAATACAAAGTACAGGGAATAGCCCAGATTTTTTGGGATTTGAAGATGAAAATGTTAGTGTAGAAAGTGAGAATAGAATAGCAGGAAATGTTAATCTTGATACTAATATGATGATTATGGAAATGCTGAGAAATATAAGGGAAGATAATGAGAAATTAAGGGAAGATATGGAAAAGAATAAGAGGGAATTGAGGGAAGAATTAAGGGAAGATAGTAGTAAGAGTAATGAGAAATTAGAACAAAAACTAACTCAGAAAATGGAAATGAATAATAAAGAATTGAGGGAAGATATTAGTAAGAGTATTACAGATCAATTAAGGGAAGAAATTTGTAAGAATAATGAGAAATTAGAAAAGAAAATAGATCAAAACAGGGAAGATATGCAACAGAGTCATAGGGAGTTAAGAGAAGATATTCGTAGGAGCTTTGAACAAAACAGAAAAGATATTGGTAGGAGTAATGAGGTATTAGAGCAAAAAGTAGATCAAAGCAGTGAAGAAATTGAAGAGAAAGTTATGAAGCTAGATAGTAGTAGGCCAGAAATGAAAGATGAAAATGAGGAAGTAATAGTAAGTGAGATAGGAGAAATTTCAAAGAAAATGCTAGACATGAACATGGAAATAGATAACAAAGAAAGTGAGGTTAATACTAAAAGTGAGGTTAATGTAGAAGGCGCAGAGTTAGGAAGTCAAATGAGTAGTATTTCAAGTGAGGTGAGAGAGATAAATGAGGTTATGAATGTAGATGTGAATAAGGTGCAAGTTAATTTCAGAGGGGAAATATTAGAAATACAAAATGAGTCAGAAATGCAAAGAAATAAATTGTACCAAAATGTTCAAAATGAAAACTCCAGTCCAGTACAGTTTAGTACAGATCTTTCAGAGTATTCTCAGATTAAAATGATTGCAGAAGAATTGAAAATGAATGTTGTTAAAAGATGTGTAGTTAAAGAAACTGTAGATTGTTTTCAAATGTTATCAGGGAACGAAATTTCATATGAATACAAGAGGTTCTTCATGAACAATTTGAAGGTTAGGTTACGGCTACGAGTAATGTTTAGCCACACACAATTTGATCCAGGTGGGTAAATAGCAATGAGATGTAAAGTAAATGCTGGATAGGTAAAGACGACTTGCAGAGAAATGTATTGGAACGTAAGAGGGTTAATTATTTGTATATGTCATGAGAAAAGAGAAATAAATTATAAAAAAAAAAAAAAAAAAATTTAGTAAGTGTAACAGTATTTGAAATTAAGAATGCAAAGATTGAAACTTAAGATGATATTAAAGTAAAAGTACGTAAATACAATTCCAAGAATTAAAAAAAAAAAAAAAAATTAAGAATGCAAAGATTGAAACTTAATATGACATTAAATTAAAAGTACGTAAATACAATTTAAAGAGTATTGTTAAAATAAAATTCAGAATAACAAAAATTGGTAAAAAAAAAAAAAAAAAAAAAATAATTCAAAACAAATGCTTATGCAGCAAACAGAAAAGGTGAAACATTGTCAAGATTTAAGAGATGTAAATATATTTGCAAAGTACAAAATAACAAAAAAATTGGTAAATATAATTAAAAATAATTCAAAACAAATACTTATGTAGTAAATAGAACATGTGAAACAGTGCCTAGATTTAAGAGATGTAAATATATGTAGAGGGTAAATATTTTGGTAAATATGTATAGTAATTACAAGAAAATTCTTGAATTGATAAATTTTTGGTAACAATATGAGAAAGTAAACCATTTTTTGTAACAAAAAATTTATTGTAACGACAGATTAATATTAAAACAAATTAAACCAAAGCCAGTAAGTAGTGGCGAGATAAAACATATGTCGTGTGTTAAACGCGTGTGAAGTGTTAAGTGAAAGTGAATAGCGTGTGTTACAAGATTTAGGAGACTAAAAACAAAATTATAAAATTTCTAAACAGGTTATAAATATTTATAATTATATTTCTAGTGGGGCATATGAGACGGTAATTTGTATCACAAATTACTTTAATGTAAATAATTATTTTTATATGAATAGGTATTTTTATGTAACATTGATTTCAGAGGTTTAATAATTGTAATTATTAATGGTAAATAATAATTTTCGGCTCTACTGAAACTGTTAACAATAACACAATACTTTAGCAAGGGAGTGAGTTGTTTATCGTTACCGGGAACCAGGAAGTTACGTCATGTTTCGCGCCTTTTCGGTAAAAGCTTCCAGAACATTCTATAAAAGTAATATGTATTAATGGTTTTCATTGGATAGTAAAATAGACGCTAATGTTGGCGCGTTTTATTAGCCAATGGTAATTCATTTATAATCTTTAGGTGTAGCTTGAGGTAAGCCTATAAATAGTGTAGATTCAAAGCGAGCGTCCTCCAGTTCGGCAAGATTCTCGACACAGTACACATCGTCCTCCAGTTCGGCAAGATTCTCGACACAGTACACAGCGTCCTCCAGTTCGGCAAGATTCACGAAGCACTACACATCGTCTCCCGCAGTTATACAAAATTCTCCGTACATTACACGTTGGCCGCTCAGTTCACCAAGTTACGCGCAGTGAAAATCATTAAAGATCTAAAATATTACAAAGTCACTTATATACAAAAAATTGAAGTACGTGAGTTAAAAGTGAGAAGTTATTACAAACAGTTTCAGTATGGCGATTATCTAGACAAATCTGTGAAAGTGTTAGTGCACGTGTTCGACAATAAAACAGTATAAAAAACATTTCTTCACTAGTAATTTTTGGATAAAAGATTCCTTTTCCGCTTCACACCCTGCAAGAATTAAATGCCTACCTAAATAGCTGGCCGGAGGACAATATACATAACCTTAAAACTAATTCATATAGATTGCTACGCCAGAAGGAGTTAACAAATGACCAACGAATGACGTCACACAAGATGGTTCCACGCGTGAGGTAAACGACATTACGTGAGAAACATTATCCACCACGTGGGGACACAAATACACAAATACACACAAATACTACTTCAAATTGGCGCCCATACGTGGGGCAGTTAAAGTGAAGTAAACACACTAAAACTACTTCAAATGCTAGCCTCTAGTTCCCGAAGTTGCAGGTTCAAACCCAGCAGAGGGTGATGGATCTTTTCAGGCATAAAAATCCTTAGCATGGCTTCCTTCAGAACGGAAGTAAGGCCAATGGTTTTGTGTCATAGATTTATGGCACATAAAAGAACCTCAAGCCTGATAAAGAGGCCTCTGAGCAAAATTTCCAGTCTTTCATGCCCAATATAGAATCGGACACTAAGGACAATAGCAGCTAAAGAGTGTCCATAAATGAAACTCAATTTAATTTTTCTGCATGCAAGCCCAATGAAGAAGTAGACAAGAAAACCAGATGAACAAGGAGAGGTGGAACGTGAAATAATATAGACCTCACTAGAGTATTCCTGACCTACCCTTTGACCAAGAACCAAGAACAATCAAACTGTTGACTATACCAAGAATGTTGCTTCTATGTAATAGGGAATTACCCAAGGAAAACAACAATAACTGTTTATGATGTGAGTCTTGTGAACATGCTCATTATCTTTGTTCTGCTTTCATGTTTCATTTTAATTTTATAAATTCTGTCTTCATCATTTTGCCTAACTCTTGTTCCAGCTGTAAACTGGGCATATTTTTTCTCCAGTACAGCTTTGCAACTGTTATATTCGACTATGGTGCATCTATGTCTCTGAACACTTTTGTGTGCACCTTAAAGCACTGGTGAGAAGCAGCAATTTATGTGCATTCAAAATTCTTTAGGGAAACCTACCTGTATACAAAGCTTCGTGCATTCTTTTTGGAGTCAGTCGACTGCACAGTGGCAGAAGACAGTCGTTGCCCATCATTCATTTCTTGCTCCTCCAGCTGTCCCCCATTGGCAGTCCCAGGACGATTTATATCATTTGCAGGGAACTCTACGTCCTCCCCTGTTTATAAGAAAGAAAACAGTAATCCTTATATTGAGTTATTGAAATGTTTGCATTAATGTTAATTATATTAAGCAGAGATTAAAAGCCCTATGCCACCAATGTTAGTCTGCTAAATTCATGACCTATTAATCTCCAAACCGTTTAAAATAGACTGAAATTTTTACAGGATGTAGATGCATGCCTTTTAAGTTCATGGATCTCATTTTATACAATAAGTATGTTTATTAGGGAAGACAGGACTATTTTCTTACTTATACCACCTTCTGATTAAAGTTTATAAGCAATTTTTTTAAACAACCAACCATGTTATTAATACTAAAGTAGCTCCACTACAGCACTTGAGTTGTTTTTTTTATCATCCTAAAATTTTATTTAGCTATCTCGAATAATTTTTGAGAAAATAAGTCATTCAGAGAAAAAGTTGTTCAAAGCAAAATTGCAGAAAACAATTTCATATGCAGTATAACCTCAGTTATATGTTTTCCAAGGAAGACAGCTAAAGTTTTGTATAAATGAGAAAATGTAAAAGAAGAGTTTCTTATGAAACTAAAACAGTTTTATTAGATTATTACTTTAACCAATTATGTATTACTTGATATAAGAATGCAAAATTAAACACATAGATAATAAAATAATACACTATTTAAAATACTTGCATGACTGTACATTTTTTCCCCTAATTTTTATGTTATGAATAAAAGTTTCAGAGTACTTGTGCTTTATACTGGTTATAGAAAATGTTGATTTTTCTTTGCTTATTTGATTTTTCTACACAATTTTACACTGGTCAATTATTGCACTAATCGCAGAAATGCTGTTATTAGGCTTTGTGACAAGTGAAATTGTCATTTAATTTCTAGAGCTTGAACTCTCATGCGCGCTGAGAAACTTTGATAATTTAGGCCTACTACTTCATCACCATCATTATCAGCATCAACAGATACCTGACCATATTATTCACATGTGCACAGCAATCATACGTTCCAAAAATATTTATGCCTATGCACAACGTAACTACTGTTTTATGCTGCAACAGCAAAGGTACAGTATCCAGAAATCATGCATAATATATCTTAACATAGCATATACATAACATATAAATGACTAAGCAAGCAAACATATTTCTTGCATGGGTACCATAAAAATGTGACGTATTAATGAGAAAACGTATAATTGAGCTAAATATTAATGGACAAAGATTGGTGCCTAAAACATTTAAGGTACATCTATGAAAAACTTAGGGAATGATGTATAACTGAGGTTCAACTGTATTTGAAAAGAAATAAATCACATTGCTTGAGCATACACAAGCTGCCATACTTCACAGTAGTACCAATTTGTAGAGCAAAACTTTCCCCAAAAATGACATATCAAATATCTAATGTATTCCCATTTCTTGAATAGAAGACTGTAAACAGTAATGTGTTATAACTAGAGCCTGGAAGATAGGCAAAACTCCTTTTCTTTTGGGATGGATCTAATAGAGAGTTAAATAGAGATCAACATGTTTCCGAGCATTTAGGGATGGTAGAGCCAGTTTTTATTTTGCCTTTTTCAGCTTCTGTTGCCTATTTTAAGGTTTAAATGCTTTTTTGCCTGATTTGGATTGTTATGACTTTTTGCTGTAATATGCACATTTTAAAAGGCACAAAGAATTTCATGCATTTGTTTTCAAGCAGTTGAAAAGCTTACCTCCTCAAACAATTCAATTAAGCTCTTTAAATAGCAGAACTTATTATAATCAGCTTACATAAAAAAGGCTGCTAAAGCCTCGAAAGTTCTCTTCACAAAAATGCTCTATCTCACAAATCTAGCCCTCAGGTTGCACAGAATCATCAAAGAAGTAAGTTTGTATTCTCTTGTGAATAAGTTGGTTTCCAAGACCAAGAAAATCTTCCAAAACTCTCCTTCCCAAATGCAGGTTTTTAAGGACGTAGCTCCAGAGCTTGCTTTACCTCCACAGCCAGTTCTCACCAATGGGGAACCTGGATCTCTACAGCCATATATTACAGCAACAATTTGGAGAAGATATATGAAGTATATGATGCTCTATCAGAAAATGAAACTGCTTTAGTTTGCAAGGTAAAGAAGTTGTAAAATTAAGAACTCGGCAAATGATCTGGCATTTATAGCAGCACATTATAGTGTGCTACCAGAAGTAGTCTTGAAGCTGAAAAAAACAGGTGGTACGCTAGCGTCATCCATGTGGATCTTTGAAGATGCAATAAATCAACTACTGCACGTATCAGGAGGGAAAGGAAAAAGTGTTAGTGAAAAGTGTAAAATGTTGAGTGCTAATGTGGACCAAGAAAAACTTGAGAACATTTGTGATGTCCTGAAACATGAAAGTTCTGTTGTGACTAATATGAGTCCTTCCGAAATAGCGGTTTTAAATGTGCTCTTGTCACTTCAGTGGAAGTAAAACATTCTTTCTCCATGATGAAAAATGTTCTCTCTACATGCAGCTAATTATAACACTTGACACCTTGAAAAACATATTGTTGTTGCTTGTAATCAAGTAAAGTAAGAGCAAGTACTTTATGTAAAAAATAAATTATTAAGTATCTTAGATAACTATTTTCATTAATAAAGAGTGGCATTACTCTTCATTTTCACTTTTAATAAATGCTAATTTTAATTATGTTACTACATATTTTCGGTATTTTAAATGCTTTTTTAACTGCCTATGTTAACCAAAATAAATGCCTGAACTTCTGGGCTCTAGTTATAACACTAGAATTTATGTGGAGTTTCAATAGCAAGTTTGCTGCCATTATCAACCAATTGTCTGCTGCTAGAAGATGATGTGTTATACCATGGAAAACAGACACCAGGTTTTGACATGCTACCACATTTCTTTGTGATGACACCATTTGGGTTTTAAAAATGTCAAGTTGAAGTGGGTGTGCCTAATGGTAAATAGAGAAATTTAAGGGGAAATTCCAGCTTGTTGACAAATACCTTTTATTCTGAAAGTACTGCCAAGATATTTGCATACAGTGAAGATGTAAAGAAATAAATGCCAACATAGGTTAACACAGGTGCTATACTTAAGATTTTGGTGTTTCTTTCCTTTGGTAAAATCAAAACCAATACTTTTATTTGTATACTATTTGTTTAAACCAGATGAGCATCTATCCATTCAGTCAGTAAATTAATTTCTTTTGGTGGTGGACATATCTCATAAGATGCTTCACTAAAGAAAAAGAAGCAGATAAGCCAAAGCAAATATGCTTTACAATTACTGTAAATAACTTCTGAATAACAATTAAGCTCTGAAAAAATAGTAGCAAAAACTTGCAGTGAAACTGAGTAATCAAAGTACTTAAATATTACATTTAAAAGGAACATTTATTTATTAAGTTTTCTCAACATTTTAATTAGGTTTGCAACCAAAGGATGATCCATTGATCAATTATACATTTTAAAATCTGGGTAAAATGTTCCATTATTGGCTCCATTTTGCTCATTGAGAAGGTAGGTATGTTGCAAAATGTATTAACTCATCCCTAAAGGAATCCTGGATCCGCCTCTGATTGCCTAATTTTTCTTGCTTAAAGAAAGCATTTCAATTCACTGCATTCAAGCTTACACTGAATCAAACTTGAGACAATTTTATCATTCCTTGCCTCGGTGACAAAATGTAACAGATATAAGTACTTCAGAGTTCATTTTCTCACAATTTGTTTCCCCATTACTGCTCTTCAGAATCCTAAAATATTCAAAGAAAAACAGAAATAGGGTACATTTAGGTACAAAACATGACATTGGAAACCCCAAAGACTACTAAGAATTAATGTAAATACTGAAACTTGCAAAATAGCTTCATATAATTCAGTATTTTAATTTATAGTTCAACTTCTATCCAATTTTCAGTGCACATCCTGAGAAAAATCTCTGCAGACATATATGAACATTGAGTTTTCAGTGCACATAAATCCTATACAGAAACAAAACATGTAATGCAGGGTGTACAATATTAGGTCGATTTTTCTACTATGTGATGCTAGAGATATGTTTATAGGTACCTGCTATAGAAGTCACAAATGCATTTGATAATTGCATAAATAGCTATGAAATTCACCTTTGCTGAGCTGCTCATGATTTAAATTAAGATTCTGTTATTGAAGTTGTCGCGCACTTTGCAGTAACATTCTGATAGTTGTATGTGTGCTTGTTAAAATCTGAACTAAATGTAATATTGCAGGTAAAAAATGGGATGATCTTCAAACTTATTATAAAATAATTCTGATTAATAGGGAACATGGTTACCATATGTCCTTTGCTAGGGTTGTATATATGTTTCTATTTTACTATGGATAAATTTGTGGTTTCTTGTATTGTTTTTAATCTCCTTGCTTTATTGTACGTTCTTATTGTGTATCTATAGAACCCACTGTTTTCTGCTATTGTATAGAAGCTCAGAAATCTCTGAAGATTAAATATTATAGTATTATATCAAAAAAGTGACTGCATGGTTTGGGATGAATCGATGAAGTAATGAAATAGCATCATTCATTTTCAAATGGGTACAAAGTTTAACTAATGAGATAAAATAAATAACAATACAGCCTGACAAGTGCCCGACCAAAAACAGAAATATCATACCGATTCTTTCTTACATCATGCTTCTGAAAATTCATCCATTATTGGAAACTAATAACTATATCTTTTTTTTTAGACGATAAAAGCTTCTCGGGCTCTATGTCCATGGTGTACTGGGATTCTTCCCTCTTATCTCCCAGACAGTTCATCTGAAACTACAGCAGACATCTTCGGTGGAAGCTTGTTGTGGTCTACTTGCTAATTCAGCAGCAACTGATGAGGTTGGTGAATGTGTGTCGTCAGCCTTTACAGCGGCAGTGTCCATGGATTCAAGTGCTGATTGGTTCTCTTCCGCAAGGGGGTTGGACCTATCCTGGTACTCCTGAAAGTTGCTGAAAGGGGGATGGTTTCTTATTGGTTTGCATGCTTTCTTACCCTTAACATTTTGTAGGGCTGGTTGCCAGGCCGTGTGCAGCTTTTGAGTTTCTTCCTTACGGTTGAAATGATTATGTTTATAATTTCTATAGCTTCATGATATAGTCATGAGCAGGATTAGGATTTTTAGGTGCAAATTTCAGATGAAAAAAGGAAGGGAAAAGGTGCTCAAATGAGTTGAAAAAAGGGACAATAAAGTGCTGGTTTATTTAATGGGATGCACAACTGAAATTGCTATTTTCTAAACTATCCATTCAATTAGGCTGAATTTTAACCACATGTAAGGCTTCTTTAGATATAATTGTTTTGTGAATTTCAATCCAAAATTTTTTATTACTTTTCAAGTTATTAATTTTCAAAGTATAAAATTATGGGTATATGCAAAATGCAACACATGATGCATTTTTCAAAAAAAAAAAAAAAAAAAAAAATCTTATGTTGCTTCTATGTCAAGGAACTACAAATCTGTCATAAAAATGTTTTTCTACCATTCTTAGTTTAAGAGAAAAAAAAGTTTTGCAGCTTTGTTTTTCCATTTCTTTATGGGTTTTTTTTTTTGTATACATTGTTATCTTCAAAAATTAGTAGCGCAAACACTATTCATTACACAGAAAAATTATATGACAGTTTTATTTATTTGGGGTTTTGAAATAAGCATAAAAACTGTCAATATGAATGGATGAAAACTACATCGTGTGGAACATTTTGAATATACAGAAATGCTGAAAATAAGAAACACCTTAAAATGAAGTTTTAAAAATATAAACAGCTAGCAACCAAATGCGCAAGGGTATTTAAAAAGTCTCGTAATGATCCTGAAGCGTTCGCTAGGTCAAAAATAAAAGTGGATTCTAAAACTACAAGCAATGGATAATTTTTTGGTAAAATTTTTATTTATTTTTAGATTTTTTGAGATTTTGGGTTAATTTCAGTTGTGCATTCCCTTAACTAACTGAACTATTTCTCTTTCCTCTATTCTAATTTATTGAACTACAAACAAGAACATCAAAAAATCACTCATCAAAAGAAGGAAAAAACATGAAGCTGTTGTACTTCAAGACATTAAGCATCTCCACATTTTTAAAAGTAAGTCTGTTTCTATTAGGAGATAGAATGTCTTTGTAGATGCTAAAGCTTCATTCAACATCCACAGAAACCAGTGGGGCAAACCTTGTATTCACTCGAAATGGCAACTCTACACATGTGGCGAATTCCTCAATGTCTGGATCCGTCTGAAGACTAGATTCAAGTTTCTCTTTGTCAAAGCCATCTAACTGCTCCCTCACGGAAGTAAAAATATCCCATCGTTTTTCCTTTTCCAGACCTTGTTCTTCCAGTCGTTTAATAGCTGCAGGCAGGTACTTGTAACTATGGACGCAATACAGTTCTGTCTGCAAATTATGTATTTTCTTCGGTAACAGAAATTGCTGTGCCTTGGAAATTGCACCTGCGTCGGATGGATCCAAAGAAAGCACAAACTCTTTAATTTTGTCAAAATTCTCACACAACATAGCAGCACACTCAATCCAAGATCCCCAGCGAGTAATAATCGGGAAATTTGGAAGGGGCAGGCCAGTATTTCCCTGTAGTAAACAACACAGCTCGGAGCTTTCAGTAGAATCTTCTTCAGGGCAGAGATGAATTGATTTGCGATGTCGTATCCATTCCTTATGGATTCACAAACCCTATGAAAGACATGAGCCAAGAATGTCACATGCTTCAAGATAGGAAATAAAGGTTTCAATTGGTTAACAGGTGAAACCATGTATGGAGTCTGATCCGTAACCACAAGAAGAAGTTTTTCAAACTCGATACCAGTAGGCCAGAGTTTTCGGCAGAGGTCCTTAATGGATTGCATTACTGTACTGGCATTGGCTTTCTGCAGCTCATACATTTTTAACAACATCGGCTTAAGTTTCTCCCCTGCTAAGGGAAAAATTAAAATGTTCAAAACATATCGTTCCATTGAGTATATGGTTTCATCCACAATGATTCCCACATCACAATCTCCTTGATTCCTTCTATGGTTTCTGGGTAAATAGGCTCCATGTAGATTATTTCTTAAAGTACTCTCATCGGGCATTGACATCTTAATGTATTTTTCAAGAAATTCCTTGAAGGCTGAATGGTTCACCTTATTGAGTGGAATTTCTGCTTATGTAAGAGCTGCACGCAAATCAATGTTTAATTTCTTCAAATTTTGGCTTTTTGAAGAACTCTGTTGAAACACATTTCGTAGTAGAGGTTGCCGTGATTTGTTTGCTTGAAGTCTTGTTCATTTGATGATTAGAGCTGGAAATGTGATCTCGCTGGTGTTTTTCATCTAACAAAATTCCTGAATCACAAATAGTACGTTGCATAACAGTTCCATCAGTGTCTATGAAATCTTGTTTGAATTCCCTAAGTCAGAACAATAAATCGAGCACTGGACACTTTTGGCATGGTAAAATCTAGTACTAGTACACACGATTGGAGAACTAACACTAGTTCTCTTGCTAACACAATGCAACTGTCACACAACTCACTCTTGCGCCCATTCACTCTCCACATTCTCTTATAACACCGCGACAATTACCAGAATGTTCTCATTCATGCTGGAACTTCAGTCTCAGCGATTTCTATTAGTTTTGAGCAGAACCCAGTCTTAATAATTCTTGGAACTACGTGGATGAGGTTACTGCCGTCTCTGCGTGCTTAGCCTTCGCCTCCATGCAAACAGATGACGTCTCTCACAGTAACAAACACATTCATGAACAGAAGGCTACTGATTCTGGTGGGAAAGAATCACTCATTGCCAACTGCATTATTGCGGGCTACTTTATAGTGGTAAAGCGAGAGAAAGAGGTTTTCGTCGAACACACAATTATTTTGCATTGTTGTGGGTGTGCTTTAAATTGCTGCGCAGCATTTACTGAAAGAGGTAGGTTTACTATTTGCACATACACAGCAAGCTGAGGAGATGTTAATTGAAAGTTAAAGAACAAATTGGAATGAAACTTAAAAGAAAAAAGAGGGGAAAAAGGGGATTATGGGCATGGTTGGGGGAAAATGGAATAAAGGTGCCAAAAAGGAGTAAAGGTCCCAAAAAAGGGAAAAAGGTGTGAGAAAAACTACCTCTTTTCACAACTAGAAACAAAATTTCACACTGTGATATCTTTCCATACAGCTTTAACTTACCCTAAGAAAAAAGGTGTGCACCTAAAAATCCTAACCCTGGTCATGAGTAATAATGTGTAGTTTGCGCTAATATGTCTGTTGCTTCCTAATGGATAATATGCTCCCTTTCTGTTAAGACAGCATGCATACAGCTGATTTTCTGGTTGACCTAGATGGCAATTCTTCTTATGCTCGGAGAGGCGTGCATTGGTGCTGCATTGTAATGTTCCAATACAAACTGCACCACATGAGCATGGAATCCTGCATACCACAGCTGAAGAAAGTGGGTCCCTAATATCTTTGGTTGAGCGGAGTGACTGACATATGTTTCTTAGCCTTGAAAACTATGTCTACATAAAGTTGTTTTAATAACTTGGAAATATGGTCGGTGGTGTTTCTCAGATATGGGAGATATGCTCAAAGAAGAAGGGTACAGCAGGTCTCCCATATCTAAAACACACCACCAATTAAATTTCCAAGTTATTAAAATGACATAATGTAGATGCAGTGTTCAAGCCTACAAAGCAGATATGCCAGTTAACCTCTCAACCAAAATTATTAGCAACCCACTTTCTTCAGCCAGTGTATATAGGATTCCATGCTCATGTGGTGCAGTTTGTATTGGAACAACACATAATACAATGCGGCATCACTGCATGCCCCACTGAGCAGAAGAGAAATTGACATCTAGGTCAACTGGAAAAATCACCTGTAGCTGAACATGCTATCTTAGCTGAAGGGCCTATTTTATCCATTATGAAGCAACAGACTTATAAGCACAAACTACACATTATTCATGACTGTATCATGAAGCTATAGAAATTTATAATCATCATAATAATTTCAACTGTAAGGAAGAAACTAAAAACTGCACACGGTATTGCATCCATCCCTACAAAACGTTAAGGCAAAGAAAGCATGCAAACCAATAAGAAACCACCCCCCTTTCAGCAACTCTCAGGAGCACCAAGATAAGTCCAACCTGCTTGCTGGAGGGAGCCAATACGCGCTTGAAGGCACACTTTCATTGACCACATCAGTCACTGATGAGTTAGCAAGAAGGACAAATTGAACTTCCACTGAAGATGTCTGCAATAGTTGCAGACAAATGTCTGGGAGATAAGAGGAGAAGAATCCCTGTAGACCACGGCCACAGAGCCTGAAGAACTTTTATCATCTATTTAATACCAACCGTGAAAGCCGATGCTCTTTAATACATCATTTTTATTTGACCATCATATGAGGTACGTCCAGAAAGTAAGTTCCGTTTCAATTTCTCTCCGCTCCAGCGCTGCGATCGCAGTTCCGCACATGCGCGGTAGACACTCTGTATCAAGGAGAAGAAACGTGCGCCATTTTGAGATCGCTGTCAGCCACGTACGCTTTGTTGTGCTTGTTTACGATGTCGGTGTTGATTGAAAATCCCGCCGCTTGTGAAATCAGATCTGTGATTCGTTTTCTGAATGCCAGGAAAGTGAAACCAATTGAAATTTATCGGCAAATTTGCGAAGTTTACGGACAAAATGCGATGAGTGATTCAATGGTGAGAAGATGGGTCTGACAGTTCAATGAAGGACATAGTGAAGTGCACAATGAAGAACGAAGTGGGCGTCCATCTTTGGTTACAGAAGAACTGGTTCACGCGATTGATGACAAGATCCAGGAAAACCGCAAGTTTACAATTAGTGCTCTTGCTATGCAATTTACCCAAATCTCACGATCACTAATTCATGAAATTGTTACCGAAAAACTGAAATTTCGTTAACTTTGCTCTCGTTGGGACCAAAGATTCTTACTGAGCAACATAAAACAAACCGGATGGGTAGTGCACTTCAGTTTTTGACCCGTTATGATGAAGGCGGCGAAGAATTTCTAACACAGATAGTCACAGGAGATGAAACTTGGGTTTCTTACGACACCCCTGAAAGTAAGCGGCAATCAATGGAATGGAGGCACAATTCATCCCCAGCAAAGGTTAAGCCGAAACAAATCTTGACACCTCCAAAAATGATGTGCACAGTGTTCTGGGACTGGAAAGGCATCTTACTCATTGATTTCTTACCGCGTGGTCAAACAATCAAAACAGATGTTTATTGTGAGACACTTAGGAAATTGCGCCGCGCAATACAGAATAAGTGCCCAGGATTGCTGTCAAAAGGTATTGTTTTTCTTCACGACAACGCACGACCACACACTGCAAATGTGACGCAAAACCTCCTACAGGGATTTGGCTGGGACGTGTTTGACCATCCTCCGTACAGCCCTGACCTCACTCCTAGCGACTTTCATCTGTTCTTACATCTCAAGTCTTTCCTTGGCGGTCAACACTTCAACAATGATGAAGAGCTGAAAGAAAATGTTTCCAACTGGTTGAAGACTCAGGCGGCAAACTTCTATGAAGAAGGTATACAAAAACTTGTGCCACGCTATGACAAATGTCTGCAAAATTTCGGCAGTTATGTGGAAAAGTAGTTTAAGAGTTGTAGAATTTTGTGCAATAAATAAGTTTTCTGTATCTGTACACAATTTAATTTTATTACCAAACGGAACTTACTTTCTGGACGTACCTCGTATAACACACTAATTACACATGATGTAACAATACCCTTATGAAGTAAATTAAAACTACTGCTATTCATTAAGGTTCTGCAATTATCAATTGTCAACCAAGCATTCGCAATAATGATTAATCTGATACAATTCCCAAGCTTCGAAATGAGCCAACCTAAATGGCAGGCAAGGTTATGAGAGCGGCACTGATTCTCAGTCACTAACACTGCCAGAAATTATGGGAGAAGCATTACGTATTACTATCAATTTATTGCCACAAAATTAAGAAGAATGTATGAAATATACCTATGTTTTCATTACCACTAGAGCGCTCACCATTGTTCGTATTAAATTCCAAGCCGTCTGAATCCTGAGGTGCAGAAGCAACGCCTTCATTAATTGAATGGGGTGTAGCTTCACGAGTAAGATCACTTAACTCCAGTCTGAAATGAAAAACAGTAGGTTAAAATCATTGTCTTGCTATAAACATTTGTGTATTTTTAAAAAATGAATGCTTATTAGATATGCAAGTATGCAAAGGAGTACAAAAAGCACATTTATGGAGGCGATAGAGAGAAGAAAATTATGAAAAGAACAATGGTTGGAAAAAGAAGAATAGTTCAGTGCACTGAAATTTATAAATAACTATGAATTAATATTTGGCTGTACGAAGATGTGAATAATGCTGTATACTGACTGGATAATGATAATTCCTTCTTTATTTCAGAATTATTCAGAATAAAATTTATTGATTGAATACTTTTTGCACTTTTTAAATAAACAAAGATAACTTCTATCTCAAAAAAAAAAAAAAAAAAAAAAAAATCATGCTTATTAACTTCCTGAAATTGAGGTCCGCAATACTTTCCCTCATCCAGCAAAATGTCATAAATTTGTGATGACATGAAATTTATAATGTAAAATAAATGGGAATTCGATTTCATAAGTCTTTTCTGATGGTAGATGTTGTCACACATGTGGCATGACATCACTTGCCTCCATCCTGGTGTGAAGATAAGCTGGTCTTCCTGAAGGTTGAGCAGGAACAAGTTCTCTGCCTGTGGAGTGGGGGAAGCAAGAAAGATTCCTTCATGTTGAGGAGGAAGAAAACAGTCGACAGTTGGAGTTGTGAGTGTAGGTTCACACACAACAGTCTTTAGAATAATGAGGTCAATGGAACAGCATAACCATATTGTGACAAGTCAACATTACATGTAGAAAGAGGTCGCTATTATGCCATGTTGAGTTCTTTTGTTCAACCTCATACTGGGTAAAGTTAACATGATGTAACATTCTATGGAATATAAAGGAGAATGCTGCAATTGGTAAACCAATTAACTGTGAGATAACTTGCATCTCGAAAATTTGAGGTTTGCAAGTGATTATCAAAATGAGTTTAGCAAGCAGCATGTGAAGACGGATGGTAAAATTTGTCTTTGGCTGGAAATTCCACACAGGAGCTTGGGACTTGAAGGATGAGTTAGTGCATAAAAGAGATGGGTGTACAAAATATTATTTTGTCCATTTTATTAACAAATGGTGAGATCTTTCCATAATTGATTTATTTTCTCATTTTGTTTTATTGCATTTTAAAATTAATCTAAAACAAGCAAGCAGTATTTAGCACGGCATGATTATGCAGGTGTTTTTTTAATCTATTTTGCATATAGGGTTTCTTTTAACATTCATCATGTACTGTAGCCAAATTTACATAGCACAAGAACTGTGGCTTTTTATGTTAGGGCTACGCTGAATACGAATGCATTAATGAAAGTATATGGTGATGAGATATACTATGCAATTGTGCAAATAACCAAAGTGATATGTCGTGTGATTATGTAATGAACAAGCTAAGAACAAAGGAGTGAAAATACTGTTAGTGCATGGTTTATGGTTTGTGAGATTAAGAGCTGTGATATTTTACACTGTAATGGTTGTTTTTATGATTTATTTCTTTCAAGTGTTGTATATATGAAAAGAATTTATGCAGTACAAGTTAATAATCATTGTCAAAGACATAAAGTAAAGATTTTACATGAATTTTTATAGTAGCAAAGTTGTATCAATTGTTTTAAGTTGTTTACGGCCAACATATTTTATATGTAAAGACTGTGGAAAAATTTTATTACCCTGAATTCCCTATCATTGATTACATTTTCTAAATTATTGTGCAGAATTGCCATCATGGTTAACCATTACATTTTAAAGGTAAAATAGCAGTTAAGTACCTGTGGGATGAATAGTGTTCATGTAATAGCATGCTTACCCAAGGTAAAAGTACAGAAATTAAGGTAACTGGTAGTAATTGATTAATTAAAAGTGTTACAATTACAGTTTTCAATTAAGAGTTGCAAATGACAGTAAAGTTTGAAGGGAGCATTACACTTTGAAGACATGGTAGTACTGCTTCTTTCTGTCACACAAGCTGAAATTCTTCCTGTACCAAAATAAACATCTATTAAATCACTGAACACCACTTCCTAGGCTGTAGACAGATTACTAGTCCATATTTTATGCTTCATTTCATTAACTATAAACAAAAGCTGTCACAAAAAATGGAAAACATATCCTGCAGCCATAGAACAACAATACAATAACCATGGTAATGCATGAGGCATTCAGGAGATCTGTGTTTCAAATCCCACCAGGACTGACTGAGGAAAACTGAGGCTTTCCTCAGTCATCATAACTCACAAATGCTAGGAAGGTACCCTAAACTTACGCCTGGAGGTTTCCTTCCTAAAATCGGTTTCCCAAATTTCATTTAACTACATGTATCACCAGTGTCCACTACCTGTGGTGCCTTATATAGCAAGAACACATGTTAAGCACTACTAAAAAGAAAGAATACAATAAACGATTTACATGAGGGAGGGAATTGACTTTACATTTAATGTCTTCCAATGCTGAATGCTTGTGTCCATTTACTGCTGGTTACTAGTGGCCACTAGTGATGCTATCAGATTATAAATCCACATGCTATGCATTTGGTTGCAAGTATGGTGAAGGGACCATGATTGCGATGAAGGAAAGACATGCTGATTAGTTCTGGCCTATCACAGCACTGCATACCAATTACATGGTTCATTCAGTCTGTAATCTTAAGTTACAATGTAACGCAATAAAATTTAATGGTTTGTCAAGTCTGTGGTGAAAATCTGTAACACTTTGAATCTGCCCACAAAGAGCTAAAGTAGCCTGCTTTGCCATAAACTTGTAAAAATACCTCTACTCCCATACAGTTAATGAGTAAACCCTAAAAGTTGGCAAGTATGCAAAATTGATTACAATTTGGCTCACTTTGGAGCTTATACATACATACGTGCAATATTTCAGGAATTATACTTAAATGTATAAACGAAAACAGATAAACTTACACAACAGAGTGCTACATTTGCACAGCTTCACTCTGGAATTACAATGACTTATATACAGAGTGGAAGAAGTATAGTCATCTACCTTCCAACTATGAATACAACCCATCCTAAAGAACAAAATTTTCAAAGTTACATAAGGTCCCTTCTCAAACATTTTTCTAAAAGTTTTCTAAGTGATCTATAATGCAATATCTAACAATGAGACCTAGATATACATGGAGCATACACGACAAGATGTATGTATTTTCTGCATTTGCAGTTATGGAAGTTTTTATTTAAATTATGTGTTTTTGTGCAAACAACATGATTTTAAGAGTAAAACAATGCAAATTTGCATTTCTTTAGGTCTGAAAAATGAGATTTGGATTGTATTCTATCAGAATTTTAAAGATACCATTTTAACAATGGTTAGCCTCCATTACATAGATGGCATAGGCATCGAAGTACATCTGATAATCACTCTTTACTTAATTAAGCATGTGCATCTTAAATCCTGACTGCATTCACATACTGAATTCAGGAGTTTCAACAAACTTCTGATCCATCAGAATCTGTCAGAATTAGTTCATAGCAAATATCAGTACTGTGCAGACATGCTTTTAGCTGCAGATTGGGCTGGACTATGTGATTGGCTAGCTAGTTTGTCATGACAACAGCTAGCTACAAGGACTGTTAAATGTTCCCTGAATTAAAGATTTCAATGTATTTTACAAAGATAACAGCTGTTAAAACATTTGAATGTGAATGTAACATACATGTAACACCATACAAGAGGTACAGGCATAAAGTCTGTTTCTTTATTTACAGTTTTCATAGCTAGCAATTGTTATGACAAACTTGCTACCTAATCACAATGTCCTGCAATATTTATGACTAAATGCTTGTAATGGTGGGGGCTCAAATTGAGTGTTGGAACAAATCTATTTTGGTTTGTTCCAATGCACCAGTCTATACATCTGTGATGAGTTCATGAATGGTCCATGATTGCCTAATGTACACGTGGATTTGTTTGAAGTTGGTCACCAGTCAGAATCAGTATATTTGCTATGTACAGATTCCAATGGTCCCTGACATGTTCGCAAGTTTGTTAGAATGCCCAAATGCATTATGTAACCATAGTCAGTTTGTTGGAATCCACCACCAGTTGGAACCGCTTTATTGCGCATGCTCAATAACAGGGACTGTTGTTGGAACAAACCTAATGAAATAGCAAGAAAAGTTGCAAAATAAATTGCTGACCCAATCATTCGAGAAAATAAATGAGTATAACACAGTGGCAGCTGATCAGATGAGGGAAGGGTGGGCAGGGTTCCTCGCTTTTTGGTAGAAGTAGTGGTAGTAATTATTTTTACAAAAAACCTTTATGCAGTTTTGTCATCCAGCGAGAAGGAAATACATTTGTGTTATTTTGTCTAAACTGCCGCATTGCTCTCTGGGAATGCTAAAGAGGAAGTCAAAGATTGAACTTGACATGCAGGTCGGATTGGCCGTCTGCAGGCTCCAGTTGCCATGGTAACCATTATGTCACCACTTTGAAGCAGCAAAGGGGGCACAAGCCGAACTTGTTCATGCAGCCCTGGTCTTCCATGCTGTGGGAAGCCAGTTAATACGCAGCTGCATCTTTAGTTTTCTCTTATGAAAGTCTCTTATATATTAGTTCAACTGACTCACATTTTCACTTGTAAACCACAAGGGTTCTTGTCATTCAACCAATGTCATACCAGCACGTTGTCATGGTAGCTCAGTTGTTCAGAGCAACTGCATGGAAAACAAAGATTTGTGGTTCAAATCCCACCTATGGCATTGAGTTTTTCAGTCTGATTCTATCTTTCCAACTTTAGCCTTTCCAACCATTTCAACTTCTTGTTGAACAAAAATTATCACTGATTGACTTCATAGTGGTTAACTATGAAGCCTGGGACTAAAAGTACTTACAATATTGTAAGTCACCATTGGGTATGTTATCTCAAAATGAATTTGAGAATGCTTATTGGTTCACTTGAAAAAATGTTAGGAAGTTTATAGCAATGACATGGAAAGTAAAACATTTAATGGTTCAAATCCCAGCTATGGTATTGAATGTTTCAATCTGATTCTGCCTTTCCAATGGTAGCCATTGATGTAAAAATACAGATCAATGTACTTTAAGATACTGGATAATATTCTAATACAAGTGGAAAAAGAACTTTTAACATTGTATTGAACTGCTCTTTCTTAAATTGTCCCCACTCAGTTTGCCAATTGTGCTCAGTATTTCCGTGATGATGGTCTGAATTCATTATTAAAAATGCATACTGCATTCTTCAACCACTCCCAGTGTAGAACTGGAAATTGTATTTTCTTCCTTGCATAAAGAAGCATTTCACTCTGTCAGTATGGGAGATATACTGAGAACTGTGTATTTCCTTCCACATCAAGCTAAAACTTCCAAATGAGTTATTAATGTGGATACAATAATATGTATGCATTATATACATCTCAATAATTGTAAATGCTAATCAATTAATCATTCATTTTCTCCCTTCTTTGATGGTATCTGTTTGCAATGTTAAGTACAACAAATTGTAGGAATTTTTATTACAGCGGTATAAGAGTCACTAGATAAGTACTGAGTAATAAATAATAAGTACTCATAGAAATATTTTGTTTATCCCAGTTTCTTGAGTATTCTCCCTGGCACTGTATGCAGTACTTCTTCCTCTGGAACCACTTCTGGAAGCATACACACAATTCAGTTTTCAGCATTGCAGAAAATTTCTTCTCATTTCCTACAACTGCTTCTTTAGGGCTAGGAAATCAGTGACTTCGAAGCCTGTTCTTCACAATAGGAAACAGGAAGAAATTGCATGGTGCTAGGTTGGGACTATAGGGTGGATGTGTCAATAGTTTTGCTTCAGTTCCTTGCAGAAACTTCATTGTTACATTAGTGATGTGAGTTGATGCTGCTTTACTTTCACCGAGAAGACTTCGTCCGCGCCACTGAAGATGTCCACCGCAGTTGTGGACGAAACGTCTGGGAAATCTTTCTTCAGCAGACCACGGCATAACAGCCTGGAAAATCATATTAGTTATAATAGGAATTAGCATTACAACCTCTCTATGACAGTCCCCTGCCAGTCACCAAAGAGAAACTATCCGATCTGAAAGAGTTATGCCAGAAAGGGATAATTCCAAAGAAGTGCCATCAGTTTTATTGCTCACTTCACTCCCATTACAACAGTGTAATATTAATGTAATTTTGTTTATCATTTATTTTATGCTTTAATAAAAATGTCCTACAACAAGAAAGCATGTGCAGTTTCATTATAAGATTGCAATACCCAAAGAGTCGCAGCAGGAAATCGTAATTTATTTAGGATCACAGAGACGTAACTACAGTGCATTTTATTAAAATATTAAATATCTACTTAATAACTGATTATTACAAACTTAACATCAATGCCAATCATTGGGCAATTGGGTTATTGAATTTCATAACAAAGTTTGTGTTCAGCAACGCTAATATACATATAGCATCATCACAAACTTAAAAACTTAATTATCTCAAAACATGCATTCATGTAGTTACGTCAGTCTGATCCTAAGGTAGCGAGTTGTTAACTTTATGTACTATGCTGAAGAATGGACATCTGCATTGTTGCAATCCATTGACTCTTTCAAACGAAAATGTAAAAGCAAACTAAAAGATGTGTTCATGGAGTGCATGGAACAAAAGCTTGAGCAGTAAAAGACAGAAGTAAAATACAGATGTCATTTTTTTATTGTTAAAATGGATAATTTTGCTGGGAGATATAAAATCTTTCATTCCCAATTGATGCAAATTAAGACTGCCTGCAAAAGCTTTTGGCAAGCTTAAACACCCAGTGTTTGCCCAAGCAGTTCTGCAATGTATTTCAGGTTCTATGAACAGCATAAATGCTGAAAGTTATTTCAATTAACCCAGCTTAATTATAAGTGACAGGAAGACATGAATGATAGAACAAAGTCTTGAGGTATGTTCTATGATTTCATTCAACAGTGTCACAGATTCATGAAATTAAATGACTTAAGTTAATTTTGTATATTTTCTTTTCAGTATAAAATCCTCTTTTGTTGTGCGATATGCTTTAGCTTGTATCAATTTTTTTAGTTCCATTTATACCCTGCCTTTAACTACATTGGTCTTATCAGCGGCCTTTCCTGTAGAACTTAATGCCTATTGGCAATGGTGTTAACTTGTATTCTCTTGTCATTGGGTTTCTTGTACTTCTTGGGTTTTAATCATTAGATCACACACACTCACACTCTCATTCATACTTCCAGACTCTGTAGAGGATAAGGAATAATCTTCGATAAAGAAAAATTTGCAACTCCTCAGCTGGGAATTGAACCCGGGACCCCTCACACAGCATGCTGGTGCTTTACTGACTGAGTTGTGATCCATTTGTTACATTTTTCTCTGTGTTGTATTACCCTTCAATAATAAGTAAAAACAAATTCAAAACTTAGTTTATGCATTTGTATCTTACTATCAACCCTTTACAGTATAATTTGAATTTCACATTAATGTTATTTCAAGACATAACCTGTTTATCACAAAAAAACTTAAATTATGTGTGTTTTATCTTTCTTTTCTTTCTTCAAAAATGATACATTGCTAATGCACAAATACTACAAAGTTAAGACTGCTTCTGTAGCAAGGTGGTTGATATGCTAGCTTTCAAATACAGAGGTCCCAGATTCAATTCCTTGCTGGAGGATGGGAATTTTTCTTTATCCAGGTTTATTCCAAAACCCTCAGAGTCTGAAAGTATATGTCAGAGAGAGAGTGTCTGTCTGCGCGTGTGCACGTGCGCGGGTGCGGGGGCAGGCGGGTGGGTGGGCGGGTGTGCGTGTGTAAGTAATTAATATTTAAATAGAAACCCAAAGATTAACAGAGTAAATGAGTGACAATGAGCAATTGCTCCAAAGGCAAAAGCTGACAGTATGACCTTAGATGTTAAAGGCAATACATGAGGGGCCCACACACACATGCGTACACATACACATGCATGCACACACACACACACACACACACACATGTGCGCACCTAATTTCTAATTTTAAAATCCTAAAACTCATCAACCCTAACAATGATGCACTTTGGGTGAAACTTGTACTGTTTGTATCTATTATTGAATCCCATCAGATTTCTCTCTCAAAATATTGTTGAATAGCTTGATAGTGTTGGAAGTTTAAGTAATATACTTGTTTACCAATTATTTTTATGCTCCAAGGAGTATTGACTTTCTGAACATGGATTTAATACATTCTGACAATACAAAGAGAAACACCACTTTTGGAGAAGAATAAGACTTTTACAGGTCTCTATGTGCAACTCATTTCAGGCCAAGCCGGATTGGATTTTGAATTTGTGTTTTTATACTTTCATTTCTCCTCTTATGTTTATCATATGAATTTTATGTTAGCCTCATCTGTAAGACCAAAACACATGTGTTGTGAATTTTCCAAAACTTAAGTGTACTATTCAGCTTTTTGAATTGTTTACATCTTATGTATATATATAAAGAAGCTTTGTTGCAAAGTTTAGTGCATAAATGTTCAGCCTTTCCTGGATTATGCATTTTAACACAAATTTAAGCTATTTTAAAAAATTTTTAAAACATTTCTGATTTATGTGCCTTATTGAGTTAGAAAATGAGGTGGCTAAGAAATACGCTTTTAAATTAATAGCTTTTTAAAAATAAGTAGTGTTCAGTTGTGAATTTCACCTATTCCTAAAATATACAATTATTAAACTTGGATGAGCCTGGTGGAGAAACATATTTGCCTTACAATAATAACTACAAGGAAGATTTAAAATGTATAAAATATTAAAACCGAGAAAAAAACACTGAAAAATCTCTTCATATTAAATGGCATTATATTCTGTTATATATTTTTTTATAAAATACTGTACATTTTTAATTCAAATGCATAATTTACAAACTGATTAGCATCTCTGCACCAAAGTGTGCAAAAATACTTTAAATAGATTTTGGAAAAAATGTGACAAATGTTAGTAGATAGATCAGTAAGGTATCTTTATTGGTTTCAAATTATTGAAGTTATTACACAAGTACTTAGTGCATGGGTCATTGACTGTACATGCATATTTTAAGATACAAAGTAAGGTAACAAAAGAAACAACAGAAAAAGGAACAAAAAGAAAAGAAAGGAAAAAAAATGTGAAAAAGGAAAATAGAGATAAATTGCCCCTGACTAACTCAACAAATCTGACTTAGCTTTGCGCACTTTAGACAAGAAACTGCCCACGTTTTGCGGTTCCTCTGGTCAGCCAGTAGATTCCAACATGCCACTCTCCCTCTAGCAGGACTTAAGAAGTTTTCTTTGAGTTTAATTGCTCACTGGTTTTATCAATGTGCGCGTTCCACTAAAATATGTACCCAGTCTTCATCCAAACCACAGAATGGGCAGATTCTTCTGCCAGAATCGTGAGTCATTTTCTGTGCCCTCCAGCCTCCAAGTTTAAAACATGCCATCAAATAGTAAATACCCTAAGGGATTGGGAGTGCACATCGCTGAAGACTTCAGTGCCAGAATGAGGCGAAAAAGAAGCTTTCTAAAGTGCCTCTTGACCGAAGCAACGAAGCAGGTTTGCCATGTTGTCATCCAGTTTGATAAGCTCATCATTAATGGCAAGGTATGGTTGAGGCATGAACTGGAGGAATTACCGTTGTGGGGTCAGGGCAACCCTGAGCGAGCAGTGCAGACAGTACAACCATCGACAGGAAGTGACAACACCAAAGAACAAGTGGAGGTGGAGGAGGTGGTAGGGAAGCAGCAGCAGATTCAGCGACCAGGACGGAGCAGCCCAAAACCACCCCTTAATGGAACCCTCACCACAGTGGTGAGAGAAATGTCACAGAGGCTCAGGGGAAGCATCACAACACAGGCTTCCATGCAGCAACCATTAGCAATTGGATCCAGAGGGATGACAATCGGTGGGGGTGAGGGACTCACCAGCAGGGAACACTAGGGCAGGTATGAGGAAGAACTAGGAAATAGCGCCCATGTGACAGTTGGCCTTAGGAATAATGAGGGTCTAAAGAAGAACCTGGCAGATAGGTTTACTGACTTTGTAAAAGGTGTAGACATAATGGGATTCACAGAGACATGGCTAGAAGTGGGGGAAAATATAAATATTAGTGATATTATCATGGGCAGTGAAACCAGGGGCTAGAGAGGCAGATAACCGGGGAGCATTGCCATGTACTCTAAGGGCCAACAAATGTTAGCAAAAGCCTTAAACATATACCATGGCCTATGCTCAGGGTTATTTACATCATCACATAATGCCCTCATTTTCACTCCAATAACAAAAATATTTTCACAGAAGCATTCCTAGTGCATTGGACTTCATAATATTTTAAAAGGCCTTAATAGTAATTCTTTACTATTTCTACCCAATTTTCATTAATTGGTTCTCTTAATCCATAAATAAATGTAATTCAATTCTATATTCATTACACAATGCATAGTGTCTCCAGAGCAAATAAATCATTCACCATGGCCTCTAAATCCTCAGGCTTTACCCTGTACTAGGTGAATGGTCTGCTCAATACCAGCCTTCCTAAGGTCACATCCCCCAGTTTAAAGTTTAATAACAGAGGGATCCAATCCACATCTGTGGGACTGCAGTTAAACAACTGATACAAATACAGATTTAAATGATCCAGGGCTGGGTATGACCTCATTAACTAGTCACTTGGCTGCACACTAGCAGCATGAGTGTCCTTCAGACTGTGCACAATGGAGGAGTATGAAAGAAATAGAAAAAAAAAATAAGGAGGGAAACAATGTGTATTGAGCAACATGTGGGCATTCTACATGCAAAGTCGTCCTCTATTGTCTAATGGTACCATGCTAGCCTCTAGTTCCCGAAGTTGCAGGTTCAAACCCAGCAGAGGGTGATGGATCTTTTCAGGCATAAAAATCCTTAGCATGGCTTCCTTCAGAACGGAAGTAAGGCCAATGGTTTTGTGTCATAGATTTATGGCACATAAAAGAACCTCAAGCCTGATAAAAGAGGCTTCTGAGCAAAATTTCCAGTCTTTCATGCCCAATATAGAATCGGACACTATGGACAATAGCAGCTAAAGAGTGTCCATAAATGAAACTCAAATTAATTTTTCTGCATGCAAGCCCAATGAAGAAGTAGACAAGAAAACAAGATGAACAAGGAGAGGTGGAATGTGAAATGATATAGACCTCACTAGAGTATTCCTTGCCTACCCTTTGACCAAGAACCAAGTACAATCAAACTGTTGACTATACCAAGAATGTTGCTTCTATGTAATAGGGAATTACCCAAAGAAAACAACAATAACTCTTTATGATGCAAGTCTTGTGAAAATGCCCATTATCTTTGTTCTGCTTTCATGTTTCATTTTAAATTTATAAATTCTGTCTGAATCATTTTGCCTTACTCTTGTTCCAGCTGTAAACTGGGCATTTTCTTTCCCCAGTACAGCTTTGCAACTGTTATTTGACTATGGTGCATCTATGTCTCTGAACACTTTTGTGTGCACCTTAAAGCACTGGTGAGAAGCAGCAATTTATGTGCATTCAAAATTCTTTAGGGAAACCTACCTGTTTGCAAAGCTTTGTGCTTTCTTTTTGGAGCCAGTCGACTGCACAGTGGCAGAAGACTGTTGTTGCCCATCATTCATTTTTTGCTTCTCCGGCTGTCCCGCATTGGAAGTCCCAGGACGATTTATATCACTTGCAGGGAACTCTACGTCCTCCCCTGTTTATAAGAAAGAAAACAGTAATCCTTATATTGAGTTATTGAAATGTTTGCATTAATGTTAATTATATTAAGAAGCAGAGATTAAAAGCCCTATACCACCAATGTTAGTCTGCTAAATTCATGACCTATTAATCTCCAAACCATTTAAAATAGACTGAAATTTTTACAGGATGTAGATGCATGCCATATAAATTCATGGATTTCATTTTACAATAAGTAAGTTTATTAGGGAAGACAGGATTATTTTCTTACTCATACCATCTTCTGATTAAAGTTTATAAGCAAATTTTTTTTAACAACCAACCATGTTATTAATACTAAAGTAGATCCACTACAGCACATAAGTTGTTTTTTATCATCCAAAAAATTTAATTTATCTATCTCGAATAATTTTTGAGAATATGAGTTATTTATGCCAGAAACTGTCATTCAGAGAAAAAGTTGTTCAAAGCAAAATTGCAGAAAACAATTTCATATGCAGTATAACCTCACTTATATGTTTTCCAAGGAAGACAGCTAAAATTTTGTATAAATGAGAAAATGTAAAAGAAGCGTTTCTTACGGAACTAAAACTGTTTTATTAGATTATTACTTCAACCAATTATGTATCACTTGATATAAGAATGCAAAATTAATTAAACACATAAATAATAAAATAATACACTATTTAAAATACTTGCATGACTGAACATTTTTCCCTAATTTTTATGTTATGAATAAACGTTTCAGAGTACTTGTGCTTTATACTGGTTATAGAAAATGTTGATTTTTCTATGCTTATTTGATTTTTCTACACAATCATACACTGGTGAATTATTGCACTAATCGCAGAAATGCTGTTATTAGGCTTTGTGACAAGTGAAATTGTCATTTAATTTCTAGAGCTTGAACTTCCTCATGCACGCTGAGAAACTTTGATAATTTAGGCCTACTACTTCATCACCATCATTATCAGCATCAACAGATACCTGACCATATTATTCACATGTGCACAGCAATCATACGTTCCAAAAATATTTATGCCTATGCACAACGTAACTACTGTTTTATGCTGCAACAGCAAAGGTACAGTATCCAGAAATCATGCATAATATATCTTAACATAGCATATACATAACATATAAATGACTAAGCAAGCAAACATATTTCTTGCATGGGTACCATAAAAATGTGACGTATTAATGAGAAAACGTATAATTGAGCTAAATATTAATGGACAAAGATTGGTGCCTAAAACATTTAAGGTACATCTATGAAAAACTTAGGGAATGATGTATAACTGAGGTTCAACTGTATTTGAAAAGAAATAAATCACATTGCTTGAGCATACACAAGCTGCCATACTCCACAATAGCACCAATTTTTAGAGCAAAACTTTCCCCAAAAATGGCTTAAATTTATCTCTCTACCCCAAAGAGTGCAGAAGTTATAATTTTTTTTCTTCTGTGAAGTGGTGCAGAATCAAAAGTAAAAAATGGCAGATGCAGTACCAGTTTTAAAAAAATATTTAAAAATTGTGCCTACAATGATGAAATCTACATTAAATTAAGGAAGAAATTTAAATTTAGTGAAACTGCACAAAAATTAAAAATTTAGTTTTTATTCTTTTTTTTTTTGGCATTTTTTGCCATTTGGTTTCTCCTTAAATACAAAATTACACAGTGTATATTTCTGAGATACTACTATAGTACTAGTTGGCCATGATGTGAATGTGTGTGGTGGGAAGAGAAACTAAACGTTATGAAAAAGTGGGCGGGGCATTGGAAGGACAGTCATGTAAAGAAAACTTCTGCATTTCTGAGTTGCATTTACTAGCAAGGCTGTGGCCTACAAGTGTTGAACTGTTTTCATTGTGCAACTGTACATTTCCCTATATCCTTGCCCCTCATTTCCCTCTTGACCTCTAGCCTTGATTGCCAACAAAAACAGAGGAACCCTCCTCCAAGCACATTCATATTGTGGCTGACTAGCACCAAAACAAATGTAGGGGAAAAGCAGTACAGAAACAATAGAAAAGGTTTCAAAACACAGGTACAACAGAGTTTCTCTACCTCTGACCATATGCACATGTAAATAAACACTTATTACTCATTTATAAATGTGTACCAAATTTAAAACAATATTCTGAAATAGGCCTTATACCAGACAGTGCTTTTTAATACAGTGCACACATTGAACATTATCCCCCATTAGTCGTATAGACATTTGGTTAAACATAGGTCTGCTAGTCCCATGGCTACATTTTGTTTCAACAGCTTTCCAACAAATGGGGATAAATTCTAACTGACTTAGAAATCGTGCATCATCATAACTTTATTGATATTTTATAGGAGTAATAACTTTCATCACTTTCATAGTGACTTTGCTTGCATGAAATTTAGATGAGGTGCACCAGCTCATTAGCACACCTACATTATTAGCAAGCATTTATTTCTTGTTCACATCCATTAACCTCTGGGTTAAGATTTTTATCATTCCATGTGCTAGATTCTTAATTATTGCATTTTGAAACACATGAAATTATAAACAATGAGAACTTCGGTGCATTGCTTTATCATCACCATCTTGTTGTTAGTGCACAGGTGACTTTGGTAACACAGCCCTCGGTTGGGTAATTGGCCGTTATGTAGCTTGCATTGTGCAATTTCTAATTGGTTCTTTTCCACCTCCTCTTTCCCTCATGTGCTGGATAATCAGTTGATGCAAAATCTTTGCACAGATATTGATATGTTGTGACACTACGTGTTTCATTGTTAGTATTGTTGTAATACCAAAAAGTCTCTATACTTTAGAACACGCATCTTCATGTATGATTCCTAGGTAACAATAAACCCTTGTAGAAAAGTGAGATGGCAATTTATAGACAAGATTCCCTGCTGTTCATGCGCCTAACAGAAAAGCAGTTCATGATCTTGTGAATAGATTTAGGGAAACGGGACCTATTCTTAATAACAAAAAAACTAAATTGCTGTGTCCTTAGAGGAAAAACTCAATTACATTGGAGAGCCATTGAGGCTTGGAAAGTCTAAAGAAATTTCTTGAGAAAATTTGCACAGGAATCAGGAGTTTCACAAAACTCGGTACCGAATGCCGCTAAACTTTTAAAATTAAACTGTAGTTCATGAATTGCATTCACAAAATGTGAGTAGAGCTAAGTTTCTACAATTGATTGGATAACATTAAAGATCAGTCGTTGACCTGTGTCATCTTTTTATTTACATGGTCATGAAGAATTAATGTGTGTTAATAAAAGTTTCTTAAAAGGTGCAAGAGATGTGTAGCGGTACAAGTACATCATCTTCAACATCTGTTATGACAGAGGTACATGGTTATTTTAGTTATAATTTGCAAGAAAAATCTATGCACTTGAATTTAAGGGGATATGAATATCTGACTCTGTCAGCAAACATGTACTTCCCAGTGCCAAGAGAATTCATGTTAGGCTGGCCACTTAATAGCAGTATTCATTTCAAGACCAAAGTGGTGAAAATGGATGAATTAGTTGCCGAGAGCCAAATATTCATAATCTGCGTAAACAGTAACAAAGTACAAATAACACCTCTGATGAACATTACTTGGTGTGTGACGGCTTTAACAAATTCCACTGAAGTAAAATAAATACATTAAAATTTATATATACATAATGTGGCCATTCTTCGCCCTAACATGGAAAAGCAACATCAACATAACAGCAAGTTTTAATTAATCAAAAGTTAAACTCTGGTTTCCTCTTTTAAGTCTTATATGTCAAGCTTAAGAAGAGAACAAAAAGAACTGACAGAGAATATACAGATATGTAAAAAATGTAAACTGTGCTTATGTAATAACAAGTACATATGCAAGTATTTCTATGAAGGATATCTACCTGTTAACAAAATTACAGAAAGTATTCATTCTTATTCATGACATGATTTCTATGAATTCCAATTTCTTTAATTGTAACTTAGATATATGTCTGCATTTAAGTTATTATGCTACGCGTAAACCTGATAATTTTGTATCTAATTTGATGTGTATACTGCTTATATGCCCTACTGGTAATATAATCTAAATAAACTATTTATAAACATCAAGGCATTATGGAAATGCTGTAAGGATCAACCAGAAACCCTGCAACTAATGGTGTAATTGCTGTGCTCAATTAAGTTGAAGTTTGATTCTGAAATTTTATTCCTCTCTTCACACACAAACCTGTCAAGTAGATATTGCCAAGTTTCATTCTCCTCTCAGTACAATGAAACATACTAAGAAGGTTGTGGGTTGGGAAAAAAAAGTGGCAAGGTGCACTTTGGTTTTTCCTGGAGTAGATTGCAGATATCAACTGTAAAGCATGCAGCTAAAGGCTAAGGGAAGGGTTCCATTGGAGGAATTTTAACTACAGTAACCTATGCTCTAGGCCAGGGGTGCTAAACGTTTTATAACAGGGGCCACATTAAACTTCAGAGAATGAATCAGGGTGAAGCTGCATAATTTTAAGACAGGAACAAACTCACAGCCACAAAGCACAGACCACACTAGTTTTCAAAACACAAACTAAAATTTAAACTTACATATCAATAACTGATGTAATTAAATACTTAACAAATTACACCATGTAACAGTGAAATTTACCACATAACAAAATCATGTGATTCCAATGTATTTCAGTGCCCTCATTACAGCAGTGAAAACCATTGATGGATATCGCCTAAACTTTTCTCTGGAAGCACAATTTTATCTGTGCACAACTGCATGAATTTAGTTGTCATGGCGCTTAGCACATCTTGTTTCTGTTATCGCCATGGCATAGGGGAGGAGTATAGAAGTTTGGTGTAGGTAAAGTGGAGTTGCAGTTGCATCAGTCAGTAACTAGTGCTTGTCATGCAGTGTCTATGTCTACAGCATGTAAAATCTCCTAAAGTAAATAATATTGTTTGTGGGTGTTCGAAAATTTCTTGTGCTCAGAGATGTCTAGGAAGTATGTTAATTCACAGAAGCTTTTCTGCTGTGTGTTGTGAATTTACAACAAAGTCCCAAAGACATTCCATTTCTCTGCTTGTCAAAACGGTGCACAAGTTGTATTTTGAATCAAAGGCAGATGAAGGTAAGTGTTGGGCACCAAGAACTGTTGCTCATGTTGCTGCCGCTATTTAAGAGGCTGATTACATGGAACTCACCCATCTGTCGCTTGCAGCACTATAGGTGTGGAGGGAACCTAGAGACCACATTACAGATTGCTAGTTTTGTTAAATGAAAGTAACAGGAATCTCAGATAAATCAAAACACAGTTTCTTATCCAAATTTGGAATCTGCAATGTGCCCAGTTCCACAACCAGCAGCGGAATGGACACTTGAAGATGAAACAGATAATGGTAGTGACAATCCAACTGATCATAAAGATCATGATTACACACAGACTACAACTACAGCCATTATCACAGGCAGAATTGAACAATCTTGGAGAGATCTAAATCTTTCAAAAACACAAACAGAATTACCAAAGACCAGTAATATCATTCCATAAACAACAGCTTGGTCTATCCAATGACAGGGAGTTTGGTATATTGTAATGACATAGATGGGTTGCTTATTGAATTTAGGATGATTATAATCTGGAAGAATGGTGCCTATTTGTAGATTCCTCAAAAGGTAGTCTCAAAGCTGTTCTCTTACATAATGGAAACAAGAAGCCTTCAATACCAGTGGCCCATTCCAATTAGTAAAGGAAACCGACAAGAACATAAGACTAATTCTATATACTACTTCTGAAATATACTGGCTATTTGAATCACAAATGGAAAATATGTGGTGATCTCAAAGTTCTGGGACTAATTCTAGGAGTGCAGTCTGGTTACAGAAAATATTGCTGTTTTTTGTATCATTGGAACAGTAGGGTGAGGAAAGATCATTATGTAGTCAAACAGCAGCCTCTGAGAGAAAGCTTCATTCCTGGTGAAAAAAATGCGTCACAAGAACCTCTTGTTGACAAACAGTGTGCTGTTATCACCACTCCATATGAAATTGGGCTTTATGAAGAATTTTGTTAAAGCAATAGACAGAGATGGCCCAGGTTTTCAATTTTTAATATCTAAATTTCTGCAAACAAAAATGCAAAAATTAAGGAAGGCATTTTCAATAGACCTCAGATTCATTACTTGATGAAAGACATTACCTTTGAAACATTGAGAGATACTGAGAAAGCAGCTTGGCTTCCCTTTAAAAAATGTATGCAACAATTTCTTGGGAAACATCAGGTCGGAAAATTGACAGAACACAAGCTGGACAGTTACAGGTGTGGGGGTATTATTGTTGTTCGCCCCACATTGGGGAAACAATATGTAGTGGTATTACTGTTTGTAGTTGAAAATGCTACTGTTTATTTGCCGCACGTATAAAAGATAGTTTGTCGCGGTCACTTCGTGTTATCTTTTACTGGGCGCCTGTTATTGCATTTAATTTTGGGTTCACTGTCCTCCGGCTAGCTATGATTTCTCGGTCAAGCACTTATCTTGTACAGGTGTGTAAACGGAAAGGAGTTTTTATCCAAAGACAACACTGATAAAAGAATTTGTTTTTACACTTTTATTGTCGTAACACATTATTCACTTTCATCTATTAATCATGACACTCGCCAAACTGAAACTGTTATAATAACTTATTTACTGCACATTATTTATTCGCGTACTTCAACTTTTTGTGTAATTAACTTTACGACACGAGAGATTTTTCACAAATTTGCTATGCGTAACCTTGATGAACTGCATGCGATGTATACTCCATGAATGCCTCCTTTGAACTACGTGAAACTTGATTCTGACACTGAATTTATACTTCCTCGCCCCAATATGCCTAAAGATTATAACCAAGCTGCTATTGGTTAATAAAACGCGCCAACATTAGCGTCTATATTTATATCCAATGAAAATTACAAAAACATATGCTCTGGGGAAAATGTTCCAGCAAATTCTAAGAAAAACACGCCACTCTGACGTCATTTACCCGTCTCTAATAATGATAAACAGCTCACCCCCTCGCTACATTATTGCACGCTATTATTGTCAGTTTCAGTAAGGCCGTATAAACCCACTTCTCGACAATGCTTACAATCAACAAACATCTCAAATCAATGTCACACAATGCATATTCACACTACAATCACTCTGACATTTACATTTTTGTGATACAAATTACTGCGTCACAGGGCTATGGGATGCAACATGTTCCTGAAATTGCATTTCCATCATTCCCATTTGGATTTTTCTCTGCCTAAATTTGGAGATTGGGTGATGACATGGTGAACGATTTCAAGATATTGCTGCCATGGAAAGATGATGTAAGGGAAGATGGTCACCAAACCTTTTGGCAGATTACTGCTGGACACTTCTACAAGAAGTTTCAACATCCACCCGCTTATGGTAAGTTTCCTGGAAAAGTATCTAAACTCTAAGTACATTTCAAGCTTTATTCAGCTTTCTTGTACTATTTTTATATTTTGTAATATAAAAAATTAATTAGGAATTTTGTTACATGATCCATATTTTATTCAGCTACATGCTGCACCTGTACTGTAATGGAGTCATTTCCAAGTGTCATGAAAGTTGCTACTTTGTTTTTTAAGAATTAACATATATTGCTAATTATATGAAATATAGGCCAAGTGGTACAGCTAGCATATTTGTTCCACAAAAGTTGCTGTGATGGATCTTTTCTGACTTAATTTTCATAATCAGTGTATATGAATTGGTATAGAACACCTACTTTCATCTCATGGCAAGGCAGAAATTTCAAATTTGTTGCACTATGTTATCTGTCTTTCTTTCATAGTCTCACAAATGAAACTCATAGCCATATCGATTACATGACGTATTTTTGCATTAATAGCAATTCACATTCACTGAGATGAATGAAACTGACTTTCTGTGCTACAATTTCATACATTTGTGGTTCTAATTTTATGCTGCCTATCATAAAAACAGATTTAATATTTGTCACTCATAGCAGACCTATATATTGATTTGCATATTTCATTTTTGAAAATGTATTTTCACAGATATACTTCCATGCAAACATTGATATTAATCCTCTTGAAAATTCTTTCAAATGAGAAGTGTCATTCAGTGGACAGTTGTAAAAATCAACCAAACTAACCTCCTTGTACAGGGAGAGCCAAAAAAATACAAACCGGGCACAGTGTTTTTCCTGTCCGCATCCTCAGCACTCGTTGCCGTCTACCGCTATCATAGAAAGGTGCAGATGAAACCATACAACTTTTTTAAAATTACTTTTAAAGGCTTTACTTACCAATTTTATGAAAGGAGATGCTGAAACTGGCTACCATCATTGTCCATACATCTTTGACACCTCTTTAGAAAACTATCCATCACTCGCCATAGTTCATGTTGAGAAATGCTGGCAATTTCCTGGCAGATATTTTGTTTTAATTCTTTCAGGGTGTGTGGGTTTGTCTTGTAAACTTTATGTTTTAAGTTACCCCAGAGATAGAAATCACAGGGGGTTAGGTTAGGTGACTGAGGGGGCCACAAATCTGTACTAAAAAGTCTGTCCTCAAACACACTTTCAATTGTTCTCATCGAAATATTGGCCATATGAGCTGTTGCAGAGTCTTGTTGAAAAAAGGCAAAATCAGGCTCCCTGTCAGTTAATTCTCTAAAAGCAGGGAGCAAAATTGTATTCATGTATGCAAGGGCTTCAACTATTGACTCAAAAAAAATTGGCCCTAAACTCTTTCACTGTCTTTTAGATTTCCTAGCCTGAACACTTCCTGTGGCCTGAAATTTATTGTAAAGTTCATGAATATGGCCTGGAACTTTTAGACCTGGAAATCTTTCTGCAAATTTTACTTTTACTTGGCGAGCTGAGTTAACATATACAAATCATAAATAAATATAACTGTGCAGCAGAAAACATATACTGAGCCATAATATAGTTTCTAAGTACAGGACAAAATAATAAATAACTTGTAATAACTGAACTAAATCACATTACTGTCAACACAATACTGCACTTCACACTCCAGAGCAGAACGTCAACAGTGTGACCTTGTTTATAGCAGCAGTGCATCATCATATTGTTCATGAAGTACCCCTTCATAATGAAAAAATTGGTGTATGGTGTGCCATGAGCGGAGAAAGAATTATAGGACCAATTTTTTTCGAGTTAACAGTTGACGCCCGTACATATGTTAATACAATTTTGCCCTCTTTTCTTTAGAGAATTAACAGCCAGGGAGCGTGATTTTTGCCTTTTTTCAACAAGATTCTGCAACAGCTTACACAGCCAATATTTTGATGAGAACAATTGAAAGTGAGTTTGAGGACAGAATTATTAGTAGAAATTTGTGACCCCCTCGGTCCCCTGACCTAAACCCTGCGATTTCTATCTCTGGGGTAACTTAAAATAAAGTGTACAATACAAACCAACACATCCTGGAAGAATTAAAACAAAATATCTGCCAGGATATTGCCAGCATTTCTCAATGTAAACTACAGCGAGTGATGCATAGTTTCCTAAAGAGGGGCCAAAAATGTATGGACGACAGTGGCCAGTTTCAGCATCTCCTTTCATAAAGTTGGTAAGTAAAGCCTTTAAAAGTAGTTTTAAAAATGTTGTATGGTTTCATCCGCGCCTTTCTATGACAGTGGCAGGCGGCAACGAGTGCCAAGGACGTGGACAGGAAAAACACTGCGCAGCCAGTTCGTAATTTTTTGGCTCTCTCTGTATTTGTCCTTGATTATTTCTTTCAGTAGGTCATTACTAGAGCTCGGATTTATATGCAGTATAAAGTATGAATATATGCATGCCATCTATGCACTAAAAACTTTAAAATATGCACTTAAAATAAAGCATATTATTTTAACTTTCTCACATTTATTAATCTTGATGAAGTAATCAGATTGTAAATTCAGTCTTAGGCAGAGACATAAACAAAATTAATATTTGTTAGTCTTTCTTTCAGTCTAGTTTACCATTAGTCGTTTTTATTGCAATAAACAATTAAATATTTTTCACAGTTTTCAGGAGGAAACGACTATCTTCTGTCGCTTAAAATGTTTTTATATGAAGAGAAAGATCTCTCTACTTCACACGAAGCCACAGGACAGTATCGGAAAGAGGCTACGTCACTTACAGAATAAGCATTAAGTTCTTTTTCAGATTCTCCTTGTAGCATCTTATTCACATCCCGAAGAAACATTAAACCTGGATTTCTTGCTTCAATTTTCTCAATTTTGTTACGAAGATACTTTCCTATTTCTCCAGGTATATCTTCGGCGACAGCTGTATCGTATACTTGCAGGGCAGAAGATAAAGACATTCCGTTTTTTTCCAAATGTTTGATTGCGGCTGGTATTTTACTAAAGTAGGTCTTAATAAACACTAATTTACTCTGGAGACCCTTCTCATTGCAAGCACTCATTGCAGCAGGGATAGTTGCAGCTTTATTTTTGTCCATCACGTCGAGCACCTTTTTCACATCTTCCAGAAGATAACTGTAATATAGAGCTGCTTTATCCATGTTCCCCATCTCGTGAGGATAGGCTCTGGGGGTAAACCAGTATCTTGTATCATATAAATAATTTCACTCTTGATGGCACCTTCACAAACACTTTTTTCACAGAGGAAATTAAGGCATTGACTTGTGGAAAATTCGCTCGAATTTCCTCCGCTAACCGGTGGAGAGCATGTACTAAACAAGTCATATGAACTGCCTTAGGATAATATACCTGCAAAGCTTTAACTGCCTTTAGGGGAGGCATCTGTGAAAATTGCTAAAATCCATAGTTTTGGTCATAATGATGTGAAATTTTGTATGTATTTATGCCAAAGGGTATCTAGTAGGTGTACTAAATTTCACTTTTCCATCTAAGATAGTTTTGCAAAAATAAATTATTTACTGTTTTTTTTTTTGCCACAGTTTTAGTGTAGTATAACAAATGCTCCATGCATAACATTATTAGTTGTAAATGAACTAACTCTGGCTGTATGTTTCTTTTGTTATGTCTACAAAACTTGCTATTCTTTTTTAGATGTGTCAAATAGTTTTGGAGAAAAAAATTATTGAATACATAGATTACCTTTTTTTTCCAAGTTACTAATAATTTTCAAAATAAAAATTCAATAACAATTAAACTGCTCCATATAGATCATTTAAAATAACAAGTTTTATGTATCAGTTATCTAAGAACATGTGTGCAAAATTTCAAAGAAATCCATTAAAAACTGCATTGCAAGGAGCATTTCTTCTTTAAGTTTTAACACTTTTAACTGTTTCTTTGCTGATTTGAATGTATTTAATGTACTTAGTGCACTCTGCTTTAACGTCGCCTATCCCTGACACTACTAAATCTTTTGCTGACTGGACTTACTTTACTAACTGTGACCCTTTCCTTTGCATAGAAAGTACTCCCACAACCCATATTGAATTCACTGATAGTTGAAGTCACAGCAATTTGTATTCTTTCTAGAAACAAAAACTTCTTTGGGACATTTACTCCATATTAAACTATGTAAACTCTCATTTGCATTTTGAGTTTTTCCTTTTGTACACCTCTAATAAATTATTATTGGTTAATCTTTGTTGTACTGGCATAATTGCACTGACTACATTGGATGAAACAAATGTTCTCTTCCCTTCAGGTTTAGGGATTTCCTGACTTTTAACAACAGACAATTATAAAACTACCAAGATGATTCACCTCCAGGACATTTAAAGTGCTATGGCTTCTCATCAGTTGACATGCAGTGATAGAGAATTGCAAATATTGCAGATTTTATCTGATTTACATTTGGAAGATTGTTTCTAATTGCATATCTATAATAATTTTGAAGCTTTACAATGGTTTCAGCTTTAAACTGCTTGGTGAAATGCATCAACCATTTTGCTATTTACATCAAAATGTGCTCATTGGTAACTCTAGGACTAGTGTATGTATCCAAATAACTTTAATGACAAGAAGAGGATTGTACAGTTACTTTACTGGCAAATCCTTTTGTACCACTAAATTTTGCTTCTAAACCTTGCAATCCACAATCTGTGCATGTTAAACTGCTAAATATTTTACTCCAAACTTCACTGAGCACAAGTACATAATCTGGATTTGGTAGTTCCACATTCATTTCATTTCATCATCCTTGAAGAAATGTTGAAATTTTTTACCACTTGAACTTGGTTCTTCAAGATCTACTGCAGGCCTAACCTTGTTTGTTTCCCCCCTCAGATTTGCCATCTGGACATTATATTTTATCTTGCTGCAAGAGATTTGTCTGTCTTCTCTTACTAGGCCTAACAATTTTGTAATAATGTTATACCAATTAATAACAAGAAATGTATGGAAAGTTAGTCCACCTAACATACAATTTTTATAACCTTATAGTAGATTCTGACAGTGAGGTGCTTGCATGTTTACAAACAAACCAGATTTTCTCTTACAATAAGACACTTATTTGATATTCCCTGCCATATTTTCTACTATATTATACATATTCTTATTCTAAATTGTACTTATCTATTTGAAGGTCACTATAAAGAAGACCCCTCTAGTACAAGGTGTATATCATGTCTAAATTTTTCAAAAACATGAGCACGTGTTCACTCGCTGACAATAAACAAATGAACTGAAGACATGCCTTCCCAGGGTGAATGTTTGCAGAAAATCCCAGAAGTTGTCTCTGCTATCATTTACCAGCACTGAATGTGACCGCCTGATTTAAACTTCAAAATTGTACGCTATTTTGTTTGTACGGGGTAATGAGTGCATTTCAGGAGCCACGCCCACCCGCACATGGGCATTTAAATCATGACGTAACGGCCTTTTAAACGGCGATGCGGTGTAAACTACAATAGATTCTGAAAGTACAAAGTATAAACATAATTTTAAGGCAAAAACAAAAAATTGGATTTTTCATCATTTTTGCCCGAATTTCACCGATGCCTCCCCTTAAGCATGTATGCTGCTGCATCTGTAACTATCACCAACAGTTTTTCCTCATTTTCTTTAGCAGGCCACAAAACACGTAATGCATCACGAACAACTCTAGCAATCGTCGAATGGTTAGTTACTTCCAGTACCCTGGAGACAATGAGATGTGGCGTTCCTGGTTGAGATTCAGTCATTTTTCCCATGACGACATTGGCAATAAATCTCCCACACGTGTCCATTGTTTCGTCTACAGATAACCACAAGTTTGAGTCGCCGATATGGTCTCTCATTTCTTGTATTACCTGAAAAAATAATTATGTTAAAAATTAGTCAAGATAAAGGGTGTAATTTGGAGGCTGTTTTAGGAGAAACAAGTTTAAAAATATATAAAAAAAAGTGTTTCTTGATATACAACTAAATAAATCAAAACTCCGCGACACTACGGGCCATACGTAATTTTGTTTCCATTTGAAAATATTTGTCTATAATGCATTTAAAAGTTTTAAATAAACGACAAATTTTTATAAAGCTCAAAATATTGGGGAGGGTGTTGGGGTAGTTGATACGCAAACTAACTTTGTTTAATAAATTTTTAAACCTACCTCTTCATAAACTTTGCCAAGGTAGTTTTTCCTTATTGTTGATTCGTCAGGAACTTTTCGTCCGGAATATTTTTCCAGGAAATTTCGAAATTCCATATTATTTAACTTATTCAAAGGAATATTGGCTGAAACTAATGATTTGCAGATATCTTTCGAAAAATTATTACTGTCATTGTTTCCACTTCCGCTTGCAGAAAATGCTGCTGGTAAGGTTGTTTGGATCTTGGAGACATTTTCATTGATAGCATGTCTATGAGTAGCTGTTTGTAGATGTTGCATAATCTGGAATTTTTTGTCGCAGGACACCTATAACATTGTATAAAAATAGTATGAGGTTATTTTAGTTAAATAAAACCACACTCACTAACGAAAATCCCATTGATTTTTAAGATATTCTGAAAATAAAACAATAAAACTTACATGTTTTTCACACACTTGACACAGTATTATATTTCCATCTGTTGTTAAGAGTAGGATTTCCATCAATCCAGTTTCAAAGCAAGTAAGCTTTACTGCTCTTCTCCTTAGGCATTGTAATATTCCGTTTCCTACTGCTTACACTTCAGAATACACACCACAGAACACCAAAGTATAAGAACTGCTACCCTAGTGTTAAAAAGGTGGAAACATGAAGGCGATTGCAGCGTGAGTAGTGATCGGGGATCAAACTAAACTATGAAAAATCGTGCTCTCGGATGATGTCACTTGTAGCTACTACAGCTGTATTTTTCATACCTGCCTAGCTGTCTGCTCAGCTGATCATATGTTCTAATACTGTATCGCTACTGACGACGTACAAAGTTAATTACGTGAGCTTTAATAATCGTGATTGCTCGTTGGGTTATTCACATTTATTTTTAAAGGAGTCGATTAAAGCTCACATAAAATAACTTGCCCCTGTCATCTGTAGCAATACAATATTAGAACACAATTATAATCAGCTGAACACCTCACAGCTAGGCTAGTATGAAAAACACAACTGTTTATTCCTGTGTAACTTATTTAAATTATCCAATAGTCGGCACATACATTGCTTTTTATATAATATTGGGGTTAATAGTGGTTGCTGAATGTTTGTATGTCATAATACATAATGGTCACATTTAAATTTTTGTGAGTGAATGAGATCAAGCACCTTGCAATAATTTCTTCTGCATGCTTCATAGTAAAATCTTTTGCACTTAAACTGCCTCCATAGTTTGTTTGAACTTGCAACCAACCAACAGTAGGATGTGGAATTTGACAGGAAAATTGGAAGAATAACACATGTTTGACACTTTGTTATTTTATTCTACTCTTAGATAGCGCAATACAATTTGACATGAATAACTTAATTCCACTTCCTACAAAGAAACTTCTGCACACATTATATGCAATAGTGTAGCTATTGTTTGTCATTCGCTTAATCGCTATTAGCAGTGCAATAAATGTCATAGCAAGTTTCACCACACCATTTAACACTATTAATGTCATTGTCACTCTCTGTGCTCTGACTTGAAGTACCATCACTGGACACAAATAGCCACAACTTAACTCCAACTTTCCATTGTGTATATCCTAGAAGTAAATGGAACACACATGTTTAAACTACCCTTAAAAGTAGGTTTCTGAAAAGAGAAATTGCTTACATTAAGGAAAAATTTGTGGTTACAAACACCTTGTGATTATATTACACACTATCCACTGTAAACCAGACTTCTCTCTGATGTAAAGAAAGCATATGCTTCCTCTTGTCATGAAACTAAGCACTACGCTTACGCCAATGTAAATAGTTCCTTAAATGTATTGTATCATGAAATACTGAGGTAGGAAAAGTATAGAACTACACATTTTATTGCAGTTATCGTAAGAACTCATTGTTAAAGGTAATGGATATATAACAACTGTTAAGAGATTACAAAATATGATTTTCTTAATTCTACCTGCAATTGCATTAACAATCAAAGAGTATCTTTTTGTTAATTACCAACTGTATGGATGACTGCTATTCTCTTGCCTATATGAGAAATGCAGCATGAATTCGCAGCGGTGCTATCTGAGTACCAAATAAACTCTTTGCATAACACAGGAAATATGATAAGCAAACAGTCATTCATAATACATTAGCACTCATATGCTCAGCTCAGGTCAAATCTTCGATTTTATCAGTTAGTGTTTGAGTTACCATGACAAAGGAAGAAGTCCATAGTGTGAATAAGCTGTTCTAACACAAAACTGGGAAAGCGTTAAAAAGTGGCAAAAAAGTTTGGTTGATAAAGTGCTAAATGAGAAGGAAATAACACTTTTATTGTAAAACCACCACCACTTTGTGTTACTTGAACAAAATAAAATTCAGTATACGCAAAGGATCCATGGATCTTTTCATTGAAGGTTCAATGAATCAGATCTTTTGAAGGATCCTTCGAACTGTTATTTATAGTGAAATTTTAAACACTTTTCATTAAAAAAATTACTAACCTTCTGTAAATTCAGAAAACTAAGCTTATACATATATAAACTAACCTAATGCTAACCTTCCATAAATTCAGAAACCTAAGCTTATATAAAAAAAAACCTAACCTCCCATAGTATCTCGGATGCAATGCGTTTGTATATGAAAAACGTTTAAAATACTTAAGTGTCTTAAAATGTTCACTATAAATAACAGATCAAGGGATCATTCAAAAGATCCAATTCATTGAAAAGATTCATGGAACCTTCACTGAAAAGAGCCATGGGTTGTTTGCATATACAGAATAGTGGACGAGTATATACAATCAGACAAAAAATTCAATGCCATGCCTGGGATTCAAACCAGCAATCTTTAACTTGTCATACCACTGCTCTGCCATCTAAGACTTTCTCTACTCACAGTGAGCTATTTTCACAAGTATTCTACAAATGATTCATCATATATCGTGATTAACTTCATGTTTATCACATGTTTTAACTTAAAAGGCTTCAATACATTTAAAAAATATTAAATGCCCATTACTTCAAAACCTTTGATTTTTGCACAAAAACAACACAATCATTTAAATGCCTATACATTTCTTATAATATCCTGCAACTTAATTACTACTGCACAATGTACCTTTAGGATTTTGTATCAAAATTGCTACAAAGTTTGGGTAAATTATCATACTTTTGCCCACATTAGGTCTTACGCTGCTCTATGTAATGCTGCCAACATATGAATAATGCCACCGAAGCCAGGAAGATACTCAGCCTCAAAGCGTAGCCGAGGGATGTTTTTTAGAAGGAGAGGAGTGCAGCAAGTAGGCCGCAACTGCGAAGCGACGACAGAGCATAGCCCAGGGATCTGCGCGCCTAAAACTCCAATGATTCACGTTCACAAAACAACAGCACGTCGCATATTCAGTGCATTTCACTGATTATTTAGGTTGGCAGTACCCACTTTGCATGGAAAAATGGCTACATTTGTTGTCTTCCTCTTGCTTTTTGCCTATATAAGTGAAACACCTAAAAAGGGTGGGTAGGTGGGATATTGGAGAGACCACATGTTCTAAACTCACTCCTAAGGTAATTAATTTCATTACTTTTCACTTCCTTATTCCTAATTTAGGTGGGCAAAAGTGACACAAATGCGGGCAAAAGTATGACAATTTAGCACAAAGTTTAACTGGTAGAAAACAGACACAAAAGATTGAAACCACTTTGGAATTTCAAAGCCTCAGAACACATACTGAAGCTGCTAATTTCACTCAAAACAAACACTTCAGTTATTCCTGGAAACAAATGCTTTTGAGTATCTGTACTAACAGATTACAAGGACATTAATTGGTAGGGGTTGGGCTATTGGGTCAAGCTGTTATTCTAAGTCCTGGCACAAGCGCACAGGGTAAAACATCTGCGTGACGTTTCTGGTATGATGCGGGACGGGGAGAAGCAGGGTGACCACACACGCAAAGCAAGCATTAAAAGCACTAGAGGAAACCGTGTAACAGTCACACCATGTACGCTTTAAACACGTGTTTATTTGTACACCAAATAAAACGTGGCGTGAGTCACATGACGTACGTTTTTATAGCCTGTTTATCTGTCCACTTAATACTTAAGAAACGTGCGTACGTTTATAATACTATATCTTAATAATAGTACCAACAGTAGATAACACCAGAAAATTGCACGCGAAATGCAAAAATAGAGATTGAAGGACAAAATATTCATGAAATTTCAGTGAAATAGCCCTAGATCTTAAATTAGGTTTATCGGAAAAATGATAAGCAACTGACGAATTTAATGCCATACTTGCATGTTGCCATGGTAGCTCAATGGTTACAAAACTGGACAAAAACTAGGAGGTTCGTGGTTCAAATCCCACCGATGGCATTGGATTTTTCAGTCGTCTCATTCTACCTTTTCCATTCTTACTAAAGCTTCTTACTTTCTCTACTACATATAATAAGCAGAGGAAGTATTGCATTCCACCCAAAATTTCGATATCTAAATTCCACCGGGAATGCATTTTTGAGGTGCCCTGAATCCAAATAAAGCATTTTTTAAATGTGTCTGTCAGGCTGCGAACAGCATAACTCAAAAACGAAAAGTCGGATAAATACAGAACTTGGTACTTGAGTTTACTATCTTTCAAGGATGCGACATGAAGGTTTTAAAGGAAATCCCCCACCCCAGACTACCCTTTACATGGAACATTTATTGAAGATTTTGCTTTTCTCACACACTTTGTCATGTACCTTCTTTTTTTGTCTTTTCTTCCTTTTTTTTGTCGAGTGAACCATTTCCGAGGTATTCCTTGTTATTTGTTTGAATTTTCTAATACTTATACTTTTTCTCAAATGAAAATTCGTTATTTGTTTTTTTATGTCCTGGACATACAAAGAATATGAAATGCTGCACACAGCAACCAGCTCTTAAAACATTTGACTATGGCTTAAAGCCTATCATATTCCCCTTGCACCTACAAGAAAATTAGCAATTGGATTAACATGAAGTAGATGGAGAATAAGCATTTGTACAAAAATGCGTACAAGAGTAGAGAAAGTCATGTGAGTGCAATACGGATTATTTTTCTGTCTATACACTGAAATCCAAATAAACTGTTGTAGAAATAGTTACATTACACATTAAGTTATAATGGGAACACCGATAGTCAAATGTTTTAGAACTGGACGCTACACACTGGCCTTAAAGTTGCATACTGTTTCCATGCTATCGCCAGAAACATCGAAAATCTATGGGACTTAAAAAGAAACGACAAAGCACTGAACAAATCGAACCATTAATAACGAATATGTCGGAAGTGGTGATGGCACCAGAAAAAAAAAAAAACTATTTGAAATAAATTGGTTGTGCAGTACATTTTCGTCTATCGCCTAACGTTTACCAGTTATACAAGATTCCTTCCAAATGAAGTACACTTCATGACTATTCCCAGAAAATTCAAGGCATACGTTATATTTGTCATGCAAATATCTTTAATACATGGCGTTTTCATCAAAATAGTTATAGCCATTTTTTAGAAAATAAAGAATTGGAAAATGTTCCATGAAAACAGTAGTTTGGGGTGGAGGAATTTTCTTGAAAATCTTCGTGTCGTATCTTTGGAAGTTACTGAGCCTAAATATAATGTTTGGTATTTATCTGACTTTTCGGTTTTGAGTTATGCTGTTAAAACACACAGATGCACGCGAGTGCACGGACCTTTTCCTAAACATGCCATTTTTGCATTCAGGGGCTCTCAAAACATGTTTTCCTGTGAAATCTCAGTATTGAATTTTTGGGTGGAATGCAATACCTTCTCTACCTACCAGGTACGTGGTAGAGAAAGTAAAAACTGAACTTCGAAATCTACCTCCACTTATAGGCTGAATAGAAAACGTCCCCCCTTCCCATAGAATATTCATACAACTTTTGCATTAAACCACTTTCTCTTTTTATATTTAAATAATGGGTGGGGGGATATTTACTGCATTTAATATGGATTTTATATAGGGATGGAGATGTATTAGGTGCTTAATATAGATTTTATATGGGGATGGAGAGGAATTGTGCATGTTTAACATAGATTTTATATGGGGATGGAGAGGAATTTTCCATGTTTAATATGGATTTTATATGGTGGTGGGAAGGAATTATGTATTTAATATGAGCTATATATGGTGATGAAGAGGAATTGTGTGTTTTAAATGTGGATTTATATGGGCATGGAGAGGAATTGTGCATGTTTAATATAGATTTTATATGGGGAAGGAGAGGAATTATGTATTTAATATGGGATGGAGAGGAATTATGCGTTTTAAATGCGGATTCTATATGGTGATGGAGAGGAATTGTGTGCTTAGTATAGATTTATATGGGGATGGAGAGGAATTGTGTGCTAAATATGGATTTATATGGGGATGGAGAGGAATTATGTATTTAATATGAATTTTATATGGTGATGAAGAGGAATTGTGTGTTTAGAATGTGGATTTATATGGTGATGAAGAGGAATTTTGTGTTTAGAATGTGGATTTATATGGGGATGTAGGGAATTGTGCATGTTTAAAATAGATTTTATATGGGGATGCACAGGAATTGTGCATGTTTAATATGGATTTATATGGGGATGGAGAGGAATTGTGTGCTTAATATGGATTTATATAGTGATGGAGAGGAATTGTGTGTTAAATATGGAATTTATATGGGGATAGAGAGGAATTATGTGTGTTAATGCGATATATTTGGAAATGGAGATGTGTATTTAAAAGGGGTTGGGATTTTCAATTTTTTTTTCAGTTGGGAAAACATATGTGGCATAAGCAGTTGTGGAGGTCAGAAGACATGGCTATCTTCCCTACACCTGGATAGGCCATGGAGATATCCTGTAGAAGTGTTTCAAAGCGCTCGGTGTCGCTCTGGAGACGATTCAGTTTCTTCTCCCGGTACATCCATTCTCAAACGTAACCGGTAGCACGCTCCACACTGATACATGAAGAGAGTACCTGCTTTAAAGTTCTCCATGACCTTTCTTTGTTTTGCGTGTGATATCGCAGTGGACTCATGTTAGGGGCTGGTGCAGGTCCTACCCATTGTTTATCTAGGCATTCGGGATTAAATTGCCCTTCTGGCACCCAGAAAGGATCCCAATTTCTGGGAGCATTTATAAGTTTCTACTATGGTTTACCGTCCTATGGCCATTGAATACAGTATCACATACCCTGTATGCCCTCCATTCGTCCGTTACAATGAAACTCTCCTGATCAATGTAATCTTGAAGAATGGGCAAAAGAGTTGCTCTGGACTGGTTGGGCACCAGGAGTCCAGAGCACAGCTTAGTTGTCCGGCTTAGCCCTCCGACCAACCAGTGATTCCGCCACATCACCTGCCGTCCAACATTATACTTCCTCTTGAAGAGGTGCATCTCGTCCACTTCCACAATGTCATTGCGACCACCAAGTTGACGAAAATCGTGCCAGGCTATCTTGGTGGCCACATCGCGGAAGTAGCCGCTCCAGGCTACGGCGGTATCATGTGCTACTCCCAGTTCTTTCTCAATATAAGTTAAGGGACACTTCTGCAGCCACATAAATGCCAACTGAACAATGACATTAGTACCCAGTTCGCCATTAAACCTTACATGCTGGAAAAAGGTATTGCTGGTAGCTTCCAGTCGGTGGCCGTTTGGACACCTAAACCTCCAACCAACGCCTCGATTGGCCGATGCTACAGTGCTCATCTGGGCATTGCACTGAGGGCACCTGCGGCTTCGGTTGGCACGACGGTTTAGCATTTCTGCATTCCTATCTGGTACAACTCCATACATATACCAAAAACTCCATACCTTTCTGGTTTGCCTGTCTTTTCTGCTCAGCTGTTAAACAGTACCCAAAATGAACATTTAAAAGTCTGCTGCATAGAGCACCGTTGCCAATAAGTTCATCCTGAAAGCAAGCTGAAGACTGAATGGCACTGAACATTTGCAATGCGATAAATACCCAAAACAGGTGGTGTTTCTGTGTTTACCGGAAATGGTCAGGTAATGTTGCATCTTATTGTTAATGGGTTGCACGAGGTGGTGGATGGGGGAAGGGCAAGATAAGGAGAGGAGACAAGAATTAAAGCTGACGCAGAACTTCTGGAATCGTGACCCTGATTGCCACCCGAGCTGCCGAGCCTAGGAATGGTTTATGTTTAGCTTAATCAACGAAAGCGATATAATACCTTTGTTTACTCACAGTGCGTAACACATACAGTCTGCATAGAAAGTGTCTGCATCTAGTTGTAATTTCAAACAGAGCAGTACCTAAATAGTGCTTATTGTATATTTGTAAAATTTATAACCATGGCTCATACGTTTTCAAAGTTAAGTGTAAGGTATTATATAGTCAAAGCAGAGAAATAATTGCAAATGTCCTCGACTTCATGAAGCAAGAAGCAGAGATGAAGGAAGAAAATATATGTTCACCCGAGTTCCACAAAAGCCTTAAAGTTCTCAAAGATAAGAAAAAAACCCACTGATGAAAGAGTATAATTGGTCACACTTAGGAAGAAACATAAGGTCCCTAAACGTATTACAGAAATAGACGATTTCGAAAAAGGCGTCATTTGGCGCACGATTCACAATTTCTATGTGGAAGAAAATATCAATATGCAGATTGCTCATCAAGCTGAAAGACAGCATAAATTTTCAAGGTGGTACTACAAGTCTCAGAAAAATTATAAAAGATTTAGGGTTCTAGTGGAAGAAAACGAAATCAAATAGAAGAGTTATAATAGAAAATATATAGATAGATATAGAATAGAAACATACAATCTCAGCTGGAAGAGTACTTTACTCAGAGGTAGAAATTAGAGGGTCAAACTATAGTGTATGAAGGTGAGTCATACATTCACAGCAGTCATACAGCATCTAAAAGTTGAGAGTGATGATAGCGAATTAGGTTTGCAGGCACCTGTTGCCAAAGGGCAAATACTTATTATCGTTCATGCTGTTGGAAAGATCGACTTCGTTCCAAATCCCTTCTTTTACAAGTCGCGAAAAAAAACAGGAGATTTACATTAAGAAATCAATACAGAAAATTACATGAAGTGAATTAACACCATGTTGATACCTAATATGCCTACTGGGTCTGTTTTGGTTATCGACAATGCTTCACAATGCATCAACACTCAAATTGACAAACCACCTACCTCAAATTCCTTCAAAGAAGAAATGAGAGCTTGGTTACTTAGGGTAATATAGCTTTAGATGAAAGCATGAGCAAAACAAAGCTATATAACTTAATTAAAGCCAACAAACCACTTCAGAAGTCATACATATTTGGCCAGGTATTAATACATGGTCATAATGTACTTAGACTGCCACCGTATCGCCCAGATCTAAACCCAATCGAATTAATCTGGGCTGATGTCAAAAAATAGATGGCCTGCAGAAAAATCACTTTTAAATTAAAAAGATGTGGAGCAGTTATGTCGCCAGCAATTTGCAGAAATTGGAAGGCCAGAATGTGAAAATGTATGTCAACATGTTGAATAAATTGAGAATCATTATTTCGAAAAAGATGGAATTGCAGAAAATCAAATAGAAAGAATTCTCATCCAGAATAAAGCTGCAGGAAGTAGCAACAGCAGTGATGGCGGCAATGATGTGAGTGATTCAGCAGAAGAAGAAGGGCTGTCAGGTATGGAAGAATTGGAGGCAGATTATTGACAGGTTTTTTCATTAAGCGCTTTTTACAACTGTGGATTTAAATATACTGTATGTAACTATAAGTTTATCAGTGCAGTGCATAACCGGTGTGCGGATATTTGTCAATGACTGTCCCTCCCACGCACTCCTGCAGCATGCAGACGAACGGTCACCTGATTTGGTAAGCAACTCGCTTCAAAGCTGTCATTAAGATTTTGGCACGTCTAGAACTGTTGCGCCAATTATACCTAGATTCACTCATGCAGGCTTAGAGACACACACAAAAACTAAAAAAATTAAATAAATCGATCGTTAAATATATGGAAAACGTACGTTACATCATGAAGCTATTCATTGTTAACCATGATTAAGTCTATCAGTTTACTACCTAACTCCGATTCGCGCTGTAGCCTATCTTTATTTATTTGTACATTTTCATATAAGTGAAAATGTATCAGTAACCTATAACTTAATTTAAAACATTAAACCTCAACTATTGTTGAGGAACAAATAATTGTCGGTGCGGTAGTCTGTGTGTGTGAACAGTGGTAAACATAACGAAACCAATATTTCCTTAAATGTTAAAACTTTTTATTAAACCATTATACCACAATTAAATATTTTGCAATTGTTTTATTCATGATTTTGCATTATGTTTCTTAATATGAAAAAATTTCTCCTAAATGCTTTCTAGTATTATCAACCATGGCGTTGTATTAGGAAGATTGCTAATAATATTAGACCATTGTTGCAGTTGTACAGTTTGTAACACCATACTGACAAAAGTCGCAATATATTTAAATGTTACTTACCTCAATCTCTTCATATACACCGTTTAAATTTAAATATATATGCAATTAACCTATTTTGATTTTCAACATGTACTTGCTACGCATCATAGCTTAGGCTTCAACATATAATTTACGCAGTGTCTCAATTTCGCCGAAAAGGGGACACTATCTCATCCTTTCCCTGTGAACTTCATATGTTAAGATTTAAACATTTATGACATACATTCACAAGACTTTCTCTAACCCTTTCTATTTCACAAGTATACATAATACATGAGAGAGAAATAAAATGTCCTCCGTGGTGTAATGGTTACCATGCTAGCCTCTAGTTCCCGAGATCGCGGGTTCAACCCCGGACGGAGGGCGATGGGGCTTTTTTCGGGCATATAAATCCTTAGCATGTTTTCCTTCGGAAGGGAAGTAAAGCCGGTGGTCCCGTGTCGTAGATTTATCGTAAAAGAACCTCAACCCTGATAAAGAGGCCCCTAAGCAAAATTTCCGGTTTTTCACCCCAATATGGAACGGGACGCTAAGGACCACAGCAATTAAACAGCGTCCATAAATAAAACTCAATTTCAATTTGAGAAATAAAATGGCAGTGAATGACTCAGAAATGTACACAGAGAGCAAGGGAAGTAAAGAGTGGATGTGACACACCTTTGTAAGCAATCTGTACACAAAATGATGCTAAGTTCTGAACAGCATACAGCCAAAATAATTTTAGGGTGAAAAATTCTGATGCATTACATTCACATTACTTTTTTTCTTACCCTCTATCCCTTATTAGTTTGTATACAAATATTCTTACGATAGCTTATTTTTCTATTTAATTCATTTTCATCTAGATAAATCTTTGCAGAAATAGCTACATTGCATTACAGTTACAAAGGGGATGGCGATAGTCAAATGTTGAAGAACTGGACGCTATACGCTGACCTTAAAAATCGTTAGTCAAACTGAAGTATCCGTTTATTTTCTATCGTTGATTTACCCTGTAGCTTTGGACCTCCCTAAATGCCCCCTAAAATGCCATGTAATCGCGAGAAACAACTGAATTTTGACAGGACTTCAAGAGAACGACCAAGTGATGAATAATTCCAACCTTTAATAACCAATATCTCGGAAATGGCTTATGAAAAATAAAGAACAACAAAAAAACTCATTTGAATAAAATCGTGTGGTTTACATGAATCTACTTTTTTTTTTTTGGTAGTACGTTTTTGTATTATATTCTTAAACATTTGCCACTTCTACAACATTATACAACATTCATTCCGAATGTCTTAACAGGCTATTCTCAGAAAATTACAGATAAACCTGGTATTTGACATATAAATATCTTATGGTATTTTAATCAAAATCGTTAGCCATTTTTAAAAATTAAAACATCTCGAAAAATGTTCCATGCAAAGTATAGTTTGGAATGGAGGAATTTTCTTGAAATTCTTCGTGCCGCATCTTGGAAAACATACAACATGCCAGGTATTTGTCCAACTTTTCGTTTTTGAGTTATGCTGTTCACAGACACACACACAGGCCTTTTTCTAAAAATGCCTTTTTGGGGGGTTCAGGGGCCTCAAAACAGATACATTTCCAGTGAAATCTCAGTACGGAATATTTGGGTGTACGCAATACTTTCTATACTTACTATACGTAGCAGAGAAAGTAAGAATGAAAGAAGATATATTGTCAAAATGGATAATAATTTTGGACAACTTGAACTTCCGTCTCCCTTTGACTTACTCCTGCTGTGAAAAATAAGATCTGTTTGCTGACGTTTTTTGGATAAAGGCATTTACTTTTAGGGAATGAAAAATAAATGTATAAGAGGAGCAACCATATTTAATACTTATGCACTCTAATTGAAAGCGTGGGAACTTTATCTGATTTACCAGAGAGAGTTCTTCGATATGTATAAAAGAGTAATTTAAAACCTTAGGGAATTTTCCATTGTAGGGCATTGACACAACACAAGAAGGCGTGTTTGGACATTCTTGGCTGCCTAACTAGCAAAGACTACTGTAATGGTTTTCTTACCTGGACTTTAAATCCTTTTTACCTACCCATTAACCGCGGCAGGTTAATTTTGAAAAAATCAAAATATACACTTGAGATTACAATTTCCATCTGCTGCTTATGCGAGTGCAACGGATTTTCTGAATAAGACGTACGCAAATTGAGCAAAGGTTCAATGACAGGACAGTGAAAGTGATAGAACTAAGTGCATATTTTGAAAGTTTTTAACATTTCAAGAATTTTATGACAATAGCTGTAAAGAACTATGCTTGATGTTAGGACTTAAATATGTTGACGCTGTTATTGCAGACTTTCCTTCTTCTAAGCATGTGCAGAAGCACAATTTATGTCTTCTGATGTTGCTTCTTTTATCTTAACTATTAGGTAGTCGCGTGCAGGTCATAATGACCCCACTGTTAATATTACTACTGATATTTATTTAATGCTGTTGGTCACACTATTCTTTCTCCCAGTACCTTCCCTGAATTGTATTGTCGTCCTGCTGCGATTATTACTGACAGTGCTCGTTTGTGAGTAGAGACGTTTCTTTGTCTCGGGGTCAATTTGTACCCCACCCGACTAGTAGTGTAACTTAAAAATCACGGTGTAAAGTGATTTACCAAAAGCAGCCAGACAAATCAGCAGTAGCACATCATTTCTGGTCTTCAAACCATATCACTCCAAACATAAAACTCTTAAAACCGATTAACAGCAGTAATGAATTGGACATGTGGGAAAAAATACATATTATCAAACACAGGAATCAACTAATGAATTTCGAACTGCCGCCACCCAACAGCCTTTGGAGGTTCATCAGCCCAGCACCAGAGAACACCACTAACCACACACATCCCCAGACAATGACCGGCAAAATCAGTTGAGGACATGCTGACGATGGGAACAAGCCGTCTCGCGAAACGCGTTCAAATAAGAATATTATAGTGATGTAGTGTAACAACCCTCAAATCTCTTTATTTTAAATTATGACACATCACTGTTAGTAACTTCTAAATCTTCAAAATTAGTCAATATATTTTTATGTTTATTTTAAAAGCAGGATCCATGTAGATATCTGCTAGCATGTATGTAATTTACGGAATTTTGCCATGTAATTTGTTTTGGAATATTTATTACTCACAGAATTAACATTGAATCCTGAATTTTATTTAACAATCGTGTAATAATGTGAATACTTGGACAAAAACAATTAACAAACGCATGGAGTGCATAATGACCCCACGCGACTACTTAACGGCAAAGGTCCGGCATTAACTATGAAGCACTAAGGACACTAGCTGAAATTTTGTACTCTACATCCCCGTTTCCAGTGCCAGTGCAGAAATGACATTCAGCACAATGAATAGGGTAACGACAAAATTAAGAAATAGGGTGGGTCAGGATACGTTTCAAACTTGTGTGAAGGTGTCAGCAGAAGGGAATGAGGAACCTACAAAACCTTTCATTGATGATGTCATCAAAAGATTTGCTGTAAAAAAAAAAAGGTCTCGATGCAAAAGTTTGCTGTAAATGTAAGTTATTGCTTGCAATAATATTATTTTATCGATTCTCATAATTTTATTCATCATGATAATGAATTAACTGAGGTTATTTCTACTCAGTACTTACACATAATTTAATGAAATATAAGGTTTATTAATACCATTGTTTTTTTTTAATACGGTATAACTAAAATTTGAAGCCTAATAACATTTCCTCCCCCCTCCCCCTCATCAAGCTTCCCACCAAAAGAAAGTGGTTGTATTCATTACTGAGGTCAATACGCCTAGTCGCTTTGTGTATAGTACCGTTATAGTCCCTCTTTTGTGTCGTAATGTGCAGAATTTCCCCAAGGACAAGGCGACAAATACCTGCATAGCAGTATATCGCATGCTTACCAGTCGTGAACAAATGTTAAAAGCTTACATTTCAAGTACTGTCTTCCACAGCAAAGAAATTTCAGGGAATGAAGGCAGGGGGGAAATTGCTGATTAGACGTGGTCCGAACGCTGCCTACTTGCTTATGGTACCCTTATTTATGACACACATGACAGGTCAGTCACAGCTCATTGAATAGTTTTACTCCTTGCATAACATGCATTATCCGTCACACACATTCGCTGTCCTTGTCGCACTGTTTCCAGATAAGGATAGCACATTCCTGTCAGGGAGTTTTTCTCCGTTGGCGAACAGTTAACATTTACCTTTTGAGTTTTTAAAAAAAAAAAAAAAAAAAAAAAACCAACAAACAAAACTTTTTCATGTTTATTACAGAAGAGAAGATTTTTGCATGAAAATGTAAAATTGGCGAGAAAATTACACCATTAACTCGCCTATCAATATAATGAAATATTGAGATACTTTTACCGGAGCTATAAAACATTTTTCATGTTAATCTTTAGTAACGAAAAAAGACGGCTGTATCCTTGAGCTCTCCAGGTGTAGGGAAGATACACATGTTTATTTTCCTGCTCAAATCTTTATGCCACATATCTTTTCCTAATTGACATAAACATGGAAAATATCATCTTCTACATAAACAACTCCATTTACACATACATCCCATAAACACATGTAATTCCTCTCCATCCCCATATAAAATCCATAATAACAACACACAATTCCCCACCACCCCTATAAAATCCACATTTAAAACACACAATTCCTCTCCATCCCCATATAAAACACATAATTCCTCTTCATCACCATATAAAATCCATACTAAATACATAATTCCTCCCAACCACCATATAAAATCTATATTAAACAAGCAAAATTCCTCTCCATCCCCATATAAAATTCATAATAAATGCAGTAATATCCCCCTACCCATTATTTAAATATAAAAAGAAAAACCTACATTGTAGGAATGTTTCATTGGGCGACAATAAACAAAAAAAGGCACCTTGAATTCTTTTAAGGTGCTGCGCTTCCACAAATGAAGTAAAACGGTAGAGGCTCTTTTATAGTGTGCAGAAACTTCAAACATTTCCGGTGGTAAACACAGCTCACATCCGGAGTTGGGCACTTGGGTCAAGCCAGAGCGCATGCGCTGGGACTTTACATTTGCCAGCAAGGCACTGTACATTAACACTTGCTAGCACCGTCTTTACGGAGCTGGGCACTGGGTTAAGCCAGTGCACATGTGCTGGAACTTTAACATTTGCTAGCAAGTTAGAGCACAGTCGTCGCGGAGTTGGGCACTTGGGTATAAAATATGTTTTAATCATATCAATGGACGACAAATGTAAGGAACTAGTCGTTGGCCAGATTTCACATAATTACACACATTACTCCCGAAAATATTTGGTTAAATTTTAAAAGTGGTTTAATGCAAAAGTTGTATGAATATTCTATGGGAAGGGGGGACGTTTTCTATTCAGCCTATAAGTGGAGGTAGATTTCGAAGTTCAGTTTTTACTTTCTCTACCACGTACCTGGTAGGTAGAGAAGGTATTGCATTCCACCCAAAAATTCAATACTGAGATTTCACAGGAAAACATGTTTTGAGAGCCCCTGAATGCAAAAATGGCATGTTTAAGAAAAGGTCCATGCACTCGCGTGCATCTGTGTGTTTTAACAGCATAACTCAAAACCGAAAAGTCAGATAAATACCAAACATTATATTTAGGCTCAGTAACTTCCAAAGATACGACACGAAGATTTTCAAGAAAATTCCTCCACCCCAAACTACTGTTTTCATGGAACATTTTCCAATTCTTTATTTTCTAAAAAATGGCTATAACTATTTTGATGAAAACGCCATGTATTAAAGATATTTACATGACAAATATAACGTATGCCTTGAATTTTCTGGGAATAGTCGTGAAGTGTACTTCATTTGGAAGGAATCTTATATAACTGGTAAACATTAGGCGATAGACGAAAATGTACTGTACAACCAATTTATTTCAAACAGTTTTTTTTTTTTTCTGGTGCCATCACCACTTCCGACATATTCGTTATTAATGGTTCGATTTGTTCAGTGCTTTGTCGTTTCTTTTTAAGTCCCATAGATTTTCGATGTTTCTGGCGATTGCATGGAAACAGTATGCAATTTTAAGGCCAGTGTGTGGCATCCAGTTCTAAAACATTTGACTATCGCTGTTCCCATTATAACTTAATGTGTAATGTAACTATTTCTACAACAGTTTATTTGGATTTCAGTGTATAGACAGAAAAATAATCTGATGTATTGCACTCACATGACTTTCTCTACTCTTGTACACATTTTTGTACAAATGCCTATTCTCCATCTAATTCATGTTAATCCGATTGCTAATTTTCTTGTAGGTGCAAGGGGAATATGATAGGCTTTAAGCGATAGTCAAACGTTTTAAGAGCTGGTTGCTATGTGGAGCATTTCATATAATTTGTATGTCCAGGACATAAAAAAAATGAATAACGAATTTTCATTTGAGAAAAAGTATAAGTATTAGAAAATTCAAACAAATAACAAGGAATACCTCGGAAATGGTTCACTCGACAAAAAAAAAGGAAGAAAAGACAAAAAAAGAAGGTACATGACAAAGTGTGTGAGAAAAGCAAAATCTTCAATAAATGTTCCATGTAAAGGGTAGTCTGGGGTGGGGGATTTCCTTTAAAACCTTCATGTCGCATCCTTGAAAGATAGTAAACTCAAGTACCAAGTTCCGTATTTATCCGACTTTTCGTTTTTGAGTTATGCTGTTCGCAGCCTGACAGACACGTTTAAAAAATGCTTTATTTGGATTCAGGGCACCTCAAAAATGCATTTCCGGTGGAATCTCGATATCGAAATTTTGGGTGGAATGCAATACTTCCGCTGCTTACTATACGTAGTAGAGAAAGTAAGAAGCTTTAGTAAGAATAGAAAAGGTAGAATCAGACGACTGAAAAATCCAATGCCATCGGCAGGATTTGAACCACGAACCTCCCAGTTTTTGTCCAGTTTTGTAACCATTGAGCTACCATGGCAACATGCAAGTACGGCATTAAATTCGTGAGTTGCTTATCATTTTTCCGATAAACCTAATTTAAGATCTAGGGCTATTACGCTGAAATTTCATGAATATTTTGTCCTTCAATCTCTATTTTCGCATTTCGCGTGCAATTTTCTGGTGTTATCTACTGTTGTTGGTACTATTATTAAGGTATAGTATTAAAAACGTATGCACGTTTCTTAAGTATTAAATGGACAGATAAACAGGCTATAAAAACGTACATCATGTGACTGTCACGCCGCGCTTTATTTGGTGTACAAATAAACACGTGTTTAAAGTGTACATAGTGTGACTGTTACACGGTCTCCTCTAGTGCTTTTAATGCTTATTTCGCGCATATAGTCACCCTCTTCTCCCCATCCCGCATCTTACCAGACGACGTCACGCGGATGTTTTACCCTGTGCGCATGCGCCAGGACTTAGGATAACAGCTTGACCCAATAGCCCAACCCCTACCCATTAATTGTCAAAAAAGCTACCAGAATTTCTATGGCTAAATTGTCATACTTTGCCCTCATATGTGTCACTTTTGCCCCCATTAGGTCTTACTTTTGCCCACCTAAATTAGGAATAAGGAAGTGAAAAATAATGAAATTACTTACCTTAGGAGTGAGTTTAGAACATGATGTGGTCTCTCCAATATCTTTTGCCCACCTACCAACCCGTTTTAGGTGTTTCATTTATATAGGCAAATAGCATGAGGGAGACAACAAACGTAGCCATTTTTCCATGCAAAGTGGGTACTGCCAACCTAAACAATCAGTGAAATGCACTGAATATGCGATGTGCTGTTGTTTTGTGAATGTGAATCATTGGAGTTTTAGACGCGCAGATCCCTGGGCTATGCTCTGTCGTCGCTTCGCAGTTGCAGCCTACTTGCTGCACTCTAGGCCGCAACTTGCTGCACTCCTCTCCTTCTAAAAAACATCCCTCGGTTACGCTTTGAGGCTGAGGGCCCTCAATCTCTCGGCTACGCTTTGAGGCTGAGTATCTTACCGGCTTTGGTGGCATTATTCATATGTTGGCAGCATTACGTTAGAGCAGCATAAGACCTAATGCGGGCAAAAGTGACACAAACGAGGGCAAAAGTATAACAATTTACCCCTCCTCTCCTTCTAAAAAACATCCCTCGGCTACGCTTTGAGGTTGAGGGCCCTCAATCTCTCGGCTACGCTTTGAGGCTGAGTATCTTACCGGCTTCGGTGGCATTATTCATATGTTGGCAGCATTATGTTAGAGCAGCGTAAGACCTAATGCGGGCAAAAGTGACACAAATGCGGGCAAAAGTATGACAATTTACCCATTTCGATTTTCATACACCATGCTCAGTTCAAAAAAGGACATAGTGGCAGTTAGATAAAAATGCCCAAAAGAGGGTGAACTACCGAAATATATGTGAATATCAAATATCTTTCTTCCTTCTGTATTAGAAAATTTCATTTGGGCACTGTCTTAAAAGAATTATAGTATCATTGGCATCTATCCTTGCAGTTAGTGTGTCAGTCCACCAATAATCCTACATTTTTTGGCTAAATTGTCATACTGTTTCCCCGCATTTATACGTGAAGTAAACTGAGGATTCACGAAAGTAATTACCTTACTTGTTGCAGTAGTTGTATATGAAGTCGGTGGTGCATAAATCCAAGGTTGGAACGCGAATTGTTTGTGTATCACTGAAATGGTGTAATTAGCAAAGTTACTAGAGTGAACGCGGTCATCTTCACAGTAAGACTGCTGCAGATTCGGAAGTGCCAACTGCAGTACGAATTAGGTAATCCGCTAAGTGAAGAATGTGTTGGTATTACTGGTTGTTGTTGTTAATTTCATAGCTGCTTAAAATAAGAGCGGGAATGATTCAGAGTCAGCTGAGAATACTTCTGAGTAGAAAATGGCTTGCAGAGGGTGCCAAGTAAGTGTGAAGAAAGTGATGAGGGAGTTAACGGGTATGGAAAACCTGCAGGTACTGCAGGAATTCCTAGTGCAGCATGGAATTATTAACAAAGTATGTATCTGCGAAGTATGCGACGAAATCGTTCCATTAAAATGGAGGAAAGGAAGGCGGATATTTTTCATATGCCAAAAGGGTCACCCAAGGAGGGTAGTAAGTGCTAAAAAAGGTACTTTTATTGGTGACTCACATCTCTCTCCACAACAAATAATGCACTTTTGTATACTGTGGTGCATACTAGAAAATCCCAGAACAAGCACAATAATGTGCGAGATGGATGTAAACTCGCACACCGTAGTAAACTGGTCTAGCTATTGCCGGTCAATCTGTGTGAATTGGGCCCTACAAAACCGCAGGCGAATTGGAGGAATCGGGACAGTGGTTGAAATCAATGAATCCAATTTCGGACGTAGAAAGTACAACCGTGGGCATCACATCAAAGGCCAATGGGTGTTCGGAGGTGTCCAACGAGACATGAAGACCAACTTCTTCCTTGTTCCAGTGGAATGCAGGGATAAGGACACATTATTGCGTATAATTGAAGACTGGATTTTACCCGGAAAAACAATAATATCAGACTGCTGGAAATCATATGATACACTCCAAGACGAAGGATTCCGGCACCTTCGAGTAAACCACTCCGTGGAATTCGTGAGCAGCTGCGCTAGCGGACAAATCCACAGGATTAATATACGAAGACTGGCAGGGGAGGCGCTCCCAATCCATACCAACACTATCGAGTCCAAGTGGAAAGACTGCAAGTATTCAATTCCCATTTTCGGACGAAGAAAGGAACATTTTGCAGGTTACCTAGCTGAATACTTATTCAAACGTAGGTATCAGAAAAAAGACAGGCTGCACCATCTGCTAAAAGAAGCAGCGAGAGACTATCCGCCAGAAGTGTAAATGTGTTACCCTTAAAGTTTTATATAGGACGTTACTGTGAAAGATTGAAAGTTTTATATAGGACGTTACTGTGAAAGATTTAAAGTTTTATATAGGACGTTACTGTGAAAGATTTAAAGTTTAATATAGGACGTTACTGTGAAAGTTTTATATAGGACGTTACTGTGAAAGATTTAAAGTTTTATATAGGATGTTACTGTGAAAGATTTAATAAAGTTACTTTACCATAACACTGGCAGATAGTTAACCTAACCTCATAAAAAAAAAGAAACCTAACCTAACATTGCATGAATTCAGAAACCTAAACTTATATTAAAAATGTGATGTGTTACACTCGCCCTCTATTCTTATACAAGCTATTTTTACAAACGCTTATTCTCCATATGCTTCATGTTAATCGGGATGTTAATCTTATTGCTAATTTTGTTGTAGATGCAAGCGGAATTGGTAGGCTTTTAATTGTTCAACAAAATGTTCTGTGCAAGGGGTAATCTTGCGTGGGAGGATTTCATTGAAAACCTTTGTGTCGCATCTCTGGGAGATACATAACCAAAATACCAAGTTTCGTGTTTATCCGACTGTTCGTTTCCGAGTTATGCTGTTCACAGATGGACATGTTTCCCAAGATAAATGGCTGACGTTTACGTTCCGTGAATTCAGACAATTCAGACACGTAAGGTTATACACCAAAAAACCCCAAAGGGAGTAAGTTGGGGATGTATCTGTGCGATTGGCGGCATTAATTTTTCTGATGTTGGTCGCATTGCGTTGAAGTCAGAGAATGACAGACAGTGCCATCTGTATCAGACACAGTGCCATCTGTTGTATTTGTAAGATACAACCGCAGTCACTAATGCGGGCAAAAGTGACACAAACGAGGGAAACAGTATGACAATTTACCCCATTTTTTAATTATACACGAGTATCACTCGCATGATCTGCATCTATGTGTTTGAATATTAGCAGAGTAACATGCTAATTAATTTGCATTAAAGGTTGATTTTACCTTACCTACTTTTGGCTGTGATCTCCACCCATCAATTATGAAGTGCAAACAAGAAAATTAATCGTATATTCCACTGTCTGGATGACTCACAATATCTGAAAAGTAAATCAGACAATATAAAATTCAACACTAAGAAGCTCTTCAAAACTTAACCTTTCATCCAGCACTGTAATACTGGAAACTTAATAACATACCTTCAGATTCTATGTCACCATTCGGGACTCGAACCACAACACTGGAAGGAATGTAAATCGTAGGCGTATCCCCTCTGTCTGGACGGCTCAATGTATCTGAGAATTAATTCGTTATATAAAAATGTGCAACACACAATAACTTATCAAAGTTTTCTACCTCATTCTACGAATATCACTGAAGTTAATAGAAAATACCAATATTACAACAAATATAGATTCAATCAGAAATAGCGTAAATGTATGATTACCGTCTCTGCTTTGTTCCTGGTGAAAAAACTTCGGACGAAAACTTCCAGCTATAAAAATCCAAGATGGTCCCTTTCTTCGTGCCTGCCATTTAGTTGTTGGTTCGCAGTGTTGCCAACACTTCATTCCTTTTCCCGTCAAACAAACACCAAAAAATCCGCCAAAATTCTAAAAATAAAACAAACTGGGCATTTTCATGTAAAAATGAAGTTTGCATTAAATATACCACTCGTTGTTTGTTTATCCGCCGAAACAACACCCAAAAAATGCGCTCAAATTAGTCAAAAATAAAAATTAGCGCGTATTTTCAAGTAAAAATAAAAAGCCAATTTACTCACCGGTGTTGATTACAATAGTAATAATTCATCCACATCATCCTCTGCCTCTAGTTCTTCAGTTGAAGTGCTGGGTTGGTTTACTCCCCGGTACGCAGCCATTGTACCAATTTGCATCAGAGCATTTTCTGGTAGGACATAATCATAACAACACTTTTTCACCCGCATAAGTCCGGCCCGCACGGTGAGAATTGAGTCAACCATATTAGTTTTAAGCCTATTCCTAAGGGAGGTTTTCACAATGTTCAGCATACTAAATGCTCTATCGACGTCTGCATTTGACCAAGGTAAGACCAAAAGCATCATTGCAAAGTCCGAGAGTTCTTGAAATGGATTTTGAGAACTTGCATCTTTATATGTTGCGACCTCTTGCCAAACTCTACTGTATTGCTAACATTTTTCCCTTGGACAGTAGTTAATTTTGACCACTGAAAGTCGATTTTCGTTATTTTAGTTGCAGGTAATTCAAATTCTTGAGCTAGCGGGATTATACTTTCTTTAATCACCTTAAAACTCTTTTCAGGTGCAATTAAAGATACTTTTTGCAAAATCTTAACATTATTCGGCGGTCGCCGCTGGAGCTCCTCTGCTAAGCAAAGCAGAAAATTCTCGAACCTACTGCGAAATACCTTTTCACTTTCAGGACTGATTTTGTTTTGTTTCATCATATCCACTATCAAAACTTCTACTTCATGGCCAAGATAAATATTAGGAGATTTGTATTTTCTAACATCCACGGATAGCAGATCCCCCCTATAACCGGGAACAACAATCCGTCTCGTAAGGCCTACAATTAGTAGAACTAAGTCTTGGAGAAGCTTTGAAGGGTCTGCTGTACTTGACTGGAATGATTTATTCACTTTTTGGCATTCTTCAAGATGTGGTACAAGAAATATAAGATAGAGCTTATTAATGACATCAGAGTACATGCTATAAAGGAGTTCAGCTGTGTAGCACTTAGTTTGAAGTCTGCATATCTCAAAATGTGTCTGTAGTTCAAGCCATTGATTTAGAATCCGATAAACAGCAACTGCGATCGACAGCCACCTTGTATTTGATTGTTGTACAATTTTAAGGGGCTCGGCTCCATCATTTATTGTTCTAAACAAGTTCCTGTATGTGACTTGTCGAGAAGAAGACTTAGAAAACCAAGAGTAAGTTTCCGAAATTAAAAACTCAAGATTTCTTGGTAGCATTTCGGCAGCAGAGGACACAGCTAACTGAACAGAATGGCAAACACAGGGGATCAATACAAGGTTAGTTACCTCATATTTCAGTTTCTGGTAGACACCATTGTTAACGCCCACCATTACTGAAGCATTATCGGTTCCTATTCCTCTCATTTGTTTGATGTCTAAACCATAAACTGAAAGTAAAGACTTTACTGCAATGACAATACAATCAGCATTCCCCTGTTTTAGTTCAACAATTCCAAAGAAAGTGGATATAATAGTGCTTTGTTGTTTTGAGAAGTATACAATACAGACAGCCAATAGTTTTGTGACAGAACTGTCTGTAGAGTCGTCTATAAGAAGACTAAAATGGCCAGTGCCGATGTCATTTTGTAGTTCTAATTTAAAGTGCTGATAGAGAATATTCCTAATTAAAGCACTACACTTTGTATGGTGCAGCCTTAAAAGAGATGCATGGTCAGCACTTTAGAAAAATTTCTTAGTTAGATCTGAAAGATGATCAACGGATCTGATTGAACAATGATTAATTTACAAACAAAGTAAGGGCAGCTTCAGCCGCTGCGATTTCATACGTATGTTTAATTGGTTGAAATGACAACTTTGACTGCCGTGAAGTTGAAAAGGGTTCTGCTGCTTTTAAATGTTTCTTACTTTTTACATGAGGAAGTAAATCTGACAAGCGCACACTCAGATTGCAATGACAATACTTGCACCGCGCATTACTAGTTTCACCGGGCACTTCTAATATCCAATCCTTCAATTGTTCATTATTTAACCACTCTTTTCTAAACTTTCGAACATATCGCTTATCTTTTTCTGACATGTTAAACCTTAAAATAAAAAGCACCACAATATTCAAATGTCGATGTAATGAACTGGACTCACTGAATGCAGTTAACTCTGATCAGGAGTTCTTGAATATGGGATCACGTCACGTACGCATACAAACTGAAAAGCAAACTGATTTAATATATGGAGAAGTCACAAACGCTATTGATAAATAGCATTCAGCCCACTTAGCTTATCAGTAGGGCTAGGATTTTTATGATAGGGCATATATTTTTTGGTAGGACTGACATGCTCCTTAAATGCTTCTTATGAAACAGCGAAATGAATTAACCTAATTTGTTAAGTCATATTTTTGCACATATGGCCATTTCTCTCTGATAGAGCATATTTTAGTAAGTAAATGGTCATATTTGTCATATTTTCACTCTTTCAAGAAGAAAAGAACTTTCTCATGCAATTTATTTATTCCGTGGTACATTTCCCAGAATTGCGCACCTCATTTTGTTTCCTGGAAAATGGGAAGTATCTACCTTCCATCCCTGTTTCCTTGAATTCACAATACGGACTTCACCCTTATGCATCAGTGAGTTTGTGTAAGCTATTATTGTTACTCTATGAACAGGTAGCACTCTATGAGCAGGTAGCTGATTAAGTCATTCTGGACCTTGGTCTACAGACAAGTGTCTAATTCACTTATTGTGTTATTCAGTCTTATTGTAGTCGTAAGCGTGTGCAGTACAGTTCAGAAAAAATGCCTAAAGTGAAGCAAAATGTTCAAGTAAGACTAAAAAGGTTTGTGTCTCAATATGGTGAGAAAGTATTTTCAAGTGATGGTAAAATACTCTATTGTAAACTGTGTGACGTAAGAGTAACTGCGGAGAAGTCATTTAATGTTGAGCAGCATGTGGCAACAGATAACACAAACGTGGAGTACAACGGATTGAAAATGAAAAAACACTACAGCAAATGATCCTAGGGGAATCCCGCCAGTCTTATTCACCATTCTGCGAAGAACTTTGTACAGCTTTCCTTTGTGCTGATATTCTCTTAAGTAAACTAAACCATCCAAAATTTCGTGAATTCTTAGAAAAATACACAGGAAAACCTCTTTCTGATTCTTCCACATTAAGAAAGAACTTTGTCACCCGAAGCTACGAAAAAACAAAACAACAACTCAAGACAACAGCTCGTAAATAAAAAAAATTGGGTATCAATTGATGAAACTACAGACTCTATGGGAAGATATATTGCAAATGTCATTGTGGGAACTTTGAAAGATGGTCCAGGCGAATAGTTTCTAATAAACTGTGAAGATTTAGAAAAAGTAATTTTTTCCACCATTTTTAAGTTGTTCGACAGATCTATGGGCGCCATATGGCCCGAAGGTGTTAAGCATGACAATGTACTTCTCTTCGTAACGGATGCTGCACCTTATATGGTGAAAGCTGCCGATTCTCTAAAAGCATTGTACAGTAAAATTGTGCATGTGACTTGTTTAGCTCACGCCTTGCACCGAGTTGCAGAGGAGATTCGTAGTAAATTCAGTGACGTTAACAAATTTATTGGATGTGTCAAAAAGATATTTTTGAAAGCCCCTTCACGTGTTGCAGCATTTAAGTTGTTAGCTCCAGACATTCCCTTGCCACCATCTCCCATTTTGACAAGATGGGGGTCCTGGGTTGATGCCTGCAACTATTACTGCCAGAACTTCAACGTTGTGAAAAGCATCATTGATTCATTCGATAGCAGTGAAGCTACTTCAATTGGACTAGCTCAAGAATTAATCTCTAATGGTGAAACTTCAGGCAAACTTTCATACATAAAATCAAATTTTGGATTTATTCCAGCTGTCATAACTGCTTTGGAGGAATCAGAAGTGCCACTGGTGAAGCAGATAGAACAAGTGAAAAACGTTGTTAATAAATTAGAGGGTGTTTGTGGTAAAGTGGGAAAAGAAGTGTCAAAGAAAATGGAAAAGGTGTTAGAAAAAAACGAAGGGTATCATACACTGTGTTCCATTTCAATGATTTTATTGGGTGAAAAGTTCTCTCTTAATCATTCGCATATAGATTCAAATGATATTGTTCATTTTAAATATGCTCCTCTTGTGTCAGCTGAAGTAGAAAGGAGCTTTTCGAAGTACAAGGCTTTGTTGGCTGACAATAGGAAATCTTTTTCATTTGAAAATTTACACAAGGTCTTCATTGTGAATTGCAACTCAGAGCTTATATGAAGTAGAATGAGGATGTAAAAAGCACATAGGTTAACTATGTTCCTATAATGTTAATAAAAATCATACTGGAATGTCAAATTGCATAGTTTAACTTGCTTCTCATGTGCATTTTATTCTCAAATAAATAGTTCATTATCAAAACTGACTTACTAATTCATTTTACAATAGAAATTTTATCTCATTTTAATATTGTTAGGTCATATTTATTATGTTATTGTGCATATTTGGTAAATGTTTAGTCATAACAGCATATTTTTTGGTGCATATTATGGTGATTTTTAGGTCATACGCTAATGCCGTATATCAAGCAACAATTCTGAGGGAAGTAAGCTTGAGGAATCTCTGACGTGGATGCTATATCAGGTGTTATTATTTATACTTTATCGCAAGCACCCGGGCTAGCAGTCTAAACACACTCAGTGTACAGATAGCAGATGTTGAATAAACGGGGTGATAGCAAATTTATGCTACGATAATCTAATCTACACCTTAGGCAGCATGATGAAAGTCTTTCTGATACGTAATCCGAGTTGTGATGGAAGGAGTATTTCGTAAATATAGGTACCGTGGCCCATGTAGTGATATGCTAATAAGACTTGTATGCGTCTCAATTTCTCCAACAAAAAAAAAAAAATACAACTGATTTTTTAAAATTAAAGAAGTTAAGAAAAATCAGTCAAAAGACGGAACAATTCATAATAATTTCCGCCGAAAAATCCGTCATCCGTCAAAGCCAATTTTTATCCGTCATACAACTTAAAATTCCGTCAATTTTGACGGACTCTCCGTCAAATTGGCAACCCTGCTGCCATTTAGTTGTTGGTTCGTTACGAACTTCGAAACTTGAAACAGCCAATCAGAAAATTCGCCTTTCCCGCAAAAGTACAACTAATGACCCACCGTGTTCATGTGGGGAGTTAGTGCCCTTGGTTTTAGGGTTGGGTCGAGCGATTCTTTTGCAGTAATCGATTCATACGATTCATGAATCGTCCCCTTGTCTGCTGGTCTACCCTACTGCACGGTGTCCACCACGATTCGTTCATGAATTGTACCCTTGTCTGCTCGCCTGCCTTAGTGCACGATTCGTTCATGAATCGTCCGCTTGCCTGCTGGTCTAACCCACTGCACGATTCAATCATGAATCGTCCCCTTGACTGCCGCCTATTCTCACTCACAATTCTTATATGAACCGTCCCCCGTTTGTACTTTGCAGACAAAATGCGCAATCAGGAGTTTGTTGTTACGATGAGGGTTATGATCTTTTTTCTTTCACGTAAAAAAGACAAATGTATGTAAAAATGCTTTCCGCGCTATTTTGGGTAATACACTTGGAGTTTCCTGAATTTGTCAATGAAACCATTCTGTGTGATTCACTTAAGTTGCGATTACATAAGGTATTATGCAAAGTATATATGAAGACATTATTATTATATTCTGCTTCATTTCGATGATTAGGCATTCCACCTGCCTTCGCATTCTTTACTCCCATCTTTTCCTGGGGTGTCTGATGTCTCTTTTTCCTGACGATTTGTACTTATTAATTAATAGTGGTATTCTTTCTTCAATCGTGTAGTGTAGTTCATATGATCTTTTCAATTAAATTAATTTTCTTCGATTTTATCATATAATTTATAAATATTCAGTTCTATAATTTTATGTTTCGTTTATTATTAGATCTAATCTAGTGCATCCTTAAGTTCTTCTTAAAAAATCGTTTCCGCCCTCTGAAGTTTACTTTTGTCCGCCTTTTATTTTTATTATTATTATTATCATCATCATCATCACCACTACCGCAGTTGCGCGGGCCAATAAGCTCTATAACTTTTATAAATACGTGCCCGTGCGTGCAGAGAATAATAATTTTTATATAAATTTTACATCGGCATATTCGAGGTACTATTAATGCATTAGAATTGACTTTGTAATATCGATGCATGTTCCTATACTTTTAATGTAGATTATAGTATATAAATTAATGCTTTTCAATTATATAATTTTAAGCACTTTAATATTTTATAAACACAATGTTAATCAAACCAAGATTTCTAAAATTCTCTATTTTCCCTACATTTTGCATATATTTTGGTATTGTATATTATAAAATCTACTGTACTGTAATCATGCAATACTGTGTATCAAATCTCCCAGTAAAGTACTGAAAATTACTTCAACTGTTTATAGCACGTGCTGCAGCCTACGTTCATCCATTGGCAATGCTTACGATTCATTTTACTGCGCTTTACAGCTATTTACACAATTTGTTTTTAAAAATTAATCTTTCTCGGCTGAACTCGGTACTCCTAGGTTATGACATCAGCATCAAGAATCGTGTTGATCTACCAATTCATATTATGAATTCTAGCGATTTTTTAGACCTGTGCAATTCACTCAATACTTTGATCATTCCGGTGTACTACGAATCGACAGAACCTGGCAATACTTTTTTTTTTACGCGGTGGTGTTTTTTATGCTGTTTTCGTATACCATGTTACAGCATCACAATGCTTCAGGGTGACCAACTTGGGAGCTTCAATTGTCGCCAGTTTGAGCATAAAAAATCTTCAGAAAGTCGCTAGATTCCTGACATTCAATAAACTACTTTACCATGCATATAATAAACATACAAAAAAATTATGGCTAAAATGTTACAAAATTATAAATGAATGTGCACTATACCAGCATACAATTATGTGTAATATGTCAATACAAAATTAAATACGCATATAGGTAAGGGCTTACTAAAACCTATTTAAGGACCAATAATTTAAAATTAAACAAGGTACCTCGATTAAATGTGTTGTTATTCTCTGCCGTCACCACTCGTGCTCAATTATATTTCCTCGTCTTCGCTGTTCACCTCCTCTTCAAAGAATAAAGTCTAAGTTGATGGTTGGGAGTAGCACTGATGGTCCATATCTTTTGCAACAACACTTTCAGCAGTTCATATGAATGACAACATTTGCCTTCCCTTTTTAGTCCATATTTCACACACAATATTGAATGCAATGCCCTCACCTTCATTGTTCTTTTCTTTTGATTTTGTATTGTTTCCAAAACTGAACACACGCTCGACATCTGCCAGTTCATGAAAAGGATTTTCTCCTCCGGAGTCTCTATAACAGTGCACTTCTACCCAAAATTTAACACAGTCATTCACTTCGTGCCACTGTACATTGCGTAAATTTTTCCACTGATAGTCAACAGCTGTTAATATTTCTTTATCGTCTGTAAACAGTTTTGCTATTTCAATTACAGACCGTTTTACAGGTCTGAGACATTCGTCAGGAGAAAATAGGGTAATTTCCTGCAAAACTTCAATGTTCTCGGGAAGAAGCTGACGTAGTTGATTTACTAGACCAACAATGAATTTAAGGCACCTTTCGCGCTAATCTTTCTCAACTTCCTGAGGGAATTTTTCAGTAGACATTTCCGTCTCAAATTCATAGCCAAGGTAAGGTTTTGGATCTAAATGATCTTCCAGTTTGTCCCGTATGAAGTCTAATCTTTTGCCCGGAAGCACTATTTTCGTACATAGAGATTTAATAAGTAGTAATAAGTCTTCCAGAAGTTTTGTGGCATCTTGATTTTCACTTTCAAAGTGTTTGTTTACCGTATGAACTAGCTTTACCATCGGCTTGAGAAAAACAAGAAATGCATAATTACGACGGTCTGCGTACATCTGGTATAAAATCTCTGCGGAATAACAATGCTCATTGATTCTAGCTATACCAAAATAAGTTTTCAGTTCAAGCCAAGTATTCTGTTCACTGCTACAGAAATAGGCAGCCAACGAGTTTCACTTACATTTACAATTTTCAACGGCAGTTCTTCATTAATTGCTCCATACACATGCTTGTATGCAACCTGCCTAACTGACGAATGGGAGAACCAGTTGTAAGTTTCTCTGATTAGAAAATCTAAGTTCCTAGGAAAGAATTCTGCAGTAGCATGGGAAATTGCTAGCTGTAGACAATGACACACGCATCTAATTAGCTGCAAATGAGGTAATTCAGATTTCAGTTTAGCGTACACGCCATTGTTGATACCAGTCATCACCGATGCATTGTCAGTCCCAATTGGTATTAATTTCACAAAATTTAAACCTTTGTGCTTAATACAAGACTTTAAGGCTGAGACAAGAGCATCAGCGGTACATTCACTTAGTTGTATTACCTGCAAGTAGGTTGCAACAATACATTTCTTTGTTTGTGAATAGTACCTGATGGCTATACCTAATAATTTTGTAACCGAAGTCATTGCTTTCATCAATCAGTAAGCTGTAACTCCTATCACCAATATCTTTTAACAACTGTTCCTCAAACTATGGTCTTATGACATTGCAAATAACAGCAGCACTTTTGTTCTGTGTATCTTTAGTTCACTGGTACCCTTGCTATCCGAAAAACACGATTTACAGAGTTTGCACATGTCATCAGTTACTCTGAAAGAATAGCATTTTGCAATGAATAATGCAATTCGTGCTTCTACTTGTTTTGTTTCAATGTTCACTGGTTTGAACGGCAACACGTGTTGATGTGGATCACGAAAAGGTGCTTCCGCTTTTTTATGTTTGTTAGTGTTCATATGTTTTGTCAAATCACATAAATTTGCTGATAACTGCACTTTACAATACTTACAATAACACTTCGTGTCGTCTCCCTCCACCCTACACAGCCACTTTTTAGCCACTCTGCTCGAAATCTTTGCAGGTACTGCGGTTTACCCATTTCAATAACTTTATTAAAATTACTATCAATAACCAGCATTTTAAAAGCGCGAAAGAGACAATTTATTCTGTTCCTATATCGTATCACTTCGACGCCACACTAAAACTGAGAAACTGAGTACAAATAAATAAAACATCAAGCTTCTGGTGTCAGGTGGTGATAGGCCGGGGAAAAACCGTATGTCTTACTTCATAACGCAGGGAAACTCTTGTTTATTCGATTGATAAAAAGGGATGCCCACAGCAACTATGAACAGGTGCACAAAACTGTAATTGTAATCATTATGTTAGTTACCCCTAGAGGATATGATAAAAGCTCATTTTCGGCGACCTGTTATGCATTTAGAAACATGATAGCTTAACAGTTCTACACAAACAGAACAACAAAAGGGAAATTTTCTCTGAACCCTCTCTTTCTCTTAAAGTATCGTTGTGAAATACAAATTCGTATTTCATTAATAATTGCTGAAAAAGTAAAATATATGCAAAAATATGCAGAAATTAGTTAAATATGCACTAACACCTTAAATATGCACTTATATGCACTATAAAGCTTCCGTAATAAATTCCTTACAATATGGAATAAATTTATTACTTGCATACGTCTATCAAGGAATAAAACATGCAAATGTGCAAAAATCCGAGCTGTAGTCATTACACTATGTATGAATTAAAAATATGAGTGCTTAATTTTATTTAATCATTCAAAATTCATGAATAAATTAATGTAATACAGGCATACCATTTCTTTTTATTTACTATTTAAGTTAGTAGGTAGGCCAAAAAAAAGCAGCTTGCGGGCCGGGTTTGGCCCTTAGGCCATAGTTTGGCAAAACCTGCTCTAGGCAATCACAAAGACATGCTGAATGTGCGTCTTATGAATGTGATGGCGATGCTAAGGGAGGGTTAAGAAATTCTGTTAATGAGAAAGTTCAATATTTAGTAGTAGCTGCTATGTGCGGCAAGTGTTTTGGAACTTGACTGCCTAGTTATCAGCTGGTAAGTCATGTTCAAGTTACATACTTGTCAACTTCCTGAAATTGAAACCCACAAAACTTTCCCTTGTACAGCAAAGTGCAATAATTTTGCTATGAATGAAACTTAGAATGTGTAAATTGTTCAGTGCAATAAATGTACAAAAATGACATGTAAAGTAAATGGGAATTCTGTGTTATAAGAATCCTTCAAGACCTGGTAGTGCTGCTTCTGTCACATACTGAATTCTTCCTGGTACCACAATAAGCATGTATTAAAACAGAGAACACCACTTCCTAGGCTATCAGATTTCTAGTCCATATTTATGCTTCATAACATGAACTATACACAAAAACTGTCAGCAAAAAAAAAAAATGGGAACACATCCTGCAGGTATATAATGTGAATATGATAAACAATTTACATAAGGGTGGGTTTATAATCCAAGTCATCCAATACCGATATGTTCACCCTCTGATTCATTACAAGAGGTCATGAGTGGTGCCATCAAATTTTAAATCTGCACGCTATGCATTCTGTTGCAGCAGTGAAGATGGACTACAATTATGATGGATAAACCCACAGAGGTGTATCATAACACTGTACACCAATTAGAGTGATACATTCAGTCTGTAGTCTTAACTTACAATATAATTCAATAAAATTTAATGCTTTGTCATGTCCATGATGAAATTTTAAGACCTTGAATCTGCACACAAAGCCACAAAAATGCCTCTTTTGGCATAAGGTCATAAAAAGGCCTGCACTTCAGTACATTTTATGGGAAAACTGTAAAAATTGGCAAGTAAAAACTATGTGGAGTTAGCAGCAGTGAAATTTGATATATGACTTGACTGTGTTTTGGAGAGATGAAGGCAGAACAGCATTTCCCTTTGATAGAGGCATAATCTCCAGAAAAAATTAGGTAGCGTTGGTAACCATGTTAGCATCAAATGTTTATTCGCTAAAATAATTTAAAAAATCTGATGTGTTACACTCACATGACTTTCTCTACTCTTGTACAAACTATTTTTACAAAAACTTATTCTCCATATGCTTCATGTTAATCGAGATGTTAATCTTATTGCTAATTTTCTTATAGATGGAAGGGGAATTGCTAGCCTTTAAGCAGTAGTCAAATATTTTAAGAGGTGGTTGCTATGTGGAGTATTCCATTCTCTTTGCATTACCAGGACAAAAAAATCTGATGTGTTACACTCACATAACTCTCTCTACTCTTGTACAAACTATTTTTACAAAAACTTATTCTCCATATGCTTCATGTTAATCGAGATATCGAGATGTTAATCTTATTGCTAATTTTCTTATAGATGGAAGGGGAATTGCTAGCCTTTAAGCAGTAGTCAAATATTTTAAGAGGTGGTTGCTATGTGGAGTATTCCATTCTCTTTGCATTACCAGGACAAAAAAAATCTGATGTGTTACACTCACATAACTTTCTCTACTCTTGTACAAACTATTTTTACAAAAACTTATTCTCCATATGCTTCATGTTAATCGAGATATCGAGATGTTAATCTTATTGCTAATTTTCTTATAGATGGAAGGGGAATTTGCTAGCCTTTAAGCAGTAGTCAAATATTTTAAGAGGTGGTTGCTATGTGGAGTATTCCATTCTCTTTGCATTACCAGGACAAAAATGTGTTACACTCACATAACTTTCTCTACTCTTGTACAAACTATTTTTACAAACGCTTATTCTCCATCTACTTCATGTTAATCGAGACTCTTATCTTATTGCTAATTTTCTTGTCGATGTATGGGGAATATATATTTACAAGGGCAATATAGAAATACAGTAGCCTTTAAGCATATACATATCTCTTAATAGCTGGTTGCTAGGTGCAGCACCATTCCCTTTGCCACAGATTAATACTCTTTGCATATCCAAGACAAAAAAAATGAATAACGAATTCCCATTTGAGGAAATAAGTATTGAAAAATTTAAGGGAATAACAAGCAATATCTCGAAAATGGTTCACTCAACAAAAAAAAATGTATATAACATAAATTATGTCTTTTAACGCAACCTACATTTTTTGTATAGTAAAATTTTGTCTATCTCTTATGGTTTACCAGTTATGCAAAAGTCGTTCACAATGAAGAATACTTTTGGAGACATTCCCAGAAAATTCAAGATATACATTTTATTTGTCATGAAAATATCTTAAACATATGATATTTTAATCAAAATCGTTAGAGCCATTTTTGAGAAAATTAAAATTTTCGAAAAATGTTCCATTTAAGGGTAGTCTGGGGTGGGGGGATTTTCTTGAGAACCTTCGTGTCGCATCTCTGGAAGATACTGAACCCAAATACCAAGTTTGGTGTTTATTCGACTGTTCGCAAGGTAACTTGAGTATAGGGAAGGTAGGCCACTCCGACCATTTTGCTCTCATTGGATGCGCGCCTGTGACGTCATCTGGAAGGTTGAGCACGCGCGCTCTTTGGATAGTAATTGAAAGAGAACGGTTTAAACCGTTTTAATACGTACAATTTAAGGCACGGATTGGTATACCCATTGTGTAAATGGTTAAGCAGTAATCAAGGAAGTGTAACATAATCCAATGGCATATGTTATGAAAGATACTTTAACTGAAAATGCATAGGAAACTTTTCTCAACTCATTCTACTATTTACAGACCAATTTTATCAACACCACCATCCAAACTATTACTAAAATAAAAAGTAACAAATTATTTGTTTAATCTTAAAAGTATATTTAAATTTAGAAGTGGTTGGTCATGCTGCTGTTGTAGAAGAAATAGATGCCATCCACTGCTGACATTTCCTTGTATTTCTTTTTTCCACGGTTGCAGCTTTTAATTTTGTATCCAAATGTCGTATCCTAATAAATGTGCAGGTCCTGACGTATATATAAACAATTGTTTTGTCTAAATCAGGGAATTTAGAGCAAATTATGTCGCTAAGTGTTTTCATCACTCTTAACACATTTGAAATATGAAAGACATAGAATCATATCATCGGGAGACAGACACGGCACTGCACACCACGTAAACTTTTCAGTAGAGGTAAACCAAGTAATTCATTTTTTAAGTCCCATTCATAGTCCTCAGGCCGAAAATATACTGAGTAGACTCGAGCATTATCAATGTTGAATTTATCACTCCGTTTACAGCGAGACACCCACATGCGCCTTACTTTATTATTTTAGGAAATCTATGATACATAATTCCAGCGGTTTTTGTTCCTATATTAGAACATTACGCAACAGCACAGTTAACTTTTTTTTAACATTCATTTTGAACACGAATGCACACCACACTTGTATTTCCAAATCCATCCACAACTAGAACTAACTTCTAAGTAATCGGAAAGAGCATTCTTATTTAGTGAGCAACAATGCTTACCAAACAACGTTTGCAGCTGTGGGTTACAAAATTATTGCTCATGATTGGTCAGTACAACGCATTACAGAAAAATATCATTTAAAGAGTTGTTCTGCGATTCCTCCAAATAATTATATAGGCATTATTTAAGAATGGTTTTTCCCCAGAAAATAGGGAATATGCTATTTTAGAAATTAGTGCGTGAATACGTGCAATCAAATGCACCTAATAGGGTAATTTGGCACGCTTTATGACACCTGTTCGCGCTGTTTCAAATGCACAAGTACTTGGACACAACGTCTCCAAAACTTTCAAGAAGTTCAACAGAAAGATAACAGAAGGCGAAATCTAATAATTTTCGCTTTGCCTTAGGGTAATATACCACCTTAAATACCAAATCATGCGGAAACTCAGGTATAACGTGGACAAAAGGCTGATGACACTTTTGCATGCCTATGCAAGTGCTCTTTTAAAATCCGAAATAAGAAAAACCTTTTCTTTGCCATTTTAAGGGAAATATACACTCGGTCCATGCCGAGGAATATCACTGCAATGATATAACATTGTGATGGTATTCAACTAGAAAGTGTAATCTGCGATAAAATTACATTATTTTACAACCTCAAATAAGGAGTTTCTATAGCTTACTTTTATCTCTGTGGTCATCTCTGAAAACGCGTAACATATATAACTAAAATTATTTATAGCTGTTTAAAGTGTGAAAATATGCACAATATATACTGTAATTATAAAACTCGGATTTTCTACATTCACATGACTTTCTTTGCACACTCTTCTACAAAATATTCATAAAGAAGTTTATTCTTCTATCTAACTTGTTAAAGAGAGATGAACTGTAATTACATATTTAGTTGTATGCGTAAGAAGGATTTAGAAAGCCAAGCCAATAGTCAAATTATAAAGCGTGTCGTTATGTGATGGCTTTGAAATTCCATGCTCTTTGCATGACCACGAGGGAAAAAAGCCGAATAGCGACTTACCACTTAAAAAAGTTTAAGTATTTGAACATTCAGACAAATAACACAGAATACCTTGTACATGGTTAACGCCATAACATTATTTATTTGGCATAAAGTGTGTGCTTTAACGAGATCTATTTCTTTTTAAAGTAATTTTTTAATCTTTTAACCTTTACCAAATTATACAAGCCATTCAAATGAAGTTTTCACAGGTTAATTACAGGAAATTCGAAATATACATTTTATTTGTCATGCAAATGTTGTAAACATACGCACTTTAATCAAATGGTATTAGTCATTTTTGAGAACAGAAAAGTAATGGATAATTTCCCATGTAAAGAGTAGTTCGTGATACGGAATCTTCTTAAAAAAAATCATGTCGCATCCTTGGAAGATGCTAGAGTTAAATTCCAAGTTTGGTATTTAACCGACTTTTCGTTTTGAGTTATGCTGTTCACATGCACGCACAACCTTTTTCTAAAAACGTGATTTTTAGATTCAAGAGTCTCAAAACATGTGTTTCCAGTGAAATCTCTGTATCGAAATTTTGGGTGGAATACAATACTTCCCCTACTTACTATAAGTAAATAGGAGGGAAAGTAAAATTGCAGAAATAATGCATAGCCTGAAGGTTCTATTTTATTTTAATATAATATAGTTTTTCTTCACCCTTGTCTCTCTCTCCCTCCCTCTATTCGCTTATTACGTGTTTAAAAGGCAATAATACTTGCTATCTTTTGCAAGAAATGCATTGCAATTATAACTTAAATGTTGAAAAATTTAAAGCAAAAAAAATGTATTGTTTAACAAGACAAGCTGTTAAATAGAGTATATGGATAGTTTTGTTTCTTCCTCTGTATTATTTTTCTATTTTATATGTTACGGAATGAGAGTTTTGTTTCAAATAAATTTGCTTGAGGTGACCATATCATGTCAGAAAGCATGTCAGGATTTGAATTATATCGTAAACTCTGAGCTTTCCCATGGGAATAGCAATGCCTGCTACCTTCCACGTGACGTCACTAGCAGACAGCTCGACAAGCAGTGAATGCGCGGGAAGCGGGAAGAGGCCCCCCTGGACTGTTCGTTTCTGAGTTATGCTGTTCTCTCTCTCTCTCTCTCTCTCTCTCTCTCTCTCTCTCTCTCTCTCTCACACACACACACACACACACACACGCACGCGCGCGCACACACACACACGGACATGTTTCCAAAAATGCTTTTTTTGGATTCAGGGGGCTGAAAACATGTATTTCCGGTGAAATCTCGGTATCGAATTTTTGGGTGGAATACAATACTTCCCCTACTTACTATACGTAGTAGAGAAAGTAAAAAAGACGGTGCCACAAACTTAAAGCTGTTATATCGTATTTTCGCGAATGCAATGTGCACTTGTTTATCCAAATGCAGTACATATTCAAAGTTGTGCCTAATTGATTCGAATGCAAAATCGTTCTGTAGTTTGCCGGTAACTGCATCCTAACGTATACCTATTCTTACGTCACAATGCATTGCGGCATTCCTGATTGCGTTACTTTTGTTGTTGGTCATTATTGTAATAATGGTCCGAATGGGAATATTGAATTAGTAAGCAGTTACGAAACGTAGGGCAAACAGACGCTACTTGCAGCACAAATCCACTCTTGTACAAAATAAATGTATTTAAACTTATCCTATCATTGATAGGCTTTACATTCGCCCACTAACCCGTCTTTATTGTTTTAAGTTTAAAATTTGGGGTGTGCATTAGATTCAATGCCGCATTAGGTTTGCGTATATAAGGTATTATTTTATTCTGTTAAATATTGGATTACGTGGTTTATTTTGTGTATATCTTCTATGTTTAATAATGATTCACCGTTTAAGAGGACGTACACGATGGCGTGGAATATTGTTAATGGATTCTTAAACAGCAACATCCAATGTAGGAATGATGATACACAATTTTCGTGCAATTATACCTATAGACATTCTTGATAAATACGTTTTGTTTCTAGCTTTTAATTACCACACTGGTGGTTAATTTAAACCTTGGTGAAAATAGCTTTTTCCGGTTTACCCGACACGGCCGATCTATCAAAACATGAACACTATTAAGCAAGTGTAATGCAGAAGTAACTGACGAACACAAACCAAACTAAAACACTTATCAGAAATTAAGTTATACTCACTATCACTTCGGGCATTCCCTTGCAGACGCTTGTTACCTTGCTTACGTGGTGGTGGAGGAGGACTCTTGCGTTTCATTCTTTTGGATGGAATGCTGTGTAATTCGCTCATAGCTCGAACCTTCCTCATACACTTTCAGAACAGTTATGGCGTGTTGGACAGTAAACAGTCAGTGGACAGTTGCGCATTTATTTTGCATGCCACTGATTGGCTGTCTGCTACAATTCACGCAACATTGTTGTTACACATTTTACATGCCTCTGATTGGCTGTCTGCTGCAACTCACGCACCAATGTTGTTGCATGTTTTAGCTCGAAGGCGCTTGGATACAGAACACCCGAAGTTGAGCGAATGCCGAAAATGTACGAGCATAGCCGACGTTTGCCGCGTCCAAAATAGGTAGCGAAAGCCTAATGAAACGTTTATTAACGAAGGCACATGTTCTTTAAAATACAAATGTATGTATTATACTTTGATTTTAAATATGGATATAGGGGGAGGGTGGGGCAAGTGAGTCCTATCTTTCGTTTTTTCTTTCTAATGTACATGGCATTTAAGTTTAAGTTTTAGGAATACATTAAATTACAGCTAATACATTCAGCATCTTAAATACCTATGTTAAAATATTTTGTTCTTGTTTACAATTTCCTAAAATAGAAAAATAAATGTAGAAATGAGTGGGGCAAGTGAGTCTTTAAGGCTTTTGTGGAACTCGGATGAACATATATTTTCTTCCTTCATCTCTGCTTCTTGCTTCATGAAGTCGAGGACATTTGCAATTATTTCCCTACTTTGACTACGTAACACCTTACCACTTAACTTTGAAAACATAGGAGCCATGGTTATAAATATAACAAATATAAAGTAAGTACTATTTAGATGCTGCTGTCTTTAAAATTACAGCCAGATGCAGACACTTTCTATGCGGATTGATGTGTTACGCACTGTGAGTAAGCAAAGGCGTCATATCGCTATCGTTGATTAAGCTAAACATAAACCATTCCTAAGCTCGGCAGCTCGGGTAGCAATCAAGGTCACGATTCCAGAAGTTTTGAGCGAGTAATACTGATCACTTATAAATAAAATATTCACTGAGGTTCATAGTTCAACTGCTATTGTCACATCTTAAGCTCAGTAGATATTCTCTTGGATTAACTTTGCAAGACTGCTGATGTTCCTAGTTGTAAACATTGCATAAAATAACATGAACCATGGAAAGAAAGGCAAATAAAAGAATAGTCACTTGTTTTAACGGCAGGTATCGCATACAAAACTGTCTCTGCCAGTTTCATTATCTGTGCATTCCTCATGCATCCACTGCTTGCACTTAATGCAGCTAATACACTCTTCGAAACTTGTCACGCTGTATTTTTCTGAGCAGTATAAACAGAGGGTGCCATCCTCAGTAGCGGTGAACGTGGAAGGGTTTACTACTCCATCAAATGCCAGTTTTCTGCCTTTCTGTTCTTTCGACTCACCCTTATGTCGCTTCTTCGCCTTGGATTTTAATCTATCCTCGAGACTCTTCTTATACGGTGAGCTTGTGATTACCTGTGATCTCTCACGCTTTACATGCCTCTTCTTTGTTTGACCATCCGCAGACTTCTTTGGCAAAGGGAGAGATTTCTGAGAGAGGGGAGTACGAAGTGCTGGGTCCAGGTGTGGTCAGAACCTCCTGATCTTCCTGCTCATTATTACGAATTTCTGCCTCCCTTGTATCACCCAAGGCTTCAGCAAATGTTTTGCCATGCAGTGCATCTTATACATCTATATAATTTAAGTTGGGTGTTTTGTTATAGATCACGGTAGCTGAAATTTCGATATGTAGAAATCATTCGGCAATAATGTGGTAATACACGAGTTTTGTAACTATTTATGCATTGAAGGCCAGCGCTTAACCAACTAAACTACAATAAAACTAAAAAAAGAGACCGCCAAAAAAGTCCCAAAGATACACATAGTACATATGGAGAATTTATGTATATGAAATGCTTTAAGTATTTCGCAACGAAAGAAGCGTTGTGTCCTAATTAATTAATTTATTTATTTAGTTATTTATTTGGTATAATGGCAGGAAAAAATATATTAGCACAATACTAATACACAGACCCAAAACAAAAACATTGTAGTCACATCATACGCCTTCCGTGGACTAGTGCTAGCCTCTAGCTCCTAAGGTCGCGGGTTCAAACCCGGACGGAGGGCGATGGATTTTTTCGGGCGTAAAAATCCTTAGCATGGCTTCCTTCGGAAGGGAAGTAAAGCCGGTGGTCCCGTGTCGTAGACTTACGGCACGTAAAAGAACCTCAAGCCTCATAAAAAGGCCTCTGAGCAAATTTTACGGGTCCTTCACGCCCAATATGGAATGGGATGCTAAGAACCATAGTAGTTAAAGAGCGTCCAAAAATAAAACTCAATTTAAATTTAAATTTTGCAAGACAAAAACATGCATTTCAAACAGTGTGGATTTCATATTTAGATTTCGTACTGTTCAAATGCATGCTCTGTCGTTTCGTCTGCTTCCAGTGTCTGGGAGGACCATGTGCTGTTTTCTCGGCGTGAGCTATGTTAACGTCACTTACGTCAGGGGTACTGGAGAAACACGGTTTGCGCTCGCACAGAGCTTGCCTTTCCTGTAACCTCACTTCATCCCGTCTACGGCTATGGATGTACCAGCACGTGCGAAACACGCTGTTAACCTATCAGGCGTTATGGTATCAGGGAAACAGCTTCACAGGAGCATTCCAAGCAACGTTGGCAATAAACAATTTTTTCATTTGTTCTCTCCTCTCTGATTCAACCTCGCAAACATAAAAACATTATAATCCACTGCTGTACATATTGATAGGGGGAAACTGTTAGGTTTCGTTCTTAATGTGTACCGGGAAATGTGCGCGTGAGTTTTGCATACCTTGGAGTCTTTTTCCGATGATGACGATTTGTGTTTAAATGCCAGGTCATTAGCGCCCTTATAAACAGATCGTGACAAAGACCAGAGATAAAGATAAATATAAAAATCATAGCAAAACCAGCGATAAAGATCAACATAAAATTATAGCAGAAGTCAGAAACAAATATAGATATATAAAGCTAAACCGAGAAGTATGAAGTACCTGATGTAAACATGACTAAATCCGCAATTGGAAATTTACCTTTCACACAAAATTAAAAATCCTATCAACCACTTGCTTATCCGCTAGGACCTCTGCAAGACTGGCCGGCAGTTGCAGAGAGTTCCGAAGATGTGCTAGAGCAATACACTCTAGAAAAACTTGACGGACCGACAGACCTTCGCTAGAAAGCGGACAAATAGCGCCAACATTAAAAAGATATTACTCTCGCGCAAAACTTCTGGAATCGTGACCTTGATTGCCATCCCAGCTGCCGAGCCTAGGAATGGTTTATGTTTAGCTTTATCAACGAAAGCGATATAATACCTTTGCTTACTCACAGTGCGTAACACATACAGTCTGCATAGAAGGTGTCTGCATCTGGTTGTAATTTTAAAGAGAGCTGCAGTATCTAAATAGTACTTATTTTATATTTGTTATATTTATAATCATGGCTCCTATGTTTTCAAAGTTAAGTGGTAAGGTGTTACATAGTCAAAGTAGGGAAATAATTGCAAATGCCATCGACTTCATGAAGCAAGAAGCAGAGAAGAAGGAAGAAATTATATCCGAGTTCCACAAAAGCCTTAAGAGAGTGAAAGAAAGAGTAGTCAAAGCAACTGGTGTTTCACCGAGTTCCGTTTCCAGAGTTCTCAAAGATAAGAGAAAAAAAACATATGGATGAAAGAGTACCATTTGACACACCTGGGAAGAAACATAAGGTCCCTAAACGTATTACAGAAATAGACGATTTCGAATGCGTCATTCGGCGCACGATTCACAATTCCTATGTGGAAGAAAAAACTGTGCTAACAATAAGCAGATTGCTCATCCAGCTGATAGACAGCAGAAACTTTCAAGGTGGTGCTACCAATCTCAGAAAAATTATTAAAGATTTAGGGTTCAAATGGAAGAAACCGAAATCAAACAGAAAAGTTCTAGCAAAATAAATAAATAAAATAAAAAAATAATAATAAAATAAAAAAAATAAAAAGTAAATGTTGCCATGATAGCTTAGTCGGTTAGAGCACCGGCACGGAAAGTCTAAGATCCGTGGTTCAAATCCCGGCTATGGCATTGAATTTTTCAGTCTGATTCTATCTTTCGAAATGACTATAATTTTATATGTACTTATATCAGTTTGTACTTATATCAGCATCAATTTTCAAGGTGGTGCTACAAATTTCAGAAAAATACTATAATGTATGAAGATGAGTCATACATACACAGCAGTCATACAGCATCTAAAAGTTGGAGTGACGATAGCGAATTAGGTTTGCAGGCACCTGTTGCTAAAGGGCAAATACTTATTATCGTTTGTGCTGTTGGAAAGATCGGCTTCGTTCCAAATGCCCTTCTTTTACAAGTCGCAACAAACAACAGGAGATTTTCATCAAGAAATGAATACAGAAAATTACATGAAGTGAATCAAGGCCATGTTGATACCTAATATGCCTGCTGGGTCTGTTCTGGTCATCGACAATGCATCACAATGCGTCAACACTCAAATTCACAAACCACCTACCTCAACTTCCTTGAAAGAAGAAATGAGAGCTTGGTTACTTAAAACCTAATAAAGCTTTAGATGAAAGCATGAGTAAAACAAAGCTATATAACTTAATTAAAGCCAACAAACAGCTTCAGAAGTCATACATACTTGACCAGATAGTAATAACACATCGCCATAATGTACTTAGACTGTCATCGTATCGCCCAGATCTAAACCCAATCGAATTAATCTGGGCTGATATCAAAAAATGGGTGGCATGCAGAAATATCACTTTTAAATTAAAATATGTGGAGCAGTTATAACGCCAGCAATTTGCTGAAATTGGAAGGCCAGAATGGGAAAATGTATGGCGACATGCTGAATAAATTAAGAATCGTTATTCCGAAAAATACGGAATTGCAGAAAATCAAATAGAAATAATTCTCATCCAGGATAATGGTGCAGAAAGTAGTGACAGCAGTGATGACGGCAATAATGTGAGTGATTCCGCAGAAGAGGAAGGGTTGTTAGATGTGGAAGAATTGGAGGCAATGATTGACAGCGTTTTTTATATTAAGTGCTTTTTACAGCGTGGATTTTAATATACTGTATATAACTAAGTTTATCAGCGCAACACAGTGCATAACCGTTGTGGATATTTGACGATGACTGTCCCACGCACTCCTGCAGCATGCAGTCGACCAGTCACCACCTGATCTGGTAAGCAACTCGCATCATAGCTCTCATTAAGATTTTCACGTGTCTAGAACTGTTGCGCCGATTATAACACTGCACCGAGCTGTTGGTCAAAAGACGATACAATCTTGCAAGTGAAAAGTAGGTAGTTCGAATGAAATAATAGTGTCAATAATCTTATATGACATGTGAGGAAAATTCTGTGGAGAGTTTGTTAAAAGTACTTTCTCAAGACGGTAACTCGCAGAAAACATAGATTAAGCAGTCAGATAGGCCTACATCGGATCTTGATATAAATCACCATACACTTGCAAGTTTAACAGAAAAGTGTATGACCCTGATTGGAAGTGTGGATGCGAAATCAGGAAGGCACTCTTTCGTTTCCCGTGTCTGATTTTTGGCAATAATAATGTGTGGTGCACAGGTAGTGTAACGGATCTGGACATCTAAATATGTTAATTAAACACACAGCAAAAATGCGAAAAATATGAATAATGTTTTAGATCTCAGTGCTTTGGGTAGCGTCAATATTGCTACACAATGCATCACGATGAGACAAAGCAACACAAGTGGAGAGAAACAGGAATGCACTTTCTAGGATAATTGATTGCATCAAGTTTTGTGGTGCGTTTGAACTTGACCCAAGGGGACATGATGAGAGTGACTCGTCTGAAAATCGAGGGGTTTTCTTGGGATTACTAGACTTAATTTCCAGTATAGACAATGCAGTGAAAGAACACATGGAATCTGATCAGGCTCACGGTTTTAAGGGAACTTCAAAAACTATCCAGAATAAATTGTTGGATAGCAGTCTAGGACCCTCTCATGAGCTGATAATAAATGAAAGGGAGCAATTTTGTAGCAATAATAGCAGATGAGACCACATATTTCCGAGAGACACAGTTAATGTTAATATTTCGCTACCAGATAAATGGTGTCCAATATGAAAGATTTTGGCGTTTCTATAGGCTGCAGCAACGAAATGGGGATGCAGTCTAAATACATCTTAAAGAAGTATGGGCCACATTCAAGGACTCGCCACACAAAATCATTGCTCAAACCCATGATGGAGCGAATGTAACGAGCGGCGAAGCAGGTGGAATACAAGCAAAAATTAAACTGCATTATCCCAAGGCTAATTATGTCCACTGTTATGCGCGCCAGCTAAATCTAATAATACAAAAGGATGCATCACAGAATCACTCAGCACGCATTTTTCCTGAAATTGTCAGCATTCCCTGCTATCTTTGCCAAATCACCGCAGCGAGTGTCAGCATTACAATGGTGGCAGCTCATTGGATTCCTTGCGAGCCACAAACAAGTTGGAATTTCAAACCAGAACAATCAATAGTATATGAACAAACGGACAATTTGATCGAGTAGGTACATGTTAAATTTGAAAAATCAAATTCCGACGTCACCAACCGAGAAGCTGATGTACTCGGCCGAAATTTAGAAGACAAAAACTTTCTATTTTGGGTATCATTTTTTCACCAGCTAATGCCGAACGTTGACATATCATATGATCAATTACAGGCACGATCAGTGGACACTGCAAAAGCAAAAAACAGTGGGACACCTTTTGTGCTAGTTATTAGTCACATTAGTGGTTCGGTGGACAAAATTGACACTGCAATTACTCAGCAATACACACCAGAAAGCAAGCACCGAAAACTAGCATGTCGACGTGTTGATGCCAAAGTATGCGACGGAATCACGCAAGAGTCCCGTGGTCGTTTCCAAACCTTGGATCACCTGCAAGCAGCTAAATTGCTTAACTCCTTGAATTTCCAGGAGTATTCAAGAGATTTTCCTGATGCAGAACTTCGCACCGTTACTCGTGTATACAGTATGCTAGAACAGAAAAGACATAACAGAACTAAAAGGCGAGATTTCAGAAATATTGGGAGCGGTTGCCTTTCATTACCAAAAGTAATATTCTGCAAACATTTTTTTAAGTAACTAAACTTTTGAAAATCCTTGTCACCACACCCATGGCTACTTCGGAGGCGGAAATGTTTTGTCTCTTAAAAGAATTAAAACTTTCTTAAGCAACACTACACTACAAGAAAGGCTCACTGTCGTTGCCATACTTTCAACTGAGAAGACCTACATTTCCAACACAGAGGGATCCAATGCTAGAGTGATTGCTAGGTGCTAGGTTCTGCAGTAAGGAAAATCGACGCATGGACTTCATTTTTCGTTACTGAGTAAGTGGTGCAATTGTTCTAATCTTTTAGATTTAATTCCCATCACTGCCTTTTGTTGTACAGCACACACTAGATTTTGAGCACCAGCCGCCACTGTACAGGAGGCTAAAGTGATAAGTCAAATCTTTAAAAGGCGGGTTACCATATGCCGGCTTTGAAATTCTGCTCTCTGCTTGACCACGAGAAACAAACGAATGGCGACTTAACACTTTAAAAAAAGAAGTGTTTGAAAATTCCAAATGAAAATAACTCTCTCAGAAATGATCTGACACAGACATTATCCGATATAAATTGTTTGTTTTAACGAGTTCTACATGTTTTGTACAGCAAGTATTTTGTCTATCTCTTACGGTTTACCAGTAATACAGAATTCATTACAATGAAGAGGACTTCGCAGGCCAACCGTAGAAAATTCAAGTTATACATTTTATTTGTCATGCAAATATCTTAAACATAATACGGTATTTTAATCAAAATCGTTAACCATTTCTGAGAAAATAAACCATTACGAAAATTTTTGCATGTCAAGGGGCAGTTTGGAATGGGGAGATTTTCTTGAAAATCTTCGTGTGGCACCTTTGGAAGATACTGAACGTAAATATGTACTATGTTTGGCATTTATCGAACATTTAGAGTTATGCTGCGCGCGCGCACACACCAAAGGTCGTTTTTCTAAAAATGCTTTTTATTTATTCAGGGAACTCACAACATGTGTTTCCGGTGAAATATTGACGAGTTTTTTGGTGAAATAAAACACTTCTTACTACAGATAGCAGGTAGAGAAAGCAAAAATATAGTTGTATTTTTTACTTAGAAGTGGAATGACATATTTTATCATTTTCTTCTAGAAAACTATAAGGAATATATAAAAATTAATCCGAAGTGTTGAAGAGGTATACTAAAAAGGATGTTATTTAATTTAAAATTTTCAAAATTTCTATTTTTGGGTGGCTCTTTCATAATCTAAAAAGTCGGTATTACTGAAAATTCATACCTCGAAAGTGTATCCTTAGCATGGCTTCCTTCGGCACGGAGGTACAGCCGGTGGTTCCGTGTCGTAGATTTACGGCACGTAAAAGAACCTCAAGCCTGATAATGAGGCCTCTGAGCAAAATTTCCGGTCTTTCACGCCCAGTATAGAATGGGGCGCTAAAAACCAATAGTAGTTAAAGAGCGTCGATAAATAAAACTAAATTTAATTTCAATTTAATAGACAAACGTCAGGTAACTTTAAGTTCCATGGACCCCAGGCTCATATGAACATCATTTCACCTATTTCATTCATCGTCTGTTATGACCTAAACGATTAAAGGGCAGTAAAAAGAAAATAAATAAAAAAACTGCATTCTTAAATTTACTTTGTCATGAAAATATCTTGAACATATGGTATTTTAATCAAAATCGTTAGAGACATTTTTGAGAAAATCTAAATTTTCGAAAAATGTTCTATGTAAAGCGCAGTCTGGGACGGGGAATTTTGTTCAAAATCTTGGTGTCGTGTCTTTGGAAGATACTAAACTCAAACACCAAGTCTGGTATTTATCCGATTTGAGGTTTTTGAGTTATGCTGTTCACAGACGACAGACACACACACACACACACAGGTAGACTGATACATAAACAGACACACACATGGACATGTTTCCTAAAATGCTTTATTTGGATTTATGGCACCTCATCTTTTCCGTGAAACCTCGGTAACGAATTTTTGGGTGGAATCCAATACTTCCTACTTACTATACGTAACAGAGTAAATGAAAGGAATCACGATACTAATACCTCGGATATTTCATTAAATTATGTGTAAGTACTAAGTAGGAATAGCCCTATTAATTATCTCAATGAATAGAATTATGAGAATCAATAAAATAATATTATTGCATGCAATAATTTACATTTATAGCAAACTAATGTGTCGAGGCTATGAAACAAGACACAGAAATGATATGAATTTAAATCAATGTAAATTAGTTAAAACAATGAAAAGTCATAAATGCCTTCAAATCAAAATTTTGAATACCCTGCCTGAATCTATTAGGGAATTGCCCACAGATACGTGTAACAAACCTGTGTCCAATTGGCTAAAGACTCAAGCATTTTATACTTTAGATGAATTTATATTAAAAAAATACACATATAGATTTGTTTTAATGTTACTATTCTCATGCAGGTCTTGTTTCATTTGTTCGTTATAGGACAATGCCTATTTCATACTGTGTATGATTATGGCTGAAACAATAAATTTCAATTTAAATTAAAGAAATAAATAAATCAACCTTATTACTGGTAGATGGCGTACCAATGAATAGAAAAAGCGCTCTTTTGTAAAATTTACATTTTGTGATATGTGTCCTTTCTCCTTAGTAGGGCAGAATAGATATGATATGATGATGATATGGTAATATAGTTTACTTCATACATATTATTGTAATATGTGATATTTTTGCATCCAAAGTGTAAAGTAAATTAATTTGTTTCCGTCATAATACGCAACGTACGCATTTTAATCGCGAAATTTTGTTAAATTATTAACTTGAAAACGCGAAATTCGTAAAATGAAATGCGAAGTTTTAAAAGAATTTTCACAAAAAGAAAAAAGAAAAGAAAAAACGGCTCTGCACATCGAGATATCCCACAAAATTGTTTCAGAGTGCTCGGGTCGTTCTGGAGGCGATTCAGTTTATTCTCCCGGTACATCCACTCTGCAGTGTAACTCGAAGGAGTTTATGAATATTTAACACGGGATTTTTACGTGGTGTGTGATGGTTATGTGGATTTTATTTGTGATTGGTGAGGAGTTTATCGATGTTTATCATGGGTTTTATATTGTTACATGCTGGGTAGACGCCTAAAGGTTCACATGAAAAATTAAATTAATGTTTAGTACCCAGCACGTACATTGAGGGCAGGTACACTCACTTGGCTGCAGAGGACCGAAACGTGGTGTGGATATTAAAAGGGAGTGACGTCATTCCAGACGAAAACGACAATGGGTGGTATAAATACAAGCAAGCATTAGCTCATTTCTCACTAATTCCAAGCATTTGCTCGGTTTTATATAAATAAAACTTTACTGCTCAACCTCCTCGCGAGCAAAAGCTTGCTGACCTTGATCGCTGAGCTATTGCTCGCGATATGGTATAAATAAAAACAAGTCCTGCTCGCCTTTAGTAAACTTTTGCTTGCTATTTCTTGAGGTACCTCCGTAGGTACCTCAGCTTGCTCAACTGCATTTTAATACATTGGGTGATATAAATAAAAACAAGCAAAAGCTTGTGAGCTGTAGCTCCAAGCAAGTTGAGAAACGAGCAACAGGTCGTGGTTTGGTATAAATAAAAATTTCCCCTCTTCGTTGAGCTATTGCTATCAGCTACGAAGCTTTTGCTCAGTGACCTTCACCACGACACATCATCTGAGTAAACAAACACGCCCATTCTTCTGTCAGGAGGCGATTTAAATCTTTACTGCACCTAAATATACATATACTCATTCATGTTAATCATACTCTCATTTATGAAATCTAATAGACATGCAAATTTTAAATAGCACAATTATAATTGAAGATTTCGCAAATGAAACAGACATTGAGATTCACCCAACTTTTAACAGATAACGCTCATCCCCTTTCTAAATTCAATCCCTCATTTCCTCATTTGATAGTATTACAAACGTGTCACCAACTGATATATTGAAAGTAGATTATTTGTACTTCTGTTTTTGCACCTTTATATTGATATCCTCTGCATCTATATAAAATATCACTACGTAATTCCAAGAATTTATAAGATGTTATCATGAATTAAAGTTAAACTGGATTAAAGAGTTTCATTTGAAAGTTAAATTTAAGTTTGGTTTTAATTGAAATTCTTTACTTATAATCCGGTTTTGATTTGTGCGAACATTCTGCTCTATGTAAGTGTTTATTTGTATATCGCTTTGATTATATTAACGTCTTTATATCGCTTTGATTATATTACCAGTCTTCCGGTAATAAAAGCGGCTTGCTATGACCTCACTCACATTCTGTTTAGCGTTACAGTACCCAGATGAAAGCACGTCAGGATCTTTTCAGCATTGTTAGAAGGTCCACCTCGTGTTTTTCATTTGCCTCTAGAAGAAAATGTTGCGCAACCTTTTACATTTTGTCTTTTAAATAACTGTTTATATCAGCACACATCCGAGTCCTTGCGTCTTGAAAAAAAATTTAATTTCACTATCACTTACGTATAGCAAGTAGAGGAAGTATTGCACTCTACGCAAAAATTCGATACTGAGATTTCATCAGAGATACACGTTTTGAGAGTGCCTGAATTAAAAAGAAACATCTTTAGCAAATGTGTGTGTGAACAGCATAAATAAAAAAAATCTGATGTGTTACACTCACATGACTTTCTCTACTCTTGTACAAACTAATTTTACAAACGCTTATTCTCCATATGCTTCATGTTAATGGAGATATCGAGATGGCAATCTTATTGATAATTTTCTTGTAGATGCAAGGTGAATATGGTAGGTTTTAAGCGATAGTCAAATATTTTAACGCTGGTTGCTGTGTGGCGCATTCCATTCTCTTTGCATGTCCAGGACATAAAAAAAATGAATAACGAATTTGAGAAAAAGTATAAGTATTGGAAAATTTAAGGGAATAACAAGCAATATCTCGCAAACGGTTCACTCAACAAAAGAAATGTATGACAATGATCTACATTTTTCGTGTAGTAAAATTTTGTCTATCTCTTATGGTTTACCAGTTATGAAAAAGTCGTTCATAATGAATACTTTTGTAGACATTCCCAGAAAATTCGAGATATACATTTTATTTGTCATGACAATATCTTAAACATATGATATTTTAATCAAAATCGTTAGAGCCGTTTTTGAGAAAATTAAAATTTTCGAAAAATGTTCCATGTAAAGGGTAGTCTGGGATGGGGGGATTTTCTTGAAAACCTTCGTGTCGCATCTCTGAAAGATACTGAACCTAAATACCAAGTTTGGTGTTTATCCGACTCTTCGTTTTTGAGTTATGCTGTTCACAGACACACAGACAGACACACAGACAGACACACAGACACACACACGGACATGTTTCCAAAAATGCTTTTTTTGGATTCAGTGATTCTCAAAACATGTATTTCCGGTGAAATCTCGGTATCGAAATTTTGGGTGGAATACAATACTTCCCCTACTTACTATACGTAGTAGAGAAAGTAAAAACTAGTTCAAACTTAGTATCCTCCAAAATGTGATAAGGTATTCAAGAAAATTCCTCTACCCCAAACTATCCCTTTACTCAAAAATGGCTCCAACAATTTTGATTAAAATCCGCTATTGTTTAAGATATTTGCATGGCAAATATAATTAGGTATATCTCGAATTTTCAGAGAATAGCCAGTGAAGTGCTCTTCATTCTGAATGGCTTTTATGTAACGCTTAACCGTAAGAGATTCTACTACAAGAATCTTACTACGCAGCTGTGTCTGAACAGCAAACTCAGAAAGGCAAAGTCGTTAAACAACAAGTTTGGTATTTTAAGTTCAGCACCTTCCAAACATGCGTCAGGAAGGATTTCAAGAAAGTTCCAATCCCCAAACTGCCCCTAGCATGGAAACTTTTTCCAAAAGCTTTATTTTCTCAAAAATGACTCTTAACGATTTTGATTAAACACGACATGTTTAAAATGTTTTCATGTCAAATGCATATATTCCATTTCCTGGGAATATCCTCCTAAGTCCTCTCATTTCTCAGTAACTTTTGCACAGTTGGTTAACCATAAGATAGCCAAATCTATGTACAAAAAATCTTACTACAAAAAGAAAATTGTTCTCCTTAAGCACACAATTTATATCAAAGCATTTCTTTTTACTTTCTCTACTACGTATAGTAAGTAGGCGAAGTATTGTATTCCACCCAAAAATTCGATACCGAGATTTCACCGGAAATATGTTTTGAGACCCCCTGAATCCAAAAATAAAAGCATTTTTGGAAACATGTCCGTGTGTGTGTGTGTGTGTGTGTGTGTGTGTGTGTGTGTGTGGTGTGTCTGTGAACAGCATAACTCAGAAACGAACAGACGGATAAACACCAAACTTGGTATTTGGGTTCAGTGTCTTCCAGAGATGCGACACGAAGGTTTTCAAGAAAATTCCCCCACCCCAGATTACCCTTTACATGGAAAAGTTTTCGAAAATTTTAATTTTCTCAAAAATGGCTCTAACGATTTTGATTAAAATATCATATGTTTAAGATATTTTCATGACAAATAAAATGTATATCTTGAATTTTCTGGAAATGTCTCCAAAAGTATTCTTCACTGTGAACGACTTTTGGTAAACTGGTAAACCATAAGAGATAGACAAAATTTTACTACACAAAAAATGTGGATCCCGTTAAAATACACAATTTATGTCATATACATTTTTTGTTGTTGAGTGAACCATTTTCGAGATATTGCTTGTTATTCTTAAATCTTTCAATACTTATTTTCTCAAATGGGAATTCGTTATTCATTTTTTGTCTTGAATATGCAAAGAGTATTAATCTGTGGCAAAGAGAATGGTGCTGCACCTAGCAACCAGCTATTAAGAGATATGTATGTGCTTAAAGGCTACTGTATTTCTACATTGCCCTTGCAAATACAAAACAAGGGGAACATTGTACGCCTTAAGCGACAGTCAAATATTTTTAGAACTGGTCGCTATGTATAAAATGTAATTCTCTTTGCATGTCAAACGATCGTTTCTGCAAATGTTTATCTCGATTAATATGAAATAGATGGAGAATAAGAGTTTGTAAAAATAGTTTGTACAAGAGTAAAGAAAGTCATGTGAGTGTAACACATCAGATTTTTTTACTTTCTTTTTTTAACTTAATCATTCCTGAGATATTCCTTTGTTATTGGTTTAAACTTTCAAATAACTACTTATAATTCTCTCAAATGGGAAGTCGGTGTTCGATATTTTCTCGTGGTCATCATGCAAAGAGCGTCGAATTTCGAAGCCCTCATATAGTCAGGCTCTCTTTAAAAAGCTGACTCACTTTGCCTACTGTATCGTATAACAAAATTGTAAGTGTAAATTGAACGTTTAATTGGATTAACAAGAAGAAGCTGGAATAATAAGCTCTTGTAAGTGTAGTTTGTAGAAGAATGATTAGAGAAAGCCATGTGAATGTAGAATATCAGGATTTTTTCTTTTTTCCGCGATCATTTGAAAAGAACGGAATTTCAAATCCATCAAATAGCGACCCACATTTAAAATATTTGACTATCCCTTTAGTTTACTGCATTCTTCTATTCCTACAATGATAGTTTATCTCGATTAGCAAAAAGTAGCTACCAAGAATAAGGTTTTGTAAGAATTGTTTGTAAAAAGAGTGATAGAGAAAGAAATGTGATTTTTATTTTCCTCTTTGGAACCATGATCATGAACACCACCAATGTATTAAAATGCAGTTGAGCAAGCTGAGGTACCTACGGAGGTACCTCAAGAAATAGCAAGCAAAAGCTTGCTAAAGGCGAGCAGGACTTGTTTTTATTTATACCATTTCGCGAGCAATAGCTCAGCGATCAAGGTCAGCAAGCTTTTGCTCGCGAGGAGGTTGAGCAGAAAAGTTTTATTTATACGAAACCTAGCAAATGCTTGGAATTAGTGAGAAATGAGCTAATGCTTGCTTTTATTTATACCACCCATTGGGTGATATAAATAAAAACAAGCAAAAGCTTGTGAGGTGTAGCTCCAAGCAAGTCGAGAAACGAGCATCAGGTCGTGGTTTGGTATAAATAAAAATTTCCCTCTTCGTTGAGCTGGTGGAGTTCATGATCATAGTTCCAGAGAGGAAAATAAAAATCACACGACTTTCTCTATCACTCTTTTTACAAACAATTCTTACAAAACCTTATTCTTGGTAGCTACTTCTTGTTAATCGAGATAAACTATCATTGTTGGAATAGAAGAATGCAGAAAACTAAAGGGATAGTCAAATATTTTAAATGTGGGTCGCTATTTGATGGCTTTGAAATTCCGTTCTTTTCAGATAATCGCGGAAAAAAGAAAAAAATTCTGATGTTCTACATTCACATGGCTTTCTCTAACCATTCTTCTACAAACTATATTTACAAAAGCTTATTATTCCAGCTTCTTCTTGTTAATCCAGATAAACGTTCAATTTACATTTACAATTTTGTTATACGATACGGTAGGTAAAGTGAGTCAGCTTTTTAAAGAGCGCCTGACTACATGAGGGCTTTGAAATTCGATGCTCTTTGCATGATGACCACGAGAAAATATGGAATACCGACTTCCCATTTGAGAGAATTATAAGTAGCTATTTGAAAGTTTAAACCAATAACAAGGAATATCTCAGGAACGATTAAGTTAAAAAAAAAAGGAATACTTTGACATAAATTGTGTGTTTAACGAGAACAATTTTCTATTTGTAGATAGATTTGCCTATCTTATGGTTTACCAATTGTGCAAAAGTTACTGAGAAATAAGAGGACTTCGGAGGATATACCCAGGAAATGCAATATATGCATTTGGCATGAAAACATTTTAAACATGTCGTGTTTAATCAAAATCGTTAAGAGTCATTTTTGAGAAAATAAAGCTTTTGGAAAAAGTTTCCATGTTAAGGGCAGTTTAGGGGGGCAACTTTCTTGAAAATCTTCCTGACGCATGTTTGGAAGGTGCTGAACTTAAATACCAAACTTGTTATTTAACGACTTTGCCTTTCTGAGTTTGCTGTTCAGACACAGATGCGTATAAGGATTCTTGTAGTAGAATCTCTTACAGTTTAGCTACATAAAAGTCGTTCAGAATGAAGAGCACTTCACTGGCTATTCCCAGTAAATTCGAGATATACCTAATTATATTTGTCATGCAAATATCTTAAACAATAGCGGATTTTAATCAAAATTGTTGGAACCATTTTTGAGAAAACGGATAGACTTGGGGTAGAGAAATTTTCTTGAAAATCTTATCACATCTTCGAGGATACTATGTTTGAACTATTTTTTTTATTTATGCTGTTCACACACACACACACACACACACACACACACACACATTTGCTAAAGACACTCGAAACGTGTATCTCTGATGAAATCTCGGTATCGAATTTTTGCGTAGAATGCAATACTTCCTCTACTTGCTATACGTAAGTGATAGTGAAATTAAAATTTGTTTCAAGACACAAGGACTCGGATGTGTGCTGATATAAACAGCTATTTAGAAGAGAAAATGTAAAAGGTTGCGCAACATTTTCTTCCAGAGGCAAATGAAACACGAGGTGAACCTTCTAACAATGCTGAAAAGATCCTGGCGTGTTTTCATCTGGTTACCAGTGTTGCCAACACTTCCTCGGAAATAATGGCTAGATGGTATCTTTAAAAAGGCATTGTTAACAAAAAATGGCTAGATATAATTGGCGTCTAAAAGTACCCATAATTTGTTTGCAGAAGTTAAGCCCCATAAAGACAATCTAAATATTGTAGCGGACCAGGTTGAGCACCGAGTATTACAGCATATGTCGTAAACCAGCGCAAAGTGTGGAAACCAGGTTACCATAACACGACCACCCTAAGGAACGCCGACACAGCTCTTCTGTACGTATTTATACTACAGGGTTTTGACTCGGTCGAGAGCAGTTATCAAAGAGTAGTCAATGATCAGTTGTCAGGAGAGTCATCAGATCAGTTGTCAGACTCGAGACCCATCGCCACCAGTGAAACAGGTAAGAATGCGTCTCCTCTAAGTTCTGTTTAATTTCCGGGGCTTCACCCCAAACTGAGCGGCCCAGCAACGGACCCGAATGTACTCACTCTTAAAGTAACAATATAATTTATTGGGTCAATGCATCCCCTGTGCATTATTTAAATACCCCCCATCCTAGAACGCCATCCTGGCCTACCTACCATCCCAGTACCGACGCAACCCCCCTACCTCTGAGCTACCAGCCCCCCTGTGTAATCACCTACTGCGGGGGTAACCACCCCCGTGGGGTGTTAAATATTATAATTGATTAGATAAATCCATAATATTTAAATATTGTAAAAGAATAATTTATTTAATATAAAACTGAAATGGAATAAGGTATATTTTTGCTAAGCACCAACACCGTACGTGTTATATAATTGAAATTCTCTGGGTAAAATATATAAAAACTCATCAATTCTATGTGTCAAAAATCATAAATTTTGGGCGCATACTCCAGACAGTCGACCTAATGATCAGTACACATTTTGATAACATGCCATGACTCATGATTATAGTAATAATAATAATAATAATAATAATAATAATAATAATATAATTTTATTGTCATTAAGCTTGTACAGCAATAGACAAAGTCAGTTCCACATTTACAATTGATGATTACCTTATGCCATTATTTACACAAATACAGTATATATATATATATATATATATATATATATAGTCTTTATCTATTTTACTAATTAGCCTATTTAGTGAATATGATTTGCAAAGAATTCACTTATATCATAAATAGGATGTTCTATTAAGTAGTCATACAGTTTGTGTTTAAAAGTGTTAAGTGGTTTGTTAGATATTTCATAGGAACATAATACAACTGGGGATTCACCCTAACCATTTATTCCTTTTGCATAGCTAAAGTGCAGATGAAAGTATGCTATTTAGGCTAGATTTTGGCTACGGCGTTTGTTAAATAGGTTGGATTTCAGGCTATAAGCATTTTACGATTTTATATGGCTAAACGCCACTGTAAAAATGCTAGATTTAGCCATAAAATAGCTAAGTTGGCAACACTGCTGGGTACTATAATGCTAAACAGAATTTGAGTGAGGTCATAGCAAGCCGCTCTTATTATCGGAAGACAGTCTGGTAATATAATCAAAGCGATATACAAATAAACACTTAGAGCAGAATGTTCGCACAAATCAAAACCGGATTGTAACTAACGAATTTCAATTAAAACCAAACTTAAATTTAACTTTCAAATGAAACTCTTTAATCCAGTTTAACTTTAATTCATGATAACATCTTATAAACTCTTGGAATTGCGTAGTCATATTTTATATAGATGCAGAGGATATCAATATAAAGATGCAAAAACCGAAATACAAATAATCTACTTTCAATATATCAGTTGGTGACACGTTTGTAATGCTATCAAATAAGGAAATGGGGGATTTTCTTTAGAAAGGGGATGAGCGTTATCTGTTAAAAGTTGGGTGAATCTCAATGTCTGTTTCATTTGCGAAATCTTTAATTATAATTGTGTTATTTAAAATTTGCATGTCTATTAGATTTCATAAATGAGAGTATGATTAACATGAATGAGTATATGTATATTTAGGTGCAGTAAAGATTTAAATCGCCTCCTGACAAAGAATGGGCGTGTTTGTTTACTCAGATGATGTATCGTGGTGAAGGTCACTGAGCAAAAGCTTGGTAGGTGATAGCAATAGCTCATCGAAGAGGGGAAATTTTTATTTATACCAAACCACGACCTGATGCTCGTTTCTCAAATTGCTTGGAGCTACAGCTCACAAGCTTTTGCTTGTTTTTATTTATATCACCCAATATGTCTGGTAATGACAATGAAACCCCTAAATTATTAACCCCACAGCCACAATATGAGCTGTGTGATGGTTATGGGTTTTTTTTTTGTTGGTGGGGAGTAGCAAGAAAACTGCTGCTGAAATGAAAAGTATAACCTTTGGATGGTTTTCCGTTTAGAAACAACAACATTTCTATGGTCTGAAAGAGAAATATTTGCTATTCTATGTGGATTTTCCATGAACAAAATTCATGTCCCCTTACTGGGGTATCTAAAATGAGTTGTTTTGCCGTTATACTGACACCTTCAAACAGCTTTTGATTCAGTAACACCCAGAGCATTCTAAAATTCATCTGTAGTGTCGAACGCAGTTGCATTTCTAAACAACAATTATTGTTCTAAATTGGAAAAATATGGTTTCGCAAGCTGCAAACTATTTAGCAGCTTTTATGCTGCCTTCCTCACAACTTAGCGTAACGTCGACAGTTCCTAACTACCATTCTATTTTCTATTCATGCTATTCCCCTTCCATGAGACATTTTGCTGCATATGGAACCTATTAGCGCTCGAAGACAAACACCTTCCACTGACCTGACCATTTCTGGTCAGCAATGAAACAGCTTTCTGGAAATGGAGATGTGCTATGATTCATTCTGTCTAAAGCGAAGCTACGCTCTGGACGCGCGTGGTTTTATGCAACGTGAAAAGCTGAACTGCAGAACTTTCGGTGCCCATTTCGGGCATGGTATTACCGAAGAGGGAAAAAGGGTGACCAATCAACGCGGCCTGGGCATCCTGAAACTGTACGGGGTGATCCCAGACAGGGAAGAAGAAATGGAAAATCGCCGTCGCAATGAAGGCCGACGAGCCCTCAATGCGATTTGCAGATGTCAACGGTGACGTCGTGCAATCGAGGTCTCGGGCGGAGGTTCGGATGTACCAATAATCACCGCGTTGAGGCCACGAATAACATACTACTTCAACGAGTACGGCTCAACGGGGATTTGGCGCGGGTATTGTGGTGCTATTTGCCCATTTGTGGCTGATAGAACGAACCTCGTCCGAAATAGACGGTAAGCTGGACACATGCCAACACCATAGCCTGGAGTAGCTACTTCCGCGATCTGCCCACCAAGATCGCGTGGCACGACTTCCATCAAATTGGTGGCCACAGGGACAACGTGGAAGTTGATGAAACCCACGTTTTCAAACGAAAACATAATGATGGTCACCAGTATATGTGGCGGGATCACTGGTTGCTCGGTGGCATAAGTTGTTCATTTCTTAGCACTTTTTTATGATCCAAATTCATTTTCAACAAAGTGAAGTAATTTAAATAAGGATCATGCTTTATACTGCAGGACGAATAAGACTATTACCACTACCACTACTATTAACACTACTACTGATGATGGTACAAAGTGTCATTCTGAGTTGTTTTATTTATAATATTTTAATTTATCATAAGATGTAATGTTACATTATTGAAATCACATGTTTTCAGGTTGAATAATGGACCAATGTAACCTATTCCATGGTTAACAATTGTCTCTGGCTTATCACCTTGAGTTAGCTCATCATGTGAACAAGCATGCAGTATCTAACATCAAAAGTGTTTAGCACAACACAAACCCAAGACTATGCATGCTTGATTACAAGACGATGTAACTCAAGTTTACAACCCAGAGATAATTACTATCTGCAGAACAACTTATTTCAGCCAATCATTCAACCTGAAAATATGTTTTATTTATGTAACATTACAATTAAAGAAGAGAACAAATTTCTATTGATTAAACTTACTCAGAATTGTGTCTAGTACCATCAGTTTAAAAGATGAACCTTATTTCAGCTACATCCCATGTAATCTTTAAGTACTGGGATAAAACTGAAAATGCCATACTTTTGTTACAGCTGTAAAGACTAAGATTCGTCGAGCAAGGAAGACTACACTGAAGTGCAAGAAGGCTAAGGTTCTGAAAGAAAGCAGTGAACTGTCCAAACAGCTTCCTCATCCTCTCTTACTCTTAGAACCATCAGATGCTTGTTGTGAGAAAAAGACAAAGAACAGTGGAGAGGTTTATCTCATCATGGGACAGAGCCGAGGTGATTCCAAGCTGGTGCCTACTTTCATCATGCCATGGGGTAAAGACTCAAAAGTATGTATCACTAGGAAATATAAACTTTACATATAATTAGAATGTAAGATCAATTTTCATTGTTATACCTTAGAAACAAGTCTTGCTAAAATATGCTCATTTATTCTATGCAAGTGTTTAGTCTTGCACAAAATTATTAGTACCTATATCTCAGTGGATCTCTTTGTTACCTCAACCTTGAGCTTTAAAGGGATTCTTGTCATGTTACTTTCATGTAAAATATTCCCTTAAGCACTCAAAAATTCAATGTAAATGTATTTATGGGTGAATATTCTGAAATGCACAATCATTAATAATAAAATGTGAAAAAAATATTTGTCTTAAATTCTCAATTTCTTATTACTTTGGATACATATGCAGAAATCTAATAAAGTGAAGTGATGGGTAATAATCTTACAATGTGTTGGATTTGTGTATTTAAACCTGACTCTGTGCATGTTTATCCCTTATAATAGCTGCACTTTAAACTATTTTTATGCAATATTTGCTGATTTAAAAAATTTACATGGAAAAAGTATAAAGGACAAATATTTAAAGAAACAAAAATCTGATGCACTACATTGACATGACTTTCTCTACCTTCTATCATTTATTAGTGGGTACACAAACTAGTCTTACTAAAGCTTACTTTTATGTCTACATACTTCATTTTAATTCAAATAAACTTCTTCGGAAATAACTACATTACGTATTTCATTATAGATACAAAAGAAACTATGAAAGTCAAATGTTTAAGAACTTGGCGCTATATGCTGGCCTTAAAATTTCATACTGTTTCATTGGAACTGCAAGAAACAACTGAATGTTGACAGGACTTTAAAAGAATGGCTAAGTATTGAATAATTCAAACCATTAATAGCGGATAACTCGGAAATGACTGATGCCACAAAAAAATGTATTTGGAATGAACTGTGTGTTTTGAAGAGATCTACATTTCTTGTGTATGTTTTTGTCTATCACTTAACATTTACCAGTTATACATGATTATACAAAATTCCTTCTGAATAAAGAGGACTTAAAAATCTATTCACAGAAAATTCAAGATACATATTTTATTTTTAACGTAAATATCTTTAATTCCTTCTGAATGAACAGGACTTCAAAGCAATTCCCAGAAAATCCAAGATATACATTTTATTTTTCATGTAAATATCTTTAATATATGTTTTTTAATCAAAATTGTTAAAGCATTTTTTTAGAAAATCAGAAGTTTCAAAAAATGTTCCATGTAAAGGATAGATTGGGTTAAGGGGATTTTCTTAAAAATCTTCATGTCACATATTTGGAAAATACTGAACTTAAATACCAAGTTTGTTGTTAATCCAAACTTTCATTTTTAAGTTATACTGCTTTCTCTCTCTCTCTCTCCCATACACACGCACGCGTGCGCGCACACACATGGACCTTTTTCTAAAAATGCTTTTTTGTATTCAGGGGGCCTTAAAATATGTATTTCTTGTGAAATCTCGGTATCAGATTTTTGGGTGGAATGCAACACCTTCTATACTTACTAAGTATGTGGCAGCTAAAGTAAATATAAACTGTTCATTTATGAACAGAAAAAACATCAATTTTTATAAAATATGTAATAATTAAGCAATAAAGATTTGTAAGAACAGAGACTTTTACAGTACAGAAAAAATGCCTAAACCAGTGATTCTATAGCAACTCTCCAACTCTGAGACTCAGCAGAAGACCCATTCCCTTATGCTTTTATTCTTAATTTATGGATCTAAATTATACCTGCCTTTAAATCATCTTTTTGCTCAATCAGATTTATGTGATACATTGTTTCTTATTTTAATGTTCTCTATTATAAACATTCTTGTTTAGTAACTATATTCTTAAGTAATATTTGTTCTTTGCCAGTTTGTTTTTTCCCCAATCATACTTCCTCTTTTCACCACTAGACAGCTTTTATTTATTCTCTATATACAATGTAAGGAAATAATATTTCAATTTCATTATATTTAAAAAGTGAACTCTATGCAAAATGCTAATCCTACAAAAAGAAATGATGATCCTGATGATATTCACAATAGAAAAAGAAGAAAATGGCCAATTACCTTACCTAGACATCAGGATCATCAGAAATAATGCACACAACAAACTAACGTTCGGCATTTACAGAAAACCAACGCACACGGAAAATTATATTAAAAACAATAGCTACAATCCTACAAGCCACAAACATGGAATTTTAAATAGTATTACAAACAGGTTAGTACATATAGCAATGGAGAAAGAGAATACCAGAAAGAATACCAACACATTCTCAACATAGCCACTATGAATGGATACCAGAAAAAAACAAAAGATAAGAAGATAAAAAGGTTTGAAAGACAGAAATACATCTAACAAATGACTACGTTACTCAGACAACAAAAACCACAAGCATATAGGAAATTCACTTATCACCGTTGGACACATCATAAATTTCAAAGGATTTTCAAGAAATACAACATCACCCTGTCTCCACAGAATAACCACAATATACAGAAGCTACTATGCAACAGAACAAAAGATCCTATCCCCAATATAAATCAGCTGGTATATATCAAATTGATTGTAATGAATGTAACCTGGTATACATAGGAAGAACCAAAAGAAATCTTGAAATAAGACTTAAAGAGCATATGAGATGCATTTACCAAAAGCAGCCGGATAAATCAGCAGTAGCACATCATTTCTGGTCTTCAAACCATGATATCACTCCGAACATAAAACTCTTAAAAACCGATCAACAGCAGCAATGAATTGGACATCTGGGAAAAAATTACATATTGTCAAACACAGGAATCACCTAATGAATTTCGAACTGCCGCCACCCAGCAGCCTTTGGAGGTTCATCAGCCCAGCATCAGAGAACACCACTAGCCACACACATCCCCCAGACAATGACCGGAAAAATCAGTTGAGAACATGCTGACGATGGGAACAAGCCGTCTCCCGAAACGCGTTCAAGTAAAAATATTTTAGTGATGTAGTGTAACAACCCTCAACTCTCTTTATTTTAAATTATGACACATCACTGTTACTAGCTTCTCAATCTTCAAAATTAGTCAATTCTATTATGTAGCTTATTCTGAAGTGCATAAATAATTTGGAAAGTATAATTTAAGTAGAACACCATTTGTGTGTATTTGTGGATGTGATAGAAGTTTATCCAAAGCTTTTCACAGAAACTTGATTTGCACAGAATTATTTTTAGTGATGGTACATATTTGTCCGAGTTTTGATTAGAAGTCCTTCTATATCTGTGCAAAATGCTGTTTCCTGGTATTTTCTCATTAAATATATATTGTTAATGTTCGTACATAAAATATTTTCTTATTGCTGTACATAAGTATATTTCTTTTTTATTTCTGTTTGTACATATTTAATTTTATTATCTTTATCCTAAAAATGTCTTCTATTTACTCATTTATATTCTTTATAACTGTAGTTTTGTTGCTTAATTTTGAGTGGTCTGTATTTTATGCTATGCTCCAACATCTGTTTATTTCACACATCTGTTAAAATGATGACTGATCATTTTCAGAATTAGTACTTGCTCTAACCTGGTTCTGCTAGTCCTACATTTTAAGTCATTTTTCAGTTTAAAATTTATGCACTGCAAAAATATTTACATTTAGGCTAAAATTTCAATTTAGTCAATATATGCAGACCTCCAGCAGAGTGTTAAGTCTCTAGAAGTCCAACCCAATTTTGTTCCATTCAAATAGCAATAATGGCAATGAATATACTTTAATTGTGATATTAGTCTCTTTTTTCTGTGTATGCGAAAATGTAAACATCAGATATGTAGCTTTTCAAATGTAATTCAATAGAAAAATATATTTGTTTTGATACAATATTAGTGTATTATTATTTTATTTCCTGTAAATATTCTAGATCTGTAAGTAAATATTCCTTTTATAGGAGTGAAAAGTAAAAAGTGACAAAAAATTTTACAGCAAAACAAATGTATTAACAAAAACTGAAACACACATTTTGAAGTACATGTATTTTGCAACCTCTCTATGAGATTGTAGGTATAAGTGCCTCGTATGCATCTAGAGGCTGTTATTTCAAAATTGCAGCTATGCTTAAGACATTTGACACTAGAGCTGCAGGGTATTATTCACTTTCTATGTCAAAGAACCAAAACCATCTGAAATCTATCACAGGTTGTGTGCAGCATATGGTGACATGTGCGTGACATTCACAAATGACTGTAACTGGTGTGCAAAATGAGATGTAAATAACAAAGTGTGATGTACCTCAAGAATCAGTTCTTGGTCCATTACTATTCTTAATATATGAAAATATTGGAGAGCTTAAATTAAATGGCAAAGTTGTGTTGTTTGCAGATGACTTTGCAGTATTCTAGGTGAGAATATCAAAAACATCTTCAACGCAATACAACAAGATGTAAACTCACTTCTTAAATGGGGAACAGAAAATAAACTTAACAACAAATGTGAAAAAAAAAAAAATATATATATATATAATATTTACAAGCAATCAGGAAGCATCTGCAAATTGTAAAATTAAAAAAAATTCTGAAATCATGGAAATAGTTGAGAACATTAAGCACTTAGGATTATTAATAGATAGTAAATTAAACTGGAACATGTTAACCATATCAAGAAAAAATATCATTTGTGTTATTGGTATCTTGTTTGGGCTAAAAAGATTATTAAAAAGGGAACAGTTAAAAATTATTTACTATGCACTTATAAATTCCCATTTCACTTATTTGAATCACGTCTGGGGAACATGCAACACAATGAAACATGAATTACAAATACTACAGGGGAGAGCAATATGGAGATTGTATGGGATATCATATGAAACCCTGAACAGAGAATTATATTTAGTCATGAAAATCCCAGGCCATAAATGTCGGAATAAAATGCAAACTAACAATTTTTATGCCAAAGTAATAAAGGTAAATGTTGAAATAAATAAGTATTTTTACGATATTTCCCGATCCAATCTCCGTATCCTGGTATACGACATGGGGTCTTCTCTCACCATCTTTTCCACTGCATTGATGTCCTTGGTTACTGCTATGGATGGCCACCCACTTCTCTCTTCAACTTCAAGGGATGTCTGACCCTCGTGAATTCTGCAAACCAATTGAAAATGGTAGCATGGGAAGGAGCAAGGTCCCAAATGTGCTTGCGAGTCGTCTTTCAAGGCATTGGCTCTGGTCTAAGCCACTTTTAAAGTCATAGAGAATCATTGCCTGAAAATGCTCTCTCTGCAACTCCGTTGTGCGTATTGAACTAGCTTGCATCCCTCAATGTTCCAAATGCAACAGGTAAGGGATGAAGGTTGTGGTCAGGCTGAAACTTTAATTTTTGACTAATAAAAGGACCATGCAAGAAGCTGGTGGAATGGTTTTCTCCCTATTGTAAACAATGTCACATCTAAAAACTCCCTGAATGCCCTCATATATCATTATTATAAAGAGAGTAAATTTGTTGTATGTGTATGTAGGGTAATCTCAACACTCAACCGACCTTTACAATGCTCAATGCTTTCACTATTGAAAAGCCTTATTCTTCTGGCAGAGATGGACTATGAAAAACGTTGGAATTCCAATTCATAAATTACTCAAAGACTAAAAAAGAATTTACAAAGTCTCTGTACACACTAGAATTTGAACACAATGGAGTTTTAAAAGACCATACTTGCAAAGAGGACTTTACCTTTTTGTTGAGAATGCCATGGATTAGAACATAGTTGTTACTCCACAGAAAATGCATGAAAAATAAGACAAATACTGCTGATTTTCATTCCAAACAATAATGCAGAAGGTCACAATTTAGCAACTAAGAAAACGGAAGATGCAACAAAACAAAAGAGAATCAAATCTGCTTATAACCTATGATACTCAAGCAGTACCCATGTCAAAATATTTTAATAGCCCTCAGAGAAGAAAGTTTTGCTTTATTTACTTTGTACTTGTGTTGTAATCAAATTTTGTTAACAGGACATGTTATAATTAACAACTGAGAAGATTATTTTTCTTGATGGTTGCAGCCTATGTCTCTCTTCCACAGAGACTAACTCCATGGCCTAAGAGTGCAGAGTCTTCATATTCACCAGCTTCACCTCTACTTCACGTATATGCTAAGGATTTCTGCATTATGTGAAAAGTATGTACCTAGCTTTTATGTTGTTAAATGACTATGGGACCAAAGAGAAGGTACAAAAGTTTAAAATTTCACAACTACAGAAGCATTCCAACTGATGATTGCTCCACTGCCAAAGCGCTTTTAATAATGTAGGGTATGCAATATTTCCAGAACCTAGAAGACTGTTTGGGGGGGAGGGTTAGAGAAGTTGGATGTTCTGCCAATGTTTCACATACTTTTGCATCCGTTATTAGGCATAGTCAGGATGTACAAAATTGCAATTATAAGAGGTAAATGGGAGGATTAACCATAATGGTCCTCTATATCATTGTACAATAATTGCATAAAGAACAGGGTGAGGTAAAATTAAATTGTCTTTCAAGTTTAAAAAGCTAACCTTGCAATGTCAGGTAAGTTAATTAATGCTTAATAAAGAGCATAATGGTTTAGGAACCACCATTTAAGTAAAAATGCATTATCTGTGTAATATTGTAGTGACCTCTTGAAAATGTGTAAACACATAATCTCTTTGCAATAAATATACATTTGCATCTTAATTAAAACAGATCACACAAGCAGGAAAAAAAATTATTTTAAGGGTTGGATTTAGTGATTATAGGACTTTAAAATTATAAAATAAAACATCAAGCAATGTTATTTAAAGTACTGTAAGGAAAAAAAATTAAATTAAATTGAGTTTTACTTATGGACGCTCTTTAACTGCTGTGGTCCTTAGCGTCCCATTCTATATTGGGCGTGAAAGACCGGTAATTTTGCTCAGAGGCCTCTTTATCAAGCTTGAGGTTCTTTTATGTGCCATAAATCTACAACATGGGACCACCAGCTTTATTTCCCTTCTGGAGGAAGCCATGCTAAGGATTTTTACCCCCGAAAAAATCATCACCCTCTGCCAGGTTTGAACCCGTGACCTCAGGAACAATGGTTACAAAACTGGACAAAAACTGGGAGGTTCGTGGTTCAAATCCCGCCGATGGCATTGGATTTTTCAGTCGTCTGATTCTACCTTTTCTATTCTTACTAAAGATTCTTACTTTCTCTACTACGTATAGTAAGCAGCGATAGTATTGCATTCCACCCAAAATTTCGATATCGAGATTCCACCGGAAATGCATTTTTGAGGTGCCCTGAATCCAAATAAAGCATTTTTAAAACGTGTCTGTCAGGCTGCGAACAGCATAACTCAAAAACGAAAAGTCGGATAAATACGGAACTTGGTACTTGAGTTTACTATCTTTCAAGGATGCGACATGAAGGTTTTAAAGGAAATCCCCCACCCCAGACTACCCTTTACATGGAACATTTATTGAACATTTTGCTTTTCTCACACACTTTATCATATACCTTCTTTTTTTTTTGTCTTTTCTTCCTTTTTATTTTTGTCGAGTGAACCATTTCCGAGGTATTCCTTGTTATTTGTTTGAATTTTCTAATACTTATACTTTTTCTCAAATGAAAATTCGTTATTCATTTTTTTATGTCCTGGACATACAAAGAATATGAAATGCTCCACATAACAACCAGCTCTTAAAACATTTGACTATCGCTTAAAGCCTATCATATTCCCCTTGCACCTACAAGAAAATTAGCAATCGGATTAACATGAATTAGATGGAGAATAAGCATTTGTACAAAAATGCGTACAAGAGTAGAGAAAGTCATGTGAGTGCAATACGGTTTATTTTTGTCTATACACTGAAATCCAAATAAACTGTTGTAGAAATAGTTACATTACATATTAAGTTATAATGGGAACACCGATAGTCAAATGTTTTAGAACTGGACGCTACACACTGGCCTTAAAGTTGCATACTGTTCCCATGCAATCGCCAGAAACATCGAAAATCTATGGGACTTAAAAAGAAACGACAAAGCACTGAACAAATCGAACCATTAATAACGAATATGTCGGAAGTGGTGATGCCACAAAAAAAACCCTATTTGAAATAAATTGGTTATAAAGAAGTATACATTTGTTGTGCAGTACATCTTCGTCTATCGCCTAACGTTTACCAGTTATACAAGATTATGCAAAATCACTTCCAAATGAAGTACACTTCACGACTATTCCCAGAAAATTCAAGGCATACGTTATATTTGTCAGGTAAATATCTTTAATACATGGCGTTTTCATCAAAATAGTTATAGCCATTTTTTTAGAAAATAAAGAATTGGAAAATGTTCCATGAAAACAGTAGTTTGGGGTAGAGAAATTTTCTTGAAAATCTTCGTGTCGTATCTTTGGAAGTTACTGAGCCTAAATATAATGTTTGGTATTTATCTGACTTTTCGGTTTTGAGTTATGCTGTTAAAACAGATGCACGCGAGTGCACGGACCTTTTCCTAAACATGCCATTTTTGGATTCAGGGGCTCTCAAAACATGTTTTCCTGTGAAATTTCGGTATTGAATTTTTGGGTGGAATGCAATACCTTCTCTACCTACCAGGTACGTGGTAGAGAAAGTAAAAACTGAACTTCGAAATCTACCTTCACTTACAGGCTGAATAGAAACGTCCCCCCTTCCCATAGAATATTCATACAACTTTTGCATTAAACCACTTTTAAAATTGAACCAAATATTTTCGGGAGCAATGTGCGTAATTATGTGAAACCTGGCCAACGACTACTCTGTATTCATTCTTAGGTAGATCCGCGTCAAAACAAACCCAGGTGACCAGTGCGCCGTTATAATGTATCCTTCCGCCATTCGCGCCAGAAATAGTCATACTTTCGTGGCCTCGAGTACACGCGGCACGTAATGCAAAAGAGAATAGAGCCCTTATTTCAACTTAAACGGTGACTAGCATATTCTGTTAGGGGTTGAAGGTGATGAGATTGATAGTTACAACAAAATAAAATGGGTGCATGCAAAATAATTAATTTTAAAAGAAACGAACGAAAAGAGAGTAACAGGCGTGCGATAACTTAAATTTATTCGCTCTCTGGAAGGGGCTCTATTCCTTCCAGATCAGAATCGCCGTCTGTGCTGCTGCTTTCCACTCCAATGTCGATAACCAAGATATCAACAACGGTGTCACCTATACAATCCATTTCCCAAAACAAAGTCTCTTCTTTCATTACGTGCTCGATTGGTAGCTGCTTCTTGTTAATCGAGATAAACTATCATTGTAGGAATAGAAGAATGCAGTAAACTAAAGGGATAGTCAAATATTTTAAATGTGGGTCGCTATTTGATGGATTTGAAATTCCGTTCTTTTCAGATGATCGCGGAAAAAAAGAAAAAAAATCCTGATGTTCTACATTCAATGGTTTTCTCTAATCATTCTTCTACAAACTATACTTACAAGAGCTTATTATTCCAGCTTCTTCTTGTTAATCCAGATAAACGTTCAATTTACATTTACAATTTTGTTATACGATACGGTAAGTAAAGTGAGTCATCTTTTTAAAGAGCGCATGGCTATATGAAGGCTTTGAAATTCGATGCTCTTTGCATGATGACCACGAGAAATTATCGAATACCGACTTCCCATTTGAGAGAATTATAAGTAGTCATTTGAAAGTTTAAACCAATAACAAGGAATATCTCAGGAATGATTAAGTTAAAAAAAGAAAGTAAAAAAGAAATACTTTGACATAAATTGTGTGCTTAACCAGAACAATTTTCTTTTTGTAGTAAGATTTTTTGTAGATAGATTTGCCTATCTTATGGTTTACCAATTGTGCAAAAGTTACTGAGAAATAAAGAGGACATCGGAGGATATTCCCAGGAAATGCAATAATATGCATTTGACATGAAAACATTTTAAACATGTGTTTAATCAAAATCGTTAAGAGTCATTTTTGAGAAAATAAAGCTTTTGGAAAAAGTTTCCATGTTAACCCTTGACAGGTGGCGCATGTACGTCTTACATTAGTGGGGGCGCGGGGTCACTCGCGACCCCAGTAATAAAACGAGTGTTGTAAATGGACGGAATTAAAAAATTCATCTAATTATTGTTTACATATACCGAGTAAAACATTATGTATTAAAATAACTGTTGGTTGTAGAAATCTGCTTTAAAAATAAAACAAAAACTTCGAATTGACAGTTCCTTGCAATTTGGACTGATGCGCAGCACAAAAAATATATTTACATTTCAATTCACTCATTATCATAAAGTATCACAGTTAGTGTGTTTTTTTTTTCATCTCGACAGTAAGAACATATGTTGATGCTCATATTATAATACACACACAGCTCCTACTCACGACTACACTATGGTCTTTGCACACCTGCTGCTTGCATTTTACACACGAAAGTTTTGTCTTTCTGTCTGCATTCTCGGACACACATTACACCTCATTCTTTTCTTCACTGGCAATTCCTGTTCTTGATTTTCTGGTTGTGCTGCATTTATAAAATGCGGTATTTTCTCAAGCAATAATTCTATAGGATATTTTGCATTTTTAGCTGCAGATTATACACCTGGTATGTGAGTCATTATCTTGTGGGAGCAAGTACGTTAATTTTGAGGAGGCTGAACCATTTTCCATGCCGTAACTCGATCCTCTTCTGCACTTTGCTCACTTTCACTATTTGAACTCAGTATTTCAAGTTCATCTTCGGTTTCGCTGCCTTCACCACCTAATGCTTCCTCTTCTTCCACTTTCCTTATTAGGGCTAATAACCTTGCCTGATGTTCCTTATAACACATATTGATATAAAAACAGCACTACGTTTAAGACTAAAAAATACGTAAATATTATAACCACAACTTCTCGAAGGTTCAGCTGAAAACACACTGTAACTACAGAAACAATATCCAGACGAGACACATATCAGGCAACGGGAGAGGTGGCGTGGGGTATTTCCTGCCCTCATTTCAGCCGAAGAACACAAATAGCCTATATTCTAGGAATGTATGACCTGTATTTCAATGCTAATGACCTCTAACAAAAGCCAAGGAATGCAACGAAAGGTAAGGGAAAGGCAAGGTTCAGGTATCCGAATTCATTATATATAACTTGCAAATAATGATAATGATTATGAAATGGAATTTCTCTTAATATTGCAATTCTAAACTTTATTCTTCTTATTATTTTGATATGTAATTTTTTTCACTTCTTCAATGCACTTTACACCGTGATTTTTAAGTTACACTACTAGTCGCGTGGGGTACAAATTGACCCCGAGACGAACAAACGTCTCTACTCACAAACGAGCGCTGTCAGTAATAATCGCAGCAGGACGACAATACAATTCAGGGAAGGTACTGGGAGAAAGAATAGTGTGACCAACAGCATTAAATAAATATCAGTAGTAATATTAACAGTGGGGTCATTATGACCTGCACCAATGTTGTCAACTTAGCCATTTTATGGCTAAATCTAGCATTTTTACAGTAGCGTTTAGCCATCTAAAATCGTAAAATGCTTATAGCCTGAAATGTAGCCAATTTAACCAAACCCTTAGCCAGAATCTAGCCTAAATAGCATAATTTCATCTGCGCTTTAGCTGAGTAAAATAAATGGTTAGGGTGAATCCTCAATACCTGTGTAGTTGTATTATGTTATCAGGATGTCATCAAAATGAGTACTAATCATAAAGTCGACTTCTAAAGTATGCGCTCAAAGTCTATGATTTGTGACACACAGAATTGGTCGGTTTTTACATATTTTACCTAAAGAATTTTAGTAAATTTCATATCTCAATATCAGATATATTTAACGTACGGTGTTGGTGCTTAGCAAAAATATACCTTATTTCATTACAATTTTATATTAAATAAATTATTCTTTTACAGTATTTAAATATTATGGAATTATGCAATCAATTATGATATTTAGAATTTCTTAATGGGGTCGCCCTCTCTCTATGCTAGCCTCTAGTTCCCGAAGTCGCGGGTTCAATCCCGGTGGAGGGCGATGGATTTTTTAGGCCGTAAAAATCCTTAGCATGGATTTACTTATTCCTTACTTATTGTTTTATTGCTATATGTAAATTTACTTCTTTCAGAAGGGAAGTAAAGCCGGTAATCCCGCGTCATAGATTTACGGCACGAAAACCTCAAGCCTGATAAAGAGGCCTCTGAGCAAAATTACCGGTCTTTCACGTCCAGTATAGAATGGGACGCTAAGGACCATAGTAGTTAAAGAGCGTCCATAAATAAAACTCAATTAAATTTGTCTAAATGGGGATTAACTTCTGCAAACAAAATATGGATAGTTTTAGACTCAAATTATATCTAGCCTTTTTTTGTTAAATAATGTCTTTTTAAAGATACCATCTAGCCATCATTTGCGAGGAAGTGTTGGCAACACTGTCCTGCACGCGACTACCTAATAGTTAAGATAAAAGAACCAACATCAGAAGACATAAATTGTGCTTCCGCACATGCTTAGAAGAAGGAAAGTCTGCAATAACAGCGTCAACATATTTAAGTCCTAACATCAAGCATAGTTCTTTACAGCTATTATCATAAAATTCTTGAAATGTTAAAAACTTTCGAAATATGCACTTAGTTCTATCACTTTCACTGTCTTGTCATTGAACCTTTGCTCAATTTGCGTACGTCTTATTCAGAAAATCAGTTGCACTCGCATAAGCAGCAGATGAAAATTGTAATCTCAAGTGTATATTTTAATGTTTTCAAAATTAACCTGCCGCGGTTAATGGGTAGGTAAAAAGGATTTAGAGTCCAGGTAAGAAAGTCATTACAGCAGTCTTTGCTAGTTAGGCAGCCAAGAATGTCCAAACACGCCTTCTTGTGTTGTGTCAATGCCCTACAATGGAAAATTCCCTAAGGTTTTAAATTACTCTTTTATACATATCGAAGAACACACACACACACTCTCTCTCTCACTCTCTCCCTCTCTCTCTCTCTGGTAAATCAGATAAGTTCCCACGCTTTCAATTAGAGTGCATAAGTATCAACTATGGTTGCTCCTCTTATACATTTATTTTTCATTCCCTAAAAGTAAATGCCTTCATCCAAAAAACGTCAGCAAACAGATCTTATTTTTCACAGCAGGAGTAAGTCAAAGGGAGACGGAAGTCCAAGTTGTCCAAAATTATTATCCATTTTACACAATATATCTTCTTTCATTCTTACTTTCTCTGCTACGTATAGTAAGTATAGAAAGTATTGCGTACACCCAAATATTCCGTACTGAGATTTCACTGGAAATGTATCTGTTTTGAGGCCCCTGAACCCCCCAAAAAGGCATTTTTAGAAAAAGGCCTGTGTGTGTGTGTGTCTGTGAACAGCATAACTCAAAAACGAAAAGTTGGACAAATACCTGGCATGTTGTGTTTTCCAAGATGCGGCACGAAGAATTTCAAGAAAATTCCTCCATTCCAAACTATACTTTGCATGGAACAATTTTCGAGATGTTTTATTTTTTAAAAATGGCTAACGATTTTGATTAAAATACCATAAGATATTTACATGTCAAATACCAGGTTTATCTGTAATTTTCTGAGAATAGCCTGTTAAGACATTCGGAATGAATGTTGTATAATGTTGTAGAAGTGGCAAATGTTTAAGAATATAATACAAAAACGTACTACCAAAAAAAAAAGTAGATTCATGTAAACCACACGATTTTATTCAAATGAGTTTTTTTGTTGTTCTTTATTTTTCATAAGCCATTTCCGAGATATTGGTTATTAAAGGTTGGAATTATTCATCACTTGGTCGTTCTCTTGAAGTCCTGTCAAAACTCAGTTGTTTCTCGCGATTACATGGCATTTTAGGGGGCATTTAGGGAGGTCCAAAGCTACAGGGTAAATCAACGATAGAAAATAAACGGATACTTCAATTTGAACTAACGATTTTTAAGGTCAGCGTATAGCGTCCAGTTCTTCAACATTTGACTATCGCCATCCCCTTTGTAACTGTAATGTAATGTAGCTATTTCTGCAAAGATTTATCTAGATGAAAATGAATTAAATAGAAAAATAAGCTATCCTAAGAATATTTGTATACAAACTAATAAGGGATAGAGGGTAAGAAAAAAAGTAATGTGAATGTAATGCATCAGAATTTTTCACCCTAAAATTATTTTGGCTGTATGCTGTTCAGAACTTAGCATCATTTTGTGTACAGATTGCTTACAAAGGTGTGTCACATCCACTCTTTACTTCCCTCGCTCTGTGTACATTTCTGAGTCATTCACTGCCATTTTATTTCTCAAATTGAAATTGAGTTTTATTTATGGACGCTGTTTAATTGCTGTGGTCCTTAGCGTCCCGTTCTATATTGGGGTGAAAAACCGGAAATTTTGCTCAGGGGCCTCTTTATCAGGGTTGAGGTTCTTTTACGATAAATCTACGACACGGGACCACCGGCTTTACTTCCCTTCCGAAGGAAAACATGCTAAGGATTTTTATGCCCGAAAAAAGTCCATCGCCCTCCGTCCGGGATTGAACCCGCGATCTCGGGAACTAGAGGCTAGCATGGTAACCACTACACCACGGGACATTTTATTTTTCTCTGGTGTATTATGTATACTTGTGAAATAGAAAGGGTTAGAGAAAGTCTTGTGAATGTACGTCATAAATGTTTAAATCTTAACATATGAAGTTCGCAGGGAAAGGATGAGATAGTGTCCCCTTATCGGCGAAATTGAGACACTGCGTAAATTATATGTTGAAGCCTAAGCTATGATGTGTAGCAAGTACATATTGAAAATCAAAATAGGTTAATTGCACATATATTTAAATTTAAACGGTGTATATGAAGAGATTGAGGTAAGTAACATTTAAATATATTGCGACTTTTGTCAGTATGGTGTTACAAAATCTACAACTGCAACAATGGTCTAATATTATTAGCAATCTTCCTAATACAGCGCCATGGTTGATAATACTAGAAAGCATTTAGGAGAAATTTTTTCATATTAAGAAACATAATGCAAAATCATGAACAAAACAATTGCAAAATATTTAATTGTGGTATAATGGTTTAATAAAAAGTATAACATATAAGGAAATATTGGTTTCGTTATGTTTACCACTGTTCACGCACACAGTATACCGCACCGACAATTATGTTTTAAATTAAGTTAAATTTACTGATACATTTTCACTTATATGAAATGTAGAAATAAATAAAGATAGGCTACGGCGCGAATCGGAGTTAGGTAGTAAAATGATAGTCTTAAACATGGTTAACAATGAATAGCTTCATAATATAACGTACGTTTTCCATACATTTAACGATCGATTTATTTAATTTTTTAGTTTTTGTTGTGTGTCTCTAAGCCTGCATGAGTGAATCTAGGTATAATTGGCGCAACAGTTCTAGACGTGCCAAAATCTTAATGACAGCTATGAAGCGAGTTGCTTACCAAATCAGGTGACCGTTCGTCTGCATGCTGTAGGAGTGCGTTGGAGGGACAGTCATTGACAAATATCCGCACACCGGTTATGCACTGCACTGATAAACTTATAGTTATATACAGTATATTTAAATCCGCCGTTGTAAAAAGCGCTTAATGAAAAAAACCTGTCAATAATCTGCCTCCAATTCTTCCATACCTGACAGCCCTTCCTCTTCTGCGGAATCACTCACATCATTGCCGCCATCACTGCTGTCGCTACTTGCTGCACCTTTATTCTGGATGAGAATTCTTTCTATTTGAATTTCTGCAATTCCATCTTTTTCGAAATAATGATTCTCAATTTATTCAACATGTCGACATACATTTTCCCATTCTGTCCTTCCAATTTCTGCAAATCGCTGGCGACATAACTGCTCCACATCTTTTTAATTTAAAAGTGATATTTCTGCAGGCCATCTATTTTTTGACATCAGCCCAGATTAATTCGATTGGGTTTAGATCTGGGTGATACGGTGGCAGTCTAAGTACATTATGACCATGTATTAATAGCTGGCCAAGTATGTATGACTTCTGAAGCGGTTTGTTGGCTTTAATTAAGTTATATAGCTTTGTTTTACTCATGCTTTCATCTAAAGCTATATTACCCTAAGTAACCAAGCTCTCATTTCTTCTTTCAAGGAATTTGAGGTAGGTGGTTTGTCAATTTGAGTGTTGACGCATTGTGAAGCATTGTCGATAACCAGAACAGACCCAGTAGCCATATTAGGTATCAACATGGTGTTAATTCACTTCATGTAATTTTCTGTATTCATTTCTTAATGAAAATATCCTGTTTTTTGTCGCGACTTGTAAAAGAAGGGATTCGGAACGAAGCCGATCTTTCCAACAGCATGAACGAGAATAAGTATTTGCCCTTTGGCAACAGGTGCCTGCAAACCTAATTCGCTATCATCACTCTCAACTTTTAGATGCTGTATGACTGCTGTGAATGTATGACTCACCTTCATACACTATAGTTTGACCCTCTAATTTCTACCTCTGAGTAAAGTACTCTTCCAGCTGAGATTGTATGTTTCTATTCTATATCTATCTATATATTTTCTATTATAACTCTTCTATTTGATTTCGTTTTCTTCCACTTGAACCCTAAATCTTTTATAATTTTTCTGAGACTTGTAGTACCACCTTGAAAATTTATGCTGTCTTTCAGCTTGATGAGCAATCTGCATATTGTTATTTTCTTCCACATAGAAATTGTGAATCGTGCGCCGAATGACGCCTTTTTCGAAATCGTCTATTTCTGTAATACGTTTAGGGGCCTTATGTTTCTTCCTAAGTGTAACCAATTATACTCTTTCATCAGTACGTTTTTTTCTTATCTTTGAGAACTTTAAGGCTTTTGTGGAACTCGGGTGAACATATATTTTCTTCCTTCATCTCTGCTTCTTGCTTCATAAAGTCGAGGACATTTGCAATTATTTCTCTGCTTTGACTATATAATACCTTACACTTAACTTTGAAAACGTAGGAGCCATGGTTATAAATCTTACAAATATACAATAAGCACTATTTAGGTACTGCTCGGTTTGAAATTACAACTAGATGCGGACACTTTCTACGCAGACTGTATGTGTTACGCACTGTGAGTAAACAAAGGTATTATATCGCTTTCGTTGAAGAAGCTAAACATAAACCATTCCTACGCTCGGCAGCTCGGGTGGCAATCAGGGTCACGATTTCAGAAATTTTGCGTCAGCTTTAATTCTTGTCTCCTCTCCTTATCTTGCCCTTCCCCCATCCACCACCTCGTGCAACCCATTATTACTCGCGCATGTCATCGTATCGCCCAGATCTAAACCCAATCGAATTAATCTGGACTGATATCAAAAAATGGGTGGCATGCAGAAATATCACTTTTAAATTAAAATATGTGGAGCAGTTATAACGCCAGCAATTTGCTGAAATTGCAAGGCCAGAATGGGAAAATGTATGGCGACATGCTGAATAAATTAAGAATCATTATTCCGAAAAATACGGAATTGCAGAAAATCAAATAGAAATAATTCTCATGCAGGATAATGGTGCAGAAAGTAGTGGCAGCAGTGATGACGGCAATAATGTGAGTGATTCCGCAGAAGAGGAAGGGTTGTTAGATGTGGAAGAATTGGAGGCAATGCTTGACAGCGTTTTTTATATTAAGTGCTTTTTACAACGTGGATTTTAATATACTGTATATAACTAAGTTTATCAGCGCAACGCAGTGCATAACCGGTGTGGATATTTGACGATGACTGTCCCAGCACTCCTGAAGCATGCAGACGACCGGTCACCACCTGATCTGGTAAGCAACTCGCATTATAGCTCTCATTAAGATTTTCACGTGTCTAGAACTGTTGCGCCGATTATAAGAATAAGATGCAATAGTACCTGACCATTTCCGGTAAACACAGAAACACCCCTGTTTTGGGTATTTATCGCATTGCAAATGTTCAGTGCGATTCGTTGTCTTCAGCTTGCCTTCAGGATGGACGCACATGAACTTATTGGCAACGGCGCTCTATGCAGCAGACTTTTAAATGCTCATTTTGGGTACTGTTTAACAGCTGAGCAGAAGAGACAGGCAAACCAGAAAGGTATGGAGTTTCTGGTATTGTATGGAGTTGTACCAGATAGGAATGCAGAAATGCAAAACCGTCGTGCCAACCGAGGCCGCAGGTGCCCTCAGTGCAATGCCCAGATGAGCACTGTAGCATCGTGGCGTTGGTTGGAGGTTTAGGTGTCCAAACGGCCACCGACTGGAAGCTACCAGCAATACCTTTCTCCAGCGTGTAAGGTTTAATGGCGAACTGGGTACTAATGTCATTGTTCAGTTCGCATTTATGTGGCTGCAGAAGTGTCCCTTAACTTATATTGAGAAAGAACTGGGAGTAGCACATGATACCGCCGTAGCCTGGAGTGGCTACTTCCGCGATGTGGCCACCAAGATAGCCTGGCACGATTTTCGTCAACTTGGTGGTCGCAATGACATTGTGGAAGTGGACGAGACGCACCTCTTCAAGAGGAAGTATAATGTTGGACGGCAGGTGATGTGGCGGAATCACTGGTTGGCCGGACAACTAAGCTGCGCTTTGGACTCCTGGTGCCCAACCGGTCCAGAGCAACACTGCTGCCCATTCTTCAAGACTACATTGATGAGGAGAGTTTCATTGTAACGGACGAATGGAGGGCATACAGGGTATGTGATACTGTATTCAGCGGCCATGGGACGGTAAACCATAGTAGAAACTTCATAAATCCTTCCAGAAATAGGGATCCTTTCTGGGTGCCAGAAGGGCAATTTAATCCCGAATGCCTAGATAAACAATGGGTAGGACCTGCACCAGCCCCTAACGTGAGCCCACTGCGATATCACACGCAAAACAAAGAAAGGTCATGCAGAACCTTAAAGCAGGTACTCTCTTCATGTATCAGTGTGGAGCGTGCTACCAGTTACATTGGAGAATGGATGTACCGGGAGAAGAAACTGAATCGTCTCCACAGTGACACCCAGCGCTTTGAAACACTTCTACAGGATATCTCCATGGCCTATCCAGGTGTAGGGAAGATAGCCATGTCTTCTGACCTCCAAAACTGCTTATGCCACATATGTTTTCCCAACTGAAAATAAAACATTGAAAATCCCAACCCCTTTTAAATACACATCTCCATTTCCAAATATATCGCATTAACACACATAATTCCTCACCATTCCCATATAAATTCCATATTAAACACACAATTCCTCTCCATCCCCATATAAAATCTATATTAAACATGCACAATTCCTCTCCATCACCATATAAAATCCACCTTTAAAACACACAATTCCTCTCCATCACCATATAAATTCCATATTAAACACACAATTCCTCTCCATCCCCATATAAAATCTATATTAAACATGCACAATTCCTCTCCATCCCCATATAAAATCTATATTAAGCACGTAATACATCTCCATCCCCATATAAAATCTATATTAAGCACATAACACATCTCCATCCCTATATAAAATCCATATTAAGCGCAGTAAATATCCCCCCCCCCCATTATTTAAATATAAAAAGAAAAACCTACATCGTAGGAATGTTTCATTGGGCGACAATAAACAAAAAAGTCGCCTTGAATTTTTACTTTCTTTACTACGTATAGTAAGTAGGGGAAGTATTGTATTCCACCCAAAAATTCGATACCGAGATTTCACCGGAAATACATGTTTTGAGACCCCCTGAATCCAAAAAAAGCATTTTTGGAAACATGTCCGTGTGTGTGTGTGTGTCTTGTCTGTGAACAGCATAACTCAGAAACGAACAGTCGGATAACACCAAACTTGGTATTTAGGTTCAGGATCTTCCAAGGATGCGACACGAAGGTTTTCAAGAAAATCCCCCCACCCCAGATTACCCTTTACATGGAAGATTTTTCGAAAATTTTAATTTTCTCAAAATGGCTCTAACGATTTTGATTAAAATATCATATGTTTAAGATATTTTTATGACAAATAAAATGTATATCTTGAATTTCCTGGGAATGTCTCCAAAAGTATTCATCATTGTGAATGACTTTTGCATAACTGGTAAACTATAAGACATAGACAAAATTTTACTACACAAAAAATGTAGATTGCATTAAAATACACAATTTATGTCATATACATTTTTTTGGTTGAGTGAACCATTTTCGAGATATTACTTGTTATTCCCTTAAATTTTTCAATTCTTATTTTCTCAAATGGGAATTCGTTATTCATTTTTTTGTCTTGGGTATGCAAAGAGTATTAATCTGTGGGAAAGGGAATGGTACTGCACCTATCAACCAGCTATTAAGAGATATGTATGTGCTTAAAGGCTACTGTATTTCCAAATTGCCCTTGTAAATATATATTCCCCTTACATCTACAAGAACATTAGCGATAAGATAGGGTCTGCAAATGTTTATCTCGATTAACATGAAGTAGATGGAGAATAAGCGTTTGTAAAAATAGTTTGTACAAGAGTAGAGAAAGTCATGTGAGTGTAACACATCAGATTTTTTTTAAGGTGCTGGGCTTCAACAAATGAAACAAAACGGTAGAGCAGCTCTTTTATAGTGTGCAGAAACTTGAAACATTTCCGTTGGTAAACAGAGCTCACACCCGGAGTTGGGCACTTGGGTCAAGCCACAGCGTATGCGCTGGGACTTTTGCTAGCAAGGTAGAGCACAGTCGTCGCGGAGTTGGACACTTGGGTATAAAATATGTTTTAATCATATCAATGGACGACAAATGTAAGGAACTAGTCGTTGGCCAGGTTTCACATAATTACGCACATTGCTCCCGAAAATATTTGGTTCAATTTTAAAAGTGGTTTAATGCAAAAGTTATATGAATATTCTATGGGAAGGGGGGATGTTTTCTATTCAGCCTATAAGTGGAGGTAGATTTCGACGTTCAGTATTTGTATGTATGTATGTATGTATGTATGTATGTATGTATGTATGTATGTATGTATGTATGTATGTATGTATGTATTTATTTATTCTGCAATTGGGTACTTCCCGGTGGCAGAATTAAACCGTACAAAATTTACATCACCATGACTAGCTTACAATAATAATAATAATAAACAAGACTAACAATACAAAATGATTAATTTTAAATATTAACAAAGCTTAAAATCCCTAATTACTGAACCATTCATAATTTACTTAACTATTCACAATTACTTAACTATTCACCATTTACTTCACTATTCACAATTTACTTAACTATTCACAATTTACTTAACTATTCTCAATTTACTTAACTATCTACAGAGTACTTAACAATTTACAAAGTACGTAACTATTTTCGAGGTACTTAACTATTTACAATTGGTCCTTATATTTAATTACCAGTATTTTCAACCTGGTAGTGTCAACTTTAATAGTATAGTTTGTGAAATGAGTACACTAGTTAATTAACCAACATTTATTCTGCTAATATTGTTTCTGAACTGCTTTAAGGTCAGAGGACGACCCTGAAAGGCTGCTACAGGCATATTATCCCATTCCTCAATGGTTCTATTAACAAAAGAAAATTTTCCCACGTCGGTTCTGCACTTTCTACCCCTAATTTTAAACAGATGATCGTTTCGACCATAGTGTGCTGGATTCTCTAACCTTTCTCTAACATCCGCCCAAGCATTTGAACCAGTATAAGCTTTAAATAACGCAACTAATCTATGTTTTTTACGCCTAACTTTTAGCGGTTCCCATTCATTCTCTTCACCTTTTGTAAACCCAAAATCTTTACCTCTCCTTATGAATTTTATAGCCCTTCTCTGCACTTTTTCTAAGGAATCAATCTGATTGACTCTGTATGGGTCCCAACATGCTACTCCATATTCCATAACCGGCCGCACTAAAGATTTGTAGGCTAGTTCCCTGGTCTTTGCGCTCCCCTTTTTCAGTATTCTCATTACGAAATGCAATGCTTTCCACGCTTTCCTAGATGTACTATTTATCTGTTCCCCCCATCCAGCATTACTTGACAAGCACACTCCCAAATATTTGCAGCTGTCCACCTGTGGAATTGGTTCCCCGCCCATTTGATAGTTATTTATAATCTTCCCCTTAGTTCTGCTAAAAACAATGGACTTACTTTTCCCAGCATTAATTGTCATTTTGTTTGCTTCGGCCCACCACCTGATTTCATTTAGGTCGTCCTGAAGAGCAGTCTCATGCATGGAATTCCTAATCTTATTGTAAATAATACAATCGTCTGCGAACAGTCTTATCTGGCATTTAATGTTTATATGGATATCATTAACAAAGATAAGAAACAGTAACGGGCCCAGTACCGAGCCTTGGGGCACGCCCGAACTTACGGTCCCCCTTCTGACAGTTCTCTACCTACTCTTACTCTTTGCGTCCTCCCTTTCAAAAATTGTTCTACCCACAATACAACGCGATTATCAAGTCCCGCATTTGCTAGTTTCCAGATGAGTAAACTATGTGGCACTACGTCAAAAGCTTTAGAAAAATCTATCACCACTGCATCAGTCCTTCCCCCTGCATCCACCTCATCTGCCAAATCTTGAATTAATGAAGTTGTTTGACTTTCACATGAATACCCGGATCTAAACCCATGTTGCGCTTTGTTGAACCACTGTTTGTTTTCTAAATCCTCCCGTATGTATTCTGCAATTAGATGCTCCATTACTTTACACACTACCGACGTTAGGCTAACAGGCCGATAATTATTTATTTCTGTTTTATTACCCCCTTTGTATATTGGAACTACAATAGCGGATTTCCAGTCTTCCGGTAGTGCACGGTTGTTAATTGACATGTTAAACAATAGCATTAGGTAGGGAATCATGGCTTCTCCCCCTATTTTTAATATTTCAGTAGGTACGTTGTCCGGCCCTCTTGATTTTCGATTCTGTAGCATCTTGATCCTTTTACGTAATTTTGGCGCCATTATTTGAAAAAGCGATTCTCCACCACTCCTATTTTCCCGTTCAGGACTATCATCCATTTGATGAAAGACCGATACAAAATGTGCATTTAATATGTTTGCCTTTTCCTTATCATTTATTACGGCAGTCCCGTTAACTTTGAAATCTGGTATGCCTTCTTTATTACCCCTGCGTCTCCTCACATAATTGTAAAATGCTTTCCATCCATCACTTTCCTTATTTAAAATTTGTTCTAAAAACCGCTCCTGCGCTTGCAACTTTTCGTTTTGTAAATTCTTGGTTAATTCTTTAAATTTAATAAAATGCCATTCTGATTTCCTCCTTTTATGATACGCGCGCCTTGTTTTCCTTTTAAGTGACCTAATACGTTTTGTATAAAATTCTGGATCAGCGTTATTTTTCATAACTTTAAAAGGTACATGTTTCATAATTGCTTCCGAAGTAAGTGTTTTGAAACTAGCCCAGGCTTCATTTACACTAGTGGCAGATTTTACGAAAGACCAATATTGCTCGCGTAGAAAATTCTGAATAGCAGCCCCGTCCGCTTTCTGGAAATTCCAGCTAATTGACGTTTGTTCTAATTCAAACCGGTTTAATCGTCCCCCCCAGTTTACTTCTAATTGCACACAATGGTGGTCACTGATACCTGGCAAGACCTCACATTCAGCAAACAAAGACTGAGGCCTGCATAAAAATACATCTAGTAAGGCTGATTGCCGAGTACTTGTGTTAACGACTTGCAACAAACCCTGTTCCCAAACCAGAAAATTAACAAGATTTTGGTCTTCGCCTCCTATTAACTGACCTTTCCAGTTTACATTTGGCAGATTTACATCCCCTGCTACAATAACGTTTCCCTTTATGGAAGAGATTTTTTCTATTAATTTATGCAACGTTTTGTGATTAGTTTCGCTAGGTGGTCTGTAGCAAGCTATTATTGTTATATTATTACCTTCGTTTTTTTGATCAATAATTTCAATTGCCATAATCTCTACATCCTCTTCTACCCATAGCGCTTTGCTTTGTAACTCTGACTTAGCGCAAATAAAAATTCCCCCTCCCCTTCCGTCCCTGTCTCTCCTAAACACCCTGTAATCTGAGCTGAAAACTTCAACTTTACTTCTCTACCACCACGTACCTGGTAGGTAGAGAAGGTATTGCATTCCACCCAAAAATTCAATACCAGGATTTCACAGGAAAACATGTTTTGAGAGCCCCTGAATCCAAAAAGAGCATGTTTAGAAAAAGGTCCGCACACAACATAACTCAAAACCGAAAAGTCAGATAAATACCAAACATTATATTTAGGCTCAGTAACTTCCAAAGATGCGACACGAAGAATTTCAAGAAAATTCCTCCACCCCAAACTACTGTTTTCATGGAACATTTTCTGAATCTTTATTTTCTAAAAAATGGCTGTAACTATTTTGATGAAAACGCCATGTATTAAAGATATTTGCCTGACAAATATAACGTAAACCTTGAATTTTCTGGGAATAGTTCGTGAAGTGTGCTTCATTTCGAAGGAATTTTGTATAATCTTGTATAACTGGTAAGCGTTAGGCGATAGACGAAAATGTACTGCACAACAAATGTATACTGCTTTATAACCAATTTATTTCAAGTAGTTTTTTTTGGGGGGGGGGTGGCATCACCACTTCCGAGATACTCGTTATTAATGGTTCGATTTGTTCAGTGCTTTGTCGAAGTCCCATAAATTTTCGATGTTTCTGGCGATTGCAAGGAAACAGTATGCAATTTTAAGGCCAGTGTATAGTGTCCAGTTCTAAAACATTTGACTATCGCTGTTCCCATTATAACATAATGTGTAATGTAGCTATTTCTACAACAGTTTATTTTTCAATGCATAGACAGAAAAATAATCTGATGTATTGCACTCACATGACTTTCTCTACTCTTGTACACATTTTTGTACAAATGTTATTCTCCATCTAGGTACTTCATGTTAATGTGATTGCTAATTTTCTTGTAGGTGCAGGGGGAATATGGTAGACTTTAAGCGATAGTCAAATGTTTTAAGAGCTCGTTGCTATGTGGAGCATTTCATTCTCTTTGTATGTCCAGGACATAAAAAAACGAATACGAATTTCCATTTGAGAAAAAGTATAAGTATTGAAAAATTCAAACAAGTAACAAGGAATGGTACACTCGACCAAAAACAAAGGGTATATGACAAATTGTGTGTTTGAGAAAATCAAAATGTTCGAAACATTTTCCATGTAAAGGATAGTCTGGAGTGGGGGATTATCTTTAAAACCTTATTGTCGCATCCTTGAAAGATAGTAAATTCAAAGTACCAAGTTTCGTATTTATCCGACTTTTCGTTTTTGTGTTATGCTGTTCGCAGCCTGACAGACATGTTTCAAAAATGCTTTATTTGGATTCAGGGCACCTCAAAGCATGCATTTCCGGTGGAATCTCGATATCGAAATTTTGGGTAGAATGCAACACTTCCTCTGCTTACTATACATAGTAGAGAAAGTAAGAAACTAAGAAAGGTAGAATCAGACGACTGAAAAATCCAATGCCATCGGCGGGATTTGAACCACGAACCTTCCGGTTTTTGTCGAGTTGTTCTAACCATTGAGCAACATGCAAGTATGGCATTAAATTCGTCAGTTGCTTATCATTTTTCCGATAAACCTAATTTAAGATCTAGTGCTATTACCCTGAAATTCCATGAATATTTTGTCCTTCAATCTCTATTTTCACATTTCGCGCGGAATTTTCTAGTGTTATCTACTGTTTTTGGTACTATTATTGAGATATAGCATTAAGAACGTACGCATGTCGAGTAACTGACACACCGTTTTATAAAGTAATTAAGTGGACAGATAAACAGGCTATAAAAGCGTACATGTGACTATTACGCCGTGTTTTAAACACGTCATAAATACGTAGGTTGTGTGACTGTCACTCCGCGTTTTATTTGGTGTAAAAATAAACACGCTAAGGAATTACTGTTTCCAGCTTCATTACTGCTAGCTGGCTGATATTTATTCATTTTAGTTTGATTTACAGTACCTGCAGCAGATCTCTTTGATGGTCGTTTCTTATTAACACTTCTTCTATAATCACAGAGTCGACCCATGTTTACAGCCACACTAGAATTGCTAAAATAAAACACTTTTTCTTGCATACACAAACGTAAACAGTCACCCACGAGGTTATATGCAGGAGGAAACCATCTTGAATGTTTGTGTCAATATACTTTCCGTTTATATTCTTACAATTGCTTATAAAAAATCATTGTGTACACGAGTTGCTCTGGAGTGTAAGGTGTAGCAATTTAATTTGGATTTCTCTGTTCTTACAACGTTTAAACGAAAAGAATCACGTTTTATTATGAAATGTTTAGTATTTATATTGACTGATGCTGTACATAGTCATCTGCAGAAGCTGAATGGTCAGCCTTTGAAGCGCGGCAGGTTTCAAATTCAAATTTAAGCGAAGAATACATCGCAACTGCATTATGCCATCTAAAACTGGGGCGTGGCACTTGAACAAGGGCATTTAAATGAATGCACGCTGACAGTTGCGGCCATTTAAAAATGGCGGACCATCGAAGTTAAATATGTTATTCGATAGAGGAAATGTCACAATATTTTTTAATGTAATAAACAGCATTTCGATTTTTTTTTTACCAAAATCAAGTATTTTCACCGTTGTGTCCCCTTAAGGTTTAAATGCTTTTTGCCTGATTTGGATTGTTGACTTTTTGCTGTGATATGCACATTTTAAAAGGCACAAAGAATTTTGTGCATTTGTTTTCACACAGTTGAAAAGCTTACCTCCTCAAACAATTCAATTAAGCTCTTTAAATAGCAGAACTTATTAAAAGCAGCTTACATAAAAGAAGGCCGCTAAAACCTTGAAAGTTCTCTTCCCAAAAATGCTCTATCTCACAAATCTAGCCCTCAGGTTGCACAGAATCATCAAAGAAGTTTGTATTCTCTTGTGAATAAGTTGGTTTCCAAGACCAAGAAAATCTTCCAAAACTCCCCTTCCCAAATGCAGGTTTTTAAGGATGTAGCACCAGAGCTTGCTTTACCTCCACAGCCAGTTCTCACCAATGGGGAACCTGGATCTCTACAGCCATATATTACAGCAACAATTTGGAGAAGATATATGAAGTATATGATGCTCTATCAGAAGATGAAACTGCTTCATCTGCTTCAGTTTGCGAGGTAAAGAAGTTGTAAAATTAAGAACACAGCAAATGATCTGGCATTTATAGCAGCACATTATAGTGTGCTACCAGATGCAGTCTTGAAGTTGGAAAAAACAGGTGGTACGCTAGTGTCATCCATGTGGATCTTTGAAGATGCAATAAATCAACTACTGCAAGTATCAGGAGGGAAAGGAAAAAGTGTTAGTGAAAAGTGTAAAATGTTGAGTGCTAATGTGGACCAAGAAAAACTTGAGAACATTTGTGATGTCCTGAAAGGTGAAAGTTCTGTTGTAACTAATATGAGTCCTTCTGAAATAGCCAATTTAAATGTGCTCTTCTCACTTCAGTGGAAGTAAAACATTCTTTTTCCATGATGAAAAATGTTCTCTCTACATGCAGCTAATTATGACACTTGACACCTTGAAAAACATATTGTTGTTGCTTGTAAATAAGTAAAGCAAAAGCAAGTACTTTATGTAAAAAATAAATTATTAAGTATCTTAGATAACTATTTTCATTAATAATGAGCGGCATTACTCTCGTTTTCACTTTTAATAAATGCTAATTTTAATTATGTTACTGCCTATTTTCAGTATTTTAAATGCTTTTTTACCTGCCTATTTTAACCAAAATAAATGCCTGAACTTCCGTGCTCTAGTTATAATACTAAGAGTTTATATGGAGTTTCTATAGCAGGTTTGTTGCCATTATCAACCAATTGTCGGCTGCTAGAAGATGGTGTGTTATTGCTGGAGTATGCATGGACAATAGACACCAGGTTTGGACATGCTACCACAATTCTTTGCGATGACACCATTTGGGTTTTAAAAATGTCAAGTTGAAGTGGGTGTGCCTAATGGTAAATACAGAAATTTAAGGGGAAATTCCAGCTTGTGCAGCACCAAATTACAAAAACAAATGACTTGATGGGATAAGTGACTTTTCTTTCCCAAGAGACAAGAAGAGACGAGCCCAGTGGATACAAAAATGTAGGTGGGACAAATACCTTTTATTCTGAAAGTACTGCCAAGATATTTGTGTGCAGTAAAAAGGTAAAGAAATAAATGCCTACATAGGTTAACCCCAGTAAAGTCCTGGCATTTAGTATACTTAAGATTTTGGTGTTGCTTTGCTTTGGTAAAATCAAAACCAGTACTTCAATTTGTATCCTATTTGTTTAAACCAGATGAGCATCTATCTGCTCAGTCAGTAAATTAATTTATTTTGGTGGTGGACATATCTCATAAGATGCTTCACTAAAGAAAAAGAAGCAGATAAGCTGAAACAAATATGCTTTACAATTACTGTAGAGAATTTCTGAATAACAATTAAGCTCTGAAACAATAGGAGCAAAAACTTGCAGTGAAACTGAGTAATCAAAGTACTTAAATATTACATTTAAAAGGTACATTTATTTATTAAGTTTAAGTTTTCTCAACATTTTAATTAGGTTTGCAACCAAAGGATGATCCATTGATCACTTATACATTTTAAAATCTAGGTAAAATGTTCCATTATTGGCTCCATTTTGCTCATTGAGAAGGTAGGTATGTTGCAAAATGTATTAACTCATCCCTAAAGGTATCCTGGATCCGCCTCTGATTGCCTAATTTCTCTTGCTTAAAGAAAGCATTTCAATTCACTGCATTCAGAGCTTATACTGAATCAAACTTGAGACAATTCCATGATTCCTTGCCTCAGTGACTGAATGTAACAGTTGTAAGTACTTCAGTGTTCGTTTCCTACAATTTATTTTCCCACTACTGTTCTTCAGTATCCTTAAATGTTAAAATATTCAAACAAAAACAGAAATAGGGTATATTTAGGTACAAAACATGACATTGGAAACCCCAAAAACTCTCAAGAATTAATGTAGATACTGAAACTTGTAAAATAGATTTATATAATTCAGTATTTTAATTTTTAGTTCAACATCTAACCAATGTTATGTGCACACATGTTAGGAAAAATATCTGCAGACATATATGAACATTGAGTTTTCAGTGCACATATATCCTATACAGAAACATAACATGTAATGCAGAGTGTACAATATTATTTAGATTTTTCTACTATGTGATGATAGAGGTATGTTTATAGGTACCTGCTTTAGAAGTCACAAATGATTTTAATAACTGCATAAATAACTACGACATTCACCTTTGCTGAGCTGCTCATGATTTAAATTAAGATTCTGTTATTGCAGTTGTCTCCCACTTTGTAGTAACATTCTGAAAGTTGTATGTGTGCTTGTTAAAATCTGAACTAAATATAATATTGCAGGGAAAAAAATGGGATTATCTTCAACCTTATTATGAAATAATTCTGATTAATGAGGAAACATGGTTACCATATGTGCTCATATGATTTAACCTATAGAAATGTTTCCAAATTTGCTAAGGTTTCTTTCTGTGTAATTTGTATATTTACACCCTTCACGGTGCTTTATACAATGATATATTATATTTAAAAAATTGTACATTAGCATCATTGCTTACTTATTCTGATTTTACCGTTTCATACCGAAAACATCCCTACAGAGGGGTCCACAGCGTCCATGGTGCTAAACTGCTGAGCAAACTATAGATATCCTTGTGTCCAGTGTGATGACTGTGCACGATGCTTCAATGGTTTCTCGTAGCACATCTAATGTAGCTGGCTTTTTCCCATAAACTTCAGTTACATTGCCCATAGGTAAAAGCACGGAGGTGTTAGGTCTGGAGATCATGCTGGGTTCTCAGTGGCACCTCTTCGACTACCCAATGTTAAATAAATGTAATCCAAGTATGCCCTGACGTCTTGATGGTAGGCAGAAAGCATTAAACTACTGTGCAAGAATTGTGTCTGTGTTATTTTGTTCCCCAGATATGGATTATCAAAGAGTGAGTACATAGTTTTGGACCCGTCCACATATAACATGATGCAGTAATTTGTATCACAAAAATGTAAATGTCAGAGTGATTGTAGTGTGAATATGCATTGTTGTGTGACATTGATTTGAGATGTTTGTTGATTGTAAGCATTGTCGAGAAGTGGGTTTATACGGCCTTACTGAAACTGACAATAATAGCGTGTAACAATGTAGCGAGGGGGTGAGCTGTTTAACATTATTAGAGACGAGCAAATGACGTCAGAGTGGCGTGTCTTTCTTAGAATTTGCGGGAACATTTTCCCTAGAGCATATGTTTTCATAATTTTCATTGGATATAAATATAGACGCTAATGTTGGCGCGTTTTATTAACCGATAGCAGCTCAGTTATAATCTTTAGGCATATTGGGGCGAGGAAGTATAAATCCAGTGTCAGGGTCAAGTTTCACGTAGTTCAACGGAGGCATTCATGGAGTATGCATCGCACGAAGTTCATCAAGGTTACGCGTAGCAAATTTGTGAAAAATCTCTCGTGTCGTAAAGTTAATTACACAAAAAGTTGAAGTACGCGAATTAATAATGGGCAGTAAAGAAGTTATTATAACAGTTTCAGTTTGGCGAGTGTCAAGATTAATAGATGAAAGTGAATAATTTGTTACGACAATAAAAGTGTAAAACAAATTCTTTTATCAGTGTTATCTTAGGATAAAAACTCCTTTCCGTTTACACACCCTGTATAAGATAAGTGCTTGACCGAGAAATCATAGCTAGCCGGAGGACAGTGAACCCAAAATCAAATACAATAACAGGCGCTCAGTAAACGATAACACGAAGTGACTGTGACAAATTGTATTCCATACGTGCGGCAGATAAACAAGTAGCATCTTTAAACTACCAACATTAATACCACTACATATTGTTTCCCCAATGTGGGGCGAACAACAATAATACCCCTGCATATTTGGCACCCAGAACGTGGAGCGAATTAACTAGGAAGGAGTGAAATAACTAGGAAGGGGCGAAGGAACCAGGACGTGGAGCGAATGGAGCAGTGAACTGAACTACAAGACGCAGATTCCAGAAACAACTACAGGAACGACAGACGACGCGGATGAGTGGACATCGTAATTCCGAGATTAAAAGGCAACAGGGGAATTCAACTACAGGACACAAAAACATCGAGACGACGTAGATTCATCATAATACGACGCAGAAGCGACATATACATCTAGGAGAGAGGGGCAGGAAGCTGGACATCAAAGCAACATCAACAGACAGCACCACAAAGGTCAGAGTATAGTAATTTTTTTTTATCCTAAAAAAAAAATTGTGAAAATTTAAATGTACTTGAGGAGTGGCAGGATTAAGAAAACAATGTCTACTAATAATACTAAAGAAACAATTATGGAAGGGGATAATGTAACAGTTAGCTGTAATTCAATACAGGTTACAGAAAAAGGCTCAAACAGTGTAGGATTTGAGGGAGGAAATGTTAGTGAAGAAAGTCAGAATAGAACAGCAGGAAATGTTAATTTTGATGCTGGTATGATGATGGAAATGCTGAGAAATTTTGGTGAAACATTAAATAAGAGTATTACAGATCAATTCAGGGAAGATATTGGTAAGACTAATGAGAAATTAGAAAAACTAACTCAGAATATGGAAAAGAATAATGAGAAATTAGAAAAGAAAATAGATCAAAACAGGGAAGATATGGAAAAGAATAATAGGGAATTAAGGGAAGATATTGGTAAGAGCTTAGAACAAAACAGGGAAGAAATTGAAAAGAAATTTATGGAGCTAGATAGCAGTATGACAAGAATGAGAAATGAAAATCAGGAAATAATAGCAAGTGAGATAGGAAAAGTTTCAAAGAAAATGTCAGACATGAGCAGTGAAATATCTAACGAAAAAGGTGAGGTTAATACTAAAATTGAACATGTTGATGTAAAATGTACAGAGTTAGGTAGCTGAATGAGTAGCATTTCAAGTGAGCTTAGAGAGATGATGGAGGCTACAAATACAGATTTAATGCAGGTGCAAGTTAATTTCAGAGGGGAGATATCTGAAATACAGAAGGAGTCAGTAACGCAAAGAAATAAATTGTCTGAAGAAGTTAAAGTTTTGTCTATAAAGAATCAAAAACTAACTTCTGAAATTAACAAGTACCAAGCTGTTCAAAATGAAAACTACAATCCAGTACAGTTTATTACAGATTTGTCATAGTACTCTCAAATTAAAAAGATACCGGAAGCATTGAAAATGATAGTTGTTAAAAGATGTGTGGTTCAGAAAACTTTAGATTGGTTTCAAATGCTATCAGGGGAGGAAATTTCATATGAATTCTTTAAGAGGCTGTTCATGAACAAATTTTGGAATGTTACAATACAGCTACGAGTAATGCTTAGCCATAAACAATTTGATCCAGGAAAGGGAATAGAAATGACGGCCAAAAAAAAAAGTAAGCAAATCCAGGATAGTTAAAGCTGAACTGCAAAACAAAGTATTGGAATGTAAGACGGTTAACTATTTATGTATGTCATGAGAAAGGAGAAATAAATTCAGGACAAAAGTAAATGTTTAAAAAAAAAAAAAAAAAAAATTTCAGTAAACTGTTACAGCATTTGAAATGAAACATGTAATAATGAAAAACTTAATGTCATATTAAAGTAAAAGTATGTAGATATAATTCAAATAGTATTTTGAATATAAAGTACAACACGATAAAAAAAAGGGTAAGATAATTAAAACAAATACTTATGTAGCACACATATAATGTGAAATTGTGTCTAGAATTAAGAGATGTAAATATAGTTGTGTAGAGGATGAATATTTTGGAAAATATGTTTAATAATTACAAGATGAACCAGGTTAAAAATCTTGAATGTATAAAGTTTTGTCAACAACCTAAGACAGTAAACCATTTTGTAACAGTAACTAAATAATTCAGGGTACAATATTTGCTATAAAAGAATTGTAATGTTAGATGTATATATATAAACACATTAGACCAGAGCCATTAAATAGTGGTGAGATAAAGGCAAAACATATGTCGATTGTTAAATGCGTGTGAAGTGTTAAGTGAAAGTGATAAATAGCGTGTGTTCCAAGATTCAGGAGACTAAAAACCCAATTATAAAATTTCCATACAAGTTGTAAATATTTATAATTATGTTTCTAGTGGGGCATATGACGCAGTAATTTATATCACAAAAATGTAAATGTCAGAGTGATTGTAGTGTGAATATGCATTGTTGTGTGACATTGATTTGAGATGTTTGTTGATTGTAAGCATTGTCGAGAAGTGGGTTTATACGGCCTTACTGAAACTGACAATAATAGCGTGTAACAATGTAGCGAGGGGGTGAGCGGTTTATCATTATTAGAGACGAGCAAATGACGTCAGAGTGGCGTGTTTTTCTTAGAATTTGCGCGAACATTTTCCCTAGAGCATATGTTTTCGTAATTTTCATTGGATATAAATATAGCCGCTAATGTTGGCGCGTTTTATTAACCAATAGCAGCTCGGTTATAATCTTTAGGCATATTGGGGCGAGGAAGTATAAATCCAGTGTCAGGGTCAAGTTTCACGTAGTTCAACGGAGGCATTCATGGAGTATGCATCGCACGAAGTTCATCAAGGTTACGCGTAGCAAATTTGTGAAAAATCTCTCGTGTCGTAAAGTTAATTACACAAAAAGTTGAAGTACGCGAATTAATAATGGGCAGTAAAGAAGTTATTATAACAGTTTCAGTTTGGCGAGTGTCAAGATTAATAGATGAAAGTGAATAATTTGTTACGACAATAAAAGTGTAAAACAAATTCTTTTATCAGTGTTATCTTAGGATAAAAACTCCTTTCCGTTTACACACCCTGTATAAGATAAGTGCTTGACCGAGAAATCATAGCTAGCCGGAGGACAGTGAACCCAAAATCAAATACAATAACAGGCGCTCAGTAAAAGATAACACGAAGTGACCGTGACAAATTGTATTCCATACGTGTGGCAGATAAACAAGTAGCATCTTTAAACTACCAACATTAATACCACTACATATTGTTTCCCCAATGTGGGGCGAACAACAGTAATACCCCCGCAAACACTAGATATCTCTTTGGGAATCCCACTTTATAAAACCAAAATGTTGGCTCCATAAGTAGTACTGGTGTCCAGACATGGTTTTTATTGTCCTTGGGAGGCTGCGTTGTCACTCAGTAGTAATTCAAAGTTGAACACACCATCTTTGTTCCTCCCGCACTGTTAGTTCCATGTCATTTGTGATGCTTTTAAGCAACACCGATTCTGAAACTATTTTGTAATGTTCTGTCTGTCAAAGTATCTCATATTGTTTTAAATATTCCCTTGCTCTTACTTTTAGTTTCCTTTTTGTTTTCTGAACTATTACATTTATTACACTGTTTTCAATTGATATTTTTTCTAAATTTTCTATTGTTGGGATGATGTCTTTAATCTGTGACCTTTAAGAGATTTTGGATTGCGTATGTGTTCCTAGGTGCTAGAATGATGTTTGTTCTTTAAATATTTTCTGAAATCTTGGGATGGTATGTGAATTCCTGTATGTATGTTTCTATTTTACTATGGATAAATTTATGGTTTATTGTATTGTTTTTAATCTCCTTGCTTTTTTGTATTTTCTTATCATGTATCTACTGAACCCACTGTTTTCTGCTATTGTATAGAAGCTCAGAAATCTCTGAAGATTAAATATTATAGTATACTACTTATAAAAAAGTCCCTGCATGATTTGGGATGAAATGAGGAGGTAATGAAATAGCATCATGCATTTTCAAATGGGTACAAAACTTACCTCATGAGATAAAAGAAATAACAATACAGTCTGACAAGTGCCAGACAGAAAACACAAATATCATACTGATTCTTTCTTACATTATGCTTCGGAAACTTCACCCATCATTGGAAAATATTAACTATATCTTTTTTTTTAGATGATAAACGCTTTTTGGGCTCTATGGCCATGGTCTACTGGGATTCTTCCCTCTTATCTCCCAGATATTTCAGCTGAAACCACGGCAGACATCTTCAGTGGAAGCTCAATGTGTCCTTGCTAACTAAGCAGCAACTGATGCAGTTGTTGAAAGTGTGCCAGCCTTTATAGCGGCATTGTCCATGGATTCGAGTGCTGATTGGTTCTCTTCAACAAGGGGGATGGTTTCTTACTGGTTTGCATACTTTCTTTCCCTTAACATTTTGTAGGGCTGGTTGCCATGCCATGTGCAGTTTTTGAGTTTCTTCCTTACAGTTGAAATTATTAAGATGTTTATAATTTCTATAGCTTCATGATATAGTCATTAATAATAATATGTAGGTTTTTGTGCTAATATGCCTGTTGCTTCCTAATGGATAATATACTCTCTTTCTGCCAAGACAGCATGCTTACAGCTAATTTTTCTGGTTGGCCTAGATGGCAATTTCTCTTATTTTCGAAGAGGCGTGCATTGATGCTGCATTGTGTTGTTCCAATATAAACTGCACCACATGAGCATGGAATCCTGCATACCCCAGCTGAAGAGAGTGGGTTCCTAATTTCTTTGGTTGAGCGGAGTTACTGACGTATCTGTTTTGTAGGCTTGAAAACTATGTCTATGTAAAGTTGTTTTGATCTAACTTGGAAATACGGTGGTGGTGTTTCTCAGATATGGGAGATATGCTCAAAGAAGAAAGGTACAGCAGATCTCCCATATCTGAAAAACACCATCAATTGCATTTCCAAGTTATTAAAATGACATAATGTAGATACAGCGTTCAAGCCTACAAAACAGATATGCCAGTCACCCTGCTCAACCAAAGACATTAGGAACCCACTTTCCTCAGCCAGGGTATACAGGATTCCATGCTCATGTGGTGAAGTTTATATTGGAAGAACACACAACACAATGCGGCATCAATGCATGCCCCGTTGAGCATAAGAGAAACTGATATCTAGGTCAACCAGAAAACTCAGCTGTAGCTGAACATGCTCTCTTAGCTGAAGAAGAGCATATTTTATCCATTATGAAGCAACACACATATTAGCACAAGCTACACATTATTATTCACAACTGCATCATGAAGCTATAGAAATTCTTACTCATAATAATTTCAACTGTAAGGAAGAAACAAAAACTGTACATGGCAGGCATCCAGGCCTACGAAATGTAAAGGTAAAGAAAGCATGCAAACCATCCCCCTTTCAGCAACTCTCAGGATCACCAAGATAAATCCAACCCGCTTGCCGGAGGGAGCCAATCCGCGCTCGAATCCACAGACACTGCTGCTATAAAGGCACACTTTCGACCACATCAGTCATTGATGAGTTAACAAGGAGGACACATCGAGTTTCCACTGAAGATGTCTGCCATAGTCGCAGACAAAATGTCTGGGAGATAAGATGGAAGAACCCCAGTAGACCACGGCCACAGAGCCTGAGACTTTTATCGTCTAATTAATACCAGTCGAGAAAGCCTATGCTCTTTAATACATAATTTTCTATTTGAACTTCATATAACACACTAATTACACATGACATGACAGTACCTTTATGAAATAAATTAAAATTACTGCTATTCATTAAGGTACTGCAATTATCAATTGTCAACCAAGCATATGCAATAATGATTAATTTGATACAATTCACAAGCCTTGAAAAAAGCCAACCTAAATGGCAGATAAGGTTATGAAAGTGGCACTGATTCTGAATCACCAACACTGCCAGAAATTGTGGCAGAAGCATTGAATATTACTAAAAATTTATTGCCACAAAAGTCAAGAAAAATGTATGAAAAACTCTGTAGGCAGTTTCATGGAGGATATTCTAGCTGAGAAATATCAATACTATTGTATGATTTGCTTTGCTTTCCTGCTTCCAAAGCGATTTTGGACCAAGCAGTCAGATATGTCCAGTCCAGTCAGTAATACAAATACTACTCCCAAGTAATTTAAACTTGGTGGTTTTGGTGCATGATTTTGGAACCTAGTAGATAATTTTCGGCACAAGTCCTTTTTCTAAAGACTAGCTCCCCTAACTAAAATTACAGATTAAGTTTTGACATAAAAGTTTGGAGCCTTCCACTGTGAACAAAATACACAAAGAAGATAAGTATGTTTTATGGGAAATCAATGCTTATTAACATGTCCATTACTTTACGAATTGTGATACAATTTGGCTATAATTTCAATTTTTGTTTATTTCTTTTTCCTCAGTAAAATTTAAAAATATTTTGTTATTCTAAATTCTGTCACTTTTAAGACTTCACATGTGAAGAACAGCAGAGACAAAAGGAAGAATTGCATGGTTGAATATTATGTTTATGAGCTTACCTGGTATTTATCCTGCTATTCTTAAAATGGCTAATGGTTATTTTACAACCAGCTATGAAAGCCTGAGCATTTATGTGATGGCACATGCTCAGCTGGTAGAAGTGAAAAGCTAGATAAGCTCCGTTAATGACAAACATGCACGTGTATACATTAATAGAGGTATTATACACTCAAAATGAATTTTTAATGTTTCACAGATTGTCACCGTCATCAGGTTACACTTACTGCCTCCTGGGGCTTGTAGATGGCATTTCCTTCTGGACATACTGCATGATGAGATTGTTTTCATATGGGATATCAAAATTTAACAACCTGCGCTTACTTTTATGTATAAATAGCTTTTAGCAAACAGTTCAACTGGTTTTTCAAGAGCTTTCAAAAGCTTAAGTTTTTCTTTTAACATTATAATCTGCAGACAAAAATGCCTCTGCAACTGCCAATTTACCTGTCTGTTTTTATTTTACATTTTTGTCTATTCTTTAAACCTTGTGAGCGCATGAGAAACCCATAATGAAGTTTGTAAACTTAAACCCAACTCATGTATTATGTTCTGGTAAGTTTTGGTATAGAAAGTCAAGCGAAATTGGCTAAAATTTCATTTTGAGTATGTATTTTCCAGCAAGAGAAAAATTAAAAAAGAGTAGGTATTTTCTGAGCTCCAATATATTCTCAGCATTCCACATTCCAAAAAACAATGCCTGTTTGTATTACATGAGTCATACATAATAAAAACAATTTTCAAACAGATATAAAATTATTAGTCAAAATTCCCTTATGAGTGTATGTACTTAAGTACATACTGAACTTTTCAGTAAATGATACTTAAAATTAAAAAAGAGTAGGTATTTTCTGAGCTCCAATATATTCTAAGCATTCCACATTCCAAAAAAGAATGCCTGTTTGTATTACATGAGTCATACATAATAAAAACAATTTTCAAACAGATATAAAATTATTAGTCAAAATTCCCTTATGAGTGTATGTACTTAAGTACATACTGAACTTTTCAGTGAATGATACTTTAATTGATAGGTACTTATGCTAATGTACCAAATGCTATTTATTCTCTTCTGAAGGTCAAAACTTTAACACAACTTCTGTCATCATACTGACAATTCCCTGTATTCTTTTTCTCATTATAAAAACCACTCAAAGACATGGGAGGGTTGTCAGTTCTGTTGCATGCTGCTATGATCTGATAGTTTGTAGCTACATAGCATATTAAAAATGAACACTTTAATCTAAGACAATTGAATCAATATTAAAAGTAAAAATAAAATGCTAATACAAAAAAACACTTTAATTCTCTTTCAACAAGGCAGTATGTTTGCACTTGAATCATCTGTTTCACTTTACACCATGGATATAGTTACATTTATAGAAAGGTCTCCATTATCAGCAAAGAGCTGAGCAATGCTCGTATCGAAAACCAAGCAATCTGAATTCAGAATTGCAGAAGCAATTCCACATTCCAAAAAAGAATGCCTGTTTGTATTACATGAGTCATACATAATAAAAACAATTTTCAAGCAGATATAAAATTATTAGTCGAAATTCCCTTATGAGTGTATGTACTTAAGTACATACTGAACTTTTCAGTGAATGATACTTTAATTGATAGGTACTTATGCTAATATACCAAATGCTATTTATTCTCTTCTGAAGGCCAAAATTTTAACACAGCTTCTGTCATCATACAGACAATTCCCTGTATTCTTTTTCTCATTATAAAAACCACTCAAAGACATGGGAGGGTTGTCAGTTCTGTTGCATGCTGCTATGATCTGATAGTTTGTAGCTACATAGCATATTAAAAATGAACAATATAATCTAAGACAATTGAATCAATATTAAAAGTAAAAATAAAATGCTAATACAAAAACACACTTTAATTCTCTTTCAACAAGGCAGTGTTTTTGCACTTGAATCTTGTGTTTCACTTTACACCATGGATATAGTTACATTTATAGAAAGGTCTCCATTATCAGCAAAGAGCTGACCAATGCTCGTGTCGAAAACCAAGCAATCTGAATTCCAAAAAAGAATGCCTGTTTGTATTACATGAGTCATACATAATAAAAAACAATTTTCAAACAGATATAAAATTATTAGTCAAAATTCCCTTATGAGTGTATGTACTTAAGTACATAATGAACTTTCAGTGAATGATACTTTAATTGATAGGTACTTATGCTAATATACCAAATGCTATTTATTCTCTTCTGAAGGCCAAAACTTTAACACAACTTCTGTCATCATACTGACAATTCCCTGTATTCTTTTTCTCATTATAAAAACCACTCAAAGACATGGGAGGGTTGTCAGTTCTGTTGCATGCTGCTATGATCTGATAGTTTGTAGCTACATAGCATATTAAAAATGAACACTTTAATCTAAGACAATTGAATCAATATTAAAAGTAAAAATAAAATGCTAATACAAAAAAACACTTTAATTCAGTGTTTTGCAAGGCAGTGTTTTTGCACTTGAATCATGTGTTTCACTTTACACCACGGATATAGTTACATTTATACCAAGGTTTCCATTATCAGCAAAGAGCTGAGCAATGTTCGTATCGAAAATCAAGCAATCTGAATTCAGAATTGCAGAAGCAACACCTTCATGAATTGAACGGGGTATAGCTTCCCAAATAAGACGGCGTCTTTGGCCATTTAACTCCAGTCTGAAATGAAAGAAAGTAGGTTAAAATTATTGCAAAGCTATAAAAATTTCTGTTTTTTTTTTAAAAAAAATGAAAGATTATTAGAAATGCAAGTATGCAAATGAGTACAAAAAGTACATTTATGGAGGCGAAAGAGAGAAGACAATTATGAAAATAACAATGGTTGGAAAAAGGAGAATAGTTTTGTGCACTGAAATTTATAAATGACCGTGAATTAATATATGGCTGTCAAAAGATGTGAATAACGCTGTAAACTGACTGGATAATGATAATTCTTTTTTTTTCAGAATTATTCAAAATAAAATTTATTCATTCAATACTTTGTGCATTTTTTGATAAACACACATAGCATCATTCTCCACCAAAAAAAAAAAAAACCAAACAAAAAAACATGCTTACTAACTTCCTGAAATTGAGTCCTGCAAAGCTTTTCCTCATCCAGCAAAATGTCATAAATTTGTGATGACATGAAATTTAGAATATATAAATTGCTTAGTGCAGTAAATGTACTGAAATTACATGTAAAATAAATGGGAATTCTATTTTATAAGTGTCTTTTCTGATGGTAGATGTTGTCACTCATGTTGCGTGGCATCGTTTGCCTCCATCCTGGCGTGAAGATAAGTTGGTCATCCTGAAGGTTGAGCAGGAACAAGTGCTCTGCCTGTGGAGTGGAGGAAGGAAGGCAGATTCCTTCATGTTGAGGAAGAAGAAAAGAGTTAACAATTGGAGTTGTGAGTGTGGGTTGCAGCCAACAGTCTTTAGAATATTGAGGTCAACGAAACAGCATAACTATATTGTGATAAAGTCGCCATTACAGGTAGAAAGAGGTCGTTATTTAGGCATGTTGAGTTTTTTTTGTTCAACCTCATGCTGATGATAGCTAACATTTAACATTCTATGGAATATAAAGGAGAATGCTGCAGTTGGTAAACCAATTAACTGAGTTAACCTGCAACTCAAAAATTTGAGGTTTGCAAGTTATTATGAAAATGAGTTTAGCAAGCAGCATGTGAAGATGGATGGTACAATTCGTCGTTGGCTGGAAATTCCTCACAGGAGTTTTGAACTTGAAGTATGAGTTAGTCAATTTCATTAACAAATGGCGAGATCTTTCCATAATTGATTTATTTTTTCATTTTGTTTTATTGGGTTTTAAAATTAACCTAAAACAAGCAAGTAGTATTTAGCATGGCACGATTATGCATGTGTTTTTCTTTTACTAGGTGTAATCTATTTTGCATATGGGTTTCTTATGCATTATGTACTGTAGCCAAATTTATATAGCACAAGAACTGTGGCTTTTTATGTTAGGGATACACCGAGTATGGATGTATTGTGATGGGATATCTGGATTTGTGTCTGCTCTGCGCAGCTTGCTCAACATATGGAATGGCATGTCATAGCTGATACATACTCTAGCGATCACTTTCCATGCGTGATTACTCTCCTGTCTTCTTCCGTTGATTCACTGGTCCTTTTCTAAATGGCAGTTCAACAAAGCTGACTGGTCACTTTTTTAACGTCTAGCCCGTTTTTCTCACTGTGTGTTTTCCACTGTGGACCTCATGGTAGAACACCTATGTGCTGTCATTTTAGCCACTGCCGAACGTTGCATTCCCCGCACGTCTTCCCATCCCTGGTAGACCGCGGAATGTCGGGACGCCGTTCGTGCACGACGCGCTGCTCTTAGGGTGTTTCAGCATCATCCTACTATTGATAATTGGTCCATTATAAAGAATTACGCGCTACGGCTCGCAGAATTATTTGCAACAGCAGAAAGCCTCCTGGGAGAGCTATGTAGCCGGTTTCAATAGCTCTACACCTAGGTACATCAGTCGTCTGGGACAAACTTAGGCACGTGGCTGGCAAGATCCGTTCTTCTATTCCTGGTCTGAGGGTAGGCTCTAGTACTATTTCTGAACCACCTGCTATTGCCGATACCCTCGGCAAGACCTTTGAAAGCATTTCCAGCTCTGCCCGTTATGACCCGGATTTTCTTACACACAAGGCGGCGGTGGAAGCCCATGTACTATCTTTTCACTCCAGCAACCAAGTGATATATCATGTGATTATGTAATGAACAAGCTAAGAACCACGGAGTGAAAATGTCGTTAGTGCATGATTTATGGTTGGTGAGATTAAGAGCTGTGATATTTTATGCTGTGATGGCAGTTTTTATGAATTATTTATTTCAAGTGAAGTACATATGAAAAGAATTTATGCAGTACAAGTTATTAATTATTGTAAAAGACATAAAGTAAAGGTTTTACATGAATTATCATGGTAGAAAAATTGTATCCACTGTTCTAAGTTGTTTCCGGCCAATTTATTTTACATGTAAAGGCTGTGGAACAATGTTAGTACACCCTGAATTCCTTATCATCCAATACATTTTTTAAATTATTGTGCAGAATTGCCTTCATGGTTAACCATTACATTTTAAAGGTAAAATAGTGGTTAAGTGCCTGTGGGATGAATAGTATTCATGGAGTAGCACGCTTCCCCAAGGTTAAAGTACAAAAATTAAGGTAACTGGTAGTAATTGCTACAATTACAGTTTTCAATTAAGCGTTACAAATAATAGTAAACTGAAGGGAGCATTACACTTTGAAGACGTAGTAGTACTGCTTCTTTCTGTCACACAAGCTGAAATTATTCCTGTACCAAAATAAACGTCTATTAAATCACTGAACACCACTTCCTAGGCTGTAGACAGATTACTAGTCCATATTTTATGCTTCATTTCCTTTAACCATAAACAAAACCAGTCACAAAATATGGGAAACACATCCTGCAGCCATAGAACGACAATACAATAACCATGGCATTGCACGAGGCATTCAGGAGATGTGTGTTTCAAATCCCATCCAGACTGATTGAGGTTTTCCGCAGTCATCATAACTCCCAAATGCTAGGGAGGTACCCTAAACTTAGGCCTGAAATGTTTCCTTCCTAAAATCCGTTTCTCAAATATCATTTAACTACATGTATCACCAGTGTCCACTACCTGTGGAGCCTTATATAGCAAGAACACATCTTAAACACTACTAAAAAAAAAGAATATAATACAGAATTTACATGAGGGAGTTGACTTTACATTCCATGTCTTCCAATGCTGAATGCTCGTGCCCATTTACTGCTGGTTACTAGGGGGTCACTAGTGGTGCAATCAAATTATAAATCCACATGCTATGCATTTTGTTGCAAGTATGATAAAGGCATCATAATTGAGGCAATTAGAATAGCAAAGGCGTAAACACCAAAAGCTAGTTTTGAGAAAAATGTGATTTAAAGTTTTACTAAGCATTATATATTAGAATAATCAATAAAGACATAAAGAAGTGTTCAGATGTGAACCTAACGCATTAATACTATTAATTATGATTGTAAAATGTTATTTGACAGATATACAAGTTTTTTTGAAAGCTAATTCCATTGACAATGTTATTTAAAATAAGTAGGGCATGCATTCATGTGTGTTATAGCCAAACTGTTTACTTGTAAAGTTAGCATTTTGCAAGAAATACTTTAACTAATATTAGTAAATATTTACCACAAATATTTGTTGTAATATTAACAAATAATTAAATGAATATAAAGAAATAAGTAAACCAAAAGTATTACGTTTTGCTCACCGAAGATAGTGTAAGTAATTAGGGTAAATGTACTAAAGGCTTGTTCAATGGTCGTTAATAAACAACACTACTTTAAATACACAACACTAAATGCACTAAATAAAACTTAATCTGAGAACTGCAAGGCACCAGGATGTATGTTACAACTTCGTTTAAGAGCAACAGACTGAAGTAAACAGATACCCCGTACAGGAAGGAATACATCCAGACAAAAACTATTTACAAAACCACAAAATCCTTTAAAAAGGTTGAGGAATAACAATTTATGAGGGTTAAAGGACTGGAAATAAAGAGCACCCTCTGTTAAGTCATTTATTACGTTCTGTTAAAGAGCGGCTGTCACAGTATAGCCATGGCCGGCAGGCTGGCACATACGCCTTTGCTATTCTCGAGATTCAGCTGCAGCACGTATGGTTGAAGACCTGATGTATTCAAATGGAGAGTTCATTCATTCCCAAGGCGTATTGACCATTAACACTAACAGGCATGAAAGAGTACTCTTCATACTATATGTTGCAAGAAAAAACACAAAAATCATACTTTGGCACATACGTCTCTGCTATTCTAAAGGCCTCAATTGTGATGAAGGAAAGATATGCTGAAAAGCTCTGGCCTGTCACAGCACTGTATACCAATTAGCATGGTTCATTCAGCCTGTAATCTTAGGTTACAATATAATGCAATAAAATTTAATGATTTGTCAATTCTGTGGTGAAAATCTGTAACACTATGAATCTGCCCACAAGGAGCTAAAATAGTCTCCTTTGCCATAAACTTGTAATAATACCTCTGCTCCCAGACAGTTTATGGGCAAACCATAAAAGTTGGCAAATATGCGAAATTAATCCAAATTTGGCTCACTTTGGAGCTTGCGCCCACATGCATGCACACACACACGCGTGCGCACAAACACAATATTTCAGGATATATACGTAAATATATAAACCAAAGCAGATGAACTTACACAACTGAGTGCTACATTTGCGTGGCTTCACTGTGGAATTACAATGCATTATATACAGAGTGGAAGGAGAATAGTTATCTACCTTCCACCTATGAATACAACTCATCATAAAGAACAAAAGATTCAAAGTTACCTAAGGACCCTCCCAAACATTTTTCTAAAATTAAGTGATCTACAATACAATAGCTAACAATGAGACCTAGATATATGTGGAGCATGCACTACAAGATGTATGTATTTTTTGCATTTGCAATTATGGAAGTTTTTATTTAAATTATGTGTTTTTCTGCAAACAGCATTATTTTAAGAGTAAAACAATGCAAATTTGCATTTCTTTTTGTCTGAAAGAAGAGATTTGGATTGTATTTTATCAGAATTTTAAACAGACATACCATTTTAACAATGGTTAGCCTCCATTACATAGATAACATAGGTATCAAAATACATTTGATAATCACTCTTTGCTTAATTAAGCATGTGCATTTTAAATCCTGACTGCATTCACATTCTGAATTCAGGTGTTTCAACAAACTTCTGATCTATCAGAATCTGACAGAATTAGTTCATAGCAAATATCAGTATCATGCAGAGATGCTTTTAGCTGCAGATTGCGCTGGACTATGTGATTGGCTAGCTAGTTTATGTCATGGCAGCAGCTAGCTACACGGGCTAAATGAATGCACTGTTAAATGTTCCCCTGAATTTAAAGATTTCAATGTATTTTACAAGGATAACAACTGTTAAAACATTTGAAAGTAAATATAACATACATGAAACACCATACAAGAGGTACAGACATAAAGTCTGTTTCTGCATTTACAGTTCCCATAGCTAGCAACTGTCATGACTTAAACTTGCTACCTAATCACAATGTGCTGCAATATATACGACTAAATGCTTGCAATGGTGGGGGCTCAAATTGAGTGTTGGAACAAATCTATTTTGGTTTGTTCCAATGCACCAGTCTATACCGTCTGTGATGAGTTCATGAATGGTACACGATTGCCTAATTTCACACATGGATTGGTCACCAATCAGAATCAGTATATTTGCTATGTACAGATTCTGATGGTCTGTGACATGTTCACAAGTTTGTTAGAATGCCCAAATGCATTATGCAACCATAGTCAGTTTGTTGGAATGCACCACCAGTTGGACATCTTTAATACACATGCTCAATAACAGGGACTGTTGTTGCAACAAACCTAATGAAATAGCAAGCAAAGTTGCAAAATAAATTGCTGGACCCAAGCATTCAAGAAAAGAAATGAGTATAACACACTGGCAGCTGATTATATGAGGCAAGGGAGGCCAGGGTTCCTCGCTTTTCTGCAGCAGCAGCAGCAGCAATTATTTTTACAATAGACCTTTATGCAATTTTGTCATCTAGCAAGAAGGAAATACATTTGTTTTATTTTTTCTAAACTGCCAACATTGCTCTCTGGGAATGCTAAAGAGGAAGTCAAAGATTGAATTTGACATGTAGGCCAGATGGGCCGCCTGCAAGCTCCCAGTTGCCATGGCAACCATTATGTCACCACTTGAAGCAGTAAAGGGGGTACAAGCCGAACTTGTCCATGCAACTCGGGTCTTCCATGTTGTGGGAGGCCAGTTAATGCGCTGCTGCCTCTTTAGTTTTCTCTTATTAAATTCTCTTATCATTTCTCTTATTATATTAATTCAACTGACACTCATTTTCACTTGTAAACCACAAGGGTTCCTGTCATTCAACCAATGTCATACCAGCACGTTGTCACGGTAGCTCAGGTGTTCAGGGCAACTGCATAGAAAGACAAAGATTTGTGGTTCAAATTCCACCTATGGCATTGAGTTTTTCAGTCTGAATCTATTTTCCAACTTTAGCCTTCCCAACCATTCCAACTTCTTCACTGATTAACTAAATAGTTGTTTACTATGAAGCCTGGGACTAAAAGTACTTAAAATATTGTAAGTCGCCATTGGGGTATGTTATCTCAAAATGAATTTGAGAATGCTTTGTGGTTCACTAGAAAAAATGTGAGTAAATTTATAACGACGACATGGAAAGCAAAACATTTCATGGTTCAAATCCCAGCTATGGTAATGTATGTTTCAATCTGATTCTACCTTTCCAATGGTAGCCATTGATGTCAAAATACAAACCAATGTACTTCAAGATACTGGATGACATTGTAATACAAGTGGAAACAAGTCTTTTAACACTGTGATAACCTGCTCTTTCTTAAATTATCCACACTCAGTTCGCCAATTGTGCTCAGTATTTCCCTGTAGATTGTCTGGATTCATTATTAAAAATGCATGCTGCATTCTTCAACCACTCCCAATGTAGAACTGGAAATTGTATTTTCTTCCTTGCATAAAGAAACATCTCACTGTCAGTATGGAAGACATACTGAGAACCGTTGTTATAGTTTCTTAGACACACAAGTGAATTCATAATATACAGATCTAAAATCACAATGGTAACCCCTAGAAATGTGTAAAATTGTTTAAACATTGAAAGATTAAATGTCATATTAATGGTTTTTTAATATATTGCTGGTTCCAACCATTCCAGAACAGAAACGAGTATAACACAGTGGCAGCTGATTGGAGGAGGGAAGGGAGGGGGGGCATCCTAACTTTTCTAATGATTTTTTAATATGAGAAATGACACTAACAATTTTAAAATAAATGCATTTTTAACTGAATAGATCCTCTAGCTCCTATAATGGGTTGAACAACTTGGATTGAGGTTAACGGATATTTTCACAAATGTATGGTCTAGTTGATTCATAGATACTGTATCTTTCTGCACTTCTGCCAGATAATCTTTGTGCATTTCCCATCTACAGCAGTGTCAATTATAGTTCCAGAGGATAAGCCAGGCTTTATGACTATAATATTCATTCTTCTATGATGATGCATTTTCCGACATGCCATGTACCTCTTCATAGACCTGATATTTCTTTTCTCTGAACACCTCAGCAATTAGGGACAACTTTATGATGCCTGTTAATTCTGAGTATTTCACTTTGTGGACAAATTCCAAGGATATGAGCACAACAACGTCAGTCTTAAGCCAAATTTGTGACTCAGAACTTGCTCACAGGTATCAAATCAAATAATCCAGTTGGAGAGCACTTTCTCTCTTTTGCACTTAAGTTGTAGGATGAGTTGTTAACTTTATGTACTATGCTGAAAAATGGACATCCACATTGTTGCAATTCACTGACTCTTTCAAACAAACATGTAAAACCTAACTAAAAGATATATTTATGGAGCGTATGGAACAAAAGCTTGAGCAGTCACATGGAAGAAAATGTGACCATCAGGTAGCTAAGTTTCTTAATTCTGACACAGCTGGCTGAGTATTGTCAACAGATTTGAAAGATATTTAAGTGGAAATAAAAGGAAGATGTCATTTTTTTATTGTTAAAATGGAATTTTGCTGAGGAATATGAAAATTTTCATTCCCAACTGGTGCAAATTATGGCTGCCTGCATATGCTTTTGGCAAGCTCAAATACCCAGTGCTTGCCCAATCAGTCTGCAATGTATTTGAGGTTCTATGATCAGCATAAATGCTGAGTTATTTCACTTAACACAATTTAATTATAAGTGACGAAGAGTTCATCTTGAGTTATGTTCTATGATTTCATTCAACAGTGTCACAGATTAGTGAACTTAAATGACCTAAGTTGATTTTGCATATTTTCTTTTCAGTATAAAATCCTCTTTTGTTGTGTGATATGCTTTAGCTTGCATCAATTTTTTTTTAGTTCCATTTATACCATGCCTTTAACTACATTGGTCTTATCAGGGGCCTTTCCGTTGGAACTTATTGCCTATTGGCAATGGTGTTAACTTGTATTCTCTTGTCATTGGGTTTCTTGTACTTTTTGGGTTTTAATCACTAGATTACACACATTCACACTCTCATTCATACTTCCAAACTCTGAGGAGGATAAGGCTAAAGAAAAATTTCCACCTCCCCAGTTAGGAATTGAACCCGGGACCCCTCGCACAGCAGGCAGGTGCTTTACCGACTGAGCTACGGTATCAATTTGTTACATTTTTCTCTGTTGTTTTAACCTGTAATAATAAATAAAAACAAATTCAAACCTTAGTTTATGCATTTGTATCTTACTAGCAACCCTTTATAGTAAAAATTTAATTTCACATTAACATTATTTCAAAAGACATAACCTGTTAATCACAAAAAAATCTTAAATTATGTTTTTTTCCATTCTTTTCTTTATTCAAAAATGTTAAATTGCTAATGCATAAATACTACAAAGTTAAGACTGCTTCTGTAGCATGGTGGTTGGCATGCTAGCTTTCAAATACAGAGGTCCCAGATTCAATTCCTTGCTAGAGGATGGGAAGTTTTCTTTATCCAGGTTTATTCCACATCCTCCCAAGTGTGAAAGTATGTGTCAAGAGTGTAAATATGTGTGTGTGTGTGTGTGTGTGTGTGTGTGTGTGTGTGTGTGTGTGTGTGTGTGTGTGTGTGTGTGTAATTACTGTTTAAATAGTAAACCCAAAGATTAATATAGTAAATGAGTGACAATGAGCAACTGCTCCAAAGGCAAAAGCTGCCGATATGTCCCTAGATGTTAAAGGCAATACATGAGGGGGGAGCGCGCGCGCGCGCACACGCATGCACACACACACACACACCTAATTTCTGATTTTAAAATCCTAAAAATCATCAGCCCTAACGATGATGTATTTTGGGTGAAACTTGTTCTGTTTTTATCAATTATTGAATCCCATCGGATTTCTTTCTCAAAATATTGTTGTATAGCTTGATAGTGTTGGGAGTTGAGTAGTCTACTTTTTTAACAATTATTTTCATGCTCCAAGGAGTACTGGCTTTCTGAACAACATGGATTTAATACATTCTGACAATACAAAGAGTAAAACCACTTTTGGAGTAGAATAACGGACTTTTACAGGTCCCTATGTGCAAGTCATTCCAGGTCAAGCCAGATTGGATTTTGACTTTGTGTTTTTATACTTTCAGTTCCCCTTAAGTCATTCCAGGTCAAGCCAGATTGGATTTTGACTTTGTGTTTTTATACTTTCAGTTCCCCTTTTATGTTTATCATATGAATTTGATGTTAGCCTCATCTGTAAGAAGAAAACACATGTGTTATGAATTTTCCAATACTTAAGTCTACTCAGCTTTTTGAATGTTTTACATCTTATGTATGTATAAAGTTGCAAAGTTTAGTGCATAAATGTTCAGCCTGCCCTGGATTATGCATTTTGACACAAATTTAATCTATTTTATAACAAATGGTCCTTATGATGCAATTTTCAAAATTTTTTATACAACATTTCTGATTTATGTGCCTTATTGAGTTAGAAAATGAGGTGGCTAAGAAATATGCTTTTAAATTAATTGCTTTTTAAAAATAATTTTTGTTCAGTTGTGAATTTCAGCTATTGCTAAAATATACAATAATTAAACTGAAGCCGAAATTATAAAGTCAATAATTATCATAATAATCTGGGAAGGATAGCAAAATAAAATAAATAATAAAATATTTAAAATTAGTGCATGTATTAAAAGGAGAAGCATTGGGAAAATTGTTGACTGTTAAAAGCGACAGAAAGGCCAGACAGGCACAGTTTAGATAATTAGGGACCAGCCCCAGGTATAAAGGGTAAAATAGCTGAAGCCAGTTTCTCTTGGAATTAATAGGTGCAGTTGCACTGGCCAGGATGTGAAGGTCTTTTAGAAGCTTCATGACGCTGACTTTTTGGTGCAAATGTTTAAGGGGAGAGAGGGGAAGTTAGGAGTCCTTTCTTTGTATCGCGCGTGTGGTGAGGGCATTCTCGCTTGGACGTTCGTGTGGTGAGGAACAACATTCTCGTCGAGGTCCGAAGACTGGGTGCGAACTTGCAAGAGGGTCGAACGATCAGATGTAATTGATAATCTTCGGTCTTGGCAAAGACACAGTAACATCGTAAGAATTTAAAAGTGATTGGCAAATCTTAAGTCTTATTTTAATGGTGAATAAAATTGTTACAAGAAAGCGTTCGTGTTTCTATGTATATACACTCACGCATACCCAGTGATTAAGATCCCATGCTCGAGCAGCCGTGGCAAAATAAAAGAAACCAACTAGAAGGAGAAAAGCAACAACCGTGAGGCAAAGGTATTGCTTCATTATTGGAGGATGTAGCGTGGCTGCGTCACATGGGTCCTACGCGGGGCCCGAATAACGTAGAAGCCGAACAACAAGTGACCGAACAATGGAAGCTGAATGACTGAGAAATCAAGGAAACTGGGAAAACAGGAGCAGCATCGAAGCAGCAGTTGCAGGCAGTAGATATAAAGTTAATGAGTGTAAATTTATATATGTGTTCCAGCGGTCAATGCAGTTAAGGAACGGTAAAATGTTCGAGCAATCAGATGCAAACATGGAAATTCAAGACTGTGATAGTAGAACTGTGCAGGACGTAAATAGTAGTGTAAATAAGGTAGTAGAAACAGTAGATGTTAGGAATGTACAAAAACAGGTAGAACAGCCAGGGCGAAGTACGGAAACTAACGGGACGTTAAAGTTAATTATGTCAATGATACAAAATGGTAATCAAAGCTTAAGAGAAGATTTAACAGGAAAAATGATAAGAGGGTCAGAAAGAATTAAGGGATGTAACAGAAAACTTGAGAGAAGAATTAACAGGAAAGATCATACAGGGTCAGAAAGCACTAAGGGATGGGATGAAAGCTAACCAGGATGTAACAGAGAACTTGAGAGAAGGTTTAACAGGAAAGATGATATAGGGTCAGAAAGAATTAAGGGGTTTAACAGAAAACTTGAGAGAAGATTTAACAGGAAAGATGATACAGGGACAGAAAGAATTAAGGGATCAGATAAAAGCTAATAATCAAAGTTTAAGGGAGGATTTAACAAGCAACTTAACTGAAATTGGGAAGAAAATTGAGAACCAGCAGAAAGTCTTAGAAAATTTCCAGGAGGAGGCTAGAAATGAAATAGAAAACGTGAGAATGAAGGTTAGGGAAAATCAAGAACAGGTTACATAAGAAGTCAAAATTGTAAGACACGAGATTAGTGAAAAGGTAGAAAAAGAAAAAATAGAAAATTAAGGGAAGAATTAAGTCAGGAAGTAGTTAGAGAAAGGGAAGCTACTAGCAAAGAACTAGAAATACACAGAAACAGGTTAGAACAGTCTGAAAGAGAAAGTAGAAGACTTGCTGTAGGGATAGATGATGTAAATGATAGACTTAAGGAATGGTTAGAAAAAGTGTGCATATCAGAAAATATTGGTAGTTCAGCATGTAGCTATGTAAGCAGTGCAGCGCAGAATGCGTCAGCTGACCTTCCGATGCTGAATTTAGGTCCAAGTACCTCCAGTAACAGTACTAGTACAAATGTAATTAGAAATGACGGTCCAACTTTTCAATGGCCTAACCATGTTCTCGGCGAAATTTCACCACCGATTTTTTAAGACGAGGAATCGGATAATCCGAAAGCATTTATTAATAGCATGCAGGAATATTTCAATGTTAAGCGTATACCAGAGGAATACAAGATGACCGTAGTACGGAAATGTTTCAAAGGTAATGCTTCCAATTGGCTGGAATTGTCTGTAGGGCTAGATAACAATTACGGGGCTTTTAACAAGCTGTTTTTGAATAGATATTGGGGTGCAAGCAGGCAAGTGAATATACGGTTAGAACTGAGTAATGGCAAGTACGATTCCCGTAAGGACCAGTCTATGGTGAATTACTTTATGGTAGTGGCAAGAAAATCTAAGATGCTAGTTCCACCAATGGGAGAAAGTGAATTAATAAATCTAGTAACGGCGCACTTCCCGGAAACAATACAAAACTATATAATTATTGCAAAACCAGTTACAATAGCAGCCATGATAAATTTGTTGATCGCTTTGAAGAGGAAGAGAAATCAAGATGGCGTGATTAAGGATAGGAATTTCACACAGAAAGAAAGAAGTCCTACAAAATTTTTCAGGCAGGGGGCATATCCAGGAAATGACAGAAATTTTGATGTGAGGGATAGATACCATGGGCCTGTTCCGAAAAACAATTACAATAACAGAAGGAGAAATAACTTTGAAAACAATTATAGGGGAAGAGGTGAAAACTACCGAAGAGAACGGAACGCACAAGTAAATTATGTCCACACTCATAGATATGATAATGATAGAAGGGAAAGGTATCCTGGAAACAGATGCTATTCTGGAGATAATTATAGCAATAACTACGTCAGTAGGTATAGACCAAGTTCCCCAAGACAGGATGCGAGAATTAGAAGTGGTAGGAATTCACCAGTTCAAGAAGATAGGGTTGACGCGATAAACTCTACTAGACAAATAATGGGAAATAATTACCGTCATGAAATGAAACCGGGACCTTTGCATAACGATATTGGGACAGGAGCAATTAGCAAAGTGTCGGAAAACTCCAAACCCAATCAACTTCGCCTTCAGTGAGGATTGGGAATAATTCCTATAATGAGAAGTACACGAAAAGTAGGAATAATGGAAGGCAACTAATGATAGAGAAACATAAGGAAGGAAGAGATAGGCCAGAAGAAAGCAAAATTTTAACTGATCCACCAAGGATAAATATTGGCATTAATGGTAAACAATTTCATGCAATATTAGATACCGGCACTAACACGACCGTTTGTTCACAGAACTTTTACGAAGAATTAATAAACAGTGGTTTAAAATTGATGTCTTTACCAGTGCATGGGATATATTGTTCAGTAGCAGTGGGTAAAAGAAAAGAAGGAGTAAGGTTTCAGGCTATGATGAATATTGAAATCGGAAAGAAAATTATTGAGATGTTATTTTTAGTTGTACCTAGGCTTGTAACAGACATAATAATAGGTTGTGATAGTCTATACGCATGGAACTCCATCATATATTTTGAAAATAAAATTTTGAAACTCGAAACAGAACAAGACACCATAGTCGTACCATTGTTGGAGGACAGTAGTTCGGGAATAACTGCCAGGGATCTGGTAGAGGAAGAAATAAAAGGAGAAACATTCTTTGTGGAAGTTATACACATTGGAGCTATGAAATTAGCGGAAGTAAGGTTGGAGAATTGCCATGAAATTAATGAGGAAAATATAGTATATGAAGAAAATGATTAATTTTGTATTAATAACAGTGAAGATAAACCCCAAGAAAATCCCAGATTAGGCTTGAACGATAAGAATGTAACCAAGTACGATAGGGTGAATGACTGTGTCAAAATAGAAAATACCGTCAAAATTTAGTAGACTAAATGAGAAACAAAAGAAGGAATTATGGAAAATTTTAATGGATAATAAGGAAGTGTTTTCAGAAAAGCCGGGAAGGTGCATAAATTACACCCATTCATTTGAAATGACTGATGTAAAACCATATTCTCATAAAGCTAGGCCAATCCCATGTGCTATTAGGGAGGAAGTAGACAAAGTTATACAGTCAATGTTAGAAGACGGCGTGATTGAAATTTCAACTTCTGAATATATAAATCCACTGTGTATAGTTCACAAAAATAATGGAAAAGTTAGAGTGATGTTAGATGCGAGAAAATTAAATGCACATTGTCAACCGGATCGCTTTAGACCCGAAAGTGTAGACGTTATCTTGGATAAATTACGTAAAGGAAAATTCTTCTCAGCTTTAGACCTAACTTCATCTTTTTGGCAAATACCGTTGAGAGAGGATTTGAGAAAGTATTCTGCATTTTTACATGCTGGTGTCTTATACCAATTCAAAGTTTGTGCGTTTGGCATGAATACGAGTGGTAGTGCATTATTAAGGGCATTGTATGAAATTTTTGGGGAAATGTTAAAGAAATTTGTGGCACAATATGTCAATGACTTCCTGGTATTTTCTAGTAGCATTGAAGATCATCTTGAGCAATTAAAGTATGTATTAAGCAAATTAAGGGAAGCAAACATGACAGTGAAACCCAGCAAAATAGCTTTCTTTGTCCAGCAGACGGAATTTTTAGAATATATTATTTCCGAAGAAGGAATTAAACCCGAACCCTGCCAGAGTAGAGAGTATAAATAAAATTCCCGTGCCAAGAAACAGAAAGCAACTTAAGATGATTTTTAGGCATCCTAAATTATCAGTCGAGATTCATCATAGATTTTGCTTCGGTGGTCACTCCTTTAAGAGAACTGTTAAAGAAAGATACAAAATGGAGATGGAGGACTATAGAAGACGAAGCAGTTGAGCAGGTTAAGAGACTATTCGCGGCGTCCATTTTGTTAGTAAAACCACGGGAAGATCTTCTATATATCATCCTTACAGACGCATCAGGCAAAGGATACGGAGCCATTTTAACACAGAAAGATGAACATGAAAATAGTCATTTAATTGCAGTAACATCACGAAGTATTTCCAGAACTGAATCTCAGGCGTGCACAACGGAAAAGGAGATAGCTGCTATTTACTTCGCTTTGATCAAATTTAGAGAATATATCTTCAATCATCTTATAATTGTATATACGGATCACTTGAGCTTAGCTTTTATGCATTCATACAATACACGTATTTCCAGATATATTCATGAAATAACATCCCAGAGAATAGAGATAAAACATATACCAGGAAAACAAAATATTTTCAGCGAATTATTGTCAAGAATGAAAGGGAACCAATCAATATCTGATACTCTTAACGACAACAAGCATGACATCACAATTTTATACTTAGATACAGTAGAAGGACAGAGCTTATCGAAACACTTAAGAAACCTAGCCGAATTACAGAGAGCCGACGAGGAACTTAAAAAATTAATGGATAATGCAAAGCCGATTACCAAAAATATGTCAGACAATGTGGGAATGTTTGAAGGCAAACTGTATAAATTACATGGCAGGTTAGAGCCAGTTATTGTGCCTAAGTCCTTACAGAACATGTTAATTATAGCATACCATAAATCATTAGCACATACGGGGAGTGACAGATTAATATTGGCGATAAGCAAGAACTTTTACATTAAGAGACTGGCCAGGAAAGTAAGGCAGGCATGCTGAACATGTGAACTTTGTCAAAAAGCTAAATCATTTAATGTAAGATACAACACGGAACCGCAAGCGATTATCAGAGAAAGAAAGAATGCCTTAGTTACTGCAGATGCACACGGGGAAATGCCCCAAGGTCAATATGGATGCAGGTATATTTTTGTTTTGTACGATGTATTTTGTAAATTTGTAAAAATCTACCCAGTAAGAAATATCACAAGCAAAACCTGCGTGGGCAAAATTGTTAATGATTATGTTCCAAAATATGGTAAAATAGAGGGGGTTTTGACTGATAATGGTACTGCACATCGTAGTAAGATCTTCAGGGAGACCTTAAAGAATCAGAATATAAAACGCTATCATTGCTCCTCTTATTTTCCATCTGGGAATCCAACAAAATGCATACTGAAGGACATTGGAATCTATTTTCGTGTACTGACTCATAGTAATCACAAAAATTGGATAAGATATTGTAATGTAATAGAAAAGATAATAAATAACACCATCAATACGACGACAGGATTCGCACCAATACAGTTAATGCAAGGAATTGAACCTGAACCTATCTTTAAAGGGATACCCAAAACGATTGAAGGAAACCAACCACCATTATCCAAAGAACAAAGGGCTAAAATTGTTGTTGACAGGTTGAAAGAAAAAGCAGAAAAAAGAAATCTAAAGTAAAGAAGCGAAAGCATAAATGGGAACCGAAAATAGGAGACCTGAGCTTGCCAGGGACCACAAATTATCCAGCGCATTAAAAAGGGAGAAATCATAGGTTACAGCTCTTATATAAAGGCCCGGTAATTATTATTGCTAAATTTGGGGAACGTACTTTTGAGTTAGTAGATATAAAAACTAATAAATCTATTGGTAAATGGCATAAACAACTTATGAGACCTCATCGCAAATCACTGAATGTTCCTGATAAGATGCAAACGGTGTGAATTCTCTGAGAAACGTTAGCGCATGAATATAGAAATATCATTAGGTTATGAAAATTGTAAAATAAATATAAGAGAAACAGTGAAGTGAAAGTGATCAGTGCACAATGTGAAAGTGAAGTGAGAAAGAGAATAATATTCTCCACGAAAGAAAGGAAAAAAAAAAACATGTACTCCAATCAGAATAACAGAAAACAAAATATAATAGTTGTTTAATTTGAATACTATACATTATTATTGTATAATAATGGTTTGAATTTGAATGTTGATGTTAGTGAATGTAAATTTTGTATAATAATGGTTAAAGTAAATCATGTGAAGGTTAAGTCATATGTATGACCAACATATTTGTAGAAGGAACATAATTGTAAACAGTGTAAAGAAACTTATATGTTGACTAATTGTAAAAGAATCATGTAACCAATTCAAGGTTTGCCGATCAATCGCAAAATTGCTGAAAGGGAATTGTTTCGGGAAAGACATACACATTGTCATATTATTGTATAATATGACAATGTATATGGGGGGCATTTGAAGCCGAAATTATAAAGTCAATAATTATCATAATAATCTGGGAAGGATAGCAAAATAAAATAAATAATAAAATATTTAAAATCAGTGCATGTATTAAAAGGATAAGCACTGGGAAAATTGTTGACCGTTAAAAGCGACAGAAAGGCCAGACAGGCACAGTTTAGCTAATTAGGGACCAGCCCCAGGTATAAAGGGTAAAATAGCTGAAGCCAGTTTCTCTTGGAATTAATGGGTGCAGTTGCACTGGCCAGGATGTGAAGGTCATTAGAAGCTTCATGATGCTGACTTTTTGGTGCCAATGTTTAAGGGGAGAGAGGGGAAGTTAGGAGTCCTTTCCCTGTATCGCGCGTGTGGTGAGGGCATTCTCGCTTGGACGTTCGTGTGGTGAGGAACAACATTCTCAATGAGGTCCGAAGACTGGGTGTGAACTTGCAAGAGGGTTGAACAATCAGATGTAATTGATAATCTTCGGTCTTGGCAAAGACACAGTAACATCGTAAGAATTTAAAAGTGATCGGCGAATCTTAAGTCTTATTTTAATGGTGAATAAAATTGTTACAAGAAAGCGTTCGTGTTTCTATGTATATACACTCACGGATACCCAGTGATTAAGATCTCATGCTCGAGCAGCCGTGGCAAAATAAAGGAAACCAACTAGGAGGAGAAAAGCAGCAACCGTGAGGCAAAGGCATTGCTTCATTGATGGAGGACGTAGCATGGCTGCGTCAAAACTTAGATAAGCCTGGTGGAGAAACACATTTGCCTTACAATAATAGTTACATAGAAATATTTAAAATGTCTAAAATATTACAACCGAGAAAAACACACTGTATTATTTGCTCATATTAAATGGAATGCTATTCCATTATGTATTTTTTATAAAATACTGTAAATTTCTACTTCAAATGCATAATTTACAAACTGATTAACATCTGAGCACCAAATTGTGTAAATACACTTCAAACAGATTTTGGAAAAAATGTGACAAATGTTAGCAAGTAGACAGGTAAGGTATCTTTATTGGTTTCAAATTATTGAAGTTATTACAAAGTACTTAGTGCATGGGTCATTGAACATACATGCATATTTTACAAAATAAGGTAATGTAACAAAAGAAACAGAAAAAGAAACAAAAAGAAAAGAAAAAAAAACGAGAAAAAGGAAAATGGAGATAAATTGCCCCATGACTAACTCAACAAATCTGACTTAGCTCCGCACACTTTAGCCATGTTTTGCCAGTTCCTCTGGTCAGCCAGTAGATCCCAACATGCCAATCTCCTTCTAGCAGGACTTAAGAATTTTTCTTTGAGTTTTATTTGCTTGCTCGTTCTCCCACTGTGCACGTTCCACCAAAATATGTACCCAGTCTTCATCCAAACCACAGAATGGGCAGATTCTTCTGCCAGAATCGTCAGTCATTTTCTGTACCCTCCAGCCTCCCAGTATAACCATGCCACCAAACAGTAAATATCCCAAAGGATCAGGAGTGCACATAGCTGAAGACTTCAGTACTAGAGTGAGGCCGCTGAAGACTTCAGTGCCAGAGTGAGGCAAGAAAGAAGCTTTCTAAAGTGCCACTTGCCCCAAAAAAGGAAGCAGGTTTGCCATGCTGTCCTCCAGTTTGATAAGCTTATCATTAATGGCAGGGTGTGGTTGAGGCATTAACTGGAGGAATTGGAGTTGTGGGGTCGGGACAACCCTGAGCGAGTAGTGCAGACAGCAGAACCACCGACAGGAAGTGACCACACGAAAGAACAATGGAAGGGGAGCAGGTGGTAGGGAAGCAGCAGCAGGTTCAGCGACCAGGAAAGAGCAGTCCGAAGCCATCCCTTAATGGAACCCTCACCACAGTGGTGAGAGAAAGGGGAAGCATCACAACAAAGGCATCCAAGCAGCGACCATCAGCAACTGGATCCAGAGGGTTGACAATCTGCAGGAGAGAGAGGCTCACCAGCAGGGAACACTAGGGCAGGTATGAGGAAGAACTAGGAAATAGTCGCCCATGTGACAGTCGGCCTTTGGAATATTGAAGGTCTAAAGAAGGAACTGGCAAATGATAGGTTTATTGACTTTGTAAATAGTGTAGACATAATGGGCTTCACAGAGACATGTCTAAAAGCGGGGGAAAATCTAAATATTAGTGGTGTACTCATGGGCAGTGAAACCAGGGGCCAGAGAGGCAGATATCCGGGGAGGATTGCCATGTACTCTAAGGACCAACAAATGATAGTAAAAACCTTACATATATACCATGGCCTATGCTCAGGGTTATTTACATCATCACATAATGCCCTCATTTTCACTCCAATAACAAGAATATTTTCACAAAAGCATTCCTAGTGCATTGGACTTCATAATAATTTAAACAGCCTTAATTGTAATTTTTCACTATTTCTACCCAATTTTCATTAATTGGTTCTGTTAACCCATAAATACCTATTTTAATTCAATCATATATTCATTACACAATGCATTGTCTCCCCACAGCGAATAAATCTTCCATCATTGCAACCACCTGCCACCATGGCCTCTAAATCCTCAGGCTTTACCCTGTACTAGGTGAATGGTCTGCTCAATACCAGCCTCCCTAAGGTCACATCTCCCAGTTTAAAGCTTAATAACAGAGGGATCCAATCCACATCTGTGGGACTGCAGTTAAACAACTGATACAAATACAGATTTAAATAATCCAGGGCTGGATATGACACCATTACCTAGCCACTTGGCTACACACTAGCAGCATGAGTGTCCTTCAGACTGTGCACAATGGAGGAGAATGAAAGAAAAAAAGAAAAACAAAACAAAAAACAAACAAACAAAAAAAAAAACAGGAAGGAAGGAAACATGTGTATTGAGTAACATGTGGGCATTTTACATGCAAAGTCATCCTCTGTGGTCTAGTGGTACCATGCTAGCCTCTAGTTCCTGAGGTTGTTGGTACAAACCTGGCAGAGGGCGATGGATTTTTTCAGGTTGAGGCAGTATTTTAATGCCTAAATGATACTAATTATATTTTTTATTAATTAAATTCAATAACAGCCCACCTAGAAAACAATATGTATATAAATATTATATAAATTGTATGTAAAGTCATAGTAAATACTTATTTTTATTGTAAACATATTTATTAGTGATATGTAAATGTTTATATACTCTAATAGTGCAGGGACTGTGAGAATACTATGTTTTGGGATGTTAATAATCAGGCAATAATGTAACTTTTATGACAATAATGCATCTGGAATTTAAAAATAGTGGTTATGAAAAAGATCCGTAATAACGTAATTTCGCTTACAGTTTGGAATTAGCCAATCAAAAGTAACCAAAAACCTACCGCAAATTGGTGTACAACTGTGGGGCAAACTCCACCAAATAATTACGCAACCTACAATGTACAAAATTGAAGAACAATACTTCTTCAAATTGGCTCCCATACATGGGACAGATAAACATAAAGCACCTCCATAACCTCAATTTTACATTCTTCAAGGTGCAAACATCCTTACCATGGCTTCCTTAAGAAGGGAAGTAAAGCCGATGGTCCTGTGTCAGATTTATGGCATGTAAAAGAACTCAAGCCTGATAAAGAGGCAACTGAACAAACTTTCCAGTCTTTCACACCCAATATAGAATCAGACACTAAGGACAATAACAGTTAAAGTGTCCATAAATGAAACTCAATTTAATTTTTCTGCATACGAGGACAATGAAGAAAGAGACAAGAAAACAAGATGAACAAAAAGTGGTGGAACATGAAATGATACAGACCTCACCAGAGAATTCCTTGCATACCCTTTGACCAAGAACCAAGAACAGTCAAACTGTTAACTATACCAAAAATGTTACTTCTAGTAATAGGAAGTTACCCAAAATATTGTTCAACAAATAAGGAAACCAACAATAACTCTCTATGATGCGAGTCTTGTGAAAATGCGCATTATCTTTGTTCTGCTTTCATGTTTCATTTTAAATTTACAAATTCTGTCTGCATCATTTTGCCTTACTCTTGTTCCAGCTGTAAACTGGACATATTCTTTCTCCAGTACAGCCTTGCAACTGTTATATTTGACTATGGTGCATCTATATCTTTGAACACTTTTGTGTGCACCTTAAAAGCATTGATCAGAAACAGCAATTTATGTGCATTCAAAATTCTTTAGGGAAACCTACCTGTACGCAAAGTTTTCTGCTTGCTTTCTGGAGCCAATCAACTGTACAATGGCAAGAAATCGTTGGTGTCCATCATACTTTTCTATCTTCTCCAGCACCAGCATGAAATGGTGTCCAAAACATGACTGCATCATTACCCAAAAGAGAGCTCCAGGAAGATTTATATCAGTTGCAAGGAACACTATGTCCTCCCCTGTTTATAAGAAAGAAAACAGTAATCCTTATATTGTTATTAAAAAGTTTGCATTAATGTTAATTATATTAAGCGGAGATTAAAACCCCTATGCCACCAACGTTAGTCTGCTAAATTCATGATCTATTAATCTCCAAACCGTTTAAAATAGACTGAAATATTTACAGGATGTAGATGCATGCCTTGTAAGTTCATAGATCTCATTTTATACAATAAGTATGTATATTAGGGAAGACAGGATTATTTTCTTACTTATACCAATCTTCTGATTAAAGTTTATAAGCAACTTTTATAAACAACCAACCATGTTATTAATACTAAAGTAGATCCAATACAGCACTTGAGTTTTTTTTATCATAAAATTTAATTTAGCTATCTCGAATAATTTTTGAGAAAACGAGTCATTTATGCCAGAAAATGTCATTCAGAGAAAAAGTTGTTCAAAGCAAAATTGCAGAAAAATTCATATACAGTATAACCTCAGTTATATGTTTTCCAAGGAAGACAGCTAAAATCTGGTATAAATGGGAAAATATAAAAGTGAGTTTCTTATGGGACTAAAACTGATTTATTAGATTATTATCCAACTAATTATGTATTATTTGATATAAGAATGCAAAATTAATTAAACACATAAATAATAAAATAATACACTATTTAAAATACTTGCATGACTGTACATTTGTGTCCCCTAATTTTTATGTTATGAATAAAAGTTTCAGAGTACATAGGCTTCACACTGGTTTAAAGAAAATGTTGATTTTTTTTTTTTTTTTTTTTTTTTTTTTTGCTTCTTTGATTTTTCCGCACAATCATACACTGGTCAATTATGGCACTAATCGCAGAAATGCTGTTATCATTTAGGCTTTGTGACAAGTGAATTGTCGTATAATTTCTAGAGCTTGAACTGCCTCATGCACACTGAGAACTTTGATACTTTAGACCTACTACTTCATCACCATCATTATCAGCATCAACAGATACAACCCAGGTAAGAATGACTCGCCCGATCATATTATTCAAATGTGCGCAGCAATCATACGTTATGAAACTACTGATGCCTAAGCACAACGCAACTACTGTTTTATGCTGCAACAGCAAAGGTACAGTATCAAGAAACCATGCATAATATATCTTAACATAGCATATACATAACGTATAAACGACTAAGCAAACAAATATATTTCTTGCATGGGTACTATAAAAATGTGATGTATTAATTAGAAAACGTAAAATTGAGCTAAATATTAACGAACAAAGATTGATGCCTAAAAAATGTAACATACATCTTTGAAAAACATAGGAATAACGTATAACTGGGGATAAACTGTATTTGAAAAGAAATAAACCACATCAGTTGAGCATACAGAAGGTGCCATACTTCACAGTAGTACCAATTTGTGAGCAAAACTTTCCCCAAAAATTGCTCAAGTTTATCTCTCTACCCCAAAGCGTGTAAAGTTATGATTTTTTTTTTTTTTCTGTGAAGCGGTGCAGAATTAAAAGTACAAAATGACAGCGGCAGTACCAGTTTTAAAAATATTTAAAAATTATGCTTACAATGATGAAATCTACATAAAATTAAAGAAGAAATTTAAATTTAATGAAACTGCACAAAAACTAATACCTTATTTTTTTTGGCAATTTTTGCCATTTGGTTTCTCCTTAAATACAAAATTATACAGTACATCATTCTGGGATAGTACTATAGTACTAGTTGGCCATGATGTGAATGCGTGTGGTGGGAAAAGGAACTAAACGTTACGAAAAAGTGGGCAGGGCATTGGAAGGACAGTCCTGTAAAGAAAAAATCTGCATTTCTGAGTTGCATTTACTAGCAAGGCTGTGGCCTGTAAATGTTGAACTGTTTTTATTGTGCAACCGTACATTTCCCTATATCCTTGCCCCTCACTTCCCTCGACTACTAGCGTTGATTGCCAACAAAAAAAAAAAAAAAAAAACAGTGGCACCCTCCTCCAAGCGCATTCATATTGTGGCCAGCTAGTACCAAAACAAATGTAGGGGGAAACAGGCACAGAAGACAATAGAAAAGGTTTCAAAACACAGGTACAACAGAGTTTCTCTACCTCTGACAATGTGCTCATGTAAATAAACACTTATTACTCATTTACAAATGTGTACCAAATACAAAACAATATTCTGAAATAGGCCTTATACCTGACAGTGCTTTTTAATGCAATGCACTCTAGTGCACACATTGGGCATTATCCTTCCATTAGTCACATAGACATTTGGTTAAAACATAGGTCTGCTAGTCCCATGGCTTCATTTTGTTTCAACAGCTTTCCAACAAATGGGGCTAAATTCTGACTTAGAAATCATGCATCATAACTTTATTGCTATTTTATAGGAGTAACAACTTTTATCACTTTCATAGTGACTTTGCTAGCATGAAATTTAGGTGAGGTGCACCAGCTCATTAGCACACCTACATTATTAGTAAGCATTTATTTCTCGTTCACATCCATTAACCTCTGGGTTAAGATTTTTATCATTCTATGTGCTAGATTTTTAATTATTGCATTTTGAAACAGATGAAATTATAAACAATGAGAACTTTCATGCATTGCTTTATCATCTCATATCTTGTTATTAGTGCACAGGTACTTTGGTAACACAGACTTCAGTTGGATATGCGGCCATATTATAGCTTGCATTGTGCTATTTCTAACTGGTTCTTTACCCCCTCCTCTTTCCCTCGTGTGCTGGCTAATCAGTTGATGCAAAATCTGTGCACAGAGGTTGATATGTTGTGACACCACATGTTTCAGTGCTAGTGTTAGTGTTATTATAATGCTAAAGAGTCTGTATACTTTAGAATACAGAATCCTATGTATGATTCCTATGTGACAATAAACTCTTGTAGAGAAGTGAGATGGCAATTACTAGGTAGTTTCCCTGCTGTTCATGTGCTTGACAGATAAACTTCAAATTCTTGTGAATAGATTAAGGGAAACTGGATCTATTCTTAATAAGAAACAAACAAATTTTGACTAATCAAAAGTTAAAACTTTGGTTTCCTCTTTTAAGTCTTATATGTCAAGCTTAAGAAGAGAACAAAAAAAACTGGTATACAGATATGTGAAAAATGTAAAATGTGCTTATGTAATAACAAGTACGTATGCAAGTATTTCTATGAAGGATACCTACCTGTTAACAAAATCACAGTAAGTGATTCTTATTCATTACATGATTTTTATGAATTCCAACTTCTTTAATTGTAACTTAGACATATGTCCACATTTAAGTTATTATGCTATGCATAAACCTGATAATTTTGTATCCAATCTGATGTGTGTTCTGTTTATATGCTGTATTGGTAGTATAGTCTAAATAAACTATTTATAAACATCAAGGCATTATGGAAATGCTGTACGGATCAGCCAGAAACCCTGCAACCAATGGTGTAATTGCTGTGCTCAATCATGTTGAAGTTTGATTCTCCAATTTTACTCCTCTCTTCACACACAAACCTGTCAAATACATATTGCCAATTTCGTTCTCCTCTCAATCCAAGGAAACAGACTATTTAGAAGGTTGAGAAAAAATGTGGCAAGGTGTACTTTGATTTTATCTGGAGTAGATTGCAACTATCAACTGTAAAGGCATGCAGCTAATGGCTAAGGGAAGGATTACATTGAAGGAATGTTAACCACTGTGACCTATGCTATAGGCCAGGGGTTGCTAAACTTTCCATAACAGGGGCCACATTAAACATCAGAGAATGAATCAGGGTGAAGCCACATAATTTTAAGATAGGAACAAACAAACTAACAGGCACAAGGCACACAGATCACACTAGTTTTCAAACACAAACTAAAGGTTACACTTGCATATTAATAACAGATGTAATTAAACACCTAACAAATTACACATTACAACAGTGAAATTTGCCACAGAACAATAACATATGATTCCAATGTATTTCAGTGCCCTGATTACAGTAGTGAAAACTATTGTTTACTATCACCTAAACTTTTCTCTGGAAACACAATTTTATCTGTGCAGAACTTCATGAATTTAGTTGTCATGGCACTTAGCACATCTTGTTTCTGTCATCGCCATTGCATAGTGGAGGAATATAGAAGTTTGGTGTAGGTAAAGTGGAGTTGCAGTTGCATCAGTCAGCAGCTAGCACTTGTCACGCAGTGTCTATTCCTACTGTGTATAAATCTCCTAAAGTAAACAATATTGTTTGTGGGTGTTCAGATATTTCTTGTGCTCAGCGATGTCTAGGAAGTATGTTAATTCACAGAAGCTTTTCTGCTGTGTGTGTTGTGAATGTACAACAAATTCCCAAAGACATTCCATTTCTCTGCTTGTCAAAACGGCGCTCAAGTTGTATCTTGAATCAAAGGTAGATGAAGGTATGTGTTGGGCACCAAAGAACTGTTGCTCATGTTGCTGCCACTATTTAAGAGGCTGGTTACATGGAACTCACCCATCTATGTCACTTGCAGCACCATAGGTTTGGAGGGAACCTAGAGACCACATTGGAGATTACTGCTTTTGTTAAATGAAAGCAACAGGAAACTCAGATAAATCAAAACGCAGAGTTTCTTATCCAAATTTGGAATATGCAATGTGCCCAGTTCCACAACCAGCAGCGGAATGGACACTTGAAGATGAAACAGATAATGGTAGTGACAATCCAACTGATCATAAAGATCATGATTACACACAGACTACAACTACAGCCATTATCACAGGCAGAATTGAACAATCTTGCAGAGATCTAAATCTTTCAAAAACACAAAAAAGAATAACCAAACACCAGTATATCATTCCATAAACAACAGCTTGGTCTATCCAATGACAGAGAGTTTGGTATATTGTAATGACATAGATGGGCTGTTTATAGAATTTGGGATGATTATAATCTGGAAGAATGGTGCCTATTTGTAGATTCCTCAAAAGGTAGTCTCAAAGCTGTTCTCTTACATAATGGAAACAAGAAACCTTCAATACCAGTGGCCCATTCCAATTAGTAAAGGAAACCGACAAGAACATAAGAGTAATTCTATATACTACTTCTGAAGTATACTGGCTATTTGAATCACAAATGGAAAATATGTGGTGATCTCAAAGTTCTGCGACTAGTTCTACGAGTGCAGTCTGGTTACAGAAAATATTGCTGTTTTTTTGTGTCATTGGAACAATAGGGTGAGGAAAGATCATTATGAAGTCAAACAATGGCCTTTGAGAGAAAGCTTCAATCCTGGTGAAAAAAATGTGTCACAATAACTTCTTGTTGACAAAGACAGTGTGCTGTTACCACCACTCCATCTGAAAATGGGCTTTATGAAGAATGTTGTTAAAGCAATAGACAAAGATGGCTCGGGTTTTCAATTCTTAATATCTAAATTTTGCAAATAAAAATGCAAAAATTAAAGAAGGCATTTTCAATGGACCTCAGATTCAATACTTGATGAAAGACATTACCTTTGAAACATTGAGAGATACTGAGAAAGCAGCTTGGCTTCCCTTTAAAAAATGTATGCAACAATTTCTTGGGAAACATCAGGTCTGAGAATTACAGATAACTGACAGAACACATGCTGGACAGTTACAGGACTATGGGATGCAACATGTTCCTGAAATTACATTTCCATCATTCCCATTTGGATTTTTCTCAGCCTAATCTTGAAGATTGAGTGATGACATGGTGAGCAATTTCACCAAGATATTACTGCCATGGAAAGACAATGTAAGGGAAGATGGTCACCAAACCTTTTGGCAGATTACTGCTGGACACTCCTACAAGAAGTTTCAACATCCACTCGCAAATGGAAAGTTTCCTGGAAAATTATCTAAACTCTTAAGTACATTTCAAGCTTTACTTTGCTTTCTCATACTATTTTCATGTTTTGTAATATAAAAATGATTAATTTTGTTACATGATCTGTTCTTTATTCAGCTACAACCTCCTCCTGTACTGTAATGGAGTCATTTCCAAGTGTCATGAAGGTTGCTACTTTGTTTTTTAAGAATTAACATATATTGCTAACTATATGAAATATAGGTCAAGTGGCACAGGTGGCATATTTGTTCCACAAAAATTGCTATGTGATAGAGCTTTTCTGACTTCATTTTCATAATCAGAGTATTTGAATTGGTATAGAACACCTACTTTCATCTCATGGTAAGGCAGAAAGTTCAAATTATGTTATCAGTCTCATGAATGAAACTCATAGGCAATATACATATACACCTGTTACATGGAGTATTTTTACATTAATAGCAATTCATATTCACTGAGGTGAATGAAACTGACCTTCTGTGCTGTAATTTCAGACATTTGTGGTTCTAATTTTATGATACCCATTATCAAAACAGATTTAATATTTGTCACTCATAGAGGACCTATATATTGATTTATATATTTAATTTTTGAAAATGTCTTTTCACAGATATATTTTGATGCAAACATCGATATTAGTCCTCATGAAAATTCTTTCAAATGAGGAGATGTGCCATTCAGCAAACAGTTGTAAAAATCAACTAAACTAACCTCCTTGTACAGGGAGAGCTAAAAAACTATGAACTGGTTGCACAGTGTTTTTCCTGTTTGCATCCTCGACACTCGTTGCCATCTGCCACTATCATAGAAAGGTGCAGATGAAACCATACAACATTTTTGAAACTACTTTTAAAGGCTTTAGTTACCAACTTTGTGAAAGGAGATGCTGAAACTGGCCACCATCGTTGTCCTTACATCTTTGGCACCTCTTTAGGAAACTATCCATCACTCGCCGTAGTTCACATTGAGAAATACTGGCAATTTCCCAGCAGATATTTTGTGTTAATTCTTACAGGGTTTGTGGGTTTGTCTTGTAACTTTATGTTTTAAGTTACCCCAGAGATAGAAATCACAGGGGGTTAGGTTGGGGGACCGAGGGGGCCACAAATCTCTACTAATAATTCTGTCCTCAAACACACTTTCAGTTGTTCTCATCGAAATATTGGCCATATGAGCTGTTGCACAGTCTTTTTGAAAAATGGCAAAATCACACTCCGTCTGTTAATTCTCTAAAAACAAGAGGGCAAAATTGTATTCATGTATGCAAGGGCTTCAACTATTGACTTGAAAAAAATTGGCCCTATAACTCTTTCAATGTCTTTTAGATTTCTTAGCCTGAACACTTCCTTGGCCTGAAATTTATTGTAAAGTTCATGAATTGTTGTACAGCTTGGAACTTTTACACCTGGAAATCTTTCTGCAAATCATACTTTCACTTGGCATGCTGATTGAGTTAACACATATGAATCATAAATAAATACACGCTGTACAGTAGAAAACATATACTGAGCCATAATATACTTTGTGACTACGTACAGGACAAAATAATAAATAACTCGTAATAGCTGAACTACAACACATCACCATCAACTCAATAGTGCACTTCACACTGGAGAGCAAAACCACATCAACAGGTGACCTTGTTTATAGCAGCAGTGCGTTATCATGTTTCCACATGCCCAGTGGAAAAAACCGGGCAGCCGGTAATATTGTTCATGAAGGACCCCTTCAGGATGAAAAAATTGGTGTATGGTGGCCATGAGCAGAGAAAGCATTATACGGCCAATTTTTTTTTAATCCAACAGTTGACGTCCGTACATATGTGAATACAATTTTGCCCCCTTCCCCTTTTTTTAGAGAATTAACAGACAGGGAGTGTAACTTTGCCTTTTTTCAACAAGATTCTGCAAAAGCTCATACAGCCAATATTTTGATGAGAACAATTTAAAGTGTGTTTGAGAACAGGACAGAATTATTAGTAAAGATTTGTGGCCCCCTCGGTCCCCCAACCTAACCCCCTGTGATTTCTATCTCTGGGGTAACTTAAAACATAAAGTTACAAGACAAACCCACAAACCCTGGAAGAATTAACACAAAATATCTGCTGGGAAATTGCCAGCATTTCTCAATGTGAACTACGGCGAGTGATGGATAGTTTCCTAAAGAGGTGCCAAAGATATATGGACAATGATGGTGGCCAGTTTCAGCATCTCCTTTCACAAAGTTGGTAACTAAAGCCTTTAAAAGTAGTTTTAAAAATGTTGTATGGTTTCATCTGCACCTTTCTATGATAGTGGAAGACGGCAACAAGCGCTGAGGACACGGACAGGAAAAACACTGTGCAGCCAGTTCATAGTTTGGCTCCCTCTGTACTTATCCGTTTCATTACTTTCCGATTCCAAATATGTATACTTTGTGCATATTTGCATTTTTTTACCTTTTTGGGGATAAAACCAATGCATAATGCATTTAAAAGGCATTTGTAACTTAATTATGGATATAATATACATTATTTTTAGTTTAAATACATGTTTTAATGGTTTTGAGTAGATAGCTCAGTATTTTTATTTTATGATCCTTATTTTTGCTTCAGGAATCAGGATTGAAGAAAGCAGGGGGGGGATAACAGAAATAGAAAGTTAACTCTCACAATAGGATGACTTTCCCAGAATTTTACTGACATCCCTCTGCAGATCACCTGTCAAACAGATTTATTTATCCACAACAATCACTGGCAAGCCTTTGATTTCACGACAATGGAAATTTAGCCTTCTAAGTCAGGTACCATGGCTTACACGACAAAGACACAGCTGCAAAGTAGTGGTCTTGTGGAATTTGAACAAACCTTACTAGCAATTTCGATTTTTTTAAAACTGAAATCATTCAGTAAACTCTCTTTGCAGAGAGAGTGTGTGTGTGCATGCTTCGTAAGTGATAAATGTCTGTGCTTTTCTGTTTGCATGTGTTAATGTGCTTGTAATACGCCTCCAATTAAAAGTTCAAATAATTTTTACATGGACTTGTGCGATGCTTTTAGGAGCAAGTATACCACTTGAGAAACTCAGAAACCCAAGGGTTTTTTGGAGAAGCATGCATCAAAAATGTCCCTGATTGTTCGACGTTGAGGAAAATTTACGTTCCAAGATCTTATAAAATTTAGAAATTTTGTTAGTTATTAACTGTGCAAAAAGGGAAGTGAATTAATCAATTGGGAACAAAAATGATAGTGCATATTTTAATGTATTTTTCACCTGATCATGCATGTATTGTAGTTTGTTAGTGCATATTTTGGGATTTTATAGTGCATGGAGCTCTCGTCTTGACTCATTACATATCAAAACAGGTAGTATTGAAAATATTAGAGGAAACTGAACCAAGACTGGAATACCCCACGAGCAGAAATTGGCCACTTTTACCGATTCAACAACTATTGGTAACTTACAGATATTTCTCCACGGTGTGCAGATATGTGGACAAAGTAACGGAAGCAATAGCTTGCTTCGTAACGGCCACAGTGATCCAAGAATTTTATGCAACTGCAAACTTTGCAAGAGAACAAATTGTATATGTTTTAAGCCCCACGTTGATGCGGCAATTTTGCGATGAGATTCTTACAAATGTTTGTTTACATCACGTGTGTTGAAGCCATCTTGTGACGTCATTCGTTGGTTTGGTTTGTAGCTCCATCTGGCATAGCAATTTGCATCAGTTTTGAAATAATTGATTTTAAATGTCCTCCGGCTAGCTATCATCTTATCTTGGTAGAACATTTATCTCTGTGCAGGTTGTGAATCGGAAAGGAATCTTTTATCCAGAAATTACACTTAATGACGAAATTTGTTTTATAATCTTTTATTGTCGAACACATGCACTAACACTTTTACATATTGATGTAAATACTCGCCAAACTGAAACTGTTTGTAATAACTTCTTACTTATCACTTTTAACTCACGTACTTCAACTTTGTGTATATTTAACTGTATAATACTTTAGATTCTCGTAATTCTGCTGCGCGTAACTTATGACGAACTGAAGACAGCGTGCTAGAAATTTTGATGAACTGGGCGACCGATGTGTAAGGTATTGAGAATTTTATTGAACTGCGGGGCGATCTACCTCGGACCTGGCTTATATACTCCCACTCCTCGACATGCCTAAAGATTATAAATGAACTGCTATTGGCTAATAAAACGCGCCAACATTAGCGTCTATTTTAATATCTAATGAAAACCACGAACACATATTGCTTTTAGGGAAACATTCTAGAAGCTTCTACCGAAAAGGCGCGAAACATTACGTAACTTCCTTGTTCCCAGTAATGATAAACAGCTCACCCCCCTCTCTGCATTATTACGCTATTATTGACAGTTTCAGTAAAGCCGTATATTATTATTTACCAATAATAATTACAATTAATAAACATCTGAAATCAATGTCACATAAAAATACATATTCATATTACAATCATTATTTACATTTGAGTAATTTGTGATACAAATTACCGTATCAACTTTCCTGGTGTTTAGACACCACTGACTGTACTCATGTGCCCTTTATGTTACCAGTTGGCTATAATGTTGAAATATATAGTATATTCAGGTGCAAGTTTACTAATTACCAATATTGTGGCACCCTGACCATGACAGCTTATATTTGACAACTGTCAGTTGAGAATGCTGTTCGAGACAGGGAGAAGGCAGTACTTGGCGACAGTAGTTACCGAGGAGCATGGTTTATATATACGCATTGCGCTTATAGGTTGTTTTCAATGAGGTAGGTGAACACTGGAAGTAAAGACAACAAAATCATTGCATGCATTCGCATTCAAGTTGAAAGAAGTATTCAATGAATTAACAAGTTCAACAACTTTTGAAAAACCTACCAACGGAGCTGTAGATGATATTGTCCATATTTATTGTGCAATTACAAATTTCCAGTCGCCCATAATAAAAGAAATGAGCTAATACCAAGCACATTCATTTGGTTTATTTGTCATGATTTTAGTAGTGTTACACATGATTGAGCGCAACTTCATCACTGCAGTCCACCAAAATTAGTGCTACTCTCTGCCACTAGAATGACACCTACAGTATTTATTGTACTATGATCTTAATGCACATTAAAATTATATCTCACCTTGCATAGTAGGAATGGACTTGTGAGAAATCATTAAGTGGGGCATAAACTGCTCCAGGGAACCTTGCCACTTGCATGAAGCACCAGGACATGGACAAGAAAATGGGCGAAACTCGCAAGTCTCTTCATGTTCACCTTTTTCAGTGTGCAGCAAGGATGCAGCACATCCTGAGGTAGAGTACTTACAAGGAAACATCACAGTACTAGCCACTTTCTCCATAGCAAGGTTCCTTATGTTTCCTGAAAAACAAACAAATCATGAAATACCATTTTTTAAAAATAAAAGACTGCTTTTAAGAGGGAAAAGGTTGTCCACAGATTATTCTTTTATAAGCAAATACATACTTGCCAACTTCCTGATTTTAAAACTCATTAATACTATGCAGTAAAGTATAATAATTTTGTGAAGGCATGATATTTAGATGCATAAAATGTTTGGTGCAGTAAATGTACAAACATTACATGTAAAAGAAACAGGAATTCCGTTTTGTAGGAATCCTTGAAGACCTCATAGTACTGCTTCTTTTTTTCACACATGCTGAATTTCTTCCTGTACCGTAATAAGCACATATTAAATAGCAAAGAACACCACTTCCTATGATGTACATAGATTTTTAGTCCATATTTTATGCTTCATAGTATGAACTTTAAACAAAAACTATCACAAAAAATGGGAAACAAATCCTGCAGGCATATAGTATGAATAAGATAATTTATGTGAGGGAGTTGACTTTACAACTCACATTGTCCATTACTGAATGTTTAAGCCCATTTACTCCTAATTGGTTTACTAGAGGTCACTAGCACTAGAGTCTGTAGTTTCATCAATTGATACCCAAATTTTTTTATTTACAAGCTGTTGTCTGATTTGTTTTATTGTTTTTTCGTAGCTTCGGCTGACAAAGTTCTTTCTTAATGTGGACGAATCAGGAAGAGTTGCCTGTGTATTTTTCTAAGAATTCACAAAATTTTGGATGGTTTAGTTTACTTAAGGGAATATCAGCACAAAGGAAAGCTGTACAAAGTTCTTTGCAGAATGGTGAATAAGACTGGCGGGATTCGACTAGGAGCATTTGCTGTAGTGTTTTTTCATTTTCAATCCGTTGTACTCCACATTTGTGTTTATCTGTTGCCGCATGCTGCTGAACGTTAAATGGCTTCTCTGCAGTTACTCTTACGTCGCACAGTTTACAATACAGTATTTTACCATCACTTGAAAATACTTTCTCACCATATTGAGACACAAACTATTTTAGTTATACTTGAACATTTTGCTTCACTTTAGGCATTTTTTCTGAACTTTACTGCACATGCTTACGACTTCAATAAGATTGAATAACACAATGAGTGAATTAGACACTTGTCTGCAGTCCAGGGTCCAGAATGACTTAATCAGCTATCTGCTCATAGAGTAAAATAGCTTACACAAACTCACTTACTGCGTAAGGGTGAAGTCCATATTGTGAATTCAAAAGGAAACAGGGAAGGAAGGTAGATACGTGCCATTTTTCAGGAAACAAAATGAGGTGCACAATTCTGAGAAATGTAACACGGAATAAATAAATTGCACGAGAAAGTTATTTTCTTCTTGAAAGAGTGAAAATATGATGAATATGACCATTTACTTACTAAAATATGCTCTATCAGAGAGAAATGCCCATATATGCAAAAATATGACTTAACAAATTAGGTTAATTCATTTCGCTGTTTCATAAGAAGCATTTATATGTATTTAAGGAGCATGTAAGTCCTACTAACAAATATATGCCCTATCATAAAAATCCTAGCCCTACTTATCAGCTTGACACTGTTCGAAGCCAGGATTGTATCTTACATTCCATTCCTTTGGTGCTTGTTTGAGACCATACAGTGTCCTGTTGAGTTTGCATACTAATGATGGGTTAGCCGCATTTTTCAATCCTTCTGGCTGCTTCAGTTATATTTTTTCTTTTACGGTTCCATAAAGAAAGACATTTTTAACATCTAATTACACCATGTATGTTATACAGTTCCTGTACATTTATAACAGTAACAATCAAAGTGTCCATTTTGGCTACTGGGGCATATGTTTCTCGGTAGTTAAAACCCTTTCTTTGTGCACACCCTTTTACCACCAGCAGTGCTTTGTATTTGGTGATGTTGCCACCTGCATTCTTTTTAATTCAGAATACTCATTTCTTATTAATGGCTTTCTTTTCAGGAGGAAGTGAAGCGAGTCTGCATGTGTTTTCTCTTCCAATGCTTTCATTTCTTCAACTGTTTTGTTCCAATAAATGGAATCAGGCCTTCCCTGGATGTCCTGTGCTGAATCAGGGACATCTAAGTCCAAAGCAATACTTGGCACCTACTCTCACAGTTCCACTTCATAGTCCTTAAGATAAGCTAGCATTTTTTTTTCTCTCTTTTTCCTCTTATTTTATTGGGTGCCTCTTGATCTGAGCTGTTCTCTGAATTCTCCTCATTGATTCCTTGAGAACAGTAACATTTTCTGAGCTACCTTCAACACATTCATTAGGAGGTATTGAGAATTCTGCATATATTTTGCTTCAAACTTCCTTCTCGTCAAAAACTATATCTTGTACTTTGATGATTTCATGACTATCTGGATTCCATAGCCGGTAATCATTATTGCAGTAGCCCACAAAGTACAGTTTCCTTGCAAACTGTCTTACCTTCACTGAGTTGTTTAGGAGTATGTAGATCGGCAGGTGAACCAAAAACTTTTGAGTTTGCTGACATCAGTTTATTTCCATACCACATTGTAACAGGAACAGAATCCCTTAAGGCTTTTGTGGGACTTCCGTTTAACTATACTGAGGTCTTGACAGTTTTACTCCACAGATAGTTGGAGAGTCTGGAACCGAGTAGAAGACATCTTGCTTTGTTTAGGATACATCCATTCATCCTCTCAGCTACTCCGTTTTGTTGTGTAGTGTAGCTTATGTTAAGTTCTTGATGAATACCATATTCCATTAAATGTGTGTTCATTTCATTAGAAATGGTAACTATATTCCCCACCTCTGTCACTTTGCAGATGACATATCTTGCATTGAAACTGTGCTTCAGCTCCAGCTTGATAAATTTTGAAGTAATGCAAAATTCACTCTTTTGTTCCAAGAGATAAATTGCTGTAAAATGTATGAAGTCATCTATTAGTGTTAAAAGTATCTCTTTTTGTCAAAAGATGGAGGGTTGATGGGACCAAATAAATCACTGTGGATTAATTTCTAAAGGATGCTGTGCTCTCTTCCTGGTTTGGCTGTGAGGCAACCTACTCATCTTCCCTTTAATGCAAGGTTCACAGATTTCATTAGCCTTGATATCTGTCATTCTGTCTACCAAACTTTTAAGTTGACAGTGGCTTTACCCAGATGACCTTAGTTCATAGACCATAGTTCCTCAATTTCAGTAACCAAGCATGCAAAAACCTTACTTGACCTAAGTGTGAGTTTGTACAGTTTGTAACCATGTCAAGCAACAGCAATAGTTTTATTTCCTTTCAAAATAGTAGTCTACCTCTCACAAAAGATCACTGTGCAGCCAGCAGCCTCCAGTCTTCTCACAGATAGCAGATTAAAGTGTAGACTAGGCACATATAAAATGTTGGATTTGTTTACTATATTCCAACTTCCTTCTTCAAAAGTGAAAAGTTTCATATTTCCTTATGTTTTGCTATAATAGACTTTGATACTGACAGGGTCAATAATCTTTACATCTTCTAAGTGATTAAGACTGTTTACCATATATTCTGTGGCCCCTGAGTCAAGCCACAAGGTTCCCATGCAGTAGTTTGGCAGAAAACTTAAATTCGGTTTCTTCGTCCTTTTGTTGAGTCATATGTGCTGCATTTGTTTGTTAACTAGACGATGATACCCAAGGAGTTCTTCATAAACTGCGACACTACTTTCTTTCATGTGCAGTACCTCCACAGTTGTGATATCTGAAAGTGTTTCAGAAATTCCATTATAGTTACTGTTGTAAGTCTGTACTTTAAATGAAGATGAGTTGAACTACTGAGATTTATTTCTAGGATATTGATTATTCTTTTGTGGTTTCCTTTTCCCTTTCCATATGCAGCAAACGCCATTGTGGATTCTGGTCTTGCTCCTCTTCTCAACAGAGTCCTCTTTGCTTCTTCATTCAGTAGTCTCTCTTCACAAATGGTATGGTTAAATCTTCACCATTTGCTGACATGGTTTCAATCGCCTGTAACAACCATGTTGTACTCTACAGGAAGTGTAAGAAGTAGATTGCAAAAAACTTCCATGTCATCTGGTTTAGCTCCTGCAGTTTTTAGTTCTCAAATGTGTCAATCAAACTTGATGTGCTTCTAACATTTCTGCATAGGGGTTATGTTTCATTGACAGAACACTTTCCTAGCTTTTAACCAATCTGTTATTCCTTTTCTCTCAAAAGTTTAGGCTAAATTCATTCATATTTGGTATGCAGTTTCTTTTCCTTGGCAGTATTTCAGATACAGTAGACCCTTGCTAATTCGAAATTGGATAAACCGAAAACTTGGTTAATCCGTAGTAGCTGCTCGGTCCCTGCCGAATTACTAGGAAAAATCTACCGTTTAAACCGAATTTCCGATAATTCGTACTAAGAACTAAAATTTGGTCCCCTCATTACATATTCCATATGTTATTCTTCATTTAAACCGAATATGTATGTTGTGCGTGCACTATGATATTTTCCGTTACGCATTTCACATAATTTTTCTCAATTTTCCTTTTCACTGTCCAGCTCCATGCTTCAATAGAGGGCTCGGGAAATCCCCAAGAAAGAAGGAATTTCCGGGTTTGTGTCTTCTGAGGGGTGGCTATGGCGTTTTCAGAAGAGCCATAAAATCAGTGCTGTCAATGTCCATGGGGAGGCACATAGAGTAAACGAGGAAGATGCCAATGAGTGGGCGCGGGAGTTACAATCTAAGCTCTCTCTTCGTCACTCAAGAAATGTGTTTAATATGGGTGAAGCAAGCTTTTTCTATAACTTCATGCCTGAAAAAACACTACGTGCCAAGGGTGAAAAAGCCGTGGAGGAAAATGCAGCAAGGAGAGACTGACGGTGGCCCTGTGTTGTAATTCAGATGTTTCTGAGAAGCTCAAACCATTAGTGATTGGAAAATACAAAAATCCACGTTGTTTTAAAAAGGTCAACCTATTCAATCTGCCAAGTCAGTACAAGAATAACAATAAAGCTTGAATGACCAAATCTCTTGAAGATTCAACAACAAATGGCTGCGAGAAAAAGGAATGTTTTGCTAACTTTGGACCACTGTTCGGCACATCAGTTTGATGACCTGAAACTTCCGAACATAGAAGTTGTCTTCTTACTAGCTAACACTACGAGCCATCTGCAACCATTGGATCAAGGAATAATCGCCTCAGTTAAGCGTAATTACAGACGCCGATTGGTTGGGCTCTATCAGTGCAATAGAAGTACAAGAAACAGTTCCACATTGGAATGTACTGCAAGCTACCTGCAACATATCTGCTGCTTGGGATGAAGTTACAACAGACACCATAACTAACTGTTTTAAGAAGGCTTGGACAGCAACTGATAATGACGCTGAAACTGAACAGGAAACCGATGATCCACATCTGAACTTATAATGCGGATACAATTGGAATTCTGATAATGCTCTTCTACACGCTTATACCTGGTTGGTGCCCTCTTGTACCGTCATTATGGAAGAATGGGCGTAGGTAGACAACAACATCTGTGCTGCTGAAGAACCAGTCATTTGCTGATGATGCAGAAGAGAATGATAATTCTTCACGTCATCTTCTGAGGAGGAACATGAAGATACGACACCACGACCCCGTGCTGAAGTTACAGCTGCAATTTCTGTTCTCGAGAGATTTGCTGCCACTTGTGATGTTTCCATGGCAACGACCAACGATCCGCCAACAACAATTAATAATTTTTTCAAATTATAGAACTAAAACGTGTAATGGATAAGAGCTACAACTAAAACATATATTCCGATTAAAACTTAGTGTTAAAAGAACGGTATATTTAAAGTGTTTCTTAAGGTTATTGTTTGTTGTATTATGCGATTCACTAATTCAGTGAGTACAATATTGTTCCAAATAGTACTGTTTTAAAACAAATTAAAACAAGCATTTGACAGTATACTTTCTCAATTAAAGAAATGCCACATATAGCATATACCAGTTTTTTTTACTTTTTCTTAGAAGTGGAACCCCCTCATTTGTTCGTACGCATAACAAAAGAAAAAGTGAACTCAACAGTCGTAATTTACCATTTCAGATAACACGGGACTATTTTTACAAAACCTCGTTAATTCAAACTTTGTTAAACCGAATTGGCTATTTTTCGGTTAAACAAGGGTCTATGTATTCATTGCCTATAGTACTTACAATGATACACTTGCATAAGTTGACCTTTTGTCATAACTTTTCATTGGCAACTTCTAGAGTAGTATCCTGTGTGTCCGATTTCCCTTCCACAACTTCTGCATATCTAGCTCCCTTTTGGGCATGTGTTATTAAATTCTTCTCATCAAGAGTAATTCAACATATCTTCAAACTGAGTAATTTTTCCCATCAAGTAATGGTACATTGTATCTCTATACAATGTCTTGAGCTTGTATGGTGCTGGGTGTATTAGTCACTATAGAAGCTTGCAATACTTTTTAGTGTTTCTGGACTCGTAACCTGTTGAAAATTCTGTTCAAGAGAGTTAACCATTTATAAAGCATCGCAAAATTCTGTTCAAGAGAGTTAACCATTTATAAAGCATCGCAAAAAATAGTTAAATGACCATAACCTACAATGATTCAGAAAACGGAAAGAAACACACTCCTTTATTATAATTAACACTGCTGCCAACTTGCACACTGTGTACTGACTTGCAAATCTTCCAACAAAAATGACACCAATGGCGCTTATAGTGTAATCCACTTTATTTGGCCATGAGGTGAAAAGCTCTACTTATGCATTATAAACACCATCACTTTTTGAAAACATCTAATAAAGGTCCTCTATTTACATTTATGCACTCCTGGAGGCGTCATGCAAATACTACCATGACACGTCGCAAGATTTCCTGTGGAATGGACAGATTTTACAGCAAATGGCTGCTTTCAACTCCTTAATGGTGCACAGCCAATTGACAAAGACTTTGTTCTTCAGGTAGCTCCTGAGGAAGTAGACTGGAATCATCAAATTCGGGAAGCAGGATGGAATACTGTGGCTCTATTAACCACACTGTGGTTATTGGAGCAGACATTCCTACCTCCCGCCCTCAGGATTCCAAACAACCACATTACTCTTATGGAGGCTAACTGAAATTTGCACGTAGTATTCATTTACTTGGTATTACTGACATGAAACTTCTTTAAGAAACATCTTAAATGTATAATAATCAGTATAGTAGTCTTTATTTACACCTCCTATACATTGATATAAAATAATACAAGCCTTAAACATACAGCTAGGTTAGGTGTGTTTCCACGATTACAAATTTTTCATCCAATATGCTTATGTAATTTGACAGCAGTGTTGGACTTTTTTTTTTTACTGCCGCTACCCGGAACCCTAGGTAGAATACGTATATTATTGGTCCAAAAATTCCATGTGGAGATTTAAATAGATATACACATCTTGGGATCCCCTGAATCCAATGAGGTAGTGCGAGGTATGCAAGCAGCATAGCTCAAAAGAGAAAAGTCGCAGAAATAGCAAATCTCACATTTAAACTTAGCTATCCTCTGAGGATGTAAGGTGAAGAGTGTCATTGAATTATCCCAACCCAAAACTACACATGCTACTTTTTTTAACATTGTGTTGCTCTACAAACCAGAGTTTACAGTTAATCTCACATTTATAAGATGTATATAACACAACAGAAATACATGAATATTTTATTTCATTAGCAATGCTCTCAATTACTAGGATCACATCACTATAACTGGTGTACACGACCTTTTACATGCCAGTTAATCCACCAACATGAGGCTGTTGTTTTTAAGCACACTTAAAAACCACTGATCTGACTTACGTTTGAAACTGCAACTTTAAACTCAGAAAACCAATACTTAATCAGCTGAGCTACCCACATCAACATATACTACAAGAGGACAGTTTTGTGAACTCAATTGACATAGAATACCATTTGGGAGTTTATGATTTTGAGTGCCTGGTTTCTTAATTGGGACAAAAAGTAAAATCTTATGAAAGGTCCAGGAATTGTAAAGAGGTAAATTTGAAATCACAAAGAGAATTATTAAACTCATCAGTTTTATTTTAAATTCTGAACATACATGATAAAGTACAATCAAGAATACACCTTCAGTGCATTGGCAAAGTAAATTCCATTCTCTGTTAAGAGATTTGCTAATAGTAGCCATGTTTGCTATGATACATGCTCAGTGCAAACTGTCATCCTCCGTGGTCTAGTGGTACTATGATACGAAGGAGAGCGTTGGATTTTTTTCAGGTGTAAAAATCCTTAGCATGCCTTCGTTCGGAAGGAATTTATGGCATGTAAAAGAACCTCAAGACTGATACAGCTTCCATAAATACTCAATTTCAATTACTTCAGAGTAAACTAAGCCCAATTTTTGTGATTTTGCATATTCAAACTTTGTTATTTTTGGGCCAATGCCAAAATATATTAACATTTATGGAAAATATTGGAGGTGTACTACACACAAGATTCATCACAAAAATACACAACCAAGGGTATTGTCGAAAGCAGAAATGCAATAACAAGAGTTGTAAGTGCAGTACGTTTAATCCTCCAGTATCTTTTCAGAATAACAGTAGAGTCCAGTTAAATTTTAATAAATTTGCAATTCTAAATTACTTTAAATCCTATTTGTATTCCTAAAATAGCCAACGAAAAAGCCCAGCTTAACATCACAGTTCTTTGCAAAAGCTGTAGTTTCATAACCTGCCAATATATTGAATACAGCAATAAATACCTCTGTTTCAGCGCATAAAAGTAATGCAACATGTAAAACTAAAATATAGTTTCTGACTTCTATATTTGCCAAGCTTAAATATTAACTTCAGCATTTAAAATGTATAAAATCTGTGAATAAAACATGTGCTTTCAGCTTTTCCTGTTATAGCTCAAAATCTACCTAGATTAGGTTTAAAACGTGGAAACATATACATCATTACATGCCTAGGTAACTTAATGAGCTCATCTTTGAGGTATATCCACAAAACAAGTTGAAAATCTATAATTCTCGATTTTCCGCTTCTTCAATAAGAACTGCAAGGGATTCCACAGTTTGTTTGGAATCCTAATGGCGAGATTGTACCATATGAACACAGAAGCCAATGAAAACTGATACAGTAATGGCACAATGTGGTTAATAGTCACTGTAGGATGGAATGACAGTTCAGGAAAATGGGATTTCAGGCGATAGAAAGTCGATTGTTGCAAAACACATCTTACTGATGCAAGCAGTATGTGTCACGCATCTGTTGCAATCAAATTGTGCTCGCTTGTCTGAATTTCTGTTGTCATGAAAATTTCTAACATGTCCGCATAACGGTTAGTATATAACCTGGCCAGGGTTGTGTGTAAGCATGATTTCTTTGCACTGCAGCAACCTTGGTATTGTTCCACTAGCACACTATTGGTAAATGACCCACTCAAAGCTGCATATTGGTTGTGAATGTCAAGTCAGTTGCTGCCTTCTGTTTGTGCTGTACAGACTGGGGTTTGTTCATTGTGCACTTCAAAAGTGAAAGCTTATTCAAACATCTAAATTGTGCAGGAATTACTTTAGAGTACTTTTATTATTGCTGCTGTTCTTGTTTTATCAATCTACCAAAAATACCAAATGAAAAATTCAGGCTTGAACATAAAAATTCTATGTATGATACATATGTAGAAACCAAATGATGTGGACAGGTGCGTAGACAATTTCAGAAGGCATTTCTTGATATTCCAGGACCAATAGAGATACTGCCAGGACAACGGGACTGCTAAATGCTAAACCAGAGAAGCAAAACAGACATATTCTAGTAGGAGAAAAAATTGACAGAATTGGTACAGCAGTTGCAAGCTCTCAAAAGAAATCTTTAAGACGTGTTGCACGGCAAGTAGGTGTTTAAAAAAAACTGTTCATATAGATGCTCAACTTTGAAAATGTGAACCTTAAAGAGACTACTGTTCATGAATTACATTATGAGAGGAATGCCAGGGATGTCTCAATGCAGATGAACACAACTTTCAACATCAGTTATAACAAGGTTAGTACTCATTATAGTGCATTTTACTATTACTCGTGAGTAAAGACAAATGCATGTTTTTATAGGATCATTGTACATAGCTCAAACTTAGTACTTATCCATTTCATTACTTTGATTCCAAATATGTGTACTCTTTCCATGCATATTTGCTTATTTTCACCTTTTTGGTGATAAAACCATGCATAATGCATATACAAGGCATATTTAGCTTAATTGTGCATATAATATACGTTATTTTCAGTTTAAATGCACGTTTTAATGATTTTGAGTAGACACCTCAGTTTTTCAATCTTATGATGCTTATTTTTGCTTCAGGATTGAAAAAAGAAAAGGGGAGATAACAGAAATAGAAACTTAAGATTCTCACAATAGGATGACTTTCCCAGAATTTTACCGACAGCCTTCTGCAGACCACCAGATTTATTTATCCACAACAATCACCAGCAAGCCTTTGATTTCACAACAATGGAAAACACCCTTTAGCTGCAGTACCTTCTAAGTCAGGTATCATGGCTGACATGACAAAGACCAGCTGCAGAGCAGTGGTCTTGTGAAATTTGAACAAACCTTACTAGCAATTTCGATTCTTCTAAAATTGAAATCATTCGGTAAACTGTCTTCACAGTGTTATCGAGAAAGTGGTAAATGTCGGTGTTATTCTGTTTGCGTGTTATTAATGTGCTTCTAATATGCCTCCAATTGAAAGTTCCAGAAGTGTACTCCTTGCACAGTAGATAAGAAAAAAGGATTTTATTAGATCAGATGGTAATGTTGTATTCTGTGATTGTTGTAGTAAAGAGGTAAGCTATTCTTTTTCCGAAAATTTTCTACGGCACTTGTCCTTTGCAAAATATTACAACATTTATTTTAAATAATTAATTAAATAAGAATGCCAGTGTTTGTTTTTTATATCATATCCATGTAACCGGAAGATCTTTTATAATTTCAGATAAAATGTACTAAAAATTTCAAGTCAAACAGCATGTCGCATCTACGTCACATATTGCAAGAATGCAAAAAACAAAAGGATATGCAACACACCACATCCAGTCATTTATTACTACTCCTGCACCTAAGGCACAGCAAAATAATTTTCACATGGATTTGTGCAATGCTTTTGTAGGAGCAAATATACCACTTGAGAAACTCAGAAACCCAACTCTTATGGGATTTTGGAGAAGCATACATCAAAAGATGTCGCTGATGCCTCAACATTTAGGAAAATTTATGATCCAAAATCTTATAATCAGGTAGGCTTACATAATGTATTTGCCAAAATAAATTTAATTTTGTATAAAAATTAATGAAAGCTATTTTCACACACGTAAAAATACTTGTTTTGCTAACCAGGTATTGGATAAAATTCGATAGGACTTGGGAACTTCAAACATATGGAGATCTGTAGATGAAACAATTGATCCTAGGGCGCTATGTTGCTAACCTAATTGTAGGAAATTTAACTGAGGATGAGCCTGGTCAACTCCCATCTAGTGTGCTGTAAAGCCCTGCAAAATTCAAATAACTCCACAATTACTAGTTTCTTTGATGATGGCTTGCATAAGTTTTAATCGGATATTGTAATTGAATAACATTTTAAATACTTGTTTTATTCTCATTTAAGATCCTACTTTTATAAATCATTTCATGAGAAAATGATTCTTATATTTTAGGATTCTGTGGCCAAATAATCTAAATAAAAGCAGATTTCTTTTGCTGTGTGATGCTGCTCCCTACACTGAAGGCCGGGAAAGCAATTAAAATATTTTACCCAAATGTAAAACACACTACCGGTCATGCTCATGGGCTCCATCGTGATGCAGAAGCAATATGCTGTAACTATGACAATGTCAATAATTTGATATCCCGAACTAAAAAGGTATGTGTATAATTTAGATTTATATCAGTTTTAATGGTTCCAAAGCTGTAAAAATAAATTAGTCATTTTGATATTTTGTTTTATACAGGTGTTTTCAAAAGCCCCTGCAAGTGTAACTGCTTACAAAGAGAGTCTACCTGAGTTACCGTTACCCCCTCAGCCCATCCTTACTAGATGGGGTACTTGGTTGAGAGCTGCAATGTTTTAGCCTGACAATTTTGATGGCATTAAAATTGATATGTAGTTAATCGCAATAAAATTAATACTTCAATATTTAGTTTTAAAGTACATACTTCTTTCAGTTTAGGTAATAGACAGTTGATGCCATATGTATCAGAGATGCAAAAGCAGCATTTGAATGCAAAAATGTGCAGCAGGATTTAATTTATATTAAGACGAATTTCTCTAAATTGCCCTCTACAATAACAAAATTATAAGCCACATGTCTGCCACTGGTAGACTCAATGTCAATTGTTGAGGAATTCCATAGATTCCTCAGTCATGCCCAAAGGAAAGTGGGAGTAGATGTAAAGAACAAACTGGACAGTCATAAATAGAAACCCAGACTATGGATTCTTTTGTTCAGTGAAGAAGCTATTTGGTGAAAGCATGAATGAAGAACTTACATGACACTGCCACAAATATGTTTATTCAAATTTGCGCCTATAATTCTTGTGATGTAGAGAGGTCATTTTCTGCCTACAAAAATATTTTGACTGACAAGCGCAGGAACCTCAAAGAAGAAAATTTAAAAATGTTAGTTAACTGTGCAAAAAGAGAAGTGAATTAATGAATTGGGAAAAAAAATGATAGTGCATATTTTAATGTATTTTTCACTTGATTGTGCATGAATGCTTGCATACCTTGAGATTTTATAGTGCATGGAATTCTCATCTTTACTCATGAGTATGTAATGCGGGAGGTTTAGATTGGAAAATCCCAATGTAGCAGACAGCGTGTGTAGCATGCATACATGTGATCCATGCCATGCCCTAAAACACTCGCTCAGTATATCACCTTAAGCACCATTCAGTAAAACCAGGCTTTGTATATCTTGATCCATATTGTGTGTAGACAGTAAGAAAGAGCATTATTATTATCATCATCATCATCATCATCTTCAAAATGCAATGCACACACTCGATTAATGATAAAGTCGAGAGATGCAAGGTGAAAGCAACGAGTGTTTAGTGCTTTCTTGGAATTCCTGCTCATTTTAAGTGGGAGGGCCTATGAAAATCCTTTCTCCCTAATTTTTGAACCTATAAGTTACTTTAATACATTTTCATGTCCAAATGACATATAAACCAGTATTAAAACAACCTCATTTTACCCCCACCCATTCATTAGCTACATCAAACAAAAATAATAACCAAAGTGCAGATGCCAATGCAAAGTGTTATAACTAGGTTGTGGATTTTGCATATTTGCATGTTCTTTTTCTTAAACTTGATTATATACAGACAAAAAATATGCATTTGTCATTTGGAATTACTGTGCCGAATTTTTTGTGCATATTTGAGCATACCTGTAAGGATATGGCATGTTTATACTTTTATAGCATATTTATACTAACTTAATACAGAAATATTTTATTCTGTAAAAGTATAAACTGCGATATAGCAATATTCTCTCCCCATTTCAGCTGGCAATGCCTACAATAAACACTGACTGCATAGACGAATGTTGGGTAACTTTAAGCTCCATCGCCCCGGGCTCATTTGAGCATTATTTTGCCTATTTCATTCGTCGTTTGTATCATCTAACCAGTTAAAGGAAATTAAAAAAAAAGACTGCATTGTTAAGAATGTGAGCACTCATTTTCCCACCTGTATCGCATGCCAACACTACTTGGTTTCAAATAGAATTGATTTAAAGTGATTTCCAGCTTTGTATGCAATTTATTCAGTTCACTGTTTCATCCGCGGTGATTTGTTGTAATATTCGTTATGCCCAAAGACAAAAGTCCAAGTAGTACTCTTCTGAAAAGCTGGGTTGATGGAGAGAAGACTTTAACATCTCACAGAAAATGTGTATTTTGTCAAGTTTATTCAAAGAAAAGCTTTTGCATTTTTTAAACAGATTTATTTACAAATAATTTACTTTTTTATTTACAGAGACACATTGTATTACCTACAAAGTTCAATCATGTTTTAATTAGTAGATGAACTGCACAAAAAAGTTCCAGGTGGATCAGCATTTGCAGATTGCATCTCACATAAAAAATGCAATGAAAAGTAATTATAAGCCTTTGCTAAATTTGAATCCAAAACAAAATTAAGATGATACATTTAGTGCGAACTTCTGTGAAGCCCTAGTAGCAGCTGATATACCTTAGAGGAAACTGGATAATACAGTATATTGCTGATTTTTGTAGAAATACACTAAAAGGCAAATTCCTGGCAAGTCCACATTGAGAAAAAAGTACTTGTGTCTGCTGTATGAAAAAGTAAGTTTAGTTATTTAACAATAAATTGTTTAAAACATTTCTGTAATTTATCTCTATTTTAAAATAGTTGTCTGTATAACTATAAAACAAAATGTTTGTAGATCCTCCAAGAAATTGGAAACAACATAGAAGATTAACTTAGTTGGGTTTCAGTGGATGAAACTACAGACACCTGTAGGAGATATGTACCTAGCTAATATAGTTGTAGGAAAATGGATTGCATAGATGTTGCATCTCTGTGTTTATGTGCACTGCCTTAGAAAAAAACAATCATGCTACCATTACAAGCATAGTGAGAAATGCATTGCATATTATCCTAAATATGACTGAAAAAACATATATATATTAGAGAATGACTTGTGTCTAAACTTTTCTTCTACTTTCAGGCTTACTCTGGCCAAGCAAAGAACATAAGAGATTCTTGGAATTCTTAACTGACAGTGCAGCATGTGTGCTAAAAGCAGCATATGTGCTAAAAGCAGCGGAGGTGCTACAAGTTTTCTACCCCAAAATGATCCAGATTACTTGTACTCTCCATGGCCTATCGTGCCACTGAAGAGATTCGTTCACAGCATCCTAAGGCTAACAATTTGATTTCTTCAGTTAAAAAAGTGTTTGTAAAAACTCCGGCAAGGACTGCACTGTTCAGGGAAGAAGTGCAAGAAACTCCCCCTCCACCAGAAAATGTATTAACTAGATGGGGAACCTGGATCACTGCTGCACTTTACTACTGTTTGTACATTAAAGATATTAAGATTAGTATTCTGAGTTATCTAACTTAAATTTAAATATTTGCACTTTTCATTTATGCACATATCAAGTTCCACTGCAAAAATATCTCTATAATTTAAATAGGCAAATAAATGTTTTAATAAACTAAATAATAATGGTTTTTATCATCTGCACTGTATTAAGCTTACATTTTACTTGTCTACAAAATAAACAGCAATTTTGTTTGTTTTTTGTTTTTTTTCAATTTCAACAGTAAATTTCTTGAATTTATTGCATCATTCAACTTTAATACTAGGAGGCAGGCCCAAAATTGTTCTTATTTTCTTCATAATTAATTGAATATATGCTTGTGTTTAGGTACTTCATTTGCTGAATCCAGAAGAGGACGCGATATAGCGTCCCATTCTATATTGGGCATGAAAGACCAAACATTTTGCTCAGAGGCCTCTTTATCAGTCTTAAGGTTCTTTTACCTTAAATCTACGACACGGGACCACCGGCTTTACTTCCCTTTCAAAGGAAGCCATGCTAAGGATTTTTATGCCCAAAAAAATCCATCACTCTCAGCCAGGTTTGAACTCGCAATCTGGGCAACTATAGGCTAGCACTACACCACAGAGGGCGACATCACTAGTTCCATGGCAAATTGTGAGGTCAACAACCATGTTGCCAACTCTTAATGAGAAAACAGCTAAAAAATCAGAAGGGCCACAAATTGCTAAATATGGAGCAGCCTTCCTACCACAAAATGCTCATGAATGGTAAAGCCCCAATGTCCAAAGCATGTTGGCAGGCTAAGGGCAGCCCGAAGGTGTGTTATTAAGTGTACCTACCCTTGTTAGGATTAAACCACTTGTCGGAAGTAGAAAGTAATTGCAGGGTGGCAGCTGTGAATAAGGTAGAGGTGTGAAAGGGGGTAGAAGTTTTGATCCTCGACGACTACAGGGTAGGGTGCAATGGACCTAGTGCACCGCTGGTGGAAGATGGTTTGAAAGTTTGCATTGGGTTTAATTTGAAATGTACCAAGCAACTAGTAGTAGGACTATATAGGAGCTCAGCTTTTGCTGCTGGTTGGAGTAGTTGCTAGGTTACCGGGAGGGCCATGCGGGGAATCTGGTTATGCCTCAAGTGGCGTTCAGTGGTGTTATGGTACCCTAGAGACCGAACGAGAGCACTCCGATGGAAAGATAAAGATTTTTACAGCCCGGCGCCTAATTTCATTCTCCAGGTATGGAAGAGATAAGACTTCGTGGAGGAGTCTCACTGGGCAAGCGCGGCATACAAATACGTAGCCCGGAGGCCCCTATTCTGTACCCGTTTCAGTCTGCAGGCATACAGTAGGTCGGGGATTATTAGTGCTCTGAAAAGGCGCAACTTAAGAGGAATCGTAGCCCCATGGCTCGATGCGAGAGGTCCCTGATGTGATCAACAAATGTTAGGTGCCTATCTAGCAGTGGTAAGGCTAGCTCGGCCGCCATACGGAACGATCCATCAGGAATGCGATAATGAATCGTATAGTTGGATATGCTTTAAAATATCACAATGCAACGCTTCTGGTAACGCTTTAATAAAGAAATATACACTTTAACATCAGTATAATTACGACTGAGCAAACATTAAACCTAGTCCGCCGTTTCTATTGTATTTTTAACAATAAACTAACGTCCTGAAATTATACGCCTATATTTTAAAATTTGAAAGAAATGCACAAACTCTTTGTAGTGAAACAAAATGCCTGCAGAGGAAATATAAAATACTTCACAGGGTCATTAATCCTCATGTCACATATGCCGCATAGAATACGCAAAACATCCCATCCCAATTTTAGTTCCAATTGCTGCACCCTAATCTGTGAATATAAAATCGATTTATTTAAACATTTCAATTCAGGATTAATTCATATTTATCGCTTGAATTGATACAAATTGTTTAAAAATTCTGATGTGATGCATCCACGTAAACTTCTCTACTCTCTATCATTTATTAGTGGGTAACCAAATATTCTTACTAAAGCCTATATTGCTATCTACTTCATTTTAATCTGGATAAACCTTTGCAGAAATGGCTAAATTACACATTTCGTTATTGATACAAAGGGCAAAGCGATAGTCAAATGTTTAAGAACTGGACGCCATACGCTGTCTTAAAATTACATACTGTTTCCATGCAATAGTGAGAAACAACTGAATATTGACAGGACTGGTATTTTAATCAATATCGTTCAAGCCATTTTTAAAAACAAAAAAAATCTGTAAATGTTCCCTGTAAAGGCAGTGGGGGGATTTTCTTGATCTTCGTGTCGCACCTTTGGAAGATATTGAACTTACATACCAAGTTTGGCATTTATCCGACTTTAGTGTTATGCTGTTCTCTCTCTCTCTCTCCCTCACACACACACACACACACACACACACACACGTTTTTTGGGTCCAGTGTGCCTCAAACATATATTTCCGGTGAAATCTCGGTATTGAATGAATGCTTGGGTGGAATACAATACTTCCCCTACCTAATATACGTAGTAGAAAAGGTAAAACTGGATCCCTATACATATTCCCCCTTAATATTTTTCTGGCTGCGCTACTGGGTGATATATGTGATCGCTGTCGTTTGAAGGTATATAAAATTAATGTAGAAGAAACCGAAACAGATGAGGGGAAAAATCCAGTGAGGAGAAAAATAATCAAGGATGTTAATATGTTAACAAAGCGTAACCCATGACACGAAAGTGAAATGAACAGTGTTGAGGTTTAATACGAAAACTGGCCTGTCATAATCCTTCTTCAAATTGTTATCTATACAGATGTGAAAAATGCCCAGAGAGTGTAACCATTTCAGAATTTCTAAATTCATTATTGTAGAAATATAACATGGAAGAAGCCGTATATAAAAAATGGAGAACAGACGGACATGGATGATCCTGGTTTAAGTTATCAATAATTTGCTTATCTGTCCGAGAAAAAAGAATTGTTTTTCGATTATTCAGATGACGGTCCTGCAGTTCAATTTTTTGAAAAACAACCGATTACCTATCTATAAGAGCAATGTTCACACGTAATAACATTTACTGTTTCTGTGATGGGGCAGCTCAATACAATCTGCTATGTCACTGGACAGATTTCCAAGTGTCAGCAGAATAGCATTTCACCCACAACCAAAGAGGAACACGAAGAAGCATGTCTATTAAATGTACAGACTTGTGGGACTGAAAATGTTGCTAGGAACGCGCATCATCCACCTGATTCCAGTTTCTGCAAAAAAAGGTTACCGTAAAAACATTTTTGGGAACTTGACCTCCTAAATTCCCGAGATCTCGTCGTGGCGAAACAGAATAATGCGTGCCAGACTGCCGAACGAGTTCAAACGCCACGGGTTTGGCGGGTTGCGGAATACGTGCCTTGGTTCAGTCATTTATATTTTAAAACTTGAGTTCCCTTTGCGGTTCCGTGTTGAATGTCTAACTTTATTTAGTTTTAGAGTGCCATTCAAATTAAAAGATTATCTCTGGGGTTATAACATTTAAAATTATGCATGTGTATTGTTTTCAACATAAAATGCTATAAACTTAATATTAAGTGCATAATAACATTTAATATCCACCATTTACATAAAGTTAAAAATCACTTATGTTGTAGCTCCTGCAGAGTCTTGAGAAAATTATACATAGACGCAGGTTTTCAAACAGCCACAAATTTACTGCTTCGTTAACTTCCAAAACATGCCTCGATTTCAAAGCAATGGGCTGGTTTAAGTTCAGCCACCTATATTAGCTGGTAGCGTTGGTAAGCATGTCATCAAATGTTTATTCGCAAAAAAAAAAAAAAGGAAAAAAAAGGACGGTGCCACTAACTTAAAACTGTTATATCGTATTTTCGCGAATGTAATGTGCACTTGTTTATCAAAATGCAGTAGGCATATTCAAAGTTGTGCATATTTGATTCGAGTGCAAAATCGTTCCGTAGTTTGCCGGTAACTGCATTCTAATGTATACCTATTCTTACGTCACAATGTATTGCGGCATTCTCGATTTCGTTACTTTTATTGTTGGCCTATTATTGTAATAATGATCCGAATGGGAATATTGAATTAATAAGTAGTTATGAAACGTAGGGCAAACAGAGGAACATCTTATGACGCTACTTGCAAGCGTAAAGTTATTCTTTATGTCGAAAGCAAAAATGGTGACGAAATGCTGGAAGAGATCAATGTAGCGAAGAGCAACGCTTGCTTTTAGGCAGCCACAGAAATTGGCATTATTTACAACTAAAGCTAGCATAAAGGTACTTATAATACTGGCAGTAGTAACTGTTCATTTCAAATGTCTATGTAGCATAAGTTATGTTCACTTTAGTAGGTAGTGGTAATTTCTTTAACAATGACTGTCACGTAACAATAAATTACTTATAAATACCGCGTATGTTCTGAAACGTTACGCACAAATCCACTCTTGTACAAAATAAATTTATTTAAACTTATCCAATCATTGATAGGCATTACATTCGCCTACTAACACTTCTTTATTGTTTTAAGTTTCAAATTTGGGGTGTGCATTAGATTTGCGTAGGTATATAAGGTATTATTTTGTTCTGTTCAATGTATTTTATTGGATTACGTGGTTTATTTTGTGTATATCTTCTATGTTTAATGATGATTCACCATTTAAGAGGACGTCCTACACGATAGCGCGGCATATTACTAATGGATTCTTCAACAGCAACATCCAATGCAAGAATAATGGTACAAAATTTTCGTGAAACATCCCTTAAGCACTATTCAAAATGAAAACTATTGCGGAGTGGAGATTTACTCATAATATTGTGTTTTAAATCACGTGCAATTATACCTATAGACATTCCTGATAAATATGTTTCTACTTTTAGCATACAATCTTGAATTCGCAGCTAAAGCCGGGATTAGCCACTAGTATTATATTTTCAGAATTAAGTGAAGAGCCCAATCTCAAGTGATTAGCAGAAGTAACTGACGAAAAAAATCGAAGCTAATGTCGTTTTAACACAAAAACCCAATTCCTGGGATACTTAGACATGAGATGGACTAAAACATTTATCAGAGATTAACCGTTATACTCATACCTCTGCGTAGTTGGACCTTCTTTTTCAGACGTTTGGTTTTGGAGCAACGTTGCTTATGTGAACGATTCCTCTATTGGATGGCACGCTGTGTAATTTGCTCACAATATCGGACTTACCACACACACTTTCAGAACAGCTATGACAAACTGCACACTGCTCAGAGGTCAGATGCCGCCACTAAGCCGCATTTATTTTACATGCCTCTGATTGGCTGTCTGCTACAATTCACGCACCATTGTTGTTACTCATTTTATATGCCTCTGATTGGCTGTCTGCTGCAACTCACGCACCAATTTTGCTGCATGTTTTAGGCGAAGGCGCTTGGATACAGAACACCTGAAGTTGAGCGAATGCCTAAAATGTACGAGCATTAGCGACGTTTGCCGCGGCCAAAATTTCTTACGATACTTAGCAAGAAAATGAGCGCCAAAACAATGAAACTAAAAAAGAAACTAAACAACCTAATATTGGACCAGATACAAGCCCAAAAATACCATTATATACCACATCAAAAATTATCAAATCTCAGAAGTCAAAGCCTGTAAGTATACACCAAAGCAGACAAAGGAAACACATTAGTGATTTTAGACCAAGAAGATTATGAATCTAGAGTTATGCAATTACTACATAGCCCAGAGTACATAGAAATCAGCAAAAATCCATTAAAAGAATGCACCAAGTCACTCCAAAACACACTGATAGAAACCAAAACATTAACAAAAGCCGAAAAATCCAGAATTAAACCAGATTTTCCCGCCATAACTAGGTTATATGCACTACCAAAAATACACAAACTCGGCAACAAAATGAGGCCCATAGTGAATAACATAAACTCTCCCACATATAAACTAGCAAAATGGCTTTCAAATACCTTCAACTCCATGCCTGTATAAAAAATTCATTAGAATTAATCAGTCACCTTTCAGATATAAATATATCACCCACAGACATGATGGTATCATTTGATGTCACTGCACTCTTCCCAAGCATACCAAAAGAAGAATTATTAGCACTCCTAGAAACTTGGTTATTAAACAATGGCACACCTAGAACACAAACAGAAGATTACTTAACACTAACAAAATTATGTCAGGACCAGAATTTCTTTTCATTCCATAACAAAATCTTTAAACAAACCACAGGCCTAACTATGGGAAACCCCCTTTCACCATTTTTAGCAGAACTATATATGAGCCATTTTGAATGCCATATTACTAAATCTTTTCCACATCTATTCAAAACCTGGTATAGGTATGTAGATGATATTTTTTATATTGTTCCAAAAAAGCTTTCAGAAGATGCTTTGAAATTATTGAATTTACAAAAAAGATCTAGTAAATTCACAACAGAAAAAGAAGAAAATGGCCAATTACCTTACCTAGACATCAGGATCATCAGAAATAATGCACACAACAAACTAACGTTCCGCATTTACAGAAAACCAACTCACAGAGAAAATTATATTAAAAACAATAGCTACAATCCTACAAGCCACAAACATGCAATTTTAAATAGTATTACAAACAGATTAGTACATATACAATTGGAGAAAGAGGAATACCAGAAAGAATACCAACACATTATCCAAATAGCCACTATGAATGGACACCAGAAAAAAACAATAGATAGGAAGATAAAAAAGTTTGAAAGACAGAAATACATCCAACAAACGACTACTGTACTCAGACAACAAAAACCACAAGCATATAGGAAATTCACTTATCACCCTTGGACACATAAGGATTTTCAAGAAATACATCACCATCTTGTCTCTACAGAATAACCACAATATACAGAAATTACTATGCAACAGAACAAAAGACCCTATCCCCAATGATAAATCAGCTGGTATATATCAAATTGTTTGTAATGACTGTAACCTGGTATACATAGGAAGAACCAAAAGAAATCTTGAAATAAGACTTAAAGAGCATATGAGATGCATTTACCAAAAGCAGCCGGATAAATTAGCAGTAGCACATCATTTCTGGTCTTCAAACCATGAAATCACTCCAAACATAAAACTCTTAAAATCTATCAACAGCAGCAATGAATTGGACATCTGGGAAAAAATACATATCGTCAAACACAGAAATCACCTAATGAATTTCGAACTGCCGCCACCCAGCAGCCTTTGGAGGTTCATCAGCCCAGCACCAGAGAACACCACTAGGCACACAAATTCCCCAGATAATAACTGGCAAAATCAGTTGAAAACATGCTGGCGATGGGAGCACACCATCTTCCGAAACGCGTTCAGGTAAGAACATTTTAGTGATGTAGTGTAACAACCTTCAACTCTCTTTATTTTAAATTATGACACATCACTGTTACTAGCTTCTCAATCTTCAAAATTAATCAAGATATACATTTTATTTTTCATGTAAATATCTTTAATTTCTGCTGAATGAGGAGGGCTTCAAAGGCAATTCCCAGAAAATTCAAGATATACATTTTATTTTTAATGTAAATATTTTAATATATGTATTTTAATCAAAATCGTTAAAGCCACTTTTTTTTAGAAAATCGGAAGTTTCAAAAACTGTTCCATGTAAAGGATAGTTTTGGGTTACGGGGATTTTCTTAAAAATCTTCTTCCTTGGAAGGTTCTGAACTTAAATACCAAGTTTAGTGCTGATCCAAATTTTCGTTTTTAAGTTATGCTGTTTTCTCTCTCTTTCTCTCTCTCTCTCTCTCCCTCTCTCTCTCAAACACACACACATGCATGCATGCGTGTGCGCACACACATGGACCTTTTTCTAAAAATACTTTTTTGTATTCAGAGAGCCTTAAAATATGTATTTCTTGTGAAATCTCTGCATCTGATTTTTGGGTGGAATGCAATTACCTTCTCTACTTACTAAGTATGTGATAGCCAAAGTAAATATAAACAGTTCATTTATGAACAGAGAAATTCATCTATTTTTATAAAATATGTAGGGGAGAGTGGGCCACATGTGACATGGGCCACAGTAAGACATTTATACTTTATCAGTTTCTTACATGAGGGAAATTTGTTTCTTAATGTGTAATGTTGGCACACTCTATGAAGACCATTTTGCTGTTAATACTCTTTGGAGGAAGTTTGCTGTTTACAGAATATGTAAAAGTTCAGATTTTAAGGTAAAGAAAGTAAATTTTTCTTATTGTGTTGTTAATTTTTTTATATCTATTTAAATATATTTATAATAAACAAATATTTAAAATGGCTATATATATTGTGGAATTAATGTGAGAAATACCAACACAGTGTGCAATATAGGTTCGGTTTTAAAAGTTAAAATGTTTTATTGAAACGAGTGGGCCACAATGAGACACAGCAGGTTGGGCTACAGTGAGACAAGTCTCTCTGCACCCCTTGCATGTCAATTTCTTTCTATTTTGTGTTGAATTTAATTACTAAAGGGTAATGTTTAGTGTTAAACATGTTCCTAATTACTTTTTAACTATGACACGCAACAGAGAGAGGAAAACCACAATTGGAATGTTTAAAGAAGAAGACATGAGGGCAGCTGTAAAGCTTGTTCAGGAGGGTATATCAGTGCGTAAGGCTGCCAAAGCTAAGGGTTTAGCTTTTCAAACACTTCACAGGTGTGTGCAAAGATTTACATAATATTTTAATATTATTAGGCTTTTATTTTAATGTTGACCGTCCTATGTATTACTTAATATTCACCAGTATTTTTATTTTTAATGTGTACTGCTGTAAAACACTATAATTAAATGTTCTTTATTTTAGGTATGTCATGAAACAGAGGAGTAGTCATAATGATGAAGATAATACCAGGATGTGTCCCAAATATAATAGTCGGCAGGTGTTTACTGCCGCGCAAGAAGAGGAGTTAAAAGATTACCTGTTGACTTGCTCGGCTATGTGTTATGGTCTAACTTTGGCTGTAGAACATTAGCTTATGAAATGGCATCAAGAAATGCTTTAAAATATCCTGAATCATGGGAAATTCAAAAGAGAGCTGAGATAGAGTGAATCTGGGGCTATTTGAAGCGAAATCCAAATTTATCTTCAAGACAGCCAGAAGCCTGCAGTTTATCAAGAGCAACATCTTTTAATAAACATAATGTTGCAATAGTTTTTGATAACTGGAGACTGTCCTACAATGCTCTGATCACTTTTCTAATGGGCTTCGTATTTTCAATCTGGATGAAACCGATTGCTCCACTGTTCATAAACCAAAAAGAATAATTGCAGGAAAAGGTATAAAACAAGTGGCTAAAGTTACTAGCAGTGAAAAAGGTAGTCTTACAACTGTAGGCTGCATTATAAATGCAGGAGGGAATGCTCTTCCTCCAGCAATTATATTTCCCAGAGTTAAATTTAAGGAACACATGCTTCGAGGAGCCCCCACCGGAAGCCTAGGTCTTGCAGCGCCATCAGGATGGAAGAATGGTGCACTGTTTCTAGAAGTGTTACAACATTTTGTGAAGCATTCACATTCATCGCCAGACAATCCATCTCTTTTAATAATGGACAATCATGATGCCCACATATCTTTAGAAGCGACTGACATTGCCAAAGAGAATGGGATAACCATTTTGTCAATCCCTCCTCACTGCAGCCACCGTCTCCAGCTATTAGATGTTTCAGTGTTTAGGCCCTTTAAATCGTTTTATAATGCTGCAGTTGATTCATGGATGCTGAAAAATCCTGGAAAAACTGTTTCCATATATGATGTGGCAAGTTTCGTTGGTGTAGCACATGAACAGGCAATGACACCAGCAAATATCATGTCTGGATTTCAAAAGCAGGAATATTTTCATTTTACAGACATGTCTTTTCTGATCAGGATTTTCTTTTAAGTGCTGTAACTGACAGAGAAATGAGCGCTGAAGGTGCTAACAAAGTCTGCAATGAACCTGCCCCAGGTAATAGCTCAAGACAGACAACTGGTGATGGAGAGTTGATAGGAAAGGAGAAAAACCCAAGTCACATTAGCCCTAAGGACATCCGCGACTACCCCAAAGCTGCAAAGAGGATGGAGTCCACTTCCAGAAGGAGTAAGGGGAGATCCTTCATTCCAACAGACACTCCAGAGAAAAACTTACTTGCGCTTCAGATAAAAAATCAAAGAATAAGAAAAGTTTATTCAAGCAAATAGAAGTTAAGTCAAAAAGAGCTCAATCTACCAGCAATGATAACAAATCTGATTCAAATGGTTCAGATGATGAAGAGACAGGTCTCCAAACATACGAGAAGCTGATCTCTGAGCCAAAAGAAGGAGACTTTGTCCTGGTAGAGTTTCCAGGAAAACACTCCTTGGAGAGGTGCTGCAAGGTAGAGATATGGATGGTGATTATGAAGTGAAATTTCTTAGGAAAAGTGAAAAACTGACAGCCAGGTTTTACTATCCAGTTGTTCCAGATATTGCATCAGTTTCTATTGAGAATATAAGATACCTGTTGCCAACTCCTTTTGCACATGGCAAAACAATAAGGCAGAAATCATACCTAAACTTTTGTGTAGATTTTGGAGACCTGAGTGTTTTATAGAGTTTTTGGTGTAATTTCAGTAATTATTGTGTTGTGATACAGTTTTAATGTTCCCATACATTGTGTCTCATTGTGGACCACCTTGTGTCTCACTGTGGAACACTGATGGGCCACAGGGAGACAGTTGTTATGTAACTATAACTTGCGGTTTTTTTAAACAAACTTGATAGCTTCAGAAATGTTAGATATGTCAACTTGAAGAGCAACATTAATACAATATTGTAACCAATAAAGAGTTTTGGAAAAGCAAAAATGTGAAGCAGAATAACAAAAATTATTTTTTCTGTCTCACCCTGCCCACCTTCCCCTAATAATTAAGCAATAAATATTTGTAAGAACAGAATCTTTTACAGCACAGAAAAAATGCCTAAACCAGTGATTCTATTAGCAACTCTCCAGCTCTGAGACTCAGCAGAAGTCCCATTCTCTGATGCTTTTATTCTTAATTTATGGATCTAAATTATATCTGTCTTTAAATCATCTTTTTGCTCACTCAGTTTTATCTGCTATGTTGTTTCTTATTTTAATGTTCTCTATCATAATCACTCTTGTTTAGTAACTATTCTTGAGTAATATTTGTTGTTTGCCAGTTTGTTTTTTCCTCAATCATACTTGCTTCTTTCATCACTATATACAATGTAAGGATATAATATATCAATTTCATATTTAAAAAGTGAACTCTATGCAAAATGCTAATCATACAAAAAGAAATGATGATCCTGATAATAAGGGACTGTAGTTTACATGGTTTAACATTACAAAGTATTAAAATTTTACCACTTGACTGCAGTCTAAGAAACAACAACAAAAATGTTGTAGGTTAAAGTTTAGCACACAAAAAGTTTGTTAGTTACAATACAGCTGATGATCCTCAGGATCAGCATTCTAATAGAAAACATAAATTCTTTTGCCGTGATTATTTTTGTTTTTATGTTTTGCACTAAAATATATTACGTTAATATACAAATACACATAGGTACCATTTTGCATCATGATCAATTTTCACTAATGCTAAAATAAATTTATTGGGAAACTAAAATGGTTTGATTAAGGATCTCCTTTCTTTTGCACGGGAAGTGATGCAGGATTTTAAGGGACAAACTTTAAGTTAAATTTCCATTATTTTAAAATTATAAAAACCATTCTTACCAATTCTAAGAATGTTTACTTATTTATATTTGAAATTTAGGGTGGGAATATCAAAATATATTTGCTGTATTCTGAGATAAACTTGGTTATATCTAGAAAAATGTAATTCAAGACAGTGAGGCCATAGTTAATTTCAGCATTTGGATTCACGTTTTTGAGCATATATTTTTAAATTGAATTCTTTATTATGTGTTTTTAAATAAAGTCTGTGTGTGTGAGTTCAGTAGATGAGGAAGCAATTAACTATGAAAGAAACGTCTTAAAACCACTGTGACACACATTTGTCCATTTAAGAATATTCATCCCCATATGCAAACAGTCTCTATTCAATCTACTTATAATAATTTAAAGTACTCTTATTACTATGCTGGGAGGATATCTGATTTTGTGCAACAAACACAGTTTTATAAGATAAATTGAAATTATTACCTGAAATTGGTTATGCCTCATAAATATGTTGGAAGAAACAAAATTGTGTGCAGATATACAACTCAAACCACCTTTGTTGATGCTATAAAGCCAACACTAAATGACAGTGAGTAACCTACCTGCTTTTAACCCACAAAGGCAACAGTACACTATGTTTGTGTTGTTAATAGCATGCATAGGTTCTGCTGTTGCAATAAAGTTTTATCAAAATAGTAACCTTCATATCAAATAATGTTTGTTAGTAATTACAACAATGATACCCTACTAAGGAAGCAAAACTGAAGAATTAAGTCAAAAATGTAGAATTTTATTTTGCTTCAATGTATTTTGCACAGACCTTTGAACTATCACACAATAAAGTTTGTACCCAAAACATTTTTCCACATTTCCTCTACCAATCTTAGGGTTTGTGAACTGAATTCCCTAATATGCTGTATACGTGTGTTTTTGATAAAGTTAGCCATTAGGGATCATTACTTTAAAATTCATTCTGAGCTGTATTTCTACCAGAGAATCAAAGCAGTGCTTTTGGTGGTGCTTGAGACTGGAGGATACTTAATATGGTTCTACACAATTAATATCTAAATAGCACCAATAAATAACTTCATTTCAATCAATAGCAGAATTTCCATCTAGTAATTCAGACATTCACTTCTGGAAATATGTTACAAATTTTCAACTTTTATTAGTTTCTCAGAAAGTTAATGCAAAAATCATATTAAACCTGCAAAAGGAATTTTATAAAATCTACCAGTTTTCTCAAAGTGCTGTACTGAGCAGTGCTGCCTAGTTCAAACTACTGTTGCATTTTCACAGACATAATGTATTTCTCTATTAATTGTTTTTAATATCTCTTGCAATAGCTTTTATGAAGAACAGGTATTCAATATTTATTCGCAGTATCTGATATACCGATTTTCTCTTTTATTTCAGCCATTCAGAAAAGCAGTGTGGATGTTCAAAAAGCTCAATTGTTCTGATCCAAATTTGGTTCCACATTCAGTTATTGGAGATGCATTTGGTAATGGTGCTGGAGGAGGGATAGTTCCAGTTGGAAGCAATAGAAGTGTTGGTGGTAACTTTGGTCCAGGTAACAGGAGTGCAATGGGAAGAAGGAAGAGAGGAAGGACCAAGGGTCGACAAACGAAGAACTGTGCTGACTGTCATCACTAAAGACACACCCTTTACCACCACCATCTAGAATTATTGTATGGTCTGCCATGTTGCAGTCTAGCCTACTGTGGCTATTTTTGTTGGGGATGTCAGATAAGACTCTGCAGTGTTTACCCACTTAAGCATTCTGCCTGACAGCAATATTTTGTATAATGATATCAAAATAGATATTTTTAATTAAGAAAACATGCGATATAACATGTTTCTGACCTTAATTTTCTGTTGCTTAGTCTCCTATTGGCAGTGATACAAAAGCTGGCTGGTCATTATTCCCTATTAGAAGTACTGAAATAAAATTTTCCAGGCTTTCTACCAAGAATCTATGCCTTTCATTATTTTCCCCTCAATTTTTTATGAGATACATATAAAAACATTATACATGACATGTTTAGCACATACTCATTTATGATGTTACTTGCAGATTGTCAGAAACAATTAAGATCAAGCTGATCTTTAACACACTGTGTTAGCCATTTTGTTGAAGTGCCATGAGTATTATGTTAAAGTGAAAGTGTTTTTGATAGTCATATTACTGAGTCAATTTTCTATTATGTAGCTTATTCTGAAGTGCATAAATAATTTGGAAAGTATAATTTAAGTAGAACACCATTTGTGTGTGTTTGTGAATGTGCTAGAAGTTTACCCAAAGCTTTTCACAGAAACTTGATTTGCACAGAATTATTTTTAGTGATGGTATAGTTTTGTACAAGTTTTGATACGTTTTTCCTTCTATATCTGTGCAAAATGCTGTTTCCTGGTATTTTCTCATTAAATATATATTGTTAATGTTGTACATAATATTTTCTTATTGCTGTACATAAGCATATTTCTTTTTTTATATCTGTTTGTACATATTTAATTTTATTATCTTTATCCTAAAAAATGTCTTCTATTAATTCATTTATATTCTTTGTAACTGTCAGTTTTGTTACTAAATTTTGAGTGGTCTGTATTTTATGCTATGCTCCAACATCTGTTTATTTCACACATCTGTTAAAATGCTGATGACTGATCATTTTAGAATTAGTACTTGCCCTAACCCGGTCCTGCTAGTCCTACATTTTAAGTCATTTTTCAGTTTAAAACTTATGCATTGCAAATACTTACATTTAGGCTAAAATTTCAATTTAGTCAATATATGCAAATATCCAGCAGAGTGTTTAGTCTCTAGAAGTCCAAGCCAATTTTGTTCCATTCAAATAGCAATAATGAATATACTTTAATTGTGATATTAGTCTCTTTTTTTTTGTGTATGTGAAAATGCAAACATCAGATATGTAGCTTTTCAAATGTAATTCAATAGAAAAATATATTTGTTTTGATACAATATTAGTGTATTATTATTTTATTTCCTGTAAATATTCTAGATCTATTTGACAGTAAACATTCCTTTTATAGGAGTAAAAAGTGACAAAAAATTTTTTACAGCAAAACAAATATATTCACAAAAACTGAAATATACATTTTGCAACCTCTCCATGAGATTGTAGGTATATGTGCCTCGTATGCATCTAGAGGCTGTTATTTCAAAATGGCAGCTATGCCTAAGACATTTGACACTAGAGCTGCAGGGTATTATTCACTTTCTATGTCGAAGGATAAAACCATCAATCACAAATGATTGTAACTGGTGTGCAAAGTACAATAAAGGACATGTAAATGACTTCAATGAATCCTATTCTGGATGGCTTTGCACATCCCAAACACAAAACAATGTTGATGCCATGGAGGCATTGATTCACGAGGATTGGCAGTCAAAAATTGAAACAAAAGTGGATGCAGTTGACATTTCCTATGGCAGTGCATTCATCAATATGCATAAGTAACTTGGGTTTCGCAAAGTCAGCAACATGGGTTCACAGGCAGTTTACACCACAGTACGTATATGGAAAACCATATGGGATGCAGTCTTGAGCAGGTACTTGCTTGGTTATCATAGGGCTGGAAACACATTCCTTGACTGGGCTTTTACCAGAGACAAATTATAGGGGTTTCATTACACCCCTAAGAGCCTGTATACATGAAATGTTAGATAATGCACTGTACTGAGTGATTGCATTGACACATACACGTCCAAACATGTGATTTTGGTTAGCGCCCAGTCAATGTGCAATCAAAGTTCCCCCTTCCATTTTGAGATTAATGAGCACTCTGAGACAAACAGAACTGCATTGTTGTGTACAGTTGAGCACATCCTTTGTAGTGAGCATCAGCATGGAGATTGAGCGCTTTGAAACAGACTTGCCTTTAGGATATGGAGAGTCTGGATTATAAGAAGTATGTTGAAGAAGGATAAAAATTAATGAAGATGCCATTAGTCATTTTATCCCTTCTGTGCCTTTGTTATTGCATTTATATCAATGATATAGTACCCATAAACATGTTATCTCTTCAGCATCCATGGTAATACTAAAGTGCCAAGTGCTTGCATGTGTACAGTCATGTAGTTCTGTTAACGGCCTCATTGCCTCATGTGTTGAGGCCTAAATAAAAGAAGCAGAGTATGATACAACAAAATCTCACCCACACCCAAAAACCTTATCTACTGGAAAGGCTTGGCTTACTGCTTCCTGAGAAAACCAAGGTATGATTATTGCTGATTTTGTGGTAAAAGGAGCAACTGTAAATGCTGCTACATCTTGTGCCAAACTAGATCCCCTATTAAGTTGCCCTGCACTGTAAGCATCCAACAAAATCTCTGGAAGTCATTCTTCATGACAACTCTTGTTCCCATGGGACTGCATTAGTGGTGCAAAAAAGTCATTTCCTAACATTTGAAAATTCTCAAGCACCTGGCTCCATCAGACTCTCACTTGTTTGGCCCACTGAAGAGACGCCTTATTGACAACATTTCAGCAGGACAGAGAAGTTGTGACAGCATGCATCCTTAGCTAAGCATTCAGCCAAATGATTTCTATTGCACAAACATAAAGAAACTGGTGTATGTGGATAGATGTATAAATATGAATGGATGCTCTACGGAGAAGTCAGCTAATGTCCAAGGTTCCAAAAGTATACCTTTCTGCTTGGCTGAAAGAAATGCACACAATTACTTTTTGATTTTCCCTTATACCATTCATGTTTACTGCACAGGACCAAAGTACTCTCAATACTTTTGCAATGGATTACCAAATGGTTTAGTGCACAGACATTTACACCACTGTGAAAGTGGGAAAAACTCTGCTAATGAACATCTAAACTGTGGAGGTGCCAAATGGCTCTATACTACTGTAAATTTTAATGTGGAATTTTAAGTTATCTAATCATCTTCCTCACAGTCTCCTATATCTTCTTCCATCAAGTTTTCATTAATTGTACAACTTTCTGCATTACTATATAAGCATTACCACCTCATCATACTCTTCCTCACATAAGTTTTATAACTATGTTTGCCTGTCCAAACAGTGCTGGTATCACCATGTTAGTCCTTGCTTTCCAACCTTCTCTTGTATATGCTGCTCATTATTTAGGTTCTCCACTGCAATAGTGAAGCCTTAAGGTAAGTGTTCACTTGTCCACATCATACACCTTGTATTGAATGTTTTATAGCTCTTCATGACCCGTCTCCAATTTTAGTTTTGGATCTAGGATTGTACTATGAGATGCTGGCTTATTTTCCCTATTGCTGTAAATGTGAATGCAAGCACTTGTGTCCACTGCAGAGAAGTACAATGGCTGATATACATAATAGCTGAATGTTTGTCCCTAGTTCCTACCTACAAGGGAAAGAAGGAAAAGGTGCATTTACAATTTGGTATGCACAACTGCATGGCAGTGAGTGCTTTTTCAGAGATTCAAGCATCAATTCCATGTGTGTTATCACTAGGATCCGGATTCTTAGGATTTGTCGGTTTGACCTAATTTTTTTCTTGCAATTTAATTAAGCATTTTTAAGATAACAATATGTTTCACACTTCCTAGGGCTAAAAATGATTTTAATGGGGCCTGCAAATGACTGAATGAGGAGTTGTGACCTAAAATGTCCTAAGTCACCGTTTTCAGTACTTCAGATGATACATAAATGTATTTACCCAAGCTCCCACTAGTGTAGCTTCCCAAGCATGTAACAAGGCACCTTATAAATATATACCAGAAGCTATACTCTCCTTTGAAAGCGCCACCCTACCATTCAAAGAGGGTTTGTGTATCATTGGCAATGTTTCCAGAAAAGAAGTAAGTACCTGGACCAGTGGAAATTACACATTCTTCAAAGCTGCAGAGAACTATTAAACACAATCTTCAATTCAAAGATCACACTGGTAAATCCATGTCTCATTATCTGTTACGATCTTAGAAACACTGCAAGAGCTACCATTACCAAATCTTAGGAGCCTTTCTTGGCATCATTCCACTCAGGTGTCCTTTCGGGCTAGTGTGAGGTTGTGGGACACCCAACAAGTTGAAACTTTGCTGACCCTCAAGAAATCATACACTAATCTGAATTAATAAATCTCTCCTTCTAAAAAGTTTAAACATCAGAAAATTATAACCAATACATAACGAAGGGGACAAATTAGACCCAAATAATTACCAACCTTTAGTAAACACTCCAATAATCTCATCTATAATTGAAATGGTATTCAAAGATAGACTGCAAAATTATTTGCAAAAGAAACAATACTTCTTTAAGTCTCAGCATGGATTTAAATTCAAAGTCAGCACTGTAAATCGTATCACTGAAATAATTAATCCAATCCAAGATGCTCTCGACAACAAAAAGAGCTGTGCAGCCATATTCATTGATCTCAACAAAAAAAAGCGTTCGATGCTCTTAACCATGATATTAACAGAAAGGCTAGATGCAACTGGGGTTAAAGCTACATCAAGGGTCGGAAACAGAATGTTAAATGTAATAATCACAAAAGTGAGATGTAAATAACAAAGTGTGATGTACCTCAAGAATCAGTCCTTAGTCCTTTACTATTCTTAATATATGAAAATATTGGAGAGCTTAAATTAAATGGCAAAGTTGTATTGTTTGCAGATGACATTGCAGTATTCTAGGTGAGAATATCAAAAACATCTTGCACATAATGCAACAAGATGTAAACTCACTTCTTAAATGGGGAATAGAAAATAAAATTAACAACAAACGTGAAAAAAAAAAAACCAAATATATAATATTTACAAGCAATCAGGAAGCATCTGCAAATTAAAAACTTTAAAAAGATTCTGAAATCATGGAAAGAGTTGAGAACATTAAGTACTTAGGATTATTAATAGATAGTAAATTAAACTGGAACAAGTGAACCATATCAAGAAAAAATATCATTCCTGTTATTGGTATCTTGTTTGGGCTAAAAAGATTATTAAAAAGGCAACAGTTAAAAAGTATTTACTATGTACTTATAAATTTCCATTTCACTTATTTGAATCACGTCTGGGGAACATTCAACACAATGAAACATGAATTAGAAATACTACAGAGGAGAGCAATAGGACATTGTATGGGATATCATATGAAACCCTCAACAGAGAACTATATTTAGTCACAAAAATTCCAGCCATAAATGTTGGAATAAAATGCAAACTAACAACTTTTTTATGTATAAAGTAATAAACAAAATCACTAAATGAAACTTGCACATTAAAATACTGAAATCCATAACCATAGTACAAGGCAACAAAATAATATTCAATCTGTATTTTATACAGCTTCCAAGCCTTATAATTGTTGCCAAGTGAAATAAAAACTGCATATATATAATTAGAAATTAAAGCAGTATTTAGGATATCCACCACAGTAGAGTATTTAAATGGGTCAAAATTGTATTACTACAAATGTATTCTGTAAACTTGCTATATTAATTACCACCACCATCAAAAATTGTATATGCACTGCCCTAGGTAGAGCTCTAACTCATTAAGGGTAAATTGTGAAATAAATAAGTATTTTTATGACACTCACCAATCCAATCTCCATATCCTGGTATACAACATGGGGGTCTACTCTCACCATCTTTTCCACAGCATTGATGTCCTTGGTTACTGCTGTGAATGGCCACCCACTTCTCTCTTCAACTTCAAGGGATGTCTGACCCTTCTGAATTATGCAAACCAATTGAAAATGGTAGCATGGGAAGAGCAAGGACCCCAAAAGTGCATGCGAGTGTTTCAAGGCATTGACTCTGGTCTAAGCCACTTTTAAAGTCATACAGAATCATTGCCTGAAAATATTCTCTCTCTGTAACTCTGTTGTGTGAACTGAACTAGCTTGCATCCCTCAATGTTCCAACTGCAACAGGTAAGGGATGAAGGTTGTGGTCAGGCTGAAACTTTAATTTTTGACTAATAAAAGGACCATGCAAGAAGCTGGTGGAATGGTTTCCTCCCTATTATAGACAATAATGTCAGATCTAAATACTCCCTGAATGGCCCTCATATATCCATATTATAAAGAGAGTAAATTTGTATGCATGTGTATACAGGGTAATTGCAAAAACCACTCAACCGACTTTGTCAATGCTCAATGCTTTCACTATTGAAAAGCCCTATTCTTCTGGCAGAGATGGACTATAAAACGTTGAAATTCCAATTTGTAAATTACTCAAAGACTAAAAAAGAATTTATAAAGTCTATGTACACACTAGAATTTGAACACAGTGGAGTTTTAAAAGACCATACTTGTACCTTTTTGTTGAGAATGCCATGGAGTACAACATAGTTGTTACTACACAGAAAATGCATGAAAAATAAGACAAATGCTGCCAATTTTCATTCCAAACAATAATGCAGGTCACAATTTGGCAACTAAGAAAACAGAACATGCAACAAAATAAAAGTGAATCAAATCTGCTTATAAACTATGATACAAATGTCAAAATAATTTAATAACCCTCAGGTAAGAAAGCTTTGTTTTATTCACTTTGTACTTATGTTGTAATAAAATTTTGTTAACAGGGCATGTTATAACTAACCAGTCATTTGTCGCTACCATTGTTTTACGGTTTGTCACACCGTGAGCATTTCACTCACGGTAATAAATACACGTAACAAGAAATAACATTATGTCAATAACACAATTTAATAACACATGAATTATAATTTTTCTAAATCTACTACAAATGACATTTTTTTTGAAGTGATCACAAAATATTTGTCTTCACAAAAAAAAATATTAACTTGCGGTTGACTAAATGTAGTATACAATGTCTTCATTGACAAAATTATGAGTTTAGTGTTTGTTAAATACGGTACCATATGCAATACCTAAATATAGCACAAATTCAATATACTCAAACACAAATTATGTTGGTAACACGGGCAGCTCAAGGCACTTATCACAGGTAATTCTTGTGTGTTCGTTGCACAAATATTTGTTACATTTACAACAGCTTTACTTGGTTTTTCTGTTTTTTCACCGAGGGCACAGTGAACATACACCAGGAATTGTCACAGTAGTTGCAGTTTCTGCATTCTCCTCTTCATTACCAACAATTTTCTTCACTGAGACTCGCAAGTTGTCTGACAAATTTGAAATAGACAGACGTACTCTCACATGAGGTTTTATAAGGTCTAGAGCCAAATGTTTCAAACATATTCGATGTGCTAATTTCTTCTCTGTATTAGTGAAATAAATTATCTGAGAATTTATTGCACCAATGTTCAACAGCCAAAAAAATACCATCATTGGCCACCTGCAGGTAATTCTAGATACTGAATATTGAGATATCAGTTCATCGACAATATCAACTCCACCTTTTGTTTTGTTGTAGAAGGTAATTATGTGCGGTTTGTTTTGGTCGCCGGTTTCCTCATCAATTTCGTCACCAGAATGTAAATTTGAAAGAAGCAGCACATTTTTGTTTCTTTTAGGCACATATGACAATAGAAACCCCGTTTTGAGGAAACCAAACATACAACTACAACCTGGCCTCTCTTTAGTGTTTACAAAAATAGGTGGAATTTCTTTTTTGTTCTTCTTTAGTGTTCCGACCACAGTAGTTTTCTTCTGTAGCAACTCCAAGGCTAGTGGAACAGATGTAAAATAATTATCCAAGGTAATGTTTCTTCTGCTATTCAAAGTGGGTACTGCTACTCTATTCACAACACTAGATGCTTTATTATCGGTCTGGTATTGACCTTCAGGTTGCTTCCCTGGATAGATTTCTAGATTTGAAACGTAATATGTTTCAGAATCTACCAATGCATAAATTTTAATTCCATATTTTGATGGTTTGATGGAATGTACTGGCGGAATTTACATCTTCCTTGGAAAGCAGGTAGCATCTCATCAAGTGTTGTTTTTTCTCCTAATTCATAATTATTCATGCATCTGACAACAAATTCCTCAAATATTCTTCTAATGGGCACCAGATTATCAATTTTCTTTCTATCAGCTCTATTGTTGATGTCAACGAATCATAGAGCCTCGAGAAGAATATAGAACCTGCAACTTGACATCACGGCAAGAAAACATTCAGGAGATGTGCAATCATTAACCCAAAGCTCTTGGAGGTTGATATTAGCAGCCTTTTTCAAGCCTGCCATGTATAGAATACCAATTAGAGCAGTTAATTCGTGTGGAATTGTATCACGGCAGTCCCTCGGTCGTGCATATTTAGTATGCATTTTTTTGGAGATATATGTTAGTACAGTTTGTAATATGTAAAACTGTCTCTTCAGGAAAGAATAAATTCAATGCATCTGCAACTGAAGTTGCATTTTTTTTTTCCCCTCCTTTACAGTCTCGATGTGTTCTAACTATATCATGTCTAGGGCATTCAACATTGGGGCGTGGTGGATGCATGGACCATACTATTATTTTATCTTTTCTGATATATGAGAGACCTGTCGGTTGAAAATCACTTTCGGTTTCTGAGTCATCTCCTGCAGATTGTTCTGAATCAGTCATATGATCACTATGTTCAGAGGGCGCATAAGATTCACATTCATCTAATCTTTCTTCCTGGTTCAAATCACTGCTGTCTAGACCAACAGAAGTACTAGTTTCACTCAACCATGCAGGGATGCCTAAAATAAAATAATAATAATAATAATAATAATAATAATAATAATAATAATAATAATAAAATAAGAATTAGTTAGAAATCATGTTAGAAAATGTTTCACTACTGATTATGACATCTAATGTTGGACTAAATTCAATTCTCAACAGCAGTGTTCAAAACCATGTCGAAAGAAACGTTAAAAATATGGTAATTACACACACATTTATTATAACAAAAAGTAAAAATAAGCACACCTTGAGAATCCCTTCCATCCTGTTTTAAGGCTAGCAGAAGGATTTTTTTTTGCTCGACTCATTGTAAAAACCTAACTGGATATCAATGAAAACAATTTAAACGAAGGAATATTTTTAACGGACACAAAATAGGGCTTCTACATTTCAGCTTCAAGCCAGGACGATTGCGGACTGCACAACAATTGAATAGCATGGTTTGTTACTTGATGAGCAAACCGCTCACAGCTGTGCCACAACTGGACAAAGATTGCATGGTCAATGTGATTGTTGTTAAATCTAACTTAAACAACTGCTTCAGGAGAGTTTAAAAGTCAGCTAGATTGAGCAAAAAGATTTTATCAGCAGTCATTAACGTAAAAAAAAAAATTAAAATCAAAAGTGTGAGCAAAATGCTCATTTAGCGACAAATAATGGGTTAACAACTGAGAAGATTATTTTTCTTGATGGTTGCAGGCTATGTCTCTCTTACACAGAGATTAACTTGAAGACCTAAGAGTGCAGAATCTTCATATTCACCATCTTCACCTCTACTTCACTGTATATGTTAAGGGTTTCTGCAGTATGTGAAAACTATGTAGCTTTTATGTTGTTAAATAACTATGGGAACAAAGAGAAGTTACAAATGTTTAAAATTTCACAACTACTCAAATATTCCAACTGATGATTGTTCCACTGCCAAAGCGCATTTAAAAATGTAGGGTATGCAACATTTCCAGAACCTAGAAGACTGTTGGGGGGGGGGGGGGGGGTTAGGGAAGTTGGATGTTCTGTCAATGTTGCACATACTTTTGCCTGAATACTTTTGCATCCGTTATTAGGCATAGTCAGGCTGTACAAAATTACAATTATAAGGGTAAATGGGAGTATTAGCCATCAAAATCCTCCACATCATTGTACAATAACTGCATATAGAACAAGGTGAGGTAAAATTAAATTGTCTTTCAAGTTTAAAAAGCTAACCTTGCAATGTCATGTAAGTTAATTAATGCTTAATAAAGAGCATAATGGTTTAGCAACCACCATTCAAGTAAAAATGCATTATCTGTGTAATACTGTAGCAAGCTCTTGAAAATGCGTAAACACATAATCTCTTTATTACAATAAATATGCATTTGCATCTTAATTAAAACAGATCACACAAGCAGGAAAAAAATTATTTTAACGGTTGGTTTTAGCATTTATAAGACTTTGAAATTACAAAATAAAACAGCAAACAATGTTATTTAAGGCACTGAAAGAAAAAAAAAAGTTAAATTAAACTGAGTTTTATTTATGGACCCTCTTTAACTGCTGTGGCCCTTAGCATTCCGTTCTATATTGGGCATGAAAGACCAGTAATTTTGCTCAGAGGCCTCTGTATCAGGCTTGAGGTTCTTTTACGTGCCTTAAATCTGACACGGGACCACCGGCTTTATTTCCCTTCCGAAGAACCCATGCCAAGGATTTTTATGCCCAAAAAATTCCAACACCCTCCACCAGGTTTGAACCCATGACCTCGGGAAAACTAAAACATATGCACAACATAACTATATATTTATACTAAATTACACATTTTGAATGCAACTACTTCTTTAGTCAGTCCAGGCCTCATTTCTGCCCATCTCTCTATTTAAGCATCTAGGAACAGAATCTAACTTGGCCCTCACTGAACATGGAAGCACATACTCCAGTCCAAGTAACCACACCTCCTGCAACAGGTCAGCTACCTTGCATTTGTTTACATCACTACCATCACTGATGGTGCCTGCATACTGTAATAGCATATAAAAAAAACCATTACCGTATAACACTGATTCCCCAAATGAGTCATTTTCCTCGGTAAAGGCAATCTCACAAGATGTGTATTTGAGTATGCCTTATGGTTTACTGAAAACAGAGTCAGTTGGAGAATTTATATTATACCTGCATGTCGCCATTGTAATTCAGTTCATTACAGAAATAGCATGGAAAGCCAAAAGATCTATGGTTCATTTTTCTGGCTATGGCATTGAATTTTTCAGAATGATTCTACTTTAGAAACTTAAGCCTTCAAGAGGCATGTGTGTAAGGACAATTATTATCAACCATAGCTTTGACTTTATTAATCTTAATTTTCAATGACTACGTAAAGCTTATGTAAAATGGTTTAGATCTTCAACAAATTATACTTCGTCAAAATGAGTACTGAAAAATGAAATTATAATAAAATAATGTCAAGATATGGTTAACTTTTAATCACCAACATGGAATCTTGAGATTACTTAATGTAGGATGAAATTCAATGTAGGAAGGGAGGAGGATGAGAAAGAGAAAGGAGAAGGAAATTTAGAAAAACAGAGTGTAACAATGTAAATTTCATGATTGAAGACTGAAGCAGTAAATATGTGAAAAGTACAACTTTTATTTAAATTCCTGTTACATAGTCACAACTTTGTTTCCATTCATACTATCTATGTTCCTAAGCATTCCTGCAGTGTAATAAGTTCATTCTCTTAGGCATGCATTCAAGACCTAGTCAACTGAGTGCACAAGTTTCCTTACTTCACCTCAGTGGGACGATTTTTCTGTTATGAGAATTTATATGAAATGTAGTATTTCAAACCTTAACACATTGTGTAGCAATTTTATTAAAATAAGGAACAGAGTCTCCCATCTGATGGTAAACTTCAAGATACAGAAAAAAAGTAACACCAGGTGTAACTCATGCTCATATTCACAATTGGACTGAAACCCTTTCACTGTGTATTACTAATTTTACATCCATTTACATCACACTATTTGCTTCATATTTAAAGGGAGCAAAATGTGCATGAATTCTATTCAATATTCTTAGCCCTTGGATAATAATAGGATTTTAAATCATTTATTGTGTTTTAACGTTAAATAATTATAATAAATAACATTAAACAAAGTAACATTAAAATTATGACAGTCATCTTAGACTCAGTACTTGTTCAGTTACAACTTTCCTCTCTTTCAGTTAGCTCATGCTTCATATCGTCAACATTTGATAAATTCTTGCACAAATGTTTGAGTTTATTTTTCCAAGTGTAAGTTTTAAAATAATGCCTTTCTGCAAACATTCATCCTTGAATTTGTTGGAATTTCCATTACAGTAAGAGACTGCACAATTAAATAAGCATTTTCCCTTATATTATACTAGCTAATTTTATTATTCAAAACACTTGATAAACCTTCTGTATGTATGGCTGCAGCACAACATATACCCATAGCTCCTCTATTTCTTTATCCAACAAATTTGTTATCAAGACTGAGATATCTGTACATTAAACACAAACTTATTTCTAATACTAGCTTAAGGGAAAGAATATTCCTGCTTCTTTATTCCATCTGATTTAGCATTTGCTTTGACCATTACTGTGACATTACAATAAGCCATCACACAAATATATGCAAAATGCTTAAAAAACAACATTTTTACATCAAATGTTAAATTAAATGTGTATTACCTTTCCTTAATTAAATGGCTTAATGTATTTCATTTCACAGAAAATGATAACACCTGCTTTATCATTACTACAAGTATGATATCATTCAATGGTAATACAGGTAATAATAGCTCCCTGTCCCAAAGAAAGAATAATACAAGTTCTTTTACTATGACATAAATCAAAATGATAAAATAAAGCCATTACTTAATCTAATAATTATATATGTTCAAAAAACCTTTCATGTTGTCATCTAGCAACCATTTTAATTAAATGATTCCAGCAATGGCATGATTATCTTCATTACTTGCTAATTATTTTCTGAAATAATATCCACTCATAGGCAAACATATAACTACAATAAATCAAGAGATGTTTGTTAATACAGTATAAACACATATTATCCCACACATTATATTCAGAAGGAACCAACATTTTTGGCAGAAAATGACATTAATACGCTTGATGTCCATTTTAAGGTACTTAGTTACTTTGCACCACAATTCTCACCCACCTATTCTAAGTTTTATTTTATGTTTATTGTATATAATGCATTAAGTTTTAAATAAAACCATACATACAACACCACCACTTCTCATACCCTTTTTATAGTAATATCACTGGATTATTTCCTTACTTCTTCTTATCACTTTTTCATTATACTTAGATGAGACATTTACAAGGATGCTTCCAAATTTGCCAGGCTCACGATTGCTCTAGATGATGCCTATTACTTCTTTTAAACATATTCAGAGAATTATAAGATAGTATGAAACAATATAATTGTTTTTGACAAATCCTTATATTCTGGCAGCTTCTCTCTACATTGTAGTCCACATATCTGCTCACATGCGCACTACTTAAAATCAGTTGAAGAACACCCAGTACTAACACTAGTGTTTATTCACATTTTTTACTATTAGTATTAAAAACGTACTCTCCAAAACACTGTACTGCCTGCCTTATAAGACCTGTTCAAATGTTCTGGGCTTCTCGCAGTGTTCCTCTTTTTCAGTGATCTACAGTGAATCATGCACAAATAATTCTGAATTCACTTGTGTCATATTTTATTTGATACTCAAACACATTTCTAATGGCAATATTTGCAACAATATAATGAAGTATCTCTGAAAAAAGAGAGTTTCAATATAAATTACAGAACTTCTAAATGAAGATAAATAAATAATAATCACTGAATGTGATTCAAGTACCAAATAAACAGCACATATGCACAAGATTGAGGTTAAAATGAAAACAGAAAACACCCAAGACTGGAAAGTTAAAATACCTGATTAGTCATTTAATTTCCCAGAACAGGTATGCATAAAGATGATTGGGACCTCTTACTTGGTGGCATAAGTAAACAAATCCATCTTCTCAGAGAGCTACAAATATAGTGACCAAATTCAACTGCACTTTCCTGCAAGCAATTTGAATGGACATTACTGATCATTAATGCACTTTTTCTTAACAGGATGGTTTGGAAGGAATAAACAATGTTCTATAGGAGATTGCCACCTAGTGGTGCTTCTAGAACTACAAGGAGATCTTCATGGACTGTATTGCATAGCGGCATATTTTTTAGTCAATTTATCTGCCAGCAACATGGAGATCATGTTTGAACACTATTATTTCATAGTTGAAAAGTAGGACAATTCACGAAATACTGCTTTACATAAATTTTTTCATAAACTTCAATGAGTTGATACAATTGCATCAATTATTTTTAACCTTTTATGCACAACTGAATAATTTCTCATGATTAAAATTTAAGCCTCTGATAATGCACTATCTCTCTGAAGTGCACAAGTTGAAAGGGTCTACTTCAACAAAACAATAAAAACAAATTAATTCTCTGTTAGCCATAATTCAGTTTCCCTGCTCAAATTACTGCAAGAAAATTAAAGAAGTTAACTAAATGTGTTACAACCATTTTTAACTGCCATAATAATACCCTTCTTAATAATTTACTTTTTATTTGTTCAATTTTGGTACAAAGCCAGTAATAATATTGAGAAGGGGGAGGGAACAGGCCCCTTACTATATAAAGAATTGTTACAAGTTTGCTCAGCAAAGTTCTGAATTCACAAATTTCACTAATTTTATTCTATAAAAACTGAAATCTATAAAATTGTTCTTTTCAGAACAAAAATGTTATATTTGGCTTTACTATTATTAGCACAAAGCTAACTGCCTGTCAAAAATGTAGATGAGTTTGGGAGTTTTCACACTTATGAGAAAGCAAAGCAAGTGAAACAAAACTGAAAACTATGTAATTTCAGAGTTTCCTCACAGCGGAACGATAAAGTTAATGAAAAGATATGCTTACTGCCCATGCAGTTAGATACAAAAGGTTACTGTTTCTTCCCCTTTCACATTCTTTGCTCTACCTGAGACACTGGTTACTGCAATTCATCAGAACTGCTGGCCAATTAAATTAATTATATCAATAGTAAGTTGCTCTTAAATGATGTTCTCCAAGATTCAAATTGGTATCAAATCTGAATGTATTTGTTTACATCTTAAAATTAAAATGGACATATGCATGTCATGGAGCTGAGTAACAATAATTCCTGCCGATGTAACTCTTTACCTCATGCTAGTGCCCATGCTAATTAAATCAATCAGAAGCTTTACTTGGGTTTTTGTTCTTCTGTTAATCCTACTTAGTATTTACAAAAAACAAAATCTGAAAAATTATTTTATAGTACTTCAGTAATTCCTTGTATTATACCTATACATACATATGTTAGGAATTCTCAAGGTGCATCAGGATATAAAGAAGTTATGGTGCAAAATAACTGCTATAAGGGTTTATAAGTGTAACAAATTTTCTGGCTCATTTGAAGCTTTAAATATAGATTTAAAACTAACTTCCCAACCAAATATTAAGGATTCTCATTTCCTTAATGCACGTGAAAGGTATTTTCAATTACTAGTGTGGTATAGTTCATGCATTTGTCTTTAAAATACGATTACAGTTTACGAAAATAAGGTAAAAATTCCTGTGTCACTATTCACAGAAGGAATTTAAAATCCAAAGATCAGAGTGCTTCTGTAGATCTGAACATGTCTCAGGACTGGATCATTCCCTAGCATGTTTTCTTAGGTCTTTTAAGGTTTCTATTTTATTTTTCAATACAAGAAACTTTCTCTGGCCAAATATTTTATTTTTTTCTACTTCAAAGTACATTGTTCCTACTGCTCATTCACTCCTGTGTTATTAACTTCATATATTTATATTTATTGTTTCCTTATACTCTACATGACTACTTCCATATAAATTTTTCCCACAATTAAATGTGAAACAGATCATTTCATACAGTTTCCCTATCCTTCTTCACTAAGAGGCAGCCTCTAATCAATGCTTAATTCTCAACACACATTTTCAGTTCATGCAGTCGTAGATTTCATCAGCTTTTAAATTTAATGTTTTGAGGGAGTGGCAGCCTCATAATGCTAAGAATAGCATACTTCTTGCAAAATTCAAAAAAGGTACAAACAATACGTTGCTTGAAAGAAGTGAACAAATGAATAAGGCTCCTATTCTTCTATAATGACCTGACAGCTTGAAAAGAGAAGCGGTTGGATGGTCCCATTGACCTTGCAGCTTGGGGAGGGTCACTGGTCACATGTCTACATTGACAATTTTTTTTGTTCAACTCAGCTGTACAGGACTTGGACACATTTTGTTGCATTTACAAAGGTATCTAAATGGTTAGATGCACATGCCACACAATGATCTACTGGAAACTGGATAAATTGACAACACAGCGAAGTTTATTAGAAAAAACAAGGAAGGGAAGAAGAGAGACCGAGAAAGGCTTTGTGGAAACATGTGGCCAAAATACTCTCAGTTTGTTTTTACTGCAGAACCCACCCCATGCAACAAATTCACATAGCTTATAAAAGTTTGCATTTATAGCTTCTTATAAAGAGGTGGATATCATTAATACCTTTCTAATCTTGCATTAAGTATATTAAATGCTACTGCACAACAGCATATAAAACGGTTTAAGTTTGTTATATCAGCATAAATGTACACCATACAAAAAGAAATTGCCAGAATTATTTTTAAAATGTGAAGATTTTTTCTTTAATTTATTTATTGTTAAGAAATACATGTATACCAGCAATATCCTATGCCTGTTGCTCAAGTATTCAAGATTATAAGTGGTAACGAGTAACTAATTACATTGGTGCTACATTTCTTTGAGTACCACAAATAAGTGAAGGTTCAATTTGGATGGAAGCATGTGGACAGTTATGCATTATCCTATTTAAGAATTAAGTTAGCAGTTGGTTGAGGATGAAAGCAACCTTGTTCCCCAAATATGTCCTAAATAAGTGATGTAAAATGTTAATACTGACTCAGTTCTTAAAGTGAAGTTTCCTTAAGGCAATGCACCTGTGAAATCCGGAAAGAACGCAAAATTGAACTTTTTGCTTTTTACGTTTACACACTATAATTTCATAACACCTCTGAGTTACCAATATCAGCAATATTTAACGTTCTGTGCAGCTTTTAAATACTCATGAACTCAGTACTGTAATGCAAATTTCAATTTTAAAGGTTTTTCAAAGAAGTTCTTTCTGAACATTTTTCATTACTTAAAATGCTCCACCATGTGTGACTAGTTAACATCTTATTCCCAGCAAAACTTCATGATTGATTATTATTTTATAAGTATGTTATTTTTTATTAAATGTTTTCATAGCTTGATATTCATAAAACCAAGAAAATTAATTATGCAAAAGGGCTATCTTTTTTTTTCTGGTATAGCTTCATTTCAACTTTAAAAACTACAATGTGGGGTTCTTTATAATGGTCTATTAAAATTCTGAATAGGATGTAACAAACCATTTGGCAGGGGGCATTTATAATTAACACAAATTAATTAAATGCAGAACAAAAAAACTAATATCTCTGAAACAAACACACATATTGCCTGTTCAGTGTCTTTTGAGACAGTGGTGGGCACAGGTAGAAAGCCAGTTAGTCGCAGCAAGATCGGCTTTGTGTGGCAGCTCTTTGTTACAGCTACCATGGGGCCTCATGAATTCCTTATCTCCGCTTTCCACTGTCACAAAAGACTCTGAACAGACAATATCTGATAGAAATGTTGTATGTAGTCTTTATATTACATTATCATAGTGTGATAAAAACATCAGGTCGCTCAAATGAAAAATGTGAATTTCTAGATTTTTTTTTTTTTTTCCACAGGTGAATTGCCATGTTTATTACTGACCTCAAAGATGAGGCTTTAACACACTCATATATAAGTTAGTACCTGGCATAATTAAGTTGGTCTAAAAAATGCTACTCTTATGTAAAGAAGGCACAGCTGAAACATTCCCTTTCTCAGAGAGGTGCATGGATTTAAATCATATTAACATAACATTTAATTTTAAGCTTATAACAATGAAATAGGAGAATCATGTAACAAACTAACCTGACTTTAACACTAACTTCTTTTAACTGATGTTTTACAGGAATTTGATAACAATGACATCCAAATTATACCAGTAAATTTGTGGAGTCTTGTTTTTGATACGTCACTTAGACTCTTTAATTTATCAGGGACTAGTTTCAGGAGCTGTTGCTTCCATTTTCAACCTTGAAGGTCCGACTGCCATTATTGGTTTTAATTGATTGTGGCCTTCCCTCTGGTGATGAAGTGATGAACTTCTTTGCTAAGGGTCAACTGGTGGGATTTCAAAATTTATTAGCCGATCTTAATGCTTCCATATTTAAATGTTTTTCTGCATTGACACCTTAGCAAAGAAGTTCATTGCTTCACTGCCAGAGAGAAGCTGCAATCACCTACAACCAGCAGTTGAAAAGGACCCCCAAGGTTCAAAAGGAAGCAATGGTTCTAAAACTAGTCGATCAAAAACTGAAGTGTACGTGACAAAGTGTCAAAAAAACCGACTCCGCAAATATATAACAAACTTCATTTGCTTAAATGTTGAAACTACTTGGGTCATGTTTCTAGGCCACTGATCCAGTCATCACAGCAGCTGATGCAACCCCTGCAGCTAATTCGTGTGCATGTTTGGAGACATTTCGTAGTCTTATGATCTGTCTGAGGTTGTTTATTATTTTAACTGAGTCCCAATTAACAAAGGGATTTGTTAAAAATAAGCATACATTTTCATTTTTTTTTTGCATCAGTGCAGTACTAGATGGTATGTATGATGAAGTTGAGTGGCACCAAAGCTAATCAACTACCAGTGGAAACATGAATAAAACATGAAGACTTCGAGTGGTGTAACCAAGATCAACAAAGGTAAGCGACTAACGACAACGTTGTTGATGCAGTCATGATCCTGAAGACAACACCGATAAGAGCACCCCAAAAATATCACATTCCAGGGACTGAAGGTGATTGAAGCTATAGCCTACATTGAAGAGCAAGAGTTTATGCCACTTGATCTACTGTCCCTACAGAGTATTGGCATTACTCAGTGTCCCAGAGAAGCAAGAAGTTACCCTAAAAATGTATTAAAGATTTTTTTCAAAATGTAATCTCGTTTAATATTGCATTCATCTTTTGTTTAAACTGTGTATAGTATCGAATGTAATTTTTAAGGAAATGTGCTGTAATAAACATTTACTAGAGAGTTTGAATATTTTTTCATTTACTACCTATTAGCATGTTATCACTGTATTATCCAAGTTTTTCTGTATCTGAGGTAGTCTGAGCCACAATCAGCTCAGAAATCAGGAGTCTACTCTACCAAAATATAAAAATTCATAACCCTTTCTTCATTTTTATAATGCTTATTTTCTCTTACATATAAGGTTTAGCTAGACTCCAAAGGGGTTTTAATAGTTTTGCCTGCTATTTTATCTTGTGATTACATGGCCAAAAGTGTATGACAAGTGCAAATTTTTCTAATCACTTTCATTTTACTAAGGGAATATTCCATCTTTCACAACTCCCTTTAGTTTTTCCTGTAATTATTTTGTGACATTCTAAGAAATGGATTTGATAGAGGCCAGATATTTTGATATGTGAAAATTTACTCAGGTGCTGAATTTGTTGTGTGGGACCAAATATATGCTCTGTCCCTTGCAATATTCTACTGAATCTGTTAGGCATCCATGAGGGATATGTAAACTGCAGTATTTTTCCTTTTCTTGGAAGTATTTTTATGGATATAAGTCTCTGAAATTTTTTGTTCTTGTTTTTTAAGTTTCCAGTGAAAATGTTATGACAGCTGTGTTCTTGATTGGTTGTTGTTCTTTCTTGTAGTCTTCTTTGCTTAATGGAACCTTTAATAATCTGTCTCTTGTGCTATTGAAAACAAAGTTGTATTGGCTTTTTACATAACTGTCCAGGAGAAAATATACATTACAAAAATAGCAAGAATGAGTTATGAACTTCAAATATTCTGGTAATAAGTAATGTTGGCAACCTTATTAGACCACCAGATGTCTCCAAAAATAAACAGGTGGTGGCTGCAACAGTTCCCAACAGCTGGTCTGCAATGATGAGGACAAGATCCCTCAAAGTATGTCCTGAGAGTTTTCAGATTAAGCGAAGTTAAGTTTTGCTTTCACGGCATGTTTCTCCATAGCACATTAAGCATAGGACACCAGTGGTATGTAACATTCAGCAACTGCTGGGCAAGCATGAAAAAAGCTGGAAGTGAAAAAATAATTTTGATTAACCATGCAATTCTACAGAACTATGTAGATATATCACAAGGAACATACCGTAATTGCTGCAAAAATCTAGAGCTGGTAGAGAGGGTGAACCAAAGTTTGCTATGTAGATATATCACAAGGAACATACCGTAACTGTTGCAAAAATCTAGAGCTAGTAGAGAGGGTGAACCAAAGTTTACTATGTAGATATATCACAAGGAACATACCGCAATTGTTGCAAAAATCTAGAGCTGGTAGACAGGGTGAACCAAAGCTTTTAAGTAACATAGCATAACTTCAGGAACTCCCAAAGAATAAGTCCATTCAAAATAATGTAAAAGCTAAGGTGAAACAAAATGAACAGGCACTACACATATTTCATCAAAACATACAATGCATCAGAAATAAAGTACTAGAAGTTCAAGTCTTAATAAAGGATTTGAAGCCTGCTCAATAGATGTCACTAAATTGGTTATCATTATGGATGGTGATTTTTAGCATTTTGAAATTGGAAATTTAGCATTTATCGTTTATACATTTGCAATATGATTTATATATTTTTCTGCAAAATGCCAAGCTAATTCTGATAGAAATAATTAATGTGAAATTAAAATTACACTTGTAAAGGGTCGATACTGAGATAAAACTGCATAACTTAAATTTTGAATTTACTCTGAAATAAAATATCTTAAAGCAACACACATAAAAGACAAAATTTATAGAGCCTAAAGCATAACCCAGAAAATAGAGAAATTTACACTAATGCAAAACCAGAATATTTGAGTTAAACAGTCATCAATCAGGCAGACCCAGGGAGGGGCTCAGAGGGACCTTATCTCCCCCCCAAAATTATAGAAAAAAACAAATGGTGTTGAGTTGGTAAAGTCAAAATAAATATAAAATAGAAATGAACAATTCTTACAACAAATCCACATTTATTTTGAAAGAAAAGATCTGCTTTCTCATTCTGAGACTGCCATAAAGACAAAGCATAACAAACAAATTAACCAAACATTAAACAAGGAAACAAGTACAAAATAATCATATAAAATATAATAAAATACATCAAAAGTGTATAAGGCACAGTAACAGTAACTATAAGAACAAAATGAAGTTACAAAATCAAATTTCAAAAGGCAGTTAAAAGGGTACAGTATACAAATGATTTTTTGAAATTGAAATGGATCCTGTAATGGCCAAGAGTGAAACAGTCTTTATTAGCTGGCTGAAGGCAAAACCTCTTGCAGAAGTGGATAAAGAATTTTGTAAATGAATACTTGGAATATTGTGCTAGCAAAAACTAAGCTTGGTTTCTTGAATTGCGTTTAGATTTTTAAAGGTCCCTTATATACTATCCAGTTTCAGTAATGTTAATGCTGTCCTTCCTAGTTTCACATGGCTGAGAGCTGAATTAAATACATCCACAACATACCCTGAGGAAGTGTATGACCTCTCAGGACAACAACTTTTACTAACTCAAAAGCAATTTTTATAAAGTTAACCAAGAAGTGAACACACTGTAATTTATAAGTGCATTTATGGTGACAATGATTGATTTGTATGTACAACAGTAAAATTGACATATACTCTTGTATTTACTTTCCTTACAAGGTCAACAGCTACTTGGTAAATAAATAAATGAGCTTCACTGACTAACTGCCTATTAAATCCATGCAACCAATTTAAAATTGGAATACACTAGTTTCTGCTGCAAATGCACCTTATTCCATTAGCATTATTACTCTATGCCAAAATAGTGCTTTACATTTATAATCCGCATAATTTAAAACAAGACAAAATATGGATTAAAGCATAGTTTAGTATATAAATTGTGCAATCTATCATGCTACTTTTACTCTATGCTAAATGCATACTGCTTGCTTCCTAACTCCAGCTATGGAGGTATGATTTATTCAGTGATTATAGGGAAAAATTTCAATATGATAAAGAAGTCAGTTTTAATTAATGATAAGGCTTGAATACAAATTATAGTAGTTCATGTTTGATTCAGAATTCATATTTCAGTGCCACACAACTTAAAAATTTATCAGCCTTATACATGCTTGGTTAAGTTTATTTAATGAAGTTAACATTTCATGTCATATGTATATCAGTCCGGTTTTATTTTGGAGCATAGGAGTAAAATTTTTTTGACATCGATGGGTTACCAGCCCTTCGCACAACTTCCAATCCTTAGAAGTAGGGGATGACCAAAAAAAGAGATGGACACAACAAGATTTTGGAGCCAGAACTGGCTAAACGGCCTAAAACCGTGAAGTAGAAGATGATTTCATGTCACTTCAGCTTTGCCAGAGAGCCCTAACTGTATCCCATAGAAGTTCTTTTCCATACCCATGAATCTGACATAGGGCCATTGCATTTAAACATAATTAAATACCATCATCTATGGGTGAGACTTAACCTGCAACCTTGGACATGAAATTTCAATTTTCTACTCAGGCAATGCATCTGTGAAAATCTTAAAATCCACTGTTTTCAACCCATAAACTTTTATTTACATATGAGTGTCAGTATAAAGAGTGATATATGCAATGAAAAATCCGATTTTTGAGGTATTACTGGTAGAATAATTAAAAAACTTTTTCATCTTCACAGTGTATACCTTGATGGCTAGTTTCATCTTCACACCAATTGATCCAACTATTTCATCATAGGTCTTTTCCTCCTCCAATGGGTCTATAATTTCATTGTATTTTTGTTTTGCAGACCTGTTTATATTTATCCATTCCATGTTTACTTTCAGTGTTGCTTCTATCTTATAATGGCTTCATTTAGGCTTTCTAATCCCAGGTCTTTCTGGATACTTTTCTCTGTAATTTCATAGCCCAAAACCTGTCATAAAAATTTCATTTCAGCAACTTCCACTTTTCTTCTTTGTGATATTAGCACCCAACTTTCACATCCATATAGCAGGGTTGGGATTGCCAACACTTTGTAAAATTTTAGTAATGTTGCTTTGTTACAATAATTATTATTATATATTATTTTTCTATCACATAGTTTGAAATCTGCTAACTCGCTGTTTATGTCTTTATTATTAATATATGATGTAATACATCCAAAATAATTAAAATCACTTAGCTGCTGGAGAAGTTTATTAATCAGGACTATTTTGAATCTCAAATGACATGGTCCCGAAAAAGCCAATACTTCAGTGTTTTCCAGTGTTTGAAGATTATATTCCTTTGAAATGTTATTTAATTGACATTACTTTATGTAGGTTAATTTCTGAGTCTAAAATTAAGATCTGGTTGTTTGCAAACAGTAATGCATCTGTATCAAAGGTTTTTCTGTTGATCTGAAAATAAGTTTGAAGATTTTCTTGCAAACTTATAATTTCATATATATATAATTGTATGGGTGACGGACAGTGGTGGCTGCTGTGCAAGAGCACAAGAGCATATGAATACCCCAACTTTTGACACCTTTTGGATTTATTGGTTATTTTTTCTTTGAATGCTATTAAACATACCATACAGGCAGTAATTTAAAATCTATGGTGTTTAAATCAAACGTGCTTCTCCTCTAAACTGGATGAGATATGGCAACAGTCACGAACACAACTTGATTTGTGCATGATTTTAGCAGTTTTGCGCATGCACAACTGGTATGACCTAATTACCTTGTGGGTGAACACACATGGATTGTGCACACATGCACTAGCCCTATACCAATTCACTCACTGTACAGCGAACTTTAGAGATGATGTGAGTATATGTTATAGATATATGGACAGTAAAGCTTATTTTCTGTACATATTATGGACTTCTGGGTGAGTTATCGTATATTGTGTTATGATACTAAAGACTTCAATCACGAAGTGATAAAGACATTCGTGCAATTGAAAAAATTATGCATGGATTTTCTTTACAAATAGATAGTGCCAGCTAAGATGCCTTATAGCTTTCACATTCAACTACACTACAGTGTAGTATGTATTTATATTGATTAACTTTTGTGTGGACTATGTGGAGGGACAGGACATTTTATAAGAAGAAATAATGTTGTTTTCCTACTTCAGAAAATGAGACTTGGTGAGACTTAATTAGTAATCTTAATATTTGGCTGTCAAAAGAATGCAAATGGAGAGTAGCAAAAACGGTACTGCAGCAGTACTGCAAAAGCTTCCACATTACTACGGTGTTGCTCTATACTGAATTAATTATATAAAAGGCAATAAAAATCCATAAAAAATCCCTTTCTTTCGTCAAAGTTATGCATGGTTGTTGTTATTATTATTGTTGTTGGGAATGGCTGCAGTTGTATCAGTTTGTTCATATTCATAACCATTAAGCAGTAGATGCTACAGTAGCACTCAAAAGTATTTTGTAGTTGAGGTTTTGTGTTGTCAGTGCTGTTAGCATGCAGTCACAACAGAGCAATGCATTTAACTCTGTCACTCCATCAATAGCTTCACCTTACTGCAGCCACATATCTGTAAGCAAGCAAGTTCATACAATAACAATGTAACTATACATTCCCTTAGCTCAAAAGTATTTTGTAATGTGATTTGGGGTAATGTATTAATTAAATATTGTTACTTAGGCATTCAGACGATGTTCGTTTATTTGCAGAGTAGCTAGAAGCATGCCAAAACAAAAAGAATACTCAGTTAATGTTAGACAAGCTGTTCTGAAGGGAAAGTTGCAGTCTGGTGTTGCTAGAGACTTTGGCATATCACAATAACTAATAAGTGTGTGGAGTTGATGGCAGAAAAAGGAAGAAACAGTAGCCAATAAGCCAACGTCTGATCATTCTTGAAAAACAACAATGAGGGAGGACAGAATGATCTGTAAGCAGGCAGTTGCTGATCCAAGAAAATTGGCTCAACAAATTAAGGATGATCTGGAGCAGCATCATGGATTGAACTTACATGTAAAATGTCTCCTAGTAGCAGGAGATTTAAATGGTAGACGACCATCATGCAAACCACTCATAAATTCAAAAATAGGGAGGCCAGGTTAGAGTTTGCAAAGAATCATCAAACTTGGAATTCTACAGATTGATCTACAGTTTTATGGAATGGTGAGAGTAAATTTAATTTATTTTCTTCTGATGGTGTGCAGCATATTCGTCACCCAAAAAACCACAGAGACAAAAAAGTACCATTAAGCACGGGGGTGGTAGTGTCATGGTATGGAGTTGGAGGGTTTAGTCCTCTAGTCCAAACAGACAGCCATATGGATCGTTACCTGTACAGTGACATTTTAGAAAATCTGAGCTGCTCGTGATTTAAATTAAGATTCTGTTATTAAAGTTGTCTCCCACTTTGTAGTAACATTCTGAAAGTTGTATGTGCGCTTGTTAAAATCTGAACTAAACATAATATTGCAGGAAAAAAATGGGATTATCTTCAAACTTATTATGAAATAATTCTGATTAATGCGGAAACATGGTTACCATATGTGCTAATATGATTTATCCTATAGAAATGTTTCCAAATTTGCTAGGGTTTCTTTCTGTGTAACTTGTATATTTACGCCCTTCACGGTGCTTTTTACATGAATATATTATATTTAAAAAATTGTAAATTAGCATCATTGCTTACTTATTCTGATCTTACTGTTTCATGTCTAAAACATCCATACAGAGGGGTCCAAAGCTATATACTCACTCTTTAATAATCGATATCTTGGGAACAAAATGACAGGCTAACAATTCTTGTGCAGTAATGTAGTTTAATACTTTCTCAACAGGTATGTCATGTTGTGTGCTCAAAATGACCACCATCAGCAGTAGCAGCACCACAGCGTCCATGGCGCTAAACTGCTGAGCAAACTACAGATATCATTGTGTCCAGTGTGATGACTGTGCACGATGCTTCAATGGTTTCTCATAGCACATCCAGTGTAGCTGGCTTTTTCCCATAAACTTCAGTTACATTGCCCATAGGTAAAAGCACGGAGGTGTTAGGTCTGGAGACCATGCTGGGTTCTCAGTGGCACCTCTTCGACCTACCCAATGTTCAAATAAATGTCATCCAAGTATGCCCTGACGTCTTGATGGTATGCAGAAAGCATTAAACTACTGTGCAAGAATTGTGTCTGTGTTATTTTGTTCCCAAGATATGGATTATCAAAGAGTGAGTACATAGTTTTGGACCCCTCTACATATAACACCAGATATCTCTCCGGGAATCCCAGTTTATAAAATAAAAATGTTGGCTCCATAAATAGTACTGGTGTCCAGACATGGTGTTAATTGTCCTTGGGAGGCTGCGTTGTCACTCAGTAGTAATTCAAAGTTGAACACACCATCTTTGTTCCTCAGGATAAATTCAGTCTCCCACACTGTTAGTTCCATGTCACCTTTTAAGCAGCACCGATTCTGAAACTATTTTGTAATGTTCTGTCAAAGTATCTCACATTTTATAAATATTCCCTTGTTCTTACTTTTAGTTCCTTTTTGTTTTCTTAATTATTACATTTATTACACTGTTTGCAATTGATATTTTTTCTCAATTTTCTATTGTTGGGATGATGTGTTTAATCTGTGACCTTTAAGAGATTTTGTATTGTGTATGTGTTCCTAAGTGCTAGAATGAAGTTTGTTCTTTAAATATTTTCTGAAATCTTGGGATGATATGTGAATTCCTGTATGTATGTTTCTATTTTACTATGGATAAATTTATGGTTTATTGTATTGTTTTTAATCTCCTTGCTTTTTTGTATTTTCTTATCGTGTATCTACTGAATCCACTGTTTTCTGCTATTGTATAGAAGCTCAGAAATCTCTGAAGATTAAATATTATAGTATTATATACTACGTTTCAAAAAAGTCCCTGCATGATTTGGGATGAAATGAGGAGGTAATGAAACAGCATCATGCATTTTCAAATGGGTACAAAACTTACCTCATGAGATAAAAGAAATAACAATACAGTCTGACAAGTGCCAGACAGAAAACACAAATATCATACTGATTCTTTCTTACATTATGCTTCTGAAACTTCACCCATCATTGGAAAATATTAACTATATCTTTTTTTTTAGATGATAAACTCTTCTCGGGCTCTATGTCCATGGTCTACTGGGATTCTTCCCTCTTATCTCCCAGATATTTCAGCTGAAACCACGGCAGACATCTTCAGTGGAAGCTCAATGTGTCCTTGCTAACTAAGCAGCAACTGATGCAGTTGTTGAAAGTGTGCCAGCCTTTATAGCGGCATTGTCCATGGATTCGAGTGCTGATTGGTTCTCTTCAACAAGGGGGATGGTTTCTTACTGGTTTGCATACTTTCTTTCCCTTAACATTTTGTAGGGCTGGTTGCCATGCCATGTGCAGTTTTTGAGTTTCTTCCTTACAGTTGAAATTATTATGATGTTTATACTTTCTAAAGCTTCATGATATAGTCATTAATAATATGTAGTTTGTGCTAATATGCCTGTTGCTTCCTAATGGATAATATACTCTCTTTCTGCCAAGACAGCATGCTTACAGCTAATTTTTCTGGTTGACCTAGATGGCAATTTCTGTTACTCTTGGAGAGGCGTGCATTGGTGCTGCATTGTGTTGTTCCAATATAAACTGCACCACATGAGCATGGAATCCTGCATATCCCAGCTGAAGAGAGTGGGTTCCTAATTTCTTTGGTTGAGCGGAGTTACTGACGTATCTGTTTTGTAGGCTTGAAAACTATGTCTATGTAAAGTTGTTTTGATCTAACTTGGAAATACAGTTGGTGGTGTTTCTCAGATATGCTGAAAGAAGAAAGGTACAGCAGATCTCCCATATCTGAAAAACACCACCAATTGCATTTCCAAGTTATTAAAATGACATAATGTAGATACAGCATTCAAGCCTACAAAACAGATATGCCAGTCACCCTGCTCAACCAAAGACATTAGGAACCCACTTTCCTCAGCCAGGGTATACAGGGTTCCATGCTCATATGGTGAAGTTTATATTGGAAGAACACACAACACAATGCGGCATCAATGCATGCCCCGTTGAGCATAAGAGAAACTGATATCTAGGTCAACCGGAAAACTCAGCTGTAGCTGAACATGCTCTCTTAGCTGAAGAAGAGCATATTTTATCCATTATGAAGCAACACACATATTAGCACAAGCTACACATTATTATTCACAACTGCATCATGAAGCTATAGAAATTCTTATTCATAATAATTTCAACCGTAAGGAAGAAACTAAAAACTGTACATGGCAGACATCCAGCCCTACAAAATGTAAAGGTAAAGAAAGCATGCAAACCAATAAGAAACCATCCCCCTTTCAGCAACTCTCAGGATCACCAAGATAAATCCAAACTGCTTGCCGGAGGGAGCCAATCCGCGCTCGAATCCACAAACACTGCTGCTATAAAGGCACACTTTCATCGACCACATCAGTCATTGATGAGTTAACAAGGAGGACACATCGAGTTTCCACTGAATATGTCTGCCATAGTCGCAGACAAAATGTCTGGGAGATAAGATGGAAGAACCCCAGTAGACCACGGCCAGAGAGCCTGAGACTTTTATCGTCTAATTAATACCAGTCGAGAAAGCCTATGCTCTTTAATACATAATTTTCTATTTGAACTTCATATAACACACTAATTACACATGACATGACAGTACCTTTATGAAATAAATTAAAATTACTGCTATTCATTAAGGTACTGCAGTTATCAATTGTCAACCAAGCATATGCAATAATGATTAATTTGATACAATTCACAAGCCTTGAAAAAAGCCAACCTAAATGGCAGATAAGGTTATGAAAGTGGCACTGATTCTGAATCACCAACACTGCCAGAAATTGTGGCAGAAGCATTGAATATTACTAAAAATTTATTGCCACAAAAGTCAAGAAAAATGTATGAAAAACTCTGTAGGCAGTTTCATGGAGGATATTCTAGCTGAGAAATATCAATACTATTGTATGATTTGCTTTGCTTTCCTGCTTCCAAAGCGATTTTGGACCAAGCAGTCAGATATGTCCAGTCCAGTCAGTAATACAAATACTACTCCCAAGTAATTTAAACTTGGTGGTTTTGGTGCATGATTTTGGAACCTAGTAGATAATTTTCGGCACAAGTCCTTTTTCTAAAGACTAGCTCCCCTAACTAAAATTACAAGTTAAGTTTTGACATAAAAGTTTGGAGCCTTCCACTGTGAACAAAATACACAAAGAAGATAAGTATGTTTTATGGGAAATCAATGCTTATTAACATGTCCATTACTTTACGAATTGTGATACAATTTGGCTATAATTTCAATTTTTGTTTATTTCTTTTTCCTCAGTAAAATTTAAAAATATTTTGTTATTCTAAATTCTGTCACTTTTAAGACTTCACATGTGAAGAACAGCAGAGACAAAAGGAAGAATTGCATGGTTGAATATTATGTTTATGAGCTTACCTGGTATTTATCCTGCTATTCTTAAAATGGCTAATGGTTATTTTACAACCAGCTATGAAAGCCTGTAGCTCATCTAGCCCTGCATTTATGTGATGGCACATGCTCAGCTGGTAGAAGTGAAAAGCTAGATAAGCTCCGTTAATGACAAACATGCACGTGTATACATTAATAGAGGTATTATACACTCAAAATGAATTTTTAATGTTTCACAGATTGTCACCGTCATCAGGTTACACTTACTGCCTCCTGGGGCTTGTAGATGGCATTTCCTTCTGGACATACTGCATGATGAGATTGTTTTCATATGGGATATCAAAATTTAACAACCTGCGTTTACTTTTATGTATAAATAGCTTTTAGCAAACAGTTCAACTGGTTTTTCAAGAGCTTTCAAAAGCTTAAGTTTTTCTTTTAACATTATAATCTGCAGACAAAAATGCCTCTGCAACTGCCAATTTACCTGTCTGTTTTTATTTTACATTTTTGTCTATTCTTTAAACCTTGTGAGCGCATGAGAAACCCATAATGAAGTTTGTAAACTTAAACCCAACTCATGTATTATGTTCTGGTAAGTTTTGGTATAGAAAGTCAAGCGAAATTGGCTAAAATTTCATTTTGAGTATGTATTTTCCAGCAAGAGAAAAATTAAAAAAGAGTAGGTATTTTCTGAGCTCCAATATATTCTCAGCATTCCACATTCCAAAAAACAATGCCTGTTTGTATTACATGAGTCATACATAATAAAAACAATTTTCAAACAGATATAAAATTATTAGTCAAAATTCCCTTATGAGTGTATGTACTTAAGTACATACTGAACTTTTCAGTAAATGATACTTAAAATTAAAAAAGAGTAGGTATTTTCTGAGCTCCAATATATTCTAAGCATTCCACATTCCAAAAAAGAATGCCTGTTTGTATTACATGAGTCATACATAATAAAAACAATTTTCAAACAGATATAAAATTATTAGTCAAAATTCCCTTATGAGTGTATGTACTTAGTACATACTGAACTTTTCAGTGAATGATACTTTAATTGATAGGTACTTATGCTAATGTACCAAATGCTATTTATTCTCTTCTGAAGGTCAAAACTTTAACACAACTTCTGTCATCATACTGACAATTCCCTGTATTCTTTTTCTCATTATAAAAACCACTCAAAGACATGGGAGGGTTGTCAGTTCTGTTGCATGCTGCTATGATCTGATAGTTTGTAGCTACATAGCATATTAAAAATGAACACTTTAATCTAAGACAATTGAATCAATATTAAATGTAAAAATAAAACGCTAATACAAAAAAACACTTTAATTCTCTTTCAACAAGGCAGTATGTTTGCACTTGAATCATCTGTTTCACTTTACACCATGGATATAGTTACATTTATAGAAAGGTCTCCATTATCAGCAAGGAGCTGAGCAATGCTCGTATCGAAAACCAAGCAATCTGAATTCAGAACTGCAGAAGCAATTCCACATTCCAAAAAAGAATGCCTGTTTGTATTACATGAGTCATACATAACAAAAACAATTTTCAAACAGATATAAAATTATTAGTCGAAATTCCCTTATGAGTGTATGTACTTAAGTACATACTGAACTTTTCAGTGAATGATACTTTAATTGATAGGTACTTATGCTAATATACCAAATGCTATTTATTCTCTTCTGAAGGCCAAAATTTTAACACAGCTTCTGTCATCATACAGACAATTCCCTGTATTCTTTTTCTCATTATAAAAACCACTCAAAGACATGGGAGGGTTGTCAGTTCTGTTGCATGCTGCTATGATCTGATAGTTTGTAGCTACATAGCATATTAAAAATGAACACTTTAATCTAAGACAATTGAATCAATATTAAAAGTAAAAATAAAATGCTAATACAAAAACACACTTTAATTCTCTTTCAACAAGGCAGTGTTTTTGCACTTGAATCATGTGTTTCACTTTACACCATGGATATAGTTACATTTATAGAAAGGTCTCCATTATCAGCAAAGAGCTGAGCAATGCTCGTATTGAAAACCAAGCAATCTGAATTCCAAAAAAGAATGCTTGTTTGTATTACATGAGTCATACATAATAAAAAACAATTTTCAAACAGATATAAAATTATTAGTCAAAATTCCCTTATGAGTGTATGTACTTAAGTACATACTGAACTTTTCAGTGAATGATACTTTAATTGATAGGTACTTATGCTAATATACCAAATGCTATTTATTCTCTTCTGAAGGCCAAAACTTTAACACAACTTCTGTCATCATACTGACAATTCCCTGTATTCTTTTTCTCATTATAAAAACCACTCAAAGACATGGGAGGGTTGTCAGTTCTGTTGCATGCTGCTATGATCTGATAGTTTGTAGCTACATAGCATATTAAAAATGAACACTTTAATCTAAGACAATTGAATCAATATTAAAAGTAAAAATAAAATGCTAATACAACAAAACACTTTAATTCTCTTTCAACAAGGCAGTGTTTTTGCACTTGAATCATGTGTTTCACTTTACACCATGGATATAGTTACATTTATACCAAGGTTTCCATTATCAGCAAAGAGCTGAGCAATGCTCGTATCGAAAACCAAGCAATCTGAATTCAGAATTGCAGAAGCAACACCTTCATGAATAGAACGGGGTGTAGCTTCCCAAGTAAGACGGCGTCTTTGGCCATTTAACTCCAGTCTGAAATGAAAGAAAGTAGGTTAAAATTATTGCAATGCTATAAAAATTTCTGTTTTTTTTTAAAAAAAATGAAAGATTATTAGAAATGCAAGTATGCAAATGAGTACAAAAAGTACATTTATAGAGGCGAAAGAGAGAAGACAATTATGAAAATAACAATGGTTGGAAAAAGGAGAATAGTTTTGTGCACTGAAATTTATAAATGACCGTGAATTAATATATGGCTGTCAAAAGATGTGAATAACGCTGTAAACTGACTGGATAATGATAATTCTTTTTTTTTCAGAATTATTCAAAATAAAATTTATTCATTCAATACTTTGTGCATTTTTTGATAAACACACATAGCATCATTCTCCACCAAAAAAAAACCAAACAAAAAAACATGCTTACTAACTTCCTGAAATTGAGTCCTGCAAAGATTTCCTCATCCAGCAAAATGTCATAAATTTGTGATGACATGAAATTTAGAATATATAAATTGCTTAGTGCAGTAAATGTACTAAAATTACATGTAAAATAAATGGGAATTCTATTTTATAAGTGTCTTTTCTGATGGTAGATGTTGTCACTCATGTTGCGTGACATCGTTTGCCTCCATCCTGGCGTGAAGATAAGTTGGTCATCCTGAAGGTTGAGCAGGAACAAGTTCTCTGCCTGTGGAGTGGAGGAAGGAAGGCAGATTCCTTCATGTTGAAGAAGAAGAAGAGAAGAGTTAACAATTGGAGTTGTGAGTGTGGGTTGCAGCCAACAGTCTTTAGAATATTGAGGTCAACGAAACAGCATAACTATATTGTGATATAGTCGCCATCACAGGTAGAAAGAGGTCATTATTTAGCCGTGTTGAGTTTTTTTTGTTCAACCTCATGCTGATGATAGCTAACATTTAACATTCTATGGAATATAAAGGAGAATGCTGCAGTTGGTAAACCAATTAACTGAGTTAACCTGCAACTCAAAAATTTGAGGTTTGCAAGTTATTATGAAAATGAGTTTAGCAAGCAGCATGTGAAGATGGATGGTACAATTCGTCGTTGGCTGGAAATTCCTCACAGGAGTTTTGAACTTGAAGTATGAGTTAGTCAATTTCATTAACAAATGGCGAGATCTTTCCATAATGGCAGTTTTTATGAATTATTTATTTCAAGTGAAGTACATATGAAAAGAATTTATGCAGTACAAGTTATTAATTATTGTAAAAGACATAAAGTAAAGATTTTACATGAATTATCATGGTAGAAAAATTGTATCCACTGTTCTAAGTTGTTTACGGCCAATTTATTTTACATGTAAAGGCTGTGGAACAATGTTAGTACACCCTGAATTCCTTATCATCCATTACATTTTTTAAATTATTGTGCAGAATTGCCTTCATGGTTAACCATTACATTTTAAAGGTAAAATAGCGGTTAAGTGCCTGTGGGATGAATAGTATTCATGGAGTAGCACGCTTCCCCAAGGTTAAAGTACAAAAATTAAGGTAACTGGTACTAATTGCTACAATTACAGTTTTCAATTAAGCGTTACAAATAATAGTAAACTGAAGGGAGCATTACACTTTGAAGACGTAGTAGTACTGCTTCTTTCTGTCACACAAGCTGAAATTATTCCTGTACCAAAATAAACGTCTATTAAATCACTGAACACCACTTCCTAGGCTGTAGACAGATTACTAGTCCATATTTTATGCTTCATTTCCTTTAACCATAAACAAAACCTGTCACAAAAAATGGGAAACACATCCTGCAGCCATAGAACAAAACAATAACCATGGCAATGCACGAGGCATTTAGGAGATGTGTGTTTCAAATCCCATCCGGACTGATTCAAGTTTTCCTCAGTCATCATAACTCCCAAATGCTAGGGAGGTACCCTAAACTTAGGCCTGGAATGTTTCCTTCCTAAAATCTGTTTCCCAAATATCATTTAACTACATGTATCACCAGAGTCCACTATCTGTGGAGCCTTATATAGCAAGAACATGTGTTAAACACTACCAAAAAAAAAAAAAAAAAGAAGAATACAATAAACAATTTAGATGAGGGAGTTGACTTTACATTCCATGTCTTCCAATGCTGAACGTTCGTGCCCATTTACTGCTGGTTACTAGGGGGTCACTAGTGGTGCAATCAAATTATAAATCCACATGCTATGCATTTTGTTGCAAGTATGATAAAGGCATCATAATTGAGGCACTTAGAATAGCAAAGGCGTAAACACCAAAAGCTAGTTTTGAGAAAAATGTGATTTAAAGTTTTACTAAGCATTATATATTAGAATAATCAATAAAGACATAAAGAAGTGTTCAGATGTGAACCTAACGCATTAATACTATTAATTATGATTGTAAAATGTTATTTGACAGATATACAAGTTTTTTTGAAAGCTAATTCCATTGACAATGTTATTTAAAATAAGTAGGGCATGCATTCATGTGTGTTATAGCCAAACTGTTTACTTGTAAAGTTAGCATTTTGCAAGAAATACTTTAACTAATATTAGTAAATATTTACCACAAATATTTGTTGTAATATTAACAAATAATTAAATGAATATAAAGAAATAAGTAAACCAAAAGTATTACGTTTTGCTCACCGAAGATAGTGTAAGTAATTAGGGTAAATGTACTAAAGGCTTGTTCAATGGTCGTTAATAAACAACACTACTTTAAATACACAACACTAAATGCACTAAATAAAACTTAATCTGAGAACTGCAAGGCACCAGGATGTATGTTACAACTTCGTTTAAGAGCAACAGACTGAAGTAAACAGATACCCCGTACAGGAAGGAATACATCCAGACAAAAACTATTTACAAAACCACAAAATCCTTTAAAAAGGTTGAGGAATAACAATTTATGAGGGTTAAAGGACTGAAAATAAAGAGCACCCTCTGTTAAGTCATTTATTACGTTCTGTTAAAGAACGGCTGTCACAGTATAGCCATGGCCGGCAGGCTGGCACATACGCCTTTGCTATTCTCGAGATTCAGCTGCAGCACGTATGGTTGAAGACCATGATGTATTCAAATGGAGAGTTCATTCATTTCCAAGGCGTATTGACCATTAACACTAACAGGCATGAAGGAGTACTCTTCATACTATATGTTGCAAGAAAAAACAAAAAAAAGCATACTTTGGCACATACGTCTCTGCTATTCTAAAGGCCTCAATTGTGATGAAGGAAAGATATGCTGATAAGCTCTGGCCTGTCACAGCACTGTATACCAATTAGCATGGTTCATTCAGCCTGTAATCTTAAGTTACAATATAATGCAATAAAATTTAATGGTTTGTTCAAGTCTGTGGTGAAAATCTGTAACACTATGAATCTGCCCACAAGGAGCTAAAATAGCCTCCTTTGCCACAAACTTGTAATACTACCTCTGCTCCCAGACAGTTTATGGGCAAACCATAAAAGTTGGCAAATATGCGAAATTAATCCAAATTTGGCTCACTTTGGAGCTTGCGCCCACACCCACGTGCACACATGCATGCACACATACACACACGCGCACACGCACACAATATTTCAGGATATATACGTAAATATATAAACCAAAGCAGATGAACTTACACAACTAAGTGCTACATTTGCGTGGCTTCACTGTGGAATTACAATGCATTATATACAGAGTAGAAGGAGAATAGTTATCTACCTTCCAACTATGAATGCAACTCATCATAAAGAACAAAAGATTCAAAGTTACCTAAGGACCCTCACCAAACATTTTTCTAAAATTAAGTGATCTACAATACAATAGCTAACAATGAGACCTAGATATATGTGGAGCATGCACTACAAGATGTATGTATTTTCTGCATTTGCAATTATGGAAGTTTTTATTTAAATTATATGTTTTTGTGCAAACAGCATTATTTTAAGAGTAAAACAATGCAAATTTGCATTTCTTTTTGTCTGAAAGAAGAGATTTGGATTGTATTTTATCAGAATTTTAAACAGACATACCATTTTAACAATGGTTAGCCTCCATTACATAGATGACATAGGTATCAAAATACATTTGATAATCACTCTTTGCTTAATTAAGCATGTGCATTTTAAATCCTGACTGCATTCACATTCTGAATTCAGGTGTTACAACAAACTTCTGATCCATCAGAATCTGTCAGAATTAGTTCATAGCAAATATCAGTATCATGCAGAGATGCTTTTAGCTGCAGATTGGGCTGGACTATGTGATTGGCTAACTAGTTTATGTCATGGCAGCAGCTAGCTACACGGGCTAAATGAATGCACTGTTAAATGTTCCCCTGAATTTAAAGATTTCAATGTATTTTACAAGGATAACAACTGTTAAAACATTTGAAAGTATATATAACATACATGAAACACCATACAAGAGGTACAGACATAAAGTCTGTTTCTGCATTTACAGTTCCCATAGCTAGCAACTGTCATGACTTAAACTTGCTACCTAATCACAATGTGCTGCAATATATACGACTAATTGCTTGCAATGGTGGGGGCTCAAATTGAGTGTTGGAACAAATCTATTTTGGTTTGTTCCAATGCACCAGTCTATACCGTCTGTGATGAGTTCATGAATGGTACACGACTGCCTAATTTCACACATGGATTGGTCACCAATCAGAATCAGTATATTTGCTATGTACAGATTCTGATGGTCTGTGACAAGTTCACAAGTTTGTTAGAATGCCCAAATGCATTATGCAACCATAGTCAGTTTGTTGGAATGCACCACCAGTTGGACATCTTTAATACACATGCTCAATAACAGGGACTGTTGTTGCAACAAACCTAATGAAATAGCAAGCAAAGTTGCAAAATAAATTGCTGGACCCAAGCATTCAAGAAAAGAAATGAGTATAACACACTGGCAGCTGATTACATGAGGCAAGGGAGGCCAGGGTTCCTCGCTTTTCTGCAGCAGCAGCAGTAGTAGTAGTAGTAATTATTTTTACAATAGACCTTTATGCAATTTTGTCATCTAGCAAGAAGGAAATACATTTGTGTTATTTTTTCTAAACTGCCAACATTGCTCTCTGGGAATGCTAAAGAGGAAGTCAAAGATTGAATTTGACATGTAGGCCAGATGGGCCGCCTGCAAGCTCCCAGTTGCCATGGCAACCATTATGTCACCACTTGAAGCAGTAAAGGGGTTACAAGCCGAACTGTCCATGCAACTCGGGTCTTCCATGTTGTGGGAGGCCAGTTAATGCGCTGCTGCCTTTTTAGTTTTCTCTTATCAAATTCTCTTATTATATTAATTCAACTGACACTCATTTTCACTTGTAAACCACAAGGGTTCCTGTCATTCAACCAATGTCATACCAGCACGTTGTCACGGTAGCTCAGGTGTTCAGAGCAACTGCATAGAAAGACAAAGATTTGTGGTTCAAATTCCACCTATGGCATTGAGTTTTTCAGTCTGAATCTATTTTCCAACTTTAGCCTTCCCAACCATTCCAACTTCTTCACTGATTAACTAAATAGTTGTTTACTATGAAGCCTGGGACTAAAAGTACTTACAATATTGTAAGTCGCCATTGGGGTATGTTATCTCAAAATGAATTTGAGAATGCTTTGTGGTTCACTAGAAAAAATGTGAGTAAATTTATAACGACGACATGGAAAGCAAAACATTTCATGGTTCAAATCCCAGCTATGGTAATGTATGTTTCAATCTGATTCTACCTTTCCAATGGTAGCCATTGATGTCAAAATACAAACCAATGTACTTCAAGATACTGGATGACATTGTAATACAAGTGGAAACAAGTCTTTTAACACTGTGATAACCTGCTCTTTCTTAAATTATCCACACTCAGTTCGCCAATTGTGCTCAGTATTTCCCTGTAGATTGTATGGATTCATTATTAAAAATGCATGCTGCATTCTTCAACCACTCCCAATGTAGAACTGGAAATTGTATTTTCTTCCTTGCATAAAGAAACATCTCACTGTCAGTATGGAAGACATACTGAGAACCGTGTATTTCCTTCCGCCCCAAGTTCAACCTTCCAAATGAGTTATTAATGTGGTTACAACAATATGTATGCATTATATACATCTCAATATTTATAATTACTAACCAATTAATCATACATTTTCTCCCTTCTTTGATGGTGTCTGTCTGCATTGTTAAATACAACAAACTATAGGAATTTTTTTTCACAGCGGTATGAGGGTCACTAGATAACTATTGAAGTAGTATGTGTGATTTTTTCTGTATTCTTATCGTTACATTAGCGTGAAGTGTAGTTTAGCTTAGCTGATACTGAGCTTGTGGAGTTACCTGTAGCTTCGATATATAATAAATACTCATAAAAATATTTTGTTTATCCCATTTTCTTGAGTATTGCCCCTGGCACTGTATGCAGCACTTCATCCTCTGGAACCACTTTTGGAAGCATACTCGCAATTCAGTTTTCAGCACTGCAGAAAAATTCCCCCTCATTTACTACAAGTGCTTCTTTAGGGCTAGAAAATCAGTGACTTCGAAGCCAGTTCTTCACAATAGGAAACAGGAAGAAATCACATGGTGCCAAGTTGGGATTATAGGGTGGATGAGTCAATTTTTGCCTCAGTTCCTTGCAGAAACCTTGAAAACCTTGCATTGTCACATTAGTGGTGTGAGGTGATGCTCTGTAATGGTCCAAACAAACTGCCCCATAATCCTGTCTTTGGACATAGTTCTTGAATTTTCTGAAACACTTTTGGAAGGCAAACTTCTGTGCATAATTTTGCAGTAATAGTTCTCTGATTTTCGAGCACAACTGTTGCCACATGACCGCTTGTGGAGCAGAAAGAGGCAACCATTTTCTTTCCCACACTCCTTGCCCTCTTGAATTTGATGCGTGGTTGGTCATTAGGGAAAAACCAAATAGAGGATTGGCATTTTGTTTCTGGATCTGATTTATCCAGAAATGTGACCAAATCTACATAGGTAAAACAAAAAGAAATTTAGGGAACAGATTAAAAAAGCATGATACACACCAAATACAGACAAATAAACCTGCAGTGGCACACTACTTTTGGAGACAACAAATCACATCCCAAACATAACCCTCCTAAAAGTGGCAAAACATGCCACAGAGTTAGATACCCGGGTAAAGTTATTAATCACAAAACAAACACTGTGCAATGAACTTTGCCACCACCAAACCCACAATGGAAATTCACCACTCCACCACCAGATGTCACCACACACACAGACACACACCAGATACCACTACTAGAAACCTGGTAGCCCCTTCTGATGATGTGAGCAAGTAAGTGTTGAAACCAGTCAAGAAGAAAAACATGTAAGTGACGTTAGGTGTTGAACTCCAACTCAGTTTTTCTATAATTTTAAATTAACATAACTGTTACTTGGTTATCCGTAGATTATATAAATAATATATCCATGTTTCATCACACGTTAACAATACCTGAAACATGTTGAGACTGTAAATCTTTGCAGCATTTCTTGGAACCATTCCTCCCTATGGAGCTTCTGTGCTTCAGACAAATTATGAAGCACACATCTTCAAGAAATTTTTTTACACTAAGGTGCTCGTGAAGGATGGTTGAAAACTCTGTGAACTATTTGTTAATGCCAGCTCAATGTCCTTGTGGTTTGTCTTGAATCTTCCCTGATCATGATTTCCATAGAGGTGATTTTTTACTCAGTTACTACAATTGTTGATCTGCCATACTTCTCTTCATCTTTAAGACATTCCACCCCCTCTTAAATTCTCCAAACCAGCAGAACACAGCAGCACGTGAAGGAGAAAAGTCCCCAAAAGCTCCTTTCAAATGCTCAGCGACGTGTTTCACTTAACACTTTCTTTAACACATAAACATAAAATGCGGGAAATGAATGACACACAAGAGTTCTACCTGCTAGTATTACAAAACCACTGACTCAACAAATTTTGACGCAGCAGCAGTGCTTTTTGTGAGGATGGCCAATGTTCCACATCTTAATAGTCACCCTTTGAGCCTCATAGTAAATTATAAGCAAAATAACAATGGAGTTAATTTCCAATGGATTTTCAGGTTTAGTTTTTGGTGAAGCATTTTCAAGTTTACATCTACAAATTTCTTACAGGTTACTTTTGGCTTTCTTACCATACACCTCATTTTAACAAGAAATATGAATTGTGTAATTTAGCCTCAATGGACATTTCATTTGAAACTTAGTAACTTTGCAGTTTTTATATAGCTATATAAAAAAACACAGGCGTTCAGTAAATAGGGATGACAACATTTAAAAAATGTCAAACAGCACAAAATGCTAATAAAGACTTGTACTCTTGTACTTTCATTTTTCACAACACATAATTCACTTTTTAATGTGTTTTGAAAATGCAATAAAATGCAAAATTGATTCAAAATGCAAAAATTATATTAAAATGCGACCCAAATGTAAACTCAATTGTTTTTCAACTAAAACTTTTTTCTTTCCTTCTGGAAATCTTAACTTCAGCATTTGTACAGCTTTGGAATGTTTCGACACACTCGACCACCCTTCTAGAATGCAGAAAGGTAATGTGTAAAAGGGAGCACTTTCCATTATTTAGTGAAATTAGCACAATTAATAAATTTTACTTATCATTTTAAGCCATTTAAAATAAATAAAGTCCATTTAAAACCTGAACTTCCAGGTATAGGGAAAATAATTACGGTTGTGAACTGAATAATGAATACAATAATTCTGATGAAAGATCTTATTGAAAAATTCTGCTTCCTTCAACTGAAGGCTGCTGTACACTAAGTTAACCGAGACACAAAGTATTAAAATAAGAAATAACTACATAAATAAGTGTTGTCTACTAAAAAAGATTACAGAGAGAAAGTGAGTGTGCATGCATGGTTTACCCCCACCTTTTTTTATAAAATTGTTATAGTTTCTTAGACACACAAGTGAATTCATAATAAACAGATCTAAAATCACAATGGTAACCCCTAGAAATAAGAGTAAAATTGTTTAAACATTGAAAGATTAAATATCATATTAATGGTTTTTTAATATATTGCTGGATCCAACCATTCCAGAACAGAAACGAGTATAACACAGTGGCAGCTGATTGGAGGAGGGAAGGGAGGGGGGGCATCCTAACTTTTCTAATGATTTTGTAATATGAGAAATGACACTAACAATTTTAAAATAAATGCATTTTTAACTGAATAGATCCTCTAGCTCCTATAATGGGTCGCACAACTTGGATTGAGGTTAACGGATATTTTCACAAATGTATGGTCTAGTTGGTTCATAGATACTGTATCTTTCTGCACTTCTGCCAGATAATCTTTGTGCATTTCCCATCTACAGCAGTGTCAATTATAGTTCCAGAGGATAAGCCAGGCTTTATGACTATAATATTCATTCTTCTATGATGATGCATTTTCCGACATGCCATGTACCTCTTCATAGACCTGATATTTCTTTTCTCTGAACACCTCAGCAATTAGGGACAACTTTATGATGCCTGTTATTTCTGAGTATTTCACTTTGTGGACAAATTCCAAGGATATGAGCACAACAACGTCAGCCAAATTTGTGACTCAGAACTTGCTCACAGGTATCAAATCAAATAATCCAGTTGGAGAGCACTTTCTCTCTTTTGCACTTAAGTTGTAGGATGAGTTGTTAACTTTATGTACTATGCTGAAGAATGGACATCCACATTGTTGCAAATCACTGACTCTTTCAAACAAACATGTAAAAGCTAACTAAAAGATATGTTTATGGAGCATATGGAACAAAAGCTTGAGCAGTCACATGGAAGAAAATGTGACCATCAGGTAGCTAAGGTTCTTAATCCTGACACAGCTGGCTGAGTATTGTCAACAGATTTGAAAGATATTTAAGTGGAAATAAAAGGAAGATGTCATTTTTTTATTGTTAAAATGGAATTTTGCTGAGGAATATGAAAATTTTCATTCCCAACTGGTGCAAATTATGGCTGCCTGCATATGCTTTTGGCAAGCTCAAATACCCAGTGCTTGCCCAATCAGTCTGCAATGTATTTGAGGTTCTATGATCAGCATAAATGCCGAGTTATTTCACTTAACACAATTTAACTATAAGTGACGAAGACATGAATGATAGAACAAAATCTTGAGTTATGTTCTATGATTTCATTCAACAGTGTCACAGATTAGTGAACTTAAATGACCTAAGTTGATTTTGCATATTTTCTTTTCAGTATAAAATCCTCTTTTGTTGTGTGATATGCTTTAGCTTGCATCAATTTTCTTTTAGTTCCATTTATACCATGCCTTTAACTACATTGGTCTTATTAGGGGCCTTTCCGTTGGAACTTATTGCCTATTGGCAACAGTGTTAACTTGTATTCTCTTGTCAATGGGTTTCTTGTACTTTTTGGGTTTTAATCATTAGATTACACACATTCACACTCTCATTCATACTTCCAAACTCTGAGGAGGATAAGGCTAAAGAAAAATTTCCACCTCCCCAGTTGGGAATTGAACCCGGGACCCCTCGCACAGCAGGCAGGTGCTTTACCGACTGAGCTACGGTATCAATTTGTTACATTTTTCTCTGTTGTTTTAACCTGTAATAATAAATAAAAACAAATTCAAACCTTAGTTTATGCATTTGTATCTTACTAGCAACCCTTTATAGTAAAAATTTAATTTCACATTAACATTATTTCAAAAGACATAACCTGTTAATCACAAAAAAATCTTAAATTATGTTTTTTTCCATTCTTTTCTTTATTCAAAAATGTTAAATTGCTAATGCATAAATACTACAAAGTTAAGACTGCTTCTGTAGCATGGTGGTTGGCATGCTAGCTTTCAAATACAGAGGTCCCAGATTCAATTCCTTGCTAGAGGATGGGAAGTTTTCTTTATCCAGGTTTATTCCACATCCTCCCAAGTGAGTGAGTGAGTGAGTGAGTGAGTGAGTGAGTGAGTGAGTGTGTGTGTGTGTGTATGTGTAATTACTGTTTAAATAGTAAACCCAAAGATTAATATAGTAAATGAGTGACAATGAGCAACTGCTCCAAAGGCAAAAGCTGCCGATATGTCCCTAGATGTTAAAGGCAATACATGAGGGGGGAGGAGACACACGCACACACACGCACGCACGCGCACGCACACACACATACCTAATTTCTGATTTTAAAATCCTAAAAATCATCAGCCCTAACGATGATGTATTTTGGGTGAAACTTGTTCTGTTTTTATCAATTATTGAATCCCATCGGATTTCTTTCTCAAAATATTGTTGTATAGCTTGATAGTGTTGGGAGTTGAGTAGTCTACCTTTTTAACAATTATTTTCATGCTCCAAGGAGTACTGGCTTTCTGAACAGCATGGATTTAATACATTCTGACAATACAAAGAGTAAAACCACTTTTGGAGTAGAATAACGGACTTTTACAGGTCCCTATGTGCAAGTCATTCCAGGTCAAGCCAGATTGGATTTTGACTTTGTGTTTTTATACTTTCAGTTCCCCTTAAGTCATTCCAGGTCAAGCCAGATTGGATTTTGACTGTGTTTTTATACTTTCAGTTCCCCTTTTATGTTCATCATATGAATTTGATGTTAGCCTCATCTGTAAGAAGAAAACACATGTGTTATGAATTTTCCAATACTTAAGTCTACTCAGCTTTTTGAATGTTTTACATCTTATGTATGTATAAAGTTGCAAGGTTTAGTGCATAAATGTTCAGTCTGCCCTGGATTATGCAGTTTGACACAAATTTAATCTATTTTATAACAAATGGTCTTTATGATGCAATTTTCAAAATTTTTTATACAACACTTCTGATTTATGTGCCTTATTGAGTTAGAAAATGAGGTGGCTAAGAAATATGCTTTTAAATTAATTGCTTTTTAAAAATAATTTTTGTTCAGTTGTGAATTTCAGCTATTGCTAAAATATACAATAATTAAACTGAAGCCGAAATTATAAAGTCAATAATTATCATAATAATCTGGGAAGGATAGCAAAATAAAATAAATAATAAAATATTTAAAATTAGTGCATGTATTAAAAGGAGAAGCATTGGGAAAATTGTTGACTGTTAAAAGCGACAGAAAGGCCAGACAGGCACAGTTTAGATAATTAGGGACCAGCCCCAGGTATAAAGGGTGAAATAGCTGAAGCCAGTTTCTCTTGGAATTAATGGGTGCAGTTGCACTGGCCAGGATGTGAAGGTCTTTTAGAAGCTTCATGACGCTGACGTTTTGGTGCAAATGTTTAAGGGGAGAGAGGGGAAGTTAGGAGTCCTTTCTTTGTATCGCGCGTGTGGTGAGGGCATTCTCGCTTGGACGTTCGTGTGTTGAGGAACAACATTCTCGTCGAGGTCCGAAGACTGGGTACGAACTTGCAAGAGGGTCGAACGTTCAGATGTAATTGATAATCTTCGGTCTTGGCAAAGACACAGTAACATCGTAAGAATTTAAAAGTGATTGGCAAATCTTAAGTCTTATTTTAATGGTGCATAAAATTGTTACAAGAAAGCGTTCGTGTTTCTATGTATATACACTCACGCATACCCAGTGATTAAGATCTCATGCTCGAGCAGCCATGGCAAAATAAAAGAAACCAACTAGGAGGAGAAAAGCAGCAACCGTGAGGCAAAGGTATTGCTTCATTATTGGAGGATGTAGCGTGGCTGCGTCACATGGCGTCCTACGCTGGGCCCGAATAACGTAGAAGCCGAACAACAAGTGACCGAACAATGGAAGCTGAATGACTGAGAAATCAAGGAAACTGGGAAAACAGGAGCAGCATCGAAGCAGCAGTTGCAGGCAGCAGATATAAAGGTAATGAGTGTAAATTTATATGTGTGTTCCAGCGGTCAATGCAGTTAAGGAACGGTAAAATGTTCGAGCAATCAGATGCAAACATGGAAATTCAAGACTGTGATAGTAGAACTGTGCAGGACGTAAATAGTAGTGTAAATAAGGTAGTAGAAACAGTAGATGTTAGGAATGTACAAAAACAGGTAGAACAGCCAGGGCGAAGTACGGAAACTAACGGGACGTTAAAGTTAATTATGTCAATGATACAAAATGGTAATCAAAGCTTAAGAGAAGATTTAACAGGAAAAATGATAAGAGGGTCAGAAAGAATTAAGGGATGTAACAGAAAACTTGAGAGAAGAATTAACAGGAAAGATCATACAGAGTCAGAAAGCACTAAGGGATGAGATGAAAGCTAACCGGGATGTAACAGAGAACTTGAGAGAAGATTTAACAGGAAAGATGATACAGGGACAGAAAGAATTAAGGGATCAGATAAAAGCTAATAATCAAAGTTTAAGGGAGGATTTAACAAGCAACTTAACTGAAATTGGGAAGAAAATTGAGAACCAGCAGAAAGTCTTAGAAAATTTCCAGGAGGAGGCTAGAAATGAAATAGAAAACGTGAGAATGAAGGTTAGGGAAAATCAAGAACAGGTTACATAAGAAGTCAAAATTGTAAGACAAGAGATTAGTGAAAAGGTAGAAAAAGAAAAAATAGAAAATTAAGGGAAGAATTAAGTCAGGAATTAGTTAGAGAAAGGGAAGCTACTAGCAAAGAACTAGAAATACACAGAAACAGGTTAGAACAGTCTGAAAGAGAAAGTAGAAGACTTGCTGTAGGGATAGATGATGTAAATGATAGACTTAAGGAATGGTTAGAAAAAGTGTGCATATCAGAAAATATTGGTAGTTCAGCATGTAGCTATGTAAGCAGTGCAGCGCAGAATGCGTCAGCTGACCTTCCGATGCTGAATTTAGGTCCAAGTACCTCCAGTAACAGTACTAGTACAAATGTAATTAGAAATGGCGGTCCAACTTTTCAATGGCCTAACCATGTTCTCGGCGAAATTTCACCACCGATTTTTTAAGACGAGGAATTGGATAATCCGAAAGCATTTATTAATAGCATGCAGGAATATTTCAATGTTAAGGGTATACCAGAGGAATACAAGATGACCGTAGTACGGAAATGTTTCAAAGGTAATGCTTCCAATTGGCTGGAATTGTCTGTAGGGCTAGATAACAATTACGGGGCTTTTAACGAGCTGTTTTTGAATAGATATTGGGGTGCAAGCAGGCAAGTGAATATACGGTTAGAACTGAGTAATGGCAAGTACGATTCCCGTAAGGACCAGTCTATGGTGAATTACTTTATGGTAGTGGCAAGAAAATCTAAGATGCTAGTTCCACCAATGGGAGAAAGTGAATTAATAAATCTAGTAACGGCGCACTTCCCGGAAACAATACAAAACTATATAATTATTGCAAAACCAGTTACAATAGCAGCCATGATAAATTTGTTGATCGCTTTGAAGAGGAAGAGAAATCAAGATGGCGTGATTAAGGATAGGAATTTCACACAGAAAGAAAGAAGTCCTACAAAATTTTTCGGGCAGGGGGCATATCCAGGAAATGACAGAAATTTTGATGTGAGGGATAGATACCATGGGCCTGTTCCGAAAAACAATTACAATAACAGAAGGAGAAATAACTTTGAAAACAATTATAGGGGAAGAGGTGAAAACTACCGAAGAGAACGAAACGCACAAGTAAATTATGTCCACACTCATAGATATGATAATGATAGAAGGGAAAGGTATCCTGGAAACAGATGCTATTCTGGAGATAATTATAGCAATAACTACGTCAGTAGGTATAGACCAAGTTCCCCAAGACAGGATGCGAGAATTAGAAGTGGTAGGAATTCACCAGTTCAAGAAGCTAGGGTTGACGCGATAAACTCTACTAGACAAATAATGGGAAATAATTACCGTCATGAAATGAAACCGGGACCTTTGCATAACGATATTGGGACAGGAGCAATTAGCAAAGTGTCGGAAAACTCCAAACCCAATCAACTTCACCTTCAGTGAGGATAGGGAATAATTCCTAAAATGAGAAGTACACGAAAAGTAGGAATAATGGAAGGCAACTAATGATAGAGAAACATAAGGAAGGAAGAGATAGGCAAGAAGAAAGCAAAATTTTAACTGATCCACCAAGGATAAATATTGGCATTAATGGTAAACAATTTCATGCAATATTAGATACCGGCACTAACACGACCGTTTGTTCACAGAACTTTTACGAAGAATTAATAAACAGTGGTTTAAAATTGATGTCTTTACCAGTGCATGGGATATATTGTTCAGTAGCAGTGGGTAAAAGAAAAGAAGGAGTAAGGTTTCAGGCTATGATGAATATTGAAATTGGAAAGAAAATTATTGAGATGTTATTTTTAGTTGTACCTAGGCTTGTAACAGACATAATAATAGGTTGTGATAGTCTATACGCATGGAACTCCATCATATATTTTGAAAATAAAATTTTGAAACTCGAAACAGAACAAGACACCATAGTCGTACCATTGTTGGAGGACAGTAGTTCGGGAATAACTGCCAGGGATCTGGTAGAGGAAGAAATAAAAAGAGAAACATTCTTTGTGGAAGTTATAGACATTGGAGCTATGAAATTAGTGGAAGTAAGGTTGGAGAATTGCCATGAAATTAATGAGGAAAATACAGTATATGAAGAAAATGAGAAATTTTGTATTAATAACAGTGAAGATAAACCCAAAGAAAATCCCAGATTAGGCTTGAACGATAAGAATGTAACCAAGTACGATAGGGTGAATGACTGTGTCGAAATAGAAAATTTGTTGAAAAATAAGGTGAACCAAGCTAGTAGACTAAATGAGAAACAAAAGAAGGAATTATGGAAAATTTTAATGGATAATAAGGAAGTGTTTTCAGAAAAGCCGGGAAGGTGCATAAATTACACCCATTCATTTGAAATGACTGATGTAAAACCATATTCTCATAAAGCTAGGCCAATCCCATGTGCTATTAGGGAGGAAGTAGACAAAGTTATACAGTCAATGTTAGAAGACGGCGTGATTGAAATTTCAACTTCTGAATATATAAATCCACTGTGTATAGTTCACAAAAATAATGGAAAAGTTAGAGTGATGTTAGATGCGAGAAAATTAAATGCACATTGTCAACCGGATCGCTTTAGACCCGAAAGTGTAGACGTTATCTTGGATAAATTACGTAAAGGAAAATTCTTCTCAGCTTTAGACCTAACTTCATCTTTTTGGCAAATACCGTTGAGAGAGGATTTGAGAAAGTATTCTGCATTTTTACATGCTGGTGTCTTATACCAATTCAAAGTTTGTGCGTTTGGCATGAATACGAGTGGTAGTGCATTATTAAGGGCATTGTATGAAATTTTTGGGGAAATGTTAAAGAAATTTGTGGCACAATATGTCAATGACTTCCTGGTATTTTCTAGTAGCATTGAAGATCATCTTGAGCAATTAAAGTATGTATTAAGCAAATTAAGGGAAGCAAACATAACAGTGAAACCCAGTAAAACAGCTTTCTTTGTCCAGCAGACGGAATTTTTAGAATATATTATTTCCGAAGAAGGAATTAAACCCGAACCCTGCCAGAGTAGAGAGTATAAATAAAATTCCCGCGCCAAGAAACAGAAAGCAACTTAAGATGATTTTTAGGCATCCTAAATTATCAGTCGAGATTCATCATAGATTTTGCTTCGGTGGTCACTCCTTTAAGAGAACTGTTAAAGAAAGATACAAAATGGAGATGGAGGACTATAGAAGACGAAGCAGTTGAGCAGGTTAAGAGACTATTCGCGGCGTCCATTTTGTTAGTAAAACCACGGGAAGATCTTCTATATATCATCCTTACAGACGCATCAGGCAAAGGATACGGAGCCATTTTAACACAGAAAGATGAACATGAAAATAGTCATTTAATTGCAGTAACATCACGAAGTATTTCCAGAACTGAATCTCAGGCGTGCACAACGGAAAAGGAGATAGCCGCTATTTACTTCGCTTTGATCAAATTTAGAGAATATATCTTCAATCATCTTATAATTGTATATACGGATCACGTGAGCTTAGCTTTTATGCATTCATACAATACACGTATTTCCAGATATATTCATGAAATAACATCCCAGAGAATAGAGATAAAACATATACCAGGAAAACAAAATATTTTCAGCGATTTATTGTCAAGAATGAAAGGGAACCAATCAATACCTGATACTCTTAACGACAAAAAGCATGACATCACAATTTTATACTTAGATACAGTAGAAGGACAGAGCTTATCGAAACACTTAAGAAACCTAGCCGAATTACAGAGAGCCGACGAGGAACTTAAAAAATTAATGGATAATGCAAAGCCGATTACCAAAAATATGTCAGACAATGTGGGAATGTTTGAAGGCAAACTGTATAAATTACATGGCAGGTTAGAGCCAGTTATTGTGCCTAAGTCCTTACAGAACATGTTAATTATAGCATACCATAAATCATTAGCACATACGGGGAGTGACAGATTAATATTGGCGATAAGCAAGAACTTTTACATTAAGAGACTGGCCAGGAAAGTAAGGCAGGCATGCTGAACATGTGAACTTTGTCAAAAAGCTAAATCATTTAATGTAAGATACAACACGGAACCGCAAGCGATTATCAGAGAAAGAAAGAATGCCTTAGTTACTGCAGATGCACACGGGGAAATGCCCCAAGGTCAATATGGATGCAGGTATATTTTTGTTTTGTACGATGTATTTTGTAAATTTGTAAAAATCTACCCAGTAAGAAATATCACAAGCAAAACCTGCGTGGGCAAAATTGTTAATGATTATGTTCCAAAATATGGTAAAATAGAGGGGGTTTTGACTGATAATGGTACTGCACATCGTAGTAAGATCTTCAGGGAGACCTTAAAGAATCAGAATATAAAACGCTATCATTGCTCCTCTTATTTTCCATCTGGGAATCCAACAAAATGCATACTGAAGGACATTGGAATCTATTTTCGTGTACTGACTCATAGTAATCACAAAAATTGGATAAGATATTGTAATGTAATAGAAAAGATAATAAATAACACCATCAATACGACGACAGGATTCGCACCAATACAGTTAATGCAAGGAATTGAACCTGAACCTATCTTTAAAGGAATACCCAAAACGATTGAAGGAAACCAACCACCATTATCCAAAGAACAAAGGGCTAAAATTGTTGTTGACAGGTTGAAAGAAAAAGCAGAAAAAAGGAAATCTAAAGTAAAGAAGCGAAAGCATAAATGGGAACCGAAAATAGGAGACCTTGAGCTTGCCAGGGACCACAAATTATCCAGCACATTAAAAGGGAGAAATCATAGGTTACAACTCTTCTATAAAGGCCCGGTAATTATTATTGCTAAATTTGGGGAACGTACTTTTGAGTTAGTAGATATAAAAACTAATAAATCTATAGGTAAATGGCATAAACAACTTATGAGACCTCATCGCATATCATTGAATGTTCCTGATAAGATGCAAACGGTGTGAATTCTCTGAGAAACGTTAGCGCATGAATATAGAAATATCATTAGGTTATGAAAATTGTAAAATAAATATAAGAGAAACAGTGAAGTGAAAGTGATCAGTGCACAATGTGAAAGTGAAGTGAGAAAGAGAATAATATTCTCCACGAAAGAAAGGAAAAAAAAAAAACATGTACTCCAATTAGAATAACAGAAAACAAAATATAATAATTGTTTAATTTCAATACTATTCATTATTATTGTATAATAATGGTTTGAATTTGAATGTTGATGTTAGTGAATGTAAATTTTGTATAATAATGGTTAAAGTAAATCATGTGAAGGGTAAGTCATATGTATGACCAACATATTTGTAGAAGGAACATAATTGTAAACAGTGTAAAGAAACTTATATGTTGACTAATTGTAAAAGAATCATGTAACCAATTCAAGGTTTGCCGATCAATCGCAAAATTGCTGAGAGGGATTTGTTTCGGGCAAGACATACACATTGTCATATTATTGTATAATATGACAATGTATATGGGGGGGGCATTTGAAGCTGAAATTATAAGTCAATAATTATCATAATAATCTGGCAAGGATAGCAAAATAAAATAAATAATAAAATATTTAAAATCAGTGCATGTATTAAAAGGATAAGCATTGGGAAAATTGTTGACCGTTAAAAGTGACAGAAAGGCCAGACAGGCACAGTTTAGCTAATTAGGGACCAGCCCCAGGTATAAAGGGTAAAATAGCTGAAGCCAGTTTCTCTTGGAATTAATGGGTGCAGTTGCACTGGCCAGGATGTGAAGGTCATTAGAAGCTTCATGACGCTGACTTTTTGGTGCAAATGTTTAAGGGGAGAGAGGGGAAGTTAGGAGTCCTTTCCCTGTATCGCGCGTGTGGTGAAGGCATTCTCGCTTAGACATTCGTGTGGTGAGGAACAACATTCTCAACGAGGTCCGAAGACTGGGTGTGAACTTGCAAGAGGGTTGAACAATCAGATGTAATTGATAATCTTCGGTCTTGGCAAAGACACAGTAACATCGTAAGAATTTAAAAGTGATCGTCGAATCTTAAGTCTTATTTTAATGGTGAATAAAATTGTTACAAGAAAGTGTTCGTGTTTCTATGTATATACACTCACGGATACCCAGTGATTAAGATCTCATGCTCAAGCAGCCGTGGCAAAATAAAGGATTAGATTAGATTAGTTTGTATTCTGAGAGTTCACTAGCAGCCAAAAGGCTTGTGAACATAGAACATGTCAGGGAAATGTACAAAAATTATATATAAACATAAATATTACATAGAATATGGAACATTTGAAATAAAATACAAATACTATATGCGTGTTAAGGAAATGTACAATAAAGTTACATATATACATAAATATTACATAGTATACAGAACATTTAAAATAAAATAAAGACATATTATATACAAAATGAAACAAATCAAGTGTAATTTTGTACAGAGTAAACCAACTAGGAGTAAGGAAACCAACTAGGAGGAGAAAAGCAGCAACCGTGATGCAAAGGCATTGCTTCATTGATGGAGGACGTAGCATGGCTGCGTCAAAACTTAGATAAGCCTGGTGGAGAAACACATTTGCCTTACAATAATAGTTACATAGAAATATTTAAAATGTCTAAAATATTACAACCGAGAAAAACACACTGTATTATTTGCTCATATTAAATGGAATGATATTCCATTATGTATTTTTTATAAAATACTGTAAATTTCTACTTCAAATGCATAATTTACAAACTGATTAACATCTGAACACCAAATTGTGTAAATACACTTCAAACAGATTTTGGAAAAAATGTGACAAATGTTAGCAAGTAGACAGGTAAGGTATCTTTATTGGTTTCAAATTATTGAAGTTATTACAAAGTACTTAGTGCATGGGTCATTGAACATACATGCATATTTTACAAAATAAGGTAATGTAACAAAAGAAACAGAAACAGAAACAAAAAGAAAAGAAAAAAAAATGAGAAAAAGGAAAATAGAGATAAATTGCCCCATGACTAACTCAACAAATCTGACTTAGCTCCGCACACTTTAGCCATGTTTTGCCAGTTCCTCTGGTCAGCCAGTAGATCCCAACATGCCAATCTCCTTCTAGCAGGACTTAAGAATTTTTCTTTGAGTTTAATTGCTTGCTCGTTCTCCCACTGTGCACATTCCACCAAAATATGTACCCAGTCTTCATCCAAACCACAGAATGGGCAGATTCTTCTGCCAGAATCATCAGTCATTTTCTGTACCCTCCAGCCTCCCAGTATAACCATGCCACCAAACAGTAAATATCCCAAAGGATCAGGAGTGCACATAGCTAAAGACTTCAGTACCAGAGTGAGGCCGCTGAAGACTTCAGTGCCAGAGTGAGGCAAGAAAGAAGCTTTCTAAAGTGCCACTTGACCCAAACAAGGAAGCAGGTTTGCCATGCTGTCCTCCAGTTTGATAAGCTTATCATTAATGGCAGGGTGTGGTTGAGGCATTAACTGGAGGAATTGGAGTTGTGGGGTCGGGACAACCCTGAGCGAGTAGTGCAGACAGCAGAACCACCGACAGGAAGTGACCACACGAAAGAACAATGGAAGGGGAGCAGGTGGTAGGGAAGCAGCAGCAGGTTCAGCGACCAGGAAAGAGCAGCCCGAAGCCATCCCTTAATGGAACCCTCACCACAGTGGTGAGAGAAAGGGGAAGCATCACAACAAAGGCATCCAAGCAGCGACCATCAGCAACTGGATCCAGAGGGTTGAGAATCTGCAGGAGAGAGAGGCTCACCAGCAGGGAACACTAGGGCAGGTATGAGGAAGAACTAGGAAATAGTCGCCCATGTGACAGTCGGCCTTTGGAATATTGAAGGTCTAAAGAAGGAACTGGCAAATGATAGGTTTATTGACTTTGTAAATAGTGTAGACATAATGGGCTTCACAGAGACATGTCTAAAAGCGGGGGAAAATCTAAATATTAGTGGTGTACTTATGGGCAGTGAAACCAGGGGCCAGAGAGGCAGATATCCGGGGAGGATTGCCATGTACTCTAAGGACCAACAAATGATAGTAAAAACCTTAAATATATACCATGGCCTATGCTCAGGGTTATTTACATCATCACATAATGCCCTCATTTTCACTCCAATAACAAGAATATTTTCACAAAAGCATTCCTAGTGCATTGGACTTCATAATAATTTAAAAAGCCTTAATTGTAATTTTTCACTATTTCTACCCAATTTTCATTAATTGGTTCTGTTAACCCATAAATACCTATTTTAATTCAATCATATATTCATTACACAATGCATTGTCTCCCCACAGCGAATAAATCTTCCATCATTGCAACCACCTGCCACCATGGCCTCTAAATCCTCAGGCTTTACCCTGTACTAGGTGAATGGTCTGCTCAATACCAGCCTCCCTAAGGTCACATCTCCCAGTTTAAAGCTTAATAACAGAGGGATCCAATCCACATCTGTGGGACTGCAGTTAAACAACTGATACAAATACAGATTTAAATAATCCAGGGCTGGATATGACACCATTACCTAGCCACTTGGCTACACACTAGCAGCATGAGTGTCCTTCAGACTGTGCACAATGGAGGAGAATGAAAGAAAAAAAGAAAAACAAAACAAAAAACAAACAAACAAAAAAACAGGAAGGAAGGAAACATGTGTATTGAGCAATATGTGGGCATTTTACATGCAAAGTCATCCTCTGTGGTCCAGTGGTACCATGCTAGCCTCTAGTTCCTGAGGTTGTTGGTACAAACCCGGCAGAGGGCGATGGATTTTTTCAGGTTGAGGCAGTATTTTAATGCATAAATGATACTAATTATATTTTTTATTAATTAAATTCAATAACAGCCCACCTAGAAAACAATATGTATATAATTATTATATAAATTGTATGTAAAGTCATTGTAAATACTTATTTTTATTGTAAACATATTTATTAGTGATATGTAAATGTTTATATACTCTATTAGTGCAGGGACTGTGAGAATACTATGTTTTGGGAATTTAATAATCAGGCAATAATGTAACTTTTATGACAATAATGCATCTGGAATTTAAAAATAGTGGTTATGAAAAAGATCGGTAATAACGTAATTTCGCTTACAGTTTGGAATTGCCAATCAAAAGTACAGAAAGATTTTTAGTTTGAATACTTAAATTCTATTGGACTAGAATTAGCCAATAACAGAATGGCATTACTGACGCTAAAGGTTTTTACCATTGAATCTAGTCAGTCTCGGGCAAGATGTAGTACAGAGTAGACGTGAAAGTCTCGGGCAAGATATTAGACAGAGCAGACGTGAAAGTCGTGGGTAAAAATGCTGTAAAGTATAAATGATAAAATTTGTGTTCTCCGCCAAAAATTTACTAAGGGCTCAGTTTTATTTTATAAAGTGTTGTGATTATAAAAATGTGCATATATAAAGTGAAATAAAAAGAAGTAAAAATTAAAAAGTAAATTGTGTGGCATCTTATAATGTGAGTCTTATCACAACCCTGCAAGAACTCGTGTTTCTATAGTGCGACTGAAAGCAGCCAAGGCAAATAACTTTAATAATATTACGTAAAAACAAGCATCATCTTCACTATAAAGTTTGGCATCCTAAAAATCAAACATCATCAAAGTGTACCTTCATTACGTAACATTAATAATTTTTACGTAACCAAAAACCTACCGCAAATTGGTGTACAACTGTGGGGCAAACTCCACCAAATAATTACGCAACCTACAATGTACAAAATTGAAGAACAATACTTCTTCAAATTGGCTCCCATACGTGGGACAGATAAACATAAAGCACCTCCATAACCTCAATTTTACATTCTTCAAGGTGCAAACATCCTTACCATGGCTTCCTTAAGAAGGGAAGTAAAGCCAATGGTCCTGTGTCAGATTTATGGCATGTAAAAGAACTCAAGCCTGATAAAGAGGCAACTGAACAAACTTTCCAGTCTTTCACACCCAATATAGAATCAGACACTAAGGATAATAACAGTTAAAGTGTCCATAAATGAAACTCAATTTAATTTTTCTGCATACGAGGACAATGAAGAAAGAGACAAGAAAACAAGATGAACAAAAAGTGGTGGAACCTGAAATGATACAGACCTCACCAGAGCATTCCTTGCATACCCTTTGACCAAGAACCCAAGAACAGTCAAACTGTTAACTATACCAAAAATGTTGCTTCTAGGAATTGGAAGTTACCCAAAATATTGTTCAACAAATAAGGAAACCAACAATAACTCTTTATGATGCGAGTCTTATGAAAATGCGCATTATCTTTGTTCTGCTTTCATGTTTCATTTTAAATTTACAAATTCTGTCTGCATCATTTTGCCTTACTCTTGTTCCAGCTGTAAACTGGACATATTCTTTCTCCAGTACAGCCTTGCAACTGTTATATTTGACTATGGTGCATCTATATCTTTGAACACTTTTGTGTGCACCTTAAAAGCATTGATCAGAAGCAGCAATTTATGTGCATTCAAAATTCTTTAGGGAAACCTACCTGTACGCAAAGTTTTCTGCTTGCTTTCTGGAGCCAATCAACTGTACAATGGCAAAAAATTGTTGGTGTCCATCATACTTTTCTTGCTTCTCCAGCACCAGCATGAAATGGTGTCCAAAACATGACTGCATCATTACCCAATCGACAGCTCCAGGAAGATTTATATCAGTTGCAAGGAACACTATGTCCTCCCCTGTTTATAAGAAAGAAAACAGTAATCCTTATATTGTTATTAAAAAGTTTGCATTAATGTTAATTATATTAAGCGGAGATTAAAAGCCCTATGCCACCAACGTTAGTCTGCTAAATTCATGATCTATTAATCTCCAAACCGTTTAAAATAGACTGAAATTTTTACAGGATGTAGATGCATGCCTTGTAAGTTCATGGATCTCATTTTATACAATAAGAAGACAGGATTATTTTCTTACTTATACCAATCTTCTGATTAAAGTTTATAAGCAACTTTTATAAACAACCAACCATGTTATTAATACTAAAGTAGATCCAATACAGCACTTGAGTTTTTTTTATCATAAAATTTAATTTAGCTATCTCGAATAATTTTTGAGAAAACGAGTCATTTATGCCAGAAAATGTCATTCAGAGAAGAAGTTGTTCAAAGCAAAAACGCAGAAAAATTCATATACAGTATAACCTCAGTTATATGTTTTCCAAGGAAGACAGCTAAAATCTGGTATAAATGGGAAAATGTAAAAGTGAGTTTCTTATGGGACTAAAACTGATTTATTAGATTATTACTCCAACTAATTATGTATTATTTGATATAAGAATGCAAAATTAATTAAACACATAAATAATAAAATAATACACTATTTAAAATACTTGCATGACTGTACATTTGTGTCCCCTAATTTTTATGTTATGAATAAAAGTTTCAGAGTACATAGGCTTCACACTGGTTTAAAGAAAATGTTGATTTTTTTTTTTTTTTTTTTTTTGTTTTTGGCTTCTTTGATTTTTCCGCACAATCATACACTGGTCAATTATTGCACTAATCGCAGAAATGCTGTTATCATTTAGGCTTTGTGACAAGTGAATTGTCGTATAATTTCTAGAGCTTGAACAGCCTCATGCACACTGAGAACTTTGATACTTTAGACCTACTACTCATCACCATCATTATCAGCATCAACAGATACAACCCAGGTAAGAATGACTCGCCCGATCATATTATTCAAATGTGCGCAGCAATCATACGTTATGAAACTACTGATGCCTAAGCACAACGCAACTACTGTTTTATGCTGCAACAGCAAAGGTACAGTATCAAGAAACCATGCATAATATATCTTAACATAGCATATACATAACGTATAAACGACTAAGCAAATAAATATATTTCTTGCATGGGTACTATAAAAATGTGATGTATTAATTACAAAACGTAAAATTGAGCTAAATATTAACGAACAAAGATTGATGCCTAAAAAATGTAACATACATCTTTGAAAAACATAGGAATAACGTATAACTGGGGATAAACTGTATTTGAAAAGAAATAAACCACATCAGTTGAGCATACAGAAGGTGCCATACTTCACAGTAGTACCAATTTGTGAGCAAAACTTTCCCCAAAAATTGCTCAAGTTTATCTCTCTACCCCAAAGCGTGTAAAGTTATGATTTTTTTTTTCTGTGAAGCGGTGCAGAATTAAAAGTACAAAATGACAGCGGCAGTACCAGTTTTAAAAATATTTAAAAATTATGCTTACAATGATGAAATCTACATAAAATTAAAGAAGAAATTTAAATTTAATGAAACTGCACAAAAACTAATACCTTATTTTTTTTGGCAATTTTTGCCATTTGGTTTCTCCTTAAATACAAAATTATACAGTACATCATTCTGGGATAGTACTATAGTACTAGTTGGCCATGATGTGAATGCGTGTGGTGGGAAAAGGAACTAAACGTTACGAAAAAGTGGGCAGGGCATTGGAAGGACAGTCCTGTAAAGAAAAAATCTGCATTTACTAGCAAGGCTGTGGCCTGTAAATGTTGAACTGTTTTTATTGTGCAACCGTACATTTCCCTATATCCTTGCCCCTCACTTCCCTCGACTACTAGCGTTGATTGCCAACAAAAAAAAAAAAAAACAGTGGCACCCTCCTCCAAGCGCATTCATATTGTGGCCAGCTAGTACCAAAACAAATGTAGGGGGAAACAGGCACAGAAGACAATAGAAAAGGTTTCAAAACACAGGTACAACAGAGTTTCTCTACCTCTGACAATGTGCTCATGTAAATAAACACTTATTACTCATTTACAAATGTGTACCAAATACAAAACAATATTCTGAAATAGGCCTTATACCTGACAGTGCTTTTTAATGCAATGCACTCTAGTGCACACATTGGGCATTATCCCTCCATTAGTCACATAGACATTTGGTTAAAACATAGGTCTGCTAGTCCCATGGCTTCATTTTGTTTCAACAGCTTTCCAACAAATGGGGCTAGATTCTGACTTAGAAATCATGCATCATAACTTTATTGCTATTTTATAAGAGTAACTTTGCTAGCATGAAATTTAGGTGAGGTGCACCAGCTCATTAGCACACCTACATATTAGTAAGCATTTATTTCTCGTTCACATCCATTAACCTCTGGGTTAAGATTTTTATCATTCTATGTGCTAGATTTTTAATTATTGCATTTTGAAACAGATGAAATTATAAACAATGAGAACTTTCATGCATTGCTTTATCATCTCATATCTTGTTATTAGTGCACAGGTACTTTGGTAACACAGACTTCAGTTGGATATGTGGCCATATTATAGCTTGCGTTGTGCTATTTCTAACTGGTTCTTTACCCCCTCCTCTTTCCCTTGTGTGCTGGCTAATCAGTTGATGCAAAATCTGTGCACAGAGGTTGATATGTTGTGACACCACATGTTTCAGTGCTAGTGTTAGTGTTATTATAATGCTAAAAAGTCTGTATACTTTAGAATACAGAATCCTATGTATGATTCCTATGTGACAATAAACTCTTGTAGAGAAGTGAGATGGCAATTACTAGGTAGTTTCCCTGCTGTTCATGTGCTTGACAGATAAACTTCAAATTCTTGTGAATAGATTAAGGGAAACTGGATCTATTCTTAATAAGAAACTGAAACAAGTTTTGACTAATCAAAAGTTAAAACTTTGGTTTCCTCTTTTAAGTCTTATATGTCAAGCTTAAGAAGAGAACAAAAAGAACTGGTATAGAGAACATACAGATATGTGAAAAATGTAAAATGTGCTTATGTAATAACAAGTACGTATGCAAGTATTTCTATGAAGGATACCTACCTGTTAACAAAATCACAGTAAGTGATTCTTATTCATTACATGATTTTTATGAATTCCAACTTCTTTAATTGTAACTTAGACATATGTCCACATTTAAGTTATTATGCTATGCATAAACCTGATAATTTTGTATCCAATCTGATGTGTGTTCTGTTTATATGCTGTATTGGTAGTATAGTCTAAATAAACTATTTATAAACATCAAGGCATTATGGAAATGCTGTACGGATCAGCCAGAAACCCTGCAACCAATGGTGTAATTGCTGTGCTCAATCATGTTGAAGTTTGATTCTCCAATTTTACTCCTCTCTTCACACACAAACCTGTCAAATACATATTGCCAATTTCGTTCTCCTCTCAATCCAAGGAAACAGACTATTTAGAAGGTTGAGAAAAAATGTGGCAAGGTGTACTTTGATTTTATCTGGAGTAGATTGCAACTATCAACTGTAAAGGCATGCAGCTAATGGCTAAGGGAAGGATTACATTGAAGGAATGTTAACCACTGTGACCTATGCTATAGGCCAGGGGTTGCTAAACTTTCCATAACAGGGGCCACATTAAACATCAGAGAATGAATCAGGGTGAAGCCACATAATTTTAAGATAGGAACAAACAAACTAACAGGCACAAGGCACACAGATCACACTAGTTTTCAAACACAAACTAAAGGTTACACTTGCATATTAGTAACAGATGTAATTAAACACCTAACAAATTACACATTACAACAGTGAAATTTGCCACAGAACAATAACATATGATTCCAATGTATTTCAGTGCCCTGATTACAGTAGTGAAAACTATTGTTTACTATCACCTAAACTTTTCTCTGGAAACACAATTTTATCTGCGCAGAACTGCATGAATTTAGTTGTCATGGCACTTAGCACATCTTGTTTCTGTCATCGCCATTGCATAGTGGAGGAATATAGAAGTTTGGTGTAGGTAAAGTGGAGTTGCAGTTGCATCAGTCAGCAGCTAGCACTTGTCACGCAGTGTCTATTCCTACTGTGTATAAATCTCCTAAAGTAAACAATATTGTTTGTGGGTGTTCAGATATTTCTTGTGCTCAGCGATGTCTAGGAAGTATGTTAATTCACAGAAGCTTTTCTGCTGTGTGTGTTGTGAATCTACAACAAATTCCCAAAGACATTCCATTTCTCTGCTTGTCAAAACGGCGCTCAAGTTGTATCTTGAATCAAAGGTAGATGAAGGTATGTGTTGGGCACCAAAGAACTGTTGCTCATGTTGCTGCCACTATTTAAGAGGCTGGTTACATGGAACTCACCCATCTATGTCACTTGCAGCACCATAGGTTTGGAGGGGACCTAGAGACCACATTGGAGATTACTGCTTTTGTTAAATGAAAGCAACAGGAATCTCAGATAAATCAAAACGCAGAGTTTCTTATCCAAATTTGGAATATGCAATGTGCCCAGTTCCACAACCAGCAGCGGAATGGACACTTGAAGATGAAACAGATAATGGTAGTGACAATCCAACTGATCATAAAGATCATGATTACACACAGACTACAACTACAGCCATTATCACAGGCAGAATTGAACAATCTTGCAGAGATCTAAATCTTTCAAAAACACAAAAAAGAATAACCAAACACCAGTATATCATTCCATAAACAACAGCTTGGTCTATCCAATGACAGAGAGTTTGGTATATTGTAATGACATAGATGGGCTGTTTATAGAATTTGGGATGATTATAATCTGGAAGAATGGTGCCTATTTGTAGATTCCTCAAAAGGTAGTCTCAAAGCTGTTCTCTTACATAATGGAAACAAGAAACCTTCAATACCAGTGGCCCATTCCAATTAGTAAAGGAAACCGACAACAACATAAGAGTAATTCTATATACTACTTCTGAAGTATACTGGCTATTTGAATCACAAATGGAAAATATGTAGTGATCTCAAAGTTCTGTGACTAGTTCTCGAGTGCAGTCTGGTTACAGAAAATATTGCTGTTTTTTTGTGTCATTGGAACAGTAGGGTGAGGAAAGATCATTATGAAGTCAAACAGTGGCCTTTGATAGAAAGCTTCAATCCTGGTGAAAAAAATGTGTCACAATAACTTCTTGTTGACAAAGACAGTGTGCTGTTACCACCACCCCATCTGAAAATGGGCTTTATGAAGAATTTTGTTAAAGCAATAGACAAAGATGGCCCGGGTTTTCAATTCTTAATATCTAAATTTTGCAAATAAAAATGCAAAAATTAAGGAAGGCATTTTCAATGGACCTCAGATTCAATACTTGATGAAAGACATTACCTTTGAAACATTGAGAGATACTGAGAAAGCAGCTTGGCTTCCCTTTAAAAAATGTATGCAACAATTTCTTGGGAAACATCAGGTCTGAATTACAGATAACTGACAGAACACATGCTGGACAGTTACAGGACTATGGGATGCAACATGTTCCTGAAATTACATTTCCATCATTCCCATTTGGATTTTTCTCTGCCTAATCTTGAAGATTGAGTGATGACATGGTGAGCAATTTCACCAAGATATTACTGCCATGGAAAGACGATGTAAGGGAAGATGGTCACCAAACCTTTTGGCAGATTACTGCTGGACACTCCTACAAGAAGTTTCAACATCCAATCGCAAATGGAAAGTTTCCTGGAAAATTATCTAAACTCTTAAGTACATTTCAAGCTTTACTTTGCTTTCTCATACTATTTTCATGTTTTGTAATATAAAAATGATTAATTTTGTTACATGATCTGTTCTTTATTCAGCTACAGCCTCCTCCTGTACTGTAATGGAGTCATTTCCAAGTGTCATGAAGGTTGCTACTTTGTTTTTTAAGAATTAACATATATTGCTAACTATATGAAATATAGGTCAAGTGGCACAGGTGGCATATTTGTTCCACAAAAATTGCTATGTGATAGAGCTTTTCTGACTTCATTTTCATAATCAGAGTATTTGAATTGGTATAGAACACCTACTTTCATCTCATGGTAAGGCAGAAAGTTCAAATTATGTTATCAGTCTCATGAATGAAACTCATAGGCAATATACATAAACACCTGTTACATGGAGTATTTTTACATTAATAGCAATTCATATTCACTGAGGTGAATGAAACTGACCTTCTGTGCTGTAATTTCAGACATTTGTGGTTCTAATTTTATGATACCCATTATCAAAACAGATTTAATATTTGTCACTCATAGAAGACCTATATATTGATTTATATATTTAATTTTTGAAAATGTCTTTTCACAGATATATTTTGATGCAAACATCGATATTAGTCCTCATGAAAATTCTTTCAAATGAGGAGATGTGCCATTCAGCAAACAGTTGTAAAAATCAACTAAACTAACCTCCTTGTACAGGGAGAGCTAAAAAACTATGAACTGGTTGCACAGTGTTTTTCCTGTCTGCATCCTCGACACTCGTTGCCATCTGCCACTATCATAGAAAGGTGCAGATGAAACCATACAACATTTTTAAAACTACTTTTAAAGGCTTTAGTTACCAACTTTGTGAAAGGAGATGCTGAAACTGGACACCATCGTTGTCCATACATCTTTGGCACCTCTTTAGGAAACTATCCATCACTCGCCGTAGTTCACATTGAGAAATACTGGCAATTTCCCAGCAGATATTTTGTGTTAATTCTTACAGGGTTTATGGGTTTGTCTTGTAACTTTGTTTTAAGTTACCCCAGAGATAGAAATCACAGGGGGTTAGGTTAGGGGACCGAGGGGGCCACAAATCTCTACTAATAATTCTGTCCTCAAACACACTTTCAGTTGTTCTCATCAAAATATTGGCCATATGAGCTGTTGCACAGTCTTGTTGAAAAATGGCAAAATCACACTCCGTCTGTTAATTCTCTAAAAACAAGAGGGCAAAATTGTATTCATGTATGCCAGGGCTTCAACTATTGACTTGAAAAAAAATTGGCCCTATAACTCTTTCAATGTCTTTTAGATTTCTTAGCCTGAACACTTCCTTGGCCTGAAATTTATTGTAAAGTTCATGAATTGTTGTACAGCTTGGAACTTTTACACCTGGAAATCTTTCTGCAAATCGTACTTTCACTTGGCATGCTGATTGAGTTAACACATATGAATCACAAATAAATACACGCTGTACAGTAGAAAACATATACTGAGCCATAATATACTTTGTGACTACGTACAGGACAAAATAATAAATTACTCGTAATAGCTGAACTACAACACATCACCATCAACTCAATAGTGCACTTCACACTGGAGAGCAAAACCACATCAACAGGTGACCTTGTTTATAGCAGCAGTGCGTTATCATGTTTCCACATGCCCAGTGGAAAAACACCGGGCAGCCGGTAATATTGTTCATGAAGGACCCCTTCAGGATGAAAAAATTGGTGTATGGTGTGCCATGAGCGGAGAAAGCATTATACGGCTAATTTTTTTTTAATCCAACAGTTGACGTCCGTACATACGTGAATACAATTTTGCTCCCTTCCCCTTTTTTTTAGAGAATTAACAGACAGGGAGTGTAACTTTGCCTTTTTTCAACAAGATTCTGCAAAAGCTCATACAGCCAATATTTTGATGAGAACAATTTAAAGTGTGTTTGAGAACAGGACAGAATTATTAGTAGAGATTTGTGGCCCCCTCGGTCCCCCAACCTAACCCCCTGTGATTTCTATCTCTGGGGTAACTTAAAACATAAAGTTACAAGACAAACCCACAAACCCTGGAAGAATTAACACAAAATATCTGCTGGGAAATTGCCAGCATTTCTCAATGTGAACTACGGCGAGTGATGGATAGTTTCCTAAAGAGGTGCCAAAGATATATGGATAATGATGGTGGCCAGTTTCAGCATCTCCTTTCACAAAGTTGGTAACTAAAGCCTTTAAAAGTAGTTTTAAAAATGTTGTATGGTTTCATCTGCACCTTTCTATGATAGTGGAAGACGGCAACAAGCGCTGAGGACATGGACAGGAAAAACACTGTGCAGCCAGTTCATAGTTTGGCTCCCTCTGTACTTATCCGTTTCATTACTTTCCGATTCCAAATATGTATACTTTGTGCATATTTGCATTTTTTTCCTTTTTGGGGATAAAACCAATGCATAATGCATTTAAAAGGCATTTGTAACTTAATTATGGATATAATATACATTATTTTTAGTTTAAATACTTGTTTTAATGGTTTTGAGTAGATACCTCAGTATTTTTTATTTTATGATCCTTATTTTTGCTTCAGGAATCAGGATTGAAGAAAGCAGGGGGGGGGGATAACAGAAATAGAAAGTTAACTCTCACAATAGGATGACTTTCCCAGAATTTTACTGACATCCCTCTGCAGATCACCTGTCAAACAGATTTATTTATCCACAACAATCACTGACAAGCCTTTGATTTCACGACAATGGAAATTTAGCCTTCTAAGTCAGGTACCATGGCTTACACGACAAAGACACAGCTGCAAAGTAGTGGTCTTGTGGAATTTGAACAAACCTTACTAGCAATTTCGATTTTTTTAAAACTGAAATCATTCAGTAAACTCTCTTTGCAGAGAGAGTGTGTGTGTGCATGCTTCGTAAGTGATAAATGTCTGTGTTATTCTGTTTGCATGTGTTAATGTGCTTTTAATACGCCTCCAATTAAAAGTTCAAATAATTTTTACATGGACTTGTGCGATGCTTTTAGGAGCAAGTATACCACTTGAGAAACTCAGAAACCCAAGGTTTTTTTGGAGAAGCATGCATCAAAAATGTCCCTGATTGTTCGACGTTGAGGAAAATTTACGTTCTAAGATCTTATAAAATTTAGAAATTTTGTTAGTTATTAACTGTGCAAAAAGGGAAGTGAATTAATCAATTGGGAACAAAAATGATAGTGCATATTTTAATGTATTTTTCACCTGATCATGCATGTATTGTAGTTTGTTAGTGCATATTTTGGGATTTTATAGTGCATGGAGCTCTCGTCTTGACTCATTACATATCAAAACAGGTAGTATTGAAAATATTAGAGGAAACTGAACCAAGACTGGAATACCCCACGAGCAGAAATTGGCCACTTTTACCGATTCAACAACTATTGGTAACTTACAGATATTTCTCCACGGTGTGCAGATATGTGGACAAAGTAACGGAAGCAATAGCTTGCTTCGTAACGGCCACAGTGATCCAAGAATTTTATGCAACTGCAAACTTTCCTGGTGTTTAGACACCACTGACTGTACTCATGTGCCCTTTATGTTACCAGTTGGCTATAATGTTGAAATATATAGTATATTCAGGTGCAAGTTTACTAATTACCAATATTGTGGCACCCTGACCATGACAGCTTATATTTGACAACTGTCAGTTGAGAATGCTGTTCGAGACAGGGAGAAGGCAGTACTTGGCGACAGTAGTTACCGAGGAGCATGGTTTATATATATGCATTGCGCTTATAGGTTGTTTTCAATGATGTAGGTGAACACTGAAGTAAAGACAACAAAATCATTGCAAGCATTCGCATTCAAGTTGAAAGAAGTATTCAATGAATTAACAAGTTCAACAACTTTTGAAAAACCTACCAACGGAGCTGTAGATGATATTGTCCATATTTATTGTGCAATTACAAATTTCCAGTCGCCCATAATAAAAGAAATGAGCTAATACCAAGCACATTCATTTGGTTTATTTGTCATGATTTTAGTAGTGTTACACATGATTGAGCGCAACTTCATCACTGCAGTCCACCAAAATTAGTGCTACTCTCTGCCACTAGAATGACACCTACAGTATTTATTGTACTATGATCTTAAAGCACATTAAAACTATATCTTACCTTGCAAAGTAGTAATGGACTTGTGAGACATCATTAAGTGGGGCATAACCTGCTCCAGGGAACCTTGCCACTTGCATGAAGCACCAGGACATGGACAAGAATATGGGCGAAACTCGCAAGTCTCTTCATGTTCACCTTTTTCAGTGTGCAGCAAGGATGCAGCACATCCTGAGGTAGAGTACTTACAAGGAAACATCACAGTACTAGCCACTTTCTCCATAGCAAGGTTCCTTATGTTTCCTGAAAAACAAACAAATCATGAAATACCATTTTTTAAAAATAAAAGACTGCTTTTAAGAGGGAAAAGGTTGTCCACAGATTATTCTTTTATAAGCAAATACATACTTGCTAACTTCCTGATTTTGAAACTCATTAATATTATGCAGTAAAGTATAATAATTTTGTGAAGACATGATATTTAGATGCATAAATTGTTTGGTGCAGTAAATGTACAAACATTACATGTAAAAGAAACAGGAATTCCGTTTTGTAGGAATCCTTGAAGACCTCATAGTACTGCTTCTTTTTTTCACACATGCTGAATTTCTTCCTGTACCACAATAAGCACATATTAAATAGCAAAGAACACCACTTCCTATGATGTACATAGATTTTTAGTCCATATTTTATGCTTCATAGTATGAACTTTAAAAAAAAACTATCACAAAAAATGGGAAAGATATCCTGCAGGCATATAGTATGAATAAGATAATTTATGTGAGGGAGTTGACTTTACAACTCACATTGTCCATTACTGAATGTTTAAGCCCATTTACTCCTCATTGGTTTACTAGAGGTCACTAGCACTGCAATCAAATTTTAAATCTGCATGCTATGTATTTTGTTGCAACCGAAAAGGGGGACCATGATCATTATGAAGGACAGACTCACAGATAAACTTTGGCTATCGTAACACTGCATACCAATTAGTGTGATACATTCAGTCAGTAATCAATATAATGCAACAGATTTATCGTGTTGCCATCCAGAGATGAAAATATATAACACTTTGAATCTGCCCACAAAGATGTAAAAAGGCCTCCGTTGCTGTATGTTTTATGGGCAAACCATAAAAGTTGGCAATTATGCAAATATAGAGAATGAGCTCAAAGACGTTAATGGCTAACAAAGTGTTCACAGAGATGACACCTATAAACCTTGTTCAATGACATAAAAACATCACAATTCTTCAATAAACTAGTTAGATAAATGAAGGTGGTGCAAACCTGAAATTATTAACTTTGTTTTATCCCTATAACAAACTATGCATTAAATGGTAGCCATTTACTGGCATTACTTATGCAGAAAACTCAAAGGAAATGTTTTATTTTTATTCATTTATTCTCGCTAGAGTTAAGGCCAAAATGGCTGCTCTTCCCCTTTACTAGTGCCTGGAGCACAAAGACGGGCGAGTGCAGGTTTTGCAGCAGCATTGGTGAGTCAAGTGACCTGCCAGTGCATAGCAGGCAAGATTGAATGAAAGAAACAGTGTACTATCTTTCTTTCTCTCTTTACAGTGGCTTCGCTCACACCCCATCATGTGTGCTCTTGACTATAAGCCAAAACAACTACACTTGCCAACACTGAATTTGGAGTTTGGATCAACTAATTTGTTGTAAGTAATTTTTGGTGCAAGAAAGATAAATTTACTATTCAAAAGCCCCTATCGGGCGTGGTTCCAGAGATACTGATGATACATCACTAATTTTAGCAGAAAAACAGAAAAAAAGTATTTTAATTTTTCTTCAAGAGCCACTGATAGAGAGTAAACCAGCAACTTATAGTCCATTTTGGTGCAGAAAAGTCGAATGTTGCATTAGATTTTGTTATCGCTCATGATTCATGATGTATCAGGGATATAAGAGAAGAAAACATGGAATAAATGCAGCAAGATTTAACATCATTGATTGATTAATTCACTGAATGAAAAACCTTAGGGCTCACACGCTTTCAACAAAGCAGGGTGGCTTCTTAATTCTTGCCACAAAACCTGTACCTCGAGGAGATGATAGTCCATTTAAGTAGCTCCTCAGAACTTCGGAAATATCAAAAGTCCAGGTTCAAGTTCCCCTCAAGATCAAGTTCCGTGGAATCAGTCAAGCAGAACTGAATGATTTAGTACAAGATCTTCATTTTTCAATAGAGCAGGATGAATTACTTGGTTCAATATTACAACTGGATGCTATTAGCACCTGAAACTAATATCACTACTTTCAGATATTGTAATAGACAATTTTCATCATGTTAGGAGGTGCATAATGAATTTGGGTATATGCAAACATAAATGGTTTAGTGCAGGAAATAAGAATTAATTATCAATTTGTCAAAAAAATATGTTGAGAGCTGTGCTGTTGCATAATGATATGAAATACCATCCGTTTCACTTGCTCCCAGCAAAAGTCAGAAGGAAGCTTTAGAAAACATGGCTATTCTTTTGAGAGAAATGAAACATGAAGAATATCATCAGTGGTATGTATGTAGTGATTTTAAAGTTGTTATTCCATTACTTGGCCTACAAAGTGGATTTACAAGGTATTGCTGCTTCTTGTGTTTATGAAACCGTAGGAATATGAAACTCACTAGAAAGGAAAGAATACCCCGATAGTCATTCGTGATGGGAGAACAGAATAAAACATCCTCCCCCAATTGACAGTTTTGGCAATTCTCCCTCCTCTTCATATAAGATTAAGTATATTCCAAGCCTCGGTAAAGAGATTTAACAAAGTTGCTGATAGATTTGGATATTAAAAAGAGAAGTTTTTGAAAATTAGTGTCGCCAAGATAAAAGAGGCATATTTTTGGGTCCATAGATCAAGAAGTTGTGGTTTTCTAGAAAATGTGAAATCGTCCAACTATCATGATTTAGCAGACAATCTTATAGAAAGCTACAGAAATAAAGGTTGCTGTATATCTTTAAAGCTACATTTTCTTTGCTCCGACTTGGACTCTGACTTCCCTCAAATATGGATTCTGTCAGTGATGAACAGGGAGAATGCTTCCAAAAGGACATTACTACAACTGAAAGTCGTTATCAAGGTGGAATCCAACCAAGGTGGGAAATTAGTGTTAGTTTTTACCTTGGGAAACTTCTGATACATTGTACAAGCGAAATCAAGAAAGGGGTACCTTTAAAGCAAGGTGAACTTATTAGTAGCAGCTATTACAACAGTATGTCTTTAAAAATTTGTTCTTTGATTCATTTTGATGCTTACAGCAATTCAGGGAACATTTGTTCAATACTCCAACATGCTTAAAAATGTATATTTAAAATAACTATGTGATATGCCAATTTCAATCTAAAGCTAAAGAAAATACTAATCAACTAAAAACTGTGATGTAATAGAGAAATTCTGAGTTTATTTTCAGATTCAGTGGCACTAATTACCTCTTATACACATATTTTCATCTCAAGACACATAGACTTAAAATTTGTTGTCTTAACGTTATTCATGTGTAAGTTCTATACCAAATACACGCTGTGAAGTAAAATATCACTTTCGTTATTATTTGGTATACCAGGAGAGGCCCAAATCACTTTACACATGATGCACACGCATTCACATATTTGTTTTATTGCTTCAGAGTAACAAAATATACACCTATAACCCTTGCACCCAAACATTTTAACACTTATGTTCATTAGTACCACTTTTGTTGCTTAAAAATCAGTTACACAAACACATACGCTCCTGACGAATTATGGGAACATTGCTGGTGTTGTCCTTTTGCTGCCAAAATTTGCAATCAGAAAACAGCCAAAGGTACGAAGTGCTGCCAACACCTGGGGGCCCTAAGCTGCAAAGCGTAGCTGAGGGATGTTTTTTATAAGTAGAGTTTTCTTGTTTTGTTTAAGGGTGTTCAACTGCTAGGCCATTAGCATTTATAAGTAGAGGAGCAAAGCAGTTGTGACCAAAGGCAGGAACACAAACTCACTCACATAAATTGTTGGTAAAACATTCTGAAAATGCTCCTGCTTTTAGGTATGCGCATTCTCAATTGCACACATATGATTGTTATAAAAATTGTAAATGCCACGTTTTGCATGTCACACTTATATATTATGAACAAATTCTTGGTCCTGATATGTTAGTTGTTCCAAATCCCTAACATTAGAATATGGCATGCTTTCATAATGTTAAAGTGTTTTAGTTTCCATCACATTTATGGTATGTCTGTAAATTAACTTGGTTAGGAACTTCAACTATCGAGCTATTATTTGTTTTCAGGTTTTAGTCTCTCAGAAGCAGAATACACTTTTCTTAAGAATGTTTGGGTGGTGTTTGCAGTCCTCGCATCTGGTGTTATGATTCACATTTCCTGTTTCTGTATTCAGTACAAAAACCTGGAGAACCTTCAGACAGATAACTTGAACTCACAAATTCTAGCCGAGTGTCTCAATTCTGCATGATAATTTCAAATTCTGCATGATAATTTCAAAGTATTACCAATATATTAAAGGAAGTCGAAATTTTTACATTGTACTCTCACATATTTACATCTACATACAAAGTGCAATGTCTGTTATCTACTGGAACCCAACACGTGTGATGGTTAGAAATGAATCACATATGAGAGATACCTCTCTCTGAAGTTAGATATACAGGATGGCACATATTGTATCTAGCAATTTTGGAAAAGACAATAAAACTAATGGAAAATATACTACAAGCACCATATAAATTGTATACCTGAGTAATTTTGACTCAAGTGGAGTACTGTAGTCAATTTCATGAAATTTAGTTATGACAAACATAATAACTAGCATTATAGCTGCTGCTGTGTTATCTTTCCTTAACTGAAAATGATAAAAATAATGCAAAAAAATAGTGTGTCTAGGCTTGAAAAATTGGAGATGATCCCTCCTCCAATTTTGAGGGAAGCACTTAACATCCCATTCTGAGAAAAGTAGTAAAGTTTCCAGGTTTCATTATCATGGATGCAAATAAGGTTACAACATGCAAAATACTTATACAATCGATGAAATTCAATAAGTAGAGTAACCTAGTAGTAATGAGTTGATTTAGTAGGAGATATTGCCTCAATAAAGGAATTTGGCTCAACCGCCCACCCTTTTTAGTGACATCGGTTATATAGCAGAAAATGGCATCATTTTTAGGTAGGTTCTGCCAGTTTAACAACAAAAGGTAAGAATATAGGCTAACATGGATTACTGTGGTTTCACTTCACATATCCTGTGGCTACACCCTGTTGTAAGTTTGGGCACAACTGCTCCACTCCTCTTATAAAACCATCTCAGCTACGCTTTGCAGCTTAGGGCCCTCAATCCCATGACTATGCCTTGCACCTTAGGACTCCTGGAGGTGTACCTTCAGCTATGTTTGGTTCTGCAATGTTGGCAATAGAAGCAAAGCTCCCACAATGCCTCGAGTGAGATGCATGTGCTTGGTTTTATGTGGTACATTAATGGCAGACACAAGTGACTTTATTGAACATATTTGTGTTAATATTGTTGTTTTAAACTGTGCAAACAATGTATACATCTTTACTATCTTTATTCACTCATCCTAAGCAATAAAAGATTCAGATTAATTCAGCTGCATCAGTGTAATGAGTATAGTGATCATGGGCCTATTAACATGTACCATACAATGACCAAGTTTCCATTTACCCACCTAAAGTTTTTAGTTATTGTCTGGCCAATAGAAGGCGCTTTGTGACTATTCAAATTCATGCAGCTGATCCTGAAGAGCCGTTAACATTGGAGCGATAACTACTGCGAGGTTGAAATTTAGCCCCAGGTTAGGCTTACGTTTAGGTTCCTTGGAAGTGTATTTAGGAGTACAAATATCTATATTGTCGTGGAATATGCTAATACCACTGGGTTGGCAGCTCCTTCCACTCATACGCAACAGTAACAAAATTGAGTATTCTGTTTACCTTTTGCAATAATTTGATATAAAGTAGAGTGTCTTAAAAAGGTAAAGTGGGGCTTTTACAGGGCTTCTGAGTGTTCATATTGTGACGTACAAGCATTATTGCGTATGTGACCTGGTTGCCCAGATTGGATATTGCGCAAGAGTGGAGGGGATAAACCAGTTCTAGCATAGCGTGGGTTTAGCCAGTCGAGCCGAGTTACTGCCTCTTGTAGTGAGTGTGCACTGTTCATGCGGAAGCATGGCGTCCCCACCGACAGGCAAGGAAACAAGGAGGTAATATAATCCCTTTACATCATTAAAACCATTAGCCATCCATGCTCATTATGTTTAAATTACTATAGTAGATAGTCCCTTCCCTCATCCACACCATGTAATAATACTTTTACTAAGAGTATTCTAATATATTTTCATAATTTCGCTCAGCTGCGTCCCCCGTCTGACCTCGCATAATGTGAAATATTAACTTTAAGATTCTTCGGTACCTTATCGCTCTACCCCCCATTGAGCTAAAATAATAAAGAGGTCACGACATTTGGTGGAGGACCAGGAATAATGTTATATTTGTAGCAAAAAAATTTTTTTTCTTCTCTAAAATGTAGCGTGTTTGGTCCTCCACGTGTTAGTTAGAAAATGTAATTTTTCTTTGGTGGCTTAAAGGTAAGGGTTTTGGTTCTGTAATTTGTGGTTTTTTCTTCTAAATTCCTCTTGCATTGTTTCTTAAAAGTCCCATGTTTGTATTTTAATTTCAAGCTCACTTTTAAATTTTTTTTGCATTGTCTGTCGGTGGCGTGGCGGTAAAACATTTGGCTCCATTTTTCCCCTTACCATGGCTTCACTTCTACTAAATTCTGTTGCTGTGATACATTGTTTGTACTGTCCATTTTAAAGTACTTATTTTTGTGAATTGTGGAAAATTGGGCGATATTTGCAACTTTGATAATGTGGTCGTCACGTGTTAGCTGGTGTGTTTGGGGATGCTGTTTTCTGTGCTAATTGGTAGTAGTTCTGGGAGCTTGTAATTCTATATTGCATTGATTGTGATTTTCTGCTCATTACTATATTTTTGGGGTGCATTTTTCGTGCAACTTTTATGTATGCCAGTGTGTTACATAATCTCTGCGTGGTCATGCAATTCATCACTAATTCTAGCTTGTGAAGCCAATCTTTTACAGCACGTGTTCTGTGCGTTTATTTGCGTGCGTGTATAAAAGGTCAGGTGCATCTATCTTATATATATATATATATATAAAAAAAAAAAAAAAAAAAAAAAAAAAAAAAAAAAAGGAAGAAGGAATTAATTTTTGTGCATTGTACTCCAGTACGCATAAATTAGTGTGTAGCATATTCTGCTCTCCATAGAATAATTTCAGCGCTGTCGCAGTAGGTGTGACGTAATTTTTTTTTGTAACTTCCAGTTCGAGTTTTCTCGCTGAAGATCTCACTTTGTTAATTTTTTTTTTTTCTTCCATGTGTACACTCTGTTTTAAAACCTTGGTTTTGTATCCAAGTGGCTTGCGTGTCATGTCTGTGTAAACAATATGCTGGTATAGTTTTCTAATATTTCGCCGTGGGCGCTTAATTATATTACTCCTGGTATTGGTTCTTATCTGGCTATGTTCTGACATTTCTAGTTACATTCATGCGATGCTATAAGTGCTTAGTTTGGTGTAATCTGTAATGGTGATCTTCCATATTCTTTTCATTTACTGGTTGAGTTTATCCTTATTTTTTGCTGCCACAATGCCTAAGTGACGTACTATGCAGAAATCTGATGTGGTTATTGCTCCAGTCAGTGAGCATAGTGAAGTAGAATCTCTTTCCAGCACTAGTACACCTGTTGTTACCCAGTTATTATCAGTGATGTCTAATCCGCCTGTTTCGGTGAGCACAATGCAGTCAGCTGTGTGTCGACCAGTCATTGAACCCTCTTACTTTGAGAATTCAAGTAAGTTATCAGCATATGAATTTCTTCAAAATTTTGAAATGGTCGCTGCTGCTAATGGTTGGTCTGAGGAAATGAAATTGAAATGTTTTCCATGTTACTTAAGAGATACTGCTGCATCATGGTTTCAAACGTTTCGCCACGATTGGCTTTGCCTATCTACACAGTTTCTAAATGCCTTTCAGATGACTAACCAGGGTGATATCTTGGAAATGAAACTTAAGACAGCGAGTGCAGTTAGATGATGAACCTGTTATTAATTATATCTATGATGTGTTATCTCTGTGTGATCAAGTAAATCCAGCTATGTCTCAGTTAGAACAAATCAAACACTTGCTTAAGGGTCTTAAACCTCTCTATGTACAGCCTTTGCTGCCATTAAATCCTCAAACTGTTGACGAGGTGATATAAATAATTCAACGAGTGGACAAGGCTCAATTTTATATGCAGAACCGAGAACATCTAGTGTCTGCCCAATCTCAGGCTGCAGTGTTTACACCACCCACTTCTGTATTTAACAATGCACCTCTTCCTGTTGTTACTTTACCAGCTACTGCTCAGCTAACAAATGCTTCTTCTCTTGGGGACGTACCTGTCGCTCCCATGCAACAGCTGATTGATCGTGTGGAACAGTTATGTAACCGAGTTAACCAGTTTCAGTTACCACCTGCTGTACCATCTTTGGAGAGAACTTCACAGCTTCCATGGTCATCTGACTTCAACCGGCGGGACTCATCCATCACCTGCTATAGATGCAACAGGCAGGGCCACCTGGCTCGCTTCTGCCGTAGCCGCTTTCCTTAGTCAAAAAACGACTGGCGCCGAGCCTCATACGACGAGACTTAGCAGCATCACCACCGCCCACCAGCACGGCTGAACCTTAACGGGATGTGGCTGCATTATCAGGTCAGATCTTACAAGTAATTGGTCAAACTGCCCAGATAGAGGTTTCCATCTTGCTCGACACAGGAAGCGCAGTTAGCATTGTAAATGCTGCCCATGTTCTTGATCACTCTACATTGAAAACCATAGAGATGTTGCTTCGAAATGCAGGTAATAAGTTACTTGATGCACCTTACCACACTGCTCTAGATTTTCATATTAATGATGTTCTTTTTCAGGAAGATGTATTAGTTGTAAAAGATCTGTCTCATGATTTAATTTTAGGCAATGACTTTTTGCATGCTCATGGTGTAGTAATGACTATGCACACAACTTGATAACTTTGAATTCTTCCGAGGATGATGCTTTTAGTATGCCAATCACCCTAGTACAAGGTCCTTTTGTTGATATGGCAGTGAATCCTTTACAAGATAATGAATGTAATGACTCTGGTGTTAAAGTGGCAGTTGTGAATGATGTGAAAATTCCACCTTTATCTACATCTTATATAACAGTTAAACCCCCGTCAGACATTAGTAATGAGGTTATGTTTGAACCTGCTGTCAACATAATGCAGAAAAAATATCTTTCAATTTCACCATTGTTATGTCATTCTGCATCTGAACTTACTATACCAGTGTATAATAATACTGCAGTTCCACAAACACTGGTTGCCAATACAATTTTAGCTACAGCTTATGATGTTGCACTAGTTCAGAGTAATTCTGTTTTATCATCAGATGTTACCCCTCTGCCAGCTTCAAATTTTAATTTTAATGTCAATGGTAAACTACTAGAAACTCAAAAGGCTGAATTGCATTCATCTATTGAAATATAGTGATCTTTTAGCCACCACATTGCAAAAACTTGGTACTACTGATGTCGCAGAGTTTGATATTAAAGTAACTGACTCCAAACCAATCAAACAAAGACCTTACAGAGTTCCCCATAAACAAAAGGAAATCATTGCTGAACAGGTTAAAGAAATGCAAGATGCTGGAATTATTAAGGAATCGCAATCCTCTTGGGCTTCTCCTGTGGTAATTGTAAAAAAGAAAGATGGTTCCATGAGATTTTGTGTTGATTATAGGAAATTGAATGCTGTTACAGAAACCACCTCTTTCCCTTTGCCATTGATAGATGAATTGTTAAGTTATCTGGTGGAGGCCAAATGGTTTGTCTCACTAGATTTGCTGTCAGCATATTTTCAATTACCTATTGCAGAGGATAGGGTTTCATTATGATGCTGTGATCTTTTCTTTGCAGAAAATTGTTGCATGAATAGTGTGTGTGTATATGTTTGAGGTTATGTGAGATGAGTTAATATTTGCCTCGGTGGAAGTGCCAAAGAGTAACCCCGATGGTGGTAATGCGAGAGATGAGATGAGTTAATGTCAGCTTCGGTGGAAGTGCCAAAGTGTAACCCCAATGGTTGAAGTGTAAATGTTTGAGTTTTCAGGAGGGCTAACATGTACCTGGAAATTCGATGTGATGTGTTGAGAGAAATTTGCTTATTGGTGTTGCTGAAACGTGCCCAGTATAGCGTGTGTGATGTATTCACATGAGAGAGTAAATGCAATGAAGTGAATGCAATGAGAATAATTTTTTTTTGTGTTTATGCAACAAGTCTAGTACCATCTTATATAACTATTTTAATACCATCTATTTTCCAGCTTAATTTTGATTCGGAGGATGTGGATGCAACAGTATAATGCCATGTTATTTGTATCATTCTTGAAATATTAATGTGATTTCTTTAGTCTATGCCTATGTTCAGGTATTCTTGATTTTGCAGGAAGTTGAATGAGACATGACAGTGAAGATATGTTATTTTTTCAGTAATTACTGTGTAAGAGAAAGTGGAAAGCTAAGATGATGATGATGATTGAATTGATGATAATATTGATCATAATGAGGTGGATGAGATAGTAATGTAGAGGAGAATTTATATTTGACAGTAAAGCATGAGTTTTGTAGTTGAAAATATGTAATGCGGTGTAGTTTGACATATGTAATGTGGGTTTATTTTTGAAGTATGTAGCAATGCACATAGTAGTTTTGGGTAGTTATTTAAGTGAGTGGTGTATTATTTGGGCCATGGTCAGTATGAATGATTCCATTTCATTGTCATGTATGAATGTATTGTTAAGTGCACTTATCCCTTTTTCTTCATTAGTAGTACCAGCTGGTTTAAAAATAATATTGGGATCCCAAATAAGTTACTATATTTGTGTTGTTATTGTATGTAAACAATGAATGTTAGTGATATAATGTTTATGTATTCTGGCCCTTTTATGTCTCTGTATTTGGATTCTAAAGCAGTTTTTGTTAAATTTTGGATGGTAACCCCTTGTAAGATTCAGTTTTTATGTCAATGTGTAGTCATTTTTTTTCTTTGCCCAACACTAAAAAATTGATTGTTTGTAAACTTTTTGGTATTTTCAAATCTTATTACTGTAAATGACATACTACTTGTTTTTTTATATATGATGATCTTCTGGAGCACAATTTCTATCCTTCTGTGATTTATATTATAGCGATTTTGCTGATTCCGGAGCTCGGGTGTCCAGAGGAGTAACCCTGCTCTACAGACATGCCAAAGGTTCCAGATACACCAGAGGAGAGCTGTCTTTCATCCACTACACTGCAGTGGCATAAGGAGCCGCTATTTTGGGGGGCAGTCCAAGCTAGCGATTGCTCCCCCCCCACATCTTCAGTGACTTGCAACACAAGAAACACTCTGCAGCTGAAAGTTCGCCGTTGTGGGTGATGTGGAAATTCCACCCACAAGCAGTTACGTCGGAACAACCAGGTGCAGTGTAGTGTGTATGTAACAGTGGCAGTACGGTGTAGTGTGTGTGTGTGTGTGTGTGCGGGGTACTCATAATTAGGCAATATGTCTTAAACTAAATCGTCGGTGGCACTCGAGACTCCAAAATGTTTGAATCCACCTCACATATCTGTAACATAGGTTTTACCAAACCTTTAACTTCTTCTCTGAGAGACATTTCTGCTCCATATTACCTTTGTAAATACCCAGATATAGTTAATTTTTTTTTAAAGTATGTCATATTTTTTTTTCTGTCTTTGTCTTTGTAATTGTCTACACATGAAGCACAAAAAATCATCCTTGTGTCGACGGGGACGTCGATCTGGGTAGCCAGGGGGAGATGTGACGTATGAGCATTATTGCGTATGTGACCTGGTTGCCCAGATCGGATATTGCGCAAGAGTGGAGGGGATAAACCAGTTCTAGCATAGCGTGGGCATGCCGAGTGAGCGTGGGTTTAGCCAGTTGAGCCGAGTTACTGCAAGAGGCAAGTTGTAGTGAGTGTGCGCTGTTCATGCGGAAGCATGGCGTCCCCACCGACAGGCAAGGAAACAAGGAGGTAATGTAATCCCTTTACATCATTAAAACCATTAGCCATCCATGCTCATTATGTTTAAATTACTATAGTAGACAGTCCCTTCCCTCATCCACACCATGTAATAATACTTTTACTAAGAGTATTCTGATATATTTTCATAATTTCTCTCAACTGCGTCCCCCGTCTGACCTCGCATAATGTGAAATATTAACTTTAAGATTCTTCGGTACCTTATCGCTCTATTGAGCTAAAATAATAAAGCGGTCACAACAGTATCTCCTCCATAAACTATTATATACCTTTTTGTTCCTAAAGTCATTATTTTTTAGCATCTTTGCTAATTAGGTAAATATGGAACTGTTATCAAAAACAAACAGCCAAAAGTTTTAAATGGGTCAAAACTGTTGAAAATTTAGTTCAAGAGAGTTAAGCATTTATAAAGCATTGCAAAAACTATAGTGTAACAACTTAGTAAAATCTCTCAGTCTATGGACTGCACGAGTATTCAGGAGGGATAAATCACCCCCACTCTACTTGTCTTTTGCCTTCAGCTACTGAGTTATCCAATGAGGCGTCTTAAAGAGGAAGCGGGCAGATGCGCAGGAAACAAGTGTCACATCACTGCTGTGAACACAGCAATTTTATAGTGCAAAAAAATTTAACAGGATTTTGTGTACATCATAACTCAAAAATTAAAATCCTTAATCAAGTTCTGCAAGAGGTATGTTAAAGAGCACAGTTTCGAGATGATGATGTGTGATTGGTCTCCCTGTAAAAAAAAATTTAAAGCCGCTAGTTCTCTTTGTAAAACTTTGAAATAATTTGTGTTATGAAAATCAATCAGCGAGCAACTTTTTTTCTTGAAGAGATAGATGGGGGAGTGAAGGCTATGAAATACCCTAAAAAGTGTGAATTAACTTTTGGAAGATATCCCATGATAATACCGCATGTACGTGAAATGCTATCACTAGTTATATGCAAACATCTGCTTTTACATCCGCTGTACCTTGCTCTCTGCATGGCCTGTCACAGCAATCTACAAACACAGCATTTTTGTTGCAATGCTCTTGTCTTTAGCTCTGCCTAAAGGTAGTTACAACAGTGGTGTGATAAACAATTTTGTGAGAATAAAATAAAACACGGGTTAGGCAAAATTATGGCCTGTTGTGCTTAAGCAGTGACTCAGAGATGGAACAAACAGGCCAAGGCAGTTAGAGAGGGGGAATGCATGACCGGTGAGTTACCCCTCCCAAGGGTTTTTTCTAAGTTGCTGAAATATGGCTAAATGAGCACATATTACCATGATAGAGAAAATTGAAAGAAACACACTCCTCTATTGTAATTAACACTGTTGCCAACTTACACACTGTGTATTCAGTTGCATCTTTCCAATACTCCCCCTTAAGACAACACACCAAAAAAATGTATCTTAAGAATATTAACCCAAGTGATGAAACATTTAGAATACATACATTTTATAGCATGTAGATGATCCATATGAAAAACAAAAGTGAATATTAAAGAACAACATGCGAGTTTTGCAATGTAAAGAACATTGATTTAATATGTACTGTACATGAATTTTTATGGTTTTATTTTTTAACAAGTGCTGCAAGCAGCTTTGTGAATTTTGATCCACACAATGTGGTTAGAATATCAGCTTTCTGGTCTGAAGATGGAATGTCGTGAGCATGCACCACTCTTTTCCTTTGCAGGTCTTTGGCCAGATGATATTTCACATCTACATGTTTTAAACGTTTTTCATCCCAATTGTCAAGGAAACTGATTGGCTTCAAACACAGTAATTGGCAATAGTACTTCAACTCTGAGATACTCCAGATGAGCTTTTAACCACAACAAATCCATTACAGCTGTATCCAAGGCAATATATTCTGCATTGAGGATTGTGATATTGCTGATTGTTCTTGTATCACCCACATGACATTTCCTACAAATACCCAGAGTTGACTTAGTTTTCTTTATCTTCAGCCGAATCAGCATCAGTGTAACAAATCAATGATGGAGTTTTTGGCTGTCCGGGATAAAATAGACCCATTTCTGGGGTTCCTTTGAAATGCCTGAGAATGCATTTAAGCCCAAGTCACTGTGGTTGTGTGGCATTACTCTGATATCTACTATAAATATTGACTCCTATGCTTATGTCAGGATGTGTTGTCAGCATCAATTAGGTACATTAAACCACCATTTAATTCCCTAAATGGCTTTTTGTCAAAGATTTAATTACTTTCTAAAGGCAGGTTAGGTTTGGCTTCCATAGGAGTTTGAACTGGATTGCAATGTTCCATTTCAAAAAGCTCAAGAAGGACTTTGATGTACTATGACTGACTGAGAAACATACCTTCCTTAGACCACTCAATATTGATACCAAGAGAAAACTGTCCCATATCACTCATTTTAAACTCTGGTATGAGAAATGCCTTACACTGTTGAACAGCTGCCTCTGATTTGCCTGTAACAATGATGTCATCGACATAAATAATAAAATCAACCCATCTGATTCATGAATATACAAACACTTATCAGCTTGACACTGTTCGAAGCCAGGATTCTATCTTACATTCCATTCCTTTGGTGCTTGTTTGAGACCATACAGTGTCCTGTTGAGTTTGCATACTAATGATGGGTTAGCCGTATTTTTCAATCCTTCTGTCTGCTTCATGTATACTGTTTCTTTTACGGTTACATAAAGAAAGACATTTTTAACATCTAATTACACCATGTATGTTATACAGTTCCTGTACAACATTAACAATCAAAGTGTCCATTTTGGCTACTGGGGCATGTGTTTCTCGGTAGTTAAAACCCTTTCTTTGTGTATACCCTTTTACCACCAGCAGTGCTTTGTATTTGGTGATGTTGCCACCTGCATCCTTTTTAATTCAGAATACTCATTTCTTATTAATGGCTATCTTTTCAGGAGGAAGTGATGCGAATCTGCATGTGTTTTCTCTTCCAATGCTTTCATTTCTTCAACTGTTTTGTTTCAATAAATGGAATGATGCCTTCCCTGGATGTCCTGTGCTGAATCAGCACAGTGATTGCAGTATTGAGAGAAGAAATGCCAGAAACTCCCCTTCTACCAGAGAATGTATTAACTAAATGGGGAACCTGGATCACTGCTGCACTTTACTACTATTCGCACATTAAAGACATTAACAAGATTAGTATTCTGAGTTATCTAACTAAAATATTTGCACTTTTCATTGATGCATAGGTCCAAGTTCCACTGCAAATACACCTCCATAATTTAAATTGGTAAATACATTTTTAATAGACTAAATAAAAATGGTTTTAAAATATGCAGCATTTTTTTTTTAATTCAACAGTAAATTTCTTGAATTTATAATGCATCATTTGACTTTAATACTAGGAGGCAGTCCCAGAATCATTCTTATTTTCTTATAATTAATTGAATATATGCTTGTGCTTAGGTGCTTCATTTGCTGAATACAGAAGAGGAGCAATATAGGCGTCGCATCCAATAGGACGTGAAAGATCAGAAATTTTGCTCAGAGGCCTCTTTATCAGGCTTGAGATTCTTTTACGTGCCATAAATCTATGATACAGGATCGCCTTTACTTCCCCTATGAAGGAAGCCATGTTACGGATTTTTATGCCCAAAAAATTCCATCACTCTCAGCCAGGTTTGAACTCACAATCTGGGCAACTAGAGGCTAGCATGGTAACCACTACACCACAGAGGGCAACATCACTAGTTCCAAGGCAAATTGCAAGGTCAACAACCATGTTGCCAACTCTTAATGAGATAAACAGCTAAAAATCAGAAGGGCCAAAAATTGCTAAATATGGAGCAGCCTTATCACAAAATGCTCATGAGTGGTAAGGTCCCAATGTGCGAAGCATGTTGACAGGCTGAGGGCAGCCCGAAGGTGTGTTATTAAGTGTACCTACCCTTGTTAGGGCTAAACCACTTTTGAAAGGGGTAAGTAATTGCAGGGTGGCTGCTGTAAATAAGGTAGTGGGGTGAAAGCAGGTGGAAGTTTTGACCTCGACGACTAGAGGTCAGGGTGCAATGGCCCTAGTCCAATGCTGGTGGAAGATTGTTTGAAAGTTTGCGTTGGGTTTAATTCGAAATGTACCAAGCAACTTGTAGGACTACATAGGAGCTCAGCTTTTGCTGCTGGTTGGAGTAGTTGCTAGGTTACCGGGAGAGCCATGCGGGGAATCTAGTTATGCCTCAAGCAGCGTTCTGTGGTGTTATAGTCCCCTAGAGACCTAATGAGAGCGCTCCGATGGAAAGGTAACGAGTCGTAGAGTTTTACAGCCCGGCGCCTAATTTCATCCTCCAGGTATGGAAGAGATGAGGCTTCGTGGGGAAGTCTAACGGGGAAAGCGCAGCATACAAATAGATGGCCCAGAGGCCCCTATTTTGTACCCGTTGCAGTCAGAGCAGACTGGAGTCTGCAGCCATGCCCCAGATCTCGCAGGCATACAGTAGGATGGGGATTATTAGTGCTCTGAAAAGGCGCAACTTAAGAGGAATTGGCATCCCAAATCCCAGCATGGGGAACAAGGGGCCATAGCCCCCATGATCCACTGCGAGATGTCCCTGATGTGACCCACAAACGTTGGGCGCCTATCTAGCAGTGGTAAGGCCATACTATGGATGTAAAATAACAGCTGAATAGGTTACCATGAACCGAAAATGCAAGCCATCGTCTGCTAGCTTGGCCGCCATATGGGACGACCCATCAGGGAATGCGATAATGAATCATATGGTTGGATATGCTTTAAAACATCACAATGCAACGCTTTTGGTAATGCTTTAATACAGAAATATACACTTTAACATCAGTATAATTACGACTGAGCAAATATTAAACCTAGTCTGCCATTTCTATTGTATTTACAACAATAAACTAACATTCCGAAATTTCGGGCCTATATTTCAAAATTTGAAAGTATTGCACACTCTCTACTTTGTAGCGAAACAAATTGCCTGTAGCGGTAATATAAAATACTTCACAGGGTCATTAATACAACATATTTGCCGCTTAGAATACGCAAAACATCCTATCCCAATTTTAGTTCCAATTGCTGCACCTTAATCTGTGAATATAAAATTGATTTATTTAAACACTTCAATTCAGGATTAATTCGTATTTATGTATGAATTGATACAAATTGTTTAAAAATCCTGATGTGATACATTCACATGACCTTCTCTATCATTTATTACTGGGTAACCAAATATTCTTAAAGCTCATTTTTTCTATCTACTTCATTTTAATCCAGATAAACATTTGCAGAAATAACTAAATTACACATTTCATTGATACAAAGGGCACAGCGATACTCAAATGTTTAAGAACTGGACGCTATATGCTGTCCTAAAATTACATATCGTTTCCATGCATTCGCAAGAAACAACTGAATATTGACAGGACTTTAAAAGAATGGCTAAGTAATGAACAATTCCAACCATTAATATGGAATATCTCAGAAATGGTTACCAGCACAAAAAAGTTATTTGAAATAAATTGTGTGTTAAGAGATCTACATTTTTTGTGTAGTACATTTTCGTTTATTGCTTAGTTTATGGGTTATACAAGATTATACAAAATTAGTACCAAATGAAGACTTCACAGGCTATTCCCAAAAGAATTCAAGATATTCATTTTATTTGTCACGTAAATATGTGCAATATATGGTATATTAATCAATGTCGTTCAAGCCATTTTTAGAAAACAAAAAAATTCGAAAAGTTTCCCATATAAAGGCAGTGGGAGGATTTTCTTTAAGATCTTTGTGTCACACCTTTGGAAGATACTGAACTTACATACAAAGTTTGGTATTTATCTGACTTTGGTTTTTGAGTTATGCTGTTCTCTCTCCCTCTCCCCCTCTCTCTTAACTTTTTTGGATTCAGGGTGACTCAAACATATATTTCCGGTGAAATCTCGGTATCGAATTCTTGGGTGGAATACAATGCTTGCCCTACCTACTGTATCTAGTAGAGAAGGTAAAAATGGATTCCTACACATATCCCCCCCTAATATTTTTTCTAGCTACGCTACTGGGTGATATATATGATTGCTGTCATTTGAAGGTATATAAAATTATTGTAGAAGAAACCGAAATGGATGAGGGGAAAAAATCCAGTGAGGAAAAAAAAATCAAGGATGTTAATGAGTTAGCAAAACGTAACCCATGACACAAAAGTGAAATGAACAGTGTTGAGGTTTAATACGAAAAATGGCCTGTCATAATCCTTCTTCAAATTGTTATCTATACAGATGTGAAAAATGTCCAGGGAGTGTAACCATTTCAGAATTTCTAAATTCATTATCGGAGAAATATCTCATGGAACAAGTCGAACATAAAAAGTGGAAAACAGACGGGGCATTTATGATCCTGGTAAAAGCTATAATTTCCTTATCCGTCTGGAAAAAAATGTTAACCATACAATTTCATGGTAATCGCTCAATCATTGTACCTGAAACATCTGAAAACGGTAATCCAACATACCAAATTCATTGTCATTGGCGATTATTCTGAAAATTACTGTTTTGTTATGCGATGCCATACATTGATACCACTGTAACAGCTTTCAAGCAACTATCCGTCCATTTATTTACTACAAGCTAACAATGATCTGGAACGTACACGTTTTTCGAGTATTCGGATGACAGTCCTGCAGTCCATCTTTTTCAAAATCAACGGATTACCTATCTACAAGAGCAATTTTCACACGTAATAACATTTACTGTTTCAATGATGGGGCAGCAGGTCAATACAATCTGCTATGTCACTGGACAGATTTCCATATGTCAGCTGAATGGCATTTCATCCACAACCAAAGAGGAGCACGAAGAAGCGTACCTATTAAATGTAAGGACTTGTGGGATTGAAAATGTTGCCAGGAATGCGCAGCATCCACACTGTGATTCCAGTTTCTGCAAAAAAGGTTACCGTAAAAACACTTTCTGGGTCGTGTGCAATCCCTCCTAAATTCCCTAGATCTCGTCGTGGTGAAACAGAATAATGCGTGCCAGACAGCGGGACGAGTTCAAAAGCGACGGGTTTGGCAGGTTGCGGAATACGCGCCTTGGTTCCAGTAAGTTTATTTATATTTTAAAACTTGAGTTCCCTTTGCAGTTCCATGTTAAATGTTTTAACTCTATTTACTTTAAGATTTTCATTCAAATTAAAGATTGTCTCTGGGTGTATAACATTTTAAATTATGTATGTATATTGTTTTCAACATAAAATACTACACACTTAATATTTAGCGCATAAGAACATTTAATATCCACCATTTTCATAAAGCTAAGCAAATCACTGAATGAAAAGAGATAGAGTGATGTGATAAAAAGCAATTACATCCTTGGAATGTGGCGCGTCATTGACGTATTGTTACAGGTTGACCAGGATCCCTGGTTCGAATCCAGAGGTATGAATACAACTACATCTTCCAGTAACTCCTGAACTAGGTTAGATAATGATGCTAAACAAGCTTTATTACATTTGTCATTAGGTAGTTTCTTCTGAATGTATATTCGGGTACCTGTCGTCCTGCGTTCGACCCTTAATTTGTAAAACTAATTATCTCAGAAACTAAGAGAGATAGAGTGGTGGACCAAAGCATGATTGATAGCTCCTATGATGTTATTATCAGAACTGAATGTGCCAACTGTATGGAACCACACACTTAGTGCTAAACATTGTGATCGATGTCTATGACAATTAAAAAGCAAAACAAACTTATACTCAAGGTAATAAATACCCTCGGAGCAGGCGTAGAAGTTCTATTGATGATAATTATTTAACTATTATTATTAATATTATTATTTATTACTAGCAACAAACGTTAAAAACAAGATATACATTATGCGAACCTTGTTCCTCAAGAAAATTACTGAATCTTAAGCGTGTGTAGCACCCACATAAAGAGTGCAATATTTGATTTTTAAACAACATATTATGCAAAGAATATGTTAATTTATTTCGCTTGAATAGTTCCAGTAAAGAGAAAAGTATTTGGTTTCGTATTCTTTCTTCTTAGAGTCAGGTCGCTGAATGCACACACAGAAGTAAATGTGACCTTTGAGATGATACCGGCACGCTGGCTATAGTCAGGCATGACTAGTAGAGAAGAAATTTCTTCCCCCTCTTCCTTTACACCCCTTGGCCCATCGGAAAACATTTGAAGCCCACTGTACCAGCACGTGCGAACCACGCTGTCAATCTATCAGACGTTATGGTATCAGGAAACAGCTTCACAGGAGCATTTCAAGCAATGTTGGCAATAAACAATTTTTTCATTTGTTCTCTCCTCTCTAATTCAACCTCGCAAACATAAAAACACTATAATCCACTGCTGTACATATTGATAGGGGGAAACTGTTAGGTTTCATTCTTAATGTGTACCGGCAAATCTGCGCGTGAGTTTTGCATACCTTGGAGTCTTTTTCCGATGATGACGATTTGTGTTTAAATGCCAGGTCATTAGCGCCCTTATAAACAGATCGTGACAAAGGCCAGAGATAAAGATGAATACAAAAATCATAGCAAAACCAGCGATAAACATCAATATAAAATTATAGCAAAAGTCAGAAACAAATATAGATATGTAAAGCTAAATTGAGAAGTATGAACTACCGGATATAAACATGACTAAATCCGCATTTAGAAATGTACCTTTCAAACAAAATTAAAAATCCTATCAACCGCTTGCTTATCCACTAGGACCTCTGCAAGACTGGCCGGCAGTTGCAGAGAGTTCCGAAGATGTGCTAGAGGAATACACTCTAGAAAAAACTTGCTACAGTATTGCTACACAATGCTATCACGAACAAAGCAACACAAGTGGAGAAAAACAGGTATGTACTTTCTAGGATAATTGATTGCATCAAGTTTTGTGGTGCGTTTGAACTTGTCCCAAGGGGACATGATGAGTGTGACTCGTCTGAAAATCGAGGGGTTTTCTTGGGATTACTAGACTTAATTTCCAGTACAGACAATGCAGTGAAAGAAAACATGGATTCTGATCAGGCTCACGGTTTTAAGGGAACTTCAAAAACTATCCAGAATAAATTGTTAGATAGCAGTCTAGGAACCTCTCATGAGCTGATGATAAATGAAAGGGAGCAATTTTGTAGCAATAATAGCAGATGAGACCACATATTTCAGAGAGACACAATTAGTGTTAGTATTTCGCTATCGGATAAATGGTGTCCAATATGAAAGATTTTGGGATTTCATTAGGCTGCAGCAATGAAATGCGGATGCGGTGTCTAAATGCATCTTAAAGAAGTATGAATCACATTCAAGGACTCTCCACACAAAATCATCGCTCAAACCTATGATGGCGCGAATGTAACGAGCGGCGAAGCAGGTGGGAAAAATTAAACTGCAGTATCTCAACGCTCATTATGTCCACTGTTATGCACACCAGCTAAATCTAATAATACAAAAGGCTGCATCACAGAATCACTCAGCATGAATTTTTCTTTTAAATTTAACTCCCATCATTTCCTTTTGTTGTACAGCACACACCAGATTTTGAGCACGAGCCGCCACTGTACAAGAGCCTGAAGTGATAAGTCAAATCTTTAAAAGGCGGGCTACCATATGCCGGCTTTGAAATTCTACTCTCCGCATGACTATGAGAAACAAACAAATGGCGACTTAACACTTTAAAAAAAGAAGTGTTTGAAAATTCCAAATGAAAATAATAACTATCTCAGAAATGATCCGACACAAACATTATCCAATATAAATTGTTTGTTTTAACGAGTTCTACATTTTTTGTACAGTAAGTATTTTGTCTATCTCTTACGGTTTATCAGTAATACAGAATTCATTAGAATGAAGAGGACTTCGCAGGCCAACCGCAGAAAATTCAAGTTATACATTTTATTTGTCATACAAATATCTTAAACATAATGGTATTTTAATCAAAATCGTTAGAGCCATTTTTTGAGAAAATAAACCATTACGAAAATTTTTGCATGCAAAGGGCAATTTGGAATGGGGAGATTTTCTTGAAAATCTTCGTGTGGCACCTTTGGAAGATACTGAACGTAAATACTATGTTTGGCATTTATCGAACATTTCGTTTTAGAGTTATGCTGCACACGCGCACACACCACACAGTCGTTTTTCTAACAATGCTTTTTATTTATTCAGGGACCTCAAAACATGTGTTTCCGGTAAAATATTGACAAGTTTTTTTGGTGAGATACAACACTTCTTACTATAGATAGCAGGTTGAGAAAGCAAAAATATAGTTGAATTTTTTATTTAGAAGTGGAAAAACATTTTATAATTTGCTTCTAGAAAACTATGAGGTATACATAAAAAGTAATCTTAAGTTTTGAAGAGGTATACTAAGAAAGATATTGATATTTAATTTAAAATGTTCAAAATGTCCATCTTGGGGTGGGTCTTTCATGATAATCCAAAAAGTCGGTATTACTGAAAATTCTTAACTCGAAAGTTTATCAGCATGGCTTCATTCGGAAGGGGTGGTCCCGTGTCATAGATTTACGGCACGTAAAAGAACCTTAAGCCTGACAAAGAAGCTCTGAGCAAAATTCCTGGTCTTTCACGCCCAGTATTACATGGGATGCTAAGAACCATGGTGGTTAAAAAGCGTCCATAAATAAAACTAAATTTAATTTCAATTTAAAAAACGAATGTCGGGTAACTAAGTTGCATGGTCACCAGGCTCATTTGAGCATCATTTCACCTATTTCATTCTTCGTCTGTTATGACCTAACCGGTTAAAGGCCACTAAAAAGAAACAAACAAAAAACGGCATTCTAAAGCACGTGCGCAATCCTTTTTTAGCCTCTATCCCATGCCGACAGTATTCTGTTTCAACAATTGAATTGATTTAAAGCGAGTGAAAACTTTCCATGCATTTATTCAGTTCACTGTTTCACCCATGGTGATTTGCTGTAGTATTCGTTATGCCCAAAGACAGAAGCCCAAGTAGTACTCTTCTGGAAAGCTGGGTTGATGGAGAGAAAACGGAAGATGTACATTTTGTCAAGTTTGTTCGAAGCAGGTATGCCTTTGCAATATTCACAAATAATTTATTTTTTTTATTTACAAAGACACATTACCTGCTTACGTATTTTCAAGTTCAATAATGTTTCAATTACTAGGTGAACTGCACAAAAAAATTCCAGGTGGACCAGCATTTGCAGATTGCATCTCACATAAAATTGTCACGAAAAGTATTATAATTACTTATAATGCTTTGCTTAATTTGAATCCCAAACAAAATTAATATGATACATCTAGTGCGAAGCTCTGTGAAGCCCTAGTAGCGGCTGATATGCCTTGGAAGGAACTAGAAAATCCAGCATTTCCCTGATATTTTAAGAAATGGACTAAAAGGTAAATTCCTGTCGAGTCCATATTGAGAAAGAATTACTCGAGTCCACTGTATTAAATTAAATTAAGTTTTATTTATGAACGCTCTTTAACTACTATGGTTCTTAGCGTCCCATTCCATATTGGGCGTGAAAGACCGGTAATTTTTCTCAGAGGCCTCTTTATCAGGCTTGAGGTTCTTTTACGTGCCGTAAATCTACGACATGGGACCACCGGCTTGAATTTAAAATAGTTGTCTGTATAACTATAAAACAAAATGTTTGTAGATCCTCCAAGAAATTAGAAACGACAAAGGAGATTAACCTATTTGGGTTTCGGTGGATGAAACTACAGACGCCTGTGGGAGATATGTAGCTAATACAGTTGTAGGGAAAATGGATTGCATACATGCTGGATCTCCACATTTGATTATGTGCACTGCCTTAGAGAAAACCAATTATATTACTCGCGCAAAACTTCTGGAATCGTGACCTTGATTGCTACCCCAGCTGCCGAGCCTAGGAATGGTTTATGTTTAGCTTAATCAACGAAAGCGATATAATACCTTTGCTTACTCACAGTGCGTAACACATACAGTCTGCATAGAAAGTGTCTGCATCTGGTTGTAATTTTAAAGAGAGCTGCAGTATCTAAATAGTACTTATTTTATATTTGTTATATTTATAATTTTGGCTCCTATGTTTTCAAAGTTAAGTGGTAAGGTGTTACATAGTCAAAGTAGGGAAATAATTGCAAATGTCATCGACTTCATGAAGCAAGAAGCAGAGATGAAGGAAGAAATTATATCCGAGTTCCACAAAAGCCTTAAGAGAGTGAAAGAAAGAGTAGTCAAAGCAACTGGTGTTTCACCGAGTTCCGTTTCCAGAGTTCTCAAAGATAAGAGAAAAAAACATATGGATGAAAGAGTACCATTTGACACACCTGGGAAGAAACATAAGGTCCCTAAACGTATTACAGAAATAGACGATTTCGAATGCGTCATTCGGCGCACGATTCACAATTCCTATGTGGAAGAAAAAACTGTGCTAACAATAAGCAGATTGCTCGTCCAGCTGAAAGACAGCAGAATCTTTCAAGGTGGTGCTACAAATCTCAGAAAAATTATTAAAGATTTAGGGTTCAAATGGAAGAAACCGAAATCAAATAGAAGAGTTCTAACAGAAAAGCAAAATAAATAAATAAAATAAAAAAATAATAATAAAATAAAATAAAAAAATAATAATAAAATAAAAAAAATAAAAATAAAAAGTAAATGTTGCCATGATAACTTAGTCGGTTAGAGCAACGGCACGGAAAGCCTAAGATCCGTGGTTCAAATTCCGGCTATGGTATTTAATTTTTCAGTCTGATTCTACCTTTCCAAATGAATATAATTTTATATGTACTTATATCAGTGTGTACTAATATCAGCATCAATTTTCAAGGTGGTGCTACAAATTTCAGAAAAATACTATAGTGTATGAAGATGAGTCATACATACACAGCAGTCGTACAACATCTAAAAGTTGGAGTGACGATAGCGAATTAGGTTTGCAGGCACCTGTTGCCAAAGGGCAAATACTTATTATCGTTCATGCTGTTGGAAAGATCGGATTCGTTCCAAATGCACTTCTTTTACAAGTCGCAACAAACAACAGGAGATTTTCATCAAGAAATGAATACAGAAAATTACATGAAGTGAATCAACACCATGTTGATACCTAATATGCCTGCTGGGTCTGTTCTGGTCATCGACAATGCTTCACAATGCGTCAACACTCAAATTCACAAACCACCTACCTCAAATTCCTTGAAAGAAGAAATGAGAGCTTGGTTACTTAGACATAATAAAGCTTTAGATGAAAGCATGAGTAAAACAAAGCTATATAACTTAATTAAAGCCAACAAACAGCTTCAGAAGTCATACATACGTGACCAGATACTAATACAACATCGCCATAATGTACTTAGACTGTCATCGTATCGCCCAGATCTAAACCCAATCGAAATAATCTGGGCTGATATCAAAAAATGGGTGGCATGCAGAAATATCACTTTTAAATTAAAATATGTGGAGCAGTTATAACGCCAGCAATTTGCTGAAATTGGAAGACCAGAATGGGAAAATGTATGGCGACATGCTCAATAAATTAAGAATCATTATTCCGAAAAATATGGAATTGCAGAAAATCAAATAGAAATAATTCTCATCCAGGATAATGGTGCAGAAAGTAGTGACAGCAGTGATGACGGCAATAATGTGAGTGATTCCGCAGAAGAGGAAGGGTTGTTAGATGTGGAAGAATTAGAGGCAATGATTGACAGCGTTTTTTATATTAAGCGCTTTTTACAGTGTGGATTTTAATATACTGTATATAACTAAGTTTATCAGCGCAACCCAGTGCATAACCGGTGTGGATATTTGACGACTGTCCCATGCACTCCTGCAGCATGCAGTCGACCGGTCACCACCTGATCTGGTAAGCAACTCGCATCATAGCTCTCATTAAGATTTTCACGTGTCTAGAACTGTTGCGCCGATTATACCACCATTGCAAGGGTAGTGAGAAATGCATTGCGCAAGTATTATCCTGAACATGACTGAAAAAATATATATATTAGAGAATGACTTGTGTCTACATTTTTCTCCTATTTTCAGGCTTACTCTGGCCAAGCAAAGAACATTAGCGATTCTTGGTATTCTTAACTGACAGTGCGGGGGCGCTTCAAGTTTTCTACCCCAAAAGTATCTACATTACTTGTATTCCCCATGGCCTACTTCGTGCAACTGAAGAGATTCGTCCACAGCATCCTAAGACTAACAATTTGATTTCTTCAGTTAAAAAAGTGTTTGTAAAGGCTCTGGCAAGGATTGCACTATTCAGAGAAGAAATACCAGAAACTCCCCTACCACCACAGAATGTATTAACTAAATGGGGAACCTGGATCACTGCTGCACTTTACTACTATTCGCACATTAAAGACATTAACAAGATTAGTATTCTGAGTTGTCTAACTAAAGTTTAAACATTTGCACTTTTCATTGATGCAAAGATCCAGGTTCAACTGCAAATACATCTCTGTAATTTAAATAGACAGATAAATTTGATAAATAAACTAAATAATTATGTTTTTGATAGACTGCACTGTATTAAATTTACATTTTAATTCTTTACAAATTAAACAACAATTTTGTTGGTTTTTTTTTCAATTTCAACAGTTAATTTCTTGAATTTATAATGCATCATTCGACTTTAATACTAGGAGGCAGGCTCAGAATCGTCCTTATTTTCGTCATAATTAATTCAATATATGCTTGTTCTTAGGTGCTTCATTTGCTGAATCCAGAAGATGCGGCTTGTATAAATTCAACAATATTGGCAGCAGATGATGCAGAAATTCAAAGTGAACTTGCGTACATAGGCGCACACTTCAAGACACTCCTGAAATAATGATGCAACTTGAACGTGGTCACCAGCTGACTACTGCACTGAATTTCTTGAACACTGTCACAACCTCTTTCAACAAACTAACAGGGCCACCGGGGAGAATTCTAATAGAGAAGATGAAGAAAACTGAGCAATGAAATCCATATTTGGAAACAGTGAAAAAGATTAGTGGAATTCTGCAAGGTGAGTCTCAGACTGTTGAGAAATGCATACCTAAAGAAATAGCAGCTTTTAACTACTGTCCGCCTTATTGGTGTGAACAAAATACTTTAAATTGTGCATATTCAAGTTTTATTGCATTATTTTATCTTTGAGCATATTTGCATGAATTTTAGTGCATATAAATCCACAGCTTTGTAACAGCTTCAGTGTTTTTTCATTAAAACTTTATTTTGATCTTAGTGAGAAGATATTGAACTAGTATTTTAATTAGTGCATCCATATGCGACACATGAAACACCCATAAAAGTTTTTTTTGGAATATGCACTAACCTCATTTTCACTGTTTACCATCCATCAATATGGCGACCGCTAAATAGAACAGTTGGCTTTTTGCAACAAAGATCCATTGCAGCTAATCTTAATGTGACTTGTTGGAACCGGGCAACGTTCTAAACTATTCACTCTTAGGTTGATCCGCGGCAAAACAAACCCACGTGGTCAGTGCACCGTGGTTCAACACGGTAGCAATGCGCCCAGGAAAGTAGTCCCATGCTAATCTCTGAATTTTAGAATTTATCCTTAAATAGTATAATATTCTATACAAATACCTAAGGTTTTATTTAACGCTGATTTATACCGTAAAACAGAGCTATAAGTCCCATGACGCAATTCGTATGAGTCACCTGACATCCGGGTAGGCGCAGAATATTGTTTACAGCCAGACACCAGCAGTTGCGTTTAGTATCATGGCGGACGGTGAATTCGCTCGTGTGTTTTCGTCGAATTACGTAAAGCATTAGCCGCGCAAACCATTGACTAGTGGTGAAAAAACAATAGTGTTGAATCTTTATTATAAGTTATGTGAGAAATATCCAACACTTTTCACGAAAGAAATGGTGAAATTAACTTCCGAGTTCACCGGTGTTTCGAGTACAAGAATAAACAGTGCTTGTGCAGAAAAATCTGAAACGAGAAAAGTGGTTACACCCGGAAAAAAAAGTATATGAAATACGCGGTGCAAGAATGTAGTGATTTTAAGAAGAATGCAATTCGCGCAACAGTGCACAATTTCTTTTTTTAAAATGAGCCGCCAATAATTAATAAAGTGCCGCTTCCAGAGAGCGAATAAATTAGGTTATCGCATACCTGTTACTTTATTTTTCGCTCATTTATTTTAGAATTAACTATTATTATATGTACAAACGTTTATTTTGTTGCAACTATCAATCTTATCACCTTTAACCCTTAACAGAATATGCTAGTCACCGTTTCAGTTGTCGAAATAAGGACTCTTGTTCTTTTTTGCACTACGTGTCGCTTGTACTCGCCACATGGTCTGAAAGTGTGACAGTATTTCTAGTGCGAATGGCGGAAGGATACATTATAGCGGTGCACTGGTCACCTGGGGTTTGTTTTGACGCGGATCAACCTAAGAGTGAATACAGAGTAGTGATGGATCGAAAGAGTCGTAGTCGTTTCAAAGGAAGGAACGCTTCCTCCTTTGGAAGTGAGAAGTAAACCATTCCACTATTCGGAACTGGTACTTCCTTACTTCCAACTCCGTCGGAGATGCTTCCAGAACAATTTTGCTTGCACTCTGCAGGAGTACTTCCACAACAAATACGCTTCCACTCCGCTAGAGTACTTCATACTACGTCGGAGTTACTTCCACTTCCAATGGCATCATTCCATATATTCCATTGCCGTTCCAACACCTAATCAGCACTGCGTTATGTGTATTATTTAGAAGTCGGCATAATGTTGGGTATCATTTCCTTTTGCGGTAAATGAGATATCAATACAGCCTGGGTCACATGTAATTTGAGAAAAAATGTTTGAATAAATTAAGTCAACACTTCTGACTCAAATACTGATGAATTCGAGTTTGTATAATTTATGGAAAATGTCCTATTGAACATACAGGAATTCAAGAAATACGCAGGAGCCTGTTTTTACTTTCTCTACTGCGTATAGTAAGTAGGGAAGTATTGTACTCTACCCAAAAATTCGATACCGATATTTCATCGGAAAGACATGTTTTGAGGCCCCCTGATTAAAAAATAACATTTTTATAAAACGATCCGTGCGTGTGCATGTCAACGTGTGTACAGCATAACTCAAAAACGAAAAGTCGGATAAACCCCAAACTTGGTATTTAATTACAATATCTTCCAAAGACACGAAGATTTTCAAGAAAATCCCCCATCCCAAACTACCCTTCACATGGATCATTTTTCGAAATGTTTGATTTTTTACAAAAACGACTAACAATTATGATTAAAATATCATATACTAATGATATTTACATGACAAACAAGATGTATATTTTGAATTTTCTGGGACTAGCCTTTGAAGTCCTCTTCATTCAGAAGGAATTTTGTATAATCGTATGTAACTGGTAAGCGTTAAGCGATAGACGAAAACGTACTACACAAGAAATGTGGCAACAGCCATTTCCGAGATATCCGTTATTAATGGTTCGAATTGTTCAACACTTAGGCATTCTTACCATTTCCTGTCTGCATTCACTTGTTGCTCATGATCCCATTAAAACAGTATAGAATTTTAAGGTGAGCGTATTGCGTCCAGTTCTTAAACATTTGACTATCGCTGTTCCCTTTATGTCTATAATGAAATGTGTAATTTAGCTATTTCTACAAAAGTTTATTTGGTTTAAAACGAAGTAAATATAAAAATAAGCTTTAGTAAGACTAGTCTGTATACTCACTAATAAACGATAGAGGGTAGAGAAAGCCATGTGAAAGTGTCGCAATAGATTTTCTTATGATGTAATCGTTTGGCACCAATTATGCTTCTATGAGAAAAGTCAGTTTTTAGTTATATTTCATCTACTCGTACTTCCCACGTCAAGCAGCAGTAATATCATTAAGGGAATATTGCAGTAAGTTGAACGTACGTACAGGATTCCAAAAATACGCAGAAGCTTGGTTTTTTTCTCGTGTAATTGTTTAATGCCGATTATGCTTCTATGAGAAAATTCCAATTTCTAGTTACATTTCCATTTACAACTTCTCACGTCATGTAGCAGTAATATTAATAAGGGGATATTGCATTATGTCTGTACAGCAAATATTGCTTTTAACTCCCTAAAGCAACATTTTACTTTTAGCCTTAAAATTAGATGAGTCCTTTACATGAGTAGTAAAACTTATGCATAATTGTTCATTCAGAAATGTACCTATCTATTTTTCATTTCTTACATTGTCATCCTAACCAAAATAACCAAGTGAAAAAAGCACCATGTGCGATACAAAGCTACGACATTTAATCATGAATTGCCATCATGGAGGTAGAGTATTTACCGGAGAGAGTACTAAACGGACTTCGTATGGATGAAATCGAACCATCGTCTGCACAGAAGACCCCATATTGAACGTGTAGATCTCATGATGATTATAGTGTATTTTAATGGAATTTGAGGTCAAATCATGGGAATACACGGTGTTGTGTATGGCTCTAATAACAAACAAACGTCTCAGGGCAAACGTTTTTGTAGTTACGTGATCATAAATTACTGGCATACACTTCACATGTGTCAATGTAACTTATAAACAATTAATTTAACATGCATATGAAAAATGATACATACGTACTTAACAGTTTGTATGTCATTTAAACTGGTTTCCGCATTCAAGCCCTGATGTCTTAGATAAGTGGGTTAAAATTGTTTGAAGGGAAAACGGGAAACCCTGAATATACAAAAGGCTTTGTAGTACTTTGTAGTAATTTTACGGACGACTGTTTGAGCTCAGAAATGGGGAAGACAATATAACGTTCTTAAACGAAAGTGAAGTCCCTTCTGTATTTAACCTTCCTCCTTACTTGGTAAAAAAAGAAGTTAAAAGAAGAATACCGAGTGGGCCACCAGTTTTATTTGTACCAGTAAGGGCAGTATGGTATTTATGTAGAGGGAAATAAGTGTTTAACTGCTTTGACTGTGGTCCTTAGCGTACCATTCTATATTGGGCGTGAAAGACCGGCAAATTTGCTCAGAGGCTTCTTTATCAGGCTTGAGGTTCTTTTGCGTGCCGTAAATCTATGACACGGGACCACCAGCCTTACTTCCCTTCCGAAGGAAGCCATGGTAAGGATTTTTACGCCCGAAAAAATACATGGCTCCCAACAATATAAAAATTGTAACATCAGTAGTTTAACTGCAGTGAAGGGGGGCGTTATCATGCATATTCCAAAACAAACATTTATAATAATCTTAAAGGGGTTCCAAAAAAATAAGACAATTATATGATTCTAAAGAGGAATGTGTATATTAATTAAAATCGATTATGGATTATTCAAAATAACATTTTAGGACAAAGGTGAACAGTGACGTTGAAACAAATATTTACCTATTTATATTTTCAAATTCAAGCCTTTTAACAATTTGATATTTTATTTTCTATAAGACACACACATGCCAATGCTACAATTTAAATTTCATAATGGAACCAGCCGAACTGTGGTAATTATTAAATTATAAAAACATGGTTGATTTGTGCTTCAGGTTTAAAATCGCATGCGATAAGATACACAGGATGGAAGACAACATGAATAGCGACTACTCACGTGCGTGTTGCCCGATGCCTAGAGCGATTGAGCGAATTCCTCTCATGGCTTTTCTCCAGTATTGAATATCATGTGCCTTTGCAGCTGGATATTGACAAATGCAAAATAAATTAACGAACTTAGTTGAAGGTGATATCTGAGACGTAGCTAGGGGGGTGGGGGTTGGAACAGCTCCATGCTAAAACAACTGATAGCAAAAATAGCTTCGTCAAAATACAACTTTCCAGGTTAGTGGGAACGAGATACCTTCTAATCGTATCACTGGCAGCGCTGTATTTACACCGCATGTCTCGGACAACATCGCCTAAGGTGACAGCAACAGAAACTTATTTTACACGGCATTCGTACAACTATATTAAGAAATGAGGGGCATGTTTTCGTTCCGGTACTAAACTTTGGTTTCCAAATGACTGCCATATTCGCCAGTTTAGAACATAACAGAAACTCTACTTTATAATGAAACAAAATGCCTACAGCGGTAATATAAAATACTTCACAGGGTCATTAATCCTGTCACAACACATTTGCCGCTTAGAATACGCAAAACATCCTATCCCAATTTAGTTCCAATTGCTGCACCTTAATCTGTGAGTATAAAATCAATTTATTTAAACAATTCAACACAGGATTAATTCATATTTATAAATTGTTTAACAAATCTGATGTGATACATTCACACGACTTCCTCTATCTTCTAACATTTATTAGTGATTAACGAACTATTCTTACTAAAGCCTATATTTCTATCTACTTCATTTTAATCCGGATAAACCTTTGCAGAAATGGCTAAATTACACATTTCGTTATTGATACAAAGGGCACAGCGATAATCAAATGTTTAAGAACTGGACGCTATACGCCTTCTTAAAATTACATACTGTTTCCAGGCAATCGAGAGAAACAACGGAATATTAAAAGGACTTTAAAACAATGGCTAAGTACTGAACTTAACCATTAATAATGAATACCTCGGAAATGGCTCAGGCACAAAAAAAGTTATTTGAAAGAAACTGTGTGCTTTAAAGAGATCTACATTTTTTCGTTTATCGCTTAACGTTACCGGTTATACAAGATTATACAACATTCCTTCCGAATGAAATAAACTTCACATGCTATTCCTAAAAAAATTCAAGATATCCATTTTATTTGTCATGTAAATATTTTCAATATATGGTATTTTAAACAAAATCGTTAGTCATATTTAAGAAAACAAAAAAAAATAGAAAATGTTATATGCAAAGGCAGTGGGGGATTTTCTTAAGAATCTTCGTGTCGCACCTTTGGAAGATATTGAACTTACATACCAAGATTGGTATCTAACCGAATTTCGTTTTCTAGTTATGCTGTTCTCTCTCTCTCTCTCTCTCTCTCTCTCTCGCACGCACACCTTTTTGGGTTCACGGTGTCTCAAAACATTTATTTCCGGTGAAAAATCGGCATCGAATGCTTGGCTGCAATACAATACTTCTCCTACCTACTGTACGTAGTAGAGAAGGTAAAACTGGATCCCTATACATATCCCCCCTTAATATTTTTCTGGCTGCGCTACTGGGTGATATATGTGATCGCTGTCGTTTGAAGGTATATAAAATTAATGTAGAAGAAACCCAAAACAGATGAGGGGAAAAAATCAAGTGAGGAGAAAAAAAAATCAAGGATGTTAATGAGTTAGCAAAACGTAACCCATGACGACGAAAGTGAAATGAACAGTGTTGAGGTTTAATACGAAAAATGGCCTGTCATAGTCCATCATCAAATTGTTATCTATACAAATGTGAAAAGTGCCCAGGGAGTGTAACCATTTCAGAATTTCTAAATTCATTATCCGAGAAATATCTGATGGAAGAAGTCGTACATAAAAAGTGGAAAACAACAGACGGGGCATGGATTATCCTGGTAAAAGCTATCACTAATTTCCTTATCTGTAAAAAAATAAATAAAAAATAAAAAAAATAAAGCATACAATTTCATGTTAATAGCTCAATCGTCGTATTTGAAACATCTGAAAACGGTAATCCAACTTACGGAATTCACTGTTATTGGCGATTATTCTGAAAATTACTGTTTTGTTATGCGATGCCATACACTGATACCACTGGAACAGCTCTCAAGCAACTATCCGTCCGTTTATTTACTACAAGCTAACAATGATCTGGAACGTACACGTTTTTCGACTATTCAGATGAAAGTCCTACAGTTCATCTTTTTCAAAAGCAACCGATTACCTGTCGACAAGAGGAATTTTCACACGTAATAACATTTATTGTTTCAGTGATGGGGCAGCAGGTCAATACAATCTGCTATGTCACTGGACAGATTTCCAAGTGTCAGCAGAATAGCATTTCATCCACAACCAAAGAGGAACTCGAAGAAGCCTATCTATTAAATGTAAAGAAATTTGTGGGACTCAAATTGTGCCAGGAACGCGCAGCATCCATAGTGTGACTCCAGTTTCTGCAAAAAAGGTCACCGTAAAAACATTTCCAGGGTCGTGTGAAATCCCTCGAGGAATGGTGCTCCTAAATTCCCGAGTTCTCTCGCGGGAAAGCAATAATGCGGAACAGACAGCCGAACGAGTTCAAAAGCGACGAGTTTGGGGGGTTGCGGAATACGCGCCTTGGTTCCAGGTAGTTACACATTTATATTTTAAAACTTTTGTGGTTCCGTGTTGAAACTTTTACAGCTTAAATAATATTTAACTCTATTTAATTTTAAATTTTTATCCAAATTAAAAGTTTGTTTTTGTTATTATATCATTTTAAATCATACACATGTATTCTTTTCAACACACAATACTGTAAACGTAATATTTATTGCATAACATGTAATATCCATCCTTTTCATAAAGTTAAGAATCACTTATGTTGAAGCTCCTGCAGAGCCTTGAAAAAATTATACCTACATAGACGCATGTTTTCAAACAACCACAAATGTAATTACTTCGTTAATTTCCAAAATATGCATCAATTTCAAAGCAATTGGCTGGTTTAATTCGCAGCCACCTATATTTTTTGCACTTAAACAGAAGAAAGTGTTTATTTACCACTGATACGTTGAACTCAGCGTTGGTAACCATGTCAAATGTTTATTCGCTTAAAAAAAAAAAGAAATAAAAAAGACGCTCCACAAACTTAAAACTGTTATATCGTATTTTCGCAAATTTAACGAGCACGAGCACAAATTCGAAGTTGTGCGCATTAGATTCGAGTGCAAAATCGTTCTGTAATTCGCCGGTATAGCTGGCGCAAAACTTCTGGCATCATGACCTTGATTGCCGCCCCAGCTGCCGAGCCTAGGAATGGTTTATGTTTAGCTTTATCAACGAAAGCGATATAATACCTTTGCTTACTCACAGTGCGTAACACATAGTCAGCATAGAAAGTGTTCGGCATCTAATTGTAATTTCTAAGAGAGCAGTACCTAAATAGTGCTTATTTTATGTTTGTTATATTTATAACCATGGCTCATACGTTTTCGAAGTTAAGTGGTAAGGTATTACATAGTCAAAGCAGGGAAATAATTGCAAATGTCCTCGACTTCATGAAGCAAGAGGCAGAGATGTTCCACAAAAGCCTTAGAGAATGAAAGAAAGAGTAGCCAAAGCATCTGGTGTTTCATTGAGTTCCGTTTCCAGAGTTCTCAAAGATAGGGAAAAAAAACACATGCATGAAGGAGTACCATTTGACACGCCTGGGAAGAAACATAAGGCGCCTAAATGTGTTACAGAAATAGACGATTTGGACAATTACATCATTCAGTTCAGGATTCACAATTTCTGTGTGCAAGAAAATGCTGTGCAAACAATAATCAGACTACTCATCAAGGTGCAAGACTGCATAAATTTTCAAGGTGATGCTACAAATCTCAGAAAAGTCAGAAAAGATTTAGGGTTCAGGTGGAAGAAAACGAAATCAAATAGAACAGTTCTAATAAAAAAGCACGACATACGATCTCAGCTGGAAGAGTACCTTACAAATTAGAGGGTCAAACTAAGTGTATGAAGATGAGTCATACATATACAGCAGTCATACAACATCTAAAACTTGGAGTGACGATAGCGAATTAGGTTTGCAGGCACCTGTTGCCAAAGGGCAAATACTTATCGTTCATGCTGCTGGAAAGATCGGCTTCGTTCTAAATGTCCTCATTTACAAGTCGCAACAAAAAGCAGTAAATTTTCATCAAGAAATGAATGCAGAAAATTACATGAAGTGCATCAACATGTTGATACCTAATATGCCTGCTTGGTCCATTCTGGTTATCGATAATGCTTCTTACCACAACACTCAAATCGACAAACCACACCTACCTACGAGATGATTGTCAGGTTTTTATATTAAGCGCTTTTTACAGCGGTGGATTTAAATATACTGTACATAACTATACGTTTATCAGTGCAGCGCAATAGTAGTGCAGCGCATTACCGGTGTGCGGATATTTGACAATGACTTTGGAAAGGTAGAATCAGATGACTGAAAAATTCAATGCCATAGCCGGGATTTGAACCACGGATCTCCCGGTCTCCGTCCGGTTGCTCTAACCACTGAGCTACCATGGCAACATGCCGGCACGCCATTAAATTCTCCAACTGACTCGCATTTTTCCCGGTAAACCACAAGGTGATCTCAAATTGTATTGAGATGTCAAACCCCAATGGCGACTTACATTCATTGTAAGTACTTTAAGTCCCGGGCTTTATAGTTACAACCACTATTAGGTCAATTAATGGAATTAATTGTTCTTTCACACAAACCGTGTGTTGGACAGGGTTGGAAAGGTAGAATCAGATGACTGAAAAATTCAATGCCATGGCCGGGATTTGAACCACGGATCTCCCGGTCTCCGTCCGATTGCTCTAACCACTGAGCTACCATGGCAACATGCCAACGCCATTAAATTCCCCAGCTGACTCGCATTTTTCCCAGTAAACCACAAGGAGATCTCAAATTGTATTGACATGACATTATTTGTAAGTACTTTAAGTCCCGGGTGTGAAAGAACAATTAATTCCATTAATTGACCTAATAGTGGTTGCAACTATAAAGCCCGGGACTTAAAGTACTTACAATGAATGTAAGTCGCCATTGGGGTTTGACATCTCAATACAAATTGAAATCTCCTTGTGGTTTACCGGGAAAAATGCGAGTCAGCAGGAGAATTTAATGGCGTGACGGCATGTTGCCATGGTAGCTCAGTGGTTAGAGCAATCGGACGGGGACCGGGAGATCCGTGGTTCAAATCCCGGCTATGGCATTGAATTTTTCAGTCATCTGATTCTACCTTTTCAACCCTGTCCAACACATGGTTTGTGTGTTTGCATCATTCTCGTTACGAAACGTATGGCGAACAACTTAGCCATTTTATGGCTAAATCTAGGATTTTCACAGTAGCGTTTAGCCTTATAAAATCGTAAAACGCTAATAGCCTGAAATTTATCCTATTTAACAAATCCCTTAGCCAAAATCTAGCCTAAATAGCAAAATTTCATGTGTGCTTAAGCTATGCAAAGGAACAATCGTTAGGGTGAATCGCCGCTACCTGTGTAGCTGTATTATATTCCCAGCACGAGCCATGGCATGTCATCAAAATATTTACAAATCATAAGGTAAATATTAGCATTTAGATAATACGCCATCGTATTAAGTTTGACTTTTATTGTTGACTTGCGATTATTTACCGTAGTTACTCCCCATGTAATTTTAAAACTGAACTGTGTTGCACTAACTCGATGGTTCCAATTCATGTTTATATTTTCGTTTGTTCTGCGAGAAAAGGAGAGGGGAAAGACGTAAACTTGTAGATGTATACCAGGCCGAACACTACCTACAGTGATGACAATTTAGCCCTTTTATGGCTCAATCTAGCCTTTTTGAAGAGCCTGTTTGTCACTAGTTTGGCAAAAAGCCACTAAAGTCATTTCCAGCCATTTTATATAATGATTGAGCCAAGTGTAGCTATTTTTCTAAATATTCAACCATTTCTAGCTATTTTTCAGTTTGTATTGTCTAATATTTAAATTAAAACCGCCAAAGTATCAATGAGAAATATGCATATATAATACAAAACAGGCTGCGCGGTGTTTTTCCTCTCCGCGTCCTCGGCGCCCGTTGCCGTCTGCCGCCATCATAGAAAGGCACGGATAAAACCATATAACATTTTTAAAACTACTTTTAAAGGATTTACTTGACAACTTTACAAAAGGAGATGCTGACACTGGACACCGTCGTTGTCCATACATTTTTGGCACCTCTTTAGGAAACTATCCATCACTCGCCATAGTTCACGCTGAGAAATTTCCTGGCGGATACTTTGTTTTAGTTTTTCCAGGGTGGGTGGGTTTGTCTTTTACACGTTATGTTTTATGCTACCTCAGAGGGGTATTTTATGAACGATATTACCGGCTGCCGGTGTTTTTCCACTGGGCGTGTGGAAATATGATTAAAACATGTTAACACACTGCTATAAACAAAGTCACGCTGTTGTAGTTTTGCTCTGCAGTGTGAAGTGCAGTTTTGAGTTGACGGTGATGTGATGTAGTTCAGTTATTACGAGTTATTTATTATTTTGTCCTGTACTTAGTCACAAAGTATATTATGGCTCAGTATATGTTTTATACGGCACAGCGTGTATTTATTTATGATGCGTATGTGTTAACCCGGTCAGCTCGCCAAGCGAAAGTACAATTTGCAGAAAGATTTCCAGGTGTAAAAGTTCCAGGCCGTACAACAATCCATGAACTTTACAGTAAATTTCAGACCACAGGAAGTGTTCAGGCTAAGAAATCTAAAAGATGGTGTTCGGTTCTTACCGAAGAAACATTAGACGACATCGGTCATCGTTTGGAAAATTCCCCCCAAAAATTCCATGATGGATAGTTTCCTAAATAGGTGCCAAAATGTACGGACAACGACGGTGGACAGTTTCAGCATTTTCTTTCATAAATTTGGTGAGTAAAGCCTTTAAAAGTAGTTGTATGGTTTCATCCGCGCCTTTCTATGATAGCTGCAGACGGCAACGAGCGCCGAGGACGAGGACAGGAAAAACACCGCGCAGGCGGTTCGGAGTCTTTTGGCTCACCTGTACATGCGTTAATGAAAAATTGACGACCAGGTAAAACATCTGACTCACAATCTCTCACTTGTAAATTTCCACACTTTGATGCCTGTGTTTGAGGAGTGGGGACAGGGAGGTTGCAGCCTACAAACATTTGCACGCTTCAAGTTCATATTTGTGTGGATAATTACTCTATGTGGCATGTCACATGACATTTGTGACCGGCGAGTGCTCAATCCCAATGTTTCATTTCTCTTTGACTGTTTGTCTAGCATGACCATACTATTCGTGAGCATTTTGAGATAAGTCAGAAAGCATTTCTGAATGAAATAAATTCCTTTGACAAGCCAGAAAAATTATTTTATAGGGATGGAAAATTCCTCCCCTGTCTTTTATTAATATTAAATCTGAATTGCATACATATGACGATTTACAGCACTATCCCATACCTAGCCATTTCTGGCCTTTTTGACAGTCACTTTTCATCACCAAGGGTCGGCAACAGTGCAGAGAAAGATCTTATGAGGCTACTTGCAAGCGTAAAGTTATTCTTTATGGCGAAACCAAAAATGGTGACGAAATGCAGGAAGAGTTCAATTTAACGGAGAGCAACGCTCGCTTTTTGGCGGCAACAAAAATTCGCATTTACAACTAAAGTTAACATGGAAGTACTTATAATACTGACAGTAGCAACTGTTCATTTAAAATGTTTATGTAGCATAAATATTTCATGTTCACTTTAGTAGGTAGTGGTAATTTCTTTAACACTGACTGTGTCACGTAACAAGAGGCTACTTATAAATACCCGATATGTTCTGAAACGTTATGTTATTTTGTACATTCCACCGTTGTACAAAATAAATTTATTTAAACTTATCCTATCATTGATGCGCATTGCATTCGCCCACTAACACTTCTTTATTGTTTTAAGTTTCAGATTTGGGGTGTGCATTAATTTTAATGTCGAATTAGATTCCCGTAAATAAGGTATTGTTTTGCTCTGTTCAACGTATTTTATTGGATTGCGTGGTTTATTTTGTGGATATCTTCTATGTTTAATAATGATTCACCGTTTAAGAGGTCGTACACGATGGCATAGCATATTGCTAATGGATTCTTCAACAGCAACATCCAGTGTAGGAATGATGGTACAAAATTTTTGTTAAAGATCCCTTATGCACTATTCAAAATGAGAACTCTATTGCAGAGTGGAGATTTAGTGTGTTAAGTTACGTGCAATTAAGTATACCTATGGACAATCTTGATAAATACGTTTCTACTTTCAACATAGTCTTTGATTCGCAGATAAAGCCGCGATTAGCCACTAGTATTACATATTTTGAATCAAGTCAAGAGCCCAATCTTGCTTGTTGACAGCTTTCAATTACCACACTGATGGTTAATCTACACCTTGATGCCAATAGCTTTTTCCGGTTCGCCCCGCACGGCCGACTTATCAAAACATGCACACTATTAAGCAAGTGTCATGCATAAGTAACTGATGAAAAAATCGCAGCTGTTGTCATTTCAACACAAAAACCCAATTCCGAGGTGGCTGGGATACTTCGACAAGAGATGGACAGTCCTAAAAACATCGATTAGAGATTAAGTTAAACTCACTTCGTTCTCTATCACTTCTGCGTAGTTGGAAATTCTCCAGGAGAAATTTACTTTTGGAACAATGTGGCAAACACAGCGTGAGCCAAAAGACTCCGAACCGCCTGCGCGGTGTTTTTCCTGTCCGCGTTCTCGGCGCTCGTTGTCGTCTGCCGCTATCATAGAAAGGCGCGGATGAAACCATACATTTTTAAAACAACTTTTAAAGGCTTTACTTACCAACTTTATGAAAGGAGATGCTGAAACTGGCTGCCATCGTTGTCCATACATTTTTGGCACCTCTTTAGAAAACTATCCATCATGGCCGATGTCGTATAATGTTTCTTCGGTAAGAACCGAACGCCGTCTTTTAGATTTCTTAGCCTGAACACTTCCTGTGGCCTGAAATTTACTGTAAAGTTCATGGATTGTTGTACGGCCTGGAACTTTTACACCTGGAAATCTTTCTGCAAATCGTACTTTCACTTGGCGAGCTGACCGAGTTAAAACATACGAATTATAAATAAATACACGCTGTGCAGTAGAACGCACATAATATACTTTGTGACTAAGTACAGGACAAAAAAATAAATAACTTGTAATAACTGAACTACATCACATTACCGTCAACTCAAAACTGCACTTCACACTGCACAGCTTCACACTTTGTTTATAGCAGCAGTGCGTTATGTTTTTATCATATTTCCACACGCCCAATGGAAAAACACCGCGCAGCCGGTAATATTGTTGATAAAATACCCCTCCGGGGTAACTTAAAACCTAAAGTGTACAAGACAAACCCACACACACACTGGAAGAATTAAAACAAAATATCCCCAGGAAGTTTCTCAACGTTAACTACGACGATAGTTTCCTAAAGAAGTGCCAAAAATGTATGGACAACGACGGTGGCCAATTTCAGCTTCTCCTTTCGTAAAGTTGATAAGTAAAGCCTTTAAAAGTAGTTTTAAAAATGTTGTATGGTTTCATCCGCGCCATTCTACGATAGCGGCAGACGGCAACCTGGTGCAGGAGTGCGTGAGATAGTCATTGTCAATGGAATTAATTGTTCTTTCACACAAACCGTGTGTTGGACAGGGTTGGAAAGGTAGAATCAGAGCGCTGAGGACGCGGACAGGAAAAACACCGTGCAGGCGGTTCGGAGCTTTTTGGCTCACTCTGTATAATGCATCATGCTTACATTATATTCTTCTTTTGGAGGCACTCGCAGTTAGCGCATCCACCCAAATTTGTCAAATTTAAGCCACCAACCACAGGAGTAACACGGGGTATTAATTCACTAATACGACACAGCAAAATTCAAGCGCATTTGTTTTGGTGAGTATTCCCCAAAAATCGTGCGTGTTACATTCACATGACTTTCTCCGCCCATTCTTCCACAAGTTATTTTTCTTCCTACTTTGCATTAATCAAGATAAACGTTTGCACGGGAGGTTTCATTACGCACTTCGTTGTAGTTACAATGGGGACATAGGAGCAGAGGCGGCCGCTCCATATGTGCTGCAGTACAGCATTCATTTTGCAAGACAAAAACATGCATTTCAAACAGTGTGGATTTCATATTTAGATTTCGTACTGTTCAAATGCATGCTCTGTCGTTTCGTCTGCTTCCAGTGTCTGGGAGGACCATGTGCTGTTTTCTCGGCGTGAGCTATGTTAACGTCACTTACGTCAGGGGTACTGGAGAAACACGGTTTGCGCTCGCACAGAGCTTGCCTTTCCTGTAACCTCACTTCATCCCGTCTACGGCTATGGATGTATAATCGGCGCAACAGTTCTAGACACGTGAAAATCTTAATGAGAGCTATGATGCGAGTTGCTTACCACATCAGGTGGTGACCGATCGACTGCATGCTGCAGGAATGCGTGGGACAGTCATCGTCAAATATCCACAACGGTTATGCACTGTGTTGCGCTGATAAACTTAGTTATATACAGTATATTAAAATCCACGCTGTAAAAAGCGCTTAATATAAAAAACGCTGTCAATCATTGCCTCCAATTCTTCCACATCTAACAACCCTTCCTCTTCTGCGGAATCACTCACATTATTGCCGTCATCACTGCTGTCACTACTTTCTGCGCCATTATCCTGGATGAGAATTATTTCTATTTGATTTTCTGCAATTCCGTATTTTTCGGAATAATGATTCTTAATTTATTCAGGATGTCGCCATACATTTTCCCATTCTGGCCTTCCAATTTCAGCAAATTGCTGGCGTTATAACTGATCCACATATTTCAATTTAAAAGTGATATTTCTGCATGCCACCCATTTTTTGACATCAGCCCAGATTAATTCGATTGGGTTTAACTTTAATTCATGATAACATCTTATAAATTCTTGGAATTGCGTAGTGATATTTTATCTAGATTGATGCAGTAATTTGTATCACAAATTACTTAAATGTAAATAATGATTGTAATATGAATATGCATTTTTATGTGACATTGATTTGAGATGTTTCTTGACTGTAATTATTGTTGAGAAGTAAGTTTCTACGACCTTACTGAAACTGTCAATAATAGCGCGCAATAATGCAGCGAGGGGGTGAGCTGTTTATCATTATTGGAAACGAGGAAGTTCCGTAATGTTGGCGCGTTTTTCCGTTGAGAATCTTCTGGAATATTTCCCTAGAGCATATGTATTCATAATTTTCATTGGATATAAAAATAGACGCTAATGTTGGCGCGTTTTATTAGCCAATAGTAACTCAGTTATAATCTTTAGGCATATCGGGGAGTGGGTGTATAAAAAGCCAAGTCAGAGGTAGATCGCGTTCAGTTCATCGAAAATCTCAATACATTACACGTCGCCTTCAGTCGTTCAGTTCATCGAAAATCTCAATACATTACACGTCGCCTTCAGTCGTTCAGTTCATCAAAAATCTGTGTACACTACACGTCGTCTTCAGTCAGTCAGTTCGTCGAAAGTATTTGTACGGCAAACGTCGGGTATCGATCCATAAGTTACGCGCAGCAGAATTATGAATAATCTAAAGTGTTGTAAGGTTAATTATACAAAAGGTTGAAGCACGTGGATTAAAAGTGATCAGTAAGAAGTTATTATAACAGTTTCAGTTTGGCGAGTGTTAAGATCAATGTATAAATGTGATAGTTAACGTGTTCGACAATAAATGTGTAAAACAAATTTCTTCATCAGTGTTATATTTGGATAAAAGATTCCTTTCCGTTTACACACCTTGATCAAGAGACATGTTCGACCGAGAAATAATAGCTAGCCGGAGGACAATAAACAAAAATTAAATCAAATAACAGTCGCATTCTTTCGAACACTAACACTGCTGCAAATTGCTAACACCAGATGTAGCTACAAACCGAACAAATGAATGACGTCACAAGATGGCTTCCACGCGAGAAGTAAACATAAATACACAAACATTATAAGTAAAACCGTTACAAATTGGCTCCCAAACGTGGGGCTACAATAATGTTAAATATAAATAACATTAAGAATACCGTTACAAGATGCAGAGGTTATCAATATAAAGGTGCGAAAACAGAAGTACAAATAATCTACTTTCAATATATCAGTTGGTGACACGTTTGTAATATAAAATGAGGAAATGAGGGACTGGATTTAGAAAGGGGGTGAATCTCTATGTCTATTTAATTTGCGAAATCTTTGATTACAATTGTGTTATTTAAAATCTGTACCTCTATTAGGTTTCATAAATGAGAGTATGATTAGCATGAATGAGTATATGAATATTTAAGTGCAGTAAAGATTTAAATCGCCTCCTGACAGAACAATAGGCGTGTTTGTTTACTCAGCTGAAGTGTCGTGGTGAAAGTCACTGAGCAATAGCTTGATAGGTGAAAGCAGGTGAAACGAGCATTAGGTCGTGGTTTGGTATAAATAAAAATTTCCCCTCTTCGATGAGGTATTGCTATCACCTACCAAGCTTTTGCTCAGTGACCTTCACCACACACATCATCTGAGTAAACAAACACGCCCATTCTTTGTCAGGAGGCGATTTAAATCTTTACTGCACCTAAATATACATATACTCATTCATGTTAATCATACTCTCATTTATGAAATCTAATAGACATGCAAATTTTAAATAACACAATTATAATTAAAGATTTCGCAAATGAAACAGACATTGAGATTCGCCCAACTTTTTAACAGATAATGCTCATCCCCTTTCTAAATCTAATCCCTCATTTCCTTATTTGATAGTATTACAAACGTGTCACCAACTGATATATTGAATGTAGATTATTTGTATTCTGTGTTTGCACCTTTATATTGATATCCTCTGCATCTATATAAAATATCACTACGTAATTCCAAGAATTTATAAGATGTTATCCTGAATTAAAGTTAAACTGGATTAAAGAGTTTCATTTGAAAGTTAAATTTAAGTTTGGTTTTAATTGAAATTCTTTAGTTATAATCCGGTTTTGATTTGTGCAAACATTCTGCTCTAAGTGTTTATTTGTATATCGCTTTGATTATATTACCAGTCTTCCGTTAATAAGAGCGGCTCGCTATGACCTCGCTCACATTCTATTTAGCATTATAGTACCCAGATGAAAACATGTCAGGATCATTTCAGCATTGTTAGAAGGTCCACCTCGAATTTCATTTGCCTCTGGAAGAAAATGTTGCGCAACCTTTTACATTTTCTCTTTTAAATAACTGCTTATATCAGCACACATCCAAGTTCTTGTGTCTTGAAACAAATTTTAATTTCACTATCACTTACGTATAGCAAGTAGAGGAAGTATTGCACTCGACGCAAAAATTCGATACCGAGATTTCATCAGAGATACACTATTTGAGAGCGCCTGAATTAAAAAGAAATATCTTTAGCAAATGTGTGTGTGAACAGCATAAATAAAAAAAAATAGTTCAAACTTAGTATCCTCCAAAATGTGATAAGATTTTCTAGAAAATTCCTCTACCCCAAAACTATCCCTTTTCTCAAAAATGGCTCTAACAATTTTGATTAAAATCCGCTATTGTTTAAGATATTTGCATGGCAAATATAATTAGGTATATCTCGAATTTTCTGGGAATAGCCAGTGAAGTGCTCTTCATTCTGAATGACTTTTATGTTATGCTAAACTGTAAGAGATTCTACAACAAGAGTCCTACTACGCATCTGTGTCTGAACAGCAAACTCAGAAAGGCAAAGTCGTTAAATAACAAGTTTGGCATTTAAGTTCAGCACCTTCCAAACATGCGTCAGGAAGATTTTCAAGAAAGTTCCCCCCCCCCAAAACTGCTCTTAACAATGGAAACTTTTTCCAAAGGCTTTATTTTCTCAAAAATGACTCTTAACGATTTTGATTAAACACGACATGTTTAAAATGTTTTCATGTCAAATGCATATATTGCATTTCCTGGGAATATCCTCCGAAGTCCACTTATTTCTCAGTAACTTTTGCACAATTGGTAAACCATAAGATAGGCAAATCTATCTACAAAAATTCTTACTGCAAAAAGAAAATTGTTCTGGTTAAGCACACAATTTATGTCAAAACATTTCTTTTTTACTTTCTCTACTACGTATAGTAAGTAGGGGAAGTATTGTATTCCACCCAAAAATTCGATACCGACATTTCACCGGAAATATGTTTTGAGACCACCTGAAACCAAAAAAAGCATTTTTGGAAACATGTCCGTGTGTGTGTGTCAACAGCATAACTCAGAAACGAACAGTCGGATAAACACCAAACTTGGTATTTAGGTTCAGTATCTTCCAGAGATGCGACACGAAGGTTTTCAAGAAAATCCCCCAACCCAGATTACCCTTTACATGGAATATTTTTCGAAAATTTTAATTTTCTCAAAAATAGCTCTAACGATTTTGATTAAAATATCATATGTTTAAGATATTTTCATGACAAATAAAATGTATATCTTGAATTTTCTGGGAATGTCTCCAAAAGTATTCTTCATAGTGAACGACTTTGCATAACTGGTAAACCATAAAAGATAGACAAAATTTTACTACACAAAAATTTAGATCGCGTTAAAATACATAATTTATGTCGAGTGAACCATTTTCGAGATATTGCTTGTTATTCCCTTAAATTTTTCAATACTTATTTTCTCAAATGGTAATTCGTTATTCATTTTTTTTTATCTTGTATATGCAAAGAGTATTAATCTGTGGCAAAGGGAATGGTGCTGCATATAGCAACCAGCTATTAAGAGATATGTATATGCTTAAAGGCCACTGTATTTCTGTATTGCCCTTGTAAATATATATTCCCCTTACATCTACAAGAAACTTAGCAATAAGATAGTGTCTGCAAATGTTTATCTCGATTAACATGAAGTAGATGGAGAATAAGCGTTTGTAAAAATAGTTTGTACAAGAGTAGAGAAAGTCATGTAAGTGTAACACATCAAATTTTTAACTTAATGATTCCTGAGATATTCCTTGTTATTGGTTTAAACTTTCAAATAACTCTTATAATTCTCTCAAATGGGAAGTCGGTATTAGATATTTTCTCGTGGTCATCATCCAAAGAGCATCGAATTTTAAAGCCCTCATATAGCCAGGCGCTCTTTAAAGCTCACTTTACCTACTGTATCGTATAACAAAATTGTAAATGTAAATTGAACGTTTATCTGGATTAACAAGAAGAAGCTGGAATAATAAGCTCTTGTAAGTATAGTTTGTAGAAAAATGATTAGAAAAAGCCATGTGAATGTAGAACATCAGGGATTTTTTTTCCTTTTTTCCGTGATCATCTGAAAAGAACGGAATTTCAAATCCATCAAATAGCGAACCACATTTAAAATATGTGACTATCCCTTTAGTTTACTGCATTCTTCTATTCCTACAATGATATTTTATCTCGATTAACGAGAAGTAGCTACCAAGAATAAGGTTTTGTAAGAATTGTTTGTAGAAAGAGTGATAGAGAAAGTCGTGTGATTTTTATTTTCCTCTCTGGAACCATGATCATGAACTCCACCAATGTATTAAAATGCAGTTGAGCAAGCTGAGGTACCTACAGAGGTACCTCAAGAAATAGCAAGCAAAAGCTTACTAAAGGCGAGCAGGACTTGTTTTTATGTATACTATATCGTGAGCAATAGCTCAGCGATCAAGGTCAGCAAGCTTTTGCGCGAGGAGGTTGAGCATTAAAGTTTTATTTATACGAAACCTAGCAAATACTTGGAATTAGTGAGAAATGAGCTAATACTAATGCAATGGGTGGTATAAATAAAAGCAAGCATTAGCTCATTTCTCACTAATTCCAAGCATTTGCTAGGTTTCGTATAAATAAAACTTTTCTGCTCAACCTCCTCGCGAGCAAAAGCTTGCTGACGTTGATCGCTGAGCTATTGCTCGCCTTCAGTAAACATTTGCTTGCTATTTCTTGAGGTACCTCCGTAGGTACCTCAGCTTGCTCAACTGCATTTCATTACATTGGTGGAGTTCATGATCATGGTTCCAGAGAGGAAAATAAAAATCACACGACTTTCTCTATCACTCTTTTACAAACAATTCTTACAAAACCTTATTCTTGGTAGCTACTTCTTGTTAATCGAGATAAACTATCATTGTAGAAATAGAAGAATGCAAAAAACTGAAGAGATAGTCAAATATTTTAAATGTGGGTCGCTATTTGATGGATTTGAAATTCCATTCCTTTCAGATGATCGCGGAAAAAAGAAAAAAAAATCCCGATGTTCTACATTCACATGGCTTTTTCTAATCATTCTTCTACAAAATATACATACAAGAGCTTATTATTCCAGCTTCTTCTTGTTAATCCAGATAAACGTTCAATTTACATTTACAATTTTGTTATACGATACAGTAGGTAAAGTGAGTCAGCTTTTTAAAGAGCGCCTGGGTATGAGGGCTTTGAAATTCATTGCTCTTTGCATGATGACCACGAGAAAATATCGAATACCGACTTCCCATTTGAGAGAATTATAAGTAGTTATTTGAAAGTTTAAACCAAAACAAGGAATATCTCAGGAATGATTAAGTTAAAAAAATAAAGTAAAAAAGAAATGCTTTGAACAATTTTCTTTTTGTAGTAAGATTTTTTGTAGATAGATTTGCCTATCTTATGGTTTACCAATCGTGCAAAAGTTACTGAGAAATAACAGGACTTCGGAGGATATTCCCAGGAAATGCAATATATGCATTTGACATGAAAACATTTTAAACATGCCGTGTTTAATCAAAATCGTTAAGTCATTTTTGAGAAAATAAAGTTTTTGGAAAAAGTTTCCATGTTAAGGGCAGTTTGGGGGAGGGACTTTCTTGAAAATCTTCCTGACGCAATTTTTGGAGGGTGCTGAACTTAAATACCAAACTTGTTATTTAACGACTTTGCCTTTCTGAGTTTGCTGTTCAGACAAAGATGCGCAGTAGGACACAAGGTTTTGCTTGTGTTTATTTATATCACACAATTTAGCCATTTGCCCTCTCCTCCCCGATTTAACCTGAGAAACAAACTACTATAATCCACTACTGTACATATTGCTAGGGGGGGACTGTTAGATTTCATTTTTCAAGTGTACCGGCATATGTGCGCGCGATTTCTGGATACCTTGGAGTTTTTCCAAGCCGCTGGCCAAAAGACGATACAATCTTGCAAGTGAAAGGTAGGTAGTTCCAGTGAACTGATAGTGTCGATAATTTTGTATGTGATAAGTGTGAAAAATTCTGTGGAGAGTTTGTTAAAAGTACCTTTCTCATGACGGTAACTCGCAGAAAACATAGATTAAGCAGTCAGGTAGGCCTACATTGGATCTTGGTATAAATCACTCTATACTCGCAAGTTTAACAGACAAGGTGTATGACCATGATTGGATGTGTGGATGCGAAATCAGGAAGGCTCTTTGGTTCCCGTGTCTGGTTTTTGGCAATAATGATGCGTGGTGCACAGGTAGTGTAACGGATTTTGGACATCTAAATATGTTAATTAAAAACACAGCGAAGATGCGAAACACATGAATGTTTTCAGTGTTTTGGGTAAAATTAAATTGAGTTTTATTTATGGACGCTCTTTAACTACTATGGTACTTAGCGTCCCATTCTATATTGGGCGTAAAAGAACGGCATTTTGGCTCAGAGGCTAGGCCTCTTTATCAGGCTTGAGGTTCTTTTACGTGCAATAAATCTACGACACGGGACCACCGGCTTTACTTCCCTTCCGAACGAAGCCATACTAAGGATTTTTACGCCCGAAAAAATGCATCGTCCTCCGCCGGGTTTGAACCCGCGACCTTTGGAACTAGTGGCTAGCACGGTACCACTAGTCCACGGAGGACGAAGTGCTTTGGATAGCGTCAATATTGCTACACAATGCTATCACAAACAAAGCAATACAAGTGGAGAGAAACAGGAATGTACTGTTGGACGAGAAGAAGGCGAGCGGGGCCTGAGGGGCGAGCGGAGTTCTGTAACTGTTTATCTGCTCACGTACTGTCGATTGTTTACTACGTTTACTACGAAATGTGTTTATGTGTGCAAATGAACCACCCATGCTGCCAGATCTGATACTAGTAGAATACTTTCTAGGATAATTGATTGCATCAAGTTTTGTGGTGCGTTTGAACTTGCCCCAAGGGGACATGATGAGAGTGACTCGTCTGAAAATCGAGGGGTTTTCTTGGGATTACTAGACTTAATTTCCAGTACAGACAATGCAGTGAAAGAACACGTGGAATCTGATCAGGCTCTCGGTTTTAAGGGAACTTTTAAAACTATCCAGAATAAATTGTTGGATAGCAGTCTAGGAACCTTTCATGATCTGATAGTGCAATAAATGAAAGGGAGCAATTTTGTAGCAATAATAGCGGACGAGACCACATATTTCAGTGACACAATTAGCGTTAGTATTTCGCTACCAGATAAATGGTGAGCCAATATCAAACATTTTGGCGTTTCTTTAGGCTGCAGCAACGAAATGCGGATACGGTGTCTAAATGCAGGTGTCTTAAAGAAGTAGGACATTCAAGGACTCGCCACACAAAATAATTGTTCAAACCCATGATGGCACGAATTTAATGAGCGGCGAAGCAGGTGGAGTACAAGCAAAAATGAAAGTGCTGTATTCCAACGCTCATTTTGTCCACTATTATGCACGCCAGCTAAATCTAATAATGCAAAAGACTGCATCACAGAATCACAGTTTTCCAGAAATTGTCAGCATTCCCTGCTTTCTTTGTAAAGTCACTGCAGCGAGTGTCAGCATTACAAGTGGTGGCAGCTCATAGGATTCCTTGAGGGCCACAAACAAGGCGGAATTTCAAACCAGAACAATCAATGTAGTGTATGAACAAACGGACAATTTGCTCGAGTACATGTTAAATTTTGTAAAATCAAACTGACGACACCAACCGAGAAGCTGATGTACTCGGCCGAAATTTAGAAGACAAAAACTTTCTATTTTGGGTATCATTTTTTCACCAGCTAATGCCGAACGTTGACATATCATATGATCAATTACAGGCACGATCAGTGGACACTGTAAAAGCAAAAACAGTGGGACACCTTTTGTGCTAGTTATTAGTCACATTAATGGTTCGGTGGACAAAATTGACACTGCAATTACTCAGCAATACACACCAGAAAGCAAGCACCGAAAACTAGCATGTCGACGTGTTGATGCCAAAGAAGTATGCGACGGAATCACGCAAGAGTCCCGTGGTCGTTTCCAAACCTTGGATCACCTGCAAGCAGCTAAATTGCTTAACTCCTTGAATTTCCAGGAGTATTCAAGAGATTTTCCTGATGCAGAACTTCGCACCGTTACTCGTGTATACAGTATGCTAGAACAGAAAAGACATAACAGAACTAAAAGGCGAGATTTCAGAAATATTGGGAGCGGTTGCCTTTCATTACCAAAAGTAATATTCTGCAAACATTTTTTTAAGTAACTAAACTTTTGAAAATCCTTGTCACCACACCCGTGACTACTTCGGAGGCGGAAATGTTTTGTCTCTTAAAAGAATTAAAACTTTCTTAAGCAACACTACACTACAAGAAAGGCTCACTGTCGTTGCCATACTTTCAACTGAGAAGACCTACATTTCCAACACAGAGGGATCCAATGCCAGAGTGATTGCTAGGTGCTAGGTTCTGCAGTAAGGAAAATCGACGCATGGACTTCATTTTTCGTTACTGAGTAAGTGGTGCAATTGTTCTAATCTTTTAGATTTAATTCCCATCACTGTCTTTTGTTGTACAGCACACACTAGATTTTGAGCACCAGCCGCCACTGTACAGGAGGCTAAAGTGATAAGTCAAATCTTTAAAAGGCGGGTTACCATATGCCGGCTTTGAAATTCTGCTCTCTGCTTGACCATGAGAAACATACGAATGGCGACTTAACACTTTAAAAAAAGAAGTGTTTGAAAATTCCAAATGAAAATAATAACTCTCTCAGAAATGATCTGACACAGACATTATCCGATATAAATTGTTTGTTTTAACGAGTTCTACATGTTTTGTACAGCAAGTATTTTGTCTATCTCTTACGGTTTACCAGTAATACAGAATTCATTAGAATGAAGAGGACTTCGCAGGCCAACCGTAGAAAATTCAAGTTATACATTTTATTTGTCATACAAATATCTTAAACATAATACGGTATTTTAATCAAAATCGTTAACCATTTCTGAGAAAATAAACCATTACGAAAATTTTTGCATGCAAAGGGCAGTTTGGCATGGGGAGATTTTCTTGAAAATCTTCGTGTGGCACCTTCGGAAGATACTGAACGTAAATATGTACTATGTTTGGCATTTATCGAACATTTAGAGTTATGCTGCGCGCGCGCACACACCACAGGTCGTTTTTCTAAAAATGCTTTTTATTTATTCAGGGAACTCACAACATGTGTTTCCGGTGAAATATTGACGAGTTTTTTTGGTGAAATACAACACTTCTTACAATAGATAGCAGGTTGAGAAAGCAAAAATATAGTTGTATTTTTTACATAGAAGTGGAATGACATATCTTTATAGTTTGCTTCTAGAAAACTATAAGGAATACAAAACAAGTAATCCGAAGTTTAAAAGAGGTATACCAAAAAAGATATTGATATTTAATTCCAAATTTTCAAAATTCCCATCTTGGGGTGGGTGAATAAAATTACGAGAATCAATAAAATAATATTATTGCATGCAATAACTTACATTTATAGCAAACTAATGTGTCGAGACTATGAAACAAGACACAGAAATGATGTGAATTTAAATCAATGTAGATTACTTAAAACAATGAAAAGTCATGAATGCCTTCAAATCCAAATTTTGAAAACCCTGCCTGAATCTATTAGGGAATTGCCCACAAATACTTGTAACAAAGTTGTGTCCAACTGGCTGAAGACTCAAGTATTTTATACTTTAGATGAATTTATATTAAAAAAAATTACACATATAGATTTGTTTTAACATTACTATTCTCATGCAGGTCTTGTTTTATTTGTTTGTTATTGGACAATGCCTATTTCATACTGTGTATGATTAATGGTTAAACAATAAATTCCAATTTCAAATTAAAGAAATAATAAATAAATAAATCTTATTACTGGTAGATCGTGTAGCAATGAATAGAAAAAGCGCTCTTCTGAAAAATTTACATTTTCTGAGATATGACCTTTCTCCTTAGTAGGGCAGAATAGATGACATCATCATGATGATATGATAATATAGTTTACTTCATACGTATTATTATAATATGTCATATTATTTTTGTATGCAATGTGTGAAGTAATTGTTTGCGTCATAACACGCAACGTACGTATTTGTATCGCGAAATGTTATTAAATTATTAATTTGAAAATGCTAAATTTGTAAAATGAAATGCGAAGTTTTAAAAGAATTATCACCGAAAAAGGCTCTGCACATGAGATATCCCACAAAATTGCTTCACAGCGCTCGGGTCGTTCTGGAGGCGATTCAGTTTATTCTCCGGTACATCCACTCCGCAGTGGAACTCGGAGTTTATGAATGTTTAACACGGGCTTTTTACGTGGTGCGGATTTCATTTTTGATTGGTGGGGAGTTTATCGATGTTTAACATGGGTTTTATATTGTTACATGCTGGGTAGAGGCCTAAAAGTTCACATGAAAAATTAAATTAATTTTTTGTACCCAGCACGTACATTGAGAGGACGTATACTCACTTGGTTGCAGAGGACCGAAACGCGGTGTGGAGATTAAAAGTGACGTCATCCCAGGCGAAAACGATAATATGTCTGGTAATGACAATGAAACCCCCAAATTATTAATACGCCACAATATGAGGTGTGGGTTATGTAGGTTTTATTTGTGCTTGGTGGGGAGTAGCAAGAAAACTGCTGCTGAAATAAAAGGTATAACCTTTGGATTGTTTTCCGTCTAGAAACGACAAAATTTCAATGCACTGAAAGAGAAATATTTGCTATTCTACGAGTATATGGATTTTCCATGAACAAAATTCATGTCCCCTTACTGGGGTATCTAAAATGAGTTGTTTTGCAATACTTCGCGGTTATTCTGACACCTTCAAACAGCTTGATCCCAAAAATATTTGGCACAATTTAGTGCTTTAATGTACAAGTTGTATAGCCGGGGAAAAAAAAAACTTTCTATTCAGCCTGTAAGTGGAGGTAGAGCTCAAAGTTCGATTTTTGCTTTCTCTACCACGTATCTTGTAGATAGAGAAGGTATTGCATTCCACCTAAAAATTTAATATCGTGATTTCACCAGAAAACATGTTTTGAGACGCCCTGAATTTAAAAAAAAAAGGGAAGCTTTTTAGAAAAAATTCCGCCTGTGCTTGCGTATGTGTACACAGCATAGCTCAAAAACTAAAAATCGGTTAAATACCAAACTTTGTATTTAGGCTCAGTGCCTTCCAAAAATTCCTCCACCCCAAACTACTCTTTACATGGAACATTTTCCGAGACTTTTTATTTTTTTAAAAATGGCTATAACGATTGAGATTCTACAAGGTGAGTCCCAGACTGTTGAGAATTACACACCTAAGAAATAGTAGCTTTTAAGTACTGTCCGCCTTATTAGTGTAAACAAAATAATTTAAATTGTGCATATTCTCAAGTTTTAACACATATTTTCTTTAATTTTTAGCATATTTGTATGAATTTTAGTGCATATAACTCCGCGGCGTTATAATAACTTCAGTGTTCTTTCACTTAAAGCTAGATTCTGATCTTGGTGAGAAGCTAATGAACTAGTATTTGAATTAGTGCATCCATATGCGACACATTAAACACCCATAATAGTTTCTTTTAGAATATATACTAATCACATTTTCACTGTTTACCATCAATCAATAGTGGCAACCGATAAATACAACAGCTCGCTTATTGCAACAAACATCCACTGCAGTTCATCTTAATATGACTTGTTGGAACCAGGCAACGTTCTAGTGATGGGCCAAAGGAGTCGTAGTCGTTTCAAAGGAAGGAATGCTTCCTCCTTTGGAAGTGTGAAGTAACCATTCCACTCCACTATTCGGAACTGGTACTTCCTTACTTCCAACTCCGTCGGAGATACTTCCACAACAATGTTGCTTCCACTCCGGGGGAGTATTTCCACAACAATTGCACTTCCACTCCGCTAGAGTACTTTCAAGACATTTACTTCCCACTCTGTCGGAGTTACTTCCACACTTCCAATGGCATCATTCCATATATTCCATTGCCATTTCAACACCTAATCAGCACTGCATATGCGCATTATAAGTCGACATAATGCTGGATATCGTTTCCTTTGCGGTAAATGAGATATCAGTGCAGCCTGTATCACATGTAATTTGAGAAGAAATGTTTGAATAAATTAAGCCAACACTTCTGACTCAAATACTGATAAATTCAAGTTTGTGTCATTTACGGAAAATTGAGATTAAATGACCTATTGAATACATACAGGATTTACAGAAATACGCAGAAGCGTATTACCTTCTCTACTGCGTACATTAAGTATTGTACTCTACCCAAAAATTCGATAGCGATATTTCACCAGAAAGGCTTGTTTTGAGGCCCCCTGAATAAAAAAAACATTTTTACAAAACGGTCCGTGTGTGCGTGCGTGTACAGAATAAATCAAAAACGAAAAGTCGGGCAAACCCCAAACTTGGTATTTTATTGCAATCTCTTCCAAAGATAAGAGACAAATATTTTCAAGAAAATCCCCCCTTCCCTAACTACCCTTTACATGGAACATTTTTTTTTCGAAATGCTTTATTTTTTACAAAAACGGCTTTAATGATTTTGATTAAAATACCATATACTAAAGATATTTACATGACAAACAACATGTATATTTTGAATTTTCTGGGAATAGCCTTTGAAGTCCTGTTACACAATAAATGTGGCATCAGCCATTTCTGAGATGTCCGTTATTAATGGTTTGAATTGTTCAATACATTCTTACCATTTCCTGTCTGCATTTATTTGTTTCTCACAATCCCATTAAAACAGTATGGAATTTTAAGATGTGCATATAGTTCTTAAACATTTGACTATCGCTGTTCCCTTTGTATCTAATATGAAATGTGTAATTTAGCTATTTCTGCAAAAGTTTATTTGGCTTAAAATGAAGTAGATCTAAAAAGAAGCTTTAGTAAGACTAGTCTGTATACCCACTAATAAACATATTGAATAGATTTGTTTGTGTAGCCTTTTTTTTGTTTGTTTGTTTGTTTTGTTTTCTATCTTTAGACGCTTAGTAGTTTGTGTTTACACTTAATTAGGAAATTACTTAGTGTATTACTAGAATGGTTTAAAAGGTGAAATAAGTGCTTGGTATATTACTAGTAGTTTAAGTGAAATAAGTGTTTTGGTGCTTTACTAGTGGCTTAAGATAGCTAGACATGTTTTAGATTACCCTTTGCAACCGTATGTTATTTCTTTGCGTGTGTGTGTTGTAGATTAACTTATTAAGATATAAAGCTGTAGGTGTATTATAAATTGGTATAAGCGTAGTAATTTCTTTGGATAACTGCGGCATAATAGTGGTGTTTTAATATAACACGTCCTGCTCTTGCGTTGAATGTAAACAAACCTAACTGCTGGTGTATTTTGGAAAAACGTTGTAGTCGTAATATAAGTGCTTGCAGAGTGTACTAATCTTCTTACGGTGTTAGTTTACCTTTATTGTCTTTGTCAGTGTAGTGTGCTAATGAGTGGTAAATCGCGTGATCTTAGTGGTAATTGTGGTGCTTGTCGCCGGAGGGTTAGCCAGGGCGTTTTCTGTGCAGGATGCAAGTTTTGGTTTCATTGGGGGTGTGCGAACATTGTTAGTGAGAATGTGAGAGATTGTGCGGAGTGGTTTTGTGAACTTTGCAAGTATAAGGCACTGGTCAGAAAACACGAGGAAACCATTTCCAACCTGAGAAAAGAACTAGAATTTTTCAAAAAAGAAACTAGAAACACTGTTTTGGCTTCAAAGATTTTGGCCAATAACTTTCAAGACTTCAGGATGGTATCTAAGAATAATCTCAGGAGGAAAAGGCGTTTCTCTGCAAATGATCAACATCTTGTCCAACTGAGCAACAGATTCAGTGTTCTTGAAATGCTGAATGTTGACCAGGACACAAATCCCCAAGAGAGGTGTTAGATGAATCTGTAAATCGCACAAAGAGCAAGGTTTTGTTGCTTGGGAGTAGTCATGGGAGGCGCATAGTATCCCTGTTCAAATAGGACCTGAGGTGTGTTTATGATGTAGTAGGTATAGTTAAACCCAGTGCTGCGCTCTCTGATGTCACTGAAGACCTGGTAAAGCTAACTGCAGGTTTTACCAAGAGGGATCATGTAGTGATAGTGGGTGGGCCAGGGAATAGCCTGGATAGAAATAGTAATTATGTTATTGAAAAGGATCTGTGCGACATCAGTGAGACCAGCAGCCATATTAATGGGAAGGTAGTGGGACTTTTTCATAGGCATGGCAAGCCTCAGCTTCATTGGAGGGTGAGGTATATGAATCTGAGATTTGAGCATGCCTTGAAAAGTCCTGCTGCCTCTCACATGTGTATGATAGATGTTGACGGTGTAGGCAGGGATGGTGGTTATACCTCTCATGGCCTACACCTAAATTCTAGAGGCAAAGAGAAGCTTTCTCTTCTTATTGCTGACAGAATTAAGGGTAAAGTTCCTGTTGTCACTAGTAGGTCTTTTTTAGGTTAAGTATGCCCCATAGTCAATATAATCAACACTTAAAGCAAATTCAGATAATCATCCCAAATACCTCTGTATCCACAAATAACTATAGAAATTATGCTTCTGACATCAACAATAGTGATGATGGTAATAATAAAAATAAAAACTGACTGTCTGTATTTCATCAAAATATAAGAGGCTTAAGAAACAAAGTAGATGAACTTACTACAAATCTTAATACTGAAAACCCACTGCCACACATTTTATGCATATCCAAACACCACATGACACAACAGGAATTTCAGCCAATTTTATTGCATGGGTACTCTTTAGTAGCAGAGTTTTCAAGAAAAAACTTACATAAAGGTGGAGTTTGTATATATGTTAGAAGTGATGTGACTTTTAAGGTTTTGGATTTATCCAAGTTTTGTAGTGAACAAAACCTTGAACTCTGTGCAGTTCAGCTAAATAAAAGTAAATTGAATTTAACATAGTAGCCCTTTATCAATCTCTCTTAGACAATTTTGAAATATTCAGAAAGCAACTTGAACATCTAAAATTTTTATTCAAACAAAAGAGAATTAATCATATGTGATGATATAAATGTTGATTATTTGAAACATAGTCTTCAAAGGGAATAACTCAGCTCTTTACTTACAACATACCACATGACAGATACAGTAAACTTTCCAACAAGAATCCAAAAGAGCTCTTCTACAGCTATAGATAATATATTTGTAAATTCAGATAATTTTTGCAATGTCTCATCAAAAACTAATGGCCTGTTGGATCATGATGCACAAGTTCTACACAAACAGTTAAATTTAAAATCCAAACCTAAATATACTTATCAGAAATCTAGGGAAATAAATGAAAATACTCTGAATGAGTTTAGTAAAAAAACTAAAACTTAAATCATGGAATCAAACTTGCCAAACGATTGGAACCAACAATAAATATAGCAGCTTTCTTCAATGTTTCAAAATCCACTGTGACACTTGCTTCCCAGTCAAGTTAAACAAAATATCTAACTTCAAAAGAGAGAATGCTGGATCACTTTAGGAATTAGAATGTCACGCAGACGTAAAAGAGAATTATATGAGCAAGTAAGAATTAGTAATAACATAGATTTAAAACACTACTTCAAAAAATATTGTAAGCTTCTAAAAAAGGTAATAAAAGCAGCTAGAATATTGCATTATAATAAACAAATTCAACTCTCTGACAATAAAATAAAAACTACTTGGAATATGATAAAAAGAGAAGCAGGTAAATACTCTTTACAAAATGACTTAACACTAAACATTGATAATCAAGAAATTAGTAAACCTCATGAAGTTGCAGAAATTTTTTACAAATTCTTTTTGGATGTAACAAACGAAGTATTAATTTTGGAAGTAAAGAGGTAGCTTTGGAATTTCTAAGACCAAATTTCACTAATGAAGTGCCTGAATTTAAAGCTAATCTGACAACACCTTCTGAAATAAACACAATTATTAACTCCTTCAAAACAAAAAATTCTTCTGGTTATGATGAAATAATAAAAATCTTAAAATCATGCTCATCTCAAATTTCCACTCCCCTTAGTTATTTGTGCGAGTCACTCAGGGCAGGAATTTTCCCTGACAGAATGAAATTTTCCATTGTTAAACCACTTTTCAAAAAAGGCGAACGCAATAATGTTTCAAATTATAGTCCAATATCTCTCTTGCCAATTTTTTCAAAAGTTCTTGAAAAGGTGATGTTTAATAGACTGTATAAATACCTTGAATATAACAATATACTTGTCAGGGATCAGTTCGGGTTCAGAAAAGGAATGTCGACCAATAATGCAGCTTATAAATTTACTCATGAAGTGTTAATGGCATTAAACAAAAAAATGCATGTAGGTGGGATTTTCTGTGACTTAGCAAAAGCATTTGACTGTGTTAATCATGATATTCTGATAGCAAAATTGAAATTCTATGGACTAAAAATGAAACTAAGTTGGTTCGTATCATATCTAAATGAAAGAAAACAAAGTGTTGAAGTAGTCAATGGTATTGGATTTGGAAAACATACATCAAAATGGAAAACAGTAACACATGGAGTGCCCAAAGATTCAGTCCCAGGACCTTTACTATTTTTGATCTATATAAATGACCTATCATTTTATATAAAGGATATAGCAAGTATCATTCTGTTTGCTGATAACATGAGTGTTCTGGTGACTAGTAAAAACTTGAATGAGTGTGTAATTAAATTGAATTACATTTTGAACTGTATGTCACACTGGTTTAAAGCTAACAAATTATCTGTAAATCTAGACAAAACAAAAGTTGTTAAATTTATAACCCATCGATCATCACACTCTCCAATAGAAATTAGGATTAATGACATGTTACTAGAACAAATAGACAACATTAAATTTCTGGGCCTCCAAGTAGACGGATATTTAGATTGGAAAGTTCAAATTACATATATCTTACCCAAACTCAGTTCTGCCTGTTATGCTATCCGAGCACTGGTAAATGTCAGTTCCAAAGATACACTTAAATTAGTATACTATGCATATTTTAACTCTATCATGGAATATGGAATATTATTTTGGGAAAACTCAGTAGAAAGTAAACAAATATTCCTCTTGCAATAGAAGGTTATAAGAATCATTTCCAGCACCCATAGCAGACACTCTTGCAAACATCTTTTTAGAAGACTGAAGATATTAACCCTACCTTGCATGTACATATTTTCCATCTTAAAATTCTTTGTATGCAATCGAACCACATTTATAACAAACATGGAAATTCATGAGATAAACACTAGACAAAAGGGTAACATCCATCATCCCAGTGCAAAGCTTTCTTGCTTCCAGAAAGGTGTATATTACGAGACCATAAAAATATTTAATGCTCTCCCTAATGATCTTAAGGGAACAGTTGACAATTTCAATTTCTTTAAAACTGCCGTTAAAAAGAGTACCTATGCTCAAAAGCATATTATTCTGTACAAGATTATCTGAATGACAAATTATCCTAATGATAATACATATATAGCTCTGTAGGTAGTATTAGTAAATATTAATGACAATTGCCAATTACATTTGATGCCTGCTCTAAAATTAATGAAGCTATTTAAATATATGTATATTATGAACTGACAGTAAATACTATGCATTACAAATCAAATAGAACAAAATGATGAGACGAACAAAAGGTACAAGCCTAGTGAAAGTTAAAATAACTGTTCATGTCTATAAATATGATAGCCTTATAACCGTAAGGACGTATTGGATTTTGCACAAAATTACACCTGTTTTGTTTCATTTTGTATATAATATGCCTTAATTTTATTTAAAATGTTCTGTATTCTACGTAATATTTACGTATATATGTAACCACATTTTACATTCCCTTGACACGCATATAGTATGTCTTTATTTTATTTTAAATGTTCTATATTCTGTGTAATATTTATGTTTATATGTAATTTTTGTACATTTCCTTGGCATGTTATATGTTCACAAGCCTGTATGGCTGCTAGTGAACTCACAGAATGCTTTCTAATATAATTTAATCTAGAGGGTAGAGAAAGCCATGTGAAAGTGTCACATAAGATTTTCTTCTGATGTACTCATTTATGCTTCTATGAGAAATGTCAGATTTTTTAGTTATCTTTCATCTACTCATACTTCCCACGTCAAGCAGCGGGCATATACATACAGAATTCCAAAAATATGCAGAGAGAGCCTCTCTCGCTCTCTCTCTCTTTCTCTCGTGTAATCGTTTAATGCCGATTATGCTTCTATGAGAAAATTCCAATTTGTAGTTACATTTCCATTTACAACTTCTCACGTCATGTTCCAGTGATATTAATAAGGGGATATTGCAGTATGTCTGTACAGCAAATATTGCTTTTAACTCCCTAAAGCAACATTTTACTTTTAGCCTTAAAATTAGATGAGTCCTTTACATGAGTAGTAAAACTTATGCATAATTACCCATTCAGAAATATACCTATCTATTTTTCATTTCTTACATTGTCATCCTAACCAAAATAACCAAGTGAAAAAAAGCACCATGTGTGATACACAGCTACGACATTTAATCATGAATTGCCATCATGGAGGTAGAGTATTTACTGGAGAGAGTACTAAACGGACTTCATATGGATGAAATCGAACCATCATCTGCACAAAAGACTCCATATTGAATGTGTAGATCTCGTGATATGATTATAGTGTATTTTAATGGAATTTGAGGTCAAATCATGGGAATACACGTGTTGTGTATGGCTGTAATAACAACCAAAGGTCTCAGGGCAAAATTATTTGTGGCTACGTGATCATAAATTATTGGCATACACTGCACGTGTCAATGTAACCTATAAATAATTAATTTAACGTGCGTATGAAAAGTGATACATACGTACTTAACAGTTTGTATGTCATTTAAACTGGTTTCCACATTCTAGCCCTGATGTCATAGATAAGTGGGTTAAAGTTGTTTGAAGGGAAAACGGGAAACCCTCAATATACAACAGGCTTTGTAGTAGTCATTTTACAGACGACTGTTTCAGCTCAGAAATAGGGAAGAAAATATAACATTCCTAAACGGAAGTGAAGTCCCTTCTATATTTAACCTTCCTCCTTACTTGTTAAAATAGAAGTTAAATGAAGAATACCCAGTTGGCCACCAGCTTGATTTGTACCAGTAAGGACAGTATGGTATTTATGTAGAGGGAAATAAGAGTTCAACTGCTTTCTGCTGTGGTCGTTAGCATACCATTCTATACTGGGCGTGAAAGACCGGTAATTTTGCTCAGAGGCCTCATTATCAGGCTTGAGGTTCCTTTACATGCCATAAATCTACAACACGGGACCACCAGCTTTACTTCCCTTCTGAAGGAAGTCATGCTAAGGATTTTTACGCCCGAAAAAACCCATTACTCTCTGCCGGGTTTGAACCCACATCTGGGGAACTACAAGCTAGCATAACCACTACACCACGGATGACGACATCACTAGTTCTATGGCAAATAGCAAGGTCAACAACCATGTTGCCAACTCTTAGTGAAAGAAATAGCTAAAAATGACTGTCATAAGGGTTAAAAATTGCTAAACATGCTTTCTATCACAAAATGCTCAAGAGTGGCAAGGCTATGCTATGGGTGTAAATAACAGCTGGATCGGTTACCATGAACCGAAAATGCGAGCCATCATCTGCTAGCTCCACCATAATACCGGACTATCCATCAAGGAATGCGATAATGAATCGTAAGTTAGATATGCTTTAAACATCACAAGGCAACATTTCCAGGGAACGCTTTAATAAAGAAATATACATTTTAACATCAGTATAATTACAACTGAACAAATATTAGACCTAGTTCGCTGTTTTTATTGTGTTTACAACAATAAACTCTCTGTAACATTCTGAAATTACAGGCCTATATTTTATAATTTGAAAGGATTGCTCCGATTTCTTGTTCACTCATAGTACCAGTGCAAGAGCATAGCAGAAGTTGTGGCAATCTTACAACAGAACTGAACTGTACCCTTATCATTTCACTGGAAACTGACTAACGCTGTTTACACATAATTTGCAAAAGCCTTACACTTAAGTCCTTAATACTGCTTTAGATCATCTTCAGATGTGAACAATTGCATGCTTCAGACCATAAGTTGTCACTGTTTGATGCAGCTTTTGTAAATAATTGTGTGTTCCTTTCTTGTCAAAGTTACATCAGGATTCAATGTAATAAACTTTAGCTTTGATTATGCATAATATTTTTAAGATCAAAAGTTCTGTAAAAATCTGTATCCTGACAATTATATTTACAATAAAATAATTACTATTCATACTTGCTGTTTCAGATTTAGAAGAATATCTTGCACCTCGTGTTTGAAAATCAAATCAACTCTGCATTACAGGCATAATGAGAAATGTGAGTAAAAGCAACTTGAGATTAGTACAGCATTAATGGGTGATATCGATAAAACTGAGCAATCTCTCAGGAGAAAACTCTCGAGAGCAAAACGGAGTGAACTATTCTGCAAGAGCAAAATCTCTGTTTCGTATCAGTAAAAACTGTTTACGTGTGCAGAGCATTTTCTCCAGCAATTTACTCCGCTTCTCTTATTGTCACCTTGCAGCTGCATAAACAAAAACTGATGCAGCCAGAGTGACCATGCAGTGAGAAGACAAACATTTAGGTGTTAAATCATTACGATGAGCATTTCCGAAGAAGAGCGTGAGGTTTAATCTCAAGCGGGTTTCGTCGAAATCCTAAAACATCCCGTGGTTTTAGAAAAATCCCACATACCGGAAATGAGGCCCAAAAAAAAGGGCAACGGCTTTAAAAGAAATAATGAAAATGTATAAGGTAAAATTTGGTTCTGACATGAAACCAACGTTACCGAGATTTGAACTGGGCCTCTTAAATGGGAAGTAGGCATGTTACCACCATGCTAACATGGTCTTGAGAAACTTTTAAATAAAATGTATACGCAAGTACATGTTTGCAGTATATGAAAATTTTAAATTCATTCTGGAAGAAATTGTCGCACAAGTACTTTTTTAAACAAAAAAAGCGATTGTTTATAAAGCCAAGCATGGTAATATTTGCCTACAAAATACACAAAATAAATACAGCTTTTAAAGTTATTGCTATAGTAAAAGACCAAAATAATTTTAAAGCTAAAATGTGCAATGTATTTACAAATCCATATATTACTCTCTTAATTTTGGAAGCCATGTATAATCCTGGCTATCTCATCTCTTCTTCACTGCCCTCTTTCTCTGATACATCCTACAGCTTCCCCTTCCCAAGCATCTTCTTGATTATTGTTTAATTCAATTTCAAAATCTTCATCACTTAGATGTTTAGCCATATTATGCAGGACAAAACAGCAGACAATAATGGAGGGAATCTTTTCTGGTGCTAGTCTTATTTTGCCTTGGAGAATAGGAAAATGTTGTTTCACTTGACCAAAGCGCTTTTCTTATTATGACACGTTCCTTACTCAAACACTTATTGTAAGATCTCTGTTCTGGGGTAAGTACATTGCGATAGGGTGTCATGAGCCATGGAGCAATTGCATATCCAACATCACCAAGAACTAAGGTATTTGCAAGATTTCTACACATAACCCTACAGGCATCAGAATTTGCCCATACACGTGAATCATGTACTGATCCAGGCCAGTAGTATCAACACTGGTAAACATTTCTTTAGAATCACATGTAGTATGTACATTAACACTGGGAACGCCTTTTCGATTAATATAGTCATCTCCATGTATACTGGGTTTCTTAATCACAACATGGGTGCAATCAACAGCCCCTATTGCAGCAGGGAACGTGTAACGCTCCTGCCATTCAGCATTTGCAGTTTCAAGTTCATGCGTAGTTTTAGGGAACCTTATCCAAATATGCGCTTTTCTTAATATAGCATCCATAACACTATAAATTGTACTCTGACTCACACCAACATCTTCAGCCACACCAGTTTGAAATCCAGGATCTCCTATATAACGCAAAAAATGCTCATCTTTTCTTCCTTAGATAACGCTCCTCCTCTTGTTTCGTTGCCATCTTCTTCAAGGAAATGTTCTGCTAACCATCACACATTTTCCTTTTCAAATCGGTAAAGTTGCTTATAGTTAAATAATAATGCATCTCAGCAGGGCTTATACGCTTTTATGCCACGAACAACCATCATGTACTCAGCCATCCTACTTAAAACTTGTTGCTCTATCAAGCAGGAGTCACCTACTGATATAGCTCCAATATTCAAGAGCAACTTCTTCCACAGAGGAGCAACTTATAATTCTTATTGATACGAAAGTAGAGAATACTGCTGCCAACCCAAGGTCACAGAGCAACATCCGTTGGAGGGGAATATTGCTCACGGAAGGAGTAAACTTTATTGATATGAATGTGAGCAATCTCTCCAGAATTGGAGCAAAAAGCAAACTCTCCATTTTATTCATATCACCCATTATGTGGGTCATTCCATACAAAATTTTAAATTTTTGTCAGTGAAGTACCCGGTTTCTTTTAAATTTTAGTATTCCAACAGCATCATAGAGAAAAGTTAAAATGACAATATAAAAATTGTTAAAATCAGTGGTTTAGCTGCAGCGAAGGAGGATATTGTCATGCATGTTCCAAAACTAACATTTATTGTGATTTTATAGACGTTCCAAAAAAAATAAGACAGATGTATGATTCTAAAGAGGAATGTGTATATTATTTAAAATTGACTTGGATTATTCAAAGTAATATTTTAGAATAAGGGTGAACAGCGACGTTGAAACAAATATTTACCTATTTATGTTCTCTAATCCAAACTTATTTACAATTTCATATTTTACTTTCCACAAGACAAAAACATGCCAATGCTACCAGTTAAGTTTCATAATGGAACCACCGAACTATGGTAATTATTAAATTATAAAAATATGGATGAGTTGTGCTTAAGGTTTAAAAGCATGTGGCAAGATTCAACGGGTGGAAAACCACATTAATGGCGAATACACATGTGCATGTCACCTGGTGCCTAAAGCGATATTGCAAATTCCTCTCATGGCTTTTCTCCAGCATTGAATACCATGTGCCTTTGCAGCTGGATATTGAAAAATGCAAAATAAATTACTGATTTAGTTAGTGATATCCGTGGCATAGCTTGGGAGGGGGATGTGAAAGTTGGAACAACAACTGATAGGAAAAATTGCTTCGTTGAAATATAGCATCTTACTAGGTTGGTGGGAATGAGATACCTGCTAATCGTAGCACTAGCAGCACTATATTTACACAGCATGTCTTGGTCAAACTGCCAAAGGTGATGGCAACAGAAACTGTACTTTAGATGGCACTGGTACAACCATGTTAAGACATCAGGGGCATGTTTTTGTTCCAGTTCTAAATTTGAGTGGTTTCCAAATGAGTACCATATCTTTGGGTTTAGAACATAACAGAAACCTACTTTGTAGTGAAACAAAATGCCTGCAGCTGTAATATAAAATACTTCACAGGGTCATTAATCCTCATGTCACAACACATTTGCTGCTTAGAATACGCAAAACCTTCTATCCTAATTTAATTCCAATTGCTGCACCTTAATCTCTGAATAACTTCATTTTAATCCAAAAGCAGCTAAATTACACATTTCATTATTGATACAAAGGGCACAGCGATAGTAAAATGTTTAAGAGCTGGACGCTATACGCTGCCTTAAAATTATATACTGTTTCCATGCAATTGCAAGAAACAACTGAATGTTGACAGGACTTTAAAAGAATGGCTAAGTATTGAACAATCTGAACCATTAATAACGAGTATCTCAGAATTAGCTCATGCCACAAAAATGCTATTTGAAATAAATTGTGTTTTAAAGACATCCAAGTATTTTGTGTAGTACATTTTCGTTTATGGCTTAGAGTTTACGGGTTATACAAGAGTATATAAAATTCCTTCCGAATGAAGTAAACTTCACAGGCTATTCCCAAAAAATTCAAGATATCCAGTTTGTCATGTAAATATTTTCAATTTATGGTATTTTAATCAATATCATTAAAGCCATATTTAAGAAAACAGCAAAATTCGAAAAATGTTCCATGTAAAGGCCTGGGGGGGGGATTTTCTTGAAAATCTTTGTGTTGCACCTTTGGAAGATATTGAACTTACATACCAAGTTTGGTATCCATCCTTTCGTTTTTTAGCTATGCTGTTCCCTCTCTCACACCTTTTGGGTTCAGAGTGCCTCAAAACATACATTTCCAGTGAAAAATCGGTATCGAAATCTTGGTGGAATACAATACTTCCCCTATTTACTATACGTAGTAGAGAAAGCAAAAATGGATGCCCATACGTCGCCCACAAATTAATATTTTTCTGGCTACGCTACTGAGTGACATATGTGATCGCTGACGTAAGAAGTATATAAAATGAATGTAGAAGAAACCGAAACAGAGAGGGGGGAAAAAATCACGTGAGGAGAAAAAAACCAAGGATGTTAATAAGTTGGCAAAATGTAACCCATGACGACGAAAGAGAAATGAACAGTGTTGAGGTTTAATACGAGAAATGGCCGTAGTCCCTCTCCAAATTATCTATACAGATGTGTAAAATGCCCAGGGAGTGTAACCATTTCAGAATTTCTAAATTTATTATCGGAGAAATATCTCATGGAAGAAGTCGTACATCAAAAGTGGAGAACAACAGACGGGGCATGGATTATCGTGGTAAAACCTATCACTTAATTTCCTTATCTGTACGAGAAAAAAATTAAAGCATACAATTTCATGTTAATAGCTCAATCGTCGTATCTGAAACATCCGAAAACGGTAATCTAACATACGGAATTCATGTTATTGGCGATTATTCTGAAAATTACTGTTTTGTTATGCGATGCCATATACTGATACCACTGGAACAGCTCTCAAGCAACTATCCATCCGTGTATTTACTACAAGCTAACAATGATCTCAAACGTACACGTTTTTCATAATTCAGATGACGGTCCTGCAGTTCATCTTTTTCCAAAAGCAACGAACTATCTATCTACAAGAGCAATTTTCACACGTAATAACATTTACTGTTTCAGTGATGGGGTAGCAGGTCAATACAATCTGCTATGTCACTGGACAGATTTCCAAATGTCAGCAGAATAGCATTTCACCCACAACCAAAGAGGAACACGAAGAACCCTATCTATTACATGTAGAGAGATTTGTGGGACTCGAATTGTGCCAGGAACGCGCAGCATCCACAGTGTGATTCCAATTTCTGCAAAAAAGGTCACCGTAAAAACATTTTCTGGGTCGCGTGAAATCCTCGAAGAATGTTCCTCCTAAATTCCTGAGATCTCGTCGTGGGGAAACGGAATAATGCTGCCAGACAGCCGAACGAGTTCAAAAGCGACGGGTTTGGCGGGTTGCAGAATACGCGCCTTGGTTCCAGGTAGTTTTATATTTTAAAACTTAAGTTCCCTTTGCGGTTCCGTGTTGAATCTTTTAGAGCTTAAATAATATTTAACTCTATTTAATTTTCAACACTCATCCAAATTAAACGGTTGTCTTTGGGGTTATAACATTTTAAATTATGGATGTGTATTCTTTTCAACATAAAATACTGTAAACTTAACATTTAGTGCATAACATATTTTCATAAAGTTAAGAATCACTCACGTTGAAGCTCCTGCAGAGCCTTGAAAAAAGTATACCTACATAGACGCATGTTTTCAAACAACCACAAATGTAATTACTTCTTTAATTTCCAAAATATGCGTCGATTTCAAAGCAATTGGCTGGTTTAATTCACAGCCACCTATATATTTGCTGCAGTCAAACAGAAGAGTGTTTATTTACCACTGATACGTTGAACACAGCGTTGGTAACCATGTCATCAAATGTTAATTTGCTTAAACAAACACAAAACAAAAACAGTAGTCGATGCCACAAAACTTAAAACTGTTATATCGTATTTTCGCGAACCTAAATTCCAACTTTTTCGTCCAAATGCACTACATACTCCAAGTTGTGCGCATGAGATTCGAATGCAAAATCGTTGCGTAGTTCGCTGGCGACTGCATTCAAATTTATCATACCTATCTTACGTCACAACGCATTACGTCATTCTAGATTTCGTTACGTTTATCGGTTTATTATTGCAATGATCGGAATGGGAATACCGAATCAATAAGTAGTTAGGAAACGTTTGGCAAACATAGAAACATCTTATGACGCTGCTTGTATTGTTGGACAAGGAGAAGGCGAGGGGGGTTCTGTAGCTGTTAATCTGCTAACTACGTTTACTACGAAATGTATTTATGTATGCAAATGAACCGCCCATGCTGCGAGATCTGATACTACTGTCCATTCCAAACCAGAGTGCCTTTCACAGAAAACGAACTCTTTGTATTATCTGCGCGAAAGTAGTTCGCAATCACCGCCCATAATGGCTGCTTGTTCCCCTCCCACGTGCTTTTTGAACACTATTTAATCTATAAAAATGGCGCCCTGCATGAGAATCATAGTTCAAAATGCAACCTGAGGTAACAATAGATTTTAAAAGTATGCGGCAATGAACATTTTACTTACGTTAATCACAATCCTCGGGCAAAAGTGCAGCACCCAAATCCGAATCCTCCGAAGATGACTCAGCTGCCATATCGGAATCAGAACTACTCTCCAAAATTCCACAGCACTGTCGCACTTAAAACAAGTTCCCACATTTTATCCTCTTCTATGTTGTATTATGTCGGTTTATATTCCCTGCTCGCTTTCGTTACACTTCACTGAAAATCCTGTAAAATCCGATATTATTTTCGTAATATGCAACAATGCAAGTGTCGGGTATTTTTGTAATAGTGAGTTGAATATATGAAGTATTGTTTGTTTTTAGCCACTTCTTAATTGTTTCCCGCTTCTGAGTTTGAACAGTTTATTCGCACTACACGCACCTTCCTCTGCCATGGGAGCTCAAATACCAACTGGCTAAATCACAAGATTTGACCTGAGCTGAGCATATGTGTGTTAGTGTATTATGAATGACTTCGCTTATCATATATCCTGTGTTACGCAAAGTGTTTATTCGGTACTCAGATAGCACCTCTGGGAATTCATTGCTGCATTTCTTGTATATGTAAGAGAGTGGCAAGAATACATACTGTTGATATTACTCGCGCAAAACTTCTGGAATCGTGACCTTGATTGCTACCCCAGCTGCCGAGCCTAGGAATGGTTTATGTTTAGCTTAATCAACGAAAGCGATATGATACCTTTGCTTACTCACAGTGCGTAACACATGCAGTCTGCATAGAAAGTGTCTGCATTTGGTTGTAATTTTAAACAGAGCAGCAGTATCTAAATAGTGCTTATTTTACATTTGTTATATTTATAACCATGGCTCCTATGTTTTCAAAGTTAAGTGGTAAGGTGTTACATAGTCAAAGTAGGGAAATAATTGCAAATGTCATCGACTTCATGAAGCAAGAAGCAGAGATGAAGGAAGAAAATAATGTTCATCCGAGTTCCACAAAAGCCTTGAGAGTGAAAGAAAGAGTAGTCACAGCAACTGGTGTTTCACCGAGTTCCGTTTCCAGAGTTCTCAGATAAGAAAGAAAAACATATGGATGAAAGAGTACCATTTGACACACCTGGGAAGAAACATAAGGTTCCTAAAAGTATTACAGAAATTGACGATTTCGAATGTGTCATTCGGCGCACGATTCACAATGCCTATGTGGATGAAAAAACTGTGCTAACAATAAGCAGATTGCTCATCCAGCTGAAAGACAGCAGAAACTTTCAAGGTGGTGCTACAAATCTCAGAAAAATTATTGAAGATTTAGGGTTCAAATGGAAGAAACCGAAATCAAATAGAAGAGTTCTAACAGAAAAGCAAAATAAATAAATATAATAAAATAAAAAAATAAAAATAAAAAGTATATGTTGCCATGATAGCTTAGTCGGTTAGAGCAACGGCACGGAAAGCCTAAGATCCGTGGTTCAAATCCCGGCTATGGCATTGAATTTTTCAGTCTGATTCTACCTTTCCAAATGAGTATAATTTTATATGTACTTATATCAGTGTGTACTTATATCAGCATCAATTTTCAAGGTGGTGCTACAAATTTCAGAAAAATACTATAGTGTATGAAGATGAGTCAAACATACACAGCAGTCGTACATCTAAAAGTTGGAGTGACGATAGCGAATTAGGTTGCAGGTTCCTGTTGCTAAATGACAAATACTTATTATCGTTCATGCTGTTGGAAAGATCGGCTTCGTTCCAAATGCCCTTCTTTTACAAGTTGCAAACACAACAGGAGATTTTCATCAAGGAATGAATACAGAAAAGTACATGAAGTGAATCAACGCCATGTTGATACTTAATATGTCTGCTGGGTCTGTTCTGGTCATCGACAATGCTTCACAATGCGTCAACACTCAATTGACAAACAACCTACCTCAAATTCCTTGAAAGAAGAAATGAGAGCTTGATTACTTAGACATAATATAGCTTTAGATGAAAGCATGAGTAAAACAAAGCTATATAACTTAATTAAAGCCAACAAACAGCTTCAGACGTCATACATACGTGACCAGATAGTAATACAACATCGCCATAATGTACTTAAGACTGCCATCGCATCGCCCAGATCTAAACCCAATCGAATTAATCTGGGCTGATATCAAAAAATGGGTGGCATGCAGAAATATCACTTTTAAATTAAAATATGTGGAGCAGTTATAACGCCAGCAATTTGCTGAAATTGGAAGGCCAGAATGGGAAAATGTATGTCGACATGTTGAATAAATTAAGAATCATTATTTCGAAAAATACGGAATTGCATAAAATCAAATAGAAAGAATTCTCATCCAGGATAATGGTGCAGAAAGTAGTGACAGCAGCGATGACGGCAATAATGTGAGTGATTCCGCAGAAGAGGAAGGGTTATTAGGTGTGGAAGAATTGGAGGCAATGATTGACATTGTTTTTTATATTAAGCGCTTTTTACAGCGTGGATTTTAATATACTGTATATAGCTAAGTTTATCAGCGCAGCGCATAACGGTGTGCGGACATTTGACAATGACTGTCCCACGCACTCCTGCAGCATGTAGACGACCGGTCACCTCCTGATCCGGTAAGCAACTCGCTTCAAAGCTCTCATTAATATTTTCACGTGTCTAGAGCTGTTGTGCCGATTATATAAGTATTAACAAGCAAGATGCTCTCGGCGTTAGCGCAATAGCAGGCGAAAATCATATTTTGTAATCTCTTAACAGCTAGTATACATCCATTACCTTTAACGATGAGTTCTTATGATAACCGCAATAAAATGTGCAGTTCTATACCTTTCCTGCTCTAATATTTCATAATATAATACATGTATTAAGCAACTATTTACGTTGGCGTAAGAGTATATTCTTAGGTTCGTGACAAGCCGAAGCACGTGTTTCTGTTTACATCAGAGGGAACTTCGGTTTGGAATGGACAGTAGTAGAACAGCAACCGCCGTAATAGATGTTAACGCATTGGCTCTTGCCATGGGTGAGTACTTGACAACACTGTATAGTAGTTTATAACGTCCTTAACATGCTTATCGTATCCACACGGCGAGCGTAAATATGATACGGACGCAGGAAAGTGTTTATGTTACACATTCCTCTCGCTTGCCTTCTTCTCGTGGTCTATCAGTAAGCGTAAAGTTATTCTTTATACCGAAAACAAAAATAGTGACGAAATGCAGGAAGAGTTCAATGTAGCGGAGAGCAACGCTTGCCTTTTGGCGGCAACAAAAATTGGCATTATTTACAACTAAAGTTAGCATAAAGGCGCTTATAACACTAACAATAGCAAGTGTTCATTTCAAATGTTTATGTAACATAAGTATTTCATGTTCACTTTAGTAGTGACAATTTCTTTAACAATGTAGCAAGAGGTTACTTACAAATACCGGACCGGGTATGTTCTGAAACGTTACGCACAAATCCACTCTTGTACAAAATAAATTTATTTAAACTTATCCTATCTTTGATACGCATTGCATTCGCCGACTAACACGTCTTTGTTTTAAGTTTCAAATTTGAGGTGTGCATTAGATACAATGCCGCATTAGATTCGCGTAAATAAGGTATTATTTTGTTCTGTTCAACGTTTTTTATTTTATGTATATCTTCTATGTTTAATAATGATTCAACGTTTAAGAGGACGTACACGATGTTGTGGCATATTGCTAATGGATTCTTTAACAACATCCAGTGTAGGAATGAGGGTACAAAATATGGGTTCAAACCCGCCGGATGGCGATGGATTTTTTCGGGCGTAAAAATCCTTGGCATGGCTTCCTTCGGAAGGGAAGTAAGCCGGTGGTCCCGTGTCGTAGATTTACGGCACGTAAAAGAACCTCAAGCCTGATAAAGAGGCCTCTAAGCAAATTCTCCATTTTATTTGCATCTTTTAGCTGTCGGAATTTCATATTTAGTAACGAAAGGCTTCACCAATAAAATCAATTCAAAACAAAGGCACTCACAGTTAGCGCATCCACCCAAATTTGTTAAATTTAAACCACCAACCAGAGGAGTAATACGGGATATTAATTCCTAATACTACACAGCAAATTTCAAGCGCATTTGTTTTGTCCAAACATAATGCGGTGGTATTGGCGAGTATTTCCCCAAAAAACGTGTGTGTGACTTTCTCCGCCCATTCTTCCACAAACGTTATTTTTCTTTCTACTTGGTATTAATCAAGATAAACGTTTGTACGGGTAAATTTCATTACGCACTTCGTTGTAAGTACAATGGGGATATAGGAACAGAGGCGGCCGCTCCATATGTGCTGCAGTACAGCATTCATTTTGCAAGACAAAAACATGCATTTCAAACAGTGTGGATTTCATATTTAGATTTCGTACTGTTCAAATGCATGCTCTGTCGTTGGTCTGCTTCCAGTGTCTGGGAGGACCATGTGCTGCAGCGTTGTCAACTCGGAAACATTCCGTTAAACTGAAGTTAAAATTCCGTCAAATCTTATTATGTTGTTGCTTGGCCTCTTAAAAGTGAAATTTCAATGCACTGGTAACTTACAAAGATTTTTTTTTTGGTCATCATGGTACGTTATTATTATTATTACTATTATTATTATTATTATTAAAAGTTTATAGATTCCACTCACTATATTAATGTAGTTCAAGTCACAGCATTTCATTTTCCTCCTCATCCTGCATTTGTTTTCTGTGCTGAAGTACTGGGGCCGGCTGGAGAAATCTGTGGCGTATGCTCTCATAGTGCCGATTTCTCGGAGAACATCCTCTGGCAGTTCGTAATCATGGCAACACTTGCCCAGACGATTAAGGCCAGCTCTTATTGCAATTATGGCGTTCACCATAACAGTAGTTAAGTCTGTTGCACAATGATGTTTTTATCAAGTTTAACTGGCTAAATGCCCTTTCCACGTCTGCATTAGACCAGGGTAAAACCAGAAGCATTATCATTCCAGAATGCCGCAGTATTGTGTATTTCTTTCCACTGCACGGTAGTGAGCTTCAACCACTGAAAGTCAATTTTGGTTACTGTACTGTCGGACAAGCCCATTTCCATGGCCAACGATACTATCGGTTCTTTTATCACTCGCAAGCATTATCTCGGAGCAATTAAGGACACGTTTTGCAACACCTTCACATTTTGGGGCAAGCGGCGTTGCAGCTCAGAAGCAAGGGAAACAAGAAAATGTTCACATCTTTTCCTTATGACATTTTCAACCTCGGATAAAATTTTGTTGGTGCTGTTCAAGACTTCGACTTCATGACATAAGTATATTCACGACGACTTATGTTCACGAACATCAGCTGTTAAAAATCACCTCTGTACCTTGATACAACAATTCTCCTAACCAGCCCGCTCATTAGTACAACAACATCGTTTAGAAGCCGTGATTGGTCTGCAGAATTTGACTGAAATGCATTATTTACCAGCTGGCATTCTTCCAAATAAGGTTTCGAAAAGTGAGGTAAATTTTGTTTATGTCATCATTGTACATATTATAAAGAAGTTGAGCAGAATAGCATTTATCATGAAGTGCTACTATTTCAAAGCGCGTTTCTAGTTCAAGCTACTGAGACAGCCTCTAAAATAGACATCCAACGTGTGTTGCGTTTCTGAACTATTTTTAGTGGATTGTCTCCGTCATTTATTCCACTGAATAACTTTCTGCAATTTGACGAGACGAAGACTTAAAAAACCAAGAATACGTTTCCGACAACAAGAACTCCAAATTTCGAGGCAAAGATTCAGCTGCCGCAGAAGATACCGCCAGTTGCACGGAATGACAGACACAAAGAATTAAGACATGAGGAACTTCTCTTTTCAAATTCTGACACACACCATTATTGATGCCTACCATAACTGCTATATTGTCAGTGCCCAAACCGCGCAATGTTCAAACCATACTCATTAAGCAAATATTTCAAGCCATTGGTTATTGCCACTGCGTTGCCTTCTTCTAACTCTACCATTCCCAAGAATGTAGAAACAATGCGACCTTGGCCTTCAGAAAAGTATACCACACACGCAGCTAACAATTTGTTGACGCTAATGTCCGTAGATTCGTCTAAAAGTACACTGAAATATCCGTCTCCTATGTCTCTTTTCAGACTGGCCTTGAAGTGTGGATAAAGAATGTTTTAATCACACCACTACACTTACTTCTATGCAAACGCATCTGAGACAGTGTCGGCACCCTTAAAACACCTTTTTGAGAGACTGCAGAGGTGATCCACAGACCTTATTGTACAATGGTTAGCCACAAATAAACTTAATCCCGCTTCTGCAATAGAAACTTCACTGGTATGCCCGACTACGTGTGAATCCAATTTTAACTGTTCCTGTGAAGAAAATGGCGCTTCAGCTTTTACAAGTGTTTTTGTTTTTTGAATGATTCAATAAAAAACTTTTGGGTGTATTTTTTTTGTCCTTTTGTTTTGACATTTTGACGCAACTAATAACAAAATAAAGAAAGCCACTGATTAACCACAGTCAACTGCACAATAGAGATAAACAGTTTAACACCATGTACTATACCCGTGAACTAGGAAATAATCTTCTGTTGAGACAGGGGAAACACTACATCGAAATCTGATTATTAAGTATCACCTATGGTACAATAAACACATGATATGGAAGCAGGGAGGATGCTGAATTCCATTCTCATAACTTACTCGTAAGAAGTAATCGGATAGTGAAACCAAAGCAGCACTGACTCATTTGTTATATTCTGGCCTTACGGACTCTCGTGGTTTGAGGAAGTGGGGAGAGGAAAGTAGAGGTAATGGGTATCTTAGAACATATACAAGAAGATTGGGCACAAGCGATAACACCGTAAAGCAATAACATCTACTCAGATACGCGTTATTTTTCAATAGCGTTATAACTTGGCCGACTCATATTGCGATAATCACGTGTATATGTTTCTCTCATTACTAGGGCTAGGATATTTATGACCTAAAAATCACCATAATATGCACAAAAAATATGCTGTTATGACCAAACATTTACCAAAATATGCACAATAACATAATAAATATGACCTAACAATATTAAAATGAGGTAAAATTTCTATTGTAAAATAAATTAGTAAGTCAGTTTTGATAATGAACTACTTATTTGAGAATAAAATGCACATGAGAAGCAAGCTAAACTATGCAATTTGACATTCCACTATGATTTTTAGTAGCATTATAGGAACATAGTTAACCTATGTGCTTTCTACATCCTCATTCTACTTCATGTAAGCTCCGAGTTGCAATACACAATGAATACCTTGTGCAAATTTTCAAATGAAAAAGATTTCCTATTGTCAACCAACAAAGCCTTGTACTTTGAAAAGTTCCTTTCGACTTCAGCTGACACAAGAGGAGCATATTTAAAATGAACAATATCATTTGAATCTAAATCTAAATGATTAAGAGAGAACTTTTCATCCAACAAAATCATTGAAATGGAACACAGTGTATGATACCCTTCGTTTTTTTCTAACACCTTTTCCATTTTCTTTGACACTTCTTTTCCCACTTTACCACAAACACCCTCTAATTTATTCACAACTTTTTTCACTTGTTCTATCTGCTTCACTAGTGGCACTTCTCATTCCTCCAAAGCAGTTATGACAGCAGAAATAAATCCAAAATTTGATTTTATGTATGAAAGTTTGCCTGAAATTTCACCATTAGACATTAATTCTTGAGCTAGTCCTATTGAAGTAGATTCACTACTATTGAATGAATCAATGATGCTTTTCACAATGAAGTTCTGGCAATAATAGTTGCAGGCATCAATCCAGGACCCCCATCTTGTCAAAATGGGAGATGGTGGCAAGGGAATGTCTGGAGCTAACAACTTAAATGCTGCAACACGTGAAGGGGCTTTCAAAAATACCTTTTTGACACACCCAATAAATTTGTCAGTCACTGAGTTTACTACGAATCTCCTCTGCAACTCGGTGCAAGACGTGAGCTAAACAAGTCACATGCACCATTTTACTGTACAATGCTTTTAGAGAATTGGCAGCTTTCACCATATAAGGTGCAGTATCCGTTATGAAGAGAAGTACATTGTCATGCTTAACACCTTCGGGCCATATGGCACCCATAGATCTGTCGAACAACTTAGAAATGGCGAAAGAATTTATTTTTTCTAAGTGTTCACAGTTTATTAGAAATTTTTTGCCTGGACCATCTTCTTCCAAAGTTCCCACAATGACATTTGCAATATATCTTCCCATAGAGTCTCTAGTTTCATCAATTGATACCCAATTTTTTTTATTTACAAGCTGTTGTCTGATTTGTTGTATTGTTATTTTGTGGCTTCGGCTGACAAAGTTCTTTCTTAATGTGGAAGAATCAGGAAGAGATTTGCCTGTGTATTTTTCTAAGAATTCACAAAATTTTGGATGGTTTAGCTTACTTAAGGGAATATCAGCACAAAGGAAAGCTGTAAAAAGTTCTTCGCAGAATGGTGAATAAGACTGGCGGGATTCCCCTAGGAGCATTTGCTATTGGTGTTTTTTTTTTTTTTTTTGTTTTCTTTTTCATTTTCATTTTCAATCCGTTGTACTCCGCGTTTGTGTTTATCTGTCACCACATGCTGCTGAACATTAAATGACTTCTCCACAGTTACTCTTGCGTCATACAGTTTACAATACAGTATTTTACCATCACTTGAAAATACTTTCTCACCGTATTGGGACACAAACGTTTTTAGTTTTACTTGAACATTTTGCTTCAGTTTAGGCATTTTTTCTGAACTGTACTGCACACACTTACGACTTCAATAAGACTAAATAACACAATGAGTGAATTAGACACTGATCTGCAGACCAATGTCCAGAATGACTTAATCAGCTACCTGCTCATAGAGTAACAATAGCTTACACAAACTCACTGATGCGCAAGGGTGAAGTTCATATTGTGAATTCAAAGGAAACAGGGAAGGAAGGTAGATACTTGCCATTTTCCAGGAAACAAAATGAGGTGCGCAATTCTGAGAAATGTAACACGGAAGAAATAAATTGCATGAGAAAGTTCTTTTCTTCTTGAAAGAGTGAAAATATGACGAATATGACCATTTACTTATTAAAATATGCTCTATCAGAGAGAAATGGCCATATATGCAAAAATATGACTTAACAAATTAGGTTAATTCATTTCACTGTTTCATTAGAAGCATTTATATGTATTTAAGAAGCATGTCAGTCCTACCAAAAAATATATGCCCTATCATAAAAATCCTAGCCCTACTCATTACATATAAACACATTTCTCGCAGTGCATGAAGGTATTTCAATTATAGTATTGTGCAATGTGCACGTTTCATCACTTACACTGAAATGGGTTTGTGGGAAGAGGAAAGATTAACTTGCTGTTTCATCTAGGATTTTTTTCCCCACTAAATCTGGTTTATAATTATATAATTGAAACATTGAATTAAACAGAAAAACATTATTGTAGACAACAGTCCATATATCCGTTAAAAAATCCGTTGACCGCTAAATACAAAATTTCACCCGTTGGCGAGTGTAAAATCCGTCAAATTTAGCGGAAATTCCGCCAACTTGGCAACCCTGATGTGCTGTTTTCTCGGCGTGAGCTATGTTGTCACTTACGTCAGGAGTACTGGGGTGGTTGTGCTTACACACCACACAGGCATTTTTCTAAAAATGCTTTTTTTTTGTTTATTCAGGGGCCTCAAAACATGTATTTTCGGTGAACTCCTGACATCGAGTTTTTTTGTTGATATACAACACTTCCTCTTACTACAGATGACAGGTTCAGAAAGTAAAAATATAGTTGTATGATTTATGTAGAAGTGGAATGACATACCTTTACAATTTGCTTCTAGAAAACTATAAGGAACACATAAAAAGTAATCCTAACTTTTGAAGAGTTATACTGAAAAAGATAGACATTTATAATTTAAAATCTTCAGCATTTCCATCTTGGGGTAGCTGTTTCATGATAATACAGAAAGTCGGTATTACTGAAAATTCATACCTCGAAAAGTGCATCCTTAACATGGCTTCCTTCGGAAGGGGAGTAAACCCCATGTCATAGATTTACGGCATGTAAAAGAACAAGGCTAATAAAGAGGTCTTTGAGCAGAATTTCCAATCTTTCACGACCGATATAGAATGGGAATGCTAACAACCATTACAGTTAAAGAGTGTCCATAAATAAAACTCAATTTCATTTTTTCAAAAAGTGCAAACTATATTTAAAATGCTCTTATACGTAATCAAATAAAGCAATGACATATTTAAATTAAATTAATTGAAAATATTGGAATTCAGGAGGTTCTTTTATTTATAAAATTTATAGATATCAAGAAGTATTTTTATGTAATTATATAATCACTATTCACATTTCAAACGTCATTTTTACATATCTGCTAATAAATCCTGTAAGTCATTTGTTTACATTGAACACTGTGAAAACAAAGGGATTTTCAACGCTGACTCTGGAATATCAATCTTAACGATTACGGGCTCAAATTTAGGGTTGGTGAGCTCCAGCAGGCCAGCAAAGGTTACTTGTTGCCGACAGTGACCATAGCTTAGCCATAGACAGACAATTTAATAACAATGGTCCTTTTTGTGAGGTATTATAAGAAACACGCAGAATACCTTATTCATGAACCTAGCAAGATGGCTCCGTGGTATCGTGTGGGGCTTGCATTCGCGAAGTCCCGAGTTCGATTCCCGTTGGTCACCCACTGACCATAGGGTTTTTCATGTTTTTTTCCCTGGTATCAAGGCAAATACCGGGGTGTTGTATTCTACCACTATTTCTCCTTTCTCCCATTTCACGTTTCAATCGTCCTTTCAGGTCCTACGGTGTTAGCGGTTCTGGGCAGATGGCTTGGATGCGTGCGCCTTGGAAAGACTTCTCCCCGTGAACGCCAGAGTGAGCTGTCCCGCCTGTTAGGGTTGCTGTGTCGCCTTCTTGGGATTCCACGCCACTAGTACGTGGATGTTTAAACTGTTAATGTTAGGGACTTCTGCACGTCTCTGTGGGCCTGTCCGCCTGCGGACCTGGGACCTCCTATGACTCCTTTACCCCACGCCTGCCTCTCGGAGGCGGGGGAGTGTAGCCACAATAGATCAAAATGGTCGAAGTGCATGAGGTGTCCTCCGATTACACATCCTACCTAATTCATGACCTTCATATTCCAGTGTAAACTATAGTTACTGCATCTTAAATAATACATTATTTATATTTTTTATTATTTTCACTTTCTCTACTGCTTACCAGTATTGCACTTCACCCAAAAATTCGATATCGAGAGGAAATACAGGATTTGAGACTCCCTGCTCCCCCAAAATAATATTTTCTTAAAGAAAAATTCCTCCTTTGCCTAAATACTGCTAAAATATTCGAAAATTCTGATTTTCCCAAAAATGGCTCTCAACGATTTTGATTAAAAGTCCATGTGTTTACGATGTAAGCGTGACAAACAAAATGATACCGATACGGGTAGCAGAGATTACTTAACGGATGAATTCGTGAACGTGAGCCTGCGGTTCAAATCCCGAAAGGACCGTCCCCTTTGAGGTTATTTCCAGGTTTTCCTCAGTCCTCATAAATGGCAAACGCCAGGAGGTACCGCAAACTTAGGCCTGGAGTTTCCTTCTCAAATTTCGTTTCCCAATCATTTCATCTTATGCAGCAATCAGACTCCATCGCCTGTCTACAATAAGAACTGGTTAAACACTACGATTAAAAGAAATTATATCTTGAGCTTTCTGTGAATAGCCTGTTAAGTCCTCTTCATTCTGAATGACTTTTGCATAATTGCTAAACCCTAAAAGATGGACAAAATTTTACTACACAAAAAATGGAAATTCCGTCAAAGCACAGAGTTCATCTCAAATACAATTCTTTCTGCCGTTAACCATTTCCGGGATATTCTTTCGTCTTTGGTTTGATTTTCAAATACTTCAAGTCGCTATTCGTTTTTTCTCGTGATTATGCAAAAAGCATGAAATTTCATAACAACACGCTTTTTAAAAATCTATCATTATATACATTGTATTCTTCTTATACCTACAACAAAATCTGTAAACAAAGTTTATCTGGATTAACAAGAAGTAGACCTAAGAAAAAGCTTTGAGAATATTTTGTAGAAGAGTGAGTAGAGAAAGCGGTGTGAATACATACGACTGGAATTTTAGTGTATATAGTATTGAAGTAATCAGATTGTGTTCCAAAGAATGGAGGGGACACCTCGCAACTCGATCTAAAGCGGATCTTTTGTGCTTACCACCACCTGGAGGAACAGATGAGGGGAAGGAACCGAAGAAGGGTATAGGCCGTAGGTGGGCGGGCCGGCCGATGGAGTTTCCTAACAAATCCATGCTTATGACCCGGTCACTTCGGTGGGCTACTCAGAGAGGCTTCCCTCTGGCGGAACCGGGAGAACTCGATCCACCGGAGGCGGCTCAGAGAAGGCTGCCATCTGGTAGAGCTAGAAAACCTATCCAACGAGCCAGTATCTCCGCCACCTGTCCAACACTGCACAGCCTACCTGAGACATAAAAGGGGAAGCGAAATGATAGGAAATGAGGGAAAGGAAAATCGTGGTAGAAGCGAAACCACCCCAGCATTCGCCTAGTTAAAGTTTAAAACCAGCCTGTTACAAGCCTATGCTTCGAGTCATAATACAAAAACGGCAAGGCATATTTGTCCGAATGTGTCTGTATGCATGAGCATGATGTACCATAGTAAAGGTGTAGGACTGCGCAAGTGGGGCTGCAGCTACGCCAGAGGTGACGTCCCTTGCTTGAAAAAACAATTGGTGACAATTCTTATTAGTATTTTATGCGCATTAATTGGACATTTACGATGTCACAGACTGAACTGATAGCTTTTCTTTTGCTGCTGAGTTCCAATTTTAAAATGAGTGATTGTGCAGTGAATGGCTGTGATAATTACTATATGAAAACAAAACAAAACAAAACAAAACAAAACAAAACAAAACAAAACAAAACAGGCATATACTACACTTCTCATTTTCGAGAGATAAACAGATTCGTGAAAAATAAGAACGTTGTTGCCTAAGGCAAGACCCCTTCCTAAATTAACAACAAAAATTAAATTGAGTTTTATTTGTGGACGCTCTTTAACTGCTGTGGTCCTTAGCGTCCCATTCTATACTGGATGTGAAAGACGGATAATTTTGCTCAGAGGCCTCTATCAGGCTTGAGGTTCTTTTACGTGCTGTTATCTATGACACGGGACCACCGGCTTCACTTCGCTTTCGAAGAAAGCCATGCTAAGGATTTTTACCCCCGAAAAAATCCATCGCGACCTCGGGAAGTAGAGGCTAGCATGGTAACCACTACACCACGCAGGACAAGTAACTTGACACTCTATAATTAGCAACAATAGCATAATATTACGTAATTACTTTACATTATAATAATGTTCAAGTATCCCTAATCATTAGTATATTGTTTTTCCGTATCAATTTCTGCTACATTTCAAGAATAGTTTTGTGTTTGAGTTTTGTCAAAGTAATAATCTAAACTTCTATTCTGTTTGAAAAGAGGGAAAAATGCTTACTACTTGTGATATAAACCAGGGGGGGAAAAAGCGCATGTGCATTACAAATGGAGCTTCGTGCAACGGCAGAAATTATTTAAAGGAAGCCTGAAACCTGGTGGTTAAAAGCCCAAGAATATTAAGAACGAAATGTACCAGAAATTGTGAAATATCCGCACAAAAGCAAATAATCCGGGAGAGGGGGGATTAAATATATTGTGGATTACAAACATTTAAACACATTGATCAATATCCCGGCTTAGGAATATACACAAAATTGATGCCATGTGACAATAAAGACTGTATTAGCACTGTTTCAGGAGGAAATTTAAGTTTTGCCTTGCATGAAACTCTAACTGCTTGATACTGTAATGGAAAGCACACATTTTTTAAACGTGCTTGGGAACTTTGTTACCCATAATAAACATATAATCAAAATAATCGTGGAATTAAGCAATAAAAAACAACTAGGAAATAACTTCTACCATTCCATAGGAAGTATTACGAATATTGATTTGGACGAAAACTTTTGTTAGACTAAGAGAATTTAATAAAACAATAAAAATATCCGATAGACCAAAAGGAAAAATCACAAACAAAATGACAAAGATTACTTAAGGATACCCATCTGTGAAATTTCTAATAAATTTCAGTTAGATTCATTTGAAAATTTAATATAGCATTTAGGGTTTTAATGCATATCAAACATCTGTTCAAATTTATTCCAGAGAGAATTGCATTTTTATTATTTTCTTTATTTGTTTTACTGTTTTGAAAAAATGCTCCACACAGTGCAATTATATTTTTTGAAATAATGTTTTCTAATTTCACTCATTAAAACTATATGAATAAATATAGAGATGAATGTTTAATTATCCTACCACTTTGGGAGAAAATGTTAAATATAGTCTTCAATTTTTACTTTAAACATTTACACAACATTGATAATATTGTTTTATTACTCCACAACTGAGCATGCTAACAAAAAAATCTCATCATTTTTAATGTTGCTATTTATTAAGAAGTATAGCAAATTTCACATATGTATACCAAAAACTGCATTATGTGGAATAATTTTAAAATATCCCATATTTAAAACTACAATGCTAAATACATAATGCTGTTTCTGGCCTTTAAGCTGTTTAAAAAAATTTAATACATGTGCAGGGCCTACATGGTCTGCTCCTCTGCATCTAAGTTAGTCATCTGAAAATTCTTGCGGCTCTTTGAATGGTTTGTTCACTTTTATATACGCACACTATTGACCATAATTTTTAGGCTTTACAGACATTTAAATGTACATCTCTGATGGTTTAAACGACAAATGACTATAAAAACTGCAGAGAATTAATATAAAAGGTATAATGTATTTAATAACACAAAGTCCATGTTTATTAGTTTTAGCATTTTTTAGGCTTATTTTCATCAATGAGTATCCTTAAGGGCAGTTTGGAAGGAGGAAGCACATGGTAAGCTGGAGTTACTCCACATGCAACATTACTATTTATCTTGTGTTCTATAAAGGAAAATATTGCTTATTACTATTATAACCAAAATCCAATTAATTGTACGTATTCAGATTATTTGTAGTGTTATTTTAATTCATAAATATTATTGTTTATTACAATTATATAGCTGTTATCATTAAAGATGTTTAGCATGAATAAATATGTACAAGTGTCTTTAGAGTAATAGAGTAGTCCTGCTCAAATTTACAATATAAACTTAGTGATTCCTTTGTGCATTTGTTCTTTTGATAAGAAATTAGATAAATAAAGCTTTCACATTACAACTGTGTTATCATTGTGTTCACCACAGTTATTAACTAACTCGTAGCCATCTTCCTCACGTTGCAGTCAAGCTGACATCACTGTGCACACTGAACAATAACAAGCAGCGCTTGTTCCACACCTTTCTATGATTCTACCATGTGCATGAAGATCGTAGCACAAACAATCAATTGCTATGTTTGCTTCCTACCTCCTCCTTTCTTCAGATTTGAAATTGCCATTCCAACTTTACTTAAGTGCTTATGATTGAGGGCTCAACATTTACAAAAGGATATTTATAGTTTAGGGCATATATGCCCAAATTTTCAATATGGAAACTTCAGTAACCCCTTGCCCTAGGTCGGCTTCATTGTTTGCTTCTATTTTACAGTGCAGACCATGCATCTGCAGTTATCCTGGAATTATGTTAGAGCTCAGAGAGGAGAAGGATTTCTGCACTGCGGCTGATGCTAGGCCTGTCTATTATTCCTATGGGAGGAGAGATGAGGCAAGAGAAAATGAAGGGAGGCCAGATGTGATGGTGGGCGTGGTGCAGCGCAGCAAGATTCTTAACTCCTCCCCCCTATCCGGACAGACAGTTTCAGGATGTGATAGCTCCCCATGCCGGGGAGGGAGTTGTTTTCTCCTTAAGGACACTTGGTAGAGATTGCAGGGTATTTTTACGCTTTTTTACAATTGAAAGAAAGTCAAGTTTTTTCTAAAATTACACCATCTAGGACAAACTTTTCATTGCTTTTTAAAGAAGGCTTTCTGAGTATACTGATATCATGGTTTTTTAGCTTGCTTTAAATCTTTTAATTGTAAAAATATTTAAGTATCACAAAATAATTTCTAAAAAATGTTTTTAGTTCCATTTATACCCCGCTTTAACTGCAATGGTCTTATCGACTGCCTTTCCTTTGGAACATACTGCCTATAGGCAATGGTGTTAACTTGCATTCTCTTGTCGTCGGTTTTTGCTAACTTTGGGTTTTATTCGTTAGATCACACAAACATCTGTCCTCGCAAATGTTTTCTTCCACAGCTTGCACCAAATCATCTGTGTTCACAGACACTTGGTTACTCCATGGCTTATCATGCACATTTTCACAACCTTCGTTCAAATGTATAACCCACTTCCTCATCATTCCATCACTCATTATTGTTTCCCCATAAACCTTACAAAATTGGTGATGAATGCTTGCTGGCATAACATTTCTTGCAGTATAAAATAAAAAACGACAACTAATACTGATCTGACTACAGTGTTGACAGGTCGTTCAATTGTTTTGAATATTTTGAAATGCTCTACCAACAGCAAAACACAAAATGACGATCGCTCACAGCTGCATCTGGATTCCTAATGAAAGGAGGAAGTGATCACGAATGCTCAAAATCATGACTGGAGCACTAAAATATTAAAACAGTACCTACCTTAAACACATGCCTCGTACCTAAACTGGTGATTTTACATTACACTGAATCAAATATTACAATAACTTTCTTTTAGCCCATTTGAACACTAAATTTGCCATAAAAAATTGGTCTGCATAAGATGTTTGTCACAGCACTACTCTGTGATGGATTTTAGTATAAAAGTATGTTTAAATCTATGGGGATATTAAAAGGAAATAGAATTAATTTTTCCTCTACAATCTTTCTGCACAACCAACACTTTTGGCATAATTCACCACTTAAGGTTCATTTGAACCATAATTTTCTGTATTTACCAATGTTAGTTGCCAATGCAGTTCGAAAGCATGCACACAAATCTCCCATACTTAGAAAGCTTTAAGCATTATTAAGCTATGCATTTCGTCCTCTATAGCAGTAAAAATACACTGCAGTCATACATTTGCTGAGGATGGGTACAAGTAGTACTCAAAATATGTTCAAGGTATGTATATTAAATGATGTTCAGTGTTTCAACTTTTTGGCTCTTTGGTCCCATAGCTTAATAAAATTAAGCTTCTACTCAGTATTAAAATGGTAGTTTTCAAATCTGAGCATGCATTTAAAGCTGTCAAGGACATAGGTTTTACATATTCATTTCATATGGTACATAATGAGATTCACTTGTTTCTTCGGCCCCCCTCAACTCTTTCAAAAAACAGCAACAAATATACCAAATTAACTTTGAGCTTCTGCTTCATATAATCTTCCATAGGAAATGTATTGGCTGCAAAGGGTAAGAATGATATAGTCTTTAAAGACCTGGAGAAACAACTTCTCAATATTGTGACTTTGTCCAGTTTTTCACTGTCACCTCACTAACGTTCTCACTGTCACTTCATTAATATAATCTAGTTCAACTGTTCACTGTCACTGTCACTTCTCTTACTGTTCACAACCACCCGGTAACGGTAACCAGAACGGAAACGAGAACGGGAAGCAAGAAATTTTGATTCACAACAGCCCGGTAACGAGAACGGGAATGCATATCGATCACAAAGTGAAAGTCGATTTTGCGCATTGGGATTTCATTTGTTTTTAGCTGACCAAAGACATTTTTTCACCTACTTCCAATTTAGCCAAGCCAACGTCAAAATTCGATAGAGTAAGCATTATCTAAATGCATATTCATTACATTTCCGATCCCTCTACTTATGCCAAACTTTCATTCCTTTATTTAATGGCATACATTAAAATTGTTTATTCTTTTTTCATTTCCACCGGATTTAGCTGTTCTTTGTAGCTTTTGCCATTGTTTTTAGGTAATAGCCAGTTTTGAGTTGCATATAAACAAACTACAAATGATCCCTTCACCAGAGGAACCAACGTTGATTAGATTTGTGGGTATCGGGATGAGGTTAGGAAGCACATTTACTACTAATTCCTTCCAGTTTCATGTTTCCAGCTTGCGACTATAGAGAGCACTAGTGGCTGTTTCATGTCACGGCCGCTTAGAATAACCTCTAGAGTGAAGAGTCTAATATGCACAATATGGATCTAATATGCCGTGCCCGGGAACGAGAACGAGAAAGTTAAAAGTTGGGCAACTCTTCTTCCCGTTCCCGGGGCCGGGAAGGCTTCCCGTCGGTTGTGGACACTCCCATTTGAATACATGTATTTCAACTTTCCCGTTCTCGTTCTGGTTACCGTTCTCGTTGGTTGTGAACCAGCCTTAAGTTCTCACTATCACTTCACTTTCTTCACAGCATAGCAACATAATGAAATATGCACAACATAGCCTCTTCTTCTGGACAGTTCACCTGCTGGAGAGTTGAATACAAGACTTCTCCAATATCTCGCAGAAGCAGAACTCGCTGTACATTATCACAGTAGTCACAAACTCGCTATGAAAACAGCAATTTTCATCCCACCAGAAAAGCACTCATTAACTGAACTCCTCCAGCAAGAATGCTCGCTTATACAATCAATGGAATCTTCCACAGAACATTTTAGTACTATCTGGACACACATTCTGGAGGCAGGGGGAAAGAAACTTCTAGAAGATTCTGGTTATCTGCTGATAGCGCTTCTGGTGTTTATGCCAGGCAAGAGCACAACTTATCTTTGTTTATCTCCGATTACCTGGCACCAACCTCCTGATAAATTTGGGCCATAGACACTGCCATCACAGAATGATGGAATAGAAATAAATCTCAGAATCATCAGAATATACTTCCAACTTATATTGATATAACATCTTGATAGAGGTGGTAGTCGCGGAGTAATCCTGTATACTGTGTCGCCAGTGATATCTTCCTTCAATCTGTGTATGTCTGATTCATCCCCATTATTACAATGGATATTGTAAATTCTTCTTTGGCATTTGTTGGACCTATATCTACAGAATAGATCCTGTTGTAATATGCCGACTGAAAAGTCATGCTCACAATGCATTTTTGTTTGTCTGCCTCAATGCATCTCAGAATATTTATTATCTACGCATGAGCAGTGTTTGCTTTTGCAATGACAGCAGGAAATAAATATACTCCACATTCATTTCCAAGCCATCTATATTTTATGCAACACTGCTATTAAGAGCCTTTTGCTTTTATTTGTGTGACTAACTCGCAAAAAGCCTCACTCTTATGTATGCAGAGAATATTTCCTAACATTTACTTTGGTAACTTGGGTCATCTGCATATCTCAAGATGCTTTTCCAATTCTTCAAGCCCTGTGTCTTCCTAAAATATGCTCTCAAAGATTTGTTTGCAAGCTCCTGTATAACTCAAAGCGAAGTTCATTACAAACAGGAAATAGATTTAATATTTGTTTTCCCTTTTTCACTTCCCACTAACCCTGTAATTGTGTTTTTACACTTCAAAGTTGAATCCTAATACAGCTACTGGGGTAGTTCAGGAAACAGCGCAATGTTTCTTGACCTTGTGAGACTGACATTACGTTTATCAAATCCATCAGAGAGATGTATCTTGTAGGCAGGATACCATCTAAGTTCTGTCTCAGCAGGTTCTGATAACACCTGACACAATTGTTTTTATCCAAAAGACAGTGGGAAGCATCTTCAATTATTCACACCATTAATTGTTTCATGTCACTTCCAGTTTGGTTCGGTTTATAGCCCAAAAACAAGTATACTGTCCTTCTAAGCAAAAAAGGCAAATCTAAAAATTTCATTCTTTATTACAACAGGTTTTGTGAATTACTAAATCACACTTATTAAATGAAGTATTATCCGGACTTGTGGGCCGTGGTCTACTGGGCTCCTTCTTCCCAGACATTTCGTCTGCAACTACGGCAGACATCCTCAGTGGCAGTGGCGAGGTCGAAGTGTTCTGGCAGAAGTTTCAACAGCGACTGTGCTTGATGCACTCTGAACTGCGGCATTTATACCAGCGGCTGGTGGGGAGGTTTGCGGTGATTGGTTCGGGTTGGTGGTGGGCTGGATTGGGTAGATGGAGTGCTGTGTTCTGCTGGCATCTGATTGGTTTGGGTGAAATGCTTGATTTTGACTTCTGTTAGTTAAAAACAACATTAGTTGTTAGTTAACAACAACAAAAGTCAAAATCAAGGATTTCACCCGAACCAATCAGATGCCAGCAGAACGCAGCCCACCACCAACCCGAACCAATCACTACAAACCTACCCACCATACGCTGGTATAAATACTGCAGTTCAGAGTGCATCAAGCACAGTCGCTGTTGAAACTTCTGTCAGAACACTTCGACCTCGCCACTGAAGATGTCTGCCATAGTCACAGATGAAACGTCTGGGAAGGAGGAGCCCAGTAGACCGCCACCCACAAGCCCGGATAATACTTCATTTAATATTGACAACAGCCATGAAAACCTACGAATTTTGATAAATCACACTTAGCTGTTAATGAACTTTTAATTCATATTTTGGTTTATTTACCAAGGCATTTATTACTGAGATGCTTACTTTTTACTTAGGGAAATGCACATTAAGCTCAGAATTATACAATTACTCCAAAATCAGCAATTCAAAAAGAATACTAATGTATATATTTTCTGCTTGGGGGGAAGCATTACAATTGTTTGCTCTACCATTTTGTAAGCACATTATATACCACCATATATGATAAAAACTTAAAACACTACAGCTCATCAATATGTCCTTATCTACAGCAGTGCTTCGGAAACAAAACTCTACTCACCAAGTGGTCCCCTGCATGTTGGGCAACAGGTCAATTTTGGTCGGCAGTTGGTACATACCAAATGGCCACTTTGGCACTGTAGTATTGGTGGAAGTACATAGTCAAAGCACACTGGACATTCAAAAAGGCTTGCTAGATCAGCAGACACTGCGGTGGTATTGGTTGCCGAAGTAGTAGCTGCAGATGTACTGGGAAGGCCACGACGTTTCGTGGTGATCACAATTTGGTTACTCATCATTCTGCAAAGAAAAGGGGAATAAAGTTATTAATTCCACAGGTCAACATTGATTCTGCAGTATATAGGAAAATATGTGACTTTAATAGAATTAAGTACCTTGATTTAAGAAATGAAGTCCGTTTTTGGCTAGCACATTTAGTTTTTATATGTGCATATATGTCTATGGTGCTAAATTCATTCAGCTTATAGCTACGTTTCATTACGTTATTCTAAATCTGTTGTTAATTTTCTTCCTAATCGGCTTACTTCCATCCTCCCTTATCATCCAGATGTTTATGTTTATATGCCCAGCACTTATCAGTTTTGTTCTATGGGTCAGGTCTGTCTTCTTGTGAGGTATTTATGTTTACATTTACTGTTATAGATCTCAACTTCAGTGGAGCTGAAAACTTGTGCTAATATGCACATTTGTCTTCTATGTGCAAAGTGCTAAACTAAAAGTTCCTGTATGACTTCTATATCAGGAATACACAAGAGACAGTGTCTACAAAGTCCTCAGAAGCTTTGTTACATTTGTAGGTGTTACATGTTTGACAGGAAGGTACATAAAATGGACTCGCAAACAAAGAAACTATATCACTCATATTTCAAAGAGAAAGTTGGTGATCAGGATAAATCATTTGCACCTCATATTGCATGTAACAGTTGTGTTGAGGTATTACATTATTGGTATGAAGGAAAATGGAATGCAATGTTACTTGTGCATGTGTAAAGTTGCTGGCTACAACAAAAAAATAAGGCAGAAATTAAATATCCAAATCTGAACTCAGTTACATGGCCTATTCCTCATGGACCCAAACTACCCATATCTGCACCACCACCAGACCTCAATTTTAGTGAATCTGAAAGCAGCTCCATGACTTCTGACAATGAGATGATTTTTGATCCAGAAGAATTTGACAATTCACCACAACAGTTTAATCAATTTGAGTTAAATGATTTAGTGAGGGATTTATGCCTCACAAAACAAAAAAAGTGAATTACTGGACTCAAGACTACAGGAGAAGAATTTGTTCTCACCTGAAAAATTAAATTAAATTGAGTTTTATTTATGGACACACTAACTGCTGTGGTCCTTAGCATCCCATTCTACATTGGGTGTGAAAGACCAACTATTTTGCTCAGAGGCCTTTTTATCAGGCTTGAGGTTCTTTTACGTGCCATAAATCTATGACACGGGACCACCGGCTTTACTTCCCTTCTGAAGGAAGCCATGCTAAGGACTTTTACGGCCAAAAAAATCCATCACCACCCGCTGAACTTGCAACCTCGGGAACTATATCACCTGGCATTATATTTTCGTGGTATAGGAATCGTGAAATAATGTTCCACAAGTACTACACAGAAGATCAACTTGTGTTTTGTGTGGATGTGTGCAATCTTATTCAACAGTTGGGCAGGGAAGCATTTAAGCCAAGTAACTGGTACCACGTATTAAGACAGTGTTACTTCATAATGGCAACAAGTTAGCTTCAATACCACTTGCATATTCTACGAACCTAAGAGTGTTTTATGAAACTCTGAAGTGTGTTCTTGAGAAAATTACGTACCGCAACCATGTGGCAAATATTTGGTGACTTGAAGGTCATTGGTCTGTTACTATGACAACAGGGAGGATACACAAAATTCCCTTGTTTTCTTTGCAAATGGGATAGCAGGGCAAGGGACAAACATTAGGAAACTGACCAATGGCCTGAGAGGCAGCAACTGGAACCTGGATCAAAAAGTGTTACTAATGTGCCTCTTGTTGATCGTTAAAAAGATTCCACTCCCTCAATTATACTTAAAACTTGGCATGATGAAACAATTCGTGTAAGCTCTTGACAAAAGTTGCCCTTGCTTCCAGGACTTATGCACAAAGTTTCCATTAGTCACAGGCTAAAATCACAGAGGGAGTATTTGACGGACCACAGATAAAGAAATTTATGAAATATGTTAATTTTACCAGCGCTATGAATGCAATTGAAAAAGATGCATGGAATAGATTCAGAAAGGTTAAGAAATTTCTGGGCAATGTGAAAGACCCTCAATACAAAGAAACTGTCAGAATTATGCTTGAAAATTTCAGGCTGCTCGGCTGTAATATGAGTTTGAAGCTTCATTTCCTCAAGTCACATCTTGACTACTTCCTGTCATATTTAGGAACTGTCAGTGAAGAGCAAGGTGAAAGGTTTGTTTCACCAGGACTTAAAAGATGTTCAGGGACATTGGGATGTACACATGATGGACAATTACTGCTGGTGTCTTGCACACAACAAACCTACCAGAGAACACTCGAAAACAATCAGATACACTGAAGTTCCATGGGAAAAGAAAAAGGAGTACACAAGATAACTAACATACATTCTCAAATTAAGGTATGCTGTCATGTTATTCTTCTTTATTTTCTTTAAAAATTGTATATGAGTGAGTATTTTTGCAAACTTTACAATTATATTTTCATTGAACATTTCATATTGCCAAAATGAGATGTGCTAAGGGAAAATGGGAATGCATTTTTTAATTCTGCAAAGTGAAATTAGTAAGAGTCACCTATTTTTAATCGTACCGCTGAAAAAAAGTTTACATTTCTAACCTAGTGTTATTAAAATCAAATAAAGAGCTCTACATATTATTTGTAGTGCATGCAACTGAAGGTTTTAAATTCTTCTTGAACGGAAACTCAAACATCCTACATTCAAACAATGTATTTTAAATCTGAGCCAAGGTTTAAAACTATATACCTTAAACTCATATTACTATAATATATTTTGTGAAGTTATATAGATAAGATCACAGTGCATAGAATTTATGTACAATTAGGGTAAACATGTTATATTTTAACATTAACAAGGAGGACAAAGATGTATTCTAACAGTACCTGCTGAAAAGTTTAGTAAAGATACACCTTTCCTTCCAAGTCACCATTGAGGGGGAAGGGGAGGTCTCTCAAAGCAGGTGGAGTGAGATGTTGGGGTGGGAGGAGATCAACATATCACATTTTCTTCCTTCCTTTCATTTCCTTTTCCCCCCGCTTTTTTTTAAAGTAAAATAAAATATGTATATATAAGGCTTTTTTTTATTTTTACATTCTTTGCAAATTTTATAGATATTTAGCTTAGGTTAACAATTTGAGCAGATTCAGATGAGATCAATGTCACCAATGGCCAGAAATAAAATATACTGGATTTTCTGAAGGTACACATGTGTCTATTGTGACTTTCTGAAAGTCACACCATAAACACTTTATTTTAAACCATTTATTTATGTACTCATAGTAATCCCTGTATATAGACATCCATACAAATCACTACAATATATTGGAAATTGATAAATGTCTATGGAAAATCTCGCTTGCATTTTATATTATAATTTATGCACGAGACCAACTTTAGTGCAATTTTGTGTTTGATTGATAGACATTAGGAAAACATATCCATTGATTTGTCATGGTGCAGGTAACATCTCAACAATGGATAACTCCACCACTTATATTAAAGACAACTAAACTAATTATAGTTTATTTTCAAGCTCACCAGAATTAATTGTTGGTTGGCAATAACTTGATACTATTTCTGAAGGCCATAAATATATATATATATATATATATATATATATAAATTGTCAACATTGCAATCTGTCCGGTTACCCAAATCAAGTTTCCTCATTCCAGATTTCATCCATAGATGTATAAATATTTCGAAAAATCTTCACAATTGTGTTTGCTTTGTTGAACAGCAGCTTTGCTATACTTCAATGGTTTTTATTGTACTGTCTGCATATCACTACATGAAGGCCTCTTCAAAGTTGGAATTTAGATTTATTTTTATTCAAAAGCTGTTCACTGCATCTACTGCTCAAACCAGTTCAATGCTGTTGAAACTTGGAAGACAAAGATGCTTTTTCTTTTTTGTAATGCATCTCAAAGCATGCAATGCTGTGAGTTTGCTTTTTTTACTTAGTAAGCATAGAAATTAAGCACAACAAATGTAGCCAAAGTGCCTTCATTGTTAGGCACCTAGCAGGATTCATTAACATGCTTTTATTTGGTTGTTATAACCAATAGCAAAGAATATGATATGGCGGTTTTCCCATCTCCATATCCTATCTTAAAATGCGGACTACAATTTTCACTTAATCTTAACGTGAATCAAAAAGTTCAACATTTAATTCCCTTATCACACACGAGTACAACAATGAATCTTCACTTCATCTGCTGCAAATATTGATAAGTATATACCATTAAAATGTATTTTGAAATTAAAATTCAAGTTTTTAATTAATGTTTTCAATATAAGCCAATTCTATGCTTCAAGAGCACACAGCATTTAATTTCAGTTACATTGCTTTGTGGTAGAAAGAGCAATACCATTGATGAATTATATTACTATGGATATTTTGAAAAACATTCTAACAAATGAGAACATCAATTGCCGTGAAACACATTTTATTTATCATTTGGATAATTCAGCTTCACACAACATGTTACACTTGAGTCACTGTTGGCATACACTCAGAACAGCACACAACTGAACTGTATCCTGAACTGTCGCCCTTCCCAGCTGGGGAGGCATTACACAATGAGTTTATTGTGCAGGCCATTGTACTGAAGGGCCGGCAGAAAGTCCCACACAGGCGGCCAGGTAAATGGACCAGCATGCGCCCACACCGGCAGCCGCAGATAACTTTGCGCACGTGGTCACACAGGTTCCGACCAGGACTGTCATGGCAGGCTAGACAATCCAAGTGTACCACAAGCATCTTCCTCAGGACAGCCTCTGAATGCAGACTCCATCATTGATCCTCTTCATCACACAGTGCAGTCCTTGCCATGGATTTTGAACCTTGGGGCAACCCCCTTGGTCCGGGCAGAGCAACACAACCACACAAAATCAATGTGCTGAAAACCTTGGATGTTGGCTTGCCGGTTGTAACGGGTCTTCATCCAGTCGCTCGCTACCTGGATGTGCTGACAGGCCATTCGTGTACATCTACATCTGCTCCACTGCCGAATTCACTGTCATTATTTCACTGGCCATCTTATCCATTCCGGAGTTTACATTCTCTATGTTGCTTCCATCTTCTCCATCACGGACTCCATTTTTGCCTCCATCTTCTATATACCAAAATATACACTCTTTATTTCACTTTCCTCCATCCCGGAATCCATCTTCTGCACTCTGCCCAATAATTTTTTAAACGTATTCTCCATTGTGGATTTCATATCCCACTTGACACCAATGTAACAAATAGGAACACCAATTGCTGTGATACACACTTTATGTATCACATAGACACTCAGCATAGCACCACACAACTGAGCCATAGAACCAAAACCTGCAAATGAACTGCACTCTGAACTGTCACAGTTAACCATCTTAACTCAACTGTTCCAATCAGATGCTAGCAGTTTCTTATATAAGCCCTGCATACAAAGCGGAACGTTCTCAAAGGGGAAGCTACTTGGGCCTCACGAAAGGAATCTTCTGGAGCAGAAATTACTCTTAACTGTGGGGAGACAGCACATAATGAGTTTGTTGCACGGTGTCCTGAAAGGCCGGTCGAAAGCCCTACCCAGGGGGCCAAGTAAACGAGCAGGCATGTGCTCACACCGGCAGCTGTAGATAACTTCGTGCACACAGGCACAATATTCATAAAAACTGTAAGCTTAAAAAAAAGAGAAAATTCTTACTAACAATGTAGCCGATTCCACAGATATAATAATAATAATAATAATAATAATAATAATAATAATAATAATAATAATAATAATAATAATAATAATAATAATCTAGTCACAAATTATGTATTTCTAATAGCTAGCACTATCAACTAGATTTAAAGAGGATCACAGCATCAATCAGCGATCATTGGTGTGATACGCACAGCTCTAAACATGCACTGAAATCTACAGCTGCAAATATCTTCAAAATGTCCAATGTGGGGATTAGTGTGCCATCACACAATCTCTCTTTTCTTTCTTAACAAGGTTGTCTTTTTTTGAATCTAATCCTGTTGTACTGAGAAAACCTTAACGGATGCTTACTGTCCCATTTTGTCACTTTTTTCTTAAATTCACGACTTCATTATTGTATATTCTGACATGTTGATTTGTTAAAATTTTGAAGAAAACATACGTAAATATTTATTTCTGTGAACTCCAAAACTGAAGAAAGAAGAACATTGTGCGACATGATTAAGAAGCTCCAAGAAAAAGACATCCACTACAAAAATACTGACAGTTTTTGAATTTGTTATTGCAACACCTGGAACAAATACAGCTGTGCAAAAAAAAATCTCTCTCTCTTAAGTCATTTGTGGACAGATAAAAAGGACTATTTAAACATCAAGACTGCGAAAGCAGAAATTGCGATGGACTACAGTGTCTTCATAATGCATTTAATTTACATTCAAAATAATTTTACATTGTTCAACTTTTTTGCAAATCATATCAAAAGTATTTGTCCCATTTTGAAGTGCAACATTCAAAGGACCCCCCCCCCCCATTTTGGGCTTTGGAAATCGGTTACTCTAATGCATTTGTAGATTCTTGTGATAAAATTCAAAAACCTCAAAATTAATATACGTACAATGGTTATAAGTAAAGCATTAAAAGCACATGGATATTTGCCTACCCACAATTAGTATCGCACTTCTTGGAATACATTTCTTTTCAGCTGCAGTAATTTTTGTGAGTATGCCTGTACTTGAGATCCCAATAATTATCAACCTAGAATAGTAATATTTTTAGAAAGGCAAACCAGATAACTGAAAAATTCAATGCCACAACCGGGATTTGAACAACAATGTTCCGGGTTTCGTCCAATTGCTCTAACCAATTGAGCTACCATGTAACATGCTGGTACATTAAATTCCATAGTGACTTGCATTATTCCTAGTAAACCACAAGGAGATCTAAAATTAATTTGAGATGACATATCCCAATTGCAACTTACAATGTCATAGTACTTTAAGTCTCGGGCTTCTAGTTTAACAAACTATTAGGTCAGCTTCTTTAGTAACAGTATATTTTTAAATCAGAAGACCAAGTAGAAAAGTGATGCACTGTTGCTGTACCTTTTCATTGGTTCAATAAATTAGGAGATACAAGATTCTGACCTCCCACTTAGGCAGAGTAACCATCACTCTTTGATAGATATTAAAGAACTCCTGTAAACAGTAATAGGTCCTTTTACATATTGTTTAAGAGTAATAATTTCTTCTTGGTGTTCAACAGTGACTTAAAACGCTGGTAAAACATTGAATACTCTGATACACTAAAGGGAACTGTATTTATACAAAAATATGAATGAAAATGTATGGATTTGCTTGACAGAGTATTGTTACAAAGCTTACGGGCTTCAATTATTGTATAGAAGGTGTATATCTTCACCCAACTGGCAGTTGAAGATATCAGCCGATGGGACAGCGCTCTCACCCAGTGTAAACACCAGAAACGCTATCGAAACATAACAAGATTGTTCTGGGATCTTCTTTCTCCCCACCCCCAAATATTTTTGGATGTTCTAGAAAAGTCCAGCGGCTATATAATCGAGCGTGTGTTTGAGTTAGTGAGAAAGTGAGTTTTTCTTGATGCAAAATAAAAGGTGATTATTCAGTGCATTCTCCGAGTGAGGCTGTGACAATAGTTTTGACGTACAGCGAGTGCTACTACTGTGAGAGATTTGAGAGGTCTTGTGTTCGACTCCCCAGTGAGTGAAGCAGAAAGAAGGAGAGGTTACTTCGTGCATATTTCATTATGCAGATATGTCCCGAAGAAAAGTGAAATGACTGAAAATTGAACTAGATCACATTAGTGAAGTGGCAATGAAAACTGGACAAAGTCACACTGATGGCAGGAGTGGGATTTAAATGCCATGATGAGGGAAATACTTCCACATTGAAACGGCTGGAAGAGCAACCCCCATACCGGCCAGAGCTGTAACACCCGAGAATGACAATAACCTGCACCACCATCGTAGAACTGGGGGAGGGGGGCAACCAATGTGCTGCAGTTGTGGAGAGCTCAGTCACCTAAGGGCGGACTGTGGTCGCATCCCTGCTGAGAATCAGGAAAACCATTAAGAGACGGCATTAAGAGGGGCACAACGGCCATATTATCACCCTCTCCTCCCTTCACGTTGAACACTGTGGCTGGGAACAGCGAGGGTGGATTTGAGATCATCCCTCCTGGGTGCTGTTAGACACAGGAGCCTCACTAACTATCGCCAGGCCCGGTCTGGTGCTGAGACTACCAAAGAGGTCGGTCAGGCACTACAAGTTACAGGAAGTTTACCTGCATTTGACCCTTAGGAGCAGCAGGCCACAATAATTGTGGGTTTTCGTTGCCGCAGTCACAGAGGAAGTCATCCAGGGTCTGGATGCCCTTCGGTCACTCAATGCCAAGGTGGACGCTGGGCATCACATTTTGCACCTGGGCCACGACAAGATCCTGTTATAACATTCAGAGAACTTGCAGTCACTGAGGTTCTTCCTTGCAGGAGAGGTGGTTCCAGTGTGGAGCGAAAGAGTGGTGATGGCCGGGTAGAGAAACCCCTAACCAGGAACATGATTCTGAACGGGGGATCCCAACGAGATGGGATGTACATCGCGAGAGCACTGCTTGCTGCTTGGGAGACCATCCTGGTGAGGGTACTAAATGCCACTGAATGGGACCAGGAGCTGCTTAGCGGAATTCTTGAGAAATTGAGCCGGTCACCACTATAAAACCTGCTGCCAGACACCGAGGACCAACAGAACACCAAGAAACTGGATGCTTGTCTGATAACCTTGTCCAGGAGGCGACTGAGAACCTCTAGAGGCGAGGGGCGAGGACTGTCTCCTTAATCTGCTCCCGGAATTCTGGATATCTTTAGCACACCAGAAGATGATTATGGCCGGACCGATAGTGATGCATCGCATCGACAACGGCGATGCTCGACCGATTTGACAGCCACCTAAACGTGTCCTGCTAACAAAGCAGAAAGAAATAGTATCGCGATAACGGACATGAAGGCCAGAGGCATCCAATTGCCCATGATCATCACCAGCAGTGTTAGTGAGAAAGTATGGAGACCTGCGCTTGTGTTGACTACCAAAACCTGAACGTCACCAAGAAAGATAGCTTTCCGCTGCCACGGACTGCCAACACCCTAGGCACCTTATCCGGAGCCCAATGGTTTTCCAACCTGGACCTGAAGTCTGGGCCAGGCGAGTGACACAACCCCGACGACGAGAAGACTTAAGTTTTTTATTAAACATTGACTGTGGCAGTTCAAGTTAATGCCTTTCGGACTCTGCAACGAACCCGCAATGTTCCGGAGACTTGTGGAGTTTGTGATGAGGGGCCTCACAGACGACACTTGCCGCCTCCTCCTCGACGTCATTACTATAGGCAACATATTCGAAGATCACTTGAACCTGAGGAAAGCGTTCGAAAGGCTTCACCAGGCCAACCTCAAGCTGAACCCCAAGAAGCGCCAGCTCTTTAAGAAAGAAAAGCGCTACCTGGACACATTGTAAGCTCTGAAGGAGTGGCTGCAGACATCCAGAAACTAGAGGCCGTCAAGGAGTGGCCCAGGCCAAGGAATAAGCAAGACCTGCGACTGTTCCGGGGTATCTGCATGTACTAACGGAAATTCATGGCGGAGTATGTCAACCTTGGCACACCGCTGACATAACTGACAGAGGAACGACGATCCTTCCAGTGGTCCGACTAAGCCGAAGCCGTTTTTCAGACCCCAAAGAATGCCCTGGCCACGTACCCCGTACCAGTATACCCCATTCCTGGTAAGAAGTTCATCGTGGACACAGATGCCAATGAGGTATCCTGTCGTAAGCGCAAGGCGCTGAATAGAGAGTACTGGCCTACATCAGTAGAACCCTGTCCAAGGCGGAAGATATTACTGCGTGACAAGAGGAGAGCTCCTGACTATTGTAGAGACCCTGAAGCACTTAAACAAGCACCTTTACAGACAGAAGTTCCACCCCCTAACTTGGCTGTTGGACTTATTCAACCTTATACGGGACCTGCTCTAGCGCCTCAAGATACACAAGATCCGCACCACTCCCCTTCACCCTCAATCGGACGGAATAGTGGAGCGTTATATCAAGGCGGTCGAGGAGCACCTCCGGAAAGTGGTATCCAGGATATGCACTGCCGTTACTCTTCCTGGCTTATCGAGCATCAAGTACATGAATCCGCTGGCATGGCACCGGCCAACATGGTACTCGGACAGAAGCTACGACTACCATGTGATTTGTTGCTCGGCACGCCTCCTGATTCGGACTAGCCGGCAACGGGTTATTTCAGGGCGCTAACGGACAGGCTAGAAGACATCCACTATCTCACCAGGGAGCACCTGAAGCTCACAAGTGACCGGATGAAGGCACGCTATGACCATCTGAAGAACAGTGCCGGATTCCAGGAAGCTGATCTCGTATGGCTCTATCGTCCCACGAGGACTAAAGGAAAGTCGCAAAAGCTGCAAAGTTCCTGGGATAACCCCTTACCAACGATGAGGTGTACCGATACGGCGTCAACCCCGAGGGAAGCTGATGTTGGTCCATCTTAAATCGGTTTGCTCCACATCGCGGAGCTTCTCGGGACAACCAGCCTCAATCATCGCATAGAACGCACCGACCGGCGGGTGAAGAGAGAAGCAGACGGGATGGCGCTCTCACCCAACGTAAGCACCAGAAGCGTTATGGAGAGAGAGCGGGATTGTTCCGGAACCTTATTTCTACCCGCCTCCCGAACATTTTGGAACTCCCTCGAAAAGTCCACCGGCTATACAAGAGAGCGTGATAGCGAGTGAGTTGCTCTTGATGCGACTTTAAATGCTGGTTATTCAGTGTGATCTCCGAGTTTGTGACGTTAGCTGTGACGTACACTGAGTGCTGCTGCCGCTGCGAGTGATTAGAGAAATCTCGTGCTTGAGTCCCCAGCGAGTGAGGCAGAAGGAAAGAGGAAGGAGGTTGCTGCGCGCGTATTTCTTTACCCGCTACGTCCTGAATAAAAGTGAAATGGTAGGGAAAATTTAACTAGATCACATAAGTGAAGCGACAGTGAGAACTTAACAGTCACAGTACTCTATATGAAGTCCCAAAAATGTCACACGTATGACATAATTGAGACTCTTAATACTACTGTGTATGATAAATTGGAACTCTAGCTAGAAGTGTGTACTAATTGAAATATCCAAGATGCAATTTATGATTTATTTCAGGATTTAACTTTTAAGATTATGCACCTTCAATACTGTCATAAGTGAGTGAATCACACCTGCGACAATGGAAAGCTCCATTAGAATCTAAAATTTCCAATACAAGTGTCACCGTTTAATTTTCTGGATTGCAAGGAGCTATAACAAGACGTAGAAATTTTGCTTAGATACATCAAAGACTGTTGATTTAACCAAAGGGTTTGAAACAGAGTAGCAGAACTTTTCGGAAGCTGTAGGGTAGTTTATTTTTGGTATACTTTAAAAGAGAAGTGTAGAAATTTTGGACAACATCTTTAAAAAAACACTTACTGATAACAAAATGTTCAATGAGAATACAGGGATATTCAGTGATATGAACATGATAAGACAATTCCCCCAGGTACCAAGTTTCCCCTTTTGAGCTGGAAATAACTAAAATTGTAACATGTTAGCAATATAAGAACAAAAATTATCTTATAATCTTATATTGGATGAAACAGGATTGAAATTGGGTGACATGAGTATGTAACCCCCACCATTCTCATCATTACATATTTTAATATCTTATGGCTGGGGGTGGTGATTTTTAGCATTTTAGAGCATTCTGAAGTAAAATCTATAACTGATAAATAGGTAATTTCATTTGACATAACATTAATGTAAAACTTAAAGTCACATTTGTAAAGGGTTAATAATGAAACAAAAATGCATAAATTGCACTTTTTTAAAATTAATATAAGTTAAAGCAATACAGAGAAAAATAGAATTGATACAGACTATGGCACAACATGGAAAAAGGAGAAATTCTGTTGCAAAACCAGAATATGAAAAAGACAATATATGAAATTAACACAAATACAAACTATAGAACATATCTTAATGTTATGTTCTGTCATTCCAGTTCTCCCTTTATTAAAATTAAATTGTACTTACTGAAATATCTTTCAGCACCTATGTTGTAGGTATGATCCCAAATACATTCTAGAGCTGCTTAAGCAAACTCTAAGCATTTGAGTTTGTCAACAGCATTTGCAGGCAGTCTGAACATTTACTTTCTTGCATAATTTGTGACAGTTGGGAAAGCAAACATTCATACCCCCCCCAAAAAATGCACATTAATGAAAAAAAAAAGAAGTTTTCCTTTACTTTGATTTCTATCCTTCAAACCTATTACAATACTCAACCAGTGGTCACAGGATTAAAACGTTTACCAGCCTCTTGAGGGGAAAAAGAAATGCATTTCACAGTTCCTTCCATGTGACTGTTCAACTTTAGTTGCACTTGAGCAAACATTCCATAAACATATTTTCATTTTGCTTTTTATACAGGGTGAATCAACTAAAACTTGCACTGCAAATATTTCCGAAATGGAAAGTGCTATTCATGTGCAGTTTTCACAGCATTGATTGATAGCTAGTCAGGGGCTCGTACATTTAGCCTATAAACGGATTTTAATACTGAGAAAGAGTATTTTTAGAGCAAACATACAATTTTTTAAATGAAACGATGCCTAGTTACATCAACAGAATAAACAGAGGCAAGATTCTAGTGCAAGTGGTTTATGAGAAATCTTATTTTGAAACTTGTATGCACCGACACTTGTACAACCTGTGGTAGCACAAACTAAAGAAAAACAAAAGGGAATTACAATACTTCTGTGGATTCTTACAAGTAAAGAGAACATAGCCCTACAAAGGTTGTGTTCAAAATGACCATTGGCAGCTTCAATACATGCTTCCAATCTGCTATGGAAAGACTGCTGCATACATTCTAGCATTTCAGTGGAAATTTCAGAGCAGGCAGCAGTAATACGTCGTTTCATATCGTCTGGTGTAAGTTGGTACATCCTTGTAGACAGTGTCTTTCAGCCTTCCCCACAGAAAAAAGTCTAAAGGGGTCAGATCTGGTGAACGGGCTGGCCAAGGTACAGGTCCCCTTCATCCAATCCAATGATTTGGAAACAATCCATTAACACAAGCTGTAGTATTTCGTGCACTATGGGCTGGACAGCCATCATGTTGATACCACAGGTTCCTCCTAGTCTGCAAAGGAACGTCTTCTAGCATCTGTGGCAGATGGTATGTCAGGAGGATGCGATACTTGTGCAAGTTCATTGTTCCCTCCATGAACAGGCCTATGAGCTGTTGGTTCATCATCCCACACCACACGTTTAAACTCCATGGATGCTGATGTTCCACCTGACAAAGCCAACGGGGATTGTCAACTTCCACGTGCGATTGTACAGAAACTAATTTCAGGATCTACTGCAACGGCAGCCAAAACATTAATTTCTGCTTCTTCTCCAGTCACTTGTTTGTTTCTGTTACGTTTTCTGTTACAGTACCACTTTCACGTAATTGGTTGAAGAGGTTGATAAATAATTGCCAAGATGTTTGACGTCTATTGGGATAAGTTTCCGCATACACCGTACAGGAACGAACTGCATTCTTCCTACACTCTCCATACACCATGAGCATGTTGGCTTTTTCTGCATTAGTAAACCTCATCTTACTGCTTGAACTGTCACAAACTAACTGACCAGAAAGTCGCAATGCAATCAATGAACAGAAAACTCAATGCAAACATCGTACCTATTGTCCATTCCAAACCAGAGTGCATTTCACTGAAAACAAACTTTGTATTATCCACGCGAAAGTAGTTCACAATCCTCACCCATAATGGCTGCTTGTTCCCCTCCCACGTGATTGTTGAACACTATTTAATCCATAAAAAGGCGCCCTGCGTAAGAATCATAGTTCAAAATGCAGCCTGAGGTAACAATCGATTTTATAAGTATGCGGCAATGAACATTTTACTTACGTTAATCACAATCCTCGGGCAAAAGTGCAACACCCAAATCCGAATCCTCCGAAGATGACTCAGCTGCCATATCAGAATCAGAACTACGCTCCAAAATAATGACAAGCTTAACCACAATTCCACAGCACTGTCGCACTTAAAACAAGTTCCCACATTTTATCCTCTTCTATGTTCTATTATGTCTGTTTATATTCCCTGCTCACTTTCGTTACACTTCTCACTGAAACACCTGTAAAATCCGATATTAGTTTCGTATTATGCAATAATGCAAGTGTTGGGTATTTTTGTAATAGTGAGTAGAATATATGAAGTATTGTTTGCTTTAGCCACTTTTTAACTGTTTCCCGCTTCTGCGTTTGAACAGTTTATTCGCACTACACGCACCTTCTTCTGCCATGTGAGCTCAAATACCAACTGACTAAATCACAAGATTTGACCTGAGCTGAGCATAGTGTGTTAGTGTATTATGAATGACTGTTCGCTTATCATATATCCTGTGTTACGCAAAGTGTTTATTTGGTACTCAGATAGCACCTCTGGGAATTCATTGCTGCATTTCTTGTATATGTAAGAGAGTGGCAGTCATGCATTTGGTTGGTATTAACAAGCAAGATACTTTCGGCGTTAGCGCAACAGCAGACAAAAATCATATTTTGTAATCTCTTAACAGTTGATATATATCCATTACATTTAGCAATGAGTTCTAATGATAACCGTAATAAAATGTGCAGTTCTATACCTTTCCTGCCCTAATATTTCATGATACAATACATGTATTAAGGAACTATTTACATTGGCACAAGAGTGTGTTCTTTGGTTCGTGACAAGCTGAAGCACGTGCTTCTGTTTACATCAGAGGGAACTCTGGTTTGGAATGGACAGTAGCAACTAAGCAGGTTAAATGGGACAAACAATTGTTGCGGTGGAAGCTTTTCAAAATACAATTTCTCATAAACCACTTGCACTAGAATCCTGCAACAAAGACCATTGACATTCTAATTTACCCTACCTTTATTCTGTTGATGTAACTAGGCATTATCCCATTTAAAAAATTGTATGTTTGCTCAAAAACTACACGTTCTCAGTATTATTAAAATCTGTTTATAGGCTAAATGTATGAGCCCCTAACTACCAATCAATGCAGTGAAAACTGCACATCAATAGCACTTTCCATTTCCAAAATATTCGGTGCAAGTTTTAGGTGATTCACCCTGTATTTTCATCTGAAAAAGAGTCCATGAATTGCAACACATTTTACATTTATATCACATTTTACTATAATTTTCACATCTTATCACATTTCTAAATACATTAAACAGTGCTTTCAAGGTCATGAAAAATGAAAATACAGGAGTACAAGCCTTTATAAGCATTTCATGCTATATCGCATTTGCAAAAAATCACCACCCCTATTTATAACCTATTTTGTTCAGAAAGATCAGTGTTTTTCAATGGTAAAGGAATTGTCAAAACTGTTTAGTGACTTTGAGAGTATCTTATATACACCACATACAAATTTTCTCTCTTTACAACATTAGTGTAGGTTGTTTCACCATCATTTGTAATATATATATATATATATATATATATATATATATATATATATATATATATATCTCAAGTAAGTTTTTATTATAGCCATTAAGAAGAACATTGTCCTCCGTGGTCTAGGGGTACCATGTTTGCCTCTAGCTCCAAAGGTCGTGGGTTCAAACCCCGCGGAGGGCAATGGATTTTTTTTTGGCATAACAATCCTTAGCATGGCTTCCTTCGGAAGGGAAGTAAAGCCAGTGGTCCCGTGTCGTAGAGTTACAGCACGAAAAAGAACCTCAAGCCTGATAAAGGGGCCTCTGAGCAAAATTTCCAATCTTCCACGCCCAATATAGAATGGGATGCTAAGAACCATAGTAGTTAAAGAGCATCCATAAATAATTTAAAAAAAAAATTAAGAAAGATACAAAATTGGGCTCTCATTTTGGGAGATAACTTCCAAATCTGGAAGAGCTTTCAACTGCCACAATCTAGGATCATGTGTGTTTCCTGTGTAATTTGAAGTACCTTTTACTCTGATTACTTTGTAATCTAGAGTAATCATAATTTATATACATATGATTAATGATAATCTTTTGTGTTTAAATTTACATTTTGTATCTCCAAATGTATGTGTGACCGGGTATGAGGGGTATAGATATCATCCAACTAAGTGAATTATGTTAAACAGTGCCAAATAAGCACTTATAATTCCATTTAAGTATTTAAAGTGAAGACTTATTTCAGCAGAAAAAGAAACAAATAAGCTCATCCACATCATTTGTTGCTACATTTTCTTCCACGTTTCACTGCAATACTTATTTTGCATAACCCATATATTCTGCTAGAAGGACTACAACATTAAATTATGTCTGAGCAAGACGATTAAGGAAGTGAATGAAGATAAAATAGATTTAAAATTATCTACTTCAATACCACTTAATGATCTATTTTTATCTGCTTTACTGGAACTTGTGTGTGAGGGTTCATATATTTGTGAATAGCCAGGAGTATAGGTATATTTTCAGAGGTGTTCACACTATCAAAATAGGCTCATTTTTTAGTCTTATTATTTTAAAGACATTCTGGACCAAGTTAAAAGCCTAACAAAATACACGATTAAGGTACTCCAAATAGGTAATTATAGATACAATCTACAAAAACTGTGATCATGTTATGATCACAGAGTACTGTAATTGTAATCATTAATGATTACAGATTTCTTTGTAGTCATAATAGCTTTTGATTACAATTGCAAAAATCATGTGTTTCATTCACATGACTTTCTACGCCCACAATCGTTTATTTTTGTAGTGAATAATAGTGGTTATCTGATGCTTAATTTGTTTCACATTATGACAGTATCTTTATCAGCTAAAAAAAACAAGGTCACTCTTGCTTGTAAAAAATTCATTACAGTAAAATCCTTTCTTAATGAGCCACTGTTTCAATTTACTTTTAAATATATTTCCTATGCATTGCTTAGCTTGTAGTGGAAGTTCATTAAATAATTCTAGACCAAAATATTTATATGAATTTATTGATTTATTAAATGTACATAGTGTATTCATATTGTTCCTTAACCTAGTTTCATTTTTTTGTGTATCTTATGATATTGATAACTGCCTAGCTTTTCCTTCACATGGAAAAGATTACAGTATATATACTACCCTCCTAGGAGCCACAAGACCTTGTCGTTGGTGGAGGAGTTCTCGTGCAATAAACACCTTGCAGGCTCTACTGACGGTGCTTGGCATTGGTAGAGTCATCTGTACCAGACAGGTTGCCAAACTAAGACGTGGCTTACCCAAGCCAAAGTGGGTTACATATGTTGAAGGCTGCATGGCCAAAGGAGAGTTTAGTCTCTAGTATGCAAAACCCAAGCCAAGGTGAAACAGCATATGTTGATGGCTGTTTGGCCAAGGGGGAGCTTGGTTGTTAATATGCAAACTCTGGATACCAAACGTCCTCTGGTTTCAATTAGCAGTCCTGGAGCTAAGGAAACTACAAGTGACAATCTAACTCACAATGTTTACAGGACACTATTGATCCTCAAAATACTAAAAAAGGGGGTGCACCCTCAATTGCATCATAGAGGTACAACCATTGCCTCAACAGGCCCAGAAGGAAGAGCTGCTGAAAAGCCCAACCAAAGAGTCAATAGATGGCAAAAGCAAAGAAACGCAGGAGACAGAATTGCCTCCAGGTATTGAGGAGTCTCTTGAAAAGCTCCAACTGAAACACCAGAAACAAACTGGGAGGAGTGGCAAGAAAGCATTTCAAGTAGCTGATGAAACATGGCCACAAACCAGAGGCAGCCCAAATTTTGGCCTTAGAGCCAATGAAAGAGGGCAATACCAAAAGGGCTTAATCTGAGGGTTCTACACCAGAGGTAAACCCCCAGAAAGCCAAACAAAGCAGTGGTGATGGGGATGTCAGTGGACAGCAGGGCTGCCTTCGGGTTCTACAGCTCCCCCTGCACAAACATACAAGCAGACTCGCTTGTTCATGAGGGTATAGTGGCTGCTGACTTTCCCCACACCATGCTAACTAAGGAACAGCTGGAAGCTACTCAAGCTTCAATCTTGAATAAAATTCTGGAACAAAAGGAAGAGGGTCTTAAGGCCAAGTTCCTTAACTCCAGTTTCAAACCGGCTGGCTGGTGCTTGCCTGCGACGAAGCAGACACTACTAATTGGCTTTAACATATCGCAGAAGAACTCAGCCATGGGAGGGGGCTAACTTAAAGGTCATGGAGGAAAATTTAATTCCTTGTACTATGATCTTAACTGGTTACCTCCACAACAGCCTGAATGACACCATGGAGAAAATTTGCAGTGCTTAGAAGAGCTACCAAAGGGAATGCCATTCAGCTCAACATTTCCAAAGACCACTTTTCTGCTGAGAAGCTGAAAAAGAAAGCTTTCAGGATAAGTTTTAAATTTGGCAAATTCAATTTAGGCCATTGTCCTCCACCAGGTTTGAACTTGCGACCTTGGGAACTAGAGGCTAGCATGGTACCACTAGACCATGGTGGACAACACCAGTAGAGGAAACATCCAAATCAAATAGCTCGAAACAGGTCGATAAAGCCAAAGCAAAGGCTATGGCTGAAAAGCCCTTTTCAAGCAAAGCTGTCTCTGAAACTCTAAAGACCTTAAGGCCTAAAGAGGAGAAAAAGAGAAGTAAAAAAAGTGGCAAGAAGTCTAAAGGGCTATAAATAGCCCATTGCCCTAATATGCCAACAAGCAATTATTGAATTGAATTTAATTTATTGTACAATTTATTCTACAATTTGGTTTACAATATATACAATGTATATTAATATATCATCTTATGTACAATTTATCTGGTGCTTGTTTTCTTATTGAGCCACTCAGATTGCTTGGCTCCTAGGCCTTATCGCTCACTGACGGCCCTTGCCTCTCTTACTTTTCTAGACCATTTTTCCTTCACCTTCCTTAAAAATTCTCCCACGCCCCTGATTTTCTTTTCTTCTTTCCCTGTCAACATCTTTATAGCTACTATTTTTCTATCCATATTTTCCAATTTCTTCTCCCACACTTTTTTCCTCCAGCTCCTTACATTCTGTCATATAGTGTTCTGTACTTTCTCTTCCTCCACACAACTCGCATATCCCTCTTCTGTTGCCTCTCATCTCTCTTAATACATTGATCTCATTCTCATCCATGCTAAACCTTCCCTTTCTTGTCTATTACAGCAATCAATGTACCTCTCTCTTCCCCACTCCTCCTTTATAAATTTATAAAAGCTTAATGATTTTTTATCTTCAAGGCTTCCCCATATCTGTCGTTCTATATCTTCCACTCTGTTTCTTACTACTTTCCAAAAGCCATTTGTATTTCTTTCCTCCAACCCCCATATAGCCCCCATTCCAATTGACTCCATTATTTTTTCGGTTTCTTTCCACCAACTGTTTTTGTTTCTTAGAACCTTTTGCTGAGTCAGCATGTCTTTAAGAAACAAGCAATTGTAGCAATATCAGCTGTGTCCAGATAAAACTCCAGCATTCCAAAGCAGCCTCGCAGGTGATCAGCTGGAGACTAGTTCAGGAACACTTGATATATAGCCTTTATACAGGAGCTATGGCTCTACAAGGCCCAAGTGAAAGGGCTTCCAACAACCGCTTGTAAGTTCCTATATAGTACCGATCAATAAATTTTTCCCCGTTCCAGAATATATTTCTACAGACATAGCACTGGCAGTGCTAGGGGTACTATCGCATGGGGTAGTCTAGAGGTAGTCATTGCCTCATCCTACTTCCCGTATGAATCTGAATGTACACCTTCTCCCTTAGTTAAGGAGCTTATCAAGCACTGCAAAAGATGAGATGATCTGAACACTTAATCATCTGCTGTGACAGAAATGCGCACCACCCAGTATTAGGAAGCAGAGGTACCAACACTAGAGGCGAGTCTCTCTTGGAATATTTGTTAAATAATACTGACATCATCAACAGAGGAGACAAACCTGCCTTTGTTAACACTAGATGACATGATGTTTTAGATCTAACCTCAGACAGTCCTTATGTGAGTAATATGATTAAAAATTGCTATGTTTCCAACGAAGCCTCAGGTTCAGATCATAGACATCTAAGATTTGAAATAGAGGCAAGCTATATTGATAAATTAGAGGTCAGAATTCCTTGGCTAACCAACTGGGTAACCTACCAAGAATACCTAAAGTTGGAAGTTGAAGATTTTGACAAACATTTAGAGACTATCCATAAATTGGGGTATACTGCAACCCAATGCAGTAAGCTCATTATAACATTGTATGAACAATGTTGCCCAATTACCGCTAAAGGGGGCAAGTGAAACATTTCCTGGTGAAATAGGTAACTTGCTGAACAGAGAGCTAATGTTAGGAAGCTCTTCAATGAAACAAAAATATCAGGGAATTGGAGTACAGGAAGGCTCTAACCAACCACAATAAAGAACTACGGAAATCCAAAAGGAGGACTTAGAAGAGCTTCTGTGAAGGTATAAGTGAAATTCCTACTACAGCTCGAATGCACAAGATCCTATCAAAAAGCCATGTTAATAATATTGGCTATTTAAGGTCATATGGGGAGTATACTAAGAGCATTACCTACTAGATATTACATGCTGGCATATTCACGTTCCTGATTGGGTTCCCTGGGCGTATTTGCACTTACTGCTGCTAGAATCACTATCCCACTCTGAAGTCGGGTATGTTGCCAATGATGTGCATTACGGAATTGTCAAAGTGAGTGATTAATTACGAATTGTAGCTATATTGTGAAACCTAAAAAGAAATATCCACTATATTAATGTTTTTCTAGGATTACTAATCATGTTAAGGCAAAATACCTTGTGTGATGCATAATGGACCCAACAGTGACATATTTAGAGGTTAAAGTAGCCCATAAACATTACTAATGAATTGTATGCAGAACATGAAAACTATCAAGAAATCAGACTATATCGGTGTTATTTTAACATTATTAACCATGTTCTAAAATTCTGAATTTAGTTCTGTATAATGGACCCACATAAGCGACATTTAGATGTTAAAGTTTGTCAACTTTACTCACAACTCTTACTTTTAACACCATATACAGCAATAAAACCATACCGAATAAAATATGCATACATTGAAAGTCGTGTTTTGTATTCACTGAAGAATTAACATACCCATTAATCTAAATCTTGATTAGAAGAAAAATTAAGACTTGCTGCTGTTAATTCAGAAAAATGTTAAAACTAACCCCTTCAACTGCTTTTATTATTTTGCTAAACTGATTGGTTTCTTTCTTTGCTTTTCATCATTGTAGAGCTTCAGTTTTAAATCCTGTATTGTATTTTTAAGTCTTGAGATGACCTGCTTTAGTTTTCTACATTTTCTAACCAGTTTTTTATGCTGTATTTTAAAGGATTGGGGAATTACATTTTGTTTTTGAGTAGAGCATTGTGTACCTGTAGTTTTCTGCATTGGTTCTGTAATTGAAGTGGCATTGATTTTCACATCAGATGTACCTGGCGTAATGAAGTGCCATTGAATGTTACATTAGATGTGCTTGGCGCAACGGAAGTATCACTGAATGCCACATCAGATGTAATCGATATAGAATATTTCACTTTCTTTATGGGACAGTTTTTATTTCCCATTTCAGTGTTTTGCTTTCTTTTGTTTCTGTATCTTGAAGTTTGGACACACTTTTTATGTGTTGGGAAACTTTAAATATTGATGGCACAAATTTGGAAAGCAGGCACTTTGTAGACATGCTGACGCTGTAATCCGTTTGTTTGAAATGCCTACAACAGACTTTGGCCCCGGTGTCCAAAAAGAAAGCCATTTTTATTCAATTATCCACTAAATGCAAATGATACACATTTCAGTTTAGAGAGCTTAACAAACACACACACACAGACATGTACACTGCAAAAACTATTACTTAACTGAAAGGTTTCGCATGTAATGAAATGTATGCTTATCGGAAAACTCAAAACAATAGGCTTATTTCTTGCCAGTTCAGTGATTTGCAATTAACTTGGATTAGTATAGCAGGGAGAACAGGAAAGCTACTTGGGGAGGTGGATCTCCATATGTATATTTACGTCATATTTTATAACAACAAAGTGTCAACTATTCATTATTGTGTTGTCCAAATCTACAACCAATAGAGGTCCATATTAAGTGCTATATAGCAGCATGAACATTAAATACATAAACAACAATTGAAATAAGTCCTCCAGACTTCATTGTCATTATAGTTGTCTGCTAGAAGTTTAGGGAGTAGTTGAGCGCCTCTATTGGCAAACGTTGGCATTGTGCAGGAACCTATTTTATTCTCAATTCCTACGCCAATGCACCAGTTTATAACATCCAGTAAGCAATGACTTAAGAGTCAAGAGGAAACATTGAAATTCCTATTACAGACTCACTTCCCCAATTCTGACATAGTTGAGGAGGAAGAGCAGGTTTATGGCAATGAACCTGCTCCTGAAGTGCACAGTGATAGAGCCAAAAGCCTAGCTGGATACATCTACACCTCCTCCTATATAAAATGAGTCATTAACTCATTTGAACCATATAAAGCTGCAGGAGGAGATGGGATTTTCCCCGCTCTTTTACAAAAAGGTCATGAGGTTCTCATACCTATACTAAGGTTGTTTAATGCAAGCTTCAGAATAAGTTACATTCCTCTATACCCCCGCCGCTGTAACGTTGCACTTGACAGCTAGCGTTTAAGTTGGTACACTCGCAAAAAAACAGATGAAAAGCTTCAACCGTTTGACTTCCTAAGCCAATCACAAGGCAGTATTCCGGATGGCCGATGACAAAGCGGAACCAGAACTAGAATCGGCTCTGTTGCCGGATGTAACTATTCCCAACCACGTGCTTCAGTTTGTGAATCTAGCACGAGCGTCGAGTTGTTCTTTGCAAGCTACATATTCATTGTTATTTATATTTGTGGTTATTGTTTAATAGTTTTGTTATTGTTCGTTTATACATATATATTTATCTATTTTATATATATTTCATTCATATTATTTATTTAAACAAAAATTAAGTGCGACAATATCTGAAAAACGACCGGTCGCCGAGTGATTCACGAAGTGAAAATCCTTTGCGCCGAGGTGTGCCACTTAATAGTCAGGCATTGGAACTTTTTAAGCAGAACCCGGGAATTCTTTGAACAGGAAAAGGAGTATGTAAAACTTCATGGCAATCCCTCTATTCCTGCTGATAAAGCCATACAACAAACTGCAGCAGCTCTTGGGTAAGCACGAGAACTGTTACCTATACACAAGGGAGCGAAACTCCAAGAGAAAGAGGACAAAATTCCTGAACCATCTGGAACGCAACAGGTATTTCTATCAACTCCAGGGAAGAAAAGAAAGCAGCCTCGTCCAGTCACAAATCTTGATGCTTTCCAATTAGACGTCAGACGTAGACACATTTATGCCTATTATTATAGAAAGGAGTATCCGACCATACCAAAGCTGCTTATATCGCTTATTTTCAATTAACAATAATAATACGAAATAGTTATTATTCATTGACGTTCGCTACTTGCGTACACTTTTTGTATGCGGCTTAGACACGATAGAAAGGAGAAAAATCAGCTGTTGTTTACTAGCCACTCTGGCAACGTCGCAACCGCAATGTAGCCAACCTTACATGAAGCCACACGAACTGTCAAGTGCAAAGATACAGCGGCGGGGGTATAGCATGGAGGAATGTCAGGGTGGTAGTCATACCAAAGGCAGGTAAGAATGATTCTACAAAGCCTAATGTATACCGTCCCATTGGTCTAAGCTCCTTCCTACTTAAAAATATGGATAAGATCCTAGACAATTACATTAGAAGCAAGATATTACCTAAAGTGATGCTTCAAAAAAACAATTTGCCTATCAGCAGGCAAATCAACAATATCCGCCCTTTATAGTCTTGTAACCTAGACTAAAAGGGCATTCACATATAAGCAAATTGCTCTCTGCGCCTTCCTGGATATTCAAGGAGCTTTTGATAGCACCACTTCTGAATCCATTGAAAAGGGTGCAGAAATGAAGGGAATAAATCCCACTATAATTAAATGGATAATATCCATGCTACAATATCACAGCCAATCTCAGAAGTTAAAAAATCACCATAAAGTCCAATAAGGGGTGCTCCCAAGGAGGGGTACTTTCACACCTACTATGGAACTTGGTGGTTGATACTCTTCTTGAGAAATTGGCAATTATCTTTGAAGCTCAAGGATATGCAGATCTTATCATGATAAGGAGAGACGAGTCCATACTTATGAAACTCGTGCAGAATGCTCTCAACCTTGTCAATGAGTGGTGTAAGATGGAGGGGTTATCTGTAAACCCTAAGAAAATAGTTATCATACCATTTACGAGAGGAAAAGGCTGTATCTTGCAACTCAATTCTCAATGGAACTATGCTTGAACTGTAGAAACAAGTCAAGTATTTTGGACAGTAGAATGACCTGGAATCCTCGGAAAGAGACACTGCTAAAGCTCTGACAACAATTAGAAATTGTTACAGCCTACTTGGCAAAACATGGGGTCTTAAGCCTTATATGATCCATTGGTTATATACCGCTATTGTGAGACCCATTGTCACCTGTGCATCTTTGGTTTGGTGACCTAAAACACAACAAAAAAACAGCTATAGCCTGTCTGCAGAAAGTTCAAAGGCTAGCCTGTTTGAGTATAACTGGAGATATAGGCACCTATCCTACAGCAGCTATGGAGGCCCTTATAGGCATAAACCCTCTAGGTGAGGAAAGTTGCCTTCAGACTGCAAAGAAATGTGACATTCAGACCAGGTGACCTAACTGGTCACATGAAAACTCTCTGTGAAATTAAAGAGGAGAATCTCATTACATTATGGGACTAGGTGACACCTAAACCCAAGCTAGATCATTCCTTTACAGTTACAATCACTGATCATCTAACTTAGAATGAACATTGACTCAAATTTGGTAATGAGTCACTTGTATGGTATATAGATGGCTCAAAATGGATGGGAGAACCAGCATAGGAGTTTATGGACCTAACTTTGCCCTAGCAAAAGCTCTTGGTAATGAAACCACCATATTCCAAGCTGAAGTACATGATATAGAAACATGTGCCTATGTAAATGTCAATAAAGGCACTCGTGGTGCCAGGATCTATATTTTATCGGACAATCAAATAGCGCTAAAGACCCTTAGTGATTACACCTTGAGCCAAAGCTTGTTGAGGACTATCTATCTGCTGGTTTATTAAATCAGCTGGTGACACACAATAAGTTTACCTTAATGTGGGTGTCAGACATGAAGGAATTGAGGGCAATGAAATTGCAGATCGCCTAGGCAAGGAAGGAGCTATACCTGGCACTAATCAAGAAGGTGATTGACATTTCGCAGAGCGAGAGAGGCAACGTTGCCGCTCATCGCGACCACGTGGAGAGCGTGTCGAAGCAGACTGGGTTGCGCCTGCATTGTAGAGCGGATACTATTTATATTCGTATACGAAGACAATTGTAAAATAATGAATCTACGGGCAGAGGATAAATCATGCAAGAATATATCAGTGTAAAGATCTGCATTAACAGAAGAAACATACCTGTGAAATATTGATGCTTATTCTAATGGAAAAATGCCACTGATTTCCGAATCGCTTGCATTGCTGTTGTTGCTGCTGCTCGCTTGATACACTTATTTGGTTCCCGAGTGCGCCCAGCTTTCATTTGGCTATGCTATCTTTGTCACTATTTTTGGACATTGTTAAATATCCATTAAACACAATTATAAATGCTCACACAGCACACACACGCACAAATACACCAACTCAAATACATATAACACAAGGCAAATACCATACAAATACGATGATGCAAAAGAACTTTTCAGTACGCAGGCAATCTCTAAACTGATACAAACACACAAGCAAGCTGGGGCTAAAAGGAGGAATTGTTTATAACTGCAGCCACAGCAGAAGATAAGACTTCAGTTCACGTTACTGCAATGGTTGCTCGCCCGTCACGTCATGCCAATCACGTTTTACGATATTGCAACAACGCATTTGCGTCTATTGTTGCTATAGAAACGTCTTAGTTCTAATTGGTCCTTCTAATGGTTGCTATGACGATCGCTGTGATGTATTCATCCCCTCCCATTCATTTAAAGCTTTCCGCCATGTGGTTAGTAACTGTCAATCAGCTTCTTGATTGGCACCAAGTATAATACTTCATTCATTGGCCCAGAACCATTCTGTAGAGTACCAGACGGCAATACCACAGGCAAAATAAAAGCCTCGGAAGACAGAAAAACAACTGGCTATTGGGAACAGGTTTCAAAGCTAAATCATGCAAAACAGTTCTGTGAAAAGATCAAATAAAGAACCTCACCCTCAGCAAACAGGAGCTGAGGATGATAATTGCCTTCCTTACTAGACACTACCCTCTTAAGGATAATCTTTGTAAGATGGGCAAGGTTGAAGTGAATATATGTAGATTCTGTTTAGAAGAAAAAGAAATGGCAAGGCATATACTTTGAAAATGTGAGGCAATAGCCCGACAGAGATAGGGTGCTTGGAGTTTGGTTTTCCAACTCCAGGACAGATTGCCTTAATATCACCCATTATTATTAGCATTAATTATAAGCTACATATATTAAGAGCATTAAATTAAAATGGGACTTATAGAATAGGGTATTCAGAATAGATCTGCTGAAGGTCGGAGGTGTTGAGAAGTCAAAAGGCTTATACTATCCCCTTTTAATCTAATCTAATGTATACATACATACTGGATAATATGATATTCAGCTGCGAGAAAAATAATTTACATGATTCCCTACTGTTTGCTTCCATAATACCCTGGGAAACAGCTTAATAGAGACAGCACTTAAAAAATATGACAATATATTGAAAAATTAAAACCAATAATAACGCTTGTCTCTGAAATGGCTGATGCTACAAAACAATTTGAAATAAGTTGTGTGTTTTAAAGACGTGTACATTTTTTTGTGTAGTAAATTTTTCTCTTATGGTTTACTCATCACATAAAACCATACAAAATTCCTTTAAAATGAAGAGGACTTTACATGCTATTCCCAGAAAATTCAAGATATAAATTTTATTTGTCATCTAAATGTCTTAAATATATGGTAGTTTAGTCAAAATTAAGAGAAAATAAAATATTTGGAAAAATGTTGCATGTAAGAGTTAGTTTGAGGTGGGAGGATTTGCTTGTAAACCCTTGTATAACATCTTTGGAAGACATTAAACTTTAATACCAAGTTTGATATTTATCAAACATTTCATTTTACAGTTATGTTCTCTCTCTTTCTCTCTCTCACACCCACCCACACACACACGCACAGTGGACTTTTTTCTGAAAATGTTTTTGTTGATTCGGGGGGCTCAAAACATGCATTTCTGATATCTATACATCAAATTTTTGGGTGAAATACACTTCCTCTTATCTACTATAGGTAGGTGATAGAGCAAGTAAACAGCAATCATATTCATCAGTGAGTATCCAATTGCATTGTGTTAAATTAATTAGTATCAATTACAGTTTATCCAACACTGGATGAACAGAGTTCTGCTGTTTACTAGTGCAGGATTAGCATGCTATTTTGGTCCACAATTTCTGCTTGTTTCTTGTTCTGAATTGAATGAAATTTGTTTTGACATGGCTTAGCAAAGTGTATTTATCTCAATAAAATATTTAGCTCTTCATATTGTCTTTTAGCAATAAAGTGCAGAAAAACATACAAAATGTGGATACAGAGGAGAATGGAGTATATGAATTGTGGATACAGAGGGGAATGGATTATATAAAATAAACAAACTACTGATTTAATTAAGTTTATAATGAAAAAACATAATATGTTGCACCAAGAGTCATAATGTGCATATTCCAATACCAATATTAAGTTTTATTTTGGTGTGTTTAATTAAGAAACAATTATATCCACAGCTGGGGGCCTCTAGAGTGGCCTAACTACCCCCAAGCCCCTAAAGCTGAACCTTGAGTGGGTATTGTATGCATCGGTGGGTGGTGAATTGCCGGGACCTGCACAGTGATTTTGGTTGATCACCAAACCACTGTGTAGGTTTGCCTCTGAATAATGAATTGGAGACTGTAAACCAACACACTAACCCCGAGGTGTAATGCATTTCTGTGCCAAAGGGATACATTGCACATGAGAGAGATCACTAGCCAAGTCTCTGGGATACCAGGTGACCATCCAGAGTATTCAGCCTTGCCCTGGTATAGGGGGCTCTGTCAGGGTTGATTATCTTTCCTCCATACTAGTGGGACTTAAATGGGAACGGTAAAACAAAACCCTGAATCTGTTCAAGGATCTCTAGAAGACTTGAACAGTACAAAACATCTCTGAACCAACTGTAGAGGCTCTGTCTGCAGGCATTGCAAGAATGGGGCTACAGACCAAGAGACTCTCAGGGGCTCAAAGGTATGATGAAGATACTGCAGGTAAATCTTGAACATAGCAGGGTAGAATCTGCTGCCCTCTGTGTGAAGATGAAGACCAGATATGTGACACTCATCCAAGAACCCTGGTGTTACAAAGGGGAAATTAAAGGTCTTAAGGAGGCTGGCGGGAAATTAATTTATAATAGAACTGACAAAACTCCAAGAACCTGCATCTTAGTTAAACATGACTTAAATATACTGTCATTAATGAATCTCTGTTAGGGACCTTACGGTAGTCAGAGTAAAACCCAATGAGGAAGGTGGACCAAGGTAGTTTATACTCGGATTGATCTACCTCCTACAAGGGAATTACAACAGCTGTAGCCACCTGTTGTTCCAAGGGACAATTGGTGATTGGCTGTGATGCTAACTCTCATCACATAATGTGGGGCAGTATGGATACAAATGAAAGAGGTGAGTCTCTCTATAATTTTATTATATTAAGTAATCTTGAGATACTGAATGTGGGTAACAGACCTACCTTTGTTATTACAAGAAGGCGGGAACCAATTATGTGTGAAACTTACAAATTAGAACTTATCGGGATCCAAAAAGAACTCAGGATTCCTACAGGAAAGACCTAGTCAGTAATCTGAATAAGATGGACAATAAGATTCATGATTGCAAAGATTTAGGAATTGCTGCAGAGAATTTGCAGGATGCAATTATCTCAGCATTTAAGGCTAACTGTCCTCTGAAAACAAGGGAAGAAAACACGAATGTGCCATGGTGGAATCAAGACCTTGCAAGTAAAAGGAAGAAAATTTGCAGATTGTTTAACTTTGCAAACTGAAACAAACTATGAACTGCTTATAGCAGATCACTGACAGAATACTGAAACCTTAAAGGCTAAGGACTCCTGGAGTAAGCTCTGCGAGGAAACAGAAACGGCCCCAGAATGTGCTAAGACTTCAGAAGGCTCTTAGAAAAGATCCACAAAGCATTATTAGCAATCTCCAATTGGTAAGTGGAGAATATACTAAAACAGAGGAGACAATGGATGAATTTTGAGTTCACTTCCCTCGATCGATTATACTTGATGAACCTGAGGGAGGATGGGTCAGTCTGGGACTGAAGCTCTCTGGGAAATCACCAAGGAAGTCATCAAACAAGAAAAATTAAGATGGACAGTGTTCTCATTTCAACCCTTTAAATCTCCAGGAAGCGATGGAATAATGCTCATTATGCTTCAGCAAGATTTTGATGAACGATCAAAAATTTTTATGCAAATCCTAAGAGGCTGGCACCTCTAAGCTGGCAAATCCTAAGAGTTGGTAGAGCACCTCCTTATAGCTGGCGCAAAACTTCTGGAATCGTGACCTTGATTGCCAACCCAGCTGCCGAGCCTAAGAATGGTTTATATTTAGCTTAATCAACGAAAGCGATATAATGCCTTTGCTTACTCACAGTGTGTAACACACACAGTCTGCATAGAAAGTGTCCGCATCTGGTTGTAATTTCTAAGAGAGCAGTACCTAAATAGTGCTCATTTTATATTTATAACCATGGCTCCTACGTTTTCAAAGTTAAGTGGTAAGGTATTACATAGTCAAAGCAGGGAAATAATTGCAAATGTCCTCGACTTCATGAAGCAAGAGGCAGAGATGTTCCACAAAAGCCTTAGAGAGTGAGAGAAAGAGTAGCCAAAGCATCTGTTGTTTCATTGAGTTCCGTTTCCAGAGTTCTCAAAGATAGGGGGAAAAAAAACACATGGATGAAGGAGTACCATTTGACACACCTGGGAAGAAACAAAGCACCTAAATGTGTTACAGAAATAAACGATTTGGACAATTACATCATTCAGTGCAGGATTCACAATTTCTGTGTGCAAGAAAATGCTGTGCAAACAATAATCAGACTACTCATCAAGGTGCAAGACTGCATAAATTTTCAAGGTGATGCTACAAATCTCAGAAAAGTCAGAAAAGATTTAGGGTTCAGGTGGAAGAAAACGAAATCAAATAGAACAGTTCTAATAAAAAAGCACGACATACGATCTCAGCTGGAAGAGTACCTTACAAATTAGAGGGTCAAGCTAAGTGTATGAAGATGAGTCATACATATACAGCAGTCATACAACATCTAAAACTTGGAGTGACGATAGCGAATTAGGTTTCCAGGCACCTGTTGCCAAAGGGCAAATACTTATCATTCATGCTGCTGGAAAGATCGGCTTCGTTCCAAATGTCTTTCTCATTTACAAGTCGCAACAAAAAGCAGGAGATTTTCATCAAGAAATGAATACAGAAAATTACATGAAGTGAATCAACAGCATGTTGATACCTAATATGCCTGCTGGGTCCATTCTGGTTATCGATAATGCTTCTTACCACAACACTCAAATCGACAAACCACCTACCTACCTACCAGATGATTGACAGGTTTTTATAATAAGCGCTTTTTACAGCGGTGGATTTAAATATATTATATATAACTATAAGTTTATCAGTGCAGCGCAGCGTAGTGCAGTGCATTACCAGTGTGCGGATATTTGACAATGACTGTCCGACGCACTCCTGCAGCATGCAGACGACCGGTCACCTCCTGATCTGGTACGTAACTCGCTTCATAGCTGTCATTAAGATTTTCACATGTCTAGAACTGTTGCGCCAATTATACTATGCGACGTGTCCCAAATTCGATTCCTGGCCAGTAGGAACTTTTCTCTAGCCAAGATTATTCCCTATCCTCCCCAAGAATCGTATGGATGAGAGTGTGAATGTGTGTGTGTTTGTGATCTAATGAATGAAACCCAACGACAAGCAAATATGAGTTAACACATTGCCTGTTAGTTAAAGGTAGGGCATAAATGAACTAAAAAAATCCTAAGAGCTAGGATACATACCAATGAACTGGGGGCATCTTATGGTGGTATTTATACCAAAGCCAGGGAAACCTTTGACCCTGGCTAAGTCCCAAGAGTCATCAGTTTAATGTCAATAATCCTCAAAACTCTTGAGAAATTAATAGATAGGCATATAAGAGGGGGTGCTGTGGAGGTATACCCTCTGCACCAGAATCAGCATTCCTATTGTACAGGCAGATCGACTGAAACTGCCCCTTTTCATGTTGCCTATAAACTGGAAAAGACAATTAGGAAAAGGAGGTGGCACTTGGTGCCTTCATTGAATATTGAGGGTACTTTTATAACACCTCATTTAAGCAATAACTACTGCTACAAGGAAACATGGAATTGATGAAACCTCTTATTGGTGGATTCAATCCATGCTGAGAGGCAGAATAGTTCATACAAGTCTTGTGCATAGTAGCCTAGCTGCTAAGGTCATGAGTGGTTGTCCACAGTGGTTATCACTCCTACTATGTAACCTGGTGGTTGATGGGCTACTTGTTCAAACAAGTAACCTAGGCTTTGATATCATGGGCCATGCTGATGATACCGTTATCATAGTTCAAGGTAAATACACAGGAACAGTCAGGGAACCCATGCAGTCAGCCCTGAACACTGTGAATGAGGGCTTAACTATTAGGTCTCATAAAACAGCCATAGTACCATTTACCAGAAGAAGAGACAAAGGATTAGGACCTCTATATCTTCAAGGTAAAGAACTTAAAACACCTGAGGAAGTCAAATACTTGGGAACACTTTTGACTGTGGACTGGAGTGAGCATTTCAACAAAACAATAAAACATTTGAAAACAACCTTTGAAGTAGTTACACACACACACACATGGTAAAAGATTGGGACTAAGAACCACTATGGTGCATTGGATATGTACCAGGATTATCATACCATCAATAACCTATGGAGCACTGATTTGGTGGCCTAAGGTCCTTCAAACAGGGTCTACAAATCAAGTAAATAAAGTTCAAAGAACAACATGTATGGCTGTTACAGGAATTATGAAAACAACAACTACTGCAGCAATGGAGATACTCTTGAACCTGACTCCATTGCAAGAATGGCACTCTATAGACTGCAAAATGCTAAGCAAATGAGAATTCCTGAAATAGACTCAGGTTTGCTAAGAATTAGGAAATACATAGGAGATGCATCTTTAGAAGTGCCATCAGACTATATAATTCCAACTAAACACCTTATAAAGAAGTTCAGTGTCATTATTGATCCTGAATGTTGGAAACTATACCTTTTTCACTATAAGCTGAAAGGAGAAGTAAACAATACTTAAATGTATCACTCTGCTGAGCACAGGGCAGCACCACGTGGAGGATGACGGGAACTAAGACCCGTGAGAGGAAATTGCTTCATTCAGAATGTGAATACAGTATACTGCAAAGCTTGCGAATCATTAGCTTTTAAACATTGAATGTCTTATTCCTATATTTTGCCTTACATACCAAACTTAATACAAAATACTAAGAGTAGACAAAAGTTGTACCTGAACAGTTCGGCATCTGTGTTTAAAGGTACTGGATTAAACTGCTCTTAACTTCAGGCTTTAGAAATCATTCATGTAATGACTAATATCAGTATACCACCTTTGCTTTAACCTTTTATGAGTCAACAAGTTAAATAACGATTAGCACTATAGTTAAAACACAACAGAAAACAAACGCGACCCAAGCTATCGGAGCAACAATTCTCCATCACTAACAAAGAAGTTCAATTATTGCTAAACAATGGCCAACCATAATCATTGTCAATTAAAGGTGGATACTTTTCACAGAATTTGTTAAAAGCATTTAACACAATTGCCTTCTTTCCATTTCCCTCGTTTATGTTTTATACAGTGGCAGAAAATTCTCAGCCAGAAACTGGAAACAAACTGCAGCGCCTGCGCATAGCCTCTTAAACCCTGATATAACGGTTCAAGTAGTTATAGGTGAATCTGAACAAACACATTTAGTTTCATAAATTTAATTGTTACAATAATGATTCATTCATTCATTATCTGTTTACCCTCCTCTTATGTAGGACTTACACCCGCCAGGACTTACAAGCGGGTGCCTGGGGTCAGAGGCCCGTCGAGGAGCAGACACTCATGGATCAGACAGAGCAGCCAGGATGGGTGATCAGACCGATGCCTGGTATGGGATGAAGGAAGTGGATGAAACGAAATGTTGGTGAAATGGATGAAAGGAAAGGTGATGATGGAGCAGTTGGTGGAATGAATGGCGGGGGAAACCGGAGAAAACCTGCCCAGACGCCGCTTTGTCCACCACAAATCCCACATGCAGGTCCCTGGGATTGAACCCGGGCCGCTTCGGTGGGAGGCGAGCGGTCTAACTACTCGGCCACGGCGCCGCCGTTACAATAATGAGTTTTTTTTTAAATTTCTCTGCACGAGAATAATCACAAAATGTTACTATATGAACCGAACCGTTTTTTGTAGAAGAAGAGACGACATCCTAAGTGGGAAAGGTTGTAATTTGTCCACCAGCCAATGAGGTGCTGTCTTGTCACATGGTTTTGTTTACTTCTCCTTTCAGGTTATGGTGAAAAAGATATAAAACTCTGAAGACTCCCAAGAAAACTTTGGTGTGGTTTACAGACAGCTAAAAGGATGGCTCAGGAACAGGATCCAGAGTATATGGTATAAGACAAAGTTGCAAAAAGTTTTTCCCTAGAGTGAATGTGCTACTGTTTTTAAAATAGAAATTTATGCTATTATTCAATGCATACATGAAAACATAAGAGTTTACACTGGTAGACAGATTCTTATCTTCTCAGATAGCCAGGCTGCACTTAAAGCTTTAAGTAATCAAGGAAATGTTAGGACTAGTTTTAAACTGCCTAAACATACTCATAAGCTTGGCAGAACAGAATGAAGTTCAACTCAAAGGGGTGCCAGGTCATAGTGGCATAGGGAGAAATGAAAAGCTGATGAACTTGCAAGACAAGGGAGAGCTTCACAATTTACTGGGCCAGAGCCAGCTCTAGGAACATCTCGATGTTTAGTAAGAGAGGCTATGAAGAACTGCTCCAAAGAAGAACATCATAAAACCTTGCTTAAAACTCCAGGAAACAAACATGGTAAACTATTTATTAGAAAACTATATAAGAAAAGAGCTGAAAGCTTACTTAAATGAAACAGACTTCAGCTGAGAACAAGTATTGCATTTCCCAAAGGACATGCTCCTGTGAAAAAACATCTTAACGTGATGGGAGTGTTTCAGGGTAACTTAGATTGCAGATTGTGCAAGGAAATTGAAACAGCTCAGCAGATTATATAGGAGATACATTGCTTTTGCGTTTAGAATGAGAAGAATTTGAAACCATATCTGTTATGAGACTATTCCTTGGTAAAGGGTGCAGGCAAAATGAATTGGCTTTAAAATGATAGTGGTAGCACAACAAGCCCAAGGCTGAAGTGCATCCAGAGCAATGACTGAAATCTGCATCGCATAAGAGAAGACAAGAAATAATTATGATATATGCCTTTACTTGTTTTACACCAATGCTCTTTAAGATGCATAATCAGTATTATAGCTAAAAAGAATTTTATTGCTTTCTACATCAACCTCAGATCTAACTTGGATTTTTGAAGCACCCAATGTTTGCCATTTATAGATACATGCTCAATGCTCACAACACAATTCTTATAAATATTAAAACAGCAAAACATGAAGCGTGAAAATAAATTGCCCATTAAAGATTACTACTCCATCTGCAACTGCTGAGACAGGATTTTCAAATCCACAAGTATTGTCACGTATACATTGCAGAGATCATAACTGCATTAACATATGTCACAACTAAAGTTGAGACTGGGGAACATAGCCAAGGGAAACAGATGATAAAGCAGAACACAAACTTGGCTTGAATGATCATGGTATATTTAGGTCAGAAAACGGCGGTGTTTGGCTTACAATTGCTAGGGGAAAGTAATATGTTAATAACCTAACAAAACAAAGGATCTACTTATGCTTCCCCATAAGGGGCTTACCTTATACAATATGCCGCAGGTGATACATTGCCAAGATCTACTGCTCGGCCAAGTCGACCGTTGTGGCGTCCTTCGCCCAACGTGTAACCAGAGAAAGAAGAGACCCCAACGAGCTCCAAATGCTCGCTTATATAGCACCAGGTTCCCTATGGGGGTTTCTCTATTGCCGTAGCGGCGTATACCATATATGGTGTACTGCCGCCCTGGTTTTGCGTGGGCTACCACCTAGAGAAATGTGACTTCTCTTGCGTTGCATGATGCCACATGATTCAACATGATGCAACATGTTCTACAAGTTTCTATTCTATCCTGGAAGTGATGTCACGGTAAAGTCCTCTGGGACTGTCATAGGATGTGGTATGCCAACTCTATTCCGTCATGTACACAGCTTGGAAAAGCTTAAGCAGTTAATAAATATAAAATATGATTTCTTGAGAATTTAGAAGAATGTGATGAGCCTATAAAAGTAACTATTGAAATAAAAGAATTAATGCAATATGATCTCTGCAATGTCATATGTGACAGTATAATATTGTAATCAGGAGGATTTGTGGAGCTTCTAGTCACAACTGCGAGGAGGCCGCAAGTTCCAAAAAGAGCCCCCAAATCATTATGAAAAGGGAAGTAAAACAAGGAGGAAAATACAAAAAAGGGGAGGGAAAAAAATTGTTCAACATAACAATTGTGCATATTTATAGAAACATAATCGTGGTTAAAACCTTATTATAGAGCTAGTATGGCTGCCACTGTGCTAATTATGTTCTCTGCTTGAGACATAAAAAGTTGATAAACCTGCTCAACAGAAGTGTAAAATTTATTTATAAGCATTTCTGTTTATCCATGAAATGTTAGCAGCATAAACTTTCTTAAGGACTGTTTACATTTTTGTGTTGTTCCAAATGTGGTATTGTACACAACATTTTAGTATTAATGCTGTGAGTATTAATGCCCTACCATCTATGCAAAGTAACATTTTAATATTATGAAACATTATTTTAATGTATCGACATTGTAACGATTTCATTCACAGTTTCTCCCTACATATGAGACCATAGAAATAAAGAAATGCTGAAGGATACCTCAATATTTCTACTGAAACCTGTGTAGACATGCTGATGAGCAAAGTGAGCAAAAACCCCAGAATTCATCTGCTTCACAACAGGTCTAATAACAACCAAATCTTGACTTCAGTCACCAAGATTCATGTGGGAATCCATCTAATTTTACTTGAATGATAATTGTTAGCTCTTAGAGACAGAACTATCAACCAAGAGCATGAACCAACAAATCAAGAGTCAAATCCCACTTATTAAATGAATGCTATCCTCCTGAGCTTTACAGCCTGCTAACCCCATCTCAGATGTGTTAAGATTATTTTATTAACCGACCAGAAAATAAAGGAGAACTGAATAATCTGAAAAAATAAATTTCCAATCCTGAGCAAATTTATTTTAGGAACACAAATAAAAATAACTTTTATATGTTGAAGACAATAAAAAAGGTTTATGAATTTTCTGATTCCTTCCATGCAGGAATAGATATAAGAAATCCTGAAATCTCAAAATCCCACTTGATTTCCATAATCAATATGCAAGCAAGGGGTAAATTGGAGGTGACTCTCAACTAATGATACAGACTGAAAAAGAGAAGAGCTATTGGAGGTATAGTGGCCAGTGTGAAACTACTTGCAAGATTCACACTTCCACTCAGAAGTTGCAGAGAAATTGAATACTCTGGGGAGGTGAAAATGGGTATTTTTTTTTTAGCTTGTATGGAGTACCTTGTAGATTGATGACTTTCTGAAAGAACACCTACATAAGAATAAGTTTAGGTTTTGGGTAGAACAAACTAGTTGTCTTACCACATGCTCAAATTTTAACAGTAATGGTGGAAAAATTTGAGAAGCATTTCTGTGAGGAGGTTAAAAATGCACAGTAGTTTTCAGTTATCACCAATTCTACTCCTGAAGTCATGTGGACCAGTCAACTTTTATTTTGATCTATGTAATAGATGATGGAGAAACAGTTCAGCTATTCTTTGGTTTCTTGCCCACAAAATCTCTCAAAGTGAAGGGCGTGAAAGATAATGTATAGAAAAGATTTCATATTTAGTGCTAGATATAAACCAACTGCAGAGACCATTGCTCTGATGATAATGTTTTGAATTTATCAAGTGTGTATTGCTGGTCTTCAAGAAAAAATAACAGAAAGAAGTCCAATAGTCAAACAGAAACAAGTCTTTGTGCCATGCTCAAACCGTTCTTTGAATCTGGTAGTCAATAATGCTACATATCTGCTGTAGCAAACTTTGACTTATTAAAAGACTACATAATATTTGTCAGCCTCCACTCATCAACTGGAAACACTTAAACCCCACTATCAACCACATCAACATGTCATTTAGCTGAGCATTAGCAACAGCTGATGTTGTATCACCCTTAACACAAACCTAAAATGAGATCAGGAAAGCATTCATTATAATTTCTGATAGTGAAACTGAAACATCATTAGCCAAAATAAGGGAAATCATTCATAAAAAAAATGTTTGAAAAATATGAAATTATCTTCATTACTGTGTAGTTAGACTAGCTATTTCAAATCAACATCAATGTTGTCAATTGACAACTGCTTGCAGAAAGATGGAAAGATGACGGTGGGAGCAGATCTATTCGAGTTCCAAATTATTCTTTGAGAATGTATGAAATATTATTTTGGCATTGACATAGAAGCCTCAACTTAAGTCTGCATCTGTGAAACAACTAGGCAGTAATGATAGTTAACAGAGTAAGAAAAAAGAGTTTGCTAATGAAAATATAGATGAGGTTCACGTGGATTGAAAAAAGATTCAAGTGGAGATACGAAATACTGACATAATAGTTGAGCTGGAGAAAAGAATAGATTGAATACACTATCGACTCATTCAAAGGATTTTTTGGTGATGCACATAACCATTTTATTTAAAGCAGCCTGAATATTTCCAAGGTATGTGTAAGTGATATGGATAGATCAAGATCAGTCCTCAGTTGGGGCGGAAGACTGCTACAAACTACTTGTGGGTTGTATATTGGTTTAAAAGAAACATTTCCAAATGCAGAAACCATTCTGAGATTTGTTTACATTACCAATTTTCAATACAAATGGTAGGAGATCATTTAATGCTCTTAACAGAGTTAAGAGCTGTATGTGATTAACACTTTCTCAAGAACATTTCAATTTCATTTCGTGGCTGAATGTAATGCATTTACTCAAATTATGATGACGTCATTAAAACTTTCACAACAGTGAAGCTAGAAGGAAGTGTTATAAATATAATGCGTGTTTGTAAATACATTAAAATGTGTTCATTTTATTAGATATAATAACATGGTTTAGTAATAATAAATTACAGTTTAAAAACTGGAGTACACAATCATAGGTGCCCAAAACTACAGTCCACTTAAAAGCTGCAGTAAATATGCACAGGTATGTGTTAATTCTCTTTAAACATAAGATAATAGAAATAATTTCTCTTCTATTGGATATTACTAAATTAACAATGTGGTTTAGTTCAAAGCATTTACCAGTTAGAAATATTAAAAACATTCTTTGATGCTTTGAAATCAGCTACATTAACATCTGTTCTAAAAGTAATATGCTTAAGAGAAAACTAAAGCTGTTTTGTATCAAATATAATACCTTAATTTTAATTGAAGAAAAGAACTGGCAAAACTTACAAAGTCCATGCAATTTTTCAATTTTTCTATTCATTGACAAAGTGTACCCATCTGCTCACAACTGTACTTTTGTGCTTAATACCAGCATGTCTTATAAGACACACTGGTAAATGATTTTAATATACTTTCCATGCTACAATAATGTACCAAATATTTAATTTTTCTACCCTGTAGGTAGAGGAAGTATTGCATTCCACCCAAGAATTCAATACCCAGATATCATCAGAAATGCATATTTTGAGTCCCTCAAATTAAAAAAAAAAATCAGCCTTTTCAGAAAAAGGTCCATGTGAGTATGTATATATACTTGACCCTAATTGTAGGTTTCTATTTAAAAAAATTAAATTGACCCTAAAATGACCATCACAACGTCCTCTAAATAAAACACAAGTAATGGTATTTACTTTCCCCCATAATATCAAGCAACTTTTATTCAAGACATTTCTTTCTACAACGCTTAGTTTTGGAGTGTCAACTTAAATGGTCCACACTGTATATATATATCAATGAACTACATAACTGAAAAGTATAAAGTTGGATAAATACCGAACTCTTGGTATTTAAGTTCAGTATCCGGCAGCATTTATACAAATGTTCCTTCACGCTGTTATTTATTAGTTATTCATTAAATATTCTAATGAAAGAAGTAAAATTAAGTATTGGTGTACAACCACGCGTAAATTTACAAGCGATGCTCTTTTGGATTTATGTATAAAGAAACATACTCTGGCTTAGAAGAATGGAAAATGACAACACTCCTGATAAGACACAGAGATAGTGTTGATTATGGAGGACATGCCAAGTAGTTTAGGTCAGACAATAATGATCTTTTCCATCTATATCCAGATGGAAAACAAGTAGCTTCCATTGAAATTGAGGGATATATTAAAGTTCATGCCTTACATTACCAAAAGATGTGGAAAAATATGAGTAGTTGAGAACAGAGCTAAACTTTAAAGGTGGTGTAGTGGAATACAAAGATGACATCAAAATTCTGTGATAAAAAGACTGAAAATTAATTTATAGTTATAAAATCTATTACTATAGGTTAGTGATATTAATTAGTAAGTAAAAATTATTCAATTGTGGTGGAAAGTTTTTGCTTATATAATCTGTTTACCATAATGCCAAAAAAATCCCAACATACATTATGTTACAGATTTGGAGAAGATTATAAGAAGAAGAAAAAAATCACACACAAAATATTAACTTCTATTTAAATAACACAACTGAAGTTAACATAAAAACATAGTGTGAGGAAGTCTTACATTTTGCTACCAAGTAAATTTCTAGAATATAAGACAATGTATTGGTAAAAAAAGTTTAATCTTCAGTTCTTTATTTCATTGCATTTTTATTTGTTTATTTTGTTTATTTATTTGTGCTAGCAATCTTCCTTAGAATATGGCTATACATCAGCCCAAGCTGTTATCTTGCCATATTCTACCCATATTACACTCTTATTATTACATAAAAATAATAGTAATGATACCAAAATAATAATCTTATAGTACTAATATATAATAATAATAATAATAATAATAATAATAATAATAATAATAATATAATTACATAACTTAACATCACTTGATGAAATTAATTTACATCTCTTTTTATTGTCCATAACCATTTCTTTTTTACTTTGGACAAGTATTCTCCTACCTTTTTACTATCCTTGTTAAAAATCTTGCTTAAAGCTACTTTCCTGTCCCGTTTTAACCATTTCCCATTTATAGCTACCTTTCTCCAATGCTGTGTACCTTTACAGTCAAAAACGATATGTTCTAAATCTTCTCTTTCCCCACATATTGGACACTGGTTCTGAGGGAACCCATTTCTCATTCCTATTAATCTCCATACACCTGCTCGTACCCAGGCAATACTTTCTCTTTGTTCCTTATTTGAGTTATCCACATACTGTTCTCTAGCCCATACATTTTTTATTAATATATATGATTCCAAGGAACTTTTCTTCCCAATGTTGCTAAATAAATTTTGTATCTCTATATCTTCAAATCTCTGCCTAGCTTCTTTCCAAAAACCCTTAACATTATTTTCCCTCCCTCTCCAGATTTCCCCATAACCACTATTTTCCAAATTAGTTTGTATACTATAACTCCACCCATTTTTCTTTAAGCTCCTTTCTTGGAATTCCAAACACTGCCTCAACAAGTTCTTCTCTTCTAAATTTAATAGTCTGTACCAATATTTGAGAGCTCTCTCCATTATTACCCCTTCCCCCCCACTCTCTGCATTTCAATTAGAGCAAATTCCTTAACTGTAGCATTTGGCAGGCCTAAAACTTCTCTGCAGAAACTCCTATGTACCATATCTCTCTCTTCCCAGCCTCGTTCTACTCCCCATATTTCACTTCCATATAACATTTTTGCTTCAACTACTGTGTTATATATTTTCTCTAGCCATTTAACATTTATATCTGGTATTCTATATTTGCACCCTCTAATCGCTGACATTGCCCCTTTCCCCTTTGTCAATACCAGTTTCTTCTGTTTCTCCCATTTTCCACCCCCATCCATTTTAACTCCTAAATATATACAATCTCTGATCACTTTATATTCCTTCTCTCCATTCATCCACTTTTCATACTTGCCCAGTTTGGCACCTTTCTTAAACACTATAATTTGAGTCTTCTCTTGATTTACTTTCAGATTCCACTCATCACAGTATTTATTCATTTGCTGTAGGGACTGCTTCAAACCAATCATTGAAACTAATCCTATCACTAAATCATCAGCGAATAATAACCCAGGGATTGATACCTTATTTATCATAGGCAACCAATTATTATTCCTTCCTATCTCAGTGAGGATATCATCAATATACAGATTAAATAACACTGGACTTAACTTACATCCTTGTCGTAACCGCTTTCTTTGGTTTACTTCTTTTGTCACCAATCCTACTCCTACTTTCACACAAAATGTGTTGTCCTTGTATAGAGCTTTAAATAAATTCACCATATGTTGGCTTACTCCCTTCCTCAAGAGTTTGTGCCACAACAAAATTAAATCAATGCGGTCATACGCTTTCTCCAAATCAACAAATGCCATGTATAATTTTCCCCTTTTTTCTTTTAAATACTTATCCACCAGAGTTTTAATTATGAATAAGTTATCTACCATTCTCCTCCTCTTACGGAAACCCATTTGAAACTCCGAGAGGGCATTTTTATTATCAGTCTTACTGTTTAGGGAAAGCACTGCATTGAACTTTTAAACTCCATTTTTATCAATTCCTTCTTTTCAGCATTTTTCACTATTTGAAATGCTCCTTGGGACACAGTCTATAACTTATTAGTTTGGAAGTGTAGGATAGCTTTAGGAATTACAGATTTAAAAAATGTGCACTAGTTAAAAAATATCAAATAGTTCAGTTGAAATGAATTATTTCCTGTAACTCACATTGAAAAGGTTGAAAAATTAAATTACATATATATAAAACAAAAAAAATGTTAACTTTAAAACTAATTATTGCAACTTAGAAGTGCCCGAACAACAATTTCTTTAAGTTTCTATACTACGCTCAAATTAATTTGGGAGATATACATCATAGACTCCAAGGAGCATTTTTTACCATATCAAAAAGTGATTATAAATAAACAAATTAACACTTAAAAACGTTTTACAGACATAGCTCCTTAATATGTTGTGCGCACTATACATTTTCTGTTCAGAGTATATGGTAAAAAAGCCAAAGCAATCAGAATAATACTGTAGATTTTTGGATTTTCCCAATGCATTGCCTTTAGCTTATTATGCCACATCAACAGAGGCAGAATCATCTAAGCTTTGAAATCCAAATGATTAGCAGGATGTGATGAATTTCCAATAAGATAACAAAAGCCTGTACCACAGTATAGTTATTATGCAGAACTACGGTCGCTCGAAAAAAACAACGAATTCCGGTGTTAATGATAGATTATTTTATGGTGATTACGTTTTTACCAATTTTGTTTGTCGGAAAGGTTCCCTAATGGTGTTACACGCTAATTTATTGCATGCAAGTAGCGACGCTTATTTGCGGATATTTATTAAGAATGCTGGCTAGAAGGAGCAGGATATGGATAAAGAAGCTTTATGACACATTTGAGATGTAAACATATAGTTAATATTAATTTGTAGTACCTAAAACCTGGGTTTCATTGTCGGAGGAAGACGTTGAATGTTATGCTCTGCAACAACGGCATATGTCACTTGAGCCTGGCTACCGTACCGCGGGTTGATCTACGTTAACAGCTGTTCTGTGAAGCGAGTAGGGCGTACTTTGGTTGATTTCTTGCGAGAGATTAAATGAAACATTACATTAGCTTAAGTATAGCTACTTTTTATTTTTTACTGTTGTACTGGTACGAGCATGTTCCAGACCGTGCTGTGGAAAGAGTATGTAATTCTATTTATAAAACCTAAGGTTTTTGATTCACGGGAGGTTAGGTTAGGTTTAGTTTTTTTTTATATAAAAACTTAGGTTAATTAGCAGTCAGTAGCTATCCTCCTTAACGTTGGTTATGATAAGCTTAAGTTTCTGAATTCACGGAAGGTTAGCATTAGGTTATTTTTTTTTATATAAGCTAAGTTTCTGAATTACGGAAGGTTAGCCTTAGGTTAGTTTTTTTTATATAAGCTTAGGTTTCTGAATTCACGGAAGGTTAGCCTTAGGTTAGTTTTTTTTTATATAAGCTTAAGTTTCTGAATTCACGGAAGGTTAGCCTTAGGTTAGTTTTCTTTTATATAAGCTTAGGTTTCTGAATTCACGGAAGGTTAGCCTTAGGTTAGTTTTTTTATATAAGCTTACGTTTCTGAATTCATGGAAGGTTAGCCTTAGGTTAGTTTTTTTTATATAAGCTAAGTTTCTGAATTCACGGAAGGTTAGCGCTAGGCTAATTTTTGTTTATACTTAAAGTTTGAAAATGTTGACTATAAATAACACATTGAAGGATCATTCAAAAGATGGGATTCATTGACAAGTTGTAACAGATTTGTTAAGTCTTGAAAGTTGTTGGCAAAAATATTCGCTCTGTTTTCTATATTTAATGTGAGGTTAGCCTTAAGGTTAGTGTGTGTATATGAACTGCTGGTAACAAGTGTGTTTGTAAGAAGTTCGAAAACTCGCTATTTTCGCGGGTTCCACTAGTATTGATGTGTTGGCACTTTCTTTCGCGCATCTGTGGTTTTAACAAACATTGACATTTAGTGATATATTTCTTATACAAGAATGTATAGAAAAAGTGGGAGGCGGGGGGTTTACAGGCTTTCTAATTATTATGCCAACTTTTAACTGTGTAATATAAGCTTCGACTTTCTGCCTAAAACTTAGCTTTTACAAATGGTATGGAGGATACAGCTGTCCAGCCGCTTTGAAGAACATATGGAGTCAGTGGCGGTGGTCTGGATAGGCTCGCTTGAACATAAATTCAGCGAGGTACCCGCTGTAGTGCGTCTTTTTACGGCCGTACCGGGGAACTTTGGATCGTACCTCCCTCCAGGCGCGTTCAATGTTTTGTGTGTGTGCCCCGGTATCAGGATCCACAAAATTAATGCTGTGGTTAACTGTGTAGTGCAGAAAACCTTCATCTGTAAGGCAGTTGTAGGCTTTCCAGCAATCACTTACTATTGTGCTGCCTGGTAGAATGTATTCCTTAATTGCAGCTAAAAGAGAGGCACTGTCGCGTTTTTCTACGGGCACCACAAAAATGTTTAGTGGATTTCCGCATTCTACCCCTCCGAAAATCTACTGCCCCTCAATTACATGGCCACAATTGTATTTCCTTTTTCCCACCTTTGCTTCGTCGATTTCCACAGTAATACTGACTCCCCCAATTTGCTTTTTGTTTACGAAGCACCAGTCTAAGCAAACTTCCCTGGAGAATGAAGACCAGTCCACCACGGTGTGTGCAGATACACCTAGTTAACGCTCCAAGTTAGTTTGTAGTGGTGGATCTCGGGATAGCCAATACACTACGAATAAGCACACGGTTTCTAGGGTTAAATGTATGTGGGAGAAGGTGTTGTCATAAACAGAGGCCTTGAAGCTGCACTCTTTCCTCTTCTTTTTGCCGGCGCTAACATTCTTCCTGCATCTGAAACTTTTTGTGTTCCAGTTTGCACTTAAAGGAGCACCACAGTTTTTACAACTACGGGTATTTGATAACACTCCGTGATTAATCAAAAACGACCGGTTTTTCTGTATTCAGTATGCTTTGTATGAATGCAGTTGCTGTAACTACACACGCGTTACAGGAATTGAAGCCAAGTCCTTCCGAAGTGCTCGGTTCTATTTTACAAACGCTACTGGCATGTGTCACCTGTCAGGGAGTTTCACGTTTGGCCAATCACATGTTGCCCTTTGACCTTATGACGTATGAAGTTGTCCTGAATATGGAGAGTTAGCGAACAGAGGGTAAAACAAATTGACAATTTCAGTAACTCCTCACCGAAGCGATAAGGAAGTAAAATTACGATTTTATGGTCTGAAATTTCGTGAATAAAGGAAAGGAAGTGAAAATTAAAGCTGGAAGTAAAATACGATTTTATTATTTCGTAGTTCTTGTCATGTAAAGTATTGAATGAGCAATTTAGCATGAAGCCTTCGCAGCGCAGTGGATAACGTGTTGGATTGTAAAGTTGGAGTTACTCGGATCGAGTCCTCTAGAGATAAGCTGAATTGTAAAATAATATATGTACATGTGTAATTGTGTAAGATAGTGTTAAAAGGGTAAGAAAGGAAAAGACAAAGAGGAGGAAAGAAGATAAGATGGGGGAAAAAAGGGAGAAAACGAGAAAGTAGGAGTTACTTTTTGTTATGATAGTTCCCCACCCAAAACCCCTCATTTCCACGGCTGTCCCGTTAGTGTGCAAAACAGACGTAAGTCATGGTAGAAAATGCTGGCGGCCCTAGTTCTGCATAATTACCCACAGTATTAAGTGAACAATAATTGTGTAGACTGCAATATTGGAAGTAAGACTTAAATGCATTTTGCTAAATTACTGTTTAAGATGGTTGACAAACAAGAGTTTCGAATTACAGGCCCATTACTTTTTTCTACTTTTGGATTTTTTTTGAAAAGGTAACTTTAGTATACATATCTTTAAGTAAGAACAATAATTTGGATTCAAAGAGTGTACAAACGATAACCTATCAGCACCATGTAATAAAATGTATATGCAAGAGCATATTTTGTGACCTAGATAGAAATTCTGACTGTCTCTTTTTAATAGTGTTTAATGCTTGTTCTTATGACATACAGAACCACAAGTAGTGGTGGACATTGATGATACATGAAATTAAAATTGGGAAAGAATGTTCGCAGCCTAAGTTTAGGGTACCTCCCAGCTTTGTCAGTTAGGAGGATTGAGAAATACCTGAGAAAACCACAGCCAAAGAATGTTCCCAGCCTAAGTTTAGAGTACCTCCCAGCTTTGTCAATTGAGGATTGAGAAACACCTGAGAAAACCACAGCCAAAGAGGGCATTCTGGTGGGATTTGAAATGCAAATTTTAAGGTTAGTTGTTTCTGATGCACTTTCAGCACTCTCCCAATATAGAAGACAATGTAGATAGCATAATATTGTTCTTCCTTAATTACTGATTTAAATGAGTTTCCTATTGCAGTTGCCACTTCAGGCTTTCTTTATATGGGTGCACCCTGCTGATTTCAAGGTCAGATATCGATTGATTCCACAAGAAAAACTCATCCAAAATGTCCTTGTGCAATTAAGTGACAATTTTAATCAAACCATACAATTCAAACACTTTTGCATCATGCACATTTTGGATTCTTGGTTAAAAACCATCTGACTGATAAATTCTTTGAATGAAGTTTCAACAGAGGCCTGCAATTTTCAGTTTTAAATAAAAAGAGCACATTTTTAATGGATCTTGCAGCTGCAGACAGGACATTTGTAGGTTGCAAGGAAGCAGATTTTGAAAAGCTTATCTTAATATCATATTCAAGTTGCACTCACATGCCTCTTTAAGAGTTAAGAGTAAGCAACGTTTCTGTAGTTTCCCTTTTCCATATGGAGTTTTCACAATAATTCCATCTTTCATACCAGGTGACTGTCAAGATATGGAATCACTGATACATAAGTTCTCATTTTATAGTTGTAACATAACATCTCAATCTGTAGACCCTATAGTGAGCTAAACCAGCTTAAAGAAAGCTAGTCTACTCTAGGACGTAGATTACGTCATAAATACATAATTACATTGTGTACTTGTATGTAAATAAATTGTAGTTCTCATGTAGAGTACGTTAGAGCTAAAAAATTTTAAAACAATATTATTTATACTTAATGCATTTATCAAATTCAGTAACATTTTAAAGTCAGCCATTTTTTTGAATGAAAGAAATCCTCCACTGTGTAGAAGGTGTGAGTGATGACTTGAGACATCTTTTCAGCGCTAACTTGAATTTATTTTTATTGGTTTCAGTTCCTTAATATACAATGGAAGTGAATTAAATAATACTATACCATTGTAGTAAGCCCCTTTTTGGAATACTTGTAGGTTATTGCTTGGCCTGTGTAAGTCCTGCCCATTTCTGGTTTGTTTGCTGTATATGTCTAAATATTTTATGAACACTTCTGGGTGGTCAACCACGGTTAAAAGTACAGCTAAAATATACTCGCAGGCTAATGGTAAAATTCCAAATGTTTTGAATAGTGGTTTTCAATGAGTTGATTGCTTTACACCTGCCATTATTCTTATTACCATTTTTTGCAAAAGAAATATTTTTTTTGCATCTACTGAATTTCCCCAAAATGTTATTCCATAAGTCATAATTGAATGAAAATAAGTATAATATACTGTTTTAGGATGCTTTTATTTGTAAAATGAATTAATGATCTAATTGCAAAACATACAGAGCTTAGTTTCGGTAGGATGTAGTCAATATGGTCTTTCCAATTCATATTATGATCTATAATAAGACCAAGAAATTTTATGTTACAAGTTTCAGTAATTTCATTGCCTTCATGTTCAATTCCTATGTTTGCAATACTTTTATTTTTTGTGTGAAAATTGGTATACTTAGTTTTTTCAAAGTTTATATGAATTTTGTTACTATCAAACCAATTATTTAGCACACTGAAAATACTGTTGGATAACTCTGAGAGGCGACTGATGTTGTGTTCTTTAATTATAATACTTGTATCATCTGCAAAGAGAACTGGGTGAGCATGTTCATTTATTACTCTGAGGAGGTCGTTGATATATATTAGAAACAATAATGGACCCAAAATTGAACCTTGTGGAACATCATGCTTTATTTCTGACCATTTGGAATATGTTTTGGAATTATCTGCGGAATTTATTATGACCTTTTGATGTCTGTTTGATAGGTAAGATGCAATCCATTGATATGCTTTATTCTTAATGCCATAATATGATCATTTTGATAAGAGTATGTTATGATTTACAGTCAAATGCTTTTGATAGATCACAGAATATTCCTAGTGTGTTACATTTATTATCAAGTGATTTCAAAATTTCATTCGTTAAGTTGAAAGTGCCATCATTGGTTGACATGTTTTTCCTAAATCCAAACTGCTCCTTTGCTAAAATACTATTTTGAATTAGGTGGTGACATATTCGTTTTAACTTAAGTTTTTCAAATACTTTGGAGAAAGCAGTTAGTATTGATACTGGTCTATAGTTTGACAGTTGTGACTTTTGCCCTTTCTTGTATAGTGGTTTAACTATAGAATATTTTAGCCTGTCAGGAAAAGTCCATGTTACAAAGGAGAAGTTATATATATGACTTAAAGGTTTGCTAATTTTATCAGCGCATAGTTTTAATATCTTAGTAGTTATTTCATCATAACCCGATGAATTCTTGCTTTTGAGGGATTTTATGGTTTTATTTACTTCTGTTGTGCTCGTGGGAACTATTTCTATACAAGTAGGCTGTTCTAAGCTTGCTTTTTTCACATATGAAATAGGGTCCTCCACTGTTGTTTGCACTGTAAACAGTAAATTTTCTGAATATAATACTGATTAAATAATGTTGCTTATTGCCTCCATATCAGGGATGTGAACTGTTTAGTTTGATGGAGAAAGAACCCCTCTTGTTTGGCAAATTCCTTGATGTAACATTTTCTCTCTGTAGAAGAATTAGGGGTGCAGTTTTAATATTCTTTTGTGCTTTTCCATGGGATTGACGAGGTCTCAAAGGTGAAGTAGCTGTTGAGCAGCTAGGGGTCTATTCTGAACTTTCCGCAAGTTGAGTTATGGCAGTTTCCCTCCTCTTCCTCACTTTCTCATTTTTCTTCTTTTATCTTTCTCCATAGCTCCACTTTTATCTTTCTCCATAGCTCCACTTTCATACTTTCTTCATACAATTCATGGCACATAGTAGAAAGAGATATGAGAAGAGTAATGCTGTTGATGGATATGATGAGATAACTAGGTATAATGGAAATTTACTTTCAAGGCAAGTAAATAGCCCTAGGTACAATTCTCTGCTCAAAAAGAAGTGGACTAGCCAAATTAATATGTGGAAATAATAAATAACTGCAATTTTTTTAATCACTGATTACTTCATGGAACAAAAGACTTGTAGCATAGAAAGAAGAATAGCTATGCATTTCATTCACATGAGGGTTAGGTATGTAAAGCAAACATTTTTGTAATTGTAAGTCATGGGCTGACATTATTTTGGAGAAGTCTAAAAACTATTTTTATTACACTTAAAGTAACATTTTCAGAAATTTATAAATAGTCTTGTAGAACGCACCCTAAATATGAAATTAACCCATTCACATCTCTAAGAACCTAAAGAACAAAAGCTCTGTCATGTTGGGAAGTCTTTTAAAACAATATAGTTTATTGGTTAATTTCTTTACATTCTCCTTTAAGGCAATTTTTAGAAAAGTAAACAATTTTGAGAGAATAAATGAGCTGGCTTTGCTGATTAACTTTATATATAATATTGCAGCTTTTACATCATTTTAAAATTCATTGCTTTGGTTGACATTTTGGTGAAATTGCTCTGTTATTTAAATTTAAAATCATTGGAACTTTCACACAGTGAAGAAAATAATTTAAATATGAAAAATGAATCAACATTACGCACTCATATTACTCCACATACCAAATTATTGGCAACACACTTCACAAAGACCTATTGTGGAAAAGTGGCTATAAAAACAAGTTAAAGTGAGGATTCATGCTTTTTCTAAATATCAGGGTTTTTTTTTTAAATTAGTTCACTAGTGGCATCAATCTTAAAGAGTCTACACTCATCTAAATATCCTGTTAGTTTCCCTACTGCCAGGTTAAAAACAGAGATATTTCATTCCTATGCGTGGCATTCGCTCAGTAAGCAATTGTTAATATATTATTTATTCATACTTACTGCACATTATTTCAAACGCCACTCATTGTCTTGATGTACAACACAGTTGTAGTTTTTCAACCACAAAGGACACACATGGATTTCTTTGCACAGTTGTTCAATTATAATATTACACTCACGGCAAACACGAGGATCCAGCAGTTTCTTCCAAGTAGAAAAGATAAAATATAGTCGACGTTAGAATGTCTACCCTGTCAGCAAGCACACTGTTGATTTGCACACATTCTTAAAACAATTTACTCTTTCGGAGCTAAAATTAATAATACGCGTGGTACACTAAAAATTGAAATCAAACGGTTTATCCATTTGTGACCTTAATTGATTTAACGATGCTAACAAAACCTCAGTTTGGTTATACATTTCGCAAAAGTATCGATCAAATATATCCTGAAAGCATATATAATTAAAATATTAGTATCTTCAATTAACGCTATTTCAACAAATTCTCAATATCATAAAATATACAAGCAAAACTACTATCGCCCTCAGACAACTCAAGAACACAAGCTCACTTTACAAACCACAATCTAAAAACCTAATTCATTCATTTTGTTAGTGCAGCCCACAGACTTATATAGAATATGGACTACTCCTTATGATTTGTCGCAGGTGAAGCCGGCTTTGCGCGCGGCCGCCATAGGTTGAAACTGTTTTTGAAAAGAGTTGAATGTGCACAAAAAAATAAGATTTTGCAGTGTGAAGAGTTAAACTAATTAGTAAAGTTATACTGCTATTTTCAAACCAGTATAATGGTCAACACGTCCGTGAAGTTTGGGTGAAATTTCTCTTATAGCAAGAGGAAAAACAAGGAAAATAGGATGTTTCAAGAACAGTTTAGTGCACTCATTTTAATTACTCTTCGGCGTTAAACTTGGTGAAATATGTTACTATCAACAAACAAATTCTGTATTGCATATTAATTTTAGATTTCCAACACCGAAAGACCTAAGAAAAGCCTGGTTAAAGGCAACACGGAGAAAAAATTGGCAACCCACTCCGGCCTCTGCCGTTTGCTCCCAGTACATTCAACCCCAGGATTTGGACCTAATACGTTTGATATAAGTAGCTTCTTAATAACTGCTTCATTCTTGAGCTCAAAATTAATATAAACCCTATTATAAATTGGCGCATTATAACATAAGCAACTTTAGAATTTTATTCACACACACACACACACACCTAGATTCATTTATTACTAGTGATCATTTGTGTACTTTATGCCTTTACCAGTTTCTATAAGAAATGTCTTGCCAGTTAACTTATGTAGCAGCTAGCAAGAGAAATAGTATCAAATGAAGTGCTTGTGATGCCAGAACTGTCAGGATATGAGGCGTGTTCCTTGGACAGTGAATGGAGTGGTAATAATTATAGCAATATTCCGTTACCGAAATTCCTGATTAATAGTGTCACACATTCTTCGAAATCTTTAAGCGAATACTGTAAGATTACCAGTGACGTAGCGTAAGGGGAGACTTTGAGACTTAGTATCCCCTGTTAATATACACAAAAAACGCAATATCAATATGTGACAATATGAACAACAATATAAATATAATTTCTAAATGCTTCAACATACATCAGCTGTAGCCAGTGTCACACCACTGTATTGGGTTGGCAGCATACTGTCTTCCACAGCAAAGAAAGTCCCCGGGGAATGAAGGGCAGAGAGAAAATTTCTGATTAGACACGGTCCGAACCCTGCCTACTTGCTTATGTTACCCTTATTTATGACACATACGACAGCTCAATTGAATAGTATTACTCCTTGCGTAGCATGCGTTCTCCGTCACACATTCACTGTCCTTGTCGCACTTTTTCCAAACAGATACGGTTAGCACATTCCTGTCAGGGACATGCAATCAAATGCACCTAATAGGGCAATTCGGCACGCTTTATGACATATATTCGTGCTGTTTCAAATGCACAGGACTCAGACACAACGTCTCCAAAGCTTTTAAGAAGTTCAACAGAAAGATAAAAGAAGGCGAAATGCAATAATCTTCGCTTTGCCTTACGGTAATGTACCGCCTTAAATCTAAACCGTGTGGAAATTCAAGTATAACATGGACAAAAGCCTGATGACCCTTTTGCATGCCTATGCAAGCGCTCTTTTAAAATCCGGAAAGAAAAGCATTTTTTTGCCATTTCAAGGGAAACAAACATTCGGTCCATGCTGAGGAATACCACTGCAATGATATAACATTGTGATGGTATTCAGCTATAAATTGTAATCCGCAATACCATTACATTATTTTACAACCTCAAATAAGGATTTTCTATAGCTTACTTTGATCAATGTGGTCATCTCTGAAAACGCCTAACACATATAACTAAAATTTTTTATAGCTGTTTAAAGTGTAAAAATTAGCACAATATGTATTGTAATTATAAAACTCGGATTTGCTACATTCACATGACTCTCTTTTCTCACTCTTCCACAAACTATTCTTATAGAAGTTTATTCTTATATCTACTTGTTAAGAGAGATGAACTTCAATTACACATTTAGTTGTATGTATAAGAAGGATTCAGTAAGCTAGGCCGATAGTCAAATTATAAAGAGTGTCGCTATGTGATGGCTTTGAAATCCCATGCTCTTTGCATGACCACGAGGGTAAAAAGCCGAATAGCGACTTACAAGTGAAAAAAGTTTAAGTATTTGAACATTCAGAGAAATAACATAGAATATCTTGGACATGGTTAACGCCACAATAATATTTATTTGGCGTAAATTGTGTGCTTTAACGATATCTACTTTTTTAAAATAATTTTTTTATCTTTTAACCTTTACCAAATTATACAAGCCACTCAAGTGAAGTTTTCACAGGCTATTTACAGGAAATTCAAGACATACATTTTATTTTGTCATGAAATTTCATGAAATTCAAAACATGAAATTTCGGTATGGAAATTTTGGGTGGAATGCAATACTTCCTTACTTCCTATAAGTAAATAGGAGAGAAAGTAAAATTGCATAAATAATGCATAGCCTGAAGGTTCCATTTTATTTTAATATATAATTTTTCTTCTCCCCTTGTCTGTCTCTCTACCGCTCTTCGTTTATTACATGTTTAAAAGGCAATGATGCTTGTTATCTTTTGTAAGAAATGCATTGCTATAGTAACTTAAATGTTGAAAAATTTAAAGCAAAAAAAAAACAGCTGTAAGAATATGTGGCATAGTTTTGTTACTTCCTTCGTATTATTTTTCTTTACCTATTTTATATGTTACAGAATGAGAATTTTGTTTCAAATAAATTTGCCTGAGGTGACCATATCATGTCAGATAGCATGATGGGGTTTGAATTACCTGAGCTTCCAGATGGGAATAGCGGTGCCAGATACCTTCCACATGATGCCATCAATAGACAGCTCCAGAAGCAGTGAATGCGCGGGAAGAGATTGTTGCAACAGATGGTTACCAACAAGTTCCAAAAACTAAACCTGTGAAAAGATATATGCTGGTAGTAGTACAATAGCAAACAATTAAAAAAGGTCATAATTAAGTTAATTTAATGTTTTCTTTAATCGTCAACAATGTGAACAATAAGTTAGCCTCAAGCGACATATGCCGTTGTTGCAGAGCATAACAGTTAACCTTTTCTGTCGATAATGAAACCCAGGTTTTATTAGTTAAAATGTAATATTTCCTACATACTTACACTGCAAATGTGCCATAATGCTTCTTTATTCATATCCTGCTCCTTCTAGACAGCACACTTAATAAATATCCACAAATAAGGGTCGCTATGCGCGTGTAATAAATTAGCGTCCAACTCCAAACAAAATTGCTAAAACGTTCTTCCTTAGGTGTATGTTGCTTAGAGGGGAAAATGATATACAATGCTTTATTCAGTATACTTTCTAAAATCTCCCTTTCAACTAGGACAAATCAACATAAAAGAATCTACCGTTGAAATAGCAATTCGCTGATTTTTCGAGCGACCCAAGTTCTGTATAATAACCAACCTATTTTCATGCCATTTACATAGATTCTTCGTATACATTACCTTTTCTCGACTTTTACATAATCCCCTCCGTTAAGCTATTGTGAAAACGTCCGTGACACTTCCTTATATTCAGAAAAGAACACCTTTAAATAATCTTCTATCTTAAGAATTCGACACACCAACTGAGACATACCCAATACACAGACAGAATGAACAAAATGGAGAATAACGGAAGAAAATCAGTGCTGCCAATGCTGTTTCCAAGCAGCAATGCAGCCACTTTGATAACTTTAGTAATTTCACAATTCATTTGGTACAATCAAAGGGCGATACATTCAATAATGTAACGCCTAACATCTTTGCTCAATAGGGCTGCAGAATTTGTTGAATGCACCAATGCAAACGGAAGTGGGAATTTCGTAATTTGTTTTGATGTGAGAAATTCGCACGTTCGTGCATGTCTGTTATTTTAATCTTCCTTGGCGTATTCTACTATAGACTTTGACCTTCTGTTACATTTCTGTATATATCTCTCGCAGGTATTATTGCACAATATACATACACAATCTGCGCTTGGTTCATTTACTTTCATTTGGTTGCGCACTTTGAACTGGAACCCATTGACAGCCAATCTTGTCACAAGGTGTCTCAAATGGTAGTTTGTATATTTCCAGTTCTGGTTCGTCATAGCCTCGGTACAGAAAAAATCTTCCCTTATTTCCTCCCTTTTGTGTTCCAATTTCCCAAGCGCTTATTACTATTGGTGGCTCTTAGTACCTACTAGATGGAATCGTATATCTTTCTCATGTTAATACGTAGGCCAATCTGGATCTCGCGTACTTTGAAACTCCAAGCACTCTCTTTAAAAAAAAAGTCGCTTTAATCCTTTCTCTTTTCTCTATTTGATGTATTCCTATACTAATTCTAGTCCTATGTTAGTATTGGCATGACCTTTAACCGAAATAACTTCATTCAGTCATTGCTGACATTTCCCTTAAATGTCTTATTTCATCCATGCTTTTATTCGCTGCGATCATTCGTTGTGTTAAAGTAAATTTTGAAATTCCTTGCTGTAGTTTGTATCGTTATCCCTATATACTTGAATATATTTTATCTCTTTAATTCTTTCCCTTTGTGGATTACTCCGCCTGTATTTGGTGGCTTTCCTCCATTCCTGAAAATATTCAATTCTGTTTTTCTTTTTTCTCGTTTATTTGAATCTCAATTGATTCTGTCCAGTCTCTGAGTATATCCATAGCTCTTTGAAGATCTTCTCTATAGTCTGATGCTATAGCCATGTCGTCAGCATAGATGTAAATTCTCGCATCTGTTTCTCCACTTATCTTATCCTCTGCGGCCGCGGTGAAAGCGTTAAAACGTACTGGACTTAAAGGGTCTCCTTACAGAACACCAAATCGTAATTTGTTTTCCGGACCACATGCTTTGAATCCTTGCGGAGAAAACAGTGAAATATGTTTATTGTAGAATACCGATTAAGAAGACATTTTGTGATTTGTGTTTGCAAATTATGGCGGAATATGACAACAGTGTTGTTCATGAAGAAATCTACTTTAAAATGCCAATGTTATGGCCATTGCTTATGAAGAAAACGAGGAAAGAGATAGGACAGTTTCTGTAAGAAATGTGAATTATTTTGAGAAGACAGTACCACAATATTCTTTAGATGGGTTTCAGAGTCGTTTTAGGATGTCACAAGCAGCTGCAGAGACTGGTTCAAACTATGATTCATACTTATGTTTACTTTTTTAAAATAAAACACCGTAAATGATTGCACTGTTTTATATAGCCTGACATGTTAGATGCAACCATGTGTAAGAGTATTATTTTCTCTACTATGGAATTACAATAAGTAGATAGAGTATAGTATTCTACCCCAAATCCAATACCGAGATTTCACCGGAAATACCTGTTTTGAGGATCCTGGATAAAAAAAGTAGCAAAAGGTTCGTGTGTGTGTGTGTGTGTGTGTGTGTGTGTCTGAACAGCATAACTCAAAAACGAAAAGTGGATAAATACCAAACTTGGTATTTAAGTTCAGTATCTTCCAAAGATGCGATGCGAAGATTTTCAAGTAAATCTCCCAAACCCCAAACCCAAACTACACTTTATGTGGACATGTTTTAAGAAGGTTCTAACGAGGATATTAAGGATAGTGCATAACAAAAGCATATGTTGATTTTTCTTTATTTTCCTTTTTCTTTCTTTTTTGAATAGCCTGTGAAGTACACTTCATCAGGAATACATTCATAATTTTCTACAACTGGATAGTGGAAATCGTGCTATACAAAAAATGTGGATCTCCTTAAAACACACAATTTATTTAAACTAGTTTCTTGTAGCATAAGCCATTTCCGAGATTTCCGTTATTATTGGTTCAAATTGTTCAATACTCTGTTTCTCGCGATGTCATGGAATCAATATAGAATCTTAAGGCCAGTATATAGCGCGCAGTTCTTAAACATTTGATTATCCCGATTCCCTTTGTATCTATAATGAAATGTATAACATAGCTAAATATTTCCCGAAATGTTTATCCCGATTAAACTTAAGTAAAGAGAAAAATAAGCGTTCATTAGAATACGTTGTATGCTCATTAATAAACGATAGAGGTTTGAGAAAGCCGTGTGAACATAACACACGAGTTTCGTTTACTTGCAGTTAATGGAAACCAAAGTAAGGCATCTATTTAGGAATGCATTAAAGATTTTGGAACATAAAAATGCAAATGGATAAAATACTTGTATTCTGCAGGATATTATTAATGGCCATGGTTTTAAATACTCAAATATACGGTTGTACTTCTACACACTCAAAAACAGAAACGCTTAAAACTGGTTCCTATTAGCCTTATGTGATATCTACATGTGATTGCTGCAGAAACGGGCAGAAAAAATTCCGAATACGATTCCAACATCGGCGGTGTCCGGAGACATCTGGGAGGCCTTCGAAAATCGTTTCGAGAACCATCGCTTGGCCTCCTATCGTAGTCAACTTAAGTCAAAGCTGCAACAGGCAGGGGAGGCGCTGCTGGAATTCGCCCTGGCAATTAAACAGCTAGCGAATAAAGCTCTGGTGAACCTCCCGCCCAGTTACATATCTCAGGAAGCTGTCTACTGCTTTGTCGACGGGATGCGTAATGCCAAGGTACGAGAGCATCTAATGCTCAGCGATTACAAGACCATCCACGACACGCCAACGGCCGCGTTGATGATGGAGACGGACAAGGTAACAGCTGCACCTACTTCGAAGACCAGGGGCATTCGATACGGCAGGAACATAGGATTATCCCAAGAACTTCGACGACGATTTTAAAATGGTTTGAGTTGGGGTGTGGACAGCCTGTTCAACTAATAAAGGACTGTCCATGCAAAGCCGACAAGCAGGCGGGAACGAATAAGCACCGGCGCGGCGCGGCAAGTCGGGGCCGTCTTAACCAGCTTCTCAAGTGACGTTGCGTGCCTTGGGTAGAAGAGTGGATGGTAGCCTCGTCATGGACAGCTGGATAAATCGGAAGATGTGCCGGATACTAGTCCGCACAAGTGCAGCCGTGACCCTAAACAGATGTGGCTTGGCGAAGGGCTTACTGTCGAGGTAACCCAATCGCCCCTACCAACTAGTGACGGCATCAGGCGATACGTTGCCTGTGGAGAAGGAGACTTTGCTGGAATTGACCCTAGGAACATCGTCAAGCTGTGGATGTTCGTCGCGGGGGTGGCTGAAGATGTGATACTGGGACTGAATTTCCCCAGGAGCCACGGGACGACGGTCGTCATCGGCAGGAGGGTCTTGGGACTCGGCCGAGACGAGGTGATGCTTCAGAGCACCGGGGATCTGCGTGATACTGGCGGAGGATGTGGTTGTGCCCACAAGAAGCGAGGTGTGGTGAAGGCGCGTCTGGAGGGTAGCGCTCCAGGAACCTGGTTTCGGACCGGAAGGCACCACTGGATGGATTACGCGTTGCAGAGGCATTGCTGCCTTGCCGGGAGGAAGAACCAGTGAGACTGTTGAATCCATCGGACACCGATCAGGACATACAGGTCGGAACGGAGTTACGGGAATGCGCGCCGGCTGCGAGTATATCGCCGTGCGAGGGACCCGAGGAGCCAGCACAGTCTCAAGATCTGGGGCCACGGCTGGATGACTTGTTGAAGAGGGCGGTGGACCATCTGACTGCGGCATAACTGAAGAAGATCCGGTACCGTCTTAAGCAATACCAGTCTGTCATCGGCCAAGGGGACGACGATTATGGTAGCACCGACCGAGCACTCCACCACGTCTATACCGGAGACGTCCGGTCTATCCGGCAAGCACCAATACGTGTTCCTCTGGCGAAACAAACGGGAGTACAATACATGCTGGAGGATGTAACTGGGATTTTGGTAATCATATATATACCATTGATATAGTGAATACTCTTTTCGTGCCACTTTTATTACGTAAAAAAGTTATACTATCATATTGTGGTGTGTTTTCTTTTGTGGTCTTTTCCCTGAGGACGATAGTGAATCTTTAAGTACTTTCGAATGCAGAGCTTACACCTATTACTTTCCTAATATCTCTACTCATGGGCCAAGGAAGCATGAACGTTGTACATAAATCACCTTAACAAACAACTCCTTTAAATGATTTATTCTTACGATTAATGTAAGGAGAATAGCAGTTGAATGGTTTGAATCTTGATTATTTTAAAATTTAAATAGCAATTGCTTCGATAGTTCGGCACTAATATAATTATTAAAGTGCTGTGTTGGTTATTAGTTGTTTGTTCGTTTAACCTTAAATCATCTTCCTTAGTTCACTGTGCGAGATTAGTTTAAACGACACTGTCGAACTTTCCAAATTACTATAGGATACAACTTCCATTAAACTTTATTTAATTATTGAACTCTTTAAAGTTACTATCACATTATACATCAATAACATAAATACCTTATCACCCATTGATATGAAATTTACAATATATGAAAATCTTAAGTTCTGAAACTCAGTAAAACAAAATTGTAGATGTATCGTATTTTATGACCGCAGGTTCCCTAACTTTGGTTGCATTGCACTATGTTTTCTAGTTATATAATACAAGAAAATTATAAAAATTAACTATTATCCCGTTTGATGAGTTACTCCTCCTGGGGAACTTGACTTTGACTCTGCAACAAATGTAAGCAATTGGATACACTTTTATAATCTCTGTTTCATAATTGCAGAATCCCGCCGTCTTGAAATAAGTTGTGTAGTCCTTGGTGTTAGCCTTTCAGATTACTGTAATGACGATGAGCTAGATATTGAATGGAGAATGACGACCATCAATGACCAGAGTAGTAATTTATGAACGCAGCAGCCTTTATTCCATTTTACCATGTATCCTGAACTTTCTAAAACGTAGCAGTATCCCATTCTGCACACCTCAATACTTAAGCATGCTTCTATAACTGCTTCAAACATATTTCTCCGTCTAACTTAATCACATTTGGATACCGCCGACTTTTATTATGAATGCGTGTTAATACTCGGTATCACAGTCGCTATTCGTTAAGACGTATACTTTTATACTTATTGGTCCTAGGTGAACTAACTTGAGCTCTGTGTATACCACTCCATTCATGACATAGTCTCGATCGTCTAACAACTTGTCGATTCGCTGTCTCAACCTGCTGTCCTCACTGCTACTTCACATACTACCTCCCTTACCCTCACCCCGCCTTCCTAGCTAGCATCTCCTCTTCTTCTTCATATGCCACGTTGTCATTCAGTTTAGGCAACTTTCACTCATATGCCGCTTTCTAATTTCAACTATCACTGTTTACTTGGAATACCACGCAAGAAGGACTGAGATCTAGGAGTATCATTTAAGAATCCGACAGCTCTTGGTAATCCCCTGTGTGCTTGGTGAAGAGGAAGAAGAACGCTGACTTAGCTTCCGCGTGGACTATAAGAAGTTGAATACTGTCACCCGAAAGGACTGTTTTCCCTTACCACGGATTGACTACACCCTGGACACTCTTTCTGGTGTCCAGTGGTCCTCAACCTTGGACCTGAAATCGGAATATTGGCAAGTGGCTCTGGACTCTAGAGACAAGGAAAAGACCGATTCTCGACAGGCCAAGGGCTTTAGCAGTTTATGGTTATGCTCTTTGGCCTCTGCAACGCGCCAGCCACTTTCCAGCACCTGATGAAGTCAGTGATGAGGGGATTGACTTACGACGCCTGCCTGCTGTACTTTGATGACATCGTCGTCATTGGCAGCACTTTTAATCATTTAGAGAATTTGACTAAGGTATTGCAGAGGCAGTAAGCGGCTAACGTAAAACTAAACGTGAAGAATTGCCAACACTTCTGCAAGCAGGTTAACTACTTGGGCCACATAGTCTCACCAACTGAGATGGCCAAGGACCTGGAGAATGCTCGGACTGTGAGAGATAAACGAGAGTTACGTAGTTTTCTGGGCTTACGCAGCTATTGCCGTCGATTCGTCAGAGGATTCTCCAGCATTACGAAGCCCCTCATTCATCTGACGGAAGAACACCGCCCTTACATGTGGACAGAAGAGACCGAGGACGCGTTCCAGGTGCTTTAGTCAGCACTCTGCAGTGCTCCGGTTTGGAATTTCTGCGGATCGGCGGCGATTTTATCATGGACACGGACGCCAACGACAGTGGTATTGGAGACGTACTATTCCAGGTGCAGGATGTGTAGTAGGGGGTAATAGCGTACTACAGCAAGATGCTCTCCAATGCGGAAAACGACTACTGCGTTACCCGACGGGAGCTCCTGGCCGCTCTGAAGGCATTGGAACACTTCCATAAGTACTTGTATGGTCAGGCATTCCATCTGAGGACTGACTACTCCTCCCTCTCTGGTTATTGAGCTTTATGAACCTGGAGGTCCAGACAGCCCATTGGATCCAGAGGCTTCAGGAATACAATTTCACATCAAAATATCTGGGAAAAAGGAGTCACTCCAATGTGGATGCCATCTCAATGATACCCTGCCAGTAGTATGAAAGGCTCTTGAGTCCGTTCGTTGACCCCTGATGACGTCATCACCGCAGGGCATGTAACATAAACAAAGCCGCCGCCGCCGCCGCTGCTGCTGCTGCGTCCACGTGTTGTCGCGTCGACCTTGGTGTAGCTAGCACGTGATCACCCTAAGGCATGAAGGCCGCTGCTACCACACCTAAACAGGTGTTTATTAGAACCCGGCCTTGGTCTAGCTAGCACTTTCTTGGCATTGAATGTATCATCTAAATAAAATATTGCATTAGCTGATCCTTTTATTTAATTGCTACTGATTTTTCTAGGTATAATTGAGGATGGGAGAGGATTTTCCCTATATTCGGATGTAAAGGAAAAAAGTTGGAAAATAAAAGACGTGAAGGTAAGTTAGTTTTTTTATTCATTCTTATAAGATACAAGTGTCGAGTTTATTTCGTCACAAATAACATCGTAAAGGACGAAACATGAAGCATTTTCTTTTGGAAGTACATAAGTGCTACTACCTGAAGCACTGTTAACATAGTCTTTTATATCTGTTGTAGCTAAGACATATTTTGCAAGTTGATGTTGCAACACATTTGCATTGCACAATAGAAAGTTTACATCATCTAAACAAAGGATGACTTGTGAGTTTTCGCATTGTATCCTGGCACGATGCCCATTTATGGATTTGAGGCGAAACTGTTCTTCGATGCATCTGTACGACTGCCCTTTGCAGAGATGTTCGGCAAGTTTAGGTAGGTGATTCAGCAGAGTCGCGAAGTAGTAGGACGAGAGGACGACTCTTCCCTGCTTTACTCCGCCAATTTCCACGTGAGCTTCGTAATTTCTTCTTTTGAAGAAACCCAGGCTGATGTATCTGGAGTGATGTTTGTTGAGAAAGTAGGTCCTCGATGCAACACGGGTTCCGGAGGAGGAGTCACCCGGCGCAGTGGCATTCTGATCTGTTTACCTCTTGAGCTCATCTCGTCGACTGCTCCACAGCTGAAACAAAAGAAGCATCGTGTCTGTTAGAGCTATCAGCAGGACATCTGGTGTTAAGTTTTTTAAGCTTATGATGCTTCAACCAATTGAACATGGCGTGAGCGTGTTTGCATGCACAGTGAGTGTTTGAGAACTTATGACAAGGAAATCCGCAGTGTAACTGATGATAGAGATTTTCTGGCTTGGGGCAATTAAATTCTTTTCTTAAATTGATAAACGTTCTATCGCAGAGTGCGGAAAGAACTTCACATTTATCCTCGTCATAAGCGAAGAGAGAGATGTGCCCCGCCACCGCCTCTTCCAGCACAGTTTTTAGCATGCTATAAGGAACGTAACCATCATTGAAATGCATTCCATTTTTATTTTCTTTGTTAAATGCATCTAATTTACTATTCCAGGGATATGGGCTTGCAAAATGAAAGGTTTGAACAATCCCTTTTCCAATGATCGCCAATTCCTTTATGATTAATTCTTTGCCGTTTCCTCTGAGCACTGTATAATCTACGACAAGACCTCCTTCCATCTTGCACAAAGACTGGCCGAAAAATAAATGAGCTACTTACCTTTATACCCGGTAGGCATCGCTGTCCCTTGTTGCACCGCCAGACTGGAAACTCTCTTTGGAACATCTCCCTGGCCTGACGATCTGGATTGGCAGAGTTGAACAGGGCTACGAACTCGTTCATGGTGTATCCTCTGGTGCAGACGTAGAGAGTATAGAGGCACGCGTACTGGCCGCAGATGTCGGAGTAGAGGCTTTGAAGTTGGCAATGATTCACAATAAAGTGAAATGGCATAAAGCTTTTCAAGGATTTTATAAAGGGAGGGAGGCCGTACGAATCGAAATACCATGCAAAAGAATTTGAATTTTGAGTTACAGCTATCCAGTGTGAACCAGGTAGGTTGTGAGGATCTAAATTTATTACGAATGTTGACAGTTTAGTAAACTCTGTAGGCAACATGTCCGATGCAAAAACTCCTGCAAAATTTGGAATGCCTCGCAAAGTTTGTTCAATTTGTAAGGTGTTCATAATTAATAATCGGTATGCACTCTCAGATCTTTGTCTATCTGAATAGAATTTTCGTACTCACAGTACATGATACACGTGATGGCTTGTGTTAACTTTGTTTTAAATCTGAGCTCTATTCTTATATTTCCGTTATTTAATAGAGAAACATGACCTTCTGAAGCGGCACTGTCTGGCGTTAAATCGAAAAGCACTAGGAAGTAACCCATTATATACATATCGTGCGTGATTTGAATTCCGCTGTTGGTGTGATGGATGCCAGAACCGGAAAAGAGCGTTTGGTACGCTAATGTTGAACCTTTTTCGTTAGAGGTATCGATATAAAGACCTTCTGCCGGAATTTGCTGGCCGTTAACGTAAATCGCAAAATATTCCAAATGGAAGTGCTTAAAATTGAAAGGATTTGTGGTGTGAGTTCCGGAAAAATTTGTATTTTCTGTCATACCTACGAGTATCCTTTTAGGGAGCGGACCTAATACAGCATTGTCTATAGAGATGGTACTTTGCCCTGCTGCGAAAGTAAAGGACCTGACATCGACTCGCGTTATATCGTATCTCGCATTTACTTTTTCTAAAGCATTCATATGGGCCATTAAGAGGCTAGGAGCTGGTTTTATCTTTCTCACGTATAGAGTGACATCTAGGAATTGAAATCTAGCATGTATATCCGCACTTTCACTCATTATATAAAACGAGTCCTTCGCTTTAGTCAACTTGATTTGAAGTGTAAGTCCCGGTAGTAACAAAGTGGGTAAATTGAAAATATCCCCATGTAATCTACCAAACATGACTATTTCTTTAGACGCATTGCTCCTATGATGACGTTCTTTCCATCCACGATTAGAATCTCCGGCTTCCAGCGTTTCGTTTTTTGAAGCATCGGCCCCGGAGAGACCGTGGAGAGCCGTGTCGATGTACCAGAAAGCGTTAGTAAGATGGCTTTTCGATGCATCGTGACCGTACGTTAATAAGGTTTCTAAATAGCTACGATAATGATAAAGATCTTCAGACGGAGTGATGGATATTCCATTTAGGGATACGCTTAATTGGCTAAACAAGGAGTGCAATAAATTGTTAACACCCGTCGTTTTATCTGTTGCTGCTAAGTTGGAACCATCCGGCTTTACAAATTTTCCTTTTACCATCAAATAAACATTTAAATCGATGTAGTGTTCCTTATCTCCAGGAATAACAAATTCCAATACGGATTGATCTACTGGTGCGATGGGTTTGATTAGGGTAGTGAAGTTTCCTAACACTGCCGACTGAATTGGTTTTTTTGCAAAAATATCAAATTCGGATTTTGTGCAGGCGATCATGTTGCTATCTCGGGAGCATGTGCTGGTGGCATCGTGTTGCACCCTGTATTTAATCAAAAATGTCTCTAGCTTTTTTGGCTTTATATGGAGCTGATCTCCTTCTCTTGCCCTTTCCTTGTTGTAACCTACCAACTAACTTTTTTGTACCTTCCGTGACTCGCTTTGCCACGATATCTTTGACTTTGGTACCTTCCTGTCGTGCAGCAATATCGGTCATGATGTTTGCACCCGTGGTGAGGGCTTCCCTGCCCAAAGTTTTTGCCCCGGATAGGAGGATGGGCTTAACAATTCTGAATAGACTACCCAAAAAGTTACCTATGCCTCTACCTTGCTGTACGTATGGGCTTCCTACGTACAGCGGTCCGATGTACTGACCGAGGCGCCCTCCACTCTGGTTTACATAGTACGCTGTAAGCGGGTCCATTGCCAAATGCATGGATTTTAAATTTAGAGGCCTAATTTATATTGACCCGCTTAAAGAAATCCATTGGGAATGAATTTAAATTTAAATATTAAATTCCCAACGGTTTTCATTCACCCACCTAGCTATACCTAGTGCCTCCGATCTGGCACACCTGACGGTGTTAAACTGATGCCACCGACAGGCAGGTGCAGTAACTAAAAATTCAATCTTTAGGTTGCACCCTAGGTTTTCTATATTGTAGACTTTAAAGTCATCTCCTGCTGTGGGTTGCAATACGTTACCAAGTATGCTCCCCTTTACAAACAATATTCCATTTGGAATTTTGGGAGCAAACTCGACGTGGCCTGAACTCCATGGTATGCCGTGAAAATTTTCGGATAACCATGTGTTCGTCCGTCTAAACTTTATTGGCCACGCATTTTGCGGAAGATTTGGTTTACGGATCAGTTGGTGCAATACCACCTGTTCCGTCTCAATTTCCACGACGGCCAATTCTTTTAACATAACTTTTCCCTCTGGATTATAAAATCCTTGAAAGGCTGAAGAGTATTCAACGGCCATCTGAAAAAAAACAAAAAACATTATTTAACTTTCTTAAAATGCAGCACAGCAATGGTAGGCATAACGCTACTGCTCAAGCGAGCCAGATCACCAAACTTGTTAACCATTTCAATTGCTACGGTTCGAAAATGATTAAGTTCTACCGGAACGTAAAATATGTTTTCAAACTTGTGATGACTAGTGTACGAGGGAAACTGAATAATTCTTATGCACCTAACGTAGGAGCTACCGAGCAGCTGCGGTTCGATGAGATTGCAGTAAACAAAAATGGGTTCGGTTCCAGAAAGAAACTGAAAAGAGCTTTTTCTGTGCGATCTAAGGAAAAGGGTTTTCATATCGTTAGTTACTTCTGTGAGCATATTTTGATTAACTATTTTATAGGAATCGAGATTTGGCAGAGAATTTTTTATGGTGTCCACAAGATCGCCTAGACCATAATATATTCTGGTAGGAAAAAATATTTTTCCGTTAAAAATTGTTTCCGTTTTACTTTTAGTAATCTTAAATGAATACTGCTAGCCTTTCCGCTTGGTTTTTGTGGAATGGAATGTGTTGGGACCCATACTTTCTTAGCGTTTTCCAATTCTTTTATCTCTCTTTGATGAGAAATGAGGTAACCCTGCAGCTCCGACAGGAGCAATTCCCGATGTTCATCGTCTGTTACCTGATTCTTTAGCGAAGTGTACAACTCCTTAAAGCCCTTAAACTCCATTTTTTCAAACACAATTCTACCAGCTCTTGTTATGACGACATTTTTGGTCAGTTCTCCAGCTTCGTTAAGTATGTTCTCATCTATGGACTCGTAACCGTAAGAATACGAAAGCTCTGCGAGACCTACAACCCACTTATCTCTCTGAAGATTGATCGGTTGTGCTAAATCGTTACGAAAACTAGCATGCAAATTCTCGGGATACAAATCGACGCTAGAATCGCTCAACACGGTTACGTAAAACTCATCCATGATGCATCGATCCAGCTGTCAAAGTCGGGACCATATCCTTTCCAGCGGACGAGATGCTGCGTTCTGCCATTCCTCACCCTAGTTTTTAGTATTTTATCTATTTTATACAAAGTGGATTTGTTAATTTTTACTGGAGTTAGTTCGTAACTGTAAAATTGACCTTCTATGGGCGTTCCGTTCAGATCGTGAAGTTCGTACACGGGTTGCGGCGAACGTTTTATAACCTTTACAACTTTGAAAATCTCCGTTGAGAAATTTTTTTCGTACCCTTTGGCAAATTTCACCTTTTCTTTGCTTATTCTCACGGTTTGTCCTTCGGCGAACTTGACGGGTCTGGGTTTAATGCTACCTCGTTTTCTCTCTAGCCTTTTCCATATTTGTAACACGTTTTTCTCATTTACTTCGGTTGGAGCCACTCCTATTGCCGAATGGATGGTGCGATTATACGCGCGAACAAATTTATCGAGATCGTCTATATATCTGTACGAGTTCCTGTATGTAAAATACTTGTATATTTTAGACTTAATGGTACGATTAAATCTCTCGACCATGGCGCACTTTACATCGGAGTTTCTGCAAACTTGATGCTCGATGTCCTTCTCTTTTAAAAGCTTCTGAAATGCAGATCCTAAAAATTCTTTTCCTCTGTCGGATCTGACTGCTAGAGGAACGGAATCTAAGATGGCTTCAAAGGCCTTTGCAGTTTCGGTACTAGATTTTGATCTTATGGGTTTTACACGTGCAAATCTGGAAAAACAATCTACACACGTTAGGAGATACAGAACTCTATCGTTATACTTTCTAATGCTTTTAAAATCGGCCAAGTCGACTTCCCACACATCGTTAACGTTATTCACCGTGTAGTGGTTCCTCTGAAATTTTCTCCTCGCAGGTTTGTGCAAAGTGTAGGCATCTTGTTGGAGAAGCCAATCCTCCGTTTTACGTCTATTTCCCGTAAGAGATGCAAGTTTCTGCACGGTGGAAAAAGCCGAAGGTTGTTCGGGATCGTAAAAATACTTCTTATTCATTGCTAATAATCCATCCACGTCTTGGACGGAAACAACTCGGCAATTATTTCTTTATATTTGCTACCTCTGTTCGATTTTATCTGATTAAAGGCTTCGTTATTCTGCAGGTGGCCGTTGGTTAAAAGAAGAATTTGTCTATATTTACTCTTGTCCGAAGAGGTGACTTTCGAGAGATCTACCTTCTTCCTAGTGAGCAATTCCCAGAGACCCAGAGTTCCCTTAAAATACCTATCCTTTACATACAAATCGTTGTCTTCTATACGAATAATGGAATCGCCAATTTTAAAGTTGCCGTCCCTATCCTTGTAAATGCCGAATACGGTAACCGTTGCCCTAGGAGTGTGCAAATATGGAGCTAGGTAAGGACCTGCTATGTACCCAAAGCTTCTATTTGTAAACTGTTCTATTTCTTTTTTCTCGTGGGCCGGCAATGGCAGAGGCCTTACTTGTTCTTCGTCAAACTCTTCTTCTTGCTCTTCTTCTTCTTCTTCTTCCTGCTTCTCGTAGACTGTTTCTGGAGGGAAGACGAGCATCTTTTTGACCCGAGGAGAAGGGGAGGTTCGGGGAGGTGGTAGTGGCGGCGGCGGCAGCGGTTGCGGCGGTAGATACGGTCGGCGGCGGCGGCCACTGGATTTAAATTTGATGAGCTCCTCGTACGCATCCTTTTTTCTCCGCTTCTTCTTCTTCTTCGACGTCGTCCTTTTCTTCAAGCAGTGGGTGTCTATGTAACGCTGAGAAACTAAAAATGATTTTTGCAGCATCTAACGCTGTATTAGAGACGAAAGTCCGGTCAGTACGGCGGTCAGCAGAGGAATCAAAAAACCTCCCTTTTGAATTAAAAACCTTCTCTTATTGTTAACCTTTAGAGATTAATCCACCACTCGCCTCAGACTATTTTTATATCTTCCTAGATTGCGAATGGTGCATTTGCTTAAATTACAATTGCCCCTTAGAACATTTAGAGCGCATTCTGCAATAGTCAACACTAACTCTTTGTCGGACTTCTCCAAAATGGCTTTCCTAAGCTTAGGCTTGGCGCTTTTAAGCACGTGCAGCATGTGATAGTTGGATCTTATCCGCTTGCTCATGCTGATATGCTACGACAGGGAGCTCCGATGGAAAGATGTTGGTTCTAAATCGTAATCTGCTATCGGTCTCCTGGCACAGATCGAAAAGCATATAGCCGTGAGGCTTTTACGTAGCGTCCAGATACGCCTCGAAAAGCGATTTCCAATTTTCGGGGTATATTTGTCTAGCTAGATGAGCCACTTGATTTTTATCTCTTACGTTTTTAAAAACCACAATGTATTTAGCGTTTAACGAGATGTCTCTGCAATACCTGCCTTGATGAAACAAATTTTGAGTGATTAAAATTACGCTTATGTTTCTATGATGACTTCCCTTCGTGAACAGGTCGCACACCTCTCTGGAATATGCAGAGTTTAAGAGATCGTCTAATATTACTAGTTTTGGCTCTCCTTTCTGGTTCTCAAACTCCGGCACACCTACATGAAATTTTACGTGTTTTAACTTTGGCACGGCCGATTTTTCGCTATAACACCACAATATTTCTTTAAATTTTCCAACAGTGCACAAATGCTTCAAATGTTTTACTAAATTTACACAAAATACGGTCTTACCAGAACCCGAACTACCACTAACGATCAGCGTAAAGGGGTGCTGAAATTTTACTACGGGCAACATTACATCGTCGAAACATCTTTAGTTTTTCCCTCAATTCGTCCGTTAACCTGTACATTACGTAATCTACATCGAAGGGAGGATATTGAGCAAACACTTCTAAGGGAATGAGCGCTATCTCCTCGTTCGTACAATATTTTAAGCCTCTCTGCCTTCTTCGGTTTTCCACGTACTTGGATACTGCTCGTTCCACCTCGGAATCCATAATGAGAGGAGGCGGCTCGTTCAGTCAGGCTTTATATATCCGAAAGGGACGGAATCGTTAGAAATTCTTCTTCTCTTGTGAAAACAAATTCTATAGATTTTATCTTCCGGTTCGGAGACGATATACACGCCATGGGATCTTTTGCGCTTCATTTTCTTTTCCGTTCTAACTTCAATGTTTCGATCCACGTTTTCTCCAAGAATTAAATCTTTTATTGAATCAAAATTAACCAACTGTAAAGAAGCGTAATTCAATGTTATCCCTCTCACTTTACAAACAGCTTTGAAATCACCATTTGGTAGGCGTATTTTATACGCGTAATTTTTTGGGCCTCCGGATACAAATTCTGAAATGTAGGAATCCGTTCCATAGTCCGCTAGCTCATCCGTCATGTCTCCCAGGTTATCGCCGCATTCGACGCTACACTTCTCGCCTTCCCTAACCGTAAACAGTATCGAATCCGTATCTGTGTATAATATGTCCCTATTCAGTGCCTCTAGGTAGGTGTATAGCTTAAGCCTTGCACCTGCGGTAACGTAGGCTCCTAACACTTCATTGGTGTGTGCCAGTGGAGGGCACTCGACCTCTTCGGCATATTTCCACGAGAGCCAGACTATCTCGTCGCTCGCAAACATTAGGTTCTGCACCTCTATGCCGGGCGTGGTCAGGAACGTAAACAATTCCGCGGGCTCCCTAATCATTTTCGTGCGCGACCGATTGCTTTGTTCGGTGAGCTTTCCCCAAAAAACTGTTTAGACACAATTTTGCTAGAGACCTTGCACCTGGATTTTTTCTAATTTTCGACTTATCCAAAAGAATTCCTTCGCTCTGAAAAAAGCTTCGAACGTATTTCTCCTTATCCTCATCGCTCTTAACCCAAGAGGGATACCCGCTGGCCTCTGCTTTTAATTTTAAAAAACTATTAATGTAATCTACAAAGAGACCTCCTTTATTTTCATTTTTATCATACTGTTCCATTTCATATTCGTAAAATTCAAAAATTTCTCTCACTTCGTAACCCATTTCAACGGCTTTTCGTACCTCGTCTACGATCCAAGTACCAATTAGTTCCCCGTCGTGGCTACATTCACCGTCATTTTCCTCCTTCGCACAGATGTAACAAAGACCAAATATTAACTTTTGTCGGCATCTAAAGGGCAAGACGGGATGATAAAGACTTCTATTTTTTGCCGAAACTCTACATTTTATAACCCCCTCTTTTTTAAGCATTTCGGTAATATTGGCGCAATCTTCGCCAATGTGAATTATGGGATGACCTACGGGAAACTTAAAATATTTACATATCTAAGGATACAGAGACATCACGTCGTAATACTTAATGCGAGTTTTTTCGTCGGCTTTGCAATAGGTTTTCAATGCTTCCTTCTACCGCCGTAGAGGGAATCCCTAAGAATGAGTGGAACATTTTTCACAAAGGGATCGTTGTGTAGAGCCGGATGTTGTTTCAGAATGTCCTCAAATTCACACTCCCACATGACGTGACAGACGTAACCTGCCGACACAATTTTATCTATTCGACTCATGGTGAGCTCGTATCTATCTGCAAGCGTCTCTGTTCGCGTGTCTACGACGGGCACATCTCTATTAGTAAGACACACGTGGCCATGATGGTAACACCCCATGAATTCAAACACCTCTCTCGTCTCCTCACAAAAACCATCTAATTTGAAGTTAGGTAATTCGGGTATTCTCACCTCTCTACCATTACCTGCATGTTTAATGCAAATCCCCCTTTTAATTTCTTCATACCTAAGCCACATGAGAGCTTTTATGGATTGTTTATCGGCTTTCCTATAACCTCCACAAGGAATAAGTCCTATAGTTTTCGGTTTCAAATATTTTTTTCTAAATACTTTGTTGCATGCCGAAGCTATCGTAATAGATTCTTGAAATACGTCAATACTTCCGATGTCTAGGAAAGTATTTCTAAATATAGAACACGCTTCTCTCAACACTCCAACATCTGCCATGCAGTAGGCTTCAATCTCTTTTCTAAAATAAAAAATGCCATCTTTTTCCTTCTCGTACCATTCGAAAAATTCTCTGCGTTCGTCTTGCATCATGTAATCGATGCAGTAATGAACGGGGTCTGGATAACAACCTACATAGTTCATATTTTCAGGAGTATTAAAGTAATGCGGAAAGTGGCCTTTTGTCACACAATCTATTCCAAAAGCTTTCGGTAAACTTCTCAATTTCATGGGTAAAAAGTTCAAACTATCCAGGAAGGTTATGTGTTCCATTTTCATGGATAAAATTTTAGCACCATTCATTACTAAATCCGGTACCCATCCCTGTTTTATTGCATAATCTAAGATGAACATCAGATCGTAAGCTCTGGCATTATGTGCAATTGCAATTATCCTTTCACAAAAAGGTCTATTTCGGCGCAAATATTCCATAAATTGTTTGATGCAGCCATTGCCCCAAAATGAATGCCTACGCTTTCCACACTGACTGCACCCTTCGGTCATATCCTTGTTTTTTTCGCAAAGAAAACAATAGTGTTTTAAGCAGAGTAAATTTGGAATATGAAGATATGTATTGTCTCCTATTTGCGTGTTTTGAGTACATTCTATGTCGTAAAATACGAATAAGACCTTTTCCGATGATGGTTTTTTTGCGCTAAGCGTTGGCATATAGCAAAAGTGGCCCGGCATTTCGTTACTTTTACAGCTTCTACAATATGACATATAGCACTGATGATTTGGCTTTAACCGTTGACTACAAATTAAACAATGCCGCTTCCATTCGCAAATTATTCGAGTGCCAATTTTATTCTGCACATGATTATTCATGCAGCTTTGGCTTCTAAAGTACCTATTGCATTTATTACAGTATATGTAGTTTCCTTCAAAAATGCAGGGCGGAAGTGAATTACATCCGGAGCATCGATAATTGCATCTATGCGTCTTTGCTCCATCGTAACTCATTCCCTTATTGCATCCTTCGCAAACATATTCTTTAGACATGGCACCCGTGAGACTTACAATCACATTATAGTGTTTTTCCTGTGCATCATACAGGAGATTTAAACGTTTTTGTGAATTTGTGTTCCCATCATATATTATATTTTCGCAACGCAATCCTTCATAAACTACGATTCTGTATTCGGAAAGATGGTCCTGAAATTTTTGCAATTCTGCTATTCCTCCACCATTGCTTAGATCAACATTTGCGGCCTTTAGAATCTCATCGACTTTGGAATAAATTTTTCGACCTTTTCTATAACTGATGTAATTTGGGTCTCTATCGAAATGTGCTATAGCTACCAATAGAGCATGAGCTAAGCATTTTGTTCTGCTTTTAATTCTAACGATGGACCTTTTTATGTGCGTCAATGCGGATAAATGTCTACCTTTTGTTTTGATTCTACCATGTCCTAAAGGCATTTCAACGTGATCTACTTTTATGGATAAAGTATCTGTGGCATAAAAATTAGCGTTAGATTGGCATACTTTCTCTATAACAGCCATTAAAACATCCAAAGATACCTGATCGCTTCTGCGGAAGCTTAGTCCTATCGGTTTATCTTGTACATTCACAGAGTTGCTTATTGACAGACCCACCATATCACTGGGTTTCGTAACATCTAAAACAATATCCAATACAGCTTGCATGCTATTTCTAAAGTAAAGGATAGGATTTTCATTTTTGGAAGCAGGATTTATCTGAATATCGTAATGCCTCCCGTGAGCGTTGAACCTTTTATACTCTCTACGTATTTCATTTAGGACGTTAATATTTTCCATGCTAAAAGAACAGACCAAAATAATATAAGCGTGCGTAAACGCTAATTGAATTTCCAAAGCCTGATAACTTTGTGTTACTTACATTTTCTGTCGTGCGGTAGCAGATTTAACAGCAGCAGGGTTTAACGTGGAACTGTTGGTGGCCGAGGTTGTCTCTCCCGTCTTATATACCTAATAGATGCAGTTTAAAAATGAAACTTTCACTTGTCGTCCTTGTGCTGATGCAATGTGCATCTGTATATAAAGAGGCCATACATTGCATTGAAACATCAGTTTACTCCTAGACGCTGCAGCAATCATCAACAAGGTAAATTATTTTACTCTATTTATTATTCTTAAAAGAAACCTAAAACTATTTCAAATAGTTATTGGTGCATACTTATCTTCTTTACAGAATGGATTTCCTTACAAGATTTAATCAAGAAAAGAATATTAAATTGATGCAAATTAGGGATCTATTAATGAATGTTCCATATAAAGTGATCGGAGCTACAAAAGTCGCCACCAAATATGGACCCTCAATATCTATTAAACTTCAGAAAAGCTCTGAAAATCCATTGGAGGTCTTTCTTCCAAGAAAATATACCAAAGTGTTTAAGGAAACGGACATTGATGATATTAATAATGAAAAACTTTCGTTAACGTTTTTATTTTAGGGTTTACGTCTAATAACGGTTATGATATTTTATTTCAGAGGAACTAAAAGTTCTCTCTATCTTTTCAGATGACCCTTCAGATCAAGTTACTTAGATCTAATATTAAGAGACCCGTAAGATGCACTGAAGAATCCGTTGGTTTAGACATTTTTTCACCTAAAGCGCATGAAATACCTCTGCAAACCGCAATGATCCCAACAGGAATTTCTGCAACACCCCCAAAAGACACTTATCTTCGCATTGCTGAAAAGTCTAGCTTAGCGCTTTTAGGTTTATCAATAAGAGGAGGGTGTATAGATAGAGATTTTACAGGGGAAATTTGTGTATTAATGTTAAACAACTCAAATAAAATACAACATATTCTTAAAAATCAAAAAATTGCTCAATTGATATGTGAAAAAATATGTATCCCAAAAATAAAATATGTTAAAGAATTAAGTGTTACCTATAGGGGTAACAATGGGTTTGGCAGTACGGGAAAATTTTAGTAATTTATTTTTATTTTTGCATTTTTATAGATGGATACTTTCATCTTTAGTTCTACAAGGGAATTAACAAACAGATATAATTTACTACAAAAAGAAACTGGTTTCAAAACCTTTTTTGAAGAGTTTGTACCTGTCCGTTTTCCAGAATACTGGTCTACTATTGTTTGGATTATGCATTGGCTAATGAAAGAAAATATTTGCTGTGCTCTGGGAGGCACATTTGCGTGCTATATGGCCGGAATAGTGGACATAGAACCTAAATGTATTTGCTTATATGTTGCTATAAACAAAAATCAGAAGGAAGAAGAGATGTTAAGATTCATGTTATGTCCAAATGCTAATTACGTTACAAATAACGTTAATTTTATATTTAGCCATTCAAAAAAATGTAATCTATTTTATTTGCCTACAAAATCTTTATTTTGGAAAGTGGAATGCGAAACACATGAGTTTATAATTAAGGTAACCTACGTTCATACCAAAGAACCTGTAACCTTGCAAAACAATTGGGTGGATTTCATGTATTTTCTTTTTAGAAGTTTTAGGTTTGACTTTCAAAAACGTGTAATGTTTGGTTCATTTCACAACGATCTGTTTTCTATGCAGTATCTTTGTGATCCCATAGCAAAGTTAAATGGTTGGGGGTCAAACCCAAGCACCACCTTACAAAAATATAAAAACCTGTTTCACTGTAGTAACACAAATACTTGCAATTGCAAAATCTGTATTAAGAGCCCTCCTTCATTAAAAGGTTTAGCATCGAACATTTTATTTGAAAACGCAAAATTAAATTTTTTGCATGCAGACACACATTATAATAATTTTATGTATATAATTTTTAACGCATACGAATTCAATCTTTCAATTGAACAAATAATTCCTATAGATTTTCCTATTGAAATTAAAGCCTTTTATTACCCTATCGACACTAACAAACGATGCCACCTTTTGTGTTACAGAGAACACTATAGAGCTTTTAAACATAGAAAAGGCATTAAATATGAAGATTCATTTATTGACGAAATGCTTTACGCAAAAGATAATTGGTTTTGTTGTATATGCTCTAAACCATTATTTGTACTTATTAATATGTAAAAAAATATAAAGTTTTGCTTTATGTACTCAAAGGTATTGTACTTATTAATATGTAAGAAAAAATATTCATTGTGTATGCTCTAAACCATTATTTGTACTTATTAAAATATAAATTTTGCTTAGCTAACTATATGTACTCAAAGATATTGTACTTATTAATATGTAAAACAAACATTAATTGTTCTTGTTGTGTATGGTCAAACCATTAATATGTAAAAAGATATAAATCTTTGCCTCAAAGATAATGTACTTATTAATATGTAAAAGAAAATATTATGTTTGCTTATTCTAACAAATGTACATCTTATAAAATATATATGTTAAACTCATAGCTTACCTTATTTATTCCTGTTCCCATCTGTTCCTATTCCCCTTCAAAGTCATAATCTTACAAAGACAGTGCAAGCTTTATATACATTGCAACAAGGAAATGAATCTAGTCTAACAAAGTAAAGGCGCGTGACCTTATATGCATGGTGTTGCATTCAGAAAGAGAAATCTCGTCTTGGCACGTGTAACCTTGTATGCAACGCGGTGCAGCCAGAAAGAGAAATCTAGTCTCTGCACGCGTAACCTTATTTGGAATGCGCTGCAGCCAGGAAGAGACTTGGCAATCATTTACTTGCTGCTGTGTATTCTTATAAGCCTACTTCACGTCAAAACGATATCGCAAGGCCTTCCCTAAGGCAACGAAAAATTTTGTTATTTAAAAAAATGATATTTCCATTGCAATGGTATCAAATAAACAATATTACTAATATCCAATAAATGCTATTTACTTATTCATTCTTTTTTATCAGTACTTTATAAAAAATAAATTTGTATTGTGTTGCCGCGACCAGAACCAACACAGCGGGTTTTAAAAGCACCTGTTTAGGTGTGGTCGCGGCGCGGACTTGTCTGCGGCCTTAACCAAGGTCGATGCTACAACACGTGGACGCAGCAGCAGCAGCAGCGGCGGCTTTGTTTATGTTACATGCCCTGCGGTGATGACGTCATCAGGGGTCAACGAACGGACTCAAGAGCCTTTCATACTACTCCTGCCCGTGGGATTGCGGCCAGTGCGGTAGGGTGGAGAAGGAGCGTGCTGCTGCTGTTCTTGTGGTTTCGGCGGTACCCGCAGATGGATGGGATAGCGTAGGTCTGAGGAGGGAGCAGCTGGCGGATACTGACTTGGGACCGCTCCAGAGAGAAATGGAGGCAGGAACGAAGCCAAACAGGGAGGTCATCGCACCCAGAAATAGTGTGACTAAGTCCCACTGGGCTCAGTGGGACTCACTGAAGACCAAAGAAGGTGTGTTATTCAGAGTAAGGGAGTCACCTGACGGGAAGACCCTTAGAGAGCAATTTATCCTTCCTCGAAATATGGTCCCGGAAGTTCTGGAGGAAGTGCATGAGGGGACTTCGGGAGGACATCTTGGACCCAACCGAACGATTGACAAGCTCCGACAAAGGTACTATGGGTTTAGACTAAGGGCGGACGCCGAGAGGTGGTGTCACCAATGTCATGTGTGTGCAGCAAGTCGCGACCCACAGACTAGACGCCGGGTTCGCATGTAGCTGTAAAACGTGGAAGCATCCTTCAAGCGCGTTACCATCGATATAGCTGGACTATTCCTTGTATATTACAGGGGTAACAAGCATTTATTGGTGGTCATGGATTACTTCACCAAGTTGCTGAAGGTGTATGTAATTCCTAATAATTCCTAATCAGCAGGACTGGCGGTTTTCGGACCTTTTCCGCAATATAACACATTACCAGGTCATATGCGCATGGGGTATAGCTGATACGTCACGCAGTCGCGGAGTGAAAGCACGGTACGGTCAGGTTCTGACAGCAACTGGAGCTGTGAGCATCGAAAACTGTAGCGACATCATAGACATAATGAATGTAAATTTTTTAGTGTTTTTATAAGAGGCAAAGTGGCAAATACGGGGATTCTTAGGAAGTCACCATTATATTCAATTGTGAAGGAATTCAACTGAAAGTATTTATCTACAGATGCATTCACCATTGCTTGTATAGCGTGTCATTCTTCACTAACAGGTGCAAAATGAAGATAAATAGCTGACCACTGTAACACCAAGAAACATAACTCAAAACATATATTGTTTGAACAGAGAGATAAGAATTAGGACATGCCGTCCTCTTCTAAAAAGAATTCCGAAAATAATAACTAGTTTTTCCTAGTATTCCGTGAGATGATGGTGCGTGCATACATACCATTTTATAAACTAGAAAATCACAATTTTATCGAATTCATGGAAAAATACACCGGCAGAAAACTTCCGTCTGGTACAACAATACGTCATTATATGTATAGAAGTTACGTGGGTGTGATAGAAGATATACGCACATCTATCGCAAGCAACAAAATATGGATCTCCATTGATTCTACAGGAAGAGCTGTAGGAAATGTTGTGATCGGGATATTGTCTCCAGTAGAACCGGGGAAGAACTTTTTTGTTAAATGTGTGAAGAACTGCCAATTGTTAATTATTCGACCATGTTTAATCTTTTTGAGACATTCCCGTCTCAGATCTATCCGCATAGAATTAAAACAGACAACGTCCTCCTCTTCGTGACTGAAGGTGCATCTTATATGGTGAAAACAGGTAAAGAAATTAAGAAACATTATCCCAGAATAATACATTTGACATGTTTAGCACATGGAATCCATTGAGTGGCTCAAATAATACGATGTTGGTATCCAGTGTAGATGGATTCATATCTAAAGTAAAGAAAATATTCCCAAAAGCCTCTTCAAGGCTGCGGAAATTCCGAGAAATTCTCCAAATATACCTATGCCTCTAAGGCTGGTTGTAACTCGTTGGAGGCGGCAAACTATAATGCCACACATTTCCAAATAGTTGTCGATGATTTAAATGAGCTTGATGATGGAGAGTGTGCATGGGTTAGAGAGGCAAATTCTCTGGTATAAGAGCAGTTGCGTAATGGTTTTGGTGCAATTAAGCAAAATTTTCAGATAGTGCCGAAAACCACGGATTTGGAATCGGCACAAATAGAAATGCCAGAAGCCCTTAAACTTGTGGTACATTTGTCAGTAAACATGGCACAATCTACCAATGCAGCTGTCATAGCAGTTAGAAGCAAATTATGTGGTGTGCTAGTGAAAAATTCAGGGTACCCTGCGATGTGCAATGTAAGAACAACGCTGGCAGGAGCAAAAGCATAATGACGTACTAACTGTGGACACCAGTGATTTGTTGTGTTTTAAATTTGCCCCTACTAAGTCTTGTGACGTGGAGAGGACATTTACTAAATATAAAACATGTTTCTCTCCAAATCCAAGAAGTTTCGTTTTTGAGATGTTACAGATGTATATGGTCATACATTCAACAGTTAACACAACATCATGTCGTTTATTTCATCCTTATAACATGTCTACTAATATATAGGTATAACAACTGTAGCACATGAATTAATATTGACATTTGTATTAGTGTATTAGAATTCATTATGCATGTTAAAACAATGGTCCAGTATTTCTGGCGTAACCCCTACTTTGCCTGGTTTCACATTTCTTTGTGGAGGTCCACTTATTTTGTATACCTGACTGTACCTATGTGGCTGCTTATCAATAAGAGTTTGTTGTTCTTCGTTCACCCACCCGACCACATATTTATAGCTAATGAGCGCGCATCGTTACCTACACCGTAGGTAGACTGCCAGCTCTGCTAATCAGAATGCCAAGACGATCGTGGAATGCCTAGTGGAATAAGTGTTCTGCCGATTTGGGGTACCGTTAGAACTACACAGCGATCGGTCACAAGCTTCGAGTCGAACCTGATGAAGAAAGCATTGGAGAGACTTGGAGTGTACAAGACGCGTACAACGTCTCTCCACCCGCTGTCAGGCGGCATGATCGAGCTGTACAGCAAGTCCCTAGAAGAGCACCTGAGGAAGGCCGTGGTCAATTACGGATGGACTGGGATGTTAGGGTGCCGCTTTTCTTTCTGGTCTATCGCTCGTCAACTCACGACACCACTGGGTTGACACCAGCTCAGGTGGTTTTGGCAGGAAGCTGCGTCTTCCATGCGACCTGATGTTTGGAAGCTCCCGGAGCGGAACAGCCAAAATATCGACTACGTGGAGAACCCGTATATCGTCTTCACGACGTATACGAGATGGCCCGTTAACACATCCTGGTAGCGAGCGACCGGATGAGACAGTAACTATGGTCATATATACTATGTATATAATAATGTAAATTATAATGTAAAATAATATTAATAGGCAAAATACTTGTTATATAAATAGATGTTAAAGCATAAGTTTTATGTATGTGTAAGAGTTTAACTGGAGCTGTGGAACCCTTGTTAAAAGCAGACAAGCACGTTTTTGTTAGAATTAGGGCCCAGGCAAAAAGGACTTGTAGGGGAAGTCACAAAAGCAAGACCTTTAGTCATTGTGCAAGAGAAAATGCTACAAGCTAACACAACATATTTTTGTAGAGAGGTCACATGTTTGGAAACAACGAATAATAGCCTAGTAAGTCTTCTAGAATGTTCCAAGCTGAACGAAGACAGCCAATGGAATTTTAAGAAAGAATATGTTTAAAATGTTTAAGTTTAGGGAAGTTAGTTATAGCGTCCCCATCAGCAAAGCCAGTTGTGTTTAAGGTGCGGCGATGTGAAGAATATAGGTATAAGCTCTCCGAAGCAGGAGTTATTAATTACCTCGCATAATGTAGTTGAAACGTTGAAATGATATCAATTTAAAAATCCAAGTTATGAGAAGGAAAACAAAGTAGGTTTTAGAAACGTGTGATAAATACTATCATTATTACTAGAGCACTATAAAATACTTGATTGCTAAGCGACCTTTCTACAGCTCCAACTAACTCAGTTTTTTCTGCGTGTGCCATTAAAGCATTGTGTTCTTCATTGACTTAATCTTATGTTAGTGCTGTTACTACTTACCTTCCTTCCCGTACCAGACCCTGAAAAGTTACACATGCTCTACAAAAAACCCAAACAACACCAGCCGTGGCAAATAGTATAACAACATTATTAACAATTTAATAGTAACCACCAAAACACAAGATAATCACCATAGTTAATACAATAATTCATATACATTAATATATCGGACATGCGTACACACTGTGAGTTATGCCCTCACACCACGAGTATACTGCACGGATGAAGACCCGTTAAGACTGCCGGTCAAGCGTCAAGGTTTCCAGCAAGGAAACGTTTTTGGCGTGACTGTATAGCCCTACCCGGAAGCTCTATCAACCATGTCAAGGGCCGCAAAGCCTGGTGAAGAGGATCAATGATGTAGTCTACCGCATCCAGAAGCTGCCCCTAGGAAAGATGCTGGTGGCATACCTAGACCGTCTACCCCGCTACTATAGTGCTAGTCGGGACGACCAGCCCTGAGGAGGGAGCAGCGTGACCATTAGTGCGGCGCTACTTGCTACTCCCGCCGACTTGGGACTGAACGGGGCCTGCAATGGGCCGTCGGAACCATAGCGAGTGCGGCAACGATAGGACAATAGGGGCGTGGAATAAAGGGCCACATTATGTGTCGCTTACTTGTTCCGGCACCTTCATTAGTGTGTTCTGATAGGTTCTTGTTCTTAAAATCTCCGATTTGTTGCGGGACCTATATAACGGGCCGTTCAGCCAGGAGGGGCAGTCAATGTTGAGTTCCGTTTAGTTGTGTGCTGTTGGAAGTGACAAGCGGGCAGTACAAGTGGACAGAGCAGTTTAATTACGAGTTCTAACTCAGCAGTCAGTTGTGAGTCGTGCAGTTCAGCAGTTCAGTTGTGATTTGATTCATTGGATCAGTTGCGTTGTACTCCGAGGGCGTGCCAAAGTGACTCAAGTGTAACGTTTGTGTTACGTTGAGTGCCTAATGATAAATGAAGTGTCTTTTGCCAGCAACTGTTGTTCTCATTTGTTACAATACTATAGAATGTAGGCATAATGTAGTACTATAGACAATACCATACATCCCTATTAAATATCATCTGCAAACACTCCGCCATTTGTATAATTATTTTTTCTGTTGTCTGTGTAGCGAGGTATTTCTTTACTCACGCTCACATACGCACGACAGAGGTGGTCGGTATCCAACCGATACGGGGAGATGATGTGGTCGGCATCGCGCATCCCGGAAAGTCGGCTCATGAAGCCAGGAGCGCTGCCTATCGCAGCTCCTCACTTTCCTCATGATGCTGAATCGGAAATGGTCCTATATCCGGGACCTAAAATCGGCACCCCCAGGGTGGGATCAAATCCGAGCGCATTCCGTGGCCAGGAACCAGAGCACCACGCTCCAGCCTACTGCTCCACGGCGCAGCACTACCAGAATAGTAGGGTATATTTTATTTTTAATGTAGGATGAAGTATGAACGAGCAATTACTAGATATAAAATTGAAAGATCCTGGCAGCATTGCAAATTGCTTTTATGGTATGACGTTTTAAGGATATGGCTGACTGAATGAAATTAATAATAGGTAATCAACAACTGCATACAAACTAATGCCTCGATGTACAGTCAGGAAAACTCAACCGATCTATAAACATTAACGACAGTATAGTAACCCCAGAAAAAGAAAACTGTTAGAATTATTTCATGGATCAAATTTATTTTGTAATTCACTTGTAGTCCAGTGCTTAAAAGTCAGTATATATGTAGTAGCCTATAAACCGTTCCTGAGCGAACTTTCAGATGAACTTACTGTTATTACCGCTAATGAGCTTAACTTGGAGTAAATGAATTTATATAAAATAAATAACTATAGAATTATAAGTAGCTAACTAGGCCCTTGTACAAAGTACGTGAGGTTGCAGTACTTGCTCTTAATCACTAAGTGCTTCTCCTATTATGCATTTATGTTGAAGAATATTTGAACTTCCAGCTTTAAAGCCGGAAGTACGGCACGAGTACATTCTAGTCCTATGTAATTATAGGTCTCCATGTTCAGACATAGATCTATTAATTGCACGGTTTGATAAACTATTAGCTAGCCTGTTAGCAAAATATAAAAAGCTAATAGTTGTCGTGCTCTTTATAAATTGTAGACTATTCTGAAAATACTATAAGAAAATCACTATATTTAATTAATACTTACAATATTACCGACTTAACACACAAGCCAACAAGGAGAACTGCATCAACATCCTCTACCATTGATCATATTATATCTAATCTAAATAACGCAGAGATAATGCATGTAATATCAAAACTTTTACATCAGATCATTGTACGCAGTGTGTTGATTTTATGGGAATAAATTGAAATCAAAGAGAACTTAAAGCCTTCCAGGATGCAAATAAAAGTGCACTGCCCATACTATAGAAAACTTATCTAACGAGACTCGGGACACAGTATATACAACAAACGCTGGCAATGAAAAGTGGAATGAATTCTGTAATATTTTTAGGATGTACGTATACATGCTGTCCATTTAAAACAAACATTTTACACAGAAACCAACACAACTAAGTGAAAGTGAATCTAGAAACCAGTAATTTTAAAACAGAAAGGAAACATTTTTATAATAAGATTTATTAAACACATTGAGTACAATGAAGTATAATTATATAACATTTTCGTCATCGGCATAGAAGTTTTGCGAGTTTCCACTTGCTTCGTAGCTCAGTAGATGATACTATTCGCGTTTTTGTCCACATAGGATGCACGAACATTGAAATACAACTGGTAAAATCCTCTTTGGTTGCAGATTCTGAAGTGAAAGCCGTGTGCTGCGGTTCCTGTATCGGAGCTGGACATTTGATTCTTTCCATTCTTCTGAATTCATGGCTGGCGTATGGTGAAAGCTTTGATCTACTGTCAGTGACCTTTCTTCCTTTTTTCTAATGTGGACTTCGTATGCTGGTGTAGCAAGAGATTGTTCTTATTGCTATTTCCCTGATGCAGACGCCTGTGGTGGCTAAGAGATAGGCGAGTCTGGTCATTGTCATTCGGGATAGTCGAAGGGCTCTACATACGAAGGTTGCTTTCACTGCCTCCGGTCTGCTTAGATTTGCGAGAGTAATTTGGAACCAAAATTTGGTGACTGCATAGCATGCTATCGGGTCAATTTTGATGTGGAATAGTCTCAAGCCTGTGTCAAGGGATAATTTTCGAGGTTCTTAAACTAAAATATGACTTTTATGTCTGCTGTGCATCCTTCTTCTATATGCCCTGTGAAAGTTTTCCCCGTGACTTGGAATGATAATCCGAAGTAAGCGTAGGAATTCACCAACTCTAACTTATCACTTTCGCAGTGGAAGTTGTCTATCTTGGCAATGTTGCCTCCTCTCCTGAATTTCATGATTTTTGTTTAGTTAATGTTTATGTCTATTTCATTTCTTTGCGACCACTTATAAAGTTTGTTCAGTCCCTCCTGCACGGACGGTCCGTTTTTCAGACAAGTATCATGTCGTCCGCGTAGAGAGCCGTAGTGATTTTCTCTGACTACATCATGGGTCAGCATGTTGAAAAGTATGGGGCCGAGAGGGTCTCCATGGAAAACGCCATTTGTTTGGACTGTGAGCATAGATTGACTTGCTTTGTCGGTGACTGATAGCAGGTTGAAGACCAGTATGCTCTCAATTAGTAGCAGAAGAGTTTCGTCGTCCTAGAAAACGGGGAGTTTTATCAGGATGTTCCGAATTACCCCGTCAAAGGCTTTAGTGAAGTCGTAGAAGGCGGCGAATAGATGTCATCCTATAATGCTGGTTACATCCCATAATTTGGCAAGAACTTCCTCAATAGCCTGGAATGTGGATTTACTAGATATGAAACCATATTGTTTCTCTGGCATGTGCGCCATGGCTAGTGGCACGATGTGTATTAATGTGATCCTTGAGAGAACTTTGAACCTAAAGCCTGATTTTTTGGGCGTAAAAATCCTTAGCATGGCTTCCTTCGAAAGGGAAGTAAAGCTGGTGGTCCCGTGTGGTAGATTTACGGCACTTAAAAGAACCTCAAGCCTGATAAAGAGACATCTGAGCAAAATTACGGGTCTTTCACGCCCAATATAGAATGGGACGCTAAGGACCACAGCAGTTGAAGATCGTCCTTAAATGGATGGCCAAGATGTACACTAGATGTGTCGGTAGGTGGCTGTTTTAGATGCTTCGCAGGAAGCCCTCCGGCATTACGGGTGTCAGGTTCCTAAGTTGCCACAAGAACTACGACGGTTAGTGGTCACCAAACTGCTCGATGTTAAGAAATTACTGGTTACGCTGCTCCTATGACGTGGAAAGGCACCGCACCGGTTCTACCTTTAACCGGCGGTATGGCTCGGGCGGCGCTGACGGCATTGTGACCTAATAACGTAGCGTTGCTCCATCTGAGAGACATAACAAAACTTTATCGTCTCGTTGGTTATACTGGACAGGGTGAACAGCGCTTCCGTCTGCGCGAACCGTAGAGGGGACCTTCCAGCCAAAAGCCGTCTCGTGGTGATGCGGAAGGTATCGTTACCGAACTTCTGTTGGCTGGAGCTGCTGTTCACTTCTCCATACTCACTGTTCCTGGAAATCATGTTGGGATCAGCAATTTGTTGTAGACGCGTGTGTGTTGGCGTACTTTCGCTTAGGGTATCCAAGGGAAGGTTGGTGAGTAGGGTTGAATTACACGTCGGTACAGAATTAAGATAACTATGTATTTGCTGACATGTATACAGTGGAGAGTGGACTGACATCAAGTGCAACATTGTTTGAGCACTACTCAGAAGCAACTGCACTTAACAGTTTCTACTTTGGTAATTAATTGTAGGAAAAGTTTGGAAGGGTAGAATCAGATGACTTTCTACTTTTTTGATTGCCTTTTCAAAGAGGTCATTCCCCTCTGTAGTTGGACGCTATTGTTCTTAAAGGGAAGGGAAAGCTAGCTGACCTTGGCTATGGTTGCAGCTTTTATCCCTACGCACAAAACAGACAATTCTGGGGTCAAATTTGAATGAGGAAGGAACCGTGTTCGGTTGCCCACAAACTACTCTATAACAGGGGAAGAGTTCCCAGATTGTTTAAAAATACTTATTGTTCGACATTTAAACAAAAAGTAGGATATTACTGATGTGAATAGTTACAGACCAATTACGCTAACTTCCAAACTAGGTAGTTTTTTTAATGGTTGTATTAGAACAATTAAAACAATACCATTGCAAATTCACAACCTGGTTTTTTAAAACATTTTTCAACAATTTCAGCAATTAGGGAGTGTTCACAAAAGTTAGAAATGCGCTTAGAAAATAACTAAAAAGCTGCAACTTTATTTTTTGATCTCATAAAAACTTTCAATTGCATTGATCATGATGGATTACTAGACATATTATATGCATATGGAACCCGGGGTTTAACTAAAAGCTTGATTCTTAGAGTTAGAAAGTAGGCAAGACTAATTTATTGTAAACAAGGTGATTTAAAAACAAAAGGATACCAAATTTGTAACCTTAAATATGGAGTTCCTGAAGGCTTGGTACCAAGTCCCCTATTATTTATCCAATATGTGAACAACAGATATTCCTATGTTGGACTACGAAATTATATCCTATCCAGATGATACAACTTCAGTATACTGGGGTACTATGGAGGATGAGCTTAACAATACTCTGACAAAATACTTTATTCACTTTTATTTATTTTAAATTTATCTATAATTCAATTAGTCCAGAACTATGTTAATCGAACCCTAGGGAATAAAAATGCACATAATATTTTAAAAACTTCAGGGTATAATATACGTATACCACGTATATAGGGTATAGTACACGTATACCAAAATTCTTAGGAATCGTAAATTATCATAAACTAATGTGGTTTGAACATATTCACTATATATGCAGGAAAATCAACAAATCAACGTATCTATTAGATTGTCTCACAAGTAATATCAGTTTTAAGTTTGGTGTTTTATAATAAAAATTTGTTTTCTTTGGTTCGCCAATGCTATTTACCGGATGCCAAGGCTAGTATTGCATATATTGCAAGAATGTGTCAGTCATCAGTTGTTAATATACAATCACAGAATGGAAGTTACAAAGTTTGAGGTTAGAGTCCTTCTAAAGCGCTACTGGAAACAAGATTATAAAACTGCTGCCGCGGCTCAAAACATATGTGAAGTGGAAGGAGAAGGTGTCATTAGTGAGCGTGTGGCACAACGATGGTGCCAACGTTTCAACACTGGAGAAGAAAACACCAAAGATTTACCACATTCTGGAAGACCTAAATTATGGGATATTGAGAATACACGCAGAGTTTTGGAAAAACATCCGCAAAAAAGTACTCGTAGGCTGTCAAAAGAACTTGGTCCATCAAAAGACACCATACATCGCCAGATTAAGAAACTTGGAAAATCAAATAGATGCTGTAGATCTGTACCTCATGAATTGCAACTTCAATAGGCTCAACATAGAGTGGATATCTGTCGTCAGCTTATCGGTAATCCCATGGATGATAGATTTATCAGGAAAACTGTCACATGTGATGAAAAATGGGTCTATTACCGTAACCCTAACGCCTCGAAACAGTGGCTCAGTCCCTGTCAACCTGCCAAAGTCATCGTTAAAAATCAGTTCGGCCCCAAAGTAATGTGTGTCTGGTGGAATTTTGAAGGAGTGATCCACTGGAGTTTGTTCCAAACGAGCGTGCAGTCAATGGGGATGTTTATTCTCAACAACTGGAACGAGTTCATGAAATTTTGAGACGGAGATACCCAACATTAGTTAATCAAAATAGAGTTCTCTTGCAGCAGGGCAAATCAACATTCCATTCTGCACGAACATCCATAACAAAAATTCAGGAATTGGAAGGAGTCGAGCTGCTACCACACCCAGCATACAACCCTGATCTTGCGCCTTCAGATTACCATCTTTTTCGATCCATGGCCCATTTATTGCGTGGAAGAAATTTCGAAAACTTTGAAGCTGTGGAAATGGGTCTCAACGAATTCTACGCATCAAAAAACGGTATTGTCGCGGGATAATAAACCTCGCTGAAAGATGGCTAAAAACCATAGAATATGATGGTTTCTACTTTGAACAATAGCTTAATATCTCGTCAGAAAGTGTTCCAAATATATTTTTGCTTAAAAATCGACATTACTTACAAGACACCATGTATACTTAGGCATTTCACCAACCTTTAAGCAGAAAAGTAATTAAAAATTATATACTATAGTGTCACATTATCACATCTGCTATATGGGCTAGATATCTGGGCACATCTGCTATAATAATGTAAATGGAAAGAATTTTTAAGCTACAGATAAAAGTGATCAGAATCATGTATTATTTAAATTCTAGGGATTCATGCAGGAAAGTTTTTAAAGAAAGGCAGACCTTTACAGTATGTTCATTGTATGTATATAAAATGATCACCTATGCTCTAGAGCAGAGGTGGCGAAAACGGGACTCGCGAGTCATTTTGACTCGCAGGCGCCGTTCCCTCTCTGCCACTCCTTTTGTTTTTCACATGCTGCTGAGTGATGCAGTGTGTTGCATATTTGGTGACTCGCGGAAGGAAGGCTTTTTCGCCACCCATGCTCTAGAGAAAGAAAATTTTAAGAAACAACAATGTTCATCATTATTATACAGGGCACAATGATGACTTATAGGCAAGGATTTAGAACAAATGTTTGCTACAGAACTCCTTAAATGGGGTTGTTTTTGTATAATAAACTTCCAGGCTCTGTGAAGCAATTTAGTGTGACACATACTTCTAAATACAGTAAAACCTGTATTAAGCGGCCACCAATGTTTCCATTGAAAATTGGTACTTTAAAGGGGTGGTTGCATAATAGGGGTGAAGATTTTTGTTATACATGTACTAACTATATTAAACTAATTAGGTATGTAATATAAAGGACCTGAAATATGTCAATTACAGTACAAAATGAAACTGTTTGTAGATCTAGGAACTTTGAACCCTTGATATGGAATGCAAGTGGTCGAATCCCTTAAACACTTCTTTCTTCACACATTTACTCGAGGATCACCCATGTTTCAGTAAGTACGGTTAACAACATTGCCAGACATTGTGAAGTCTGGTTTTAGGAAAAGAACTCTCTTGATTCTTAGAAAAATGCATTCTTAGAGAGAGAGAGAGAGAGAGAGAGAGAGAGAGAGAGAGAGAGAGAGAGAAAGTAAACAGATTCACCTTCCTTGCACACAAGATACTTCGCGGTCAGTCTTTTGTCAAAAGTAAACCTCTACCCCAATAAGCCTATGTTTTAGCTATGCATGTAATGGGTTCATACCAGGTTCCCATTCCATCTTAATTCTGTTGGACATGGGAGGGAAAACGACTGCTTGAGATTTGTGTGGTAAAGGCAGATGAGGCATGTAGTCAAACTGTACACCTGCTCAGGCAACAATAGATCCAAAGGAAATTTGTAGAAGTGGAAAGGTTTCGAGAAAGAAAAGAGTCCTGTACATCTACGTGTATTTGGGATATGTGTGCTGAAGACCTTGTAGCGGGAACCGAATAGTTCCACATTGACTGTGCCATTGGTGGTGGTAAATGCTTTGATGATGTTTAGTTGTGATTGTATTAATGTTGTTTGTTCACGGGCTTAGGCGCAGTGAATACTGAGATAGTGTTGATGGGTTACTTTTGCCGTGGCTTCGACTCTATCTCAGCATGGGTTTTGGTGTGAATATTTAAATAAGTACCCAGATTTCTTACTATAAATATTTATTCATTCTCTACTTAACAGTTGTATATCTGTATAACAATTTTATTTGTGCCTTCGCAATCAAGTCAAACCCATTGCATAATTATTATTGTTTTCTACAATTCTGACTACCCTTTGAATGCGTTTAATTCTCGTTCAGAAGGATTCTAGTATTTAATGCATTTTCTTAGGCAATAGTTTTATTTACTGTGAATATTCTGCAGTATGTATTATGTACCTATATATTTAATAACCGCATTAGTGTATGTGTTGTTCCTCCAGATGATATCACAGCCCTACATGTGTATATTAAATCACTGGCTTTACATGTTTGCGAAATATTGTCTGAATGCACTTCCATAACTCATTCCTCTGAGCACTCTAATGGAAGTATGTTCGACTCCGACTTGCTGCTGGCAGGCTGTGGTTCAACCCGAGTGAATTTTTCTGCGTACCCACCCTCAACAGGGTTTAAACGCAGGATGCCTATTGTAAGGAAAAGGTTATTTAGAATGACGGTTTTTGTTTTAGAATGATATGAAAGAAGGGAGGTAGCATGTAGCTCCTCGACAGCTGCCTGTTAGGATGCAGCGGCCCTTCTGCACCCTGGTGGAATGCTTTTGTAATATTCAATTTACATTGGCTGGGGTTTGTAATTATCGTCAGCATATTGGGTCATTTCGACTTGCTGCTGTGTCGGAAAATCTGCCATAAAGACGTTAAAAAGCGTGGGAGATAATACAGAGCCTCCAGGGACTCCGTCTCTGACTGGCCTAAGTGTAGATGTTTTCCCCGCGACTGAAACCTTGAAAGTGCGGTGTCTTAGAAAGCTGTGTATTATGTGGTTTATCTGAGTAGGTAATCCCAAATGGATGAGCTTATAAAGAAGACCCGCATGCCATGTCGTTGAGAAGGCCTTTTCAACATCCAGTATTACCGCGGCGGTGAAGGAACCTTCCTGGAAACCCAGGGCGGCTGCCTCCACCACTCGCAGCAGCAGCTGCTGAGATGGCGAGTGCGCAGGACGGAATCCAAACTGGTGGTCAGGGATGGCTTGAATGTTTCCCAAAAGTGAGGACAAGCGGTTGATGACCATCCTCTCGAAAACTTTCGAGAGGGTCCGAAGGAGACTGATGGATCGGTAGTTGAAAGGATGTACCGGTCTTTCCCTGGTTTCAAAATGCATATCACTCGGGCCTCTCCCACTTTCGTGGAAAGTGACCCAGGCTGAGACACATGTTGAACACCCAGGTGAGAAAGAGCACAGCATTGAAGGGAAGGTGCCGGAGCATGAGGGGGTTAGCCCGTCAGGTCCGGCTGCCTTCTTGGGGTTGAGACGCAGGAGTGCGCCATGGAGCTCACTTGGGCAGATGATGGAGAGCCGATCCGCGTCGTCCGGAGGGCGCCAAAAGTATCGGCGTACCTCCCGATGAAGGTGCTCGGAAACGATGTCGTCCTGGGAGTCGTGTCGCGGACGCAAGGTACGCTCCAGATAGTCGGTGAACACATTAGCTTTGGCCTGGGGTTCATAAGCAAGGCCTTGGGTGCCTTGGAGGGGTGAGGTGTATTGGCCTAGACGGTTTCGGAGGCTTTTTGCTATCTTCCACACGTCGCACCAACGCGTAAGTTACACCAACTTACGAACGCATACGTTCGTATCGCGCGGCTTTATATATATTTATATATAGGGATAAATGAACGCACTCGTTTCCACCACCTAAACTATCAAAATCTTACTCGCATTGGCTTGTTCAAACTTTAGTGACTAATAATATTTTCGCGGTATAGCAACGTTCCAGAACCTTCTATAGCGTGGATAACGCTATGGCATGCTTGGACGAGTTTGATGCCCCTACAAGTTAAACAAAGATTTCTAAAGGGTTTTGCTGGCAATTGTCGGGCTTTTATGTCAGTTCCACAGCCTAAGGCTACTTTTCTTACACGTATCGGTTTCCTATGCATTGCTATACCATCTTTGAAATATTACATTAACATTATTCCGATTGATTCTAGGTTTATTACCTATTGCATTCTAATTAATTTGATATAGGTAAGGGCTGAATATTGTTTCAACCTGTATTATTACCTCAAAAGACAACTTTAAAAATCCTGAAATTTGCAATAAATAAAAAAGTTGTGTTTGAAAAGGGGTGTAAATGAAGAAAATAGCTCACCAAAGGCTGGTCGGAGACAGGAATGGTCTCTAATTGAGGAAAAAAAATACACTGATTATATGGGTTTTTAAATCAGATCCTGTAAAAATTGTTCCTTATAGTCTAATAGGGGTGGTCATTTAGAGAATTTTTTATAGGCTTAAGATGTATTTACTGTATAATTTGGATGTATTGACTGTGGAATAGCAGCTGTCATGTTTGCTACACTGAGCATTGTGTGTCATTTGCCTTACACTAATTCATCATAGGGGATAGGTAACACAGTAATTTTGAAATAATAACACTTTCAAGGTCCTTTATCACCACAAATTTTTCTTATTTGTTTATTTGCCAGAGTCCATTGAAAGAAAGTATTAAATCACATAATGTCAAGTCAAGCTATTACTGCATTACCCAAATAAATAATTGCATATTGTTAAAATTAAATTGAGTTTTTTATTTATGGACACTCTTTGACTTCTATAGTCCTTAGCGTCCCATTCTATATTAGGCGTGAAAGACCGACAATTTTGCTCAGAGGCCTCATTATCAGGCTTGAGGTTGTTTTATGTACGGTAAATCTACGACACTGGACCACCGGCTTTACTTCCCTTCCGAAGGAAGCCTGCTAAAGATTTTTATGCCTGAAAAAAATCCATCACCCTTCGCCGGGTTTGAACCCACAACCTCAGGAACTAGATGCTACCATGGTAGCCACTACACCTCGGAGGACGACATTGCATATTGGGGACATTACTTTTATGCATTTAACATTTCTAACTGGATAATCCAAGGACACTTGCAACAATACAAGCAACATTGCTGAAATATCTGATTGTGAGCTGAGGAATATGAACACTGAGTTCTAATGAGCAGAATGAGCGAGTCAAGTTATAAGTGAGAGGTGCTTCAAATTCTGACTTCAGAATGAGAAAGGCATGTCAACTCATGCCCTTTTATTCCAGTTAAGGTCCACCTCCCAGTTTAGGGATTTCTCTCTTAGTGCTGACACATTATTCTTTTCTACAACTACGTAAAATGGTTGACTAATTCTCAGAACCCCAAATCTATCTGCATCTACCTGGAATTTACCTACTCAGATAACTGAGTAACTGCACTTATTTGCTGCAACATTTACAATGCATGACAAATACACAGCTCGTTACACTAATAATTCAGCATGTCACAGAATAAATATGGGATAAACACATGCATTTCTTAGTTTATTAAATTAAACTATTTTTTGATGTCACATAAACACAAAAATAATAACTTTCCTTGGTCCAAAATTTATGATAATTCATAATGTGTATGTGATAAGGCAAAATATTATAAAGTTTCATACCTAATTCAGAAAAACTATTCTTAGTAGTAATATTTTTATAATTTAGCCTCAAATTGTGTTCTTGGTGTTATATGAATGTAAACTATTTAATGGAATACTACCAATATTGTTTATTGTATACAAGACTTTCCATCGCAAATGTTGACACAAGTGTTAGAATATTTAAGTATTTAAATACAGGCCTACAATGAGTCATAGTTTTCTTATTACACTTAAATCTATCTGGTTTTTTTTTAGAATTAATACCTTTTTTAACATGTGGGTTTTCCCAGATGTTTATACCATATGCTACTTAAGTATGCATATAGGCAAAACAAATAGTTTTAGTAGATTTTAATTGACCTGATGTACTAATTTTCTTATAATAAAAATGCCTTAGAAAATTTTTTACAAATGTAGTTTATATGAAATTCCCATTTATGATTGGATGGCAGATAAACACCCAAGAGTTTAAGTCTCTCTTTTCTATATTTAGTATCCAAAGTAATTTTTAGATTTTCTGTTTTATCCTGATTTAAACATAAATGATTTGCAGGACTCCAATCACTGATCTATAGTGGATAAAACAAAATTTCTTGGTCTTTGGGTCCAAAACAATTTGAAATCCGAAAAAGTCATAAATAAAAAACTAGGCACCGCATGTTACATGATGCGGATATTAGCAGGAAGCACAAGGATAGAGACCACCAGAATGGCTTATTTTGCATACGTCCATTCTTTATTACGAAATGGCATAATATTCTGGGGTGAGTCAGCAGCAAGCAAAACATTGATGCAGCCATGCTACGTCCTCCAACAATGAAGCACTACCTTTGCCTCACGGTTGCTGCTTGTCTCCTCCTAGATGGTTCTTCTTTTGCCACGGCTGCTCCAGCATGGAACCTTAATTTCAGGGTATGCGTGGGTGTGTACAGAGAAACACAAATGCTGTCTTAGAACACATTTATTCACTATTTAAAATAATACTGCAGTTTGCTGATCACTTGTAAATGCATACGATGATACTTTGTCTTTACCAAGACCGAAGAATATTAACTACAGCTAAGCGTTCTACCATCTAGCATGTTCGCCACCATTCTTCTCCACACGACAAGAATGTCATCCCGTTCTCGCCAGGCACTCAGGACAGACTGACTTTACCACTGCACTACAAAGAAAAGCAAGCTACTTACTTCCCCTACTCTCCCCTCAAACGCTCTCCTCAAACTTAGCGTCATGAAGCTTAGAGTGATCTTCACATCCCGGCCAGTGCAGCTGCACCCAATAATTCCAAGAGAAACTGGCTTCAGCTATTTTACCCTTTTTACGTGGGGCTGGTCCCTAATTAGCTAAACTGTGCCTGTCTGGTCTTTCTGTCACTTTTAACAGTCAACAATTTTCACAATGCTTCTCCTTTTTATACATACACTGATTTTAAATATATTATTACTTATTTTATATTGCTATCCTTCTCAGAATATTATGATAATTATTGCCTTTATAATTCCGGCTTCAAATGACCCCCATATACATTTCATATTATACAACAATATTACAATGTGTATATCTTGCCCGAAACAATTTCCTCTCAATAATTTCATGATCGATCGGCAAACTTTGAATTGGTTACATGATTCTTTTACAATTAGTCAACATATAGGTTTCTTTACACTGTTTACAATTACGTTCCTTCTACAATTATGTTGGTCATACATATGACTTACCCTTCACATGATTCACCTTAACCATTATTATACAAAATTTACATTCACTAACATCATCATTTAAATTAAACATTATTATACAAAATTTACACTCAATAACTTACAGTAATCGAATTTAAACAATTATTATATTTTGTTTTCTGCTATTCTGATTGGAGTATCTGTTTTAGTTTTGTTTTTGTTTCTTTGAGAATATTATTCTCTTTCTCACTTCACTTTCACATTGTTCACTGATCACTTTCACTTCACTGTTTCTCTTATATTTATTTTACAATTCTCATAACCTAATGACATTTCTATATTCATGTTAACGTTTCTCAGGAAATTCACAAATTTGTATTTTATCAGGAACATTCAATGATTTTCTATAAGGTCTCATAAGTTGTTTGTGCCATTTACCAATATATTTATTAGTTTTTACATCTACTAACTCAAAAGTATGTTCCCCAAATTTAGCAGTAATAATTACCGGACCTTTATATAAGAGCTCTAACCTATGATTTCTTTCTTTTAATGCGCTGGATAATTTGTGATCTCTGGCAAGCACAAGGTCTCCTATTTTCGGTTCCCACTTATGCTTTCACTTCTTCACTTTAGATTTCCTTTTTTCTGCTTTTTCTTTTAACCTGTCAACAACAATTTTAGCCCTTTGTTCTTCAGATAATGGTGATTGGTTTCCTTCAATCATTTTGGGTATTCCTTTAAAGATAGGTTCAGGTTCAATTCCTTGCATTAGCTGTATTGGTGCAAATCCTGTCGTCATATTGATGGTGTTATTTATTATCTTTTCTATCACATTACAATACCTTACCCAATTTCTGTGATTATTATGAGTCAGTACATGAAAATAGACTCCAATGTCCTTCAATATGCATTCTGCGGGATTCCCAGATGGAAAATAAGAGGAACAATGATAGAGTTTTATATTCTGATTCTTTAAAGTCTTCCAGAAGATCTTACTGTGATGTGTAGTAGCATTTGATTGTATAACTTTGTCTACTTCCTCCCTAATGGCACATGGGATTGGCCTAGCTTTATGAGCATATGGTTTAATATCAGTCATTTCAAATGAATGAGTGTAATTTATGCACCTTCCCGGCTTTTCTGAAAACACTTCCTTATTCTCCATTAAAATTTCCCATAATTCCTTCTTTTGTTTCTCATTCAGTCTACTAGCCTGGTTCACCTTATTTTTCAACAAATTTTCTATTTCAACACAGTCATCCACTTTAGTGTACTTAGTTGCATTCTTATCATTCAAGCTAATCTGGGATTTTCTTGGGGTTTCTCTTCGCGGTTATTAATACAAAATTTCTCATGTTCTCCGTAGATTATATTTTCTTCATTAATTTCATGGCAATCCTCTAACCTTACTTCGGCTAATTTCATAGCTCCAATGTTTATAACTTCCACAAAGAATGTTTCCCCTTTTATTTCTTCCTCTACCTGATCCCGGGCAATTATTCCTGAACTACTGTCATCCAACAATTGTACGATTATGGTGTCTTGTTCTGTTTTGAGCTTCAAAATTTTGTTTTCAAAATCTATAATAGAGTTCCATGCGTATAGACTATCACAACCTATTATTATGTCTGTTACAAACCTAGGTACTATTAAAAATAACATCTCAATAATTTGCTTTCCGATTTCAATATTCATTATAGCCTGAAATCTTACTCTTTCTTTTCTTTTGCCCACTGCTACTGAACAATATATCCCATGTACTGGTAAAGACATTAATTTTAAACCACTGTTTATTAATTCTTCATAAAAGTTTTGTGAACAAACTGTAGTGTTGGCGCCGGTGTCTATTATTGCACGAAATTGTTTGCCATTAATGCCAATATTTATCCTTGGTGGATCAGTTAAAATTTCACTTTCTCCTGGCCTATCTCTCCCTTGCTGATGTTTCTCTATCATTAGTTGCCTTCCATTATTCCTACTTTTCTAGTACCGCTCATTACAAGAATGGTTGTTCCCAATCTTCACTGAAGGCGAAGTTGATTGGGTTTGGAGTTTTCCGACACTTTACTAATTGCTCCTGTCCCAATATCATTATGCGAATGTCCTGTTTTCGTTTCATGACGGTAATTATTTCCCATTATTTGTAGAGTTTATTGCGTCAATCCTATCTTCCTGAACTGGTGAATTCCTACCACTTCTACCTCTCGCCTCCTGTCTTGGTGAACTTGGTCTATACCTATGGTCATAGTTATTGCTACAATCATCTCCAGAATAGCGTCTGTTTCTAGGATACCTTTCCATTCTATCATAATTACATCTGTGAGTATGTACATAATTTATTTGTGCGTTCCATCTTCGGTAGTTTTCGCCTCTTCCCCTATAATTATTTTCAAAGTTATTTCTCCTCCTGTTATCATTGTAATTATTTTTCGGTACAGGCCCATGGTATCTATCTCTCACATCAAAATTTCTGTCATTTCCTCGATATGCCCCTTGCCCGAAAAATTTTGGACTTCTTTCTTTCTGCATGAAATTCCTATCCTTAATGACGCCATCTTGATTTCTGTTCCTCTCCAAAGCGATCAACAAATATATCATGGCTGCTATTGTAACCAGTTTGGCAATAATTATATAATTTTGTATTGTTTCCGGAAAGTGCGCGGTTACTAGATTTATTAATTCATTTTCTCCCATCGGTGGATCTAGCATCTTAGATTTTCTGGCCACTACCATGAAATAATTCACCATAGATTGGTCCTTACGGGAATCGTACTTGCCATTATTGAGTTCTAATCGTATATTCACTTGCCTGCTTGCACCCCAATATCTGTTCAGAAATAGCTCTTTAAAAGCCCCATAATTGTTATCTAGCCCTACAGATAATTCTAGCCAATTGAAAGCATTACCTTTAAAACTTTTTTGTACTACAGTCATCTTGTATTCCTTTGGTATACCCTTAACATTAAAATATTCCCTGCATGCTATTTATGAATGCTTTCGGATTACCTGATTCCTCGTCTTCAAAAATCGGTGGTGAAATTTCACTGAGAACATGGTTAGGCCATTGAAAATGTGGGCCGCCATTTCTATTTTCATTTGTACTATTATTGTTATTGGAGGTACTTGGACCTAAATTCAGCATTGGAAGGTCAGCTGATGCATTCTGCGATGCATCGTTCCTTACTGTTGCACTGCTCACATTGCTACATGCTGAGCTACCAATATTGTCAGATAAACACACTTTTTCTAATCCTTCCTTAAGTCTATCATTTACATCATCTATTCCTACAGCAAGTCTCCTACTTTCTCTTTCAGACTGTTCTAACCTGTTTCTGTAAATTTCTAGTTCTTTGCTAGTAGCTGCCCTTTCTCTAACTAATTCTTGACTTAATTCTTCCCTCAATTTTCTGTTTTCTTTTTCTACTCTTTCACTAATCTCTTGCCTTACAATTTTAATTTCTTCTCTAACTTGTTCTTGATTCTCCCTAACCTCAATTCTCACGTTTTCTATTTCATTTCTAGCCTACTCCTGGAAATTTTCTAAGACTTTCTGCTGGTTCTCAATTTTCTTCCCAATTTCAGTTAAGTTGCTTGTTAAATCCTCCCTTAAACTTTGATAATTAGCTTTCATCTCATCCCTTAATTCTTTCTGACCCTGTTCTGTTACACCCTGGTTAGCTTTCATCTCATCCCTTATTTCTTTCTGACCCTGTTCTATTTTTGACATAATTAACTTTAACATCTCGTTAGTGTCCGTACTTCCCCTTGGCTGTTCTACCTGTTTTTGTACATTTCTAACATCTACTGTTCTACTACCTTATTTACACTACTATTTACGTCCTGCACAGTTCTACTATCACCGTCCTGAATTTCCATGTTTGTATCTGATTGCTCAAACATTTTACCATTCCTTAACTGCATTTACCACTGGAACACATAAATAAATTTACACTCAGTACCTTTATATCTGCTGCCTGCAACTGCTGCTTCGATGCTGCTCCTGTTGTCCTCCGCGTTGTCCCAGTCTCCTTGGTTTCTCCGTCGTTCAGCTTCCCCATTGTTCGCGCCCCAGGTTGTTCGGCTTTCACCGTTGTTTAGGCCTCCTTGATGTCTCCATCGTTCAGCTTCTTTGTTCGGACCCCACGCTTAGGACGCCATATGACACAGCCACGCTACGTCCTCCAACAATGAAACACTACCTTTGCCTCACGGTTACTGCTTGTCTCCTCCTAGATGGTTCTTCTTTTGCTATGGCTGCTCCAGCATGAAACCTTAATTTCAGGGTATGCGTGGGTGTGTACAGAGAAACATGAATGCTGTCTTAGAACACATTTATTCACTATTTAAAATAATACCGCGGTTTGCTGATCACTTGTAAATGCATACGATGATACTTTGTCTTTATCAAGACCGAAGAATATTAACTACAGCTAAGCGTTCTACCTTCTAGCATGTTCGCCACCATTCTTCTCCACACGACGAGAATGTCATCCCGCTCTCGCCAGGCACTCAGAACAGACTTACTTTACCACTGCGCTACAAAGAAAAGCAAGCTACTACTTCCCCTACTCTCCCCTCAAACTTAGCGTCATGAAGCTTAGAGTGACCTTCACATCCCGGCCAGTGCAGCTGCACCCAATAATTCCAAGAGAAACTGGCTTCAGCTATTTTACGCTTTCTACCTGGGGCTGGTCCCTAATTAGCTAAACTGTGCCTGTCTGGTCTTTCTGTCACTTTTAACAGTCAACAATTTTCACAATGCTTCTCCTTTTTATACATACACTGATTTTAAATATATTATTACTTATTTTATATCGCTATCCTTCTCAGAATATTATGATAATTATTGCCTTTATAATTCCGGCTTCAACATGCTTTATAGTGCAAAAGAAAATAATTCGAGCAATGACTGGGGCAAGTTCAAATTCATCATGTAAATCCCTGTTTAAATCATTAAACATACTTCCATTCCCTTGCATCTATATATTTGAAACAATAATGTTCATCCACAAAACTACAAACAATACAGATTCCCCCTTCATGAGGAATGAAACAGTGCACCAGTATAATACAAGGCGAACCAATAATCTACATATTTCTCAATGTAATATCTCTCTGTGGCAAAAAGGTATATTACATTCTGGACTAAAGATATACAACTGTCTACCAAAATCTATGAAAAGAATTAAGCAAGAAAATACTCTCAAACACTCTTTAAAGGCATATCTGATTAACCACTGCTTTTACTCTATTCAAGAATTCTTAACTAAAGAGAATTTAGAAGTACTTTAACATGTAATTGTAATTTATTCTTGGAAACTTATACATATTTTGGTTTGATAAATTTTGTAATATTTTGTAATCTTACCTTGACGTGTCCAGCATTGATTGCACCTTTTGTACATATGTAATCATAATTTATTTTTTTGTAAACTTATACATATTTTGATTTATTAATTTTTGTAATATCTCGTAAATATTTTGCTATCTTACTTTGACGTGTCCAACATTGACTGTACTTCTGTACATAACAATTAACTGGATCAATAAAAATTGAAATGAAATATAAATTAATACAATTTAGTTCCTCATTAACTGCGTCAAAACTAGCTCCACTAACATTTATAACTGAATAGTCAGCAAATAAATAAGTACTGGTATTGATACTATTGAATGCATGAAATCGTCAAAACAAAAGCCAAGACATCTACTTCAAAAAGTATAAAGCAACCCTTGGTAAAGTCATACTACAAGCTAAATGAATGAGCAATGACAGTTACATTCAAATTTCATCAAATAAAATGAAAGCTACATGGAAAATAATTAAAAACGGTATAAAAATATTTCACACAAAACTTAACACTAAAAGGGGAAGAAGGTCTTGTTAAGAACCCAAGCTTAATAGCAGAGGTGTTTAACAAATTCTTTGTAAATGCTGGAAATAACTTAGGAATAAAGGAGACAGCATCAAATTTGCAATGTGCTCATAAATCTTGTATACAATAGACCATGCTCCTGAACCCAACTGACTATAAGGGAATTGAGCACATATTGTCACAATTAAAATAAAAAGTTATCATGGACTTGATAACGTACCAGATTCTGTAACAAAGAAATGTGCTCACTTGATTTCATATCATTTGGCAAACATATACAACAACTCCCTAGAACATGCATCTTCCCCAATATTTTAAAGATGGCAAAAGTTATGCCTCTCCAAAAAACGATGATCTGATAGAAGCATCTAATTACAGGCCCATTGCATTGCTCTCTAGATTTTCTAAGATAATTGAGAGTTGTTTATGCAAGACTACTAAGTTTCATTGAAAAAAAAAATCTCTAAATCTCAGCACAACTTTAGTAAAAATAGATCACAGAAGCTGCAATGCTCCACTATGTAAACCACATTCTACAAGCACTTGATAACAAAAGAAACATCACAGGAATATTCTCAATCTATCCAAAGCATCTGATGTCTTAAGTCATGACATATTGTTCCAAACGCTAGAAAGTTTGTGTTAAGCAAAATCATTAGAATGGATCAAATCATATATGGATGATAGGAAACAAATCTTTGAAATACTACACAGTAAAAATGAAATGGTTATGCAATATCTAACAAGTACAAGATAAATTAAATCCAGCGTCCCCAGGGTTTGGTGTTAGCCCCTATTTTTTTCCTTTTATTTGTAAATGATTAACAGAAGAACATACCATCTCAGAATACCTGTTACTCAATTTGCTGATGATACAACAATAATGGTAATAAGCACAAATCCAGTAGCTCATCAAAAACTAATCCATCAAATAGCAGCAACATATAGGTATTTTGATAAAAACAAATTAAAAATTAATACACCAAAAACAATGCAGATTTGTAGTTCCTTGACATAGAAGCAACATAAGATTTTTTTTTTTTGAAAAATGCATCATGTGTTGCATTTTGCATATACCATAATTTTGTATTTTGAAAATTAATAACTTGAAAACTAAATAAGATTTTGGATTGAAATTCACAAAACAATTATATCTAAAGAAGACTGACATGTGGTTAAAATTTCAGCCCAATTGAATGGACAGTTTAGAAAATAGCAATTTCAGTTGTGCATCCCCTTAAATAAATCAGCACCTTATTGTCCCTTTTTTCACCTTATTTGAGCACCTTTTCCCTTCCTTTTTCCATCTGAAATTTGTACCTAAAAATCCTAATCCTGATAATAAGTATATTTACTAAGAATTCAGATATACATGAACACAACAACAGACAATATTGCAATTTACACATAATGAAAGCAAATACAAAACTATAAAAGAATGGAATATGTATTTTGGTTCTAAATTTTATAACAATTTACAAAGTCAAATTAAAACTATAAAGAAAATAGCATCTTTTAGAGCCCAACTACTATCACATTTGACTGATCACTGCTATTACTCTATGGCAGAATTTTTAAATGAATCTCTACAAACTTATGTGCATATTATGTGATATGGAAAGTAGGGTTGGGACCTCGATACCGCTGATATCTTGACACTTTCAATACTCAGTGTTACTGAAGTATGTCTAGTACTTTGAGATATATCTTCAATACTGTTTTGATACTTTTAAATCTTTAAGTTTTGCATTACTGAAAGTTGTTGCATTTAACTTTATGCTAATTAAGGAATAAAAGGAGTCAAGACTTCACATTATTGCCTCACTCATGTCCCCCAAGACTTGTTGGGCTATAGTTTTTGATAGACATTGACTGCATTTCCTGTGGGTGTATGAATGCAACATTCCATACAATCTTGTGTCTAAAAGAAAACACGCAAAACAATGGGAGCAGGAGTAGACATACTGATATAACATACAGCATTAACTGAGTTGTGAATGAAGCTGAATTAGCTGATACACTAAATCATGTTTCTGCAATAGCCTGGTTTGGTGACTCGCTCTCAGCTATTACATTTATCTACTCTGGTGACCAAAATCCATGAATCCAGCGGAAACAAATCAAAACTTAAGACATGAGATAATGCAGTGCATGAAAATGTTTGTTCTTTCCTTCCATCTGTTAGTTTGTGTTTACACAAGCCAAATCTTTTTAAAGCTTGTGCATTAATTCAACAATGACTTTGATCCAGAGAACAGTTAGCAAGCCGGAATCTAACCTTCTCTCTCTCCTGTATTCAGCAAACTTATGACTCGTTTTACTTGATGCAATAGGTAGTATGAATTGTCTGCCCCTGAGTACAGTTGAGTGTAAAGTATTGTCATACAGATGTGAGTGTGCATTTAACTTTGTGACAATGTCTCCTTTAATTTCAAAGTTAAAAGGAAAAACAAATCATAGTCAAACGTGTGAGGTGATTGCTAATGTTCATTTACGTGAAAGAGCAGACTAAGCATAAGGATCAGTACTCTCCTGAGCTTTCCAAAGAAATCTAAAAGCTGCAAGCAAGAGTTCCTGTAGCCACTGGTGTCTCAACAGTTCTGTACGCAGAATGTTTTAGGAAACGTAAAAGTAAAAACATGAAAAGGAAAGAACATCTTTTGCAACTCCGAGAAAAAAGCATAATGCCTGACAAGAGTGACAGAAAGTGATGAAAGATGACTTAATGAAAAAAAAGAATTTAAAGAATTATAATTGAAGACAATGGGATGGAAAGCAGTGATGAGGATAATGACATTTGATGGTGACTCAACAGAAGACGAAGATATGTCAGGTTTAGAAGAATTAAAATGTGACAGAACTAAACTACTGTTGTATTCAGTGTATAATGCCATCTGGAACTGAAATGTTTACTGTAACCATGGTATTTAATTTGGTAGTGACTGTACGAATTCTCTGTAAGGAGACATGTCAAATAAACATTCTAGTGATACTTGAGCGAGTGACTTCATCACAATGAGATATCACTGCTACTGAAAACAGCTAATGACTCACAACCAAGCTTTCATTTAAATGTTTCAGTGTTCAAGAATGATCGCACAAGGTATATTAAACATGTTTATGCTAATGTAAGGGGATGGATAGTAAGAGAGGCTTAAATCACAAACTTACTGTGTTTCCGAGTGCTATATAGCTAATTACTTATTACTGAATGAAAAAATACATATGTTGTGTAGTAGTCGTGAATAGTAGTAGAGTGGCATAACACATACATTAGTTTTAGTTTCAGTTTCATGCAAAATATATATTAGTTTATATTTTCCAGATTACAGAATAAAGAAGAATTGCTAGTATTTGTTTTTCTATGAATAGAAAATTCTTTAAAACTAAGTTTTCAGCACAAAATTAGTTACATACAAAGGGAAGCAAGGAAATGATGATAATGATAACAACAACAACAACCCTCCTTATGTAAGATAGTGCAGCGGCTTCCACCTGAAGTGTGAGAGCAGAGGGGAGGGTGTGGCAACTTGGCAGCTGTTATGAGTTACCCTAAGTTACACTAAGTTATAAATGGAAACCTTTCTTTCTGTGGTACAATTTAAAATGAGTGACTTTTACTAATTTCAGTGTGCAGAATTAAAAAATACATACTGTTTTTTTCCGTAGCACATCTTGTTTTGGCAATATAACAATGTTCAACGAAAATATAATTGTATATTTTGGAAAAATATTACACACTCATATACAAACTTTAAAAGAAAATAAAGAAGAACAATAAAATGAAAGTGTACCTGAATTTGAGAATGTATGATAGTTATCTTGTGTACCCCTTTTTCTTTTCCCATGGAACTTCAGTGTACATGATTTTCTTGAGTGTTCTCTGGTAGCTTCGTCGGGTACAAGACACCGGCAGTAATCGGTCATTATATGTATGTCCCAAAGTCCCTGATAACATCATTCAACATCTTTCAAGTCCTAGTGTAACCTTTTACCTTGCCCTTCACTGACAGCTCCTAAATTTGATGGGAAGTAGTCAAGATGTGGCTTGAGGAAATGAAGCTTCAAGCTCATATTACAGCTGAGCAGTCTGAAATTTTCCAGCATATTTCTGGCAATTTCTTTGTACTGAGGGTTTTTCACATTGCCAGAAATTTCTTAACAGCCCCTTGAATTCGTTCCATGCATCTTTTTCAATTTCATTTGTAGAGCTGGTAAAATTAACACATTTCATCAATTCCCTTATCTGTGGTCCATCAAATACTCCCTCTCTGATTTTAGCCTGTGACAATGATGGAAACTTTGTGCATAAGTACTGGAAGCAAGGGCAACATTTGTCAAATGCTTTCATGAATTATTTCATCATGCCAAGTTTTATGTGTAATGAAGGGAGTAGTAGCTTTTGACGATCAACAAGAGGCACATTAGTAACATTTTTTGATCCAGGTTCCAGTTGCTGACTCTCAGGTCACTGACCAGGTTCTCAATGTTTGTCCCTCGTCCTGCTGTCCTATTTGCAATGAAAACAAGGGAATTTTGTGTATCCTCCCTGTTGTGCTAGTAACAGACCAATGACCTTCAAGACACCACATATTTGCCACTTGTGGTCGCAGTACTTAATTTCCTCAAGAACACGCTTCAGAGTTTCAGAAGACTCTCTTACGTTTTTAGAATGTACAAGCGGTATTGAAACTAAAGTGTTGCCATTATGAAGTAACACTGCCTTAAGACTTCGTTTGGAAGAATCAATAAAAAGACTCCAGTTACTTGACTCATATGCTTCCCTGCCCAACTGGTGAATTAGATTACACACATCCACACAAAACACAAGTTGATCTTCTGTGTAGTACTTGTGGAACTGTATTTCACAATTCCTATGCCACGAAAATGTAATGCCAGGTGATAACAAATTCTTCTCCTGTAGTCTTGAGCCCAGTGATTCAAATTTTTGTTTTGTGAGACCTAAATCCCTCACTAAATCATTTAACTCAAATTGATTAAACTGTTGTAGTGAATTGTCAAATTCTTCTGGATCAGAAACAAACTCATTGTTGGAAGTCACAGAGCTGCTTTCAGATTCACTAAAATTGAGGTCTGCTGGTGGTGTAGGTATGGGTAGTTTGGGTCCATGAGGAATAGGCCATTTAGCCGAGTTCAGATTTGGATATTTAATTCCTGCCTTATTTTTTTGTTGTTATAGCTAGCAACTTTGCACATGCAAAAGTAACAATCGTCACGGTGATTCTGCTGCTCTCTCCATATTATTGGTTTGGCAAATGGCATTATCTTCGGTTTTCCTTCATACCAATAATTGCTGTTACATGCATATGAGGCATGAATGATTTATTCTGATCACCAACTTTCTCTTTGAAACATGAGAATATACTTTCTTTGTTTGCGAGTCTATTTTACGTACCTTCCCATAAAACACGTAACACCCACAAATGTAACAAAACTTCTGAGGACTTTGTAGATACTATCTCCTGCATAATCCTGATGTAGAAGTAATACTCAAACTTTTATTTTAGCACTGCACATATAGAAGATGAACGTGCATACTAACACAAGTTAGTAAATGTAAAAAAATACCTCACAAGAAGACAGATCTGACCCATAGAGCAAAACTGATAGGTGCTGGGAATATAAACATAAACAGTGTTATTCTTCTGAATCACTTCTGGATTTAAAATACAAACAAACCCTTCTTACAGTAAACCAGATTAGGCATTTCTTTCCTCAGAGGACCAGTCCAGAATATTTAATTTGTGGAGAGAAACCATAGACTGCATAATTTGTGAGTTTAATCTGTTAAATTTAGTTGTAAATATTCATTAAATATATAATATGAGTAGTACTGGCACCACTACAAAATGATATGACTGTTGCTTTAACCTGTTTAAAATTAGCAAACACATATTTAACATAAAAAGCAATTTGTGACCAATGACTTATAAAATGCTTTTAAAACTGAAAATGAAGGATGTAAAACCGTCCCCACAAGTGAGTGCCTCATGTTGTATAAGAATTTTTCAAATTCCAAATACAAGTGAAAACAAGAGTGGAATTTATGAATCTAGTGTTGCTGGACCCAGTACCTATGATATCCCAGTATGTCAAGCAAATGAAAGTAGCTCAGAAATTGAAACTCACCCTCACATGAGAGAAGTGATGTGAATGTTACCAAGGAAAGAGTAGATGTTTCAAATCTTAATACTAGTTTATTATCAGTCTTAGACAAATCACCCATAAAGAAAAGAAAACTGTCTCAAAAAATGTCCAACCCAGAAATTACCAAAGATAACAGGAAAACCTAAGAAGGTACTTCATATTGAAGGTGAATTGGTCCTAGAAGAAAAATAGGATTTAGAAATAATTCAGAAGCTGATAGATTTCATAATACAGATGATTGGAATTTAAAAATTCAGATTTTGACTATTTTTGAAGACTAGTCTTACAATCAAATTAAGCAAAATTTTGGCAATGTTCAAAACCACATGATACAGGTGGTAAACACATAAGCTTCAGAGAGGGGCATTTTGTCAATTCCTGAAACCAAATCTGAGAATATTCTGTGGTGGAAAAGATATTAAAAGTTTACGCTTTTTCTGATGATGTAAGTAGAGTTATAGCAGGAAAAACTAATTATGTTTCTGTTAAAGGAGGCTGGTGGAAAATTAAAAACAGAAGAGATTTATTTTGGCAATCTAAAAGAAACCTTCCACAGTTTTAAAGATAAAAAAACCTTGATAACAAAGTAAGTTTCTCAAAATTTGCTCAGCTAAGGCCTAAACAGTGTATACTTCCAGGCACTCAATGTGTGCATTCTGTTTTTGTTTGTACTCATCATGAGAATGTGAAATCAATGCCTTGATGGAATGAACATTTCCCATCTTACTCCAGCTTCAGGTATTGCTCTCAGTAATTATAAGGACTGTCTCACTCAAATAATTTGTAACCCTCCATCACCAGATTGGTATTAAAGGAAATGTGTTAACTGCCAGGGACTGAAAATTTGGTCAATAATATTTGGGACATTTTGAAAGAAAAAAATATAGAGCAGGTAGCTTATAAAGAGTGGGCGACTGTAAATTGCACAAATTTAGAAAAAATACAATCACCTGTTGAAGACTTTCAGGAAAAATTGTCAGATCTTTTAACTCATACCTTTATTGCTCAACAATAGTCTGTGTTTTTGTATGAATGGAAAGAAAATTTGAAACTTACAGAATGCATTGTAATTTGTGATTTTTTTGGAAAACCATGCCTTTTGTCATACAAGTTTCTGTTCAGGGGTGTATTGGAATAATAACTAGGTAACAATCCATCCATTTGTAATTTACTTTAAAGAAAACAATAATATAAAACATAAAAATCATATTGCCATATCGGAATGTTTAAAACATGATACAAATGCTGTTCATCTGTTCCACCTATTAACAAATATGTTAAAGAAGGAAACAAGACCTGGAAAACATAATTTACTTTTCCATGGTGCTAGGGCTCAGCACAAGAACAGCAAAATTTTGTAAATACATGCTTTCATGAGGAAGATTTTGAAATTAGTGGCGAATGGCATTTCTTTGCCACTTTACATGGAAAGGAGCATTGTGATGGAATTGGGGGCACTACTAAATGTCTAGCAATGAAAGCAAGTCTCCAGCTGGGACAAGTTCCTATCACAACACCTCATAAATTATTTACTTGGGTGCAGAATCATATTACAAACATTACATTTAGCTTTTTACAGTTATCAGCACAAACAGGAGAGAGATATTTTGGAGGCAAGATATGAATATTGAAAACCAGTAACAGGCACAGTAAAGCTACATTGTTCATACCATTATGAATACCTGAGCTGTAGTGAAACTGTATTCGTTTCACAGTGAAGGGAAAAAGGTTTCCATTTAAACGAACCGAGCTAGTGTGATTTAGACCTACAGATTATTTCCTGAAAGTAATGTACCTTGAAACAAACTTGAACCCTTTGTGCATCACTCCTCCTATTCATTCATTGTTAGCTACAGTGGATTACAGCCATACTCACACCCTGCCATCCAATTGCCACATTGTGTACCGTGATTCGTCACTCCACACAACGTTTTGCCACTGTTCAATAGTGTAATGTTAATGCTCCTTACACCAAGCGAGGCTCCGTTTGGCATTTTCCTGTGTGATGTGTGGCTTATGAGCAGTCGCTCGACAATGGAATCTAAGGTTTCTCACCTCACGCCTAACTGTCATAGTACTTGGAGTGGATCCTGATGCAGTTTGGAATTCCTGTGTGATGGTCTGGATATATGGTCTGCCTATTACTCTTTACGACCCTCTTCAAATGTCGGCGGTCTCTGTCAGTCAACAGATGAGATTGACTTGTATGCTTGTACTGTACATGTCCCTTCACATTTCCATTTCATTATCACATCAGAAACAGTGGACCTAGGGATGTTTAGGAGTGTGGAAAGCTTGCATACAGACTTCTGACACAAGTGACACCCAATCACCTGACCACGTTCGAAGTCCGTGAGTTCCACGGAGCATCCCATTCTGCTGTTTCATGATGTCTAATGACTACTGAGGTTGCGGATAATGAGTACCAGGCAGTAGGTGGCAGCACAATGCACCTAAGATGAAAAACGTATGTTTGTGGGGGTGTCCGGATACTTTTGATCACATAGTGTATGTCAACAGGATTTTTTGTTTCCATCATGTAAGCAGTCATTTTGTTAAGTGTGTTCTCATAATTTATTAACATCCTGCATATTGGTGGGTTGCAGCATAGGAGCACAAAAATTAATCAATTGAAAATGAATAATAAATACACTCTTTTATAAAAAGTTCACATTTAATAAAGATGTAAAACATTGTTATCAGATCATTAAACCTGTAAACAACATATTTTCAGATAAATGATTCAATTTATTATGACACAGTTGGTATTTCCAATAAAAACACTTCAGTAGGTGTGACCAATTATTGATGCTATCACTGTAATGGGTGTTGAGCTTAATGTTTTTCTTTTCACATACTATTCACCTTTACCTAAACGAAAATTTCTTTTAGCCCTTTCTTTAAGGGATTCATAAAAAACATAGATATTCAATTATTGTCTCTGTGAATAAACACACTTCTTAAGCTTGTTTCCTTTTATGTACTCGCGTTCATAATCTGCTTAAGGGGAATTATAAATATCTGGGGGGAAGAAATTCAAGGATTATAGATAATATAAATGCAGCTTCAGGTAATAACATTAAACACACTTTTCGGCACAATTATAACAACGTCTCTTAAGTCTGTACAACTTAATAAAAAATGTTTGGCTCACATTCCACCTTTGTCCACTTTACAGAGATTTTACACACAGTGAGAGTATCAGGATGCTCTCCGAGTAGTTACAGAAACAGATGTCTCTATCACATTATCTGTCTTTAAGATACACATGTACGATAGTACTCTGATTTCATGTTAATATTTTTATGGGCTGCCACCAGTCTTCCATTTAATTCATTTATCATATCTGCCAATTTACTCAAGGTGGACTCGTGATTATCATATTCATCTTTCATACCTGAAAAAAATGAGTTTAATATTAGCTGTATTTTATATATCATCTTATATACCAAAACAACAAAGTTGGAGACAACAAATAAGAGGGTACGATCAATACCGTTCATACTTAAATCTGTATATCAGTGATGTCAGTTGAGTGCACATAAACATGCTGATGCTTCTGGTTTCCTAGTGTTTTTCTTTATTTGATGTGGAGATTCTCCTTATTATCTGTGTTTTACACCAGACATAAGTGAGCCAATCTCTTATTGGTTTTAATTTAAGTCTGACACACATACATTAGCCTATGAACAAGGCCTAGGTGAATGGTGAAAAGGGAGGAGTATGGAAACACTTCACCTGAGTGGCTGGAAGGCATGCTTTGCAATGACAGTCCACACCAGCCCTTGTATGAGACTACGAGGGCAGTCCCAGAAGTATCCGACCTGATGTATAGATAGTGGTTGTTGTTTCAAACAAATAACTGTGGTAGAAAGTACCAGCCTTATAAAGCTTAAGTCTGAAGTTTGATGATACTACGTCATTTAGTAATTGTTTGGCAGCCATCAATAGAGAACGCTCTCAGCAAATTTGTAAACATGGATAAAACTGGTCATCGTTATGTGGTACAATACTTTCATTTGAAAGGCCTTAGTCCAACTAATATTAAAGCTGAGCTAGATTCTACTCTGCGGGAGTCTGCTCCTTCATTTACAAAAGTAAAATATTGGGTGGCAGAGTTTAAGCGAGGCCATGCAAGCAGTGGTCGACCAAATGAGGTGACCACGCCAAAAACTGTGAATAAAATTCACAAAATGGTATTGGATGACCGTGGACTGAAAGTGCGCAAGCTAGCAGACATTGTAGGCATTTCAAAAAGTGCTGTACATCGCATGCTGACTGAAAATTTAGAAATGAGAAAGCTATGTGCAAGATGGGTGCCACATTTACTCACAATGGAAAAAAAGCAGCATCGTGAAGATGTTTCAGTCGAGTGTTTGGTGATGTTTTGCTGCAATAAAGCAGAGTTTTTGTGTCGATTCATAACCATGAATGCATGGGTCCATCACTTCACACCTGAGATGAAGGAACAGTCAACACAGTGGATAAAAAAGGGAGAATTGGGTCCAAAGAAGGTGAGATAGTTCTATTTGCAGGCAAGGTCATGGCATCAGTTTTTGGAATGTGTGTGGAATAATTTTTATTGATCATCTTCAAAAAGGAAAAGCAATCAATGGCGAGTATTATGCAAACTTATTGCAGCATTTGAATGATGAAATCAAGCAAAAACAGCTGCATTTAGTGAAAAAGAAACTTTTGTTTCATCAAGACAATGCACCAGTTCACACATCCATTATTGCCATGACCAAAATCAATGAGTTAAAGTTCAAACTGCTTCCTCATGCACCCTATTCACCAGATTTAGCACCCTCTGATTATTTTTTATTTCCAAAGTTGAAGAAATAGCTTGTTGCTAAAAGATTTGCCAACAGTGAAGAGCTGGAGTCTGCAGTTGATGGCTATTTTGCAGAACTCGATGGTTCTCAGTATAAACAGGTATCGAAGCTATTGAACACCGCTGGGAAAAGTGTATCAAACTGAAAGGAGACTATATAGAGAAATAAAGATGTTTTTTCCCAAAATTTTTGTGTTTTCTTTGTTAGGTCGGGTACTTTTGGGACAGCCCTTGTATCTCATATTGGTTTGATGTCAAAGATCTGGCACTCAAACATTAACCAATGGACATAGGTCAGTTTCAGGCTCAGAAGCAAAGGAAGTATAGGGAATAAGACAAACATTAAGTGGAGTGCTAGAACCAGATAAGGGGTGGGGACTGGGTATGGAAGAGGCAGTTTAGTATTTCATTACAAACATAAACCACTGCACATTATATTGGCAAGATTCCATACATTGACTGTACTACAAACACTAATCACGGCTTGTATGTTAGGGCTTGACCTCTAAAGGAAACATGGCAGTGGAAACTGTTCAGTCTAACCTTGACAGGAGAAGAGTGGACATCCTGCCGTAACTAAGAGACAAAATGTGCACCAGCTGTTGCAGAACAATTAAATCATACATCTCTCCTTTTGCTGCCAGACCACAAATAGAATATTCCAACTGCTTACTGTACAACATGTTTCAAACAACAATGTTAAAAAAACAAAAGTATAATTATATAATGGCTAGCAAACTGAAGGAGAGAAAACATACACCTGTTATGCACTTAAATATTACTAAGAAGGAGAGCACATACAGATGTACACTTGGATGCACAAGGAAATTTTTTAAGGACTATACAGAGCCTTTGTTTGGTCATGTGGCCATATTAAAGGGAATTGTTACCCTACACTGAACTGTTTCTAAACTGTTCTGTTATCCCTCCACTTCCCCTTCTCTTTGTGTGCCAACTAATCTATTGACATGAAGTCTTTGTACAGAGGTTGATATGTTGTGAGACCGCATGTTTCAGTGTTATAGTGTGTTAGTGCTGTCATAATGCCAAAAGGTGCAAACAGGATCTTCATGTATGATTTTCTATGTGACAACAAACTTTACAGAGAAGTGAGATGATAATTTAACTGTAGTACAGGAATTGTAACCATGTGAGTAGAGTTAATTTCTGCAATTGGGTGTTGGACAATGTTAACGATCACTTTACTGACTCATGCTTAATTCTTTTTACTGATGAAGTATGGTTTTATTTACATGGCCAAGAAAAATTAATGAGTGTTAAACAAACTTTTCTTAAAACGTGTGATAGATGATTTCCAGCATCTTCTAGGTAGAAAGAACTGGCTATTGTAGTTATAATTTGCATGAGAAATCTATGTACTTGAATTTGAAGGGCTATGAATATCCGACTCCATCAGCAAACAGTACACTTCCCTGTCAAGAAAATTCCCATTAGGCTGACCAATATCCAAATGAAGGCTCTGTAAAAAGGATTATTCTAGCCTTTTGATTGACTAGTTATTTACATCATTCCAAAACATTCCAGAGGCTAACAGTGCCAATTAGTTGTCCATTTTCTTGCTGATTGGGCACCATTAAATTAATAAGAATCACTTTAATATTAATAATGATGACAATAATAGTTCATTTATTTAATGATGTTTTGGCTATAATCATCACCATCCTTATTCTGGTATCTAAATGCATGTGAATAAAAGTAGTAATTGAAATTGACATATACATAGATATAATGGCCTTATTCTTGATCTTTTTTTTCCACCAAAGATATTTAGTTCAAGGTATGTCAAAAAAGTTCAGCAGATATTGCACACCATATCTCTATTTGATGATAATTTTAAGCTTCATTTCCATGTCTACTTCAGAAGGTATGTTTGGCATGAATATTGTGGCTGTTGGGCATTTTGTTGCTACAGGTGTCTGAGTAATTTAAACCACCCCTACCTCTACAAGGATGATTCACTAATGATATTACATTGGGCTAAACTGTTTACACCAATCAGAATGTAATTCATTAAGAGAGGTTATTTCTGGGCCCTCCTTTGTTTCACACTGAATATAGCATTGTTCATTGGTTCATGTTTGTTTCTTGAAATTTGTTTCAAGCCAAGTGGCAAGGGCTTGGGGTGGAATCTGGTATTAGTTAGATAAATGTGGAGACCTTACATAAGAAAAAATACTATTGTGATTGTAATTCCTATGCATTATTTTTCTGTCTGCAATGTGACACAGTACTACCCAGATAGAAAAACCCATGCATGTTTTAAGTTTCATTTCTACAGGGGCTGGACTATGTAAACCTGGGGTAGATGTAACAATCCTGCTCCAAGATTCAAATCAGTGACAACAAAGTAGTCCAACATGACAAGTGTTGAAACTAGAGCAGGTCAGGAATAGGATACAGTAAAATGTTGATATCTGTTGCACTTGGCACCAAAAAGCAATATAAGCTACCCATAAGTGGGTCACACTCTCTCTCAGTATATCTCAGATATCTTAGTATTGGGATCTTATTTTCAGTCAGCCCATCACTGCCACCCCTGATGTCTGAGTTGGGAAATATTTATTTTGTAAACATTCAGACCAGCTAGAGCTGTTACAGGTATGGACATTTGTTGAAGTGCCTAGACTAGGTTCTTAGGGCCAATGGCAGATAGAATAATGCTCTTGGGCATGATATTAAACAGACTCAACCTTAGTTATTCTGCCCTTCTGTATCCTCTCCTTTCCACCTTTTATGAGTAGCCTCTACTCTGAGCTACCCCTCTGTGTAGGATCTCGACTTAAACATCTTATGTCACTATAATATTTAAAAACACATAGACTTGACACTAAGTATAAAAAGTGGTTTAAGAGACACAAGGTACTCAAGATTGAAACTCATCTCCAAAACATTCTACCCTTATAAATAAAGAGAGCTGGTTTGGATAGGGACAGGTGTATGAGATATCAAAGGATTAAGAAATAATTTTAAACAACATGAGTGTTCACTATGTAGAGATAAAGAAGATGCAATTAACATAATATGTGAATGTACTGAAATAAATGAGTGGAGGGTTAAATTTACTGAGATGAAATAGAAAAATATAGATTCAAGACCTGCAATAAACACAGTAAAACAAAGTAAACAATAAGCGAGTACCTATGTAAAAATAATTGGAAAAGTGAAAAAGATAACATAAGGCCTGGAGCCACTGGCAATAATAAAACCTATTGGTAATATAAATTATGCATATTTTTTTATTCACACTACATTATACTGAGAACTGCACTAGTTTTCTAGCAAATTTTACAAACATTTTCAAAACAGAATACATTGCTACTCACTTCCAAAAAATTCCTAATGAATGAACTACAGGTTAGAGGTTGTAAGTGGAGGAATATTTCAGCACTGCTACCAAAGCTAAGGTTATTTTCAAATAAGCTGATGTCTGTCGTTGAGTGCCCCGAGACTGTCAACACAGTCTTGCCATATTCTCATACTGCTTTCCCACTAGTAGGAAGTGCCACACATCAAGTGAATCTATGTCTAATAAATACCACTGCTAGGTCCAAATATTCTAATTTCACAAACATTAACCCATGAGGAAGACTGAGGGTAATGTTTGTAATGCAACCTTGAAAACCACATATTTTTAGCACAAATAGTTTTCATAATACAAATTAATAAACACAATGATATACTCGATATAGCCATTGAAATGGCCATAATTTGTATGTACATATATATTTGTAATTACATAGTACTGTAATGCAAACTATTGCCAGAATGGTGTTAAAGGAATTGCATTGAACAAACATCATGAATTGGTTTGTTTCCTCTTTCTATTGTTCAAGATGAGAGCCAACTGCTCACTTAGGGCTCACTTAGGTAAGTGAGCAGAATGCTGCATCTGGAGAATGTCTGCCATTGCATGCTTATGACATGTAAAACATGTGGGTCTTATGTTTAACCTTCAGAGTTCAAATATTTAATATCAGTGTTCAGTTGTTGCTTTATGTAGCAACAGAATGGATATGAATTCCTGCAATAGCCTTAACTAGAAAGTTTAGTGATGAAGCAAACAAGAAGATATTGCGAAGCCAGGCTCGAAATATTAGTTTTAAGTATACACATCATTTAAAAGATGCAATGAGGAAGAGAGAAATCAACTCAAATAGAAAATGCTCAACAACTTATTGCTAAAGCATGTGTTGTAGGCAAAACAAGTAGGTCTTGTGAGTTACTTACATTACCTTGCACTAGTCAGTGTGCGAATGAGATGGAAATATGAGAAGAGTGGGAGTAATGAAGTGTCCAATGCACAACTAATAACACTGGGGAGCAAAACTCTTCCCATCTGAAAGGTACTGTAGACCTATTGCACCAAAAAAATATGCAGGAGGAAGGGACGAGGTGAAGGAGCATGAAGGATGGCCAGATCTGATGACAGCAAGCAATGTGGGGTCCCTAACATTTCCAGGTTTGATGCCCCCTCCCCCTGTATCCTCATGGATAGGTTAGGGCAGAAGATTCTGTGCCAGGGAAGAAACGTTCTCTCCTTAAAGCACATCCACTGCATGTACCACAAACTACCAACCATCATGCCAGACCCTGTAACCCTAAGAGATGAAAGGTAATGAAATGAAAGGAAATGAGGGATAGGAAAATTTGTGGCAGTATTATACACCACACCATTCACCTATTGACCTGGAAAAACTCAAAAATATCAAAGGTCAAGATAGCTGTTCCAAAGGGAATTGAATCCATGACCTCCCGAATGTAAGCGTCAGACACTACTGCCTGAGCTACATCCCACTCAGCAAAGAATGAACTACCTTCATGTGGATCCAATGTCAAAATAAAATGGTGGTTACTTATTTACAGAAGCTATAGCCTATATTCAATCAGAGGCATGTTTATTCATTAATAGTAAAAGTAGATGGCTTTTTTTCTTTCAAAACAAAACACGTTTCTGTATAACTTGAACCCTAACACAAATGCACTCTTGAAACAGCAATTCATATGAACTACTGTTGCTATCACCATTGATTTCAGGTGAAATAATGCAACTATTGCATTAAGTTTACATTTAAATTTTCAACTAGTTAAGTAGTGGATTACTCACTAAAAACTTCACTATTTGGCTATTTACGCCGAATATGTTTCAGGAGCATCTTGCTTCCATCATCAACTATGACATATTGATGTGTTTTCTAACTTTAAACGTAGATGTCACTGTCAGCTTGATGGGAAACACATCAGTGACTCATAGCTCATGATGGAACCAAGAAGCTTCCAAAACATGTTCAAGATAAACAGACCAATAAAGTTTTTGAGTGAGTAATTGAATGTTACACTACTTGAAGTTAATTCACTTCACTGTGTGCTTCCCAAAAAGTTATTTCTGATTATTTTTTTTCAATTGGTTTCCAATAATAACCATTCAGCTAAGCTGCCTAAATATCACAAAAACATTAAAATGAGTACTAGAAAATGGGTATGCGTCGCATGCACATAATTTGTCATACATATAGCAAACAAGACACTGGGAACACAGCATTGCTGAGCACTGCCAATATTTCTGAAACTGAACAGCAGCTTTGTAAAGTAGTACTTTTCATCTTCCTTAAGATATACTTAGATTTTAATTGAATGGGTCTTTATTGAGAAAACAGTAAAGCTTCAAGTTTTTCTGGATGAACATAGTACAGCATTAAAAGCATTATATATGAAAAGCTTTACCTATCATATATCTACATGAAGAAATTTTAAACTAGCTTCGGTAACTTGCTACTGAAATTTAAAAAATTTCCAACAGACTGCCTCCCAAAGGAGTGACCAAGTGCCACTGGAATTTCTACAGTCGACCATATCTGAGGATGCCATCAAGTGATGGTGAAGCATATTCACCAAATACACAAGGCTTTTAAGCAAAGGAGTGTTCAGTTTCACTCAGTGTGAAATTGTTTATTTACTTTGTACAAGATTCAGAAAGGGTACAAATGATATGCCGCTTCTATGTAAAGGGCTATAAATGCAAACTTTGAACAATCCACATGTCTTTATTGTGTGCTTGTGCAAGAACTAAAGAAGGTTAAAATAATCTGCCACTTCTTTGTAAGAGGCTATGAATGTAGATTTGTCTTTATTGTATGGGATGGGATCTGCAGTTGAAATAATCCTCCTGAATCTGTAAGGTCAGAAAAGAATGGCAACTTTGTTTAGTTCTTTCAGGTGGCATACTGTTGGAACATTTTATAAATTTTACAGAAACTATAATATATATTGCTCATATTGGCGAGTTCAAAATGATATAACTTACTTATCACTTTAATGCATGGAAAATTAACAAATTTACTTCTGAAATTCTAAGCAAAATACATAAGGAGATTACTTACTATTAAGTTCCTTCAGTTTGGCTAATGTGCTTATTGAGAACTGGCTTGCTCTTTCCAAAAGACTCTGTGCTTTGCTGCGATCTTTGTCAGACTCTTCAGATCTGTGAGCCAATTTGTCTGCTGCCTCCTGATACTTTTCCCCAAGATCCATAGCATTAGCTTTTGCCTGTTTAGCTTCCAAACCAACTTTGTCTGATTCTTCTCGAACTTCTTTTGCATCACGATCATTCTTCAAGAAACGGGTTTGTAGTTCCTTCAGTCGACCTTGTAGCACATCTACATCATTTACAGTTTCATTGGCTTTCTGTTGTGCTTCTCCAGTTTCGCTAGCAATCTAGAACAATCAAAGTCAAAGCAGCACTGTCCAGTGATAACTGACAAAGGTTTAAAAAACACAAATATACAAGGACCATACAAAGGTGCTGCACATGCAATAACTCACAGAATTGTAACATTATTCTGATTTGTGTGCCACTTGTGAGGAAGAAAAATGGCTCAGAACTTGATTAACATACACACTTGGGATATTCTACTCATGGGCCAATAGTCCTCTGCTACTCAGAGCATACATGGGCATACATCTCAATGGATGATATTTTATATTCATCCTTTGGGAACAATGTACATTATTATTGGACACGTCACCATATGAAATCTTTACAATAGTATATATACAGAAATAATAAAATAGATAAATACAACAGTTAATGATTATCAATTTAAAATCTTTGGTCAAGTTTTCAAGCTACAATTTATTTAAAATACAGATTTAAATATAGACATACTATAGCACTGAGCAACTGCTTAGAGGGGTATCAATATTAGTTACTTCTTTATGCCAGGGGAATAAGGAAAATATGGATCATTCAAAACATTTATATGTAGACACTGTTTCTATAGGAGCAGCTTTCTTAGTTTACTTTTAAAGGATTTGGGAACTAAGCTTTACATTGCAGTATCTAATTTGTTGTATATTAATACACCTAAGTGGAAAATGTTCAGTAGGATCTTGGAAACCTACGAGTATCCAAATATAAGTTGTCGGGATTCCTTGTATTGTAGTTATCATTGAGTTGTTCTTATGGAAGTGAGTTTTATTTTAGTGCATGAAATTTAGGGTTTCTGGAGGGAGAGGGAGAGGGAGGGAGAGAGGGAGAGAGGGGGAGAGAGAGAATGCAAGAATTTTAAGTTTATTGAATATATATTTACTTGGTGTTCTTATGCTTTTAATATTCTTTTTTGAATCGTGAAAATTTATATTGGTTTAGGAAAGGATCCCCAAAAAGGGATGCCATAGCTGATTAAGGACTCTATGCAGCTAAAATATATTATCTTTAGCACTTAATGAAGCACACATTAGCCAGTCTATGAATGGCATAGCATAATTGGTTCAGTTTAATGCCTAGCTTTGATATATGGGTTTCCCATGAGAGCTCATGCTCCATCCAGATTGTTACATGTTTTTTAACTAAGAATGTTTGATTTATGAGCAGTTCCAGATTAATATTTAGTGACTGAGGATGGAAAGCAAATATACTGTTTTTTCTAGTTCTCTGTTAGTCAACGTTGCAAAATACTGTTGCATCATTAAGTTAAAAAAATATTAAAAGGAATCTCTGTTTTCTGCACCAAATTATGTCTGTAGAGATAACCAACCTGAGCTAGATCCTTCTCAGCAGATTCAATGTCATCATGGGCTTTCTGAATTGCTTCCTCTGCTTTATCTTGAGCTTCACTTGCTTCATCTAGAGCTGACACTACACGTTGAGCAGTCTCCAGGATGCCTTCTGCATCAGCCCTATTCAATTACAATACAATAATGTACTCTAATCAAGAATCACTTGAAATGTTAAATTAAAGAAAGAAGAAAAAGAACAGAGACAAACTCAAGCAAAGTAAACTTGTCTTGCTTATCTGTTTGAATACAATTTTCTGCCATTTACCCCGGATGCACTTCAGAGACTTATTGTGCTACCTGTATCATTTTAATACCAATTTGTTATGTCTGTATCCTTTCCCAAGGAACCAGTTTCATGACACTTATTGATTCAAAATCTTCTGTTACTAATAACATTTCCCCAAAGAGTAGTATATCTTCTGTGAGTTAAGGCCTCACAGGAGCATATAATGTGGCGGTCTGTTTCAGTTCCTTTCTTACATAATCTGCAGTCTAAGTTACTCTGAAGGAAGTGTTAAATGAGCTGATTTAGCATACACACATGATCTGCAACGCTCTGAAACAAACTCCAAAAAAGTGCAGAAATCCGCAAAAATCCTAAAAACTTTTATTGGTATGGTACTAAACAACCATCTGAGATGTAGATAATATACCTTGTATAAATGTAAATAAACAAGTATGCGTGTCAAAGGAAAATTGTGCACGTATTCTTTGTTTGGTATAATTTAAACCTGAAGACAAACTGTAAAAGTCAGGCCAGTACTTTCTGTAAATAGTGCATGTTACCCATAAGTGAGGTGCTGTGCAGGAACAAGTACTCGGTGCAGTGAATTATTCTAAAAAGCCATAAAAACTTAAACTAAGCTGTGTGCTGCTATTGCATGCAATGGCAGCCCCCACACCACTCCCCTGCCACCCAGCATCCCCCCCCCCCAACATGGCTGCCACTCTGCAGGAGGGAGAGTGGAGTGAAGTTAAACAACAAGCAGCAAACTGAACTTGGAGGACTCCCAGCTCATCATATTTATAGGAATGGAGGGAAGGGCTAACTCTCCTGGGCAGTGATTGACCAGCCACAGTCAATATGGACATGTCAGTTGCTGCAGAATACAAGATGGCATTAAAAGTCTCAACACTAGAAAAAGAACTGATAAATGAATCAAAGAATTAAATGAACATCAACTCCTCCTGCCAGGCTCCACAAGCTTCAGGAAGTATGCCCATGAAATCAGTGAGGTACTAAAAAGAAGGGCAAGTTAGTGTTCTTAGCAAATGACTAGCATCCCTGACAGCATAAATGCAGACATCACCATAGCAGTGATCAGTCCTCTAATGAGGCTGATAACAAAGGCACCATCAAACTATGAGACAAGAAGAAGCAGAAAGCTTGCAAAGAAATTACAACAGCCACCAGCAACTGCTTCGTGGCATTAGCCATCAATGAAGACACTGCAGCTAATAGGGGGAGAGAGGAAAAGACAGTAGAGACAGTGGAGAAGGAAACTTCTAAGAAACCCACTAGGCAAAGACTAAAAAGCAAAGACCATCCAAACCAAAACAGACAAAAAAAAACAGACCTCCCAAAATTATTGTCCCCGACACAAAACAGGCTACAAAATTACTTGCTGTCCTAAGACCAAAAATGGAAGACCAACACATTCAAAATCCAGGTGACATGTGACTATGCAAAGCTGTTTCTCGACAACATGGCCGACACTGTACTAGTCTTGGATATCTTGAAAACCACTGAAATTAAATATTAGTTTCATGCTGCACAGGGAGTAGCCCCTCTGCTTCATGTTTAAAGTGCCTGCCCACAGATATGGAGGCGAACTACATCAAGGAGAACCTCACGTTGTGAGGCTTCATAGGAGTTCAGGTGTGCCAGCTGTACTCATGAGGTAGGCCCCTACCAAACTTCCAAGTGACTCATGATAGGACCACTGCCAACCAGAAGCTCATAAAGGTAAAAGCAGTATGCCACATTATGGTCACCATGGAGGTCCTGAAAACTAACAAAAATATCATGCAGCGCTTTAACTGCCAGCAGTTGGGTTACACACACCACTTCTGCAACCTGACAACACAGTGCATCCTCTGCAGCAAAACTCACTGCCTCAATGACTGTCTTAAGAAGGACAAGGAGGAAACCACACCTTGCTGCATTGCTGAACTAACTGCGCCGAGGCATATCCTGCTAATTATTGGGGCTGTGTATTGTTCCAAAATAAAAAAAGCCACAGCCAACTGGTAGCTCAAACCAGAGCACTCCCTGGTGTTTCAGAAAAGTTAGGAAACCACACCTTGCTGCATTGCTGAACTAACTGCGCCAAGGCATATCCTGCTAGTTATTGGGGCTGTGTATTGTTCCAAAATAAAAGAAGCCACTGCCAACTGGTAGCTCAAACCAGAGCACTCCCTGGTGTTTCAGAAAAGTTGCTGAACTCCATTCTTTATCTGGCTTTATGCCATGAGGGACTATTCTACAAAGGAACTGCACTGATGTAATGGCTTTTGACATGCTGCTACTGACCAGCTCCACACCACCAACAGCTGCCCTCTCCCAAGGTTCCACTGTTGACATGGGAACTAAAAGAAATTTTCAACTTCTTTAAAGAATTAAACTTACCAGTAAAAATTGTCAAAGTGCATCCTTTCCTGGTCAACTTTAAAAGTTGCACAGAACCCTGGGAGAAATTGGAAGTCGTCATAAATTTGCTCGCTGCTTTATTCATTAAATGGCTACTCAAAGGGGAGGTACAACTTTAACGTGCACACTTCTGTAGAACACTGATGGCATTCATAGCCCACATATGAACCTGAAAATTACCTGAGGCATGGCAAAATTAATATCACATTTATTTGTGGAACAAAAATAAAACCAGGGCAGATTAACTCAAGGGGTAGCACATATTATAGAACAACAGACTTGGCAGACTAGGGAGATGGGAACAGCCATTTTGCTGAAACAGGGCATTGCTTACACTTGTTACACTTTCGACTTCAGAAGCATTGGAATGTACAGCAATTAAAACTCAAGTACACAGTAAATCGTTTATGATTGTGGCAGTTTATAGGCTCCCTCATTGATTTTATTACATACATGATCTCAAGAAATTCCTTGCTATAGAGGAATATGTTATAATTGCAGGAGATTTCAATACCCAGCATCCCAATGGAATTCACACCAGGCAAACACGGGAGATCTCCTGGTTGAGTTTATAACCAAAACTGATAACTTAGAAGTGCATGCTACCAAGATCCCACTTTTTGGCATAAAATGGGGTTATATGACTCCAAGGTTTTTGGACATCATTCTTACAAAAAGTGCGGCCATTTCACAAAACATAATCGCGTCTCACAGCCTGGATTCTAATCACCTTCCTGTGCATTTTGAAATATGCAGAATGCTGCTGGTTTTGCTGGACTCAGGAAACTGGCTTCAACAGACTGGAATTAAGTTCATGCTTGAAATGCACAGAATGCTGTGGCCTAGACTTCAAACTACAGTGTGACAGACATTGATGCTGCCATTAACACTACCTTATAGATAAAAGCAGCACCAAAAAATCAAGTCCAGCCAGTTATTGCATGTTCCCAGATGTGGAATAGCTCATTGCTCAGAGGAGGTGCCTGGCGAAGCTTTGGAGGCAAACATTCCAGTCTGAATGCAAAATAGCTGGCTGCACAATGGCTATGCAGAGACATACGGCATCATAATCAGAAAAAACAAAATTGAGCAGTGGGAGAACACAGTGTTGCATACCGCACATTCGGACATTCTTGGTGGAAACTGTTAAGGGCATTCAAAGCTTTGACTAGGAGCTTATGAGCACAAGCATGCCTTCTTAACCTCCTGGCAACTGTGACATTGTTTCATGCTCTGTTTTCAGTAGCTTATAAGGTGACCATTGCATTCACAAGCGCAGACCATTCTATAGTTCCTGCATGTACATTGTGAACACAGCTGTTAAGAAGGTACATGAAGCCCTCCGATCTATACATGGGATCTGGGGATGACTTTTTTGTCCATGGGTGTACATAGTGTATATTCCTGTGCATGTGTTGGTGAAATTAAATTGAGTTTTATTTATGGACACTGTTTAACTGCTATGGTTCTTAGCATACCATTCTATAATGGGTGATAAAGACCAGAAAGTTTGCTCAGAGGCCTCTTTATCAGGCTTGAGGTTCTTTTATGTGCCATAAATCTATTACACAGGACCATCAGGTTTACTTCCCTTCCAAAGGAAGCCATGCTAAGGATTTTTACACCCAAAAAAATCCATTGCCCTCCACTGGGTTTGAACCCACGAACTCGGGAACTAAAGGCTAGCATGGTGTCCCTAGACCACGGAGAATGACATGTGTTGGTGTGTGTATATATAGAGTGTAAATGTGTGATTTGACATACATGTATTTAAAAACAAGAGGATGTCAAATATACGTCCCCAACTTAAGAAAATTGAACAACAGAACAAGAAAAACCTGTATACAATGTCAATATTTGTTTGTAAGCTGGCCCCCAGACCTGGCACCAAACCACCAAGTCTTAATAAAAATCCTTATATCCTTAGATCCTACCCTGAAGCAGCCCCATAGTATTAAGATGTTTTTTTTCCACAGGAGCATGTCCTGTGATGAAAGCAGTAATTGTTCTTAGCTGAAATATGTTGCATTTAAGCAAATTTTCAGCTCTTTTCTTGCATGGTTTTCTAATAGTTTGCAACGCTTATTTCCTGCAGTTTTAAGCCAGGTGTCATAATGCTTTAGCTTGGACCAGTTCTTAACAACCTCTCTTATAAAACACCAAGATGTTCCTAGAGCCGGCTCTGGTCCAATAAACTGGGAAGCTGCCCATTGCCATGCTAGAGCATCAGCTTTTCATTTCCCTTAATGCCACAGTGACCTGGCACCCACATGAGCTGAACTTCATTCTGTTCTGCCAAGCTTGAGAGCATACTAAGGCAAAAGTAAACTTAATATCAGAGCAAAAGAAACCAACTGGAAGTTATACACCTTGAATGTTACTTATTAAAGTTAAGGTCTGAGATATTAGTATCTGAAATCCAATGATTTGATAACATGTGGAATTAATATTATTTTGGGAAACACAGTAAAACAGCTGTTGAAATTTGCTATGTTTTGAGAATCACAAAAATTAACATGTGCAGTTCAATTTATTTATTGTTATAACATTCAGAATGTACATTACAAACCAAATGAGCTAATGTTAGAGCTTCATGAACAGCCTTAAAAATACTTACTTTGCTCTGTCTGCCTGCCTTTTCAACTCACTGGCTAGTTCTAGATCTTCTCTTGTATCATTCAAAATGGTATTAATGTCAGTCAGAGATGCAATAGTTTCATTTATACTGCTGGTCAGGCTGGTTATTTGCTCTGGTCGTAAATAAATGTCTTTCTTCAAAGCCTAACACAACGTAAGAAAAGAAAGATAATATATTAATTATACACATTTATTTCAATACATAGGTACAACAAAACCATATTTTAGATGAATGTTTACATAAATTGGGGCGAGGTGATATGACAGGCCTGACTTATGTCAACCAGGGTGGTGTTGCATAAAGAGGCATAAATACTATGAAGAACATTCACTCGAGATGGTATTTGGTAAAATTATAACTAGAAATTGGTTGGTAAACCTTTCTCAAATAGATGCCAAGCTACATAAAGGGTAGTATTTAATGAGTCACTGGACACTTTCAACTTTACTTAATGGTTTTTAATAGTAATGAAAATTGACAAATTAATCAGAGAAAATGAACTGCACAAGACATATATTGATATACTGCAAAGAAACAAAAAGTATTTTGAAGCGGCATTTATATGCCATGCACATGTGATTGTAAGATTTAGATTTAGGGTGCATGGGTAGCTCAGTATTTTGTTCATTACTCCTATGCTAGGGGTTAGTGGTTCAATTCCTGACTCAGCCCTATACAAGTCTTCACCTCTGAAGTATTTGCAAGGTCCACGATCAAAACTGTAGGTCCTTACATTTCACCACCATCATCATCATCACCCTAGCGCTGGAGATAATCAATAGCTCCAGTTAATAAATGAGTCCAGCCATTGTTTGGTGGAATGAACCTCCCCCAAAGGTCATAAGAGACCATATGGGAGCATTGCAACAAACAATATTTTAAATTTGCAAAGTGATGTAAACATAATATGGAATGTGCCAGAGACATCTATGAGAATCAAGCAGCAGATATGACAGGAACTAAAATTTGTTGAAATTTAACTAGCCACTTACATTTTCTTACAACCATTCACGTGGAAATAATGTAAATAACTGTAACAGGGAAGAACTTCATTTATACAAAAGCTAAACCTTAAAACACAATATTCTTGGAACTGTTCTTCCAGATTAGACATTTGAACCCTTCTCAGCATTGGATATTAATGATAGCTTCATAGGATTGCAGCTTAGTGATGTTTAAGTTCATTTTCAAATTTTTTGTCATCTACGCTCCAAGGCCTTCTTAAGGGTAATGAAGAAGGGCAATTGTGTCACCTTCTTAGAAGTCATAGCTTGTGATTGGTGTGGATATTTTGGCCAATCAGGCATCTCAGTTGTGAATTCTGCTGTAAGCTCTTTTAATTTGTCCGCTGCAATTTCCAACTGACCCTGTTTTCTTGTAGATCCATGATGGTGCACGGATCATGTGTTGAAGTTGGTGACACCTGGCAGTTGAAATGCACTCATTTGCTGGTTCTTCTTCATCACTGTAGCCCCACTCTCTGTCCTTTAACACTGCAATTGCTGGTCTCCATGTTTTATTTACTGTATTGGCCTAAATATAAGACAATGCATAAAATGTAGTAAATTCTTTTCCTACAGTTTTGGAAGGAAATACTATGATCAGCAAGCATAAAAAGCTTATGCTTTTCCTCTTAGCACATTATCGATTTAGTAGGTTATACTTCTACCTTAGAATATACTATGATTGTTGTGCATAAAACCTAGGAAAAGAGTTTGCTTTGTAGGCAATACTAAGACAAATCATAGCATGCCTTTCCCCATTCTTTGCTTGTTTAGCAAATGTCCATAATAAAGTAAAATGGTTGCATTTCTTCAAAGTTTGGGCCAGAAAGACGTTTAAAGAAAGAAAACTGCCTAGATTATTATCAGAAGGTAAAACTTGGCAAGGAAGTATAAAATTCTTAGTATTAGGTTGCAATTTATGCGTACGACATGAAGTATATGCTATTCCTTTGAGCTTTTCCTATAGGTAAAACTAAAGGTTTTATGCATATGGCTCAATGTTTTTCAACTTAAATTGTGCTTTCAAAAACTGTAGTCATCTTATATGTGCAGCCTAATAGAGACTCATTTTCATGACAGACTATACTGACTTGAGCATCAGAAGTCAACACGTGAATAGCAGCTGAGCTCAAGGTAACAAATAAACCATAATTTCTTGAACTTTGATAACTACTTTTGATGTGATCCATTATTACTTGGCTTGGTGCTGTTATATTAATACATTCAGTTTTTGTCAGTGTCCCAGTCATAGCAGTTGAATAAAGGAGAGAGAAGAAGTTACAATATGACTTCAAATTAAGGGACAAAATGCACATGGAGTGCCCCAAGGTTCAGTCCTAGGACCTTTATTATTTTTGATCTATATAAATGACCTATCACTGTATATAAAGGATATTGCAAGTATAATTCTGTTTGCTGATGACTCGAGTGTTCTGGTGACTAGTAAAAACTTGAATGAGTGTGTAATTAAATTGAATTATGTTTTGAACTGTATGTCACACTGGTTTAAAGCTAACAAATTATCTGTAAATTTAGACAAAACAAAAGTTGTTAAATTTATAACCCATCGATCACTACACACTCCAATAGAAATTGGGATTAATGACATGTCACTAGAACAAATAGACAACATTAAATTTCTGGGTCTCCAAGTAGACAGATATTTAGATTGGAAAGTTCACATTAGGTATATCATACCCAAACTCAGTTCTGCATGTTATGCTATCCGAGCATTGGTAAATGTCAGTTCTATAGATACACTTAAATTAGTATACTATGCATATTTTAACTCTATCATTGAATATGGAATATTATTTTGGGGAAATTCGGTAGAAAGTCAACGAATATTCCTCATGCAAAAGAAGGTTATAAGAATCATTTCCAGCACTCATAGCAGACACTCTTGCAAACATCTTTTTAGAAGACTAAAGTTATTAACCGTACCTTGCATGTATATATTTTCAATCTTAAAATTCTATGTATGCAATCGAACCACATTTATTACAAACATGGAAATTCATGAGATAAACACTAGACATAAGGGTAACATCCATCGTCCCAGTACAAAGCTTTCTTGCTTCCAAAAAGGTGTATATTACGAGACCATAAAAATATTTAATACTCTCCCTAATGATCTTAAGAGAAAAGTTGACAATTTCAATGTCTTTAAAACTGCTGTTAAAGAGTACCTATGCTCAAAAGCATATTATTCTGTACAAGATTATCTGAATGACAAATTATCCTAATGATAATACTTATATAGCTCTGTAAGTAGTATTAGTAAATATTAATGACAATTGCCAGTCATATTTGATATCTGCTCTAGAATTAATGAAGCTATTTAAATGTATGTATATTAAGAACTGACAGTAAATGCTATGCATTACAAATCAATTAGAACAAAATGATCAGACGAACAAAGGTAAAATCCTAGTGAATGTTAAAATAACTGTTCTTGCCTATACGTATGTTAACCTTATAACAGTAAGGAGGTATTCAACTCTGTACAAAATTACACTTGATTTGTTTCATTTTGTATATAATATGTCTTTATTTTATTTTAAATGTTCTGTATACTATGTAATATTTATGTATATATGTAACTTTATTGTACATTTCCTTAACACGCATATAGTATTTGTATTTTATTTCAAATGTTCCATATTCTATGTAATATTTATGTTTATATATAATTTTTGTACATTTCCTTGACATGTTCTATGTTCACAAGCCTTTATGGCTGCTAGTGAACTCACAGAATACAATCTAATCTAATCTAATCTAATCTAATCTAATCTAACAATTGCACAGGAGTGATGAAGTTCGGTGTTTCCCAGTGCAATGTATGACATTGGTGGAAAGATTAAGAAAGGTTTACAAATGCTGGCACATCAAGAAAAGCATTCTGAGGAACAAAGACAGGGAACTTTCATGAAATTGACATGCCTGCCACTCAATTTGTACGGGAGAAAAGAAAACTTTCCAAAAATTCAGGTCATCTTATATGTGAGGCCATCTTATATTTGAGCCAATATAGTAATTGGAGGTTGACACCCCTTATAAAAGCATTATTCAAGATTTGAATTTTGATTGCTTTGAATTCAAACTGAATACAGCATTTGGCTATCACAGACTTATCAGGCTGCACAACTTTATATGATGCTAGTGTTCTTTGCATCTTACATCTTGAGTTTGGCTAGTTTATCCTTTGCAGACTATTGCACCCTGACAAGTAGTCTGGTATACTCCAGGAGTTTGAAGGGCACTGGATATACCATTACATTCAATGCAAGATATTAGATGTACCAGTAAGCAAATTTTATGAAGGAAATGCATGATTTTGGGGTACAAGGGTTCGAAATAAGCATTTTTCACATTTATAACAATACCAGTGGTTCATTTAATTATTTCTTGTATGCAGTATTTTAGCGTTGGATACTTATACTAGTTAATGAGGTTTTTGCCACATAGTTAAAATAGGCATATTAGTTTTATGAGCAGTTAACGAATATGAGCATAAAATTGCTCCATTACCCTCCATTTTCTTGTAAATCATTAAAATATGTTTAAAAACAGTAAAAATTGGCAAAAATCTAAGTAAGTGAACCATGAACCTATATATGCTCCAGATCTTCTTTAAACCAGCTTTCACAAATAGATCTTATCTTTTTCAATGTTTAGGATTCGGACTTAATAATAACAATCTAGTTAACAATATGTTTGGCTTGCTAAGGGGAGAGGGATGAATAATGTATTGCTTTAGTGCTCTCTGTGCCAGATCGCAGGAAATAACAAAGACAGTCCTTTCATGGAGTATCACATATTAGGTTCAGTTCAAATTTTGTTTTGCTTGTGAAAAGTGGCTTTTGTCACCTACAATTTCACTTTTTCTGTAATGAAGAAATCTTGTCATGCTTATGTAAATTTGTCAAACAATTTCTGTTACATGTATGGGCAGTTTACTATATAAAGTCAGTGTCGATCTTTGACAGAAACTTTGAAACGAGGATATTTCAGTTACTTTGGCTGTCATGTTGGAGATGAAGACAAAGAATGGGCTCCTCATGTTTGCTGCATAAGGTGCTATTCCAATCTTATTAAGTGGATGAGTGGTGACAAAACTTGCACTATACTTTTTGCAGTGCCAATGGTCTGGCGCGAACCAACTAGCCATGCAGAAGACTGTTATTTCTGCCTAACAAAAACTGGAGGACATTAAAAAAAAGAACAAAATCCAAAATTGAGTATCCTAATGTTCCATCTGCAATAAAACCTTTTCCACATGGACCTGAGCTCCCATTTCCAGCCCACCTTTACATTTAGAAGAAACTGCTTCAGGAAATAAGCAAGTTGATGAGCCCATCCTGCCCACTTCCTTTGATGCAGAATACTGCCCAGAACCTGAAAATAAATTCCTCATGATCATTCAGACCAGACTAAATGATTTAGTGAGGGATATGAATCTCACGAAACAGCAGTCTGAGGTGCTGAGATCGTGACTGCAATAGAATTTACTAGCTCCCACTACCAGAAATTCAGTTTTCAGAAAGAGGCATGAACAGTTTTCCAGTTACTATGCTATGAAAAATTCCCTTTGTGCATGCACAGATATAAATGATTTAATGAATGAGCTAGGATTTCAACACAACCCAGAAGAATGAAGGTTGTTTATTGACTCTTCTAAGCTAAGCATCACAGCAATGTTGCTCTACAATGGGAATACTAAACCATCAATAACAGAGGCACATTCAGTAGAAATGAAGGAAACATATGAATGTATGACCATTCTGTTAGATATGATTAATTACAGCAAGAATGGCTGGCAAATATGTGGAGATATGAAGGTCATTGCCATTTTATTAGTACTACAAGGGGGATTTACAAAGTATTGTTGTTTTCTATGCTTATGGGATAGTAGGGATACTGGATCACACTACACTCTAAAAGAGTGGCCTCTAAGAGAAACTCATACACCAGGACAGCACACTGTCAAGTATGTTCCATTAGTAAACACAAATAAAAGTATTCCTACCTCCACTGCATATAAAATTGAGTTTTATTTATGGACGCATATAAAATTAGGCCTGATGAAGAACTTTGTTAACGTTATGGACAAAAATGGAGAAGCCTTTGTTTACCTCAGAATAGTTTCCAAAACTCAGAGTTGTAAAAGAAGGAATAATCGCTGGCCCCCAAATTCGGAGGCTTTTAAAAGATAAGAGCTTTGAAAGAACATTAAGTGCTAAAGAACTAGCGGCCTGGAAAGCCATTCGTGAAGTAGTGAAAGGACTCCTAGGAAATAATAAAGCAGAAAATTACCGACAAATAGTTCAAGAACTTCTGGACAGTTACCAAAAGCTAGGATGTAGGATGTCCCTCAAAATGCACTTTCTCCATTCACATCTGGATTTTTTACCCAAGAACTATGAGTGACAAACATGGTGAAAGATTCCATCAGTATATTCAGAAGATAGAGCACAGGTACCAGGGCAGATGGGAGCCCTGTATGATGGGTGACTATGACTGGTTTTTAATTAGAGCAAGTGACATGTGCTACAAAAGGAAATAAAGCTGTAAGTTAGCTATTAAAAACAGAAGCACTACAAACAGTGAAGTTTGCTTCATGTTGAATTAGGAATGAGTCACACTATTTTTACACAAAACGTTCACTTACTAAGTTAACAATTTGGTGACCAAACTGCTGATGAGGACAAGTGCCCTCAAAAACGTTCCAGTTTTGTTAACTTAGTAAGTAAAGGTTTTGTGTAAAAATAGTGTGACTCATTCTTAATTCAAAGCTATAAGTGTTAAAATAACTTCGTGCTTAAGATATATTTTATTATAGCAGCATGTGTCAGTTCCAATAATTATTGGAGAAAAGAACTATTCAATCTATTCTTATTTAATTGGATTGTTCTGTGAAATATCTTAAATATTAATTTTGTTAAGGTTAAGGTATGTTATCTCGAAATGAATTTGAGATCAACTTGTGGTTTACATGGAAAGGTGTGAGTCAGTTGGGGAATTTAGTGTTGTACCAGCATGTTGTTTGGTAGATGAGTTGGTTAGAGCAACATCATGCACGCCAAAGATCCTTGATTCAAATTCCAGCTATGTATGGACATTTTCAGACTGATTCTGTTTTTCCAACGGTAACGTAACTTCACTAGTTTCTTAACTGTAAATGTGTCTTTCAGTTAAGAAAACAATGTTTTCCATTGTTGTCTGATCAAATAACTTTGAGTTGCACTCTGTTATTTGTTGTAGGATTGAAAATGAACTTCTCTCTTATTTTTGTACAGTATTATACAGAAGTTTTTATGATAATATAAAACCCATTATTTTGTTTAGTTATAGTAGTACTCTCAAAAATTTGTTGTATGTAAAACAAATATTAATTTATCTTATTTGCTAAAATCTTTATGTACCACCTGGCAGTAGCTCAATTACCACAGGTTGAGAACCCCTGCTTTATGTCATAGCCACTATACACCAAAATATCACAAAGATGTTTACCTTAATTTTTCGAACTATCTGAAATATTCAGTCTGGTGACTTTTGGAGCAAAGGCATACTATCCATGACCTACCCTTTATTATAGATATTGCTAATTTAAGTCCTGGTGGGTCCCATAAGAGAAGTAGGATGCGCATCATCACAACTGAGATGTACAGTTACTCTTCTTGAGACATTTCAAGAAATACATTTAAAATATTTAAAACATAATGAGTCGGAAATTGCAACAATTTTATTTAATTTAAATTCAGAAAAAAATGTTGAAGAACAAAACATACATCTGGCTTCCCACAAAAAGTGAAGTATAAAAACCTTATTATGGAGTTCACTCAAAGACAAAATTGCACCCCAAAAATGAGGAGGTTATACCAAATTGGTCACTCTGACTTCCCCAAAAATTACATGGGAAAAGATAAACCCTCCTGGATACCAGACTGAAAAAACATTTAAGAAATGTCAAATACAAATAAACTGATAAATCAACTATAACAGCCCATTTTTGGATGCTCAACCATGAAATCAAGCCCTTCACCAAACTCTTAAAATGTACCAACAATGCAGCTGAACTGTCAACTTGGGAGAAAATACATATCCTGAAGAACAAAGACCGCATAATGAACTTTGATGTCCCCCCTGCAGATCAGCTAAGCAAACTATCACCCCAAGGATGGGACAAATTTTCAACACCAGATGCCGCCATATCAAGTGAATCTCCTTCCTGTCTGCCCAAGAGTCAGTCCACAGCTGAGCATGAGAGCAAATGCTCTTGACACATGTTCTGATCAAAACAAGTGAGTGAAGTGTAAAAGTGTTTAAATCTCCCACTTATTATGTTTTAAACACTTGAAATTTGTGATTCACTTCACTGTATGTAACTTCTGCCTTGATTACTAACTTCAAGAAATATTTAAGCTACAAACCTTGCCTTAAAATAACTTAATTTACTTGCCCAAATGGACACTGGATGAAAATTCTAAGTTATAGGACTGGTTCCTGTCCTTATTTTAATTGTCCTGGCCCCCTTTATCATGGCATGTAATCAACATATCACTATTATCAAGCAATCATATTAAAAATGTGTCTTACTTCCTGTGCAGCTGTCCTGATTTCAGCTGGTACTGCTCCAGGACGATTATGAAACTCCTCCAACTTTTCTGTTAAGTTAGCACGCTCCTGAAGCATAGCCTCAGACTGGCTGCTGGCTTGTAATGCAGCATTATAGGCTTCTCTTGCATGATCTTTTGCAGTAACTGTTTCCTGCTTTGCTTGTGATATCTACAACACATCAAAAACTGATGAATGTAATAAAGCCTCCATACACAAATAAATATTGGAAGTTAATTTTAAAGAAATAACAGACAGCAACATGTAGAATAACAATCCAAGAAAGGGTGATAACAATGCACAGTGGAATTTAATTTTCCAGAATATTTAAAACCAGAAGTCATCTAGATTAATGTTCAGATCATCTGGAAGATCAAGTTAGAGTGCAAAAACCACATGATGCAATGCAAGTTATGCACTCAGAAGCAAAATACTATTCCATATATTTTCACAAATTTCAAAATGCTTCAAACATTCATATACCATAGCATTCTTTAAAAATGACTGCTACTGAAGCAGCTACAGAGCTGCAGTAAACTCTTGATATTTCTTTTCAATCTAATTTCCCCAAACCATCACATTCCAATTAAAACCTGACACCACTGAAAAATAACTTACACTTTGCAACAAATAAATTAAGACAAAAAATGAAAAGAAAACCTGAACTTAATCTGTAATGACAAGAGAGATCTGGTTTAACAGTCTGGGAAATCTAGGATCTTACTATACATGCAAACTTTTAAGAATTAAAATTTATTTCCATCAAGTTATTCAAATGTTAGTAAAGAAACATTAACTGGACTTTCATATGGGAGGCACACTATAGCAAAGTAATTTTAACTGAAATAAACACTCTAACCTTCAGTCTTGTTCTTGGCTCTTACTGCCAGTTTCACCAACCGATGTTAAAAGTACTCTTAACATCTTGTTTGTTAATAAGATGTTCGAAGTTTAACATATGGTTAAAACTTTTGCATTTCATCAAGCTTTTACAGCAAATTGTTAGCTAACATTTTGTTAACATCAAGGACAACTGCGAACGCTAGCTTTTGAGAAGCCGATGGCTGCTTCTGAACATACTCCGATGTACTTTTGCCTACGTATTGCTGCACTCTCTGTGCCAATAGCAGACAACTATTTACATTTATGGCAATTGCCATGTGATGTTCCTGATTGTTTGAGGTTAGAATGGTGATGTCAACTGAAATAAATGTTTCACTGTTTGAAATGCATTAATTAATCTGATTAATAAGTATAGACATATTATCAAGTGTGAAAAAACCAATGGTCTTACATTTAAGGATAAGATTGCAGTGTGAGACAAAATTCACAAGTAATTTAATTGGAATGAAGGCGTTTCTCCTAAGTTCAGTAAGCAACTGCAGCAATTTTATGCTAACATAGAATGCAGCACCAGAAACGTTAGGTGTAAAGAGCATTTAAGACAGTTTAAAACTGGCGGTAGACACTGCATTGAAACTAAAGTGGACGAAAATGTGTTATTGCTGATTAATTAAGCAGACCCGAAAAAAAATACTGTTTGCTTCTTAAAGCAATTTCTTTGGAAACTGTCCAGATAAACCCACGAACAGCAGGTTTGGAAATATTAACGTTATCATCCACCAATTAAATAAAATATTTTAGTAGCATAAAATGTACCTAGTAGCATAGGAGAAAGAGGCATGCTTCTGTTAGTAGTATTCTAACCTCTTGTATTTCCCATAAAACCATGCTCATGGCCCCTGGGACAGTCTATATTACTTTAAAAATTCCTCCTTTTGCAGGGTTTCAAATTTATTATGATGTACAACTGCTCTTCTATTAGGAAGGCATTAAAAAATGCCGATTGTGGCAAACTCACATCAACAACTTGGTTTGCAGCAGCCATTTTCCAACTTCTAACATTTGTTAAATACCTTAACACAGGGGTACAGCGATGTTAACTTAACACCTTCTTTAACACATTGTTAAAGTTAACATTGTTTGATGAAACAGAATTTTTGTTAACTTCAGTGTTAAATCAGTTTAACATTGTATTAAAATTTAACATCTGTTGGTGAAACCAGCCCTTAGTGCATTTATTTGACTCAAAATTACTTTGTTTATTTAACTATAACATACTGATTCAAAACTTAACTTTTTCTTCTTTGTGTGTTTGTTTGTTTCTTTTTCTTTTCTTCTTCTTTTTCTTTTTTTGACTTTGCAGGATCTACTCCAATTAAATTATATTTAACATGTATCACAATATGTCGAACTATAAAGTAATTTTTAAGTGTATTTGTTGTGTCATTGTGTACAGAGGCTAAACTATACTTGTTTTATCCTAAGGTTGAAGTGAACCAAAACAAACCTAAGCACACATATCAGCCGCCAGATTGCGTGCATAGAAACAGTTCTCACAAAGAGAAGAAAAGGGATATTAACAGTAAAAGAATTATGGTTAGGAATTCCGTGCACAAGCCATCTATTTTGCTGCAGTATGGCCAATGTTACATTCATTGTACTTGTGAGTGTTAACTTGTATGACAATGAGCAAGGTGCATCTTCTGCAGCAGCAAAACATAGAAAAGGAAAATCTTTGAACAGTATTGGAGAGAAAGCAATTGTTCTAAACATGTTCAGAAAGTTGTGAGAAGTGTCCAACCTCTTCCGTAGATGACATTGTGACATTAACCTCAGAATTTACTGGTGTGCCTAAGATGAGCATTTACATTGCGAGAAACAGATGAACTACTACAGGTAAGGTCTGCACTCTGGGCAAAAAAAGAAAATGTGTGAGAATAGTTGTGGATGAAAATTGCAATAAATTTGTGAGGTGTGAGAAGCGTCACAAAGTGCAAGCATTTTACACATATAATGAACTACCCACTTTAAAAAAGGTGCTATTAGCTATAAACAGTGATCCTGATTTGTCAGACATGAAATAATTTTCCATAATATAATCCATTATAAGAAATAGGATTTGAATTTTTATGCAGAAGTCCTAAAAATTTGATTGTTGATAGAGACATTATTGTGATGTGGTGCAGACGTTATTTGCATAAAATGGAACTAAGCCAAAAGGAGAATAAAATGTTTTATTTAGATGAGACCTGGGCCAATGAAGGTTATACAACTACTAACTGCCAAAAAAAAGAAACAGGCATTTTTGACGTGATAATCAGGGGTCTTAAAAATCCAAATGGGATAGGCAAGATGTTGATTTTCCTTCATATAAGTAGTAATTCTGGTTTTGTGGAAGATGCGTAGTTAGTTTTTTAATCCAAAAAAAAGTGGAGACTACCATGAAGAACTGACTGGCAATGTTTCCAAATCCTGGTTTGAAAAAATTCTTCCAAAATTAGAGCTAAACAGCATCACTGTTATGGACAATGCACCATACTATACCATACTGTACAATCAGAGCATGTCCAAAATAAATTGTGGAGAAAAAAATTATACAACTTGGCTGCAAAGCAAAGGCAACGAATGTAACAAAAGCTTGGTGAAGATTGAATAACTAGAATTGGTAAAGCACTTAAAAAGTGAGTGTGAAAGGTAGCTAAGGATAATCTGGCAAAAACAGCAGGACATAGCATTGTTAGACTGCCACCTTACCATTATAATGGAAGGTTGGCACAACTTTCTCCATATGCTAGCCATGTGTGTGGCGGAGTGATACTTTACTTCATAGTTATAATAAAACCTGTGTAAGTACCTAGTTAAAAAACGAAAAATTTAAGCAGAGAAACTTTCTGTTACTAGAAATGAAGAAATTCATTACTTAAAAATTTTCAGCTTGTATATGTGAAATTTACATGTTCTACAACATTAAAAATCTGATTTATTACATTCACATAGCTTTTTCTATCCAATATTGTTTAATTTTATATAACTTCTACACAATATTCTTACGAAAGCTTATTTTTCTACCTACTTCATGTTAATCCAAATAAGCTTTTGCAGAAATAGTTAGATTACGCATTTCATTGTAGGCACAAGGGGACAGAGTAAACCAAAACGAAGTGAGATGTTTAAAAGAGGGCTGCTATACAGGGTGGAAGGTACGTGATGCACCAAATTAAAAGTAGACATATATATCGATGAGACGGCTAAAATGTTTTAAATGAGTGTTCTCCTTGTATTTATAGTCTTCCCAAAAAAAGAATTTCAATTGCTATATATTTGGCAACACTACTATTCAGTGATGTCACCATCACATGCTCCCTGTGATGCCGGCAGGTTCTAAGTAATTCTGATGTGGTGAGAAAATAAATAAGATCGCATATGCACATGATGTCATAGTCATGTCCTACCCCATTCTTACTCCGCTCTTTGCTGGCACACACGCTGGCTTATGGCATAGCCAAATTTATCTGAAAAACAAGGTTTAACATAACATTTCCATCTTGATTTCTGGATAAACTCCTAGACTTGTGAGAAAAAGACACAGGCAAAATTTGTCCTGAAAATGTATACACTTTCATTTCTGCAGCAATCAGCTCTTCATTCTGAGCCATTAACATATTAGGCCATTCCAAAACTGTGGCAGAGGTAATTTCTTTTTCTCCTAATCCATGTCTTAGCAAACAAAATTGCAATGGAATTATTTGTTGCACTCATTTTGTTCAATATTCTCTTAACATATGATGCATCAAGTACCTTCTACCCTGTATACTGGCCTTGAAATCGTGACCTCATGAGAAACAACTGAATAGTGACAGCACTTTAGAAAATGACAAAGTGTTGAAAAATTCAAACCATTAATAACAGATATGTCAGAAATGGCTAATACCACAAGGAAAAAGTTATATGAAAAAAACTGTATGTTTTAAAGACTTCTACCTTTTTTGTTTACTACATTTTTGTCTATCTCTTTGAAGGTTTACCAGTTGAACAAAGTTATACAAAATTCCTTCCAAATGAAGTGGACTTCACAGGTTATTCCCACAGAAATCAAGATATATGTTTTATTTTATCATGTAAATATCTTAAATATATGGTATTTTAATCAAAATTGTTCCACGTAAAGGGTAGTTTGATGAGGGGGATTTTAGTGAAAATCTTCATGTAGCATGTTTGGAAGATAACTAAACTTCAATACCAAATTTGGTATTTATCCAACATTTAGTTTTTGATTTATGGTGTATGCATGCATGCAAAATTTGTTTCTAATAATGCTCTTTTTGGATCTGCAAGCCTCAAAACATGTATTTTCGGTGAAATATTGACATTGAATTTTTGGGTGGTTTTGTATTCCTCTACCTACTAGTTACATGGTAGAGAAGCTAAAACCAGCAGCAAATGATTCTACTTGAACAATACAAGGTGTGATCAAAAAATAATGGGAATTTTTTAATTTTGCGAGCTATGTTCAAAACTTTTGTTTTATCTTGTTGGTACACATGTCCTGATGTATGTTTGCATTTTCAACTGTTTTGAATATTTAGTTAATTGTTGACAGTCGAAAATATCATGTTTTCGAGTGCTTGGTGAACTTTTACCTTCAAGAAAGATGGATCAAAGAATTTGCATTAAATTTTGATTGAAAAACGGACTAAAGTGCAGCACCACATATAAAATGTTGACTGTGGCTTTTGGCAAATCTACTATGAGAAAGACAAGAGTTTACGAGTGGTATAAATGTTTCAAAGAGGATCGAGAAGACGCTGAAGACGACCGCCCTGGATGCCCTAGCACATCAATGACTGACGACAATGTGGAAGAAGTAAAGAAAATGGTTCTGGAAAATCGTTGAATCACCATCAGAGAGGTTGCTGATGATGTCGGCACATCCTTTGGCTAATGTTAAGCAATTTTTTTGATCTTTTGGGCATGAAAAGTGTAGCAGCAAAGTTTGTTCTGAAATCGTTGAATTTCGACTAAAAACAACGTTGTGTAGACATCGCTCAGGAATTGCTGAATGAAGTCGAAAACAATCCAGAACTTCTAAAGAAGGTTATAACAGGTGACAAATCATGGGTATATGGGTATGACATCGAAACTAAGGCCCAATCATCCCAATGGAAATTGCCTGAAGAGCCAAGACCGAAAAAAATTCAACAAGTTCGAGCACATGTGATGGTTGTTCTCACAGTTTTCTTCAATTACAATGGGATAGTGCATCAGGAGTTCCTGCCTTATGGCTGTACGGTCAATAAGGAATACTAACTAGAAGTTATGTGTCGTTTGCGTGAAGCAATCCGAAGAAAACGATCAGAATTTTTGCAAAACCACTTGTGAAGATTGCATCACGATAATGCACCCGCTCACACTGCAATGCTTGTTTGTGACTTTTTGGCAAAAAACAAAATTGTTGTGCTGCCTCAGCCACTGTATTCGCCGGACATGGCCCCCTGCGACTTCTTTCTATTCCCGAGGCTGAAGAGAACCATGGAAGAATGACGTTTTGCCACCATTGATGAGATAAAAACCGAATCGCTGAAGGAGCTGAATAGTGAACTCATGAAAAGTGAGTTCCAGAAGTGCTTCCAAGATTGGAAAAAGTGCTGGCACAAGTGTATTATATCTGAGGGGGATTACTTTGAAGGGGACAAAGTTAAAGTTGATGTTGATGATTAAATAAAAATTCTTTAAGAAAAACAAAAATTCTTGTTACTTTTTGATCACACCTTGTACACATACGAATATGACAATAAACAATACAATACCCCTCTTAGAAGTTCTTCAGCTTTGGTTTCCTTTTCGCGAATAGTCTTCTCTGCATCTTCTGCAACTCTAATGGTTCTATCTGCCTTTGTAACAGCTCCATTTTCACATGACAGTCCTCCACAGGTACCACAGCCTGCTCCTCCACATAATGCATCACATGGATTTCCTTGTTTGTCACAAACCTAGTGAGAAAATCCAAAAAATTAAAATTAAATACAAAAATGTTTCATAACATCATTAGGAGCATTTTTCTGGGACCATTTATGGATGCATACACCTAATTATCTTGGACTTAAAAACAGATAGCATAATAAATTACCTTCACTTAAATGTAAGTTGAAATCATCCATCTCCTATTTTATTTTTTATGTACTGCAATATGTATTTAATTACTTTCTGAATAATTGCAAACATTATAGGTAGGTAAGTAGATGTTCAGAATGTATAGAATTATTATACTTACTATATTGCTCTATTTAGATATATACAATAGGATACATCACAATAGCTATTATGGTACCTATAAGGCAACCTCTTTGCAAAGCTTTGCAGCAGCATAAAAAAAGAACTACCTAAATAGTTGGAATTAACTCTCAGACAAATTTGAGTTGAGAGAATGATTGTTTTTTTGGGGGGATGCGCCATAACCTTTGGGGGGAATGGGAACCGCAGATAAACTCTAGGGATTATGACAATTTTTGGATTAACTGCATTTGGCTTTATCCCATTAGTATTCACCCCCATTACCATGGATAATCTAGAGTCTACTGTATATCTGAACTTAAAATTTTGGAAGCAATATATTTATAAATATTTTCGTTTTCTTACTGCTATGATTTGTGATATTTGCATGACGAACTACCAAAAGTATAGTTTAACCGACTTGCTGCTACATACTCCATACAAATAGCATCCATGTGGGCTGACTAGGGCCATGCTGATCTTGTTCACCTTATGCTGAATGCTTTCTACAAGGGTGTGCAGCTTGACAGTGCCTGCTTACTCTTTTATACAAATATAACCATCTGTATTAAATGGTGTAAATAATTAATCCCAAAATTGTATCTGTACCCAAAGTAAAAATACAAAAATAGGAGCCAAAGAAGCAAAAATTATCCAAAAGTAAGCCCGAAGTTAAGCAAAAAACTACCACAAAAACAAATTATGGTGATGTTGAGGAGTATGAAGAAGCCCTGACTTTCACACAAATCTATGATTGCTTGAATCAAATAAATTAAAATTTAGGGATTTGAAAATCTGACCTAAAATACAGGAAAAAATTAAATGGGGATTAAAATAAGAGTTAAACTAAATAAGAAACAAGCACTTTAGTATTTATGGATGTAAATAAATCTGGAAAGAAAGTGAATTATAAAGTAAATATTGTTGAACATACCCTAAAATTATGTTTTATTACACTACCAACAGAACCTACAACTCTGCTTGTGGTATAGCATTAAATGCAGAGATTCTTCTTTTCTCTTTCCCCTTCTACCTTTCTTATTGTCTCTCCCTCTCTCATTCTACCTCTGTATTTCTTTCCTTCTCTCACTCTCCTCCCTCTCCCAAGGCTGGTTCACAATAACCTGTGAATGGAAATGGGAAGGGAAAGCAAAATAATGTACAACATTTTGATTCACAATACCCTGGGAACAAGAACAGGAATGCATATCAATGACAATATTGATAGCAAAGTTGTAAGTTGATTTTGTGCATTGGGATGTCATTTGTTTGTAATTGACCAGTGATTATTTTTTCACCTGTTTCAAATTCAGCCAAAAATTAGATTGAGTTTTACTTAATGGACACACTTTAACTACTATGGTTCTTAGGGTCCCATTCTATATTGGGCATGGAAGACCTGAAATTTTTCTCAGAGAACTCTTTATCAAGCTTGAGGTTCTTTTATGTGCTGCAACTCTTATCACATGGGACCACCAGCTTTACTTCCCTTCCGAAGGAAGCCATGCTATGTACTTTTACATCTGAAAAAAATCCATCACCATCCGCCAGTTCGCCACATCAAAATTTGATAGAGTAAACATTTTCTAAATGGAGATCCATTGCTACTTCTGATTTCTCTTGCAAGAGTGTATTACAAGTGTCATTCCTTTATTAATAACATACTTTAAAGTTATTTATTGTTCTTTATTCTTACTTGGTGGTATTTGTCATTTTTCAATGCTTAGTAAATCTGAGGGATTCAGGGCACACATTTGCTGGAATTCCTTCCAGTGTGATTTTTCCAGCTTGTGGTTAGAGAGAGCTCTAGTGACTATTTTGAGTTGCAGGTATCATGAATAATTTCTACAGTGAATAATCTAATATCCAAAATATGGGTCTAATATGCCATTCCCAGGATCAGGAATGAAAATAAACTTCACATCATCTTTCCTGTTCCCAGGAGCCAATGAAGCTTCCCATTAGCTGAGAACTCTCACATTGTAATACAATTTATTTTAACTTTGCTGTGTTCATGGTTTCCATTCCTGTTACTGTAAACCAACCTTTACTCATCTCTATCCCTTCCACTCTTTCTCCTCATTGCCCTCATCTCCTTTCTCCCCTTTCTGGGCAACTTAGATGTAATGTGATGTTTCAAAATAATACCAATAAATATTTATTAAAATAAAAATTATTAATGAATAAAAATTAAAACCTAAATAAAAGGTTTATAAGTACACAAGCTTGTGCCTGTTCCATTCACTTGTAATGTGAACAAAATGATGTTGTTTCCTATATTAACAGTTCTACATACATAAACGTATTAACAAAAAACTTATATAAGTTCTTAAATATTCATCCTAATAAAATTGTGTAACAGAATTTTTATGAAATATTCTGCTTATAAACTTTTGCTATATAAAATTTTAAAAGAAATTGTATAATCAGCCAGATATTACAATTTTTTGATTTTGTGCCAAATTAGAACCTCCTCCCCTTTAGAAAAACTAATTAAGATATAGTGTAACCTATTTTCTAAGTAGACCTAAGGTATGTTATGTACAGGGTATAGGAAAATAATATGCAGAACATTTTAGAGTAGAAAGGCTACTGCATCGGAATAAATATAGTTGAAATCTGACTTCATGAAATATCTTCATTTGCTGGTCAAAATGAAATGTAACTCACACAAAAAGTGTGTACATACTGTCTCAACTAATGAGTACTGGTACACAATGAGAAACTAAACTTTACATGCACATACTGTACTGAACAAGACAAACATTTGATATTACTGTACCATCCAGTAGGGTTCGCAACACAAATGTGACATTGAACATCAGACATACCTAGAAAGAGTGACTAGTGCTGTACAAGAGTCTATTCTGTTGATATCTGATATGCCACAAAAGGTTTCACAATCGGAGACCTATTATGATGGATTTAATAATGATGCCTGTAGCACAGTAAAAAAAGCTTCTGTGACTCCTTGTTCCAATCCTCAAAGTGCTTAGTTGTCTTTCTACTATACTGTTTTCTGCACATTGTTTTTCTGCACCCAGTACGAGGTCTGTTCAAAAAATTCCGGAACATTCATAATTTCACGCCAATGGAGTGTTGGAGTGAAATGCGGTTGGCATCCCTGCAATTCCTATGTTTAATGTGTAACTGCCGGAAGTTTCATTATTCTATGTCTGTTATTATTCAGTGCTGTATTGAGTAGAACGTTGTGTCGTACAGTTTGCGCATTTCGAGATGACAGAGTTAGAGGAGCAATGTGTCTGCATTAAATTTTGAGTGAAACCCAAGAAAACTTTACAGAGACACACCAAATGATGCAGGAAGTCTACGGTGATGAGTGCTTAAGCTGTACTCAGTGTTACGAATGGTTCACATGGTTTAAAAATGGCCAGATGGAAGTTAAAGATGACCGACGATGATGTCAGGAACATCAACAAAATTGTGCATGCCAATCAAAGACTGACTATCGGGATGTGTTGTGATGCCTACGAGAAAATGTGAGAAGGAAACAGCCTGAAATGTGGCAAGACAATTCATGGCTCTTGCATCACGATAACACACCCGCACATTCATCCCTGTTGGTGCGTGACTATTGCACAAAAAATGATATCACTGTGCTGCCTCAACCTCCATACTCTCCAGATCTGGCCCCTGAGGACTTTTTTTATTTCCAAAGTTGTAAACCTCGTTGAAAGGACAAAGATTTGCAACGATAGACAAGATAAAAGAAAATTCGCAGACAGCGCTTCGCGCAATCCAGAAAGAAGTGTACCAAGACTGCTTCCGGAAGTGGAAACAACATTGGGAGTGGTGTATCAATTGTGGAGGAGAGTATATGGAAGGAGACCATGCACAATAAGTAAAAGCTAAGCGTAGAAAAATGTTGTGGACAAAGTTCTGGAATTTTTTTTAATGGACCTCGTATATCAAGTTTCATAACAATCAGTTTGGCTATTCTTGTGTAAAAAGGTAGCACACATGTATCCATAATATAGGCACACACACTTAAAACAATTTTAAAAACATGATTTAGGCTTCATACACAAACTAGTATCAATTATTCATCAAAAAAAAAAGTAGCACAAAATTTTTTATTAATGTTTTATCATATGCATAAATGTTTTATGGAGACTTAATGAAGAAGAAGGTATATAAATACTGAAACTATGTTTGAAAACAGCAAGTAATATAGCATGGGATTAACAAGCTTTTCTATTTTAGACAACTATATTATGAACTAACCATTTCATTAAGGAGAGGGATTTCTTTCTCCAGCTCCTTTATCTTGTCTCCTAATACGCCCAAAGCATCTTCATTTTCTTCCTGACTCTTGAAGAACTGCTGAGAAGTCCTGTTCACTAAAGCCTCTGTTCTTTTGCACTGACGTTCTGAATCAGCTATATCTTTTTCTGTTGCATCAGCAGCATCTTGTGCCTTCTGTGATCTCTTGTGTGCTTCTCGAGTGAGGTTGAGGGCACCTTAAATTTGCATAATACTCACATTATGTCATATTTCATTATATAGCAAAGTTCCAAAAGACACCTAGATATTTCTTGGGTCTTAAATATTCATGCCCTCAAATAATAATCAGTTATTATGTGTCATCAGCAAAAACTGTATCAGAATATAAGATAAGTATATATTCAATAATTTATTTTAATAAGTTAACTACTGATTATCCTGATCAGCGTGTTATGCAGAAGCTTTCAGAATGTGTTAGTATGAATTGGGATCTGAGTGAAGACAGTATAACTTCATGCGGCATTAAGAGTAGACGTTTACTTCAAAACATGTACTTGGTTGTGCATAATTCATATATTTTGGAAAGTAAACTGAGAACTTCAACAGTGGAGCAATAAATGTTTCTTTTAATGTTTTTAATGCTTTCATTAAAATCTTCAGTAGCTGATTAATTACTGTTCCCTTTTAATCTAAATAAATGCTTTTATTGTTATAGTTATTTTCTTTAATTTTATGGTTAAAATGCTTCAAACCCTAATCAAGTGTTCAGTATCCTTTATGGGGCTTGATATATAATGCTGACTACTCTGATTGAAATCAATTTTTGTTTTAATAATGTGGCATCAAAAGATACAGGAAGTAATTTAAAAATGGCAATGTGCCATTTTTTATAAAGTCATTGACCAAAAAATTGAAAAATGAAATTGGTGGTTACTATGGATGGTTACTATGCATACAGTGGAGTCAACTTGTTAATTTGGATTTAGACTTTGATTTTGCACTAATATCGCAGTTATCAGCCTAGTAAAACATACTTTTACAATCCAGTTTATCCCAGGCCCTTATCCAATTTCTTCTATGTACTCAGCCTGTGCAATGTTATTTCTAGGATGTATAAGATTCACAACTACAATAAAACATACCTTTTGTGTGTATTTATATTTTATATGTGAATAGCGCAAATTTTCAATAAACCATGATTTCCATCCTTAAACTAATATTTGAATTTATTTATTATCCACTTAGTAATACATGCCAAATATATATATATATATATATATATATATATATATATATATATATATATAATATTACTTTACAATCTCTTGACCAAACAAAGTAAAACCCACAATACTAAACACTAGTGACTCAAAGTAGTTGTAGTTCACCAATGGCACTGGGGATTAATTGATCTGCATCATTTTCCCTCTGGCTTCCCAAAATAAAGTCATGAATGAAAAGTTATAATACCATTTTAGGCTCTGGGCTCTTATTTCAGCAGAAAAAAATAAGCTCTATGCATGACTGTCTCTACCATGTACCTAGTAGGTAGTAGGTAGAGGAAGTGTTGCACTCTATCCAAAATTTTTGCATTAAGATTTTACCAGAAATGTGTGTCTTAAAGCCCCTAGAATAAAAAAGAGCATGTTTAAAAAAGGTGAGTGAGTGAGTGGAGAGCGAGAGAGCGTGTGTGCGTGTGCGCGTGTGCGTGTGTGTGTGTGTGTGTGTGCGCGCGCTTTTTTAATTAGTACTTAACACCTGCTCTTACTGCATGCAGCACCACAGGTGATGGATACTGATGATTCATGAAATGAAATTATAATTGGGAAAATAAATTTGGGAAGGAAACGTTCCAGGCCCAATTTTATGGCACTTCCCCAGCAATTGCTAGTTATGAGGACTGAGAAAAATCTAGAAAAAAACTTAGTCAGGGAAGTTGTGCCTTAATAACCCACCCCCTCTCTCTCTCTCTCCCTCCCCCCTCTCTCTCTCTGTTTTATTTTTAATTTCAATACCTATTTATTGAACATCATCAGCATGCCCCATTACATAGTAATGTTACATGCATTACATTACATTAATTTCTAGGGTGTGTGTGTGCAGCTGTTTCTCGCAATGTTATGGAAAGAGTATGGAATTTCAAGGCCAGTGTATATAGTGACCTGCTTTAAACATTTTATTATTGCTTTGGTTTCCTGTATCCCTCTTGTACTTACAATGAAATATGTAATGAAATCATATCTCCAAACGTTTATCTCAAATAACAAAATAAGCTTTTGTAAGAATATTTTACAGAAGCTATACAAAAATAAATGATAATGGATAGAGAAAGTCATGTGAATGTAACCCACAGAAAATTTTTAAATTAATTAATTTTATTTAATGTTTAACATACCATTTAATGGGGGTGAGGGTGAAATTTCTAATATGCACAATTTTAAAGCTACATACTTAATTTGTTGTACACATATATGGGGTGTTATGTGGAACTATTTGGCAAAGTTTCACTTTTGTATGTCAATTAGTTTTCCAATTATTGAAAAGTTTTTAAAAAAATTTGCAATTTCAAAATGAAATTCACTCCACATTTTTTTGAAAAAAAGTTTGAATTTTATTTTTACAAAACCAGAAACTCATTTAGAAAAACTTGACACATGGGTTTTGTGATATCTTAACTGTAAGGGAAATTAAAAAAAAAATATGACCTGCATAGCAAAAATTTCAAAATTTTTGCAATCATTATACATATTTTATTTTTTACCTCAAAAAGTACTAAGTTAATCAATTCCATGTGTCAGTTATTCTTTTGTTATGCTTTATAGGATGTACAGTAAAACTTTCAGCCCTGTAACACCTAATTTGTGGTTGTAATTTTGTTTTGAATGAATAAAAGTGTAGCAAAAATTAAAGTGAGGAAAAATGAGTTTAAAAGTTTGCGTGCAGTTAATCAGAAATAATTACTTGCAGGTTTTTCTAGAAGTGTCCAGCTTAGATGTGTAATTTGTACTCTTTTTTTCATTACAAGCACTGCAAATCAGTTCTAATTCCTGGCATAAGCCAAGACTTTCAGTGCCAAGTCCTATATACAAATGCTTTTGATTGTGGTCATTACACTTCAGGTCCTTCACCAATGATAACAGCAAAACTGGTGTCCACCAATATGTATTTACAGTCTTCATTATTTACAGCAGGTATATGTTCACAATTATCCTTAGCTGTTTCTGCCTTAAATTTTTCTTTTGTACACCACATTTACATTACAGTATTATTTACATTATTTATACTTGTTTCTGGCTCATGTATATGAAACAACATATAATTTGATGTTACACAAGATCTACCGGCAGAGCTGCTGTTACTACGTTATACCGATCATAGTGGCTCAGTGACAAATTAGAAACTAACCTTCATGGAAAAAATCACCCGAAAATCGGTAAAACAAAAGCAGATCTTTTGCTTCATGCAGTAATTTCATCACCTGCCATGCCTCCTCAGAAACATTTAAGGATCGCAGACCTTTAAATATGATGTAATTAGAGCAACTTCCAGGCATTGTAGCGCTTTAAAACTTTGCATATATGCTCTTCAAACCAGCTGGTATTTTTTGGCACAAAAACACAAAATGTGAAATTTTGTCATTTTTGGTCACATTTTCACCCTTAATAATTCAGATACGCAGAGATGATGGTTGAAATGATGCTCCTGTGAGCCTGGGGTTCAATGAGTTGAAAGTTACCCAGAATTTGTCTTTTAATAAGGCAAAACTCAAAAAAATACCTTATCCAAGCAATTGATTAAATCCAAACTTAGGCCCTTCAGTTTATAAGGCAAAACCATGGATGTGGGAATATAGATCCTTTGTCATCCCACTAATTCATCTTGTACTTTGGTGTATGATTTCAAACTGCTGCTCATTACCTACCTTACATACAGATTGTTATTAGAGTAAGATAATTCTTTTAAATTGTTTATAGAAGATGAAGGGAAAAATATGACAGCTGCCATTTACTTTAATTTTAAGATGTTGGTGTCATCCTTTAGAGAGTAGCATGTGCTTTCAATAGACGTATTTACACAGTGAAAATAGCTATTCAATTGAGTTACTTACTGAAAAAGAATTACTACACAGAGGAGCAATGAAAAACATATAATAAAGGTATAAAGTTATTTCAAGTGAAGCGAAAAGTTTTATTTCTGTACATCTGCATTAACTAGCAGGTAGTGATAGTTATTGTTTTCAATACTCTCAATCAACTTTACTCTTGTTCTGTGATGTGTTTAAGAATAATGATTTCGAGTATTTGTTAAAAGGATAAACTTTTTATTGCAGAATTGCAAAATATATAGGCTGGTCACACTGACCTTGGGTTTTATCATGGTTTTCCCTGGTTGGTAGGCAAATGCTGGGATGGATTATATAATGCCTTGAATTTTCCTGTTCTCCCCATTTCCTGATCATGTTTCAGGATTGAAGGATAGGCAATGTGTATGGTAGTGGAGTTTGCTTTGTGGAACTCTCTGCCTGGCATTTGGTGTGGGACAGGCCCTCAGAGAAACCCCTCTGTGGGGAGAGGTAGACCTGTGGGGTGTCCACTGGCATCAGGATGTAATATCTGGAGACATTAGGGACCCGCCTTCTGTGTCATTCGCTTCACCCCTTCCTCCTGGAGCACAGTAGGTGATTATGCCCTTAAGTGCCGAAATACTCCTCCACCTCCTGGCAACCAACTAGTCATCCAGATCAAGAAGTTAAAAGTAACCCAGCTTTTGGAGACCAACATTTTCGTATCTTTATGGTACTGTTTTTAACTCTTTGATCCACCTGATAGCCTGAGAAGATATATTTGCATCATGGCACCAGCAAAGTTTTACGGCTTATTTATTGAGAATTTTTATCACTAGCAAGAACTGCTCCATTCAAAACTGGCATTTTGTTTCGGTTTCACAGGTAGCTGATAGAGGTGATGCACAAATCAACAACTGAGATGGTTTAAACCAAAGTGATATTTAGGGCCATTTTGAAACATTGAAATTTTTATGGTCAGCTCTGAGCTTGATATATGGAGCCAATCATCACAGCAGTAGCCGTTTGCTCTCCCTGATGTTGCTAACTTCTCTTAGTCTTTACATCCCTTCAATGCTCAAAAAGCACTATAAATATCACTTGGGCTAAATTTTTTTTTTCAATTTCTGAGAAGCATATCACCTCTAGCAACTACCCATGAAGGCTGAATGAAATGCCAGTTTTTAACATCTGCAGTGTTCCATGTATACAACAGGCACATATATTTCCTAGATATTTGTGTGAAAGAGTAGTTAAGTCATTGGTTTAAGTCCCTCCCTCTACATTTCAAAGATTTAACATAAAATATGTGCAATTTTGTTCAGCCATATATTATGACATGACTAAGTTACTCTTTTACTACTACTCTTGTGCTGTATGGGGAACATAAGGAAAAACTGTAACCACGTGGAGATATGCAAAAAATTCCAAAATAAATATTTATAATGATTATGTATTGTTTTTCACCAAAAAATTATGTAATATAATATTAATAAATATAGTCTCTCACACTACTGTTTTGTAAAATCATCTTTTCTAGCTTAGTTTAGTAATTTTTGTCACAATACTAAATCAATAATGAAAGGTCCATAGATTGCAGGAGCCCATTATTATAACAAATTACCTAAACACTTAAAAATGTACAAAGGAAATGTATTTAAACAGAAATTAAGAATATTTATAATAATGCAAGCTATACAAGGTGTATCTTAATTGGGGTCATATATTTGGGGGATGTGCTCCTGACATCAAAACAGCAAAAAAAAGTTCATATGTACATGGGTCTGAAAATCAACTGTTTTGTTGTTATAGGTCAAAGAAGATGTATTCTGTGAGTGAACAGATGGATATGAACTAAATGTATGGCCATGCAGATGGCAATGCAGTACGAGTATGTGAACTTTATGAAGAAAAGTACCCTGACAGGCCGTTACCATGTGCAAGAACATTCACACGAATTCACCAATGCTCGAGAGAGAATGGTGCATTTGAGAGGAGTACTAGGGATGTTGGGAGATCAAGAACGGTATGAGGCATTGAGCTTGAAGAACAAGTTCTTTGTGCTGTGGATGCAGACCCATCACAAAGCACAAGGCGTATGGCTGTAAGGGAAAAATTAATCATATGACTATCTGGAGAATTCTGCATGAAAATCTTCTGTACCCGCATCACCTTCAACATGTACAAGGATTAAATGAGGCGGACTTTGAGCCAAGAAGACGTTTCTGTCAATACGCTGTATTCATCAATTTCCTAGCCTGTATCTTATTCACGGATGAGGCTGGTTTTATTCGCGATGGCATCTTCAATTTTCATAACACTCATAACTGGGCATTTGAAAATTCTAATGAAGTAAGACAGGACAACCATCAAATATCAACGTTTGGGGTGGAATCATCTACTTCTTCCCTCCGCGTCTGAATGGACAAACCTATCTCCAGTTTCTCAGAAATGAGTTGCATCACTTAACTGATAATGTGCCTCTGGACATCATCCAACAAATGTGGTTTTTACACGGTGGTGCTCCAGCTCATTTCAATATGATAGTTCATAAGTTTTTGAATGATAGATTTCTGCAAAGATGGATTGGTGAGGGGGGCCCATTACATGGCCTACTCAATCGCCTCATTTGAATATAATGGATTTCTTTGGCTGGGGATATTTGAAGTCCTTGGTTTATGCGACTCCGGTACCTGATGTTGACATTTTGAGAGGACGTATCCAAACTGGATTTGACCAAACATGAAACACATCAGGAATTTTCAACAGAGTATGCCAGAGCATGGAACGCAGGCTTACTGCATGCATTGAAGCAAGAGGAAGCCACTTTGAGCAATTTTTGTAACCTTCAATTTTGTGTTGTAACTCTGAAATAAATGATTTTCAGACCCATGTTCATATGAACTTTTTTTACTGTTTTGATTTCAGGAGCATGTCCCCCAAATATATGACACCAATAAAGATACACCTGTATACTTGACTGAAGATGTATAAACTGATACGGTAATTTGTATCACAAATTACTCAAATGTAAATAATTATTGTAATATGAATATGTATTTTTATGTAACATTAATTTCAGAGGTTTATTAATTGTAATTATTATTGGTAAATAATAATATACGGCTCTACTGAAACTGTCAACAATAACGCAATAATGCAGCGAGGGGATGAGTTGTTTATCGTTACCGGGAACCAGGAAGTTACGTAATATTTCGCGCCTTTTCGGTAAAAGCTTCTAGAATTTTCCCTAAAAGTAATATGTATTAGTGGTTTTCATTGGATAGTAAAATAGACGCTAATGTTGGCGCGTTTTATTAGCCAATAGCAGTTCATTTATAATCTTTAGGCGTATCTTAAGGCAAGCCTATAAATAGTGTAGGTTCAAGGGAGCGTTCTCCCAGTTCAACAAGATTCTCAACACATTACACGTCAGCCCACCAGTTCTACAGAATTCTCCATACTACGCGTCAGTCTCTCAGTTCGTCAAGTTACGCGCAACAGAATTACAAGAACTATTATATAGTATTATACAGTTAAATATATAAAGTTGAAGTACGTGAATTAAAAGTGAGAAGTTATTACAAACAGTTTCAGTATGGCGATTATCCAGATAAATCTGTGAAAGTGTTCGTGAACGTGTTCTGTAATAAAGATTATAAAACCAATTTCTTCGTCAATATCATTTCTAGACAAAAGATTCCTTTCCGCTTCACACCCTGCAAGAGTTAAATGTCTACCTAAATAGCTAGCCGGAGGACAATATACAAAACTTTAAATTCTTTCGAACCCTAATTGATGCAAATTGCTACGCCAGATGGAGTTAAACGAACCAAACAAGGAGTGACGTCACACAAGATGGCTTCGCGTGAAGTAAACACATATTTGCTCTCGTAAATTGGCTTCCAAACGTGGTGCTATATTAATGTTAAACACATAAGTAACATTATAACAGTCGCAAATTGGCACCCATAACGTGGGGCTAGATGACTAGGAAAGGAACAAGAATAACCAGGAAGTAGCAGAATTAACTAGGAAAGGATCAACATAACCAGGAATGCAGCGGTGAAATCATCTACAAGACCCAGATTCAAGAAACAACAGGGACGACAGACTTCGATCGTAATTCCGAGATTACGATGCAACAAGGAATTCAACTATAAAAACATCGAGACGACGTAGATTCATTACAACACAACGCAGAAGCGACATACAAATCTAGGAGAATGGGGCAGAACGCTGGACATCAAAGTAACAGCAACGGACAGCATAAGTAAGGTTAGAATATCTCAATTTTTTTGTTAAAAAAAAAAAAAAAAAAAAAAAAAAAAAAAAAGCAAATAAATGTTAATGAGGAGCGGTAGGATAATAAAAACAATGGCTACCAATAATACAGAAGAAATAATTATGGAGGGAGATAATGTAACAGTTAGTTGTAATTCAATACAGGTTACAGGAAATAGCCCAGACTTTTTAGGATTTGAAGATGAAAATGTTAGTGTAGAAAGTGAGAATAGAATAGCAGGAAATGTTAATTCTGATGTTAGTATGATGATGGAAATGCTGAGAAATATGAATGAGAATATGGAAAAGAAAATGTTAGACATGAGTAGGGAATTGAGAGCAGATATAAAAAAGACTAATGAGAATATGGAAAAGAATAGTGAGAAATTTGAACAAAAACTAGATCAGAATAAGAGGGAATTAAGGGAAGATCTTAGTAAGAAAATAGATCAAAACAGGGAAGATATGCAAAAGAATAATGAGAAATTAGAAAAGAAAATAGATCAAAATAGGGAAGATATTAGTAAGAGTATTACAGATCAATTAAGGGAAGATATGCAAAAGAGTCATAGGGAATTAAGAGAAGATATTGGTAAAAGCTTAGAACAAAACAGGGAAGAAATTGAAAAGAAATTCATGGAGCTAGATAGTAGTATGATTAGAATGAAAAATGAAAATCAAGAAATGATAGCAAATGAAATAGGTGAAGTTTCACAGAAAATGTTAGACATGAGCAGGGAAATATCCAACCAAAAAAGTGAGGTTAACAATAAAATAGAGCATGTTAATGTAAAATGTACAGAGCTAGGTAGCCGAATGAGTAGCATTTCAAGTGAGTTAAAAGAGATGATGGAGGCTACAAATGCAGATTTAATACAGGTGCAAGTTAATTTCAGAGGGGAAACATCTGAAATTCAGAAGGAGTCAGAAAAACAGAGAAATAAATTGTCTGATGAAGTTAAAGATTTGTCTAAAGATTTGAATCAAAAGCTAACTTCTGAAATTAACAAACACCAAACTGTTCAAAATGAGAATAATAAAAAATTGGAACAGACAATAGAAAATCTGCAAGGTACTGTAAATAGATTAGAATTGAATTCAAGGGCAAATATATGTGATGTACATGTGTCAGATGTACAACATAATGATAGAGGTAGTTCCTCAGGTATAACAAATAATGTGAGTGATGCGGCAGCTTCATCTATAGCTAATGCTGAAACTCAGAGTGCACAAGTTACACCAGAGAATTTAAATATGGGAATAGGGAATTTGCAAAATTACAATCATATCTTAAGTGATTTTCCACTTCCAAAATTTAATGAAAACTCCAGTCCAGTACAGTTCATTGCAGAATTATCAGAGTATTTTCAAATTAAAAAGATACCTGAAGCATTGAAAATGATAGTTGTCAAAAGATGTTTGGACCAGAAAACCTTAGATTGGTTACAAATGGTATCAGGGGGTGAAATTTCATATGAATCCTTTAAGAGATTATTCATGAACAGATTTTGGAATGTTACGGTACAGCAAAGAATACGAGCAATGCTTAGTCATGGTCAATTTAATCCACGAGAGGGAATATCGATGACTGATTACTTACTAAAACATGCAAGTCAGGTTAGAAACTTGTCACCTCCAATCAGTGAGGAAGAATTTGTGAGTTTGCTCGCAAGGCATTATCCTATAAGGATACGAAATTACTTATTAATTGCAAAACCACGGAACATCTATGAGATGACAGAATTAATAACAGCTTTAGAACAACAGGAAGAAGATATGTCTCGGGAGTGGGAACATAGATTTTTAGATGTACGAGATAGAAGAAATTACCAAGGTAGTTATCAACAAATAAGAGGACAAGACAGACATCATGAAATTAATACCAGACAACGGTATCAATCATATGTTCCACAATTTGAAAGATCAAGGATAGATAGGAGACCAGGCCGGCAGGAATAAATAAATTATGTCAGGACAGAAAGATTGCCTGAAAGAGGGCAAAATTATGGAAGGAGGTACACTAGACAGAGGGGAAATTTCACTCACTGGAGGGAAAATAATAACCGAGAAAGATCTGAGGAACGGCAAGAAAATTACATGCAAAGGGGACAAAATGTCAGAAATCGAGGATTTCGAACTCGAGGAAGGGGAACTCAAAACAATGGTAGCGACACAGAGATAGATTTAGCGCCTGTTAGGAATGGCAGTCCCGTACGTGAACATGGAAATAACCAGGAAAACTGTTAACAGACTCCTGTGCAGTAGGTTCTCAGGACGTCTTTAATAATTCAGTATCCATTACCAATACAAATCATACGCCTACACATACACCCTGTAATAAGATTACAGCAACAAAAGATAAGGGAGAAAATTTTGAGTCGCCTCATGTTAGAATGGAAATTGCGAAGAAAGAAATCATTGCAACTATAGATTCTGGTTCATCAGCTTCAATTTGCTCACAGAAATTTTACATAAATTTGATTAATGAAGGTAACAAAATTATGGCTCTTCCCACTAGTAATTTAGTTTGTCGTGTTGCAATTGGAAGAACTACACAGGTCATAGAAACACAAGCTCTACTTAGCATATTTATTGGCGGAGAGAACATTGAGGTTATGTTTCTAATTGTAAACCATCTGATTTGTGACATAATTATAGGATGTGACTTCCTACATGAATATGAAGCATGTATAGATTTTAAACATGAAGAGTTAAAAATAACAAAAGAAGATAGAGAAATAAGGGTACCATTTATAAAAGAAAAAGTTTCTGTAATCGAGATGACAAAGGATGAGAAAAATATTTGTGACCAAGAGTTTTTTGTGCAAATAACAGAAACTGATAGAAATAGTCAGATAAAGCAGGTAGTCACAGAATATGAAGGGAATACCACGCCATATTTTCAACAGCTAGCAGAAATGCCAGAAGAAGTAGAGAAATGTGTAATCCAAACAAAAGACGACCATGTGAGCGAGACAGACAACAGCTGGAAAGAGAAGAGAAATGAGGAAATAATACACAAGTGTGAAGAAGCTTATAATCTTACGATAATGCAAAAACAAATCCTTCATGATGTTTTGATGAACAAAATAGTTCAGTATTTAGTAATATCCCAGGCAGATGTAATGTATATCAACATACATTTCAAGTAGAAGACGTACCACCATATAGGCACAAGTATGACAATTTACCTATAAGTCTTCGAGACAAAGCTAGACAATTAATAAATAGCATGTTAGAAAATGGGATTATTGAGCAAAGTAATTCTCAATACATAAATTCAATCTGCTGGAGTATTAAACGAGATGGTAGTTTGAGATTAACTTTAGACGGTAGATATGTCAACAAGTATATGAAACCAGATCATTTTCAAAGTGAGGGAATTGAACAACTAATTACAAAACTTCCAAGAGGGAGATTTCTGACATCCATTGACCTCACTGCATCATATTGGCAAGTGGAATTAGATCCGCAAGTGCGTGATTACACTTCATTTCAGTACTCAGGGATCCAGTATCACTTTTGTGTAAATCCTTTTGGTTTAAAAAACTCAGGAAGTGGATTTTTGAGAGCCATTCACAGTATCTTTGGAAATTCTGCAGATGACTTTTTAATAAAGTATATTGACGACTTCTTAATCATTAGTCAAACATTTGAAGAACACATGAATAATGTCCATTATGTGTTAAATAAACTACAACAACATGGTATGACTGTGAACATACTAAAATCAAAATTTTGTGTCAAAGAAATAAATTTTCTGGGTTATGTAGTGGATGAACGAGGTATAAGACCTGATCAGAAAAGAATAGAAGCAATAATGAAAATTCCACCACCAAGGAACGTAAGACAAATTAGACGTCTCTTAGGGGTATTGAACTTTCAGAGTAAGTTCGTACCAAGATATTCGGCTGAAATAGAACCACTGCGGCAGCTTCTCCGAAAGAACAATAAGTGGAAATGGACAGAGGATCATCAAAAATGTTTTGAGAGAGTAAAGGAACTCTTTGCTAAGTCCATATTACTTGAAAGGCCCAGAGAAGATTTGGAATATGAGATTTATGTCGACGCATCAATGCAAGGATACGCCGGAATTTTAGGACAGCGAGACATCAACAATGACTTTCACGTCATCAGTACAGCTTCTAGAGGACTTACAAATATTGAGCGAAATTCTTCAGTGACTCAGTTAGAAATTGGAGCACTATATTTCTCATTAATTCGTTTTAAAACATATATTTATCAGCAAAAGGTGAAAGTATATTCAGACCATATCAGCTTAACTTTCATACAACGGTGTAGATTATGTAGTGGAAAACTTGCTAGATATATTCATGCAATATCTGCATTCGATATTGAGATTATCCACATTCCTGGCAAAAATAATACCTTCAGTGATTTGCTGTCAAGATTGAACTACAACCCACAAATTCCCGAAAATATTGAAAGGCCTAGAAATGAAGTCAAAATATTGACAATTGAAATTCCTTTAAGCAAAGAAATGATTAGAAAATTGAAAAATATGGGGGAAATTCAAAATGAGGATGCAAAATTATTTGAACTTAAAGAAAATGCACCATTGATTGAGGAGGCAAAGAAAGAAATTATAGCAATTCGAGATGGGACATTATACAAGAAGCATGGAAAAGAAATGCCTAGTTGGAAGGTAATGGTTCCGAAAAGCATGGAAAAGGAACTAATTAAGAATTTTCATGAAGGGTTAGCACACTCAGGGACGGACCGAACAACTTCTATGATTTTAGAGAATTTATACATATCCAAATTGCGTCAGAAAGTTCGGAAATTTATATCGTGCTGCAACCTGTGTCAGAAGGCAAAGCAAATAAATGCAGCATATGCATTTGAAACTAATTCGGTTATAAGGGATAAGCCGAGATGTGTAATTAGTATTGATATTCATGGTCCGATGCCTCCAAGTCAATTTGGAAATAAATATATATTTGTCTGTTATGATATATTCAGCAAATATGTAAGAATTTACCCTTTGAGAAAACCTACAGGTTTAGCATGTTTAAATAGACTACTTAAGTCATATGTGATAGAAGAAGGACCTATTCAATCTGTATTGAGCGATAATGCTTCGTACTTCACAGGAAAAAAATTTATGGATGGACTGAAAGAAAATGGCATTAAACAATATTTTTCGTCAAGATACAGACCGAACTCCAACCCAGTGGAGAGGGAAATTAAGGAAATTTCAAATTATTTAAGGGTGTTATGTCATCGAAAACACACCCAATGGTATGGATATGTGAACTTTGTTCAGAACCTACTAAATGAAACCATAAACAATGTGACAGGATATAAACCACGTGAACTTAAGTTGGGAAAGAAGATCAATACAATGTGTAAAAAAATTCCAGAAGCCATTCCAGATGCGCATTCGATACCACCAACAGAAGAAGAGATGTTCCGAAAAGCATTCGAGAGGATGAAGAAAAAAGCCATAAAAAGAAAAATTAAACATGAAGAAAAGAAGAGAAAGGAATGGAGGATCAAAATAGGAGATTTAGTTTTGGTTAAAACCAAGAAATTGTCGGACAAAGAAAATAAACTTTATTGGCGAATGTTTCTCAAATACCATGGACCATATGAAGTTGTTGAAGTGTATGGAACTAACACATATGAGTTATGTAATCCAACAACTCGAAAAAGCATAGGAAAGTTTCATATTGAGATGCTTAAACCATACAACCACGAAGATCATGGTGAAATAAAAGACAAAGATGATAAATAGTAAATGCTGGATAGTTAAAGGCGAAATGCAGAGCAATGTATTGGAACGTAAGAGGGTTAAATAAAAATGTACGTCATGTGAATGGAGAAATAAATTGTGGTCATGACTAACTGTTTGAGAGGAAAATAACATTTTATTAGTAACTGAACATGTGAAATAAAGCATGATGTTATATTAAAGTAAAGTACATAAATACTATTACAAGAGTATTGTTAAAATAAAATTCAAAATAACAAAAATGGTAAAAATAATTCAAAACAAATACTTATGTAGCAAACAGAAAAGGTGAAACATTGCCTAGATTTAAGAGATGTAAATATATGTAGAGGGTAAATATTTTGGTAAATATGTATAATTATTATAAAAAAATCTTAAATGTATAAATTTTTGTCAACAATGTAAGAGGGTAAACAATTTTGAAACAGTGATTAAATAATTTAGGGTAAAGTATTTGCTATAAAAAAAAAAAAAAAAAAAAATTGTGATGTCAGATTAATATCTAAATTAATTAAACCAGAGCCAGTAAGTAGTGGCGAGATAGGGGAAAAACATGTCGTGTGTTAAATGCGTGTGAAGTGTTAAGTGAAAGTGATAGCGTGTGTTCCAAGATTTAGGAGACTAAAAACACAATTTTAAAAATTTCTAAACAAGTTATAAATATTTATAATTATGTTTCTAGTGGGGCATATGATACGGTAATTTGTATCACAAATTACTCAAATGTAAATAATTATTGTAATATGAATATGTATTTTTATGTAACATTAATTTCAGAGGTTTATTAATTGTAATTATTATTGGTAAATAATAATATACGGCTCTACTGAAACTGTCAACAATAACGCAATAATGCAGCGAGGGGATGAGTTGTTTATCGTTACCGGGAACCAGGAAGTTACGTAATATTTCGCGCCTTTTCGGTAAAAGCTTCTAGAATTTTCCCTAAAAGTAATATGTATTAGTGGTTTTCATTGGATAGTAAAATAGACGCTAATGTTGGCGCGTTTTATTAGCCAATAGCAGTTCATTTATAATCTTTAGGCGTATCTTAAGGCAAGCCTATAAATAGTGTAGGTTCAAGGGAGCGTTCTCCCAGTTCAACAAGATTCTCAACACATTACACGTCAGCCCACCAGTTCTACAGAATTCTCCATACTACGCGTCAGTCTCTCAGTTCGTCAAGTTACGCGCAACAGAATTACAAGAACTATTATATAGTATTATACAGTTAAATATATAAAGTTGAAGTACGTGAATTAAAAGTGAGAAGTTATTACAAACAGTTTCAGTATGGCGATTATCCAGATAAATCTGTGAAAGTGTTCGTGAACGTGTTCTGTAATAAAGATTATAAAACCAATTTCTTCGTCAATATCATTTCTAGACAAAAGATTCCTTTCCGCTTCACACCCTGCAAGAGTTAAATGTCTACCTAAATAGCTAGCCGGAGGACAATATACAAAACTTTAAATTCTTTCGAACCCTAATTGATGCAAATTGCTACGCCAGATGGAGTTAAACGAACCAAACAAGGAGTGACGTCACACAAGATGGCTTCGCGTGAAGTAAACACATATTTGCTCTCGTAAATTGGCTTCCAAACGTGGTGCTATATTAATGTTAAACACATAAGTAACATTATAACAGTCGCAAAACTTGCATGACTAGCAACACATGTGTAACTTGTTAATAATTGTGAATACTAATATTGTAATTAATTTATTTTCTTGCTCTGTAATTGTAATTTTGACCTGGTCTACACTTTTGCAAGTTGAAGGTAGTGTAATGTTTATGTTTATTGTCCAATATTGCAATTTCACTGGTCCAATAGATTTTAAGGGATTTGTGTATGAAATTTTGTGATTTTGTTTTTTCCCCACTATTTTGATATGTTCCACAACATGAATATGTTGTTATGGACAAAATAAATAAATATTATTATTAAACATTACTCCAAATACACTGAAATAATACATTTCATAACAAATATAATCCCTTATATAACACTGTTGAATCTTGAAGGTTTACATTCTCTCTCCTGAAAAATTTTGGCTTTGCCAGTTGTCAAGTTTATTCCCTGGGCTCTTACCATGATATCTAATCAAATTTTACTGCATGCATACTTGAGGAAAGAGCGTACCTTCTACATTTGCTTCTTGAAGTTTTGTTGCATTGTCTTTCAGTCCAAGGGCTGCAAATTTCAAATTGCTTGCTTTTCCCCGAAGCTCTGTGAGCTTTAGGTTAGCTTCATATATACTCTGTGCTGTGTTGTCTAGAAGCTTTTCTACTTCATCCAGGTTTTCTGAAGATTTTGTTAAGTTGGCTCTGTTCAAAAGATAATTAATATTCATTACACTCAATTTCCTATAAATTAATTTACTTTGTCTCTTCATCCCCTGAGAAAGAGAGGAAGCAGAAGAGGAAAAGGAAAAAGAGGAGGAAGCAGCCACTTCTAAGAGCTTGCAAGCTCTGGCATGTATTAAGAAGCAAACATCTGCATCCAAATATCTACAATAATACAGACTCTGCTTATTAAACTTTTTACAGGTACTCAAATTCTTTTGAACAGCAAATTAAAGCACTGCAACAACTACATGGATCTTTTATAACTGGGGATATTTAAAGTGCCAATGCATTTGGTTCTTTGTTTCAAAGCTGTGAAATAAAGAATATCACTGTTGCAGTGATAACATTTCAACATTTCTAAGAACAGCAGAAGTCTTCACAGTATAATGGGGTCACTGGATGCATATCAACTCTCTCCCTAATACTGTAAAAACATATGCAAAACTTTGCACACTATTCATTTTAGGATACACTGCTTACATAAGACAAATATATTTCATGTAGACTGAATTTCTGCAACATTCATATTACTGTCTTCAGATGTTTTCTTTCGCTTCAGGAAACCAGAAGAAAGAAAATGATTTGGATTTTAAAACTTCATTGCCATGGCTGGGACTTGAACCATGCCTTTGGCTTATTGGACCAATGCTCTTACTGAACTGTCTGTAGCTATACACACAAATGTGCATGGAACCTTGTGTATCTAATTTACATATACCCTCCAGCAGATGTTCAAGTATTCTGAGTATCATAAACTAAAGGCGATTTGCCATTGGAAATACCTAATTACTGAGCTTCCAGCCAAACTGCTATGGATAATTTATATATAGAAATTCTTACACAATTTCAACTTTCCATTTGTAGACTACAAATGAAAATTTGAGTCAGGTTTGAAAAACTCATTACCAAGACTAAGACTCAAACCAACGTACCTTTGGTTTACCAGGCCAATGCACTAGCACTGAGCTATGCCAGTAGAAGTTATGATACACAGAATAATCAAGATCACCTTGAAGATCTGCAAGATTTTATATGAATTAGATAAAACAGATTAACCCCTCCCATGCAGAATTAGTTTGGACCGGATTTAACAATGTCTAAAACTTGCTTTAAATTTGAAAATATTATGCTGTTTACACTTATTTAAGCACTAATTACATGTAAATGTAAGTGATCATACCTGGCTTCATGCTGATTTTGAAAAACACTCACCTAGATGCTGGGTGCAAAAAATGGCCTATGTGCTGAAAGCTATATGCATATAAACATTGGTATTATACACTCATAGGTTTACTCTAAATAGGCTTTCCTTGTGTGATAAAGTTTGAAAGACTTCTGGGGATAGAAATGGGCTGATCAATAAAGTACTGGTATTGGTAACAAAATGTAACGCATGCAAACCTGGACACTCATCACTGTCATCACACAAAGTATTTGAGCCACTGTTGTACCCAGCTTGCTGTAGAGCAGCTTCTATATTGATTTCTTCTTCTTTTGAGCCAAATAGCTCCAAGTAACTGAATTCATTGAACACTGGCATTATTTCATGATCTATCAGTGTTCATTTCAATGTCATCTTTGCATGTCATGCATACTCCCTTATAAACTTGCAGCTGGGGATCTCCCTTAAACATGTTCTAACTAGTTAAGAAAGACATCCTTACATACTGCTGACATCAGACAATGACTGTGTAAAGCATTAGAGAGATCCAGCCACAAATGCACAGTTGGTAACTAAGTTTATCTCACCAGCCACTTGTGGTTATGCCTGCATTTCAATCACAAAGGTCTAAATGGGGACTGAGTTACTCAAACAGTTTAAAGGTTTCATTCACCACACTTTGATGCAGAACATGTTTCATAGGCTGTTGCCAACATGTTCAAATTAAATCAAGGCAAGTGAAACCCTATGAGCATTTGGTTGACTCATTCCTCATTTAATTTGAATTGGTTTCACGAAGAAGTTTGTTTTCATTCTAATTTAGATAAGAGTGGTTTAGTGCATTTTCATGGGTAAGTCATGGGCACCTCAATGGTGTAATGTTGGCCTGATAAGACAAAGATCCATGGTTCAAGTCTTGGATGTGGCATTCAATTTTTCAAATCTGATTCAACTTTCCATTATTAGCCTATACATGGTTAGTGTGTAGCTGGCTGAGCTGAGAACAACTTCTACATCCAAACAAAAAGAAATTAAATGCTGAAATGCAATTATTATAAAAGATAAAAAGAACATTTGGACCTTTAATACATCATACCTCAACTTTTCCACCAGCTTATCAAGGTTTTCCAGATCATGTGAACTAACAGTAGTGTTTTCCAATAGCTGTTTCACATCCTCAAGCTGCTTCTCCATTTTCTCAAACTCTCTTGTATATGCACCAGTTGCCCCTGTCTGCTTAATTTCTGATGCTGCATGGATTACACTCAGTGTCTGCTCTGCAATTAATAGTTAACCATTTAGTGAAAGTATAATATTTTGATGTCTAGTTCCTAGCAAAGAACCTATGTAATAATAATAATATCCAAACGATTTTGCATACATAAATACTCTGAAGGAAGACAAAGAATGTAAGACTACATGAACTGAATTACAAAACATTCAAACCTGCACTAATTTATGTTGATTAATAAAAAAATAAAACATTAACTTGATGCTATGGGTTCATTAAGCTACTGATTTAATGTTGAAGGAACAGCTTATGCAGTCAATATTTTCACCTACTGAGGAAGAAAACAAGCAAAAAAAATAAAAGAATATAGCAATGGTGGGGACAATTTAATTTCATCTATAATAACATACCTCTTAAGTTGTTAAGTATCCTGTCCCAATTATCAAAACATTCACCACAAGGGCTGCAGTTGGGAGCAGTTCCTATGTATCCTCGAGCACATCTGTCACATTTCTCACCACCAATACCCACCATGCAAACACAGCTACCATTGTTACGGTCACATTGTAGTGTGGCAGATCCCTCAACATTGCAGTTGCATGCTGTGGATTAAAATGTTGCTTATTACTACTTCTACATACCTTTTGGTACACTTCTTTAAATTCTCAATTCAAACTCTTTACCAAGCTACTTCAGTAACAGAAATAAACCCAAACAAAACAAACACACTCCTGAGAGTTATTTGTTTGTAATAAAGCAATATTAGTTCATTATAAAAATTATTAAAGTTTTTAGAACAAACATTTGGCTGTGTCTAAATGATAAAACATCGCCTGACGTTTTGCCCGACAACCTGGCAGGCATCTTTAGAGGACACACTGAACAACTTCTATCACCACACTGTTCATTATTCAGCAACCAACCTATATTTATAGCAGGGATAGTAAACGTGCACTGTTTTGATTAGATGATGGCTACTCATTGCATTACTGGGCCTGGAATTTGACAATTAAAGCGGGTGTACTTTTGTGGTTTTGTATGCAGTTTTTTTTTGTGATAAATTACTTCATTTTAAAGAGTTTATCCCCAACAGAAATATAAAAGGAACAGCTAGATTTGACATTAAAGTGTTCTTCTCTTTTGTTTATGATGGTTAATAAGTGAGCTTCCTTACTCAGTGGTTGCCAATTGAAGGTACACAAATTGACTGACATCTTAAAGAGCTTGATATACCATGTCCACTAAATTTTACACAAAGTTTTGGATTTGAGAAAGCTTTCCACTTAATGGATACTGCATTTGTTAACAATGGACCAAAAATGGATTCAAATCATCATTTTTCCATTTGCAGCAAAAGTAATGGTTTTTGCGCTATTCTCATGGTGTGGTGGTCATAGACTAATTCCAGAAGGGCAGAATTATCATTGGGTAGTATTATGCTTCATTACTGGACCAAGTGAAGGATGTTATTTAGGCTAAATATTCACATCTTGCAAAAAAGAAAGCTCTCTATCATTACATGAATGCACCTTCACCCGTGTCTGGGATTGTTGCTGCAAAACTGCATGACCTCCACTTCCAAGTGCTCCCACAACTGCCATATTCAACGGTTTGGCTCCCAGTGATTACTTTTTCCCAAACCTGAAGAAACGGTTGAGTGGATAAAGATAAGACATGCATTTATTTTGCACAGTTGGACAAATCTTATTTTTCTGAGGGTATTAAAAAGTTGTAAAGTAATTGGACTAAATGTATTGATTTAGAAGGTGAGTATGTTGAAAAATAAAATTAAAACATAGGTATGATACAAATAACTGTTGCAAATATTGTTTCTCTTCATTGTATGATTTATGCTGGTTTTCTGTGACAAAAAAACTATATCCAATGTATAATTATAACTTTTTAAAGCTTAACATTATTGTTCCAAGTCTATGAAATGATAATGCAAGCTTATTATTATTATTATTATTATTATTATTATTATTATTATTATTATTATTATTATTATTATTATTATTATTATTATTATCATCACTGCTTTCAACTTCTTTAGAATCACTATTTGCAAAAACCAATATTCTGCCAGATTCAGTTAGTGAAGCCTTCCTATTTAAATTTACATTTTTAACCACAATGCCTAAGCCTTATCTCACTCAGTTGTTTATTGCATAAAACTTCCACTTGTAAAATGTATCATCTCTAGCTATGTAATAATTTGAAACATGAGCATCTACTTCCAACACTAGGGTAAATAAACAGTAGAACAAGACAAGGAACCCAGATTTCCTCAGATTTTGAGAGTTCTCTCAAAACAGTAGCCCTTCTTGTTTCTGTAATATAGTTCAGGAAAATGTCTTCAGATTAGTAATCAAAGGGGATTTTTTTTTTAATTTTCATGGCAAACAGTTTCAAATTATCTATGACAATTTTTATCACCATATCTCCATTCTACAGACATCTCTTTCCATGTTTTTCTTCTGGAAACAAACAACCTTAATTTCTTTAACTCTCCTTTCAATGCATGGATTACATGTATAACCATTTCAGTTGCTTATTATTTTCCTTGATTCTATGCATGCAAGATTTGCAATGGCTGTTCATTTTAGTACTTTCTTTGTGTTTATAAAGTTTTAGATAATATTAGTTTTACAACACATTTTGTTGTTAATAGAAAAGGTGATAGAGATTACAATTATAGGCCATGTGCCTAATGAGTTAAGTATCTGTCATATGACTTATTTAAATTGCAATATTAACTTTATTGCACAATACATTAATGTGTTTTAGTAATCCTTTATTGCAAAAATTTTTTGCTACATGTGCTGCTATTCCTGTAATTCCTAAACCAATTTTTATATCCCTGTCACAGGCACCTTAATGTAAGCGATTCTAATAATCATGATCACTAAGGCAAGATGAAATGGACTGTCCATCCATTCAAAGCTGAATGCCACAAATTCAAATGCCAGGCACTGCAATCAAATGCACCTATGGTAAAGGACGGGGAGGGCCCATGTAAAATAACCAGTATGATAGCATGTGAGGATGATGACAGGGTTACATTTGACTGCAGCTGCATGGATTTTGCTTTTTATTCTTAATATTTTTGGGGCATAAAATAGTTATGAATACTTGTATTTTATTGTTAACGTTAGCATAAAATAAAAATAACAAGAAACTATATTAAAATAATCTAAAACCTTGACTAAACATCTTTGTTGCCAATGTGCAACACTGTATAATAAAGAGTTAATTCTGATAATGCCTTTTTATAATTCCTTATAAAGAAACAATGAATATAATTTAACTCAGAGTATCTTAGTTTTATTTGTACTGAATGATAGATAGGTTACAAACATACTCCAAGACAGAAAATACTTTTAAACCTTTTACTACATGGTATTCCTTTAGAATACTGTTCTCTGGTAACATTTTTTAATATTCTTGTTACGAGGGCAGTCCCAGAAGTACCCGACCTGACATATAGATAGTGGTTGTGGTTTCAAACAAATGACTATGGTAGAAAGTACCAACCTTATAAATCTTAAGTTTGAAGTTTGACGATGCTATGTTGTTTAGTAAATGTTTGGCAGCCATCAATAGTGAACACACTCAGCAAATTTATAAACATGGATAAAACTGGTCATCGTTACGTGATGCAATACTTTTATTTGAAAGGTCTTAGTCCAACTAATATTAAAGCTGAGCTAGATTCTACTCTAGGGGAGTCTGCTCCTTCGTTTACAACAGTAAAATATTGGGTGGCAGAGTTTAAGCGAGGCCGAACGAGCTGCCAAGACGAGCATCGCAGTGGTCGACCAAATGAGGTGATCACGCTAGAAATTGTGGAGAAAGTTCATAAAATGGTATTGGATGATCATTGACTGAAAGTGCACGAGCTAGCAGACATCGTAGGCATTTCAAAAAGTGCTGTACATTGCATACTGACTGAAAATTTAGACATGAGAAAGCTGTGCACAAGATGGGTGCCGCATTTACTCACAATGGAACAAAAGCAGCGTTGTGAAGATGTTTCAGTCAAGTGTTTGGCCATGTTTCACTGCAATAAAGCTGAGTTTTTGCATCAATTCATAACCATGGATGAAACATGGGTCCATCACTTCACAACTGAGACAAAGGAACAGTCAAAACAGTGGATTGAAAGTGGAGAATTGGCTCCAAAGAAGGCGAAGACAGTTCCATCTGCAGGCAAGGTCAAGGTGTCAGTTTTTCGGAATGCGTGTGGAATAATTTTGATTATCTTCAAAACGGAAAAGCAATCAATGGGGAATATTATGCAAATTTATTGCAGCATTTGAATCATGAAATCAAGCAAAAAAGGCTGCATTTAGCAAAAAAGAAAATTCTGTTTCATCAAGACAATGCACCAGTTCACACATCCCTTATCACCATGGCCAAAATAATGAGTTAAAGCTCAAATTGCTTCCTCTTGTACCCTATTCACCAGATTTAGCCCCCTCTGATTATTTTCTTTTTCCAAGTTGAAGAAATGACTTGGTGGTAACAGATTTGCTAAGAATGAAAAGGTAGAGTCTACAGTTGATGGATATTTTGCAGAACTCGACAGTTCTCACTATAAACAGAGTATTGAAGCAATTGGACATTGCTGGGAAAAGCGTATCGAGCTGAAAGGAGACTATGTAGAGAAATAAAGATGTTTTTTCCCAACAATTTTTGTGTTTTCTTTGTTAGGTCAGGTACTTCTGGGACAGCCCTTGTAAATAATTTATTCTGATAGGAGGAAAGTAAATAGGAACACTTCATTTCTAATAAATAAAAAAATAATATATGTAATACTGCATTACAGAGGAGTAATTTGACAATATACAATGCTATCCTTAATTTTGCATTGCTGAAAGTAGATTTTGATTAGGTTTTGAATAATTCTGTGCTATTTTTTATTAGAAATAATTAAAACTGCTTTTCTGTGTTCTTGCATGTAATATCATAAAATTTAACCTTTAAAAATGGATGACATTTGCAATCCATTTGCATTATTAAACATGTGCCACTTCATGGGTTAAAGTATAAATTACAGATTTTGATCATTAATTGCAATAAACTCAGGAGACCTAAGAACAATTTTAAGAAGTTTTTATGAACTTTATGAAGAACAAGTTACTTCTAACCACTGATAATTTTACTATTGCATATAAGTTAAACAAGTAATCTGAAATCTGATATAAGCACTTGGTTTCCAGCTAACTAGAACACAGCATATTATACAGTAAAGTGAAATTTTTTTTTTTGTTTTTGGCATTCCAGTAAGATACAATAGTGAAATTACATCACAAGATATAATACCTCATTTGATCCACTAATAAACTGCTCAACTTACAGTAGCATTCGACAGTAGGATTTCCCCAGAAGTTTGCTTGGCATTGATTACACTGACGACCTCCAAAACCTGGCTTACAATCACATTGTCCATCAAACTGAAAAAGGGGAGACAAATATCTATGTATCAGAGATTCACAATAAAATCATTTATTACCAATGCTGATGCTGATACACATATGGATTTTGAGCTTTTGCTAAAAGCTCTTCTCCACAAATACCATGTTATTTCGCTATAGTTAAACACAGCCTTCAAAATGAGGTACCCTTCCTTAAAAGAGTAGGTAAGATAAGTCAAATGATTAAGAAGAAATGAAGATATGGAATAGGCACTCATTAAGAAGAAAGTTGTAGGCCACTTGACTGTTACTAATGTGATATATTGTATGCTCAAATGTTGAGTCTCCTTAATATGACACCTCTTATTTTGTAATCAAAATCTCCCTACTACAAGTACCATTGTAACGTATTCTAAATGAAATGACTGCACCTTGGTTGGAGGAACTAAATACATTCTCTTTATTACTATTAAAAGTAGAACACAACCATGATACAAAGGTTAGGCTACTGCAGTGGATTCCCGAGGTCACGGGTTCAAACCCAGCGGAGGGCAATGGATTTTTTCGGGCGTAAAATTCCTTAGCATGGCTTCCTTCGGTAGGGAAGTAAAGCCAGTGGTCCCGTGTCATAGATTTATAGCACGTAAAAGAACCTCAAGTCTGATAAAGAGGCCTCTGAGCAAAATTACTGGTCTTTCATGCCCAATATAGACTGGTACACTAAGGACCACAGCAGTTATAGAGCAACCATAAAAAAGAAAAAAAGAAAGAAAATAACCGCAGTGGATTGTAACTTGTTTATAGGGTGCTAGTAAAAGATTGCAGAGTGATGGTTCTTAGTTGATGTAGCAGTTAGCATGACTGACTTTCACAATAGTTAGAAATTTTTCTTTCAGTTGAACACAGCTAAAAGAAATAAACCAAATGGAGAATATATAGAAAAAAATAGTACATTTACTTGAAAAGGTTCTGGTTCTAAAAATGAAAGAAAAACAAAAAGAAACAAATGCAAATCAAGTTTATGGAGTGAAAGCTTTTGATTAAAAAACAAAAAACGAACTATCCTCCCTCTGTCAGAACATGATGCTATGGCCTTTGAGAATGAGGATGAATAAAACTGTTTTTATACATGCAGCTGCCATTTCTAAAAATTTTTTTAAAGCTTAGCAACAAATAGAATTAACACAGTATTAGTTCATTTAAATGGTACTCTACAAATAAGTTTCAAGTGTTTGAGCTCAAAAATTGTTACTGGTATCAAGTATTCAATATGTGGTGAATCTATCTGTAGTGATAACCAATTTTTTTTTCTTTCTTTCTTTCTTTTCTTTTGAAGTTGGGAATTTTTTTTAGTTTAAAATTATAGTGCTATGTATACAGCTGCTGGGATAAACATTAGATAGTCAGTCTGTGGCTTGCAAGTGTCAGATATGCTTTCATTGAGTTCATTACCAACTTTCAAGGCATGCAATGAAACTATTCCCTACCTTGAATTGAAGTTTGGAGTTGATTGAAAACAAACGCTACATCACTTAGAACTTTAGCCTACACATAGCATATGTGGAAGAGCAATTAATTATTATAATTATCATTGACTGACCTAATAGTAGCTAACTATGAAGCCTGAGACTTAAAGCTTACAAAATTGCAAATTGCCACTGGGTATGTTAACTCAAAATGAATGTGAGAACGTCTTATGGTTTACCGGGGAAAAATGCGAGCCAGTTGGAGGATTTAGTGTTATGCCAGCATGTTGCAATGACAGTTCAGTTTGTGAGAGCTGCAGGCATGGAAAGCCAAAGATCCATGGCTCAAAGAAGCAGCCTTCAATAGCTTAATGCATAGTCTTACATATGTTCCATTAGAAAGAGAAGAATATGAAACAGAATACAACATAGAAATAGCAAGATTCAATGGATTCAACAAAGCCACCATAGATAAGAAAATAATCAGAGCAAAGCGAAGGAATCAAATCTCACACACACAGTAACAGAAGAGGAGAAGAAAACTTTCAGAAAGTTCACCTACCATGGCATAAAACAGATTTAATGGAATATTCAAATAACACAACATCGCTTTAGACCCAGTCAACAGATTCTCAGTAAACACATCCTCAATTCCAGAATTGCAACAGCTGCAATAAAATTTACATTGTAATGACCAAAAGGGTTCTGGAAACAAGAGCCAAAGAACACTTCTAACACATCAAAAATGGAAATACAGCAAAGTCAGCTGGGTTATGCATTTCCTCAACAAAAAGCACGACATTGACTCCACTCCCATACTTTGAACATATCACTGAAAAACATGAGCTCCCCTTTGCATGAGAACTAACTTTCATTGAAGAATAAGGAGAAGGTCTTTAACTTTGAACTCCTGCTGAGAGACTGCCTCAGTACATTCCTGGAGCCACCACCAGAGCCACATTCCTGGAGCAGCAGTCTTTGTTGATAATGGTGGAACAGCCCTTGAAAGCATGTTCCCAATAAATTAACGTAAGTGATGTATTGTTTGTTTTCAATCAATTCCACACTTCACTTAAAAAAAAAAAAAGCATTACTGTTGCTAACTTCCTTGTTAGAAGTATTCATTACCTGATTACACTGTTCAGCATTGGAGCCAACAGGGTCACAATCACATGCTTCACAACCCATTCCACTTGCAATCTTCCAATGATTTTCTTCACATTCATCACATTCTAGACCTTTTACATTAGGTCGACATGGGCACTGTCCAGTTTTGCGGTCACATGGACCTGCCTCAAAGTCAGTGCCAAGCAAGTTGCAAGTGCATTCTGTAAACAGAAAAATTCAGCCCAAAGTCAGATGTTGCATTCTGGTAAAAACTTACTTGTGTTTGCAGTATTCAATAAAACTGAGGAAAATTTATAAGCAGTATATAAAAAGTATATAACTGAAGTGTTAAAGTAATTTATATGAATACACACTCAGTCTTCATTTAATGATAGTCTATAACTAGTGGAATAAGAAGATTACTCAAATTATACATTCTACAGCAGAAAGTAAGTGGTATTCACTCAGTAGGCTGTTTTTCACATTTTAAAACAGTTAAAAATTTTAAGAAATGCTAACTTTTCAAAAAAAAATCTAGTCATTACAAGATATTCATTATACTTTTACAATTCTACATGGTATTCATTTTTATTCGTGATGTTCTGTGCAGTGATAGAGCAAGAAAAATTACTGAAACCATAGTGCTCCCTACCTTGAAAGAGTTTTAAAGGTCTGCAGAAGAGAAACTGATCACAGCGCCCTCTATGTGATGGTTTTTGGAAAAGAAAGCTAATCACAATGCTCTGGATGCGGTTGAGCTAATTATTACACCATCCTTCACCCTGCTCCCTCAACCCACCCATCTACAGTATTAAACTCGCCTCATCATCAGTGGCATTGCATCAAATATGAACTCGTGGCACTAGAAGGACAGCACTAACCTTACCTCATCATCAATAGCACTGCATCAAGTATGAACATCTGCTGGTAGAGGGACAGTATTAAACTTGCCTCATTATTGAAGGATCAATGATGTAATTTCTTGCATGGGAAATCATGGATAAAAATGAACACTGTGTACAGTTCAAATAGAATTTAATGAAACAATTGCCATTATATGTAGAAGTGAATTTAATAGAACTGAAGGAGAGTAGACACTGCATTAGCTACCCAATAAAGAAGGAATATGGTTCTCCTTACCTTTACACTCTTGGTTGACTGCATCCCCATAATAGCCTGCCTTACATACTTGGCAATTGAAACCTTCTGTATTGAAAAGACACTGAAGGCATTCTCCTGTATGAATATCACAGTTTCCAGGCCGTGACACGTCTATGTTATTGCTACAATTACATGAGCGACAATAGCCACCAGGTATTTCTGGGTTTCCAAAATAATTATCTGCACAAACGTCACATCGTGAACCTAGAGAAGTAAAACATTTTTATTTTAGTGCTCATCAATGTAACTTGATCTTCACACAGCTAATAAAACCTCCTGTCTTGTAAATTTCAATAAAATTTTATTGTTAATAATAAAATGAAGAAGTAGCAAATAAACAATTTAAAACAGTAATATGTTACTGTCTAATTAAATAATTTTCAAAAAGATTAAAAATATTTGATGTTTCAAAAAATGCATGGAAGAAATTTCGCAAACTCTCCAAAAAGGAAAGGTTGCTCTATGGTAGAACATTAGCATGGTATGAAGAATTATTGGCTGAAGTTTCTGCCATGATCAGGGGATTAGCAAAATGGCATAGGGCCCTGGGCAAAAGAATCAATTGAATTATCCCCCACCACACACCCATGTCTTATTTAGGTGTAATCCTGAAATCCAAATTGTCAATAGGAATAATACGATCAAACAATATTCAATACAAACTTTATTATACAGTATAACTCCCTAAGTTTCTACATTAGAGAAATTTATTTTAAAAAAGAGATTACATGTTTCGTTGGAATTATAAATATAAGTATAACCACATTAATATCCCAGAGTATCAAAAATAATAGTGTGGGGGAAAATTTCTATTTTTTCACCTCCAAAATTTAAAAGCAGTGGGGGTTGCAGCTGGCAAAGTTAGGATACATGCATACACTAAGTTTGCCACTTCTGTATACATTCAAACTAAAAATATTTTTAAACTATTAGATCACTGATGTACTGTATTTTAATATTGGACAAAAATTACATTGAAATATGCTAATTATATGGATTTAAGTTTTGTGGTTATCCTATAAGTAATAATTTCTAAAAATTTTAGTTCCAAGCTTACAATGGAAATCACATTGATAAAAAACAATTTGATATCAGTTCAGTGCCCTCTGTAACTGAAAGCCTAAAACTGACAAATTGAAAAACAAAAATTGAGGGGGAAAAAAAAAAACATAATTGATCTTACTCAACTCAGTTCCAGTAATACTGATATTTAAATAACACTTGTTTTGCCTTCTGCATACAGAATAACATATTTATCCTTTTTGTGATAAGTTGTACACATTCTTCATTGATGTAACACATACATAAACTGCAGTATCTCAAACCTAGAACATGATACATCTTGCAGATAAAACAGTACCAGCTGTCTGTTGATTATTTTCTTGCCACTGGATTTTTCTTAGGATGTGAAGAAGATCCTTTTTGAAATCTTACTATTTTGGGGGTTGATTAGGATGCTACTGCATTGGAATTGCAAGGAGCAAAACTGAATGGTCTGGGGAACAAACTTTTCTGAATTTGATGGTTTGACTGTTAATTAGTGGATAGTGTCTTGACAAAAGCTGCATGGGGAACTTAATATGAACAGCATTTAATAAAACCATCAGACAGTGTTGCATCAGCATGGAAAATATAATTCTACTAATACAATCATAAAGCACGTAAAATAGGTTTTCAGATGATATATTAATATTACTCTATATACCTAATTTTACTGGTTATTCTATTGGATGAAACAGATACTTATGGAGTTTAAGTTATATCACCAACCACTGTTAACACAATATGGTGAATAACTCATAGCAAACAAAGCTGATGAATGGTCTTCGGCATTCACTAAAATATGAAAACACCATTCGTCAAGTAGATGCTGCCACCTTTTGTCTATTGTATCATAAATAAAATGACCTGGAGATTTATTCTACAATTTAATAGAGAGAAGTTTGAATGTTGTCTTATCTTACCTTAGCATCTCTAATTTCACACATTGTCAGGCTATATTTTAAAGTTTATATTATAAATCTATTTTTTTGCCTTTTTTTTTATTGCTTCTTTCTTATCAAATCCAAATGACCTGAGGCTCTCCAACATCAGGCCCTGGGACATTGCCTACCTCACCCACAGCTAGTATACCACTGGTCATGATCTGCAATTGTTTCACTTCCAGCAACCAATAGATAGATTTTTTAAGGAACTACGGAATCACTTATAAGTACAGCACTATTTAAAAGGTCTTATATGTTACATTCATATGTCTTTCTCTACCCATTCTTCAAGAAACTATTCTTACAAAAGCTTATTCTTCTATCTACCTCATATTAATTGAGATAAATAGACCTCAGACTTCATTGCCTAGAGACCTGATACACATTGTCTGTGCATGGACTACACCCTGCGTATGATGTCATGTCCATCCCTCCAGTCTAGCTATACAGCAATGGGACAGGCACTCATTGTCAACATGTACAGAGGTGTAAGAGGGACAGCCATGTCAGAAGTAAACACACACAAGCTGCTTCAATATATGGATGAGTTAGACGCGAGTATTTAACTATAAGAGAGAGAAATATATTTTGCAATGTGTGTCACAGTTTAAAGGCTAGAGAAAGACTTTCATTCAGAATCACTGTAATTCTATGCTACATATAAAAAGTATAAAAATATAATTGAAGATACACAATCTATGAGTTCAGATTCATACACTCATACAGAGTTTAGTAAAGACATGTGTGAAAAGATGGTATGTTATAATATTCCCTTCCACGAGTTACAAAATGCTACTTTCAGATCGTTTCTACAGAAATATACTGGCAGAAATGTTCCATGCGAGTCAACCCTATGCAAAAGGTATACCCTTGCCATGATGGTGTCATAAATAACATTAGGAGACCTGTTGCAAATAATAAAATATGGGTTTCAATAGACGAAACGACAGATGCGGAAGGGAGGCCTATTTGTAATGATGTTGGAATATTATCTCTAGAGAAACCTACACAACATACTTGTTAAGAACTAAGGTGCTTACTAAAGTAAGCAATTTCAGAATTGATGGCCTGTTTGAAAACTGTTATGACTCCTTTGTGGCCTAATGGAATAAAAACAAATAATGTCATTCTGTTTGTGATGGATGCTGTACCATATATGACAAAAGAAACATGCAAAATCCAGACTAGGTATCCAAAATTGATACACTTAACTTGCTTGGCCTATGGTCTACACAGAGCAGCTGAAGAAATTAGGGTGGCATTCCCTAATATTGACAGTTTAATATCCAATGTCAAGAAGGTATTTTTAAAGGCTCCTTCTAGAATACAGAAATTCAAGGAAATGATACCAGGAATTTCTTTGCCACCACAGCCCGTTATAACTCGGTGGAGAACATGGCTACAGGCGTTGTACTATTGTGAACATTACAGTGAGGTGAGGGATGTAATAAATACATTTGATGATGAAGTGAGTACGACAATAAAGGTTACAAAGTCATTGTTTTCGGAACCCCTCTATGAAGATCTAGTGTATATAAAACATGCTTGCAGAGATGTTCCTGCCACAATAAAACAACTAATCGTCAACTCTAGAAATATCCAGCGGACTCCAACTTGTTGAACATTTGTATCAAAGTATCTCTACAGCAAACCCACATCCAAGTTTGGAAAGAGTTAAGAAGAAATTTGGAACCGTGTTGGAAAAAAACAGTGGATTTTCAGCAATGTGTAAAATAAAGACATTTTTGTCGATTAACAAGAAGTCATCAGATAATAACTGTAACAGCTCATATTTTCGTCTTGCACTGCTCACTTCTTGCAGTGTGGAACAAACATTTTCTGAATACAAAGGATTTCTAAGTAATAAACAGAGAAGTTTTTCTTTTGACACATTACAAAAATGCATTGTTATTTACTGTAAAAGACCTGTGGAAACATAAATGAATGGGTCATAAAAGGAAACTGTTTTATCATTTGCATTCTATTAATATATTCATCAATGTTTTGTATCAGAATCTGGGACATTTAATTATATTGCAAAAATGCTGACTGTCATGTAAATCAAGTTGCAAATGAGTCATTACCTTCCTGGCCCTCCAAACCAAAGCCTTGGCATATACCTAACATTCCAAATGCAGGTGACTTGAGAAAACATGTAATGAAGTCCAATGTCTAGATTTGTGGAAATGCTTTTAATACAGTGGAATCTCATTAGCACGTTCCTCATTAACATGTTTTCCCATGTATTACGTTGAATTATAAAACTTCCGGCACCAAATGCACCAAATGTGATGAATAACATTTGTTTAGTACATTTTCTCACTCCTGCTTACTACGTCTAAAGTTTGACATCCTCATTTGCTGTTTTGGCCACTCCTTGGTCGGTCCAGTGGGAGTAGTGGCTTAACATGTTCAAAGTTTGATGTCTTCATTTGCTACTTTGGTCAATCCTTGGTCATGGGGTGGAGACCAGCAGTCAATGACATGCATGTATGTGCATATTTGTGTGACGTGATTTGTGTGGGTGGGATAGAGAATGCTTTAGCTTGGTGTTGGCTTGGTGTGGTAAACACCAATTATAGTTTCTACTGTTGAGTGTTGACCAAACATATGTAGACTGTATTTTAACTTTTTGTTTACAACAGAGAAACAGAAAGTATGGCAAACAATCAACAGTGAAAAACTGAAAATCCTTGAAGAAGTAGATCGCAATCAAAATATGAAATTTGTGGATATAGCGTGGAGGTTAAAACATTCCTCTGTCAACGTTAAATGCAATTATTACCAAATGTAAACTGATTGAAACTGTTTTTGAAGAAGGGAAAAATGCTAAAACAAAACTTTCCTCTTGGAAAGTAGGATCGGAAGAGGATCGGATCGAAATTTGCTGCATGGAAATACCTACCATATTCAAATCGTATTGAATACGCCAAAGATACTATCTTCCACTGTACTCATTGTAACACACTGCAAGCTTACCATTTTGTTTTTTTAGCAGAAACTGTTATCACATGTGTAATAAAACACACAACAAAGCCACTTTTATCACTTCCATAATTTGCAATTTATTCTTCTCAAAAACATTCACTAACCTCAAAACCTGCTTAAATTATACAGAGAAACAAACATATGCTTAACAGGTTCACCAATGTAAATTCAAGTTGACAACATAAAAGCTTGAATTATTTATTCTCGTACTTTGTGTATCCAAATCGATCTCAATAAATATTGAATTTAACATGCAAATGTGGATCATATTCAGTAATTCCCCATGGAAACGTCATGATTATTAGACTTTATTAAATAATTATGTTTTTAAATTGCAGAGTTTGTATTTTTGTTAACACGTTTTCCTGTCTATGACATCCAAATCCTGAAGTCCCTATAAAAATGTACTATGAGATTCTGTACATATATTGTACATATTTCCTTGCAGGTACAATGGGAATAGTGGAATACAGTAGGTTTAAGTGATAGTCAAATCTTTTAAGAGCTGGTTGTTATGTGATGGCTTTGAGGTTCTCTCTGCATGACCAGGAGGAAAAAATTAATGACTTCCATTGGAGAAAGCTCTAAGCATTTGAAAATTTAAACTAATTACAAGGAATACCTCAGAAATGGTTAACTCCACAAAAAATTTTATCGACATAAATTGTGTGCTTTAACAAGGTCTACCATTTTTGTTAAGTAACATTTTTTTTATTCTTATGGTTCATCAGTTATGTTAAAAGTCATTCAGTATGAAGAGGACTTCAGAGGCTAGTCACAGAAAATTCAAGATATACATTTAATTTGTCATGAAAATATCATACACCTATGGTATTTTAATCAAAATCATTACAGCCATTTTTGAGAAAATCGCAATTTTTGAAAAAATTTTCATGTAAAGGGTAGTTTGAAGTGGGAGTATTTTCTTGAAAATCTATGTATTGCATTCATGGAAGATACTGAACCTAAATACCAAGTTTGGTATTTAACTGATCCTTCATTTTTTAGTTATGCTGTTTACTTTTTCTCTCTCTCTCTCTCTCTCGCACGCACGCACGCACGCACGCATGCACGCACTCACTCACACATATGTAAATATTTGCATGTATTATGCAGAATGGGCTAAGTGTTACTATACTTTCGGAACACTATCAAAGAGTGCTGAAGAATGAATGCTTCTGATTTTTAATAAATTGGAGTCAGAGGATTGAATGATAGAATGTTTAGCAGAAGAAAAAGAAAAAGGCATTGAAAAACTGTGGGATTCTGTTGACTGTCACGAGAGTCCTGATATTTTTGCAAATGGGGAGGAAGATTAAGATGACGTTCCATTACTAGAACCAAGAAATGGAAAGTGGGAACAAGAACAGGAAGAGAGATTTACCTGGAGATACCCATAAAAGAAGAAACATTAGTAGGTTAACAAGTACCTTTTCTGCATCTTCTAAAGAAGAGTAGACAAAGTCTACTTCTCTTTTAGTTGCTGAGAATAACAAATTCATTGAGAAAACTGGATACCATTGGAAGATACAATCAATTAAACGGAGTGGAAAAATACCAAATAAAAATATAGTGCATATAAGATGTGGACCTATGAAAAGCATTGATACTAATCTACTGAGCTGCTTTGACCTATTTTCATCTGATCAGTGTGGTGTATTTGAAAATGTGAACATCTTTTGTAAAATATGCATATTAAAGCCATAAAAACAATCATATGCTTTTAAGTATATGTAATAATTACTATTAATTAAAAACCATTTAAAGTTCTACTATGTAAATTTTACACATTGTTATTATTTAGCATAGGTAAAAAGATGTTAGTGCTCTAGGGTTAAGAATAGCTTTCTGTACTTTACTTTATTTGAATAGTGAAAGTAACATAAAACACTAACTGTACTCACCTGCATATCCTACGCTGCATTCGCATACAACATCCTGTGTCTGAGAGTCAAGAGAACAACGAGTAGCATATGAATGACCAGACTCAACAGTTTCAGGACATGGGCAAGGGCGGCAAGGAATATCTATTCCAATGCGAGGGTCTCCATAGTAACCCTCAATGCATCTATAAGAAATAATAAAAATAAAGGTTTTAGATGTGGTTGCATATATACAAATTTCGCTAAATTAGGTATTTACCTCAGAACTAGTTTTGAGGAATGTCTTCCCCATCATCAGCTGACTGTGGTTGGATAGCCTGCCTGTGATGTTCATGGCTCTCTACTTGTTCCTCTGTTGGTGGTTGTAAGAATTTTGTGATGAGAAACTTACAAAAAATAAAAATTGGTGTTCAAAAATGTTACATTCCAGTCAGATGGAAAATTTCAGAAGATCTTGAAAGAAAGCAATATAACAGGAATCCCTGAAAATTAATTCAAAATAAAGTGTCTAATAAAGGCTAACAATAAAGATAAATTATCCCTTCATAAAACATCTGGAATTTACAGGATAGATTGCAAGGACTGTGAAAGTATGAATGAATGAGTGTATTTATTTACATAACAGTATACATTCACTGATCCTGATCAATTGCACATGCTGTTATAATACACAGAATAATAAACAAGATTAATAAAAGGTAAGCATGATAAAAGTAAGACAAACAGATTCAAATATAGCATCCTAAATATAAACAACTCACAGGACAATGGTAAACCATATTCCAATGCATTATTATGCCCTATTATAATAAACATAGAACAGTTAAAAGAAATGAATAAATACAACACTAATAATAAGTGGAAAAATGGCATAAAAAATAAAAAGCACTATCACCAACATTTAACTCTTCTTACACCCTCCCACCTTCCCTACTATCAGACTTCTCAGATCTCAGCTGTCTCACCTTAAGTAGAAATTTACCTATTCCCTCCATATCTTTCCTGTGTGCCAGCAGCAACTAGCATGCCATTAACTCTCCATCCGAGGTGGTAAAGGATAGCAGTAAATATTTTTACCTCCATTCCTCCGTACCCCTACATTTTGCAAAAATATGCACCCAAGACCCTTCCTCCTAACAAATGGGGCAGATTCTCATACATTTTCATCAGTAATTTTTATCATCTACCATGCTTCCAGTCTAAGTCACACAAACCCGTCTAATGAGATTGGTGCATGTTTTGATGTATTGCTCCACACCACTCAGATTTTAGCCTAGACTGTATTTCCAATGAAACCTTCTACATACATTGTGCAATTATTTGTTGCCTGTCAGTATCACAGAGGTAGTTCTTATCTTTCTCCATACACTCCTTCTATTCTATGATGCGCCATTCAGATGTAGCCCATCCCTAGGGCTTCCAAATCGTTCTTTAATTTTGATGTCCATGTCTAACTTCCTTCCATTCTCAGCTGTTCACAGTAGTAGACTACCCTAATTAGAGATCGGTCTCCATGAACAATTCTCATCCAATATTTAACTGCTCTGATTTTGCACTCTATCATCTACTATATGCCCCAAATTCCATCATTATTCCACAGTTGACAGTACCCTTCCCTAGCCCCAGAATTCCTTTAAAACATCAGGTCCTCACTTGGTCCAGATTCCCTGCTTGCCCCCCCCCCCCCACATTTCTGCTCCATTAGACATCATGGATCTGTCGCTCCATTATGGATCTGGAATTCTGTTAAGTATTCAGAAAGCCTCTACTACTTTCATCCTTGCCTTGTGTTTCATGCTGTCAATATGTTTCATCCATCCTGTAAACATGAGTCCTAAGTGCACAAAATTTTTAACATTGTCCAGCATATCTCCTGCATATGCCCATATTTCCTCCCTGTTATAAACCAAACTATTCTTGATAATCATTGTTCCAGCCTTATTCACATCAACTGCAGATAGCCATTTGTTGCAATAATCCTTGAGTCTGTTTAATCCCTTATGCAGTCTATTAATTGACATAGAACACAGCACTAAGTCATCTGTGTATAAAAGTGGTGGACTCTGCAAATCTCCCAATACTGGCACATCCATATTTTCTGCTAGCATTATGTAGTAATATCATCCACCTAGAGATTAAATAGTAACAGTGATAAATTGCAGCCTTGCCTTATGCCCCTTAGCGTACGCAGCTCTAGGATACTCTGTTCCTCTCATACTTTATACAGAATTCCACATTTTGATAGATTTCCTGATATGCTCTATTCATTTTACTTGATATTCCGTTTGTCTGTAGTTTATGCCATAATGCATTACGATTGACAGAGCCAAATGCCTTCTTAAAAGCTACAAAAGCATATGGAAGTCTTCCTTCTTAATTAACATTTGTCTCATTCTTAAGATATTCAAAATAAATGTGGCATCTTTGGCACTGTGTCCTTCTCTGAAACTCAATGAAATTTTGAAAGGCTGCTAGCTTTTGATTCCCAGTACTTTATTCTGTTGTATAATACTCTGCAATATATTTTCTCCATATTTGGCAACAAAGTAACTTCCCTATAACTGTCCAGATTTCCAATAGCTCCCTTCCCTTTATAAATGGGTTGAATAATGCCTTTGCCCCAACACGTAGGGTAATTTCCATCACAGAACCATCTATTATAGATCTGGAGCATACTCATACACTACACTCATTTACACTAACTGCAAACTGTGACATAGGTCAAACAAAGTTAAACATAGAAACAAGACTTAAGGTACACTTTAGAAACATCAAATTCAAAGAAGAGGAAAAATTGGCAATAGTGGTGCATTTTTGGACATAAGGACATGAAATTGTGAAAACAGTGACACTAATTAAGTATGCACAAAAATCCACTGACTTAATATTTGGGAAACACTACTTTTATGGAAAAATCTACCAAGGTAAATGAACTTTGAGATTCAAATGGACCAAAATCTTATCACAAAATTCTTACAACCACCAACAGGGGGAAAAGTAGTCAGTTGTGAACATCAAGGGCAGGCTATTCAGCCACAGTGAGCTGACAATGAAGAAGACATCCCTCAAAACTAATTGAGAGGTAAATACCTAATTTAATGAAACATTTGAAACTTCTATGGAGTCATTAAACTGTGTCTTCCAAATTACAAAGGAATAAGCAAATTGTTGTTATCAGTGTTAAGAAGTTAGTTTATGCAAAGCCTCAGAGCAGCATAGTCTCCTTACCTGTCACAATTATGGCCAACAGTTGAATCTCTACAGCTAACGCATGCACCAGTCCGAGAATCACATGCATCTGCATGTCCATTGCATTCACATCGCTGACAGTTTGGGAAATTCCAAAATCCTGGCTGACATTGGTCGCATTCTCGACCATATGTGTTTGCTCTGCACTTGCACTGCCCAGTCTGAATGTCACAGAAATTGTCTAAAGCACCTATTGAATTACAATCACAAGCTGAAAAGAAAGGAAAAAAAAGGTAAGACTTTTTAGAGCAAGAATCCATTATAAACTTTTGAATACATTCTAATGCACTGCTTAAGAATATATATATATATATATATATATATATATATATATATATATATATATATATATGAACCATCTATTTAATGACAAAAGCAATTTTAAGTGTTTTTCATTTATTAGAAGTCTCGCTTAAAGAATCACAGCTTATATTTGTTCCCTGTCTAGATAATAGATATTAATAATTTTAATTGCTTGCAGCAATGTGTGGCAGCAACATATTCTGCTTCTGTGGACGATTGTGCCATGATACTTTGTTTTCCACATGACTGGTCGTCCTCCAATGATGATAATGAAGCCAGTTGTACTTTTTCTGTCTCTCATGCTACTAGCAAAATCTGAATTGCAGTATGCCTCTACTTTGATTTCATCTTCACTTTGAGATGAATAATGGATTCCCAGATTCTTACTGCAGTTCATATGTCTGAGAGTTCTCTTGATATTGACCATATCTTGTTGAAATGGTGCATTTACAGCTCTGCTTTCAAAGTTAACTGCATAGCTCAGGTCAGGGCGATCTTGCAGGCTAAGTAAAGTAGACTTCCCACTGAATGATGTTTGATGTTCTTTCTCTTGTGGTTTTGCTTCTTTTTCTGCTTCTTCTTGTCGCTTCTTCTCAAGACTTATCAATTTCATTACCTTCCATTTCCAAATATGTGTATTTTTCCATGCATATTGGTATGTTTCAGTCTTTTGGAGATAAAAACATGCAAATTGCATATTTAAGGAAATTTTAGCTTAATCGCAAACATATAATGTACATTGCATTCAGTTTAAATACGTGTTTTAATGGTTTTGAGTGGACACCTAAGTTTCTCAATTTTTATGTATTATTTTAACTTCAGGATTGGAAAAGGAAAATAAAAAAAAAATTACAAAAAGACTTTCCCTGGACAGAAGTTCACATTTACAATACTGTACTGATGCCCCCTAGAGACTGTGTCATAGATTGACTTATTATGTCAGAATAGTACAGATGAAATATAGAGGGTTCAAGGAAACTGCTGACAAATAATTTAGGTCAAAACCATGCTACTTCAGGGAGGTGAGCTATTGTAAGACACAAGGTTGTTTAGTTACAAGCCTGAACAGGAAAACTGACTCTTATACTATGGCCAACCTTCATACTGGTCCTTTGAGTTCAACTTTTGGGGAAGTTGTAAATATGCTCTCTCTCTCTTCCTTTTCCAGTACCAGCAGTATAGATTCTTCTAAAATTGGAATCATTTAAAGATTAAAAACAGAAGCGTTATTAACAGTGAAGTATTCATCATGATTTAGATTGAGTCACACTTTTTTACACTCACCTTCACTAATTAAAGTTACATAAAACAGGAAACGTTTTCGAGGGCATTCGTCCTCATCGTCAGCGACTGGGTGACTAAGGGTCGCTTTCTCCCGTGTCCTCTTCTTCCTCATCCTGCGAATTCTGACCCTGTTGCCATCTGGTGTTGCGGGCACAAAGTTTTAACACATTGCTTACAGGTGGGATTTCAAAATTAATGATGTTGTTGTTGTTTTTGACGATGTGTATTTGTTCCCAGATGTTCAATTGTTGTTGTGGTTTTCAGTCCAAAAATGGTATGATACAGCGGATTTCTCTATTTGTTTTAGTTTTATGTTTCTTTGGTGTTCCTTAAGTCTGGTTTCCAAGTTTCTTTTAGTTTTTCCTATGTAGTATTTCTCACATTCCTCACAACTGATCTGGTAAATTCCGGATTTTAGTGTGTTCGGGATGGTATTTTTGAGAGTTGTGTTTAGTAAGTTCTTCAAGCTGAATTTGTTCTGTGGAGCTAGTCTAATGTTAAATTTGTTGAAGATTTGTTCAAATGTTCTAAAGGCCCAAGGGTGGTATGTGAATTTCTTGTATTTCCAATTTGTGTTTGAGAGAGGCGTTAGAGTGGTGGAATGTGAAATTGCCTTGAGTTTTTTCTTCTTGTATATCATGTTGCTTATGAGATCTGAGTTGAATCCATTAGTTATTGCTATTTTTTCTATATGTTGTTGTTCTTTTAAAAATTCTTCTTTACTCAAGGGGACGCTATGCAACCAGTGGATTAAACTTCTAAAGACGGCTAGTTGGTGCCAAGTTGGGTTGCAACCATTTTTCTTTATGTAGTTGTCCACATGTGTGGGTTTTCTATGTATACCGAATTTAAAGCTATTTTTATCTCTGGTTATAATAAGGTCCAGGAAGGGTAAGGTGTTGTTCTCTTCAATTTCGATTGTGAATTTAATGTTGTTGTCCTGAAAGTTCAACAGCTTCAAAGCGTCTTCTGTTAGTTTCTGTGGTATGATGGAAAAAATATCATCAACATATCTCCGCCAAAATTTATATATGTGGGGGAAAGCTTTCACTATGTGGACTTCAAGTGGCTCATATATAGTTCTGCCAGAATGGGGGACAGTGGGCTTCCCATTGCTAGTCCTTTTGATTGTTTGTAGAATTTATGATTAAATGTGAAGAAGTTATGTCTAGTGCATAATTCTGTAAGGTTAATGATGTCATCTATTTCTGTGGAGTCTATTGTAGTCTGATCTAACCATTTTCTAAGTAGTGTAGGGATTTTTTCTATGGGAATACTGGTGAAAGGTGCTTTGACATCAAACGATACCATTATGTGGTTTTTTGGTATGTTGTAGGTCTGCAGGTGGTTTATTAATTCCGAGGAGTTTTCAATTCCCAGGTTTTCAAACTTTTTGTAGGTTTTCAGTTTGTTTACTAACCACTTAGCAATGTGGTAAGTAGGTGAGTTAATGCCATTGATAATGGGTCTGTAACCACCTGCAGACCTACATACCAAAAAACCACATAATGGTATCGTTTGATGTCAAAGCACCTTTCACCAGTATTCCCATAGAAAAAATCCCTACACTACTTAGAAAATGGTTAGATCAGACTACAATAGACTCCACAGAAATAGATGACATCATTAACCTTACAGAATTATGCACTAGACATAACTTCTTCACATTTAATCATAAATTCTACAAACAATCAAAAGGACTAGCAATGGGAAGTCCACTGTCCCCCATTCTGGCAGAACTATATATGAGCCACTTGAAGTCCACATAGTGAAAGCTTTCCCCCACATATATAAATTTTGGCGGAGATATGTTGATGATATTTTTTCCATCATACCACAGAAACTAACAGAAAACGCTTTGAAGCTGTTGAACCTTCAGGACAACAACATTAAATTCACAATCGAAATTGAAGAGAACAACACCTTACCCTTCCTGGACCTTATTATAACCAGAGATAAAAATAGCTTTAAATTCGGTATACATAGAAAACCCACACATGTGGACAACTACATAAAGAAAAATGGTTGCAACCCAACTTGGCACCAACTAGCCGTCTTTAGAAGTTTAATCCACTGGTTGCATAGCGTCCCCTTGAGTAAAGAAGAATTTTTAAAAGAACAACAACATATAGAAAAAATAGCAATAACTAATGGATTCAACTCAGATCTCATAAACAACATGATATACAAGAAGAAAAAACTCAAGGCAATTTCACATTCCACCACTCTAACGCCTCTCTCAAACACAAATTGGAAATACAAGAAATTCACATACCACCCTTGGGCCTTTAGAAAATTTGAACAAATCTTCAACAAATTTAACATTAGACTAGCTCCACAGAACAAATTCAGCTTGAAGAACTTACTAAACACAACTCTCAAAAATACCATCCCGAACACACTAAAATCCGGAATTTACCAGATCAGTTGTGAGGAATGTGAGAAATACTACATAGGAAAAACTAAAAGAAACTTGGAAACCAGACTTAAGGAACACCAAAGAAACATAAAACTAAAACAAATAGAGAAATCCGCTGTATCACACCATTTTTGGACTGAAAACCACAACATTGGCCAAAGTATAAAGTTGTTAAAACCCCTCACCACACCAATAGAATTGAACATCTGGGAAAAAATACACATCGTCAAAAACAGCAACAACGTCATTAATTTTGAAATCCCGCCTGTAAGCAATGTGTTAAAACTTTGTGCCCGCAACACCAGATGGCAACAGGGTCAGAATTTGCAGGATGAGGAAGAAGAGGACACGGGAGAAAGTGACCCTTAGTCACCCAGTCGCTGACGATAAGGACGAATGCCCTCGAAAACGTTTCCTGTTTTATGTAACTTTAATTAGTGAAGGCGAGTGTAAAAAAGTGTGACTCAATCTAAATCATTGGAATCATTTGCTAAACGATCTTTGCACTGTGTGAAACATGTAAGTGGATAATGTGTTTGTTTATTCTGTTTGTGCTTGTTAATGTGGTTCTAATATGCCTTCCAATAAAGATTCCAAAAATGTACTCTTTATAAGTGGATTAAAGGAAAGGTTTTTATTAGATTATATGGGGATGTCGTATTCTGTGATTGTTATAGTCAAGAGGTTAGCACTGCTATTCTATTTATGAATATTTTCCATGGCAGTTGTTCTTTGTAAAATATTACAAAACTTTTTTAAAATAATTAAATTATGTCCATTTTTAATCATATCTGCATAATTGTAAGGTCTATTATAATTTCAGACAAAATATACTAAATAATTTAAAGTCAACCATCATGTATCTGCTTCACATATTGCTATAAACATGAATAAAAATGAAAGTGGATTTTTAAATGTATTTCTTTCTTGATCGTGTATGTTTCATAGTTTAATAAACTCGGGATCAACTAAGAAGGCGGTTGTCTGCTAGATGCGCAGTAAACCGGAAGTGTCACATGACTTTCACAACCAATGTGCTTCAGTTGTGTAGACGTGCGAGCAGAAGTGTTATTATTCTAATTTAAAGCTTTCTTTCATTTTGTGCAAACTGTGGTGAAAGTATAGTGCTGATATGAACCATAATGGAAGATAAAACAGTATGTCAGGTATGTCATAGACAAGGAAGAGAAGTTGTGTATCGTGTATGTAATTATTTCAGAAAACAATCTGAGGTAACATGTGAAGTACCACGTGGTTCAGCCTCCTGCGTTGCCACAGCTCAGGAGAAAACAGCAAATGCATGTGGCGCTGGGCTATGAACAGTGCAACAAATTTGTTAAGAAGCCAATGATACAATTAAAAGTAATGGGATCACAATATTCAAATCACCAGGCAAGAGACGCAATCGCAATAAGGAAGTTGTATTTCGATGACTTCAGCAAAAATGTACTTCATCACATAATTTTTTTATATGTACAAGAGAGAAGAATACTTAACAGCAGACAATTTGGTTGCAAAGATGAGAAAAGCTGAAAATTTTAAGGGTGGAAAAGCCTCAATACTTTGTATTTTAAAAGGCATAGAATTTAAATACAAACATACTAATGATGGCAGGAAGTTCTTAATGGAAGGAGTGACACCATTGCAGCAAGAATTATATTTCTACGCTCCATTCACAGCATAAGTAAAGAGGTTACTAATGCACAAACTATTTTTTTCTTATTTTGTTTTTATTCCTTCTATTTGGCGCTATTTAATCTGTGTAATGAGAGAACGCTTTATTTTTACAGTAATTGTGCTCGAATGAAGGTTTACTAATGTGTCAGTGTCATGCGTGATTGCATCTCTGGAAGCGGAATGATATGGCAATGTCGACTGCAATATATCTGTCTCCTTCTATATGTGAAACCTTAATTTCCTCCCACCTTCTTAGCTGAACCGGAACCTAGTGCATGAATCCATGCATATTTTGGGATTTTATAGTGCACAAAATTCTTGTCTCTAATGATGACATATTGGAGTGCTCATTGATCTTGTATATGCCATTGTTTCTTACAACTCAATTGGCATATTTTGTCTGAATTGAGATTCCATCTTTACTTATATTTATTTCCATACCTTAATAATTCCTTGGTTTTAATTGACTGTTGCTTTAAAGTTTTCATTCTGTCTTTTCATCAGCTTCTCCATGTCTTCAATACCTTTGCTCATGACTACTCCATCATCAACATGTATTGCTACCAACATTGCATTTTTATTTATTTGGATTTTTAAGCACACATGCCAGATTTCAATTGTTTAAGATTTTCTGATTTCAGAAAATCAGGCAATCTTTTGTTCCACTGTAGTGGAGCTTGTTTGAGACCACACAATGTTTTCTTCAGCTTGCATATTTTGTTTCAATAATCATTCCCTTCAGGTAGACTTCTTTGAGTAGTCCATATAATAATTCTGATTTGATGTCAAATGTTTTCAGTTTCTTTATTGCAGCCACAGCAAACAGTGTCCTTAAGGAGTTTGAATGAACAACTGAACTGTATATTTCTTCAAAGCTGAGACAGTCTTTTTTCTGTTCACATCCTCTTACAATCATATGTGCCTTAAATTTTCCATCATCTTTATTCTGAATATACAATGGGTTGTAATGACTTCAAATTTCCTCAGTTCTAAAAGTTCCCATGTGTTGCTTGTTTTCAAACATTGTTTTTCTTCATTTATTGCTCCAATCCACTTTTCATTTTCTTCACTTTCTGTGCATTCTTGGTAAGTCCTCAAAGCATTATTTTCATTACCTTCCAGGCAATAGTTTTGAAATCTTCTTCGCATTCTTGTTTCTCTTCTTGGTCTTTCATTATGACTGTCTTAAATGTTGTTCACTTCTGTTTTCAGCTTCATATTCACTTCCAACTTGATTATCCCCTTCATTGCTTTCAATTTCTGTGTCAATATTTTCTTCATCTTCATTTCTTGGGTTTCCATTTCCTGACTCATTTCTTCTGCTTCAGACCCACACTCATAATTAATACCATGCTTGTTACTGCCATGGTAATATAAAGAAAATATTTGAAGAAATTTAAATATGAAACCACAAATGAATGTATTGCTCTTGCCATTGCATTGATCTGTGGTTAACATGTATGAAATATCAAAATTAGAAGCATTCAGGTCAAATGCTGTTCAGGGACTAAATATTTGTTTCATCTGTATTTCCAGAAATCCAACACAGCAAGAAAAGACATTTGTGAAGGGACTGAGAAATATAATTCTCTTACCATTGCAAACCATCTAGTGTATAAAAATAATAATTCTCCAAAGACAGAAAAGGAGAGATCTGGAGATGCAATGCTGTAAAGTAGTGTATGAGAAATTTTGGATGTACACAATAGACAGCATATTATGTTTGATGTGAATAGTTCAATAAAATAAGTAGAAATAAAATAGAATAAAATACAAAAGTCTTCGAACTGAAGCCACACAAAGATGTGCATTACCTATAGAATCATACATTTTCATTTTTCACTAACGAATTAAGTTACAAAATTTTGATTTCATTAGCCAAGTAATTAAACAAAAATGACTAAGAATTTGAGTGTGTCTAGCCATTACTATATGGTAATTATAAACATTTTACTTACCTCTGCAACCTTCTGGACCAAAGCCAAAAGTTCCTGGAGCACAACGATCACACATTCGGCCAACTACATTAGGTTTGCATTGACATGCCCCACCAAGAGAGCTGCATAATGCACTTAAAGAGCCCGTGGGATCACACTGGCAGGCTGAAATAGACAGTCAAAGAGCATTTCACATATATTAAATCACACCAGAGGGTAAAAAATATACTGAGCTAAACATTTTTGGAATACAGACTGAACCTACTCCATAACTCCTAAAAACATATTTTGGGATACCAATGAATTTCAACATAGCAAAACATCTTCATTCTGAAAATCAAGGTTAAAACTATTAATTCTGAAATCCTGTCAAGAGACAGTCTCACTAATAAGTTACTCTGTGCACTGACAGATGTCAGTATAGCTTTGTTCTACAGATACATTTTGAAACTCCATAAGGATTTGTGCTTGAAAGTGACAGTATAAATGTTAAAACATTGTCATTAAATTCAAAATGATAGCAATGTTTCATAAGGAAAGAAATATAGTCATCAAATACTTGTCAGTACTTGTTTTCCTCGTGTATTTATACGTTTGTGGTGTGGAACCACAGGGAAGACACCTTAGATCAGTTTCTGCTGCACCTAAACAGCCTAAATCCCAATATCCAATTTACAATGGAGAAAGAAAAAGACAACACTTTGGCCTTCTTAGATGTAAAAGTCATGAGAACACCAAAGCTCGGTCTAGAATGCAGTATATACAGAAAGCCCACTCACACAGATCGATACCTAAACAAAACATCAAACCACCACCCCAGGCAGAAACAAGGAGTGATAAAAAGTCTCACAGAACGGGCAAAAAGAATCTGCAACGAAAAATATTTGAAAGAAGAACTCGAGCATCTAAATTCGGCCTTCCAGGCCAATGGCTACACGCGGAAAGAAATCCGGCGTGCGCTTCATCCTAGGCGCCCTACAGAAAAGAAGGATCACCGCACAAGCACGGCCTTCCTCCCCTACATTAAGAATGTTTCCGATCAAATAGACAAACTTCTGCGCTCATACGGGATTGACACAGTCTACAGACCAACACAAAAAATCAAGGACTTGCTGAGATAAGCCAAAGATAAGCATCACCCGCATACATCTGCAGGTGCTTACAAAGTGCCCTGTAGCTGTGGCAAGGTTTACATAGGCACTACTATGCGCAGCGTGGCCATGAGACTGAAAGAACACAAGCGTCACAACAGATTGGGACAAACAGAAAAATCATCCGTGGCAGAACACTCGCTATTATTCGGCCATGACATCAGCTTCAAAGAAACCGAAGTTTTATCTGTAACTACAAACTACCATGCTCGACTACAGAGGGAGGCCATTGAAATATATAAACACAAAAACAACTTTAACCGGAAAGAAGAAGCTCTCCGTGTGCATAAAGCCTGGACACCTATCTTGGAGAAACAGGCACACAGAAATAGCAGACATAATAATACCTCGCCAAATCCACCCACTCGCAGAGATGCGAGCCAATCACTGCACAGGACCTCACAGCAAGCCCCGCCCACTCCCACTATATAAGAACGCCATCCTCCGTTAGTTTTAGTCCTGGGACGTGCTTCGCATGGCCAGATGTGTGTATGTGTGTGAGAGCGAGTGTGTGCGTGTGTATGAGTGTGTGTACATTTGTATATATTGAAAAAAAAAAAATGTGTATTCAAAACAAGTTTGAGAAAACAAAAACTGAAAAGACGACATACAAAAACTGTTCTCGGCGGCCTAAGGCTGGCCACCGCATGGGTTTTTTTTCCTTACAAAAAAAACATAATCTAATGCAAACCAGAAAATTATAATACTTATGTAAATATAAGCCTGTAAGCCGAGCCTATTGTACCGGCACCAGGTAACTTTTTTATAATAAATAACCTTAGCACCTTAGCACCTCTGCATTCAGGCTACGACCACCACAGACACTGAATCACTTCACCCTGAAGATGCCAAGCGCTGTACTTGGCGAAATGTCAGTATCCACAATGCCTTCTAGACCACGGCCTACAAGCCCGGATAGTTGTAATTCATTTATTAGTTATGACGGCAGCCGTGAAAGCCTCAGTATGTATATTTATATTTTGTTCGAATATAAGTTTGAACTAAATTGTGAACCAACAATGAACTGTAATTTTAGGTTAAGTTACGAACCAGTTAAGTATATAATATTAAATCAAAATTTGTGCCCGAGTGAAACACAAAATTGGAGTACCTCTCTAATTTTATTATAGTGGGTGATAAATTCACACTTTGCTACAAAAAATAGTTTGAAACTACGATATTTCTTTGAATATAAAAACTTTTCTTCTTTTCAAAATATTTGCAATTAAAACAAGTTGTCTTACAATTCCAAATAAACTTTATAGTTTTTAAGCCCTCCCACCGACCATAGAGAAAATTAGTTTTCAAACTTTGCAGGTTTATGTTGAGAATGAGATGTATGTGAGAAATGAATGAAGGTTACAGTCAAGGTGGTAGCATATGGGCCAGTTTCATTGCACTTCATTTTGCATCGGTAAAGTGATTTACCAACAAGTCAAGTGGATTTTAAAGAATATTTGAGAGATTATACAGATTCTCATTGGCACAAAAATGTTCTTTATGGAGATGAAATAGAAATTACAGGGTTTGCTTTTTTAATTGATGGTTTGACAGCTAATGGCTGCACAGAAAGAGACAATCCCTTTCCACACCAGTCCACCTAGTTCATACATTTCTGTATAATTCCTAAAAACAATTCTTCTCCATTGTATTTACATTGGTCCCTTAACACATCTTAAAGCAAATCACATTCATCACTGTCTCTTTCTGATGACTTAGAAACAATTTCATCAGAAAACAGAAAGGGAACAATCACAAATGTGCTGGATGAGCTAAACATCTGATTAGGCTGAAGAATTATAGTGGGCATTATTGTCATCATTGCGCACCCAAGAACATTTGTAAATAAAAAAATCACTTTGCTTTCACATCCATCATCACTATATTCATCAACTCAATATGCTTTAATTTACACAAAAGCCATACGCAATGATGTTTTGAATGTTTGTATCAAAAATTAAGCAATCATGTCTTTTTAATCCTTTTTTCATAACATACTAAATTCCTAAATCAGGTTCAAGAAAAAAGGGTTCATCTGGAATCATCCTGTATTCACAGAAATAGGGCATGTTGAGGGTAGAGATATATAATTCTTATTTGGACAAGTCTAAATTATTACTCATTGCATTCAGTAGTTTCTTTAGAAATCCACAAAATACATAGCTTATCTATTACATTATAATCTACATATGCAGAATATTTTTCCACTTACCAAAAGCTCCTCCATGAACATAAAATCCAATACTATAATGATATTTGTTGCACACATCTGGAATATTTCCCTTTACAACTGAGTAGAATGCCTGTCCACAGCGGTAACGTTCATATTCTTGTCTTCTAATTTCATTTGGAAGAGAATCTCGGAAGAAGGGTACACTCTCAATTCGTGGTATCAAAGCAATCTGGAATATTAAATATCATCCATACTGTCCCATTACATATAAATAAATAAACAAACAAATAAATAAATAAACAAATATAAAATTTAAAATGTGTTATATCAAATGTACTCTAAAGCCAATACTGGAAACCCAGTGCTAAATAAAAGAGATGAGTGGTGAGGAATAAGTATAGCAGAAGAAATTGTAGCTTAAGGTTTGTTCTGCAACCAACACATGTTGAAAACATTACCTTCATTGCAGCAAACAATCAGGGCTATTCTGTTATGTTTTGTTAAGACTTAACAAACTGTTAAAGCCACTAACCAATTGATAGGTATTCTGTAACTTTGTAACAAAACAAATTTTGTTACGAATAAAGATTTGATTGTTGAACACAACAGACCCTGAGACCCACATGCTAATGCATTTGTTACACAACTAATTCACATAGAACATTTTAATGCTGCTGTAAGAGGAAAAGCACAATAGAAGCTTGTCATTTTAATTATCAAATGTTTATTCAGAAAATATCAGATCCAATTGGCACCTCAGAATACATACAGTTTAAGAAATATGCTGAATACACCTTTGACTAATACAACTGATAATTTAAAAAAATCAGGAATTTACCAGATCTCATGTCACGATTGCCAAGGCTCATATATAGGTAGAACCAAAAGGAATTTAAAAATAAGATTAAGTGAACACCAAAGAAATATAAAACTGAAACAAATAGATAAATCAGCAGTGGCCAACCATTTTTGGAACAGTAACCATGAAATAGGACAAGAGATAAAACTGCTAAAATCTATACAGATTCCTTCACACTTGGAAATTTGGGAAAAGATTTTTATTCATCTCAACATTAAGAATGCTTTGAATTTTGAAATACCACCTACAGACTACTTAATGCAGCTGATCCAATCAGATTACAAGAGAGAAGAAAGAAGACAGATGAGTTCCCAACCTTCACTACAGATGGCAACAAATCTAACACCACTAGTTTCCAATTCTTCACCATAGAAGGCAGAAGAATCGTCTAATGAAATACTTCTTGGGGTTAGGGGAGAGAACGTGTCGCTAGTTGGCCAAAGCTGATGATGGGAGAAACATATCTCCCGAAAGCGCTCCTTAGTTAACATCTAGTACTAATGTGATGGGAATTAACAAGTAACGACTCAGTTTAAGTTATCAAATGTTTATTTATTTGTTTTAGCATAAAATATAAATGTTATAGAGTATGATTGGGTAAGCAATGCTACGTGTGATAGCATTGGTAAATGATGCTTTCAACATAAGTTTTAAGAGACGAGTTTAATAGGAAAATAAATGTTGTGTAATCTTGTATGGTAATAAAAACTAACAGTTATTGATTTAAGCATTTTAGGTTCAAATAGTGATAAATCTTGTGTTTATTTGCATGGTTCATGAATTCACTTGCCTCATTTTTAGGTTAAGTTTAAGAACTGAATACTTTTGAGAGCTGTAGGATAGTACAGCGATACATTTTCATTCCCAGAATTATTTTAAGATAATTTCCAATCTGCTAAAAGTATTGGCTAGCAGAAAGCTATTTACCAGTTTTTCATAACCATAGAAATTGAATTTACACAATGCTACTAGAACCGATCTTGAATATTACCTAATAAATGGTAAGGACAAATCTACTAGACTGGATTCAAAGACAGCATATAGAATACAGGAAACATATCCAGGAACAAAGACATGGAAAGCTAATGATGCAACAACCATGTCTTAGAAGGAGTACTGCAGTCCTTAAATTAAGTAGGAAGCAGATGAGGCTCATGATGGATTTGATGACTGGTCATGGGAATTTAAAAAAAAACACCTGCAGATAATGGGGTTTTCAGAAGACCCAAGATGCAGAATGCATGGTGTAGAGGAGGAAACGGCCTCCACTTAATATTCCAGTGTGAAGCACTGGAAGTGAATAGATACAATCAATTTGGAACTGTTGATCCAAATGAGATAGTATCTAATAAAAAGCCAGTCAATGGACTCCTGAGACTTATTAGAATTTAGGGAGGTGATGATTGGAAAAACAGGGAGAAAACCATACAATAAATCTAAGGTTTCAGTACGGGCAGGTAGGGGTATGTCCTTCCTGTTTATCTCCCTCTCAAATATCTAATCTAATCTCTAATCTATACTGATGCTGCTGGAAGAGGAAGAACATAACAGTCCGTTAGGTTATACAATGATAATTTATACATATACCCCCGCCGCTGTATCTTTGCACTTGACAGTTCGTGTGGCTTCGCGTAAGGTTGACTACATTGCGGTTGCGACGTTGCCAGAGTGGCTAGTAAACAACAACAGCTGATTGCTCTCCTTTCTATCGTGTCTAAGCCACATACAAAAAGTGTACGCAAGTAGCGAACGTCAATGAATAATAACTATTTCGTATTATTATTGTTAATTGAAAATAAGCGATATAAGCAGCTTTGGTATGGTCGGATACTCCTTTCTATGATAATAGGCATAAATGTGTCTACGTATGGCGTCTAATTGGAAAGCATCAAGATTTGTGACTTGACGAGGCTGCTTTCTTTTCTTCCCTGGAGTTGATAGAAATACCGTTGCGTTCCAGATGGTTCAGGAATTTTGTCCTCTTTCTCTTGGAGTTTCGCTACCTTGTGTATAACAGTTCTCGTGCTTAGCCCAAGAGCTGCTGCAGTTCATTGTACGGCTTTATCAGCAGGAATAGAGGGATTGCCATGAAGCTTTACATACTCCTTTTCCTGTTCAAAGAATTTCCGGGTTCTGCTTAAAAAGTTCCAATGCCTGACTATTAAGTGGCACACCTCGGCGCAAAGGATTTTCACTTCGTGAATCACTCGGCGATCGGCGTCGTTTTTCAGACATTGTCGCACTTAATTTTGGTTTAAATAAATGATATGAATGAATGATATATATAAAATAGATAAATATATGTATAAACGAACAATAACAAAACTATTAAACAATAACCACAAATATAAATAACAATGAATATGTAGCTTGCAAAGAACAACTCGACGCTCGTGCTAGAGATTCACAAACCGAAGCACATGGTTGGGAATAGTTACATCCGGCAACAGAGCCGATAGTAGTTCCGGTTCTGCTTTGTCATCGGCCATCCGGAATGCTGCCTTGTGATTGGCTTAGGAAGTCAAACGGTTGAAGCTTTTCATCTGTTTTTTTGCGAGTGTACCAACTTAAACGCTAGCTGTCAAGTGCAATGTTACAGCGGCGGGGGTATAGTAAATTTGAAAAATACTGAAATAAATACTTGTAGCTGTAACATTCCCCCATATAACACAACTAGTTGCGGCTGTCACCTCCTTCGTCCGTTGCTTTAGGCTTACCTTGATGCTTCTCCCGTTGGTTCCAGAAGTTCACAGTGTGCTGGTTCTCTTCAATTTTATCCTCGGCTAGCTGCAATAGTTTTCTTTAAACTATATAGGAGCATGGACTTATCCTCGGTAAAGGAAAGCGTAGATCTCGGGTGGTGATATAGGAAGACATAGACGTGCTTTGTTTATGAAAAGATGACACTGCCGTTTCTTTTTATTTAATTAACACTCGTAGTATACAACACTGGTATTGTCGCCGTAAAATACTGTCCACCGCTGTTAAAATGCGGCGCGGATATGACACGAAGTTTAAATATGCTTATTATCTCTTTACGAGTAGCGGATCTTAGGTGTGTTTCTAAAACTATCTTGATTCCCTTTTTTGGCGCGATATCTCACACATCCTGCAGCATCTCTCCCTGACCACACATGACAAAACTGTCGAACAAACTGCAATGCTAAACTGACATGACAAAACTGTCAAACTGAAATGAAATGCCAAAACTACCAAACTGCCAAACTGAAATGCTAAGCTGCCATGACAAAACTGTCTTGCTAAAACTCCATGACAAAACTGTGCAACTGCAATGCTAAAACTGACATGACAAACTGACCCGAATTTGCTCCAAACAGATCCATTTATAGTCTCAGGCTACTGAGGCTGCTTTCTTTCCTATTGGTCCATTTTTTAGTGCCACGACGCGTCTAACTATTTCGTATAAACTTTCAGGGATCTCATTGGTCCAAATTTAATATAAATCGCAGCTTTTCCCAAGTTTACCGTTAAGCTATCTGTCTCTCTCACTTGGTCACGGCGAATTATCAAATAAAGGGACAAAGGCGTTACACCCTTGCTGTAGGAATAATGGCACTGCGACCAAAGAGAGGTCATAAAACTAGATTTTCTGCCTTCGACAGCACTATTCCTGTAGCTAAAACATTTCGTCATGGACAGTATTTTAACACAGCGCTTAAATTATTTACATTAAACCATTTATAACTCTACTAATATTAGATAACCTAGATACATACATAACGTTAAATCACCCTTCTTAAAATATACAAGCAGTATGAGAAAAAGATATTTATATAGTATGATTTAACATCAATAAAAGTTAATTAATAAATTATCTATAATTACAGTTCTCGGGCTTGGCCTAGAGTTGCCGTTTCATAGTGAAACCAACCTTTCTTTTCACTATGACCTTCCACTTACCAAATACCTAAAATAATATAGATATTATCACATACCAATGATGATTTTCATTCAAAGATTAAGATACAAGAGCATGTCCACAGAACTGAGCTAAAGCTGAACATTGCGAAATCATGAATAAAAGAATAAGTACCTACTTAAGCTTGATGGTATATATAAAAATTTCAGAAAAATCTGCATGACCACTGGTATGTTTAAAAAGTATAATTAAAAGAAGAAAGAAAAAGAAAAAAAAACACAAAGAAAATTAAGTAATAATTGCAGGTTGATATGAATAGTGAAACTTGAATCAATATAATATGAAATTACATTGCTAATTTTTTTGTCAGTCATTCCTAACCTAAAATTAAACTCATTTTACAGGGCCTCTGTCACAACTGTTCAATAGCTTGGCAAGTTTTCCCCATAAAAAATATAATTATTTGAGGTCACAAGAAAATGTAAGTCATGCCAATATAAGCAATGGGTGCAAATTTTAAAAATCCACAAATATTTTGCATTTTTATGTGATGTTTTCATAGTATGAATTTCCATCTTGGCAAGCAAAAGTAACAAAAGCACTTGATAGTCGGTATTACAGCCTGATGACAGTATGAAAACAAAATGCTGTCACAGAGCACACAAATTTTCGATTAGTCATTCCAGTGAGCTAACAAACCACGAAAAAACAAATATAGGGATAACAAACAAGTTACAGAATGCCAAATAGCAGCATATTTGTTAAGAGTGGTTTTTTGAGCTTAGCAAATGATTGTAGTAGCTTTCTTAATAACAAAGTTGGAGAATAGCCCTGAATATCAGAGAAATGCAGGATTGTTTGTGGTATGTATTGCAAGAATTATGTTTGGCAAAAGGATGCAAGATCATTCTTATATTTTAAGAAATGGAGAGAGATAAATTCTGTTAATAACAATTTTTAATACAGCAATATTACAAAATAATTAATGTATTGCATAGTCAGTGAGTGACCCAAAGGATTTTATACTGTTTATCCAGTGAATGTAGACATTAATTTTTTGCTCTAAAGTAAGCAGTTTGTTGTATAATTATTCTTACATTCCCAGCTATTATCAATGTTGCAAATGGAGTTAATTCTGTAACTGGAGTATGTTGCGTAGCAGGAAGTAAAGATAATCATTTCAATTCTATGCAGAATGGGAATGTAAAGTAAAGTGTTGGGACCTATATTCTAATTTTCTTCATTAGTGTTTAACACTTGTTCTTACTGCATATGGCACCATGGGCAATGGACACTGATGATACATGTAATGAAATGATAACTGGGAAAGAAAACTTGGGAAGATAATATTCCATACCTAATTTTATGGAACCTTACTGGCATTTGCCAGTTATGACTGAGTAAAACCTGGAAAAAACCTTGGTAGGGAGGATGGTCCTGTCAGGATTTGAACTGCAGACCTCCCATTCATGTATGTAGGTCTTAACAACAATGGCCACCTGTGTTGCTCCAACATAATTCTGTCTTATTGAAAAGCCTACAAGTCATATGTCCCATTATAGATGATCATTATATGTTCTGGTTCATAATACACATGATGCAGTCAAAAAATAGTTGACTGCCTAAGCTAGGAGTTGTGTTTTATTACAATTCATGCTGATATCATGTTTAAGGATCTTGATAATCCTTAGTTTGAATGTTTACCATTTCTTTGTCTGAAATGTATTTTAATTTATATTCCTAAGAAAACCCCAATTTATTAACACACATAAGAAGTAAAGAAAACAACCAGTCAGTTGTGTTGTGTATTCTGTGTTCTGACACATTTAAAGAAATTAACAATCTTTTCTAAAACAAGCATTAAAACAAAAACCTCTATAAAAGGGTTGTGCACCCATTAATATTTCCATTTTTAAGATGGTGCCCATATGTATATTAATAAAGCTTTCATGTCCTAATAAATTGTTATACCAGGTGAGTCAGCTGCCCCTAGTTATTCATATCTATGCAACCCACAGTTTATAGTCTAATGTGAAAACATTGACCCTTTTAGCAAACAAACTGTTATTGTAGCTCTGCCCTTCTATTTGGTACTATACACAATTAGCATTAATGATTAAAGGCCTGAATGAGAGCCAAAGAGCTGCAAAAGCCTTAAAAAAAAAGCATTGTTTCATGGATATAATGCTTGCAAGGAGATAGAGGAATGTTTTCCCGAAGAGCAGGATAGATGAAGTGGGTTCTGGCCGAGTGGTTTAGCTGCTGGAATGTGGTGAAGCAAAGGTTAGCTTCTGATACAAACATCAAATTGTTTTTTTTTTCTCTCTCTCTCCTTGTCTTTATTTTCTGTATTTTAGTGTACTAATTTATTTATTTTTGTTACCGACTCTCCTGTGAGCCAAATACATAAGAATTATAATCAGATAATTGTGTATCATGTTTACCCTAATAATCCTAATAATCTGTACCGTATCTGGTGTTGTAAACCATGTTACATAGTTAGCTTTCATTCTTTTGGGCACATATCGACGATATTAAATCTAACAGTTTTTGTTTCATGTTTAAACCTTTTGTTTCACTTCTTCTATTGACAAAGGAGTTGTAAATGCGCTAAGTTCATGGGTAAACAGAATAATAAATTGTTAAAGAGCGTGGATTTCATCAAGGAAGTAAATGTTCAAAATGATGACCCCCTTCATCAATGCACATTTGTGTAAGTTGCCGGAGAGACCTTCTTGTATGCTGTAACATGCACGTAATCTGGCTGCATTCTTCACGTATGACTTCCCGTAGATGATTTGGGCTTTATGGCTCTTGAGCATAGACCTGTTCCTTTAAATGATTCCACAGAAATAAATCCAGTGGAGTGAGATCAGGTGATCTAGGTGGCCATGCGCTTGGGCCCCCTCGGCCAATCCATTTTTGTGGATGTTCCATGTAAGCGATTCCTTACAATAAGTGACCAGTGTGGTGGAGCTCCATCCTGCTGGAACCACATTCCTGTCCGTTTCACTAGTGACACATCTTCTAGGAGCAATGACAATTCTTCTTGCAGAAATGCAATTTACCGTGGTCCTGTGAGGTTGCCTTCAAAAAAGTACGGTCCAATTAGCTGGTCTCCTAATATTCCGCACCAGACATTGATGCTCCACTGTACCTGGATTGTAGCTTCTCTCATCCAGTGAGGATTGCCTACACTCCAGTAGTGCACATTATGGCGGTTAACAGTTCCGTTATTGTGGAATGTGGCTTCATCACTGAAGAGAACACTTCCTAAAAACTCTGCATCCATTTGCGCTTGCTGTGTAGCCATTGTGCATATATCACTCGCACTTGAAAGTCGCATCCGTGGAGAGCCTGGTGTAATTGTAGATGGTACGGATGATATTTATTACGATGCAATGTGCGCATCACTGAGGATTGACTTATGTACAGATCTTCTGCTATGGCTCTTGAACTGGTATGTGGATTATTTTCTATTGTGTTTCGCACAGCTTCTTTATTGCCTCCATAGGTTACTGGAGCATCACGAGCAGGCGGTGCTCTTCCAAATGATCCTGTTTCACGAAGGTGTCCTTCAACCTTTCAAAAAGTGTCTGCAGTAGGTGCCCTCCTTCCTGGAAACCATTCTTCATACAGGTGCTTTGCTGACAGTGCATTACATCTTATTTCTCCATAGATTAACAGCATTTAAACATACTCATCGTTTGTATACATTATGACAGCAGCCGTGTCTCGTAGAAAGGTTTCAGATCCTGAGTAGACAATGGAGAGAGACTTATTTATTCACGCCAAGCATTGACGCAGGTGCAAATAGCTAAAGCCACTTTGCATGTAGGAAGTGTTTTAAACTTGGTTGAGTGGGTCACGCTAATACTGACCACAATAAAACACCTACAATGAAGTACAAATTATCCACCTGCCAGTGGAAAATATGGCAATTATTCTATTTTGTGCATACTTATAATATTATTAAAAATGTTATTTATATCATAATATCAAATTATATGCCCAAAGAGGTAAAACAAAAGGTAATAAAAAGTTTGAATTTAACCCGAAGGATTTGAACCCGAATTAAAGTGGCACAGTGTTAAGGAACCATGATAATACCATTCGGCCAATGCTACCTTGCGAGCTGAGGTTCCTATATGAATTAGAAATCGCGGAACTATACCCCACCTCAAATCTCTACATGCTTTTTGCAGTGTCATATAGTGCTTTGAACTCGGTTTGGTAGTTTAAATTCAAACAAATAAACTGCATCAGTCATTACCATTACTGTATGACCTGAAATACACCATAGTTTGTGAAATAAGAGAAATTATCTACCTAATACTTAGCATTTTTTGACAAGGCTGTACATTGACTAACGGCTTAAATCCAATTGGTCGCACTGTGTAGCTCTGCCATTTTGTTTCCAAATGGTTTTGTCAACCGATGCATGTGATACGTTGTTCCTTCAGGGGCATTTTCAAAGGGGTGCATGGATGTATGCTCAAGAATAAAAGTTTGTAAAATTGGCTAAATGTGTTACTGCTGCTCCTAGTGTCAGGGTGGGATGTTTTTTGCATCGACATACATAACAATTGCATTCTGTCCTGTAAAACACTTATGCACTGAGTTATCTATCCCTCCTCTATAAAGTGTTATGCAAATCAGCCATTAGAAGGCATTCAAGACAGGCCTAAGTCATATATGTTTGCTTAGCACGTTGCATAAATTAAAAAATAAATAGGCGCAGCTGACTCACCTGGTATAAAGACCCTGATAGAAAAAAACTGTTACCAAGAAACAACACAGATGCAATTGAAGACTGCTTAAGTCATGCATATGTAATTAATATAGGCTTAATAATGACTTGAGATTCAAATGCAGGAATTTTGTTCTTATATTTATATTCTCAATGCCTATAATTTTGTAATTTAGTATTAATTAAATATGTTATTAAAATGATGACTGCAGTTTTTCCTTATTCCTGCATTTGTTTCAATTTGCTTACCATCTGTGCCAAGTATGGATCTTCACAATTACTCATGTAAGCCAGCACGCCAGGATAAAACTGTCAACATTCATTATAGTAGATGGCAACATTTTAACTTTTCACCACTGCTCCCAATGTTCAGTGAGCAAGCTTTCCATCATTGGCTTTAGAGTATATTTGGTTAGATTACAAAAAGGATGCGATATACATGCTAAACATAGTATGTAGCATAGGCTGCACCTGCTAGATCATTGTGCAGTCATAATCATGTTATGTTACATGAAAACACTTTATCTCAAATTCAGCTAGTAAGTTTCAGGTGATCAGGCTCTAAAACTAAGAAACTATTCTAGACCAATCTGAAGTGCTAGAGTAGGAATAGTATGCTATAGCTGATAATAAGAACATAGGTATCTAACTGTATGTTATATTTTGGAGAAATGAACTCACATATCAAGAAATGGAGAAGGCAGCTTTACCAGAGAGTGCCTCTTACAAGTTGTGTATAAAAATATCAGCTCACATAATTTATATTGTATGTGCAACAATTGCTCTTCCATTGAAAAGTGGAAAATTTACTAATACAGATGCTGAATGTTTTAAACTTTGAAAAGATTCACCATCTTTAAAAAATAGTACTGCTGATTATGTGTTTGTTAGCGGAGATCTTAGTTTAAAAATTCTGATGTGTCACATTCACAACTTTACTCACTATTGTTTATTTTTATACATTGTCTACAAAGTATTTTTGCAGAATGATATTCTTCTATCTACTTCAAGTTAATTAATATGAGCATTTGCATAAATATTTTCATTATATGTTGTTTTTTATAGGTACAAACAGAATAGTGATAGTCAAATGTTTAAAAACAGTCGCTATATACTTGCTTTGAAATTCCATATTCTTTCTATAACATCACAAGAAACAAGTGAATCATGGCAGTACTTTAAAAATGAAAACTGTATTGAAAAATTCAAACTGATAACAACAGATATCCCAGAAATGGCTGATGCCTCAAAAAGTTTATTTGAAAAGTTTATTTCTTATGGTTTATCCATTATATAAAATTATACAAACTTTGTTCTAAATGAAGATGACTTCCCAGAAAATTCTAGTCATACATCTTATTTTTTTATTTAAATATCTTAAATATATGGTATTTTAATCAAGATCATTAGAGGCATATTTTAGAGGGGGAAAAAAGCCACACGCACCCACACACATACACACCTTTAATTAAAAATGCCTTTTTAGTCCTCAAAATATGTATTTCTGGTGAAATTTTGGTATCAAAGTTTTGGGTGGAATTCAATACTTCATCTATTAGTTACATGGTAGAGAAAGTAACATTTACTATTGAACTGAACTTACAGAGTCGACTAGTACAGAAGCAGAAGGAGTATCTACTTGATTATCATAGCGTTTGAATTCAAGTCTTATCTTGTAAGGCTGCCCAGCTTCAAGGCATACTGGAGGAAACACGGCAACACTTCTTGAACCTGTAAATTATTAAAAATAGAATTTACTGAAATAAATCACTAATAGCTGCACATAAGGACCAGTTTTTTTCTAAATCCATCTAATATGTCTAAATCCATGCAAATATTATCCCTAAGCAACGTTATAAGATAATGTTTATGCAGAAAATTCTCAAATACCTACACAACAAATTAGAAGGTACATTTTGGCACTTGTTCTGCATTATTTTGGCTGCGGAAATATGTAATATGTTCAATAATATGTTCCTCAGGGTAATGCTTGTCCATGTGTAAGACACCATTTCAATTGCTTTCATAATTAATAGTAGTTCTCTATTTGTAACACATATAATAAACCCAATACTAGATCGATGCATTATTTTATTAATTAGCAATAAAAATTGATGGTTCAAAGTAGTAACATCCTATCTCAATACGCAATGTTTTGAGCCAGAGTGTTTTTTAAGTTGGAACAGCCATTACAGTGCAGCAAAATTAATGAATAATTAAAGATTTTCAGTTAACAGTGTAAGATTTTCTGATGTATCAGATGAAAGATAAACACCATCCAAATACTATGGACATGATAACTCAGTACCTTCAAAACCTGAGTTACACTTGGGACTGTTGAAATAATAAAATTTGCAACAAGATAACATGTGTAGCAAAAACAGTTAATACTGCTCTGTCTCTTCCTGCCAAATCCAAATTCAGTACTACCTCATATAATATGACTGAACTTTAAAGTTTAATTAGTTTTTGAAATCCTTATGAGCATAATTTAATGAATTCTGCTCTAATGTAGCCAGAAGCCTGAAATTTATGTCACTTCAAAATTTATGTCCCTTTACTCTTTGCATCCTCTGGGGAAAATATAACAAAACTTGCAGTTTCTAAACAAATTCAATAATTGTCTCCTTTACTTTTCATTTTATTGCCTGCTTAGTAACATTTACAAAAAGTATCAATAATAGTAATGAACATTTATATGCACAAATTGAGATTTTTATTACTCTCTCCATCATCAGCCTAGATTCACTGCCACGCTTCCTCCTGTGACTTGTAGATGGCATTTTCTGGATGATCATACTGTATAATGAGGTCCTCAGCCGATAACGGAGACAACAATCTCCAAAACATGTCCCAGTAAGTTCTGATGTAGAAAGTGAAGCTAGAGTAATAAAAATCTCAATTTGTGCATATAAAGGCTAAAAAAGACTTCACTGTAGTTTCTGAAAACAGATTTATAAAATAGTAATGAAATTTATATGCTGATTTTCCATTATGCATTATTTACCTTGTCCATTATAATAAATGCATATATAAGTAAATGAATGCCATCACACATGGCAATACAGATATTTGTCATTAAATGAATTAAAGACAATGCAAAGGCAACTGTTTGTGAGTGATGGTGATGAGTTTACAGAATAGTGACACTCCTATTAGAAGAAAATGTCAGAAGATGATAAAATGGTAAGCATAGGATAGCACATTGATTAAGATTATAATAGGATCACATACAGTGAACTCTTACACTCTTATTTGCTTCACTTATTAATTTACTGAAGAGAACATCATCAACCTGGCACCGAACATTAAATGCAGTGATAAAAACCAGGTAAAATGTAACAAAAGAGACTACATATCCCTCTGAAAAAGACAGGATTTATCTAATCCATTGCTTACATTATGGAAAGGTATACACCAGAAAAACAAAAAGAAATATAAGCTCTCTCTTCAAGTAACATTAGCCAAACATCACATATAAATAGCCAGAAAAAGTTGCAGTGACAGTCCTTCTTTGAAAAGGAAAACAGAAAATAAAATCAAGTGAATGAAACCTAATACTAGATTTTTGGGAGAAAATACGCATAAAACAATTTGAACATTGTTTAGGGGTAGTTTCTGATACACAGCAGTTACTAGAGGAATAACTTACTGTTGCATATATCTTAGATCCTACAAATAACTTGGAGGCATTTCTGTAAATTATTGGTTTGTTATAGGCCAATGAAGAATACATGGGGTAGGGAAAAATATATAGACATAGTAAAGAAGAGAGAGAATCTATTGCATGGGTAAGAACCGGAGCATGGAGGCTAAGAGGGTTAAGACAGGGTATTCCTCAAAACCAATGTCCGATATATGCTGGTTATGAAGACATTGAACACATAGTATTTAAGTGCCAAGGAACAGAAAATTGGAGAAGAGAATTTATTAAAAAGAAGTGGTTGGAGGGGGATAGAAATGCACTTATAATCAAAATGATGTGCAAGGACGCTAGGAGCATTTAGCAGTTTTTGTGTAAAGTCAAAAATAAATGGCTTTGGACTGTGGATAGAGAAAAGTAAGAGGTAGTGTATCTTACTTTGAATGGAAAACTATGGTGAATGTGTGATGGTAAAGTAATCAATAAGTGACAAGTAAAAAACAAGTGGAAATGGGACGTGAAAAACTGAAGCAAGATAATTTATTGATGGGAAATTGTAAATGTAGATAAACTGTAGTGATTGTATACAGAATGAGTGGCCAGGGTCAAAGTTCAGTAGACAATCAAATTGCAAATCTCTTAGCACAATAAATAAAAAAATAAGAAATGGTTCAAGATAGATAGAAGTATAGCGGTAGTGGAAATGTTTAAAAGATAGTAAGAAGATTGGGCAATTTTTATATAAAGTTAAAAAGTATGGACAGTAAATAGAGTTAAACAGTTTATAAATTATATAAGAAATCTGGAATAAGAAATTACTTCAAATATGAGTATGACTGGCAAAGAGCCAGGGCTGAACACCAGTCATACTAACCTGTATACAGCTTAGCAAATAAATAAAAAAAAATTAAATTAGCTTTATATGCACAGTATACACATTAATTTAATCCATCACATTCTTGTTAGATGGCTTTAGTGTTACAAATCCAGTTTACAGAAATTTGAGTGATTATTCAGTTATTTATAGGAGCTTTGCATCAGAAAGCTTTCATTTTGTTAATCAGTTGAATATGGCTTTCATTCTTCCATCTGGGGCAGAAGAACACACTATAACTATAAGATTGAAAACATCCAGAAATTTCTAATATCCTTCCTGGCATATGAATGAATTATATCATGTAACGCAGAAATTTGTGGCATTACTACTTATAATGCACTATACTTTTGACTTAATCATTTCATTGCTAACAATATATATTTCAAAAATCCAATCCGCTAAAATGTCTTAAACAAATTTACATTTCATCCAGTTAATTTGCAGACTGATTTGTATGATTAATGGGTTCACAACACACAGGCATTTTTTATTGTAACCTCAACATTGTTGGTTTTGACTATCTAAAGTGTACTTTATATTTGCTTTCAAATAACTGTTTAAGAGCACAAAACACCTCTACTACTACTGTAGGAGCTGGGGTTACCATTCATGTAACACTTAACTGTAATGATGTAGGTCTTTCAAGAAATAGATTAGATCTTAATAGTTCTTTCACAGATAACTTAGCTTTACAGGCAAATATCATTTCAAAAGCTGGTCCTTAAATTCATTTTGATAAACTGGAAGCAGATCACCCTATATTCAGCTTCATCCAAAGAACACCATTAAATTCCACAGGAAGTGAATCCAGTTAGCCAATGTGCAGCTGATGATGCAAAGCATGTTTTGTATACAATAAATTAATAAGTAAAGCAAGGGAGGGGTATAACTGATTCCATGGTTTTACATACCATTTAATAATAGTACAACATTACTTGCAAAATGACCTCAATAGTGTTGAGGTTAGTATTATATAATATTTCAAGCATGTATCTGTGTGTGCTTCATATATTTTTCATTAAACTAAGGCAAACTATGCTTATAAGGTTATTTTATTTCCTCTGAGATATTCACTAATAATAAAATACTGATAAAATTTTATTTTTGGCATAGATAATAATAATCTACTACAAAACAACAGTGATGATGTTATGTGAAATATTGTGTTGAACTATAAGCTTTGTGCTTTCTACAAATATTATATACATGCAATTCTTTTTTCTCTTTTAGTAGTTAAATGCTAGAAGTATAGTAGCCAAAAGAGCATGAAAATACTACTGTAAGCTTAAATTAGATGTAATGAAGGAGCAGTAACAAAGCACAAAATAAAACATCTATTTCTGTTGTTTTTAATAAAACAATGTTGAATGAATACATCATTGTAGGAACGCTACTACAATCAAGTTAACTTATTCAAAAATGAAAACCTGTTTAATTCTGGTAATGAATGACATTCTTAGTTAATTTTATGGAAGATGGTGCTCACCCACAAAAATTAAGTAAAATGTAATTTTTTCTCTAGAAGTACATTTTATTATTACTGTATCAAGTTATTTTTCTTTAAAACATTGTTTCATTTGAGCCATATTAGATTTAAAAAGGATATGTAAAACACTGGGATTACTTAGTAAGCTGAAATTTAAAAATCTATAGCTCAAAATGAAATTAATGTGAGCTAGCATTATCTTTAGCCATCTTCATGCATGTGTTCTGAACTGAAAATATAACAAACCTTGTGGTAGAGCAACATTCTTTATGTCGTCTTGAGGTAAGGAATTAGCACATGGTCCATTGCGGTCAACTGGACCAGGTCTCTCCACTATTACTCTGACATCCTCCCACTGGCCAGGCAACTGTATTCAATTGTCATAAGGCTTTCAGTAAATGTTATTCAGACTAAACAATCATACAATCAGTTTTCATACAGTAACAAAAAGTTTCATAAATTAGATACAGCAACAGAACATTGATACTGTTTTGACTTCATTTCAAGTAATATATATATATTTTTTTTCTTTTGAGGCACTTGATATGGACAGTTTAAGGTGAGATTCATTTATAAGAGACTCAAGGGGAAGGTATATATAAATACACAATTTTTGAACTACTAAAGATAATTACTTTAGCAGATTGTAGGTATATTTAAGTATTTTATTTTAGTTCAATTTCATACCCGTAAAGTGAATGGAGAGCATCCAAGTGCCTGGGCAATAGATACTACTATTTCATATCTGTATGTCTTATGGTTTAGCAGTTTCACTCTTTTGACCTTTTATATTCAATTACTTTCCAATGTTTCAGCTCCTTTCACTTTATTTTATTGATATTGATTACATTTTTTATTCCATGTTCTTTATGTCTTTATTAAACATACGAGGTGCTACCCAAAAATTCCCAATATTCATAAGTGGTGCACAACAGCGCAGTAGTATGAGAAAATGCTGCTAGGTGACATTTTGTACATCTCTTGTGAGTGAGTGTGCCAAGCAGCTTCATTCTGAATGGATGCATTTAGCACATGAAAGTGTTTTTCTATTGTTGCGTGTTACATACATTGCAATTTAGGAATGACAGATATGAGGGAGCAGTGTGCCTGCATAAAGTTTTGGTTCAGACTTGGAAAACTGCTGCAGAAATGCATGAAATGTTAACAGAAGCATTTGGAGATGATGCTATAAGCCAAGCCCAAACCTACAAGTGGTTCAAGCAGTTTAAAAAATGGCTGAACATCAATAGATGATCATTCTGGGCAGCCATTAATTGGCATTACACCTAAAATGTCGCTGTTGTTTGGGCTGTGATTTTGCAAGATCGGAGGCAAACCATCCATGATGTCCATGACATTGTTAGCCTATCACAAGGAATGTGGCAGGGGAGTTTTTCCCAATGAACTCAACATGAGAAGGATTGTAACAAAGTTCGTCTGTGACTACTAAGTACTGAACAGAAGCAGCTATTGCCTGAAAGTCAGCAGGGATCTTCAGAATTCCTTTCCAAGATTGTCACAAGTGATGAAAGTAGGGTTTATGGCTACAACTATAAAACCAAACAGCAGTCTTCTAATAGAAAGGTCCATCTTCACCCTACACCATAAAAAAAAAAGCCAACCAAAGAGAAATGTGAAGTCCATACTTGTGGGTTTTCTTTTTTATTTATTTATTTATTTTTTCATTTAAGGGATTATCCGCAAGGAGTTTCTCCCTCCTGTATGAGTGTGAATGCAGTGTTCTATCATGGTATCTTGAGTCAACTGAGGAAGAACATGAAGAGAAAATATCCAGAAATGTAGCACATGGACAATTGGTTCCTCCATCACAACAGTGTATACAGCTTTCATTGTGCAACAATGTCAGACTGTTGTGACAAAATGACAACTGCTCCTCATCCACAATGTTAACCAGATTTAGGCTGGTGCAACTTCTTTTTGTTCCTCAAGATGAAAATCAAGTTGATAGGTCAAAGATTATAGACAGCTGAGGAAATTCAAGCAAAATTGCTGAAGTGCTAAACATGTTCTCAAAAAAGGACTTCCAGATGGCTTTCAATGCTTGGAAGAAGCCCTGGGAGCGATGCATACACTCACAAGGGGATTCAAAGGTCACATGCTGATGCTAGTGTGGTTTAATTCCATCCATTGAGGCACTTCAGGAACCTTTGTGTAGCAACTTGTAGGCACTATTTTAAGTTTTACAATATTGAAAATCACACAAGAATAAACTGTTGACTAAATCATTGTTATTATTTCTTAACTTTCTGGTAATTCTATTTTTTCAAACTAGTTTTAGACTTAGATGAGTTACTTTTAGTATGAAATAATCCTTATGGTTTACAGAAAAAAACACACACACACACACACACACGCACGCACGCACGCACGCACGCACGCACGCACGCGCGCACGCACATCTTTAAAGTTGAACTACCAAGATGCTAGTAAAGCATGTTAAAAATGGTCGCATGTTCAAGTGTTAGAGGGTTTGAATAGCTTTAAATTAATTGTATTATTTTTTCTAACACTTTAGGAACAATTTTAAGCCAAAAAAAGTTTAATTTTTCATATTTTTGTCTTTTATGGAGCATACCTCCCCCTTAAAATGCTAAAGATTCTTTGCATGCAACAAATTACAAACACTGCAATTTACTAACTTTAAGGTCTACAATCAAGGGCATATACATATAAAATCAGTTCAAAGATTTTGTTGCATATTATTTAGAATTACCTGAGGTTCATATCTTATTACAATATCATATTCCATGCCAGTTTTGATGTTATCTATATTGAATTCTAAAGTAGAGTCTTCAAAAGTCCTCATAAAACCTGTGCCTGTCCAGGAGTTCTCTCTTCCATCACGGAATGGCTCACGAATGACTACTTGACAGTTCTGTATGAAAATGAAAGAAAGAAAAACAAAAGCATTACATATGATATCAATTTAATCTGAAAAGGAAGATTCTTACAGGTATTACCAATTGTCAGCCTGTATTCCCCAAACTACAGGAAGGGGTAACCCAGGTTTAAACCCAGAAATAAGCAGTTGTGCAGTTAAGATTGGTGACAGCCTAGGTTTGACCTCAGAAAGAGGTAAGATTTCAAGGGTTTTGATACAAAGTTTTTTCTTGTGTCCTGTAAATGTAAGCATCAGATATCCTCACAAATGAATAAAATGCAGCATTTTTTTAGCATGCTTCAGTATAAATAGCAATTATTGGTATACTCAATGCATATCCACACAAAAATAAATAATGGTATAAATAAAAAAATATATACAAATGAGGTGCACTAGAATCCTTATAATAAGTGACCGCTCAAAATGCCATAATATTCATATATCAAACTTTGGGACTTCTCACTTCCTTGCACACAAAACTTCCTCTGTGGAATTATGGTAGCATTCTTAGCTAGTGTTTATTAGGACATAGGATTGATTCTCAGTTGGAGAGGGGGATTTTCTAATGTTGGAAATATTCTGTCCTGGGTTCAAGACTGGGTGTACGTGATATATCTTCATGCCTTTTTGTGGAAGGAACTGATAAGCATTGACAAACCCGTGATCTAACCCACAGGGTTCAGACCTGCCTTAGAACACTGCTCATCTATAAAACTTCCACTTATTCAGTTGAAAACACATATTTAGATGTTCTTAGCACCTAATAGGATGCAGAATAAATATTAATAATTCAGTTAACACAGAGTTAAGGTTGGATCACAATAAACAAGAATGGAAACCAAAACAAGAATGACAAAGTTAAAATACTGAATTATAATATGAGTGTTCATAATTAATGGGAAACTTTCCTGGGTCTCATGAATGAGAAATATTTGGTTAAATTTTAAATTTATTGTTTCCATTCCTGGTGATGGCATATTGGATTCATATTATGCATATCAGGCTCTTCACTGTAGAAATTATTCAAGGCAGCCATATATGAAACAGCTGCTAGAGCACGCTTTAATTGCAAGTTGGGAAAATGAAACTGGATTGAACACATTCCAGGAAACGTGCATCATGACTCCCGCAGATTCACTGAGCATTGGTTCTTCTAATGAAAGCTTCATTTGTAGTTTGTTTATATGCAACTCAAAGCTGGTTATTGTCTCAATAACCAATAGCAAAAACTACTACAAGGAACAACAAATGCTAGCAGGAATTAATAAAGAATAACAAATAACTTTAATGTACACTGTTAATAAAGGAATGAATCCTTACTATGACAAGAGGAATCAGAATTAGTAGTGGATCTGCAGTTAGAAAATGTCTATTCAAATGAATTTTGACATTGGCTAACCTGCATTATGTTAGTTGAATTGGAAAATATCAGGTCAATTACAAACAAATGATGTCCCAATGTACAAAATTGACTTTTTGACTTTCCATTGGCTATTGTGAAGCAGCCTATATCCTACATGAAACTAAAGAGACATTTGAACTTTTGCATCTTAAGCTTCCTATTCATGTAACAAAAGCATGGTAAGAAAATAGAAAATTCTGATATCCATATAAAATTATTTAGGCAGATAAATTATATCATTATTGTATGATATATGTAGTCTGAAACTCATGATTGTTATGGTTGTCTAAATAAATTAGTGACAAAGGCCAATTTCAGCAGACAGCCTGATGTACTTTATCTCATTTATGTAAGCATTAAAAGCCTGTAGTTTTCAATCTAAAAAATAAATAAAATAGTGGAAGGTGTATAGCTGTTCGCTTTTAAACAATGATGTTGAAAGGAGTAAAAAACGTTTCCATAACCTTTGGTCCATCTCCAGCTACTTCATCAAAAATAAATCATTTGCAATGAAATATTTGGCAACAGGTAACCCTAAAGCACATGCAGCACTGCTTGCCATGGCTGGCTGTCATATGAATGAAGTAAACAATACCAGTCTTGCTTGGAACTGTTTATGTTTTAAACGCATCTACAACATTAATGCTTAATCACAAATGACTGAAAAATGCTCTACACCAAATGTATGCTGTAAAGCAAAATAAATGTTTAAGTTAGATATCAATAAGCACTTAACATCAGAAAACAATATGAAAATTGACAAATTTTGGCCAAAATATTCTTATAATGACTTGCCATTAGTATCTTATGGAGGTTTTGATGTAGTAATCATCAACAAATCCTATCCATAGTTTAGAATCCCTATAATGACTTGTTTCCATTACATTTATGATATATTTGTAAACAACTACTTCAGAATTTCAGCTATTTAAGCTACTATGCTTTTCCAGATTTTTACTCTGTTAGCAGCAGAATACATCTTTCTCCATTAAGAATGTTTGAGTGGTGTGTATGATCCTTTCTTCTGATCTAATGGTTCACATTTCCCATTTCTGCATTCAAAACAAAGAAATCCCCTTGAAGACTTTCTGACTGACAATTAAAATTGATAAATTTGCTATGTTTCAATCCTGCAAGATAATTTCTAAGTATTGCTGATATGCAAAAGTCTTCAAAGTTGAACCTGTTATGCCATACGCTGATCTAGCTTCACCTCAATACAATGTGCAACCACCTTTATCTGCTTGGATGAACAGAAAGTTCACTCATGTGGGTGCCAGATCACTGTGATATTGAGGGAAATGAAAAGCTGATGAACTATCCTGGCAAGGGGCGTCTTACCAGTTTGTTGAACCAGAGCTGGCTCTAGGAGCATCTCAGTGTTTAAGAGAGGCTATTAAGAACTGGTCCAAAGTAAATAATTATGAAACCTGGCTTAAAACCCCAGGAAATAAGCATGGTAAACTATTAGGAAACCATGCAAAAGAAGAGCTGAAAACTTGCTTGAATGTAACAGGTTTGAGCTAAAAAAAATATCTAATGTATTACATTCACATGCTATGCTCTATTGTTCATTAGTGGGCATACAAATTATTCTTATGAAAGTTTATTCCCTATCTACTTCATATTAATTGAGATAAACCTTTCCGAAAATAGCTGCATTACCATTTCATTATAGATAAAAAGGGAATAGCGATAGTCAAATGTTTTAGAACTGGATGCGTTAAAATTCCATGCTCTTTCCAAGACATCGCAAGAAACAACTGCAAATCAACAGGACTTTAAAAGAATGACTTAAGTATTGAACACTTTGAACCATTAACAACGGATATCTTGGAGATGGTGATGCCATAAAAAAAAGTTATTTGAAATTAATTGTGCTTTTTAAAAGAGATCTACATTTTTTGTGTAGTATGTTTTCGTCTATCACTTAATGTTTAGCAGTTATATAGGATTATACAAAATTCCTTCTGAATAAAGAGGACTGCACAGGCCATTCCCAGAAAATTCAAGATATACATTTTATTTGTCATGTAAATATCTGTAATATATGGTATTTTAATCAAAACTGTTAGAGCAATTTTTTAGAAAATAAACAATTTCAAAAAATGTTCCATGTAAAGGGGAGTTTGAGGGGGGGGGATTTTCTTGAAAATCTTCATGTTGCACTGAACCTAAATATGAAGTTTGGTATTTATCCAACTTTTCTTTTTTTGAGTTATGTGTTCTCTCTCTCCCTCCCCATCTTTCTCACATGCACTCACACACACATTTTTCTAAAAATGTCTTTTTTTGGATTCAGAGGGCCTCAAAACAAGTATCTCTGTGAAATTTTAGTATTGAATTTTTGAGCAATACCTTCTCTACCTACTAGGTATGTGGTAGATAAAAGTAAAAATTACTGCTTTCTTCACAGGATATGCTCCTGTGAAAAAGCATCTTAATTTTATGGGTCTGCTTCAGGGTAACTTAAGACTACAGATTATGTAAGAAAGGAACTGAAACAGTCTACCACATTATATGCTCCTGTAAGGTCTTAGCTCACAAAGGATATACTACTTTTGGGAAAATGTTTTTACAACCAGAAGATTTTGAATCAAAATCTGTCATGAGAGTGTATTCCTTAGGAAAGGATACAAACATAATGAATTGGTATTAAAGTGATATACAGGTGGCACAATAAACCTATGCGTGTGGAGTAAATGGTGTAAAACTATTGAAAAACACAAGATAATAGCTGTTATGAACTCAAACCCCAAACACATGGGAGTGTGTTACAGATCAGGGCTGAGTAGTGTATGAAGGTACCTCTCTTTGAGGCCAGATGTAGCATATTACAAAATTTATGATTCTGAGATAACTTAAATGGTGAACTGTGTGAAGCTTGTTGTTTCTACAAAAAAAATTATACATGAAAAATCAATGCAATTTCTTTTGACATAGGCCCAAGCACACTAAAACTCATTTCAGAGTGATGCAATAATAAATGTCTTATACAAACCAATTTTTTACACCAAATGCAGTGCACACAGGAAAAGAGGTTATATTATAACACTTCTTGGAGAGTAACATGTAGAATCACCAGTTAAACCATAGACATTTATACTCCTTCCATTTTATATATAAAGGTCAAATTAATGTTTAAAAACATTCACTTATCTTTACATACCTTATCAGCAATGTGTGATATTAAAGCCAAACTGAAAAAATAAAAAAAGACTAAAGGATGTCAACATTTTTGTCATAAGCTGCTAAGGCTGCCTACTTATCAATACTGCAAAAATAAATTATTCTTAATCATGATTTATCTTCAGAGTATACTTAGTACATGTCTGGCATTCCATTTTTAAGCTTCTGTTTTACTTTTAAAAATTTTCTAAGAAATTTCAAAGTATATTAGATTATATGAAAATATTATCATCAAAACTAAATTAGAAAGCTTGTTAATGGGCTATTTTACTGTTTAATTCCCAAAATAATCTGCTTAACTGCTAAGTAAATGTATTAGCAGTGATTAAGTTTCTAATGTTTAATGTTTACATGCAACAACAATTATTATATATTTCAACTCAAGCTGAAAATTGATAATGCAATATTACAATAAAAAAAATACATTAGTAAAGCACCTTGAACTCCATTGCTAGTTCATTTCTTTGCAACTCAAAATATTACCCTTAGAGAAAGCATCACATACCTACAATAGCGGAAACAAACTGTTTAGATAGTCTAATGTACCAATATAGTAAGAATTGCATTAAATACTAAGGAAAAATCAATAATCCAACCACAGCTGTCTTTGTATATCCAGGTCTTTGAGGGGATGTGATCCGATTGATAAGTTCTGGGTTCTGGGCCATGGTTATACCTGTTATTTTATTTTTACCACTGAGCTGTTATGTAACTTGACAAACGCAGTTCACAGGCTCCACAGTATTCAAACAACAATATTTCCTGTAGTAACACAATTGTTAGCATGTTTCCCCCCCTCCCCCTATTACATATGGCATACCACAAGCAGAAAATCATGATTGAATGATTGAATTGGTGCTAATGATTCCTTGTGTCGTATAAAGACTTCACTAAAATATACTGTTGCATTACTCCTGGATAGAAACTCATACCAAAATTTGTAGTTTTAGGGTATCTACATAGGTACTATAACTTTTATATATATATATGGTGAGTCATCTAAACCTACCACTGTAAATGTCTCTGAAACAAAAATAGGAATTGAAAAACAACTTTCACAGGCATGAAGTTAGGGGAGGGGTTCATTAAAGTAGATGAAATAGGCCATTATAATATATAAGCAAATATGATGTTCAGCATTAAATTAAAAAAGAACTTAAGGGTAGGTGATTCCCCTGGTGTACACACTGATGGATGTGAGAGCCATGCAAGTTATTTATTCTTCAGCTGCAATGTATTTTACTGGTTTATACAACTGCATGTCTATTACCACACATGTAGTGGAATTGTCACAGGCTGTTTCGTAATTATATGGTATATTAATGGCTTATTACTTGCCTATTCCTGGATCATGTAGTGAGGGTTTAAAACTCACAAATAACATCTAAATATTTTCTAATATGTGGTTGATAGATGATGGTGCTGTATAATATGATGTGTTCAATATTCCTGAGCATTGCTCTCAATGGAATCACGCAGAACAAAAACAACAAATAAAAACTATGACAGATAAAGAGTTTAACCATACACCAAGTGCAAGAGTCAGCAATGGAGTCCAAGCTTTACTCACTACAGTTATTGCTCTAATTCTTACTGAGCAAGATGAAGCACTACATGCTTTAGGAAATCAAAACTATTTACAATACTGCTACTATAATGTGTTACTTTCACTGCAAGTATCACCCTATAATGCCTTGTCCATAGATGAATGCAATTGCCCATAAACAAAAATATAAATGTTTTCAAACAAATGCAGTGAATGTTTGTGAACAGACAAACAAATGCTCTGAATATTTGTAAACAGTTTGTGGAACCTCACTACAGATGGTGGCAGAAAAAGGTGAGCAAGAGGAATGTGCTACATAAACTTTTTTACCATCTCCATCATGTTTATGCATGCTAGTGTCATATAAAGTACACAGTGTTGTCAGATAATTCACCCATGGCTGGAAGTCCAGTGGTTGTGCAAGATTGAGTCTGAGAAGTCCTCATTTTCACTGCTGCCACTGCTGCTCTCTGCATCTTCATCACTAGACTCCAGGCCTCCAAATAATATAACAAAATTCTCTATTGCATCTTCCACCAGTCCATCCTTTTGCTTGAACCCATCCTCGAGGTTCTTAATGTGCCTGATATAGCCCTTCCAATTAGCTGCTGTAATAGTGTTCGCTGCACTTTCACACACTTCCTGTAGATTTCTTGAATATAGATCTTAGATATCTTGCTCTCCAGTTAACTATGTCTGGACATTCAATAAGTAATTTTCTCTTGCTTCCACATCCTTTCCATTTGAAGCCCACATCACACAATAGCTTCTGTAGAGTTTCTCTTCCCCATGGAAAATATATAATTTCCCTAATTGCTGCAAGTAGCTTAGGAACAGCAGACACCTTTTTTAACTAAATAAAAGTCTCAAATTAAGTTTCTTATTACTGTTCTATCAAAGTCATCATAATGAAATATACATTCCTCAGTACATGGTCTCTTTCTTCCCAGAGTATGCAGTGATTTTTCACCAGCTATAACTCCTTCTGTCCTTAATCTTGATACAATGTGTTCCAATATTCCACAATAATTTGCCACACATAAATTACTTTGTGAAATTACACATTTCAATTGTCTGGATTTTGCTTCTTTGTCACATTCTTTAATCACTTTTCTTATTATCTCCCTTGCTTTACTGTGAATAGTTTGTCCCTTCTTTCAAACTGCAGCCATATGTAAAGAATAAAAGTAATAAAATATTACATAAGTTATACCATATACCATAACGTGTGTTAGCAATGAGAGGCAAATAATGCATAATACCTATCACAGCAGCTACATTCGAGTATTAGATCTGGCGACATGGATGATTCACATACACATATTCACACATTTCTTAGTAAACAAATTGTGTACGTGAGCAGATAAATAGTTCAAGCCCCCTCTCACACCTCAGGCTCCTCTCACCTTCTTCTGGTGGTTCAACAGTACATTTGCATGAGTGTTGAAAGTGTATCCACACCTGGTCATAAACATGTCTTTGTGTGAAATACTGCAGGCATTGAAAACTGAAGTCTTGTATATAGTCTGCTTTTGAGAAGTGAGAGACCTGACAATAGACTACCTTCCAGGGTGATTGTGCACTGTGCTCCACTCACAAGAATGTTGAAGGAAATTTTTAGAACCAGCAACTACAGCAATAGAAGAGCTCTAGTATATCTCAGGTTCCGATATATCAACAAGGCTTATGCACGCAGTACTATTGGTGCTCTATCCATTGGCCCACAAACACATCCAGACCTGTGTGTTTATGATTGTTATTGCAATTTTTTCCACCTTGGATTGAATACAAAAAACGTAAACATTTGTTTGAAAACATCAACATACTATTCACAAACAGATTTAAACAGGTTTTAAACAGTTTGTATATACAGGGAGAGCCAAAAAACTACGAACTGGCTGCACAGTGTTTCCTGTCCGCATCCTCGGCGCTTGTTGCGTCTGCCGCTATCATAGAAAGGTGCGGATAAAACCATACAACATTTTTAAAATACTTTTAAAGGCTTTACTTACCAACTATATGAAAGGAGATGCTGAAACTGGCCAATGTCATTGTCCATACATTTTTGGCACCTCTTTAGGAAACTATCCATCACTCGCTGTAGTTCACATTGAGAAATGCTGGCAATTTCCTGGCTAATATTTTGTTTTAATTCTTCCAGGGTGTGTGGGTTTGTCTTGTACACTTTGTTTTAAGTTACTCCAGAGATAGAAATTGCAGGGGGTAGGTCGGGGGACCGAGGGGACCACAAATCTCTACTAAAAATTCTGTCTTCAAACACACTTTCAATTGTTCTCATTGAAATTTTGGCCATATGAGCTGTTGCAGTCTCATTGAAAAAAGGCAAAATCATGCTCCCTGTCTGTTAATTCTTTAAAAACAGGGGGGAAAATTGTATTCACATATGTACAGGCTTCAACTATTGACTCGAAAAAAAATTGGCCCTATAACTCTTTCACCATCTTTTAGATTTCTTAGGCTGAACACTTCCTATGGCCTGAAATTTACTATAAAGTTCATATATTATTGTACGGCCTGGAACCTTTACACCTGGAAATCTTTCTGCAAATCGTATTTTCACTTGGCAAGCTGACTGAGTTAACACATACGAATCATAAATAAATACATGCTGTACAGTAGAAAACATATACTGAGCCATAATATACTTTGTGACTAAGTACAGGACAAAATAATAAATAACTCATAATAACTGAACTACATCACATCACCGTCAACTCAATACTGCACTTCACACCACACCACATCAACTGCATGACCTTGTTTATAGCAGCAGTGCGTTATCATGTTTCCACATGCCCAGTGGAAAAACACCACACAGCCGGTAATATTGTTCATGAAGTGCCTCTTCATGATGAAAAAATTAGTGCATGGTGCGCCATGAGCGGAGAAAGAGTTATAGGGCCAAATTGTTTCGAGTCAGCAGTTGACACCTGTACATATGTGAATACAATTTTGCCCTTCCTATTTTTTTAGAGAATTAACAGCCAGGGAGTGTGAGTTTGTCTTTTTTTAACAAGACTCAGCAACAGCTTATACAGCCAATATTTCGATGAGAACAATTAGAAGTGCATTTGAAGACAGAATTATTAGTAGAGATTTGTGGCCCCCTCGGTCCCCTGACCTAACCCCCTGTGATTTCTATCTCTGGAGTAACTTAAAACAAAGTGTATAAGACAAATCCACACACACTGGAAGAATTAAAACAAAATATCCACCAGGAAATTGCCAGCATTTCTCAATGTGAACTACAGCGAGTGAGGATAGTTTCCTAAAGAGGTGCCAAAAATGTGTGGACAGCGACAGTGGCCAGTTTCAGCATCTCCTTTCATAAAGTTGGTAAGTAAAGCCTTTAACAGTAGTTTTAAAAATGTTGTATGGTTTCATTCACACCTTTCTATGATAGCAGCAGATGGCAATGAGCGCCGAGAACGTGGACAGGAAAAACACCGCACAGCCGGTTCATAGTTTTTTGGCTCTCTCTGTATTTGTTCATTTGTGTGTGGGTAATTGTATCCAGGTGTGGACTAGGCCTTAGACTATGTTGTATTTCAGCCACCACATACGGAACTAATGAAGGGCAATAGTGTTCCATTAATTTTAAATACTACTGATGGAAACAATTATTTATGCTGGAAATAAAAAATTTGAATAGCACAACAAAATAGTGCCATATAATATCCCCACACCACAGAACAGAAATATGATATCTTACATGCTTAGGAAGCCTCATTGTACTTCCAATGCTGCAATTCTGGAAAAAGAATAAACAACATTGCAAGGTTTAATGTCTTCTCATAAGAAATGAATCTATCACACTGATGATTTAGTTGCAACACCGTATTATTTAGAAATAACTTCCTGTACTGAAACAATGCAAAAAGGAAAAATAGAGTTATAAGTGATTTAAATCCAAATCACAACATGGTAAGCTCACTTAACTTCCCATCTTATTTTATTTTTTATGGTAAGTAACCATTATAAGTGATATACCTCAGTTGCAGCCCAGGTTGTTCCCTGGCCATATCCAGTGATCTAACAAAACTATAATGACAATACAGCATAAATTATTTCAGATAAACTCATCTTGTGAAAGACCTCAATGTATCAGCAATTCTTGCATGCTACACTTTTCAATTCTAATAGGACACCAATATTTGTGGAGTTTTGCAGAACATCCAAGAACATCTTATAAAACTTGATCGGAATTCCATTTAATTTCTCCCATCTTTTCTCTTTTCCCCAAATGTCTTATTCATACTTCTCCTTGACTCAACTAGTGGTACATAAACTCTCCCTAACCATTTACCATCATAGGTGCTATGTAATCATTGTCTTATTGCTTCTGTCTTCTGCACAACTGTTACATTTTTTTCTTTCTTTTTGTTTTCCCCCACAAAAGTTAAACAATTTGTTCCCATCTTTCACTAAGTATTTTATCTTTACTATGTCAATCCATCATTATTAAATGCAAACAACCTATTCTCCCAAAATTTTCCTCAAATAGTTTCCTTCTTTTATCCTTTCTACTTTCAAAGCTACCCTTTGTATAATTAGGGTTATGAAACTGGATATTTTTGGAGTCCAGCAAACTATTCCCAAACAAACTCCAGTTCCATTAACACTCTCAAAACCTTTTTCAATCCTAATATTCTCTCATTAACTCTTCCTTTTTGTAAATTTATATCCCCAAGACCAGAGCCGCCCACAGGGGGAATCATGGCGCAAGTTGCACCTTCAGGAACATTTTTTGTGGGGTAGTAAAAATTTTGGGGAATACAAAAGTACTGAAGTAAATTAATGCAGGTAATATAGACACATTTATTACAATTTTTAATTGAACACTGTAATTGTTAACTTAGTATGTAACTTTAAGTTTGTTAATCTAAATATGGTGTATCCCCTGTAAAAGAAATAGTCTTAAGTACAATTCATAGTTTATGGTATAATCTGGCATATTAAATAATAATTTTTGGAAATGTATAACAGGAGCTATAACATTATAGGTACGTATGTCGTTGTTCAGAACATTTGGCATTATTGCACTTACTATATTGTCTATTTAGATAGATACAATAGGATACATTGAAATACCAAGTAATAAAACACATCGCCTATCAAATATTTTTGTTTGTATTTTTTTGAATAAATATTACAATTTTTTCTATTTTAACTTTCCAATTATTTAGTTAAGCTTTTATTGTGTACCAGTATCATAAAGCTACTACTGTACGTATATGTCAGCCCCTTTGCAAAACTTTCCAGCAACATAGAAAAGGAACTAAAAAGTTGAAATTGAGCTTTCAGAAAAATTGGGGGAGGATGGTTGTTTTTTTTTGGGATGGGCACCCCTGCCAAAGTCACCTGAAACTCTAGCACTCCCTCTTGCTTTTTCTCACTCCTATTTAATTGTGAATTCAAAACCTCATAATTCAACAGGCACTTCTTTACCATTCATCTCTTTGAACACTTGCACCTTTCTTAAAATTTCCATAGCCTGTCTCCACCCTTACACAGAAGGAGTTCTCAAAATACAATGCTTTAAGAATATTCACCAATTGCTGACTTACTCCCTTACACACTAATTTATGCCACGGAAGTTGTAACTCAATTCGGTCATAAGCTTTCTATAAGTCTGCAAAAGCCATATACAATTTACCCCTTTTTTCTTTTAAATATTTGTCTGCTAATGTTTTTATAATAAATAAACTATCAGTTGTTCCCCTTCCCTTGCGAAAGCCCATCTGGAATTCTGAAAGGATATTATATTCTTCAACCCAAATTTGTAGTCTAGCCGCCAAAATGCCCACAAAAAGTTTTCCTATATTAGATAGTAATGCAATACCTCTGTAGTTATTAGGTTTATCAACATTACCCTTGCCTTTATATATAGGATGGATGATAGCTTCCCTCCATCGTTTAGGTACATAACCCTTTCTAATAATTACATTAAATAAATCTGATAAAATTTTCATTCTTCCTGTTTCAGTACACTACTCCTTAAGAAACTCTGTTGGGATGCCATCAATTCCAGTAGCTTTATTTTTCTTCAGTAACTTAACTTGTTTTATTATTTCCTCATTCCTAATTTCACCATCCAATATCTCTACAAAAACATTCCCTATTTCCAGAAATCTCATAATTCCTGTACTCCTGTCTTCCCCATATAATGTTTTAAAATACTCCATCCATTGTCCTGGCTCAATATTGGGTTTACTTACACATTTATTATAGGTCGACTTAAGAGCCTGCCATACCTTATTAACATTATTTTCATTTAGACACTTTATCAAATTCCTTTCCTTACTTTGTCTCCAGTCCCTTTTCTTTTGTTCTAACAATAAATTATGCGAGTTCCTCCCTTGCATATAATTGTCAGTTTATCGGGTTTGTGGATTACCTGTGCATAGCTTATGCTTGAAAAATATTTAGTAATTGTTAATACTAATTAGTATTAATACAGTGACAAAAAATCATGACAAAATTATGCTGAAATTCAAATTTAATCAGGTCATGAACTAAGCTTTGCTGTTTCAATGGTAGTGGTTCCCAGTTGAGAGGTGGGAAAAGGAATGTCCCTTTGTGAAAAAATAAGGGGAGGGAATCTGAGCCGCAGCTATACAAGCTTCAGCACATCATACTGATGATCACTGGTCAATCTATTTTTATATGTATTTGCTGTCCAAGTGCTGTTCTCACTGCAGTCTTCTGTTAAAATAATATGCTATACTGTGTGCTATACCTTGATCAGCGAGAGTTGAGTTGCAATGTAAACAAATGCATGTGTTCTTGTCCGTAGCACGAGTGTCATATTGTTCCTCTTCTACAACTAGTTCCCAAGACATTGACTAAGTTTACGCTTTTTGGGGGGTTATTTAATATTATTTATATACCTATAAAATGGTTGCATATAGCTGGATTAGCTAGTGCTATTCCATAAAGGCTTTATTTGTGGTGCAAATATCTGTTTCTGAGAAATACCACAGCCGATGTGGGAGAGGGAAAATGTCCCTTCCATTGTACTATGCACGTTGCCTTACTTCCCCGCCTCTCTCTCTCCAGGTGGGACAGGCATTACTTGGGTCATTTTCAGGTAAGAATGGGCCCATTTTCGCATACCAATAAGTTATTGCCATTCAGTCATAGTATGGACAGTGATGGTAGTGGTTCAAGTTGTGGCAAAACGACTTCGTTTTATTCAACACTGAAGCTGACTGACTTTGATTTTTTGAACAGGAAAAAAACAATACAAACACATAGTTAACACAGTGTTTCTGTTAATGGTGTGTAAATCAATCTAACTCCCTATTGTCCTAAATAATCCAACAAAGTATCAACACATTGCAAAGCCTCAGTGTGAGAAGTACTATTCATAATCTTATACTACAATTTTTGTTTTGTAGTTAACACAACAGCTATAAACATTGGTTTACCAAACAAATCATCAACAAAAAAATAGCACAATTCAAGAAATAAAAATACATTAAGGATACCACAAAGTTCACCCAACAAAAAAACAAAAGAATTTTCAAAAAGTTCACTTTCCAGTGACAGTATTTCTGGTGACTGATAAATATTATCACTATAAACTAATAACAGTGATTAGTAATCATAATAATATTATTTAATATTCTGATATCAAAACATGTAAGATAATATTCATATTCATAATGGCATTCTTGTAATTTTAATGTAAGGTGTTTTCCTATATGTGTGTGATAAGTTTCGTTGGAGCTGGAAGCGTGCACAAAGTTACATTTTAGTGCAAGGGAGTAAGCAACCAGGCTGTAAGTAGTAGAACCACACAAAATACTTGTCCTTGATGTATTGTATGTTAAGCTAGGGGGGAAGGCCAGGAAATTTCCACTGTAAACTGTTGAGCCAGCAGAAAAGTATTCAAACTACAAAATTTGGAAAGGCAGTCACGTTTCAGTAACAAAAAATGGCAGCATGAGAAGTATATTTAAAAGTTTTCAAGTAGAGACCAAGCAGCCAGTGAGATGTAAAGCTACAGATTTTTAAATGTTCAAGTTCAGGAAGTAAGTGATAGCATACTCATGCTAAAGTTAGTTTGTGTGTGCTCGACGATCTGTGCACATCATAGTTGCTGAAGTTCTGAATACAGAAGTGATAATTGCCAGATAAAATGTGGATTGCACAGTAATTATACCAGTTTGTAAAGTTTGTATCCATGCGAGTATGCAAATATTGGATTTATTACATGTGATAAGTATGTAATTTGCTAAGTGTGAACTTAGAAATTTTTCTGTTAATAATGATGGCATACACACATGTTAACACCACACAACTTCAACGAACAAGTTAAATTATCATACAACAGTGCAAAGTGTTTTAATCCATGATCATGTGTGCATTAAAGTTGGAGAACTATTCAGAAACTCCTGTGTTTTTAAATTTTATGTTACTCAGAATTATCTTCCTTACCCGTCTTCAACCCTGTTAAGTTATACAGGCTTTACCACATCAAAATTGAACTAGTTGAGGCAAGAAAAAATCAGAAAATTAACAAGTAGATACAAGACTAATTAATTAATTGGGTAATAAACACAATGAGATAGGTGCCTGATAACATCATCAATACGCAAGAACGTTATAAATTTGACTTCTGTACATGGGGCTAGATTAATGCCACACACACACGCAAGTGCTCATTACAAATTCCACATCTTCAAAAAACACATATGTCTAGCTCCTCAAAACAAATTCAGTATAGAGAAATTACTCTGCAACAAATCAAAGGACCAAATACCTCAGTACAAAAAAGTAGGAATCTGCCAAATTAATTGCCCAGAATGTGACCAAATCTACATAAGGAAAACTAAAAGAAATTTAGAGACCAGAATAAAAGAGCATATGAGATACATCAAATACAAACAACAGATAAATCTGCAGTTGCACACCACTTCTGGATGACAAATCACATCATCACACAAACATACACTACTAAAACCTGCAACATACACAACAGAGTTGGATACTTGGGAAAAGATATTAATCATAAAACATAAACATTGTGTAATGAATTCTGAATTGCCACCACCAAACCCATTATGGAAATTCATCACTCCACCAGCAGCTGTCACCACACACAAACACACACCAATCAACACCATGAGGAACCAGTCGGCCACTTCTGATGATAAGAGCAAGTAGTTCTCAAAACTGTCAAGATGAAAAACATGTAAGAGATGTTAAGTGTTTCAGCCCCGACACAGTTTTTCTATAATATCAAATTCACATCACTACTATTAGCTTATCCATATATTATAGAAACCTTCAATTGTAAAAATATTAGCTTTATGGTAAAACAGCTAATTATAAAGACAATTCAGAACAGGGCATTAAGGATGATCTATGATACTGGGCATAGATTCCTGTCGCACATCCTACATACCCATTCCAGACTTAAATACATAGTGGACATGGTGCACAAGAGATCTCACACCATGCACACAAAATTTGCAACCCATCCAAATCAGCTGGTAAACACCGTGGGACATTGCAATCATAGGACCCCTAGAAGACAGAAGAGCTGTCTACCCAAGGACACCATGGGACCACTGATGTAAGGGCTACCTTTCCACCTTGCATTCCCCAAGTTAAGCTGTATTGGATCTGGTCACTAGCTGGATGAGTGACCATTCAGCTGTGACCCGCCCACTTTTTGACTTGGATATTCCCAAATCCTATACCGACATCCTATCTCGCTTTGCTGACAACTGGCCTGCTTAATTTCACAACCATGCAAGCGGTTGTAAAAGTTAAGCAGCATTGGGCTTGGTCGCCACTCGAACGCTTGTCCACTCAAGTGGTTCGCCAAGACCCAGCCAATGACAGCATGGGAAGCGAAGCTCCACCCACAGACACACAACACAAAAGCTTGTATAAAACTTATAACCTGTTGCTTATGCTCCTGTCACGCTGCCAGCCTCGGCAGTGTTAGAGTGCACGGCTCTCAAAATACGTATAAAAACTACAACGGTGATGTTGGTAGCGCTCTACCGGCCCCCTCAATCCCTAATATTGCTTCGAGACCTCGAACAGATCCTCGATTTAGAGGAGCATGTTATAATTGCAGGAGATTTCAACGCTCGGCACCCTTGGTGGCATTGCCGCCGAGCAAACGCGGCTGGAAATCTCCTGGTGGAACTTATAACTGAAAATGACGACATTGAGGCTCACTTCCCCCCAGAACCCACCTTTTGGCATAAAACAGGTCACTTTGATCCTGAAATTTTGGACTTCGTACTGACAAAAAATGCGGCTCTTTCACAAAATATCACAGTGTATCACAGCTTAGACTCTGACCATCTACCTGTGCATTTTGAAATCTGCGGCGCAGTCACGGCCGGTTGGAGCAGCCCGCCGCGGAGAGCAGAGACAGATTGGCAGCGATTTACGTTAGAAATGCACAGGATGGCTCAGCCTAAGCTGTCATACTACAGCGAGGCAGACATTGATGCCGCCATTGAAAACTTCACTGCCTCGCTACGCACGGCCAAAAGAAACGCTACCACGTACACCACAAGTCCACCCAGTTTTTGCACGTACCCGGAGGTGGAACAGCTCATTGCTAGGAGGCGGCGCCTGACGAGACTTTGGCGGCTTACCCGCCAGCCCGAATATAAAGTCGCAGCAAAATGGCTACGCAACACCATTCGGCAACAAATTCAACTGAACAAAATTGAACAGTGGGAAAATAAAATGTTAAATACCACACATTCGGACAATTCTTTATGGAAATTACTAAGGGCATTTAAGGTCTCCTCTAGCGTCAACTCAAGCACTGAGGCGCTTCACACTCCCCTCGGCCTGCACTTCTCCGGTGAGGAGAAAGCCGAGATATTCGCCGACTGTCTCCAAGACAGATTTTCTGAAAACCCAACTACGAACCCAGAGCAAGAACGGGAGGTTCTGTCATGGGTACAAAACTGGGTGGCGCAGAAGCAAGAGCAACAGCTGACCCATATAACGCCGCAGGAAGTGTACAAGCTCATTAGGCGATTGCCTAATGGGAAAGCCGCCGGCCCGGACAGGGTGACTAATGAGGAACTCAAACATCTCCCGAGAAAAGCCCTGGTGCAACTCACTAAGATTTTCAACGCGGCATAACTATTTCCCCGACACTTGGAAACGAGCCAAGGTAATTATGCTACCGAAGCAAGGGAAAAGCACCAGGCAACCTCAAAATTACCACCCCATTAGTCTCCTGTCTACTATTGGAAAATTGCTTGAGAAACTTATACTTTGTCGACTTCGAAAACAAGTTTCGGAAACTCATGATTTGTCAAAATCTCAGTTTGGTTTTAGAAAAGGTCATTCCACTGAATTACAATTATTACGCCTCACAGATGACATAACCGAGCAATTTAACAATGGGGCTTCAACGTTGGCATTATTTTTGGACGTAGAAGCCGCATTCGACCGGTGCTGGCACAATGGCCTTCTTTACAAACTGCACCACAACTTTCCCGGCCTTCGGAATTACATGTTTTTGCTTCAAAATTACTTAGAAAACCGGCGCTTCTACGTCCAAGTGGGCCGCTCCTCATCTCGGGAGCGTGTTATGCAGGCTGGCGTCCCTCAAGGGGCAATCATGTCGCCCTTCCTGTATATACTTTTCACCAATGACTTTCCTGTGGACGCCAGATGCAAAGTCGCCATGTATGCTGACGACACTGCCATTTACAACCACCACAAAAATCCATGTTTCGGCCTTCTAGAAATGCAGCGGTACATTGACCGCTTCCTCTCATGGCTTCATGATTGGAAAATAGAAATTAATGCAAACAAGTGTCAGCTGATTTATTTTACTCGGAAGCTGCGCCTCCCGGCCATGGACCTAACGGTCGGCGGTCAAAGGATGCACTGCTGTCAGCATGTTAAGTACCTTGGCGTCACAATGGACCGCACGTTGCGGTGGACCACCCACTTGAAAGATACCGCCAATAAAGGGCGGCAGCGATTAAAGTTATGTGCCCCCATCTTTCGTAGCAAACAGCTACAAATGAAATCTAAATTAATCTTGTACAAATCTTTCATCCTGTAGGTGGTTCTTTACGCCTGCGTAGCCTGGGCCAACGCCTCCAACTCCCTCCAAAAACAGCTCCAAACCATCCAAAACCTTTCCCTAAGAAAAATCCTCAGACCTCCCATCCTCACCAACAACCGCACTCTTCACCGTGAAACAAACATGCCACTTCTTCCCGATCTAATAACACAATGGGCATCTTCTGTATGGGCGCGCATCAGGAGACATTCCAACTCCCTTATCTCCGGCATCGGCAGGGGCGAGCCGAAACATAGAAAACATGCGAGAATCAGGCATTTCTAGCTAACTTTCGGCTCGTCAATGCGCGCGCCCATCGCATCAGGCCCTAGGCCGCACCCCCTTACGGCAGAGGCCCCTACGATCGCCGCATCAACACCTTCATGAGCCACGCTGCCGCACAGCAAAACCGCGGACTGTAAATAGTGTACAAAGTGTAAGTAGTGCAGTGTAAATAATTCGTGTGAGTCCGTGTGGTTGAACTGGGACGTGTTAGGCATGGCCAGGTATGTGTGTGTGTGTGCGTCTGTGTGTGTGTGTGTGTGTACATATGAAAATATTGAAAAAAAAAAAAAACACTTTTCAAAACAAACTAGAACATGAACCACCTAAAAAGTACAGACTGAGATTGTTCTCGGTGGCCTAATGCTGGCCACCGTATGGATCTTGTGTATATATTTAAATCATCGAATGTAAAATATGTAAATTATAAACCATGTAAATTAATGCCTGTAAGCCGGGCCCAATGTACCGGCACCAGGCCAAATTTTTTGAATAAATCCAATCCAATCCAAACCTATTTTATTGCACAAGTAAAGCCGCAATAGTGGCTAGGTACTGTGGTGATTTTACATTCTGCCCAGGAAAAACTTGGGCGACCTGCTCTTAATTGCTGGAGCTAACTATAAAGAAATTAGCAATAATTAAATATTGAATTATGTATCATACAATCTTCACAGTTTTAAATAATGAGAGCATTATGACAATACAGAACATTTTTTTACTGTTTCAAGCAGATAACCACCTATTGCTAAATACTCTTAGCTTTTGGACAGAGAAGGGATTCTCTCTGCATCATGCTCAATTATATTACTCTCAGCTTGTATGGTGGAATGCATCATAAGTATTGATTTTTAGCCAGCAACCAACTGTACTCCTCTTTGACAGAATACTTATATTTCCTTGACAATGCAACACAATATATCAACTGTGGCATACAGTCTGGTTTAAAAGTCATAACTGATGTTTCACCAGTTGAGAACAATTTACGACCAGAAATTAAGAGAATGAATAAACATACAAAACATTTATTTTAAAAATTTTGACATTTTCTTAATATCATTGTATTTAAACAAATATTAACAAGAGTAGTGTAGTTCTTACCTCACTCCCATTAGCAAGCTCTGCTTCATAAACTAAATAATCCAACAAGCCTGTAAAGAAGCTCTGCTCTGGCTGATTGCATGTTCTTCCAGTAACATGAGGACGGCATCTGAAATCATCAGTAAATTACATACTAAATTTCATCCACTTAAACCAATAAAAAATAACTAACAGCCCAATGAGTTCATTTCTCTTAATAATGACTGTCATACTCTACTTCCTTTCTTGCTTTTTTAAATAGTGTTTAATGTCTGCTCTTACTTCATGTTACCACAGGCAGTAACATTGGTGATGAAATGATAATTGGGAAAGGAAATTTGGGAAGGAAACATTCCAGGCCTAAGTTTAGAGTACCTCCCCAACATTTTCCAGTTATGAGGACTGAGGAAAACCTGGAAAAAATCTGTCAGGGAGGACGGTCCTGGTGGGAAATAAACAGCACACCTCCCATCCACAAGTCTATGCCGTAACAATTTTGGCTATCTTATTTCTTGCTTATGACTGTTAAACAGCACGAAAAGTAGTAACATTATGGTAAAGACAAAAATGCCTTTAAAACATACAATTGACTGGTAGCAACAAAGCAGAGTCAAAAGAAAAGAAATAAACAGAATTAGAATACAGTAGAATCTCGTTAGTACGTTTTTGCAGAGACCTAAGGATTTGGACATCATAGGCGGGAAAACGTGTTAACAAAAATACAAAATCTGCCATTTAAGAACACAGTTATGTAATAAAACCTAATAATTACTACGTCTCCATGGGCAGTTGAAATAGATTTCAAGTACAATTTTATACTGAATACGATCCATGTTTCTATGTTAAATTCAATATGTGTTCAAATGGATTTGGATACACAAAACCTGAGAACAAATAATTCAAGCTTTTATGTTGGTCAACTTTTTGAGGTTATGAATGTTTTTGAGAAAATAAATTGCGAATTATGGAAGTGACAATAGTGGCTTTGCTGTGTGTTTTATTACACATATGATAACAATTTCCGCTAAAGAAAGAAAACAAAATTATGTGCGTGCATCGTGTTAAGAGTACTAGACGATAGTAACTTTGGCTTATTCAATAAGATTTGAATACAGTAGGTGTTTCCATGCAACAAATTTCGTTCCGATCCTTTTCTGATCCTATTTTCCAAGAGGAAAGTTTTGTTTTAGCATTTTACTCTTCTTTAAAAGCAGTTTCAATCAATTTAGGTTTGCTAATAATCGTGTTTAAGGCTGACGGAGGAATGTTTAACTTCCGCATTATATCCACATGTTTCATATTTGGATTGTGGTATACTTCAAGGATTTTCAGTTTTTCAGTGTTGGTTATTTACTACACTTTCTTTTTTTCATTGCAAATGAAAAGTTAAAATACAATCTACGTATGTTTGGTCAACACTCAACAGTAGAAACTATCGTTGGCATTTACCACACCAGGGTAAAGCATTCTCTATCCCACCCACATAAATCGTGTCACACAAATATTTACATACATGCATTTGATTGGCTGCCGGTATCCAGCCCATGTCCAAGGATTGGCCAAAGTAGCAAATAGAGGACGTCAAACTTTGAACGTGTTAAGTACCTAATCCCACTGGACTGACCAAGGATTGGCCAAAACAGCGAATGAGGACGTCAAACTTCAAACGTAGTAAGCGGGATTGGGAAAACACACTAAGCAAATGTTATTTATTACATTTGGTGATTTGGTACCAGGACTTTTATAATTCAACATAATAAACGGGAAAACGTGTTAATGAGGAATGTGCTAACGAGATTCCACTGTATTCTGATAGTTTAAACTTACTTCCATCATAGGCAGTGTGAGCCTAAGGATGCATATTTGCTGACTTCTAGGGTGCATTTCTAAGATGAAGTCTAACCACAGTTTTAAGCATTGAATTTGTTTGCAAAGCCTTTGCGATATTTTGTGAAATCTTTGAAAACCTGTTTTCTCCATGAGATTAACTGTCCTTGTATGTTGTTGTAAGGTTTAAGATTCTATATCAATCTAGTTGCTCTTTAACATTCTCCAGGTATTCTACACAATCAATTTTTAAGATTAAAAAAAAAAGGATTAATCAAAATTATACAAGAGAAAATGAAATTTCTAAATTCAGATTGCTTCATGGTAAAATAAAACAGATGAAAAGAACCCTTTTTGCAGGAAAATTTCATATTGAAGAATATCAGATGTGAAGGGAACCTTTGTGGGCAAAAACAGCTACTTTGTTAATAAATGCATTTTTAAGACCCACTCTTTTGTGCATGTTTCTAAAAAAGGGAGTTATAGTGGCCCATTCTCCCACCACAGTCCGATGACCTCTATTTGAAAAAGATAGGATTTCTGTTCATAGTATGGGAGTTTGGTTCATATAAGTTTCATTTTTCAGTATACACTTCTTACAGCCCACTTCTATTTCTGTTATTTGTAGGCCGAGGCATTTCGGTACATGCCACTTCAAGTTTAGCGCACACAGACCATTGCACACGAAATGCTGGGCAGCAACAATGTAAATAAAGCTATCTCTTATACGCATTCAATCAAACGACGTACAGTCATGTACAAAGTAAACTGTACCTGCAGATGAGCAGCTAATTTGAAATGATATGCTGGTAAGATACAGGGCAGCCATTAAATTGATCATTGAGGTAAGTAAAAGGGACAATGCAATAAAAAGTTAAAATATATGTGATACATTGAATTATTTATTCATTCATTCATTCATTCATTCATTCATTCATTCATTCATTCATTATCTGTTTACCCTCCTCTTATGTAGGACTTACACCCCCCAGGACTTACAAGCGGGTGCCTGGGGTCAGAGGCCTATCGAGGAGCAGACACTCATGGATCAGACAGAACATACAGGATGGGTGATCAGCCCGATGCCTGGTATGGGATGAAGGAAGTAGATGAAACGAAATGTGGGTGAAATGGATGAAAGGAAAGGTGATGATGGAGCAGTTGGTGGAATGAATGGCGGGGGAAACCGGAAAACCCGGAGAAAACCCGCCCAGACACTGCTTCGTCCACCACAAATCCCACATGCAGGTCCCTGGGATTGAACCCGGGCCGCCTCGGTGGGAGGCGAGCGGTCTAACCACTTGGTCACGGCGCCGCCTCATTGAATTATTTATACCATTCATAAATTTATACAGAAACATTATTATTCTCGTAATATGTTGCAATGTATGACATGTACATTTGCAGTGCCTCAAAAACAAAACTTCTTTGGTTAGGGGTGAAACACAATTTATACTCTCAAAATGTTCTCTCCACGTCACAGGATGTAGTGGATGCAAACTTAAAATTTAGTAGATCACTTCTGTGTAACTATCTGCTGTCTACATTTTGTAAGATAGCTTTTTCACTTTCTACTAATGCATTGCAGATATCACACAATCTTGATTATCCTAGATTTTTGTCAAACACATTCACAAGTTTGTTCCTAATTGTCAGAGCTACTTTATTGGTAACTTGAGAAATATTTGTCGAAAATTTTTCTATATGTCGAATGGCATCCAGCAGTTCTGGTTTCCATGATTCCAAAACAGTAACAGTTTCAGGTAAATATTTATAATTATTCTGAATGGTTGTTAAGTCGTGAAGTAGCTGTTCTGAAACAAGTCTCTTTACCTGCCTAATCCACATGCATCATTCATTGTCAAATACATTTAATGTATGTACAATTTTATGAAAATGTGTGGCATAATAGAATGTAGCTTCAAGCCAAGTTCCCCAGCAGGTTACGATTGGTCTTGGAGGTAAAGGTATATCCGTAGCCCCCTCCTGGAATATGTGTAACCTTGGAGGGGATTTTAGAAAAATAGCTTCTAAAGCCCACTTATCAAATCATCTACATCAGGATAGCAGGTTCTGTCACTCTATGAAGAGCATATGCCAAACATGTAATGTGTACCACATCTCGATAATGTTTCTGTATTTCTTTGCCAGTCTTAAATATATATGATGCACCATCAGTTACTAAAAGACGAACATTGTCACCTTTAGGTCCATCAGGCCACAAAAGGAATAACGCTGTTTCAAATAAAGTTATCATTGTAAGATAATTCACTTTTGTAAGTTCCTCACAAGTTAACAAAAATGTTTCCCCTGGTCCATTAGCAGAGAGTATGCCGACAACAACATTTGCAACGGACCTACCAGCCAAATCTAGTGTTTCATCCATGGAAATCCATAGTTTATTATCTGCCATGGTTTCCCGTACATCAGCTAACACATCTTCATGGCATGTTCATACATACCTGCGGAGTATTCTTTTGGAAAGTAGTTTACGTCATGTATATTTCTCCATGAATGCAACAAAGACTTGATTTTGCAGCTTGTGTATAGGTACCAGACCTAACAAAGAAAACACAAAAATTTTGGCAGAAAACCGCTTTATTTCTCTACATACTCTCTTATCAGCTTTATACACTTTTCCCAGCAATGTTCAATAGCTTGGATACCCTGTTTATAGTGAGAACCATCAACTGGTTTATGTTCTGCAAACTAGCCATCAACTGCAAACTCCACCTCTTCATTGTTGGCAATCTTTTCTTCAGCTTTGGAAACAGAAAATAATCAGAGGGGACTAAGGCAAATAGGGTGCATGAGGAAGCAATTCGAACTTTAACTCATAGACTTTAGCCATGGCAATAATGGATGTGTGAACTGGTGCATTGTTTTGATGAAACAGAACCTTGTTTTTCGCTAAATGCATCCATTTTTTCTTGATTTCACCATTCAAATGCTGCAATAAGTTTGCATAATACTCGTCATTGATTGGTTTTCCTTTTTGAAGATAATCAATGAAAATTATCCCATGCGCATCCCAAAAAACTGACGCCATGACCTTGCCTGCAGATGGAACTGTCTTCACCTTCTTTGGAGCCGATTCTCCCCTTTCAATCCACTGTTTTGACTGTTCCTTTGTCTCAGGTGTGAAGTGATGGACCCATGTTTCATCCATGGTTATGAATTAACGCAAAAACTCAGCTTTATTGCAGCAAAACATCGCCAAACACTCGACTGAAACATCCTCACAATGCTACTTTTGTTCCATTGTAAGTAAGCGCAGCACCCATCTTGCACACAGCTTTCGCATGTCTAAATTTTCAGTTAGTATGCAATGTAAAGCACTTTTTGAAATGCCTACAATGTCCGCTAGCTCACGCACTTTCAGTCGACAGTCATCAAATACCATTTTGTGGATTTTTTCACAATTTCTGGCGTGGTCACCTCATTTGATCGACCAATTCGATATTTGCTTGGCAGCTCCTATGGCCTCGTTTAAACTCTGCCAACCAATATTTTACTGTGGTAAACGAAGGAGCAGACTCCCCCAGAGTAGAATCTAGCTCAGCTTTAATATTAGTTGGACTAAGTCCTTTCAAATGAAAGTATTGTATCACATAATGATAGCCAGTTTTATCCATGTTTATAAATTCGCTGAGACAGTTCAGTATTAATGACTGCCAAACAATTACTAAACAACGTAGCATCGTCAAACTTCAAACTTAAGCTTTATAAGGGTGGTACTTTCTACCATAGTCATTTGTTTGAAACAACAACTGCTATATATACGTCAGGTCAGGCACTTCTGGGACTGCCCTTGCATGTCAGCGGACACCGTCGTTTTACACAAATCTTTACAAAATATGTTTTCCCTGTCTGGTGTTGTTTTTAAAGTGGAAGGCAGGTCTACATTTTCTCTAGTTTCCATTAACTGAATATTTGTTTTGTTTCGTATTATGTTTATGGTTTTGCAGTATTAATTTATATACTGCCGCTTCCTTCTGCTTATCATTGTAAAACACACCTTACATGTAATGTTTTCTCCATCTGTAGAGAAATGCTTTGAACTTAACTCCTCCACTATTGTATGCATAAATTTATAGCTAGAGTCCTGAACTTGTGACATACTTACAGATTTATTTCAATTGCACAATTAATCCATAGTTAGGATCTCTGCTCACAACCACTGCACTGTACTGTACTCTGCATCCTGGAGCAGCTGTGTATAACACAGCGAGTGCCTGACATCCGTGTCCTGATGTCCGTGTGATCATAACCTGCAGCGCTCTTGTGGCACCAGAAAGGCACTGAAATGCCTTGCCCTAGTTATTTGATTCTATCACTTTACTGTCACTAGCTCCAGAGTTAAAACTTCCCCATTTGTTTTATAAATCATTTCTATATATAATTCATTCTACACTCCCAAGTTTATTTTCACTCCAGCTTCATTTATTGGAAACAATACAGTGCATTCTTAATTAAATGGTTACTTTTTTTAACAAATTAATTTTTGCCTTCCACTTACTATTATTATGGATAACAAAAAATAATAATCAATTTATGGAGTAACTTTTGTTACAAAACATAAACTCTGTAAACATTTTCACAATAAAAAAACTGTACCTGCATTGGCCAGTGATAACATCACAGTTATTATCAAATGAACCACCAGGATCACAGTCACAAGCTTTGCAGCCATCTCTATCATCAGATAATCCATAGTATTCTGGTAGACACTGATTACAATCGCGTCCAGTTACATAACGTTTACATGTGCACTCTCCAGTGTAGACATTGCATCCTTGATTGTCTATTGTACCCAGAGTATTGCATGTGCAGGCTGTAAAAAATAAAACAATCATCTGTATCTTGCTCATGCTAAAACATTTTGATTAGTGCCAATGAGTATCTTATCAGTTTCATGCTTGTTTCAACATTTCTGTGAGCTACATTAAAAGCTTTTAGCAATAATTGAAAGAATTTATTTGTTTTTAAGAAGGATTTACAATTTTTTAATAATTTCTCCATTAATTCCCTTGGAGTTACTTAAAAGGTAATTTCTAAGACTAAAGCCTGGTGTACAATTGCCCAGAAAGGGAACAGAAATGAGAAGCAGAATGGAAATGAAGTGGGAAGGTGAATATGCCTGAAACAATCAATTGAAAATGGGAACAAGAATTAGAAGACCTAAGATCAGTTTCTAAAGTTATTCTACAATAAACCAGGAATGAGAATCAGAACAAGTGAAAGTGAAATACAAGAGCTGTCCAGAAAGTAGCTTCTGTTCATGCATAGCACAAGAAGTAGTGGGGGTAGCGCCACAATTGCAACATCAGTATGCGCAGTGGCTCAGAATGCTTCTAGGTGTGCAAGGTGGAGCATCGTACTGCTGTGTGTTTGCTAGTTATAACCTAACAACAAGAGCACCAAAATAACAAATCCTGCCAAGTGTGAAGTGTGTATGAAGTGTGAAAAGGCTAAGAAGAGCAATCCAAAACAAGTGTCGTGTCTTCTGACATCTGGTGGTGTGTTTTTGCATGACAACACTCGCCCTCACACAGCAAACAACAAAAATGAACTTTTGGCCAAATGGGACATTCTTGACCATCCCCGTACAGCCCAGATTTGACCCCTAGCTACTCCCATCTGTTCCCATACATGAAAAAGTGGCTTGCAGCTCAGCGCTTCAGCAATGATGAATGCCATGACAGGGGGCAGAAGTTTATGTAGAGGGTATTTCAAAGACTGTGAAAAGGTATGACAAGTGCTTGAATCTGTTTGAGACTATGTAGAAAAACAGAGAAAAGTTGTAGCGTTCAGATGCATATAATAAAACTGTTGTATGTATACCGGTTACATGTTTATTTCAAAACGGAGGTTACTTTCTGGACAGCTCTTGTACTTCATTGTGGGCTTTTAATGATTCACAATAAAGGGAGGCAATGTGTTGAGGTTCAGCATGTGGTGCTGCCTTTCTTAGCCAATGCTCAATGTCACCCAGCATGCTCAAGGAAATTCAGAACCTCTACTGAGAGATCCTGAACATCTCCTCATACACTGCCGGCACTGAGGAAAGTATTTCCAAGCCTGTATGCCTACAACCAATGACACACACCAGCTCTCATCAACCACAAGCTGTACTTCATAGAGAAGAGACAGACTTTCAAACTTGTGTCACAGCCTCCATGACTATTAACCAAATGTAAATTAACCAGCTCAATGATGTTACACATGGAACATCCAAACAGCCATAAATTTCCTATCTGGAACCACCAATACTCTCCCCAGACCAGCAACAACAGGATACACACTGACCACACTCTGCCACGAAGACTCTCACCAGACCTTGTAAGCCGCACCCATTCCAGAAGCCTCTGCTGGTATCCACAACCCATATGTCACCACCAACACCACAACCAGCTACCAAGGAGATCTCCACTTTACAAGTGATGCATGCCAAAGACTGCAAATTGTCAATCAGTACATCACCCCTTTTGAGGCTCAAGGCACACTTCTGCAACAAAATGATTCAATAAAGCACACTTTCCTATCCCCCAGAGCACCAGTCAGGGCTCTCATCATGGCTGGGTCCTGGCACCCACTATAACACTCTCCTACTTCAATGCAGCAGCAGCCAACTAACATGAGCAGACTTGAATAATGGGTGCGCTAATGCTGGACACCACAAAACCTGCAGATATCCTACTTAATCCTCTCCAAAAAAAAAGATAGAAACAAGAAACTATGTTGATTAGTATATCAATAACAACATGCAAAATCAGTTTTGCACATTTAGATATTATCTATTTGGAAATGACTAATAACATTATTTTGTTTGAATGCAGGTTAGCCAACTTTGATATTCAATATGGCAAACAATTTTAGAAAGCAATAAAATTAATCTTCGTGATTCTTTAACTAATGTTGCCAATTGACAGCTGAAACAAGACAGGATGGAAACATTGCAGCTGCTGGCAGTCATCTTGGTCTTGTTTCTCCAGCTACCAGAGAGAGCTGTTATGTGTCATGGCCTTCTTGGCTAACTTCAGGAATTGGAACGGGAAAGGGAAACATGAAACTTGATCAGCTTCCCTGTTTGTGATTCCAGGCTCTAGAAAGCTTCCCAATGATTGTGCACAATCAATTTGAAAATCAGTATCTTAGCATGTTTACTTATTCTAGCTCTTGTTTCTGTTCCTAACCTGAAACTGGCAAAATCTTGGTTGGTGACTGATGTTTTCTGGCCATGCATTATTGTGCTTTTAAGATTAAGGGACAAGATGATTATATTGCTATGGTCTCATAGCAATCAACAAAAGCACCAAGCAGAAACAAGCTGTTTCCTTGGCAAATAGGGATGTCAACCTATTTTTAAGATGAAACTATGACTGCTTTTTCATTTAACATGGCTAACTATATTGCAGCAAATCTCTCTCTTACACTGCATGCCAACACATTTATGTTTATAAACAAGAAAACTCATTGCATTCAACTTGCCATGCTGTAATAAGCTGGTGACATCACATGCTTTTCTGTTGAACATATGAGAAACAGGATTAGAAATAAAGAATTTTCCATGCTTATCCTTGCCAGGACTGACATTTTCTCAATATTGGCACACTTTTCTTTCTGGAGAGAATAGTGGGGTGGTGGGTCAATCAAAAGAGGAGGACAAAGCTGTCAGCAGGCTAAGCAGACACAACCTCCTAAAGGTTAATCCTCATAAGATCCAGCAACTAGGTAATAATTTATCAGCCCAAGTGACCTAAAGATCAGTTTACTTGTTTTGCATGCATTGTTTAGTGATGTAGCTTCATTTGCTATTTGGTTTACAGTATAATTTCAGAAACTATTCGTGTCAGAGAATATAGAACACAATGAGATCTGCATGGGAGAGTGTATATATGTATGATTGTGGGTTAACTTTGATCGATGCCAGATATTATAAGTGATTTTGAAAAAGACAACAGGTCATGATTTCCTTGGGAGATTCCAGCAGCTCTGATGTTGCTGATCCTTATTTTTTTTTGGGGGGGGGAGGTTTAACATCTTTTAATAACTCAAGGTCTTTTGCAGAGAAGGTGAATAGAATGGTCAGAATGGTAATCAAATGGGCCCATAGTCCACTGAGCTGAGAGTAACCTAATATTTCTCTTAGGAGGATGAGGGAAAGCCCCTGAAAAAAAATCTATCCATGAAACTCACCCAAAACAAGATTTGTACCAAAATTTTGTTCAACAAGGAAATTAATTATGCATATGTTATGATAGAGCACTTAATTTATAATATAAATCAGGAACAACAAATTAAATGTTTTAGAAATTAAGGTGATGTGTGAAGTGTAAGATTATAATAATAATAAATTGTATTCTAATTCACTAAAAACTATAAATTATTTACATATACTCTCTTTTATGCTTACTCCTCATTTGTTTATTTTCTACCTTTGAACATTCTAAAATTTCCATATATTATATACTATAATGAATGAGAGTACCTACGTTCACAGCCATCTGGGTTTTCTTCATCAAAATTCCAATACCCATTCTTGCATCTGTCACAACGTCTTCCATCAACATTAGCTTTGCAGTGACATCGTCCAGACTCCAAACCATTAGCTAAATCCGTGTGTGAATCACATATACCATCATCTAGTGAGCCACGGGGATCGCAGTCACAAGCTGCAACATTTTAAATGTTTGTTATAACAAATTGAACTTGAACACAATAAGTTTTACTTTCTTACTGCACAAAGTACTTCAAAATAAGAGTATTTTGTCAGCTTTACAGATTGAAGGTTTAACTGACTTTTAGTTTACTTATGCTGTGCATTACCTGAGAGGATTTTCCTAGATACTGGGAGGTGATAAAAATTTAATGCAAATTTTTCAGTAAAACTTACATCTGTAGCATCTAAAATGTAGCTTAATTCTAAATGATTTGCAACACAATGGCATTATTTCTCTTCTAACCAGTGATGTCACTTTCAGTTTCTGATAGTTAATTGAACTTCCACAAATGTCATGGGTAAGTTAAAGTTGGAAAGGTAGAATTATACTGAAAAATTCAATGCCATAGCTGGGATTTGAATCACAAATTTTTGGCTTTCCATGCTGTTGCTCTAACCAACTGAGCTACCATGGCAACCTGCTCACATGACACAAAATTCTAATTGCTTTTATCGAAAAGCTATAATTCATCCTTTCAGGGCAATATCTTTGTAGAGGTGAACCTGTTCAGTTGTACAGAGTGGTAACAGTTTGGGGGTAGCAAGAAGGAACCCATCTGTGTGCTGAAAATCTTAATGTTTTATCTTAATTAGATTATTGTTTTAATGCATCTGTGACACCTGTGGCTGCTTTAAGAAAATAATTGGGTCAAACAGAGTCACTGTTAGCACAAACACTTTACATCCTCATGAGGGAATGAACAATTCCAAAGATTCATTGCAAACCATTGATTTTCATTGCTTGTTGTGCTACATTGTATCACTGTGTTCATTAGATAAACATCCAGCATTGCTCATTCATTAGGTTAACATGCAGCATTGCTCCAAATGACAGTGTTTAACTCGTAGAGCTTAAACAGCCGCAAATAGTTTTCCTTTGATTAAATTCTTTCCTTAATTAATTGTTATTTGTATTTACAACTGATGATACCTAGTGCAATTGTTCATGTACCACACACACCTTTTTGGAAACCTTTTTTTTTTAAATTGGGGTGTGTATCTTATTTGAATTTCTTATGTTGGAAGCATTGCTTTTGACTCACACGTGTATTTCCAGTATGCGAGCACACAAAGTATAACAGGGGCAATAGTGTAAGCGTCAGTCTTTGTTCATCTTCAGGTGGTCTCCAGCATATGCGATAGTTCTGATTTAAGTATCATTCATTCTTTGTGACTATTGTTCATGTTCAAACCTCAGTGGACTTTGCGTTCATTCACTGCTGTGGAAAAATTGAAAATTATCAAAGAAGTGGATGCAATACAAAATCGTGCTGCAGGAAGAAAATTCAATGTTCCAGAATCTTGTGTAAGGGATTGGAGGAAAAAGTTGCAAGCAACCAATCACGACAGAGTATTTGCGAGAATTGCTGGCCAAGTACCCAGAAGTGGAGGATAGACTTGGAGTCTTCATAAGCTTGAGACACCAGTTTGGTTATGCTGTGACCACAGAAATGTGCCAGCTTCAAGCAATGAATATTATGCAAGAGATCAGCATTGAGGAGAATTTCAAAGCAAGCATGGGGTGGATTCCATGTCTTTTTGTATGGTGCGGGTTTTCATTTCGCAGGCATACCATAATAGTGCAACGTATGCCAGAAGTGTATAAAGACAAACTTTTTGCCTATCAAAGGATGTTATATGCCTTCGTATACTGGTACAGGAATATGAAACTAGATGATAGTGATATAATTAAAACATGCATGAAGTACTAAAATGCATTAGGGCACAACAAGTGGGGGAAGGAATTGAATGAAACTTTGGAAGAGATTGGTATGGGGGATGTATGGCAGAGGGGTGAAAATAATTCAATTGGTTTTTGGAAGAAAGTAAGGAAGAGATTAGAAGATATTGAGAGGCAAGGGACATGGGCAAGTCTTGAGAATAAAAGTTCTTTGTAGTTGTACAAGATGATAAAAAAAGAATGGGGAAGGGAGAAATATGTCAATAGTTGTGACAAGTAGGGAATAGAGGGATTTGCATGGATGCAATTAGGGGTATTGTATACCAAAGGTTTTAGGAACAGTAATATGAAAGTATGTGTTATGTGTGGAGAATCAGAAGGTATACTCCATTGTTTGATGCAGTATAAAGAAACAAGTAACTGGAGGGAGGATATTTGGGATAAAAAAATAGGATAAATTGGAAAATATTATAGTGGCAATAAAAATGTTGACAGAGAATGGGAAAGAAGTAGGAGCATGGGTGAATATTTAGAAAAAGTAAGGAGTAAATGGATTAGAAAAGTAAAAAGAGAAAAAGATAGGAGGGAGTCAAATTAGGGCCTGAACGCACACAGACGACTTGGGAGTCACAGCATGCTGGACCGTAGAAAGGTGTGTCAGTCTCAATTACAAGAAATGTATGTAATTGTAAGAAATGTATGTAATTGTTGATAAATAAATATTCTATTCTATATGTCTCCATATGCAGCATGAATGTCTGATTTTGCAATAGGAAATGCCAATCAAATGCCTATTTATTTCGATATGCCATGTGATACCACCATTGAACAGAAAGGCTCAAAGAACGTGGCAATATGTACAGCTGGTTGCAAACATGCAGTACCATCATGTTGGCTATGCTTGCTGAAGGCAGGAAACTTCCACTATTCATAATATTTAAGCGGAAACTCATTCCCAAGGAAGAGAATTTTCCTCCTGGAATGCTGGTGAGAGTCCAGGAAGAAGGGTGAATGGACAATATGCTAGTCATGGGAGCAATGTCCTAGAGCACTTCTATCATGCCAGAGAAACACGCTAGTATTGAACAGCTTTCGCAGGCATCAAACACAAGATGTGAAATGAAGATTAGCTGCAGGAAACTCAGACCTGGTTTAGATTCCTGGTGGAATGACTTCATGCTACAGTCAGTGGATGTTCGCATAAACCACCCATTTAAGGCTCAACTGAAAAGATATACAGAATGGATGGCATGCAACAACCACAAGTTAATGCCCACCAGGAAAATTCAAAGCCCTTCATTGTCTTTGGTATGCAACTGGGTAAAAGTTGCATAGAACCGAATTCCAGCCAGTCTCGTTTAGAGGTCATTCGTCATTCAAGAAGTGCTTCATATCCAATAAAATGGATGGGACAAAGGATGATGCAATCTGGAGCAATGATGACGATGAGCCAAGTTCTGCAGGGGAGTCCAGAAGTGATAGCTAGGGTTACCTACCTACATAGGTATGATACAACATAAAAATGTGAGTAAATAACTTAGATATTAGTTACATTAAACACAATGCACCTTTTAATGAGTGTATATTTTATTTGATTTAGGTTGTCAGCTTGCATAGAAGATTCTTCTTGCCATATAGAATACTATGGACACAATCGAGAATGATTCCTTTATTGTACATTTGTAAATAGTTTCTAAATAATAAATATTAGTCTTGTATGTATGAGTTTTGTTTTTGTATTTTTTTTTGGGGGGACCCTTGAAAAATTGGGTGCGTGTCTTACTCACATGCATGTAGTACACGAGTAAATATATCAACTCTGCATGAAGCCAGAGTACACAATTACAACATACCTACTTTGAATATGTAATCAGTGGTGACCCATGCTACAGGGCACAAGGGCACATGTCTTCCCTTTAATTTTGAAACTTAAATACCTTTAAATAATTTCTGCATTAATTCTCAACTCAAAAAAACATTATAGAATTTTAGATGCAAACCCTGAATGTTTCAGCACCTGCATTATGGTATATAAAAATGTGCATGGTTTAAATAGCTTCTCAGGCAAATACAGATGAGAGAGAGAGAGAGAGCGTGCATGCATGCGTGCGTGCGCGTGTGCATGTGCGTGTGCGTGTGCGTGTGCATGTGCGCGCGCGCGCGTGTGTGTGTGTGTGTGTAGAGAATGGGCCAGGGCACATTCTCCTTGTGTCCAGATTTAGAAGGGCAGAATGCTTTGGTTTAAAAGCAGTTATGTTGGAGAAGGAGATGAGAGGTGTCATAGGGAAGAGGTTTTATTGGTTTGTTTTTATTTATGAACACTCTTTAACTGCTATGGTCCTCAGCATCGCATTCTATATTGGGCATGAAAGACCAGAAAGTTTGCTCAGAGGCTTCTTTATCAGGCTTGAGATTTTTTACACACCATAAATCTATGATACAGAACCACCAGCTTTACTTCCCTTCCGAAGGAAGCCATGCTATGGATTTTTATGCCTGAAAAAATCCATTGCCCTCCACCGGGTTTGAACCCATGACCTCAGCATGGTACCACTAGACCATGGAGGACAAGTATCATGGGGAAGAGCATGCAGAATCTGTGGACTTTCGCCATACATGTCATGTGCACTGAGTCTATCTTAGATTACACCTGCAAGAGAAGCTTCCCTAAATGATATGTTGTGAGGTCCACATTATTACTTCCCATCACTCTTTTGCACTGATGGTTTATGAGAAATCTAAACTATATATATATATAATTTATTGCTGTACACATTGGAACACATAGCAATGTTCAGGTAAAAAGTATAACCATTTATAAATTTAAATTCTAAAAATCATCTACCTTGTATATGAAGCCCTTTCACTATGAAGGTAATTCAACTAATATATCTTTAAACAACATTACATTTTAAAAAGAGTCAGCATTATCATTAGAGTGAACATGAATGATTAGTGAGAGGAGGGTCACAAAATGAACTTCATGTATAAATAGAAAGTTTAGTTTATGGAAAAACTAAGTCATAATTGATGCACTTACATCAAATTTTTTTGTGTCTTGACCACTTTCAAGAGCTGAGGCCGTCAAATGCAAAACTCGTCTTATCCAAAAATTAAAAAAATTGAGTTACACATGGCATTCAATACTTCTTGCAGTTCTCTACGAACTGGTGACTTTGGGTTTGAACAAAACTCATCTAATACACCTTCAAGAGAGCCCCGAAAACTGCTGTTCAATGCAAAACTCTTCAAATCCATGGTGGCGGTTGATGCAGAACTCGTCTAATCCATCTTACAATTCAGAGCAAAACTTGCCTTATCCAATACTTGTTTCACTACAATTGTGCTGTGTGAAGAGCAAAACTCGCCTTATCCAGTACTAAGAAAGATAGCAGTTTCGCTTCTCTGCTTCCCTACATCGGCAGTCCTGTGCGATTCCAACTGTTTTTAGTTTAGTTTTGACTTGTCTAAGGTGCGGACGTGTTATTATGGAGTCCTCTGATATCCCGAAGTTGGTGGAAAGGGTAGAACTAGGAAACGGATATCCCGTGAATCGAAACGTGAAAGGAAGAAGAGGGAAATATATGTATGATCGAATTACAATTAAGTAGTATTCTTCCATTGTTGACAGATATGACTCATATGAATAAGCAGATAAATTTACAATACAGTCTCAATTGTTAAAGGCATTCAGCAAGCTTTGGCCCACGCTTGCTTGCCTGCCTACAATCACAACAGCAAGTCATTCCAATGCAGTAACTTGACACAAAAGGACATAAGGAAATTCCATGAAGCCTTCTACACCTGCAGTTCTAAAATTAAACACGACTGTGTTATACTGACTTACTGTTCAACTGATATACCTAAATGGCAGCGTGCAGTCAAAGATGATTCTCGGAAGGGTTTTACAACAAAGTATCACGTAAAACGTCTACAAGGTCTGCCAGTTCAGGTGTGTCAGAAAACTTTTCTACATTTTGCAAATAACAAAAGACAGAGTACAAATGACACCTTGAAACTGGAGTGGCGCCGAAGAATTCCGAGTTGGAGACAGGGTGTCACAAAAAATAGTAATAAGAGAGAATCTGTAATTAAATTCATACAGAAGTTTAAAGTACTTGACGTCCATTATTGTAGGAGTAAAACATCAACATGGCAATACTTACTAAGGGAATTAAGTATTAATAAAATGAGACTATGTATAATGCAGAAGCATCTAATTCATTGAAAGTGTCTAAGAATATCTTTCATAATATTTTTAATGCAAAATGTAATATAGGCTTCATAAGCCCTGTTTCTGATGTATGCTTGCTTTGTCTTCCTTATGATGAGAAAATAAAATTGGAAATAGATAAAACTAAACGTTCTGATTTGCTGATAGCTAAACTAATACATAAACTTAGAGCTAAGGCATATTTTGATCTCGAAAGAAGATGATAAAGTAGCAACATTTTCATTTGACTGTCAGAAAAATATGGTACTGTCAAAAGTACAGGATCAAGCAGCATCCTTACAGCAGGCACTTATACATGTATAACTTTTCCATTGTGCACAGTTCATCCAAGAAAACATTGACAAATCAGAATATTTGTAATTCTGTTTGGACATAAAACTGAACGTCCTAAAGGTTAAAACAAAATTGTGTCAGCAGTATACGGTCAACTGTGCAAATCCGATTTTTCTGGAGTTAAGAAAGTTAGGCTATTTGCAGATGCCTGCTGTGGACAAAATAAAAACACCACTAAGATAGGCATGTATAATAAATGCTTGCTATTCAAGCACCACAGAATGTGCAGGTGATAGAAATGATTTTCCCTATTCCTGGCCATTCATTCACCCCTCCTGATCGTGTTTTCGGGCAAATAGAGAAAGAAATAAGAACGAGAAACACTACCAGTATAGGCCTGAAGAATATATTGAAATCTATAAAAATCATGGAAAGCTAATCAGGCTAGGGACAAGTACCTGTACAGGATTGGAAGTATGCTGCAAAGGAAATATTGAAGTCACCAGGATCCTAACATTTTAAATTTAAGGCATTTAAACATATTATTTTACAACATTTTACCTCAGGCAAAGTTCTAATGAGACGTAAGGCAAATTAACAGTTCGATTTGTGTGTAGGCAAGACCGTTCTGACCTGAGGCAAAACCTTAGAAATGCATATTGCAAGGAATTTAGATGTAGGTGTAAAAGTAAAGGAGGAAAAAGCATTTGGTGATAACTCGGAGGAAAATGAAACCTGTATCTTCAAGAATTTAATATATAAAAACAATATTGCCAATTACGATTAAAAAGTAGATGCTGTTTGCGAGAGTTTCTTGGATAGTGAGGAAGGACAACTTAGAATTTTATATGTTTGTTTTTGAATATTAGTTATTACTATTACATTTTAAACATATTATGTAAATTTTACAAGTCATAAGATGTATGTGATAGGAAAACTGGTCAATTTTAGTGACCAAACTACTAAAGGAGTGCTTCATTGATATTCTTAAGCAGAAATTGGTGAAAAAAATTGTGAAAATTTAGTTTTTTTAACTAAAATGAAATCAGAAATGGTCATAATTATACAAATATTGCAAGGAGTAATTTATTAACATTGTCAAACACAAATATTGAGAAGTAAATCGAAAGTGTTTGCACTTAATTGTAATTTAGTATTGTGTTTCCACCAAAACTCGCCAAATCCACTACCATTGTGTGCAAAACTCGCCTTATCCAAAATTAAATTTTGATTTACCGCCATATTATTTGAGACTGATTTTCAAGAGAATACATTCATTTTAAGGGTCTAGTCCGGACATTATAACATTAAGAGAATTTTCAAATGTTCTGTTTTTGCCTAATATCAGTTGAGGCAGTATTTTAATGCCTAAATGACATTAATTGTATTTTTTTTTATTAAATAAATTCAATAACAGCCCACCTAGAAAACAATATGTATATAATTATTATATAAATTGTATGTAAAGTCTTTGTAAATACTTTTTTTTATTGTAAACATACTTATTAGTGATATGTAAATGTTTATATACTCTAATAGTGCAAAAACTGTGAGAATACTATGTTTTAGGATGTTAATAATGATGCAATAATATAATTTTGGTGACAATAATGTGTTTGGAATTTTAAAAGTACTGGTTATGAAAAAGATCGGTAATAACGTAATTTTGCTTACAGTTTGGAATTAACCAATCAAAAGTAAAGCAAGATTTTTAGTTTGAATACTTAAATTCTATTGGACTAGAATTAGCCAATAAGAGATTGGCATTACTGACGATAAAGGTTTTCACCATTGAATCTAGTCAGTCTCGGGCAAGATATTAGACAGAGCAGATGTGAAAGTCTCGGGCAAGATGTAGTACACAGCAGACGTGAAAGTCGTGGGTAAAAATGTTGTAAATTTTATAAATGATAAAATTTGTGTTCTCCGCCAAAAATGTATTAAGTGCTCACAGTTTTATTTTATAAAGTGTTGTGTTTATAAAATGTGCAAATATAAAGTGAAATAAAAAGAAGTAAAAAAAATTTAAAAAAGTAAATTGTGTGGCGTCTTATAATTTGAGTCTTATCACAACCCTGCAAGAATTCGTGTTTCTATAGTGCGACTGAAAGCAGCCGAGGCAAATAACTTTAATAATATTACATAAAAAGAAACATCACCTTCACTATAAACTTTGGCGTCCTAAAAATCAAACAACATCAAAGTGTATCTTCATTATGTAACCTTAATAATATTTACGTAACCAAAAACATCGCTAAATTGCCTTCCGCAAATTGGCATACAACTGTGGGGCAAACTCCTCCAAATAATTACGCAACCTACAAACTGGAAGTTGAAGAACAATACTTCTTCAAATTGGCTCCCATATGTTGGTAGATAAACATAAAGCACCTCCATAACCCACAAATTTGAATCATAAAACATTTATTCAAAATGGCGCAAAAACGTGGGGCTTACAAGAAACATCTCACATCAAAAACAACGCTAAAAATTTTATTCTTCAAATTGGTGCTGCAATGTGATGGCTACGAATACGAGAATTGATGACGTCACAGAAGAGAATCCAACAGGGCGGCCAAAAACAACAAACATACAGTGAGATGCAGCTTGGAACTTGAAGATCAGCACCAAATTAACAAAAGAATCCAGGATAACAACAATTCTTCAGGAGTAAGGGGCACATGGTAAACATCTTAACAACAAATTATGCAGGAACACTGAGTATTGAAATTAAATATCAACTACAAATTAAAGGTCAGAACGTTCAATTTTTTTATGTCTTAAATATAAAATTTAAAAAATATTGTAAAATTTAAATAAAATTCATGCTGTTAAGAAGTGGAAAAGTTAAATTAAATAGTTCAAAAGTTAATAGAAACAATAAAATGCAAGCTATAAATAAAGAAAGTGTGGAGGTAGTTGAGGTTATGTCAGATATTACAGATAGCAATTTAAAGTGGATGAGCAGTTATCTGAAAATTCAGAAGTAGATATACAAAGAGATAGCAATAGTATGCAAAGTCAGTCAGATAGCAGTTGTACACAAGGTCAATCACCTTCACAAATATTAGTGCAAGAAACAAAACAAACAGATGCTATTCCCCAATCATCTAACCAACAAATGCAAGAAAACTTATCACAACAAAATTTTACGTGACTTCTAAAAGCAATAACTGATAAGATAACTGAAAGTAATACAGAGCTAAAAGTAGAATAAAGTACAGAATTTAATAATAAGTTAACTGAAACAAATAATAACTTTGCTGAACTGAGAAAAGAGTTAAAAGAAGATAATGCAAGGTTATGTAACAAAATAGATGAAATGAATAATAAGTTAACTAAAACTAATACAGAGCTAAAAGCAGGGTTATGTAATAAAGTAACTGAAATAGTACAGACACATGTAATAAAGCAACTGAAACTAATACAGAGCTGAGAAAGGAAAGTAATAGTAAATCAGATGAAACAAGTACAGAACTGCGAAAGGAAACTAGTAATAAGTTCAATGAAGCTAGTACAGATTGGAAAACAGAGTTAAATAAGATACAAGAAACTAGTCAGGAAACTAAAGAAGTAGGAAACACAAATGTAAACATTGTACAAATACAGATAGATGTAACAGTACCAAAGATAAATACAGATGTAACTAGTTATGTAAATGCTAACCAAATGCATGTCAGTAATGCAAATACAGAAAGAGATGTATCATCATTGTTAACAAACAAAACAAGAGATGCAATTGCTTTTTCAATAGCATCAACATCCCAAACACACAACATGAATAACACACATAAACAAAAGCATGTATCAAATTTGATGTCAAAAACAACTGTGCAACATAAAACTAGGGCAAAGCTAAAAAGTCTGTGGCATAAGAACAATGTAAACAGTATGAGAAAAAAAAAGAAAAGAAAAGTAAAGTCTGTAGCGTATATGTTTCACAAAAAAGAAACAGAAATTAAACGTAAACAGTCTGAGAAATAAAAAGAAAAAGCGACATTATGCTCTAGTTGTGGCCCGCACAGCGATGACGATGATGTCGTATATTTCCAACAGATGTCACTCTATGCAAAACACTGGCTCAACAGATGTCATTCTATGTCACACGCGTGACTAACACAATACTGCCAACATATGAATAATTGATGCCACCAAAGCGCCGCAACTTCGACCACAGGGCGTAGCCGAGGGATATTATATAACCTTAGGTTTATGAATTCACGGAAGATTACGTTTAGGTTATGTTTTTTTTATTTATATAACCTTACGTTTCTGAATTCACGGAAGTTTAGGTTACTTTTCTTTAAATATAAGCTTAGGCTTCTGATATACTTTTATAGGTTAGGTTAGGTTAGGTTAGGTTAGGTTTAGGTTTTTTTTATTATATAAGCTTGTTTTAATTAGTTACCAATGGTTACATCAAAGCACACGAGCGAAGCGAGCGTTCATTTCTAAGCATACGTTTCTGGTTCTCGGGAGGTTAGGTTAGGTTAGGTTTAGTTTTTTTTATATAAGCTTGTTTTAATTAGTTACCAGTGGTTACATCAAAGCACGCGAGCAAAGCGAGCGTTCATTTCTAGGCATACGTTTCTGGTTCTCGGGTGGTTAGGTTAGGTTTAGTTTTTTTTTATATAAGCTTGTTTGAATTAGTTACCAGTGGTTACAGTGGTAGGTTAGTTTAGGATTACTTGTTTTTATATAAGCTTACATTTCTGAATTCAGGGAAGGTTAGCCTTAGGTTACAATTTTTTTTTATTATTTAAGTTTGCATTAACTATCTACCACTGTTACGGCAAAGCAACTTCTTTATTACACTGTTATTACAGTCGAAATAACCTCTTAATAAAATATAATTTGACAAAAACTATTACAAACTTAAAACTTTGGTGCATATTCTTTTGCTGCTTTCAATTAGTGCATGGTGCAGCCAGTCTTTGAATGCGTTACATTTTCTCAGCGGGAATAACACACGAAGAAAAACAAGAAGAAGAAGAAGAAAAAACACTACTAACAACTGCGCATCGCATTTCTGGTGGATTTTCATTTATGTTGGCAGTTCCCACTATACCTCTTCTTCAACGAAAAAATACCTACGTTTGTTTTGTTTCGTACGCGATTCGCCTATATAAATCAAAACCTGTCGACAGGCAGGTAGGTGGGCACAAGCTATTGAACAGACCACATCTACTTTTAAACTCACTCACAAGGTAAATTATTCGCTTTTCTTTGGCTAATTGAAGCTACTTCGACGGGCCACAACTAGAGTAGGTTAGCCAGAAAAAGAAAATAAAGTATTTAAATTATGTGTGGCATAGGAATAAAATGAAAGAGAAAATAAATGTAAACAATCTGAGAAACAAAAAGAAAGGGAAAGTAAGCTTTACAGGTTATGTGTGGCACACGAGAAAAACAAAATAATGTATTTGGAACATAAAAGGGGAAAGCAATGTAATTTAAAATTGTAAAGTAATATGTAAATAATAATTTTTTTTTACTAAATAGAGCAAGTAATAAATAACAAAAGAAAGTTTAGAAACAGAAGAATTAAATTAAAAATCCATTGTTAGTAGAAAATATAAGTAGCAATTACATTTATATTATAAACTAAAATTTAGGGAAACAAAGGGTAACAAATGTTAACATGTATAAGTGTATATAATAATGTAAGGCATATAAAGTGTTTACTAGTGAAAGTGATAGTGAATGAGCAAACTTAACGCAAGTCATTTATCTTATACAAGGTCATTAACCTTGAAAAGTGGTATGCAAGTGAATAGGAAGTGTTCAGCTATACACGAGTGTTGTGACAAACGAGTGTTGAAGAAAAAGTAAGAAAGTAAAAGTGAAAGATAGGAAGTGCAAATGAAAGTTATGTTTCTTTCTTTCAGGGGACTTTTAGAAAATATTTGAAAATTTAAAAGAGCAAAACAAAAGAGTAAATTTTAAATATTTCTAAAAGGGGGCAATTTGAGGCAGTATTTTAATGCCTAAATGATATTAATTGTATTTTTTTATTAATTAAATTCAATAACAGCCCACCTAGAAAACAATATGCATATAATTATTATATAAATTGTATGTAAAGTCTTTGTAAATACTTTTTTTATTGTAAACATATTTATTAGTGATATGTAAATGTTTATATACTCTAATAGTGCAAAAACTGTGAGAATACTATGTTTTAGGATGTTAAAAATGACGCAATAATATAATTTTGGTGACAATAATGTGTTTGGAATTTTAAAAGTACTGGTTATGAAAAGGATCGGTAATAACGTAATTTTGCTTACAGTTTGGAATTAACCAATCAAAAGTAAAGAAAGATTTTTAGTTTGAATACTTAAATTCTATTGGACTAGAATTAGCCAATAAGAGATTGGCATTACCGACGATAAAGGTTTTCACCGTTGAATCTAGTCAGTCTCGGGCAAGATATTAGACGGAGCAGATGTGAAAGTCTCGGGCAAGATGTAGTACACAGCAGACGTGAAAGTCGTGGGTAAAAATGTTGTAAATTTTATTAATGATAAAATTTGTGTTCTCCGCCAAAAATGTATTAAATGCTCACAGTTTTATTTTATAAAGTGTTGTGTTTATAAAATGTGCAAATATAAAGTGAAATAAAAAGAATTAAAAAAAATTAAAAAAAGTAAATTGTGTGGCGTCTTATAATTTGAGTCTTATCACAACCCTGCAAGAATTCGTGTTTCTATAGTGCGACTGAAAGCAGCCGAGGCAAATAACTTTAATAATATTACTTAAAAAGAAGCATCATCTTCACTATAAACTTTGGTGTCCTAAAAATCAAACAACATCAAAGTGTATCTTCATATTTAATAATATAATAAATAATATTTATGTAACCAAAAACATCGCTAAATTGCCTTCCGCAAATTGGCATACAACTGTGGGGCAAACTCCTCCAAATAATTACGCAACCTACAAACTGCAAGTTGAAGAACAATACTTCTTCAAATTGGCTCCCATACGTGGGGCAGATAAACATAAAGCACCTCCATAAATTAAAAATAATGATTCTTCACAGTTTTTCACGTTTTCTGAAAATTCGTTTTACCTGGATAAGGCGAGTTTTGCACTTGACGGCCTCAGCTACTTGCTCTCATCATTAAAAGTGAACTTCTGGTTCATGATGGTGTTGTCTAGTGTGTGATTGTTTTTTGTGGTGGCATCTAGACATGGACAGATGTACTTCCTTAGTGGACAGCATCACCATGAGCCAGTTGGTCACTTCTGACAATGGAAGCAAGTAGCTCTTGAAACCGGTCAAGACACAAAAAAATGTAAGTGTTTCAATTTCAACTCAATTTTCCATAAATTTAAATTCACATCTGTTACTAGCTATTCAAATATCATACAAAGAGGGTTTAATGTTTACGCATCTTATAATGTTACATTTTGCTATTGTTTTTAATATACATTAAAATAGTGACATTGTAGACAGAAGTGTTTAAATAGCTGTTTCTTCTTAATTTGTATTTATACTTATTACTGACATTAATTCTTGCATATAGTTTCTGAATGAGACTACATAGCGAAACTATTAACAAGGATCTGAAATGCATGAAAAACTTAAGTGAAGGTGAATTACTTGTTTTAGTAAACATATAGTTGTAATGAATATTTTATGTCAAATAAAAATTGTATATTGGATCATAAAATTACTTTTGAACAGTTTTTTGAGAAAAGCGAAAGTGCCTTTCTTTTTGGAGGGGGGGGGGCTGTAGTGCAGTGAGATAAATTCATTTTCATGTATTCTATGCAAAGTTATTTTTATAAGTTGTACCCCACCAACTAAAATATCTACCATCTGGCACTGCATGTAATCCTACTCAATTTCTACTCATTGACTGCATCAACTTGTTTTCATCTATTGTAACCTCTCTGTCTAGCGCAATGAGTACTGAAACTTTCTCTTTAAATGTAGTACACCTGTGGCGATACACAGGCCACATAAATATGCATGTTAAACATTCTTTGTATTGCTTCATTTATATAATTACTCTGTTACCTTAGCAACTTTGTTGTTGTTTCTGTTCTACATTGTCTCTGGAAGAAAATATAAAAATATATCCAGAAAACATGTGTACTTTATGTGGTTAGCACATTATAAATTACTAATTTATATTCAATTTAATATTAGTGTCTATACGAAACCCACATCTGGTGACCATCTGATGTGAGTATTGTATTTTATTCATTATTATACATGCTGACGAAGAAATGACGATGGGTACTGTACTGGAAATTCTCTCTGTCGTGTTTCGGTTAAATTACCACCATTCTGGCCTGAAAAACTGGCATTATGGTTTGCAGAAGCAGGAAAATTCAAGCTTTGTAGTATTACCACCAAAAGAACCAAGTTTAACCACGCCATTGCACAACTGGACCACAAATACGCTGCGGAAGTGGAGGATATAATAACCACTTTGCCAACAGAAGACCCATATTCCAAGCTAAAGACTGAGTTGGTGTGCCGGTTATCTACCTCTAAGGAGCAATGCATTAGACAACTGTTAACACATGAGGAAATTAGAGATCGCAAGCCTTCACAATTTTTGCGAAATCTCAAAAGCCTCGCACCTGACATCCCTGATGATTTCTTGTGAAATATGTGGTCAAACCATCTTCCTCCACAAATACAGAGCATTATAGCATGTCAAATGGAAGCCAGCCTGAATACCACAGCACTGCTAGCCGACAAAATCAATGAAGTGATTTCATTGTCCTGTGTGACGATCGTTGATTCTCAATCTGACATTTCCAAGCTTTTGCAACATGTCAAGGAACTTTCCAAGCAAGTAGCTACCCTGACAACCAGAAAATCATGGACATGTTCTCATTCTAGAAACCATAGGCACAACAGTCACTCACCACACTCGTCACACGATTCAAAAGACATTTCCAACAAATACTGGCATCACTGTTGTTTCTGTAATAATGCTCAGAAATGCATTCATCCTGTTCTGCCTTCAGCCAGAAAACAACAGCAGCAGCAGCCGTTAGTTGCAGAGCATGAATGCACTTCTTCATGCTGCTTCTTCATTACAGACCAGAAAAGCAAAAATAGGTTTCTAGTTGATACAGGATCGGACATCTGCATTTTTCCTAAAAGGTTAGTTCCAGAACGTAGAATACTTTTTGATTACCAGTTATTTTCTGCCAATGGAACCATTATCAACACTTATGGTTACATTCAATTAAACCTAAATCTTGGTCTTAGGCAAGTGTTTCTATGGAGATTCGTAGTTGCAGATGTCAACATTCCAATTATTGAAGTGGACTTTCTATCTCACTACAACAACCTCATTGTACATTCTCATCAGAGCCACCTTTTAGATGTCATAACTGGTCATCATGCTAACAAACGTGCCCAGTATCAAAACTCCCTGAATGCCACCTGGAATGCCTCTTGAGAACATCCTTGGTGAACTCCCTGAGCTCACCCGACCTACTGGAGTAACAAAGAAAGTGCACCATCAAGTTTTTCATCATATCAAGAAAACACCATGCTCTCCAGTGTCTTGCCGCTCATGTTGACTTGCTCCTGAATGCCTCAGGATAGTCAAATTAGAGTTCGATGCTATGCTACAAGAGGTATAGTTCATCGTTCTGACAGTCCTTGGTTATCTGCTTTACACCTGCAGCCAAAGAAAGGCAATGGCTGGAGACCTTGTGGTGACTACCATGCACTTAATGCCCGTACCATTCCCAATTGTTATCCCATACACCATATTCATAACTATTCTCATCATCTTTATCGTTGTTCTATCTTCTCTAAAATAGATCTAGTTTGAGCTTATAATCAAATACCCATACACCCAGATGACATATCAAAAACATTAATAACCATGCCTTTTGGCCTCTTAGAATTTACCTTTGTGTCCTTCGGTCTCAGGAACGCAGTGCAAACATTTCAATGCTTCATGAATGAAGTTCTCCATGGACTGGATTTCTGTTTCGCATACTTAGTTGACATCCTGATTTATTCTCAGTCACCTGAACAGCATCTCCACAAACTCTTTACCAGGCTAAGAGAGTTTGGTATTACCATAAATCCTGCCAAATGTATCTTCTGCATACTTGAAGCCAAATTTCTGTTATAAAGTCTCCGGTAAAGATTCTCTTCCCTTTGACAACCGAGTTGCCACTATTCAGTCTTATCCTATTCCTCGTACCATCTAAAAACTTAGACGGTTCCTAGGAATTAGTAATTTCTATCAGTTCCTACCAAATACTGCTGTCACTCAAGCACCACTACATTCTCTACTTTCAGGCCCCCAAGTCAAAGGATCTTGCCCTAGCCCTATTAACTGGACATCTGAGTTCCTTCAAGCTTTCAAAAACTGTAAATCCAGCCTTTCACAGGCAACCCTTCTAGCTCATCCTGCTCTAGCAGCAGATGCCTCCAGTACTGCTCTTGGTGCAATCCTTCAGCAGCAGATAGACAATAAATGGCAAATGGTTTCTTCTCTAAAAAATTGAGTCCCCAACAACAAAAGTATAGTGCTTATGATAGAGAACTCTTGGCCATTTATGAGGCTACCAAACACTTTGGTCATCTGATAGAAGCACAAACTTTTACCATCTTTACGGATCACGGACCAATCATTTACCATTTCAACAGAAAGGTGACAACCTTTCACCATGACAGCTCCGGTATTTGGATTTCATTTCGCAATTCAGTACCAACATAGAGCATCTCTCTGGTTTTGAAAATGTAGTTGCTGATGCTCTTTCACAAGTTGATGTAGTCTCTAAAGTGATAAGACTTAGTAGTTCTCGCTACCTCTCAAGAGCAAGATTCAGAACTTCGCAAATTACCTGAGAGTAACTCCTCTTCTCTCTTTTTACAGAAACTTCCTGTACCTGGTACCAAAGTGGTTTTATTCTGTGATACTTCAGCAGGCACACCATATCCTTTCAAAACTACTCTTTTTCATTGACAAGTTTTCATGTCCTTTCACAATCTCAAGTCATCCAGGAGCAAACTCCTCTGTTAAACTTGTCTCTGATCATTTTGTTTGGACAAGTATTCGAAAGGATTGTCACCTATGGTCACAAACTTGTCAAGCTTGTCAATGATCTAAGGTCATCTGACACACCATAACACCGCCTTCAACATCCGTTCCACCAGGTCGGTTTCTTCACGTTCCTTTCAACATCATAGGTGCTCTACCAGTTTCTTCTGGAATCGCTACTACCTTACTGCTATCAACAGATACGAGGGCTGATCAACAAAGATTGACACTGATTTTTTTTAACAGATGTTTATTACTCCAATTCAATATTTACATGATATTTTTCAAAGTAGTCCCCTCCTACTTCAATGCACTTTTTATAGCGTCTCTGCCAGTCCTTGAACACGTGCTGCAGACCATTCTTTGTCAGGTCCTTGAGAATCGCCTCACTTTTCTTGGGCACTGCTTCAGAGTTCTCAAATCGAATACCCCTAAGCTTTGCCTTTAGTGATGGGAATAAAAAAAAAGTCACAGGGTGCAAGATCGGGGCTATAAGGTGGATGTGGTACACAGGTAATGTTGAATCGAGCCAGAAACTGCATGACTTGATTTGCGACGTGAGGCCGTGCATTGCCATGATGAAGTCGCCACCCAGTCCGAGAAAGCTCTGGTCGTTTCTTTGCAATGCGCTTCCTCAGTGTAGCCAATACTGATGTGTAGTATGCTGCTGTAACAGTAGTGTGAGGGGGAACTGCATGCTGGTAAATCATTTCATTACAGTCAAAAAATGTGATCACCATCACTTTCCCTGCAGATGAAACAACTTTTGCCTTTTTTGGTGTTGGAGAACCTGGCGATTTCCACACTGTGCTGCCTTGTTTTCCTTCAGAATCATAATGATGCAGCCATGACTCATCACCGGTGATAATCGATTTAAAAAATGCATCCCCTCCATCAGCAAAGAGACGCAGCACCTCACGGCTTGTCTCCATTCGCACAGCCTTTTGTTCGGGAGTCAACAGACGTGGCACCCAATGAGCACAAACTCAGGTCATATGGAGATGGTCGTGCATAATTGTAAACACACTGCCACACTGAAATACTCAACACTTCACTGAGGTTACGTAATGTTATACGCCGATCCTCTTGGACAATCACAGCAGCTGTGTTGATGTTGACTTCAGTCACAGCAGAAGCCGAAACACCAGGCCCACCTTGCTTAACACTGACAAGTCAGCCTTCTTTGAAGTCCTTGAACCACCTAAACACTGTTGCACGAGGTAATGCATCTTTACTGTACGCTTGCTTCAGCTTTTCATAAGTTTCGTTGGCTGTACGGTTTAAACGAAAACAGAATTTGATTGCGCTGTACTGCTCCTCTCGTGTCACCTCTCATGTCACCTCCATTGTTTGGTATGCGAAATGCACGTAGGGTCTACAAAATAGAGCATTACTACCAACCTACCAATAAGAGAGTGCTGCCGCCTACCAACATTATACATAAAAACCCGCTCTTTTCAAATATTTATGTTATAGATACGAAACTATCACGGAAGCTACAGGAAAAAATCAGTCTCAGTCTTTGTTGATCAGCCCTCGTACATTCGATGGCCAGAAGCATCTCCCATTTCAGACATAACTGTGGAAACCATAGCCAGGACCTTCCTATCAGGATGGATAAAAGATTTGGATGTCCACAAGTTAACTCTGACCAGCACATACAATTTTCATCATGACTATTTCAAGCTTTAGCAAAACTTTGTGGCATTCATTTACACCGCATTACAGCTTATCACCCAGCTTCTAATGGTTGTGGAACATCTACATCTTTCTTTGAAAAGCTCTCTAATGTGCCATGAGTGTGCTACCTGGTGCGGTGCATTGCCTCTAGTCCTTTCATACTACTTTCAAAACAGATCTACAAGCTTCAGTAGCAGAATTAGTTAATGGCGAATCTCTAAGAACACCCAGAGAATTTATTCAACCTGCTTCTTCAGAGATTGAACCAGCACAGCTATTACTGGCCCTTAACAATGTATGAATCAGAAAAGACCAAAACCAGCAAGTCATTATGGTTCTTCAACTACATTTCATCCATCCTTTTCTGGCAAATATAACACGTATTTTCCTTCATCAGGATTCCTTGCATCGCTCCTTACAACCACCTTATAGCAGACCTTACAAAGTACCTTCAGACCTTCAAGCTTCTTGTTCAAAACAAACCAGTGCTAGTGTCAGCTGATCACATTATACCTGCTTTCTTACTTGCAGACCACATAGCTCTGGATCCTCCAGCATTCACCACTACACCTAAGACATCCACACCAGCATTATGTACAAAGTCTGGATAAAGGGTTGATTTCTCTAATTATTTTAAAGCATGAACTCCGTTCTCTGAGGAAAAGGATGTGATGTGGCGATCTGCAGGCCACATAAATATGCATGTTAAACATTCTTTGTATTTATTTAAAGGTGAGTCGGAATTGTTACACTAACATCACTTAAATTTACTTCTTTGTATTGCTTCATTTATATAATTACCTTAGCAACCTTGTTGTTGTTTCTGTTCTATGTTGTCTCTGGAAGAAAAAATATATCCAGAAAACGTGTGTACTTTATGTGGGTAGCATGTTATAAATTACTAATCCATATTCAATTTAATATTAGCATATTCAAGGAAGTCACACACCTTTGAAGTTTTACTCAATTTTAGGTGTGTTTGCATTCCAAAATCTTCAGCATTAGAAAAATTAAAACATTTCTTTTGTGCAGCAAATATCTTATATAACATCATCAAGAGCAAAAATGAAATTACAGTCATAAAGTCTTTGACCAATGCTGCTGCTCTTCTGCTACCAAAAAGTGATAAATAAAATTATAATTGTCAGTAAAATTTGAATTTCATCACTTGTAGGACTTCACCTTCCTGCATTGTGGTTTCCACCATTATGCTATTGTGTGTAGTTCTGCTAAATTTACTAAATGTTTCATACTTACAACCCAGATCAACCTAACATAGAAATTCTGCTTAGCACAAGTATGAAGACTGTAGTTCCATCTAATAATCTACATTAAATTTAACTATTTGAAACAGAAAAATTGGAATAAAACCAAAAAGAAATAAACTTTGAATGTATACAAGATAGCCCAAGTTTGAACATTTCAACTGTATTTTAGTTCCAAGTATTCTCTGGATAACAGGTGAAGTGGTTAATAAGGAACAAGAGCAATTTATAGTTTCTGAATAAGAAAATTTAGTTAACTGTTGAAAAACCAGAAGTTGCTTGGTAAACCATAATAAGAATGTTCACAAATAACATTTTTGTCAGGATGATGATGGACACAATGGTCTCCAAAACATGTCCCAATAAGTTCTGGTGAAAAAGTGAGGCTAGAATAATAAAAACCTTAATTTATTTGTGCAGATATATCTTAATTTTTGTTTTTATGAAAATTAGGATTTACTGCAACAAAATTTCACAAAACATTAAAGATTTCATAAAATGCATGATAATGGACAGCAATAATTGCAATATTTGATGGTTACTTGCAGTTTATTCCTTATTAATAAAGTAATACAGTACAAACAATTATCAATTTTGCATACTTAACTGTGTTTATACATTTTATCTTCAATTGGGCCTAGTAAGCTCATTGCAGTTTTTGAGGTATCCAATAATGCATTCAATGTGAGCAAACGCTCCCATCAATCTCACCAAGCCATTGAAATACAATGTAATTGTATTGCTTAGAGGGGAGGACATAACCATATAAAGTATTAAAGTCTATATTTGCCTAGAAAGCCTCTGTCAGCAGTTTGGGTGTGGCTGAGCACAATTATTAAATGATTAGAGCATGAGGGGGAAGAGGCAGCATTAGGTTATCCAGTCTCTATCTTTTGCAGCCCAATTTATGTTTGCTTTTTAGGTGTGGAATAAAGAACTTGATGAAAGGATGGGTCTACTGTTCATCTCCCATGAAGCTGTTATTATAAATAAATGTATGAATGCGTAAGCTTTGCTTATTGTATTTCTATAAATATATATTAATAATCTGATAAATATTAACTTACGTTGACATACTTCTGGATCTGTTATGTCTCTTAGTGGATCCTGATAGAAGAAAGGTCTGCACTGGTCACAATTTCGGCCCATAGTATTATGCTGACATCCATCACAATAACCACCACTTACATGTCCAGTAAGCTCATAGATTGCAGGATCAAAATGGCAGGCTGTCGCATGATTGTTACAGTTACATCCTAATAAACGACAAGGCAAAAAAATAGTTAACAAACTTCCAGCAACACGTGGTGAATGTGTTTCTTATGGATTAGTATACCAAATTGAAATAAAATAGGTTATAACAAGGAATATTAAATTAAATTATTTTCAGTAAATTTAAGTACAGTTACTTTGAGCTAATAAAATATTACTATACAGCCATAGTTTGTTTTCATAAGTACAGGTTGCTAAACTAGCTGCAATAAATAACTAACAAAAAATTTGGTCTGTATTACACTGTGGCAGAAAAACAATGTTCAGAAAATTCTAGAGTAGAAAGGCAGTACCAAAATAAGTATTTTCAGGATAGGAGCAAGGGTCACAGAAACTTTATTATTGCATTACATGTGTCAACATTAAATCCATCATGTTAGTGTCTCCAGTTGTAAGCATGTTTGTGACATGTCAGATGTAAACAAAATGCACTCTTGTACACTGCTAGTCACTGTCACTATGTGTTTCTGATGTTCAATGCTGCATTTTTGCTGTGAAGCCTACTGCATGGTATGGTAATAGCAAATTTATTGTCTTGTTCAGTATAAAGAGTGCTAAGAGTTTTACAAATTTTATTGTCTACTGCACTTTGACCCTGGTCACTCATTCAGTAGACAATCACTACAGTTTATTTACATTTTACAATTTCTTGTCAATAAATTATCTTGCTCTTTTTTTTCAGTTTTTTTCATGTCCCATTTCCACTTGTTTTTCACTTTTCATTTATTGATTACTTAACCATCACACATTCACTAGAATTTTCCATTCAAAGTAAGATGCACTACCTCTTTACTTTTCTCTTTCCACTGTCCAAAGCCATTTGTTTTTTACTTTACACAAAAACTGTCCAATGCTTCTAGCATCCTTACATATCATTTCAATCATAAGTGTATTTCTATCCCCCTTCAACCACTTCTTATTAAAAAATTCTTTTCTCCAATTTTCTGTTCCTTGGCACTTAAATACTATGTGTTCAATGTCTTCATTACCACCACATATCGGACAATGGTTCTGAGGAATACCCGGTCTTAGCCCTTTTAGCCTCCATGCTCCGGTTCTTAACCATGCAATAGATTCTCTCTCTTCTTTATTTACTATGTCTATATATTTTTCCCTACTCCATGTATTTTTCATTGGCCTATAATAAACTAATGAGCTCTTTTCGGCAATCTCACTGAACATGATTTGTATTTCCATATCTTCCAGTCTTTTCCTCGCCTTTTTCCAAAAATGTTTCACATTATTTTCTCTCCTTCTCCATATAGCTCCTAACCCATTTTTCTCCAAAATGTTACCATAATTTACTTACCCATCCATTATTTATTAAGCTATTCTCTTGGTATTCAATACATTGTCTTAACACATTACTTTTTCCTAGATTTAAAGTTCTGAACCAAAATTTCAAAGCTCTTTCCATTATCTTCCCCTTAGTTGGCACCTTGCCCATCTCTAATTGTGCTACCTGTCTTACAATTGACTTCGGTAGCCCTAGTATTTCTCTACAAAAATCCTGTGCACCACATCTATACTTTCCCATCCTCTATCTAATCCCCATATTTCTATACCATACATCATTTTTGCCTCCACAACCATCTCATAAACTTTTTCCAGCCATTTAACATTTATATTAGGTACTTTATATTTGCAGCTTCTAATTGCTGCCATCGCCCCTTTACCTTTTGCCAATGCAAACTTCTTTTGTTTCTCCCATTTATTACCTCCATCTATTTTTACTCCTAAATAGATACAGTCACGCACTACCCTGTAATCTTTATTCTCTCCCTTCCACTTTTCATATTTGCTTAATTTTCCCCCCTTTTTGAAAACCACAATCAGTGTTTTCTCTTGATTCACTTTTAACCTCCATTCTTTACAATATACATCAATTGCTTGTAATGATTGTTTTAAACCACTTACTGTAATAGATCCTACCACTAGGTCATCTGCAAAAAGAAGTCCTGGGATTTGGATGTTGTTAATTACTGGTGCACAGTTATTATTCCTTCCAATTTCTAGTAAGACATCATCTATGTATAAATTAAATAAAACTGCGTTTAACTTACATCCTTGTCTAAGGCCTTTCTTTGGTGGAATTTCTTTTGTTACACAGCCTGTCTCCACCCTTACACAGAAGGTATTCTCAAAATACAGTGCTTTAAGAATATTCACCAATTTCTGACTTACTCCCTTACACACTAATTTATGCCACAGAAGTTGTAGCTCAATTCGGTCATAAGCTTTTTCTAAGTCTACAAAAGCCATATACAATTTACCCCTTTTTTCTTTTAAATATATGTCTGCTAATGTCTTTATAATAAATAAATTATCAATTGTTCTCCTTCCCTTGCGAAAGCCCATCTGGAATTCCGAAAGGATATTATATTCTTCAACCCAAAATTGTAGTCTCGCTGCCAAAATGCCTGCAAAAAGTTTTCCTATATTCGATAATAATGCAATACCTCTGTAATTATTAGGTTTATCGACATTGCCCTTGACTTTATATATAGGATGGATGATAGCTTCACTCCATCGTTTAGGTACATAACCCTTTCTAATAATTACATTAAATAAATCTAATAAAATTTTCACTCTTCCTGTTTCATTACACCACTCCTTAAGAAACTGCAACCCCATGCTACTAACCTCAAAATACTTAATTTTGGGTACTGCCTTCCTACTCTACAGTTATCTGCACATTGTTTTTCTGCACCCTGTTTATTAAAATGGTGTAGGAGAGTTATGAAAATAAACTGAAGGCTTAGAGCCATTGCCCACAGAGGATACGAGCATAGGTATCATTTCAAATTTATGCTACTAAAGAGAATATGTCTGTCAGTCCACCCATTAATCTATCTGTCTGTCTATGGTAATGTCAAGACCACACAGTCATTTTGATAACACTTTCACCATTGAAAACCACTGTTTCTTTCCAGTGAACATAAATAGGCAACAAGACGTTTTCATAAATCTTTAAGCTTGAGTTTAAGCAAGCTTTTCATACCCATATCGCCCATTTTCATTGAATATTAATATCTGGGGATCTTTTTATACTTAATTGCAAATTTGGGTTTTGTTTTATACCATTTCGGCCCTAAGGAATAAAAGGAAGGCCTAAAATGTTTATAAAGCTGTGATACTGTGGATGATGGGTCTGTTGTGTTCATATCACTTAACTTCTCTCTGATTTGATTGAGTATTGATATTAGGACATTTTTTTGATGTGATTCAGAAAAGATTTTGTAAACTCATACTATAAGATCAAGCAAAATACAGTCTACCTTACAACTTTCAAAAACTCATATTTCAATCACTTCTCATGTTTTCAATCCTTTACATGTGAATGTACACTGTATACCAATCTGAACAAAGCTAAGTTACATTTTACGAACTAGTAGATGTTATAGGAATAGGATTTAATGCATCTGCTGTGTATTCAAGGTGTAATTTTATATTACGATTATTACATTGCTAATGTTTGCATCACAAAGAGCATAATAAGTATAACAAAATATGAACCTTGATAACATAATTTAATTGAGTCTTGAGACGGTGGATACACTAAAACTTCACTTACTTTAAATTAATTGAACATGTTTCGAAAGTACTGCTTGCTTTCATCTTCAGCTTTTTCCAATTGAGCATGACAGGAATTTGGGTCCATAGATGTAGGTGGTGGGAGGTGGTATCATCTGGTGTGTCCATGATGAAGCTGCTTAGATGTTGAGTGGCAGGATTTCAAAGTTCATTACCATTTTCATGTGTTTGATTATGTGTATGTTTTCCAAAACTTTTAGTTCTGTTGGATTGGTGATGCATTTCAGGAGTCTGACTTTGGGGTTGATGTCATGGTTTGTGGTCCAAAAATGGTTTGCTATGGCAGATTTGTCACTCTGTTTGTTGGATATACATCTGAAGTGTTCTTACCTTCTGGTTTCAATATTTCTTTTTGTTTTACCAACATACACCAAGTCACAATTTTCAGTTTATTAGGTATATGCCAGATTTGTTCTTGTGGAATTTTATCCTTAACAGGACACCAGACACCAGATGACACCATCTTCATGCCACCTACATTTATAGACCCAAATTCCTGTCATGCCCAGTCAGAAAAAAGCTGGAGATGAAAGCAAGTGGTGCTTTTGAAACATGTTCGATTAATTTAAAGTAAGTGAAGTTTTAGTGTATCCACCAACTCAAGATTCAATTAAATTTTTGTTTTGCTTCACTGTCTCTAACTTTTGAATAACACTTTTCATGATAGCATAGTTTCAATTGTAATTGTACTTTTATATTTTACCTTTATATGAATTTCTACAAATTTATAAAAAAATTTATATTTGTCAGCATTTACATAGGCATGCATATTATTTACAATTCCTGATATATCTCTTTCAAACATACAAATTTTAGTCAGCCAGATGTGGAAGCATAATAAATTGCCACTGCAACAAAGTAACATGCCTTCCAACGATAATGCTTTAGTAATGTGTATATAAAACTCTACCTTTAAAATACTTTTAAAAGTATTAACAATTGCTTTGAGTAGTTTTCATGCTTCCAACTACAAATAAAATAATATTTCATTAAACTATTTAACATTCTAAATTAGTGGTTTATTGTCTTACTTTTGCAAGCATTTGTTTGCTTTCCAATGGCTGGTTTCCATGGTAAGTCATTGTAGAAGTCTTCACACTGTTCACAGTTGAGACCCTTGGTATTATGAGTACATTCACATCTTCCGTGGACCATATCTGGTCTTGGTTCCACATCAGGTAATGGCAGACATCGTGATGCATGACCATAACATGAACATGATCCTCTTACGGTCATGTCATAAATTGCATAGTAATATTTTTCCTAAAAATATGCAGATTATTACACACAGCATCTACTTAATTATAAAAACAGAAAGGTAATGAAAGCAAGATCCAAATATTTGCTACCATTATAAACATACCTGAATTTCTTGTCTGTTGTCTAAGAGATCATCTCCCAATGTATGGAGCTTGGTGAAGTTAATGCGAAGATTTGTCATTTTAAGTAAATTCTGAACTTCTTGAGAATAAGGATCATCAATTGGCAAATTTGGAGGTAGCACACGAAAGATAATCTGAAAAGCAATTCAGAAAATTTGTCTTTATTATTATTTGGTTATCTCTAGTTTACTTTATATGAAATGAAAAAAGTTTTGGAAACAATGCAAATGGGACAAATGAATGCTAAAACTCTTTTCAGAGATGTCTCTGGAGAATAAGCGGACTTGAAACATAGAATCAGAATCAACCACAACCTATATACTTACTTATTTACTTACTTACTTACTTACTTACTTACTTACTTACTTACTTACTTACTTAGTCAGCTTATCCTCCCCCTATGTAGGGCTTACACCCCCTAGGACTTAAACCATACCTAGGGTCAGAGGCCTGTTGAGGAGCAGACGAACATTGAATCAGAGAATGAGAACCCGGAACGGGATCGGCCCATAGACAGGCATGAGAGTAAGGAAGTAGATGATATGAAATCAAGGCGAAATGGATGAAAGGAAAGGTGATAATGGAGCAATTGGTAGAATGAGTGGCGGGAGAAACCTGAGAACCCAGAGGAAACCCTCCCTGATGCCACTTCGTCAACCACAAATCCCACATGCGGGCCCCTCACAACCTGTATACAGGGAGAGTCAAAAATCTACGAACCGCCTGCGCGGTATTTTTCCTGTCTGCGTCCTCAGCACTCGTTGCTGTCTGCTGCTATCATAGAAAGGCACAAATGAAACTATACAACATTTTTAAAACTATTTTTAAAGGCTTTACTTACCAACTTTATGAAAGCAGATGCTGAAACTGGCCACCATCATTGTCCATACATTTTTGGCACCTCTTTAGGCAAACTATCCATCACTTGCCATAGTTCACATTGAGAAATGCTGGCAATTTCCTGGCGGACAAGAGTTGATGCCCGTGCATACGTGAATACAATTTTGCCCCCTCTTTTTTTAAAGAATTAACAGACTGGGAGCGTGATTTTGCCTTTTTTCAACAAGACTCTGCAACAGCTTATATGGCCAATATTTCGATGAGAACAACTGAAAGTGCTTTTGAGGACAGAATTATTAGTAAAGATTTGTGGCCCCCTCGGTCCCTCGACCTAACCCCCTGTGATTTCTATCTCTGGGGTAACTTAAAACAAAGTGTACAAGACAAACCCACAGACCCTGGAAGAATTAAAACAAAATATCCACCAGGAAATTGCCAGCATTTCTCAATGTGACCTATGGCGAGTGATGGATAATTTCCTAAAGAGGTGCCAAAAATGTATGGACAATGACGGTGTCCAGTTTCAGCATCTCCTTTCCTAAAGTTGGTAAGTAAAGCCTTTAAAAGTAGTTTTAAAAATGTATGATTTCATCTATGCCTTTCTATGACAGTGGCAGACAGCAGCGAGCGCCAAAAATGCGGACAGGAAAAACACTGCGCAGCCAGTTCGTAGTTTTTTGGGTCTCTCTGTACTTATCCATAAATATTAAATTACTATATGCCCATCTTCATTGGGTTTTTATTAATACAGCCATTAGCAATTAATTTAAGAGTAACAGTGATTTAAAAGAGTAGAAATTTCATGATGAAGTGTTGTTACATGTGCACTGTTTTCTTCAATCCCTTTTTCATCACTTTTAATTTTTCTCATTTTGGTACTTTCCTTCAAGATTGTAACTACTTAATATTGTTTAAAAATTTAGACCTGCAGTTCCTGTTATAATTATTCTACATCTTTAGCCTAATGTGCTGAAAATGACATTCTGTAAGATATATATCTTTCGGATTTCATTTGATGCGATAACATTTTTGCTCTCATTTCATTAACAGACAAGGTCCCTCTGATTTCTGAAGTAAATAAAAATCACTATTAATGTTTATATACCTAGTATGAAATATGTGCTTCATGCATACTCAATTACATTAACTACTATCATGTATAATCCAGCATTGACAAGTAAATGTATGCATAGTGTTAAATTTCAGTACATTTAATCATAAAAACCACAACCTTACGTACCGAAATGACTAACAGACTAACAATTTTTATGTATAGTTATAAGCAAAATTACTACATTAAACTTGAATAATAAACTAAATACTGAAATCCATAAGCATTGTATATGACAACAAAATAATATTCAATTAATAATGCCAAATTCCTTAAAATGCAGCATTTGATTATACATAGCTTCCAAGCATTATAACTTATTGCCAAGTGAATTAAAAATTATACCAAAGCTACATATATTTAAAAAGAAATTAAAGCAATATTTTGATTATGTTTAGATATGTTACTTATTGCATATTAAAAGGATACATTTCTAATAAAACTCTACTACAGTAGGATAATAATTATTTGCACGAGTCGAAACTGCATTACTAGAAATGTGTCTTTTAAATCTTATTTATTTATATGTTTGTTACCACTGTATGTGCAATGGTTCACCAAAGAATCATACACTTTTAGGAAGCTGTTCATATGTAAAATTTCAACTCTGTACTTGCAGTAGTTTGCCTAATATTCAAAAGCTTTAGGGGTATCCCTAATAAATCACTGTCAACTTTTCACATATTTCAAATAAGAAATGGACTGAGATATGTTCCTTAATAAAAATGCAGATCAGAACAATCACAAAAAATAGCTGACATACCTGCATAATAAAAATGCAGACATGACACAAATGCTGTATATTGGACTATAAAACCGCATAAAATTCCTTTAAAGAAGGGTTTTATAGTTCTGATATATAACATCTGTGTTGTGTCTTGAGTTCTTATTATGTACATGAGCTTTTATTATGATTATTTTGAATCTGTAATTGTTGCTTCCAAGGCTTAGTTTTTATGACTGTACACAACAAAGTGTGTATTGTATTATGTATGTTCAATATAGTATGGGTTGTTGCACACATACAGATGGAAGACACATCCATAAAGCAGTGCTAATTGGTGCATTGCAATAGCAAATATATCTGAAACAACCTCTAGTAAATGTAAAGTTATTTTTCACACCTAAATACAGTTCTAACATATTGGAAATCCTTTATAGCAATGTAACAAAAGTCTTTAGTTTCTCTTTCTGGTAATGAAATGCTTATGGTGTGCTTTTCCTAACATTAAAAGGAAATGATGGGTTTATCTATTCAAATTCAAATACTACTGTGAGAATTAGGAAAAAAATATTATTTATAGAAATTCTGAAGAAAGTAAAGAAAAACGTTACAACTGATGAATTCTAATGGTAAGAAGTCTAGACTACAAAACCATACACAAGTAAAAAAAAACATGCTGTGCATTGTAAAAGTACATGACTCCTTTAGGGATATAATTTAATAAAAACAAAAAGGGTAAACAACCACATAATGCAGTCCTTCAAATGCCCAGTTTTCAATGGTTCTTAAACGTTTCATGCTTACATCCTACTGAATAAAGAAATCACTCACCTCACCATCAGTAGAAGGTGCCACATTGGAATACCTGGATTCACACACAACATCCGTTAATGTCCTTGGATTATGCTTCGGTACATTAGGGAATGAATCCTCACAACTATAAGCAAAATATCTGTAAACCTGAATGGGATAAAAAGATTTATTTTATTAGTTTAAAACTGACATAAGATGGGAGTAAAATTCCAATTCAAATGAACAAGAGGAACTTAGAGATTGAATGTACAGGAAATGCCATCCACTTAGGTTCTAAGCCAAATTATTATCTTTCATGTATATTATGCAATAGAGACATTAAGTGATTATTACTGAAGCTGAAAATAAATGATAACTATGTTAGCTATGGTTAATTAGAGTGATAACTTCATCTGTTTTGAAAAATTTTCCACAATAGATTTGGTAATGAGAAACAGAACTAGAAGAGAAAAGGAAAGTCTTGGGCATTGTGAGCTTTTAATATTTCACAATGAACCAAGATGAAAACAGGAAAGTATGTTGTATAGTAGATTGATGATAACATGTAAAGCTGATTTTGTGCATTCAGAAATCATTTATTTAAAATGATGGAGATAGCTATTAATAATGTATAGCTGTCTAAAGAAAGTTACACGCTACAAGAGGCCATTCACAATGAAAATTAAGCATTAAAACTTAAGCATAAACTTAACTGATGTTTGTCATTCACGACATACAGAAACATAAATAGCAGCCAATTGCAAGAGAGCGTAAAACAGCTGAGCTAATATGGTGGCCAATGAAGCAACCATTGAGAGTACACACAACAAAAGAGGTTATGATCATGTAACTAAATGAGCAAGAACCTGGTTAAAGGACATTAAACTCACAAAAAAGCATTATTTACCATCATAATTTGTTTTGCTGCAATTTCTATAGATATCCCAGCAATTCCTGGCCTGTGATCTTACACATAAAGGCAGTTAGCGAGTCAACACATGGCAATGGAAAATCTAATACAAGATGGAAGAATAATCATATGATGAGGTGTATGGAGAATTATTCTCTGATTGGCTAGTTTCTTGTTTGATGTAGACATAAACATGAAAGCTTGGAGCTTGCAAACTTCTATATTTATAATTTTATGACCATATTTGTGTCAATCTCAGCCAATGTGAACACATGTATTAAGATAGCATGAAACAAGCTTCTAAGCTTACCGTTAGTTTATTTCTAAGTTTCATTGCCCCTGAGTATAAAGAATTCTATAATCAAGCACAGGAAGCATAAAATTTGACCAACTTTTCCATGGGCATTTCCAGGCTCTGGAAAGCTTCCCATTAATTGTGCATGCTCACGCTTGAAAATTATGTTTTAACTTTTTCCTGCTCTGGTTCTCATTTCCACTTCTGGGCAATTGTGCACTAGGCTTTGTTTAAGAAAAAAAACTACTACAAAATTTGTAAAAAACCAAAATATTCATGTAAAAACCATTAGACAATAAGGAAATCTACACAGACTAGTTTCAACATTATTCTATTATCACAAAGGAATTTATTACAAAGTATCATACACTTCCCCTGTTAGACTAAAAGTCTTTTCTAACCCTTTTCAAGCCTTTAAAACTGCTCTTAAAGAATGCCTATATAATACGGCTCGGTATACTGTATCTACATACAATGTATGCTGATGTGTATTGCTACATATAATCATATCAATCTGTATGCAAATGTGCACATTGGTGTTTGTTATAAATGTAAATAGTTGTTACACCACATAAATTTTACAGAGTGGCATGCAGAATATCATACCATTCACTTATCTTTATCTGTATTGAAATTAGTACAGAAAGTAGACAGAATTAACCATAATGGCCTGGAAAATTTGTTCAATGTGACTACCATTTTTCCCCACAAACCCTTGCAAATGAACATTTTGTTTCGTCACCATTCTTCAATACAAGAATTTACATAGCACATGACACATCTTCATTATATAGGCTCCGAATGTATTTTGTTCTCTAACCATTTTTGATACACCTTCTCTGCAAGGAATACCCTTAGAAAGTAATCATATGAATTAATGTTTGAACTATAAGCATCCACATTTTGCCACCTTCATGTCTTTCAGGAAACTAATGCAAACATCACACAAACATTAAATATGTAATGCAGAAAATCAGAAATAATATTTTCAGCATGAGCGCTCCATCCTGCATGACCCATTGTGTTTGCACAGATTCCTTTGATGGGAAATAAAACTGTTTTCCAATATGGCTTTTGTGCTAACTTGATGGTTTCATTGAAGAAAAATGCACCAATAATTTTTCCATGGCTCATAACCATGGCCCATAAATCTCTTTCTTGTGCAATAAGCAAGAGCATATGCACCAGAAATTAACATCTCTAAAATCAACTTAAACACTCTGTTGAGGAGTTAACTGTCCATCATCTGCCATTTCACAGTATGTTTGTGACGAACATCATAATGCAATATTTTAATATTAATGAGAGAATCAAATGATACATGTTCCATGCGCCACCCTGTATGTACCTATATAAACCTTACTACATAAATGCTATTAAATCTAATCTAATTTAATCTAGTCTGTAGTTTATAGAAGGGAAAGCCCACCCAATCTCCCTAGGGATGCCAAGTGTCCATCCATTGATCCTATATGGATGGCGACTTTATACTTTATACCCATTTCCTGTTCACCTGACAGAACATTTACCTATGATATACATGTAGAGAAATTAGCATCAATGATTAGTAAAAGCTTATTTATTCTAAGATATAAGAAGGTTTGTTCCCAATAATACTGCCACAATGATATATTTTGCTCTTATTCAGGCACACGTCACATGCCATAGAACTGTTGGACAGCACCACCAAAGAAAATGTTTAAAAAATCATTACCTTGCACAGAAGAGCTGTTAGGGACCTTCCTAGGTCATCTTGTATACAATGAGTACTGCAAAAATACTTTTAGACAATTAAAGCTTCTAACACTAACTAGTCATTATGTATATAAAACCGTACTGTATTTAGTAAAGATCAAAATACCAATACAGAGTAACTCTGATAACCACAACTACGACACAAGGAATGCAAATGACTTTTCCATCCCTAGCCACATACTTTTCCTTTATGAAAAGATGCCTAGATTTATTGGTATAAAACTCTACAGTGCTCTAAACAAAGAAATTAAATCTTATAACAATTATAGTAAATTTAAAAATGCATTGAAAGGATACTTTATAGATGGGGCTTATTATAGCATTGAGGAATATTTAGCATAGCCTAGTTTTGTTTGTGTTGTACATATCATGTTGATATAAATATCATATTGATAAAAATTTATTGTAATACAGACCCTCATTCTTAAACATGTTTTATTATGTCCTAGATTTTATTTTAATGTACATATTTATTATTGTAAACTGTTACTTTTATCTATTAGACTGACATGATTCATTTGTATATCCACCATATTGAATTACAATACATTGAAAAGGAAACAGAGATTGATGTGCTATTCAAGAATGTCAAGTCATCTATCCAGACACACTTGATTAGGGTGGCCTAATCTATCATCAAATCTCTAGGCTAGTTTCTGGGTCTTAATACAGCTCACTACCCCATCACAATAATCACCCACTATAAAATACCCAATCTTCCATGGATGTCAAGAACAACTGCTCTGCTAAGCCTAGCCCCATCCAAATAGCCCAGATGTTTGGCCCAACATATCTCTAGTCATATAAGAAGTCTCATAAGCGCTAGGATTCTACAGTTCTCACATTACAGCAACTGAAGAACCCCCTTAAAGTAGTATTAGTAAAGTAAATGACAGTGTTATATTTAATTATAACACTAAATATTTTACAGAAGAAGAGCACTAGTTGTATTTTGTAGACACACAGAAGTAAAATAACCAAAGCAGTGATAAAGTTTCACATTAGGACTAAAAGCTTTATTCATTACCTGCCATGTGTTTCCAAAGTCATATGATCGTTCTATAAGCATGGCCGCTGGTCTGAAGGTTTTAAATGTAATAATTAAATGAGTAAAATGAAATTCTGCTTCCAAGTCAAGACCTATGGTGACGTTTTCTATACCATTTTGAGACTGCCACCAAGAGCGCTGCCGAGTCCTGTGAATATTCACATTTTATTGTTACACTCTATATGATTAAAAGTTAGTATACATTTATGTTTGACAATTGTTCTTCCACACTAGCTGTGTGTAGGCATTAAGTTGGAAAGTTGAATCAGACTTGAAAAATTGAGTGTGCCACATTATGTTCACATCCATGACAATGAATTTTTCAAGGTTGGTTCAAATTCTCCAACTTAATGTACACTTATGCTTAAGTGAATTTTAACAACCAACTATGAGAAATGAAGAAAGCTACAAACATATTTTATTTTATCCAAAAAGTAGTGGAATCGCACACAGTGAAGCAATCAACAAAATATACTTGATGAAAGTGGAGTCAACTTAAACACTCTTACTAGCTTCACTCACTCATTTATTTTGCAGAACATGTATCATGAGCATGAGCTCACATCATCAGCTGCCTGTTGACTGCCAGATCAACTCTTGAGTCATATTGTTGAAAGCCTGGGTTGTTCTTTGGTGGCCTGTGGATGAAACTAAATAGAGATTTATCTGCTTCTGGCAAATCAAAGTTTATGATGAGATTTTCTAACTTCTTTATGTAAATCTTCACCCATATTTCAAGCTCTTTGGGTTTTTGGACTGGTTTCAGCAACTGGATATTGGAGTCTATTTCATGGTTTTGAGTCCAGAAGTGAAAAGCAACTGCTCATTTGTCTGTCTGTTTGAACTTTATGCAATTCCAGTGTTGAAACCACATCATAAACTTTGATTTGCCAGAAGCAGACAACCTTCTATTTAGTTTCATCCATAGGCCACCAGAGGACAACCCTGGCTTTCAACAATATGACTCGAGAGTTGATCCGGCAGTCAACAGGCAGCTGATGATGTGAGCTCATGCTCACAATACATGTTCTTCAAAATAAATGAGTGAGTGAAGCTAGTAAGAGTGTTTAGGTTGACTCCACTTTCATCAAGTGTATTTTGTATTTTATTTGTTTTCTAGTTATGTGAATCTTGTAACAGATTGTGTTGAGATTCAAATTTTCAAATACTATTTATAGAATTGAGGATCTAATTTTAGTTAATTTATTGTGAACAAACTATCCATGCATTATGAATTATTCTGTTCATTCAAATTTTCTTTCAACCATCTTTTTAAAATTCAAAATACCAACATTATCTTGTCTTAATAATACTATGAATCCATTGTTCACAACCCCTTTCAAAACTCCTGCATATATCTGATCAAAATGATGAATGGAATTATTGAAATCAGGATATAAAATCAGCATCAAGTACTTTCTGAAGTTACCTTGTACTTATTTATTCACATTAGGAAAAAAAAACTAGAAAACTTTTTCTGATTTGGTACTGAACCACAGATTCCCAAACACAGCCTTACATACTATGACTTTCACCATAAAGAGGAACATTTTAGAAGAAGACTGTGCATAATGAAACATAATTTTGGTTTTACTCAAATTTTATGGGTGAAACTTTACTTTCCCCTTTTTTAACAACTCAAAATATGCTTTATGTCACACCATCACTCCTTTTAAAGTATACATGGTGTTAAACATGATGTCAAGAGTAATATTGCACATTAAAATCCACTTAATCTAAACTTATTTACACCTTTTTCACAATTACACTCATAGCACTTTGATATTATTGCTTTCCACAGCTTAACTTAGGTCAAAATTTTTGGTTGTTATATAGCCCATCAAGACAATTCATTTTCATAAAAAATTCTAACTTCCCACAATATTTAATATTACAGTTTTTGTCATCTATATTTCACCAATGTCAGTCATTAATAGTTATATGTGTTTCTCCTCCTCCTCTCTCTTCTGCTCCTTCTTTTTCCAATAGCCTTCTTTATGAGTGCTTCTAGCTCATGAAAAATCTTGCATCATAGTGCAATTTGACAATATCACAGTTTTGTTCTTTGATGTGATCTAGCCTCCTACATGTAAGGAGATGGTCAGCATTCATATGGTTCTTGGTATGCTGCATATTCTGCATTTGCCCGAGTTAAAAACTTTAATTTTATATAAATGGTCAGCCAAATAGTCATGTCCTGTTTTTAATCTGAATCTTGCCACTGTTTCCTTCCTTGATATTTTGTTGTTTCCTGGGCAGTCCAGATGGATACGACACCAGACAATTGATTATTGGTAATGGCAGTTTGTTTTTAATTTATTTTTTATTTTGCTGTTTATTAATGTCTTAAATTCTTTTGCTTCCAATATATTGTTGTTTTTATGCAAAGTGGTTCCTGTTTTTGCTAGTAGATCTACAATTTTTATTATCACACAATCCTACATGGGAAGGTACCTACTGTATTGCTACTTGTTTGGATGCTGTTAACTGTCTTGGTGCCTTGTTAATTTTTAATATAGTTTGTAATTTTGGTGTTTTTATGGAGGCAACTGCCTAAATGACGATTTAGAATCCACCAAAATCACTACTTTTTCAATTGCATTTTGCTGGTATAATACTTGTGTTAATGAATATAAAACAGCTTGACACTCTCCTTCGAAAACTGTTTTGTTTTACCAACAGCTAAATTACTAAAAATACTCCTGATATTACTCCTTCTCCTTCTGTTTTAGGTGTTCTAAAACATTCTTCGGATGGATATTTTATGTTTGGGGTTTCTAGGGTAAGCTCTACATAAGAACTACAATTTATTTACATACAAGTACACAATGCAATTATGTATTTATGACGCAATCTACATCCTAGAGTAGACTAGCTTTCTTTAAGCTGGTCTAGCTCACTATAGGATCTACAGATTGAGATGTTATGTTATGTTTATGTTATGCTGTTTCAGAAGCTCAGCTGAATCAATCCTTTTGTTTGATTCTTCCATTAATTCAAAATTTATGTTCCATTCCATATAGTCTATAGGATTTATTATTTTAGATCCTTTTCTGATTTGGTAAAAAGTTCCACTTTTGCAAATAGTTGTTAATTACATTGATGGGACAATTTTGCATCTTCATTTTATCCTGGGCCTCCTTTCTAACCAACCTTGATCATCTAGAGCTTTTATATTAGTATATGAAGTAGCGGCTTCTTTATGATTTTCTTCTTTAATGGGAATATTCCCTCATATTATTGTAAAGCTGCAATCGGTGTAGTCATGCCTGCTCCTGTAATTAATCTCACAATTCTACAGTGCCATCATTTTAAGGTGAGGCCACAGACTGGCTATATGCGCAGCATGCTGTACTGCAGTGACCTTGGTATTTTTCCAATGCACAACTGCAGTGTATGACACGTTCAAGGTTATCTTTTTCAGTTGTTCTTCAGTTGCTGCTTTGAGTTAGTGCTGTAAAGAAAGTTTGTGGATCTCAGTGGTGAAAGTTTACTCAAGACATCTGTATTGTGGTGATTTGCTTAAGAGTTAGTGCCTTGTTATTAGTCCACTGCAATACCTGCTGACAGACTCATACTTGAACAAGAAATTTCTATGTGTGATACATAAGTAAAAACCGAATCATGTAGACAGGTGCATAGACAATTTCAGGAGAAATTTCCTGTTATTCCAGTTTCAGGTAAAGAAATTGTTAGACATCTGATTAATAAGTTTAGGACAATGGGATTGCTAAACGCTAAATCTAAGAAGCGAAAATGAGATGTTCTAATGGAGGAAAACATTGACAAAATTGGTGCCTCTATTTGTGGGAAACCCTAAAAAATAAAGTTTATAGAAACAATCCCTACACCTTAGATGAACTTAATGACAATATAAAAACAGAAATTATGAATATTACGCAAGAAGAACTTATGCATGTGAATGGAAATTTCATCTGAAGATGCCAGGAATGTCTTCACACAGATGGAACAACACTTCCAACACCATTTATAACAAGGTTAGCAATTACTGAAATACACAAATTCTTTATAGAATAGGGAATTGGAGTAAATGTAAATAAATCAAAAGTTATAGTTTTCAAAAAAGGAAATAAACTAAGATGAATGATGGTATCTGAATGGACAACAGTTAGAGGTAGTAAAGGAGTTGATTATTTAAGAGTAAGATTAAGTAATAATGGTGGATGGGAAGCACATGGTAGGAAGATATTGGCAAACGACAGAGCTGCTATGACAGAATTAAGAAAAAATAATTACAACTTGAAATTTCTGTTAAATGGTTGGAAAGGATGCATGAAAGCTTCACAATTAGGCAAAAAAGTAGATCAAATATACAGATTATTTTGCAAAGAGCTTTTACGATTAATCAGATCAGCACCAAGAGAAGTAGCATTGAAGGAATAATTATGGAAAGCATCTTGAAATATTGGTACAAGTGCCTTCAAAGAGATGATCAATATATATTAAAAATTTGTGTGAATCAACAGAAGACAACTTCAAATAAGAATGGCTGGTGGGCAGGAATAGGAAGAGAGTTGGAGAGGATAGAAATGGGGGGATATTTGGCACCTAGAGGGAAAAAATTATAACAGATTTTGTAAAGTAGTAGGAAATAGGATAGAAGATATAGAAAAACAAGAAATCTAAGGAAGCCTTGAAAATAAAAAGTCCTTAAGTTTATATAGAACAATGAGAGAATGGGGGGGGGGGATAGCAGGTTATGTTGACTTATGTAGCAGACAAGAAAGGGAACGTTTACCATGGGTGAGAACAGGGGCAATGTTCCTCAGAGGGTTAAGAAAGAGTGAATCGGGAACATGTGTCATATTGTGGAGAAAAGGACAATAAGATACATTACTTGGTAGAATGTAAAGAGATAGAGAAGTGGAGACAGGATGTTTGAGATCAAAAATGGGACAAAATGAGCAAGGAAATAGTAGCCATAAAAATATTAACAGTTAAGGGAGGGAAAAAAATCAAGGATATGGGAGAGTTTTCAAGGAAAAATGGTTAAGGAAAGAAAAAAAAAAGCAAGGGGAAAGAGCAAGAAGGGCAAAACAAAGGAGAGTAATGAGTAAGTAGGAATCAGGGAAGTAGAAAGGGAAGAAAAGGAATAAGGGCTAATTCAAAGCCAAAGTGCCAGGCACAAAGTAGCTCTTAAAAGGAAGGAAAATTGGACTTAATTTGTATGAGAATGTAAGTAGCTTTAAGATTTGACGTAAATGTATTTAAAATTTTTGTATGATGTTCGATATAAATAAATATTCTATTCTATTCTAACGAGGTTAATACTCATTATAGTGCATGTTACTATCGCTCGTCAGTAAGTAACACGGAAGTTATGGAATGAAAAACCGCCAGTGTAATACAGTGTGCAGAGTAAGCATATGTGTGATCCGTGGCCTCACCACACTGTATTTTGGATAATTTCAAGCCTCTTTAGATATGTGTTTCATATATTTATTTTTAATTTCATACTCATACTTTAATTTTCCGCTACTAGCCTGTCACCTTCTTAGGGTTGCATTGTGTTCACAACCAAATTTGAACATTTTGAACATTTGCCTACTAGGTGGCACAATATTAAGAGGGTGATGGCTAAATAAGATGTAGTTAAAATAACTTTCTTCCTTTCTACTGGTGATGTATGAGATCATTCTAAACACCTTACTAATATATTCCTATATTTACAGTGATTTTGAAGTACAATACACATTTCTTTGATGTTCTATAGCAGTATAGGAATCAGTCGAGAAAAGTTGAAATTACACCTACTTGTGCCAGCTTTGTAAGATATATAGATATTTCCTTAATCTGCGAGGAGACAGATACAAATTAAAGCCAAGAATACTTGCTGACTCTGGGACAACTGATACTGTCCAACTACCAAACCTGAATGTTTGTAATTTTTTTAATGCTACATTACATTTAAAGACAGATGAAAATGTAATTAAAAGAAACATGTTCAGAATGGTGCCTAGTTTCACCCAATTAAAGGAAGAACCTTGTTTAATTAAAACCCTGTATATCTGTATGTATAGTTTCTCAGTGCTCATTTGAAGATTGGCTATTGTTATGGAACTGTTAGTTCTGTTTGTGTATTTATTTCTACTTTGCATTACAGTCGGTAATTTATAAGAGTTCATGTTCAAGAAGGCACCATCTGGATCATTTTCTTCAGTTTTACATCACTGCTGGCATGACATACCTTGCATTTAAATCATCAAAAGGTTGAGTTGTATTTTCATGTATAAGGGTTACCCAAACTAAACTGAAATTTATGTAAGGGGACACTATTACCAAAATGGCAAAAAATGTTATTTTTTCAGAAAAACTGTTTTTAAAAGAAACAGTATCTTCAACATGTCTAGAATACGCCCAGTAAATATTAAGTTTGAAATCTCTCTGGAAATTGGTGTAAACCAAATTGATAATTGAAGAGCAATACCTCCAACAACAGCATTCCCATAGCTTTTTCTCCATATAGCAATTTTTGTTCTTCTAGGTATACTTTTTTGTAGTAAATATTGATGAATCTGGCTGACATTTTCAGGACATATAGAACATAGCTTGTTAAAGAAAACTGCATTGCTCTCATACACACAAGTATATGCTTTTTTTCCCCCTTCTTTGTAATTATTAGTAATACTTTTTTTATTTTGTTCTAAATACAAGAAAATCATATTTCTAATAAATATTAATATTTTGGAAAATAAATGCACAAGTTTATTGCCTAGGAAAAGAACAACTGGCATACCAAATTTCAGACCTCTACTTTAATTCTAAATTGCAAAATGTGTACCTTTTGTTACTACCCAATTATTTGCAAAAAAAACCATGATAAATAACTTTTACTTACAAAACTATTCAATCTAGAGTAATGCAACTTATACCAACAATATATCATGGTAGGTGGAATTGAACCTAAAAATTCTATTAAAAAAAGGTTGATTGGGGAAGAAAGTCCATTTGGTACCAGTGTGTCCCTGTAAGAGCACTGTTGCTTGAAGCAACAGGACATAGTGTAGATGTTTTTACATATCAGAAAGTCATTTGGTCTATCTAGAAAGTGTTAGTATTTATGGGTATATTGGGAAGTCATGATTAGGTACAATTGTTGTATAGAGTTGTCCAAATGCTTCCAGCAAATAGTAACTTCATCTTTGATGGCAGTTGCTGTTAGTGTAGCTAATATTTGCTGTCAAATGAAGGATGTGTATGCGAATGAGTGTTACAAGCCAATGCTCACCGATTCATGATAAGAATGTGTTAAGATTTATTGCAGTGCTTCTGATGGGAGGTCTTTCAACATGCATATTACATCCTTGACCCCTCTTCGGCAAGGAAATAAATACTCTTGAAGGACACCAGTTTTTACACAATGACTAGGTTCAAGATGCCATTGAGGAATTGTTATGCAGCCAACCACAAATACTTTTTCCTTCAGGTTGTGCATCATTTAGTGTACCACTTGTTTGAACCAATATGGTAATTACATGCTGGCACTATGTCAGCCATGCATCACTTATGTTTGCATAACATATTCCAAACAATAAACCATTATATAAATTGATATGATTCTCAGTTTCATTTGGGCAATCCCTACACTAGCCACAAAATGAGTAGAAGGTCCTTTGTCTTTCTTTTTCTTCTTAAGTGTTCAGCATTCCTTTTCACAACTCAGTTCTACAGAAATAGTGATTGAAATGCATGGAATAATGCTCAGATAAGCTAAGGATTCAATGAGTTGAGAGTTACCCAACACTTATTTTGTAAGGATAAGGGAAAACAGTAGGAAAAAGGCTTGTCCATGCAACTCATCCCAACAGATTCGAAAATGGGCCCTCTGGATGAGAGAGAGGAGGTGTGCGTGTGTGAAGTAATAAAATGTTCACAATACCGGTCTGACCTCTCATGAAGGTAGAGGTCATTGACCCCCCTGAAAGATGGTGTTCTTTATATTTAATTTTAATATATTACATTTAAGAAAACTCCTTACCATAAAAATGAAACACTATCATAAAAAGATATTCAAATTAACGATACACTACACAGAAGTAAAGCATTTAAATGCCTACATGGTGCAGTTTCAAAATGTATCTCTGTAGTAAATGTATCTTGGTATATTAAACTAAGTGCTTGTATCTGCCACATGACAAATTTAATCAGCTATTATTTACTCTCTCTTCTTAACTACTAGAAATAACATTATGTTATGAACATGCCTCTTATCACTGGTATATGGAACTAACCCTGGAGCATAACGATATACAATATTTTCAATCTTGTGACTTAGTTGTGGATTGTTAGCATTCTGCGGCCGTGAGTCACACCAGAAGCACTTTTTCCTATCCTCTAGATGCGAAACAATGCAATAGCGCTCCTGAAACAAAAAGTACACTTGTATTACTTAAGTTTATATTAGCAGCCAGCAGGGCCCCTTTTCTAAAACTAACTTTAGTAATACTTTTGTCTAAGACCCCACTTAATTGATAATCACAAATTTGAAATTTCCCTCTTGAGAAGAAGTGATTGTAGCATTATTCATGTGAACAGTAGGGTAAATAGTATAAATTACTTTACAGTGGTTTCCAAACTGTATGAGTTTGCTAGTGCTTCTTGTGTTTTACATAGTCATTTGATTAAAACTTTAAAGCAATGTAACACCAAAATTATGGCGGCTTGGGATTCATGATTTTTTTACTGTTAAAGGCATTTTTTATGCCTTCTTATTTCTCTAATAAATTATACACTATAAAGATATTCTTTCTGAATCGGGATTTCGAAGAGAGAAAAAGACCTTTTATTGGTTGTTTTAAAGGAAATTTACAACAATTTTGGTACAGTAAGTGGTTAAGATTTAAATAAGACATTATATTCTTGATCTTTTATGTGTGTGTGTGTGTGTGTGTGTGTGTGTGTGTGTGTGTGTGTGTGTGTGTGTGCGCGCGTGTGCGTGAGAGAGTGAGAGAGTGAGAGAGAGAGAGAGAGAGAGAGAGAGAGAGCATCTTTTTTAAGTATGCAGAATGAGTGGGAGACAAAATTTCATATTACATTATGTTTATGGAAAATATTAAAATTTTACAATTTTCTCACAATTGTTTCATATTTTATTATCAGCTCAAATTATTTTACATCTTTATTTACCAGCACAGCGGAACATGTTGATTTTCTTGGACAAAGTCTACTGCTAGAAACTGAATGAATGATTATTCAGTCAATCAATCACTTTAATCAGCATTTAAGTAAGGATTTTCATGTACACAGAAATGTGCAAAGCAATTTAAAAAAGAATTTCATTAGCTCATATAGCTAAGCATTTGTTAATTGAATAAAAAGGTTTATTAACCAAATGTAATATTTGCTTTTAAAACTAATTATAGGTATGGAAAATTAATGTTGAATGGAACTTTATACCCAATTTCACCACTGTTACAAATTACCTTTGAACATATTTTGGAGGCCTCTTGCTTCCATCAGCAGCTCAAGATTTAAGAATTGTAAATTTTAAATGGATGTCTGCTGAAGATAATTTAGGTTAATATTTGTTGGCCTGTATCCAAAGCACTACATGCAGATTAACATCAATAAATTCATTCAAAATGTTTCAAATGTAACAATGCTTATTGACTTCAAGGAAATAAAGCTGAATAACGTTTGAAAGTCAATGGCTTTTATGCAAGATTTTAAAACAACAGCAATATACAGACAAATGGAATCTTTAAAAAATGGGTTGTCTGGGCCATTTAACACTATAATAGGCTTGAAATGTACCTTAATTTAAGATATAAAAGCTGCCTTCTTCTTCTGAGTTAATCTTCCTTAATTTCTTTATAAAAGCCAGGTTTACTTTTCACTCATAGTGTGAAATTACAATTACAGATAAAAACCAAATTATACAGGAATGGTAAATGATGACATTTCATAAACTGTTTGTATCAGCATTACGTAATATAATATGAATGTCAGTTATGGCAGGCAGGAATCTGCGGTACATTTCTAGTTCAATATAGTGGTTAAATGGGTTAAATGCAGCAAACCATTATTTAAAATTCTGTATTCAACAATATCACATTAACGATTTGGACTGGGATATTGCAAAAGTATAAAACATATCACCAACATTCAAACCATATCTAGTTTTACTAAGCCAATAAACATTGTTCTATCTGAAAAAATAAAACTTTGTATAACAAATACATTTTGAGTTAATTGTTGGAATAATTGTGTGGAATAAATTTGTGAGGCTTTGTCTGAACTTCAGCTGTGTAAGAACAAAGCAACAACAGCACCTCTCACTTCATAAATATTTGTGGTGGTTAATTTTAGATGGTTCATCCAGAACTAGTATAGGAAATTATGTCTTTGCAGTGGCACATTAATAAAAGCTATATCTTAATGTGCAGAAAGCTTGCAGCTTTCTTATTTTCATACTAAATCTTTGCTTATTTGTGTAATGGCATGGTGATTTGTTTACCCATCCCTCCCTCTGAATATTCACCATTTTAGAATGACAATTTTAACAGTGAATAGGTAAGTGATGGAACAAATTGGCCCTATTAACAACAATGAAACCACAAATAGGTTGGCACAATATGTGTGAAAAAGAAGACTTGGGGGGGGGGGGCAGTGTAGCTCAGGAACTTAAGTTGTATTGCTGCTAATGTGCAGCTACATCAACCCAGTTAGGGCGGAGGAATGAATGCAGAAATGGGATGCGATTGATTGCATTTAAAGCTAAAGGGTCTAGCCTATCCAGGCTACGGTCACCATGGAAACTGTTCTGAGCAAGAACAAATTGTCTAGTAAGTTTGGAAATTGAGTCTGACATCTTAAGCCAATCTGAATGGCTAGTTCTGCATTTTGAAGGTTGCCTATAGGTGTAACAATGTAATTATTATCTACTTAATGCTTCTGAAACACTGATAAACAATATAAAGATTTAATACACTTTCACCATTTTAGGGTTGGCATCTGTGAAAATTGCTAAAATCCATAGTTTTGGTCACAACAATGTGAAATTTTGTATGTATTTGTGCCAAAGGATATCTAGTAGGTCTACCAAATTTTACTTTTCTATCCAAGATAGATTTGCCAAAAAAAAAAATAGTTGTTGCTTTATCTGCAGTTTTAGTGTAGTATAACCAATGCTCCATGCAAAACATTATTAGTTATAAATAAACTAAACTCTGGCTGTATGTCTCTTTTGATTATGTCTACAAAACTTGGTATACTGTTTTAGATATTTCAAATAGTTTTGGAGAAAAAAATTATTGAATACATAGATGACCTTTTTTTTCCAAGGTATTAATAATTTTCAAAATAAAAATTCAATAACAATTGAACTGCTCCATAAAGCTCATTCAAAATACCAAATTTTATGTAGCAGTTATCTAAGAACATGTGTGCAAAATTTCAAAGAAATATATTAAAAAGTACATTGCAAGGAGCGTTTTGAACATTAAAAAATGTAGAAAAACAGAAACCAAAGAAAAATGACTTTAAAGTTTTAAATGTATAATAACATATATTTACTGCTTTAGAATTCCCCTAAACCATATGAAGGTCCTTCAGATACTGTTTAGCTTCCTCTTCTTTAAGTTTACTATTCTTAACTGTTTGTTTGCTGATTTGAATGTACTTAATGTACTTGGTGTATTCTGCTTTAATATTCGCCTATCCCTGACACTACTAATTCTTTTGCTGACTGGACTTATTTTGCTAGCTGTGACCCTTTCCTTTGCATACAGAGTACTCTCACAACCCATATTGAATTCCCTGATAGCTGAAGTCACAGAAGTTTGTAATTTCTTTCTAGAAACAAAAACTCCTTTGGGACATTTACTCCATATTAAGCTATGTAAACTCTCATTTGCATTTGGGGTTTTTCCTTTTGTACATCTCTCTAATAAATTAGTACTGGCTAATCTCTGATATACTGGCATAATTGTAATGACTACACTGGATGAAATAAATGTTCTCCTGTTCCCTACATGTTTAGGGTTTCTCACTTTTAGCAACAGCATGATTATAAAAGCACCAAGATGATTCACCTCCAGGACATTTAAAGCGCTGTGGCTTCTCATTAATTGGCATGCAGTGATAGAGAGTTGCAAATACTGCAGATTTCATCTGATCCACACTTGGAACTTTGTTTTAATTGTACATCTATAATAATTTTGAAGCCTTACAATGGTTAAAACTTTCAACTGCCTGGTGAAATGCATCAACCATTTTGCTAATTACATCAAAGGTGGCCTAGAAGAATCATTGTAACTCTAGTACTAGTGTATGTATCCCCATAACTTTTATGACAAGAAGAGCATTGCACAGTTACTTTACTGGCAAACCTTTTGTATCACTAAATTTTGATTACAAACTTGAAACCACAATCTGTGCAAGTTAAACTTTTAAATATTTGACTGCAAACTTCACTGTGCACAAGTACATAATCTGGACTTGGTAGTTCCACATTCATTTCATTTTCACCATCCCTGGAGAAATGTTGAAAATTTTTTACCACTTGAATTTGCTTCCTCAAGATCTACTATAGCTCTAACTTTGTTTGTTTCCCCCTCAGATTTGCCAGTTTGCCATCTAGACATATTTTATCTTGCTGCAAGAGATTTCTTTCTCTGCCTTCTCTTACTAGGCCTACCCATTTTGTAATAATGTTATGCCAATTAATAACAAGAAATTTATGGAAAGATAGTGCATCTAATGTACAATTTTTACAACCTTCTAGTAGATTCTGACAGTGAGAAGATAATTAAGAGTTTGTATATTTACAAACAGCTAAACAAAGAACCAGATTTTCTCTTACAGCAAGACACTTATTTGGTATTACCTACCTCATTTTTTACTATATTATACCTATTCTTATTCTAAATTGTACTCATCTATTTGTAGGTCACTATAAAGAAGACTTCTCTCCTATACAAGGTGTATATCATGTCTAAATTTCCCCAAAAAACACGAGCATGTGGTCACTTATTCACATAACAAACGAGCTGAAGCCATGCGTTCCCGGAGTGAATGTTTGCAGAAAATCCCAGAATATGTCTCTGCTAACATTTACCAGCACTGAATGCGACCACCTGATTTAAACTTCAAAGTTGTATGCGATTTTGCCGCAACGGGGTAATGAGTGCACTTCAGGAGCCACGTCCACCTGCACATGGGCATTTAAATCATGACGTAATGGCCTTTTAAATGGCAATGCAGCATAAACTACAATAGATTCTGAAAGTACAAAGTATAAACATAATTTTAAGACAAAAAACGAAAAATTGGATTTTTCATCATTTTTGCCTAAATTTCGCTTACTACACACTATTATAAATATACAGTAATCACATTTAAATACTCTGACAACAGATTTGTCATAAGGCCCTTCTAAAATTTGTCTTTTCTGTTGTATGTAGCTCAATTCTAACATCTTCACATTATTGTTTGAAACACTTATATTCACTCACAAATCAAATTAATGCCAATGGTTGAAGGAGTAATAGCCAATTTTCTTTATCTAATGTTAACATTTCTTTACAAGAAAAATATTAAAACCTTCATGCCAAAATCTTTCTTGAAATTCCTGTGAGAGAAGCCATCTAGGATAAAAGGGCCATATCCAAAAATTTATCAGCCATTTTGAACTACAACTCTGAAAACTGTAGCTGGAGTCCTACCACAGCAATGCAGCTGGACATTCCATATTGATATGTAATGGAGTGGGGTGGAGCTGCAATGACACAAAATTCACTCCCCTCTTTCACTCCCAACATTACCTTCAAGCAGTGGTGCCAATCCCCCCCCCCCAATTTTTCTGAGAGCTCAATTTAAACTATTTAGTTCCTTTTCTATGTTTCTGGAAAGCTTCGCAAAGGGACTGTCTTATAGGTACTATAGTAGCTATTGTGATACTGGCACACAATAAAAACTTAAAGAAATAATTGGAAAATTAAAATCAATAAAAATCATAATATTTACATAAAAAGTTACAAACAAAAAGTTTTGGCAGGTGGTGTATTTTATTACTTGGTATTTCAATGTATCCTATTGTTGACTAATTTTGAAGATTTAGAAGCTAGTAACAGTGATGTGTCATAATTTAAAATAAAGAGAGTTGAGGGTTGTTACACTACATCACTATAATAATCTTACTTGAACGCGTTTCAGGAGACGGTTTGTTCCCATCGTCAGCATGTCCTCATCTGATTTTGCCGGTCATCGTCTGGGGGATGTGTGTGGTTAGTGGTGTTCTCTGGTGCTGGGCTGATGAACCTCCAAAGGCTGTTGGGTGGCGGCAGTTCGAAATTCATTAGGTGATTCCTGTGTTTGACAATATGTATTTTTTCCCAGATGTCCAATTCATTACTGCTGTTGATCGATTTTAAGAGTTTTATGTTTAACGCATTCAAGTAAGAATATTATAGTGATGTAGTGTAACAACTCTCAACTCTCTTTATTTTAAAGTATCCTATTGTATCTATCTAAATAGACCAATATAGTAAGTGCAATAATGTTATAAGTTCTGAATAACTACATGTCAACCTATAATGTTATAATTCCTTTTATACATTTCCAAAAATTATGATTGATATGCCACATTATACCATACAGTAGGAATTGTACTTAAGATTACTTTTGGGGGGGGGGGGGTTATACAGCACATTTAGATTAACAGACCTACAGATACAAACTGAGCTAACAATTACAGTACTCGATTAAAAATTGTAATAAACGTGTTTATATTACATGCATTAATTTGTTTCAATATTTCTGTATTCCCCAAAATCTTGAATTCCCCTCCAAAAATCCTCCTGATGGCACAGCTTGCCATGGGTGGCCCTGCCTTGAAGCAGGCAGTGAGTGTCAATCAATCCAGTCATTTAATACAAATATTGCTTCCCTATATTTCAAATAAGTGCTTTGCCACTTGATTTCAGAAGCTGCAGTTAAAACTGTCAGTTATTTTCTGCATGCTGATCTTTTTTTAATGACAAATTACTTGTGTAACAGAAATTTCTAGGTAAGCTTTAGCATGGATCTAAAACTTCCCTTGTTAGTAGTACAGGATGACTACAATTTACAACTCACAATAATGAAACTTAGTTTTGAACTAGATCTGCATACAATGTTACCAATGTAGTACTAACCTGCACATGTAGACCACAAGTTGATGTTGCATACAATCTGGATTCCCTTCCAATAAGTAGATTACCTGTTGCTGGATAGCACGAACTTTGTTCACACGGATGGGGTCTATGAGGAGCGTAACCTGGCATTAACAGTAGACATACAAATTACTTACAGTACCACGTGCACAAAGCTTAAACTACTTAAATAAGTTCATTTTAAATAAAATTGTTCATTATGAATGCAATGAAAACACACATTTGTAGAGTTATGCATTTCCTTCATGTTCATGCATTAACATGGATTCAGCTTTAAATCTTCTAAACAGAACCAATGCCATTATATTACAATACACCTGATGTATGCAGTAATTCTTTGAGCTTATAGCAATTTAAGCTGATTTACATCATGAGCATTATAATTATGTATAGGGTAACCGTTTTTTGCTTTTGTAGCTATGGCCATCATAGACCATATAACAGCTTTTACCATATTCCAGTTTTATTTGCACACTTCAAAATGTATTAACTGCTGCTTAGTACCAAAACAATAATACAAAATAAAAATTTAATATGATGTTTAACATCATAATCCTGTTATTCTGTATCACAGAATAAGTAATTTGGGCATAAACATAATACTTTGGAAGAATGAGAAGACAATCATAACCGAAAGATACCTATTAGCTTGTCTCTCAAAGAATAATATATATTATACTCTGCTTAGCTTTACAGGAGTAACAAGTCTTAATTCACTGTTGCACTAAACCATATTATTGTTTCACAAAAGCAGCATCTACCACAAAAAAGAGAATTCATTCTAAAATCCATGTGACAAAGAATTTGTTGTCTGTTTGGAATGCAGTAAAATTTCCTCCCATCATATTCTAAAAGTTGTTCCCAATTCAGAAGGTTTCTAATTGCATACTCTCTTACTTTCTACTGAAAATAGGTTTTTAGAATAACAATGGTTAAGCAAGCATGGAATTTAAACAGATATTCAGCCATTTGTGTAGCTTATGCTTATGAATGATAAATTCAAAATCAATTCTATATTCTACATGTATTTTACTAAAACATGCAATTTCTAAACTGTGATTATTTTAATCTGGGACCACTATGGTCTTCTCTCAACCTGACTTAGTGTATTATCTATTATGTGTTCCACAATTTCTGTTACATTCCATATTTTCTGGCCTCAAGACCACTGTTCTCAGCGAGAGTAAAAGTATTTCTACTAAGCCTATCCTTGCAACACTTCACTCCTAGGTTAAGCAACCATTGCATCCAGTACACTGAACATTATTTGAATCTGGAAACTCATTTGATACTAACATGCTTTGCAACTTGAGAACATTTTAGAAAGATGATAAAGATAGAACAATGTTGCCCAATCTCAAATTTATTATACTCGTTTGATGGCAACAAGACAAACCTTAATCTGTGTCTTAAGTAATAGTTTTTGCTTCATTGCCAATTTAAAATTAATGTGTTGCTGCACCTTTGATGTATTTTCACACCACATTTTTGTTAATTTTACTATTCCAGCTTTTTTCACAAGCATGAAAATAATTTCTGCTAATGTGTACAATGTACCTTTAATTAGAGGGATTTAACCAGCAGAACTCAGCTTCTCGAAATTACTCTGTTTTTGTGTCAATCTTCAGTAGCCTCATCTACAAACTCTGTAGTCCTACAAGTACAATGAAACACAAAAAAGGCTAACTCCCACGCAGAGATGGAGAAGGAAAGAGCAGAAACTAAACTAAATATTTTAGCTAGTTCCCACAAACAATATTTTTCAATTTCATATGAATATCTAACTTGCTGGGTGTTTCCACCTTTATTACATTAATCTATGTAATAACCTCCTCTTTTATAATTTCTTTGATATTATAGAATTACACACACTTCTTATTTGTTATGTAGGCTCCTATTTTATTTGATTTCCATATTTGTTATTTACAATTATAGAGTATTCATCAAATTAACTACTTTTACTCTTAGGGAGTACTATGGAGTCATTGTTTTATAATTTTGAAATTTTTTTATCCATTTTGAAGCATTTTCATATACAGTTTTAATTATATTCCATGTTTTTTTTTTTCTTTTTTAATTTTCTTATTAGCATTTTGTAGAAATCTTCTGTGATGATTTCTTCCTTGGCTTCATTAATTACTTTATTTGGGATTCCTATTGAACTTTTCAAGAGATATTAAACTGTTTAAGGACTGCATACTCTATTGAGATTTATTTATACCTTTAGTACCCAATTGCTGGTTTTATACTTGTTGGAAAATATCTTATTTAATAGTATTGATTCCCCTAAACATGAAGTGTTCATAACAAAATCAAATTTATCATTCATCTTTGTCATTTCATATATATTTCTCTGTATTGTCTGAGGTAATCACTCTAAATGATTTTTACATGTCTTTACCTAAATTATTTTAACTTCTGCTATCCTTTTCATTTTTAACTTTAATGTATTTACAGATTTACTTCCTATTAATTGCCCAAAATGGTCTCTAAACTATTTCTAAACTACCGTATGTTTAAATATTCCCTCCTTAAGCTGGTATACAGATGGTCAATAAAATGTCAATGAGAGCTTAGTTATATAAACAACAAGCAGTAACGCATATAGTGGAGAGTCATTATAACTTATGTTGGATTGAGTCGACAACTTTTTTATATGGCTTTTTCTCCACTTATGTCTGTTTGTTAAGACCAGTTTCTGGGAATATCTTCGCCATCATCAATTTTGTGAATCAGGTTCTTCCTGTTTCTATTGAGATTGTTTCTTTCTAGAGATTCTAACTGTAACTTTTACTTTTTACTCCCTATTAAGATATGCATGTTTAAATCTCCATTCACAAAACTTTTGTTATTTTTTTACATTATTATTTAGGCAACTTTCTAATTTCTCAAGGTTGCTTTTGTTAGCTTTTGATGGACTGTCAATACCTTGTATACTAACCTTTCTTGCTTAAAAAGAAAACAATTTCAATGCAGACAGTACATGGCACATTTCCTCATAACAACACTTACAGTTATTTTCTTATATTTTATATCCTTCTGAGCATGCTTACGAATCAATGGAAATACCAAAATAAATGTGATCATATTTTAAACTGAAGGCATGTAAAATTATACAATTGTAAATTCATAATATTTATACAGCCTTATAAAGGATATTTCCGAAATATTTTGAGGTATAAATATAACTTCTGATTGAATAGCTTTTCTTTGGTGTCCAATGTACTATGGAAAGCAAGAAGCTTACTTTAGAATTCGGCTACATATTTCATCACCATAAATTGATATAAAAGCTCAGAATCGTATTTTATGCACAAAATAATATTTAAACTGGTTCACTGTCATCATCATCAGCAGCAGCAGCAGTTTACTTTTCTTGATAATAGTTTTCTTCTCTGCTACTAAACTGCTACAAAATTAAAATTCAGAATTTCCACAAAATACATAACCCTCACATATACATTACAGTCATAGCCTACAATTTAAAATGTCCACAAAAAGTTTAGCTTTTCTTCTTCATATACTTTATATTTCAAAGATTAAAATATTCCTAAACAATCATTTGCAAGGCTGTATAAAAGTCATCAATTAATTATGATTGCAACCTTTTGTATACCTGCAGTTTCAAATATTAGATTAGGTTAGATTAAATTAGATTAGAGCAAATGTATTTCCTACTTCTGTTAATTCATACATGAGTCCCCTTAATGACAGATGCAAATATAGATAAATCCATAACTTACTGATACTGTATCATATTTCTTTACCTTAGCTGAAAATTTCAGAATGTTAATATCTAAATACATAATTACAATAAATTAAAATTACTAAAGCATACATTAATTAAAATGCTGAAAAGTTAATATTAATAAAACACTTATTTTTATCTAAAGCTTCAATCTAAATTTTCTACAGATATGTGAACTTTGGTTTTGAATCTGAAAATGAACAGTGTTGCTTACAAAGTAGAAAGAAACAAGTATAGTAGAAAGAAACAAGTATAGTAAAAACATAAATTCCTCAATTAAGTGCTCTTAACAACAAATGATAAAAGTAAACATAAAAACCGACAACAAGATGCTACATTTAATGCACCATAAGTTAAAGCTACCTTAAAATCAGCTTCAGTACATAACAAGCTTGTCTAAATGAAATTTCTCCCTCAAAAACAATATTTGTAAGGCAAGAAAATGTATCTTATAGTACAGAAAGCCATTAATAATACAGACTTTTACTGTTAAGATCAGCTATTATCACACACTCAACAAAGAGAAATAAAATATCTAAGAATTAGAACATTAGATAGAAAATAAAATAACTACTAGGTACTCTTTAAGCCCTTAGAGATATAGTTTAAATTAAATTATGAAAGTTAAGAATATTAGTCTTATTATGACTTTATACTTTCATTCTGTGTGGGCTTAATTGTGTTAAAAGCAGCAGCCATCCACCCAAATCAATTAGTTCGATGCCAACTATTAGTTGTGTTACTGTTATTAGGAAGAAATCACACACACATTACCAGTGCCAACTACATCATTGCTACTTCCACACCATGTCAAATCAGTCCACTCAATGTTAACAATCTAATCCACTCCTAAATTCCCGATGGTTAGGTTCGCTGTTTGCTGTAGGGTTACTTCACTTCAGTCCTTCAAGTCCATTCCCAAGCTCTGTTAACAATGTACGTCCATCCTCTCTTGTTATCGCACTTAGCAAAAATTACTACCTCGATGTCTGAACCAATATGCTGCTTGACTCAGTGGATGAACATTATCTACTTCTGATACTGATCCTGACTCTAAGTCTGGCTCCGCTGGATTGTCTGGAATGTCTGTCAGCTGAATGTCACCCCTCACTTTCTGGTGCCCTGAATTGGGCAGAGGCAAGTTCTGTCCCAGGTTACTGCTGTCAGATGTATACAACAATCCTCGTCTTCTTCCAGTGGCTGTAAAACAATATTCTTCTCATCAACTAAAGTGTGCTTTCTTCTTCCCCTGCTTGGTAAGGCCTCTGTTGACTCACTGTATAAAATTGTGTTATCAGTAAAAATACTTAGTAATGTAGGAGATATACTGTTAAAATGTACCTTGAACTCTCAGAAAAAATTTGAAGTAACATATTAGCAAATAATATTTATGAACAGTTATTTTGCAATGGTTTGTGGTCTCATACAAAAACAAAAGGCCTAAAAAAGCACACACACCTAATAATAATGGCAGTGAAGACTCTGTTCTAATACTTCAGTTTCAAAGAACACTACTATAAAAACTAGATTGGTGTTCTAGAACTCCACATTATTCTCACCTCAGTAAGTAGTCAAATATTTTTTTTATAAAAAGTACAAAAAGTTTTATATATAAATATTACCCTAAATATATTAATTGTTCTACATTCTTTCACATAGCAATAATTTTGCACATCAATCAGAATGCTCTGCTCATTAAACATTTTCCAGATTACAGAACTTAATACAACCCCCCTACCTATTTATTAACTACTTCATAGTTTCAAAGAAAGTAGCTATACAGTTTTGTATTTAAGGCTTTCATACAATTAATCCCTAACTGTATGGTATCTCTGAGAGAAGTGCTTTTCCTTACAGTAGAGGTTGAAATCGACCTCTTTCTTTCTATAGACATATCCATACCCATTCCAGTAGATCGCTGCAGTACCTCTGGTTCAGTATTATTGGGACTTGTGGAATTGTCTCCCTTCAAATCTTCACTTCTTCTTGACTGATAATGACAAACATGACTTTGAGGTAACATAAAAGAATCTGGTAGCTGCAGATAAGGGGAAAAAATACCATGTGGTTCTTAGATTGGACACAATGGCTAACACCCTACACAGTATATGAGTTATAGATAATGGCACATTTTCACTTCTCTATATATTCAAATTCTCATAAGTCATTAAATATGAATCTCATAGAGCCCCATATGCTATTTATGAAATGCCTCTACACTCATGTTTGGTGTATATATTTTGAACCCTGCAGAGTCTAACCATCTTTTGTTCAGACACATTGGATACAGGCAGATACAAATAAATTCTGAAATCATTTATGCAGTGGCTGGGTGACAATGAACTACCAAGGGTTATTTTCAACAAGATGTACAACTTGCACCACTTCACATGAGTCTCTCACCTGATCAAAGCTTCTTTAATGACAAAAATAATTTGAGAGCGTTTATGGCCCTTTAGATCACCTGACCAATCACTGGATTATTTTCTTGTGGGGCTGAAAATTTGAAGAATTGCTGGATATGGTCATGACTCTGTGAAGGGGGAGGAGGTCATGTTTGCTGTTCTACTGTGGAGGTAATCAGTTCCCCCAGAGATACTGTACATTTATTACAAACCCACCCATTTTATGTCAATCACACAGTAAGATTTACAAAATTATTCACTCTTTATGTGTACAAAGATAAGAAGTTTGCAGGACTAGTTTAATACTCTTTCCTGTCAGACTATTTCTGTAACTATTTCCCATCCTATTCCTTCTCCTGCATTTATCGTAACAGGACCAAGAAGAGCAGTGACCCCACCACACCTACGCAAGGTAGAGGCTGCCTCATCTCACAGCGGTTTTATACCACAGCGATTCACAGCACATCAGGTCCTGAAATATGTGGTCCATTGGCATAACTAACAAAAAAAGAAAAGAAAGAAAGGAAAAAAGCTTACAGTTCAGTCCCGACTATCCGACTTAAATGGACCGTGGCATGGTCTATGATCGGGAAGTTCGGACGACACGGAAAATGACAAATACGTCATTCAAAACTTACAAAATATGTTTATTATTTTGAAAATTACATATGCACTAGTATGTACTGTACTGTAATCCGAGAAATGTTACGCTGTTACATTATTATAACAATAGAGTGGTGGCCAATTGCGTCTAATAATGGCGCAGCGGTGTACAATCATTTGTGTAGTCCCAAAAGCGTGAACGCTCGCGTTTACACTCAACAGTTTTTTTTACGATTTTTTTTAAGTGAAATTATTTAGGCGAGGTAGGGCAAATTGGCCTGGATCAGACGAAAAGTGAAACGCATGAGTTGGCCTGATCGAGAGACTCCAACCGGCAGTTGAGAAGAGAGGGAGTCATTTCTATTATACTCTCCGTGGCATCTGTCATTTCTTTCAATAAAGACATCTAAGAAACTTTTTCATAACTATTTCGACTTTATAAGAATCTGAAAATATGGATTACAAATTGGTGAAAGATATTCGATTTTAGACATAACGTAAGCATTATACAATAAAATCAAGAAAACAACATTTAAGATCGTTAGAATTTCTAAATAAAAATCCCAAATTGTTATATGCATCGTTAACCATTCTATCAGTGTAGTAATTAAACGACCAGTTATCACTTATACTTAAACCCAGATCTATAAAAGTATATGCGTTGATTCAACTTTCAAGCACTTGCCGTTCATGGTGTACAGTGGTTTACATATTTTATTACTTTTATTTATTACAGCTATTCTTTACTACAGCTATAGTTAATACATAGCATTTATCAACGTTAAAATATTCCATTTAAATACATCATTAATATCATCCTGAAGTTTAGACTCATCCAAATGGTTCTCAATTTCCATGTATAATTTTAAATCATCAGCAAATAAAATGCATTCTGAGTAATCATGCAAAAAGTAAAAGTGACTTATTCTCTCTTCGTAATTATAGTATTCTCCCGTTATTTAGAAAATTTACAGTCTCAATGATTTGTATCATACTTCAGCCTACATAAACGCATAATTTCTTTCTTAGAGTATGAATTAATGGAAATTGATGAATAAAAGAAATATTTAATTTAATTAAGAGAGATTTTATTCGGTCAAATTCCACATAAAGCCATTTACTAATCCTGATTATTATTATTATTATTATTATTATTATTATTATTATTATTATTATTATTATTATTATTATTATTTTATTCTACTGACCAGGTCGGATTAGTGAAGGTCAGATGATCGGGACTGTACTGTATTAGACTATGTAACATTAACATTCACCTTTCTTTATAAAATGTAAAAATTATGCATTTAGTCCCTCCCAACCACACATAACACAATATAAAAGAATTAAATCATTCACAATGCTTGAATAACACAGAGCAAAAGTATACTGTTTGTTGGCCAAAAGTAGTTTCTTAATCCCATGAGTTTCCTGTTTTCTCTTTTGTAGCACAGAGAAAACCCAGATAAAGCTCTAGCCATCCTATCTTCCTCGCCTGCAAACAAAACCTGTACCCTCCTTTATGGTTGGCATATCCTTAATACCAGAGACAATATTAATGGATAAATTGCAATTTTCTACTTTGTTTATATACTGGTAATTTTATTATAAAACCTGCTCAAGTTTAAAGGTGCCTTAAGACTACGCATTAAGGTGTTACTCTTACGTTTCTTACCTCTTGCAGGTGTCACCCTACTTCTGTCTTGTCCTAACTGTGCTACTACCAATCCTGAAAAGATAGAAACATTGTCATCTGTAATTTAGCATGCTGTAATCCAATAAGCTAACTTAACCTAGTAACCTTCCTCTGTTCTCCATTATTTATCAACAATAATAAATTTAAAATATAACAACATACAGAAGTGTAATCAGTGTGGATACATCAAAAAATATATTGAACAGTTTTGCTAGAGGTAGCTTTAATACATATTTTGTTACGTCGTACCACTGTTCCACCTCCTATGAATTTGCAATCAATTCCCATACCCTGGAAGGGTGCATGACGTTCACTTCGATAGCCGCTTGACCTGGAACTTTCATATGAATTGCAAATTAAGCCTGCCTTACTCCAGATTACGCAAACTATACTCTGTTCTCAACCGTAAATCATTTTTCGGGTACACTGTTTGTAGTTCTCTTTTGTACAAGCCTTTAATTCGTCCATTGTTTACATGTGTCCAATTTGGGGTGGAGCTACTGAGTCCAAGGTATATCGGCTATAGGTGTTCCAAAATAAAGTTTTACGACTCATATTGGATGTCCTCCTGGTAAGTATGTAACACTCATTCACATCATGAACTTGGATTCAGTGCACCTCTACATACACGCGTTCTCAGGTTCATTCAGTTTTTTATTGACTCCTCTTTGTGCCCGCTGCAGTGCAGTTCTCCTTACTCTTAGAGAACTGCTGCAATTCTTCGGATGAGTCGTCTCCCGGGACACGCCTGGGAATAAGATCTTAGTGCGACAATAAGCTGTGCCTTTATCTACTCTGTATTCACTCTTATTTTTTTTAATACTGTTTAGTAACAGAGGGACTTTATGTGGCTCACCTCAGTTCTTGTTATTACCTATCTTGTAATTATGAGTATTATCGTCTTTGCTTCCAGATCTATATAACACATTGTTGTGCTGAGCGATTCAATAATAATAATAATAATAATAATAATAATAATAATAATAATAACAAAGGTCACGCATGTGAATAAAAACGCTGTTTCAACTTCTACCTGTTCATTAATATTGAATATACGAGTATTTTCTCTGAATACAACTAATGGTGAAAATGCCATCAATACAATTTTACCTTTTATTATAAGTTGCTTATAAAGCAGATATTAATCCACTGGAATTAAAGTTACAGAATTAATTAAATGTGCACATAGGAGACGAAGATTAAAATTACATTCTTATCAAAGGGAGCATGCAAATACTCGTTAGTGATACATCTGACACTGTTTGCTTTTCACCAAACTATCTATGTTTGATTTTGTCTATGATAACAATTCTTAGTGAGTTATCTAAGTGGGTGTTGGTCATTCGAGTTTAAATTTTACATTTTAACACTCTTCACTCTTGGAAAAAAAAACTGCTCACTTAAATATTTCCAAGAAGACATCCTGAGATCATGAGAATAAATGCGTAGAAAATGGGGCCTATAGAAGTATGTGAAATGAAAATCAGTTAATCCAATAGGTAAGTTTTAGTTTCTCTATCACGTGCCTAGTAGGTGGAGGAATGTTGTATTCCAACCAAAAAATTCGATATCGAGATTTCACGAGAAATGCATGTTTTGAGGCCCCCTGAATAAAAAAAAAGCATTTTTAGAAAAAGGTCCGTGTGTGAATTTTCGATAAATATCAAACTTGTATTTTTTGTATCTTCCAAAGACACGACACGATAATTTTAAAGAAAATCCCCCATCCCAAACTACCCTTTACTTGGAAAAACATTTTCTAAAAAATGGCTCTAACGACTTTGATTAAAGTGTCATATATTTAAGATGTTTACCTAACAAATGAAATGAATATTTTTAATTTTATGGGAACAGCCTGTTAAGTCCTCTTCATTCGGAAGGAATTAGGTATAACGGGTAAACCATAAAACAGACAAAAACATACTAAAAATGTAGGTCTGTTTAAAACACACAGTGTATTTCAAATAACTTCTTGTGGCATCACCCATTTACGAGATATCCATTATTATTGGTTTAAAATGTTTAATACTTAATCATTTAAAATGATGTCGCTATTCAGTTGTTTCCTGCAGTGCGATTGAAAGACTGGAATTTTAAGGTCAAATATGGCGTCCTGCTTTTAAAATCTGACTATCGATTAGATGTACCTACAACGAAATGTTTAATGAAAGCATTTCTACAAAGGTTTATCTTGATTAACATTAAATAGATAGAAAAATAAGCTTTCGTAAAAATAGTTTGTAGAAGCTTAACACAAATAAAACGATAGTGGGTAGAGAAAGTCATGTGAATGTAATACATTTTCTTTTTCTTTTTTTACTTTCTCTACTACGTATAGTAAGTAGGGGAAGTATTGCATTCCACCCAAAAATTCGATATTGAGATTTCACCGAAAATGCATGTTTTGAGGCCCCCTGAATAAAAAAAAAACATTTTTTAGAAAAAGATCCGTGTGTGTGTGTGTGTGTGTGTGTGTGTGTGTGTGTGTGTCTGTGAACAGTATAACCCAAAAACGAAAAGTCGGATAAATACCAAGCTTGGTATTTGAGTTTAGTATCTTTCAAGGATGCGACACGAAGATTTTCAAGAAAATCCCCCCACCCCAGACTACCTTTTACATGGAACATTTTTCAAAAATTATGATTTTCTCAAAAATGGCTCTTAACGAATTTGATTAAAATATCATATGTTTAAGATACTTTCATGGTAAATTAAATGTATATCTTGAATTTTCTGCTGTCTCCAAAATTCCTCTTCATTCTGAATGAATTTTGTATAACTGGTAAACCGCAAGAGATAGACAAAATGTTACTACATCAAATATGTATATCTCGTTAAAACACGCAATTTATGTCATATACATACTTTTTTTTATCGATTGAACCATTTCCGAGAAATTCCTTGTTATTTGTTTGAATTTTCCAATACTTATACTATTTCTCAAATGGGAATTCGTTATTCGTTTTATGTGTGTGTTGGTGTGTGTGTGTGTGTGTGTGTGTGTGTGTGTGTGTGTGTGTGTCCTGGACATGCAAATAGAATGGAATGCTCCACATAGCAACCAGCTCTTAAAAAGATTTGACTATCGCTTAAAGCCTACCATATTCCCCTTGCACCTATAAGAAAATTAGCAATACGATAGTTTTGTAAATGTTTATATCGATTCACACGAAGTAGATGGAGAATAAGCGTTTGTAAAAATAGTTGTACAAGAGTAGGGAAAGTCATGTGAGTGTAACACATCTGATTTTTTTACTTTAGCACACAGTCCCACTGCAAATCAATTATTCCTGTTTGCGTATCGCCAAGAACAGCAATACCAACACTGAAGGGTGTAGAGAACACACTGATTTTTCAGCTGATCCAAAATCTGAAAACTTTGAACGCAGTCTTAGTTCAGCAACTTCTGAAGAGTATTTTGTAATATTAAGAGTAAGATTAGGTATGCTGACAAACCACCTCGGTCAGATTATGAACCTAGATCCACATGATATAGGTATAAAAGGAACGTGTCTCGCTACGAAAGTTCTTGTTGCGAAATGCGGAGTTGCTTAAAAAATTATGCCAAAAGGGGATAATGCAATAACAATACATGTGAGATGGTCAAATTAAATATCTCAGCGGGCGCGGGTTGAAAACCCATGGCCTAAAGTTTGTTGATAATGATGATGGAACATATAAGGATTTTTGAACACGAGTAAGCCGTTCCAAAACAAACTAGTGGTATCACTAATGCTAGTAATGTCGCGGTGGTACTTTAATAGTTACAGTTATTTAGTAACTAACATAATATAATCACCTAGATTGTGGCACAAGTGAATAACTTTCACGAGGATATTTTGACGCTGGCTATGGCCCAAAATTATCGGGAGGTCGGCGGCAGGCAGTCGGAGATAAAGATAAGTCGCACTCTCGCCCGGCGTAAACACTATCGGCAGATAAGCAGAATCTTCTGGAAGTTTCTTTCCCCGCCTCCAGAACGTGTGTCCAGATAGTTCTAGAATGTTTTGTTGAAGATTCCATTGGTGTATAAGCGAGCGTTCTCGCGACAGTTGGTCAGTGAGTGAGTAAGCGAGTTGGTGATGACTGCTGTGACGTGCAGCGAGTGTTACTACCGAGCGAGAGATTGTAAAAGTCTTGTGTTCTACTCCCCAACGAGTGGTCCGTGAAGCAGAGACTGAGGCACTTTTGCAGTGACGGAGAAATTGAACTAGTTCGCATTGATGAAGTGACAGTGTGAACTAAGTCCCAGTAAAAGTTGAACCAGTCCAAAACAGTGTCAGTGAGAAGTGAGAGAAGTGACAGTTGAAAAACTGGACAAAGATACAATATACACGAGTTGCATACGACAGATTATGCAATCCTAGCATTATAAATTCATAATAAATTTCAAATTTAGAGAATTATATTTCATTACGTTTTCTTGTCAGCCGAACAAAAATGACACCATGGTTTCATAGCTTGCTTAGTTGTTTACGGTGCCAATGGTGTTTTTAACGTCCTTTTAATCAGGTGGGTCATATCCAACGGTGGATTAACGAAGTAGTTGAAATGATGCTCAAATGGGCCCGGGGTCCCTAGCGCTCAGAGTTACCTGACATTCGTCTTCCCAGGATATGGGAAAACCCAGGTAACTCATCCCGAGACTCGAACTCAGGGCCTCTTGAAAGTGAGAAATGTGGCTTTACCCCCACACCACGGAGGCGTGCCTAGCGTGTTTTGTTTGTTTAATTATACAATGAAGGGAATAACAATTAAGCTAATATAGAAATTTTCCTTTAGAATTACTGAAGGAAGCTAAAGCACAACTAATTCCAAGTAAATCTAAACAATCAAATGAAAGAGATTATGGCAAATTTTGTTAGTGATGAAAATCAAAACAAGTGCGGCTTTAAACTCTCTTTACTGATTACCACAAAGAACTTCTAAAATCAATCTTTGCTTGTACTGGTACTTCAAGTTGGCAGCTTTTTCCTTTGTTTTCTTTGATTCGGGCAAGAACGAAAGGTTTGTTTAAGGAAACTTCAACTAAATTGGCGATATCGCACACCAAGGGAATGTGCACAAACTTTTTATGCTTGGTGTAGATGTAATTAAGAAATACCTTGTGTTAATGAGAAAGCACCGACATCGAAAAATAAGAATTTTGGGATGTAAACAGGATCCTGCATTAGAAGCTCACAAGCTGTTATCAATGAAGACTTATTCCATAACGTATCTCATAGCATCTGATTCCTAATAAGAAGTTCGAGACGGCTTTCCTAGAAGTTACATTCAGCTGTTTCTCTCTCAGCACAACCCACATGCAAGAGGGTGGGAAGGGAAACGCGATGGCAGTGGTGGTGGTCCTGCTGCTTGACGAATATGACCTCTCAGTAATAGGCTCATATTTGCCATTTTTAATACAACATTTAGTCAATTTCTGAAAATGCTAAAATTAGCTGTAGCAATAGTTACATCCTCATTCTCCAGTAAATGTACAATTTGAAGAAAAAAAAGTTATAAATTATTTGAATTACCCTTCTTATCAAAATATTTACTCCATATTTTGGAGTATGACCTACGAGTATGTGAACTTGTGTGTTACATTCGCATGACTTTCTCTACCCACTATGGCTTATTTTTATATAGCTTCTAAAAGACTACTCTTGCGAAAGTTTATTTTCTATCTACCACATGCTCATCGAAATAAACGTTTGCAGAAGTAGTTTCATTTCACATTTCGTTGTAGGTAGGTACAAGGGGGGTATAGCAAACTGAAACGATAGTAAAAATGTTCCGTGTAAAGGGTAGTTTAGGGTGAAGAGATCTGCTTAAAAATCTTCGTGTTGCATCTTCGAAAAATGTTGAACTCAAATACCAAGTTTGGTATTTATCGGACTTTTCGTTTATGAGTTATGCTGTGAAAAACACGCGTATATTTTTCTAAACTTGGTTTCTTTGGGGGGAGGGGGGTCTCAAAATGTGTATCTCTGGAGAAATCTCGACATCGAATTCTTGGGTGGAATACAATACTTCCTCTACTTACTGTAAGTAAGGAGTGTAGAAAGTAAAAAGATCTGACGTGTTACATTCGCGTGACTTTCTCTACGCTCTATCGTGTAGTAGTGGGCATACAAGTTATTCTTACGAAGCTTATCGTCTATCTACTTCATTTTAATCGAGATAAACCTTTGCAAAAATAGCTAAATTATACATTTCGTTATAGACACAAAGAGAACAGCTATGGTCAAATGTTTAAGAACTGAACGCTATACGCTGGCCTTAAAATTCCTACTGTTTCCATCAATCGCGAGAAACAACTGAATGTCGACAGGACTTGAAAAGAATGATAAGAGTATTGAAGAATTCGAACGATTAATAACGGATACCTCGGAAATGGTTTATGCCACAAAAAGCTATTTGAAACAAAATGGTGTACTTTAAAGAGACCTACATTGTTTTGTGTAGTACGTTTTCGTCTATCGCATAATGTTTGCCAGTTATACAAGATTATATAACATTTCTTCCGAATGAACAGGACTTCACAAACTATTCCCAGAAAATTAAAGATATACATTTTGTAAATATTTTTAATATATGGTATTGTAATCCAAATCGTTAGAGCCACTTTTGAGAAAATCAAACATTTCGAAAAAAATGTTCCATGTAAAGGATCGTTTGGAATGGGGGTTTTCTTGAAAATCTTTGTGTCGCATCCTTGGAAGATACTGAACTTAAATGCCAAATTTAGTATTTATCCGACTTTTCGTTTTTGAGTTATGCTGTTTACACACACATACGAGGGCAGTCCCAGAAGTACCCGACCTGATGTATAGATAGTGGTTGTTTCAAACAAATGACTGTGGTAGAAAGTACCAACCTTATAAAGCTTAAGTCTGAAGTTTGATGATGCTACGTCGTTTAGTAACTGTTTGGTAGCCATCAATAGTGAACCCTCTCAGCGAATTTGTAAACATGAATAAAACTGACCATCGTTGATACAATACCTTTCATTTGAACGGTCTTAGTCCAACTAGTATTAAAGCTGAACTAGATTCTACTCTGGAGGAATATGTTCCTTTATTTACATTAAAGTATTGGGTAGCAGAGTTTAAGCGTGGCCGTAGGAGCTGCCAAGACGAACATCGCAGTGGTCGACCAAATGAGATGACCACGCCAGAAATTGTGAGGAAAATCCATAAAATGACAATGGATGACCGTCGACTGAGTGAGCGAGCTAGCAGACATCGTAGGCATTTCAAAACGTGCTGTACATCACATACTGACTGAACATTAGACATGAGAAAGCTATGCGCAGGATGAGTGCCGCGCAATGAAACAAAAGCAGCATCGTGAAGATGTTTCAGTCGAGTGTTTGGCGATGTTTTGCTGCAATAAAGCCGAGTTTCTGTGTCGATTCATAATCATGGATGAAACATGGGTTCACCACTTCACACCTGAGACGAAGGAACAGTCAAAACAGTGGATTGAAAGGGGAGAATCGGCTCCAAAGAAGGTGAGACAGTTCCATTTGCAGGCAAGGTCATGGCGTCAGTTTTTTTGGAGTGTGTGTGGAATAATTTTCATTGATTATCTTCAAAAAGGAAAAGCAATCAATGGCGAGTATTATGCAAACTTATTGCAGCATTTGAATGATGAAACCAAGCAAAAACGGCCGCATTTAGTGGAAAAGAAACTTTTGTTTCATCAAGACAATGCACCAGTTCACATATCCATTATCGCCATGGCCAAAATCAATGAATTAAAGTTCGAATTGCTTCCTTAAGTACCCTATTCGCCAGATTTAGCCCACTATGATTATTTTCTATTTCCAAAATTAAAGAAATAGCTTGGTGCTAAAAGATTTGCCAACAGTGAAGAGCTGGAGTATGCAGTTGATGGCTATTTTGCGGAACTCGATGGTACTCACTATAAATAGGGTATCGAAGTTATTGGACACCGCTGGGAAAAGTGTATCGAGCTGAAATGAGATTATGTAGAAAAATAATTTTTTTTCTCCAAAATGTTTGTTTTCCTTTGTTAGGTCGGGTACTTCTGGGACCACACACGCACACGCGCGCGCGCGCAGACCCTTTTCTTACATTTTTTTTTATTCAGGGGCCTCAAATATGTATTTCGGGTGAAATCTCGATATGGAATTTTTTAGTGAAATGCAATACCTTCTCTACCTACTATGTAGGTGGTAGAGAAAGTAAATATTCTCAATTTGCTATATTTTATCTTGATGGTTGGTTGCTTTCTCTGCCTTACTTATGCCAAAAGTTACCAGTTATTAAATCCATTAAGCATCACTTTCTTTTAAAAGATAATAATATTGTTAAGTGAGATATAAGCGAAATTATGTAACTGCTTTCCACCCACTAGATTAAAGCAATTAAACCGCAACCTCTTCTTTAAAATAGTTTTTTTAAAATAACTTTTATTGTTCCTTAAGTTCAATATGGGGGAATAAAAGACAGACTTCCCTCATTTTATGTCGAAATTAATTCTGTCTCCATAGATAGCCATTTTGTACTGACTCTTTGTCGCTGTTCTCCAATAAAAGTGATCTACGTACGCCGCTGGTGGACGAAGCTGCGTTTGCCAAATTTCCTCTAGGTGCCCCGATGTTCCCTACTACTCCTGGTAGTTGCTTCATTGTTTTCATCCTTATCCGCGTCATTTCATCGTAGTCTAGTCCGCGTCAGATATGCTAGTTGAAAATTTGCTGCTTTCTTCCTCCTTAAACACACAGTAACTTCAGAAAGCATTTGTTCTACTTTAAAATTCCATCAGTAAGATTAGCGGACAAAAAAATCACACAAGAACAAACCATATTACAGTTTACCTGTTCTGACGTTTTCAAGCTTTTCGTTCCTTTTTTTTTTTTTTTTTTTTTTTTGAAAACTGATAAATTTTTAGTTTTTTCACGTCAGGTGTTTAAAAAATCATTTTATATGCATTTAGTAAAGAATGTATTTTTGTTATACGCGACAATGTCACCAACATATGATTTAAACTGATGAGGAAATAAAAATGTAAAATAGAAATTGAGGTGTTAATGAAGAGTTTCAGAACAAACGTTGATAACTACTAACAAATGTTTTTACTTCGTCAGATCAAAGCTCATTTTACCACACTTTCAAATATAACACCAAAATAAATTCTTTACTAAATGCATGTAAATAATTTTATATACACCAAACACGAATAATTTGAAAAATCTGTGCAAATTTTATGTATATAATAAAATGAAAAATCTTAGGAAATGCCAGAAAAGTCAAGTAGGTATAATGTAGTTTGTGCTTTCTGCATATTAAAACAAGAGAATTCCCTCTCCATAAATTTGGCTGCTAGATGTTTTACTGTCTGTACAACGCACCAAGTGGGTAGAGGATGCAGTGCATTCTACCAAAAAATTCAATGTCTAAATTTTACCGGAAATACATGTTGTAAGGCCTTCCGAATAAAAACATTTTTAGAAAAAGGTATGCGTGTGTGTGAGCGTATCTACTGTGTGAACAACATAAACTCAAAAATAAAATGTCAAATAAATACCAAACTTGATACTTAAGTTCAGTATCTTCCAAAGATGTGACAGAAAGGTTTTAAAGAACATCCCCCTACCCCAAACTACCCCTTACAAGGAATACTTTTCGTTATCTTTTATTTTCTGTTGATCAACATAGTCAAAACCTTCAACAACATGACTTTCTGTTCACTAAGTCATAAAAATGTTCAACATTTTTCGAACAATGTTGATTAACAACGTTACGATTACAAGCCATGATGCAGGATAACATCTGATAGCTACGACCGTTTGTTGTTGCCATATCCCTTTTGAATAGTGAACTTGATGTGGGGAAAGAAGAGGGAGGGTCATTCTTGAAGAGAGCAGAGTCTCTACAACACTTATATTCCCCGTTGCTATATCTCTTCAGACCACTTCATCAATCGCACCATGACTAAGAAGGGAGGCCGGAACCTGCCGGCAAACCCACTCGTTTATTGTTTTGGAGATAGTCTTCTGAAGTGAAATCAAAACCAAAGGTTTGTGCATTAGAGAGTTTGTGCTTTTTTCTTTGTTTCATTGTTAATGATACGTAGTATGTATGTGCAATTCTTTTAGAACTAGAAACTCCAATTTTAAATCTGTAGTTCTAAACTTTCGAGTTCATTGTTGATATAATAATTCCCTAAAACTTCGTTTCAAATCAATCAATCAATTTTATTGGTTAGATAGTTATAAAACTACAATATACAAAGCCAAGAGATACAGTAAAATACAAATTAATTATATAATGTAAACCAGCCTTATACAAAATGTACAATATAAAAATAACAAGAATACCATACGCCCATCTCCGTGGTGTGGGGTGATACCACAATTGTTGACAAGAAGATATACATAATTAAATAAAGAAATGATAGTAAGATAAAAAAAATAATTACAATAAATAATTTCCGTATATTAAATCAATGTATAATGTAATAAGCTTGAGCTGGAAAGATTTGTCCGGAGAAAAAGGTAGTTAGCGAGCAAAGCCATTAGTAATAGCTTAAGTTTTGCGAACGCGTTAGGCATAAAGATTCTTAGAATGCAGTTAAGGTTTGGGTTCAGTACGTTTCAAGTCACGTAGACGAAATTCTGTATAAGAGAAAGGTAAATAAAATTCTTAGGTTGGGGAAGGTACCATTTTAGCATGTGACGCTTCTAGTTTCTTTATTGCGGAAACAGTTTTTTTTTCAGATTGTAAAATTGATACTGCAGAAGTTAGCAGATATAATAATTCATTTGTTATAGTTTCGAGTCTACGATTCATAATCAGTTTCATACTTTGTCTTCAAACTCACTTCAGTAGCTCAAGTATTAGATACATTAAATTTCTCAGTCAATTTACACGCCCACGCATACCCTGAGAGAAAGATCTCGTAGCCAACCACTGTAGCAGCAGAATCAACAGCAGATACTGGAGACGACGTCATAAGGTGGCATCGGGCATTCGTTGTAAAAAGTGATGACCATCGACTGGCTTCAGGGGATAGCGTGTCTGCCTCACATTCAAGAGGTACCGAGTTCGAATCGGTTAGGATGAGCTACCCGAATGAGGGTTCTCCGAGTTTTCCCCTTATCCTGAGAAGACGAATGTCCGATAATTCTAAGCTTTAAGGCCTCGGACTCATTTGAGCACCTATTAGGTTAAAAGACAAACTTCAAGCAAAATAAATGCCATAAATTAAACATTAACAAATGCATTAAGAACGGTAAAGTCATTGATAGAATAAAATGGATTATTAGCAAGCAAAGAGCGTCATATTTTCCTAAATATTTTATATGTTAATGGAATTACAGCTTGAGGTAGTTAATGCCAGTATAGTGGCGACTTAGTTTTATTAAGTTTATGTTGAGAAATTTCAATCATTTCGCAATTTCGGGTAAGCTAAGCCACTGACAATCCTGTGTGTTTTTATTTTGTCGTTAGTTCATTGGAAAGGACAAATTGAAAGCCAGCTTTTTAAAATGCTAACTCTTACGGTTTAAGGATACTGTAACATGTTGCTTACACAGTTATAGAGAAAAATTGAATTTATTTAATATCGCTGAGCTCATTGCATTAGCGTCGATTATCAGCTCTTCACGCCTAAACTTGTTGCCATGTTTCCTTCCTTCAGTGCAAGGAAACAGATTGAGGTGTTAAGAGGATGAGAAAATAATGTGGCAACGGTGTACTCCGATTCCAGGTGGGATTGATACATAACTATTAACTGAAAAGTCATGCAGCTATTGGCTAAGGGAAGACTTTTATTGGAGGAGCGCGACGATAATATAAGTATTTGAACAATCTAATTTCTAAATCGAAGATATTAATCTTGGAAGCAAAGTTAACACAATTTCTAGTCAGTCCTCTGCTACTCGACGTTTGTATTTGTAGAATAGGTGAAAATTCTGAAAAATCATATCCAGGTAACTCATTCCAACCGAAATTCGACGTGCATCGATCTGTGAACGTTTAATAATCTTGGTAACGATGAACAAAATTGATTGTGCTGCCGGAAAGGAGATAATAGTCTCTCAATATTTAATGCAAATGGACTTGAAATCTAATTAAAGTTTGAAACTAATTTTGGCCCGAGACCAAATAAGGCAAATACTCAACACTAAGATGATTATACTATATTTTTGCTGCGGTTAAGGTCTTTAAATGTGAACCCGAGTTTCTCTTAAGTCGGGGGGGGGTAAAGTTTTCAAGGGAGGTCTGCAGTATCCTTTGGTTTAATTACACGTATCCTCCTTTGGCTAAATCGAAGTTTAAAAGAACCTGTTGAGATCTTGAAATACTCGTACTTCATGCAGTAAACGAAGCCATGTACTTATAACAATGTAGGTATAATCTTCGTGAGCTATAGGGACTAGAAGTAAACTAAACAAAGGCTTATCCTTTCCTCAATACCCGGGCTCGAAAGGTAATAGGTACGTTGAGGTGTCTTATGTTGTTGCTTCAAGCGCAGCGGGGACAGGTAATTTAGATATGTAGGTTTTGGAGATAAGCTTAAAATTAAAGGTACAGTACGTGAAAAACATACAGAATAATTTATATACCGATATACTTAAATATTTTTATAGATTAGTCGACTTTTAGAGCATGTGGGTTGTATGAAAGTATAGTGTTTTATGAGGCAATATTTTATATCATTAACATGCTGTGAATGCCAGAGTGATTGTAGTATAAATTAATATCATTGTATGTACAGGATTTTAGATGTTTGTTAGCTATAAGTATTGTTAGGAAATAAGTTTACACGGCCTAACTGAAACTGACAATAGAAGTGGGTAACAATAAACCGAGGGGGTGAGTTGTTTATCACTAAGAAGAGATAACAAATGACGTCAGGGTAGCGTGCCTTTTTTTTTTTTAGAAATGGAGGGAATATATTCCCTAGAACATACATTTTAGTAGTAGTGATTGGCTGACCAAAACAGACGCTAAAGTGGGCGCAATTTGGTAACCAATAGCAGCTATATTATAATGTTTAGGCAATTCGAGGTGAAGGAGTATATATTCTCGAGTCATAAGGAAGTGTCGCACAATTCTGAAGAAGCTCTCACGAGGTGCACGTCGCAGAGTTAGTTAAAAAAATGTAAAGTACGCGAAGTAATTGGTGCGCGGCAACTAAAACGACTGTAGTTATATTCGGAAATATCACAGTTTCAGTCAGGCGTGTATAAAGATTAAATATGTCAATTATTAATTAATTGTTACGGCAATAAAAATCTAGATTCAAATTTTTTAGCAGTGTTATCTTTTAGCAACAACTCCTTTCCGTTTACACATCCTGTTTAGAGACACGTGCTCGACTGAGTTATAACAGCTAGCCGGAGGACAAAGAACCCAAATTAAAAAATAATTAAACAATAAGCGCCCAACAAATGAGATAACACAAGCCATTGAGAACTGCGACATTTAGAAACCTCAAATGAAAAGAAACTACTATATACATATTAATAATACATATACATTTGAATCTTACTTAAGACACATCACAACTTTGTTGATTTCAAGTAAAAATAACTTAATGTTAATCGTTGCTTTCATTACGCAAAAGATTTTCAATTCGTATAAAAGCAAGCAACATTACTTAAATCACCGTAAATGGACCTAAACTATGTTTTTTATTGATACATCAATGTGTTATATAATATTAATTTAAGCAAAAATATACAGATTTTCAGGGTAATTTAGAAACATCAATATACAGTGCGGGCGTTTAAAGGTGGGGCCACAGACCGCTATATGCGCAGTACGCTGTACTGCAGTGACCTCGGTACTTTTCCGATGCGCAACTGGCGGCGCATGATGCGTTCAAGTTTATCTTTATCAGCTGTGTTTCAGTTGCTGATGTGTTCGTGCTGTAAAGAGAGTTGGCATTGTGCATCTCAGAGATGAAAATTTATTCAATATATCCGTGTTGTGTGTAATTTGATCAAGAGTGTTAATGTCTTATTAGTCCCCTGCAATGCCTGCCAACAAATTCACGCTTGAACAACGAATTTTTACGTACGATACATACGCAAAAATCGAATCATGTAGACAGGTGTGTAGACAATTTCTGGAGAAATTTCCTGGTATTCCAGTACCAAGTAGAGAAACTGTTAAACGTCTGGCTAATAAGTTTTAACGGGATCACTAAACCCAAGCGAAAACGAAATGTTCTAACGAGTAAAAAAATTGACAAACGTAGTGCATTTATTTGTGGGGAACCCCCCCCCCCCAAAGTTATAGGAACAATCCCCACACCATGCACGAAGTTAAGGACAATATAAACACAGAAAGTATGAACATTTCGCAAGAACAACTTGTGCGTGTGAATGAAAGTTTCATTCAAAGATGCCAGGAATGTCTTCACGCAGATGGACACCACTTCCACCACCACCACTTATAACAAGGTTAGTACTCATAGTGCAGTTACTATCACTCATGAGTAAGTAACGCGGGAGTTGCGGAACGGAAAAACCCCCAGTGTAATACGCGCGATCCGTGGCCTCGCCATAAAACGATCGCATTGTATTTCGAATGTAAAAGTTTTAATAGCCCAGATTCCATTCCTGTCAAGTACTTCAGGACATGTTTATTGTCTGTATAGATAAACCGTCATATTTTGTTAGTTGTTTTGGATAGTTCCTAGATTTGACTTCTAGGAACTAGATTGTTCCTAGTAACCAAGCTCCAGCAGAAGACTGGAAACCTCGCATTTGTTTTGCATTGAGCCACCACGTGATGATGCTTGTACAGCTGTTATTGGTATTTTTACTTTAGAGTCACAAAATGTAACAATTCTCCACAATTTTGTTTCTGAACCAAAAATTATACCAGGTGAACTGTGTACAGATGTCCTTTAAACCATATAACAGGGATGGATAAAAGTGGGAATACAGTAGATATAAGGTAATTAAATATGAGGTATGAAAATAAGCTGAATATAATAGTAAATATAATTGTAAAGTAGCACATAACATTAGATCACCCTTGTGAATATTCAAACTGTTGGTCTTCAACATTTACATACGCAATGCTGCAGTTAAGATTCGACACAAAAGCACATTTTACCACTCAGTTCTTTATTTGTTTGCTTGTTTCAGTTTCTTGGCATGCTTCCTAAAGAACTGAATCATGTCATCAACAGTACGTGGTCTTCTCGCAATAACCTTATTTTAGGAACATCCCTAAGAAGGAAATCGATAGGGGTTAGATCCGGAGATTTTGGTGGTCATTCAGTTGATTCCCTTCGTCCTATTCATTATTTGGAAATTCTTCGGCTAGAAAGTCTCGCACAATTCATGCTTAGTGAGCAGGAGCCCCATCTTGCTGAAAACAGAATTCTTCCTCATTGTTTTACCCTCCCATATTATCAAATTTATAGATCTATACGTACTTTTTTCCACCCCTGAGGATATCTTGGTGGGTACATTTAAAATGTTTATGAGCTCTATACTTCTATCCTTTATTAATTTAAAAAAAATCTTCGAATTTGGCAAATGCACACTTTCCCTTGCAGATTGGGCGAGAAAAGTCGTGACTGGGGAAGGTCACGGCTGTCTCGGAGTAGAATGGATGCAGAGTATCCGAGGCCGGCGTTGAATGTGTTACTGAATTACGGGAATTATGTTAACTTCTGTGAGTGATGTTTAATTCCCAAGACAGCTTTTTTGCGTACTTTTTTACTTTCTCTACCACGTACATAGTAGGCAGAGAAGGTATTGCATTCCATCAAAAATATCGATATCGAGATTTCACCCAGAAATACATGCTTTGAGGCCCCCTGAATCCAAAAAAGCACTAGAAAATGATCCGTGGATGTGTCTGTCCGTGTATCTGTGTGTGCCTGTGAACAGCATAACTCAAAAACCAAAAGTCGGATAAATATCAAACTTAGTATTTAAATTCAGTATCTTCCAAAGATGCGACACGAAGATTTTAAATAAAATCCCTACCGCAAGTACCCTTAACATGGAACATTGTTTAAATTTTTTATTTTCTGAAAAATGACTAACAATTTTAATCAAAATACCATATATTAAATATATTTACATGACAAATAAAATGAATGACTTTAATTTTCTTAGAATAGCCTGTATACCCCTCTTCATTTGGAAGGAATTTTGTACAATCTTGTATAACTGTAAACGTTAAGCGATAAACGAAAACGTACTACCTCAGAAATATAGATCTCCTTAAAACGCACAATTTAGTTCAAATAACTTTTTTGGGCGTAAGCCATTTCCGAGATATCTATTATTAATGGTTCGAATTGTTCAATATTTTGTCATTCTTTTAAAGTCCCGTCGATTTTCATTTGTTTCTCGCGATTGCATGGAAAGAGTAAGACCAGTATATAAAGTCCAGTTCTTAAACATGACTATTGCCGTTCCCTCTGTATCTATAACGAAATGTGTAATGTGGATATTTCTGCAAAGGTTTATCTCGATTGTGTATAATGAAGTATACAGAAAAATATGCTTTTGTAAGAATATTTTGAATACTCCCTAATAAACGATAGGGGTAGAGAAAGGCATGTGAATGCAGCACATACAATTTTCAGCTAAGTATTTAAATAAATCTTGCGACCTTTCAGAGATATCTCCAAGAAACACAGTGCACACAACCAGCATGGATTATTTTATTTTACTTTATTAAAATCGACATTCAAATATGTACTTTTGATCTATTACAAAATAAGGTATTAGCAATCTACAAACTTGAAAACAAAACACAATGCACACGTGCGCGGATCGCGCACAGAGAGAGCAATTCAGATGGCTCTGTAATAAATCTACATACACGGCTAATGCTCAACTGCCGGCAATGACCAACATATCAAGCTAACCCAAGGTTCCTGGGGAGAACACTTAATTGAAAAGTTCGTCCATTTCTCTTCAGCATGGAGGCGTTTGTTTTCTTCAAGTAGAGCAGTTTACAACATTTCTTAATTTCAGGAAACCGAATCAATTATTAATTCCACAAACAAGCCACGAATGAACATTTGCTAATCGTTTACCAGTGTATAGCGTTTAGTCCTGTTGCCAAAGGGGAAAAAGCTATTTTGTATATTAATAATTCCGAACATCAATGCTTATAAAAAGCAAGAAACACTTCAGGTGCGGCTGGTTCACAAACCGAGAACGGTAACCGAAACGGAAACGAGAACGGGAAGCAATACAGCATACAAGATTTTGGTTCACGATAGCCCGTAACGAGAACGGAAATACATATCGATCAAAAGTGAAAGTCGATTTTGCGCATCGGGATTTCGATTGTGTTTAACTGACCAATGATATTTTTTCACCTGCTTTCAATTCAGCCAAATAATACGAGTTAGCCAACGTCAAAATTCGATAGAGTAAACATTATTTAAATGCAGATTCATTACATTTCCGATTCCTCTAGTCGGTGGCTTTTTCTATTGTTTTTTTAGGGAATAGTAAAATTAGGCAATATTGAGTTGCATGTAAACAAACTACAGATGACCCTTTCACTAGAACCAACACTCAATGGATCTCCGGATGTCAGGATCTAAGGTTAGTACGCACAGATGCTAGAATTTCTTCCAATTTCGTTTCCAGCTTGCGACTAGAGAGCACTTAGTGGCTGCTTCATGCCACGACCGCCTAGACTAATCTCTACAATGAAGAGTCTAACATGCAAAATATGGATCTAATATGCCGTACGCGGGAACCAGAACGAGAAAGTTAAAACTTGGCCAAGTCTTCTTTCCTGTTCCCGAGGTCTGGAAGAGCTTCCCGTTAATTGCGAACGCTCCCATTAAAATCAGCAATAAGTTAATACATTACTTTCATTTAATGATAGAAGAATTGTGTATAACAATACAATATTCTTGGTGGTAAAAATGTTGTGTACAGATATTTTCGTTTCAATCTCCATATTTCCTCTTAACTGAATGCGTAAATTAATTACAACTATGTATAATTTTACGTTCACTTAGTGTAATAATTGGTCTTAGATAAAACCAAGAAACAATTCCTAGGTAACGCTTATTTTCCCAACTTCAGGTATCTTAACATTCACTCTGACAAGTTAATTACCTGTGTATTATCCTGTAGATGTTGGAAATTCAAAGAAACTATCACACGTTGTTAATGGATTGATTAATTTTTCCTAGTGGTCAGATAAATACAGTAAATCACAATAAATATCTTAGTTTAAAGACAGAAAATAATGAGTCATGTGAAAAGCATGTACTTTAGAATGAATAACGTTTGTATGTGTCTAAATACATTGATTTTTCTGGTATTCGAACATCACTCGCGTAAAGGAGAGGCGAAAATGCTTTCGTTCGCCCAGTCATTGAAATATTACAGTGCATTAACAGCATTCATCAATGGATAAACTACAAATTGAAATGAGTCTGACCGGCCACATAGAATCCAAAAGTAATTGCAAATATATTTTCGCCTTACCTGCTCTTAGAGAAATACCTACGTCTTGAGGGTAGGTACTCAATAGTGAAATGGCTAATTTTTACTAATTTCAACCAACTTATTTGGCACTTTTAACACACATTTTTTCAACACACCTAACAGAAAATCATTTTCGTGGTACTATGTGCCCAATTTCCTGGAAATAATTACCAAAACATGTATGATGCTCCACGAGATATTTTGAAAATTTTAAACCTTTTAATTCTGTGTACTGTTTCCCGAATTTAAATTTTTACAATCAAAGTTTAAATTCTGTGCAACATTTAAACCTTCACTGGGGAAAAATAAAGTATATAATACTTTTATTTCTTAAAAATCAGTCATATATTAAGTTATTAAAACTCTAAACTTAAAAATGCTTAATACAAAAAAGGCCCTTTACATACCTTCATTGACCTTCAAAGAACGTATACTAAAAATTAGAATGAATGAATGAATGCATGACAAGGGAACGAAGGGGACACCTCGCACTTCGACTCAACGCGGATACTTTGTACCATCCCCAGAAAGAACGGATGAGGTGAAGGAACAGCAGGAGGCTACAGGCCACAGGCAGGCCGGGCGACAGGAATGCGCAGAGGTCCCTAATGATTCCAAACTTGAGAACCCGGTCACACCGGTGGGCTGCTCAGAGAAGGTTTCCCTCTGGCGGAACCAGAGAGAACTCGGCCCACCGGAAGCGGCTCAGAGAAGGTTGCCATCTGGCAGGTCCGAGAACTTTCCAACGAGTAAGCATCCGCGCCATCTGCTCAACACCAACCGACTGCACATCCCCTAAGTCTACCTGAAACATGAAAGGGGAAGCGAGATGATAAGAAATTATGGAATTGAAATTCGTGGTAGAAGAGAAACCATCCCAGCATTCGCCTTGCCAACCACGAAAAACCACCAAAAACCCTTGGTCAGAGTTGCCGGCCCCTGGAATTGAACCCAGGACCTCCCAAATGCTAGCCTCGCACGCTACCGCGGAGCCATCTCGCTCGGTTTGAAAATTAGAAAGAAACTGAATAAAAATTACATCATGAGGAACATTTTAAATTGTCAAGAGTAGAAAAATTACGAAAAAAGAAGTTTTACAATTTCGGGGTTTACGCACGTCCTTTTAAACGTCGCATTTCGGGACTGAAATGGTTAGAAAGGCAAAACTGCAATATTATTGGATCGTGAATTTACACATTTTGAGGATTTCTTCCATTTCATTTTTTTTTTTTTTTTCGAACTCTGGCGAAAATTCAGTATTGAGTATCCTTGAAGCATACGACTACCTCGCTTCGTGGAATGCAAACGTTTTGTAAAATAGTAGAATTCGAGTAGGTGTTCTGTATAGCTTAAGCTTTTGCTAAATAAATACGCACTTCATTTTATGTATATTTATTTTTTAAATGTTCAGCACTAATAATTTATTCTTATAATTGAATTAAAATAAACATTGTTATAACTTCCTATGTACAAGTTAACTGAAATTAGAGTATATAACAGGCTACCTAAAATCAGGAATAGTATTTTTAAAATTAGATTTGTATTTGTGTATGTTGAGACAGTAAGTATGGTTATATATGCCATGTATATAATAATGTGAATTATAATGTGAAATGGTACTAATAAGCAAACTACTTGTTATATAAATAGAAGTTAAGGCACAAGTTTTATGTATGTGCAAGTGTTGAGCTGGAGCTGTGGAACCCTTGTTAAAAGCCGACAAACATATCTTTGTGTTAGAATTAGGGCCCAGGCAAAAAGGACTTGTACGGGAAAGTCATAAAAGCCAGACCTTGAGTCTTTGTGAAATAGGCGACAAGGGAACACAACATATTTTTGTAGAGAGGTCACATATTTGCAAACGTCGAACAATAGCCGGGTTAAGTCTTCTGGAAGGTTCCAAGCTGAACGAAGACAGACAATGAAATTTTAAGGAAAGAATATGTTTAATATGTTTAAGTGTAGAAAAGTTAGTTGTAGCGTCCCCATCAGCCAAGGCGGTTGAGTATAAAGTGCTGCGATCTGAATAACATACATGTAAGCTCTCAGAAGCAGGCGTTATTAGTTACTTCTCATAATGTAGTAGGAACGTTGAAATGTTATCAATTTAAAAGTCCATTGGAACGTGCGATAAATACTACAATTATTTCTAGAGCACGTATAAAATACTTGATTGCTCAGCGACCGCAAGTTTGGCGCACGAACGTGGTAGGGCTCGACCGTTCTACAGCTCCAACTAACTTAAGTAACTGTGTAGCTTATTACTAAAACAGTAAATGCGTGTGCCATTAAATCATAGTGTTCTTCATTGACTTAATCTATTTTAGAGTTGTTACTTCTTACATTCCTTCCCGTATCACACCCTGCAAAGTTAAACAAGCTCTACCAAAAACCCAAATAACAGCAGCCGTGCAAGAAATAAAAATAACACTTTAAGAGTAACAACTAAAACACAAGTTAATTATCAGTATCACCATAGTTCATATATTAGATAATATATCGGACATACTGCGAATTATGCTCTCCCACCACGAGTATGCCGCAATGTTTATATTCTAATTCAAGGGCGACTGAACCGGCTGCTATGAGATTTGTTAAAATGCATATAATAGGTGTCACTAAACGGCTATTTGCACCTTAATAAAATTTAGGTTTATAATGCGATACGAAGAAAAATATATCTGAACATCTCACTTAGTACTGAGGTTTGTGAATCATGTTGCGCAGCGAATGTATTCAAGTATCCTTACCCTAATATATATTGAAAATTTCGATGGGAAATATTTAAAAAAAAGTACCACAACTGCTCGGAATTTTACACAATTACAATGTACTTCGTATTTTTGGTAAACTTAGAAAATATTGTTTCGATATTTATTGTTTTCTTCTTAATGCTGAGCGAAAGCGTCTCCTATAGCACGAAAGAAGAAAAGGTTTGTGGATTTTTGCTTTGTTTCCCCCTCCCCCTAAAGACCAGGATTAACATGCCTAAAGATTTATATACGTCATGTAAAATAAACGTAGAAGTAGTCTCTGTATTTCAGTAAATCGTTTTTAGGAGCATTCGTTACTTTGTCTGCCTGTCTTGTACACATGAAACAACGCACGAACTGCTGAACGTCGGGGCAGATTATATGGAAGTGTTAATTCCAAAATTATTATCAATATATTTGTTTATTAATGTGATTAATGTTGATTATGTTATTATTGTTTTAAATTCAGTGAACATGGCCATCATTAATCTATAAGCAATATGTAAAAGATTCGCGTATGTTTTGTTTAAACATATCCCTGGAGAATCAACATTAAACAAAGGGAACAATGGGAACGAGGGCAACGTAACAAATTGTACATAGATACAAGAATTTTTTTTCACTATTCTTCCGGAAATAGCGTTGGAGGAAGGCGCGTTACACAGGTCAGGAGAAATCGCGACGCATAGGAAGAAATTGCAGGTAAAATAATATGCTAACACAACAGCATACTAATAAACATTTGAATATTCGTATATATAAACTGAATTGCTACGAAGTGTCTAATAAAATTTAGTTGAATTCAAAAATTCGGGAAAATTATTGCTCTTCTGCTACCACACCTGTAGATAAGAAGAGTCTTTATTACTCAAACATCGCTCCAAAACAACGCCCAAATAACGCATTACCTTTACAATTAAAAACCGCCGCAGCGTATTGTGTTGAAATTTTGTATAAGATGTTTCAAGAAAATGTGTACATACATCTCAAATGTCTTTGTAATCGGTACAAACTTAGGGGTAGAGAAACTCTTAAAATTTTACAATTTGCTGCACGTTTGAAAATGAAATGTTATGTAAAAGTGTTTGAAAATCGTTTTGTCCACACGTTTAGGTTAAAATCCATCTTTGAAATGAATAGCTTTCTGAAAGCATATGACTTTTTGGTGCACTTTTGCACTATGAAGTTGAAATTTTAGATACAGAAGTTTAAAGAATATAAGTAGGCCTGTTTTAAATATGATTGGAAGTAAAATGGTCAGGTCGGTGGCTCGGCAATGATGTTCACTCGTTTTACTATGGTGTTGAACTTTGGGTTTCCTATTTAAACATTAAATTTAAACACACACACACACACACACACACACACTCTCTCTCTCTCTCTCTCTCCCTCTTTCTTACTCTCACTCATACTTCCAGACTTCAGGGAGGACGGGAAATAATCCTGGCTAAAGAGAAATTTCCATCCCCGAGCTGGTAATCGAAACCGTGACCTCTGGGTTTGCAAGCTAGCATTCTAACCACCAGATCAGAGGGAGTCTTTTACAATCTCATTTCTTTCTTCCTTTGTTCTTCGCGTATTAAAGTTGGAATATATCCTTTGAATCATACCATTATCGCAAAAAATACAATTTTTTACTGATATTGGAAAAATTACTTACACAGACACGACAGAGGAAAACAGTAAACCTTCGAACACTGGAAATGTCCGAATAAGACAAGTAAACTCAGTTAAGATTGTGGGAGTTTCGGGTATGAATGACGAGCTGACAGGCCAGTGTGACCACCAAGGGAGCAGAAGAGCCAGATTACTAACATCTGAATAAACAGACTGTTTTAGCTCTTGCAAATGAAACAAGGCGTTAGGTTCTAGCCAGCTCACTTCATTAGCAAACGTTACTTATCCTTCAGCAGCTTAAAAATGACTAGAAAATGCTGACTTCATCAACCGACATATTTTGAATAACTAAGAAACTATCAACTTCATGTGGCCCATTAATTCGTCAGCCAAACCTTGCGGTTAATCAGGTAGTAATAGGATTTTACTACAGAAATGTGTTTATGATTGAACCAAATCCTAAGTGGTGGTGGTGATAGCAGTTCAACAGGTCTAAGGCCTGCTTTCTTTTCCTATTTTTGTGTCACTGAGATGCGTTCAACCGACAATAATAGGCTTTGGAAGTAATTCTGGAAGAATTTGTAGTTTTCCATTCCCGTTACTGGGTATCTGCAGAAATTTTTTCTGCATCTCCCTTTTCCTCTTTCTCCCTGCCTCAATCTATCCCCTTCTTCACCCTCTTCCTCTATGTGAGATTTATTTTGAAAAAATGGCAGTAAAACTGTTTTCCTGGGATGCTAGTAAAATAATATAATTTTATTTGTACACATTTTTGGATCTCTATCTTAAGCTTATGAGATCGAACAAGCTGCTTCCCGTGTTCGATCTACTTGCACGAATGTCAGAAATGAAAAATTAGTATACATAACTTCTTAAATATTCAGCGAATCCATATTTTGTCAACATTTGTCAGAAATGTTATGCTTAAAAGCTTTCGATATTTAACATTAAAAAACTCAAAATTAAGAGAAATATTTCGATTTATTTACTTCGGGCACAATTATAACCACCCTTAAGCTAAGAAATTAAGACACATATTATCTATCAAGTTTTATTACCTATAATTTTAGTGAAAAGGTAACAAAAAAACAGAAATGAAAATTTGACACTTGAGATTTATGGTTGCAAGATAGTTCATTATACACATTAATAGTAAGTTATTTGCCCAGAATGAAAAATTAGTACAGATTTCAGTTTGTTTTTTACATGAATACTCGTATTAATGTGACATGTAAATACGAATTTAAAGTCCTAAAATTCGTTTAAGACCTCAAACGCTTACCTATACCAACTAAGTTTCTGTGTTTCTATGAAAATAAGTAGAAAACCTTTGCTTCAAGTGGTTTTCAAGAGGGAATATAAAGAAGAGGGGGTGGGAGAGAACAAACTTCTGCTATTTTGTTTGCTTTCTCAGGAATTAGCGGTTCTTCACAAAATTAAACAACATTAAAACCATATTAGCATTTACTAACCACGTTTACTACCTTTTATCACAATTTTAATAAAATAAAATAGGTTTAAGATATTTGCATAACTAATAACATGTATATCTTGAATTCTTTTGTGAATAGTTTGTGAAGGCCTCTTCAGTCTAAATTAATGTTGTATAACTGGTAAACCATAACATATAGACAAAAACTTTTTCTTTAATTGTTTACCCTCCTCTTTGCAGGACTTAAACCCCAAGGACTTACAAGCCAATGCCTTGGGTCAGAAGCCTGGTTCACCAAAACCCTTGATCTAGCATATCCGAGATGGGTGATCAGCCCAATGCCAGGTATGGGGGTGAAGAAGAAGGAAATTAAATATAGAGATGAAAGGGATGATAGGAAAATTCGCAGATCAAATTATCCAACCCAGCTTTCGCCTAGCGACCGAAGAAAACCGCGAAAGAAACTTAAGCTAGATTGGTAGGCCCCGGGGGTTTGAACGTGCCACAGACATTACCGCCTGAGCTATCCCACTTGGTTAGATAAAAGTTTGCTGCATAGGAACGCATTGAAATATACAGTTTATGTCATATAACCTGTAGTTGTTGATCTAATGTGCAGGATTTTGATCCATCAATTTTTCCCTTGCTAACCAATATAAATTGTGTATCTTCCCATCTGGTACAGCTTTCCTCAATTCTGGCCATTCTAGTAGGTGTTCTCCATTTAAAATCTTGTCAGCATTGCAAATTTTACATGCTTTGTCATTCATAAAACCAAATCTATGTAGATGTTCCGCCAGGCAGTCATGTCTAGTGGCTAATCTGAAGTGAGCAACGGCTTCTTTCTTTGGGACATTTTTTTTATTTTTTGTACTATTTCTTTTATGTTGGAGTAATTTTTGTCAGTAATTTCCTTTTGAATATTATATTGATATTTTTGTTCTATATTAATTTTGACATTTGTTTCATATCTAGTCCACAAGACTTATAAGTTTTGAATATAACACTGCACCCTTTTTTGCCAGAAAGTCTGCTGTCTCGTTACCATTCACTCCCACATGTGCTGGTATCCACAGTAATATTATCTGTTGAAATTTTGTCTGTAGTAATCTATACTAAGATCTCACATCCTTAATATTATAAGATTCATCTGGACTATCATATCGTTCTATTGCTTGAATGGCAGAAACTGAATCTGTGAGAACAACTACTTTATTTTCTTTTATATCAGTCCTGTAGTATATCTGTTCTAATGCTCGTTGTATTGCAACAACTTCACCATCAAAATTTGTGGATTGTCTAGGCAACGTAAAATAATGTCAAAAGTATTTACAATACCTATATACCACCTTCCACATTATTTCTCAATTTACAGAAGTCGGCCAATATAATGCACAAATATAGGAAGAGAGAACAGAAATGGCATATAACCTTTTTCGTAGCATTAGCTGTTTTCGAAATATTCGTTGTTACATACAATTTAAGTCTTCCCAGGTTGAACTGCCTTGCGGCATTTATAAAGTAATCTTAAGCGATCCCCCTCCACCAACGCGTGGGTTCATTAGTAACAAAAACTCTGATGTGTTACATTCGTATGACCTTCTCTTCTATCGTTAAAGAGTGGATATACAAACAATTCTTACGAACACTTTATTTTTCTATTTCATTTTAGTCGGGATAAACCTTTAGAGAAACAGCTGCATTACCTATTTCGTTATATAGATACATAGGGGACAGCGATAGTCAAATGATTAAGAACTGGACGCTATATGCTGGCCTTAAAATGCCATACTCTTTCCATGCAATCGCGAGAAACAACTGAAAACCGACAGGACTTTAAAAGAATGACAATTGAACAATTCGAGCCATTAATAACGCATACCTCAGAAATGGCTTATTCCACCAAAAAATTTATTTGAAATAAATTGTGTGTTTTAAAGAGATCTACGTTTTTTGGGTAGTACGTTTTCGTCTATCGCTTAAGCATATCAGTTATACAAGATGACACAAAATTGCTTCCGAATGAACAGGACTTCACAGGCTATTCTCAGAAAATTCAAGATAAACATTTTATGTGTCCGTAAATATATTTAATATATGGTATTTTAATCAAAATCGTTGAGAGCCATTTTTGAAAAAATCAAAAATTTCTGAAAATTGTTCCATGTAAAGGGTAGTTGGGACTGGAGGATTTTATTGAAAATGTTTGTGTCATACCTTTGGAAGCTATACTGAACATAAATACTAAGTTTTGTATTTATCCGAATTTTCATTTTCAGTTGTTATTCACAGACACGCACGCACATACACACACGTACAGACACACGCGAACCTTTAAAAAAAATGTTTTATTCAGGGGGTTTCAAAACATGTATTTCTGCTGAAATCTCGGTATCAAATTTTTGGGTGGATGCTGGGCAGGTCTGTATGCAAGATGTATTTTCATTGCTTACTGGGTACAGGCTGCAGCTATTACTATGTATAACCTCCGTCATCATCACGGAAATACTCCATGTGCACTACTACCGGTCACGATTCACACAAATATATGAGTCATATTTCTGCATAGCACATGCAGCGGATATGGTGTTCTGCAGTAAAGCTGCTTATAGTGCTGTGACATAAATGCTACAAAACAGACAATTATTCTCCTCAATGTTTCGTGTATAGTACAAAGGAAAACACCTTATGTACCAATTCCTCTAAGGCAGAAGTTAACAAGTTTTAATATTTATGTACTAATAAAATTGCTTTTCAGGTGATCTTCTTTACACGTGTATTCTGTAACTGCCTAGCTTATGGTAAGCCGTTAGGAATATGGTAAAGCGATGGAAAATGAAATGGAACTTGTTACATAAAGAAAACTCGGAGTGCTACATTCACATGACTTTCCCTACCCTCTATTGTTTATTAAAGCTATACAAATTATCCTTACGAAAGTTTTTTCCTATCTACTTCATTTTAATCGAGATAAACCTTTCCGGAAATAACTGCATTACACGTTTCGTAATGGATACAAAGGAAATAACAATAGTCAAATGTTTTAGAACTGGACACTATACGCTGGCCTTAAAATTCCATGTTCTTTCCATAAGATCCCGAGAAACAATTGAAAGTAGACAGGACTTTAAAGAATGGCTAAGTATTAAACAATTCGAACCATTAATAACGGATATCTCGGAAATGGCTGATGCTACAAAAAAAGTTATTTGAAATAAATTGTGTTCTAAAGAGATCTACATTTCTTGTGTAGTACGTTTTCGTCTATGCTTAGCGTTTACCGGTTATACAAGATTATACAAAATTCCTTGTCAAACAAATATCTTTAATACATGTATTTTAATCAAAGTCTTTAGAGCCATTTTTAGAGAATAAAAAATTTAGAAAAATCTCCCATGTAAAAATTAGTTTGAGGTGGAGGGATTTTCTTGAAAATCTTCGTATCGCATTTTTGAAAGGTACTGAATTAAAAAAAATTGCCAAGATCAGGCTGTCTCTAAAAAGTATAATTAATTTCAGTTAATGATATATATATAATTAAAAAGAAAACTAAACTTAAATATCAAGTTTGGTGTTAATCTGATCGTTTTTGAGTTATGCTATTCATACACACACACGCGCGCGCGCGGACCTTTTTTTAAAAAATACTTTCCTTTTGGATTAAAGGGGTCTCAAACATGTATTTCCGGCGAAATCTCTGTATCGAATTTTTGGATGGACTGCAATACCTTCTCTATCTACTACGTAGGATTGTGGTAGAGAAAGTAAAACAAAAATTTGGGTTTAAGGGTTCCTAAATCATGTATTTCCGGTGAAATATCGATATCGAATTTTTGGATGGAATGCAATACCTTCTCTGTCTACTAAGCACGGAGTAGAAAAAGCAAAGCCTAATGTGTCGAAGTCACATGGCACAGGCACGAGTGGTTGAGATCATAAGGGGACTGGGATGTGTTGAGGGTCCAATTTGACGTTTGTTTTTAATAAAAATAAATTCCGTAATTCTTCCAATTCAGAATATATACCGGTTGCTAAAAAAGAGTGTGTAGAAAACTGTAGGATGAATTAAATTGAGTTTTATTTATGGATGCTCTTTAACTGCTGCGGTCCTTAGCGTCCCATTCTATATTGGGCGTGAAAGACCGGTAATTCTGCTCAGAGGCCTCTTTATCAGGCTTCAGGTTCTTTTACGTGCCGTAAATCTACGACACAGGACCACCGGCTTTACTTCCCTCCCGAAGGAAGCCATGCTAAGGATTTTTATGCCTGAAAAAATCCATCGCCCTCCACCGGATTTGAACTGTAGGATAAAAAGATAGTACCAAACCAAGCATTTTGAGGTTAGGAACGTCGCAGAAGCTTTTTTACTGCGCTACATGCGTCAACATTAAATCCATCATGTTAATGTCTCCGATTGTATCACCTGTTTGTGGCGTGTCAGATGAGAACAAAACGCACTCTTGTACACTACTAGTCACTGTCACTAGATGTGTTTGATGTTCAATGCCGCATTTGTATTGTGAAGTCTACTGGATGGTACGGTAACACCGAACGCTCGCCTTCAGTACAAAGAGTACAGTACAGTACACGCATGTAATGGTTAGTTTCTCATTGTGTACCAGTACTCATTAGTTGAGACAGTACTCAAACCAATAACAACGGATATCTCGGAAATGGCTGATGTCGCAATGTCACACAAAGAAAAGGTTATTTTCAGTAAATTGTGTTTTAAAGAGATCTACATTTTTTGTGTAGTATGCCTTTGTCAATCACCTACGATTTAACAGTTATACAAAACTGTACAAAATACAACAGAATGAAGCGGGCTTCATAGGCTATTTCCAGATAATTAAAAATATACATTTTATTTGTCATGTAAATATCCTAAATATATGACATTTTAATCAAAATCGTTAGAGCATTTTTTGAGAAAATTAAATTTTTCTAAAAATCTTCCATGTAAAGAATAGTTTGGGATAGGGATATTTTCCTGAAAATCTCCGTGTCGCACCTTTAAGAGATTTTGAACCTAAGTACGAAGTTTGGTATTTATTAGACATTTCGTTTTTAGGTTATGCTGTTCACACACACACACACACACACACACACACACACACACACACACACACAGAGGGACCTTTTTCTGGATTCAGAAGGTCTCAAAATATGTATTTGCGGTGAAACCTCAATTTTGAGTTTTTGGGTGGAATACATTACCTACTGTGTCTATAGGTATGCGGTAGAGAAAGTAAAAATTGTGTGTGGATTTTGGTAAGAAAGTTGTATGAGTAAGTCATTATTGTGATGATTATAATAATAAACTTACGACGAAAAGAATGACGTAATTGCTCATTGAGCACATCTCGTAAAAGTTGATTGTTTCGCTTTGATAATGTAATGTCGCTTTCAAACTCATATTTGTTGATATTAATTATTCGTTAAGCTCAATAAAATTACCGGGAAACATCAGCACTCGTAATATTGAAGATAATGCTAGTAACGGGTGTGAAACGCTATATTCGCTTTGTTTTCCCTCATTGGGGTCCTGAATGGTTCCCTAGAACTGGGTGTGAGCGCCTGTGTTTCACGAGGTTACACAAAGAAACCGGCTTGCATGTGGTCAACATATGCGCGGGACCATGTGTTTGCTGCCAGGATGAGGGTTGGCACGGCACTCAGCTCTCACAGCATCTCAAGTTTTTCACCACATTCCTTCTGCTCTACTGGTATACATGTTTATTTGCTACCCCTTGCAAACTGATATTTAATAGTGCCTATAAATTTGTGATTTTCTGTCAGTTGTCAATGGTGTTTAAACATGTGGGTTGCTGTATTTAGCAGGGTGTCAAATTGGATATCCGAAAAACAGGTCCTTTCTTTTCCAGAATAGCTAGCTCGGGTGAGGGATAATATAATCAGCAAAGGGTCTTCATCCGGAGCGGATCAGATTACAGAGTACCTATACAATCATCATAGGCCTAACTTGGAGGGGGGGACAAGGAGGGATTTGTCCCACCAATATTTCCAATGTAACATTTTATTTTGAGTTATTTTAAGAACACAAAATTCTATTTTGTATTTAAATTAACAGGGTAGTTTTCAGCTAAGTATATGTACATTATGAACCTTTTATTCTATAGCAGCAAAGGGAAGGGGCTGACCTTGGGGGTTCAGTGCTATAATAGTGTTTGTTTATATTACCTTTATCAGTATTCTGGGAGTGACGTAAACATCGTTGCTGATTTTTCTGTTCTCTTATCTCTCCCTTTCTCCCTTTTCTTTTGTATTGGGAGATGTAGAATGTATTATATTACGTTCAAGTGCCAATGTCGTAGAGGAGGTAAATTGGGTTGCAGGCCAACTGTTAGTATAATATCCGTTGTTTCTCATTAGCTTTGCAAAGCGTTTGTAACAACATTATGGCTAAGACAATCGACTTGCTTTTAACTATTTGAAACCATTTCTTGCGAATATTTGAGGAAAACAGGAAGCAGCGAGAAAAATAAAAATAAAAGTTATTTTCGTTTGTGTGTGTGTGTGTGTGTGTGTGTGTGTGTGTGTAAATAGGATGTGGACTAAATCTAAAGAAAACCATGTGAGTGTTATACCCCGATTTTTTATTAGGGGTGGTAATTGACAGAAATGAGGAAATAAATATATATATATATCTATATATATGAGTTTGATAATGGAAATAAACATGTTTCAGTGCTATTATTATTATTATTATTATTATTATTATTATTATTATTATTATTATTATTATTATTATTATTAAACAATGCTTTATTTCCCTGAAAAGTATCTAAAAACTTATTTGAAACATTTTTTGTTTTGCTTAATTGCGTGGATTTCGCTTACTTCTTCCCGCCCATACAAAGCCGGATCCCAGGTGATGCCTATGACAACTATACTTATCTTTCCAGAAAATATCTGAAGGAGAGATACTTGTTTTTCCCCATTATATAATTTCCACTCGGGACAAAATTAGTGTCCATTAGACATTATATTTCTGAATAAATACAAATATGTATTACTAGCAGAACCCGCATCTCTGTTCGCGTTACTACGTTCTATGCTGAGAATATTCTCTTCTCTCTCCTTCTCTTTGCCTCTCCCTCCCTCTTTTTTTTTTCTTGTTTTCCCCCTCTCCCTCTCTTTACCCTGTCTTTCCTTTTTTTCTCTCCCTTTCCACTGTCTCACCCTTCATTGCCCCCACACACTGTCCTCCCTCCTCTCTGTGCAATTTAATAGTAATAACATGTTTTGAAACCGGTAATAAAACTACTTTTCTGGGTGCTAATAAAAATTCAAGCATAAGTAAAAGATTTAACAGTACACAAACTTCTGCCCGTTCCATAAGCTTGTCATGCCATTGCCATTGGAACTATACTAACTCGATCACAATATATTGCACTACGCTAGACTTGTTTTTCGCGTATCAAGTGCAATAATATGGCGGCCGACTTAAACATATACTCAGTGGCGGCTGAAGCATGAATGCAGTGGTAGTGCCAGGAATACCTCCCCGAAATCCTTATATGATGCAATAAATATACCACACCACCACGCCATTTTTGTATGGTTACCTCCAAGTCAGTAGCTTAACCGCTACCCGAGGTGACGGTTAGTTCATCGCTAAGAATAACTCCCGGTTAGCTGTTAATCGAAGGTTGTAATACGAAAATTTGCCCTGACTTACAATTAATATCTAGCCGGAACCTTAACCGGACATTGTAATACAAGCCCTTAATGGTAGAGGCACTATTATAGAGCGCAAGTACACACACTATTGAAACTAAGCCAAACATCCCGTTCAAAACGCGCGGGCGAACTCTCAGCTGGCCGGGTGCAGGTGCTGTCAGTAGAGTCTTTACTTACGTTTCAATCGTCTGCTGAACTACTTGCAGTGCAGGCAGCATTATAAAAAATGATTAATTTAATTTCAAGTATAAATTAATGACGAATATGACATAAAACGACGATTTTCTGCTATCTTTTACATTGCAACTGATTGGTACCTTATTTCTCACTTCTCAGTATAGCACACTTTGTCATAGGTGTACGATAAAGTTGGTACTTATGATTCGCGTGTGCTGCCAAGATAGGCCGTAAAAGGTACTAACTGGCACGGATATGAGTCATCCTCTTGCCCCTCCAATCCCCGCTAGAGTCTAGACTAAAAGCCCAGATTGCTATGAATCCATGCCAAGACTGAAGTGGCCCGGATTCATAGAATAGTAATATAATAAGGTTGCAAACTCGCAATTTAAGAATAATAAGCATGACCGTATTTATGATGTAATCGTGGAGTACCTATACAAATAATTTCAAATAACTACGTATGTCTTCATTTTATTAAGGTAGTCCATGGCACGGAGGCACTAAGCCCGGAGCCGTCCCTGCATATACTGTTCCCCAGGATAACAAGTTTACATACAGGAATAGTAGTAGCGAAAAATTGGTGTAACTTCTAAAATATCTACACTATCGAAATTTTGAAAACAACACCTATCAGGTGTGTTATATTCACATGACTCTATACTCACTATCGTTTATTTTTACACAGCTTCTACAAATTATTCTTACGAAAGCTATTTTGTTTCTATCTACTTCATTGCTAATGCAGATAAACCTTTCAAATTTCCTTGTATAAGAACAAGGGGACCGAATCGATAGTCGGATGTTTAAAAGGGTGTCGCTATATACTGGGTTTGAAATTTCATAATCTCTCCATGACATCACGAGAAACAACTGAATAACATCAACACTATAATAATTACGTGCTGAACAATTCAAACCAAAGGAAATGGGTAATGCCACAAAAACGTCATTTCAGATAAATTGTGTGTTTCAAAGATATCTACGGTTTTTTTTTTTTTTTTTTTGTAGTACGTTTTCGTCTATTACTTAAAGTTTATCAATTACATAGGATTACATAAAATTCAAGATATATATTTTATTTGCTATTTAAATAGCTTAAATGCATAGTATTTTAATCAACATCGATAGCCAGTTTCCAGAAAATAGAAAATGTCGAAACATTTTCCGTGTAAAAGGTATTTTACAGTTTGGGATTTTCTTGAAAAGTTTTGTGTCGCATCTTTGGAAGTTACTGAATTTAAATACCTGACATATTGTTTTCTGTTATGCTATTCACTGACACACACATACAAGCACCTTTTTCTAAAAATGTTTCTTTTTATCTAGGGGGCCGCCTAAAATCATGAATTTCCGGTGAAATCTCGGTATCAAGTTGCTAGATGGAATACAATATCTTCTGTATCTACTAGGTACGTGGTAGAGAAAGTAAAAAGTGCAGCAAACTTTTATGAAAGTAATGTGAAAGCTACAATAACCCCTGTTCTGAGCTAGCAAACTACAGATGAGAGTAGGATAATAGATAGTGGATTGGTAAAGCAGAGTAACAACAGTCATTTACTGAATTGCAACCTTTTGTCTGTCAATCAGTGAGTGCGTGACGTTGGCACGAAGTTAGTGCAGTTTTTAAGTTTGCTTTTGCGAATATTAAATAACTATTTCTTCGTTCCGTTATCCCAACTAGAAAGGTAAAGGTAAAGAGGTATGGACGAACGGAAGGGTCCCCGCAACCGAGGCAGAGCAAGTAGGCCGCAAGGGTCCTTTTCGCTTCTACCCTGACTCCTGGGAGGAAGGGATGAGGATAGAAACCCGAAGGGCAACCAGATCCGGATGACGACGGGCGCAAGTATGATGGGTCCCTAACGTTCCCAGTCCGAACGCATCCGGCGCCACCCATGTCCACTCAGAAGCGGGTCCTAAACGAGCAGTCTCGCAACGGCGCCAGTGAAGGAACCTCTATAAAGCGCACATCCACCGCCCAGCTGCAACCCCCCGAAAACCGTCGTCTGGTCCTATAACCCTGAAACAGATGACGTGAAGGAGATGATGGACACAGGAAATAAGGAGCAGGAATGTCGTGGTAGAAGACGAACACCTCAGCATTCGCCTGTCGACCCGGGGAAACCACGAAAAACCATTACCATTGGTCAGCGTAGGCGGTCTCCGGGATCGAACCTAGGACCTCTCGAATGCGAGTCGCAAGCGTTACCGCGGCGCCAACTCGCTCGATACCAAACTAGAAAGTAAGTACTCTCCGGAATTACTTATTGATATACATACAATATGCATCTGGAAAGAGGAAAAGTCCTAAATGTCCTCTTTTTTTCATCCTCATATTTGAGGACGCCATATAGGACTGAAGGTAATATTGAAAAGCATGAAAACTCTGTTTTAGCGCAGAAAACACATGTTGGTAATGCATAGGATGTTTAGTAAATGTGAGGCGCTAATTTTGTCCACCCGGTGGAAGTGACTGAGTAAAGATATATTTGGTGACACGTGGAATATGCGAAAGTGTTTTGAAGCTATCGCTTTGGAAATATAAAATGGGACATAAACGATATTGCAACGAAAGTGAAGCTTATGGATTTGAGCGTGTTGTTTGTGAAGAGGACGCAGCAACGGTCACCCAACAGCATTTGCGGGATGCCTCACCAGGTAAAAGACAAACTTTGATAATTTTTTCCATAATAGCCGTGTGCTCTTTGTGTGAAAGAACAATTATCAAAACACAAAGTAAATTAGTAGCGGTTAAGTATAAAAGCTTAGAAATTAAAAGCGCTTGCAACATTGATTTGCTTTGAGGTATGATACTGTAGCGTCCCAAGGCTGGGAACGAACTCCAGGCATCAGAGAGAGGCAACACTCGGGGAAGTGTTGAAATAGGGTGAGTGATGAATCTAGACTAACAGAACGCTGACGCCTCGCAAAGTTGGATATTTAAACTGACTGAATTGAGGCGTGGACTCCACTATATGATGGCCTGATTCAGCTATAAGGTGCACACCCATGACGTCATACCTGCAGTGCATCATTCAGTTCCTTCCGGATACGGATTAGTTGACTTTAGACACCAGAATAAGAATTGATAAATGTTTTCTTTTTGTGAAACGTGATTATATACTATGCAAGTTTGATCAAGAATATTGTTTTATATAGTGCAAAGTGCTAAGTTAGTGTCTTATTTGATGATGAAACGAAATGTATAATAAAGGATGGTACAAATAAAGGTGTTGCACAGTATACATCTTTGAATGCTACTACAGTACAAGCATTCATGCTCAATTCCTTGCTTTCTTTTAACAAAGACATAGCTCTGTACCCTGTAGCAAAGCTTGATTCCAAAAGTCTTCTTGGGTTTATCAAGCTGTTAACACAAGCAGGCCACGCAATCGTTTCTCTCATTTCAAACAATAATCGTGTAAACAGAAAAATGTTTGAGACATATTTGTGACGGCGGTCTGAAAACAAGCATCACAAATCCCTTCAGTTCTGCGCAAAAAATTCATTTGTTGTTTCATAACGTTCATTTGTTGAAATAAGTAAGAAACGATTGGTCAAATCAGAAAGATCATTTGCAGTCGTTTATGTTTCCTGATTTAGAACATGGTAATTTGCTAAAGGATTACGTTGGTCACTTGAAAGAAATACATGCGTTGAAAAGGATAAGCATGTGAAATTAGCTCCAAGCTTAAATAGCAAATTTCTCTTTCCAACGTCTTTTGAGAAACAAAATAACAATCTTGCTTTGAAACACTTTGATGAAAAAAATATAGCAGCCTTGAATGTGTTTGAAAACACGTTGGTTAATAAAGAAATGTCAGGGACTCCTACTTTTATTTCCATCATAAGCAAATTGTGGAAAATTTTAAATGTAAAGCACCTTCTGAATGGCAGAAACCTGCGTGAACCTTTGTATAATCCTATTCATTTAATAATAATATTCACTTTTATTAACACTAATATTAATTTTTCAAGAAGATTTTCGTCGTAGCTTTGTAACTGGGAAAACACTTCGCTACGGGGTCCATCAAATAAAAGTCTAATTTTGGCCGTCTGACATCAGAAACTCAAGACTGCTCTGAAACACACCACTGAAACTCTAATTGCTGTTTGTGAGTACATGCTTTCCCAAGTAAATTTGAAACATGTTCTATCAAAAAATTTCAATCAGACAATTTGGAAAGTAGGTTTAGTCAGTACAGACAAATAAGTGGGGGAATTACCATATGAGACAAATCCTAGAATCAGAAAAGAAATTAAAGCTAGTAAGCTTAATTAAACTACATTCCTCAATCAGCAGTGACATTTCTATAAAACATTTTCTATCATCTTGCAGCGGAATGCAGAGGACCAAATAAACACAATCAGTGTAGATGAATTGTACATTTATAGGGTATGAATGATTCAGTAGACTACGTAAAAGTGGATGAAACTCAAAAAATGAATATTATTTATGTTGCGGGATATGTTGTACATAAAGTGAACGAAACAGTGTCTTACCAGTCTTGCGCTGAATTTCCTAAGTATGGCAGCAGCATGGAAATAAATACAGAGGACGAGACAAGTTTCAAAGACTTGTCACTAATTGACAGAGAAGGGTTGGAATGGCAAAAATATTTTCTAGTAGAAGTCGTTGTGATAGTGTGTAAAGCATTTGAAACATTAATTAATGAGGAATTTGAAAGAGAATTTTTGTAATGTAACACACAAAGCACTTTAGTAAAGGATTTGTCATTGAAGAAAATTGAGGAAGAACTAAGTTTAGGGCACTGCCCCTGTGACTGTACCGAAAAATCAGTTTCTACAGTTGCAAACATATTGCTAAACAATTATTGCAAATGTAGGAACAATTTCCTAGCTTATAAAAAGATCAACAGAGGAAATTGGGGACGCAACAAAAAGTATGTGCACATCAAGCAGAGTGGAAAAAAACTTCTTTCAAAATTTGCATTTGTGAAATTATATTTCATCTCTAAAACCTCAAATAAGGACAACTTCCAAAGCAAAGCTGTGTAATTCTTTGTATAGGTAAATATTATACTTGCCAGTGATTTCTTTTTCAACTTACTGTTTTCAAATACTGCAACTAACTGCGTTCATTCTACAGCATATGTGTGACACTATGTATGCCACAGCTATGTCAATTCTTGTTAAATAACTACTTGAGTACTTTTGTCAATGTGAAAACATTGTGGCCTTTAAATGGATTAAAATGCATAAAATACATGCAAATAATGCAATAACGAATGCTTCATTCTGCTGCCGTTGCACCGCTCCTGTGACACTACAGTCGTGAAGAGCGGGCCATTATATAGGGAAAGCCACGACTGAGGTCACACGAGGGGTAGGCCACCACAACACAAACTACAGAATGTCGCCGCGCCGATCGTGGTCACAACGAATAGTTTTATAACTTATGAATAATAAGCAACTTCACTGCCAGCCAGATATGTAATGAGGTACATACAGACTGGGCCGTAGGACTTCAGAATAGAATAAAGAATATGGGCAGTAACTTTAACTGGAGTTCTCATTGTCACTAGAACCCGCATCCCTTTCCCCTAAGCGACTGCTCTACCTCTAAGTTACATCCCCGTGTAGCACCCGGTATTTTTCGGGTCATTAAATTTCTAGAGTGTTTTCGATCGCCTTGAAGGCTTACGTGATGCTTGAATCAGATGAGAAGGCGTACGATGATAAATCAGCGGTAAGAGCGTCAGCGCGGATAGCTGAACATCGGTGCTTCAAGTCCCGGCCGTTAAATTGCATTTTTCAAGTCTGATTCAACTTTCCAAAAGTCAGATACAAACCGGTTGAGACTGTCCTAATTCAGTTCCAAGTCCTGCGTCGTGGCGCAGTGGTTTGGAGCGCGGTGCTCCGGTCCCGGTCACGAATGCAACTGGGTTCGAGCAACACCCAGGGCTTGCTAATTTTTCTACCCATGCATCCTGAGGAATACGATGAACTATGATTATTAGTGATTTGTGGGTCACGCGCTGGGGGGCGCGTGGTGCTAATCACATCACCTTGCTCTACCGGTTGGATGATTGCCCACTTCTGCCATGTGCATGTGGGCGTGAGGGCGGCAGTCGGAATTTTGGGACCGCTATTGAGCCACAATTATTATGGAAAGGTAAAATCAGACTGAAAAATGCAGTGTCATAGGCGGAAATTGAACCACGGATCTACGGCTTGCCGTGATGCTGCTCTGACCTTGGAAACATGTCGGTACGACACTAAATCCCCCAACCTACATTTCCCCCCAGTAAACCACAAGCGCTCTCAATTTCATTTTGAGATGATACCCCAATGGCGACTTGCATCTCCCGTGCTTCATAGGTAACCACTATTAGGTCCATGTGAATTAATTGTTCTTTCACATATGCCTGTGTAAACTGGAGTAGGAAAGGTAGAATCAGACTGAAAAACTTAATGTCATAACCGATATATGAACCAGGGATTTTCGGGTTTCCGTGCTGCTACTCTGATCAATTGAGCTACCATGGCTCCGTGGTTCAATTTCCGGCTAATGGCATTGAATTTTTCAGTCTAATTCTACTTTCTAACTTTATCAAACGCAAAGCATGTGTGCATGAACAATTAATTGATGCAGATTATTATTATTATTATTATTATTATTGCTGTTGTTGTTTTGTTGTATACAGAAAGCCAGCAACTCAGGTAACCGTGCCACACAGAGCTACACTACAGAGCTGGACGATGATAATGTTACCTTTCACTGCTACACACTGCGCGTAACAGCGAAGCCGTGATTTTAATTCCGATGCCCCTACCTTGTCTGTCTGCTTTATGCTGTATGTTTTCGGCGCGAGTTGATACCGCTTGTGTGTTTATCTCTGCCGATAAGACTGTTAGCTCTGCTAGCTATAATGGATGTTGAAATTACTATTGACTTTCTGTGAATACAAGGCTGGCAACAGTAAGTGCGCCATGCAATTAGCAGGGTTATCGGCGAACTTAAACGAAACAGCTGATATGTGCATAGAATTCATATAAACTCGGACAAGTGTGGAGAGCGAAATCCAAAATCGTATCCTGCCCAAAATAAAAGTCAAAAAATGGGGCCAGTCAGAAAAACAGATCATTCAGGGCATAGACATGCATATCAGAGCACATAGAGAACCGCAGAAGACAATCACAAAAGAAAGCAGCGCTTCCGCGAATATATCCGTCGTTAACAGAGAAACAGATATAGAATGAAAATCCAAATTTAACGTAGGTATAACCGTCCTCTTCAATTTCCAGGGCACATATAAATTATAGTTTGCTGAACTGGAATGTAATATAGATATATTAAAGCACACTGTTTTACCCTTACCATTGGATGAACCACAGTAATTAAGTCAATTATATCTAGGTGATAAGGTCATTAATTAAATCTAACTTTCCGTTAAATGAAGTATCTAATGATTTCAAAGCTTCTGCAGAAATAGATTTTACTGAATGTAGGCAAGTGTGTGTTCATTAAGGTATTTTTATTACATTTTCCCTCCAATCTCTCTAGAGAAATACAGCATAATCCCCTTTATGTCCTCTTCGAGCCTGAACACTTGATAGGCGGGCAATGCTATACACTGGAAATATTTTCGATGGTTCCCTGTATTAAGCGCTTAAGTAAAAAATGAAGATTTGACATTGAGTTTTTTCGAATAAGGAGAACATGCTTTAATGCAGTTATACTTCTGAATAAGGGCGGCGCCGTGACCGAGTGGTTAGACCCAGGGTCCTGCACGTGGGATTTGTGGTGGACAAAGCGGCGTCTGGGCGGCTTTTCTCCGGGTTCTCCGGTTTCCCCCGCCATTCATTCCACCAACTGCTCCATCATCACCTTTCCTTTCATCCATTTCACCATCATTTCGTTTCATCTACTTCCTTCCTCCCATACCAGGCATCGGGCTGATCACCTGTCCTGGATATTCTATCTGATCCATGAGTGTCTGCTCCTCGACGGGCCTCTGACCCCAGGCACCCGCCTGTAAGTCCTGGGGGGTGTAAGTCCTACATAAGAGGAGGTTAAACAGATAAAAAACAAACATAAAATTCGTAGTAAAGCACAGCTTCATAACGTTTATTTTGCTCGTCCTCAAAATTCTGCAGTTTTAGTTACGTCCTTTTCATCAGGTACGAAATCATTTCAACATTTCATACTATCATACAGAGAAATATGCAGATATAGACTCACTTCTTCGCACTTCTTCGCACTTCTTCTGTATTCGCTTACAGAAAAATATTTCCAGTTTACAGTACAACATTACAAAACTCAAAGAAATATTAATTCTTATGAATGAAACAGAGAACTGACATGCGATTTTTAGTGGTAAATTTCATTTAAGTCGTTAAATGCCATTACTAACAGGCGTCTAGTGACCGTACAGAATACTTGATTATATGAATAAAACTCTGATGTGTTACACTCACATGACTTTCTCTACTCTTGTACAACTATTTTTAAAAACGCTTATTCTCCATCTACTTCATGTTAATCGAGATAAACATTTGCAGAAACAATGGTATTGCTAATTTTCTGATAGGTGCAAGGAGAATATGGTAGACTTTAAGCGATAGTCAAATATTTTAAGAGCTGGTTGCTATGTGGAGCATTCCATTCTCTTTGCATGCCCAGGACATTAAAAAAATAACAACAATGAATAACGAATTACCATTTGAGAAAAAGAATAAGTACTAGAAAATTCAAACAAATAACAGGAGTATCTCAGAAATGGTTCACTCGACAAAAAAAATGTATAGGACATAAATTCTGTGTTTTAACAAGATCTACATTTTTTTGTGTACAAAAATTTTATCATCTCTTACGGTTTACCAGTTATGAAAAATTCATTCAGAATGAAGACGACCTTTGGGAAATTCCCAGAAAATTCAAGATATACAGTTCATTTGCCATGAAAGTATCTTAAACATATGATATTTTAATCAAAATCGTTAAGCCATTTTCGAGAAAATCAAAATTTTCGAAAAATGTTCCAAATAAAGGGTAGTCTGGGGTGGGGGGATTTTCTTGAACATCTTCGTGTCACATCTTTGAAAGATACTGAACCTAAATATCAAGTTTGGTATTTATCCTACTTTTCGTTTTTAGTCGTGCTGTTCACAGACACACACACGGGCCTTTTTCTAAAAAATACTTTTTTTTTATTCAGGGGGCCTCAAAACATGTATTTCCGGTGAAATCTCGAAATCAAATTTTTGGCTGGAATGCAATACTTCCCCTACTTACTATACGTAGTAGAGAAAGTAAAAATCTGATGTGACCCATTCACATGTCTTTCACTACCCACTATTGTTTATTTTTGTATGGCTTCTAAAAACTATTCTTACAAATGCTGATTTTAATATCATCTTTATGCTACCGGCCTACAGGATTAGTTTCACTACATATTTCGCTTCAAGTACAAAGGGGACACAGGAGACCGAAGCGATAGTCAAATATTTAAAAGTGGATAGCTAACTACATGCTGGCCTAGAAATTCTATACTCTTTCCATGATATCGCGAGAAACGACTAAATAGTGACAGCACTTAAAAAAACGACAAAGCATCGAAGAATTCAAACCAATAACAACGGATATCTCGGAAACATCTGATGCCACAAAAAGGTTTCTGAAATAAATTGTGCGTTTTAAGGAAACCTACATTTCTGTGTTGTAAGCTTTGTCTATCTCTTACGGTTTGTAAGTGATACAAAATTCCTTCCGAATGAGGACTTCACAGGCTATTCCCAGAAAATTCAAGATACATTTTTTGTTTGTCATGTAAGTATCTTAATTACGGTATTTTAATGAAAATCGCTAGTGCCCTTTTTGAGAAAATGTTCCATGTAAAGTGTAGTTTGGGGTGGGGTACAATCTTGAAAACCTTTATGTTGCATCTTTGACAGATACTGAACTTAAATACTGAGTTTGGTATTTATCAAGACATTTCAGTTTTGAGTTATTGTGACACAGCGGTATGGCCCAACGTTATCGGGAGGTCGGCGCCGGGCGGTCGCAGTAAACAACGATAACGGCAGCTTGCCAGCGTAAATACCGGGCGCGTTATCGGCAGATAACTAGAACTTTCTGGAAGCTTCTTCTCCCCTCCCTTCAGAAAGTGTCGAAATAGGTCTACAACGTTCGAGAACCTTGTGGAAAAATTCCACTGACTATACAAGCGAGCGCTCTCGCGGGAATCAGTCAGTGTGAGGGCGAGTCAAGTATGAGTTGAGTTGTTGAGTCAGACAGTGCGTCTCTGGTGCGACATCGAGAGCGATTCTCCGAGCGGTAACGGCTATTGCGACGTGCAACGAGTGCTACTGCGGAGCGAAGGATTGTGGAGTTCCTGTGTTCGACTCCCGTCCGTTGTGAAGAGGCTACGTCACGAAGGAAATGAAGTGGCGGAGAATTGAACTAGTTCACCTTAGTGAAGTGAAAGTGTGGTCGAAGTGAACTATATAAAACAAAACAGTGACAGATAATGACTTAGAATAGTGACAGTGAGAACTGAGTGACAGTTGAAAAACTGGACGAAGTCACATTATGTTGTTCACATACACACACTAATATTTTTCTAAAAATGCTTTTTTTATTCAGGGGACCACAAAACATGTATTTTCGGAGAAATCTGGGTATCGAATTTTTAGGTGGAACGCAATAGTTCCTCTATCTCCTAGGTAAGTTAGAGAAAGTAAAAATTACTATACTTTAGCTATAGTAAATTTGTTTGGCAACGGCAGCTACTTGTATTTAGTACATACTCAAATCATGGTAGCAGAGTAGAGCATATTAAAGTGTCCATATAACAAAGAGAACGTATTCGCGTTTGGGAAGAATAAAAACTCTTAGATTATATAGATATTATCAGGTTTATAGGTATATTCTTATCTCATGCTGAGAATGGTTAGTAGCGTACTCATTTCTGAGCATATGTTAATTTGCGTTCCATTTAAAACTTTGAAAAAGTGGAAGCATTTATGACTTCTATAGTACTATGGAAAATAATTTAGCTCAAAAACATTTATGGCTTCGTAGAAACATAACCTAGACTATCTAGGAATATATACTTGATAATTAGTATATTACGTAAAAACTTAATAAAATTCAGTTTCTTATAACTTTATAAGAATGTATATAACTGTTGTATTGTAGAATCACTCTTAAAATTCAAGAATTATAGAAACGGATTGGACTTGAAATTTCGACTTCCGAATTGCTACCTTTCCTGCCGACATAGCATTTTTAAATTATTTTTTGAAAAGGGACGGAATTCACTATCGAAATTCAAATGCTTCAAACAACAGCATATGAGAAATTACAGCTCAAAAATTGAACGCCAAATGATGAAGAATGCAAGAGATATGAACGTTAATGTGACGTAAAAAAAAAATTAATGACAACGATGCAGTAAGTTGAGTGTATAGTGAAAGCAACCTAGCAATGAGTATGAGCTCTGATAAAGTACTTAGAATTTAGCCAAATTACCAAATGGTTGTGTTCGTTAAATCCAATGTAATTTGTAGTACTGCATCGTATATATTTAAAGTAGTTTATTTTATATCATACAAATAAAACATTGGCCACCAAGGAGTAAATCACCAAAAAGACGAAACTCACTTTTGATGTTTCTGGACTTAATTCCTATCTGCTAAAGGTCTTCAACTTTTTTATATCACAAACATAATAACAATTGATTTCAGCACTGACTGAAATCCTATAAGCTGTGCGAGTCTGGTACTTTAAAAAAACTACTTCCGAGTATTATTTTTATTGTTTGTATCTTAAGGTCTTGAAGACAACTCACGTGCTTCCAGAACGAAGTGAGACACAAACCACAATACGTCTGCACAGCATGGCGCATCACAGGAGAGAATAAAAACAAAACGTATGTCGCTGGTCAACAGGTTCTTTTTTCCTTCTTTCTCGTCCACTTGTCAAATTCTGTAGCTTTACGTTCAAGCTGGTCAAGTGTATACCTGCTTTTTGTGTTCCATAATGTGCCGCTTCTCTTCAACTGAATCTCTGCCGCGCGTTGTCTGAATGTGCACGGCTGATAGTAATCTTGTTCGGCATTTTAGTGCACGTCGCAACGTTTGTTGCTATTTTAGCTTCAGCAGATAGATTAGTCAGTGGCGTTGCTAGGATTTGGGGTCGCTGTGAATTCCTACAGAATCATAGCAGGTAGAAATCTGTGAGGAATGGGGCTGTGTGAATTCCTATAATATCGGAGAAATGGGATATGTTACTTCCTAAAATTAAATAGGTTGGTGAAGCATCCTGAACAACCTTAACACAGGTATGTGTAGTTAAAAATGTTATCGTTGTTCTTTGTATAATATTATAATCATGTCAAACAGCTAGGCATTTTGGCCTAGTAAAAATGTTTGAAATAGATACATCAGATATTGTTTACAATAACGCCTTCATCAAGAAATGGTAATCTAAACCAAATGCGCCAACCACTTTCCTATTTCAATTTCACCGGTAACAAGCTACTTACAGGTTAAAGTCCCTGAATCCTGAACAGAGTCAATGGTCGCACCTTCAACTCCATGAAAGTATGACTTGATGTCTGCCAAGCCATAGGATCTTCTTCTTCTTCTTCTTTAAGGGATAACCCTACTCTTTGTAGACTTACACACCCAAGAACCTACAAGCCCATGCCTTGGGTCAGTAGCCTGTCGAGGAGCAAGCAAACTCAGGATTATAGCATATTCAGGATGGGTGATCAGCCCAATGTCTGGTATGGCGGTGAAGAAGAAGGAAATGAAATGTAGTGATGAAAGGGATGATAGGAAAATTCGTGGATCAAATTATTCAACCCAGGTTCTAGCGACCGAGGAAAATCGCGAAAAATCCTTTGATCAGCCCGGGGGTTGAATGCGGTCCAAAGACGTTACCGCCTGAGCCATTCCGCTCGGTCATTGTAGCAATAATCTTAAAAACCACAACTTTGTAGGGGATCACAAAGCCAAGGACTTGATTCTCATTGGGTGTATTCCCTGCTGTAGGACATATATTAGCATAGTTTTGTATTAAATATGGGCTTGAATAAAATGTATTGAGATTTTTCAAATTGGGATAAAATCGACAGAAAATTTACGGTAGTTGGATGTAGTGATGTAGAATCGCAGCATCTACATATACGAGTTTGAGAAGCATTTCTTGACACACTTCGAGTTTGTTGAATATTTGAGATGATTCTCCAAATGTTATCGACGATCATCATGCACTGTACCTACGGATTCATCTAGAACCCTTTTACACAGTGTAGTAGTTGAATATTTTATGTTTGGAAAGAAATCATAAAAGTTACAAAGAAATAGTCAAGAAAGCAAAAAGAGAAATGTCCTTACACACCGTCCCACTTTAATCTTAAGCATCACATTAGAGTCATTCGACTCCAAAAAGTGAAAATAACAATCACGTGCTTCTTACCTGCCCAAATGAGGGTAACGAACACAGGAAGCAGCAGAAAGTTCTTGGGCTGCTGCACCATGGTGGCGGGATGACTACTCCGTTCCCTCAAAAGGCACAAGATGCTCCACCCATATGACCTGTCACAAACCAAACCATCTTCAGAAATTGCATCACAAGTAAATAATTATTCAAAGCTTAAAGACGTAGGATAATAGGCGCCAACTAATATTACTATTTTTCAGACTATTCTAAGCTTTTTCTAGAAATACTGACTATATTCAAGCTAGGCCTATATTCACTGTTTACACAGATCTCATCGCATATGCGTATAAAAATCGTACTTTTCTGCCATTTGTAATTTAATAAAAATAAATATCTGCTTAAAATGTCCTATTCAAACAATAACTGTGGTTAATCGACAGTTTACTGTAGAGCGGAGGCTGAGAGAAGAGTCAACTGTTAAAATAAAACCTTAAGACAGTTGAGCCGTCATTTAAATGCAGCTAAGTTTACTACAATGCAGGTTCCAATATAGACTTTAAACCCTACAGATACAGAATATTGAGGTTTGTCTGTTTCTAAAGACCATCATTAGCTGGCCAGTTAGTAGGTTAGTAATGGGCTGATGAGAAAGTAAAAACAAAATCTGTTCACATGAGCTTCGTTTATTTTTATACGCTTCTACAAACTAATCTTACAAAAATATTTTTCTATCTACTAATCGAGATAATCGTTTGCAGAAATAGTTTCATTACACATTTCGTTATAGGTACAATGGGATACAGGAAACCGAATTGACAGATGTTTAGAAGCGGGTCGCTATTTTCTAGCCTTGAAATGCCATACTCTTTCCATGACATAGCGAGGAACAAAGGAATATACGCAAAAGTATTTAAAAATTCAAACAATTAACACTGGATATCTCGGAAATGATTAATGCCACAAAAACAGTTATTTGAAATAAATTGTATGTTTTGAAGAGATCTACATTTTTGTGTATCTCTTATGGTTTACCAGTAACACAAAGTTATGCAAAATTCTTTACGAATGAAAAGGACCTTCACAGAGTATTCCTTAACAATTCAAGATATATTTTATTGACATGTAAATATTTTAAATACATGGGATTTTAATCAAAATTGTTAAGAGCCATTTTTGAAAATCGAAATTTCGAAAAATCTTCCACGTAAAGTATAGTTTAGTATGGGGTGATTCAAGGACCTTTTTTTTTTAAATATGCTCTTTTTTGGATTCAGGGAGCCTAAAACAGTATTTTAGGTGAAATCTCCATTTTAGAGTTTTGGGTAGAATGCAATACTCTCTCTACTTACTATTAAAGAGCAGTAATTTTTCAAAGACTTGCGAATATGAGCTCATTTCCTCTACTTACGGAGAATTTGTAATTTTCCTTACCGTTTTTTGTACCGCGATAATTCACAGCGCAGAGTTCAAAGAAAGCCTAATGATTACCGGAAGAATAGAAAACTGACATGGGTGCTTTTTTCGATTTTTAAATTTGTTTATATAAAGAAAAGGCAATATTTACAAATGTTTTAACGTTTTTCTTTACTAACAGCTTGGAAAAAGGGGGAGGGAAGGAGCTCAAATGAGTTACGACCACAAACATAACTCCACCATATAGGCTTTTAGAAAATACTCTGGTTAATTCAGAAAAAAAACTTCTGAAGTTTCTAATTATTACATTTTTAACTATTTTCAAAATTTGTACATTTTAATTCCACATATCTTGAGAAGTGTGAACGGAAAGCAATGCTATATTTTTTCTTCTTCTATATGGAGCTTCTTCAAAAATGTTGTACAAAAATTAATAAAAACAAAGACTTCATAAAACAATAGTATGTAGGAAAAATTGAAAGCGAAAAAATTCACCTGAAGATGTGGATAATATGTGCTATCCTATACAGATAATTAAAAAAGTGGCGTGAAAGCTTTTTTGAAACACTCTTACATAAGAATGTGGCAGATGTTGTTAAAGCTAGAAACATCAGAATTTTGGCAACTTTGTAAACTAAACAAGTTATTTTTTGGAGGATTTTGATCAAATTTTACCTTCAGATAAAAAGCAAGTAAAAATTCTTACGAACGGAAATGATTATAAGAAACTCAATAAAGAATTTTTTTTTTATAATTAGCAGGTAAAGAAATAAAACACAACAGAACTTTGAATTTAGAAATTGGCTTTGATATTGTAGACTGAATTCATTGAAGGTAGTAAAATTTTCTTCCAATTAACTTGCCATTATAGCTCAATCAAACTATAGAAATGCAAGATAAATACCTGCGCTTGGGTTCGAACCCGCTCATTGGACGGCGGAGTTTTGAGCATATAGATTGGACCGGTGCGCTCTCAGCGTGATTAGTAAGCCCCGGATTCTTAGGTTCTGACCTATTTTTTTCCTGACCTCCTACACTCCAAACTTCGGTTTATTTTTAATGTTTTAGTTACCAACGAGTAATATACTTCAATTTTATAGAGCCTAAATTGACCTAATTTTACGTTAGGACCTAATAAAACCTATTTTTCGTGATAGAACCTAAAAGTGCCTAATTCAGTTATTTAAGCAACTAAAGAGTAGACTTATGAATATAAAAGTATTTTTAAAACGAAGGGAGACTGTTCGAATAAGGAAACTATTAAATAATTAGATTATGAAATCTTGCGCAATACATTACAATAATAAACTTTAATTAAACCGTCCGCCACAATAATAAAGTAATTTAAACGTTCGCCGCCTTCAGTTATCATTTTCTACCTATTGTCGAAAGAGGTGGTCTGTGGCACGCGCCATTTCTGAAACGTGTGATGTTTACGTGCCGCAACAATAGGTGAAAACTAGAGGCAAACATTTTAATAGCGCTGTTGAGTAGTATGCATTTTTACTTCTTCCGTTATAGGGAGTTTCTAACACGACACTTTTGAATTTGGTACTTTCAAATGCATACTAAAGTTACAATTAATTTAACTTTTTACAATTTAAAGTTAGTGTTTTAAACAAAGTGCCCAGTGATTTGCATGAATATATACATGCCAAGGATCCTATAAATTCCTAAATTCAACATATAAGATCCTATAAAATCCTAATACACTGATACATAGAACCTAATTTTAACTTTTTAGAACCTAAAATTCCGGGGCTTAGTGATTAGGAATATCAGCTACGATTGGAAGCTATCTGTGGGTTACAAAAAGCAACATTCCAGTTGGGGGACGCGTGGTGCTAACCACACCTCCTCCCCGTACCGGTTGGAGTCGGATTGATAGGCCTTAACTCTTCATAGGCTGTCCTACCACAGATTATTGTAATATAACAATAAGTTACTAGATTCTGAATATTGATTTTCTTTAGATTTATATACAGAGTGGGCACAAAGCTCCGTCACCCCCCCCCCATAATTAACCGTATATGATGGAATTGCAATTTTGTTTTTTCTATTTCAGATACATATAAACAATGGCTGATACAAGTGACTATACCATCAAAGAACGGATTGTCTCAAACACTTGGGTTTACAAGTGGCAAGAACAGACAAAACGTTGGAACAGGTGTGTACGGACGATTCGGACGAGAACCACCTCCAAAGAGAACACTTTTGCATTGGGAACAGAAACTGTTTTCTACCGGTAGTGTTAAGGATAAACCACGAAGTGGTAGACCAAAAAGAGGGGAACAATGCAGCGACGTCGCGGTATCAGTTGAAAGATCACCAATGAACTGATCCGCGGAACTGCGTATACCCCGGTCAACTCTGCACAAGCACATGAAAGTTGACTTAAAATTACACCCATATCGACCGAAACATGTTCAAGAATTAAGTGACAATGATTTAAATCGAAGGAAGATGGCATGTAACGCACTTCTTCAGGTCTTTGACGCTATCTCGAAATGTGGCAAAGTGATTTTCAGTGATAAATGTGCGATATATCGAAGCTCGCGATCAAGAAATGTCTTCTGGTCGAAGGACAACCCTTATTTTTATGAGGAGATTGAGAATAAACCTCCCCATGTCATGATATGGGCTGATGTGGACAATAAAAAAATTTACGGTCCGTATTTTTTAAACGATCTGTTGACCAACATGAATATCTTGATATGCTAAGAACATGGTTCATAACCTTTCGGAAACCCAAGGGATCAAGGAGACATGTTGGTTTCAGCAAGACGGAGCGTCTCCTCATTTTGCCATTTCGGTTCGAGAATATCTCAACGAGATCTTTCCAGAACGCTGGATTGGCCGAGGATCGCCTTCACTGCCAGCTCCACTTGACTGGCCACCTCGAAGTCCTGACCTAACGACATGTGACAATGCGCTCTGGGGATTCATGAAGGATATTGTTGCAGCACAACATTATAATACGATTGATGAATTGAAAGAAGCTGTGAGACTTGCTTTCAGATAAGATTAATCCAGCAATGCTGAAAAGAATGTCCCACAGAACCTAGCGAGCGACGGATAATTTTGTGTTCTGAGCATGATGGTGCCCATACTGATGTTTTAGACATTTAGACATGAAAGATATTTACATTAAAGCAAACAGATGTGCATTAAGACATAAAACACTATCTATAGTGTGTACATGTATATATAATTAAACGTTGAATACTTATTTTAAATTTAATTGGGGATGACGGGACTTTGTGCCCACCCTGTACACTATTGCGAAAAAACAATGGACTCGAATGGTCAAAACGTAACCGGGTAAGCTACTTTATAAAAAAATGCGGTACTTACAGCAGCAACTATTGGTGAAATATGAACAATTAATTCAAGCGTTAGTTAACTCTTTCTCAAATGGGACACATACAGTCACTCAAAGTATACGTCTCCACTTTTAAAACTTCTAGGATCCAAATTAATGGAGCAGTTTCTCACTTTTAATGTGCAAAAGAACAAACGTTAGTACAGTTTAGGTGTACTGCCGTTTCACCACTTTTACTCTTCATCAGTTTTATAGTTTTTTGAAAACTGCAAGATTTTCAACTTTTGCAAGGGTGGTATTTACAAAATTATTTTATATCTGTTTAGGAGAGCAATTTTTATATATCTGGATGTCACTGATATAGGATTTAAATAAACGTAGAAAAATCTGATGTTTTGCACTCATATGACTTTCTCTACTTTTGTACAAACTATTTTTACAAAACGCTTATTCTCTATATACTTCATGTTAATCGAGATATCGAGGTGTTAATCTAATTGCTAATTTTCTTTAGGTGCAAGGGGAATATGGTAGGCTTTAAGCGATAGTCAAATGTTTTAAGTGCTGGCTGCTATGTGGAGCATTTCCTCTTTGCATGTCCAGGACATAAAAAAAAACGAATAACGAATTCCCATTTGAGAAAACCTATAAGTATTTGAAATTTGAAACAACTAACAAGGAATATCTCGGAAATGGTTCACTCTACAAAAAAAAATATATGTGACATAAATTGTGTGTTTTAACGAGATCCACATTTTTTGTTTACAAAAATTTTATCTATCTCTTACAGTTTACCAGTTATGCAAAAGCCATTCAGAAAGAGGAGGACTTCTGGGGGCATTCCCAGAAAATTCAAGATATAGTACATTTCATTTGCCATGAAAATATTTTGAACATATGATATTTTAATCAATCTTAGAGCCATTTTTGAGAAAATAAAAATTTTCGAAAAATATTCCATTAAAGGGTAGTCTGGGGTGGGGGATTTTCTTGAAAATATTCGTGTCTATCTTTGAAAGATACTGAACCTAAATACCAAGTTTGGTACTTATCCGACTTTTCGTTTTTTATTTTTGGATTCATGGGCCTCAAAACATGCATTTACGGTGAAATCTCGGTATCGAATTTTTGAGTGGAATACAATACTTCCCCTACTTACTGTACGTAGTAGAGAAAGTAATAAAAATGTAAAGCGACTGCCTCTGCGCTCGAGTGGAAAGCGTTCAGGCTTCTTAACCACTCTGGGGCCCAGGGTTCGATTCCCGGCCGAGATGGGTAATTTTTCTTTAATCAGAACAATTCCCTATCTCCCTCAGGGTCTAGAAATATGAATGTGAGAGTGTGCGGGTTTAATAGTAAAACACTGAAAAAAAACAACGTTAAGAAAAACTTGCAGTTCAGCTAGCAATAACACCAACAACCTTTCCCAGTCAAAGCCCCGATATGACCATAAAAATTAAAGGGGGCTATATAAATGAATAAATTAAAAACAAAATCTGATGTGTTGCATTCACATGACTTTTCTACCCTCTATCGTCTATTAGTGGGTATACAAATTATTCTTACGAAAGTTTATTTTCCTATCTACTTCATTTTAATCGAGGTAAATATTTCCGGAAATAGCTGCATTACACACTTCGTTACAGATAAAAAGGTAATAGTGATAGTTAAATGTTTAAGAACTGGACGCTATACTCTGGCCTTAAAACTCCATACTCTTTCTATGACATCGAGAAAAGCAACTGAAAATCGACAAGACTTTAAAAGAATGTCGAAAATTGCCTATAAATTCACATCTTTTATTGTTGTAATGTCTTATTAATTGTAATTTCCTCTTTAATTTGGCGTATAGTTTATCACTGTAGGCACATCACTTATATTTTAAATATATTTTTAAAGTTGTACTGCATCTGCCTTTTTGCATTGTGAATTCTGTACCACTTCACAGAAACATAAGTAGAGTCAGGTTTAATATGAATTTTCATATTTTAAAGCATGCTTGCTATAATTATGGTAACAAGTACTTTTACGTGTTGCAGTCTGTACAATTCATTTCATAATATTTTGGTAAAACCTTCATATTTTATGACAATCTTCATATTTCTTCATATTTGGAATTTTTGGCTGTTAAAATAGTTTCCGTAAATAATGAACGGCGCATTCCAATTTTCTGTAATCCAAGTCACTCTTTTCAGGAAACGCGTCTAGGAAAAACCTTTTCCTGGGTTCAATCCCAGGGACCCGCATGTGGGATTTGTGGTGGACAAAGCGGCGTATGGGGCGGTTTTCTCCGGGTTCTCCGGTTTCCCTCGTCATTCATTCCACCAACTGCTCCATCATCGCCTTTCCTTTCATCCATTTCACCATCATTTCGTTTCATCTACTTCCTTCCTCCCATACCAGGCATCGGGCTGATCACCCATCCTGGATATTCTCTCTGAGTGTCTGCTCCTCGACGGGCCTCTGACCCCAGACACCCGCTTGTAAGTCCTGGGGGTGTAAGTCCTACATACGAGGAGCTTAAACAGAGAAAGCGAAAAAACAAACAAAGTAACCCGTAACTCCTTTGTTTCTTTTTCTAAGTTTACAGTGTTTCACAATGATTAAAATCCATAAACTCCATCTAATTTGTTGTATTTCATTTGATATTTTATTATTAAATATGGACAGAAGTCTGCAAACCCTATTTTTTAAAATAATGAAGTAAACCTGCTCCAAACCCTTAAAGTATAAGATGTTTTGGCTTAAAAATATGTATTTAATAATATTTTGAAGTCGTTTTTCTTTATATTTTCATGTTTTGACAAAACATTTTAATATTTAGGCAAATTTATCTTCATATTTTGCCTGTCTCTAATTATAACTCGTACACACTTTGGAGTAGAGAGACAAACTTTATCTCATCACATAGGGGAAGTTTTGCTGTATAAATTGGTACTTCTGTTAAGTATTGCGGTTTCTGTGTGCTCAAACTAAGTGGTTTCTTTCTTTCCAAATATGTGCGAGTTTGTTTTCTCCATTGTTTTTGTTTGAACACCTTTTTCTGTGAATGACCAATTTTCTCAGAAACATTTAAAAAGTTAAATTGAATTTTAGGTTGATGAAAACAATCTAAGAGCTGTTGTGGATCTTCTTTAGTCTTAATAACATGGTTGGTTACTTTCTAAAAAGAATTGCTGATAAATTTTAATCAAAGGATGGTATAGCAGAGAAAATTTCCCACATTTTTTAATAACCAAACTTATTGCATAAAAGTAGACCAATAAACAAAGAAGGCATTTATCTATATCCTGTAAAAAATTCAGTCTGATATCTTAAATAGTTTGAGATAATTGGTCAGTAATGTAGCAGATTTAATATTAGCAGGATAGGGCTTTTAATATTCCCTTAATAGAAAATGGTACATAATTGCTTCACTGAATTCGATTCCTTTATAAACAATAACTGAATACATTCAGACAAAATTCTTGATCCGTAGTAGCGTTGTCTTCTTTCACGGTCGTTACCTGCGGTCTGGATTGGGTTCTTCCCTCGCGGTGATTGTGTGCTCTCGGATGCATTGATCTGTGTTTGTGATTTTGGCCCCATTTTATTTTTGATACTGATACTATTTTGGATTTCACTATTTACAACATAAAAGTGTCTTCGTATATACGCATTTCATACATTTGTCTTTCTGCTGGCTATTAGCTTTTTTCTAAATACAGGGATTGACGAACAAGATGTTCGCCACGTAACGTGCTATTTGTCCAACCCTACATTCACAGAAAGCCAATAAGAGCCTATGCACTTTAGCAGAACCAACAGTCTCATCCACAAATGTAAATGAGCGTGAATCTTGAGTGAAGTATTCGGCACAGAACGAACAAGTTCGGCGTGAAGCGTCAAAGTGAAGTAAATAATTTGTTCGTTTATTTAAAGAGTTAAAGGTCATATCAGCGTCGCCGTGTGCAACATTTTGTCCCACAGTAATTCTTTTGTGTACTAGAAAATCTGTAAACGAGGCTATCGCATTTAAGCACACTTAATGTTGCAGACAGCATTTAACAGGGAAAAGGCTTAAAAAATTAAAACAGTTTCTGCAAGAGTTAAAATTATGTATCACATTTTTAAGGGGAGATTGACCCACCTATACTGCCAGTTTAATTAGCTTATTTAAAGACCCCTTGTTTGAGGAATTATTGAAGATATGTTGACATGTTTACAGGATAAAGATACATAATTTGTAAGTAAATTGACCCATATTTATGAAGAAACGCATATTAGAAAAAGATGTGATTTTTTAAATTAATTTTCATTTTTAAAATTATTTTAAAGAGAAATAATTTCTTTACATAGACATGTGGTTCAAGATGGCCGTGTTTTGTGATGTGACATTGTCATCACGTGTTTAAAATGTCGTCCTTCTATCAGTTATAGTTCCAGAGAAAACGGGGCATGTATTACAAAAACTGTAGCTTTGAGAAAACATAATTTAAAAAGGAAAATGATACGAAATAGCAACTGTTTATTGCTTATTACACACGAATTTAAATCCACTTGCACAATAATCAGTATACTCCACGTCTTCTCACTCCAGTCCAGTCTTTCTCCTGTTGGATCTGACTGCTTTAGACATATTTGATATTGCAATTTCTGCGTTAAGAATTATGCTTTTGCGATCCAAGTCACTTAATGTGGCCACTGTCTTCTTTCAAATTTTCACACTTAAATATTCCAGTACACTCACTCTGCCTAGTTTCCCACATTAAATATAATAATAGCATCATGAATTTATCAATGCATTACGCTTATGCTTTTATTAAGTTTATTTAATATTAGTATAACATATTATTTCATATTGTATTTAATATACAAAAATATACGGGAAAATCTTTCATTGGGGAAGTAAAATAAATAAAATAAGCTAAAAACAAGCTAAATACCAACTTTCTTGTGTAAATGATTCCAAAGTTATGAATTATTTACTGATATGGTGCATAGAACTCATTTTTAAATGCCTAGCGCACTCACATCTTTGAAAATATATTAAAACTACCTTAAACTGGCCAGCAAATATAAATATTCCATTAAAATGAGCACAATATTTCTTACATTAGTATGACAGCAAAAACAAATACTGCAACATTTAACCACAATCATCAGCTAATCTCCCCTTAACGAAATACAAAATTCTAAGTTCACTGAAACTGCTAAAGTACTTTCAGAGCGAAACACATGCGCTGCTAAATTTTGCCTGGTGACATTTGCTCAGTATCTAGAGCAAGCACATGTGGCGGGTGAAAAAAGTATTTCCTGAAAGACATGCTGAGTTTTTTGTTCTAGTGTTATGTCACTGGAGAGCAATTAAAACGTTAACACATACTAAAGGCATTCTTGCAAAAGCGCGTGCTATTTTTATTGTGTATAAAATGTGTGTCAACATCTGGTGGTGACGAAGCAAAACTGGAGCCTGGATTCCGATATAATTCTTCTTTTGAGCATTTCGTACTAATCCATAAGACGGTATGGACTAGCAAGTTAGATGTTTCAGAAGTGAATACCTATCTGTTGCTTCATATAACGTGTTTTATCGCATAGTGAATAACTTCCCTTGCTTGTATTTCAGACATACATATAAATGTTATAATCTATAGAACAATTTACACCTAAGTATGCTTAAATAGAAATGAAAAAAATCTGATGTGTTACATTCACATGACTTTCTCTACTCTTGTACAAACTATTTTTACAAACTCTTATTCTCCATCTATTTCATATTAATCAAGATAAACATTTGCAGAAACGATCTTTTGACATGCAAAGAGAATTACATTTTACACATAGCGACCAGTTCTAAAAATATTTGACTATCGCTTAAGGCGTAGGTACTATGTTCCCCTTGTTTTGTATTTGCAAGGGCAATATAGAAATACAGTAGCCTTTAAGCATAGACATATCTCTTAATAGCTGGTTGCTAGGTGCAGCACCATTCTCTTTGCCACAGATTAATGCTCTTTGCATATCCAAGACAAAAAAAATGAATAACGAATTCCCTTTGAGAAAATAAGTATTGAAAATTTAAGGGAATAACAAGCAATATCTCGAAAATGGTTCACTCAACAAAATAAAAATGTATATGACATAAATTGTGTATTTTAACGCGATCTACATTTTTTGTGTAGTAAAATTTTGTCTATCTCTTATGGTTTACCAGTCGTTCACAATGAAGAATACTTTTGGAGACATTCCCAGAAAATTCAAGATATACATTTTATTTGTTATGAAAATATCTTAAACATGTGATATTTTAATCAAAATCGTTAGAGCCATTTTTGAGAAAATTAAAATGTTCGAAAAATGTTCCATGTAAAGGGTAATCTGGGGTGGGGGGATTTTCTTGAAAACCTTCGTGTGTCGCATCTCTGGAAGATACTGAACCTAAATACCAAGTTTGGTGTTTATCCGACTGTTCCTTTCTGAGTTATGCTGTTCACAGACACACACACACACGCGGACATGTTTCCAAAAATGCTTTTTTTATTCAGGGGGTCTCAAAACATATATTTCCGGTGAAATTTCGGTATCGAATTTTTGGGTGGTGTACAATACTTCCCGTACTTACTATACGTAGTAGAGAAAGTAAAAACGTGATTAAAATAACCTTTAATGAAATGTCAATGCAGTGTCAGTGAACAGTTTAAGGCTATCCCCCCAAATCAGCTTATTTGCTTTCTAAAAAATATTGTTTTTATTAATTGTCATTATGCTAATAGTTAATTACGAGGCCTGCTTTTAAAGTACCGATAGTTTTTTTAAAGAATAACAGAATATTATTTTCCAAATACTTCATTACCATTCATCATCTTACACCACTTCTCCACATAGCCACCGCGGTTATTCAGGCACTTGTAACGGGAAAACAGTTTTTGTATGCCTTCGTCAAAGAATGATGCCGCCTGTGGTGAAAGTTAAGTCTGCTTGGTTTCACATCATCGTCGCTGAAATGTTTTCCACCAAGAAATTTCTTCAGATGAAGAAACACATGAAAATCACTTGGTGCCAAATCCGGACTGTGGGGAGGGTGGTCGAATTGTTCCTAACCAAATGAAGTAACCAAATCCCGAGTTTGTTTGGCTGTATGTGGTCGGGCATTGTCACTTATTATTGTTTCCCCATAAATCTCATACAATTGGCGATGAATGTTTGCTGGTGTAACATTTCTCGTATTCAAAAAACGAACCACTGATCTAACTGCACAGTCAGCGGGTCGTTAGATTGTTTTGGACATTTCGAAACGCTCTAACAGCAGGAAAACACAAAGTGACGATCGCTCACAGCTGCACCTGGATTCCTAATGAATGGAGGAAGTGATTGCGCATGCTCAAAATCGCGAACGCAGCGCTGCAGCGGCAGAATATTAAAACGGCACTTACTTTAAAAGCACGCCTCGAACGTAACTATATTGGAAAGTGAGTTTGTTTTTTTTTCAGGACGCGTAAGATGTTTACGTCCGGTGCGAAGCCGAGGTCGGAATGTTGAAACGAGCCCTGAAGAAAGCCTTTCTTTAGTTTAATACTATGTACAATATTTTGTTTAATACTATGTCGAAATAATTTTATATATTGATTAAATATTGTACTGCGTATTATATTGGACATGGACGCAGCTCCCGAGGTCGCGGGCTCAACCCCGGGGCAGAGGGCGATGGACCATTTTGGACATAAAAAATCCTTAGCATGGCTTCCTTCGGAAGGGAAGTAAAGCCGGTGGTCCCGTATCGTAGATTTACGACGCGTAAAAGAACTTCAAGCCTGATAAAAAGGCCTCTGAGCAAAATTACCAGTCTTTCACGCCCAAAATAGAATGGGACGCTAAGCACCATCGCAGTTAAAGAGCGTCCATAAATAAAACTCAATTTAATTTTTATGGACGCAGCTACAAGTTTCATGTGCTCATTGCAGGGCCAACAGTTATAACTATTGTTGGATTACGGAAAATAACTGAAAGGAAAAGTTCAATTTGACATACAGGTTTGGAGATGAAAAAACATAAAATTCCAGATAGTATGAAACAAAATAATAAATAATGTAGCTGAAGCGTTTCAAAATTTACAATTTGAAGATTTAACGTCTAGAACTAGATATGCTGCGATAAGTTTGTATGCACAGTCAGATTTCTCTACCCACTTTCTACAAACTACTTTTAAAGCTTGTTTTTCTATCTATTTCATATTCATTGAGATAACCGTTTGCAGAAATAGTTTCATTACATATTTCGTCGCACACACAAGTGGATACAGAAACCGAAGCGACACTCAAATGTTTAAAATCGGGTCGTTATGTGCTGGCCTCGAAATTCCATACTCTTTCGCTAACATCGCGAGAAACAACTGCATTTGATTGCACTCAAAGAATGATGAAATATTGAAAAGTTCAAACCCATAATAACGGATATCTCGGAAATGACTAATGCCACAAAAAAGTATTTGAAATAAACTTAGTTTTAAAGATATCTACAATTTTTTGTAGGAAGAATTTGTCTATATCTTATGGTTTACTACTTATACAAAATTACACAAAAATCCCCTAGAAAGAGGACTTCACAGGCTATTCCCAGAAAATTCAAATTATAAATTTTATTTGCCACGTAAATATCCTAAATATATGCCATTTTAATCAAAATCGTTAGAGCCATTTCTGATAAAATAACAAATAAAAAAATCTCTATGTAAAGGGTAGTTTAGGTTGGGGGTTTTCTTGAAAATTATGTCGCATCCTTGAAAGGTACTGTAATTAAATACCAAATTTGGTATTTATCCAAAATTTCGTGTTTAAGTTATGATGTTCACACACACCTTTGTCCATTTTGGAGGGGGGTTCAGGGGATCTAAAATCTTTGTTGTTCCCTTACCTAATTGAGGATACGGTTATTTAGATTTATAACCTCTTGTTCGCCAGGGTATCAAGAAGTAAAATCGACCCAGGGTGCACCAGGACTCCACTACGGTACTTTTTAAGGATCCAAAATGTTGAAAATGGTTATGAAGTATACGGTTCATCACAATGAGAACATTACTGAATAACCATTTCCACTTTCACGGTTTCATTTGTAGCTTGCAACCTCTTTAAAGGCCATTCATGACCTACTACTCATCCACCAAAACCAAAAGCAGATACATGCAAGAATCTCTGGCTAATGTGTGGTTTTTTTCTTCAAATTAGTGTTTAACGGCCGTTCTCACTACACACGGCGCCACAGGCGGTGGGCACCGATGACACATGCAATGAAATGATATTTGGGAAAGGAATTTTGGGAAGGAAACGTTCCATGCCCAAACTTTGTGTATCTTTCCGGCATTTGTAATTATGAGTAAAGCCTGGGGAAAAAAAACTCAGCCAAGTAGGACGGTTCTGGAGGGATTTAAACTGCGGACCTCCCGTTCACGAGACCATGTCAACACATAATCAGATTCAAGATTTTGTACACATAAATACACTTGGAACCAATACACATCATATTTTAAAATGTGTGTTAAGAATGTTGGACTGAGTTCGCATTTAAAGTTTTTATCATCTCTTCTTTTGCATTTTGCTCCAAAATGCAATCTTCAAGATATAAATTGTGCCTTACGCATCGGTTGTATTCCAATGTTAATAAAATAATTATGCTTGAAATACGTAAGATATTCACAATATTCTTTTTCTACAATGCTCCTAGTATGAGGAAAAAACGACGTTTTATTGTAGAAAATTAAAGAATTAATATGTCAGCACATATATGTTTCAAGCTTGAACAACAATAAGAGTGATTAATTACTTTACTTCAAATATTATGCTACAAGGAGTCTTCAAGGTTCAATCAGGTTTTGTATTACATTTTCATAAAATATTTAATATCTTGCAAAGTAGTTATATCAAATTGAAATTTGCACATTAGTTTTCTTAATGACAAGAAACTGCCAAATAACTTAAAAATGCGAGAATTGATGAATTTGGTCTCAGGTCGTGGCCTGTACTGAAAATGCCTTTCACCCTTCTGGGGCTAAATCATGGCGTCTATTGCGGAAGCTGTAGAGTAAATTCTATAGAGCTATTATAGGATTGATGAGCCCTCCCCTACCTTCATGTCTGTTAAAGTCGTTTTTCAATTCCTACTTTTGTTCAGAGACATTTGCGGTGGTAATTTTAGGTGACACTCTGTATGTGAGAAAAACATACTTTTAAATACGAATTCAGACACTAGCAACCACAGGCAGATATACTAGGCTATGTCTCGCGTGTAATCACTCTTGTAGAGGTTTCGACCAGGAATGATATACCTTGTCATACTATACAACAAGAGTGCAGCTAAATTCAATGATGCCCAATACAATTTTATGAACGATACTGTCGTTCTTGAGAATTTAGTCAAAATTTAGTCGTTATAAACCTGAAAAATGCATCTCTGGAAGATACTGAACCTAAATACCAAGTTTGGTGTTTATCCGACTGTTCGTTTCTGAGTTATGCTGTTCACAGACACACATACACACACGGACATGTTTCCAAAAATGCTTTTTTTATTCAGGGGGTCTCAAAACATATATTTCCGGTGAAATTTCGGTATCAAATTTTTGGGTGGTGTACAATACTTCCCGTACTTACTATAGGTAGTAGAGAAAGTAAAAACGTGATTAAAATAACCTTTAATGAAATGTCAATGCAGTGTCAGTGAACAGTTTAAGGCTATCCCCCCAAATCAGCTTATTTGCTTTCTAAAAAATATTGTTTTTATTAATTGTCATTATGCTAATAGTTAATTACGAGGCCTGCTTTTAAAGTACCGATAGTTTTTTTAAAGAATAACAGAATATTATTTTCCAAATACTTCATTACCATTCATCATCTTACACCACTTCTCCACATAGCCACCGCGGTTATTCAGGCACTTGTAACGGGAAAACAGTTTTTGTATGCCTTCGTCAAAGAATGATGCCGCCTGTGGTGAAAGTTAAGTCTGCTTGGTTTCACATCATCGTCGCTGAAATGTTTTCCACCAAGAAATTTCTTCAGATGAAGAAACACATGAAAATCACTTGGTGCCAAATCCGGACTGTGGGGAGGGTGGTCGAATTGTTCCTAACCAAATGAAGTAACCAAATCCCGAGTTTGTTTGGCTGTATGTGGTCGGGCATTGTCACTTATTATTGTTTCCCCATAAATCTCATACAATTGGCGATGAATGTTTGCTGGTGTAACATTTCTCGTATTCAAAAAACGAACCACTGATCTAACTGCACAGTCAGCGGGTCGTTAGATTGTTTTGGACATTTCGAAACGCTCTAACAGCAGGAAAACACAAAGTGACGATCGCTCACAGCTGCACCTGGATTCCTAATGAATGGAGGAAGTGATTGCGCATGCTCAAAATCGCGAACGCAGCGCTGCAGCGGCAGAATATTAAAACGGCACTTACTTTAAAAGCACGCCTCGAACGTAACTATATTGGAAAGTGAGTTTTTTTTTTTTTTCAGGACGCGTAAGATGTTTACGGCCGGTGCGAAGCCGAGGTCGGAATGTTGAAACGAGCCCTGAAGAAAGCCTTTCTTTAGTTTAATACTATGTACAATATTTTGTTTAATACTATGTCGAAATAATTTTATATATTGATTAAATATTGTACTGCGTATTATATTGGACATGGACGCAGCTCCCGAGGTCGCGGGCTCAACCCCGGGGCAGAGGGCGATGGACCATTTTGGACGTAAAAAATCCTTAGCATGGCTTCCTTCGGAAGGGAAGTAAAGCCGGTGGTCCCGTATCGTAGATTTACGACGCGTAAAAGAACTTCAAGCCTGATAAAAAGGCCTCTGAGCAAAATTACCAGTCTTTCACGCCCAAAATAGAATGGGACGCTAAGCACCATCGCAGTTAAAGAGCGTCCATAAATAAAACTCAATTTAATTTTTATGGACGCAGCTACAAGTTTCATGTGCTCATTGCAGGGCCAACAGTTATAACTATTGTTGGATTACGGAAAATAACTGAAAGGAAAAGTTCAATTTGACATACAGGTTTGGAGATGAAAAAACATAAAATTCCAGATAGTATGAAACAAAATAATAAATAATGTAGCTGAAGCGTTTCAAAATTTACAATTTGAAGATTTAACGTCTAGAACTAGATATGCTGCGATAAGTTTGTATGCACAGTCAGATTTCTCTACCCACTTTCTACAAACTACTTTTAAAGCTTGTTTTTCTATCTATTTCATATTCATTGAGATAACCGTTTGCAGAAATAGTTTCATTACATATTTCGTCGCACACACAAGTGGATACAGAAACCGAAGCGACACTCAAATGTTTAAAATCGGGTCGTTATGTGCTGGCCTCGAAATTCCATACCCTTTCGCTAACATCGCGAGAAACAACTGCATTCGATTGCACTCAAAGAATGATGAAATATTGAAAAGTTCAAACCCATAATAACGGATATCTCGGAAATGACTAATGCCACAAAAAAGTATTTGAAATAAACTTAGTTTTAAAGATATCTACAATTTTTTGTAGGAAGAATTTGTCTATATCTTATGGTTTACTACTTATACAAAATTACACAAAAATCCCCTAGAAAGAGGACTTCACAGGCTATTCCCAGAAAATTCAAATTATAAATTTTATTTGCCACGTAAATATCCTAAATATATGCCATTTTAATCAAAATCGTTAGAGCCATTTCTGATAAAATAACAAATAAAAAAATCTCTATGTAAAGGGTAGTTTAGGTTGGGGGTTTTCTTGAAAATTATGTCGCATCCTTGAAAGGTACTGTAATTAAATACCAAATTTGGTATTTATCCAAAATTTCGTGTTTAAGTTATGATGTTCACACACACCTTTGTCCATTTTGGAGGGGGGTTCAGGGGATCTAAAATCTTTGTTGTTCCCTTACCTAATTGAGGATACGGTTATTTAGATTTATAACCTCTTGTTCGCCAGGGTATCAAGAAGTAAAATCGACCCAGGGTGCACCAGGACTCCACTACGGTACTTTTTAAGGATCCAAAATGTTGAAAATGGTTATGAAGTATACGGTTCATCACAATGAGAACATTACTGAATAACCATTTCCACTTTCACGGTTTCATTTGTAGCTTGCAACCTCTTTAAAGGCCATTCATGACCTACTACTCATCCACCAAAACCAAAAGCAGATACATGCAAGAATCTCTGGCTAATGTGTGGTTTTTTTCTTCAAATTAGTGTTTAACTGCCGTTTTCACTACACACGGCGCCACAGGCGGTGGGCACCGATGACACATGCAATGAAATGATATTTGGGAAAGGAATTTTGGGAAGGAAACGTTCCATGCCCAAACTTTGTGTATCTTTCCGGCATTTGTAATTATGAGTAAAGCCTGGGGAAAAAAAACTCAGCCAAGTAGGACGGTTCTGGAGGGATTTAAACTGCGGACCTCCCGTTCACGAGACCATGTCAACACATAATCAGATTCAAGATTTTGTACACATAAATACACTTGGAACCAATACACATCCTATTTTAAAATGTGTGTTAAGAATGTTGGACTGAGTTCGCATTTAAAGTTTTTATCATCTCTTCTTTTGCATTTTGCTCCAAAATGCAATCTTCAAGATATAAATTGTGCCTTACGCATCGGTTGTATTCCAATGTTAATAAAATAATTATGCCTGAAATACGTAAGATATTCACAATATTCTTTTTCTACAATGCTCCTAGTATGAGGAAAAACGACGTTTTATTGTAGAAAATTAAAGAATTAATATGTCAGCACATATATGTTTCAAGCTTGAACAACAATAAGAGTGATTAATTACTTTACTTCAAATATTATGCTACAAGGAGTCTTCAAGGTTCAATCAGGTTTTGTATTACATTTTCATAAAATATTTAATATCTTGCAAAGTAGTTATATCAAATTGAAATTTGCACATTAGTTTTCTTAATGACAAGAAACTGCCAAATAACTTAAAAATGCGAGAATTGATGAATTTGGTCTCAGGTCGTGGCCTGTACTGAAAATGCCTTTCACCCTTCTGGGGCTAAATCATGGCGTCTATTGCGGAAGCTGTAGAGTAAATTCTATAGAGCTATTATAGGATTGATGAGCCCTCCCCTACCTTCATGTCTGTTAAAGTCGTTTTTCAATTCCTACTTTTGTTCAGAGGCATTTGCGGTGGTAATTTTAGGTGACACTCTGTATGTGAGAAAAACATACTTTTAAATACGAATTCAGACACTAGCAACCACAGGCAGATATACTAGGCTATGTCTCGCGTGTAATCACTCTTGTAGAGGTTTCGACCAGGAATGATATACCTTGTCATACTATACAACAAGAGTGCAGCTAAATTCAATGATGCCCAATACAATTTTATGAACGATACTGTCGTTCTTGAGAATTTAGTCAAAATTTAGTCGTTATAAACCTGAAAAATGCAAAGGAATTATTAGCCTCATTTCTACTTTTTCATTCACTGTTACACCAATCCCCAGGCTTTCCTGATTTATGACGCTTTAATGCGTCAGAGAAACTGTCGTTAAATAAATTGCAATATGTGATTTATTTGCTTATTGGCAACATGCAAAACACGCGAATACTCTACTGCATCTTCCATGCTGTAAAGATAGCTACTTAATAAATTATTGTGTGTTAATAAAACAATCTTATGTATAATGATAAAGATTCACATCGACAGTTATCATTTAGGTTCATTCCTATTCTACAACTTATTCATACAAAAGCGAATCCTTCTATTTCCTATTAAACGCCATAGTTATTTGCCAGAAATAGTTTCAACACACATTCCATCATGAGTACACAGGAGCTTTGGAAGCTGAGACAACAGACAATTATTTAAAAAGCGATTCATATATGACTGCCTTATCTTACATCATCTTTAATGATGTCATGAGAAAAAATAGATCGACCACTTAACATTCCGAAGTGTACTAGGTACTTAAAGGTTTGGAAAATTAAAAAAGGTTAATATTTCCGAAATAGTCAATGCGTTAACCCTAAACATTTTACATATTAACTGTTTATTTTGATATTTTCGGATAACTGTTTGCTTATATCTTATTGCTCCTCTATTACAGAAAGGTTTATTATTATCATAATCATCTATTTAACGACACAAGGAAATTGCAAGTTCATGTAAGATTGGGGAGTGCGCCAGAATTGTGCCCCGCTGGAGCTTTTTCGTACCAAAAGATCTACTGACAATGGGACTGCAGCATTCAGTCACACTGAAATACCATCATTCTGATCCCAAATCGAATCCACAACTTGGGGCTCTAACCAACTGTGCATCACAGGCAGATAAAAATTCTTCTAAGAATGAAAAGGGTTTCAACAACTACTTACAGAAAATTCTGGATGTATATTTTGTTTATCATTTCAGCATTTCGGCCGTATAATAAGGTAATTAAAATTGTTAGAGGTACTTTGAAGAAAATACTAATGAAAACTCAAGTAAAGAGTTGTTTGGAAACTGATTTTTTGAAAATCCTCGCCCTGCATACTTAAAATATGTGCGACTTGTACAAGAAATTTTTCTTTTTAGAGTTATGAAGTTTCTAGGAAAGACAGGACCATTTTCTAAAGATACTTTCTCTTTATTTAAAGAGATCTCAAAGAGTTGAAATCTTTCTATATAGAATTTTTGGGTGGAATGCAATATTTCCTTTACCGTAAGTATCTATACGTTAGGAAAAGTAGAGATAGGATGTGAGAATTCGAAATTACAAGTGAAGAAACAAAACCGTTCATGCCGAAACCTCCATGAAGGGTAGGTGACAGAAGTGATTTGCCATAACAAGGCCACAAGCAAAAAATTAGCTGCCAGTTTTTTTGTAAGGATTAGAAATGCGTACCGCAGGGGAGCAATATTTAATTGAAATGGATGGCCCTGACAGCACATTGGCAGGCGAGAGAAGGGGTGACAACTACTCTACACTTCAACCAGGGATGTCGTCTGAGGCACATATTGCGTTGCCGTTGTAAGGTTCCAACTTCGATGTCTAGCCCTTGGAGTTGAAACTGGCAGCTAGTTTGTAAGATATGACCTTTTTATCCCACATGGCTTCTCTCATAGGAATTTCAAGGTAGGTTTCAGCATGAAGGCATTGATACTTCCCTGGTACGGACTACATGGAATTAAGCGCGAGCACAAACAGCATCAATGCCATTATCTCTGTGGGCACAATGACGTTATCTTATTTGGCAAATATATGCTTCACAATCAAATAACGGTAATGATAGGAAATAACTTTACTGCTAGATAATCCAATCTACCAACTTTAACGCATGCATAAAGTTAGCTCCAAGACCCTGAAATCAAAGCGGAGTACCGAAAACAATTCTTCAGAATTTACGTCACCGAATGAAAATCAGATAATTTGTTTATGTATTCTGTTTCATACCTTTAATGTGAATGAAGCTTTGATATAGATACGATTAGTAGTGTAACAAGTTATAGCTGTCATAGGAAAGAGCTGCTACTAGTATTCTTGGAGGATGTAAAAATACATCCGATATTATTTAAATCAGTAGTCTTCTAATTATGTGAAGCGAATCTCCGAGAGGACAACATTTTCTAAAATTGGGTACAGTGATTTATAATGCCTAAAAATTGAAATGATACTATATAAATAAAATAATAATATTTACAGAATAACTTTCGATGAATCAAATTTCTAATCGCCATAAAATTCAAACTAACTAGTCGTTTTTCTCTGCACAAGAGCAATAAAAATGCGTATGGAAGTCTGAAAATAACCTTAAAACTGCTGTTTTGAATACTAAATATAATATTTGTTTCACAATTGTTATCCTACACTGAATTTTGAAGTTAAAATCATTAGCATACTTAGAGAGAGAACAACACAAATTATGAATAAATATATGTTCAATTTTACTGTATTAGGACGGAAGGAGTATTAGAGGAGTAATGTTAAAGGAAGGGTGTTTAGGGTTTAGGTAACAGAAATTCTAGCACTTTTTGCCTCCGATATGATGTTTAGTGTAACTCTGTATTACATTTTGTGTTCATTACCAGTTCAAAATGGGATCCAAGCATTACTTTTTGAGGGGACTCTTAATATAAACTGGATGTTTATGACTTGTCTCTTTATGAAATTCTCTTTAACTTCTATTTAATGAAACTTAAAACTACCCACATTCCTAGTTAGATAATTTATCGTCTGTTGTCATATTCTGTAAGGATAGACTTGTCCTTAACATACACACTAATTAAAATTTTTATATAAATTATAAAATGGTGTCTCATACAAAAGCAATCGCAGTGACCCTTTAAAATTAAACTATCTATTTCCATCATCTCATGAGGGAGCACATTGACAATTTTGCTAGTGAAATAAATTGGTAATTTTGAATATTTAGTTGTTTTGTATTTTTCTATATAGATGCCATTCATACCTCTGGTAAAATAGTTATGAACATCACGATTTAGACTGAACAAATTAGTTATTTTTATAGAATACTGCAGCATTATATATTAATAAATCAGTCACAGTAAAACATTAAAATCCTTTAAAGTACGCCTTAATGAATCTCTAGGCTTCATATTAAAGATTACTAGGAGCACTCTCTTCTGGATTAGAAATATTCTATTAACTTCAGTTACAGATCCCAAAATTAAAATGTTATACGATAAAATTGATTTTACAGTGGCATATTAAACTGTAAACAAACTCTTTATATCCATGCTCATTTTCAGGCATCTGATAGCACAAGCAGCTTTGTTTAATCTATTACATATATAATCGATCTGATCTCGCCAGTAAGGTTTTGATCTAAAGCAATACCTTAGAACTTTAAGTCTTATCAAAAGATTTTAAAATAGTACCACCAATATTAAAATTTAAATCCATTGTAGTCTTTTTATTGCTAAAATATAAGCAGGCAGTTTTGTCAACATTTAATATAAGTTTACTTTCAATGCACCAGTTTTTAAATAAGTTCACTGTGTTTATGACTTTTATATTCAACTCATCGAAGCTTTTGTCTTACACTACAACTGAAGTATCGTCCGTATACAAATTTAAAGTAAGTACCGTTTTAATATTTTGCTACTGCAGCTCTGCAGTCGTGATTTTGAGCATGCGTGATCACTTCTTCCATTCATTAGGAAGCCAGATGCAGCTGTGAGCGATCGTCACTTTGTGTCTTCCTATTGTTAGAGCGTTTGGAAATGTTCAAAACGCTCGAACGATCCACCGACTGTGAATCCAGTGCAACGATTCGTTTTTTGAATGCAAAAAAATGCTACGCCAGCAAACATTCGTGTGAGGTTTATGAGGAAACAATAACGAGTGATAATGTCCGGCCACACACAGCCAAATAAACTCAGGATTTGATCGCATCATTTGGTTGGGAATAAATCGGCCACGCTCCCTATAGTCCGGATTAGCACCAAGCGATTTTCATCTGAATCATTTCCTTGGTGGAAAACATTTCAACGACAATGAAGTTGTGAAACAATAAGTGCAGACTTAGTTTTCACAACAGGCGGTACCATTCTTTGACGAAGGCATATTAAAACTTGTTTCCCGCTATAACAAATGCCTGAATAACGGCGGTGACAATGTGGAGAAGTACTGTAAGGTAATGATAATGCAATATTTAGAAAATATCATTTTTTAAAAAAATATCGGTGCTACAAAAACACGCCTCGTGTGTGATGCTCTATATCATTTACAGATCAAACAAAGAGCAATGGTTCCAAGACTTTACCTATAAATGGGATTCAAACCTAATTTATAATTAATATTTTTTAAATCCTTCATTGGAGAAGTAAATGCATAAACATTTTAATTACTTATTATCTAAACAGCGCGACTTTAAATTTAATACACTAATACTCTTTCCACCTTGTATTTTTGTTATTTGCAGATATTTAAAACAATTATTGTTCTAAAACCTATCATACTTTTCAATCAAAGGATGCTAAACTATAGGAGTAAAAGAATACACTGAATAAAACGTGATTTTACCTTTTTATGAAGGGTGGAGACAGGCTGTGTAACAAAAGAAATTCCACAAAAAAAGGCCTTAGGCAAGGATGTAAGTTAAACCCAGTTTTATTTAATTTATACATAGATGATGTCTTACTAGAAATTGGAAGGAATAATAACTGTGCACCAGTAATTAACAACATCCAAATCCCAGGACTTCTTTTTGCAGATGACCTAGTGGTAGGATCTATTACAGTAAGTGGTTTAAAACAATCATTACAAGCAATTGATGTATATTGTAAAGAATGGAGGTTAAAAGTGAATCAAGAGAAAACACAGATTGTGGTTTTCAAAAAGGGGGGAAAATTAAGCAAATATGAAAAGTGGAAGGGAGAGAATAAAGATTACAGGGTGGTGCGTGACTGCATCTATTTAGGAGTAAAAATAGATGGAGGTAATAAATGGGAGAAACAAAAGAAGTTTGCATTGGCAAAAGGTAAAGGGGCGATGGCAGCAATTAGAAGCTGCAAATATAAAGTACCTAATATAAATGTTAAATGGCTGGAAAAAGTTTATGAGATGGTTGTGGAGGCAAAAATGATGTATGGTATAGAAATATGGGGATTAGATAGAGGATGGGAAAGTATAGATGTGGTGCACAGGATTTTTGTAGAGAAATACTAGGGCTACCGAAGTCAATTGTAAGACAGGTAGCACAATTAGAGATGGGCAGGGTGCCAACTAAGGGGAAGATAATGGAAAGACCTTTGAAATTTTGGTTTAGAACTTTAAATCTAGGAAAAAGTAATGTGTTAAGACAATGTATTGAATACCAAGAGAATAGCTTAATAAATGATGGATGGGTAAGTAAATTATGGTAACATTTTGGAGAAAAATGGGTTAGGAGATATGTGGAGAAGGAGAGAAAATAACGTGAAACATTTTTGGAAAAAGGCGAGGAAACGACTGGAAGATATGGAAATACAAATCATGTTCAGTGAGATTGCCGAAAAGAGCTCATTAGTTTACTATAGGCCAATGAAAAATACATGGAGTAGGGAAAAATATATAGACATAGTAAATAAAGAAGAAAGAGAATCTATTGCATGGTTAAGAACCGGAGCATAGAGGCTAAAAGGGCTAAGACCGGGTATTCCTCAGAACCATTGTCCGATATGTGGTGGTAATGAAGACATTGAACACACAGTATTTAAGTGCCAAGGAACAGAAAATTGGAGAAAAGAATTTTTTAATAAGAAGTGGTTGAAGGGGGATAGAAATACACTTATGATTGAAATGATATGCAAGGACGCTAGAAGCATTGGACAGTTTTTGTGTAAAGTAAAAAATAAATGGCTTTGGACAGTGGAAAGAGAAAAGTAAGAGGTAGCGCATCTTACCTTGAATGGAAAACTATAGTGAATATGTGATGGTTAAGTAACCAATAAGTGAAAAGTGTAAAAGAAGTGGAAATGGGACATGAAAAAAACTGAAAAAAACAAGATAATTTATTGACAAGAAATTGTAAAATGTAAATAAACTATAGTGATTGTCTACTGAATGAGTGACCAGGGTCAAAGTACAGTAGACAATCAAATTTGTAAAACTCTTAGCACAATAAAGCAATATATAAACCTTTTTATGTATTTCAAAATTGACTGTATCTATTCTAAGTAGTTTCAGTTATGAGAGTGAAGAGCAGTGTTCAAATTTGAAAACCTGGCTTACATATATTTTATAGGTATTATCTTGTGTTTCAATAGGATGAATACTTAAGGAGTTATGCTAGTTCGTTATGTTTATTACTTGTACACGCACGCCAGTTAGTCATACTACAATTCTAGATATTTTACTCTGGTTTTCTAGTTACCAATAAAAATAGTGCCGTTCGGACCACATAATAAGCACAAGTTTTTTTTCGGATTTTCCCTTATCCTGAAGAAACGAATGTCGGGTAACCCCAAGCTCGAGAGACCTCGGGTTCCATCTGAGCATCATTTCAACCATTTCCTTCTTTCACCTATCCGGCTAAAGGATGTTAAACCTCAAGCAAAGAAAGAAAGAATGAAAGAAAAAAGGGGAGACTGTGAGTACTGTTAATAGACATTTTACTTGTTCTGTTAAACACACCACAAAAAGCCGTTCGAAAACATCACCTACGATGAACGTTGCACCGAAAACGGTAGAGGTAAAAGTGAGACGGAAGAAGATAGAGTTAGAGAGAGGTTAAAGACGAAGAGGGAGGGAAGGGAGTTAGAAAAGGTAGGAAAGAGGAGAGATTATAGAAGAATGATAGAGGTCTCCACAACTAACTGGTGCTTCTGTTAGCTTAAAACATATCGATTCGGAGAGGTTAAAAAAAGCGAGCCTACACTGGTCTTGCCTTGAAAGTTACGAGGTTATATAATTACGCAACATATAAACGGAATGAAGTTCATTCACACACTGGCAGATGGTTCCACTTTTTATGCAATATTTACGTCATTGCCAAAATTGCCAGCCCTGTGGGAAAAGATGAGAACTATTTCGCAATATTCATTCCAATTGTATTCCACAGGAATACAAGCTGCAAAATGCCCTCCTAAAATTGATAAATGAACTGCTGAAGTGTTGATTCGAGGGTTAAAAACCTTTACACCCCCCAGACGTATTAGTCTCGTGTGCTACTCGCATTCGAGAGGTCCCGGGTTCAAACCCGCGGGGCCAACCAATCTGACCGAAGGTTTTTTCGCGACTGTCCTCGGTCGCTAGGCGAATGCTGGGAAGGATAATTTTATGCGCCATACCATAACAGGCATTTCGGTTTATCACCCATCCTGGATATGCTATGATCCAGAGTTTGTTTGCTCCTCGACAGGCTACTGACCCAAGGCATTGGCTTCTAAGTCCTACAAAGAGGAGGGTAATTGACCCAGGCGGAGCTCAGAAGATTCAACTGGGAAGTTTTCTCGCATCCTCCGTATTCACCAGATCTTTTCCCAAGTGATTTTCACATGTTCCTCCAACTCAAAAGTAAGCACTTTTAACACCGATGACGAAGTCAAATCAGTGAACAGCTGGTTGCGAGCACAGGATCCGACCTGGTACAACACTGGCTTGGAAGTCACGTCCCCAAAAATGCTTGGAAGAACATGTTGACTATGTAGAAAAGTAACAGAAGGATTGTATAATATAAATAAAATTAATTCAACATGATCAATTGTGTGTAATGTTTTTTTATAAAATAGGGAAACTTACTTATTGGACGCCCCTCGTATATAGAGTTAGCTGTCTTTACGGCATTGCATGGGTGCATTCTGTAAGGAACGGGTGAAAATAAGGATATGGTGTGGTTCTTTAAAGTCGTGAGTGGCCTACAATTTTCACTCAAACCTAAGTCCATAGGTTCGCCCAGATTGGTCAAATTTGCACATAAGGTAGCTTTTTGAAGTTGCAACGTAGGCTATAATTTTTGCTAAGCTCTAAAGCTTAAGTGCACAAATTTCTGCATTTAATAACCAAGCAGTAGGTATAATTATGTCTATAAGTAAATAAAGAGCATGGGCAGCTTTTATATAAATTTGGAGGTACTATATAACACGATACAAACAGAAAATAAGGGTTAGGTAGTTGGGACGTTTTAAGGTAACCTATTATTTTTTGCTAGGTCCTATAGAAAATTGTACAACATTTTGATCAGACGAGTTAAATGGTGCAGATTTCTACATAAGGGGTTGAAAATATGGCAGGGTACATAGTTTTGTCTAAATAGGGCCAGGAGTGTTACGGATTGAAAATAAGGGTGGTGGAAGTTTCTGAAAGTTGTAGGGTAGCTGATCACTTTTGTCAGATTGAAAAATCCTAGTGTACCAAGTTTTGTCAAAATTATATAAAAACTATTCTTGATATAAGTTTTCAGCAAAACCAGAGGGAAATTTGATGTGAATATGATATGCAACCCCCACAATAACTCAATATAAATTATTTTAAACCTCCCTATCTACCCCTATGGGCTAGAAGTCACTTAAAATCCGTCGTGTTCGTAATTAAGTGACATGAATATGAAAACCTCATGTTTTGAAATATTTATAGCCTTAGCCTACGTCTGTCCGAAAGAAAAGTGCTTTTCAGTGGTGAAGAAATTAACAAAATCAGATGAGTTGTTTCCGAGACCATGCACGCACGCACGAACATACTCTCTCTCTCTCTCTCTCTCTCTCTCTCTCACACACACACACACACACACACACAACTTTTCTCTCTTTATAATATTAGTATACACATAAGTTTACTGACTGGACTTTTTGAAAGTATTTCTTTTGCGCAACCTAGTCAAAAACAATGCAAACAGTTCCCTTTTGTGTTCAGAAAATACAGTGGTACAGTCAGACTACTAACTTTAATAAATCATTCATGAGGGGTATATTTTCAAAAGTATGCTTAACATAAGAGATGTAAAATAAGCTGTGGAATGTGCTGTCTCTTTAGTTTCTTTTCAGCTCATTCCATGGACACAGAACTAAGAGTAGTGCACAGTTAATTAAAATACACCCTTAGTGTGTGCCCATGCTTACAAACGGGGGTGCGCTGTACTTCTCTGACTTCAAAGTGCCAAGGTAAGCAAAGGGAAAAGAATATATATCTTCTTGTGATTGTTAGGCACATTTCTACTTTCCACATTCATATCCTAGTAAGTACGAAGCATCAACTGAAGAAGAAGAAGAAGAAGAAGAAGAAGAAATTACGAGCTGATGCTTATACGCGCATGAGAATGTAATTTGTATCCCCAGTATATTTATTTCAACCGAAACAGTACAACAACAAATAAATTGTAAGGTGATAACACGAAATTTAGCAACACCACTGCCTCAAATAATCAGTGGGCCTTTTATTTTTGACAATTTACTTGCATAAAACGACAAACTACTTATAACAGTGGTCATTTGTTTCTGTTAAAGGGAGCTGAAACTTGGGAATTGCAAGATTAGATCAGTAGGGAGGTTTGTATGACATTGATGTGTTTCTAATATAGGACTCAAACTTTATCTGAAGTAAACTGTTTTGAGACACCTTGCTAGCTGTATTCACAACTAATGTGAAAATCTGAAAACACTTGAGAATTTACATACGTAAGTTCCATTCTAATATGAGAATTTCGTAACGAATTCTGCGATTTGCCTATTGATTTTCTTGATATACAAGGTGGCCATAATTAAAGAGGAGGGGTTTGAGGGGTCATAAGTCAACAACGGTAAAGCCAAATAAATTGACATTTGGTGTACCTACATACACTTCAGATAATGGGAATCCCATTCCAAGAAGAAAAAAATAGTTTCTACAAAAGTGACAGCGTGGTGTGTCTGCTTCGTTCATTATTGGGTCCTAATTTTTGGACGAACACACACCAGCTGGAATAAAGAGCTGTACAGTCAATGCACGGAGATATCAGCGAATGCTATCCAATTTTGTTATTCCGGACCTCCAACAACGTGAATATTTCCACACTACCGTTTTATCCAGGATGGAACGACCCCTCACATTGGACTGGAGGTGCAGCTAGTCCTCCGACATTTCTCATCAATAATCAGTCTTGCATTCCCTACGAAGTGATCTCCCCGTTTGCCAGATATCAGCCTTGATTTTTGGCTATGTGGTTATTTAAAGAGCAAGATGTACCAAGGGCACGTAGCTAGTTTAGAAATGGAGCGCATAACACTTCACGTGAGACAGATGGAGACGTGCTATTTCTACGGTGGACAATGCAATTCGGAGACAGAAGTTTGTGGAAAATGTTCGAGGGTAGCATATTGAGCCCCATTGGTCACCAGTAACATTTTGCTTCCTTTCACTCCATATACAGTGTCATTTTATCCTCTGGCGGCAATTTTGGAACTATTTTTTCTTCTCAAAATGTAGTTCCCATTGTCTGAAACGTATGTACACCAAATTTCAATTTATTTGGCCTTACCATTGTTCACTTATGACCCTTCAAACACCTCATCTTTAATTATGGCCACCTGGTATGATGAACTTAAAATTATGAAGCTGAAATAGGTGTTGCCCATGAACAAAAAAGAAGAAGAAATATGAATGTTTCTTTAAAATGTAAGTTCGAAACAAGCATGACAAATTTAGAGCTTGAAATGATCATTTCCGGAAAGTTTTGGGAAAATCTGACCTCTACAGTAACAAAGTCCATTAATTGTAGAAAATAGTCACAATTAGTCCATAATAGGCTTAACTGTTTGTAGTGTGCTACCCAATAAGAATTTTCGGCCATGGAGAAATGGATTCTACTACCAACGCTACTCGAGTTAATAAGTCCTCTTCAGGACATATTTTGTCAAGTTATCCAAATAGATTTGCCTGTTTCGTCAGTCTAAAGGACAGAACTACACTTCTGGTGTTCTGGAGTGCCATCTGATTCACTTTATCATCTTCCTCAGATTTTCTGCCGATCCATTAGCATGTGTTAGCACGTTTCCTTACCTCACGAAAAGAAACTTTGGTGTCATACTTGACTGTCTCTACTCACTATCATTTATTTTTATACAGATCTTACAAACTATTCATGTTAACCATTAACGTTTTAAAAAATAACTTCATTACACATTTTGTTGTAGATATAAAGTGAATACTGGAAACCGAATCAATAATCAGATGTTTAAAAGCGGACCGTTATACGCTGGACTTTAAATTCCACACTCTTTCCATGAAATCGTGAAAAAAAACAGTTGAAAAGCGACAGTACTTTAAAAATGTCCAAAGCATTGAGAAATTCAAACCAATAACAACATATCTCGGAAATGGCTATTACCACAAAAAATACATCTGAAGTTGTGTGATTTAAAGATATCTTCATGCTTTCTGTATCTACCTCTTATGGTTTACACGTTATACAAAATTACACAAAGTGCCTTCTCACTAAAGAGGACTTCCCAGGCTATTCTCAGACAGTTCAAGATATACATTTTATTTGTAATGGTGTTTTAATCAAAATCGTTAAGAGCCTTTTTCTAAAAAATAAAAAGCATCGACAATTTTTCCATGTAAAACGTAGTTTGGGTTGGAGGGATTTTCTTGAAAATCTTCGTGTCACATCTTTGGAAGATACTGAACTTGAATACCAGGTTTGGTGTTTACATATATGACTTTTCGTTTTTGAGTTATGCTGTTCACAGACACACAGGGGCCGTTTTCTAAAAATGTTTTTGAGAGGGAGTCAGGGATCCTCAAAGCGTGTATTTCCGATGAAATCTCGGTATCGATTTTTGAGTGGAATGGTAGAGAAAGTAAAAATGACAATATCGAGGCACTTGGAACATTTACCAAATGCTTTCTCATTCTGAGAGCATTATTTGCAAACCGATCACAATAGATATATTAAGTTCCTGTAAGCTTAGCGCCTTAGCGAGTCCTTAAAAAGGTCTCCACACTTTGGTTTTCTTCCCATTTGCCAATGGTATAGGGTATACAATGCAGGGGGACACCTTGCTCACTGCAACCTATATAGATCTATTGTGGCTACTGTTCCCTAGGAGATGAAGTGAAGGAACCACAGAAAGGTACAGGTCGCAGGTTGATAGGCCACAGAGATGCGCGGAAGTCCCTAACAGTTCCAGGCTCAAAGTCCCGTCAACCAAGTAGCCCTCTAGTGTCCACGGGAATACTCTTTCCTTTGAGCAAGCATCCACGCCATCTGTCCAGCACAGCCATACCCCATGAAACTTTGAATACCTGAAACATGAGAATGAAACGGAATGAAAGGGAAATGATGAAAAGGAAATCGTGGTATATGAGAAACCACGCCAGTATTCGCCTAACGACCAGGGAAAACTACGAAAAACCCAAGGCTAGAATGGCCGGTCGACGGAAATCGAACCTGAGACCTCCCAAATGTGAGCCTCACGAGGTACCGCGGAGCTATCTCTTATGCTCAGTTTGTCATATTGCATTGATGCACTGGCCTAGAAGGTTAAGTATGTTGAATTCATTCAAACTGCAACTAAAAAAAGGCACACAAGACAGACACTGGGGCAAGTTAGAGAAGTGAACTGGTGAATTGGCATGTTTGAGCATCATTAAGGGCATTGTACATTCCAGAAACTTCACACCGAAGAAAAGACAACTGTGCTGCGAGATTACCACATACAATAGCGCACCCTGCGCGTTATGCAGCAATCTTAACTTGATTGCGTTACAGGGCTACATATACTCGACCTTCAAGATTGCTCTCCATTCGCACAAATCTTGCATTCTGGACTGAATCTTAGTCACAGCAGAACATTTTGCTGTGTCCTTACTGGTGAATAGCAGTATTTCTCCCCTGCTTTACTTATTTTGGAGTTTTAACGTCGCGTTTACCAACTTATGTTTGTAAAGGCTGAAGTAGAAAAGGAATGAGTGTTATCTACAATTTTCTTCTCGGGATAAGGGAACATTAATGAACAAAAATACTCATAACCAAGAAACTGAACAAGATCGAGTATCGAACTCGATTCGAATCCCACATTATAATCATTTTATCGTTGCTATATCATTCACTGGTTTACTCCTCCATATCTATACTAATATTGTATAGAGAGAAAATATGTATGTACATATGTATGTATTGATGCAGTATGTTTTATTGCACCATGACGAGGCGCCAATTTGAAGCAGTAACGATAGTCGTCGCAGCCCCACGATGTCGCCAGTTTGAAGCACGATGTTTGTGATGCCGCGATGGTGCGACAATTTGAAGCAGTAACGTTGGTCATCACTTTTGAAGCCGTATACTTTACCTGCTTCGTTGTTGATTCTGCTGCCGTAATCTCGTAGCTCGTTCTGTTGTCTCGTACGCCAACTGCTCCAGTGGTATGGATATGAGACCTTTCTCTCGGGATATGTGTGGATGTATTGTGAAGGACAATCCCAGTTTAAACTGACTGAGAAATTTATTGTGAACTAATATTTGAGTTATTGAAGTGAATTGCCGACCGTTTGAAGATAAAGCACGAAACTCATTATGAATCGTAGCACTTGAAATTGTAGCAACTGAACTGTTATACCTGCTAAGTTCTGCACTATAAATTTTACGATTTGAAATAACTGTTTGCGTAATAAAAGAAACTAGTAGCGTAGCTTGCCGTGAGTTGCTAATATGCTTATCGGCGAGACCTCTCGCAATAGCCGTGAAATTTTATATTACACAAGCGCGTCACTAAGCGCTTAAAATATCACACGAACAGTAAGTGAAGACAGTCCCACAGTAACGAATGTATGTATGCACAACTGTGTACACGAAGGTGTGCACGAGGGAATGTCGATCAGCACTCGTGCCGGTACCAGAGAGTCAAGAGTAACTCTGATCTAAAATTGCACGCCTTTATTACTTTAGCACCGCCTACTTCATTACTCTCCAATAACGTTATTTTCCACGCGCAGCCAATACTTAAAAATCCTACATGTGCCTCTTAACTTTGTTGCCAGGAGGCTTGGCTAAAATATCAGAATCTAAGTGCATTTCTCTTTTCCAGAATTCTGCTTATGTGACCCTGCAAACGTACTGGACTTATAACGTAATTGAATTCCCAGGATCTTTAAGTTAATGCGTTCCCTATTCTCGGCTGATACTAATGATTTCGCTAACCTGACTTGCTAATTACCTTCTTCTTTCCGAAAAAACATTTCAACTTAAGCTTATTATAATATACATTGATTTAATATATGGAGATTATTTATTGCAATTATTTTCTATTTACTATTATTCCTTTATTTATTTAATGTGTATGCGTGAATGCGTGTGTGTGTAGACTAGTCTCAAAAACCACTCAACCGATTTTGATAATTATTTCGCCACTGAAAACCTCTGTTCTTTCTGACGGGCATGGGTCATAGAACATCTAATTTCAGTTCATAAATTAGTAAAGAATTCAAATGGATTTACAAAGTCTACGTACTAGAATACGAACACATTGAAGTTATAAAAGAACATATTTGCGAAGAAAGCTTTGACTTTCGTTTAATTGCCATGGGGTAGAAATAGTTATTACTATGCATGTAAAATAACACAAATGCCGCCGATATTTCATTCCAAACAATATATATGGATGGTAACGATTTCATAACTAGGAGCAGCAAACAAAAGAGAACTGAATCTGCTTATAACGCTACGATACGCGTGTCATACCAATGCCAAAATATCTGAATAGCCCTCATATAAAAAAGTTTTGCTATATTTACTTCATACTTGTGTTATAATCAAGTTCGTTTGCAGGGCACGCTAAATAGTTCCCTAAAGAGAGAAAATTGCCAACATCAGAAATCAGTGAATCGATATTTTATTATTAGCAACTGAGAAAATTATTCTTCTCGATGGTCTCAGACTATGTCTCTTTTCCAAAAAGGTTAACTTGGTGGCCTGGGAGTACGAAATCCTCATATTTTATCACCAACTCCATTTCGTTGTATGTGTTAAGGATTTCAGCATTATGGAAAGCTGTGTAGTTTTATGTTATTAAATAACTGTGTGACCAAAGACAAGGTACAAAGATTTAAAATTTCATTTACTGTAATTATCTAAAAAATTATTCGACCATTCCGACCGAAGATGATTCTTCCACCGTTCAAAGGGTACTTATAGGCTATGCAGCATTTCCAGAACTTGGAAGAACGTCAGGGGGGTCAGATTAAAGGACATCAGATGTTCCGCAGATGTTTCACATCCTTTTGAGTATGTATCAGTGTATTTTTTTCCGTTATTAGGCATAGCCGGCATTAATTATAAGGGGTAACGGGAGGATTAACCATAATAGATAGTTGAACAATAATTTAATAAAGAACGGGGGAGGGAAATGAAATTAATTAGTCATTCGAGTTTAAAAAGCTACCCCTGCAATGTCCCGTAAGCAAGCTAGTATGTTTATATACGCAAAGGGTACGAAAATACCCAACTACTTGCTTGATATACAGTAAGCAAGGTATGAGCAAGGTATTATTATATAAATGCCATGTATATAATAATGTGAATTATAATGTGAAATGGTATTAATAAGCAAAATACTTGTTATATAAATAGAAGTTACGGCAAAAGTTTTATGTGCAAGTGTAGCTGGAGCTGTGGAACCCTTGTTAAAAGCTGACAAACATATCTTTGTGTTAGAATTAGGTCCCAGGCAAAAAGGACTTGTACAGGAAAGTCATAAAAGCCAGACCTTCAGTCTTTGTAAAATAGGCGACAAGCGAACACAACATATTTTTGTAGAGAGGTCACATGTTTGCAAACAACGAACAATAGCCTGGCAAGTCTTCTAGAAGGTTCCAAGCTGAACGAAGACAGACAATGAAATTTTAAGGAAGAATATGTTTAAAATGTTTAAGTGCAGCAAAGTTAGTTGTAGCGTTCCCATCAGCCAAGGCGGTTGCGTATAAAGTGCTGCGATGTGAATCACATACATATAAGCTCTCCAAAGCAGGCGTTATTAGTTACTTCGCATAATGTAGTAGGAACGTTGAAATGTTTATCAATTTAAAAGTCCATAGGAACGTGTGATAAATACTACCAGTATTTCTAGAGCACTTATAAAATACTTGATTGCTCAGCGACCGCAAGTTTGGCGCCCGAATGTGGTAGGGCTATACCGTTCTACAGCTCCAACTAACTAAAGTAACTGTGTAGCTTCTTACTAAAAGAGTAAATGCGTGTGGCATTAAAGCATAGTGTTCTTCATTGACTTAATCTATTTTAGAGTTGTTACTTCTTACATTCCTTCCCGTATCATACCCTGCAAAGTTAAACAAGCTCTACCAAAAACCCAAATAGCAGCCGTGGCAAGAAATAAAAATAACACTTTAAGAGTAACAACTAAAACACAAGATAATTATCAGTATCACCATAGTTCATATATTAATTCATATATTAATATATCGGAAATCCTGCGAGTTATGCTCTCCCATCACGAGTATACCGCAGGTATTAGCTTACTTCTTTTCGTTGCATCAATATAGCTGTCGTGCAAGTTTTCATATTTCTTTATAGTTTACTTTCGCTTTCTGAACAGTGCAAAAATAATATTTTCTTGCTTATTCACATGAATTATTTTCACTCCATAGGCAGTTAAAATCTGAACTTTCTTATTTATAATACTTTATGCCGGCCTTGAAATTCCATAATATTCCCATAAAAGCGAGAAACAGCTGAATAGCGACAGCACGCCAAAAAGTAACAACGTATTGAAACATTCAAACCAATAACAACGGAATAACATGGAAATAGCTGATGCCACAAAAATCGATATGAAGTAAATTGTTTGCTTTAAAGAGATATACATCTGTGTCTGTTTTATGGTTTATCAGTTATACAAAATTACAAACAAGGCCTTCCAAATGAAGAGGAGTCCAGAGGCTATTCCTAGAAAATTTAAGATACACATTATATACGCCATATAAATATCCTAAATATGTAGTATGTTAATCAAAATCGTTAGAGCCATTTTTGAGAAAATAAAAAATAACTAAATACTTTGCATTGAAATGGTAGTTTGAGTAGGAGAGATTTTCTTGGAAATCTTCGTGTCGCATCTTTGGAAGGTACTGAACTTATATGCCAAGTTGGTATTCATCCGAAATTTCTTTTTTGAGTTATACTGTTCACACACACAACCATGCGCGCGCGCGGAGCTTTTTCTAATTTTTTTTATTTAGGAGGCCTCAAAATATGTGTTTTCAGTGTAATTTCAACATCGAATTTTTTGGTGGAATGCAATACTTCCGCAGCAGAGAAAGTAAAAATAAGCGTTGAAGTGAAGCGGGAGGCTGCCCTAAGAATCAGGTCCTTGTGTCGAATACATTGCACTCTACTTGGGAATGGAAATTACATTAAAGTGAGGCGAATTACAAATAATAAAATTAAGAATTTGCTAGACTTAATGGAACTGAAACAACGTGGAACATTGTAACGTTTTGACTGTCGGCGAATTGGCCTGAAATTTCCTACAGTTGTTGTCAGAGTAGGATTGCGGGAATGGTGACATCAGGATATTGTCTTGAAAGAAACACTGTTTTCACTTTTCTCACTCTATATGCTAGAAATCCTGCAAGATTCATTGGTATTCCCTAACACATGTAATTCTTTTAACACTGTCTTCCCACTATTGTCTCTTGGAATACTAAAGTTTGCTCCGGCTAGTTATTTTAATATCTCGGTGCTCTATCACCGTTCTTTAGATTCGCGCGAACTTGAAGTGGTCACTTGACTAACATTAACTCGTTTATGAGCTTGGATATAATTATATCTAATAATACCGTTAGCGCATTATAATAGATACTTCACCTACATCACTTTATAATTGTATAATTGCGCGGCACTTAGCAAATTTCGCAACTTAGCGTCTTTTCTAAACTGTCCCAAATCCACGCTCACGTTCACATATGAGTCCTTGCTCGCCTTCAAATTTTGTACATGTCCCTGCGTCTTCCTATCTTTCCATTGGTTCTAATACTTATCCTCTACGTCTATTGGTTCTCCGGTTGAAAATTCAAAGCCTAACTGTAAGAAAAGTCCGTTGTCTCATAGCGTCTGTTTACTCTTAAAACTTGCCTCATCACCTCGAAGTACAAAAGAAGGTTTCGATTTTTATGGCCCCACGCTCGGAAAATATAGTGGACAATCTGAAACGAAGCTACTCTTATTTTGCTTAAATCTTGCAGTTTTTCTTAGGCAATTACGCCTTTATTTATTTACAATAACATTGAAACGTACAACATATTTACAGCTTCAGACGGGCTTTCTATTGATGCAGTTTTGAATCATATTGCTTTAAAATTATGGAAAATTATCAAATTACAAGTTAATTATCAATAATTCCTAAATTATTTATTATTACAGAGTTCCTTTTTATGTATACTTAATCAGGCGGAAATATCGCTACAACATTAAACAATGAGGTTAACCTAGCGCGCACACAGACTCTAGATGTGATTTCTTTGCACAAAGAAAATCCAGTGGTATATATTTGAATATACCACCACGCTGTCTGTAATATCTTTGCAAGTTGTTCTGTAGTCTTCATTGTGGAGGATGGAACGCAGTCATGATAAGTTAACTGAATGGCATGGGACGCGGAAGTCTTTCATCGCTCCTTCTCTTAACTACTATTGGTCAGTGTGTAACAGTGGTGTCCAAGGAAAACAACGCTGAACATCTGCGTGGACAAAGGGAGCAACTGTCTACGAGACTTGAATGCCTCCATTGTCATCGTGAACATACCAAACCGCACGCGTCTGAGGAGTTTAAGGGATAATTTTGAGTCGTGACTTCGCTAAGTTAAGACTCGTCATTATTAGCCGGCGAGCATCTTGCCTCATTTGAGACACTACACAAGCACAATTGATATTCAACACTATGGGATTGCCTGCGTAAACATGTTCCCTCCTTCGCCGATACAGCGAGTTATGTCAGGGGGAGGGAAAAACACCACAAGGTGAAAGCATTTGCCTGATAACAGTATACTGAAAATAAACAAATTGCTGCGATTATTTTTAACTAGCAGAACCCACTGATCTGCTCGCATTATTACGTTAAATATGCGAATTCTTATATTTTCTCCCTATTTCTCTCTCCTCCCTGTGCAGTGCGGAGAACCTGTGCAGTTTTGACAAGATATAAATGTGAAACCTTCACCAAATAAAAGGAAAATTCTCCAAGTTTCCGTAGTATGATGTGCAAGCGTGTGCGCACGCAGGCGGATGATGCAACAGCATGAACTGCGCAGCAGCGTATCAGCGCGTTTGCTACAGATATACTTCACGAGATCGACAATGACAAATGATTTCTGCAGATTGTGTTTAGCGATGAGGCGACATTCCATGTCTGTGGACATGTTCATCGTCATAAAATCCGCATATGGGCTGCTGAAAATCCTGGTGCCTACGTTGAGTACGAACGTAACACTCCTAAAGTGAACGTGTGTGTGGCCTGATGCGTGATAGGCCCATTTTTCTTTGCGGAGCAGACTGTGGTGGCAAAAAAAAACTACCTTGACGTGTTGGAATTGTATGCAGTGCCACAATTTCCAGAAAGTGTCATCGTTCAACAAGACGACGCTCCTCCACACTACGTCAGCATTGTTCGTGAGTTTCTGGATGCAACATTCCCCCAGCGGTGGATAGGCAGGGATTCTGTCAAGCTATGGCCATTATGATCTTGGATCTGACGCCCTTAGACTTTTACTTGTGGGGTTATGTGAAACAGCATGTGTACAGTGAACGTATCAACGACACTACTCATTTAAAACAGAAAGTCACAGACGTTATTCACTCTGTTAAACAGACGTCCTTAAACGTGTGTGGGCAGAACTTGAATACCGTTTGGATGTGTGTAGGGCAACAAGTGGAAGCCACATCAAAATGCACTGAATAGGTACGAAACTTGGAGAGTTTTCCTTTAATTTGGTGCAGATTTCACATTTCTATCTTGTTTCGTTGATTTTCTGTGACCGGTCAAAAGTGCACCATGACTTTACGGACACACTGTAGTTAAAATGATCAAAAAATCAGAGTCAAAACGTACTGGGAACTTCACTTCTCAAGAAGTCATCATTCTCCTAGAAACTGTGAAGCAGCATAAACATGTAATAGAGTGCAAACAGTCGGACAAGTTATTGTGCATGGGGTAACAAAAACCAAACGGGGGGAGGGGGATTGCGATACGAAGGGTCGATTAGAATGGTGTGAAACAGCTTTGATAGCTCTGCGTGCTTTGAGATTCCAGAAAAATCTTCAGCTGCAATTAGCATGCTTCCACTTGCATATAACGTCAGTGTTAAGAAAAGGATTGTTTCTGACGAGAGGACTTTGTTGCTGAAATATAAAGCAGTTATACATAGATGTGACGGCAATGAATGCGACAGCCTAACTATAAAAGTATAAAGTATAAATTTAAAATTAAAGGCGTGCCAAATTAAGTTTTGCTTCTTACCAGTCGGTTTTACGTTTAATTGTATCATTGATAATTTCTGGTACCATCATTGCCGATTGTTTGCTTAATCGAAATCTCTCGTAAAACTCTCGGTCATTCCATACTGAAAATGGTTTGGACGCACTCTAAACGTTCAAGATCGTCTTCTGTTGTGCATAGGTTAAAATAATCTGCATTTCCTCATCACTAACAAACATGTGGACTCCTTAATTCAGTACGGTTTAGGCCAAGCCACGTATAAGCTCAGCTTATCGCTTGAACAAAGCACTGTAAAACTCCACTGTAGCTTAAGCCCGATTCGAAGCTTAAATTGTGAAACCGGATTTTGTTACTGGCTTTCTACTCTACAGCTTTCTGCGCATTGTCTTTCCGCACCCGATATACAGAAACGAATATCTCATCTGTCATGTCTTCATGAGCAGTTTGCTATTGTGATTATCTGATAAAATTTATTCTATCGAATAAATAAGTAGTTATCTGTAGGTTTATAAAAAACAAAGCTGAATTCGCAAGCAAAAGTACATGACTATTACCTAAAAAGTGTGATGCATAGCTTTAAAACAGTTCTACTTGCCAAATACCGCTAAACACATATCACTATGGTAGAAATTAAGGTCAAACTTGCATAATAGCACTGGCATGCAGAAAGCTAAATTATAATTTTTTCTCTGGGCCTTAAGAAAAAGCACACTGATGACGCCATGCAACCAAATAGCGATTTAAGTCGGTCACATTTTTGCCACATAAAAAATTGACACGAAACAAGCGCCGTGATGCAGAAAAACGCCACATGTGTCCTAATGCTTTGGTTTTTGTTGAATTACATACTCGCTGCAGTGTCGTTTGTCGAAGCTACTACGCTTCCTCCGTCATCGTGCGAAATTACAGCAGCAGAGACATGAAATGCGTTGAGTGATGAGTATGCAGGTTTTCTGCTGTTTTTGGAAATTATGACAAAAGACAAGACGTGCAGCCTCCCTGCAAGGATGCTTTTATCCATTTCTTTTTGTCCAAATATGCAATAGCTAGTCAGAAGTTTAGCAGAACAAATGCGCCTCTAGATGTTCCGTATTCATTGAAAACTGTTCATCATACGAAGGGAAGAAGAAATTCTGTTTAAGAACCACAAGATCTTCATCACCGATTATAATTTATTTTCTTAGCTATTCTACAAATTATAAAAATAAAATTTTTCTATTCATCATTATAAACACTCATTAGAGATGCTTTCAACTTATGGTAATTAATGTATATCTTACTATATGTACACAGGAGGACGAGAAAACAGTCAACTGTTTAATATGCCAATATACTAGTAATAGTATTTCACAGTTAAGGATACAATCTGTAAAATTGCTAAAAACCACAACTTCAGTTCGACTCATTTAAAATTTTAATACAGGGTTTAGTGTATAATGCGTAGCCATGCATACTTTAAAATTAGTTCAGACATATTATTATTGTTATTATTTTGAAGAACTGCTCCACACGATGTCAGATGTACGTAATTATTTTTTAAAATAATTAATATTTCATAATTAAACCCTTCAATAGTGTATTAATAATTTTTAGAGATGAATGTTTAATTATCCTACGAGTTTGGGCGAAAGTAAATGTTGAATATGTGACTTCAACCTTTTATTTAAAAATTTACACAGTATAAGTGTTATTGTTTAATAACATCAACATGTTAACAAAAATTCATCTCATCGTTTTTTATCTTGCTATTTATAAGGAGGTATACAAAGTTTTATTCATTTATACCGAAAAGTACATCGTGCGGAACCATTTGAAAATAAGACTCTGCCGAGACATAAAAACCTGAAGAAAAAAATGTTTAAACATTATACGCTAAAAAAACACTGTTCCTAATTTATGCTGTTTAAAAAACATTTAGTCCATATACAAACCCTACTTCTATTTCCGCTGCTCTTTAGTTAATTTAGTATTTGAAGATTTCTGAGGCCTCTTAAATAGCTTGTTCACTTTAATTTAGGCAAACGTAATATGTTTCACTAATAGTTTTATAGAAAGCTCGGCTTACGGGGCATACCTTTGAATCGCTATATGTATGCTTTAAAAGGCCGTACAGCTGTGAAAGCTACATAGAACTGAAGTTGGTTTTAGCAGTAATGAGACTAAAATCCATATTTATGGATTTTGGCAATCTTTGGCATTTTTCACATAAGGGTATCCTTAATGAGAAAAACAGCAGCACTTAACATTTCAGAGAGCACTGCTTAAAACAGGAAAACAGTTTAATCAGTGAATGTTTAGGAAATGGAGTGTGCCATAACGAATTATGTTATTTGACATACACTGTACACCTAAGAGACTTCTGCATTTCAACTATTCTAAGACTTTACCTAACCCTTATGGTTTACAAGTTGTACGAAATTAAACTAGCATGAAAATAATTTCAAAATATATTTACTAAAGGTTCAATAGACTTTTCTATAAGCAACTTTTTGTATTTGGTGTTTTACTGTGAAATGTCGATATTGAATTATATGCAATGCTTTCTCTTCTTCTTCTCCCTAACCGGGATTAGGCCAATTGGCCTGTTCCTGCCTCTATCCATCTTAGTCTAGGTTCTTCCCGGGTCTCTTCTGCCTGTAGGTCTGCAGTATAGCATTCCCTTTGTATCCTTTAGCTGTTTATTTTCTGTAGACGTTCTTTTCAATTTCTCCTGTATTTTATCATTTCATCGTGTATTGCAAATATATTTAATTCTTCCGTACTCCTTGGTTTCTTATTTTATCCAATCCTGTGTAACCTAATATTGCTCTTAGGAATTTCATTTCGATAGCTGTATACGGCTATAATTTTTCTGTCGTACTGACCAAGATTCACTACCATTTATAAAACTTCATTTGAGAATCGACCTGTGTTGTTTTTAATGGTCTTCTTATAGTGCAGCATTAAGTGATATTTACTCATTTTTTAATCGTTATCACATGGAAGCTCACGCGCCAGGCAACTAAAATGTTGAATCTGTTCTAAAATGTTTTCCAAGACGATTTTAACTCTTATTGGGTGTTTATGGAATACCATGGTCTAGCTTAGGTAATTAAGGGGTACAAAAGGGGGGGGGGCCTAGAAACTCGTCAAAATGTGCAACTGAAATTGCAAAGATATTTCCAAACAATGAAGGTCATTGTAACAAAAAAAGGTTACAAATTTGGCAAAACCACGTTTTTACACGCTCTTCCTTAATGCTTACGTTGTCCTCCGTGGTGTAGTGGTTACCATGCTAACCACCAGTTTCCGAGGTCGCGGGTTCAAACCTGGTGAGAGAGACGGAATTTTTCGGGCGTAAAAATCCTTAGCATGGCTTCCTTCGGAAGGGAAGTAAAGATCCCGTGCCGTAGATTTACGGCATGTAAAAGAACCTCAAGCCTGATAAAGAGGCCTCTGAGCAAAATTACCGGTCTTTCACGCCCAATGTAGAATGGGACGCTAAGGACCATAGCAGTTAAAGAGCGTCCGTAAATAAAACTCAATGTTAATTTACGCCGTTGGGAAAAGCTCAGTCATTATTTCTAAAACAATATAATTTATGCAGCATCAATATAATTTATCTGGCGCTGAGACACGTTTTGGTTACACACGCGACAGCGTATGAAACTTGCTCTCAGGTCGCCAGCATTTCCCTCATATTTTTATGATATTTTGCGTTAAGTAAAAGTTCGCGATAAATTTACAGTTGATAATTGCTCTTTCACACATGCCATGTGTAGGCTAAAGTTCGAAGGGTAGAATCAGACTATAAAATACAATGCCATAGCCGGGATTTGAACCGCGGATCTTTGGCTCACCGTGCCGCTGCTCTAACCAACTGAGCTACCATGGCAACATGCCGACGCTACATTAAAGGGATCAACCTGTAAAAATTGTCAAAAATTCTTGAAAATATAGATTTTATGATTTTGGTAGATTAATAAACGTTGGTTCTTGTAGATTATTATGCCGAATTTATTTTCAGCTATTTGCGCTTTAAAAAATTGTCACGTGAGCATTTAAATGGCAGTTTTAAAATGACAACTCATAACTCAAACATTAAAAGTCGTCTTTTCTCATAATGTAGTTTTCCAACGCAGTGAATGTTCAGAATGCTCCTTGCGGCGAAAATTTCAACCAATCAGATTTTTGCACCACAGATCCCTAGCATAATAGTAAATAAAAGTTATCGGTGGAATTTTTAAGCAAATAAAATTGATTACGTATATTTATTAAAAGGATTGATTACCTCTAAAATAAAAAAGTATGAATAAAGTAATTTATCGCTTTTACTGTCTCTACAACGTATATAGTAGGTGGAGAAGGTATTGCATTCCACCCAAACATCCGATGCTAAGCTTGCACCGGAAATACATGATTTGAGGCCTCCTGAATCCAAAAGAAAATCAGTTTTAGAAAAAAGTCCATATGTGCGCGAGTGTGTGCCTGTGAACAGCTTAGCTCAAAAACGAAAAGTCAGATAAATACCAAACTTGGTATTTAAGTTCAATATCTTCCAAAGAGGCGACAAGAAGAGTTTCAAGAGAATTCACCCACCCCATCTACCCTTTACTGGAACATTTGTCGAAAAGTTTGGCTTTCTCAAAAATGGCTCTAACGATTTTTATTAAAATACCATAAGTATATTTACATGACAAAATGTATATCTTGCATTTTCTAGGAATAGCCTGTGAAGTCCGCATTATTTGGAAGGAATGTTGTATTTATAATCTTACATTGTTATACGTTAAGGGTTGGACGAAAACGTACTACACAAAAAAATGTAAATCTCTTTGAAACATGCAATTTATTTCAAATAACTTTTGTGCCATAAGCCATTTCCGAGATATCCATTATTATATTAATGGTTCGAATTGTTGATTCCTTAAGCCATTCTTTTAAAATCCTGTCGACATTCAGCTGTTTCTCGCGATTGCATGGAAAGAGTATGAAATTTTAAGGCTAACATATAGCGCCCAGTTCTTAAACACCTGATTTGTCGTTATTCTTTTTGTATCTATAACGAAATGTGTAGTGCAGCTATTTCTGCAAAGGTTTGTCTCGATTAAAATGTAGTAGATAGGAAAATAAGTTTACGTAAGAATAGTTTGTACACCCGTGGACAAAAAAAGTGAGTATCCCAAGATTCCAGGTGACGATCGTAGGGCTTCGTGAAACTTTATAACAGTTGTGTTCACAACGCACGTGCAAGAACTGTAGAATGGTTGTGCTTATGAGCGCAATGGTCAGTTTATAACGGTATTTCTGGGTGGTGAGGCTTTCAGCTACTGAAAACAGAGCGTGGAACAACGTTTCATTGGCCGAGAGGTTAAGAAGGCAACACTTGTGCTCATAAGCTCCTCGGTTCAAATCTCGCATTAATTATTTTTTATCTTGTTAATTTTATGACTAGATGTGTAGAATATAATATTGCATTGATATAACTTTAGCATTTTAAGTTTTAGGCATACCTATGCGCACAAAAACATAATTCTACTAAAACACTCATTTTAAATAGCTAAAGAAATCCAAGTAAACCATTATCTTCTAACACTAAAACACAAAAAATAGACAAAATAAATATCGGGTGTAAGAACCCTGAGCACGTATAACTGCCCTTATTTTCGGGTTATAGATGAAATTAAATCCCGGTAGCAACGTAGACGAGAAGCTACAACATCCCAGGCTTCTTGAATTTGTGCCCAGAAGCCATCTTTTGTTTTTCATGCAACTAAAAGGAAATTCGAGCGCGGCTCCCTTTTCATCTCAGCCCACACATTTTCAATAGGGTGCAAATCTGGTGAACAGGGAGGCCAGTCTATCACTCTGGTATTCTTCCTCTCTGAGAACCAATTTGAAACCTTTCGACAAATGTGGACAGGTTTATTATCCTGTACGAATTCAACAATTCCATCACGATGTCTCATCCTACAAAGGGTATCCGAATATTCTCAAGTACTACCGTGTATTGCGCACTGTTCAGTGTATCGTCAAGCTGCCACAAGATACCTAGACAGTCCCTTGATATCCAACAAGATACAGATACGCGACCACGATGTAATTGCGAAGCTGCGCATTTTGCATCGTAATAACTATTCTATTATGAACTTGACCAAATGCCATGCATGAAACATAGCAAATCGAAAATAAGCAGTCAGTAAGTGTTGATTAAACATTATTAACAGAAGTAAAAAAAAAAGTGAAGCGAAGCGAACCTGCGGTCTTAAACACAAAAGTGCCCTAAGCTTTGCCACTGCGCTACAGAGAAGATACATGATTAATAACGCCGTACAAGTTGATAAAGCGGCTACACAACTGTATTGCGTATGGTGTAAACAAGGCGATGTGCGAATAGGACATTCCAGACATGACTTTTTTTTTTGTCCACGGGTGTACCTATATTTACTAATAAACGATAGAGGGCGGAGAAGTTATGTGAATGTAATAGAATGTAATAGATCATATTTTGTTTCTACAGTAATATATATATATATATATTCCATTTAAAAATCATCCGATAACTTTTTTAAAGTGGTATTCGGGGGTGTAAATCTAAAGTTTTGTTATAACAATTTGAAAACAGCATCGTTTTTGTAACCCAGTTAAAAACTTCTTAAAAACTATTTCGTGCATTTGCCTAAACATTTGGGAATTATTATAACGGTAGTAGGGTATGGTGAGAAATTCAGTTATTTGCTTAAAAGACACAAAACCAGAACTTTTCACAGGTTGCCCCCTTTAAATTCCTAGTAGTTTAGTTGGTTAGAGCAGCGGCACGATAAACCGAAGATCCGTGGTTCAAATCATGGTCAAGGCATTGAACTTTTGAGTCTGATTTTACCTTTTCAAGTTTAGTCTACACACATGTGTAAAAGAACAATTAGTTATCATTGATTTACCTAACAGTGGTTAACTATGAAGCCCGGGACTTAAAAGTACTTACGAAATAGTAAGTCGCAACAGGGGTGTGTTATCTCAAAATTAATTTGAGAATGCCTTGTGTTTTACCGGCAAAAATGTGACATCAGTTAGGAATTTAATGTTGTTCCGGCAGGTTGCCATGGTTAAAGCAGTGGAACGGTAAGCCAAAGATCCGTGGTTCATACACCGGCTATAGAATTGAATCTTTCGTCTGATTCTACCTTTCCAAAGTTGAAGTTGCCTTTAATCGAACACTGTTTAATCTAACAGAATATGCAGTATGACCTTTGAAATGACCCAGGACGATTAAATCTGGCGCACAGCCTGTTTCTTCCGCCGTCCATTCACAGAAATGGGAGTCATGTCAAACTTCTGCAGTGCTAGTAAGCTTTCCCGTAAATGTAAACGAGACAAATGAATTAAGCTTGTGATCTCATATTGCGCGGAAACATTAGCATATAGCGAAAAAATTTGAAGCTACCGAGTCATAGTTGTGCATACTATGCATCACTGAAATTGGGTGAAACTCCTGAGAAAATGGACTTTATGATTGTAACCAAAAACAATATTCAAAAGCAATGTAACTTGAAAAGTTATTTTCTCTTTTCGTATTGTAGATGTTTACGTCTACATGGAACAAGGTTGAAATCTAGAATTAAAATTATTTCCTTTTTAAAATTCAAAGTTCTTGAATTTTTTCCTCGGCACTTTTGCTCGTTCAAAATGTTCCACACCAAGGGGTTTTCATCCAATTATTCTGAAAAGTTTCATATACACTCTGATACTTAAAACGGTCATACATTTTTCATGTCATTACAGCTTTTAAGTTGCTAATTTTAAAGCAAATATATGTAAAAAATTGAAATTTAACAGTGTAATATTTAAAAATTGTTTTTTGTGAAGCAACACTAGTGCAATAAAGCGACTTTTTGAGCATTGTGAACAGGTAAATGATATGGTTATTTAGAGAGAGGATTCTTTCAAAAGCAAGTTATAGCATCTCTGACACCCTCGCGTCAGCCGCGAGACACAGATCATGTTAATTTTCCTTATGAAGTCATTCACAAAGAAAACCTGCTCAGCTCAGCGGAAGATCGAGCCGTTGATCCCCCATCTACTTCTCTGTGTATGCACACACGATTCATTAGCTCAAATTACAAAATCCCCCCCTTTCTTTGGCAAAGACCAGCTCAAGTCCGTCCAAAATATACACCGACTCCAGAAGGTATTCGTTTAAACCTAAAAACATTTCTACCAGACAAATTAGCCTAGCTAAAAGTCTCACTTTTAAGGGAATGCACCACTGAAATTAGATAAAAAATTCCGAAATTGGACTTTAGTGTTACGCACCCTAACAATACTCAAAACTTACAAGTTCAAACTTCACTTCACTCTTGATATTTTGGATGTTCATCTTTGCATTCGAAAAAGGTAATACCTACTCTGGAATTGAAATTATTTTCATTTTAAAATTTAAGTATTTTATTTTTTTTCTCTCAGCACATTTGTTTGTTCAAAATGTTCCCCACAATGTTCTTTTCACCAATTATTCTGAAGATGTTCATGTAGGTATATTCAGATAAGTTAAACAATTAAAATGTTCATATGTATTTATTGTGTTGTTAAGAGATTTTAAGTTCTTAACTATTAAAGCAAGAAAGAAGCTGTAAAAGAATATAAATATACAATTATATGTATTAACAATCATTTTCTTTTGAACTGAAACCATGATAAGAATAGTACATGACAATTTTGTGCGCTATGATCAAATGATCGGCATGGATATTTAATGATGGTTTCTAAACTTTCATCGTATGAATATTTGGCATGGGAAAATAAATTTAAAGTCAATATCTTGAAAATTAAAAAGATTTCGAAATGAAATTTAAAGACATTCATTCACTGTTTACGTGAAACAAACTTAATATGAAAATTTCAGGTGACTGAAAACCTTAGACAATAGCATTTTCAGGGGTGCATTCCCTTAATATGCAGAAAGAACAAACGGTATTACAGTTTACGTGTTCAAGATTGTTTGTTATTAGCTTTATAACTTTTCGAAAATTGTACAAATTTTCAACTCTTTCCCGTATAGTGTTTGCACTAATTTAGGACAGCAAATGTTTCGACATAATACCTGCAATTGCGATGAAAGAGGGCTTTGGTCTATCAGAGGAAAAATTGTCAACATCAGAAGTTATTTCCTTATTAATGCCTCCATTTTTAAGACTTCACAAATTCATTTCTCCGCCAGGTTAAATCATATATTGGTAGCATTATCAGGTATTACATAAGAATTGCTCTCCAAAATACATAGAAAATAATTTGGTAAACAACATATGAAAAGATTCAAAATTGGTGCCATTTTCAAAAATCTTATGAAACTAATAAAATGAAAAATCTGCAACAACGCCATAACACGTAAATTGTAACGTGTTTGTTCTTTCTGAACACTAAAAACAAGAAATTTCTCTCCGTTGAGATTTCCTGTATTTATGGCTGTGGTAATTTGTTCCTTGTTGACCTTATACAGGACGTCCAAAATTCCGTGTTTAAGGATAAGCCAAAGAATGAAAAGTTTTCATTCCTTGTCTAAATATTCTTTGTGTTTCCCACGAGTCACATTACATGACATTGTTAATGTCAATAGCCCAATTTACATTATTTCGGCATCCAGTAAAAAGCCTGTTTTATTGTTCACTCTAGAACTGTGAGCTGGAAATGCTTCGATAGTTGCAGCGAGAGTATATAAGGGGCATTACTTTACCTTCTTACATCATCCCATCCAATTAAATCTGTGGCACTACAGCCCTTGTGGGCCTTGGCGTACCAACCCGTGTGCCGACCTCACGCCTACATACGCAAGGTAGAGTGTACAATCATTCAGCCGATACGGGGAGATATTCCCTTGAGTCGGGACGTTGGCTTTCGTGATCTGCAGACCGCAGATCTTACCGCAGCTGCTGAAATGCATTACGATACTGAGTGAACACCGGTCCTATACATCGGCTGAAACAGCCGCGTCCACATGGGTGGGCCCAAACCCAAGCACATTCCGTGGCTGGAAACCGGAGCATCGCGCTCAAACCCACCAAGTACCGCGCAGGACACATCACACGATTAGAATGCAAAAATAGTAACGCTGTCGCAACTCTTGAATATACATATCTACGTGAACTGTTTCTGTGCAATTTTATGACACAACGCTTAAGTGTCTCTTCATTAGCATCCAAGTTGTTTAACATTGAATTCAGTTTTCTTTATCATTAAACAACAAAATTAGCAAGTCGAAATCAGTGATTCTCCCCTACACAAACGAAGCATCTATGTCTGTGTTTGTATATCTTGAATATGTACTACTGGTCTCATTTACAATCTCCGATAAGGCTGCTAGCTCTGCTAAATTTAATAGTGCTACTGGTTGATTTTCTCTGAATGCACGGTGGGTCAAAGCAGAGCGTGGTACATGACCTGTTTGTCCCACCGGAGTTAGTAAAAAAATCAGGTGAACTAAGGTCTGTTTCGTATAACTTTGCCCCGTATTCGTTAACGGTCATGTGCACTACTCACCTTTCATTGGCTGCTGTCATGGAATAGATTGTTATGCGATAAAAAATAGTTTCTTATTTAACTGATCATTTACCTTAATATATTAAAAAATAATTGTCAGGTTTATATTTCCATAACTGTATGAATTAAGTATATTACGTAACAGAGTTAATGCGTCTGAAATGCATGTAAATTCGTACCAACAAATAGATGGGAGGATCCTTCGGTTTAAACCTGCCTTTCAGGATGACGAAAGTAATGTATCTATCAGGTATGTTTGTCACCATTCGTTGATGCACATTTGTCACCCAGAGGAAATAGGAAGGAAACGCAGTGTGGAAGAATACATGTCTGCGGGGCAAGGTTATAAGAAACAGGGTTTAACAACCTTATTGGCAAATGTAAAGAGACGAGTATTCAAGAGAATGGGAGCTGCTGATACGGACAAGGTGAATTGCCATAAAGTAGTACGACTAGTTCAGTGTTTTTCTAGCACAATATAGAATGGTACGCTAAGGACCATAGCAGTTAAAGAATGTCCATAAATAAATGGGTGATTAATGTAACCCGCCAACATAATTACATTTCAGGTCTCATTTTATTTATGTTGAGTGCAAACGCGTGATTTGTCATAGGAATACTCATGGATGGCCTTATATAAAAATTCTTATCTTCTCTGAAAATAAGTTCTCTTCCTTCATGCAATCGAAGTTTTCGGTTAGTTTCAACTATTGTTAGACTTCCAGAAGATCGAATATAATTAGAGGTTCGCATTCAAATCTAAGACTCATGAGCACTGGTAAATTATAAAGGAAAATGTGATGACATCTTCGATAGAAAGGAAGAAAAACAACATTTTCAGTGAAAATGTGCTTTCAACTACGTATTTAAGGTTCCAACAAATAATCACTGCGTTTTTCGAGAGCAGTTTCACTAGCATTAGTCATCGGGGAAATAATCAGTGACTTCTTCCGGACAAAGATATGTGCTCTTCCGTCACAAAAGAGAATAGAGAGGCCTTGAGCAAAGTACTACAATGCTATCTTGGAGCAAGCAGGGGAGGGATTAACTTTGTGGCCATTCACATATACATATACATTGTGGCACTTCACATACATCATTTTATACATTTCTCTATCCATAATTGCCGACTTCCTAAAATTGAGACCCCGAGGAATTTCCCTCGTCCAGCAAAGCATAGGCGATAATTTTCCAATGGCATGAAATTTAGAATGCGTAAAATGTTCAGTGCAGTAAATGTACCAAAACTCCATGTAGGATAAATGGAAATTCCGTTTTATAAACAATTTGAAGACCTGGTAGTACGGCATCTTTATTTCACACATGTTAAACTACTTCTTTGTGCCACAGATAAGTATTAAACAGTAACAAGGAACACCACTTACTGGCCTAAACACAAATTTCTAACTTATAGTTTACGCTTCCTACCAAAACCTGTCATAAAATAGTATGTTAAACTTATAGCTCACAGCGATACAACGCAAATAAATAAACTTTGCAATTCACGCCATCCATTACTGAATGTTTGCGCCCATTTATCACTCATTTATTGCTGTTTGTTATCACTAGAAGTCGCCAGTGGTGCAATCAGATTTTAAATCCTGCAAAACAAAGCACACACGCGTTGCATTTTGTTGCAGTCCAGTGAAGGGGAAGCATCATGAGACGCAAAGATTAGTTCTGGACTATCATTGCACTGCATATTATAAACGCGGTACATTCGAGTTGTAATCTTAAGTTCCCCAGAAAGCTTGCATTATTATTATTATTGTTATTATTATTATTATTATTATTATTATTATAAAAAACCACATTAGAACGGAATAAAAAGTAATGTTTTGTCATGCACGTGGTGAAAATCTGCAACACTTTCAATCAGCTTAAAAACTATAAAAGGCATCCATTGCCATGAAGTCGTAAAAATACCTCCACTCTCGTAAATTTTACGGGTAAACAGTAAAAACTGGAAAGTAAGTCTATCTGTACGAAATGTGTGACAAATCGCCGGGGTTGTCGTCCTCCGTGGTGTAGTGGTTACCATGCTAGCCTCTAGTTCCCGAGGTCGCGGGTTCAAACCCGGCGGAGGACGATGGATTTTTTTCGGGCGTAAAAATCCTTAGCATGGCTTCCTTCGGAAGGGAAGTAAAACCGGTGGTCCCGTGTCGTGGATTTGCGGCACGCAAAAGAACCTCAAGCTTGATAAAGAGGTCTCTGAGCAAAATTAGCGGTATTTCACGCCCAATATAGAATGGGGACGCTAAGGACCACAACAGTTAAAGAGCGTCCATAACTAAAACTCAATTTAATTTAATTTAATTGAATCGCCGGGGCCGGATGATACACTTGCTAGCTTGCTTCCAAAAACGTATACCACTACCCGATCCAATTGCGGATTGATATTCTCAAAACCGCCGTCCTCTGCGGTTTAGGGGTACCATGCTAGGCTCTGGTTCCGAGGTCGCGGCTTCAAACACGGTGGAGGGCGATGGATATTTTCGTGCGTAAAAATCCTTAGCATGACTTCCTCGGAAGGGAAGTAAAGCCGGTGGTCCCGTGTACATAAAAGAACCTCAAGCCTGATAGAGGCCTCTGAACAAAATTTCCGGTCTTTCACGCCCAAAATGGAATGGGACGCTAAGAACCATAGTAGTTAAAGAGAATCCATAAATAAAACTCTATTTATTCTCAAAACCTGCTAACACAGATATAATAACTCTCTACTTCGTGCAGAGAGCCACTCTTTCAAAAACTTGCAAAGTGTTTCAATACGCAAACGTATCTTCCCTATATTTAGGAATTTGGCATCTTTCGTCCAGAAGCAAGTTAATCAGGACCGCAAGATATGGCAGACACACTTAACATCTCAGTGCCTTGCCCGACTTCGTCCATTAAAAGCGTTACATTGCAGACAGACATTTCCTGCAGTAAAGAACGTATGACGCATTGATATTACGCCATGGTCAATTTGCTGAGAGCTTTCGCGTTCTTTGCCATTCATCATCTCAGAACAGATGTGTTGCTTTGCGGCAACAGCAGACGCTATTTTTTATGTACAACGTATTCTCTATAGATAGCACACTACCGCCATACATCGGTGAAGTCACTCGTCTCGCCGTGCACGAGAATTATAGCTTCATTTCATGTTTAATGCTCAGCAGAATTAAAGAGACATTAATCTGAGACTTCAAAAATGCATTCATCTCATTGCGGTTGTATTGCTGCGGGGTATGGTACATCTTATAATATCTCCAATTTTCATTTGCAATTGGGTTGTACTTGCCAGCATACTACTAAATATAACCAGCATTAGAACTTCAATAAATGGCTAGGGTGTATTTTTATTACCACGGTAATTTCCTCAAGGTAATATACCATTGACATTTGTTAAAAATCTGGATAATGTGGACATTCGGACTGCGTCCAAAATGCTCAAAGGACCATAATTTCAAAATCCATATTAAATTGTAACATTATGGATTCTTACCCTTGTGTGCAATAAGATGACAGTAAGAAATAAAAAATGTTTTCATTTTAAAGCTTGTGTTTTTGGCTATTCATTTTCTCAACAATTTTGCTCATTCAGTGTTCCACATTGGTGTAGAACCAGCAATGAAGACATCGCTGGTTTGAGGTAATACATGCTATCGACTGAATCACGTGAGATCAAGATACAGAGCGGTTCCAGAGAATCCTCGACAAGACGTGCAGGAAAGGGTAGTCACTACTACCAAGCACAGACGGATCCAACGAGGGGCTAAGAGAGACACTCGCACCCCTATAGTCCTGCTTGCCTTAGAAGGGAACCTGATGTAAACAAAATCACGCGCAAGCTGTGTGCATCGGCCCGGATTACAAAAACGTAGTTCCATGTCTATTTAAGGAAATTTATTTTGTTTTATATTATTTAAAAGTTTATTTTGTTAAAAAGCCTTATAATTCCTTCATTCATTCTCTGTTTATCCTCATCTTATGTAGGACTTACACCCCCCAGGACTTACAGGCTGTTGCCTGGGGTCAGAGACCCGTCGAGGAGCAGACAGAATAGCCAGGATGGGTGATCAGCCCGATGCCTGGTATGGGAGGAAGGAAGTAGATGAAACGAAATGATGGCGAAATGGATGAAAGGAAAGGTGATGATGGAGCAGTTGGTGGAATGAATGGCGGGGGAAACTGGAGAACACGGAGAAAACCCGCCCAGACGCCGCTTTGTCCACCACAAATCCCACATGCGGGTCCCTGGGATTGAATCTGGGCCGCCTCGGTGAGAGGCGAGCGGTCTAACCACTCGGCCACGGCGCCGCCAAAAAGCCTTATCAGAATATTAAATTGTATTTCCCACTGCATTTAAAAACATAGTGATGTATGTAATTAATAAAAACTTAATGGAGATATGCATATGCACCATTTTTTATTACTAAAATACAGTTGATCAGTCTTGTTGCATTTAGCAGCTTTCGCTTGTTTTCAACTTGTTTATTACAGTGTGGTTAACGTTAAGGTTAATAACTATTATGAGTATTCAAAATGTATGTGTGAAACATCCCAAAAGGAAGATTTTGAAAAATGGTGAAAAAATTATTGTATTGAATGTGTTCATAAAGTTTTGTGAAAAGTATCCGGATTTAGGCATTAAAGGCATTCTTAATTTAACGTCCGAGTTTGCTGGCGTTTCCGTAAAAAGTGTCAACTCCATTTTAGTGGAAAAGCACAAAACTGGAAAATTGTTATCACCTTCAAAGAAAAGGAAACGCAAAAAAACTGTGCTTGGTACGAAATGAAGAGGAGGAGGGAATGGACGGGATTGGACCACTTTCATAAACTGGTTAATAAGGCACATTTCAAATTTTATTATAATTCCGGTTCTAGCATCACATACTGTTTATGTCGTCCTCTGTGGTGTAGTAGTTACCATGCTAGCCTCTAGTTCCCGAGGTCGCGGGTTCAAACCAGGCGGAGGGCGATGGATTTTTCTCGGGAGTAAAAATCCTTAGCATGGCTGCCTTCGGAAGGGAAGTAAAGCCGGTGGTCCCGTGTCGTAGATTTACGGCACGTAAAAGAACCTCAAGCCTGATAGAGGTCTCTGAACAAAATTATCGGTCTTTCACGCCCAATATAGAATGGGACGCTAAGTACCACAGCATTCAAAGAGCCTCCATAAATAAAACTCAATTTAAATTTCATACTGTTTATATTACTACTTCAATATTTTAAATATTTTATAGCTCATACTGGCCTGCAGGAAACGTGTTAAAGTAGACTTTTCTTTAATATTCCAATGCACCAACACCAATTTTTTTCAAAGTGTGTTTTGGTCATGGGTTACGGCACAACAAATGTAAAATAATAGCGTTTTCAAACGAAGTAGCAGTGTTAATGAAAAGAGGATAATGTGATCGTTCAGAAATAAACGCATAAATGTGCATTTATATCAATCAGGTGGTTCAGGTCAAAAGCACGTGTCTTTAGATAGTGCGTATGCTCCGCCCAGGCCATAGTAATACAATTTGCAGACAAGTGTTTCGCGCGCTTTGTTTTGTTTACATCAGGTTCTCTTCTAAGCCCGGCAGGATAATAGTTACATTATTTTTGCTTAATGAAATTAAACGTAGCAGTTTTATTTCTACTTTAAATACGTGTGTAACCAAAATATTCGCTAGGGATGAGCATACATCCCTTGAATAGCAACTAGAGGACTCGCCCTAGTAGTGGACGGTAGACTGGCAACAATAGGCTGCATACCGGCAGATGTCGTTTGCTTCAGCGACCGTACGAGTCCAGCGCTTCACTTCACAAGTTACGGAATGCGGTGCTTTAACACAAGGGTGGCGAAAATGCCTTTCTCCCTCGAGTCATCAAATATGCAACACGCACTACACCACTCAGCAGTATATGGAAAAGAAATTAATGGACGGCTAGAAAAGGAGTGACGCCTGCGAGTCACACTGCCTCGCGAATCCCGTTTTTGCCACCACTGCTTTAACACATAAAATGAATGTTTCAATTTTCAAAAGCATTTTTACTTCACAAGTAATACTTGAAATATTAGACGAAAGTTTAGATACTATTTTCTAGGCAATGAGTAACAAATGTAAATTTTCCAGTGTAAATATTCTACTTATGTTAAAAAGCTATTTAAGAAGCACAATGGGAGAAAACCGGCTTAATGGCCTTGGATTAGCAAACATCCATAAGGAAGGGGCAATAAATGCTATAGATGTCTTGAACTATAACACTAAATGAAAACCATCTATGGCGACTGCTGTATAAGGGCACAAGAGCACGTGAACCGTGGATTCAAACCCGGCGGAGGGCAATGGATTTTTTCGGGCGTAAAAATCCTTAGCGTGGCTTCCTTCGGAAGGGAAGTAACGGCGGTGGTCCTGTGTCGTAGATTTACGCCACGTAAAAGAACCTCAAGTCTGATAAAGAGGCCTCTGAGCAAAATTTCCGGTATTTCACGCGCAATATAGAATGGGACGTTAAGGACCACAGCAGTTAATGAGCGTCCATAAATAAAAAACACAAAAAACCTTAACTTTTGACATCTTGTGGATTCATTGGTTATTTGTCCTTGCGTATATGCGGTAGCTGAAAACCTACGGCGTTTAAATCTACCGCGTTACTGCTCTAAACTCGATGAAACAGGGAAACAGAGTTCTTAGCGCATCTTAACTTGTGCACGTTTTAGGGAGCTTTTGCGCATGTTCAACTGGTATGGCGTTATTACCTTATGGATCAAATACATACAAGTCGTGTACTCTGGAAAGCGTGTACTACGCGGGAGAACTTCTCTTCTCCCGCGCACTACAATTTTACAGCAATGCCACTAGGAGGTAGCATACTACGACAGAATACCATGTGAGGTAACGTGCAGGAACGCGGAAACTTCTCTCGCTTTCCCCAAACCATTCCATACTCTCATCTACTATTTAATTTACACATTACTTCGTTCTCCGTGGTGTAGTGGTTCCCAAGCTGACCTCTAGTTCCCGAGGCCGCAGGTTCAAACCCGGCGGAGAGCGATGGATTTTTTTTTCGAGTGTAAAAGTCCTTAGCATGGCTTCCTTTGGAAGGGAAGTAAAGCATGTGGTTCCATGTCGTAGATTTACGGCACGTAAAACAACCTCAAGCCTGATAAAGAGGCCTCTGAGCAAAATTTACGGTCTTTCACACCAAATATAGAATGGGACGCTAAGGACCACAGCAGTTAAAGAGCCTTCGTAAATAAAACTCAATTTAATTTCTATTTTTTTGTTCTCGCCTTAAAGCGCTATTTAAGTATGCATATAATAACAAACATCCACAAAAACAACCCTTTATTTTGTCAGACAAATTATACATTAATTATTATTGTTGTTGGGAGCAGCTGCAGTTGTATCAATTTGTTCATAATCATAACTATTATCCAGCAAATGCTATTTCACATTTTCAGGGCTATCTGAATCTAAAAGTTTTGTAAACACCCAAAATGTACACTCACGAGCCGCTATTGAAAACCACGAAGGCTAGATATTTCTAACTGAGCAAATGTTGATTTATGTGAATTGCTAATATAGAACTGTACATAGTTCGTAAACCTGAAAGCAGCTGATGCAGTACTTTAAAACTTACTTAATGGGATTTTGTGGTGAAATAAATAACAATAAATTACACCTTAACTAGCGTTTACTATACTATAACAGTTTTCTAAAAATAAACTTGGAAAATGCCATTACTACAGAGGTAAAATGTCCCAACTACTCTATATTAGTTTGTGGTACTGTTGGATTATACATAAAAAAAAAAACAGTTCACTCCTTTAGAGAATCCTGTATCCAAGAACAGTTCACAGATGAGATGAATCATACCCCGGGATGGAGAGCCAGGTGAGTTTATCTGCTCGCGTTGACTGTTAACTACTGTGTAATTGCAATCCCGTTGCGGAGCTCTGACTTATTTGGTTGGCAGCTCATCAGGAAGAGAGTAGGAATTGTATACATAGCGCAATCTGTGACTAGCATTCTTGTCATCTGCGACTGCCACGTTCTCCTATCTGTAAGTTCACCTTTACCCATACCTCACCTCTCTTGCCCTACATTTTTCACAGAGTTCCTCCCTAGGCGCAGTTCTGAAATCACAAAGCAGCCAGTTGGCTGACACTGTACATTTACCTAGGGAGAACATGTGGACAATTAGGGTCCTGTATGCTGTGGACAAGTAGGGTAGGCTAATAAACATTGGGCATTGAACACAGAAACCAACGATTTCAGATATTTTCAAATAGGTAAATTGAGCTGTAAATGCACTACAATAGTAGAGAATGGGACATTAAATGCTGTAGAAGGATAGTTGAAACTGTTAACAATATTATATAAGAAACAAATACAACCAACCACATTTCAAACAGATAAATACAATAGAAAATTCATTGGCATATTTTCACGTACAGGTATATTAAATTTTGCGAACTATCTAATCCACAGCGTTACAGTATACTAGCAGTAATAAAACCCAGTAATACCCATTTTCAGGATCTTTTTATACACTGAGCTTTTGATTCGACGTGTGGCCATATTACAGGGAATTGCTTGTCCTGCACTGCGCTGTTTCTAAGCGGTTCTGTTTAACCTTCGCTTTCCCTCCTGTTCGTGTGCCGGCTAATCAGTTGACGCGAAATATGTGCTGTAAGGAGGTTGATATTTTATGAGACTGGGTCTTTCAATGATATAGTGTTAATGCTGTTATAATGCCAAAAAGTTTGTATACTTATTTAGCACCCAAAATCCTCATGTATCGTATGATTCCTGTGTGACAATAAACACTTAAAGAGATGTGAGACGGCGATTTATAAACAAATTCCCTGCTGTTCATGAGCCTCATAAAGAAACGGTTCGTAATCTTGAGAATAGATTTAGAGAAACGGGATCTGTTCTTGACAAGAAACCGAAATTAACTTACAGAAGAGAAACTCGATGATATCGGAGAAAGCTTAGAACGAAGTTCAAATGAGAAAGCTTGCACAGGGATCAGGAATTTCGCAAACGCCGACTTAGAATGTCACTAAGTTTTTAAAATTCAAACCCTAAAAGATGGCTGTAATGTAGGAACCGCAACCACGCGATGTGGATAGAGTTATTTGTGCAATTACGTATTGGATAATGTTAATGATCATTTTATTGATCTGCGTTTAATCTTTTTACGGACGAAGTATGGCTTTATTACATGACGGTGAAGAATTCACGAGTGTTAATGCGCATTTTCTCGAAAGAAAAGATGAATGGCGACACATGGACAAAATCTCCAACACCATCTATGACAAAGACATGTGGTTATTGTAGTTATATGTAATTTGCATGACAAATATATGCGCCTGAATTTAAGGGGCTATGAATGTCCCACTGCCGGCAAACAGCGTGCTTCACGGTACCAAGAAAATTCCTGTTAGGCCGGGCACGCGTTCAAACAAAGGTTTTGTATTTGTTTACTGCCACTTAACGTTTTGCATCACTTCCCTGTAAAGTGTAAAAGAGGGGCTTGGACCACCTTGCATCAAGTGGCATTTAAGACGAAAAAACTTCGAAAAGAATTCAAAACAATCCGTATCCAACACGCTAATGCTTGAACCTTGGAAGTGACTAATGAGGTGCATTGTCGAACATTAGCACTATCTGTGCTATTCCTTCCAGTTAGTGGCAAAACTGGAAACTGTTAAAAAGGGGCTTTTATTCATACATGTAAAAACCACAAAAAAAGCCTATAGAAATAGAAACTCATATATAAATATTGCTGATACTTGTAGCATGAGCTCTGCAGTCTAGAACTATTTTATTCTGAAGACAAGATTCCAGAATTGAGTTTTAAACTTTTCACTCGATTTCGGTCTACCTTCGGCACCGTCTTTGAGTCCACCTGTCGCTGAGGATAGTGCGTAGATTCTACTCCGTACTAACTCGCCACAAGTGAAAACGTTTACTTCGTTTTGCTCAGCCTGCTTCGAAAGTTCCTAACCAAGCCATGAGGCTTTTCTCCTGGGATATTTCACCAAATTATTTAAAACGGCGTGCATTTTCAAATTTGTTCCCAGAACTAACAGTTGGTTGAATTTTTAATAAAAGCGCTATGGGTTGCAAAACACTTCCTGGTCGTGGTTAATCGTCCTCTGTGGTGTAGTGGTTACCATGCTAGCCTCTAGTTCCTGAGGTCGCGGGTTAAAACCCGGCGGAGGGCGATGGATTTTTTCGGCCATAAAAATCCTTAGCATGGTTTCCTTCGGAAGGGAAGTAAAGCCGTTGGTCCCGTGTCGTAGATTTACGGCACGTAAAAGAACCTCAAGTCTGATAAAGAGGCCTCTGGGTAAAATTACCTGTCTTTCACGCCCAATATAGAATGGAACGCTAAGGACCACAGCAGTTAAGGAGCGCCCATAAAATAAAAACTCAATTTCAATTTTGGTCGTGGTTAAGATATGCGTTATGCGGCTAAAATATGCTACGAAAATTTAAATGATTAGGAAATATATGTAACAACACGAATTTCAAACTGTCTTCGGTAAATGCGTTTTAGGATCAGGGATGTGTACATAACCTAATTCAGGATATGAAGTAGCAAGATGAAGTAATGCGTACACGTCACTGACGAGTTATGACATCATTAATGCACTTTTTCTAATCACATGTGTTGGTGGTGGTGTTTGTTTCCTGGAACAGAAATTACAAGTTTACAAGAACTTCCAGCGCTATGTAATGTACAACAACCACGTACGCTTGTAGAAGAGATCCCCCACTCCGCAATAGCGAATAAACAAGGATACACATCTGCATTAAGAATAATACAAAAGAGGCCTAATACAATTCTCTCTTACATAGGAGCAGTATTTAAATTTATGGAGACCAGGGCAAAATGTAAAAGCTAGTGCTAAGCACTGTGCGCAAGGATATCAAATTCTGTACACTGGTTTTCCAAGGGTTCTCCTTTAGCTTCCAAAAACTTTGATTTACTAACTAGCTGACTTATCCAGCAATGCATCTGAGGTGTTTTAAACTTCGAATGACGATTTAATTAATTTAATTTACATCCCTCTGTATGGAATTATTGTATGATCACCTAGAAGTTTCGAATAAGTCCTCACTTTTACCCCTAAGACTGCAAACTCCCGTGATACCAACAATAACCTAAAAGCTCGAGGGATATTCACAAAAATGGATAGGAAATATAGTTGGATTTTGTATTTCTGATTTCCTTAACCTTCCTCCGACATCTTTATTGTTCTGGAAATGTTGTGTACCTTATATATTTTAGTGACGAAACAATTATCGGAATGGCCGAGTAATTTTTGGATATTCACAAGAGATGAAATCTAGACCTTTGTAGCGTATCTTTGGTCCCTTAGTTATTTAGTAATATAAAGGCTTTCACTTTTTCACACGATAAAATACTCTATCGCAACGAAATTGGGGCAAAGCTGGTGAACACGAAGGTTCCCCACCCCTAGACCATTAAGTTAAACATTATGGAAACAGCAAACGCCCTGTCCTCATTCAGAAATATTATATTCTCGGTTGCTGATTAAGAATAACGTTGAACAATTTGTGATACTACGCACGATATATCGGGTGAGCAATCCTTGGAGGGACCGGTTTCGCGGCGTGTGGCCGGTTGGCGAGGCGGGTTGCTGTATCGGTGGTACTAGTGACAGAAAATCCGCAGTAAATATAGTACGGTTTGTCGCGTAAGTTATTTCTAACGCACCTAATATATATCTTCTTCACTTCAAGGATTAGGATTTCCATCCGTTCCGTCTTCGCATTCTTTACTTTACTCCCATCTTTTTCTGGGAGTCCGATGTCTCTTTTTCCTGACGGCTTGTGTTTATTAATTAACAGTGGTATTCTTTCTACACTCATGCGGTTCATATGCTCTTTCCAGTTGTTTATTTTCTTCAATTTTATCATATGATTCATAAATATTCAGTTCTTCTCTAATTGTTTTAATTTCTTATTATGTCTAAACTAGTGCATCCTTTAGTTCTTAGTAAAAATCTCATTTCCGCTGTCTGATTTTTACTTTTCTCCTTTTCTTTTATTATCCAAAATTCGCTGCCATACATGAACCGGACCGCCATGGACTTGTAGAACTTCAGTCTTGTTTCTTTCCCTGTTTTATTTTGTACCTATTGGAACTAATTTCCGTAAAAAGAAAAGTTCAAAGTAATGACACATCAAGGAAAATACCCAGTGAGGATAAATTTATAAAATCTTTAAGTTATACTTACTTCCCAATTTATAAATAGATGCTGTAGGTTTTCTTCACTATTCTGCAGTATTACGACATAGTCGTAATATAATTTTTTGTGGCATTAGCCATTTCCGAGATGTCAGTTATTATTTGTTTGAACTTCAGTACTTCGTAATTTTTTTTAAAGTGCTGCTTCTATTCCTTGTTCATCGCAATATCATGGAAGCAGTATGACATTTCACGGCCGTCACACAGCGAACCGCTTTTAAACATCTGATTATAGATTTGATTTCTTCTATCCCCCTTGTGCCATAACAAAATGTGTAATGAAGCTATTTCTGCAAGTATTTATCTCGATTAACATGAAGTAGACAATAAAATAAGCTTTCTTAAGAATAGTTTGCAGAAGCTACATAAAAATAAACGATTGTGGGTAGAGAAAGCATGTAAATATATAGCATACGAACTTTAAAGTTTGTTTTCCTTCAATTGTAAAGACACTTTAACCATACTTTTTAGGGGCATCAAAATGCGCAATGTTGGTGAAACCTGGACACACAATTTTTGTATCAAGTGCAATACTTGCCCTTTCTAGATGAGTTAAAGAGAAAGTAAAAAGAGATGCGCCGAGCGTGTTTTAATTTGTGTTAATCCGCAAATCGCGCCGTTTACAACTATTAGAATCACGACCATGAGTTGGTCCAGTTACATATCTCTCCCACGCTTCCTCTTTCTTCAGGACCCCCTTCCCATTCGTGAACACACACGTCATGTTCATTTAATCCAGCTGTATAGCCTGCTCAAGACTGAGAGATGTTTTCGACCGAATTAGGGAGGCCATAAATAAAAGCTACAAACAGCCGTGAAGAGCTGCGCAGAAAAACTGTCTTATCGCATGGTTGAAAACCCTGCCGGAGGATGTTAACAAGCCCGCCACAAGCTTAGTGCTTTATCAGAAATGGGTTATATAAGGGTCCAACAATCTCCAGTTCGTTAGAGGGAAGGCATTTGACATGTTCAGTTTCAACAGTGGTGTCAAATGGCATCCCTGAGATTCAAATCTTATTTACCACAGAACATTTTGTTCTTGCAGTCAGTCGAAAAATCCTGATTTTGTGTAATCAACACGTGCTGAATTCAAGCCTTACACTCTAATGCTCTCCTGCGTAATGTTTTTCCTGAAACATCTTTGCTTTTATAATCCTCATATTCAAACCTTAACATAATTCAACCTACGTTAGTTAAATGTGAAATGTTCATACAAGCAAGGTTTTAGAGCGCGTGTACACAACTACTCAAGATGTTTAATTCATTTCTCTTTCTCGTGTTATTTCAACTAGAACTAAATCTACAATGAAAAAACAAATAAAAAATGCTTCATTAACATCAAACTTATATTGCCAAAATAATTCCTCCATTTGCCTATATACTACCGCCGCAAAAACAGACATTGCGACAATAAGTTCAGATACATGAATACTGTCACGGGTAGCCGAGATCGAAAAACCACGGACTCGTGAACGAAAGGTAAAATCCGAACAGAACCGACCTCCATGAACTGAGGTTTTTCCCGGCTTTTCCTCAGTCCTGAAAACTGGCAAATGCCGGGGAGGTACCCTAAACTTAGGCCTGGAATGTTTTCTTCACAAATTTCCTTTCGCAAGTATTATTTCATGTCTTGTATCACAGTGTTAACCGCTTATGGTAACGCTTGCAGTCAGAACGGGCGTTAAACACTATTATAAAGAAAAGATACACGAATTAATTTTTTTTCGACCTACAGTGAGTGCACAAAGTATTCGTCTTCATTTGAAAAAACTCTAGGAGCCAAATTAATGCAGAAAGAAAAATCAAATACAGTTTACGCGCTCTGGCGTTCTCTCTCTCTCTCTCTCTCTCTCTCTCTCTCTCTCTCCTTCTCTCTTTCAGATTTTTCATTTCATCGGTTTTATATACAGGGTGGACATTTAAGTTGAGGCTGTACAATATCTCCAAAATTAAACGTTGTAGAAAGAAATGCCTTTATTAAAAGTTGCTTGATATTATGTAGGACTTATACCCCCAGGACTTACAAGCGGGTGCCTGGGGTCAGAGGCCCGTCGAGGAGCAGACACTCATGGATCAGACAGAACAACCAGGATGGGTGATCAGCCCGATGCCTGGTATGGGATGAAGGAAGTGGATGAAGCGAAATGTTAGTGAAATGGATGAAAGGAAAGGTGGTGATGGAGCAGTTGGTGGAATGAATGGCGGGGGAAACCAGAGATCCCGGAGAAAACCCGCCCACACGCCGCTTCGTCCACCACAAATCCCACATGCAGGTCCCTGGGATTGAACCCGGTCCGCCTCGGTGGGAGGCGAGCGGTCTAACCACTAATGCCATTAATCATATCTTGTTTGGAGGACGTTATGATGGTCATTTTAAGGTCAATTTAACTTTTTTTAATGGGAACCTACATTTTGTATGTTGCTTTCTCATTAGAAATGGTTTATAAAAAGTTGTTTATTTTGTGATGAGGAATAAGAAAACAAACTAAAAAATATTGGTTCCCAATTACGAAACGTAACTTGACCCTCAAATGACCATCCATGGATGGTCTAACCATTCATTGCGCTCTTCGTACACAGCCATCCAGAATTTTCGTTGTTATTCACGTTGGTGTAAGAACAATTGCAAAGTGCTTTATACAAATGTTGTTTAGTTTTTTATGAGGAGTGAGAAAACAACATACAAAAAGGTAAGGTTCCCATTTTAAAAAAAATTAAATTGACCCTAAAATCAGCAAAACAACGTCCTCCAAATAAAACACGACTAATGGCATTTACTTTCCCCCATAATATCAAGCAACTTTTATTCAAGACATTTCTTTCTACAACGATTAGTTTTGGAGATGTACAGTCTCAACTAAAATGGTCCACACAATATTAATTCCAGCGATTTCGTGTGTGATGGTCATTAAGTTATTTCTATGGTTTAATGGAGCAATTTTAATATAATGCCTGACAGTGGCACCAACATTTAAAGTGACGAAGAAATAAATCTGTGAAATTGTAAAACCTTAGACGTTAATGAGGAAGTTCAGCGAAAACGTTGACAACTCTAACATTTTTTCTTACGTCAGATCCACAACTATTCGCCGCAATTTCAGATATTATACCACCAAATTTGTTCAATTAAATAAGTGATAAACACCACACAAAAAGCTAATAACGATGCAACTTTCAAAAATTATAAAACTAACATGATAAAAATCTGGAAAAACGCCAGAACAAGTAACCTACTCGTATAATACGATTGTTCTTTCTCTATATTAAAACATGCACTTTATCTCCGCTAATTTGGATAATACAACGTTTTAAAGCAGAGACGAATTGCTCCTGGAGTCAGTGAATTTCTTTTCAAGCTAGAGCTTTGTTAACTGCAATGGAAGTCATTGCCTACCTCCTTTAAAAAAATCTGATGTGTTACACTCACATGACTTTCTCTACTCTTGTACAAACTATTTTTACAAACGCTTATTCTCCATCTACTTCATGTTAATCTAGATAAACATTTGCAGACTCTATCTTATTGCTAATTTTCTTGTAGACGTAAGGGGAATATATATTTACAAGGGCAATATACAAATATAGTAGCCTTTAAGCATAGACATTACTCTTAATAGCTGGTTGCTATATGCAGCACCATTCTCTTTGCCACAGATTAATACTCTTTGCATATACAAGACAAAAAAATGAATAACGAATTCCCATTTGAGAAAATAAGTATTGAAAAATTTAAAGAAATAACAAGCAATATCTCGAAAATGATTCACTCAACAAAAAAATGTATATGACATAAATTGTGTATTTTAACGCGATCTACATTTTTTGTGTAGTAAAATTTTGTCTATCTCTTATGGTTTACCAGTTATGCAAAAGTCGTACACAATGAAGAATACTTTTGGAGACATCCCCAGAAAATTCAAGATATACATTTTATTTGTCATGAAAATATCTTAAACATATGATATTTTAATCAAAATCGTTAGAGCCATTTTTGAGAAAATTAAAATGTTCGAAAAATGTTCTATGTAAAGGGTAATCTGGGGTGGGGGATTTTCTTGAAAACCTTCGTGTCGCATCTCTGGAAGATATTGAACCTAAATACCAAATTTGGTGTTTATCCGACTGTTCGTTTCTGAGTTATGCTGTTCACAGACACACACACGGACATGTTTCCAAAAATGCTTTTTTTGGATTCAGGGGGTCTCTAAACATATATTTCCGGTGAAATCTCGGTATCGAATTTTTGGGTGGAATACAATACTTCCCCTACTTACTATACGTAGTAGAGAAAATAAAAAATATATTTAGCAATTCTGAAAGACTTATTTTTTATTGAAGCTGCTTTATTTGTGATAATGACCTTTAATCACCCTTGTATTTTACTGAAATTCATTTATTAATTTTGTCACGTTTAAAAGTACATACTAGTGAAGTGCCTTGGTTCGACTTCATTCATGTTGGTATGAAATGCTCTAAATATTTCTAACTGTAAGGCGTTATGCGCCAAGAGTTTGAATTCTTCCAGGCGCATTAGTGCTAGCGATTTGTCTAGTTAGTACTACAAGGCCTGCTTTTATGTAGAACAAAATTAAGTAATGGGAACAGTACAAATATTATTGAAGTCTCCCAGATCGAGCCCGAGAACAGGTTATAGGAGAGACTGTGAAAAAAGTGCATAAAAGCACTTGTACAGCATTATTAGTTATGGAATGGTTTTCTATTCGCGAATTTTCGAAAATGGTTCTACATCCATGAATTTTTATCCTTATTCGCGAAAAAAAGAAAAGAAAATGTCCAAACATGTATGCAAACTTGCAAATGAATGTAAAGGTAATTATGAAGTAGCTTGAGTTTTGTGATATTCGTTGTGCCGCTGTGGTTTATTATGCATAGGGTTTGGCACCACTATCAATAAACCCAGTAAAAGTGCAACAAACAGATCACAAAGTCACCAGCATTCAACTCCCTTCGGTTCTGACGAGTCCTCGTCGACAACATTCATTTGTTTTTGCTAGTTTCGTAGATCACGCTATAAATAGTTTGAAAAATTACCCAATTCTCCAATTTACATTTTCTCTACATTTTCAAGGATTTTTTTCTGGAACCCTCTTAAAGTGTAGACGAAGTCTTTAACGTTAGTAATATGCATAGTTAGTTAAAGATGCGCCTTAAATACATTATGCATTTATAGACTCTATATGGCACTTTCCATTTCCTTTAACACCAATGATATAAACAGGATGAATTGATGACATTTAAAAATTACTCTTTAATCGCACTGTAGTAATACGCACAAATTCTTCTTCTTTCAGCATTAATAGCCTGCAGCTTCTTTTAAGTAAAATCAAAAGAATTAAGGTGTTTTCTTGAGTTGTACTAAGGACTTTCAATTTTTATGCAGTTTTACTCGTGAAATTTCGCCACAACTATTCAAAAATTCTCCGGGTCTTCAGTTATAGTTTATCACCCAGCCTGTGCCCGTCTCGAAAACAAGTTTGTGGCGCGAACTTTAATTTCCATTCGTGGCTTGTACAGAGACTTTTAACGCGTTTCCAACATAAATTCAAGGATAAAATGCAATAAATTAATCATCTTGTCTTTTTACCCAGCCGGCAAGCATTTGTCAGTTTAAGGGGAGATTAAAATCCCTATCCCATCAGTGTTAAATTTCACCAATTATTTGAGAAACTATTTAAGATAGACTGAAATGTTTACAGGATCTAGATGTATATCTTCTAAGTTCACTGATATACCTTTATTAAATAAGCTTGTATATTAAGGAAGATAGGATTTTTTTCTTAATTATAGCAGCCTTTAATTAAAATTTATCAGCAATTATTTAAACAAAATAACCAAAGATATTAACACAAAAGTAGATCCACAACAGCATTTAGAGATTGTTTTAATCATCCTAAAATTTTATTCGGCTATCTTCAATAATTTCTGAGAGAACGGGTCATTTACACCAGAAAATGTCATTCACAGAAAAGGCTGTTCAATGCAAAACTGGAAAATTAAATTGGGTCTTATTTATGGACGCTCTTTAACTGCTGTGGTCCTTAGCGTCCCATTTTATATTGGGTGTGAAAGACCGGTTATTTTGCTCAGAGGCCTCTTTATCAGGCTTGAGGTTCTTTTACGTACCGTAAATCTACGGCACGGAACCACCGGCTTTACTTCCCTTCCAAAGGTAGCCATGCTAAGCATTTTTACGCCCGAAAAAAATCCATTCCGCCGGGTTTGAACCCGCGACCTCGGGAACTAGAGGCTAGCATGGTAACCACTACACCACGGAGGACGACATAAACAGTATGGTATGCTAGAACCGGAATTATAATAAAATTTGAAATATATGCGAGTTTGTTTTCTCCAGTTTTGCACATTTAGTCTCCCCTTAAGTCTGATATGGTAGAATGAAAGACCTGGCCAGGCCTGTGCAGACCTCTTATGGTGCATGCTGTGGATTGCAGCTCTGTATCACTGTGTGCATATACCCGAGAGAAGAGTAGGGGGAAAAATGCCTGGCATGAGCTTTAGCCACGCATGTGTAAGGCGTTTATGACCATTTAAAAGTTCATTGGTTTTATGGAACAGCAGCCAGCTCTTCCTGCAACATCTGTAAAAATGAGGTCATTCTCTTCATTAATGGGAAGGGCACGCGTCGCATCTTTTCCTAGAACAATGTAACATTTTACTATTCTTCATATGCATATCAGAATTAAAATTAAATTGAGTTTTATTTATGGAAGCTCTTTAACTGCTGTGGTCCTTAGCGTCCCATTATATATTGGACGTGAAAGGCCGGTAATTTTGCTCAGAGGCCCCTTTATCAGGCTTGGGGTTCTTTTACGTGCCGCAAATCTGCGACACGGGACCACCGGCTTTACTTTCCTACTGAAGGAAACCATGCTAAAGATTTTTACGCCCGAAAAAATCCCGCGACCTCAGGAACTAGAGTTTAGCATGGTAACCACTACACCACGGAGTAGACTATACATATCAGGGTGCGGATATTTCTACAATAGCGATTGGGTCCCTGGAGTATCTGGGTCTTCGGCAACGTGTAGTTTGGAGTTTCATACTGTTTGGGGACCCAGTCGCTTTTGAAGTTCATCGATAGAATTTGGTTAGAGTTTATTTTTGTTTTCCTTGTAAGGTTAGAAAGCTTCTTCCTTACGTGATGGTAGATTGTAGGCTAATTATTTTGGAGTACTGTAGAGTCTTATTTCTAAGCTCATGTTGCGACATCTTTAGGCTTTGTTCAAATGTACTCGTTGAAAGTAAAGAGCCTTCTTTCGAACGCGTGGCCGAATAGGAATTCTCTTGGCACCGAGAATCATGCTACTTGGCGGCGGAGTCGGAAACTAATATCCTTTTAAATTCAAACGCACAGATTTCTCATGTTATCTTCGTCATAGAAAATGTTAGAAATTATGTCCTTGTGTCACCACACATCGCACACAACTAACTTTTCTCCTATGTCATCGAGTTTTTCCTCTGTAAGGAACAGGACAATTTACTTTCGGTTTCTTATCGATTATATCCCATTTATCTAAATATATTCACAAGATTACGAACCATTTCTCTGTGAGGCGCGCGGACAGCAGGAAATCTGTCTATAAATTGTCATGTCATCTCACTTCTCTGCAAGAGTTTGTCACAAAGGAATCAAACATGAAGATTCTTTCTACTGACGTATACGGACTTTTTGGTATTACATAGCACTATAACACTGAAACACGTGGTCTCACAACGAATCAATCTCTGTACAAAGACTTCGCGTAAACTAATTAACCGGCACACGGAAAGGGAACAAAACCGGTTAGAAACACCGAGGTGTAGGGCAGGCAATTCCCCGTAATGCGGCCACGCGTCGAAACGAAGACACTGTATTTCGCCTTAACATCTGTACTTTTATTCTGCTGATGGCGACCAGCCTTAATCAGCGTTTCCATTGAACCCTGTCGCTTAATTAATTACATTTGACATTTATACCTTGCATTAGCCATTTCTTAGAGGATTGTTATTTCCATCCACTCCGCTTGAGCCGTTATGGAATTCGTACCTACTGCTTTACAACAGTTCTGATCACTAACTTTTGGTTCTTTCTTGAACGAGACAGGCTGCTGCATTTTCTTTGTGAAGAAAAGAAATAATTAATCATGTATTATTTTTAACATGGTTTAATATTTATCCGATGTCACTTTTTTATATTACCTGAATATAATCCTTAAAATTTTAGTTGATGTACATTTGTTAAGAGGTATTTAAAGTTCTGTAATTTTTTGAGAAACCCCGAATTTAGTTTAAAAAGTTATAATAAACACTCAAATACTGTAATTAACCCTTCAGCAAGGATTTCAACATTCTTGACATTAGAAGACCTGCGGGATACTTTGCACCGCAGTAAAAGTTCTATAATTTTGTGCCCGCATTATGAATTTTTCTAGCTTTCTAATGGTCTGAAATTTGGCGTTTTTTGAAGCTCATCAGCTACATCTCAACCATTATCATCTAATTGTATCTATGGAAACAAATAGTTTTATTTTTATAACGAACATTTGAGTTAATTTTATTTAAATAATTAATTTTCCTCGTGTGACAAAACTGTTAAAACATTAGATAATTTTCAATTCCTGTTGTCATATCTACTAGATGCAAACTTTTGTCTATAATAGTTTTATGTGACGTATAGAACGAGCCCTATGAATTGTGACATTCTCTAAACTGTATTTTGAACACCATTTCATCAATTTCATTTTTTCTTCCATGTATATGCATTGGTCAAGATATTTATTCTCATTTTCGATGTTATGTATTATTTTTCAAAAGCTTCACAAATATAATTAGCCTTCATCATCAAATTCAAATCCTTCAGAGAGTTCCTGAAGAAGGTTGACAGTTACCTCATGCTTAGTTTTTCCTATCTGAAGATATATGTTTTAAAATTTATTTATTTATTTATCATTTTGATTAGAAAATAAAATACCGTAATGATTAACGCATTCGCTTGCTTAATATCCAGACGAGAAGAGCATTTTACGCCTCATATAAAACTTTACTTCTTATAAAATTATCATTGGCAAAGATGAAGGGATGGGAATTGAGTCTCTCACCCATGAGAATAACAATGGAAAATGCCTATTGTGTGAAAATGATTAAAACTTAAAAGACCGCTACTACATTAGAAACAAATACTTTATACATCAGCGAAAGAGCCCTTGGTTTGAATACGATAGGCCTAGTTCCTTGAGATTTCCTTTTTATAACACAAAGCTTCTTTTTGGGGAAACTTCGGAAAAATTATCATAAAGAGTATCAAAATTTGACATCCGATAAATTTAAGAGATCTCTGTTTCAATAATCTACAGTGTGCTTTCTTGTGAGGTGCTTTTAAACCCTGCACTCTAAATGCCCTTTGTATACTATAGGGTATATCAGCCAAACTTTCAAATATGTTTTTCTTACTTTTTTGATATTCAAAATGTTCCCAGTTTGTATTAAAGTTTATTGCAATTTTCAGAAGAAGCTTGAAAAAATGAATAAAAAATAAACTTGTAAGAAAAAAATCATTAAAACTTTTCTACGTAAGCGGTTGTTTGAGATTAGGGGAATTTGTTGAAACACTTCGACTTACATTCTTCAAATATGCCTGACGTATGTATGAAGATTTTTTATTTTTACGAATATGGCTGCTCTCTCAACCTACACAAACCTCAAAACGTGCATTTTCTGTGAAAACCAGATTTCTAATTTTGTATCGAATGCTACACTTCCTTTAACATAGGCGAGTAGAAAGAAATTAACGAAGCATTTTTAGGAATAGGCCCGTCTGTGTACATATCTGACCATCTGAATAGGGTGGATATTATTATTATTAATTATTATTATTATTATTATTATTATTTCAAACGGGAAGGTTTTCAGGTAAGTCACATCACTCCACCTATCACTCTAAATGGAAGATACTTATTTTAGGGGATCTGAAAATGGTTGTAACAGCACTAGAGTGTACGTTTTAAATAATGGCATGAGAAATACAATTTTATTTGTCCCCTATTTAAAACGTCCTATTGAGGTATATACTGCAAATTTGTATAAACATTAGATGCAAAGATTCTCAACATCAGCAACTTTCTGGTTTCACGAATACTTACACGCCTTTGCGTTTTTGCCTAGCCAGCGTATTTCAGCAAAGTCATATCCGTTAACGACGGTCTTAGTAATTGTGTAATGGATCATCCAACACACAGGATTCACGTGAAATGAAACGTTAGTATATGTGGAAGCCATGAACTTTCATATTTTCGATACGAGCTATATGCTAATCATTAAAATGTGTTATATTTAATTTTAAGGCCTTTAACAGCACAGCATTTCAAAGTGAAGGTGATTGGTTTTTTTTTTAGTTTTATTTATACCCCGCCTTTAACTACATTGGCCTTTCCTTTGGAACTGATTGCCTACTGGCAGTGTTGTTAACTCGTTTTAGGTTTTAATCATTAGAACACACTCACATTCACTCTATCATGCACAGTTCCAGACTCTGGGGAGGATAGGGAATAATCTTGGCTAAAGAAAAATTTCCATCCCTCAGCCGGGAATCGAACCCGGGAACCCCCGTATAGCTGGCAGTTGCTCTACCGACTGAGCTATGGAACCATAACCTGGGACCAGCCAGGTCGCTTTTGTCATATGGGAAGTCATTATTCGTTTTTTCTCCCGGTCATGCAATGAGAACGGAATTTCAGAGTCATCAGATAGCTCTTAAAACAGACTTGGCTTAAGCCTACTGTATTCCCCTATTCCCGTTGTACCTACAAGGGAACATGCAATAAAACCATTTCTACAAATGTTTGTCTCGATTAACGTAAAGTAGATAGACGAATAAGCTTGTGTAAGAATAGCTTGAAGAATGGATAGAGAAATTCATGTGAATGTAACACGTCCTATTTTTATTCGTGTTTAATGCCCATTCTTACTGCATACGGCACCACAGTGGTGAACACTGATGATGCATGCAATGAAATTATAATTGGGAAAGGAAATTTAGAAAGGAAACGTTTCCAGGGCTTAGTTTAGGGTACCTCTCCGGCATTTACCAGTTATGAGGACTGAGGAAAACCTAGAAGGTACCTGTCAGGGAAGATGATCCTGGCGGGATTTGAACCGCAGACCTGCCGTTCACGAGTCCGTGCTTTAACGACCTCGACTACCCTTGTCGGTGATATGTTTCACAGAAAACAAGATTCTTAGAGACTGTTACGTTTATGCAACTTCTGCGCATCACACAGAATGCGTGTGCGGCATATTGCGACTAGTTAGAACAAATGAATCAGAGAATAGTATATTATGCAACAAGACTATAATGGTAGTAAGACTCGCTACCACTCGTTTCATAACTTTCAAACGAGCGTCATAATTACCATTATAGTCGAGTTGCTTACGACTATTTTTCGTCGACCACACCATAATTTGAAAACTTTTAAGTTTTTACAAAAAATCTTACCTTGTTAATTGTGTACAATTAAATGCTGATCGAATAGCAAGACCTTGAGCGTATTGACGACTAGTGCAGTAGATGGCAGTAATGTTGTGTCCATGTCGTATTTATTGATTTTTGCAGGTAACGTGAAAGAATCACATAATAAAGCAAAGGATATGGAATATTAAAATTACAACAAGCAGAATTTATTTTATTTTAAATACATATATTGCATTGTTTATCTGGGAAATGGATCCCAATGGACTGCTGCTTTGAAGGTGTTAAAAGGTGTGGGCCAGCTGCGCGCGCCGCCGAGTAAGATCATGAGTCGCTGAAGTATAATGTATGCATTACAGCTCAGTTACGTCACATATAATCAGCGTATTATAGGGTGGTCGACCAAAAATTAGGAGTATAAAGCATTAACGTCACAGAATGCGCTTTCGTCATATTATGTTAAAGCTGTTTATGAACTAAAAAGGTGTTCCGTGCCGGAAGCGAGCCTATGATGCTAATGGTCCTAACCATAGAGCTAACAGAGCACACAGAATACTCAAAGCCAGCGTCATTATTACATGCCATTTAAATAGTGGAGCGACTATACGACTGTGCTGCACATTGTGAACCGCGCGGTGAATCGAGAACTTGAAAGAATTTTACGTTCAAGAAATGAATATTTTCTTTTCTTTTCGTTTGTTTCTTTCATTTTTTTCAAAAGATATGCTGGACGCAATTTCGTTAAATTACAAAAAATGGCTATATTCTGCTCTGATTCTGCATAATATGCTGAACTGATTTGTGTACGATTTGTGCGCTACCAATGGACGTAACCTGTTGAAGTGAAGCTCTCATTCGGAGGTCCGGAGTTCGATTCCCGTTGGACCGACCAATCTGACCTTGGGCTTTTTCCGCAGTTTTCCCTGGTCGGTACGCGAATGCTGGGGTGGGACATTAAAATGCCGCAGATTTTGCTGTTCCCCCATTTCCTGCCATTTCATTTCCTTATCTTGTTTCAGGGTCGCAGGATCAGGCGAGTGGACGGCGGGTGAGCCGTATGGCGGTGAAATTTGCTTTGCGGAACTGTCTGTCCTGGCGTTCGGTATGGCACGGACCCTTAAGAGAGTGGGGGGATGTAATAACTGGAGACATTAGGGTCCCTGCCTGTGTCCGAAATTGACGTGCCGGATCCGTTTGGCCTCTGTGTCCTTCGCTTCAACCCTTCCTCTTAGAGGTTTCCAGAAGCACAATAGGCGACTGTGTGCTTAAGTGCCGAAATTCTCCTCCGCTTCCTCAGAACTATAACCTGTTTATGCAACTGCCTATAGGACAGCATGGTAAATGTTCTTCTTCACCTTCATGGTACAAAGGGAAAACTAAATGACAATTGCATAACACACATTTTATTAAATCTCGAACTTACTTTCTTCGAGAGGTACGTTCACATTTAAGATATTTCAAATACCAGTGTTTATTTTAAAATAATTCAGCAATAGCATCAAAACACTTCACCAGGTATTATCCTCGCGTACAAAAGTTAACATCAATGTGTGACTTCATGAAAGCTGCCTTGAGGCTTGGTATTAATGATCAGGAGGGTATTGGCAACGCTCACCCTGATCTAAATTAAATCTAAACCAAACTTCCATAATTCTAAGGTATATTTTAAGCACATTTTACATAAAGTCAGTAAAACACACATCGTTGACCTATTAAAAGTGCTGGAAAAATCTCCGAAGCAGATGCGTTTAAGTTTGTTTGTTTTTTTTTTCTGTTTTATGATAGCGTATCTGAATGCAGTTTGTAAAATAACGGACTGTTAAGAATACATATGAAGCAACCGAAATTCTCCTGGAATAATAATTTATTTTCAATCTATTTATAAGTTTATAACCCCATCAAAGGACTTCTATCTCGAAATGAATCAGCAAACGTCATCAAGTACAAACTACTGGTACTATACAAAACCTTACCTAGTGCTGAACATAATTAAAATTTTATGTAGAGGCAACGCTAGCAAGAAACTGCAGAAAATTCTAACTGGCTGGTGAAATCACGAACAGAGAAGGGATGAGTTATCTGAAACTTGCTGTGCCTTACAGCTATGTTGATAAACAAGTTTTTCCATAAATACAATCCCCCAACAATACTAAAAGGCAAGCTTGATTAGAAACTGGCCTCAACCTGTGAAGCAGTTACAACTAGATAGGCAAAATAAGGATTTCATACTTTTTTTTTTTTTTGCTGTGCGTAGAATTCAATGCACGCGACAGAAAAAACATATTTCATAATATTTTGGTAAAATGCTTATATTTTATGAAAACCATAATATTTCTTCATATCTTATCAGATTTACGATTTTTCGCTTTTAAAATAATTTCCGTTAGCAATGAACCGGGCTTTCACATAGTCTATTCGGGCAGATTTCTGTGGATAGCATTTAAAAACCCAAGTCTCTCTTTCCAGGAAACGCGTCTGGAAAAAGCAGCACCACCCTTCTCAGCAAGTCAGGTGCAGTTAGAGAAAATGTAGCTTTTCCTCTATGTGGCGTCACGTCCCAAATTAAACCCCCTCTATTCTTGAAGAGTTTATTTTCGCGAACCGGTGTTTTTAGTGACATTTTGTAATTAGCATTAAGCAAGGACAAGGCAACCAGTAACTTCCTTTTCTTTCTTTTAATTTCTTTCCTTTTTTCCCCTAAGTTTAAGGGTTTCACAATGATTCAAATCTATAAACTCCATGGAGTTCGTTGCATTTCATCTGATATATTATTAAATATCACAAAAATATTCAAAGCGTATTTTCATAAACTAATGACGTGAATCTGTTGATTAAGATGTAAGATATTTTGGCTTTAAAATATATATTTCATAATAGTTTGGGATTTTTTCTTCATATTTATATATGTTGGCAAATTTTTCCTGTTTTGCCTCTCTCTAGCATAACACCCATGCTAAAACAGTACGAATGGCTGCACCCTTCTTTGACCTCATCCCCTTGCACTCCGAACCTGAAAATCCAAGCAAATCCGCTCAGGCTGACGTTCAACCACGTATCTATGTTGAGGCTACAAGTAGAGGCCTTAAAGGGCGGGATAATCATCTAGAATCCTGCAAACACAAATAATGGAAACTTCGTTGTCAATCGCAAGAGATACCAGTAGCTGCAAATACTTAGGGTTATAAACTCGCGCAAAACTTCTGGAATCGTGACCTTGATTGCCAATCCAGCTGTCGAGCCTAAGAATGATTTATGTTTAGCTTAATCAACGAAAGCGATATAATACCTTTGCTTACTCACAGTGCGTAACACATACAGTCTGCATAGAAAGTGTCTGCATCTGGTTGTAATTTTAAAGAGAGCAGTATCTAAATAGTACTTACTTTATACTTGTTATATTTATAACCATGGCTCCTACGTTTTCAAAGTTAAGTGTTAAGGTGTTACACAGTCAAAGTAGGGAAATAATTGCAAATGTCCTCGATTTCATGAAGCAAGAAGCAGAGATGAAGGATGAAAATATATGTTCATCCGAGTTCCACAAAAGCCTTAAGAGAGTGAAAGAAAGAGTAGTCAAAGCAACTGGTTCCGTTTCCAGAGTTCTCAAAGATAAGAGAAAAAAAACATGGATAAAAGAGTGCCATTTGACACACCTGGGAAGAAACATAAGGTCCCTAAACGTATTACAGAAATAGACGATTTCGAATGCGTCATTCGGCGCACGATTCACAATTTCTATGTGGAAGAAAAAACTGTGCTAATAATAAGCAGATTGCTCATCCAGCTGAAACACAGCAGAAACTTTCAAGGTGGTGCTACAAATCTCAGAAAAATTATTAAAGATTTAGGGTTCAAGTGGAAGAAACCGAAATCAAATAGAAGAGTTCTAACAGAAAAGCAAAATAAATAAATAAATAAAATAAAATAATAATAAAATAAAAAATTAAAAATAAAAAGTAAATGTTGCCATGATAGCTTAGTCGGTTAGAGCAACGGCACGGAAAGCCTAAGATTCGTGGTTCAAATTCCGGCTATGGTATTTAATTTTTCAGTCTGATTCTACCTTTCCAAATGACTATAATTTTATATGTACTTATATCAGTGTGTACTTATATCAGCATCAATTTTCAAGGTGGTGCTACAAATTTCAGAAAAATACTATAGTGTATGAAGATGAGTCATACATACACAGCAGTCATTCAATCTAAAAGTTGGAGTGACAATAGCGAATTAGGTTTGCAGGCACCTGTTGCCAAAGGGCAAATACTTATTATCGTTCATGCAGTTGGAAAGATCGGCTTCGTTCCAAATGCCCTTCTTTTACAAGTCGCAACAAACAACAGGAGATTTTGATCAAGAAATGAATACAGAAAATTACATGAAGTGAATCAACGCCATGTTGATACCTAATATGCTGCTGGGTCTGTTCTGGTTATCGACAATGCTTCACAATGCGTCAACACTCAAATTGACAAACCACCTACCTCAAATTCCTTGAAAGAAGAAATGAGAGCTTGGTTACTTAGACATAATATAGCTTTAGATGAAAGCATGAGTAAAACAAAGCTATATAACTTAATTAAAGCCAACAAACAGCTTCAGAAGTCATACATACTTGACCAGATAGTAATACAACATCCCCATAATGTACTTAGATTGTCATCGTATCGCCCAGATCTAAACCCAATCGAATTAATCTGGGCTGATATCAAAAAATGGGTGGCATGCAGAAATATCGCTTTTAAATTAAAATATGTGGAGCAGTTATAACGGCAGCAATTTGCTGAAATTTGAAGGCCAGAATGGGAAAATGTATGTCGACATGTTGAATAAATTAAGAATCAATATTTCGAAAAAATACCGAATTGCAGAAAATCAAATAGAAATAATTCTCATCCAGGATAATGGTGCAGAAAGTAGTGACAGAAGTGATGACGGCAATAATGTGAGTGATTCCGCAGAAGAGGAAGGGTATTTAGGTGTGGAAGAATTGGAGGCAATGAGTGAGTGTTTTTTATATTAAGCGCTTTTTACAGCGTGGATTTTAATATACTGTGTATAACTAAGTTTATCAGCGCAGTGCAGTGCATAATCAGTGTGCGGATATTTGACAATGACTGTCCCACGCACTCCTGCAGCATGCAGACGACCGGTCACCTTCTGATCTGGTAAGCAACTCGCTTCATAGCTCTCATTAAGATTTTCACATGTCTAGAACTGTTGCGCCGATAATACCAAAGCATGCGATTTTGCCGGGTACCATCCGGTTTTCAATACCATTTTTCAACACCGGGTTAAAACTACAGAAAGTGGGATAAATACCCGGTTTCCATACTTATGCATCATCTGTTTGTAGTGACTACATAACCAAAGGGTTTAGGGCATATAATGAATTAGCTGTATTCATTTGGTTAACTCTTTCTAAAGATTCCGAGTGGGAAAATGCTGAAAATTGTGTCTTGACAGAGAGAGAGAGAGGGAGAGAGAGAGAGAGAGAGAGAGAGAGAGAGAAATACCAATGACAGTGCACTCACTCTTTGATGAAATTACCTCTCTAAAAGGTTTTCTAGCTAGGATGAGAGAACCGCAACATTTTGGGAAACATTGTTTAGGATAGGTGGTGTAGCTTTTTCAGCAATCATTTAGACACCGGATGCACCGAAGTGTTGAAAATTGTTCAGTGTTTTTCAATCCTGGCCCTAACGCAGCGGCGTAAAGGGTTTTTTGCTTATTAAATGTTCTCTGGTGAGATGACAGAAATGGGTTATCAACAGAATAAATTTGCTGACTGTTTACCTAATTATAAATACGTCAGTTGTTCTCAATTCTATAACGGTATTAAAATATGTAGAAACGAATTTCTCAGAAAGATTCGAAGGAGAAAATATTTTGTCCTCAAAAAGCAAATATGAAGGATGCTTATAGTGTAGAATAAAGGATGTGTGGAAAGCACCCCTTTTTTCATTTTGGAATTTGGTAACCCTACAAATACTGCATAATTAAACTTCATTTATGAACAGGCTAATTAATGCACTGGTGTCCAAATATGCAATATCTGTACCTTAAACCTTTTACAGAGCTCAAATGTATCAAATATTGGATCATAGTGAGAATTAGTTTCTTATAATGACAGCAAGTTAGGGCTTTTCACAAAAGGTGTATTGATTTGATATGAAATGTCTGGACACATTGTCCAAATCCGCCTAATGCGTCACCTAATAAATGTCATCCTCCTTAAGGGAGTACACCAATGAAAATACTATTTTATAAGATTTTCAATCAATTTGGCTCAAACTTTGATGTTAAGTCTATTTTATGTAAACACTGAATGGTTTCAAACTTAATTCCTATATTTTAAGTTTTCAAGTTACGGAGTTTAAAAAACAAATTTCACTGGCCTATGCCATGTGTTTCCTAAGATGAAAATTTAAAAATACCGTTTCTTTTAAATGTCCAAAACATTTATGAGTTCAATGTTCACCACATTTTCATATAACTTTTTGTACTAGTTTAAATTCAAAAAAAAAAATTTTTTTAACGTTTATCATTGTAAGTGTATTTTTAGGCTAATTTTTGCTTTAAAAATGAACAACACAACAACCCTTGACAACGCAAAAACGTTACTGCAGTTTTATTTGCCTTTTTGGAATATGTATGAAAAATGTCAAATAGTTGATCGTGTGTAACATTTTGAATGAGCAAACTGCCGAGGAAAAAATTCGAAAAACTCAAATTTTAAAATGAAAATTATTTTAATTCCAGATTGTTAATTTGCTGCATACGAAGGCAAATATCCACAATATCAAAGGTGAAAGAGTATTTTGAAATTATAGCTTCTGAATATTTTGTTTTGAATGCACAATTCAAGTCCATTCTGTCGAAATTTTCACCAAATTTCACTAGTGCATTTTCTTAATTCTGTATCTTGAATTCTGTTTTTCAAGCCTATGTCTGGTGTCGCTTCCCCATTTTCTTCTAATAAGTTTAATTTTAGCTTAATTTTGTTTAAGCAAGATAGCTAACCTTTGACATATACTGCAATATTAGAAGGATGTAGCTATTAATTATTGTCATTTTTACTTTCTCTACTACATATAGTAAGTAGGGGAAGTATTGCATTCCACCCAAAAATTCGATATCGAGATTTCATCGGAAATACATGTTTTGAGGTCCCCTGAATCCCAAAAAAACATTTTTAGAAAAAGGTCCGTGTTTGTATCTGTGAACAGCATAACTCAAAAACAAAAAGTCGGATCAATACCAAACTTGGTATTTAGATTCAGTAATGTTTCAAAGATTTTCGAAAATCCCCCCAAGCCAGACTACCCTTTTCATGGAACATTTTTCGAAAATTTTTATCTTCTCAAAAATGCTCTAACGATTTTGATTAAAATATCGTATGTTTAAGAAGCTTCCATGGCAAATGAAATGTATATCTTGAATTTTCTGGGAATGTTCCCAAAAGTCGTCTTCATTCTGAATGAATTTTGCATAACTGGTAAACCGTAAGAGATAGACAAAAGTTTTTACACAAAAAATGTAGATCTCGTTAAAACACGCAATTTATGTCATATACATGTTTTTTGTTGTTTTTTTTTTTGGGATCGAGTGAACCATTTCCGAACTTTGCAATACTTATACTTTTCTCAAATAGGAATTCGTTATTCTTTTATATATATATATATATATATATATATATATATATATATATGTTCTGGACTTAAAGCCTATCATATTCCCTTGCACCTACAAGAAAATTAGCAATAAGATGTTTATCTAGATTAAAACGAAGTAGATGGAGAATAAGCGTTTGTAAAAATAGTTTGTACAAGAGCAGAGAAAGTCATGTGAGTGCAACACATCAGATTTTTACTTTTATGCTGAACTGAATAGTGTTCAACGCCCGTTCTTACTACATACGGCACCGTAAGCGGAGACACTGGTGATACGTGAAATGAAATGACAATTGGAAAAGGAAATTTAGGAAGGAAACGTTCCGGGCCTAAGTTTAGACTACTTCCACATCATTTGCTAGCTATGAGGGCTGAAGAAAACCTAAAAAAACTCAAGTCAGGGAGGCAGTCGTGACGGAATTTGAACCGCAGGCCGGTTCACCAGCCCGTGCTACCCGTGTCGGTCGGTACCTTTATACTGTTTCAGGAAAGACTAATCATAAAGACATACTTCAGGCGGGGAAGTGACCACAGAAGCATAGCTGTATAAAAAAAACAGTGCACAACTTTAAACCCTTGCAAAATAAATTAAGTTTTATTGCTCTTTAACTGCTGTGGTCCTTAGCGTCCCATTCTATATTGGGCGTGAAAGAGCAGTAATTTTGCTCAGAAGCCTCTTTATCAGGCTTGAGGTTCTTTTACGTGATGTAAATCTACGACACGGGACCACCGGCTTTGCTTTACATCCCTTCCGAAGGAAGCCATGCTAAGGATTTTTACGCCCGAAAAAATTCATCGCCCTTCGCCGGGTTTGAACCCGCGACCTCGGGAACTAGAGGCTAGCATTAAACCCTTGCAGATATAATATACCAATTTAAAGAAAAAAAAGTAAAAATCATTATACACTGGTTAAAATGCTGTTAAATTAAAACAGGCATTGTTTACCTTACTTTCCCTTTCTCAATCTGTTAAAAATATTTTCTGTAAGGTTATTAATATTTTACAAGTACTAGCTTCAAAGGTTTTGGTAAAAGTTCAATTAAAATAATTTTAAACCTAATATTAGAGTGGCCATTTTCCATAAATCATGTATCAGCAATGTTTTATAATTAATTATGAAGGACAGGCATAGTTATACTTTGTTCAGTCTTTTGAGACAATGGATAAGGAAAGGTAGAAAACGGATGCTCGTGCCAGGTCGGCTATGTGTGGCGGCTCTTTGTGATAGCTGCCGCACCGGCCTCGTGAAGTTCTTATCTCCCCCTTCCACTTTCTCAAAAGGCAACAATATTGTATTTTCTGGTATAAATGACCCGTTTTTTTCAGAAAATACTGAAGATTGCCAAATCAAATTTTAGGGTGATAAAACAACATCTTAGTGTTGCTGTGGATACATTCTGGTGTTAATAAGGTGTGTATTTGTTATTTTTAATAACTGCTGATAAACGTTAATCAAAAAGTATAATTAAAAAATAGTCGTATCTTCCTTAGTAAACTAACTTATTAGATAAAGGTAGATGAGTGAACTAAGAAGGCATAATCTACATCCTGTAAAAATTTAATCTTATATATTAAATAGCTTCGGAGATAACGGATCATGAATATAGCAGATTTAACATTGATGGGATAGGGCTTTTAATCTCTTCTTAGGACCGTTTCGTTCTTATTGACTTTTATACAACTAGGAAACCATAAGGAAGATACAAAAATGTACTTCAAGAAAATTGTAAAGCTGGTTAAAACCCTCAATTTATGTAAAATTAAGTTTTCGTAGTATTAAATCATCTACATACTACTCGTTGCTCTTCATTTTAAATTGTCTAGTGTTTTAATCAATACACCTTCAAGTCATTTTCTTTTCCTGAGTTCATGCAAAGAGTATGTAATATCAAGAAGGCATACAAAACAGCTGATTGAAATCATTTTCGCAATATATGACGATTAACACGAAGTAGAAGAACAAGGTTTTGTTTAAATATTTTTGTAGAACATATACGAAATATGAATTGAAAATATTTATTCACACAAGGAAAACTGGAGGCAACATGTTCAAAGAATGAATGAGGGAAGATTACCAAAAATATTAACAGAATACAAACCTTATAGGAAGACCAAGGCGTGGATGGTGGTCGCCTCCCTAGTAGCGCGGTGGTAGCGCAGCTGCTTACCAAGCAGGAGACTCGGGTTCCCAGTACCGGCGTGGGGATTTTCTCCCACTGGGAGACCTGACCCAGGGTGCACTCAGCCTCGTTGGGCCCCTGAGTGGCCAATTGAGGAGCTATTTGATTGAAAAGTAACGACTCCAGGTTTAGGAAGCCGCATATACCGGTCGGGAGGGACTGCACCCACTCATAACACTGTTGTGGGCAGAGTGGGAGACGCAGCGGCCGGGCGGTAGGCCTTGGTCCGGCAACGGGCTGTTGCGCCATGGAGTTGAGTTTAGTTTAAGGGGTAGATGGAGGGACGAGTTTGATTAATGGGAACGGAACGGATCTTGAAAATGAGGATATACGAAAGTAAATGACGATGCGTAAAGAAAGTCATGTGACCGTAACATACATTATTATTTTCTCTACCATGTGCCTAGTAGCTAGAGAAAGTATTCTATTATGCTAAAAAATTCGATATCGAGATTTCACCAAAAATACATATTTTGAAGTCACCTGAATAAAAAAAATCAAAAGAAGACCATGTTTTGTGAAGACCATAGCTCAAAAACTAAATACCAAACTTGGTGGTTTAAGCTTGGTATCTTCCAAAGACGAGACACGGAGATTCTCAAGAAAGTCCCCCGATTCCAGACTACCCTTTACATGGACAATTTTTCGAAATTTTTTATTTTGTAAAATATGGCTCCAACATCTTTATTAAATACCATATATTATAAGGTACTTATATGACAAATAAAATATGTATCTTGAACTTTCTAGGAATAGCCTGCAAAGCCCTCCATTTGGAAAAACATTGTCTAATTTTGTATAACGGGTAAACTTTAAGAGATAGAAAAAAACGTATTATACAAAAAATATAGAACACTTTAAAACCCACGATTTATTTCATATACCCTTTTGTGACATCAGTCATGTCCGACATATCCGTTACTATTGGTTTGAATTGTTCAATACCTTTGTCATTTTTTTAAACTACTGTGGTTATTCAGTTGTTTCTCGCAATATCATGGAAAGAATATGGCGTTCTCAGCATATAGCGTCCAGTTTTTAAACATTTGACTATCGCTATCCCTTTGTACCTACAAGGAAACGTGCAATAAACCATTTCTGCAATGGTTTATCTCGATTAATCTGACGTACATAAAAAATAAGCTTTTGTAAGAATAATGTGTAGAAATTATATACAAATAAAATAAACGATAGCGAGTGGGGAAAGCCGTGTAAATATAAGAATACGATTTTTTTAAAAACTATTTTAGTGTGTTTATAATTACTAGTGTTACCTACTTCCCTGTTATTCACTCTGTTTTATTATTTCACTAGTTGGTTAACATTACTTCCAGTCATACAAGATAACAAAAATATTGATAACGAACACAATGCAGCGATGATGATAATAAAATTGAAATAGCCTGCATTTAAAACACACAATAGTGTCTCGTATTTGTGTAGAGAGAAACTGGTCACGAATGTAAGACAATGACTCAAACGCAGACAAACGGAAGGTTAGGTATGTTGACTCCCTTTTCCAAGAACTTATTAATGTATGTGTCGCTTGAATTCAATTAAGCTGTCCTGAAAACGCGTACATAAGACGAGTTCTGTGCATTATGAAATCATACAGCTGGCTGCTACCAGCTACAAACCACAACCTACATATGGGATATAAACTATGATAAACATCTGATGTGTTACATTCACATTATATTCTACACCCACTACCGTTTATCTTATATTGCTTCTAAAAATGGTTCTTACGAAAGCTTATTTTTTTAATCTACTTTATGTTAATCGAGACAAACTTTTGCAGAAAAAGTTTCATTACACATTTCGCTGCAGGTACAAAAGTGATAGAGCATACCAAATCGATAGTGGCTAGTCGCTATATGAGAGTATTAGAGTCGCTACTTTAAATTCCATACTTTCCCAAAACATCGCGAGAAACAACTGAACAGCGACAGCACTTTAAAACTGAACAAGTATTGAAAAATTCAAACCGGTAATAATGTTTATCTCGGAAATGGCAGGTTTCTCTCACACGCAAAAGGCCCCAGGTTCGAATCTCGGTTAGGATGGGTTACAAAGAAAAGGTTTTCTTCGGGGTTTTGCCTTATTCTGAGAAGACGAATTCAGGTAAGTTTAAGCTCTATGGACCCTGGACTCAATCGAGCATTATTTCATCCATTTCATTCATTGTCCAGTATGACTAGCCAGGTTAAACGACGCTAAGCTTATACCAGGTGAGTCAGCTGCCCCTATTTATTTTTGAATTTATGCAACGTGCTAAGCGACATATGTAGCTTACGCCTTTCCTGAATGCCTTCTGATGGCTGATTTGCATAACACTTCACAGAGGAGGGATAGATAACTTAGTGCATAAGTGTTTTACGAGACAAAATGCAATCGTCATGTACGAGCAATTCCAAAAGCATCCTACCTTGACACTGGGAGCTGCAGCAGCACGTTTAGTTGATTTTAACAAACTTTTATTCTTTAGCATACATTCTACAAACCTTTGAAAACGCCCCTAAAGGAACAACGTATCACATGCATTGGTTAACAAAACTATTTGAAAACAAAATGGCAGATCTACGCAGTGCGACCAATTGGATTTAAGCCGTCAGCCAACAAAGGTTCGTTGTACAGCCTTGTCAAAAAATGCTAAGTATTAGGTAGATAATTTCCCTTCTGTCACAAACTATGACATATTTCAGTTCATGCACTAATTGAAATGACTGATGCAGTTTGTTTATATGAGTTAAAATACCCGCAAAACGAGCTCCAAACACTATGAATCTGTAAAAAGCATGTAAAGATTCGAGTTGGGGGGCTGAGTTCTCCAATTACTTATTCGTATACGGAACCCAGCTCGCAAAGTAGGATTGTCCGAATGGCATTATCATGGTTCATTTATCACTGTGCCACTTCAGTTCGGGTTCAAATCTTTCGTGTTAAGTTTTTTATACCTTTCGTATTATATCTTTGGGCCTATAATTTGATATTATGATACAAAGAACATTTTTATAACATTATAAGTGTGCACAAAATAGAATAATTGCCATGTTTTCCACTGACAAGTGGATAATTTATGCTTCGTAGTAGGTATTTTATTGTGCTCGGTATTATGCTTGGTCGATTCAGCCAAGTTTAAAACACTTCACACATGCAAAGAGGTTTAGCTATTTGCGCCTGCGTCAATGTTTGGCGTGAATAAGCTCTCCATTTTCAACTGAGTATTTGAAACCTTTCTACGAGACACGGCTGCTGTCATAACGTATACAAACGCCGAGTATGTTGACGTGCTGTTAATCTATGGAGAAACAAGGTGTAATGCACTGTCAGTAAAGCGCTTGTATAAAGAACGGTTTCTAGGAAGGAGGGCACCTACTGCAGGCACTTTACGAAAGGTTGAAAGACGCCTTCATGAAACAGGATGATTTGGAAGAACACCACTTGCTCGCGATGCTCCAGTAACCTCTGGAGGCAATGAAGCAGCTGTGCGAAACGCAATTGAAAACAGTCCACATACCAGTTCAAGGACCATAGCACAAGATCCGCAAATAAGTCTAAGTCTGTCCTCAGTAATGCGCATATTGCACTGTAATAAATATCATCAATACCATCTACAACTACACCAGGCTCTCCACGGACGCGACTTTCAAGCGCGAGTAATATAGAGTTCCACCACACTGGTCACTGGTTGTAAGGAATCGCTTGCATAGAACATATCTGCAAAAATGGATTGGCCGAGGGGTCCCCAATTGCATGGCCCCCTAAATCACCCGATCCCACCCCCACTGGATTTCTTTCTGTGGAATCATTTAAAGGAACGGGTCTGCGGTCAAGAACCGCAAAGCCCAAATCATCTACGGCATTCATACGCAAAGAATGCAGGCAGATTACACCGCCCATGTTACAGCATGCAAGAAGGTATCTCCGGCAACGTACCCAAATGTGCATTGATGAAGGGGGTCGTAATTTTGAAAATTTACTTCGTTGATAAATCCACGCTCTTTAACAATTTATGATGCTGTTTACCCGTGAACTTAGTACATTTACAACTCCTTTGTCAGTGGAAGAAGTAAAATATAAGGTTTAAACATGAAAAAACAACTATTAGATTTAATAGCGTCGACATGCTCCCAAAAGAATGTAAGCTAACTACGTAACACATTTACAACACCAGATACGGTACAGATTATTAGGGTAAACATGATCCACAATTATTATATGATTGTAATTCTTATCTCTTTGGCTCACAGGAGAGCCAATAACAAAAATAAATAAATTAGTATACTAAAATACAGAAAATAAACACAAGCAGAAAGGAAAAAAAAGAATCAAAACAAATTGATGTAAATATTAGATTCGAACATAACCTTTGCTTCACCACACGTCGTCAGTTAACCCACTAGGCCAGAACGCACGCATTCTATCCCCCTCTCCGGGAGAACATTCCTTTACCTCCTTGCGTGCATTATATTCCATGAAGAGCTGTCTTTTTTAAGCCTTTCGCAGCTCCCCTTTAATCATTAGTGGTGGTTGCGTATATACCGAATAAAATGGCAGAGCTACAATAACAGTTGGTTTGCTAAAAGGGTCAATGTTTTCACATTAGACTATAAACTGCGGATTGCATAGATACGAATACCTATGGGCAGCTGACTCACCTGGTATGTGCACACAATACTCCCTCGAATGAAGAGGGCTTCACAGGCTATTCCAAGAAGATTCATGATATACATTTTGTCATGTATGTTAAATATATGATATTTTAATCAAAATTGTTAAGAGCCATTTTGGAGAAAATAAGAAATAACCCATTTTTTTTCATGTAAAGGGCAATTTGGGGTGGTGGAATTTTCTTGAAAATCCTCGAGTCGTATCTTTGGAAGATGCTGTACCTAAATGCTAAGTTTAGTATTCATCTACTTTTCGTCTTTGAGTTACGCTGTCATCGACAAAGTAGCAGACGCACACACACATCGCACATGCACCTTTCTCTAAAAATTCTTTTTTTTACTAATGGGGCCTCAAAACATCTATTTCTGGTGAAATATCAATACCGATGCTTTGGGTGAAATACAATACTGCCTCTGTCTACTATGTATACGCGGTAGAAAAAGTAAAAACGTCAGTTCAGCCTATTCTCTTATATTCCGTGACCTATGGACTATGAACATGTATTATGATATAATATAGGTTACGTTATATCTATACGACGTAAGGTGCTGCTGCCATATACAACAAAAGACACTGGAGGATGCAATAGGAGATTGCAAAATAAAACAACTACTATTATCTGTGCACGTATTGTTTCGTTTTACAATATTGTATTTTTTAATCTAAGGGGACTTCCATGGAGTAACGTAACGCAACATTTTCTTCCGGTAGGCTGCAGGAGTTAAGCTACAGCCATTAATAACCATAAGACTAAACTACCAATGTGTAAAACCTAACCTTAATCTTTCCTCTTGATCCGCTCCATTCTCTTATCTTTCTTAATGTAGCAAGAATTCGATAAGAATTCTGGACGTGTAGAAGACACTTTTGGGCTCATTTTTTTTCTGAAACGATTGGATAATCGTTTATTAGTAATAGATTTTCTCAGTTATATTTTAATTAGTTTTAGAGTAACTACACTCATTTAGTCACCAAGAGCGCTTTGAGGTGAAATCAGTTTGTCATTCGCGTAATTTTGCCTATCTTAAGGAGAGCAACCGCATTCGGGAGATCCCGGGTTCGATTCCTGGCGATCACCCACTCTGACCATGGTTATTTTTCGTGGTTGACAAGGCAAATGCTGGAGTGGTGTCTTCTATCACGGCTCTCCTCTCTCCCCCATTTTCTCTCACTTCATCTCCCTCTTTCACGTTACAGGTTGACTCCGGGGTTCTGTCAGTCGGCGGTGGGCAGATGGCGCAGGGGCTTTCGCTTTGGAACTCTCGGCCCCGTCAGATGGCAACCGTTTGAGCTTCCACTTCTAGGTCAAGCTTTCCCCGGTCTCCGCTGGAGGGGAGCCTGTGAGACGCCCTCCAGTGAGGACCGCCGCCGCCGCCGCCGCCGAGCGCTCTCCAGCCGGGTGGTCAAGCCAGTAACTATTAGGGAATTCTGCGCGTCCCTGCCGTCTGCGCCGGGCGGTCCTGCGGCCCATACGTTTCCTGCGGTTTGATCTCATCCGTTCCTACCGGGGGTGTAAGCACAAAAGATCCCTTGCGGGTCGAGGTGCTAGGTGTCCCCTCCGTCTACTAATCCTAATCCTAAGCAGGGCAATGTGGCAAGACTTATTTATTGCCTTACTCGGGTTCTTTCGCGTCAAGTCGTGATTATTCGTCCCTGTATTTGCAGACGATGCTCCCGTCTCTTCTTCCCTCCCTTTCACCAATACATCTACATTTTAGCAACACTAAACAGACAATACGCATGTCAAAGGAATTCAGTCCATCATCTTAATAGCAACAGTTTACATGATATTAATGATTATTGTCTGTTTAGTGACGTTTTAGCTAGTGCAGTGGGGTGGCTTATCTCTCAGGTAAAGCTTTAGCTGGTGGGAGGGGTACACAGTATGCTGAACTCGTGACACGTACAGTGGAAAACAGCCAACAGTCTTTCATTATCGCGCGACATCACCCCTCACTTGACCCATACCAAGTAAACACTATCTCCTTCCAGGAGCAAAACCCCCGCCCTCTTGAAAGGGCTCCCCCATCCACTAACTAAAATGTCGCTGAACAGACAGTATATGTTTCAAAGCGGCATCTCGGGTAACTGCCCTTGACACGTGTATCCCAAGAGCTCATAAGCATAATTAAGTTCATATTTTGATCGCTTTTGCACTATGTAAAACTTTAATTTTCAGGTGTGATTGGCTGGAAGATTTCTAATGGGCGTTGACTTCTACTGCAAGTTCAGAAATAGGTATGATTTCAAGATTTCGCATGATATTCACACTTTATAACTGTTGAACTGTAACGCAACGTACTGTCTAAGACCAGAGCGTTAGCTTTAGTTTTTATTTATCCTTAACGATCCCAAAGAGTCAAGGAGACTCGCATTAGGACAATACAAAGTATCATACATATGGCATGTGACAGTCAACAATTTAAACAATGAGCAGTAATTAAATAGAGTATATTATACAATAAAGTATAAAATTTGTGTTGTAGTCTATACAGTCTTAACAAGACGATCAAATAACAAATGAATAAATGTTTTTGTAAAGTGATATGTGATTTTAGTGATTAGGTATTACACACAAAATGCAACAAAACAATTTATACTCATGTGAAAAACTAAACAAATTTCAACCAACGGCTCTAAATGTCTAACTCTTACTTTCGTTATGCAAATACACTTCTAGGTAAAGCTGTTTGCGTCTTTGTTTGAATTTGTTAAGGGATGTAATGTGTTTTAAATCACTTGGGAGTTGATTTGGAACCGGTTACAATTACATTCCATTAATCGCGCTAGTGCAAAGTTGGGTGATTTACTTTAGAACTGCATAACTGGCCCAATAGTTTTCTTTGGAACGATTCCATTCTCAGAACTTTCCAAAACAGATGTTACGTTTCTTTTTTGTTATTTCTAGCACCGACTTTCGATGAGGCGGCTTTATGCCGTACGCCGTGTCGGCACGGTATAGTGTTTACTCAATACCATTGCATTATAAATGGTGCCTTTCAGGCAAGTCCCGCGGGGCCGGCACACAGCCGCAGGTATCAGCTTTCCAGTTTTCTTCGGACTGTTGAGCAAGAATTTGCAGTAAGCTTGTGCGTTTTCATTGCTAAAATTAAAATGGAACTGATGATGAGTTCGATGTGGAACTATCAATTGCTTTGATGGAATTAACAACCGCTCTTTGGGACATAAATCCAGGACTGAAGCATTAACTGCTTGGAGAGAAGTTTGATATAGGCTGAATCCTGATTTTGAGAACCTGAGCTACGAAGTAGGTTAAGTTATTTTGAAAAAAAAAATTAAACAAGCGTACTACAAATGTGGAAAAGGCTGTTTTACTCAATCTACAGGAGCCAGAAAACAGATACATATTTTTTAAATGAATAATATCGTCCTTGGAACGTCTAAATGATGAGATTATCAGGTTTCAAGTAGGGTTACTAAGAGTTTTAGAGGATACAGATAAATCAGGAATGTCATTAACCGTTTCTCCTGCAAGTGAACATTCACAATGGAACGAGCAAATATCAGTCTACAGCTACACACAGCCACCATATCTACTTACAGCAGCACAATGTTCAAAGCAATCATTTCAACCACCGCCAAACCGTTCTGATACTGCATTACATGGACAGCAATGGGATTCACGACTGTGCAGACACAATCCAAAAGAAGAGAAACAACAAGACCTACAATTTTTCACTGTCCAGAATGGACTTGGCGGATTTTAGTGACAAACTTTGACAACAGTTCATGGACGGATTCTTACATACACAAATGAATGGAAATCTTTATTCTTTTGTTTTCTATGTGATACTATTCGTCTTTGCAATCAAGTAGTTACAGAAAATAAATAAATAAATGCGTGAAAATGTATTTATCATTCAAGGAAGTAACATAGTAAATAGGCATACACCAAAATTCAATGTGTGTAGTGATATTAAGATATATCCTCACTTAGCATTACTGCCAGGATTTCTATTTACGAAAATTCCATTCTAAGAACAACATAGTAGCACTTAACCTAGGTGCAACAACGAGTGGTTCAGCTGGTGAGATGGCATCTCTCATTTTGCTATTTTGTTTCGCGGTTAGTCCTTGCAATTTCTTCAGATTCGGAATTCATTAAATGCTGCTGTCGACATTCTAAAATAGTTTTAAAAATTGCCTTTGTCGCTTATCGTGTGAAAAGTACCAAGTCTGAACATTCAATGTATGAACCCACAGTCTTGCGCTGTTTCACCTCTTTTTACGTCGTAATTACACAAAGTACAATAGCAGCAAGCTTTCACGGTCATCCATTTTATAAAACTGATTCGAGGTTTGCGTCAGTAGCAAATGTACGGCACAAAACGCCTTGGTATTCACAGCGAAAAGTCGTGTGTTCTCCGGCGCGTTTCAACTGCACACGGCATACGGCAAGTCGTCTCGTCTGAAAGAGGGCTAACCAAGAAGTCGTCTCGTCTGAAAGAGGCCTAACCAAGCATGACATTCACAATGTAAAAGAGTTAGTTCTCGAGGTCGCGGGTTCAAACCCGGCGGAGGGCGATGGATTTTTTCGGGTGTAAAAATCCTTAGCATGGCTTCTTCGGAAGGGAAGTAAAGTCGGTGGTCCCGTGTCGTAGATTTACGGCACGTAAAAGAACCTCAAGCCTGATAGAGAGGCATCTGAGCAAAATTACCGGTCTTTCACGCCCAATATAGAATGGGACGCTAAGGACCACAACAGTTAAAGAGCATACATAAATAAAAGTCAATTCAATTACAACGTAAAAGAGCAATGACCGGTAGCAGTGGCGTCATTTAGGAGGTGTCAGGAGGGCCAATGCTCCCTAAGTTACGAGAAATAATTAGACTACTGGTTATTATTGCTCTAACAAAAGAAAAATTACAACTGGATTTTTAACACAAATGCTTCACATTTAAGAAATAAAAATGAATATTTCCTTTTAGGTTAAATGTGTTAAAATTCACATGAAAATTCGGGAAGCTGCTTCACGCAATCTTTTCCCCCCTAAGCAGAAACTGAAATGACGCTCCTGGCCGGTAGATTCACCTTCCGAGCCTCCCAAAGTCCGAACGCTTTCGAAATTGATGGAAAATGAAACCACTCATTTAGTCCAGATATTGACAGGCAAGAGACTAGGCTAGCCTTAAGATAACAGCGTGTCATTGGTTAACACTTGTCCGAAGTACGCATGTACATAAGACTGGTGAAGTGTGCAGCCTTCGTGTTCGAAAATATTACCGAGGCTCCTTTGCTTTCGGATTTAAGGCAACAATCCCCTCTTAGGCTTTTCCCGTACAATGGGCTCATTTCACGAATAAATGGAACGCATACACCCAACGCACAAAAGAGCTCCAATTAGGAAAACACGTGTTGCCATGCTTGTCAATAAGTCTCGTGTATTCATTTTAATTAAGAGGTTTGTGTTCTAACACAAACGTGTGTGGATACCAGTTTTTGTTTTTTTAAATAGTGGTTAATACCTGTACTTACTGCATACGGCACCACAGGTCTCCCGGATTCCATCCGGTTGCTCTAACCAACAGAGCTACCATGGCAACATGTCGGCACGACATTAAATTCCGCAAATGACTCACATTGGTTAGAGCAACGGGACAAAAACCAGGAGATCCACTGTTCAAATCCCGCCCAGGGCATTGCATTTTATAGTCTGATTCTACCTTTCCAACCTTGTCCTATACACGACTTGTGTAAACGAACAATTAATTACCACTTACTGTTGGAATTAACTGTTCTTCCACACAAGCCGTGTGTTGGACAGGCTTTTGAAAAGGTAGAATCAGACGACTGAAAAATTCAATGCCATAGCTCAGTGGTTAGAGCAACCGGACGGAGCCCGGGAGATTCGTGGTTCAAATCCCGGCTATGGCACTGAAGTTTTCAATCGTCTGATTCTACCTTTCCAACCACTTACTGTTATTTATTTGTTTATTTAGACGCATGTACCTAAGCACAGAAGACCTCCTCTACTCTTACATCAGAAACACAGAAAGCATAGCAACATAATAATGAAATATGAACAGTTAAAGAAAGCAGTGGTTCATATATATGGTTCACAAAGTGCGGGATTAGGTAACAAATGTGTGGTTTACTGAAGAAGGAAAAGCGAATCGTCTCCATAAGACCTGATCCAGCATTATTCAAATTTTAACAACGGATGAGACCCAGAAGCATAATTTTCCGCTTAACCCTTCCAAATTGTGCTTGCTTCGAAAGTGACGGAGAGGTAATATGTTTTTATGAAACTGGTCTAGTTAATATAACGCTATTGAAGATGCTAATTTGTATTTTTTCCAATACTTTTTTTAACTAAATCCTGTTTTGTAAATAAAAATAATGTTTCGTACACTTGGTTTTATTTTCAAAACATTCACAAAGACCTAATTATAGCCCGAATGATAAGCAGATTTGCAGGGCTTATTCATTTAATGCTTCAAGGAGAAAGGCATTTCTAACTTACACTTTTTAGATCCAATTCCTTTTTTTAAACTAAATTCTGCTTTGTAAAAAAATGTTTCGTATACTTGCTTTTATTTTCAAAACATTCACATAGTCCTAAATACAGCCCTAATGATAAGCAGCTTTGCAGGGCTTATTCATTTAATGCTTCGAGGAGAAAGGCATTTCTAATTTACACTTTTTAGACCATCCTAGTGTGCATTACTCAAACCCAAAATGGGCCAAATAAACTCAAACCCAAAATGGGCCAAATAAAACTTTTCTACCAGAAACTGATTTCACGCCAGAGAAAATATTTTCACTCGCAAGTTATGTTCTATATTTTAAAGTAATCCTAAAAATGCTGTTATATGGCAATATAAACAACATCAAATTATAAATTTTTGGTATACCTGTAGTTTGAAGAATTAGTAAGATGTTTCTCTGTGTTCACTGATTCAGTACAAGCTCCTTAAATGGCAAACATTTCTATTCTTTTTCTAGCAATGGCTACGAGTTCACAGAAGGAATTCTAATGTTTACCATAGCGTTTGCTTCTGAGAGAGATAGGCTGAGCATGTACGACTCTCCGGACATAGCTGTATCTGCAGAAGTAAACAGAACTTTGAAACCAAATATGCTCTTGCCTTAAAAGCCTATTTTCGTGGATAGCACCTGTGATTCTTAAAAACTGCAAGAGGAAATCATACGCTCCAGTTGGTTGATACAGTATTTTTCAAAGGAAGAATATTCATATGATGTAAATTAATATTTGACAAATACGCATCGATGTAGTGATGCCCTTCGGCACGTACATTTAATGAAACATTCAATTTGTTTTTTTTCTCTGGTTAGCTATAATAAATATTGCATTTCACTCAAAAATTCAATACTGGGATTTCACCCGAATACGCGTTTTATGACTCCCTGAGTAAAAATTCTTATGTGTTACACTCGCATGGCTTTCTCTACTCTTGTACAAACTATTTTTACAAACGCATATTCTCCATCTACTTCATGTTAATCGATATAAAAATTTGCAGAAACTATCGTATTGCTAATTTTCTTATAGGTGCAAGGAGAATATGGTAGGCTTTAAGCGATAGTCAAATCTTTTAAGAGCTGATTGCCATGTACTCCACATTCAATCTCTTTGAATGTCCAGGACATATATATATATATATATATATATATATATAAACTAACAAATAACGAATTCCCATTTGAGTATAAGTATTGGAAAGTTCAAACAAATAACAAGGAATGTCTCGAAAATGGTTCACTCGACAAAAAAATGTGTATGACATAAATTGTGTGTTTTAACGAGATCTACATTTTTTGTGTAGTAAACCTTCGTCTATCCCTTACGGTTTACCATGCAAAATTCATTTGGAATGAAGAAGACTTTTCGGAACGTTCCCAGAAAGTTCAACATATACATTTCATTTGCCATGAAAGTATCTTAAACATATGATATTTTAATCAAAACCGTTAGAGCATTTTTGAGAAAATCAAAATTTTCGAAAAAAATGTTTCATGTAAAAGGTAGTCTGGGGTGGAAGAATTTTCTTTGTGTCGCATCTTTGAAAGATACTGAACCTAAATACCAAGTTTGGTATTTATCCGACTTTTCGTTTCTGAGTTATGCTGTTCAAAGACACACGCACGGATCTTTTTTTTTTAAAAAAAATTCATTCATGGAGCCTCAAAACATGTATTTCTGGTGAAATCTCGATATCGAATTTTTGGGTGGAATGCAATGGTTCCCCTACTTACTATATGTAGTAGGGAAAGTAAAAAAGGAATTTTTAGAAAAAAATTCCATGTGTTACTTTCAGCTAACTTTCTCTACCCTCTATCGTTTATTAGTGGATATACAAAATTTTCTCACCGCTTATTTTTCTATCTTCATCATTTTAATCGAGATAAAGCTTTGCAGAATTAGCTACGTTACACATTTCGTTATAGATACAAAGGGAACAGCGACAGTCAAATGCTTAAGTACTGGACGCTGTATGCTGGCCTTAAAATGCCATACTCTTTCCATGCAATCGCAAGAAACAACTGAATATCGACAGGACTTGAAAAGAATGCAAAAGTATTGAACAATTCGAACCATTAATAACGCATATCTCGGAAGTGGCTTATGCCACAAAAAAGGGTATTTGAAGAAGCTGTTTGTTTATTCTTACCAGTTATACAAGATTATACAAAATTCCTTCCGAATGAAGAGGATTTGACAGTCTATTCCCAGAAAATTCAAGATACGCATTTTGGCACGTAAATATCTTAAATATGTGATATTAATATGATCAAAAGCATTAGAGCCATTTTTGAGAAAATCAAAAACTTTGAAAAATGTTCCATGTAAGGGTAGTTGGGGGTGGGTGTTTTTTCTTGCTTAACACAAACTTTACTTGACCTGTTTTCTGCGGAGACAAATGATTGCACACGCTTTTATCAAGGAGTATCAACCTTGTAGTTTATTGAGTTAACCGTAATAGTATATTCAAAAATAAATTAAAAAAAAACAGCTGTTGATACATAAATTCCAAAGCGCATCTCCGATTCGACCCATATTTATCAGACTACTGTCATATCTCTGAAAATATTGATCTGCACCTCGCATATAGGACATATATGTATTTATCTTGAACCGAAAAGTAAAATTTGGAAATTCTGAATGGTTAAATTTAAGATTTCATTAGTTTTCTCTATATCACTCAGTCTTCCAGCACTACTACTGCAACATTCCAGTTTGATTGATAAGTTTTTTCAGCTCTCAAAATACTATACATGCACTTTCAACATCCTGTATAAAAATTACAAAACCTCTCGAAGTATTAACATGGAAGCTAATCGTCTCTAAAACGCAATAAAAGTCCTTACGAACTGTGTTACACCTATGATATTTAAAACGCTGGGTTGAATTGTGCCCAAAATATCAAAGTTCAATAACCCATGAATTCGGTCGCTACTAGCATTAGTTGTTGTGTCAGGTGGAAGTTCCCAAGACCCTAATTTTTAGCACTACTAAAAATTGTTTTCTAAAATCCTCGCATATATTTGGCTATAACGCCGTTAAGCCTAAAAATTGTCGCCCTGCAAAAGTGGGCCGAGTCCCAAAAAGGAGCGGTGCAAACTGTTAGAAAAAGGGCACAAGCACTTTTCTATGTGTAAAAAGAAATAGATCTGATCTTTAATACATTGGAAAATAAAATAAACACAATAAAACATTTTAGCAAACAAAAGCTTTATTATGAATGAAGAGTACGTTGCATTTAAAAAAATAATATATTTTGCAGAACTTGGTATTTCATGATGTTACAGAATCCTATAACCTAAAGCAATGGTTGTTTGTATATAACAGTATTGAGCAAAATGTGACCGAATACTGATTATTTAAATAGATAGTGCAATCAAATGCTCACCGATGAGGATGATTGCTTGTGTGTAATCGTAATCAAAACTAATTATTATTATTACTACAATTAAAGTAATATGTAATCGATATTGATCATAATTACAGTATTCTGTAATTATAGTTGATGGATCACAGTTTTGATTCCTGAAGTTAAAACATATTTAGTTTAGATAGTTTGCATATTGTATAAACAATTATCTACTTAGATTACCTACCCTCATCATGTTTTGTGTGATGCTTGTTCCAGAATGCCTTTCAAATTAAAAGACTGCAAAGTGTGCCTATTTCTGACCGTGAGCACTTTTGAAAATATGCTCCTGGCTACTACAAATGTGTGAACTCAAAAAACTCGTCTTAAATTCCAGAAAAGCAGATAAAATTAGATCATTAAATGTTACTGACATAGATTATTTTAAATTATTTTATCTCTACTTCCTTCATTGAGTGTCTCGTTCCGCCACAGTTTATTATTTTTGTATTAATTCTAGCGGAATTTAGATTTATGCAAAACAAATATTGTGCCGAAACTAGGTACTTATGGAAGAAAATAACAACATATGATGTAGATGAGCATAAAATTAGCTTTCTCTGCTGAAAGGCTTCACTCTTGAAAGACTTAAGTGGAAATCTTACTACTTCTACATTTTTAACTCCTGGAAAAAGCCTGGATTGAAGGGAAAAAATAAGAGAAGGTTTTTTTTTTATTAATTTATTATTGTCGCTTTAACATTAAAGTCATAACGCGACTGCAATAAATTTTAATAATTACAATATTTTGAAACAAATTACAAGTTTTAGAATAAGAGAAGTTGTTATATCTGCAATAAGAGGATTAATTACCCTTCTCCGGAGGTGCCGTCACTCTCCTCCCCGACGATGCCGCCTTGGTCCCCCAAAGCGCGGCCGCCCTCTTACGGCCCACAGCCCAAATAATCTCTGGATAGTAATTTATACTCAAGAGTTGAAAGTATACTGATGTTCAACATTTGTGTTTGGATACTCTGAGGACGGCGTCTGCCTCTACTTGCTTTCCTTTTTTTCTTTCTTTTTGTTCTTTTGGTTTTTTCTTTTAATTCACGTCTGTGACGTAAAATATGACGAAGCTGGGATTAACATATGAAAAGCCCAATATTTTTACGGCTCTTCCTGAGCAAGAAAGTTTTTTTTCTACCTTGCCTAAAAAGTGTGAATTTAGTTTCTTAAGCTAAGAGCAGAGCATTTGGCAGTAAAAACAGTAACAACTGAAAAACACAAAGGAATGTCCCCACAAGAAAAACAAGTAAAAGCCAATTAGGAAACAATAATCATTATATATGAGAGAGAGAGAGCCAAAAAACTACGAACCGCCTGCGCGGTGTTTATCCTGTCCGCGTCAAGCCTGTACATATGTGAATACAATTTTGCCCCCTTTTTCTTAGGGAGCGTGATTTTGCCTTTTTTCAACAAGACTCTGCAACAGCTAATACGGCCAATATTTCGATGAGAAAAATTGAAAGTGTGTTTGAGGACAGAATTATTAGTACAGATTTATGGCCCCCTTGGTCCCCCAACCTAACCCCTTGAGATTTCTATCTCTGGGGTAACTTAAAACAAAGTATACAAGACAAACCTACACATCCTGGAAGAATTAAAACAAAATATCCGCCAGGAAATTGCCAGCATTTCTCAACGTGAACTACGGCGAGTGATGGATAGTTTCCTAAAGAGATGCCAAAAATGTTAGGACAACGACGGTGGCCAGTTTCAGCATCTCCTTTCATAAAGTTGGTAAGTAAAGCCTTTAAAAGTAGTTTTGAAAATGTATGGTTTCATCCGCGCCTTTCTATGATAGCGGCAGACGGCAGCGAGCGCCGAGGACTCGGACAGAAAAAACACCGCACAGCCGGTTTGTAGATTTTGGCTCACTCTGTGTGTATATATACTTTACATATTTCCATTTCACAGGTATTCCGACGGTTATTCATACAAAAAGCTTTACGTTAATAATGTTAAGCTATATAAAACAATATCAATTAGGTAACGCACGTTTTGTTACTCGCAAGAGGATGAAACAGCAGCCAGCTGCTTACAAAATAAGTCAAATACGCTACTGTGATCTAAATCTCAAAGTAAACCCAATAGTTAACGTTACTAGAAATTTCTTTTAACGCGATCTACTTTATCCAGCAGCCAGACATTTTATTTACTTTCTTACGATTTATCGAATATAAAGAATTCCAAAAAATGAAAACGTTTAACACGTACTTTAGGAAGATTCAAAATCCGTGACACCAGTATCTTAAACTAGAATATTCTGATGAACATTACTAAAGCAATGTTTGATAATTAAAAGCGCTACTGTTTTTAAGAGTTGATTGTAGTGTACAGAATTCGCCTTGCATCTTCCGAAAATGATTTTATACTGAATTTGTTATTTATACGAATTGTTGTTTCTAGGTACTCAGTTCAAACGAAGAGGACTATCTGTGATTTTTCTTTGTTTATTCATTAGCCTATGACGCACAGGTGAAATCATTGCATTATTTTGTTGTCCAAATACACAATTACTCTAAGCGCAGACAAGCAAGAAAGCAAATATAATCTGTTTACATTCAAAACCCAATAACTCGTCTTAGAGAAGTTTATAAGGGGGGAGGGGAACACACAAGATGAATTGTGGAATGATTTCATTCGAATATTATTCCAAACTTGTGAATTTTGGTTAATCTACATGCTGTGCATAGAAGCTTGAAGAAAAAATAAAGATTAACAACTTTTTGATTAAGATTTTCATTTCAGGAAAGATGACGAGGTTTAACTTTTTTTTGTTAATATTGAAAATCGTTTTGATGGGCATATCAAAATTTAAACCTTAAGGAAGTCGTGCATGTTTACTATTAGGTTTCAAAAACAAACAAAAAAACAAACAAACAAACAAATCACAGTTGTTTGTTTTAATCGGAGGTGTATCGTATTTATTATTTATTTACTTATTGCATGCTTAAAAACGTCCTGTATCTTTTATTTCATGTTAACGCAAACACACCCTTACATTACTGCTGTGGAGCACCTATTAGGTTAATTTATCCGTCCGTTTGTATGTATGAAACAACTCACGAAATTGCATGTAAGGAGCTGAGAAGTTGAATTTGAGTATGAAGAAAATTTGTACGTATTTTCAAGGTTGGTGAAATAGATACATAATTAACGGTGGGTTAAAGTATAAGAATTTTTAGGCAAATTGTTCCCCGTGCGGAGTTATGCATAAGTATTTGAAAAACATTTGTGGACAGGTTTTAAATTTGGTTGAAGTCGGTACGAAATTCAGGTTCATTTATAAGGAGAACCCTCATTAAAATTTACAATTTTTATAATCAGCCCCAAATTGAAAATTTACCAATTTTACCGCACAACTTGAACATAACTGAATTTAACCGTATGCGTAAATTTACAATATTGTTTTTAATAAGGACCTCTTCTGCTGAGCTAATTTACAAATCTTATGTATAGAGCTTTTGATAATATACCTGTGCAACTCTTATCATGCCATATCCCAATGCATATTTGGAGTGTCCTCGAAACTGTCATGCAGACCAAGGTGTGGGTATCCGCGACCACGGTGAAATTACGTCAAAGATCACGTAACCGGTTAAGCCCTCTTACAGCATGTCATCCCTTGAACAGAGCAGGATGATGCGGCCGCTAAAAATTGAAGCACAGGTCCATCAAGGACCGTACGTGATACTCATACCCTACAGAAATGGGAGGGGATGACACTGCATCTGCGATAAACAAACCAAAATTCCCTCTTTGCCTAATGACCCGCAGCGCATGAGTAATGCTACACAAACTTATCAGATTAAATAATTAACCAGTCAACGCATTGCATTATTGCTCTAACTTTAAGTATTACTCCATAACACAATTTTCGTCTGCGTGAATTCGCCTTCATCCATCTGCCATGCGTCAACTTACTCATTAAATGAATTTCTAGAGTAGCAAAGTAAATAAAAAGCGCCTGTTAATATCCGAAGAAAGTCACATACATCTATTAATAAAGGTCAAAAAACTCCACGGCATGCCTATAGTGTTCCTCAGGAATCCAATTCTGAAGTCACTATATAAGTTCATATAACTTTTTTTTTTCGCTCTTCTTGAGTTTAAATTTACTAAATACATTCCAAATCGCATTAAAATATAGTTTATTCAATGAATATAGCCCCAAACAACGTTATTCCAGTAAAAAATAACACTTACTAGCTACCGCGTTGCCGAACATAACCAATTGTCAAAACAAACTTACCTTCACGGCACGCAAACACTCAGCTTTGCTTCACTCGCCTATCCTCTGCGCACTTTCGGAGCAGACTAATTCTTTAGAAGCGGCGAAGTCTTGTTGGCTGTTCCAACCAGTGGGGTCATTCCCCACGCACCATTGAGCGGTCGAAGCTAATTTTCATTGTGTACCAACTGCTACATATGCTATACCGTTAGGTTCAGTGGTAGGCGTGCACTACTGATTGACTTCAAAGGTTACCATTCTGCGTGTTCCGATACCGTACCGCACACAAAAATATTCACATAGTGGCTAAGTCCTATTTAGGGAGTAAGTCTACATGCTCGAATGGCTACTGATTTTATGGCCATATTTTTGAAAGAAGCAATTCCACCTGTACTTTTTCCATTTGAAATATTAGTTTTTTAAATAGATTTTCTCTGTCTTATTTAGGCGTCTTCGGTAGACGAAATGAATTCAAAAAAGAAGAGGATGCGCCATGCCCAATTTGAAAAGTCTTTTTGTAGTAGTGACATTTTAACAATAATTTGCTGGGTTGGCGCAGAAATTCGGAATAAAATTATACCTACACAGAACACTGAAAAAGGAGACAAATGTTAAAACTGTAAAGTTCCGAATCTGTTGTGTCCCAATGAAATAGTTCTTTTTATAAGGACCTATGGAAAGCAAATGACAAATAACAAAAATAAAAAAGGTATATTTTACGAAAGTATATTTTAAGCGAAGTAAAGATTTATTTACTTCTGTAAGTAAAAAGTAACTGCATACAGAAATAAATGATAATCGTTTATGGAAGATAAAGAGTTACCAAAATAAGGGTTAACTTCAAGCCTGTTAAAAGAGGAATTTTGGGAAAAAACAAAGAAAACCGGAAGATTTATTGTAAGGGCAATGTGTTTGCAACGTTTTGATGATAAAGCTGGCGAAAGGAGCCGAACTCTGAACAAATAAAATGACTATATTTTTAACACAATAGAACGAACATTTTAATATTTTCATAAACGTAAAAGGGACAAAAGAGGATTGCAAAATAATACTTTATAATAATTGTTTAATCATTAATACTTAGGTTCAGAAAAGCTAAATGCATTAACAAAGACTGTGTAAGTTGTATTAATTAGTAGTATTTAGTTCACACCAACCTATCATATAGAGTTAAAGCAGAATTCATGATATTTTGAATTTGCTTTAGTAAGTCTCCTTAATCACGTTGTATTTTGTAAAAGTTGATTAGAGCTCATCTTATTAATTAACAGCGATTTCAAGTTTGTACCGAAATAGCATTATCACAGTTTCTTTACGGTGGTGACATGTTTCTATCAATGTGTTTCACAGTTTCGGAACGTAGACCATCTACCAAAACCACAACAGAGGAATGAAGTCATTTCGACGGAAGCGTATTACATAATATATACAGTTTTCAATATTGTTGGGAGCGTTCATTATTTATGTAATTCTAACATTATAAATACGTTGGTCACAACAGGTCGTCAAACTCAAGTGTAATTACGTCTTTCTAACGCGGATACCACAATGGTTGCTTAGCAACAATGACGTAATAAAATTTTTGGAATGTATACGCGTATAATAAGAATCCATTCGAGTTGCCTTTTAAGCCGCAGAATCCAGCCTTCTATAATATCGCCCTTTTGATTCGTTTTATGTGAGTCTGCAATGGAAATGATTACGTTTTGTCTTAAAGATCACATTTGCCTTATGTCATTGCCTACTTTTTCCTCTTTAACTTGTTTGGTCATATCGAATGCTTTGACTTGAGAAACAACTGATGGTGTTACTGCTCGCTGAACTTTGATTTTTTAGCGTTGGTGTTATCAGTTTTTTAGTATTAAACACATTCACATTCATGTCTCCAGATTCTGTGGAGGATAGGGAATGATTCTGGAATGATAGGGAAGAAAAATTCAGCACTCCAGCTAGGAATTGAATACGGGGTCTGTGTTGAGAAGCCGCGCTGGCCATTCGACCGTAGAGCTAGTCTACTTACTATTTAATTGTATCTAGTAGGTAATGTATATTTTATATCGCAGTTTTTGCTGAAACCCGTCATTTCACGAAGATCCTAGACAGATTATGAAAAGCCGGCGTATGCCGAGAAAATGCGAAAGTACACGTTCTGCCGCGTTCTTTGAAATGGCGGAGCTTGTTAGGCATACAGTGTAAATCTAACCTAACTGAACCGAACCTAACTTAAACTGATTTATAATTTAACCTAACCTAAATTTAATAAAACCTGAAGTAACCTTTCGCTATCTGCCGGCTTTTATAGACCCCGTTAGACGGTGTATAGAATGAAGTTACACTATATGCCTACTTTTCATGATCTGCCTAGGGTCTTCGCGAAATGGCGGACTTTAGCAAAAACCCTACGACATAATATATAAAGCAACAATCGAAACCTTCATAATCCATATACCAAGAGAGTTACTATAAATTTAACACTCGTCCCGGTTATTATAGTGGTTACTTATAGTTTATCTTAAACAAACCTTTCGTTTTATACTGAATCAAAGAGAACTAGCGAAAAGCTACAAACTTGAAGTACAAACATTAGAGATTGATTTTAAAAGTTCTGTCGTTTATTTCAGCCGAATAATATTCCCTTCATTCATTTTATAAGTAAACAAAATAGTTTTCTGACTGTAAACAACTAAGAAAGCTTCTTTCTAACACTATGAAACAGTGACCTCATTTTTTCGGCTAAAAATAAAATAAAATGAAATTTAAGTCTCTAATTTTGGATTCGTTATTAATTTATAACGCAAGTATTGCATAAAACGTTGAATGCAACTCATACATATTCTTTTTTATGCCACCACTTTGCGCTAAATATTCACTCGAGCCACTGTCTAAAGCAGGGGTGGCCAATTACCTGACCTTTAGCAATCTAAGCGACAAACTTTGAAGGGAGCCGCACACTTAATTCTGAGTATTGCAAATTAAAATGAAACTCATAGTAGACCCAAATAATACCAAACATTAAAGGCCTTAGATCATGATTCATTGAATACGTGCATCACTAAACATTTTCAATCAATACAAATTAACGACGAAAGGAAATAAAACTGAAATGTTACTGGACTTAATGCAGTGATGTCGCAAGTTACAAACCTCCTCCATCGCTCGTAGTCTGGCGTTTGCAGACGGCACTCTCCAGACCGTGTTTACCTGCACGTCAGTGATTCTTGTTTACATTCTTTATTTTGACATATGGTTTGAGTGTAGATAACTTGAAGCGAACTGCTTAAAAACTTCTATGCCGATATTACGCATTGTTTGTAGAGGTGGCGGCGCCGTGGCCGAGTGGTTAGATCGCTCGCCTCTCACCAAAGCCGGGTTCGATCCCAGGGACCCACATATGGGATTTGTGGTGGACAAATCGGCGTCTGGGCGGGTTTTCTCCGGGTTCTCCGGTTTTCCCCGCCATTCATTCCATCAACTGCTCCACCACCACGTTTCCTTTAATCCATTTCACCATCATTTCATATCACCTATTTCCTCGCTCTCATACCAGGCATCGGGCTGATCACCCATTCTGGATATTCTATATGATCCAAAGTATCTGCTCCTCGACAGACCTCTGACCCCAGGCACCCGCTTGTAAGTCCTGGAAGGTGTAAGTCCTACATACGAGGAAGGTAAATAGAGAGAGAAGAAGAAGAAGAAGAAGAAGAAGAAGAAGAAGAAGAAGAAGAAGAAGAAGAAGAAGCTTGTAGCTCGAGCTACACTCAATCCCGAGCCCGTGCAGACCTCTAAATTTGCTTGCTCTTTGCAATATCAGACTTCGCTCTCCTTAGCATTTTCTTTAGCACATGAATGTGTAACTTAAATACAGATGAAAGGAGCATTAGAGTATTAGTTTTAAGAGAGTATTTTAAAGTAAAAATAAGAAGAAAAAAGAAAATGAAATACATATGTAAATCTATGAAGAGCTCAGACGAAGATAAAGCTATGTTTGTTCTTAGAACTCCCTTTATGGGCAATATTTTAGGCATTTTGGTTTTTCTTAGCAGAGTAATAAAGTGCATGCTATTAATAACAAAACGTTTCTTACCAGTTCATAACACTCGTCGTTTTGAAGAGAAAATGTATATTTAATGCCTGAACTACGTTTTAAGCTCATTACTAATCACAAAATGTAAATTAATTACACCACAATGGAGAGATTTAAGAAAAAGCAACGAGGAAATGTATTATCACTTATAGTTCTCCTGTAATATTATGTTATCAAAACTTAAAATTACCCCAAAGACTCAAAACGCCAACAAACTTGAAAAGTTGAATCAGATTTGGAGAATTCACTGCCACAGCTGGGAGTCAAAACACCGATCCTCGGCGTTCCGTGTCGATGTTACAGTTTTGAAGTACGTGACTAGATACCCCGCACACGTTCAACTTCATGTATCTGAATCATGTATCCGAGAAAACCTCCGAGGTGATCTCACCTAATCCCAGATATCAGACCAGAAATCAGAGGCGGATCTAAGTTTCCCTAAAGGTGGGGGCTAGCTAACTTTAAAGAAAACTATACCAGTGTCCCAAAGCAAAAGCAATGAGTAATTGGACATTTTACCTTCGTAGTGATGCAATTTCCCAAGTTTATTTTGAGGAAGCTGTTATAACATAGTAACCGCTAGTTAAGGTGTGATGTACTGTGATTCATTTCACCACTAGTAAACACAGCCCCTGTAGGTCTACCTGTTTTCTTGCGACAATCTCAATATCATTTGAGAGGGTGGAAATGTTAGTTATTTCCAAAGAAGTCTAGGAGCACTTATTCTAATTTTATTATCTGCAGATCCTTCTTCTTTTTCAGTAGTAATCATGTCAACGCCATTAGAAAAAGCTTTATCTGTCGAATTTTGATGTGTTATATCTTCTGCTTCATTTTTTTGGCTTTTCAAACAATGATAAAGTTGAAATACTAGAAAATTTACATTCGTTACTCATTACATAGAAAATAGTAAACTTTCAGCTAATATTTCAAGTATTGCTTGTAGAGTAAAACTCTTTAAAATTGCAACACATTCACTGCGCGGGTTAATGCACTGAAATCTGCAAGCTTCTCATAACTTATTGTGAAGCACTGGACTCATACGATTGCTGAGATAGACGGCCCAAGTCGACATGCAGCCTATTGCCAGTTCTAGGACGAGTCCAATAGTTACTATTCAAGAGGTATATGCTCATCCCTAGCAAACACTTTGGTGACACGTGTATTTAAGGCAGAAATTAAACTGTTGGGTTTAATTTCATTAAACAAAAACAACTTCGTAGACTTAAATGTAACTGGAATGGATGGGATTGTGAAGCGGAGGGGATTCGGTACCGATCCAAGAATAGGGATGTTGTACCGACGCGCCAAGAGGGGGCGGCCGGAACCAGGAGTGACGGCACAGCAATGACAGGGTCCCTATGGTTTCCGGATAGAGACGCCCCGGCAGTCGGACAGAACGGGGACTCCGCCCCACACAGGGTCCAACACACCCAGGGAGTGGTCCTTATACTTCGGCAACCAGCCGAAGGCCAAGAGACGGAAAAAGTTCACAGAGAGCATTCTTTTTCCCTGCCACGCTGCACCGAAACACCATCGCCGACACTTCCAACCCTGAAACAGACCAAACGGGGTGAAGGATGAATGAAATGATTAACGGAACGAAATGGAGGGACAGGAAATGGGGTTAATGAAAGAAACCACTCCAGCATTTGCCTGACGACCCGGAAAACCCCGAAAAACGCATGCGCCAGAGTGGACGGTCACTGGGAACTGAACCCGGGACCTACCGAATGCGGGCCAAGACGTTACCGCCTGAGCCATCCCGCTCGGTAATGTAACTGGGGTAGGGGATCTGGATCTGCCTCTGCCAGAAAAGTAACTTCAATTCTGCACGTGCTTTTAATTTCCAGGCTTCTAGTTAACCACACACGATCAATATACAAGCACAATTATAATTTGTCCACCTCTATCGTGTTGGTTACCGCATTGCCGTTTCTTAAGCTCCTTGTACACGATCAAACTTTTTTTTTCAATTCAAGAGTTTACAAGAAAAATTGTCAAACATTTTTCAGTATGTGACAAGATTAGACAAGACCTGATAATGTCATAAATGTGTATTTACAAGTTGTCTTTTTTCAAACCTTCAGAACATATTCATAAATAATTTATCACGTACAAAGCAATTTACCATTTGCGTCACGGTATAACAATTTGCAAACACTGTTCTTTACTAATATTATTTAGCACTTTCACGTATTATATCCAATGAAATCACATTACGATTATGGAATTCAACGGAAATAATACCAACTGGTACCACACTGGTTAACCACACTATACAACATTTCATTAATGTATATTTAGTTCGGAAATCTGCCAGTTAATATTTCTTAATATGCCTTCATCCGCTCCATCTTGTTGTAATCCACAGAATCCTAGACATACGCACATGACTAGCTTATGTATAAGCTAATCAGTTCGCATACGACATGCCTTGGCCGGGTAGCCATTTTTGTTTACTTTTCGCCTTCCGCCATGTTGCAGATTTCGTGACGCACTGTAAATACTCACATTTCATTGGCTAAAGCCATCAAATCATTGTCAAATCTTTGATCGTTAGAGCATGTCCTTATTTGCTTTCAAGACTTTAAAAGTATTGGAAGCAATTTGACAAGAAAAGTTGTGAAGTTGTTACAACCCTTGTAAACTCTGTTTTTTATTACTAATTTATTATTGTCGCTTTAACATGCGAGAGAACATTGCAAATTTTGTGTTTACTTCACTTTAACTGCCCCACGTATGGGAGCCAATTTGAAAGAGGTATAGCACATATTGTATATATGTTTTAGAGCACCACGTTGTGGATGTTTCTCACGTAATGTTATTTACCTCACGCGTGGAACCATCTTGTGTGACGTCACTCGTTGGTTTGGTCTGGTCCATATATACCTCTGGCGTTAGCAATTTGCATGAAATTTTAATGTCCACCGGCTAGCTATTTAGGGTCGAACATGTTTCTCTTGAAGGGTGTGAAGCGGAAAAGGAATCTTTTATCCAAAAATTACTAGTGAAGAAATGTATTTTATAAGGTTTTATTGTCGAGCACGTGCACTAACACTTTCACAGATTTTGTCTAGATAATCGCCATACTGAAACTGTTTGTAATAACTTCTCACTTTTAACTCACGTACTTCAATTTTTGTATATAAGTGACTTTGTAATATTTTAGATCTTTAATGATTTTTACTGCGCGTGACTTGACGAACTGAGCGTCCAACGTGTAATGTGCGGACGATGTGTAATGCTTCGTGAATCCTGCCGAACTGGAGAACGATGTGAATGCTTCGAGAATCTTGCTGAACTGGGGAACGCTCGACTTTGAGCATGGCTATTTATAGGCTTACCTCAAGCTACACCTAAAGATTATAAATGAATTACCATTGGCCAACAAAACGCGCCAACATTAGCGTCTATTTTACTATCCAATGAAAACCACTAATACAAATTACTTTTATAGAATATTCTGGAAGCTTTTTTTACTGAAAAGGCGCGAAATATTACATAACTTCCTGGTTCCCGGTAACGATAAACAAATCAAACCCTTCATTGCAGTACTGTTATTGTTAACAGTTTCAGTAGAGCCGAATATTATTATTTACCATTAATAATTACAATTATTAAACCTCTGAAATCAATGTTACATAAAAATACATATTCATATTATTATCGTTAACCACATCTGAGTAATTTGTGATACAAATTACCGTCTCAAACAATAAAGTCATAACGCGACTACAATAAATTTTAATAATTACAATATTTTGAAACAAATTACAACATTGATTATATAACATTATACAATTTTATTTCTTTTAAAAACTTTACTATGTTGTGACAGATGGTTGGATCACTCAAGGCCACCGAGAGGTTAGTAGGATTACCACACTGCGTAGATAGGGCTCTCTGCAACTATAATGTATTGAACTTGACAAAAGTTTGATCGTGTACAAGTAGCTTTACGGAAGGCACGGGCATGCATTCAAGTAACGGGAGTCTGAAAACCTATCCGTAACGGCACGCGCTTTAAACATTTGAGTGGCAAGTATGAGAAGTTTTCGTCATATGCAGTAAAACATTCTTGTTTTTACCTCTATTGTGCCTGAAAGTTGTAAGGAACTTTTGCATGCAACACCACGCCTAAGTAAATCGAACTATACTTTAAGCCCGGCTAACCAAAATTTAATGCTTCTACTAAGTTTTGTCATGTAAAAATATTTTCTTTTAAAACACTGTAAGTGAATTTTTTGACACCTGGTATTTCTGGGATTTTTCATTGTTCTTATAAGACGAATGCTGTGTGACTTTCATCTCAGTGGACCACGGATTCTTTTGAGAATAATTTCATTTACAGTCTGCCCAGACCAGAGTTTCCAAAAGAAACGTAAACGCTATAAGGAAAATCACATATAAACCTAATTGGAGAAATATACATATATTGTTAAACTTTTTGTTATCTATGTCCAAAGTAATATTTCCTTAAAATTAAGGCTTCGATGTCCAGACCTGAGCTTCCAAAAGAGACGTTAACGCTGTAGCAAAAACTAGGAAAATGTCTTGTGACCGCGAGCGCGAATTACCTACGGGCCGGCGGTGCAAGCGCAACCCGAGCTGGGTGTGACTAATGACCGGTTCCCTCCAGAACAATAGGTGTGCAGAACAATAGCCGACGACGACGACGAAGTTGTTGGCAGGCTGAGGGCAGCCCGAAGAAGTGTTATATAGTGTACCTACCCTTGCTAGGGTTTAACCACTGATAGGTAGGAAAAGGTTTTGCAGGATGGCGGTTGAGACTGAGGTTGTGCGGGGAGATAGGAGGTAGCATTGAGCTCCTCGACGACTGCAAGTCAGGGTGCAACGGCCCTACTGCACCGCTGGTGGATGATATTATCGAAATTGTGTGGATTAAATTTTGAATTTACCAAGCAACTCATGGCAGGACTATAAGGAGTTCAGCTTTTGCTGCTGGTTGGAGTAACCCATGCGGGGAACCCGGGGACGCCTGAAGCGGCGTTCTCTGGGAGAACAAAGCCATTGAATGCTGCTCCCCCATATCCAGAGGATTCCTTTGGGCCGTTTCGAGTATGTTCCTCTTCTAGAAGGTTCCGCTTTGTATGCGGGCCTATGTAAGGGGCTAATCTTCAGAGTTAAGAGTTACGAAGTGAGAAATAGACAGTGACAGTACAATTTAGTTGTGAGTTTTGACTCAGCAGTTCGGTTGTGATTTGATTCGATGGATCAGTTGTGTTGTGTTCCGAGCGTGTGCTAAAAGTGACTCAAGTGTAACGTTTGTGCTACGCTGAGAGCCAAAGTGATAAACAAAGTGTGTTTCGCAGTAACTGTTGTTCTTATTTGTTCAGTATATTATTATCATTATTGTTATTTTTATCTATGTCCAAAACAATCTTTCTTTAAAATTAAAGCTTCAATGCTGCTTCAACGCTTTATTAAAACACACACAAAAAACCTAACCCTCCCTTGCTTTGTGAAAATGTGTCTATTCCTAGCTGCTTTTGTTACGGAGCGTAAGCTTAGCGTTTTGGGGAACATAACGGCATATACAATACACGCTCCAAGAAACTGTTAGCGCTTTTCTTTCCTGGGAGCTTTGTATTCTTAGTTAACATGAATAATTTAACAAGCCGTTTATCTGTTATACTCGTATGAAGTGCAATAGTAATATGTAGATTGTTTCTCACATAGGCTAGCAGGGAGGGGCGGAGATGCGCTCTAGCCCCCCGCTTTAATTAAAGAAGAAATATCGCATTTGTTACACTTAACGTTATGGCGTTGCTTTGATTTTATAAAATCAAAACCAATTACTTTTATTTTTATCTATTTACTTAAACCAGATGAGCATCATCAGAGTCAGCGAGTGAATTTATCTTAACGGTGAACTTTTATCTCAAAAGACGTTCCATTAATTCGGGCAGAAAAAGAAACAGATAGGCCGAAACAAATATACTTTACATTTACTAGTAAATGACTCTGAATAAGAATTAATGTCCGAAACAATAGGAGCAAAAACTTACAGTATAACTGAGTAATCGAACTACTTAAATATTACATTTAAAAGGCATGTTTATTTAATAAATGTTTTCATAAGTTTTCTCAAAATGTAAGTTAATGTTTGCATCCAAAAATCGATGGATCACTTATATGCTGTTTGAAACCTAGAATTGTGAAATGTTCTGCTCATTACTGCACTTTGTACACTGGTAAGATATGCTTCAAAATGTGCGAGCCCCTCTCTAAAGGGATCCTGGATCCCCTCTGGTTTCTTGTTTGTTGCAACGAAAATTAATGAACAAATACATGAGAATCAGTATTTTCTGTAAGTCGTAACTGTTTTCTATTCACTGGCACAGACATAAACATGCTTAAGAAGTTTGTAATATTAACATTTTGGAATATACATAAATAACACATTCTGCACCTTTTCTTTAATTTACGGACGCTCTTTAACTGCTGTGGTCCTTAGCGTCCCATTCTATATTGAGCGTGAAAGACCGGTAATTCTGCTCAGAGGCCTCTTTATCAGGCTAAGGATTTTTACGCCCGAAAAAATCCATCGCCCTCCGCCGGGTTTGAACCCACGACCTCGGGAACTAGAGGCTAGCATGGTGACCACTACACGACGGAGGACGACACATTCTGCAACGAAAGCTCTACTAAATAGGTTCGCTGTTTGCTTTCTCTACCACGTATCTAGTAGGTGGAGAAAATATTATGTTCCATCCAAAACTTCCATGTCGAGATTTAACCGGAAATAGATGTTTTGAGGCCCTCTGAATAAAAATAAGTATATTTTTAGCAAACTTGATGTTTAAGTTCAGCAACTTCCAAAGATGAAACACGAAAATTCTCAACAAAATATCCCCAGCCCAAACTATCCTTTTAATGGGAAATTTTTCGTTATTTTTTTTTATTTTCTGAAAAGTGACTCTTAACGACTTTGATTAAAATACCACATATTTAAGATATTTACATGGCAATAAAACAAAAAACAAAAACAACAAAAAAACGATATCTTGAATTTTCTGGGAGTAGCCTGTGCAGTGCTCATCATTCGGAAGAAATTTTGTTTAATTTTGTATAAGGGATAGACAAAAACTTACTACTCAAAAAATGTAGATCTCTTTAAAACACACAATTTATTTAAAATAATGAGCCGTTACTACTTATTTGAATTTTTCAATACTGATATTTTTAAACTGCTGTTGCTATTCAGTTGTTTCTCGCAATGTCATAGAAAGATTACGGAGTTTCAAGGCTAGCGTAAATGACATTTGACAATAGATTCTGTTTCCTCTATCCCTCTTGTATGTACCTAGACCTAAATGTGTAATGAAGCTATTTCTGCAAAGGTTTATCTCGATTAACATGAAATAAATAGAAAAATTAGGTTTTTAGGAATAGTTTATAGAAGCCATATAAAAATAAACGACAGTGGCTAGAGAAAATGATGTGAATGTAACACATCAGTTTTCTCAATGTTATATCCTGGGACTAGAGGTAGGAAAAGAAATACCATAGCCACTACCTTGGAATGCTTACGAGAATGGAACCCTTACAAAAAAAAATTGAGTTTTATTTATGGACGCTCTTTAACTACTATGGTTCTTAGCGTCCCATTCTATATTGGGCGTGAAACACCGGTAATTTTGCTCAGAGGCCTCTTTATCAGGCTTGAGGTTCTTTTACGTGCCGTAAATCTACGACACGGGACCACCGGCTTTACTACCCTTTCGAAGGAAGCCGTGCTAACGATTTTTACGCCCGAAAAAATCCATCGCCCTCCGCCGGGTTTGAACCCGCGACCTTGGGAACTAGAGGCTAGCACGGTACCACTAGTCCACGGAGGACGACAGGAACCCTTACAAAAACCTGTAAATCTAGTTATATAGCTCCTGAATTTAGTTTTTTACTTATGGACGCTCTTTAACTGCTGTGGTCTTTAGCGTCCCATTCTATATTGAGCGTGAAATACTGGTAATTTTGCTCAGAGGCCTCTTTATCAGGCTTGAGGTTCTTTTACGTGCCGTAAATCTACGACACTGGACCACCGGCTTTACTTCCCTTCCGCCCGAAAAAATCCATCGCCCTCCGCCGGGTTACACATGTATAAGGAAACTATTTTATTCATTTATGTACTTACATGTTTCAGAAACTTGGAACGCCAAACTGTTTCGGTATCTGCTTCCGTCTCTGTCCATCTCTCTCTCTCTCTCTCTCTCTCTCTCTCTCTCTCTCTCTCTCTATTCTCCTTCCACTCAATTCAGAGCTGATAAAGACTGAACCACGTTTTACTTTCTCTACTACGTACAGTAAGTAGGGGAAGTATTGCATTCCACCCAAAAATTTGATACCGAGATTTCACAGGAAATACATGTTTTGAGGCCCCTTAATCCAAAAAGCACTTTTAGAAAAAGGTCGTCTGTGTGTATGTGTCTGCGTGCCTTTGAGCAGCATAACTCAAAAACTAAAAGTTGGATAGATACCAAACTTGGTATTTGGTTCGGAACCTTTCAAAGATGCGACACGAAAGTGTTCAAGAAAATCCCCCACTCCAGACTACCCTTTACATGGAATATATTTCGAAAATTTCTATTTTCTCAAAAATGGCTCAAACGATTTTTATTAAAATATTATATATTTAAGATATTTTCATGACAAATAAAATGTATATCTTGAATTTTGTGGGAATGTTCCCAAAAGTCCTCTTCTTTCTGAATGGCTTTTGTATAACTGGTAAATCGTAAGAGATAGACAAAAATTTTCTACACAAAAATGTAGAGCTCGTTAAAACACACAGTTTATGTCATATACATTTTTTGTGGAATGAACATTTCCGAGATATTCCTTGTTATTTGTTTGAATTTTCCAATACTTATTTTACTTTTTCTCAAATGGGAATTCGTAATTCGTTTTTTTATGTCCTGGACATGCAAAGAGAATGGAATGTTCCGCATAACAACCAGCTCTTAAAAGATTTTACTATCGCTTAAAGCCTACCATATATCCCTTGCACCTACAAGAAAATTAGCAATAAGCTTCTGCAAATATTTATCTGGATTAACATGAAGTAGATGCAGAAAAGCGTTTGTAAAAATAGTTTGTACAAGAGTAGGGAAATTTGCGTGAGTGTATCATATCAGATTTTATTTTATCAATTGCAATTAAAATCTTTCCAGCATTCGTACCCAAAACAGGTAGTCGGTCATACATTTCTTTTGCCGAAGGATACACTCGAAATGTAATTGAAATAAGGTTCCTCCGTTTTCAGTAGTAGTGTAATCAGACTATGTTGGTACGTTTTATTCTAATCTCATGTATTTTTAAAGAACACCAACAAAACGTATTTATATGGTGCTTTTGAATTGTCTTTAGCAGAGAAATGATCAACCGCGTTCGGAATATGACAGCTTCAAAACTCATACCATATGATCTTTACACAAAAATATTAATAGAAACTTTCTGGGGGAAAAAATACAATTTATATGTCTATATGTACCCTATTTCATTATTAAATTACTTCTAAAAATGTGGACTTCGCTTCAGAAGTGTTCTCGTGATATTTCAACTCAGTTAGACAAAAATAACTACAAAATAGCTACATACCAAGCTTTGTTATATTAAAAAATCTGACTGTCACATTCGCATGACTTCACTATCGTTTATTTCGATATAACTTCTACAAATTATTCTCACAAAACCTTATGTTTCACCTACTAATCGAGATAAACGTTTGGAGAAGCAGTTTCATTACACATTTATTTGTAGGTACACGAGAATACAGGGCACTAAATCGATAATCAGGTGTTTAACAGCGGGTAGCTATATGCTGGCCTTGAAATTCCATATTCCTTCCATGACATCGCGAGAAATAACTGAATTATGACCGCTTCAAAAAAATGACGAAGTATTAAAAATTAAAATCAATAACAATGGGTATCTCTAAAATAGTTGATGCCACAAAAAAGCTATATTTATGCAGTAAGTTTTGGTTATCTCTTATGGTTTGCCAGCTATACAAAGCTATACTTACAAAATTCTTTCCGAATGAATGGCTTTTGACAGGCTATTCCCAGGAAATTCAAGATATATATTTTATTAATCATGCAAATGTCTTAAATACATGATATTTTAATTAAAATCCATAGAGCCACTTCTGAAAAAATAAAAAATAACGAAACATTTTGCAGTAAAGTGTAGTTTGGGGTGGGGATCCTTTTCAAACTCTTTTTGTTGCAACTTTGGAAGATACTGAAGTTAAATACCAAGTTTGGTATTCGTGGGACATTTCGTTTTTGAGTTATACTGTGCGGACCTCTTTATGAATATAATTTTTTTGTGGATTCAGGAGGCTTCCAAACATATATTTCCAGTGAGATTGACGATATCGAATTTTTGGGTGGAATGCAATACTCCCTCCACCTACTAGGTAAGTGATACAGAAAGTAAAAGAGCTCAAGATGGGAAGAAAGAGCCGGCATATGCAATGGGGACAGGTTTAAATAATTTTAAACTGAACAATGGTTTCCAAAGTAAATAATTTCCAAGATATAAATTTTAACCGAAAACATGCAAAACAATTTAAAGCATAGAGCGTGCAACAAATTAGTTTAAATGCTTCTGGCCAAGCAAAAATAATAGTCTACATCATATCAAATTAATCAGTATAGTCTAAACATTACTTTGGTATTAAAAGAAAAACACATTTTTACACCAAATTACCTACTTTCCAAAACAACTTATACATTTCCATTTTTAGGAGTCCTAGTGCATCTTATCGATGTTTTTAAAGGGTTTTCAGAATATTCGTTAATCGAATTAATCCAAATCAGGTCTGTCTGTAGTACTTCTAGCCCTTTCACACACCAATGATTAAAAATAGCCACCGCTGAAAACCTCAGCAAATTACAATATAACTGGTTGTAATAAAAGAAAATCATAAATACAAAACACTATTCAGGCAAGTACACTGTGATATACTAGCAGATTATTGCTATTGCCAATAATACAAAGATTGCTAATAGTTTAATTGAGATTAACAGATGTTATCATGTTAGTGATTATTAGGGCTAGGAGTTTTACAACCTAAAATTTACATAATATGCAAAATAAAATATTCTGTCGTGATCTAAAATTTACAAAATATGCAGAGTAACAAAAAACTCTGACGTGTTATATTCGCATGACTTTCTCTACCATCTGTTGCTTATTAGTGGTTATACAAATTATTGTTACGAAAGTTTATTTTCCTATCTACTTCATTTTAATCGAGATAAACCCTTCCGGAAATAGCGCATTAGGGGAGGAAGGGTAATGGCGCTCACTTAAGGAAAAGTTACTAAGAATTTCTCAAAATATACTTAAACATACAGGTTGCTGGCTGAACAAGTTTTATTCGAAAAACATTATAGTGCAGGGACTAAAAAATAAATAATAAAACTATCCAATGAGCGGGATTGCCCGATACTTGGGGGTAATTGCGCTCAGTATGGTCAGATCAATGGATGCACAAATCACATTTATAATTTTGTGGTTTATCATCCCAACTACAATCTTTATGGGTCCAATTTGCACAAATGGTGCACCGGAACCAGATTTCATAGTTTCGACCAAACTATCCACACACTACACAGATATCATCTTTATTTTCATTCTGTTCCAATCAACAAATGGGTTTGGCATGATGTTGTCTAGTTCGTCATCATCACATAACTCTTCTTCATCCACATATTCTTCTGAAGAACTTTCAAACAATTGACTTTTTGCTCTTTGGTTTTCTTTACCCTACCATTTGATGAAGTGGTCATTGCTCACCTGAGCGTCATTGTCCTCTATGGCCATTTTGGAATTCTTTACCTATAGTGAAGAAGGTATACAGTTTTAAATGCTGTTTAATATATTAATGGGAAGCTGTATGCATCCTCTAAATCAACATGATAACTGTCAAGTGCAGAAAATAATAGATAGCACATATCTTTAGTTTTCTTCATGTTGATTTCTATAAGAGATTCCTGCTGAAAATATTTTGCACGTTTACAACAAAACCTATCCTTCCGGATCCACCATTAAACTACTACGAAGTTATAAAGACTGACACACAAGTTCAGCACCTCTTGGGCAGGTCAAACTCTCACCCAAACCAAAATACTTACATGAGCGCCATTGCCCGCTGAGCGGGAAGGCCCTCCGTTCCCCTACACATTTCGTTATAGATACAAAGGAAATGGCGATAGTCAAATGTTTTAGAACTGGACGCTATATGCTGGCCTTAAAATTCCTTAGGCTCATTCACAATGAAAATTAGCCGTAAGAATAGCGTAAACTTATAGATGCTATGTATTGTAATGGAACAATTCACAATGAATCATGTAAACATAAAAATAAACATAGAATTAGACGTAAACTCAGAAGCTTGCAAAGTCCAAGCTTTTAAGTTTATGTCTACGTCAAACATAAGCAAATAGCCAATCACAGAGCGATTCTCATCACATGACTATTTTACAACCTGACATTACATTTTCTTTGACTCGATAACTGCCTTTCTGTGTAAGATCACGGGACAGGAATCACTGCGATATCTAAAAACATCGCAGCAAAACAATTGTTATGGTAGATGGTGTTTTCTTTTCTCAGTTTTTCTTTAACCGAGCAGCTAGCTTTTGTTTATTTTAATACATAAACCCCATTGCTGCTCTGTTCAGAAGCAGCCATTTTAACACAGCTGCGAGTTGACATTCCTCTGTTCTCTCTTTTTGATTGGCTAATACGCTATGTCTTCCATACTGCTAAGTTTACGTGTTAAGTCTTAAATTTTTATGTTTACGGCTAATTTTCATTGTGAATGACCCTTATACTCTTTCCATGACATCGCGAGAAACAACTGAAAATCGAAGAATAACTAATTATTGAACAATTCGAAAAATTAAAAACGGATATTTCGTAAATGGCTATTGCCACAAAAATATTATTTGAAATAAATTGTATGCTCTAAAGGGATACTTATTTTTTTTTTTTTTTTTTGTAGTACCTACGTTTTCGTCTATCGCTTAACGTTTACCAGTTGTACAAGGTTATACAAAATTCCTTCCGAATGGATTAGGATTAAAATTCAACGCGGACGGGGGCTTAGCACGTCGACCTACATAGATCTTTTGTGCCTATGCCCCGGACGGGGCGCCCCCGGGAGGGAAGGATGAGGTGAGAGAAGAGAGAGGGCGGCCGAACTAGATGGCACGACGGACAAAGGGGAGGGTCCCTACCATTTACAGATTTAAACTCCCCGGATGAGCACTAGTACAGCTGGCTTCCCTCCCCCTGTGGACTTACGCATCCCCTGCGGGACCAGGAACCCGGAGACCGCCCCCATTCCGGGGAACGAAGGTTTCCACAGAGATCCTTTTCCCCCGACATGCCATTCACACGCCGAGACCTACACGTACAACCCTGAAAGAGACCAAGCGGATGAAAGGTGAAGTGAAATGAGAATGGAGGTGAAATGGAGGGACAGGAAATTCGGGGAACTTAATGATCATTCGCCTAGCGACCCGGGGAAACCCCCGAAAAAACCCATGGACCAGGAAGGTCGGCCACAGGAATCGAACCCACGACCTCCCGAATGCGGACCAGAGACGTTACCGCCTGAGTCATCCCGCTCGGTTCCTTCCGAATGAAGTGGACTTCACAGGCTATTCCCAGAAAATTCAAGACGTGCATTTTATTTGTCATGTTGATATCTTTAATATATTGTATTTTTAAAAAAAATCGTTAGAGCCATCTTTAGAAAATAAAAAATTTCAAAAAATGTTCCATGTAAAGGTTGAAATTATCTTGAAAATTATCTCCCATGTGGTGGGGGATTATCTTTGGAAGGTATTGAGTCTGAATACCAAGTTTGGTATTTATCCAAGTTTCGTTTTTGAGTTATGCTGTTCACAGATACACCCACAGACTTTTTTTTTTCTAAAACTACCTGTTTTTTTATTTAGGGTGCCTCAAAGCATAACTTCCGGTGAAATCTCGGTATCGATATATAATGAGGTAACATTTCAGTTATAAAATGAATTAGTGAGTTTATAACAATTAGCTATTTATTTAAGAATAAAATATACATGAGAAGCAAGCTAAACTATGGAATTTGATATTGCAGTATTTATTTTATTAAAATTATGAGTACATAGTTAACGCATGGTGTGCTTTTTTACATGCTTCTTTTTACTTCAGTTTATGAGCAGTGTTGGAATATACAATGAATACCTTGTGCAAATTTTCAAATAAAACGTGTTTCCTATTGTCAGCCAACAAAGCCTTGTACTTTGAAAAACGTATTTCTACTTCAGGTGACACAAGAAGAGCATATTTAAAATGCACAATATTATTTGAATCTAATTCTTGAAAATTAAAAGAACACTTTTAACCCAACAAAATCATTGAAATGGAGCGCATTGAAATGTACGATATCCCTCGTTTTTTTTTCTAACTTACGTCACACAGTTTACAATACAGTATATTACCAGTAGAAAACTATTTCTCACCATATTAAGACACGCACTGTTGTAATTTTACTCGAATACTTTGCTCCACTTTAGCCATCTTTACTTTCTCTTTTGCGTTTAGAAAAAGGTGCGTGCGCGCGTGTGCACCTATCTTGTCTGTCTGTGAATAGCATAACTCTAAAACGAAAAGTCGGTTAAATAAAAAACTTAAATACTAAGTTCAGGACCTTCCAAGGATGCGACATGAAGATTTTGAAGAAAATCCCCCACCCCAATCTACTGTTTACATGGAAAAGTTTTCGTTATTTTTTATTTACTCAAAAAAAAAAGCCTCTAACGATGTTGATTAAAATACTATATGTTAAAAATATTCACATGACAAATAAGATGTATATTTGAATTTACTGAGTACAGCCTGTGAAGTCTTCTTTATTGGGAAGGAATTCTGTATAATCTTGTACAACTGGTAAACTTTAAGCGACAGACGAAAACGTACTGCACAAAAATGTCTTTAAAACACACAATTTATTTCAAATAACCTTTATGTGGCCATTTGGAGATATCGGAGGTTAGTGGTTTGAATTTTTCAATAGTTTGGCATCTTTTGTAGTGCTGTTATATTAATTGTTTCTTGCGATGTTATGAAGCAGATATGGAATTTCAAGATTAGAATATAGCAACCCGCTTTTAAGCATTTGACTATCGTTTCGGTTTCCTATATCCCATTTATCTACAATTAAACATGTAATGAAACTATTTATGCAAATGTTTATCTCGATTAACATGAATTAGATGGAAAAATAAGGCTTTGCAAGAAGAGCTCTTAAAAGTTATATAAAAGTAAACGATAGTGGGTACAGGAAGTAGTGTGAATATAACAATAATAATGTTTTATATAGCTTCCACAAAAGCTTATTTTTTATCTACTTTATGACAATCGAGACAAAATGAATTCAGACATAGTTTCATTATACATTTCGTTGTAAGTATATACAAGGGGGATACAGGAGACCGAAGCGATAGTCAAATGTTTAAAAGCGGGTCGCTATATGCTGACTGAAATTACATAGTCTTTTCATGGCATCGCGAGAAACAAGTGAAAATGGCAACACTTCCAAAGATGACTAAAGTTTGGAACATTTCAAAACAATAACAATGCGTATACCACCGAGCGGGATGGTTCAGGGGCAATGTCTATGGCCCGCATTCGGGAGGTCCCGGGATCAATTCCTGACGACCGCCCACTCTGACCCATAGGCTTTTTCGGGGGTTTCCCCGGTCTTCAGACGAATGCTGGAGTGGTTTCTTTCATCCCCCGAATTTCCTCTCCCTCCATTCTTCATTTCATTCATATTTCATCCAGTTGGTCTCTTTCAGGGTCAGAAGTGTCGGCGATGGTGTTTCGGTGCAGCGTGGCAGGAGAAAAGGATGCTCTTTGCGACTCTCTCCGTCCCTCGGCTTTCGGCTGGCTGCCGGGGTATCCGAACCCCCTTGAGGGACTTTGGGCCCCCTCTGTATAGGGTGGAATCCCCGGTCTGCCTGTTCGTCTACCGAGGTGTCTCTATCTGGAAAGTTAGGGACCCTGTCATTGCTGTGCCGCCCCTCCTGGTTGTGTAGGCACAATGTCCACTCTGGATCGGTGCTGAGTACCCTCCGTAGTCAATCCTGTCCTATCCTATGGGTATCTCGGAAACAGCTGATGCCACAAAAAGGATACATGTATAAAATAAATTGTGTGTTTAATAGAAACCTGCATTGTCTGTGAAGTAATTTTTTGTCTATTTCTTATAGTTTAGAAATTATACAAAATTATAGAAAATTCTTTCCGAGTAGAGGGCTTCACAGGTTGTTCCTACAAAATTCAAGATATACATTTCATTTGTCATTAACATATCTTAAATATATAGTATTTTAATAAAAATCGTTTGTCATGTTTTAAAAAATAGAAATAACGAACATTTTGCATTTAAAGCATATCTTATCTTCCTAAAGAAAGGGAACTCGGCACCGACCCAGAGTATTGTACCTAAGTCCAACAAGAGGGCGTCCTGGGAGGAAGGATGAGGCAAGAGGAGACACCGGGCGGCCGGATCCAGGAGCGATGGTACACCAATGACAGGGTCCCTAAGTTTCCAGAAATAGACACCCGGCAGACGGACAGGCAGACCGGGGACCCCGCCCCTCAAGGGGGATCGAATACTCCGGCAGCCAGCGAAAGCTGAGGGACGGAGAGAGTTCACAGAGAGCATCCTTTTCCCTTGCCACGCTGCGCCGAAACACCATCGCCGACACTTCTGACCCTGAAAGAGACCAACGGGATGAAGGATGAATGAAATTATGAGTGGAACGAATTGGAGGGGCAGGAAATTCGGGGGCTGAAAGAAATCACTCCGACATTCGCCTGACGACCCGGGAAAACCCCGAAAAAACCCCACGAGTCAGAGTGGACGGTCACCGAGGATGGAACCCGGGACATCCCGAATGTGGGCCAGAGACATTGCCGCTTGAGCCATCCCACTCGATATGTAAAGCTTAGAATGAGGTGGGATGATTTTCTTGATAATCTTCATGTCGCATCTGTAGCAGATGTTGAACTTAAATACAGAGTTTGATATTTCTCATATATGTCGTTTTGAGTTATGCTGTTCATATATACACACGCACGCGCGCGGCCTTTTCCTAACAATATTTCCTTTTGGATTCATAGGGTCTCAAAACATGTATTTCTGGTGAAATCTCGATGTAGGATTTTTGAGTGGAGTACAATACTTCCTCTACCTACTAGTTACGTGGTTGAGAAAGTAAACAGTTATTACTTTTTAGCAGGGTTAGGATTTTTAGGTGCAAATTTCAGATGAAAAAAGGAAGAGAAAAGGTGCTCAAATAAGGTGAAAAAAGCGACAATATGGTGCTGGTTTATTTAAGGGGATGCACAACTGAGATTGCTATTTTCTAAACTATCCATTCAATTGAGCTGAAATATTAACCACATGTCAGTCTTCTTTAGATATAATTGTTTTGTGAATTTCAATCCAAAATCTTAATTAATTTTAAAGTTATTAATTTTCAAAATATAAAATTATGGGTATATGCAAAATGCAACACATGATGCATTTTTCAAAAAAAAAAAAAAAAGAAGTCTTATGTTGCTTCTATGTCAAGGAACTACAAATTTGACATTTTTTTTCTACCACTTTTAGTTTAAGAGAAAAAAAGTTTTGCAGATTTGTATTCGAGTTTTTTTAGTTTTTTTTTGTATACATTTGTTATCTTCAAAAATTAGTAGCGCAAAAACTATTCATTACGCAGAAAAATTATGACAGTTTTATTTATTTGGGGTTTTGAAAGAAGCATAAAAATGTCAATATGAATGAATGAAAACTACATCATGTGGAACATTTTGAATATGCAGAAATGCTGAAAATAAGAAACGCCTTAAAATGAAGTTTTAAAAATATAAATAGCTAGCAACCAAATGCGCAAGGGTATTTAAAAAGTCTCGTAATGATCCTGAAGCGTTCGCTAGGTCAAAAATTAAAGTGGATTCTAAAACTACAAGCAATGGAGAATTTTTTGGGAACATTTTTTTTTTAATTTGTTGAGATTTTGGGTTAATTTCAATTGTGCATTCCCTTAACTAATTCAACGATTTCTCTTTCCTCTATTCTAATTTATTGAACTACAAGCAAGTACATCAAATTATCACTCATCATAATAAGGAAAAATCATGAAGCTGTTGTACTTCAAGACATTAAGCATCTCCACATTTTTAAAAGTAAGTCTGTTTCTATTAGGAGATAGAATGTCTTTGTAAATGCTAAAGCTTCTTTCAACATCCAAGGAAACCAGTGGGGCAAACCTTGTATTCACTCGGAATGGCAACTCTACAGATGTGGCGAATTCCTCAATGTCTGGATCCTTCTGAAGATTAGATTCAAGTTTGGCTTTGGCAAAACCATCTAACTGCTCCCTCACGGAAGTAAAAATATTCCATTGTGTTTCCTTTTCCAGACCTTGTTCTTCGTCATTTAATAGCTGCAGGCAGGTACTTGTAACTACGGACACAATATAGTTTTGTCTGCAAATTATGTATTTTCTCCGGTAACAGAAGTTGCTGTGTCTTGGAAATTGCACCTGCGTCGAATGGATCTAAAGAAAGCACAAACTCTTTAATTTTGTCAAACTTCTTACACAACATAGCAGCACACTCAATCCAAGATCCCCAGCGAGTAATGACTGGGGAATTTGGAAGGGGCAGGCCAGTGATTTCCCTGTAGTAGGCTCGGAGCTTTCAGTAGAATCTTCTTCAGGGCAGAGATGAATTGATTTGCGATGTCGTATTCGTTCCTTATGGATTCACAAACCTTGTGAAGGGCATGAGCCAAGCATGTCACATGCTTAAAGTTAGGAAATAACGGTTTCAATTGGCCAACAGCTGAAACCAAGTATGGAGCCTGGTCCGTAGCCACAAGAAGTTTTTCAAACTCGATACCAGTAGGCCAGAGTTTTTGGCAGAAGTCCATAATGGATTGCATTACTGTACTGGCATTGGCTTTCTGCAGCTCGTACATTTTTAACAACATTGGCTTAACTTTCTCCCCTGCTAAGGGAAAAACTAAAATGTTCAAAACATATCGTTCCATTGAGTCTATGGTTTCATTCACAATGATTCCCACATCGCAATGACACTTTCTCCTTGATTCTTTCTATGGTTTCTTGATAAACAGGCTCCATGTAGTTTTTTCTTAAAGTACTCTCATCGGGCATTGACATCTTTGTGTATTTTTCAAGAAATCCCTTGAAGGCTGGATGGTTCACCTTAGAGTGGAATTCCTGCTTGTGTAAGAGCTGCACACAAATCAATGTTTAATTCCTTCAAAGTTTGGCTTTTTGAAGAACTTTGTTGAAACGCACTTCGTAAAAGAGGTTGCTGTGATTTGTTTGCTTGAGAGTCTTGTTCATTTGAAGCTGAGAGCTGGAAATGTGTTGTTTGATGCGATCTCGCTGGTGTTTTTCATCTAACAAACTTCCTGAATCACAAATAGTACATCGCATAACAGTTCCATCAGTGTCTGTGAAATCTTGTTTGAATTCCTCAGCCAGAACAGTAAATCGAGCACTGGACTCCGTTGGCATGGTAAAATCTAGTACTAGTACACTCGTTTGGTAATTTAACATAGAGCTATAATTGGCGCAACAGTTCTAGACATGTGAAAATCTTAATGACAGCTATGAAGCGAGTTACTTACCGGATCAGGAGGTGACCGGTCGTCTGCATGCTGCAGGAGTGTGCGGGACAGTCATTGTCAAATATCCGCACACCGGTTATGTACTGACTGCACTACACTACGTTGCACAGATAAACTTATAGTTGTATACAGTATATTTAAATCCACCGTTGTAAAAAGCGCTTAATATGAAAACCTGTGAATTATCTGCCTCCAATTCTTCCACACCTGTAATACCTTCCTCTTCTGCGGAATCACGCTGTCGCTACTTTCTGCACCATTATCCTGGATGAGAATTCTTTCCATTTGATTTTCTACAATTTCATCTTTTTCGAAATAATGTTTATCAATTTATTAAACATTTCGACATACATTTTCCCATTCTGGCCTTCCAATTTCTGCAAATCGCTGGCGACATAACTGCTCCACATCTTTTAATTTAAAAGTGATATTTCTGTGTGCCACCCATTTTTTTACATCAGCCCAGATTAATTCTATTGGGTTTAGAACTGGGTGATACGGTGGCAGTCTAAGTATATTATGGCCATGTTGTATTAATATCTGGTCAAGTATGTAGGACTTCTGAAGCGGTTTGATGGCTTTAATTAAGTTATATAGCTTTGTTTTACTCATGCTTTCATCTAAAGCTATATTCCTAAGTAACCAAGCTCTCATTTCTTCTTGCAAGGAATTTGAGGTAGGTGGTTTGTCAATTTGAGCGTTATGGTAAGAAGCATTGTCGATAACCAGAACAGACCCAGCAGGTATATTAGGTATCAACATGGTGTTGATCCACTTCATGTAATTTTCTGTATTCATCTGTTGATGAAAACCTTTTTTTTGCGACTTGTAAAAGAAGAGCATTTGAAACGAAGCCGATCTTTCCAACAGCATGAACGATAGTAAGTATTTGTCCTTTGGCAACAGGTGTCTGCAAACCTAATTCGCAATCGTCACTCCAACTTTTAGATGCTGTATAGCTGCTGTGTATGTATGACTCATCTTCATACACTATAGTTTGACCCTCTAATTTGTACCTCTGAGTAAGGCACTCTTCCAACTGAGATCGTTATGTCGTGCTTTTCTATTATAAATCTTCTATTTGATTTCGTTTTCTTCCACTTGAACCCTAAATCTTTTATACTTTTTCTGAGATTTATAGCACCATCTTGAAAATTTATGCTGTATTTCAACTTGATAAGCAATCTGCTTACTTTTAGCACAGTTTTTCCTTCCTCATAGAAATTGTGAATCGTGCGCCGAATGACGCATTTGTCGAAATCGTCTATTTCTGTAATACGTTTAGGAACCTTATGTTTCTTCCCAGGTGTATCAAATGGTACTCCTTCATCCACGTGTTTTTTCTTATCTTTGAGAACTCTGGAAATCAAACTCAGTGAAACATCAGTTGCTTTGGCTATTCTTTCTTTCATTCTCTTAACGCTTTTATGGAACTCGGGTGAACATATATTTTCTTCCTTCATCTCTGCTTCTTGCTTCATGAAGTCGAGGACATTTGCAATTATTTCCCTGCTTTGACTATGTAATGCCTTACCACTTAATTTTGAAAACATAGGAGCCATGGTTATAAATCAACATATATAAAATAAGCACTTTTTAGATACTGCTCTCTTAGAAATTACAATCAGATGCGGAACACTTTCTATGCAGACTGTATGTGAGTAGGTTATTAAGGAGAGAGCGAGGCCACTTTTTTGCGTTTATATGGGAAAGGATAGGGAAAACGAGGCTAAATGCGACGGTTCAAGGAGGAAAATGCGTTTATATGGGCAAGATAGGGAATACGAGGACTGACGCTAGGCTAGACAGTTGTAGGAGGGGGAGTGCGCTTTATATGAGACAGATAGGGAATACGAGGAGAGGTGCTAGTCTAGAGAGGGTTGAGGAGTAGAGTATACGTTTATATGGGAGAAATACGGAAAACGATGAGAGGTGTTAGACTAGACAGGGCTTGAAACGTAGTGCATGGTTTATATGAGAGATATAGGAAAACGAGGAAAGGTGTTAGGCTAGACAGAGGTCGAGGAGTAGAGTATGGTTTATATGAGAAGTATAGGAAAACGAGGACAGGTATTAGGTTAGGAGAATTGAGAATGTGTTTATAAGGAGAGACGAGAAAACGGAGAGAGATCCTATGCTAGGATAGACAGGTGTTAAAGTTAGGTTAGATAGGAAACCAAGGAGTGATACTCAGCTAGAGGGGGGCAGGAGGGAATGCGCTTTATGAGAGGTAGGGGATACGGGGAGTGGTGTTAGGCTAGACAGAGGTTGAGAGTAGAGTATGCGTTTATATGTATGAGAAGTATAGAACAGGAGGAGGGGTGTTAGGCTAGACAGAGGTTGAGGAGTAGAGTATAGTTTATATGAGGGTATAGGAAAACGCGGAGAGGTGTTAGGCTAGACAGAGGTCGAGGAGTAGAGTATGGTTTATATGAGAGGTACAGGGAAACGAGGAGAGGAGTTAGGCTAGGCAGAAGTCGAGGAGTAGAGTATGGTTTATATGAGAGGTATAGGAACAGGAGGAGAGGTGTTATGCTAGACAGATACTAAAGGAGTAGCAATATGGGTTTATATACAGGAGAGATAGGGAATAGGAGGTGCTAGACTTGAAAGCGACTTTAGACGTGAACTTAGTGGAAAACTGTTTCATGTCAATGTTAGACCGCTAATTCTAGATATGCCCATCACGTAACCTATTCAGGGAAAAGGTGACTCGTTCAGGGGGAAAAGGTGACTGCTCAGGGAAAAAGGTGACCCACAAAGGGAAAAAGTCGACCAGTAAAGGGAAAAACGTGACCAGCAAAGGGAAAAAGGTGACCAGTAAAGGGAAAAATGTGACCAGCAAAGGGAAAAAGGTGACCTGAAACGGGAAAAGGTGACCAGTAAAGGGAAAAATGTGACCAGCATTGGGAAAAATGTGACCGCCAAAGGGGAAAAAGGTGAGCCATAAAGGGAAAAAGGTGACCTGCAACGGGAAAAGCTAACCCACTAACACTAACAGGTAAGTAATTCAGCTAGTATTGCAAGAGGCTGACTGGATCATAGCAGTGTATGATTTCACAGGTAATTCAGCTAGTATCGTATGTATTTAGGCTAATTCATCTAGTAACACAGGATAGATGCCAGATGCTAACTGCATCATGGCTCTGCAGGATTTCACAGGTAATTCAGCTAGTATCGTAGGTATTTAGGCTAATTCAGCTAGTATCACAAGAGGATAGATTCTAGGGTTGGATATAGCTTAGTGTCGTATTTCACATGTAATTCAGCTAGTATCGTAGGTATTTAGGCTAATTCAGCTAGTATCACAAGAGGATAGATTCTAGGGTTGGGTATAGCTTAGTGTCGTATTTCACAGGTAATTCAGAGAGTATCGTAGGTATTTAGGTTAATTCAAGTATCACAGGCGTTTAGAGTAATTCAGCTAGCATTACAGGAGGGTAGGTTCCAGGGTTGGTTATAACATAGCTTCGTATTTCACAGATAGTTCAGGTAATATTGTAAGTATTTGAGGTAATCGACATAGCTTCACAGATATTATTGATAATTTCGATCAGAGATTTGTATCACAGCTATTTAAGGTAAATGCAGGTGATTCAGGTTGTATCAATGGTATTTGAGTCATTTTAACACGTAATTCATCTAGTATCATTGGTATTTAAGGCAAACCAGATAGTATCACAGGTGCTCGTGCTAATTTAGAGCAGGAATTCGTATCAGAGCTAGTTAAGGTAATTTCACATGATTCGGGTAGTATCACAGGTATTTAAGTCATTTTCACAGGCAATTCAGCTAGTATCGTGGGGGGGCATTTAAGCTAATTCAGCTAGTATTACAAGAGGCTGACTGCATCATAGCAGTGTATGATTTCACAGGTAATTCAGTTAGTATCGTAGCTATTTAAGCTAATTCATCTAGTATCACAGGAGGATAGATTCCAGGGGTTGGGGATAGCATAGTTTCATATTTCACAGGTAACTCAGCTAGTATCGTAGGTATTTAGCATAATTCAAGTATCATAGGTGTTTAGAGTAATTAAGCTAGCATTACAGGAGGGTAGGTTCCAGGGGTCGGTTATAACGTAGTTTCGTATTTCACAGATAGTTCAGGTAATATCGTAAGTATTTGGGGTAATCAGCATAGTTTCACAGATACTGGTGATAATTTCGATCAGAGATTTGTATCACAGCTATTTAAGGTAAATGCAGGTGATTCAGGTTGTATCAATGGTATTTGAGTCATTTTAACAGGTAATTCTGATAGTATTACAGGTGGTCGTACTAATTTAGAGCAGGAATTCGTATCAGAGCTAGTTAAGGTAATTTCACATGATTAGGTTAGTATCACAAGTATTTAAGTCATTTTAACAGGTAATTCAACTAGTATCACAGGTACTCATGGTAATATAGAGAGTAATTAGATTATAAACATTTCTCATTCAACGTTACAACAATTTATATACTTTTCTAGACCCTACAAACTTTTATATGTTAAACAGTTATTGTACGATGCGGAGAGGGATAAACTGTATATGGTTTACAAACTGAAAAGCTTTGCGTCAGCATACCTTTATTTTAGTTCGTTGTACGTGCCTCTCCCCTTTTATCTAGGCTTGAGACTAGCACTAGGATTGCTCCTAATGGCAGGGTTACCACCTTCCCTTCCATCTTCTTCTTTCTTCATCAGGCGTCTGCTAGTTGCATACACAGCACACGGATAAACTCCATTTTTAAGATTGTAGACTCACGAGAAAATCTTCATCTTCCACTTACATTCTCTTAAGCACTGTTTGTAATACTGTAATGTCCATACGCATAGGTAGTTATACCATCCTCAGCAGTAATTCTTTTATCATCAAAGGGATTCAATGTAATTTTATTCATTTGCACTGTGGTAACAGCATGCTTTCGTAAGCAGGAAAGGTAGATCGTTGTGTAGATCGTGAAGTTCAGCAGGATACTCGATGTCGACTTCTAATATGCACCCATGAGGATCATCTTCTTGTAGTGTTTCTAAGTTGATTTCTTCAGGTGACACCCACTGAAATCCACCAAAAGGAAGGGCGTGACACATTGCCCACCCATATTGGTTATTAGCGTCCTCGTATGTGATAAATTGGGTTGGTCTCGACGGATCAAACTTATCCATATAAGTGTTATTAGCCTCAGCATACCGATGGGAAACTTGGCATAAACCTCCTCTTATACCTGATTCCACCATGAGTAGTTGATCATAATCTTGTAACAGCTCCAGCTTAATTCCAGTATACAGTAACATGGCGTCCCATGTAAGTCCTGGAGAGGTAAAATAATGGGCAGGATCAACTTTGTGTGTTTTAAGGGTTTGCTCTCTGAACGTCTCAAAGACATCAGCTAGGAGACGTACATCCGAAGTTAAGTAGAGATCGCTGTACTCTCCCAGGTTTCTCACATTAAACAGCTCCCATACATTTCTAGCATGATCGTAGTCAGTATCAGTAATTTCTTCTTCATTTAATCTATTGTAGAAGGAGTCCTTAGGAGGCAAGCAGGTCTCGTTCAGGACATCCCAAGACGTAACAAAATCATATGGAAATACACCCTTACGGGTCATCAACTTCAATTTGTCTTCTCCAAAGTACTTTAGCGTTTCAGGATACGAGGTTAGATTTTTTACCAACTTATCCAAGCTTGTACTGAGGAATCGGAAGCTATCCACAAATCGAAGCTTTATATCTCCTACATACTTGGTGAATGAGATATAGCTTTCTTCAGTTAGGAATTACCTCCACACGTTCACTTGTACAACCCAGCTCCTTAACAATGAAATGAGAGTCATATCCGCTAAGGTTATGCATGAAGACTGGTATATATTTAGGTGTTTTACAGGCTAAATTACATTCATTATGAAGACTTCCACGATATTCACCGCTGATGTGATCATGGTCGCGTACTTTGTAGTTTTCTCCTGTAAAGCCTTTTCCACACAAGTAGCATGTCGTAGAAGACTCAAAATCCTTTTGCTGTTGATCCGTAAGTTTCAGAGGCTTAGCAGATTTGTATATGTCATCAATCATTTTTGCAAGAGATGTCATGTACAGCATAAACTTCTGAGCAGCATCAGCACCACGATACACATAGGGTTGCTTAGGAAAACCAGTTTCGAGATGTTCAACACTGGATGTAGGCTTCACGTAAACACAGAAGCTCATTGGTGTGTGCTCTTGATAAGGGGTTGTATAGGAAGTTTCAGGATTGGGTATACACGTATGGCATGGAGTGAGAATACTCTTAAAATCAGCATAGATGGCATAAGGTACTTTCAACATCCTCTCAACATTTTTAAACTGAACAATTTATTTCTCCTTGGTAGGCATAACTACCCTCGCAACACCATGTTGAATACAGACGGCTACATGTTCTTGTAGTTTTTCCTGTCCACTTCGTCCATATCGATCATCAAAATGTGTAAAGCAGCGCTTACAAGTATAAACCCGTCCATTATGGTTAGTTTTCTGGCGTCGAATGAGTTTCTCAAAATTCTTTATATATACGTAGTGATGTTTTCCACTACTATCACTCAATAGTAGCAGGTCGCAGTGTTCAGGTAGTTCAATATCAACAACCTTTATCGGATACACTTCATGCTTCTCATCTAGCCCGAAAACGTTAATAGATATCTTGTTAAACTTCTCAAATTTAGGTATTTGAGAAAGTGGAGTAGGATAGGAAACACAGCTGAAGTCGTACTTATCTTGAAGCTGCCTGTATTTGCTGACGCGTTGAGGCTTGGTGCTCACGAATTTAGCTAATACGGAGTACATGAAACATTTCTCGTCGCTAAAGTTCTGAATGTTTATACATGCTTTCCTTGCTTCAACAGCTGACGGTAGTGGTATGTAGCTACTTCCTCGCAACGGATTGTACTTGTTGATACGAAGTTGAAGTCCTTCCACTGCAAGCAAAGCCCAGTTGCTACCCTTAAGCTGAGACTCCTCCATTTCAGTCACCAATTTCTTGAATTTCACTGCCATCGCTGACTCCAGATCAGTTTCCAGGAAAACAGCTTGATTCCGTGTTTTAAATGTTTTGTCACAGGTTTCACCAATACTGTTAACAAATCGACACTCAGCCAGCAGATTAATTTTAACACTCTTATGAATGCTAAGCTCTTTATGCACAGCCTGGATTATCCATTGTTTTGCTTCATGCAGATACATATTCAGGTCCTTAGGTGACTCGCATCGTATAAAATACGATTTCAATCGTCCTTCGAATGAAGTTTCGTATTCTTTCATATCACAGTCCTCCATTGTTGACAGCAACTGATGTTTAGTTGGCTCCAACCTTCTTTTCTTCTGAGGGCTGCTTATTTCACATATATCTTCGTGTCGCTGCCCCTTATAACCATCTTTGAAGGTTACATTACAATGTTTACATTTGAAGAGCTTCTTGCAGCTCATCTCGTGTCTTCTCTTGTGATAACCTCGGAGGAACTTCTTCCCACATTTTCCGCATGCATATCCACTAGCGCTTGGAATAATATCCTTATACTATGAGTTATTCATCTTTATTCTTGATGTAATAACGTATTAATCACTGATCAATGAAATGTAGACCTCTTCACCTTGATACCACTTTAGAAAGCTGATTATTCTTGGAGAGAACACGATGTTAACACCTCAAGACTAGTTAGCACAATGAAGTCCAATGCCCTAGATCACCATATTTATAGAGGGAGCACGAACCTTTTAGATCAATCATAAACTCGCTCCATAACCAGCTGTATATGATCGCTCAACGTGTATTAACCCCAGCCATATAACCTCAAGTCAGAGACAGGATGACGTCACACCCAGAGAGACAGCATGTCTGGCAGCATCAAACACGTTTAAACTCGTCTCATAACTACCTGCTTATGCTGTCACACCAGCAAGAGAAGTATTCTCACACGCTCATTCAGACATATATTTCAAATTCAAGCCTCCCACCACCTATTGTACCAAGGTTAATTCCAGCTGTATTATCACAATTCTTAAAGTAAAAGCTTAAAAGGTAACGTAGAAGATTTTCCCCTTATTTACTTAATTATTTCATGTTTTCATTCCCTTTTCAATTCTTCCTTTCCATCTTCCCACAGAAAGACCATTACATTTCACTACAATCACGAGAAAAGCAATTTTTTCAGAGTTACACAGATTCTAAGCTTCTAAATCGAACCCGGTAATACTTTTAATAAATGTATTTTTAGTAACTTAGCTCTCCAATATCAGCATCTACCATTTAATCTTTACTCGAACCTGATATGATCCATAAGCTTGAAGATATATAAAATCACCCCTTCGGGATTCTATCTAAGTACTTTAAAGTAATTGTTATAACGATAACGATATTTAAGGACTAGATACTCTGTTTACGTTTACCTTGACATGTCTATCTAAATTAAATTACGAGTTATTAAATTTTTGCAAGTAAATTTCATTGAATCGGTATTCGAACCCAGAACACCAGGAACAAAATAATTTATAATGTTAGTCTAACATGTTCAACAAAGCTGTATGCAGTTACATCATCGATCTAAGTGATATATTCTAGTGTACAGAGGAAAATTAAGGAAGCCATTAAAAGATGGGGAATCGAACCAAGCACAAATAATTGACAATCATATACAGCATTAATCACCCAGTACAGAACCTATCAATCATGCTTTAGTGCACTCCTCTACCTCACTTAGTTCCCGAGATAATGAAAATTTAAAAATTAAGGATCGAACCCAGGACGTCAGGTATCTAATTACACATCTAAAGGATACTATCTAATAACATAAATGCAATGAGGTTTATTCGGCGTCTTTATCTTAATTACTTTAGGAGTTATTAAATTTAAAATTAAATTACATTTTATCGGTATTCGAACCCAGAACACCAGAAACAAATTTATTTACAATATTAGTTTGATATGTTTAAAAGAGCTGTATACAGTTACAGCATCAATCTAAGCGATATATTCTAGAGTATAGAGGAAAATTAAGGAAGTCATTGAAAGATCGAGATTCGAACTAAGGGCACCTGATTGGAAATTATATACAGTATTAATTACGCATTATAACAGCTATCAAACATGCTTTGGTCCACCCCTCTACCTCTCTTAGTTTGTGAGATAATGGAGTTTTTAAAATTAAGGATCGAACCCAGGACACCAGGTACCAAAATATACATTTACAAGAAACTACCTAATGACATTACTGTAATAAAGTTTATTTGGCGTCTTTATCTTAATTAGTCTGAGTTATTAGAAGATGAATTTGTAATTACTCGTAGGATTCGAACCCAGGCATCCAGGCCAACTTGGAATAATATCTCAAGGACGCGGCGCATTCCAAAGAATGGATTAGTTTTTATCCCATTGTTCTATCTCTTTTCATTCAGGAGATATAAGCGATTAATCAGTAGAAATAAAAAGCCGATTCTGGCACACAGACAGATGCCGACAACTGATAAGATATAATCGACATCTGTAAACATATGTAACCAGCCCCGCCCAATTATTTCTACTGATTAATCGCTTATATCTCCTGAATGAAAAGAGAGAGAACAATGGGATAAAAACTAATCAATTCTTTGGAATGCGGCGCGTCCTTGAGATATTATTCCAAGTTGGCCTGGATGCCTGGGTTCGAATCCTACGAGTAATTACAAATTCATCTTCTAATAACTCAGAGACTAATTAAGACAAAGACGCCAAATAAACTTTATTACATTAATGTCATTAGGTAGTTTCTTGTAAATGTATATTTTGGTACCTGGTGTCCTGGGTTCGATCTTTAATTTTAAAAACTCGATTATCTCACAAACTAAGAGAGGTAGAGGGGTGGACCAAAGCATGTTTCATAGCTGTTATAATGCGTAATTAATACTGTATATAATTTCCAATCAGGTGCCCTTAGTTCGAATCTCGATCTTTCAATGACTTCCTTAATTTTCCTCTATACTCTAGAATATATCGCTTAGATTGATGCTGTAACTGTATACAGCTCTTTCAAACATATCAAACTAATATTGTAAATAATTTTGTTTCTGGTGTTCTGGGTGCGAATACCGATAAAATGTAATTTAATTATAAATTTAATAACTCCTAAACTAATTAAGATAAAGACGCCCAATAAACCTTATTGCATTTATGTTATTAGGTAGTATCTTTTAGATGTGTAATTAGATACCTGACGTCCTGGGTTCGATCCTTAATTTTTAAATTTTCATTATCTCGGGAACTAAGTGAGGTAGAGGAGTGCACCAAAGCATGATTGATAGGTTCTGTACTGGGTGATTAATGCTGTATATAATTGTCAATTATTTGTGCTTGGTTCGATTCCCCATCTTTTAATGGCTTCCTTAATTTTCCTCTGTACACTAGAATATATCACTTAGATCGATGATGTAACTGCATACAGCTTTGTTGAACATGTCAGAATAATATTATAAATTATTTTGTTCCTGGTGTTCTGGGTTCGAATACCGATTCAATGAAATTTACTTGCAAAAATTTAATAAATCGTAATTTAATTTAGATAGACATGTCAAGGTAAACGTAAACAGAGTATCTAGTCCTTAAATATCGTTATCGTTATAACAATTACTTTAAAGTACTTAGATAGAATCCCGAAGGGGTGATTTTATATATCTTCAAGCTTATGGATCATATCAGGTTCGAGTAAAGATTAAATGGTAGATGCTGATATTGGGGAGCTAAGTTACTAAAAATACATTTATTAAAAGTATTCCCGGGTTCGATTTAGAAGCTTAGAATCTGTGTAACTCTGAAAAAATTGCTTTTCTCGTGATTGTAGTGAAATGTAATGGTCTTTCTGTGTGAAGATGGAAAGGAAGAATTGAAAAGGGAATGAAAATATGAAATAATTAAGTAAAAAATGGGAAAATCTTCTACGTTACCTTTTAAGCTTTTACTTTAAGAATTGTGATAATACAGCTGGAATTAACCTTGGTACAATAGGTGGTGGTAGGCTTGAATTTGAAATATATGTCTGAATGAGCGTGTGAGAATACTTCTCATGCTGGTGTGACAGCATAAGCAGGTAGTTATGAGACGAGTTTAAACGTGTTTGATGCTGCCAGACATCCTGTCTCTCTGGGTGTGACGTCATCCTGTCTCTGACTTGAGGTTATATGGCTGGGGTTAATACACGTTGAGCGATCATATACAGCTGGTTATGGAGCGAGTTTATGATTGATCTAAGAGGTTCGTGCTCCCTCTATAAATATGGTGATCTAGGGCATTGGACTTCATTGTGCTAACTAGTCTTGAGGTGTTAACATCGTGTTCTCTCCAAGAATAATCAGCTTTCTAAAGTGGTATCAAGGTGAAGAGGTCTACATTTCATTGATCAGTGATTAATACGTTATTACATCAAGAATAAAGATGAATAACTCATCGTATAAGGATATTATTCCAAGCGCTACTGGATATGCATGCGGAAAATGTGGGAAGAAGTTCCTCCGAGGTTATCACAAGAGAAGACACGAGATGAGCTGCAAGAAGCTCTTCAAATGTAAACATTGTAATGTAACCTTCAAAGATGGTTATAAGGGGCAGCGACACGAAGATATATGTGAAATAAGCAGCCCTCAGAAGAAAAGAAGGTTGGAGCCAACTAAACATCAGTTGCTGTCAACAATGGAGGACTGTGATATGAAAGAATACGAAACTTCATTCGAAGGACGATTGAAATCGTATTTCATACGATGCGAGTCACCTAAGGACCTAAATATGTATCTGCATGAAGCAAAACAACGGATAATCCAGGCTGTGCATAAAGAGCTTAGCATTCATAAGAGTGTTAAAATTAATCTGCTGGCTGAGTGTCGATTTGTTAACAGTATTGGTGAAACCTGTGACAAAACATTTAAAACACGGAATCAAGCTGTTTTCCTGGAAACTGATCTGGAGTCAGCGATGGCAGTGAAATTCAAGAAATTGGTGACTGAAATGGAGGAGTCTCAGCTTAAGGGTAGCAACTGGGCTTTGCTTGCAGTGGAAGGACTTCAACTTCGTATCAACAAGTACAATCCGTTGCGAGGAAGTAGCTACATACCACTACCGTCAGCTGTTGAAGCAAGGAAAGCATGTATAAACATTCAGAACTTTAGCGACGAGAAATGTTTCATGTACTCCGTATTAGCTAAATTCGTGAGCACCAAGCCTCAACGCGTCAGCAAATACAGGCAGCTTCAAGATAAGTACGACTTCAGCTGTGTTTCCTATCCTACTCCACTTTCTCAAATACCTAAATTTGAGAAGTTTAACAAGATATCTATTAACGTTTTCGGGCTAGATGAGAAGCATGAAGTGTATCCGATAAAGGTTGTTGATATTGAACTACCTGAACACTGCGACCTGCTACTATTGAGTGATAGTAGTGGAAAACATCACTACGTATATATAAAGAATTTTGAGAAACTCATTCGACGCCAGAAAACTAACCATAATGGACGGGTTTATACTTGTAAGCGCTGCTTTACACATTTTGATGATCGATATGGACGAAGTGGACAGGAAAAACTACAAGAACATGTAGCCGTCTGTATTCAACATGGTGTTGCGAGGGTAGTTATGCCTACCAAGGAGAAATAAATTGTTCAGTTTAAAAATGTTGAGAGGATGTTGAAAGTACCTTATGCCATCTATGCTGATTTTGAGAGTATTCTCACTCCATGCCATACGTGTATACCCAATCCTGAAACTTCCTATACAACCCCTTATCAAGAGCACACACCAATGAGCTTCTGTGTTTACGTGAAGCCTACATCCAGTGTTGAACATCTCGAAACTGGTTTTCCTAAGCAACCCTATGTGTATCGTGGTGCTGATGCTGCTCAGAAGTTTATGCTGTACATGACATCTCTTGCAAAAATGATTGATGACATATACAAATCTGCTAAGCCTCTGAAACTTACGGATCAACAGCAAAAGGATTTTGAGTCTTCTACGACATGCTACTTGTGTGGAAAAGGCTTTACAGGAGAAAACTACAAAGTACGCGACCATGATCACATCAGCGGTGAATATCGTGGAAGTCTTCATAATGAATGTAATTTAGCCTGTAAAACACCTAAATATATACCAGTCTTCATGCATAACCTTAGCGGATATGACTCTCATTTCATTGTTAAGGAGCTGGGTTGTACAAGTGAACGTGTGGAGGTAATTCCTAACTGAAGAAAGCTATATCTCATTCACCAAGTATGTAGGAGATATAAAGCTTCGATTTGTGGATAGCTTCCGATTCCTCAGTACAAGCTTGGATAAGTTGGTAAAAAATCTAACCTCGTATCCTGAAACGCTAAAGTACTTTGGAGAAGACAAATTGAAGTTGATGACCCGTAAGGGTGTATTTCCATATGATTTTGTTACGTCTTGGGATGTCCTGAACGAGACCTGCTTGCCTCCTAAGGACTCCTTCTACAATAGATTAAATGAAGAAGAAATTACTGATACTGACTACGATCATGCTAGAAATGTATGGGAGCTGTTTAATGTGAGAAACCTGGGAGAGTACAGCGATCTCTACTTAACTTCGGATGTACGTCTCCTAGCTGATGTCTTTGAGACGTTCAGAGAGCAAACCCTTAAAACACACAAAGTTGATCCTGCCCATTATTTTACCTCTCCAGGACTTACATGGGACGCCATGTTACTGTATACTGGAATTAAGCTGGAGCTGTTACAAGATTATGATCAACTACTCATGGTGGAATCAGGTATAAGAGGAGGTTTATGCCAAGTTTCCCATCGGTATGCTGAGGCTAATAACACTTATATGGATAAGTTTGATCCGTCGAGACCAACCCAATTTATCACATACGAGGACGCTAATAACCAATATGGGTGGGCAATGTGTCACGCCCTTCCTTTTGGTGGATTTCAGTGGGTGTCACCTGAAGAAATCAACTTAGAAACACTACAAGAAGATGATCCTCATGGGTGCATATTAGAAGTCGACATCGAGTATCCTGCTGAACTTCACGATCTACACAACGATCTACCTTTCCTGCCTGAGTGTATGAAACCATTGGAATCATCTACAAAGAAACTGATACCCCATCTTGGACCTCGAAAGAAGTATGTAGTGCATTACATGGCTTTGAAGCAAGCTCTTAGTCATGGACTACGACTAACAAAAATCCATCGTGTGCTACAATTCCGACAGTCTCGGTGGTTGAAACCTTATGTGGAATTTAACAACAGGCTACGACAACAAGTTGCAAATGATTTCGAGAAGGATCTCTACAAGCTCTTTAACAACGCCATGTTTGGAAAAACTATGGAGAACCTGCGTAACCGTATGGATATACGACTGGTGACCAATGAAAAAACTCTAGAGAAGCTGATCCCCAAGCCTACGTTTATCGACAGGACGATATATGCTGATACTCTAGCTGCTGTACATATGGCCTCTCGTCAGATTGTATTCAACAAGCCTATATACATTGGTATGAGTGTGTTGGACATCTTCAAGACATTAATGTATAACTATCATTACGACGTTTTGTTGCCTTATTATGGAGCTGAAAACCTGAAGCTTATGTATATGGACACTGATTCGTTCATTCATCGTGTAACAACTGAAGATGTGTACCAGGACAGCTACGTTTTCTTGAGCATCTCGATACATCTGATTACCCTGACAACCATATATGTTACTCTACTCAGAACAAGAAGGTATTGGGAAAATTTAAAGACGAGGCTAATAGCAAAATCATCCTACGCTTTGTTGGACTACGTCCTAAGATGTATGCCTTAGATATTCAAGGGTCAATGATAAAAAAGATTAAAGGTATAAAACGTAGCGCTATTAAGCTGTACATTTCGTTTGACAGCTATACAGACTGTCTTAAAACCTGTGAAATCATCAGAACACCTATGAATCTGATCCTATCACGAAAGCATGCTGTTACCACAGTGCAAGTGAATAAAATTACATTGAATCCCTTTGATGATAAAAGAATTATTGCTGAGGATGGAATAACTACCTATGCGTATGGACATTACAATATTACAAACAGTGCGTGCTTAAGAGAATGTAAGTCGAAGATGAAGATTTTCTCGTGAGTCTACAATCTTAAAAATGGAGTTTATCCGTGTGCTGTGTATGTAACTAGCAGACGTCTGATGAAGAAAGAAGAAGATGGAAGGGAAGGTGGTAACCCTGCCATTAGGAGCAATCCTAGTGCTAGTCTCAAGCCTAGATAAAAGGGGAGAGACTCCTACAACGAACTAAAATAAAGGTATGTTGACGCAAAGCTTTTCAGTTTGTAAACCATATACAGTTTATCCCTCTCCGCATCGTACAATAACTGTTTAACATATAAAAGTTTGTAAGATTTAGAAAAAAGTATATAAATTGTTGTAACGATGGATGAGAAATGTTTATAATCTAATTACTCTCTATATTACCATGAGTACCTATGATACTGGTTGAATTGCCTGTTAAAATGACTTAAATACCTGTGATACTACCCGAATCATGTGAAATTACCTTAACTAGCTCAGATACGAATTCCTGCACTAAATTAGCACGACCAACTGTGATACTATCAGAATTACCTGTTAAAATGACTCAAATACCATTGAAACAACCTGAATCACCTGCATTTACCTTAAATAGCTGTGATACAAATCTCTGATCGAAATTATTACGAGCATCTGTGAAACTATGCTGATTACCTAAATACTTACGATATTACCTGAACTATCTGTAAAATACGAAACTACGTTATAACCAACCCTTGGAACCTACCCTTCTGTAATGCTTGCTTAATTACTCTAAACACCTATGTTACTTGAATTATCCTAAATACCTACGATACCCTCTGAATTACCTGTGAAATATGAAGCTATGCTATACCCAACCCTGGAATCTAGCCTCCTGTGATACTAGCTGAATTAGCCTAAATACCTACGATACTAGCTGAATTAGCTGTGAAATCATGCATAGCTATGATGCAGTTAGTCTCTGGAATCTAGCCTCCTGTGATACTAGATGAATTAGCTTAAATGCTCACGATACTAGCTGAATTGCCTGTGAAAATGACTTAAATACCTGTGATACTACCCGAATCATGTGAAATTACCTTAACTAGCTCTGATACGAATTCCTGCTCTAAATTAGCACGAGCACCTGTGATACTATCTGGTTTGCCTTAAATACCAATGATACTAGATGAATTACCTGTTAAAATGACTCAAATACCATTGATACAACCTGAATCACCTGCATTTACCTTAAATAGCTGTGATACAAATCTCTGATCGAAATTATCAATATCTGTGAAGCTATGTCGATTACCTCAAATACTTACGATATTACCTGAACTATCTGTAAAATACGAAGCTATGTTATAACCAACCCCTGGAACCTACCCTCCTGTAATGCTAGCTGAATTACTCTAAACGTCTGTGATACTTGAATTAACCTAAATACCTACGATATTCTCTGAATTACCTGTGAAATACGACACTAAGCTATACCCAACCCTAGAATCTATCCTCTTGTGATACTAGCTGAATTAGCCTAAATACCTACGATACTAGCTGAATTACCTGTGAAATCATGCAGAGCCATGATGCAGTTAGCATCTGGAATCTATCCTATGTTACTAGATGAATTAGCCTAAATACATACGATACTAGCTGAATTACCTGTGAAATCATACACTGCTATGATCCAGTCAGCCTCTTGCAATACTAGCTGAATTACTTACCTGTTAGTGTTAGTGGGTTAGCTTTTCCCGTTGCAGGTCACCTTTTCCCCTTTATGGCTCACCTTTTTCCCTTTGGTGGTCGCCTTTTTCCCTTTGCTGGTCACCTTTTTCCCGTTGCAGGTCACTTTTTCCCTTTGCTGGTCACATTTTTCCCTTTGCTGGTCACCTTTTTCCCTTTGCTGGTCACGTTTTTCCCTTTGCTAGTCAATTTTTTCCCTTTGTGGGCCACCTTTTTCCCTGAGCAGTCACCTTTTTCCCCTGAACGAGTCACCTTTTCCCTGAATAGGTTACGTATTGGGCATGTCTAGAATTAGCGTTCTAACATTGGCATGAAACAGTTTTCCACTAAGTTCACGTCTAAAGTCGCTTTCAAGTCTAGCACCTCCTATTCCCTATCTCTCCTGTATATAAACCCATATTGCTACTCCTTTAGTATCTGTCTAGCCTAACACCTCTCCTCCTGTTCCTATACCTCTCATATAAACCATACTCTACTCCTCTAGCTCTGTCTAGCCTAACGCCTCTCTCGTTTACCTATGACTCTCACATAAACCATACTCTGCTCCTCGACCTCTGTCTAGTCTAACTCCTCTCCTCGTTTTCCTACACCACTGATATAAACCATACTCTATTTTCAACCTCTGTCTAGCCTAACACCTCCCCTCGTTTTCCTATACCTCTCATATAAACTATACTCTACTCCTCAACCTCTGTCTAGCCTAGCACCCTCTTCCTGTTCCTATACTTCTCATACATATAAACGCATACTCTACTCTCAATCTCTGTCTAGCCTAACACCACTCCCCGTATCCTCTACCTCTCATAAAGCGCATTCCTCTCCTGTCCCCTGTCTAGCTGAGTATCTCTTTGGTTTCCTATCTAGCCTATATAAAACACATTCTAGCTTTAAACACCTGTGTATCCTAACATAGGATCTCTCTCCGTTTTCTCGTCTCTCCTTATAAACGCACACTTGAACCCTCCTAGCCTAACACCTCTCCTCGTTTTCCTATATCTCTCATATAAACCATACTCTACTCCTCAACCTCTGTCTAGCCTAACACCCCCCCTCCTGTTCCCCACCTCTCTCATATAAAAGACATACTCTACACTTCAACTCTGTCTAGCCTAACACCCCTCCTCGTTTTCCTATACCTTTCATATAAATCATATTCTACTCCTCGACCTCTGTCTAGCCTAACATCTTTCTACTATCTCTTCCATATAAACGCACTACCCTCCTTCAACCCTGTGTTGCCTAGTATCGGTCTTGGTATTCCCTATCTCTCCCATATAAACCCATTTTCCTCCTTGAACCGCCCCATCCAGCCTCGTTTTCCCTATCCTTTCCCATATATGCCCAAAAAAGTGGCCCAGCTTTCTCCTAAATAACCTACTTATGTGTTACACACTGTGAGTAAGCAAAGGTATTATATCGCTTTCGTTATTAAGCTAAACATAAACTATTCCTAGGCTCGCCAGCTGGGGTGGCAATCAAGGTCACGATTCCAGAAGTTTTGCGCCAGTTATAACACTAGTTCACTTGCTAACGCAATGCGACTGTCACACAACTCACTCTTGCGCCCATTCGCTGTCCACATTCTCTTATAACACCGCGACAATTACCAGAATGTTCTCATTCATGCTGGAACTTCAGTCTCAGCGATTTCTAGTAGTTTCGAGCAGAAGCCAGTCTAAATAATTCTCGGAACTACGCGGGTGAGGTTACTGCCGTCTCTGCGTGCCCAGCTTTCGCCTCCACGCAAACAGATGACGTCTCTCACAGTAACAAACTCACATTCACGAACAGCAGGCTACTGATTCTGGTGGGATAGAATCGCTCATTGTCAATTGCATTATTGCGGGCTACTTTATAGCGTTAAAGCGAGAGAAAGAGGTTTTCATCGAACACACAATTATTTTCTATTGTTGCGGGTGTGCTTTCAATTCCCGCTCGGCGTTTACTGAAAGAGGTAGGCCTACTATTCGCACGTACACAGCAAGCTGAGGAGACGTTAATTGAAAGTTAAAGAATAAATTGGAATGAAACTTAAACGAAAGAAGGGTGAAAAGGGGGCATGGTTGGGGGAAAATGGGATAAAGGTGCCAAAAAGGGGTAAAGGTCCCAAAAAAGGGAAACGGTGCGAGAAAAAATGCCTCTTTTCGCAACTAGAAACAAAATTTCACACTGTGATATCTTTCCGCACAGCTTTAACTTACTGTAAGAAAAAAGGTGCGCACCTAAAAATCCTAACCCTGCTTATTAACTTTAACCAGTTTACTGACGCCGGTAGCCGAGGTCGTTGTGGCACGGAATCGTGAACGGGAGGTCTGCGGTTAAAATCCCGCAGGACCGTCCTCCCTGACGGATTTTTTCTGGGTTTTCTTCAGTCCTCAGAACTGGTAAATGCCGGGAGGTACCCTGAACTTAGGCCTGGAACGTTTCCTTCTCAAATTTCATTTCCCAATTATCATTTCATGTATTATCAGTGTCCACCACCTGTGGTGCCGTATGCAGTAAGAACTGGAGTTGAAATCTACTAAAAATATAATTAAAAAATAATAATGGTAAAACAGCCAGTATGGTATTGATAATTATCATATTATGTAATGCCACTAATGATTTTCAGCTTATCAATGAATCCTACACAAAGATACAAGGCCAGTTTTCCATACTATACAGACGGATAAAGCCAGTTTTGCATGCTATACAAAGTTTTCCATACTATACAGGCCAGTTTTCCATATTATACAGACGGTTAAAGCCAGTTTTGCATCTTACACAACGGTGTAAGGCCAGTTTTTCATACTATACAGACGGTTAAAGCCAGTTTTGCATCTTACATAAAGATATAAGGTCAGTTTTCCATACTATACAGGCGGTTAAAGCCAGTTTTGCATGCTATACAAAGTTTTCCATACTATACAGGCCAGTTTTCCATATTATACAGACGGTTAAAGCCAGTTTTGCATGCTATACAAAGTTTTCCATACTATACAGGCCAGTTTTCCATATTATACAGACGGTTAAAGCCAGTTTCGCATCTTACACAAAGATATAAGGCCAGTTTTTCATATTATACAGACGGTTAAAGCCAGTTTTGCATGTTACACAAAGGTATAAGGCCAGTTTTTCATACTATACAGCCAGATAAGGCCAGTTTAGCATGCTACACAGATGGAAAATGCCAGTTTTGTATAATTTACAGGTGTATAAGGCCAGTGGCATGTTACAAGGTAGGCATGGTCAGTTTTGCATTTCACACAGATAGATAAGGCCAATTTTGTATAACATATAGATTATAAGGTCAGTTTAGCATGCTTTAAAAACGAAGAAAGCCAGTTTTGCATGTTACTCAGATGCATAGGGCAGTTTTGTTTAATATACAGATGTATAACACTAGTTTGGCATGCTACACTGGCAGACAAGAACTAGTTTTGTATGTTACGCAGATAGATAAGGCTAGTTTAGCATACTACACAGATGGACAAAGCCAATATTGCATGTTGCATAGATGGATAATGGCAGTTTTGTATAATATGCAGATGTATAAGGTCAGTTTAGCATGATACACAGATAGACAAAACCAGTATTGCATGTTGCACAGATAGATAATGACAGTTTTGTATAATATACAGATGTATAAGGCTAGTTTAGCTAGATGCACAAACTATGAGGCCAATTTTGCCTGCTACACAAACAGCTTTGCATGTGTCGTTGATGGATAATACCGGCTTTAGAAGATATATAGATGGATAAAGACTGTTTTGTGTGAATGTAAATAATACTTTGCGTAACATTCCAGAATTTGTATTCATTCTTTTTAATGGATGGCAATGTAATGCTGAATTATAACGTGCCATTTCTGATTTTTTTTTAAATAAACCGAGTAACCATTTTCCATTTACAGATTCTGTTTTTACTGCCAAATTATTTTTTGTTGCTTCAATAAAAACTATGCAAAATGTATGGTCAACTGAAGATTTTTTCCCCCCATTTTACAGACATTTTCTGAGATCTCTGGAGGCAGAATTATCTAGCATTACTGCGGATCAGTAATATCAGTAAAGAGAGCCTCAAAGCAATTGAATTTCATATTTGAACTCTCTTTCATTTATTTTCGATATCTAACTTTCGCACTTTTGAGCATCACATTCCTCTGAGAACAAAGGAGAATGATGCTGAGTGGTTTCTGGCAAGTAAGAAAAGTCGTTAGTGTGGTAAGTGCAGAGTATTGACCACAGGCAACCGGTAAAAGAATTTCTTGTAATGTGTACCTTTAAGCTTGTGCAATAAAAGGCAGTAGTTTACACACAATAATTTGTGTTACTGTTTAAGTTTTAAATATGAACGTTCATGTACAGATTTTATTTAGCTTTTTTAGAAAACAACAATATAATATTTTCGCTCGCCTACTTTCTTTCTTTCTTTTTTTTTATTTATTTTCTGAAATCTAAAGATTGATTTACGAGGGGTTAAGATAAAGCTTTCAATTCCTTAAAGAAGAAGAAAACTGTAGATATTTCTACAATTGTAAACGAAAACAAAGAAAAGACCGTTAGAAAATGCTAATTGCTAGTAGAAACAAATCGTATTTTTCAGCGATATTTTACTATTTAATGCTACTAATTTGAGCAATTAATTAGATATGTTTCTTAAACTTTCTGGTAATCTAGTTGTAAATTTTATCAAAGCCGTATTAGTTACGGAAATTAAATGCTTGCTGTTAAGGGTGGTGTGACGCTAGAGATTGTACGTCCAATTGATTTATAACAAGAGATATATACCTATCATAAATTTTTGACTGCGACATTCTGTGGCGATCAACGGAAAAGCGAAATACGGGGTATTATCGCAAGTCTAGCGCCGAAGGGAAAGGATGCTACTTATCTCTTATGAGTGTTTCCTGTACAGTTTCCGGCTACATCGTGGGTGGGAGATAAAGGAAGGGCTCGTCAAGAAGACAGAGCAACCTCCGCAGGACAGCGCCCGACATTCGTCAAGACTTTGTGATAGTTTGAAGGGAGCGATGTGGATGGAAATTTGCTTTTTGTGGAGATTAAACTTTCGTATTTTGGTACAAAACAAAAACAAGTACGTTAACCCTACTTTGCTTATAATTGTTACTGTTGTGAATATCATTTCTTCTTTCGTATATTAGTCGTACATATCTTGACAACTCCCATAACATGTAGGTATATGTGATCAATGGAAGATAATAAATTCAAATCAATGTTTTACTCCTTTCGATCGCTCAGGGTCCTACGACGCCTGGATCTTTGATAAATGACGCCAAAATGTGTAACAGTATTCTAGCTAACTGGTATGCAAACTCTGATATTAAGTTTTCTACCACTCCATTACAGAGCGTTTCGTGGTATTCAGAGCATAGCGACAAGAGTAGCTGAGGTCGTTAAGGCGCGGGCTGGTGAACGGGAGGTTTACGGTTCAAATCCCGCCAGGACCGCCCTCCCTCTCTGAGGTTTCTTTCAGGCTTTCGTAAGTCCTCATAACTGACAAATGCTGGGGAGATACTCTAAAACTTGGTCTGGAACGTTACTTTCCCAAATTACCTTTTATCATTTTCATGTATTCATTTATAATTAACATTTCATATATCATCAGTGTCCACCGCCTGTGGTGCTATATGCAGCAAGAACACTACTTAAAAGAAAAAAAGAAAAAATTCAGAGCATGGGTATGTGTTGCAAGCCATCTTTGGGAAGGCAAAGTAATTGAAAGCTATATGATGAATAACAGTATAAAATACATTTAAAAGTAATTTTAAATCACCTTTAGGAAAATAAAACATGTAATTGCTTTAATGGATTGATGATGATAATAATAAACAAGTTTAAAAGCCCTCAGTTCAATTATCAATTTAGTTCCTCACTTCTGCCATTTATTATCCTTAATAAAATATCCACTGTGCAACAGTCCCTTAACTTTCTTAGCTATTCTACAAGTTATTCATATGAAACTTTATTTTTATTTTTCTATCTGCTTCCTATTACATATCATAAACATTTGCAACAAATTGTTTCAAATAGTTACCACGGTTTGTCCACTGAGGCTGCTAAAAATCAAGCCGATGTAATTATGTTAGCTGTGGTGAGCTAATGAGAAACAAAGGAAATAAATTCTAACAGTTGGTTTATGATCCTACTTACCTCCCCTCCCCTCCTCTCCTCTCTCTCTCCCCTCTCTTGTAATGACACTTTAAGGGGCTTTTTTCATATTCCAATTTCTCTCCATTTTTATAAATATTTATATAAGATTTTTTTGTCATTTCTATTATTATAATGAAGTATTATGAAATTCCAATCCTATGGAGCATTTTAATGGTCTACTGATTACACTTGGCCCAGAAAATATACTGAGTCAGAATAAATATTTTTCAAATAGAAATATCTTATTTATTGCTGGAAACTATAAGGTACATAAATGATAAAGTGATGCTCTCCGAGTGCTTGCAGGCCCTGGTGCCTAGGAGCTGATGCTGATATATATATAGTATAGTATAGTATTTATTGTGCTAAGAGTTTTACAAATTTGATTGTCTATATATATAAATTGTTTTTTCAGGCTAAGGGAAAGTTTTGGATAAAACCTTAACCACATCAACCAACATTTGAAATAGGACCCACACATTATACCACAGAAGTGAATGACGTTTAATTACTTACATATCAGAACCTGTCAGCACCAGAGAACTTCCCCCACAATATCACCATTTTATTTTAAATGAGAATAAGCATTTAAATTTGATAGATTACATGATCAAGGATCCTTTTTGTGAACTGGCTCTTTTATTAATTAAGAACTTTTATTTCAACCAGATAATATGTGTATACCCACAAAATGGAGATATTTTTTCACTCTGTGTTATTCCTACCCTCTTATGGCTCTTTTTCTTGCACCTACCTTTAAAGAACCAAGTCATTTGTGCAGTGCAGTTTAGGATATTTTGTATGAAAAAACAAATGGGAGACTAGTTTTTAAGCAAGTATAACTTTGCATAATATACTTAAAAGCTGTGAAAGTTTCATGTTCTTGTTGGGATTATTAGTTTTAATTGTCTTAATTTTCTTGTTTAAAAAGAACATGCTTTTTCAAAATGTATTTACATGTATCAAGCAAAATTCAAACATTCAAAAATTCAAAACACTTGTGTGTAAAAGCATGTAGAATTCAGATTTAAAATATTTGTCTCGTGATATAAATAAAAAAAGATATTATTGCACTCAACATTAAATTTTTATATCTTTGTGCTCACTGGCATGTAATATATTATGCTTTATTTCCAGAAGTTTGTAAATTATAAATAACCTGGTTACCTAGTTTATTAATCACTTTCTGTGGAACATGCAGTAAAAATTTACAGCTAATATGAGATTTGTAGATGGAGACTGACTGAATCTTAGGCATAACTTGATGGGGAGAGTTTGCCTCCCCCAAATATTTCCAACTTAACCAGATCTTATTTTGCAAAACTTTAAGCAGAAGCATAACTATGTATTTTACATTTAAATTAATCGAGTAGTTTTCAGCTACAATATCTGTGCATTATGAACTTTTATCACCAATACCTATAATGGCAAAGTAAACAAGTGAAATGACCTAGGGGGTTCAGTGTTACTGTATGTATATATTTCTCTATCAGTAAGCTGGGAGTGATAATTGTCACTTTTTTGTCTTGTAGCAATATCAATTTAAACATGTTCCTGAAGGAGAGGGGGGGAAGGGGAGAGAGTCAATCAGACAGATGTTTAACAACAATGGAAGTTTTATTTCAATTGGCTAGAGTTTGCTAATATATTTTTAAATAATGCCCCCCCCATTTTGCATCAATAAGCTGAACAATGAATAAAATCATACATTATTTATCACAAACAAAGCATGGATGTTAGGCAAAATGTCTTTCATACTAGGTGGTAATAAATAAAAAATTATGTAGATATAATCATGTTTTAAGGCATTTGGGAGTTTATATAACTGATTTTCAATTTTCCTATTTTGCCTTTCTAAGGCCGAGGTGCCTATTTGAATTATAAATGCTAATTTATGTTCTTTTTTTAAATTAACTTAAACTGTTTTCAATTTATTTTCAACTCTTCTGTTACATTCAGGGAACTCTAGATGAGGGACACCACTTGGATATCCTTTACATTGGAATATGAACAATTTTGTAAAGCTTGCTACTTTCTAAGGGTTCAGCATTTCTCTTTGAAAGTGGGTTCCCTAGTATCAGAAAGTACTGTAGAGAAAACATTTTGACGAATAGTGATGATCAGTTACTGTCACATGAAAGTAGACATTAACATCATTTATTTACAATGCTTAAATTCACTCAAACTCTAAAAGGTAAACTTAACAATTATGTTGGCAAATTTGGTGCCCATGTGTTTTCAACTGATAACAGTTTTACTGCATAAGGTTTGTGATAAATGCATTTTATCCTCAACACAAGTTAACAATAAAGTACAAATCTGCTCTAACATCAAAGATATGGTGTCATCAAAGTGGTGACAAGAAAATAAGGCTACTTCCAACAGCTGTTGCCACATCTAGTGGACACTTACAGTTTTCATTATTTTGTAAAGCATTAGCTGATACCAGTGCAGTCTAACACAAGCACATTTACAGCAATACCTTATGGTAATGTGTTACAATAAAAACGTATAACTTGTGTGATTTTTAAACCAAATATTGGTTACTATGATTATAAGTTTTAAAATTTATAATTCCTTTTTTCTAAACTTTCTGTGCCCTTTTAAACATTTCTATTGCTTTTTTATTTTGGCATATTTTGATTTTTATAAAAAATATCCAGGCTCGAATCATAAGAACCAAAAGTTCTCTTATATCAATACTTAGTGATATATAAGAAAATGGAGTGGATTAATCTCTCTACCCCCCTACACATTTTAAAAATTTTTGAAGTGCTATGGAAATAACCACTAGGAAGAAATATATACTTTGGCATTATTGAAGTAATTATTAGTTTCTTTGAAGTTTTCTTACTGATATTATCCTGAAGAGAAAAGAAAAAAAAAAGAAGGGATATTATTCAGATAGCAGATGATGATTTGTGTTTAAGGGCATTCAATTGCTAGGTCATTAGCGCCCTTGTAAAACAGATCATGGAAAAGCTCAGAGATAAAGATCAGTACAAAATATCATGGCAAGGACCAGAGACAAAGATAAAGATGATGATGATAATGATTTGTGTTTAAGGGTGCTTAACCACTAGGTCAGTAGCACCCATATAAAACAGATAATGGCAAAACCAGAGCTAAAGATAAGTACAAGCAGAGGGTGGGTACTCTTGTGATATGCATATTGCTAAAATAATTTCCACAAAGCCTATTTGTAAAAATTCCTTTTTTATTTGTTCAAGAATAATTCTTTTATTTTCTACTTATGCGCTCAGTAGTGCTTTTATGAGATTTAAGATGAGTTTAGTGACAATGTAGAGTATAAGCCTAGCAGTGATTATAATTGTTGTAACTAGAGGACAGCACCTGTTAACACTGAGGAGAAACCAGAAATAGTAGCACAATAATCAGAGAGAGAGAGAGAGAGAGGAAAGACTACATGGCAGGGAACCACTAAAGCTGATAATAATATACTTGAGGGATGTTGGTGCTGTATAGTGTGAAACTTGTATGAAACTGATAAAGCTTAAAGAGGATATGTCATTACAATGTCATTTGGTATGCAGTATAACAATGGTTCCAAAACTGAAGGGCATGAGACATTTCTGGTATGGGAGGGGGCACAGACAGCTTACTCAGAAGAAACAAACTTGTTAACTGATAGATAAAATAAAATTAATATATTTTATTGTCAATAACAACTATGATAATTTCAATATATACGTCCCTTTAAATTACATTAAAAAGATGAATTCTGATTAAATGTAAGTTTTTCCATGAAGTACAGAGTATTGTTCAATACATAACCCCTGAGCTAAAAACATTTCCCTGTTTGATTTTCATTCTTGCTGTTAATTTATTTAACAGATGCACCCCAGTAACATGGGAATCCCTATTAATTGTCCTGAAGTTAAAGACGTCAGCATGGAAATCATGTTTACTCCTGTTATAAGTATGAATTTAATATTATTTTTGTTTACATAATGCATTTTGATACGAGAATATGGTTACAAAAGAGCTGCTAAGAGTGAGATGAGTTGTTCCTGAGCATCTGAATGAAAATAATTACTTAAAACATTCTGTTAAAATAATATGTTTGAAAACAATGAATGCTTATATAAAACTTTTCTCAGGTAAAAACTTTGGTGTTGAAGTAGCAGCTTGATACAGACAATTTTTTGGTAAATTATTATGTTTATATACTGGAATTAACAATCTTGCTCTAGTCACACATCCTATAGTTCTAATTATTTGTTGTACCTATGATTGTGAGCTTTGAAAACTTGTCCTTTGTTCTACATTATTCTCAAATTTAACAGTTATAAGCCTCATACAATGGTTAACAGAAAATATGACAAAACTGAATATTTGCCATTGTAAGAAGCATCTGAATATAGCAAATTTTTATGAAACTCATCTCCATTTTTCAAGATTTCACAAAACTCAACTAACCCTTGTTTTGTACTGCATGGTTGAAACTAGGAACAATTATTATTATTTAAAGGCTAAATTTAATAATAGCCCTTACACTCGCATGTTGAAACAATCACACAACTGTGACAAGAAAATCAACTGTTTGCTAAGTGATTTTTGGACAACAATGCACGTTTTTCTGCATAAATCTCTTTCATGTTCAGCCACTGCTTCAATATAACATTAGCAGTTGTTGTAGAACACTCTTGTGTTGAACATCGTTATTAAGAGGTTAGAAGATTTAGAATATTCTGAAACAGTTCAGGAGGTGAAAAGTGGAAGACAAAGCAGGAGCAGTCAATGCCAAAAGAGTAAGAAGTGCACAATTGCGCCCTCAAATGAAGATCTGAATATAGACTATAACCATATTGAAACAAACAAAAAAAAAAAAAAAACATGCAAAGCAGGACGTTTGTCTTTCAAATATCTTATTCATTTTAGAGATAGCCTATATAAGAATAACACAAAAGCTGAACAGGACAATTTCTTTCTACGATACATGAAAGTGAACTTGCCTAAAAGACACAGAGGGAAGGAACACGATAAAAGTAAACGAAGATCTGTGTCAATCTCATACTATATAAGAGACAGAGAAGGCCAAGATTTCTGTATGTGCCTCAACATTCAGAAAAGTGACAGGCAAGTCTAATTTTATTTATAGCCTAAACAAAAATTTGTAGAATGAAAATAATTGTCTGAACAAGTTATATTTATTTCATATGTATTTTTTCAGGAGTGTCTGGAGACAAACTCAGGTGCATTGCCAAAAGATATAAGCTGGTGGTTGTATTACCTAAGGAGAAATGAGGTGGAGGAGCTTGTAAGTTGCAGGAAAGGGACGAAGAGCAGATGCAGCCTCATTAAGGATGATATACATAAGTATAAATGCAGATTATCTCATTATTTTAGAAATAAAGTTAAGCGGTCATTTCTTCCACCAGAGCTAAATCTTAAAAGAATGCATGATAGGTACAATGCTTCTCAAGTTAGACAAGGGTTGTTGGGCCACTCTCTTTCAAAGTATAAAAAGGTATTCTACAAATATTTTAACCTGGGTTTTGTAAATCCTCATACTGATAGTTGCTCAGCTAATTGTTAAAAATTGCACAATTCTTTTCTTCAATTCCAGGACACAATGCAAACATTGAAAGAATATTTTCATTGAGTCAGTCATTGGACAAAGGAAAGAAATCGCCTCTCTGTAGACACAATAAAAGCAACAATATTCATACAATATAATTTTCAGGATATGAGTCATCGTGATTTCTATACACACATTCTGTCAAAAAGCAATCCTTTGGCAATGATTGGTGGTTCAGAAAAGTATAAGATATGATTTTTATAGGCAAAAAATGTGAATGTAGCTACATTTTAATAAACATCTGTGCTTATAAAACCCCCCCAAAACTTTTGTTTAGTTCAAAATATCCTAGGTTCTTATGTTTGATGTCCTGGTTTGTCCTAGTTTTTTTTTTTATCTTTGATGTCCTAGGTTTTCAATTTTCCAAATGGCAACCCTATATTGGACTCATCCTAGCAGTGGCTGGAGGACTGGCAACAATAAGCATCAATAGGCTGCATGTCGGCTTGTGCCATTTACCTCAGCGAACATACAAGTCCAGTGCTTCACAACACGTTATGACAAGTTAGGCTGGGAAAATTTCGAAAGCCACCTTTTGGCTACACTGAGTGTTAAAATGTGGAACAAAACATTAACACTTAAACAAAAACTGGAAAATGTATGCAAAAATCAAGAAAAAAGCACCATCCAAAGATAAAACCGCACAACAAATTAGTATAAGAAAGCTCACAAAACAACCCTCACTAAAGCAGAATTAGAGTACCTGAGAAAAGGATGAAAATGCATGTAGATTTCTCCAAATAGGTCAAAGATTACATTGCATATATTCAAATTGTCACCCACAACCTAAATGAAGTAGAGAAAAACACAATGCAAAGTGAATGTTGCAAAATAATCGAAAAAATGGGAAATGAAAGGAAGGTCAACCCCCACAAAAATGTAAGGGTAGTACTAAAAGTAAACCCATGTTTTATACAAAAGCTGACAAAGGAAACACAGTGGTGATTATGGAAAAAACTGACTATGTAGAAGGGATGGAAACACTATTGGAAAAATATGAATACTCTACAGTACAAAAGAATCCCCTAAACTAATGTATAAACCAATTGAATGTAACAACTGAAGACTGTAAATTAATAGACAAAAAAGAGCACATAAAAATTAACAGTAGAAAACCCAATGCTACTGGAATCTATGGACTTCTGAAAATACACAAACCTGGAAAAGCAAGCAGGCCCATTATAAATAACATAAAATGCCCCCCTCTACAAATTAGCAAAATGGCTCACATGCAGATTTTCTTCCTTTTCAAAATTCGAAACATTAAGCATTAAAAATTCTCTGGATCTAATTAAAAAAATAAAATATGTAGAAATAGATAAAGCAGATACCTTAGTCTCCTTTGATGTTAGGACTCTCTTTCCAAGCATACCAACAAAAAGCCTACCAAACACATCAGAGACTGGCTGCTAGCAATAGGAAAAACTACAGAAGAAAAACCCAAGAATACATCACATTAACTAAACTGTACAGGGACAGAATTATTTCACTTCCAACGGAAAATATTATAAACAGAACTTAGGTTGCTATGGACAGTCCACTATCACCACTATCAGCAGACCTTTTTATGAGCACATTAGCAACAAGAGTCATGAATTCCCTGGATATTCAAACTATGGTTCTCTTTGTCAATGATATTTTTGCAATCATTCCAGAAAAGCACTTAGAAGGTGCATTTAAACTACTAAACCTTCAGAAAAAATCTACAAATTTCAAAATGAAAATAAGAATGAAATGAACAGCTACCTTTCCTTGATCCTAAAATCATCAAGAAAACCACCTAACATACGGCATCTACAGGAGACACACGCACACCAATACCTACATAAGTACTCAAAAGTCCCAGATTAGCTAATGTCCCCATGAACAAAGAGGAATAAGACCATGAGCTAAACAATATAATACATATAGCTATAGAGAATGGATTACAGACAGAAACAGTGCATAAGAAAATAAACAGAGCCAGGAACAGAAAGAGAGTAAAAGAGGTCAACATACTCATCCCACATGAAAAAGAAAACAAGATTTCCAAGAAATTCACATACCACCCAACAGCTTTCTACCAATTCCAGAGGATCTTCAAACAGCACATCATCATTTTGGCCCCAAAAAACAGTTACTCCATCAAGAGCATACTAAAATCTAAATTAAAAGATGACATCTCACAGGAGAACAACCAGGAATATACCAAATCAGTTGCAATGACTGTGAAAAAATCAAAATCAGGAAAAGTAAAAGAAACATAACAATAACAACAACAAGAGCAAAAGAACATATCAGGAACATAAAGCAAAAGCAGGAAGACAAATCAGCTAGCTTGGCACTTTTGGAGAGACCAACACACCATAAACAGAAATCCAAAAATACTAAAAAACATTTCAGGAAAAATAGAACTTACAATTTGTGAAAACATTTACATTTGGAGGAACAGGAACCATGTTTTCAATTTTGAAATCCCATTAGGTGACATACTTATGCAGAGGTTCATCCACCTGCCACCAGGGACAAGGCCAACCAACATGAGGAGTGATGCCGTCCAGGAAATGATGATTGGAGCAATTAGCTCCAGAAACATGTTTTCCGTTTCAAAATATAGTAAGTGATATAGTGTTGCAAATCAACTCAATAATTAATCTAAATTATTAGTGCATATCACTGTCACAAAGTCCACCATATTTAATATTAAGTATAAGTTATAGTTATGACAAGCTTGCAGATTACAGTGCATCAACACAGTGAATGAGTTTCAATTTTCAAAAGTAGCTTTACTTCATGAGTAATACTTTAAATATTAGTTGAAAGTTTACTATTTTTTCTGCAATGAGAAACAAATATTTTCTAGTGTTTCAATTTTATCAGTTTTTAAAAAGCCAAAATATGAAGTAGAAGCATGTAAAAATTCTGCAGATAACGCTCTTTCTAGTGGCACTGACATGATTACTACAGAAATAAAGGATCTGCAGATGATGAAATAAGAATAAGTGCTCCTGGTACTTCTGTGGAAATAGCTAACATTTCCACTATCTCAAATGATGTTCAGAATGATTCAGATAGACCTAACCAAGCAGGGCCTATGTTTACTAGGGGTGAAATGAATAACAATACATTACACTGTAACTTGGGTACTGGTATGGTAAGTTTTTTTAAGTTGCCCCCCCCCCTTTAGGGAATCTTGGATAGAAAAAAACACAAGGAAATTCTGAGCAACTATAGAAAATTTGCCAGATATAAATGTAGAAATTATGTTTATTCATATGTGACATTAAATAAGCTCACTTTGGAAAGATTTATTCATTTTATGGAAAATAAATATAAGAATAACTTTATACATAGATGCAGACATACATAACATTTAATTAAAGTAGTAATCTTATTTCTCAACAAATATTATAATCTTATAAACTATATTATCATTAACTCTACTTGTACAATCATGATATTCACAGAGACATCATCATGTTACCATGTGGATTACCTCATGAAAATAATACTAAGTATATAAATTAGGTAAGAGTAGGTAAAACAAAGTTAAAATATTGTTTACTCATATGACTTAGCCCATTACCATTTAAATTACCATACAAATGAGGAACAAAAAAGTTGTATAAACTATTAAAATATCACTACTCAAGAATGTATTTCTGAACCATGTGTCATATACCAGTGGTTCCCAAAACTGGGAGTGCAATCTCCTAGAGGGGCATGAGAGTTTACAAGGGGGCAAACTTACTCAGAACAAAAATGAAACTCAAGATCTGAAATAAACAAATAATAATAACAAAAAGAATTTATAAAACATACAAATTTTCTAAAATTATCAATGTGAGAATCACTTTAAGTTACATTAGAAAAATATGATTAATTATAATTGCATAAATGTCCATGCATGAACTGCTAAATATGAGAGACCCTTGTACCTCGTACCATTTTGCATAGGTTTTTTGTTATCATAACCTCCAAAAGGAGTACCTTGTTGACAATTATACAAAATAATAATTATTGAAAGATAAGATATTGAACATTACAGTGATATGTTACCTCAGTGAAACAGAAATATTGTAACACCCCACGGGGGTGGTTACCCCCGCAGTAGGTGATTACACAGGGGGGTTGGTAGCTCAGAGGTAGGGGATGCGTTGGTACTGGAATGGTAGGCAGGCCAGGGTAGCGTTCTAGGATAGGGGTATTTAAATAAAGCACAGGGGATGCATTGTCCCAATAAATTATATTGTTGCTTTAGATGTGCGAACAATTAGATCGGAGTGAAGCCCCGACAAGTCAATAGAAGTTAGGGGTGAAGCCCCGACAAGTCAATAGAAGTTAGGGGTGAAGCCCCGACAAGTCAAGAGAACTTAGATGAGTCGCATGCTTACCTGGTTAACTGTTGGCGAATGTGATAACTGATCTCTGATTACTTTCTCGTAGCAACTCTCGCGTAGCAACTTCCTGATAGCAACTTCCACAGCAACTCCCCCGACCGAGTCAAAGCCCTGTAGTATAAATACATACATAAGCGCTGACTCGGCGTAGGCAGCGTGGACGAATTCTGCTAACCTGAACTTCACACTTCCTGGTATACGAAATATGTGCAACCTGGTCCGCTACAATATATGGAAATAAATTAAGTGGCCTGAGTAAAAGGGTATCTTCTATATATTCTTTTATTTGGAAAGCATTGGAGTATCGGTTTTTGAACATAACAGAATTAATAGCTTAAGACATTATCAATTTTATGTTAAAGATAAAATGCATACTTCCATTACTTTTAAAAAGTTTGCTACAGAATTTCTAACTATGAAGATGTATACTTTTTCCTTTGCAATAATAATTTTGGTTTTCTTTGTCTCCTTTTAAATGGATTAATGTGACTTGTTCTCTCTTATATTGGGACCATAAAATTGTCTCTTTGAATTTTCCCAATTTGGCATGTCTTATATGTATTAGTAATTTATTGAATAGATGTACCCCAATAACATCATTGTCTCTAACACTCCCCATATATAGCCTATAACTTTTGGGGGTTACCTCATTCCACCAAGTGATGATTGGGCCCATTTCTGAGAGGTAGATACCATTACCTGCGATAGCAGGGTGATGATGAGGTGCCAGTGGAATGAGAGGATCTGCAGCTTTTACCATGGACTCCGAACCATGTTGCGCCTAGGGGATACTCCACATGAGCAAGTCAGAGGTGAAGGCATGGATAGGCCCGACTTAAAATTGCCACCCCAGCACAGAGAATTGAACCCCAGACCCTCAGAATGAAACCACTATGCTACTCCAGTGTCCACTCCAATAACATAAGGATTCTTCTTAATTGCCTTTGTAATAAGGTTTCAGTATGTGTATTGCATTTACTCCTGGTATAAGTAGGCCAATGTTTTTTGGTACCTGCCTCTTCAAATTTAGTGCACACAAAATGCCAGGTAGTGACAATGTAAACAAAGCTTCCTCTTATTCGCACTCAATCAAATGACATACAGTCATATACAGAGTAAACATGTACCTGCAGATGAGCAGCTAACCTGAAATGATATGCAGGTCTACAGTAGGTTGTGGCTCAGTCATTAAATTGCACATCGAGATATGTAAAAGGGACAATGCAATAAAAACTTAAAATATATGTAATATATTGAATTATTTAGACTATTTATAAATTTATACAGAAACATCATTATTTTTGTAAGCTGTTGCAATGTATACCATATAAATTTGCAGTGTCACAAAAACAAAACTTCTTCGGTTAGGGATGAAACACAATTTATATTTACAAAATGTTCTCTCCACATAACAAGACGTAGTGGGTGCAAATTTAAAATTTAGGAGATCATTTCTGTGCAAGTGTCTGCTCACTACATTTTGTAGGCTAGTTTTTTCCACTTTCTATTAATGCATTAAAGGATATCGCACAATCTTGAATATCCTGGGTTTTTCTCAAACACATTCGCAAGTTTGTTCCTCACTGTCAGAGCTACTCTATTGGTAACTTGAGAAATATTTATCAAAAGTTCCTCTATATGTCAAATGGCATCCAGCAGTTCTAGTTTCCTTGATTCCAAAACAGTAACAGTTTCAGATAAATATTTATAATTATTCTGAATGGTTGTTAAGTCCTGAAGTAGCTGTTCTGAAACAAGTCTCCCTACCTGCCTAATCCACATGCACTCTTCACTGTCAAGTACATTTAATGTATTTACAATTTTAGGAAAGTGTGTGGCATAATAGAATGTAGCTTCAAGCCATGTTCCCCAGCAGGTTTTGATCAGTCTTGAAGGTAAAGGTACATCTGGAGCCACCTCTTGGAACATGTGTAACCTTGGAGGGGATTTTAAAAATATCTTCCTAAGTCCACTTATGAAAGTATCTAAACAGGATAACAGATTCCTATAGTTTCTGCCACTCTATGAAGACCATGTGCCAAAGTTTAACGTGTATCACATTTGGATAACTTTCCGTATTTCTTTACCAGCCTTTAACATATACGATGCACTGTCAGTTACTAAAAGATGAATATTGTCACTTTTAGGTCCACCAGGCCACAAAAGGGATAACAATGTTTCAAATAAGTTATCATTTTAAGATAATTCACTTTTGTAAGTTCCTCACAGGTTAACAAAAATGTTTCCCCTGGTCCATTAGGAGGGAGTATATCAACTACAACATTTGCGGCAGACCTGCCAGTGAATCTTGTGTTTCATCCGTGGAAATCCATAGTTTATTATCTGCCACAGTTTCCCATACATCAGCTAACACATTTTCATAGCATGTACATACATAGCCACTGAGTGTTCTTTCATAAGGTAGTTTACATCCTATATAGTTCTCCATGAATGTAACAAAGTCTTGCTTTGCAACTTGTGTATAGGTATGTCAGTGGACACCATCATTTTACACAAATCTTTACAAAATATGTTTTCTCTGTCTGGTGTTGGTTTTGAAGTGGAAGGCAGATCTACATTTTCTCTAGTTTCCATCAACTGAATATTTTTGTTTTGTTTTGTTTTATATTTCTTGGTTTTGCAGTGTTCACATACACTGTCACTTCCTTCCACTTATTGTTGTATGACACACCTTACGTATAATGTTTTCTTTATCAGCAAGGAATTCTTTGAACCTAACTCCTCCACCATTGTATGCATAAATTTATAACCAGAGTCCTGCACTTGTGGCATACTTACAGATCTATTTCAATTGCACAATTAATCCTGATTCCCTACTGGCAACTACTGCACTTGTACTGTACTGTGCATCCTGGAGTGGTGCATAACACAGCGGGTGCCTGGCTTTGTCCTGATGTCATGTGGTTGTAACCTGCACCGCTCTTATGGGACCAGAAAGTACTGAAATGCCTTGCCCTAATTATAAGCATGCATTTCACTATTAGCTTTGTTTACCTTAGTACTTTTCAATAAGAAACGATGATGAAAAATAGGTGCTATGTGCCTCTGCTTTAGAAATCAAAATTTTTTTAAAATTTTTCAGATAAATTAGGGAGCAGAAATATTTTCATTAACTTTGTAACATTTTTATTTAAATATCTATTACGTAACACTTGTAGCAACTGCATGATATTAAGATATTGACTAAATCATAGGGGCAATTAAAGTTATATGTTGGATACTCTAAATTCAGTTTTAGAATATCTAGAAATTAAACACTTTATATTGTGGCAAGCACATGGAGATTTAGTTTGGTAGGTCTGATTTGGGTCAACCCTCCCGGAATGGATTGATAATGGTGGACCAGAAGCGTCTACTCAACTCTGGTGGTAGACTTTTCTAGTAGTGTCCAGAATATTCAAATAGCTTGAGTGATGCATTGGCAGGAAATAAGTGGTGGGGATAAGTAATGATAAAACGAATGGTATGGGTTGATTTGATCTCTTTATACATTGAACTCTCATAGTGTAAAGTGCTTGTGGCGAGGGATGTGGATTATAAAAATGTAAGTGTGCAAACCAATCACCTTGTAGTCAGGTAAAGGGTATTTGGTTATTAAAATTGTCATTTGGTAAAATTGAAACAACTACTTCTTTCAGACTCTCATTTAGGCTCCTGGTTCAGCTATAAGTTATAATCCTCAGTTTTGCATGCTCATTGATATTATGTCTCCCTGTTTGCCATGGCCTTAAGAATGGAAAGTCTCTTGAATCTGTTAAATTAGTCTATGGCCATGACAAGATTGGTTATTGGCGCCGGGTACAGATGTGGTTTTGTTAGTTTCAGAAATGTAATTTTTTGGGTAGAAATTGTGGGTAATAGTCATCCTTTTCAACGTGGAAACTTTCTTTCTCTCCCTCTCTCTTGTCCTGGATTCATCTCTTCCTTTTTTTGTGTGATTTTATTGTGGTTTGGTTTTTAATGCTTTAATTTTGAAATTCTGTTATTCTTCTTGCTTTGGTGTGGTATTATACTTGTATAATTTTTTTGGAGGGAGCTTTAGCTTACTACTAGTTTTGAATTCCTGTTTTTTGAGGCATTTGATTTTGTCTACCATATTGGATTAATAAACAAGAAAACCTGAATATATGCCACCACATATTATGTGACATGGATCAGGACATCAAAACAATTTAGTTATTTCTTTTGAATAATTTTGATCTGTGTGTGTAATATTTTGAAATTTAGTAATGGTTGGTTGGTAATGCATGATTAGTAGATTAAAAGTCATGATCAGTTGCTTACTGCATGCATTGTTTAATGTTGTGTTATATTTACTATTGTGGGAATGTTAGATGCTTGGTAGAATTTTGATGTAGCTCATGCATGAAGTGTAATACAAATATTTTATGGTACACTAAGATTGTGATGTGTGCTTGTCAGGATCCCTAGTGTGTGTGCTTAGTATAAATTTTGGTGTAGAAAAGAAATGGAAAAACAGACCGAATGAGTGAAGGTTATTCACTTCTTTTTTATCTCACATGTGCACATATTTAAAAAGATTGTATTATGTTTTATGTGAAATGGTTAACCTAAACATCATTTCGTGTTTTCTTTGATTGGTACTCATTGTAACTATTTGTATTTTATGGTTATTAGTATGTGTGTGGTGTGATTAGCTGATCAGCAGTATGTTACTTTTAAGTATTTTCAGGCACCTGTTTATGTAATGTATGATTTTTTTTTATGATTCCCATGTTTATTTTTTATGTGCAGATTATGATTCCTTTCTAAATATTGATACTTGTGGACATACTGTTGTAGAACGCCATCTTGTCTGGAAACCCTTGAGATTATTTGGCTTCTGGGAGTGGAAGTCAGCAGCAAACTAGCTAACATATGTACCACCCATTGTGAAGCCCCCTCTTTGGTGTATATCTCTTTTCCAGGAAACCCAAGCCAGCAGTTGTCCTGTGACTGCTACATTTTCAACTAGATGTCAGCTGTGGATTTGCACTAATATTTGTCCCCCATAGCATAAGTGTAGGTGGTGTGGCAAGGATTAGCTATTTTATAAATCTCTGGATAAACAATTTATCACCATAAGAACTTCAAGATTTAATAGTAACAGTGGTGCTTCATTTTTAGTGAACTGTGTAGTTGCAGTGAATACACTATACTTGTGTAAGGGTGAGGTTGCACTTAGCACTTTTCGACATTAACAAAATTTATACATTCACCGAACATACAAGGATTTCCCAGTAAAACACTTATAGACTTGTCATGGCATTAATTATTAACATTTCAACCTATATGTCCATTTTAGTGGTTTGTATTTCTGATTTTTAGTTTCAAATGCTTATAATTGAGGAAGAAATTTTAATTTTTGTATAAAAACTGCAAAGTATTTTCAGGTGATGATTGGTGTCATAGACATTGATATACCACAGACACTGATATCACAGTGATTGTGTTTAATTTTTCTTTGTATTTTTTGGGGTTTTACAATTTTACAAAGTAGCCATTTTCAATATTTATCAAACATTTATTTTTGTGTAACGATTAGGTTCTCTCAGTGTATTAGGTAATTTGAATTTATTTTAATTTACTGTGTTTTTATCTTTTCTTAATATACTTTAAAATGTTACTTCTATTGCTATTTATGTTAACGAGGATATCAAATGTTGCAAACCCGGGGGAGATGTATAGAGCACATGGTCTGATTTGGGTCAACCCTCCCGGAATGGGTGGATAGCCCTGGACTGGAAACATCTACTCAACTCTGGTGGTAGAGTTTTCTAATAACATCCAGAATATTCAAATAGCTTGGGTGATATATTGGCAGGTAGTAAGTGGTGATGATGAGTGATGATAAAATGAATGGTATGGGTTGATTACACCTCTTTATACAATGAACTCTTATAGTGTAAAGTGCACATGGCATCTGCGTCATGGCAAGGGATATGGATTATAAAAATGTAAGTGTAGAAGCCAATCACCATGTAGTCAGGTAAAGGGTATTTTGTTATTAAAATTGTCATTAGGTAAAATTGTAATAACTTCTTCTTTCAGATTCTCATTTAGGCTCCCGGTTCGGCTATAAATTATTATCCTCAGTTTAGCATGCTCATGACCATGACAAGATCCATAGTGTGTTCAGTACATTTGTTACTCTGTGTTGTATAGTAACAAGTTACCAATGAGAGAAAACAAACACTAAATAAAAGAATTAGTTACATCTTAAAACTGTGATTTTTTACATTAAATGTTAATTATTTGGATGTTTTTAGGCTATGCATGAATTGGTTAATCATGCACTTTTATTAGAGAAATTATTCATGTATGGTGTAAGGGCATTAGCATTAAATTGGTTCAAGTCGTATCTGGATAATAGGAAACAATCAGCTGAAACAGAACATTGTGATAGAGAAACTCGTGAAGTGAAAACTTGGCTTTCAGGTAGTGGCACAATAAAACATGGGGTATCTCAAGAATGTTTACTCAGACCTCTTTTATTTGTATTGGATATAAACAACTTGGCAAATAATGTAAGTAATATGAAAGGCATAAATACAGGAACGTCATTTCAGTTTCTGCTTGGGGGGGAGCAAGATTGCCTGAAGCAGTTTCCCAAATTTCCATGTAAATTTTGACACATTTAGCCAAAAGAAAATCATATTTTACTTCTCAAATGTGAAATATTTGTATTAAAAGTACAGTTGTCATAATTTTTCTTTTGGCAGAGCAATAATAACCAGTAGCCTAATCATTTCTCATAACCTAGGGGGGCAATTGACCTTCTGCCCCCCTAAATGATGTCCCTGCATAAATGTAACACTTTTTGTGGATAATACAAGTATTTTTATCAAGAGAAGGAACAAGAGTAAGGTAAATCCACATATAGATAACAGCTTGAAATACATTTTGAACTGGTTCAATGCAAACTTGCTAATATTAAGCAAAGGTAAAGAGAAAACAGCAGCTTTAAGCTTTCATAACCAGATAAGTAAAAATCAAATATATCCAAAATTAACTTTGGAACAATGTCAAATAAACTATGTAAACACAAACAAATTCTTGGGTATTGGATGAAAATAATACCATATACAAGTAAGCTATTACAGTATGCAAAGTAAACTGCTCTAAGTACATTTACCTAGACATGCGTTTGACTGCCCTACCAAACCTAACCAACATAAGGGACAAGAAAGAGGTGATGTCACTTGATTCAGCGGTTGTGTACTGGCTGTGTCTCTCAAACCTATCCTATTGGATATGCTTCAAACAGGGGAGAATAACTCCATAACAATGCATCAGGGGATTGGTGGTTACTTAACAAACAATGTTCCCCTCTGCGAGATCTATCGCTCCTCAGAGTTTGTCGCAGATGTCCTGAAACATTCTGTATATGAACCACTTTATTTATTAAAGGTTTTGTCTAGTTTAGTGAATATATGAGGTATAATTCCAAAGAAATTTCAGTCCAAGCCAGAAGCACTGAATCAGAATGGTGCTACGCTGACTTTGTTTAAAGCCACTAAAGGTTGGCATTACAGCTTTAACGGCTTAAGCCTCTAAAAGGCTATTTTTTGCTCATTAACAGTCTGACAAGCAACTGTTTTAAAGAGCAGCTACTACAAAATAATTTTTAGGTATGAAATATGAATTCCATATTGATTTACATGTCAAAAGCTGTTTGAGAAAGAATATAAAATATAAATTAAATATAAAACACAAAAGACTGTCATGAACTTCAATGTACCAATGTTGTATGACCTGATAAATTTATCACACACCCCAAATACCGCCACAGAAGGATCACCTCTACAAGCCCAGCAACCAGATATCCACCACACAATATGTCAGTCTCTCACATTGGGAACAATGGTTCCTGAAACATGCTCTAGTTTTTAAAAGTTAATGAATTATGTAAATTAGTTCATCTATTCACTTGCAACATATAATATCTTTACTATTAGCAGCCTCAGAATAAACCTTAAATAACCAAAGATATTATTTACAATCTTGCTTAAGCATGCTATTGACTAATGCATAAATCAGTTTATGGAGTAAATTATGGCTTATAATGCCATAGTTAGATCAGTACTAAATAACTACAGTTCAAGAAGTCCCCTCACAGCAATGAACCAGTAGTTTTAAGTCCTCCAACAACCCATTTCCAAGTTGTAAATTGATGCATCTGAAAGCACGATCGATGATATAAAACAATCAGCTAATTGGGAAAGTAGAAGGAAATTTACAACTGGGGTGTGATAATGAGATAATCTTAGATATTGTAGATGATGCTGGCAAGGAGTAAAAGGAGCTGATTAGTACAATTTCATGCTTTACAGCACAATAATGTAAAAATTCTTTAACTGTCCTTTAGAAAAAAGTCTACCTGCAACGCTATGATACTGAAGATAGACTTAATAACTAATTGCTATACATAGATATTTTCTTTGGTAATTTAATAGTAGGCACCCTATTTTTTGCAAAATTGGTTTATTATCAAAGAGAGTGATTTGTTCTTGCTGTTCTACTATAATAAACTGACAATCTGCTGTAATCTGATACCCAGTGGCCTGATATTCTTTGGATTCCAGGGATACTGGCAAAAATCTCCAAAAATGACACCTTTTAGCTTTTTTGGGGGTTATAAATCTGAATTTCCTTCTTAATATAATATGTTTTATCACTGAAGGCACAATACTTATATTTTGTGTATATTTTAAAGATATCACTGTATCTACTATTTTGTACTGTGAGTTTCCTACTACTTTCACAGAAAAATAGTAAGCACTCCTACACAGTTTGGAGTAGAGACAGAAACTTTAGTTCATCATTTAGAGGAAGTTTTGCTCTACAAATTGGTGCTTCTGTTAAATATGATAACTTCTGTGTGCTCAAATCATATGGTTTCTTTCTTTGCAAACATCTGCAAGTTTATTTTCTCATTTTGCTGTGAAGAACTTTTTTGGGTATGTGACCTGTTTTCTCAAATGATTGAAGATGGCTAAATTAAATTTGGGACCCCCAAAAAATGTCTGATGCATTACATTCACATGACTTTCTCTACCCTCCATCATTTATTATTGGGTATACAAATTATTCTTATGAAAGTTTATTTTTCTTCCTACTTCATTTTAATCCAAATAAACCTTTGCAGAAATAGCTTACATTACACATTTCATTAGGATACAAAGAGCACAGTGATAGTCAAATGTTTAAGAACTGGACGCTATATGCTGGTCTTAAAATTCCATACTATATCTATGCAATTGCCAGAAACAACTGAAAATTGATGGGACTTAAAAAGAATGACAAAGTATTGAACAACTAGAACCATTAATAATGGATATCTTGGAAGTGGCTGATGCCACAAAAAGTTACTTTAAATAAATTGTGTGTTTAAAAGAGCTCTACATTCTTGTGTAGTACATTTTTTCTATCGCTTAATGTTTACCAGTTATAGAGATTATAAAAAATTCCTTCCAAATAAAGAGGTCTTCACAGGCTCTTTCCATAAAATTCAAGATATAAATATTATTTTCAATGTAAATTTTTTTTATATATGGTATTTTAATCAAAATCATTAATACCTGTTTTTTTTAGAAAATAACAAATTTCGAGAAATGTTCCATGCAAGGGTAGTTTGGGGTAGGGGATTTTCTTTAAAATCTTTGTGTCACATCTTTGGAAGGTACTGAATCTAAATACGAAGTTTGGTATTTATCTGACTTTTCATTTTTGAGTTATGCTTTATAGACACACACACCGACCTTTTTCTAAAAATGCTTCTTTTGTATTTCTGAGGAAATTTTGGTATCAAATATTTGTGTGGATTGCAATACCTTCTCTACCTAATATGTAGGTGGTAGAGAAAGTAAAAAGAAACCTATAACTGATACTTTGTTGTCAATAAGTTGGTTGGTTAATTTTTAGGAGATAATGGCTATTAAATTTTAATTATAAGATGATATAATTGAGGAAAAATCCTAGCATCCTTAATAAACAAACTTATTGTATACAATTAGATCAGTAAGCTTAGAAGACATCTGAAAAAATTTCAGTCTGATATCTTAAATAGTTTATGAGATAATGGGCCAAGAATTTAGCAGATTTAAAAATGGCAGGATAGGACTTTTAATCTCCTCTTAAGGCTGGCTTAGAATACAGGGTCCAGAATGAGAACGGAAAGCAAAGAGACACAAGTTTGTCCTCAAAACACCATGAACAGAAACTGGAATACTTATTGATAGTAACATATAAAGTCAATTTCACATTTTCACCTGCTTGCAATTGAGACAACATAATACAGGTTATCCAACTTTGATGTGATAAATATTCTATAAAAGCCATGATGTAAAAGCATCATCCTAATAAATTTGTAATAAATTGTGTAGGTACATTAAAGTCTGTTATTTTATACTGTTTTTGGTTGTTTCTGGTCCAGGCTTGTTTTCCAGGCAGGTGATTAGAGAGAGCTCTAGCAGTAGCTTTAGCTCAGGGGGTTCATTAAGGTAAAATTGTGTTTTTTATTTATTCTTGTTTTCTGAGTTTAATGATTAAAATGATATATAACACTTATATTTTACATTAATTAATACTATAATTATGTTTTTAATAACATGCTGCATGTGACAAAATGGCAGTGAACTGACAGAAAAAATGAAAAACTTTATTATGCTTTAACTTCTTTCTATAAGAGATATCTGGCTGAAATCTTCAGTATATGGGAGTATTTCTTCCCTCTTTTGATTTGTATAGCATTTGGTAGCCCTGCTTCAGCATGGAACCTGTTTGTTTACATTTTTTGTGAATGAAGCATATGGAGTAGCAGATTTGTAATAATTCTGTTGTTTTTATGTGGTTGTGCTATTTCTTCCTGCTGTTTTTTTGTGTTATTTTTTTAAATAACAACTTGCCAAGAAGCATGAAAGTGTTTAGAAAGAGAAGAAAATTCAGTAAGCCAAAATCTGTTAGCCCTAAAGTTCAGAATGTTACCCCTAACCTGAGCATAAATGAAGTTCATGTTTCTGGACATAGCTCATCCTATAAAATGCTGAAACGTTTATTAGAGCAATATGAAAAACAAAAGCAGAAGAATACAGTGATTTTCAGTATGAAATAGTAAATATATATTTTCATAAAATTAAAATGAAGTCATTATTAATAGTGGAGTTATATAATAAGTATTAACACAATTTTATTAAAAATACACGAGCTTCACATTCGTCAAGTTGTCAAAATGGGTTTCGAGAAACATGCTCATCGTCAGTCAGTTGGCTGGGGCTTGCAGCCGGAAAAATCCTCAGCCAAGTCATTATGTCTGTGCTGCCCTCTGTGTCCTATGGCTACTTAGATGTCCAGTAGCCATAGAACACAGAGAGCAGCACATAATGACTTGGCCAAGGATTTTCCGGCTGCAAGCTCCAGTCAACCAACTGATGATGAGCGTGCTTCTGGAAACGCATTTTGACTACTTGACGAATGTGGAGTTATGTGTTATTAATAAAATTGTGTTAATACTTATTAAATATATATTTGTTACAAGCTGCACTAAATGAATCTGCTTAATGTAAAATCTGTCATGGTCCTGTTACAATATCTGTGGAAAAAAATATAGGTTTAGCCAGTAAAACGACATTTAATTTGAAATATGTGTGACAGAAAGCATGATTTCATGAACTCAGAAAAAAAATAATTCCATAGCCAAGACAAAACACTGATATTGCATGATATTAACTTATGTTTAGTTGGTGACCTAAGAGCTATTGGGAAAGGTTCAACAGCAGCAAAAATGTTCTGTGGAATAATGAATCTAACTAAACCTCCAAACCAGTTTAAAATTATGTAATTGTTCTTGGTTATGCTGTTGAAGATGTGTGTAGGGAAAGTATAAAAGAGGCTATTGAGGAAGCTGTGGAAAGTAATTCAGGGAGCAGAGACATAACTATTGCTGTAGATGATACCCACCAAAAGTGTGGATTTTCTTCACAGATAGGAGTGACAACAGCTACCTGTGTAGATACAGGTAAGGTGGTAGATCTGGTTATAATCAATAAGTTCTGCAGTGCAAGAATAAGTTACAATTAATCCATGAAAATGATTGCATTGCCAATTACCAGGGGATAAGTGGAGGGATGCAAGTTGAGGGTGCCAAGGAATTTTCAAGCACTCAGTGGCACAATGCAATGTAAGCTATGTTGGATATTTGGGAGATGGATATACAAAGTCTTACAAAGCTGCTCAGGATGAACAGCATTATGGGAAGTGCATAGGTCATGTACAGAAGAGAATGAGAACAAGACTAAGAAATTTAAAAATAAGTTTACATGGGAAAATTCTAAATGATGTGGTGCAAAGTGAATTACCGACAGTGACATTCTTAAAATTCAAACATATTATGGATTGGTAATCAGAAGAAATGTCACAGACCTTCATAGCATCAAGAAAGCTGTTTGGACTGTTTATTTTCATCTGCTGTCATCAAATGAACAACCTCAACATGGACTTTGTAATGCAGCCTGGTGCAAATATTTGAAAGCAAAGGAAGATGAGAAAGAACATAATCATAAAGAACACTTTCATGTTCCTTCTCCCTGCATGATTGAGATGAAACAAATATTTACAGATTTAGCTGACCCAGGACTTCTAAGTGTCTTCATAGTGGAACACAAAACCCAACCAACCATTACATAATGTAATTTGGACTCATCTTCCAAAAAATTTATTTATTGGGATGAACACACTACATTTTGGGGTTTATGAGACAGCAGCATCATTCAACAGGGGAAACATTGTTAAACGCCAAGTAATGAAGTTCCTGGGAATGAAAATTAGTTTTAATTGTGTCTCTGCGATGAAAGCCTCAGACCAAATAAGGATCAACAGAGGAGGGGAAATAAAAAGAAAGGCCAGGCAATCAACCCACAGAGCAAAAAGGAAGCTTGAGAACCTGTATCAGCAAGAGGAGGAGCCAGATGATCCAGCTTATGGTACAGGAATGCATTAAGGTATGATTATAAATGTTTGTCCACTTCAAGAGTAATTTCCCAAGAACTACAATTTTTCACACTTATGTTCCCTTTTCTCAGCTCCTATAACAATTAGAAGAATTAAATTTTTACCACATGTTCCCTACATATATGTGGGACTTTTAACACAAGAGTTTCTTGATAATGATATTAGTTTCAAAAATAAAAAGTATTGATTAAAATATTAAATTCTTTTTATGTAGGACAGTTTTTAAAAAATTATATTTCAAAATCAAAGAAACCATTTTAAACATTCTACCATTAAAAGTTTATAAATGTCTCCAAGAATATATGGTAAAATTTCGGCTTCCTAGACTTAATAGTTATTGAGAAAAAGGAACATGAATATGGGCAATTTTAACATTGTCAAGATAGGCCTTAATGAACCCCCTCAAGGCCTCCTTGAACAATTCCTACCATGAAGACAGCTGTTCATAATATGAATCCAACATGCCATTCCCAAGAAGCTTCCCATCACTTGTGAAAGTTCATATATATTGTTGTTCCCATTTCCCATTGCTGTGAACCAATATTTAAAGAGGTTCTACTCTACTTCATAACTGTAGACTGAGGTTTAATTCACTCAATATGGGGTCTATTCATAGCCTATTTTACAAAAAAGTGGCAGAATGAAATGGGGCAAAATTAAAACTATATTCAGACTGTATATAATGCATATGATGAATTAAAAATCCAGATTCTGCTGTATATGCGAGAAATTCTTATTTTTACTTCTCTACTACATACCTAGTAAGCAGAGAAAGGCATTCCACCTAAAAATTCAATATTAAGATTTCACTGGAAGTATGTTTTGAGGGCCCCTGAATTTAAAAAGGGCACTTTTAGATATATAAAAGTAAGAGAGAGTGTGTGTATGAGAGAGAGAGAGAGAGAGAGAGAGAGAGAGAGAGAGAGAGAGAGAGAGAAAACAACATAACTCAAAAACAAAGTGTTTGTTGGATAAATACCAAACTTGGAATTTTAAGTTCAGTATCCACCAAAGATGCAACACATGGATTTTCAAGGAAGTCCACCCCCAAACTACCCTCTACACGGACAAATTTTCTAAGTGTTTTATTTTTTTCAAAAATGGCTCCAGCAATTTTGATTAAAATATCATATATTTAACTTTAAGGTATTTGCATGGCAAATAAAATGTGTACCTTAAATTTTCTGGGAATAGCCTGTGAAGTACCCTTCATTGAGATGGAATTTTGTATAACCGGTAAACCATAAGAGATAGATAAAAACTTACTACAGAAACAATTTAGATCTTTTATAACACACAATTTACTTCCCATATCTTTTTTGTGGTATCAGCAATTTTCAGAGATTTCCTTTGTTACTGGTTTGAATTATTTAATACTTTTGTTGTTTTTTGATGTCCTGTAACATTCAGCTGTTTCTTGCAATGTTATGGAAAGAGCAAGCTACACTTAAACATTTGACTATTGTTTCAGTTTCCTGCATCCCCTTTGTACCTACAATGAAATGTGTAATGAAATTAATCCTACAAACGACTATCTTGATAACAAGAAGTAGACAGAAAAACAAGGTTTAGTAAGTATTTGTAGAAACTATACAAAAATAAACAATAATGGGTAGAGAAATCATGTGAATGTAACCCATAAGATATTTTCTCTCTCACCGAGGTTTTTATATCAATTTATTAACATAGGTAAAATGTGTATTCAATTTATGTCTGCCCTTATTTGTTTAAATATAATAAGATTTAGATACCCTGAATATTATTGTTGTCTGTATTTAACTACACTAATAAATGTCAGGATCATATCAGTCCCTCTGGTTTGCCAGGGTTTTGCCCTGCAGGAGTTCTTCTATTTGTCAGTAAACCCACTGACATAAAACAGTTGCATTTCAGCACATTTAAGTGCTGTTGTACTGGGCAAGGATCAAAACTGCAAGTTTGAGCAAAGAAAGTCAAGCACTAATCCAAATATACCATCCAGACTGATATATACCTTGAAAGCGTAAAATATTCCCCGGATAGTGTGTTTTACATACTCTACATTCATGAAATAAAAAAACATGCCTGTTTAAATGACAAAGTACTTGTGTCTTAAGGTAAATATCATACATATGGAATTGTATGTTTCATTTAAAGTTTCACACAACAGTGATTTGCAAAAATCCAGGTATGCTATAGAAGAATAAAATATGAGCGAATAAATAATCCCAAAGCAATGAAGCCTACCCCTTCTTTTCTCTTCTCGTTTTTTTGTTTTGTTTTCCCTTTCTCAACTATATTAATATCTAGAAGGGTGTAGTTCTGCTACTGCACTTAAGTCAGCATTTATGTGTAAGATACCATCTATAAACTACAAATCCCATTTACAGCTACCGTTATGTGTCATGTTCATGGAAGACAGGCGTTTGGCCATTATATTACTAAGTAAAGCACTGTTTCTACCCTTTAGAGCTCTTAAATTTAAATTACACAGCACTAACAATATAATTTATCCTTCTACTAATTCTTTTTCCATTTTGAATAACCATGTAATGCTATGTTAAAATCATGGAACTTTTACAAGTCACTGCATATCTCCTATACGGAGCCTTCATTTCAATGCATGATAATATTACAGGAAATTGCTTGCCCTGCACTGCACTGTTTCTAACCAGTTCTGTTTGCCCTCCACTTTTCCTCCTCTTCATGTGCCAGCTAATCAGTTGACATAATGCTTTGTGCTGTACGGAGGTTGATACATGGTAAGACCATGTGTTTCATTGTTATAGTGCATTTAGTTCTGCTGTAATGTCAAAAAGTCTGTACACTTGAGTATACAGAATCTTCATGTATAATACCAACAAACTCTTTTAGAGAAGTGAGATGGCAATTTATAGACAGATTCCCTTGCTTTTTGTGCACCTCACAGAGGAACAGTTCATAATCTTGTAAGGAAATGAGGTATATTCTCAATAAGAAACTGAAATTAAATCACTATGTTCTTATAGAGGAAAAACTCCATTACCTTAGAGAAAAGTTACAATGAAGTCCGGAAATCTCTGAGAAAGCCTGCACAGGAATCAGGAATTTCACAAACCTCTGCTTCAAATGTCACTAAATGTTTAAAATTAAAACCCGTAAAAATTGCAACTGTATGATAATGTGATTAGAGTTAATTTCTGCAATTGAGCATTGAATAATGTTAATAATCACACTATTGACCCATGTTTAATTCTTTTTTAAAGATGAAGCAAGGTTTTACTTTCATGGCCATGAAGATTTAATGAATGCTAATGCAAATTTTTCTAAAAGGTTTCTGAAATGTGTGGCTAGCACAAGGACATCATTTCCAACATCATTTATAACAAAGGTATGTGGTTATAATTTGCATGAGAAATTGTGTGCTTGAATTTAAGGGGCTATGATTATCTCACTGCCAAAAAACAGCATGCTTCCCAGTGCCAAGAAAATTCCCATTAGGCCAGCCCCAAGTCCAAATGAAGGCTCTGTATTATACACTGCATATCAGTCTCATAATATTCACCACCTAAAATTAGATCTATCTTGTGTTAGATAGTGTCTGCACTGAGCACATTATATGCACATACACTATGTGATCAAAGGTATCCAGATACCACCACAAACATATGTTTTTCATCTAAGGTGCATTGTGCTGCCACCTACTGCCTGGTACTCATTACCTGAGACCTCAGTAGTCATTAGACATCATGAAACAGCAGAATGGGATGCTCCGTGGAACTCACGGACTTCGAACGTGGTCAGGTGATTGGGTGTCACTTGTGTCAGAAGTCTGTACGTGAGATTTCCACGCTCCTAAACATCCCTAGGTTCACTGTTTCTGATGTGATAGTGAAGTGGAAACGTGAAGGGACATGTACAGCACAAAAGCGTACAGGCTGACTTTGTCTGTTGACTGACAGAGACCGTCGACATTTGAAGAGGGTCGTAAAGAGTAATAGGCAGACATCTATCCAGACCATCACACAGGAATTCCAAACTGCATCAGGATCCACTCCAAGTACTATGACAGTTAGGTGTGAGGTGAGAAACCTTGGATTCCATGGTCGAGCGGCTGCTCATAAGCCACACATCATGCAGGAAAATGCCAAACAATGCCTCGCTTGGTGTAAGGAGCGTCAACATTACACATTTGAACAGTGGCAAAATGTTGTGATGGATTGACAAATCATGGTACACAATGTGGCGATCCGATAGCAGGGTGTGGGTATGGCGAATGCCCAGTGAACATCATCTGCTAGCGTGTGTAGTGCCAACAGTGAAATTCGAGGTGGTGGTGTTATGGTGTGGTCGTGTTTTCCTGGAGGGGGCTTGCACCCCTTGTTGTTTTGCATGGCATGATCACAGCACAGACCTACATTGATATTTTAAGCACCTTCTTGCTTCCCACTGTTGAAGAGCAATTCAGGGATGGCGATTGCATCTTTCAACCTGTTCATACTGCATGGGCTGTGGCGGAGTGGTTACACGACAATAACATCCCTGTAATGGACTGGCCTGCACAGAGTCCCGACTTGAATCCTATAGAACACCTTTGGGATGTTTTGGAATGCTGACTTTGTGCCAGGCCTCACCGACCTACATCGATACCTCTCCTCAGTTCCGCACTCCATGAAGAATGGGCTGCCATTCTCCAAGAAAACTTCCAGCACCTGATTGAAAGTATGCCTATGAGAGTGAACGCTGTCATCAAGGATAAGGGTGGGCCAACACCATATTGACTTCCAGCATTACCGATGGAGGGCGCCACGAACTTGTACATCATTTTCAGCCAGGTGTCCGGATACTTTTGATCACGTTGTATGTACATGTTCCATAAACATCACAGCAAGTATCTAACTAAGCATTGAAATATCCTTAATTAATATCTTACAAATGATTAGAACTGTACTGCTTTATAAAGCAATGCTTGATAATTTTACTTGCAAGGAGACCTTGCCTGAACAATGATGAATTCAGGCAAGGGGATGGGTGGGAAATTCTCCTTTTACATTCTGAAGTGACCCTCTAGAGATTTCTGGCGTATATCTTCACTCCTAAGCTAGTATTACAGTCAATGGTTACAGGTATGACCATAGTGTCTAAACAAACATTAACTTTATTTCTTTAATATTCCTGCCTTATCATATGGAGTATCCTGTATTTCTATAGGATGTTGTACTTCATTGATCAGAATATCCAAGATATCTTATTTATAGAATATAAAAGAATGACAATTTGTACTTTATCTACTACCTACCTATAGTAGGTAAGAGGAAGTATTGTAGTCCCCCAAAAATTCAATTTCAATGTTTTACCAGAAACACATGTTTTGGGTTCCCCTGAAAAAAAAAGAAAAAGGACTTTTAGAAAAAGGTCAGTGTATGTATCTGTGAACAGCATAACTCAAAAATGAAATGTGCAATAAATACCAAACTTGGGATTTAGATACAGCATGAAGACTTTCAAGAAAATCCCCCCACACCAAACTACCCTTTACATGGAGGATTTTTCAAAATTTTAGATTTTCTCAAAAATGACTCTAGCAATTTTGATCAAAGTATCATGTCTTTAAGATATTTACATGACAAATAAAATGTGTATCTTGAACTTTCTGGAACTAGCCTCTGAAGTCCACCTCATTCAGAAGAAATTTTGTATAATTTTGTATATCAGATAAACAATAAGAGACAAAAACTTACTACACAAAAAATATAGAGCTCTTTCAAGCATATAATATATTTTGAATAATATTTTTTGTGGCATCACTCACTTCTGAGATATCCATTAGTATTGGTTTGAATTGTTCAATACTTTATAATTTTCTTAAAGTGCACTTATTTCTCATGATGTAATGGAAGAGCCAGCATATAGCAAGCCACTTTTACACAGCTAAATACTGATTTGGCTTCCTTGGCTGGGCTTAATTAGAGAAACAAATCTCACTATAAGATCATTAGTAGTGTTAATGGTGACAAGTATTTTTCTTTGGATTAGACGTTAGTCCCTCTGATAATAATGAATAATATATATTTTCTGTTCACCACCTTACATCCCCTCTCCTAGGCTCCACCTTGGATATGAGAGTTAATGCTGGCCCAGGAGGCACACAGACTGGTTTGGTTGTTTATAGAGAAAATAAATTATACAAGAGAATTCTGTAATTAGAAGTTTGCTAAACATGGAATGGACTTCATATTTAAAATATAAAATCACATGAATTGACCTCTACTAACACTACTGCTCCACAAACCTGTGGTTTAGTCAGAGCATGTTCTGAGAATACTTCTCAGGTGATGTCGACTGAATGTGGTTGTAGATGGAGTGGAGGGCTTTGATAACAATGCCAAATTGCTTAAATATGCCAAAAATCCCCTTGAATTGTCAATTTGGGAGAAAATATTTATCACTAAGAACTGAGAACAAGTGACGAACTTCAACTTACCTACATTGAACAATTTGCATCAGTTCATCTTGTCAGTACCAAACCCCTCTACTCCATCTTCAGACACATTCAGTCCACATTCAGCTGAGGATGATAACAAGTGTTCTCAAAATATGTCCTGAGCAAACAGCAGGTTTGTGGAGCAGTACTGTTAGTGCAGGTTGCCCCATGTGATTTTACACTTTAAATAATATACAAGAGGACATTACATAATTATTTTTGCTATTTGCTAAACATGGAATGGATTTCATATATAAAATATAAAATCACATGAATTGACCTTTACTAACACTACTGCTCCACAAACCTGTGTTTTACTCAGAGCATGTTCTGAGAACACTTCTCACCCTCGGGTGATTGTCGACTGAATGTGGTTGTAGATGGAGTGGAGGGCTTTGATAACAATACCAAATTGCTTAAATATGCCAAAAATCCCCTTGAATTGTCAATTTGGGAGAAAATATTTATCACTAAGAACTGAAAACAAGTGATGGAACTTCAAGTTACCTACATTGAACAATTTGCATCAGTTCATCTTGTCAGTACCAAACCCCTCTACTCCATCTTCAAACACATTCAGTCAGCATTCAGCTGAGGATGATAACAAGTGTTCTCAAAATATGTCCTGAGCAAACAGCAGGTTTGTGGAGCAGTACTGTTAGTGCAGGTTGTCCCATGTGATTTTACATTTTAAATAATATACAAGAAGACATTACATAATTATTTTTTCTATCACTTTTCTCATACTCTGAGGTTTACCAAACTGACATGATGTATTCAAAGAAGAGGTGAGTAAAATGTCTATTTTGAAATTAATACCCATTGTAGAGAGGGTTTCAATTTAAAATTTAATTTGGTCCCTTTTTTCCTTTGGCTTCAGATTCAAGTCCTATGAGACAGAAACCCTAACTTCTGTCTGATTTTACTTACTTTCACTTTAACAATCATTTATGTGATATCAACAAGGTCTCCTTATTGGCCTTAAAATTAATTTTATTATCACAGTCCACTATGACAGTCACAAAGCTTTGGATGTTTATTTTTTTGCAACTGGTGCAATTACAGCACTCCTAGCAGCCAGCTACTGGCAAATCATTTTTACCCAACCAAACAGCTATAAATTTGTTGTTTAAGAGAAAAACACATGCTCTTTTCAGCAATAGGATTAAAACATACGGTATTAGAAATTATGAGGTATTACAAGGAATGGAATCTCAAAGTGAATAAGGAGAAAACAAAGATAATGGTATTTAAAACGGGAAATAAGTTGAGGAGGGAGGGGAAGTGGTCTATAATGGGAAGAGAGATACAGATTATGAAAGAATTTTCATTTTTAGGAATGGTATCGAGTTCCTCTGGGCAGTGGGAGAAACAAAAAGAAGCAGCATTAATCAAGGGGCTACTGGCCTTGAAGCTAGTAAATAGATGTTTGTTTGTTTGTTGTGCCAGATATGAAGGTAAACTGGTTTGAAAGAATATATAGGGCATTGGTTGAAGTGAGATGGGCATGTGGTATTGAAGTATGGGGAACAGAGAAAAGCTGGAAAAGTATGGATAGGATACTTAGCAGGTTTTGTAAGAATATGCTGGGAATCCCACAAAGTGCAGCGCATGCAGGGGCATTGTGGGAAATGGGGAGGGTAAGTGTAAGAGGGTGGATCATAGGGAGAGTTCTTAAATACTGGTTCAGGATTCAACAGATGCCGGAGGACTCCATTTTGAAAGAATGTTTAAAATTCCAGGAGTCTGTGTTAGGGGATATTACTTAGGTTCATAAAGTTGGGAAAGAGTTAACTAGGATCAGAATGGGTGATGTGTGGTTGGGAAGAGGGGAATTGGAGAGAGGTTTCTGGAAATTGGTCAGAATTAGATTTGAATATATAGACAGACAGTTATCGCATTCTATAATGAGGGAAAAGAAGTCGCTAATGTTTTATCAGGAGATAAGATAGGATGCTAGAAGAGAAATGTACATTATGATGTGTAATAAGCAAGAGAGGGAGGGATTGGCATGGCTCAGATTGGGAATATGGAACTTAAGGGGGGTTAGGGGAAATTGGGAATATGGAATTTGTCCTATTTGTGCAAAAGCAGAAAATGCAGAGCATATTTTATTTGAATGTTCAGGAACAAGTGAATGGCATCAACAGACAATATGTGGTAAATGATTAAAATTAAACAAACAAATAGCAGTGAGAAAAATGTTTAGTGACAAAAAGCAAACCAGGAAGCTTAGGAAATTTTTGTATAGGGTGAAGAAAAAATGGTTATGGTCAGCAAGGAGAGGAGACATGCGAGTTGGATCTGGTTCACTTTATGAAAGTGGTTAGTGATGTTACTTTGGTTGAATGTGTAGTTATCAAATTGGAATGAAAATATGTAAACCTAGTGGGGTACTGAATTTGATGAATACTGCAATTAAAAATTGTTTCTTTGTTGTCTTTTGTAATTCTGTGTGGTGGGGCATGGTAAAGAGTCAGGGCTGTAACTGGGTCTCAACCGAAGTGTTAAACTTAGTACAAATAAATAAATAAACAAATAAATAAATAAATAAATAAAATATGGTACATGGAAGAGACATTTGTAGTGCTATAAATTGTAATAACAGTAAGAAAAATCTTATATGATACATTCACATGGCTTTCCCTACCCTCTATCGTTTATTAGTGGGTATGTAAACGATATTTAAGGTAATTTTTCTATCTATTTCATTTTAATTCAAATAAACCTTTGTAGAAATAGCAGCATTACAAATTTCATTTTAGATACAAAGGGAACAGTGATAGTCAAATGTTTAACTGGATGCTATACACTGGCATTAAAATTCCATATTGTTTCCATGCAATCACGAGAAATAACTGAATGTTGACAGGACTTTAAAAGAATGACAAGTAGTGAACAATCAAAACATTATAACTGATATCTCAGATATAGCTTATGCCACAAAAATACTTATTAGAAGTAAATTGTTTGTTTTAAAGAGATCTAAATTTTTTGTGAATTGCATTTTGTCTATTGCTTAACATTTACCAGTTATACAAGATTATACAAAATTCCTTCTGAATGAAGAGGACTTCATAGGCTATACCCAGAAAATTCAAGATAAACATTTTATTTGTCGTGTAAGTATCTTTAATATATGGCATTTTAATCAAAATCATCAGAGCCATTTTTTACAAAATCAAACATTTCGAAAAATGTTCCATGAAAAGGGTGGTTTGGGTGATTTATCTGACTTTTCATTTTTTGGTTATGCTGTTCACACTTACACTCGCTCACACGGTGAATGAAGAAATAAAAGAGATGAGATTTAAACTGATGGTAAAATTCACAACAAAGCAAACGAGTGAAGAAATAAAGCACATGCTGAAGTCCAATATAAATTCCACAAGTATGAAAGTGGATATTAATGGTACGAAATCACTTTGAGGCAGTAGGGTTTTAATATAAATGGGAAGCAAATAGGAAGTGGAGAAAAACTCAATGACATGAAGTGTTGCCAACTACTGGAAGCATCTGTTCTGAAACTGTGGAACCCAAACTTGGTTTCCAGAATAAATGCTTGAAGAGGCAGAGGAAACTATTATTGCACAAAACCCAGAATTAGGCCTAAAGAATGGTGATATAAAACCTAAATTAATTTTTACCACAAAGAGGAAATCTCGCAATAGTATTGTATTGTTTTATTGTGCTAAGAGATTTACAATTTGATTGTCTACTGAACTTTGACCCTGGCCACTCATTCTGTAGACAATCACTACATTTTTTTTTTTTTTTTTTCGTTTTACAATTTCCCGTCAATAAATTATCTTGCTTCAGTTTTTCATGTCTCATTTCCATTTGTTTTTCACTTGTCACTTACTGATTACTTTACCATCACACATTCACCATAGTTTTTCATTCAAGGTAAGATACACTACCCCTTACTTTTCTCTATCCACTGTCCAAAGCCATTTATTTTTGACTTTACACAAAAGCTGTCCAATGCTCCTAACGTCCTTGCACATCATTTTGAGTTGGAAGTAAATTCTCAGATAAGGAAACTGCTGCTTCAGAAAAAACAAAGTTGGCTGGCTTATCTGTTATGTGGAAGAGCATAACAGATATAAGAGTGACTCATCACTTTAAATGTTGCCGATGCAATCACATAGCATGGGATTGTAAAGGAGAAGACACCAGTTCAAAGTGCTCAGGAAATCACAGCATTAGATGGCCAATCTAATGAATTGAAATGCATAAACAGCTGCAATAGGAATAGGTTTCACAAGAATGATCAGTTAATGAAAATCACAATCCTACAGACAGAATCTGCCCTTGTTTAAGTGCTGCCATCAAGTCATACAAACAAAACACTGACTATTAAAATTATGACTCAGCAAAACAGAACAACTAACACGAAACCCCAACATAGTGGCAAAATAATCAACAATGTGCAGATTAACTTAAAACTTCAAAGACAGTAACCTACAACCTGGACTAACCAATTATTCAACAAAACATAGATATTGCTTACTTACAAGAATACAAGAATAGGGGGGATAACTGTAGATTACAAGGAAGTGCCATGATAGAGGAAGGAAAAACGGGAAATAAGAGAAAGGAAAAGCAGAGATAGTATAATAAATAAGGAAGGAATAAAGTTATTAGAATTTTGTGAAATAAACAATTTGCTAATATGTAATGGGACAATGGGAGAGGACAAAGAAGGAGAATTTACACTTGCAAATGCAAATGGGTGAAGTGTAATAGACTATATGTTATATAGCGAGGAATCAGAGGAGAAAATTACAAAATTTAAAATCAGACACAAGATAGTAAATAACAGTCATTTCCTGTTAATAATGGAACTAAAGGTAGGAGAACAGAAAGTAGTAGAAAAAGGGGTACAAGGATGAGGAGATTAAAAACCTATAAATTGCAGGAGGAGCTAGAAGAAAAATTCACAAAGATTTAAATTCAAAGGTAAGCCAAATTATAGAATATGGAATAAAGATGAACCCATGTGAAGGAAAAACAGAGAAAACATTAGAGTTAATGGGACTAATACTAAAAAGAGCAGGGACAGATACGGAAATAAAACAGGTAAAGGTACAGGCAAATAAGGGATGGTATGATGAAGAGTGTAAAAATGCAAAAAAGGAGGTTTTCAAAGAACTTATAAAATGAAGGAGACCAGAAAAAGAAGAAGATAGGCAAAATTTGATGATTTACAAATGGGAATACAAATGCTTATTAGAGACACAGAAAAACGAATGGCAAGAAAATATGGAAAATAAACTAAAGGGGGCAATTGAAAAGAAAGATAGTAAAAACATATGGGAAACAGCAAGAAGGGTGAGCAGGAAAGGAGGGGGAAAAAACGAAATCACACCAATGGAATGGGTAGAATATTTTAAAAACCTGATCGGGAAGGGGGTAGAGACAAGGTTAGAGCATAGAAATTTTGGACAAGAGATGATGATAAATGAAAAATTAGATAGAGAAATATCAACCCAGGAGGATATTTACAACTAAGAAATATAAAGAAAGGGAAAGCGGTAGGAATAGATGGAGTTCCAGGAGAATTTTCGAGAAAATATGGTGAAACTAAAAAAGGATTAGAATTAATGACAGAATTACTAAACAAAATAAAATTAAAAAATGACATACCGGATAGCTGGAAAATAATAATGTGGTACCTATTTATAAAGGGAAGGGAGGAGTGAATAGGCCTGAGAGCTATAGAGGAATAAGTCTTACTATCTATTTTAGGGAAGGTGTATACAGGAATTTTGGCTGACAGACTAAGGGAATGTGTAGAAACTGAAAAAAAGATATCAGAATTCCAGGCAGGTTTTAGAAAAGGAAGATAGCTTTTGATAAAATAAATAGAGAAGCTTTGGAATATAAACTAAGGGTAAAGGGAGTTAGTAACAAGTTTATAAGAGAAATCAAGAAAATGTATAAAGATGTAAAGTTCTGTATACGCAGTGAAATAAGCCGCATCACAGAAATGATTCAACAAAAAATAGGATTAAGACAGGGATGTAAGCTGAGTCCAATATTATTTAACCTTTTTATAGATGATATATTAGAAGGAGTAAAAATAAGAAATCAGCATTGTCCAGTAATAAGTGGTAAGGAGATTCCAGGTTCATTATATGCAGACGACCTTATGATAGGTGCTATATGTATAATAGGGTTACAAAAAGCAATAAATGAAATTCAAGAATTTTGTGAAAAATGGGGAATTAAAGTAAATATAAATATATCCAAAGTGATAGCGTCTAAAAAAGGAAAGAAACTGAGAAAGGAAGAAAAATGGTTTCTAGGTGGTCAAGAACTGGAGGTAGTCAAAGAATATGACTATTTTGGAGTAAGGTTGAATAATAGCAGGGAATGGGGAGCACATGTCAGGAAGATGCTAGCTAAAGGGAAGGAAGCTATGACAGGAATAAGAACATCAAATATAAATTAGAGATGTCGACAAAATGGTTAGAGAGAATGTACAAGGCATTGATAGAATAAAAAATGCTCATGTAGTGTAAATATGGGGGGGGGGGAGAATAAGTTAGAAAACTGACCAAATGTACCTAATGTTTTGTAAAAAATTAATTGGACTACCAAGAGCAGCACCACGCAAGGTTGCATTAGTAGGACTAGGAAAAATGAGAAGGAAAGGTATAATAGTAGAAAGGATTTTAAAATTTTGGTTTAGATGTATCAAAATGGAGGAAGGTGAAATCTTAAAGATATGCCTGACTCAACAAAAGGTTCTAAGAAACACAAACAGCTGGTGGAAAGAAACCGAAAAAATAATGGAGTCAATTGGAATGGGGGATATATGGGGATTGGAGGAAGGAAATACAAACGGCTTTTGGAAAGTAGTAAGAAGCAGAGTGGAACATATAGAATGACAAGATATTTGGGGAAACCTTGAAGACAAAAGATCATTAAGCTTTTATAAATTGATAAAGAAGGAGTGGGGAAGAGAGAAGTACGTTGTCTGCTGTAGTAGACAAGAAAGGGAAGGTTTAGCATGGATGAGAATGGGATCAATGTATTTAAGAGGGATGAGAGGCAGCAGAAGAGGGATATGTGAGCTGTGTGGAGGAAGAGAAAGTACAGAACACTATATGACAGAATTTAAGGAAATAAGGAGCTGGAGGGAAAAAGTGTGGGAGAAGAAATGGGAAAATATGGATAGAAAAATAGTAGCTATAAAGATGTTGACAGGGAAAGAAGAAAAGAAAATCAAGGGCATGGGAGAATTTTTAAGGAAGGTAAAGAAAAAATGGTCTAGAAAATTAAGAGAGGCATGGGCTGCTCAGTGAGTGATAAGGCCTGGGAACCAAGCAATCTGTGTGGCTCAATAAGAAAACAAGCACCAGACAAATTGTACATAAGATGTAGGGGTACAGTGATACATTAATACACATTGTATATGTTTTAAACCAAATTGTAGAACAAATTGTACAATAAATTTATTCATTCATTCATTCATATTTGCAAGAGCCCTACTTATTTCAAAGTAAAGTATCCAGATTATCTAAAAGACACAGAATCTATACCTCCGGTAATGGGATAAAGAGAGCAGCAATTATTGTGTCTCACAAGCAAATTGATGCTCTTCAAATAAATTAGCTGTCAGAAGAAGACATATATAGTCTTATAGTAGTAATTGAATTCTCTTATGGACAATTAAAATTCATAACAGCAAGCATTTATAACATAAATAGGGATTTATAAAAAACTGAGTAAATTATACAACTGGCGACAGGTAAAGGCCTAATACTGGCCATGACAGTAATGCAAAATCCAAAATATGGCATGATAGACTAACTAATAAGAGGGGGAAAATTATTGAACAATTTGTCACAGGCAATAACTTACACTTGATGAACAACACCAATACCACAACATTAAAGCCGAACACATGATCTAGCAATGTGGACATAACAATTATTATTCAAAATATGTCAACAAGGATGAGAAATTGGAATTTCAGTAACAAAGAAACATTTTCTGACCACAAATTGATTACATACACCTTGGAAAAATACGGAATCACAAATGTGTATAATTTTCTAGGCTCCTGATGTATTACAAAACCAGAACATTACGACGACTTCAGGAGACATTTCACAGAAGCAGTCAAAAATTACTTTGTTACACAAAATTTAAATGGAGATTGCACAAACAATGAACAAACAGATCTAGATAATATCCTAGAAAACATCTTGGCATTGGAAACAAATATAGAAGAAGTAGCACAGAATTTGAAAATGTGATCAGTAGTGCATGCAAGAGATCCTTCAAGACTAAGTAATTCCCATCCAAATCATTTGAACACAAATCAGTTCCATGGTGGTCACAAGAACTGACCGTAATGAGGAAAAAAGTCTGCACACTCAGACGAAGATATCAAATGACCATACATTATGGAAATCTTAGAGATAATATAAGAGATCAATACCAAGTATGGAAGAGAAAATATGAGATAACTATCAGGAGAGCAAAATATGAGTCCTGGAAAAACTATTGCACATAAACTGAATTGACAGATCCGTGGATGCAGCTTTAAAATCGCATCAGGCAGATTCAAATCAAATCTGACAATGACAACCCTTCATAAACCCAATGGAACCTACAGCAGAGACTTGGAAGAAATGATGGAATTCATGATGGAATCCTTTGCTCCCGAAGATGACAAAACTGACAACAATGATCAATGCATATACATCAGACATGAAGCAGGAAAACAACTAAACACATCTAACGATAGGTTATTTACAAAAGAAGAAATTGGAATGCTAATCAAAACAATGGACACAAGTAAAGCACCAGGTGAAAATGGAATTACAGTAAAGATCCTGCGTGAAGTGTATAACTTACTGTCTAAATTCCTTACCGCAATACATAACAGATTCCTCAGGATAGGATGTCTTCCTCAAAAATGGAAACATGCCAGAATTGTACCAATCATAAATTTAGGAAAAGAAGACACTAACGACATATTTAAATACCGACCACTCACTCTTTTAAATGTAACAGCAAAAGTGTTAGAAAAATTACTCATAAACTGAATAATGCACCACATGTACAATAACAATTTAATAAATCAATGACAATTTGGATTTAAATATCAAACTAGTAAGGTGGATGCAGTGATATCATTAGAGGAAACAGTAAAAGTGACCATAAATGAAGGACAATATGTAGCTCTCACCAGCTTAGATGTCAAGGGGGCCTTTGATGCTGCATGGTGGGGCATTAGCACAAAATATTTCTATGACGCAAAGAGAGATAGCTACAAAGTTCGGTGTTGGTATAGTCACTGTACATAGAATTATTCATCAGTACAAAGAGACTGGCTCCATTACACCAAAGTAAAATGAGTATACTTTCAGCATTAAGAGAAGCCAGATGTCATAAAAATATATACAAGCTTTCTAAAAGCTATTAAATGGAAGAACAGCGTCATTAACAGTAAACAATGTGTCAATCCAAAAATCTATCAGCAAAGGCTGCCCACAAGGATCCTGCCATGGCCTGGGATTCTGGAACATCCCGTATAATCTACTACTGAATATAGAATACAGTCAACATACAAAGGTCCTAGTCTTTGTGGTGGATGATGTTCTGATGATCACCAAAGGGAAAAGCCTCCTTGAGTTGGAAAACAATGCAAACATGGACTTGTATACGGTGGAGTATGGGCAAAACATCACAAAATTATGTTCAATGAGAAGAAATCAAGACTATTGGTCATAATAGAAAGAAGACCTCAGATAGTATGTACTCTAAAAATTTATCTAAACAACAGAAACATACCACAATTGGAGAGTATAAAGTACCTTAAACATAACAATTGACAAAAAGTTTACTTTTGACAAACACATAGATCTAGTAACCCAAAAGTGTACATTGGCAAAATCCGCAAAAATAAATTGGGGACTGAGCTCTGACATAATGAGAACAATTTACAAAGAGGCTATATTTCCCTTCTATCACATAAAACCTCAGTCTGTATTGAAGCCATCAGCAAACAAGACAATGCATTAACACATTAACACTCAATCGTGTGCAGAGATTAATAAATATTAGAATAGCCAAGGCATTCCACACCACATCACATGAAGCATTATACATCCTAACAAAAAACACTCCAATAATATCAGAGATCCAAAAGTTAGCAAGTTTTTATATAATGAAGAAAGGGAACCTGAAGGAAACAACTTTGGACATTTCAAGACACTACTCAAAGTGGCCACATCCTGCCAATATTTACACCAGCAAAAGGAAGCTGGAGAATGTAGAGTATAATTTTGAGATTTACACCGATGGCAGCAAAGGAGATACAGGTGTCGGAGTAGGAATTGCCATTTACATTAACAAACAACCTGAACATTACCTACAATGCAGACTACAAGATCCTGTATAAACAATCAAGCGGAACAGCTAGCAATCCTAAAAGCATTAGAGTATCTTGAAACAGACCACCATCTTCCTACCCATCAAAGACAGCAGTAATTAACACAGATAGCAGAATAACTTTAGATACACTTGTAAACCATAAAAACCAACAAAACCTAACAGTGTCGATTAGAGACAAAACAAAAATACTTGAGACGCAGAACTGGAAGATTCACTGCACCTGGGTCAAGGCACACAATGGGAACAATGGCGAGAGAGCAGACAGACTGGCAAACAAGCAGCAGGGAACAGAGAACTTCCATTGTGTTACGCCATAAACCAGCCGGTGTTGCCTTAAGTGAACTCAATCAATAAGTGTAAATAAGTGGGAAAACAAATGGGAAAACACCACTAAAGGTGCAGTGACAAAACCTTTTCTATCCAGTGTGAAGAATAGATTGAAATTAAACTTACCTTTAACCGGGAAAATAACACTTTCCTAACAGGTCATGGGAAAATAAATAGCTATTACTATAATTTTAAAATAAAATACAGTCCCTTGTGTACATGCAGAAATGCAGAACAAACCGCAGACCACCTATTATTTGAATGTGCAAAACTAGAAATGAAAAGACAGTTATTTAAAAACAATATGATTAACAAGTACGGAAAATGGACATTCAATAAAATAAAACTAGTACAGGACTATACACAGGAATTAATCTCATACATTAAGTCAATAGATTTAGAAAGTAAAAGTGAGCTAAACCAGTGAAATATTTAGTGTTTTTTTATGTTATATAAGTAAAACAAATAGGCCATAAGATTACAATCAGCCATACAATTTTAATAATCATGCATATATACTTTACTGTAAATAACTTTATATAATTAATGCATGTAGTATTACTTTCTTTGTAATGGAGCATGCTGTAAATAAATAGTTACTAAAAAAAAAAAAACACACGCACACGCACACACACACACACACACACACAATCTCAATATTAAATTTTTGGTGGAATGTAATACCTTCTCAAATGACAATCACATTTGTAAAACTCTTAGCACAATAAATACTATACTATACTATACTACTATATACATGGTAGAGAAAGTAAAAAGAGGCCAGATTTATCCATCTTCGGATTTCCAAAAGATCCAGCAACATGAGTTCATAAGACAATCTACCTACAATAAACTGTAAAAATATAGGTATTAATGACCTACTTGTGGTTGACACAATTTATGAGCGAAAACAACCATTCATAGTTACAGTAAATGTCATTATGCCTACACCCTTGAAAATAATAATTGCTGCTATGTTTCTCATTTCTTCATATTTATGGTTGACTTTATTATACTTCATTGCATTAAAATAAATGCACCCTATAATAGAAGGTATGATTCAAAAGTTAGAGACAGTGAAGCGAAACAACAATTTAATTGAATCTTGAGTTGGTGGATACACTAAAACTTCACTTAGGTACTTTAAATTAATGGAACATGTTTCGAAGGCACTGCTTGCTTTGATCTTCAGCTGAAGATGAAAGCAAGCGGTGCTTTCGAATCATGTTCCCTTAATTTAAAGTAAGTGAAGTTTTAGTGTATCCACAGATTCAAGATTCAATTAAACCATATAATGTTCAAATAATGGTAGGAAGGAGTTTATTTTTTCCAAAACAATAAGATAAAAAGTATATTTTGTCATCTGTTGAGATATTAGTAGCTAGCCACCAGGAGTGTTAGTAACAAACCAATGCATTTTCTCTACATATGGTGCTTCACGACTGCATATAGTGGACTGTGGTATTATACTATTGACTGACATTTATTAGTACTAATAAGTCTTCACTACTTATAAAAATAGAATATCTTAAGCTTGCACATATTTGTCTCAAAGAAGAGACTGAATTTTATTCACTTTGAGAAGTATGTGATTCTTCTTCTATCTCAACTCTGCCTGTGGCTGTGTTAAAGTGAACCATGTCTGTTACACAAGTCCTTTCAGAGTCAGAAAGCGATTCACTTGATTCTTCCTGTGTTACTATTATATTATTCCTTACTTGTGGTACTTGTTCTATATACGGTTGCTCTCGATTACCACACAGTAACCTCTTATAGGCCGCCCTGTATTGTCTGTTTGTTGTAGCATATATGAAGGGATTCATAACACTGGAATACCAAGCAAGGATGGATGCCAAAACATGTCCAAGTGGCAGCCAGTTCTGAAAATAAAAATGAAGTATATCTTGAGCATAGAGGGTATTATCTCAATACTTTCATATCAACACAAACAGTAAGTGTCAGAACTTATGTAAATGCAATGAAACCTGCCCATATCAAACACTGTTGTCTATTTTGGAAAAAAGTTTTGGTCCCATTGTAAATCATATACTTTGTGTAATTTTTCCTGAATAATACGGAAACGCTAAAACATGGATATGGAAACCAGCTGCAACTGCTTAAAATAAAATATGCAGTACTACAATGCATTTGTTTTGTGATATGCTATGCTTCCAAGGAAGCTGCAAATGCTTTAATTATTGCATTTTGGGACATTCTGTACTTCTGAGGAAACTGCAAGTATAGGCCATTAAGGTAAATGAGATTTCCTTGTATACATAACATACCCAAGGAGAAATCACATCAAGAACAAAAGAAAGGGTTACAGTTACAAATGTGTGCTTTTCTTCCAGTGTTGTCTGTTGCTTGGAATGGTGTATTGTGAGAAAAATCTATGCATTTTGTGATAAAGGATTTCATGTAAATATGTGGCACTTTCATTAAAAGATAAAATGAAAAAGATTACATTATAGGAAAAAGAGAAACACACTGTGAAAGAACTAACATTACAGTTCAAATGTGACGGTTTTAGACAGAAATGCTTAGAAGCAAGCCCTTGAATCCCCCCCCCCAAGAAAAAGGTGAATAAAACAGGATTCAAGGCTTTGAATGGATGGTTAGAAAGCTTCAAAAACAGGCACAAAAACCTTTGGAATCAGATGTGTGGGGAGTCAATGACTATTATGTGCTAAAACTAAACTACTTGTATACTAAGGTAAATGCTTTTTAATAAAATACATGATATTGAAACTATTGGCATAGTGTTTGTGATTAATCTTAAAACTATACATAGGAAAATGCAATCCAGAATATCTGAATAATGGAGTAACCTTGCCAAAATGGAAAAACCATTTAGGATCATGTCACTTTCATCTTTAACAGGTTTCACTGCACTTACACAATGAGCACATAGTAAGAGGATGAAAGTGATTAATATATGGAAGTCAATGAAGGGGAAATACAATAAAAGTATGTCAGTAACTAGAAGTGATTCTATGTACCGAAATAAATGAAAAACTACGATACTGTTTCAGTTTTTGAACATTATTTCAGCAGAAAAAAATAAGTTTTGATCACTTCTTGTAAAACAAAATTGAGTTTTATTTATGGGCACTCTTTAACTTCTGTGGTCCTTAGTGTCCCATTCTATATTGGGCATGAAAGACTGGAAATTTTGCTCACAGGCCTCTATTATCAGGTTTGAAGTTCTTTTACATGCCATAAATCTACAACACGGGACCACCGACTTTACTTCCCTTCTGAAAGAAGCCATGCTAAGAATTTTTACACACGAAAAAACCCATCGGCCTCCGCTGGGTTTAAACCGTGACCTCGGGAAATAGAGGCAAGCATGGTAACCACTACACCATGGAGGACATGTGGCTTTATATTTCACATACATTATGATGAAGGCAAAATGATAGAACAGAGGTGATCTAAAGTTTTTGTTATAAAACTTCTTCCTTAATGCCTTGTTTCACCACAGTTTAGCATTTTTGTTTTATACAAACCATAATTTTTGCTTTAGTTAGGATTTTGTAACAGTGACTTAACCTTGAGTCCATCCCTGACAGCAGTGTTAATCTATTCTATGAATAGTCTTACAACAGTTTATGCCCTTTTATTATCTTTTACTGAATGTCTAAATAAAATAGGATAGGGTAGTTCTATGTCTTTGTAATGAAATATTTAAATAGTCATTTATTTTTTTAAACCATTTCCTTTAATTACTAAATAAAAATAGCCATTTGTCATTCTCTGCTTCCATTGAATTCTTAGGTAAGCATATGAATGTTTTGTTTTTTAGCATCTGATAGAAAGCACTGTACCCATTTTATTTTTGCTTTAAGTGGAAATGGTAGTGCCTATCTTGTCTATAATATGCTTTTGTTTTCAATATGCATTCTCCTCTTAAACCACCGGCAATTGTTTATAAACAAACAAAGAAAAGAAGCTTATTGCTCTTGGATATAGTATTTGTTTAGCTGTTTACTTAAATTAAAAGAGTTTTACTCACTTTATTTATGCTCAATAAATTTAAGAAAATGTAACTTTTTGCAAAAGTCTTCATATTAAACATCTTTATATTATTAAACTATGTCCCATAAAGGTTATCCTAGCTTTAGCAAACAGCTAAATAAGATAAGTATTAATTTTAAAAAAAATCAAGACATACTCATTAGTTTTACAGTTATTTAATAATTTTACTAGATATCATTACAAATGAATGAATAAAGTCAAAAACAGAAATTTTAAATTTTGCAATGTTTACTACTCAGCCAATAAATGATAAAGGTAAAAAAAAAGAATGTTTTTATTCTGTCACTCAGAGTTAAAACATATGAAGAAAATTATTATTACCAAAATAATTTTTTGTTTAATGGCATATTTATAGTGAAACATTTTTTGGAGTTAGTGCATTTTGAACCAATTATACTGAAAATATTATCAAGAGCATTAAGAAAAAATGGAACAAAATTATATTTAATGATAATTTTAGTAAACAATTTCAATTTCACTTCAAAATAAGCTTTATACTTTGCTTTGTGCATTTTTTGGGGTAAAAAATGCGAGTCTTCAAATTTCATTTGTCAGTTTACTGTAACCATCTTTATATCAATACTTCTTTAAAAAAACACAACTGTTTTTCTGTATTTAAACACACAGCAAAAATGTCCTCCACATTTTCTGAAGTAATTTCAGAAGCCCATACACTTCCTATGCGAGCTAATTGATTTGCTACATTACTAGTTGAAGCCATGGTTAGCACTGAGATATAACAAATTCAAATGTGCTTTACAGCACAGAACATGAAAGCTTCTCAAACTGAATGAAAGTATCACTGCATTCCTCTACCATGCACTTTGGTTGTATAATATTCTAAGACGTAGGTACATACAAATGCTGACAGAGAGGTTTGCTTTGTTTGTAGCTGACATGTTTCAATACACAGAAGTATATTATCCATTGTAATATAAACGAAAGAATGAAACCTTGAACTGGAGAACACATCGCTGAGGCAGCTATATTGTTCGTACGCACAAACAAGAAGCTGACTCACAAATTAGGTGCATTCGACGCACAATTGACTTTTGCTACAGAGAAACAAAGTAGTGAAATTTCAACGTTTTTTTTAAATAGTCTACACCTTGTTGATACTGTAGATGTATACTACCTTTAATGAGCTTTAAACCAGTTTTTGTTTCATTAAAATAACTTAATAAATACGGAAGATATGAATGTGTATTTATGAAGCATTTTTACCCCATTTAACTACTTAAATGTCTTGCGTTGTTTATTGGGTATCCATTCCCGGCCCGTGCAGGGTTTAAATGGCCATCGCTGAAGCGGTTAAATACCACCACCACCACCACCACCACCACCATTTGAAAGTCAGTCTTGATCCATTTGATCCATGTTGCTTCTTAAGCCATTTTTAGTAATTTTTCATTTACTAAAAGTCATTTAGCCTGAAGTAATGGTTACAGGATCAGTTAAACATTTTCAAAAACTCAGTCCTGTGTCAACCCTTGACTGACTCATGATAAGGGATTAATTTAGAGAAGCCACCTTATTGGCATAATAGGTAGCATGTGTGACTAATAATCTGAAAGGCTTAAGTTCAAATTTCTGCTTCGACAAGTTGGCTACGTAAAACTTTTTCCAGGGTTTTCCCTTATCCTGAAAAACAACAAAGAGTTCTTTGGACCTCAAATGATTTGAACAATCATTAATAATTGTTCCTTTATTCATTGTCTCTATAGAACTGAGATATTCCAAGGGACAAAAAATTGCTTTAGAAAGGAGGAAAAATTAAAATCTTCACTAGGTATGCTGTGCTGTATTGGTGCTCATTGTCAACATAATGCGCGACATTCATTGACAATGCTGGATGTTAGGGGATGGCTGATTTGCTATGTAAGATAAAATATATTAGATTCCATATTATAAAAAATAAATGATTTGCATTGTGAATTATTTAATAACAGTTGAAATAATAGAAACCGGGAAACATTTACTCTACAAATATTGTTTCATAATTTTGGTTCTCCTTCAGTGCAGTGTCCAGTGTATGTGCCATACTTGATGCCCCTAGCTGAAGCCCTCATCAGGCTTTATGTTAAAAACACTTGGCATTGTTCTTTATACTAAAGCACTTGCCTCTTTAGTCATAACTCATAAGACATGCTGATGTTGTCCTAACAGTACCACAAAATTGACAGTAAATTGTTTGGAGGCTTTGTTTGCAGTTTCAATTTTGCAATAAAGAAATAACATAATCTGGAAACTCAGTGAAACTTTTATCACTTTTATAACTTTGGCCAGGAATAGTACAATAAGATTAAAATCAGTATGAACTATAACTTCTTATAAAAAAAAGCTAAGGAAGAAAGAAAAAAAAAACAGATATACAAATATCCTGAACTATTATATAACAAGCTGAACAAGTAAAGAATCATGATTGAGGTTATAGTTTCCTTACCTTGTCATCAAATACATTAACAAGCATTAATGGCAAAAAGCACAAGAGAAAGTAAATAAAAATTGTGAGCATGAGGCAAGTAAGCTTCACATCTTCTGCCCTCTGCAAAAAGTTAGTAACCGAACCATTTTCCAATTCAGTACCGTTTCCTGGTTGCTGCCGGCTGTAAACATAGATTAAAAAAGATTACATGTAACACACTATAATGTCATTACAGAAGCTACCTATTTAATATTTCTATACTCCAAAATCAGATTAATCTGAATCACATTATGCTGGATATTACCTGATTTATATGTGTGCTCTAGGGAAAACATTAGTGCATTAATTAGAAAATTAGAGAGTTCATGATAGCAAAATAAAAACACAATGTTATTTACAGACTTTGGGATACCTAATGAGTACTTAATTGAGGTTATTTTGATTTATCTGGGTAAAGTGCATATGACATTTCTGTTGTTAGAGATTTAGCTGTAAATGACAAAAGTAATTTTTCACTATCTGCATGTCTCTTTTAACTCATCTTTCTTTCTTCAGTATTCAGCTAACATTTAAAATAAGACAAAGAACAGAGTGCAATTCAGTAAAAGAAAACATCAGCCCAAATTTCTTCTGTTGACTTACAAGTTTATTTATACTTCTTGGAATGCTGCTAACACTGACAGTATTTACAAAGAATTTGAAACCACCAAATGAACTGTATTGGATATAAAAAAGGAACAGCTTTTATCATTGGTCTTTAAATCACGTCAGACAAATGTGGCGACTGAAAGAATAAAAACCAGATGACACAATGTATAGGGTATAGGGTATACATTGGAGGGAGACACCTTGCACACTCTAACCTATGTGAGGTCTATTGAAGCTACCAACCACCAGGAGGAAGAGATGAAGTGAGATAACAACAGAAGGCTACAGGTTGCAGGCAGACAGCCACAGAGATGTATGGAAATTCCTAACAGTTCCTGGCTTGAAGACCCGTCCCACTACTGGAGCTGCTCATAGAGGGTGATAAATGACCCATTCACCAAGCAGCTCCCTAGTTTCCATAGGGAATACTTGCCCTTTGAGCAAGCATCTGCACCATCTATCCAACATCCCCTATGCCACAAAACTTAGAAGCATACCTGAAACATGAGAAGGAAATGAAATGAAAGAGAGATTATGGAAAGGACATTGTGCTAGATGAGAAACCACCTCAGCATTTGCCTACTGACCAGGGAAAATCACAAAACACCCAAAGTCAGAACGGACAGTCAGCTGGAATCAAACCCGGGACCTCCTGAATGCAAACCTTACACGTTACTGTGGAGCCATCTCGCTCTATGATACAATGTACATTTCAATATTGAAAGTTTTTTCTTCATTATTTGAGTTAATCTGGACTTCTGCTGACTTGGAACTGGAAATTATGAACAAAAATTAGTCCAGATAAATGAGATTTTACTGTAACTTGAAAATGTTGTCATAACTTTAAAGGACCACAAAGAAGCAGCTCACAGATTGACACACAAAGGAGTAAGGGTAGAAAAGTACAGATATGGAAACAATCTATTGTATCAATGAAGCAAAGGATTTCATTAGACTTAACAGGATAATGCTATATGTACACATTATTTGAATAGGTATAAAATCGGAGAACTTAAGAGAACAAAATGTACCATTAGGGAGTCTTCTTTACACCCAAGATAATCATTAGTCACGGGTGAGTTTTATTCCATAATCTACAAATAAAACTTGTTTAAATGGAATTACAATTAAAGTTTTTTAATTAAATGCCATTTCATTATCTCTCAGTTACATAATTGCATTAAAAGCCACCTTAGATCCAAGACTACATCTGAAATGTATAATATGCAATTAAGGTAATCTAGTGAAGCTACCCTATACATATCTTTGATGGAATATTGATTATTAAGTACTGGTTGACGAAGGCTCCAATGTTAAATTAATCACATTAGTAAAACTTCCTGGTATTTTAATATCATTTATTCTTATAGCTTAAGATTTAGACAGGTATTTAATATAAAATGAGGTTTAAGTGTATTTGCTTAATTTGCTGATTGTTTAGGTTTTCCATTAGGACAATACAATCTTCAACTTCATTAAGTCTCTGCAAGCACTCTGGAGTTCCAGGACTGGAAACTTAACTAATGCTGATAACAAGAAGCTGTGAAACATGCTGTCGAAATTTTGAGTATGTGAAACTGTAAGAATGTGTTAAGTTGTCTCATCTAACTTCAAATTAAGAATGTTCATTTCTAGATTGAGCCATAAATGGCGTTTCAAAATATCCCTACCAAAATTATATATTTTAAATGCAGAAGCTCAAATACAACCCACCTGTGAATTAAATATTACCATATAACGGTTCAAATAGTAATGTCCTTGATACCAATCCCTAATCCTATGTAGTCTATCAACTAAGCCTTGTGCATATTACTACACATCCATTAGTCATTAAATGCTTGTAATTGAAAATTAGACACAACTCACCTATGAGCATGTAGCTTCTTCCGGCTTTGTCGTACTTTCCAAAATATGCAAGAATATGACACAATAATGACCACACAAGGTACAGCAAAACCAAATATAAATAAAGCTTTCTTTGGAGATCTTCCATTCTTTTTCAGGATTGTGCATGAAAAAGTAGGTGCATCAAGACCTAGACAACCCCATATTTCCAGTAAAGGAAGCATCATCATTGAGAAACTGAAGAGCCACACAAACATCAACATAAGATATATGCAGCGTGGTGTATATAATGAGTCATAGATGCGGTGGCAGGTGATAAGAATGAATCTGTAAAAATAAAAGATTAATTGTTAAGCCTCATGATTGGAAACACTACAGTGGAGCAATTTAATACAAGTATGAGTCGATTAAACACATTCAACTAAATTTACTCAAGTGAAGATGAGGGCATTAGCTCAGGGAACTAGTACTACATAAATTATACATAATTTTAACTGAGAGTATTTAGTTGATTCATACTTAGTGTATAAAATTACTTGTATAGCATCAGGTCAAGTTATAAAATTCAAATATGAATATAGATATGTCATTAAAATATGCTATTAATATATTTTTGCTTATTTTATTTGCCATAGATCTTACAAATATGAGGTTATTCAAAAAGGAGCACACTTCAACTTTCTATATCTAAGAAACTATGAAAGAAAGAAATAGGTTTTGCTTGTAATTGGATAGAGGAAGACTTCAAATTTTATGATCATTGAAGCTGAATGTATTTATAAAAATCTGATGTGTTAATTCACAAGACTTTCTCTACCCACTATTATTATTTTCATATAGTTTCTGCAAACTATTCTTTCAAAAGCTTATTCTTGAATCTGCTTCAATTTAATTCTTTGCATAAATAGTTTTATTACATATTTTGTTTAGGTACAAAGGGGATAGTGCTAGTCAAGTGTTTTAAAAGCTTGTTGCCATATACTGGCCTTGAAATTCCATGATCTTTCCATGGCATTTCAAGAAAGAAGTGAATAGCAACAACATATTGAAAAAATGACAAAAGTTTGGCAAATTTGAATCAATAATGATGGATATCTCAGAAATAACTTATCTTCTATGGTCTAGGGGTACCTCTAGTTCCCAAGGTTGTGGTTTCAAACCTGGTGGGGGGCAATGGACTTTTTTCGAGCGTAAAAATCTTTAGCATGGCTTCCTTCGGAAGGGAAGTAAAGCAAGTGGTCCTGTGTCATAGATTTACGGCATGTAAAAGAATCTAAGACTGATAGAGAGGCCTCTGAGCAAAATTTGCAATCTTTCACACCCAATATAGAATGGGACACTAAGAACCATAGCAGTTAAAAAGCATTCATAAATAAAGCTCAATTTCAATTTCAGAAATGGCCAATACCACAAAAAATATTATTTGAAATAAATTGTGCATTTTAAAGACATCTAGATTTTTGTGCAGTATGCTTTACAAAATTCCTTTGGAATGATGAGGACTACACAGGGTATTCCTCCCCAAAAAATCAAGATATACATTTTATTTGTCATATTTTATTCAAAATCATTACAGCCATTTTTTAGAAAATACAAAATATTCAAAAAATTTCCATTTAAAAGGTACTTTTGGTTGGAGTAATGTTCTTGAAAATCTTTGTGTAACATCTTTGAAAGACATTGAAGTTAAATGCCAAGTTTGGTATTTACCCAACTTCTCATTTTTGATGCATGCATGAACATACACAGACCTTTTTCTAAAAGCAATATTTTTGGATTCAGGAAGCCTGAAAACCTGTATTTCCAATGAAATCTTGGTATCAAATATTTTGGTGGAATGCAACACTTCCTCTACCTACAAGGTACATGGTAAAGAAATTAAAAAGATGCATATGGCATGGAAACATGAAAACAGTAGTCTCTTTTTTGCCACATGAAAACCAATTGCTCCCTAGTTAGGTACCAAATTTCTTATGCCATATATAAATTTTCTTATGAGCGAAGTTGCTGTTTGTTGAATCTATTTCAGAAGTGATTTGTAGCACAAAAACAATTGATTCACAGCAAACTGCAGTATACTATATGTTTCCTGTACTCACTATTTGTTTATAAATAAATGACATTGCTTTATAGCATTGAACAAAGGTTGTAAGACACCTTTTAAAACTCTTGAACTTCCCTCTCTCTCTCTGTTGATGTGTGGAATGTGTTTCCAGCTTCTACAGTTTCCTGAAATAAAAATCCTAAATATGCCCTTCTTTTTGAAGAATCCTATATAAGTTATCTTACAATGCTGATTTTTATAATATGTAAACATTTTTGGTTAACAATGATGCTGATGATTATTCTGATCATTTCAGTCAAATACAAACATTGAAACATAAAATAAAATTGATATGTTAATTACCTACATATTTTTTTTATCCTAAGTTGTAATATGATATTACTGATATATAAAGTAAAATCCAAATGTTTTTCCTCACATGCCAAGCCACTAACAAAAGCACTTTTAAGCGGAATGTATATAAAAATTACATTGGTACCAATATCTAAACAAATTTTCTAGAGGATTTTATCTATATAGATAAAACTCTCTATAGATATGCACTTAAATGCTTTTGGAGTTAGAAAACAAATTTTCCTAATAGTATTTTGATAAAATAAATTTGGATTATTCCTCTCAGTATACTAAAATATGTAATAAATAAATATTAAAGAAAATGTATCTAATTTATATTTGAGGAGCATCAGAACAACGCATACTAAGTCCACCCGAAGACAAACGGCTTTTTAATAAGGATTCCCCTGTATCGATAGCACTGCATCATTCTGTGCAATCCATTTGTTTCAAATAGCACTCCTTCCTATTATAAAATGGCTCAAAATACAGGGTTTGGTTCAGAAAGCACTTAATCTATCAAGAAGAATGGAACAAAATGCATCATTTTACAGAAGCAAAGAATTGCTTATGCGACATTGTGTATGTATATGCTTTGACTGTTTAGTTTGCATTATGTGGAACTAGGAATGCACATTTTGCTGCCAACTTTATCAGATATCACTTTCTTGGGTCCTGTGAGCAATATTACATCATGCTAAATTCTCCTTATTCAAGGCCTGAGGGGAGTTATGTCAAGGAAGCACTAATAATAGATTTGCTAAGGTATTACAACATGAGAAAAGGAAATAATTGTTGCAGGCAACAGTAAGGTACCAGAAAGAGAATGAAAGTGTAAGAAAAGAAGAGAAGTAAAGATGAGGTAAATAGCTTATGCCATGTAATTAAAATATATTTATTGCATTACTCTCATGCAAATAAATGTGGTGGATTACCTGCAAAGGGTACTGAGATGACTGTGTTGTTTTCTCTATTATGCTACTTTTTTAAAAAATGGCGAGAAGTATTAAGTTCTCCTTTTCTTGCATTATCCATCAGATTCACTGATAAGATCCATCCCTCTAAATCATTCATATCTGCACTGAAGCAGGAGTGGATACCACAGGTCCAGGGTTTAACATTCCAAGGCAGAGTCAATGAAGCAAAGAAGAAGGATGCTGATGCACTCTTACAGAAGTAGTCCAGGAGTGAATGGAGACGCGAGGCTGAGCTGTGGTTTTATGTGAAGGTTATGGATGAAGTGTCTGTATTCTGTGGCGAAAACCAGTATGAAGAAGAATTTGACTGCTTGGAGAAAGAAATGGGCATTGTTTAAATACAGAGACACAGTTATGTTTGTTGAAAGAAGCATTGACATAAAGGTGTTTACAAAAAAAAGTGACAAATTAAATTTGAAGACTCGCTATTTTTCCCTCAAAAATTCACAAAGCAAACAGAAATGCTCTTGTAAGTGGAATTGAAATTGTTAATTAAAATATCATTACATATAATTTTTACCATTTTTTTAATGCTCATGATAATACAGCATTTTCAGTATAATTAGTTCAAAATACACTGAGTCCTAAACAGTTTTCATTATAAATGTGATATTAAGCAAAAAATTATTTAGGTGATAATAGTATTTAGGAAAGTGGCATTTGGTCTACAGTTAGGTATACAGAGTTTTAAAGACTGCCAGTAAGTTTAGGAGATATCAGCTTTTTCTCTCTCCTGAAAACCTTTTTATTATGCACTTAGTGCTTATTTGATTCAATGTTCATTTGGATAAACAGAACTATTATGTATTGGTTCTTTCCACTCAAAGGTATAGGAAAACATATAATTCTTCTTCTTCCATGTTTTTTAAATTTATTTATGTTCTGGTAGGCAAATGGTTCACATTTCTTTATATTATGTATCAAATATGGAGCAAAAACAACACAATCACATTGGTGCATTCTATTAAATTCATATTCTACTTATTTATTTACTTACATAGAAGGTCCCAATGAACATATTGCTCTAGGCAGGGACTGCTCTTTATTAATTCATGTCACATTACATAATGTGTTTCACACAACAACATTCTGTTGTTATTACTGCATTTAAATAAAATTTAGTTGATTAAAAATTGAGTCAGATTAGATACACAACACACCACTTTGGATGTTTTTAATGGGACAGTTTCAAAAGTTCTGGATTTAAAAAAATATCTAATTAAATAACATAATGACATATCCTGTATATAATTCAATTCAATTTCTGATCAGTTATAATAACTACATCACTGTGCACATCTTCCAATTCTAAGAATGCAGACATCTGTTTGATTTCTATTTTAGAATAATATTCCTTACTAACATTCATCTGAAAGGTTTTTCATTTATTTAGGGTGGATTTAAAAAAATTATAAGATCTACGAGTGGTTTTGCTATTTAAAGCATTTAGGATATATGCTCTTTTTTCAGTTTGCAATTATAACAAATGAATTCTCTACACTTCATTTCAGTCCTACACACACATCCACATATTTGTACATTTTCACTGCTCTACAGAAGGGTTATAAATTTGCTAAGTTACAGAATTGTTCATATAGACTATACAGAGTGTATCATAATTAATAGCACAAACCAAAATGCTTGAAAGTATATGATAACAGAAGCAAAAATGTTCCAGTAAGCATGGATCCGCAAACAAATCATGTGCAAGATTTACTATTCTGCGCTGCCACTGACTTAATTAAGAAACATTGTCCTAATAAGTACATATGAATTTGAAAAGCAGACTTTTCATTTATTTGCCATTTTAAGTTGCCTCACAATTCACTCATAGCTGAACTCAACAAGGAATACAATTCTACTTTAGTATGTTACATGCTATTAATACTGTATGCTCTTTCTGTTAAAGGAGGTGTGCAAAGTGTCATCCCTGCACCTGGGTGCAATACTGCACTCCATCTCTTCAGTGAATTTCGAATTCTTTCATACATCCCCCAGATCATCTTGGAATTCTTGACAAGTGCATCAATTCTTTGCTCTAGTTCTTCAATGGTATCAACAGGAGTGCTGCATACTACAATTTTGAGGTGACCCCATACGGCAAAATCCAAAGATTGAGATCAGGTGATCGAGGAGGCCAAGGTACAGGCCCTCCTCGACCTATACATCTTGGAAACATATCTCCACGTTAGATGTCTTCTTACAGTATAGAAAAATGTGCCGGTGCTCCATCATGCATGTACCACATACTCTGATGTTGCTCAAGGGAAACATCCTCAAGCAATTCTGGAAGATTCCGCCGCAGAAACAGAAGGTAGCTTTGTCCATCGAGTTTTGTTGGAAGAACGTATGGCCCTGCGAGATGATCACTTAGATACTCCTTACCACACACTCAATGAGAAACATTGCTGATGTGGTGACTCATGAACAGCATGGGCTTAACTTCACACCATAAATGTGTATTATGATAGTTAAAAATATCATCGCATGTGAACCCCACTTCGTCAGTAAATAAAATGTTATGTTAAAATGAGGGTTGACTACAGACTGTTGTTGCAACCACTGACAAAAATTCACTCTAGGACCAAAGTCCCAATCACTGAGACATTGAACTATTTGAAGGTGGTAAGGGTACTGTGCAATGCGATTTAAAATTCCCCATACACTAATGTGGCTTACAGGCACTTGTGTGGCAATTCTTCTTGTTGAAGTTCCTCGAAAGATTTGTACTGCATCCAACACCTTCTCAACTGCAGGCATAATGTATGTAGGCCTTCCTCCTCCCCTGCCATGCGTGAAACTACCCTGTTCTCTTAGGCGCTGATGGATCCTTGTAAATGTGTGACTTTTCGGGAGTCTTCGATCAGGGTATTTTTCACTGTACAAACATGCGGCCTTCTGTTCATTGCTGTTAGCCAAACCATACATGAAATGCATGTCCGCTTAACTCTTTGTTGCTGTATGGTTCCATTTTCACTATGTAGAGTTCAGCACACCTCACTGTTCAGACAAGTGATCTGACTGCTTCGGCTGTATACTGTACCCATTGTCTGTCGTGTATGGTATGATTACAACTACACCTATTGGCAATGTTTAGTTTTGTAAACAAGAGTACATCATGGAATATTTCTAAGTGTGCAATGAGTGAAGCACAACTAAGGACATCAGTAGCAGCTCATAACCATACATTTGCAATAATAAATCTTGCACATGGTTTGTTTGTGGAACCATGTTTACTGGAACTTTTCTTATTGTTATCACATACTTTCAACTGTTTTGGTTTGCGCTATTAATTATGATACACCCAGTATGCAAGAAAAAGATACCAACCAGTTAGTGCCAAAAGTAACTTCTCTTGTTTTGGCTTAAAAAAATTATGGCTATCATGAACAAAAGTTGATAATTTAAAGGGGAACATTTAAAATCATAAGATTATGCCAATTTTATGCATCTAAGTCTGTAGAAATGAGTGAAAGTTTGGTTTAATATTTCTGATGAAGAGTGAAACATAATTTTTGGAATTCAAATGAACACCATATATGCTTTTCCTTAACCCTAGTTCACTTAAATTAGTCAATAAGATATTACTTGGCTAATTTAAGTAGTCTGACGGGAGACTATATATGTTTTAATTTTATAACTAACAATTGTTTTTATAAACTATAATACTTAGATATTGAAGTCCTCGGGTATAACAGAATACCAGAATCAAATAATAAACTAATATCATTTAGTGACACTGCTTCACTTACTTGTAAAAACAACAGTACATGTTTCAAGGATACATTGTCCTCCTCATCATCAGCTGTAGACTGATTACTGGGGATACTGATATCATTCACTTCCTGGATATATTGGGAGACATCTAGTGGTGTGATGAATTTCCTGAGTTTGCTTAACATGGGTATCTCAAAATTCATTACTTTTTCACTGCTTTTTATTATAAAAATATTTTCTGAGGTGGAAGGTTCTGCTTTGTTTTATAGGTATTTAAATAATTTTTCTTCCCTTTTGATCTCATAGTTTTATGTCCAAAAATAGGTAGCTATGGCAAACTTTTTCAACCGCTTAAACTTTGTTTCAAAAATGTTCTTTAGCTATAATATCCAAATTCCTGTTGTATTTTCCAATATAAACTGCCACAATCTAGACAGTTCATTTGATAAATTCCAGATCTTTTACCAAGTGGAAATTTTGCCTTTTGGAGAAACATTCAGTAATTGTTTTATGCTGCATTTGTTGTGTGGAGCCAAAGTTATGTTCTAATCCTTAAAAATTCTATTAACCCTAATGTGTGCCCATGGATGACAAGTGAACTTGCAGTATTTCCTTCTATCGTAAACTTTTTGTAGTTTGCAAGTGTCTCTTATAACGTTTTGTTTATTAAATTTTCTGAGCTTCTTGTCTATCATCTCTGTATTGAAGCCTATGTCTAGCACTGTGTGTCTGATTTGGTTGTTTTTTTGTTTTTGTAGTTTGCTTTGCTTAATGGTACCCCTAGAATTCTGTGTATTAAGCTACTGAAGACTGCATGCTTATGCTGTACTGGGTTAAAGCGATCTTTCTTAATGTAAGTAATTGCCTGTATGTGCAGGTTCCCTGTGTATGTCAAACTTGAAAATTCCATTACTTCTCCTGATCATTAAGTCCAGAAATTGCAGACCTACTTCAGATTCTATTTCTATGTTTTAACAAATAATTGCAGTAGTGTGACTCAACAATATTAGTTTATTGTTTGATTCTACAAAATTACTGTCTCCAGCTTCAAAAATTAGTAATTGTGACAATACCAGAAGTTTGAGAACCATGCAATATTAATAACTTGTAAAATCTGCCAGATGAATGATTAGTAATAGGATAAATTTCACATAAAAGTTTTATAATGTTTGAAATTTATACCTGTTAATAGTAACGGCCACCATGCTGAAAATGGAAACAGCTACATTGCCATAAAAGAAAAATGCAAATAGTTTGCATAGTGTGTCACCAAGTACCCAGGCTTGATTGATGAACCGTACAGCAGTCAGTGGTAAATTAATACTGCAGAAGAGTAGATCTGACACACACAAGCTGATAACAAAAGCTGTAGTAGCATGCTGCTTTAATTTGGAACACTGCATCAGTGCAATTATTGTTATAAGATTGCCTGTAATACAATAAGAAAATGAAATATGTTGTTTCCATTGTTCATTATTTAATTGAAATTACGAACAAGAAGAATAAAGATCAGCACTGAAAGAAGTTAAAACACTGTGGGGAAGGTTTTCATTTAATTTAAAAATAAATAAATGTATTGTTGGTGATTTAAATGACTTTTTCATTGTAACAAACTGAAAGTTATAGAGAAAACTCAATTATTTACTTCATGATCTTTTTATTCAAATGCATTATACTTTGTTTTTTCCCCCTTGTACAACTTATTTCAGAGCAAGTTTTAGCAGACTATTTTCCTATTTTTTTTATGTTAGAATATGGTGTTATATTTCCTAAATAGCATTTCTTTAATAGTATAGCATCAAAATCCTAAATATCAGCAAAAGTTTACATTGACTATTTCTCCTTATTCCCAGCAACTTCTAGATACTCTGAATTATTAATTTGCTTCTGTTATTTTTATAAAAAAATGCAGTATTCTTCAATTGTTGTAATATAGCACATAAACAATGGTCTTATAATGCTCAAAAAAGATCATAATAAGAGAAATGCAACTAATGAAACCATGAAACTTGCATCACAGTGTTATGAATTACTCAATTTGAGAAACTATTAGTTAACTCAAAAATTTGTTAGAATATCTTCTAACACACACAACACCACATTTTCATTTAAAATCATATATGATAAATAAGAGCATTATATACGAGGGCGGATCGAAAAGTAATGCACAATAATTTTTTTCTGCCTTGGTATTGCAGCTGGAATGTTGCAATTTCACACAGATATAGTTTGAAGTTTTCACTACAGAGGGTATTTTTTGTTTCATGTGCACCTCTAATGAGAGAAGCGTGAACTACGGAACAAAGATGGTGTGCATGTTACTGTCGTCCACACGTGAAGAGCAGAGAGGTGTGGTTTGAATATTTGTGGGCCAAAGGGCATAAAGCAAGTAATATTCACAGGAACATGCATGGAGTGTATGGGGATGATTGTATGGACCGTAGCAATGTCTCCAGGTGGTGTGCATTCTTCCTAGAGGGCCGTGTGAACCTTAGTGATTCGCCATGCTCCAGGAGGCCAGTAACAGCTGCAACGCCGCAGAATGTCAGAGGCATTGAGGCGGCAATTTTGAACAACTGGCATGTGCAACTGCAAACCTTATCGCAACAGTTCAACATTTCCTATGGTGCAGTGTATGATATTGTTCATGACACGTTGAAATTTCGTAAAGTTAGTGCATGTTGGGTGCCTAAGAACCTGACAGACAACCACAAGGGCCAGGAAATGATGACGAGCTTGGATCATCTAATGCGCTACATCGCAGAAGGGCATGACTTTCTGAAAGGAATCGTCACTGGTGATGAGTCGTGGCATATCACTACACGCCTGAAACCAAGCAGGCAAGTATGGAGTGGAAACATGCTGGTTCCCCAGTAAAGAAAAAATTCAAAGTGTTTTAATCTGCTAGGAAAGTACTTGTGACAGTGTTCTGGGATATGCATGGTGTTGTATTGGTGGACTTTGCTGAACACGGGACCACTGTGAATGCTGCAGCATACATGAAAACTTTGGTGAAGTTGTGTCATGCCCTTCATGACAAATGCCACAACATGAATGCTGACAATGTCAAAATTCTTCATGACAATGCTCGCCCCCATGTTGCGGCTGTTCGTCAGAAAATCACCAAATTTGGTTGGGAGGTGCTTCAGCATCCACCATACAGTCCGGGCCTTGCACCGTTGGACTTTCATCTGTTTGGTCCCATGAAGAAATTCCTGACTGGCCAACGCTTAGGGACAGATGCAGAAGTGAAATCAGCAGTCTGCAGATGGCTATACTCCAAGGAAATGGACTTCTACAAACAGGGCATGTTGAAAGTGATATCACGATGGGAGAAATGTGTTGAGAAACTTGGTGACTGTGTCGAAAAGTAGGTAAAAGATGTAAGTTCAGTTGTGATTTGTTGTTGTTGTTGTTTTAAATATTAAACTTTTTTGTAGAAATATTATTGTGTGTTAGTTTTCAATCCGCCATCGTAGAAAATACCATTACTTACAGAATTAACATAAATGATGACTGAATGGAGGTAAGATCAATATTCTCACAAGGGAAGCACATATTCCTACCAAACACCTGCCTGAAACTTTTCATTTACATATGTATTTTTGATAAAATAATCTGAAACTATTATAATCAAAATAAGCCCATCAATATAGCAAGTAAATGTTGAATTAACAAACTATACATCAGTAACCATTAGGCTTAAAATGTCATTTGAATTCTGCTTGAACAAACAGTATAATTCAGTGCTCACTAGACATCAGTGACTGAAATGACACATACCCATAATTTTAACATTGATAATGAATGAAGGTGAAGAATGAGGGACAAGACTGCCAAAACTAGTGTGCATGCAGCAAGCATGCAAACTGTCATTCTGAACTTCTGAAAATATATGAGTACCTTTTTTACTATTCCTGCACACAACACTAAAGTTAAGAGGGTTTTTTCTTTGATATCTGCACAGTGGAGAGACAAAAGAAACACCAAATTATCAACTGACTCTGTCAGAGGTATTATTGTGATGAAATGTAATTTTAAAAACTTCAGCTGTGAAGAACTTCACATTAAACAAGTCTAATGTTTTGCTTATGTTAAGCTAATGTTTTGCTTATGTTAAGCTAATGTTTTGCTTATGAGAGAAGTACATTGATGGACATGAAATTAACTAACAGTGTTATTTGTATTTTGATTTAAGCATTTGAATATTTTATGAAAATATAAAATCTATGTAAGTCTGTACTGTACATATTTAGTTGAAATTTTCATTTGGATGTTTGATTTATCTCATTTCTGTATAATGTCTTAAATTTTGGAACCATGTGTATTATATATTTTGTGAAAATAGCCCGTAAATCTATGTGTTACTATAACTTTTCATCAATACCTAATTGTTAATTTAATATCTGAACTCTTAAAGGATCTGAGCAATGTCCATGACAAATTTTGTCACAACTTGAAAATGATCAGGAAAATGCAATTTATTTGCACCTTCTCCAACACCAATAAAATGCTTTAGAGTTTTAACAGTTTTGTGGCACTGCTACAAATTACATTTTATCTTCTGAATAATCCATTGCTAGATAAAAGTTCCAAATGTATCAGATCAATGAAATTAGATACTTATTATATGCAGAATTAGAATATGAGGGAGAGTAGATAGTACACCCATACAAGCTTCTATTTGATTGAATGCAGTTACCTTCAGGGAAATAAGAAACAAAAAATTAAAGTCTGATATTTAACACCCCACATGATTTTCCCTATACATTACCAAATCACACCTCATGCATTATACTATTCATATAAAGATTATTTAATTTTCACTTTGTTATTCATGACAAATATTTGCATAGAAATATCTTCAAACTATGCAATACTAACTTGGTTGCATGTAATGTATGGCAGCAACACTTCATAAGGATATTTACTGCAGTATACATAATTATGAGAATTTATATTTGAGTAAAAATTACAAACTTTTTCTCTGTCAAAGCTATTATCCAAACTGTTCCAGCTGTTTCAATGGAATATATTAAACTGTGCATAACTTAACACCAAATGCAAAAGTTCAGTGTGATACAAATGTCCAAATACATTTTGCAATGACTACATAGTCGTGAAACATTGGCCACATAATTTTCATGTACATAGTTCCACTACAATAACATAATAGCATAAAAAAATTGTTGCTCACTGTGTAAATTTATTATAAGAGAAATAACTTACCAATAAAACCAACAATACTGAAAATAATAGCACAAACAGCAGCAAACACTGCAGTGCCATGTGTATAAAATATCTCAACTGCCTCTGAAGTTATATTAGAAGTATTTGCTGTCATTTCTGAAAATACATCTGGATCCATAGTGGAGAGCCAATACACTGATGCCAGAATTAGTACATCTGAAACAGATATAAAATCAATGCATATTTAATTTGCAATGGGACTCCAAAATACCTCAGAAGTATGGCTTCTCCACAGCTTTCAAGAAATTCTCATTTCTGTTGCCAGTATTTAATACGAACACATTTTCTTTAATTAATATTTTGATTAGAATAAACAAATTGCATCGCTCAGCATTTTAACTTGAGAATATGGATAATAATATGACATAAGCGCCAATAACATGGGTGCTTCAGGCAGGGGTGCCCCCCCCAAAGGCTGTGGCGCATTTTCCCCTAAAAAAAAAAGCAATCATCGTCCCCCCAATTTTTCTGAGAGCTACACCCACACCACAGAAGCGTTTATATAGATTAACAAACTTAAAGATACAAGTTGAGTTAACAATTACATACTCATTTAAAAATATAGCACATGTTACCTATATTAATTTACTTCAATATTTTTGTATTCCCACAAATTTTGAATCTCCTCCAAAAATGCTCCTGACAGCACAACTTGTGCCATGATTTCCCCCTGTGTAAGGCCCTAGCTTCAGGGCTCCAGCATCTACTTGAAATATTTAATGGTTACTGAGTATCCATAGGATTGGGCATGAGAAAATAAATTTCACTTTAATATTACAAATGATATACCTACATATTGTTAAGCCTACTTCTATTTTCCATATTAAATTGCATTTTTCTATAATCTGTAACAATTAACACCAATTTGGTAGTTAACAGTTCATGACAACAGCATAAAGCCATATGCATATTGGATCTAACGAGAAAGATCTGATGCATTACATTTACATGACCTTCTCTACCCAGTATCATTTATTTGTTATACAGTTTCTACCAATTATTCCTACAAAAGCTTATTTTTCTATCTACTTTACATTACTCGAGATAAATGCTTACACATTTCTTTGTAGGTACAAGGGGGATTCAGGAAACTGAAGCAATAGTCAAATGTTTAAAAGCCTGTTACTGTATGCTAGCCTTGAAATTCCATACTCTTTCCATGACATCACAAGAAACAACTGAATATGACACCACTTCAGACAATGAAATAACAATAAAAGAATATCTCCAAAAACTGTTAATGGCATAAAATGGTTATTTGAAATAAATTGTGTACTCTAAAGAGATCTACATTTTTTTTTTCTGTAATAAGTTTTTGTCTATCTCTTAAAACTTATCAGCTATATAAAATTATACAAAATTCCATCTGAATGAAGAGGACTTCATAGGCTATTCCCAGAAAATTCAAGATACACATTTTATTTGCTATGTAAATAGCTTAAATATATAGTATTTCTATCAAAATGGTTTGAGTCATTCTTGAGAAAATAAAAAAAAAATGATGATGAAAACCTGTCCATGTAAAGGGTAGTTTGGACCGGGGAGGGGGTTTTCTTCAAAATCTTTATGTAACATCTTGGGAAGATACTGAAATTAAATACCAAGTTTGGCATTTATCTGACATTTCATTTTTCAGTTACACTGTTGACAAACACACATAGATGGACTTTTTTCTAAAAATTATTTCTTTAGAGTTGGGACCTCCTCAAAAATATATTTCTTGCAAAATCTTGAATATCAGATTTTTGGGTGAAGTGCAATACTTTCCCTTCCCCTGTAGTACACATAATAAAAATATAAAACTCAACTTATCTGAACATGACTTTGCTATACCTTGTGCAACGAAGTTCACTGGATATTAAAAATTGCCTGAAAACAAACTCATTTTTGCATTGTTATAACAATGAAAAAATAGGTTATGATTAAGTATTTTAAGTATAATATTTATTTTAATGCATATGGGTGGGAAACTCATTTAAGAAAAACTTGATGTGTTGCATTCACATGACTTCCTCTATTCTCTATCGGTTGTTAGTGGGTATACAAATTATTCTTACAGAGGTTTATTTTCCTATTTACTTCATTTTAATTGAGATAAACCTTTCCAGAAATAGCTGCATTACATATTTCATTATAGATACAAAGGGTGTAGTGATAGTCAAATGTTTTAGAACGGTTATACACTATATGCTGGCCTTAAAATTCCATACTCCTTCCATGTCATCATGAGAAATTACTGAAAATTGACAAGACTTTAAAAGAATGGCTAAGTACTCATCAATTTGAAACACAGATATCTTAGATATGGCTGATGCCACAAAAAATGTTGTTTGAAATAAATTGTGTGTTTAAAAGAGATCTGCATTTTTTGTGTAGTATGTTTTCATCTATCACTCTACATTTACTAGTTATACAAGATCATACAAAACTCCTTTGGAATGAAGAGGATTTCACAGGCTAATCCCAGAAAATCCAAGATATACATTTTATTTTTCATGTAAATATCATTAATATATGGTATTTTAACCAAAATCATTAAGAGCCATTTTTAGAACATCAAAAATTTCGAAGAATGTTCCATGTAAATGCTAGTTTGGGGTTGGGGCATTTTCTTGAAATTCTTTGGAAGGAACTAAATGTAAATATCAAGTTTCATATTTATCTGACCTTTCATTTTTGAGTTATGCTGTTCACAGGCAACAGACATACAAATGGACCTTTTATAAAGTGCATTTTTTGGATTCAAGGTGCCTCAAAATATATTTTTGTGAAGTTTCAGTATTAACTTTTTGGGTAAATTACAAAACCTTCTCTACCTACTATGCATGTGGTAAAGAAATTAAAAATAGTATTTTCCAATAAGTATGCAATAGTCTCATATCTACATGAAGGTGAGCAGAGTCTAATATTAACATAAAAAGATTTGTATTTACTATAAACTACCAAAAATAGAAAACCCATTATATTATTAGTATGTTAAATTGACCTATCTGATGTTAATGATACTTGATTGCACCAAGCCATGTTAAATGCTGTATTGCTTAATAGACAAAACCCTGCAGCTTAGCATCACAATAAAACAAGACTTAATCTTTGTTTTAATACTTAATCAGACTCTTGTCCAAATTGCTTGAAACAAGTATTTACAAAACAGAATTAAATTATAGCATATTTCTGACTTCATAGTTCTGTCACTTTTTTCTACACCAATGTAGTCTAAAAACATTCATTGAGCACGATTGTTGTTGAATCATTATTCTAATACATGCACAACAGAACAATTTTCCTTCTTACACTTTAGCTTAACATAAAGGAATGTATTGCATCTGTTAAATGAACACATTTAAATATGCAGTGTTAATTTACTTTCACTGATTCAAAAGGCACATTTTCTTAAACACCCATAGAAAAGATTAAAACTAATAAAATTACTTACATAGGACTTGTATGTTCTTTTATAATGGTATCAATATGTTCAATAAGTTACCAGACGCAGCAAGAATAGTTCCAATTAATAGACTGAAAGCACATATTCATAATTGGTTAATAAATAGGCCATTTTATTCAATTACTGAATCTATGGATACTTCTGTTGATATAATTCTGTAATCTTGTTAATGTAAACATGACAATGTCATTTCTGGATGTATTCTGGTCTCTGACAAATAATAATAAATAATAATAATATGATTATTATTAATATGTAAGAGTTTAGTGAAGTAATTTAAGTATGACCCAAAGGTTAATTAGAAAATATATTCTACGATCCATTAATGAATAAGGATATATAAATGATGTAAACACAGAGCCATTGAGTCAGATATAAATTAAACCTAATATTATGGTTATTGTGACCCATAAATTAAAAAAAGCTTCCACCATTGTAAGCTATTTTTAGGTTACAATATCTTAGCATAACTGACGTTCATTAGGTATAAGGTATAACAAATCAGATGAGAGAATTTTGGTTTGTGTTTGGAGGCCTCATTATGGTGGCCAATAGCATTGCTTGGCCAGATAAGTTTAAGATCTGTGATTAAAATCCTGGCTTTTCATTGAATTTTTCAAATGTGATTTTAATTTCCAAATTTAGCCTACATACAGCCAGTGGAAGATCAATAATTAAACAAATTAAGGGAGTATTAACATTCAATGCAGTTAATTTATGTTTTGTTAACTGCTCTTTCACACTATGTGTATGCACTAAGCTGGAAGGTTGAAGATACACAGCATTTTTTAACTCTTGATTCAAGCTTCCAAGGCAGTTTTTTGTACATTGCCAGATAAAACTAATATCTTTTGGAACTTTTCATTCAATTTGCATGGAATGTATCTACCTCTATGTAATGAAAAAAGTAGCATTTTTCTAAAATTAAAAATCATATATATGTTTACCAGAAGAATCATTAAGTTGCTGCCTACAGAAGTCACATGCCCCTTGACATGCCCGTACCCAGAAAAAAATTTCAGGAAGGGTTTTCCACAAGCTGATCTAAACTTAACAATACCCCACACAGTTACCATGTACCTACTCCGTAGTATATAGATGTTACATAGATAAGAAAATTGGAGAAATTTTTTCTTAGACAAGAAAAACTCACCAGAATGAGGATATTCCACCTTACAGCACAAAACATGGAGACTGCTTTGAAAACCGGAATGTATGATCACCTTACGTATGTAAGGCAATGATATTACTTTTCCCTTTTTCTTGTAAATGTGTTACTAGCAATAGACCTATTGTTATCTAATGACATTTTCGCATATTGGTTTGCTATGAATTTAAATAAATAAAACTTTCAGAAGTTTCGGGGGGGGGTGTTTGAACCCTATAAACCCCCCTCTAAATATGGCCCTGCCCCTTGACCTTATCTATAGGATGCCAATTTTTGTTCTGCAGGAATTCTCTTAGGTGCCAACAGATCCATTGATGAGGCTATTGAAATTCCATATTCTTTCCATGACATTGTGAGAAACAACTGAATGATGACTGTGCTTCAAACAATGATAAAGGTATTTAAGAATTCAAAAAAATAACAACCGATATCTTGGAAATAGCGATTACCACAAAAAAGATATTTGAAATAAATTATGTATTTTAAAGAGATCTACATGTTTGGGTTGTAAGTTTTTGTTTCTCTCTTATGGTTTAAAAGTGATACAAAATTATACAAATTCCTTCTGAATAAAGAGGAATTTACAGACTATTTTCAGAAAATTCAAGACATACATTTTATTTGTCATATAAGCATTTTAAATATATGGTGCTTTAAAATCATTAGAACCACTTCAACAAATAAAAAATAACTAATAATTTTCCGTGTAAAGGGTAGTTTTAAGTGGGGATACTTTCTTAAAATCTCTGTGTCGCATCTTTGGAAGATACTGAACTTAAACACTACACATTTGGTTTTTGAGTTACGTTGTTTACACATACACGTGCGCATGGATTTTTTTTCCAAAAATGCTTCTTTTGGATTCAGGGGCTCTCAGAACGTGCATTTCTGGTGAAATCTTGACATCGAATTCTATATATCCTACCATTGTCCTTTATTCTATATAGCTTGTACAAAGTATTCTTGCATAAGCCTATTTTTTTTCTATCTACTTCATGTAAATTGAGGTAAATGCTTCCAGAAACTGCTTCAAGACACATTGTTTGTAGGCAAAAGGGGGACACAGGAGGATGAAGCAATAGTCAAAGCTTTAAAAAAAATGGATAGATATATGCTGGCTTTGTAATTCCTCTCTTTGCATGACCAACAGTTGAGTTGAGTGCGAAGGTCTACCCGGGGCAAAGCCCCCCTTCTCTGCCCAGGGTTAGCGCCATCTGAGTGGCTCTCTAACCGGGGTTCCCCATGAGACCAATACCTGGCTTCCTAAAAAGGCCCCCCTCCGCTCACGCGGAGATGGAAGTGGATACGCCCTTACGCGCGTCATCCCGAAAGGGCGACTACCAATAACCTCTGTAGGGCCGACAACTTTCTAGCAAGCCGTCTACCGGCTATCCAGGGCGGTATCGGAGGAGATTGAGACGTCTCACAACACCGCCGGTATGGAAACCCATACAGACGTACCCAATCCCCCATGAGTATCGGGAACCACTGCCCCGTCGAGACCAACCCAATCCGAACAGCTCCCCAACGGGAGGAGCTCGAATGTTCGGCCCGACGTACTTCTAGGCTACTTTGTACCTTAAAAAGTATAAAGAATTTGAAAGATCAAATCAATATTAATGATATCTAGGAAATGGTTAATGCCACAAAAGGTATTTCACATGACGTGTTTTCCAAATATGCTCTTGTGGTTTCAATAGACCTCAAAAAGTGTGTATTTCTGGTGAAATTTTGAGTAGAAATGAACTACCTCTACTTATTTTAGGTAAGTAGGAGAGAAAGTAAACATTTACTTTAGTTGTCATTCTGACGCATGCTGCCTTATCCTATCTGTATGTGAATTATAAGCCCATGAAAAGTGCATAAACCTTTTTATTTCCCTACTGTTTACCTATGGAATATAAGTAGAAGTATTGCACTCCATCCAAAAATTCGATACTGAGATTTCACTAGAAATACGCGTTTTGAAAATTCCGGAATGAAAAAAGAACTTTTAGAAGAATGTTTGTGTGAGTGAGAGTGTTTGAACAGCTTAACTGAAAAACGAAAAGTACCTTTCAAAAGGTAAAGGTACTGACAACGGAAGGGACCCCGGGGACAGGGCACCGCACGCAGGCCATCCGGTCCCTTGTGCTTCTACCGCGACCCCTGGGAAGGAGGGATAAGCGAAGAGATCCGAAGGGCGCAAGCACGGACGGGGTCCCTAATGTTTCCAGATTGAACGCCTCTAATGCCGCCCGAGCCTCCGGGTGGTCCCCGAAAGAGCACCTGCCCGAAAGCACCCAGAGACGGGTATCCAACCGAGCAATCCCTGGACTAGTCAGGAAGAAAACTCCACAGAGGGCATAGCCACCATCCAGCTGTAACCCTCTGAACACTGTCACCTGGTCCTACAACCCTGAAACAGATGACAAGGAAGATGATGGGTACAGGAAGTGCAGGAGAGTCGTGGTAGAAGATAAACCACCCCAGCATTCGCCTGCCAACCAGTGAAACCATGAAAAACCTATAGGTCAGAGTGGGAGGTCCCCGGGTTCGAATCAGGGACCTCCCAAATGCGATTCGCACACGTTACCGCGACGCCAACTCGCTCGGTCAGTACCTTCCAAGGATGCGACGCGAAAATTTTTAAGAAAATCCCCCACCACAAAACACCTTTTACATAAAGCATTTTTCGAAATTTTCAACATTCTCAAAAATGGTTCTAACGTTTTTGTTTGAAATGCCATGTATTAAATAGATTTACATGGCAAATAATTTCCTGGGAATAGCCTGTGAAGTCCTCTTCATTCGGAAGGAATTTTGTATAATCTTGTACAACTGGTAAACTTTAAGCGATAGACGAAAACGTACTGCACAAAAATGCATATCTCTTTAAAATAAACAATTTATTTCAAACAACTTCTTCTTGCATTAGCCATTTCCGACATATCCATTATTAATGATTAAGTTGTTCAATACTTACTGGTTGTTTTAAAGTTCTGTCGATTTTCAGTTGTTTCTCGCGCTGCCAAGGAAAGCGTATGGAATTTTAAGACCAGCGTATACCACCCATTTGACTATCGCTTGGTAACTATAACGAAATGTGTAATGCAGTTATTTTCGGAAAGGTTTATCCGGATCAAAATGAAGCAGATAGGAAAATAAACTTTCACAAGAATAATAATTTGTATACCCACTAATAAACGATTGACAGTAGAGAAGGTCATGTGAATGTTACACAACAGATTTGTTTTTCTTTTCTGTGGAATAGCGCTCACAGATATTCTACGTGTACAGAATATCTTCCTAAACGGGTGATATCCACGTTATTCCTTCCACCGGGTAAACCGCGACTATTTGTGTATAGAGAGAGTGGATGAGGGTTATCTTCATACCTTATAGACTTTCTTGCGTAAAAGCTATTCCTTTACTTTGTAATCTCTCTCAAAACTAGAACAATATTGTGCTTGGTTTCGAATACACAAGAAATACCCAATAATTTGCAAAGTCAGCTTGAAAGCTATTTGAGACAAATATGTGTGTGATGAGCAGTACTCAAGTAAAGATGTGACGTCCCCTGTTCTTAATGATAAAACACAGGCGCGGACATAAAAAAAAACAGTGGATGGTGATCGAGCGAACAGCAATGAGGCGGCTGCTGTTGCTCGTGCCCACAAAGTAACTTCTTTGTTTGTATACAGACTTGGCCTTCTTAGGAGGGTATAATTATTTTTTATGTTTCCTTTTCCCTTCTGGTCTTCCAAGGCATAGTCATCAAACTTTTCCATATGAATCTTCATCTCCTTCCACAATGCCCACATATGTTTTTTGTTGTTGTTTTTTTGTTTTTTCCCATCTTTAACAGTTCTCTGTTCTGTTTCTTGAAACCACTCGACCTATCAGTCACTTCATCATACTCCCCCACAAAGACGCACTTGTTTCAAGGCAATAGTTTAGGGAGTGTTGCTTTTATTTTAATAACCATAATACTCTGGCATTAGCTATGTTTCTTGTTGAGTGTGGTTGAAACGCTTCTCGGCGGAAGTCGGCTGCCAGTTAAGAGAAAGGTGATGACTGCAAAGTCGTAATACTTCGCTGGCGCGTGATGAATACTTTTTCCCCGATATGGAGTGAGCATGCCTGCCTCATGATTAGAGACAGGCATTATACGAGATTTCATATTCTAAGCCATGCTAGCTCGTCCTCGGTGGTCTAGGGGTACCATTCTAGCCTCTAGTTCCCGAGGTCGCGGATTCAAACCCGGCAGAAAGCGATGGATTTTTTTTCGGGCGTAAAAATCCTTAGCATCGGTTCCTTCGGAAGGGAAGTAAAGCCGGTGGTCCCGTGTCGTAGCTTTACGGCACGTAAAAGAACCTCAAACCTGATAAAGAGGCATCTGAGCAAAATTTCCGTCTTTCACGCCCAATATAGAATGGGACACTAAGAACCATAGTAGTTAAAGAGCGTCCATAAATAAAACTGAATTTTCACGAGAATGTTCACGAGCTGTAGTGTATAGAACTCAATTCCTGTATTAAAAATATCCATATGTCATAATATTTTGGTATATTTCATGGAAATTTTCTATTAGTTCATATAAATTTTAGATGGCTGGGTGCAGTTATGGTAGGTAGATTGAGGGACGACCAATTTGACGCTACGCTATTCTTTTTTTTTTAGTTCCATTTATACCCCGCCTTTACTATATTGGTCTTATCGGCGGCCTTTCCTTTGGAACTTATTGCCTATTGGCAATTGGTGTTAACTCGTATAACTCTTGTCGTTGAGTTTCTTGCACTTCTGGTTTTTTAGTCATTAGATCATACACACATTCACTCTCTCGTTCATACTTCCAGACTCTGGGGAAGGATTCATCTTGGCTAGAGAAAAATGCCCACCCCAGCCGGGAATCGAACCCGGGACCCCTCACACAGCAGACAGTTGCTCTACCGACTGAGCTATGGGGCCAGCCACTACGCTTCTTGTAGGTTCGTTACGTCAGCTCTAAATGGTTGTAAAACGAACCCTAATTTTCGTGTTTCTGGTTGTCTAGTGAGTGAGGGAAGAAAAGCAAAGCTGATCTCGTGTCCAGAGAGGATACTGGTATAAAGGTTGTAGTTGCCATCTTCTTAAGAGGACCAGCTATAAATTTGGAAATTCTATATTTCTTAAGCAATTAGTTTGATTATTTTACCAGATATTTTGATACAAATATAACAAACATTCCAAATTTCAGATCGATTCCTTCTTAAGTTATTGAGAAAAATGCACATTTTCGTTTTTTAATTATATACAGGAAAATCTCTCTGCGATGCAGTTTTCAAAATGGAACATTTCAATTTTGGGTAGCAAATATATCTGCCTCACAAACTTATCACAGGCTTCGCAAATAAACATGAATTACTTAGAACAAAAATTCAAAAGCATACCTTTATATCTTGATTTTATATATTTTTTAATAATAAATGTGATTTCTAACAGCATGTACTTTGTTATTTTTATTTTCCTAAATAGTTCCAATTATAGCTTTTATTTAACACATTTTGATGAAGTTTTCAAAGCAATGGTACAAACGTTTGCTCCGCAAGGAGCAATTTGAGTGACAACGAGCACTGAAAAAAAACTGAACAAAAGGAATTAAAGGTAAAAGTATGTCACGGAGGGGCCTCTCGGAACCGAGGTAGAGAACCGCAAGTAGACCGTAACGGCCCTTTTTGCTTCCAACGTGACCTCTGGGAGGGAGGGTTGAGGGGAGAGACCAGATCTGGATGCCGACGGGCGCAAACACGGACGGGGTGCATAACGTTTCCAGATAGAACACATCCGATGCCAGCCGGTCCCTGCCCACAAGTCACCAACCTCCGGGGTCCCCGGGGCGGAGCCCCACGCTGAGTAGAGGCCTAACTGAGAGGTAACGCAGCGACGCCAGGGAAGAAACTTTTACAGAGCGCAAGCCACCGCCCAGCCGCAACCCGCCGAACACCGTCGCCTTGTCCTACAACCCTGAAATAGATGACAAGGAAGATGATGGGTATAGGGAATGAGAGGGAGGGGAGTCGTGGTAGATGGACCACCCCAGTATTCGCCTTTCGACCCGGGGAAACCACGAAAAACCCATGGGCCAGAGTGGGGGTCGCCGGAGATCGATCCCGGGGCCTCCCGAATGCGGGCCTCAGACGTTGCCGCCTGAGCCATCCCGCTCTGTAAGAAAAGAAATTACTTATAAGGGCAGATGATGTTAGACTTCCAAACAGGACTCCTGTGTTGCCTGGCACTTTAATGGTTTAGTGTCTACGCCATTATTAAAAGTCATGAATTTATTAATGCACAAAATCTGCATTTTGTTTTTAGCATTTTCAACAGTTTTCATAGGTTAAGATGTGATGCTATCTTCAGAGATTAATGAAAAATAGTATGGTACCATTTTAGAATTGGAACACTTACTTCAGCAGTAAAAAAAACAACAACAAAGTTTTATGCGCTATTCATTGCATCCCAATTTCACCGTGAAACGATTTCTAATTTAAGTGTATGGTAGTACAGTCGCTGATCTATTTATTTGTTGTTTTCACTTTCTTCCATATGTGCCTAGTTTTGCCACAGTTCAGCATTTTTGCTTTGTATTACTAGTAATTTCCGTTAGTGTTAAGATGTAATACTCTAGGTCGCAACATTGTTGAAGTTTTTATTGCAGATTTAAATAGGTTCTTAGTCACTTTTATTAAATAATTAATTGCGTAAAGCAATGCATTCTGGTTACAGTGATTCTATAAGTCAAAGTATAAAATAGCTACCCGTTTTACTTTAAATGTTTTTGTCGAATACTTTAACAACACACGTGAACTTTTTTGTTTCTTATATACGACTTCAAAAATACCGTGCCTATCTGGTTTCTACTTTAAGTAAGTATGGGTAATTAAAAGAGAGATTACGTAACGTGGCCCGACGCAACATGAAGTAAAGAACACTCGCTAAACATAAATCTGTTTAGGATGCAGTTAAATTAATGTACTTCTAACGTTCGACAAATATGGCTGATGCGCTCTATCCGGCCATACCATCTTCAGTTGGAAAACTATTGTGCATTTTATTGCTTCAGGTTAGACCTTAAGGTACTGTTTCGGTATTGGATTATGGATGAAATGCACCTGAAGTACTTATGAAATCCATATTGAGGCGAATGGTTGACAACATGTCGCCAAGCGATTGGATCATTGGGGCTTAGCCTCACAGAACTTATGGCTACGCCCTGACGACGCTTCGCAGTTCCTCTCCTCTATTTCTAAAAACCATCCCTCGGTTACGCTTTGCGGCTTAGGGTCCTCAATGGGCTTAGAACAACCAATGTTGGCAATAATCCCGTAATGCCCGTGGTCTAGGGGTATTATGCTAGCATCTAGTTCCCGAGGTCGCGAGTTCAACCCGGAGGAGGGCGATGGATTTTTTCGGGCGTAAAAATCCTTCCTTTGGAAGGGAAGTTAAGCCGGTGGCCCCGTGTCGTAGATTTACGGCACGTAAAAGAATCTGAAGCCTGATGAAGAGGCCTTTGAGAAACATTTCCGATCTTTCACGCCCAATATAGAATGGGACGCTAAGGACCATAATAGTTAAAAAGCTCCATAAATAAAACTCAATTTAATTATTTTTTTCTCCCATAATGCCTCGGATGTTTTAACTGCGATGGGAGTTGTGTAACATTGGGCTCCGATACCGTATCTTATACGACCTGAATCTCTTTTTGTTTCCTGCAAGATGTTTACGAAACGAAAGAACGGACTGGTTCGAATTGGTCACATGAAAGTAGAACTTAACGTAACAGGAAGGAAAACACTGGCATTAAGGAACTCGTAAATTGCGTAAAGTCAACCCTAAGTAGCTCCATTTAATACAACTTACGAGGGCACTATTTATATTTTGAGCCTAATAATTAAAACAAAGTAATTTCTGATTGAAAACTGCTTTATTGTTTTTCAAAATATTCTCCTTTATGATCGATACACTTTTGCATCCGTTTGAACCATTTGTCAAAGCATTTATTCCAGTCTTCTTGAGATACCTCCAAAACATGGTTTTTGAAGGCATCAACGGCTTCTTCTGCCAACGAAAATCGTTGTCCACACAATTTATTCTTAATGTTCGGGAACAAAAAGAAGTAATTGGGTGCCAATTCAGGACTGTATGTCGGATGACTCATCAATTCGATTTTTTAGCCTTCAAATACTCTGTTGTTAAGACGAGATGTGTGTGCGCTCGCATTGTCTTGATGAAGAACGATCCTACGGTTCTTGTTGGTTTTCCTTACTTCACCAAAGACTTCCGGCAAACAAATGGTTGTGTACCATTCGGCATTGACCGTTTTACGTTCCTCTAAAGGCACTGTTGCCACATGGCCAGTTTTGCTGAAAAAGCAGGCGACCATTTGCTTCGAAGTGCTTCGAGTGCGTCCAACTTCTGTTGGATTTGCTTCATCTTGAAACATCCACACAGTCGACTGCTGTTTACGTTCCGGCTCATACGCATAGATCTATGATTCGTCACCTGTTAGAATTTTATATACGTCTTTTGAGGCACCGACATTGTATTTCTTGAGCACTTTTGTACACCAATCGACACGAGCATCTTTTTGAGATTGCGTCAAGTTATGTGGGACCCAACCAGAGCAAAGCTTTTTCACGGCTAAATAATATTGCAACATTTTATATATGCTGGTGGAACTAATGCTAGGGTTGCCTCAATCTCACAATATGTCGCATGACGATCTTTCATTATTAGATTTTGCACAGCACCAATGTTTTCTGGCACAACAACTGATTTTGGACGACCTTCATGAACTTCATCATTGAGCGAACGGCGGCCAAGATTAAATTCGTTATACCAGCGTTTCACAGTGGCAAAGGATGGAGCTTCGTCACCAAATGTGGAAGTTAATTGATCGATGCACTGTTGTCTTAATAATCCACATAGAAAGCCGTAATAAATCATTGCACGTACATTTCCACGAGTTAATGCCATGTTTTTGTTGACACACAATTTTGGAGTTAGTGTAAACAAAACAAATGACGTTTATTGACAAAATCTTTGAAGTAGATTATGGTAAAAAATGTCAAACATTCCATTGGAAACGTTGCGACGGTATTAATGTTATGTTATTTAACATAATATTGTAGCCCCACGTTGTGGTAGCCAATTTGCGAGTGTATTACTTATAATGTTTGTTTACATCAGTGTTGAAGCCATCTTGTGACGTCATTCATTTGTTCGGTTTGTAGCTCCATCTAGTGTTAGCAATTTGTGGTAGTATTAATGTTTGAAAGAATTTTAAGTTTTGTATACTGTCCTCCGGCTAGCTATTATTTCAGTCGAACATGTCTCTTGATCAGGGTTGTGTAAACGGAAAGGAATCTTTTATCCAAAAAGAACACTGATGAAGAAATTTGTTTTACACATTTATTGTCAAACACGTTAACTATCACATTTATACATTGATCTTAACACTCGCCAAACTGAAACTGTTATAATAACTTCTTACTTATCACTTTTAATTCGCGTACTTCAACTTTGTGTATTATTAACTTTATAACACTTTAGATTTTTCGTAACTTGTGAATCTATAGCCGACGTATCTCATACAAATATTTTGACGAACTGACGAACTGAAGACGACGTGTAGTGTACAAAGAATTTTGATGAACTGAGCGACTGACTGACTTTACCTCTAACCTAGCCTATTTATACTCCTGCATCAAGATACGCCTAAAGATTATAACTGAACTACTATTGGCTAATAAAACGCGCCAACATTAGCGTCTATTTTAATATCCAATGAAAATTATGAATACATATGCTTTAGGGAGAAAACATTCCAGAAGTTTCTACCGAAAACGCGCCAACATTACGTAACTTCCTCGTTTCCAATAATGATAAACAGCTCACCCCCCTCTCTACATTATTGCGCTATTATTGACAGTTTCAGTAAGGCCGTATAAACTTATTTCCCAATAATAATTACAATTAATAAACATCTGAAATCAATGTCACATAAAAATGCATATTCATATTACAATCATTATTTACATTTAAGTAATTTGTGATACAAATTACTGCATCATATGCCCCACTAGAAACATAATTATAAACATTTACAACTTGTTTGGAAATTTTATAATTGGGTTTTTAGTCTCCTAAATCTTGGAACACACGCTATCACTTTCACTTAACACTTCACACGCATTTCAAACACGACATATGTTTTTTTTTTTTTTTATCTCGCCACTACTTACTGGCTCTTGTTTAATTTGTTTAGACATTAATCTGACATTACAATTTTTTTTATATATATAGCAAATACTGTACCCTGAATTATTTAATTAATGTTTCAAAAATTGCTTACTTTCTTAAGTTGTTGACAAAAACTTATACATTTAAGAATTTTTTTTTTATTATTATTAAACATATTTACCAAAAATATTCACCCTCTACACATATATTTACATCTCTTAAATCTAGGCACTGTTTCACATGTTCTATTTGCTACATAAATATTTGTTTTTAATTATATTTACCAATTTTTGTTATTTTGTACTTTATCTTAACAATACTCTTGGAATAGTATTTATGTACTTTACTTTAATATAACATCATGCTTTATTTCACATGTTCTGTTACTAATAAAATGTTATTTTCCTCTTAAACATTTAGTCATGTCCAAAATTTATTTCTCCTTTCACATGACGTACATATTCATTTAACCCTCTTATGTTCCAATACATTGCTCTGCATTTCGTCTTTAACTATCCAGCATTTACTATTTATCATCTTTGTCTTCTGTTTCACCTTGATCTTCATTGTTGTATGGTTTCAGCATCTCAATATGGAACTTTCCTATGCTTTTTCGAGTTGTTGGATTACATAACTCATATGTATTAGTTCCATATACTTCAACAACTTCATATGGTCCATGGTATTTGAGAAACATTCGCCAATAAAGTTTATTTGCTTTATCCGACAATTTCTTGGTTTTGACTAAAACTAAATCTCCTATTTTGATCCTCATTCCTTTCTCCTCTTTTCTTCATGTTTAATTTTTCTTTTTATGGCCTTTTTCTTCATCCTCTCGAATGCTTTTCGGAACATCTCTTCTTCTGTTTGTGGTATCGAATGCGCATCTGGAATGGCTTCTGGAATTTTTTTTACACATTGTATTGATCTTCTTTCCTAACTTAAGTTCACATGGTTTGTATCCTGTCACATTGTTTACGGTTTCATTTAGTAGATTCTGAACGAAGTTCACGTATCCATACCATTGGGTTTGTTTTCGATGACACAACACCCTTAAATAATTTGAAATTTCCTTAATTTCCCTCTCCACTGGGTTGGAGTTCGGTCTGTATCTTGACGAAAAATATTGTTTAATGCCATTTTCTTTCAGTCCATCCATAAATTTTTTTCCTGTGAAGTACGAAGCATTATCGCTCAATACAGATTGAATAGGTCCTTCTTCTATCACATATGATTTGAGTAGTCTATTCAAACATGCTAAACCTGTAGGTTTTCTCAAAGGGTAAATTCTTACATATTTGCTGAATATATCATAACAGACAAATATATATTTATTTCCAAACTGACTTGGAGGCATCGGACCATGAATATCAATACTAATCACGCATCTCGGCTTATCCCTTATAACCGAATTAGTCTCAAATGCATATGCTGCATTTATTTGCTTAGCCTTCTGACACAGGTTACAGCACGATATAAATTTCCGAACTTTCTGACGCAATTTGGATATGTATAAATTCTCTAAAATCATAGAAGTTGTCCGGTCCGTCCCTGAGTGTGCTAACCCTTCGTGAAAATTCTTAATTAGTTCCTTTTCCATGCTTCTTGTATAATGTCCCATCTCGAATTACTACAATTTCTTTCTTTGCCTCTTCAATTAGTGGTGCCTTTTCTTTAAGTTCTAATAATTTTGCGTCCTCATTTTGAATTTCCCCTATATTTTTCAATTTTCTAATCATTTCTTTGTTTAAAGGAATTTCGATTGTCAATATTTTGACTTCATTTCTAGGCCTTTCAATATTTTCGGGAATTTGTGGGTTGTAATTCAATCTTGATAGCAAATCACTGAAGGTATTATTTTTGCCAGGAATGTGTATAATCTCTATATCGAATGCAGATATTGCATGAATGTATCTAGCAAGTTTTCCACTACATAATCTACACCGTTGTATGAAAGTTAAGCTAATGTGGTCTGAATATACTTTCACCCTTTGCTGATAAATATAGGTTTTAAAACGAATTAATGAGAAATATAGTGCTCCAATTTCTAGCTGAGTCACTGAAGAATTCCGCTCAATATTTGTAAGTCCTCTAGAAGCTGTACTAATGACGTGAAAGTCATTGTTGATGTCTCGCTGTCCTAAAATTCCGGCGTATCCTTGCATTGATGCGTCGACATAAATCTCATATTCCAAATCTTCTCTGGGCCTCTCGAGTAATATGGACTTAGCAAAAAGTTCTTTTACACTCTCAAAACATTTTTGATGATCCTCTGTCAATCTCCACTTATTGTTCTTTCGGAGTAGCTGCCGCAGTGGTTCTATTTCAGCCGAATATCTTGGTACGAACTTACTCTGAAAGTTCAATACCCCTAAGAGACGTCTAATTTGTTTTACGTTCCTTGGTGATGGAATTTTCATTATTGCTTCTATTCTTTTCTGATCAGGTCTTATACCTCGTTCATCCACTACATAACCCAGAAAATTTATTTCCTTGACACAAAATTTTGATTTTAGTATGTTCACAGTCATACCATGTTGTTGCAGTTTATTTAACACATAATGGACATTATTCATGTGTTCTTCAAATGTTTGACTAATGATTAGGAAGTCGTCAATATACTTTATTAAAGTCATCTGCAGAATTTCCAAAGATACTGTGAATGGCTCTCAAAAATCCACTTCCTGAGTTTTTTAAACCAAAAGGATTTACACAAAAACGATACTGGATCCCTGAGTACTGAAATGAAGTGTAATCACGCACTTGTGGATCTAATTCCACTTGCCAATATGATGCAGTGAGGTCAATGGATGTCAGAAATCTCCCTCTTGAAAGTTTCGTAATTAGTTGTTCAATTCCCTCACTTTGAAAATGATCTGGTTTCATATACTTGTTGACATATCTACCGTCTAAAGTTAATCTCAAACTACCATCTGGTTTAATACTCCAGCAGATTGAATTTATATACTGAGAGTTACTTTGCTCAATAATCCCATTTTCTAACATGCTATTTATTAGTTGTCTTGCTTTGTCCCGAAGACTTATAGGTAAATTGTCATACTTGTGCCTATATGGTGGTACGTCTTCTACTTGAAATGTATGCTGATATACATTACATCTGCCTGGGATATTACTAAATACTGAACGTTCGTCAAAACATCATGAAGGATTTGTTTTTGCATTATCGTAATATTATAAGCTTCTTCACACTTGTGTATTATTTCATCATTTCTCTTCTCTTTCCAGCTGTTGTCTGTCTCGCTCACATGGTCGTCTTTTGTTTGGATTGCAAATTTCTCTACTTTATCTGGCATTTCTGCTAGCTGTTGGAAATATGGCGTGGTATTCCCTTCATATTCTGTAACTACCTGCTTTATCTGATTATTTGTATCAGTCTTTGTTATTTGTACAAAAAACTCTTGGTCACAAAGATTTTTCTCATCCTTCGTCATCTCGATTACAGAAACTTTCTCTTTTATAAATGGTACCCTTATTTCTCTATCGTCTTTTGTCATTCTTAACTCTTCATGTTTAAAATCTATACATGCTTCATATTCATGTAGGAAGTCACATCCTATAATTATGTCACAAATCAGATGGTTTACAATTAGAAACATAACCTCAAAATTCTCTCCGCCGATAAGTATGTTAAGTAGAGCTTGTGTTTTTATGACCTGTGTCGTTCTTCCGATTGCAACACGACAAACTAAATTACTAGTGGGAAGAGCCATAATTTTGTTACCTTCATTAATCAAATTTATGTAAAATTTCTGTGAGCAAATTGAAGCTGACGAACCAGAATCTATAGTTGCAATGATCTCTTTCTTCGCAATTTCCATCCTAACATGAGGTGACTCAAAATTTTCTCCCTTATCTTTTGTTGCTGTAATCTTATTACAGGGTGTGTGTGTAGGCATATTATTTGTATTGGTAATGGATACTGAATTATTAAAGACGTTCTGAGAACCTACTACACAGGAGTCTATTAACAGTTTTCCTGGTTATTTCCATGTTCACGTACGGGACTGCCATTCCTAACAGGCGCTAAATCTATCTCATTGTCGCTACCATTGTTTTGAGTTCCCCTTCCTCGAGTTCGAAATCCTCGATTTCTGACATTATGTCCCCTTGGCACGTAATTTTCTTGCTGTTCCTCAGATCTTTCCCGGTTATTGTTTTCCCTCCAGTGAGTGAAATTTCCCCTTTGTCTAATATACCGCCTTCCATAATTTTGTCCTCTTTCAGGCAATCTTTCTGTCCTGACATAATTTATTTGTTCCTGTCGACCTGGTGTCCCATCTGTCCTTGATCTTTCAAATTGTGGAACGTATGATTGATACCGTTGTCTGGTATTACTTTCATGACGTCTGTCTTGTCCTCTACTTTGCTGATAACTACCTTGGTAATTTCGTCTATCTCGCACATCTAAAAATCTATGCTCCCACTCCCGAGATATATCTTCTTCCTGTTGTTCCAAAGCTGTCATTAATTCTGTCATCTCATAGATGCTGCGTGGTTTTGCAATTAATAAGTAATTTTGTATCCTTAAAGGATAATGCCTTGCAAGCAAACTCACAAAATCTTCCTCATTGATTGGAGGTGACAAGTTCCTAACCTGACTTGCATGTTTCAGTAAGTAATCAGTCATTGATATTCCCTCTCGTGGATTAAATTGACCATGACTAAGCATTGCTCGAATTCTGTGCTGTACCGTAACATTCCAAAATCTGTTCATGAATAACCTCTTAAAGGATTCATATGAAATTTCACCCCCTGATACCATTTGTAACCAATCTAAAGTTTTCTGGTCCAAACATCTTTTGACAACTATCATTTTCAATGCTTCGGGTATCTTTTTAATTTGAAAATACTCTGATAATTCTGCAATGAACTGTACTGGACTGGAGTTTTCATTAAATTTTGGAAGTGGAAAATCACTTAAGATATGATTGTAATTTTGCAAATTCCCTACTCCCATATTTAAATTCTCTAGTGTTACTTGTGCACTCTGAGTTTCAGCATTAGCTATAGATGAAGCTGCCGCATCACTCACATTATTGGTCATACCTGAGGAACTACCTCTATCATTATTTTGTACATCAGATACATTCACATCACATATATTTGCCCTTGAATTCAATTCTAACCTATTTACAGTACCTTGCAGATTTTCTATTGTCTGTTCCAATTTTTTATTATTCTCAATTTGAACAGCTTGGTGTTTGTTAATTTCAGAAGTTAGCTTTTGATTCAAATCTTTAGACAAATCTTTAACTTCATCAGACAATTTATTTCTCTGTGTTTCTGACTCCTTCTGAATTTCAGATATTTCCCCTCTGAAATTAACTTGCAGCTGTATTAAATCTGCATTTGTAGCCACCATCATCTCTTTTAACTCACTTGAAATGCTACTCATTCGGTTCCCTAACTCTGTATAGTTTACATTAACATTTTCAAACTTAGTATTAACCTCATTTTTTTGGTTATATATTTCCCTGCTCATGTCCAACATTTTCTTTGAAACTTCACCTATTTCATTTGCTATCATTTCTTGATTTTCATTTTTCATTCTAATCATGCTACTATCTAGTTCCATGAATTTCTTTTCAATTTCTTCCCTATTTTGATTTAATTTATGCTCTAATTTCTCATTACTCTTACCAATTTCTTCCCTTAATTGATCTGTAATACCCTTATCAATATCTTCTCTCAATTTTTCATTATTCTGAGTTAGTTTTTGTTCTAAACTCCTATCAATATCTTCCCTCAATTTCTCATTATTCTGAGTTAGTTTTTGTTCTAAACTCCTATCAATATCTTCCCTCAATTTCCTATTATTCTTTTGCATATCTTCCCTGTTTTGATCTATTTTCTTACTAAGATCTTCCCTCATTTCCCTATTATTCTTTTGCATATCTTCCCTGTTTTGATCTATTTTCTTACTAAGATCTTCCCTCATTTCCCTATTATTCTTTTCCATATTCTTCAGCATTTCCATAATCATACTAGTATCAAGATTAACATTTCCTGCTATTCTATTCTGACTTTCTGCACTAACATTTCCACCCTCAAATCCTAAAAAGTTTGAGCTATTTTCTGTAACCTGTATTGAATTACAGCTAACTGTTACATTATCTCCTTCCATAATTATTTCTTCTGTATTATTAGTAGCCATTGTTTTCTTTATCCTACCACTCCTTAAGTACATTTGAAGGTTACAATTTTGTTTTCTAAAAAAAAATTACGATACTCTGACCTTTGTGATGCTGTCTGTTGCTGTTACATTGATGTCCAGCTTCCTGCCCCTCTCTCCTAGATTATATGTTGCTTCTGCGTTGTGTTATGATGAATCTACGTCGTCTCGATGTTTTTGTGTCCACTCATCCGCGTAGTCTGTCGTTCCTATAGTTGTTTCTGGAATCTGCGTCTTCTCGATGTTTTTGTAGTTGAATTCACCTGTTGCCTTGTAATCTCGGAATTACGATGTCCAATCATCCGCGTAGTCTGTCGTTCCTTTTGTTGTTTCTGGAATCTGCGTCTTGTAGTTCAGTTCACTTCTCCATTCGCCCCTTCCTGGTCATCTCACTTCTTCCTGGTTAATTCTGCCCCTTCCTGGTTATTCTGATCCTTTCCTGGTCATCGTATTCCTTTACTGGTTACTCTGCCCCACGTTCTGGGTGCCACTTTGCGACGGTATTAATGTTATGTTATTTAACATAATATTGTAGCCCCACGTTGTGGTAGCCAATTTGCGAGTGTATTACTTATAATGTTTGTTTACATCAGTGTTGAAGCCATCTTGTGACGTCATTCATTTGTTCGGTTTGTAGCTCCATCTAGTGTTAGCAATTTGTGGTAGTATTAATGTTTGAAAGAATTTTAAGTTTTGTATACTGTCCTCCGGCTAGCTATTATTTCAGTCGAACATGTCTCTTGATCAGGGTTGTGTAAACGGAAAGGAATCTTTTATCCAAAAAGAACACTGATGAAGAAATTTGTTTTACACATTTATTGTCAAACACGTTAACTATCACATTTATACATTGATCTTAACACTCGCCAAACCGAAACTGTTATAACTTCTTACTTATCACTTTTAATTCGCGTACTTCAACTTTGTGGATTATTAACTTTACAACACTTTAGATTTTTCGTAACTTGTGAATCTATAGCCGACGTATCTCATACAAATATTTTGACGAACTGACGAACTGAAGACGACGTGTAGTGTACAAAGAATTTTGATGAACTGAGCGACTGACTGACTTTACCTCTAACCTAGCCTATTTATACTCCTGCATCAAGATACGCCTAAAGATTATAACTGAACTACTATTGGCTAATAAAACGCGCCAACATTAGCGTCTATTTTAATATCCAATGAAAATTATGAATACATATGCTTTAGGGAGAAAACATTCCAGAAGTTTCTACCGAAAACGCGCCAACATTACGTAACTTCCTCGTTTCCAATAATGATAAACAGCTCACCCCCCTCTCTGCATTATTGCGCTATTATTGACAGTTTCAGTAAGGCCGTATAAACTTATTTCCCAATAATAATTACAATTAATAAACATCTGAAATCAATGTCACATAAAAATGCATATTCATATTACAATCATTATTTACATTTAAGTAATTACAAATTACTGCATCAACGTCAGATGGCACCTACAACATTCAGGGTTGCCAAGGCTCAAAATATAAATAGTGCCCCTCGTATTTGATCTTTAAGTTATGTCACACCAAGTCAAATAACGTTGCGATAAGTTCGTGGTGATCCTGGTTTAAATGCATAAGTTAAACCATTTATTTTCTGTTGTTCCTTCATCTAAAACCAAAGGAAGTGTTTCGGTTTTAGCTGCTTTCATTCAACATTAACAGTTTCACTGCAAATGCAAGGAGTAAAAGTAGGACTAGTATGGAGGGGTACTTAGCACGACACACAAGATCTTTTGTGCCTGGGCCCCTGACGGGGTGCCCTCGGGAGGGAGGGGTGAGGTGAGAGGTGACAAGGGGCGGCCGAACCAAGAGGCACGACAGGGCAGAGAGTAGGGTCCCTGCCTTTTACTAATTGAAACTCCCCGAATGGCAGCAGGTGCAACGGGCTCCCCTCTCCCCCTGCAGGCTTGCACATCCCACTGGGGAGGGGGGGGCCGGGACTCGGAGACCGCCCCATTCCGTCGGACGAAGTGTTACATAGAACATCCTTTTCCCCTGCCATGCAAGCCGAGACTCCCGCCAACACTTTTAACCCTGAAATAGACCAAGCAGATGAAAGGTGAAGTGAAATGAGAATGGAGGTGAAACCCCCGGGGAAACTCCCGAAAAAGCCCATGGATCAGGAAGGTCGGCCGCGGGAATCGAATCCACGACCTCTCGAATGCGAAGCACAGACATTACCGCGTGAGACATCCCGCTCGGTCTGCAAATGCAAAGAACTACCTTTAAAATTAAATACCCCTAAGAAATTTAACTTCATTCCGTATTGCTTAATAATCAACTCCACAAATGAAGAATGTGGGACAAAGTGCCAAAAATGGGCATATTTCAAGATTCTGAAAGACTGTATACCATGAATGGAGTCGCAGTTTTGTTTTCTTTCTTCGCTCTTTATTTTGAATCCAATTTTACGTTTTAACTATAAAATGTAGAACAGGTACATAAGAAATATTTCAAAAACTAGATCACGAAAGGTGGAAATTGGTATTTTAGCCTTAAGCCTAAAAACATATCTACAGAATGTCAATAACATGCTGAAAGTTCCAAAGAGAGACTACTTCACTAGCAAGCCTACTAGTTTATATCTAGAAGCATTTCCTTATTTCTGTTTAACTGCATGCTCTTCAACCTGAATCATAATATTCACTCTCTGCATCAATTTTCACAAAATGACGTACAAATCAGGACTCCAAAACCAGAGCAATCAACGGAAACCAGAAGCGGAAGAAGCGGCGGAAGTGATAAATAGTCAGACAATTAACCAACAATAATTATTAACACAAAACCAAATGGTAAATGATGTATTCTAGACTAGCATGAGCAACAGAGTATTATCGACTTGCGAAAACATAGGAAACCTGGCTTTAGAGATAAAAATAATAAGATGAAAGAAAAAAAATTGTGGTAAGGAAAGTGCGCGGTTGCCAAACTTCCCCCTTTTAAAGGGTTTTTCTATAAATCTTTGAAATAAAGAAGAAAAGCGCCCATAAGATTTTTCGATGTACTCATCGAGATCTCCTTTTGGTTTAAAGGATATCTATTCTCCTTCCTTCCGGTGTATTGAGTAATTGGGGGTACAGAGACGTTACGAGATCAACTACATTTTAAATGTAAGTTTTGTCAATGTGTTTAATAAACATAGTATCATGTACACCTTCGACTCATATAACTTCTATATAAATCACTTTTCTATCACAGCATTGTAATATAAGTCTCCTCTTTCAACTGTATCACCTAACATAGAATCTATATTTACGAAAACATGGGAAGACTGTTCATTTTAACACGAATCAGTTATGTAGATTTATAACCGCTACAAAAAGCACAGCATAACTAAACTATTTCATGTGCGAGAAGCAGGAATTTCCTCTTTAAGACACGCTGTTTATGCTCTTGAATTGTTTATGCTCAATATCGACCCTAAACTTAAATCTCATATTTTCATTTTGACTCCGCAAAACGCTTATTGGGAATTGTTGTTATGGTTTGTAAATAAAATCATGTACGTAACTTGTGGAACATGGGATTTTTTTTCATGCGCGTGGACTTTTCATTTCGTGATGAAAATCTTTCCACTAATAAAAAAATTCTATGTCCCCCAAGTTGCGTAAATAAGTATTATAACCCATGAAAAATTATATTAGAAAATGTCCATATAACATGTTCAATGTACACACAATCAATTTAAAAATGGCCGGTGTCTGAGAGGTGGAGCTCGAATCGGGTATTTTCCATGAGCGCTCGGGACATCCAGGCTTCGTTCACAAGACTGCGTATATTCTTGTAGTAGTTATAATGGGGAGCACAACTGTAACCACAAAACTCTTCCGGAATAATTATTCACATGCGAGATTTCAAACAGACAGATGCTTCAGTGCACTTCAACGCTGAATATTTGCAACCAAAACAGCTTTATTGGTTCTCAAGTGGAGTATGACTAAAGCTCGTTACAGTGCCACGCTCAGCTTATTAGTCCCGGGGTTGCAAGTTCAAATCTCCGTGGAGCTACTGAACTTTTTCCCCTTTCATTTTAAACACACAAGTAAAAATATAACTGGTTTTCCTCATTCTTATGTATGTAACATTTATTTAGCACTCTGACTTACCAGTAGATGGTAACTGTGAGACAGTAACTATGGTTATATATACCGTGTATATAATAATGTAAATTATAATGTAAAATAATATTAATAAGCAAAATACTCGTTATATAAATAGATGTTAAGGCATAAGTTTTATGTAAGTGCAAGAGTGTAGCTGGAGCTGTGAAACCCTTGTTATAAGCCAACAAACATGTTTTTGTTAGGATTAGGGCCCAGGCAAAAAGGACTTTTAGGTAAGTCATAAAAGCAAGACCTTGAGTCTTTGTGCAAGGGAAAATGCGGCAAGCGAACACAACATATTTTTGTAGAGAGGCCATATGTTTGGAAACAACGAACAATAGCCGGGTAAGTCTTCTAGAAGGTTCCAAGCTGAACGAAGACAGCCAATGAGATTTTAAGAAAGAATATGTTTAAGTTTAGGGAAGTTAGTTGTAGCGTCCCCATCAGCAAAGGTGGTTGCGTATAAAGTGCTGCGATGTGAATAACATACACGTAAGCTCTCAGAAACAGGCGTTATTATTTACTTCTCATGATGTAGTGGGTACGTTGAAATGTTATCAATTTAAAAGTTCAAGTTATGAGAAGGGTAACAAAGTATAGTTTAGGAACGTGTGATAAATACTACCATTATAATTAGAGCACTTATAAAATACTTGATTGATAAGCAACCGTTCTACGGTTCCTAACTAAAGTAACTGTGTAACTTCGTACTAAAGCAGAAAATGCGTGTGCCATTAAAGCATTGTGTTCTTCCCACGGATTTAATTTTTTGTTAGAGTTGTTACTTCTTACCTTCCTTCCCGTATCACGCCCTGAAAAGTTAAACAAGCTCTACCCGAAAACCCAAACAGCAGCAGCCGTGGCAAGAAATAAAAAATAATACTTTAAGGGTAACAACCAAAACACAAGATAATCACCATAGTTCATATATTAATATATCGGACATACTGCGAGTTATGTTCCCAACACGAGTATACCGCAACTGTGATATTAATTTATCGGTCGAGAGGAGGTTTCATACTCAATTTAATTTTATAACCACAAAGTTCACCATTATTGTAATTATATTTGTAGGTAAAATGAAGTAACACAAGCAATATTATTTAACTACATTACAGTAAAACGAGTTGTAAAAAATAAAAATCCACTACGGACAGTCGAACTAGAGTTGCTTGTGTAGAAGTTAGATAGCTTAACCATGGCTCCACGGCAAGCACGGGTTGGAGACAGCCCAAATCAGTACCTTGTGGCTTGTATTACAGAGTTAACTAAAGCGGTGCACAGAAATTGACGGCTGTAAACCGCGCGCTCACTCGAAGGGACTTCGCTCAAGAGGCCGACCACTTTAGTTTGACCGAGTGTACAATAAATATATAAATCAGTATAGTATTGATTCAGAACAGTAGTCAGGATATTTTAAAAGCCTGTATGGTGAGCATACATGCATCAATATGATGCCAGAGCTGGAAATTTGTAATAATCATGACAAAATTTTGGATTGCATAAAAAGAGACGTGGAAGTCATAAAACAAGTGAAATTAACGGAAAAAATAAAGCAACTGGTATAGATAGCATTCCATCAGAATTTTTCAAATAATGGTGTAGTGATCCAAATAGATTTTAGATACTGGCACAGTTGTTCAAATTATTTAAAGAAAAGGCATATGTGCCAGAGAATTGGAGGAAGGCAATTAGGCATCCAATATGCAAAGAAAAGAGTAGCACAGATAAACCAAATAGCTATCGAGGTATTGCTTTACGATCAAAAGTATAAAAATCTTTACTGGAATTTTGACAAGCAGGTTACAGAACCGGGCTGAAGAATATAACGTTCTTTCAGATTTCCAAATGGGGTTTCGAATAGGGAAGCGAACAATGGGTAATATATCCATAATAAAGAATTAGTAGATAAATATTTAAAGGACAAAAGACGAAAATCATACATAGCTGTTTTTGACTTACAGAAAGCGTATGATAAGAGTAGTGTTGCAATTATTGTGGTATAAATTATTAAGTAAAGGAGTGAGTCAGCATATGATAAAGATATACAAATAAAATAATTTCTGTGTGAGATTTGAGGAAGAAGTAGTATCTCAAGAGGTAAAACAAAGGGATCCCAGCAAGGATGTAAAATGAGTCCACTTCTCTTCAATTTATACATTGATGGTATATTACTAAGGTTAAGGATATGTCAGTTATAAACAGTACAATTCCTGGACTATTACTTGCAGATGAGTTGGTGGTAGGATCAATTAGAGTAAATGATATAAAAATGTCTTCAAGAAATAAGACACATATTGCAATGAATGGAATTTAAAGGTAAGCCATAAAAAAACACAAATAGTAGTATTTAAGAAAGAGGCAAAATTACGTATGAAAAGAATATTGCCAGAATGTATTTATTTAAGAATTAAAATTGATGGGGTGGGAAATGGGAGTACCAAAATAAATTAAGAATAATAAAAGGAAAAGGAGCTACATCAGCTGTAAGAAACTCCAAATACGGAGTATCTAATATAAATGTCAAACAATTAGAAAAATCCACAATGTGGTGGTTGAACACAAAATATTGTATGGTAATGAGAAATTTTCTGAAGAAGGAAAATATAGCGGTTTTCTGGAAGCAAGAAGGAGATATGGGGATATAGAAATTCAAAAACTCAATTGATAAATGATCTATATTATTTTATATTTCAAAGACGAACACTTGTGAAAGGGAAAGATACATTGATAAAGCAATAATGAACAAATGGAGGGTATCGCATGGGTAAGAGCAGGTGCAAGGAGATTAAAAGGAGTAAGAAAGGGTGTCCCACAGAGTAGTGCCCTATTTGCGGAGGGAATAAAGATGTTGAATACACATTATTTGTATGTAAAGGGACTGATCTGTGGAGAAAGGAGCTAATAAAGCAGAAATGGTTTAAATTATATAGAAAAATAGCTTTGGTTGAAATCTTCAGAAAGAAATTAAAATTAAATTGGGTTTTATTAATGGACGCTCTTTAACTGTTGTGGTCGTTAGCGTCCCATTCTATATTGGGCGTGAAAGACGGTAATTTTGCTCAGAGGCCTCTTTATCAGGCTTGAGGTTGTTTTACGTGCCGTAAATCTACGACACCGGACCATTGGCTTTGCTTTACTTCCCTTCCGAAGGAAGCCATGCTAAGGATTTTTACATGCGAGAAAATCCGTTGCCCTCCGCCGAGTTTGAATCCGCGACATCGGGAACTAGAGTAACTAGAGAACATGATAATCACTACACCACGGAAGACGACAAAAAGAATAGTATAGTACAGTTATAGGTTATACAACGGAAGGGGACACCTCGCGCACTGCGACCTACATAGATCTATTGTGGCTAACAATAGGAAGGGATGAAGTGAAGGAACCACAGAGGCCGCAGGTAGACAGACCAAACAAACGCGCGGAAATCCATAACAGTACCGGGCCCGAAGACCCATCCCGCGGCTGGAGCTGCCTGCAGAGGCCGATGAACGACCCATCGACCAAGCAGCCCTCTAATGTCCACGGGAGTAATCTTTCCTTTGAGCAAGTATCCGCACCATCGGTCCGGCAGCGCCATACGCCACGAAACCTAGAACACCTGAAATATGAGAGGGAAGCGGAATGAAAGACAAATGATGGAAAGGAAATCGTGGTAGCTGAGAAACCACCCCAGCATTCGTCTACCGACCAGGGAAACTCATAAAAACCCCAAGGTCAGAGAGGGCAGTCGACGGGAATCGAACCAGGGACATCCCGATTGCAAGTCTCATACGTTACCACGGAGCCATCTCCCTCCATAGAAAGGTTAGTAAATACATGACAATTCTTAAACGAAATGGAAAAAAAATGGAATTGGTCTTTAAAAAATAGTTATACAAACATAACTGCATGCTAGATTTTAGTATTTTTGTAATTTTTAAGAGGACACTACAAATTGTATATAGAAATTATATTGTGTATATTGAATATGACTTACCAAGAGCCTTGGCTGAATGCCTTATCATACTCGCACGTATTAGCTTAGCATAAATAAATTTAATAGGTACCTACACCCGAACCCACAATATCCTTTATACCAGAAAACTAATAATTTGGTAGATATAAGCGAAAAAGTATTTGTTTTAGTTGTGTTCACTTTACTTCTTATTTATTAATCTCTCGTCGCTTATCTATGCTAGAAGAAGTAATGCATTCGACACAAAAATTCGATTTCGAGTTTTCATTGGAAACGCATGATGTTCTTTGAATAAAAACAGTATTTTTTAGAGAAAAAAGGAGGCCACGCGACTTGATGTAGTCATTCTGTAAACTGCATAGCTCGAAAATCAAACAGGATAAATATCAAATTTAAAATTTAAATCAGGGACATCTTAAGGTTCGAAGGTGACGATTTTCAGCAAGTTAGCACCACGTCCAAGCAACACTTCACATGAATAAATTTACATTATTTTTAATTTTCTCAATAGATGTGTAATGATTTTGATTAAAATGTATATTTGAAATATTAGCGTGGGGAATAAAATGCCTGTCTTGAAATTTCCTTAAATAGCCAATAAAGTTGTCTTCATTCTAAATTAATTTTATAAACAAATAAAAGTAATAAATAGATCAAAACTTACCACAGAAAACGTTAGATGTTAAAATATACAATTTATGTCAAATAAGTTTATTCGTAGCATTGACTGTTTCCGAAGTATTAGTTATAATTTGTTGAAAATTGTTCTTCCATTCTAGCCATATGTAGCCACTAAGTGGGAAACTTGAATCAGACGTGAAAAATTTAACGCCATGACCGATTCAACCACGGATTTTCGGCTTTCGGTGCCAATACTCTATCGCTGAGCTGGCACGGCGAGGACGCGCATTAAACTTAGTCTGATTCAATATTCCAGTAAACCTTCAAGGTGACCTCGAACACTTGTGATGTACCTTAAGGACACTTGCAAGATTGCAAGGTATCTGTACAAAGGATAAAAATCCAGGTTCGAGCCCCGACCGTATTCCTTAATGTTTAAAAAAGTGCAGTTTTTTTTCCCTATGAGTTCATTACTAAAGAAATCTACTTGTGACATAAATAGGGTTACCAGACGTCCGGAAAATCTCAGATATGCCCTACATTTTTACCTTCTATCCGGCGTCCATGGGAATTTCTGAAAAAATCTTTTATGTCCTACATTTTGAGGAATGCAAACATTCTTTATTTTTAAACTGATTAACAACTCGAGAAGGATTAGGAAAATATTTGTTGAAAATAGTAGAATTACTATCCTATTCCTGAAAACAACGCTAATTTCGAGTTTTTTTAATTTATGGACGCTCTTTAACTGTTGTGGTCCTTAGCGTCCCATTCTGTATTGGGCGTGAAAGACCGGTAATTTTGCTCAGAGGCCTCTTTATCAGGCTTGAGGTTCTTTTACGTGCCGTAAATCTACGACACGGGACCACCGGCTTTACTTCCCTTCCGAAGAAAGCCATGCTAAGGATTTTTACACCCGAAAAAATCCATTGCCCTCCGCCGGGTTTGAACCTTCGATCTCTGAGAGGTGTTTTTTTTCACTGATGTCAATACAGTGGACATAAGAAAGAAACAGAGCATTGATTGAGTCAGTCAAATGTATTGTTCTAGTAAAATATAACTTTAAACATTTAAGTTCTGTAGAATGTCATGATTGTATATCAAAGTCAGTTGTTGTACACAAAATGTGTTCTTCACGCAAGTGTAATTATTAAGGTTCTTTGACAGCTACTGTTACTGTTTTTATTATGTGAATACTTAAGAAAATATAAAACCTATGTATACACGTCTGAGTATTAATTTTGGTTTGGAGTTTAATTTTTCTATATTTAACATTATTCTAAAATGTCCTACATTTTAGACTACTGGTGTCCTACATTTCATTAAAACAATCTGGTAACCCTAAACAACTGAGTACTTTATCCGTATCTCGCAAAAAAACTAAGTTTATTTTGTCTAACCTGAAACTATTTCTAGGGAAAATGTTTATCATTATTAACGTGAAGTGGATAAATAAATCATGTGCCTATGAATTGTTGATGGATAGAGAATGAGCGAATGTTAGATTCCAAGTTCTTTATGCAAAGAATTTTTGTATGTTTGATAAAGTAATCACTGTCCTATTGTTGCTCAGCACAACCATGTTATTAGGATAACAGCTCTGTTTGCCGCAGAATACATCTATTTACATGGATGTAACAAGCAAATTAGCCTTTCCATAAGCTTCTTGTCTCCCAACATACGTCAACAAGCAGGCAATTTGTATATGACAAACGTTCGTTCTCGGAGAAACCTTTGGTTGTCCGGGAAACTTATTTCATTCTGTTAACACACGCCTTGTTTTTATCAGAACCCGTATTTCTAAAGGGTTTGTTGTTCACTAGGAAAGACTCGGAAAATTAAGCTGAAAGCTTTTCTTTTTATTATAACGTTTCCGATCGCTTTACTTTTCTCTTGCATGCACATCTAAGGAAGAGGGAAAGGAAACAAACGAAAGACGACTGCACGCCTGTGCTGGTGGGAGAATTGAACCAGGAGAAATTGGCGAATAAGTATAAAATCTAGGGGAGGAACAAAGCAAAGTTCCATTGCAGGTGGAAACATATAATTAAATCCACCGTCATGACAAAGGTGTTAAGACTATCTGCATATCTTACCGAGAGGGATGGCTCAGGCATCTGAGTCTCGCATTCGGAAGGTCCTGGGTTCGATTTCCGATTTCCCAGGCTGGTAAGCGAATGCTGGGGAGGATTATGTACTACGACGAATTTTCATGTCCCTCATTTCATTTCCCTCTTCATCTTTCAGGACTGCAGGGCCAGGCGAGACGGTGGTGTGCGACATACTTTGAGAGAATTGCTTCTTCCCTGGCATGAAACTTTTCGCCCGAACCTGCCCGTCAGGACAGGGGAAGTATAGAATGGGCGGCCAGGGATGCTCATCCTGGAAACGTTATGGATCCCGCTACGCTGCGCCTGCCACCATCAGATCTGGCCGCCCTTCTTACTCTCTCACCACAGGCGTAACTAATTATACTAATAATCACTAAAATACTAAAAAGGATTTAGAAAGCCTTCATTGGGAATGCCACGGAGTAGAAAACACAGAAAGTGAGTGTAGAAACAAAAACCGGTTAGTCGCTGTACTCCGCAGAGAATGCGTGGTAAAATCACAAGCCGATTTTATTCCTAGCAATATATATATATATATATATATATATATATATATATATAAATGACCATGATATAACACCTAAGTAAAGAGAAGACAGAGCTTAAAAAGCGACGATCGATCCTGTTTATACCGGGGCGAACCGTATGTTATATAGGATGTATGTATCTTTATTGGTGTCATATATTTGGGGGACGTGTTCCTGACATCAAAACAGTAAAAAAAGTTCATATGTACATGGGTCTGAAAGTCAACCTTTTCGTTGTTATAGGTCAAAGAAGATGTATTCCATGAGTGAACAGACGGATATGCACTACACGTATGGCCGTGCAGTCGGCAATGCAGCACGAGAACGTGAATTTTATGCAGAAAGGTACCCTGACAGGTAGTTACCGTGTGGAAGAACATTCGCGCGAACTCACCAACGCTTGAGAGAGAATGGCGCATTTGAGAGGAGTACTAGGGATGTTGGGAGACCAAGAGCGGTAGGAGGCATTGAGCTTGAAGAACGAGTTCTTCGTACTGGGATGCAGACCCATCACAAAGCACAAGACGCATGGCTATATGGGAAAGAGTTAGTCATATGACTATCTGGAGAATTCTGCATGAAAATCTTCTGTACCCGTATCACCTTCAACGTGTGCAAGGATTAAATGAGGCGGACTTTGAGCCAAGAAGACGTTTCTGTCAACGCATGTTACAGCAGTGCGCTGTGTTCATCAATTTCCTAGCCTGTATCCTACTCACGGATGAGGCTGGTTTTACTCGCGACGGCATCTTCAATTTTCATTACTCTCATAACTGGGCATTTGAAAATCCTAATGAAGTACGAAAGGACAACCATCAACACAGGTTCTCTCTCAACGTTTGGGGTAGAATCATTCATGATCACCTTATTGGTCCCTACTTCTTCCCTCCGCGTCTGAATGGACAAACCTATCTCCAGTTTCTCAGAAATGAGTTGCATCACTTAACTGATAATGCACCTCTGGACTGATGTGGTTTTTACACGATGGTGCTCTAGCTCATTTCAGCATGATAGTTCGTAAGTTTTTGAATGGTCGATTTCCGCAAAGATGGATTGGTCGAGGGGGGACCCTTTGCATGGCCTGCTCCATCGCCTGATTTGACTCCAGTGGATTTCTTCGTCTGGGGACATTTGAAGTCCTTGGTTTATGCGACTCCTGTATCTGATGTTGACATTTCGAGAGGGCGTATCCAAACTGGATTTGACCAAATAGGAAACACACTAGGAATTTTCAACAGAGTACGCCAGAGCATGGAACGCAGGCCTTACTGCATGCATCGAAGCTAGAGGAAGGCACTTCGAGCAATTTTTGTAACTTTTGATTTTGTGTTGTAACTCTGAAATAAAATATTTTCAGACCCATGTTCATATGAAATTTTTCTACTATTTTGATGTCAGGAACACGTCCCCCAAATATATGACACCGATACAGATACATCCCGTATTTAGTTCTTCAAACTATTGCTATTTAACAAATACTGCGCATGTTTGTGTAATGAAGCAGTGACAAAACCTCTGAATAACCTTTATTCTAATACTGCAGATGTTTGCATAAAGTTTCTGGATGCCAAAACCTTCCGATAGCCCTCATATAAGAAAGCTCTACTTTATTTCTTTCGTGCTTATGCTGTGATCAATTTCGTTATCAGGGCGTACTAAATAATGATATAAATAGAGAAAATTGCTAACATTAGAAATAAGTGATCCGATATTTTATACAACTGAGAAGATTGTTTTCTGTATGTTCGCAGACTATGTGTCTTTTCCAAATAGGTTAACTTGGTGGCCTGGGAGTGTGGAATCTTCATATTCGCTAGTTTCACTTCAATGGTAAGGATTTCTGCATTATGTGAAAACTACGTAGCTTTTGTGTTATTATAGCTGTGTGACCATAGAAAAAGTACAACGGTTTAAATTTTCACTTACTGTAATTATCTATAAAAATTACTCGACCATTCCGACCGATGAAGAAAGGGTACTTACAGGTTATGCAGCATTTCCAGAACTTGTAAGACTGTGGGGGGGGGGGGGAGTTAAAGAACTCAGTGCTGGCTTATACGACATTGCACGTATATATGTAAAATTCGATAGTTTAACATTTTCAGATTTTCATTATGAGCGTTTCACATCTCGATTTTAATTTTAATTTATTTTTTCTTTCTCTTTTATATGGAAAGTTAGGTATATAGAACCGAGGGAGATGGCTCAGGTGGCGACGTCTGTGGCCCGCATTCGGGAGGTCGCGGATCGATCTCCGGCGCCCGCCCACTCTGACCCACGAGTTTTTTTCGGGGGTTTTCCTGGATCTTCAGGCGAATTCTGGAGTGGTTTCTTTCATCCCCCGTATTTCCTGTCCCTTCATTTCGTTCCATCCATCCTTCACCTCGCTGTCTCTTTCAGGTCGGAAGTGTCGGCTGTGGTGTTTTGTAGCGAGGCAGGGATAAAGGATTATCTCTGTGAACCCTCTCCGTCCCTCGTTTTTGGCTGGCTGCCGGGGTTTCCTAACATCCTCGAGGGGCACTGGCCCCCTCTGTGTGTGGTGGGGTCCCCGGTCTGCTTATACGTCTGCCGAGGTGTGTCTATCTGAAAACTTAGGGATCCTGTCATTGTTGTGCCGTCGCCCCTGGCTCCGGCCGCCTGGTGTCTCTTCTCGCCTCATTCTAAAATGGTAATTTGCAATCAAAGATTAAATTTCGGCTAAAATTAAAACCTTTCCTGTAATAAACGAATAAAGTATGCAATGCTTTCCTAAAAATTAGTGATATATTAAATTACTAAAACCCTAAATTCAAAACTGTAGCTTTATAAAGAAAACGCTCTTTAGATCTTTAGATTCAATTTCAAAGAAAGTTTATTGAAATTTTGAAAGACAATGAATAAAAATTGCATCATGTGGAATGTTTCAAAGTGATAGAAATTTAATAAAAACAGGACTGCGAGAAATTAAAATTTTAAAGTATTACGCAATATTTGCCCAGGTGCATTTAAAACGTCGCGTTTGATAATTTAAATGGGCAGAAAGTCAAAACCGCATTTGGATCCTCATTCCACAGAGTTTGTGGATTCGATGAAAATGTTCAAAAGCTAATCTTTTGCTAAATTTTGTAATTAAGTATAGTGTGTCCTTAAAGACTAGTTCAGTGACGTCGAAAATCACCTTCTTTAGAAGTTTAGTGCCTATAGGAGTAAGGAGGGCATTCCCCATCCCAGTATTTCCAACTTAACACTTTGAGTTACTGTAAGTAAACATTAAAATTGCATTTTACATTTAAATGATGAAGTCTTCAGCTAAAATATCTGAGCATTATTGAACTACAATTGCCCTATAATGGAAAGCTATCGGGGTACTGACCTTGGGGGATCAGCGCGTTTCCCTATCAGTAAGCCGGGAGTGACGTAAACATCACTGTTTTTTGCCACGCAGTATTATTTTTAACATATTCTGGAGAGCCAACCAGCCAATTCGCAATTTCTTGAGAACATTTATTACGAGCAGCAGGAAGTAGATAGAAAAATAAGTGAAGTTTCGTATGAATAACTTTTACACTAGCTATGAAAATAAATTTGAAGAAATTTGTGCGAATGTTAAGGACTATTTATTTCTATTAAGGCTGTTAATAGGCATAAATGCGGAATTAAATCATTTTGATAATTGAACTGAACTTGTTTAATGTATTATTATTATTATTATTATTATTATTATTATTATTATTATTATTATTATTATTGTTGTTATGCCGACTAAATGGACAGAAAGAATGTATGAGGCATTGATGGAAGCAAGAATGCTATATGCAGTTGAAATCTGGGAGGGGGGATCTGAATTAAGCAGAAAAATAGACCAGAGCTATAGAACGTTCTGTAAAGAGCTATTGGGGTTACCAAGATCAGCACCAGGGGGAAATAGCGTTAGTGGAATTAGGAGGAGGAGGAGGAGGAGGAGGAGGAAGAAGAAGAAGAAGAAGAAGAAGAAGAAAGGGAGTGATATTGGAAAGGATATTGAAATTTTGGTTTAGATGCCTGAGAAAAGATGAAGGGGAAATTTTAAAGATATGTATAAAACAAGAAAAGTGTATGAAAAATAAAAATAGCTGGTGGACAGGGGTGGAAAAGATTATGGAGAGGATAGGAATGGGAGATATTTGCAGAGCAAGAGAAAGAAATAGCAACGGCTTCTGGAAAACACTAAGAAACAGAGTAGAGGACATAGAAAGACAAGAGATTTGGGGAAGCTTAGAGAATAAAAAATCACTAGGGTTCTATAGATTAGTAAAAAGGAAATGGGGAAGAAAAGGGTATGTGGATTATTGTAATAGAGCTGAAAAAGAAGCGTTTGCATGGATGAGAACAAGATCAATGTACCTGAGAGGGCTAAGAGGCAGAAAAAGCGGAATTTGTGAACTATGCGGAGGTAGTGAAAGCACAGCATTATATTACAGAATGCAAAGAACTGGCAGAATGGAGACAAAAAGTATGGGAGGAAAAATGGATGGAAAAATAGTAGCAATTAAAATGTTAACAAGAAAAGAAGACAAAAATAAGAATATGGGGAGTTCTTAAAGAAAGTAAAGGAGAAATGGATTAGAAAAGTAAGAGATAAGAAAGGTAGAAGGGCAAACGGAGGAGGGAGAGGATGGATCATAGGTGATAAGTAAGCCCCGGATTTTTAGGTTCTAAAAAGTTAAAATTAGGTTCTATGTATCAGTGTATTAGGATTTTATAGGATTATATGTTGAATTTAGGAATTTATAGGATCCTTGGATATAAATATATATATATTTGTAAAAAGTTAAATTAACTGTAACTTTAGTATGTATTTGAAAGTACCAAATTCAAAAATGTCTTGTTAGAAACTCCCTATAACCGAAGAAGCAATAATGCATACTACTCAACAGCGCTATTAAAATGTTTGCCTCTAGTTTTCACCTATTGTTGCGGCATGTAAACATCACACGTTTCAGAGTTGCCCCGTGCCACTGACCACCTCTTTCGACTATAGCTAGAAAATGATAACTGAAGGCGGCGAACGTTTTAATTACTTTATTATTGTGGCGGACGGTTTAATTAAAGTTTATTATTGTAAGGAATTGCGCAAGATTTCATAATCTAATTATTTAATAGTTTCCTTATTCGAACGGTCTCCCTTCGTTTTAAAAATACTTTTATATTCATAAATCTACTCTTATTTGCTTAAATAACCGAATTAGGCACTTTTAGGTTCTATCACGAAAAATAGGTTTTATTAGGTCCTAACGTAAAATTAGGTCAAATTAGGCTCTATAAAATTGAAGTATATTACTCGTTGGTAACTAAAACATTAAAATAAACCGAAGTTTGGAGTGTAGGTGGTCAGGAATAAAATAGGTCAAAACCTAAGAATCCGGGGCGTAGTGATAAGGGTAGCAAGGGCTGCTCAGCTGAGCCATAAGGCCAGGGTGCCAGGCAAAATGAGCAGTATAGGTAGAACACAGCTGGCAAGTATTTTTTTTACACAGGATAAGTTAGTTTACAAGTGGAATATTGTAAAAGGATTGTGTATAAAAGATGTACAAATAATTTAAAAAAATTAATTATTATTGTTATGAATATTATTAAAGCAAATATTTTATTTCCTTGAAAAGCGACTGAAAACTCCCTTTAATTGCATTTACGATGCGTTTCATTTTCTGTGTACTTTGTCTTCCCTTCCCCCCCATAAGCTGGACCCGAAGTTCCGCCCATGTTATTGGCAAAATAATTAGCCGCTACATTCACAGCCACACCGGGGGGAACTATGGACCTAAACAGGATCTTTTCCCAAGAGCCCCAGAAATGGGCACTGAGAATAGGCAGTCACGTGATACCTGTAAGCTAGGTGGAATCACAACCTAGTGGGTTCACAAGTTTTTGTTTCTGAGTAAGAAAACCTGATGTGTTACATACACATGACTTTCTCTACCCAATATCATTTATTTTTATATGGTTTTTACAAACTATTCTTACAAAATCTTATTTTTCTATCTGCTTCATGCTGATGAGATAAACTGTTGCAGATATACTTGCATTACAAATTTCGTTGCAGGTACAAGGGGGGGTAGAGGAAACCGAATCGATTTTTCTTTCGGTGACAGCGCTTGAAACATTTAAATCAATAATAACGGATATCTTGGAAATGGTTGAAGCCACAAAAAGTTATTTTAAATAAATTGTGTGTAGTAGTTTTTGTCTACTTCTTATTATCTACCAATTATACAAAATTATCCAAAATTCCCTGCAAATAAAGAGGACTTCGCAGCTATTTCAGAAAATTCAAGATCTATATTTTACTTTGTAAATATCTTAAATATATGGCATTTTAATCAAAATCGTTAGTCATTTTTGATAAAATAAACAATTTGGAAACAAATGTTCATATAAAGGGTAGTTTGGGGTGGGGGTATTTTCATGAAAATCTTCGTGTCGCATTTTGAAAGATAATAAATTAAATAAGCTTGGTATTTATACCAGTTTTCGTTTTTCACTTACGTATTCACATACAAGGATATTTTTCTAAAAATGCTTTTTTTGGAGGCCTCAAAACATGTATTTCCGTTTAAATCTCGATATCGAATTTTTAGGCGGAATGCAATACTTCCTCTACTTACTAGCTACATGGTAGAAAAAGTAAAAATGGGAAGTTTTAGTTATTAACCTCGAGTGAAAATACATGTCATTGAAGGACTGCGTTGGGCGTCTCGGGGTGGAAAACCTTGACAATAAAGTTGAAGGGATCTGGTGAACATCTGCTACCAGATCTTATCTGGGGGCGGTGAGGGTTAAAAGAATTACAAAGAGCCTCTTGAAGTGATGCATGTGGCCTAGTCAAGTTCCAGGTGTGGCCTATCTGAACTCTCCAAGTGTTGCATCTTGGTAAGAAATTAGGCACACGGCTCCATTCCTCCGTCCTTCTCATTGTGAGATCGTTAAGGGGATTTATGGCTAACACGTTCAGCTTCTACGTTTTTAAAGCAGTATGAGGCTCACATTCGAGGTCCTCGGGTTCTATTCCCGTTGGACCGGTCGCACTGACCTTTTATTCACTTCTCTCTGTTTTCGTGGTTTCCCCAGGTTGGTAAGGTCGGTATGCGAATGCTGGGGTAGATTACAATTAGCACTACTAATGTTCCTGTCCCTCTATTTCCTCTCATTTCACTTCCCTCTTTATCCTTTGGGGTTGCAGGGCCAGAAGAGGCGAACGATGGTGTGCGGCGAATGCGGTGGATGTTCTTTAAGAGGAGAACTTCTCCTTCCTTAGTATTTAGCCTTCTGATCGAGCCTTTCCGTGAGGTTAGGGATGACATAGAAGGGGCGACCGGCGATGTTTAATCTGGAAACGTTAGAGAATCCGCTGCGCTGCGCCTGCCGCCAATATATCTGCACGACCTTTGTGCTCTTTCGCCTTATTCCTTCCTTCTAGAGGTTCAATAGACGCAATAGGCCTAGGCTTGGCCTATTGCTGTTTCTAATTCTTATCCCTACGAACATTTAATCACATCCTAATATGCTTTAGCGACGCCAAGCTGCCATAACAATATTCACACAACTCAGCAGCCCACTCTCAAATCTAGTCGGATGAAGAGAAAACCACAAAGGGGTGGGGAGAAGACTAAGTGGAAGATGCGCCAAGTTTCCCAACTCGTTATTTACATAATTCTGTATATATTGAATATTTATGTAACTTGGTTACTGGAAAGGTTGTGATTTCGAATGTATTCTCTGCTGTTGAATTAATCTAATTTTTTTATTGTTATGGCAGATGAAAGCAAATTTCACTTGCGATGTTTGTTAAACTGCTGCTGTACAAGTTACAAGATTGAACAGAAATTATATGACTTAAACCTAATTATTTTCACATTTACATATACACACCCACACATATAAACAGAAACAGGTCATAAATATATACCAAGACTTTTATCTAATATTTTAACGAAAATAAGAGAGAAAAGAAACCGATAGCACAACTAATGTTCTTGCAAAATAGCCGGAATTTTTCTCTTTAAGTAAAAAGTGCTGAGAAACCATTAAGTCTTTCATTGTAAGATATGAAACTGTTCTGTCTAGTAACTTAATATATAACTTCTAGCATTAAAAGCGGTTAAAATGTTAGGTACTCAGCGTAATATAATATATCCGAGTGAGGTGGCTTTGCGGTAACATGCGAGGAACGCATTTTGGAGGTCCCGGGTTCGATTCCCGTTGGGCCGGCCACTCTGACCTTGGAATTTTTCGCGGTTGTCCCCGATTGGTAAGTTGTAATATCTGGAGACGTTATGGACCTCACCTGTGTCCGAGCCTGCCGGCCCGGATCTGGTTGCCTTCTGTGTCCTTCACTTCATCCATTCCTCCCAGAGGTTTCCATTAGAACAATATGCGACTGTACGCTTAAGTACCTAAATTCACCTCCGCTTCCTGATAACCATAACCATTATACGTGATAAAAGTTAACACAGTTACACATTAGTATTCTGAAGTGGAATTAATGCGTAAGAGGAATAAACCCTTAACAGCATATCATAGTGCTCACGACTAGGAAAGGCCGGTATCTCGTGGACCATTTTCCCTCTGAATTTAAATAGGTTTTATAGTAGCTATTCTAGGAACAATCAAACTATTCGTGAAGCTGACAGAGTGCTAATGCAATCTGTAGTCAGCGATATTTAAGCAGAGACAAGAAACGCTTATTGGAGGCTAAGGGCACTCCATCCGTGTTATACTGCTCTTGTGCAAACCAATGGCGTACCAGTTGTTACTCTTTATTTACCAACGCGTGATATCCGTTCGTCGAGTTAATTAAGCTTAAGGGGCTCGTGGAAACAAAACCTAGTAGTCACCCTTCAGGTAACTGACCTACCTTGATCTGCTCGCAACACTGCCGATATTCTATTGCCACGTTACTTCCGATGGCGGAAGAAATTTGCAATTTCTTTTCAAGCGATTACTCGAAACCGGCGTTTTCTGTAGCATAGATACTAACGAAAATGTGTATAAAGTAGGTTACCCTGCTCACCTTACAAATAATAAAATGTATATATTGTATACTGGCGGCGCCGTGGCCGAGTGGTTAGACCGCTCGCCTCTCACCGCGGCCCGGGTTCAATCCCAGGGACCCGCATGTGGGATTTGTGGTGGACAAAGCGGCGTCTGGGCGGGTTTTCTCCGGGTTCTCCGGTTTCTACCGCCATTCATTCCACCAACTGCTCCATCATCACCTTTTCTTTCATCCATTTCACCATTTCGTTTTCATCTACTTCCTTCCTGCCATACCAGGCATCGGGCTGATCACCCATCCTGGATATTCTGTCTGATCCATGAGTGTCTGCTCCTCGACGGGCCTCTGACCCCAGGCACCCGCCTGTAAGTCCTGGGGGGGGGTGTAAGTCCTACATAAGAGGAGGTTAAACAGAGAGTGAATGAATGTATATATTGTATACTCTGGAAGATTACAGGTAATTTAATTTTGAATAAGATGTGACAGTTTCTGCGAAAACGGCTGAACAAGGAACAAAATACTGTTGTGCGTTTTGTTCGTAATATTTCTACAAAGTACATGTTACAAGGAATTGATACGTTCCTTCCTATCTAAACGCTATCTATAATTGTTGCCCTGATTTCAGTTACACGTATTTATGTGGATGTAGGCGACTCACCGGTAGAAAAAAACGGTTGGCTGATATCGTATGCTTCTATGTATGTCCTACTCCCTCTAAAAGACTGCACGAAAGTGAACAAATAACTTACAGTAAGCATTACCTCATACGAGATGCGAATGTCACTGTTGAGATATTGTAGCAACCCTTGGGGTAGTTAGCTCCAGGAGATAGCTTTCAACACGGGGATGGTAGTCTCAGTTGGCAGAGCGTAGTCGTACCAGGGGTAGGAAGGATAAATGGCGAGAGCACCGGGTGGGCTAGGAGAGGCATCAAATGAATACCCAGGGGTTGTATAAAAACTAATAACTGCATTTACAATTAATTTACATGGTTACGGTTGTGTAGTACGAGCAAGAACTTACACATACCACATCTTGCCTGAAACCCTATGGTATGTCTTGAGGTATCAGTAGTTAAAATATTAACTTATTTATGTTGGGGGTGCCGGGCCCCTGACGGACGTAGTCTGAGAAGTCGGTTGAGTGCGAGACATATGACCTAATTTTGAAGCCATTAATTATACTTCATAAGTTGACAGCACGACCCCGTGCACTACAATACCGAGCTTCCTATATTTCACCATCTTACGACACTTTTCCAACTTTAACGCAATCCTCGGACCTTGGTTCGAGCTTCACCTATGGCTCGCTACAATATTGTCATATTTGAGATTAATATTTGTTTAATGTTTTCATCTGTATGACCCGCTTTATCTTCTATGGTTACTGCTTTGACTTGAGAAACAACTGACGGTGTTATAACTCGTTGACTGTATTATTTAAACGTTGGTTTTACTTACTGTTATAATGAAACACGCTCACATTCACTCCTACATGCAACAAGCAGACGGCGGAGAATAGAGAGTGATCCTATTTAAAGGAACATTCCCCACCCCAGCTGGGAACCGAACCGGAACCTCTGTGTTGAGAAGCCAGAACCCTGTCAACTCGACTACAGAGGCAGTCTGATTAATACTTATGTTCATCTCTGTTAGATGTTATAAAAATAATTAAAAGTATCGAAGCTTAAGTTATTTCAAACATGAAGGGAAAACTAGTGCAGGAGACCCAGGGTGATTATTTTCTCCAGCTCAAGTCCCCAATACTGACGCAGCTAGGGGATTTAATTCTGGGGATAGTTTCACTGTTTTTGAAATTTAAAGCCAGCTTGTATTACAACGGAAAGTCCATGCCTTTACTATCCTCCATTGCACATACAAGTCAATACAAATAGTTTATATCGATCCTCGGTGACCGTCCACTCTAGCCCATGGGTATTTAGGGGGTTTTCTCGGGTCGTCAGGCGAATGCTGGAGTGGTTTCTTTCAGCCGCCGAATTTCTTGTACCTCCATTTCGTTCCATCCTTCATTTCATTCATGCTTCATTCCGCTGGTCTCTTTCAGGATCCAAATTGTCGGCGATGGTGTTTCGGTGCAGTATGGTAGGGGAAAAGGATGCTCTCTATGAACTCTCTCCGTCCCTCGGCTTTCGGCTGGCTGCCAGGGTATCCGAACCTCCTTGAAGGACGTTGGACCCCTTCTGTGTGGTGCGGGAACTCCCGTCTGCCTCTCCGTCTGCATGGAGTGTCTACTTCTGGAAACTTAGGGACCTTGTCATTGCTGTACCATCACTTCTGGATCCGGCCGCCCGTGTCTCCTCTCGCCTCATCCTTCCTATTGGGGATGCCCACTCGTGGGGCTTAGATACAACATCCCCTCTGGATTGGTGTCAGTCCCCTCCGTTAAGGAAGATAAGATGGCAAGGTGACTGCGCATAGCGGACCAAGATGTCGTTCCCAGCCAGTTGGAGGACACAGCGTTAACCCAAGGAATCATTTCGGATCGTGGTGGTGAGCACAAGTTTTGCGATCCGATACCCTCCAATGAGGACGATTGCTAGAAATTATCTTCATAAAACTAAAACAAATGTGACAACTTTCCAACATAATACCTAAATACGACTATTGTCAAAGAACAAAAACGTACCTGCAAGTCTGGCGGTAAATAAAGTTTCAAATCTATGGAAATTGTTAAAGGTAGGAAAGGATGCGGCGTTCTGCGATTTTGGAGAAAACAAGATTTGTCATTGACATGTAGGGAAATTAAAGTCCAGTTATTGGTAAAAATAAAATACCTGGAAGAGTGGAGAAAATTCTATACTACAAGAGTCGAATATGTGTACTAGAGGAGACTAGAATTGGAACTGCACAAGGCCTCTAGAGGGAAAAAAGGTGAGTACCGACATAAAAGGAGAACAGGATTCTTCACACATCATAGAGATGCAATAAATGTAGACAAATTGGAACCAAAGCGATAAATGATATATCCACATGTACAGATGGTTCCATGTATGCCGTCCCTACAACTTCAGGCGGCATTTTACAACCTTCTCATGGACGCGTACATAGCAGGGTGGGCTATGTCTGCATAGTTGTGCCTTGCTTGTTCGACAAAAAAGGTGATTGTGCGTTAACTGTAGCTCACGCGATGTAGATATGCAAATATTTCGGAGGTGCACCGGGGAAGAACTGTGGGTATGTGACAACCCAATTTGCCATTTGAAGACATTGCTAGGGCAATTCAACGCAGCATTCGCACAGTACGATGATGGATAAACGCCTGGCAAGAAGTGGCTGAGGGTCTTAAGGATCACAGAAAAAGAAAATTGACGGCTAAATAATACCATGCCCAAAGCAGAAGGGGCTGAGAATCTTAAGGATCACAGAAAAAGAAAATTGAGGGCTAAATAATACCACTCCCAAAGAAGATGGTGTCTTTCTAGCAGCAGTAAGAGACCAGCCTTTTCAGACCATGAAAGATAACAAGGCACAATTAGGTCCTAAAGTTAGTGTCCAAACAGCATACCGGAGGCTCCATTTGACACACACTCATCCACGGATTGCTACACAGAAAGAGTTCCTCACTACCCGCCATCGAGAGCTGCGACAATTCGAGAAGCATGGGAAACCATCATATGGATGGACGAAAAAAACTCTGAATCTAATCACCAAATGAAATGTTGGAGGCCTTGATGGCTCTCAAATGCTTCCAGAATTTCGACAGGCAACTAGAAAATCCAGACGCATTACATGTTCACCCTTGGGTTGGGTTAGCGCTGCCTGACCTTGTGAGCTCGTGGAGACCACGGCCAACATGAACGCTCAGCTATATGTGCCTATCCTTAGGGGTGTTGTTATACCTAGTGTGCGGGCAACCTATCCTGCAAATGAAGTGCCCGTTATTCGTATAGTATAAAATAGTAGTTCAGTACACAAGTCCCACGCGGCACGCAACTCCTTTGCCGAGCACCCCAATATTCTCGTCTTGATTGGCCACCTAAGTCACCAGATCCTAACATCATTGAGAATGTGTTTGTCAGGATGGTTTGGCAACATCTACAAAGAGGAACCAGAGTGGCCCTCTGGGGTGGGAACATTTGCGTTTAGAGCCAGAGTTCCTCCAGCACCTAAGTGATTCAGCGCCTAGGTGGATAAATCAGGTATTGGACAAGAATGGAGATTGGACAGATTATTAGAATAATGTTCAGTAAATGTGTCCTCTTTGAGAGTAAAAGTCGTTTTTACTTCAGTTTTAAATGATATTGTCATCAAAAATACTTTTTCATGGAGAAATTGTGCAAAAGTGTTTATTTAGTAGTATATTTAGATTGCACAGATGATTCCAATAGTGTCTAGTAACTGTGTCCTCTTTGAGAGTAAAAAGTATAATGTATTTCAGTTTTACATTATTTGCCATTAATTTTTTTTCGTGGAGATATTGAGCAAAACAGGGTTTTATTTGGTTATATACAAGGTGGAAGGGAACTTGTTACATTCCTTCTAATATGAGCTTCATACAGGTATTACAAACAAAAACAATAATAGCATTTTGTTCTGCGATTGATTAGCCAATTTCGAAAAAAATAGTTGCTTTTTCAAACTAGATGGTTTATTACAGGAGAATGTATGAAGATAATATTTTATTACTTGTAAGATGGATAGAGCAACCTGTTTGTGACCTAGTTTCGGTAGTAACTATGTGACATTATACAGGGTTTTGAAATAATTAATCATTTTATGGAACACCATTTTGCAGACGTAAATGTGGTTGGAGACATGCAACGTGGCGATTTTTTATCGCCACTTATGAAAGCTACACATCAAGACAACAAGGAGCTTTTGAACGACAGATACCCCAGAAGTAGCTACAAACCTTCAGACAAACAGAACAGTTGTAGCTGTGCGTTGCTTCGCACAGAATAGTTATTCATGAATATAAGTCGTCGCTACAGAATAGCTGTAATTGCAGACAAGTCGTTACCAAATAGCAGAGTTAACTGCAGCAAACTTTATATTTAGCAGCCTTCAATAATTTTGTTTTCGCTGCACTTTAGTCTTATTGATTATGTAATTTATGCCTAGCACATTGAAAGAATTGCCTAGCAGTTTAAATGGTATTCCTATTAACGTTCCGACGGAGACCTTCGTTTTCTACAAGACTGGTTGAATGAACCTACGACGCGGAAATAAGCAACTGTACTACAAGAATATTATCAGCACGAGGACAACGGGTTGACTTCAGTTTGGACGCCACCTAGACCGTTGTGCCGTCATTAAATCAGGTAAACGAGTTCCATTTAAATTTATCTTTTGGTGTTAGTTTGTTTATAGGGCTACATGAGAATAGTTAGTGCACAAGCATTGGCAGTAGAATGGAGCAATATAAAATTATAGTAAAGCATGCAAAGGATTTTATGATTGTGTTAAAGAGAATTGGTTTGAATTGCATATAAAGTAAAAACAAATATTTTGTATAACCATGGCTGCAATGAACAATCTTAAAGTGAAATGGCAAAAGAGCCACAACAGCAAGAAAAGCAAAGGAATTTATAGAAGCAATTTAATAACTCTATTTAAAGTTACAGCATGTTTGTTGATTAAAAAGCTATAAAATTTCTCGATCGAGGATTTTGTAAAATTTTCATTTTATTAGATGTTCAGAATTTAAATTACTATATTTGTGTTTCTGTTCACAATTCAAATTTACACAGCTTCCGGTAGGAGTATTTCCCATTAGAACTAGATTGAGTAAAAGGGGTAGTACACTCATGTTGCAGATAATAGCAATAGTGTACATTCTCGTTGCATTGTAACTAATAATTCTTTGATATTCTTCGGGAGTACCCTGTAATAGTGGTGGCAGAAGAAAGTTTACTACTAGCTAAAGTCGTAACTACAATGGCAGCAGAGCGTAAGCAACCACCTTAAGCTACAATGTTAGCGGGGTTTTGTCGCATTTGACCTGTGAATGGAAATTTTACATTCTATGTATATACCTACATGACGAAAGTATTCATACAGAACCATATTACGCACAGCATACCAGTGATTACGTACAAATAATGCTAATGGGTATTAGTTTTAATTCTAGATAATATATTGGAATGCCTACCATGCAGACATAATGCAAATGTTCCACTACTGTGCACAACAACGGTATAGAACGAGCCTGTGTTTGTTTACATGGATTAATGCCCGGACAGAAGTGTTCATACAGTTGGTTACTACCCTTGTTGATGCACGAGTAAACGGAGTGCCCCTTGTTTGGCTGGTTCAGTTGAGTAGTACATACCCCGAGAGACAGGCTGTTGCACGGAGAGATACAATGGGACGGAAACAGAAGGAAACATCTGTGGAGAGTGAAGACGTATTCTCAGACTTCATAATCAAGGAAAATCTATTCCGAGATTGCAAATTCAGTTGGGAGAAGCTGATCTACTGTACAAGCATAGTAAACAAGTTCAAAGTTAAAACAGTAATGATAAACAATGAAAGGAGCGGACGTCCACAGAAACTATCTTCAAGAGTGTAGAGGTATGTAATCAATTTAATTAAGAAAACTCGTAGAACAGCGTCATCTGAAAAAGCACCACAACTATCACATTATTTTCACAATCCAGTTCCTTCACGTACAGTAAGACGGGTTCTTCGTCGAGCTGGATACCGACCTAGGGTACCAAGAAAGAAGCCCTATATCAGTCAAGTTAATAGAATGAAGAGGTTGCAGTTTGCAAAAGAGTTTGTGGAGTAACATAATGAGTTCTGGGATAATGTGTTGTTTATGGACGAAAGTAAATTTAATGTTTTTCGTCACTATGGGCGCATTTTGGTTTGGAGAAAGCCTAATACAGAATTCGATGAGAAGAGCCTTATCGCAAATGTAAAGCATGGAGGTGGTAGTGCTGATGGTGTGGGAGTGTATGGCTGCCTCAGATGTAGGGGAACTGGTTTTCATAGAAGGAAATATGGACAAATACATGTACTTGAACATACTTAAGAAAATGTTAATAAAAGTGCCGACAAATTAGGCCTTTCTCCGGGGTATTACTTTTAACAGGACGACCCCAAACATACATCTGTGGTTGGTCTACAACACCACCATACATTGAAAACACCTCCACATTCTCCTGATACTAATCTCATCGAACATCTGTGGGATGAATTAGGGATTAGAATTAGGAAACATAATATTACAAAAGCTCAAATGAAACAGCTACTACAGATGGAATGGCTACTTATTGGGTCGGAAATCAGAAAGAACTTAGAACATTGTATGCCACATAGATTAAGAGAGATTATATACAAGAAAGGCAAGCAAACTCGCTACTGAACAATGTGAAAATAACTCCTTCCATGTTCTTTACAAACTGACAATAGAATGTGTATGAATAGTTATGTCAAGCTAAATATTCCCATTCACAGAGAAGATATTTTTTTTATTTTGTACAATGATACTTGTATCGTTGTACATTGATGTACGGTTTATAATTCTATGTCAGGCAATTTTACCCATGTACCATATTTATGTAACAAACAAATATGCATGCAATTTTCCTAGGTATAAATACTTTTGTCCATATATATGTGTATATATATATATTGTATTTATGCAGATATATATTAGATGTTAAAATGGATTTCATTTTCAGTTTGGCTGAGGATTTCGACACTGAACTGCAACTGGAGGGAATTGTTCAATGTTCATTCAAGACCAAATTAATTCCTATGTTTCGACACATATCACTCCTGTGCAAAAGCGCCGTATTAAAGCACGTTTGATATATTGGATGATTAGAATATCACGATGTTTGGTAATGGGTAAGGTAAATCGTAAATTCAAATTTCAAAATACACATGATTCACTTTCTAAATTAAGTGAGCAAGTAGATAATACAGAAGTGACGGGAGAATTACAATCTACCTCATTATATGAAAATTCAGAGTCAAGAGCAGAACTTATTATGATGCCTCCTAAGAAATAATTTCAAATAGAATTTGCTAAATTGAAACTGAGAAATTTATTGCAGTCCTTATTGAAATGTTTAAAATTTAAATTTGGAATCCCCAGAACAAATTTATAAGTTCCTGTTATGGTTAGGGGGTTTAAAATCAAGTGCATTAACTTTTGGTATTACTGATGATCAATTGATCTTTGTGTTGAAAACTAAGTTAGTTTACCTCGTTTTACAGCTTTATAGTTATGTTGCAATCCAGAAATGCTTTACAATTATTTCATGACGATGTTCATACATTTTTGTCGTCTTCACAAACACTTGACTTAACTAGGCAGCATTATTTCCGTACACAGCGGTATAACGAATCGTTTGCAATGTTCGTGGAGCAAATGAAAAGAGTTGCAAAAGCTTTGTTACTTCCATTTACAGAAGCAGATATTGTTTTGCATATTTTGTCTAATACAATTCATGCGAAATTAGAGCTTTAGCATTATCTCCTACTGTTATGTTATCGCATGATGAATTGGAAAACATTATACCTAAATATCTTCATTTAACTTCCCTTTCGAGGAGAGGTGAAGAGATGACAAGTAAGCAGTCACAGCCGGTGCAATCTTGTGTTTCAGCAAAAGTTTCAGAAACTGTTAGATCTGAGCAGGGAGAAAAACCATTACGCCGAGATAGAAACATTTCTAAACAGTGTTTCTTTTGAGGAAAACCTGGACATTTTCAAAGAAACGCTAGCAGAGGTTATACACACCCGATAATAAGTTAATTTCTATTTTTATTTGCGTTATTTAGGAATATAATATTTACTTATTTCATATTTAGTTTAAGAACGAAAAGGAGTGTGTTTTAGTTTTCGTGTGTGAGCATAAATGCCTTGAAATCAAAGTCTTAGCAATTAGGAATTTGAGACAGAATGTGCCGGAATTAATTTTATTATGTACTAATTTATTCAGTGTTCAATTTAATCTATAAATTATATAAGTGTACAATGTGAAAACGATGTAAATAGTAATTTTTGTATAATGTAATATGTGTCGTGTACATAATGTTCCTGTTTCACTAGGTTTAGAAGGTCTTGAAAGCTGCAGTTAGGATAGAAACATGCTGTTTCCAGGTGCAGCTAAAACGGTATCTTTTGTGTAAGAAAATAAAGGTAAAGGTTTTATGACTCTGTTTGTTTCCGCTCCGGATGTATGGAGCGAGGCAAATATTATAACGGCAGTTTTACCGTTGACTTTGAGTAGAGGACCGTCCACAGTGTAAGACAGTTGAGTTGAGTTCGCGAGAAGGCAGTACACAGGGGAAGACAGTGGTGATATGTGAACAGGAACAGTATGTAGTGTTAGAGTGAGGAAGTAATAATAAATAGTCCTAAAGCAAACGTTCCAGTGTGTAATCAATTCCTGTATAAGCTCCCATTGCCACAACTGAGATCGACGAGCTTATCAAATGTCATGATAGGCAGAGTCCATGCAAACATCACCGCTGAGATCCATCTAGCCAGGGTAACAGCGAGAAGGACTGCAAGACGAAGCCACGTCGAAACAATAGGCGGAGATACCGACGCAAATTCTATTAAAATATGCATAATAAGCATTACGTTACACAATTCTTGCACACACAAAAAAATAATAATAATAAAATACTGGGTACGAACCTTTGTTTATTGGAGAGATGCGTTGGGCATTAGAAATGCTATTCAGAACCAGGATAAAATACATAATAGTAATATAAACTAATCTGTGTCAGCCACACGAGGCCCCTCTGGCACCTAAGTTACAGATATTAATATTGTTCATATTGTTTACTAACAGTCTTCTAATTCATTCAGTTCTGGAAGAAACCAGCAACTCCTGTGGGAGACGACCTTTGATCCGGGGACCTACATCAGATCTTCGTCCCAAGGAGAAATATACTGATTGAAGATGCTGAAAAAATGTGTGAGCCTGAGAGTGAATGTGTGCAGAGATGGTACTGGGTCCACGTTCATGATGTATCTGAGTGTTTCTGACGTACCAAGTTGCGTTCAGTATAAGCCTTAAAACTTTATTTTGAAAGACCTGCAGACGATTAATTTTGGTTGCATCTGCACCTCCCCAAATTGGACAAGCATACGTGAGAAAAGGACGAATTAAGGACCTGCACAGAAGAGAACCACATGGTATTAGCAAAGAAGACTTGCGGTTGAGAATAGGAATGCAATTTTCGTTGTCTGAAGTAAGCGAGATTTAATTTTAAATTAATGTGAAAGTTCCAAGCCAGTCGACGATCAAAATGTAGGCCAAGATACTTATCAGTATCATCAGCACGTTTACAGGATATGGAAATAGTTTGTAAAATAATAGGAGGGGGAACAATGGGACGACGCAATGTAAAAATCACGGTTTCGCATTTCTTGTGGTTCAAAGAAATCTTCCAGTTGTCAATCCATGGTACTAGAATATTAAGAGACGTCTGTAATCTGTGAGCAGCAATATCTAGTTCGTAGTGGGTGGTAAAAATGGCAATATCGTCAGCGAACATGGTGATGCTGACATATGGTAAAACAGGTATGTCATAGGCGAAGACATTGAACAGCACAGGTGCTAAAATGGAACCTTGAGGCACTGGCCGCACAAAGGATAGATTAGGACCTATCCGTACTTTAAAAGTACGACGTGAGAGAACGCTATCAATCACATGATAGAGATAATCCGGCAACCCAATGCTTCGAAGTTTTTAGAGCAGACCGGTGTGCCACACTCGATCAAAAGCTTGTTCGAAGTCCAGAAATGCTGAGACCGTGTCTTTAAGCTCAAAAGCGCAAGCAATCGCCCGAGTTAATCGCAGAAGGTGATAGGTTGTAGAGTGGTGTCTGCGAAAACCAAATTTTTGTGAGAAGACAATACGCTGGCAATGATGGTTAGACTAAGATTTTGCATCCGTCGGCATGGTGGCCAGTTCGAACACGGAAACGGGTAAATTGTAAAGGTTTATCTGTGTCAGTGTTAAATGTACTACTTTGAGAACCAGAGAGGTTCACAACGATCATAATACGGGATTGCAAGCGTTATCTAGTTTGTATGTACGTACAGAACAATTTATTGGCTTTCTTTTGTATGAAAGAATATCTTTAAATAGTGAAATATTATTTAATGATGCCTTATGTTTGTATGTTATATGCATTTATTTATGATGTTTATTAAAGCATATTCTAACAAGTAACAATTTGTGTTTTGATGAAATTCACATAATTAAACTAAGTGAAACGATACCTCCATGGCAAACTATCAGTTCTCGATAAATTTACTAAACATAAAAAGTACCTTCAAGTGGCAGTATTTGAACCTGGGACCTTCACCACTGAAGGCCAACGCGCACACAATTGCGCTACGAGTGCAAGTCATTGCACGCACAGCGGTGCAAAGAAGTTGCCTGTTCAACGCCGGGACTGCATACTTCTCAATCCGCAGGCTGAGAAGACTCACCCGGTATATATACAGGATGTTTCAGAAATACTTTTACGAACTTCGGATATGGGTTCCTTACACCACAAGAAGGAAAAAAGTTTATATGAGCATATGTCCCATAATCCTTTGTTTTCTCGTTAGGTGTTCAACACAGTGGTACACTTATAACACACAAAACTCATAATAAATGCTGGAAATGTCCTCCTCTTGCTTCTATGCATGCCTGTACTCGTCGAATCATGGAATGTCGCACCCTGTTAAAAACTCCGGGATGGTGTCGAATGGTTTCGCAGGCTTCCATGAGAGGTCGATGAAGCGTTTCTGCATCCGGGATGGCTGCTCCAAAAACCAATGATTTAAGATGCCCCAGAGGTAAAAATCCACAGGAGTGAGGTCGGGAGAACGTGCAGGCCATGGAACTAGTCCTCCTCTGCCTATCCATCGGTCATGGTAGATACCAGTCAGTGAATCTCGAACAATGCGACTAAAATGTGCCGGGACCAGGCATTTATTACATTTATCAGCAAGGCGACGATAAACAGCGACAAAGGTTGGATGACTCGGTTGTCTTCGGTCTGGAAACTCCATCTGATAGAGCCGTGCAGCCTCGCGTTCATTACCATTCGCGCCACCATACATAAAAATCATGTCTGCCTGTTCACGAAATGAATATCCAGCAATGGTGGAACGAAACACGTGCAGTTAACTCACTACATGTACACAATTGAAACGTTGAAGACAGACTAATGACTATTGACAAATGACAAACGTAAACAAGTCTCCATGGCAACACTTCGCCATCTGCCGTATGTAGTACAATGGGTCAACGCTTTCTATGAATGCATAGAGAAATGACGTTTTGAGGTTGGACCCCGAAGGCCGTTGAACTCACACTTTTATTGTGTCAGGAATAACGCGAAAACCAAGGATTATGGGACATATGTTCATATGAACTTTTTTCCTTCTTTTGGTGTCAGGAACCCATACCCGAAGTTTGTAAAAGTATTTCTGAAACACCCGGTATATATACATCAATTCTCAAACACTAATCAGTTTGAGCTTTATCAATCATAAGTATTTGTCTGATAGTCATCTTTGAAAATCATTATCTAAATTACTATAAGAGTTCGAAGGTCCTCCTCCGCTCCATTCGCTCTTATACTAATGACTCTGATGTACTAACTGATAAGAAGCAGTTATACCCGATTCACTTACAGGCAATTTTCTAATAAATATTACTATAGTTAAGCAGTCCTTGTAAGTTAAAATAACAATTATGAAGAGTATGAGGCATAGTATGCCGAATGACTATTACTTCTGGCCCATCATTACAGAGCCCTGTTAAGGTAAACGTTTAGGGGTCTAGGAGCACGCATCCTCCATGATCAAGAGGCCGTTTACAACATTTTAGGGATTGTAGGGAAGGTCAAGATTAATACAGTAATAATTTTGAACCACGATGAGGCCACAATTTGAAGCAGTAACGATGGCTGTCACTTTTAAAGCCGTATACTTTACCTGCTTCGTTGTTGATTCTGCTGCCGTGATCTCGTAGCTCGTTTTGTTGTCTCGTGCGCCAGCTGCTCTAGTGGTAAGCTATGAGATATTTCTCTCGGGGTTTGCGAGGATGTATTGTGAATGACAACACCAGTTTAAATTGACTGAGAAATTTCATGTGATCTGACATTTGAGCTTTTGAAGCGAGTTGCCGACTGTTTGAAAATACGGAATGAAACTAATCATGAATTCTAACACTCGAAACTATAAACAATTAACTTATTATACCTGCTAACTTCTGCAGTATCAATTTTATGGTTTGAAATAATTGTTTCCGCAATAAAAGAAACTAGTAGCGTAAATTGCCGTGAGTTGCTAAAATGCTTATCGGCGAGACCTCTCTCAATAGCTGCGAAATCTTACTCACTTAAGTGCTTAAAATATCACAAGAGCAGTGCGTACCGAGGACGGTACCACAGGTACCACTCTGATCTCAATTGCAAGCATATTTATTAATTTTAGCTCCGCCTACATATTATTCCCTTCCAAGTTTACATTTTTCCCGGGCCAATATGTAACTCCTCTTTATGCACGTCTCTTACTTTGTTGCTAACTGAGTCTTTCACTTTTCTCAAAATTTCTTTTGCCTCTCTAATTTACAGATTTGGCCTACGTGACTGCAAACATACTGAACTTATAACCTAACTGAACTCCCAGAATCTTCAAGCTAATGCGTTCGCTACTTCGGCTGATACTGATGACTTTCGCTAACCCGACTTCCTAATTACTTCATCTTTCCGGATACCATTTCAACTCAAACTTATTACATTGTACACCGATTTAGTATACGGAAATTATTTATTGCAATTATTTCTCTTCTTATTGTTATTGCTTTAATTATCTATATCTGCCCGTCAATAATTACGTATCGAAATGCCCGTTAAATTCGTTTATTGTTCTCAATAATAAAAGGATGTACGGTTTTGCCCGAATTAAAATTTTTACTTAACTTATCTGATCCCCTGTCGGCAACTCTTTCAATTTTCCTACAATATTTTACAAATTTCTTCTTCTGTACCACTTATGATTGCATATAAACTTTTCATTTCATTGGCAGTTAATAACTCTCATATACATAAATACAATACTCTTTATGCTAGATTTACTAGGCCATTTTTCTTTACATTGTTAATTTCTCTATTGGATTTATTTAAATGTCCAATAGTCTGTTTTCTTTATATTTGGTTTTCAGTTTGTCTTTGTTTATGTATTTTAGTCGAAACACTGATTCTAATTTTAAGTTCACTGCACTTCACTTTCACTGTTTTTTGCTTAAGCCTAATTTTTACAATGTTGCACTTATTACCTACTCCAGTTTCCCAGTTTTACTTACTTACTTTCTTTTTTTCTTTCCCTTTGGACTTACGTTTTTCTGCCTTTGTCTTAACTCCTCCAAAAGCAATTCTAGCCCTATCTTCCTCACTTAACTGAACTTTATCATGGTTTCTATTTCTATGAGACTGTGCTCCTTTTCCGATAAAAAAAGAACTTCGTTCGAAGTTTCTATACTGTCTCCTGATTTCCCATTCTGCTTTTTATCTCTATTTCTACTTTCTTGTAATTCTTTTCTAGCTACTTCCCTTACTATCTCCCATTTCTTTGCTACTTTCTCCCTCAATTTTCTAGTTTCTATTTCTGATTTTTCACTAATCTGTTTGCAAATGTTCTTTTCAGATTATTCTATTTCTTGGCTAATGTCTTTTCTAACATTTTGTATTTCTTCCCTAACTTGTTCTGTTTTCTTTGACTTAATTTCTGACATAACCTATTTCCCTTTTAATTTGCTCCTTGAATGTTTCTAATACTTGCTGTTGATTTTCTAACTTCTTTCCTAGCTCCTGTTGACTATTTTCTAACCTCTGTTGAGTATTTTCTACTAAATTCCTTTCACCCAACAGTTTTCTACTTCTCAGCCACATCTACATAACTAACATTGAAGTAAATAAATTTACACTCCGTACCTTTTTTGCTGATGCACTCACTGTTGTCTACCGGTGCTGATGTCTTCTTTCTTGCTCGCGTGTATCTGTGTAGCCTGAGCTACTGCCATTCTGGATTGTCTTCCTTCCTTCTCATGCTGTCGGTCACTGGGTTTGATTCCCAGTGTAGCTTCCACAGCCTCTGGTGGTCCTCAATTCCAAGTGCCGCGATGGACGCCTATTTGATACAGTAACAAATTTTGTACCACGATGAAGCGCCAATTTGAAGCAGTAATTATGGTCGTCCCTTTCGAAGCCGTATACTTTATCTGCTTCGTTGTTGATTCTGCTGCCGTGATCTCGTAGCTCGTTCTTTTGTCTCGTAGCTCGTTCTGTTGTCTCGTGCTCCAGCTGTTCTAGTGGTAAGCTACGCGATCTTCCTCTCACGGTATACGTGGATATATTATGAAGGAAAATGCCAGTTTAAATTGACAGAAATTTAAGGTGAATACTGGAGCTTTTGAAGCGAGTTGCAGACCGTTTGAGATGAAATGGACTCGCTCTGAATTGTAGCACTTGAAATTGTAATAACTGAATTATTGTACGTGCTAACTTCTACAGTATCAATTTTACGATTTGAAATAACTGTTTCCGCAATAAAAGAAACTAGTAACGTAACTTGCCGTGAGACGCTAAAATGCTTATCGGCGAGACCTCCCACAATAGCCGCGAAATCTTACTCACACAAGCGCGTCACTAAGCGTTTAAAATATCACACGAGCGTACGCACCGAAGACGGTACCAAAGTCAGAGTAAGCTCTCTGATCTCGATTGCATGAACATTTATTAATTTTAGCTCCGTCTACATATTATTCCCCTTCCAAGTTTACGTCTTTCCAGGGCCAATACTTAACCCTTCTTCATGCACGTCTCTTACTTTGTTGCTAACTAAGCTTTTCATTTTTCTCAGAGTTTCTTTTGCCTCTCTAATTTACAGAGTTGGCCTACGAGACTGCAAACGTACTGAACTTAACCTAACCGAGTTCCCAGAATCTTCAAGCTAATGCGTTCGCTACTTCGGGTGATACTAATGACGAGAACGGAATTTTGGCAGAATGCCTTTTTAAATGTGTTAAATCTATCTTCAATTTGAAAGTGAATCTATACGAAAGTGAATCACTTTGTGATTGAAACGCCGCATTTTATGTTGCCTTTTTCCACGTTTTTATATAAATGCCTAATTGCCGAATAAATGCCTTTTGTTGCCTGTTTGATTACTATTTATTCCTTTATTATTAAAAATTACCTGTGTGTGTCGTTATTTTATTTCTGTAACTCTACATCGAATGTGACTGCACCGAATTTTATTGCCTTCCAGTCAGTTCATATTCTCTTTACAGGCAACAGTAAGTGTCGCCGTAAAAAGAGGTAACTGCAGGTAAGGGTTTTAATTATCGCTTGTGTTTACTTGGCTTCCATCGGATCATACCTCCTTCAAAAGCAACGAGTGCCGGAGCAAAAACGCGATTTCATTATTGTTCTAAATTTCTCTTTCTTTCAGTTTTGATTGCGACTTTGTTGTGCAAGGTAACTAGTAACATGCCGAAATTCAATGTTCCTTCACGCAGTAATTTGCAGTTACATTAATACTTTCGGATCCGAGCATCTATTTTCTACTGACGGTAAAATACTTCTGTCCAAATATGTGAGCAGTCAGTGAACTAGGAAAAGAAATATTTAATTTCTCAGCATATCAGCACAACCAAACACAAAAATGCACTTTCCAAGCCTACTGGGAAGAAGATCTGTTGGATTCCAACGGCAATTGCAACATCGAGTCGAAAATAGCAATTTGCATTCGACTTATGTAAGGGTCTTATTGATACCGGAACTCCTTTGTAGAAACTTCAGCATCCTAAATCAACAGTTTTTGGAGAAGTATACGGACGAATACAGATGCCCAGTGAGTTAACTTTGCGAAAATGCCACTTATGGGAATGTTACGACGATGTAATTAAAGATGAATTAAAACATTAAAAGATCTGGATTTCAATTGATGAGTCAACTGATCCTACGGGTCGTTTTATTGCCAAAGTCACTGTTGGATCATGAGACCCTTCAGAAGGTAAATCAATAAAAGCATCTGATTACAACAATGTTTCTGGAAAAAGTTAACAATTCAACTCTCGTACAGTTATTTACCAATTCATTACAGTTACTGTGGCCTAAAGAAATTAAACACCACAATGTATTACTTTCCATCTCAAACGCTGCACCATACATGAAAAAGGCTGGGTCAACTTTAAAAGTGCTATTCCAAACATGCTTCACGTAATCTGCGTAGCACATGGTTTTCACAGGGTGTCGGAAGAGATACGAAGTTTGTTTTTGGATAGCGACAAATTTATTTCCAGTGTTAACAAGATGTTTGTGAAAGCCTCGTGAAGGATTGAGACATTTAAAGACATTGCACCAGATATAACTCTGTCCCCTGAACCTATCATAACGAGATGGGGGACATGGATTTCAGCAGCAGTATACTACGCTTCAGATTTCCCGAGTATAACTAAGGTGGCCGCGGCTCTGGAGGAAGAAGCGTCTTCAATTGTTGCAGCAAAGAAACTTCTCGAATCTTCAGAAGTGAGAAATGACTTAACTTTCATTCAGGCCGAGTTCGGTTTCCTGCCACATGTGATCTGCCAGCTTCAATAAAGAGAGCAGCCTTTGACAATGCCAGTGAAAATTGTGGACGATACAGTGCAAAGATTGAAGAATGTGCCAGGGAAATGGGTTTCATTAGTTATGGAAAGTGTAGAATTATGTTTTCGAAACACCCTGATCTTGACAAACTCAGAAACATTTCAAAAATTCTATAAGATGACAATTCTTTTGGAGTAGAAATGGACTCTACAATAATTCAATGTTTTATATTTGTTGAAATTACCTCTGTAGATGTTGAGAGGTAATTTTCTCAAATGAAAAGTGTATTATCTAACAGGAGACTCAACATGACTCTCGAAAATTTAAAAAAAGCATTTGGTTATCATGTGCAATCAATAAGCCGATAAGGCATTATAATGCATAGGCCTACAAGAAATATTTTAATTTTTCTGTCAAGTACAATTAGCATTCTGTTTAAAACTTTAAAGTTGCTTTAAGAATATCATACACGCGATGTTAACATAAATATGCTGATTGTGCGATTGTCTGAAGAGTGCAATCTAGTAAATAAACAGACATAATGTAAGGTTTTTCTATATTGCCTATTTTAGCTATTTATAATGCCTTTTGCCTATCTATGTTAATGATTTATAATGCCTAAACTTCCGGTCTCTGCTAATGACTTTCGCTAAACTGACTTCCTAATTGCCTTCATCTTTCCGGACAAACATTTCAACTCAAGCTACACTGACTTAATATACGAAATTACTTATTGTAATTACACAGGTCTGCGAAGATTTTGCAGCACAGAATATTTCACATTATAATGGTTAAACTGAATGCTCCGATTTCGAAAATAATAACAATAGTTTTTGCGTATCACGTACAGATTTTGAACAATTCCGTTTCAACACAAAATTGAAAGTTCAGTGCGCTAGTATACACGTCATTGCATATCCGACTTCCAGCATGGTTGATTAGAATATGTAAACATGCCAAATCCTATGACGTCATGTTGTACCACTGTCTATCTCTGTTTACAGGTAATGTTGGATCAATCTCAAACATTTATTGCCTAAGATAACAGGAACCTATCTTAGTATCCTCAGTACAGTTTTAAACTTCTTCTCAGGGGTCTCTTTTGAAGCCGTACTGTGTTGTGAATTTTATTTGCTGAAAAAATAGCAAGTTCGAGTGATTTGATTGGTATATCAAGAAGGGTATGCGTGAACAATCCTAACAATTTCTGTTATGTCTCTGGATGCTATGTGATAAAGCAGCAGAAAAGAAATATTGCCGCATTTAATCAGGAGTTTGTATCTGGCCTATTTTAAAATTAAATTAGGAGAACAAGACAAGAACTTTGCTCCTCATATTGTGTGTAAAAGTTGTGCAGAAAATCTAAGGCAGTGGTACAAGGGATTCATTCATCTATGCCCTTTGGTGCTTCTATGGTATGGCAGAACAACAAATCATTTTAATGACTTAGTTTTGTCTGTGTAATATATCTAGATTCAATAGGAAAAGCAAGGCGGGCATTATATATACAAACTTGCCATCAGCAATTAGGCCAGGCCTGTGCCTCATGGACCTGATGTTCCTCATTCATCACCACCTACGGTATTACCAGAGAGTAGTACTGATACTTCGAGTGTAAAAGACGATTTAAATTGGTCCCCAGATTTAGAAGATGTCATTCCAAATCCAATGAGCCAGTCAAAATTAAATGATTTGGTACGTGATTTGAGTCTTACCAAAGAAAAAAGTGAACTTTTAGGTTCAAGGCTGAAAGAAATCCATCTCTGGTACAGACACCGAGAAGAATTCCAGAAATATTTTGTAAAGGAAGGGAAACTAGTGTATTGTTCTGAAATCCGCAACTTGATAGGTCATCTTTGAACAGCTTACAAAGTAAAAGATTGGCGTCTATTTATTGACTCAAGCAAGAGAAGTCTGAAAGGTGTTCTGCTGCACAATGGCAATAGGTTTACTTGAGTTCCAATAGCCCATTCTACATCCCTTAAAGAAATGCACCAAAATTTGTATACTGTCCTAGAAAAAACAGATATAATAAACACAAGTGGTATGCATGCTGTGATCTTAAAGTGTGTGGGCCAACAAGCAGGGTACACGAAATTCCCGTGCTTTTTGTGTGAATGGGACTCTAAGAGGCAGAGAAAGACACTGGGGTGAAACTAAGGGGCCAAAACAAAAGTTTTAATGTCAGGGACAAAAAATGTAATAAATCGCCCGCTGATTGACTCACAAAAGGTTTTGCTACTCCCGTTACATACCAAATTAGGGATAATGAAGCAATTTGTCAAAGTTTTGGACAAACGTGGTCCGTGTTTCTAACATCTTATTCAGAAATTTCCAATGTTGTCTGAATCTAAAGTGAAAGAAGGCAATTTTGACGGCCCACAGATTCGCAAACTCATGAAGGACGTTCATTTTAGAAATATCATGACAGACATAGAGCTTCAAGCTTGGAACTCATTCAATGAAGTTATAAACAAGTTTTTGGGTGATGTTAAAGATGATCAACATGAGCATATTGTTAAAACAATGCTCGAAAAGTTAAAGGCACTCGGATGCAATATGAGCTTAATGAGCAATATGAGAAATTCCACCAGGACATACAGGAGCTAGAAACAAGGTACCAGGGTCGATGGTACGTCTCCATCATGGCCAACTACTGTTGGTGTTTAATTAGACAATCCTCGTCAGGACACAAACGCAAGTCAACTCAGCGTTTGTTTTCAACAAAGCGGAGCAGAAAATAAAATCATAAAGTATGTTTGAAATTTCCTAGTTCAATGTAAACTTTTGCATTCTGTAGAATTGAGATTGTTTCACGCATTTTAAATTGTACTTAGAAACTAGACATAAACTCAAATATCACATATTTCCTTTCTTCATGCAAAAAAAAAAAAAAAAAAACTTACGTGATACGAAAAAAATGGAAAGCAGATTTGAATTCATCATACTTAGGTTTCGAGATCTGTTTAACCCCGTGCCGCAGAAAAAATTTAAATTCGCAGGCCTGAGTTACTTTTCTATCTTACTGTTATTTATTTATTTAATTGTTTATATCTGACCATCAATAATTACTGTATCAAGATGAACAAAATGGTTTAATGTACCAAAATTCATGTTACAATCATTACACAGTACGTATAAGTACCACTTCCACCAAAGGAGAGCTGAAATGTTTAACTTACAGACTTCTTCAAATAGCTCGCCATTCACTTCAACATACAGGTAGTATCTGCTAACCATGGACTGTCTGGTATGTTCAAATATGCCAGGAGCTTTCGCAATCACCAGTGCAGCTGCAGCAACACGGCGACCAAATCTTCGACGGTACCTATAGGAATCGAGTAAACGAGACATTTCATCCCCTGCCCAACAGAAAGAAATTCATTAGTGTCAGATCGGGAGACTGAGCTGGCCATGTACAGGCCACCCTGCCAATCCAAAGATTGGGGAACCTTTCGTTGATACAGTTCCTGACAGCGATGTCATGATATGCAGGAGGACGTCATGGTGAAACTATTGTTGTTGCCTGACTTCTAGTGGAACAGCCTGTAAGAGCTGTGCAGACAACAACAGACTGATTATGAACATGCAGCGTCAACAGTGACTAATCTAGTAATGGAGGACTCCAATGCGCGCCACCTCATCGGTGCCTCTAGGGGAAAAACGGTGGATGTACATACATGAATTTTGTTACATAAAAATTTGTTCCCCCTGACTTCCTCTACCATACCTGAAAAATTGTAAACGACCTTTTGTATCGCTCGGTACACAAAGTTATGAAACATCTTAATAGAGCTGGAAAAGCACTATAAAAATGAATCCAGTAACACTGGTAGAATGGAACAAACATATACTGAGTTAAGGACAGATACATATGACCTTTTTTGATATTAATAGAACATAATTCTCATATAGATCCCGCCATGCATTGTAACGGACATTAAATTCTACTACAGAGCCTTTTGAACGCATGGCCAGCTAACGGGAATTCTCTTGACAGGGAAGCACAATGTTTGCTGGCGGAGTCGAACATTTAAAGTCCTTTAAATTCAAGCACATAGACTTATCATACAAACTAACTACAATAACCACATACCTTCGTCGTAGAAAATATTAAAATAATGTCCTTGTGCGCCACACAACTCTCATCTCTTTCAACAAAATGTTCATAAACACTAGTTAATTCTCCATGGCCATGTAATTAAAAGCATGATTCGTCCGCAACACAAATAATACGCGGGTCAATAAACTGATTACTAACACTACCCAACACCCAATTGGAAAAATTAACTTCTACCCACATTATCGTGTGGTTGCAGTTCCTGAACTACAGTTATCTTAAGAGGTTGTAATGTTAAAAATTTAGTGGCATTCCAAGCCAAGGTTTGCGAAATTCCTGATTCCTGTGCAAGCTTTCTCAGAGATTTCTTTGGACTTCGTTCTAACTTTTCTCCGATGTCATTCAATTTTTCCTCTGTAAGAACACGGCGATACTTTCAATTCCTTATTAATAATAGATTCGTTTCCCTAAATCAATTCACAAGATTATGTACTGTTTCTCTGAGAGGCACACGAACAGTAGGAAATATGTCTGTAAAACGCCGTCTCACTTCTCTACAAGAGTTTGTTGCCACACAGGAATCGTACATGAAGATTCTGTGTGCTACAATATACGGACTTTTTGACATTATAATGCCCAATTCACTAGAGAGGCACACTGGCGACGCGACATGAGCGACCAGATAATTGACGGATTGGAATTCAGAATGAACGCGATAAAATCTGTGCGACGAAAGTTGAACGGAGTTAGCTTTTACCACGCGTCAAAGAGACATCCACAAAATTGGTTTACGTGCTCTTGTTAAGATGACATCAACCTCCAGGGAAATTCATTCTTTTTCGGAAGAAATATTAAATTAGTCAAGTTGTATGAATAATTCTGTTCAAATGCACACAAAAATACAACAAAAAGTGGGTGGTTTCGTCCGAGCTTCGTGCGGCAATGTCACGATGCATCACCCCATTGTGTACACCAGATTTTGAGGAGCAATATCATGTGTATGCCGCTCATGTCGCGTCACCAGTGTTGTTGCATTGCGAATTGGGCTTAACAGACCAACGCACTATGACACTGAAACACATGTTCTCACAATGTATCAACCTCTGTACAAAGACTTCGCGTCAACTGATTAGTCGACACACGGGGAAGAAGGGAACAGGACTGGTTAGAAATAGCGCAATGCAGGGCAAGCAATTCCGCCTAATACAGCCAATCCTACAAACGAAGTCTGTAGAAAGGTTAGTTTCTGGGTGACGATGTCGGGAATAAATTATTAAAGTGTGCTTATGAAAAGCTTTAGAAAAAATGCTAAGACAAATTGCGTTATAACCAGGCAGAGGGGTTTTAGTGAGCAAACCATCAAGTTAGGAATGCACCGAGGGTTGACGAGGGAAGGGGAAGCGACTGCGACCTTGCAGTCTTCTTCGTAAACAAATATAAACAGTTGCAGGCATTACACCCTGATTCGAAAGTGGGTAAATCAGGATTAAGGATTATTAGAAGAAAGAAAGCAATGTATGTTTAGATATTGATAGTGTGCAATTAGTTTACGGAATCTATGAAACAAGCACTTCAAAAGCTGCACATTTTTAAATCAATATTCGCTGTGTTAAGTGTATATCACAGATCCTTGAAAAATTCTGATCTCTAGTTTGGGACTGAGGAGGTTAAAGGTACTCTTTCCTAACTGCTCCTTTCTAATAGTGGCATATGTTCCTTGTGTTTCATTGAATTACAGTGTTGTTTAACATGATGTTTTAAACGTCTCTTGAGCTATAGGTTACATCTGATGGTTTCGCCATTTGTGCTGAAGTGTTTCCTGCCAATTCCGGCACAAATTATGATAATTTTGATGTATAAACTCTTCTCTGCTTTAGGCATATTGCCACAGTTCTCCACTAGCGTATATTAAGCAGCAAATAAATGGAACAGTCGCAACGAAACCGGCTGTTGGGGAGGGAAGTCACAGTACCTGACGTCACCTATACTCCATGCGGTAACAAGATTGCTCTGTTTACTTACTAAAAACCCTCTGCCTGGTTATAACATATAAATGGAGAGAAGAGAGCAGACACAATAAGGGAAGAACTTAATATATTCAATTTAAATAGCAAAATTGGAGGTCAAGATAATTATCAACATATACAACGGATGCCACAGGTTACCATGCTAGCCTCTAGTTCCCGAGGTCGCGGGTTCAAACTCGGCGGAGAGAGATGGATGTTTTCGGGCGTAAAAATCCTTAGCATGGCTTTCTTCGGAAGGGAAGTAAAGCCGGTGGTCCCGTGTCGTAGATTTACGGCACGTAAAGGAACCTCAAGTCTGATAAAGAGGCCTCTGAGTAAAATTACTAGTCTTTCACGCCCAATATAGAATGGGACGCTAAGGACCACAGCAGTTAAACAGTGTCCATAAATAAAACTTATTTTTTCATGCCATAGTTCCGCATTCTAAACAACTTATGGAGTATAAACCAAAGGGAAGAAAAGAAAAAGGAAGAGGTGGACTGACCAGTTCAGTTTCTTTTAGAGGTGTTGATATAATAATAATAACAATAATAATAATAATAACTTGGGTCAAGTTACCTTAAGTAGCGTTGCGAAGTAATGTCTACAGGCTTCGGGGACCAACAGAACTTAATAGAGTGAGGTAAGCGGTAGAAGTCTGAGCGGGAAAAGAGGTTTCGTGTCGAGATTGGTGGCAATAAATCCCATCCAAGCACGGTGGGGGTAATGATGTAAAGCACTGGTATTGGTGAAAACAAAACGCCTTGCGATTGGTGGAAAGCTACAGAAAGCAAAACTGCAACAAAGTAAAAGCGACAGAATTGGGGGAAGTAAAGGTGTAAATAGGAAATAAAAATACAAGATGGTGGATGTAATTTAAATTGATAATACCCTTGATAACAAGAACATATATGCGCCGAGCTTTGTTAGTAAATATATTACACGCTATAAGCATCACATTTATAGCTTTAGAAGCACAACAAATAAGTAGCGATTCGTATTTTGTGTAAATGGCAAACTACTTCTGCCATTTACACAAAAGACATTTTGGATAAAATACTGGACTGATATGAAAGTGCTATGCATTCTCACAAATAAGCAAAAATTGTAAATTGAAGCTCTGTACAATAAGGCTTATGCCTGTTTTGCTCTCCTTTGAATGACAGTTCTGATTACGATTCGAGCCTCTGCTATGGACAGCTGTGCTAACAACGTGGACCATTTATTGCCGTTACTTCTGCAAAAACTGGCATAAGTCAAAGTGCTGAAGGCATTTTTTGTGCGAGTTTATATAAGCATGTTTTTGTATATTTTCAGGAAGTACACAATTTAAGGTTTGGAGTGTACTTGCAATAGCGGACTAAAATGGTTTCCCCGGTGTTTACGCTTACACATACCATATTACTTCCTCGATTACGTACAGTAAATAAGGGAAGTATTGTATTGTATTCCACCCAAAAATTCAATACCGAGATTTCACCGTAAATACATGTTTTGAGGCTCCCTGAATCCAAAAAAAGCATTTTTAGAAAACGTGCTCTCTTTCTGTGTGTGTGTGTGTGTGTGTGTGAACAGGATAACTAAAAAACGAGAAGTCGGATAAACACCAAACTAAGTTCTATATCGTCCAAAGATCCAACACAAAGGTTTTCAAGAAACTTCTCCTATCCCAAACCATCCCTTACATGGAAGATTTTTCGAAATTTTTTATTTTCTAAAAAATAGCTAACGATTTTGATTAAAATACTAAAGGTATATTAAAGGCATTTACGTGACAAAGAAAATGTATATCTTGAATTTTCTGGGAATAGCCTGTGAAGTCCTCTTTATTTGGAAGGAATTTTGTATAACTGGCAAACGTTAAGCGATAGACGAAAATGTACTACACAAGAAATGTAAAACACAATTTATTTTAAATAATTTTTTGCTGCATAAACCATTTCCGAGATATCCGTTATTAAAAGTTCGAATTGTTCATTTCTTGGTCATTCTTTCTAAGTCCTATCAACATTCAGTTATTTCTCGCGATTGCATGGAAACAGTATGTAATCTTAAGGCCAGCATATAGCGTCCAGTTCTTAAACATTTGACTGTCGCTGTTCACTTTGTACGTATAACGAAATGTGTAATGTAGCTATAGTAGATAGAAAAATAAGCTTTAGTAAGAATAGTTTGTATACCCAATAATAAACGATAAAGGGTAAAGAAACTCATGTGAATGTATCACATCCGAATTTGTTTATTATTTTGTTTATCTTTATAAACAGTACAAAACTCTTAACGATGCGGTCTTATTTACTTATGTTTATTTTAATGTGATAAATAATAATGACAATTTTGTAATATTATATACTCTATGTATAACAAGGGTGGCGAAAACGACTTCCTTCCGCGAGTCACCAAATGTGCAACACGCACTGCATCACTCAGCAGCATGTGAAGAACAAAGGGACGGTTGCAGAGAGGGAACGGCGCCTGCGAGTCAAAATGACTCGCGAGTCCGGTTTTCGCCACCTCTGATGTATAACATTAATATTTTCTACTTTCTCTGTTTAAATTTTTCCAACATAAACCGGCACCATTCCACGCTAGCTACTTTCTGATCATTTAACAAATGTGGTACACAAACGAAAGCAATGCTTTATGACTTGAAGGATGACATTCAGTGCGTTAGTCCAGTCTTAAAGGGGAACGAAAAACAAAAATCACATGCTTCGTAAATCAAGAATGTACCCTGTAAATGCATTGGTAAGATTATTTCTACACACCACCGCACTGTTATCGCTGGGTAAGCTAAATAAAATCGGCATCACACGTCATCAGTGCACGCCGTGCATTTTGGGAACTTTGGGATTACAAGGCAATCACTGCCACACCTGCGGTAATACAATTTAATAAATTGTTCTTTGTGGTATTTAAATTTCAAGACAAGTACTATATTTTGTCGTGATATTTTCGGTGATGGTGTTACTGAATCATTTTAGTATTATACAAACAACTAATATTGTGAAAAATAAAATTCTTATGTGTAGTGCTACAATGTGCTTTAATGTGAACAGTAAAACACACAGGACATCTCATTTTCATTTTCCAAATAAAGACAAATCTTGCAAAATGTACACGATATGGGTATAATTTTGCAAAAGAAAACAAAAGCATTCCAGTGGTCAAGATAGGAAAAAGAACTGGATTCATTAAAAGGTAGTGATAAACCTATATGGTTGGTAGGGATGGTCAGTATGATTTCCCAGGATTTTCAGCCAAATATTTAGTATATTCCGTCATGGATTTAAATCCCCGCAAAATTATTGATTTTGAACTTGTTCAAAGAGCTATGGTGAAAGGCGATTTGAAAAAGGCTGTTTGTGACAACATAATGATAGGCTTGCAAAACAGGAAATGTATAGAATTAAAGCTTTTTCTTTCTGATAGACAACAAGGTGTAAGTTAACTGTTAAAAACTGCGAATGTAGAAGGTGAAGAATAAATTCGATGTATGGCATATGTATAAAAGACTATGTAGAAAAAATACCCAGAGCTGATGTTACAAAAAAACAGTATAAATAACATTTTTATTGTGTGCTGCACAAAACTGTAATGAGAACGGTACAGCTTTAATTAAAAAATTCACGTCTATTTTTCATTATATAAAAATTAATATAAATGGCTAGAAAACGGTGAATGGAAATCTTGTGAACATGATGAATTTTTGGAAGAAAGCGAAATAAATGAATTATGGACTAAAGGACAATAAAATGACTATAACGGCCTGAAGAAAATTATTTTAAATAGCACCTTTCTAAAAATTTAGACTCTTATTAGACATATACATACTGACAATTTAGAAAACGTATCACTGTCTTCGTCTCGGATGTGTTCCGAAAAGAATACATTTTCTCATACAATGGCTTTCAACTTAGATCCATGATTACAGTGCTAAATCAAAACTTCAATGTAAATAACAAATACAGGTAATAAAAGTCAGTACTCCAAGCATCTGAGTCTTGAATAACGAAACACAAAAATGAGGAATTTTACTAAGAATGGAAACTGCTGATAATGAGTGAAAGAAAAAAAAATACCTTTGTACTCGCAAAGTGTGGATCCATTACCGAACGCAGCAATTGATCTGTCACTACTAAAGAATATTAGTGAAATTAATTGTTCTTCCACGCAAGCCGTGTGTTGGACAGGGTTGGAAAGGTAGAATCAGACGACTGAAAAATTCAATGCCATGCGTGGTTCAAATCCCGGCTATGGCATTGAATCTTTCAGTCTTCTAATATTAGTGAAGTTTGAAGCCTACTTGAACTGATTATTGCAGAAAGGCAACGTGTCCACATTTCCTATAGTTTAACAGTAGAGACAAAGAACTGAATAAAACGTTCCCTATCTGCAGTAAACAAAATATGGAAGGCGTTGCCAGGCCCGTGCTGTCGTGCAGAATTTTTTGTTTTTTATGGTAAACGTAGAGAGTGCACTGAGGGGGGGGGTAGAAATAGCTGAAACAAACGATGTCAGTTCCATGGTCACGTTTACAGATTTACCCAAATGTGGGGGATATGAAATAGATCACTGAACAGGGTATATTGTCTAAATAAGCGGTTTGATGGGTGAGCATAATGAACAAACAGCTTTTTAAGTATTTATGGATCAAAAGCTAAACATGAGTACATAGACACTGAACTCCTCAGCCAGGATTCATGCTTAGTCAGCTGTGTTAACCACTAGACCTCGGGGAGACCCACTCATTTCATTACAGCTACAGGAGATGCTCTGTAACCAACTAACGGGAGAGCCAAGAAACTACGAACCGACTGTGCGGTGTTTTTCCACTGGGCGTGTGGAAACATGATAACGCACTGCTTCTATAAACAAGATTACGCTGTTGACGTGGGTTTGCTCTGCAGTGTGATGTGATGCAGTTCAGTTATTACGAGTTATTTATTATTTTGTCCTGTACTTAGTCACAAAGTATATTATAGCTCAGTATATGTTTTCTACTGCACAGCGTGTATTTATTTATGATTCGTATGTGTTAGCTCGGTCAGCTCGCCAAGTGAAAGTACGATTTGCAGAAAGATTTCCAGGTGTAAAAGTTCCAGGCCGTACAACAATCCATGAACTTGACAATAAATTTCAGGCCACAGGAAGTGTTCAGGCTAAGAAATCTAAAAGACGGCGTACGGTTCTTACCGAAGAAACAGACAACATTGGTCATAATTTAGGCGTCTTTCACAATAGGCAGGCATTTTTATGCCTCTGCGCGAAGAGCTACGAAATTGCTGAAGTTAAAACCACATAAAATAACTGTGGCATATGCTCTTCAACTAGGTGATCCTGTAATTAGGCGCACATTTTCTGAGTGGAGTCTCAATAGTGTACACCAACGGTGGCGAAAATGCCTTTCTTCCTCGAGTCATCAAGTATGCAACACGCACTACACCACTCAGCAGCATATGGGAAACAAATGAATAGACACTAGAAAAGGAGTGGCGCCTGCGAGTCATACTGCCTCGCGAGTCCCCTTTTCGCCACCACTGGTGTACACTATGGCGAAATAGACCCATATTTAATATTTTTCACGGACGAGGCTTGGTTCCACCTTCATGGATATGTGTGTACACAAAATAATCGTTATTGGAGCTCTGGCAAACCTAATATTGTTCATGAAGTACCCCTTTATTGCAAAAAAAAATTGGTGTATGGTGCGCCATGAGCGAAGAAAGAGCTATAGGGCCATTTTTGAGTCAACAGTTGACGCCCGTACATACGTGAATACAATTCCCCCCCCCCCCTGTTTTTAGAGAATTAACAGACAGGGAACGTGATTTTGCCATTTTTCAACAAGACTCTGCAACAGCTCATACGGCCAATATTTCGATGAGAACAATTGAAAGTGTGTCATGAGAGAACATAGGCTTTCACGGCAGAAGTCAGTATAACTGTAAGTTATTTCTGAGTTTTTTTGCCGTGGTCTGCTAGAGATAGATGTTCCAGACGTTTCGTCTACAACTACGGTAGATGAAACGTCTGGAACATCTATCTCCAGCAGACTACGGCAAAACAGCCCGGAAATAACTTCCAGTTATAATTGAAAGTGTGTACGAGGACAGAATTATTAGTAGAGATTTGTGGACCCCTCGGTCCCCCGACCTAACCCCCTGCGATTTCTATCCCTGGGGTAACTTAAAACATAAAGTGCACAGGACAAACCCACACACCCTGGAAGAATTAAAACAAAATATCCGCCAGGAAATTGCCAGCATTTCTCAATGTGAATACGCGAGTGATAGTTTCTTAAAGAGGTGCCAAAAATATATGGACAACGGCGGTGTCCAGTTTCAGCATCTCCGTTCATAAAGTTGGTAAGTAAAGCCTTTAAAACTAGTTTTAAAAATTCTGTATGGTTTCATTCACGCCTTTCTATGATAGCGGCAGACGGCAACGAGCGCCGAGGACGCGGACAGGAAAAACATCGCGCAGCCGGTTCGTAGCTTTTTGGCTTTCTCTATAGTATGAACTACTTGTGACTAAACTTAGTGCAGACAGTAAAATGAGCTGAGCAAGCCATGTTACCAACCAATGTATGGAATGATAATTTTGCAAAAGAAGGGATTAAATTCCCTATCATCCCCCAATGTTTACCACTGTTTTAATGTATTTATTATTTTTATTTGCTTGTTTATTAACAGGTGCAGTGGGGTATACTAAACGTGTAGGTATAAAACAATTATAGAAAACGAACATGAGACTGCACTGCATCGATAATACGGTTTCGATATCTAGGCGAGCCTTGAGGTGCACCCCCCCCTGCATACGCCTCTGCTCCACTGGGTCTTAGAAATGCATTTCTAATATTAAGCACTACAATAAGGCGGCCATAGTTTTGAAACAAGGAAACGGGACATTCTAAATTTTTCTCATTGAAAGAAGGGACAAAAGAGAATGCGTAAAATTGTTTCGACATAAATACGATGGTTTCGAAACTAATGATAAATAAATAAATAATGTGTAACTTACATATATAGTAGCTGTGAATTCAATCCTGTAAAATTACTAGTGTAGGAGTCATTCCTCATTGATATTTTGCTGATGAATGAATGATGAAAGACTGGTTGTGGTGGACAGTATGACAAGCGAATGATCCTTCAACAGCTGCTAATTTCATATCTTTATCACCAAAGCTTTCACTTTAAAAGAATTAGTCAATACAGTCCTAGAAGAAGCATTGCACGCACCAATCTTTTATGTTTTTCACTATTTATATGTTGGGATATATCCGCCACCCCCCAATGGCTTATACTGAAAGTAGATACATACCTATTGCATCGAACATCTGAGTCAGAAATTGTTTTTTAATGTATCGATATTCCTTTTGTAGGTCACTATTAAAAACACACTTCCTTTTCGACGGTGGCATATTTTGAATTTCAAGTGTTTTAGCACTCGCAGTTTACAAAAGTTCACTGTATTTTATTATTTCACAAATGCAGAGCACAATACTGACTTCTACCAAAGTCACAACTGTAATGGATTTCTTTTGACTCAAGCGTATACAGTTTGTGTAAATCGTCGTGACAGTCCCCCTCTCCTGAAGCATATATGCGCAATAGCACTGACCAGTGCACTTGCATAATAAGAGAGGTGGGAGTCATTGTCCGCCTGCTGCGAGTTCAAATGCAAGGGAACCTTACACATTTGTTTACAATGCTTTGTACATGTGGCTGCCTCCGAGTTCCGATATCACTTGCTCACCACTACTCCTCATTTCTCCTCTCTTGCGCATGTGGAGTGTCACGGCATTTTACACAAGCTGTACCTTTATAGTTTTCGTTATTGTTGGCGGCATTCACATCAATCACGAGTAATAACGATTTGCTTGTTGATAGCGCAGACCGGCACAGTTCAATTGTCCGCAAATGTACTTTTCCAAGCGAAGTCTCCACACGGTTTCAGGCGTATATGTATGGTCCCACAATATAAACAACCCTTTGCTTTGTCAGTTGTTAGTATCTTTAAATTTTTCATCAAACTGATACAAAGCAGGACATTTTGAACTTTAAAGAATTTAATAATTAACGGCATTTTATGCCGATAAGTCATTGCCATTTTTTAAATGGGAACCTACAATTGGGGTCAAATTAAATTAACCATAAAACGTCCTCCAAATAAAACACGACTAATGACATTTACTTTCCCCCATAATATCAAGCAACATTTATCAAAGACATTTCTTTCTACATCGCTTAGTTTTGGAGATATTGTACAGCAGTAGTGGCGAAAGCGCGACTCGCGAGGCACTGTGACTCGCAGGCGCAACTCCTTTTCTATCCGTCTATTCATTTGCTTTCCATGTGCTGCTGAGTGGTGTAGTGCGTGTTGTATATTTGATGACTCGCGAGAGGAAGGCATTTTCGCCACCCATGTTGCACAGTATCAACGTAAATGGGCCACCCTGTATTTGTAAGTTACACATTATTATTTATTTATCATTAGTTTCGAAACCTTCGTATTTTTGACGAAATAATTTTACGCATTCTCTTTTGTCCCTTGTTTCAGTTGGAAAAATTTAAAATGTCCCGTTTTCTTGTTTCAAAAATAGGTCACCTTATGGTATGACGACACTTCTGTGTCCAGTATAGCAGCCCATGAATTAATCCCTACTGTAAACTGTTTGTAACAGCAATATCGCTAGGATTTATTAGCAGGATTGACAGTAATTTCTTTTTAGCTCTGCTTTTCGTTTTTAACGTGAATAATGCCTCACAATGTTCAAAACATTACGATTTATAATTAACTTGTGAAAATTAGGGTGCCTTGTTGTACAAATAAAGTCACCCTTCTTCAATTTTGTGTTTTCATAATCCGAGCAATACACTTTCCTCATCGTTATTCATAGGTATACATTAATCGCACTTACACCAATGGATGGAGGCAGCACGTTTATCATTGTTCACACTAACCGCTTCGGAATCCGCTGTCAGAATTAAATTGAATTTTATTTACGGACGCTCTTTAACTGCTGTGATCCTTAGCGACGCATTCTATGTTGGGCGTGAAAGATCGGTAATTTTGCTCAGAGGTCCCTTAATCAGACTTGAGGTTCTTTTACGTGCCGTAAATCTACGACACGGGACCACCGCTTTACTTCCTTTCCGAAGGAAGCCATGCTAAGGATTTATACGCCCGAAAAAAATCCATCGCCCTCCGCCGGATTTGAACCCGCGACCTCGGCAACTAGAGGCTAGCATACTAACCACTACACCAAGGAGGACAACTCGCTGTCAGAATGCGTAATTCTTCGAAATGGCACTTTTTCGGTCAAACTGATAAGGTCGGATACGGCGTTCATTCATTTTAAAAGCAGATGCCGGACTGGTGCCTATCACCTGGTACACAGTGAGCCAAAAGTCTCCGAACCGCCTGCGCGGTGTTTTTCCTGTCCGCGTCCTCGGCGCTCGTTGCCGTCTGCCACTATCATAGAAAGGCGTGGATGAAACCATACAACATTTTTAAAACTACTTTTAAAGGCTTTACTTACCAACTTTACGAAAGGAAATGCTAAACTGGCCACCGCTGTTGTCCATACATTTTGGCACCTCTTTAGGAAACTATCCATTACTCGCCGTAATTCACGTTGAGAAATTTCCTTGCGGATATTTTGTTTTAATTCTTCCAGGGTGTGTGGGCTTGTCTTGTACACTTTATGTTTTAAATTACACCGGAGGGGTAACAATATGAACAATATTACCGGCTGCGCGGTGTTATTCCACTGGGCGTGAAGAAATATGAAAAAAACATGATAACACACTGCTGCTATAAACAAAGTCACGCTGTTGTGATTTTACTGTGCAGCGTGAAGTGCAGTTTTGAGTTGACGGTGATGTGATGTAGTTCAGTTATAACGAGTTATTTATTATTTTGTCCTGTACTTAGTCACAAAGTATATTTTGGCTCAGTATATGTTTTCTACTGCACAGTGTGTATTTATTTATGATTCGTATGTGTTAACTCGATCAGCTCGCCAAGTGAAAGTACGATTTGCAGAAAGATTTCTAGGTGTAAAAGTTCCAGGCCGTACAACAATCCATGAACTTTACAGTAAATTTCAGGCCACAGGAAGTGTTCAGGCTAAGAAATCTAAAAGACGGCGTTCGGTTCTTACCGAAGAAACATTATACGACATCGGTCATGATGGATAGTTTCCTAAAGAGGTGCCAAAAATGTATGGACAACGACTGTGGCCAGTTTCAGCATCTCCTTTCGTAAAGTTGGCAAGTAAAGCCTTTAAAAGTAGTTTTAAAAATGTTGTATGGTTTCATCCGTGCCTTTCTATAACGGCAGACGGCAGCGAGCGTCGAGAACGCGGACAGGAAAAACACCGTGCAGGCGGTTCGGAGTCTTTAGGCTCACTCTGTATTAACTGGATTATGAGAAGCGATTGGTGGCTTTTAGGTGTGCTCTCTGTTTATAGAGATATAATATAACTTCTGGCTATTCTGGCTAAAATAACATGGGGCCTTGTTTATAATTTATTATCTGGTAATGCTGCATATCTGTTAATAGTGTTTATCTTGTTCCCAGCAGCTGAGTGATTTGATGGCGTCATGTGTGTACTGATGAAGACCCTATAACACGAAAACCACTGACTTTAGGATGATGGGATTGCAAGTGTTGCTAATTATACCTGCTGAGTGATTGCAGGTAAAAAAAATGTGATGAATGAAATATTCACTGTTGTATTTCGTTCCCCTTTAACCCGTAAGCAAACGTGTGGGGTGAATTATACCCCACGATAGCTTTAATACGCCGGTAGCACTGTAACATAAATTATTTAACAATGGCCTTCCACATACCTTTCAATCAACAGTTCCTCCTTGTAACAATGTGTTAGTGGAGAAGTTTCACGCATTATCTTAATAAACACGTGTTCGCTGGTGTCTGGGTAAAAAATACCCCGTGCATGTGCTAAAGTAATTCCTGAGCTGGAGAAATGGATTACAGTTTCGAACAAAACAAGGATACGAGAACCTATCTAGATGATAGTGCAAGCGAAAATGAGATAAATAATGAGTCTAAGGACGAAAATGACCACATTTCAGCAAGTGATCATGTGACAGATACAGAGCAAGAGGCAGAAAGTGGTGATAATAAAGAGGATGTGCCTCAGGTATATTTCAAAGGAAAAAAGACCGTAAAACTAAAACTACATGCAAGAAGTGCTACAAACTGATTTGTAAGAAACATTCGTATTCAGTTTGTGAAGGATGTGTTGGCAGTGATTCTAATAATTAGAGACAAAAAAGTCACCTTTCTAGAATAGACATTCTTTGTGAACCTGGATTCTGCCATATGAAAAAAGAACAATACGGTGTTAATTTTTCTAAAATACTTATTTTTAATGTATTACAATACTATTTAAAAAGTAATTACGTGCATATATAGCAGAGGGCTTATTTGAAATATATGTATGTACACAAGTTGTTTTCGAAAATGTCATATTGAATCATTGTAATTTTTTTCGAGTTACTCTGTCAGATAAGAACAAAAGTATTAAATATTGTTCAAAGCACACTAACGTTGCGATATACATAACTATATTACAATTTCCGTAATAGTTTGATTTTTTTTCCAAATTGGGGTAACAAATACCCCATGCGTGTACATACGTTACAAAAGGGAGTGTGCATAAGGGTTAAGGGTACGCATGAATCGGCATGAGTGGTGTACGAATAGTGTGCGGATAAGTAATTTCCGCATGGTAGCTATTATTACTGGTGTTACTACTGTGTGGGAATGGCCTGCGCGAGTTGTCTTCCAGGGATATCAGATCTCTTTGGAACTCCCGAAAGCATATTCCAGTAGCTTTAGATGGTGCAAAGCCTGAAAAACGCTCATCAAAGACTGGTGACACTGCTCTGCTGTTAATCCCTTTTTGAAATCATAATACAAATCGTGGCACGAAATTCACTCCGCCACAGGTCCATTACGTTTGCCTGTCTGAGCAACAATGGTTGCATTTCCGATCACATTCCCGCAAAAAGAGCTGCACCATTGTTGTGTAATAACCTGTTCTTCTAGTTTTATTATCCTCTCAAATGAAAGCAATTAAAATTTCTGCAACGTTTAAGGTTTAGTCGCTGCTAAAAACCTTCAAGAGTGACATTCGTGTGCACTGAATGCCCTACAGAAAGAGAAATCGTAATATTTCATAAATGTGAGTCAACACATGCATGCAGCAGTCTATAAATAGAATGTGTCCATGCATTGTAAGCGACAAGAATAAATGTGTCACTCCAATGATAATATAGACTTTAAGACCTTCATTGCTTGTGAAAAATGAAGTTTGAAATGGAGGATGCCCGAGTCCAAACAAACAATGGATTAACATTTCAGCCACGATCTTTTCTCGAATAAAACCGATCGATCAAACCTTCCGATATAATTATGCAACTACTTATTCAACACGCCAGGCGTGCAAGTCTATAAAAAGAATGCATCTGTGCATTGTGAGTGACAAGGACAAACTGTTGTGTCACCTCAATGATAATATAGGCTTTAAGGCCCCGATTGTTTATGCTAAATGTGAGATTGAAATGGGCGATGTTCTGAGCACAAGATTCCAGACAACCGTTTCAGCTGCGATATTTTTCTCTAGTAAAATCAGATGCTCAAACTCAGTGACGTATTGTAATTACTTATACCTATAAACTAAGGTGACCAGACGTCCCGCATTAGCCGGGACAGTCCCTTTTTTGAGTCTGTCCCGTCTTTTTTTAAGGTAGAAACGGGACGCCAAAATGTCCCCTTTTTGTAGCAATGGCTTATCGGTATAAAACGCCGTTAACTATAGTTCTCAAAAATCCAAAATGTCCTGTTTTGCATCAGTTTGATGAAAAATGTAAAGATACTAACTGACAAAGCAAAGCGCTATTTACATTATGGGTCTATAATACATATACATCTGAAAGCGTGTGGAGACTTCGCTTGGAAAAGTACATTTGCGGACAACTGAACTGTGCCGGTCTGCGCTATCAACAAACAAATCGTTATCACTCGTGTTTGATGTGAATGCCGCCAACACTAACGAAAACTGTAAAGGCATATGCTGATTCAAAAGAAATTCATTACAGTTGTGACTTTGGTAGAAGAGTTTTGAGGGCTTATTTTATTTATTTATGGACGCTCTTTAACTACTAGGGTCCTTAGCATCCCATTCTATATTGGGTGTGAAAGACAGGAAATTTTGCTGAGGTCTCTATCAGGCGTGAGGTTCTTTTACGTGCCGTAAATTTACGACACGGAACCACCGGCTTTACTTCCCTTCCGAAGGAAGACATGCTTAGGATTTTTACGCCCGAAAAAATGCATCACCCTCCGCCGGGTTTAAACCCGCGACCTCGGGAACTAGAGGCTAGCATGGTAACCACTACACCACGGAGGGCGACACTTTGGTAGAAGACAGTACTGTGTTCTACATTTGTGAAATAATAAAATCAGTGAACTTTTGTAAACTGCGAATGTTAAAACACTTGAAATTAATATTATGCCACCGCCGAAAAGGAAGTGTGTTTTTAAGTGACCTACAATAGGAATATCTATACATTAAAAAATAATTTCTGACTCGGATATTTCATGCAATAAGTGTGCACCTACTTTCAGAATAAGCCATGGAGGGGGGCGATCGGATATATCACAACATATAAACAGTGAAAAACAAAAGAATGGTGCTTGCAAATGCTTCTTCTAGCACCGTATTGACTAATTCTTTTAAAAGTGAACGTTTTTATGATAAATATATGAAATTAGCAGCTGTTGAAGGAGCGTTCGCTTACCATACTGTCCACCACAATCAATCTTTCAGATCAATGGACTGTACTTCTAAACTTATCCAATGTACTCGTATGAGGAATGACTCCTACACTAATAATTCTACAGGATTGTTTGGCTGGAGTGAAATCAGAGCTACTATATACGTAACTTACACATTATTTATTTATTACTAGTTTCGAAACTTTCGGATTTATGACGAAACAATTTTACGCATTCTCTTTTGTCCCTTGTTTCATTGAGACAATTTTAAATGTCTCTTTTCTGTTTCAAAAATATAGTTACCTTACTCTAAACGTGGTTCTTATTCAACTCTGTACCTAAGTTATCATAATCACGGTAACATAACTAGCGATGATTTTAATATCGGAGGCACACAGGATTAAAGTTCTCGTTGGTTTGTTACCAACTCTGTAGTAAATGCTTTGGAGAGGGCCCACATAAAATAAAAGGTGGTCTACGTATGTGGATTTTGACAGAATTCATAGCACGGTGGTGAAACACCCGTTTTGTATTTGAACAAAAGTCGGATGTTTAACAATCACACCGCTTTTCCCTCATTATTACTTATTTCCAAGGTCATTCTGAAATTATTCACACAGTAGTTTATTTCGCCATCCACCTTCTATGTATTAGCTTTTTGGTTGCTGGCTATGATAGCACTCATCAATTTAAAAGAACAGCGATAGAGACTAGCTATATTACTTAATTTTGCATCGGCTTATGAAGAATGTATTTAACATGTCAAGGTCTGCTGTTGTATCTGTCTAAAGGCTAAAATGAACACAAACGTGCTGTTTTAACAGTCTAAAGTCTCAAACACCAACTAATTTTTTAGAAACAGTTAATGCCCCAATAAACACTATTTGATAAAAACTGTGTATTATATATATATATATATATATATATATATATATTAGCTTGATATTTCTGCCTCTTAAGGTTTCACAGTTATATAATATTCAAGGAGAATGAAAAGTACTTATAGGCTATTTACAAAAAAAATACAAGAAATACATTTTAATCATCATTATATTATTTGAAAAGTATGATATTTAAATCAAAACTATTACAACTATTTTAAGCAAATAAAAAATAAATACAAATGTTAAATAATGCTTGTTTAGGTACGAAATCAGGCATTTTATCTTGAGTTTGTGTCTCCTGTCTTTACATACATACTCGCGCGCTCTCTCTCACTCGACAGTATTAATTGTTCCGCCCTGCAATCGCGGAGAATTAGTAAGAGTTATGCCATTATTCGCATCTCTAGAACAACACTACCACAACTCAAAACGCACAGTTTTGAGATAATTAAAATTGAAAGCTTTGATTCATGATAACAGAATATTTTGAGTTGCAACACTGACATATCTCATATAGCTATCGACCAGAAGCGGGTTCAAGATATGGCTGTTTTAATTTTTGGTAGAGAATTGCTCCATGAACAGGAGATGGATGTAATTCAAAACAACAAAATTGTTTAGTTGTGACAGCGAGTGTTGTTCTAGGGGTGCGACTTATCGGGTATCTTAAATGAGACGACAATGTCAGTATAAAACGGTTATTGCATTAATAGTGAAACGGAAAATGGTATCCGTATCCAAAATAAAAGCCAAAAACTGGGTCCAACGTCCATTCAGAGGACAGACAGTACATCCCTGACTTCATAGATGTGGGAAGAAGAAACCAAGCTTAATCAATAATCACATATAACGACCATGAAAACAGACAGTACTCCAACGGATGTGTAGATCGTTAGCAGTGAAATAAAGCTTTTGAAAAATCTTGAAGTTTATAGAGGAAGAAAATGTTATGCGCCCTGAAGTCTGTGATGTTGGAACACGATTTACTGCTATTAATCTCAACAAAAATTAAATTTAAGCCAGTATTTAGGTTCTTCGTCAACGAAATGCTTTAAACAAAACATTTCCGGGCATAGAAAACACGGAATTCTTGCAGGCCGTTCACAACACAGCCCTCAAGTGTGTGAGATTAGAGTACTCAATTTCCGAGCAAAAGTAAACCTTCTGCTTATTATCGAAATGAGACTTGTTATAAACAATAGTTTTGTAATAAAATCTATCCACTTAGTTTGCCAAAAACAGTGATAGATTTTCTTATTTAGGAAATAATAAGATGACGTGATACTGAGTTTGGAGTCCATAGCGAGCGAGGTGGCGCCGAGGTAACATGTGCGATTCGCATTCGGGAGATTCCGGGTTCGATCCCCGGCGACCGCCCACTCTGACCCATGGGATTTCCGTGGTTTCCCAGGGATCGACAGGTGAATGCTGGGATGGTTTCTTGTCTATCACGATTTCCTTTCCATCCGTTTCCTTCTCATCCTGCAGGTGTGCTTCTTGGTTTCATGGTGTATGGCTGTGCCGAACAGATGGCGCGGATGCATGCTCAATGGAAAGTGTGGACACGAGAGGGCTGCTTGATTGGTGGGCGGCTCATCGCCCTCTCTCGGCAGCTCCAGTAGTGGAACGGGTATGCGAGTTGAAAATGTTAGGGACTTCCGTGCATCTCTATGTGCTGTAGTCTCCTATGATTCCTTCACCTCATCCCTTCCTCCTGAGTGATGGTAGCCACAGCAGCTATCTGTAGGTCGCGGTGCGCGAGGTGTCTCCCCCCATTGAGTAACCTATGCCTACACGGAATTCATAGACATCTATACTTTTTAACAACCATTATATAGAAGCAAAAATAACGAAGGCAGGTTCAAATGTTAAAATTGATATTCCGTAGATTAGAGAAATCGCAGGTAATCATTGAGAAACGGTTAAATTTGTATTTAGACGTTAGTAGAGTAAAACTAGGTAGAAGGGGACTTAGCATCTCGACTTGCATCTTTTATGCCTAAGCCCCTGACGGGATGCCCCCGGGAGGGAGGGGTGACGTGAGAGGAGACAGAGCGGCCGGACCGGAAGTCACGACAGGGCAGAGGGCAGGGTCCCTACCTTTTACAGATTGAAACTCCCCGGATATCAGCTGGTTCAACCGGCTCCCCTCCCCCCTGCAGGCTTGCACATCCCGCTGGGGATCCGGGACAAACGGTTACATAGAGCATCCTCTTCCCCTGTCATGCAATGCCGAGACTCCCGCCGACACTTTCAACCCTGAAACAGACCAAGCAGGTGAAAAGTGAAGTTAAATAAGAATGGAGGGACAGGAAATTCTGGGGATGTAATGAACCTTCCCAGCACTGGCCTAGCGACCCGGGGAAACCCCGAAAAGACCCATGGGTCAGGAAGGTCGGCCGCGGGAATAAAACCCACGACCTCTCGAATGCGGGCCACAAACGTTACTGCCTGAGCCATCCCGCTCGGTTATTTAGACATTAAGTAACCAAAATAACAAAAAGTTCAAAATAAGAAGAATGAACAAGTAATAAGTCGGTATTTATTACATTAATAAATGTGTACATATGAGTATTGGCATAAAAAATACAGACAGGAATTGGATGTGTTTCCACGTTTACCATCATATGTATTTACCAAGATTATCACACCCACGTCTGCACAAAACGCTTAAAGGAAGTCACCCATGGATTCTTGCAATCTGTCTCAACAACGAAACCGAGAAATGTCACATACGGCTGAGTACTATGATGTGATATTCACATGTATAAAAGTTTTGAAAATTAATAAAAAGACAACCAAAATGAGACTTTTGGCCAAAAAATTGATTAGAGATGGGACCGAAATGTTTTAATGTTTTTCTTATGTCTTAATCTGAGTAAAAACTACATACACTGCCGTTTGTGAAAATTGCAACACCAAGAAAGTATTTCCCGAATAACTCCAAACTTGGTGGAAGTGTAGAAGAGTGTGCAAGCAACAAGTGATTAGGTTTGCAGAGACATGGGGTACACGTAGACCGAGCAGAGTCCTCTCGTGTCGGTCCGACAAGGTCAGTGCTGCGCCCAGTGTAGTCAGTGCACAGCTGTCAAACAAGGTGGAAACAATAAAGATAGAGCCAGTAAGTCTCGTCGACGTCAAAGGGAGCCATATCGGCATGTGAGTGAGATCGAACGGGGCAGAATGGTTGGTCTCCGGGAAGCGGGTTTGTCATACCGTGACATTTCGGCCCGTACAGGGCATGCTGCTACGACAGTGATGCGTGTGTGGAAGCAGTGGATAGATGAAGGTCGTACGCAGCGAAGAGCGGGTACTGGACCACGAAACATGACCACAGCACGGGATGACCGTCATCTTGTCCGCATGGACATAACGGACCGTGCAGCTTCATCCACAGTGTTGGCTCGACGCTGGAGCACTGCAACAGGTGTGAACTTGTATGCATCAACGGTTCGTCGCCGTCTGCTGCAGGTTGGACTGGTTGCATGCATGCCATTACGTCATCTTCCATTGTCAGAAACCACAAGCTCTCCGACTGCAATGAGCACGTGAACACCGTCACTGGGGTGCTGAGTGGAAAAATGTGGTCTTTTCGGGCAAATCCCGCTTCAACGTGTCCTACAGTGATGGCCGCATACGTGCTCGGCGGTACCGTGGTGAGCGCAACCTGGAGGGCTGCATTGTTGAGCGGCATAGCGCACAAACACCAGGTGTGATGGTTACAGTAATCGATCTCGCCTCCTACGAATTGAGGGCAGTTTGAACAGCAACCGGTACCTAACGGTGGTTGTAGAGCCTGAGGTACTCCCCCTGCTTCAGGCATCTCCACAGGCCACATTTCAATAGGACAATGTCCGGCCACATATTGCGAGGAATGTACAAGCCTTCTTCGAAGAGCGACGGGTACCATTGCTTCCCTGGCCCGCACGTTCGCCTGACATGTCGTCCATCGAGCATGTCTGAGGTATGGTTGGTCGGCAGCTGGTGCGTCACGGTCCTCCAGTAACCAGTGTCACGGATTTGTGGGCTCGAATACAAACTGCGTGGAGGGAAATCCCTCAGGAACTTATTCAGAACCTTTTTGATTCAATGCCACGGCGTATAGCAACTCTAATTGCAGCGCAAGGAGGCCACACCAAATACTGAATATTAGGCCTCAGAGGTCGTGTCTAGATTTGAAAAGATTATAATTTGTTACTTGTCATGTACCTAACCTTTGGTATTAAGTTCATTGAATTCATGTGTTTCCTTCTTGGTGTTGCAATTTTCACAAACGACAGTGTATATTAGACTGGTTATCCTTGGCGTTACAACTGACACAGGCAATACGCCCCTCATGCTGTTTATTTAAGAAAACACGTAAGAAATATATACACATTGTTTCTCTATAAAGACACTATACAATTTTGATTTACATAATAATTCTTTATTTGAATGTGTGGCGAGTGATGAAAATGCTTGAAAGATAAAGCAACCCTTCTCCTGAGTATGACAGTCTGACATGAATCTGTTAAGGCTCTGTGTTGTTTTTTGCACCTGTCTGCTTTGCATTGGTTTTCATTAATGTATTAATTTTACGAGACGAAATGTTTCCATTAACCTTGTCTCCCCTTGTAGTGATCTCGCAGAGTATGTTCTGTCCTTGATGGTATCTTCTATCGCGACAAATTTCAAACTTCTAGCTTCTGCAATGACACGTGTGAAATAAATAATTATAATATAATCATTGCTTGCTACACTGGAACATGCACATGTACACCAGCGTAGCTTTGTCTTAAAGTAAAACACTATTAGGAATTCTTACTATTTAGGAATTCGTATATTTCCAGGAGGTAGTATCATTCCAGGCTCCGTTTTCTTATCTGTACTTATCTGTTTCCAAATCATCGACAAATTCTCGAGCCACGAAGTGACGAAAGAATTTATCTAGAGGATTTGGAAATCATGATTGGCATTTGCTAAGACTATTTTAGGAATCAAATGAAGTGATTTACCCAAAATCATTATTATTATTACAATAAAACGATAAAATATTTATATTTATTTGCAATATATGTGGCGTTGTTTTCGAAAACAAGTCAGAATCGTATGATCGCGTTTTGTTCGTTTGATCACTGCGATTTGATCTTACAGGTATTCTTTTCTGCCATTTGTCGTGCGGAACTTGCAGTAGGAATTCGCTGTTCTTTTATCTATAATTGTAAAAATGCTCCTATAGTAGAGAAAATATGAAACAAATAAAACCAATAATATCAACATTATAGGTTATGGCTTCCTTTACAGAAAAAGGCTGATAAATGTTAACTTGTTTCAATTCATTGGTTTATTATGAACATAATTTAAAACACTATCTCGTTAATTTTGTAGTATATATGTATTCCTTGTACCCTTCTCCTCATATTGATGCTATAAAACAATGTGGAATGTCACAGCTAAAATGCTACAAGAAATGCATTTTAAGGAATATCGTATAAAGTACAATCCATTTGAAGACAGGAGTTTCAAGAGACGAGAGATGCAAGGAGCGCGAAAAGAAAACTGCCCCAAAACTTAGCGGAAAAAAAGGAAGATTAGTGCAGTGGTTTTAAAGACCGAAGAATTGAAACAGTGATCAATTTATGTAATGAGAATACCCCTGAAGAATTACAAATGAAGTTCTTCCTTATCGCTGTGCTAGAATTGTCATGCCTAATTAATAATCTCGTCTATATCTTCATTTAAAGCGTTACCAATTGTCGTTCTTGCCTTTTTACGTTTAAACGTAGCGGCATTGATTGTTGGTAGCTGAGTCATTGCGAAATAATACTCCAACCTCAGAGTATTAGAGCAGAGTGCACCATGTTGGAGCAAATTGCTTCGGAAGTAACGTTTATTAAAGGAGTCCGCACTCGAGAAGTAGGTTACTACGGGAGCAATTTACTCCGGAAGTAACGTTGGAGAGCTCAATTACAATTTACTCTTTTAGCTACGACTACGGAAGTAAGAGCTCATTACTCCCGGAGGTATTGTTTTGTTTGAACAATTTACTTGACGCAATCATGGATAAGGTTATATGCTACAGGAAACGTCAGCGAAAGAGGTAAATAATTGTTGGTAGGGATAAAGAAAATTCATTTAAATAATATCTATGGGTGTAAAAGGATGCTGGAAGAGAAATTCTGGAAAGTCGTGTCGGACGAGTTTAATGCTTCGAGCGACGGGAAACGTACTGAAGAGCAGCTTAAAATTATGGAAACAATGTTTCTAGTCTTCGTTTTGTATCGCAGATTACTTGCTACTAATAAAGAAATACCCTTTCCGATTTCAGAAAAGTTCACCATTTTCACGAATGGGCACAAAATAATAACATGCGTGCAGTCAATTCCACCCATAATGTGTGGGAAATCTGCAAAAGTGAACAAGAAAAAAATTGCATTTTATTTTCTGAACACTCATGTATATTTATTTGCGTAGGTACCTTGCTCTTAACCTCAAAAACGCTCTAACAACGCGATGAAATACACGACCAGCAGACGCATGGTGAACCGTTATTTCTAAGATCGCCTGTAATGCCTGGATTACGATGAAATTTACTTAACGTGACATGAAGCTAAGAAATGCTGGTAAACTAAAGGTCTAATTGGCACGAACTTAACGTAATGGGAATGATTCTTGATTGATAGTTATTTTATTACTTCGAGCTAGTGCTTCACGCCGATTGGTTCTAATTACCATGTGACATCAAACTTGACATAACGGGAAGGAAAAGTTTAACATTGCCAAACTCTTAAGTTTCGTCGCGTTAAGTCAATTCTCTATTAAGTCAATATCTCCATTTAATACAGCGTAGGACTGTCACGTTACGTTAAATTCATCGTAATGCCGGCTTAAGTGGTATCTGAAATCTTCCGATACGAAACACTCATAGAATCCATAACAATAATTGTAGTTTGGGTTATAGAGATGAATTCCTGAAAGTTTTGTTGTAAATGCTCTCCAAGAGGTTCAAAAGGCATGTAAAAGATTATTTCCCAATACCGAAACGTTAGCTGAACTCTCTCTCTCTCTCTCTCTCTCTCTCTCTCTCTCTCTCTCTCTCTGTGTATAGAATATGGTTCTCGCATACCACTATCGCATTCCCGTTGCTTTCTTCGTCGCCATCATCGATGTAACCCAAATGATCGGTGTTTTCTTCATCGAGATCAGCAATGTAATCTAAGTAATCTATGAACACATCAAAATATCTTCCTCCAAATACGATATGGTATTCTAGTTCAATCGACAAGTTAGTTACTCCATCCAGGTCGCGAGAGTAAATTCTAACCTAATTTGTGCTCTATTTAATTCCGTAGTAGCATACTAAATGATGGTGCTCTCCGACATTTACTTCTGCCGTAATTTAATCTGGAAGTATCTGAAAGGAAGTAGTTTACTCTTGTATGGAAGTCGCCAAGTGTTGACTTGAATAGTAACTTACTAAGAAAGTAGAGCTTACTCTAGGTACCCCGCCCTTCGAGTCGAGTCGAGTAGAGTGGTGTATTTATGAGCCCAAAGGAGGAGGTGATAATAAAGATATTTCGATAAACATTGAGTAGAATCATGGCCGTACTTGGTTCAAAAACAACATTCCTTTAAACGTGATTGATCATTATCTCACATTTGCGGCATGAGTGAACTAGTCATTATAAACTATTTTATTATATAGCATTGTTTTTCTTTCAGATCCACTACCTCAGTAACTATTTAACATATCAGACTAGAAGTTTTACAGGAAGTAGATGCATGCCTTATTAGTTTATTGATCTAGGTTTACACAATAATGTGGTTTATGATGGAATACGTTTTTTGTTACCCTTTTTTAATTACAATTTATCAGAAATTAAATTTTATAACACAACCAGGTTATTAATACCAAAGTAGATCAATAACGCCAATGAGGTAATGTTTTCATCATATCAAAGTTTTACTTATTTTTCTTCAATAGTTCCTGAGAAAACGGGAGATTTATATCAGAAAATATCATAAAGAGAAAATGCTGTTTAAAGTAAAAACGGATAAAAACACAAAAATCATAATAGTTTGGACATACGGAAGCTGCTATATTTAGAATGGTACCAATTTTTAGAGCAAAGCTCCTCTAAAAGATGAGCTAAACTGTACCTATGTACTCCAAAGGATGTATAGGAGTTATTTTTTCTGCGAAGTGGTGCAGCATTCAGAGTACAACATGGGATTTACAACCATTTATATTTAAAGTATAAGTATTATGCCATCAGTTATAAAATATATATCAAACTAAAGAGGAAATTCCAATTTATAAAACTACATAACAAAAATGTAAATAAAAACGTCACTTTTGGAGCTTTCACCATTTAGTCTCCCCTTAATTAATTGATCATTTGTATAGTCATTATATTTAGTTTCATATTTGTTTACCTGTTCAGTAAAATAAAAGTATTTCATAGTCGACATGTGTTATATTACTGTTTCTATGAGTTACTCCCATGTCATAAGTTTGTAATAGTTCCAAGTACGAAATTCATATCATTAATTTTACTTTCGAAACAGAAATTTAAAGACGCAAAGAGATTACCTGGAACAAGGTTCCAAAATAATGCCAAAACTTGAAACCAATAGTAATTCCCAATAGCTACAAAATCCAGAACCCCAACATTTTATGAAGAATTAGTTTATATTGTAACAAAAGAGAATTAGACACGACATCACTTAAATTAATTAGAAGCAATAAATATACGCTTCGCTAAAGATTGTTAGCTTTACGTCTATGGCATTAAAGTTAATGAAAACATAAATCTAGGTGCAGTAATACAGAGAGAGACAAAAGACTACGAACAACTGCGCGATGTTTTTCCTGTCCGCGTCCTCGGCGCTCGTGGTCGTCTGCCGCTATCATAGTAAGGCGCGGATGAAACCATACAACATTTTTAAAGCTACTTTTAAAGGCTTTACTTAACAACTTTATGAAAGTGTGTTTGAGGACAGAATTATTAGTAGAGATTTGTGGCCCCCTCGGACACCGACCTAACCCCTTGCTATTTCTATCTCTGGGGTAACTTAAAACAAAGTGTACAAGACAATCCCGCACACCCTGGAATAATTAAAACAAAATATCCACCAGGAAATTGCCAGCATTTCTCAACGTGAACTACGGCGAGTGATGGATAGTTTCCTAAAGAGGTGCCAAAAATGCATGGACAACGACGTGGCCATTTTCAGCATCTCCTTTCATAAAGTTGGTAAGTAAAGCCTTTAAAAATAGTTTTTAAAATGTTGTATGGTTTCATCCGCGTCTTTCTATGATAGCGGCAGACGGCAACGGACGCCGATGACGCGGACAGGAAAAACACTACGCAGGCGGTTCGTAGTTTTTTGGCTCTCTCTGTACATTGCGGACTATTCTATTATATCCCTGAGATTGAGAACTCTAAGCAATCCGCATGGCTTTGATGATAACTAGTATACCAAAACAAATTTCATAATACATATTTTGTCTGATTCAAAGGCTGCCAAACATGCAATAGGTTCTACAAAGTCTATCACATGAAGCCCTATAAAGACAAGATGCGATTCAATAGATCAAAATAAATAACAAGATCACCCGACACACTGGATTGGTAGGAAACGAATATGGATGCTGATGTACTTGGGAAGAAGAGGAATACAATACTATAACTATCTATCTGGAAAGAAACTTCCTACCGTTCCATTGAATTCTTATTAAAACAAACACTCAATAAAAACCATAGAAATGGCCTAGAAGCAAACCACATTCAGTAAAGCCTGGAAAATGATTATAACCAACATCACTGACTGACCATAAAGGAAAGCAATTGTTGAGCTTCTTTGTTGGACATGACAGTCTACATCACACTTCCAGGAATTTATGTCAAAACCAGGCCAAAATGTATGCTGTGTTGGCAAGATGTGGTCAATGGACACGGCTCACATTCTAGGAAGTGCGGCCCTTCAAAGCAAATTGGAATTCAGCCGCTACTGACAAGCATGGGCAAACATCTTAGATCTTAAGCCTTTTTTAATATACTTCCCTATGTTACTGTATTATTTTTCTATTGCTGCGGAAATGGCTTCTCGTCAAATTTCTTGCCACTAAAAAAAACTTTCTAAATGTTTCTGGTTAAAAGACTGCTGTAATTTACGAAGCATTAAATTAAATTGAGTTTTATTTATGGACGCCCTTTAACTGCTGTGGTCCTTAGCGTCCCATTCTATATTGTGCGTGAAAGACCGGAAATTTTGCTCAGAGGCCTCTATCAGACTTGAGGTTCTTTTGCGTGACGTAAATCTACGACACGGGACCACCGGCTTTACTTCCCTTCCGAAGGAAGCCATGCTAAGAATTTTTACGCCCGAAAAAAATCCATCGCCCTCCGCCGGGTTTGAACCCGCGACTTTGGGAACTAGAGGCTAGCATGGTAACCACTACGCCACGCAGGACGATCTGTAATTTGCAGGTCATTTAGGCTGTGAAGAGTATGAATTATTAATCGTAAACTATTTTTTGGTTCACTTTAATGTTGTTTTACCTTTTGGTTTGGGGTTTGTAAATTAATTAACAGGGACATTAACTTTAATAACTTAGCGGAGTATCTGATTTCGATAAACATGGACTAATAAATTAACCAACAAGAATGATATCAAGCAAGAAGTCGTTTATAACAGAATTACTGCCACAGTTGCAAAACGGGCCATGAAATCAACTAATATCATTCTTGAAGCTCCCAAAAAGGGACGTGTAATAAAAGATGTCACCTGACACTGTAATTTGTGGAAATATAAGTTACAATGCCCTCCGGTCCTTGGTTTTCCGGTGATAAAATAGGGAATCTTAATTTCTGACTTCCTCATATATCTATTAGAGTTTCCCAGTTGCTATATAAAATTCCGCAGGGATGGAGAAGGTTTTACAGGCATTTATTGGAGATTCAAGATGTCAGTTAATGCAATGCCTGTATCTCAGAGACATTTTTGAGAAAATCAAAAAGAAGGAAAAATGTTCGTGTAGAGGGTAATTTGGTGTGGGTAAAATCCATTAAAATCTTCGCTTTGCGTTCCTAAAAGATTCTAAATTAATTATGAAACTTGATATTTGTCCGACTTTGAGTTTTGTGTTAGTCTGTTCACCGAAATACACACAGAAGCAACCACATTTTTAAAATTACTTTTTGGAAATGGAAGATGTTGGAATGTGTATTTCTGGTGAAATCTCCGCAAGAACATTTTCAGTGGAATACATTACTTCCTCTAGGTACCTTAGGTAACCTGTAGAGAAAGTAATAAAGGATATTAGACTACTTCTCTATATCGCTAGAAGGGGTAACTTTGGCCGAGATTCCTTTTTAAAACTTCTTTTCAAAACTACCTTTTTTTCAACACATCTAAAAGCTATTATATTAGAACAGAAGGTTGTGGTTAGCTCAGAGTGCTGGCATTATAGCTTTGTAGTATTTTTTCAAATGGGTAAGAAATTTAAAAAATAAATTTGGGCCATCACCTAACCTTGTGCAGCCTTAAAAATATTCTCTTAACATCTATGCAATAATGCCCCTTTCAGATTACATATTTGGAAATAAATACTAAAATAAAATTAATTTTAAGATTATTATCAAGGTACGCGCTAATATTTAATACAATTCCAGATTATAGTGAAAATAAACAAAAAAATTAATGAAATGTTTTTAAGCCTTGTAAGTGCCATTTTGTGCCAGCACTTTTAAAAGCATTACAAAAGTTGCATAAAACTTGCTCAGATCTTGATATGCTGATTTTGTGTGACAAATACAGTGAAGTTTGTAATACGGCTAGGACCGTCTTGTTTTACCTATTCAAATTCCAGTTGAGTGTAATCTCAAGGTGAGCCCAAAATATACCTTCCTTGGCCCAACTTGTGACAACCTTTAAATGAATGCACCACTAAAATTTCGTGAAAATCCCGGAAAATGAACTTAGGATTGCGCGTCCAAAAAATATTCAGAGGCTATAACTTCAAAATTTATTTCCACTTTTGATATTGTGGTTGCTTATCCTTGATTATCAAGTTGAAATTAAAATTATTTTCATTTTAAAATTTAAATTTTCGGAGTTTTTGTTTCTCAGCATGTTTGCTTGTTAAAAATGCTCCACACGGTGGAGTTTTCATCCCAGTGCTTCAGAAAATTGCTATGCATATTTTGATAAATTCAACAATTAAAACGATCATATAAATTTTTCATTCCCTTACGGGTTTTCAATCAATTATTTTTAAAGAAAAAAGGAGGCATTAAAATAGATTATTATTATGATACGTTTCTAAAAATTGTGTTCTTTTGAACTAAAACTACAAATAAAAAGTTATACGACGAACAGCTGAGTACCATAGTTATTTAAAATAAATACTATTTTTATTTTCTCTACCACGTACATAGTAGGTAGAGAAGGTATTGCATTCCACCCAAAAATTCGATGCTAAGATTTCCCGGAAATATATGTTTTGAGGTTTCCTGACTAAAAAAAAAATAGAAAAAGGTCCTTGTGTATGTCTGTCTGTGGACAGCATAACCCGAAAAGGAAAATCAGATAAACACCAAACTTGGCATTTAAGTTCAGTATCTTCCAAAAATGCGACACGAAGATTTTCAAGAAAATCTCCCACTCCAATTGCCCTTTACATAGAAGATTTTTCGAAATTTTTGGTTTTCCGAAAAATGGCTCAAACGATTTTGATTAAAATACCACATATTGAAGATATTTACATGACAAATAAAATGTTTATCTTGAATTTTCTGCGGATAGCCTGTGAAGTCCTCTTCATTCGGAAGGAATTTTGTATAACTGGAAAACCTTAAGCGATAAACGAAAATGCACTACACAAAAAAGTATATATCTTTAAAACACACAATTTTAGGTTCTCCTTAGTGACCGTCCTGTCGACATTCAGTTGTTTCTCACGGCTGCATGGAACGAGTATGGAATTTTAAGACCAGTACTATATAGCGTCAGTTGTTAAATATTTGGCTATTGCTATTCTACAAAGCTGTGTTTTGAAGTAGATAGAAAAATAAGCTTTCGTAAGAATAGCTTTTATACCCATTAATGAATGATAGAGGGCAGAGAAATACATGTGAATGTAACACATCCCGATTTTTTAAAATTTTATGTGTAACATTTGGCACGGAATGATAAGGCTTGATTTTGAAAACCAATAATTGAAAACTAGATAAGATACCGCAACGAAGTTCAAACCGTTCAGTATTTACGCGAGGTAAACTTCGGATTAAATTTTCAATTAAATTGTCCGAAAACTTGAGAAAATAGTATTTTCAATTATGCATCCCCATAATATAAAAATTAAATTGAGTTTATATTTATGGGCGCTGTTTAACTGCTGTGATCCTTTGCGTCCCATTCTATATTGGGCGTGAAAGACTGGTAAGTTTGCTCTGAGGCCTCTTTATCAGGCTTGAGGTTCTTTTACGTGCCGTAAATCTACGACATGGGACCAGCGGCTTTACTTTCCTTCCGAAGGAAGCCATGCTAAGGCCTTTTACGCCCGAAAAAATCCATTTCCCTCCGCCGGGTTTGAACCCGCGACTTCGGGATCCTCATAATATGAAGATTTAAATGCAAAAACGGGCAAACAAACAAAAACAACCATTGCGTGGGCTAAAGATGACAAGCATGTGGCTAAACTTAGTGAAAAGATGGAGTAGCTGAAACAGATGGAGAAATTTGAATAAATATAGTAGTTTGCACAGCTGAGCAGTACTTCAGAATAATAGGTTTGTTCCCACACGATTCAGAATCGATTCCGAATTATCTGAGTGTGCGCAGTAGCTAAGTGGCGTTCCAACACGACAGAGAATCAGTTCAAAACCAATTCTGAATTTCCAGTTTGCTGTTCCAACGTATTTGGGAACTAGTTCGGAACGAGTGAAATCGGTTCGTGATTAAGAATAGGAACTGAAAATTCCAGACATGCGCAGATTGTATGGTCTACAGCGCATACTCAGTTAATTCAGAATCGATTCTAATCGCTTGGAACAAACCCGACAGAGAGTATTGAAAAAGCGACATACTCTCTGTATTCAGTAGAAAATAAATTTGAATATGTAATTTATTCCTCCATTCGTGTTTATTTCTCAATACGGAATAGCAAAGGTGTTTGGTAAGCAGTTGCTCGCTGTTGAGTAGTAAGGCGACATACTTGAGGAAAAGAACAAACGTCTAACAAAGCCAGGGAGCAAAACAGCGTTCAAAGATAACAATAATGAGCGATTTAGAAGGTGACAGTGATCTTTTTAATGGTGCATCGACTTCCGAAGAAGAGGATTATTTCCATTTAAACATTATTCCGTTATTTTGGGACCTTTACCCCTATTTGGCACCTTTATACCATTTCCCCCCAACCATGCCCATAATCCCCTTTTTTCTTTTAAGTTTCATTCCAATTTATTCTTTAACTTTCAATTAACGTCCCCTCAGCTTGCTGTGTACGTGCGAATAGTAAGTCTACCTCTTTCAGTAAACGCCGCGCGGGAATTGAAAGCACACCCGCAACAATGGAAAATAATTGTGTGTTCGACGATAACCTCTTTCTCTCACTTTACTGCTATAAAGTAGTCCGCAATAATGCAATTGACAATGAGTGATCAGTAAAGTCGTCCTCCGTGGACTAGTGGTACCGTGCTAGCCTCTAGTTCCCAAGGTCGCGGGTTCAAACCCGGCGGAGGGCGATGGATTTTTTCGGGCGTAAAAATCGTTAGCACGGCTTCCTTCGGAAGGGAAGTAAAGCCGGTGGTCCCGTGTCGTAGATTTACGGCACGTAAAAGAACCTCAAGCCTGATAAAGAGGCCTCTGAGCAAACTTACAGGTGTTTCACGCCCAATATAGAATGGGACGCTAAGAACCATAGTAGTTAAAGAGCGTCCATAAATAAAACTCAATTTCAATTTCAGAATCAGTAGCCTGCTGTTCGTGAATGTGAGTTTGTTGCTGTGAGAGACGTCATCTGTTTACGTGGAGACGAAGCCTGGGCAGGCAGAGACGACAATAACCTCAACCGCGCAGTTCCGAGAATTATTAAGACTGGGCTATAATTCACAAAACAATTATATATAAAGAAATAAAAATTTCAGCCCAATTGAATGGATAGTTTAGAAAATAGCAATTTCAGTTGTGCATCCCCTTAAATAAACCAGCACCTTATTGTGCCTTTTTCACCTTATTTGAGCACCTTTTCCCTTCCTTTTTTCATTTGAAATTTGCAACTAAAAATCCTAACCCTGATCATAAGCATACATTGGTACCATGTAGTTTTGTATTATTTGCATTACGTTCGGAATAGAATTTATGTGGGGTGTCATTGTCTCAGAGTATTGGAGTTTTAAATTAAACATTGTGTTTAGAAGCTTCTGTAGCAGGAAACCTAATGTTAAATTGGAATTGTGTTAAATTACTTTTTCCGGGTTCTGGTTTAAATATAATATCTATATATTACAATTGTTATTCGCAATAACTCAGTATCAATGGCTTTAAGTCGATAAACGAACGCGATTTATTTTTGCTCGAATATTAGGACTGGAATCAGTATGAAAGAAACGCTTACGATGTACGTAAGCCGTACATCGGCGGAGTTTGATTTCATTCATCAACGCTGTAAACGTAGATATTTGATCGTCTTCTGATTGACCGTGCAATGAAGAAGGCCGTGACAGAACGCGAACGGTTCAAGTAGTGTTCCAACCACACAAAATTCCGAATTAGTTCTGTGAGCGTACCGGACTGGCGCATGTGCATTAGCATATGTTGGAATTAGTTCGGGACCCGTTCAGAACCGTATGTTGGAACAAACCTAATATTTCATGCCATGCGCAGGTTTTTTATTTTTTAATGAAAACAAAATTCATTTATGTACAGAAACAGAATTAATATCCAAATAATTACACAGTGTTAACTATTTTAGCTCACCTCCTTTATCCAGCATGTTGGTCTTTCAAGGGTTAACAAAATGCTGATGGGGTAAAATGACGAACGCTTTTTGTTCAATGTGAACGAAAAGTAATTGAAAAAAAAAAGAACAGTTTTTAGAGGGAGACGCATTATCTCAGAAACTATCAGGCTGGAATTTGTGCAAGATGTATATGAATGCTTTCTGATTCACTGATCTTATCCAATAAGATTGTTGTTATGGAAGATAGGATTTTTTTCCTCAATTATAGCATCCTTAAATTAAAATTTATCAGAAGCTATTTAAAAAATAACCAAATATATGTCAATGAACAAATGTAACCAAACATTGTTAATATGGGGGGATCTCCTCCGTGGTGTAGTGGTTACCATGCTAGCCTCAATTTCCCGAAGTCGCGGGTTCAAACCCGGCGGAGGGCGATGGATTTTTTTGGGCTTCCTTCGGAAGGGAAGTAAAGCCGGCGGTCCCGTGTCGTAGATTTATGGCACGTAAAAGAACCTCAAGACTGATAAAGAGATCTCTGAGAAAAATTTGCGGTCTTTCACGCCCAATATAGAAAGGGACGCTAAGGACCACAGCAGTTAAAGAGCGTCCATAAATTAAACTCAATTTAATTTAATTGTTAATGTGGCTGTAAAACCAAGTAATGGGAAAGGTGATAAATAACGAAAATCTTATTAACGCCAACGTAGATCCACGACAGCGCTTGAGAGGTTGTTTTTGTCATCCTAAAATTTGATTTGGAAATCTTCAATAGTGTCTGAGGAAAACGGGTCGTTTACACCAGAAAATATTCAAAGAATGGTGCCGTTGAAAGCAAAACAAACTTGATATATTTTCAAGAAAAGAAACCACATTAGTTGAGTACACAGAAGCTTCCATATTTATTAGCACTACCAATTTACAGAATAAAACTTCCCCTAAACGATGGGCTAAAGTTTCACACTCTATTCGAAAGTGTTTAGGAGCTGTGATTTATTTCTGTGAAGTGGTGCAGAATTAACAGTAGAAAAAGATAGATGCATTGCCATTGTTAAAAGTCGGATGTGTTACATTCACATGACTTTCTCTACCTTCTATCGTTTATTAGTGGGTATATAATTTATTCTTAATAAAGCTTCATTTTAATTGAGGTAAACCTTTACAGAAATAGCGACATTTCACATTTCGTTATAGATACAAAGAGAACAACGATAGTCAACTGTTTAAGAACTAGACGCTATATGCTGCCTTAAAGTTCAATACTGTTTCCATGCAATCGCGATAAACGACTGAATGTTGACAGGACTTTGAAAGAATGAAGTATTGAACAATGTGAATCATTAATTGCGAATATCTCGAAATTGCTTATACGACAAAAACCTTATTTGAAATAAGTTGTGTGTTTTAAAGAGATCCAAATTTTTTGTGTAGTACGTTTTCATCTATCGCTCAACGTTTACCAGTTAGCTATACAAGATTCTACAAAATTCCTTTCGAATGAAGAGGACTTCACAGTCCACTCCCAGAAAATTCAAGAAATACATTCGATTTGTCATGTAAATATGCTTAATATATGGTATTTTAATTAAAAATCGTTAGAGCCATTTTTTAGAAAATAAAAAATTTCGAAACATCTTCCATTTAAAGGATAGTTTGGAGTTGTTTTTTTTTTCTTGAAAATCTTCGTGTCGCATCTTTGGAAGGTACTGAACTTAAATATTAGGTTTGGTATTTATTCGAGATTTCTCTTTTGAGTTATGCTGTTCACAGACACACACACACGGAGCTTTTTCAAAAAATGCATTTTTTTTTATTGTGTGTCTCAAAACATGTATTTTCAGTGATATCTCGATATAGAATTTTTGGGTGGAATGCAATACCTTCTCTACTTCCTCTGTACGTGGTAAAGAAAGAAAAACTATATTTAAAATATGTATTTTGACTACAATGATAATATGCGTATCAAATTAAAAAAGAAATTTGAATTTATAAGCCTGCGTAAAAAACTAAAGGTTTAATATTTTGTCAATTTTCGTCATTTAGTCTCCTCTTAAAAAATGTCATATGGGACTCTTAAGAAGACTAATAATTCGGTCTGTCCATACCAACAAACACACTGAGAGGCAATATTATCTAAGATATAACTATTTTTAAAAAATCATACTGGATTTTGCTGCTCTTTGTACGCTATAAAAGATAAACACGAGGACGGAGAAACACCAAGAAATAATTTTCATCAAATGATTTACGGTACATGCAACGTGCTTGATGCCAAGGTTCACTGAACAGGCTATCATCCCTTATCATCGAAATTACACAACCGGAAGTTATATTTTTATTATTTCCTTGCTTTCGTCAAAATGCAATTAAAGCCACATCAAAGTCATGTTCATAGAATACAAATAATAGCAGCTGAAGGCAAAGCATTCAGGAATGAGATATAAATATGCATTCATGTTCCAAACCTCAGGCTCAAAAGTAATGTGCCGTTTATACGGTCACCAAGGAGACATAACATTGCCTGTTTGTGTTAATGAAGCTTGTTTCGTCTAAACAAAACACCTTAATATGCGTCTGTCTGCACATACTTATAATAAAACTAGCCGAGGTTTACCTCGTAATGATCGATTTTGATCTGTAATAACTGATGTTAGCGTGTTTAATAGGCTACACTAACGCGAAAAAAAAACTGAGCGAGGTGGCGTCGTGGTAACGCGTGTGACTCGCGTTCGGGAGATACCGGGTTCGATTCCCGGAGACAACCCACTCTGACCCATGGGTCTTTTCGGGAGTTTTCCCGGGTCGTCAGGGTTTCTCTCATCTTTCGAATTTCCTGTCCCTCCAATTCGTTTCGTTAATGATTTCATTAATCCTATATCCCGTTTGGTCTGTTTCAGGGTTGGATGTGTCGGCGATGGTGTTTCGGTGCAGCGTGGCAGGGAAAAAGGATGCACTCTGTGAACTTTCTTCGTCCCTCGGCCTTCGGCTGGTTGCCGGGGTATACGGACCGCCCCTTGGGGGAGGCGTTGGACCCTCTGTGTGGGACAGGGTTCCCGATCTACCTGTCCGACTGCAGGGGCGTCTCAATCCGGAAACTGTAGGAACCCTGTCATTGCTGTGCCGTCAGTCCTGGTTCCGGTCGCCCGGTATTTCCTCTCCTTCCTTACTCCATCCCGGGTCGCCCTCTCATGGTGCTTCAGTGCCGAATCCCCTCCGTTTCACATTCCAATCCAATCCCCAAAGAAATCTTACCTACGTTTAAAATCATTTTACGTGTATGCGTTCTTATCTATCATTTTTACGCAAAATGATGGAACCAATTCCTACGAAACTTGGTGTATTACATACCTACAGAGAGAGGCAAAAAAAAAAAAAAAAAAAAAAAACTACGGACCGGCTGCGCGGTGTTTTTCCTGTCCGCGTCCTCGGCGCTCATTGCCGTCTGCCGCTATCATAGAAAGGCGCGGATGGAACTACAAAACATTTTAAAAAATATTTTAAATAAATATTTGAAAATTCAAAACAATAACAAAGAATATCTCGGAAATGGTTAACTCCAAGCATTTGACGTCACTTGTTGGTTTAACGAGGTTTACTCTTTTTGTGTAGTAAGATTTTGTCTATTTCTTACAGTTTACCAATTATACACAATTCCTTCCGAAGGAAGAGGACTTTACAGGACATTTAAAATATACATTTTATTTGCCATGCAAGTATCTTTACTATATGGCATTTTGAACAAAATTATCAGAGCCTTTTTTTCTCGAGAAAATAAAAAATAACGAAACATTTTCCATGTAAAGGGTACTTTGGGTTGGAGAGATTTTCTTGAAAATATTCGTGTCACATTCTTGGAGGACCAGCGTTTCAAAGTTTGGTATTTAACCGACTTTCCGCCTTTGAGTTATGTTATACACACTGACCTTTTTCTAAAACGTTCTTTTTTATTCAAGATGCTCAAAACTTGTATTTCCGGTGAAATCTTGGCATCAAAATTTTGGATGAAATGTAATACTGCTTCTATTTATGAATACGTAATATACAAAGTAAAAAAATGAGTAAATATCTCTAAGCATTGTTCCTTTCACAGCTTTTGCTGCTTTTTGTTTATTTATGGACGCTCTTTAGCTGCTGTGGTCCTTAGCGTCCCATTCTATATTGGGCGTGAAAGACCGGTTATTTTCCTCAAAGGGCTCTTTATCAGGCTTGAGGTTCTTTTACATGCCGTAAATCTACGACACTGGACCACCGGCTTTAGTTCCCTTCCGAAGGAAGCCATGCTAAGGATTTTTACGCCCGAAAAAATCCATCGCACTCCACCGGGTTTGAACCAGCGACCTCGGGAACTAGAGGCTAGCATGGTAAGCACTACATTACGGAGGACGACAACAAGATCGGGAAGGAATGAGAAGAGAGAGAGGCAAATGAGAGATTGGGAGTGACAGAGTTAAGGCAGTAACGTGAGCTGAGCTGCAGGTTCTCCTGGTAGTGAATATAAGTGTGTCAGGGTTTTTTTTTCGGCGGGCACATACCGGTACTTAATACCAATAGTTCGAAGGAGTTGGTAAATATCTATGTACCTGAAGTTTTCAAACATACTGAAGTATAATATTCACCGGTACTCTAACGTACTCATATTCTTTAAGGACATTTGGAAGGCCAAAGTTTAATATTTTCAATTAAAAAAGACAAGATTATAGAGACTTTTAAAATCATAAAATGTTTGTCATTGTATGCCGCACAAATATACTGTATTATATCTGCTATATTCAGAAGCAGAAACCAAAACCTAATTTTATACTAAGACTAGCTGTCTGACTCATATTCCATGGATGCATCCTGTAAAGTAAGGGTAGAAAATAAGGATAGGGGTGTTTCTTTAAAGTCGTGAGTAGCCTACAATTTTCACTCGTATCTAAAGCGTGTCCGTTTTTCTCCAGATTGGTCAAACTGTGTAAATTTGTACATAGTAAGCGGTCCAAAATATGATTAGATGTAGGCTTTTGAACTTATAAAGTATCCTATCCTTATAAAGTATCACCTGAAATACGCGTTTTGAGACTCCCTGAAACCAAGGAAAGCATTTTTTACTTTCTCTACTACATATTCCACCTAAAAACTGAATAACGAGATTCAACAGAAATACACGTTTTGAGACCCATCCAAGATACGCATTTTTACTTTCTCTACTACGTAGTTACAGTAAGTAGAGAAATTATTGTGTTCCTCCCAAAATTTGAATAACGAGATAAAACGAAGTACATGTTTTGAGGCCCATTCAAGGTAAGCATTTTTACTTTCTCTACTACGTAGCTACAGTAAGTATTGTGTTCCTCCCAAAAATTGAATAACGAGATTCACCGGAAATACGCATTTTGAGACTCCCTGAAACCAAAGAAAGCGTTTTTACTTTCTCTACTACGTAGCTACAGGAGGTAGAGAAATTGTATTCCACCCAAAAATTCAATAGAGATTCACCGGAAATACACGTTTTGAGACACCCTGAAACCAAAGAAAGCATTTTTACTTTCCCTGCTACGTAGCTACATAAGTAGGGAAAGTATTGGTTCCTTCCAAAAAATGAATAGCGAGAAGCACCGGGAATACACGTTTTGAGACCCCCCTGAAGCCAAAGAAGCTGTTTTACATTCTCTACTAGTAGTTACAGGAGGTAGAGAAAGTATTGTATTCCACCCAAAAATTGACTAACGAGATTCACCGGAAATACACGTTTTGAGACTCCCTGATTCCAAAGAAAAAGTTTTTACTTTCTCTACTACGTAGTTACAGTAAGTAGAGCAAGTATTCTATTCCACCAATAAAAAACTGAATAATGAGATTCACCGGAAATACCCGTTTTGAGACCCCGTGAATCCAAAGTAGGCATTTTTACTTTCTCTACTATGTAGCTACAGTAAGTAAAGAAAGTCTTGTGTTCCACCTAAAAATTCAATGTCATTGTGACTCCCTGGATCCAATGAATTTATTTGTAAAAAAAAGGTCCAAGTGTTTGTGTGTGTGTGTGTGTGGGTGTGCGCGCGCGAACAGCATAACTCAAAAACAAAAAGTTAGTTAAAAACCAAACTTAGTGTTTAAGTTCAACTTCTTCCAAAAATGCGACACGGAGATTTTAAAGAGAATCCCCCACTCCAAACACACCTTTAACACTGGAAATTTTTCTAAATCTTTTATTCTTTCAAAAATGACTAAGCATTTTGATTAAAATACATATGTTTAGGCTATTTTCATGATAAATAAAACGTGTATCTTTAATTTTCTAGGAATAGCCTGTAAATTTGTCTTGATTGTGAATGACTTTTGATAATTAGTAAATCGTACGAGAGAGACAAAATCTTACTGCACAACAAATTTAGATCTTGTTAAAGCACAGCATTTGTATCAAATATTTTTATTTTTATGTCAAATAACATTTTTATATTTTACTTATACTGAAATATTCTTTGTTATGAGTTTGAATTTTCAAACACATTATACCTACTTCTCTCAACTGTAAATATCTGTTGTTTTTCTTTCTTTCTTTCTTTCTTTCTTTCTTTCTTTCTTTCTTTCTTTCCCATGTTCATACAAAGAGAACAGAATTTCATAGTTATCACGTCTGTGGCTCGCATTCGAAGGTCGTGGGTTCGATTCCTGTGGCCGACCTTCCTGACCAAGACTTTTTTCGGGGTTTTTCCCGGGTCCCCAGGCGAATGCTGGGAAGGATTCTCACATCTCCGAATTTCCTGTCCCTCCATTTCATCTCCATTCTTATTTCCCTTCATGGTCCATCCGTTGGTCTCTTTCAGGGTTGGAAATGTCGGCGATGGTGTTTCGGTGCAGTGTGGCAGGGGAAAAGGCTGCTCTTTGTGACTGTCTCCGTCCCTCGCTTTCGGGTGGCTGACGGGGGTATTCTAACCCCCTTGAGGGGCGTTGGACCTCCTCTGTGCGGAGTGGGTTTCTCGGTCTGCCGGGGAGTCTATCTGAAAACTTTGGGACCCTGCTATTCCTATGCCGACACTCCTGGTTCCGGCCACCCGGCGTCTCCTCTCGCCTTATCCTTTCTCCCGGAGACGCCCCCTTGTGGGGCGTAGGCATAATATCCACTATGTGGACCAATCCAAAGCTATCACATAGCGATCAGCTTTGAGGGGGTTGGCTATCGCTTTAGCTTAATATGTTCTACTTATACCTACAACGAATTGTGCAAATAAGTGATGAAGATTTATATGTATTAACATGAAATAGATGCAAGAATAAGCTTTGTAAGAATAGTTTGTAGAAGAGTGAGTAGAGAAAGTCATGTGAATGCAACACATATTTTATAGCAAAAGCTCCATATGCCTGTGTGTCTTTGAAAACATAACTCCAAAACGAAAAGTCAGTTAAATACCAAACTTGATATTTAAATTCAGCATCTTTCAAAGACGTGACACAAAGATTTTCAAGAAAATCTCCCCCACCCCAAACAACCTTTTACATGGAAACATTTTCGGAATTTATTTTCTTAAAAACGGCTCTAACAAGTTTGATTAAAATACTCTCTGTTTAAGATATGTTCATGACAATCTAAATATATATTTTGAATTCTCTGTGCCTCTCAAGTGTTCTTCATTCTGAATGACTTTTGTATAACTGGTAAACTGTAAAAGACGGACAAAGTTTTGCTACACAAGAAAAGCACACAGTTTGTCACACGCATATATATTTTATGAGATTAACTATTTCCCAGTTTTTTTGGTTATTGGTTTGAATACTTTTTGTAACTGAGAAGTCACTATTCGTTTTGTTTTTGCCGCGGTCATACAAACAACATGGAATTTCAAAGCATCGCGTAGTGACATGCTTTTTAAAATGTGACCATCGCTTGATCTACATATACTACAACAAAATGTGTAATTGTGAACTTTTTCTTTTGGTATTTAATTGAACTTCTTTAACCGGGTAGGCCATTACGGACGGCGAATGAACGAAATGGTAAAAACGATGCTCAAATGGGCCCGAGGTTCCTAGAGCTTAGAGTTATCTGACATTCATCTTCTCAGGATAACAGGAAACCCTGGAAAAAACGTTATCCAGGTAACTCACTTTAACTGATTCGAACTCGGGACCTCTTGAATGTGAGGCAGACCCCTACACTACAGAGATGGGCTAAATGTGAATTGGAAGTTTATCTGGATTATAAGAAGTAGACAGAAAAATAAGATTTAGTAAAAAGAATTTGTAGAATGGTGAAAAGAAAAAGCTATGTGAATGCAACACAGATTTGTCTCGTGGTAATGCAAAGAGCGTGGAGTTTCAAAGGCACCTCATAAAAATATGACTATCGCTTTAGCTACTGCATTCTTCTTATACTTACAACGAAGTTTGTAATGACAGTTCATCTCAATTAACAAGAAGACTCTTTCGCTCAAGCCGTGTGTAGGACAAGGTTGGAAAGATAGAATCAGATTGAAACAATTTAATGTCATAGTCGAGATTTGAACTACGGATCTTCCAGTTTCCGTCCAGGTGGCGCCGTGGTAACGCGTGCGACTCGCATTCAGGAGATCCCTAGTTCGCTTCCCGGCGACAGCCCACTCTGACCCACGGGTTTTTTTTTTCGGGAGTTTTCCCGGATCGTCAGGCGAATGCTGGTGTGGTTTCTCTCAGTCCATGAATATAGCTCCTCATTTTATTCATCCTTAACCCCATTAGGTCTGTTTCAGGGTTGGAAGTGTTGGCGATAGTGTTCCGTGCGGCATGGCAGGAAAAAGTATGCTCTCTGTGGAACCTTATCCGTCTCTCGGTCTTCGGCTGGTTGCCGGGGTATACGGACCGCCTCTTGGGGGGGCGTTGGACCCTCTGTGTAAGGTGGGGTCCCCGGTTTGCCTGCCCGACTGTCGGGGCGTCTCAATCTGGAAACTTTAGGAACCTTGCCATTGCTGTGCCATCATTCCTGGTACCGGCCGCCCGGTATCCCGGTGTCCCGGTGTCTCTCACCTCGTCCCTCCCTCCGGGGGCGTCTCCTTGAGAGCACAAGCACAATATCCTCATTCACTGGATCGGGGTCGAGTCCCCTCCGTTACACATCCCATTCCATTCCAGGCAAGGGAAGAGAAGCATTTTAAGAATTCAGAACGTGAATCATAATACACCTTATCTAAGTTTTGTTTTCTTTTTTCAGATTTGTAATTTGAAAGCAAATTTACTTTTGAAAACAATTTAATTTTCAAGAAAAGCACATCAACCGTTCTGCGTTAACACTTTCGGATCACTATTTTGAAAATTTAGCTCATAAGTTAGCCTAACAGAATAAAACAGCTATAATAGAAACTGCATATTTTGCGCTAAACGTTGTTTCCTCGTATCTATTAACATTTTCTCCTTTTAGATACAATAACCGTTTTACTCTATGTCCACTATAGTATTGTCACGGCTTTTCTTCCTTTGTCTTGTGAGAGTGTGAAGTAGGAATTATGTTTCAAATAAAACAATATATGTCCATTTTTCAGTAACAAACGCAAAATATATATCATTTTGAAGAAAATTGAATGTTGCACTTAATTGTGCTCAAACTGTTTCAACAGTTTGACATTATTATTACTTTTGCTTCCGTATTTTTAAAACGTTACTTGAATATTATCAGAACTGAATATGTCAACTATATAGAACTACACACTTACTGCTAAAGGTTGTGATCAATCTCTATGAAAATTAAAAAGAAAAAAAAAACTTATATTCCATACAATAAATACCCTCTGTTTCGAAGTGCGCGTAGAACAGTCTATTGATGGTAATTATGAAACTATTATTATTATTATATTATTATTATTATTATTATTATTACCAACAAACGTTAAAAACAAGATGCGCATTATATGCACCTTGTTTCTCGAGAAAATTACTGAATAATGCATCCTAAACTTCTGTAGCACCCACATAAACAGTGCAATATTTGATTTTTAAACAACACATTATGTAAAGAAAATGTTGATTTATTTCGCTTGGATAGATCTAGTAAGGAGAAAAATATTTAGTTTCGTCTTCTTTCCTCTTAAAGTCAGGTCGCTGAATTACACGAACATACACAAAAGTAAATGTGACCTTTGAGACGATACTGGCGCCTACTATCAGCTATAGCCAGGCATGACTAGTCGAGAGGAGATTCCTTCCCCTCTCTTCCTCTACAACCCCTGGTCCACCAAAAACATTTGCAGCCTTCTGTACAATAGTACAATATTTTGACAAAATGGGTTAAACAGTGCAAACTTCTACATAAGGGGTTGAAAATATAGTAAGGGTAGTGTTGGAAAGTAGTGTAAATATGTAAAATTTCTTCAAGATAGGCCAAATAGCGATGGTTTATATTTTTGGGGTTGAAAGCGACTGAAAACAAGGGTAGCGAAAGTTTTTGTATATTGTAAATTAGGTGCCAGATTATAAAACATAAGTGTACCAAGCTGTATCAAAATTACTCCTTGATAACGAAGTTGAACGAAATCAGAGGGAAATATGATGATACAGGGTCATCAGATTAAGAGGCCACGCTGCTAGCGGCTCCTGTGTCGCGGTCATGAGCCACTCGCCAACCGACACTTTGCGAGAGAACACGTTCACGAACACTTTCACAGATTTATCTAGATAATCGCCATACTGAAACTGTTTGTAATAACTGCTTATCACTTTTAACTCACGTACTTCAACTTTATATATTCAACTGTATAATACTTTATAAAATTTCTCGTACTTCTGCTGCGCGTAACTTTACGAATTGAGAGACCGACATGAGAATCTTGTTGAACTGGGAGCTGACGTGTTATGTGTTGAGAATCTTGTTGAACACTGGGGACGATGTGTAATGTTTTGAGAATCTTGCCGAACTGGGGGCTGACGTGTTATGTGTTGAGAATCTTGTTGAACACTGGGGACGATGTGTAATGTTTTGAGAATCTTGCCGAACTGGGGGCTGACGTGTTATGTGTTGAGAATCTTGTTGAACACTGGGGACGATGTGTAATGTTTTGAGAATCTTGCCGAACTGGGGGACACGCTACCTCGACCTGGCTTATTTATAGGCTAGCCTTAAGATACGCCTAATGATTATAAATGAAATGCTATTGGCTAATAAAACGCGCCAACATTAGCGTCTATTTTAACATCCAATGAAAACCACTAATACATATTTCTTTTAGAGAACATTCTGGAAGCTTTTTTACCGAAAAGGCGCGAAACATTACGTAACTTCCTGGTTCCCGGTACTGATAAACAACTCACTCCACCGCTGCATTCTTGTGTTATTGTTAACAGTTTCAGTAAAGCCATATATTATTATTTACCAATAATAATTACAATTATTAAACCTCTGAAATCAATGTTACATAAAAATACATATTCATATTAAAATAATTATTTACATTTGAGTAATTTGTGATACAATTTACCGTATCATATGCCCCACTAGAAACATAATTATAAATATTTATAACTTGTTTAGAATTTTATAATTTGTGTTTTTAGTCTCCTAAATCTTGGAACACACGCTATCACTTTCACTTTACACTTCACACGTATTTAACACACGACATATGTTTTATCTCGCCACTACTTACTGGCTCTGGTTTAATTAATTTAGATATTAATCTGACATTACAAATTTTTTTTTATAGCAAATACTTTACCCTAAATTATTTAATCACTGTTTCAAAATTGTTTACCCTCTTACATTGTTGACAAAAATTTATACATTTAAGATTTTTTTTATAATAATTATACATATTTACCAAAATATTTACCCTCTACATATATTTACATCTCTTATATCTAGGCAATGTTTCACCTTTTCTGTTTGCTACATAAGTATTTGTTTTGAATTATTTTTACCATTTTTATTATTTTGAATTTTATTTTAACAATACTCTTTGAATTGTATTTACGTACTTTTAATTTAATATCATATTAAGTTTCAATCTTTGCATTCTTAATTTTCAAATGTTGTTGCAGTTACCACAAATTTAATTTTTTTTTTATATATAATTTATTTCTCTTTTCAAATGACATATATAAATAGTTAACCCTCTTACGTTCCAATACATTTCTCTGCAAGTCGTCTTTAACTATCCAGCATTTACTTTACATCACATTGCTATTTACCCTCCTGGATCAAATTGTGTGTGGCTAAACATTACTCGTAGCCGTAACCTAACCTTCAAATTTTTGTTCATGAATAACCTCTTGTATTCATATGACATTTCGTTCCCTGATAATATTTGAAAACAATCTACAGTTTCCTGAACAATACATCTTTTAACAACTTTCATTTTCAATTCTTCTACTATCTCTTTAATTTGAGAGTACTCTGACAAATCTGTACTAAACTGTACTGGACTGGAGTTTTCAATTTGAACATCTTGGTACAATTTATTTCTTTGCATTTCTGATTCTTTTTGTATTTCTGATATCTCCGCTCTGAAATTAACCTGCGCCTCATTTACATCTACATTCCTAACCTCTTTCATCTCTCTTAGCTCACTTAAAATATTACTCACTTGACTTCCTAACTCTGTACATTCTACATTAACCTCACTTTTAGTATTAACCTCACTTTCTTTGTTATCTCTTTCCCTGCTCGTGTCTAGCATTTTCTTTGAAATTTCTCCTGTCTCACTTGCTATTACTTCCTCATTTTCATCTCTCATTTTTGGCATACTACTATTTAGCTTTATAACTTTCTTTTCAATTTCTCCACTGCTTTGATCTACCTTTTGCTCCAATATCTCATTACTCCTACCAATATCTTCAATTGATTTCCTATGATCCCTTTTTATATCTTCTCTCAATTCCTCCAAACTCTGATCTAATTTCTTACTAATATATTCCCTCGTTTCCCTACAATTCTTTTGCATATTCTGAGTTAATCTTTGTCCTAATTTCTCATAACTCTTTTGCATATCTTCCCTAAATTGATCTCTAAAATTTCTCAGCATTTCCATCATTATTCTAGCATCAATAGTAATATTTCCTGCTATTCTATTCTTAGTTTCTGCACTAATATTTTCTCCCTCCAATACTACATTGTTTGAGCTTTTTTTTGTAACCTGTATTGAATTACAGCTAACTGTTACACTATCCCCTTCCATCATTGTTTCTTCAATATTATTAGTAGCCATTGTTTTCGTTTTCTAAAAAAAAATTACTATATTCTGACCTTTTGTGACGCTGTCTGGTGATGTAGCTTTGATGTCCAGCGTTCTGCCCCATTCTCCTAGATTTGATGTCGCTTCTGCGTTGTGTTGTGATGAATCTACGTCGTTTCGATGTTTTTGCGTTGAATTCCCTGTTGCATCGTAATCTCGGAATTACGATCGAAGTCTGTTGTCCCTGTTGTTTCTTGAATCTGGGTCTTGTAGATGATTTCACCGCTGCATTCCTCCTTTGGTCCTCTCAATTCTTCTTGGTTATTTCTGATCCTTTCCTGGTTACTCGAGTTCCTTTCCTGGTCGCTTCGCCCCACGTTGATGGCGCCAATTTGCGAGAGAACAAATTGTATGTTGCAAATAAATGTTTGTTTACATAACTTTAACTGCCCCACGTATGGGAGCCAATTTGCAATAGCAATTTTACGTGTTTATAGCACCACGTTGTGGAAGCCAATTTACGAGAGCAAATATGTGTTTACTTCACGCGAAGCCATCTTGTGTGACGTCATTCGTTGGTCTGGTCCATAGTTCCCTCTGGCGTAGCAATTTGTATCAGTTTTTGAAATAATTTATTTTAAATGTCCTCCGGCGAGCTGTTTGGGATCGAACATGTTTCTCTTGCAGGGTGTGAAGCGGAAAGGAATCTTTTGTCTAGAAATGATATTGACGAAGAAGTTGGTTGTATAATCTTTATTGCAGAACACGTTCACGAACACTTTCACAGATTTATCTAGATAATCGCCATACTGAAACTGTTTGTAATAACTGCTTATCACTTTTAACTCACGTACTTCAACTTTATATATTCAACTGTATAATACTTTATAAAATTTCTCGTACTTCTGCTGCGCGTAACTTTACGAATTGAGAGACCGACATGAGAATCTTGTTGAACTGGGAGCTGGCGTGTTATGTGTTGAGAATCTTGTTGAACACTGGGGACGATGTGTAATGTTTTGAGAATCTTGCCGAACTGGGGGCTGACGTGTTATGTGTTGAGAATCTTGTTGAACACTGGGGACGATGTGTAATGTTTTGAGAATCTTGCCGAACTGGGGGCTGACGTGTTATGTGTTGAGAATCTTGTTGAACACTGGGGACGATGTGTAATGTTTTGAGAATCTTGCCGAACTGGGGGACACGCTACCTCGACCTGGCTTATTTATAGGCTAGCCTTAAGATACGCCTAATGATTATAAATGAAATGCTATTGGCTAATAAAACGCGCCAACATTAGCGTCTATTTTAACATCCAATGAAAACCACTAATACATATTTCTTTTAGAGAACATTCTGGAAGCTTTTTTACCGAAAAGGCGCGAAACATTACGTAACTTCCTGGTTCCCGGTACTGATAAACAACTCACTCCACCGCTGCATTCTTGTGTTATTGTTAACAGTTTCAGTAAAGCCATATATTATTATTTACCAATAATAATTGCAATTATTAAACCTCTGAAATCAATGTTACATAAAAATACATATTCATATTAAAATAATTATTTACATTTGAGTAATTTGTGATACAAATTACCGTATCAACTTCATCCCCGCGCGAACCGTCATATGCACCAAAACAAATAGGATGGACGGACAAAGCCAACTAGTACCATTATTATTTCGCAAATTTCAATATTGAACGTCCATTACATTGCTTAGCTATTCAAATGTGATATTGGAAACGTTCTCGTCGTGTTCAAAGACAGACATTGCAGTGTCGTAACAGATTATGATTCACATACTGCAGTTCTTCTTGGGAAATGTTAGTTATTTCTTCCCGCATATTATTTTGCAGTTCTTGTAATGTTTAGGGATTTTGGTTAGTTATTTTGTCTATTAAATTGCCCCACAAATAGAAAATCGCAGGGTGTGACGTCTAGGGATCGAGCGGGCCAAAACCCCCACACTCGTCAGCAAGTGTATCCAAAGAAGTCCGAGCGGTATGACCTGTAGCCCCGTTTTGTTGAAATACGCCGTGCACCCGTTCATCTGTCAATTGAGGGAAAAATGCTCCAAAATTAAGGCTTGGTACCAAGCAGCATTAATTGTTTCGTGAAAGAAAATAGGGCCAATTATTCTAGCTGCACTCACAGCACACCAAACACTGACCTTAAGATCATGTAGTGGACTTGGACGTATATGAGGAAGGCGGCGCAATAGCGGGTACTGGAGTCTCGAGAGGGAAGCAGCGCGCGATCGCGACACAGTACCGCTTTATCTGATGGGACCTTATGAACACGATATTCAAACGTCTCCTCCTATCATTTAATTTTATCCCTTTGTGGTAGAAATGATTAGAAGCAAGCTAACGGTCCGGGACAACTTAAGCGTGAAGTGAAATTTACTGTGCATCGCGTAAGGTGGAGTGAGGTGGCGCATTGGTGTTGTTTACCTGTGAGGCCGTGTACAATCTGCTTCGTGACTAGAGATACATACAATGCACTTCTGTCTCTCATTCCGATGCAAGCGTGCTACTTCATTGTTCACCATCAACTGTACTGACTGTACTGTTTACAGTAGCTAATAAGGCAGCGCATTGGCGTCTTTGTTTACATCAAAAGTATTGCGTTTACGGAACTATATAATAACGTTGCAACTACATTGGTTGCTAAATTGTCCCTGATCCTTAGTCTAAGTTCGCAACAAAGTGGCAATATTCATATTCAACGAAATCGGATTGAAATTGAGTGACATGGATATGAAAACTCCTTAAAACTACCCACTTTTAAATTTTGGCAATATTTTATAGTCTATATCCATCCGAAAGAACAGTGCCCTTCAATGGTAAAGAATTATTGCAATTCGTCGAGTGATTTACGAGATTAGCCCCTCCCAACAAACACACACAGGCTTTCTCTATAGACGACACTGTGGCCTGTTATCTGCTAAACAGATTGAAAAAATATCAGAAGTACCACGTATGAAGCGTTAAAAAGTGCACAAAAGCCGGCAAGATTTTTCGTTTTAACGTAATTTATTAAGCACAGTAAAATTATTAGCATCCGTTAAGCATGAGTAATACTGAAAGTAAATGAGAAGCGCAGTATGAATCTTAGCTAATTGCTTTCGCCAGCTGTTGACTGTTTCAATTTAGATTGTAGCCGATTAGTTACGACATTGCTGCAAAAGTGCCATCCCTTTTACTCTCGAGAAACAATGCCTTAGCTACTGTGCGACATTACGATGCCTACCCCAAACTATCTATTCATGCCTATAGCTATAGATAACATCGCTCGCCCATCTCAACTCCACGTTAGATGTGTTATCATCAGGTAGAGGGGTTTTAGCAAGTAAAACATCAAGTTAGGAACGCACCGAGGGTTGGTGGCGAGAGAATGTGGAAGCGCTTGTGACCTTGCAGTGTTCTCTGTAAACAAGTACGATGTATAGTTTGAAGGTAGTACACCCGAGTTCGATAGCAGGTGGAACAGAATTAAGGAGTATTAGAAGGAAAAAAACAATGTATGTTTGGCTATTTATAGTATTCAATAAAGTTACCTCCTGATTTAATTAAGGTATTAATATACAGAAATCTGAGTTACGTTGCTTTTATTTTACGTCAAAAGCTGTACATTTTTAAAATAACATCCGCTCTTATTAGCCCATAACCCGGATCTTCGAAAAATTCTGATTCATTTGGAGTTGAGGAGGTTGAAAGACCACTTTCCTCATGATTACTTTCCAGTAATTTCACATGTTCCTTGTGTTTCATAGAATTACAGATTGTTTAACGTGATGTTTCAAACGTCCTTTGAGTTGTAATGTTACATCTGACGGTTTCGATATTTGTACTGAGGTGTTCCATGCCAAATTCCGCTACAAACGATGATTAATGTGATGATTTTTATGTATGAATTCTTCTTTACTTTAGACAGATTTCCACAGTTCTCCACTGGTTTTTATGGAGCGAATAAATGGAAGTCACAACGAAACCGGCTGTTATGGAGGAAGGGGAGAAGTGTGTCCGTCACAGTACCCGACGTCACCTATACTCTATGCGGTAGCACGATTGCTCTGTTTACTTACTAAAACCCCACTGCCTGTTTATCATTTGTCTGTTTGCTTCATCGACAAAACTGGGCTAAAATATGTTAGGTGTAGGGTTACCAGATTTTTTAATGAAATGTAGGGCACTAGTGGTCTAAGATGTAGGACATTAGATAAAACTGTAGGACATATAGAAAAATGCTAAATGTAGGAAAATTAAACTCCAAAGCTAAATTACTACACAAACATCTATGCATAGGTTTTGTATTCCATATAATAAAAAAGAGTAACGGCAGCTGTCTAAGAACCTTAACAAATTATTATGCTTCTGTGAAGAATATATTTTATACAAAGGATGTGGCTTTGATATATAATTAGTACATTCTATTCAACTTAAATATTTAAAGTTATATTTTACTAGAACGGGCCTTTGACTGAGTCAATCAATGACCTGTTTCTTTCGTGTGTCTATTGTACTGATGAAAAAACTCTCAACATAAGCGTTGTTTGCGCAACAGCAAAGTAATTCCACTATTTTCAAAAAATATTTTCTTATCTTTATCTAGATGCTAATCAGTTTGAAACTATCCTCAAAGTGTATGAAGTACAAGATTTTTTCAGAAATTTCCCCAGTCGCCAGATAACCCTAGCCAGGGATTTCTAAGATGTCAGTTTTGAGAAGTACGTCAAAAAATATTAACCCAGGTAATAACTGCAGACAAAGTTATGCCTGGAGCGAAACAAAACACTAGTCTGCATGATATCGGATGACTGAAAACTAATAAGTGATTCTGACTCACTTTTTTATGCTGATTTCAGAACTGCTTTTAGTTTTTTTCTATCACGTACAGTTTTTTTTCACAATTTCACTTCAAAAATATCGCCACTACACATAAAATTGGGCTTGATGAAGCAATTTGTAAGGGCCCTACCACAGGATGGACCCTGCTTCAAGTACCTTTCCTAGATATTTCCCTTTATTACACAAGATAAATTAAAGGCTGCAATTTTTGTTGGTCCTCAAATAAAGAAATTGATGAAGGATGAAGATTTTGAGAAGACAATGAATGAGAGAGAAATAAAAGCACGGACAGCCTTCCGATCAGTTACTGAAAACTTCTTAGGCAATAACAAAGATCCTAATTACAAAGCCATTGTCGAAACAATGTTGGAAAATTTCAAGAATATGGGTTGTAACATGAGTGTAAAGGTGCATTTTCTGCATTCACATATCAACTACTTTCCAGAAAATCTGGGACATTATAGTGAAGAGCAGGGTGAACGTTTTCACCAAGATATTAAGGAAATGGAGAGGAGGTACAGGGGAGATGGAATGAAACTATGATGGCCGACTACTGTTGGATGTTGAGGAGGGACAGTCATCTTCAAGATCTGCGAGGAAGTCAAAGAAGAGAAAGTTTGAAAAAATTAAATGAAACACTTTGGCTTCTTGTTTTGTTAAAATGTAGTCATGAAATAAATTAGGGGAGTTCTTGAGAGTATTCTTAAAAATAAAAACTTACTTGAATAAAAACTTACCTTATGTGAAATGGTATTTGAATACTTTTCTACGCTTATTAGTAAAATTGTCAAAACATTAATTCTTATTTTGTGTAAAAACTTGACGTGATAGAAAAAGAAACCGGAAGTTATTTCTGGAATCAGCATAAAAACTTGATTCAAGCACACCTACTTTTAACAAATCATCTGACAAAAAGTTTGAAAATGCAGACTAGTGAAATTGATGGAAGATAAGCCAGCGTACATTACTATAAGGTTCCTCAGATCTAAGACAGAGATATAAACCGTTTGACGGAACAAAGAGATCAATGCAGAAAAAGGTAAGATACGAACTTGAATACGGGAATCCCCTTTTGCTGACCGTTAGAAATACGAAAATTTGAATTACATTGTTGAACCTTATTTTTCTTAGAAAATGTGCAAATAGAAAAGAAACAGAACCACATAAACCGGGATTTTGCACCTAAAATTATGAAAATATTTTTGTCACCCAAAAATTTCAAGTTGTACAAGACTCCATTCTAATCAACTAAGATTTGTGATCTGTCGTCTGCTGCCGGACGATCTTTAGTCGGAGTTCAAGGAGTCGACCTCGCAGATTCGCTTGACCCAAAGGGTCACACAGAAGTGGATGATGGCTATGTCTAATAAGGTTTGGCATATTTACATTGGAATAGTGTCACGTAGGTGTTAGTGGGAGCAAATAAGGCCCACATCAGTTTCTGTGTGCTCTCTTGCGTTTACGTAGACGCAAAATGTTTTCCACGGGACACAACTATGCACAACTTAATGGTCATTCCATAGCAATGTAAATTACAAATTGACTAAAGAATTGCAGTAGTAAACCAGAATTGTATTATACATGTTTTCTTAACTTTTCCAATGATATTTGTTTCTAGAGGAAAATTTATGTACAATTAAGCAAGGTTATAATTTCTCTTCACCACTCGGTCCACCAGCTCCAGGTATGCAGCACCACTGCATTTCCTGAAGTAGATTAGTTGGACATTGCTATATATACACGCCCATAAATGAAACCAGATCTTAGCAATAGACATTACGTCCACTCCAAAAACAAAACTATCGCCCACTGTTGTAGTGCTTGTGATTGCAATACGATGAAATAACGGAGGTTTTGTAACGTTGTCTACAGGGTAGAATGTTGAAGGATTTAGACCATAATACCTCTTTAAAACGGATTATCTAGTGCAGAAAACACGCATTGGTCTCTCCTTCCAACCGCGAAATAAACGCTTTCCCTTTAGCTGCATTGGTTCTCGCGTCTACAGAAAATTAGATTTAGAGTGTTTCAAGTTCCAAGGTATGTATGTGGCCTTTTTGTATTCTTTTCATGGTTCCAGTGTAGGTCTAAACCTGTCTAATATCCATTGGTGTATAGTCTTTCTCCTATGAAGAATGCTAAAACACTAATGTTCATACTTAACAACTAAATTTTTATTTACAAAAAAAGATTTTGTTGGTTAACGGCGCTGTCAGTTGCCAGGATCATATCAACGCCGCCGGTGTACCGGAATTTCGTCCCCCGCAGTTGTTTTACATGTAGTACATCTACTGACATGGGGCTGCCACTTTTAAGCACACTTAAAAACCATCGATCTGGGTTGGTAAATGTTCACTATTAGTACAGACCAATAAATACCCCATTACATAAATTAAATTGTTTGTTGCTGTATTCAAACTCTCAATGTGATGAGAGCGTAAATGGTGTTACGTAAAATACAAAATTAAATATAAAATGGATAAACGTGAAAAAGAAAGTAAAACTAAATAGGCAAACAGATTCCCAAAGTTCATAAAGGGTATGCCTCCTGTGTTCTGAGGAGGATTTTTAAAAAAAAGAAAACCAGCAATATTCGGGGATTCGAACCTGGTTTGATGCGCTTTGACCTACTCAGTTTAGTTAATGCATAACTTCAGAGAAATACAACGTAATTTAAAATTTGTAGAGCACGTCCCCATGGTACTGATGTACCTAAATAGTTCTTATTTATATTTGTGGTGGTTTTAATAGTTTATTAATTTCTAATACAGAATTTAAACCCACACTGGTATCTCTGTCATTTAGAACATAAATACAAGTACATCATTCTGTTAATCTTGAGCGGAAGCTGGAATCGATGTTTAAGGTTGTCTATTAATAAAGGGTTTAATAGTATGTAAACTCATCCTTGTTTCTTATGCGATTGCATCTAGTATATTGTTTGCCATGGTACCTGGCTTAGTAGACGAATAATAGTAAAGTGAAATTTTTATAACTTCAACTTCCATTGCAACGAAATTATATAAATAACAACAATTCTCCGAAACACTACGCTTATACATATGCTTTTGTTATAAATACTTTAATAATGTATATTAAAAACCTCAAGGAGTTACAGCGTGGAGGTAAGGAGCGTATTTAGAACATCTGAAGGGTTAAAACTAAGTTCCATCTGCATTTTGCTCTGAACCAACACAAGGAAAAAAAAAAGCTTGAGTCTATGCTTTCTTAAATTAAATAATTTTCTTCGTTGATTTATACTAATTGCATGTAAAACTTTCATATTTTCTCAGGCATTTGTGTCCATTCATTGATGTCGTCTTTCGTGGTGTAGTGGCTACAATGCTAGCCTCTAGTTCCCGAGGTCGCGGATTCAAACCCGGCGGAGGGCGATGGATTTTTTCGGGCGTTAAAATCCTTAGCATGGCTTCCTTTGGAAGGGAAGTAAAGCTGGTGGACCCGTGTCGTAGATTTACGCACGTAAAAGAACCTCAAGCCTGATAAAAAGGCCTTTGAGCAAAATTACCGGTCTTTCAAGCCCAATATAGAATGAGACGCTCAGGACGACGGCAGTTAAGGAGCGCCCATAAATAAAACTCAATTTAATTTTAATTTCATTCATCGATAGTTAACATTTATAATTCCAATGCCTAAGACTTTATTTATGAGATAATGTAACAGAAACCGTTGTTCTCCATGATAACTTATTACACTACTTAGCAATCATGGACATTTCGTGGTTATTGCTTTTCTTCTCGTTTGGCGATACTTAATCTGAGATGAAAACAACTGTCAAAATGGCTACTGCATTGCTTTATAAATTCAATTTATCGTATATAAGCCTAGGTCTCTTTCGAAAACTTCTGCTACCTTTGAATTACGTTTTGCAAATCATGCTCCAATCCAGAAACATAATTTGTTTCTTTATACTACAAAGTATAGAATAATTAACTTTGGGCAATAATCAATAAGCGCGGTAAAAGGAGACAAAAAATGTTGAAACTCAAGAGCATCCATTCTCTTGCACATTTTATAAAAATGTTATGCATACCACTCGCACGACTTTCTCTACTTGTTTATTACAAATGCACTTAAAAAATAAATCCTGTAGCGCTACAACCCGACTGCCGGCTTCACGCCCACTTACGCATGGCAGAAGTGAGCGGTCATCCAACCAATACGGGGAGGTGATGGGGCAAGCATCACGCTTCCCTAAGCCGGAAAGTTGGCTCAGTTGTCCAGGGCCGCTACCTATCGCAACTCCTCACATTCCTCGCGATGCTGAGTGGGCACCGGTCCTACACTTGGAACTTAAAACCCGCACCCCCATGAATGGGATCGATCCCGGGTGCATTCCGTGGCCGGAAGTCACAGATCCACGTTCTAACCCACAGCACCATGGCGCAGGACACAAATGCACATGCATACTTCATAATAAATGCTGGCCCAGAAATGGTTTCAAACTAAGCCATTTTGTTACATGCAACATGTAAAAACAGCATTCAAAAGTTTATACCACAAGTCGTAGTAACGAGCTTATGCGAAGGAAAATAGGGGAAAAAAGAAGAAGAATCGCAAACTCTCAAATTTTCCCTCAGATGATAACGTTGGAAAATGTAAACTTACATGAATTTTACACTGCGGTTTTACAGTGGTACGCTTTTGCCTCCCTGTTATGGTTTTCCAGTTATTCAAATTCCAAAAATGCAGTGGCTTTCATGGGTTATTCACAGAAAGTTCAATACATTAACTTTATTCAACACGTCAATATTTCAAACAAATGACATCTTAATCAAAATCTTATAACCATTATCGAGAAAATACAAAAAGTTTGATGTGCTACATTCGCATGACTTTCTGTCTACTATCGTTTATTTTTATATAGCCACTACAAACTATTCCTAAGAAAGCTTGTTCTTCTATCTGCTTCATTTTAATCATATAAGCCTTTACAGAAATAACTTCGTTATATATTTCGTTATAGGTAACAGAGGGATACAGAAAGCAGAATTGATAGTCAGATGCTGGGCTAAAAATTCCGTACTCTCCGTGAAATTGCAAGAACAACTGAATAGCGATAGCACTTTAAAAAATCTTATGTGTTGCATTCACATTACTTTCTCTGCTCACACTTCTTTAAAAGCTCTTCTGTCATACAAAAGGTTATTTTTCTATACAAGATGTGTCTTAATTGGTGTCATATATTTGGGGGATGTGTTCCTGACATCAAAACAGTAAAAAAGTTCATACGAACATGGGTCTGAAAATAATTTATTTCAGAGTTACAACACAAAATCGAAAGTTACAAAAATTGCTCGAAGTGGCTTCCTCTTGCTTCGATGCATGCAGTAAGTCTGCGTTCCATGCTCTGGCGTACTATGTTGAAAATTCCTGGTGTGTTTCGTATTTGGTCAAATCCAGTTTGGATACGTCCTCTCAAAATGTCAACATCAGGTACAGGAGTCGCATAAACCAAGGACTTCTAATGTCCCCAGACGAAGAAATCCATTGGATTCAAATCAGGCCATGCAATGGGCCCCCCTCGACCAATTCATCTTTGCGAAAATCGATCATTCAAAAACTTACGAACTATCATACTGAAATGAGCTGGAGCACCATCGTGTAAAACCACATTCGTTGGATGATGTCCAAAGGCACATTATCACTTAAGTGATGCAGCTCATTTCTGAGAAACTGGAGATAGGTTTGTCCATTCAGACGCGGAGGGAAGAAGTAGGGACCAATAAGTGTTCATGAATGATTCCACCCCAAAGGTTGAGAGAGAACCTCTGTTGATGGTTGTCCTGTCGTACTTCATTAGGATTTTCAAATGCCCAGTTATGAGTGTTATGAAAATTAATGATGCCGTCGCGAGTAAAACCAGCCTCATCCGTGAGTAAGATACAGGCTAGGAAATTGATGAACACAGCGCACTGCTGTAACATGCGTTGACAGAAACGTCTTCTTGGCTCAAAGTCCCCTCATCTAATCCTTGCACACGTTGAAGGTGATACGGGTACAGAAGATTTTCATGCAGAATTCTCCAGATAGTCATATGTCTAACTCGTTCCCTTACAGCCATACGTCTTGTGCTTTGTGATGGGTCTGCATCCACAGTACGAAGAACTCATTCTTCAAGCTCAATGCCTCATACCGCTCTTGGTCTCCCAACATCCCTAGTACTCCTCTCAAATGCGCCATTCTCTCTCAAGCGTTGGTGAATTCGTGCGAATGTTCTTGCACACGGTAACGGCCTGTCAGGGTAACTTTCTGCATAAAGTTCACGTGCCCGTGCTACATTGCCGTCTGCACGGTCATGCGTGTAGTGCATATCCGTCTGTTCACTCATGGAATACATCTTCTTTGACCTATAACAACGAAACGGTTGGTCTTCAGACCCATGTACATATGAACTTTTTTTACTGTTTTGATGTCGGGAACACGTCCCCCAAATATATGACACCAATAAAGATACACTCTGTATACTTCTTGTTAATAGAGCTAAATCTTCTTCACATATATACACACATCGTTGCAGGTATAAGAAAAATGCAGTAAACTAAAGCGATAGTCAAATCTCATCAAAGTGGGACGCTATAATATGATGGCTTTGAAATTCTGTTCTCTTTGCATGAACTCGAAAATGAAATGCGACTTGCAGTTAAAAAACGTAAAAACTATTTGAAAATTCAAAACAATAACAAGGAATATCAGTAGAGTATATAGGTCCATCCTGGGCCACTTTTTTGCGTTTATATGGGAAAAGATAGGGAAAACGAGGGTATATGCGGAGGTTCACGGAGGAAAATGCGTTTATATGGGGAAGATAGGGACTACGAGGACCGATGCTAGGCTAGATAGAGGTTGAAGGAATGAGGATGTGCTTTATATGAGAGATACGTGGAATACGAGGAGAAGTGTTGAACTAGATAGGGGTTGAGATATGGAATATGCATTTATATGGGAAAGATAGGGAAAACGTGAACAGAGGCTAGGATAGACAGATGCTGAAGCAGGGGAATATGAACATATTTACAGGAGAGATAGGGGATACGTGGAGAGGTACTAGACTATTCAGGGTTTGAAGGGTAGAGTATGACTTTTTATATGAAGAGACGAGGAAAACGAGGGTATATGCTAGGTTGGGAGAACCTTCAAGGAGGAAAAAATGCGTTTATATGGGAGAGATAGGGAAAACGAGGAGAGTTCTGAGGTAGAGCAGGGACTGAAGGAGGGAGAGATATGCTTTATACGACAGAGATAGGGCATACGAGGGGAGGTGCTAGTGCAGACAGAGGTTAAGGATTACGGTATACGATTATATGAGGAATATATGGAAAATGGGAACAGGCGGTATGATAGACAGAAGCTGGGGCTACTTTTACGTTTATATGGGAAAGGATAGGGAAAACGAGGGTAGATGCGACAGTTCAAGGAGGAAAATGCGTTTATAGGGGAGAGATAGGGAATACCAGGGCTGATGCTAGGCTAGTCAGATGCTAAAGGAGGGAAGAATATGCTTTATACGAGAGAGATAGGGAAATACAAGGAAAGATGCTATACTAAACAGGACTTGAAGGCTAGAATATGGCGTTTTATATGAGCGATATAGCGAACCGAGGAGAGGTATTAGGCTAGGAGTTTTGAATGATAGAGTAGACGTTTATATGCGAGAGCTAGGCTAGACAGGGTTGAAGTAGGGAATGCGTCTTATATGAGAGAGGTAGGGGAATATGAGGAGAAGTGCTAGACTAGACAGGAAGGTCTGAATGACAGAGTATGCGTTTATAGGGGAAAAGATAGGGAAAACGAAGGTAGGTGCTAGGTTGAGAGAGTCTTCAAGGGGGAAAATGCATTTATATGAGATCGGTAGGACATATGAGGAGAGATGCTAGTCTAGACATGGGTTGAGGAGCAGAGTATACGCTTATATGGGAGAAATATGGAAAACGGGAGAGATACAAGGATAAACAGGGGTTGAAGGAGGAGGAATGTAGGGTTATACGGTAATATATAGAGTAATTCGATTATAAAACTTTTATCATCCAGCGCCGCAACACTTTTATATACTTATTTTCTAAACCTTACAAACTTTATATGTGTTAAACTAGTGCGCGAAACGGAGAGGGACAAACTGTATATCGGTTTACAGCGAAGTATACGTCCTATCCTATTCCCACCTTGTATGTTCTGAATCTTCTCATTGTCTATTCATTCCTAACATAATCACGTAACAAGACGTAACCAACAAACGTAACCACGTAACAAGACGTAACACAACGTAACATAACAGCATGACAAGACGTCATACTAAGCAACATAAGCACGTAACCACGCAACATCACGTGACATCTCGTAACCAGAAACGTTACACGACGTAACAACACGTAGCAACTATGTAACCAAGTAACAAAACGAAAGAACAACACGTAACCAACCCATTGCTAAGGCAATCTAAACTAATTCATCCTTCATAACTTAGACAATAAGTACGAGAACCTAGCCTAGATTAACCCGACCAATCCTAAACGTTCCTCTCATCATCTATTCTACTCAGTCATCGACTAACCTAATCTGGCTAACCAAAGATAACCTCGCCTTTCTTTTAGTGAAATTGCAATGTTTTATTCAGGTTTTATTATTCGAGAGTTTTAATTGAAAAGTTTACGTCAACATACCTTTATTTTAGTTCGTTGTAGGCGTCTCTCCCCTTTTTATCTAGGCTTGAGACTAGCACTAGGATTGCTCCTAATGGCAGGGTTACCACCTTCCCTTCCATCTTCTTCTTTCTTCATCGGTCGTCAGCTAGCTGCATATACAGCACACGGATAACCTTCATTTTTTTAAGATTGTAGACTCACGAGAAAATCTTCATATTCGACTTACATTCTCTTATGCACTACTTGTAATGCTGTAATGTCCATAGGCGTATGTCGTTATACCGTCCTCAGCAATAATTCTTTTATCGTCGTATGGTGTCAATGTAATTTTATTCACTTGTACTGTGGCAAGAGCATGCTGTCGCGACAGGATCAGATTCATGGGCGTTCTGATAATTTCTCTGGTTTTAAGACAGTCAGTATAGCTGTCGAACGTGACGTACTGCTTAATAGCACTACGTTTTATGCCTTTAATCTTTTTTATCATTGAACCGTCGATATCTAGGGCATACATTTTAGGTCGTAGCCCTACAAAGCGTTGAATGATTTTACCATTAGCCTCGTCTTTAAATTTCCCAAGTACCTTCTTGTTTAGAGGTGAATAGCGTATATGGCTTGTAGGATAATCAGCAGTATCTAGGTGCTCAAGAAAACGTAGCTTATCCTGGTACACATCTTCAGTTGTAACACGATGAATGAACGAATCAGTGTCCATATACATAAGCTTCAGGTTTTCAGCTCCATAATACGGTAGCAACACATCATAGTGATACCGGTACATTAATGTCTTGGAGATATCCAACACACTCATACCGATGTATATAGGCTTGTTGAACACGATCTGTCGGGAGGCCATATGTACAGCAGCTAGATTAGAAGCATATATAGTCCTGTCGATAAACGTTGGCTTTGCAATTAACTTTTCCAGAGTCTTCTCATTTGTCACCAGCCGTATATCCATACGATTACGCAGGTTCTCCATAGTTTTTCCGAACATAGCATTGTTGAACAATTTGTAGAGATCCTTCTCAAAATCATTTGAGGCCTGTTGTCGTAGTCTGTTGTTAAATTCCACATACGGTTTTAACCATCGAGACTGTTGGAATTGTAGCACACGATGGATTTTTGTTAACCGTAGTCCATGATCAAGAGCTTGCTTCAACGCCATGTAATGTAGTACATACTTATTTCGAGGTCCTAGATGAGGTATCAGTTTCTTTGTAGGAGAGTCCTTAGGCGTCATACACTCAGGCAGGAAAGGTAGATCGTTGTGTAGATCGTGAAGTTCTGCAGGATACTCGACGTCGACTTCTAATATGTAGCCGTAAGGATCATCTTCTTGTAGTCTTTCTAAGTCAATTTTTTCAGGTGATACCCACTCAAATCTACCATAAGGGAGACCGTGACTCATTGCCCACCCATATTGGTTGTTGGCGTCCTCATAGGTAATAAATTGGGTTGGTCTCGACGGATCATACTTCTCCATGTAGGTGTTATTAGCCTCTGCATAGCGGTGGGAAACTTGACATAAACCTCCTCTTATACCAGATTCCACCATGAGTAATTGATCATAATCCTGTAACAATTCCAGCTGAATTCCAGTGTACAGTAACATGGCATCCCATGTAAGTCCTGGAGAGGTGAAATAATGTGCAGGGTCGACTTTGTGTGTTTTGAGTGTTTGCTCCCTAAATGTCTCAAAGACATCAGCTAGGAGAAGCACATCAGAGATTAAGTAGAGGTCGCTGTACTCGCCCAGGTTTCTGACATTAAACAGCTCCCATACATTTTTAGCATGATCGTAGTCAGCATCACTAATTTCCTCTTCATTTAATTTATTGTAGAAGGAGTCCTTAGGAGGTAAGCAGGTTTCGTTCAAGACGTCCCATGAAGTGATGTAATCATAGGGAAATACACCCTTACGGCTCATCAACTTCAACTTGTCTTCTCCGAAGTACTTCAATGTTTCAGGATACGATGTTAGATTTTTTACCAGCTTATCCAAGCTTGTACTCAGGAACCGAAAACTATCCACAAACCGGAGCTTTATATCTCCAACATACTTGGAGAATGATATATAGCTTTCTTCAGAGCTAGGAATTACTTCCACCCGCTCACTTGTACATCCCAGCTCCTTAACAATGAAGTGTGAGTCATATCCACTGAGGTTGTGCATGAAGACAGGGATATATTTAGGTGTTTTGCAGGCTAAATTACATTCATTATGCAGACTCCCCCGATATTCACCACTGATGTGATCATGGTCGCGTACTTTATAGTTCTCTTCAGTAAAGGTTTTTCCACACAAGTAGCATACTGTAGAGGCGTTAAAATCCATCTGCTGTTGATCTGTAAGTTTCAGGGGCATGACAGATTTGTATATATTATTAATCTCCTTTGCAAGGAATGACAGGTATTCCATAAACTTCTGAGCAGCATCAACACCACGATATACATAGGGATGCTTAGGAAGACCAGTTTCCAGATGTTCAACGTTGGTTGATGGTTTAACGTAAACACAGAAGCTCATTGCTGTATGCTCTTGATAAGGGGTTGTATAGGAAGTTTCAGGACTGGTAATACACATATGACATGGAGTGAGAATACTCTCAAAATCCGCATAGATGACATAAGGTAGTTTCAGCATCCTCTCCACATTTTTAAACTGTACAATTGATTTCTCCTTTGTAGGCATAACTACCCTTGCAACACCATGCTGATTACAGATGGCTGCATGTTCTTCCAGTTTTTCCAGCCCACTTTGTCCATATCGATTGTCAAAGTGTGTAAAGCACCGCTTACAGGTATATATCACTCTACCGTGCTTAGTTTTTTGATATCGAAGGAGCTTCTCAAAATTCTTGATATATACATAGTGATGTTTTCCACTACTGTCACTCAATAGCAGGAGGTCACAGTGGTCAGGTAGTTCAGTGTCAGCAACCTTTATCGGATACACTTCATGCTTCTCATCCAGGCCGAAAACGTTGATGGACATCCTATTAAGCTTCTCAAATTTAGGTATTTGAGAAAGAGGAGTAGGATAGGAAACACAGCTGAAGTCGTACTTATCTTGAAGTTTCTTATATTTGCTCACCCGTTGAGGCTTGACGCTGACAAATTTGGCTAATATAGAGTACATAAAGCATAGCTCATCAGTTCTCTCATTTATTTTACTACCGTAGGGGAAGTGAGGGGAAATACATACGTTTACAGAGCTTTTTATTTGACGGTGTTAATAAAATTTTTTTTTATTATTACCGATTATATCCTGGGATTGTAGCGCGTTATTGATTGTTGTTCCAAGTCGGGTTGGAGGACTAGGATTGAATCCAGTGACATGAATACAAAGTCATCCTCGAATAAAATAAAAAAAGTAATTAAAAATAAATGGTGAACGTACGATATTACATTTATATCAGTAACTAATTTCTTTGTTATGTATATTTGGACATCTGTCATCCTGACGAATATTATATCTCTTAGATGAATGTATATTTAAATGGTATAGTGAGCGTAAATAACTAGATTACGTAAGACGCTGGCGCGCGCTGCGTTGGTATATGCATGCCACTACGTATAGGTCCGAACCTTACGGCGCGCTGTGCCTAACTGAAGGGTCTCACCTCTCTCTCCCAGCGCGTCTGTTCCGCCTCCCCCCTCCCCTCTGTCTCTTTCTCAGTGTTTGGTACTTCATGGCACGGCCTACTTTACCGCTATCTGTCGGACGCTGAAAGAAGGTGTCTTCTCTGTACCTCGCACTGTCGGGCGCTCGCTTCTTCATCGACATGTAAGGTCCGCTTCTAAAAGATGACTGAAGCGGCCATGTTAGCTTTTCAATACATGAAGACAGCCATTACAGTTGTTAACGTTCGCTTTGGTTTTAAAAGAAATTTAAAAATAGATTGCAAGACATTATCTTTAACAAAGGAAGTCTTAAAAATGAAAATATAACAATCTTTATACTAAATACAAATAACGGTCATGGCAGCTTTAAAATGTAGATGCTTTAAGCTAAAAAAATACAATACATTTATTAAAACATTTCCTAATTCGATTCTACAAGCTACACATCTGAGTAAATCTGAAAAAAAAATTATTGCTCGTAATTACGGGCAAATGCAGCGGTTTTAAAAATAAACGAACATTAAAACGTATAAAAATGCGTATTGTACACTGATTTTTGACGAATGAGAGGAAGAAATTATTGAAAAAATCACTAAATAATAGGGTATATACATGAATTTTAATTAAATAAGGGCTGAAAAACATCTACGCTATTTCCAAAGTATTTCAACGATGAAATTTTAGATTATCTTTGCGAGCGTAGTGAGTACGTTGGTATGATGCTAGAATATGAGATGCATGTCTCGACATGGCTGCGACAGTCAAACTGTCCCCGACTGTGACGTCATATGGTGAAAGTTAACGTGCTTAAGCATGACGACTGCTAATGAGGTCTGTTTTTACTGTTTTGTTCAGTCAATAACGGCAGCACTTTGCATTCGAGATGTCTCGGATTCGATTCCCGTAGGGGCGAGCACTCTGATCTTACGTTTCTCACGATTTTCGCTGGTCTGCTGCCCAATGCTGTAGTGGTATTTGCTATCATGATTCCATTTCAATCCGATTTATTTGTATTTTTACACGTGAATTTCTAGGGTTCAGGGGTTAGATTTCCATCGATTGTTTACTCTGACCTTACGTTTCTCACGATTTTCGCTGGTCTGCTGCCTAATGCTGTAGTGGTATTTGCTATCATGATTCCATTTCAATTGCATCTTTTTTTGTCTCTAGAGACCTTTTGTTTGATTTCCCTGTCGGTCGCACACTCTATCCGTCAGTCGCTCAGCCCTTTGATTTTTCTTTCATGGTTTCCCCTGGTCTGCAGGCGAATGCCTGAGTGGGTTCTCATATATCACGATTTTATTTCATTTGTAACTTTATGTTTCTAGAGTAATCTGATGGTTTCCCTCGTTCGATTGTCGTTGGTTGTTTACTCTGACATATTTTTCATGGTTTTGCCTGGTCTGCAGGCGAATGTCTGGGTGGTTTCACATCTAGCACGATTTTATTGCATTTTTATTTGATTTACATCTTAACCTATATGTTTTTAAGGTCTTTTGTTTGATTCTTGTTGGTTGAACACTCTGACATATTTTTTAGGGTTTTCCCTGGTCTGCAGGCGAATGCTGGAGTGGTTTCTCATCGTCACCGATTTCCTTTCATTCTATATAATTTGTATCTTTCACGTGTGCTTTTAGAGTCCCTGGTTCGAGTTCCGTTGGACGCTCACTCTGACATATGTTTTCATGGTTTTCCATGGTCTGCAGGCGAATGTCTGGGTGGTTGCTCATCTAGCACGATTTTCTTTCTTTTGCATCTAGGTTTCGTTGCGCGAAGGGAATGCTTGCCTCCTGCTCGGTCGACGGATCGTTCATCACCTTCACCAGTCAAGCTCTCCGAATCTGTAAGATTATAGCCGAACAATACATATCATCTTCACAATACTTTACACTTTCTCTCTAAGCATACGAAGCTATACGGAGACGCTCGAACATCAGTGTAACACGAATTGAAATATATAAGAGCTTACACGCTTCATCACCGTTTTTAGTATTAATAATCAGGATATAATTGATTAAAAAAGGTTCGTGCTTTCTCTATAAATAGAGCGAACTTGAGTATTGAAATTCATTCTGTTGATCATCTCTGAGGTGTTAACATCGCTGTTCTCTCAGAAAATAATCTAAAGTGTTATCAATGTGAAGAAGAGTACATTTCCTTGAAGAAGGGTTAATACGTTATATAATTGATGCATAAAGGTTCGTGCTTCCTCTATAAATAGAGCAAACTCTAGCATTGAAATTCATTCTGTTGATCATCTCTGAGGTGTTAACATCGCTGTTCTCTCAGAAAATAATCAGCTTTCTAAGTGATATCAAGGCGTACATTTCCTTGAAGAAAGGTAAATACCTTATTATTATCAAGAAGAAAAATGAATAAGTCCTCGTATAAGGATATCATTCCTAGTGTCTCAGGATATTCTTGTGGTAAATGCTGTAAGAAGTTCCTCCGTGGATATGATAAAAGACGACATGAGCTACGTTGTAAAAAGCTCTTCAAGTGTAAATATTGTAATGTAGCCTTCAAAGACAGTTATAAGGGTCGTCGACACGAAGATGCGTGTGAAATAAACAGACCTGCGAAGAAACGTAGATTAGAGCCGACAAAGCATGAGTTGTTATCTACGATGGAGGAGTGTGACATGAAAGAATATGAAACTTCATTCCATGGACGTTTGAAATCGTATTTCATACGATGTGAATCGACTAAGGACCTGAATATGTACCTGCATGAAGCAAAACAGCGGATAATCCAGGCTGTGCATAAAGAGCTTGGTATTCACAAGAGTTTGAAAATTAATCTGTTAGCTGAGTGTAGATTTGTTAACAGTATCGGAGAAACCTGTGACAAGACATTTAAAACCAGAAATCAAGCTGTTTTCCTAGAAACGGATCTGGACTCTATGCTGGAAACCAAACTGAAGAAATTGGTTACTGAAATGGAGGAATCACAACTAAAGGGAAGCAATTGGGCTCTGCTTGCTGTGGAAGGGGTGCGCCTTCGTATCAACAAGTTCAACCCGTTGCGAGGAAGTAGCTACATACCACTACCGTCATCTGTTGAAGCAAGAAAAGCCTGCATTAACATCCAGAATTTAACTGATGAGCTATGCTTTATGTACTCTATATTAGCCAAATTTGTCAGCGTCAAGCCTCAACGGGTGAGCAAATATAAGAAACTTCAAGATAAGTACGACTTCAGCTGTGTTTCCTATCCTACTCCTCTTTCTCAAATACCTAAATTTGAGAAGCTTAATAGGATGTCCATCAACGTTTTCGGCCTGGATGAGAAGCATGAAGTGTATCCGATAAAGGTTGCTGACACTGAACTACCTGACCACTGTGACCTCCTGCTATTGAGTGACAGTAGTGGAAAACATCACTATGTATATATCAAGAATTTTGAGAAGCTCCTTCGATATCAAAAAACTAAGCACGGTAGAGTGATATATACCTGTAAGCGGTGCTTTACACACTTTGACAATCGATATGGACAAAGTGGGCTGGAAAAACTGGAAGAACATGCAGCCATCTGTAATCAGCATGGTGTTGCAAGGGTAGTTATGCCTACAAAGGAGAAATCAATTGTACAGTTTAAAAATGTGGAGAGGATGCTGAAACTACCTTATGTCATCTATGCGGATTTTGAGAGTATTCTCACTCCATGTCATATGTGTATTACCAGTCCTGAAACTTCCTATACAACCCCTTATCAAGAGCATACAGCAATGAGCTTCTGTGTTTACGTTAAACCATCAACCAACGTTGAACATCTGGAAACTGGTCTTCCTAAGCATCCCTATGTATATCGTGGTGTTGATGCTGCTCAGAAGTTTATGGAATACCTGTCATTCCTTGCAAAGGAGATTAATAATATATACAAATCTGTCATGCCCCTGAAACTTACAGATCAACAGCAGATGGATTTTAACGCCTCTACAGTATGCTACTTGTGTGGAAAAACCTTTACTGAAGAGAACTATAAAGTACGCGACCATGATCACATCAGTGGTGAATATCGGGGGAGTCTGCATAATGAATGTAATTTAGCCTGCAAAACACCTAAATATATCCCTGTCTTCATGCACAACCTCAGTGGATATGACTCACACTTCATTGTTAAGGAGCTGGGATGTACAAGTGAGCGGGTGGAAGTAATTCCTAGCTCTGAAGAAAGCTATATATCATTCTCCAAGTATGTTGGAGATATAAAGCTCCGGTTTGTGGATAGTTTTCGGTTCCTGAGTACAAGCTTGGATAAGCTGGTAAAAAATCTAACATCGTATCCTGAAACATTGAAGTACTTCGGAGAAGACAAGTTGAAGTTGATGAGCCGTAAGGGTGTATTTCCCTATGATTACATCACTTCATGGGACGTCTTGAACGAAACCTGCTTACCTCCTAAGGACTCCTTCTACAATAAATTAAATGAAGAGGAAATTAGTGATGCTGACTACGATCATGCTAAAAAATGTATGGGAGCTGTTTAATGTCAGAAACCTGGGCGAGTACAGCGACCTCTACTTAATCTCTGATGTGCTTCTCCTAGCTGATGTCTTTGAGACATTTAGGGAGCAAACACTCAAAACACACAAAGTCGACCCTGCACATTATTTCACCTCTCCAGGACTTACATGGGATGCCATGTTACTGTACACTGGAAATCAGCTGGAATTGTTACAGGATTATGATCAATTACTCATGGTGGAATCTGGTATAAGAGGAGGTTTATGTCAAGTTTCCCACCGCTATGCAGAGGCTAATAACACCTACATGGAGAAGTATGATCCGTCGAGACCAACCCAATTTATTACCTATGAGGACGCCAACAACCAATATGGGTGGGCAATGAGTCACGGTCTCCCTTATGGTAGATTTGAGTGGGTATCACCTGAAAAAATTGACTTAGAAAGACTACAAGAAGATGATCCTTACGGCTACATATTAGAAGTCGACGTCGAGTATCCTGCAGAACTTCACGATCTACACAACGATCTACCTTTCCTGCCTGAGTGTATGACGCCTAAGGACTCTCCTACAAAGAAACTGATACCTCATCTAGGACCTCGAAATAAGTATGTACTACATTACATGGCGTTGAAGCAAGCTCTTGATCATGGACTACGGTTAACAAAAATCCATCGTGTGCTACAATTCCAACAGTCTCGATGGTTAAAACCGTATGTGGAATTTAACAACAGACTACGACAACAGGCCTCAAATGATTTTGAGAAGGATCTCTACAAATTGTTCAACAATGCTATGTTCGGAAAAACTATGGAGAACCTGCGTAATCGTATGGATATACGGCTGGTGACAAATGAGAAGACTCTGGAAAAGTTAATTGCAAAGCCAGCGTTTATCGACAGGACTATATATGCTTCTAATCTAGCTGCTGTACATATGGCCTCCCGACAGATCGTGTTCAACAAGCCTATATACATCGGTATGAGTGTGTTGGATATCTCCAAGACATTAATGTACCGGTATCACTATGATGTGTTGCTACCGTATTATGGAGCTGAAAACCTGAAGCTTATGTATATGGACACTGATTCGTTCATTCATCGTGTTACAACTGAAGATGTGTACCAGGATAAGCTACGTTTTCTTGAGCACCTAGATACTGCTGATTATCCTACAAGCCATATACGCTATTCACCTCTAAACAAGAAGGTACTTGGGAAATTTAAAGACGAGGCTAATGGTAAAATCATTCAACGCTTTGTAGGGCTACGACCTAAAATGTATGCCCTAGATATCGACGGTTCAATGATAAAAAAAGATTAAAGGCATAAAACGTAGTGCTATTAAGCAGTACGTCACGTTCGACAGCTATACTGACTGTCTTAAAACCAGAGAAATTATCAGAACGCCCATGAATCTGATCCTGTCGCGACAGCATGCTCTTGCCACAGTACAAGTGAATAAAATTACATTGACACCATACGACGATAAAAGAATTATTGCTGAGGACGGTATAACGACATACGCCTATGGACATTACAGCATTACAAGTAGTGCATAAGAGAATGTAAGTCGAATATGAAGATTTTCTCGTGAGTCTACAATCTTAAAAAAATGAAGGTTATCCGTGTGCTGTATATACAGCTAGCTGACGACCGATGAAGAAAGAAGAAGATGGAAGGGAAGGTGGTAACCCTGCCATTAGGAGCAATCCTAGTGCTAGTCTCAAGCCTAGATAAAAAGGGGAGAGACGCCTACAACGAACTAAAATAAAGGTATGTTGACGTAAACTTTTCAATTAAAACTCTCGAATAATAAAACCTGAATAAAACATTGCAATTTCACTAAAAGAAAGGCGAGGTTATCTTTGGTTAGCCAGATTAGGTTAGTCGATGACTGAGTAGAATAGATGATGAGAGGAACGTTTAGGATTGGTCGGGTTAATCTAGGCTAGGTTCTCGTACTTATTGTCTAAGTTATGAAGGATGAATTAGTTTAGATTGCCTTAGCAATGGGTTGGTTACGTGTTGTTCTTTCGTTTTGTTACTTGGTTACATAGTTGCTACGTGTTGTTACGTCGTGTAACGTTTCTGGTTACGAGATGTCACGTGATGTTGCGTGGTTACGTGCTTATGTTGCTTAGTATGACGTCTTGTCATGCTGTTATGTTACGTTGTGTTACGTCTTGTTACGTGGTTACGTTTGTTGGTTACGTCTTGTTACGTGATTATGTTAGGAATGAATAGACAATGAGAAGATTCAGAACATACAAGGTGGGAATAGGATAGGACGTATACTTCGCTGTAAACCGATATACAGTTTGTCCCTCTCCGTTTCGCGCACTAGTTTAACACATATAAAGTTTGTAAGGTTTAGAAAATAAGTATATAAAAGTGTTGCGGCGCTGGATGATAAAAGTTTTATAATCGAATTACTCTATATATTACCGTATAACCCTACATTCCTCCTCCTTCAACCCCTGTTTATCCTTGTATCTCTCCCGTTTTCCATATTTCTCCCATATAAGCGTATACTCTGCTCCTCAACCCATGTCTAGACTAGCATCTCTCCTCATATGTCCTACCGATCTCATATAAATGCATTTTCCCCCTTGAAGACTCTCTCAACCTAGCACCTACCTTCGTTTTCCCTATCTTTTCCCCTATAAACGCATACTCTGTCATTCAGACCTTCCTGTCTAGTCTAGCACTTCTCCTCATATTCCCCTACCTCTCTCATATAAGACGCATTCCCTACTTCAACCCTGTCTAGCCTAGCTCTCGCATATAAACGTCTACTCTATCATTCAAAACTCCTAGCCTAATACCTCTCCTCGGTTCGCTATATCGCTCATATAAAACGCCATATTCTAGCCTTCAAGTCCTGTTTAGTATAGCATCTTTCCTTGTATTTCCCTATCTCTCTCGTATAAAGCATATTCTTCCCTCCTTTAGCATCTGACTAGCCTAGCATCAGCCCTGGTATTCCCTATCTCTCCCCTATAAACGCATTTTCCTCCTTGAACTGTCGCATCTACCCTCGTTTTCCCTATCCTTTCCCATATAAACGTAAAAGTAGCCCCAGCTTCTGTCTATCATACCGCCTGTTCCCATTTTCCATATATTCCTCATATAATCGTATACCGTAATCCTTAACCTCTGTCTGCACTAGCACCTCCCCTCGTATGCCCTATCTCTGTCGTATAAAGCATATCTCTCCCTCCTTCAGTCCCTGCTCTACCTCAGAACTCTCCTCGTTTTCCCTATCTCTCCCATATAAACGCATTTTTTCCTCCTTGAAGGTTCTCCCAACCTAGCATATACCCTCGTTTTCCTCGTCTCTTCATATAAAAAGTCATACTCTACCCTTCAAACCCTGAATAGTCTAGTACCTCTCCACGTATCCCCTATCTCTCCTGTAAATATGTTCATATTCCCCTGCTTCAGCATCTGTCTATCCTAGCCTCTGTTCACGTTTTCCCTATCTTTCCCATATAAATGCATATTCCATATCTCAACCCCTATCTAGTTCAACACTTCTCCTCGTATTCCACGTATCTCTCATATAAAGCACATCCTCATTCCTTCAACCTCTATCTAGCCTAGCATCGGTCCTCGTAGTCCCTATCTTCCCCATATAAACGCATTTTCCTCCGTGAACCTCCGCATATACCCTCGTTTTCCCTATCTTTTCCCATATAAACGCAAAAAAGTGGCCCAGGATGGACCTATATACTCTACTAATATCTAAGGATTTTTTAAATCCACAAAAAAGCAATGGGCATAAATTGTGTGCTTTAACGAGATGTACTTTTTGTGCAGTAAGACTTTGTCTATCTCTTAAGATTTACCACTTATACAGAAGTAATTCAGAATGAAGAGGAATTCATGGGATATTCCCAAAAATTTCAAGATACATTTGATTTGTATTGCAAGTATCTTAAACATGTGGTGTTTTAATAAAAATCATTAGTGTCGTTTTTGAGGAAATAAAAATTATCGAAAAATTTTCCATGTAAAGGGTAGCTTGGGTTAGGGGGATTTTTCTTGAAAATCGTCGTGCTGCATCCTTGGAAGAAACTGAAACCACTTTTCGTTTTTGGGTTATGTCATTCACAGACACACGGTCGCGCGAGCATGTATGCACGCGCACACACATACAGGCGGACCTTTTTCTAAAAAAAAAAAAGTGATTTAATTCAGGGAGTCTCAAAAAGTGTATTTCCAGTGACATCTCGGTATCGAATTTTGGAAGGAATTCAATACTTCCTCTACTTACTATATGTAAGCAGTAGACAAAGTAAAAATAACAAAGTATTGAAAAATTCAAACCAGTAACATCGAATATCTCGGATATGGCTGATGCCACAGAAAAAGTTATTTGAAATAAATTATGTTTTTTAAAAGAATCTACATTTTTGTGTAGTAAGTTTATACCTATATCTTATGGTTTACCGGTTATACAAAACTATATAAAATTCCTTTCGAATAAACATGACTTTACAAGCTATTTCCAGAAAATTCAAGACATACATTTTGGTTGTCATGGAAATATCTTGAATATGTGGCATTTTAGCCAAATTAGTTATAGCGGTTTGGAAAAAATCCAAATTTTTGACACATTTTCCATGTTAAGGGTAGTTAGGGGTTGGGGGATTCTTTCTTTAATCTTCGTGTCGCATCTTAGCAAGATAGTGAACATACATATAAAGTTGGTGTTTATCCGGCATTTGTTTTTGAGTTATGGCGTTCTCTCTGTCTGTCTCTCTCTCTCTCTCTGTCTCTGTCTCTCTCAAAACATGTATGTCTGGTGAAACCTCGATATCTAATTTTTGGGTGGTAACTCCTCTTACCTACTATATGTAGGCAGAGAAAATGAAAATAACAAAAATGTATCATGTAAAAGATAATTAGGACGGGGGATTTTCGTGAAAACCCTCCATTCAGTGGGATATATATTACCCTCTCCACATACCGAGCGGGATAGCTTAGGCGGTTACATCTGTGGCTCGCATTCGAGATCGATCCCGGTGACCGCCCAATCTGGCCCATGGTTTTTCGTGGTTTCCCCGGTTCGCCAGGTGAATGCTGCTGAGATGGTTTATCTTCTACTACGACTCCTTCCTCTCATTTCCTGTACCTATCACCTTCCTTGTCATCTGTTTCAGGGTTGTAGGACCAGGCGACGGTATTCGGCGAGTTGTGGCTGGACGGTGGCTTGCGCTCTGTAAAGGTTTCTTCAGTGACATCGCTGCTGTACCGCACAGTTAGGTCTCTCCTGAGCGTGGGGCTCCGCTCCGGAGACCCTGGAGGTTGGTAGCTTGTGGGCAGGGACCGTGCGGCGTCGGATGCGTTCTATCTGGAAACCTGCCCGTTGGCATCCGACTCTGGTCGCCCTTTGTGTCTCTCGCCTCATCCCTCCCTCTCAGGCGTCACGTGGAAAGCACAATGGGCCGACTGGCCTACGTGTGGTGCTCTGCCTCGGTTCTGGGGGCCCCTCCGTGACACGTACCTTTACCTGTACCTTCTACACATGTATACCTAGTTACTATGCTGCTGACGAGTATCCTCAATAGGTATCATCACGTTTTGATAGTTTCATTAATTGCTAGAGAGAGGTTTCAAACAATGACTAGTTCTGCTTCTTCCTAACGTTTTAAATGTTACCTCCCTTCTTCATAGTTTTAGCTTCAGAGTCTTTTACTGGCACTCTATGGCTCTTCACCACAGTAGTTACATCGAATAATTTTCTTAAGACTACAACCTCTAAGGCATCTGTACTTTTAGGGCCGTATACATAGATTTCACATAGGTCTGGACTATCTCCAGACTCATTTGGTCCAGAACAAAGGCCGACCAAGTTTTTGATATTAATAGACGATAAAAAGTCTCGGACCAAGAAAGGCCGTGGATCAGCAAGGAGAAAATGTTACATGACGAAGAAAGGTAGTTCTGCGCACGCGCGACTGCCATAGAGTAGTAAACTAATCACTCTTACTCCCTAGTTTTTAACTTTCTATGGTCGTTTCACAGCTGTCTTTTCATCGGTTCAGTGCTCATTCCTCGCCCTCAGCAAAATAAAAAAAAAAGGAGATAACCTAAAAGCGTGCATTAAAATGGTCGGAGGAGGAGGAGGAGGAAAATGCCTGTTTTCCTTAATACAAAAAATGATGGATACTATTGGAAACAAATCGGTTTCGACAAATGCAAAAAAAAAAAAAAAAAGAAAAAAGAGGAGGACGAATGGAGGGAGATAATGCATATATAGGCAGTTTTGTGCATGATCCTAACCTATTGCCACCCCTCCCTTTTTGGAAACGTTCTTATCCACCAGATACACAGTTTCATGGCATTATTAATCATTTCGATAATAATTTAACTTGCTGGAATATTAACTTTTAACTTTAAAATTTCAGAATCAAATCGTATTTAAATAGGAAGGAACATTTACTGTTATTAAAATCTCACCCTGGATCTTAACCAAATAAATATTGTGTCATGGTAATTATACAGAAATAATTACCTGAGGAAATTCTAATACATCATAAACCTTCCTGAAGTTGTAATCCTTCTCTCCTCGTCGGGAAAACATAAGTAAAGTCTGGATTAATTCGAACTTCACCCAAGTAACTTAACTCAACGCGACATAACGTGAAGATCTTATACATTGTATTAAATGGAGCTATTTCGGGTTGTCTTAACGTGGGTTACTTTAACGACGTAACTTAAAGAATTTGGCAGTGTCAAACTTTTCCTTCCAGTTACTCAAATTTAATGTGGCATGGCAATTATAACCAATCGGCGTGAAGCAGTAGCATGAAGTAATATAAGAACAATCAATCAAGATTCATTCCCGTTACGTTAAGTGCATCCTAATTAAACGTTTACTGTAGCAGAATTTCTTAACCTTGCATTACATCCCGTCACGTTACGTAAAGTGCATAGTAACCCCGGTTTAACGACGGTAAATCTAGCAATGGCATGAGTCATTAGTTATAATGCGGCTTACTGGCGCCGTACTAAGGTCAGTAGTGCTTTCTTGATACCCTACTCTTGCATAATATGGAAGTGCTATTAGCATCGTATCAATTGAGATACTCAAACCTCGGTTATCGTCTCTGTCATATAGGTTAGGATGAATCCGTTGTATCAGCCTTCTAACCTTTGCTTTACTAAACCTGTATTTGTTTTGAATTTTAGGAAGCCATGCTTTCCAATTGTGTCTTATTTTGGTAGATAGTTTTACTCCACCGTCTCATTTCGCGAATTCTAAGCAACTAGCCACGCCCATCACTCCAAGTAATCCATTTTGTAAAGATGGTCTGCCTTTAATCTACCCCTCTGTGGTAGTCCAACGGAAGTCCCGGTCTATGAATAAGAAAATCGATGGTCCGCTGTAAATCCACCGGAAGTAGCAAGTTAGTCCGGACCAAGATCGACAATGAATACCGCTCTAAGTTCCTTTCGAATTTCCTCGTTACTTTTCCGTCTTTCTGAGAAGAATCTAGCATTGGTCGAGATATTTCAGATTTTAAACATGTTCTTTCGGAAAGTTGAAGTTGACAATGGATGTTTTATAAAAGCAGAACGAAGTTCAAAGTTCTACTGCTCGTATTGAACTTGCCAGAATAAGTCACATTTAATTCAATTAATACAGCTTTAAAAGTAACTAACAAATCTACCACAAACACTGAACACGCGCAAATTCAGAAGAAAGATAACATCGTGTCAGTTGACGATATACACACGCCATTCTTGCATGGAGGTGGTCGACCATAGACATGTCTACCCTGACCGCAAAATTGCCACCGAACATGAGTGCGATAAAGGGACCATGCGTAGCAGTATTCTGAGCAGTGCTGAAAGTAGCACGTGCCAAAGTGTCTATCCAAGAGGCGCTTGAAGCCGGCTGCGGAAGGAAAGTGAATGCAACAGTGCACCCCACATTATTTTGTCACTTAAAAATACATTGAGTTTTATTTGTGGGCGTTCTTTAATTACATGGTCCTTAGTGTCCCATTCTATATTGGGCGTGAAAGACTGAAAACTTTGCTCAAATGCCTATTCATCAGGCTTGAGGTTGTTTTACGTGCCGTAAATCCACGACTTGGGACCACCTGCTTTACTTCCCTTTCGAAGAAAGCCATGCTAAGGATTTTTACGCTCGAAAAAAATCCATCGCCCTGCGCCGTGTTTGAACCCGCGACCTCGGGAGCTAGAGACTAGCTTGGTGCCCTATGACCACGGAGGACGACTTTTTGTCACTTTGCACATAAGAGAATCTCTACGCGAGAGGGACGGTTTTGTGCCACAAGATCGAAGTATCTCTTTTTCAATGTATAGTAATTATTTGTACACAGTAAAGAGAGAAATCTTATTTTAATGTTACGGAAGTTCAAAAAACTAGCTAAAACGGTTTTCTCAAAATTTTAAGTTAGACACTGTTTGCGCTGTCTTCCCTGACGCTACGCCATGGGTTGCATCCTTGAAGGAATTCCAGTTATATATAAAGTTTGGTAATCATCCGACTTTTGATTCTTGGGTTATATTTTTCATACACATCACAACAGAAAAATAATTGCTTTTTGGATTCAGAGTACCTCTAAACTTTAGTTTCCGGCGAGATTTAGATATCAAATGTTTGGATGCAATACAGCACTTCCTCTGCCTACAACAGATAAGCGGCAGAGAAGGTAAACATGTTGAAATGGGCGCTTAACTTTTGGAATTCCATCCAGGAATAAAAAATTAGCATAATTTTATACTATTCTAGTGTTTTATGCTTATTTATGTGTAATACTGTTTGGCTTCCGATCCGTATAAAGTAAACCGAAGTGTATTACTGAAAATTCGCTAGACGTGAACTGTTTCTGATCGGGAGTTGTACTGGGTTATATATTGCTTTATGCCTAAGGATCATGGGACTTCTATAAGAGGAAGTAATCAGGTTTGCTTTCAAACCTCTAAAATAACTTATTGTTTCTCTGTTCACCCTCCCCGTCGTTAAGGCTTACGCCCCAGGATTTACAAGCGGGTGCCTGGGGTCAGACGCTTGTCGTGGGCCCTAAAATAACAAAATTTATTATTACCGCTTTCCTTGTATTAAAATATATTTACTTAACCTTTGAGTGCAGCGTTATGCGGTACTGTTAGTGACGTAAGCGCCTTCTCCTTGCACTTACTCATCTCATTTACAGATTGACATACTGAAGTGCAGCTGTCGAATATAGGCGTGTGCAGGATTTCTGAAATGCATTGTGAGTATTATTAGGATATAATAATCGTTACGCTTAAAGAAGCTGAATTTAAATAAAGTTAGTGATTCGGAATACACAGATTCACAATCAGTTAAATCTTTAGTTTTATAAATCCTTTTTACATTTTTATTTAACAAAATATGTATTACAGAATTTTCAGTTAGAATACAAAAAATATCGTTAGTGAAATTACAGCATTCGCGTGGTTACGTTCGCTAAGGCGTTCCGTTTTGTTGCTTCGTGGCTTGGGGGATTGAAATCCGAATCCTGCCTCAAGCACAAGTGTATATGGGGGAGGCCGGAGAGGAACGCGTAAGGCAAAAAATAAAACAAAAAGACAACTGGGAAACGAAACAACAGGAAAACAATGACATTGAAAAGAAAAAGAAAATCGCGTGTCTAATATTGGATAGGTTTTACACCAGTAGGAAGGTATTTACCGGAATAGTATTTAAATAGTCTTTAACGCCCGGTCTTACTTCATACGGCACCACAGGCGGTGACACTGGTGATACATTATATGAGATAATTGGTAAAGGAAATTTGGGAAGGATCCATTCCAGGCCTAAGTTTAGGTACCTCCCCAGCAATTCCAGTTATGAGGACTGAGGTAAACCTCAGTCAGGGAGGACGGTTCTGGCGGGATTTGAGCCGCAGTTTTTATAGTTTTTTTTTTATTTATGGACGCTCTTTAACTACTATGGTTCTTAGCGTCCCATTCTATATTGGGCGTGAAAGATCGGTAATTTTGCTCAGAGGCCTCTTTATCAGGCTTGAGGTTCTTTTACGTGCCGTAAATCTACGACACGGGACCACCGGCTTTACTTCCCTTCCGAAGGAAGCCGTGCTAAGGATTTTTACGCCCGAAAAAATCCATCGCCCTCCGCCGGGTTTGAACCCGCGACCTTGGGAACCAGAGGTTAGCACGGTACCACTAGTCCACGGAGGACGACCTCCCGTTCACAAGTATGCGCCTTAACGACCCCGGCTACCCGTATCAGTAAGTAATTATGGCTGCAGGAAGGGAAAAGAACACGAGTGTTGCAACTGGGCTGCTAGGAAAAATCTTCAAACGTTACTTAAAAAAAATAGTAGTATACACGTGTATACACTATACACTATCTTGTGAGAAAATTGACGCACTCGGTAGTAGGCTAACGGAGAAGGCACGGGCAGCTTCTAGCGAAAATTATATTCCTTTGTACCTTTCACTTACCTACCAACAAAACAACAGCAAATGCTATTCAGCCCTATTTCTTCCACACCCTAACTCGTTACCCGTTACTCGTTCATTGATCCCGTGAGCTCCTCTACCTAGCTGCACAGAAAACGTTTTCAGCTAGTTCCGCTATTATGACTCCGGAACTAAGGAATTTATGTGCATTTGACAAAGCAGACTGGAACTTTATGTATAAAATTGGCGTCAATTGGAAAGAGAGAAGACTCCTAAGTGCTCTCTATACGAAGGAATTAATTAGAATCAGTATAGGACAAGATTTTCTGAGGAAAGAATAGGGAAAGGGGTTTGTTTATTTATTTTTTTTTTTAAATCATTGAAAGCAATACTCAGGGATACGAAACACATCATAATATACAACATCACCAATCAATCACCCCACGACACAGTTGAAGGACAGTGAGGTCATATGAATCATTCAAATACCTCTTTACTCTATTATTATTATTGTTGTGACGCAGCGGCTATGGTCCAAGGTTATCGGGATGAGTCGATAAACAAAGATAAGTCGCGCTCTCGTCCGGTGTAAACACCAGAAGCGCTGTCGGCAGATAACCAGAATCGTCTGGAAGTTTCTTTCCCCCGCCTCCAGAATGTGTGTCCAGATAGTTTTAGAATACTCTGTGGAAGATTCCATTGGCTATAAATTCGAGCATTTAAACTACTAATTAAGTATTTGCTGAAGCTATTAACAGAGAGGCTAATAGGCACGCCCAGCTTTAAAACTTTTCTCGCAAACTTCTCTTCAGCATTTTTCCTAACTAGAAATATTCCACATTAATAATTTCTTAATAATTTGTTTCAATATTTTTGTAGTGGATCTCAATAATTCAATAAAGAAAATGGCCACACACTTGTTTAAAATAATGCTCTAATTTTGGGAATAAATTATTGACTTATGAAAAATCAAGAATTTGGCGAGTACAAAAAGTTTCAGCTTTTCAACAATAATTAGGGGTTAATATTAAAAAATCTGATATTATAGACTTCTTTGTAAACTCATTTACTGTAAAACCTGAGTTTTTGATGTGCATATTTTTACTTTCTCTACTGTTTACCTATAGTTAAGTAGAGGAAGTATTGCATTCCACCCAAAAATTCGATACCGACATTTCACGGGAAATAACGTTTTGAGACTCTAAAAAAAGCAAGAAAAAGTTTCGTGTGTATGTGCGTGTGTGTGTGTGTGTGTGAACGGCAAACTCAAAAACGGAAAGTTGGTTGAATACCAAACTTGATATTTAAGCTCAGTTACGTCCATTAAGAATTTAAAGAAATTTCCCCACCCAAACTACTCTTCATATACAACATTTTTCCAAGTTTTCGGATTTCTCAAAATGGCTCTAACGACTTTGATAAAAATACTATATATTCAATACCTTCGTCATTCTTTTCAAGTCCTTTCGATAATCAGCTGTTTCTCGCGATTGCACGCAAAGAGAGACTTTTTAAGGCCAGCGTAGAGACTAAGATTAGGACTAACGATCGGAGGATGACTTAGCACCTCGGCCTACGAAGATGCTTTGTGCCTAAGCCCCTGAAGGGGTGCCCCCGGGAGGGAGGGGTGAGATGAGAGGAAACAGACGGCGGCCGGACCAGGAGGCACGACAGGGCAGAGGATAGAGTCCCTACCTCCCCAGATGGCAGCTGGTACAACCGGCTCCCCTTCCCCCTGCAAGCTTTCTACTGGGGGTCCGGGACTCGGAGACCGCCCCCCATTCCGGGGGACGAAGTGTTACATACAGCATCCTTTTCCCCTGCTACGCAACGCCGAGAATCCCGCCGACACTTACAACTCTGAAACAGCCAAGCAGGTGAAAGGTGAAGTGAAATGAGAATGGAGGTGAGATGGAAGGACAGGAAATTCTGGGGATGTAATGAATCTTCCCAGCATTCACCTAGAGACCCGGGGTACCCCGAAAAAACCCATGAGTCAGGAAGGTCGGCCGCGGGAATCGCTATACGCTATTGACTATCGCTATTCCCTTTGTATCTGTAACAAATGTACCTATTTCTGCAAAGGTTTATCTCATTTATCTCAATTAAAATGAAGTAGATAAAAAAAAGTAAGAACAGTTTGTATACCCAATAGTAAACGGTATGGGGTACAAGGAAGTCATGTGAATATGGATGGATGGATGGATGGATGTCAAATGTTAAATATTACAAAATTTCAATCTTATAAAATTCCTGGACCTTATAGAGAGGATTTTTCTTCAATATCATTAAAATCTGTCTTTTAAAAATGTCGTATGTAAGTTTCTTTCTATTTTGTGTTTTACTATACTTACATTTACTAAAATAAATATTGTTACTACTTCTTATAAAAATGCGCTTAACATTTAAATAACCATGCAAGCTAGAATTTTTGAAACGTGGCAAAACGTTAGTGTTACACTGTGAAATAACCGACAAAAATTTCAACAAAGATGTCTCACACATTTCTAAATCTCACAGAGTGCATTACCTTATGATAAATGTAAATGAACAACTTCAATACTTATCGGAAGGAAAACAAAGATGCATTCCTGAATTCTAAATGAGATGATGGAGACAGCTTTGGAGGTTACGGGTTCAAACCCGGCGGAGGGCAATGGATTTTTTCGGGCGTAAAAATCCTTAGCATGGCTTCCGTCGGAAGGGAAGTAACGCCGGTGGTCCCGTGTCGTAGATTTACGGCACGTAAAATAGCCTCAAGCCTGATAAGAGAACTCTGTGTAAAATCTCCGGTCTTTCACGCCCAATATACACTGTCGTTTGTGAAAATTGCAGCACCAAGAAGGAAACGAATGAATTCAATGAATTTAATACCACAGGTTAGGTACATGACAAGTAACAAATGATAAACTTTTCAAATCTATACATGACCTTTGAGCTCTAATATTCAGTATTGGGTGTGGCCTCCATGCGCTGCAATTGGAGCTGCTATACGCCGTGGCATTGAATCAAAAAGGCTCTGAATCCGTTCCTGAGGATTTCCCTCCATGCAGTATGTATTCGACCCCACAAATCTGTATATATGCGCCTTGTTGCATTGGTATGCATTTTACATAACCAACCCACAAATCCATGACACTGGTTACGGGAGATCCGTGACGCACCAGGTGCCGACCAAGCATATCCCAGACATGTTCGATGGGCGACATGTCAGGCGAACGTGCAGGCCAGGGAAGCAATGGTACCCGTCGCTCTTCGAAGAAGGCTTGTACATTCCTCGCAATATGTGGCCGGACATTGTCCTGTTGAAATGTGGCCTGTGGAGATGCCTGAAGCAGGGGGAGTACCCCAGGCTCTACAACCACCGTTAGGTACCGGTTGCTGTTTAAAGTGCCCTCAGTTCGTAGGAGGCGAGATCGGTTATTGTAACCAATGGCACACCAAACCATCACACCTGGTGTTTGACCGCTATGTCGCTCAACAATGCTGCCCTCTAGGTTGCGCTCACCACGGCACCGCCGGACACGTATGAGGCCATCACTGTAGGACACGTTGAAGCGGCTCTCGTCCAAAAAGACCACATTTTTCCACTCAACACCCCAGTGACGGTGTTCACGTGCTCATTGCAGTCGGAGGAGCTTGTGGTTTCTGAACAATGGTAGACGACGTAATGGCATGCTGCAGCAGAAGGCGACGAACCGTTGATGCATACAAGTTCACACCTGTTGCAGTGCTCCAGCGTCGAGCCAACACTGTGGATGAAACTGTACGGTCCGTTATGGCCATGCGGACAAGATGACGGTCATCCCGTGCTGTGATCATGTTCCGTGGTCCAGTACCCGCTCTTCGCTCCGTACGACCTTCATCTATCCACTGCTTCCACACACGCTTCACTGTCGTAGCAGCATGCCCTGTACGAGCCTAAATGTCACGGTATGACAAACCCGCTTCCCGGATACCGATCATTGTGCCCCGTTCGAACTCACTCACATGCCGATATGGCTCCCTTTGACGTCGACGAGGCATACTGGCACTCACTTTATTGTTTCTACCTTGTTTGACAGCTCTGCACTGACTACACTGGGCGCAACACTGACCTTGTCGGACCGACACGAGAGGGCTCTGCTCGGCCTACGTGTACCCCATCTCTCTGCAAACCTAATCACTTATTGCTTGCACACTCTTCTACACTTCCACCAAGTTTGGAGCTATTCGCAAAATTCTTTCTTGGTGTTGCAATTTTCACAAACGGCAGTGTAGGACGCTAAGAATCATAGCAGTTAAAGAGCGTCTATTTTATTTATTTTTTTAAATAGCTTTGGATATTTTCGATATACTATGAGTGGTATAGTAACGGCAGGTATCGGCTTTCCACTTGCTCACAAAGCGACTCTTTCATCCTTCTCCGCGGTAAGAGTTTTGCCTAATATTTATCTTCTTCCCTTTGTTGAGCAAAATGTGGGCAACTTTGGCCAGAAATGCTGGTCTATGCTCGGCAGCAAGACCTACACCTCACAATAGTTGTTATTAAGTTTCAGTCTCTTAAGCCCCTTGTACACGATCAAACCTTTTTTTACAATTCAAGAGCCTACGAGAAAAATTGTGAAATGTTTTTCAATGTGTGACAAGATTGGAAAACACTTGGCAAAACCTGACAAACGTGAGTGTCAGAAATGTGTGTATACAAGTTGTCTCTTCGCCAAACTGAAACTCCTCAGAACACATTGATCACGCGCAAAGCAATTTAGTACTTGCGTCACAGTATAACAACTCGCAATGAAATTTTCTTTACTGATATTATGTAGCACTCTCACGTATTATATCCAATAAAATCACATTACGAGTATGGAATACAATGAAAATAACACCAACCGATAGGTTAACCACATTGCATTAACGTATACTTAGTTCAGAAAACTGTCTGGCAATTATTTCTCCATAATCGCCTTATCTGCTCCACCTTATGGTAATCCACGGAGCTCTCGATGTACACGCATGGCCAGCTTATGTATAACCTAATCAGTTCGCATACGACATACCTTGGTCGGGTAGCCATTTTTGTTTACTTTTCGCTTTCAGCCATGATGCAGATTTCGTGACGCACTGTAAATACTCGCATTTCATTGGCCAAAGCCATCAAATCATTGTGAGATCTTTGATCGTTTAGAGCATGTCCTTATTTGCTTTCAAGACTTTCAAATATTTTAAAAGTATTGGAAGCAATTTAACAAGAAAAGTTGTAAAGTTGTGACAACTCTTGAAAAGTCTTGTAAAGTGTTGAATTTGACAAAAATTTGATCGTGTACAAGCGGCTTTAGATATTTAAATTAACTCAACGCTGAAGTGGAAACCCAATCGGTGCGCTTACCATAAAATGAACTGTCGTCAAGATGTCAGAAGAGAGAAACGACAAAAGAGCTTTTAATTGAAAAAAGAAACTCTCTTTCAGTGCAGCCTTGAAAAAAAAGAAGTAAGGAAGAGATTAATAAGGTTGCTCTACGTTGAGTTTGGCACTGTAAAGTGCGTAAACTTCAGCGTTCCACGAAGTGAAAATATTTGACGTGTTGATATGGAGCGGATGAAATGGGCAAGCGAAATAAGCAATCGCGCTCTTTTAAATACAGAGATAAATCAATGCTGAAACGGACCTGGGAAATGGGATGAAATTGGCCGGGAGGGTGGATAAGAAGAAACTGCTTTTTAAGGACTCATTGCAAGAAATTGTGACTGATAAAAATCTATGGGGCAGAAGCAGCTTCCAGAAGACAATATTCGGTCATTCCATGCAAAAAGTAGCATGGAAGTCCAAAATTGAAGTAGCTATGTAGTGACTTTTAATTAATTTGCAGAGTAAACACCAAAGTTCAATTATTTTGTTGCCACCCGCGGTAAGGTACAATTTGGTACAAGAGGTGGTTCTGTAAAACGTCAAATGTTGTCCTTTTCAAATAACAGAAACTGCAGCTATGTTTGTAGTTAGCAAGGACGTAATGCGAATTACTAGAATATTATTTTTTTGAAATTCCTTCTTAACATGAAGAGGGAACTTTAATTATGTTTGCAGTGAATTTCTAATGCTGTAGTTTTCTTATAAACATGAAGAGCATTGACGAATGATCAATACAGCAGAATACTGCATGTACACTCGCTTCCATTAACGCCGTCAACGCAACTTCAGGCGGCATTCTACTGCCCTTCACAGGTGGAGTATGTACAGCAAGGAAGAGGTGTGTGTATCTGTTTAGCTTTTCGCCCATGCAGTGACGTTCTGTTTTATGTTCGCAGTTTTAGATTATTCGCATTTGAATATATAACTTTGAGTAATAGCTTTACTCGTAATCACTTATAACAACCACGTTTAAATATATAAATAAGTAAAGCCCTGTTTTGCATAATATTTCCTCGAAAACTATTTTAATGGCATCATAACGTAAAGCTGAAATACATTATAGTTTTTACTATACACATTATTTGAATCATCTGTACAATCCAAAAATACAAATAAATAAAACACTGTTTTAAAGAATTTCTCCACCTACTGTGGTGTGGGGGTCTACCTCACATTTAAGAGGTCCCGAGTTCGAATCTCGATTAGACTGAGTTATTCGGAAAGGGTTTTTGGGGTTTTCCCTTATCCTGAAAAGACGAATGTCGGGTAACTTTAAGCTCTGTGGACCCCGAGCTCATTTGAGCATCATTTCATTCATCGTCCGATATGACCTAAACGGTTAAAGGACGCTAAACTAAAAAACAAAACTCCGTGAAATAGTATTTTAATGACAGTATTTATAATTTCAAACTGAAGTAAATTATACTTTTTACTCTCGAAGAGGACACACTTACTACACATTATTTTAATAACCTGTCCATGCGAATGCTGCATGGAATTGCCCTAGCTTCAAATGGCAAATTGGCTTCCCCACATACCCACAAAGCTTCCGCGACTCACCTCCAAAATATTTGCATGCATCGCGTGAGCTACAGTTAACACACACCACTACTTGGTCGAACAACAAAGACAGAACGCTCCTCCCTGCTATGTACGCGCCCGCTGAAAAGGTTGGTAAAATGCCTCTCGAAGCTGCGGTGACGGCATAAATGGAAGCGAGTGAACGTAGTAAAGCTTCAGCTACTACAAAAAAAATTACGAAAATAAGGAAAACTTCACTTTTTTGGCTTAAATAATTTCTTGGTGTATTAGAAAAGTGCTGCATGTCATTTAAACCTCTTCTACTGCTCTTAGTACCTTCATACAGCCATTTTAGTGTAGTTTATTAGTACATACCAAGATAGGTTAGTTCCAAATTTAGAGCTATTTTGTCGGATATATATTTACTTCTCTATCCCTTACATCAGCCATGGCGAAACAGTGCTTCGCGAGTCAATTTGCGCTTCAGTTGACTCGCGCACTACCCCTCCGTAGCTTCTCCCGCCCCTCCACCTCCTACTCATGTCAGCGTGGTCAGTACTACGTCAAACAGTGGCGACTAGCAATGCCGCTTGCAAAGCAACGTTAGAAGTGCAGAACATTTCATGGAATGGGAGCAGAAGTTCTTCGTTGAGGATGGTGGCAATGCAAAATGTTTTATATGTCCCAAAGCGGAGTAATGCAATTCAACATGAAACGCCATTACAATGCTTATCATTCCGAATATGCCAAGTTACAAGGCAAGTTGGGTCTGTAATTATTATTATTATTATTATTATTATTAAACATTTTATTTAATGAGACTTTAATTCTTATTTAAACTACAAGTCAGACTGCTAATTTTCAATATGTTCACAGGACGCGAAAGAACGCAAGAAATTTTTAAATTGATAAAAAACAATGGACCTAAACCAACTACAAAGACTCAAAGTATGGCAGAGAAAAGAAATCACGCTAGTTATATTGTTACTCGGGAAATTGCAAAGGCCTTAAGACATTTCAGGAAGGAGAATTTATTAAAACATGTTTAATAAAAATTGCTGGGTTTTTATGTCCTCAATTTCGAGTGTTGGCATATTTTCCGACAAACCATTGCAAAGAAAGTTGAAGTGCCTTCTGCCGACGTAATAAGGCAGATGGATTTGAAAATGGCTGACTTTGTGAAGTTTTCTCTTGCACTGGACGAGAGTACAGATATAACTGACACCTCAATTGGCCATTTTCATTCGAGGTGTTGATAAGGAACCTAATGTTGAAGAGTATTTGCTCGATTTAGTCCTACTAAAAGGCAGTACTGCTGGCGAGTAGATATTTAAAGCTCTAAAAATTAGTATTGAAGGATATTGTTTACAGTGGTCAAAATTAGTATCAGACGGAGCAAATGCCATGGTTGGGGAAAAGTGGGTTGATTGACAGGTTAAAACATTTTTTTCAGTGATAAAGGTATTTCGAGCCACTTTTTTGCTTGCCATTGTCTGTTGCATCAAGAAGCACTTTGTGCCAAGTCGGTTACACTTCAATAGTGATGGATTGTGTTGTGAACAAAATAAAAGGAAGTGCTTTGAAACACCGACAGTTTCGAAATATGTATACTTAAAAATATGGGAGAATCATTTAAGATATTAAGTATTTGTGTGATATTAGATGGCTTAGCAGAGGTGCAATGTTACGCCGGTTCTGCGACCTCAGAGATGCATTCCCCGGATTCATGAAAGAAAAGACAATTTATTTTAGCTTTACATTTACATTATTCTGATATGCTTTAAGGTCATTTTATTGTTTCCTTTTTTTAGGGAATGGAAATTTAGGAACTAAATAACGAGGTCTGGGTCTGCGACTTAGCTTTCTTATGCGATATATCTACGCACTTAAACTGAATACTACATTTCAACGACGCAATCAAAATATTGTTGATAAGTATAGTTCAGTGCAGACGTTCGTAAACACACTTTCACTCTGGGTAGATCACTTGAAAGAGGGGCAGGTGTACTATTTTCCATGTTTAAATCTCCTTTCAAATTTCTCCTCAGATAAATTCAGTACTTGCATTAGTATTCTCTTCACACTTAAAAGTGAATTTTGTGATTACAGATTTCGTGATTTCAGGGTTTTTAAATATGATATATCAGTGTATGTCTATCCATTAAACATAGACATAAGAAAGGCCAGAATCAATCTGCAAGAGGAGCTGATTCATTTACAGTCTGACGAAATCATGAAAGTCAGATGCAAGGATTTAATAGGAGTGGAATGTTTTAAAATCTTATGCAACAATAAATATCCGAAGCTTCGATCATATTCAATTTCCATGGAAGCAATGTTTTGTACAACGTACGTCTATAAATAGTTATTTTCCATGATTAAATTAGTAAAAAGCAAATGCAGATCACGACAGACGAACGAACATCTTCATGACCAGTTACGTCTAGCTGTAAACAACATAATTCCCGATTTCGAATCTCTCATTGTAAACGACATCGGAGAAGCTTAATCTACTTTAAATACAGAGTACAGGCCGCCACTGAATCAGTTCGTTCTTTACCACTACCCCGCTCGCCTTCCAAATTCTCCCCCTTCCATAGCTTTGCTATCCAGGTTGCATCAAGGTGCTTCGGGGCAGGCTTACAGTCTCGCCATGCCTGCCTTACATAGTAGGTAGAGAGGGTATTGCATACCACCCAAAAATTCGATACCGAGGTATCACCGGAAATACAAATTTTGAGCCCTCTTGAACCCAAAAAAATATTTTTAGAAAAAGGCCTGCGTGAGGTATGTCTATACGTGTGACTGTGAACAACATAACTCAAAAACTAAAAGTCGGATAAATACCATACTTGGTATTTAAGTTCTGTACCTTCCAAAGATGTCTCTAGTTCCCGGTGTCGCCGGTTCAAACCCGGCGGAGGGCGATGGGTTTTTTTCGGCCGTAAAAATCCTTAGCATGGCTTCTTTGGAAGGGAAGTAAAGTTGGTGGCCCCGTGTCGTAGATTTACGGCACGTAAAAGAACCTCAAGCTTGACAAAGAGGCTTCTGAGCAAAATTTCCAGTGTTTCACGCGCAATATAGAATGGGACGCTAAGGTCCACAATAGTTAAAGGGCGTCCATAAATAAAACTCAATTTAATTTAATTTCCAAAGATGTGACCTGAATATTTTCAAGAAGTCCCCCACCGTTTGTTCCGGAGCGTATGGTTGACAAAGTGTTATGCACCCTATACATTCTACTGAATCGTTTGCTCTGACCCTTTCGTTATCTTAAGAAAACTGAAGTATAGTATGAAGTCAGGTACATTTCCCTTCTCCTCCGTAGTTCTATCATTTTCTTTACATGCTCTAATTGCTACTTGATTGTAATCTCTGTTCTTTCCAATTTCTGAGCTAAGACCTGTCATTCAACTTTCGCATTCACATTAGGACATAAGGGTACAACTCTACCTGTATGGAAATTCAATTCTTGTTACCTTACAGAAGTATCACCTTATACGGCAGAGTTAGCTATCTCAAATTACATGTGACGTATCACAGTCGTGTGGCATGACATCGTTTCGTGGATTCGTTTGCAAGGAATGCAGTAAGTTCGCCTCACAAACCTTACGCTTCTCAGTCCCTAGCTGAGAACGTGGAACAAGAGAAGACTTTCTCTCTGATGTCACAGAGTATTCAATTTTCTGTCAATGCAGTCGAGGCTCTAGGATTATATTAATTTTACTCTAGTATGGCGGTTGTCATGATTGTTTTACAATGACTCGATGGCAGACATCAGAACGGGAAGCAAAACAGCATAGGGCATTTTGGTTCACAATAGCCCGGCAACGAGAAGGAGAATACCTATCGTTGACCTTATCGATAGTAAAGTGGAAAGTCGATTATCAGCATTTTTCATTTGTAACTGGCCAATGATATTTTTTCACCAATTTCCAATTCAGCAAACACAATGTAGGATAGCCTGCATCAAAATACAATAGAGTAAACATTTTCCAAATGCGAATTCATTACTATTTACGAATCCTCTAGTCATACCAAGCTTCGTTCCTTTATTAATAGCGTACATTAAAGTTGTTTTTTGTTAATTTCCACCCGTTTTTTGCTGTTCGTTGTAGTGTTTGCTATTGTTTTTGAGGCAATAACCAGTTCTGAGTTGCATTAAGCAAACTACAGTTGACGTTTTCGCTAGAAGAACCAACAAATAGATCTGAGGGAGTTAGGATCTGTGATCAGGACGCACATTTGCTAGAATTTCTTCCGGTTTCATTTTCCCAGCTTGTAACTACAGACAGCTCTAGCACCCGTTTCATATCATGGACGCCTTGAATAATTTCAAAAGTGAAAAGTCTAATTTGCGTAATCTAATATGTCGTGCCCCGGAACGAAAACGAAAAAGTTAAAACTTGATCCAGGATCCGGGAAAGCTTCCCGTTAATTGCTAGTGCCCGCTGTAATTTAACGTTATCCTTCTCGCTCTGGTTACCGTTCTCGGTTATTGTGAATCGGCTTTCATTGTGGCTTCAAACAACTGTGCTTGATCTTAACGTGAGAGTAAAAGTGATCCTTGCCAGTGAGTAAGATAAATTTTCTGTTAAAGCAGATCATGAAAATTCTCAATGTCGCTAAAACTTAACTGTAAGAGATTCTAAAGAAGAAAGCAAAGCTTGAAAGTCATCGAGTGCGCCGAGCGAGATGGCGAAGTCCCAGATTCAATCTGCGAGGTGACAAAAGCATCCTTGCTAACGGTTTTACGTGGTTTTCCCTGGTCGCTAGGCGAATACTGAAATATACTCCTACTTATCGCGAACTTTTCCTCCTATTTCATTTCCCTATCCATTTTTTAGGGTTTCAGGGCTAAGCGCGGTGGACGATGACGTGCGGCGTATGTGGTGGATGTACTTTGTAAAGAGAACTTTTTCTACTCAGGCATCGATATATCTGACATGTGCCTGTCTTGTGAATAGGAGTGGTATCAGAAGGACGCTCTGCTGGGGTATCCTGGTATCGATACCTCTGACCTGTGCCTGGCCTTGTAAATAGGGATGGTATCACAAGAAGTCGTCCTTCGTGGTGTAGTGGTTACCATGCTAGCCTCTAGTTCCTGAAGTTGCGGGTTCAAACCCGGCGGAGGGCGATGGATTTTTTTCGGGCGTAAAAATCCTTGACATGGCATCCTTCAGAAGGGAAGTAAAGCCGGTGGTCGCGTGTCGTAGATTTACAGCACGTAAAAGAACCTCAAGCCTGGTAGAGGCCTCTGAGCAAGATTACCGGTGTTTCACATCCAATGTAGAATCGGACCCTAAGGACCACAGCAGTTAAAGAGCGTTCATAAATAAAAAAATAAACATAAAAGTATCAAGGATGCTCTGCAAGTAAAGTAATTTCGTAAACGTCACACAGGAAAACATTGAAGCACAGGTGCTATTTTCAAAACACTGTAAAACTAAATGAAAACCTCTGAAAACTTCAGAACATACAAACCGTAATTTTCTTTGTTCTTTCTCCATGCTAAAACTGAGAATTTTCTCTATGTTATTTTGGCTTCTGGAATTTCTTAAAGTGGAGACGAATACTTTGTGGAATCACTGTATGCTCATTGTAATTTCTCAGGCTGGTGTTTGTGGAAAGTCAGGCAGAAAACCCTAATGAAAAAATCTCATATATATATTCCCATAGCTTTCTCTAGCCACTGTCGTTTATTTTTATACAGCCTCTATAACTATTCCTGTAAAAGCTTATTTTTTCGATCTGCTTCATAAAAATCGAGATAAACCCTTGCAGAAATAGTTTCATTACGTACACATTTCGTTGTAGGTACAAGAGGGATACAGCCTTACAGAAAACTGGACCGATAGTCAAATGTTTTAAGATGGGTCGCTACATGGCACAGTTGAAATGCCATACCATTTACATATCAGGAAAAACAAAACGCACCATGGCTTAGTACTTCAAAAAACATAAAAATGTTGGAAAATTCAAACCATTAGGAAAGGAATATTTAGGAAAATGCTATTGTCACAAAAAGGTATTTGATGTAAACTGTGTGTTTTAGCCACATATACATTTTTTCTATAATTTACCAGTTAAAATTATTCTAAATTCGTGGGCAATGAACAGCACTTCCCAGGTTATTACAAGAAAATTGAAGACACACTTGTGATGTATATCTCTTTAATAAAGGTTATTTTAATCAAAACCGTTAAAGCTATTTTTGAGAACATAAAAAATAACAAAGTTTACATGGAAAGGGTGGTTTTTCGTGGGAGAATTTTCTTGAAAACCTTCATTTCGCACCTTTGAAAGATACTGAACTTAAATACCAAGTTAAGCATTTATCCGAATTTCATTTTTGAGTTCGCTGTTCACACACACACACACACACACACACACAATCTCGATATAGGATTCTTGTTTGGAATTCAATACTTACGCTTACCTACAATAGGAAGGTAGTGGAGAAAGTAAAAGTTGAGAAAACTGAGTAACTCTTTTCTGTTCAATGTAATGTTTACGTGTGTTCAATTATAGCATAAATAAATAAATAAATAAATGAGTACAGCGAATATTTTATCTCAGTTTACGCGTATGACTCTGGTTCAATGTTTTAGTGCAGCTTCTGTGTTATGAGGAAAAATGTCCTGCATCGTTACTATTTCGTTTAAGTCACATTTTACTCTATTCATTATTTTTAGAAGTCGTTATGACATTTACCAGAAAGAAAACCGCAGCTCGCAACGACATGCCTTGTTAAAGCTGTTTATAGATCTCGCCTTCCATGGCGATGACTTCACCGGATTCATGACTGCTTGCAATCGTCAATAGTAGTGGTGCAATGAACGCGTTCTTGGTTACTACAGTATTTTAAGAACATGAACAACGCGTGTTTTATTTCAGTAGTTACAGTAGGATGCATATCCTATCAGTCTCAGCCGCAAATATGAAGAAGCTAAGCAAAATTATCATAGGATAACGGATATTTGTTTAAGGGTGTCGACGAAGGGACTGTGAGCGCATGTATTACCATGAAAGTAACGCAATAGAGTAAAGTTGCAGCGTTTTACTTTGGTGTTCTGTCGCGTGGGGGACTCTGGGTTCAAGTTCTGCCTCAGCCATGGATGTTTGTGTCCGTATAAACATTTGAATGGTCTAGTGAGAGAGGGAACTATGCCACTTCGACAAGAAATGGAAATAAATTGAGTTTTCTAAATCATTGTGTTGAGGCATTATTTGTACAATAAAGGGTTAATTTTTACTTCTTAAATTATTGTTAGGTAAATTATGCAAGAGGAAAAATATAAATGTTAATGCAGAAAGCATGTGTTATGAATATATATGGCATAATTTTTGTGCGGAAAACCAAACATTTTATACTGGCATATCAAAGAGCTTTACACTAGCTTAAATGCTGTTTTCTGATGGTAAATCATGTTAACAGGCTTACTTATAAAATACATAAAAACGAATTCATATCTCCTCTGGTGTATCTTTGTTGTCTAATGTTACTGTGGGTATTAGTTTTTGGTAAACACCATGAAAAATTGGAGGAATGTATGGCTTATTGCCACGAGATATTAACTTCTGGGATGATATTGGCCGATTGTATGGATAGAGTAATGGTAATTCTTCAACCATGTAAGGATGATCAAGCATGGGGTCTCTTCTGGTTTTTTAGCGACGACCTGCATCTTCTTGAAGAGTTCCAATCCATGCCCTTGCTCTATATCAGAAAGACCATGCCTGGCTGCTTATCAAACTTCACAGCAGTTATTTTCCTGACATTAAAGCTAGTTCCTTAAGCCCGCCTGTGTGGTGTGGTGGTAGCGTGTCTGCCTCACATTCAAGAGGTCCCGAGTTCGAACTTGTTATGGTGAGTTACCCGGATAAGGTTTCTTCCGGAGTTTTCCCTTATCCTGAGAATAAGAATGTTAGGTAACTATAAGCTATATGGACCCCGGGCTAATTTTAGGTTCATTTCACCCATTTCATAAGTTCATTCATAATCCGATATGACCTATCAGGTTAAAGGGCGTTAGACTTGAAAACAAAACTAGCACCAGTTACTGCAATTCCACTCTTTACTATTTTACTGTTTAGTTGCTGAAAAACACTGAAATCTTTTGTTTTCAGTTTGACTGGCGTTTTCTACAACTTCATACCACTGGTCCATGCCCGTACACAGAAAAGAATTTCGGGGAGGGCTTTCCGTAACTAGATCTAAACTTAACAGTACCCCACACAGTTACCATGGTATGGTTACTCCATAGTAAATAGACGTTACGTAAATAAGAAAATTGCTTTGAGACGTTATAGTGACAGGAAAATCTCACCAGAATGAAGATATTCTACCTTACAGCACAAAACATCGAGACTGCTTCGAAAACCAGGATGTATGGTCACCATTAAGTTTCCCTTTTCCTTGTAAATGTGCTACAAGCAGTAGATCTACTATTATCTAACGACTTTTCCCTTACTTGTTTGAAATGAATTTAAATAAATAAAGCTGTCAGAAGTTTCGGGGGGGGGGGTTGAACCCTAAACCCCCCTTTAAATACGGCCCTGCACTGGTCATGTGTAAATATCAGTTTCTTTTCGGCTGTGCCAAAATCTCGATCGCTGGGTAAATAGGAACAATAATGGTGAAATAATGTTGAATGTAGTCATCGAGTCCTTTGGCAAGGAGAGAATAATATATATTAAACACTGTGTTGTTTTTGTTTTGTCCTGTACAAGAGTCTGAAGAAAGGGCGTCCTATGGGTTTTTGAATAATTTTAACTGGTAAATTATAGAAAAAATGTCGCCTCATAAAATATGTATATGTGGCTAAAACACACAGTTTATATAAAATACCTTTTTGTGACAATAACATTTTCCTAAACATCAGCGTTGGCATTCAGGCCCTCGTGCGGATCCAAGAGGCAACGCATTATATCGCATGATAGATAGAGACCCACAGCTTCGAGTACTGGGTCCCTGGCAACCCACCCATCATCCGTAAGGTCGAGGACTACCCTCTGTCATCGACTTTGCGATCATCAAGCACTACCCCTATCATCCCACGCTCACATCACTCCCAGCGCTCCATTCCGACCACAAACCCGTGTTGACAGATCAACACACGGGTTGCCAGTAACGATTTTTCTGGTCACGCCAGGGAAATTGATTGGGACTGCGTTAAGGGTTGCCTCCACGCAACAATCCCGGATAACCCCAGGATTATAGATATTCCTTCCCTAGAGACAGCAGTCAAATCCTTCACAACTACAGTGGTGCGAACGGTTCATAACCTCACCCTCCTCATCCTGACGTCCTACCACTGGACCTAAACTCCTTATCCGCCGCTCCTGGGCAGCCCGAAGGCCATACCAGCGCCACCGAACGCCCCATAATCGAGAGCTTCTGCGGCAACTTCGCCGAGAGGTCCGCGACCGACTGCGTGAGCACAGGGTGCAAGCGTGGGAGGCCACGATGGCCTGTCAGAACTCGATGGTGGTGACGTTTGGCGGATAGCTAAAAACCTCCGTCGCCAACGCAATCAATACAACTCCCCGCTTCAAGGTAGCCTAGGCCTTGTATATGAACCCATAGCCAAAGCAAATGTGCTCGCTTACTATCTTGAGGACACCTACAGGTCCAGAGATGACCCTCAGGACGCCGACTTTACAGACCGCGTCCACCAGGAGGTGGATCGTTAGTTGCGGTTGCCTCCTGATGGAGAGGAGAATCTCCTCTCAATCATCCGCCCTAGTGAAGTCCAAGGCGCGCTCCGGCGTCTCAAGACGAAAAAGGCTTGCGGACAGGACGGGCTGACTCCCTTCATGCTCCGCAACCTTCCTTTCAGAGCTGTACTTTTTCTTACTAAGGTTTTTAATGTGTGCATCACCTTGGGACACTTTACACGCGAGTGGAAGGTGGCCCGGGTGGTGTGCATTCTGAAGCCTGGTAAGGACCCAGCTCTTCCCTCCAGTTACCGCTCCATCAGCCTCCTGCCCACCCTCTCAAAAGTTTTTGAAAGGCTTATACTACACCGCTTGTCGCCACTACTGGCTGACATTCAAGCCATCCCAACCCATCAGTTTGGTTTGCGTCCTGGGCACTCGACCGCCCAGCAGCTGCTACGGGTGGTGGAGGCTGCTGCTCTGGGATTCCAGGACAGGGCTTTCACTCCTGCGGTGTCTCTGGACGTGGAGAAGGCCTTCTCAATAACCTGGCATGAGGGACTCCTATATAAAATGATCCAGCTTGGTCTACATAGACAAATCATCAACATTATACACAGTTTCCTACACTAACGCTCCTTTATAGTAGTAGTAGCGGGGAAACCATCAACAGAAAAACCCATACGAGGCGGAGTCCCCGAAGGCTTTGTACTATCTCCCACACTGTTTAGTCTGTGCATGGCAGACTTTCCAGTGGCGCAGGGCGTCAATATGGTCCGTTTGCTGATGACGTCCTGCTGTACACTACCAACAGACACATCCTCAGAGCCTTCAACCCTATACACGACATCTCCGTCTCGAACTCTGGTGTAGGCAGTAGTGGATGTCCGTGAATCCGGGCAAAAGCCAAGCTGTCATGCTCGCCAAGAGAAGAATCCCCGCTGCAGACAGATCAACCTTCACCTATCGGGGCCAAAGGATAGAGTGGAGGAATTCCATACGCTATTTGGGTGTCACTCTAGATAAGGGCCTAACCTTTCGTGAACACGTGCGGGGAACAACGAGCAGGGGCTAAGGGGGGCGGTAGCTGCCTTATACCCGGTTCTGGCTTCCAACATGCCGGTTCACTTAAAGTTACGCCTTTACAAAGCTCTTATATTACCTCTGATGCTCTACGCCTGTGAGGTGTGGGGCATGAAAGCAGATTCCTGGCTTCTCTGGCTTCAGCGGATTCAGAATAGGGGACTTCGGTCCATCTATTCTGTGTGTCGTCGCTTTCCAGTCAGGCTACTACACGAGACCTCGGCCCTACCATATGTGGAGGACGTGATTAGACACCGGGCAACAAAATTTTACGGCAAATTGATTTACCATGAGAACGCTCTTGTCAGATCCCTGGGGGACTACTTACCTCAAGAACATCAATACAGACGCTACCGGGTTCCTCGAATGGCTTGCGGACACCCCCGGTAACGAAGGCTTTAAACCTGCCAACAGCAAAAACATGCTGTCACTAAGTACTCCTCCCCTGTGGGAGTGGTCAACAAAAATTCAACCAATTAAAAATTTAAACAAAAAATAAACAGCAGCGGAGCAGGGCACTGGCACTGCTCCTGAAAAGGCAACCACTGAGGAGCCTATAAAAACAATAGAGCTACCTCCCATCACACCCCCAACTTCAACACCAAACCGTCACCCTACAACAATCTATCCTACCTATGGTAAAGCCCTTCCAAGGGTAGGTACATAGCAAACTCACTTAGGTTCACCACGAGCCTACCAGATCGACTCCACTCCTGCAATGCAAAATAAACTGTAACTAAGACTAGAAGTACACGTGTGCAAATACAGACAGAAAGAAGAAATCAAACGCATAACAACAAAAGAAAAAGGCAACAATAACGATGGGTTGCTGAACATCAGAAATCACTACCCCCGAAACCTACAGGGGAAGCCTTAATCTCAGGAGGCCTTGATTGCTAAAATGTTCAATGATTTATAATAAAAAAAGACTACGGGAATCTTGAGCTAGTTGCTCTTTTCATTACTGTTCAGAGGAAACACAAAATTGACTCTTTTTTTTCTTCGCAAAGAGCTTGGATCGAACTCGACCTTGATAAAAATGTTAATTTCTGCCATTTTTCGATTCGCGAGTTGTAACTGGTTTTATAAACATACTATAAGCCTAAAGATGTCCCCAAAATAACAGAATTATCGTAATTTCCTTTGGGAAATTTACTATTTCGTTCGAATGGACCCCGGAGTGTGGGAAACTGGAACCGTTTCTAGGGTTTGAGCTCGGATCAGATTATATATTGATGTAAAAACTGAAATCTAATTCTTTTCGAATAACACCGCATACGAATAATTACATTTTAAAAATGATACAACCCCTCACAGAGCAAACTAATATTAGACCTCTCTGATTAGTTTATCGCAAAGAATTAAAGCTGGTTCACAATAACCAGAACGAAAAAAATCATCATTTTGGTTCACAATACACCGGGAACGAGAACGCGAATGTATGTATACCAATAGTAAAGTGAAAAGCCGATTTGGATGTCATTTATCTGTAATCCACAAAATATATTTTAACTTTCTCTACCACGTAAGAGCCTAGTAGGTAGAAGAGTTATCGTTTTCCTACAAAACTTCGATATCGAGATTCCACCGGAAATATGTTTTGAAGCCTCCTGAATAAAAAAATAATATTTTTTGAAAAGGATCTGTCTATGTAAAGAACATAACTCAAAAACGAAAAGTCGGATGAATACCATACTTGACATTTGATGCAGGATCATCCAAAGACGACACGAATATTTTCAAAAAAATCCTCCCACCACAAACTACATTTTACATTCTTCGAACTTTCTGGGAATAAGCAGTGAAGTCGGAAGGAATTTTGTGATCATTTTGGTTATCAGGTAAACGTTAAGAGATAGACAAAACGTACCACACAAAAACTGTAGAACTCTTAAAAATATACAATTTCTTTCAAATGGCGTTTCTGTGATATTAGCTATTTCCTAGATAACCGTTATTATTGGCTTGAATTTGTTCAATACTTTTGTCAGCTTTTAAAAGTGCGGTCCCTATTAAGTTGTTTCTCATGATGTCATGGAAAAAGTAAGTAATTTTAAAGCCAGTATAACATCTATCGATTTGGTTTCCTCTATCCCCTTGTAATTATAACGAAATGTGTAATGAAACTATTTCTGCAAACGTTTATCTCGATTAACATGAAGTAGATAGAAAAATAAACTTTCATAAGAATAGTTGGTGGGGAGCTATTTAAAAGAGTGGGCAGAGAAGGTTATGTGAATGTAACACATAAGCTTTTATACTTGCTTTCAATTCAGCCAACGTAGATAATACAGACTCAGTTTTAGGTCCCATGTTGTTTCTCCTGTATATAAAAGATCTTGTAGATATCAATCAGAATAAAAATATAAAATTCTCTTTATTTGCAGACGACACTAGTATTTTAATTTCTGATAATAACGTAGAGAAGCTAAAAACAAATATGAGTTCTGGAATGTCCTATACTCTCTCTTGGTTTAAAGAAAATTGTCTCTCAGCAAATAAGGGATAATGCATAGCTGTTGGTTTCCTTAAAAAAACAACAAAAAATTACATTGCCCAACTATAGATACTATTTGAGGACGAAGCTATAGAATATGCTGATAAAACAAAATTTCTTGGAGTTTGGGTTGATAAGAATTTAAGCTGGAATGCTCATGTTAATGAATTAGTAAATATGTTTCCAAATTAAAATGCTAAGCCAGTCAATAAGTAAGCATACACTTAAGATAGTGTATTACTCAAATTTTCATTCATTTTTGCCATATGGGATAGTTCTATGGGGATCTAGTAGCGAGGCAATAAAAGTAATTAAATTACAAAATAAGTAATTAGAATCATGCTTAATTTACCCTATACCACTAGCTGTAAACTAGTGAAGGGGTTATTGCGCATTGAAACACTTGCTGTTAATTCAGAATTATGATACAAGGAATAAGTCAAAATTACATATTACACCTCATAACTCTAAATTGTTTGAGAATAGGTTTTACTATAAATCTTTTCAATGTTTCAAGAAATGCTTACGAGACTCCCTTATGGCGAATAGTTACTATTCAGTTGATGAATTTCCGTACTTTTAGGTTAATGGTTAACATTTGTTTAAGCTCCATTTATACCCCACCTTTAACTGCATTGGTCTCCAACTCCTAGCCGGGAATCGAACCCGGGACCCCTAGCACAGCAGGCAGATGCTCTACCGATGCTACGGGGTAACGCTGTAAAATTGTACATAGCAATTTTATACATTGCAATTTTATATTGAATGTTATATCTGACATGTATTTTATGTTTGTTCATTCAATTTGTTTTGACGTATCCGACATCTGTTAATTATGGATGAAATAAATGAAATGAAAAGGTTAACCAGTGTCAAAATTCGATAGAGCAAACATTTTGTAAACGCAAAGATATTATCATTTTCGGTTCCTCTAGCGGAAACGTCTTACCACTGTCATTCCTTTATTGACAGCGTGCATTAAGGTTAATTGTTGTTCTTTATTGTTCTCCAAATATCAATGAATCTGAGAGGGTCAGGAGACACGTTTGCCGGAATTCCTTTCGGTTTGATTTTCCCAGCTTGCGAACTGGATAGAGCTCCAGTGGCTGTTTTAGGTCACGATCTACAGGGAAGAAACTAATATGCAAAATATGGATATAACCTGCCGTTTCTAGAAATGGGAACGAAAAAATTTAAATCTGACCAAGTTTACTTTCCCGTTCCCGGAACACATTCAAAGTTCCCATTAATTGTGGACACTGGCATTGTAATACATGATTTTTAACTTCGTGGTTCTCATTCTGGTTCCCGTTCCCGGTTATTGTGAACCAGCCTTCACCCGTCTACCCTGTATACTTAAAGGGGAAGATGGTATAAATGTTGTTTATCTCATATTAACCCATCAGCCGTGCCTTACTCGTTATGTCGTTGAAACTGTTAGACCCAACTATAAAGACGTGAATGTTTTTCTATGTGGAGAGAGTATTTATGAATGCGCCACCTAAGAATTTCAGATGTGACCAGCTACGAGGGCTGTCCCAGAAGTACCCAACCTGAGGTATATATAGTGGTGGTTGTTTCAAACAAATGACTATGGTAGAAAGTACCACCCTTATAAAGTTTAAGTTTGAACTTTGACGATGCTACGTTATTTAGTAATTGCTTGGCAGCCATCAATAGTGAACGCTCTCAGCGAATTTGTAAACATGGATAAAACTGGTCATCGTTATGTGATACTATACTTTCACTCGAAAGGTCTTAATCCAAATAATATTAAAGCTGAGCTAGAGCTCTGGGGGAGTCTGCTCCTTCGTTTACAACAGTAAAGTATTGGGTGGCAGAGTTTAAGAGAGGCCATACGAGCTGCCAAGACGAACATCGCAGTCGACCAAATGAGGTGACCACAGCAGAATTGTGAAGAAAATCCACAAAATGGTATTGGATGACCGTCGACTGAAAGTGTGCGAGCTAGCAGACATCGTAGGCATTTCAAAAAGTGCTGTACATCGCATACTGACTGAAAATGTAGACATGAGAAAGCTGTGCGCAAGATGGGTGCCGCGTTTACTCACAATGGAAGAAAAACAGCGTCGTGAGGATGTTTCAGTCGAGTGTTTGGCGATGTTTCGCTGCAATAAAGCCGAGTTTTTGCGTCGATTCATAACCATGGATGAAACATGGGTCCATCACTTCACACCTGAGACGAAGGAACAGTCAAAACAGTGGATTGAAAGGGGAGAATCGGCTCCAAAGAAGGCGAAGACAGTTCCATCTGCAGGTAAGGTCATGAGGCGTGGGATGATTTTCATTGATTATCTTCAAAAAGGAAAAGCAATCAATGGCAAGTATTATGCAAACTTATTGCAGAATTTGAATGAAGAAATCAAGAAAAAACGGCCGCATTTAGCGAAAATGAAAGTTCTGTTTGATCAAGACAGTGCACCAGTTCACACATCCATTATCGCCATGGTCAAAATCAATGAGTTAAAGTTCGAATCGCTTCCTCATGCACCCTATTCGCCAGACTTAGGCCCCTCTGATTATTTTCTGTTTCCAAAGTTGAAGAAACGGCTTGGTGGTAAAAGATTTGCCAACAATGAAGAGGTAGAGTCTGCAGTTGATGGCTATTTTGGAGAACTCGACGGTTCTCACTACAAACAGGGTATAGAAGCTATTGAACATCGCTGGGAAAAGTGTATCGAGCTGAAAGGAGACTGTAGAGAAATAAAGATGTTTTTTCCCAAAATGTTTGTGTTTTCTTTGTTAGGTCGGGTACTTCTGGGGCAGCCCTCGTACTTTCAGCTTTGCTTTTCTTCCTGACCAAGTTTTAATTCGCTAGGGCAGAGGTGGCGAAAACGTGCTTCGCGAGTTATTTTGACTCGCAGGCGCCGTTCCCTCTCTGCAACCGTCCCTTTGTTTTTCACGTGCTATGAGTGCTGCAGTGCGTGTTGCATATTTGGTGACTCGCGGGAAGAAGTCGTTTTCGTCACCCTTGCGCTAGGGTATTATCGCCGCTCTCATATAGTTAACATACGATTATAATGATGGACTTCATTACCGGTTATCGCCAGTAGCCTCACAACTTTACAATGATGATACTTGCATGTCAACTCCACGTTGCCATATTATTCTCGTCCTTCTATACAACTAAATAGTTTTTAAAGTAATGTTTAACGACCGTTCTTAGCGCATACGGCGCCACGGGCGGTGGACACTGATATACGAGATGAAATGCTAATTGTGAAAGGATATTTGGAAAGGAAATGTTCCAGGCCTAAGCTTAAGGTACTTCCCCAGCATTTGCAGATATAAGGACTGAGGTAAACTTGGAAAATAAACCTGTAAGTGAGGACGATCCTGACGGGAATTGAACAGCAGACCTCCCATTCATGAGACCGTGTCTGAACGACCTCGGCTACCCGTGTCGGTATAGCTCATTACTTACCTTGCGCTGATAGCAGAATGAAACTTGGCAACAGTGCATTCGACAGATACATTAGAGACACCGGCGTTAACGTAATGATTGCGGCGACAATATATGGTTATGTGCTCTCTCACTCTGCGCAGAGGACTAACAGTGACTTAAAAACTTTCAAAATTTTTAAATGCGGAATTTTTCTTTCCGAAAGATACTCAGTACACCTGTAAGCTCTTCTCTTATCTAAAACTTTAGCACTAATGGAAACCTTAAATAGTTCTTTATAGTATTTACTTTCTCTAATAGATGAAATTCAATTTTTTTCTTCAGAAGTTCACGATATTGCTGAATTGTATTCAATTAATTACCAATTGGCCTCGAGGATGCTGATCTGCTATGCCTATTTCGATAGTACAAAAATCCTGTTCACTTAAATTTTAAGTTCACCGTCGATTCCCTAACCTACATAACTATTTGCGGACGTGTTCTCACACCCTGACGTAATCGGCGCGGATCTCATTCAAGGATTTAAGAGCAGTCATATAATCAAACTCAACTCACAAACACCAGAAAACTCATTTATTATCTAGGAAATTCATTAATCTAATAGTGGCCTTCCATAGAAAAAACAGACGTTTGTAAATAGTCCAGGGCTCTGTTCCATAACATCTGCAAGTTCTTATGAGTTACGCGTTACAAAGTACCTCATCCACAACTCCATTTATATTATCCACAAGATGCGTGTTACCAAAAATATCTGAGAGTGCAGAGGCAAATCCTGAGGGGCCCTATTTTGATTTCAATTAACTCTAAGAGCCTAAGGAATGTTAAGTTTCAAATTTTTAGACCCAATATATTTATAGAAATAAACAGCGTGATGTTTCAAACTGCATCTTGAATAGTTACATACATTGGTAAATAGTTACATACAAATTGGTGATTTGTAATTTTTAAATTTATGTTTTCCAATTTAAATAATAACAGTTCCCGTATTATTCAGACCTCGGAACTTTAGACGCAAAAAACTGACGTTTTAGGCATCTAAAATAAATAACAAAAGTATTAAATTAGGCACTTAATTAAGTACTATTAAGTTGAATTGTACTCTGAGATTATAGGTGGAATTAGAATTCTGAAAAATATTTCGTGCCCACTTCTTCTGGAAATTTTCTCCAGATACCTAGATATTCAATTCTCTTGCAAGAGTCAGAAGAAGTTAAGTTATTTTTGGAAAGCTGACATTTCATAGGCAAAACTAAGAATGCTGGCAGCTTCTCCACTTTCTTTCACCATTCCATCCATAATTCACCGAATCCAACTATATTTTAATCCCAACACAAATCAGTTACCACCACATAACAAGGAAAATGTCTATTTCTTACCTGTTTTAATCACAAGCAAAAGGAATATTTTCCAGTCTTGAAATAAGGCACTGATAACTCATCAGCCAGGAACAAATTATAAAGTTTCGGCACCGTTTCTCTTCACAATACCATGTAGTGCAGTTGTACCAATACAGAACATGAGTACCGAACCAGACACAGAAGCATAACTTTGTGCCGTATCTCTTAGCTGTCATGTGCACTAGTCACCTCTCATTGGCTGCTGTTGTGAAATAAGTTGAGCGATACAAACTAGTTCCGTATATAAAATGATAATTCATCTTGGCACAGGTTGAGCCAAAAGACTACGAACCGGCTGCGCGGTGTTTTTCCTGTCCGCGTCCTCGGCGCTCGTTGCGTCTGCCGCTATCATAGAAAGGCGAGGATGAAACCATACAACATTTTTAAAACTACTTTTAAAGGCTTTACTTAACAACTTTATGAAAGTGTGTTTGAGGAACAGAAATATTAGTAGAGATTTGTGGCCCCCTCGGTCCCCCGACCTAACCCCCTGCGATTTCTATCTCTGGGGTAACTTCGACGGTGGCCATTTTCAGCATCTCCTTTCATAAAGTTGGTAAGTAAAGCCTTTAAAAGTAGTTTTAAAAATGTTGTATGGTTTCATCCGCGCCTTTCTATGATGGCGGCAGACGGCAACGAGCACCGAGCACGCGGACAGGAAAAACACCGCGCAGCCGGTTCGTAGTTTCTTTGGCTCATCCTGTATATTCAAAGAGAATTATCAAATTTACATTGTCATAACCATATGAGTTAAATATATTACGTAACAGAATTAATGTACCTGGAATGCATGTAAACTTGCATCAACAAATAGGTAGGAGGATCTTTCGTTTAAACCTGCCTCTCAGAATGACGAAAGCACGTGCATCTATCACCACAATGATTTTACCGCCTGTATCGACTGAACTTACATTGCAAAGGCCTTGTTTGTCATATATTCAAATATGCACATTAGCCAATCAGGGTAAAAGGCAAGGAAAGGGAGCGCGGAAGAATAGTGGGGTTATTCTTCGCGATTATTTAAACTGTTGACTACTCAAACTAATCTTCTAAAGGAATTAATTCTTCTTCCACACAAGCCGTGTGTTGGACAGGGTTGGAAAGGTAGAATTTTTCAATCGCCTGATTTTACCTTTCTAATCTTCTTAAGTTTTTAACTTTATCGCTTTTAACATATATGCCTCCTGGTTTCCAATGCTCTCGAATAATTACATTGCAGATTATCTTTACGATCATCTTTACATCTGTTGGAGTTCTATTTAAGTAGCGAACTGCTTTGTTCAAAGTACTTTTTATAACTACTTTTTACCGAGTTTAAACTTAATGAAATAATTACTTAAGGCAAATTGGAGTGGCAAAAAAAATCATTTTTATTTCTTCACTGGATTGGATTGACAAAGATTGAGTAGGGATATGCGCCCTAACACTGAAACCCAAAGATCTATTGTATTATTCTCCATCTTTATTGTTTCTAGTTAAATAGACCAGTACCTTTAACAAGGAGTATATTTCTTCGCTGAAGATGCAACCTCAAAATTTTAGCTTTAAAGTCAAATATTACGCTTATGGTAAATAGTTCCACAGTTTAATTTTAAAAAATACGCTTATAGTGTTGATTTTAACAAAAAATCATAAAAAATATGTAAAAAAAAATGCTTGAAGTTCAATGCTGAATAATCCCATTTTTAAAATACAGGGTTATTCTAAATTAGTTACCTGAAAGTATGAATGAATTATTTCGAAACTGTTGACGGAAATTTATTCCGATAATCATCAAACCTTATGTCATATCATCAAGTTTTAAACATGGTCGGCAGACTTCGCTACATACACTCGCTCGCTCGTCTGGCGGGGAAAATGTGAAGCACTCGCAACACCTGGAGCCTAGTAAGCAGTCGCCATGAAGTCTTACAGCAATGCGGAGCGCGTGCAGTGTTGTCTGTGGTTTCATGAAACTAAATCGCAAATTAGCACACAAAGACGTTTTCGTACAAAGTATCAAAAAACTCCCCCGCAGGTGAAAACTATCAAAACATGGTATGATCGATTCGTAGAAACAGGTTGTGTGGGACACCGAGAGAAAGGACAGGGACGCCCTCCTGTAGCAGGCCACGTAGTGGAAGTGAGAAGAACTTATGCACGAAGTCCAAAGAAGTCTACAACTAGAGCAAGTTTGGAACTGACCATTCCACAACCTACGGTATGGAGAATTTTACGACGACGACTGCAGTGTAAGGGGTACAAGCAGCAACTGGTTCAGGCATTGAGTGCTAATGACAAGCTTAAACGTTATGAGTTCTGTGCGGACATGCTGAACAGGATGGAAGAAGACGATAGTTTTCTTAATAAGATTGTGTTCAGTGACGAGGCAACTTTTCACCGTAGTGGTACAGTTAATCGCCACATTGTAAGGATATCGGGTACACAGAAACCGACGGAATGCCTGGAACATACACATGACTCACCAAAACTGAATGTGTTTTGTGCGCTAAGCTCTGTGAAAGTGTATGGACCATTCTTTTTTATGAGAAGACTGTGCATCACATATCTAAATATGTTAGAAAACTACCTGATGCCACAGCTGCAAGAAGATATGAGAGATAATTTCATTTTTCAACAAGATGGAGCACCTCCTCATTACCACCATGAGGTCACTACGTACCTATCCCACACCACTGCCGCTTGGATTGGACGTGGCAGGAACATAGCTTGGCCTCCAGGATCTCCCGATTTAACACCGCTGGATTTTAGTCTGTGGAGCTACACTAAAGATAACGTGTACAACCCTCCACTGCCAACCAATCGCGATGAGCTACGTCAACGAATTAACGTAGCGGTAGCTCGGGTAGATGCGGACATGATCACGCGTATCTGGGATGAACTATCGTACAGGTGGGATATCTGAGTGACAAAAGGGAGTTACACTGAACATTTGTAAACATTGCAAATAAAACTTAATGTTAATGTCAATGTATGTAATGGAAATGGAAATAAACTACGTAAGATAACTATGTTTAAATTAGCTTTATTATCAGGTAACTAATTTAGAATAACCCTGTATAACAGAGGTGGCGAAAACGTGACTCGCGAGTTATTTTGACTCACAGGCGCACGTTCCCTCTCTACAACCGTCCGTTTGATTTTCACATGCTACTGAGTGCTGCAGTGCGTGTTGCATATTTGGTGACTCGCGGAAGGAAGGCGTTTTCGCCACATTGGGGCTTTTTGTCTTAAAGACATTTTTTCTCCTTCCTATGTTGGTATTGGAAAGCATATTGGTACTGCAAGTGCTTGTGTACAGTAATTTAATACACAGATGTAGTTTACGTAATTGGTGAGCTGTACTATATGTAATGTTTACTTTATGGGTATTTTACTCAAAGTTAATGTTTTCACTAAAAGTTCCATTTTATCAGGTACTATTAAATTTTACACAATGAAACTTGGAATGTATGTTGCCTATATAGATTTTCAACTTTTACCACAGGATTATTCATATAAATTAACTAAAAGAGATTTTCCTACTGAAAGTTTGGATACATTTGCGCCTAAACGTTAACAAAAAAATCTGATGTGTTACACTCACATGATTTTCTCTACTCTTGTACAAACTATTTTTACAAACGCTTATTCTCTATATGCTTCATGTTAATCGAAATATCTAGATGTTAATCTTATTGCTAATTTTCTGTAGATGCAAGGGGAATTGGTAGGCTTTAAGTGATAGTCAAATATTTTATGAGCTGGTTGCTATGTGGAGTATTCCATTCTCTTTGCATTACCAGGACAAAAAAAATGAATAATGAATTCCCATTTGAGAAAAAGTACAAATATTGGAAAATTTAAGGGAATAACAAGCAATATCTCGAAAATGGTTCACTCAACAAAAAAAATGTATATGACATAAATTGTGTATTTTAACGCGATCTACATTTTTTGTGTAGTAAAATTTTGTCTATCTCTTATGGTTTACCAGTTATGCAAAAGTCGTTCATTATGAATACTTTTGGAGACATTCCCAGAAAATTCGAGATATACAATTCATTTGCCATAAAAATGTCTTGAACTTATGGTATTTTATTCAAAATCGTTAGAGCCATTTTTGAGAAAATTAAAATTTTCGAAAAATGTTCCATGTAAAGGGTAATCTGGGGGGGGGATTTTCTTGAAAACCTTCGTGTCGCATCTCTGGAAGATACTGAACCTAAATACCAAGTTTGGTGTTTATCCGACTGACCGTTTCTGAGTTATGCTGTTCACAGACACACACACACACGGACATGTTTCCAAAAATGCTTTATATACAATCAGTGCACCTCAAAGTATGCATTTCCTGTGAAATCTCGGTATCGAATTTTTGGGTGGAATCAATACTTCCCCCTACTTACTATACGTAGTAGAGAAAGTAAATATAATATTATTTCACAGTTGTAACTTAACATAATACAATGTCTGTGTCATCCTTACTAAGCTTTAATGTACGTGAGGTTAAAATTTCAATAATCTGTTACCAATAGATGAGAAAATAGGACATTAAGATTCTAATTTTAATCTTGGTAGTACGGGGCACTCCCGATCCCCTTAAAACATCTGCATTGCAAGGGAAAGGTATCTGCAATAACTAAGAATATTAATTTCTTAAATAAAAGAAATTTTATTCGGTAGTGATAAAGTAGTCAGGAAGTAACCCTCTTTCCTGCTTACGCCAATGGCAGTCCCTTATTAACACAACCAACACGTACAAAATAACTGTTACGCTGTGTAGCATAGTAAGAAGAAAATTAGGCGAGAAAGGCAAGATTTTTACAGCTTGCCCAAGTCGGCATGTACAGGACATAAACGGGAGTGAAGCAACGTGCGAATGGCCTGCCCACCCATGCTCAAGGCAGCCTGGCAGGTTAAAAAGCGACATCTGCAAAACCTCTTATACATATCAGAAAGAAAGCTAAATAATAAATTAAATATAAACGTGCTAAAGACATTATGTTATAGTAACATCTTGAACACTTAAGTTGTACCACTAAAATAGTATACATATCAGAATAGTAAAACTAATACGAATTCAAATAATCAGGACAAGCTGAATTTACAAACTATCCAAATGACTCGCAAATTCGAATTATTTCAATACTTCGAATATCCGCATTCTAAAGTAGAAATAATTCGAATAGCTCAATTACCTATTTTAAAATCGAGCGAGATGGCTCCGCGGTAACGTGTGAGGCTCGCATTCGGGAGGTCCCGGGTTCGATTTCCGCTGACCGCCCACTCTGACCATGGTTTTTTTGTGGTTTCCCGGGTCGGTAGGTGAATGTTGGGGACGTTCTTCTTCAACCACGACTTTCCTGTCCCTCATTTCCTGTACTCATCTCTTTCAGGGTTGAAGTACCAGGCGACGGTATTCAGCGTGTTGCGGCTGAGCGGTGGAGGTGCGCTTTGTAAAAGTTTTTTCCTTGCGTCGGACGGACTGCTCAGCTAGGTCCCGCCTCGGTTGCTCTCTGGCGGCGCCCCTTTGGGGTATCCCCCCGAGGATCAGGGGCTTGTGGGTATGCTTGAGCGGCGTCGGATGCGCTCGAACTGGAAACGCTAGGGACCCCATATTTGCGCACGCCATCACCCAGATCCGGTCGCCCTTCGGGTCTCTCCCCTCATCCCTTCCTCCCAAGGCGTCACAGTAGAAGTACAGAGGGCCCGTTGTCCTACGTGCGGTGCTCTGCGCCGTTGCAGGGGTCCCTCCGTAGTATGTATCTTCCTTTACCTATTTTAAAATAGTTAGAGGCCTAATTTCAAGAACATTAAGATAATGCCTGACAGCGCAATTGAGCGGGTGTCCTTCGGCACCTAAAGCTACCTGGTATTCGCTTCAAAGGAACAATTTCTGCATTCTAGGATGGTTGGGCCTATTTGCCTCAAGATTGAGAGTTCTCCTAGTTCAGATCAAGACAGAACTGAAATTTTCGGGTAATGATTTAGCCAGAGTTTTTCCTTTCTCAGAAAGGTGAACGTTGCATTCAATTTATCAAGATTTAGATCCAATTTCTTTAGCTCTTTGAAAGGGGATATACAACGTATATAAAGACATATAAATCAATATCAAATAATAATTGTACATAATAATATAATTCACCAAGAAAAATGTTAGAATATTTAGCAGCCAAGAAATGTAAAAAGTAAATTGTAACTTAGACAAGTAAGGGACGGGCGAGCTAGCTAATTCTAGGTAGAACCCACCTTTCACCAAGCTAATGAGCAGGGAATTGGTAGCAACAAGGGGAAATAGAAATAGAAAGATACAGAGATATTGAATCTGCTTCCGGACGCGTCACTGGGTTGCGTATGCGAAACACTTTGGAGCAGAATATTTTCATACATAATAAGGTAACGCGGTTTGAGGTTGAATTGTAGAAATGTCGTTACATTTTGAGGCGCAAAGATGAGCGTCACTAAGCTTGGGTATAAAAAGGGGAAGAAAGCCCCAGATTTTCACTCTCTTATAGAATCTCGTCGACACACAGTGATACTCTCTGGACGACAGATGCACGTGCGTGCATTGGGGTGGGAAGCGTGTGCAGTTAGATTAGGCTCCTAATTATTATTATTATTATTATTATTATTATTATTATTATTATTATTATTATTGTTGTTGTGGGAATTGTTACAATGGGAAAAGCTAGCGGCCATAAGTATTTATTTGATAATGAACCACATTTTTAAGGGACATGCAGTGTATTTTAATTCGCCTCACCTACGAAAACCCTGAGACCAGTGAAATTAGAGATAGGTAATTGATCAGGAATGGAGAAATCAGCAGCCGACAAGCAGCAATAGCCGGAGACAAGAACACTGCAGCAGAGGGCATCAACCAGAGGAACGACGTTTCCCGCTACATCTTAATTGTTAAGGGAGGTTAAAGAAAAGAGGTTGGACGAAACAGAAAACCAAGATAGAAGCCTCATTATACAGATTTACTTCGTACGGGAATTACACTCGGGCCCATGACGACATTTTAATTACCAGTTGGGATTTTCAGAATCCGCTATATGCGATCAAGAGCGCCCATAGAATCCAAACTCAAAGATAGCAAGTTGGCTGGAAAACTATAGGAATCAGATAGAAAAGAGCGGAAACTAAAACATCCAGCGTGTTACGCAGGAATTCCCTTACTCATTACAATTTCAAATATCTTATAATATTAAACTTTTCATGTAAAAAGTGATTCTTCCATCATGTTATTCATAATATTCATTATCTGTTTAACCTCCTCTTATGTAGGACTTACACCCCCCAGGACTTACAGGCGGGTGCCTGGGGTCAGAGGCCCGTCGAAGACACTCATGGATCAGACAGAATATCCAGGATGGGGGATCAGCCCGATGCCTGGTATGGGATGAAGGAAGTAGATGAAACGAAATGATGGTGAAATGGATGAAAGGAAAGGTGATGATGGAGCAGTTAGTGGAATGAATGGCGGGGGAAACCGGAGAACCCGGAGAAAACCCGCCTAGACGCCGTTTTGTCCACCACAAATCCCACATGCGGGATGGAACCCGGACCGCCTCGGTGAGAGGCGAGCGGTCTAACCACTCGGCCACGGCGTTATTCACAATAAATGTCTATAAAGTATTTAAAATTACGTAACGTAGATTTAGTTACATGCAATACGCAGGAAAAGCATTCAACAGTTGGAAGAGCAAGACGGTTTTTGTTAGCAACGAAATTCGTGTGAAGGAACAAAGAAAAATCGTAAATTTTAAAGAATACTCCACCAGATGAAGCATTTCAGCTTAGGGAAATATATACATGCAAGGAATGTTTCAGAAGTTACTAATGTAACTAAAAGAAATTTGTTCAAAAATTGAGTTTTAATGAGCTCTGTTTTTTCTAGGCAAGATTTGTTTATCCCTTAGGTTCCCAAGCTATACAAAATTCAACAAGAAAGAAGAAAACTTCACTGGCTATTCTCAGAAAATTCAGGATATACGTTTTATTCGCAATGACAATACCTCAAGTGTATACGATATTTTAGTGATCATCATTAAAGCCATTTTGAGTAAATAAAAATAAATAACAAAATATTTTGCATGTACAGAGATGCTTGGAGAGGGATGATTTTTCTTTAAAAGCACCTCCTGACGTTCTTAAGTGGTTTTTGATAATTGCTCTCTAGCATTTGCTGTGTGTAGACTGCAGCTGGAAAGTTGAACCAGACATTAAAAATTCCATATCATGGCCACTCGTCATGGTAGCGCAGGGGTAGAGGATCAGTACGGAAAGCCGAAGTTCCGAGGTTCGAGTTCGGTTGTGGCATTGAAGTTTTTCTTTCTCTGCCACATACCTATACCTAGTAGGTAGGGATGTATTGCATTCCGTCCAAAAATTCGATACCGAGATTTCACACGAAATAGATATTTTTAAGTCCCCCGAATAAAAGAAACAAGCATTTTTAAAAAAAGGTCTTGTGTGGGTGTGTGCCTGTGAACAGCATAACTCAAAAACGAAGTCTCGGATAAATACCATACTTGGTATTTAGTTCAGTACCTTCCAAAGATGTGACATGAAGGTTGTCTAGAAAATTCCCCCACTCTATCCTTTACAATAACATTTTTCAAAATGTTTGATTTTCCTAAAACGGCTCTAAAAATTTTGATTAAAATACCATATATTAAATACATTCAGATGTCAAATAACATGTATATATTGAATTTTCTGTGCAGTCATCTTCATTCGGAAGGAAATTTGTAGAATCTTGTATAACTGGTAAATGTTAACGATGGCCGAAAACGTACTACACAAAGAATGTATATATCTTTAAAACACACAATTTATTTCAAATAACTTTTTTGTGGCATAAGCAATTTATGAGATATCTGCTTGTTAATGGTTCGATTTTTTCAATACTTTGGCATTCTTTTAAGTCCTGTCGATTTTCAGTTGTTTCTCGCGATTGCATGGAAACAGTATAGAATTTTAAGGTCAGCATGTAGCTCCCAGTTCTTAAACATTTGACTCACTGTTTTTCTTGTAACGTAACGATATGTGTAATGTAAGCATTTCTGCAGAGGTTTATCTCAATTAAACTGAAGTAGATAGAAAAATAAACTTCCGTAAGAATAATTTCTATAGCCACTAATAAACGATAGAGAGTTAGGAAAGTAATGTGAATATACCATCAGATTTTTTTTAAAGTTTGATTCAACTCTCCAGCCGTAAACAGTGTCTGATGCAATTACGAAATATGGATTTATTTACGTTGCGTTAAACACGAAAAATGATTGCTTAGAAATGGTTTCAAATAAAGGGATATATAGTTAGCTACATGCTTGACACTGAAATAACACTGAAATGGTTATTTCACAAGTTGGCAATGAACTATGCAAAGGAAAAGAAAAGAAAAGAAGAAAAATCGTAGGTTTCTAAACATGTTACAGGGCAACAAACTTGAACCTTGTAAAATTAACACACACAAAGTATTTTAGAAACGGTTCATCTACGGAAAAAAAACCTCATTTATTATTAACTAAATATTTAATGAGATCTACAAGTTTTCTGTAGTAGATGTAGGATGTGTATATTGGAGGGGGGGGACATCTCGCGCACTACACCTTGTTTTCTGTAGTAAGCTTTTCTCCCTTAGCGTTTCCCAGTTATACTTATAAAATTCAGTCAGAATGAAAAAGACTTACTAGGGTATTCACAAAATTTTATATGCATTATATATGCGCTTTATCCCTCTCGCAACTTTTTAATGTAAATTTTAAAGTCGTTTTGGGAGAGTAAAAACGAGTATCTTTTTCACGTAATGGAATGTTAAGGATTGGAAAATTTCGTAAAAATCCTTACCTGCATCCTTGAAATATACTGGTCTTAAAATTATAAGGTTTTTGTTTATTTGACATTTTCTCTCTCTCTTCCCCTCCTTCCGTCTCTAAGGCATTTTTTCTAAAAGTACATTTTTTGCAATAAAAACTCAGTGGTAACAATTGCCACTGCGTGTAGCCGCTCTTCTATGCGATCAAAGAAGCAATTCAGTGTAATATCGTAACTTTGTTTCACACTCGCCTTTTGGCCTACCGTCCAACTAAATTAGAAGCATTACTCGTGACACCGAGCATTTCCGAAATATCTGCTCTTGTACGTTCAAATGTTTCCACACTTATGTAGTATACTTCATTTTATCTACATTCTTTTTTTTCACCCTCTTCTTCTCGTGAACCCATGGATAACATGCATAATAAGTTGTTTTGTATACAGATACCTATTGTTCCAGACTGCTGGGTATAACAACATTTATATTACATAATTAAAATCATTTTTATACAATTTATTACGGTGATTTAACATGAAGTGGATAGAAACATAACCTGTTACAAAAATAATATCTACAAAACTGGCTTATAAACGCATGAAACAAAGGGCTGAAGATGTACTTCGCATTCCATACATGAAACTGACTTAGCATAACTTTGCCGATTTTACAACTCATTGTCCCATTATCGGCTACAGCGAAGGGTTCGAAATAATTTAAATCCATGCTTGTGATTTCTATTACACTCTTTTGTTACTTAGTCATTTTACCTGCGGAGTTGACAGCGATTTTCTAAGGTATACACCAGAATGCGAAGGAATGCTTTATAAAAATATCACTACACATACTGTTCGCATCCGCATTTAATTACTATACTTACCTGTTGTAAGAGCACCCAGGAAGCAACTACACACGCAACACAAGATGAAGATTGACACTACACAGCGGTCTGTGCGTCAAGCAGTCAAATGCTACCGCCACGCTGCTAACGTAGTGAACGTTAAACAATTAGCAGATGGCGCTTCTTACTGGACTTGAGTTTAGCGGTCGTTTAAATTGTAAAGGGGAGCTTTCTTCCGTCTTTAAACCCTTCGTCCAATTCTAGCTACAGATATAGCGATGTAATATCATCAATATCACGCACTTTCCTTTAGGAGCAGTTCATCACTATTTCATGACTTAAAAAAGTGCTTCGTAAAATTTAAGTGGCTAAACGCATTTTAGAAAACTGAGCATCAAAAATAAGAGCACTGAAGAGGAACGGCTAACGGGTATGGTGATTCGTAAAGCTCTATTTTAAGAAAAACGGGGTTTTTACTGTAAAGTCTTATGTTGAATTTGAAACCATACATGACAAATTAAAGCATTTATTTCTTGACTTACTGCTATTTAAGTAAAAATACGCTTAAGGGTATATTTATAAAAACACAAATTTATATGCAAATTTCACCAGTTGTATAGCAAAAACACAGCTTGGATTGGGTTGTGAAGCGGAGGGGATTCAACACCGATCCAGGAATGAGGATATTGTACCGTGCTCCCGGGAGGGAGGATGAGGTGAAGGGATACACCGGGCGGTCGAAACCAGGAGTGGCAGCACAGCAATGACAGTGTCCCTATAGTTTCCAGATTGAGACGGGCAGGCGGACAGGCAGACCGGGAACCCTGCTGGAACCCTGCTCCACACAGGGTCCAACGCCCACTCCCAAAGGGGCGATCCTTACAACCTGGCACCAGCTGAAGGCCGAAGGACGGAGAAAGCTGACAGAGAGCATCATTTTTCCCTGCCACACTGCACCGAAACACCATCGCAGACACTTCCAACCCTGAAACAGGCCAAACGGAATGAAGGATGAATGAATGATTATGGGACGAAATGGAGGGGCAACCCGGGAAACCCCCCGAAAAAATCCATGGGTCCGAGTGAGCGGTCGCCGGGTATCGAAACTGGGACCTCCCGAATGCGGGCCACAGACGTTATCGCCTGATCCATCCCGCTCGGTAAAACAGAAAAATGTCCACAAGGATATTCCAATGACATCTTTAAAAATTTCAATAAGGCAAAACAGAATCCCATTAATTTTTTTGTCAAATACCATGTTTTGTTTAAAAACGTTTATATCACCATTAACTCATATCAAGTAAAGAAAGATGAAAAAAGTAGTAGTTCACCACCTCCCCATCGAGTAAAGCCTAACACTTGCTTCAGCTGACATCATTGTTCTTAGAAAGAAAATAGAAAGGCGTGCAGCTTCTTGAAAACAAAACTTCATCCGTAACTTGGGATACATAATTCTTTAATGCTTCCTTGCATTTGTTAGGGGTACTTTTTAGCCAGTTAAAGAAAAGGGGCGTCAGTTCCAATTTAGACACAATATGAGGATGAGATATTTTTAGGAAGTAAATATGAATGCGTTTCAACATTATAACACGAAGAACAATACCACTTTATTTGTGAATAGTAAAGTTTTGTACATACAGCTTTATAGCAGCATATATCTGAGAACAATTTTTTTTTTGAAAGCACATAAAGAAACATGAAAAATAAATATTTGAAAACAAAATGTTAAAGAATAATGAAAAAATTCTGCATTGCATTAACATGACTTTTTCTACCCTCTATCGCTTATTAGTGGGTAGAGGTAGAGGTGATTCAACACCTCACGCGTTGCGACCTGCACAGGTCTAGTGCGGTTACCATCCCCCAGAAGGAAGCGATGAGGTGAAGGAACCACAGGAGGCTACAGACCGTAGGTAGACAGGGCACAGAGACGCGCCGAAGTTCCTATCATTTCCAAGCTGGCACACCCGTCCCAGTGCTGGAGCCGCCGAGAGAGGGCGATGAAGGACCCACTAATCAAGTAGCCCTCTGGTGGTCCACGGGGAATACTCTTTCCATTGAGCTTGCATCCATGCCATCTGTCTGCACCGCCATACGCCACGGAACCTAGGAGCACACTTGAAAGATGAGAAGGAAACGGAATGAAAGGGAAATGATGGAGAGGAAATTGTGATAAAGATTAAACCATTCCAGCATTCGCCTGCCGACCCCAAGGAAACCAAGAAAAACCATGGGTCATAGTGGGCAGTTGTAGGGGATCGAACCCGCGGCCTCCCGAATGCAAGTCCACACGTTACCGCGGCGCCACCTCGCTCGGTTTATTAATGGGTATACAAATTATTCCTACTAAAGTCTATTTTTCTATCTACTTCATTTTAATCAAGAAAGACTTTCCAGAAATAGCTGCATTACACATTTCATTATAGATACAAAGGGAATAGTGATATTCAAATGTTTTAGAACTGGACGCTATATGCTGGGATTAAAATTCCATAGGTACTCTTTCCATGACATCACAAAAAAATAAAAAATAAATAAAAAAGATTAATAAAAAATTAATTAATTAAATAAAATAAAATGTGAATATTCAACCCCGGCATCTAGGTTACTATACCAGGGCATATATCCAAATTTACTATTTACTGAATCAAAATTTTCAATTCTTATATACATTCATTTTGCAGATTAAGTCTATAACTACTACTTAACTACAAACAAAGAAAACATAAGTAAATAAAATAAATAATAGGTAGTAAAGGTGTAAATAAATAATAATTACAAAATCTATACTAATACTGGTAACCAGCATAAAGCAACTGGTATCCACCTATTTAACTAGCAAAACTTGCTACAAAACTAAAAACTACTACACTGGTATCCAGTATTATTTACCAAAATCTTCTTGCTTAAATAAGTTCTTTTTTTTCTTTATTTGTTTCTTTCTTGTATACTATTATACAGTTAAATTAATATGTAATAAAACTTACTTACATACATTATTATAATAATAATTTACAAACTTACTTGTATTTTTAGATTTATACTTTCACACTAAAATAATTATATACAAGTTAACAATATTTCCTTCATTTACATTTTTATCTATTAATTTCCTTTAAATTACCAAAGAAAATTAGAAATATCTACCTTATTTATATTCATATATATGCTTATAATTATTTTATAACACATTTACTTTATAATTTATATTCTCCTTTCCTACTATCTATAACTACATGGCTTTATATAATTAATCCTAAATCCTAAGATCGCGAGAAACAACTGAAAATCAACAGGGCTTTAAAAGAATGGCTAAGTATTGAACAATTCGAATGATTAATAACGGATATCTCGGAAATGGTTGATGCCACAAAAAAATTATATGAAATAAATTGTGTTTTAAAGAGATGCTTTTTTTTTTATTCAGCTGCCTCAAAACATGTATTTTGGGTGAAATCTCAGTATAGAATTTTTGGTTGGAATGCAATACCTTCTCTACCATGTACGTGGTAGAGAAAGTAATAATTTATAATATTTGTAATTAAAGCACAAATTTATAATTATTTTACACACATTTTAGGTACTCATAGACATGTAAACATCATTAGTCTCCACATATTTGGCTGTACACATACAGCACAACTTGATTTAGTTTTCTTATCATTCACTGAAAGTCACTGTTTCTGAACAACCACCTGCACTAGTATAAAAAAATCACATACAAAGTCAGAATCCAAATTGCAATTAAATTCACTTTCTTTGGTTCTATAGTATTTCACATACATTCATCAAATCCTGGATCAGCAGCATTCATGTATTCCATAGCCGAGGATGCTATGGTTTCTGTATTCACAAGATCAAAGAAACACAAAAACAGTAACTTTACCTGGGACAGGGGTATTTTCTAAAGTTATAAAGTAGGGGAGAGTGGGCCAGGGTGAGACAGGGTTCACAGTGAGACATCATAGATTTCATCTATTTAAAAGGGAGGGAACTCATTTCAGTTTAGGTTATGATGGTATCTTCAATTGTAGCCATTTTGTTCCTGCGTTTGTTTGGAAGAAGCTTGTTGCTAACAGAACATTTGTTTCCACATGTTTTAATTTTTGTTTATAATTAATTGGTTTTGAAACATGCTGATATTGATATACCATTAAAATGTTGTGTATATGTTGTAGAATGACTATGGAAAGTACGACCACTGAAGATTTATAGGTTAAACAGTATAAGTAAAATATTTTATGTGGAGCACATGGGCTATAGTGAGACACAGCAGAATGGTCTAGACTGTAGAGTGAGACAAATCTCACTGTGCCCCAAGCATGTCGGGTTAATTTTTTATCTAAAGTAGGCCAGAAGCATAATTTTAAAACATACATATCTAAATGTTAGTATAGTAACCTAAATATTTTGTTGCAATTTCTTTTAAGATATTACATGCAACAGAGAGAGAGAAAATCTACCATTGGTACCTTTAAGGAGATGATATTATGAGGGCTGCTGTAAAATTGGTAGAAGAGGGTATGTCAATGCAGAAAGCGGCTTTTCAGACATTCCACAGGTATGTTCAATTTTAACAGAATCAAATTTGATAATATAAGTTTGGTCTAGATTTTAGAATGTTAATTGTTATACACATTATTTAATACATCTATCATTGTATATTATCTTCACTTTTTTTTACATAATAGCCTCATGAAATATTACAATGAATATTTTGTTCTTTTAGGTATGTAGTGAAGAACAAGAATAGAACTATGGCTGATAATGATGAAACCATCAGGATGTGTGCTAAGTGCAACAGCTGCCAATTGTTAACAAACGAACAAGAAAAAGAATTAAAGAATATATACTGAGTTGTTCAGCCATGTGTAATAGTCTGAATAACATATGAAATAACATCAAGAAATAGCATTAAATGCCCTGAATCATGGGACATTGCAAAGAGAGCAGGCACAGAATGGGTGCGAGGTTTTTTGAAGAGACATCCAAATTTGTCTCTACAGCAGCCAGTAGCCTGCAGTTTATTGTGTGCAACTTCATTTAATAAACATAACATGGGGCTATTTTTTAATAAGCTTGAAAGTGTGCTGAAACGCTCTGATCACTTTTCAGTTGGAACTGAAGTGTTCAATGTGGATGAAACTGGTTGCAGCACTGTACAAACACCAAAAAAATATAATTTCAGGCAAAGGTTTGAAGCAGGTGCGAAAGTAACTAGTGGTAAAAATGGAACACTTGTCACAGCATGCTGCATAATAAAGCTGCAGGGAATGCCCTTTCTGTAGTCATCGTGTTTCTTAGGGTCCATTTTAAGGACCATATGCTTCAAGGAGCCTCCCTGGTAGTCTCGGCCTGGCTACGCCATCAGGATGAATGAACAGAGATTTGTTTGTAGAACCTTTCCAACATTTTGTTAAACATTTAAATTCTTCTAAGGAAACCCATCTTTCCTAATCATGGACAATTATGATAGTCATTTAACTTTACAAGCAATTGACATCGCTAAGGAAAATGGAGTAACAATTTTGACAATTCCTCACTGCAGCAAGCATCTCCAGCCTTTAGATGTGTGATATACTCAGCTTTCAAATCACTTTATAATGCTGCAGTTGATTCCTGAATGATGAGAAATCCAGGAAAAACTGCCTCTGTATGAAGTTGCAGGTTTCATTGCCCACGCCAAGACACCAACAAATATCTTGTCAGGATTTCGCAAATCTGGGATCTTTCCTTTTGATAGACACATGTTTTCTGATCTAGATTTTCTTGTAAGTGCTGTTACCAATAGGAAAATTAGTGCTCAAGATGGCAAAATCATAAGTGAAGGAGTCCCAAATACCAATGAAAGTAACATGATTGACAAAGAATATGCGGTTGAGGAAAAAGGTATAAAACAAAGCTATATCAGCCCAAAATATATATGCAGTTTTCCAAAAAAAAAAATGTCCTCCGTGGTGTAGTGGTTACCATGCTTGCTTCTAGTTCCCTTGCTTCAAACTCGACGGAGGGCAATGGATTTTTTTGGACGTAAAAATCCTTAGCATGGCTTCCTTCAGAAGGGAAGTAAAGCTGGTGGTCCCGTGTCGTAGATTTATGGCACGTAAAAGAACCTCAAGGCTGATAAAGAGACCTCTGAGCAAAATTACCAATCCTTCACGCCCAACATAGAATGGGACACTAAGGACCATAGCAGTTAAAGACCGTCCATAAATAAAACTCAATTTTTTTAAACATTTTCTAAAAGCAGCAGAAAGGGTGGAGTCTGCTTCCACAAGAGAAAGGGGAAGACCTTTCATTCCAACTGAACACTCCAGAAAAAAATAGACTTGCACAATCCCAAAGTAAGAGCAATTATTGCAAGATAACTCTGTTTGAAGAAATGATGAGCAAGTCAAAGTTGGGTCCAGCAACCAAAGCGAGCGATAAAGTTTGCTCTGATTTAGATAATTCATCAGAGGATAATGAAGAAGTAGAACTAAAAATGTTATACCAACTCAACACAAAACCAGGAAAAGTAATGTTATCATCCATGGTCTAGGGGTACCATAATAGCCTCTAGTTCCCAAGGTCGCAGGTTCAAACTGGCGGAGGGCAATGAATTTTTTTGCGGCGTAAAAATACTTAACATGGCTTCCTTTGGAAGGGAAATAAAGCCGGTGGTCCCGTGTTGTAGATTTACAGCACGTAAAAGAACCTCAAGCCTGATAAAGAGGTTTCTGAGCAAAATTTCCAGTCTGTACATCCAGTATAGAATGGGACGCTAAGAACCAATAGTAATTAAAGAGCATCCATAAATAAAATTCAATTTATTTATTATAGAAAAAAGTGACTATGTTTTCAAGAAAACATTCAAAATGTTATGTAGGGTAGGTGCTCAGTGATATGGTGATGGTGGTGACTACAAAATTAAATTCCTTAAGAAAAGCTAATGGGGAAGTTTATTTTCCAGATATTCCAGATGTAGCATCAGTTCCTGCAATAGACATTAGATCAGTGTTGCCAATTCCTTCTATGGAACAATCAAATGACAGAAAGCATATCTCAATTTCTGTGTAAATTTTGAAAAATTGAATGTTCTGTAGTGTTTTCTTATAATAATTTCAGTGATCTATATTTGTTTATAGACAAATTCTGTTTCATTAACCTCAGTTAATTCTGTTTCACTGTGGAACATTGGTGGGATACAGTGAGACAGTTGCTGCACAAATGCAATTTGAATTTTTTGTAAGTTAATTTGTTAAACACAAACATTTTAAATGTGGCAAATTGAAGAGGAAGGATAGGGTAATATTATAACCTATAAGTAGTTTTACATTTGTAAAAATATATATCAGCATAAGGCATACACTACATGATCAAAAGTATCCGGACACCTGGCTGAAAATGATGTACAAGTTCGTGGTGCCCTCCATCGGTAATGCTGGAAGTCAATATGGTGTTGGCCCAACCTTAGCCTTGATGACAGTGTTCACTCTGGCAGGCATACTTTCAATCAGGTGCTGGAAGGTTTCTTGGGGAATGGCAGCCCATTCTTCACGAAGTGCGGAACTGAGGAGAGGTATCGATGTAGGTCAGTGAGGCCTGGCACGAAGTCGGCATTCCGAAACACCCCAAAGGTGTTCTATAGGATTCAAGTCAGAACTCTGTGTAGGCCAGTCCATTACAGGATGTTATTGTCATGTAACCACTCTGCCACAGCCTGTGCAGTATGAGCAAGTGCTCGATCATGTTAAAAGATGCAATTGCCATCCCCGAATTGCTCTTCAACAGTGGGAAGCAAGAAGGTGCTTAAAATATCAATGTAGGTCTGCGCTGTGGTCGTGCCACACAAAACAACAAGGGGTGCAAGTCCCCTCCAGGAGAAACACGACCACACCATAACACCACCACTTCTGAATTTCACTACTGGCACTACACATGCTGGCAGATGATGTTCACCGGGCATTCGCCATACCCACACCCTGCCATCGGATCGCCACATTGTATACCGTGATTCGTCACTCCACACAACGTTTTGCCACTGTTCAATTGTGTAATGTTGACGCTCCTTACACCAGACGAGGCTTCGTTTGGCATTTTCCTGCATGATGTGTGGCTTATGAGCAGCCGCTCGACCATGGAATCCAAGGTTTCTCACCTCACGCCTAACTGCCATAGTACTTGGAGTGGATCCTGATGCAGTTTGGAATTCCTGTGTGATGGTCTGGATAGATGTCTGCCTATTACTCTTTACGACCTCTTCAAATGTCAGCGGTCTCTGTCAGTCAACAGACGAGGTTGGCCTGCACGCTTTTGTGCTGCACATGTCCCTTCACATTTCCACTTCACTATCATATCAGAAACAGCGGACCTAGGGATGTTTAGGAGTGTGGAAATCTCGCGTACAGACTTCTGACTCAAGTGACACCCAATCACCTGACCATGTTCGAAGTCCGTAGTTCCACGGAGCATCCCATTCTGCTGTTTCACGATGTCTAATGACTACTGAGGTGGCGGATAATGACTACCAGGCAGTAGGTGGAAGCACAATGCACCTAAGATGAAAAACGTATGTTTGTGGGGTATCCGGATACTTTTGATCACATAGTGTATGTTTTTGTCTCACCCTGGCCCACTCTCCCTACAGCAGTTTTAATTCAACATACCTGCCTCCAAGAACAATAATTGCACACAATAGACAGCACAGGAACAGGAAGGTACTCAGTAGGGCTAGTGTTTTGTGCAAGGAAAATTGCAATTTACATAGAATATGAGATGGCCCGAGGTAGAATCTACCCCATGTCCTAGATTAGGGGTTAAAAAGCTGCAGTCATATTTAGACCTAGAAATGGATAATGAACATAAGCTGAAAGCAGAAATTGTCAATGGCACTAAGTAAGGAAACCAACATATTTTGAAGTGTACCATTTTTTGTTTCAATGTTGGTGCCTGCATCTTTCTTTCCCTAATAGGTTTTTCTTAAAAAGGTAATATTCCTCATATCTAAAAGAAACAAATATTTTTAAAATTTTATTTTAATTTAAAAATTAAAATGGTAAATGAGTGAGTATATTTTCTACAATGAGATTCAGTAGTGTAAGCATCAAAGAGCTCCTAATTCCATTTTCACTTCAAGGAAATGTATTTATTTTTAATATTAAAATGGATAGTTTTATTTAAAAATGCTTTAAATGTTAAATGTTTGTTTCATAAGCACATCCTACTCACTAATTTGACTATTAAATTCTGTTACAGTAATTCATTGGTTTTACAGGACAATTTAAAGAAATTGTTTAATGAGATTTGATTCTAAATTTCAGTAAAATAATTCCTATGAAGAAATAATAGGTATTACTGTTGCAAAATATTTTTGGCTGTTCTATGCAACACAATAAAACGGTAGTCCTGTCTTTAATAGGGCATATAGAAAAACACTATGGAAAAAATGAAAACAGATTTAAGTACCTATTACAGCAAAATAATATCCAAATTCTGTCTGCACATGGAAGATAAAGAGATAAGAGTCAGAGCTGTGCTCATATAGGCATTTTCATTAAAGCACTCATCATAAAAAGTATTTGTATGACAATACCCAATACCTTCTGGGCTTGCTGCCATAATTCCATTTCATAAGTGGTTCATCCTGTCCCATATTACCAACAATAAATCCATGTCAGTCGTCCAGAAAATGTTTCCAAATCAGGTGATCACATTGCAGCAACTCTGTATATGATTGCAGCAATTGAATTCTTCTGATAGTTTTCAAGTGATGATACATACACAACTTATGAATGCACCTTTCTACATGTGTGCATGTTTACAGAGTACATTAATACAAGAGTGCAGACAGCTCAGATGCTGACCAAATCACATTTTTAAAATTGTCTTATTCTAGACATCGGATTTGTATGCAAATACATATTTAGTTTGTTTTTACTTGTGAAATGGATTTAAGTTTTGCAATATGTTTCATGTTCTTCTGTGCTTGTATGTAAAGTTTTATAGTACATATAATTGCACATTTTCAAGTTGCTGCATATTTCATCATTTTTCCATGCATCGATCATATAATACATGTATTTTTAAACTTTTAATTTTAAAATTAATATTAAACACATTAGTGATTAAATAAAATGTTTACTATAAGACACTCATATGGAGGTTCAGAGTAAACTTGAGGGTGCTCCTTTAGAGTGTGTAGGATAATTAAGTGATAAATTGTATGGTGTTTCAGAGAAAAATCCTGACATTAAGGTTTTGTGTTCTGTAGATTAAATAAATATCTTCAAGGTGAAAATGAGTGCTTCCTGAAGGAGTTTCCCTAGAGTTAGTAAATGCTTTCATATTTTGCCCAATAGCACTCTGTAGATGTGGAAAAATGCTTTACAGTATACAAAATTATTTTAACCGGTAAATGTCATAAACTTACACATGAGCATTTGGAGAAAGTGATCACTGTATACTGCAGATCAAATTACGACTGGAATGATGTCTAAGAAAGAATATAGATATTAAGTGCCAAAAAGGGTAAGCTTAAGGTTAATAATTTTAGTGTATATTTTCAAAATTATAGAGCATATTGAAAAGATTTGACAGCATAAATGCATGCATATTTTATACATCTTTAGTGCATACAAATCCAATGTCTACTTATTACTGTACTGAATGTTACATTTTGAATAAGGACTTTTTACAATTTGTTCTAGTGTTCTGAATTTCTTTTCAAGAAAGAAAGAAAAAGAAGAAAAGTGATCCAATGTTTAATAGAGTGAAACAGGAAGTATTTTTTAATGGATCATTTCATGTATCAACAAGCAAAATCCACGATTATGGTAGTGAAGAGAGGCTACAAATTAAAAAAAAAACAAGTGAAGTGGTGATGGGAAGGCTCAGAAATTTGGATTGTCTAGAAAATTGATTACCTGGGGGCTAGAGTGTCAAGTAATGGAAAATGGAGCAATCAAAAAAGGAAAGCATTAGCAGAAGGAAAATTGGCTACGAATGCGATTAGATCTTGTGTAAACAAAATACCAAACGTGCAAGTAAAATGGTTGGAAAGAGTATACAGTTCAGTAGTAGAGAGCAGAATGATGTATGGAGTAGAAATTTGGGGGCTAGATGAGGGCTGGAAAACAATAAATGTGATAATTAGACTGTTTTGTAGACTTGCACTAGGATTACCTAGATCTTAGCCAAATGAGGTTGCTCTAATGGAATTAGGAAGATTAGGCTATAAAAGTAGGGTAGTGGAAAGAGTACTGAAGCATTGGTATAGAATATGGAAGTCAGAAGAGGAGAATATTTTTAAACAGTGTTTGTAATGCAAGTGAGAATTAAGGGGAAAGAAACATGGGCATATAAAAACCAAAATATCCTAGAGGAAGCTGGCTTGGGAGCAATGTGGTTTGATAGGGAAAGAATGGAAAAAGGGATTTCGGAAAGAGGTAAAAACCAGAATAGAGGATACTGAAAAACAGGAATTATGGGCTAATCTTATTATCAAAACATCTTGAAACTATACAGATGATTGAAAATTGATTGGGGAAGAGAAAAATATATTAAAATTTGTCACAAAGTAGGAAGGGAGGGGTCGGAATGGTTCAGAACGGTGGTAACATACTTAAGTGGGATAAAGAATCGATATATCAAGGGAAAATGCCCAATGTGTGAAGAAGCAGATAACTCGTGGCATTGTATTCTGGAATGTAGAGAAACTAATACGTGGAAAGATGAGTTCCTTTTACAAAAGCGGGAAAACTTACCAAATGAAATAAGAGGGAAACGAATTTTAAATTTAAGATCAGAGAAAAAGGTAAAAAAATGCACTAAAATTTACCTATGTACTTTACAAAGCGAGACAAAAATGGTTATAGAAGGTAGGTAACATTAAGGGAAAGGACAATAGAGATAACCTTGATTGAGGTAAACGAGAAAATTTTAACTTTTTGGATGACTGATGTAATATATAATCCTATTATACAGGTAACCTGGTGTTATATATAATGGGTGAATGTAACTCCATAAATTGAAGAATTCTAAAATTACAAATATAATTGTAATTGTAGTAATAAGTGTATAGTAATATTGCACTAATGAAAAAACAATTTATGTATGGAAAGTCTGTGAATAAATACATTCATTCATGTATATAACATAAATGGCAATTCAATATTAAAGCACTATTGTGGTGACTTTTGTTTAATTAATCTGCAGGGAAAGTACCAAAATTCAATTACTTTACTCCACTCCCCCATGATACGGAACCATTTAATGCACCAGTAGTCAAATTATGTGTAATACCTACTTGATTAGGAGAAAATAATTCTAATATTTACAATTTTTATCAACACCTAACACTACTTTCTGAAATGATTTTCTAACATAAAGGAAACATTTTAATTAGCTTTCAGTAAATTTGTAATGCTGTTGTTCACAAGCTTGAACTTCATTTAACAATGATTAACAGAAAAGAATATTATATTTATACCAGAGTCAGTTTGAGAGGGGGTTGAGCTGTGCCAGCACCCAGGACAGCAAAACCTTAAAACATGAACAAGAAGTGTGAAAAATGTGATGGGATTACAAATCATGCTTAAACCATTTTTATCCTTTGTAAAGCAAATGAAACATCAAAAGCTATCGAATAATTTGGTTGTCGGCAACTATCAAATAATTCAATAGTTTTCATTCAGACTGCCCAACACTAATGCCAAGTATTCATCGTTCCTTTCTGCGATCCAGTTGCATGAAGAGATTTTACTTGTATTGAAATTATCACACCAGGCAGCAAAACTCCTGGAGCCAGCCCTGATTTATGCATTTGTACATCCTTAAAGTGTAATGTGAGTCATTGTAAGTTATCTGCCTTTAAAGTCTTATTTTTGGAAAGTAGGGCAAGGCGGTCAGGTAAAATAAAGTTTATTTGCTAAGCAAGTTATGTTCTGTTAATCTATACTGCTTTGAGCTGTAAAACTTCCTTAATACAATTATTGTTATAGTGAAAATTTGGCTATCAATAATGAGTGAACATGTAGACATTCACTTCATTGTAAGAAAAGACCTAATGCTTGCTATTTTAATTTTTTTTTTCATAGTTAAGATGTAATGATTAGATGTTTGAACCTAAGAGAAAAGTTGGAAATATTTCATTTCAAAAATTTTTAGTTCAATTTTGCTAAAAGGTTTCTAGAAAATAAGCTTTTTTTGTTTTACTCAAAACTATTGAAAAGTGACTTAGGTACCCTTTTTCAATAAGCCATTCAATTAATATTAATCTCTATGTTAATATGTATATAACCATACATTGTTCCTTATATTTGAATAAACAAGTAGTCATTAAAACTGACAAATTCTATATTCATAAGTCTCGGAGACTTTTGCATGGACTTGCAGAATGCTGTTCCAACTAAACTTAAATTGGTAAAATATCCAGAAAAGCTTTATCCAGGCAAATCATCCCAAAACAGATGCCAATTCATGTTCTCAAGATTAGTCAGACACCCCATTACACCACAGAAGTAGACAGACATAATAATGCCCAATATAGCAGGAAGGATGATAATAGGTTTTGGAGAACAAACATTGTGTATAGTTAGCAAGAAATTTTATTCATTTAGATAACATAGAAATCAATATAAAAGAGTATTGTAACACTAAATATCACAATATTAAAAAGCATGTTTACAGTACATTATTAACAACAGATTATTTATTGTACATATGGGGCAATTCACAACCAGTTTTAGTGAGCTACTATAAATCTGATTTCTCAGATAAAATATGATTCATAATCACCATTTCTTAAAATATCATGCTTAAGCTGAAACATATGAAAGTGACAAAAATTAACAAGTGCAAAAAGGACAGTATATTCCAGCCTGCATTCATTTATGTATACATAATATTCTGACATGAGAATAAAAGCTTCAAATTTGAAAATATATGTCATTGAAATGAATTATTCAACATAATAACAGACAATGTTCACCATACACTATACATTAAACACATATGCACTTTATTTTAACATGCACTAATTGAACAACCCCTCCAAATAGCTAACTTGATAGCAATATGGAATCTTCTGATACACCTTACAGTTAATAGGAGTAGTGGTTGAACAGATGCTTGTTGAACACTAAACAGTGTAAGAGATATGAAACTGTTTGAACTGCAGTTTCTTCTAAAAATCAATCAGTAAAAAGGTCTGAACACTTATTATTAGTGATGGCAATGATGAATTGATGTGATTGAACTTCATTACCAACTCAAATGAAACAGAAATCCCTTGGCCCAGAAATGGCTTTCCTCTTTTCTGGGGTTGGAAAGTGTAGGTGAACAGGAAACAAAGGCAGCTTTTCTGGGAATGTCATGGAGAACCATTAGCTGCTTAAGTCACAGGTTTTGGATAAAAGTTGTCTTTCTTTCATTCATGTTCTCAGAACTGAATATTCTTAAAAATAATACCCCTTAAGAGTTCATTTACATACCAAGACTTTTTCCACAAGTAAATACAAATTAAATTGACTGAAACACTATTTAAAATAAGGGACTTTTCTGCTCCCTCTACATGCCATCAAAGACATACATCTAAATCACATTTACAAAATTTGCTTTATTTTATTTAAAGCCATGAAAATGTTGTGCATCAAATGATATTACACCAGAGAAAATGCTATAAATATATTGAACTCATTCAAATTTAGAGAATATTTAAGTACTGAACAAGATTTGGATGAACTTCAACTGATATGCATTAGAGATGTGCCAGTAAAACATGCAGAAATGCAGCATAGACGTATAAAGTTCTGTTTTGTATTATTAGATTTTCATCTCATTATGCTTTTGTAAATGAGAAGAGCTTTTCCATTCAATAGAAAAAGATCTGAGGTCAGAATGCAAATAGATATTATACACTTTGATGTAGATTGAGTCACACTTTTTTACACTCACCTTCACTAATTAAAAGTTATATAAAACAGAAATGTTTTCGAGGGCATTCGTCCTCATCGTCAGCGACTGGGTGACTAAGGGTCGCTTTCTCCCGTGTCCTCTTCTTCCTCTTCCTGCGGATTCTGAACCTGTTGCCATCTGGTGTTGGGGGCACAAAGTTTTAACACATTGCTCACAGGCGGGATTTCAAAATTAATGACGTTGTTGCCGTTTTTGATGATGTGTATTTTTCCCCAGATGTTCAATTCTATTGGTGTGGTGAGGGGTTTTAACAAGTTTATACTTTGGCCAATGTTGTGGTTTTCTGTCCAAAAATGGTGTGATACAGCGGATTTCTCTATTTGTTTTAGTTTTATGTTCCTTTGGTGTTCCTTAAGTCTGGTTTCCAAGTTTCTTTTAGTTTTTCCTATGTAGTATTTCTCACATTCATTACAATTGATCTGGTAAATTCCGAATTTTAATGTGTTTGGGATGGTATTTTTGAGAGGTGTGTTTAGCAAGTTCTTCAAGCTGAATTTGTTTTGTGGAGCTAGTCTAATGTTAAATTTGTTGAAGATTTGTTCAAATTTTCTAAAGGCCCAAGGGTGGTATGTGAATTTCTTGTATTTCCAATTTGTGTTTGAAAGAGGTGTTAGAGTGGTGGAGTGTGAAGTGAGTGTAAAAAAGTGTGACTCAATCTACATCATGATGAATACTTCACTGTTAATAGTGCTTCTGTTTTTAATCTTTATTATCTTTATCTTTATTATTTGATGATTTCAAAATTGATTATTTTTCAGCTAAAATTTGCATGGGTGAACATTCTATGGCCCCATGCTGTCACGAAAACTTAATTTCAAACAACTATGTCTAAGTACACCACACATTGGGGTTGATTTATATCAGACCAGATCACAAACTATTTTAACAGATTTAATTTATATTCTAGTGTTTCAAGATTATACATTGTACTAATTGAACATTTACCTATATATGAACACTGTACAATACACAAAAGTACTTGAATTGCACATTAATTTCTATATAAACATAATAAATTAGGAGCATCTTAAAAGTCTATAAATGCTTGCAAAACGATATTTGCTCTCAGCCAGTTAGAGCAAAAGTTGATACGCACAAAATGCATTTTAATTCTGAAAAAGAATATCATAGGAAAGTCAATTATTGCCAAGCACTTTTCGTCAGAAGCAACAATACTAGTGAATGGTTCACACAACTCCTGATTACTGCTCAGTTTGTGCCAGCTTTCACACGGACAATCCCAGTAAAAGGGTAGTCTGTTATACTATGATATGGAGGTTCACAGAAGCTATTTAGAAAATGGCGTACATATAACTAGCCAGTTGGTAGGATGGCCAGATCAAGAGTAAAATCACCTAAGAAGTTCAGCAAGAACATGCCAAGTATTCATGTTCATATGGCCTACCAGACATACCAGTAAACCCAAAAGACTTAGGAAGAAAAGAATGCAGAGCAGCTGATCTCACTTATGATATCACAGCTTTTCATCAGCATGTAAATAGTTTAAACAAAATTGATCAGGATTAGTTATTGTTAAAGTACCTGGAAACCACAGCACCAAAATGCAATGGGTGGTCACTTATGAAAATTCTAAAAAGAATGTACTGTGGCCAGTATCAGACATTTATACTGGAAGTCCTGTCAAGGTTGAGGTATTAAAGTCTAAGAACTGCAGTCAAGTAAAGAAAGCAGCTACTTCACAAAAAAGCAACATGGTCAGCACGGTTAAAAAAAAAAAAAGAATGTCATAAAACTACGAAGCATTTTGAAATATCAGAAGGAATAGAAGAGTTTTATATGGACATTATTGAAAGTCACCATTAGTTTTCCAGTTTCGTATTATTGGAATCTGTATTTTGGTTTTTATTTTGAAAATGCTGTGGTACTGTGTACAATTTTGCACTTTTATTTATCGAGCTATTATGGAATAATGTGATACTAAATACTTGTACTGTAGCATAAACAATCAAGATGTCTTCTTTATATCTGTAAAAAGGATAGAGGAAAAGGAAAATGTCATTTTGAATGTTTATATTAACAAAGCGTTTACCTTCCAGCTTTGCATCCATCAACTTTTGAAAAAGCTTGAAATTTTATTCCTCCAATCTCATAAATAAATTTTAAATAAAAATTTTAGAAGTGTCAAACACATAATCAAATACCTGATTAAAACGTAGTGTAAACGTTAAATTCTTTTGCTCATATAATTAGTATTTCAGCGTGAGATTTAAAAAATGCATTTCCTGAAATTTTTTTTGCATTTATCGACTTTTGAAAAAATGCTCCTCAAAAGCAGATTATCAGTCGTTCCAAACAAATGACCTTGTTCATAAATATCTGCAATGTTGTTTGTACAAGCAAGCTAATTTTTTGAGAATAGTGCTTGACAGGAAGTTAACATGAGCTGAACACTTGAACTATAATCAATTATTTAATTTTTGGAACATTCACAGTAAAGCAAAGCTATAAAGTTTCATTTAAGCTTTATAGTTTCACATTAAACTATATTTGTAATAAAATTATTAAGAATGTGTATTTGGTTGAACACTTCAGAAATATCTTTGACAAAAGTCAGATAAAAAGTTGTAGTTGTACTACAATAGTTCATACAGAGAGCTATTTAAAAGCTAAAAAAATACAATCAGATCGATATGTCATCTAAATTCTCAAGGACCTTGAGGAGAATTTTAAAAAACAAATATTCACATTATTGTACCCATAGCTCATACAGAAAGGTATCTAAACATTAAAGAACACAATCAGAGTGATATTTCATCTAAATTCTCAAGATCCTTGAAGAAAATTTTAAAAACAAATATTCACATTATTGTACCAATAGCTCATACAGAAAGGTATCTAAACACTAAAAAACACAGTGATATTTCATCTAACTTCTCAAGATTCTTGAAGAAAATTTTAAAAACATATATTCACATTATACTGCCCCTATACATATAGATATTTATAACAAGTATGATTTGGACAAAGATCCAAATGTGATAGCTTTATTGTTTTACAATAAATTACCACATAATTAAAAGTTTGTACAAAAGTATATGGAAAATACTAAAAATGGATTTAATAAATGAAGTTATTAATGTCAATGAGTTACAACTTCATTTTTATGTCGTTTGTATAGTATACATTTGTATTACGCTTGTGTTATTTCAACTTTGTAATTATCACTGTTATTATTACAATGTTGTTTGACAACATAAAAAATTACACACTGAGAAGAAATACTCTCTGATTATGCAGCTAAGCTGCCACCCTCCTAATTTCTGTTAACCAAGAAGTCTTCATTATAGTATCAGTCCATAAAACTCCATTGAGTAGTGCCACAACTTCTTTTGTTCTTTATACTAGTAGGAACCTAAGTTCTTCTATGAATCATGCATTAGGACATAAAGAGAGCAATGAAAAAAACTGGATCAAATACACACAATATTTCCTGATGTTAATATTCAAAGAAATCAGAGGATGATATGTGACATGAACATGAAGAAACCAAAAATTTTTCAATATTAAAAGTTTTAAGTCCTCCTTTTAACTATTTGGACTGGAATACCATAAAACTTCTGCCATACTTGGGAAAGCAATTGAAATTGAGTTTTTTATTTAAGGATGTTCTTTAACTGCTGTGGTCCTCAGCATCCCATTCTATACTGGGCATGAAAGACCGGAAATTTTGCTCAGAGGCCTCTTTATCAGGTTCTTTTACATGTCGTAAATCTATGACACAGGTCCACCGGCTTTACTTCCCTTCCGAAGGAAGCCATGCTAAGGATTTTTACGACCGAAAAAATTCATCACCCTCTGCCAGGTTTGAATCCACAACCTCGGGAACTAGAGGCTAGCATGGTAACCACTACACCACAGAGGATGACATTTGGAAAAGAGGACCACAAGCATCCCCTGATACTTATTTTAATAAAATATGAGTGAAATTGGACAACATAAATCTGAAAAACGTTTTAATTCCTCCCTCCAATTTTAGAGTTGGAAATTATGTGTAGTCTATGTCCACCAGGTGCTTTAAAGCTTTTCAGTATATGAAAGAAACTGAGACTGGTTACTCACTTGTAATTTTCAGAACCAATAGAGACGAATGCAGTGCTTTCAGATTAACTATTCTCCTGGAGAAGTGTGTGTGTCTAACCCAGTAGGCAGGAGTGAACTACTGCTTAATCAGGAAGTTATTAACAGTGATATTTCCCTAAAATTGACATAGTGAGACGATTTAGAACCATTACATCATTTACACATAATTATTAGGAACATTTTTGCCGATTTTTATGCATTTCCTGAATAAAATACATGACATAGATCCCAACCTCAAAATCTTTAATGTATCACCAGTAAACAGGAGCTAACTACATGGGAACAGATACTTATTTGGAAGAACAAGATGGTGTTCAGTTTTGAACTCCCACCAAAAGATTCTCTCAACAGGTTCTTGGAATCAACACCAGGGAAAATCAGCATCAAGATGCCACCACCAACCCAATTCAGCAGTTGATTTCTGGCTGAGAATGGAAGCAAACATGCTTCCAAAACAAACATGTTGCTAGTAGTTCTTAGTAAATGTGTAAGTGATGTAATAGAGGTTCTCAATCAACTTCCCATATCAATTTTAGGAGTGAACTAGTTTGTATATACTGTACTGTAGTCAACTTTTGTTTGTGGCTCTAAGATTCCATGCCTAGTTACTACTATAGATCAAAATGTTATACATTAGCTGATCCTGCAGCTTTACTCATGCTATTGCATTAAATGCACAAATTTTTCTCCGTTTCTCCTCCCCTTCTTTTTCTCTCCCTGTAGCCCTCACTCCCTTCTCTGCTGAGCTTATATGATCTGTGACGATTTGAAAACCAGCATTTTCTGGTGCGCTAATACAAATCACAACATAAGTAAAAGGTTTCAACAGTATAAAAAAGGTGTACCACTTCCTTATGATTGCATTGAAATCAGAACTATACTGTTTCTTGTGGCAACCAATTTATATACATGAATAATACTAACAAAATATTATACCAGTTCTTAAGTATTCATCCTTTCAAAATGTTGCAAATAACTAAACTTGTCATAAACAGTATGCTTACAAACTTTTGTTGCATAATATTTTTCAATAAACTGAATAAGAGCACCCTGTTAGAAACCCCCCCCCCCCCACTCTTTTGAGTAAAATTCCATACAGCATGTTGTGAGAACTTAGATGAGTTACATACCAAGTTTCATAATCAGTTTGGCCATTCTTGCTGGGGGGGGGGGGGAACCTCTCTCTCTCTGCATTATAATTCTAAACTAATTCTGCATTCTTGTAGCCATCCTTAACCCTTTAGTGGTAACATCAGTCTCTCAGGCCCTGGCACTACATTTGTGATACTGGCTTCACTGATTATGTTGCAACCTTGAAAGCCAAGCTATGTGTCATTAGAATGTTTGTCTTTGTTATGAAAACATGGTGTAATTATTGCTATCCATTGTAAATTAAGCAAGGAGTCTTCATAGATCAGTATTACTGTTAGCACGAGTACATTTTACATATGTCCGAGTTATTTTATAAAACAAGGCATTTTTGCTTTCTCGTAGATTACAAGTTATATTTCACTCTCTTTGAAAACAATCAAATCTATCTGGCATATCAGTATTTTAATTTCAATTTGGATGAAAATATCAAAAGAGAACCGGGATATAAATATGTCAAGCCAAAGTTGGAAGTTGGCCAGGCTAGCCTCACAACAAGCAGATCTTAATGATGATACGGTTCAGTTGATTCCCTATGTGCCTATACATTATATAAGAATTAAATGCAATATATTAATGAAGAATATCAAATAAGAATTTGCAGAGTCCGAGGGACCTAAGTTACCTACAAATGTAATAAAATTTGTGTTGCCACTTAAGGGTTAAACAAAAAGTAGGTACAGATTGCCCAAAATATTTATGAAGTATGATGAATTTTAAATGAAATAGTTCAGCACATGCAACTAACAATGCTGCAGATTATAAATGTTTCTTTATAGAGCTCATGAGAAGACAGTGGCTTGGGCACTGAAATATTGGAAAGGCAATATGACAATTTCTTTCATACCATCAGCTTCAAAACTACCTTTCTGTATGGCTAGAACAGGTATAATATGTTAGCTTTTTAGTTACAGTTTATGGGTGGAAATCTCCTGCTACTTGTGCTAATTAAACACACAATCTGGTTCTTCTGAATTCAACTGAAACAGCTAAATCTGGCTTCTTTTTTTTTTTTTTTTTTTTTTCATAGATCAATATCTGAGTAACTTCAAATCTTCGATCAATGCTGTTGACTTCATAAGGTTTAACTAAACACTCATGTTTTTTGACAAAATACATTCAATAAGATTTTGTCATTAAGTAAATCACTCCATCTTTCAAAGCTTTCATCATTGCATTAGAGCTTTAATAAGGAGTCTTTCACATAAGTCACGTGTCATACATGGGTTGGAAAAATGAATCAGACTTTGAAAACTGGACGGTAGTTGAAAAAGGTAAGGGCATTGGCATGACAAGCCAGGATTCTATGTTTTTTTTCAAATCCAATTCATTTTTCCTACTTCAAATTTGCAGTTATGCACTATTCTACGTCAATTTTAGGACTCAAGTTAAAATGTTATTAAACCTATAATGATAGGTTATGCAATGTACATATACCACACATTCTTTTAATTGAAAAAAAGACACATCATGTTGACATTAAACATAACGTTCATATACCATACATTCTTTTAATTGAAAAATAGACATATGGTGACATTAAAATATGATATTCATGGATGATATATGACACTTTTTCCCTATCCTACATGAGTAAATAACAGGTAACTATAGACACTGAAGGACTCTTGTGGGTTGTAGTGGTTTTATGGTGGACAGCTGTTAAGTCATTAGCACCTTGAAGGAATTGGGTGCATTTCCTTCATTCTGTTCACTGTCTCAAAGGACTTACTATTTAAATTTGCCCTGAAAACTTTTAAAAAGCAGTAAGTTTATGCAGAAATGAGTATACAATCCAGTTAATTAGAACAGAATGCACTATCAGGAATTTAAACTAGGAAGAAATATAACATAAATAAGCTAAAAACTCCAGTATAGGCAAAATGCATGACTGTTCCATTTAACTCTTACTGTTTTTCCTTATATATTTATGTTCTTAAGGTAATGGCCAAAATTAAGTATTTTTCTCTGATTAATGCATAAATGGGGTAACACCTAAAATTGTCTTCAATTAAAATATTTGTACTTCAAAAGAAATCAATAATATATCTTGGAATCTTAAATTATGATTCATATAAAAACACATTTGAACAGCCTAGCCTATATTCCTAGCCTATACATTTATAAAACATTTAAAAAAACTTTAAACCTAAAGTTTGTAAGTTATCACTTTTAAGGGCTTTGCATTTGGCGAAATGCTGTTTGTTCAGATGTCATCCTGAACAAACAGCATCTCGCCAAATGCAAAGCCCTTAAAAATGATAACTTACAGACTTCATATTGGGAAGCCAGAGGGAAAATGATGCAGATCAATTAATCCCCAGTGCCATTGGTGAACAACAACAACAATAATATTTATAAAAACATTTCTGTATACAGTAAATATAAATTCCCTGTTAAAGCTAATGCAGATATACATTGCCATGATACAAGAGGAAAAGAATAACCTTGCAATTCATAGACATAAATTATGCCTATATCTGAACTTGCCAAATTATGTTGGAAGAAGGCAATGTAATCTCTACTTGATGAAGTACTCATTTGAGTTAATAACTGTAACAATTCAAAATTCACCTAAAAATATTTTAACTACAGATCTTACATTACAACATGGTGAATATATAAAATATGAGTAATTCTTAATGCAGAACCTACTTTATTGCAAATGTTTTATATCTTATTGTAAATAGATATTAGTTTGTCTTTACCATTGTAAGTTGTAATTAGCTGAATATACCTTTACCATTGTAAATGTTTTTATCATTATATTCATTGCTACTTTCTCAGTAGAGAGGTACGACACAGAAAGTTGCAAGTTTTCAAAATTAAATCATTGGTGGCATCAGCTTTATACACTGAAGATTCTACATTCAAATTTGGTATATTACAATAAACTCTGTTTCAGCAGCTACTTTCACATTGTTGATTTCACAAAATATCTTTCTGTCAATACTAAATATCTTCTTGCATACAAAACACTTTAGACTGAATATGGTGATTTAACTTCAAGCATTTTTATACATATTGTGATGAAGCCAGGCCTACCACTTCATGGATAGCAGGCATGTCCTTCAGTGCTAGCCGGCACATGATTGGAGAGAGAGGGGGGAGGTGCTGCCAGCCCAGGAAGCATCTGGAAGGCTAAGAGGAGAAAGGCAAAGCTTCATGAACTGACCTTCCCTTGGCAACATAAGAAGTTTTCGAAAGCGCTTGCAGGTATAGAGAGGAGCATATTCACCTCAGCACCAAGTTGCTGATGTGACATATAGTGCTGTTCTGCAAGCATCAGTGAGTGAGAAGAGCAAGAGCAGAGGAGTCCTAAGTTCAACACTTCAGTGAGTGACTGGAAGACAGGAGTCTTGTGTTTGACACTCCGGTGAGCAACTGAAAGAGAGGGGAAGAGTCCTTCGTTCAACATTGAAGTAAGCGATCATGGGAGAAAGAAGAGGAGTCCAGTGTTCGACACTTTAGTGAGTGACTGGAAGAGAAAACAAGCTGATTTGTGTGTGTGTTATTGCAATGTTACGCAGAAAAACTGGACAAAGTCACAATAAGCTCGAAATTCCTTGTGGTGACTACATAGAAGTGCAGTTCAAACGTTAGATTAACAGTAATAAATAAATAATAATAGAATGGTTGTGATATTGAATGCTAGTGAAATTTATGCAAATCAGAAAATAAATAAAACAGCATCTATTGACGAGCTGAAAATCAGAACTATACAGTGCTAAAATGCCATAAAATCATAAAATGCATTTGTTGTGAAATATGGTATGACTATAAATTCACAAACCATGCAAGCTTACTGATTAATTTTTAACAAAACATTGTCACACCCAACTAGGCAGCATCTATGATGATGAAGAAGAAGAAATATTAAATGCTGCATGCAGGAAGTACATATGTATTTGACATGCTTTGGAAGCAGTGAGATCTGATTGGCATGGAAGAAAATTTAGAAGGCATTCTACTGGATAAATCTATGCTAAGAAAAAATTTTCAGCATTTTCCAAATTTGTGTCCTATAAAATTTTTCGAGGCCAAACACAATTCATTCACCATATATAAAACCAAGTCTGTAAACACAAAGTGAAAAGAATCAGTCCATTAGATAAATGGACCTATTCACTGTTGGATGGGAGCTGAATATGGGAGAGATGAACAGTGTGCCTATGAAATGAATATTGTAATTTTTGTGCCAGTGCTAAACAATTGAGAAAAGTGAAGACTCCAAATATAGAGAGCAGCCCTTAAAAGACATTAGTTATTAATAAAGAGAATATAAACCAAGGCAAAAAGTAACCAGAACTGTAATTATTTGTGATATCCTGCATCAAATGAAGATTTCAATAAGAATGTGCTCTTGAATGCCAAAGTAACACTGTAATTATGGCAGGATTGCCTTGCTCGGCGTAATTTTTCTGGGTTTTGATATTTCTGGCTATTCCACCAAATTACAGACATTACGTCTGTTTATTCCAGACTTTAGAATACAGCTCTAAACATTATACATCATTATTTATGTCAACATGCCTAGTGTTTTAACACCATATCGATTATGAGGCAAACCTTGCAAACTCCTTTTTACTTTCTCTAGCACATACCTAGTAGGAAGAGGAAGTACTAGATTCCACCAAAAAAATTCATATCAAGATTTCTATGGAAATGCATGTTTTGAGCACCCCTTGAATAAGAAAAAAGCAATTTTAGAAAAAAGGTCCATGTGTGTAAGACTCTCCAAACAGCATAACTCAAAAACAAAGTTGGATAAATACCAAACTTGATATTAAATTTCAGCATCTTTCAAAGATGTGACAAAGATTTTCAAGAAAATTCCCCACTGCAAAATAACCTTTAAATAGAATATTTTTGACATTTTTTTCAGTTTTTGAAAAATGGCTGTAACCATTTTGATTAAAATGCCATATATTTAAGATATTTACATGACAAATAAAATGCATATCTTGAATTTTCTGGGAATAGCCTGTGAGGTCCTTTTCATTCAGAAGGTATTTTGTATAATTAATAATAGGTGATAGACAAAAAATTACAACACAAAATGTGTAGATCTCTTTAAAACAAACAATTCATTTCATATAGCTTATTTTGTGGCATCAGCCATTTCTGAGATATCCATTATTATTGTTTAGAGATTTTCAGTACCTCATCATATTTTTAAGTGCTGTCGCTATTCATCTCTGTTTTTCACATTCATGAAACAATTATGGAATTTCAAATTTCTAACAGTGAAGTCGAGAGCATTAGGAGCCAAATTTGAGACACACTTGCTTCACTTACTCTGTTATACAGGACATGTTTCAGAAGCCTTCACTTACATCTTCATCTGTAGGTTGACCTACATGTCCTGTATAACATGCAAGGGCATCCCATATTCGATTCCCAATGCTCAAGTAATTTGACTATCACTTTGGTTTCCTATATTCCTCTTTACTTACAACAAAATGTGTCATGAAACTATTTCTGCAAACGTCTATCTGCATTAACATGAAGTAAATTGAAACATAAGTATTTTTTAAAGAATAGTTTGTAATTAAAGCTATATAAACATAACAATAATGAGGAGAAAAAGTTACAAATGAAACACATCTGATACATAATAAGGGTAGTCCATTTAAGTTGAGAATGTACAATATCTCCAAAACTAAGTGTTGTAAAAAGAAATATCTTTAATAAAAGTTGCTTGATATTATGTGGGAAAGTAAATGCCATTAGTCATGTTTTATTTGGAGGGCATTGTGATGGTCATTTTAGGGTCAATTTAAACTGACCCTAATTGTAGGTTCACATTTAAAAAAATTAAATTGACCCTAAAATGACCATCATAATGTCCCCCAAACAAAACACAACTAATGGCATTTACTTTCCCCCCATAATATCAAGCAACTTTCATTCAAGACATTTCTTTCTACAACACTTAGTTTTGAAGATATTGTACATTCTCAACTTAAATAGCCCACCCTGTATATATACTTTTTTTTTAATAACTTGTGTCTTGTTTACTTCTAAGATGAGTGTTCAATGCTGTGTGTCTGAATATACTACCAAAATTTGGTCCAATCTGCAGAAAAATCATTACATTACGAATCTCAGTGAGGTATTGCTATTATGTGTGAATTTGATACTGCATACAATTTTAATAGTCACCCCATAAATTATACTAAATTAAAGCTGCAAGAATAATGTTACAATCAGAGAGAAATAGAAATCTTTAGTCCTGAATTTCTGAATACTAGAAAAATGATAATCCACTATGCATGCATCATTTTTTTAATGGATTAGCTACTTCTTTAATGTGAGCCTGATTAATAAAGGTGGCAGTCAGATGAAGGTGTCTTCTGCTATGCCAACATTTTGATCTTTATTTTTTGTGCTGTAATTATACTAATTACCTGATGCAATTAAAAATTGCCTTCAAGGGCATTATGCTGCTATAGAACATTGAAAGTAAGGGTGCAACAGAGAAAAATACTTTTAACATGAACATTAAAAGATTAAAGTTTCCATATTGCTATAAATCTTGATTAAAAGTAAATCACAGTCTAGCATAACAGTTGCAAAGCTGAAGTGAGAGAATTTGTCCATTTGGTACTTGGAGTGAAAATTCCATCTCTAGCAGCAAGCAAGAGGTAAACTGTAAATAGACAGCAAACAGGAATTTCTACATCTGATATGAAACATGAAAATATTGTAAATCTTAGACATGGACATACATCACAAAGTAGTTATTTGTTTCTCTGTTTGTCAAACACTATTTCTGATAATTTCATGTTTCATAAAAGTCACAGTTTAAGTGTTTGTTGCTAGCTTGCTTCCTTGCAGTCCCCCTTTTTTATGTAAATTTCTAAAAAGCCCACCCCATTTGTTTGTTGTACAGGTGGAATGTGCCCTAGCAACCATGGAAAGCATCCTTCCTAATTTCATTTCCCAAAATATAAATTTTGTATTATGTCTAATATATTAAAAATTAGTACTGTGTGGATATGTATAAAAATAAATATTAACAATTTTGTAGGAAACTGAAAATAATAAAGGCCTAGTGTTTTATTAATTGTGCAAATGGGATAACATTTAAAACAGTTCACTAGTCTTACAAGTGATGATAAAGCATATGTTTTGTTCAGTTTCTATTTGTTTACATTTGCATTTAAAGGTTCAATTCTGTTTCTTAATCAGAGTTATTAAAACTGTACCATTTTATCATTACTGAAAGGCCATAATAATTAATAATTTGATGCTATTCCTAAAGCCTATGTTTTAGCTTTCAATGTTTTCAACATTGTGCGGGCATAGTGCTTTATATTATTGAAACTTCTAGGAAAAGTAGCTAAATATATGTGGGGAATATTAAATATTTAGATACTAATAGCATTTAGTAGATTTTTAAATTGAGCTTCCTTTGTCATGTACACAGCTTTCATGTAAAAACTATCCTGCAAGTGTAGTGACTTGATTCTTGGCAACTGGGCATGCCTGTCCGCCAAGGAACATGCTTTAACTTTGCTCCTAATATTGTGTATAAAATCTTACTCCATAGAAGATGCTGGAAATTACATCCTCCTTTAGCTAAACAGTCAATGATGAGGAAAAAAACCATTCAGATTGGCCATTGTAATGTTTCTGATTTTGTTTATATCTTCCATCCCTCAGGTAATCCCATAGGTAAAAATCACAGAAGAGCAAGAGGGCCACACACCAGCACTAATCACCCTGTCTTCAAATATTTCCTTAATTTTATTCACAGGCTCCACTGCTCTATGAATAGTTGCAGAATCGTGTTAAAAACCACACATAAGTTTCTTTAAATTGCTGAAGAAATGGGGTCAAAATATCTCTTCTGTATTTTTCTGCATCTAGTGTTGTCTCAGAAAAAATCGGACCAATAATACGCCTTGCGTGATTTTAAATGGAAAGAGTGGGGAACACCTCTCATAGCCATCAAGAATCAAAACACCATGTTTGCAGGATAATTTTTACCTGAAAGCTTTGTATATAGAAGCTATAAATATGATCTTTTCACCAACGGCTTTTGCAACCTACCTACATTTTATTTGGTAATTACAAAAATATATACACTTAAAATTTTCTGTTCTCTGCAGTTTAAACTCAATCATACTACTATTAAAGGTATAAGATGTTGATTTATTATCGGGAAATGGGTGAAATGTATGGAAAAAACTTGTGAAGCCGAGGTTTTTAATATCTAGAGTGTTCCTTGGAGTGTGTGGAGCTGTTTGAACAAAGTTATTGGGCCCAACCACCCACCCTTTCTAGAGCAGGCCCTTATATAGTGGAAACTGGCCACATTTTATGCTGAGCATTGCCAAACTAACAAAATGTGGCAAAATTTTTGCCAATGTATGAATAATGTGGACCATTCAAATTTAGTCACACAGATCCTATGGCCATCCCTGTTGCCTCTCTGCAGTTGTGGCCTTTGGCAGCTTATGGTCCTCAATGTTGGCAATGCTCATGTCTTGGGTGGGATGCATGCGATGCAAGTTGTGTACATGCTAATAGGTGAAAAAAAAAAAGACAATATTTTGCAAAAATGTAAAGAATTATGTTAACTGCAATGTCCATTAGTGTTCATAACATGCTATAAAAGTGATAAAGATCAGCATCCATGTGTGTTTGTATCATGTGTATAGTGAAGCCGTATATAGTTTGTGTATAGTTTCCGTATACCAAATAATATCCACGGTAAAATATTATTATTTATTGTACTTTCAGGAAATATAAATAATGACAAATGAAATTAACTGCTCTGATTGTTGCTGCAATTTAAACTGCTATGTAAATTTACATATGTTAACAGGATTTCTATTTAAGATAGATCATAGTAACACCTTATATGAACACCAAATGACATAATTCCCAATCCTTTCCTCTTGCTTGTCACTTTAAAAGTTTCAGTTGTGCTCAAAGACAACAGTTTTCACAACTGTTGTACTAGACTGTGAATACACCAAGTTATGCTGACAATGATCACAAAATTACAATAATACTTTCATTAATATATTTTTAAGTATAATGCTGCATTATGTACTATTGTCATTCAATATGACTTTGAAGTACAATATAGCCTTCAACAACAATAAATAATTTCATTATAACAAAATTATAAATTTCATCTATACAAAATATTTACAAGTTACATCAAAGATACACAAAGAGTAAATATTTATGCTTGTTTAAGTTGAGTGAAACATTTACTTTGTTTCATAACCCAAAAAATCTTCTAAACCGTAACCAAACAGTTTAAAATCCAACATATAAATATTATACAACTGCCTTATTGTATGTGGTTTGAGTGTGCCAAAATATTTTTTGAGATTAGAGGTTGTGCTTGAGGATTTTGGTGCATGTGGGAAATCAATGTTCATCTCTCCAATGTGTTTTAAAATAAACTCAGAATCCTGCTCCAGGGTTTCATATTTGCCTATAATGTCATAATTTATGGAACAAGGATGGCAAAGTTTAGAGACTGGTCTCCAGTGTTCATTGAACTCATTTTCTTCTGTATCTAGCAAATATGTTGCAAATTCATTAAAAGTCACATCATCCCCTTTAATGAGTGATTCACTTGATGCATTGGATCGATAATGTTTAATGATGTGACGTCCAAATCGGGATTGAAAATATTTTGAACTTTGATAATGCTGCTCTAATTTATTTCTATAGGCAGATAACAACCTCTCAAATGGATGACGCACAAAAACAAATTTTGTAAAGGACTGCAGAAAATTTTCTATCTCTACAAAGGAGTAATTGCTAAGTCTAGAAAATATTTCTTTTTGATGAGCTTCATTTGCAGGAATCTTCAAAGGATTTGTTTCATTTGCAAGGCCAGTAAGAATCATAAAAACTCTCTTCCAATTTGTGCATGCCACCTGAAAAAAAAAAAAAAGAAAAAAAAAAAAAAAAAGAAAAAAAAATTCAGAGTTAAATATTTCCTTGACAAACCTAATATTATCAGTAAATAGTTTTAACAGTAGTGCAAGCACAAATTTATTCTAGAGAAGAGCTCTAATCCCTTTGGATTTAATCAAGTATTTAACTTCACTGGGAGCTGAAACAACACTGTTGATATGTCATAATAACTTTTATGTTAACTCTTCGCAGTCAGAATGTGGGTATAATGTCATGTGTCTGGTGGTAAGGTATACCAACTGAGCATTTGTGGCTGGATCTATTTAATGCTTTGCACAATCTTCATCAGCTGTCAGCAATGTGCAAGAATGATAATCATAGGCAGTTAAAACATGTTATCCCCAGCCACATGTATGTGTGTGTGTGGTTTTCTTTCTGCTTTTTTGCAGGTTTTTGCATCATATGCTATGATGGCATCAAAACAAACACAGAAAAACGAAGATAGATAGTGAAATAATGTTAATTTTCAATGAATTTGGTGACGATTCTTCTTACCTCAAGTTATTTGGCTCAGAAGAAGAAAGTGATGCAGTAGCTGCTCTGCAGCAAACTGGGTGCAACAATTACTCACACGACTCGAGTGATGACAGTGATGAGTGTCAGAATTTGAGGTAATGCATGCTGTTACCAGTACTGGAACTTGCAATGGCAAGGCTTAACTCCATCCAGATGAGTGTTTCAAACATTATCACACAAAGTAAACCTACTTAGAGTGAACATATGAGTGTGCAAGATCAATATTTATATGAATATAGCTTTCAGCACGTACTGTTTTTGCGCTCAGTACCTTGGTGAATTTTTTCAAAATCAGTATATTTAGGTATGATCACTTACATTTATATAAAATTAGTTATAATGTGCATGAATAAATGCAAATATCATAAAATTTTCAATTTTAGAGTAAGTTTTAAACTTTGTTAAATCTGGCCCAAATTAATTTCGCAATGGAAGGAATTGATTAAAATAAGACTTGCAATTAAAAAAAATAGAAAAAAGTAACTGAAATTATATTCACAATGTTACTGTTACATTGTAATTGTAATAATAATAATAATAATAATAATAATAATAATAATAATAATAATAATAATAATAATAACAATAACAACAACAACAGATTTGTTTAAAAACTTCTGACAACGTCTAAATTACAGTTAAAAAAAGAAGAAAAGAAACAAAAGTAAATAGCTGCCTTATCTGGCATTCCACTGTTAAAATGTTTTAATCTCAAAAGGTATTTTTATTACATTATCTCCACCCTGTACTGTTTATAATATAATCTCTGTACATTGTTCCAGAAAATGTTTTATGTAGAGCCCTGATCTTTTATTCCTTTATAATTATGGTACTTTTGTAAAACCTATGATATCCATGATCACCAAATAGAAGTCTCCCTGTATCAACACTCAGAAATAGAAGGTAAATTGGCAGAAGTATTTCTGATTTCCCTAACCTCCCTATCCCAACAATCTTTGAAAGTTTGAAAATACCAGTAAGTATCCTTCAGTTGTGCAAAAATTATCCAGATTAGTGAAATAATTTTAATACAAGCATAATAGATAAAATTGTAGTGTTATACCTTCATATTGGACTGTAGGAAATAAAGATTCTGAAAAAATATTGCATTAAAACAGAAGAGAGTCCTGTCACATCATTCATTCATTCATTATCTGTTTACCCTCCTCTTATGTAGGACTTACAAACGGGTGCCTGGGGTCAGAGGCCCGTCGAGGAGCAGACACTCATGGATCAGACAGAGCATCCAGGATGGGTGATCAGCCCGATGCCTGGTATGGGATGAAGGAAGTAGAGGAAACGAAATGTTGGTGAAATGGATGAAAGGAAAGGTGATGATGGAGCAGTTGGTGGAATGAATGGCGGGGGAAACCGGAGAACCCGGAGAAGACCCGCCCAGACGCCACTTCGTCCACCACAAATCCCACATGCAGGTCCCTGGGATTGAACCCGGGCCGCCTCGGTGGGAGGTGAGCGGTCTAACCACTCGGCCACGGCGCTGCCCGTCACATCATAATTCAATTAAATAGTAATATTAACAGATGTGAGGAACTTCAACATATTTTGCATTATCCATTCATTTAAAAATGTTGGTCTATAGCAGCGATGGGAAAAAGGGGTGGAACAAACGTGATATGCAACTTACTCCACGTCGTTCAAAGCCAGAGCAAGCTCAGGCATACCTCTTTCAGGGTTGTTTGTGTTCAAGTTGAATCTACAATGTCCAGTGGCATAACTCAGTGATGTATTATTGTAGCTCCTAAACCGACAGGGTGTTGCCAAATGCTTTAGAGAACAAAAGAGGTACTTACATTGTAGTAATTCAAATGTATTTGTAGCAATGGAACGAAAATAATTCTTACTTCATTCGGCAAATAGATCAAATGAGTAATGAACAAAGTAAATTAAATGCGAATACTTTTATTGCATCAGAGGAATTGATAGATAACATGAATACTTAACAAATATTGATACATTCTTTACAAGAGGCACAACAATATATCTTCACAAAATGTTCATGTACATGCAAGCTTTTCTTGACATTAATTTGACTATGTCAGGTGTGAGCTTTTTTTAATTTAATTGTAACACAGATACCAGATGTAATACTGTTATTTTTGATCTCTTCTTTGATTTTACAAGGTTCATTTTCGAAAACATCTGTTCACATACATAAGTACATTCATAAAGGCCTAACAGACGATCAGCAAACTTGCAAAGCTTAGGAAACTTATTTTCAGGTAGTGCTTTAAAGAATTCAACACCAACCTTCTGTGAACATTGTATACCTGTGCTGTTTTGCAAGTCCGTTATTTCTAATTGTAATGAGGCTGCCTCAATTGCTTGAATGGAGAAAATGTCACTGAACAATTGCCATTTCAAATCCATAAATCTTATGTCACAAAATCTGTCTTCAAAATTCCTGTATAGAATGCTTAAAACATTGTTATATTTTACACATCTTTCCCAAGACGCAATAGCATTTAAGTTAGGGAAGTGAACAAAACTATTATTTTAATTTGTGTTGAAAACAATGGAAGATTTGACAAGAAAGACTTTACAACAAGCATTAGATCTATGATTGTATGGTTCAGCCCCTGTAATTAATTTTTAAATTATCTAAATAAGTTGTTAAATCTGTGAGAAATGCGAGATCGCATATTCATTCTTCATTCATTAGTTCTGGTATTTCCATTCCTTCCGATTTAAAAAATGCATCTATTTTGCCTTTTCAAGCGAAGAAACTCAAATTTGCTCCTCTACTCAAACATCGCATCTGACAAGAGTAGGGAATATCTGTGAAATCAACTCCAATGTAGCCTAAATATGCCTGAAATCGGCAATGACAGAGTGACAACCATTTAATTGTTTTAACTAGTCTTAAGACTATCTGTATTATGTGATTTAGAGATGCACATATGGCACTCAATGCCTCTCAGTGGATGAAACAGTGAATTGCCACCAGTTCATTTGACTCATTAATTAATTTTAAGAATTGCCTTAAGATTCCAATGAAGCCATTCTGCTCTCCTCTCATTGAGGGGTGCCATCTGTAGCAACACAGACCAATTTCCCACCAAGGCAATTTGTATTTTGTCACAATATGAAGCACAGCCTTGAAAATGTCTTCCCCCCCCCCCTGGTGGTGTTTACCAAAGGAACATAATCAAGGAACTCTTCAAATATACTGAGTGCAGAATCTATACTTCGTACAAAAGAGGCTAATTCAGCTGTATCATTCATCGGTGCTCTCATCAATGGCCAAGCAATACCAACAGCACTAGCTGTTTTAATTTATGTATTAACTGATCTTCGTTATCATTAGCCATTTCGGTAATCCTTTCTGTAACAGTTCTACAAGAGAGATGTACTGACTGGAACAATTCTTGTTTTTCTGGACAAACATACCTGGAGGCATTGATCAAAAGCATTCAATTAATTCTCCTTCCATGAAACACCTAAATTTCTCTGCTATATGTTTTGAGATGAGATAACAAACTGAAGCTGGTTCCTCTCTGGCTGTTAACGTATTTTTTAACTGCTCCAATTTTAATTGGCAGGATGGCACTATTCAACATGAATAAGGAAGTAAATTAGTGTTTAATTGGCCAAACTGCTACAAAACCTGTCACCTTGCTATAATATCAGAATTACTGTTATAACAATGTTGCAAAGATATAAAAATGCAAATTCAAATAATTACCTGCCAAAACCTTCTTCATACAATCCTACCCATGGAGCACCTTAAAATGCCAAGACACACTAAACAAAGAACAGTACAAGTCCTTTCGGCACAATAGACACAATGTTATATTATTTCAAGGAACACAATAGTATTTATATTCCCATTTGTCTTTATAAATTACCTTTTTACTTTGCTGTGGGACATTATTCCGCCAATGAGTGCTGTTTCAAACTTGTGATAGGGTGCCCTAACTGCGGAAGGAAATGGGTATAAGCATGCAGAGGGCAAGTATGCGGTTATCTAGCGGTGGAAGGGGTTAATCTACACTGGAGGGGAAAGGAACACAGTGTATTACTTTTCCCCATGCCTGGTCTATAGATATCAAAAACAAAATCAATTTAATGGCTAAATAATCTCTAGTTCTTGTAACAAAGACAATGCACCCATGAAAAACCTAAAAATTCACAACTTTCATTGGAGTAGCCTGAAAATTTTATTACAGTATGATAATGTAGTATACAGACTGTGTCCAAACTTTCAATGAGGTATGCACATTCGTTTCAGAGATATTTTTTTTGTTCTGGGTTTAGTTAATTAAAATTTTATTTTGCCTTTAAAACACAAAGAACACTACTTTGTTTTTTTTTTAATTCAATGAAATATGCCAGTGAAAAGATATTCTTTTCATTTGTGTAATTATTTTATTCAGCTATGAAAATATTTTAATCAGAAAATAATGTAATTATAAAATTTAAAAAAGTGGCTATATGAGTCTCTTAAACAATTCATGAAGTTTTGCTGAAATTTACAAGTTAACTGGCCAAACATTCTGATGCATGGAGCATTTTAAGGAATAAAACTTGCTGACAAAGCTTTGACAAAAATGACATTTAAAATTGGAATGTGCATTACATTATTGTGTTCAGGAGTACTTAAAAGGCCAAATACAGTATTAAACTTTGCTGATACTGTAAATCAAATGTACCAAATGAAAGTATGAAGTGTAAACATATTGCATTTTTTCCAAGACTTTTACCCAATTTCACAGGTACATTGCCTTGACATTTTAGATTGATGACAACCCTGTCCCTGTTCCCATCCCATCCTGCCTCAGTTCACCATATGATAGTCACAAAAAATACACTTCCTGAACTACAGGTACTAGCTACATAAACATTGTGCATGATTGATGCTGATATTGAATCACTTTCTGAATGACAGCTTTACAATTCTTTTAAACTGTCTAATACAACAGTATGAACCGCATTATTTGACAAATTTATAAAATGTTACATAAAAAGGTAGAATCAGATGACTGAAAAATTCAATGCCATAGCCGGGATTTGAACCACGGATCTCCTGGTCTCCATCCGGGAGATCCGTGGTTCAAATCCCGGCTATGGCATTGAATTTTTCAGTCATCTGATTATACATGTCCAACCCTGTCCAACACAAGGCTTATGTAAAAAAACAATTAATTCCATTACATAAAAACTTTATGAAACAAAAGAATGTAATTTAATGTTGATTTTCTTTCTTTCTTCAATACTTTATACATTCAAAATTCTATGCTTAACTTATATAATTTATAATAATAGTCAGTGTAAACACTACTATGAGCAATGACTCCTGGTCATATGTTCATTTCTTAAATTTTCCTATTAGCTGTCCATATCCACCTTTTGCTTTGTATAGGAGTTGTCCAAGTTTACTATAAACTTTTGCAACATTCTGTTCATTGCAGCTCTTTTATCTCAAATTTATCCCTACAGGCCTTCATTCCATTACACTAAAATATCACGTGTTCCAAATCTTCCTTCCCCACAAATAATTAATTGAAAAGCATATTGTTCAAAATCATATCTTAGTTCTTTCAGTTTCCATCAGCTTTTGGATTTCCTCATATTCAAAAGACCTCTTGCTTTTCTCCAAAAACCCTTATTATTATTATTATTATTATTATTATTCTCCGTTAGCATTAATATATCACGTAAACCACTTGTTTCTAAGTTATTTTGTAATACCTTTACCCATCCCTCATTTTGTAGAAATTTCTCTTCATATTTTAAACCCACTTAACACAGTACCTCTTCTACTTTCAGGACTCTGTACCAATATAATGCTCTTTATATGACGAGAGCTTTTCTAGCTGTGTCTCATTTCTCTCTCATTGTGGCTTATGGCAGCCCCATCACCATTCTGCAAACTATGCACCAAATCAATTTATTTCCCAGCCATCTTCAGATTTCATTCACAGCTCTCAAAGCTGAGGTTCTGTTGTTCAATTCCTGGCTCTGGAGTAGAGATTTTAAGTCAGCCCTATCCAAGCCCTCACCGCTGGCTAGCTCATATGGAATATCCCAAAGTCACAATGTGGTTAAGAGTGCATGGTAAAAGCTTTAGGTCTTCTTGTTTTGCCATCCTCATTATCACCTTAATATTGAAAGTAACAGACACTGCCAGCTTAGTGCCTTCATCTAATAATTAATGAGTTCAGCCATCACTTGATGAAACAAGGTTTCCCTGAAGGTCATTGACCATATGGAGCACTTTGAAACATCCACAACCTCCATCTTCAAATCCCCTTACATCTATACCATATATCTGTGCTTTCACCACTGCATTTTAAGTTCCTTCTAACCATTTAACCTCTATATGGAGCCTTATACACACAAGCACACTTTCCTTTGCTTTGGGTGAATGAATGAATAATGAATAATTTATTTGAGTACTAAGTTATTACATATTTAGACTGCCTTCTCTATTTGGCCCTGGCCACTAAGATGAGCAGTCATTGTGAATTACAGTTACATGTTGATACATTTAGTAGCTCTTATATTTATTTTTATTTACATTATTTTTCCTCTTTTAACCATCCATATCCATTTATTTTTTACTTTCGTTAAGTATTTACCCATATTTTTACAGTTTTTATCTAGAATTGTATGTATATCTTTATTCCTATTCATTCCATACCATAAACTTTCTTTTCTCCAAATCTCTGTTTCTTTGCATTCAAATATAATATGTTGTATATCATCCCTTCCCCCGCATAATGGACATTCACCTTGTGCATAGCCGTTTCGCTTCCCTTTTAGCCTTCATATTCCTGCCCTTAACCATGCTATTCCTCCTCTTTCTTCTTTATTTGTGTTGTCAACATATTTCTCTCTTTCGCAGTGTTTTTTTATGTTAACATAAAAAATCAAAGATCTCTTCTCAGTTATCTGACTAAATAATTGTTGTATCTCGATGTCTTCAAATCTTCTTCTAATACTCTTCCAAAAACCTTTGTGATTTGCATCTCTTTTCCTCCAAACATCTCCCATGCCATTATTCTCAAGGTTATTTCTTAGTTCATTTACCCAACCCGTATTTTTTAAGCTAGTTTCTTGGTATTTTAGACATTGTTGTAATAAATTATCGTCATCAGAATTCAAGATCCTGTGCCAATATTTCAAGGCTCTCTCCATAACCATTTCTTTTCTTTTGCTTTGGGTAAGTCTTTTGCATTTCTCCCAACTTCCTCTTTCATCTATTAAATGTCCCAGATAAAGGCATTCACATAGGGTTACCCAGCAGATACCTGTGTTTAGTACGATATAGCTGTATTTTAAAGGTCTGCCCTACTATCGATGTTTATTTCTGAAGATTTAATGAATGCTCATATTTTGTAAAACGTTTTAACAAGGCTAATCTGTGAGCAATCATTTTCAATTGCAGCTTTAGTTTTACTGCCGAATATTCTATTCAGACTAAACCTTACCAAATAGTTCCAGTGATCTCTGACAGTTCTCTATGAGTGCAAAATTACCATTACATTTAATACATTAAGTATTTGAACAAAGAGCAATACTGCTCTTTTCTAGAGTCAAGGCACTACATTGGCAATCATTATGTTGTGAATGTATTATGCTCTATGTTATAATAAGAAATGCAAGGAGTCTTTATCCATGGAATTTCAAGATCACTATAGTTGATTCAGCCTGACTTGATACAACAAAACATTTTGTATCCCTCCGTGTTAGCCTCGTGTTCATATCAGCTGTGGGAAACAAACAAATGCCACATGGACTCATGTTCATAAAGCAAAAAAATTGTGTACTATTTGAATAATAATTATAATATTAATAATATAATAAACACCAAAATAAAAGCTGAGTTGAAACTAAATATAGGAAGAGGTGCAAAATCTGGGTCTCCAGCAAATGATACCCTCTCTGTCAATAATTATATTCACTTCATTTCTCTTCACAAACCTAAATCCAATTTCTACCAATTTGTTGACAGAATTTAAGACTATGCCTAACACGAGCAGTTCGCTATTAAAGAAAAGCTTGTGCACTTTCCTACGAATATAACTTTTGGTGAAGTCACCTACTTTTTATAATTTTAGCCTATGTCTGTTTCTTTTCTTCCTTGGTGTTTGGAATGTTCTTTTGTACACGCAACGCTCCACACAGAAACACTGGTATAATTTGCACTTAGTTTAACAATGTTACCTATATTCGTAATGGCAGCTTCATTCTCCTGCATTAGTTTATTAAAATATTCTACACAATATGCTTCACTATTTCATCTTTATTGTTACTCTCCAAGCTATTATAACAGCATTTGTAGAAGCAGCCATGTTTATCACCTTACTGACTGCTCATCTTTATCGTATGAATTCAAAGGAGGGGTGAGAGACATCACACAGAGTTGAACAGAAACTACAGCCTTCTTTAGATTTAATTCTCATATAATTCACCATTTCATATCAATCAAAAGTTGAAACTATGTTTGATTAACATAATTCTTGAAAACTCACAGTTAATCATGCATGTTTATAGTACTATTATGTTATGGTGTGCTTTGGTTTCCTAAATATCTTGGGCTAGTTAGTGACGTGATGTGTTTACATCAAGTTTTTTTCTAAGAGTGGAGTGATAATAGCTACAAAATTAAGACTATTTCATGGATTAAATTTATTAAATGATATAATAGCTATTATCATCAAATACAGTAATAAAATAGCAGCTCTGTTGTTTAAACTTTAACAGAAGTTTTGTTGTTCAATAGCAAATGACCATAGTTGCCAACTTCCTGAAGATGAAAACCATAAAACTTTTCCTCGTCCAGCAAAATACAATAATTTTGTGATTAGATGAAATTTAGAATACGTAAAATTTTCTGTGCAGTAATGTACAAAAATTACTTGTAAAATATATGGGAATTCTGTTTTATAAGAACCCTTGAAGACCTGATAGTACTACTTCTTTCTTCACACAGTCATACTGAAATTTCTCTTGGTACCACAATAAATGGGTATTAAAGCAAAGAACACCACTTCCTAGACTATACACAGATTTTTAGTCCTTATTTTATCCTTCATAACATGAACTATATAAAAAAAAGTCGCAAAAATGGGAAACATCCCAAAGCCATAGAACGCAAATAAGATAAAAAACAATTTATATGAGGGAGTTGACTTTACAGTTCCTGTTGTCCATTATTGAATGTTTGCAACCATGTATTACTGTTTACTAGAGGTCACTAATGGTGCAAACAAATTTTAAATTTGCACACTATGCATTTTGTTGCAGCCTAGTGAAGGAGGACCACGATCGTGATGGATAGAAACACAAGTTAGGCTCTGGAATACCATAGCACTGTATAGAAATTAGCGCAGTGCATTCAGTGTAATCTTTAGTTACAATATAATGCAACAGAATGTAATGGTTTGTCATGTCCATGGTGAAAATCTGATAACACTTTGAATCTGCCCACAAAGCCTTAAAAATGCCTCCTTTGCCATAAAATCATAAAAAGACCTCTGCTCCACTATATTTGATGGGCAAACTGTAAAAGTTGGCAAGTATGAATGATTATTACATGCAAAAGAGTTAGTGCTGAGAGAAGAAAATGAGAAAATATCTCACCTCATAAGTAAGAAAGGTAATACATAAGGAAATACAATACCAAGAAGTACATACAAGTTTGTTGCAACTTGTACGGCAATCAACTAAAAGTAATGGGTCAAGTGGCTTTTCAATCTGATTAGAGGTAAAGAAAGGAGGCAGGCATTTTCATAAAAATTATCGCTCCAGAGGTATCATAATTATTTTGATTTATGTACAATATTTTCTTAATATATAATTCAATTTTTATGTTTTTGAGCTTCCTATTTTAGTTCTGCCTTTCACTTATTATTTGATTACTCTAACCATTACCCTATTTCTCCTGTTTGCTAGGCTTTCCTTTAAAGAATCACAATATTTCTTTTATCTTGATTTACACTCGGATCCCACTCCCTGTAATATTTGTGTGTTGCATTTATTGCATGATTCAGCCCTTTCACAGTAACTCTACCCACTGTATCATCCATAAAAAGCAATCATGGTATTTTGATACACAAAATATATGAAACTGTTGCACAAATCTACTAAGTTGACATGCAAATTATACAAAAGTTTTGATATAACAGGTGGTCCACCAGTCCATATAATTTGGTTTTAGCAATCTGCAGTTTATAAATAACCTATAAATTTTGATCCCGGCTTTCGTCCAGGGGTAATTTAATAAAATCATAGGCATGTGCCTGGATTAATGCTCTAGATGACAGAAAGAATAACATGGTTTTAAATTCTATGTTATAAACTAATAATTTCTAAAAATGATTACAAATACCAATAAAAATTAAGTATAGTACATGAGTGCTACGAACAGGAGCTATGCAAACTATTGCTAACTTAGCTCTCTTAAGCTATGGAGGAGCTGAGTAGGATATAGTATATATAGCATTTGGTCAAAGTCCAATGCACATCAATTTAGTTTCTACACCTTAAAACGATTCTTGTTGCATTGTCTCTTTAATGAATTCATTTAAGAAAACAGCTGCATAATCTAGGCATTTGTGTACTGCTCTAGATGACAGAAAGAATAACATGGTTTTAAATTCTGTGTTATAAACTAATAATCTCTAAAAATGATTACAAATACCAATTAAAATTAAGTATAGTACATGAGTGCTATGGACAAGCTATGCAGACTATGGCTACCTTAACTCTCTTAAGCTACGGAGGAGCTGAGTAGGATATAGTATATATAGCATTTGGTCAAAGTCCAACACACGTCAATTTAGTTTCCACACCTTAAAACGACTCTTGTTGCCTTGTCTCTTTAATGAATTCATTTAAGAAAACAGCTGCATAATCTAAGCATTTGTTTACTGCTTTTATTTCTTTGGCTTTCTCCTTTTTATTACTTTTCTGTGTTTTCTGCTCAGTGCTTTATCTCCCTCTTCTTACACTTCATTAAATTGATGTTATTATACATCTACTAGTGTGCTGATGATTGATGTCATGTTGGTACTACCTATCTGACGAAAGAGTGCAGTTTTCAGGTGAGGTTGCTAGTGTGCCATAGCTAGGTTTAGACAGGAGAAAGAACACCTCAACAGGAGTACAGTACTACCTGATGAAAGAGTGCTGTTTTCAGATGAGGTCACTAATGTGCCATGGCTAGGTATAAACAAGAGATAATGCCCAAACGAGAGTACAGTACAACAAGAATATGAAATGGTTTTGGAAAAACTCTGTCAGGACCACACCATAATAACCACTACAGGAAAACCATAAAATTGTTGAAAGAAAAACCTGTCATATATACAAAAGCAACAAGGGAAACAACATTGTTATTTTGAACAAAGATTACCTCTCTAAGATGGAAAACCTTCTCCTGGACAATAACTATGTAGAGATCAAAGCTGTTCCCCAAAAAATCCTGCATCGTCTTTTATAGAAACAATTAAAGATGTCAAAATACTATCAAAAGCTGAAAAATTCAAAATCAAGCCAGATAACCTGATCCTTCCAAGACTGTATGCCCTTCCAAAGATACACAAACCAGGTAATAATATGAGACCCATAGTTAACAGTATAAACTCCACTAGATACAAACTTTCCAAATGGCTGGTCAACAGGTTCAATTCTCTAAAAAAAATTTGATAGCAAGAGCATCAAAAACTCTCTTGAATTGGTCGAATATCTTCAAAACACAACCATCAACACAGAAGGTTCTGTGGTGTCTTTCGTGAAATCCCTTTTCCCCCAGCATTGCTACATTCAAATTATTCTCTCTCCTAAAACTTTGACATTAGAATCCCACAGGAAGAAATAGAGGACTACTCCACCCTCATTAATATTTGCATCCAACAAAACTTCTTTCAGTTAAACAACAAATTTTATAAACAAACTTCTGGACTGGCTATGGGAAACCCACTCTCACCATTCCTTGCTGAACTTTTCATGAGCCATTTGGAAACATGAATTACCAAAGCCTTCCCATTGCTGTTCAAGGCCTGGGTCAGATATGTAGATGATATTTTTGCCATACTACCTACAAAACTCAAAGATGATGTCTAAAACTCAACCTACAAGACAATTCTATACAATTCACGCTGGAAATAGAGAAAGATGGGTTCCTCCCATTTTTGGATCTAAAGATCTTCCGGAAACAAAACCACCTCTCATTTGGCATTTTTACAAAACCCACACATACAGAGTAACAGTTTCAATCCAAAATCTCATCAACACTATTTTCAACAGCCTTGCCCACAAGCTTGTCAACCATCCGCTCAGCAAAGAGGAATGTGAACATGAATACAACTACATCCTCCACATAACAGAAGTAAATGGCAGCAACACCAATACAGTCCACAGCAAAGTAAAAAAGTTCCAGAAACAAAACAGCACTAGAGAAAATACAACCCTCTGTATGTAGGAACCAAAGCAATAATTCATAAAATTCACATACCATCCTCAGCTTAATCACAAATTTAATAAAATCTTCCAAAAATACAGCATATCATTGTCACCAAACAGAATAAACACACAATTCAGAACCTACTAGCTTCCCCTGTCAAAGATAAAATTCCACAAGAATAAAAATCTGGCATCCACCTAATTAAATGTGAAAATTGTGACTTGGTGTATGTTGATAAAACAAAAAAAAATATTGAAACCAGAAGGAACACTATAGATGTACATCCAACAAACAGATGGACAAATCTGCAATAGCAAACCATTTTTGGACCACAAACCAAAACATCAACCCCAAAGTCAGATTCCTGAAATGCACCACCAATCCAACAGAGCTAAAAGTTTTGGAAAACACACACATAATCAAATGCATAAAAACGATAATGAACTTTGAAATCCTGCCACTCAATAATCTAACAGCTTCATCATGGACACACCAGATGACACCACTTCCATACCACTTACACCAATGGACCCAAATTCCTGTCATGCTCAGTTGGGGAAAAAAGCTGAAGATGAAAGCAAGCGGTGCTTTCGAAACATATTTGATTAATTTCAAGTAAGTGAAGTTTTAGTGTATCCACTGACTCAAAATTCAATGAAATTACAGTACTACCTGTCTGATGAAAGAGTGCAATTTTCAGACGAGGTAGCTAGTGTGCCAGGCTAGGTTTAGACGGGAGATAACACCCAAACGAGAGTATAGTACATGTCTGTTATGTTTCTGCACAAGCTTCCTCTGCCTCCCATCTGCACTTATTCTTCAAACAAGTAGTAATATCATTACTTCATTTACAGCAAGCAGCATTACAATACATTGTTTACGGGGAGAGGCTGCTGAAAGAAGTCATTGTAAAAGTGCTCCAGGGTGACAGGCTTCAATACTTCCAGAGAAATTATTTCCTTGAATGGAATGAACTATTCATTTGAATGAAACTGAAACTACTACTTTGATACACAACACCAAATTTTTTTACTGTCCAAGAAACCTATTAATACTAATATAAAGTATAACTGGCAAGGTCAATTTAAATTTCTTGAAGTCAGAACGGGCCTAATGGGCCAATTCTTGTTGCAGGAGAGAGAGAGAGACAGTAAACTTAACATCAAACTATCAAAAACTAGTGATGCAAAATATCTGGAAGCCATATTTGACAACAAGCTATCTTGGAATACACACATACAGTACAATGCAGAAAAGGCAATTAAAAGGTTCAAAATGCTGAAGCAGCTCAAGGAACAAAATGGGGTAGATCTAGAAATGCTCTCAATATTACATATAACAGGTATATAAAGCCAATAATAAAATATTGTGAAATTTTATTGACTACCAATAATACAAACAAAATCAAATTTGAACATTTACAAAATGAAGCCATGAGATTGAACTCAGAATCCCTAACGCACAACGGACCAATAATAAAGGATTTATAATGAGCCCTAAACCAATATGAAAAAATAATAAGAACACCAAATGCAAGCATATAAGAAAACTATATACAGTCACCAAAGGTTTTAAAAACTCAATCAAGATTTATACAAGGAGTAAAGAAACTCAATGCAACACTCAACATACTGCATTAAAAAGAAAGAGTGCACTGAAGTACTATATCTATTAATGATATAATCGTCAATTAACACCTGTCTCTATTAGAGGACTTCAAAAGAAATGACATAGCTACAGAAACAACCAAACACTGACCCCAGAAACAATACGAAGTAACCCAAAGATATTGGATTCATATATATACATACATATGGGCCTTTCCAACAAAACAAGGACAAAACAGATACAAGAGTAACTAGAAAACTATTTTCTTTCTATAAAAACACAGGATGAAATACAGTTCGGCTTTCAATGGAGAAGTAGAAGCCATACAGCAGTGATCTAGAGCAAACCAGTTCAAGAGAGCAGTCATTTTATCAGATTCCAAGTCAGCAATTCAAGCAATAGGCAATAATGAAACACAAACAAAAGAAATCAAGGAAACACGTGGCATGATTAGAGAACTTGATAACCTTAATAAATAACGACATGTGGATCCCTTCTAACTAGGGCCTAAATGGATATGAGACAGATGACATCTTAGCCAAAAAAGGCACCAAAATTATAATAAAACCAATAAAGAGGTTTACCACTGAATCAGTGAAATGACTTATCAGGGAAAAATTCAAGAAACAACATAAGGAATGCATTTGTATAGAATTATAAAGGAAACACGGGGAAGAAACTGTCTAAACTATGGACTTAATTCCAGACCTCCCTCAAAAATCAGCTGTAGCTCATTTTAAACTGCTAACTGGACATGACTGGCACATCATCTCCACAGAATTGGAATTAAAGAGTCACCAAATTTCCTCTAAGCCTTCAGTATGTTGTGATGGATGGACAACACTTACCCATAAAACCAGCCTTAAATATCTCAGATAACATTGTAGAAAAAGTTTGGAATGCAAATAGAAGAATGACTTGATGGTTAATTCCAGTGCATTTGAAACCAACCAACTTCTTTAGAACTGCTCCAAATAAGAAAGTAGTTGAAATAAAAAAAACTGGATTGATACATCGCCAGAAAGAATTTATTTCGGTTGAAGAAGAGAGCAGAATTTGGGGATAATGAATGCGACATATAAATATTTAGGAAGCATCCCATGGAAACTAGCATACAAAGGTAACAAAATGCATAAGCCCCCCCCCCCATCACGTAAAAGCAGGACTCCCTTCTAATTTATATTTCTTGATTTACTTGCTACTTATCCAATGGAATCTTAAATGCAAATATGGATTAAAAACAGATAATTATAAAGAAGCAAATACGTTAGTTTAAGCTAAATTAGTTTGCTGAATATAACAGTATGAAACAACTATGCATTAATCACGTACAATACTTAAATTTGGATGAAGTGAATTGGAAATGCCACTCTTTTCATCATAGGAACTGTCACCTTTGTTACTTATATCTCCTCATCATAAGGACCATGTTTTTAGAACTAGATACAAAATGAAGTGATTTAAAAAAAATCACAATTTTCTATACTGTTATTGTCAACTATATTATTTGTTTATTCTAATCATAACGACCCTTTTCTTTAGACCTACATATGCAACTGTCACTTATCACAGCACTGGAACTAGGTGTATGAAAAAAGTTTATTTTCAGTAATTTATATGTATCATTTTCCAGTTCCACTTCATTTCTTATTTTCTTTGCTACCTACCTATAGTATGTAAGAGGAAGTATTGTACTCCACCCAAATATTTGATGTCAACATTTCACAGGAAATGCATGTTTTAAGGCCCCTGAATAATAAAAACGTACAGTAAAAGATCCATGTGTGCCCATCTGCCTGTGAGCAGCATTTACTCTAAAATGAAATGTTAGATAAATACCAAACTTCGTATTTAAGTTCAGTATCTTCTAAAAATATGACACAAAGATTTTCAAAAAAATCTCCACACTTTAAATCACCCTTTATATGGAAACACTTTCAATACTTTTTTTTTCTAAAAAATGGCAACAATTTTGATTAAAATACCATGTATGTACTAGATATTTCCAAGACAAACAAAATATATGCATATTGAATTTTCTGGGAATAGCCTGTGAAGCATTCATTCGAAAGGAATTTTGTATAACAGGTAAATAAACCATAAAGGAGAGACAAAACATACCTATCAGGAAAAAGAATGTAAATCTGTTTAAAACACACAAATTATTTCAAAAAAATTTTATGTGGCATTTCCAAGATATTCATTATTATACTGATTTGAAATCTTCAGTACTTTGTCATGATTTCAAGTGTTATCGCTATTTAGCTGTTTCTTGTGATATCACGAAAAGACTATAGCATTAAAAAGCTAGCATATACCATCCTGCTTTTAAACATTTGACCATGATTCAAATTTCTCTATCCTCCTTGTAACTATGAAGAAATGTGTAATTAAACTATTTCAGCAAAGTTTTATTTTGAATAACAATAAGTAAATAGAAAAATGTGCCTTCATAAGAATAGTTTGTAGAAGCTATATAAAGTAAATGACAGTAGGTAGAGAAAGGTATACCAATGTAAAACATAAGATTTCTTTTCTTTTGCTTTTAAACTCCATTAAGTTGCTGATACTTCAAAAAGCCTTCAGGAACCAACAGGGGATATGTCAATATTTAGCAGGATCAATCAAGTTGTACATTGTGTACAGCTTGTTCCATTCTGCATTGACAAAAAGTTGACAGGAATGATGTCAACATTCAGCAGGTCAAACAGGTGGTATATTATGTATAATTGCCCCAGCCTGTATTCAATAGGAAAGCCAACGGAAATGATGCCAACTTTCAGCGGCAACAAACAAGTTGTATATTGTGTTGCACTTGTCCAATCTTGCATTCACAGAAAGTTACCACAAAATCAGTCAAAATTCATCAGGACAAACAGGCTGTATGTTGTGTTCTGTTTGTTTCACACTGCATTCACTGAAAGTCAACAGGAGCCATGTCAACATTTCGCAGGGCCATACCAATTGTACAATGAGTACCATTTGTCCCACTCTGCATCCACAGAAGGTTAACAGGAACCATATCAAAGTTCAGCAGAACAAATAGGTTGTGCACCGTATTATCATTTGCCACCCTCTGCATTCACAGAAAGTTAGCAGGAACAATGCCAACATTCAGCAATATAACTACACCATACATAGTTTACAGTTTATCCCACCCTACAATCACAGAAAATTAACAGGAACCCTGTTAGCATTCAACAGGATATATAGACTGTGCATTGCATACAGTTTGTTACCATCTGTATTCACAGAAAGTTAACAGGAACCGTCAGCATTCAGCAGAATAAAGCAATGTACATAGTGTACAGCTTGTTCCCCTCTGCATTCACATGAGGTTAACATAAACCATGTCACCATTCAGCACGAAAATAGACTGCATATAGTGTAATCGGTCCCCCTCTGCATTCACAGAAAATTAAGCAGAACAATGTCAACATTCCCCAGGACAAACAGGTTATGTGCTTGTATAGTTTGTCCCACCCTACATCACAGTAAGCCAACAGAAGCTATGTCAGCATTCAGCAAGACAAAACAAACTATACATTGTGCACAGATTGTCCCACCCTGCATTCACAGAAAGTTTGCAGGAACCTGTCATCACTTAACAAGATCAAACAGGCTGTACTTTGTATACAGTTTGCCTCACTCTGCACTGACAGAAAGTTAACAGGAACCATGTCCAGTGAGCAGGACAAACAGACTGTATGTTGTGTTCTATTTGTCTCCCTCTGCATTCATAGAATATTATTAGGAACCATATTAACATTCAGCAGGACAAACAGGCTTAACACTTTGTACAGTTTGCCCCCCCCTCTTCATTCACAGAAAACTAACAATCATCATCAGAATTCAGCAGGACAAACCGGCTGTGCATTTTATACAATTTGTCCCCCTCTGCCTTCACAGAAAGTTAACATGAAGCATGTCAGCATTCAGCAGGTAAATAGACTGCACATATGTACAGTTTATCCCACCTTGCATGCACAGAAAGTTAATAGAATCCATGTCAACCAGAGGCGGATCCAGGATTCCTTCAGGGAGGGGCTAACACATTTGGAAACACACCTTACCAATGAACAAACTGCAGTCAATAATAGAGCATTTTACATTTCTGGTTTTAAAACATCATATAAGAGACCCATGTATCATTCTTTGGATGCAAACATTAATATAATTTTGAGAAAGGTTAAAAAAAAAAAAAAGATTTATTAAATAAACATACCTTTTAAATGTAATATTTAAGTAGTTTGATTATTCAGTTTTACTACAAGTTTTTGCTTCTGGTTGTTTGAGAGCTTAATTCTTATTCAAAAATTATTTACAGGTAAATGTAAAGCAAATTTTATTCAGCCTAGCTGTTTTCTTTTTCTTCTCGAGTTGGTGGAACATCTTTTATGAAATAGTCCACCCCTATGCAATTCACTCACTGACTCTGAATGAGCAGATGGTAATATGGTTTAAGCAAATAGGATAGAAACAGAAACATTTGTTTTTATTTTAGTACAGCAAAGTAACACCATCAAGGCATAACAATTACCATGTTTTTTCTAATGAAGGGTGGGACTATAGACCCTCTCAGCCCCTCCCTTGGTCTGCCTACAATGTCAACATCCCACAGGACAAACAGGTTTTATATTGTGTATAGGTTATTCTAATCTGCATTCACAGAAAGTTAACAGGTACCATGTCAGCATTCAGCAGGATAAATAGACTATTCATTGTGTACAGTTAATCCCACTCTGCAGTGACAGAAAATTAACAGAAACCATGTCAGCATTCAGCAGGACTATACATTGTGTACAGCTGATCCCACTCTGCATTGACAGAAAGTTAACAGGAGCCACATCAACACTCTGCAGGATGAGTAGACTGTACATGGTGTACCTACAGTTTATCCCAATCTGAACATTGACAGGAAGTTAAGAGGAACCATGTCAGCATTCAGCAGAACAACAGACTGTGCAAAGTTTATCCCACTGTGCATTCATAGAAAGTCACATCAACAGTATGTAGAACTTACTAGGTACTTATTGGTAAATGCAGACAAGTTATAGAATGGGGAGGGGTATTGATATATAAACGAGGATTCTGGGTTTCCCCCCCCAAAAAAAAACAAGCTGGTCCTTTCCTATTAGATTAACATTCTCAAAATCAGGCAACCCTTTGAGAGGAAACTTTTCTTATTTCTCTCAACATAATTTGCAAAGGTGTTACTCATAATTAATAGCATGTAACAGTAATTACTTTCTACTGTAATATTTTAATGCTTATTGCTTTAATGCAAATTTCAACTTTTCATAAATTTTACTGGTAGTATAATATGTTTGACAACTATAATGAAAGTACAAATTAACATAAATATTCCATGCATACCTTTGGTACGTAGCAATAAAGAAGTTTATGCTTCTCATCCACTAGAATGTGGTCAAATAGTTCACGATGCTGTGATATATTGGGTAACAAGCTAGCATCAGGAAAGTGATTTTGGCACATCTTCTGCAAATGCTCTTGTCTGTTTAAGTACACCATTCTAGTCAGCAAAATTTGATTAGAATCATTTGCAAAGAGATGGCGGTACACAAGGGATTCGGAAGTCCTTCCTGTAAATATAAAGCACACATTATTATTATTATTATTATTATTATTATTACTACTAATATTAACACAAAATAAGTTTTAAAAATAATACTTCTAATGATTCTCACTTGCCTGTTTCACTTTCCAGTGGTGTCAAGTTACCAACGTAGAAAATCATACTTGTTGTGCACACAAACAGCAATCCTAGCAAAATTATTTTCAGCTGCCAAATATTTGCCATGTTTTCACAAGGTAAACTGACAGCTTCATTATTGGCTGTAGTTTTTATTTCATACAAAACCTTTTCTGTTATGATAACATTTTCTGCATTTTGAGGAGTAACCTAGAAAATTTGTAAAGTTCTGCTTTAAACAACAGTGACCTTTGATCTTGATTTATTAATGTATTTATAAATTGGTATGCTATTTACGAATTTGTGACAAACTATTCGTATTTGTAAAATTTAATGCAAATGATGCACTGATTTATCTATGAGCTATTCACTGAATGAACTTACACAATTTGCATATGCACAAATGCACTGAACGACGTTTCGGCATGACTTTATCTTTATGCTAGTAATCAATCTCTGTCCGTAGCTGCGCGAAAAGACGGAAGCAAACGTAATAAATAAAAAGCATGTCACATGACATCATCATTTCCCAACAGTAAATAGCAGACGTTACAGATGCTTCAAGGTCTTACGAATTCTTGTATGTGAACAACGGTACGCATATGTAACCGGGCACTATACACTTCTTTTTATTTTTCTGTATACTGCTTTGCTTCTCCCTCCACCTATTCAGCCCCGTGTTTTGTTTATTAGGCACTTTCCGAACACCTTCATCTGTCATCATCATCAGATTCGCCACTTCTCCCGCCAGAGCGACAAACACCAGCTTATATTGCATGATTTTTCCTGTGTTTGCACATTTTATTGCACACAGTGGTATTGGGTTCTGCTCAAAGCTTGACTTGTATCTACAACACTGTAAGATGCAAATAATGTACAAATCAACGAACACCTGTTGCAGGCGTATTTAACGTAATGCATATAGGCCCGTCCGCAACGACTAAAAACCTCTCCTAATATTTTGTTTTATTTATTTCTTATTAAATGGAGACCTTGGATAGACTGAAAAGTTATATTGTATTGAATTCACATGACTTTCTCTACCCACTCTTCAAAACTATTCTTACAAGAGCTTATTCTTCGCGCTAATCGAGATAAGCATTCGCATTAAGTTTTATTACACATTTCGTTGTACGAAGCGTGCTTTTAAACTAAGTACCTACCTATTTTCCAAATACTTCATTATCATTCATTACCTTACACCTTACCTCAGCACCTTACACTACTTCTCCACATGGTCACCGCCGTTATTCAGGCAGCAGTTTTTATACCTTCGTCAAAGAATGATGCCGCATGTGATGAAAGCAAGTCTGCACTTATTGTTTCACAACATCATCGTCGTTGAAATGTTTTCCACCAAGAAATTTCTTCAGTTACAGATGGAAATCGCTTGGTGCCAAATCTGGACTGTAGCGAGGGTGGTAGAATTGTTCCCAACCAAGTGATGCGATCAGATTTTAAGTTTGTTTAGCTGTGTGTGGCCGGGCATTGTCGCTCATTATTGTTTCCCCATAAACCTCACATTCATTGGCAATGAATGTTTGCTGGCGTAGCATTTCTCACATTTAAAACACGAATCACTTATCTGACTTCACAGTTCGGCGGGTCGTTCGATTGTTTTCAACATTTCGAGACGCTCTAACAACAGGAAAACACAAGGTGACAATCGCTCACAGCTGCGTCTGGTTTCCTAATGAATGATCGCGCAGGCTCAAAATCGCGACTGCAGCGGCAAAATATTAATACGGTACTTACTTTAAAAACACGCCTCGTAGGTACAAGGGAATACAGCAGACTTAAGCGACAGTCAAACCTTTTAAAAGCGGTTCGTTACGTGATTGCTTTGCAATTCATTTCTCTTTGCATGACCACAAGTAAAAACCGAATAACAACTTGGCAGATGAAAAAAGTATAAAGTATTTGAAAATTTAAACCTCGGAAATGGTTAACGCCACAAAAAATGTATTTGACATAAATTGCATGTTTTTTCGAGATCTACATTTATTATTATTATTATTATTATTATTATTATTATTATTATTATTATTATTGTAGTAGGTTTTTGTCTATCTCTTACGGATTACAAGTTATACAAAATTAACTCAGAATAAAGGGTACTTCATAGGCTATTCATGAAAAATTTCGAATATACAGGGTGAGCCAAAAAAAACTACGAACCGGCTGCGCGGTGTTTTTCCTGTCCGCGTCCTCGGCGCTCGTTGCCGTCTGCCGCTATCATAGAAAGGCGCGGATGAAACTAGACAACACTTTTAAAAACTACTTTTAAAGGCTTTACTTACCAACTTTATGAAAGGAAATGGTAAAGAGAAAGTAAAAATGGCATTAAAATACTTACTTTAGGGAATTAAGCAGTAACAAATATGTTAGCATAAACTATAAATTAATAAAGCAGTACTTGAAAGAACGAGGCAGTAACGCAGAAAAAGACTCGTGTATGATAACTATTAATTATGAAGGGATACAGGAAAAGGATAGTGAGAGTGACCTATGGAACACCACATTTTTTGGTTATTTAAAATAAAAAGTGACAATAGGCTTTTGACCACTTTGTCATCCTTTTCCTGTATCTCTTCACACTATCCTACATGGAAGTGATGGAATGAAATGAGAAGCGGAGGGGAGGGAGACACCGGGCGGCCGGAACCAGGATGAACTGCACAGCAATGGCAGGGTCCCTAAAATTTCCAAATATAAACGCCCCGGCAGACGGACAGGCAGACCGGAGACCTCGCCCCACATAGGGAGGGGGTGGTCCTTATATCCCGGCAACCAGCCGAAGGCCGAGGGACGGAGAAGGTTCACAGAGGGCATCCCTTTTCCTTGCCACGTTGCACCGAAACTCCATCGCCGACACTTCCAACCCTGAAACAGACCAAACAGGGTGAAGGATGAATTAAATAATTAATGGAATGAAATGGAGGGGCAGGAAATTCGGGGGATGTAAGGATCCTTCCCAGCATTCGCCTGGCGATCCGGGGAAATCCCCGAAAAAACCCACGGGCCAGGAAATTCGGCCACGAGAATGGAAGTGATAATTACAATTACACCTTCAAAGTTTATTTATTGTGTCCCAGTAATTGTTCATTTCTGTTTAAAAATGTTATCGGGGGAAACAAAGGAAGAATTCCGTGCTTTTGAGCAAGTTTTAATGACAAATATTTTTAATTTTAAATTATCGAAGATTTCTGCCAATTTTCTGTCTACTTGTGTACTTACTTCTTTCTATGGTCATAGGCGCCGAATTAGGAGGGAAAAGCACTTTCTTCCCCCCTAACTTATAGGTAAAGCAAGGGACATCGTCCCCCAAAATCTTTACAGAAGGGGCCTGGCACCCCAAGAATTCTAAGCTAGATCTCTACATTAAACACAAAAACTTGTTAAAATAGATGGAAAGGAGTTGCAAAGGATTACCTTTATTTCAAATGCAAAGTTCAACTGAGCAATGATGACGCAGCCTAGGTTTCAGTTAACATCGGGTCAGAATCAGAACACACAAATACGAAATTTTCTTGTGTTGGCACATCCGTAGTTTTATCCCCTATTGTAGAAAAGTATTTTGCAGCTTTAATATCAGTGCCGTAGGGTGGCTTTCGATTGGAAGGAAGCATTAATAAATGTTTCCAAAGTTGAGTAAAGATGACAAAACGTTTTACATGAATAATAAACATGTAGCAGTAAATAAAAGTCTCCTATGTTAAAAATCTACCTCATTTTTACTTTCTCTACCACGTACATAATAGGCAGAGAAGGTACTACATTCCACCCAAAAATTCAATATCGAGATTTCACCGAAAATACATGTTTCGAGGCCCCCTGAATAAAAAATCGTTTTTAAAAAAATGTCCGTATGCGTGTATGTGTATGTGTCTGTCTGTGCCTGAGAGCAGTATAACTCAAAAACGAAATGTCAGATAGATATCAGACTTTCTATTTAAGTTCAGTACTTTCCAAAGATGTGACACGAAGATTTTCAAAAATTCCCCCACCCCAAACTATGCTTTACATGGTACATTTTTCGAATCTTTTGATTTTCTGAAAAATGTTTCTGCAATTTTGATTAAAATACCATATATTAAAGATATTTTCATGACAAATAAAATGTATGTCCTGCATTTTCTGAGAATAGCTTGTGAAGTCCTCTTCATTTGGAAGGAAATTGATATAATCTTGCTTAACTGGTAAACGTTATGCGATAGACAAAAACATACAAAAAAGGGGGGGATAGGTCTCTTTAAAACACAATTTATTTTAAATAATTTTTATGTGTGTGTGTGTGTGTGTGTGTGTGTGTGTGTGTGTGTGTGTGTGTGTGTGACATCATTTCCGAGATATCCGTTATTAATGGTTCGAAATTGTTAAATACTTAGTCATTCATTTAAAGTCCTGTCGATTTGCAGCTGTTTCTCCCAATGTATTAGAAAAGAGTGGAATTTTAAGCCCAGCATATAGCGTCCAGTTCTAAAACATTTGAATACTGCTGTTCCCTTTGTATCTATAACGAAATGTGTAATGCAGCTATTTCCGGAAAAGTTTACCTCGATTAAAATTAAGTAGGTAGGAAAATAAGCTTTCGTAAGAATAGTATTTCCAGTAATAAGCGATAGATGGTAGAGGAAGTCATGTGAATGTAACACATCAGATTTTTTGTAATGCAACTCAATTCTTCGATTTTTCTTTGCAAATAGGTCGATAACATCACCCAGAAAGCTCGGTGTGGACAGTAGTTTGGCTAGCAGGGACTTTTCAGTATTCATTCAGTGCAAGAGATTAATCTAGTCTGGCTCTGCGAGTTTCTCGTTTTAGTTTTACTGTTTCTGAACAAAACTTGTACATATCAGAAACAGATATGATCTGATCCTTTAAAGGCCTTTATAAGCTGTCTTATGCTGTGATCCTTTTAACAGTCATGCCAATGCCATCATATGGAGATTTTCCATGACTTGTAGCAAAGAATGACCATTTGCAGTTTAAGCCAAAATCTTGTACATGCTGGCACATATTTAAGAAATTGTACAGTTCTTATATTGTGCAGCACAACCATCACTGAAATATTCAACATTCTTTAATGGTAGCATGTCCTTAAGATATGCTAAAATCAGTTGTGGGTTTTGAACACCATAGAAACATCATGGATCAGATCATTGGAAAATACACAGAAACCTTTAGCAAGAATTTCAACTTCACTACTATAATAGGCAACAAAGTTAAGGGTACAGGAACCATTGTTCCAGTGATAGCTCTGAGCTTCATTTTGAACAACAAAAGAAAAATGTTCACTAAAATCCAGGATAATAAGAACAGTTTCTTCATCTAATGTTTCTTTTTTGCTTTCTAAATACCTGGATTGAGCCTTTGCTATAAAAGAATGTGGCATAAGTTTTCAAGCTTTTCTAAAAGCATGCCAATGAAGCCTTGACATTTTGCTGCTTTGAGTTACTAGATCCATCCTGTCTGTTGATACCCACTGGCTATATTGCACCAAATCATCGGAATCATATTCTTGAAATTCGTTTGTAAGAAATGCCTTAAAACTAGACTTGGAGGGACATACATTGCATAGCCGCAATCTGTACATTCTGTAATCCATGTCACATACCATCATCTGGATCAACTCATTATAAGACTTTTCTATCTGCATACTTGATAACAATAACTCTACATTTTGATGTATGGTGTGAGGCGGGGAAGTGGCTATCAACTGCAGAATCACACACCGTACCTGTTTTGAGGTCCTCTAGATGTGGCTTCTTCTTCTGCGGCTATCTCCATTAAGAAATAAATTATTACTGTGGCTATTGTTTTCTCAGCGGTAAGCAAGAGCTCTGCCTGTGGAATATACTAGGCATCATAGATCTCGGGCGAGGAATTGGAACATATGGCTAATAATGAAGTACAATGAATTCAAGTTAATTATTTCTGAATTTATTGCTGAGATATTTAGCGCTGTGCCACAAGTATTCCTGGTCATTGTTACTTTTGCTCCTGTTCACGAATCACACTGATGTTTATTTCACCTTATGCATTGGTAACTTATATTACTTTCACACGTCACTCTTAATAAGTATGATGCTCAGATATGTGCAACTGAAAGCACCTTCACGGATTCTAAAAGAGTAAACACTGGAATGTTACTTTGGTGTTCTGCTTAAAACAAACTGCACTCCACAGAATTATGAAATTTATGTCCGACACTTTTGTGCAGCAATTTATGATGCAGCCGGCATGGATTTTGCCCAATGTCTACATTTTGAGTCACAATTTCTGTAGGGGCACACACTATTCATACACAATCTCCCCATCTGGGAGACACATAATGTCTTTTGCTTCTGGTTGGAGGGTCTTTCGTGGGCTCCATCATGTTACTCTATGACATCATTAAACTGAATTCTGATAGGTTCTGCTTCTCTATCACATGACTTCTTCCCTTACGTAATGTATTAGTTTCCCCAAATATCTGGCAATTTCATTGCCTACATCTCTTACTGTACATTCTCTACCTGCTCTAATGGGACAAAGGAGATTTCCCCTAATACTTGGATAAAAAAGAATTCTGCTTTTTCCTCAGCCATAAACATGTGTATTCTCAAAGAAACTGCAACTTATAAGCTATGAAGAAATGTCTGATCAGGAACATCTTACACAGTAGAAATATTACACTAATATATAATTACTATTTACAGCTATTCCCTTCATATTACACATGACATACATACATCACGTTAATCCTGATAAAAATGGCATATAATGAAGTTATTCCGGGCTCACTAGCTTAATTCTGCCTCAGATGCATAACAAATGAGTTCCTGATGTACCTGCCAGAACACACTATTTGGACCTAACTTTGCAGAAAGTTGAAAATCTTATTTTCAAATGAGGATAATTACTTCTGAAAGCACAATATAGCTCATTAGATTACACAGTATAGGTATCTTCTGCTCATAAACATTCTTACATACACTAATTTAATCTTTCATGCCAGGCATTATTCGTGAATATTCAGGATCATGGTAAATACTTTGTTAATATGTACCTTCATCAGAGAGCTTCTTTCCTTTTCTTATATCAGTAAGAGATAAGATTCCTTATTCCTCAAGAAATTTTTGTGATTGTCGAATCAAATAATCACTCACATTAAATGTATCACATACTTTTTGTCACCAGGATGAAGGAAGTAAAGTAATCAGTTTGGACTTTCTCTCTGTGTGTAACTTGTTGGTGTTTCTCTTTAACAAGAATCATTAGCCTGTCAAAATCATCACTCATGTCAGGGTATAGCCCTTTTCATCCTCTGATTGGGATGTAGAATGCTTACCTTCAAGGATATCTTTTCTTGTGTAAACCTTAGCCACTATTGCTTTTAGAACAGATGATGCACGTTTAAGTTTACACTTCCCCAGGCTCTCGCATCTATGTTGGAAAACAGTGTGAAATTTAATAGGAAATACAGCTAAACCTGCAACATTTGTATTCAGTTGTTCTCTTGCAACTTCATGTTCTATACTAATGTTTGCTTCTAGAGGCTGAATATCTTCTGATGTTGATTCTCCTGGTTGTACTAACAACTTGTTTGCTCTCTGTCTGCAGGTAGAACATAATTTATTTCCTGGTATTATGTGATGTCCCTTTTCTTTCATTGCAATGGTCAAATTAAGACTCACTTCTTATAACCACTCATAATTGTTTTCTTATGGGTTCTAAAAATATTACAGCATTTTCTTTGGTTGAAAACAAATCTTTGCAGATACTTCTTTTTATGATAAGACCATAATGTTCTCTCCCGAGGTACTGTGATCACAGTTCTCCATTGCAAAAGTAGTTGTTCCTCTTCATTCAGATCATTAAATGGCTTTATAGCTCCCTCACAGGTTTCTGAATCAACCTTTCTTACAGTACAGAAGTGAGTTCTGCATTGTAAATTATGTAACTGAATTCACTGAAAATAAAACATCAACTAGCAAATAAGTTCTATAGTGTTCTGATTTATGCTTCGATTTGTGAAGCAAACAGTTTCAAACAAGATTATTACTACATGCATTCAGTGAAAAATAAACCAGCATATTAGATACCTACCTGATATTTATATATCTCATTTTAGGTTAGTCAGTGTCAATTAAATTAATTCATTTCTTTGTTACTAATACATTTTCTGAAATCCAAATTGGAACAAGTGCATTATATAACATGGAAACGTTTATTTACACAGTATTCTATAATTTCTTCATTGAAAATATACTGTGGTTATCTATTTGTTACCTGATATACAAGTAATTATTCGCTGGAATGTCGGTGTACTTTTGATTTTCGAAATTGAGATTATGATCACTAGGGCTAGGATATTTATGACCTAAAAATCACCATAATATGCACAAAAAATATGCTGTTATGACCAAACATTTACCAAAATATGCACAATAACATAATAAATATGACCTAACAATATTAAAATGAGGTAAAATTTTTATTGTAAAATAAATTAGTAAGTCAGTTTTGATAATGAACTGTTTATTTGAGAATAAAATGCACATGAGAAACAAGCTAAACTATGCAATTTGACATTTCAGTATGATTTTTATTAACATTATAGGAACATAGTTAACCTATGTGCTTTTTACATCCTCATTCTACTTCATATAAGCTCTGAGTTGCAATACACAATGAAGACCTTGTGCAAATTTTCAAATGAAAAAGATTTCCTATTGTCAGCCAACAAAGCCTTGTACTTCGAAAAGCTCCTTTCTACTTCAGTTGACACAAGAGGAGCATATTTAAAATGAACAATATCATTTGAATCTAAATCTGAATGATTAAGAGAGAACTTTTTGCCCAACAAAATCATTGAAATGGAACACAGTGTATGATACCCTTCATGTTTTTCTAACACCTTTTCCACTTTCTTTGACACTTCTTTTCCCACTTTACCACAAACACCCTCTAATTTATTCACAACTTTTTTCACTTGTTATATCTGCTTCACTAGTGGCATTTCTGATTCCTCCAAAGCAGTTATGACAGCAGGAATAAATCCAAATTTTGATTTTATGTATGAAAATTTGCCTGAAATTTCACCATTAGACATTAATTTCTTGAGCTAGTCCAATTGAAGTAGCTTCACTGCTATTGAATGAATCAATGATGCTTTTCACAACGTTGAAGTTCTGGCAGTAATAGTTGCAAGCATCAACCCAGGACCCCCATCTTGTCAAAATGGGAGATGGTGGCAAGGGGATGTCTGGAGCTAACAACTTAAATGCTGCAACACGTGAAGGGGCTTTCAAAAATATCTTTTTGACACATCCAATAAATTTGTCAACGTCACTGAATTTACTACGAATCTCCTCTGCAACTCGGTGCAAGGCGTGAGCTAAACAAGTCACATGCACCATTTTACTGTACAATGCTTTTAGAGAATTGGCAGCTTTCACCATATAAGGTGCAGCATCCGTTACGAAGAGAAGTACATTGTCATGCTTAACACCTTTGGGCCATATGGCACCCATAGATCTGTCAAACAACTTAGAAATGGTGGAAAAATTTACTTTTTCTAAATGTTCACAGTTCATTAGAAACTTTTCGCCTGGACCATGTTCTTTCAAAGTTCCCACAATGACATTTGCAATATATCTTCCCATAGAGTCTGTAGTTTCATCAATTGATACCCAATTTTTTTTATTTATGAGCGGTTGCCTGATTTGTTGTGTTGTTTTTTCGTAGCTTCGGCTGACAAAGTTCTTTCTTAATGTGGAAGAATCAGGAAGAGGTTTGCCTGTGTATTTTTCTAAGAATTCACCAAATTTTGGGTAGTTTAGTTTACTTAAGGGAATATCAGCACAAAGGAAAGCTGTACAAAGTTCTTTGCAGAATGGTGAATAAGACTGGCGGGATTCTCCTAGGAGCATTTGCTGTAGTGTTTTTTCATTTTCAATCCGTTGTACTCCACGTTTGTGTTTATCTGTCACCACATGCTGCTGAACATTAAATGACTTCTCCGCAGTTACTCTTACGTCGCACAGTTTACAATAGAGTATTTTACCATCACTTGAAAATACTTTCTCACCATATTGAGACACAAACTTTTTTAGTTTTACTTGAACATTTTGCTTCACTTTAGGCATTTTTTCTGAACTGTACTGCACATGCTCATGACTTCAATAAGACTGAATAACACAGTGAGTGAATTAGACACTTGTCTGCAGTCCAGGGTCCAGAAAGACTTAATCAGCTACCTGTTCATAGAGTAACAATAGCTTACACAAACTCACTGATGCGTAAGGGTGAAGTCCATATTGTGAATTCAAAGGAAACAGGAAAGGAAGGTAGATACTTGCCATTTTCCAGGAAACAAAATGAGGTGCGCAATTCTGAGAAATGTAACTCGGAAGAAATAAATTGCATGAGAAAGTTCCTTTCTTCTTGAAGGAGTGAAAATATGACCAATATGACCATTTAATTACTAAAATATGCTCTATCAGAGAGAAATGGCCATATATGCAAAAATATGACTTAACAAATTAGGTTAATTCATTTCGCTGTTTCATTAGAAGCATTTATTTGTATTTAAGGAGCATGTCAGTCCTACCAAAAAATATATGCCCTATCATAAAAGTCCTAGCCCTAGTGATCACTATTGATAACAAATATTTACACAATAAAAATCTTTAGGTGCTATGCTATAACAACACATACTTTACCTAGGTATTTTAGCTTGAGAAATATATTAATTTGCCAAAATTTTATTACTACAAAGCATATAAGTACTGTGTTCATAACAATGAAATTCCTTGAGCTCTCAGTTACAGTAGGTACCTAATTAAATATTCAAAACTCAATGCTAATGATCCATTTGCAATGGAAATATATTAAAACATGTAATTGGTGGGAAATTTCAAATGATAGATTATAGGGAACTCTTATTTAAATTACAAATATACATTTAAACAGTATTATACAACCATAGCATGTAGCATGTAGTACAGGTTATAGGTACATCTAATATCTTCAATACCCCTCAGTTCTCCAAAATAAAGCTTTATTCTTGTATCAGATATGTACTTTACCTACCTCTGGAGAAAAATTAATCACATTCTGAGATGCAGTAATTAGTGGGGGGAAGAGAAAGAAAGAAATGAAGGAAAAAAAGAAGCATATTTGAGTCATAAAAATAAATGTTTTAAAACTTCAATGTTATTTAAGATGAACTAAGATACGTTTAAAAATACATAAAACAAATTTGTATATCCTTACCAACTTTATAAAAAGCAAGAACATATTTTTATACATAATAAGTCAAAAGTTATAAGTGATTTTGTTGAATCCTGTGCTCTCTAATCATCATCATTTTCACCTCAAACTCACATTTTGAAGGACCCTAAATCAGGAATGAAAAGTTCAAATGATCTATTTTTTTCAAGACAACATTAAATTGTTCACACATTTGATGACAAAATAACAAGAAGATTGGAGATGGTGGGTGCCATGCCTTGGTTGAAGTGACAGAGAATGACCCATTAGTTTTCAAACACAGTATTTTATTGAACTAAAATCTACATTTACATATTAATAACTGATGTAATAAAATACTTAAAAAATTTGTTCATTGTCTCATGACAATGTAAAACTCATACACAAAATATATACACTACATGATCAAAAGTATCCGGGCACCTGGCTGAAAATGACATACAAGTTCGTGGCGCCCTCTATCGGTAATGCTGGAAGTCAATATGGTGTTGGCCCACCCTTAGCCTTGATGACAGCATTCACTCTCGCAGGCATGCTTTCAATCAGGTGCTGGAAGGTTTCTTGGGGAATGGCAGCCCGTTCTTCATGGAGTGCAGAACTGAGGAGAGGTATTGATGTAGGTCGGTGAGGCCTGGTACGAAGTTGGCATTCCAAAACATCCCAAAGGTGTTCTATAGGATTCAAGTCAGGACTCTGTGCAGGCCTGTCCATTACAGGGATGTTATTGTCGTGTAACCACTCCGCCAAGCCCGTGCAGTATAAACAGTGCTCGATCTTGTTGAAAGATGCAATCGCCATCCCTGAATTGCTCTTCAACAGTGGGAAGCAAGAAGGTGCTTAAAATATCAATGTAGGTCCGCGCTGTGATCATGCCATGCAAAACAACAAGGGGTGCAAGCCCCCTCCAGGAAAAACGCGACCACACCATAACACCACCACCTCCGAATTTCACTGTTGGCACTACACACACTGGCAGATGACATTCATCGGGCATTCGCCATACCCACACCCTACCATCGGATCGTCACATTGTGTACTGTGATTCGTCACTCCACACAATGTTTTGCCACTGTTCAATCGTGTAATGTTGATGCTCCTTACACCAAGCGAGGTGTTGTTTGGCATTTCCCTGCGTGATGTGTGGCTTATGAGCAGCTGCTCGACCATGGAATCCAAGGTTTCTCACCTCATGCCTAACTGTCATAGTACTTGGAGAGGATCCTGATGCAGTTTGGAATTCATGAGTGATGGTCTGGATAGATGTCTGCCTATTACTCTTTATGACCCTCTTTAAATGTCGGCGGTCTCTGTCAGTCAACAGACGAGGTCGGTCTGTATGCTTTTGTGCTGTACATGTCCTTCACGGAATTAATTGTTCTTTCACACAAGCCGTGTGTTGGACAGGGTTGGTAAGCTAGAATCAGATGACTGAAAACACACGGCTTGTGTGAAAGAACAATTAATTCCATTAATTGACCTAATAGTGGTTGTAACTAAAAGCTCGGGACTTAAGTACTTACAAAGAATGTAAGTCGCCATTGGGGTATGATATCTCAATACAATTTGAGATCTCTTTGTGGTTTACCAGGAAAAATGCGAGTCAGCTGGAGAATTTAATGGCGTGCCAGCATGCTGCCATGGTAGCTCAGTGGTTAGAGCAACCGGACGGAAACTGGGAGATCCGTGGTTCAAATCCCGGCTATGGCATTGAATTTTTCAGTCATCTGATTCTAGTTTTCCATGTCCCTTCACGTTTCCACTTCACTATCACATCAGAAACAGTGGACCTAGGGATGTTTAGGAGTGTGGAAATCTCATGAACAGACTTCTGACACAAGTGACACCCAATCATCTAACCATGTTTGAAGTCCGTGAGTTCCACAGAGCATCCCATTCTGCTGTTTCACGATGTCTAATGACTACTGAGGTCACGGATAATGAGTACCAGGCAGTAGGTGGCACTACAATGCACCTAAGATGAAAAACGTATGTTTGTGGGGGTGTCCGGATACTTTTGATCACATAGGTAGTGTATATAGGTTCTAATTTTGTGCTGCCTATCATTAAAATGGACTCTAAATGTTAATCAGTTCATAGCAGACCTATATTTTGATTTGGTATATTTCATTTTTGAGAATGTCTTCACAGATCTACGTTTATGCGAATGCTGAATTAGTCCTCGTGCAAAGTCTTTGAAATGAGGAAATGTGTCATTTGGCAGACAGTTGTAAAAATCAACCAAATTAACCTCCTTGTATTTGCCCTTCAGTATGTATATTAATTGAAAATCTGAGTGCCTTATTTTATATAATTTTTCAAAATTTGTGAATAAATTAACCTAATATGGCACATATTTCTTTTTATTTATATTTTTTTAAGTTTGTAGGTGGGCCAAACAAAATCACTTCATGGGCCAGGTTTGTCCCCAAGCTGTTGTTTGGCAAACCCTGCCTTAGACAAAATTATTCAGGGGAAATTAAATTATTCAGTTAAAGGCTTTCCACCATGAGTTTCAAAAAGGTGATGAAGAGAATGCAAAGTCATTAGTCAGGAGAGTCCTAGGAAAAAATGTCAAAGATTTTGTTCCCAATATTGGGGTCACTCTAAGGATTTACCTGTCACAAATGGTCACAAACAGCATGGAGAAAGGTCATTTTAAAAATTAAAAGTTGACAAAAAAATCAGGCTTCAAACTTCCATGCTAGAACACAGATTCAATGTTTTGGCTTTGCTCAGCATTGAAAGTGATATTTTAAGACAGCTTCATTAGTATGAAGTGTAGATCCAAAGGAACTGAGATAATTTGACACTTTCATTTTAAGTCCAATTGTTTGGAAAAATACTGCATTTGAATTAAATATAAGTAAAAGTTGGTTTTTGTAAGATTCCTTTTATCTTGCATTTGGCTAACATGTAACTTAAAATAACAATATGTTATTTAGTTTTCAAATTGAAATACTGATTTTTGCATATTTAAGAAAATAGGACAGAATCTCAATTTTATGCTCTTTTCTTAATTTAATTAGTTGTTCATAGCAATTTTATAATAAATCATGTTGAATACCTTAATGATTTTAGTTATTTTCAGTTTTATCTCATCAATTCATTGACTTCAAAATACTGTATAGTAACATTTTACACAATCTAATAATAAACATTAATTTTTTTTTTCCTTTTTTGGTCTTTAGTTAGAGAAATGTAGTGAAATGGGATTTTTGCAGGTTAATTTTCAAACAATTCCACCCTGGGAGGTTATTCCATACCCAGACCTCTGGTATGGTCTGAACCACAGGTTCAGCCTAAGGGTCTACAGATAGTAAATACAGCCCTGCTATGCTAGTCTCTAGTTCTCGAGGTTGCAGGTTCAAACCGGCAGAGGGTGATGGATTTTTTCAGGCATAAAAATCCTTATAAGTATGTTAGCATGGCTTCCTTTGGAAGGGAAGTAAAGCTTGTGGTCCCGTGTCATAGATTTACGGCATGTAAAAGAATCTCAAGCCTGATAAAGAGGCCTCTGAGCAAAATTTTCATCTTTCACGCTCAATATAAAATGGGACACTAAGAACCATACCAGTTAAAGAGCATCCATAAATATATAAATAAATAAATTAATTTAAAAAAAGCCCTGCTAATGGTCACCCCTTTTGTAGTAACACATGAGAGCCAACTGAGATTGATGACCCAGGATTATCTATGTTCTGGATTAGGTAAAGCTATACATTATTTTATTTTAAATATATATAAGTAACCAAATTAATTATACTTTTTAAAGACCTACCCAGCCTAGGGATTGATTTTGATGTAGAATCAGCTGAAAAATTCAATGTCATAGTTTGAATTTGAACACAGTTCTCCCGCTTTCTGTGCTGTTGCTCTAACCATTGAGCTATTATGACAACATGCTGGTAGGATGGTAGAAAAAATGCTTGAGTCAGTTAGAGAATTCAATGTCTTTCCATGCTGTCATAGTAGCTCAATGGTTAGAGCAATCACATGGAAAGTGGGAGAATCATGCTCAAATCCTGGCTATGACATTGAATATTTCAGCTGACTCTACATAAAAAAAGAAGATATACATGTTTAATCAAACTTCTCACGTTGATTTCATAATTCTGCATCTTTTTCTGAAAAGTGTTCATACTTGTTAAACAGTTTCACCTGCTTTTTGTTTTCTATTACACATTCCCCAAACTTTCCATGTTTCACGCATAAATGTCATATCCAATAATTTCTCTACAACTTCATAAAGAGCGACTGCCCTTAATCTAACCTGCCAAACTAGTGTAAATCATGCAAATGTGAGAAATACTGCTCCATTGTCATTAGGAGGGGTTGATTATATTGGAATATGAACCTCCATGAATATAGCCCATAATGAAAAACTAGAGCACCAGGGGTCTTACATTTAATAGACATGTCCTCCGCTTTTACTTCCTATCCAGGCATCTGGGGATAACCTGCATGCAAAAGTACTTTGAAAGCACCCAGTGATGCTCTTTAAACCTGAGCAAACAGCCTATGATTGCAAATTTGCAAAAGCCAATTCTGGTCTCTATATTTCCAAACAGCTATCATTGCCTGTGCCATTGATGTAATTTTTTTATCTTGCCCATGTTTTCTTTCTTTCTTTTCTTTCCAAACTTCAGTGCTTTCAAATGATTCCTATCTACATTATACGAGGTAAAGAAAAGAGATGAAAACAAATTCCACATTTAAAATAACATTCAGACTTCATTTCACGTTCAGTTAGTCATATGGCTGCATATTGTGCCATATTTGAAAAAAAATATTTGTCTGCACGGGATGTAAGGAATATAAAATTAGTAATAATACAATGTAAAGAAAAACTAGGCTTTAAAATTTGATTTTTGCAGTTGCAAGAAAGGAAAATTGCTTTATCTTTTGATAGTTTATTCATACTCTAAATCATACATGATACAGCTAAGTGAATTATTTACAAAGTATTTCAGTTACATAAATATAAATACATTTAAGTAAATAAAAACTGATACAAATAATTAATTATGGAACAATATGAATACAAGAGTGAGCAGCATAAAATTATCATAAATTAAAATAACAGACAGCTACATATAACCTAAGTAAAATGACATGGAATGGATATTCTATTCATCCTTGTAATCATATTATACTATGATGTAGGATATATCAAATTATTACAAAAATATTTCAGAAAAGTGGCTTGAAGCACAACTTCATGTAAGTAAATAAAAAATTGGCACAAACTATTATGAAACAATATAAATACAGGCTTAGAATAAATAATACCTATATAAGTATATAAATCAGTGACATGAAACTTGTCAATGGCTACATATAACCAAAACTAGTTTACCATAACATAATTATGGAAATACCATAAATACTAAAATGGAGTAATCATTACCGGGTTTCCAGATATACATTTACAGAATAATAGCAGTGAGAAGCAAATGTGCGAAGCTGCCATCTTAAATGCTGATATTTTATTAAAAAATTTTATTTCTAAGTTTACTGTGCTGTTATAAATGACTGCTTGTATTACTTCTCTGAAGGTAAATGTTCTCTGCCCGGTTTGTGATTATGAATTAGTTCATTAAAGTTATGGTAGCAACTTACATTGCTCAAATTTAATTAGGGAAGTATTAATTTTACTAAAATAAAAATGCCTGGAGGATACAATATTTTAGATTTATAAAATAATGCTTTACATGAGGATCTTTTGTGGCTACTACCATTATCGTTAGAATTCTTTTCTACATTATAAATATTAAACTGCAATGAAAGGAGCTGACCCAAGGAATTATACCATATTTTAGAATAGAATGGACGTATGTAAAGTATACACTGAGCATTCCTGGAGTACGTTATAGCATAATTATTATGCTTATTTTTTTTATTCAGATGGTCCATGCCTGTATTCCATTTTGAATTACTTCTGATTCAAAGACCAAGAAGTTTGGTGGTATCCATAAATTCAATTGGTTTGTTTTGGTGCATTAACTGTATTTGTTTACATTTGTTTTGGGAAAGACAAAAATAGATTAAGTGTCCTATCTAGGTCTACAGTTAAATAATAATAATAATAATAATAATAATAATAATAATAATAATAATAATAATAATAATAGGTATTATCCTATGAATTTTAAATATAATTAACCAACCCGCTTGCTAGGTTCTACAAGTCTTCTTCTATTGTTTTCTATTATTGTGTGTGTGTCATCTGCATATTGAACATCATAATACAAGGAAAATGGGTTACATAATAAGTAGTTAAACAGAAAATACCAAATGATTTACTTTCTCTAATTTATACATGATGCTTGTTATGGGAAAACTAAGCAACGCTATGGATGCTCCTGCAAAATGATTATCTATTGTGACATATTGTGATAATCATTCTCCACCCTGGATTAATAAACTCCATATTTTTGCTTAAATTCCACCCTCAGTTTCCTTTCTGGCTGTGATTGTATCTGACTCATGGTATTATCACAGTCTAATATGAGACATGAAGCTCTAATGAGAGGAGAATTCATCTGTTTTGATAGGTGCAAGGAGAGTAGTACTCCATGAAGTAAAAACGGGGGCAATTTGTAAACTGATATTAGCAGACAAAAAGTATAAAAAACACATTTGATATGAAACTTGAAAATATTCAGAGATTCAGGAGAGAGTTTCTATTAGTTTGCTTGTTTCTTAAGCATCACTTTGGAAACCTATTTTGTAGAAGCAGTAATCTTGAGACACTCAAGGAGTTTATGTAACTCATTGGTTTGCTCTGCAGGTCCAAGTTTTCTTAATCTTTTGTTTTCATTTCTTCCTTTGTCTCATCAATGGCTAATGCCAAGACATACCATAATAATCATAGGGATGCACATGTGCAATTCACATAGGTCCAAATTTAAATGTTAATTATAACACAATATTCTTGTTACCTACAAAACTTTGAAACTTTATTTCTGCTTTTCAGCATTTTGTCATATATGAACTACAAATATTTCTGCTTAATTTTATTTTAATTCTGGATGTATTTACTATCTATAGTATTAACCAGTTTAGAGACTCTCACTTTGAAAATTATAATACAGAGCCTTTGTTTAGATGCATGACCAGCTAGTGGGATGCTTGGCAGTGGCAGCTCATGGTGTAGAAAACAAGTGAAAAATACTTAATTGGCTGTCCAGTAATTAAAGGTCTTTCTTGTCCTCATCACTTCACCTATTAAATGGATTTTCAAACATGTTACACTTGAAATAATTGGAAACAAAACAAAAGAGGCACAAATAAACTTATATTCAGTATCTACACCACATCCTACTTACTGGCTACTCGCAAGTACACACGGCATTGTATTTTATTTTGTTGAAAATGCAAACAAAAAAGAACCAAGATATTCAGTGTTCACATGCTCATACCTACTCACTGACGGACTCTTCGTCTAAAGCTATTATGTTACAACCTACAAGCTGCTACCTGAGGGAGCAAAAGAAATACTTGAGTGTTGAGGCAGTTCTTCACTTTCAAGCAATAATGACATCATGTTACCATGGTAACCTTCACAAACAAGGGAAATACTGAACCCTATGTGCCAAAATATTTCACTTGTGGCCTCCCCTCCCATCAGAAGAGTGGTAAAAGGCTTGCCTTTGAAGTCAGGATACAAAAGAAGAGAAAGTTGGCAACTTCAAAGTCTACGGACTAAACATTTAACAATTACTGACAAATTTGATTGTTGTATGCTGCATTTAAAGCAAATTAATAAACGGTGTAAGAAGGAATTATTAGGTGAAAAATTCTTCACCTAGCCGGCCACATCTGATGCTTGGCACTGGGAAGCACACTGTTTGCTGAAGGAGTCAGATGTTCATAGCCCCTTAAATTCAATTACACATTTCTCACCCATATGCGATTTCTATTTATGGGGGACCTTGAAAAATAAAGTGCCTTGGAGTAAATTAAATCATTCCTTTTTGTATATACTTTATACATTGGAATGCATGAAATTGAGCTGATATAATGTGCAGTGGTTTATGTTGGTAAGGAAATACTAAACTGTCTCTGTCACATCCACCTCCCGCCCCTTATCTGGTTCTAGTACTTGACTTAATATTTGTCTTACACCTCCCCCATTTTTTTCCTTCACTCCTGAGCTGAAACCGACCTGTAATATTTGAGTGCCAGACTTTTAACATTAAATCAATATGAGATGGACTCATTCATGGGTTGGTGTAGACAATTGTTGTGAAGAATGCCTTCCAGCTGCTCAGGTGAAATGTTTCTGTACTCCTCCCCTTCCACTGCTCCCTATGCCTGACCTTTATTCTAAGGCTAATGTATGTGTGTTGGACTTGAATTCAAATCAATAAGAACACAGATGATACAGAGTTTCTGCCAACATTAAAATAAAGAAAAGCACTATAGGAAATAAAAAACATTGGCGCATTTCCTGGTACATGAATATATGTATGTCTTAACAATTCTCATATCATGTATGTATGTATCAATAAAAAATAATAAATTTGGTTCAATTCAGGAGCTGCAACCCTTTATCCTGCTGCACTGTCCCCATTGACAGACTTATAGTTGAACCACTGCTTTACAAATGTGAAGGACCCCAGCAGGAACTATATATCCTGTGCACAGGCCAATCTGTGTAAAACTACTTCAGTGGGCATGTTGGTAGTGAAATGTTGCCCTTATAGTGTCTTCTTCAAAGCAGGGAAGAAACAGAAGATGATCCAGCATCTCTTGACTGATGCTCAGATGGTTGACACATGAGTTTTCACATTGTTATCTTAAAGGGTTATTCTCGGTGTCAGAAGGCCAAGCCTCTTTCTTTGAATAAGTTTCTTCAGCTTTATCCTGCATGCATGAAAGCAACAATCGTTTGTTTTCCATGACTGCCTAGCACATGCAGTTCTGATCTTCCTTTTTTTTTTTTTTTTTGAAGTATCTTGTTTTTGCCAACTTAATTATCATGTCTAACACAACAAAAGAAGGGTGATGTCTGTATTAACTGTACTATCGACCCAGTATGTATATGGATTCACACAAGGAAATAGGAAAATTTAAAATCCTTAAAATTTTTCCTCATTTCTATTCCATATTAAGGAGAATTATAGCATGTGTATCAGAGCTGTTCCACTGAATGAGATTTGGTCATTAATTTGTACCATTCATGCCTTCAAACGCAAATTTATACAGGCAAGTTGGGTATACTAGAACTTGGTGTCCTGCTCTCAGTCCATTCCATTTGGTATGCCAAATGGGTATGTGTATCATTTCCTGTTCAAATGCCCAGTGTAAGCAGACTCAAGGGGAAGGCTCAGTCTGTTTACTTCAGTGCGTTGTTGCAAATGGTGCCTTATGCGCAGCCTAAGCCCATATCATATGCTGGTTTGGAGTTGAGTGGTACAAGTGAGAATGTTTTCTCAAAATTAAATAAAGGAGTTTATCAGAACATAAAACCGGAAGAAGTGATGTATGGAAGTGCTTCAGGATTGTCAGCAAAATGACATAATAATTATATCATATTGATAATAAGTATTCTTAAATTTAATTTTAAGAAAACTCTCTTTGGCTTTATTTTTATACTATTTGAGATTTTGTACTACATACTTATGACATTAAGGTGCTCTCAAGTATTGTAGTTTTCCGTTAGAAGTTTTTGTCATTACCAAGTTTATTCTCAGGTTTGTTAATTTGTATCTCAATAAAACAACACAGAATTTTAAGTACACCCATTGTTTCCTATATATAGAGAGTAGAACTACAAGATACAGGAAATTGGTGGAGAGTTTTAAATTTCAAGAACAACCAAAGAATAAATAGGGAAAGGGGCTAAAATTAATGTTTTGGAATGTGGAAGGGCTAAGAAATAAGACAGGCAGCGGTGAAATTAAAAACATTATGTGTTCTATGGATTTTGTAGGAGTAGCAGAGACATGGTTGGGAAAGGAAGAGGTAGAAGAGATAGCAGATTTTAGTTTCTAGAGAAAAAGGCAAGGAAAAGATGTGATAGGGGAAGAGCATCAGGAGGAGTAGGTTTGTTTATAAAGAATGATACGGAAACAATTATTGATATAGAAAAAATGCAGAATAGAGACCCCAATGTGTTATGGTCAGTAATTAAGCCGAATAACAGAGTAAGATTAGGAATACGAGTGGCATTAACCCACCAGAAGCATCATATTTTTATGACAGTAACTTTTATAGTAAATTAGAAGACATGAAAGAAATACGAGAAAAGATGTCAGAGACAGAATTTATTGTGATGGGAGATTTGAATGCAAGAATAGGGGAGGAGAATGGAAGGTTATTAGGTAAAGAGCAGATAGAAGAAGATATGGATGTGATAAGGCCAAGGAAAAGCAGGGATGTAGCGATTAATAGGGAGAGAAAAAAATTACTAGAATTTTGTGAGGTAAACAACATGTTAATATGTAATGGAACAATGGAAGGAGATGAGGAAGGGGAGTTTACATTCGTAAACACAAATGAGCGAAGTGTAGTAGATTACTTGTTATGTAGTGAGGAACTGGAGGACAGAATCACTACATTTAAAATAATAAACAAAGTAGTTGGTAGTAGCCATTTTCCACTAATGATGGAAATAAATGTTTTGGAACAGAAGGTAAAGAATAAGGAAATAGCTAAAGTATAAACAATAAAAGTGTATAAATGGAGGGAGGAACTAAAAGAGGACTTTTTGAAAGAATTAAATTAAAAGGTAAGTCAGATTGTGGAGTGTGGTATAAAAATGGCTATGGATGAGGGAAATTCAGAAAAAGTATTACAGTTACTGAAATTATTACTAACAAGAGCAGGGGCAGGGATGGAAGAAAGGAACGGAAAAGGGCAAGAAATTAAGGGGTGGTTTGATGAAGAGTGCAGAGTAAAAAAAAGGGAGGTATTTAAAAAGCTTATTAGATGCAGGAGGTTAGAGAAGGAAAGGGATAGACAAAATCTGATGAAACTTAAGGGAGAATATAAAGGTTTGCTTGAGGCTAAGAGGAAAGAATGGCAGGGAAATATAGAAAGGAAACTAAAGACAGCAATAGAGAGTAAGGATAGTAAAAAAATATGGGAAATAGTGAGGATGATGAACAAGAATAGAGAGGATAAAAATGAAATTACACAGAGCGAATGGATAGGGTACTTTAGAAGGCTAATTGGAGAAGGGAAGAGGGTAAAGTTAGACACAAAAGAGGTAGGACAAGGAAGAATATTCAATGAAAAATTAGATGGTAAAATCACGGAGCTGGAAGTTTACCAGCAAATAAGGAATATAAAAAAAGGCAAGGCAGTAGGAATAGATGGAATACCAGGGGAACTTTGAAAAATATATGGGGAAATGCAATGTGGTTTAAAAGTGATGACAAAATTATTAAATAAAATTAAAGAAAAGAATGATGTGCCAGAATGTTGGAAAGTAAGTATGGTGGTACCAATCTACAAGGGAAAGGGAGGAGCAAATAGACCAGAAAACTATAGGGGAATAAGTTTACTATCAATATTAGGGAAAATATACACAGGTATATTGGCCGACAGATTAAGAAGCTGGGTGGAAGAGGAAGGAAAACTGTCAGAATATCAAGAAGGATTTAGGAAAGGTAAACAAACAATAGATAATATATTTGTAATAAAGACTATAATAGATAAGTATTTGAGCAGGAAAAGAGGAAGGATATACATGTTTTTGCAGATTTTGAAAAAGCATTTGATACAATAAATAGAGACGCATTAACTTATAAATTAAGCAAGAAAGGGGTAAGCAAAAATTTCATAAAAGAAATCAAGAAGGTTTATAAAGATATAGGATTTTGTATAAGATGTAAAAATAATGGAATTACAGAAATGACAGAGCAAAAAATAGGATTAAGACAAGGGTGCAAATTGAGCCCTGTATTATTTAATATATTCATAGATGACATATTAGAAAGAGTGAAAGAAAAAATCTGCACTGTCCCATAATAGCAAATACAAAGATATCAGGTTTACTGTACGCGGATGATCTTATGGTCGGGGCTATAACGGTAATTGGGCTACAGAAAGCAATCAACGGAATACATGAATTCTGCGAAGAATGGGGAATTAAAGTAAATATAAATAAATCAAAAGTTATGGTATTTAAAAGAGGAAATAAACTAAGGGGGTTTTATATTAAGAAGTTGTCAAGGAGTTGGATTATTTGGGGGTGAGGATGAGCAGTAATGGTGAATGGGGGGCACATAGCAGGAAGGTTATGGCTAAAGGAAAGGCAGCAATGACAGGAGTAAGGATGTGCAAATACAAATTAGAAATGCCAACTAAATGGATAGAAAGAATGTATGAAGCATTGGTAGAAGCAAGAATGCTATATGCAGTAGAAATTTGGGGGGATCTGAATTAAGCAGAAAAATAGACCAAAGCTATAGAACGTTCTGTAATGAGCTATTGGGGTTACCAAGCTCAGCACCAGGGGAAGTAGCATTAGTGGAATTAGGAAGAACAAGAAGAAAGGGAGTGATACTAGAAAGGATATTAAAATTTTGGTTTAGATGCCTGAGAAAAGATGAAGGGGAAATTTTAAAGATATGCATGGAACAACAAAATAGTATGAAAAATAAAAATAGCTGTTGGACAGGGGTAGAAAAAATTATGGAGAAGATAGGAATGGGAGATATTTGGAGAACAGGAGAAAGAAATAGCAATGGCTTCTGGATTACAGTAAGAAACAGATTGGAGGACATAGAAAGACAAGAGATTTGGGGAAGCTTAGAGAATAAAAAATCACTAGGGTTCTATAGATTAGTAAAAAGGAAATGGGGAAGAGAAGGGTATGTGGATTATTGTAATAGAGCAGAAAAAGAAGCATTTGCATGTATGAGAACAGGATCAATGTATCTGAGAGGGCTAAGAGGCAAAAAAAAACGGAATTTGTGAATTATGTGGAGGTAGTGAAAGCACAGAGTATTATATGACAGAATGCAAAGAATTAGCAGAATGGAGACAAGAAGTATGGGAGGAAAAATGGGAAAAAATGGATGGAAAAATAGTAGCAATTAAAATGTTAACAAGAAAAGAAGAAAAGCAAAATAAGAATATGGGGGAGTTCTTAAAGAAAGTAAAAGAGAAATGGATTAGAAAAGTAAGAGAGATAAGAAAGGTAGAAAGGCAAATGGAGGAAGGAGAGGATGGGTAATAGGGATTAAGGGTAGCAAGGGATGCTCAGATGAGCCAGAAGGCCAGGGTGCCAGGCAAAAGGAGCAGCATAGCTGGCAAGGAAATTTGTACATAGATTAAGTTAGTTTATAAGTGGAATATTGTAAAAAGAATTGTGTATAAAAATGTACAAATAAAGTTATCTATCTACTACTTAAAAAAAAAAAAAAAAAAATATATATATATATATATAGAGAGAGAGAGAGAGAGAGAGAGAGCCAAAAAACTACGAACTGGATGCACGGTGTTTTTCCTGTCCACGTCCTCGACACTCGTTGCTGTCTGCCGCTATCATAGAAAGGCGCGGATGAAACCATACATTTTTAAAACTACTTTTAAAGGCTTTACTTACCAACTTTATGAAAGGAAATGCTGAAACTGGCTACCGTCATTGTCCATACATTTTTGGCACCTCTTTAGGAAACTATCCATCACTTACCGTAGTTCATTTGAGAAATGCTGGTAATTTCCTGGCAGATATTTTGTTTTAATTCTTCCAGGGTGTGTGGTTTGTCTTGTACATTTTGTTTTAAGTTACCCCAGAGATAAAGATCACAGGGTGTTAGGTCGGGGGACTGAGGGGGCCACAAATCTCTACTAATAATTCTGTCCTCAAACACACTTTCATAAAGCTGTTAAGTAAAGCCTTTAAAAGTAGTTTTAAAAATGTTGTATGGTTTCATCCGCGCCTTTCTAAGATAGTGGCAGACGGCAACGAGCGCTGAGGATGTGAACAGGAAAAACACTGCACAGCCAGTTCGTAGTCTTTTGGCTTTCCCTGTAGTACTGAAGCAAACGACAACTTTTGAGTTAATTAACCTTAATTTGTGTTAAAGATTGGTAGTATTATAATTTACTTTAATGAAAGTTGTGCAATTTCTGGAGTTTAAAGGATAATCATCAATTTATTATATTATATAATATATAATTTTAACGTGTATTTAACTAAACACTTATACACATGACTGTGTTGTTCTTTTTTCCTCTCACAAAAATTCTGAGTGCAATTGTATATGAAACTTGTCTGACATTTGCTTTGGAACATATTTTAATATATGTTTTGTTTAGATGTAACAACAGAATAGAACATGGCAAAATAGAATTTGTGTAACTATTGTAGTAAAAGAAGTTTTGACCATAACAATAGGTAGAAACAAAGTTGAAAATGCAGTAACATGACATATGATATGGTCATTCATTTGCCCTAACACACTGAAGCAATACACCTGACAACAATGCTATGTCTCTTGAATGAGCGAATAGTCAAGCAAGTATATGCCCATTTCCCACGAGAGGACATATAAACTAGAAACTCAACCATAGTTCGGTATATTCATGGTTGCTTTTCAAACGAGTTGGGCTTGAAGAAACAAGTGGGTCTCATTATGTTCCATATTAAACAAATGAGTAAAACACATGTCCTTGACAGCTCTAATGTGAATCCCTGCTACAACATTTTGTGAATTTATGCAACCTGTTATGTGGTAGATGTGCCTTAGAAACATATTTGTGGCATGCTTTACAGCTCATTTGTGTGTTTAGATATATGAAATTCCCACACTCAGTATAAAAGTGATTTAAGGGATGAAAGTTGCTTCAGGACAAAGTTCATCTCAAAGATACAGCCCCATCACATGGCTCCATTGTCAAAATCAGCCCAAAAAGGTGGCATATCTAAACAGCCAGAGACTATAGGTTACAATCAATTAAGAGACATGTGCACACACACAAAATGGTAGCTGTAGTCATGCCAAACAGAAAAAATGAAATTAATATATCAATTGTGGTGTGAAATATGCTTCATACATTTGGTATACCATACATAATGAATGATTTTAATTTCAATGAGTAATGAAGTGAAAATCTCTGCAGACTTAAATTTGTCTTTAAAGGCAACAACATGCAATCAAAATTGTTGATGTGAAAATTACAGTTAACATGATAAAACACTAGACTACAGTCATTTAAAGCTCTCTGAACCTTCAGTACCAAATAAATGAGAGACATATAATCACTTATGTTTAACAATGTGCAGTGGTAATGTGGGCTCAAATACTATACAGTAAGTAGCTTAAGGCAGAGGTGTAGCTAGGAAGGGATCTTAGGGTTTAGAGCCCCCTTACTAAAAAAATGTAAACACTGATAGCAAAAACAGCTTTTTTAAAATAACAGTATCTTTTCAGGTTGGCAGGAATAAGGTACTTCCTAATCGTATCATTGGTAGCACCATACTTACACTGCATGTCTTATTGTTAGACAATATCACCAAAGATAACAGCAGCAGAAACTGTAGGCACTTTAGCTGGTATGGATACAACCACATTAAGATATTGGGGGCATATTTTCATTCCGGTGCTAATTTGAGTGCAATATCTCCCAGATTAGAACATAACTAGAAACCCCATTTTGTAATGAAATAAAATGTCCTGCAGTAGTAACATAAAATACTTCACAGTGGTCATTAATTCTCATGTCATACACATTTATTTGCTGCTTAGAACATGCAAAACATCCTATCCTAATTTTAATTCCAATTGTTGCACCTTTATCTGTGAATATAAAATCAATTTATTTAAATATTTCAACTCAGAATTAGTTCATATCCTATCATTTGAATTGATATCAATGTTTTAAAAAAATGGACCCCTATACATATTCCCACCCCCTTAATTATTTTCTGGCTATGCTACTAGCTTAATGCTTTCTCCTTTAAATAATTGCTATGGACTTGGGATTGGATATTTCAGCATAAAATATTCTATGAAAGTTACTATAAATTTCACCAGTTAAAATTTTTTTAGTTATATAAAACTATAGCTGATATTCATGGTGGTCTCCTGGGTATACTAGAGAAAGAATTGCTATTAAATAACTGAAAACATTTTCCCACAGCACCAGATATAGCATACTACATTAATTGCTACACAACCATAGTTAGTATCTGAGTGAATCTCTTCTACCTACATGATAAAAGATTAAAACTGAACAAACAGCCTTTTTTTTGGAGGGGGGGTGGTCAGAATGATATTTTATAAACCCAACTTTGACCTCACCACAGTAGTCTTGGAGGCTAATACCCCCCAACCACAAGGTACCTTTGCAAAATGTCCTAGAATAAAAAACTTAGGATTCATTCTGCTTTCAGACCAATGTCAATCTATTGAATTTTAAGTTTTCTGCAGCTTCTTTGCATCTGTACACCAATTAGTAATTCTGATGGGACACTTGAACAAACAAATGTGTTACAAGAATCATGAGTGCAGAAGAACGTAGTTGTTTGACAAAGAGGCAATGTTTTCACATAAGACTATAATCTGCATGTTGCATTGATATAGAAACATAGGGATGGCTGATGCACCTTGTATGTTAAATTCCCAGGGATCATATTTAAATAGTATAATGAATTAGCAGGAGCATATTGAAGAGGCTTTATCATGTATGAAAAATATACATTTGCACTATAAAATAATTCTAGAATTATAATTTTTAAAGTCTTTCATACACATATGTGTTTTTAATAAACATTTACCTATAATCTCTGTCTAGGATTTCATAAGCAAAGCTTCTTCCATTGGAAAAAAAATTCAAAAATTTATAGAATTAACACTAATGAAGCATATTTAGATTAGCAATTGGAAACAAATTGTAAATTCCATATTTTTTAAACTACAGGTGGGTTAAACAATAACATTTTACATGCTACATTCATTTAGCTTAAATATTGAGAATATTAATCAAGAAATTAATCATTTTTAACAATATACATAAAGACTATCTTAAAATGCAAAATAACCTATTATGTAAGAATATAAATATATAAAAATTGCATTTTAATATAAACTGTTTTCTCCAGGGCATTTTTCCTTGCCATTTCAGAGTTATACATTTAAACTTTAATCCTGTATGAAGAGTTGTGGTTCAATCTAATTAGTTTGAAATGTTGAACACATGTACATTTATCTCTTTGCACAATTTCTTCTGATTTCTGTTTTAGCCTTCTTTATTAAAAAAAAAAAAAAAAAAAAAAATGCGTTGCAATAACTAATTCACATACAACTTTTAGAAAACTTAAATTAATGATAAACGAGGTGAATCTTCGGACTATTGGTACAATTTAGTATCATATGTATTTCCATATGTTAATGACACTCATAACAGCATGTGATTACATCTCAAATGTAAAGCAGACAACATAAGCTTTCGCTGCTGTTTGCCATTTCATCTTTCATACAAGTTTTAGACCTAATGGCCTAATACAGCCTCTCAGAGTTTTGTGTCCAGCACTTCCTTGGGTGGCCTAGAGATCTCTTCCCTGTTGTGCAATAATGAAGCATGGCTTTAGGAACTCTAACTGAACTCATTCATCACAAATGATTCATGCAGTTATTCTGGTATTCTTACATGTACTTGATGACTAGTTCTAAGTATAGTTCCTTCATCATATCATCATTGCATTTGTAATCCCAGTTGGTATATTGCTATGTATCTCATTAATTCACTAGCAGTAATTCTGCTTTTTTCTCTTGCCCATAAAGTTGATAACTTGCTGCCATAGCAAAATGTAGGTCTTGCTAATGTTTTGTATAAGCATACTCTGGTATCTCTCTGCACTAATGAAGATTTCATTATTGTGTTCATTATTCCCATGTTTTTATTAGAATTAAGTTTTGCTTGAGATGTCTAGTTCAAAAATATGTTAATATATATCCAAATTAGGTGAATGAATTAATGGTTTCCAATATTTTTTAATCTAAACAAATTTTGCTACTTATAAGCTATTTTCTATGAAAAGCCATTATTTTTGTTTTTTCTGTATTAATTTTCATATTATACTTGATGGCAATTTTGTTGAAATTATGTACTGAATATTGTAATTCATCCTCTTAAGGTGCCACTAATGCTGCATCCTCTGCAAAAAGTAACATGTCTAATTTCATGTTTCTATTTTATATATCTATGGGATTGTTCTCTCCATTCTCTATCTGATTCCTATATATGACAAATCAAAGTGGTGATAGAGGACATCCCTGTTTCACCCCTGTATGCATACCCTGCCATTCTGATAATTTATTGGTACCTTCTAATTGAAGTTTATACGGAACTTTATCATCCTAATGCCATGCACACAATTTAACTTTCTATGCTCACAGATGCATAGTGGGAGCAACAGTAAAAGGTGATGCTGCTCACATCAACCCCTGGCTGCTATAATGGTGAAGCACACAAAACATGCTTAGTCTTTTCAAAGATGATGAAGGATTTCCCCATTTGCTGCAAGGCAGGTGCTATAGAGTCTAAAAATATATATTTAGATTAGCATTTTGCAGCTTAGCTTCCTAAATATTGGTTATTTCTTTATGTATGCTGTTTTGCAATCCATCCATTTCTTGTGGATTTGATTTACAAACACTCTTTAAAACTGCCCCATAAGTATATCAACTCCAAGAAGTCGTCCTCCGTGGACTGGTGGTACCGTGCTAGCCTCTAGTTCCAAAGGTCGCGAATTCAAACCCGGCGGAGGGCGATGGATTTTTTCGGGCGTAAAAATCCTTAGCATGGCTTCCTTCAGAAGGGAAGTAAAGCCGGTGGTCCCGTGTCGTAGGTTTACGGCACGTAAAAGAACCTCAAGCCTGATAGAGAGGCCTCTGAGCAAAATTACTGGTCTTTCACGTCCAATATGGAATGGGATGCTAAGAACCATAGTAGTTAAAGAGCGTCCATAAATAAAACTCAATTTAATTTAACTCCAAGAAAACATTCTTGAAATTCTCTACATCATGAAGCAGGAGATTTGATTTTTCAAAAACTTATAGTAAATGAAATTTTGCTATTATTAACTCTTGCAACAGATGCAGAATTGTTTTTAACAGTGCTTAATGCCGTTCTTACAGCAAATGGCAACATAGGTAGTGAACACAGCTAATGCTTGAAATGAAATAAATAGGTGAGGAAACTAAGGGAGGAAATGTTTCAAGCCTAAGATTAGCATAATCCCCAGCATATGCCATTTATGAGGACTGGAAAAACTTCAGTCAGGGAGGCCTGTCCTTGCAGAAGTTGGTTCATTAATCCATGCTTTAATGAACTCTGCCACCCATGACTAAAAGATATGACACTGCACACAATAACAGTTCAACTACTCTGAGACTCAACTATATTGCACAAAATAACACACACCCCTCTTGTCAGTAATTACACGAGATACTGAATGATGATGCACGTATCTAGCATCAATCAGCTCATTATAAGCAACCGTGGAAAGATAAATGTATTCACAGTACTAACATACCATGACATTACTCATTACACATAAAAACAAAGACATATTTAAAGGTACATAGTTTATTTATATTTATACAATAACAAAAATTGGCTTATTTTAACAATTGGCTTTCTTCAGAATATTTTAAATTATCATCTAGCTTAAAATAACTATACTGCTAACAACATGGCATTTACAAGTTCTAGGAATACAGGTTAGCATTTAAATGCTGGTTGACCTCAGTGGCTTATAACTCAGCCATTAAAAAGATTGGGATTCTTCTTCTGTTGGTTTATATACAAGTACAGCCCTGGGATTCAGAGTATATATTACTATGAGTTCAACCAACATTACCATATGTACATTAATGTAACTATTATATCTGACCCTCATATATTCAAATGTCTATTTATTATGCAATATCAAGTATACAGCATTCAGAAATATCAAAGCAAAAGTATTCAACATACAGCTATCATTTCTCTGTGGAAAGACAAATACCATTTTGCTAGATGTGTGTCAGAGTATCACAGAGTATCAAAGTAAAACAGGTTAAATCACATGCCAGTCAGTTTTATAGAAGTGTATTCAAGGCTCCAGTCCTCATCCCAGGAAAAGCTAATTGCTCAACTTATGATGAACTATCCAAATGTAATTATGGCTGAACTGTTAAGCTGAGCTAAATTTTGTAGAAATCAATGTACCATTTTTTCCTGTAGAATCTTTTTACTCTGAAATAGGTGAAGCAACATTTTTTCAAATATTTATTCCACAAAGAAATTCATACATTTACTACCCAAAATGTTTAATATTTCAGTTTGAGGTTTGATTATGAAGTTAGATAAGTAGGCTTCAGATTTTAAGCGAAATACCTATTTTTTATGTGTACAAATAAACTAGGATTAGTTAAATATCTTCACATTTTATTTAAAATATAAAGGCCTAAAATGATGCCTAAAATGCTTATTTTGACCAATGCAGCCAATTATAAGGTTTTAGAACCTTAAAGTGCCTATTTTAGCATTTGTGTTATTTAATTAATTTTTTTTTCATTCAGCAATAAAATATATCATGGTTTGATTCAAAGACTTCCTAATAGGAATGTTGTAAGAATGAGACATTCCTGGAAAATGATTGGTTTAATTTAGGATTTTTGTAGGTAGATTCACTCATTTTGTAGAAAGAAAATAGAACACTTGTCCCTTTTGGTCTCTACATCAGTTTTTGGTATAGGTCAGTAACTCCAGTATGATAGAAATTCCTTTCAAAGAGCAAGAAGGGTCAGTGGCAAACTTCCTTAGTTTTGTGACTTGCATACCATCCTCTTCATCGTCAGATGCTTGAAGTTAATGTTCCTCGTTACTCAGAGAGTTTTTCAACAAACTAATCCCATATCTTAAACTCTCTGTATACAAATAAAAATATGCACATACTTGCAAGGTTTCTCCAGGATTTCTCTGTCACATTTTCAAATTTATTTTGAACAGTTCTTTAACATTGCTGTGCTTAAAGATATATTCTGTTTTGCTAACATCATTTTGGGTGGTGGGTCCATTATCAACTCTAGTGCGTTTAGGTCACAATGATATATTAGTAGTGTATAGTGCATTTCCACTGTGATCTATTCAATACATTTTGAGAGTCTTTTGCCCTCCATAAGCTCATATATTAATAATTTAATAAATTTAATGTTGGTGTAAGTTTTAATGCATGCTAATTAATTGCATTTTTAAATTTATTGTGATTTTAGAAAGGGAAAAACATTTTAGATACCTAAAATCAAATATTTATATTGTGGAAACTGCACTTTTAGGTGCTTAAGACTTTGTTTTTTTTTTTTTAACCATTTTAGAACCTATTTTAGGTGCCTAAAAATTTGGTTTTAAGGACCTAAAATCCATGGCCTACTAATAAGGAAAGGAGCATCATAGTTGGAGGTGCATGTAATGCAACAATAAGTCTTGATAAAGTGTGCAAATTATAGAACAGATTCTCATATACATTTATGGACCAACATAAAAAAAAGAAATTGAGATGAATACTGAGCTTTACCTATTAGAGTGAAAAGCATACAGCTAGCAGGCCCAGTATAACAACTGTGACATCAAAGCTGACTGACATGGGTGACATTTAAGGCAGTTTCTGCTTGCTTCCAACTCTGTGATTGCCTGAAGTGCAAGTTGCAGTAAGATGTGAACACTATAATTTATATCGTAATAACAACCTTTTCTTGATGCAAACATGACAAAAAAGACATTTTAATTTGTGGAAAATTACACAAGTGTTACAATTAGTACAGAGCGTGGCACAAACAATAAGCGGGTTTGGATAGCTATTTTGAATCTGGCAGGTTTTTTGTTGTGAATATGTAGCAGAACTGCAGACTGACCTTGGAAATTGACTTTGTCAGCTTATATTCCCTCTCTGGTGTGTAAGTCATGGAGCATTGCAGAGTGAGGGAGCATGTTTGTGCCATACATCAGAACCAGTTCCATCATAAACCCAGAGTATTTTGATGGGAACTGAATCACTGTGATGCACAGTCTAAGGATTCTATTCATTATCAAGTACAAAAATGAAATCACGAAGGTAGCATGACAAAAATCAATGTCTGGGCGACCTTGTTCTGTACACACAGAAGGAAACATTGGGCGAGTACAGGTATCTGTGAAATGGAGACCACACTGATTGGCAATGAAGCATACTACTGCTTTACACATATTGGATATAAGTGTGAGGTGGGTCATCAAAAACTGAAAAGTTTCTGCAATCTAGCTGTACCTTAAGATAATATAATAGAAATATAAGCACTTATTAGAAATAAAATTAAAATATTTTTCACTTTGAAACCTGCTTATTGTTTCTGCTGCATCCTGTATAAGAAAACTGAATAAAGTACTTTGTGAAGCACAATGGTAATACTGTTAATTACCATTTTGAGCGAAATATGGAAACTCAGTGATAGGTTCTATATATTTCACTTAAAATGCTAAATAGAAATGTTTAGAAGCCTTAAAATGTTCATTTTCAAGATCTTTGGTCAAAATGAGAATAGCATTTCAGTTAGGTAGTCAAAGATTAACTGTTAACTCTTTTCTCCTTTGAGACTTATAAGCTGTCCCTGAAATGCATAGTAATGAATGTTCCATCTTTAAGCACTTGTAAAAGATGAAATATTTTATATTTAAAATGATTTATTCATCCAACTCTTTAAACCCATACTAACATTTTTATTTCTCATGAAAAAAAAACTTAAAAAACTAATTTTCATTTTCTTCAGTTAATTCCAGTTTTCATTAGCTCACACATGTTAAGTCAAAATTGCTTATTTATTACAACAAGCAGATTACTTACATTTTTTTTTTAAAATTTTTACATCTATCCTACTTATAATACTCTAAGGCTTCTGAGGAATCACTTTCAAATCTATTCATAGTTACAACTCTACTTATATTATTCTAAGTTTCTAATTTGGGCATGTCCTCAAGGTTGCATGATGGCAGTGTAACACGGGCAAAGCCAGTTATTATATGCTGGAGGGTCATATTAATATGTACTCTTTAGGTCAAAATTGGAATCATTTGTCTCCACTAGCTACCTCTAGGTTAGTGGGTCTGTCCCGTGCTACAAAAGCCATAACATGTTTTGTGTGACATTGACCCTGAAATATGTTCTAATTCATTGTATATGTGTAAGGAATGACCATCATATTTAGAATATTTCAAGTGATTTCAACACTTTAAGTATTAGAGTGAAGTTTTTCAATGCCAGAGATAAAAATGTTTGCTTTCTTTTTTCTCTTATTATAGGCATAAAGATATTGCTTCGTGTTAAATTGTGGTTTCTGTTCCTGTTAAATTCCATGAATTCTTTTAAAATCTTATAACAGTACTTGTTACAACTCTCCCTGAAAAATTCAGCATCCAATTCTGTTTAGATTTATTCCTTTCATCCAAGTATATATGTACTCGATTATTATATGCGAGTGTGGAACGTTAAATATGTGCACAGTTTTAGACTGTGGCAATATTCAATACATAAAAACAAGGACATATTTAAAACTACTTAGTTTATTTACATTTGCAAAACAAGAAGAATTGTTTTATTTTGACAAATGAAAATTTCTGAAATTCGAATTTAGCTTAAACATAAACCATATTGCAAACAGCTGCAAGTTTTAGGATTATTGTTTGACAATTAAATATTGGTTGACCTGCCTACATCTTATAGCTCAACAATTAAATACATTTTGATTAATTTACTGTTGTTTATATTCAGGTACAGTCCTTGGACTCAAGAGTGTAAATTACTATGAGTTCAACCAAATTACCATATGCACATTAACCCTTTACAGTCTGAATGTGGACATAACCGCAAGCATCCAGAGGTGAGGTAATCTTAGTTACTAACTGAGCATTTGTGGCTGGATCTATACTATGCTTTGCACAAGTAGTGTCAGATGTCAGCAGTATACAGAGATGCCATTCGTAGCCTGTTGAAACATGTTTAGGGAGGACCTGTAGCCACAAATTTATTATTTATTCATGTATGTGTTTAATATCTCAACTTTTATTATTATTATTATTATTATTTTTTACTTTTTTTTTGTGATATGCAAAGATCGTATCAAAATGAACACTGACAGATAGTAAAATGTCACTTTCCAATGAATTCAGTGACTATTCTTTTCTCTAGTCATCTGGCTCAGAAGAACAAGAAAACACTATAGAAGATGCTCCACAGCAAACTGGCTGCAACAATGGCTCAATAGATGACAGTGATGAATGCCTGAATTCAAAGGTAACGTAAGCTGTTACCAATACTGAAACTTCCACAAGCCTTATCTCCATCCAGATGTGTTTCTAACTTTATCACACAAAGAAACACTACTTAAAGTGTGTCAGTGTCAATGTATATAACTTAGTATGACTTTCAGCAGATAAACTATTTTTGCATCTCGCACCTTAGTGAAATTTTTAAAATCAGCATTAAGTCAGGCATGTGTATGAATAAGTGTAAATAGCATAATATTAAAAATTTTATAGCAATTTTTAAATTTTTTAACCCCTTAATTCCGGAAATATTTTGCTACAAATACTTCTCTTCCTCTTATTCCAAAACCAGCTTTCATATCCCTTTCACAGACACCACAACCAAAGAAATTCGATTATTAATACGAGACGAAATGGACTGGCCAACCATTCAAAGCCAAATATCTGAGTTTGAATCCCAGCGACTGTAGTCAAATGTGCCTATGGAAAGGACAGGGAGGGCCCAAGTAAAATAGCTGGTGTGATGGCATGCTTGGATGCCGACGGGGTTACGTTTGACTGCAGTTGCATAGATTTTGATTAAAAAACAATACTACAGTTTTATTGAAAAAAATTAATATTTTTGCAATATAAAACAGCTATAAATACGTCTGTTTTATTGTTGAAGGTTAGTATAATATGAAATCAGAAGAAAGAAGGAAAAAAAAAAAATCCATTGAAAAATTTAAAAGCTTAACAAAATACCTTTGTGTCAAATATGGTACGCCTGGCTATAAGAGATTAAATCTGACCCAAATTCATTCTGCACAGGAAGGGTTAACATAGCCATTACATCTGACTCAGTATATTCAAATATCTGCAGATTTTTAGTATGCAATATCAAGTTTACATCATTCAGAAGTATCAAAGCTAAAGTAACCAAAGAAATTTTCAAACTATTTAACATACAACTCCAATTACTCTGTGAAAAGAAAAATGTTTTCCCAGACATGTGCCAGAGTAGTAAGTGGACAAATATATCACAACAAAATAAACTGGTTATTGCTCCATTGAAGTTAGTTTTATGGAAGTGAATTCAAGGCTCAGTCCTCACCCCAGCAAAAATTAATTACTCAGCTTTAGATGTATTTCTACCCAAGTGTGATTGTGGCTTAGCTATGAAACTGTGCTAAATTTTGCAGAAATCGCTGTATCATTTTTCCCCATAATTTCTGTTTACTCCCAAATGCAACAGCGGTGGTTATTGAAATGAAATAGGTGAAGGGGCACTCACCAAATATTTATTCCATAAAGTAATTTATATATTAACAACCTAAAATGTTTATTTTCTTCAGTTTCACATTTAAGTATGAATACAAATGGCATACTCTGTAACTTCCTGAAACTGAAACTTGTAAAACTTTCCTTCATCCAGCAAAGCGTAATAATTTTACGATGACATGAAATTTAGAATGTGTAAAATGTTCAGTGCAGTAAGTGTAAAAAAGTTACATGTAAAATAAATGGAAATTCTATTTTATAAGAATACTTGAAGATCTGATAGTACTGCTTCTTTCTGTCGCACATACTGAAATTCTTCTTGGTACCATAATAAACATGTTAAAGAAAAGAACAGCACTTCCTACGCTATATACAAATTTCTAGTCCATATTTTACGCACACTTCATAACATGAACTATAAATAAAAACTGTTATATAAATTGAGAAACTTATATCCTGCAGCCATAGAATGCAAATAAAATAAATAATTTACATGAGGGAGTTGACTTAACAGTTCATGTTGTCCATTAGTACTGGATGTTCAAGCCAATTTACTGCTGGTTACTACGAGATCATTAGGTGCAATCAAATTTCATATTTAATGCTATGCATTTTGTTGCAGCCCAGTGAGGGGGAACCACGATTGTGATGAAGAATAGATACATAGATAAGCTTTTGCCTATCATAGCACTGTATACCAATTAGTGTGGTACATTCACACTGTAGTCTTGATTTACAATATAATGCATTAAAATTTAATGCTTTGTCTTGTCCGTGGTGCAAATCTGTAACTTTTTTAATCTAATCACAAAACTGAAAAAACATCTCCTTTGCAGTAAAGTCGTAAAAAGGCCTCCACTTCCAAACATTTTATGGGCAAACCATAAAAGTTGGCAAGTATGATATGGTAATAAGGCACAAAGTATCATAACTGGAAGTGCATGCGATGCAACAATAGGTCATGATGAAGTGTGCAATTTAAAGAACAGATTCTCACATGCGTTTATGGATCAACATAAAAGAAAAATGCAAATGAATACAGAGACTTGATCTTAAGAGTGCAAAGCATGCAACAAGAAGGTCCAACATGGCACTGTGTCATCAAAGCTGACTGACATGGGTTCTATGACACTTCTGTTAGTTATTGCTTGCTTTCAGCTCTGTGGATGCCACTTAAGTTTCAGTTAGATGTTAAGTTATTTTGTATTAAAAATATCATTTTCATGATGAAAACATGATAAAAATATATTTTATGGGGACATGGGTGAAGTTTTAGATATTTTGCAAGAAGAAAAACAATTTTAATTTTTCTTTATACAACAATAATTTTTATCACCAAAGTGATTTAATGCAATACAAAGGTGAACAAAATAGGAATGATTTTTAATTTTTAACCTTATATCTACATTTTGGCCAAATTTTAAATTCCTATGATACCTAAAATTACCCTTCATTATGTTGCATGTAAACACCTGTACACATTAAATCACTTTAAAGTAATTTTTAATGATTTTCTGCATTTTTAATTTTACTGTCTGCTTACGTTGAAATATGATGCTAGGAAACAAACTATCACTGTATGCTCTGGCAACTATGATCAAAAGAGCTGGAGACTTATTTAGGATAAAGTATACATTTTCATAATTAAAAAATGGAATGTCCCGCTATATGTCAATATCAACACTATTTTCAAATTCACTAGATTAATTTTTTTTACAAATCTTTCATACTTCAAAATTAAAATTATGCTCTGCTATTGAACTATAAGTACACAAACAGAGTATACAATTTATTTTTCACGCTTATATTTTATGTGAGTAAGATACCTTTTGAAAAACAACCTTTTTTTCTCAACAGATTTTCAATAATTAAAAAACTGACTTGAGGGTGCTAGTACAAATTACAACAGGTTACTGAACACAAAAACTAAGTCTCTAACCTAAAATTTTTGGATAAATAGGAAATTTACCAATGACTTTGCTAATATGTACACACAGTATAAAAGTGTTACAAATAACATAAGAAAATTGGAAAAAGCACTCTATGAAGCACAATGGTAACATTGTTAATTAACATTTTGAGTGAAATATACCAACTCTGTGATAGGTTCTGTATATTTGTCTTAAAATGTTAACTAGGAATGTCAGAAGTTCTAAAATATTCATTTTCAAATCTTGGTGCAAAACAAGAATAACTTTACAGATAGTCAAAGTTTTTCTATTAATTTTTTCCTGCTTTGAGACTCATGAATTGGCTTAGAAAAACACAATAATAAATGTTCTATCTTTGAGCACTGTAAAGACAACATATTTTTTAAATAGAATTATTTAATAATCCAACACTTTTATTTCTAAAAAAACAAACTTATGCTAATTTTCCAGCTTCTTCAATTAATTCCAGTTTTCATTTGCTCACATATGTTGAATCAAATTTATTTATTTATTTATAACAATAAGCAGATTAGTTACATTTTTTAAAAACTTAATTTCATAGCTACTCTACCAATAGTATTCTAAGGCTTTTGAAGGATCAATTTCAAATCTATTTATAGTTAAAACTCTACATATATTATTCTAAGGCTGTAATTCAGGTATGCATCAAGGTTGCATGATGGTGGCTGTAGCATGGGGCAAAGTCACAGTAGCATGCTACAGGATACTCAGTTCCCTGCTGGAGCGTGATGCTGCTATGTGCTCTTTGGTTCAAAATTGGATTCATTTTATTTCCACTAGCTACCTGCTAGGATAGTGGGTTTGTCCCATGCTACTAAAGCCACATGTTTTCTGTGGCATTGATCTTGAAATCTGTTTTAATTCATGTGCTTCACTCTCTGTGTGTACAATTTGTATATGAGTAAGGAATGATCAGTGTCCTGAATACTGAAGTGATTTCAACAATTTGATAGTATCAGAGTGAAGTTTTCAATGCCAGAGATAGAAATGTTTGCTTTCTTTTTTCTCTTGTTATAGGCATAAGGATATTGCTTCATGTTATGTTGTGGTTTGAGCTTATGTTAAATTTCATTAATTCTTTTATAATCTTAAACACAGCACTTTAATAACTCTCCCAGCACAAAGTGTGTATACTTCTGTACAGATATATGAATGTAAAGCACTGTGAAATAACAATAATTAAGCGTATCATTTGTGTTATAAAACCATCATTATAATAATTCTCTCACAGTAGGGGCTTCTCTCCCGATTGTCAGAAAACATATCTTTTTACATTTCAAGGAAGACTATTAAAAGCGTAGTACAACATACAATATGTGGTTGTTAATTACATAATGTTTCTTTGTGTAATCAACAATTTTTAAAATGGACACCATTTTATACTGACATACTTGTCAGACACTTTCTTTTGCTCCTTCCCTCATCTTCATTGTGTTTAACATGCTTTAAGTAATCAGAAATATTGATTTTAGATTTATGAATACTGTGTTCCCCAGTACTATTGCTGTAAATATACATATTTTGTATAATTAGGACCTACACTGATCAAAACTGGACAGCTTAAAGACAAACAACCAAGCAAGGAGAAAGAATTACTAATAGGGACATGGAAGACAATAAAATTATGTTGGGTGGAAGGGGTATGGCTTTAAACCAGAGATAGATCTGGATGAGTACAAGTCTATGTACACTTTTGTACTGTCTTTCCTAGATTTACAGAAAACTGCTAGGAATAACTCCTTACCACAAGAAATTAAAATATAGTTTCTCATTGTTAAAAAAAACCTTTAGTAATCGTTATAAGACAAATTTGTAGCTAAGTTAAAGGCCAAGTGCTTTATTACTGTTTAAGATATTATAATGTGATATAGATGCACAAAATCTACATCTGTGTTATGTGACAATTTTATTTTATGCTTGTTTATATTACTATTGAAATCAAATTGTAACTGATATAAATGTTGCCATCTTAGAATCTTACTATAATTGTAAATTATACTCTGTATAACCCATATGAGCAATGTGCTCAAGGGCATCTTGCTAAAGTAAATTAAAAAAAGTGCATATATTATTAGGCTGCAGTGCAGCGGGCCTGAGGAAGGCCAGAAAGTCAAGATGGCCAAAAGCTGGGCCACAATCCACAGGATACTTGGCTGACATCTCTTGATACAGTAATAAAGTAATGCACTTTCTCATTCAGATAACTAACTACAAGGCAGAAACAGCCCAACTGGGCCAGAGACTTCCCTCTGTAATGCCCATCTGAACTGAGGACTCACACTCCCCGGAGCGTATGTCAACACCTGTGGTAGACGCCTGATGAGAAAAATGTTAACATTAGGAAATGTAGCATGGTATATTATAGATCAGTATAATTCTGCAGATAATGTAAAAATAAGTAGAATAAGAGAATTCCGAAAAGCTTTAATAAAGAAAGAAGAATAAGCTTAGGAAATGGGACTATGTATAAATAAGAGTAAGATTAAACATATGGATGTATTGGACAAACACAAAATTATAACAAAATATGGTTATAATAAAAAAATAATTTGCACGTGGAAATAGATTTACTGGAAAGAAAGATCCTTAGATGAATGTACTGACTAACCAAAGATGAGCATGGATTTTTTTTTATTTTTTTCTTTCTTTCTTTCTTAGTAGAGTTGAACGTCTGCTTTTACTACATACAGCACCACTGGTGATACACGAAATGAAATGATAATTTAGAAAGGAGACATTCTAGGTTTAAATTTAGGGTACCTTCCTGGCATTTGCCAGATACGAGGACAGAGGAAAACCTGGAAAAACCCTCATCAGGGAGGTTGGTCTAGCCTGGATTAGAATCGCAGACCTTCTGTTCGCTTGGCTAACCGTGTCAGTGATGAGCATGGATGGCAAATGAGGTATTTTGTAGTGTATTTCCTTTAGAATCTTTGAAATTCTGCCCCCTGTCCACAAGTCAGGTGTTTTTGAGCCACCTCTATGTTTACATCCCTAGAAGTGTACTGTATGTAGGAATGGGAAGGTATGAGGCATACTTATGAACTACACCAACTATTTAAAGAGCCCAAGTATCCTGAGAGAAATTAAATCAAGGAGAGCGAGATGGGTGCCATCTGTACAAAACTAAGGAGATATATCCTTGTAGAAAGCTAAACAACCTATTAAGTACTATGAAAATACAACTTCCAACCACATGGCTTTTTTGTGGATGATCTTTAGGGTTGAGTAAGAGAATGGGCAGGAAAAGTACATTAAAAAAAACCCTGTGTAGGTCACTGAGGTGTACAAGGCTGGGAAACAGCTTTTGTACCAGAAGTTCAGCTTTGTTTCTAAAATCAAGCAATTAATTCTGCGAGTAAATAGGATTTAGCTTGCAATTAACACAGAACTCCTACTGAAGAAGACCGAAAGAATACTGAGGTAAGCATTAATATAATATATATGCTTCGCGAGTAACTTAAAATTGAGATAATTTGTGTAATACCACAATAACCTCAATTGAGGTTAACTGTATCTAAAACAAATGAAGGCTGCTGAGTACAGGAGCCCTCATAACACAACAAACTCCCAAAGAACTAACCTAAACGAGAACAACACACAGTTAAGCTATGCCTCAGTAGCACAAACTACCCCTAACAAGGACCAAGCAATTGTAATTGATGCACATGAAGGTATTCCCATAAAGGACTACATATTAACAGTAGGAAAACTCACAGATTCTACCAACATACATTATGTCTCGCGAATATCGAATTCACGAGTATGCATCTTCTTGTCAACCAAAAGTATAGCACAAGAGCTCTGTCTAAAACATCCTACAATAAACATTGATGATAAAATGCTCACATTAAGACCTCTGATCACTGCTAACAAGCGTATAATACTATCCAACGTATGCCCTGTCATACCCAACTCCGTAATTGAAGATCAACTGCTCCAGTTGGGTATAACCCCAAGGTCATCCATATCGTGCATCAAAGCAGGCATTCCTATGAAAGGATTCACACATGTCCTTAGTTTTCGACGACAACTATATATTGCACCAGAGGACTTGTTATTACTCCCAGAATCCTTTCCGGTAACATATGATGGTACGACCTACTGGATCTATGTGTCATCCGATACACCGGTATGCTTTATTTGCAAAGCAGAGGGACATTTAGCAAGGCAATGTACTACGTGTGACTCCAACCCTACAGAAAATAGTACATTATCTCAAACAAAACAAGTCCATACACCAACAAAAGAAGACTTCCCTAAACTAACAATGAACACAAATTTATCAACTACAAGTACAAAAGACAACAAAGTGCCTAATAGAATCAAAACAGGTACTTCAGGTCTCCAACCTGATTTCACTTCTCCACAAACCGTTACACATACGAAGAACAATAACGATTTAGAAGAAACCCCGATGATTACAACCTGCATAACACTGCAATCAAACAAAATGACTGTAATCTCTACAAACAGACCCAAAAGACCACTAACTTCTGAAGAATTGTCAGTGACAATAAAGCAGACCTTGCTTCCAGGTCGGATGTCTCCTCAAACACACAAGAGGACAACAGTGAAGACAAATCACAACCCACGGAAAATAGAAAACAACCAAGAAAGAAATCTAAGAGATCATGGAATCATCAATTCATAGATGATCTGATGCTTCCTGTGAAAAACATAATGGAAACATCTCCTACTGATTTTGTATTAAATTTTCTACAGCTTAAGAGTTTATTTGAAAACACATGGGGTGTGACAGATGTCATTCCCATTGTTAGGACATACACCAGCGACTTTAAAGGATTAATTGACACACTTAAACACACTGTACCCCTATTACCAAGAAAGAAGCATCAAGAACAGGAGCTCAAGGATCGAAAAGAAACTACTGATGGCCCTTCACCATGAAAGCATAACTGAAATGACTTAGAATAAGATGATGAAATCACTTGCTCTTCTTGTAATGGGATCATTTCTTTTACAATGGAACATAAACGGTTTCCGTCCGCAACATGAATATTTGCAACATACAATTAATAAACACCAACCCCAAATCAAATGTCTGCAAGAAACGAACTTTAATGATCAGTATGTAGCCCAAATTAAACAATATACACCATATTACATAAACCATACGTCAGCCTTACATGCAAGTGGAGGAGTAGCTACATACATCCACGATTATGTTCTACATATAGAATTGCTACTTACAACTCCATTAGAAGCAGTAGCAGTGAAAGTATTGACGCCTAAAACTATGTGCATTTGTAATGTTTATCTTCCTAACAGCAAAAACCTGAATATAGATGAGTTTACAGCACTAATACAACAATTACCTAAGCCGTTTTTAATATTAGGAGACGTCAACTCACACAATACACTATGGGGCAGTAATCATAGTGATCTAAGTGGCAAGATAATAGAATCTATATTGGAAAATCATGATCTGATATTACTAAATTCTAATAAACCTACACACTTTGATATAGCTCATGGAACATCTAGTAACATAGATCTTACTCTTTGCTCTCCATGTCTTGCTTCATCATTTACTTGGACTGCATATGATACACTGTTAGGCAGTGACCATTTCCCAATTATACTACACTCACCTATTACATCTTCAAGACACATTACTCTACCAGTTAAATGGAATACCCACCGTGCAGATTGGAAAAACTTCAAAAAATACATTTCTGAAGAAATTAACAACTTAACCCCTCCTGGAAGATTTGAAGAACTTTCTGTAAATGAACTAGTTGCTAAATTTACTGATGTTATACTGAATTGTGCAAAACTAAGCATCCCAACTGTAAACATAAGCAATAATAACAAAAGAGATCTCCCTTGGTGGAATGAAATCCATAAAAACGCAATTAAAAACAAAAACAAATCCTACTACAAATACAAACGTCACCCTAATTCTGAAAACAAATTAGCTTTCCAAAGGCTATGCGCTGTAGCTCACCATACACTAAAGGAAAGCAAAAGGTCCTGTTGGATAAAATTCCTATCATCTCTCAACCATCAAACTCCAGCTCAAAAGATATGGAATGGCATGAAAAAACTAAGAGGCACTAACAGTTTCACTCAGATCAACACATTATATAACTGCAACAAAAGTGACATTCTCACTAAATCACAGGATATAGCCAACACCATTGCAGAGGCATTTGCAGAAATATGCAGTGACAATAATTATGACAGTGATTTTTTAACACATCAAAAAACCTTACCTGGCCTAAATTCCCAAAACATTTTTCAAAATAATTCCGAAAACTATAATGATGAAATTCTATTGCAAGAGGTACAAGATGCCCTATATCACTGCAAGAATACTAGCCCTGGACCATATAACATTCCATATGCACTCCTACAACAGCTCCCCCATGTGGCATTAAAATATTTAAATGCAATATTTAACTACATATGGACTAAAAAAACATTTCCCAACCAGTTGCGCGAAAGTTTAATAATTCCAATCCTTAAGGCAAACAAAGATCTCCTATTAGCTGAAAACTACAGACCTATTGCGTTAACATGCACAATGTGCAAGCTAATAGAAAAAATAATCAATAGACGTTTAAGGTGGACCCTTGAAAAAAGAAACTTTTTCTCTACAATGCAAAGTGGATTTAGACAATTTCTCTCTGTAAATGACAATCTGGTATCCCTACAAACAGAAATACTAGAAGCCTTCCACCAAAAACAACATGTAATTACTATTAGCTTAGACATACATAAACCGTATGACATGGTACGACGGGATTATATCATAAGAGAATTACAAAAACAACAAATATCAGGAAATGTGCTCAGTTTTATTTACAACTTCCTGCAAGATGGCAGAGGCCAAGTAAGAGTTAATGGGACCCTTTCAAAAACGATTTCTTTAATCAATGGCGTACCACAAGGCTCAATCATCAGTGTATCCCTCTTCCTAATAGCTATTAATACAATTGTATCACGAATAAAAACACCAGTCAAAGCAAATTTATTTGCAGATGATCTAATTATCTATTGTAAAGGACGAACCACAACTGACCAAGAATGTTTACAGGACTCGCTTCGGAGCATACAACAATGGTGTACTGAAACTGGTTTTAAGATTTCTTCATCCAAAACAAAATGTATTTTATTCTCTAGAAATCGAAATAAATTTAATCCTGAACTACATGTAAAAAATAAAAAAATTACTATTGAAGAAACTATGAAGATACTCGGAGTTTTGTTTGATAATAAATTAACATGGCGGTCCTACTTGAGAAGTCTTAAAAATCATTGTCAAAGAACACTGAACATCTTAAAAGTACTAGCAGCACAGAATTGGGAAGCCGACTATCATGTCCTAATGTGCAGTTATAAAGCCTTTATACGCCCTAAAATAGAATATGGTCCCCTAGTATACAGTAGTGTCAAGCCATCAATTATAAAAATACTGAATTCAATACAGAATTCAGCTATTCGGATTGCAACAGGTGATTATTGCACTAGTCCTGTAGATAGCATATTAATAGAAGCCAATGAAACTCCATTACAATGCCGTATTAAACAATTAAACATTACCTACGCTCTCAAAATAGCAGCAACACCGAAATCTAGAATGTACCCACTGATTTTCTCAAATCCTTGTGATACTTTCCCCACACAACAATCACATTCATTGCCATTTCAAATCAGAATAAACAGATATTTCAAAGAAATGAACACCACAATTCCTAATATCTCCTCAAGGCAACTAGAGTCTGATCATCCACCCTGGAAGAAGAAAATACCACCCATTGATATAGAATTAAGCAAGCATAATCGGATAAATACCAACCAACTAATATACCAGCAGTTATTTAAAGAAAAGCTAGAAAAATACACATCCAAGCTCTGCATCTATACGGATGGTTCAAAAACTGAAAAAGGCAATGGATGTGCTGTGATATGTAGAGATATCGTCCTCCAATACAAGTTACCGTCCTTGTTCTCTATATATAGCTGTGAATTATATACTATTAAAAAGGCACTAGAATACACTCTGGAAACTGCACATAGTGACTCTTACATAATCATCAGTGACTCTCTATCAGCCTTAAATGCAATGCACGTTCTCTACCAATAGTATTGTAAACGAAATACATAATCTTGTTACCATCCTTTATAACTTAGAAAAGTCACTCAATTTCATGTGGATACCATCTCATAAAAACATACCCGGTAATGAAAGAGCTGATACTGCAGCGAAACAAGCTACAGAACTATCAACACAAGATACTTATATCAAAATACCTCTCCAAGATGCAGTCACACATTTTAAGAAGAAAATACACAAAGAATGGCTGACCAGCTGAATGAACAATTCTACAAGTAAACTTCATAATGTACGTGGAACTTCAACTCAAGAATATCCAATAAGACAGCTACAGCGGCTAAACCAAGTTGTAATATCCCGACTACGAATTGGGCATACCAAACTGACACACTACAAGAATTTCTTGATGAGTAGGTACATCTTAGTACCAATAATAATGTAAATATAATTTTGTAAATAGCCTATACTAGCATTATACTATCTGACGTTGTCTATTACTGTAAAAGTTCAATGACAATAAAATTATTCTTATTCTTATTCTCTGTTAAATAGAAGCTCTCCACCAATTTGTGAAACATGTAAAACAGCATTAACAGTAGTACATATTATACTAACATGTCCAAAATTTGAAAATCAACGTAGTCAGGTTGGTATGCCCAGAAATATTTCTGCAACACTCAATGATGCAACTTTCATCCAGAAAGTAATTACTTTTCTTAAATTAATTAATATATATCAATACATTTAACCAAATTGTAACCTGTATGTATACATCATGTGTAAGTATTATACTGTAGGCCAATAATGTAAACAACTGTACATGAAAGGTCATGATAAAACCTAGGAAGGTTAAAACGACCCTAAATAAAGCCTTTTGAAAAAAAAAAAAATAGGTACAGATTTTTAATCTTGATGCATTCTCTAGGTATTCTAAAATTAATAACCCATACTATTTGATTATACATAATGAAGCAAGGAAAACAGAATTTGTGATGCCAAAAATCTTTTGCCAATGAATTCCCTTACCTTTTCCAAGTATTTCATTTTCAATGTTACTTTATAAAACCTTTTACTTGGACAAGAGCCCAGCAAAAAGGTTTATAAGCTCTACAAAGGTAATATATCCCTACAATTTGTAATTACTACCTTGGCAACAACATAGTTTGCATACCTGCTAACTTCCTGAAATTGAAACCCGTAAAACATTCCCTTGTCCAGCAAAACGTAATAATTTTGTGATGACACAAAATTTAGAATGCATAAAATGGTAACTGCAGTAAATGTACAAAAATTAATGTAAAATAATTGGGTATTCCATTTTAAACAAGTCCTTGAAGATTAGTAGTACTGCTTCTTTCTGTCATACATGCTGAAATTCTTCCTAGTACCACTTGCTTATTAAAGCCAAGAACACTACTTTCTAGGCTATACACACATTTCTAGTTCATATTTTACACTTCATAACATTAACTGTAAACAAAAACTGTCACAAAAAATAGGAAACTTGCATCCTGCAGCCATAAACAAAACTTATAAAAAATTTAGTGAAGGATTTGCCTTTAGAGTTCATATCGTCCATTACTAAATGTTCAAGCTCATTTACTACTGGTTACTAAAGGTCACTAATGGTGCAATCAAGTTTTAAATCTGCATGCTGTGTCTTTTGTTGAAGCCTAGTAAAGAGGGACCATGAGCCTGATGGATAAACACACAGATAAGCTCTGACCTATCACAGCACTGTATACCAATAAGCATGGTATATTCAGTCTGTAATCTTAAGTTACAATATCATACAATAGAATTTAATGCTTTGTCATATCTATGGTGAAAATCTGTAACACTTTGAATCTGTCAACAAAGCCATAAAAACACCTCCTTTGCCATAGTTGTTAAAAGACCTTTGCTCTCATACATTTTACGGGCAAACCATAAAAATTGGCAAGCATGAGTTTGGTAATGCTGCAATTGGTTAAGTAGTTTGGCAAGCCTACTGCAAATGTTTTGCTTCAGTTACTGCTGGATAACAACAATAAAGGAAGGAGCAAGAGAGAAGTTTCTTCCCCACACTTAAATGCCAGTTTTACAAATAAAACTTTTAGCATCTACTGTCTTGAAAAGTAAGCTGCATTTGCTTGCAAAAATTACAACCTATTTAGATCTGGACTTCCATTTTGCAAATCACTAATTTCTTCAAACATACGAGATAGTAACCTTTTTACTAAATTAATGTTTACCTTACATTCATTTATTTCCTCATTTTGTTCTTAGTGCATTTCAGTTACATTTTAAGACTGTGAATTAACCTATTGCACATTTTATTGATGTAGTGTAACAACCATTAACTCTCTTTATTTTAAATTATGACACATCACTGTTACTAGCTTCTAAATCTTCAAAATTAATTAACCTATTACTAGTTAATTTTTACAAAAAAATATTAAATTAAATACATCACACATGAACAAAGGAATATCAAGCCATTTATTATATAAAAATTCTTACTGGGAGAGAGTGCTGCTGAAGCATAAGGCTTTTAGTCAAGGGAAGTCTTGTGTCACTTTTTAACACCACATTCATAGCAACACTTATTCAAGTTCACAGCTGACTTTAGAATTTTCAATTGTAATTAAAGTGTCTGTTTTGCCTATTTTAATGTTTTTGGTGCTTAAAAATTCACAGATGATTATTCGTACCTAAGAGCTAAAATAAAAAAAAGATTTAACACTAGAAGGACCGCAGTGATTATTTTGACCACAGGCAAAATTTACAATATCACTTTATGCTTTGCCCATTTAGCTCTGGTAATCACTGAATCGTTTTTAATTGTAATATACTACTTGTACACAAAATGTCATTTTTGCAGCTGTTTAAGCGAATATGCATTACAATATACAAATGACCAGCTACAGACAAAATGACCACGTAATATTTAGTATGCCAATTTATCACTGATTTTGTTTTTAGGAATTCTTACTGATCAGTACTATTTATGCAGCTACTAAATGAGCAGTTTTAGGTGTATAATTGTTTCTTCTTTGGCTACTAGCATCTTTTGTACCAGGAGATAGATGATGAGATGCAAATATTGATGGTGTGGTTGTCAAGTTTCCAAAAGTTGTTCATATCTTGCATAATAATGCTTGCATAAGTAGAAGTGTACACACTCTGGCTATTGAGTTTGTTTGTTGTACAATTCAGGCCCATTTTCACAGTGGCTTGTCAAGGAGACGTTACTACTGAGCAAATACTTGAGCTGCAAGGATTACAGAAAGACAAATCTAATATAGGAAACTATTTCTCTGATTTTGATTGGACTAAAAAGAAGTGTCATAATATATCTAGCAGAGATGCAGCTGCCAGTAGTAGAGAATCTGGGGGCATTGCTCATACTGGAAGAGGTATAAAACAGTAATCCCATATAACAAGCAAACTTATAGTTCAAGCATCTGAAGATGTAAACAAAGACATATTACATTAATTACCAAACCATGTCACACTGGTTTTGTTGTCCATCAGTGGAGTGCATGGAACTAGACAATATACATTGATGAAGTATATTGATCAGGATGGGATTTCATTATAGATGACTATTGATGATGATGATGATGATAAAAGTATTATTGGAAAGCAGCACCATAAAACATCTTGAAACACCAGACCAAACAGCACATCCTAAACATAACATATCCAAAAGCTATCAAGTGTTTTAATGGTTACTCATTGATGAAGCGCTGTTATATCATTTAAGAGTGTGGAGTGGGATTGAAGCTTGAAATAAGAGGAGAGATTATAACTGGACAATAACATTGGAAGAAGTGGATGCTTTCATAACATTATTACACAACAATTAAACATACAACACATTGTACCTTGATTTGGATGTTTCATGGCCAATTTGGGACCCTACTTGTCTTTATTCAAATCACTGGAAGAAGCAGATGCAAAAAATGAGATATCTATACCTCAATGGATATTCAATTAGAATGACATGCCTGGAGATAAACAATTTTGCTTTGATATCTACAGTTTAGAATAAGTTGATTGAAAACTGTCATATATGCTATAAACCAGGGCAAAAGCTGATGCAAATTTTGTTCCCAAACTGCCAGTTCCTGCAATACCTGGCCAATAAACCTGATAAATTTGGGATAACATTTTGGCTTTTGTGTGCAGTGTGGATGCACTGAATCCTATCTTGGGAAGATAACTCCCCATCTCCGCGCAAGTGGGGGGGGCCTTTTTAGTCTCAAGGTCTTGGCCTCATGGGAAACCCCCACGGTTGGAGAGCCACTCAGATGGTGCTGACCCTGGGTATAGAAGGGGGACTTGGGCTCCGGCTTTTGTCCTTGGTAGGCCTTCGTTTGTAACATGTCCTTCTGAAAATGTAAAAAAGCATCGCAAATGTGACATGATTCAAAATGGTTGGAAGACTCAAAAAGCAACGAATAAGAATTGTTGGGACAGTGAAGAAAAAGAGGAAAACATATCACAGTTTACAGAGATTTTTTCAGTGCACTGTGGATGCACTGAATCTTATCTTGGGAAGATGATTCCTGTCCTTCTGAACAGTTGTCTGAAAAAGTACAAAAATAAAGCATCACAAATGTTTGACATCATTTAAAATGGTTGAAAGACTCAAAAAGCAACGAACAACAATTGTTGGGACAGCGAATAAAAAGAGGAAAAAATATCACAGTTTACTGAGATGACTGTACTGAAGGGAGCAAATAGTTTCTGTCTCTGTCCCTCTCTTTTTTCTCTCTCATGCACCCAAATGTAGGAATGTCAATACGAGCAAAGGAACTTTCTGAAACAGAAATCTGGATGCAGTTAAATTTGGTGCAGATGGTCTGTTAATGTTTTATAATGTACTTGAACATTTAGCAATAAACACCTCAATCATTTGTAGAGAGATAACTGGGAGGAACATTCCACATCAGAAGTTCATTCATCAACTTGCAGCATAACCAAGAAAAGATTATATGCAAAAAGAAAAGTAACAAAACAGTGTGTCCTATAGAAATGAATATAAGACTACAGGAGAATGGAAGACACCATTGCCAAATGCTCTCTAAATGTTAGAAAAGCAAAACACATGCCATTGTTTGTAATATGGCAGTTTGTGGGAAGTCGTCAAGCAAGTGTATTGCATGAATTTGTTTTTTGCAATGAAAAGCTCTTTAAGCACTTTGTAAGGAAGTAATGTTTAAAAATGTGCTTTATGCTCTAATAACCATGAATTTAACCTCTGTGCCAAATTTAAATTACATGCTATTATTAATAAGCTGTTATTGTCCTAACACTATAAATTTGGCCGCATACTTATATGTATTAATATTTCAGTATTAAATGCAGAAACAAACATCACTTTATTATCGACCATAAACAAAATGATTCATTAAATTTATCAATAAGCAAAATAAAACTGCATTTTAATGAAGATATAATGGGAGAACCAAGAAACTACAAACCGGCTGCACAGTGTTTTTTCCACTGGACGTGTGGAAACATGATAATGCACTGCTGCTATAAACAAGGTCACGTTGTTGACGTGGTTTTACTCTGCAGTGTGAAGTGCAGTATTGAGTTGACAGTGATGTGATGTAGTTCGGTTATTACGAGTTATTTATTATTTTGTCCCATATTTAGTCACAAAGTATATTATGGCTCAGTATAAGTTTTCTGCTGCACAACATGTTATTTATTTATGATCCGTATGTGTTAACTCAGTCAGCTTGCCAAGTGAAAGTACAATTTGCAGAAAGATTTCCAGGAGTAAAAGTTCCAGGCCGAAAACAATCCATCAGCTTTACAATAAATTTCAGGCCAAATGAAGTATTCAGGCTAAGAAATCTAAAAGACGGCGTATGGTTCTTACCAAAGAAACATTAGATTACATCAGTCGTTTGGAGAATTCCCCCAAAAAATAACTTAGGCATCTTTCACAACAGGCAGGTATTTCTTATAGCTCTACACGAAGAGCTACCAAATCAAAACCATATAAAATAACTGTGGCACATGCTCTTCAACTAAGTGATCCTGTAATTAGGTGCACATTTTGTGAGTGAAGTCTCTATAGTGTACACAATGGCGGAATATACCCATATTTAATATTTTTCACTGACGAGCTTGGTTCCACCTTCATGGATGTGTGTGTACACAAAATAATCATTATTGGAGCTCTGGCAAACCTAATATTGTTCATGAAGTACTCCTTCATGATGAAAAAATTGGTGTACTGTGCGCCATGAGCAGAGAGATAGTTATAGGGCCAATTTTTTTCGAGTCAACAGTTGGAGCCGATACATACGTTAATACAATTTTGCTCCCCCTTTTTTTTTTTAGAGAGAAATAACAGACAGACAAGACTCTGCAACAGCTCATATGGCCAATATTTATGAGAACAATTGAAAGTGAGTTTGAGGACAGAATTATTATTAGAGATTTGTGGCCCCCTCGGTCCCCCGACCTAACCCCCTGCAATTTCTACCTCTGGTGTAACTTAAAACATAAAGTGTACAAGACAAACCCACACACACTGGAAGAATTAAAACAAAATATCTGGCAAGAAATTGCCAGCATTTCTCAACGTGAACTACGGCGAGTGATCGATAGTTTCCTAAAGAGGTACCAAAAATGGATGGACAACGATGGTGGCCAGTTTCAGCATCTCCTTTCATAAAGTTGGTAAGTAAGTTGTATGGTTTCATCCGCACCTTTCTGTGATAGTGACAGTTGGCAATGAGTGCCAAGGCAGGAAAAACACTATGCAGCCGGTTCATAGATTTTTGGCTCTCTCTGTACAATTTGTGCTCAAATATTCATATTGCTTATATCCATTGGCAGCAGTCACACTAAAGTACAGTACAGACCTGGTAGGCACACACACACAAAAAAAAATCATAAGAAGTCACAGATTGTTAAGTGTACACGAGTAAGCAGCATTCCCGCTTCTGGGACTACACAAACGATTGTACACTGCTGCCCACTGGGCCATTATTAGATGCAATTGACCACCAATCGATTGTTACAAAACTGAAACAGTGTAACATTGTTCGAATTTCAGTGCAGTAAATATTTTTACTTTTAAGGTACTGTGTAGTAAAATTTTTATTTATGTACATACATATCTTGTTCTGCGGTGTGTTGTGATGGCTTCAAAGAGGAAGAAAGTGTCTGTTTCGATGGAAAAAAAACTGAAAGTTTTGATGAGTTTAGACAAAGGTGAAACATTATTAAAAGTGGCACATAGGAATTATAACATAGGAAAAATGACCATAGGAGACTGGAAAAGGAACTGAAAGAAGAAAGAAAAGTGTGTTCCAAGTGAGTGACAACTAACACTATAGAAGGAAGAAACACAATGAGAAAATGCGAGTACAAAAAAGTTAGTGAAGCTTTGTTTCTTTGTTTTACTAACCACAGAGATAAAGGTGTCCAAATGTCTGCACTAATTGTAAAGGAAGAAGCTTTGAAATTACGAAACGAATTTTATGAGGGTGACCCCAACTTTACAGCTAGTGTTGGGTAGCTCGATAGGTGGAAGAAAAGGTATGATATATGGCAGCTAACTGTATATTCAGAAAAACTTTCAGCAAATGATGAGTCAGTGGAAAACTTCAGAGATTACTTTCATAAGTCTTTGGACGAGGAATGTTTGACTGGTGACCAAATATTTAATTGCAATGAGACGGGACTAAATTATAAAATGCTACCTTTTAAAACACTCGCAGCTACGTCTGAAGCTGCAGCACCTTGCTACAAATGAGGTATGTAAAGGAGTAGTAATCATTGCCTGTGGTAATGCCACAGAAAATCTTAAAATGAAACTTGCTATGAGAGGAATATAAAAAATCAAAGCGCTTTCAAGAATGTGTCCAAAAATGCTCTTCCCATAAAAAATGTTAACCAGAAAAATGCTTGGATATGTTGATATTTTTAAAGAAGTTTTTTTTTTAATGACTTCATGCACAGACTGACAACTTTTTGAAAAAGAATAATTTGCCAAGAAAAACACTATTGTTTTTGGATAATGCTCCTTCTAATGTGAATGGTGAACTTCAAAAAGGAGAAATAAAGGTAATATTTTTACCTCCAAATGTCACAGCAGTCTGTCAGCTTGTGAATCAACGGTTTTTGGAGACTTTAAAAAGAAATTATCGCAAGAATCCTTTGCCAACTTTAATTGATTCAATTGATTGAGGAGAGGATATGATCGAGAGTTTGTGAAGTTTGAATTTAAAAGACCTTGCCCATTATGTAGCTCAATTGTGGGAAAATGTCAGCTAAACAACAACTGCAAAATCTTGGGAAGTTTTGTTACGTGAAGGTGAAGGAGAGGAAGAAGAATCTCCAGAAAGTGTGGAACTTCAGAAGTCTAATCAGGAAGACAGTTGTCTATGCTAAAAATAGTGCCTGGATGTGATGAAGCAACAGTGGAAGTCTTTTCTCAAGATGAGGAATATGAAGTGATAAGACACAGAATCATTAATATGGTGCTGAACGAGAAAGATACAGGAGGTAATGAAGATGAAGTAGTGATGGCAGAAAGCAGGGAAAGAATTTCTCACCTGAAGGACACAAGAGATAGCATTGAAATACATGGAGCAGCTGGAGGAAACTTCATCATGGAGGTTTTACTGCAGGGGGAGACTGCGAGATCAGCTGGGAGAAAACATGGAATACCTGGCAAACAAAAGCCAATTCTTTCAAGTTTGATTGTTTTTCATGCATAGATTTTTGTAGATTGTGTTCTTTGTGGTATATACAAGATAAATTTGTAGTTTAAGTTACATACTAGTAGATATGTAATTTTTAAAATAATAAATGTATTTTGTCAGTTTTTATGTTGTATTGTTACTTTCCATATCATTCAATCTTCCCGACTATCTCATCAGGTCATGACCCACTTAAGTTGGATAATCAGGACTCTACTGTTCATATATAATTGCGGCCCTTGTAGTGTTAACTCTAGTTAATTTTAAACATATTACACATTTCACTTATCTTTAAATGTGCTAAGTATGACAATCTATAATTAACCTTTTAGTATGCTAGAGTTGGATAAAAATAATACATATGGTTCCTACAGCTTAAACATATTCTCTTGAGATGGATCATGCTATTAGTGATGCCTGCGGTAGTGAAATGTCGCTAAAAGCATGATCTTATCTGCTATATCTACTACAGATTATTATTCTAGTAAGACAGATTGTCAGAATACTGGTGCATCATTTACATTGTTATTACTCCTGAATGTATAATTAAATTCACAGCATTATAATTAAAACAATACACAGCTTTGTGCTATACATAAGGAATGAGAAGACATTCCTGAGAAAATTTGTTGCAGTAAAAGGAAATGTTTACAGAGTCATAATCCAGACTGCAGTTGTACTCTTGTTTCGTACTGTATCACAAATTCTTAGTACTATGGAAAATTGGACAGTAAAACCTCAATCCAGAATTTTTCACATGGATGTAAAGGAAATACACAAGAAAAAAATGTGTTTTAACAAGCTTGAAACCCATCACAATTATGAATGGAAGCATTCTTTCCATGCATTATTATGAAGTGGTTATGCCAAATTCTGTATGCTATCCATAAGTTACAGGTTTAGTATTTCATGTAATTTTACAGTTTACTTATGTATAAAATATTTCCCTGTGTTTATAATATTGGCCCAATTACACACAGTTATTGCAAAGGCAAACTGTTCATATTTATTAAGTTTGATTTTAAATGAGTTAAATATGGATGTTATAGCTCGTAACATGGCAGCAACTATGTGTCATGAAGATTTTCTCTGACCTTGGGGTGAAAAACTCGTAACTGATTTAATTGAATCTTGAGTCGGTGGATACACTAAAACTTCACTTACATGAAATTAATCAAACATGTTTCGAAAACAAGCGCCAATTTTGAAACATGTTCAATTAGTTTCAAGTGGGTGAAGTTTTAGTGTATCCACTGACTCAAGATTCAATTATTTTATTGTTTCACTTCGCTGTCTCCAACTTCTGAATAACACTTCAATCACAACTAAGTTTGTTGAGGAGCGAAGTACACATAAAAGAGGTATTAACAGTTTCATTTATTAATACTGCTGTCATGAAAAACTTCTGCATGATTCAACATATACATTCACTCTACTTTTACTGTTAAGTCACTAGATGTAGAAAGCAGTTTTAATTTTCTTGTTTCTATGGCATACAGTTCATGAAAAAGAAAGTTACCAAGTGGCTTTTATATTCGGCTATATACTAGGGATGCCACAGCATGGCTCTTTCACCACCCTTCTGTAGCTTCTCAAGAATCCTGACACTGAAATATTGAATTCATGCAAGACTTTTGTTATTGCTGCAACAATGACAGCTATATAAAATATCGGGGCAAAAATGTTAAATATGAACATGTTATGGAAGTAGTAGCGAGATTTGTTAACCACATCTGCTGAGGTGCCAAAACACACAGACAGTTTAAACCTTTCTTAGAAGAAATCCTTGACAATGAATGGCATGTATTGTGCTGGTGCTTAGTAGGGTGGCTGTCTGTAAGTGATGTTCACAATAAGTTTTTGCCATTACTACCACCTATTGAAACATTTCTTAAAGAAAGAGGCAAATTTTTCCTTCAACCTGATGACTCAGTGGTTGTTAGATATGGCATTTTTCACAGATGTTGTTCAAAATTTGCAATCACTAAAACTTTCATTTAGGTCAAAATATGCTTATTTCAGATCTAGCTCAGACTGGGTTATGCTTCCAGAGTAAAGTAAGACACTTTCAAAAAGACCTTGAGACTAAAACATTTGCTCATTTCACTTCTCTGAAAGAAATATTGTAAAATCTTTCTGAAACTGAAGTAGGAACAGATTACATATGTATCATTCCACATCAAACCGAACACACATAAAACATCACTTTCTCTGAATTTTAGATTACGTGTTTCCACACAAAATAAATTTGACATGTATTTTATATTTTGCGGAAAATCAAATTATTTTATGATTTACAGCTTACTTAACTTTTTTTTTGTACATGCACAACATTACATAAAAGTAATTTGTTCTCGGAATACAAAATGGTCAGGGATAAGAACAATATGTTGTTTTGTAAAACAATGTAAAAACCAATATAAAAAAAACATTGTGGTTTTCCTTATATAAAATAATATTTTTCAGAATAAAAAAATAATCACTTTTTTAAGTATGAATATTTAACCCCCTAATATTAAAATCTGGAGAAAAAAAAAATGCAGGAGGAATCTGCGGTATATTTTGTTTTAAATCTGTTAATATCAGGATGGGATCCTCCTTAGAAGTACGCTTTTAAACAGCTTATTTGTGTTAGTATGTAGGGTTTTAGAACATAGACTGCTGACTGAGAGCTTTACACCAGCAGCATGCCATGCTGGCCGATGCGTTACGCAGTACGAGCGTGATATGCTATCACTTCCAGTGTACGGTGTAACTTAGCAACTGGGATCTGATACTCTATAAAGCCTCCCTCTGCTGTTTCATTATAAATGTTACTTTGTGTTCAGTTTTTTATGTTAGAAGTTCATTCTTAGCTCTGTGATTTCTGAAAGTGCATAATGAGTGAAAAGAAGAAATGTAGCTATGACTTCAATCCATTTAATGTTTCCAAGCATAACACAAGCAGAAATCATTTAGCTTAGTTACCTGCAATATGCTTACAAACTTAAAAATGGAGAACTTAACTTTGTCACTAGATATAAACTATGTGATGCGTGTCGGGGGTGGAAAAAAAATTCAAAGTACCACCCACTGATAACAGTGATTGTGTGCTACAAAGTGCCAATGTCGTGAATAATCCAGAAGCAGTTTTGAACATAGTGACCATTGTAAGGCAACATACTGCAATGCGAAAGGGATCACTGGTACCTTAGAGCTTAATTCATTTATTTCATCAACCAATAATACAATAATAACCAGATGGTGTTCACTTGAGCCTGAAGTGGAAAAAGTGCACATTTAAATTGTAGTTAAATTGCCTCCCATGGGATAAGATTGGAAGTTCAAATGCTGCTCAACTGTATGCGAAATTTAAGTTACATGTAAACAAACTAGTGCAACTGAGTGCTGTGAACAGTTGACAAGGCATCCAATGACAGGCTGCTGCTACTCTCCAGCTGCGCTGGAATCCCGCTACGCACCATTTTCTAAATTATTTTATTTAAAATTAACTATACAGGATCCCATCTTTGTTTTATGTAAATATATACAAAAACCTAGGAGGAATTTAATTATAATTTTTATAGAAATTTAAACTTGGGGGTTAATAGGCATATATAGTTTTTAAATGTTTGGATTTTAAAAATTAATGTAAATAATTAATTATATCAATTATAATAAATACTAAGTAAAAGCTTAAATATTAAACTTTGCATTGCACTTTATAACATAATTTTATCACTTATCGCCTGTGAGATATTCCAATTTAAAGGTGGAGAGGTGTGCAGCTTTTCAAAAGTTGGATTGTGCAATTTAAAATATAATTCACTTTGTTTTTGTAATCCATGGACAAAATTTGAAGTGAATCGGGGACATTGAAACGGCAACTCTAGGCCGAGCCCGAGAACTGTAATTATAGATAATTTATTAATTAACTTTTATTGATGTTAAATCATACTATGTAAATATCTTTTTCTCATACTGCTTGTATATTTTAAGAAGGGTGATTTAACGTTATGTATGTATCTAGGTTACTAATAGTAGCAGAGTTATAAATGGTTAATGTAAATAATTTAAGCGCTGTGTTAAAATACTGTCCACGACGAAAAGTTTTAGCTACAGGAATAGTGCTTTCGAAGGCAGAAAACCTAGTTTTATGACTCTCTTTGGTCGCAGTGCCATTATTCCTACAGCGAGGGTGTAGCGCCTTTGTTCCTTTATTTGATAATTCGTCGTGACCAAGTGAGAGAGACAGATAGCTTAACGGTAAATATAGGAAAAGCCGCGATTTATATTAAATTTGGACCAATGAGATCCCTGGAAGTTTATACGAAATAGTTAGACGCGTCGAGTGGCGCTAAAAAATGGACCAATAGGAAAGGAAATAGCCTCAGTAGCCTGCGACTATAAATGGATCTGTTTGGAGCAAATTCGGGGCAGTTTTAGCAAGACAGTTTTGTCATGTCAGTTTAGCATTGCAGTTTGTTTGACAGTTTTTGTCATGTGTGGTCAGGGAGAGATGCTGCAGGATGTGTGAGATATCGCGCCAAAAAATGGAATCAAGATAGTTTTAGAAACACACCTAAGATCCGCTACTCGTAAAGAGATAATAAGCATATTTACATTTCGTGTCATATCCGCGCCGCATTTTAACAGCGGTGGACAGTATTTTACGGCGACAATACCAGTGTTGTATACTACGAGTGTTAACTAAATAAAGAGAAACGGCAGTGTCATCTTTTCATAAACAAAGCACGTCTATGTCTTCCTATATCACCACCCGAGATCTACGCTTTCCTTTACTGAGGATAAGTCCATGCTCCTATATATTTTAAAGAAAACTACTGCAGCTAGCCGAGGATAAAATTGAAGAAAACCAGCACACTGTGAACTTCTGGAACCAATGGGAGAAGCATCAAGGTAAGCCAACAGCAACGGACGAAGGCGGTGACTGCCGCAAACTGGCGCCCAATGTGGGGCTCGAAGGGAAGACCAGCACAAACGGAGGACTAGGAAACAACGAATAGACGAAGAATCTTCAAAGGAAAGGGGCACAGCAGAACAAAATTACAACGCGAACTTCTGATCTACCTACGTGGGACAACAAAACAGCTGAGAACATCGCTTCTAGAAATTCACCAGGATTCGAACCCGGGATGCATCAATTAACGTAGGAGAAAATACAGGTTAGAACATTTATACAAAAACAAACAAAAAGGCATGCAGAGTAGTGACTCAGCTTTGTGAACACATGTTATTGAGAGGGGGTAAATTTATTACTAGGGAGGTAGAACTTGCTAACGGAACCATGAGTAGGTCAAGGGAAGATTTGGAAGAACTGAATAGGGAGGCCATTGTCAGCATAACACCAGATGGAGAAAATATGGGTGAAGCAGAGGTAGAAGTTAGACAGGAAAGGCAAGTACCGATTGAGCAGGTCAGAACCAGCTGATGATATTCCTCCAACAATTGAGCACAAATTTAGAAGGGAAATTAAATGAGCGGGGTAAAATCTTAAGTGAACATAGTAAGAACTTAGAAAGCATATTAAATGAACGGGGTAAGATCTTAAGTGAACATAGTAAGAACTTAGAAAGAATCGTAAGTGAACATAGTAAGAACTTAGAAAGAATCGTAAGTGAACAAGATAAGAATTTCGAAGGGAAATTAAAGGAGCAGAGTAAGGGCTTAGAAAGAATCTTAAGTGAACAAGATAAGAATTTAGAAGGGGAATCAAATGAGCATAATAAGGACTTAGAAAGAATCGTAAGTAAGCAGAGTAAGGACTTAGAAAGAATCGTAAGTGAACAAGATAAGAATTTAGAAGGGGAATCAAATGAGCATAATAAGGACTTAGAAAGAATCGTAAGTAAGCAGAGTAAGGACTTACAAAGAATCGTAAGTGAACAAGATAAGAATTTAGAAGGGGAATCAAATGAGCATAATAAGGACTTAGAAAGAATCGTAAGTAAGCAGAGTAAGGACTTAGAAAGAATCGTAAGTGAACAAGATAAGAATTTTGAAGGGAAATCAAATGAGCAGAGTAAGGACTTAAAAAGAATCGTAAGTAAGCAGAGCAAGGACTTAGAAAGAAAACTGAGTAAACAGAATAAGAATTTAGAAGGGAAATTAAATGAGCAGAGTAAGGACTTACAAAGATTCGTAAGTAAGCAAAATAAGAATATAGAGGGGAAACTAGTTGAGCTGATGAAGGGGAAGTTAATGGAAACACTTGAAGGGAAATTACCACCGACACTAGAAACTAAAGATACGAAAACCCTAACGGAAGAAGAGATGTTTAAGAAAGCTTTTGAAAGAATGTCAAAGAGGGCGCAGAAAAGAAAGGAGGAATTTAAAACAAAGAAGCGAAAGAAATGGTTGATCTTACTTGGAGAATTAGTATTGATATATAAAAAAAAAAAAAGTCCAGCATTCTGAACAAAAGGTATCATAGAATGGAAAATTTATTTAAAGGTCCATACCGGGTGATTAACATTTTTGGCTCGGATACATTTGAGTTACAAGAAATAAAGAATTCCAAGATCGTAGGGAGATATCATAAACAGTTGCTCAAACCGTACAAATGTTTAGAGAATGAGAAAGGTGAAGAATGTAATGAAAATAGTCAGGTTAGTTTTACTCGAAATGAGGTAGCAACCCTATGAACAAATAGTAAAGGTAATACACCCGATAAATAAGGATGTAAGCAAATAACTAAGTACAAAATAAGTATTATGTACCAGTATGTATGTAAATAGATTTAATTTTTAGAACTTAATTTGAGTATTAGCGTATTTATTTGCGTTACAAGTTATTCGTGTGCGTGAAGTGTATTGTGCGTAAGAATGCCTCTCGGAAAACCTGTTTTTAAAAGGGAGAGGGGGATCAACCATAGTAAAGTGTAAGAGTGAATGACCCAAGTGTAAACACCACCGGTTTGGCAGAACCCTTGTGAAGGAACAGGTATAGCGAAGGGTCTATGTAAACAAAACAAACCAACAAAGACCATAATCAGAGGAATTATTCTGGAAAAGAAAATTGTATCAAGTGCTGAAAAATTTATTCTTTTCCAGAACAGGGCAATTTGAAACGGCAACTCTAGGCCGAGCCCGAGAACTGTAATTATAGATAATTTATTAATTAACTTTTATTGATGTTAAATCATACTATGTAAATATCTTTTTCTCATACTGCTTGTATATTTTAAGAAGGGTGATTTAACGTTATGTATGTATCTAGGTTACTAATATTAGCAGAGTTATAAATGGTTTAATGTAAATAATTTAAGCGCTGTGTTAAAATACTGTCCACGACGAAATGTTTTAGCTACAGGAATAGTGCTTTCGAAGGCAGAAAACCTAGTTTTATGACTCTCTTTGGTCGCAGTGCCATTATTCCTACAGCGAGGGTGTAGCGCCTTTGTTCCTTTATTTGATAATTCGCCGTGACCAAGTGAGAGAGACAGATAGCTTAACGGTAAATATAGGAAAAGCCGCGATTTATATTAAATTTGGACCAATGAGATCCCTGGAAGTTTATACGAAATAGTTAGACGCGTCGAGTGGCGCTAAAAAATGGACCAATAGGAAAGGAAATAGCCTCAGTAGCCTGCGACTATAAATGGATCTGTTTGGAGCAAATTCGGGGTAGTTTTAGCAAGACAGTTTTGTCATGTCAGTTTAGCATTGCAGTTTGTTTGACAGTTTTTGTCATGTGTGGTCAGGGAGAGATGCTGCAGGATGTGTGAGATATCGCGCCACAAAAAGGAATCAAGATAGTTTTAGAAACACACCTAAGATCCGCTACTCGTAAAGAGATAATAAGCATATTTACATTTCGTGTCATATCCGCGCCGCATTTTAACAGCGGTGGACAGTATTTTATGGCGACAATACCAGTGTTGTATACTACGAGTGTTAACTAAATAAAGAGAAACGGCAGTGTCATCTTTTCATAAACAAAGCACGTCTATGTCTTCCTATATCACCACCTGAGATCTACACTTTCCTTTACTGAGGATAAGTCCATGCTCCTATATATTTTAAAGAAAACTACTGCAGCTAGCCGAGGATAAAATTGAAGAAAACCAGCACACTGTGAACTTCTGGAACCAATGGGAGAAGCATCAAGGTAAGCCCACAGCAACGGACGAAGGAGGTGACTGCCGCAACATGATGGTCAGATTTTGTGAAAATTTGTGCGACTTGACGTGGAATGATTCATATGTAAATTAAATAGTCTGGCAGAAGAATTGAATGACAGATTTAGTGATCTTGGAGTACTTAAACTTACTTTGTTTTTTTGGAAAATCCCTTTCTTGTTGACATAATGAAAAATGTTTGAGCTGTTTCAAGGCTTATTATGGTTGATTCTGCAACTGTAGAGTGGGAGCAACTGGAAATTAAAGAGGATGGAGGAGTAAAACACTTGAATTTAAGTAGGTATCTATCCATTCAATTTTGGAAAGAAGAACATCTACAAAAGCCCAAAATTAAAAGAATGTGTTATGGGACTTATCTCCATTTTGGAGCAGTCTATTCAAGTGAGTTATTGTATTCAATGCTTAAATTCATTACATCTAAGCATCCAGCTGTTTTAAGTGATGAACATTTAAGTGAACGTGTTCAAACCGGCTTAACTAGTCATCTACCAGATTTCAAGCATTTGAGAGCTAAGACAATAGAAAAAGTGCAATGTAATTTGAGGTGTGTTAGAATGTTCAGTGATGTACCTATTCAATGAATCATGATCTATGACCCAACTGTTTGGCAAATAAGAATACTATTAAGGTTTAATATGGATTTCATTTTAATTTGCAACACCCGAAATTAAGTGTAACTCTCTTCAAATTTTGCGCTTTAGACTGCTGCTCCCATATGTCAGGTAGTTGCCCTATTATACACATAGCATTCACAATTCCAGAGTGGCAGAATGAACTTCACTAAAGGACAATGAGAAGCCAGGTCAACCATCCATGTGCAACACGAGAGAGGGAGAGGGGGAGAGATGGATGAAAAAATTTTCTGTACAGAATGTTAAAGTAAATCAACATCAACAAAATGGTTAAATGCATCACAGCACTGTGATGCAGCAAGGCAGAAAACCAATTTCTCTCAACATTTAGTCAGGCAAAGCTGACAATGACTTGTTTGATGTACCTGCAGCTTCACCAAAGTTGTGAGATTTTTCTAAAGATCTCTGTAAATAATAGTATGTGCCAATATCCCTCTTAACACTTTGACTGCTATTCCCATCAACTGATGGGTTTTGGGAACTCTGAAAATTTGTGGATCCCATAATTGACAGAATCCCACTTCCTGTACATTTTACTATGATACTATGTCAATTGATAGCATCTATCACTGCATGTTTCTTCTGCAGTGTTTTAGTTATATATGCCACTAGAGTGCACTTGTATTTAGAGAGACCAAAGGAGAAATTGAATAACCTCTGCTGTGCAACAGCTGTTTGTCTGCAATTAATGGAAAAATGGTGCACTGTGGTTTGACTGATAGTGAGATTTTAGAGTTACTAATAGAGAGTTTTAGTGGAAGTGAAAATGAAGAAATTGATTTTTAATGATTGGGTGATGATCCTGATTAAGCAGGACGTATGGGGAAATTCAAGTTAGTAATTCAGTCTTTATCTTTCAAAATAATTATGCAACATTAAGTTCAAATTTTACATTACTCTTTGATATCTAAAAAGCGGTGGAATCACACACACTGAAGCAATTATTTGAAGGCAGATAAGGGGAGCAAAATAGTCTTTTTTTGGATATATCTGATTACTTGGAAAGAATGCGGGAATTGCTGAATCGGGGAGAATATCTGCTCTTGAACAATGATCCCATGAAAAAATAGATAAAAGCAGTAGAGGAAGCCATAAATAACAGCCATATCATCCTCCCAAAAGAGATGCCATAGTATCAAGATGGTTAGCCAGAATATACGGCCTCCCCAAAATCACAAGTCCGGCAACAACATGAGGCCGATAATTAGTTAAACAGCTTGCCAGCTGGTTGCTTCACCAATTTCAAGCACTCCACAATTTGAAAGCCACACCATCAAAAACTCCCTTGAGCTGGTGGAAAAACTGCAGTCGATCAAATTGGACCCCCAGGACACACTCGTCTCATTTGACGTCAAAAGCCTATTCCCAAGCATTCCCATAGACAAGCTGGTCACATTTCTGAGAAAATGGTTACTCTCCACCAACACCCCTGCTGAACAGTGTGAAGAAGATCTACACATCACCAGGATCTGCCTAAACCATTCCTTTTTGGTTTTTGAATGGAATTTCTACCAACAGGAAGAAGGTTTGGCTATGGGAAGCCCCCTATCACCTTACCTGGTGAATTTATTTGAGCCAATTTGAAATACACATCACCAAAGCATTCCCCTATATGTTCAAAGTTTGGTACAGATACGTTGACAACATATTCGCAATAGTAAAACAAACACATAGAGGACATGGAATTAATTGTTCTTCCACACAAGCCGTGTGTTGGACAAGGTTGGAAAGGTAGAATCAGAAAAATTCAATGCCATAGCCGGGATTTCAACCATGGATCTCTCAGTCTCCGCCTGGTCGTTCTAACCACTGAGCTACCATGGCAACATGCCGGCACAACATTAAATTCTCCAACTGATTCGAATTTTTCCCAGTAAACCACAAGGAGATCTCAAATTGTATTGAGATGACATACCCTAATGGCGACTTGGTGACTGATTCTACCTTTCCAACCTTGTCCAATACATGGCTTGTGTGAAAGAACAATTAATTCCATTAAGTAACCTAATAGTGGTTGAAGCTATGAAGCCCGGGACTTGAAGTACTTACAATATTGTAAGTCACCATTAGGGTATATCATCTCAATACAATTTGAGATCTCCTTCGAATTTACTGGGAAAAATTTGAATCAGTTGGAGAATTTAATGTTGTGCCAGAATGTTGCCATGGTAGCTCAGTGGTTAGAGGAACCAGACAGAGATCGGGAGATCCGTGGTTCAAATCCCAGCTATGGCATTTAATTTTTTAGTTGTCTGATTCTACCTTTCCAACATAGAGGACACTCTCAAGCTTTTAAACTTACAGGTCCCATCCATTCAATTCACCATATAGATAGCTACCAACAACTCCTTAGCTTTCCTGGACCTCAAATTAACAAAGATTTCAGATGGCATAGACTTCGGAATACATAGAAAACCACGCACACAGATAATTACATCAAAGCATATAGTTACAACCCCAAAGCACACAAAGAAGTGGCATTCAACAGCATGGCTCATAGATTAATCAACATCCCCCTCAACAGAACTGAATACTATAAAGAATATCAGCACGTAGTCAAATCTGCAGTAGAGAATGCATTCAGCCAGGAAATGGTAGATAAAAAAATACGTAAATTCAAGAGACAAAAAAGCATCAAGCAGGTCATCACACCTTCTAACGCAGCAGAAAAGATCAACTTCAGGAAATTCACGTACCACCCAGCTCTCTCTCATAAATTTCAGAAAATATTCAAGAATCACAACATTACCCTGGCACCTTACAAATTTAGCATCAAGAATCTCATTAAAGCAAGAAAACCTGATCCCATACCCCAGGACAAAAAGTCAGGAATATACCGGATCCAATGTGAAAATTGCTAAAAGGTTTACATTGGAAAAACAAAAATGAACATAGGCACGCACCTCAAGGAACACCAGCATTGCATAATGTTCAAACAGAATGACAAATCAGTAGTTAATTTTCACCTCTGGACTCATAACCATGAAATAGACACCAATATCCAGTTGCTGAAACCAGCACAAAGAGCTTGAAGTATGGGAGATGATTTCCATAAAGAAGTTTGAAAACCGCATCATGAACTTTGATTTGCCAGAAGCAGACAACTCTATTTAGTTTCATCCATAGGGCACCCCAAGCTTTCAATAATACGACTCAAGAGTTCATCCGACAGTCAACAGGCAGCTGATATGAGATCATGCTCACGATACATGTTCTACAAAATAAATGAGTGAGTGAAGCCGGTAAGAGGTTATCAAGTGTATTTTATTCTTTGGTGTTTACATAGGCTTTTTAGTTATTTTGTTACTTTTTATTTTCAGATTCAGAAAGTGTAATGATGGTCCAGAGAAAACAACTGAGCCTAATGTTAACTCAGAAGAAATTACTTTGCAATCTGAACCATCAACTTCCAATGGTGAAAGACTCAAAGTCAGATGTGCAGCAGGGACGCATAAGTGTAATATCCATGTTCAGGTTCCCAAAGTGGTTTTTTTTTGGGGGGGGGTCATATAATGTATTCTAGTGTTTCAGTGAAATAACTTTTATTTTAGCTAAATTTTGTTAAAATTTACAATTTTATTTTTGTTAAATTTGGTTAGAATTTAAATTTTTTATTTACAACTTTTTAGTTCAACTATTTCTCCCTCCAACTGGTTTCCCTATTATTATTTATCATTGTTGAAGAAAATTATAAATTAAACATCAAATCTTTATATACTATTTGAAAGAGGAAAATTCAAGCTTTTATGCCATGTTAGTCTCGATCCATTCTGTGGAAAACTTTTTTAAGAATTAAAATGTGAAATATCGTAAAATGGGTCAGCAATCTAGGGAAAGAAATTTGCAAAAAGGACCAGCAACCAAAGTGTTAATTAGGTAAGTAATGAACATTTAAGTATCTTCTTAATGAAATACAAGACACAGTTTATTCTAACTTTAACAGTTGGCTAAGAAAATGCACCACAACAGCCCAAAATACTGTAGCCAACAACATTTGGGTGTCCATAGATGAAAGAAGAGATGCTTGTGGGAGATACCTTGTAAATGCCATTGTTGACATACATCTTGCTGACCGACCTAGTGACATATTTTTACTGGATTGTGTTGTTGTTGTTGTTCACCAATGGCACTGGGTATTATTAACTGATGTGCATCATTTTCTCTTTGGCTTCCCAATATAAAGTCTGTAAGTTATCACTTTTAAGGCCTTTGCATTCGGCGAGATGTTGTTTGTTCAGGATGACATCATCTTCACAGAGAGTGCACTTGGGTGTAGGTAGGCATCCTATCTTGTAGAGGTGTTCTGCGAGGCAATCGTGACCTGTTGCCATCCTAAATAAGGCCACTGCAGTCTTCCTTGGCATTTTTTGTATATTAACTCTATCTTTAATATTCTTATAATCTTTATCCTTTAATTTATCTTCTTCATCAAGTCTCTGCTGTCTTTTGAAATGTTGTTTAATGTTATTTAATTGTTTATTTATTTCTATTTGTCCTACAAGTTTTTTTTTGTTGTATTGCACCTTTCTTTGCTAATTGGTCCACATGTTCATTGCCCAAAAGTCCAACATGAGCTGGGATCCATTGTAGAGTAACATGATTTCTAGTTTCAACTGCTTTAATTAGGCTTCTTATTTCTTTAATATTTATTGTTGTTTTGTTATTGTAATTTACTATTCCATCTATGGCTGATTTTGAGTCGATAAGATGACTATTTTTTGTTTTATGTATGGTCTATATAAAATGTTCTGTAATGGTGCTTTTATAGCTGTTAATTCTCCATCATAGTGGTTTGATGTTTCATCTAATGTTAGATACTGTGCAAAATGTTTACAGTATACTCCTGCACCAGCAATTTTTTTATTGATGAGGGATCCATCTGTATATATTCAGAGCCATTCTTTTTCTGGGTATCTTTCATTTTCTGTAGCTATTGCTATGGCTCTCATTTCATCTGGTATATTGTTTTGTTTGTGTATTGTATATATCAGGTCATTCTGACATTGTATATCAATATATTCTATTGGACTCGTTACCTCTGTTGCAATTATATTTGTTGTAATTATATTCTTGTATTTTAAGTTATAAATATGTTCTGAAGCTTATTTGAGTTTTTAAATCACTTACAGTATCTGCTGTGTGGTACCATTTGTATCTGTTTCTAATGACTGCAGTTTTTGTCTAGAGTAATTGCTTTCAACTCATGTTCCAATTCTATAGCCATGTTTTTTGTGAAGCTTTGTAGTACTGTAATTGGTGTTGTTTTTACAGCTCCTGTCATTATTCTTAGTGAATTATTTTGTGAAATTCCTAGTTTACTTTTAAGTTTCTTGTTTACTGTTGCTAGTAGTTCTCCTCCATATAATAGGTTAGGTGGTTGTTTTTGTTGATTTTATTACTGGATTGTGAAGTTGTTGAAAAAGTAAACCACTTTAGTATCAAGGTCTTATTCAACAATGCTATGAAACTATTATAGAATGGTGAAATTAAATGGAGGCATCTCTTCTCTGTGTAACCAATGGCATGTCATATTTGGCATAGGCTGGAAAAGCACTTAAGACTTTGTATCCTTTGAAGCTGCACTTAACTTGCTAGCTCCTGCCTTTCAAATCAAAGAAATATGACAGCACTTTCAAGATGATGAGATATTGATATCAAACATTAAGATATTTCTCAAAGACCCATTGAGAGCAGCAAATTTCCAAAATAAACACCTTCTATTCCTCTTTGATCCCAGTAAACACTTACAATTATCTTTATTATCTATTATATTGCACAGGTAAATCTGTCATAAATGGATAGGCACTGTGGCGATTTACCTACTGGCAGAGTTAACTTGGGCAACCTGAATTTGCTCCTGGCTCATGCACAATTATTTAATTTTTGAAGCTGAAGAAGTGAAGTCGTAGGATCAAATAATAAACTAACATCATTTAGTGGCACTACTTAACTTGTTTAAATAACAGTACATGTTTCAGTATCCCCTGTCATCATCAGCTGTAGATCAACTGCTGGGAACAATGGTTCATCCACTCTCTGGGTATGCTGGGAGACATCTAGTGGTGTGATGAATTTCCTGAGTTTGCTTATCTTGAAAATTGGAAAATTCAAAAGGAATTTGGACATTAGAGTAAAGAATGTTTCAAAACAAAGTTTAAGCAGCTGGAAAAGCTGCCTATAGCTACACATTTTTTTGATACACTCACTAGATCAAAAAGGAGGCAAAATTGTTCAAAATCCTCAAAACAAAACAGAGCTTTCCACATGGAAAAGATTTTTATAATGAAAAAGTCATGAATTTCAAGATACCCATGTTAAGCAAACTCGGCAAATTCATCACACCACTAAATGTCTCCCAACATAACTAGGAAATGCATGATACCAATATTCCCAGCAGTCTATCAACAGCTTACAATGAGGACAATGGATCTTTGAAACATGTACTGTTGTATTAATAAGGGAAGTAGTGTCACTAAACAATGTTAGTTTATTAATTGAAACACTTACTCTTGGGGTACATAGCTCAGTGCTTGACTATTACTGCGAACGTTATGAAGAAAACTGTGTGTAGTTTTGACAACAATGAAGCATCTTCCATTAAAATAGTACAAAAACTGTTTTCCAGTAGTTTGTTGAGAAATGTGGCATTTATAAAGTAAAATTAAGGATAGCCCCAACATCCACATTTAACTCATTAACCTATGTTGTAGGCAGTGAAATGTCCTAGCATTAGTACAAATTTGTATCACAGTAGATTCCAATTCTTGACTTAATGTGGAGATGATTATGAGAGGAGTTTCTTAAATGCATTTCAAGAGAAACGTTTATAACTATTCAAATAGGAAAAGACAGTATGCAGAAATGTCAACAATCAATGGTTGGTGGAAACTGAAAAAAAAAAAAAAAAAATTCCAACTCTGCACCACAATGAAAGATAAACACAGGAAAACAATAGAAATAGAAACTAGGTATTGAGGTTCCACTGTCTTCTTCAACACAGCAAACTTGCACATCAGACAACATCATAATCTTTAGGATACTGCGATGTCATCCAATGTATTCCAAAACACTCCGGTGTGCATGTAAGCTGTGTCACACAAAAACTTATTTGTATACATAAAACAAACAAAAATAGCAGTTTACAACTAGTAACAACATAAATTAATACCTTAAAGCTAACTATGAATTTAGAAGCTTTCCTATATCTAATGCAGCGTTAGAATCTGAAACCTTGTCTGTGGAGCTTAGGAAGTATTCTGATACAGAAATATATATTGCCACAGACAATCCCACTAAACTAGCTGCAATGGTGTTTCTTTGAAAAATTATGCATGTAGCAATGCAGAGACCAAAGTAGGTTATGTATCGAGTCATGTTCATTCTGGAATCCCTGTAGTGTTCACGTTCATCTGTTAAGAAAAAGTATTAAGTATAAAATATTAGAAGTATTATTTTATCATAAAGCATTAAGTAATAACATCTTATTATAATGGTAACAAGGAATAATACATTTTATTCTAAGACATGTTAAGTATATCAGAAGAGAAATTTTCATGATAAGACACTAAAATGTTGTTGAATGACAATATTAACATATAAGTTTCACTGAGTTACTGTCTAGGAACATCAAATTTTCTATGGAACCCAAAAAGGATGGGTAGTTACCATTTTAAGACTTCAAAATTATTAGACATCAAAGTCAAACAGAATTTGGAATATTCAGAAAACCCATACTTGTTGACAATTATATAGAAACAAAAATCATATCACTATGCCATGTTCGCAACATGACTCACAGATTACTAAATACACCACTAAGGACTGATCGTACAAACTCAGAATATATCTTGGAATAGTTAAACTCGTAATTGTCTAATTATAGTATAAATAACTGACAAGTTATTTGGGATCCTTCTATTCCTTAGACAGCTCTCCCACTGTTAGCAGATTTAAAACTAATGTTGGCTATATTGTGAGTCTTCATGGCCATGGCATGATGTGTAATCACTGCTAGTTTGAAACTCTTGTTTTGCTGAAACTTCTGTAGCATTTTGCATTGTTTTCACAAACAGCTGTTCCTAAACTATTATTATTTCTTACTTGAACTGGTTGCTGCATTGCAAAATAATTATGAGTGCTCTCAAGCATATTTGGATGTAAAATTATAATTCTGCAGGTACATTATAGAAAAATACAAAGACAACATGATTTCTTGTGATAGGGTAAGAGTATGGGAGTCAATAAGCATATTATTTAATACTCAAGACAACTGCCAAACAGAAATGCTGAGGAGCTTCAGCAGAATTAAGTTTCTCTAAAGAAGTAGCTAAGTAATGGCCAACAATGAATGATTTCTATAGAAAGAAACAAATACAGATATGCTCTCATCTTTTGTGTAAAGTTATATCTTATACCAATATTTATTTTATAAGTATTTTGTCGATAACTTATACTCATTCTTTACATTGCTATGCATTATACTAATGACTTCCTACTGTATTTTGGGTTTATCTTAGGTGTGTTTAACCTGTTTCCATAAAACTACGCACTGTTCTGATAATAATGTTCTAGGTACATCATTGTGTTTTAAATAATAACTTTATTTTACTTCAGTTTTATCTGTCTACCTATCACATGTTCTAAATAAGCATAAAATCATCTCAGTGCAATATCCTCTCTCAACTTGAATCTCATTGTCACGTTCATTTATCGCATCACCTCTAAGAAGTTTCATCTTAAGCTTTCTGGTTCTCAAAAATATACTATAAAGATATTTATTATTTATATCACACAAATTGTGTCCAGTGAACAAAAAGTCATTTTCTTTTTATTGGATTAAAAGTACAAGAGGGGATCCATCACTTATTAGAACACAAATATATAGATCCCAGGTTTGTTATACACTGATGATTTAGTAGTGGGGTCATTAACAAGTGTGGGGTTAATGAAATCAATTGAAGCATTGTATAAGTTTTGCAAAGCATGGAATTTAAGAATAAATATTAAAAAATAAAAAATTATGGTTTTTAAGAAGTGAGGTAAGCTGGGAAGACATGAAAAATGGTGTTGGGAGGGAACAGAAATCGAAGTGGTTAATAAATTTGACTATTTAGGCATCCATTTCAGCAGTAATGGGGGCTGGAATGAACACAAGAAAAAGGTATTAGCAAAAGGAAGGATGGCACTGAGTGCTATTATTGCATGTAGACTACCAGGAATGAATATAAAGTGGTTGGAGAGAGTATATATGGCTGTAGTCGAAGCAAAAATGCTGTATGGGGTGGAAACATGGGGAATAGAGGAGGGATGGAGAAATGTGGATATGATTCATAGAAACTTTTGTAAACAGGTTTTGGGCTTACCTAAAAATTCACCCAATGCGGTAGCACAGACAGAACTAGGAGGAGTAGGGAGCAAAGGTAAAATAATGGTAAGGAGTCTAAAATATTGGTTAAGGCTAAAGAAGATAAAGGAACAAGATATTTTGAAACAATGCTTGACTGCACAGGAGAACATTACCCAATATACAACTTGGAGTAGCAGAATTAAGCAGGCTCTGGAAGAAAGTGGGGAGGGGGTACATGGAGAGATAGAGAACTAAAAGAAAGAGGGTTCAGGAATCAAATCAAACTAAGAATGGATAATATTGAAATTCAAGAACTTTTTGGTAGTTTTAATAACAAAAAAAATCATTGAATATTTACAGGGAAGTAAAGCTAGAATGGGGAAAGGAGACATATGTGGAAAAAGGAGATAAAGTCGCCAGGGAAGGAATTGCATGGGCGAGAACAGGGGTAGTAAAATTGAAAGGTATAGGACAGAGAAGGGAGGTAGACAAATGTGTGGAAAGATGGACAATTATTGGCATGCAACTTTGGAATGTGAAGAAACTAAAGAAATGAGGGATAAATCAATACCAAGGAAATGGGGTAACTTACCAATAGAAATAATAGGAAAAAAGATATTGAAAATAAAATCAGATGAGGGTGTTAAGGAAATTGGTAATTATTTAGGTAGGGTAAAACAAAAATGGGTGAGAAAATTATATATGGAAGAGATATAGGCACACCAGAGGTAGATAGTAGCCAAAGAATTGTAGATATAATGGTTTCAGCAGTGAGATAACCACTGTGTTGAAGCTTGCTGGAACCAAGGATAGGTAGGCAGCAACTCACAGGTTGGGAGTTATTGCATTCAGGATAAAAGAATCTGTAGTGTTAACAAGTAGGTTAAGGGTTAGTAGTAGAGCTGACTGAATGTAATTATACTATGTATATGTATTTTGATAGATATGGTGAAATAAATTATATCTTATTAGAACACAATACTATAAGAGTACAGGTTAGGATGGGAAGGAACAAGAAGTAGGCATCGGGAATCAAAAGAGCGCTAGAAAGAACAGGGATGGGTAATATTTGGTTGGAAGAACAAAGACATAGAGCAAATGTGTGGAGAAAAACACAGAATTGACTGAAAGATATAGATCAACAGATCACACTGTCACAATGCAATGAGAAAGTCGAAACTAAAAACAGAATAGGGTATTGAACATTATATTTTGGTGGGAAATAGAGGCAACAAACAAGGGCTTGCTTGGCTGAGACTGGGATCATGGCAAGTGATTAAATTTATTAATGAAGAAGGCATAAGAATCTGTCTTTGGTGTAGGGAGAAAGAAACCTGGATTCATATTCCAGTGCATTGTGCTAAGATAAAATATCTGAGGAGAAAGTATCTGCTAGATGACTATGTTAGCTCAAGGAGAGGGTTACAAGCTAGTTGGACCTTGCTGGTTGGGAGGAAGTGATTGGTACATTTTTACAAAAGGTGATACAACTCTGACAGAGTATAAGCAAAAGGGAGAAGGGTTGGAGAGAGAAGGTTAGTGCCTAGGGGGCATTTATAGAGTTTGGTTTGTAAACAACAGTGTGTGTATGTGCACAAGGTTTTTTTTTCCCCTTCTGTTTTGGTTCCTTGTGTGCTTTTTGTAGTTGGTTTCTGTTCTTTTTTCTATCCAATTCTTATCAAATATCAATAGCTTTAGTTCAGTGTGACAAATATAGACTGAAACATGCAGACTACAGTGTATTATATAAGCACATATGGTCTCTCTAACCGGTGTGATGTTTGAGTCTCAACATATACAGTGTATTTGCTGTAAGTTAAAACAGGAAAGTAGAAAGAGATAGCACTATATTTCACATGACAGTTGGTAATCCTTAAATGCCTAATCTCAAAACCTTTAAAATCTGGGTTAAGTTGAAGCATGAAATTTAGAAGAGAAAAACCAACCCGCTTGTAACAATACGAGAGCCAAGGATGGCTGAAGATATCAGGATATTTTCAACATTTCACTGCCAAAAGTGCAACTGATACTAAGAGGCTAGACAGTGAAGGGTGACTGTGACAGGGTTTCTCAGCACTCAGACCATCATTAATGCACTCCTCCCCTCCCCTCCCCTCCCCTCCCCTCCCCTCCTAGACCGGTCAGGTAGCATCAAAATGGTCATGTTTCAACTTAAATCTCACATACTGTAAAATATTTACTTAATTAGTTGGCTTGCCCTCCTCGTATGTAAGGTCTTAGGCCTAATAAATACACCACTCTACTGTACTCCTTTTATACTTGCAGTAACAAGCTATTGCCGCATGAAAGCATGGAATAATTTACTTCGTGGTTATACCCTTGACAGGTTCTATTCTGGTATTGTACAACACAGTTTAGTGACTAACCATGCAAAAATGTCAAACGGGAGTTTATTCCAAGTTTGTAAAGCTGGTCTTAAAAGATCAAAATACAAGAGTGAATACCAGCACACATGAAAATTTGCCACAGAGAATGGATTCAGCATTCATTTAGCTGAAAAACTGATAGAGAAATACAGAAGACAGAAAAAGTTAAACATATATCACCATAATCAATAAGGGAGACAACAAACAACTAAGGTGCAACAGGTTTGCTTTCCACCCCCTGATTTAAAATAAAGTCAAACTTTTTGTAGATTTCAACTTAAAAGTTGATAACTTGTAATGAATACAACCTAAGGTATCTGCTCAATCATCTGTTAAATGAAACAATACCAAATAAAAACATATCAGGAATCTACCAGCTCAAATGTGAAGACTGCCAACAAATATATATTGGTAAACCAAGAAAAACCAAATTAAAAGAAAACTGAAGGGACTTAAACTGAAGCAAACAAAGAAATCAGCAGCTGCTCACACTTTTGGTTTACACAACATGACACAAAGCTGGAAATAAAATTGTTAAAATAGGCAAAATCTCCACCAGAAGTTACAATATGGGAGAAAATCCATATCACAAAAACATGCACACTAAGTATGAATTTCAAAATACCACCAGTTGATGACTAAGGCTGAAGGTAATTTACTGCTATTATGAACAGTACTGCACTGCCTAAAAATGAGAAGCATACTTTCACCTCAATGAGGCTATATACGCAGAATTTTACTACAAAAGTAAGAGTGCCAGTGGCAGGTTCAAGGCCATATTGCTGAGAATAAGCTGGGTTCCATTTTCTTGCAGTAACTTGTTGCACCTGCCCTGGCTCCATTGGTTATAGTTCATTGTGACCATTTTGAACACCACATGTTATTTATTTAAAGGTGAGTCGGAATTGTTACACTAACATCACTTAAGTTTACTCACTTAACATGTTTCGGGAAACCGTTGTTCCCATATGGGAACAACGGTTTCCCGAAACATGTTAAGTGAGTAAACTTAAGTGATGTTAGTGTAACAATTCCGACTCACCTTTAAATAAATTCAATACACATCACTGTTTCTAGCTTCTTTTCATTACAATATCAACGTAATTTAAGACCAACAAGTCACAAGAAGCAAAAGTTATAATTTGGGAACAACGGTTTCCCGAAACATGTTAAGTGAGTAAACTTAAGTGATGTTAGTGTAACAATTCCGACTCACCTTTAAATAAATTCAATACACATCACTGTTTCTAGCTTCTTTTCATTACAATATCAACGTAATTTAAGACCAACAAGTCACAAGAAGCAAAAGTTATAATTTGGGAACAACGGTTTCCCGAAACATGTTAAGTGAGTAAACTTAAGTGATGTTAGTGTAACAATTCCGACTCACCTTTAAATAAATTCAATACACATCACTGTTTCTAGCTTCTTTTCATTACAATATCAACCACATGTTATGTCTTTCTCAGCTGTGCTTCGTTATATTTTTCAATCTATGCTTATTTGTTAAAATGGAACTTGATAGTGAATTAATAATAATTGAACTTGAGAAATATCCAGTTCTTTATAATCCGAGAATGAAAATAGTAAGAATAGAAATGCAAATGTTGAGCCTGGAAGAAAATAACTGAGCCTGCTGAAATAATTTTAACAAAAAGAAATAGTCTTGTCATTTTTATTAATAGTGTGACATAAACCAGCAATAAAAAGTGATAATGCACAACCACTTCACACTGTACACTGCCTAGTACTGCAGTGGAGTCGGGACATCAAAGCAGTGGTTTTCTTCAACAGATTACCCTCCTCTTTGTTGGACTTACAACCCCAAGACTGTACAAGCCAATGCCTTTGGTCAGTAGGCTGCAAGGAGCATGCAAACTGTTGGATACTAGCATATCCAGGATGGGTGAATAGCCCAATGCCTAGTATAGCACTAAAAAAGTAGTAGCTTAAATGTTGCGATGAAAGGGATGATGATAAAATTCACAGATCAAAATACCAACCCAGCATTCACCTAGCAAGCAAGAAAAACTGCAGAAAAAACCTTCGATCAGGCTGGTTGGCCCTGGGACCTTAAGAATGCAAGTTGCATGCGTTATCGTGGTGCCATGACGCTCAGTCAGTGTTTTCAAAAAGCAGTAAATTACTGCCAGTGGAGCCCTAGCCTTAGTAAGATTCTCCATTAGACAACAAGATGACAGCACAAGCACAACTATGAGGGCGGATCGAAAAGCAACGCACAATAATTTTTTTCTGCCTTGGTATTGCAGCTGGGATGTTGCAATTTCACAAAGATATAGTTTGAAGTTTTCACTACAGAGAGTATTTTTTGATTCATGTGCAGCTCTAATGAGAGAAGCGTGAACTATGCAACAAAGATGGCGCACATGTTACTGTCGTCCATATGTGAAGAGCAGAGAGGTGTGGTTCGATATTTGTGAGCCAAAGGGCATAAACCGAGTGATATTCACAGGGACATGCGTAGCGTGTATGGGGATGATTGTATGGACTGTAGCAATGTCTCCAGGTGGTGTGCATTCTTCCTAGAGGGCCATGTGAACCTTAGTGATTCGCCATGCTTCAGGAGGCTGGTAACAGCTGTAACCCCACAGAATGTCAGAGGATTGAGGTGGCAATTTTGAATGACCGGTATGTGCAACTGCGAACCTTATCATAATGCTTCAACATTTCCTATGGTGCAGTGCATGATATTGTTCATGACACGTTGAAATTTCGTAAAGTTGGTGCTCGCTGGGTGCCTAAGAACCTGACAGACAACCATAAGGGCCAGTAAATGATGACAAGCTTGGATCACCTAACGCGGTACACAGCAGAAGGGCATGACTTTCTGAAAGGAATCGTCATTGGTGATAAGTCGTGGGCATACCACTACACGCCCGAAACCAAGCAGGCAGTATGGAGTGGAAGCATGCTGCTTCCCCAGTGAAGAAAAAATTCAAAGTGGCTCAATCTGCTAGAAAAGTGCTTGTGACGGTGTTCTGGGATATGCATGGTGTTTTACAGGTGGACTTTGCTGAACACAGGACCACTGTAAATGCTGCAGTCTACATGAAAACTTTGGTGAAGCTGCGTCGTGCCCTTCGTGACAAATGCCACAACATGAATGCTGATGATGTCAAAATTCTTCATGACAATGCTTGCTCCCATGTTGCTGCTGCTGTTCATCAGAAAATCACCAAATTTGGTTGGGAGGTGCTCCAGCATCCACCATACAGTCCGGACCTTGCATCATCGGACTTTCATCTGTTTGCTCCCATGAAGAAATTCCTGGCTGGCCAATGCTTTGCAACAGATGTGGAAGTGAAATCAGCAATCCGCAGTTGGCTATACTCCAAGGAACCAGACTTTTACGAACAGGGCATATTGAAACTGGTATCACAATGGGAGAAATGTGTTGAGAAACTTGGCGACTCTGTCGAAAAGTAGGTAAAAGGTGTAAGTTCATTTGTGATTTTTGTTGTTGTTTTAACTATTAGACTTTTTTGTATAAAAATTATTGTGCATTACTTTTCGATCTGCCCTCGTACAATAGAAGCTTCCTGCTCAAATGAAAGTCAACATATAGCCGATGATAAAGGCAGTGGTCTTTGAAACATGTTCCCAGATGATGACAATGTAAGTGAAACTTGTGTTAAAATTCTTCATTCAGCAACATTTTATTACACATTCAATTCTGTAAATCAACAGGGCAGTAACAAGTAATTAGTATCTGTCCAAAAGAAAATATCCTGTTGATTTAAAATGTTGCTTTGTAATGCTCTCCATATGACCTATACCTCATTCCACCAAGCAATGACTGGACCCATTTCTGAGGTGGAGGCACCCAGTGGGCGGAATCTGTTGCCTCCAATGGTAGGGAGATGATGAGGATGGCGGTGGAATGTGAGGAACTACATCTTTTACTGTGCGCTCTGAAACACGTTGGGCCTTGGGAATAGTTCACATAAGAAAGTCAGAGGTAAATGCGTGAAGAGGGCCAACAAAATCGCCATCTCAGAGCCAAGAATCGAACACTAGATCCACAGCATGAGAGCCAGAAACGAAACTACTGCGCTACCCTGGCACCCTTAGTTAAAAATTGTTGTTTTTTATTCCAAGTTTAAAAGCGAATCAATATTTTATATTACAGATACAAACATTGAAATGTGTTGTATGTATAGGCCAAGAGAAAAATAGCATTCAGGTATGTTGTGATTATTGTACACATTGGAAGATCATTTTGTACAAACATTTTAACTCAAATTTTATTGTGTACTAAAGGAATTCATAATGGCCTTTAATGTGTGACATCTTAGTGTGAGATCTTGAAAGTTCACTGGGATCTACTTAAATCAGATGAGAAACAATGATCACAATGACTAAATGGAAAAACTGTTCACAGTGACTAAAAGGTCAGACATCAGTCTTGTAAACTGAATATCGGTAGTTGGAGCCCCAGTGTGGCAATAATTTTTCAAATGTGATTATGTTTCCAAACTTTATAGGCAGAATGAAATAACATTTATACACAGCTATTTTTCAAAATACTAATATAATTAGAGAGAATAATGTGGGGAAAGTACAGGAATGTTCAAAAGCATTTTGTAGAAGTAGTTTAAATGGGCAGAGACCTGCAGGCTGAATCAAAACAAACTGGTGGTTCATACAGAAGACTGTTTAACCTCACCTTGGTTATGTGTAGTGAGTGTCCAGTGCAGTAAAACATAACCATTTCATATGACGTCAGTTTACTGAGATGTAGACGTCATATCGTGAGATCAACTTTTGTCATAAAAGTCTGCCGCCTGTGAATGGAACCAGCATGTGACAGTCGTCTTCAGTTCTTCGTTGTTGTCAAAATGCTGACCAGAGGACAGGAATTTCTTGAGGTGCAAGAAAAGATGGAAATCGCTGGGAGCAAGATTAGGGCTGTATGATGGATGATCAAACAGCTCTCAGCCAAACTCCTGCAGAACAGTTGCTGTGTGCTGAGCTGTATGTGGACGAGCATTGTCATGGAGCAGGAGCAGCACAACACCTGGAGTAAGCATGCCACACCTCTTGTTTTGAATGGCACATTGCAATTTCCACAATGTTTCACAGTAACGGTCAGTGTTCACTGTTTTACCTCTGGGCAGGAAGTCAATGAGAATATCCTTCCTGTCCCAGAACACCATGCACTTCACTTTTCGCACCAACACAGTCCGTTTGAATTTCGTCTTGACCGAGATTCTCTGCGATGACAATGCATTGACTGCTGCTTGGTTTCTGGGGTAAAGTGTGAAATCCACATCTCATTGCTCGTGATGATCCTGTTGAGGAACTTGTTGCTGTCATCATGATACGGCTGCAGAAATGTCAGTGCTGCTCCTAAGCATTTTGTTTTGTGCTCGGGTGTCAGATTTTCGGCACCCACCTGGCACACAATTTCCTGAACAGAAGGTGCTTAATGACAATTTCATGCAACAAAGATCACGATATCTGCGGAAAATGGCTACTGAGCTTCGTAATCGTAAAGTTACGGTTCTCCACGATGCTCTGCCACACCAGATCAACAAGGTCATCATTGATGAGGGACGGTCACCCACTGCGCTCTTCATCATGCACACTTTGATGACCTTCAGAAAACTGCCTACACCAGCGATGCACTATCTGTTTGCTCATAATGTTCAGCCCATAGACCTGACATGGCTGACGAATTTCGATCGGCGCTATGTTTTGTGCAGTAAGGAACTTGATCACTGACTGAATTTCGCAGGTGGCAGGAGAACGAATAACAGCCACCATTTTGGGCCACTACTGGCACAGACAGGACCTGTCCAGTTGGCATATGATTGATACGTCATAGATCTGTTATGCATGCACAATTTTCCTGGCTAAATATGTTTACTTTAAAGGATACAAAATCGGGAAACTTACTTTCTGGATGTGCCTCATATAAGGTGATAATTTAAAATTTATGATGTTTAAATTGTGTGTGCTATCCTTTCAAGCTAAGTGAAACATGGCAACAAAATGTGCTAGCACCTCTAGAGATTTCGTACTTCTAAGCAATGTTTGCACATTGCAAGAGATGTGATACGTTCAAATGGACAGAACATGGGAGCACCTTGTAAAACATGAAACAGTGCACAGTCATGTGCCTGCTCTCTCTTCTGGTACCCCAAAACTACAATTTAATGTGAATAACACTAGGTGGTAGCATTTTAAGTAGTTTTCTAGCTATAATAATTTTGCCAGATCACTTACTGCACAGCAAAATTTATTTGTTTAAATATATTTTATACAGATACAAAAAAACTTATAGGTAGTCCCACAAGAAGTTACGAATTTATTGATAGATCCGCAAAAGCGAAGCATGAGAAATTTATCTCATGAAACTCATTACCTCAAATGAGATTTTTTAAAGACTATTCCATGAATAAAATTAACACATTATATCAATAATTATTACTTTCCTTACTTATGTTGTTTAAAATCAAACCACCATTGTGTCAGTTGTCAGACCATGGCATGTTAAATAAATGAACAATCAAACGTATTACAGAATACTAACCAATGCTACCAATAGTGGGAATGAGAAAAAATTAACCTTAAAATTAAGATAAGCTAAAATCAGAACACACTAAAGAAACTTTCGTTTCTAAGAACAACAATTTACTTTGAAATTGACACTATTTGAATGTGAATTGTTTAAAAACACTACATACTAACACTATTAGGATTTGTAATGAGGTGACTTTTTATTCAATAAAATCACATCCTTCCAAGCATATTATAGGATAAACAATTGTGATTGGTCAATATCTGAGGAACTGAAAAAGGTTTTTTTTTTTTTTTTTGTTTTTTGTTGTTGTTTTTTTTCAGAACACTTATAAGCACTACCTTGCTCATCCAACCGTATTTATGCATGAAAGAATTCATTGGCTGCTGCAATTGTGGAGTCAAAATTTTATTATAAAAGTTTGAAGAGTTGAAGAAAATTAAGAGTAGGTTAACCTAGACCCTCCAAGGAATGCAATTTTGACACAAACTGCTATTTATGCACAGTTGGTATTTTATATCACACAGTTTGAAAAGCATTTGTCATTTCAAGTTTGGTAGAAACTGGTCAAAATTAAGGGTAATTTATAACCACTGTCTCTTAAAAATTATGAAACTTATGAATATTTTGAGAACTATTCATAAATACTTTATCATTACTTCTACATTATTTATGTTACAAAACCAATGGAATAGAAATATAAAGCTATACATAAATTTACAGCCCGGTTTTTGCAGTATAGATATTCAGATACTGTGTAATACATTTTATCATAAGAGTTGTTTTATATTGATATCATAAAAGTGATTTTTTATTGAACTATTACTCACAACTGCTCAAAAGTTACTGCGGTAGGTCATTTCAAAGTATACCCCACCGTTGAAATGTTGCACTTGACAGCTAGTGATTAAGTTGGTACACTCACAAAAAAACAGATGTAAAGCTTTAACCATTAGACTTCCTAAACCAATCACAAGGCAGCATTTCGGGTGGTCTATAACAAAGCAGAAGCGGCTCTATTGCGGATGTAGCTATTTCCAACCATGTGCTTCAGTTTGTGAATCTCTAGCACATGAGTTGACTTGTTCTTTGCAAGCTAATATTGTTCATTGTTATTTATATTTGCGGTTATTGTTGGTGTTTGTTTATGCATATATATTTATATTTATCTATTTTTATATATACAGGGTGATTTTAAATGATGGACCCATTTTATAAAATTTGTATTTATTAAAGTACAAATCCAACATGAACCATCTTTATACCAATAAACAGAGGAATTTTCAAAGTTTTCAGTAGCCATCTCACTACATACTGACAGTGAAACGCAATGGCGGCCTATTGCGCGAGCACTCTACCGGCCGCTTCTAAAACCATCACCGCCTGCCAAAAAAAACTTTGAAACTTCCTCCTTTCATTGTTATACAGATTGTTCATGTTGGATTTGTGCTTTAATAAATACAAATTTTATAAAATGGGTCCATCATTTAAAATCACCCTGTTTTTCATTCATACTATTTATACAAGATTTGAAGTGCGACAATGTCTCAAAAATGATGTCGAACTGTTAAGAAAGACCCAGGAATTCTTTGAGCAGGAGTAGTAGTATGTGGAGGTTCATGGACACTCCTCTGTTTCTGTGGATAAAGCCATACAACAAACTGCAGAAGCTCTTGGATTATTCGCTAGAACTGTTATTTACAAGGGAGTGAAACTCAAAGAGAAAGAGGAGAAAAATTCCTGAACCATCTGGAATGCAGCATGAATGAAAATAACTTTGTTATCGCAGCTTATAATTTGTTTTATTTCTCCTCGTTGTAGCAGGCACGTTTGCATTATTCTGTTTTTATATTGACAAAAATGCATAATTTATTCTACATATGTTGCAATATTTATGCTGAGTTATTTTCAATTAACAATAATAATACAAAATAGTTATTATTCATTGACATTTGCTACTTATGTATACTTTTTTATGCGGCTTAGACATTATAGAAAGGAGAACAATCAGCTGTTGTTGTTTACTAACCACTTTGGCATTGCTGCAACCACAATATAGCCAACATTACGCGAAGCCACACGAACTGTCATGTGCAAAGATTGAATGACGGGGGTATAATTGGAACTAAACTTTGTGACTACCTAAAACATTTACTCATAAGCCACCACAGTATTTAAACACAGCAGACAGTGCTACCACAGATAACCTCCCGAGCGTGTTGTTTAATATTTGTGCACTTACCTACACACATTTTGTCCTTTAATGTGTAGCCATCAGCACATGTGTCACACATATCTGGACCATCCCCTTGACAGCCATCACAAGCTCTATCACAAGCTACAAAAAAGACAACTTTATTCATACAGGCTCCAGGTGCTGTTACTGGGAAGCACAGAGGTCATATTGAACACTAAAGTATTCATTTGTCATTTAAAGTTCACAATGGCTAATCCACAATGATTAATGTGAAATGGATGGTTTTACAAATTATTTCATTTACTTTTCAATAAAATTGAATGGTACAACAATAAACTTACAGTATTAAAAAACCTCAGATTTTAGCTCAACCCAAAGAAACATGTCCAAAAACAGAACAAACTAAGGAGAAATCTCTTTCCAAAAAGGAAATAAAAAAACAAATAAATGAATCAATCAAAAAAGGCTATGTGCACCCATGGACATAAAAAGAATCATCCCCAGATTCTATGTGATGACCTGAGGGGTTCGTGTACCTTTGTAACAGCTGTGTTCCAATTTATCCGTAAACCTTGAGTATAATTTTCTCCATTATGTTTCAATGCGCCTGTCCCAAGGGGGGGGGGGGTTGCAGGTATATGGCACGGTTCCTTTCTCCAACATGTTACAATATTATATATACAATTTTTCCTATACGATTTACTATATTAAATAAAACTTTTTGTATCTTCATTAGTGCCATTATGTGGTTACAATCACTTCAATATATCCCATAATTTATATTATAATAGTATTATTTTATATCTGGTTAACTTATTTTCAATAATTAGAAAAGACGGAAAAATAAAAATGGAAATTCAGATATGGAGAGTCATCATGATAATCACAATTTTGCTGATAATAGGAGGAGTGGAACAGAACCCAGGACCAACGGAAATGAACAAATTAATGGAAGAAATAAGGGAGATGGGAATGCAACTAGGAAAAAGGATGGATAATACAAGAGAATTGAAAGAAGCAATGAAAATACAAAGAGAAGAAATGGAGAAACAGATATCAGAATGTAAAGAAAGAATAGTTGGGATGCAAAAAAGATACGAAATGGATAAGAGAAGAAAAAACTGCGTAATATTTGGAGTGGCAGAGGACAGAAGAAATCTGGAAGACAAGGTATATGAAATTGTAGAAGATGTGCTGGGAATATGGATGTACGGCTGGGAAATTGAAGATACGTTTAGGATAGGCAAGAAAGGAAAAAAGCCAAGACATATTATTTTGAAATTGACAACAATGAGAAAAAAGTGGGAGATTTTAAGACAAACAAGAAGACTAAGGGGGACAAAAATATTTATAGAACAGGACTATACAAAAGAGGAACAAGACCAAAGGAAGGAATTAATTAAAAGAATGAATGAAGCAAGGGTGGTAGGAAAAGCATATCTAAGAGGTCTATAATTAATAGTGGAAGGTGAAAATTGGAATATGAGTATTAAAAGAAACGAAACTAGAGGAACATATGCACTACAGCAAAATATAGGTCTGCCGGAAAACGCAGGACAAAGACCTGAACAGAGAATGGAGTCATCAGCAGGATTTCAGCAAAGTCAAACATGGGTAAGAAGAGGTCAGCAACACGGGAGAGCGACAGCTGATCAAGAGGGCAGAAGAAGTGGGAGAAGCAGCTTTGATGAGAGACGAGAGGAGGAGATAAGGGAGATACATCAACAAGAGACAACAAGGGGGAAGGCAGGAAGAAGAGTTGGTAGTGGAGGGAGAAAGTGAAGAAGCAACCTTGGTGAGCGAAATGTCCGAGAGGGAGGAGCCAGAAGAAAGAGGGGAGGCAGCAGGAGTTGTGATGAGTGAGGGAAGGGAGGCAGGGAAAAGTGAAAGTGCAAAGAGGGGTAAAATGCAAAGTGGGGAAGTGTTATTGGTAGGGTCCATGAGTGAAGCAGAAGAAATAATAAAAAAGAAAGGTTTACAAATTTTATCCAAGGATTACATTCAGCTTAGGGATGTAAGAGAAGAAAGGGAAATGGAGCCTCGAACTACAAGATACAGGAAATTAGTGGAGAGTTTTAAATTTCAAGAACAACCAAAGAATAAATAGGGAAAGGGGCTAAAATTAATGTTTTGGAATGTGGAAGGGCTAAGAAATAAGAAAGGCAGCGGTGAAATTAAAAACATTATCTGTTCTATGGATTTTGTGGGAGTAGCAGAGACATAGTTGGGAAACGAAGAGGTAGCAGAGATAGCAGGTTTTAAGTTTCTAGAGAAAAAGGCAAGGAAAAGATGTGACAGGGGAAGAGCATCAGGAGGAGTAGGTTTGTTTATAAAGAACAATACGGAAACAATTATTGATATAGAAAAAAAATGCAGAATAGAGACCCCAATGTGTTATGGTCAGTAATTAAGCCGAATAACAGAGTAAGATTAGGAATACGAGTGGCATTAACCCACCAGAAGCATCATATTTTTACGACAATAACTTCTATAGTAAATTAGAAGAAGACATGGAAGAAATACGAGAAAAGATGACAGAGACAGAATTTATTGTGATGGGAGATTTGAATGCGAGAATAGGGAAGGAGAATGGAAGGTTATTAGGTAAAGAGCATATAGAAGAAGATAGGGATGTGATAAGGCCAAGGAAAGCAGAGACGTAGCGATTAATAGGGAGGGAAAAAAATTACTAGAATTTTGTGAGGTAAACATGTTAATATGTAATGGATCAATGGAAGGAGATGAGGAAGGGGAGTTTACATTCGTAAACGCAAACGGACAAAGTGTGGTAGATTACATGATATGTAGTGAGGAACTGGAGGATAGAATCACCACATTTAAAATAATAAACGAAGTAGTAGGTAGTAGCATTTTCCATTAATGATGGAAATAAATGTTTTGGAACTGAAGGTAAAGAATAAGGAAATAGCTAAAATAAAAACAATAAAAGTGTATAAATGGAGGGAAGTACTAAAAGAGGACTTTGTGAAAGAATTAAATTCAAAGGTAAATCAGACTGTGGAGTGTGGTATAAAAATGGCTATGGATGAGGGAAATTCAGAAAAACTATTACAGTTACTAAAATTATTACTAACAAGAGCAGGAGCAGGGATGGAAGGAAGGCAGGAAAAGGCCAAGAAATTAAGGGGTGGTTTGATGAGGAGTGCAGAGTAAAAAAAAAGGAGATATTTAAAGAGCTTATTAGATGGAGGAGGTCAGAGAAGGAAAGGGATAGAGACAAAATCTGATAAAACTTAAGGGAGAATATAAAGGTTTGCTTGAGGCTAAGAGGAAAGAATGGCAGGGAAATATAGAAAAGAAACTAAAGGCAGCAATAGAGAGTATGGATAGTAAAAAATTATGGGAAATAGTGAGGATGATGAACAAGAAGAGAGAGGATAAAAATGAAATTACACCGAGCGAATGGATAGGGTACTTTAGAAGGCTAATTGGAGAAGGGAAGAGGGTAAAGTTAGACACAAAAGAGGTAGGACAAGGAAGAATATTCAATGAAAAATTAGATGGTAAAATCACGGAGCTGGAAGTTTACCAGCAAATAAGGAATATAAAAAAAGGCAAGGCAGTAGGAATAGATGGAATACCAGGGGAATTCTGGAAAATACATGGGGAAATGCAAAGTGGTTTAAAAGTGATGACAAAATTATTAAATAAAATTAAAGAAAAGAATGATGTGCCAGAATGTTGGAAAGTAAGTATGGTGGTACCAATCTACAAGGGAAAGGGAGGAGCAAATAGACCAGAAAACTATAGGGGAATAAGTTTACTATCAATATTAGGGAAAATATACACAGGTATACTGGCCGACAGATTAAGAAGCTGGGTGGAAGAGGAAGGAAAACTGTCAGAATATCAAGCAGGATTTAGGAAAGGTAAACAAACAATAGACAATATATTTACAATAAAGACTATAATAGATAAGTATTTGAGCAGGAAAAGAGAAAGGATATACATGTTTTTTGCAGATTTTGAAAAAGCATTTGATACAATAAATAGAGAAGCATTAACTTATAAATTAAGCAAGAAATGGGTAAGCAAAAATTTTATAAAAGAAATCAAAAAGATTTATAAAGATATAAGATTTTGTATAAGATGTAAAAATAATGGAATTACAGAAATGACGGAGCAAAAAATAGGATTAAGACAACGGTGCAAATTGAGCCCTATATTATTTAATATATTCATTGATGACATATTAGAAAGAGTGAAAGAAAAAATCTGCACTGTCCCATAATAGCAAATACAGAGATACCAGGTTTACTATATGCGGATGATCTTATGGTCGGGGTTATAACGGTAATTGGGCTACAGAAAGCAATCAACGGAATACATGAATTCTGGGAAGAATGGGGAATTACAGTAAATATAAATAAATCAAAAGTTATGGTATTTAAAAGAGGAAATAAACTAAAAAGAGAAGAGAAACGACAGATTGGGGGGTTTAAAGTTAGAAGTTGTCAAGGAGATGGATTATTTGGGGGTGAGGATGAGAGGTAATGGTGAATGGGGGGCGCATAGCAGGAAGGTTATGGCTAAAGGAAAGGCAGCAATGACAGGAGTAAGGATGTGCAAATATAAATTAGAAATGCCAACTAAATGGATAGAAAGAATGTATGAAGCATTGGTAGCAGCAAGAATGCTATATGCAGTAGAAATTTGGGGGGATCTGAATTAAGCAGAAAAACGGACCAGAGCTACAGAAGTGTTCTGTAAAGAGCTATTGGGGTTACCAAGATCAGCACCAGGGGAAGTAGCATTGGTGGAATTAGAAAGAACAAGAAGAAACGGAGTGATAATGGAAAGGATATTAAAATTTTTGTTTAGATGCCTGAGAAAAGATGAGGAGGAAATTTTAAAGATATGCATGGAACAACAAAAGAGTATGAAAAAATAAAAATAGCTGGTGGACAGGGGTAGAAAAAATTATGGAGAAGATAGGAATGGGAGATATTTGGAGAACAGGAGAAAGAAATAGCAATGGCTTCTGGATAACAGTAAGAAACAGAGTGGAGGACATAGAAAGACAAGAGATTTAGGGAAGCTTAGAGAATAAAAAGTCACTAGGGTTCTATAGATTAGTAAAAAGAAATGGGGAAGAGAAGGGTATGTGGATTATTGTAATAGAGCAGAAAAAGAAATGTTTGCATGGATGAGAACAGGATCAATGTATCTGCGAGGGCTAAGAGGCAAAAAAAAATGGAATTTGTGGATTACGCGGAGGCAGTGAAAACACAGAGCATTATATGACAGAATGCAAAGCATTAGCAGAATGGAGACAAGTAGTATGGGAGGAAAAATGGGAAAAAATGGATAGAAAAATAGTAGTAATTAAAATGTTGACAAGAAAAGAAGAAAAGCAACATGAATATGGGGGAGTTCTTAAAGAAAGTAAAAGAGAAATGGATTAGAAAATTAAGAGAGATAAGAAAGGTAGAAAGACAAACGGAGGAAGGAGAGGATGGGCAATAGGGATTAAGGGTAGCAAGGGATGCTCAGATGAGCCAGAAGGCCAGGTTGCCAGGCAAAAAGAGCAGCATAGCTGGTAAGGAAATTTATACATAGGTTAAGTTAGTTTATAAGTGGAATATTGTAAAAAGAATTGTGTATAAAAATGTATAAAATAAAGTACCTATCTATTTTCTAGAAACTGTAGTGCATGGACGTCAAGTTTTAACAAAGAGAAAGAGGGAGGGAAATAAGTAACAAGTAATAATTATCATAAATTTTTCTTGGCAACTCACCTAAACAGGTGTAAGAACCCTCATTATTCACACAAAATTCATTTTTCTTACATGGCACCTTCTTTGTGAAACATTCATTCACATCCATGCAGCCTTTTTCAGTATCCATAAACCAGCCTGGTTTACATGCTGAGCAACCTGTGGATAACGAAAACAATTATCATGTTAACATAAAACAAACCTTGAAAAATGTAGTCATACCTTCATACCTTCTCCAGTTGTGAATGGGTTTGACCATATAAAGGAGGTGGGGAAGGACAAGTACTAAACTAAAGTGGAAAAGTTATGCATAATATAGACTGCCTGGTATTAATTAAATTATGTGTACATTTATATCTGTAATGCTTGATGTTTGAAGGTGGTGGGTACAAGCCACCAAGTTCAGTAGGGAAAACGAAATGACAAAAAGTGTGATGTGTTACATTCACATGACTTTCTCTACTCACTATTATTTATTTTCTACAAAGTATTCTCATGAAAGCTTACCTTTTTATCTACTTCATATTAGCAGAGATAAACCTTTGTAGAAATAGTTTCATTTGACATTTTGTTTTAGGCTCAAGTGGGATAGAGAAAATTGAATCAATAATCAGATGTTTATGAGTGGCTATATGCTGGCCTTGAAATTCCATACTCTTTCCATGTATGAGAAATAACTGAAAAGCAACAGCACTTTTAAAAATGACAGAGTATTGAAAGTTCAAACAAATAATAATGGATATCTCAGAAATGACTAATGCCACAAAAAAGTTATTTGAAACAAATTGTGTTTTTTTTAAGAATCTACATATAGTATGTTTCGATTTCTTATGATTTACCAGTTAAAGAAAATTATACACAATTCCTTGTGATTATTTTTTTATTTAAGTAAATTTTATTATACATCGAGTATAATACAACTCTGTAGAGGCTGGCCTCGCAGCTCAGTTGGTAGAGCATCTGCCTGCTGTACCAGAGGTTCCAGGTTTGATTCCCGGCTGGAGGTCGAAATTTTTCTCTAGCCAAAATTATTCTCTATTCTCAGAATCTGGAAGTATGAATGCATGTGAGATCTAATGAATAAAACCCAAAGTTTACCAGAAATCCAACAACAAGTGAATAAGAAAACATGCTGACAATGGGAGCAAACCGTCTCCCGAAACGCGTTCAAGTAAGAACATTTTAGTGATGTAGTGTAACAACCTTCAACTCTCTTTATTTTAAAAAAAGTGAATACGAGTTAACATCATTGCCTATAAGCAACAGGTAATATGTTCCAAAGGAAAGGCCACCAATTAGACCATTGCAGTTAAAGGTGGGGTATAAATGGAGCTTTTAAAAAAAAAAATCTGCAGAAACAGTACAAGATAAAAATATATACACACACACATGTGTAGAGGTTGCAGCCCAGTGGCTGTTCTCATTATAGTCGTGTGAAAGTTGTTAATATTGCAGCAAATCTGAATGTCGTTTGCATTTCAGTTTTCAAAGATGTGCTGTAGTGGGAGGTGGATTGCAATGCTGCTCAGTAGTAGATTGGAGTGGTGTGGAAGGAGTAATGGAGTCAAGTATAACAGGAGTGAAGGGTGTTGTGGATGTACCAAGGTGCATCCGCTATCAGGTGGAGAACCCAATTCTGGATGGTTTGGAATCTTTTCAGTTGAGAGTCTGAAGTCGAAATGCATTCCATTTCTTGCACCAAGTGGCCAACAGGTTAACAAATAACTAGAGGTTATCAGCTGATGATTTCCATGTACCTTTGCTTAAAACAGAGATATCATCTGTAAATTGTGCTATGGTTAAATTGTCATCTTTTGGAAGATCATAGATCTGTATTAGGTATAAGAATGGTACCCATATGCTTTCTTGAGGATCACCAGCTTGTATACCATGTATTGGAGACAGTATGTTTTTGTAGCTAATGGAGAAAATTCTACTGGAAGGAATGACTGCACTATTGTAAACAAGGAGTCTGTGAGTAGGGTTTTTATTTTATATAGCAGCCCATTGTGCTAAACTTTATTGCATTCCTTCTCAATATCCAGAAATAGTCCAAGACAAACAGATGTTTTTTTGTAAGTATTAAGAATTACATCCCTTACACCACAAAATTGCTGATGGCAAGAATGCACTGATTGGAAGCCAAACTGTGTGTTAGGTATTATGGAATTTGCTGACTTTGAGAGATATGGGTAAACGATGATCACTTCTCACTTGTTAACCAAGAACTTATTTCGATGCTATTCCGAGAAACGATATCATGAACCAGTACTGAGAAAACCTTAAATCACATATAGTACACCTCTATGGGGAGGACACATATAAGAGGCTGAAGGTTTTGGAACAGCTATGAAGGGAATGGGCAAATCTACTGTGCAACCTCGCAGTTTTATTGAGGTACCGGGAGCAGGATGCTTACACAGGTTAGTTCATCACAATCAATACACCCAATGTTAATAAAATCATAAGACAAGCCAGCAGAGACTTAAGTGAAGAAAGAATACATCAGGCCTACATAGAACTGGACAGGATCTCAAGAACCCTCCTAAGGTTGCACCTGTTGACATATGCTCAACTCTGGGAATGTGACCTGGAATGGATTGATTGCTTCAGCTGGGCGCTAACACCACCACACAAGAACAGTGTCACCACAGAGCAGATCAACAAATTTTCCAGGCTTTGTAAACAGAATCAGAGTTTATCCACAGACCAGCCAGTAGTCAACCCCACAGAGGAGGAACTGAATCCAGGTTTAACATTAGTGCTCCACAAAGGCTTGAATTTTGGTCCAGCATCAAGAACTGTAGCCATTAAGGATATTTTAAGCAATGTTGAACAAGCCACTTACCATCTCCCTGAGGAGTTTGCTGAATAAGTACCAAGGGAGGTCAGCAATTCAATCAAAAGAGTGCATCTGCCCAGACCGAATCTCATCAAGGAAGAATACAGGGCTTTACAGGACATCCAGTAGGACAGTAGTAGAGTTTTCCTTCCTGTTGACAAAGGCAATACCGCAATTAAGGAGGCAGTAATTAAAACAATAAGATGAAGATTTTAAACGATGATGCTTACAAGAGTATTCCCAAGGATTCTACATAGCAGGTTGTAAGAAACACTGAAAAGCTTGTCAAGATGGCAGGATAATCAACAAAAGAAATCAAATCTCTACTTTCACACATTGCAACAGCTCCAAGACTCTACAGGCTTCCTAAAATCCATAAGCCTGGAGTACCCCTGAGGCCAATAATGAGTGGAAGGCAAGCACACTTCAGCCATATGAAAAATTCCAACAAATTTGTTTATAAGCTGAGCTCAGTGCAACTAGAGTCAGGTGATCTGTTAGCAAGCTTAAATGTTGTCGTTATTCACTAAGTGCCCATGCACAAAACCCTCCAGCTTTTGGAAGAAGACTTTCCTACAGAAATGATAAACTTTTTTAAGCACGCTCTGATATTGACATGCTTCACATATACAGGGAATTTTTATGAACAGACCAATGGAATGGCAATGGGTTCTTCGTTGTCACCTGCAGTGGTTAATTTCTATATGGAAGCATTTGAACACAAAGACTTTGACACTGTGATGAAGAAACCGAAGTGTTTCCCATAATATGCGGATGATAACTTTGTGGTGTGGCTCCACGGCAAGAAGGAACTTCAAAACTTCCTACTACACATATATCCCAACATCTGGTTCACCATGGAAGTGGAAATGAATGGAACCCTACCTTTTCTAGATGTTTTAATATACAGGAAGAATGATGGGACATTAGGACACACTGTATATAGAAGCTTACTTATATGCACCTGTACCTGAATAACAGTCAGCACAGAAACGAGGTCTCTTGAGATCCCCTTTTCATAGGGCATTTAAGTTCTCAGTCCATGACAGTTTACAGACTGAAATCAATCACCTGTTTGAAACATTGCATACAATGACTGCAACCACAGGGAATTAAAAGTTCAAGATAAAAGCATCCATATCTTTTCGACAGGATCGGCAGGATAATGAGGCATTATAACATAGAGACAGTATATAAGTCACCACAAGAAAATAAAACAGATGCTTCAGCTGGTTAAGGATAATACTGGCCTAAAAACTACGAGAGTATACGAAATCCCATGCCAATGCAGACTTGTGCACATCAGACAGAAGGATAGGACTATAGAGGAATGATGCAAATAACATCAGTGCTACACCAAGTTGTTGCAACCAGAAAAATCTGCAGTAGCCAAACACTCCATACAAATGGAGCATTAAGTCTTATTTGATGAAGCCAAGGCCATTAATAGAATATCTGGCTATTGGGACCACCGCATACAAGAAGCCATTGAAATAAGAATTCAGGACAATACCTTTAACATGGTCTTCAACATAGTGAAATTTGGAGACCTATTACAATTTTAAATCAGGAGAGGGATCAGGATTGCAAAGTGATTCAGGAGACCTACTGGTTTTTTAGGTTATTTATTATAAAAAATTACCTGGTGCCGGTACAATAGGCCCGGCTTACAGGCTTATATTTACATAAGTGTTACAATTTTCTTGTTTGCATTAGACTATGTTTATATTGTAAGGAAAAACCCATGCGGTGGCCAGCCTTAGGCCACCGAGAACAGTTTTTGTATGTAGTCTTTTCAGTTGTTTTTTTTCAAACTTGTTTTGAAAACACTTTTTTTTTTATTATATACATATGTACACACACTCATACACACGCACACACTCGCTCTCACACACATACACACATCTGGCCATGTGAAGCACGTCCCAGGACTAAAACTAAACACTATCACACGAAATATATACACTAATTACACAACACTTCACTATTTACACAATATTTACAGTCCGCGGTTTTGCTGTGCGGCAGCTTGTAGCAGGATGGTTGTTTCGTGGTGACGGCCTCTGCAGTAGTTGGGGTGGCCTGGGGCCTGGTGTGATGGGCGCGCTTAATGGCGAGCCGTTGTGCCGTTAAAACATTCTAATACGGCCATGTTTCCTATGCTTCGGCTCGCCACTGCCGATGCTGGAGATTAGGAGGTTCTGGTGTCCCCATATGCGCGCCCATACCGACGAGGCACGTTTTGTAATGGCATCAGGGATGGAGGGCATGTTTGTTTCACGGAGGATGGTTCGGTTGGATGTCAGGAGAGGAACACGGAGGATTTTTCGGAGGGAGAGGTTTTGAAGGATTTCAACGTGCCTTTTTGCAGATGCCGATGCATTTGCCCAGGCCACACATGCGTAGAGAACCACCGACAGAATGAAGGATTTGTACAGAATGATTTTTGATTTTAAGTTCAGCTGTTTGCTGTGGAAGACGGGGGCGCATAACTTTAACCGCTGCCGCCCTTTGTTGGCGCTATCTTTTAGGTGGGCAGTCCACCGCAATGTTCTGTCCAAGGTGACGCCAAGGTACTTAACTTGCTGGCGACAGTGCAATCTTTGACCACCGACCGTTAGGTCCATGGCCAGCACCTGCCAGCCCACATTCAAGTGACGATGGCCTGTCTCCACTAACATAGACTGGCACAGACCACAAGAAAATAGCACCACCCATAACTTACACTGGACCAATGACAAGATTCCATGCCAGAAGAGGAAAACAAGATACATGATTGACCGATCTCCTGAGCCAATCAATAGACACATTTCCTTTATAAATAGCTCAAAGGCTGCCTGTATTTGACATTACCCCGAAGAAGGCCATAGAGCAAGATGACTGAAAGCTTGGTTAAACCCAGAATTTACTTGGCTGCAATTCTGAGAAGTGATCATCATGAATCAGCACTGAGAGAGCTTTAAATCTCATATAGATGTGGGTCAAGTAGATGTTCAGAAATATTTGAAAACAGAGGAAGAAGGCTGATTGGTCAGTAGCTATGAGGATTGCTCTTGGCTTTATTTGGTTCATGTAACATCACAATGAAGAGGACTTCACTGGCTCTTGCCAGAGAATTCAAGATATATGCTTTATTTGTCAAGTAAATATCTTAAAACTTAATACATAATAAGGTATTTTAACTACAATTATTAAGAACCATTTTTGAGAAAATCAAAACATTTTCACAAATTTTTCATATAGAGAGGTAATTTCCCTGAAAATCTTCTTGTCTTTGGAAGATATTAAAATACGAAGTTTGGTATTTATCAGAGTTTTCATTTTTGAGAGAGAGAGATAGAATCAACATTTTCTAAATGAAGATACATTGCTTTTTCTGATTTCTCTAGTCATAATAAGCGTCATTTCTTTATTAATAGGTGCATTAAAATTTTTGTTGTCCTTTATTCTTTATTAATTTACACTGGTTTCTGTTGATCTTTGTAGTTTTTGTTTTTTGGGGGAGGGATAGTCACTTTTGAACTGCACATAAAAAAAACTAAAGATGATACTTTTGCTACAAGAACTTAATATGTCTGAGGTATCAGAATGAATATTTACTGGAATTTCTTCTGGTTTCATTTCCCAGCTTGTGAGTAGAGAGAGCTGTGGTGGTTGTTTCATATCACAGCTGCCTTGAATCATTTCTACAGTGAAGAGTAGTCTAATATGCACAACATGGCTCTAATATGCCATTCCTGGGGACGAGAACAAGAAAGTTAAGATTTGACCAAGTCTTCTTTCTTGTTCCCAGGACCCAGAGAATGCTTCCTGTTAATTGTTAAGTGCTATCATTATAATACATGTATTTTAACTTTGTCCTTCTTGTTCTGGTTTACATCCTCAGTTATTGCAAACCAGCCTTTATTCAGATCATAAATTGGTTTACTTTGACATCACAGCATTGTTCCCAAGTATTCCCATACAGAAACTACAGTGCTTAATAAGTAACTGACTTACTGCCATTGGGTTACAGCAGATGCAAATAGATCGCTTATGCAGCTATGCCTAGAACAAAAATTTTCAGCTTCAATGGTAATTTCTACCAAAAGACCCAAGGACTTGCTATAGGAAATTTCTTATCTTCTTTCTTAAGCAGGACTGTATATGAGCTATTTTGAGACCCCTGTCACTAAAGCCTTTCCATTAATTTTTAAAATCTGGTTCAGGTATGTAGACAATATTTTTGCAATAGTTTACAACAAACTAATAAATAGGTATGCCCTAAAATTACTGAACCTTCAGGATTGAGCCACTGAATTTAAAACAGCAGCTGAGATTACCGTTTCAGTCATAGACCACTTCAACAAGTGGATTTTCACAGCTTAATACTGAAATGATTATGCATTCCTCTCAGCGAAGAAACAGCTGCATTACCAACAAATCCTGAACCCAAAATTGTTTTTAAAACAAAGTTCATAGAAAAAACAAAATTAAAGTTCAAGAGAAAACGTCTGATGTGCTGCAATCACATGACTCTCTCTACTTACTATCATATATTATATATAGCTTCTATTAATGACAGTTAAAAAATTTAGTTGTCTATCTACTTCATACTAATCGAGGTACAACCTTTGCAGAAATAGTTTCATTAATATTTCAGTTTAGAGACAAGGTAAATACAGGAAACTGAGGCAATAGTCAAATGTTTAAAACAGAGTCGCTATATGCTGGCCCTTGATTATCACTTCATAAAATGACAGAATTCAAAAAACAAAATAAAAAGGGGTATCTTGAAGATGGTCTGATGCCACAATAAAGTTATTTGAAATAAATTGAGTGTTTTAAAGAGATCTGCAATTTCTGTGCAGTAAATTTTTCTCTCTCATGATTTATCAGTTATAAACAATTAATTCTGAATGAAGAGGACTTTACAGGCCATTCCCAGAAATTCAAGATGTACATTTTATTTGTCATGTAAATATTTTAAATATAAGGTATTTTAATCAAAATTGTAAGCCACTTTGGGAAAATAAAAAATTATGAAAAATTTTCCATGTAAATTTCAGGTGGCAGAATTTTCTTCAAAATCTTCATGTCACATCTTTGGAAGGCACTGAATTTAAATACAAAGTATGGTATTCATCCGACATTTAGTTATTAAGTTATGCAGTTCAGGCTCACACATTGACTTACTTTCTAAAAATGTGTTTTTTATTAAGGGGGCCTCAAAACTTATATTTCTGGTGAAATGTCGATACTGAATTTTTGGATGGAATGCAATACTTCATCTACCTACTAGGTATGTGGTAGATAAAGTAAAACAAAATAAATCAGAATACTACAGTAAAAAGCTTAAAAAGCTCTCCTTTATATTTACCTTTGGACAGATAGTTAATTAAAAAAATTTCAAAAGTCATAATATAAGCTTGCATCAAACAAGCATAGCATAAGAAGCTATTAGCTCATTGAAGGACAAAATTCCATCACACAAAATATGAGGTACATACCAAATTAATTGCTTGGATTACCTCCAAATATACATAGAGAAAAAGAACCTGAAAATAAGACTCGAGGAACATTTAAGAAACAAAACTTGAGCCAAAAGAAAAATCAGCAGTAGTAGCCCATTTTTAATCTCACAACCATGAAATTACTTCAATCACAATATAAAATGCAGCTGAACTGACATATACTAAAGAACATGGACAGCATCTTAAACTTTGATTTCCCTCTCTCAGGTCAGCTTAGCAAATTCAAACCTAACAACTGAAGCGCAAAAAACTTTCCCTCATCCAGCAAAGCACAATAATTTGGCAATGACATGCAATTTAGAATGTATAAAATATTCGGTGCAGCAAATATAGAAAAATTAGACATAAAATAATTGGGAATTCTGTTTTCTAAAAATCCTTGAAGAGCTGGTAGTACTGCTTCTTTCTGACACATATGCTGAAACTCTTCCTGGTATCACCATAAACACACATTAAAGCAAAAAAAGCACTTCCTAGGTTATACACAGATTTCTAGTCCATATTTTACACTTCATGACATGAACTATATACAAAAACTGTTACAAAAAATGGGAAACTTACATCCCACAGGTATAGGATTCAAATAAGATAAACTATTTACGTGAAGTTGTTTACAATTGACATCCATTACTGAAAGTTTATGCCAATTTACTGCTGGTTACTATACCCCAACCTTGCACTTGACAGCTAACGTTTAAGTTGGTACACTCGCAAAAAAACATGAAAAGCTTTAACCGTTTGACTTCCTAAGCCAATCACAAGGCAGCATTCCGGATGGTCGATGGCAAAGTGGAAGCGGAACCAGAACCGGAACTAGAAGCCGCTCTGTTGCCAGATGTAGCTATATGTGCTTCAGTTTGTGAATCTCTAGCATGAGCATCGAGTTGTTCTTTGCAAGCTACATATTGTTATTTATATTTGTGGTTATTGTTTGGTAGTTTTGTTATTGTTCGTTTATACATATATATTTATTTATATTTATCTATTTTTATACATATTTCATTCATATTATTTATTTATACAAGATTTAAGTGCGACAATGTCTGAAAAATGATGCCGATCGCCGAGTGATAATTCACAAAGTGAAAATCGTTTGTGGCGAGGTATGTTACTTAATAGTCAGGCATTGGAACTATTAAGGAGAACCCGGGAATTCTTTGAACAGGAAAAGGAGTACGAGAAGCTTCAGGCCATTCCTCTATTCCTGCTGATAAAGCCGTACTACGAAATGCAGCAGCTCTTGGACTAAGCATGAGAACTGTTATTCACAAGGGAGTGAAACTCCAAGAGAAAGAGGACAAAATTCCTGAACCATCTGGAACGCAGTAGGTATTTCTGTCAATTCCGGGGAAGAAAAGAAAGCAGCCTCGTTCAGTCACAAATCTTGATGCTTTCCAATTAGACGCCATACGTAGGCACATTTATGCCTATTATCATAGAAAGGAGTATCTGACCATACCAAAGCTACTTATATCGCTTAGAGAAGCAGAGCTGTTCACTGGGGCAAAACGTCACTGAAAGCGGTGCTGAAAGACATTGACTTTGAGTACAAAACACTGAATGGAAGAAAAGTGCACACATTGCAGTGATGCAAAGCATGTTTTTGCATAAAATTTTGGGCAAAGACCTCCATAAAATAGTGTGGCTGGACGAAACGTGGGTCAATGCTGGAGAAGCTGTAACAAAATGCTGGACAGACGACACTCCCAACAGCTGTGGCCATCAGCCGACAGGGAAAGGAGCCTGGCTAATTGTGGCTCACGCTGGTTCTTCCAATGGGTTTATTGAAGACGGTCTACTGGTCTTCAAATCGAAGAAAACTGGAGATTACCATGAAGACATAGACCATTCTCGCTTCCTGGAGTGGTTCAGAAAGCTTCTGCAGCAACTGGACTGTCCAACAGTTATAGTGAATGGACAACACACTGTATCACTTTGTAAAACAGGACAAGGTCCTACCTCCGACAGAAAAGAAGTTATGGTAGAGTGGCTAAACGCAAGGGGTGTTGCTGGAGACATGAGCATGACCAAGCTGCTTCTGTATTCCCTGGTGAAAGAAAATAAGCCTATAACACCAACTTACGTCGCAGATGAATTAGCCAGGGAACTAGGTCATGAAATGATTAGGTTACCACCTTATCACTGTCACTTCAACCCTATCGAATTAGTGTGGCGCGACATTAAGGCTTATGTGAGGGAGAACAATAAGTCATTTACCATTACCGAAGTGGAAAAGCTTTTGCGGGAAGCTGTGGAAAGGCGTTTGCGGGAAGCTGTGGCAACGGTGGATGCGGCTTCGTGGAAGAAGAAAGTAGATCATGTGAATAAGCTAATACAAAATGCACAAGAAATAGATGTAATTATTAGTGAGTGTGAACCATTAATGATATGCCTTGGTGAAGATGATGACGGGGATTTCGATGGAATTGAGCCATTGCAGTTTTAAATCGGTGAGTGAAAATAACTTTGTAATCGCATGCTTATAATTTGTTTTATTTCTCCTCATTATAGCAGGCAAGTTTGCATTATTTTGTTTCTATATTGTCAAAAGTGCGTAATTTATTCTACATACGCTGTAATGCTTTTGCAGTTATTTTTAATTAACAATAATAATACCAAATAGTTATTATTCATTGACATTTGCTACTTACGTACACTTTTTGTATGCGGCTTAGACATGATAGAAAGAACTACCAGCTCTTATTATTTACCAGCCACTCTGGCAACGTTGCAACCACAATCTAGCCAACCTTACGCGAAGCCACACGAACTGTCAAGTGCAGAGATTCAGCGGCAGGGGTATAGAGGTCACTAGCAGTGCGATCAAATTTTTAGGCCACACATTATGCATTTTGTTGCAGCCCAGTGAATGGGGACCATGGTCATGATGAACATGATATATTCAGTATGTAATCTTAAATTACAATATTGCAATAGAATTTAATGCTTTATCATGTCCATGATGAAAATCTGTTAACACTTTGAATCTGCCCCCAAAAGATGTAAAAATGCCTCCTTTGCCATAAAGTCATAATAAAACAGCCTCTGCTTCATTACATTTTATGAGCAAACTGTAAAGCAGGCATCACCAACTGGTTGCTCTGTGAGTAAAGCAGATAGAGTAATCTTACTCATTGTTCCTGCTGAATCAGCTACATGCACTGTGTGACCTTCAACTGTGCAGTGATAGTAAGCAACATTTTGCGTTTGAAATATGTAATCCACTGTTCATAGGTTAATATATGAACCTATTGTAGGTTCATGATTGGTAGAATAATTGCTCTATTACATTACCTCTTATATTAGTATTTATATTTCTAATATGAATATATACATATTTTCATAAGCTTGGTAGTTGTAACATAAGCAATTACAAAAAATAGTGACAATTATTATAGTATTAACATAGTAAAACAACATGCTCTTTAACTTGGTCAATACAATTATAATCGCACTGTAAGGCTAACACCATGAGAGTTATTTTGTAACGAAAAACTTTCACATTTATAGCAGTGAATATGAACAGGTCTCTTAGTAATTGATTGGTATCTAACACAATTTGTCAAAAAACCTTTTATATTTATAGCAGTGAGTATGAACAGGTCTCTTGGTAATTAATTGGTATCTAACACAATTCGTAAAAAAGCTTTCACATTTATAGCAGTGAGCATGAAGAGGTCTCTTGGTAATTAATTGGTTTCTAACACAATTCTAGCAAACTACAATATACTTATTAATTGAAGCATTACAAGGAAAGAGAGAACCACCACTGCTGTCGGAAGCCCGCTTCTTAACCGATACCACGTGTTTACTCACTGCAATGCACGGAGCAATCCTGCTTGCTCTAGCACAGAATCAAGCGAGTTGGTGACACCTGCTGTAAAAACTGTCAAGTATGTTTATGCTTCAACACCAGTAGTCTTCAAAACAATACAAAAATATGTTCCCGATTCCCTTGCCAGTCATGGGGCAAAAGCTTCCAAAACTGTCCTAATTGAATACAAGTGAAGTTTAAAATTTCACAAACATACAAGTTAATCACCTTGCTGTATGCAACTTCTATTGTGAATACCCAAGATTTGGAGTGTTATAAGAAGGTAAAATTGTATAAATTACATATAAAATGTCTGGAGACCAATTATATGGAGCATAATAAACTGGAAGTTTTAATGATTAGAGCACATACAGGTTTTTACTGCACTACTTTTAATCATGCCAAACTTTGGTAATTATGAAAACATTACCTTTTGGTCCAGATTGCGTACATGCTCCTTGACAAGACAAATGACAAGGAGAGCACAGAAGTTTATTTTCATCACGATAGGCTTCATAGTATTCTTTGGCACAAGTGTTGCATATTGCTCCTTCATAACCTGGATCGCAGCTACATTTCCCATTTCCTTTCCGGGTTCCTGCTCCCTGGAAGATGAGACTGGATTACAAAATGTTAAGCACCATTTAGGATTTTTTGTAGTAAGTAGCTCCTCACACAAAATGCATGGTTAAAACTGTTGCTTTAGAATAGAGTAGAATATTTATTGTAACCTTGATACAATTTCCAACATGGTAAGCATGCCATATATGTTCACTTCAGGTTATTGTCATTTGACATACATAAGCAGTACAAATTTGTTTTAATTTTTGTCTATATTATATATTTAATAAAGAAAGAAAATTATTTCTACATTCTTTCTTTAGCAAAAACAAAAGTGAACAAACATGTGGCATTAACGAGAGAAGATGGATAACTAAACAGTCACTAGTAAAAGAAGTAAAATCTCTTATATATTATCTGTAAACGTCTGGAAAGTATGCTTCCAATACAGATATCAATCTTTCATTTAACCAGAAGAACACATGAACTGAAACTCATCAATTTCACATACTTACTGCTATTTCTACCTACTTACCATTGGTTTAAATCCTATTTAAGAAATAGAGGGCAAATAATTGAAATTAGTTATTTGGATAAATCACAAATTCCATGAATGAAAAATCATCAAAAAAATTAATTAATGAATATGGCCTACTGCAAGGATCTATTCTTGGGCCTATTGTTTCTCATTTATATTAATGATCTACCATCAAGAACCGACACTGCAGAGGTTGTGTTATTTGCAGATGACACAAGTATATTTATGAAAGGCAATAACTTAAATAACAATAGGATTTGCATTAATCATGTAATGCAAAAACTTTCTAATTGGTTCAAACACAACAGACTTGTAATTAATAAAGAGAAGACAAATACACTATACTTTCATGTACAAAATAAGAATATACAAAAATCTAATATTGAACTTGATATAAAAAAAGATTCAATATGTCGAAAGTGTAAGATTCCTAGGAATAATTATAACACAACATATGAAGTTAAATATTCACATAGATGAGTTGTTAAAAAAAATTAAACAAAGTACTGTACATAATACTAGCAACTAGGAACACCTTAAAAGCAGAATCTATATGAATTATATACTTTTCCTACTTCCACTCAGTTCTTACTCATGGGGTAATTCTCCAAATAGTGTCTCATTATTTAAATTGCAAAAGCAAGTAATTTGATTAATGCTCACAGCACCCAGACAAACTGGTTGTAAAACTCTATTCAAACAGGTCCTATTTTACCACTACCATCCTTTTTACAGAGTGTAACAAAAATGTACAGCACACATTCCTCACACGTAGACGAATAAATTATGTTATACGAACATGGGTCTGGAAACCCTTTGTTTCCATGTTACAACTCATTAATCATGGGAAACACACACGAACAGAACGTTAGAATCATGGGGAACATGCACTCTTGGTTACGTTATCATTATTGTAGGCTCACCGCCATTTTTTTGTTTTACATGTCCCTGTTGCCATGCGACTTGCATCATTGCTTGTTTACAGGTAACATCAACTGTTCCAGTGAGCAGTACGACCTTGGCAAGCACACGGGTTACTACGTACTAGAGTTGATCACAGACTTGGCTTGTGCAATGGCAGTGTACACAAATGCAGAGATGGCAGATGCCCATTTGAAGTATGGATTAGTAGATGGAAATGGCGCTTGCGCTCAACGTTTGTACCGGGAGAAATTTCCAAGACGAAGGTGCCCCGACAGGAAAACGTTTGAAGCCACTGATTGTCATCTTAGGGAATATGGGGCATTTCAGCCTGACACTTGTGACCAGCGGAGGCCTAGAAGGACAAGGACACTGCAACGGGAGGCGACAATTCTTCAGGCAGTTGACGACGACCCTAGTGTCAGCACAAGACAAGTAGCTGCAACAATGAATGTTGATCACATGACTGTCTGGCGAGTGTTACACGAGGTCCAGCTGTATCCATACTGTTTACAGCATGTGCAGGCACTATCAGCAGCTTATTTTCCTGCATGGGTATACCTCTGTGAATGGTTTATGCAACAAAGTGTCAATCCTAATTTTAGTATAACAGTGCTGTTCACAGATGAGGTGCCATTTCAACAAAATCAGATTGTAAATTATCACAATCGGCATGTATGGGCTGATGTCAATCCTCACGCAACTGTTGAAGAAAGTCATTAACAAAGATTTTCTGTCAATGTTTGGGCTAGCATTGTCGGCAACTGTTTGGTAGGACCTCGCGTTCTTCTACCCAGGCTCAACGGACAAAGTTACAAGGGTAATCCCAAAAGTAAGGTCTCCAAAGCGCTGGGATAACAGGGAAACTGTTTGTATGGATGTTGGCCATACTGCTTTTTTCCTTCCTCCCTCCACTCTCTTCAGAAACCACCGCACATCCCTTAGTGCCCTCAGTCTTGGCTTGGCAGCCAGTTTTAATGGAGTTCCCGTTAGCCACTACCGCCAGGTGCGAAGTTCGCACAGTTATTCGCTTTTTGAGTGCAAAAGGGGTTAAACCTGTCGAAATTCATCGACAGTTGATGGAAGTGTATGGAGTCTTGTATGGATGTCAAAAATGTCCGCAAATGGTGTAGAGAATTTGCAAATGGTCGCACGGAAATTCATGATGAGGAAAGAAGCAGGAGACTGTCCTTTCTGATGAAACAATCACAAAGGTTGAACAAATCGTGCTTCAAGATTGGCGGATCACTCTTGATGAGCTCTGCATTGTTGTTCCTGAGATTTCTCGAAGCACTATTCATCAGACTTTGATTGAAGAGTTGAAATTTCGGAAGGTGTGCGCAAGATGGGTCCCAAGAATGCTGACAGAAGATCACAAAACGCAACACGCTGAAGCTTCCTGCCAATTTCTTCAATGCTATGCAGATGAAAAGGACAACCTTTTGGATTCAATAGTCACGGGTGATGAAACCTGGGCTTTTCACTTCACACCTGAGACCAAACAACAATCACATGAGTGGTAGCATTCTGGTTCACCCAAGCCGTGAAAATTCAAGAAAACAGTCTGCCGGTAAAGTCATGGCAACTGTGTTTTGGGATCGAAAGGGGATATTGTTGGTTTAACTTTATGGATCCTGGGACAACAATAAATGCCGACACGTATTGTCAGACATTAAAATAACTCAGACGGGCAATTCAGAACCGTAGAAGAGGAACGTTGAGCAAGGGCATAAGCCTTCTCCATGACAATGCTCACTGCCACACCGCCCGTCAAACCATGAATCTTCTGCAACAGTTTGGATGGGAAACCATCACCCATCCACCCTATAGTCCGGACTTAGCACCCAGTGCCTACCACTTGTTTCCCAAGTTGAAAGAACACTTGGCTGGAAGGTGCTTCGGTGACGACGATGAAGTGAAAAATGAGGTCCATCACTTTTTCAAGAGCATGGCGGCAAGCTGGTATGACATGGGCATACAAAAACTGCCACAGCGTCTACAAAAATGCATCGAATGAAATGGCGATTATGTGGAAAAATAGACAAATGTTAAAGCTTCAAAACTATGTTCCATTTGCTGTCAATAAAAGTTTCTTTGTATTTTAAAAAAAATTGGAGACCTTACTTTTGGGATTACTCTCGTACCTAATTTCATAGAGAATGCTCTACCTGATCTGTTAGCAGATGTGCCTTTAGCTGTGCGACAAAACATGTACTTCATGCACAATGGTGCACCTCCTCATTTTAGTGTTAATGTCCGTTGGCTTCTAAATAACAGATTCAGTGACAGATGATAGGTAGAGGTGGACCAATTGCCTGGCCTCCATGCTCCCCGGACCTAAACCTACTGGACTTTTATTTGTAATCTCTTGTGTATCCAACCCCAGTACCAGATGTTCAGAATCTCCATGCCCATATTATAGAAGGCTGCGAACCCATATGCAATACTCCAGGGATACATCAGCACATTTGGGATTCACTACGGCGGCAGGTTAATGCATGTATCAATGCTCACGGAGGCCATATTGAATATCTCCTGTGAGAAAGAGTTGAATGTGGTATGCTGGTACATTCTATTCTTATGTGTTTCCCATGATTAATGAGTTGGAGAAAATGAGTTGTAACATGGTAACAAAGCATTTCCAGATCCATGTTCATATAACAATTTCTTTGTCTATGTGTGAGGAATGTGTCCTGAAATTTGTGCTGTACATTTGTGTTACACCCTGTATACAAAATGTATTACCCACTGTTTATACCTACCAAAACCTAAATTCTTTTAAAGCAACTTCAGATGTCTACACTTATGAAACAAGAAACAGACATAACCTAACTTTAATAACACACAATACAACACTATTTACAAAAAGTTTTATTGTAACAGGCTTAAAACTCTGTAACTGTTTACCGAGTACACTTAAGGTCATCAAAAATTTAAGATATCTTTAAACATAAGTTGACGAAACTTTTAATGGATTACTGTTTTTATACCATTGACAAGCGTTTTCAAACATATGTAACAACTGATTACATTTAAGTAAGATTACAACTAATATGCTATTGTATATTGTAAAATACTGTTATTTTATATTATAAATATTGTTATATACCATAATACTCTTAAACATATGTTGACAATTATATATCATGTATTCATGATCTACAGATGCAATAAAATTGAATTGAAATGAATATTTAATGAAGCATTATCACAAACATTACTATCATAACATTTTCTGCATGATTTATTGAAATTGAAATAGGTCAATAATTCATCTTTGATTACGTCCACTGAGCTCCTAGATTCTACCAGAAACAAAAATATACATCAAACCACAGCAAAATTCGGGCCAATTCATATTTAGTTAAGGACGAGGGCTGATGATAACTAATGAACTGTGTAAAAACCATTTATTTTTGATAAGATGATAAGCTCAATTGCCAAGGAAAGCTTCCAAGGAAAGCACGGCACATTATTAACTACAAAAACAAGTAATATTTGCCATATGATACCTTATTATACTGTATGTGGAACAAAAAGTGGAAAATACTGTACTGTTCCTTAAAAAAACCATATGTCTGGCGACCATAAGCTTATGGTACAGTCCATACAAACTACTTCCATCATTCACCTTTGGGGCAAGTGGTCAGGGCCAGATCCCACAGGCTCCATTATGTAATGTGCTTAGCAATATTTGTATATATATAAAAAATAATAACTTGCATTCTTTATTCAGAGTCATTCCAATTAGTAGTATGTTCATGAAGTATTGAAGTCTAATCTAATGAGCTTGTCGTTCAGACACTATTTCAATCACTCAGTAGAACTTCATAGGGATATATTTCCAAAACAATGACACGGCCATAGTCTACTAGGCTCCCAGTAGACCACGGCCCACAAGCCTGGATAATACTTTATTAATATTGACACCGGTCGTGAAAGCTTATGAATCTTAATAACACAGCCATACAGGGTGGAAAGGGTAGCATTAATATCAATAGCTTCAGGAATAGTTCTACACATATTCTGATAAATATTGTAATTTGTTTTTCTCTGAACACTAACTGGCATAAAAAAATTAATGTGCATCAGAATTTATTGTGTCATCAAACCCTGATGCCTTTAAATATCAAACCATGTTAGGACTATGGACATTTAAAAGAAACTTAACAATGTTTTTCTCTGTATGTTCTTTGTACGGGCTTTGCAGAATTTACAAGTGAAGTTTCAACTAAATCATACTTTCCATGGCATACTACACTCGATTATTTCACAGAATGGCTATCCTTTCACCACTCTGACTTTTGCCATGCAGGTCAGCTAAAGGTGAGAGAGTAGCTGATAAGTGCAGTTGCACTAAGAGAGGACGAAGATGGACAATAAAGAGTTGCACCAAGAAGTCCACAAGCTGGGAACAGTTAAATATAATTTTAATTTACCAGAAAATAGGATGCAGTGATAAAGGTACGCTTAAAAAATTAAACCTGCTAGTAAAATAACTCTGGAGTGTTGGTTTGCTACTGCTCAGCACAGATGTGATAAATGTATCTAGAAAGGACTAACTAAATGAGCAAGTAGAAAGAATGGAGTTTTTCAATTAATTATTTTAGGAACATTGACAATTTAAAATTTTATTGCAAACAAATATTCTTTACCTTTACCAATGCTTCAATGTCTCAGCAACAGAGATTTTGTACCAAGTACCCAATTTTGTCCAGGAGTGATACATCATAGCAAATGCACGGAGAAAGCAAATGTTTAAAGGCAAGTGCATTTGAGAAACTCTTTTCATTTCATAAGGTTCCTTAACAATTTATTTTCACTGTAGAGTTAACAAGTATCAAGCCTGAAAATCTGTTTTGTATTCCTGCATGTGCTTTGCATAGCATTTCTTGTTAATTTATTCACCAATTTAAGTGTAAAATGCAAATCCTTGATGGAAACACAAACATTCCTCTTTCCTGAAAGCTAGTGAATGTACTTCCAGCATCATCAGTTCCTTACTTTGTGACCTACCATAATGCCTATATGCTACATGCTCAACAATGTGGCCTCAGTCTCAAATCACTTATTTTAGATAACATATCAAAATAGGTTATTATATGTACAGTACTGATATCTTGCAACCTTATGCTTATGTCGTTCCAAATATCTCATAATACACTCTTTTGGGATAGAGGAAAAATGAATGCAGCATTTATCAAAGTACCCGAATCAGTTTCAGAGCAGGAGTGAAAATCTGAATGGCAATTATTTTTGAATACTTTGAAGTTAGAGAATGAACTCTGAGGAGAATGTTATGAATTGTGAGAGCTGAAAATGACAAGCTGTGAATGCTGCAAAGTTTGAGAATGATTTAAATCACCATCCGAGTGCTCCTGGCTGAGGCAGCATAATCATAAGGGTAAAAGAAAGGTTAATTTCTTACCTACATGATTTGATGGAATCACATAGTAAGAACCATTAGTAAAAGAAGTGCTACAACAAGGCTGTCTATTGAAAATGAGTGTTTACTTCACAGTTCATAGAAATGAAGCATATACTCCCATTACTCCTCTGCTGCAAATTACACAGTTACAAAATAAATAACCATATTGTTCAAGTCTAGCAGAGCAGTGCTCGGAGTAAAACAAGCAATGTTGGATTTTTCCAAGTGAAAGGGATGAATAATAAAAAAGAATTCTGTCAATCATAATTCCTCTTGCTTGGCAGAATATGAGAACATATGTTTTAAAGTGATGCTCCGTGGATTGTACAAAATTTTTGCAAGTTTATAACTGCAGTTTGACTTTTGGTAACATTGTTACCCATGTCCAAAGAAAATAATAACCATTCCTAAGCTGATTTGCAAAAATGTTAGTTGGTTTACAAAGCTCCCATTTGGTAGATGACCTCTGGGGGAAATCTCATTCCACCAAGCAACGCATGAACCCCATTTATTAACAGGAGGCACCCAGAGAGTTGTGATGATGATGAGATGCGGTTTAAGGGCGCTAAACAGTTAAGGTCATCAGCGCCCTTACAAGGTATAAAATGTACAGTCCAAAAATAAAAGTCCAATAAAAAACCGCACAATTAAAAAACGCGACACAAACCCGTGATATACAAAAGGTAAAAAACAAGACATCAAATTCCAAAAACGAACACACTAAAACCATGGTCAATAAAAGAGTAAAACAACATGTCAAGAACTGTAGAATGCCAGGGACACGAGCGCCAGATGTCCACTGGGGAGGAGATGCCCCATTAAAAGGACAATATAAAATCACACAGTCAAAAGACGCTCAGCGCATCAAATGCGACGGCTATAACCAATGTCAGTGATAAAACGTAAAAGACATTCTACAGCATGCGCGCCATCTGCCAAAACGTTGGCTATGCCAACAGGCAGACCCACGCGAACGCGCAGTGGAGCTAAAACTTGACACTCAGTTAAAATGTGACGCACCGTTAAGGGCGCATCACAATGCTGACACAGTGGAGCGGGGTCACCACTGAGCAAGTATCTATGACTAACAAGGCAATGTCCAATTCGTAAACGGGCTAAAAGTACCTCTTCCCGACGTGTAGAATGAGAAGAGGTACCCCAGACTAACGGTACAGGTTTAACCTCCCGCAATTTGTTTCCCCGGAGGGCCGTCCACTCATCGCGCCAAAGTGAGAGGATGCGGCGATGTAAAATAACACACGAATCTGACGAGGGAACAACCGAGGTAAAACAATCTGGGTAATAAAATCGCCGCTTTGGCAGCGGCGTCGGCAGACTCGTTCCCTGAGATGCCCACATGACCTGGAATCCACATGAAGGAGATGCTGATGCCAGAGGCACCAAGCGAGTGGACCAGGTCATGTATGCGCTGTACGAGGGGGTGGTAATTGTACAGTGCGCGAATACTTTGAAGAGCACTCAGGGAGTCTGAACAAATAAAACAGAGCTGTAAGTCCTACCGCTGGACGTATAAAAGTGACTGATAAATACTAAAAAATTTGGCGGTAAAAATCAAACATTGCCCGGGTAAACGAAATGTAAAACTACGATTACCATCAACAAAGGCACACCCTACTCCAACATCAGTCTTAGACCCACCAGTATATATAAAACGAAAGTCTCCGAACTGCGCCCGAAGTTCTAAAAAGGCCGATCTAAGAACTGAAGAAGGGGTCTCATTCTTCGATATTGATGTCAAACCAAGGTGACACTGGGCCTCAGCGCGCAACCATGGAGGAAAGCGTGTTTCCCCCCTGGGAAGGGCCGGTGCTGGCGTAAAGTCCAAATGCCGAAGAAGCTTTCGAAATTGAACCCCTGGATGGAGCAAGGCAGAGGAGCTAACGAAATATTGCCAATCAAGCAAATTTTCGTAAAATACCTCAAAAGACGGGTGGTCAGGCAAGCTTGAGAGTCGACAGGCATAGCTGCACAAAAGCACCTCACGCCAGGACAGCGGAGGCTCTGCAGCTTCAGCATATACACTGGGTACAGGGCTGGTTGGAAAGGCCCCCGTAGCGACTCTTATGGCATGATGGTGAATGGCATTCAATCGACGTAATACAGATGGACGCGCCGACGAATAGACAATGCACCCGTAATCAAGCTTGGATCGGACCAAAGAGCGATAAAGATGTAGAAGGATGGTCCGATTAGCTCCCCAGGATGTGCCACTTAAAACACGCAAAAGATTAAGAGAACGGTCACACTTTGCTTTTAAAAACGAAATGTGCGAAATCCAGCTCAGCTTCCTATCAAATATCAACCCCAAAAATTTCGCCTCGTCTGCAAAGGGAAGTATCCCTGGCCCAAGATGGAGAGAGGGCGGAGGGAAAGCCTTCCGGCGTCAGAAATTGATGCAGACAGATTTTTCGGTGGAGAAATTAAAGCCGTTGGCGTTACTCCAGGCGTAGAGATGGTCGATACAGCTCTGGAAATGGCGTTTGAGTAGACAGGTCTGCCGCAAACTGCAATAAATGGCAAAATCGTCAACAAAAAGGGACGATGAAATGCCAGGTGGAATACAATCAACAATGGGGTTGATAGCAATCGCAAAAAGTGTGACACTGAGTACAGAGCCCTGCAGTACACCGTTCTCTTGTATAAAACGACTAGATAAAACCGAGCCCACACGTACACGAAAGACGCGATCTGTCATAAACTCCCTAAGAAATATGGGAAGACGATCGTGGAAATTCCATGCATGGAGTGTATGTAAAATGCCGCCCCTCCAACAAGTGTCATAAGCTTTCTCCAGGTCAAAAAATACAGCCACTGTTTGACACTTTCTCAGAAATCCGTTCATAATATGCATCGACAGAGACACCAGATGGTCGACGGTAGAGCGGTGGCGACGAAATCCGCACTGAATGTTGGCCAGAAGTTTCTGAGACTCAAGCCACCATGTCAACTGCCCGTTGATCATGTGTTCCATCACCTTGCAAAGGCAACTGGTGAGGGAGATAGGGCGCTAGCTGGAAGGTAGTTGGCGATCCTTCCCAGGCTTAAGTATAGGGACAATGGTGGCTTCGCGCCAAACGGAAGGAAAAAAGCCGTCTTGCCAAATATGGTTATAGACCTGTAAGAGAGAGTTTATGTTGGCTGAAAGGTTCTTTAACATCAGGACATGAATGCCGTCCGGCCCAGGAGTGGAGTGCCTAGAGCAATGAAGAGCATGCTCCAGCTCCCTCATTGTGAAAAGTTCATTATAACACTCATTATTAGCAGACCGAAAATTAAAGGTGTCGGAATCCAGCCGGTCTTTGATAGAGCGAAAGCCGGTGGAATAATGGTGTGAACTGGAAACCGCCTCAAAGGCAGCACCCAGAGTGTTAGCGATGGCAGCCAGATCCACTATGGTGGCATTGGGAACCTGAAGGCCAGAAACAGTACAATGCGACACTTTACCTGAGAAGCAACGAAGTTTATCCCAAACAACAGATGAAGGCGTAAAGCGATTAAAAGACTCGGCAAAACGAGTCCAAGATGCCTTCTTTTTATCCTGAATAATGCGACGAGCCCTGGCGCGCGATTGTTTAAAAGTAACCAAATTATCAAGTGACCCAGAGAGTGGAGGCATCTCTGATGAGGTGTTGATGTTGATGTATGGTGATAGAACAAGAGGACCTATAGCTTTTACTATGTACTCCGAACCTTGGGGGTATGCTTCACATAAGCTAGTTAGAAGTGATGGCTTCAATAGGACTGATTGAAAATTGCAACCTCAGAGCCGGGAACTGAACCATGGACCCACAACACGAGAACCGCAATTGAAACCACTAAAATACCCTGGTGCCCTTTGCAAAACTGTTCATGTAGAAAAAAAACAAATTGTCAGCACTATGTCAATGACTAAAACAGTAAAATAAAAAATCAGTGATTGATGGAAATGAGAAAAAGTATTATTGTTTATAGGCATTTATTCCCACAACAGAAAATAAATGCAAGTAAACAATAGTTACAGGAATGCATCTAGAATCCAGTGTACAAGCAAAAATGCATATAGTGAGCGCACAATGAAAATCTATATTACTAAATGGTTTACAGATATTTATAACATACCTTACATTTTCCATTTTTACTGCACACATCATCAGGATATCCAGGACATGGCTTACACTCTGCACCATAATGATTGTCAGGACAGCAGTATTTCAGAGTGTCGATGCACAGAAACTTTTGAAGATCAGGCTCTTCCTTTTGATTATGAAACCACCAGTCATCCACATCCTGCTCTACTTCCTCAGCAAGGGTATGGCACTAAATATAATCAACATAATAATTAAACTAATGTGATGCTGAGTAACAATTTGATTGCTTCATTTGTGTGTGTGTGTGTGTGTGTGTGAGAGAGAGAGAGAGAGAGAGAGAGGGGGGGGAGGGGAGTGGCAGGAGGGGAAAGAGAGATTAAACTGTAGCATTCTTTGAAAGGATAGAACCAGACTGAAAAATTTAATGCCTTGATCAGGATATGAACCACAGATCTTCAGGTTTCTGTGCCGCTGCTCTGAACAAGTAGGCTACCATGGCAACATTCTGGCACAACGTTAAATTCTCCAACTACTTTGTATTTTTCCCATAAGGCATTCTCTTTACTTTATCGTAGAGTACGCTACATGTGTCAAAATAATAAGGGTTTACATTACAAGAAATGAATTATTATTCCAGTCATACAGATGTAAGGGAAAACAACATAAATTTGTTTTACAATATGATGATGATTCCAATGCTCCCTGTATGTTCTATGACCTTTGGGAGAACCTTGTTCTACCAAGTGATGACAAACTATTTGTTAGCTGGAGGCACCCAGTAGGTAGTGTCCATAATCTTCGATGCTAGATGACACTGAAACTAGAGGAACTACAACTTTTAAGCTACCAAGTTTGGAATACTTTGCATGAGCTAGTCAGCTAGTCGCATTGATAGCGGTGACTTAAATAGTTTACAATATATGGGTAAACATTAGATAGTTTAAAGCTTTCATGAACATTATAAGAATTAGCTGCAAATTTGTTTTTGTTATGTAATGAAGAGAGGCGGCTGGTGACTGAACTTTGGTAGTTCACAAACTTATAAGTAGCTGATATTTCAATTTTTTAAAAGTAATAAACACTGTACTATCAATTTTGTTTTACAAATGTTAGTTATTAACAAGGACACTTACAAATGTTATCATTATGTTTGTTATAAATTTACCTGTAACTGCTATTATAAGCCAGGTTTTTGGGGAAGTCATGAAAATGCTACAAATCATTGGCTTTTCAGTACACCTTCACCACCAAATAAAACTCAAGGAGAGCAAAATAGTTCATTTTTAACATCACATCCAGTCATATTTGCATCTACATCACTGTTAAAATTCCTATTAAAACATCTTGTTTTTGACTAATTTTGAAGATTTAGAAGCTAGTAACAGTGATGTGTCATAATTTAAAATAAAGAGAGTTGAAGGTTGTCACACTACATCACTAAAATGTTCTTACTTGAACGCATTTCAGAAGACGGGGTGCTAATTCTACTGATTCAGGATGTGAACGTGGTGTTATAATGAAATATAGTGATGCCAATAGACATGTAAATGATAGGAACTTCGGGGACAGTTATGAATTTGGTAAACAACCAAAAAACCAGCCCATAAAAGTGTTGCAACCGGTAACCGCGAAAGAAAGGGAAATGGCGGCGTCACTCCATGTGATCATCGACTTGTTGAATAAAGACCTTCAACAAGCAAAATCCGAAAACACAACACTCCGAAATGAAAACGATACTCTGAAAAAGGAGCAATGTAGGCTGGATATAAACGAAGTCAGCACATTGAGGGAGAAAAACGAAGTTTTGGAAAAGGAAAACACAGAACTCAAAGAATTACTCCGAGGCCTGAAAACGAAGCTAGCAAGTATGGAATATACTTGCAACGAAGCGAAACATCAGAAACGGTACTCTGGCACATATCTAAATAATGAAAACAGCAGCCGTGGAGTGATTTTAAAAAACAGATATGAAGTACTGAATGAAAATAATGCAAAGGAGGATTCAACAAACAATGAACATCATGCAGTCTCGGAGATCAATGTTCGCGGAAGAAAGAAAGGATCGCGTGTTCTAGTTATAGGTGATTCCTTATTAAAATTCTCGGGGCAAACGTGTACTAATGAAGGATATGATGTAAGGTGCTTCCCTGGCATTAAACTTCGTGAACTGCAGCACCAAGTTGATAAGCTCAACTTAAAAGAAACGAAACCAGAAGTTGTGATGATGCATGCCGGAACAAACAACATACGATCAGGGTTATGTGCACAAGAAATAATGGGTGAAACAATGGACCTCATTAACTGCATAAAGTGTGAAGCGCCTGAAGCGAAGATCATAGTCAGTGGCGTGCTAAGAAGACGCGATACTACAATAAGGAAGACGAGAAAAATCAACGAAGAACTTAACTGGCTATGTAACACAAAAAAGTGTACTTTTGTGGATGGTAACTTTTGGATTACCGAAGATCAATTTGCAGGTGATGGCGTACATTTAAATCGTAAAGGTTCCTTCAACTTCGGGAAACTACTATGTGAAGTAATCGACTGTGAATTAAAGGGAAACTGATAAACTGTGAGGTGGATGTTAAAGTGCCATTTAAAAAAAGCGATTGTAATAGAACCAGTAACAACTTCTGTGCATTATTGAGTAATATTGGTGGTTTCAATACTGTAAGGGGTGGATCATTAAATAACAGCTCACGTGTTTACAATAATATTGCTAGTATTAACAAGGGGAACTGTGATCTTGATTCAGCAGCTAAGCAATATCGACAGACAGTTGAACATTCTTTTGTGCAAAGTAACTCTGTTTTTCAAAATGATAATCGACCCAAAAAACAAAACAAGAAGGCTGATACAAATTATACGTCGAGCTTATCAACTCCAGCTAAGAACCAGGGAACCTTGGATCACACTGTAAATATAAAGGTAAGTGGTTACTTAGATGTGCTAAAAGAGCATTTTATACTTCTACACCACAACGTTCAATCATTAAACAACAAAATCAGCTTCATAGAGATTCTACTTGCAACTTATCTACAGCATGTCAGTGTTCTGTGTTTTAGCGAACACTGGCTTCAGAAAAGTAACCTATTTGTGCTTGATAAATTCAAAGATTTCACGCTAGCAGCATGGTCATGTAGGGACAGTAAAAAAGGTGGGGGCACATGTATTCTTGTAAGAAAAGGCATTAATTTCAGAAACATAGAAACCATTGATCGTATTACAAAGGAACAGGACCTAGAAATATCAGGTGTGTATTTACCTGATTTGCAAATAACAACACTCTGTATATATAGAGCTCCCGACACCAACATAAATTCATTTCTGAGTGGACTGGAAATGGTTCTAGATAATATTAAACACTTTAAAAATACTGTAATAGTATGTGGTGACTTCAATATTGATTTTTGTAAAGAATCAAAAGCTACCTCTGACCTACTAAATACGTTAAAATCTTATAATCCGGAACCCACAATCCATGGTCCAACTCGAATCACAGAAAACTCTTCAACACTAATCGATCAAATTTTTGTTAACAATACTCTCCTGTGCAAAAGCCAAACCTTTGATATGGGTTTTAGTGACCATAATGCACAAATACTAAACCTTCCCTTGGCTAACAAATATTCCCAATCAATAGAATTCACTAAAAAAAGGATCTTCAATGATGAGAATATCCAATACTTTACTCACTTACTTAGCAGCGAAGCATGGGTAGAAATCTATAAAACCAAAAGTGTATCAGAAAAGTTTGAATTGTTCCTTCAGACACTACAACATTACATAAACTTAGCTTTTCCATTCAAAACTGTAAAAGATATTCCAGAAAAAAACGCTAAATCCTGGATTACTACAGGAATTAAAAAATCCTGTGAAACTAAACGCTATCTACATAAATTATCAAAAACATACCCATTAACCGTAGAATTCCAAAACTACATCAAGAAGTATAAACTAATCTTAAGTAAAGTAGTAAGAGAAGCAAAAACAATGACAAATGACCAACTCATCAATATAGCAAGTAACAAAACAAAAGCAATGTGGAAGATAATTAAAAAGGAAACGGGTACTAATAAAATAATAGTGAACAACATAAACTTGCTCATAAATTCTAAAAAAGTTGTAGATCCAATTGAAGTAGCAGAAAACTTTAATACATACTTTGTTAATATAGCAGATAATCTCATAAAACAAGCCTCGTTAAATAATCCCCCTCCTACATTAAATTTTCACAGCTCAATACATGAATCAATATACCTTACACCGACAAACGAGAAAGAAATTTTACAAATAATAAAAGATCTTAAGCCAAAAAACTCGGCTGGCATTGATAGGGTACCAGACTTTCTTATTAAAAAATGCGCACATGTAATTGTGAATCCAATAACACATCTATGTAATGAATCTTTAAGCTCAGGTTCTTTTCCCACTTGTCTAAAAACAGCCATAATCAAACCATTACATAAAAAAGGGAAAAACAATGATATGTCTAATTATCGGCCCATAGCGCTACTTTCAGTTTTCTCTAAAATATTGGAGAAACTGTTTCTTAAACGACTTTCCAACTTCTTAGAGAAACATAAATTATTATCGGACTCTCAGCACGGCTTCAGGAAAAATTACTCAACTGAATCTGGAATTTTCTCATTTATAACCGCGTCCCTTAAAGCCATTGATCAAAAGCAACATGCCTCGGCTATATTTTTAGACTTAACAAAGGCATTCGACACCATAGATCATCAGCTTTTGTTAACGAAAATAGAGGCTCTAGGCATAAGAGGGTTGGCCAATAAATGGTTAGAATCATATCTATGTGGTCGTATGCAAATAGTGGAAATAAAGAATAAATCAAATAATCAGATCAATTATTATCACTCCAGTCCACTCCAAGTAAGCTATGGTGTGCCACAAGGTTCTATACTAGGTCCTGTCCTATTTCTTCTTTTCATAAATGATTTCCACATAAATGATCCATGTACTAAAACCATTTTATATGCTGATGATACAAACATCCTGGTTAAGGCAACCCAAAAAGAAACCTTTCTAACCTCTATTCACCAAGTCTCAGAGAAAATCTCAAACTATTTTACATTGAATAATCTTATTATAAATACAAATAAAACTGTAGCAATGGATATACACACAAATATGAACAAAAATTATCTTGCCCCTCAAATACAACTCTCTAATCAGACACTTAAAAAAGTAGAATCTATAAAATTCCTTGGGGTCTGCGTACAAAGCAATCTGAAATGGGATGCCCACACTAGCCTCATAAATAATAAACTCAGCTCTCTATGTTATATGCTAAGAATATTGACAACATGCACAAGTAAAGAAACAGTTAGAGCAGCATATTTTGCACATGTGCACTCACTCCTAAGTTATGGAGTAGTCTTCTGGGGTGAGTCTCCAACAAGCAAGTCAATCTTTATTGCACAGAAAAAAATTATCAGAACTATTGAAGGAGTCAGCCCAAAGTCGTCATGTAAACCTCTCTTTAAAAAACTGGGGATCCTCCCACTTCCCTGCATTTACATATATGCAGTTATTCTGCTTATAGTCAAGAACATTAATGCTTCTGATTCACTATTCATAACTAATAATATGGTGCATGAACACAATACTAGGGAAAATACACAAATACATGTGACCAGCTGCAACACCTCGCTCTACCAAAAAAGTATCTTATTCTCTGGCATTAAACTTTATAATAATTTACCAAGTAATATTAAGGCAATTAAAAATGTAAACCAGCTGAAATCCAGTCTCAAGGCACATCTAGTTAACCACTCCTTTTATTCTATTAATGATTTCCTTGAACACAAATGTATATCATGAACCATAGTATTTAGCATGTAAATACCTATTGTATAATGTAAAAACATATTGTATACATTGCAAAAACCTATTATTGTTTATGTTTATAGCTTGACGTGTCCAATAGTGAATGTACATTGTACCAAACCACTTTAACGGATGAATAAACTAACTAACTAACTAACTAACCATCGTCAGCATGACATTGAGGACATGCTGACGATGCCATCTCCCGAAAAGCGTTCAAGTAAGAACATTTTAGTGATGTAGTGTAACAACCTTCAACTCTCTTTATTTTATATCTTGTTTTTGTTTTAACCACCGAGTGATTTTTAGATCTGGTGTAGGTCTACCAAGATGTTTAATTTCCTTTTCCTTTCAAGTTTAATGTTGAAAAAGGTGGTACTAAAAGAGACCGAACGGAATTCATTGTTTCTCTAAATAGCATCATTTACATGCATTTCACTAAGTCACTCTGATTCTCCAAACACAGAATCACAGTACAACCACATGCAACTTACAGGCAATGTACTGGTATTAATGTTCAGCTCAGTTTATAGATGATCGGAAGTGAGGCAAACAGTTACTATAAAACCAATAGAGGTTGTTGTTTACATGATGAAAGTCAAGGCAATTATCCCATTCCATACTCTGACTATTAGGTTAACCAACAACATAGAGCCTTATGCCCCGCACTTCCCCACCACACACCTCTCAGCTCCATTGGTTCATCATGCTCTATACCTAGCCATTATATAACTGTGAGTTGCAGCCAGGAGTGCATTATTTGGCACCTGCAAACAATATAGTGCTTGCTGGAGTCCACTACACAAGATCAGGTTGGAATGAACCTGAAATGTATAATCAGCAGAGTTATTTACATTAAAGGAAAACCCAAGATTATTGTTGTAGCACAAATGCATTACCATATTAAGAAGCCACCCCTAGCAATGAAACTTCTTGACTCTTATCTCTGGAAAGATTCACTGCAGATTCTGAGCACACTTTTTGTGTTTGTTGCATAAGCTTTAAACAGTAGTAAACCTCAAATTTAATGCAGGAAGCAACAGCTCTTACATGTATTTACTGTCTGTAAGTTGCAGAACTAGGAGAAAAATCATTATTTCTGCTAGTCAAAAGTTGTTGATTATCAGTTTCGTAACACAGTATTTCAGGTTCAAGTAAATCACTGGATTATTTAGATTGGCTACATATATTTCTGTGAAATTACATCCATGAATACATGACAAACAGAAAAGAAAGCTACCAAAATATTGAGGTACATGACCAGGTATTAGGTATTTTGCAGATGCCTTAGCTTAGTGAAATGAACTTGCAGTATATTTTTTTTAAGAATACAAACTTTCCAAATGCACACATTTCTAATGCAACATTTATCGCATGGAAGTGGTGAATTTTATACATTTGCTGCAATACTCTTAGGGTTGGTTTCATCAACAAATGTTAAATGTAAACATAATTTTAAAGTGATTTAACATTGAAGTTAATGCAAATTCTGTTTCATCGAACAATGTTAGCTGTAACATTGTATTAAACTTCATTTAAGATAACGTCACTGAAACAGCATTCAACAAATGTTAGAATTTGGAAAATGGCTGATGCAAACCAAGCTGTTGAAGTGGAATTGCTGTATTCAGGGCTAAAGCTTAGCCCTTAGTTAAGGCTAAAGTTTGAGATAGCATTTGCGCAATACAGGTGGCATCCAGATTCATGTCTACTGGCAGATGTTTTGCTCCTGGAAGTTTAGAAATGTTCAGAAAGGGATGACCAGCACTACAGCAACCTTCTAAAAGTTCCAAATGTTGAGTAAATGGATATAAGGGATATGCTGAAAGTCAGTTTAGCCAATTTCAGTGTTTTCTGGCAGTAACAAAAGTATGGAGTGTGCCAATTTAGAAACTGGATTCATGCTGTAACACTTTATTGAAAAAAATAATCAGACAATGGGCAATGTTATGCTCTTCAATGTAGTCCCCTGACCAGTCCCTATACCAATCAGTTCATGCAAATTTTCCACTGTTGGAAGCAGTACTGCAGATCATCTTGTGTTATGCAATTTAACAGTTGCATCACTTTTGCTATCACTGCATCCACGGACTCAAACATGGCTCCTTTGAGTGCAGACTTGACTTTTAGGAAGAGAAAAAAATGCATGGTGCTAGGTTCCAGGGAATATGGTGGATGTTCCATCACTGTAATGTTTTTTGCCAAATAGATCTCCACAGGCAGTGTGTTGTGGGTAGGGGCATTGTCCTGGTGAAGGTCTGGTCCCCTTCATCACATATGTTCATGGAGGGAGTTCAAAACAGTTTTATAATAAACCTGATTGACAGTTTGACCTGTAGGCAACCAATCACTGTCATCCTCCGTGGTGTAGTGGTTACCATGCTAGCCTCTAGTTCTTGAGGTTGCGGGTTGAGGTTGCATGGCTTTCTTTGGAAGGGAAGTAAAACTGGTGGTCCCATGTCGTAGATTTATGGCACATAAAAGAACCTCAAGCCTGATAAAGAGGCCTCAGAGCAAATTTTCAGGTCTTTCACACCCAACATAGAATGGGATGCTAAGGACCACAGCAGTTAAAGAGCATCCATAAATAAAACTCAATATAATTTAATTTAAACCAATCACTGCAGATACACACACCAGATATATATATAAAAAATTGCTGCTTTGGATTTTTGTTTCTTCATGTGTAGTTTCTTCTTCCTAGGAGATTGGAGGCTTTTCCAAAGCATGGATTGTCAAAAAAATTAAACTGAGTTTTTCTTATGGACACTCTAACTGCTATGGTCTTTAGCATCCCATTCTATACTGGGCATGAAAGACTGGAAATTTTGCTCAGAGGCCTCTTATCAGGCTGCATGGATTGTCGTTTAGTCTCTGGGTCATACTGGAAAATGTAAGTTTCATCACACACAATTACGTTTTTGGCAATCAGGATTATTTTCAATGTTTTCAAGAATGTAAACACAGATTACTTTTGCATGGGTGTGAGGATTTTTAGCACCATTTTAGCACATACCTTTTTCATTTCCAGATTGTCATGGAAAATCTATCTACCACTTTCCTTGTTGATGTTATCAAGTTCAGCAACCATTGATTCTCAATTGGCAGTCTCCTTGAATAATTTTAGTGACTTTCTCCACATTCTTTTTACTTTTCGTAGTAGAAGGATGGCTCAATTATGGATCATTCCCGACGTCTTCTCTACCTTCCTTATATTTCTTAAACCACTTGAAAACTTGCATATGAGATATACAATGATCACCATATACTTCTATCAACAATTTGTAAGTTTCTGTTACATACTTTCAGAATTTTGTGAAGAATTTGATGTTAACTCATTGTTCTACTTCAGCAATCAGCATTATTCCAATGGAGCTGACACACAATCCAATTCTAACACTGATCACGGCCAGACTAACTGCTGTGTGTGATGGTAGAGGGGAGTCCAAGGTTAATGCCCTACTCTCCCCCATCATCTTTGAAATGGCAGGAAATGAGTAAAAAATTAGGTCCTATTTCTTTATTGCCACACCTAATAAGATCACATTAACTACAGTAAATAAATGAGTATTAAAGGAACGATTATGGAAAACTATTTTATTCATTTTAAAGACAAATAAATTAACATTTAAACTCTTTTTATTTATTTGCCATAATATTTACACTTTATATAATAGTTTACAACTCAGATAAAATTTATAACTGAATTAATAATCTGTGTACTGCTAATATTCTGTTGCAGTAAAATAATGTACACTTTGTTGTCAAAAAAATCTGATGTGATACAGCAAAACAAAGTTAACTCTTTAGTTTGGTGCATCCAAAAATTTTCCAAGTGCCCTAATGTTAATTTTAATAAATTGCAACCTATAATTAATTATTTTGATAATTTAGTAGATTAGGTAACAGGATGTCCTGCACCATGGCATACTGGGTCGGAGCATGGTGCTCTACTTCCCAACTCCCTTTGATTCATCATGTAAGGACAGGATTACTAACAGCTGCACCACAGAAAGCACAGGGCTGGGGTATTAGACAACTGTCCAGGTTGGTTCCTTTAATTTTTCATAGAAAATATTAAAGGCTCTCCCTCTGTTAGATAACAATTAGCTTTATATTAAATACAGCATATAAATTTTATATAAAACCAGTGCTTCTTTATGGATGTGAGAATTTAATTCACTGCAAAAAAATCAACAGTACAAAATCAGGTAATGAGGCTCATCATTGGAGCAGTGAAAACCACACTCATAGATGCTATGCAAATAATAACAAACAACAATCCAACTGAACAATAAATTAGAAGAATGGAGCTAATACACTATGAAAATTGAATAAGAAAACCTAAAGAAAATTACTGGTGCAATTATCAAACTACTCCAAGAAAATTGAAAACCCAAAAATGCTATTTTCAGCTAATTCATGAAATGTGACCTAGTTAATTTGCTAATAGCAAGACAAAAAACTATTTTCAAATTGATTTCAAACTTATACTTCTGGAAGAAGTAAAGAAAACAGAATGTATCACAGATGTATTTAAAGCTTTGGCTCTGAAAACTATACACTCATTGTATCCAAACTTATACTGATGGGCTGCTGTATGACAAAGAAAGTGGAGCTGGAGCAGGGAATCACTCAAATCTATTTACAGTAGAACCTTGATTATCCATTATAATGGAGGGGATGGGGTTGACGGTTAACCAAAAATGATGGATAATCCATCTTATTTAATATAAACAGTAGGTTTAATAAGCAATTACACAAAAAACTCACTAAATATACAAGTCCTAGTTACATTACTTGTATATTTACAAAAATTGCAATTAAGGTGCTTGTTTAAGAGGCAGTGTTGCAAGGTAAGAGGTAACACACTTTTGTTCCATAAAACATATACAGGTGCATGCGCTTACTCACTCGCTTCCGTTTTTCGTTAATTTTGTAGATACATCACTAGACAACAGTACATTATGATCACTACTACTGTCTGAATGCATGACCACTTTGTCATTTGGAACACAGCTGAAGACATCAGAACAACCTCTTGACTAGGGTCCAAGTTCATTCTGTATTCAATTCATAACATTTACTATGTTTCCACGGCAAACTGAAACTGATTTAAGTAAACATTCCATACTGAATACTGCATGAAAACGTGAACACAGATCGAAATGAACCTTAGATTCGAACCTCTTAGAAAGTACTATAATCATTGTAATGTGCTAATTGCTTTTCTTTTCTTTTTTCTACATCAATGAAGCTCCTAAAAACTTTTTGCTATGCTATAAATATGATTCAAGCTGCTAGAATATGAATTTAAACATGGCATGGCTGATTTGGAAATTTTCTAGTCTATTTTCTTCCTTAAAATGAAAGCAAACTATACGTTCCCATCAATCTTTGCTTCTTTCTTTAACCCAACATACAGACTTACATTTCGCCCATTTATTCTGAAGCATTGTTGTGAAATACAAGCTTTAGGTCTGTAATGTTTGCAAGAAAATTGCTGTTTTCTTTTGTTGTGCTCATCATTCATGCTATAACTTTTTGTGAAGGAAAAATATAGGTGTAATAATAGACACACAGAGCCACTTTTACCATTTTCATATTAATGTCGCATGTTCTTTACAAAAGCATAGTGCACTAACCTCAAAACCTTCACCTAGCACATAGAACAACAAGCTGACATTTATGTTTAACAGGTTCGCCCTTCACCAAAGTAAGTCCAGTTTGCGTACTTAGATCAATCTCAATATGTAGTGAATTTAGCATGGAAATGTGGATTGTATTCAGTACAGAATGTGTACTCAAATTTATTTCAATTCTGCTCTGAAATGTAGTAATTGTTGCTGTGCTCACACAGGAAGCAATGTAACACACTTTTGTTCCAAAACAACTTAATGTTTGCAGCATACAGAGAATCTTCATTCCAGAACACAGAACATTAAAAAAGAAAAACAGAAGAATGATGACAGTTAATGATCCGAACGGTTAACTGAGTGACAGATAATTGAGGTTCTACTGTAGTTTCTATTTGTTAGTTGGGATTAACACAACACATTTTGATGGAGAAATTTTAGCAATAAATATGCTTGTAACACAAGTATTATGTACAGTTAACATGTTGAAAAAAGCAGTACTTTTAAGTAATTCAACAGCAGCCATCCAAGCAATTGGGAACACATATGAGTGCTAAAAATAGTGCTAATGAAAAGTTCACCCTCAAATTAACAGAAAATGATATTCCATTGTAATGCCGCGTTCTTTTGAAAGCAAGAAAAAAATATTTTGAAGTCCCATTTCGCAAGGCTCTTGGAAACACTTCCGACGTTAAGTAACCAAGTTGTGATGTCACCGTTTATTATGAAGTCAAGTCGTGTCATATGCTTCCATTGATGGTGGATGTATATTGTTGGTTAGAGCTTTATTTTCTCATTTTATCAAAATGGTGGATGAAGGTTTTAAAAAGGCACAATCTGATAATCTGCCATGCATGGATGCATTAATGATAGTATAGTTTTTCAGAAATAACAATTGTTTTGTGGCTACCGAAATTCCTGGATCAAAACATATTGTTAAGTACAAGCATATCCACCTATGTCTTGCGTCTGATTATTCAAGTTTGCTAAGTTGCAACAAATATTATGCTTATACTGAAAAATTAAGATGTGTAATTGATTAGTTTTCAGAAGATAACAAAGAAACATAGTAATCGTATTTCTCATTTGCGACCGAGTATTAAGTCATGATGATTTGAAACTATTTTTCATTAGACTGGTAGATTTTTTGTCTATTAATTTGTATTACATAAACATGGAATGCCACAGGGATAATGGGGAAGAATCAAAATAAGTGAACTTGTTGACGCTATGAAACTTAAATGTAATGCTTAAAAAGCTGCAAGGCACCTCTAATTATGGTGTCAGGATGACATTAAGAAAAGAGCAAATCATAATGATAGTGATGATAACAAGCAGTATTAGTTGCTTATCATAGAATGATAAAATGTTTTATTACCTGACGTTTCTTAATTTGGGACGAGAAAAGATAGGTTATGTTTGGGCAATATTGTATTCATTACTTCTTATTAAATATGCACCAAAGTCACCCGAAATGTTAAATGCAATTCTTAAAGATGTTAAAAGTGGCAAATGTATGGTTTCAATAACTTGACATTAGAAAGAAAAAATTAAGATAAAAAACAGAAAAATTACTACATTACATATAACTTACATCAAAATGATCCTTGCAACAATAAACGGTAGATTTCTACAAGATATTGCTGACATTCCTTCCCCATTGCAAAATCCTTTTCTTCCTGATTGTAGGTTGTTTAGCATGTGAATAAACAGTTTGCTGGAAGTATGCAATGCATTGGTGCACAGAGGAATTATATAAATTTATAGCCTTTCTGCTTCAAACTCTAGCCAGAATTCATGCTGATCCCAAATAGAAAACATTCTGCTGAATAAGCTACACAAAAACTGACTTAACTACACCATACACTAAAATAAAAGGGAAATGAACACGGTGCATCTTCATTTTATATAGCACAATGTGTTTAATTCTTTCTGCTATAAACCACAAACATAAATGGTGATGTCAGACCAATAAGGATGTGTTATTGGCTCATGTGACCTCTTTTCATATTAAATTATAATTTAATGATATATAGAGTTATTATTATTGCTTCCTGGTGTTATTTTTGGATTCTACATTAAATTTTCAATCACAATAGCTCATATGTGAGCATAATTACATCATTGTGCATGTTTCCAATTTTCACAAAAGCAATTCTTAACTCTAAAATAAGAGAAACTCAAAGAATCTCACAAACGCTAACTGCTTTAAATAAAGTAATCAAACTGCAGTGGGTGCCTGCTCTTTGCAGCCTTTGGGGTAATGAATATGCAGATTCTCTTGCAAAGAAGGGCACCCAAATCTCACAAAAACTAAGCAATATGTTAACATAGCATTCTACAAAATTAAAGATAAACAATATTATTAAAAAACAATTAAAGGAAAAATCAGAAACAAAAATTGTAATAAATCTTAGTAGCCTTTGTTCATTCAAACTGGTATCACTGAATTACCAAGACAAGAAGCTAGGGCAAATTTCTGATGGTTGACCAGACATGATTGTTTGGCTGCTCATCTTCGCAAAATTGGCATATATCCTTCACATAAATATGTACTTTGCAATGAAGAAAACTCAAACATGGATATGTGCCATCTGCATAAGAGTTCAACAGTAATCTCATTTGGATTCATCAAAATTATACTGGGAAGCAAGAAGATGAATGGAGATTACCCAAATGCCTGGGCACTAGATACTACTACTAGACTACTTTGGCATTGACTGCAACAACTACTTCAAAGCCTACCTGATCTTCTCCTCTTTCCACATCAGTGCACAGTTTCTCCTGAATCTCCACAAGACGGACCTCACTGCTGGAATAGCTACCCAATCGCTCTTCTTCCCAAGCGGCATCTCCACCTTCAAACTTGCCTCTTTCAGTTCTCTCCATTCCCTGCCACAGAAAGTAATGAATTGTGATGTAGTAATATCCACATAGGAAAGGAAATAATAAAGTATTTGAAGTGATAATATACACACAGGAAGGGAAATAAAAATAAAGCAAATGTATAAAATTGAGAAATATGAATAATTCATATAGGTATGTTGAACGAATACATGAAACACTGACACAACAAAATTCAGACAAACTTAGCATTTCTGTAAGGAGAAAACTGAAGTCCTACAGGCACTTTATAAACAAAGGTAAAGGTGTCTGATGGCTTCGGCTCCAAAGGAAATACAACAAAAGTATACAGCTCTCCAAAATTCCCAGGTTCACTTATGCAAACATAAAATGCAGTGAAGCGGTTAACCTTTTAACATAAAAGATTGACTTTTTAATTTTGGCAAAACAATTAAACCCTGAGTGTACTTTGGCATATAATTTCTGAGTGGCATATGTTTTAAAAGGTTGAATTTGCCCATTCTATCTCATTTTTTGTAGTTCTTTGATACTTCCTCTAGCTTTCTCCGCAATTTCATTTTTTGACATGCATGTCTTGATGACAGGTGTCTGCAAATTAGCCAGTTCAGCCAAATTTTCTTTCTGTGTGTTTTATTGACACTAGACATCTGTGTTTTAAACAGCTCTCACAGTTTTTCATGTGTTACTTCCTTGTGCACTATGAAAATGAAGAATGGCAAAGAGTTCAGTACTAAATTCAGTATTTAGTGTTAGCAGCAGCGCTTTAGGATGCACAATTGCTGAGGTCATTAGCACCCCTGAGTATTTACTGTTGCAGTTCATTTCTTAGTGCTTCAATGTCTAGTATTCGCTTTTATATATGCAAGTTCAGATAAGCAAAGTTTAAGCATATGATGATATACTCAGGATTTTAATCTAGGGGATATTCAGAGATTGTTAAACTCATTGTTAAGCTCTTAAAACTGAGTTTCATAGTTGCCATAATGTTTGTGCCTAAATGAATATTTCATTCTGAAAATAAAAAAAATAGGCAGAAAAAGAAACTTCACTTCGTAAATAATCTGTATGTTAAGTTAATATGCTAATGGTAGCAGCATAGGCAAAGGCACTCTCTAATTGTAGAAATAGCAAATACTATTCTTGCTTGATCGCACAAACCAACAGCAGCAGTTGGCGAAGAAACTATCTAGCCAACGAAGTTAACAAAATGTGTGTTCAACAAACCTGAGAGGGAGTGGGACTTGGAAATTTTCACAATGAATTAGTTTTGTGTTTGCACATGTGCAAATGGTTAGAGCAGGATTTGAAGAGGAGTTATTTGTGCATAACCACAGAATAATAGGAATATATATATATATATATATATTGTTACAAATTAAATCGAGAGTTGTAAAATATATCTGTGTGTGCGCACGCATGTGTGTGTGTGTGCGAACGAGCCGAGAGAGAGAGAGAGAGAGAGAGAGAGAGAGAACACACAGAGGAGTTATTTACTGTGTTAAAATTTAATATTGTGTGAATAATTAAAAGAAAGCTTCACTGGACTGGACTCTGTGCATTAATTTCCTGTTCCAGCTCACACATACTGAGAGAAGGGTCTCAAAATTCCTGGAAACTCCTTCCAGATGTCTACCTGCTGAACTTAGCCATAAAATGGTTAACCACCTGTTGTCCAGGTGTAATTAAGCATTGGTGCTCCTTGATCCCGTTATTTCCCAACACACCAACATACAAGACAGACACCCAAAACAAACACCACCAATTGTCTACATGAACATCGGTATTAAACAAGTTACAACATGCATATTACTTTCTGAATGTATCTGCATGGTAAAATCCCATAATACTGAACACTAACAAAGTGAATGTTTTTATGCAGTGCATAGCAATGTACTGGTCGTTCAGAACATGACATCAGGGTTTATGAAATGGAGTAAACAAAATGGAAAGGAATACCTCCAGCCTCCATAGGAGGAGGATGGGGTGAACAACACTCAGTTTTCCTCTAAAGATGGTGGAGAGTGGGTGAATAGTTAAAGGGTTTGTGTTTAGTGCAAAAAGGAATGATGTCCAGCAAAGGCAAGAAGATTGGTGTGTCATGGTCACGCTTAAATTACATTATACATGAGGGTAAGAGCAATTCAATTTCTACTTCATACAAAGAGCACCTGAAGTCAAGCATTAAAAGTAATATTGATGATTTAAAATAAAGAGAGCTGAAGGTTGTTACACTACATCACTAAAATGCTCTTACTTGAACGCGTTTCGGGAAACGGTTTGCTCCTATCGTCAGCATGTCCTCATGTAGTTGAGGACATGCTAACGATGGGAGCAAACAGTCACCCGAAACGCGTTCAAGTAAGAACATTTTAGTGAAGTAGTGTAACAACCTTCAACTCTCTCTATTTTAAATTATGACACATCACTGTTACTAGCTTCTAAATCTTCAAAATTAGCCAAAAATTAGTCATTAATATTGGTGACTTTGAAAATGTGTTAGGGGAAGAACTATCAACGAGTTTCCATCTGTTTATGGGGAACATACAATATTGCATTCACTTTTGCAGGTTCTTAAAGAAAAAATAGATTTCAAATGGGAAAGATGAGTGTTTTGGAAAACAACAAGATGTTTGGGTTTCCGATGGAAAAAGACAAAAACTAACAAAAAAGTCCTTATTGATAAGCCACATATAAGAGAAAAGTGACTGAAGTATCTTCGGAAAATACAACAATATTGCCAGGAAGGAAGATCAATAGTTTATATGAATGAGAGCTATATCCAGCATCTCATATCAGCAACAAGGTTGGTCCAGCAATAAGGAATCTGCTCTTAGGCTCCTATTTCCACCGGAAGAACTATAATGGTCCATGCAACAAACAAAAAAGGATTTATACCTGGTACTGGCCTGGTTCTCAAATCTGGACAGAAAACTGGAGATTACCACAATGATATGCATTTTGAAAATTATCAAAAGTGACTCCAGACTCAGTAAATCCCTAACTTACCACCCAAGTCAGTGGTGGTAATTGACAATGCTCCATACCAGAATGTGCAGGTGAATAAAGCCTCCACTTCAAGTTCAAGAAGAGCTAAAATGATACAATGGTTGACAGCATGCAACTTTCTATTCTGTAGTACAATATACAAACCAGAGCTTAATGCACTTATAAAGTTAAACAAATCTTGTTTTGCTACAAAATTGATAGAATATTAGCAGAGCATGGTCATTCAACCCTCTGCTTATCTCTGTATCATCCAGACTTAAATCCCAATGAGTTTATCTGGCTTCAGTTAAAAACCATGCAGCCAAAAAAAAATGTAACTTTTAATTGGAGGATGTTATAAGGCTCGTAAATGAAAAATTCAACAACGTAATGGAAGATGAAAGGCTTCAACATGCAGACACACTTAGGAATGTGAGAAGAACTATTTGAAGCCTGAAGGAGTGGTAGACAAATCTTCAGAACATGTCATCATTAACCTGGGAAAAGAGGACTCGGAGAGCTTTACAGATGATAATGGCTGTAATGGTGGTGGCAATGTTGATGATGGTGATTTGAGCAATATCGAACCCCTACCTTAAGCTGGGGAAGAAAGAAAATAAAGGTTAGTGATAATTAGCTTTATCTTATAAAGGTAACAGCAAGGATTTGTAATTTTTATCTTTTAGATTAAATTTTGTTTGGCTTAATCTTGAGTATTATATCAACTTTTCCCAAGATTTGCTCTGTTTCATCAAAGGAAGAAATATTACACCATTCTTGTAGAGTTTTGCCAGTACTGCTCCAGTATCTTCACGGCTAGATGCTGTCTGCAGTCCCTCTTAAACCTTACCCTCCCATCCTTTCTGTAACCCCTTGTGCATTGGTTCTGCGTAACCCGTGTGTCGCATCATGTCATTCAGAACAACAAGCAGTACTGAGGGAACAGCATGTGTAAAGTTGGAAAAATAAGCTTGCTTGACATCTTTTACTCTACTTTAAATTCATTTTAGACTTTTCTTGCCTATTACACTAGATTCCCATTAATTCAGCCACTCTTGCATAAAGAAATGTTAAAGTATCTTATTAAACTTTATTTGACAAAACCACCCATTTATTCAAATGAAACAGAAAATAGTCACTATGAAGTACATTCTGAATTTGTAGTTGTAATGAAGATGCTAGATGCCAACATGCTTTGTTGTGCAACCACATCACTAACTGTGCATATCTGGCCGTGTTATACACTCCAGGAAGGTTTCATAATGCTTTTTCAATTTGTTGACACGTTGTTAGGTCCAGTTAACAATAGTAGCACTTCTTGTATTACCACAACTGCATCTCTCCTTATTTTAACATTATGGCTACAGGTCAGATTGGAGACAATCTAGTGTATTTCCTACAGTTTTTGTTATAAATATAAGCTAAATTTACCTAATAATAGAGTGGTTATTGAAAATGTTCCATCTAGGTCAAAAATGAGAAGAGTTTTGTTTAGAATACAAAGACACTAGTAATGTAAGATTTTTCCTAAAGAATATTAGTATTATATATTTCAAATAATTTGGGAGCTAAATTCAATAGTGTGTTATATTTTAGGGATGTAACTTATTTATTTATATAGCTGTGCCACAAAAGAGCTAAGTTATCAGCTCCTCCGTGGTTTAGTGGTTACCATGCTAGTCTCTAGCTCCTGAAGTTCCACGTTCAAATCCGGCAGAGGGTGATGGACTTTTTTGGGTGTAAAAATCCTTAACATGGCTTCCTTCAGAAGGGAAGTAAAGCTGGTAGTCCGTGTCATAGATTTACGGTATGTAAAAAAACCTCAAGTCTGATAAAGGGGCCTCTGAGCAAAATTATTGGTCTTTCACACCCAATATAGAATGGGATGCTAAGGACCACAGCAGTTAAAGAGCATCCATAAATTCATTTCATTCATTATCTGTTTACCCTCCTCTTATGTAGGACTTACACCCCCAGGACTTACAGGCAGGTGCCTGGGGTCAGAGGCCCGTCGAGGAGCAGACACTCATGGATCAGACAGAACATCCAGGATGGGTGATCAGCCTGATGCCTGGTATGGGATGAAGAAGTAGATGAAACGAAATGTTGGTGAACTGAATGAAAGGAAAGGTGATGATGGAGCAGTTGGTGGAATGAATGGCAGGGGAAACTGGAGAACCCGGAGAAAACCCACCCAGACGCCGCTTCGTCCACCACAAATCCCACATGCAGGTCCCTGGGATTGAACCCGGGCCGCCTCGGTGGGAGGCGAGCGGTCTAACCACTCAGCCATGGCACCGCTATAGCATCCATAAATAAATTTAAAAAAAAGCTATCAGCACCTCAAGATTTCTAGAAATAAACAGGGATGGGAAGCAATTGAGTAAAAGTAATCTGATTATATTGTTTTATGCCATTTTACTTGTAAATTCATGGTTTTGTTGATGCCAAAGTGAGTTTGGACTTGAATGAGTCCTAAAGAAAATAGGAAATAGATATAACCATTAAGATAGCATCATCTATTTTTCTAAGAGCTTGTATTTTTGTAATATCCCCTCTTAGAGCAGGACTGAACTAAATTTTTTAAGATCTCCAACAATAAAATATAAACAATTCTGAGCAAACTGTTGAAAACTACCGTTTTCACTCTGGAAGCACTTTTGTGTTTAATCCTCACCTTGTGGTGATGTCATAAGGATAGGATCACGCCACACTACTCAGTCACTTGCATTAGTTAGCCTTAGATTGTATTTAATTCATGTTGTTATTTTGTGATTGTAGGACAGTTTTCCTTTCTTAGTGTTCTGTGAGGTGTAAGGTCAAAAATGCTTGCGTGCAGTGCTTAAGTTTGTGCAAATAATTCCGGCCCAAACAGAAATGTTGGTTGCTACCCATTCCCTGACAGAGATGAGAATCGACATGTGTACAACAAATGAGTTGCTGCTATGAAACACAAAAACTTTATGCCAGCCAAAACTGCTGAGTATGCGGAATTAATTTCAAAGAAAGTGATTTTAATGAGTCAGATGTTATAAAAATAAGAATAATGAAGAATGAGAAATCCAAAAGCCCTAGACTGAAAGATAATGTGGTGGCTTCAAAATTGTTAGGATGAATAGAACAAAAACCTCCCATAAAAGGAATCTCAAATTTTCTTAAAAAAAAAAAAGCCAGTGCTGCAGCTAGTCAATAATCCAGTAAGAAATTCTCAGCAAGAAAGTGAAGCTACACTAGTTTCTGAGTCTTTACACCTGGAGCTGAAGATTGATGCAAGTTGGGAACTGAAACTTTTAGTGGTGCTAATATGAACCAAAGTTTGACTGATGAGGAAGGCAAATCTTCAGCTGTAAATGAAGAAGATTATAAACTGAATTAATATTTGAGGGAATCCAGTGAAGATGGAGAATATGCAAGTATGTTCAGAAAATGTCGTGTTTGTATGTGTAAATGCTCCCCTTGCACTATTCAGTGTTTGTGACACATGTGGCGGGTCTGTCACTTAAAGAAAATCTATCACACGAGGGGCATTATTGAGAATTACAACTCATTGTGTGTGAATGGACACACTTAGGAGCAGTGCTCTGAAAGTGAAAGTGGAAGTCTAAAAAGTAATAGGTGCATACTTCAGGCATGCATCTTTGTGGAATGACTTAACTGTTGGCATTCTCAAAAGCAATAAAACTATTATTTTTTTCTTAATCATATTTTTATTGATTTGTTGAAAAAAATTGTTTTCCCTTCTGTACACGAAGCCTGGTTAAAAGGAACAGAAAATAATTTTGCAATTGACATGAATGATTCAAATTTATGTTTATATGGGGATGGACAGTACCACTCCCCAAATTTTCTGCTAAATATGTGACATTTTATAATGAATTTGGCAACAAATTCATGTAACTTATGATGTGTTGAGTGAAGAAAAAGTTAAAAACACAAATTGGCTAAGTAAGAATTCCACAAATACAATGACTTGCGCAGTATCATAAATAATGCAAGATTTTTAAGTGACATTACGCATATCAATCATTTTCATCATACAGGAAGCCTTGAATCCTATCACAATGAGTGCTTGAAGTATGTCCCAAAAAAAACACATTTTTCATTTCTAGACAATAGCTGCTCTAGATCATAATTTTCACTAAGGTAAAAAAGTAGTGAGCAGTTCTGTGGAATATCCTAAATCAGCTGGAGAATGGGTGTATAAATAGAAGTATGAGAAAAACGCTTATGAATGGAGACAAAACTTTGTAACACAAATAGTGAGTGAAGTAAATGAACCCAAGTTAGCTTTGTGACAAAATGGTAAATGGTAAAGAAGGAAGGAAGGAGTGAGGGGGAGAGAGCAAGAGCGAGAGAGACAGAAAAGGATAAAATACGTAAATAATGAGAAGAGTTCAAAGAAGTGGAGTTTTAAAGCATGGATATTCGAGGCACTACAGTGACTACACATTCCTGTTGAAACTTAATGCTAAGACTGATCAGCTGCTCCAGCAGAAATCTGCTTCAAGAATGCTGGCTAGCCATATGATGTCACCACAGAATGGTGCAAATGTGAAAATACTCTGCATATCCTGAATGGTAAGTCGTACATTGTTCCAGTTTTCACCATTACTATGCACAATCCAAGATCTTGTAGAATATTAAATAAAATAAACATGCAAATTTTTAGTTCAGTCCTCTTTTAAGAATGAAATATTGCAATACTGACGATCAGTATTTCAGTTCTTTCTATGCTAGAGAAAACTGTGTAAACTTTTCTTTCTACCTTTTTAAAAGAGCCAACATAAGTTCTGCATGCCTGACATGGTGCAAGTTTGGCAGTTTTTGCTGCTTCTTTCAGACGTTGCTTATCTGATTTGGGTGCAACATCTTGGCCAACAACTATGGCTGCAGCCAGTAGAACAAGGCACACTGAAACTTTGGTGTCAACAGCTTCCAACATGTCCACTGAAACAAAGTAATGATTAACACATAATTGAGAATTATTTGGAACCCTAATAAAAGATATTGGCAAACTGAAACCATCTGTGTTCCAAATATTTTATAAGGCTCTTGATCTGTCACTGAATAACATAAATGATCCATTTCAAAATATGCTGAATTAAATGCTTTGCTTCATTCACTCTGGTGCTGGCATGTTTATCAATAATTAATGATTCAGTGTAAATTATTCTTGTATAAGTAGCTGCATCCTTCATCTCTGTAGATGAAGAATGGGGAAAAGAGTGGCTAAAAAGCAGGACATTTCAGGATTTTACAGCACAACATGAAGTTGTAATTCTAATGCATACTTACCAATTTTCTGAAATTGAAAGAAATAAAACTCTTCCTTGTCCAGCAAAGCATAATAATTTTGCAATGACATGAAATTCAGAATGTGTAAAATGCTCGGTGATTTAAATGTATAAAAATTATATGTAATATAAGCCAGAACACTGAAACAAAAATAAAACATATTCACTAATCTTTTTCAAGTGAAGGCAACTAGTATAGGCTGACTTTTTCATCCTGAACCTACTTATCTGTATACACAGTAGCTGGACAAGTCCATTATCTTCCAGGAGGGGTGTTGGGTCAGTAGAAACAGAGTAGCAGGTGCATACACAATGTGAGATGAGGTGACATCACCATGCATTCCGAGTGATTGTAGTACAGTCAAATTCATAATTATTGTTATTATGCCTGTAGATAACATTAAATTGGATGGAAGTAAAGTTCTGCATTCTCAGACATGGGAAGTGATATACAATGTGTATAATTACTTTAAGAAGAATCTAGATCAAGGACAGTCACTTTAGAGAGCGGTTGAAGAATCTACCGGTGTATCTGTGAGCAGTACAACTTTTGACAATACTGTACATGTTTACATTTGTGCTTCGGTTGCAAACCTTATGCATTCCTGTCATTCCACACAAGGGGAATACCTACAGCCGTTTCCCCCCACCCTAGACTACCTTCTCCTCCTTTGCGTTTCTGCAGTCAGGTCGAAAAAATCAAACTATACATACACATACTGCAAACTGTAGACATCAACTTCATTAAGATGCACTACTCACAAAACTAACTGAACTATTAATCTGTATGTGTTGTTTGAGATATCACCCTATATCATGGCACTCGAGAGTTACACTTAAGATCGTAGTAGTAGATGCAGAACCTTTTAGCCTTTCTGCTGTAGCTTTGTTAGCTCCTGTCAAAGTCATTACTGAAGCTCTATCCATAGCATACATAAAGTTGCTGCATTTCAATTAAAATACTGGTTCCAATGCCTTATTAGACATTAGGAACCTAAAATTGGGTCTATTCTTTCTCACAAGATGAGAATACTTTCACAATACTGTGAGGAATAGTTAAAATTGCCAACTTAATGGACATTATTTTATCATATTTCAATATTCTATCTTGCCAATGTATTATATTCCACACCAAGCAGGACGGCTCAGACACTAGTGTCTGAGGCTCGTATTCAGGAGGTCCCGGGTTCAATTCCTGTTGGACTAGCCACCCTGACTTTGAAGTTTTTGTGTCTTTTCCAGGTTGGTAGAGGAATGCTGGGATGAATTTTATACTTCCATATAGTTTCCTGGCCCTCATTTAACTTCCTTTTAATAATTGCATTGCAGGGCCTAGCACAAAAGTTGGTGGTGTGTGGTGCATGTGGTGGATATGTTTTAAGGAGAGAAGTATTTCTTCCCTGGCACAGAACCTTCTGTTCGAACCTGTCCATCTGTTCTTCTGGGCAAGAGGGAGGTGTTGAAGGGGCGTCCAGGGATACTCTATTTGGAAACAATAGGGACCCGCTGTGCCAGCTACCCTCTCACCTCATCCCTTCCTCCCAGAGATTTTTGATTCTTAATCCTAACATCCTCCCGTATTTCCAATGAACAACCAAAATGCAAAATTTTAACCCCTTATCTCATTTTAAAAGTAAAACGGAATCCAGATTTATAAGAAACCTTGAAGACCTGGTAGTACTGTTTCTTTCTGTCACACATGGTGATATTCTTCTTGGGGCCACAGTAAATACCATACATATGAAATAGAAAAGAACACCACTTTCTAAGCTGTACACAGATTCCTAGTCCATATTTTACGCTTCATAAAATGAATTATAAATGAAAGCTGTCGCAAAAAAAATGAGGAACTTATATCCTGCAGCCATAGAAAGCACTTAAGATAAATCATTTATGTGAGGGAGCTGACTTTACAGTTCACACTGTCCATTAATGAATGTTATATGCCCATTTACTGTTCATCAGTTACTGCTGGTTAACATTGGAGGTCACTAGTGGTGCTCATTAATCCAGACAAGACTGAATTAATGGTCTTTGCAAGGAGGAGGAGGCTGCCTGGTTTGGTAGAGCCCCTCCTGTTTGGCAATAAACTGAAGCTATCTGGATCAGTTAAGTATCCAGGAATTATGCTGGAAGTTGCACTGAACTGGAAGAAGCACATTGAAGATAAAGTAAACAACGCTCACAATGCTTTGTGACATGCAGGAGGGCCATCGGACTGAGGGTCCTCTGACAAAAGATGGTCATGTTTGATAACCGGAGCAATGCAGGCAACCCCACAGTTCGCCCTAAGATTTTGGTGGACCTTCTTACCTTGCATTTATTTGAAGGTCATGAGGGTGAGTGCACACTGTCTATGGACATTAATGGGTTCGTGCTTTGAGCTACCCTTTAAGGAACACTCCCTTAATCAAGTTTCAAGATACATGTCCCATTACCCTGATGGGAGGGAACCTAATGAGGCCTAGGTATAATTTAAGTAATCTTTTCTCAGTGGTAATACCTCTCAGGAATGATTGGGACCCTGAAAACTGGGGGTCAAATGTGGTTTACTGGTGGCTCCCAGTTGATGGATAGGATGGAGGCTGGAGACCTAGAACCAAGCTTGCCATTCCCCTGGGAAGGTATAACAGTGTTTTCCAGGCTGAGATGTATGCAATCCTAGCCTATGCATTGCATATATATGCCAGACAAACAGGCAGAATTGAATCTGCTCACATACCCAGGCAGCTTTAAAAGCCCTTAAGGCACTTAAAACCACATCCAAATTAGTCTGGCAATGCCAAAGGATGTTGCATAGACTCTGTGCAAGTGGCCTGGTCACACTTGTTTGAGTTCCTGGGCATGCAGGTATTAGAGGTAATGAGAAAGTGGACATGATCGCAAAGAGGGGCTCAGACCTTAATCTCGTAGGATCAAAGCCCTTTAGTGACATGTCTCCCAGAAGTATCAAGTATGAGATAACCCAACAAACAAGTAAGACTCACCTTGAATATTGGAATAATCAAATTACTGCCCATGAAATAAATTTGGGTCCAGTAAGTTAGCAGAAGCAAGATTCTTTTGAATTTAACTATATCTGAACTCAGAGGTGGTGTTGGTTATCTTACGGGCCACAACACACTGAGCAGACATTTGTGCATAATGGGACTTACACAAGACCCTTTATGCAAGAAATGTGGAAGGGAAAATGAAACCTCATGGCATATGCTATACGAGTGCAAAGGTTTTGCATTCGCAGATATGTATTCTTAGGCTCCTTTTTCTTGGAACTTGAAGATATAAGAAGAGCAAACATCCAGTCTTTTTTTATCAGGACCAAAAGATTTTATTGAAAGTCCCATTTAAGAGGTATAAAGGGCGCTAAGAGTATGTGTGTATTCAAAATAGGCAACTCATTTCTTCATCATCATTCCTTTGCAGGTAGTGTGAAGCAAATCATACTTAGGATGATATCGACAGCCTTACAGTAGAATTGCACACTGGACTTCTAAGCCAGTTACAAATGTGTTTCTACATTAAGGGAAAAAATATTAACTTTTGCTTGTGGTATTTAAATCCTAAGACAGCATCATATATTCGCAACAAAATCTTTAATTTTTAATGAAATCTTAATTATAAGCACTCAGTGTAAAAACTAAATACAGCTACCAGAAATAAGAAAACTCACATTCTTTGCTAAGCATTCAGTGGGAACAAGTAAAAGCAAAATGGGTGCTATTTTTTTTAATAATTTAAGAACATATAATAAAGCAAAATAAATGACTTCATTTATGCATTTAATAACCAACACTACTAATTAAACTATCTAATTTTTATGTAAAACCCAATAAAAGGAAATAAAAAATGACATACAATGTTGGTAATGTTTCTCATTGTGTGTGGTATCAAGTGATAGCCCAGAGGTTAAAGTGAGAGAAAGAGGGAGTGGGGGGTCAGTTCTTCAGGCCACTATTGCAATGTCATTATGCTGATATCAATTAGGATTTATAAACAATAAAAATACTAAGCTGAAGAAACAAAGTGCTTAAGGAGTAAAATAAAAGATAATAAAAAAGGTGTATCAGCAGCTCTTCTATTGTTTCCTTCAGTGCAGTTTATTTGAGCCATTCTTATGTGAATTGTAATGCCAAGTAAAGTGGAGAGAACTGATTTTTTTTCCTGCTGAAATGAGCATTCAAAGACTAAAAATGCAAACACACAATCTTTAATTTATCTTTGTGCATGAAACCATTTCTTAAACTAATAACATTTACAACCCTTTTGCCAGGTACACAATTGAATCAGTCGGAGTTGAAAGGCATTAAGTCATAATTTGCATATTTTTTATTTAACATTGTGAACTACTTCGACAAGATGCATCAAACGGCACTGAAAAGCACTTAAGTTAGCCTTTCTCATATATGGCAAACTGCTGCTGTACATAATGTGTGCCGAGGAGAAAAGCATTAAGTAATTGACCTACTACCTTTCAGTAGTGCTGTAAGTTCTGATTACCGCACAATTCATATCCTGTGGTTTTATATGCATTTAGCTGTTGGTTTGTCTTGCTGAAGTGATTGTTTCATTATGTCCCCGAAGCGGAAAAGAAATGATTCTGTTCACAAGAAGCAAGGTCGCTGGTTCAGAGGGTGATGAATTTTTTGGGGCATAAAATCCTTAACATGGCTTCCTTCAGAAGGAAGGTAAAGCTGGTGGTCCCGCATTGTAGATTTACAGCACATAAAAGAACCTCAAGCCTGATAAAGAGGCCTCTGAGCAAAATTTCCAGTCTTTCACGGCCAATATAGAATGGGATGCTAAGGACCATAGTAGTTAAAGAGCATCCATAAATAAAACCCAATTTAATTTTTTTTTGTTCACAAGAAGAATGTAATAAAGCAAGCCAATTTTAAGGTCTAACTTACATCAGCTACAGTGGAAAACAATTCAGAGAAAAGAAAATGGGAGGATTGCAAGTACATACAAACTGTTTAATACTACAACAATATTCACGATAATGAACTTATTTCTACTACACTATTTTCCAAGTTAACTAGTGTGTCATTATTTTCCAATACTTATTGTAGTATAATACTTGATCAAATAAGCAAAATTTATAAATACTCATTTTGGTTGTAGGTCCCAAAAACATTGTTTCGAGAGAATCACTGACAATGAAAAAATGCATATATTGGCAAAATTTCATGACCACCCAAACAGGGTGCTCAATATTTATATCTAATGGTCACATGATGCCAAACAGAACAGATTCCAGAAGTCAGATGGGGATGAACAAAATAACATTGTTCCAGTTTTTTATATTTTGTAATATGTGGATCACAAGGAGTGCAGGTATGTCAAAAAGCATTATGCAATTTACACTCCATTGGTAAGAAACAGGTGTTCTCTTCAACTCATAAGTTAATAAATGGAAAATTGCCACAAGATAAATCTGGGAAAAATCCGAAAGGAAATAAAATTTTTGAGAATATCCTGAAAACAATAGATGAACACATGAAATCTTTTCCTCTGAAGACTTCTCATTATGCTGGGAAAGAAATTCAGTATTTAGGATTCTCGACTGTGTGTGAGAACAATGTATCAGTTGTACCGCAATACTTAATCAGATGCAGCTGTGAAATATTATTACGGGCAGTATTTTCGGGAAAACTACGATTATAAATTCCGCAGACCACAGATAGATGTTTGTTCTCTTTGTGAGGAACCTAATGCCAAATTGAAAAGTCCTCATCTCTGCAAAGCTTCAAACCTTGTAGCCAAGTCAAATTTGGAAGCTCATCTCCGAAGGAGTTGCAAGTTTTACAAGTCTCTGAAGGAATCCAAGTCTCAGTGTCTTCAAAATGAAGGAATGTGTGCTACTGCCTTTGGTTATATGCAAAATTTGCCCAGGCCAGAAATTCTTGTGCAAAATATCTTTTATATGTGCCAACTGTGGGTGAATATGTTCAATATTCACAATTTAAAAGATGACAGCTCTATGGTGTACCTTTATCATGAGGGTAATGGAAGAAAGGGTGCAAATGAGGTGTGCACTTTCCTATACCATTACATTAAACTCTATATTCCAGGCACCATTAAACATCTCAGCTTGTTCTCAGATGGATACACTGGACAAAACAGAAATCACGCAATGGTGAGAATGTGTATGGGACTGACTGCAACTAGTAGACTTGAGTAATTATTTCCTGAATGCGATCACTCATACCTATCATGTGATAGAAATTTTGGATTATTCAAAAGGAAAATTAAAAGTATTGATAGTGTGTATGCGCCAAAAAGAATATGTGGAAATAATAGTAAACAGCAGGAAAATGTGGAAGTTCATGTTGCAGAATTTGAAGAAATCATTGATTTGGATAAATGGTGGCCATCTTATTTTAAGAAGACTGTTATGTCAAGGGAAAGTGAAGGATTCCCAAGAGAGAAGAAGCAGGTTTTTCCCCCCTTAAAGTTCAAGCAATTCAAGTACTGCAACAACAAGGTTGGAGAGGTTGAAGCTGCTTTTCACATCAATTCTCCTGTTAAACAGATTCTTTCTGGGAAAGCTCATGTTGCTAAATCATCTTACCACACCTTAGGAAAAGGTATATAAGGACAAAGTTCCCATAAACTTTAACAAATTACAGGGCATTGGGAAGGTAGTAAAATATGCTCCTCAGGATGCTATGCAGTTTTACGAGAACATTCTGAAATGGCCAATGAGTAGTCAAAGTGAATCGGTGTAAAGGGATCTGTCACAAAGTCATGTTTTTTGTTTGTTTTTCATCCAATTTAAATTATATTTAGGCAAAGAGATGACCTTTTATAATTTAACTATTCTGTTCAATGAATTTATGTTTTAAAAATACATATGATAATTATAACCATATTAATTTAAATATCAACAGAAATCTTGAATTTAATAGTGATCATGGAACAGAAAAGCATTAAGTCCATTTTTAAAAACAATACAAAAAAATCCGGATGTCACATTCAAATTATATTTTCACTCAGACAAATAGGTTTTAAGACATTACTTTATAAAAAAATAAATTAACAATCTATATTAATTTGGCTTTCTTACATTTATGCTGTTCTTTCCTTCTCCTGAAAAGTTACAGATATTGACTTAATGCCTTCAGCTCCGAATGATTCAATTCTCATACTATACCTATATACGGAGAGAGCCAAGAAACTATGAGCCGATCGCGCAGTGTTTTTCCTGTACATGACCTCGGCGCTCGTTGCTGTCTGCCGCTATCATAGAAAGGCACGGATGAAACCATACAACATTTTTGAAAGGAGATGCTGAAACTTGCCACCATCGTTGTCCATACATTTTTGGCACCTCTTTAGGAAACTATCCATCACTAGCCGTAGTTCGCATTGAGAAATGCTGGCAATATTTTGTTTTAATTCTTTCAGGGTGTGTGGGTATGTCTTGTACACTTTTAATTAAGTTATCCCAGAGATAGAAATCACAGGGGGTTAGGTTGGGAGACCGAGGGTGCCACAAATCTCTAATAATAATTCTGTCCTCAAACACACTTTCAATTATTCTCATCGAAATATTGGCCGTATGAGTTGTTGCAGTCTTGTTGAAAAAAGGCAAAATCACGCTCCCTGCCTGTTAATTTTCTAAAAACAGGGGGCAAAATTGTATTCACGTATGCACGGGCTTCAACTATTGACTCGAAAAAATTGGCCCTATGGCCAGTTTCAGCATCTCCTTTCATAAAGTTGGTAAGTAAAGCCTTTAAAAGTAGTTTTAAAAATGTTATATGGTTTCATCCGCACCTTTTTGTGATAGCAGCAGATGGCAACGAGCACCATGGACACAGACAGGAAAAACATCATGCAGCCAGTTCGTAGTTTTTTGGCTCTCCCTGTATTTAGCTTCTCCATGCATATTCCTGAAGGTATATGAAATTTGTATTAGTGTATAAGACAACAAATCATCTACAAAACTATCATGTTCCATAATAAGTTTTACTCTACTTTATTATTTGTAAATATATATAATTCCATTGGTTAATTCTTTTCATAAGAATTCAACAAATCCTGAATGTTACTTGCAGAGACAGGCAAAATATAAATTCTGTATTCTAAACCAGGACTGCTAGAGCTATGAGAACAGGGGTTTTTATGATTTGCATTATGTAGAATACAGCTTGTGTGTAAACATTTTCATATTTCATAATATTTTAGTACATTTTTTATATTTCGTAAACATCTTCATAACATTTCATTGTTGTAAAATTTACAATTTTTTGTTTTTAAAATAGGTAGGGGTGGTGAATTTTTGCAAATGTGGTACAGAGCAAAATGCTCATAAAGGCTTGTACTCTTGTACTTACACTTTTCACAACCTGTAAACCACCTTGTACTGTGTTTTAAAAATGCAAAAAATTGCGAAATTGACTTAAAATGTGAAAATTATATTACAATGATACATAAATGTGAAATGTGTTGTAATTCATGTATTCTTTTTCAAATGAAAATGTAAAAAGCAAAACAAAAAACATGTTTATGGAGTATATGCTTAAGTGCAATAAAAGTTTGAGCAGTCGCATGGAGAAACTTCAACAAATGCCGCCCCCCCCCCCAAGAGCTTGGTAAGCATTTTATTCTTGTCAAATGCTAGCTGAGTGCTATGAATTTATTGCAACTACTTAAGTGAAATAAAAGAAATATTCCATTTTTTGAGTGGTTTGTGTGGATAATTTGTTGAGGTATATGAATATTTTCATTCCCAATGTACAAATTATGCAGAAAAATGAAGACATACAATGCCCAAATACTGCTGGGTGATAAGCCGAAATATTCAGCTTTTCCAAGAAACTCTGCAATGTACCAAAGCGTAGATGCAGAAAGATATTTAAATATATACCATTTAATTGTTGCAAGGAAACATGAATGACAGAACAAAATGAGATTTTTCTTTTTGTGTGTTTAACTTCAGTTCTTATTGCATATGACACAACATGTGGTGGACATTGATTACAAATGAAATGAAATGATGATTTGAAAAGGAAATTTGGGAACGAAATGCTACTGGCCTAAGAGGTATGTTCTATGAATTTCCTTCAATAGTGTTGCAGATTCATGAACTTGTGTCACTTAAGTTAATGTGCATTTTCTTTTATTATTCTGGTTTTGCATCAGTATAAATTTCTCTTTTTTCTGTGTTGCACTTTAGTTTGTATCAATTTACTATATTTTTCTCTATATTGTTTTAACCTATATTAAATTAAAACCAATGTGGAATTTTGGAATTAATTGTTCTTCCACACCAGCTGTGTGTTGGACAAGTTTGGAAAGGTAGAATCAGACAACTGAAAAATTCAATGCCATCGCTGGATTTGAACTATGGATCTCCCAGCTTCTGTCCGGTTGCTCTAACCACTGAGCTACCATGGTAACATGCCGGTACAACATTAATGATGGTAATAATTAATTGACCTAATAGTGGTCGAAACTATGAAGCTCGGGACTTAAAGTACTTACAGCATTGTAAGTCGCCATTAGGATATGTCATTTCAGTACAATTTGAGATCTCCTTGTGGTTTATCAAGGAATACAGTTTCATAACATATGGTTTTAAATTCTTCTGATTCTAAAAACATTTTCCCAAAAGCAATATATCTCCTGTGAGCCAAGGCTTCTCAGGAGCATATAATGTGCTGGGCTGTTTCAGTTTGTTTCTTGCACAATCTGCAATCTAAGTTATCCTGGAGAAATGCAATAATTGTTCTCAGCTGAAGTCTGTTACATTTAAGTAAGTTTTCTAATAAATAATTTGTGTTTGTTTCCTGGAGTTTTAAACCAGGTTTTATGATCTACTATGGACCAGTTCTTAATAGCCTTTCTTACTAAACTTTGAGATGTTCTTAGAGCCAGCTCTGGCCCAATAAATTGTGAAGTTGCTCATTGTCTTGCAAGTTCATCAGCTTTTTCATTTCCCTCTATGACACTATGACCTGGCACCCAGATGAGTTGAACTCCATTCTGTTCAGGCAAGCTTGTCAGCATGTTTAGGCAGTTTAAAACCAGTCCAGATGTTAACTTATAACTACTAAGAGCCTTAAGTGCAGCCTGGCTATCTAAGAAGATAATCTGTTTACCAGTGTAAGCTCTCCTATGTTTCCATGTGCATTGAATAATAGCATAAATTTCTGTTTCAAAAACAGCATATTCACCCAAGGGAAAAAACTTTTTTCCCCTCACTTAAAATTTTTGCTAGCAATGAACAGGACTTTACAGATACTGTTCCCAGAAAACTGCATAGAGCAAAGAATTAACAGGGGTTCCAAGAAACATTTGGATGGCTCAGGAACAGGATCCAGAGTAAATGGCATAAGACCAAGGTGCAGGCTGGTTTTAAAACGATACAGGTAGCACTGAGCCTAAGGCTGAAGTGCATCCTGAGCAATGAGGAAATCTTTATAGATTAAGATGAGACAAGAAGGAACACATGGAAAAGATGTTTGTACCAAACTTGATTTACTGCTGGATACCAGTGAAATATCGGCAAATATTTAGTTAGCAAATGTAGCACATAGCACAATACAAATATGCCATTACACAATATGATGTGGAACAATCTTTTTCGTCTAACAGAATGAGAGACAATGCAACCTTTTGCTAGAAAATATTAGAGCTACTTGTCAAAGTAATGTTCGCCAACGGAAAGAAAGTCGCAGGGGAATGAAGGTGAGGGGGGAAGAGTTGCTGATTAGGCATGTTCCGACACCCTGCCTGCCTGTTTATGACACCCAGTACGGCTGAGTTACAACCCATTTAAAAACATTGGCTCCTCCTACTTTTGTGAAGAATAGCTTCTCGGTTTTAGTATGCCTAGTGAATTCTATTTGTGTACATCAAGTGAAGTATGTAGTAGTGATGTCCAATGTAAGTAAGAAAGGAAAAACTGTTCACAGTGAGGCGCGGCAAATAATAGCAAACATTGTTAACGTTTGTGATGATGAAGTTCAAAGTAAACAGGTGGCTTGTGCTACAGAAAGAGCAGCTTATTATACAGGAGTGTCTATGTTCCTTAGTCAAAACAGTAAGGCGTCAGGTGAAAGACAGAGAAGAAGCCGGCTCCTCATCACCTCTCCATATGCCAGGGCAATGCCGACCGAGGTCATGTGATCAGAAGGTCAATATTGATGATTTTGACATGTGTGTAATACGGAGAACTGTGCAGGAGTTTTACACTGTACGAAAAATAGTGCCAACATGTCCAAAGTTATTGTTAGCTGTACAACAAAAAATTGAGTTTCCATGGTGTGTCGAGACTCTCCGTAGACTGCTGCATATGATGAAGTTTAACTGGAGAAAATGCAGGAGTAAGCGTAAGCTTCTTATAGAGAGGCCAGACATAGTACGTTGACGTTCACAATATTTAAGGAATATCAAGCGACTTCGCAACAAGGGAAAGACTATATTTTATTTGGATGAAACTTGGGTAGACAGTAATCTCACCTTTCGCAAATGTTGGCAGAGTGACGATGTCTTTGGCGTTTGTGCAAATGTAAATGCTGGTAACAGACTTATAATTGTAACTGTGGGCTCCCGTTCTGGATTTTTAAAAAATGCAGAATTCATTTATAAAGCTGGGTCTACAGTGGGGGATTACCACGGACAAATAAACGGTGCAAATTTTGAGAAGTGGGTCACAAATAAACTCTTAAATTGTTTGCCACCAATGGCAGTAGTGGTACTTGACAATGCACCATACCACAACGTGCAACTTGACAAACCTCCTTCCCAATATGCAGTGAAGTCCGACATGGTTTCGTGGCTAATGCGTCATAACGTCACGTACGACATGGCAATGAGAAAAGAAGAATTATATGAACTTATTTGTTTAAATAAGCCTAGGGAGAAGATTTTTAAGATAGACAAACTCCTAAAAGCACACGGTCATACTGTTATCAGATTGCCGCCTTACATGTGTGACTTAAATGCTATCGAGTATGCTTGATCTAAAGTAAAGCGTTATGTTCGGGAACACAATGTGTTGGGTGATATGTCACTGTCACGACTTAAAGAATTAGCAATACAAGGAATCGCAGCAGTGACAACCGAAGACTGGGAGGGTTTCTGCAACCACGTTGAGACAACTGAACAGGAATACTGCGACCGTGATGAGATTGTGTCAGATGTGATCGACGCCATTATCATCGAGAATCCAAATGATGAATCTTCCAACAGCGAGACCAGTGAACCTGAAGAAGACGTTTCTGATTCCGAACTTGCTCAACCCTTGTAAGGTAATTCTTATTCACATTAATTTATTATTTTGTTTGTCCACACTGAAAGTTCCGTACGCCAGTGGGGAGCATGTTTTTTGAACAGTTTTACTCTCTGCGTAGCATGCGTTCTCCATCACACACATTCGCTGTCCTTGTCGCACTGTTTCCAAACAAATAAGGTCAGCACATTCCTGTCAGGGACTTTCTTTCCGTTGGCGAACAGTAATCAATAATTTCTTTTGTTCTCTCGGAGTATGGTTTCATGATGTTGAAAGAACTATAAAATAATTACAATTAATTGTACTTCATTTGTTATTGTATTACTAAATACTACCATAAGCCACAGTTCCTCTTAATTACTACATTAACTGTGCCGATTCTTCTCTCTCCCTCCTTTGTTGTCCTGCCCCTCCTCGTTTCTCTTTGTGCAACATGTGTGTTATATGACCTTTTGAATATCAGTAGTAAGACTTCTTTTTCTGATATATGAATAAAAATTAAAACACAAGTAAGAGACTTAATATAAAGCAAGCTTCTGTCTGTTCCTGATACTCTTAACTAAATCGGAACTACAGTTTCCCATGATAACTGGTTAATGTGCATAAATTGTCAAGAATTTGTACAACTGTAAACTTTGTAAAAATGAAACTTGTCATAAATAGATTTCTTTAAAGCTGCTGCTTTAGGGAAAGACACTAAAATGCCATAGACTATATCCTCTAAGCGAGACCTAAGGTATGTTGTACACCAAGCTAAACAGCAATCAGTTTGGTCAACCTGAGGGTTGAGAGGGAAACACACACATTTTAAAAATGCAATTTTTGGCTTTAGAATTACCCATTATACAAAATGTTCCAAATTCCATAATTTACTTAATGTAATGAACCCCCACCAGCTGAAAATTTAATTAACGCAAGGTGTGGCAAAATGCAACAAATTTATTATAACATTTGAATGCTAAGGAATTTTCAAACTACAGTACTTTTCTTTTCTGCATTACTTCGGTCTTCACTGAAAATGTAAGCAAGAGTAACGGTTAAGCGGCCCTTCTTATATAGTCGTTTTTGGCGACTTTTGGAAGGAATTGCTGCCAACCTGAATCATTCGAGTTTTAGACACGCAGATCCCTTGGCTACGCTCTGTCATACTGCTACACTCCTCTCCTTCTAAAATACATCCCTCAGCCATGCTTTGAAGCTGAGTGCCCTCAATCCCTCGGCTACGCCTTGAGGCTGAGGGATCTCAATCGTGTTTTCAGCTATGTTGGGATTTCAAATGTTGGCTTTGAAGACCAACTTAATGCAGGTTACCGACATTTTCAATGAAGACCAAAGTAAAGCAGCATGTCCCAGTACTTTATCATAGATGAGGTGAAGTTCTAGATTCTACTCTCCATGTAAGGATAAGAAAGCATTTCAACTGATGTTGAAAGTTTGGTTGCTTCTGATTCAGTATGTGAGCATAGGAGAAACTGTAATGTTTTACTTACAAAATCAGGGTTATTGAGTATTCATCATGACAATAAAAGATAAGAATATTTGTTAACATGAATCATTCGAGTTTTAGCTGCACAGATCCTACAGATATGCCCAATTATCGCTTTGCAGTTGCGATCAACTACTCCGCTCCTCTACTTCTAAAACACTTCCCTCAACTACGCTTTGCAGCTTAGAACCCTAGATAGCAACGGTAGGCTTCATTTTTTTTCAGATCCTATGCATGTGTGTGTGCCATGTGTATAGCGTCTCCAGCCTGGACTCATATTTGAATCTTATCAGTGTGATTAGTAAATTTATTAACAAAAGCCACTTCAAAAACTATCATGGGATCCAGTTTTGGTTTCAAATTTCAGCATATTTATATTATGTAAGCATGCTGTGATAAATACAGAAAACAAATATTTAAGCAAGACACCAGAACATCACTGAAAGTGAAAGGGTTCAAAGAACAGTTCTTGCTGGGGGGGGGGGGGTTATCGATTCTTAATTGTCCCAATGGGTAGACAGTTTTTTTCCTCCAAAAACCAAACATTCATTTGACAACAGTTTAGATACAATATATTGACATAAAATTCTTTTAAAATGACCACATGACAAGGGAATTGGTCTTCTTTCAGGTGTTTATGATTAACCATTTGATGACGTCTGTTTCATAACTGTTTAAATAGTTATTACATATAGTTTATTATACGGAGGAATCCTGTTGCCTGTGAATTGCGATTTCCCACACTAGGAGGTTACCTAATTTGCTGGCATATTTTGTAAAACCCTTAAGATCGCAGTTTTTTACATTTAAAGAAAATCGACAAACTTGAACACAAATATTCCCGAAATTGAAGACTTAATAGGTTAGTTACTTCTTTTGTTTATGCACTTTTTAGCTTCTTCTTTGTTTTTAAATAATTGCACTGCACAATTTTGTGTGTTGTGGGTCATCCATCAAATTTATAAAGTTTCGTTAAAGAGTGAAATACTTACATGATAATTTATTTATGCCAGGCTTGGCTATTTTGCCAAAAGATAACCTTAGTAAAGAATGTACGTTTTCAAATTATGCCAATTTGTGAAACTAAATGAGCTCACACAAAAGCCATTTTTCTGCAAATATTACCATTAATTGCGTTCTCACCATTGAGTATTGCCAAGAATCAGCCGGTTCAATAGCAGTCATCCACGCATTGCTTACATCCACGTATTCCAGCAGCCGACAATAATCACAATTTGCATCAGTAGTGAGACTCAATTTTGCCAACCTTCCGGCTTTACTAGATCTCCTACTTGTCGCTGCCGTCACAATTAACTATTGGAAAACTACGGTAGCGTTTATTAGTTTTCGCGAGTAAAATGTGCATCATTTTTTTTATAATTTCGTATTAGAATAGCCCAATCATACTTAAACTCTAAACGTATTGCTTGCCTTTGCTCTTATTGTTGTTCTGTTTAAAGACGACTTGAATCACAAGTTTCATTAGATCTGATTTTCACACTGAGAATATCTTTAAACTAAGTACCCAAGCATTGACAATGAAACTGGTATTTACATTTTCATTTTACATGTTTTTTAGACGCTGTAATATAATTTTGAAGACTGGCTGGATCATATTTTATAACATTACTAATTTTGATAGGACCAGGAAGACTTATTTTATACAATGACTGATAATAGTTGAAGATTTGCTTCATGTTTGACACATCCAAAGTGATAATGATAAATGTTAACATAGCTGCCACAATTACACATAGGAGAGTTTCTTTTAGAAATTTTATGAAGAAAAGCAGGAGTATATGCAATTCCCAACCTCATTCTTGAAAATACAGATAAATATTGTCCATTAATCTTGACGTATTTAAACCATGGAATAATATGTAATTCACTACTACTGGAATGGTGGACGTAGATTCCAGTTATAAAGAATTTCATGCGTTATGATCTTAAGACCGTTATGATCTTAATGTTTGAGTAGCCAGGGATCCAAGCAAATTTTATAGAAATGCCTTCAGTATATGCTGTGTAAAAAAATAAATTTTATTTCGATTTCTAGAAGGTTCAGAGTTTTCAAAAGTCCAGATTTCATTAACTTACATAGAACACTTTTAGTTTCTGTAAATATAATATTGTTTTTCAATTTTTTCTTTCTAATTTAAAAATGGCATCTCTGATAGGAACAGTTTCGGCAGAATAAATCGATCAACGATCTAATTGTATTAGTACATGAAGGTGATGAAGGTTAAGATGTTGCTAAAATGCAGCTCCAACATCCTATGACTTGTCTTTAGATCCATCAGTAAAAAACCAGTTCCAATTTTGGATGGGATTGATTTCAGTATACTCGGAGAATATCTTCAGAATGAGGAAATTACGAGATTTATCAAATGTATCAATGTCTATATCAAAGTTGTGAAAAGGTATAATCCAAAATATACATAACTGAGGGTGGCGAGTAATTGTAATATTCCAGATGTTATTGAATTTGTACCAAGAGAAGAATAGAGGTATATCATACAAGTTATCTTGATTGCAGCCTGCCGTTACGGACTGTCGAATACTTTTTAGGGAGATACAAACTGTCTTGTGTGTTTGTGATTGGTTTGCTGATGAGCTTCGATGCAAGAATTTTTTGCCGAACAGATAATGGGATAAATCCAACTTCATTTAAAGTGGATTGCGTCTCTGAATTACCTGATATTCCCAAAATTAATTTTGCAATTTTGTAAATTGACGAATTCACTTTATTCATTGGATCAACAGGCAATTTGTGGAATATAATGTAGCCGTATTAGATAATCAGACGAACGATTTTATTAAAAAGAGTCATCAAGGCTAAAGGATGAGCACCCCAATCTCTTCCAATAAGGAATCTGAAGATATTGAATCTGCTGATAAATCAGCTGGTATATATCAAATTGATTGTAATGAATGTAACCTGGTATATATAGGAAGAACAAAAAGAAATCTTGAAATAAGACTTAAATAGCATATGAGATGCATTTACCAAAAGCAGCCAGATAAATCAGCAGTAGCACATCATTTCTGGTCTTTAAACCATGATATCACTCCAAACATAAAACTCTTAAAACCGATCAACAGCAGTAATGAATTGGACATCTGGGAAAAAATACATATTGTCAAACACAGGAATCACCTAATGAATTTCGAACTGCCGCCACTGCCGCCTTTGGAGGTTCATCAGCCCAGCACCAGAGAACACCACTAACCACACACATCCCCTCAGACCGCCAGACGATGACCGACAAAATCAGATGAGGACATGCTGACGATGGGAACAAACCGTCTCCCGAAACGCGTTCAAGTAAGAATATTATAGTGATGTAGTGTAACAACCCTCAACTCTCTTTATTTTAAATTGAATCTGCTGTTTAATTTAGTTATAATGTTTTCAAAATGGATTTTCCAAGAGAGCTTGTAGTCAGAGTAATTCCCAAGAACTTTATAGAAGATTTGGAAACAAGAAAATTGTGTCCAAAAGATAATCTTAAATCAGAAGATGGCTTTCCTTTTTTAAATATAATCCATTCGAATTTAGAAAACCCAAGCCATTAAAGTAACATATATAACTTCCTTTAGAGAGTGTTCAAACTCCAATTTATCTTCCAATAGCTTTTTGTGAGATGTAGAGGAAAAAACTAAAAGGTCATCTGCATAAGACAAACCTTTAAAGGTTTTATTAAAGCAAGTATGAAGCTGAGAAAAAATTTGGACTGAATGCCGATCCCTGGGGAAGTCCCACTGAAGATTGTCTGATTACAGAATTACTGAATCTGGGATGAAAGGAGATGACTCTGTCTGATAAAAGATTATATATTATATGGATTATGTCAGGATGGATTCTAAATTAATTAGGTTTTGTATCAATAAAGGTAGCTGAACAGAATCATAGGTCTGAGATATATCAATGCTTAAAACTGGGATTATCTGTTTCTTCTGAAAAGTGGAAAGAATATTCATGGAGATGAGGACTAAGTTGTTTGCTGCTCCTTAGGCTAAAAGAAATGAAATCAAGAAAGAAATGTAATCTCTTCATCAACAGTTTTTCAAGTATCTTTCTGAAGATACAGGAGAGAGCAATAGGATGGTAACCATCACTCTTTTTTTAATTCTTATTAGGTTTAGGCACCGAAATAATATAAAAATACTTCCAAATTTCCAGAATAACTGCTGTTTTTAGAATATTTTTATAACCTTTAATTGGTAGATCTAAATATTCAGAAGCTAAGAGCTGAACCATTAAATATGTGACTTCATCTGGTCCTTGGGCTGAATATTTATGCCCTTTGATAATACTCTCCATTTCTGCTAATTTGAAAGGTTCAATAAAAAAATTTAGTTAGTTCATGTTCAAATGGAAGCTTATGAGAATAATTTTCAATATTGTCAAATGTGTTTAAAGAAACATAGCGAGGGATAAGATTGTATAACAACTTATTTTGAAGTTCAGTATCATCAATCCGAGATTTATTTGAATTCTTTTAGTAAACCAATGAATGGATTTCCATATCAAAGCTGTAGGTTTAAATTCAGGGGATAATTGATTACAAAATTTGATCCAACCTAATCTTTTGGGTTCTTGGATTATTCTTCTAGCAGAAGCTGCAGCTTTTTTTTTAAATAAATATTTTTCTAAGGATTTATATTTCTGAAAGCATTGAATGGCCTTTCTCCGAACAGCTATGGCTTTCTTACATTGCACTGTCCATCATATAGTTTTTTAATAAGCTTTGTTTCTGACTGCCGAACTAAAGGATGAAAGGTGTCCGTACATAAATTTAGTATATCATAGATGAACTGGAAGAAATATTCAGCTTCAACATTCCCTTTATTCTTCAGTGCAGACATAAGGAAGAATTGATTTCTATCTATCTTTAGCTAGCGAAATTTGACGACATTCTCAAGAATATTTTGTCTACTATTTCTTATGCTGACATTAATCGGGAAATGGTCACTACTTAAGAGTGTCAGAGGTTACTTCCCATTCAGTAGAGTTCATTAATGATCCTGAAACAAATGTTAAATCACGAGAGGAATCATTCTGACCATGTGAACCAATCCTTGTGGGAGATCCATAATGTAAAACATAGATGTTACATGACAAGTATCGAATAAGAGGACAGTCAAAATCACCAGATGAGCTTTGATCAACTCTAAAGGTGTAATTGAAGTCACCTAAAATCAGAACTTTATCAACTGAAGAAAGTTGAAAAAGTTTTTCCAATATGAGAGTGGAACATTAGTGTTTGGAACTTTATAAACAAAACAGTTGAAGATCACTAATAACAAATTTTATAACTTGAACCGAGTAATCAAATCTGTTAAAAATTTAATATTAAGTCAAACATAAGCCATTCTTTATTGCAACCAAAATACCACTGCCACTAAAAGGACAATCTGAACAAATCACTTTATAATTCGGGATATTAAATCTGGAATTGTCTCATACCAAGTTTCTGTAATTGAAATCAAATCATATTTACGGCAATTAATTAAATTCTTTAATTCTTCTTTCTTGTTCGTAACACTTCTGGCATTCCAATAGAGTATGGAAATATCTTATATTCTATTGACCATTTGATGGAAGTTTTTGAGATTTCAAAATCTTTGATGATATAAACCAATCTTAATATTATGAGGATCACTCTGTAAGATCAAATCAGTTTTCTTTAAAACCACATTCTGCTCACTGAGATCGACCAAATTAACAGCATTAGAAGGAGATGTTTCTAAGTTAGATTTTCTAGACAGCTTCAAATGTTTACAAGAAGAAATCAATGGAGTAGCTGAAGAGTGTGATCTGCCATTAGAAGAACTAAGACTTTGGAGGTATCAATATGGCTTCTACCAATTTTCTGTGTTCCTTGACCTGGAGAGTCAGATTTTCTCTTAATCACTTGGGTGAACCGATTTCCTTTATTGTTTGCAGATTTATTACGTGGGACTTGAGACACATTATTGGCCTGAAAAACTATCAGATTTTGAGATGCTACTTGACTTAACACATCGAGATTGTTGATTGGTATTTCCTTTCCCTGTATAACAGAGTCAGCATATGAAGCTTTTTTTGTGTGATCATGTTTATAGCTTCAGACCTCGATATTCTAAGCTACTGGACTTTTTTCAGAACTTCTTGCTCTATTATATATTTGCTGCAAGATTTATTATTGCTCTTGTGGGATGATCCACAATTAATACATTTAATAAAGAATGCCTCACACTCAGAAATATTATGATTGTCTCCACATGACAGACACAATCTTGGGTTCTTACAAAATTTTGCTGGGTGACCAAATTACAAACAGTTCTTGCGCTGCAGAGGTTTGTCTCCATATTTGTCTACTTGACAGGAAGAACCATAAAGAAAAGCTTGCTGAGGTAACATCTGGGCTCCGAAAGTTAATAATACTAAGTGGGAATGTATTTAGCACTACCTTGTTCATCAGTTACCTTACGGTGGAATCTATGTGGATTTACTATTTCATAATCCGCATCTGTTCTGGACATTTCTTGAACTTCTTCTTTAGGAAGATCGGTGTCTACTCCTCTCATAATTCCTTTTGTCATTATGTAATAGAATGGGATGAAAGACCTGACATTAAAGGTTTTATCAAAGTCAGAGGAAAGAAATTTGTTTGCCTAGAGAAGGAATCAAAAAATATTTCAAGTTTGTTTCTACCAGCAGATTTTATTGAAGTTGTTCTGAAACAGTATTTTACCATATTTCATGGGATGCATCCTGCTTAAATTTCCATTATTGCTCACTATACTCACAAAGAAAGGGCCAGAATCTCTGCGATTGTACATGTATCTAGTTTCATTTAGATTGATTCAAAGTTTCATTTTGTTTATCCAGATCAAAATCAGTACTACATGATAAATCAAGATCCCCTGGTCCCATATTCAATTCCATTTTAGCCCGCAAAGGGAAATATCAGGAAAAAAACTACTATTTACACTAAATTAATGAATAAACTTATACCGTAAAAAGAAACAATAAGAAACTACACAAACAAAATAGCTAAATAGAGTACTTACTTATGATATCTAGAGATATAGGCCAGACAGTCAGATTACGTGTCTAAATACCAACTATGTCTCCTCCGAACCCCTTGCCTTTGTTCTTTAGACCCCAGTTTCAGAGGTATTTGAGATTAGAAGAGTGAATTGTACAACCAACCTCCTCATGTAAAATATTTATCTTATTTATAATCTATGGTTGTGGGATACAATTTTCCCATTTTTGTGACAGATTTTGTTTATAGTTCTAGTTATGGAGTGTAAAATATGGACTAGAAATCCTTATATGGCCTAGGAAATAGCATTTAGTGCTGTATGAAAGCGGCCTGTCTTCTGCTAGCAATGGTGTGGATGTGGTCTAAGTGGCTCGAGTGTTGCTAACCCCAGTAAACTTAATGTGCGTAAAATGAAAACATTAACATTAAATTAAGCAGTACATGAATGCATGAAGGGAATATTACAGGAAGCAGATGTTAATTGGAGTAAAAGACTTTAAGGGCATCTAGAAATAAAGCAAGAAGAAAAGGGAATATAATGTTGTGGAATGAAAATAGCCTTATACCAATATTAAATTAGCAGTACACAAATGCATGAAGGAAATATAAAGTTGTGGCGTAAAATTAGCTTTGCACCAATGCATTAAAAAAGGCAATTTTCCCTTGGGATTGATTAGTTATAAATGCATGTATTTTTGTCTGCACATTTCTGGAGTTCTACGCTTTTCATGGATTTTATCGAAGGCTAGTTATTGTACAGAGTGAATAAAACTTGCATGTTGATTCATACCCAATGAAAATGCTTTAATTTCAGAGTAAACACATTATTGCACATATAAAATTGCACATATACAATTTAATTTGTTTCCAACTCCTTTTATAAAAACCAATAGTAAAAATTAACAGATATGTACAAAACTTTGAATACATGCGCTTTGAGACTCGGTGAAAATAGGATTCTGTAATAGGATTCTGACTAAATCCTCTGAGGGTCTTTTATGTGTCGGAAACCCAAACTTATGCTTTGTCTGCAACATTTACTAACCCATTTGTAATAAACATATGTTGCTATTGTTATAGCTAAATGATAATCTCAAAAGCTCTACATTAAATACATAAATAAAATAAAACAAAATATTTTCCAGTAAAGAAGTTTTCCCCCTCAAAGTAATATTTAAAAATATCACGAGGTATTTGTCCAAAGTGTTATTTTTATTTCACTTCTCACATACAACGAATAAAAACAGGAAAAACATGGGGTTATGCTGTACAGTGGCAGTTGGAAATTAGTTCCATGTAAACGTGCAGATATAATAATAATAATAATAATAATAATAATAATACAATACATGCCCTTTTATATACAAACTACAACTGGTTCGTACATTGTTTGCAAGGAATAGTAACATGTCAGGCTTACAGTGTCTTTTTTGATAGCACAGTTGGTAACAACCACTTAAACCAGGCTCACACTGCTGCTAGCACAAGACAAGCTGCTTTTCTACAGCATTACCGTACATCCTCCTGCTCAAGACCCCCCCAGTAGTAGTATTGGAAGGATCATGGCATAGATTGTCTTCATCAGTTGAAGTGAAATACATGTTATATTTAATAAGTTTTCCATTTTGCTGTTATAAGCTAATGAAAGAGTCATTGCCATATCTATCGTAAATTATCCTTTTTTTTTTTTCCCCCTTGCATTATGAGAGCATCAGTGCACACAACCATGAACATTTCTAGGACAGTATTATGGCATGGCCTAGTACCATATGCTAAGATTAAACACTTTTGCAAACTACACAAAATAATAGCGTCATATTTAAAAAGAAAAACTATTTAAATTTCCAAACTTTAGTAAAGAAAGATGTAAAACATTTGGTATTGGTTTACTTGATATTTAGTTTTAACTTATACAGAGCTCATGGTATCTTCACACAGAATATATCTTTGTACAACCATTGAGTTTTCAGATTAAGTAAAAAAAATTGAGATAAAACAGCAAGATTTTACAGTAAATAAGTGAAAATACAATGCATTTATAAAATTAGAGGAATTTTTGCTTTGTGTTGCTTAATAACAAACAATAATATTTGCTGAGAATGAAGAGGGTACCTATATAAAGAAAAATAAGATATTTTATAATTCAAATTCTTTTGATTAATGCAGCAATTAGTGATGAAATGTCAGTCACGGATGCTGTAGATACAAAGAACTCGCCTTCCAAGTACTTTTATTAACCTTATTATTTATTATTGAAGCATTAATGAGGTTTTCTCTCCTTTTGTTTATTTAGACAGTCACCATCTCAAGCTACCAGAAGTACACTGGTAGATATCCAAAGTAAAGTGAAGGGAATTTGGGCATGTTTCTTGTTTTTGTGGATGTGTAGTGATCACCTCCAAGAACATTATTAATTTTGTACGAAGCTTTCTCTCTCATCTATACAGCAATTTGTTGTTGTATATCATCAAACATTTCTTACAATTTGGAGTTTCATTTAAATGTAGTTGAAAAATGAACTAAAACATTGAGGACAATTGCTGGAAACATGTGAATTTTCAGAAAAAGTGAAGTTGGTGTTCGGCAGTTATTTCAATGTATTAGTTGGTTTTAGTGCTTCTGTGTTAATAGCTCAGTCTAAATACAGAGTTGCTTTTTCCAAAATTGTTTGTAATCCACTAAATAAAGTAGTAGCAAGGATTTCAATTAACTTCCACATATTTACATTGTGATTCTTTTAACACTAAGAAATAGCACATCTTATGTTGCAGTGTATATAAATGTAATCATAAACAGTCCATTTAATGAAAATAGCTTTGAGCTTAAATCTCTGTAACAATAGCTTTGCTAAATTAAAGCTATTCTGTAATTGTCATTTGCTACCTAAATTTACTTTCACTATGTTCATAAGAATGACATTAAAGCAAAATAAAACAACAAAAAAAACTATATATTCTTTGTCAGGTTTTCCTAATATACCATTACTGGCAAATTCCAACTAGGCAGCCTGATCAAGATTTGGTGGATTCATCTGAACCTTCTGTTTGAAATATTAACTCAATATCCTGTTATAGTGTTTACCACCTGTTGTTGATATTACAACAGAAATCATAAACTGGCTAATAGTTTGAGCTGTAGCATTTTCTTGGCTCTGAATTCTTACAAATCTCTTAACTGCCAAGCACAGCGATGTTGATATGGCAAGTATGATGAATGATAGCATACCTCAAGCAGTTGTGAAAAAAGGTCCTTTCATTTAAAAATTGAGTCATGAGTAATGCTAGGGAAAATCATTATTTATATCAGTATGATTTAAAAAAATACCATAATTAGTGCAACTTCATGAGGGGTATAGAGAAGTCGTACAGCAATGGAACATATTTGTTTATTGTGAAAACAAGTCACGATGTATTGCAGTTTACTACTTTTTCATAGTTTAATAATCCACATGCTGCACATTAATCAAATATTTTAATCCGCTGCCGTTGAAGGAAAGAATAATGATATATTTTAAGTATTAAGAATTTAACAGTGCAAAGAGAACAGGAGAGGAAACCATGTCTAATATGATGCTCATAAAAGATTGTTTTTTACGTTTACAACTACTAAAAACAGCTATTTGGTTTGAATCCATTTTAAACACAACATAGGTGAGTATTATGATTCTAAAGCCAAACTGAAAAATAATTTTTTACTTCCTTTACCTTTTGTTTTCCAACTTTGCTTCTACCTATGTGCTGTCTCGGGCACAGGTTTAAGTAAATAACTTCTCAGTGCACCATGGAGCAGTGAGTTAATACCCTGCACATTAGAAGTTTCTATATTCAAACTGGACCAAAATTATATATATATATATATATATTGAAATATTTATTACCATAGAAAATAGCTGTAACACCTTTTTAACCTTCTTCCACCTTTTAAAAAAAGGAGATAGAATTCATGGTGTTAGCGTTTACTGTAAGTGTCTTGGCAATAGATACTAGAATAGACTGCAATAGATATTCCAAATAAAAGCTCAATAAAGAGCAATAACTAAACACAAGTTAATTGCTAAGAAACTTATGATTTGGATAATGTGCAAGCAGCTTTAAACATGTATCATAGTTTGTTAAAACTGCATCAAGGGAAGGTTTTGTCACATAACATGATGCTTTATTTAAATGTTTTTTTTTTTATTATTTATTTAATATTTGAATAATTGCTTTTTGTTTTTGCTGATGTATCTAATTTATTTTTCAATATTTTTCAATACATGTGTTAACATATAATGTGGTGGTTTACATATAATTAAATGCTGACATAGTACACAGTAGGATATAATTTTATCACTTTATTTTACTGTACAATGAAAATCAATGACATTTATGTATGTTAACAGCTTTTAAATTAAGAATGGTAAACTGCTGTATACAAAGAATAACATTATATAATACCAAACAGCCTTTCTTAGCTTATTGAAAACAAGTAAAAACACTGTCAGTTTAAGACAATTGATAATCTCAATATTATAGCAGGTGAGTAAGGCAAACTAAAAGGGGTACAGGTTTTGAATAGTCACCTATTTTTTTAGTTACTTTCTCTCTAGGTTGAGAAGATTATTAAAAATGCTGGTGATTTTGTTTAAAACTTGCACTCCTTTCAGTTTGCTTTGGTATGTTTCAAAAGCAGTAGGCAGGGCTGGCAGCAGGCATGGGTTGATAATGTAGCTAGGTGCATTACTGACTGCAGCGTTAGTTTTGCTTATGGCTACCCAATACATCAGGAAAAAGTGCCCTATGCGACACCTTATCGCCACCATTGAGTTGAGAATCTGGTATTGATGTGTGGCAGAAAGCTTTTTTAAAGATCTAACGCTACAAGTTTCCACCTAGGTGGCATGAAATCATGCACAAAAATGTTGCCTGCATTTGTAATTTGGGGCACACCATTTAACCAACAGGTAGCAATACCTACAAGTTAGAAAACCTCAGCTTTTAAGCGGAGATCGTAACACAAGCCCTTAATTCAGATAAACTTTTGCAGAAATAGCTAAATTATACATTTTGTTATTGATACAAAGGGAACAGCAGCTGTCAAATGCTTAAGAACTGGACGCCACAAGCTGGCATTAAAATTCCATACTCTTCCCATGCAATTGCGAGCAGCAACTGAAAACTGGCAGGATTTAAAAGAATGATGAAGTATTGAACAATTCAAACCATTAATAATGAATATCTCAGAAATGGCTTATGCCACAAAAAACGTTATTTGAAATAAATTCTGTGTTTTAAAGAGATCTACATTTTTTTGTGTAGTAGTTTTTGTCTATCCTTAACATTTACCAGTTATATAAGATTACACAAAATTCCTTCTGAACGAAAAGGACTTCACAGGCTATTCCCAGAAAATTCTTTGGAAAACACTGAACTTAAATACCAAGTTTGGTATTTATCCGAATTTTCATTTTTGAGTTAGGTATGCTGTTTTCTATCACACACACAAACCCTTTTCTAAAAATGCTGTTTTTGGGTTCAGTGGATCTCAAAACATATATTTCTGCTGGTCTTGACATCGAATATTTGGGTAGAGTACAATATATCCCCTATTTACTATATGTAGTGGAGGAAATAAAAATTATCACATAATCAGCTCCTGTAACACTAATGATAATTTGCATTATTCTTTCAATATTTATCTGTAAATTTCAAAACTGGCCGGAAAACGCCTGCTTACAATTTTTTGTTATGCATAATCTATGGTTACAAATAACCAAATTGTAGCCAAGTTTTGCATGGAACATTTTTCTCAAAAATGTTTCAAACGATTTTGATTAAAATATCATTATTTTTAAAATATTTTCATGACAAATGAAATGTATATCTCAAATTTTCTGGGTATAGCCACTGAAGTCCTCTTCATTCTGAATGACTTGTGTATAACTGGTAAACCATAACAAATAAACAAAATCTTACTAGACAAAAAATGTAGATCTCGTTAAAGCACACACTTTGTCAAAAGTTTTTTTTTTGGAGTGATCAATTTCTAAGATACTCTTTGTTATTGGTTTGAATTTCCAAGTACTTATAATTTTCTCAAACTGGAAGTCATTCGATTTCTCTCTCTCTTGGACATGCATAAAGAGAGAATTTCAAAGCCATCACATAGTGACCCACACTTAAAAGATTTGACTCGCTTAAAGCTTATTGTATTCCTCTAATCTCCTTTTACAATTTCTGCAAATATTTATCTCAATTTACATGAAGTAGATACAATAATAATAGTTTGTGAGAATAATGAAAGCCAGCAAATGCAAGACATTACATTCTTTATTCTGGTTTCGAATGAATTAAAATCGACCCTCAAGCCAGAAATTGCATTTGAAAAATGTTTTTAGATTTTGTTACCTTCCTAAACCAAATGCTAGGAGTTAGGCTGACAGAAAAATCTCCAGTAACTGGAGCAAAGCACTGCAAGTTGGCCACAGTGGGCCCTTTTTGCTTACATGATCTTTGGGAGGAAGGGAAGACCAGAAGGGTGATCAGATGCAGAATATGCTGTGCACTTGGAAGGACAAGCTTCCTTTTGATTCCAATATGCTGCCAATTCTGACACCGGCTAGCTCTGCCTAAGCTCCGTGCAACCCAGGGTCCCTTGGCAATTGAGACTACTCCCAGGAATGGGGCACCAGCAGTCCCAACAAATACCAGGGAGAAATCTTTCCAGAGCACAGGTTGCAAATTCCACCATCCTGCCGCAACACCTACTGTCTTCACCTGGTCCTGCAACCTTGAAACAGATGAAAGGAAATTCATGGTAGAAGGGGAACCACCCCAGGGAAACCACAAAAATACCTGCCAAGAGTGATTGGCCCAACGGGAATTGAACACGACACCTACCAAATGTTAACCACAAATGTTACCGTGGAGCCATCTTGCTCAGTAAACCAATTGTTATAAAACTCTTTTAGGTCCCATTGAATTATATTTTTTTTTGAAAATTTATACTTAAAAATTGTAAGCATAATGCCTTTAACAAATATTATCAGACATCAGATTTTTTAGGCACTAAAAGTTGCAGTTTTAGGTGCCTAAAACAAGCTCAAAAGCTAATTAACTAAGCTCTATTTTATTAAAAATGGCATTTTAGACCCATATAATCAAGGGATCAAACCTATTTCATGGAAATTTCAAGTTATACACTAAAATACACAACATGGCACAAAAAGGTATGTTTAAGAAATGGAGGTAGAGAACTTGTATAAACACAGCTGCACAAATTTAATGTATTGAAGATAATTAAATAATAATCACTTATATCAACATTACATATTTTAAGTTATTGAAATCCAGTTCCATGCTCATACTTTTTCATAACTATTTGCACAATACATCACCAGAATTGTTTCTAAATTCTGCAAATTTAATCTCTGCTTTCTGTCTGTCAGAATAATTTTTAAAGCAGAAAAAATTTCTACTGAAACTGATGTGAGAGGAGTAAAGTTTAAATTAGGTAGAAAATATCAATACCTACCAGAAAATAATATATTATCCCCCAATATCACTCGATACTTTTCCCAACAATGAAAATCCTACATTCTTATTTATCACATTGTTCCCCCTTTAATGCTTTCACACATGCTGCACTATCATATTCAGGTAATTCTTCAGTAATTGTGACCATTTCTTTAAAATATTAGAAAAATACACCACTGACTCAATCCATGTTCCCCATTGTGTAACAGGCTGAAGTGGGAGTGGAATATCCAGAAATTTCTCTCCGAATATTACGACTGCATGCATGGCGCTATCTGCGTCCGACCAGTCGATACCTGGGTGGGGCCTGTGACGGGTTGGAACAATAGTGAGTGTGGAATAAAAAGCCATTTGTTTGCCGCTTACCTGTTCTGGAGTATTTGTTTTGGCGTGTTCTCGTGGGTTCCTTTTTGATTAGGTTCCGCTTTGTATGCGGGACGTATATAAGGGAGGCTGCTTGCGCAGAGTTCAGTCAGTGTTAAATTGAGTCGAGTTCTGTTAGCAGTGACAGTGTAGTTTAATTGAGAGTTGTAACTCAGCAGTTGCTTGTGAGTCGTGCAGTTCAGTTGTGTTGTATTCTGAGTGTGTGCCAAATAAACTCAAGTAAAACGTTTGTGTTACATTGAGCGCCTTATGATAGATAAAGTGTGTTTTCACAGTAACTGGGTTTCTCATTTGTTACAATATTGTAATCCTTGATGGGGCTTTACAAAAACACTTTTTTCCATATTGGAAATTAACGAGTTGACAGGAGGGAATTTGTTGCTGACTGTTTCAAAAACCCTGTGAAGGGCAGGTGCTAGATAGTGCATGCATGTGGTTAGGATAACATTTTTAAGAAGTGTAGCTGCAGCAACCATGTATGAGGCAGCATCAGTAGAAACCAACAGAACTTTAGATTAATCTACACTGCCCAAAGATAACAATTATAGGCCTTTATTTACAAATTAAGCAATGGTTTTGCTAAAATGTTAAAAAATACTAGTAGCCATTTAAAAACACTAATTGCTTAACTTACTTAAAATTGAATCAGACATGTTTCAAAGAGGTGTGCTCTCCATCCTCAGCGGGTCGGCCAACTGAAGTCCATATCAGGTACCACTCTTCCTATTGGTCAGTTGCAAGATGTCTATTGCTGGTATTTTGAAGTCTCATAACTCGATTAATGTCCTTAATGATATAAATATTTTCCCACTGTTAATTCCTAATGGTTCTTAGCTGGTTTTTAAAGTTTGATTTCTTGGCTAATATTATGATTGCATGACCAAAAGTAATGCGCCATGGCTGATTTATCTGTCTGTCTATATTTCTGAAATGTTCCTTTAATCTGGTTTCTAAGTTTCTCTTTGTCTTTCCAATATATATCTTATGACGGACCTCACAATTGATGCAGTAGATTCCTGATGACTTATTGCTTGGAGTAGTATTTTTTAAAGGGTGGTTAAGCAGATTTCTCACACTATATTTGTTTTGTGGAGCCAGTTTTATATTATAGTGTTTGAAAATCTTGTTGAGTTTATTGAACACTTTTGGTTGGTATATGAATTTGCAGAATCTTTCCTGTGTATCTCCTGTTTTTAATGCACTAACATCCCTAATAATTTCTATGTTTCTTAATCACTTTTGTTACACAGTTGGACTTGAAACCATTTAAATATTGCAGTATATTTGATGTGCTCCAGTTCTTTGTTACATTCATCATTAATCTATGTATTAAGCTGTGAAAAATGGCATGCTGATGGTTTTCTGTATATGCCATATTTCTCATTTTTAAATCCAGTAAAGGTAGCCATCCATCTTGTTCTATTTCAATGGTGAATTTTATAGATCTATCCTGCAAATTCAATTGTTTTAAGGTGGCCTGAGGTAGTTTTTTGGAACAATACCGAAAATGTCATCAACGTATCTAAACCATGTTTTAAATATGTGTAGAAATGCTTTGGTAATATGTACCTTTAATTTGCTCACGTATAAATCAGGATGAAACATGGACTTCAGTCGGCTGATCCCTGAGGATGGAGAGCATGCCTCTTTGAAACATGTCCAATTCAATTTTAAATACGTGTAGCAATTAGTGTTTTTAAATGTTGACTAGTATTTTGTAACACTTTATTAACAAGCCCCACTGTTTTAAAGACTTCTTTTTTATTATCAATTTTATATAATGGTTTTGCTATTCACTCTCGAAAATTCTTAACACACATGAGGCATTACACATCAAACCAAACACCCATAAACATCATTTTCTCTGAATTTTAGTTTGTGTTCCATGCAAAATAAATGGACACACATTTTATATTTTGCGGAAAAACAAATTATTTTAGGATTTACAGTGTACTTAACATTTTACTTATATGCGCACGTTACATAAAAGTAATTTATTCTCAGAATACAGAATGATCAGGGATAAGAACAATACGCCGTCTTGTAGATAAAAACATTGTGGTTTTCCTTATATAAAATACTATTTTTTCGGAATAGAAAAACAATCACTTTTTTAAGTATGAATATTTTAAACTGCAAATATTTAACCCCCTAATATTAAAATCTGAAAAAATACAGGAGGAATCTGTAATATATTTTGTTTTAAATTTGTTAATAACAGGATAGGATCTTCCTTAGAAAAATGCTTTTAAACCGTTTGTGTTAGCATGTAGGGTTTTGGAACGTGGACTGCTGACTGAGAGCTTTACACTTCAGCAGCACGCTGCACCAGCTGATGCGTAACGCAGTACAAATGTGGTAGGCTATCACTTCCGGTGTTTGGTGTAACTTAGCAACTGGAATCTGATATTCTATAAAGCCTCTCTCTGCCATTTCATTTTAAATGTTACTTTGTGTTAGAAGTTCATTTTTAGTTCTGCGATTTCTGAAAGTGCATAATGAGTGAACTGAAGAAATGTAGCTATGACTATTGCTTCAATCCATTAATTAAGGTTTCCAAGCATAACATAAGGCAGTAACCATTAAGTTTAGTTACCCGCAATATGCTTACAAACTTAAAAATGGAGAACTTAACTTTATCACCAGACCTAAAGCTTTTGTGTACCACCCACTGATAACAGTGATTGTGTGTTACAAAGTACCAATGCCATGAATAATCCAGAAGTGGTTTTGAACATAGTGACCATTTTAAGGCAAGATACAGCAATGTGAAAGCGATCCCTGGTACCTTAGAGCTAAATTCATTTAGTTTTATGGTGCAATAATAACCAGATGGTATTCATTTGAGTCTGAAGTAGAAAAAGTGCACATTTAAATTGTAGTTAAGTTGCCTCCCATAGGATAAGATTGAAAAGTTTGAATGCTTCTCAACTGTATGCCAAATTTAAATTACATGTGAACAAACTAGTGCAACTAAAGTATTGTGAACAGTTGACAAGGCAGCATCCAATGACAGACTGCTACCACTGCTGCCACTACTACTCTCCAGCTGCGGCGCACTGGAATCCCGCCATGCTTAGCTTTCCAAGTTATTTTTTTTAAAATTAACTATACAGGATCCCATCTTTGTTTTATGTAAATATATACAAAAAACTATAAGGAATTTATTTATAATTTTTATAGAAATTTAAACTTGGGCTTTAAAAATTTATGTAAATAGTTAATTATATCAATTATAATAAATATTAAGTAAAAGATTACATATTAAGCTTTGCATTGCACTTTATACTATAATTTTATTACTTATTGCCTGAGAGATATTCTAATTTAAAGGTAGAGAGGTGTGCACTTTTCACATGTTGGATTATGCAATATGTTTTAAAATATTGCGATTTAAAAAAAATAGAATTTGAAACACAATTCAGTTTGTTTTTGTAATCCATAGACAAAATTTGAAGTGAATCAGACACATGATGGTAAGATTTTGAAAAAAATTTGTGCGACAGGACGTGGAATGACTCATATAAGGTGCAGAATCAAGTGTCCATTAGAGTGAAATTTTTCTATCAAATTTGCTATATACCCAGTGGCAGCTGCTATGTAAGAGCACAAGAGTATGCGAACTCTTTGACAACTTGCGGATTTATTGGTTGTCTTTCCTTTGAATGCTGTTACACATAACATAGATGCGGTAATCTAAAATCTAGTGTTTACATCTTCTGTGCTTTTCCACTTAACTCAAGAGACATGGCAACACAGTCGAGCACATCTTGACTTTTGCATGTTTTAGGAGCTTTTGCGCAACTGGTAGGGTGTAATTACCTTATGGGTGAAATACACAAGAGTCGTGCACATTTGAAGATGTGCATTGGCCCCTACACACATCTCTCTCAGCAAAAAGTTAATGTCAATGCCACTAGGTGGTAGCACACTACTGTAGAAGTTTCATTCATCCAAGTGTGCAAGGGAAGTTGGGAAACTCCCGTTCGCTTTTCAGTTTGGCATAAATCTTGCTAGATGGTAGCCTACAGAACAATTCATTCACTGTACAAAAATTTAGATCTGATGCGACTATATGTTATAGTTATACAGATAGAAAAGCCCATTTTCTATATATAGAATAGATTTCTGTATGAGTTATGGTATATTATGTTATGATACTTAAGATTTCAATCAGAGTGACAAACATTTTTCAATTGAAAAACAGACACATGGGCTTTCTTCATAAATAGTGTCAGCCATGATGCAGCATAGTTTTCCCTATTTAACATGTACGTACAGTGCGGTGTAACATGTATATTGATTAACTTGTGCGTGGACTATATGGAGGGACAGGACACTTTATAAGAAGAAATTATGCTGTTTTCCTGCTTTAGAAAATGAGACTTGGCGAGTGCTAATAAATCAGTAATATTAATATTTGGCTGATGAAAGAATGCAAATGGAGTAGTGAAAGCTTACACATTACTTTATTGCTGCTTTAAACTGTTCTTAATTATATGCAAAACAATAAAAATCCACAAAACAACCGTTTCTTTCATCACAAAAGTTACGCATTATCATTATTGGGAGCAGCTGCAGTTGTATAACTTTAGTTTATAATCATAACCGATATGCAGTATATGCTATTTCACATTTTCAGGGCCATCTGAATCCAACATTTTGTGAACACCCAAAATGTATACTTGCGGGCCGCCACCATATATACCTATTCATAGCATCTGAGGTTTCATCTACAGAGTCACATAAGTAAGAATCGCCTATATCCTCCCAAATGAGTGCTAAACGTTTCATTGTACAGTTTCTCTAAATTTTTTCTTAAAGAGTCAATACGGAGGAGACATTTTGTTTGCAGCATTTTTAAAACAACTGTCATAAAACTGGATTTCTAATTGCAGTCCATGCTCTGATTAAGACATAGAAGATGCCAGAGTCATAGGGTTTGTTTCATTTGATGTTTCTGCTGATTTTTTCTTTTTTTAACCTTACATCCTGCTCCTTGTACATGCCCCTTGGGTGGCATTTCTTTTCTTGTGAAATCTAAAAGTGCAAATTTAACTGAATTAAAATCTTAAATGTTGTATTGCCTCATTTTTAACAGGAAGTGCAAATACTAGGTTCAAACAACCAAAATCTCAATGACCTGAAAATACTTTAGCTATTGGAATAACAAAATTTCTATACCTATATATAAACTATTATTACATACCTGTTTGCAACAAAACTCTCAGAATATTGTATTTCCAACTTAAGTTAATTCTGGATATTCTGTTAGCCATTGCCATAGAGCTTCATAACTGTAGATGACTGTGGTTAAATTAAGTACAGAAGAAAGACTGGCATGGATAAGGGCAGGTTTTATGGAAACTGAAAGGGTTAAGTAATGGTTTACAGCAGTGTTTGTCCATAATACAGGGGGAATGAAGGATTAAAACCGAAATACAGTGCAGAATAAATAGACAGAAGAGTTGTAATAAAGGAGAAGTTCAAGAAGAGATTGGAAGAAAGAAAAAAAAAAACACTAGGGAAATTTCTACACCATGTAAAACTAAATAAACTAAACAAAAAATACTCTTTATTTGAATAGAATTACATATCAATATCACAATATCAAAATGCAACCAATATTTAGATAATGACAAAAGTTATTACCAGAGACTGAAACTTAGGCAGAATGCCTTTTAAAATGTGTCAAATCTATCTTCAATTTGAAAGTGAATCTGTAAGTATTATACCTTTGTGATTGAAATGCTACAGTTTTGTGTTGCCTTTTTCTGCCTTTTATTTAAATATAAAAGCCTATTTTATGAAATAAATGCTTTTTGTTGCCTTTATTTCATTATTTATGTATTATTTATTAATTATTAAACATTTCCTTCATCTACATTTTATTTCAATAACCGCTAGTCCATGACAACGAAAGTTAGTTCGCCGAATGTATATTATTGTCTTTAAGTTGCAGACAGCATAGGCGTCCTTCATTCAGTTCATTATTTTCTTTGCAACAATGAGTGCTGCTGTGCAAATAAATGTATAGATAACAGAAAGAGTTTGAATTACCGCTTGTGTTTATTTTAAAAGGCAATAATGAGTGCGGGTCTAACTTTGTTTTTCTTTCAGTTTTCATTGCGGGCGTTGTTGTAGCTAACAGCAAGATGCAAAATTCAGTTTTTCTTTACGCAGTAAATTACAAAGTTACGGTGATACTTTTGGATCAGATGTATTTTCTACCGATGGTAAAGTACTCACATGCAAAATATGCGAGCAGTCAGTGAACTACGAAAAGAAGTATTTTATATCACAGCATATCGGCACAATCAAACACAAAAATGCACTTTCCAACTGGGAAGAAGATTTCTTTGCTTCCAATAGTAATTGCAACATCAAGTCAAAAATCCCAGTTTGCATTCCATTTATGTAAAGCTTTCCTCAGCGCTGGAATCCCTTTGTGGAAATTACAGAATTCTACATTATCACAGTTTTTGGAGAAGTATACTAACCAAACTATAACTAGCAAGTCAAGTTTGCGAAAATGTTACGTAACCGAATGTTAGAATGAAAAATAAGATCTGGATTTCTATCGAGTCAACTGATACCATGGGTCATTTCATTGCCAATGTTGTTATTGGACCATTAGATCCTACAGAAGATGAATCAATGTAACCATTCCTGCTTACAACACAGTATCTTGAGAAAGTTAACAATTCAACTATCGCGCAGTTATTCAGCAGTTCATTAAAGTTGCTGTGGCCTGAAGAGATTCAATACAACGTTTTACTTTTCATCAGTGATGCTGCACCATATTTGAAAAAGGCTGGAATAGCATTAAAAGTGCTATTTCTATACATGCTTCACGTGACCTGCGTAGCACATGGCTTTCACAGGGTGTCAGAAGAGATACGATGCTTGTTTCCGGAAATTGACAAATTGATTTCCAGTATTAAGAAGATCTTCGTGAAAGCCCCATTAAGAATCCTGACATTTAAATCCACTGCACCAGATGTACCTCTGCCCCCCTCCTAACCTATCATAACGAGATGGGGGACATGGATCTCAGCAGCACTTTACTACACTTCAAATTTCCAGAGTATAACTGAGGTGGTGAACGTTCTGGAGGATGAAGCATCTTCAATTGCAGCAGCCAAGAAACTTCTCAACTCTTTGGAAGTGAAAAATGACTTAACTTTCATTGCGGCTGAGTTTGGGTTCCTGCCACAAGTGATCTGCCAGCTTCAAGAAAGAGAACAACCTTTAACGAAGTCAGTGAAAATTGTAGATGATGCAGTGCAAAGACTGGACAGTGTACCAGGGAAATGGGGTTCATTAGTTAGTGAAAAGTGTAAAAAAGTGTTATCGAAAAATTGTGATCTGGATAAACTTAGAAACATTTAAAAAATTCTACAAGGTGACAATTCTGTTACAGTTGAAATGGATCCTACAATGATGCTATATTTTAGACTTGCTCCAATAACCTCTGTCGATGTTGAGAGGTCATTTTCTCATATGAAAAATGTGTTATCTGACAGGAGACTCAACATGACCACAAAGAACTTAAAAAAGCCTTTGGTTGTCATGTGCAATGAATAAAGTTTGCAACACACAGGCCTTTTTAAAAAATATTTCATTTTCGTGTCAATTACAACACTAGCATTGTGTTTAAAACTTTGAAGTTCTTTAAAATATGACAATCGAGTTATTGAATAGTGTAATCTATTAAATAAATGGGTTTTTCTAATTGCCTTTTATTGCCTGTTTTAGTATTTATAATGCCTTTTTTCCTGCCTATTTTAACTAATTATAATTCCTTTTTGCCTGCCTATTTTAATGATTTATAATGCCTAAACTTCCGGTCTCTGGTTATTACCAAGTAATGAAAGACAAAATTATATACTCTTGGTGAATCGCATGCACCAACCTTATGTTTTTTTTTTGTATTTATGCAACCTGGTTAGTGACAGATGTGTCTTCAGTTCATCTTTGTTGCAACAGAATAGCAAATCTAAACTAGAGAAGCAACAGACTATAATCAAGATGCATGCCTATACCCAAAATGAGTGTAGTGCAGTTATGTCAAATGAAAGATATTACAGTAACATTACAATTTTAGCATGAATTATGCTTCGTACATTACATATAGCATACATAATAGCTTGTGCCATTTGAATAATAAAGTTAGTCTAAATGGGCTTATAGTGCAGCTCAAGGGCTATGACATAAAGGCACACTCATCTTCTTGAGTGTGACAACTTCAGAGACTCAGAGATTTGGAAAATACTCTAGGGGACTTATGACCAGTATTTTGCAAGTGGAGCCCTGAGATCAATTCCATAGAGAAAGCCAAACTGTGATGGACAGCCAAATTCTGGCATTAAACAAGAAATTATTGTCAAAAAGGTAAAGGATGCAGCTCTGAAAGATCGCTAAATAAGTGGGACAAAAGAATTATGTGCGAAAAGTTCATTGTAGCTGAAAACTTTTGGGAAAATTAAGATTTACAAGTAGATTTCATTATTGTGCACAGTAGCATTTAAATGGCTGTGGACCTTAATTAAGGGTAAAATAAGTAGGAGCACTAAATTAAAGTTCAGAATATAAAAATGAAAAAGAGAGAGAATAAAAGTCTAGTTTTTTCATTAAATAACTCACTCACGCTCGTTGCCGTCTGCCGCTATCATAAAAAGGCGCGGATGAAACCATACAACATTTTTAAAGCTACTTTTAAAGGCTTTACATACCAACTTTATGAAAGGAAATGCTGAAGCTGGCCACCATCATTGTCCATACGTTTTTGGCACCTCTTTAGGAAACTATCCACCATGGCCAGCTTCAGCATTTCCTTTCATAAAGTTGGTAAGTAATGCCTTTAGAAGTAGCTTTAAAAATGTTGTATGGTTTCATCTGCACCTTTCTATGATAGCGGCAGACGGCAAAGAGCACCGAGGATGTGGACAGGAAAAACACTACGCAGCCGGTTCGTAGTTTTTTGACTCACCCTGTTTTTCCATTGTCAACTGTTATCAATTTTGGCAGTACAAACATCAGAATTCTAGAAACATTTAAAGTATTTCCTTTATAAATGTTTTTGTTGTTCATTTCACAAAATTAGTTGATGCACAGATTTAGCATTTCACCAAAACATTATCAACGAAAATCTGGCAAGTGCAAGAGGCAGTTTAAATTGTATTTACTTCTACTTGGCACACAAGTCAAATGACAAAATGAGTAGATCCTTAAGTTTTTAAAGGAACAAACTGTTCTACAGCAAATATATAATGACGGCCTCATGGTAAAACTCCTGGCCAATTATATATCACTGGAGAAAATGAGTATATGCTTATGCTTTTAAATAAACAGAATGTTCTGCATCACTCAAAGCAAAATGAAGGTCTCATGGTAAAACCTCCCAGGCCAATTATTATACATCAGTTCAGATAATGAGTAGATCTCAAATGAACAATGTTCTACCACTCAATGCAAAATCAAGGCCTAACAGTAATAACTCCTAGGTCAGTTATATGTCAGATGAGAAAATAAGTACATTTTTATGCTCTTAAATGAACATATTGTTCTTGTTCTACCGTACTCAACACAAATGATGGCCTCACGGTAAAAACTCTCAGGCAAATCATATTATCAGACATGAAAATGAATAACTTTGCTTTTAATAAAATCAAACTATTCTATGCAAAATTATGATCTTTAAGGTAACAGCTCCCGGGCCAAATACAAAATCGTTGGTATTTGTGGTTGTGGTTTCTCACCTCAGGAAACCAAGCACACCATCTGAAACAAAAATTAGAGTCATTTAATGAAACTGGAGTCAACTTAAACACTCTTACTAGCTTCATCCACTGTGTGTGATTCTGCAACATTTTGGACAAATTAAGAGTATTAATTAGTAGAATTTAGTAACTTAATACCACTATTTTGACTTAAACACTGAACATGTTTTGAGGATTTTTGTACTCATTATCGCAACTGAAACTCGAGACTTTATCTGCACCATTGAAGATGTCTACTGCAGTTACTGATGAAACATTTAAAACAGGAAATCATGGCTCTTTAGCCCAGAAATAAATTCTAGTTGTAATTCTGACTCTGGCCATTAGAGCATATGCTTACTCACATAACATTGCTTTATTTATTTTAAAACCTGCTATATTTCAAACAGCTGAATAAGTAATAAATCAATTTTACCATAATAAAACAAATCTGAGTTTAAATGAAAATGAACAAGGAGTAGGAAAACTCATTTACACTCTTCACTTAAGTAGAATTACCTGGACATGTTTCAAGAGTCCCTTGCTCTCATTGTCAGCTGCTGACCTACTGGCTGGTGGTTGTTTGATTGTCCTGTATCTGCTTGTGTTGACCATCTGTGGTGGTATCTGGTGAGGGTGAAGAGTGTAAATGAGTTTTCCTACTCCTCGTTCATTTTCATTTGAAATACTTCATTATCAACCGCTTCTACATTATTACTTATAATTATAACTGAGTTTAAATCTTGCTTATAGCAACTTCTAGTGATTTTAGTCCCTATTTTTAATTCAGTGTTTCAAGCACATAATTCCGAATATCAATAATCCTTGTTTCTCTGATACAACAATATTGTATGATGCAAGTAACCAGGAAATTGACAAGTTGAATCAGACTTCAAAAATTCAATGCCAAAGCCAGGACTCAAACCATGGAGCTTCAGCTCTCTGTGCTGATGTTCTTACCACTTGAGCTATCATGGTGAGATGCTTGTATGTGCATTAAACCTTTTCATCTGAGTCAAGTATACTGGTACACCTTCAAGACAATCTCAAATATTAAAGATATAATTTCTTAAACGTGACTTGTAATGTTGCAAGTACTTTCAGTTTCCAGGCTTTGTAAATTACCTCTATTACGATTATCAGTATTTGATAAATGTTCTTTCACATAAACCATGTGTAAGGAGTAAATTGAATCATACTTGAAAAATATGTTATGACCAGAACTTGAAGTGAAGATCTTCAGCTCCCTGTTCAGATGCTCTTACTGCTTGAGCTACCGTGACATTGAATTTTCAAGTCTGATTCAAATTATCAACTTACTGCCTGCACATGGTTAGTGTGAAAGAACATTTAACAAACACAAATTAACCCTAATAGAGGATATCTATAAAGCCTGGAAATAAAGTATTTGCAACATGCCAGTTACCCTTGGGCCAGTTTCAACAACTAATGGTAAAAATACTCTTAACATCATGTTTGCTAACATTATGTTAAAAGCTTAACATAATATTAGAACTTATGTGTTTCATCAAGCTTTTATAGTGAATTGTTAATGTCAAAGTTAACCATGAATAGCAGTTTTCGAGAAGGTGGTGACCGAACTACACAGCTTCTAAATGCACTCCAATGTATTTTTGCCTATTTATCACAGCAATCTCTGTATCAGTAGCAGACAACTATTGTTCGTGCACTTTTAGTTGGTGTTGACATGTGCTATTCTGCTTTGAAAACTGAAGGAGGAGTTAATAGCAATCAATAAAGGTAGCAATTAGAGATAAGCCATTTCGTTGGCAAATAAGGTGCACACTCAGCATTGCCAGCAGTAACATTGAATACATGTGTTTCTCCATTTAGTAGAGCACATGAATTCCTTTACAGGAAAATCTCTATCTGATGGTAGTATGCTGTCTCAAAATGCAATTTCAAAGAAAGCGGTCACTGTGTTACACTATAAATCAGTGAGTCGTTGACATCACATACCTCGTACACCTGTTTACATTTCACATGCACTGTTTGTATTACGGTGGCATTTGTGGACACAAAATTCAGTGATTATTATTATTACATGCAGGTATGTGTATGTCCAAGTTAAATGTCAAGATTAAATATTTGTATGTAACTATGTCAATTAAAAGTAATGTATGTAGTGTACAAAAAGACAAACCAAAGTTTTCTGGAAAGATCAACAAGTGTTTTCAGAAAAGATATTCTAATACGAGGATAGGCACATGAAATTATAAGCTCCATAAGGAAATACTATGAAGAAGAAAGAGGGAATGGGGGAGCTCTAATTTCTATTACTTAAGTCCTAGATAGAACAGCACGTGCAGTGGAAATAAGCAAGAACACAATGTTTAAGAGTAGGCAAAGAGAAATGTGAGCTTGAATGAAACAGCAGCAGCAAACCACTGCTGACAACAGCAATTTGTAGATGAGCTGCATTTTCCCAATGCAATAAAGCCTCAAATTGTAGGTATAGCTCTTTTAGTCTGTTACTGTATTACTTATATTGTGTTACTGTCAAGTGAAGAAGAACTCAAGAGTTTAGTTAACTTTCTTGTAATATTGCACTATACAGATGATTACTGCTTATTTTATAATTAACACTAGCATAAGTATCAAATAAAATATGACGATTGGTGTGTCTGCTATGCCAATGGTCACCAAGTGGACGGATGCGCTAAAATGTCAATACTGTTGTCTTTGCTGGTTGAAATGTCAATCACCCACTGAAGATGCATGGATTATAGTTACATTTGTGAACAATTGCCATGTGGTTTCCAGAATGTTTGAGGTTAGAATCACCATATCAAGTGAAAAATTGTTCACCATTCAAAAAGGAGTTAATTATGGAACTGGTTACCAACTACAGAGAATTATAGAATGCCCCCCCCCAAAAAAAACTGACTTTAATCAAAGGAGAAGGATGCAGCCTGGGTGAAAATCTCCAAGGAATTTAATTGCAATGCACATGTTTCTTTTAATCCAGTAAGCAGCTGTAGCAATATTATGCTAATATAAAATGCATCATCACAAAGGCCAGGTACAAAGAGCGTTAAAATGGTTTAAAACTGGTGGTGAACACTACAATAACCTAAATAGGATGAAAAGGTGTTATCACTGATTGAGAATCAAACAGACCCAAACAAAACTACTGTTCGCTTATTATAAGAATCCTTGAAGACCACCTGGTAGTACTACTTTTTGTCACCCATATTGATATTCTTCCTGGCACCATAATAAACTCATATTAAAGCTAAGACCACCACTTCTTACACTATAAGTGGATTTCTAGTGCATATTTTATGCTTCACAACATTAGCTATAAGCAAAAACTGGGAAATATATCCTGCAGCCACAGAATTCGAATAAGATAAACAATTTACATGAGGAAGTTTTTACTTTACAATTCACATTGTGCAATACTGAGTGTTACTGCTGGTTACTGGTGGTGCAACCAAATTTTAAATCCACAAGCTATGCATTTTGCTGCAGCCCAGTCAAAGGTCTTGATGAAGAATACACATACAAATAAGCTCTGGCCTCGCATAGCACTGTATACCAATTAGTACACTACATTCAATCTGTAACCTTAAGTTACAATATAATGCCAATGCTATCTGCAGAACTAAGGTGCAATTGTAACCTGTAGATACTTTGTTGGTTCCTCTAGGGGCTTAAAGTCAGAAACTTCTACTGGCTATATGTGTTGGCCATCAGACCACAGGTAACCTATGGTTTCCTGGTCTGTAGCCTGGGCCCCCTGGAGTAGCTTATCGGCTCATAGGCCCCTAAAGCTGAACCTTGAGTGGGTACCAGACACATCGGCAGGTGGTGGAGGATAGCCAGGACCTGTCCAGTGGTGTCGGTTGAGTGCTGACATGCTGAATCAGGCCCGTCTCTGAATAACAAATAGGACACTGCAAACCGACTCCCCAACCCTAAGGTGTTAAGTGATCTGTGCTGATGGGGTGCATGGCACATGAGAAGATGTATCGCTAACAGAACTTCTGAGATACCTGATGACCTCTCAAAAGTATATAGTCTTACCCAGGCACACAGGGCTCTGTCTGGCGGACCTGAGATATCCCTAGCTAATTGTGGGAACCATTGCAGAAATTAGTTCCACTACACTGGAGGGCTCCTTATCAGGGGACCCTGTGAGTTCAAATACTGAAGTTGAGGTGGCTGGGCGCTTGAAAGAGGACTCAGTCACCAAGACTGAGTGCAACTCCTAGAGATGTGGAGAGGAGGGGAGAAAAGGCTAGGCTATTGGCCAGGACCATGGGGGAAGCAGGTGTCTCTAGCAATAGGGACCATGCAGAAGCCATGGTTGGGCCGACACTGGTCATTTTGGAACCTCTAAAAGAAATTGGGTGAAGGAAACACTGCCTAATCTGGGCTGGAAGGGGGATTTATATCCCTCAGAGATCCCAAAAGAGGCCCCGGGTCTTTTAGGAGAACCAGACTAAGGAAAATGTTCAAGTGCAGCAGGTTAAGCTATGGTGATTTCATTCATTCAGGCTAACCTGCAACACAGCATTACTGCCTTTCAAGTTCTCTCGAGTAACGTAACAAGGCATGATGTAGATGTCACCATGATACAAGAACCCTGGCTTCAGCAGGGTCTTATCATGGGGCTAAATATAAAAGGTTTTACTATTTTCAGTGCTTTGTCTGATGTAAAACCTAGAGCATGTGTCCTTACAAGACTCAGTAACACCGGACCCTGCTGGGCTTTCTTTCGAAAGCCCTAGCAGCAGTTCTAGTAAAGTATGAGGAGGGCACATGCCATGTCAGATGGTAGTCTGCTCGGCATTTTCCCAGATAACTCAGAGGAATCACCACCTCCTCAGGAGTTCAGAGATCTTGTGATTTATTGCAAAGAAAGAAACCTCAACCTGTTGATTGGCTGTGACTCTTAATGCCCAGCAAGGCGTTTGGGGTAGTATGGACATTTATGGGAGGAGGAAGAAGCTGCTTGAGTATTTGTGTACAACGGATCTCGAGATTGCAAATCAAGGGGACATTCCAACTTTTGTGAATTATCAAAGAGAGGAGGTCCTAGACTTTTCAATAGTGTCCTTTGGGATACTAGAGGAGATTAAGAACTGGAGGGTTTGTTTGGGACCTTCCATGTCGGATCATAGACATGTATGCTTTGGTCTTGAGGGAATAGGAAAGGACCGCCTGTACAGGAACCCTAGGAGGACCAACTGGGGCTCCTTTATAAGGGACCTGGAAGGCGGGCTGAAGAATGGACCCCAGATCAAGTTAAGAAATGCAGAGGACCTGGAGGGGTATGTGGTATCTGATCTGATATCAGGGCCTGACCGGAAAGTGAGTGAGGGACTTTGAGACCTCGCAGCATAAACTATCTGAATGCAAAGGCTTCGTTCTGCATTAATATGTATCCTTAGGGTCCTTTTTCTTGGAACTTGAGTTAAGACGGGCAGATATTCAGGATGTGGTCCGTTTCAGACCATCGAGTTTGAGTAATGTCTAAAATATGAGGCACAATGGGTCCTACAACCTGCGTGCATATCCTCTTTAAGAGGCCACTCAGTTATCATCATGGTTCTTTGGACTGGTGGGGGAGGGCACTGCAGTCAATGGTTGCAATTAAATTGTGGAGCATTCAAAGACTTGCTGTTTAATCATAACAGGTGCCTTTAAAAGCACCCATACAGCAGTATTGGAAACCCTGTTGGGGCTTCCACCACTGAATCTTTACCTAAAGGCAGAGGCTAAATTAGGAGTCTATAGATTAACTCGCACATAATAGAAAAAGGGCAGTTATGGTTATGGACATATCCTGATCCAGGACTCTGTAGTAGGAAATTCAGTTTTAGACCTGAGACCAGATATCATGATAACTGTACTGCTTTGACAGCTCTTTCAAGATCCATATAGGAACTCGACAAAAATGGTCTAGTAAACAAGTACCAGAGAGGTTTCAGAACCATCTGATCTAGTATACAGATGGCTCTAGCAATGGAATTTGCTCTGGAGCAGGAATATTCAGTGCCTCTCCGAAAACCGAACCGAGTTTCATAAGATAGATACTGCACAGTGTTCCAGGCAGAGATTTATTCAATCCTTGTCTGTGCTCAAAAAGGGTTGGAAAAGAGCTACTGAGGTGAGCACATACTGATCCTCTCTGACAGTCAAACTGTCCTTAAAGCACTTGACTCATACCACTTTAATTCTAAGATTGGTTTGGGAATGTCTTCAAACCTTGCAGGCACTATCATAGCACAATTTCGTTGAGCTAGGATGGGTGCCGGGCCATCAGGGAATTGAAATGAAAAGGCAATCAGCTAGCCAAAGAAAGCAGTTACAACCCTTTACTATAGACCTGAACTCTTCTTGGCATAAGCAAATCACATATTCTTATATTTTAGTGATGTAGTGTAACAACCCTCAACTCTCTTCATTTTAAATTATGACACATCACTGTTACTAGCTTCTAAATCTTCAAAATTGGTCAACTATGTAAATACTTAGTTAAAGAACCTAATGAAACCTTTACTGTATCTTCACTCTCAAACTCAGTAGAGGATGAATCAGAAAGGCTGTAGGATTACTTACTGGGCATGGATTCTTCAAAAAGCACCTCAGATTTCAGGTATTCTTCAAGAAGATACTAACTGCAGCCTCAGTGGTTGGCAGGAAGACCTGATCAGCACTACTAAATTGCAAGGCACTGGGGAGAAGACCTCATCTCTTTGGAACCTCAATTTTGGACAGGTCTAAAGATCCTATTTAGGAAAAGGAGTCCTGGTGTTAATCAACACCAAGGAACTCAAATTCCTATAATAGGAAAAAGGGATTAACTAAACGTCAAGGTGCGAGGGTTTCTGAATCCTCAAAACATCCATCAATATAATGTGTGGTGAAAATCTGTAACACTTGAATCTGACCACTAGCCATAAAAACACCTCCTTTGCTGTAAAGTCTTGAAAAGCCTTTAGCTCCCGTACATTTTAGGGCAAGTATGCTTTTTATTTATAGTGGGCATCAACATAGATACGAAATGCATCATACTCATCTTGATGCAAAGTACTGCTTAGTGATTGCCATGAACTATTAACAGATGTCATGCAAAAGCTGTCAGCCAAGCCATGCTTCAGCTGATATTCAAACATTTGCTGGAAGCTAAGGCAGCATTTTATTTCATCATCTCTGTTTGTACGACTGATAACTTTAAAAATATTGGTCCAAATATGAGTAATAGAACCATCAAAATTAGAATGCAATACGTGGAAGACGATAAGATAGTTTAAGCAGGAATTTTAATGTGTAATTTTGTGAACAGACATCCTATGTGGGGAGGGGGGATGGCAATGCTGAATGTGAACATTGTATGTAAAACATCTTAATAATGTTACGAAAATAATCATAAAAAAATTCTAAAAATGTGAGTATGCAGGAAGCAATTAGGTATATACATGAGACATGTGGAAAATAGGAAGCTCAAACCTAAAGATTTATAACAGCTCTGGAGATATTCAAGTTAACCTTAAAGATACTTGCAAAAATGGCATTTACCTCAAACTTTAGGATCTCCTCATTGTCAACATGGTGTTTATCTCCCAAATAATTCTCCTCAGATGATCAATTATCTCCTTGAGATGCCTGTTCTTCAGAACCACTTGCTGTAAGAGAGAAAGAGGAAGAAAAACATTTTTAGAATTGTGTATTATGAATCAATATGCAGTTTCCAGCTTGGACCGGTTCACAATAACCCCAAGAACGGACATGGAAAAGTAAACCAGAATGGAAAACAAAAAACAACATGCAATATTTTGGTTCACAATACACCAGGAATCAGAGCAGGAATGCATCTCAACTATATCAATAGCTAGGGGATGGATTTCTATGACCCAAAAATAGGATATAAACATGCAGAAACAAAAATATGACCAATAAAATTCAAAATATGATTTTACCAGTTACACACAAAGCATGTTACATTTTACATTTTGAATATTATAACATCCAACCAGGTAGTTCTTTCTCATTGTTGGTTCAATGGGAACCAAATGATTTTGTCTAAAGCTTTGGTTGCCAATGGATAGGGATGGGAAAATTTTGTTTAAATGATAAAAAAACATTAAAATCATGAAAACATCATGAAAATATATTTTATGCATATGAAAACAGCAGAATCTGCCAATTTTAAATTGTAAAATAATGCAAAATTCTGTCTTTTTTGGAAGTTCCAATGATAATGAGATTTGCTCCAGAAGAAATGATACAATTTTGACGTAACAGTCAGTTTACCAATGTGATGAATTCAAATTTGGCGCTGACATAGTATAACAATAGTTTTTGACAGATTAATATATGTATTCAACAGTTCACTATGTTACAACATATTCAATCAATGGTAACCTAGTGCCCAATTTTCTCATTGTGGATATTTTGAACATGGAATCAGTAATACTGAATTTAGCAACGTATAATCGCTGTCTTGATACGATTAGAAACTCCTCTACCGATTTTTGGATTCGTTCAAGTTTAATGATTCAATAAAATCATGGGATTGAAGAAGCTTGGAGATCCTGGTTTATGACCCAGTAGTCTAATGATTCATGCATGAAAGATGAGGCAGTAATTTTAATACCTGAATAATTTCAATTGTTATTTATAATTGGTAAATTCAATAACAGCCTGCCTTGAAACAATATGTATGTAATAATTATTTAAATTGTATGTATCAGTCATTTCACATGCTTATTTTTATTGTAAACATATTTTATTAATGTTATGTGAATACTTTATATATTCTAATAATGCAAGAACTGTGAGAATAGTAAATTTTAGATTGCTAACAATGAATAATAATGAGGTAATTGTGGCAATAATGTGTTTGGAATTTAAAAATGTACTGGTCATGATTAGAACGACGATGACGTAGTTTCAGTGACAGTTATAAAAATAAGCCAATCAACAGCAAAGAAAAGTTTTAAGTTGAATGCAGAAATTCTATTGGACTAGAATTAGCCAATCAGAGACTCGCATTACCGAAGCTTAAGGTTTTTAACCGTTGAGGTTAGTCAGTTCCTGGCAAGATGTGATAGTGTGTAGATGGAAAAATGTGTTCTCTACGGGCATTTAGTAAAAACAGATATATGCGTTAAGAGAGTGTATAAAAGTTTCTCACAGTTCTTTTTAAAAGTGTAGTGGTTTATAAATATGTGCAAGAAGTTAAAAAAAATAAAAGTGAAAATTTAAAAGTTAAATTATGTGACATCTACAATAATTGTTATTACCACACCTTGCATAAGAATCCTTACTCTAAATTAAGACTGATGCAGCTGAGGCAGATTTAAACAATAATATTGCGTAAGCATTAAATTCAAACCGACACTCAAAACAACTATTAATACATAACAACTCTTCAAGTTTGCGTAAACATATATTACGCAACAACAGAAAAATCATCTTCACGTTACATATTTATTACGTAACCAGCATCAATAAAGCATCATCTTCCAACTACCAGCTAAATAACTACTTCAAATTTGGGTCCCAAACGTGGAGCTAATACCTACTTCAAAGATGCTGAGTCAATGATTCTCACAGGTTGGTACACACATGCAAACCAAACACTTTTGCGAACTATGTTCATTGTTCTTTTTGCAGAATTCCATTCTGAATCTGACCTTGACAGCTGCAAACAATGGCAGTGTAAGGAGAGATGTTCAACCTGATCCACAGCTGGTCGGTTTTTCCTCGCCACATCAAAGGAATATTCCTGCTGCACTTCTGACACATGCAGATGCATATGAAGCATGCTGCTTTCTATGTGGCACTTCCTGAACTAGCGGAACATGTTCACACATTTAAACTAGTGTTCCCATAATGGAAGATCAGCTTGGACTGAAAACATATCAGCTTGAACAGTGTCATGAACTTATCTTGTTGTATTTCTTGGTAACCAAGGCAGCTCGTAATGAGCTTCGCTCACATGTCTGTACACATCTAGATATTGCTCTCTTTCTCAATGCTACTATTCCAACTTCCATGAGCGCAGCAGCGGGAACTTTGTCATGTGATGAGTCAATACCTGCAGCTGACTTATCATTCTTTCCTGCGGATTATACACTCAATCTGGGTCCCCCTTCATATATGCCTTTCACCCACTTCTTCCACACCACAAGACTTCCTCTTACTAGGTAGCGTTACTTTTGCTTTATTCTTTGTTCTGTGATTTTATGGGCAAGCGATGTGGCATTGCAAAAGAATATTGTACGTCATTATTGTTGCTTTGTGTTTTTATGCTTTTGCATATTTCTTTATTCCTCAATATTTTTTAAGTGCACATATTCATTGCTGTTTGAAGACATGTTCTTCTCGTTAACTGTACAAATAATCTTAGCATTTCTTTTTGTCACAAAAATAAGAATGCCAAAACAGTCTGTAAAAGCTCCTAAAAGAGCTGGAATTTGAGTCAGAAGGCTTACATTCCTCGGACAAGTCAATGGTATTGTGTAAATAGTGTAACTGCTGAGTCACAAAACATTGCTGGCACATAGTGTTGAAGCACATTAAAAGTGAAAGACAAAGTATGCATCTGTAAGTGTCAAGCGACAGTTATCACATGGATTGAATTTTGAAAGGGAAAAGAAAAAAAAGAGAGGAAAAAAAAAAAAAAGCGACTGCAACTATCTGGGCCCAGAGAATAGTACAAACTTTTATAAACACAAACATACCATAAAACAAGTTGGATAATAAGGATGTATGCAAGTAGATGAATGAATTCATGAAAGGTAAGTCATTGTAATTGCACTATTGTGTGCAGGGTTTTGCTAGAGCTTTTTATAAGGTTATTTCTGGAGAAGGATCTGTAACTGGGTTCTTATTTTCATTTCAGGGGCTGGTGACATTCCCTGCATCAAGATATTATAGGAGAAGTATGTTCCAACTTTGCAAGATGAGAGCCTGAATTCTGTAAAGAAACAATTTTTCAATAAAAACTTGATGTTTTGGCAGATGAGACAACTGACATGACAGGACACGATGTCATGATTTTATTAAAAATCATTGACAGTAATGAACTTCTAAGATTTTTGTTGGACACGTAACTTTTTTTAGAGAGAGCAGATTCTACTCAATATGTATGTGCTATAGTGCCTTGAACAAGTACTGTTATAAAGTATGATAATGTAAGGTCTAGTGTTTCTGATAGTGCCTAATATATGACTAAGTGTGCTGATTCATTGAAGGTGGTCATTGGGAACTACTTAGTTCATGTTCAGTGTTGGGCTCAAAGAATAAATCTTATGAGCAACATTTTCAATAAAGAATTAGAGAAACTTAATAATGTGGCTAGCTTGAATAGTGCCTCCTTGAACACAAGGATTTAGTACAACCAGATTCTGCAATACAAGCAAAAACAGTCTAAACTATTTTCACTTTCTATTCAGACTTGCTGAAATTAAATTAAACCGAGTTTTATTTATCGACGCTCTTTAACTACTATGGTCCTTAGCGTCTCATTCTATATTGGGCGTGAAAAATCGGTAATTTTGCTCAGAGGCCTTTTTATCAGGCTTGAGGTTCTTTTATGTGCCGTAAATCTATGACACTGGACCACCGGCTTTACTTCCCTTCCGAAGAAAGCCATGCTAAGGATTTTTACGCCCGAAAAAAATCCATCGCCCTCCGCCGGGTTTGAACCCGCAACCTCGGGAACTAGAGGCTCAGACTTGCTGGAATTCATGGTTTCAGTCCATAGATTATGTTACAGATTATTTGGAAGATGGGCAAATTTTTCTGAAGCGATGAAATGAGGGCAATCAGGAATGCTGGAACTGGCACATAAATTTGCTTTCAAAGTTTTATATTAACACTGCTAAAGTTGGAGTGCTTTTTAATCCTTTGGGTGCCCAGATCTGATGTAATTTGTGCACATAAATTGCCAAGAGGCAATCCAATCTGATGAGGTTTGTTTTTATGTTCAAATAATTTACAATTCATGCAACAGATGCTGAAAGTGCATACCTCTATCTAATCTATGATATTTAAAATGTGTGTTGGTAGTATTTTTCCTGGTTATTTAATTCTTCTTTGTGATGTCATGCATTGGCCATTTAGTGCACCATAAACAGAACAGAACATGGTGGCATTTGTTTCATGCCGGGCTTGGTTTTTTTCATGTGTTTACAGTGATTTCTTGTGGTTTTTGCTTACTATGCATCACAGAATGACATACTGGAAAGCGATAGTTATAGTGACATTTTATTAGTGATGACTGTAATGGTAAAAACTTGAAATTGATAACATAAAATTTTAAATACATGATTTAAGTAAAATTCTTAAGGCGTGTAAATAAGAAATAATATATTATGAGACATTACAAATAATCTCAACTCAACAGCTTCAAAATTGAGGAGAGTTGAAACCTTTGTGTAAAACCTTATATTTCACCTTACTTGGGGCGGGCAGTTTAAGCATTAGCATAGCATTTTGGCTTGGCAGCGAAAAGGATTAAGGAATCTACCCGTAACGTCATAGCAATTGTACAGCATCTTGAGGCATCTAAGTTTCCTACTGTCCATGATTTGTACTCAAGGCTAAACAACTTGGAACAAAGTTTAAAGTTGATCAGCCAAGATATTTTTGAAGGTGAAACAACGAAACTTCAAGCAGAAGTTAAGCATTCTCTGATGTAAGTAGGCATTAAAATAAACTCTCAGAAATTCAGAGTTCTGATTCCTCAATGCTTGTGTTCACAATGCTGAAGAAATCTTTTAATCCTATGAACATTTTGTTAAATGCTGCGAATGAAGATCTTGCAAAGACAGTCTCAAATGCTGCTTCTAGAATTCAATCACTCAGTGCATCCAAACTTTTAAAACCTATAAACAGCTGCAGATGCAGTCAGCTTGCAACTTGCAACTTTCAACCAGAAATGCATGAACGCCAACATTATGAAATGCTTAAACAAAACAAAACAAGAAAGAAAGAAAAGAAAAAGAGAGAGGATTACACTGAATTTGCACCTGCAGCTCTACAAGCTGAATTGATTTCTTGTTCCAACGTGGACCATGAACAACTATTTTCAGAGTACCGTGAGCTTCTAACTGACCGCAGGCACAATCTAAGTAAAGAAAATTTGGAACTCATGCCCATACTATCATTTGAAGTTTGAGGCATCACTCAGTGATGCAGTTGCTAGTTAAGTGAACATGAAGAATACATTTTACAGTAATTGAGTGACTGATACAACTGCAAGTTTAATATGTAAGTAAAAATGTATCATAATTCCTGTTACAATGTGCTTGTATAAAACTAATTAAAAGTGCTTGTTTTCATAATTTCATATATATGAAGTGTGTAAACCTTTAAATGAATTCATTTAAAATTCAACTTCAGGGTAGGTTCCAACTTCAATACAACCAAATGTTTAAAATGGTGCAACATAAAAACATCACCAAAATCAACTGAAAACCATTAAAAATAACATAAAAAAACATAAAAAATAAAACGAAATTTTCCTATCGCTAGTAATTGACTTAGCACTAAATAAACAAATAAATAAGAGTTAGGCAAAACTACACTACACTCAAAAATGTAGATCTCTATGACACAATTTATCTCAAATAACTTTTATTGTGGCAACAGTCATTTCCGAGATATCTGCTGGTATTGGTTTGAATTTTTCACTTCTAGCCATTTTTTTGAAGCGCTGACATCCATCATTCAGTTGCTTCTCGTGATGCCATAGAAAGAGTATGTAATTTCAAGGCCACATAGTAAAAAACCACCCACCAGTTTGACTATTTGTTTCCTAATCCCTCCCCCTCTCAATCATTTTTCTGCATCAAGAATATTTGGGTAGCACTTACTGTCCTCTCTTTTGGTGAACAAAAAATCACTTCTTATGTTTTTAACATGGTAACAATGATGGGCTTATGATCTGAAGACCTCCTACTACATAAAGTCTTGCTGCTTCTCTAGCTTTGCATCTAACTTCTTCATAAATTAATTTGTAAGCAGTAATGAGCTGTAAAGCCTTCTATTATCAACATTTTTTGTTGTGCTCTGTCAGCTAGCTTCATTTTTTCATCTCAGTGCAAGGTCAAACTGCTGTTATCCTCTACAAAACTCCAACCTGCTTCACTACTAAGCCAGATGGTTATGGTTAGGGGCAAGATTGAAAAGTGCCAGAATGGTGTCAAATGCACATTAATTATTACAATTCTGTGGAAACACATATATCAGATTGTGCTTAACAGGTTGGTTTTAAAAAGTATTTGCAGGCAGTAAAGCAGTTCAGTACCTTTTAAATGCTGACTGTCTTAAGGGTGCTATAATGCTAAATGTCACATAAATCCTATTAGTCACAAAGTTTACTCAGAGGAAAAAACTGCTACTATATATATTTTATTTGCTGTACTATATAGAATTATCAATTATGGACGCTTATACCCCTTTCCACTGCAAGCATGCACATTTAAACCTATGTCTGAAGAGCACAGAGAGTGTGTATTACTTTAATGGCTATTAATAATAAGAAAATACCAGGATTATTGTTTACGGATGATCCAGCGGCAGGTTTCATTTCAGTTATGGAGCTAAGTAAAACTATTGAAGCATTTGGAAAATACTGTAAAGATTGGGGGCTGAGAATAAACATGATCTTTAAGAAAGGATATAAACTAAGAAAGATCGAAAATTGGTATTCAGAAGGAATGGAGTTGAAAGTAGTAAGGAAAATTGACTATCTAGGAGTAATGCTCAATAGGCAGGGGATTGGGGAGAACAGAAGAAAAAAGTACTAGCAAGGGGAGAAACAAGCAATACAGGCAATCAGAGCATGTCTGAACAAAATACCAGATATGCAAATTACGTAGCTAGAAAGGATATATATAGCACGGTGGTGGAAGCAAGGATGTTATACGCAGCAGAGATATGGGGGCTGGAAAAAGGATGGGAAAATATAGATGCTATACATAGGAATTTTTACAAAATAAGCCTGGGATTACCAAGAAGTTCACCGAATGGAGTAGCACAAGTAGAACTAGGGAGGATAGGAGCAAAAGGCAAAATGGTAAAAAGGGCAGTCAAATAATGGTTCAGAATAAAGCTACTAGAGCAAAATGAGATACTAAAGCAATGCTTGGTTGTACAGGAGAAAATGGCAAAAAAAGAAACTTGATGCACAAGATACAGACAACACTGGAAGAAATAGCAATGGGGAAAACATGGGCAGAAAGAAACAACAAAAGTAAGGGTTCCTGAAAAGAAATTTGAACAAGAGTGGAGGATATTAAAAAGCAAGAAATTATAAGTAGCTTCAAGGAAAAAAGATCATTAATGGATTATAAATATTTTAAAACGGAATGGGGAAAAGAAAGACACATCGAAGTATGCAACAAAGAGGTCAGAATGAAGTATGCATGTGCGAGGACAGGTGTATGAATTTAAGTGATCTAACAGGGAGAAGAAGGGGGCAGAGATGTACTAAATGTAATGGATTATATGACATTTGGCATTATATTATGGAATGCGAGGATATGGATGAAGGAAGAGAGAATTTAATAGTAGAGAAATGGAAAAATTTACCAATAGAGCTAAAAGTTAAGAAGATTTTTTATATAAGATCAAATGAATATACGAGGAAGCAGGAAAATATTTGGGAAAAATACAGTTAAAATGGTTAAAAGAAACATGAAGCAAATTGGAGAAAATATGGAAAAAGGGTAACAAGGCAAAAAAGTAAATAATGGATACATTATACTTCATTATATATACAACAGAATGTTAAATATAAGGGGAAGAGAAATAATAAGCAACTCCATTGTATACATTGTATAAATTGTATGTAAAGTTCAAAGCAGACAATAAATCATTCATTGATTCAATTTAATGTAAATTTCAACTTGCAAAGCAACTTTTATAAAATTTGTTTGGAAGATAAAATTAATGATTGGAGGGGGGATTATGAAATAGACCAGAGTGGCTTGTCACTTCTACCAGCACTGTACTTAAATATTATTCTTACCTCCATGATCTCCTTATTTTCTTCACACACAAGACGATAAGATTCTGATGTCTTTTTCTCATCTGATTTCATATCCCATTCTTCCTTCAATGGAATAAGGCTCTGTAAAGGGGAAAGCAATAATTAGGAACCACCCAGGAAAAATAAACTTGTACCTAATAAATATCATTGTATTTTCTCATATGAAATGCGTAAAACATTCCTGGAGAGCTAATCTTTCCAACAATTTGGTGACCGTAATTTGGAAATAAGAAGCCAGTGCAGCAAAATCTCTCCCACATAAAAGCAATCTAGTGAATTCTGATACCCATAAGAATTGCTTCCCTACAAAGTACGAGTATACTAGCATGGAATTTTAGGTGGGGATATCCCAAGTTAAAGGAAATAAAGTTAAAATGCAACATATTAAAAGACAGGGGAGAAAAGGCTATGTAATAGATATTAAACAATAGAAATAAGCACTATGAATAAAACAGAACAGAAAAAAGAAAAAGTAGAAAATAATATAAAAATGAAACAGGAATAAAACATAAATGGAATAATAAAAGGGGAGCAAATACATATATACTAATAAAAAATACTGTGACTTTGTCTGCTCTTCGAATAAGGATGCGCAAATTTGCCTCTTCCCTAACTCACATGTTGAACGCAGGACACAGAGACAGAACTCGCCAAATAAACAGCAGTGAACTGAAGCTCACAGCTGCCTTATTTCTTTCATAGCAACCAAGTTTCCTTTTATATTCATACGAACCCTGAAGAAGCTTTGGTACAGTCCAGGGGAAGGGAGGTCCAGAAACTTCTACTGTCTTCCTGATATGAGTTTTGGACCTTGTTTGCTGAGAGCACATCCGCCCCTCTCCAATTATACCCCAGCTGGCACTGGAGAACATGCCCGGTACCCAAGGTGCAGGAGGATGGCAAAAGCTCTATCACACAGCTCCCTTTTCAGAGCTGGTCATTCTTAGCAGCTCTGCAATATGGGGCAAGACTACCAAGGTGCACCACCACCAGCTTCTCTCGGGTTCAGTGCTGAATGCGGTGCACCAATTGCTGATCTGGGTGATAACCTTATATGGGCCATACTAGGAACATCGCAAATTCAGCAGGCATGAAAGATCATTTAAAATTTGTTGAGTGTTCTGTAATGGCATTATGGGTTCCTTTGCTCAAATGTAGATAGCGAACATGCAATCTCTTCATATGGAAATATTCTAACAGACTTGAGAACAAATGCTTCTCCAGAAACTTTAGAAATGGGAGTGTATATTTTGATTTCAAATGTAAATAAGATCAAACTTCTGTATATATATATGATCTTTTTGAGCTACGTTTTTTGTGCATTAGTGTCTAATGTGTCTATAATTTAAGACATGAGAATGTAAAGTGAGTTCTGTATATGCAATTTTAGTTGGATACATGTATTTTATGGTGTCTGAGATTATGCAAAATTATGTATCTATCTTCTTAGTGTATTCAGCTATTTGCTGACAACACATGTTCCACTATAATTTCTTCTCTTTACAAATGATGGAGTAATGCACAATGTGTGTAGTATATTCCTGCAGCCACAGACCAAAGAAGAAGAGCATTCAATATATGTTACAGAGATTTGTTCAAAGTTACAGGAGTTGTAGATTTTAGCTTAGTTCTTTGAGAATTTGTGATAGGACAGTTTATGAGGATGTGTTCCACATCTTTATGACTGTTGCACCAACTACAAATATTAGTTAATAAGACTGAAGTGATGTATTATGTATGTATGGTTGCATTAGTGTATATTTAAATCAATAAACATCCCTTTTTTATTTATATTGCCTTCCTTTAGAATTTTTTTTACCCCATATGGATCCGTAAGTGTGACAAAAATTCTACAGAACTGCTCTTTCTTATGGTTTGATTCTTACCTCAATATGTGTATATTCCATTCCCTGACAGTTCTCATTGCACTTTTCATAAATTAGTCTCAATCTCTTGAATAGCAGACGAATGGTTCTCAGCTGCTCTTGTACTTTTGCCTTCTTTTCATTGCTGTTATTTACACCCTGGTTGGTTCCATTTGGTGGCTGCAAATAATATTTAAGAATGTTATAGAACCAGCCCTCTGTCAATTTTTTATATAACCTCAACAGCAGATAAATACTTCAGACTGAAATATTCTCAAGCACAGTGAGATAGAAGTAGCAGTTCCACAGGAACAATCCAAGGAACGGCTTGAAATTTCATATTGTAACTATTTAGATAAACTCAAGCACAAGGATTAAAATTTAGACTTAGTTTCACAAATGTCTTGCATTGTGTTTGTGCTTCTGTTTGTGTGATTCAATGTGAATACTTTTATTAAATAATAAAGGTGCCAGTCTTTGTATTTGTATTTGCTTTTCATTTTAAATGACACATTAATATGGACCCTGAAATTTCATGAACAGATTTTTGAGTAACCTTTTTTTTAAAAAAAAGAAAGAAAATCTATTTCCTTAATTTCTGCAGCACTTATATATTTCAATCAATACTTTTGGTTTTTGGCAATATTCATAATTCTAGACATTTTCATGCATCATTTTCCATGAAATAGCAGTTAAAATTCCCATTCTTGCATGCAGCTCCCTCACCATATATTAAAATATTAGAGTGATGCTTAAAATTGATTTATATCACTTGGGAACTAATACTGATATTTACATTTGAAACAATGCTAGGGGCAATATAGAATATTTCATCTTAGTGAGTGATTTCGGAACTTGCAACAAACTGAAAATTTATGTCTAATTTGTGAATTCCGCTGAACTTGTGAAAATCGTTAATGAATTTCGACGTTTTGAGCATTGTAGAATATTGGAACTGAAACCAGAGTGAAAGTTCTGCCGATATTTCCATAAGCAAATGAATGCGCTATAATAATTACAAATACTGGTGGAAACAACAGAACATAACAAATCAAACTGAAAATGAAGGGTATTCTTTGTTGCAAAATGCAGCGAAACCGTATTTACTCCACGTGGAGTCAACAGCATGCCCATTGACAATTTCTTAGAACTCACTGGCCAAAGTGACATGCTCATTTGCATGGCGTGAAAAAGCATTAAGTATTTGATACCAGAGATTAAACAATGCATGCGGTGTCTTTGACACAACATTTAATGACCTTCTGGAATGCCCTATGTGACAGAATCTGGAAGCCAATCAAAATGCTAACAAAAGCACAGAACACGAAATGAAACTCTAGGAGCAAATTTCTGGATTGATTTCATTGCTGTAGTTTGTTATGTTTGCTAGTGTTGGTTCGTTGCACTTATTTGATAAAAACTGTTGCATTTTTAAGGTACACAGTTTTAAATTTCTTTATTTTCTCAGGCTAAGCAATGCCTAACCCAAAGATAACAGCAAGGGAGTGGATTTTTCATTACGAAAGGCATGGATTTTATGCGTTAGACAGAAGCAAGGTTATATGCAAATTCTGCAACTGTCATGTGGCATGGGAAGCCAGCAAAACATATTGCAACTGTAAATAAAAAAAAAAGGAACCACTGAATCTGCAAACATCGATTTCAACATGTATTGTGCAGAAGAAACAAGAGTATCTAGGAATATGCCAAGCAGACTTTCATGAAGGCCAATATTCCGATTTACAAATTGGAAAATGAGCACGTGAAATCATTCATCAATGAATATGTTAACGGTAGGATGAATATTTTTTCTCTTTCTTTCTTTTTTTCCTTTTATGTTTCTACACGCAGCTGACGCATTGTGTGTGATGCAGGATACTGCCACAATGGAATGTGAGAAAGAAGATCCTATTTTGCATCAGCATTTTGGATTGATCAAGTTGAGCCACTCAGTCTTACTCCTTCAAGAGCAATATTGATGCAGCCATTTAGAAAACAAGGCCTTCAATTGCATTTTTGTATAAGAAAATTTCCTTAACTTGCATGGTTTAGTAGTGTCAGGAGGCAAAAGCTATATTTACAGTTGCTGAAGACGGAAACTTAGAAGGAAGTTCTGTGCATTTTGTATACCAAGGCCGATCTTGAGGACCAAACTGTTAAAGAAAATGCATGAAAGGATATAGGTTCTAAATATTTCATTTCATTTGTTATTCATCCATTAAAACATGTATATGTTGTAGGATACATCAAATATAATATACATTATTTGCATCAGTTGAAAAATTACAATAATTACAGATTTAGAAATTCATCTACGGTATAAAAGCTGTGATCTTTTAAGAAATTTAATAACATTCTGTTAAATTTTTGTTGTGAATCAATATTTTTTATGTATTCAGGTAGCTTGTTATATAGAAGTAAGTCACCATATCTGAAGCTGTTTTCATAGTCCTGTGTGAAACTACAAATAGATTATGCTTTGCTCTAGTGTTATATATATGAATTTCTGAATTTGTTTTGAATAAACTTAAGTGAGCTTTCATACAAACAAGTGTTTCATATATGTAGATACTTGCCAAAGGAAAATGCTTAATTGTTTAAAGTATGGTTTACTAGTAGTTGAGAGATCTGCCATAATTCTAATTATTTTCTTTTGTATTTTGAATACTTTCACACTAACGTTGGAATTTCCCCAGATAATACCATACACTAGCAGGCTATGGACATATGCAAAGTATACTGCTCTAAGTATATTTACACTAGACATGCATTTGACTGCCCTCATTAGGAAGCACACTTTACTCAGTTTTTTTTGCCAATTGTCTCTGTGTGTGGTTCCCAACTCAAATTTTCATCTACAGTCGAACTTGGCTAATTCGAAGTTGAAGGGACCAAGAAAAAAAATTGAATTATTCAAGATTTCAAATTACAAAAGTTTGATTTTTTAAAAATGTTTTTAATTAAAGCAGGTCTAAATTAAATGAAATTATAGGAAGGGCAACATTACAATGTGTACTTATAGTTTTGTGATGTTAAAACTCGGGTTCAGTTCAGATTTTAAGTTTTTTTAAAGAAACTTGATATCTTTGTTTGTTTTTTAGCATTTAACCTTTGATTCACACAAAACACTTCTAAAGAGAGTTGAGGGTTGTTACACTACATCACTAAAATATTCTTACTTGAACGCATTTTGGGAGACGGCTTGTTCCCATCGTCAGCATGTTCTCAACTGATTTTTCCGGTCATTGTCTGGGGGATGTGTGTGGCTAGTGGTGTTCTCTGGTGCTGGGCTGATGAACCTCCAAAGGCTGCTGGGTGGTGGCGGTTCGAAATTCATTAGGCGATTCCTGTGTTTGACAATATGTATTTTTTCCCAGATGTCCAATTCATTGCTGCTGTTGATCGGTTTTAAGAGTTTTATGTTTGGAGTGATATCATGGTTTGTAGACCAGAAATGATGTGCTACTGCTGATTTATCTGGCTGCTTTTGGTAAATGCATCTCATATGCCCTTAGATTTCTTTTGGTTCTTCCTATGTATACCAGGTTACCTATGTATACCAAAAGCAGCCAGATAAATCAGCAGTAGCACATCATTTCTGGTCTTCAAACCATGATATCACTCCGAACATAAAACTCTTAAAACCGATCAACAGCAGCAATGAATTGGACATCTGGGAAAAAATACATATTGTCAAACACAGGAATCACCTAATGAATTTCGAACTGCCGCCATCCAGCAGCCTTTGGAGGTTCATCAGTCCAGCACCAGAGAACACCACTAGCCACATACAGCCCCCAGACAATGACCGGAAAAATCAGTTGAGAACATGCTGACAATGGGAACAAGCCGTCTCCCGAAACGCGTTCAAGTAAGAATATTTTAGCAATGTAGTGTAACAACCCTCAACTCTCTTTATTTTAATCTATGACACATCACTGTTACTAGCTTCTAAATCTTCAAAATTAGTCAAAAACACTTCTAGTTTATTGAGTGATTGGAACATTGTTTCACTCACATTTTGTTGTCCCTCAACATAACACCTTAATTGTTGTAAGTGATCCATGGCCTCAGCAATTGTAGGAATTGTTTTCACGGCTTGTTCTAGTTCTTCTTCATCTGAAGATAGGGCTGCAGTTTGTGTGTTCATGACGTCGCTCAAAATGTCTGCATCGGTTAGCTCCCCACAAACTGCCAATTCATTGTCCATGTGCACAAAATCCTCATAGAGAACACCAGTTTCAGAATTTACATCTTCCCAGTATTCAAGTGTAGGCACAATCGTTTCATTTTCTTCAAGACCTTCAAGTCCAATATGACAGAAGCCAGCCTTTCGGAAACAGTTGGCTATGGTGCTTGGTTTCACTTGGTCCCATTCACTACTACACATACGAGCTGCTTCAAGCACATTTACAATTTTGAATTTGTCACTTTTGTCCAAATTCGCTTCTAACAGAAGATTCTAGACACCAGACGCCTGTAGAAATGCTTGAAATTTGTTATTACTCCCTGATCAATTGGTTGCACTTCTGACATCATATTGGGGGAGAAAAACAAAACTTTGATATTCCCTAACAATGAAATACTGTTATGGGCTGTACAACTGTCAATAAACTAAAACTGTGCAATTTTGTTTGCGAAACTTTTTGTCTAGCTTCAAGAGCCATCTTCCAAAAATTTCACCCGTCATCCAAGCTTATTTATTAGCTTCATATTCCACAGACATAGATTTAACATTTTTAAAGCACTGGGGGTTGGCGGACTTTCCAATCATTAGTAATGGAAGCTTTTCAGTGCCATCCATATTGGCACCAATCAGGAGTGTGATGCGTTCTTTGCTAAATTTTCCCCCACTACATCATTCTCCTTTAAATGCAAGTGTTTTATCTGGTGTACATTTATAAAACAGCCCTGTCTTGTCAACACTGAAAATATCTTTTGCATTTTTGTCTTGAATCCACTCTACCAAGCTCGTTTTCTAATCATTGGCTGCTTGCTGGTCAACACCTCCACTTTCTCCACAAACAGTTTTAAAGGAAATACCATTTCGCTTTTTAAAACTATCCAGCCATCCACTGCTTGCCTTAAAATTAGTTTCTCCCAATTGCTGTGCAAATTCCACTGCTTTCGCTGTGATAAGAGGTCCACTTACTGAAATTTTTTTTATCCCGTGTCTGCTTGAACCACTTTTTAATGCATTCATCGATGTCACGATTTTCAGGCCCTTTTTCTCTTTTTTACTTTTGTCACTGTTTGTAACTACACTGTTCAAAATTTTGTCCTTGTTTTTGAGGTACGTAGACAACGTATTCTGGGGAATTCCAAAATCTCTTGCAATGTCACACTTTTTTTTAAAACCTTTTTCCACTTCACGAATGGCTGCTGCCTTTTCAGCTAAAGTAAGTTTTGTAATTTATACATTTAAGTTTGGAGAGAGCCATGGTCGGCTCAGTTCACTACTTAAACACACACTGATGATTTTGATGTAACTGTGTACACTGTTTAAAAATGCTCACTTTACTGCACGGGATGTTCTTTACTGCAAACGTAGCAGGTAGACAGAATGACCGCAGGTAGACAATGGACTGGGTGCAGTGTTCGCAATACCAAGTGCCTCGTAAGAGGCTAGGGGCTGTCAACAAGTTCCTAGAATTGCACAAAGAAGCTTGAGTAACCAACATTCCTTACCAGCAGGAGAGGAAATTACAATATGATGCGTTTCCTGGATTTAGCAAGGGAAGGAAATGGGACCACAGTACGGCACATTTCCTGGAATTTATCCAGCAAGTTTGACCAACTTATACTTTTTTCAGTCATTCTCATTGAATATTATATCGAATTATCCAAAAGAAATATCGATTTACAGAAGGCTTTTTAACATTGCTTTGTATAAGAATGTCAAGGGACCATGCTAAAAGCTCGAATTATCCACAATTTCGAATTAAAAACGTTGAAATTAATCAAGTTTGACTGTACTATTAAACCCAAACATTTTTTTCTTTTTGCATAGTTTATTTGGCATTGTCCCAAAGTTAATCTTGGATATATTTGATTTTTATTTATCTTATTATGGAAGCACAGAGCTGCTGTTTTCTCTTTACTTAAGTAAAGTACCAGCATGTTTGCATTGAACCAGTTAAAAATGTATTTGAAAATGTTATCTATACGCGGATTTGGATCACTCTTGCTCTTCTACTTAAAAATACTAGTATCAATAGCAAAAAGTGTTAGATTTGCACCGGTGATATTATTTAATTATCTGCCAAGTCATTTATGTATAAGATAAATAAAAGAGGTCTGAAATATGGTATATACTTGGGAGTTTCCCTCATTTAACAAAATTTCCTATTCATTTTCTTCCTAGGAAATATAGCAATAATTTGCGCTCACTCATTGTGCAAGTAACTGTTCACTACCAAAGATTGTATTAATATATGATTGACACTTCAAACAAATCACTTACTTATATATTGTAATGAAAAGAAGCTAGAATCAGTGATGTGTATTGAATTTATTTAAAGGTGAGTCGGAATTGTTACACTAACATCACTTAAGTTTACTCACTTAACATGTTTCGGGAAACGGTTGTTCCCATCCTCAGAAGTTAATTCGACTGGCCCGTGTTGTTGGTGTTTCCGTTTTTAAGGACTGGATCCTGTGGTGGCATCTTGTGGTGGAGAAATGTACTTCCAGAGAGGATTTGGTGGCGGCAAATCAAAATTCATTAGATTTGTGTTGTGTTTTAGAATGGCGATCTTCTCCCATGCATCTAATTCGGCTGCAAATTTGGCTGGTTTGACTAATGTAATATTGGGTTTGATGTTGTGATTAGTGATCCAAAAATGGTGTGAAACTGCAGATTTGTCCATTTGTTTGTATTTAATACATCTCATGTGCTCCTTTGTATTAAATACAAACAAATGGACAAATCTGCAGTTTCACACCATTTTTGGATCACTAATCACAACATCAAACCCAATATTACATTAGTCAAACCAGCCAAATTTGCAGCCGAATTAGATGCATGGGAGAAGATCACCATTCTAAAACACAACACAAATCTAATGAATTTTGATTTGCCGCCACCAAATCCTCTCTGGAAGTACATTTCCCCACCACAAGATGCCACCACAGGATCCAGTCCAAAAAACGGAAACACCAACAACACGGGCCAGTCGAATTAACTTCTGAGGATGGGAACAACTGTTTCCCGAAACATGTTAAGTGAGTAAACTTAAGTGATGTTAGTGTAACAATTCCGACTCACCTTTAAATAAAATCACTTACTGTTATTTCAGTCATAAAGTTGCACGCACTGCGGCTTTATGCCATGCAGCTGCTTCATAGAAATTATACTTTTAAGAGGAAATGGAATCCCTTGTTTCTGCAATGTTAAATGATATGTTGTTAAATATCCTTTTTCTCAGAAACTTGAAAATTTTACTGCGTGTGCAGAGATATGATTTGCCCTCGTAGCTGTGGTTGCTGGAACATTTGGATTTGGTGCTTTGCCGCACAGAGGATCATGGGTTCGAGTCCTGTCATGGGCATGGCGTGTTTGCATTTATGTTGTGTGTATAATGTGTATACCAGTAAAACCAGCAAATGCTAGAAGAAAAAAAAACACAAATAAACCAGGAAATGGGTCTTTTTTTTTTTTAAAGGAAATCAATCTTATTTCATGAAAATAATTTTTTCCTCATAGCTTTTTTACAATATTTTGCTGTAAATGTTCAAGCAAATAAAGCTTAATTTAAACTTGAACACAAATATGCATAATTGAAAATAACCCTGAAAGTTTCAGTCTTCTATGTCAGGTAGAAGCTGAGAAAAGGGAATTTTAATATGAAAAAAAATTAACTTAAAAAAAAAAACAGGCTTCAAAGTTAGATATCACATGTTTAGGGTAAGGCCCTTCTGATAAAAACCACAAATTAAAATTGTTACATAAGTCAACAGAATCAGAATTAAAAGTAAAATAAGAATGCATTTTCTCACCCAAAATTTCATTCCATTTCCCCTTAATGTGGTTTATTGCACAATGTGTTTATATAAGTAGATGTTTATACAGCTATAATAGTTTATTGTCCTTCAAGTGAGCTGGCTCTTTAGGACATTTTAAATCTAAATAAATAATAGCAAGTAGGTATTATGTCAACTAATTTTGTATTTGTTGAATGCTGTAGGAACTGGAGACATTCCATGTACTAACATACTCAGAGAGAAGTACCTCCCAAAAATGGAGGAACATGCAGCTGAGATGAAAGCCAAATTGCTGGTAAACTTCTGGTCGTATTTTGCAACCAGACAACAGACAAGTGGGGAATATGCATGTCTGTTATCCTTTTTACAATCATCGAAGCTAGAGATGAAGTCAACCTAGTTGAGTTGATGTTCACATCCTTGAATCTGTAGACAGCAAAACCTGTTCAAGGGCCAATATTGGACAAGATGAACAAACTAAATATCCAACATGATGATGTCGTGGCTCTGGTATCTGATTTGGCAAGATACATGGATAAGTGTTTTGACGTGCTAAAGCCACTCATGTCAGACATCTTAGATGTTCAGTGCTGGTCTTACAAACTCAATACAGTATTGACTGTACTTGGAGAGCACTTACCTGAGCTGCATGCTGCAGTCTCCAAGGTAAAGCTTGCATTTCTGAATACAAGGAAAAGAAAACATCTGTTCAGGAACTTTTTGGATAAAATCTGCCCCAATTCCCCATGCCTATACTAGCAAGATTGTCATCTTGCTTTGAGTCAGTGGCCTACTTATCAGATCACCTAAAGGATGTTGTGACCTTCATGAAAAGTGAAGATATTTTGGGGGTTAACTTTCTGCATACCATTGGAGGAGGTTGAGATTCTTGCAACTCAGGCAGCAGCTATTGATGTTGGTCAGGGCATTGTAAGTTTAAACAAACTTTTGGAGGGCCAGTCATATCCAACAATACACATGCTAGATAGTCATTTGCAGCGCATTGAGCAGAACCTGCAGCTGCTGGCAACCGTAGCAGTAAAACTATGGCGCAATTGGAGCATGCTCAAACGTTGCCACCAAACAAAAAATCATGTCTACCTTAGCAATGCAGCTTCATATGCAGCAACCAAGTTAATCTCTATGCAATCCTATGACCCTGCAGGTGCCAATTATACAAGCTAGTGAGTGTGTTTGATTCTGCAGATATTGTGTCAATGAATGTTTTGTTGGACATGATTAAGAGGGTGAAGAAGACACATTTCTTCTCTGATTTGCAAGAGAATGAAATTGCAAAGGGTTATAATGAACTCCAGTGTTTGGTTAAGAACAAAATCCAAGTGGAAAGCAAAGTGAATTTGGTTCCAATATTGTTACGGATGACTAACAAATTCAGACTTTGCAAAGGCTGCATTAAAGGCAATTTATGCCCTGTGCCAATGCAGATTGTGAACAGTTTTTTTTTCAAGTCACAACAATGTGCTAATGGACAAGCGTCACAGCCTGCAGCAAGAAAATGTTTGTCTGCTCTCAGAAATACATTTTGAAGGCTGAGATGTTCAATAGCCATATGTTTACTAAATATTTTATGTGCATCAATTACATTTTTATTTTAGTATTTATAAATAGGGATAAAAGATAAAATATTTATCATTATTTTTGTATTTGAAGGTACTTATTTTTAGATTTGAACATGCCAATTTTCATGCTTTCAACTCACCGAAAAATTCCAAGCTCTACTGATGTGCAAAACCTAAGGACGAGATGGGTAAAGTAACATAACAAATGAACTACTTGGTGGAAGTAGAAGAAGGAGCAGGAGCATGTTGCCAGAGGGCTCTCACACATACACAGAAAGCTGGATGTCACATGGTGTGAGTGTAGCGAGCCTATAGTGCCAAATGGGTCTGGTCCCGCAACAGGGGGCAGCTGACGAAACAGGACAAGACGGTGTGTGGCAATTAGTGAGCTGTTATGGTGCACTGTAGTGGTGTTCTTCATTGCAACATGGCCCGTAGACAGCATTGGGATGACTTCACATGGGGAAGAATCATTGGGAAACTGGAAGATGGGGAAAGTGTGATGAGTGGTGCTCAGGAGCTTAGAATTGCTCACAGTATTGTTTCACATGCATGGGGAACCTTCCAAACCACAGACACTGCTGTCCCAAGGAGAGGTGGTGGTCGACCACGCTCAACTACAGCAGCAGATGACCGCTACATTGTGCAACAGGCGAGAAGGGATCCATACCAAACAGCGGATACAATTGCAACCACATTTAACAGGACAGCTAGGCATGCAATCTCACAATACACAGTGGCACGGCAACTACACAGAGGTGGTCTCTTTGCCCGACGGCCAGTACATTGTGTTCCATTGACATCCGCACATCAGTGGCACCGTTTGTGATGGTCCCAAGAGCATCAAAATTGGACCAATGAGGAATTGGGTTGCGTGCTCTTGTCGGATAAGAGCAGATTCAGTCTAAGTAGTGATTCTCGATGTACCCTCACTGGCGAGAGGTGGGAACATGTAATGAATGCAGGAACATCCTTCAACATGATCATTTTAGTGGTCCGGAAGTTATGGTTTGGGGAGGCATAACGTTGCATGGGCGCACCGACCTCCAAATCTTTGAACACGGTACACTCACTGGTCAACGTTATTGTGATACTGTACTCCTTCCCCATGTGCATCTTTTCAGGGGTGCAGTCGGCCCTGAGTTCATTTTTATGGATGACAATGCGCGACCGCATCGAACAGCACAGGTGGAGGATCTCTTGGAACGAAAGGATATTCAGCAAATGGGCTGGCCTGCCCGTTCCCCTGATTTAAATTCCATCAAACATGTGTGCGATGCTTTGGGGAGATGCTTTACAGCACATCCACATGCACCAACGACCATCCAACAGCTGTCAACAAAGCTGGTGGAGGAATGGAATGCCCTACCACAAGAACTGCTTACCAACCTTGTGGCCAGCAAGGGCGCATAATGCAGAGCATGCATTGCTGTCCATGGTGATCATACACCCTTTTAAGCACCATGTATCTGTTTCTGTGAATCTAGAGTGTCATCATATGTCTATTGACTTTAGTGTAGCTTATGGTCTATAAATAAAAGTGGCATTTCTGTTCGTCTCATTGCATATTTTGTTTAGTTTCCTACTGTAGCATACCGTAGCAGTTCCCTCTATGTATGACTCAAGTTTCATCGAGCTATGTTACTTGCAGTGTCACAGCATGTGAAGATTACTTTCGTCCTTAGGTTTTGCACACCAGTGTATATGACTTAGTATCCATAGGTAATGTGCATCCCCTTGTACTCATTGGACATCTCTAAGCATCAGGAAACATATTCTTTACATTAAATTTAATGCCAATGCACCTATTAAAATGCATAAGATGTTTGGAGAATTGGTAAATTGAGACTGTCTGTCCAAGGGAAAAATTTTCCTAAGCACACTGGTAGTATAATATGGAGCTTGGAGAAGTGGATAGTACATGGAACAAAAAATTATGATCAGTAGCATGGCATAAACTTAAATCTCATTAGGAAATCTGCGATAACATGCAAGAAAAAAATCCTACATGTTTGAGCTGTGCATTGCATGGTATGCTGACATCTCAATGCTTAGATTTAGGTGCTAACTGAAGGAAATGCAATTCAATTTCATTGCTATATTGCCAGCATGATGCACTTCTTACTACTTGTTCATTTATTTACCCGACTTGAACAAGAGACAATTTATGCAGTAGCTGTTCTTAGTACCAATGACTCCTTAGAATCCATATGCCCAGGTGCAGATGTTTACATATAATATAAAACTCAACAAACAAAATGACATCCAGATTTGTTAATATCCACACAGATTGGTGCTTGTGATAAGTTGTCACCTATGGATGTTTTATTGTATGCTAAAATTGTACATTTTTCTGGCTCTTAACTCCCTAAGAGGTTTTTAAACTGCCTAAAATTTCACCATTTTTAGGGTACCTGCTCATTAGAAGGGCCCCAGATTGTGATGATATGTCATCTTTTAATTGTTACACTATAGGCATTGTTAATGTGTACATAAATCCATACAATTGGTCCCAGATTATGAAAATGCATATTTGTAAGATCATTTTATGCTATTTATATTTTTATTTTAAAATTTTTTTTTCTTCTCAGATTTATGCCATTATTTTGTCTTGCCCCCTGCATCTTTATTTAATCATTTTGTTACATTTACATTGAGTATATAAAGAGTTTCATATTACTGACATTTTACATATGGATAATTTGTTTTTAGTAATTCTTTATGAGTGTTGAGCTATTACAATTAATTTGGACATGATCAACATCCAGCATCAAGACCTGGCTCCTATTGCCGATCATAATCAAGCTTACAGTATTTAATAATCATAGGCATTGGGTTTCCTTTACGCTAACAGTTCCTATCATTGCCCACCTTATCATCTTGCTACTTGCCATGTTGTTGAACATATTCACTAAATATGATTCAGATTCTGTCTTAAACTCTCTTATCCCTTTACACTAATATTCTCACTAGGTTATGTCTGCTTTGCGCATTCCAATACTTCAGTCACCAGTTTTGCCCGATTTACTTATAAATTTCCTTCTTCTCTCCTTGCAATAGCTACTACCGTTCAGTACTTACATAATTTCCCTATTGTGAGCTGCTTCATGCCCTGTTAAACTCTTTCAAATATTTATACATGGACCCACTTTTCATTTCTCTGACCCCCCCATCTAAATGAGCATGGATCCCTCGTGATACCCTTAGATGTTGATGCTTTGTTTCCATCTGCAACTAGTATACTTCCCTGGTTGAAAGATAATATATTGGCTTACCTCACTGCATTTACTTCCCCTATTTTGTACAGCTGGTTCCCTTTCTCTTCAGCTGACCTTGTTTCCCTCATGGATTTCCAAACTTCTTTTGATGTCATAAGTCCGCCTTGAGATGTCACTCCTATGGGTTCATTCATCATCATCAGCTGGCCTGGTACCTCATCTGTCCTGGGTGGCATCACACATTGCTGGCTGAACTTATCTCTCTCTCTCTCTTCCGCTGGTCCATTCCCCTCCGCTCCCTTTGCATGTGGAGATCTCCCCCCTCCTTGATTCTTGCAAGGTTGTTGTCAGTCTCGTCTTCTCTGATGTCATCATGCTTCCTTTTGTCTGTTTCATTTTGCTGACACATTTCCCAGTGTTTTCTATTGATGTCCCTTAGGTCACTTTCAATATTGTTAACTGGTCTCCCATCCACTCACATGTTCAAGTTTCATATGAAAGCTCGATATCCCTTCAACCTCGCTTTTTTCATCTGTTCCACTCATTTCTTCTTAAGTATTCTCTGTTACACTGCCCGACGGAGGGCGATGGACATTTTCGGGCATAAAAATCCTTAGCATGGCTTCCTTCGGAAGTGAAGTAAAGTCGGTGGTCCTGCGTCGTAGATTTACGGCACGTACAAGAAACCTCAAGCCTGATAAAGAGGCCTCTGAGCAAAATTTCCAGTCTTTCACGCCCAATATAGAATGGGACGCTAAGAACCATAGTTAAAGAGCATCCATTAATAAAACTCAACTCAATTTTTTTTCTGTTCCACTGGCATATCTTTATTAATGTATATTCTTGTTCCTTTCAGTTTCCTGGCTCTTTTCAATATTTCATGGATGATTTGTAATGTTGTAAATCTCACCACGATAATCTGTCTTCTGTTTTTTTTCCCACATGATAGGTATCTGCAATTTCCCTTAAGTTCCATTTCCAATCTTCTTTCCAGGATCTACCACACTTTCTGGATGGGCCACATGTATCTTCTTTCTTCGACTCCTGATATTACCAGATTAAACTTGCATTGTCTTTCTTCCACCAGTTCTATTCTTCTTTTAATACTTTGAATTTCTGTTTGTGTGCTTCTCATGTTGGTTTTAATTCCTTTTCTTATACTTTCTCCCACATCTTCCATTTTTTCACCAGCCTTCCTTCCATTTTCTTCATTACGGTCAAGAGTTATCGTCTTAGTCCCTGATCTTCTGTAGGTCCCAGGTTTGCCTCAACTGCACCAATAATTAGTAATGCTCCCATCGTCTTTATTTCACTTCTCCTCTTCTTTGCGAAGCTCATGCAAAACCTGACCGCTCTTCACTACTGTTGACTCTACACTCCGGATGACTTGTAGAACATCAGAAATTTCACAATTTGCCTGAGAAATAAGAGTAATTTTGTACTTCCTTTACTCGCATGTTTTGGAGAGAAAATCACATTTCCTTTCAATGGTTACTTCGTCAAGGGTTGCTTGCAGGTGGAGGGGTGGCTGCAATCAGGGGAACTGTAGTAATTACTGTTATGAATTCATGTTCCAAACTAAGATCAGACAGGTCATCCCCCCCCTTTTATTTTTGCATTAATGAGTGCTTTCAGTCAGATTGTTATTGTCCTTGTCTTTATGTCATGTCATAGGTTGTGAAGTCCTCTTCATTTGCAACAAATTTTGTATAATCTGAGATCTCAAAAAAGATAATACTACAGTTTTGTAAGACCTGCTTTGAAAACAATTTTCTTTTCAGACTCTTCAAACAATAACAGGGAACAAATATTTGTAATTAATTTTGTAAATGATCTCATCATTATTCTTATATCTACTTTTTCTATTTGTGTAGCAGTTATACTCATGTATAAATTAATTTATAACTTTCTGTACACTACCTTCAATAAATGAAATAAATCTCAGTTTTTGGGCCATTTTTTGTAATTATTGCCCTTTTTGGGGGGGATTAAATTTTGCAGTCATTTTAGGTCATTTTTCAAACATTTTTAGGTTCATCCAAAATCTGGGCCCTGCCCATTAGCATCCAAAGGGAAGGTTTTTGCAGGGAAAACTCCAAGGAAAGACCTTCACAGGAAACATGTCTCATGTAGATAATTACAGTGCACATATTAGGGGCAATAGAGAATCAGGGCTTGAATAAAGGCAAATGTAAATACAAAATTATAGTATTTATTACACTTACTTGAATGGTTTTCAATGCTGAGAAAACTTCTTGAGCTCTAGACACAATGTCTATAACAGTTTCTTGCCCAAAGCGACATAAAGATGCAGTGTTGAATTCTTTATTTCCAGGCTGCTGCTGCTGCTGCTGCTGTTGTTGTTGCTGCTGTTGTTGTTGCTGCTGTGGTTGTTGTTGCTGCTGTGGTTGTTGTTGCTGCTGTGGTTGTTGTTGCTGCTGTGGTTGCTGCTGCTGCTGCTGTGACGAATTTGGTTGTGGCTGGGAAGTGGATTGCTGTGATGGTGGTTGCGGCGGCGGCTGCGCAATAGACATGAAAATGGTTAAATTCATCATTGTTTTCTATTATCAGAAATAACTCATTAAGAATCAATATCCAGGGATAGAAAAAAACTATATTTTCAGGAGTTCCCTGCACACATGCAATAGAGTATCTTACCCCTCCCCATAAGCCAACACATTTTATTCCCACATACAATTACAGACAATTTAAACTGTCATACTATTGTATAAAGTTAGTTCCTTTGCTTGAAGGTTTGCTGCTGGTGTAAAGTTCTACCAAACCTTAACTGCATCAACTGCCTTCTAGAGTCCTCCAGTAAACCATCCCTTGTTGCATATTCTATCAGTGTAACAAAAAGGAATGTATCTGTAATCTTTGTTTCACTCTTATAACCAACAACACAAAAAACTCTTCAGCACCCGACTAGTGACACGGGTGGCCGAGATCGTTCAGGAATCGAATAGTGAATGGAAGGTCTGTGGTTCAAATCCTGTCAGTACTGTCCCCCTTGATTGAGGATTTTCCAGGTTTTCCTTGTCCTCAGAACTGGAAAATGCCAGGGAGGTACCCTAAATTTAGGTCCAGAATGTTTCCAAAATTTCCTTTCTCAATTATTTCATTTTCATGTATAATCATTGCCCACCACCTGTGGTGCAGTATGCACTAAAAATAGGTGTTAAACACTAATTAAAATAAAAATCTGACTTGTCAATCGATCCATTATTTCATTAAATTTTATAAAGATTTAAACATAAAAAATTAATTCCTGGTACCATTTTTCTTTTACATATTTCTGTCAACACAATCACATTTTGAAAATCAGTATGGAGCCTGTTTTCTTTGCAGTATAAGATGTCATGAATAATACAAGGATATGATTTAGCATTGTTCAGCACCTATTTATTCTCTTCACACACAGTTAACTAAGCATTTTATTTTCCATACTTTTCTGAGTTGTGTTGGCCTCTTTGCATTTGATGTGCAAGAATTTGCATACTTCTAAAATGTTTGTGATGGATCTGAATAGTTTATTCACAGTTTTGCACCACCACAGATCAAGTCTGAAGGACAAACCTTGCTGTGCATGGTGAACACACATACTGTTTTCCACATCAGTTTCGATGCATCACTTTCAGCCATACATACATGGTACAAATTGTTGCATTAACCCATTAACGCCTGAATTATTCTTTTGTTAATTTTTATTGGTTTTTTAGTTTATTATGTCTCTAACACAAATGTATTGAATAAAATACAAAAATAAATATTCATTACTCAATTTTGAAAATATTTGCAGCTACCATATGGTGACGCTAAGCGCTTTCACTATCTAGTTTTATGGTGTATAATTTTCAAAGAAATGGTATTCTGAATCTTCAGCAGGCTACTATTCTACTTCATCATTAAAGGTAATACTGCCTACCCCAAAAATTTAACAATTTGAAGTATGAAAACATATTGCATACTTCCACAAAAATGACTTATGGTATACACACATCAGTATTTTCTGCATTTGTAAAATCACAAAATCTAACAAGTATGAAAGGGAATAAAGCAGTTGATGCATAATCCAACACCACACCTCAAGCACATTGTTCTCACACTTTATTTACAGTTGTCATTAGCACAATTTTTCCTTTTTCCTCCTCCTGCTGGTTGGACAAGTTGGTCAGTTCTGTCAAATCTTATAGAATCTGATATGCAAACCGCCACTAAAAGATATCTGTGAAGCTGCTGGTCTTCCAACTCCTTTTGGTACAGTCTGATATCTCTTGAGATAGATGATAGCTACACTATGTGATCAAAAGTATCCGGACACCCCACAAACATATGTTTTTCAATTTTAGTTGCATTGTGCTGCCACCTACTGCCTGGTGGGGGCTTGCACCCCTTGTTGTTTTGCGTGGCACGATCATAGCGCAGACCTACATTGATATTTTAAGCACCTTCTTGCTTCCCACTGTTGAAGAGCAATTCGGGGATGGTGATTGCATCTTTCAACATGATTGAGCACCTGTTCATACTGCACGGGCTGTGGCGGAGTGGTTACATGACAATAACATCCCTGTAATGGACTGGCCTGCACAGAGTCCTGACTTGAATCGTATAGAACACCTTTGGGATGTTTTGGAATGCTGACTTCTTGCCAGGCCTCACCGACCTACATCGATACCTCTCCTCAGTTTTGCACTCCGTGAAGAATGGGCTGCCATTCCCCAAGAAACCTTCCACCACCTGATTAAAAGTATGCCTGCGTGAGTGAACGCTGTCATCAAGGCTAAGGGTGGGCCAACACCATATTGACTTCCAGCATTACCAATGCCATGAACTTGTACGTCATTTTCAGCAGGTGTCCGAATACTTTTGGTCATGTAGTGCATTTCTCTTTTGAAATCCAGCTGAGGTATTCTTTGTCTTTTGGCTTTATTGTACAAAATCCAGCTGTTCTCAATGGCCACATCTAGCATCCACGTAAACAAAGGCCAGTACCATTTTTTTGCTTTGTATCCCAATGCGATAGGCAATATTCTGGTCCATCTGGTCAGTATCTCCCATAAAGATTTTGTACTTGGTGACTAGCCTTGGCATCATTACATTTCGCTTCTGCTACTGTGAAGATCTCTTTACTTGACCAACTTCTTGTGCACCACATGAAGAGATCATTGTGACTGAGTTATCCATCCATCAGACACAAAGCAGTCCATCATTTTTCTGTAATGCTGTTTCAAAATGCCCATGGTATTTTTTTAGAGAATACTTGTTTGTTTTCCAACAGGCATCTTTTAGGGATTCTATTTTCTTTAATAGTACCAATGGCAGCCAAAATACCTGAGAAATGAGAAAAGTGGTGCACTAGAAAATAAATTATCCACGAAGAACCTGTAGTTTAGTTTTCTCTTCTCATCTGGAACTTTGTTAAGCAATAAGAGCAAGAAACTTGCCACTTAACCAAATAACTTGTCGTAGTCAACATTACAGTTTGTCCTTTATCCTGGTACAAATCAGAATTCACCAAATATCCATCCTTGGTGTTCAGGCTCCACATCTTATATCCAAATCTAATGGGCTTACCACGATTGAATTGCTTGCACCCATGTTGGCTGAAATATTTGACCATACATTTATCAAATGATATTGTTCCTCGGGTATGGAATTATCAATGCATTTCTTCATTAGCTTTTCCATTAAAGGCCATATTTACCATGCCTTGTCATTATGGTCAATTCTCTACTGTTGTCTGCAAAGTGCAGAAACCTACAATTTGAAGAAATCTGTCTCGTCTCATTGACTGAGAAACTGCCAAGATCTTCATGTCATCATTTGAATCCAGAAGTGCCTTTTAGAAGGCAAGTTATTGTAGCCACTAACATATAGAATGGCAATGAAGCAGCATATTTCTTCTGCTGTTATCTTTGGGTCCTGAAAATTTGAAAATAATGCATAGCGCCTGGTTTCCTCTACCAAATAGTCAATTGGTCAAGAAACAATTCGAAAATTTGAATTATTGATATATGCTGATATCTTGAATAATCTGGAGTGGGGAATTCAGTAGGTTTATCTATGTCAAAATCAGCTCCTTTCTCCCATTGTTTTTCAGTTGTTTCCCTCTCAGCTGTCCATTTGATAACATTTTCGGATATCAGGGTAGATACAATTTCAAGTGCAGCTGCCTCTATTGCGGGTGGCTGTACCGATGGGTTGTACTCGTTTTGGTCAACACCTATTTTTCTTTGTTTGGTAACCTTATTTCAGCGTTAGCCAGTAATAGACGAGATGTCAGGTTGTCAGATAAGCCGCCTTCATCCTTATTTCCAGAGGATCAATAAACACATCGCCATCAATATCAATACTGTAAATTATCTCCAATGCTTCAGCAAGTGAAAGCCCTTTCCTGAAACAACATAACGAAATATACGTCTGAGTATATCCGCCTAGCATTGCCATATTATAACATTGGAATTAGGAAGCCATAATTTCACCTATTTTTCTATGAATCACCTTGTAACTCCCAGAGAATATATATTGCACACAATAACTCTTAAGCATACAAAAATATACTTACTCAAAACGGATGTCCATTTCTGCTTCACATTCTAAATAGCAGTTTTCAAACAATCTGTACATTATTATTGTAACAAACACGACAATGAACACTATATTGTCATAAATGCAGTTCCTTTACAGAGCAATTAGCAGTGATACCAAACCTCCAGCGTAATTTTTGAAAGCACAATAACTTTAAGAATGTGTTACGTGCATTACCATATGGCAACGCTAGGCGTTAATGGGTTAAGTACATATGCTTGTAGTATATAAGGAAGGAGTTCCTAGAGTAATTCAGCGAGATAAATAAAGTTCATCCAGCTTTCCGGAAAATATTTGGGTATAATTCAAAGAATGCTGAAATAGGAACCCATACTTGCCAACTTCCTGAAATTGAAACCCGTAAAACATTACCTCATCCAGCAAAGCATAATCATTTTGCAAGACATAAAATTTAGAATGCGTAAAATATTCAGTGCAGTAAATGTATAAAAATTACATGTAAACTAAATGGGAATTCAGTTTATAGGAATTCTTAAGACCTGGTAGTACTAGTTTTTTTCTGTCATACATGCTGAAATTCTTCCTTGTATCACAGATAAACATATTTTAAATGGTAGCAAAGAACACCACTTCCTTGGCTATACACAAAATTATAGTAATATTTCACAGTTCATACCATGAACTATAACCAAAGCTTGTCACAAAATGTTTGCTTATATACCACAGCCATAGAACTCGAATAAGATGAACAATATTTGAAGGAAAATTGACTCTACAATTCACATCATCCATTACTGCACCCACATACTGCCCATTGGTTACTGTTCAAGGTAGAAGTAAACAAACCTTAATGTATCACTCTGTTGAGCGCATGGCAGCACCATATGGAGGGACAATGGGAACTAAGTATGTGCAAGAGCAAATTGCCTCAGGCAGCATGTGAATACAGCACATTCTGCAGCTTGGGAATCATTAGCTTTTTAACAGTTTGTATGCCTTATTTCTGTATTTTGCCTTACATTCTAAACTGAATGCTACAAGTAGACAAATAAAAGTGGTACCTGAATACTTGGGGAGTTGTACCTATCTAATATCCTACCTGTGATTAAAGATACTGGATTAAACTAATTTTAAGCTCAGGTTTTAGAAATCATTCATTTAATGACTAATATCAGTATACCACTTTTGCCTTAAACTTTTATGAGTCAACAAATTAAGAAAATATGAGCGCTATAGGTTAGAAAATACAACAGAAAACGAATGTGATGCAAACAATCCGAGCAACAGTTCTGCATCACTATCAACAAAGTTCAATTATTGCTAAACAACGGTTAACCACCTTCATTGTTAATTAAACCTAGTCATGACTGAATTGCAATGCCAATTTGCATTGTTACTATGCTCAACTTACTACCTAATAAAAGAGCCATGCTTGTACTATATACAATGAACTGATTTATCAATTCAATCAGAGCTGAAAGTCATTAAGTCAAAATTTGCATATCTTTTTTTATGTAACATTGTAAACTACTTGGACAAGATACATCAAAAGGCACTGAAAAGCATTAAGTCATTGACTTACTACCTTTTCAGCCCCATGCTGTGGTGGTATGTTGGCTATACTGTGAGTTCTGATTCCCGTACAATTCTTATGCATGGTTTCACATGCATTTAATTGTTGGTTTGTCGTGCTGAAGTGATTGTTTCATGTTGCCTAAGAGGAAAAGAAATGATTCTATTCTCACAAGAAGAATGTAATACAACAAGCCATTACTAAAGGTCAGCCTTATGCCAGCTACAGTGTAAAGCATATCCGAGAATAGAAAATGGAAAGATTGCAGGTATGTACAAACTGTATAATACAACAATATTGACGATAATGAATCTTATTTCTACTTTTACTATACAATTTTCGAGTTAGCTAGCATATCTTTTATTATTTTCCAGCCCTTATTGCAGTACAATACTTGATCATATAGGCAAAATTTATAAATACTCCTCTTGGTTGTAGGTCCTGAAAGCATTGTTTTGAGAGAATCGTTGACAATGAAAAAATTCATATACTGGCAAATCTTCATGACCTTCCAAATAAGGATGCTCAAGATTTATACCTAATGGGCCTTATTGAGGCATATGATGTCAAGCACTGCAGATCCTGTATGTCAGATGGGGATTCGTAATATGTGGTTCACATAGAGTGCAGGCATGTCAAAAAGCATTTCGCAGTTTACACTCCATTGGTTTGAAGCAGGTGTTCTCTGTAATTTGCATGTTAATAAATGGAAAATTGCTGCAAGATAAATGTCCGAAGAACCCGAAAGGAAATAAAATTTGTGAGAACACCTTGAAAACAATAGATGAACACACAATTTTTTTTCCTCTGAAGACCTCTCATTATGCTGGGAGGGAAATTCAGTACTCAGATTCTCGGCTGTGAGTGAGAACAAATGTATCAGTGGTACTGTAGTACTTATCCAGATACAGTGTGAAATATTACTACAAGCAGTATTTTTGGGAAAATTATGATTATAAATTCGGCAGACCACACATAAATGTTTGTTCTCTTTTGAAGAATTTAATGCCAAATTGAAAAGTCCTCATCTCTGCTAAGCTTCAAAACTTGCAGCTAAGTCAAATTTGGAAGTTCATCTCTGAAGGAATCACAAGTTTTACAAGTCCCTGAAGGAGGCCAAGTCTTGCTGTGTTCAAAATGAAGAAATGGATGCTATTGGATTTGACTATAAGTAGAATTTGCCCCTGCCAGAAATCTCTTATATGCAGCAACTGTGGTGTACCTTTATCATGAGGGTAATGGAAGAAAAGGTGCAAATGGAGTATGCAATTTCCTATACCTTTGCATTAAACACTACATTCCAGACACCATTAAACACCTCAGCTTGTTTTCAGACAGATGTACTAGAGTAAACAGAATGTGTGTGTGACTGACTGACTAGTAGATTTGAGTCAATAACCCACATGTTTTCTGAACGTGGTCACTCATACCTACCATATGATAGAAATTTTGGAGTATTCAAAAGGAAAATTAAAAGTAATGATAGAGTGTATTACTCCTGAATAAGTTGAAATAATAGCAAACAGCAGCAAAAATGCAGAAGTTCATGTTGCAGAATTTGAAGAAATCATTAATTTTAATAAATTATGACCATCTTAATTTTAAGAAGACTTATGTCAAGGGAAAGTAAAGCACTTCCAAGAGAGAAGAAGCAGATGTTTTCCTCTTTAAAGTTCAAGCAATTCAAGTACCACAACAACAAGATTGGAGAGGTTGAAGTTTCTTTTTACATCAAGGTAGTAAAATGTGTTCCTCAGGACGCTATGCAGTTTTACGAGAACATTCTGAAATGGTCAATGAGTAGTCAAAGTGAATATGTGTAAAGCCATTTGTCACAATTCATGTTTTTGTTGTTTGTTTTTTTTTCAATTTAAATTATATTTACACAAAGTGATGGGACATTTTATAGTTTACATATTCTGTTCAACGGATTTATGTAATAGAAATACATATGATCAATATAACCATATTCAATTTAAATATCAATACAAATCTTGAATTTAATAGTGACCAAAGTGCAGGAAAGCATTAATTTAATTTTTTAAAAACAAAATAAAATCCAAATGACACATTCAAATTATACTTTCACTTACACAAATATGTTTTAAGTAATTGCTTTATAGAACAATAAATGAACAATCTATATTTATTTGATTTTCTTGCATCTATACTGTTTTTTTTCTCCTGAAAAGCTGCAGAAATTGACTCAATGCCTTTCAGTTTGATTCAATTATCACTAAAACGTAAATTATGACGCACTTTAATGAAAATAGTTTGTGGAAGTCTACAGTAGTAGAAAAATAATATAAGTACACATAGAAAGATCATTTTCACTGGGTGGGGAGGGTACACATAACATGTTAGCTGTGCTGGGCATTTGAATTATGTAGTGCAAACAGTTCTTGAATTCTGCTAATTTATGAATTACTTACATAAGAAGCTGGTAATGGCATCAGTTGGAAGCTGGAAGAGACTCAGTACATCCAAGTCTGAATCATCAAATTCCACTGATGAACCCAATAAATAAAGAGTCTTCAGCTAAATTTATTACCACTCTATCCAACACATACTCCAGCATTCCTTCTAAAGCCCCTATCTTTTTCTCATCCTTAATAAGGTGAGAATACATTTTTGCCAGTTATCAGCTGTGACTTCTCTGAATGCACCATAAACAAGTTGCTTAACATCTGCAAGCTTACAGATATTATTGTGCAGAATGCTAAAACCCACCTTTTTGGCTATATCATCTATTAAATATTTTGGAAATTTGTGGGCATGAAGCACAACTTGTTCAGTAATTCTGCCATAATGATTTCATTGCAAAAAGAAATATAAATATTGTGGCATTTGTTGGAAATTACAGTGGTATACCTGGAATAATTAGATATTCATATGTTGGCAGCTTGTGCCAGTAGTGACATAGGGATTATGGGCGGAGTTATCACATAGATATTGAAGTGCATACAGCATTCTTCCTCTTTAGAATGCAGTTGTCAACATGGGAGGAGGGGCAGTCCTCATCACAATACGAGTTAAATCATACGTTTTATAATTTTCATTTATAATAAACCTATTAATATTTTGAAATATGTTTATCTTTTAGAAGTACAAGCTATTCCCTTTTAGTTCTGCTAGTAGAAATCCTCTAAATTTGTGGAATGGGTTTTATATAGTTAAAGATACATTCTGAAATGTTGTAGGCTTTGCTTCCCATGTCGCACAGCAGGTGTTGAAATTGATAAAGTGTTCTCGGTCCTCTAGGCTCTGCCATCTGGTTTTCTTAGGTGTGTGACAATATGTCCACTTTTCTACAAGATTCATTCAGAATTCTTTCTGCCTTTATACTGTGATATGGCACATTATCCATAATGAGGACACTGTTTGGCTCCAATTTGGGAAATATTGTTTGAAACCATTTTTAAAAGATGTTGCAGGTCATCTCTTCATGGTTATCCCCTGATTTCTGTGATTCAAAAACTATATCACCCCCTTTTAAAAATTCATCTTTGCTATCAATGTGTAGCACAATTAATCTTTTCCCTTTCCCTGTTTGGTTCATCAGTTCAGTACTTAAACCTGACAAGAATGCCCATTTTCTTGAAGCTATAATTTTGTCAACCCATGCTTTAGATGTTGTCTTTCATTTGCCCAGGTTTAATATAAATAATAAATATTTTGTCGCTGTTGCCTGCAATACTTTAGATGCAGGTAGTGTCTGCGCCACAAAATAATGTAATCTCTGTTGATACCTACTGTTTTATGATTTCAGCTAAAAACTTGACACACATTTCCTACAGCAATTTATACAATGATGCCTGCTTCAGATTACAAAGTTCAGGATCACTATTAACAAGGAGGATCTTTTTCTGCATAGGTGGCTCATTGTTAAAAAATCTTATGTGTTACACTCACATGACTTTCTCTACTCTTGTACAAACTATTTTTACAAACGCTTATTCTCCATATGCTTCATGTTAATCGAGATATCGAGATGTTAATCTTATGGCTAATTTTCTTGTATATGCAAGGGGAATTGGTAGGCTTTAAGCTACAGTCAAATATTTTAAGAGCTGGTTGCTATGTGGAGTATTCCATTCTCTTTGCAATACCAGGACAAAAAAAAAAAAAAACAAATTTGAGAAAAAGTATAAGTATTGGAAAATTTAAGGGAATAACAAGCAATATCTCGCACATCATTCACCCAACAAAAAAAATGTATATGACATAAGTTGTGTATTTTAATGCGATCTACATTTTTTGTGTAGTAAAATTTTGTCTATCTCTTATGGTTTACTAGTTATGCAAAAGTCATTCACAATGAAGAATACTTTTGGAGACATTCCCAGAAAATTCGAGATATACATTTCATTTGTCATGAAAATACCTTAAACATATGATATTTTAATCAAAATCGTTAGAGCCATTTTTGAGAAATTTAAAATGTATGTAAAGGGTAATCTGGGGTGGGGGGATTTTCTTGAAAACCTTCGTGTCGCATCTCTGGAAGATACTGAACCTAAATACCAGGTTTGGTGTTTATCCAACTGTTCGTTTCTGAGTTATGCTGTTCACAGACACACACACGGACATGTTTCCAAAAATGCTTTTTTTGGATTCAGGGGGTCTCAAAACATGTATTTCCGGTGAAATCTCGGTATCAAATTTTTGGTTGGAATACAATACTTCCCCTACTTACTATATGTAGTAGAGAAAGCAAAAAGAATGCACTTTATGGCATATTGCTGATCGAACAAAGCTGTCACAATCTACATCTAACACATTTTGCACAAGGATCCTTTTCAGCGGGAGTACAAATTTTGGCAGTTCTTGCCCTCTCCTTTCATGCAATATATACACTGGACACAGAAACACCTGTGAATTTTGAAGTCAATCTCACCACTTCTTCTATCACAAGAGAAGGGTGCTTTTCACAGACTTTGTTAAAAATATTTACCAATTGTCTTCTCTCCACTATTTAATGGTTTTTCATGCTTGTTTCTCCACAGTGATGGAGGTTGTTTCTCAGCCATGACACTCAGTAATATTTTTACAACACATGCACCACGTGGTAAAGGGTACACTGACTGCTTATCGAGTAGCAAACTACAGCACTAGCGTATAGCCTCGAAAAACCCTCTGCTATGAATGTACAGTCAGGTATAGGTGAATCTGAACAAACACAAATTCTTTCATAATTTGAAGTGTTACGATAATGGGTTGTTTGAACTTCTCTGCACAAGAATAACCACAAAATGTTACGACCTGAACTGAACTGTTTTATGTAGAGCAGGTATCACTGACTCGCTTGATTTTGTTCTAGAGCAAGCACTGTTGCTCTATACACTGCAGTAGGTAAACATGTGATATCATTTAGAGACAGGCTTCTGACATCAGTGATGGGTCTCTCATTTCTTGCACAGTGTACCGTGTGTCACTTTATGTCGGCAAAAGAATGTAATCCAACACACAGGCTATTGACTCCTACGTTTATGCCTGCCTGGGAGGAATCATTCCTATTTAATGAAAATGGCAGAATGGTAAAGTGTTTAGTTTGCAACAAAGTTCTGTACTCAGAAAATTCAATTTGCAGCAGCATTATGCAACCCATGCAAGTGAGTATGACAGTTACCAAAGAGGACGTACACTGTTAATAGAACAACTCAAGACAAGGCATTGGAAAACAATGATGATTCTTCTATCAGTGAATCCGCTGTTCGCATCAGTTTCAAAATATGCTTTCAAATAGCAAGAAAACTAAGAGCTTTTACGTTGGTGAATTTATAAAGGAGTGTATGCCTCTAGGGGTGGAGGAACTGTGTCCACAATCAGTTCAGGAATTCGAGGCCATCAGTTTATCACCATCGACTGTGGTTCGTCATATGCATGATTTAGCAGATGATGTTCAATTGCAACTTGTGGAGTTATGCAAGTCATTTATATGCTATTCCTTGGCTATCAATGACAGTACGAATATTTCCGACACTGCCCAACTGGCAGTTTTCACAAGGGGTGTAGATTCAGGTTAAGGAAGAACTGTTAGATCTTATTGCAAAGAAGGATACTACAAGAGGATCAGATATTTTTTCGTCTTGAAGAGGTTATAGAAACTTTTGGTCTCCCACGGGATAAATTGATGTCCCTCTTTTGGTCTCCCACGGGATAAATTGATGTCCCTATCTACTGATGGTGCACCTTGTATGGTAGGGAGTAGACTTGTTGTAGTGAGACTTTTAAATGAAAAAGTGAAAAGTCTGAACATAAAGAATGAGGTTACACCTATCTTTTGTATCATACATCAAGAGAGCCTCTGTGCCAAAATTATTAAAATGAAAAATGTAATGTATGTTGTAACCAAAACAACAAATGCAATTCGATTGAAAGGCCTCAGTTGTCATAAATTTCAAAGCTTTTTGGAGGAATTCAATAGTGAATATGGTACGTAACCATATTATTGTGCAGTTTGATGGCTAAGTCATGGGAAGTTACTTGACTGATTCTTTGATCTGCACTGAAATATCACGGTTTATGGGAGAAAAGGGAACCCCAATACCAGAATTAAATGAGAAGTGGATTTCTGATTTGGCATTCCTGTCCGATGTGACAGGACACCTTAATACGCTGAGTAAGTCCCTGCAAAGTAAAAACCAAATCAGCACAGAGTTGTATGAGTGTAAAAGCATTTAAAGTGAAGTTGTCAGTATGGGAAAGACCTAGCACATTTTCCAAAGCTCTTAACAGTTCAACAGTTTGTTCAGGCTATGAACTTGCAAGAGTACATTCAAATGTTATGGGAACTGAAACAATAATTTGATGAAAGGTTTCAAGATGTGGAAAAATTAGTCAATGTTCCAGATATTTGCTGTGCCCTATTCTACAGATATTGATAGCATTCCATCTGACCTGCAGCTTGAACTTATTGACTTGCAATGTGATCGTGAAATGGAAAATAAATTCCAAAATAGAAAAGGAGTGAGTTATTTCTAGCCATACTTGCCTAGGAGTAAATTTCCCAGACTACATAGAAAAGCTGCTCGTGTTTTGTGTATGTTCGGATCTACATACATGTGTGAATAATTTTTTTCTCTCATGAAAACAAATTCCATTGTAGGAGTTAGTTGACTGATCAGAACTTAAAAATGTGAACTGAGACTGGCTGCTACCAAAGAATTGTTGCCAAATTTTGAAACATTAGTGTGTCAAATGAGGCAACAAAAATCTAGAAAATTAACATTTACTTGTGAGTGATTTCATATTGTACATTTATTGTGTTTCAGCTATTTTGTAATGCTTCAATTATTAAGTATGTTGCAGTTTGCTTGAATTGTGTTGGATATCAATTACCAAGAGGCCTGTTCATATTCACTGAATGTGAAAGTTTTTCATTTTACACTAATTCTCATACTTTTAGCGTTACAATGTGATTACAATGGTATTGACTAAGTTAAGGTACATGTTATTTTACTATGTTATTACTGTAGTAATTTTCTTTTTTTTTTTAAATTGTTTATGTTACAACTACCAAACCTATGAAAATATGTGTATGTTCATATCAGAAATATAAATACCAATGTAAGAGACATTATAATAGAGCAATTATTCTGCCAATCACGAACCTACAATAGGTATATTAACGTATGAACGGTGGACTATGTATTTAAAATGCAAAATGTTGCATACCGCCACTGCACAGTTAATCTCTCTGCTTTACTCAAAGAGTTGGTGATGCCTGATGTAGAGGAAGAGATGACATGTTAAGCAGGAAAAATTATAGTTTGCCCACCAGCCAGTGAGTCACTCCCTTGTCATGTGGTTTTGTTTATATCTCCTTTGAACTTAAAGTGAAACCACTTCAGAGGTCGGTACTGATGCAACCAAATTTTAAATTAAACAAAACAAGGCATTGCACTTTGTTGCTGCCCAGTGAGAAAGGGGAGCATCATGAAGGATAGATGCACAGATAAGTCCTGACCTATCACAGCACTGCATATTATTAGCATGGTAGATTCATGCTCTAAGCTTAAGTTAGCGAGAATTCTTACATAGCTATCATAAAAAAATTACATATAATGTAATAGAAGTTACTGTTTTGTTATGTTCATGGTGAAAATTTACAACACTTTGAATCAGCCCATCCAAAAAATGTAAAGAAGGCACTCACTCCCATAAATTTTATTGGCAAAGCATAAAAGTGGGCAGGTATTGGAATCTTACAAGAATTGTCTATCAAATTCCCATTTCTTTCTTTTAAGTTCTTTAGCTGAGCAGAATGTCAGATGAGTGAAAATGATTTGCAACATTGAAACAAATTAACTGGAGTGCTAAAGCCATTTGGCATTCATCTTAAACACTGAGGGAAAAATTGAGTGAAAATCCCACACAGCTTGTTTGAAACAGGTGTCAAACCCTGAGTGAAAACCCCCACACAGCTTGTTCGAAATCGGTGTCAAATCCCAAGTGAAAACCCCATACAGCTTGATTGAAACAGGTTTCAAACCCAGGTTGCAGCATCAGAGATAACAACACGGCTCCTACAGCAGTATACTGGCTCTTTTGAAGCTCTTACTAAGCTTTGCTCCAGTGAGGACATATAAGGATTAAAGCTCTGAGCTCTCAACATTTTAGCTGCGACACCAAATGAAAATTTGTATCTTATTTATTAGAAGCTGGTCAAAATGAACCATTCAACCATGATGTGGGACCTGCATATCAGAAGAAGAAACCAAGGAAGACTGCAGCTCATATGGGCAGACATGTTTGTGAAAATAGCAGGCAAACAGTGGTCAAGAAAAGCAAGACAGAACTCACTGGAAAGAACTAGGACCTAGAGCCAAGAAAGCAAAAGATGGAACTCATTAGAAGATCCATGACGTAGCATATCACAAACTATCACTAGTTAGAGTGTCAATATGTAGAATTAATAGGACCAAATTAACACTAACTATAGAGTTTTACAGTGTTAGAATTAAACTGGAAGTATTCAGGCTGTTCATTCTGCTGCTCCAAGATCCACTTGCAGAACTCCAGTCTGACACTGGGTTCACTGGCCCGTCTACACCTTAAGCAAACAACTTAAATTTACAGCCCAAATGTATGATGCTAATAATATATAGTGCTATGATAGGCCAGAGGAGACTTTCTTCTTTCACGGAGACTTCCTCCTCATCCACAGCTGATTGGTTGACTGAATCAGTTGAGGATGAGGAGGAAGTCTCCTTGAAACATGTTCTGTAATCGACCAATCTGCTGAGGACAAGGAGGAAGTCTCCTTGAAACATGTTTTATGGTTTGACAAGTGGAGCAAAAAGTGTTTTTAAAGATTGACCAAGCTTTCACAAATTTGATTACCATGCTCCACTGTTTTAAACGCTTCTTCATTTTTAATTTTATATTGAAGGAAATGTTTAAATGTATGTGGCAACTAGACTAAGTAACATTGCTTAGTCCCACCAGAAATTGTCGAAACATTCGAGGATCGTCAAGGTGGTGATAAGATTTACAAAAGTAAGTTTCATTTCACTACGCTGACTAATTAATTTTACTGCTGAAGTTCTTGCCATCATTTGAGGAGCCATTTTCCTCCCTACAAATCATTGACAATCCATCAGTTCTTTGTATAAGGTTATGTAGTATTTCAGCTCTTGTGAAACTGCATTGCAGTTATTTTCATTCCACTACTAAGTGAATAGCAGATATTTCTGACGCTGAAATGTTGTACTCAAAATATTGGTGGAAACTGAATGAAGACTCAACATACCATAACTACAGAAATTGGCCACTTCTACCAATGCAACAGTTGCTACTAACCCTAAGATACACTGTCACAGTGTCATTCCACATTGCTAATGGTGATTGCAAACAAGAGTTTCAAAATCCATGGTGTGCACATACATACAAGTATAAGCAATTATTGTTTCCTTATACCCACACCATTTAAAGTCCCAGGAAGATGAAAAGGCAACTGCAATTGTTCAGCAATTTTTCATGGCACTGTAGGCACCATTGATTGTACATAAATCTCCATTTTATCATCCTGTGGACACACTGTGGAATCATACTTTCAACTGAATATTCACTCAGTCTGTAATACTAATTATGAATATTGCAGCAGAGTGGTCAGATGTGTTCAAAACACTTATGTTCAGGCAGGAAGACATAATTAGGGCATTCCACTATGTGCCAACTGTCAAATGATTCCTTAATAACACCTTTCCTGAACTGTGGTTGAGAACATGAAGTAGCATAGCATGATTATTAACAAAGACATGTGTGCTACACTTCTCTCTTAGTTTTGAAGGCACAAATGTTACCAACGAAAAGAGACATTGCAAACATTTCTGTTTCCTATTCTCACAATTGATGAAGCCATTCTGACACGATTAGATTACGATACAGCAAAAATTGACAAAATGCGAGTTCAATGTTGAAGCTATTTTCTCAATGGTCAGTGAAACCTTATCATTTCATGTAATCACATCAGGTTCATGCGAAAACCACCATTGTTATAATTTTTCCCTTATTTTCCTAGATAAGTATCCTGACAAACAATTTTAGACTGGACTTCTCCTTTAATTATACAGTAAACAAACAAAACAAATATTTACAGCAAATTACCTGCTGCAACTGTTGTACTTGTTGCTGCAGCTGTTGCTGCATCTGCTGTTGCTGTTGCATCTGCAGCTGCTGATTTTGCTGCTGTTGCTGTGCAAGAGCTTGCTGAGGATTTGGTTGCATTCCAACTCCATAAGCCGGCTGATTTACTATCCCAGCAACAGCTACCAAGCAAGCAGATGGCAAAAGAAATGTAGTGAACTAACGCTTTTGTGCAGTAATTTAAACTTGTTACACAGAGATATATGCATGTAATGGTACACCGCATTTAACATGAATGTTTATATTATTCCAGTTCACATGTATTTCTTCTTAAAAATTATTTAAATCCTGGTGAATATGGCAGGGCAGGAACAAGCATAAGTCTCTTGCCTTGTTATTTGCAGAAAAACACCCAGAGCAAAACCTCTTTCATCTCAATCACAGTCAAGTAAAGAGATGTTAGAAATAGAGTATCATTGCTGGGCTTATCAAAAATGTCATTTTATTGTTAGGCAGAATATTGATATTTTTCTAAACATTTCCTTAGCATTAATACATGGACATGGTTTTTATTTAGCTTAAACACTAAGGGTCAATTGTATGAACTAGGAATAAAACTCTGTTAGACGTTATTCCATTGTTAGGCGATAAATTCTTTTGTACAACACCAAAATAGAGCCTATCAAGACAATAATCAAGGATTTACTTATTCCATGATTCCATGTGGGGATAAGCCATTATTCTGAGAATGGAGTATAAAAAGAAAAATGGCTACTTGGGTACTGGACATAATTTTGTCAGGTGTAAAACAATGAATTTAGAATATGTTTTTGAGAGCCAGAAAGCTTAACACAATACGTTCTAGAGGTAGTCCAATAAATGAATACAACAGCAATGAGATTCAAGTTGAGAAAGGATATCATGCTGAGATAATTAGATGTTTATTTAGAACATATAGCAGGCAGATAGGTAAAATAAAAGTTACTATTTAAAATAGTATAACATATCTGGAATATTATCAGCAAAATACATCTAGTTTTAAGGAAACAGTGAAGTTAAATACTCCCCAAGATAAATACAAAATACAGTGTAGCCATTCACTACTAGCGATGTAAAGAGTGACGTTAAGTTATTATCGACGAAATGCAAATGACTGGTTACTTCATAAGGTACAAAAACATCATTCAAAATGTGACATAGCCACAAGTGTGAATGTTGGTGTGGATATTCTGTGCGATATTCAGTATTTGGGTAATGTTGTAAGTTTAACAGTGGTGAAACTAATGACACCACAAGCTTCATGATGTGGGGAGGAGGTGCCAGTGATGGTCACATTAGTAGAGGCTCCACAGGTCCCATATCTAATCTAAGATCTTTAAATTATTTGAGAACAAATTCAGGTTTGTACCTGGACTGCAGGTGTGTAATTTATATGGCCATGGTATGTGACTGTCCAAATTATTAATTTGCGCGTGTTTATAGTGTGAGTTTACTACAAATGAATATGCAGATAAACTCATTGTCATCACTGTCATTTGTCTGGGTATGATGAGATGGGGGTTAAGCGCACTAAACATCAAAGGTCATCAGAGCCCTTACAACGTATAAAATTTAAAATCCAAAAACTAAAATACGGGACACAAACCCACTTAGTCTAATACACTAAAAAACAAGACAGATAATTCTAAAAACCACCACACTAAAAACATGGCAAATAAAACAACAAAAGTACTGTCAAGAACTGTAGAAGTCAAGGGACAAGAGCACCATATATCTGCCGGGGAGAAGAGCCCCCATTAATACAGACAAAATAAAATTACAAAACTAAATGATGCTCAGCACATCAAATGAGCCAGCTAAAGCCACTGTCACTGATAAAATGTAAAAGACATTCTACAGCATGCGCGTCATCTGCCAAAACATTGGCAATGCCAACAGGCAGACACACACGAACACCGCAATGGAGCTAAAACTTGGCACTTGGCTAAAATGTGATGCACCATTAAGGGCACATCACACTGCTCACAGAGTGGTGCGGGATCACCACTGAGCAGGTGTCTATGGCTAAAAAGGCAATGTTCGATATGTATACAAGCTAAAATTACCTCTTCCCGATGAGAAGAGGTATCCCAGACTAATGGGAGAGGTTTAACCTCCCGCAACTTGTTCCCCTGGAGGAGCATCCACTCATTGTGCATCGCAAGAGGATACGGCGACATAAAATAACAAACAAATCTGTGGAGGGAACAACAGAGGTAAAACATCTGGGTGATAAAATTGCCGATTTGGCAGCAACATCGGCAGACTCATTCCCTGAGATGCCCACATGACCTGGAATCCACACGAAGGAGATGCTGATGCCAGAAGCACCAAGCGAGTGGAGCAGGTCATGAATGCACTGTACGAGCGGGCGGTAGGTGTACAGCACATGAATATCCTGAAGAGCACTCAGAGAGTCTGTACAAACAACACAGTGTCATAAGTCATGCCGCTGGATGTATAAAAGAGATTGATAAATACCAAAAAGTACGGCGGTAAAAATCGAACATTGCCATGGTAAACGAAAGGTAAAACTATGTTGACCAAAAATAAAGGCACACCCTACTCCAACATCAGTCTTAGACCCATCAGAATAAATAAAATGAAAGTCGCCGAGTTGCGCCGAAAGTTCTAAAAAGGCGGATCTAAGGACTGAAGAAGGGATCTCATTCTTCGGAACCCAAGGTGACAGTGGGCCTCAACGCACAACCAAGAAGGAAACCGTGTTTCCCTCCTGGGAAGGGTCGGTGCTGGCGTAACGTCCAAATGTCGAAGAAGCTGGCAAAATCAAGTGCCTGGAGGGAACAATGCAGAGGAGTGAACTAAATATTGCAGATCAAGCGAATCCTCGAAAAATAACTCGAAGGACGGGTGGTCAGGCAAGCTTGAGAGTCGACATACATAGCTGCACAAAAGCATCTCACGCCTGAAGGACAGCGGAGGCTCTGCAGCTTCAGCATACAGACTGGGTATAGGGCTAGTTGGAAAGGCACCTGTAGCGACTCTTATGCCACAATAGTGAATGGCATTCAAGCGACGTAACACAGATGGACATGCCAATGAATAGACAATGCACCCGTAATCAAGCTTGGATCGGACCAATGAGCGATAAAGACGCAGAAGCACAGTGCGATCAGTTCCCCAGGATGTGCCACTTAAAACATGTAAAAGATTATGAGAACGATCACACTTTGCTTTTAAAAACAAAATGTACTAAGTCCAACTCAACTTTTGATCAAAGATCAAACCCAAAAATTTCACCTCATCTGTAAATGGAAGACAATCCGGCCCAAGATTGAAAGAGGGCGAAGGAAAAGCCTTCCGGCACCAGAAATTGACACAGACGGATTTCTCGACAGAGAAATTAAAGCCGTTGGCATTACTCCAAGCATAGAGATGGTTGATACAGCTCTGGAGACGGCGTTCAAGCAGACAGGTCTGCCGCGAACTGCAATAAATGGCAAAATCGTCAACGAAAAGGGACGATGAAATACCAGGTGGAACACACTCAACAATGGTGTTGATAGCAATCACAAAAGTGTGACACTGAGTATAGAGCCCTGCGGTACACCGTTCTCTTGAATAAAACAACTAGATAAAACCGAGCCCACATGTACACGAAAGACGCGACCCGTCATAAACTCCCGAAGAAATGTGGGAAGACGACCACATATATTCCTTGCATGGAATGTACGTAAATTGCCGCCCCTCCAAGTGTCATAAGCTTTCTCCAGGTCAAAAAACACAGGCGCTGTTTGATACTTTCTCAGAAATCCATTCATAATATGCGTCGACAGAGACACCAGATGGTCGATGGTAGAGTGATGGCGGCGAAACCCACACTGAGCTTTCACCAGAAGGTTCTGAGACTCAAGCCACCATGTCAACCACCCGTTGATCATGTGCTCCATCACCTTGCAAATGCAACTGGTGAGGGAGATAGGGCAGCAGCTGGAAGGTAGTTGGCATCCTTCCCAGGCTTAAGTATAGGGAAGATGGTGGTGGCTTTGCGCCAAACTGAAGGAAAAACGCTGTCTTGCCAAATACGGTTATAGACCTGTAAGAGAAAGAGTTTTCTGTCGGCTGAAAGGTTCTTTAACATCAGGACATGAATGTCGTCCAGCCCAGGAGTGGAGTGCCTAGAGAAATAGAGGGCGTGCTCCAGCTACCTCATTGTGAAAAGTTCATTATAACACTCCTGATTAGGAGACCGAAAACTATAGGTCTCGGAATCCAGCCGGTTTTTGAGAGTGCGAAAGCTGGCGGAAAAATGGTCAGAACTGGAAACCGCCTCAAAGGCAGCACCCAGTGTGTTAGTAATGGTAGCCAGATCCAGGATCCACTATGGTGGCATGGGAAACCTGAAGGCCAGACACAGTACAATGCAACAGTTTACCGGAGAAGCGACGAAGTTTATCCCAAACAACACAGCGAGGTGTGAAGCGATTAAAAGACTCGTAAAATGAGTCCAGGACACCTTCTTGCTATCCTGAATAATTAGATGAGCCCTGGCGCATGATTATTTAAAGGTAACCACATTATCAAGTGTGGGGTGTCGCCGAAACAACCTAAGCGCAGCTCTACGGGCACGAATGGCGTCCTGACAGTCCTTGGTCCACCACGGAACAGGAATATGCCGAGGGTGAGAGGATGAATGGGGAATTGTGCGTTCGGCGGCAGATAGCATCGTAGAGGTAAGGTGATGCACCATTTGGTTAACGTCAGTGAAGGGCTGGTCCACAAAAGACACAAGGCTGGAATACAGTCTCCAGTCGGCTTTGCTGAATTGCCAAGTAGGTGCTCTGGAATGCTGTACGTGGTGAGACAGAAGAGAAACGATTCAGAGGTAATGATCGCTGGAGTAGATGTCAGTGACGACATTCCACTGTAGACGACAAGCAAGCTGGATGGAGCAAACAGCAAGGTCCAAGTGAGAGAATGTACCAGAAGAATCAGAAAGAAAAGTAGGCTCACCTGTATTGAAGATGGAGAGGTTGAACTGAGCAAAAATGTTGTAAAGTAGCGTACCCCTCGCACAAGCCCTTGGCGAACTCCACAGGTGGTGATGGGCATTAAACTCTCCCAACAGAAGATATGGTGTTGGGAGAGCAGACAGGGATCTCGAATGTCTGCGTTAGCGAGGGGGGACGATGGAGGTGAATAGATGGAGCAAATAGAAAAGAAAAAGCCGGGTAATTGAAGCCTAACGGCAACAGCTTGTAAGTCGGACGTAAGTGTGAGTGTCTGAAAATGAATGTTGTTACGCACTATTGGCATGACACCTCCAAGAGCAGGAGCACCCTCATCCGGTGCAAGATCGTAGCGAACCGGAGTATACCCTCGGAGATCAAAAGGATTGTAAGAGCGAAGCTTGGTCTCCTGCAAACACACCACCATAGGTGAATGGGAAAGCAATAAAAGTTGTAGTTCCGCCCTATGCGATGGCGACGGGTGTGCCAAACCCGTACTCACATAAAGTGAGCTCCTGGGGGGGGGGGGGGGTTATGACATTTGAAGCAAGTTTTGGTCAAATAGAGAATGTGATCAGTAAAAACCAATGCTCTAGATGTCATTGCTTTGTTTGAGCATTTCTAGCTGTAGCATTAAGTATTGCCACCAGCAAAATGCAAGTTGTAATGGGAATGGTTTTCTAATATTCTATTCGTACAAAACATTGTAATATTTCTGTAAGTTAATATGTACTTGTTTAGCAAATTGTTTAGGTAATTGATCTCGGTACAGGGATTCAATTATATCTTATGCTGACAGCGACAATGGCAGCAGTTAAAACGTAACTTTCAAAACTTGAATTAAGAAAGCATTTTAAGAAATATAACAACAAGCCAGTTTAAGCGCATCAGCTGTTTTGAGCATAGAAAACAAAAGATATGGTAAAATCACATACTATTTGCACAAAGGTAAGGTTCTAAACTCTCATACTCTTACCCTATCACAGGAAGTCGCAGCGAATGCACTTATATGTTAAAATGTTGTATACAGCTCAAATAACAAATAATAATTTATGAGCTGATGATTGTAAAAGCAATGCAAATTGCTATACAAGTTTCAGTAAAACAAAGCAGTAATTATGTATCAAGCTGGCCTTTAATGACTCTCAATATAGACAAAATTAGTTTTAAATCTGCAAACAGTTGAATAGCTATCTTGGGAATAACACTGCATTTACAACTCGTCCGAAATTTATACCCTAGATAGGTATTACAAGAATAACTATTCCAAGATTTATTCCAAGTTCATACAACTGGCCCTTAGTGTACAAATAGAGAGATTCTGTAATAAGGCATTAACATATGCATGGCCATATTATGGGGAATTGCTTGACCTCTACTGCACTGTTTATAACCGGTTTTGTTCCCCCTCCACTTTTCCTCCACTCTGTGTACTGGCTAATCAGTTGATGCAAAGTCTGTGCTGTACAGAGGTTAAAAGGAACAGTTTCAAAGTGCTATTATTTTTAACTAGATGATATGCTTAAAAATATATAAGATATAATTTAGGTTCTCTGCAGAATTAGTGTATACACAGTGTGCCTGAATTCAACTACAGAAATTGAGGAGTGATCCTCGGTAAGCATTTTGAGATAGGGAATATGGCCTGCGGTTTCTTAATTCCATGCAATACCATAAAATCTGTTAATGGTCGGCATACCACTGATTAAACTTTAACAGGATGTAGGGAAAAGAACAGATGGCTCAATAGCTTAAGTTGCTGTCCCTCAATAGCAATATGGTTAAAGACATATATCGGCATAAGAGATTGATGATGGCGGGGATAGTTTAAACCTCCTTAACCACCTGTTGTAATCATCATTTTATTTGTTTTGTTTTTTAGAACTCTGATTCACTATATTAAATAACACAAATTAAAATTGTGTATGGCGAGGCTGTGAATAATGAAGCAAACCAAAACTTGCAAGGATAAAATCACTTACCTAACTGAAACAGTAAGTACATACAGTAGATACATCAAGTGTTTAACACTTTGACCTGTAATGTACATGTACAGGTCCCTTTCAAAATTTACAAAATGTTTCCTCAACTCTAGCCAATGATGGTAAAAATAAATGACTTTCTCCAGAGTAAAGTAAAAATGTACCTGAATGAATCAAATTAAGAAAAATTAAGTAAACTCTATTCCAACTTTTCACTACTGCATGAAAAACAAATGAAATTTGGAAGACTAAGAAGAAAATGCCTTTTAGGGGATTGAAGTCCAGAGAATGCAGTGGTCAGTTCACAGGATGACCTCTTCCAATACACTACCCAGGAATCAAACCACTGAGATATCATACTTCCATGCTGAAATGGGGAGGAGCTCCAACATGCTCCAAATATGCCTGTCATCGGTTGTTCCAAGGAACATCTTCCAAAAACACAGGCAAAACATGCATGAGGAACTGAAGATAAACATGCTTGTTTTAACTAGTAAGAATTACATATGGTCCATGTAGCAATGCATCAATACAAATAAGTTAGTATGTTTGCCACAATGGCAGCAATGTACAAAACAGTTAGTAAGTACACCGCAATGGAACTAATGTATGTAGTTCATAAATAAACAAGATGGCACCACCTGTAATTTCACCACTCGCTGGATCAAGTCACTAGCATAGAAAGTATATAAGGGCACGCAGATAACAACGGAGTCAGTCTTGCTCTAGGCCTTGCTGACACACTAGTGACGGCTATGGTGGCCCATCCTCAAGAGGAACAATAAAGTTTATTTTTGATTACTCAGACCTACCTTCCTTAATGCTCTCCCTCAACCTGCTCCTTTCAGCTGCCGCATTCTCCCATTGCATGATGATCCCAGACAGTGCCTCTAAGCTTGGTGAGTTTCGTTCACCGGAGTGCCCGGCACTGCTCAAGTGGAGCTTGGTGCTCATTGGTGGACCAATGGCATTTTGTTGTCATAGGATGAATAACCCGGCTTGACCTCCAACGTTATTCGAGGAAGCGATCGAGGAGGGCATGCAGTGCCACTGTTACATAACTGAGTAACCTTCCCAGTTAGACCTTTGGTAGAGTACGAACACGCCAACATAAACAACATAAAACCACAACATTGGTGACCCTGGACGGAGCTACCACACAAGAGCCGACATCACAGCTCGAAGCACTTTGTGCTACTTCCATACCGCTGCTGGCCTTCTACACCAAGTACCCAGCGACATGGTTCCTACAGGCAGGCAGAAGCAGTTTTCGCAGCACACTGAATCAACTCACCTGGCTCTACAGGGCCCTCGGCCAACTTCCCGACAAGTAGTGATCCAGGTAGCAGACCTCACAGCGGCACCAGGAGCACAAAATTATCAGGCACTCAAAGAGTGCATACTTGAAATATACAACCAGTCAGGACCCCAGATGCTACAATGGCTACTGGAAGCCACTCACCTGGGGGACCAAACACCTTCTCAGCTACTCTGAGCGATGCGCCACCATGCCAGCACACATACTACCGAAGATCTCCTGAGCTTCCTATGGCTACGAAACCTATCACAGACACATGCACCACTGGCTACATGGGAGTATAAGCCGCTGGACAAAATGTGATGCATTGTGGATAGCATAATGGACCAGAACACCACAAGGATAGCAGAGGTCCAGCATGCAGAGCCACAACCAGTTTTCCAGCTTCAGATTGAGGCATTCACCAACCCCCTCAGGAACGCTGTGAGAATCCTCTCCAACCACCTTTTTATCAAATGCAAACAGAACCAGATACCATTCTTGGTAGACACCCGAGCCTGCGTATCCATCCTACCTAACAGGATCTTACGCCGGCCTCACCCTATGGACCATCTGGTCTATGCTGTCAACAGGGCCACAATCCACACCTTCGGCACACAGAGGGCAACACTGCACCTGGACAACAGGGAGATATACATGGGAGTTCCTGGTCACCAACATCCCCAAGGCAATCATAGGCGCAGACTTCCTGACACACTTTGGCCTGACAGTAGACCTAAATGCCTCAGGGACAGCCGCAGCTAACAGATTCCAGGCCATGTTGAACCTGTGTCTTAACTCCATCTCTTCTGTCCCACCCCAAGCCCCCTTCAGGAACCTGCTGGAATCATACATCCAGATACAAGGCCTACAACGGACACTCCGTACAAAGAAATAAGGATATACCACCACATCGGCACCTCCAGAGCACCAGTGACAGCCAAGGCCAGAAGCCTCCACCTGAGCATATACACCCAGGCAAAGGTGGAGTTCACCAGACTGATGAAAGAGGGAATTATACGACCATCTAAATTGCCTTGGGCATCACCCTTGCACATTGTGAGGAAGCAGGACAGGTCCATTTGGCCCTGCAGGGACTATGCACCCTCAACAAACAAAAAAGCATACCAGATTGTTATATTGTCCCAATATCTGAGACTTCAACACCTCCTCATCTCCATCTTCTTGACCTTAGACATACAACAGGCATTCCACCATATACCGATCGCACTGGAAGGCATCCCCAAGACCAAGACAAGGGTTATTTGAACACACTCGAATGGGTTTTGGATTCTGCAACATGGCACAAACATACCAGACGTTCATGGACCACCTCCTATGGGACCTACCATTCACCTTCTGCTACCTAGATGACATCCTGGTCATCTTCTGGACACCGGTGGAGCATGACACACACCTATGAACCATCCTCCAATGCTTTACGGAATATGGCCTTCACCTGAATATAAGGAAGTGTGTCCTTGGACAAGCAGAGGTACAATTCCTCAAACATCTGTTCTCCAACCAAGGTGCCCGGCCACTTCCAGCCAAGATGGAGGCTATAAAATTTCCCCAAGCCAAGGAACATCATGGAGCTATGCCGATTCCTGGTCATGATGAATTTATACTGCACACATATACCGCAAGCAGCCACCATACAACCACCATTAAATGCCTTGCTCCACAACAGCAAGAAGAAGCATTGGATGCTCATTCAATGGACAGAAGCACTAAGCAATGCCTTCCACAAGTCCAAAAAAGCACTGGCTGCCGCAACACTTCTAGCACACCTGGCTGGAGAAGCGGCATTATACCTATCCACGGATGCCAGCGACATCAGTATTGCGCTATGTTACAATGGCGTCATCAAGGAAACCTCCAACCTCTGGGGTATTTCTCTAAAATGTTAAGCAAACCCCAGAAGTCCTACTCGACATTTGATCAAGAACTACTGGCCATGGATGAAGCAGCAAGGCACTTTGGGACCAAGTGGAAGGATGACGCTTCACCATCCAGACGACCACAAGCTACTTACCTATGCCATCATTCAAGACCGAAAAAGCAGCACCCTGAGGAGGACCCAGCAATTGGGATACTTTTCACAATTCACTATGGATATCCAATACTGCGAAGCAGACAAGAACACAGCAGCAGATACCTTATCCTGCATTGAGACATTGGACTTCACCACAGCAGAATTCTTGGCCCAGGCACAGGCTACAGACAAGGACATCCAGACTTACAGCTTAAACCATAACAATTTACAGCAGATACCTATCCAAGATACTGTCATCCTGGTTACATGTGAAACCAGCACAGGCAGCAACCGGCCTTTCGTGCTGAACCAATGCTGGATGGCCATCTTCCAGAAGCTACATGGCATGAGCCATCCATGGATCTGGACTACCCGAAAGCTCATCACAGCCCGATACTTTTGGACCTCAATGCATGCAGGCATCAAGAAATGGGCAAAGTCCTGTCACCAGTGTCAGACTTCGAAAATCTACAGGCACACTGAGGCCTCACTGCAGGCATTCCTGCCAGCCTCCAAATTTGAATAAGTACATCTGGACATAGTAAGACCACTGCCCCCTTCCAGAGATCACACCTACTGTCTAACAAGGATTGACAAGCCAACCAGTTGGCCAGAATATGTTGTGCTCAAATGGATAGATGCGGCCACAATAGCCACCAATTTTCTCAGACATTGGGTTAGCCGTTTTGGAACCCCAGCAACACTTACTACTGACCAGGGCTGACAATTTGAAGCTGAGCTATCCAGAGTTCTCACACCTGTTGGGCACTGAGAAATATTGCACTGCCTACCACCCCCAAGCAAATGGTAAAGTAGAACATTGGCACCACTGCCTAGAGACAGCACTGACGGCCGCACCCAACCCCACCATGTGTGTAGACAATCTACCAATGATACTACTCAGGCTACGCAGGGCAGTCAGTGATGCAGACAACCAGAGCACAGCCGAATGAGTATTCCAAGAGCCCATCAGATTACCAATGGACATATTTGTAGCAAGAGCACAGGAGACCTTCACAAGTGAGACACAGGCAAGGTTACGGGACTGCAGGATGAGCTACATGCTGGCAGATCTCCATAGAGTCACACATGTGTATCTCTGACAGGAAGTAAGGAGACACAAGCTTATTGCGAACCATTCCCAGTAATCACAAACGATGGGAAGACGGTGGCCATATGGATGGAAGATGGCAGCACCGTGAAGGTCTCCATTGCCTGATGTAAAGCAACACACACAATTGCTCAATGTACCCCAGAGGGCGCAACAACCCAGACATGTAGCGCCACAGTAGGAATCTCAGGAAGCAAGAATTCGTGCACACCAGCTTCCACCAGTACACAACAGATGGCACTGGAGCAACCATGCTGCCTGGCAGAAGACAGCAACAATCCTCCAACCCACCTATATAAGGGCCGACTTTGCCAGTATACATCACTCCACCATGGATACCCAGAGGGCCAATGGCTAGAGGTGAGCCGCCACTTCTATGAGATACCACCACATGTGGGACTCATACTTGAGGGCGGCATAACTAACATACAATGGCATTTGATTCTGCTCACCATCCCACCATGGGGACAGTGGCACTACACCACACTACCAAGGAAAGAGAACAATCTTCACTATAATCCTGAGCACCACAGGGCGCCTTGCCTCCGACATATGGAGATTTGGCAGAAGATGAACAGGTGCTGGAACTGGAGATATAGCACATCCTTACCAGCGGAACCCAAGATGGAAGCACATCCTTACCACTGCCACCTACACATTGCAAACTGGGGGTACATATGTAGCGATGCATCACTACAAAATTAGTTAGTATGTTCGCCACAGTGGCAGCAAAGTACAGAATAGTTAATAAGCATGCCGCAATGGTGCTAATGTATGTAGTTCAGTTGAATAAATGAGATGGCACCACTAGCACTTTCACCGCTGGCCGGAATGGGTTGCTAGCATAGAAGGTATAGAAGAGCACACGGATAGCAATGGAGTCCGTCTTGCTCTGGGCACTGCCAACACACTAGCAACAGCTATGGTGGCCCATTCTCAAGAGGAACAGCAAACCCTATTTTTGATTACTCAGACTTATCTTCCCTAATGCTCTCCCACTGACAACCTGACAATCCCGGACGATGCCTCTGAGCTCAGTGAGCTTCGTTCACCAGAGTGCTTGTCACTACTCAAGTGGAGCTTGGTAGTCAGTGGTGGACCAATGTCACTTTGTTGTCATAGGATGACGAACCTGGCTCGACCTCTGTGAGCCACATTATTTGAGAAAGCACTCAAGGCAGGCATGCAGTGCCACTAGTGCATAACTGAGTAACCTTCCCAATTAGATCTTTGTGGAGTACAAACACGCCAACATGAACAACACAGAAACCACAACAGTCCAGTTATCTGATTGGAAACAATGCCTGCCCAACACTGATACTGAATATATGCTGTTAACCAGCCTCCACCACAGCATTTGACTGTTCATATGGTTCAGAATTAGCTCATTTCTTGTGAACATGATCTTGAGGGTGCAAACCGAGGAGGAATATTCAGGCTGTACATTCTGCTGCAACAAGATCCAGCTGCAGAATGCCAATCTGGGACTGAAGTCCATTGACCCCAATGCCTACACCTTAATTAGGTGATAGGGGTAGAGTCATTCTTCTTGTAGGACCCAATGCACACTCGGCTTGTTCACTTATATGACCTTGCAATTGCATGAATGGTGAAGTAAAGTTCCTCTCTGAACCTTGATAAGCTTCTCTTCTTCAAAGGTTGAAGTATGCCATCTACAGCTTGTACCAGCATCGGGTCTGTGCGCCATTAGATACATTTATCCCTAATGTGAACCTCTTGGCCGAATTTGATTAATTTCTGAGTTAGCCAATTAGTCATAAGTCGAGATGCCACTCTGCAGCAAATGTCACCTAATGCATAACTCCCAAGCACCCATCATGTTCTAGGATTACACATAATTTATATCAATTTCATGGTGAATTCCCCCCCCCCATAATTATAGATATCTCATACCTGTTGGCTGAGATGTTGACATAATGCCCATTTGAGGACTGCCTGCAAAATTATTTCGCAATGGAGATTGTTGAGCACCAGAGAACCCTGAAGGGAAAGGATGCTGAGATCCAGACATCTTCTGCAAAACTAGAAGAAAAAAAATAAAAAAAAAAAATAATAATAATAATAATAATAATAATAATAAATAAATAAATAAATGCCTACTCTCTAAGTAAAAACTTTCTCTATATTTACACTTCTTAATTCTAGTATAAGAATCTTGTTTCATTTGGGATGGTACAAGAATAATTTACGCTATATGTAACTAAGATTTTGATATGTAAACTCTAATCACAAATTAAGTGCAAACCAATTTATGAGGTATATATGTTTTAAAACTTTGATATCCTTTACTGATTATTTCAAATGTTTTCACATATTTTCAGTACAGTACATTAACTGGATAGATCAGGCCTGCTGGAGTCAAACATTTCTGAGCAAGGTCCGCCTCCCCTCTACTATAGATATACCTCAGAAAAATATAGGAAGCCATTTCTTTATAAAATAGTTAGTGGTACATATAAAAGTGGATTTCTACAAGTAATGAAGATACACAAGAAACTCAAACCTCAGGTTATGTTGTCTAATGTATTACAATAAATCAAAAACGTTAATTCATCAAAACTCTCTGCTTATAAAGATGGTATCTCTGTACAATGATCTCACTAAGAGCTACAGCAGTTTGTATCATAAATATAAGCAACAACTTTTAAACATATTTCAATAGTCTGTTTTAGGTGTGCATTATTTTTTAAGTCATTAATCCAATGTAATTTCACTATTTTTATTATTTTTCTTTTATTAATTTGATATTGTATTACTTATAGATTGAGGTATTACTTATTATGCATTTTTAATTATTTGTATATTTCTATATAATTATCCCAAATATGTATTGTTTCAGTGTAATAAATTGCATATACTGCCATAATTGGAGCTCTGTAGCAGCAAATATAGAGTAATCCTGGGAGAGATGGTGCACCGGGAGAGTAACTCAACCATCAACCACCAGAATGTGCACCAAAGCAGGTGAGGTGTTCAGTAGATATGAACTCTGTGGACAGAGACATTAAGTTCTCGATTTATTGTTTTTCTAGCAGCTGCAACTAGTTATTCGGCGTATATGTGTAGCACATGTAGTGAAGTTCCGCTTATAGTTTAAACTCTCAGTGACTAAAGTACAGGCATAAATTCAATGGAATTTTAAATGCTGGTGTGCTGAAGAATTTTACAGAGTATATCATGTGCATTTCCGGCCATTTTGGTCAGCCTTGCGAATGGTAGTTGTGTGCGCCATTTATCCCCTTAAGTGGGGATAGATGGCACACAGCAGTATGGGAGAAAGGTGCGCACGTTCAAACGTTCAAATGTAAATTTCAATAAAGTTGCATATAAAATAATTATACAGAATGGACCATTTAAGTTGAGACTGTACAATATCTCCTCCAAAACTAAGCATTGTAGAAAGAAATGTCTTGACTAAAAGTTGTTTGACATTATGGGGAAAGTAAATGCCATTACTTGTGTTTTATTTGGAGGACATTGTGATGGTCATTTTAGGGTCAATTTAATTTGATGCTAATTGTAGGAACCCATTTTAAAAAAATTACTCATGATTTACAACCATTAGACAAAGCTTTCTTTAACCCAGTGAAGCAGTATTTCAATGAAGAAGCACAAATTGCAATAAAAAACGAAGTAAAGCATAGTCTGACCAGATCAAAAGTGGAATACGGTTGGAGTAAGGCGTGGAAGAAAGCTGCCTCCATAGGCAATGCAGTCAATGGCTTCAGGAAATGTGTCATTCACCTCTGAATTCTCATGCCATAATTGACTGCATGTTTTGCATTGCAGATGCTATTCCAGATGATCATCAGCTTTCAACACACACATCTACACCTAAAACTCCTTAAAAAAAAAAAAACCACACTGATTTGCCCTTGACTTCTTTTGAGAGTTTTACTGCAACTAAAATACTTCATCAAGTGAATCCTCTTCCAAAATGGAACACAAGGAAACAATCTATGTTGGTATTGACTTTCCCCGAGAATTTGAGGAAAAAGCAGAGTATCCTTAAGAGAAGAAAAGAAAAGAAAAAGAAGAGGGAACGACTATGTCAGTGCAAAGAAAGAGATCAAAACTTATCAGTTCTGATAAACCAAATGAAGGTGAAGAAGATCCTCCATCCTCGAATACAAAATATATGTGCTGAATGTTGGGAAAATTATTTTACTATAAAAAGAAAGATGACTGCGTGAAATGTGTGAAGTGTATGAATTGGTTACACAAGAATGTGTAATGTGTAAAAGAATAGATTTGTGTAACACATGTGGCAAAGATATAAGGGAAAAGAGCATGTTGAACCAATTAAAATAGGACAATTTGCTTAGAAAACGAAAATTAATATCTGATTTTGTAGTAACTTTGTTTTGTGAATGAAATAGTAAAGCTTTAGCAGTATTTAAACTAATTTCATTCTATGCACCAACTCTCCCAAACAGTAAGTGGAAGATAGGACATTGTTACATTTTTCAAAACCACGATTTTCATAAAGTTATTTAAATACTCTTAGAGTAAAACATTAATATTATGAAAAGTTATTACTTCAGGATTTTTTGTGGACAAAATCTCAATTTTGTTGGGCAAACAAATGCAAAAAGTGCACAATCTCTCCTGGAATTACTCTAAATAATAAATTAATTTTAAAAATCTGCAGTATGCTAGAAGGCATTACTCTGTGAGAGACATTTTCTCAGACTACCTTTTTAATTTCATTTTTGACCCTGTAAGATGAATGTGACAATGTGTATGTGTAGTAATATTAACCCCATAGCCATTTACCCTCTAATGCATGTACAATTAAATGTTATTGCCACCGATGTACCAAACGTATCTTATTAGGAAACAGAGTGTGTATTTAGTAGGCATAAAAAGCTATTAAAGTAGACCCTCATTCTCTTTCAAAATATGTCACGGACCACCCTTGTATAAGGGAATAATGATATATGGCATGTTGGTGGTTTAACTCAGTGAATTAAAGAAAGCACATGAAGTCAAAAGAAAACCACAAAAATAACATTTTAAAAGGCCCACTAAAAGCATTTCCAAAAACAAGAATGAGGGTCTATTTTGATAGGTTCTTATACCTACTTATGTAAAAAATATTTTAAAATGTTTTTTTTTTGTTAATGACACTGTCAACTGCCTTACTTGTGTACATTCTACACTTCCTAATAAGGCAATACTTGTGGTTTGCTGCTGACATAATGTGAAACCTTTATTTCACTGTCAACGTCCCAGTGACACATCATTTGCTTTGTAGCAATAACATTTACTCTGCATACACTAGAAAGTAAATGACCATTGTACCTTAGAATTTGATGATACTTCCAATTGTATTTTTGTATTTCTTAATTTTTTGTATTGGCCTGCCACAATATATTACTTAACTTAAACAAAAAATACATGTGAACAGTTGGCTAAAGTAAACTATACCTAGGTGATCTCTTGTATTATCACTAGTTCACTCACAAAGAATCAGGAGGTTGTATAAGTGGAATTGGCTACACTGAAATTATAAAAGTGAAATGGCAGGCTTTTTTTAAAAAATGTTAAATCTTATTGTTCCACCTACAACTCTTAACATTTTTCCAGGCACTCAGCATTTTTCTTCTCAACATTTGTACTCATAATTAATCCTAATAGCAATTGAAAATGATTGCCAAAATAATTTCAAGTAACACCTTAAAATTTACAAGCCTGCCTATTATATTAAAGCATAACAGTAATCAATACTTTGTCCATTTTCATTTACAAATCCCTTGGCCCACAACACAATCTATAATTCAACATACTTCCATACTTACTTTCCCTGATTAGTTTACAGTTTGGCCAGTAGTACACGCTTTGTGGCTATCGTAATTCATAGAATTCATCCTGTAGGGCCACCAATGTTGAGCAAACAATACCATAAGATTGAGTATGAAGCAAGTGTAGGCCATCAGAACACAGTGAGCCACAGTACAACCACAAGGTCCTGTGGTTTCGAGATTTACCTGAGGTTAGGTTAAGGTTAGTATGTGTATATGAACTAGATTCAAATAATGGGTATAATATAAATAACTGGACATTTGCCACCTATAACATTGCTATCCTTGGGGATTATACTAATATGGTTGTGTTGGCAGTTTCCTTCATGCATGCACACTGTTAACAAAATGGAGTAATTTACTGACATATTGCAATGAGTATACAGTTTAAGAAAATGTCTTAAAATGGGCAGATGGGGGGTTACAGCTTTCATAAATATTCACATCTCCTCTTAAAGTCACTATTATGTACATTTTCCTTCCCTAAGTTACTATTTTAACAAATTAACCAGAAGGTAAATATGGAAGTATATATTATTTTCTTTAATTAGCTTTATAATATTGCTACCTTTCTTATGTAATTTTTAAGAAACTTAAGCAGTAATCTAAATATGAAACAAGCTGACATATTTGGGAGTGTCTGCTGTTATCTAGAACTAAACAAGGGCATAACAGAGAGAGTTAAAGCAATTTAACTTAATTCATATCTAAGAAGCTGAGAAGTAAAATTTACATTGTCCTGTATTAAATCAGAATATTCTAGAATTGTTTTTTGCAGTAGCAGAAGGAGTTTAAGTTATTATTAAACATACATGAACCACTGGGTCATATACATCTTTAAAATCTGAATTCTTCCACAAGGACTTAAATATACTATTGCAAAATATTGTTTAAGTTGGGGGGGGGGGGGTAATAAACACACTGCTCCAAATTACAGGCCTAAATCACTTATACCAATTGTCCTGAAAAAATGATTCCACTATTAGATTCAACAGACTTTATGCACATAATAATGATGATGAGAATAATAATAACAACAATGGACAAAAATAGTTTGGAATCTATAGAAATTCCAGCGTTTATGCTTATGAAGAAATTCTATTCATAACACTGAATAACACACATACAAGAGAAAAATGTATGGCTTAATCAGAGCTCTAAACTGTGTCAACCATGAAATGCTGACAAAACAGGACTTTTTTTGAATAAAAAATCTGTAATTAAGTTGGTTTATATTATATTTTGAGAGCAGAAACTGTGTTAAGGCAAGTACTTCACACCATAAACATAACTCGAACTGGGAATTATTGAATCATGGAGTCTCTTAACACATCCTCCCCCCTCTGTAACAGACTAACAACTGATGAAATGGGACTCTACAGGTATTTTTCTGCTGAAACAAACTATGAAACAGGGAAAGGATACACTAATGTCAGCAGCTGTTCATAGTAACATGTTCTGTTATTTTTAGCATCTGAGTCTCAAGTAAACATGCTCCCCAACTCAGCCACAGCACAGCTTGTATTTCACTCAAGTGTTTATCTCACTGTTGTGCATTTGAAACATGAAAGGTAAAGGTCTTGGTATTGAAGAAGCATTAGAAACTTTTTGATTCTTATGATAAATTTATTCCAAAATTAGAAGATATTAAGTGATAGTAAAGATGATGGAGTGCTTGTGCCTGAAGTGACTGTAGCCAGTGTTACTAAGGAATCGCCCCATTTCGGCCGCCTGCTACCCAATTCTTGGCATATTCAGACCTGTGGATGGACATTTAAATGACAATCACATTATGTCCTTTGTGAATTTGTTTATATCTAAAGACTTCTAGGACATCTATGTGACCAAATAAATTTGTACGAGAGCCAGGTGCTAAGTGCGATGCAGCAACATTTTACCAAGTACTTTTTAGTAAAAACATGGAAAGTTGTGACAGTGACAGAAATGAAGCAGTTTTTTGGGATTGATGCTTGTCACAGGCATCATAAGGGTAACCTGTAAAATATACTGGATCAAGATCCCACATCTTTCACCCCAATATTTTCTAAACTAATGTCAAAGTTTCTGGTGATGAAGACATAATTGTTTAATGCCAAAGTGTGCGCATCCTGAAGCTTTGTCAAAATGAGTTTTTACTGTTCTAGGTATTGTATTTTGATTTTATAATGAACCAGTGTGTATTCTGAAAGGTTATACATTTTCCTACCATCTTGATTTTCTACTGTTCAGAACTGAGTTGAGCTTTGTGTTGTTAAACATATTGTGAACAGTGTAAAACCCCTTTTTAATTACATACAACGGAATGCCATCAAAAGCTGAACTTTCAACACCTCGTAGCAAATATGCCCTTTCATATCTATGTTAAAAAAGTCAAGAATTTTTTCAACAGAAATGTAAATATACACAACACACTGCACTAGTCATTTTAATTGGATGTTTCTTTTTTCTTCACAAGGGCTTTTATTACAATCTCTGGTTAAAAGCTAAGGCTTGCTACCTGTGATATTGCTGTTGATTAGAGTGCACTGTATTAGGAATGCTAGGTAACTGTAGGTTAGTTAACTTGGAGTTTTAACAATTTGGTATGGTTGGCAACATTTTGTGTACGATTTTGAGCTACCTTCAAAAAGAGTTGTGGACTTTTGAAATTAATTTAATTTTGGGTAGCTTGATAATGGGGTGAATGCACTCAGGAACATAACAAAGCATACTCCCTGTTAATACGATGACTTGTATAGGTTAGGTAGCAGTTCATTTCTAAACATTAAGCTATATGTATAAGGGTTATGCCATTATTTTAGTTTGCATAAATAAATTTTGGAATAGGTTAGATGCATTTCAGTATATTTTTAAAAACTAATGTTTTTCTGTAAATATAGTTATTAGAGATAGTGTAAAATGGGATTGCTATGGTGTAACATAGTTTGAAAACAGGTTAGGGCATTAAAGAGTACTATGTTATAAGGGGTTTCACTTAAATATAGTTTATTTAGGTAAGGAAAAATAGATTTGACATATATAGGAACATGGTAAATTTTCACTGCAGTGGAGAAGGCTGGAGTCTGTCTTGATTCTAACATACTCAACACATATTTTATTAATGTTACTGTTAAAACATTCGAAATTGAGTAGGGGAGGAATAAAATGCTATACATGATGGAATATTGTACATATTTCATTTCTGCTATTAGTTTATGGTACGAGGGTATTAGCCATAAGGCTTACTCCCACCCCTCACACACTGAAATTTGTGCAGATTACCATTAAGAAATAGTATTGGCAAGTGTGTTGAGTTAAAGGCCATACACTCAGGAAGAGGTTGTGATGTTGCTAGAAATTATTACAGAGCATAAGTGTGGAAGAAAATAAAGCCATAATGCAGTTTCCGTTAACCCCACTCATTTTCCAATTTCGTCATCCCTTTCCTCGAACACACTTTACTGAGATCTTATTCCTAATATACAAACAATGCCTCAGAATTTTATTCTCAACATTGCTACAAAAGGAATAATGTAGGGTTTTCACTAGATTAAAAAATTTCAGAATATAAACTGTATAGATTTTGCTGTTAACACACACTAGGTAGCTTAGTGCAAAAATACTAAACTTTAAATGCATACATTTAGGAGAAAAACTCCATAAACAAACAAACATGGAAAGCATGTTGCATAGCAATTTGCCATTAATATACTAGTGCAGATTAATGTGGAAATATGTTAGGTAATTTTGGTGTATTAACTTATGTGGATTTTTGCATTCAACTTACTATAGGTTAATAGGAAAATTGATTAAAGTTATGCTCTTAATTTATCTTGCAAAGGTTACCTGCAAAATAGGTTAGACGCTTTTATGAATATTGGGTTAATATCAGTTGCATTACATTTAAGCCAATATTACTAACATGCACATTAAAAAGGGAACAAAAATAAAACAATAAGCAAACTATGCCGAAGAATAATGCTGTAGGTATTACACAGTAAAAATATAATTGAAATTAAAGCAACCAGTGTAGCCTTTGACAATTTCACAATGTTACAAAATTCCTCATCTCAACCCACGTAATTATTCCTTCAAAGTAATTATTTTGGCTTTCCTCCCATTATATAAATATTGATAGAATATTTTACCTTGGAATTGCATCAACTATCAAGCGAGGCCAAACAGTGTGCCATTTTTGTATGATTACCTCCAAGTTAGTGCCCTTTTGCAAACAACAACTTGGTGAATTCTGCATCTGGACTTGAAGTTTCACACTTACAAAATGGTGTTAACTCAAGAACTAAGGCCCAACGACCATAGGTTGCGCCATGTATTCGCTGACTGGGCTATGGAACAATTGGAAGCTGACCCGGATTTTTGTTGAAAAATCATCTTCAGTGACAAAGCTCACTTTTGGATGGATGGTTGTGTTAACAAACAAAATTGCCGCTATTGCAGCAATCACAATCCAATGCAGATTCAAGAATGACCACTTCATCCACAAAAGGTTACTGTGTGGTGTGGATTTTGGTATGGTGGAATCATTGGTCCATATTTTTTCCAAGATGAAGATGGAGAAGCTCTAACTGTCAATGGAGAAAGATACCAGGCTCTTATAAGGGACTATTTTTGGCCTCAATTAGATGGTATGGATCTCAGAAACATCTGGTTCCAGCAAGATGGTGCCACATGCCATACTGCTCTTGAAACACTCAATCTTCTGAAGGAGAAGCTCAGAGGTTTCATCATTTCCCGTGGTGATGTTAACTGGACCCCAAGGTCATGTGATTTAACACTGTTGGATCACTTCTTGTGGGGTTATGCTAAATCTCAAGTTTATGTTAACAAGCCAGAAACAGTAAATGATCTTATGAATAACATCACGTGTGTTATTCGTAAAGTTGGACCTAATTTACGTTCTTCTGTCATTGAAAATTGGGTTAATTATATATGCACAACCCAATGAAGTCGCAGCGGTCACTTAACTGATGTTCTCTTCCACACGTAATGGCATTAATTATGTTCCAAAATAAAAAAAGAAATAAACCTCTATTGTTTAATAGAACGTGTTTTATTTAAGTTCAAAGATAGGACACTCTTGTTGAAAGACTCTATATTACAGATGCAATGGAAGCCCTCCTTAGCCTGCTTTCTATTGATTTATATATTAAAGGGAGTGTTTGGCTGGAAACTTATCGGCTGAACCTAAACTAACTGGTACATTCCTAATACCTTAGGGCAAATGAGAATTACGAATATAATCAATAACCCTCATCTTGAGATGAGTAATGATTATATGTTACCAAAATTATGTTTGGACAAGCCATTCAACATAATGTTACAATAGAGTCAGAACAAGATGTCATGTCCTGAAGGTAGCCAAATGGCTCTAAAATGGACAATGGATCTGGAACTGGAATACATGGGGAAGCACCAAAGTGTGATATTTATGTTGCTCGCAATACCACTGTATTTCAAGCTGAAGTTTATGCAATTGTAACCTGTGTCAAGAATCTAAAAAGAGTACAAAGGAAGCAACATTCAGATTTTCTTTGACAGTCAGGCTGTGTTAAAAGCAATTGCAAGTTATCAGAAAATATCTAAGTTAGTCTAGAACTGAATAATAAACCTTATGCAATTGGCAAAACACAAGGTTAATCCTGGATGGGTGCCTGGACATAAGGGAATTTAGGCAATGAAAAAAACAGATATCCTAGCAAGAAAAGAATCTGCTCTAACAGTTACTGGACCTGAACCAGTTTTTGGCATACCCTTAAACTCTGTTCGAAGAACCACGGATTAATTATAACCACCAATTGCGATGGGTTCAAACAGGGGGATGCAAGCACAGTAAGAGAATGAGCAGTAGATCCTCCTCACTTATTGAAGATGTAGTTAATCTCAATAGATCTGAAATAAACCTGATAACCGGATTCTTGATGGGACAATGTAGTTAATGGAAACACGTACATACAATGGGAATCTTTAGAGAGGAACCAGTGCCAGGCTATGTAATAAAGAGAATGAAACTGCCTCTCATATAATCTTCAATTATGAAGCACTGAGTAGGAAAAAACATGAACTTCTAGGTCTGATAAACCCAAATTGTGGGTTTATCAATTAATTATGGCAGACACAAAATTTAATGGCAGGTGGCAGGAGGAGTTGTTTATCACAAAATCTAATGAGCTTGCACTGATTTTCAGTGTTGTACAGTTAAGATGCTGTGAAATCACACTGTAAAACCAAGTGATACAAATATAATTTGTGCTGTCACATTTATTTCCGCTCCAGGAAATAGAATAACCTGTTCATCAAAGGGATTTTATTTTGAAACTTGCAGTCTAAAAACCAATTTTCTATGTTAACTGGTTGCAGAGATATGGATGTGCATTGAACTCATCTTTTAACAAGGGATTCTGCTAAGAAGCTTTCTGTCCAACTCCCTCCGTGCCTCGTTTGTTTATTGTGTCAGCATGTGACTTAAAACAGATACCAGAACCAGCATAAGGTAAGCATTAAGGAAGCAACAGGTCTCCAAGTTTCTTATGTTATAGTTTCAGTGGAGATTTTTACTCTCATGCTAGTGGTGACAATTTCAGTTCGCATAGTTCAATTATAGTGATTGTGTTGTGTTATTTTATTGATTAGTCAAAATGTCGCTTACACAATAAAGTACGAGTAGTGAAAGTCAATCAATAACACAAACAGGAAGTGTTGCATGCATCACCTAGGCAGATATATAATTTACAATGTGTATTTTCCCTTCTTTTTACTTGGTCTGTGCAAGATTTTTATTACTGTTATTAAGGCATGGCATTCAGATTACTCTACTTGTTAACTTAGCAATACACTAAGTTTGTTTGCTTGAGTACTACAGTAATACTCTATAAAATGTTTTCATTTCATGTTATTACTGCCTGTTATTTGCTCCGCCCTTTAACGTGTGGCAACGTCGCTCTTCTCCCTAGTGGTCAGCTGCCTTTAAAATTTTTGTGTCTGCCATAATAAACTACTGTCCCTAATTATAGGGACAGGACTTTAACTAAAACAATAGTGATAGGAGATAATACAACAAATCCTTAAGTTTCAGTGTTAAAGACAATTACAATCTAACTCCATCACTACAATAGTCAAGTCATTCACGTATTAAATGTTTATTTTGCATTTTTCCCTCCCGTTTATTAACACATTTTAATTTATTTTAAAGAAAAGGGGCAAGGAAAGGATAGTTTGCACATGAAAGGAATACATTTTAATTTATTTATTTCAAAGAAATGGGGGAAAGTAAAGGAGTTTGCACATGAAACAAATACAGTTTATTTTAAAGGAAATAGGGCCAAGAAAGGTGTGTGCATGTGAAACAAATACATTTAACATTTATTTCATTTATTTTTAAGGAATGGGGCAATGAAAGATGTTTGCATGGGGAGTCGATAGTAGAGATTGGCCTAAAACCTTGTCAAGGTTCATGCCATTCATGTTGCTGCTGCTGCTGTCAACATCAAAAAAAGCTCCAAGAATGAGACATTCACGCCTGAGAATTAAAAAAGGCAGAGACACATGAGATACTAGGAATGGAAATACTGGTGGGCGCAGTTATGTGGTTGGAGAGAAAAGATTTGTGAGTGCACTTAAGTGGTAAGAGCGCAAATAGTCGTGGGGACACCGTCATGATCGAGAGAGGGCAGCAAATGGCGAAGTGATGGGACTCGGATAATCCACGATACGCGCATAAACTTCTAAATTATGCACAATTTTTTTGTACGTATAGTAGGTATGGTAACCCTATACTTATTTTTCCTTTTCATAACATCTACCAAAAAAAAGGGGAAAATAAAGGAAATAAGATAGATAACCTATATAATGCTGATTGTTGCATGTGTTGGGCTAGGCGTCCATCACGATATATGTATGACCTACTTCAAGGTCGCTCAATCTGGGACTTTCCGAACAAAGGAAAGCCAGCAAACAAACAACATATTTTTGATATTTCATATCATAATCTCGATATTTTAATGAATTATAAGTCTTGCATGTTTAAGTGTTATAAATGGCAATGTAAAGAGTCTAACCGGCAAGAGTGGGGCTTTTCTAACGCGTACACCATAACCCTACTCTTTCCGTTAACATAATGACTGCTGAGTATCGAATAACATGAAGTATCCAATATCCCTAAATGTCGCTCTCAATGGAATCCCAAGAACTTAAATTACACAAACAAACCTTAACTTTCCCAAGTCACGTTTATAACCTTTCTTCCTCACTATTTAAAGCACCACAATATCTCAATGGCAATAAACACATCTAAACTAAACTCAGATGCCCGCCAGATTATTAGCCAACTTCAGCATCCGAAATTTCTCTAAAAATCGTTGCTATATGCCCAGTGTGAAAAAAAAGGGCATTGACATCCCTTTGCTTTAAAACATTTGCCTCATTCCTTTACTGGTCATCCAGATCGTCATTGCAGTTGGTTAAGCTTCAAGAGGGAAAATTGCTGCTTGTTTATTTTTTTTCAACAACGGATACTATTTTCATCTCTAGTAGCCCTGTTCGTTTTCTTACGTGTGATGATGACCACCTTCTTCTCCACGCCCGTCTCCACTGAAAGCGAGGACCACTCATTCTCTCCTTGTCGAACCGAGACTTTTTTGTCTGTTTATTGGCTAGATTCGTTCAGCATTAGATATGTTATTCAGAACCAGGAAAAAATATATAATAGCAATATAAACTAATCTGAGGTCAGCCACATGAGGCTCTCCATGCACCAAAGTTACAGATAATAATATTGTACATATGGTTCACTGACAGTCTTCTAATTCAATCACTTCTGGAAGAAAGCAGCAAGTCCTGCGGTAGACGACTTTTGATCCGGAGAACCACATCAGATCTTCGTCCCAAGGAGAAATATACTGCGCCAGGTACTGAGTGAAGATGCTGAATAAACGTGTGAGCCAGATAGCGAATGTGTGCAGAGATGGTACTGAGTCCAGTTTATGATGCATCTGGGTGTTTCTGACGTACCTAGGTGCGTTCAGTATAAGCCTTAACACTTCATTTTGAAAGGCCTGTAGACGATTAATTTTGGTTGTAGCTGCACCTCCCCAAATTGGACAAAAGGACTTGTACAGGAGAGAACCACATGCCATTTGCAAAGAAGACTTACGGTTGAGATTAGTATAAAATTTACATAGTCTGGAGTAAGAGAGATTTAATTTTAAATTAACATGAGAGTTCCGGGCCAGTCGACGATCAAAATGTAGACCAAAATATTTAACAGTGTTATAAGCACGTATCCAGGATATGGGAATAGTAAAGTAATAGGAGGATGATGATGATGATGAGATGCGGTTTAAGGGCGCTAAACTACTAAGGTCATCAGCGCCCTTTCAATGTATAAAATATAAAGTCAAAAATATAAAAGACGGGTAAAAGAACCGCATAATTAAAAACGGGACACAAACCCGTCCAAAAGCTAAAAACCACAACACAACAATCCCAAAAACCAACACACTAAAACCATGGTCAATAAAAGAGTAAAACAACGTGTCAAGAACTGTAGAATGTCACGGACACGAGCGCCAGATGTCCATTAGGGACGAGATGCCCCTTTAAAAAGACAAGATAAAATAACACAGTCAAAAGACGCTCAGCGCATCAAATGCGTCTGGTAAATCCAATGTCATTGATAAAACGTAAAAGACACTCTACAGCATACGCGTCGTCTGCCAAAACTTTGGCTAGGCCAACAGGCAGACCAACAAGAACGCGCAACGGAGCTAAAACTTGACACTCTGCTAAAATGTGACGCACTGTTAAGGGCGCAACACACTGCTCACAGAGTGGGGCGGGGTCACCACTGAGCAGGTATCTATGGCTAAAAAGACAATGTCCGATTCGTAAACGAGCTAAAAGTACCTCTTCCCGACGAGAAGAACGAGAAGAGGTACCCCAGACTAATGGAAGAGGTTTAACCTCCCGCAACTTGTTCCCCCTAAGAGCCGCCCACTCATCGCGCCAGCGCGAGAGGATACAGTAACGTAAAATAACATAAAAATCTGAGGAAGGAACAACACAGGTAAAACATCTGGGCGATAAAATGAACGATTTGAAAGCGGCGTCGGCAGACTCGTTCCCTGAGATGCCCACATAACCTGGAATCCACAGCAAGGAGACGCTGATGCCAGAGGCACCAAGCGAGTGGAGCAGGTCATGTATGCGCTGTACGAGAGGGTGGTAACTGTACAGCGCGTTAATACCCTAAAGGGCACTCAGAGAGTCGGTACAAACAACACAGCGCCGAAAGACGTGCCGCTGAATGTTTAAAACACATTGATATATACTAAAAAGTTCGGCGGTATAAATCGAACATTGTCCAGGTAAACGAAAAGTGAAACTCTGTACACCAAACACAAAGGCACATCCTACTCCAACATCAGTCTTAGACCCATCAGTATATATAAAATGACAGTCCCCGAACTGCGCCTGTAGTTCTAAAAAGGCGGATATAAGAACGGAAGCAGGGGTAACATTTTTCGGCATCGACGTTAGCCCAAGGTGGATGTGGGCCTCAGCGCGCGACCATGGAGGTAAACGCGTTTCCCCTCGTGTAAGGGCCGGCGCTGGCGTATCGTCCAAATACCGAAGTAGCAGTCGAAATCGAACCCCTGGAGGGAGCAATGCAGAGGAGCTAACTAAATATTGCCGATCAAGGGAATCCTCGTAAAATGTCGGGAAGGACGGGTGGTCAGGCAAGCCGGAGAGTCGACAGGCATAGCTGCACAAGAGCATCTCACGCCTGAAGGACAGCGGAGGCTCTGCAGCTTCAGTATACACGCTAAGAACAGGGCTGGTTGGAAAGGCCCCTGTAGCGACTCTTATGGCACGATGGTGAATGGCATTCAATCGACGTAACACAGATGTACGTGCCGACGAATAAACAATACACACGTAATCAAGCTTGGATCGGACCAAAGAGCGATAAAGGCGAAGAAGGACGGTTCGATCAGCGCCCCAGGATGTGCCACTTAAAACACGTAAAATATTAAGAGAACGGTCACACTTTGCTTTTAAAAAGGAAACGTGAGAAGTCCAGCTCAGCTTCCGGTCAAAGACCAACCCCAAAAATTTCACCTCGTCTGCAAATGGAAGGACCTCCGACCCAAGATGGAGAGAGGGCGGAGGGAAAGCCTTCCGGCGCCAGAAGTTGATGCAGACGGATTTCTCGGCGGAGAAATTAAAGCCGTTAGCGTTACTCCAGGCGTAGAGACGGTCGATACAGCTCTGGAGACGGCGTTCGATTAGACAGGTCCGCCGTGAACTGCAATAAATGGCAAAATCGTCAACAAAAAGGGACGATGAAATGCCAGGTGGAATACAATCAACAATAGGGTTGATAGCAATCGCAAAAAGTGTGACACTAAGCACAGAGCCCTGCGGTACTCCGTTCTCTTGAATAAAACGACTAATAAAACCGAGCCCACACGTACACGAAAGACGCGGTCCGTCAGAAACTCCCGAAGAAATATGGGAAGACGACCGCGGATATTCCATGCGTGAAGTGTACGTAAAATGCCGCCCCTCCAACAAGTGTGATAAGCTTTCTCCAGGTCAAAAAACACAGCCACGGTTTGACACTTTCTCAGAAATCCGTTCATAATATGCGTCGACAAGAACACCAGATGGTCGACGGTAGAGCGATAGCGACGAAATCCGCACTGAGCGTTCGCTAGAAGTTTCTGAGCCTCAAGCCACCATGTCAACCGCCCGTTGATCATGCGCTCCATCACCTTGCAAATGCAACTGGTGAGGGAGATAGGGCGGTAGCTGGAAGGTAGTTGGCGATCCTTCCGAAGCTTAAGTATAGGGACAATGGTGGCTTCGCGCCAAACGGAAGGAAAAAGGCCGTCTTGCCAAATACGGTTATACACCTGTAAGAGAAAGAGTTTACTGTCGGCTGAAAGGTTCTTTAACATCAGGACATGAATGCCGTCCGGCCCAGGAGCGGAGTGCCGAGAGCAATGAAGAGCGTGCTCCAACTCCCTCATTGTGAATAGTTCGTTATAGCATTCATTATTAGCAGACCGAAAATTATATGATGCGGAATCCAGCCGGTTTTTAATAGAGCGAAAGCCGGCGGAATAATGGTCTGAACTGGAAACCGCCTCAAAGGCAGCACCCAGAGTGTTAGCGATGGCAGCCGGATCCACTATGGTGGCATTAGAAACAGTACAATGCGACACTTTACCTGAGAAGCTGCGAAGTTTATCCCAAACAACGGATGAAGGCGTAAAGCGATTAAAAGACTCGACAAAACGAGCCCAAGATGCCTTCTTGCTATCCTGAATAATACGACGAGCCCTGGCGCGCGATTTTTTAAAAGTCACCAAATTATCAAGTGTAGGGTGACGCCGAAACACCCGAAGTGCAGTTCTACGGGCACGAACGGCGTCCCGAAAATCCTCGTTCCACCATGGAACAGGCATTCGCCGAGGTTGAGAGGATGAGCGGGGAATTGCGCGTTCGGCGGCAGACAAAACCGTAGACGTAAGGTGCTGCACTAGTTGGTTAATGTCGGTGAAGGGCTGGTCGTCAAAATGCACGAGGCTGGAATACAAGCTCCAGTCGGCTTTTGGGAATATCCAGGTAGAGACTCTGGAATGCTGTACGTGGTGGGACAGAAGAGAAACAATGCAGGGGTAATAGTCGCTGGAGTAGGTGTCAGTGACGACGTTCCATTGCAGATGACTAACAAGCTGGATGGAGAAAACGGCAAGGTCTAAGTGAGAGAATGTACCAGAAGAATCAGAAATAAAAGTAGGGTTACCTGTATTGAGGATAGAGAGATTAAATTGATAAAAAATGTCGAAAAGAAGAGTTCCCCTCGCACAAGCCCTTGGCGAACCCCACAGGGGGTGATGCGCATTAAAATCCCCCAAAAGAAGAAAAGGTGTTGGGAGAACGGACAAGAGATCTCGAACGTCCGCCGGAGCGAGGGGACACGATGGAGGTGAATACACAGAGTAAACAGAAAGCAAAAAGCCGGGTAAGTGAAGGCGAACGGCAACAGTTTGCAAGTCGGATGTAAGTGTGATAGTTTGAAAATGAACGTCGTTACGCACCAATATCATGACACCTCCATGTGCAGGAGTACCCTCCTCCGGTTCAAGGTCGTAGCGAACCGGAGTATATCCTCGGAGATCAAAAGGATCATGAGGGCGAAGCTTAGTCTCCTGCAAACACACGACCATAGGCGAATGAGAACGCAAAAAAAGTTGCAGTTCCGCCCTATGCGATCGTACACCACGTATATTCTAGGTCAGGATAGCCATTAAGAAAAAAGGGATAAACTGTCTACTTAGAAGGGCGGCTTAAAATTACCTTTTGTTTAACCTTTGGGCTCGGGCTTTTGGTATAGAGTTGGTCAGACTCCATAGCCTCCTCGAAGGGAGAGCCCACGCGCTCAGAGCCAGAAACCGATTCAAGCGCCGTGAATCGGTTCTGGGTGGCGATGGGTGAGGGGTGCCGCTGAGCGCGGCTTGTCCCAGGAGCTTCCTGGGACTGCGACCTCCGAGGAGGAGAAGGTGAAATATGCTTGCTGTGAACACGCGGAGGGTCTTTTAAAAAGTCTTCTCTTCGAAGTTTCTGCTTCGGCTTTTTGTCAGTGGCTTTTGACTTCATAGACTTTGGACCAGGTTTATAGGGCTTGGTAACAGTAGCAGACTTGGGTGGCCGGATGGTAGTGGCGGTTAATGCAGTCATGGTCCAAGTTTGAGTCCCAGCATCCTTCCGGGGTATGGGCGAGGCAACAATAGAACTGAATGTTCCCGATCGCAGGAGCGAAGGTTGGCGCGCATGGTATCGCCTCCGGGCCTCGGCGAAGGAGAGTTTCTCTTTTACCCGGATCTCCTGGATCGCCTTCTCGTCCAAATACCGCGAACAGTCGCCAAATGAAGCAGAATGTGACCCTTTGCAATTAACGCAGACGGGGGCTGTTGAACAGACACCTTCGTGTGAGGGCTGGCTACATGTTGCACAGATGTTAACGGCACTCTTACATGAGACTTGCGTATGCCCAAAACGTTGGCATTTAAAACAACGCAGAGGTCTAGGAATATAAGGCCTCACAGAAATCCGTTCGTACTCTGCGGAGATGCTCGTGGGCAGATCGACGCCATGAAATGTTAGAAACAGGGTACGAGTAGGTACCAATACGCCGTCGCGTTTGACCTACACCCGATGAACCACTGTCACCTTCTGGTCTGCGAGATATTCGACCAGGTCCTCGTCCGATATGCCATCGAGGCTATGCGTGGTAACAACGCCTCGACAAGAATTCAAGGTGCGGTGCTTCTCAACACGGATAGGATAACCGTGGAGAAGCGTGGCGCTCAACAAGGACTTACTTTGTGCCTCGGACTTGCTTTGCACTAACAACGAACCATTACGAAGCCGAGTGCAGGAAAGAACCGGACCAGCAATGGAGTCAATGCCCATCTGGATGATAAAAGGGTTCACCTTCTCGAATGATTGTCCTTCCTTTGTGCGGGTAATCACTAAGTAACAACCAGCTGTTGGCGGTGCTACTTCTGTTACTAAAACGTTTCGGCGCTTGTTGTTTATAATGGAGAAAGGGTGCTCCATAGCGAAAAAAATCCTCCACTATTGCAACCGTCTCCGACCTCGGGCTCTGACTTCCCGGGCGTTACCCCAGCTTGGGTGAGTGGCCTATCTATACCTAACTCACCCCAGGGTCACACCTCACAGAACGTAGACAGAGGGACCCAATCGCCGTCGGAAGTCAGCAGCTCATGCAATGGCCCCCCCGCGGGACTGCAGTTGAACAGCGGATACGAACACAAACCCTACATGACGACCCCGGGTGGTGGGGATGACGCCATTACCCACTCACCCAGCTGCACACCCAGTGCGCGGGTATCCGTCAGGCTGTGTCCACGGATGATTAAAAGAAAAGGTAAAAGAAATAAAACTGTGTGGGCGTTTCGGACGCAAGGTAGGCCCGGCGAGGAAGAAAAAGTGATGCGTAAATGAATGGACGTGGTGCGAAATGTGCAGAGGTAAAAGAGAAGAAAGAAACGATGGCGAGGGGCGACATGGAATGAAAAGCACAGAACGCACGAGAGCCTACCTTGAGTCCCCCGGTCACGAGAACGAACCCACCCCGACTGGACGGGGGTGGAAGGATGATGATGGCGATGATTGGCTCGGGTACCCCGGGTGCGCCTAACCCGTACTCACAAAAGGTGAGCCCCTGGGGGGGTAATAGGAGGAGGAACAATGGGACGACGCAAGGTAAAAACCATGGTTTCACATTTCTTGTGGTTCAAAGAAATTCTCCAGTTGTCAATCCATGGCACTAGAATATTAAGAGACGTCTGTAATCTGTGAGCAGCAATAACTAGTTCGTAGTGGTTGGTAAAATGGCAATAACGTCAGCGTACATAGCGATGTTCACATGTGGTGAAGCAGGTATGTCATTGGTGTAGACACTGAACATCACAGGTGCTAAAATGGAACCTTGAAGTACTCCAGACATGACTGGCCTTGTCGTCCTCCGTGGACTAGTGGTACCGTGGTAGCCTCTAGTTCCCAAGCGGGTTCAAACCCGGTGGAGGGCGATGGATTTTTTCGGGCGTAAAAATCCATAGCATGGCTTCCTTCGGAAGGGAAGTAAAGCCGGTGGTCCCGTGTCGTAGGTTTACGGCACGTAAAAGAACCTCAAGCCTGATAAAGAGGCCTCTGAGCAAAGTTACCGGTCTTTCACGCCCAATATGGAATGGGATGCTAAGAACCATAGTAGTTAAAGAGCGTCCATAAATAAAACTCAATTAAATTTCATGACTGGCCGCACAGAGGATAGATTAGGACCTATCCGTACTTGAAAAGTACGTGAAAGAAAACTACCAATCACATGATAGAGATAATCCGGCAACCCAATGCTTCGAAGTTTGTAGAGCAGACCGGCGTGCCACACTAGATCAAAAGCTTGTTTGAAGCCCAGAAATGCTGCGAACGTGTGTTGTTTCAGTCCAAAGCCGCCGCCTCAATTAATCGCAGAAGCTGATGGGTTGTAGGGTGATGCCTGCGAAAACCAAATTATTGTGGTGAGATCACTGCGTTGTCAGAAATTTGCTTAATCTTTTGTGGATGACTTTTTCAAAAAGTTTGGAAAGTGTAGGCAATAGGCTAATAGGGCGATAACTAGAGTGTGAGGAAGGCGGTAGTCCAGATTTAGGAAGAACGATAACCACAGCATGTTTCCATGATAATGGAAAATATCCGATGCAAAAATCAGCATTAAATATGGAGGTCACGTATGCCAGAGCCTTAGCGGTAAGGTGTTTTAAAACAATATTTGGGATAAGATCGTGTCCTGGAGCTTTTTTACTGGATAGGTTATGAAAAAGTCAACGAAGTTCCTGGGCCGAAGAGCAGTTGAGCTGCCCTGGAACCGAGGAGTAGGTGTCAATCACATTATCAATATCTTGACTGAACACAGCATTCCTACTGGAATTGGGCGTGAATATAATTTGAAAAATATCAGCCAAAATTTTGCAGCTTCGTGCTCATACACATGAACCTGCAGCTTCTAGGGTGTCACAACAGTAGTTTCCAGAAGCATCCGTTTCGTCTCCTTCCATAGACAGCAATCTTTTGACGAAAGATTAGACAATTAGTATTGATATGTAGCATGACGATATTCATCTAGAGCTCGCCGGGTTTGTCGAATTAATTGGTTTAAGCTTTGTCGGTGCTAAGGTAATCTATGAGATTGCCATTCATGTCGCATCTTATGTACTTGCTAACGCAATAATGATGTTTAGAGTAAGAATGGTATATTTTAAATTAATGATTACTAATTTGATAACATTGAGATATTTGAATAACATATAACATTAATAGCTCAACACAATGTCTCGTCTACTAATGAATTATTATTTTTATTCAGTTTATTTGAAAAGTATATGCAACAATAACAAATGTAACCTTGATAGCTGCTGCATGCAATTCAAACGGCCCTTTGGCCAATTAAAACCATTTATTAGTTTCGTGACAGGCATATGTATGACCAGTCTCTGTATAGCAATATTGGAGTAAGTTCCTTATAATGAAGCGTGGTCAGCACCCAATAAAAATTGTTTTAATACACCCAGTCATGCTAAAAACCAAAATACAGTGTTGCTCAGACAGACTTATTGACATGTACAACTTTGAGTTCGAGCAATGCCGTGGACGGTAGGCCTGTATTTACAAGACAGTAATAAGGAAGTGACATTTGGGTCAAATCGTTTCCCATCGCGTTGGAATCAAGGCTAAACCAATGCGTTTAAAGAACAATACGAGTGGTTAGCCGTTTCTAATACTCTTGGCTGTTTAACTTGTAAAGTAAAGGACTTGAAACTTTATTCAAGTTCCGGCGTGTCTCTGTCAAAACAGTGGATTTCGGTTGCTATAAAACCTCACGGGTTTACTACAGAAAGCCAGCAGCAATTCTTACGAAAGAAAATATTCGAACACAAGATAATTGATGCTCATTGTACAGCAGAAAAAATATTATTGGAGGTTGAAAAACAAACTTTAGAAAATCTTCTGGCAATGAAATTAAGTGTAATCTTGAATCAACATGGCGCATTTATCGTAGAGCACACTTTATTGCAAAACGAAATCGACCTTGTGGACCATACACATTTAATAGATCTTCAAGTTACAAAGAGGCTTGATATGGGACGAAATTTTGACAGTAATGTTGTGTGTTCTGACATTATAACGCATATTAGTGAAGAAATGAAACTTAGAATTATAGGGAAGACTATTAGTAATAGATCAATGATGGGTATTATAATCAATGAGTCAATTGCGATAAATAACAAAAGTGCTTTGAATATTTATATGCGTGCTCGTATCCTAACTAATGCAAATTATGATGGTAACAAAACTTATTGAAGGCAGTGATGACAATGACATATGCACAGTATTTTTAGAATTAGCGGTAGTTGCAGATCAAAGAGCAGACACAATATTCAACGTCCTCCTGGAATGTTGCGGAGAAATGGTTTTGATAAACATTAATTTCGAAATTATATGGTTAGCTTCTAAAAGGACGGTGCAAGTGCACTATATGCGAAGAAATCTGGAGTAGGACCAAAATTACAAGAAGTTTCCTAAAATTGTGTTGTAGCATTGTGTTAGTCACCGATTGGAACTTGCCATGAATGATGCTTTACAAAGTGTTGACGGAGGTGTCAATCATTTATGCATATTTGTCAAGAAATTGCATAACTTGTACGGCGTCTCTCCGAAATACTAGAACCAACTTGAAAAGTATGCACAGGCTCTAACAAGTGAACTTAAAAAGACTGGTCGTATTATAGACGTGAGGTGGGTTGCCTCTCCTTTTCATTGTGTCGAATTGGTGTGCTGTCCCTATTTTGCATTATATGCACAATGTAATGCTGAATCTAAAAACAGTTGCCGCAAAAGCAAAGAACGGAATCAATTTTAAGGATTGGATAACAAATTGAGTTGTCATACTTTTATCCAACTACTAGGACTTGTGCATGATATTCTGTCTGGATTGAAACATCTGTAAGAAGTACTACAAATGCCTCATTGTACCATAAAATATGCATGTGAAAATATAAAACTATTTAAATAGAATTGAAAGTTTGAAATCCTTGCCAGGTAACCGTGAGGCAGAAGGTATTATATGTATCGAATTTGGGGATTTCAAAGATGTGAAAATTAATAGTAAGTCTAGCATTCTAACTGTTGACAGAGGTTAGTTTATATAGTGCATTGCAGAAAATATGAAAATAATGGATGAAGACGATGCAAATTAGCAGTTAATTCAACAGATTGACTCAATTTTTAGTGTGTATGATGATATTAGGCAAGGTGTAAGAAAAATACAAAAACTCACTTCTAGATTTGGATTCAATAGGATATTTTAAGAGATTTTATTCAGTACAAGGCAACAGGATAGAGGGTTGTGAATGAGAAATTAAAGAAGTGTTTCGCCGCTATACACACCATACCAATATGCAATGCCGATTGTGAAAGTGGTTTTAGTAACATTAACATAATTATGACTGATCTTCGAAATTCACTTAACATTACTACCGTTTCCAGTTTAATGTTCGGTTTTTAAATTTGATAATCTGTCACTATTATTCAACCTGAACCTTATGTAAAGTCATTGTTGCGAAAGGGGAGACGCAAAATAAAGGAAGGTTCGTATAGGAAGATGTGGGCCCTATTCCGAGTTGCAGATCATAACGTTAGCTGTAAGTGTCTTGGGCTTTACATAAACTTATAAGGTATAAATAATTTCTGTAAGTTCATATAATTAGTAAAGTAAGTTGCACGATAAATGGTTAATTATTGTATTTGCACGTTTTGTTTTTACATAGCCTACTATATACGTTCTATTTCATTATGGCATTTCCTTTTACTAACCGCTTATATATTCTCTTCTGTTAGTACTCATATGTTGCACACCGATACCTCCTATAATGCTACTTTAAGCACTGCTTTAAAAGATTGAATATCGTCAATAATAGATCAGAAACAACGAGTATTATTCATATTTTAAAAGCAAATTTTATATACGGTGAACCATTTAAGCTGAGACTGTACAATATTTCCAAAACTAAGCGTTTCAGAAATTCAGAATTTTCATTATTTACGTTGGTGTAAGAACAATTGCAAAGTGCTTTATACAAATGTTTAGTTTTTTATGAGGAGTGAGAAAACAACATCAAAAAGGTAGGCTCCCATTTAAAATAATTAAATTGGGCCTAAAATCACCATCACAGCGTCCTCCAAATAAAACACGATTAATGGCATTTACTTTCCCCCATAATATCAAGCAACTTTTATTCAAGAAATTTCTTTCTACAATGCTTAGTTTTGGAGATATTGTACAATCTCAATAAATGGTTCACCCTGATAACTTTACATGAAGAATATATAAGAGTCAAGAATTGAAGTCAATTCAAACATAAGGAAAATTAAAGATTACTGGAAGGTTGCATTAACACAAAGGGAGACCGACCAACCGACCGAGCGGTCTGCCTGCCTGCCTACATACAGGATGCTTCCGTGATGATACAAGCTTTCAGGGAAGATTAAGGACAAATCATAAATTTGATATAAGGAACCTCGGTCCGGAAACAACTCCGTCGCAAGTTAAAGGCGAAAGTTGTTTTGGGATACCTATGAGTTCGAAATTATGCAAACGTACGAATATCTGTATTTTATTTCGCTGTACTATTTACACACGCCGTGATACTACAACAGGCGTTCAAAATGGTGTCCTTTAGCTCCGATGCAGGCATGACAACGTAGGACGAAGTTCTGTAGTACTTGAGCGAGCAATCTTGACACAAGACTTTTCACATGACCCCACAAGACAAAATCAAGTGGAGTCAGATCAAGCGAACGGGTGGCCATGGAACAGGATCTCCTCCTCCTCCTATCCACTTTTCAAGAAACGTCTAGTTAAGGTGTTCTCGAGCATGATGTGAAAAGTGAGCTGGGGACTTCGCACGTTGCAACCACATACGTTGACGTACCACGAGTGGGATATGTTAAAAGAACCTGAGAAGTATGTCTCTAAAAACGCAATGTACACTGCTCCAGTTAGTTGAGGTGGAAGAAGAAATGGGCCTATTAATCATCATTGACTATGCCCGCCAATACGTACACTGCAGATCTGTTTTGATGGCACCTTACAGGTGTGGCGTGAAGATTCTCGTCGTCCCAAACATGACTATTTCGACTATTTAGCATGTAGTCTTTGGTGAAACAGGCTTCATCGGTGAAATACATACACAGAGAAGTGAGGATCGAATTCTCAATGCCTGTAACATCGTCAGGGCGACTTCAGGGTTGCTCACCCAAGTACGACAGAACTTCGTCCGACGTTGTCATGCGTGCTTCGGAGCTGAAGGATGCCATTTTGAACATCTGTTGTATTACGGCTTATTTAAGTGGTTTAGCGCAGTGAAATACAGCTATTCGTAAGTTCGCATAGTTTCACTTTCATGGGTATCCCAAAAACAACTTTCGCCTATAACTTGCGGTGGAGTTATTTCCGGACCGGGTTCCTTATATCAAATTCATGCATTTGCTCTTCTTAATCTTCCCTGAAAGTTTGTATCATAATCACGGAAACACCCTATATATCCAGGATGTTTCCGTGATTATGATACAAACTTTCAGGAAAGATTAAATATATATGGACTACAAAATCGTGTATGGAGAACAATTATAAATAAAAAAAGCCAAATAAAGCACTAATAGCACACACATTGAGAATACACATGGATTATATATTTAAAAAACTTAAATATAATGGACAAGAAAATAAAAATACCATAAATCTAGGACCCATTCTAATGACTGTTGATGTAGAGGAGAAAGACATTATAAGGAATATAAATGAAGTTATTAGAGAGATGTGCAAGATCCAGCCTGTGACAGAATGGGTTGCAAGAAAGAATGGAATGAGCATGTGTCCAGGGAAAGAATGGCACCAATAGTAAGGGACAACAGCAGAAGGGGAGAAGAAGTCCAGGATGACAATAAAAAAGATGGAAGGAGGACCTGATTCACCTATAAAACAGGCGACTGCGCCTACACAGAGAGAAAAACACATGCAAAATGAACTGGTGTAACGCTTAATATAATGCCCAATTAACAATGGTGCGACACTGGCGACTCGACCTTTGGCATCACACTACTCAAAATCTGGCGTTCACAATGGAGCGCCAAGACGATTGACCAGCAGGAATTCAACATGAACGAGACAAAATCCGTGCGACGAAAGTTGAATTGGATTTAACTTTACCGCGCGACATGGTGGCGTTCACAGAATAGATTATATATCCTTGTTGAGAAGACATCAGCCTCCAGGTAAACGCACTCTTTTTACGAAGAAAAACTAAAGTACTCCGAGTTGTATGAACTGAGTTCAAAGTGCTTACGAAAAGGCATGTGCTTTCATCCAAGCCACACGCCGGATTGTCAAATTGTGAACACTAGATTTTGATGAGCGATGTCGCTCCATTGTGAGTTGGGCATGGGGCGACAGAATTTGACATTACCGCGCGAAGGCACACGCAATTGAGTACTTTAGTTTTTCTTCGAAAACAAGAACGAATTTCCCCGGAGGTTGATGTCTTCTTAACTAGGACCTATTCTGTGGAATCGCCGTGTCATTTGGTAAAAGTTACTCCAATTCAACTTTTGTCGGATTCATGCTGAATTCCTACTGCTCAATTGTCTCCACGACACTATCGATCTATTGTAACCTGGGTATTACAGTTGCAGTTTTGGCATCTCCGCTTTGATTTAGAAATTCCGTACCTTAATTTAACTATACGATATATATAGTTTCGCAGACGATATTTTTTGCTTTATTTAATTTATTTATTTAATTGTGGATTCAGGTTCCACCCATTCCACTATGTCACTATATGCAGGAGCACTTTGAATGTGTATTATAATATGCATTTAATGCGTTTCTAAATATGTAATTATTTGTAAAAACTGTTCTTTACAGGCGCAAAATATACCTGGATGTACATAGTTGGTGTCCAGTATATCAAATAATCACAGCTACCTGATCATAGGCAGATGTTTCCATGATCCATTTCCTGAACTTGGGTGCTGTTCCATGAAGAAACGCTGAAGTTTCTGTGGTATATTCTGGGACGTCAGTTCTTTTAACCAGCCCACTACCTCTATCCTACAACCTTTCTAATTTGCACACATTCCACATGAAAACGTGTCTTTAAACGAAACCAACAGATTATAAGCATTTAAATGACAGGATATTCTGTTCTTGATATAATGTACAAAATCTGTATATTTTAATTTCTTCATTTCTTTCACTTAAAAAAATGCGCAACAAATTAAGAGTGCAATTTGCAAAGCAAGCTCCGCTATTTTGTTAGCAATGCTACATTATTCTTGTAACTTTTAGTACACACAAGTGAAAAGCAAACCATTAAATTATTTTTTAACATAACTTCTATTTACATTCAGGCATTTGCATCCGCTTCACAAGCTTTGAGTTCCCCTCCACATAGGACTTTTCCTTGTCAGCTTCCACTATGTTGGAAGCACCTCTTGACTTGTACATGTTTTAAGAAGCTTTTGTGCATGTGCAGCTGGTATGACTTAATTACTTTATGGGTCATTCACGCTTGAAGGCATGCACTAGCCAGTAAAGCTCCTCTTGCATTCTGTTTCCATATGATCACTACCATTTTAAATCAATGCCCTAGGGGTAGCTCACATGGCAGAAGTAACATTCGTGAGCATGGAAACTTCTCCCGGTTTCTCCATGCCATCCATAATCTCAACTACACTTTAATTTAAACATTACTTTGTTCTTGCCCCAAGATGCTGTACTTAATTATGACACAATATCAAATATCCATAAAAACAACCCTTTCTTTCGTCAAGGCATGTATTATTATCATCATCATTGTTATATGCGGCTGCAGTTGAATAAATCTGTTAATAATCATAACTACTATGCAGGATTGTCTGAATCTAAAATTTTGTAAACACACAAAGTGTACACTCCCTCCTGCTTTAATTCGATTGGAGTGTATGTAAAGCATGAACTGTGTGGTAACAATGCAAAACCATGGTTTTATTTGTATCAATAGCACTGGTAAACATTGATTCTGCAGTACAAAGGAAGACATATGACTTCAATGGAAATAATATTCTGATTTAAAAAAAATGAAGTCTGTTTTTGGCTATCACATCTAGTTATTATATGTGCATATATTTCTATGGAGCTAAATTCATTCAGCTTACTACTACGTTTCATTGTTATTCTAAATCTGTTGTTGATTTTCTACCTAATCGGCTCACTTCCGTCCTCCCTTATCCCAGCACTTATCAGTTTTACTCTGTCAGGTCTGTCTTCTTGTGAGGTATTTATGTTTACATTTACAGCTATTATAGATCTCAACTTCGTTGAGCTTGTTTTAATATGCACGTTCGTGTTCTATATGTGCAGTATTAAAATAAAAGTTCGAGTATGATTTCTACATCAGGATTACGCAGAAGACAGTGTCTACAAAGTCCCAAAGTTATTATTTTTTTTTTATTTTTTTTTTTTTTTGCATTTAAGGGTGTTACATATTTGACGGGAAGGTACGTAAAATGAGACTCACAAACAAATAAACTATATTGCTCATATTTCAAAGAGAAAGCTGGTGATCAGGATAATTCGTTCGCACCTCATATTGCATGTACCAGTTGCGTTTGAGGGATTACGTTATTAGTATGAAGTAAAACGGAAGGCAATGCCACTTGCTAAACCAATGCTATATACAGGGCAGCAGAATCACCATGACGATTGCTATTTTTGCACGTGCAAAGTTGCTGGCTACAGAAAAAAAGCAGGAATTAAATATCCAAATCTGAAATCAGCTACACGGCCTATTCCTCACGGACCCGACTACACCATCAGCAGACCTCAATTTATGAATTTGAAAGCAGTGTCGTGACTTCGGAAAATGAGTTGGTTTCTGATCCAGAAGAATTTGACAATTCACCACAACACTTTAATAAGTTGATTTAAGTGATTTGGTGAATCACTGGGCTCAAGACTACAGGGGAATAATTTATCACCTGGCATTACATTTTCGTGGTATAGGAATCGCGAAATACAGTTCCACGAGTACTGCTTAGAATATCAACTTGTGTTTTGTGTGTAATGTTATTCAACAGCTGGGCAGGGAAGCATACGAGCCAAATAATTGGTGTCTTTTTTTATTCTTCCAAAGTCTTAAGGCAGTATTACTTCATAATGGCAACAGGTTAGCTTCAATACCGCTTGCACATTCTACGAACCTAAGAGTCTTATGAAGCTCTGAAGCGTGTTCTTGACAAAATTAAGTACCCTGACCATGAATGGCAAATATGTGGTGACTTGAAGGACATTCGTCTGTTACTAGAACAGGGAGGATTCACAAAATTGTCTTGCTTTCTTTGCAAGAGGTATAGCAGGGGGAGGGACAAACACTGGGAAACTGACCAATGACCTGAGAGGCAGCAGCTGGAACCTGGATCAAAACATGTTACTAATGTGCCTCTTGTTGATCGTCCAAAAAGTCTACTCCCTCCATTTCACATAAAACTTGGCATGATGAAACAATTCATGAAAGCACTTGACAAAAGTTGCCCTTGCTTCGAGTACTTATGCACAAAGCTTCCATCATTGTCACTGGCCAAAATCAGAGAGGGGGTATTTGATGGACTACAGATAAGGAAATTGATGAAAGGTGTCAATTTTACCAGCTCTATGAATGAAATTGAGAAAGATGCGTGGAATGGATTCAAAGAGGTTGTTATGAAATTTGGGCAATGTGAAAGACCCTCAATAGCAAGAATTTGTCTGAAATATGCTGGAAAATTTCAGATGCTTGGCTGTAATATGAGTTTGAAGCTTCATTTCCTGATGTCGCATCTAGACTTTTTCTGTCGAATTTAGGAGCTTCAGTGAAGAGCAAGGTGAAACGTTTCACCAGGACTTGAAAGATGTTGAACGACGATATCAGGGACTTTGGGACGTAGATATGATTTTTTTTCGAGTGGAGGGGAAAATGATTTAATCGCTAGCCCCAGCTCCAATGGGAGTCGGAATTGGGAGTGTGGGACTCAGCAATAGTCGACATACCCACTAAAACTCCTCCACGGGAAGGAAAACCGGAAGGAGAAAGAGTGGAGTAATGTGAAAGCTTGCGCGGTCCCTCATAGCACCCGCGTTAGTATTTGGAGAATGCTGTGCTGCCCCTTTGGGCGGGAGTGGGTAAAGGAGTTTCTAGGTTGCAGTCATGAAACCTGACTAAACACTAGTGAGTGGAGGGTGGTAATGGAAGGAAATGTGGGTGATTGTAGGTGCAGGATGAGGAGATATTAGTTCTAGCTTTGAATTCTAGTAGCCGTCGTCTTATTTCCTCAACGGAGTAACTGATCGTCTGCGTCTTGTTGAAGCTAGCTGTCAGATTCTCTACGACGTAGAGCGGGTTGTACACTGTTTCCAGCCGGGCTGGAAGGTCGGTGGCAATGGTCTGGTGGTGTAGGTCTATGGTGTTCTTCAGATCCTGTAAGTCGAGTTTGCGAGTGATGCTCTCTTCCAAGGCGGCTAAGCGGGCTGCGAAGTTCAGGAACTCCGCTGCACGGTATAGTGGGCACTGCGCTTATCCTGTGAAATGGCCAGAGCCATCAGAGGTGGCGCAGTATCGGCGGCAGTTCCTCAGCAAGTGCTCCTTGCAGTGATGCAGAAGGCGCCACAGTAGTGGCACCTAGGCGTGGCTGCGCAGATTGAGGCGTTCATGCCCGTAGACACAGCAGCGTCGGCTGGCCTCGATGCGTATGCACCGTCCGAATAAGATCAGGGCCCCCTCAAGGCCACGTAGTGGTCACCAGGGTCTGCGAGGTCCAGGCGGACGAGCGGCGAATGTCCCTTGGCAGTGTGAATGCGGGTGGCCCTCAGAGCTGAGGACAACTGCTGTTGCGCTGCTTCCAAGGTGAAGCTGTTTGGTAGGTCCCGTGGAACTCCGGTAATCGCGACGCTGTACCTCCGGGGAGGCACAGTCGGTGCTACAAGGGGTGGCTGAGGTGCCACGGGAGCTGCGGCGGAGGATGGCTGTGGCATCGGAGACTGCAGCTGCAGTCGCGACGACCGAGGAATAACTATTCCCAGGTGGCGTCGGCTGAGTGACCTTCCTCTTGGCGAATGCCGGGGGAGAGGCAGAGGTTCCTGTCGAAGTAGGCACGGCAACTCTGCGGTGCTTCTTCTTCGCCATCTCGAAGTGTCGCATATGATTTTTTGGGTAGTAGACGGGTGTAGGAAAGAGAATTTATGGAGAGGAAAGTTGATAGGAGAAGTCAGGAAAGGTGTTGGGGTTCCGCTGAGCACCCCCGATAGTAAGCGGAAGGTAACTGCCAGCTTATTTCGCTGGCGGAGGGTGTGGAAATGTCCGGGAGACAGCTATGACCGTGTAAGGGCCCTGACTGCCCCGCGGGGAGTGACGGGATTGGGTAAGGTACTTTATTTGTCTTTATTGCATTGAATTTCAGTGTTAATGAGCGCCCCTCGAGAGGTGCGCTCAGTTCTGGCGTTGGTAGTTGATTCTTGTATTCGGAAAGAGGACAGCATGTTCAATTGACATCATGTAGGCGGACAGTCGTTCCTGCCCACTCTTCAGGCCGGTGAGTACAGAAGTCCACTCGGCCATCGTAGTGTGCAGGGTCTTCACTATGTCAGCTAGACCTGAAATCGTGTGCCTAAACTCCTCCAGGCAGTCTGGCGGTGCTGGTGTAGGTGACGGTCTGGCGATGACTTCGCCCAGGCCACTGATTGAGGAGTTGGTGTCGTCTAATCGCTGCAGGCAACTCGTTGTGAATGTGTTGACTGTGGATGAGAAGGCGGCGGTGATGGCGTGTAGCTCTTGTAGTTCGGATTCAATGGCGGCGAGCCGGCGGAGTTGATGATCAGTGTTGGTAGAGTTGGCGGCGGTGATGGCGTGTAGAGCTTGGGGTCGGAGTCTGGAAGATACCCCCTGCCATCAAAGTAAAGGTGACATATAGTTGGACGTCAGTTGTGTGTACACGGTCCACTATAACTGCCAGATTGCTCCCGGGTCCACGTCCCCCGACCCTGGGCAATAGAGTTACGTTAGTAACCTATTGGCGGAGAGGAGCATTGATATATGAGCAAGGACAGAGGGAGTAAGAAGGAGGAGGAGGAAGTATTCAAACCAAGGACATCTCTGGTTAGGTCTCCAAGTCAAAAAAATGTAGAAGAAGGAAATAAGGAGGTAAAAATGAGTGCTGTTCAAAGAGCAGAAGAGTTAAAAATAACTGATTTGGTAGCTGAGATTGATTCAGTAATAGCAGCCGATAAAATTTCGGTATCAAATAAATCGAAGGTATGCAAACTCTTGGCTAAAATAACTGAAATACATGATCAGCTAAGGTTGGAATATGTACAATGTAGAACAGAACTTAAAGTGAAGAGTGAAATACAAACTACTCCGAAATTTTCATATGCAGACATAACAAAATTGAGTGTAGATGATAATACTGAAAGAGTTAATAAGGCTCTACAAAAGAAAAAATTCACGTTGTTTATTTCCTCTCAATCGGGAAAAAGTAGCAAGGAAGTTCAACAAATAGTAACAAAAAACTTGCAACCTGTTAAAGAGAAAATCAAAATAAGTAATATTAGAACAACGGAGAAAAACTTCATAATTGAGACCGATACAAAGGAGGATCAAGATAAAGTTATGAATAGTGCGAGTCTGAAAAATAAGGATTTAAAGATTGAAACACCTAGGAAAAGGAATCCACTAATTGTTTTGTACGATATCTTTGCAAATGAAAAGGTAGAGGACCTTAAGAAAGATATGTATGAGCAAAATTTTGGAGAGGAAATAAGTTGGGAGGATTTTGATCAACAAATCAATTTTAGGTTTAAGACAGGACCTAGAAATAGGAATACTGTACATCATGTCATCGAGGCATCACCAAAGATGAGGAAAATGTTATTGCAGAAAGGGAAGTTATATATAGGTTTCCAATCCATAAATGTTAAGGATTATACAGTGGTAGCCAGATGCATGAAATGCCAGAATTATGGACATGTTGCAAAATACTGCTAACAAGATAAAATAGTTTGTTCACATTGTGGGGAACAAGATCATACCATAAAAGACTGCGCCAAGAAAAATCAGAAGGCCATCTGTGTGGCTTGTGAAAATAGAAAAAGGGTTCTAATGATTAGGGATCCAAATCGAAGTATAGGAAAAGAAGTATCGTGTCCAGGTGGTAAACAGTGTCCATTGTATAAACTGCACTTTGATAGATTAATCTCGAGGACAAATTATGATGAAGATGCAATAGTATGAATGTACAAGAAGTTATGTCATATCATCAAAGTTCAGAAGTAGATATAAATCAGGAGATTAAAGAAGTACACAATCTTAGATTGGGACAGATAAATGCTCAGCGCTCTAAAGTAGTTATGATGGAAATAAGTAAAATAATGGAGGATATGGCATTGGACTTGGTTTGTATCCAAGAACCATATATATTTAAAGGCAAACCAGCGCATATGAAAATAACGTCGCGCGCTGTATTAGATGGTGCAAATCCTAAAGCTGTTATAATAATACAGAATAAATTAATTCAAACAACTAAAATATCACAGTTTTGTGATGAATATGTAAATTGTATTGAAATACAATATAAAGGTAGTAATTTCATTCTTTGCAACCATTACTTCCAATATATGCATGAAATAGATATACACTTGGAAAAGATGTCAACAATTCTGGAAGCCTACTCCAATAAGCCAATAATTTATTCAATGGACGCGAACGCCAAATCAAGAATGTGGTTTAGCAAGAATCCAGATGAAAGAGGAGACAAACTTCAGGAAGTTATTACCAGTTTTCAACTAGAAATCTTAAATCAACCTAATAATCCATATACTTTTGTGAGTAGAGCAGATTCAACTGAGAATATTGATATAACATTAGCAAAAGGATATATAAAGAATAAAGTATTCAACTGGAAAGTTGCTCAGCAACTGACAACGAGTGATCATAACTTGATATATATGGATTTAATGTTTGATGCAGATAAGGAAAGATCTTTTCCAAGCAACCATAGAAAATATATAACAAAAAATGTGAATTGGGATGTAGTTAGAAGATACTTTATATTACCTGATTACACTAAGGGTGACTTAAATTATAAAGCAAGTAATCTAACAAGAGCAGTACAACAAACTATGGAGAAGGGATTGTGTAAAAATAATAGTAAATATATAGGACACTCCTTTTGGAATGATCAACTACAGAAGTTAAGGAGTAAAGTCAGAAACTCTAGACGAGTATACCAGAAAAGTAAAACGGCAAATGAGATGGGTATGAATTTAGCTAAATATAGACTTCTGAAAACTAAATATAAGGAGAAACTAGAAGAGATTAGAAAAGCCTCATGGGAACAATTTGCAGACTCGAATTTAAAAGTAAATATGTGGGGTACTCCTTATAAATTAGTAATGGAAAAATAGCTGCGCCGGAAGTTATCTCAACTTTATATAAGGAGAATGGAACTTATTCAACTACATGCATGGAGTCAATAAGCTATTTATTAAGTATATTATTACCTGTTGACAATTGCCAAGATGATTCGGTGGAACAAAGTAAAAAAAGAAGCAGATTCAGAGAGAAGTATGAAAACATGAAAGTTATTTACCCATATGATATCACGGAAGTTACGTCGATGATAAGGCAACTAAAAAGTAACAAGGCTACAGGACCAGATGGAATTATGGCTGAAATTATTCAGTGTTTGGAAGAGGAAATTGCACCATACTTATGTAAACTTTTTAACGAATGTTTAATATTTGGAGTTTTTCCATACTGCTGGAAACAGGCACGAGTTATTATTTTGAAGAAAGGGAAAGATAAGGATCCTATGCAACCTAAGTCCTATAGACCTATCTGTTTATTGAACAGTTTTGGAAAAATATTTGAAATGTTGATACATAAAAGAATCTGTGTCTTATGCTGGGCTTAACTGAAAAGCAATATGGTTTCAGAAAAGGAAGTTCAACTGAAGATGCTGTTAATAAGGCGATAAAGGTGGTTAGAAGCAGTAATAGTAAATATGTAATTGGTATATTTTTTGATATCTCGGGCGCCTTTGATAATTTGCGGTGGCCCGAGTTATTTGATATATTAAGATTAAATGAATATCCAAGTAGTTTGTACAATATTCTAAAAGATTATTGCAAAGATCGTAGTGTTCATATAGTTGGTGAAAATGATACTATATATAGAGATATATCAAAGGGATGTCCACAGGGATCAGTTCTTGGACCTTTGTTTTGGGATATTCTAATTGAACCTCTTTTACAAGATCTTGCTGTACTTAAAGAAACAAGTGAAGTGATAGCTTATGCAGATGATTTGTTAATTGTTCTTGATGCGGAAAGTCGACAAGAGATAGAAGCTAAATCTAATATTATAATAAACAATCTGCAACAATGGTGTGAGAAGACAAAGTTAACCATAGCACCTCATAAGTCAGCTTATATGCTTCTGAAAGGTAAATTAAAAAGAGACCCAGGGATAAAAATAAATGAAACTAATATAAAGAGACAGAAAGAATTTAAGTATTTAGGAGTAAATTTGGACGAGAGACTAAATTATGATTATCATCTAAATCAAGTCACTAATAAAGCCACTAAGACAATGATGAAATTGGCATCTATGACTACTCGAAATTATAAGATTCCTTTAGATGTAACAAGAATTTACCATAACGCAATCATGGTTGGTATAGTAGCATATGCCGCGAGTACTTGGGCTCATAAGGCTAGATTAATTAAAAATAAAAAATTGTTAAGGAAAATGCAACGTCAATCAATTTTAAGATGTACTGGGATAGTAAGAACTACGCCGACGGATGCAATTTTTGTAATGTTGGCCATTTGGCCAATAGATTTTACTATAAGATTGAGAGGCGCAGCATATTGGTTAAAGAAGCATAACTATGAAAAGGTACAGGAAATAATTGGTAAAGGATGTAGGACTCTGAAGGAAGTGAAAAATGAATTAATATATGAATGGCAACAGGAGTGGAATAATTCAGCAACAGGAAGAAGAGTGTATACTATTTACCCAAGTATCAAAGAGAGACTTCGATTAAAAGATATTCAATTAAATAAAGAATGCGTTCAATATATTTCAGGGCATGGTCCATTTAACTCATATTTTAAGAAAATTGGACGCAGAATGGATGAAAATTGTGATAAGTGTGAAGTGTGTGAAACTCCAGAGCATACTATTTTTGAATGTTGTAAATATAATCAGATACTACAGGAGGGAAGAACACTATTAGCCGGGAAGATGATCTACGAGATTGTTAGGCATATAGAAGATCTTCAGATTCTAGAACAAATGGTGGGAATAGTATCTGCAAATGTTATGGAGGAATATAGAAATCTTAAGGATCGTCAGAATGACAATAGACCGATGGGTGGTAATGCGACTATGGCTATAAGAAGATCACAACGTTTACAAGATCAAAATGTTTTGGATAATATACAGATAAGAGAAGTTCTAGCAATGGATTATACGTATGACTTAGATGTAATACCTGGAAGAATAAATAGAAGACGACACTATTGGGTTTCCATGCGAACGTGGAGGTGGATATTAATGGAAGAGAAATTCTTCAGACAATTGAAGTTGAAGAACCTGAATAAAACGTATCATTGGGTTATTATAGGGTTATTTAAACCAAATTAATAATTTAAATAATATTAATTTTCTTTCTCCCAAATAAATGCGGAAAAAATAGCATTATATTTAGATATTTGAGGAAAGGTTTGGATACCAGAATATATTAGAAATTAAACAAGAAATAGCGGTGTAATATAATTTTGAGAAGTTAAATATTATATCTTAATATATAAATTCGGTAAATAAATTTATTTTCGCTACAAAGTTAAATATAGGAGGAAATAAAAAGTCATTTTGCGTGACTTGTAGTTGTGTAGTTAAGTAGTTAGATTAGGTTAGTTAATTTCTGCAAGTTTCAGATGATAGACAGAAGTTAAGTATTTCGTTTACGGTCTATAAAGTCAAGTCCTGGTTTAGAATCTAGGTGCCAGGACATATGATGCAGATTATATTTTTATATTTTTATATTTTTATTATTTTTATTTTTATATTTTTATATTTTTATTTTTATTTGTTTTATATTTTTATTTTTTTTTATTTTTTTGTAGATCTTGTAGTCCAGATTCAATGGCGGCGAGTCGGCGGAGATGATGATCCGAGTTGGCGGAGTTGACGGCGGTGGTGAGTGATGAGTTCTTCCTGTTGAGAGATGCGGCATCCGATGTTGAGGACCTCCGTGTGGAGATCCTGGACCGAATCTCGTAGGGTGGTGTCGGTGATGGCCGGAGCTAGAGGTGACGTTGGCGTCGGAGGAGCGGCTGGAGCTGTGTAGATGGTTTCAGGCGGTGGCGGTCGATGGCTTCTTGGGTATGGTGGGCACTGCGCCTGCCCGGTGAAGTGGCCGTGGCCGTTGCAGGAGGCGCAGTACCGACGTCGGAGGCGGAGGTCGTGTCTGGTGCTCTGTGTCGTCAAACTCGGTGCACCGCAGTAGTGACACCTGGGTGGTGCAGCGCAGGTTGTGGAGTCGTGCCCGTAACAGCAGCATCTGCAGCATGGCTGATTGCTTTCCGTTCGGCTAGCCTCTACGCGAAGAAGCTGTCCTAACAAGGGCAGGCCGGACCTTAAGGCAGCCTCACGGTCGGCCGGATCAGCCAATGCCAGGCGGACACAGGTGGCTTGTCCTCGAGACGTGATAAAGCGCGTGACGTTCAAGGTAGAAGGCCACCGGTGTTGGGCTGCGGTGAGTATGTATCTGGTAGGCAGATCCCGAGGAACTCCAGAAATCACTGCGCTGCACCGTGATGACGATGGCAGTGGTTTAGGATGTTGTGATGAGAAGTGCTGTGCTGTTGGCGAATGCTGCGGTTGGCGGTGAGGTGTGGTGTTGACTGGAAGAGAGCGGTAAGGCTGCTGGTGTTGGGGCGATGCAGTGACCGTTGCCCAAGAAGGTCCGGTCACCGGCGGCGGTGAGGCTGAGCTCCCGGTAGATGCCAGGGTAGCGGCCGGCGAATCAGCGGCGGCGAGCACCGTAGCAGCTTCTTCAGATAACGGCGCGGCGACGGCCTCTTCGGCCGGTGCCAAAGGGGCGGCGGCGGTTTCTTCGGCAGCTGCCTGGCGTGTCCGTCTCCTTCCCATCTCCGACGAATTTTTTTTAATGCCCCCTAAGGGGGCAAAGGACGGGCCCCACACCCGCCCGTCCCGGTGGCGATCGTCCGGCATGCGTTGCCGTGCAAACTACATCGCCTCCCTCGCGTAGTTAGTGTCTTAACATGCAGGGGGTTTTGGTTATGAGTTAGTGAGTAGGTTAGTCGGGTCCCGCATAAGCACCCCGGTTAATTACGTGATTGTGTTGCTGGCATGTCTTGCATGCGAGCGCTACAAAGGATGAATTCCCAGGCTGCAGCCATGAAGAAGTCCTGAGTACAGTTTGAGGCATTGATGGTGTAAGTGAGGGAAGATTTGGTGGCTTTCTGGTGATGTGTGGTGATTTGGTTAATAGTGCTTTGTACGTGCATTTTTAGTAATTACGTGAGGTTAGCATGCAGTTGCGTAATGCGATGGTGAGAGGGGTGATGAGTTTTGTTCTGCGTGGTCTCTTTAAACGGAGCCGTGTCAGTACTTGCGTGTACGGCCTGAGGGCGTCGTCAGTGATTTCCAATCCTGGGTCCGGTGTTCGTGCAGGGTTGTCTAGAGTGCACACTCGGCTGGCTGCCTGCCTGATGGTGCAGTTGCGGACCAGTGCCACTCGCGGGAAGGCCCTCATCTCCCGGGTCCGCCTTTGCTATATAACAGAAGGACACTTTAAGGGCAGCTGTGAAGTGGATTGTGTGATGTCTGTAAAGAAATACTGGAAGCAGAAAGAACGTGGATTGTTGCAAAAGGTTGTCTATAAATTCTGTTATTTCGTCGTCGTAGTCTGTGTTAGAAAGATTTCTGTCAAATAGAGATAGAGGTCGTTTGTGTTTATCTATCGTGTCGTATTGGCCAAGTGAAGAAATTTGTGTGTTATGGTGCGCAGGGAGTTTGTTATACATATCGAAGGCTAATTTCTTAATAAATTCTTCTATCGTATGCACGTGTAGGTCAGCATGCAGTTCTTTTGATGGTGCTATCAACGGGACTTTGGCTACTATTCTGAGTATCTTGTTTTGAGGAGTTTGCGTGTGTTGGATATGGGTTTTTGCTGCGTAGCCCCAGACCGGTGCTGCATAAATTAATATTCGGCGAATGAGAGATTTGTAGAGTGTTAAGCCCATGTTTAGTTTGCGCATTGTTGTAGTTTATTAATGGGTATAATTTGCGTAATTGCGCGTAGGCTTTTCTGCGTACTTCGTTGATGTGTTGGCGCCATGTTTGACCGTGGTCCATCACTAGCCCAAGGTATGTGACCTTGTTGGTTCAGTTAATGTTGTCAGTAAAGAGTTTTAGTGGAAGTAAGTTATGTTTTGGGTAATAGTGCTTTGTGCGTTTAGTGAAGATTATCGCTTTGCTTTTGTTCGCGTTTACCTTGATTCTCCATTTGGTGAGCCATGGTTCTAGGTGTGTGAGCGATGTTTGAAGGTTTGCATGTATAAATGTAACTTTACCTGATTGTGCCATGATGGTTGTGTCATCGCCGTACAGGAGATGCAGGCAGGTTGAGCTCTTGGGAATGTCGTTTATGTATAGGTTGAAGAGCAGAGGTCCCAAAATACTACCTTGTGGGACGCCCGCCATTATTGGGCGAGGTGTTGACTTCACTTCGTTAATTACCGAGGAGAAGGTTCGGTCGCGCAAGTAGTTTGCTATCAGCTTGGTCATGGTGTCCGGGAATTTGTACGTAAGCATTTTCCGTAGTAGTGCCGCATGCCACACGCGGTCGAAGGCGCGTTCTATGTCAAGGAGAACGGCGCCAGTTGACTTCCGGATGTTGAAGCCTTTTGTAATGTGTTCAGGAGCGCGAAGGAGTTGTAGCGTAGTCGAGTGTTTCGCCCTGAATCCGAACTGTTCAGGTATGAGTATGTTGTGTTTGATCACGAATGCGTTGACACGTTTTAATATGATCTTTTCAAAAAGTTTGGTCATTCTGTTAAGCAGGCTAATTGGTCTGTAGTTGTGTGGATTCGCTTGGTTTTTGCCCTTCTTCGGGAAGTGAAGCACGTTTGCTGTTTTCCACCTATTGGGGAAGCAACCGTGAGATAGGCAAAGATTAAAAAGACATGCTAGTGTTTTTAAGGCGTGCAGAGGTAGGTTTTTTAATACGATGTTTGGTATTTGGTCTGGTCCGGGTGTCTTTCTTTTCTGGAGGTATTTTATAAGCCATTGGATTTCGGAAGGATGCCTTTTACGAATTTGATTGTGCGTTTGCAATTTGTGTATGTTTTCGGTGATTCTTTCGGTTTCGTTCGTAAATATGGGTAGCACTGGTGTTAAGTTTGGAACGAGTGTGCTTTGCAGTGCGTCTGCTAATGCTTCTGCTTTTTCTTCGTCGGTAGTAGCAATATGTTGTCACACGTGGAGAGGGGGGACGGAGATCCTGTCCCTGGTGAGACATTTGGCTATTCGCCATACTGTGTTATTTTGCGGCTCTAGAGCCTGCAGTGTGTTGTTCCACTGCTCTGAAATAACGGCAGCAGTACTCTCGCGAAGTTGCTGGTTTAATGTTCGGAGGTGATGTGTAGCGGCACTTCGAGTGTGTTGCCATTGTCTTCGTGTTCTGTTACGTTGTTTGGTTAAGTGCTGTATGTCCGCTGGAAGTTGCGTGTTGGTCTTTCTTTGCCGCTGTAAGGGGACTGCCACCATTGTGGCATAATGTAGTGCTTTTTCGATCGTTTCTGTGGCATTGTCAATGTCCTCAATAGAGTCTGTCCGTATGTTCGAGATTTGTGCGTCCACTGTTTCAGCAAAAAGGTCCCAGTTATCTTTGTTGTAGTTACGCTTAGGTCTGGTTGGTGCTATTTGAAGGGAGCCTTCTAGGTTTATCAATACTGGTAAATGGTCCGATGATAAATCAATTTGTACCTTTAGCGAGATGCGCGCGCCGGTCTGTCTTTCTATTACGATGTCGAGAACATCCGGGGCCTGATTTGCCTGAAATGGGATGTAAGTTGGTTCAGTGGGAGCGTGAATTATATAGTCGGACCCATTTTCGTGGCGTAGTAGTGTTTGTCCGGCAGTGTTCGTGTGCGTAGAATTCCAGAGTGAGCGCTTTGCGTTGGTTTAGTTGTAGGAGTGAATCTATATCCGCTGTGTTTATATCACCCGGAGGATTGTAAGCTGAAATTATTCACAGATTATTTTGGTTTAACGAAGCGTTTATCACGCTTGCTTCGAGTCTTTGGAGCGGCGGAAGTTGAATTTTTAATGATGTGCGATGTCCCGACGGACGGCAATATCAGTGCCGCCGCCGTGTGTGTCTCGATCGTTGCGGTATACTAGATAACCCGGAAGATTTAACCAGTCTCGCGGGCTGAGGTGTGTTTCCGTTAGGAGAGCCATTTGGACATTGTGTTTGGCCAAGTAGTCTAACAATTCATATTTTCGTTCAGTCCGTGTGCATTCCAAGTCATTAATTTGCCTGTTGTTGAGCTAACGTCCATTGAAGTGGTCAGAGTCGAGAAGCAGTTGGAAGTATTGACGATAATGTTGAAGGGTGTCCAGTTTCTCCTCAGGTCCGTAGGTCAGTTCGTCGATCACAAGCAGACACATGCGGAGGTTGTATAGCCATTTTTGGCTGTCAATTGTGAGTCTTACTTGCCTGGGCTGGTGTGTCACGTGGTCCTGTCTGTCACGTCTTGAGGGAGCGTCGCGCTGTGAGCTGGGCCGACGATTTCTTTTTTTATACTTTGTGAAAGGGGAGACAGTTGTAGAGTTGGAAGGTAAGAAAGAGTTGGTTTATTTCGCCTGGTGTGCTAAGGAAGTCCAAGTGGTAGATAGAAATGTTAATAGGTGAAGGAAAGAATGGTGGAGTCCCGCATAAGCACCTCCATCATTATTCGCAATGTGGTTGCTGCCGGTGGTGCCGGCCAGGTGCATTAAATAGGTTCAGGTGGGCAGCCATGGCACTAGTCCCTGACTGTCACCTGGGAATTCTGGGGCGAACATTTGGTTGGAGTACGTACGATCTGCATTGTTTATGAGTTTTCAGCGGTTGTAGCGTCGTAGTGAGAGCGGTTGACGAAGTAAATGTGTTTCCATAAACGTGCCTATTAGTGCGTTGCTTTCGTCTAATTTGTGGTAATTCTCCTCCAGTAGCTGGAGCTTTTGAAGAACAGTGGCTTCGAATTGCTCGTGCTGCTCTCTAAGCCCAGCGATGGCGGCCTCTAGGGCTCCCAGTCGCGTGGGCGAATGGCCGATTACTGCTGGTGTCTTGCACGTGACGAACCTACCAGAGAACACTCGAGAAAATCACGTACACTGAAGTTCCATGGGAAAAGTAAAAGGGGTACTCAAGATAACTAACATACATTCTCAAATTTAGGTATTCTTTCATGTTATTATTCTTCTTTATTGTCTTTAAAAGTTGTATATAAGTGCATAATATTTTTGCAAATCTTACAATTATATTTGCCTTGAACATGGTTATATTGCAAAAATAAGATGTGCTACGGAAAAAAGCAATGCAGTTTTTAATTCTGCGCACTGAAATTAGTAAAAGTCACCTATTTTTAATCGCACCACAGAAAAAAGTTTTCATTTCTAACCTAGTGTAATTTCAATGGAGCAAGCCTAACAAGTGAATAAACACTGGAAGCAATGCTTCATCTGCTTTTGTGCGCAACATTCTGAAGACCATTGTTTGTCACCTACTCAAGTAACAGAGAGGTTACCATAACAAATGGAAGTGACTTCTGCTGCTACAAAAGAACAGAAGCTTGAACTTGATAAGAAGTATTACTGATAATGATATAATTTGATTCCCAAGTTAATTCAGGGAAGCCAAACTTAGCTAATGTATATCTAGAGATAAAGTTGAGTCCAAATTTTTAAGGTTTTAATTACTTTACTTGGCCTTTAAGATCATGATATATGTTTGGGGCAAAAAGATTTCACTACAGTTAATATGGCACCCAGTAGAAAATAAAGTATCAACTTGAGCAAATAAAGTCTGATGGATCCTCACTCCGGGCAACATTCTTCTCATCTGCGAACTGTACAGTGAGCTTTGTTCTGCCCAGTGGATATTATACTCTGAGCTGGAATAAATGGCTTGATGGTTTCATTCAAGATTAGAGAAAATTGGAATTTGTTTTAAACAGAGGAATCATCATGACTTTCTAATGTGTAGTCCAGTGGGTAATTTCAGTAATCACGTGGACAGCTCAACAGTGATACGACTGTGTTTCTCCCTCTCAAAGAAACAAATAAAGAAACATAAGAAGCCAGGGACAACAGGAAAGAAGCAAAATTTGATCAAGTAGGTAGGGAGAGAAAGTTGGTTATTAAAGGTGCTAAATACAGAGCTTTAAGCAGTCATTATCCTTTCTAAAGGTTCACCCCTGAGATTTACTTTTAAGGGTATTGTCAGGTGAAGTGGAGTATTTTCATCAGTTATGGAGACTCTAGTTTTTAAGTAAATGAGGAGTAAATACACACTAATGGATGTTAAGCCTAATTATCAAATATAGAAGAAATTATTTAATATGAGAGTTTAGTGGTAAAAGGTAATCGAGTGGTATAATAGAAGCTGCCATTCACTAGATAATAGGAAAGTCTGATATAAACTGATAAACTATGTGCTTATGTGTTCTCTGTGGTCTGGGGGTACCATGCTTGCCTCTAGTTTCCGAGATCATGGGTTCAAACCCAGCGAAGGGCAATGAATTTTTTCGGGCGTAAAAATCTCTAGCATGGTTCCTTTGGAAGAGAAGTAAAGCCGGTGGTCCTGTGTTGTAGATATGACTCATAAAAGAACCTCAAGCCTGTAAAGAGGTCTCTGAGCAAAATTTCCGATCTTTCACGCCCAATATAGAATGCGACGCCATGAAACAAAGCAGTTAGATAGATAACTTTATTTGTACATTTTTTATACACAATCCTTTTTACAATATTCCACTTATAAACTAAGTTAACCTATGTACAAATTTCCTTCCAGCTATGCTGCTCATCTTGCCTGGCGCCCTGGCCTTCTGGCTCATCTGAGCATCCCTTGCTACCCTTAATCCCTATTGCCCATCCTCTCCCTCCTCCATTTGCCCTTGTACCTTTCTTATCTCTCTTACTTTTCTAATCCATTTCTCTTTTACTTTCTTTAAGAACTCCCCCATATTCTTATTTTTCTTTTCTGTTAAAATTTTAATTGCTACCATTTTTCCATCCATTTTTTCTCCCATACTTCTTGTCTCCATTCTGCTAATTCTTTGCATTCTGTCATATAATCCTCTGTGCTTTCACTACCTCCACATAGTTCATAAATCCCGTTTTTTTCTGCCTCTTAGCCCTCTGAGATACAATGATCCTGATCTCATACATGCAAACGCTTCTTTTTCTGCTCTATTACAATAATCCACATACCCTTCTCTTCCCTATTTCCGTTTTACTAATCTATAGAACCCTAGTGATTTTTGTTCTCTAAGCTTCCCCAAATCTCTTGACTTTCTATGTCCTCCACTCTGTTTCTTACTGTTATCCAGAAGCCGTTGCTATTTCTTTCTCCTGTTCTCCAAATATCTCCCATTCCTATCTTCTCCATAATTTTTTCTACCCCTGTTAACCAGCTATTTTTATTTTTCGTACTCTTTTGTTGTTTCATGCATATCTTTAAAATTTTCCCTTAATCTTTTCTCAGGCATCTAAACCAAAATTTCAATATCCTTTCTAGTATCACTCCCTTTCTTCTTTTTCTTCCTAATTGCACTAATGCTACTTCCCCTGGTGCTGATCTTGGTGACCCCAATAGCTCTTTACAGAATGTTCTATAGATCTGGTCTATTTTTCTGCTTAATTCAGAGCCCCCCAAATTTCTACTAAATATAGCATTCTTTCTATCCATTTAGTTGGCATTTCTAATTTATATTTGCACATCCTTACTCCTGTCATTGCCGCCTTTCCTTTAGCCATAACCTTCCTGCTATGTGCCACCCATTCTCCATTACTACTCATCCTCACCCCCAAATAATCCAACTCCTTGACAACTTCTAACTTTAAACCTTCCATCTGCCATTTTTTTTCTTTTTTAGTTTATTTCCTCTTTTAAATACCATAACTTTTGACTTATTTATACTTACTTTAATTCCCCATTCTTTGCAGCATTCATGTATTCCGTTGATTGCTTTCTGTAGCCCAATTACCGTTACCGCCCCGACCACAAGATCATCCACGTACAGTAAACCTGGTATCTCTCCATTTGCTATTATGGGGCAGTGCAGATTTTTTCTTTCACTCTTTCTAGTATGCCATCTATGAATATATTAAATAATATAGGGCTCAATTTGCACCCTTGTCTTAATCCTATTTTTTTCTCTATCATTTCTGTAATTCCATTATTTTTACATCTTATACAAAATTTTATATCTTTATAAATATTCTTGATTTCTTTTATAAAATGTTCGCTTACCCCTTTCTTGCTTAATTTATAAGCTAATGCTTCCCTATTTATTGTATCAAATTCTTTTTCAAAATCTGCAAAAGCATGTATATCCTTCCTCTTTTCCTGCTCAGATACTTATCTATTACGGTCTTTATTATAAATATATTATCTTTTGTTTGTTTACCTTTCCTAAATCCTGCTTGATATTCTGACAGTTTTCCTTCCTCTTCCACCCAGCTTCTTAATCTGTCGGCCAATATACCTGTGTATATTTTCCCTAATATTGATAGTAAACGTATTTCCCTATAGTTTTCTTGACTATTTGCTCCTCCCTTCCCTTTGTAGATTGTTGCCGCCATACTTATTTTCCAACATTCTTTTCTTTAATTTTATTTAATAATTTTGTCATCACTTTTAAACCACATTGCATTTCCCCATACATTTTCCAAAATTCTCCTGGTATTCCATCTATTCCTACTGCCTTGCCTTTTTTTATATTCCTTATTTGCTGGTAAACTTCCATCTCCGTGATTTTACCATCTAATTTTTCATCGAATATTCCTCCTTGTCCTACTTCTTGTGTGTCTAACTCTACTCTCTTCACTTCTCCAATTAGCCTTCTAAAGTACCCTATCCATTCGCTTGGTGTAATTTTGTTTTTCTCCCCTCTATTCTTGTTCATCATCCTCACTATTTCCCCTATTTTTTTACTATCTTTACTCTCTATTGCTGCCTTTAGTTTTCATTCTATATTTCCCTGCCAGTCTTTCCTCTTAGCCTTAAGCAAACCTTTATATTCTCCCTTAAGTTTCATCAGATTTTGTATATCCCTTTCCTTCTCTGATCTCCATCTAATAAGCTCTTTAAATACCTCCCCCTTTTTTTTTGCTCTGTGCTCTTCATCAAACCACCCCTTAATTTCTTGGCCTTTTCCGTGCCTTCCTTCCATCCCTGCTCCTGCTCTTGTTAGTAATAATTTCAGTAACTGTAATACTTTTTCTGGATTTCCCTCATCCATAGCCATTTTTATACTGCACTCCACAATCTGATTTACCTTTGAATTTAATTCTTTTAAAAAGTCCTCTTTTAGTTCCTCCCTCCATTTATACACTTTTATTGTTTTTATTCTAGCTATTTCCTTATTCTTTACCTTCTGTTCAAAAACATTTATTTCCATCATTAATGGAAAATGGCTACTACCTACTACTTCATTTATTATTTTAAATGTAGTGATTCCGTCCTCCAGTTCCTCACTATATAATATGCAATCTACTACACTTTGCCCTTTTGCGTTTACAAATGTAAACTCCCCTTCCTCATCTCCTTCCATTGTTCCATTACATATTAAATGTTTATCTCACAAAATTCTAGTAATTGTTTTCCCTCCCTGCTTTTCCTTGACCTTATCACATCCCTACTTTCTTCTACCTGCTCTTTACCTAATAACCTTCCATTCTCCTCCCCTATTCTCGCATTCAAATCTCAGATCACAATAAATTCTGTCTCTGGCATCTTTTCTTGTATTTCTTCCATGTCTTCTTCTAGTTTACTACAAAAGTTACTGTCGTAAAAATATGATGCTTCTGGCGGGTTATATGCCACCCCTATTCCTAATTTTGCTCCGTTATTCTTTTAATTATTGACCGTAACACATTGGGACCTCCATTCTCAATTTTTTCTATATCAATAATTGTTTCCATATCATTCTTTATAAACAAACCTACTCCTCCTGATGCTCTTCCCCTGTCGCATCTTTTCCTTGCCCTTTTCTCTAGAAACTTAAAAAGCTGCTATCTCTTCCTTTCCCAAGCATGTCTCTGCTACTCCTACAAAATCCATAGAACACATGTTTTTAATTTCACTGCTGCCTATCTTATTTCTTAGCCCTTCCACATTCCAAAACATTAATTTCAGCCACTTTCCCCATTTATTCTTTGGTTGTTCTTGAAACTTAAAACTCTCCATCATTTTCCTGTATCTTGTAGTTCTAGGCTCCCTTTCTCTTTCTTCTCTTTCTACCCTAAGTTGAATGCAATCCTTGGATATAATTTTCTAAACCTTTCTTTTTTATTATTTCTTCTGCCTCACTCATGGATCCTACCAATATCACTTCCGCACTTTCACTTCTCACTGTCTCCCTTCCCTCACACCTCACAATTCCTGCTGCCTCCCCTCTTCTTTCTTCTGACCACTCCCTCTCGGTCATTTCGCTCACCTATGTTGCTTCTTCGCCTTCTCCCTCCACTACCAACTCTTCTTCCTGCCTTCCCCTTGTTCTCTCTTGTTGATGTATCTCCCTTGTCTCCTCCTCCCGTCTCTCTCTAAAGCTGCTTCTCCCACTTCTTCTGCCCTCCTGATCAGCTGTCATTCGCTTGTGTTGATGCCCTCTTCTTACCCATGTTTGACTTTGCTGAAATCCTGCTGACGATCCCATTCTTGTTCATCTTTGTCCTGTGTTTTTCGGCCATTCTATATTTTGCTGCAGTACATATGTTCCTCTGGTTTAATTTCCTTTAATACTCATATTCCAATTTTCACCTTCCACTATTAATTGTAGACCTCTTAGATATGCTTTTTTCCCTACCGCCTTGCTTCATTCATTCTTTTAGGTAATTCCTTCCTTTGGTGGTGTTCCTCTTTCGTATAGTCCTTTTCTATAAATATTTTGTCCCCCTTAGTCTTCTTGTTTGTCTCAAAATCTCCCATTGTTGTCAATTTCAAAATAATAGGTCTTGGCTTTCTTCCCTATCCTAAACATATCTTCAATTTCCCAGCCGTATATCCGTATTCCCAGCACATCTATCATTTCATATACCGTGTCTTCCAGATTTCTTCTGTCCTCTGCCATCCCAAATATTATGCAGTTTTTTCTTCTCTTATCCATTTTGTATCTTTTTTCAATCCCATCTATTCTTTCTCTACACTCTGATATCTGTTTCTCCATTTCTTCTCTCTGTATTTTTATTGCTTCTTTCAGTTCTCTTGTATTGTTATCCATCCTTTTTTCTAGTTGCATTCCCATCTCCCTAATTTCTTCCATTAATTTGTTCATTTCTGCTGGCCCTGGGTTCTGTTCCACTCCTCCTATTATCAGCAATATCGCGATTACCACCATTACTCTCCATACCTGAGTTTCCATTTTTATTTTTCTGTCTCATCCACTCCCATTTCTTTGTGTTCTTTCATGCTTGCTCCGCTACACAACCTTCCCTTCTCACTGCTGGCTTACGACTCCACCAAAGCAGTTAAAGAGCATCCATAAATAAAACTCAATTTACTTTATGTACTGATATATCATAAATAAGAAAAGCTCACTATGCATGGATGTGGAAAAACAATGTGCAGAAAACTGTAGAACAGAAAGGCAGTACCAAACTAAGCATTCTGACGTTAGGAAGCATGGGGTCGCAAATGCAGTAAAATAACAGGAATGCTACAGGAACATAATTCCAATCTGACCTGAAACATCTTCATTTGCCAGTCACAATGAAATGTAACTCACACCCAACCGTGTACATGCTATCTGAACTAATTGGTACTGGTACACAATGAGAAACTACTACATGTGTTATAACTAATATGATTTTCCGGGCTGTTATGCCGTGGTCTGCATTTCCCAGACGTTTCGTCCACAACTGCGGTGGACATCTTCAGTGGCGCGGACGAAGTCTTCTCGGTGAAGTCTTCCTACCAGTAATTTAACCAATCAAGAGAGAACTGCATTAAAGAAGCTGAACTCCAACCGAGACATCATTGTTTGCTCAGCGGACAAGGGTAATGCCACAGTTATTCTTAACCAACAAGACTATCAACAGAAAATCTCTGAACTCCTGCAACCAGCAACCTACCATAAGATTAAACGTGATCCGGCAGCCCGTATTCTACGGAAAACTAATCTTTTGATCAAGAACTCCTCGCTTTCGAAGGAAGACAAACGCCGCCTTACCAAGTCCGAAGCTCAGCCGCCTAGACTTTACGGGCTACCCAAGATCCATAAACCAGATGTTCCGCTCAGGCCCATTGTTAGTGGTATTGGTTCTCCCACATACGACATAGCTAAATACCTAACCAGTCTTCTACAACCCCATGTCGGCTTGTCCGACTCTTTCATCAAAGACTCTACTCATTTCATTCAAATTCTCCGCAACCTCAAATTGCTACCTAAGGATTTACTAATTAGTTTTGACGTTGTGTCCCTATTCACCATGGTTCCAGTACAAGAAACTCTGAAGTTGTTACAACCCATCTTCTCTGATGATATCATTACACTTTTTCACCATGTCCTGACTACGACTTATTTCCAGTGGAACCGGTCATTCTACGAGCAAATAGACGGTGTTGCCATGGGCAGCCCCCTTAGCCCTGTTGTGGCCAATTTCTTCATGGAGGCATTTGAGTCAAAGGCACTAAACTCAGCTCCACTCAAACCAACAGCCTGGTTCCGCTATGTGGATGACACCTTCGTCATCTGGCCCCATGGTGAACAAGCTCTTCAAGATTTTTTGTTACATCTAAATAGCATCAATCAGCGTATACAGTTCACAATGGAACAAGAAAAGGATGGCCAACTAGCTTTTCTAGATGTACTCGTTAGCAGGAAGGCTGACGGCACGCTGGGTCATACTGTCTACCGCAAACCCACACACACAGACCGTTACCTTAACAAGAACTCCAACCACCATCCTAGACAAAAACGTGCTATGATTAAGACACTCGCAAACCATGCTTCCCGTATTTGTGAACCACACTTACTTCCACAAGAAATCCGACACCTAGAAACAGCTCTACAATCAAATGGTTATTCAGTCCAAGAGGTGAGAAGAGCCTGCCGTCCGGCCAAGCCCCGACCGGCTACTCAGGACCAACCCAAAAGCAAGTCCATTGTCTTTCTGCCATATTTCAGAAATGTCACTGACCGTATTGAACACATACTTCAACGTCATAACGTCAAAACAGTATTCAAACCTACAAGACAATTAAACAGCCTACTGCGCTCTTCCAAAGACCCCCGAGACCCCCTGTCATCGGCCGGTGTTTACCGTATTCCCTGTTCGTGTGGTTCAGTGTACATTGGTACCACACAGCGGAGCGCTAACACCAGACTGAGCGAACACAAAAGGAACTGCCGCCTGGGCCATACAGAAAAATCGGCAGTCGCCGAACATGCCATTGAAGCCGAGGGCGAACACATCATTAGATTTCAGGACACCAACATTCTTTCCTCCATAAAGCATTACCATACCCGGCTACAACGCGAAGCAATAGAGATTTATAAACATCCCAATAATTTCAATAGGAAAGAAGAAGCATTGAAACTCAACAGTAACTGGCATCTAGTCATCAAAAACAAGAAAGGTCATACAAAACCGAAAAACACTGCGAGCCAATCAGAAGAGAGCAACAACACAGCCGGCGCCAGCCCCCTCATACCAGCGGGCCAATCAGCAGAGAGCGCTCACACTATAAAGAGAGCGGCACTAACGGCCAACGCATCAGACGCTGCGATACTTTCACCGAGAAGACTTCGTCCGCGCCACTGAAGATGTCCACCGCAGTTGTGGACGAAACGTCTGGGAAATCTTTCTTCAGCAGACCACGGCATAACAGCCCGGAAAATCATATTAGTTATAATTGTGACACCGGCCGTGAAAACCTACGTTCTTACTACATGTGTATATTGTACTGTACTCTTTGTACTGAACAAGATGAATGTTAGTATTACCATACCATCCAGTAGGCTTCACAACACAAATGCGGCATTGAATATCAAACACATCTAGAGACAGTAACCACCACTGTACAAGAGCGCATTTAGTTTATATCTGAACTGCCATAAACAGGTTTCAAGGCAGGAGACTCTAACAAGACAGATTTAATACTGACACATGCAGTGCAGTAAAAAGCATCCATGATCTCTTAATCCTATCTTCAAAATGCTTTTTTGATACTGCTTTTCTACTCTACATTTTCTGCAGGTTGTTTTTCTGCACTCAATATATACATTACAAATAATCCAAATATTATTGGGTCAAAACAACAATAATTCACTTAACTTAAAAGAACTGTTGTTCCAAGAAAACTTTTCCTCAGACAGCCTAAAAATGCCAGTATCAAAATCTTTCCATGCTGTTACCTTCAGTAGCTTACAGTAGAATGAAAGCAACATCTTCAATAGCTATCGAGAAAATGTGTAAATGGCAAAGCAGAATGACCCATTACAAAACAAAATTAAGAGGAATGATATATCTGAGCTTATGAGAAATTATGTATCTGGATGAACAAATTAATTTATTACACAAGAGGTAACTGCTTGTTCCAGGCAGGCAAGCTGAGACACTTTATGCTCCCTTCACAGATACAACAGGGTCAACTAACAATTATTAACTGCCTGAAAGATGCAATATAGGGCAGCCAAGAAAGGTGGACTAATTTTTTGGCCTCTGAGCAGGTCACTGACCCTTCCTTGAAATAGAATAATTTAAGTCTCCAACTGTCTTTTAATGGATAGTTGAAGACTTAAATTGCTTACTGAATAAAATAAAGTTGAATTGAATTGAGAATATTTTCATTGGTTTATAGATATTACATTGCATCAAGATGGTTAATGAATATAATGCATTATCTGACAGATTTTTAGATAGTTTCCAGCAATTAAATTCAATAAAACAAACGCCTTACTGAACATAAAATACTACTGCATACATTTTGGCATAAACAAATGGATATCAAGAATCATATCACATCTCACACTTAAAAGACAGTACAGGTTAAATGGGGTGCACTGTTGCCACATGTACTATATGTACACTCACAAATCTGGCACTAAACTGCAATCGATCAACCAATTTAATATCATCTTGTGAATGCCACATCATCAGGATAGTGAAATATCTGCACTGCAAATCTGGCACCAAACTGCAATCGATCTACCAATTTAATATCATCTTGTGAATGACACATCATCAGAATGGTGAAATATCTGCACTACTATTTAAGATAATTGTAACACATTTAATTTTCACCTACCCTTCATGTCTCCTCTTTGTATGTTTAGTACTTCAACATATGATTTTACAGGCATAAAATATATACATTATCAAAGAAATATGGATATAAAGAATGAAGGCTACAATTTGGTAGAGATCATCACTGTTTACACTTGACAAAATTACACTTCAATGTGGGTGGAATGTTTTCAAACACTAAAGAATGAATGATGCGCCACACTCTACTTTGCACTATTCCATTATATTGCATTAACCTGAGTGCTTTTGTTTCCATTCTTTTTTGCATTCCTTTTGATGGGTCCTTAGAGGTCCTTTCAGTTGTTTCTTTTTTATCCTATACACTACTATTTATAAACACCCGGGTAGCCTTAGCTGTTTCTTTTACTGCCTTACTAACACTCATTTTAATTGAATATAATTAAACACATTCATTAGTATTCTTCTTAGTTTACCAACATTTCATCTCTTTCTAGCTTTTCTCTTCATAACCCTAAATATTTTCATAAAATGTTAAATAAATAACCTACATATCTCTTCAGACTATAAATGTGCCCACTTCCTTATAACTGATGTTAGCCATTACTGACTTCTACATCATGCCTGAACTGTTAGCTGAATAGATGGATGACTTGTTTATCATACACAATGAATACAAGAAGTTATAAGATTCCACCTTCTTTTAAAAACTGCCTTCAACCCTCAACATTTCTTACTTGGCCCCCATTGCAAACCCAATTACAAAAAAATTCCTCGCTGTCTGACTTTTCTGACAAGAATTCCTGCTGCTGAGCTTCGGAGAGCGAGTGAGAATATTTACACGAGATATGCTGCCTGTTTGAGAGCAGAAGGTGAACATTTCCAGCATCTATTATAAGGTAAGGGTTTTAGTTCACGTCTGCCGGCGGTCTCGTGCAGCAGAGAGAGGCCGTGAGTGGGTTCGAATATAATTTAACTACCCTTTATATGCATTAGATAGAGACAGAGATATCCCATTTACCTGCATACTATCTTTTAAGGTTGAGACAAGCTATAATACATTCATTTTTATGTGCATTCTGCAATTATTACAACAAATGTTACTAAGTGAACATTAAGCAGTTAATAAACTTATCCAGCTATTTTCTATGTTTTTAAGCAAATTCTGCAATTATCACAACAAATTAAACACCAGCAGTTAATCAATTTATTGTGCTATTTTATACCTTTTTAAGTGGATTCTGTAATTATCACAAATTGAACATTAGCTGCTAATAAATGTATCAGGCTATTTTCTATATTTTTAAGTGGGTTCTGCAATTATCAACTAAAGCTACTAACTGAAACTTCTTCAACCACAATAAATAAGTAATTAATAAAAATTATCATGCTGTTGAAAAGTCACTATCATTTTAACTGACAACCAACCTTTGACAATAATCAATCCTTGGGAGTATATTGAGACATTTGCATGATTTTCATAGTACACATTAATAAAACAATGGAAAGTGTTGCCAAATATGGCCAATTGAGCCAATATGGCTCAAAATTTCATTCAGAAATTATTTATTCATTTAAAGTGAGACATCAGTGAAATCGTGACCAAAAAGTTGCAAAATCATATTTTTTTTGTATTTAAAATAAACTTTAAATCTTATTAATTTGAAGATTGAGAAGCTAGTAAGTGTGATGTGTCATAATTTAAAATAAAGAGAGTCAGAGGTTGTTACATTGCATCACTAAAAGGTACTTACTTTATATGCATTTTGAGAAAACGGTTGCTCCCATCGTCAGCTTGTTTCCAACTGATTTTGCCAGTTACTATCCCCTGGACAGTAACCGGAAAAATCAGTTAGAAACAAGCTGATGATGGGAGCAAACTGTTCTCCCGAAATGCATGCAAAGTAAGTACCTTTTAGTGATGTAGTGTAACCACCTCTAACTCTTTTTATTTTAAATTTAAATCTTATACTTGTATAATCACATCTCTATTTTTCTCCCTAGGTTTTTATTAGTCTTGGTATAGCACTTTGAATCCTGCACTTATTCACCTGTGGTCCAAGAAACCCAGGCATTCAAGATATTATTTTAAATCATTTCCTTAGGATTTTAATGAACTTTTATAGCAAATCATTATTATACTTAGAGAGAATTGAGAGACATGTGTTAAGACCATTAACACTACTTTACAGCTTTATATGAATGAAAAAAAGGGGGGGAAAAAAATTCATTATGCGATAAGAGATTGTAAAAACACAATCTTCACGTGCAGATAATCAGAAAATTGTTAGCTGCATCTGCAGTTTATATTCTGTGTCGGAAAATAAAATAAACTAACATATTGATAACATATTAGTTGGTTTATTGACACTACACCATTTACATTTTTGTAAAATGGGACATATTTTGAGAGCTCAGTTGCTCCCATCATCAACCTATTGCTTACTGCCAGAGTGCGGTGTCCTTTTGCTGGAGATTGTTGTGCTATTTATCATCCTCTGGGGACTTTTTGAGGAATTTCTTACTGAGGTTGTCGCTTGGTGGTAACTCAAATTTGAAGACTTGATCTTTGTTTTTCAAAATGAAAATCTTCTCCCAGACTGTTAGCTGTTTTAAGTTTGAAATGCTTATTGAAAGACAGGTTCAGGACAAATTTCATGGTTTTCTAGCCAGCGAGCTGTAGCTGCAGATTTTTCTTCTTGTTTATACTTCAGATTCCTGAGATGTTCATATGTTCTTGTTTTCAATTTCCTTTTTGTTTTCCCAATATAGATTTTGTTACAGTCTTTGCATTTAAATTGGTACATTCCTGATTTTTCTATTGCTTTGGTTCTGAATGTGTGTCAGTGACTCAGGCGTTTAGCTATGTCCTTCACATAAGCGAACCTGAGATAGCACTTCATTGTTCTTCCACCTTGCTCCATTGTTTTACACCCTGTTCCAAAGGTATTATCCTCTCTTTCCTGGAGCAATAAATATTACGGGAAGTAGCACCAGTAATACATTATATTACCACATCAAACAAAACAATTATGATCATACTTTCAATAAGTAAACCTATAAAGCCTGCATACATATAAAACAATATATTTATGAGCATATACAGTAGAATCTCGTTAGTACGTTTTAGCAGGGACCCAAGGATTTGGACGTCATAGACGGGAAAACGTGTTAACATAAATACAAAATCTGCAATTTAAGAATATATTTATCAATAAAATCTAATAATACATCATACCTCAAAAACGGATGTGAAATATAGACACTATTTACACTGGTTTGAAATACACATCTATAGCTGATTGCTTTGTTGGTTTTAATGCCAAAATTTTACCGTCCATCTTGTTTAGTAAAGTCATTACATAGTCATCAACTTCGAAACTGCATACATATCACTTCACTATGTCCATTGCCTGCATTGCTTCTGACACTGTAGGTACTGGCTCATCATCACTTTCATCTCCCACTGATGCTTTTTCTTTCACTTGTTCTTCAAGAATTTCATCTATCGTCGCTGTTTCACACTCTGGAATTTCATTGTCAATGTTTACGTATGTTTCAAAAGACACGCCGGCATCATCTGCTATTTGGCGCCATTCTTCACTCTCGGAAAACTCATCTTCCTGCGTGATTGCATCACCAAGAATCCGGCAAAAACCATTATGCTTCATGCACCAAATTATGCCTTGATCTAAAGGTTGTAGCTTACTCATGCAGTTTGCTGGAAAGAAAATGATCTTTATGTTTCTTAAATTTGAAACAGTTGGTGGATGAGCGGCACACTGATCAATAAAGAGTGCAATTTTTCTGCTTTTTATGCCCAGTCTTGCGTCCCATGCTTGTAAGAAATTTTCAAAGATGGCAGAAGTTATCCAGGCTTTTATGTTGCAAGTGTGCTTTTCCAATAACCAGTGGTACCAATTTCTCTGTTCCGCTTTCATTACAGCACAACAAAACTGTAATCCTCTCCTTGTTAAGCTTCCCGCCGTGGCACTTAGTGCCCTTAAAATCCAGGGTTTTGTCTGGCAAAAGATGGGAAAAATAGTCCTGTTTCATCTGCATTATAAACATCGTTGGGGCTATAGTCTTTCAAAATTGACGGGAGCGTTGTATTTTTCCACATTTCTATATTTTCACACAGTGTAGCGTCATAATCTAGGGCAGTAGCCTCACCTGGCACACATCTGTAGACTAAGCCATGTCGATTCTTGAATCTTTCAATCCAGCCATTGGATGCTTTGAAATCATCCAGTCTCATCTTCAGTGCTAAATGTGTTGCCTGAGCTTGAACCACATTACCGTCTATTGGCACATTTGAAGCTCTAGCTTGTGTAAACCACTTCGACATTCTCCTCTTAGCGTATCCTCCACAGCAATGAAAATCATGTATTATATGTCCAACAGATGTCGCTCTATGTCATACGCTTGCTCTAACGTAATGCTGGCAACATATGATTAACTAATGCCACCAAAACCGGTAAGATACTCAGCCTTAAGGCGTAGCCGAGAGATTGAGGGCCCCCAGCCTCAAAGTGTAGCCAAGGGATCTGCGTGTCTAAAACTCAAATGGTTCATGTTCGAAGAAACAACAGCACATCACATATTTAGCGGATTTCACTTTTTATTTAGGTTGGCAGTTCCCACTTTGCATGTGATTTAGTGAAAAAATGGCTACGTTTGTTGTGTTCATAATGAGATTTGCCTATAAAAGTAAAACACCTAAAAGGGGCGGGCAAGTGGGCACCAGATATTAAAGAGATCACATCCACTTCTAAACTCACTCCTAAGGTAATTTATTCACTTTCCTTTTGCTTTTATAAGCATTTTCAACGGGGATACACTAAGAGGAGATTTGCCAACCACTTAGCAGAACATCTTCTAATTCTGGAAACTGGCCAGGGTGATTACGTTTTCTTTTAGCATTTTTCCTTCTTCAAAAGCAGTTTCAATTAGTTTATGTTTGCTAACAGTTGTGTTTAAGGTTGACGGAGGAATGTTTAACTTCTGCACTATATCCACATGTTTCATATTTGGATTGCGATTTACTTCTTCAAGGATTTTCAGTTTTTCACTGTTGGTTATTTGCCACACTTTCTTTTTCTCCATTGCAAACAAAAAGTCAAAATACAATTACGTTTCGTCAACACTCAACAGCAGAAACTAAGTAAAGCATTCTCTATCCCCCACACAAATATGTACATACATGCATGCCATTGGCTGCCGGTTGCACCCCGCCTGGTTTGACCAAAGTAACGAATGAGGGTGTCAAACTTTGAATGTAGTAAATCTACTCCCACTGGACTGACCAAGCATTGGCCAAAATAGCGAATGAGGGCGTCAAACTTCGAACGTAGTATGCGGGAGCAAGAAAATGTACCAAACAAACATTATTTATTGCATTTGGTGCCGGGACTTTTATAATTCAACATAATACACGGGAAAACTTGTTAATGAGGAATGCGCTAACGAGATTCCACTGTATCTGAAACATTATTCAAACTGCACCTGTTGACAATATTTTTGAACTACTGGTGTCAAGCTATTTGCATCATAGGCAAGAAGCTCCCTAGTCCACTGCATGCTTGCAGTTCAAGGATAAAGCCAATCTCCTGAGTAACTCACAGTAGTAGGTTTCGAATGGAGCATGGGTTTTTGGATGCCAGAATAATGTTGTGCTCTTTGAATACTTTATTGGAACTGGTCATGGACTTTGGGAAGGTACGTGAACTTCTTGATGTGCATTTTAATTTTTATGCTGACAGTTTGGTGGTTTGTGTGCTGCCTTCAGTTTTTTTTTTTTTTTTTTTTTTTCTTTTTGGATTTTCTTGTATATTGTTTTTCTACTGAAACCATTGTTTTCTGCTATTCCGTAGACTGTCTCTTTTTTCTTTGTTGAATTCTGCAATGTTGAGAGGTATGTGAAAAAGCCTGTCTATCAAACTGTTGAAGACTGCATACTGATATGATTTTGGATTGTAACTGTTGGATTTTATACAGTTGTCTGTGAACATTTCCATTTTGAAAAACAAAGATTGGGTCTTCAATCTTGAATTACTGCCAAGCAACCATCTCAACAAGAAATTTCTTGATAAACTCCAGAGGACAACAATAGTACAATAATCTTCAGCAAAAGGACACCACACTTTGGCAGTCAGCATCAGGTTGATGATGGTAGCAATTGAGCTCTCGAAACATGTCCCATTTTACAAAAATATAAGTGATGTAGTATCAATAAATCGACTCACATATGTTATACATTTTTTATACATCACTCTACATAAACTTCCGCTGAAAAAAGTGAAACTAACATATGTTCAACGATGAGGTGAAAGAGCTAAAACCTTGCAAAATAATATTTGACATGACAAAAACAGATGCGATCAGTGTCATTTTCATATTTATCCAAACATTTACCAAAATTTTGACATGGAAAAGAGGAAAGAGTAAAATAAAAACTCTCTGAGTGCCCAAATTTCTTTAACAAATTTATGCCCAATGCTACTCTGGCTTTCATGTTGCTCTATCCAATGTGTTATGAAAGTTTTAGAATAAGAAATAGGTAATATGAATATAGCAAAAGTATTTGCCTTTCAGAAAAAAGACTACTTCACTTTTTAAATCAAGTATTTTAAGTAATATTGTATGATTTCGCCTGTAAATGGATTTGTGAAGTAATAGACAGAACCTTAGAATGGACTGAAACACATTTTAGTTATTTTGGCTAAAAAAATTAATTTTTTGATTTCTGGTGGAAAAATTCAACATGCTTGAAATTTTATTTTCTCTGGAATGTTATTAATTACCCTAGAACAGAGGCAATTCACCATTTGAACGTCTATTTTAAAGTGCTGTCCTGCTTAAATGTTTATGGTTACTTTTCTCATATAATTCACAATAAAATTGCTTTGGTGGACTTTGTGACAGTGATGTGTCTATAATTAGTAATTGTTGTGTCGTTTGTAACACTACATCACTTACTTGTTTTTATCACGAATACATGTTTCAGGAGCTAATTGCTCCCATCCTCAGTTCCCTGTTGACTGCCCGCATTCTTCGACTTGGTTGTAAGCTTGAACTCTGGTAGCGCACTTATAATTTTGAAACCCCGCCAGGAGACTTACTTTTGAAGAAGTTCTTCCAGCCGCCACCAGTGTTCAAGCTTACAACCATGACAAAGGATGCGGGCAGTCAACAGGGAACTGAGGATGAGAGCAATTAGCTCCTGAAACATGTATTTGTGATAAAAACAAGTAATTTCCAAGTTTTACTGATGCCTCCCTTTAACTTTGCAACATCAAAACTAAGTATACACATGCCTTAGAGAAACAAAAATAAATTCATTGTAATTCCCGAGATGTTAAATTCTTCAAAAGGTGATATTGTTACTAACACACCACAGTGGCTCAAAATATGCTTCTTTCTCCTACTCTACCAAACATGTATCTCCAAGAGGATACAAATTTTAAACTCTCTGTATCAGGTATCTGAAATGAAAACAAATTTTTTTTGTTAATTACATTTGTGTTACATTTTGTAAATTACACTTGTATTGCTGCACGAGAACCTAACAGTTCTAACCCTTTCTATAATGAAAATTTAAATGCTGCACTCTCTTTAAAGATGTATCCATTTAAATTTCACCTCATACTTAAATTCTATAAGCAAGTCCATGAGTCAGCAGCCTGATTGGGCCAAAACCTACTGCACAACCACTGCATTATCTGCCTCTATGCACACAGGATATCATTTGCAGAGTGCAGTAACTGGGTGGCATGTAGCAACATGCCAACTCCTCTCAGCCATATAAATGCGATTTGAGGCCAGAGCCCCTACTTCACCACCTAATGGCTCCTAATTGGTTGCTAAGGATCTCATGAGGCTGAGTGCACCCTATCGGACCTTCCTGCAGGGGAAAATCCCCATGTGAATACTGAGAATCAAACCCGAGTCACTGCACACTGCAGGCATCAACTTTTCTGCAGCCTTTATAATTATATAGCAAACATAACATGTCTTACTTCTGTCTATACAAATGTAGATTGTACAGATCAGATTTTGTAAAATTTTTGTGGTAATTTTTTATTTTGAATAAATAACTGATAACTTATGTGTAATGGGCTACAGTGAAGTAAAAAAAAATCACATTTTCAAAAACTTTATATTGTCCTGTGCCATGGCACAGTGAGTTAGGTGGTGGTGCTCTGGTTCCTGGTCAAGGAATCCAGTGAGTTCAAGCCCAACCATGGTTGTACAGATTTTTCATCCCAAATGTAGGACTGGTGCCCACTTGACATCATGAAGAATGTGAGAAACTATGATTGGTAGCAATCTGTGCAATAAAAAAACCAATATTCAGACTGGAGATGCATGGTGCTGACCACATCACCTCCCCATACTAATTGGATTCACCTGCCGTATGAATGTGAGGCTGATTGTTGCATTGGTAGGTAGACCTTGGCCCTTCATGAGCAGCAATGATGGTGGTGGCAGTTTTTGTATTATTTGGTTGTTATAAGAATTAAAAGATCATATGCTTAATAGATTTTTTAGCTTCAAGGCAGAGCTAGTTTTTTTTTTTAATAATTAAATGACAACGTATTCTAGTGGCAGTGAGGGTTTGGTTGGAGACCATATGTTTACATTGCCCACCAGTGGTAAGAACGAGCTATATTAGAAATTAAGAAACACTAGCGCAAGTGAATATTTTCATACTGCACTAACACAATTGTGATAACCTTTAGAAACTGAGTGGCATTCAACTAAGGGTAATCATTACCTTAATCCTAAAATTATGTTTTCACTTGCTAGCAATAAAGCATGTAGTTGTCAAATGTCTATTTTATTCCAAAATGTTTTTCTAAAAATTAACCAAACAATGACAAACTTTACCAACGTTCAAGAGTTTCCTGTGTATTTTAAATGACAGATGAAACATGTACTCCTTCCACATACTATATACACCACAATGTTCACAAGAAAGCGAAACATATATAGATAAGGTAAATAAAGAGGAACGATAGGGCTTTGCATGGTTAAGAACTGCTGATTGGAGATTAAAAGGCTTTAGAAATGGTATAGCCCAAGACCAATGCCCTTCATGTGGTAATAAGGAAGATTCTGAACATGTTATATTTGAATGTAAAGGGACTGACATGTGGAGAAAAGCATTTCTATCTGAAAAATGGTTAACTTAGCAGAAAATGTGCCATAAATAGTTTGTTCTGTCAAGACAGTAAGAAATTAGGTCAGTTTTTAGACAAAGTGAAAAGCAGTGTGGAATTGGACAGTAGAAAAAGAGAACACAAATAGTTACTACAGTAGAGAATAGATCTTAAAAATGCATATTCGCAGACTGTAAACAGGATATGACAGGTAATGAGCCTAGGGTAAATGCCATGTCATACTTGAATGTAATTTCCTTAGCATAATAAATAAAATATATACCATCTGATATACTTACGACATGAAGCCACTTGTTTAGATGCTCTACCACTGCTACAGCATCAGGAATGTTGTATCCCTCAGAACAGTGCTTTACAAGAACAGCTGTTGGTAATTTATTCTCGACGCTAAAGAAGAAATTAACACACATTATCTACCTATCTATATGATTATTTAAATATATCGACTTTTTGTTTATTGAAAAGTTAAATCAGACTTGTAAAATTCAATGTCACAGCCAGGACTCAATCACAGATCTTTGGCTCTCTGTGTCAATACTCTTATTGCTTCAGCTGTTATGGCACCACACCTGGAAATGCATTAAATCTTGTCCATTTGTTTATTGATATCTTCTTAAGAAATAAAAAATAGTTAATAAAAGCGGTTAACGATGGTTTTAAGGTTCTAAATTGTAACAGCTTTCTCTACTGTATGCAGTGATTTTTTTATACCGCAGATATAAACCTCTAATACTGTGTCCCAATAGAGGTGTCTGATTTATACACTGAGGCTTTCACAGCTGGTGTCCAAGTGAAATGCTCTTTTTTCTGGGCTTGTAGGCCATAATCGAGAAGTAGGAAGTGCTCCTGATGTTTTGGCCAATTTTGCATTGAGAATCTCAAAGGACTCATCTAAGAGTGAGCAGCTGTCAATCCACTGCACTTATACAGCAAGAGATGGGATTGCCTCCTGGTTGCTGAATGGTCATGGGTTATCCAACCACTTTGCTCCTAATGGTCCAGGGCCCTATGGTGCTTTCCATTGGGCAAAACATCAGGAACAATTCCTACTTCTCAACCACAGCCTACAAGCCCAGAAAAAACAGCATTTCATTGTGTCCCAAGATGACTTGGACACATGGACACAGGAATTTGCAGGGAAAGAACACAGTTGCTAAGTGCATATTTTTACCAAAACGTTTTTTTTTTCTACAGTTTATGAGAGACAGAATAAAAGTATTTATAAACTTTTTTGAATAGATTCATAAAGTTCTCTCTCTGGTTTACAGAAATTATATATATTATATACGCCCCTTCTATCTGGTGCAAAAATAAATCTTGAATTGTTGAGGGCTTCTGACCAACTGTTTTAAGAATGACACAATGGCATTTAGTCTCAAGCAAGAAGATTTAATTATCAATTTTTCTATTATAAAAAAAAACAAGTTTACTTATTCACTCTTCCAGATACAGGCAACCTGTAAGGGCATAGGCAGTAATTTTTTTTAGGGGGTTTGGGTACAATAGAGATAAGTGATCAAGTTTAAGTAGTAATAAGTTTGCATAACCATATACAAGCTGTTACACTGACAAATTTTCAGGGGTTGCAGAGGAGTGTTAGGCGAGCTCTTTGATATTGGGACACTTATGATCTTTGAGTTCATGGTTGTTTACAATAAATCAGAATCAATAATGAGCCAGTGCACCATGTTAAAACTTCCCTGAGTTGTTGCTACTTGCAGGTAATTGTGGTCATGCAAAGCAAAGGACAAGGTAGCAGAGTGGTAAGATTACAAAGCTCATGGCTGTGTTTGCATGGTTGACCAGGTTTGAGGTTCAAGTCGTAACAGAACAAGTTTTTTTTTAAATCCGTATTTCAATTCATGTATCATGAGACACCGCACACAATTTCATGTGCTGATCAGTGCTGCTAAATTTAATAGAGGAAATTAATTTTTAAGGGTGCTGTACACCACAAGCTTTGTTTGTGGATGCAAAAAATAATACTACAAAAAGAATAGAGGAAATCAAATTCATGTTCTAGTTTACATCGGGATGGAGGAAAAATGAAGAAAAATTACAGAGAAACAAATTTGATACTCATTAATGAAAGACAGATATGAAAATGATAAGAGATAGCTACTAAATAAAGTGCTTTGCTTAGTTGCACATTCCATGTGACAACTGAGAAACAATAATAGGTATGTAAAGTAAATTGATCATGCTGCTTACTCCCCTAAGTTTCATATTTCCAACTTAGGGAGGATGCAAACAATAAAGAAAAAACAAAAAAACAAAACAAAAAAAAGAAGAGGAGGAAACCAAATGTACAGTTATTTTCACTTCAATTGGAGGACATTTCTGATCCACATGAAAGAATAAAGAAAACCCAACATTTTAATCTCAAATTGGAGGGCATGTATGACCAAACCAAAATGATGATAAATTAAACCACCTTCTCATAATCTACAAATGGAGCTGGGAATTGTTGAAAGTGATGTCCTTCAGCATCTTTCAGAAGACAGAAGGGATGGAGTCTGTCTTCCTGCATCACTCACTATATACTGACTTGATTTGTGCCCATAGTACACACAATAGTATGCATACCAGCTGAAGGACGTTTCGAACCCTTTAGAGCACTTCTTCCTTGAAAATGGTGTGCGACAGTTTTGTCTTGCAATGGCGTTAGGTCTATGCACTGCCAGGGGTCCAGTTTCCCATAGATGTGGTGAATAGACTGGAAGGTAGAATGATGCAGTTGTTGCCTTTGAGGATATCTGACTGCATACAAGTTTCCTCCTGCCTCCATAAACAAAATGCACCGCAGCTAATTCGGAAGAGCAGTAAACATTAGCCTGGTTACACTGAATGTGATTAACCCATTTCCAATAACACAAAGAGCAGTAGTGAAATACATGCTATTAGTCTGAAATGACCTTAAAAGTGTGTGTTATTAGGTTAAGATCTGCATACCTGATATCTGCATATTATTATCTGTTATAACATAGGTATAAGAAAAATGCATTTCTTCCTTGGCAATATGTTCAAATTTTCCATGTGAATGCCTGTGTAACATGTACTTAACTTTGAAAGAAACACGAGAAATTAAAATTGGGTTCACCCCAAATGCACACCATTCATCTGTTCGGGAAAAGGAGAAAAAAAGTTTAAATACTTGTATGGGGTTTGAATGCAACAGGGGATTGATTCCATTCTGGCTCTGCTCTGCAGAATTTTCAGAGTTGCCCAGCCTTTGGCTATGTCCCACTGACATGCACACAATCTTGAGTGATCTTTATATCCAAACCTGGACGTCCTAGTTATGCAAAGGCAAAGGCATATCGTCCAATAAGCCTCTCTTCCTTTTTTTCATAAAGGTTTACAGAGACTGGGGAGGGACAGTGTACTAGGGAATGCCCCACTACACGGATACCAATTTGTCTATCAGTCTGGGAAATTGATGAAAACATGCTTCATCATGTAGTGTGCTCGAGAAATTGTTGGCGACCAAAGATATTGTCTTTGGTGCATTTCTCATATAGAAGGTGCCTTTGATAAGACTTCCTGTGAAGTAATTATGAAAGGCCTTCAAGAGCATGATTTACCACCAATTATTGGTAAGTGGTTACATTTCATGTTAACCAATAGGGAGCTGACCTTGAGCATCTTTAGGGAGATGCTTGGCCTGTCTTATGCTGGAGATTGCCCACAGGGAGGGGTCCTCTCACCCATGCTTTGGAACCTGGTGGTGGATGGACTATTGCAGCAACTCAATGATGCCGGTTTTCTTACCATTGGATTTGCGGATGATATTACTATTATTGTCAAAGGGAAATTTCCTAATACTGTAGCTGAATTGCTTCAATCACCACTCAGGAAAGTTGGGACATGATGCGACAGAACCAAACTTTCTGTCAGTCCAAGTAAAACATTGGTAATAACCTTCACCAGTATGAGGAATATCGGGACCTTAAGAAACCTACTCTATTTGGTGAAACTGTACCAAATTCATCACAAGTCAAATACCTTGGTCTTCTTTTAGACAAGAAATTGACTTGGAAAGACAATTTAGACCACTGAGTTGCCAACACTTACAGGGTATTTTGGAACTGTGAAAGCCTATTTGGCAAGATATGGGGACTAAGTCATCCTCTGTGGTCTAGGGATATCATGCTAGCCTCTGGTTCTGGAGGTCATGGGTTTAAACCCGACAGAGAGCAATGGACTTTTTTGGGCGTAAAAATCCTTAGCATGGCTTCCTTCGGAAGGGAAGCAAAGCCGGTGGTGCCGTGTCGTATATTTACGGCACGTAAAAGAACCAAAACCTGATAAAGAGGCCTCTGAGCAAAATTTCTGGTGTTTCATGCCCAATAGGATAGAATGGGACGCCAAGGACCATAAAGAGCATCCATAGATAAAAAACTCAATTTAATTAATGGGGACTAAAACTCAAAGTGATGTATTGGATACACATTGAGATAGTTAGATCCTTTTATCTTATGCTGCATTGTATTGATGGCCAAGAGTTAAATTAAGACAGTGCAAAAATGAACTTAGCAAGTTGCAAAGGGTATTTTCCATTGCCATTACAGGGGCATTGAGAACTACCCCCACTGCAGCTATGGAAATGCTATTGGAACTTGCCCCCTTACCCATTTGGGTTGAGGCAGAGGCCTTTAGGGCATTCCATAGTTTAAAGCATCACACTGAAGTTCTCCTCGATGGACGCTTAGATCACTTCAAACTACTGGGACAAAAAGTTGTTTAGGATACTCAGTATGAGGAGTGACTCTTTGACACACTGTCAATCCTAAATGTGGTGAATGGAAAGGACAGGTTAAACCTGATGAAAACAAAGCCCCAATCTGGTATACCAGTGGTTCTAAAACCAGATTTGGAACAGGGGCTGGACTTTATGGCAATGGTAGGAAGCTATCCTTTAGCTTGGGGGAATATGCCATAGTCTTTCAGGCAGAGATATTTACTATTTTAGCTAGTAATTGGAGTGTAAGAAGATGCTATTATAATACACAGATTCTTATACTCTCAGATAGTCAGGCAGGTCTGAACGCCCTCTATAACCACTTGGTTAAGTCCAAGTTGGTCTTAGAATGCTGTGAATCCCTCATAGCACTAGCAACCCATAATTCAGTTCAGCTGAAGTGGGCACCTGGGCATTGGGGATTCTGGGCAACGAAAGCACAGATGAAGCTGCTAAGAAGGGAACTGAGCAACCTTTTATTGGATCTGAACCACTACTGGGGCTGTCATCACGACTGGTTAAGCTGGCTATCAGAGACTGGTTGCTCAGAGAACACAAGAAATACTGGAACTTATCTGTAGGGTTCCAAAGCTCTCATACGGAGACTGGACAGAAGTAGGACTCAGAACTGCTAAAATTAAGCAGGGAAAAGCTCTCATGGGAACAGGCCTCTTTACAGGACATTATCCACTTAGAGAGCACTTGCACAGAATGGAACAAGCCAATCCTCCGTCCATCTATTGTGTAACGGCTGGTTCACAACAGACTGAGAATGGTAACAAAAATGGAAACTAGAACAGGAAGCAATGCAGCATACAAGATTTTGGTTCACAACAGCCCAGTAATGAGAACAGGAATGCATATCAATGATCATATCAATCACAAAGTGGAAAGTCAACTTTGTGCATTGGGATTTCATTTGTTTTTAACTGACCAATGATATTTTTTCACCGCTTCCAATTAAGCCAACGTAATGCAGATTAGCCAACGTCAAAATTCAAGAGAGTAAACATTATCTAAATGCATATTCATTACATTTATGATTACTCTAATCACACCAAGCTTTCTACCTTTATTTTTAATGGCATGCATTATTGTTCAGATACAAGAGTTTATTGTTCTTTGATAAATTCTACTGCATTTTTCTGTTCTTTGTACCTTTTGCCATTGTTTTTCAGGTAATAGCCAGTTTTGAGTTGCATATAAATAAACTACAGATGATCCTTTCACTACAAGGACCAATGCTCAATGGATATGCAGGTGTCAGGAAGCACATATGCTACTAATTTCTTCCACTTTCATGTTTCCAGCTTGTAACTATAGAGAGCACTAGTGGCTGTTTCATGTCATGGCCACCTAGAATAACCTCTACAGTGAAGAGTCTAATATGCACAATATGGATCTAATATGCAGTGCCTGGGAATGAAAACAAGAAAATTATAATTTGGCCAAGTTTTCTTTTCCATTCCTGAGGCCCGGAAAAGCTTCGCGTTGATTGTGAACATTCCCATTAGAATACATGTATTTCAACTTCACCATTCTCATTCTGGTTATTGTTCTTGGTTGTTGTGAACTAGCCTTAAGTGTCCAGCACTTGCTCACCAAAGAGCCCTCATTTTTGGGAGTCAATTTCCAAAATTGGAAGAGCTTTCAAACATTACGGTCCAGAGTCTGATCCAGTTCATTATGAACGTCAGACTTCTGGATCAATGATAATAAGATTGGGGACATGCAATAGATCTGCAAAGGTCACAGTGCACGGCATGTTGCCCCCCTATCATACTCATGGGCTTGAACCCAGCACCAGCAAACTGACAGTCGAGCATGCTAATGACTGCGCTACTACTAAAGCTAACTGTTGCTTGCCTCTGAAGTGTATGATTCTCCATGCGAAGGTGATGGTATCAGTGGTGCACTAGCCCTTGCTGACGGAGTATTTTTCTAGAAAAAGCAAAGCTCATAACTGAAAATACTGCAATGGTAGCTATTTTCGCATTGTAGATGAGAAATTACTATTTTAGAGTGGAAATCATTACCACATTTATATTAAGTCTTTATTTATTTGCATTTATATGTATGAATAATCAAATGAAAAATCATTATGTAATTTCAAAGTTTGTCAGTTGAATTCTGTAACACCTGTATACTTATCGCAACAGAGGGGTAAAGCAGGGAGCTGCAGGGATAGAACAGGTGTAGTGAAATTGAAAGGAATAGGAGGGGGCAGGAATTTAGAGGAATACCCAATAAGCTAAGTTAAACACAATTATTGGCACATGATTCTTGAATGTGAAGAACCCAAAATAATGAAAGAAAAATTGAGGATTGAGAAATTGGCCATTCTAATACTAGATATAGTTGGGAAAAAGTTGCTGAACTTGAAATCAGGGAAGAACATTAGTGAGTTTAGGGAATATTTAGGTAAAGAGCACATGGATGAGGAAAATAAATAAACATGGGGAGTCAGAACAGGTGGAAAGGGATTGAGCTTATTTACATGGGTAAAGTGTTCTCGGAAGTTGAATAGCTGCAGTGTTGAAGCTGATGGACCACTTGGCTATGCAGCAACTTGAATATGAGCCAAATATTGTATGACTAAGAAATTGTAAAAGAGTATTGTAAAAAAAGTCGGATGTACTATACAGTTCAAAATATACAATTTATATATACAATACTATACAATTCAAAAAAAAAAAAATATATATATATATATGTATATAGGAAACTTTAATTATTAAAGCCACATTTTGAGCCATTGTATTTTAATCAGTATGTTAAATTTAATGAAACTGGCACTACAGTATTCATTTTAAGAGCTGGGGGTATGATATTCGACTCCATTGGGAAAAATAAGTGCATGCAAGGAGTGTGATTCTTTCTTTTCTTATACATGTTACCCAGTTTCAATCATGTTCATTGAATATGAATATCAAAGGCTATTTTTGGCACTTTATTGCAAATATGGCATATTTTTAATGATTTCAACGCCAAAGAGGTAAATGGGAAGCCTTAGAATATTTTAATAAATTTGAGTTACTGAAAGGGGCAGTTTTATACTACGGTCACTAGAAAAGTATTGAGATACAGAACATTGGCCTCCCCTTGGGAAAGCATTGTTGTTGGGTTGAAATTGCTAAGTCATTGGTGTTGCCATGGTAGCAGCCAGAACTCTGCTGTTTCAGCAATTTTCCTGCATTTTATGTTTTAAGTCTGGAAAGTGTGCATGTTCTTGCAAGCACAATGGAGATTTAGAGAGAGCATTTTAGTGTGATGATCTTGTTTGATTTCAAATGTGGCTTTGTGATGATCTAGAATGATTTAAAATGTGGCTTTAATAAAATGTGGTCACTTGAGAGTCTGAGGGGGGGGGGTTCTGGAACTTTTCTACTTCATGTGCTACTGTGTTTTGCTGGTTTGGAGAATTTAAGAGGGGGTGCAATTTTGCAAGTTCTTAAAGATGAAGAGAAGAGTGGCAGATCAATAGCAGTAGTGACAGAAAAGCCACTCCTGTGGAAACAATGATTTGGGAAAATCCAAGACTACAAAGAAATTGTTGAAAATATTGCCAAGAGCTGGCATTAGGGATTAGCTCGAGTATTTCAAATTTTCTTGTGAGTACCTTTGTTTAAACACAGTTTCTTCAAGACTGGGTGCTCCATAGTTTTTCTAAAGCACAGAAGCTCCACAGTGTAGAATGGTGCCAAGATTTAACTGTGGAATGTCTCACTGTGTTTCAGATATTATTATGAGTGATGAAATATGGATATATCAGTTTAATCCAGGAACAAAATGTCAATTCCTATTTGCATGTTCCCTGATGACCAACCACCTGCCAAAGTCAAAGATCTCAAGGAGTGTGGGAAAGAAAATTTTTTCTCCACAAGTTTCCACATGACAATCATTGTGCTCAAAAATCATAGAACTGTTACTGCAAAATGATACACAGAAGTTAATCTTCCGAAAGGTTTCATAAAATCTAAGAACAGTGTTCAAAGAAGGACTAAGGGGCATTTTGTTGCAACCTGACAATGTATCAGCTAATACAGGTAATGTAACAATGGAGTTTCTGCAAGGAACTGAGGCAAAACTATTGACTCATCCACCCTATAGTCCTGACCACCATGCAATTTATTCCTGTTCCCTACTGAAAAACTGACTTCAAGGTCACTGATTTTCTGGTTGCAAAGAAGCAGTTGCAGCATATGAGGAGAATTACTCCAGTGCCAGAAACTGAGTGGCATGGACACTTTCAGAAGTAGTTCCTGAGGATGAAATGCTGCTTACAGTGCAGGGAGAATATTTTGAGAAGCTGGGATATACAAAACGTTTCTATGAATACTCATTATTTGCTGTCTAAATGCTTATCTAGTGACCTTCATATATGTTTATATCACCGCACTTCCCTTTGATTTAACTAAACTTCGCTATCAAGGAGTATTTTTGGTATATCTGTGATAAAGCTTGGTAGATTTGGTTTTACAATCTGCAAAAAATGATAAGATACCCTACAAGTTTCAACAAATTTTTCTACTCTTACATTCAATCTCCATTTTCAATCCCTAACATTCTTTGGCCTATCTAGACAAAACTTTGTACACTCATACTATAGAACCCAACAAAAATTATAAGCTACCCTACAACTCCTAAAAACTACCCTTATGATATTTTCAAACCCTTATGTAGAATATGTACTGTTTAAACCATCTGGTCAAAATATTGCACAATGATACAATAGGATTTGACAAAAATCATAGGTTATCTTACAACTTCCAAAAATCACCTACTCCTTATTTTCAATTATACGGTACTCCACAATTTTTAAAAGTTACCCTTGTTTTATTCTCAATCCCTTATGATAAAACTGTAAGCTTGATCAATCAGGAAACAAATTTGTGCAATTAAAGGCCGCAGGACTTGGCAAAAATTATAGCATAGGATACTACACAACTTCAAAAAACTATCCCTGCTCATATTTTCAACCTCTTATGTACAAATTGACACCATCTAACCAATCTGCATAAAACTTGTATACTTGCACTTTAGGTATGAGTGTAAAATTCATGACTTTCAAAAACCTCCCAATCCCTCTTCAGCCTCATGCTACCTGTTAAATGGCAGTTAAGACTACTAGTACAGAATAAATATAAGCCATCAGTTTGTTATTACTTCTGATTATTGTGATCGTACTTACCACAAAGCATACAGAGGCTTTGTAAAACCACATCCAACAATTTTGAATCCTATATCATCCGATACTGCTTCAGAAATCTTGATGTCTCCTGCTACATCTTTTTCTGAAGATCTGAAAAATTTAAGCTCAGAATGATACGACATATTGAAGTAGAATGTCCATCCCAACTAAGTGGTACATAACACTTTTCAGCTTTACTTCTACTGAAATATGTGAATAATGCAAAGCATCACTCTGCATGACAAAATATTAAATCAGCGTTTGATTTAAGAATATCAGTTCAAGTTTAATCTCTTGCTCCTCTTGGGAGCGCAATTACTTAAACTGAAAGCAGTATCTTCAACTCTCAGAGTGTTCCTAAGGGCCACTTGCAAAGAAATGACTTAAGTTTGTGTTCAGTTAAACATTGTCTAACTTTGCATTGCTTAATCCATGTGTAAATAGTGTTTATTTAACAGCATTTAAAGCATCATCTGCCCCAAAAGTGGATACAGCAACACTGCATTTTGAAGCTTTCATATTTGGAAATCATGCGACACAGTTGTTTCCAGAAGAAGTGGAAGAAAAGCAAAATTCTGACAGTCTTTTTTCTACCAGTGGAGCAGAAAGCAGAATGCCAATTGCAGATGCAGTACCAAAATGCAAATCTACAACAATCGGAGTTCGGCAATAAGCACATCAGGTTTGGTGAACTGCTGCAGTAGATCTTCAGGATTCTGTCTGTTAGTGCTCACAGTAACTTAAGCATCTGATTTATTATCCTTTGACATATGCTCAAGTCTATTCACTTAAATGTCTTGGTTGTCAAAATATGTTATTAAACCTCCTGAAAACTATTACTTTAGTATATCCCTAACATTTTTCAGTAATAATGTTCAATTCATAAAGCGCATACATTTTATGGATGCACATTAGTAGTATTAAACAAGGTGCTCAAGAGCTGGAGTAATTTTACTTCAATCATAACACCAAAAATGAATGAACAAACTATTTCTGCAGTAATAGATGCTTGTTTCATATCTGCATACATAAATTTAATGTTCTAAACAGCATCACTGGTTCAAACGGCAGAATAAATTAAACAATCAATTACTTCATAATCCCAAAGACAGAAATCCGATGGCAGTTGTATACAAGTTAACACCAATGCCAAAAGGCAACATGTTCAAAAGGCACAAGACCACTGATATGATCATTGTAGTTAAAGCCAGAACAATTAAATATGGAACAATTAAAAACCTCCACATCAGGTTTGCTTTCACCATATGAAATCAAAATGAGAAGTTAGACAATTTTTAGCTTACAACATAGAAAAGCCCTAAGCACATTTTTTCTTATTAAAATTCTGCACCTATAAGAAACAAAATCATATACCAGGTGAGTCAGCAGCCCCTTCCTTTTTTGAAAGACAGGGCACCCTTCAAGCTGCAATTACACTTAAGTCCATTTTCTTTGCTTATCAAATACTACTTGACGTTTTTAGGTAGACAAAAGTTAAAAAATCAGAGGAAAAGTAGTTTAAGGGACACAAAGTACTCTGCATTAAAGTAAACTAAAAAACATAGGATTCATTGGCTCTTCTTTTGAATATGTGATGCAAGTTTGCCGATTATTTTTCTAAGTCCACAAGTATGCTGACGCTAAGTTAGGGTGTTATGTGCAACTTTAATCACATTTGTAAGCTTTCTGAATCACTTTTATTCATTTCAGGCATTGTTTAAACATTAACAAACATTCATAAATTCTATGCTTTTTTGCTTACTGTGCACGTACCCATGACGAATAAGGCTGAGCAGTCACATTACTTTGGCATTCTGCTTGCTGCAGTGGTGCCAATAGTCTCTGGTATCACTAAATTACACTAAACAAACACACTATCTTAACTATTTACAATAAACTAGCGAAACTACTTCTAGACACTACACTGCCTATACCACAGGGTAGATCTGCCTAATGTCCTCAGTAAGTTCCTGGAATGGGTCTACTGATCGAGTTTTACAATCTGTGTGTCATAAATAATCACAAATGTGACTGCTGAGATTTTCACTACGAATGCCGCCCCTGGATAAATCTATGTCTTAGAGATCGCCAGTGCGAATCTATGTTGTTCATGTGTGCAAATTGGTGATGGGGTCTACGAAATGCATGGAATGATTTACTGAAAGGTATGGTTCAAATCCTCCGGCCATCAGTCCATAGTACTCCCTCTAGGCATCTGTGTGAATCGCACTGGTGAACTCGACATGCTCTGTGATCAAATGATATAGCATGTTGGCACCTCTTTGGTTGTTAGGGCACATTGTCATCTGCACCTCATTAGTTTCTACATCAATCATACCCAGGAACCAGTTGTATGATGCGTCCATGATAGAATTTGTGTTGCCCTATTTTACACTCGTTGATTTGAACTCCGTGGCCTTGACCACCAATTTTCCTCCTTGCATTATACTTTGTGTCATTGGACATCATGCAGACTTCCCAACAATACGTGAATCAATCTGACACTGTTCGCGAGCTCACACATTGGTCACCTGTCAAACACTCATATGGCTGTTTGTGTGCAAAACACTGCATCAAAAATAAGATTTGAGTGGGCAATAACTATGCCCGCTCGAACCACGTTCCCTTGCACACAGAATGCGTCACTTTTTCATGTCTGGTTCTGAAGAAGAAAAACTCTGTAAATATCAGAAGTGATTCTTTGTACAAAAATTCAATTGCTACAAAAAGTTACCTCATTATAATTGCTTTTTTCAGATGTCACCCACCTGCTGCAAAATTTGGGATAAGTATGATCCCATCTCTTGATGGAGTGCATTCAGAACATGACTGTCCTCAGGAGATCTTCATGAAATAATAACTGAAAACAGGCCTCTTCATCTTGTACATATTGAGCAAGATCTACTTTATTAACAAAACGAGGCATTGCTCGAAAACACGCAGAGTACGCAGAAGTACTATGTACACACTTTCGCTTCTGACTGACGAATAAAATATGCTCCACTGCAAGCCCAGCTTTGTTAAACAATAACACCGGAGAGGGAACATGGTTGGGACTTTCCAACAAATACCTGCATCTTCATTGTTTCCACATCCACTTGGCTACATCTGTTATGCATGTGTTTGGAAAATTTTTACAGCCGTTGGCTACAACGTTGCAAAGTCACTAAATATTGGTTGCACTGTGAGCTGCAATACGCCATGTACATTACATTTTATCACATCTGTACACAACACATAACAAGGACTTAGACAAATTCTCGCCGGAGTCTCGCGTCACATGTGCAAGAGTTTCTCTGACTAGTTTACTGAGAGTGATTTCTGGGTTTCCAGGCGATTTTTAAAAATTTTCACATTACAGTATATATAGCCACGTAATTCAGTTAACACCATTGATAAAATCGACCTATCATATGAGTCCACTATCAATATTAGCTAAAAAGAAAATGGCGGAATTTCATAATTAGAAACCGGATAGGCTACGACAAATTAGAGGCATGCATTTATCCTAAATGGATGCTGTGCAATCAAGACACACAGATTATTAAATAATGGTTTATTTAAATTTTGGCATAAACTACATCTTATACATCTTAAATAACATATAATAGCATATGCCATTTAAATAATGTTTAATATCCAACAAAGAATTAAAGCTGTCCTAAAAGGCTGGTGACACTGGTGTGGCATCTGGCATGCAAGCTCTAAGGTTGAACCCAGAATGTGCTCTCAGCTGAGTGTAAAAGTAGCTGAGTGGAATTCTGAACTGTATGTTGTATGCTAACCGCCAGTAACATGGGTTTGCATCTTGGTTCTGTACATGTGTTTTTTTTATTCTCATTAAAGTTTGGAAATCGATATCATAATAATGTAGTTTTTTATAGTACCCAAGTTTTTAATGGAATTATAATCTAAATAGTTCTTTGTAATAGAATAGGTATAATAACCTAAACATAAACTGTAATTTTATGTAACATTCTGATTACTTATATCTAAATATATTAAATAGGATGCCATTCTGTCCCATTTGACTGGTATTATATGCAAACTGATGCTTTGAATGTTGACTCTCTTCACCCTTCATGCAGATGCTGTCAATAAAAATTTGTGCCAGTTCACCATTATGTATTTGACAGATGAGTACATTGATATGCTCCTTATCTACAGAGGTGAGAGTGAATGCATAAGCAACTCAGCATCTATACCAAGAGAGATATCCAAATAGACAACAGCCAACAGCAAAAACTTTCTGGAATGTTGAAAGATGCTTGCATACAAAGCATCACTTGTAAGAATGCCTCCTGTTAGACACACACCAGTGACATCTGGTGTTAATGCAGTCTGTTTTGAATGCCATCCTGAATAATTTGCATACTAGTGCATGGGCAGTTTCTCAAAAGGTCAACATTAGCCATCTTTTTTTAGTGTGAATACTGAATGCTAATATGTTTCATCTGTATCATTTGCCCTACATCAAGCACTTTGTGAGAGATTCTGAACTCAAGCGAACTTCTGTGAATGGATGCTGGGGTGAATAGCAAATGATATGGGATTTGTATCCAGAACCCTGTTTTCTGACAAATCAAGATTCCACAATAATGGGACCATAAATCTCCACAATATGGACTACTGGAGTGTTGATAATCCTTACTGGGCAAGGAAGACAGCATTCCAAGAGCTGTGGGGAGCAAATGTCTAATGTGGAATCTTGGGTGATCACCTTGTTTGATTTTGAGGGGCACCTAAACAGGAGCTTGCTACCTGGAACTTCTCTGTAATGAGCTCCCCTTATTACTGGAGAATGTGCAACTGCAGGATGATGATGTGGTTTCAGCATGATGGTACTCCTCTGCACGTTGTCCTCCGTGGTGTAGTGGTTACCATGCTAGCTGCTAGTTCCTGAGGTCACTGGTTCAAATCTGGTGGAGGGCAATGTATTTTTTTGGGCGTAAAAATCCTCAGCATGGCTTCCGTTTGAAGGGAAGTACAGCTGGTGGTCCTGTGTCATAGATTTATGGCATGTAAAAGAACCTCAAGTCTGATAAAGAGGCCTCTGAGCAAAATTACTGGTCTTTCACGCCCAATATAGAATGGGACGCTAAGGACCACAGCATAAATAAAGTGTCCATAAATAAAGCTCAATTTTTTTCTCCTCCGAACAGGTCAATGATTGTCTGCAATCCTGGCCATTGGATAGGAAGATAAAAGGACCAGTCTCCTGACCAGCCAAATCACCTGACCTCGACTTCTTCCTCTGGGGTTATTTAAAGCAATGCATTTATGCAGAGGAGCCAGAAGATCCAGAATGCCTTCGCCAAATTACAGTGGCCTGTAGAGCCATTACACACTCCATGCTACACCGAGACTAAAGTTCCATTCAGCAGCAGCCCAGATGTGCTTTAACCAAGAAGGTCATCAGTTCAAGCAATTGTTTTGTTAGAAGTGTTTGTGAGTGTGAGTGTGAGTGTGAGTGAGAGTGAGAGTGTGTGAGTGTGTGAGTGAGAGTGTGAGAGTGTGAGAGAGTGAGTGTGAGTGTGAGAGTGTGAGAGAGTGTGAGAGTGTGAGAGTGAGAGAGTGAGCGAGTGTGAGAGTGAGAGAGAGTGAGAGAGTGTGAGAGAGTGTGAGAGAGAGTGTGAGAGTGAGAGAGTGAGAGTGTGAGAGAGTGTGAGTGTGAGTGTGAGTGTGTGTGTGTGTGTGTGTGTGTGTGTGTGTGTGTGTGTGTGTGTGTGTGTGTGTGTGTGTGTGTGTGTGTGTGTGTGTGTGTGCACTATGTAGAACAGCATAGCTCAAAAACCTAAATTCAGATAAAACTAAACTTGGTATTTAACTTCAGCATCTTAAACTTGGTATTTAATTTCAGCATCTTCCAAAGATGTGACACGAAGATTTTCAAGAAAATCCTGCTACTCCAAACTATCCTTTACACAGAAAAGTGTTTGAAATTTTTTAATTTCTCAAAAATGGTTGTAATGATTTTGATTAAAATACCATATATTTAAGATATTACATGAAAAATGAAATGTATATATTGAATTTTCTGAGAATAGCCCATGAAGTCTTCTTCATCTGTAATTTTGTATAATAAGTACACCTTAAGAGATAGTCAAAAACATACTATACAAAGAATGTAGATATCTTTAAAACACACAATTTAATTAATTTAACTTTTCTTGTAGTGGGTGGCGGGGTAGCACAGTGGTTTCGTTTCCGGCTCTCGTACTGAGGGTCCGAGGTTTGATTCCCAGCACTCGGGTGGTGATTTTAAGTTGGCCCTATCCACGCCTTCACCTCTGACTTGCCCATGTGAAGTATGAGGCCCAACGTGGTTTGGAGTCCACAGTAAGAGTTGTAGGCCCTCTCATTCCACTGCCATCCTCATCATCACCCTAGGATAGGATAGGACTAGAAGAGGAGAGGGACTTAGCACCTCGACCTATGCAGATCTTTTGTGCCTAGGCCCCTGATGGGGTACCCCGGGAGGGAGGGATGAGGCAAGAGGAGACAGAGGGTGGCCGGACCAAGAGGCATGACAGGCAGAGGGCAGGGTCCCTACCATTTACAGATTTGAACTCTTCAGGTGCTGGCTGGTGCAGCCGGCCTTCCTCCCCCTAAGGGGCCTGGGATCCGGAGACCACTTGCAGTCCGGAAGATGAAGGTTTCCTCAGAGCATCCTTTTCCCCTGCCATACATATACCAAGACCTCCCGCTGACACTTGCAACCCTGAAAGAAAACAAGTAGAGGAAAGGTGAAATGAAATGAGAATGGAGATGGAATGGAGGGACAGAAAATTCAGGGAATGTAAGGATCCTTCCCAATATTTGTCTGGTGACTTGGGGAAACCCCTAGAAAAACCCATGGGTCAGGAATCAAACTCACAACCTCAAAATGTGGGCCACAGACGTTACTGCCTGAGCCATCCTACTTAGTATCATCATGCTAGCAGAGGCAATGATTCAGTCTACTGGGTGCCTCCACCTCAGAAATGAGTCCAATCACCATCTGGTAGAATGAGGTATCCCCTGAAGGTCATAGGCCATATGGGGAGCATAGAAACGATGACGACTTTTCTTGTGGTATCAGCCATTTCTGAGATATTCATTATTATTGATTTATATTTTTCAATACTGGGTAATTCTTTCAAAGTGCTGTTGCTATTGTGTTGTATCTCGTGAGGTCATCTATCGATTGGTTTCTGGTATCCCCCTTGCACTTACAATGAAATGTGTAATGAAACTATTTCTGCAAAGGTTTCTCCCAATTAACATGAAGTAGATAGAAAAATAGGCTTTCGTAAGCATAGTTTGCAGAATGTATACACAAATAGACGATTGCTAGTCTCTAGGTCCCGAGGTTGCACGTTCAAACCTGGTGGAGGGTGATGGATTTTTTCGGGTGTAAAAAATCCTCAGCATGGTTTCCTTCGGAAGGGAAGTAAAGTTGGTGGTCCCATGTTATAGAACCTAAAGACTGATAAGGAGGCCTCTGAGCAAAATTTCCTGGCTTTCACGTCCAATATAGAATGGTATGCTAAGAACCATAGTAGTTAAACAGCGTCCATAAATAAAACTCAACTTTGTTTTTAAATAGATGATATTGGGTATAGAAAGTCATGTGAATGTAACACATCAGACTTTTTGAAAAAGGAAATTGTGAGGCTTCATTAATGTCACTTTTTAATTAATCACAATTTTATGTCAGTTTTTCTTTAAGAATTTAGTCCCATTGGAGTTCTTTTTCTTGACAGGGAATGTACCATGAGACTGTGGTGTACAAGAAAATTCCTGGACTATAATAGAATGTGCAACTTTGGGTACAAAAGATCAGTGCTCAACCACCTGCACTACTCACATTGACCAAAAAGTGCTTCATCACCTTGCACTGCATTTTACTATTGTCAATAAAGTGTTTTATACTTTAAAAACTGCCAATTTATTTCTCACAAAAACCATCACATTGTTCTTTTTAATTTTCATTGCACAATGACGGTTGTTCATCCAGTTATCTCCATATAAAATCACAGCTCTGATCCAGAGATGAAAATGAATTTTCGAGCCTCCAAGGTGCAAAAATCATGATTTCATCACTTCATCCAAACTGAACACATCTTATATAAACCATCGTATTACATCGTAATATGCCTTTATAACACCAAGAAAGCGAGTTCTGAACAAGTCATGAAAATGCATTATGAGCCTCCAATCATTCCCGAATATCATCTTAATAGTGTTAACATCTGTTACAGTGTGTTAAGAATGAATCTCTCACAAACAATTCCCCATTTCAGAGGAGACAAAATGCTTTGAGAGATAATCTGAGATTTTAAAATAGAGAGTTGAGGGTTGTTACACTACATCACTATGATAGTGATGTAGTGTAACAACCCTCAACTCTCTATTTTAAATTATGACACATCACTGTTACCAGCTTCTAATCTTCAAAATTAGTCAATAATCTGAGATGTATGTCACTTCCATTTATTTGTTGACAATCCAATTTTCAATTTCCTCCTTCCTAGTCCCAAAAAGAAATGCTTCCTGCAGGTTTATTCTCTTTCTCTTTTCCTATACTGATGCACATAAAGGCTTGTGGAGGAGGAAATTGATGGTGGAAAAGTTTTTGGTACTCCTATATTTCATGCTGCAATGAGCTTAAGTTTTCATTTATATTTGCCTGGCTCAACGTTTCCTTTATTCATGATCCCCTTTGTAGGCAATCAATAGTTCACTGGCTTGCTTGGTTGGGTTTTGAGAAACATATGAGTGAGATTGCAAAAGGATGCTGGACCTCTTGGAATCAGTGTGTGGTGGCCAATGGAAAAAATATATTTTAACACTTTAATCTCTGTTCCAATATGCAATTTTATTTCACCCACCATATTATACATTACTTCATCCCCCTCAAACCAGAATCCATGTCACACATCTATTTTTGCACAATGGTGTGTCTTCTATATCTTCTTAATTATATTTACACAAAAGGAAATTTAGAATTCCAAAACATGGATGCCTTTTCAAAGAAATCCACGTCTACCAACATAAATTTTGGTGGTTTTAATAACATACAATACACACTAGGGCGAGAAGTAAAATATAACCCTATTTTCCATGCCTATTCAATATCTGCATCTTCATAATCCATGCCTCCGACTTAAATTATTCTTGAAATACTGAATCTCTATTATTGTCGATATTATTACTTTCAAACAACTCGCTTTGAGCCAAAGCATTAATCATCAAACACTGACTCAAAGCCTCCTAAATTATAGTATCCAACTATGCCACTGTATTAGTTATAACGAGGGTTCGGATAGTTATACACTAAAAAATGTAAAATATGTATGTAATTATGCGGTTTAAAACAGTGATATATGCATTAACAACCTAGAAAATATGTGCTTTCAAAATCTCACAAAAATTGTGAAATAATAATTTTTAAAAATCGACACTGTGAGTTCATTTAATATTCGTTATATTGGAAAATACATTATAATCCACCAAAATAATAAATTAATGTAAAGCTCACCGAATTTGTGGACTGGAGCAGCTGCTGTTGAAGTGAATTGAATTCTTCCCATTGCATTGTATAACAGTAACCATTTTAAGGTTTGAAAACAGAAACGATTCTCTGTTGTTTCTGAGAATTGATTTCTACTGAGAAAAACAATGTTTGGCAGCAACAGACATTATAGGTGCATATTTAAACTTTACAATTTCTTCTAACGACAATGTTTCTTAAATGTCCAACAATTTGCTCTCTGTTTTAACAGAAATGATATTTGCAATATGTTGTAATGTATGGTACCCTGGATTTTTTTTGCAGTACATATTCAAATTTTTCAACTACTTTTTTTGCAACTTGACCTGGCACAGATTTTAGCTTTAGTGAGAGACTTTCTATTAAAGTTAAGTTTGTGACAAGTGGTACGTCATTTCGCTCAAGCACTGCGATGGCTGTAGAAATGCAGTTGAAATGTGACTTAATGTAAATTAATTCCTCCTTTATCCCATTCCTACATATAGCACGCTTCGCTTCAACAATGCTTTCTGTTTCGTTTTCATTTAGTTCTTGAAATATGTTCTCGATAATGTCAAAATTGTTACAGTAATATATGGCATCCTGTAACCAGGTCCCCCATTTCGTAATAATCAGTTCAGGAGGAAGTGGAATTCCTGGAGCCAACTGTTTAAACAAACTGATTCCAATCGGAGATTTAAGGAAAACCTTTTTTACGCTTGATATTAAACTATTAACAGTAGGAAAATTTAAGCGCACAGTTTCACTCAGGTGATGCATTGCATGCGCCAAGCATGTTACATGAATCAGTCTACTATAAAGCAGTTTTAACCCCCCTCCTGCCTTAACCATATAGGGGGCTGCGTCAGATAAAAACAAAACTACATTTTCATATCTAATTCCCTCTGGCCATAATAGCAACATTGCATTATTGAATATTTGTGCAATTGTTGAATGATTTGTCATTGCTATTTCTTCCACTGTTAGAAGATAAGCCTTTGACAGTCTATTTTCACCGAGCGTACCGACAATTACATTACATATAGATTGTTTACACGCATCTGGAGTTTCATCCATGCAAACCCAGATTAGATTATCCTTAATAGAATCATGAATTTCTTATATTGTTTTTTCACAAAGTAATGGAACATAATGTTTGCAAGAGTAGACTCATGTGGTATAGCCTGTTTTATATACGTTTCTAAGAATGCACGTAATTTAGGATGTTCTAATTTATAGAGCGGAATGTCAGCACAAGCAAAAGCTTTGCATAGGTCCTTATTAAAGGTTGACAACTGGGGGCCTGAAGTTGAACAAGTTGCTTCATTTGGGATACCCGTATTGACATTTAGCATTGGCTGTTTAGCACTTTTTTAGTGATACATTTTTGAAATGTTGCATCACTTGGAAACGAGTGTCTGCACTTATACGCCTTTCACACGCAACACAAAATAAAATAGTCCATTTGTAGTAAGCACACCTTCGTTTTCCCTTACAAATATATTTAGTTGAGTAGATAAGCTCGATTTCACTGGTGGCATTTTATCTGCTATAACTAGAGAACGCTGGAGGTTAACACAATCACTCTACATGCACAAACAAAACCGAACTGCATTTGTATTATCGTTCCACTGAATAAGTTTACATGGGCAGTTCTTTGATATAATACTCGCCATGTTAACAATCCGAAATGTTTTGAAAATGCAATACCTACCACTCACCGTTTATTGTCTCAGGCTTTATTTTATTTTATTAATTTGTTTTGAAATAAGTAATCAATTACATTTTTTAAACATTTTCTTGTGATAAATCGAAAATATGCATAATTGTAACAACATTCTCTAAATATTATGCAATTACGAAAAAATCGAAAATATGCAAAAACATGTACAATAAAATTTACATTTTCGGACTCAAGAAACATTGTTTCATGCACATTTAACATTATTCATATGTTTTAACCAAATAAAAAAAAGTTGTTATTATATAACTATCCTAGCTCTAGTTATAACTGTTGAATTGGCAACATTGCGTTAACCAGGTGACAATGGGTAAGTTTATTTGTTTTTTTTTAAATAAACAATTCCTTCAAAATAATAAAAACATGATCATGCAAAAAATAGTGTGCAGTACATGTGTGTGAAATGCCTAACAGAGAAGAATCTTCCCCAGTTCTGTAATAATGCACTTCTAACACTTATATTGCAATATGCTACTGTTTGTGAGTGACCACTACTTCTGGAAAGCATGCACATACTTATAACGAAAAAATTTCTCCTAGCCGAGTTACATTTCATCACCTAACTTCACAAAATGCATTTTTGTATTGATTCTCATATATGTTGTTTTCATCCCTATCTGTAACCATGTGACTTTCATAGTATGTTTTTACCATTAGTTATAATCACAGGATTCGTAAATCACTTCAGATTTGCAATTACTTCTCTGACTATTTTCTTGCAGAATCAGTACCGTTTTACTTTCTCTTTCATTAGCCATCAATGATGCTACAGCAGTTTTCCAAAGCTAGCTGTACTTAACAGATATAGTGTATTTTCTTCTACTTCATAAGAGTTCGCTTCTATGCTAAGCTTTTGTTCATATGGGCACATTAGTAAAGTTTAACTTGCTCATATCTATGTGACAATGGCACCAAGAGTGGAAACCCTTATACCTTGACCACTGCTTCCATGGCTAATAGCTTTGCTTTCATTTTTTAGGTATTCTTTTTTCCTCACTGTATCTCAATTCAATTATCAACATCAGTTCTGTATCAAGGCATTTCCTTGACCATATTGTAAATTTTGAGGCAATCTATTACCTTGGCACAACTTTCTCTCACATTAACAAAAGAACAGATTTGTTGATTTCATTTATTATGAAATAATACTACTGAGAATGAGATGCCTGTTATTGTTTGGTACCAAGATGTGCATGTGTGACAATAGCTACATAGAACACAAACGCTGCTATCAGAATGTGTATACAAAGTGACATGTAAGCAGATTCTTCACTAAGGGCCTGTACTATGATAGAGAGATAAATCCAACATTAAAAGCTATCCAACAGTTTGCACATTTATCAGAAATACATGTACTGAAAATACATATTCACAACCTGAAAGATTATGCTCTAGATTAGCTAATCAAAAATCGAGCAGCATATAATGAGCAATCTGGCAGATAGAGATCAAAGAAAAATGAAGATGGCTGTACACAGTATTGGATTTGTAACCTACAAGCTCTAGCAAAAATATGCTTTTATAAGTGTAAATGCACACCTTTTATGGATCATTATCATTCAGGTGTTCTTCTATGGAGGATATGAAAATTAAGTCAATCCTGCTGGAAGCCAATGTAGCAGGTTCTCCAATTTGAAAATTTCTGTGCCTTTATTTCCCCTTTTATGCCTAAGTATTGTAGCAAGCTATAAAGGAGGTTTGAACAGGGAATCAAAAGTTGCGTTCAGTACTGCCAATATTTAGTAAGATGGTGGGACATGGAACTGCACTGTCAGCAGACCAAAGAGTATTTAATGGGCACGGAATTAGGTCACACGTTCACTCATTTCTGGTAGACATTCTTATATGGTGAAGCTCCCAACAAGGGTGCATCCCCCCTCACCATAACTGAGTCAAACTTTAATCAGTATGAACCTTAAGACTACTGCAACACACAGGTAAGATGCACTAGGATAAGCGTGAGTTCATATGATCTATCAGTCTGTCTGCCTATCTACCCTTCCACGCTAACCACATAAATTGAGCACAAATATAGTTGTTACATTTTTATACCACCCCCCAGGGTATTATTTGATGCCTCCTCCCCAACTCACCAGCTACCCCACCAATCCCGTCATGTCCTGGACCACCAGCTCTACCATTTGACATTACCGCCCTCCTGGTTGTAAGCATCCCCTGGAGCTAATCACCCTAGGGTGCTACAATATGCACAAAATTTCACAGAACTATTTCAAGTCAATCTGTAGCTTAACTGCTGAATGAATTTAGAGAAATACTTACAGAATAAAACAGAATATGAGGTGGTGTTTTAACTACAGTGGAACGGAGTTGTTACTGTATAAGCTAACCTTGAACTGGTACGTTAACTGAATGGTTAATCAGTGGTGTCAGCATGAGTGCTTAAAAAAAACTGGATATTTAGGCTTTGTTTACCAGTATACTTGTCCTACATTTCATGCATAAGCTTAAAATATCATTAATTTTATTTACTCTGACCATTGTTAAAACATATCATCCTTGCAATTGTGTGGAAACTGATAGTATTTATCAGCATTAAATAGTGGGTAACCTTTATTGAAACTATCCATTACACAGGACAGAGATTTTGTTTTCATTTCTGATCCTAAGCTTCATTACATTTTATAACACAATATAATTACACCTGGAAATTCATTTTAGTATTTCTTCTCACTAAATGAGCATATTATTTCAGCAACTGGCATTTGTTGATTAAAGAGAAGACTGTGTTCCTTTGTTGTTTTAGTGACTAGAGTTTTAGGCTCTTAATATATTAAAAAAGGTGTTTTTATGAATACTCTTTGGCTGTTTTTTTAGAAATAATTGGAAGATGTAAGGACTCAGTCCTTGATAACCTGTTCATAAGAGCACTACTGAAATATTTAACATGGAAGAAATGGTAGGAAACAAATGAGTGGTTTCACACCTACATTACAAGCTTACAATAACTATATTTGGTGTGAATTATGGACAACATAATAAAAATGATACCAAATCTTGTAGACACTAATGTGTTAGTTATAATCTACTGGTAGTGCAGGTGAAAACATTTATCTTTCAAATAGGTAAAATGTAGTATGCATATCTAATAGCTTATTTGGCAATTGAAATACAGGCCCTAAGAGTGCATTCTGCACTTAGTGCTTTTGGAAAAAAACATTTAGCTGTTAGCAGGGTTATTTGAAACAAACGGATTATAAAAATTGATTCAACACAATCAATCAGAATAGGAGGAATCTGTTTCAAAGCACTTTCTGTGGATGGACTTGATGCAATCCTTTTCAATGCTTCTCATATGTATTAGCTGATGCCACAAAAAAGTTATTTGAATATAAATTGTGTTTTAAAGAGATCTACATCTTTTGTACAGTATGTTTTTTTCTATCACTTACATTTACCAGTTATGCAACCATATAAAATTCCTTCTGAATATAGAGGACTTCACAGGCTATTACTAGAGAATTCAAGATATACACTATGTGATCAAAAGTATCCGGACACCCCACAAGCATACGTTTTTCATCTTAGGTGTATTGTGCTGCCACCTAGTGCCTGGTACTCATTATCTGTGACCTCAGTAGTCATTAGACATCGTGAAACAGCAGAACGGGATGCTCCGTGGAACTCACGGACTTCGAACGTGGTCAGGTGATTGGGTGTCACTTGTGTCAGAAGTCTGTACGCGAGATTTCCACACTCATAAACATCCCTTAGGTCCACTGTTTCTGATGTGATAGTGAAGTGGAAATGTGAAGGGACATTTACAGCACAAAAGCACACAGACCGACCTCGTCTGTTAACTGACAGAGACCGCCGACATTTGAAAAGGATCGTAAAGAGTAATAGGCGGACATCTATCCAGACCATCACACAGGAATTCCAAACTGCATCAGGATCCACTCCAAGTACTATGACAGTTAGGCATGAGGTGAGAAACCTTGGATTCCATGGTCGAGCGGCTGCTCACAAGCCTCACATCATGCAGGAAAATGACAAACGACACCTCACTTGGTGTAAGGAGCGTCAACATTACACGATTGAACAGTGGCAAAACATTGTGTGGAGTGACAAATCACGGTACACAATGTGGCGATCCAATGGCAGGGTGTACGTATGGCGAATGCCCGGTGAACGTCATCTGCCAGCGTGTGTATTGCCAACAGTGAAATTCGGAGGTGGTGGTGTTATGATGTGGTCGTGTCTTTCCTGGAAGGGGCTTGCACCCCTTGTTGTTTTGTGTGGCACGATCACAACGCAGACCTACATTGCTATTTTAAGCACCTTCTTGCTTCCCACTGTTGAAGAGCAATTGGCGATTGCATCTTTCAACATGATCGAGCACCTGTTCGTACTGCACAGGCTGTGGCAGAGTGGTTACACGGCAATAACATCCCTGTAATGGACTGGCCTGCACCGAGTCCTGACTTGAATCCTATAGAACACCTTTGGGATGTTTTGGAATGCCAACTTCGTGCCAGGCCTCACCGACCTACATCGATACCTCTCCTCAGTTCCACACTCCGTGAAGAATGGGCTGCCATTCCCCAAGAAACCTTCCAGCACCTCATTGAAAGTATGCCTGCGAGAGTGAACGCTGTCATCAAGGCTAAGGGTGGGCAACACCATATTGACTTCCAGCATTACCGATGGAGGGTGCCACGAACTTGTACGTCATTTTCAGCCAGGTGTCCAGATACTTTTGATCACATAGTGTTCAACTTGTCATGTAATATACAGTATTTTAATAAAAATCATTAAAACCATTTTTCAAAAAAATGAAATTTTTCAAAAAATGTTCCATGTAAATGGTAGTTAGGGTTTGGGGATTTTCTTGAAAACCTTTGTGCCACATCATTGGAAGATACGGAAATTAAGGCAATGCATTGGTAAAAACTGTGAACACTTTCAATTTTTTTGTTTTTTGCATTTTTATTATAATACTAACTTGTACTTTCATACTATACAACTGGTTTTTTAATATCGAAACTTAATTGGTGCTGTACCATTTAGGTAAATTAACTGCATTGAATTTTAAACTCCATGTTTCTAAATTTTTTTTTTTCCACCACTTTTCAAATTACTCCTTGGACCACAGTTTATTACCTATTCGCTTGATATTTTCAGTAGAGCTTCAGGAATTATGGATTTAAAAATTGTTGAGCACTAGTTAAAAATATGAGAGAGAGGGAGAGAGAGAGGGGGAAGGAGGGAGGGAGGGGGAGAGAGGGGGGAGGGAGAGAGAGAGACTTGAAGCTCCATGCCATTTCCATGATATCACAAGAAACAACTGAACATCAATTGCACTTTAAAAAATGACTAAGTAGTGAAAATTTAAAACCAATAATGCATATTTCCGAAATGGCTGATGCCACAAAAAGGTTATTTGAAATAAATTATGCAGTGTTGCTTTTGCCTATCTCTTAGGGTTTACCAGTTATTACAAAATTATACATTCATTCCAAATGACATGAACTTCACAGGCTATTCCCAGAAAATTCACAATATACACCTTATTTGTCTTAAATATAGGCCTTATTTGAGAAAAACATACCTGCCTTAGTGAATCCTCATAACTGTGTGTTAGGCTTACATTAGAGAGATATTAAAGATACATATAAAGCAAAATGGTATTAATGAAAAACTTTTTCTATTGTATTTTAAAACATGTTTTCATGAAAATATACCTATAATATAACACAAAATACTAGCTATGGCCATTAGGCGAGTGATTATGATGATGCAGATGGTTAGCAAAACTCAATTAATTTATGGCATGACAATTCTTAAAACAATTCTGATATTTTCACAAATACTGATATTCTAAGTTGTATAATTTGTTACTGATCAATAAAATGATCCTCAAATATTTTGAATAAACCAATGTTTAAAATGTTACAAATGTTTAGTATCAAAGCTTATTTTAGAATGAAATGTTTTATTTAAATGAATGCAGACTGTGTGTAAAAGATTTTTCACATTAGGTTTGTCAAATAAGCTTCAAGTTGACATGAGGGAGAGGAGAGGAGAGGGGTGAGAGAGGGGGGGTTGTGTGTGTTTTATTAAAATGGCAAAAAACTGCAATTTAAGAAAAAGGGCACATTATGAAAAATGTGTCATTCTCAACTGCAATATACAGCTCACATGTTAAAAATAAAGGCTCTTGGTAGGCAAATGATGTATTTGGAAAAGGATCATGTGTACCAGATGATGTTAAAGACATCACAATATCTTGTGCTGAAGCAGTCACTGTATATGAATCTAGAGTTTTGATTTACTACCAACAGCTCGCCTGATATCGTTATCACTGCTTGAGGATTCTCCAAGACATTTATTTGCTGATGTTTGGAAAGTTACGTCTCTGTCATCATCATCTTCTTCATCAGAAAATTCAATAAGATCTGAACTTTCTGCTAACCATTCAAGTAGAGTATCCACATCACTAAAGAGGCATCAATGGATGACTTTAAGGAATAAAATTTATTTTAAATCTTGCTTAGTAAGAAAATACTACTTTATAAACGGATATTAACAATTTTAACACTTCTTAAAACAAAAATACGTTGAGCAGGATTTTTGGTAAATTAAGCTCAAGTTTATTATTTTGAAAATTAATTAATTTATTTATACTTAAAAACACTCTCCATCTCTTTAAAAACAAAATACTGGTTTAAATATGAAAAACACTCAGCATTATGCATGCTCTAATGAAAAATATACACTCTACATAACCTCACATTTTTTGTCGGCCATACACAAATTAAGTCTGATCCGCAAAATCATGTGAGTACTACTATATTTCACTTAAAGGGATTCATATTTTTAAAAATGTGTAATCATTAATATTGATAGTCTTCTTCAATATTTTAGAAAAGGCGTTAGAGTATTGCAAGACATATAACACAGGATTTTAGAAAATTGCCGTGCACATACCTTTTCACATTATACCACGTTTAGCATGCTAGACAAAATTTGTTAACTCTCTTCACTTGGTGCTTTCTGTCAACTGTTAGTGATATTAGCTGATGAAGTACAACTTGTGTTTTCATTGCAGGCCAGTCTGAGCGAGAAATTCAAAGTTTAAATTTAGAAAGCAATGGAATAGTAAACCTATGGAAAAGGCTATATATTCTACTTATAATTAAAAAAACACATGCTAGATGGAATTCATGATCTCTTACCCCTGAAACATTTTCTCTCTGGCAGCAAATGCTGGGGATGCAATGCATTTAACTGTAACTTGCTGAATCTCTCTATCCTTTCTTTCAACATCGTCAGCTCCAGTGAGTATAAAAACACAACCAATTTTATACTTCTTTATCTCTTGGATTAACCCTTGTAGGAAGCTAAAACACAATTCCTGTAAAGACAAAAACATGCTAGTGTATTTTCAATTGAAAAAAGCTTGAGACAGTGAGGCAGAGAACAAATCACAGCTGAAAAAGAACCTTTTGAAACATGCCCTGTTTTTTAAACAAGTAGCTGAAGTAATTTGTGTCACTACATTGACCCATAATTCCAATATGCTAGTATATTCTTAGACATGGAAGATATGCAGCGAGATGTACAGAGTCTTCGTTTGGATGTGTGGCCAGCCTAACAAGAATTTGCTTGGCATGGGAAGTATGCTGTTTGCTGACTGAGTTGGATATGCATAGCCCCTAAAATTCAACTGCACAGACTTTTCATGCAAATTTTAACTATAATAACTACCTACCACTGTCACAGATGATATTGGAAATGTCCTTGTGCTGCCACACATCTCTCACACCTTTTAAGAAAATTTGCATTTTTTTCTAAAATTACAGCCATTTCTCTTTTTATATTGTCTTTCAGTTCTTCTAACGTATGCAGATCATTTTGATTCACTTTCTTTGTTAAGGTCTCCCATAAATAGAAATTGCATACAGTAAGATCTGGAAACCATGCTGGCCATAATCCCCTATCAATGACACTATCTTTAAAAAATGTCCTAATTAATTTTAACAAGAGATCAGCTGTATGCACTGTAGCAGAATCTTGTTGAATATATGCCTATGTACAATCAATATCACACAATTCTTCTAAGAATGGTGTGATTATATTATGTTGTACCTGTGCCCATACACTGTCTTTGAAAAATTTAGGCCCTATAAATCTGTAAGCATTCACAGCACACCAGACGCGAAATAATTGGTCATATAATGGAATCTTATGCACAATACCGGGTTTTACTGCACTCCAATATCTATTGTATTTTTCTGCATAGCCATTTAATAAAATCATACTTCACCCATAAAAGCAGTTAAATGCGGGTCAATAGAGTGACTACTAACATTATCCAACATCCAATTGCAGAAATTAACTCCACTAACATTATCATGTGGTTGTAATTCCTGAACTACAGTTATCTTACAGGGTTTTAATTTTAAAAGCTTAATGGTATTCCAAGCCGAGGTTTGGGAAATACCTGATTCCTGTGCAAGCTTTCTCAATGGTTTCTTTGGACTTCATTCTAATTTTTCTTTGATGTCATGGAGTTTTTCCTCTGTAAGAACATGGCAATGTGCTTTCTGCTTCTTATTATGAATAGATCCTGCTTCTCTAAATCTATTAACAAGATTACAAACCGTTTCTCTGTGAGGCGCACAAACAGCAGGGAATCCAGTATCTATAAATGCCCTCTCACTTTTCTACAAGAGTTTGTCACATAGAAATCATACATAAAAATTATGTTTGCTAAAGTATACAGACTTTCTAGCATTATAACAGTATTAACAAACTATAACACATGGTCTTACAATGTATCAACCTTTGTAAAGCACAAAGATTTCATATCAACTGATTACCCGGCATACAGGGAGGAGAGAAAGTGGAGGAGGAATAGAACTGGTTAGAAGCAGTGCAATGCAAGCAAAGTGAAACTCCATTATTGTGGTCATGTGTACAAACAAAGGCTGTGCAGTTAATACAACTGAAGTTGAGTTAGTTGAGTTGGGCAATGCATCACTTATTAAGGCATTCACTTTCATACTCAACTGTATGCAGAATGCTAGTGGAAGGAGTTTTGGAGGTGATACCATCTTCTGGTGTCAATTCAGTAAACATTTTGGTGAGGTTGTCTCCAGTGATTATTTCAGAGTTGAATAGGTGATGTTGATTTTTTCATGAATAGTTATTTTTACCTGCAAGCTTTCTGCTATCTGTTATGTCCTTATGTTACCCCAGTTCTAGGTTAATTTTGTGATGTTCCAGCAATGTTGGTTCCAATTGGATGAATATAAATGCTGTGGAAGCATGTCCAACTAAGTAATCTTAGTAAATGATATATTGTGTAACTAAACATAGTATTGGCTGCAAAGAACAGTTAGTGAATTCTAAATGGGAGTGTACTGTATCAGCATTAATCATTTGTGGGCCTGGGAAATCTCAGCTAAAAGCATACATTTAGGAACTTTAAAGTTATTTCTGACAAAATGCTTTTCACAGAATCAATATTCCATTAATGTTCCTTGAACACTTAGGATGAGGGTGAGGTCATCAACGTCATAATATATGCATTGCTCAGTCTGTAGTTTCCAGTCAGGAGCAAACATCTCTCTATCCTCTCATCCTATCCTCCGGAGCTCTCTATCCTCTCATCTTTTATTTACATAAGTATCAGTCTTGCTTCAATGTCATTCTACAAGACTTTGTTTCACTGATTTAGTCAAATACTAAGCCACTACTGAAAACACAGATGTACCACTCTCAGAAATCACCTTTTTTACAGTTCTGTAATTTTGCTTAATTTTCAGCACTGGTTTGGATGTAACAGCATCAGTGAAATCAAACCTTTTTTTTAACCACATACCAACATCTTTAACAGAATTTAAATGCACAAAAGAAAAGGGAACTGAAAAATTCTACTTCTAAGTTAGTGAAAATATGCATTTTTCCGGCCACATATTTACGGTACCGAGATAATAAGAGATAGTTCTAATTTTAAAGTAAGAAAGTGATTAACAAGTGATGGACACATGGGGCAGAGCTTTAAAATAATGACGGGGACCACTGCATTCCTGATACATACTTCGTGATTGACATGTGCATGCTCGTGTTAATTACTCTAACAGGAACTTCTATCTGCTATTATTGCAGTATAACCAAATACTTTTTTGTATCTCCTTCTGTGTTTTTGCATCATCCCATTTGTATGTTATTGCTTTGTAGACACACACTCTGTGTGTGTGTGTGTGTGTGTGTGTGTGTGTGTGTGCGCGTGTGCGTGTACGTGTGTGTGTGTGTGGGGGGGGGGTGTCTGCATGCGTGTGTGTGTATGTGGGGGAGTGTCTGCGTGTGTGCGTGTGTGCGTGTGTGTGTGTGTGTGTGTGTGTGTCTGTGCGCATGTGTGTTGTGCGTGCGTGTGTGTGTTGAGCATTTACAATTTTATATACACTTTTAATGGATCTTTAATCATGTCCAAGAAATGGTGACAAAGATTACACAAGCCAAAAGAAAAACTGTTGTTCTTATGAACCAAATAAAAATGTATTTGGTAAAGGTGTCCCAATTAAAGGACAGACATGGGAAATAATGGCTGTTAGAGAATATTTTGAAGGAGATATTTTAAATAGGGGACTCTTATTTTGATCTTCATGCACTTGATAGAACATCACATGCTGTTGGAATCAGTAAGAATATTGAGGTTAAGATATAGACAGAAAGGTATAATAAAGCAAAAATCGGCCATTGTTGTCAAAATTAGAAGCACCTGGAAAGAGGAGAAAAGGATGTAAACATGTCATCAACTTAGATCCTTTCCAGCAGAATGCTACAGGATGCAGAAATATTTATTCTTATTATAAGAAAGGAGCATCCTGCTATCTTATAATTACACGTGTCATAAAGCAAGCCAAACTATTTCAAGGTAGCAAAACCTTGTATATTTGCAACCATTTCTATATATTATACTTAATCTTTTCACTATGTCTTCCGATTTAAAATGGACAAGAGTAGTAAAAGCCTTTCCTTGGTTATTTAAAACTTAGGCCAGATATGTTGACAACGTATTCACAATAGTTAACAAGAAACATGTACAAGATGCTCTCAAATTATTGAATTTGCAAGACAGTAATACTAAATTTACCATGGAAACTGAATTGGATAACCAGCACCCCTACCTGGACCTAAAAATCATGAAGAAGAACAATAAATTAACTTTTGGAATATACAGAAAAAACACCTATACGGATAACTATATAAAAAACAATAGTTACAACCCCCCATCACACAAAGTTGCAGTTTTTAACAGTCTGACCCATAGATTAGTGAACATCCCCTTCAATGAAAAGGAATATAACTTAGAATACCAAGAAATCTTAAAAACAGCTAGAAAAAATGGCTACAAAACAGATATGGTGGATAGGTTAATCAAAAAAATTCAGGTAACAAAAAATGAGAAAAGAAAATACAACCCTCAAACCACACAAACAAAAGCCGACATACAAAAAAGTCACATTTCACCCATGGGCACATAACAAATTCAAGAAAATTTTCAACAATATTAATGTGGCACTCATCCCCGAAAATAAATTCAGCATAAAATTCCTCATAAATGCAAACCAAAAAGAAAAAATGCCAGCTCATAAAAAATCCAGGATTTACAGAATAGATTGCAAGGATTGTGAGCAAATCCATATTGGTCAAACTAAGCGTAACATAGAAACGAGGCTTAAGGAACATTTTCGAAGCATCAAATCCAGGGAAGAAGAAAAATCAGCAGTTGCAGCACATTTTTGGATACAGGGACATGAAATTGAGGACACAGTATCACTTATCAAGCAGGCACAAAAACCTATGCAATTAAACATTTGGGAGAAAATATTTCTTTGGAAATTTCGTCCAAGGTTAATGAATTTCGACATCCCTATGGACAAAAATTTGATTACAAAACTTGTAGAACCACCACTAGAGGGACGAGACATCTATAACTATCAGAGGAAAGCCAACCAGTTGCAATCAGCTGACGATGAGGAAGTGATTCCTCGAAACTAGTTCTGAGGTATTGAACCTATTTTAGTGAAATTGTATATTTGCAACCATTTCTATATATTATAGCAAAACTTCTTTGCATAAAATAGTGAAATACTTAGGTTTCTGCTACAAAGTGTAAATGGCAGAAAATTGCTGGTTGACTATCACGTTAGCAATAGCAGCAACAGCATAACATTAACAGTGATGAACATGATTCAGATATCAGCACCACTTTGCCATTAGAACACGCATAAATACTTCACAGGTACATCTCTTTGGTTAACGTACTGCTTTACACTGATATCTGCACTCTCATTTTCATCCTTTGCATGTAGACACCCTAATTTGGTATTGTCTTCCTGTACATCTATTATGATTGTTTCCCAACATAAATATAATGATGACAGCAGCAGCAGCATCAACAACAACAACAGTAATAATAATAATAATAATAATAATAATAATAATAATAATAATAATAATAATAATAATAATAATAATAATAATAATTCCACTGTGCAATACAGTTATTTCATTAGTAGGTGCAGCACAATCACCTTTGTATCCACCTAATCCTAACATGCTCTCCATGTGCTGGCAATAAGTGACAATGTCGCCTGTCCCTCTCAGTGAAATGTCAATCACTTTCTTGAATTGCACAGATTATAATACTGACATATTAATACAGCTTAGGAATATACAATATTAAGTGTCCTGCTATTTGGAGCTAAGATGTGCAGATTGTTTGGATTTTCAACTCTTGAACAGCCCACATATAGTTGAACCACAGGTAAAATGGTTTCTGATGATCAAGTCCTACAACTTTAAGTGATTGTCCTTGTGCCTTTTTGATCCTCATCGCAAAACTCATACTACAGGGAAAGTGCAGATATCTAAATTGAAACTGTATATCCTATAAGGCAATTAGGTCCTAGGAGTGAACACTACTTCAGCCATGGCATGTTCAGTTTCCTGATTGAGTTGTTTTCCATTGCAGAGGGAAGAGGATTCAGATTCCTGAGAAGTATAATCAGAGCCCCACTCTTTAGTTCCGAGATGTGTGAGGGTATTCAGGTGGCTCCAAATTGTTCAAAAACTCTGTGGTATAGTTGACAGCCTCATTTGTATTATATGTTGTATCGATAGATTTGTAAATTTGTAAAACACTAGGTAATTCTGCTAAAAATTGTTTGTTGATGACTTTGAAAGCTTCATTTCTTGGAGGAAGAATAGTTTTTGGCATAGCCATGTATGATCGATGAAATGCTGTGCCAGATTTGGAAACACTCCTTCCTTCAGCTGCTGTCGGGTTATAACAATTATTCCCATGCTTTGCATCATCAGATGTCCATCTTGAATATTACTGGACAAAAGGATCGTCGTTCATATGAACTCACATATTTATTATAATTCAAGTCTTACAATTTCATTCCATATGTATGCAGATTTGATGTAGGCCTGCATTTCATCTGCCCTGGTTCTGCGGGAAATAACCAGAAGTGTTGTCAAAAGTTGCCAGCCAACACCATAGTGATGCCTCCCATTCTGTCATTGTTGCATCTGAGGTCTTGCAAGGTGACATCCGTGCCTCGAATGAGGCTTTGTAGACTTGTCTGAGACAGATAAGAATATGTTGACATTTAAAAATAAGACTAAGTGAATTAAATGAATATCAGATAATTGTTACAAAACAAACCATGTGCCACTATATACCTGTATGTCTCATAGCCATAGATATATTAAATGAGTTGCAGCAGCAAATGGTATAAGGATCACATCACATTCTACACTTTAATTGATTTAACCTTTTGCTCATAGCTCATAAATGAATGCAAAATTTAAAAACCTGACTTCAAAGTGTGTTCGGATTTCCTTTTGTTCAGCTATATTAAAATTTTCAGATCTCTGCATGCTGTAGATTTCGCTGGGCATCACGCACAGACAAACAAACACTTGTTGGTGTTGGTGGTGGTGGTGGTGGTGGGGTTGGTGTTGTTGTTGTTATTATTATTATAGATGTAGATGACATTATTGATGTTGAAAATAATGACATTTCTAAACCTCTTCATTGGAATGTGAGTAGTATATGTAATTAATGCATAGTTGTTTCACATTACTATATGTTTTAAATTCATTTAGCTTATACTGATAGATTGGTTTACTTCATCAAAACATATGTTTAAAGCATTCTATGGCACATGTCTTTTCATATCTGCATCTAAGATTCCAGTAAATTAAGAAATTATGAAGAGGATCTTACTTAATACCTGCAAGGAGGAGTATACATTTTGTTATGCCAATGATTTAAAACCGCCTGAATTTGCAATTAAAAGAACAAAACAGGAATACAAAAGTAAATTGCAAGGAGTGTGAGGAGTTTTGCATCTAAAAATCTATAAATTGTAAAAGAAAATTTCAGGGACATAAAACTCACAAGGTAGAAAAATCAGAATAGCAGTGCACTTTTGGTAATCCCCGACCCAGATAGGAAAGGATTCTACCTCAGCCATCCAGGTTATTTTGGCCATGCTTACAGATTTAGGATAAAGCAAGCCGAGGAAGGAAAAGTTGACAGATGCCGATATGGACATGCTTGTAAGAAGTAGGAGCAAAGGATTTGTTAGCAGTCAAGTATAAGATCATAACATTAAGTTTGATATATTGTAAATGCAGTAAAATAATAAAGCATTTACCTTCATCACTGGTCCTCTTATTTGCAAAAATACCAATTTGTTCTTCTCACTGCAGTATACTGCAACACAAATATGAAGATTAATTAAACTAAGGGGTGAAGAATCCTTGGTGGGACCGTTTCCCGACGTGTGGCCAGCCAGCAAGGCTGGTTGTTGTGTTGGCGGTGCGGGTGATGGGAAGTCTAATAAATATACTATGTTAGCTATTAAAAACAAAAGCACTACAAAAGTGAAGTTTTCTTCATGTGGAATTTACAATGAGTCAACAATCTTTATAGAAACCTTCACTTACTATATTTTTAAAACTGGAATGTTTTACGGCATTCGTCCTCATGACCAGCAGTTTGGTGACTGAAGCATGTTCCTTTTTCTTTCCTCTTCCTCCTCTCCTGGCTGGGTTGGATCCTGCTGCCATCTACTGGTAGAGTGACAAAGCTCTTATGAACTACTTGTTGGTGGGTATTTCAAAATTTACAATGTTATCTGCATTCTTGATAATGTATATTTCCTCCCAAATAGTCAGCTCTAGTGATGAGGAAATTGTTTTTAACCACTTTATGGCTTGACCATGTTGTGGTTCAATCTGATGCTCAAATTTCTCTTGGAGTTTTCTATTAGAATTTCTCACAAACTTCGCAGTTGATCTGGTGGATTCCTGATTTAAGTGCATCTGGGATGTGTTCTTTTGAGTGGTTTGTTCAGCAGATTGTTCAGGCTGTATCTGTTTTGTGGAGCTAATTGGATGTCAAACTTATTGAAGATTTCTTCAAATTTTCTGAATGCCCATGGATGATATGTGAATTTTCTATATTTCCAGTGTGTCACTGGTTGTCTCAAGAATAATAGTTTGGGCTATTTCTTTGAGTTTACCACTCTGTTAAAACATCTTAAAAATTAAACCTGGGTTGAAGCCATTTACCTCTGCTATGTTCTTTTGAATATTCTTCTCTGCTTAGAGAGATGTTATTTAACCTATGGATCAGACTTTTGAAAACTGCAAGTTGGTGTGAGATCAGATTGCAACCATTCTTTTTAATGTAATTATCCATATGTGTCAATTTGCTGTAGATTTCCTGGTCTCTGATTATTCTGAGGTCCAAAAAGGTTAAGGTATTATTTTCCTCTGTTTCCATGGTAAATTTTGCACAAACATCTTGTAGAGTTAGTAATTTCAGAGCATTTTCCTAGAGTTTTTCTGGTATGATTGCTAAGATATCATCTACATATCTGAGCCAGAATTTGAAGATGTGGGGAAAGGATTTTACTATGTGTGTTTCTAAGTGGCTCATGTATGAATCTGCTAGGATGGGTGATAGAGGGCTTCCAATAGCTAAAATATGTGATAGAGGGCTTCCAATAGCTAAAACATGTACTTGTTTATAGAACCTGTTATTGAATGTGAAGTAGTTTTGTTGGATGCACAATTCTGACAAACTTACAATTTCTTCTAATTTTTCAGTATATGTTGTTGATGACTTTAACCATTTTCTAAGTAGCGTGGAAATTTTCTCTATTGGTATATTTGTGAACAGTGCCTTGATATCAAAAGAGACCATAATGTGGTTTTCCAGCATTCTAAAGTCTTGGATCTTGCTGACAAGTTCCAGAGAATTTTAATTCCTAAACAATTTAGAAAGTTTCCTCTTTGTATATACTCATTTATAAATGACTGACGAAACCTACTGCTTTTGTAAGCTTAATGGTGAATGAATTCATATTATATCATATACCAACAGAGAAAATTTCCACCCTACTTAGAAAATGGTCATTAACAACATGTACTGCAGAATTAGAAGAAATTATAAGCTTGACAGAATTATGCATCCAACAAAACTACTTCAAATTCAATAACAGGTTCTATAAATAAGTACAAGGTTTAGCTATGGGAAGCCCTCTGTCACCCAACCTAGCAGATTTATATGTGAGCCACTTAGAAATACACATAGTAAAAGCCTTTTCCAACATCTTCAAATTCTGGCTCAGATATGTAGATGATATGTTTACAATCATACCAGAAAAATTCAAGAAAGATGCTCTGAAATTACTAAATCTACAGGATGTTTGTGTAAAACTTACTATGGAAACAGAAGAAAACAATACTTTACCCTTTTTGGATCTCAAAATAATTAGAGACCAGGAGAAATTTACATTTAGAAAAAAAAAAAACCACATATGGATAATTGCAATGTGATCTCATACTAGCTTGCAGTTTTCAAAAGTCTGATCCATATGTTAAACAATGTCCCTCTAAGCAGAGAAGAATATTCAAAGAACACCAATGTATACTGGACATAACAGAGGTAAATGGCTTCAACTCAGGTTTAATTTTCAAGATGTTTAAACTGAATGGTAAACTAAAAAAAAATAGTCCAAACTACTACTCTTGAAATAATCAGTGACACAAACTGGGAATAGCTGAACAATCAGCTGAACAAACCACTCAAAAACACAGACCCAGATGCACTTAAATCAGGAATATACCAGATCAACTACAAAGATTATGAGAAATTCTATGAGCATCATATTGAAAGAGCACCAGAGAAATATAAAACAGAAATGAACAGACAAATCTGCTATATAACATCGCTTTTGGACTGAGAACACAATGTTGGTCAAGCCATAAAATTGTTAAAAACAGTTTCCTCATCACTGGAACTGAGTATTTGGGAGAAAATATCCTTTGTCCAAGAATGTAGATAATATCGTAAATTTTGAAATCCTGCCAATGAGTAGTTTATTAGAGCTTTATCACTCTACCAGTAAATGGCAGCAGGCTCTAAACCAGCCAGGAGAGGAGGAAGAGAAAAGAACAAGGAACATGCTTCAGTCACCAAACTGTCGATTATGAAGATGAATGCCCTCGAAAATGTTCCAGTTTTAAAAACTTAGTAAGTGAAGGTTTGTGTAGACAGTGTGACTCATTCCAAAATTCAAAATATAGTATGGTTTGTTGCATAAGTCATTTCTAACACACATAACATCATAAACACTTAAAAATAAATTACTCACGTATATCAAGCAAGGAAATATTGGAACTGCCTACCTTCATTGTTCAAGCATTTCTGGCACCTGCTTAGGAAATAACCCAATACACTCTGCAGTTTTCTCTGAGAAATGGCAGCAATTTCTTGACGAATGTTTCTCAGAGGGAACTGCAGAGTGTAATGGGCAATTTCCTAAGCAGCAGAGTTATTCTGTAAGGTTGTGTTAAGGCTTAACAAATTGCTAAAGCTGCTAACCAAATGTTACGTGCTATTTGGCATTCTGTAACTTTACGACAAAGCAAAATTCTATTGAGAATAAAAATTTGGTTGTTGGACGCAAAAAAAAAAAAAAAAAAAAAACCTGAGACCCTCTTGCTAACGCATTTGCTACACCACAGACTCACATAGACATCATTTTAATGCTGCTTTAAGAGGAAAAGCATGATAGAAATTTGACATTTTAATTATCAAGTGTTTATTTATTTATTATATTGTAAAATATAAATGTTAGGGATTTACACTTGAGTAGGCAATGTTCTGTTTGATACCATTGGTAAATAATGCTCCCAACATAACTTTTAAGACACAAATTTTAATACCAAGATAAATGTTGTGTAATCTTGTATTGTAATAAAAAGTAATAGTTATTGATTGAAGAATTTTAAGTTAAAATAATGATTAATCTTGTGTTGATTTACATGGTTCACGAATATATTTGCCTTATTTTAGGTTAAGATTAGGAACTTAGCACTTTTGAGAGCTGTAGGATATTACAATGAATCGTTTTCATTCCCACAATCATTTTAAGATAATTTCCAAATCTGCTAAAAGAAGCCGCTAACAGAAAGCTGTTTACCAGCTTCTCATAACCATACAAAATTGAATTGATACTGATGCTGCTGGAAGAGAAAAATCATAACAGAAATCAGTCAGTTTGGTTATAAAGTGATAATTTATACTTAATAAATTTGGTATGAAAAATAATCTGAAATAAAATACTTGTAGCTGTAACACCCCCCTCCCAGATAACACAACTAGTGAAAATAATCTTTCTTCTCACTACAAACTTCCACTTAATGAATACTTAAGATAATATAGATATTATCACATACCAATTATGATTTTCATTCAAAGATTGTTAAGATGCAAGAATATTTCCACTTAATGAACTAAAGCTGAAATTGCCAAATCATGAATAAAAAAATAAGTATAAACTTATACTTGATGGTAAACATTAAAATTTCAGAAAAATCTGCATGAAGACTGATATCTTTAAGTAGTATAATTAAAAGCCAAAAAGTCAATTAAGCCAATACTGTGGGTTGATAAAAATTAATGAAACTTGCATAAAAAAAAATGAAACTGCGCTGTTATTTCTTTTGTCTCTTTCCTTTCCTAACCTAAAAGTAAACTCATTTTACAGGGCCAATGTCACAGCTGTTCGACAGCTGGGAGTTTTCCCATAAAAAGTCTAATTCATTGGGTCACAAGAAGGTGTGAGTCTTGCTATTCTAAGCAATGGGTGCGAATTTTAAAAATCCACATATATTTTGTGTGATGTTTTCACAGCACATTTTGTCTCCATCTTGGCAAGGAAAAGTAACAAAAGCTCTTGGTAGTTGGTATTTCGGCGCTAGTGGCAGTGTGAAAAGAAAATGCTATCGCAGAGTGCATGAATTTTCAATTAGGTATTCCAGTGGTCTAACAAACCGTGAGAAAACAAATATTGTGATAAACAAGTTACAGAATGTCAAATAGAAGTGCTTTTGTTAAGAGTGGCTCTTTAAACTTAACAAATAATTGTATTTGCCCTCTTAACAATGAAGTTGCAGAATAGCTCTTCAGGTGCCAGAAATGCTTGAACAACGAAGGGAGGCAGTTTTGTCTCCTTGCTTGATATTCGTGAGTAATTTACTTCTCTTTTTAAGTGTTTATGTTATGTATGCTAGAAATAACTTATGCAACAAATTGCACTATATTTACTGCAGAATTCCTGTTGCCCACACTGCTGGCACAGCAACCAGCCTCGCTGGCCAGCTGGCTGCATGCCGCGAAATCGGTCCTGCCAAGGATTGCTCAACCGATACAATGCATTACACAGAACTGTACACCTTAATTTAACCTTTAACTAACAAAGTAACATGTTTGGGAGATTACTACCATGCTGCAGTCATAGAGATTGCTCATTACTGAGAGAATGTTATGTTGAAAATTATGATATTTCTTAAACACTTAGTTGTGGACATAAAAGAGGAGATATATTAGAGTTTAAACAACATGAACAAAATGTACATTTATCATTTGTATATAAACTACCTACATTTCAAAAACCTTTGCCAAAAATCTGTTGGAACTGCATTGATATATACATTGAATTCAGGATAAGTATATTAGCATATTTATATCTTCAAAAGAAAGAAAAAAAAATTAACTATACACAAACCTACAGAACCAGCATAATGGGAATTTTCTTGACATGGAAAGCACACTGTTTGCCAGCAGAGTCCGATATTCAAAGCCAATTAAATTCATGTGCATAGATTTCTTGTGTAACTTATAACTGCAACAACCATATACCTTCATCACAGATGTTGGAAATGATTTCTTTGTGCCACCACACATCTTTCTCATCTTTTAAGAAAATTTGCATTAACACTCATTAATTCATGGCCACATAAATAAAATCATGTTTCATCCATAACAAAATTCAATGCAGGTCAATAGAGTAATCACCAACATTATCCAACACTCAATTGCAGAAATTAAACTCTGCTCTTATTCACATGGTTACAATTCCTGAACTACTGTTAGCTTATAGGGTTTTCATTTTTAAAGTTTAGTGGTATTCCAAGCCAAGGTTTGCAAAACTCCTGATTCCTGTGCAAATTTTCGCAGAGTTTCTTTGGACTTCATTCTAACTTTTTTATGGAGTCATCAAGTTTTTCCTCTGTAACAACACAAGGATTTACTTTCGGTCTCTTGTCAAGAATAGATTCCTTTTTTCTAAATTTAGTTATAGGATTATGAACCATTTCTCTGTGAGGCACACAAATAACAGCGTATCTCACTTCTCTACAAGAGTACTACATGTAGAATTTCTTCATACAATGGAAATACACTTGTTTCTTGACACAATTTCTTTAGAAATCAGAATAAAGTGGTATCAATTTAACCTAGTTTGTGTCAAAACCTACCTTCTCTTGTAATGTTTCTTTTCTGTGATCCCCAAAGCTTCAAATTTAATCAGTTACGTGTATGTTTTTTCTTGAAGATATTAGTGATTTAGAAAAGAAATTTTAACAACTTGCCGACTTCCTGAAATTAAAACCTGTAAAATTTTCCCTAACCCAGTAAAGCATAATAATTTTGTGATAATATGAAATTTAGATTGCATAAAATGTTCACTGCAGTAAATGTACAAAAATTACATGTAAAATAAATGGGAATTATGTTTTATAAGAATCCTTGAAGAGCTGTTAGTACTTCTTCTTTCAGTCACACTTGCTGGAATTCTTCCTAATACCACAATAAATACATATTAAAGCAAAGAACACCACTTCCTAGGCTATAAACACGTTTCTAGTACATATTTTATACTTCAAACATGAACTATAAACAAAAACTGTCACAAAAAGGTGGAAAACATTACTCGGAGCCATAGAATGCGAATAAGAGAAACAATTTACATAAGGGAGTTGACTTTACAATTCACATCATACATTACTGAATGTTCACATGCACTTACTGCTGTTTACTGACCTGAGGTGCAATCAAATTTTATATCCGTACACTATACATTTTGTTACAACACAGTGAAGGGAAATCATGACCATGATGAAGGATAACATACAGATAAGTTGTGGCCTATCATAGCACTGTTTACCAATTAGTGCAGTACATTTAGTCTATAATCTTAAGTTACAATATAATGCAGTAGGATTTAGTGCTTTGTCATGTGTGTGGTAAAAATCTGTAAGACTTTGAATTTGCCCACAAAGCTGGAAAAATGTCTTCTTTGCCGTTAAATTATAAAAAGACCTCTGCTCCCATATGTTTTACAGGCAAACCGTAAAAGTTGGCAAGTATGCATATAGCACGCTGATTTGCATGTATACACTTTATAAATAAAGGCACATTCTTCCACAAACAAGTGACACATTAGTTAAACCAATTGACAGAGGGAGCTAACTAATGTGACCTAAATCCAGAAACAGCAGGCACCAGTTCACTTTTGAGCAGGAATTGTTAGCTTGTAGTTCCACTAGATTGCAAGGAAATAAAACTACGAGAAAAATCACAACTGAGTTACCGTATTAAATAATAACCCTACACATATCAAGTGTATCTTACCCTCGATGCCAGTTACTATTTCCGAGCTGGAATTTTCATATGGATTTGCTCCCACGACTGTAAATACTGCAGGGTTCCAGGCGTAGCCAATCTTCACTGCTTGGGTTTCACATATTAGTAGATCTACTGCAAGTTGACCAACATTTCCAAATGACACTGAGGGCTGAAAATTTGGAGAGAAAAACAACAGACTTAGGCTGTATTGATATTTACATATGTGCACATTACATCTTTTAGATGCATTATCAACTAACAGATTTAGGTTTAATTAACTGAAGTGAATTGATGGATGTGTTCTGTGGTGTTTCTGTTAAATGTAACATCAGCATTGTGCACACTTCTAAAAAAATAATTTATTTTCTTCATTACAAAGCTGAAAAAATAAATCTGGTGTTAAATTTACATGACTTTCTCTACCCACTATCATTTATTTTTGCATAGCTTCTACAAACTATTCTTACAAAAGTTTATTTTTCTATCTAGTTCATGTTAATTGAGATAAAGCTTTGCTTTCATGAAATAATTTCATCACACATTTTGTCACAGGTACAAGGGGGATAGAGGAAGAATCTGAATTGATAGATATTTAAAAGCTAGTCACTAAATGCTCTTACCATGTCATTGCAAGAAACAATTAAACACTAATAGCACAGTGAAATGACAAAATACTGAAAAATTCAAACTACAATGCATATCTCAGAAACGGCTGATGCCACAAACAAGTTTACTTGAAATAAACTGTGTGTTTTAAACATATTTTTATCTATCTCTTACAGTTTACCTATTATATAAGATTCATTGTGAATCAAGGGTACTTTCCAGCCTATTTGCAGGAAATTCAAGATACACACTTTGTCATCTAAATATCTTAAATTATCTAAATCTAAAATAAAAATTGTTAGAGCCATTTCTGAGAAAATAAAAAATTGTTCCATATTAAGGGTAGTTTGGGGTTGGGGGATTTTGTTGAAAATCTTTGTCATATCTTTGGGAGATACTGAACTTAAATTCCAAGTTTGGAATTAATCAAACTTTTGATTTAGAATTATGACATGCATGCACACACACAGACAAGGGCCTCATAACATGCATTTCCAGTGAAATCTTGACATCAAATTTTTGGGTGGAATACAGTGCTTCCTTTTACCTGCTGGCAGAGAAAGTAAAAAATAAATAAAAGGTGAACATTGATTGATCATTCATTTTTTAACTTTTGTGAGCAAAGGTTTCAATGTATAGAATAATATTAATGTAGGGGGCAAGTTTCATTAGTCTTGACAGTACAGCAGCAGTACTATCAGAACTAGCATCACAAAAATTATTAATAATGTGAGGAATTCACTAGTCCCTGCATTTACTTTTTCTAAAAATACTTTTTTTTTGTTTCAGGGAGCCCCAAAACATACATATCTGGTGAAATTTTGACAATGAATTTTTTGGTAGAATATAATACTTCTACTTATTACTGATAAGTGGTACATAAATAGAAACATAGTATAGTTGTTAGTCTCATTTATTAAATGTTTAGATCTTAGCATTTATTTTGTTTAATTGCATTTAGTTAAAATGTTAAATACACTGTTTTCTTTTTCTCTCACTGAATGCTTTGGTAAACATCTGACAATTTTTGTATCTGATAGCTATGAAGCGCTGGACTTATCTAGTTTTTTAATTAAGTGTACGAGTATAATAAGTTTAAGTTACATTTACTTTCTTTTGTTGTTTCATTCAAAATTAAACAATTGTGTTTTGGTTTTAGCTTTTTCATAACATTTGGCTGAAAATATTCAAAAGAACTGTCTTGAGAATTAAACACAACTAGTAAAGTTAACATTCATTGCCACATTGGAAGGAAGCATACATAAGCTCTTCTTCCAGGAATGTATTCTATATCTTCAGAACCTCTACCCTACTTAGCATTTATCCCGGAGGGTGGAAAGCTTCTTTAGCTCTTCAATACTTGCCTATGTCCTCTAACAGTAATTACATATTTAGTTTTTGTAGTGTTTAATATATGTTTTTACTTCATGTGAACCAAGGAAAACATAGAAAAAACCTCAGCCAGTGAAGATGGTGCTCATGGGATTTGAACTGCAGATCTCCCATTCATGAGTCTGTGTCTCAATGACCTCTGCTACTCATGTTGGTAATGATTACCAACTAGCCATGGCATTTTGATATGCAAAAGATGGCCAAACATAAATGAGCACCTCAAACTAGTACCTTCAAGTGCTAAAGAATACTTAAGCTCATTTGTACTACCATTTCATTAATTCTGTGCAACACTACACAGGTAATTTTCTCCTAATGTAAATAGTCCAGTATCATTTGTAAAAATATATTTCTCTAGCACTGATTAATTATAATGACAAGGAACCCACATCTGTAAGTCATAAATGTTTACCTTTGTAAATGGTAGAGAATTCCATTTTGATTATTTTTGTGATCACATTATGTATCACTTCTGTTATAAGTCTATCCAAGCTTATAAATTTGACATGAATTTGGAGAGGCATGGGGTTTCCTGCTAAGCTAGTCTAACTTATTAGTAGAAAGTTTACTTTGTGAGGAATTAAAATCCTCCAAAGTGTACTTAAAACAGGCAAAAATGTGTAGTTTAACACCCTTAAACACATTAGTCATTGGTCATAAGTATGTATGATGAATGTTATTTATGAAGTATGTATTCAGCTTAGAGTTAACTGGCAGTGGTTTCTACGGAACTGAGAAGATCCCAGAGAAGACTTCACCCAAGTAACTCACCCCAACAAAGACCTGATCTCAGGTAATTTGGATTAGAGGTTGGGAAAAATGGTAATTTTTCAGAAACAGTTACAATCTTTTGAGTTCCAAAACAATACTAGGTTCCAAATAAGCAGTCACGTGCAGAGATTTTGTTTGGATTGGTGGCCGCACTATGGGGAACTGCTCTCCCTGCACTGCGTTGTATCTAACTAGCTTTGTTCTCCCTCCTCTCCGTGTGCTGGCTAATCAGTTGACAAGAAGTCGTGCTGTACAGAGGCTGACACATTGTGAGACCACATGTTTCAGTGTTATAGTGTGTTACTGCCGTATTATGCCAAAAAGTCTGTATACTGTATACTTTAGCACAAAGAATCTTCATGCATGATTCCTATGTGGCAAAAGCTCTTGTAAAGAAGTGAGGAGATGGATTCATAGACAGATTCTTTGCTGCTCATGCAACTCACAGAGAAATGGTTCATAATCTTGTGAATAAATTAAAGAAAATGGGATCTATTCTTAATAAGAAACCAAAATTAAATTGTTATGTTCTTACAGAGGAAAAACTCAAAAGTTAGAATGTAATCCAAAGAAATCTGTGAGAAAGCTTGAACATGAATTAGGAATTTTGCAAACCTCAGCTTGGAATGCCAATAAACCTTTAACATTAAAATCCTAAAAGATAACTAGTTCAAGAATTGCAACCATGTGATAATGCAAGTAGAATTAATTTCTGCAATTGGGTGTTGGATAATGTTAATTATCATTCTACTGACTTGCATGCGATTTTTTTTATAGGGGAAGTATGGTTTTACTAACATAGCCATGAAGAATAAATGAATGTTAATGCAAATTTTCTTAAAAGGTGTGAGATGTCATCATGGGCGTCATTTCCATCTTCTATAACGAAGGTATGTTGTTATTGTAGTTTTTTTTTTTTTTGCATGAGAAATCTATGAGCTTGAATTTAAGAGGCTATGGATATCCAATTCTGCTTGCAAACAATGTGTTTCTTGGTGTCAAGAATACTTCCATTAGGCAGGGGTCATGCGTCCAAACAAAGGCTCTGTATATCCACAAGTATTTATGCATAACTGTAACAGCTAGACACCCTTGGTTCACTGTTACTTGGCTGGCTCAGGTTCTTTAAAATCACTGCGGTGGTTTGTTCCTTTACAGGAGTACCAGCAAATGATGTCCTCTCCTTTCCACCATGCAGATACAAATTCATATTGTACTGTTAACAAAGTTGCCTTTATGAATGATATCCTGAATATTTGAGACCACCCTGAGGGCTTGTTGGGATACTTGAATCAGATGATAAGGTTTAATGTGCATACATGAACCTTATTATGATAGCTCAGCATTAGAGCATCAGCATCCATGATTCATGTCCTGGTGGTGGCACTGAATTTTTCAAACTTGGATTAACTTTCCATCTTAGTGCCTACACACTGCCAGTGTGAAAGTACAATCATGAAATGTGCAGAAGAATATTGACCACTTAATCATTTATAGCTTAATAAACCATGTATCTTCCAGAAAAAAAAGGTAAACTGACTAAAGTAATGTACAAAACATAGATACAATACTCTTTTTTTAGTAGTGTTAAATGCCCATTCATACTGCACACTGCACCACAAGCATGAAGATATATGAAAGGAAATGCTAAATTGGAAAGAAACCAAGTGTAGTGTATTCCCCAGACATTTGCCGGTTATGAGGAAAAGTTGTAAAAAGTTTCAGCCAGGGAAGACAGTCCTGGCAGGATTTGCATTGCAGAGGCCTCCCATTTACAAGTATGTACCCTAATGACTTTGGTTACCCATGTCAGTAGATAAAACACTATTACATAATTTGACCATAAGACACCATTTTGATACATTTAGAACGCACATGTTGAAGAAATAAGTCTATCAGATAATATTTATTTAGAAATACTTAAATATGAGCAATAAAATAAGAGGCTGGCAAGTGTGGTAAGGAGCAGTATGAAGGGTCAGCATGACAAGTTTCTTTACTTAGCAATTAGTCTGAGGATTGCTATTTAAGAGTGAACATGACAGCTAAACTTAAAATAGCACCAAAGTGGAACAAGGTTCAGTGCTATATTTTTTGTAGGTAGAAGGTGTACCAGGTTCACAGATTCATCAAAGAATCTCAATATAGTGACAATGTTTTCACGTAGTCATTTGCATGTGGATAGGAAAGTCTTAAAATGGCATAAGTGTGACTGATTATGAATGCTTGTTTTCTGGTTACATCCTCAATGTTGAAAACTAAGAAAGATCCTGGAAGACTGAAGGGTGACAACAGAGGAAGTTGCACAAATGTTGGATATCAACATTGCATTTGCCTATGCTCTAGTCCACAGTATCCTTGGATTCTGGAAAGTCTGTTTCTGGTGGGTTCCAAAGCAACTCTCAGATGAGCACAAGCATAACCTCGTAGACATTTGTTCTTACCATTTGACACATTATCATGTAGAAGGTAACAACTTTTTACATAGGATCATCACAGGTGATGAAACATGGGTTCACCATTTTGAACACAAAAGCAAGAGGAATGGCATGCAGTGGGAAGCATCCATCATCTCTTGTCTCAAGAAAATTCAACGTGCCACCATCGGTAGGCAAGCTTTATTTGAGTGTTTTCTGGGGTTCTCAAGGGCCCATTCTACCAGGGATTGGAAGTAAACGTCATAAGCGCATTCTATTCTGACATCCTTTGGATGGAATTGAATCCAGCAATCCACTCTAAAAGCAGAGGGAGACTGTCAGATGGCATCCTGTTATTATACGATGCCTATCCTCATATGCTACAAACCACAAGAAACCTGAAGTGGGAAATCAGAACATCCAACCTATAGCCCAGATTTGTCACCATCTCACTTTTCATCTTTTTGGACCACTTAAGGAGACTCTAGGTAGGAGATTATTTGCAAGTAGTGAAGACACAAAAGCCGTGATGAATCTGCAACTACTTGCGCAATCAAACGCTTTCTATTTTTATGATATAAAGAAGTTAGTATGACACTGGGAAAAGTATACTTAAATGCAAGGGATTATGTGGAAAAATAATGTACTTTGTGTATTCTTCAAAGAAATAAAATAGATCCTTCATAGTTATATTCAATTCTGCAAGAAAAAAATTCTCTGATGGCAAAATAATTTAACTGAAAGATGAAAAAAGGGTCAAGAAAAAGGAAATTTGTATTTAATAATGATGAAGCTACATTTTCTGGTTTACAAAATATTACTACTGCTTGCCAATAACAGCAGTTTGTGAAAACTACTTAAATTCTTAATTCATTTTCTCTCTCTGCGGTTCAACAGCCCAAGCAAATGACTGTTGCATCCTCTGCCTCCAACCATAATGGATGTCACGGTCATAGAGTGGTGTAATGCAATCAGCACATCACCTAGGCCCTTGTTGCTTAAGCGTGAACAACTGTCATTCAGAAAATTGTTTTAAAAGGATGGTGTTTCCAGAATAGGTTACTTCATCACTAAGCTGTTTAATATCCCTCATATACAACCAACACATCAGTTAAACTGCTATTTGGATACTTAAGAAAAATTACATAAATTGCACACATAACTCATTCCATATCAAGTCGCACAAATTTTCACAAAATTTGACCATCATGTCTCCTATTCACTTCAAATTTTATCCATGGATTACAAAAACAAAGTGAATAATGTTTTAAATTCTTATTTTTTTAAAATTGCAATATCTTAAAAACATATTGTGCAATTCCATTTGTGAAAAGTAGCATACCTCCCTACCTTTAAATTATAATATCTCACAGGCTATAAGTGATAAAATTATGTTATAAAGTGCAATGCAAAGCTTAACATGTAATCTTTTGCTTAATATTTATTATAACTGACGTTTTAAATTATTTACATCAATTTTTAAAATCCAAACATTTAAAAACTATATATCCCTATTAACCCGCAGATTTAAATTTCTATAAAAATTATAAATAAATTCCTGGTAATTTTTTGTATATGTTTGCATAAAACAAAGATGGGATCCTGTATAGTTAATTTTAAATAAAATAACTTAGAAAGCAGTGCGTAGCGGATTCCAGAGAGGCTGGAGAGAGCAGCAGCAGCAGCAGTCTGTCATTGAATGCCTTGCCAATTGTTCACAGCACTTTAGTTGTACTAATTTGTTCACATATAACTGTTAAACTTAGTACAGAGTTGAGAAACATTTGAACTTTAAATCTTATCCTATGGGAGGCAACTTAACTACAGTTTAAATGTGTTCTTTTTTCCCTTCAGGCTCAAATGAATACCACCTGATTATTATTGCATTGTTGGTTGATGGAATAAATGAATTTAGCTCTAAGGTACCAGAGATCGCTTTCGCATTGCTGTTTATTGCCTCAAAATGGCCACTATGTTGAAAACCACTTCTGGATTATTCAGGGCATTGGTACTTTGTAGCACACAATCACTGTTAGTAGTGGGTGGTACTTTGGGAATTTTTTTTGACACACATCATAGTTTTAGGTCTGGTTACCGAGTTAAGTTCTCCATTTTTAAGTTTGTATGCATATTGCAGTTAACTAAGCTTATTGATTTCTTCCTGGAAACATTAAATGGATTGAAACAATAGTCATACCTACGATTCTTCAGTTCACTCATTATGCACTTTCAGCAACCACAGAGCTAAAAATGAACTTCTAACGCAAAAAAGTGAATGCAAAGTAACATTTAAAATGAAACCGCGGAGAGAGGCTTCATAGAATATCAGATTCCAGCTGCTAAGTTACACCAAACTCAAGAAGTGATAGCCGATCACGATCGTACTGCATAACGCATCGGCTGACGTGCTGCTGCGGTGTGAGCTCTCAGTCAGCAGTCTCTGTTCTAAAACACTAGGTGCTAACACAAATAAACTGTTTAAAAGCGTACTTATAATGAAGATCCCATTCTAACAGGTTTAAAGCAAAATGTATCACAGAGTCCTTCTGTAATTTTGCCCATATTTTAATTTTATGGGGCAAGTATGACATTGTTGTTTAAAATATTCATACTTAAAAAAGTGATTGTTTTTTTATTCTGAATAAAAAGTATTTTCAATAAGGAAAACCACAATGTTTTAATCTACAAAACAATGTATTGTTCTTATCCATGACCATTCTGTATTCTGAGAATAAATTGCTTTTATATAACATTGTGCATATATAAGAGAAATGTTAAGTATGCTGTAATTCTTACAATAATTTGATTTTGTGCAAAATATAAAATATGTGTCCTTATATTTTATGTGTGGAACACACAAATTAAAATTCAGAAAATTCAGAGAAAATTAGGTTTTATGTATGTTTTGTAAAATGTGGAATGACTCGCATACAGAAAATTAAAAAAATGTGTAATAAGACAGTGAAATTCTGTATTAATAATAATATTTATTCATTAATCCTGTAAATCATACACTGAGCTTGTAAAACAAATGATATAGAATAAGTCAAACTTAAAGTTAAATATAAAACAAATATTTATAAACTCTTAAATCAACTTAATTTATGGTCAATTATACATTAAAATTCATATATTCCTCATTGGAGTAAACACTACGATCAAGCAGATACACTTTTATTAGAGCTTTAAATAGTGAAACATTGTAGTTTCTTTTATCATAGCTGGTAATTTATTTTACAATTTTACACTGATATATTTTGCTCCATTTTGTCAGATTTTGGAATTTTGCCTCTCTAAGTGAATATCTGATTTTTGTCTGACATTGTGACAATGTATACTCATTGGTATTATCCAAAAATAAATTATTGTTCATAAATTATTTTGGTAAATAACAACGGTACATAAATATACATGCATGGGAGAGGCAATACCCGAAACTGTCTAAAAGCAATCTTGCATCTGGATCTCCAGGGTAGACCAAGTATTAATCTTAGGATCTTTTTTGCATGATGAATAGCTTCTCACAGGGAGGAGAATTTCCCCAACAAAGAATACCATAAGTCAAAACTGAATGGACAGATGAAAAATAAACATTTCTAATAGTACTTATACTTACTAAGTTTGTGAGTATTCTAATTTTATAGCAACTAATACTTAACTTTTTTATACGATACTTTACATGTTCATTCAATTTTAGATTATTTTGTGTCAGAACACCCAGGATTTTTTTTTTTTTTTTTACACAGGTTATATTTCCGCCATTTAACTTAATCTGGGCTCCATTAACATTCAAATTTTAATGTGTCTGTAAAGACACTGTGACTGTCTTGTCTATATTTACTGCTAATTTATTCATGTTAAACCAATTATAAGCTGAGCTGTAACTGTATCAATTTGTTTTTGTTCTTTTCTCTTGTAGAACTTTCTATTACAATACTGGTGTCATCAGCAAACTGAATTGGTGACATAATTGATAAGTTAGCTTGTAAATGATCTTAAAGCAGAAGGAAAAGTATAGGACCCAGAACTGAACCTTGTGGAACACCAAATTTCATATTCGCTTTGCTGATTATTGTTTGATTTCACCATTTTCATTTCTACCAGTTGTTTTCTATTTTCTAAATATGGTTTTAACCATTTTAGTGCATGCCCTCTGATACCATGATGTTCTAGTTTATGTATTAATATATCTTGATGCAAAATGTCAAAAGCCTTGGATAAATAATAAAAAAAAATCCCTGTAATTTTACTTTTTTGTCTATTGTTCTTAATACAGTATTTACAAAGTAAAAAAGTGCTGTTTCTGTTGATCTCTCCTTTGTTAAACCATGCTGGCATTCTGTTAACAAATTATTTTTTTCAATGGATAGTAATCTTTTGTAAAACACTTTTTCAAGTATTTTGAAAAAAAACCTGTCAACAGTGATATGGGTCTATAATTTGATATTTTCTTATCACTTTCTTTTTTTAACAATGGAATGGCTTTGGCAATTTTTAGGCAGTTTGGAAAAATAGCATGCTTAACCCTTTATTGCTGGAATTATTTTGCTACATATGTCGCTCTTACTCTAATTCCCAAACCGGCTTTTATATCCCTTTCACCAGCATGACAACCAAAGCAAATTAAATAGCCATGATCATTAGTGTATTACAAAATGGACTGGCCATCCATTCAAAGACAAATGTTGTGAGTTTAAGTCCCAGCCACTGCAGTCTAATGTGCTTGTGGTAAGGGAAGGGGAGGACCCAAGTAAAATAACTGGTGTAATGCCATGCTTGGATACTGATGGGGTTACATTTGACTGCAGTTGCATGGATTTTGCTCTTTATATATATAAACTATAGTTTTATTGCAAAATATTATTAATACAGCTATAAATTGCCTAATTTTATTGTTGAAGGTTAGTTATAATATGAAATTACAAAAAAAAAAGTCCATTAAAAATCCTAAAACCCAAAAACAAACCACCTTTGTGACGAATATGATACACCAAGCTATAAAGGGTTAAGTGAGCTGTTATACATCAGCAAATGGATAACTAATATACTGTGGACAGGATTTAATTATTGAATCTGGATCATCAACTCCAGAAGAATTTTTCATTTTTAACCCTGCTATTATTGAAGTATTTCTTTTTCATCAGTTTGTTTTAGGAACATGGTTGATGTTACTGATTTTAATTTACTACATGTATCACTATGGTTCTTACTTGTTTAAGTATTTGAAATTAAGTTTTAACCTATGCTGGCGAAATATTCATTAATTTGTTTTGCTAGTAATCTAGTTTCCATGACAGAAGATCCATTTGCATTTTCTAATTCTAGATTATTGATAGTTACCTCAGCAGTAATGAAAGTTATAACAATTTTCCATGTGGCTTTCATTTTGTTTGGGACTATTTCTATATTTGTCATTTGCCATTTTCTTAGCTTGTTTAATAACTTTACTCATGTTTTTATATTTTTTAAAATAGGCAATAAACTGAGGATTTTTTTGTTGTTTTTTGGAAAGGTTATGCAACATTCTTTTTCTGGCACATGATATCCTAATCCCATTTGTAATCCACATATTACATTGCTTTAGAGGATTTATCTTTTTTCTTACACTTTTAGGAGGAAATGCTATATTGAAGTAATGATTAAAATAAAAATGAAAAATCCATCTTTCCATCTGTGCCTATCCTGTTTATTACATTTTTCCAACTTTCATTTTGCATTAATGTAATTAAATAATTCTAAGCTATTACTATTATATATTCTTTTGTTTCTTACTATTTGTACACAGCTGTTTTATTTTTAAATTCATATTAGGGAAAATAATTATTGTAGCGAGATGATCACTAAATCCCATATTAAAAGTTTGAACTACATGATCATATTTTTACTAATTATAATTTGACCCAATATGGAAGAAGAATTGTAACTTATTTGTGTTGGTGAAGTAACAGTAGTTTCTAAGTTAAATGTTTCTACCAATGCTTGCAAGCGAAATTTTTGTTTAGCATTTTTTATTAAAATTTATATTAAAATCTCTGCAAATTATTATATCTTTGATTAATTTTTTTATTTTACAAAGCATATCTTTGAATGTATCAATAAAATTGTTAAAATTACCTTCAGGAGATCTATATATGCATATAACATTTTGATCTAATAGTTCAACAGCCGAGAGATCAATATCTTTTTCTTTAAAAACAGTAGCCATAAAATTAAGATTTGTATGGGGAATTTTTCTTTTCACATAAATACAGTTCCCCATGGTTAAAAATAGTTCTGCAGAAATGTGCAGCAAGAGTAAAATTTGATAGTTTGATGCTTTACAACACTTCACTTCTTAACCAATGTTCCATAAAGCATAACTCCTATCTCGGACAAGGGGTCTAACAACAAAATATTGATATCATCAATTTTGTTTAGCAAGGATTGCACATTGTGATGTAACAATATTAGGTCCTTACAATTTCTTATGCTAAGCACATTTGCATGATCATATACCTTACTTTTATAATGTGTGATAGTCTGATCTTTCCAAAGCCCTGGAGGATGATGAACATTTTGCTGGCTGTCTCATTTGTATTCTCTGTGATGTGATATTGCAGGTTATGGGCAAGGTCAAATTATCCTTTTAATGTTTTTTTTACTACACCACTTGTAAAGTCACTATTAATATTTCTGCAATCACTTTTATTTGTTTCACTATTCCTATCTTTGTATGTTGTTCGTTCACAAAACTCATGTCTGTCACCTCCTATCATGCAATTTCACTTTCCTGAAACAGATCAGCCACTTTTCCCACCATTTTCCTGAAAAGATAAGATCCTTGACAGTTAAAATGAAGTCCATCCTTTCCAAGACATTCTACATGTACAAATGTGCTTGTGTTTAGAAAAACTATGTTCATTTTGTTGCATTCCTCTTTTATTCCTTTGTTGATATTATCTGTGTATGAGTTACTTACACTATGTCTATGCAAAATGCCATTTATAAAAATTCTTTTAATTGGAAACTGGTTTTTTATCTCATGAATCAGATTTCTGGTGTCATTTCTGAATGATTCTTCTGATGAATTTTATATGGAGTTGGTACCCACATTCAACATAACTGCTGGAAATTCTTCCTTTTCTTTGCATTAAAATCACCTTTTTTATGATGTTTTTCAGTTGGTCAGTTCTAATTCCCCTCCAACCTCAACTTTAGTATTTAATGCTCCTGCATGTTTTATCACTGAGTCTCCAATTAGTAAATTCTCATTTACATCCTTAGAGTTTTTATAGCTGTCATTTACCCATTTACAGCAGTCTTTCTGGCTTCTATGATGTGCTGTATTTTGCCTCTTTTTGTTTACTGGAACAACACTTTCTCTCAGTTTATCATTTTATTTATTAATTTGTCACATGCTAAATTGGTTTCTTCTGCATGAAGTAGCGCTTCAAATCTGCTCTTAGTTTGTATTTGCTTCATGTTTAAGTAGGAATCTGAATATCTATGCTTTGATGAATTAGATATAGCATCACTTTTTACTGGCACAGTCATGAACTCTGTGGTAACTTGGTTATGTTGCAGAAGATTATTTTATAATTGTAGTTTACTTACTTTCTCTTCCAGAAGTTTGTTTTTATTCGTTAAGGCTTCAAACACCTTTCAGAAGCAGTTTTATACTATCTTTAGAATCCAGGTCTGCTTTGTACTTCAAGTACAATAACTTTAAGATGATGTCAGCAGAGATGGCTAAAATTTGTGCTCCTTGCAGAGAAAAAGCCAAAACTACACAGCAGGGACTAGGTTGTGATGGAAAATGTCAAAAGTGGTTTCATCGAAACTGTCTAAATATAATGAAAGAAAAGTATAACAAATTATGCAGTTAACACTAATAAAAAACGGTTTTGTGAAAGGGAGGGTTGCATGGAACCAAAAAACATCAATCAGATCAGGGATCTGATAAACTAGATAAAAGATTTGACAAAGTGGCAAAGAATATTCAACAGGGAAACAATGAAATAAAGAAGAACATTGAGTTTATCAGCAAAGAATACAACAATTTCAAGATGCACATTGATTCATTAAAAGAAGTGGTACACAACCTGCAAAAAATTAAACAAGAAGAAAGCTTTTTGAAAGAGGAGGTGGAAGATGTAAAGCAGTATACCTGCATAGACAACCTAATCGTTTCTGGGATACCAGAAACACACGATGAAGATGTCTATGACATAATCTACAACTTGGGAGCTGTATTAAATGTAGTAGTAGGCTACAACCATATTGATATAGTACACATATTTCCAACCTGGAATACGGATAGACCAAGACCCATTGTAGTGAAGTTTGTACATTGTTGGAAGAAAGAAGAACTTTTGGATGCCAGATACTGAATGAAAACTACATCCTCAGTGGGCTTAGGTATAGGTGAGAAGAGGAATGTGTACATGAATGACCATCTTACTACTATGGGCAATGCATTAGTAAAGACAACAAGGGACATTAAACAGCAGGAACTGATCCAAGTAAGTTGGGTCAGAAACTGCAAAGTTTGGTGATAGAGCAATACAGGTTAGAAATGAAACTGATTTAGTTAATTTAAGACAAAACTAACAGCTATATCTTCAAATAACATGTCTAATCAAAGAGTAAATGAACTTATCTGTGATTTTTCCCAATACCTAAGGAGTACAAACCACACAATAGATGTAAGCTAAAAGTATTATATATAAATGCTAGAAGTGTTATAAATAAATATGAAGAATTAAAAATGTTACTTGATAGGTTAGGTTTTGTTGATATACTTATTGTTACTGAAACATGGTTGAAAGAATGTGAACTACAATTTCTATAACCAAATGGTTACATTCCCATCCACCTGACGCGGCCACATGAAGGAGGTGGAATTTCAATGTATATTAGAAACTCTTTAGAAATATCAAAGAGTTAAGAGTGAATAAGTACCACATTATACTGTGTGTTATCATAAAACTGTCTAATATCAGAACTAATGTAATAGGTGTACATAACCCCAAATTCAATAACTTCCAGGACTTTCTTTGCAGATCTAGAAACAGTGTTAATCCATAAACCGAAGTGTAATGCATTTGTGTTCGGAGACTTTAACATTCATGTTCTCAATGCAAGTAATATCATTGTGAAGGAATACCTCGAGATTTGTCAATATGCAACAATGCACCTACTTGGATCACAAACACATTGGCCATGCTTATTGATCATGTTCTCAGTGATGAGAATGATTGTATAACTTTAGCTAATATATGCATGGATATAAGTGATCATAACTGCAATAAAACAAATATCAGAATAATAGATTTCAATATACTAAATATTTATTTTTCTACTACTCCTTTTAATATCACACAAAACACAAACAGCTTAGCACAAAATATTATCAAACATGTACAGGAAGGTGAAAGAAACTGTGATAAAAAACGAAATATAGGGTAACACCTAAACTTAGAAAACCTTGGGTAAATGAAGAGCTACTAGCAATAATCAAAAGGAGAGACCTACTTTATAAAAAAAAACAGAAAGAAAAATGCCTCAATAAATACATACACTGACTACAAAAATTTTTATAATCTGGTTGTGCAAAAGAAAAAGCAATTAAAAAGACAATATTATTCTAAGCTAACCCAAGATACTACTGACCAAAGAAAGATGTGAAATATTGCAAATAATTTACTGAATAACAAAAAACCATATAGTAAGCAATGTATTAAATTGAAGATAAAAAATAAAGTATGTGGGGATGTGTGAGAAGTTGCAAACATTTCAAATAAATTCTTTGTCAATATTGCAATAACACTAAGAGGAAATATTATAGCTACAGTTGCAGACTTAAACACTATAAAATATAATGATACCACTCTTTTCCTAAAGCCTACTAATATTAAACAGGTCAATTGTTATATTAAATCCCTAAAGAATAAATGTTCTTCCATTGCTAACAATATACATAGTTGATACTCTCCTAACAATATGCACAGTTGATACTCTCAACATTTTATTCCTCATCTTGTTGATTTAATAAACTTATCTTTTAGTGAAGGCATAATACCTGATAGTTGCAAAGTGGCAAAAATTGTATCAGTATACATGGGTGTTGAAAAAATGGATCTGAATAATTACAGATCTATAAGTACTCTACCTACATTATCAAAACTCATAGAAACTGTAATGAAAAAGAGAATATTGTCATTCTTGAATGCCCCTAAAAATAGTGTTAAACGCTGCTCAGTATGGTTTTTTTTAAGAGAATTCCAGCACTCTAAATGCGCTATTTAACACTACGGTACCAATTCAAAAAGCCCTAGATGAAAATAAAATACCTGCTGATTTATTTATAGATTTAAAAAAGGCTTTTGTTGTGGTCGATCACAAGCTATTACTCTTCAAAATAAATAAGACAGGAGTCCGTGGCACTCCAATATTATGGTCTGAAAATTACCTAAAAAATTGTATACAGTATGTGTTCACGAGTGGCTTCAAGTCAAATTGTCATGAGATAATATGATGTGGTGTTCCACTGGGTTCTGTGCTTGAACCTACACTTTTCTAATCTTCATCAATGATACTCCTAACCACAAATTACAAGGAAAAATTACTCTCTTTGCTGACAATATGTCACTCTTTTTATACTGATAATAATGAAGCAACAATCATTAGTAAAATGCAATCAGATTTAAACCTGATAAATAAATGGATAAAAATAAACAAGCTGGTCCTTAATATAATAAAACCGAAATACATACTTTTAAAAAAATTTCATCACATTATAACTCCACACTCTCATTGAATGTTAGAAAATGATATCATTGAAGAAGTTCAGACGATCACTTTTCTAGACCTTAAGCTAGATACTACATTGAGTTGGAATGAACACATCAAGAAAATTGAAGATAAACTTTCATCTGTAATTGGCATTATAGTTAGATTAAGAAATTTTGGACTACCTAGAACCATGCTAAAAAATGTATATTATGCTCTCATTCATCCTCATTTAAGGTACATGGATACAGCCTGGCAAACCTGTACAAAAAAATCAGTTACATCAAATTGAGGTTTTACAGACAGGGCTATCAAAATAATATTCAGCCTAAATCATGATACCCCTATCAAATATTTATACCAATGCACAGGAATTATTCCATTATCTGTAAGCCTAAAACATTCAGTTATATTATTTGCATTTACGATTTTACATAATTTATTTCATACTAATATAAATCTGCCGCAATATAGTAGCATACATAAACAATCGACCAGAGGACACAATAACATTATAATTAATCCTATGGAATCATCTAAATATGGTATTAATGGCATTTTTAATAGAATGGCTCGGTATTATAATAGTAATTATAATTTAAAAAATACAGTTACACTAACATTGTATAAAACGCATGTAAAATCTCATCTCTTAAAGGAATATTATAATAACTATGCTTACAAATCTCATATGGTGTACCTATTCTTAATTTATCTATTATTTGTATTCATGTTTTTGTATTACACATTTCTGTGTAATTATTTCTAATTTTTATCTATTATTTGTCTACTTAATTTTGTGTTTCCATTGTTTATGTCTGTTATCAGTCAATGAGCTGATTTTTCTTAGTTATTTAAAATGCAAAACAATAGAGTTATTGTTGCTTACAAGCAAAACTTTTTTTATTTATTTATGTACAAGTGTGTAAATGTCATAATAACTTACTACCTAATAATTTCTTGCTGTGTAGTATTAGTATGTTCACTCTGTGCACTTATTTTACATACTATTATTAGCAGATCACTGCCAAATGTATATACCTGACTGTCCTTCATTGCAAGCCTCTGGGCTCTTTAAATAAATGAATAAATAAAAAAAAGGATGTTTCAAGACCAATTCAAATGATAAATATGAATTAATTCTGAGTTGAAATATTTAAATAAATTGCTTTTATATTCACAGGTTAAGGTGCAGCAATTGGAATTAAAATTAGCATAGGATGTTTTGCATATTCTAAGCGGCAAATGTGTTTAACATGAGAATTAATGATTACTGTAAAGCATGTATTTTATATTCCGCTGCAGGCCATTTTATTTCACTACAAAATAGGGTTTCTGTTATGTTCTAAACTGGAACATCTCGCAGGCATAAAGCAGGACAGGGATTATAAGTGACCTTCTCGAAGTCCAGAGAAATCGCCGCGGTGTAAGCCCTGTCCTGGAATCCCAGGGCAGCTGTCTCCACCACATGCAGCAACTGCTGGGCAGTAGAGTCCCAGGACAGAAGCCGAACTGGTGTGCTGGGATAGCTTGAAAGTCTCCCAAGGTGGGAGACAAGCGGGCTAGTAAGATCCTCTCAAACACTTTCGAGAGGACAGAGAGGAGGCTTATGGATCTGTAGTTGGCAGGATGAACCGGATCTTTCCCCGGTTTCAAAATGCAGATCACCCGAGCCTCCCTCCACTTGCATGGAAAGTGGCACAGGGTGAAGCACATGTTGAAAATCTTGGTTAGAATGAGCGCGGCCCAGACGGGAAGGCAACGTAGCATGGCGGGTGTGAGCCCGTCAGGCCCCGCTGCCTTTTTGGGGTTGAGGCGCCCTGAATTTTGCTGGGTCTTACGACAGGAAAGCGATCTGCATCGTCAGGGGATCATCGAAGAAATCAGTGTACCTCCCTCCGGGTGTGTTTGGAGAAGGCATCATCCTGAGGGTCATCTCGAGGCTGCATGGTCTCTCTAGATAGTCGGCAAACACATCAGCTTTGGCTTGGGGATGATAGGCCAGGCCTTGGGTGCCTTAGAGAGGGGAGGAATATTGACGTCGGTTTCGGAGTCGTTTGGCGATCACCATCCTCAAGGTTCATACGGATCATCGTGCAGGAACAATATTACGCTAGCTTGTATTATATAGTAAGTACTCCAACTCCCCCCACTCCACACCCTAAGCTATGCCACTGTCATAATTTAAGATTACGGCAATTAATTATCCATGACCACTATACAATTTACTCTTAGACTACTGTAAAGACAGGGAAGTGTATCTATTAGGAATAAATAATACTGTAAGCAAATTACCAAAGGATGCCCTCAAGGTTCCATACTTGGTCCTACATTCTGGGATATTGTTTTAGAAACACCATTAGAGAAATTACAAGACAACAGCTGCTCCAAGATCATTGCATATGCTGATGATGTAATTTTCTTAATAGAAGGCAACTCTCGCAATGAACTAGAGGAAAGGGGAAATAGTTTAACCAGAACGCTTTCACAATGGTGTAAAAAAGCAAAAATGAAAATTTCATCTGCCAAATCAGGTTATATTATTATTAAAGGAACACTAAAAAGAGGTCCTACAATTAAATATGAAGAGGATAAAGTAAGAAGAAGTAAGGAGACTAAATACCTAGGCATTTATTTGGATGAGAAACTAAATTTTAACTATCATACTAATCAAATATGGGAGAAATCTGGGTAAGTGTTAATGAAACTGTCCAGACTAGCATTATATATTACAAAATTCCCTTAAACACCATTTCTATTTACCACACCAGCATTCTTGCATTGATTATAACCAGGGTTAGGAGTTTTAGGTGCAAATTTCAGATGAAAAAAGGAAGGGAAAAGGTGCTCAAATAAGGTGAAAAAAGGGACAATAAGGTGCTGGTTTATTTAAGGGGATGCACAACTGAAATTGCTATTTTCTAAACTATCCATTCAATTGGCCTGATATTTTAACCACATCTCAGTCTTCTTTAGATATAATTGTGTTGTGAATTTCAATCCAAAATATTAATTAGTTTTCAAGTTATTAATTTTCAAAATATAAAATTATGGGTATATTCAAAATGCAACACATGATACATTTTTCAAAAAGCTAAAAATCTTTTGTTGCTTCTATGTCAAGGAACTACAAATCTGTCATATAATGTGTTTCTACCATTCTTCGTTTAAGAGAAAAAAAAGTTTTGCAGTTTTGTATTTGCATTTTTTTTTCGTATACATTGTTATCTTCAAAAATTAGTAGCACAAAAACTATTCATTACACAGAAAAATTATATGACAGTTTTATTTATTTGGGTTTTTGAAATAAGCATAAAAAATGTCAATATGAATGGATGAAAACTACATCGTGTGGAACATTTTGAATATGCAGAAATGCTGAAAATAAGAAATGCCTTAAAATCAAGTTTTAAAAATATAAACAACTAGCAACCAAATGTGCAAGGGTATTTAAAAAGTCTCATATGATCCTGAAGCATTCGCTAGATCAAAAATAAAAGTGGATTCTAAAACTGTAAGCAATGGAGAATTTTTTGGGAACATATTTTCTTTTTTTAGTTTTTTTTGAGATTTTGAGTTAATTTCAGTTGTGCATTCACTTAACTAATTCAATGATTTCTCTTTTCTCTATTCTAATTTATTGAACTACAAACAAGTACATTAAATTATCACTCATCAAAAGAAGGAAAAAACATGAAGCTGTTGAACTTCAAGACATTAAGCATCTCCACATTTTTAAAAGTAAGTCTGTTTCTATTAGGAGATAGAATGTCTTTGTAGATGCTAAAGCTTCTTTCAACATCCACAGAAACCAGTGGGGCAAACCTTGTATTCACTCGGAATGGTAACTCTACAGATGTGGCGAATTCCTCAATGTCTGGATTCTTCTGAAGACTGGATTCAAGTTTGTCTTTGGCAAAGCCATCTAACTGCTCCCTCACGGAAGTAAAAACATCCCTTTGTTTTTCCTTTTCCAGACCTTGTTCTTCCAATCGTTTATTAGCTGCAGGCAGGTACTTGTAACTATGGACACAATATAGTTCTGTCTGCAAATTATGTATTTTCTCTGGTAACAGAAGCTGCTGTACCTTGGAAATTGCACCTGCATCGGATGGATCCAAAGAAAGCACAAACTCTTTAATTTTGTCAAAATTCTCATACAACATAGCAGCACACTCAATCCAAGATCCCCAGCGAGTAATGACTGGGAAATTTGGAAGGGGCAGGCCAGTGATTTCCCTGTAGTAAACAACATGGCTCGGAGCTTTCAGTATAATCTTCTTCAGGGCAGAGATGAATTGATTTGCGATGTCGTATTCGTTCCTTATGGATTCACAAACCCTGTGAAGGGCATGAGCCAAGCATGTCACATGCTTCAAGTTAGGAAATAAAGGTTTCAATTGGTTAACAGCTGAAACCATGTATGGAGGCTGGTCTGTAACCACAAGAAGTTTTTCAAACTCGATACCAGTAGGCCAGAGTTGGCAGAAGTCCATAATGGATTGCATTACTGTACTGGCATTGGCTTTCTGCAGCTCGTACATTTTTAACAACATGGGCTTAACTTTCTCCCCTGCTAAGGAAAAAACTAAAATGTTCAAAACATATCGTTCCATTGAGTCTATGGTTTCATCCACAATGATTCCCAAATTGCAATCAGACACTTTCTCCTTGATTCTTTCTATGGTTTCTTGGTAAACAGGCTCCATGTAGTTTCTTCTTAAAGTATTCTCATAGGGCATTGATGTCTTTGTGTATTTTTCAAGAAATCCCTTGAAGGCTGGATGGTTCACCTTATTGAGTGGAATTCCTGCTTGTGTAAGAGCTGCACACAAATCAATGTTTAATTCCTTCAAATTTTGGCTTTTTGAAGAACTCTGTTGAAATGCATTTCGTAATAGAGGTTGCCGTGATTTGTTTGCTTGAAGAGTCTTGTTCATTTGATGCTTAGAGCTGGAAATGTGTTGTTTGATGCACTCTTGCTGGTGTTTTTCATCTAACAAAATTCCTGAATCACAAATAGTACGTTGCATAACAGTTCCATCAGTGTCTATTAAATCTTGTTTGAATTTCTCAGCCAAAACAATAAATTGAGTACTGGATACCTTTGGCATGGTAAAATCTAGTATTAGTACACCCGTTTGGAGAGCTAACACTAGTTCACTTGCTAACACAACTCACTCTTGCGCCCATTCACTGTTCACATTCTCTTATAACACTGCGACAATTATCAGAATGTTCTCATTCATGCCAGAACTTCAGTCTCAGCGATTTCTAGTAGTTTTGAACAGAACCCAGTCCTAATAATTAACGGAACTGAGTGGGTGAGGTTACTGCCACCTCTGCATGCCCAGTCTTCGCCTCCATGCAAACAGATGACGTCTCTCACAGTAACAAACTCACATTCACGAACAGCAGGCTACTGATTCTGGTGGGATAGAATCACTCATTGTCAATTGCATTATTGTGGGCTACTTTATAGCGGTAAAGTGGGAGAAAGAGGTTTTCGTCGAACACACAATTATTTCCATTGTTGCGGGTGTACTTTCAATTTCCACGCGGCATTTACTGAAAGAGGTAGGCTTACTATTCGCACATACACAGCAAGCTGAGGAGACGTTAATTGAAAGTTAAAGAATACATTGGAATGAAACTTAAAAGAAAAAAGGGGGAAAAAGGGGATTATGGGCATGGTTGGGGGAAAATGGGATAAAGGTGCCAAAAAGGGGTAAAGGTCCCAAAAAAGGGAAAAAGGTGCGAGAAAAAATGACTCTTTTTGCAACTAGAACAAAATTTCACACTGGGATATCTTTCCACAAAGGTTTAACTTACCCTAAGAAAAAAGGTGCGCACCTAAAAATCCTAACCCTGATTATGACATATGGAGCGGGAGTATGGGCGCACAGGGCTAAAAATACTGCAATTAAAAGATTCTGTTAAGGTTTACAGGAGCTGTATGCACCACTTCCACTATGGCACTGTTAGTGATAACAGATATATGGCCAATAGATTTAAAACATCTTAGAGGCATTTATTATTGGTTAAAGAAAGGGGACTTAAGGTTAAAGATATAGTGGGAAGATATTGCTCCTCCAAACAAGAAATTAAAGCTTACTAAAGTAAGCTATAGCAGGAAGAATGAGACACTATTCAAGTAGGGCGCAGAGCCTATTCATTTTTTAACAACATTAATGAAAGGCTAAGAATGAAATATATAAACGCCACCATGGGGATGATTCATTATCTTTCTGGCCATGGTCCATATGGTACTTACTGGAAGATTAAGAAAACAAAAATGACCTATGCCAAATATGTAATGTTCAGGGCACACCAGAACATACTTTGTTCGAGTGTAAAAAATATATTAATAATACCAGAGAAGAAAGAGAAGTCTTAGAAGGATTACAAATAAATGGAATTTTATGTAATAAGGACTATTGTCAACATCTAGAAAAACTGGCTAATACAGTAAGCTCATTAGCATGGGAAAATGAAATTATTCGAGAAGAAACAGTAGAAGAAATTCAAATTATAACCCTGATTAGGAGATCATAAAGAGTATTAAATTTAAATGGGCAAATAACAGGAAGATTTATGGTAGAAACAATACAAGAGCTGAATGGTGGAGAAGTAAAATTAGAAGATGATGATGTTGGTGGTGATGCAGAATTGATATGGAAAAGTTAACTGATATATAGGATAATTAATTTTAAAATAATTACTGTGAATAAAAGAGAAGTGATAAAATAATTGAAGTTAATTAAAATGGTTAAATTAATGCAGTGAAGTGAATTAAAATTAAATGAGGAGAAATTAATGTGAAGAGTAATGAAAAGTAGTATAATTGCACACATTTTAGGGCAAGTTAAATGACTTGTGAATATATAAGTTGTACTTTAAATATTAGCGATGGGAATTTAGATAAGTGCTGGATACCAGTACTAGTAGGTAATGTAGATTTAGATTAATTTTAATTAGTTAATAACTGGATACCAGTAATTGTATTTGGGTGTTTAATATTTAAATAATATCTATGAATTTATTGCATTTTGAAATATTAAATGAAAATAAATTAAAATTATAAAATTAAAATAAATTTGAAATGTAACAATTGGATTAAAATTTATAACAATTTTAAATTTAAATTGTTTTATTATTAATTTGATTAAAGTATATTTGATAATTTGTAACAATCAAATAAATTATTAAACTATTGATTTTATTATAATTTTTTGTAAAATTATTTAACTACAGAGTTACTTTTACAGCATTTAGATATATAAATTTAAACATAAATTTAACGTTTAATAAATAATTTTAAATTTTTATTATTATTATTATTATTATTATTATTATTATTATTATTATTATTACTACATTATTTTATAATTTATCTGTACAATTATTGTATTTAAAATTGTAAATGTTTTTGAGATTGAATAAATTACGAGGTCTGGTAATATACGCCCTGGTTTAAGAAATTAGATGCCAGGGTTTAGTATTAAGGATTTTATTTTATCTTTTTGTCATAATTTAATTCACTAATCTCGCTTCCTGCACATCTATTATGTGCCCAGGTATTGCATGCATTGGTCACCTTTCAGTAGCACACTTAACAAATTATACTTGATATTTTCATGTTTTTGTTTTTTTTACACAGATTAACGTGAAATAATGTTAATTCTCACCACTATTAGTGCGTAGCCCTCAATGGAAGCAGTTTCAAATATTACAAACATTTTTACTGGCAGAACCTAATCGTTTCAATTTTGATTACACATCACAACACGCGTCGCATGACAAGAGCTTGGAGACGGAACACCCGAAGGTAAACGAACGTGTCCGGAGCTTCCAGAGCGAATAGCGCGACCTCTGAAACTATAAGATGTAAGTCAGCTGATAAGATAGTAATGCCGAAAATATAAAAATAAAGCTGAATTTTTGTATCAACGAGCAATTGTGTAAATGTAGGAGTTTATAGTGATACCTTATTTAATATTGGGCTAGTACCAATAACGCACATTCGATGTTAAAAACTGAACATGACCTGAAAACCTAGTAAGGTAGAAGACAGGTTATGTATCGAAAGTCACAACGTCGTTGGGGTAATGATGAGTTATAGCGGCTGTCGTCTGCTAGCGAGCGGCCTGGGCGTGGCTTAAGGAGTTCAAGCGTTGCCAACCGTAAGAAATGTACGCGCGGAAGATAACAACTATGTAACACGAAATTCGCAATGCGGCGCGGTTATTTCAAACTGTGTTTTTGTCGATGTTTTTACTTTCTCTACTACGTATAGTAAGTAGGGGAAGTATTGTATTCCACCCAAAAATTCGATACCGAGATTTCACCGGAAATACATGTTTTGAGACCCCCTGAATCCAAAAAAAACATTTTTGGAAACGTCCGTGTGTGTGTCTGTGTCTGTGAACAGCATACCTCAGAAACGAACAGTCGGATAAACACCAAACTTGGTATTTAAGTTCAGTATCTTCCAAGGATGCGACACGAAGGTTTTAAAGAAAATCCCCCCACCCCAGAGTACCCTTTACATGGAAGATTTTTCGAAAATTTTAATTTTCTCAAAAATGGCTCTAACGATTTTGATTAAAATATCATATGTTTAAGATATTTGTATGGCAAATAAAATGTATATCTTGAATTTTCTGGGAATGTCTCCAAAAGTATTCTTCATTGTGAACGACTTTTGCATAACTGGTAAACCATAAGAGATAGACAAAATTTTACTACACAAAAAATGTAGATCGCGTTAAAATACACAATTTATGTCATATACATTTTTGTTGTTGAGTGAACCATTTTCGAGATATTGCTTGTTATTACCTTAAATTTTTCAATACTTATTTTCTCAAATGGGAATTGATGTAACATTATTTGTTATATTTATTTTGTTGTTGAGCCCCACGTTGTGGTAGCCAATTCGTAACGGTATTACTTACAAATGTTTGTTTACATCAGTGTTGAAGCCATCTTGTGACGTCATTCATTTGTTCGGTTTGTAGCTCCATCTAGTGTTAGCAATTTGTGGTACCTAGTATTAGTGATTGAAAAAATTTTAAGTTTTGTTTACTGTCCTCCGGCTAGCTATTATTTCAGTCGAACATGTCTCTTGATCAGGGTTGTGTAAACGGAAAGGAATCTTTTATCCAAAAAGAACACTGATGAAGAAATTTGTTTTATAATTTTTATTGTCGAACACGTTCACTATCACTTTTACACATTGATCTAGATACTCGCCAAAACTGAAACTGTTATAATAACTTCTTACTTATCACTTTTAATTCGCGTACTTCAACTTTGTGTATTATTAACTTTACAACACTTTAGATTTTTCGTAACTTGTGAATCTATAGCCGACGTGTCTCATATAAATATTTTGACGAACTGACGAACTGAAGACGACGTGTAGTATACAAAGAATTTTGATGAACTGGCCTCAAGCTACCTCTAACCTATCCTATTTATACTCCTTCATCCAGATACGCCTAAAGATTATAACTGAACTGCAATTGGCTAACAAAACGCGCCAACATTAGCGTCTATTTTAATATCCAATGAAAATTATGAATACATATGCTCTAAGGAAACGTTCCAGAATATTCTCAAGGAAAAAACGCGCCAACATTACGTAACTTCCTCGTTTCCAATAATGATAAACAGCTCACCCCCTCGCTGCATTATTGCGCGTTATTATTGACAGTTTCAGTAAGGCATTAAAAATTTACTTCCCAACAATATTTACAATCAATAAACATCTGAAATCAATGTCACATAAAAATGCATATTCATATTACAATCATTATTTACAATTAAGTAATTTGTGATACAAATTACTGCATCAGAATTCGTTATTCATTTTTACTTTCTCTACTACGTATAGTAAGTAGGGGAAGTATTGCATTCCACCCAAAAATTCGATACCGAGATTTTACCGGAAATACATGTTTTGAGACCTCCTGAATCCAAAAAAAGCATTTTTGGAAACATGTCCGTGTGTGTGTCTGTGTGTGTGTGTCTGTGTGTCTGTGAACAGCATAACTCAAAAACGAACAGTCGGATAAACACCAAACTTGGTATTTAGGTTCAGTATCTTCCAGAGATGGGACACGAAGGTTTTCAAGAAAATCCCCCCACCCCAGACTACCCTTTACATGGAACATTTTTCGAAAATTTTAATTTTCTCAAAAATGGCTCTAACGATTTTGATCAAAATATCATATGTTTAAGATAATGTCATGAGAAATGAAATGTATATCTCGAATTTTCTGGGAATGTCTTCATTGTGAACGACTTTTGCATAACTGGTAAACCATAAGAGATAGTCAAAATTTTACTACACAAAGAATGTAGATCGCGTTAAAATACACAACTTATGTTATATACATTTCTTTTGTTGAGTGAACCGTTTTCGAGATATTGCTTGTTATTTCCTTAAATTTTCCAATACTTATACTTTTTCTCAAATTCGTTATTCATTTTTTTATGTCCTGGACATGCAAAGAGAATGGAATGCACCCCATAGCAACCAGCGTTAAAATATTTGACTATCGCTTAAAAGCAACCATATTCCCCTTGCATCTGCAAGAAAATTACCAATAAGATTGACATCTCGATTAACATGAAGCATATGGAGAATAGGCGTTTGTAAAAATAGATTGTACAAGAGTAGAGAAAGTCATGTGAGTGTAACACATCAGATTTTTTGTCCTGGATATGCACAGAATTATAATCTGTGGCAAAGGGAATGGTGCTGCACCTAGCAACCAGCTATTACGAGATATGTATGTGCTTAAAGGCGACTGTTTTTCTATATTGCCCTTACATCTACAAGAAAATTAGCAATAAGATAGAGTCTGCAAATGTTTATCTCGATTAACATAAAGTATATGGAGAATAAGCGTTTGTAAAAATAGTTTGTACAAGAGTAGAGAAAGTCATGTGAGTGTAACACATAAATTTTTTTACATTGCATTGAAGCACACCTATTGTACAAAGTTAACCAAACCTGCATGTTGATTCATACCCAAACAAAATGCTGTTATTTCAGGCCAAACACATTATCGCACATATACGTTATTACAGAGAAGCAGTGGTAGCTTTGTTGACATTGTCCTTGAACCACAAACACACATTGTTGTAAATTAGGTGCAATATCAGCAGCATACATTATTACACAGAAGCAGTGGCAGCATTGTTCTCATTGTCCTTGAGCCACGTACGCACATTGTTGTAAATTAGGTGAAATATCAGCAGCATACCGTATAACACAAAAACAGTGGCATCATTGTGGCATCCATGAGTCACAAAACACACATTATTGTATTAATGTACTGCAATGACGTGGCAATAGGAAAACTGGAGAAGACGTGTAAGTTAGGTGAAATACTAGCAGCATACGTTATTACACAGAAGCGGTGGCAGCATTGTTGTTCACTGTTCTTGAGTCACAAAACACACATTGTTGTATTAATGTACTGCAATGACGTGGCAATAGGAAAACTGGAGAAGACGTGTAAGTTAGGTGAATTACCAGCAGCATACGTTATTAGACAGAAGCGGTGGCAGCATTGTTCTCATTGTCCTTCAGCCACGTACACACATTGTTGTATTAATGTACCACAATGAGATGGGAATCGGAAATCTGATGTCATTAAAATAAATACAATTTGAAGTATGCGCCTTTGATTAAATTTGACATTGTTGAGTTACACCGGGTAATGCTGCGCTATCACATCCAATATTACGCCAAACATGTCTTGTCCCCGAAAACGATTCCGGAAGATGAATTCGTGGAGATAGGACGTGAAGAGGGCGTCACTGGTACCAAATTGCCGCCGAAGTTTCCTCTTCACCCTCATCCACATGTTTTCGACATTCTGCGTGTGGATGGTGTCGTCCAAAGTTCTGCTCGTGGACAATTACGTCGTGTATATATACGCCGTCTAGCAGATTTCCGATGTTGGCGTAAGAAGCCCATCCATCGGAGATGATGCGGCTTCCGGGCAAAATATGTTGCATGATAAGGGCTTCCAGGGTTTGAATAATGGGTAGAGAAAGTTATGTGAATCCAACATCAGGTTTTGAATTAAGCACAACCTTGAGAGCCGAATCTTTGCAGGGTTGCAGTACTTTAGGGACAAACATTTTAAGTGTAACATCTTGTATGAACGTTTCCATTTTTCATAACACTTGTACGTGACTTTTAAGAACCGCAAAGCTCAGACCCTCCCTACCTGCCTGGGACTTTGCAAGGGGTAGTGTTTGAACATTCCGAAAGCAATTCATGTTTATCATGGGCAGTAAATGACTCTCAACCAGGAATACAATACAGCAGCACCACATGTTAAAAGTGGATGGGGGAACATCTGTTCAGCAGAAGGTACAACCTTTGGCTAACAAGAAACTCCAGACCGCACTGCAAACAGTACTCAAGCAATTCGAATTCCAAGAAAATTTCCGCATTCTAGATGAAATAAAGTGAGTAGCATATGCCGCGATTTAAGGAATATAATTGACGAATGCTTTGTGGTAAAGTGTTTCTTTTCCTCCCTGTCGGCCTGCATTTTATTCCAGTAGCAAGAGCTATTCGGAAAGGCTTTCCCCAGTTTTCGTTTATCCCGTAGAGACAATTTCCAAAAAAGTTTTAAGAAGAAGAATACCGTGCTCATCTATGCCATAATTATCTTTTCCATTCCTTCCATTACTAAGAACAATCAGGCAGAAAGGAAGTTGAAGAATACTCCATAAAATTCTATATTTGCAAAACTTACTTTTAGTCATTGATTTACTTTACACTAAAAACAAAGAAAAAAACGGGGATTCGAGAGGAAAGTGCAAGAAAGGATTAAACAATCCTTAGATAATTTATAGCTTAAAACACTGACAGGAACTTACACTGTGTAGTTCAAAATCACAATTTTATGTTTAAGGATTAGAACTCAATAGGAACCTTCACAGTTAGACGAAGTCCTCTACTGATTAAAAATCAATATTCTTACTCGACAAAAAATACTCATATCGTGGAAAATGTAATGTGAATAGAAGCCTAATTTTGCGTGAATGCTATATGGTATTCACGTTAAATTTCCTACGAAAAATATATTTGACCACTATTAATTACATATTTCATTACAATGAACTTGGTTACATCCACCATACGGAAAACTAAAAACGCCACATGTAGCATTTGTGTATATATCTGTCTGTCTGTCTGTCTGTGTCTATGTGTGTGTTTTAATGAGAGGTAGTGTCTGAGTGCGTGTATGTGTGTGTGTGTGTTTTAATAAGTTGTAATGCCTGAGTGTGTGTGTTTAATAAGTTGTAATGCCTGAGTGTGTGTGTGTTTTTTAATAAGTTGTAATGCCTGAGTGTGTGTTTTAATGAGTTGTAGTGCCAGAGTGTGTGTTTGTTTTAATGAGTTGTGGAGCATGAGTGTGTGATTTTGTGTGTATGTGAGCATTGGAGTGTGCTGGACAGAGGACCAGGCACCAAAACAACCGGAGAAATAGAATTCTTTAAGTAATGACTAAAATCATCCGCAGGAACACAGAGGCTAAAATACGATTAGGATAAAATGGCACTCTTGTCAGCGGCATGCGCACCTTCATTGGATATATGTAACTTCATTATCGCGTATGCCGAAATTGAATTAAAGTTTTTTTTATTTCTGGACGCTCTATAACCACTATGGTTCTTAGCGTCCTATTCTATTTTGGGCATGAAAGGCCGGAAAGTTTGCTCAGAGGCCTCTTTATCAGGCTTGAGGTTCTTTTACTTGCCGTAAATCTACGACACGGGACCACCGGCTTTACTTCCCTTCCGAAGGAAGCCGTGCTAAAGATTTTTACGCCCGAAAAAATCCATCGCCCTCCGCCGGGTTGTAACGACGCCTCGACAGGAATTCAAGGTGCGGTGCTTCTCAACACGGATGGGATAACCGTGGAGAAGCGTCGCGCGCAACAAAGTCTTACTTTGTTGATCGGACTTACTCTGAACCAACAATGAACCGAAGTGAAGGCGAAGGAATGAACCGGACCAACAATACAGTCAATGCCCTTCTGTATTATAAAAGGGTTCACCTTCTCAAAGTTTGTCCTTTCTCTGTTTGCGTAATGACTAAGTAACAACCAGATGACGGTGGTGTTACTTCTGTTACCAAAACTTTTCGGCGTGTTATTAATAATGGAGAAAGAGGGCTCCATAGCGAAATAAATTCTCCACCACTGCAACCGTCTCCGACTTCAGGCTCTGTCTTCCCAGGCGTTACCCCGGCTTGGGTGAGTGGCCTATCCATACCGGTCTCACCCCAGGGCCACACCTCCCAGAAGATAGACAGAGGGACCAATGGCCGTGGGAAGTCAGCAGCTCATGTAGTGCCCCCCGCGGGACTGTAGTTGAACAGCAGATACGAGCACACACCCTACATGACGACCCCGGGTAGTGGGGCTGACGCCATTATCCACTCACCCAGCTGCGCACCCACTGCGCGGGTATCCGTCAAGCTGTGTCCACGGAGGATTAAAAGAGAATTGGAAAATAAACCAAAAGTGTGTGGGCGTTTCACACGCAAGGTAGGCCGGCGAGGAAGAAAAAAAGATATGTGAATGGTCGTGGTGCGAATTGTTTGTAAATAGATTAGAGAAAAAAGAAGCGTGGCGAGGGGGGTATGGAACAAAATGAAAATAACGCACGAGAGCGCATCTTGTGTCTCCCGGTCAAGAGGACGAACCCACCTCGACCGGATAAGGGTGGAGGGATGACGACGGTGATGAGTGGCTCGGGACCCCGGGTGTGCCAAACCCGTACTCACATAAAGTGAGCCCCTGGGGGGTTGGAAGCTGCGTTGAAACAGTGGGACAGCAACCACGGAAATAGAAAGGATCCCTGTTGGTGAGACCGGTGTTAATAAAACCATAGAACCTGAACCCAGTACAAGAAATAATTGTAGAAAAGGAAGCGTAAAATAAATGAAGATAACGTGGCTAGTCCAGATGAGGGTGAGGACTGGCTCGGGCACTCTGGGTACGTCAAAGCCATACTCACATAGTGAGCCCCTGGGGGGGGGGTGAACTGTGAGTGTGTTTTGCTGGTGAGTTGTAGTGTTTGATTGCGAGTGTGTGGGCTTTGGAGTTTGAGTGTGTTTTGCTGGTGAGTTGTAGTGTTTGATTGCGAGTGTGTGGGCTTTGGAGTTTGAGTGTGTTTTGCTGGTGAGTTGTAGTGTTTGATTGCGAGTGTGTGGGCTTTGGAGTTTGAGTGTGTTTTGCTGGTGAGTTGTAGTGTTTGATTGTGAGTGTGTGGGCTTTGGAGTTTGAGTGTGTTTTTGCTGGTGAGTTGCAGTTTGTGACTGGGGTGTTACCCGGGTAATGATGTGTTATAGCGGCTGTCGTCTGCTAGTGAGCGGCCTGGGCGTGGCTTAGGTGGTTGTTGCCAATGGTGAGAATCGAAAACATGCTGTAGGCATAACATGTAGCCAACCCATGCACGCAATGTACAGCGAGCCATTGTAGTTGTATACTTATACGGCCCGCGTGTTGTTATTTATCGTTGTTGATGTATTATATTATTATGAGAATGATTATTAATACTATTATGTATTATCATCGGCATCCAAATAAAGCATTTGTGGAAACGTCGTGTGTGTCATAACTCAAAACGAAAAGTTGGATAAATACCTAAACTCCCTTGACATGGAATATTTTTGGGAATTTTTGATGTTCTAAACATGGCTGAAACGATTTTGATTAAAATACCATTCATAAAAATATTTACATGGCAAATGAAATGTATATCTCGGATTTTCGGGAAAGAGCCTATGAAGTCCTTCATTCGGAAGGAATTTTTTATAACCTTGTATAACTGGTAATCCTTAGGTGATAGAGGAAGACGTGCTACACCAAAAATGTAAATCTCTTTAAAGCTACAATATATTTAAAATAAGCTTTATTGTGGCATGAGCCCTTTCTGAGATATCCGTTATTAAATGTTCGAATTGCTCATTTTTTGAAAGTTTCAATTGTTCATTTTTTTGGTCGTTATCTTAAAATCCTTTCAACACTCGGTTGTTTCTCGTGATGTCATAGAAACAGAATGGAATTTTAAGGCCAGCATATAGCGTCCAGTTAAACATTTGACTATCGCTGTTCTCTTTGTATCTATAACGAAATGTGTAATGTAGATATTTCTGCAAAGTCTTTTTTTATATTAAAATGTAGTAGACAGAAAAAAAGGTTGATTAAGAATAATAATTTATGTATCTACTAATAAACGATAGAGGATAGAGAAAGTCATGTGAATGAATCAATTGTAATTTTATTATGCTTTTTTATAAAAGGAGTTGAAAGGAAATTAACTTTCTGTGCTACCAAGCTGCAAAGAATGTCATTATTAAAGTGTTTTGAGCTACTAAATCTATGCTTTTCAGCAATTCCTTTTTTTCAGTCTGTACAAAGCAAGAAATATGAAATGAATGAATTTTCGGGTAAAGCAGCTGTAATATAAAATCATTTTTCAGACTTAAAACACCCCTAAGGCTGTTATAAGATTATGCAAACTTTCATACATTTATAATACACTTTTAAGTGCAAAGGTGCAATGACATTTCCTGGAATATTATCCCAAATGCTAACACAAGAAAATATTGGTTTGCCTCAAACTGCATTTTAGAGCATTTCATAGTTTCCTAGATACTTAGCGCAATACACAAAATTCAATCAGAATGAACGGGAGTTCACAGGCTATTTCCAGAAAAATCAAAATGCATGCTTTATTTGAACTCACCAGCACAACCACACTAACACTCCGTAGCTCACACACTCGCCTTCAAACACTACAAATCACTAGCAAAAACACACTCACACTCCAAAGCGAACACACTCGCAATCCAACACTACAATACACCAGCACAAACACACTCAACACCAAAACTCACACCCACACAGTCACACACTACAACTCACTAGCAAAAACACACTCATTTTTCAAAGCTCACACACATCCGCAGTAACACACTACAACTCATTAGCACAAACACACTCACACTCCGAAGTTCACACACCCGCAATAACAGGCTACAACTCACTAGAAGAAACACACTCCCACTCCAAAGCTCACACACCCCCAGTCACAAACTGCAACTCACCAGCAAAAACACTCAAACTCCAAAGCCCACACACTCGCAATCAAACACTACAACTCACCAGCAAAACACACTCACAGTTCACCCCCCCCCCCAGGGGCTCACTACGTGAGTATGGCTTTGACGTACGCAGAGTGCCCGAGCCAGTCCTCACCCTCATCTGGACTAGCCACGTTATCTTCATTTATTTTACGCTTCCTTTTCTACAATTATTTCTTATACTGGGTTCGGATTCTATGGTTTTATTAACATCTGTCTCACCAACAGGGATCTTTTCTATTTCCGTGGTTGCTGTCCCACTGTTTCAACGCAACTTCCAACCCCCAGGGGCTCACTTTATGTGAGTACGGGTTTGGCACACCCGGGGTCCCGAGCCACTCATCACCGTCGTCATCCCTCCACCCTTATCCGGTCGAGGTGGGTTCGTCCTCTTGACCGGGAGACACAAGATGCGTTCTCGTACGTTATTTTCATTTCGTTCCATACCCCCACTCGCCACGCTTCTTTTTTCTCTAATCTATTTACAAACAATTCGCACCACGACCATTTACATATCACTTTTTCTTCCTCGCCGGCCTACCTTGCGTGTGAAACACCCACACACTTTTGGTTTATTTTCCAATTTTCTTTTAATCCTCCGTGGACACAGCTTGACGGATACCCGCGCAGTGGGTGTGCAGCTGGGTGAGTGGATAATGGCGTCAGCCCCACTACCCGGGGTCGTCATGTAGGGTGTGTGTTCGTATCTGCTGTTCAACTACAGTCCCGCGGGAGGGCACTACATGAGCTGCTGACTTCCCACGGCCATTGGGTCCCTCTGTCTATGTTCTGGGAGGTGTGACCCTGGGGTGAGACCGGTATGGATAGGCCACTCATCCAAGCCGGGGTAACGCCTGGGAAGACAGAGCCTGAAGTCGGAGACGGTTGCAGTGGTGGAGAATTTATTTCGCTATGGAGCCCTCTTTCTCCATTATTAATAACACGCCGAAAAGTTTTGGTAACAGAAGTAACACCACCGTCATCTGGTTGTTACTTAGTCATTACGCAAACAGAGAAAGGTCAAACGTTTGATCCTGCGGATGATTTTAGTCATTACTTAAAGAATTCTATTTCTCCGGTTGTTTTGGTGCCTGGTCCTCTGTCCAGCACACTCCAATGCTCACATACACACAAAATCACACACTCATGCCCCACAACTCATTAAAACAAACACACACTCAGGCACTACAACTCATTAAAACACACAGCCTCTGGCACCACAACTCATTAAAACACACACAACTCATTAAAACACACACTCAGGCATTACAACTTATTAAAAAAAACAAACACACTCAGGCATTACAACTTATTAAACACACACACACTCAGATATTACAACTTATTAAAACACACACACATACACGCACTCAGACACTATCTCTCATTAAAACACACACACACAGATATATATACACAAATGCTATACCCCTCAGGCGCTCACCTTATGTGAGTACGGGTTTTTGGCGCACCCGGGGGTTCCCGAGCCAATCATCGCCACATTCATCCCCTCACCCCCATCCGGTCGACGTGGGTTCTTCTCGTGACCGGTGGACTCAAGGTAGGCTCTCGTGCGTTCTTTTCATTCCATCCATACCGCACCTCACCATCGTTTCTTTCTTCCCTTATCACTTTCCGGCCATTTCGCACCACGACATTCGCATATCTCTCTTTTTCTTCCCCGCCGGCCTACCTTGCGTGCGAAACGCCCACACAGTTTTAGTTTCTTTTATCTTTTTATTTAAATCCTCCGTGGACACAGCCTGACGGATACCCGCGCACCGCGTGTGCAGCTGGGTGAGTGGGTAATGGCGTCATCCCCACCACCCGGGGTCGTCATGTAGGGTTTGTGTTCGTATCCGCTGTTCAACTGCAGTCCCGCGGGGGGGGGGCCATTGCATGAGCTGCTGACTTCTGACGGCGATTGGGTCCCTCTGTCTATGTTCTGGGAGGTGTGACCCTGGGGTGAGTCTGGTATAGATAGGCCACTCACCCAAGCCGGGGTAACGCCCGAGAAGTCAGAGCCCGAGGTCGGAGACGGTTGCAATGGTGGAGGATTTTTTTCGCTATGGAGCACCCTTTCTCCATTATAAACAACAAGCGCCGTAAAACGTTAGTAACAGAAGTAGCACCGCCAACAGCTGGTTGTTACTTAGTGATTACCCGTACAGAGGAAGGACAATCATTCGAGAAGGTGAACCCTTTTATCATCCAGAAGGGCATTGACTCAATTGCTGGTCCGGTTCTTTCCTGCACTCGGCTTCGTAATGGTTCGTTATTGGTTCAAAGCAAATCCGAGGAACAAAGTAAGTCCTTGTTGAGCGCCACGGTTATCCTATCCGTGTTGAGAAGCACCGCACCTTGAATTCTTGTAGAGGCGTTGTCACCACGCATAGCCTCGATGGTATCTCTGACGAAGACCTGGTGGAATATCTTGCAGACCAGAGGGTGACAGCGGTTCATCGAGTGCAGGCCAAACGCGACGGCGTGTTGGTACCCACTCGTACCCTGTTTATTACATTTGATGGCGTCGATCTGCCCACGAGCATTTCCGCAGGGTACGAACGTATTTCTGTGAGGCCTTATATTCCTAGACCTCTGCGTTGTTTTAAATGCCAACGTTTTGGGCATACGCAAGTCTCATGTAAGAGTGCCGTTAACATCTGTGCAACCTGTAGCCAGCCCTCACACGAAGGTACCTGTTCAACAGCCCCCGTCTGCGTTAATTGTAAAGGGTCTCATTCTGCTTCGTTTGCCGACTGTCCGCGGTACTTGGACGAGAAGGCGATCCAGGAGATCCGGGTAAAGGAAAAACTCTCCTTCGCTGAAGCCCGGAGGCGTTACCATGCGCGCCAACCTTCACTCCTGCGATCTGGCACATTTAGTTCTGTTGTTGCCTCGCCAGTACCACGAGTAGATGCCGAAACTCAGACCTGGACCTTGACTGGATTAACCACCACTACCACCCGGCCGTCTATTAAGGCTACAGTTACCAAGCCGTATAAACCTGGTCCCAAGTCAATGAAGTCGCAAGCCGTTGAAAAGAAGCCCAAGCACAAACTTCGTAGGGAAGATTTTTTGAAAGACCCTCCGCGTGCGCGCGGTAACAAAAGTTCACCTTCTCCTCCTCGGAGGTCGCTGTCCCAGGATGGTCCTGGGACAAGCCGCGCTCAGCGGCACCCTTCACCCATCGCCACCCAGAACCGATTCACGGCGCTTGAATCGGTTTCTGGCACTGAGCGCGTGGGCCCTCCCTCCGAGGAAGCTATGGAGTCTGACCAACTCCATACAAAAAGCCCGAGCCCAAAGGTTAAACAAAAGGTAATTTTAAGCCGCCCTTCTAAATAGACAGTTTATCCCCTTATTCTTAATGACTATCCTGACCTGGAATGTACGTGGTGTACGATCGCATAGGGCGGAACTGCAACTTTTATTGCGTTCCCATTCGCCTATGGTCGTATGTTTGCAGGAGACTAAGCTTCGCCCTCACGATCCTTTTGATCTCTGAGGATATACTCCGGTTCGCTACGACCTTGAACCGGAGGAGGGTACTCCTGCTCATGGTGGTGTCATGATTTTGGTGCGTAATGACGTTCATTTTCAAACTATCACACTTACGTCCGACTTGCAAGCTGTTGCCATTAGACTGCAGTTACCCGGATTTTTCTTTTCTGTTTGTTCTGTGTATACACCTCCATCGTCTCCCCTCGCTCCCGCGGACATTCGATCTCTCCTGTCCGCTCTCCCAACACCATTTCTTCTGTTGGGAGATTTTAATGCCCATCACCCACTATGGGGTTCGCCAAGGGCTTGTGCGAGGGGAACTCTTCTTTCCGACATTTTTTATCAGTTCAATCTTTCCATCCTCAATACAGGTGCACCTACCTTTATTTCTGATTCTTCTGGTACATTTTCTCACCTGGACCTTGCCATTTGCTCACTCCAGCTTGCACGTCGTCTTCAGTGGAACGTCGTCGCTGACACCTACTCCAGCGACCATTACCCCTGCATCGTTTCTCTTCTGTCGCACCACGTACAGCATTCCAGAGTACCTACCTGGATTTTTGCAAAAGCCGACTGGAGCTTCTATTCCAGCCTCGTGCATTTTGACGACCAGCCCTTCTCCGACATTAACCAACTAGTGCAGCACCTTACGTCTATTATTTTCTTTGCCGCCGAACGCGCAATACCCCGTTCATCCTCCCAACCTCAGGCGGCCAGCTGTTCCGTGGTGGAACGAGGATTGTCGGGACGCCGTTCGTGCCCGTAGGACTGCTCTTAGGGTGTTTCGGCGACACCCTACACTTGATAATTTGGTGACTTTTAAACAATCGCGCGCCAGGGCTCGTCGCATTATTCAGGATAGTAAGAAGGCATCTTGGGCTCGTTTTGTCGAGTCTTTTAATCGTTTTACGCCTTCATCCGTTGTTTGGGATAAACTTCGTCGCTTCTCAGGTAAAGTGTCACATTGTACTGTTTCTGGCCTTCAGGTTTCTAATGCCACCATAGTGGATCCGGCTGCCATCGCCAACACACTGGGTGCTGCCTTTGAGGCGGTATCCAATTCAGACCATTATTCCGCCGGCTTTCGCTCTATCAAAGACCGGCTGGATTCCGACACCTTTAATTTTCGATCTGCTAATATTGAGTGTTATAATGAACTTTTCACAACGAGGGAGCTGAAGCACGCTCTTCATTGCTCTCGGCACTCCGCTCCTGGGCCGGACGGCATTCATGTCCTGATGTTAAAGAACCTTTCAGCCGACAGTAAACTCTTTCTCTTACAGGTCTATAACCGTATTTGGCAAGACGGCATTTTTCCTTCCGTTTGGCGCGAAGTCACCATTGTCCCTATACTTAAGCCTGGGAAGGATCGCCAACTACCTTCCAGCTACCGCCCTATCTCCCTCACCAGTTGCATTTGCAAGGTGATGGAGCGCATGATCAACGGGCGGTTGACATGGTGGCTTGAGTCTCAGAAACTTCTAGCGAACGCTCAGTGCGGGTTTCGTCGCTATCGCTCTACCGTCGACCATCTGGTGTCCTTGTCGACGCATATTATGAATGGATTTCTGAGAAAGTGTCAAACCGTGGCTGTATTTTTTGACCTGGAGAAAGCTTATGACACTTGTTGGAGGGGCGGCATTTTACGTACACTTCACGATTGGAATATCCGCGGTCGTCTTCCCATATTTCTTCGGGAGTTTATGACGGACCGCGTCTTTCGTGTACGTGTGGGCTCGGTTTTATCTCGTCGTTTTAATCAAGAGAACGGAGTACCGCAGGGCTCTGTACTCAGTGTCACACTTTTTGCGATTGCTATCAACCCCATTGTTGATTGTATTCCACCTGGCATTTCATCGTCCCTTTTTGTTGACGATTTCGCTATTTATTGTAGTTCACGGCGGACCTGTCTACTCGAACGCCGTCTCCAGAGCTGTATCGACCGTCTCTACGCCTGGAGTAACGCCAACGGCTTTAATTTCTCCGCCGAGAAATCCGTCTGCATCAACTTTTGGCGCCGGAAGTATTTCCCTCCGCCCTCTCTCCATCTTGGGCCAGGGATACTTCCGTTTGCAGACGAGGCGAAATTTTTGGGGTTGATTTTTGACATGAAGTTGTGTTGGACCTCGCACGTTTCCTTTTTAAAAGCAAAGTGTGACCGTTCTCTTAATATTTTACGTGTTTTAAGTGGCACATCCTGGGGAGCTGATCGGACCGTCCTTCTTCGCCTTTATCGCTCTTTGGTCCGATCCAAGCTTGATTACGGGTGTCTTGTTTATTCGTCGGCACGTCCATCTGTGTTACATCGATTGAATGCCATTCACCATCGTGGCATAAGAGTCGCTACAGGGGCCTTTCCAACTAGCCCTGTAGCCAGTCTGTACGCAGAAGCTGCAGAGCCTCCGCTGTCCTTCCGGCGTGAGATGCTTTTGCGCAGCTATGCTTGTCGACTCTCAAGCTTGCCTAACCACCCGTCCTTCGATGTATTTTACGAGGATTCGCTTGATCGCCAATATTTCGTTAGCTCCTCTGCGTTGCTCCCTCCAGGGGTTCGATTTCGACTGCTACTTCGGCATTTGGACGTTACGCCAGCGCCGGCCCTTACCCGAGGGGAAACGCGTTTTCCTCCATGGTCCCGCGCTGAGGCCCACTGTCACCTTGGGCTAACGTCAATGCCGAAGACTGAGACCCCTGCTTCAGTCTTTAGATCGGCTTTTTTAGAAGTACGGGCTCAATTCGGGGACTTCCATTTTATCTTTACCGATGGATCTAAGACTGAAGCTGGAGTTGGATGTGCCTTTGTTTCTGGTCACTGTAGTTTTAAGTTTCGTTTACCTGGACAATGTTCAATTTTTACCGCCGAACTTTTTAGCATTTATCAATCTATTTTATACATTCAGCGGCACGCCTTACAGCACTGTTTTATTTGTACGGACTCTCTGAGTGCCCTTCAGACTATTACTGCGCTGTACCATTACCACCCGCTTGTACAGCGCATACATGACCTGCTCCACTCGCTTGGTGTCTCTGGCATCAGCGTGTCCTTCATGTGGATTCCAGGTCATGTGGGCATCTCAGGGAATGAGTCTGCCGACGCCACTGCGAAATCGGCGATTTTATTACCCAGATTTTTTACCTCTGTTGTTCCCTCGTCAGATTCGTGTGCTATTTTACGTCGCCGCATCCTCTCGCGCTGGCGCGATGAGTGGACGGCCCTCCGGGGGAACAAGTTGCGGGAGGTTAAGCCTCTCCCGTTAATCTGGGGTACCTCTTCTCGTTCTTGTCGTCGGGAAGAGGTAATTTTAGCTCGTCTACGGATTGGACATTGTGTTTTTAGTCATAGGTATTTGCTCAGTGGTGACCCCGCACCACTCTGTGGGCAGTGTGACGTGCCCTTAACGGTGCGTCACATTTCAACAGAGTGTCAGGTTTTAGCTGCATTGCGTGCTCGTGTGGGTCTGCCTGTTGGCATAGCCAACGTTTTGGCAGACGACACGCGAGCTGTAGAATGTGTTTTACGTTTTATTCATGACAGTGATTTTAATCTGCGCATTTAATGCGTTGGGCGTCTGTTAGCTTAGTACTTTTATTCTGTCTGTTTTAATGGGAACTCTTATTCCCAGTGGACATATGGCGCTCATGTCCCTCGCATTCTACAGTTCCTGACACGTTTTAATCTTTTATTGCCTATGCTTTTAGTGTGTTGGTTTTTCAGAACTTTGTATTGTTGTTATTGTTATTATTGTTATTATTATTGTTGTTATTGTTCTATTATTGTTAGTTTTAGCTTTTTGAACATCGCGGGTTTGTGTCCCGTTTTTAACTATGCGGTTCTTTTACCTGTTTTATATTTTGAGCTTATCTTTTATACATTGTAAGGGCGCTGATGACCGTAGCAGTTTAGCGCCCTTAAACCGCATATCATCATCATCACACACAAATGCTACATGTGGCGTTTTTAGTTTTCCGTATGGTGGATGTAACCAAGTTCATTGTAATGAAATATGTAATTAATAGTGGTCAAATATATTTTTCGTAGGAAACTTAACGTGAATACCATATAGCATTCATGCAAAATTAGGCTTCTATTCACATTACATTTTCCACGATATGAGTACTTTTTGTCGAGTAAGAATATTGATTTTTAATCAGTAGAGGACTTCGTCTAACTGTGAAGGTTCCTATTGAGTTCTAATCCTTAAACATAAAGTTGCTATTTTGAACTACACAGTGTAAATTCCTGTCAGCGTTTTAAGCTATAAATTATCTAAGGATTGTTTAATCCTTTCTTGCACTTTCCTCCTCGAATTCCCGTTTTTTTCTTTGTTTTTAGTGTAAAATATATCAATGACTAAAAGTAAGTTTTGCAAATATAGAATTTTATGGAGTATTCTTCAACTTCCTTTCTGCCTGATTGTTCTTAGTAATGGAAGGAATGGAAAAGATAATTATGGCATAGATGAGCACGGTATTCTTCTTCTTAAAACTTTCTTGGAAATTGTCTCTACGGGATAAACGAAAACTGGGGAAAGCCTTTCCGAATAGCTCTTGCTACTGGAATAAAACGCAGGCCGACAGGGAGGAAAAGAAACACTTTACCACAAAGCATTCGTCAATTATATTCCTTAAATCGCGGCGTATGCTACTCACTTTATTTCATCTAGAATGCGGAATTTTTCTTGGAATTCGAATTGCTTGAGTACCTACTGTTTGCAGTGCGGTCTGAAGTTTCTTGTTAGCCAAAGGTTGTACCTTCTGCTGAACAGATGTTCCCCCATCCACTTTTAACATTTGGTGCTGCTGAATTGTATTCCTGGTTGAGAGTCATTTACTGCGCATCATAAACATGAATTGCTTTCGGAATGTTCAAACACTACCCCTTGCAAAGTCCCAGGCAGGTAGGGAGGGTCTGAGCTTTGCGGTTCTTAAAAGTCACGTACAAGTGTTATGAAAAATGGAAACGTACATACAAGATGTTACACTTAAAATTTTTGTCCCTAAAGTACTGCAACCCTGCAAAGATTCGGCTCTTAAGGTTGTGCTTAATTCAAAACCTGATGTTGGATTCACATAACTTTCTCTACCCATTATTCAAACCCTGGAAGCCCTTATCATGCAGCATATTTTGCCTGGAAGCCGCATCATCTCCGCTGGATGGGCTTCTTACGCCAACATCGGAAATCTGCTAGACGGCGTATATATACACGACGTAATTGTCCATGAGCAGACCTTTGTAGACTCCGAGGACGACACCATCCACACACAGAATGTCGAAAACATAAGGATGAGGGTGAAGAGGAAACTTCGGCGGCAATTTGGTACCAGTGACGCCCTCTTCACGTCCTATCTCCACGAATTCATCTTCCGGAATCGTTTTCGGGGACAAGACATGTTTGGCGTAATATTGGATGTGATAGCGCAGCATTACCCGGTGTAACTCAACAATGTCAAATTTAATCAAAGGCGCATACTTCAAATTGTATTTATTTTAATGACATCAGATTTCCGATTCCCATCTCATTGCAGTACATTAATACACCAATGTGTGTACGTGGCTTAAGGACAATGAGAACAATGCTGCCACCGCTTCTGTCTAATAACGTATGTTGCTGGTAATTCACCTAACTTACACGTCTTCTCCAGTTTTCCTATTGCCACGTCATTGCAGTACATTAATACAACAATGTGTGTTTTGTGACTCAAGAACAGTGAACAACAATCCTGCCACCGTTTCTGTATAATAACGTATGCTGCTAGTATTTCACCTAACTTACACGTCTTCTCCAGTTTTCCTATTGCCACGTCATTGCAGTACATTAATACAACAATGTGTGTTTTGTGACTCATGGATATTGACAACAATGATGCCACTGTTTTTGTGTTATACGGTATGCTGCTGATATTTCACCTAATTTACAACAATGTGTGTACGTGGCTCATGAACAATGCTGCCACTGCTTCTGTGTAATAAGGTATGCTGCTATTGCACCTAATTTACAACAATGTGTGTTTGTGGTTCAAGGAAAATGTCAACAAAGCTACCACTGCTTCTGTGTAATAACGTATATGTGCGATAATGTGTTTGGCCTGAAATAACAGCATTTTCTTTGGGTATGAATCAACATGCAGGTTTGGTTAACTTTGTACAATAGGTGTGCTTCAATGCAATGTAAAAAATCTGATGTGTTACACTCCCATGACTTTCTCTGCTCTTGTACAAACTATTTTTACAAACGCTTATTCTCCATCTACTTCATGTTAATCGAGATAAACATTTGCAGACTCTATCTTATTGCTAATTTTCTTGTAGATGTAAGGGCAATATAGAAAAACAGTAGCCTTTAAGCACATACATATCTCTTAATAGCTGGTTGCTAGGTGCAGCACCAGTCCCTTTGCCACAGATTATAACTCTTTGCATATCCAAGACAAAAAAATCTTATGTGTTACACTCACATGACGTTCTCTACTCTTGTACAAAGTATTTTTACAAACGCTTATTCTCCATCTAGTTCATGTTAATCGAGATAAACATTTGCAGACCCTATCTTATTGCTAATTTTCTTGTAGATGTAGCGGAAAATATATTTACAAGGGAAATATAGAAAAACAGTAGCCTTTAAGTACATACATATCTCTTAATAGCTGGTTGCTAGGTGCAGCACCATGCCCTTTCCCACAGATTATAACTCTTTGCATATCCAAGACAAAAAAAATGAATAACGAATTCCCATTTGAGAAAATAAGTATTGAAAAATTTAAGGGAATAACAAGCAATATCTCGAAAATGGTTCACTCAACAAAAAAAATGTATATGACACAGATTGTGTATTTTAACGCGATCTACATTTTTTGTGTAGTAACATTTTGTCTATCTCTTATGGTTTACCAGTTATACAAAAGTCGTTCACAATGAAGAATACTTTTGGAGACATTCCCAGAAAATTCAAGATATACATTTTATTTATCATAAAAATATCTTAAACATATGATATTTTAATCAAAATCGTTAGAGCCATTTTTGAGAAAATTAAAATTTTCGAAAAATGTGTCCATGTAAAGGGTACTCTGGGGAGGGGGGATTTTCTTGAAAAACTTCGTGTCCCATCCTTGGAAGATACTGAACCCAAATACCAAGTTTGGTGTTTATCCGACTGTTCGTTTCTGAGTTATGCTGTTCACAGACACACACGGACATGTTTCCAAAAATGCTTTTTTTGAATTCAGGGGTCTCAAAACATGTATTTCCGGTGAAATCTCGGTATCGAAATTTTGGGTGGAATACAATACTTCCCCTACTTACTATACGTAGTAGAGAAAGTAAAAATGAATAACGAATTCCCGTTTGAGAAAATAAGTATTGAAAAATTTAAGGGAATAACAAGCAATATCTCGAAAATGGTTCACTCAACAACAAAAATGTGTATGACATAAATTCTGTATTTTAATGCGATCTACATTTTTTGTGTAGTAAAATTTTGTCTATAGTTTATGGTTTACCAGTTATGCAAAAGTCGTTCACAATGAAGAATACTTTTGGAGACATTCCCAGAAAATTCAAGATATACATTTTATTTGTCATACAAATATCTTAAACATATGATATTTTAATCAAAATCGTTAGAGCCATTTTTGAGAAAATTAAATTTTTCGAAAAATCTTCCATGTAAAGGATACTCTGGGTGGGGGGATTTTCTTGAATACCTTCGTGTCGCATCCTTGGAAGATGCTGAACTTAAATACCAAGTTTGGTGTTTATCCGACTGTTCGTTTCTGAGTTATGCTGTCCACAGACACACACACGGACATGTTTCCAAAAATGTTTTTTTTTTTTGATTCAGGGGGTCTCAAAACATGTATTTCCGGTGAAATCTCGGTATGGAATTTTTGGGTGGAATACAATACTTCCCCAACTTACTATACGTAGTAGAGAAAATAAAAACATCGACAAATTGTGTGTTTGAAATAACCGCGCCGCATTGCGAATTTCGTGATACATAGTTGTTATCTTCCGCGCGTACATTTCTTACTGTTGGCAACACTCGAACTCCTTAAGCCACGCCCAGGCCATTCGCTAGCAGACGACAGCCGCTATAACACATCATTACCTTACCACAGTAATATCGTAAAACGAACATGAGAAGTCGTTATGAAACGTTATTAAAGATAAGAGTTAATCCCTTAAAGCGGGATTGTCCCTGTTATATGTAACGGACAAAGGGCCACGTAAGAATTAACCTCCAGCGCTCTTCAAATGCTATACCATGTAAACAAACAGGCTTGTTTACATTTTTGTTTGTGTGTTTATTATAAATCGCTTCTAGTTGTATCCAGAAAAGCTGTCCGAATTTCATTTGTATTTGTGACATTTTTAATTATAGAAGAACTTGGAAACTTCATATAAAGCAGCTAAAGTTAGGAATGAAATTTAACACCCAAAACAACACATCTGACATTTAAGAAGAACATATAATGAAGTTCTGAGTGTCATGTTGTTTCATCTGACATCCTCATTAATTCCATATAGAGAAGAATATATATGTATGTATTTGTGTGTGTGTGTGTGTGTATGTATGTATAATACAGATTCAGAGGTATATATCTGCATCTTGTAAACAATTTTTGTTAACTCAAATACTATGTACCTCATATTCTGTAAAACTGGCCTAATTAAGAGCTTGTTGAATTTTTTCCTCTCAAGAGTCCTACACTTTTATGTTTACATAATTAATTTCCTAAATAAGAAAGGGTGGAGGGGGATCGGTAGCTTCTAGAATAAGTTTTTCTTTTTCTCTCTAGGTTTTGCATATCATGGTACTTAGGGTGAGATATATGTACAAGCCAGTCATAAGGTGTTAAGAACCTGAATGTCAATAGCACAAAGGAATGTAACAAAGCACATTTTTTTAGACTCTTAACTCTGTTGTCTTCTTGTTGTGTACTGTTGTATTAAATATTAATGTAAAATTGTACCCGCATCTTCTTTCATAAAGTAATAGACTGAACAAATTTGACACTTTAGATTTGTCAAAAACAAAAAAGCAGCACCATTTCTTTTCTACTGTTCTCTTCAAAAATGTGTACGTATCTGTGAAAAAAAGTACGCCAGATCTTTTATAATGCTTCCTCTGTTTGTCAGCTGCAGAATAATGTACCATAGTCTTGTTGGGTAGTATAAATTTTGAATTTAATCGAAGTACAGGAAAAAAATCCTGTACAAAGCTCAGCCTGCATTCATTGCTTATACCTCTGTCAGCTAATGGAGATGTTGGTTAGTGTGACGTCATGTGCTCTCTATCTGTATACATGCTCAAAGGTTATGTCTGATACCTATTTCAATTTTGAATGTGATGTAATGATAGTACTTTGATTTTGGATGTGTATTAGTGTTGTGCTTAAACACTATTTCCTGCTGTTATACCAAATAAATAAATTAGGACATAATGCTCTTTTCATTGCAAAATAACTTAAAGCATTTCATAAACAGAAAATTCTCCATATGTACTGTGTATCTTTGGGAATTTTTTGTCAATCTGGGTAACTCTGTTAAGCACTGGCCTTGGAAGCACAAATAGTTACATAAAACTTGTGTATTACCACATTATTGCTGAATTATTTCTACTTATCAAAATGTCAGCTACCATATTTATGACAAAACACCCAACTTAAATTATATAAATGTATAATATGTATTGCATGGCAAAATATCTGCTGAAATAGTTATTCTTTTTTAAGTGTCTGTTAATGCTTTATATATACACCTCATTTGTGAAGTCATATTGGGAGCTGCCTTGTGAAACTTCTTGGTTTCATTACTTGATAGTATTGAGTAATACTATCTCTGTTTTAAATGTTGTCTCATATTCACACTTCTAATTGGGCAATACTATGGCCTTTCACAAAAAAAAGCCTGGATTCAATCCTAGGGATCAGAGGTGGGATTTTGTGGTAGATAAAATGGCATTGAGAAATGAGTGTTCTCTGGTTTTCCCCACCATAATTCCATCAATTGCACCATCTTCATCATTGTCATCCCCCCTCCCTCCAGTCTCCAATCTCTGTAAACCTGTGAAGTTAAAAGGGACATTAAAATTAAAAATACTATGGAGGACAGAGAGCAATACTAATGAACGAGTGTCTCATCCAGCCACCCAAATTTATAAACCAGCACGTGGACCATTAACCTGCAGAAACAACAATATAACTTAAGTTATAATAAAATTGGGTAAGGAAGTAAGTAGGTAATAATGAAATATTGCATTTTAAGCAAATTTAAATTCTGTAATTGCTTAAAAAACAATAGTATAAAAGTCATACAAAATGCTGTTACATTCTTTCTGCAGTCAACATATGAAAAAACAATTAATACTGGCACACTAAACTACATGTTAAAGTGATTGACAATTATGAACGGTGGGTGCGATATGGTTAAACAAAAAGAGACATTGTTATTATTTAGAGACATTGCATTCACATTCATATTTAATAATACTGTATAATACATTTGTATGGTATTTTAAGGAACATGTGCCTACATTAATATACATTTGAATGGCCTATCCAATTAAAATGTCCATTAAATTCTAACCTCTTGAATGTCTGTTATTACAATCTATTGGAATGATCTTATAGGTAATTATAATTGCACATAGTCACTTATGCATACACAAAGCCAGTTCTAGTTAATAAAACTTGCAGTTATTGAATAGAAAATACACTTTGATTCCTTTTCCTGGGAAAGGTTCAATATATAACATTTGATATAACACAGTGGAGATCCTACAGCACATGGGAATCTTAAATTTATTGACAGGTCATATGGGGAAAAAAAATAGAGCCCATACAGTGATGTTTGTTTGTGTTTGTTCATTTGGCTCCACTGTGAGCAATGCTCAGGAAATTGAACACATCATACAATTATGAAGTATGCAGAGTAAGTAGTAAAATACCCAATGCCAAGAACAGCCTTTGGTGCGGGGGGGGGGGGATGATCCCCTCCCCATCATGCATTATCTAAGAGAGAAAAATTTGTCAACCATCACCATTTCAACAGTAAACTTCTCGACACGCATTACAATAGGACAACAATAACAAATAAGTGTAAATCACCATCACATGCAATCTGCTCTGTGTGTTGAATATTTACATGTTGCACGACATATTAAAAAGTTCCTCCATAGTATATGGGGTGTGAGTATATAAGAAAAATGTTTAACTCTTCTTGAAGATTTTATGTTAATTAGGATTGCCTAATAGTTTTAGGTAACATGGAAGGTTATAAATTGTTATTGCAGAATAGTTACATCCTTTTTGGAACAGTTTTAAGCTACTTGCTGGTCTATGCAAATGGCCTGCATGCCACATATTGTAGTCATGCACAGCAAGGTTTGTTGGGAAGCTACCATATTTATCTGTAAGGTAGCTCAAGAGAGATTATATGTATTCACCAGTGAGAGTAAGAATTATTTGGATTTTGAATAATGTCCTACATGAATAATGAGAGTTTGGTATTTATCCAACTTTTCGTTTTTGAACTATGTTGTTCACAGGCCTTAAACACACACGGACATTTTTCTAAAAATACCTTTTTGGATTCAGGGATTCTCAAAACATGTATTTCCGGTGAAATCACGGTATCAAATTTTTAGGTGGAAGCAATATTTTCTCTACCTAATATATACGTGGTAGAGAAAGTGAAAATTACTGCTGTTGAGGAACAAAGTTCAGGGAAAAATCGCCTGTAGGTAACATCCCACTCTTCTAAAACAGCATGAATGATCACTTCTAAAATATGAGTCAAATTTGTGTTACAAAACAGGATATTTCAGTTTATCTTAGCAGTACCCAAATATTAGTTGTGACAGCTAAGCTGCTTGCATCGTAAAAAAGTTTTAAGATAACCCATGAATTTTCACGGCAAATGGCTTGTTCAATACATGCTACTGTTCATGTTATAGTTGAGTACTTTATAAGCACCGATTTGTACTATGTATGTACAAATTCCTGCTTTGAAACGCATGGCTTTATGTATTCACTTTCAATTGTCAGTCGAAGAGCGCGCGCCAACGTTCCACGTTACGTATTTGACCACAGCCAATGGGAGCAAAATGTGCCGAAATGGACTACCTTCCCTTGCACTGGAATGCTCGTTCGAAAGATCGCTTTCGTTCATTTTCGGTATTTGCTTACTTCGGGTGTTCTGTCTCCAAGCGCTTGTCGAATGCGACTCAATGTGACCAACACAATATGAAACTCGGCAGCAATCGCTAACTTTATGGAAAGTCCGTATTTTGTCACTAAACGAAGCTTATTGATCTTTTATGTCTTTCTTGTCGCTTGGTTACTTTTTAGAGAAAATATTGCTTTCGACTCTCGAGATTTCACCGCAAAGATACGTTTTGAGGTCCCGTTAATTTCAAAAAGTGATTGAGAGTTCAGTTTGGTTTAGATAAGTGCACATTAAGGGTAGTTTGCATGAAATGCCTCATAGTGTCTTGTGCAAGTACTCCAGGGCAATTAGTTCCGTACCTGCGGTCCAGCATAAGTAAACACTACGCTTCCTTTCAAGAAACCCCATGTAGCACAAGGGTTTGGTGAGCCAAGGTGAGAATTTACCTGTTAGGCGTTTAGCGTTCAAAAGATTGGTACTTAGGCGTTGCGCATGACACCATAGCTAGTCTAATTACGCAATTAATCCCACACACAAATTAACCAGATTGTCCAATCAATGGTGGGGGTAAGGTGCCGCATAGGGCGCTTTTTAGGACCTTTCGGGTGCCCGTTAGCAGAACTAACGCTGCGGTCGGTAATTCAACTTACGTCATTATCATCTGATCATGCCTGCTGCTAGCCCCGCCCCCCGCTTTCGAAACGTGCGCAAGCCAACTGAAAGGAGTGCAAGTCTCAAATAAAATCACCTACGTTTTTAATGGTTTTCTCAATCTGGAGAGAAAACCATTAAACGCACAGGTGACTTTATTTAGAACTTGCACTCCTTTCAGTTCTTACTCATCTGCTAGAATACCGAGATCGGTTTTAATTGTCTTACACTGACAATGTCTATACTCATTTTCAGTAAAGTGGGAAAATAGGAAAGGTTGTGGTATGGTATATGTAATATTACTCTTTGTATACAGCAGTTAACCATTCATCAACTTAACAGCTGTTACCCTACATGACAGAAATGTCATTGATTCGCATTCTACAATAATATACAAATTATAATATAAATGATATCCTGCCATGTACAAAGAATGTCAGCATTTGGTTATACATAAAACACCACATAATATTTTATCACGTGTATTGCAAAATAAGTGAAATACATCAGAAGAAAAAATAAAAGCAACTATTCGATAACACAAAATCTTTTTTAATAAAGCAGCATCTTATGCAATACAAACTTGAGCAAAATTTCTTACACTAACGCAGATTTAACAAGCATTACATTTTTAATAGTTGCTTCTACATTATCCAAATAATAAATTTCTTAGCAAATAATTTGTGATTAGTTATAGCTCTTTGTTGGGTTTTTATTTGGAATATCTGTTGCAATCTCATCTAGTATCTATTTCCAAGGCACTTAAAATAAACACTAACACCATGGAATCTATCTTGTTTTTTTTTTAAGTGAAAGAAGGTTAAAAATGTTTTACAGCTATTTTCTATCAGTTCAGCTTAAATATAAAAACTTGTAATATGCAGGCCTTCAACTCACTGCTCTATGGTGCACAGAGAAGTGCTCATTTACTCAAACTTGTGCCCGAGATAGCACATAGGTAAAAGTTAAGTTAAAAAAACAGAGGTAAAGGAAGTAAAAATTATTTTTCAGTTTGACTATAGAATCATAATATTCAACAACTTTGTACTTAATACAGGTTCGAACCAAACAGCTGTGAACATGAAGACAATCTTATGAGCACCATATTAGACATAATTTCTCCTTGTAACAACTTAATAAATAATACAAATTCTCCTTAGCATTATTTGTGACTCACAATTTTTAAATGAAAGGAGCTTTTTCACAACCACTTGAGGTGCACCATCATTTGTCATAATTCCCATACCAATATCACTTTGTATGGCAGTTAAGAGAACCACTTGCATGACTTCATAGAGGAAAATGGTACAACCCGAACTATTAACCAGTTTATGATGCCTGCTGTAATATGTTATTAACAGGTTGTAAACCCTGCAACATATGAAATTAAGTTAAATATTTCAAACACAAAGTTCAGATAAATCCACAAATTCTAATCAGGCTGCCTAGTTGGAATTTGCCAGTAATGTTATATTAGGAAACCTAACAAACAATATATACATTTTTTTGTTTTTATGTTGCTTTAATGTCATTGCATATGAAGACAGTGAAAGCAAATCTATGTTACAAATACAATTACAGGGTAGCTGTAATTTACGAAAGCTATTGTCTTTAAGCTCAAAACTACTTACATTAAATGGACTGTTAATGGTGACACTTTACATTCTCTGCAACATCAGGGTGCTATTTCTTAGTGTTAAAAGGATCACAAAGTTAACTGAAATCCTTACTACTATTTTGTTTCTTTAGTGGATAACAAACATATCTGTAGTTATTAACAACATTAACTCAAAAATTATAACTTTAAAGCTACTAACAGAGAATCACTAAAACCTACCAATACACTGAAATAACTGCCTAACACCAACTTCACTTTTTCTGAAAATTCAGAACATGTTTCCAGCAATAGTTCTTAATGTTTTAGTTAATTTTTCAACTCATGTTGAAATGAAACTCCAGATGTAAGGAATGTTTGATATTATATGACAACAAATTGCTGCATAGGTGAGAAAAAGCTTTGTACAATATTAATAATGTTCCTGGGGACGATCCTGCAACTCAACATACCCAAATTCCCTGGACTCCATGGTTTGGATATCTGCCAGCATATCTGTGGTAGCTTGAGATGGTGACTGCGCTAAACAAAAGAAAGGAGAAAAAACCTCATTAATGTTTCAAATAATAAGGTTAATAAAAGTGCTTTGAAGGTGATGGACTTTGCGTCTACAACATCCATGACTGACATTTTATCACTAATTGCTGCATTAATCAAGAGTTCGAACTATAAAATATCCCGTTATTTTTAACATATCCTCTGCTCATTTGCAGCAATTATTTTGCTCATTATTCAGAACACAGAGCAAAACATTCTTTAATTTTGTAAATATGGCACAGTATTTTCACTTATTTACTATAAAAACTTGCTCTTTTATTTAAAGTTTCTTTTACTTAATCTGAAAACTCAATGGTTTTACAAAGAAATATTTTCTGTGTTAAGATACCACAAACTGCGCATAAGGTATGATTGAAACAGCTTATGAAGTATCTAATACCAGATGTTTTACATTTTCTTTACCAAAGTTTGAAAATTTAAATGATTTCTTTGATAAAACAGCACTATTACTTTGTGCAGTTTGCAAGTGTTTAACCTTAGCACATAGTACTAGAACATGGCATAATTATGTCCCAGAAATGTTCATGGTTGTGTACAATGTAATCTCACTGTGAAAAAGATAATTTAGAAAGAAGTGGCAACAACTCTGCCATTAGCTTATTAGAGAGTTGGGCTATTGGGTCAAGCTGTTATTCTAAGTCCTGGCGCATACGCACAGGGTAAAACATCTGCGTGACATCGTCTGGTATGATGCGGGACGGGGAGAACCAGGGTGACCATACGCGCGAAGTAAGCATTAAAAGCACTAGAGGAGGCGGTGTAACAGTCATACGATGTACGCTTTAAACACGTGTTTATTTGTACACCAAATAAAACGCGGCGTGACAGTCACACAACGTAACGAATTTATGACATATTTAAAATGTGGTGTAACAGTCACATGACGTACGTTCTTATAGCCTGTTTATCTGTCCACTTAATACTTAAGAAACGGTGTGTCAGTTACTCGACGTGCATACGTTTTTAATACTATCTCTTAATAATACTATCAAAAACAATCGATAACACTAGACAATTGCACACAAAATGTGAAAATAGAGACTGAAGGGCAAAATATTCATGGAATTTCAGTGTAATAGCACTAGATCTTAAAATAGGTTTATCGGAAAAATGATAAGCAACTGGACGAATTTAATGCCATACTTGCATGTTGCCATGGTAGCTCAATGGTTAGCACAACTCGACAAAAACCGGAAGGTTCACGGTTCAAATCCCACCGATGGCATTGGATTTTTCAGTCGTCTGATTCTACCTTTCTTATTCTCACTAAAGCTTCTTACTTTCTCTACTACGTATAGTAAGCAGAGGAAGTGTTGCATTCCACCCAAAATTTCGATATCGAGATTCCACCAGAAATGCATGTTTTGAGGTGAACTGAATCCAAATAAAGCATTTTTGAAACATGTCTGTCAGTCTGTGAACAGCATAACTCAAAAACGAAAAGTCGGATAAATACGAAACTTGGTACTTTGAATTTACTATCTTTCAAGGATGCGACACAAAGGTTTTAAAGGAAATCCCCCAACCCACTATACCCTTTACATGGAACAGTTTTCGAACGTTTTCATTTTCTCAAACACACATTTTGTCATAAACTTTTTTTTTTGGTCGAGTGAACCATTTCCGAGGTATTCCTTGTTATTTGTTTGAATTTTCCAATACTTAAAGATTTGACTATCGCTTAAAGCCCACCATATTCCCCTTGTACCTACAAGAAAATTAGCCATGAGATTAACATGAAGTAGATGGGAATAAACATTTGTACAAAAGTGTGTACAAGAGTAGAGAAAGTCATGTGAGTGCAATACATCAGATTATTTTTCTGTCTATACATTGAAATCCAAATAAACTGTTGTAGAAATAGCTAGATTACACACATAACAGCGATAGTCAAATGCTTTAGAACTGGACACTATACACTGGCCTTAAAATTGCACTGTTTCCATGCAATCGCCAGAAACATTGAAAATCTATGGGACTTAAAAAGAACGACAAAGCATTAAATAAATGCAACATTAATAACAAATATCTCGGAAGTGGTGACAGCACAAAAAAAAATCTCATTTGAAATAAATTGGTTATAAAGCAGTATACATTTGTTGTGCAGTACAGAATGTTCCATGAAAACAGTAGTTTGGGATGAAGGAATTTTCTTGAAATTCTTCGTGTCGCATATTTGGAAGTTACTGAAATGAAATTGAGTTTTATTTATAGACGCACTTTAACTCCTATGGTTCTTAGCATCCCATTCTATATTGGACGTGAAAGACCAGAAATTTTGCTCAGAGGCCTCTTATCAGGCTTGAGGTTCTTTTACGTGCCATAAATCTATGACACGGGACCACCGGCTTTACTGCCCTTCCGAAGGAAGCCGCGCTAAGGATTTTTACACCCGAAAAAATTCATCGCCCTCTGCTGGATTTGAACCCGCGACCTCGGGAAGGAAGTTACTGAGCCTAAGTATAATGTTTGGTATTCATCCGACTTTTCGGTTTTGAGTTATGCTGTGCACGGACCTTTTTCTAAACATGCTCTTTTTGGATTCAGGGGCTCTCAAAACATGTTTTCCTGTGAAATCTCGGCATTGAATTTTTGGGTGCAATGGAATACCTTCTCTACCCACCAGGTACGTGGTAGAGAAAGTAAAAACTAAACTTTGAAATCTACCTCCACTTATAGGTTGAATAGAAAATGACCCCCCTTCCCATAGAATATTCATACAACGTTTGCATTAAACCACTTAAAATTGAACCAAATATTTTCGGGAGCAATGTGCGTAATTATTTGGAACCTGGCCAACGACTAGTTCCTTACATTTGTCGTCCATTGGTATGATTAAAAACTATTTTATACCCAAGTGCCCAACTCCGCGATGACTGTGCTGTGCCTTGCTAGCAAATGTTAAAGTCCCAGCGCATGCGCACTGGCTTGACCCGAGTGCCCAACTCCACGAAGACAGTGCTAGCAAATGTTAAGTCCCAGCGCATACGCACTGGCTTGACCCAAGTGCCCAACTCCGGGTGTCAGCTCTGTTTGCAAACGGAAATGTTTCAAGTTCCTGCACACCATAAGAGAGCCTCCCTTCCATTTTATTTCATTTGTTTAAGCCCAGCACCTTAAAAAAATTCAAGTCGACTTTTTTGTTTATTGTCGCCCAATGAAACAGCATTTTTACACATTCCTTCAATGTAGGTTTTTCTTTTTATATTTAAATAATGCGTGGAAAAAATATTTACTGCATTTAATATGGATTTTGTATAGGGATGGAGAGGAATTACGTGCTTAATATAGATTTTATATGGGAAGGGACAGGAATTATGTGTGTTTAATATGGATTTTATATGGGAAGGGACAGGAATTATGTATGTTTAATATGGATTTTATATGGGATGGAGAGGAAATATGTGCTTAATATAGATTTTATATGGGGAGGGGCAGGAATTATGTGTGTTTAATATGGATTTTATATGGGGATGGAGAAGAATTGTGTGTTTAATATAGATTTTATATGGGGATGGAGAGGAATTATGTGTTTAATATAGATTTTATATGGGATGGAGAGGAATTATGTGTGTTTAATATGGATTTTATATAGGGATGGAGAAGAATTATGTGTTTAATATAGATTTTATATGGGATGGAGAGAAATTATGTGGGTTTAATATGGATTTTATATGGTGATGGAGAGGAATAATGTGTTTAATATAGATTTTATATGGGATGGAGAGGAATTACATGTGTTTATGAGATATATGTGCAAATAGAGTTGTTTATGTAGAAGATCTGTATGGTATTTTCCATATTTATGTCAATTAGGAAAAGATATGTGGCATAAAGAATTGAGTAGGTAAATAGACATGTCTATCTTCCCTACACCTGGAGAGCTCATGGATAGAGCATCTTTTTTCGTTATTGATGATTAACGTGAAAAATATTTTATAGCTCCGGCTAAAAGTATCTCAATATTTCATGATACTGGTAGGCGATTTAATGGTGTAATTTTCTCACAAAAAGCTTCTCTTCTGTAATAAACATGAAAAAGTTTTGTTTGTTTTTTTAATGAACTGAAGAAGTAAATGTTTACTGTTCGCCATCGGAGAAAAACTCCCTGACAGGAATGTGTTACCCTTATGTTTGGAAACAGTGCGACAAGGACAGTGAATATGTATGACGGAGAATGCATGCTATGCGTAAAACCACAGAACACCAAAGTAAAACTATTCAGAGCTGTAACTGAGCTGTCATAAATAAGGGTACCATAAGCAAGTAGGCAGCGTTCAGACCACGTCTAATCAGCAATTTTCCCCCTGCCTTCATTCCCCGGAGACTTTCTTTGCTGTGGAAGACAGTACTTGAAATGTGTTGTTGCATTGCGCCGATGGCCAAAATCCATTAGGATCCGCCTAATGAGGGTCGTTAGGAAGGACCTGTCAATCACCGCGGTTTAAGGAAAAATTGGTTACTCAAATGGGACCTCAGTTACAAGAAAGAGGACAGGCTTTGGTACATCAGAATAAAGTTTATTTGTAGTGTTAAATTTATATCCAACTTTTCCCTTGTCGAAAATCTTAAAAGTTAATTTGCAGGAAAGATTCTCGCTAACATTTTAAATTTATATCCAACTAGGTATTCGTATTGCGCTGACGATCAAAACGTTCTCAGACTTCATCTTGCTTTTTATACTGTGTTTATTAATGAATATCTATTCCATGTACATCAAACGGAACCGCGAGTTGCGGGTTATTGAAATTTTCAAATATCGCAAAGTGCAGCTTACCTGGCCACTCAGAAATGGCAATGCATACGTAAAAACTGAAACGCACATTCTTTTCTGAGGTATCTAACGACGTGAATTACAGACTTGTTGGGGAACATAATCAGGATTCAGAAAAACAAATTGCTAGGGAATATATTTTCAACAGCTTACATATGTTTGACCACTTGAATTAAACTTTCAGCAAAACTTAGGAATTCTTACAAAGTTAACATTCCCGTTTTTACTTCCTCTAATGGTAGGTAATAAAGTATTGTATTCCAACCAAACATTGCATTGCCCTTGCAATGCGTCTCAAAAGTGATACCTCAAATCCTGCCTTAATAATGCTCAAAATGTTTGGCTAGAAGTGATTTCAAATGAAGCTGTATGACTTTACTATGTTTATTCGCCATGCTCTTGCTTATGCAAGAAAGTCGGCTTGCTTTCTCTACAACCTACCTAAGGCGAGTTTTCACTCGAAAATACATGTTTTCAGGTCCCTGATTCAATTAATCTTCCAAGTATGTGACATGAACATTTTCACAAAATGAAGAATTGCATTTTGTATGAATAGTAAATACCTGTGAAATTGTAAGGAACAGGGAAAGTCATGTAGGTGTACCGCATCATATTTCTCATTTTTGATGAGATTTGGAAAAAAAAGAAGAATCGCATACTGTGCAGATATACTTACATGTGGGAACTGTAAACATACGACAAGAAATATTTCTATAATACATTAGGAAAAAAATCTGATGTGTTCCACTCACATGACTTTCTCTACTCTGTACAAACTATTTTTACAAACACTTATTCCCCATATGCTTCATGTTAATCGAGATGTTAATCTTATTGCTAATTTTCTTGTACATGCAAGGGGAATATGATAGTATTTAAGCGATAGTCCAATCTTTTAAGAGCTGGTTGCTATGTGGCCCATTCCATTCTCTTTGTATGTCCAGGACATAAAAAATGAATAACGAATTCCCATTTGAGAAAAAGTATTGGAAAATTTAAGGGGATAACAAGCAATATCTCGAAAATGGTTCACTAAACAAAAAAAATGTATATAACATAAATTCTGTATTTTAATATGATCTACATTTTTTGTGTAGTACAATTTTGTCTATCTCTTATGGTTTACCAGTTATGCAAAAGTCGTTCACAATGAACAATACTTTTGGAGACATTCCCAGAAAATTCGAGATATACAATTCATTTGCCATAAAAATGTCTTAAACTTATTGTATTTTACTCAAAATCGTTAAGAGCCATTTTTGAGAAAATTAAAATTTTCGAAAAATGTTCCATGTAAACGGTAATCTGGGGTGAAGGGATTTTCTTGAAAACCTTCGTGTCACATCTCTGGAAGGTACTGAATCTAAATACCAAGTTTGGTGTTTATCCGACTGTTCGTTTCTTAGTTATGCCGTTCACAGACACACACACGCGCGGACATGTTTCCAAAAATGCTTTATATGCATTCAGTGCACCTCAAAACTGTGAAATCTCTGTATCGAATTTGTGGGTGGAATGCAATACTTCCCCTACTTACTATACATAGTAGAGAAAGTAAAAATTATTTTGAACATTATCTTGAGATTACATTTTTATATATAAAAGGTTTTTCCCTATTCATTATGGTTTTAAGTTGCATGAAATTCACATAAAGTAAAGGATGGTTTTGTAGGCTATTCCTAGAGAATTCAAGATATACATTTTATTTCCCATTCTAATATCTGAAACATTTGGTGGGCCCTTTTATGAAAAGCAATAGGTAGGCTGCAGAGAAATTAAAATGTCGCACTGATATGCTACATTGTAACAAGCTTTTTAAGTGCGAAAAATTATAATATACAATTTCTGAGAACATAGGGTTTTAAGTTATGTATTTCCATAAACAATACAACATGCAAACAGGAAACTCTAAAACAATTTTTTTTGCAAATGCGGGATAAATGAGTAGAGATTTCGAGAAACATACAAATTCCCTACCACGTCTCTCAGTAACACCATCACAGATGTTTGATATTGTTATTTCAAATTCGAGGTAAATAATAAGTATTAATATTAACTAAATCAAATTAAATCTTTTGCTTAATATTTTCCCCAATTTCTCCTTGCATATACTTTTATACGTTGGTATGCATGTACGTACACAATGCATAAAATTATTACTTTGCACAAATATACAATTATACTAATGTTTTGTGAAGATTTGTTCAATCCTTTTCTTCCTTCTATCTGTGGTCTTAGTTGTCTAACCGGTTATTTTTTCCTTAAACCGTATTGATTGACAGCTCCTTCATAATGACCTCATTAGCCGGCTGGCTAATGGCGCAATGCACTATTACCCTTGAAATGTAAGCTTTAACATTTGTTCACCACTGGTTTACGTATGAGATATGCTGCTATGCAGGTATTCGTCACCTTGTCCTTGGGGAAATTCTGCACATTACAACACAAAAGAGGGATTATAACGGTACTACCCGCAAAGCGACTAGGCGTATTGGCCTCAGTAATGAATACAACCACTTTCCTCTGGCGGGTAGCATGATGAGGGGGAGGGGGAGGAAATGTTATTACGCTTCAAATTTTAGCTATACCGTATTAAAAAAATAAACAACGGTATTAATAAACCTTATATTTCATTAAATTGTGTGTAAGTACTGAGTAGAAATAACCTCAGTTAATTCATTATTTTAATGAATAAAATTATGAGAATCAATAAAATAATATTATTGCATGCAATAACGTACATTTACAGCAAACTTTTGCATCAAGACCTTTTTTTACAACAAATCTGTTGACATCATCAATGAAAGGTTCTGTAGATTCCTCGTCCCCTTCTGCTGACACCTTCACACAAGTTTGAAGCGTATCCTGACCAATCCTATTTCTTAATTTTGTCATTACCCTATTCATTGTGCTGAATGTCATTTCTGCACTGGCAGTGGAAACGGGGATGTAGAGTACAAACTTTCAGCGAGTGTCCTTAGTGCTTCATAGATAAGTAGTCGCGTGGGATCATTAGGGAACTCCATGCATTTGTTAATTTTCTTTTGTCCAAGTATTCACATTATTACATGATTGTTAAATAAAATTCAGGAAACAATGTTAATTCTGTGAGTAATAAATATTCCAAAATAAATTACATGGCAAAATTCCGTGAATGACATACATGCTAACAGATATCTACATGGATACTGCTTCTAAAATAAACATAAAAATATAAGATTATGAAATGGAATTTCTTTTAATATTGCAATTCTAAACTTTATTCATCTTATTATTTTGATATGTAATTTTTTTCACTTCTTCAATGCACTTTACACTGTGGTTTTTAAGTTACACTACTAGTTGCGTGGGGTACAAATAGTCCTGAGAGAAACAAATGCCTCTACTCACAAACGAGCATTGTCAGTAATAATCACAGCAGGTCAACAATACAATTCAGGGAAGGCACTGGGAGAAAGAATAGTGTGACCAACAGCATTAAATAAATATCAATAGTAATATTAACAGTGGGGTCATTATGACCTGCACGTGACTATCTAATAGTTAAGATAAAAGAAGCAACATCAGAAGACATAAATTGTGCTTCTGATTTATTACAAGCAACATGCTTAGAAGAAGGAAAGTCTGCAATAACAGCGTCAACATTTTAAGTCCTAACATTAAAGCCATTATCATAAAATTCTTGAAACGTTAAAAACTTTCGAAATATGACATTAGTTCTATCAGTTTCACTGTCTTGTCACTGAACCTTTGCTCATTTTGCGTCCGTCTTATTCAGAAAATCAGCTGCACTCGCATAAGCAGCAGATGGAAATTGTAATCTCAAGTGTATATTTCTATATTTTCAAAATTAACCTGCCGCGGTTAATGGGCAGGTAAAAAGGATTTGGAGTCCAGGTAAGAAAACCATTACAGCAGTCTTTGCTAGTTAGGCAGCCAAAAATGTCCAAAACACAACTTCTTGAATTGTGCCAATGCGCTACAATGGAAAATTTCCTAAGGTTTTAAATTACTCTTTTATACATATCGAGGAACTCTCTCTCTTCTGGTAAATTAGATAAAGATCCCATGCTTTCAATTAGAATGCATAAGTATCACCTATGGTTGCTCCTCTTCTACATTTATTTTTCATTCCCTAAAAGTAAATGCCTTTACCTAAAAAGTGTCAGCAAAGAGAGATCTTGTTTTTCAGAGCAGGAGGAAGTCAAAGGGAGACGGAAGTCCAAGTTGTCCAAAATTATTATCCATTTTGACAATATTTCTTCTTTTATTCTTACTTTCTCTGTTATGTATAGTAAGCATAGAAAGTATTGCATCCACCCAAATATTCCGTACCGAAATTTCACTGGAAATGTATCTGTTTCGAGGCACCTGAACTCCCCCAAAAAAGGCATTTTTAAAAAAGGCACGTTGTGTGTGTGTGTGTGTGTCTGTGAACAGCATAACTCAAAAACGAAAAGTTGGACAACTACTGGCATGTTGTATATCTTGCAAGATGCGGCACGAAGAATTTCAAGAAAATTCCTCCACTCCAAACTATAGTTTGCATGGAACATTTTTCGAGTTTTATTTTTTAAAAATGGCTCTAACGATTTTGATTAAAATACCATAAGATATTTACATGACAAATACCAGGTTTATCTTTAATTTTCTGTGAATAGCCTATTAAGACATTCGGAATGAATTTTGTATAATGTTGTAGAAGTGGTAAATGTTCAAGAATATTATACAAAAACGTGCTACAAAAAAAAAAAAAGTCTATTCATGTAAACCACACGGTTTATTTCAAATTAGTTTATCTTTTGGTTTATTTTTCATAAGCCATTTCCGAGATATTCGTTACTAAAGGTTGCAATTATTCATCACTTGGTCGTTTTCTTGAAGTCCTGTCAAAATTCAGTTGTTTCTCACAATTGCATGGCATTTTAGGGCGGTCCAAAGCTACAGGTAAATCAACGATAGAAATCAAATGGATACTTCAGTTTGAACTAACAATTTTAAGGTCAGCATATAGCGTCCAGTTCTTCAACATTTGACTATCGCTATCCCCTTTATATCTATAATGTATTGTAGCTATTTCTGCAAAGGTTTATCTAGATGAAAATGAATTAAATAGAAAATTAAGCTATCGTACGTATAGTTGTATACAAACTGATAAGCGATAGGGGGTAAAAAAAAAGTAATGTGAATGTAATGCATCAGAATTTTTCACCCCAAAATTATTTTGGCTGTATGCTTTTCAGAACTTGAATCATTTTGTGAACAGATTGCTTACAAAGGTGTCTAACATCCACTCTTTCCTTCCCTCGCTCTCTGTATACATTTCTGAGTCATCCACTGCCATTTTATTTCTCAAATTGAAATTAACTTTTGCCAGCAAGGCAGAGCACCGTATTTACAAGGTTGGGCACTCAGGCTAAGGCAGTGCGCAAGCGCTGGGACTTTACATTTGCTAGCACCGTCTTCGTGGAGATGGGCACTCAGGTCAAGCCAGTGCGCATGCGCTGGGACTTTAACTTTTGCCAGCAAGGCAGAGCACCGTATTTGCGAGGTTGGGCACTCAGGTCAAGCCAGTGCGCATAGTTTTTAATCATACCAATGGACGACAAATGTAAGGAACTAGTCGTTGGCCAGGTTCCACATAATTACGCACATTGCTCCCGAAAATATTTGGTTCAATTTTAAGTGGTTTAATGCAAAAGTTGTATGAATATTCTATGGGAAGGGGGGCCGTTTTCTGTTCAACCTATAAGTGGAGGTAGATTTCGAAGTTCAGTTTTTACTTTCTCTACCACGTACCTGGTAGGTAGAGAAGGTATTGCATTCCACCCAAAAATTCAATACCAAGTTTTCACAGGAAAACATGTTTTGAGAGCCCCTGAATCCAAAAAGAGCATGTTTAGAAAAAGGTCCGCACACAGCATAACTCAAAACCAAAAAGTTGAATAAATACCAAACATTATATTTAGGCTCAGTAACTTCCAAAGATGCGGCACGAAGAATTTCAAGAAAATTCCTCCACCCCAAACTACTGTTTTCATGGAACATTTTCCGATTCTTTATTTTCTAAAAAATGGCTGTAATTATTTTGATGAAAACGCCATGTATTAAAGATATTTGCATGACAAATATAACGTAAGCCTTGAATTTTCTGGGAATAGTCGTGAAGTGTACTTCATTTGGAAGGAATTTTGTATAATCTTGTGTAACTGGTAAGCGTTAGGCGATAGACGAAAATGTACTGCACAACAAGTACATGATGTTTCTGGCGATTGCAAGGAAACAGTATGCAATTTTAAGGTCAGTGTATAGCGTTCAGTTCTAAAACATTTAACTATAGCTGTTCCCATTATAACGTAATGTGTAATGTAGCTATTTCTACAACAGTTTATTTTTCAATGCATAGACAGAAAAATAATCTGATGTATTGCACTCACATGACTTTCTCTACTCTTGTACACATTTTTGTACAAATATTATTCTCCATCTACTTCATGTTAAGCTGATTGCTAATTTTCTTGTAGGTGCAAGGGGAATATGGTAGGCTTTAAGCGATAGTCAAATGTTTTAAGAGCTCATTGCTACGTGGAGCATTTCATTCTCTTTGTATGTCCAGGACATAAAAAACGAATAATGAATTTCCATTTGAGAAAAAGTATAAGTATTGGAAAATTCAAACAAATAACAAGGAATACCTCGGAAATGGTATACTCGACCTAAAAAAAATAGGTATGTGACAAATTGTGTGTTTGAGAAAAATCAAAATGTTCAAAACACTTTCCATGTAAAGGGTAGTCTGGAGTGGGGGATTTCCTTTAAAACCTTCGTGTCGCATCCTTGAAAAATAGTAAATTCAAAGTACCAAGTTTCGTATTTATCCGACTTTTCGTTTTTGAGTTATGCTGTTCGCAGTCTGACAGACATGTTTCAAAACTGTTTTATTGTGATCCAGGGTACCTCAAAACATGCATTTCTGGTGGAATCTCGAAATAGAAATTTTGGGTGGAATGCAATACTTCCTCTGCTTACTATATGTAGTAGAGAAAGTAAGAAGCTTTAGCAATAATAGGAAAGGTAGAATCAGACGACTGAAAATCCAATGCCATCGGCGGGATTTGAACCATGAACCTCCCAGTTTTTGTCGAGTTGTTCTAACCATTGAGCTACTATGGCAACATGCAAGTATGGCATTAAATTCGCCACTTGCTTACCATTTTTCCGATAAACCTAATTTAAGATCTAGTGCTATTACGCTGAAATTCCATGAATATTTTGTCCTTCAATCTCTATTTTCACATTTTGCGCGCAATTTTATAGTGTTATCTACTGTTTTTGGTACTATTATTAAGAGATAGTATTAAAAACCTACGCATGTTGAGTAACTGACACATCACTTCTTAAGTAATTAAGTGGACAGATAAACAGGCTATAAAAACGTACATGTTACTGTTACACCGTGTTTTAAACACGTCATAAATACGTAGGTTGGCTAATTTGTCATACTTTTGCCCAGCTATTATACGTGAAATGAAGTGAGAAGTAAATAAATGAAATACCTTAGTAGTGAATGCAGATGTAGTTGTCATCGTTTGTAAAGAAATCACCGGTCCGAATGCGAATTATTTGTGCCTCACTGAAATGGGGTAATTGGGAAAGTTACTAGAAAAAACGTGGCCATGTTCACAGCAATACTGGCGCCAATTCGGAAGTGCCAACTGCAGTACGAATCTGTGAATCCACTAAGTAAAGGATGTGTTGGTAGTGCTGCTTCTTATTATTCATATGTCATAGCCGCCTTAAAATAAGAATATGTGAATGTGTATAGATGTGAAGTTTTTTATAGGATGTTATTAAAGTTCCTTTACCATAACACTGTGCTAAAAAAAGCAGCGAAAGACTGTCCGCCAGAAGTGTGAATGTGTTTAGATGTGAAAGTTTTATATAGGATGTTATTGAAGTTTTAATAAAAAAGTTTCTTTACCATAACACTGGCAGATAGTTAACCTAACCTCATATAAAAAAAGAAAACCTAACCTGACATTGCATGAATTCAGAAACCTAAGCTTATATAAAAAATCTGATGTGTTACACTCACATGACTTTCTCTACTCTTATACAAACTATTTTTACAAACGCTTATTCTCCATATGCTTCATGTTATTCGGGATGTTAATCTTATTGCTAATTTTGTTGTAGATGCAAGCGGAATTGGTAGGCTTTTAATTGTTTAACAAAATGTTCCGTGCAAAGGGTAATCTGGGGTGGGAGGATTTCATTGTAAACCTTCATGTCGCATCTCTGGGAGATACATAACCTAAATACCAAGTTTCGCATTTATCGGACTGTTCGTTTCTGAGTTATGCTGTTCACAGATGTACATGTTTCCCAAGAGAAATGGCTAACGTTGACGTTCCGTGAATTCAGACACGTAAGCTTATATACCAAAAAACCCCAAACGGAGAAATTTGGGGATATATCTGTGCCTTTGGCGGCATTACTTTTTCATATGTTGGTTGCATTGCGTTGAAGCCAGAGAATGACATACAGTGCCATCTGTATGAGACACAGTGACATCTGTTGGAATTGTAACACATAACTTCAGTCGCTAATGCGGGCAAAAGTATGACAATTTACCCTGTAGGTTGTGTGACTGTCACACCGTGTTTTATTTGTTGTACAAATAAACACGTGTTTAAAGCGTACATCGTGCGACTGTTACACGGTCACCTCTAGTGCTTTTAATGCTTACTTCGCACGTATGGTCACCCTGCTTCTCCACATCCCGCATCATACCAGACGTCACGCAGATGTTTTACCCTGTGCGCATGCGCCAGGACTTGGAATAACAGGTTGACCCAATAGACCAACCCCTACTGAAAATTCTGTTAAATAAAACTCACTTCAAATGATGAACGAAGGAAATCTGTGCCATAATCCTGAGGATACTACTTCTGGACGTGTTGGACAGGAGAATGAACTGCAGTAGCCCATATATAGAAAAAGTAACAGTTCTGAAATTCAAAAATGAATTTAATATTTAAACCTTAAATTGTAATATTTAACTTCAGTTCTAGCTTTCTAACAACTGTAAAGCCCAACTAGGATACTAAATAGATTTTTTTATTTTCCACTAGTATTTCACTCGTAAAATGACCATTATTATTAGTGTTATCATGCATACAGTGATTAGATTCGAACTGCAGCTGACTAACAAAATGTAATATTACTCATGAGTAGACAATACAATTTTATTTTGAAAATAAATGTATACGTAATGCAATTCTGGTTAGGTTATGTATTTAATTTTGATTATACATTCATACATCCTACTTACCAACAGGCCTTTGAAAAAAATTGTTTCTGTCTTGGTATTTATACACTCTTGTATGCCTTTAAAATCTTGCCAGTTCTACTAAATCAAAGAATTTGCTTCTCAGATTCACTCTCGCATCCGTTAAAATACGATTCGCTTTAAGATTTCGTCTCAAATCGGATACACTTGGCCAACCTTAGGCTTTATGCACACGTACATTGAGCTCAAATACTGCACAAACCGGCTCACTAATATTACGAAAATGACTTTATACATGGCAAATTGTTATAATATATTACATCTGGGACTAAATATCTGTTATTTTTAAAACAATTTAATATTCAACACAGGAGTTCAGAATAATTGTGTTGGCAGTATTGAATGTTATATGTACGGGCTTCACAGTGACATCTAGCGCCTGCATTTTAAGCAATGGGCATATGCAGCGCTCCAAATGTACCTTTCGGGAGCCCGATATGGGAATATCAGGCCCCTCTGGATACCGGACCCGACACTGACATTCAAAATGGCGGCCGTATGTGGTGGGAATTTGGGAAATGCCTTAATCAGTTCTTGTCTACAAGTTATGACTTCTCCACAGTAAAATACAATTAATGTGGTGCAGTGACATGTCTTTTGTGTAGATATATGCTGTTGTGCACAAAAACGCTGTCTTTTAAGTAAGCTAAATGCATTTTAACATTAAATGAAATATGTAACCACAAACAACATTCATGCAGTCTACAGTTTTGTATGCTGTAACTTAACAGCATTTCTAAACTACAGCTACTTATTTAAATTACAAAGGACATAGTTTTATAAACTGCAAACACTATAATACTTGCATGAAACAGAACTTTTGATATTGAGGTTGACACTGATTGAGTTCACTCAAAATTATGTTTCATTATTTACACTGTTAATCACACTGTATGTACACAATATTATATGCACAAAATATACACTGGATGGCACGAAATGGCGTTGTTTACAGTAATTAGCTATTAAATTTAGAAGCTTTATGGTTTCTTTTGCTTTCACTGAACGCTTTTCATTTATAAGTTTGCAATAATTATTCAAAACTATACCACTTAGCGACTTATAGCATCCTTTACTAGTTTTTGCAGAGAGTCCATACAGACAGACTAAAATATAACAAATAAGCAGTATTAAACCAGCAGTGCAAGTGAAATATATGAAATACATAACGTTAAACAGCAACATTCATGCAATCTACAGTATTGCATGCAACAACGTAACAGCATAAATATGATGGCTGAATTAAAACAAACTGTCAGAGATGCACCATTCTGCAGTTTAACCACTTTCTTGGAACCGTTATAAAAGAACCACCATAACGGAATTTATCCTTTCTTATAACTAAGTCAGAAACAACGATGTATGCATACACGTGAATCTTTCGAAGGCGTAAAGTGTTTACGATTTATGAATATTAACCGTTTTCGGCTAAATTGTCATACTTTTGCCCGCATTAGGTCTTACTTTTGCCCACCTAAATTATGAATAAGGAAGTGAAAAATAATGAAATTACTTACCTTAGGAGTGATTTTAGAACATGATGTGGTCTCTCCAATATCTGGTGCCCACCTACCTACCCGTTTTAGGTGTTTTATTTATATAGGCAAATAGCGTTAGGAAGGCAACAAACGTAGCCATTTTTCCATGCAAAGTGGGTACTGCCAACCTAAATAATCAGTGAAATGCACTGAATATGCGATGTGCTGTTGTTTTGTGAACGTGAATCATTGGAGTTTTAGACGCGCAGATCCCTGGGCTACACTCTATCGGCCGCAACTTGCTGCACTCCTCTCCTAAAAAACATCCCTCGGCTACGCTTTGAGGCTGAGGGCCCTCAATCTCTCGGTTACACTTTGAGGCTGAGTATCTTACCGGTTTCGGTGGCATTATGCATATGTTGGCAGCATTACGTTAGAGCAGCATAAGACCTAATGCAGGCAAAAGTGACACAAACGAGGGCAAAAGTATGACAATTTACCCCCGTTCTTTAAAATCTTTATATTTTGGAAATATGAATGGCAATACTCCGGTATATGAGAATAACTGGGACTCATTATACACATACACTGTCAAATACTCATAATTGTTTTATTGTATCTCACAAATATACATAATTTAATATATTTTGGGCAAAGTTTCCATAGTTATGGCTCGTCGAACTGGCTTAAATTAGCCAAAGAAAAGCGAATAATTTACCTTGTGAGTGAGTTTAGAAGTAGATGTGGCCTCTTCAATAGCTTGTGCCCACCTACCCACCCTTTGACGGTGTTTTACTTATATAGGTGAATCGCGTACGAAACAAAATAAACGTAGCCATTTTTTCGTTGAAGAAGAGGTATAGTGGGAACTGCCAACATAAATGAAAATCCACCAGAAATGCGATGCGCAGTTGTTAGTAGTGTTTTTTCTTCTTCTTGTTTTTCTTCGTGTGTTATTCCCGCTGAGAAAACGTAACGCATTCAAAGACTGTCTGCACCGTGCACTAATTGAAAGCAGCAAAAGAATATGCACCAAAGTTTTAAGGTTGTAATAGTTTTTGTCAAATTATAATTTATTAAGAGGTTATTTCCATTGTAATAACAGTGTAATAAAGAAGTTGCTTTACCGTAACAGTGGTAGATAGTTAACGCAAGCTTACATAAAAATAAGGCTAACCTTCCCTGAATTCAGAAACGTAAGCTGATATAAAAACCAGTAATCCTAACCTAACCTATCGTGAACCAGAAATGTAAAGTTAGGAACGCGGTTTCATGTAACCACTGGTAACTAATTAAAACAAGCTTATATAAAAAAAACTAAACCTAACCTAACCTCCCGTGAACCAGAAGCGTAAGCTTAGGAACGCACGCTCGCTTCGCTCGCGTGCTTTGATGTAACCACTGTTAACTAATTAAAACAAGCTTATAAAAAAAACTAAACCTAACTAACCTATAAAAGTATATCAGAAGCCTAAGCTTATATTAAAAGAAAAGTAACCTAAACTTCCGTGAATTCAGAAACGTAAGGTTATATAAATAAAAAAAACGTAACCTAAACGTAATCTTCCGTGAATTCATAAACCTAAGGTTATATATCCCTCGGCTACGCTCTGTGGTCGAAGTTGCGGCGCTTTGGTGGCATCAATTATTCATATGTTGGCAGTATTGTGTTAGTCAAGCTTGTGACATAGAGTGACATCTGCTGAGCTAGTGTTTTGCATAGAGTGACATCTGTTGGAAATATACGACATCGTCGTCATCGCTGTGCGGGCCACACTTAAAGCAAAATGTCGATATTTTGTAACTCAAATTAGCACTATATAGCATATTTTAAAATATTTATCACAATTACTTGCACCTCTATTCACTATAATCAAAGTTCGATTTACATCCGGAAACATAATGGTGTAATGTTTTAGGTTAAGTATATTTATAACCAATACGTCCAAACTGTAACAATTTCTTTATTTCACCACAGTAACCGTGACACAAACTATATTCTCAAGTAGGTAAATTAAAAAAAATGTATAATTATACTTTACAATTAATGTAGCCATAATCTACATGTAATATATTAGTAAACATAAGTAACACTTGGAAAGCACACGGCAGTGAAAACCAATGACTGGGATTATTCCCGCTTCCCAAATTGCTCAAATAAATGTTTTCAAACACTCTTGCTTCGCTAATGTGATTACAAAATGCCGCAGTTACTAAAATACTATAAATCACAGGCATCGGAAACAACACAGCAGTTGAGGAGTGTAAACACCTCAGGGATCACCACCAAATACCGCCGCCATTTTTCTCAATCTCGAACCCAGTGTCCGGTCCAGTCGGGTCCGTTGTTTCTAGAGGTTCCTGAGAATATCGATCTGTGATATCGATGCTATACCGGAAGTTCATATCCCAGTTGAACATACGCTGATCCCACGTGAGGCTGTGAAGCGCATGTCGGTCATAGTTTGCTGTTCTGTGGAATAAGGTGCCGGACTATTGCACACGGTTTATTGATGGATTTAATGTCAGTAAATACAAATGAAACCATTAACAGTTGTGCCACGAATATGAGGTGTCTTTCAAACGGATTGTTCAACTATTAACGACAGTGCAGCGGTAAGCAGTTGTAGTGCAGATAAAAGAGCTGTTACAGAAAAGTTTTTGCACATAATTATAATTGACAAGGTAATGATCATTTGTGGTTATCTGGTATTTTAGGGCTTAAGCTGAAATCAAATAATGAATAAAAAAATCCACGCAAATTTACTACAAATAATGGTATTGGTGACCAGGATATGTGTTGCTAGCAAAGTAAACCTGCATTTTTAAAAATTCATAGCACGACGTATTCGGTTGCATATCCCAGATACAACTTAAACTCTTAATATATTGATAGGATTATAACAGCTTGACCCAATAGCCCAACCCCTACCATACCAACTTTATTCAATTTCAAACGAAGCATAAACAAGTGAATGAATTAGTAATCAGGCACAATTACACCATAAGTAAGGTATCTGATACAAAATTTCTTGGGCTTCAAATAGATGGAGACCTCAGCTGGAGAAAAGAAATAAAAATATGCTACCAAAAATCGGCTCGGCTTGCTTTGCCTTAACCCGTCATTTGTTGCTACCATTGTTGTGACACGGTTTGTTGCAATGTCAATAACACAATTTAATAACACGTAAATTATAATTTTTTAAATCTACTACAAATGACATTTTTTTTGAGTGATCGCAAAATATTTGTCTTCACAAAAAAAGTAAAGAATATTAACTTGCTGTTGACTAAATGTGGTATATGTAGGTATTTGAAAGAAATTCAAATCCATTGTCTTCACTGACAAAATTATGAGTGTAGTGTTTGTTAAATATGGTACTATATGCAATACCTAAATATAGCACAAATTCAATATACTCCTAAAAACAAATTATGGTGGTGGCAACACTGGCAGCTCAAGGCACTTATCACAGGTAATTCTTGCGTGTTCGTTGCACAAATATTTGTTACATTTACAACAGCTTTTCTTGGTTTTTCTGTTTTTTCACCGAGGGCACAGTGAACATACACCAGGAGTTGTCACAATAGTTGCAGTTTCTGCATTCTCCTCTTTATTACCAACAATTTTCTTCATTGAGACTCGCAAGTTGTCTGACAAATTTGAAATAGACAGACGTGCTCTCACATGGGGTTTTATAAGTTCTGGAGCCAAATGTTTCAAAAATTATTCGACATGCTAATTTCTTCTCTGTATTAGCGAAATAAATTATCTGAGAATTTATTGCACCAATGTTCAACAGCCAAAAAAATACCATTATTGGCCACCTGCAGGTAATCCTAGATACTGAATATTGAGATATCAGTTCGTCCACAATATCAACTCCACCTTTTGTTTTGTTGTAGAAGGTAATTATGTGCAGTTTGTTTTGGTCGCCAGTTTCCTCATCAATTTCGTCACCAGAATGTAGGGTTGAAAGAAGCAGCACATTTTTGTTTCTTTTAGGCACATATGACACTAGAATCCCCGTTTTGAGGAAACCAAATATACAACTACAAGCTGGCCTCTTTAGAATTTACAAAAATGGGTGGAATTTCTTTTTTCTTCTTGTTTAGTGTTCCGACCACAGTAGTTTCCTTCTGTAGCAACTCCAAGGCTAGCAGAGCAGATGTAAAATAATTATCCATGGTAATGTTTTCGTTTCGCTATTCAAAATGGGTGCTGCTACTCTATTCACAACACTAGATGCTTTATTATCGGTCTGGTATGGACCTTCCAGTTGCTTCCCTAGATAGATTTCTAGATTTGAAATCTAATATGTTTCAGAATCTACCAATGCATAAATTTTAACTCCATATTTTGATGGTTTTGATGGAATCTACTGGCGGAATTTACATCTTCCTCGAAAAGCAGGTAGCATTTCATCAAGTGTTGTGTTTTCTCCTAATTCATAATTATTCATGCATCTGACGACAAATTCCTCAAATATTCTTCTATGAGAGACCCGTCGGCTGAAAATCACTTTCGGTTTCTGAGCCATCTCCTGCAGATTGTTCCGAATCAGTTATTTGATCACTATGTCCAGAGGGCACATCAGATTCACATTCATCTAATCTTTCTTCCTGCTTCAAATCATCGCTGTCTAGGGCAACAGAAGTAGTCGTTTCACTCGACCATGCGGGGGTGCTTAAAATAATAATAATAATAATAAAAAAAATAAGAACACCGCATCTCACAAACCGCCTGCTTGGTTCCGCTACGTGGATGACACCTTCGTCGTATGGAGTCACGGCGAGCAGCCTCTGCTGTGTTCTCTTCAACAACTCAACAGCCTCAATCCGCGCATCCAGTTCACCATGGAAAAAGAAAAAGACGGTCAGCTGGCCTTCCTGGACGTGCTGGTCAGCAAAAAATACAATGGCAAACTTGGACACACGGTATATCGCAAGCCCACTCACACAGACCGTTATCTCAACAAAACCTCCAACCACCATCCGAGACATAAACGGGCTATGATCCAAACTCTTCTACACCGCGCTTCCCGCATTTGTGAGCCTCACCTACTGCCACAAGAGCTGCACCATTTGGAACAAGCCTTACAAGCCAATGGCTATTCTGCACAAGAAATAAAGAGAGCCTTCCGACCACCCAGACGTCAGTCGATCTCTGCTAAGCCGACCCCACCTAAGAGCAAAGGCACGGTATTCCTTCCCTTTGTTCAGAACGTTACCGACAGGATTGAATGCTTCCTTAATATCAAGACGGTTTTCAAGCTTACTAGAAAGCTCAATAGCTTACTACGCTCAGCCAAGGACCCGAGGGACCCCCTCTCCTCGGCTGGCGTATACCGGATCCCCTGCTTGTGTGGTGCAGTATATATTGGCACGATGCTACGCAGTATCAACACCAGACTAAATGAACACAAGAGATGCTGCCGTCTTGGACAATTTGAAAAGTCAGCGGTTGCTGAACATGCTATAAAAGCGGAGGGGGAGCATGTCATCAACTTTCAGGACACCAGCATTCTATCTAACATCCCACACTACCATGCTCGACTACAGCGCGAAGCCATAGAAATTTATAAGCATTCCAACAACTTCAATAGGAAGGAAGAAGCCCTCAAGCTCAACAAAACTTGGTACCCCATCATCGATGACATTAACAGACAGTCAAACAACGCGAACCAATCAGAATCTAGTAGCGCCGAGTATGCAGCTAGGCCCCTCCCACCTACCGCACTGCCTCAGCGAGCCCCGAGCCAATCAGAGAAGACCCCCCCCGTGTATAAATACTGCATCCCAGACAGTCGACGCCTCAGACACAACTGTACCTTCACCAAGAAGACTTCGACCACGCCACCGATGATGTCCACCGCAGTAGTGGACGAAACGTCTGGATCCAATTACTCCAGCAGACCATGGCAAATCAGCCCGGAAGACTCTTTTAGAAATAAGAAATAGTTAGAAATCATGTTAGAAAATGTTTCACTTTTGATTATGACATCTAATGTTGGCCTAAATTCGATTCTCAACAGCAGTGTTCGAACCCATGTCAAAAGAAACGTTAAAAATATTTTAATTACATACACAATTATTAAAACAAAAAGTAAAAATAAACATACCTTGAGAATCCCTGCCATCCTGTTGTAAGGCTAGCAGAAGTTAGTTTGTTTGTTTGTTTTTTCTTTCTTTCTTTTTTCTTTGCTTGACTCATTGTAAAACCCTAACTGAATATCAATGAAAACAATTCAAATGAAGGAATATTTTTAACAAACACAACATAGGGCTTCTACATTTCAGCTTCAAGCCAGGATGATTGCAGACTGCACAATTGAATAGCACAGTTTGTCGAATGATGAGCAAACCGCTTACAGTTGTGCTGCAACTGGACAAAGATTGTATAAATCATCATCAATGTGATTGTTGTTAAATCTAACTTAAACTGCTTCAGGAAAGTCTAAAAGTCAGCTAGATTGAGCGAGAAGATTTTATCAGCAGTCATTACCCTAAAAAGAATCAAAATCAAAAGTGTGAGCAAAATGCTCATTTAGCGACAAATGACAGGTTAAGAAACTTAAAAAATTTGCTCCACCAAAATGCCTTAAAAACAGCATATATTTTGTGGTGTTGGATCCCATCATTCCTGTAGCCTCTTGTTCAAAACCCCAAAAATTCTTCCTCTTACTGGTGAATACATATATATCTTGCTGTGCATGACCACAATACAAGGGATGCAGGCAATTTGCATAGACCAGCAAATGGCTTAAAACTGTTCCAAAAAGGATGTTACTATTCTGCAATAACAATTTATAACAACCTTCCATGCTACCTAAAACTATTAGGCAATCCTCAACATAAAGTCTGTAAGAAAGAGTTAGTCTTCCTTATGTACTCACTCCCCATATACTATGGAGGAATTTTTTAATATGTCATGCAACATGTGAATATTCAATACATAGGGCAGATGGCATATGATAATGACTAAAGGCACTCGTCCACGATGACAGTTTTATGGCATGCCACTTTTCTTGCGGGCCACAAATGGTGGCACGTTCTGTTTACACACAGCATGCAAAGTTGCACGATTTCGAGTTGCGCCACTATAAAAGTGACATGTCCACAGAAATGTTGCACCGAGCGTTTACACGATGCTATATTTGTGGTAGTAATTTTTCTGCATGCCATTTTCTAGTCAGCTGTGTGCTTGGTATGGCGAATATGTCGTCTGATAATGAATTTTTATCCGTAGCATGCCTGTCTTTTATTTTACTTCTTCGACGTAGAGAAAAACGTATAAGGACGGCCAGAAAGTGTTGGGTAAGAGAGTGGATTTTAAGTCACGAATATTGTGGGGTTGTAAACAACTTGCTGCAAGAGCTCTACGACAAGATAAAAATTTAGAATTTCCTACGCATGTCAACTGTTGATTTTAATTATCTGCTTAGAAGAATAGCACCTGTAATACAAAAGCAAAATACAATAATGAGGTCAATATCAACAACAGAATGTCTTGTGTTGACACTGAGATTTCTAGCCACAGGTAATTCGGCTTAAAATAATGGAGCGGCAACATTACCGAGTTTAATATATAACACGTTCGGCTGTCGTTATAACTATGTAATCAATGTGACTTTTTTTAGGCAACAGCTATCAGTCAAAGATGTGTTTATTTCTTATATTTGGCACAACGAGAACTAAGACTTTGTGCCGTTGCAAAGAACTGTAAGTATGAATCCTCATACTGCAGCAAAAAACGTTAGGAATTCAAGAAGTATTTTTTGCCGTGAAGGAGAGGTTCCATGGCAATATCGCTACATTTAAAGTGAGTGTGTTGGTACTTACCAAAGAATCTACTCATCTACTGCATCATTATTGGTGATGGTGTGGTAAAACATAAACTGCAGCACATCGTAAAATTTCCATTTTGTTTTATACTTGTCTTTTGCACCACTTCCAGATTTCCCTGCCTTCATTGTTCCTTTCGTTGGTGAACTGGGTTCTCAACCTGTGGATTTTTACTTTAATTTTCTCTGCTGACATGTAAAACTCTATTTCTATATCATGTAACGCATTTTGTCGCTTTTGTTTATTTCTGTAATCCGCAGTGTCTACTCTCCACAAGCAATCTTTGGTCTCAATCAGTTCAATAAACTTTTTTATCATTTCCCTCATCCATTTAATGTTAAGGACATTATTAGCTATGAAGAAATAAATTGTCAGCGTACTACAATAAATTGTTCGTATTGTTAAGGAAATAAAATGCACATATCTGTCTTAATTCTGTATTTAGTGTAACACAAATTATAATCCTTGTACCTACCTTTCAAACAGCTATTTACTATCACAGCAGACGACATAACCAAGTTGCACGGAATATGCCACAAAAGTTTTCTAAACTGTTCAAGCCACTTTCAGATGGCGCAACTTTCTTTTTTTCACTGCGTACACGAAGCAACTTCCTAAGTTGCACACCACTTAGAAGTTACGCTGAATTTGAGTTGCGCATGCAATTTTCCTACTTGCTTGGCAGTTTACACGATGCAACTCCACTTTTGTTGTGCAGTTCGAAGTTGCAAGCCATTTAAGTTGCATCGTGGACGAGTACCTTTACACTTATTTGTTATTGTTGTCCTACTGTAATGCATGTTGAGATGTCTACTCTTGGAATGGTGGTGGTTTACAAATTTTCATCTCTTAGATAATGCATGATGTGGAGAGGGAGAAGTGTTTTTGGTGTTGGGTATGTTGTTAGTTTAAAAAAGAAGTTCTGGGTATGTTTATTAGTTATGCTGCATATTTCATAATTGTATGTCACGTTCAATGTCCCTGTGCATTGCTCACAGTGGGGCCAAATGAACAAACAAAGTAAGAACTGATACCCCAAGGATTAAAGTGGAAAGGAAAATAAGATTATTTTTGAAAAATTTATAGACTTCAAAGGTAACCTCTAAGTTAGGTTTATCGTATTAATTTGTTGCTGAATTCTTTAAAAGTACAAGCCGATAATCCAAGGATTACTCTGGATATTAAAAGACCCTGATTTTGTAAGTAAAACACCTCAATTCCCATAATCCAATACTGCAGTAGAACTGTATATTTTAAGATAAAGAGAGTTGAGGGTTGTTACACTACATCACTAAAATATTCTTACTTGAACGCGTTTCGGGAGACGGCTTGTTCCCATCGTCAGCATGTTGAGTTGAGAACATGCTGACGATGGGAACAAACCGTCTCCCGAAACGCGTTCAAGTAAGAATATTTTAGTGATGTAGTGTAACAACCCTCAACGCTCTTTATCTTAAACTATGACACATCACTGTTACTAGCTTCTAAATCTTCAAAATTAGTCAAGAACTGTATATGTTGAATTTCTACATGTTGCATAGCATGGAGTTCCTAGCTGTAAAATTTAACTCCACTTCGCTGAAATTTGTATGCATCTCATGTTTCCATGCAACAGGCTGTTAGAATATGGCTTTGTAGTAAATCAGTGGGTTCTCCCAGGTTCAGGTTAATGCACATGTGAATCAATTAAATTTGGATAAGCTTAATTTTGCCCTAATAATGTAATCACTGGGAGTCAGTTTTAGAATACTGCAGATTGCACTTATACTCCTTTTCTATTCCTCAGGGATAAGCATTGGAGGTTGGGGTTTTGGTGAGGAGATATGTACTAATGGTGTCACACAATGAGAAAATAAATGACTAAAATAAATAAACAGCCATTTTCTCTTTACGTGTCACTTTCCCTCCCTCGTTCTCTTCTTTACAAATGCTCTTATTCATTTTTATTCTATATTGCACATATAGCTTTTGAGCAACTATTTCAATGAAATGTGCACAAGTCTTTCAAACACATACAAGCACGCACCCATTAAACAAGCTTTACTTACCTTCAATGTGCTCTTTTGAAAACAAAGATTTGGAATGTGTTTTTTCTATTTGAAATTTGAAAATAGCCATGCAGTTACAGGCTTTTTCTTGTCTTTGTATCACTGTGAATCATATCCACAGGACAACTTGCCGTGTATTGTGAACACATGCATCTATGTCATGTCTTTTTGTGCATATGCATTACCCATGGGCTTCCATCCTACACACACTTTATAGATCCTTGTGATGAATGTCTTGGCAACTCATAAATAAGGACTCCTTAGAATGCTTTATTGAGGTATACAAAGTTTATTCAACTTTTTGAAAAAAAGAATCAACGTAATACATCAGTACTTAGGAATTTAATGAGAAGAGCAAATGAAACTGTCTAATAGAGAGGCCATGTCAGTTGAATGAAACTGAGAAATGAACACGTAGATGAGTGACAAAATTATTTTATAATTATCCAAAGGTCAAGTAAAAACCTTGGATACAAAACGTCAGCCATATAAAGATTAAATGAGTGAGTTATACAATTCACAATGTTACAATAATTAAACAAAAACCAAGGGATATTGGCTGAAACAAGGATGCAAATTGAAATATACAGACATTATCACATGTCAAAATACTGTCAGAATAAAGTTGCTGCTGTAAACACTAAGTTGGCCTGAAGGGAATTTCAAATGGGCATGTAACTTTTAGCAACCATGGTGGATGTCAAACCATAGAACATCATTGCTATGCATAGTGGGTTAAGACCAATCACTCCTAGAAAGGGTTATGGCTGTCACAAAGTAGAAACTTTGACGAGTTTCTGAACCTGGCTGTGAATGGGTTAATGTGTTATGGAAGTGATATTAACTTTTGTTAGGGCCTGTATTATGATCTCTGCTTGAGGTTCCGGTTAGATGCTAACTGGGAGTCAGGTCCAAATGTTTGTATTACAACCTTCGGTCAGCAGCTAACCAGGAGTTGTTTTTAACAATGAACTAATTTCCACTGAGCAGAATGGCTCAGGTGGTAATGTCTGTGGCCAGCATTCGGGAGGTTGTGGGTTCGATTCCTGTGGCCAACCTTCCTGACCCATGGGTTTATTCAGGGGTTTCCCTGGGTCACCAGGCGAATGCTGGGAAGGATCATTACATTCCCCAAATTTTTTGTCCTTCCATTTCATTTCCATTCTTATTTCACTTAACCTTTCATCTGCTTGGTTTCTCTCAGGGTTGCAAGTGTTGGCAGGAGGTCTCAGCATGTGCATGGTAGGGGAAAAGGATGCTCTTAGGAAACCTTTGTCCCCCAGACTGCGAGTGGTCTCCAGGTTCCAGGACTCCCAGGGGATGTGTAAGCCCACAGGGGGAGGGCAGCTGGCTGCACCAATCACCACCTGGGAGTTCAAACCTGTAAACTGTAGGGGCCCTGCCCTCTGCCTGTTGTGCCTCCTGGTCTGTCCGCCATCTGTCTCCTCTTACTTCAACCCTCCCTCCCGGAGGCACCGTCAGGGACCTAGGTACAAAAGATCTGCATAGGTCAAAGTGCTAAGTCCCACTCCGCATCTATTCCTATCGTGTCCTATCCTAATTGCCAACTCTGCTAGCGGTTTGGGTACTAACTTGGAGGTAACCATAAAAAAATTACATACCTTCGGCCTCAATTGAAAGTAGCAATTTCAAGACAAAATATTGAATCAATATTTATATGACAGTAAGACAGCCACAATTATTATCCTTCAAAAGAGTAATTTCCAGGTTTGGAACTCAGAAGGAATGTTGTAAACATCATAAGATCATTGAAAGTTGCATTGTTGCTTTATTTTCTATTACATTTCTAATGCATCATACAGGTAGAGTTTTTCATCCTGACACAGAGGGGAAGGTAGTCTATGGTGGGGGAGAACGTCTGGCAGTATTCCCCTTGCGTGGCTCGAAATGCATGGTGATGTCACCTTATCTCACGTTGAGTATACGCCTGCTGCTCTGTTACTACTGATGCAGCACCCCTCCCAGAAGATAAATGGACTTGTCCAACTACTGCACATACAGATAAGTGTGTCAGAATAAAAAAAATCAGCCTGTACCTCTAGTATGATTCTTAGGTATAGTTTGCTTATAGTTTTATTTTATTTTTTTAAATGTTCATGGCAGTAATACTTGCTTAAACATAATGCAATTGATATTAACCCAATATTCATAAAAGTATCTAATCTATTTTGCAGGTAACCTTTACAAAGTATATCAACAGTGAAATTTTATTTAACCTTATATTCCAAAATGTCCTATTTTCCTACTAACCTATAGGAGGTCGAAAGCAAAAATCCGTCTAAGTTATTACTCTGAAATCATCCAATACACTTCCATACTAATCTACATGAGTATATTAACAGCAAACTCCTACATAACGTAGGCTTTGTTGTTTGTGGGAGGGGGTTTCTTTTATCTAAGTGTTAAAGCATTAATAACTGCTAAAGCTGGTACCGTTGACATAGATTCCAACCATTGTCCCAAATTTGGTTTTAGAACCATCAGTATACAGATTGGGCCTTCATTTCACAGTTTTGTCAAACAAAAACCTTGGTTTCAAAATGTCAGTGTTCATACTGAGTATCCTAATTAATTTTTTGTCTCAGGGCAGTTTGAGGTGATCTAAATGCCCACCAAGGGGAAATTCAGCTTGATGCTTTAACCTATGGAATACCCTTGCCTCGACTTAAATGGATAAGGGGGCGAATCCTAATGGCATTTCCATGGTTGCAGAGGAGGTAGTCCTCAGTGCGCCTTAATGGTAATTAAAAACACAACTTGCTAATTTCAGTTTTGCACTGGCTTAATTTAACTCTTGCCTACCAACACATTGCAGTGAAAGAGGAGGGGTCTAATCATCGTGTTGTATATCCAATACACCACTTGGGGTTTAGTCACCATGTTTGCCGAACAGGGTTCTATGGTTCTAAAAGGCCTAAGTGACCTAAATGGTCTTTCCAAATCAGTTTCTTGTCTAAAAGAAGCCAAGATATTTGACTTGGGATGAATATAGTATAGTCTTACTAGAGTAGGTTCCTTTTAAGGTCCGGATATTGCTCATTCTGATAAAGGCTGTTACCATTATTTTACTTTGACAGAAAATTTGGTTACATCTCACCATATCGCAACTTTCATGACTACAAATTGAAGCAACTTAACAACAGCATTAGCGAATTTCCCTTTATGATAGTAGCAATATCATTCACAAATTCAATAGTAAGAAAACTGGCATCATTTAGTTCCTGCAATAGTCCATCCATTGGGACAAGAGGACTCCTGCCATGTGGATAGCCCCTGACAGCAGATAGACCCAGCTATGCTTAGGTTAGCTCCCTATTGGTTAACATAAAATGTATCCATCTGCAAATAATAATTGGTGGTACATCATGCCATTGAAGGCCTTTCCTGTATATAATGTGGATTAACCGTTCAGTTACTAATGAGAGAAACACTTGCAATAATGCACACGTGCCAAGGAATTTCTTGTTTTTAAATTATGAACACGTGTGCATTTGTAAGGTTTGAGTTTTAACAATTTCTATATTGTATGAGCAAGTCACTGAAACCCCAACTTGTGCTAATTTCGGTATTGATTTTTGTGATGAATATACAATGTTTGCACCAATTTCATTCAATTTTTCTTCAGTTAACACCGTATGTCCTGGTGTGTGTTTTTTGAACCAGTAGTCTCCAATTTATTTGCAAGCTCATGAATTGATGTTCGGAAGGAAACAATTGCCCAGGGAACTTCAGGATAAACTCACAAATGCAACAAGCCGATATGTATTTATAACAACATTTACATACAAAAATATATTGCTCTAAGGTGAACTGTCTTCCCAGCTTTGCAAATGAAAGTGCACTATGTGGGAATTGAAGGGCAAAAAGATTGTTTTGCACTGCATGATCAATAACTATGGTGGTAGAGGAAAATTTTGTCCTGCATGGTATCTCTGATTTGAATGTTCAGTGATGGTTTTCCGTGAGGAGCGAGAAAGTAGTTCTATGATTGGTGAAGGTTGTTTGCAGTATGACATGTTCAATCTCTCAGAGCTCATGCTTGCTGAAGGATCTCATAAACAAAACAAACAAGAAAGCAACTAAAGCCAAACCGTCAGATACAAAAAGTGCTTGTTTTTATCTAAGCATTTAGGGAAAGCTTACAGCAGACTGGGTGTTTTTATTTAACAATTACAGGAATTGCAGCAAAACAAAGTAAATATTTTTGTGTAATAAGCCTTCAGTAAAAGGAAATACAAACAAGTGCAATATTGGTAATGTTCCTCAATACCACAACTGTACATGGAATTTATGAGGTCAGTCTTTATGGCCACTGTTGCAGTCTCTTAACTCCAGTATAAATGATGGTCTATACAAAATAACAAATAAAAATGCTAAATTGTGGCAAATTGAGTCACTTCACAGATAACATAGTGAAAATAACAGTGTAGACCAGCTGCTGTTTTGACTACACTAGGATTTGTGTTAGCCATTGCATATGGGACATTCCATGTGAAATAGAATGGCAAAAAATCTCACATTTTTTGTTTGCATTGTAATCTTTCCTATTAATAAGGGGGCTAAGGAAAGCATATTTATAAAATATTGTCATCTAAAACCCAACCCCGTCTTTTCACGTCATGTTATTGAATGATAAATGTATTGCATTAATTCATTTTGTTGCATTTTAAGTGTGCATAAAACTCCGGAACCCTTTATTTTAGATTATTGTAGCAAATCTCATTTTGTAGATAAAACTCCACATTTCATTACAGCATACTATAGTAATTGTTTTTATAATATTCACAAAAATCTATATACAGTTTTTACTTATTTTAAGTATCTTCAGATTTTTATAAAACTAAAATATTAGATTGAGAATAATTCATTGTGTCATTAAGAAGTCGGCCCTGTTGGTAAAGTGGTTATGTTTGGATGTTTGTATTTAAAACACGAAAAGTGAATAAACGCAGCAATTTACGTAGTTCATTCACGATGATGATCAAGCGCTCTGTGAATCTGTGGGGAAATACTCAGAACCACATGCTGTTTAGTAAGTGCTCTCATTGTTTAACCATGCACAGCAACTTGCTTGACCTTCAGTTCAAAATGAACATGAGGGTGACCATGAGCACATAAAGAAATTTACTTCTGTAATTATTTTAGACGAAACCTTATCAGTAACCATTACTGTAAAATATATGTTTGATTGTGTTTAGATTATGGAGTCCTACAATATATAATAAAATTATGTTTCTTAATCTGTAACCACCTACACTTGAAAAAAATAGGATTTTCTTCACTTAAATAAAATAACATGCTTACTTACCAGTATGAAATTAAAGTTTAGGGAATGAAAATAAAGCTTGATTCAAATAATTAGATTTAATGGTTTCAGAGTTATAACAGGTTGAAGTTGGAAATTTTAGGAAGATATGATACATTTGAACAGTTTTAATTGCAAGGCTATGATGATCTAAATTTTAAGTTTGCATAAAGCAATGTATCGGCTTGTCTACAAATACAAACAAGGTTGATTTTCCTTCTATTTCGGACAATTTGAAATGGAATGTCCCATATGTGAATTAACTATAATGACAAAAAGTGTGCAAAGTACATTTTTACTTTGTCTACTACTTAGCTATGTTCAATGGAAGTAATACTAACCCAGAAATTTGATATCAAGATTTCACCAGATATACATGTTTTTAGGCCCCCAGAATCAAAAAAAAAAGAAGTATTTTTAGAAAAAGTTCCATGTACATGTGTGTGTTTTTTTTTAATAATATCTTTATTACTGCATGCTCCATTACTTAATTAAACATACAATGCTAAATGCAATTGTATTAACATAGGTCAAAGTTATATATAAATATTTTATTATCTTATCTGTTTATATTTTCCCTGCCTTGTTCAGTAATATATTATTAGGTTGCAGTGTGTCAAATTTCAGAAATTGAAGGTTTTCAGAAGTTCGCTGTTTTGTATCAGCCATTGCCTTCTCGTTCTCACTACACTTTTCCTATGATCTTCTCTTTCGTGTGTGTGCGTGTGAGAGAGAGGAGGGAGAGAGAACTAAGAAACAAAATCTCGTGTAAATGCCAAACTTGGTTTATATAATATATGGATAAACTAGTAACAATGATGTGAACAGTGGCAGTTGCTGTGTAAGAGCACAAGAGCACGTGAACACCCTAATTTTTGACACTTTGAAGATTTATTGGTCATTTTTTCTTTGAATGCTATTACATGTAACATAGCTGCAGTAATTTAAAATCTACCATGCTTCTCCTCTATACTCGATGAGACATGACAACAGTCACGAGCACATCTTGACTTGTGCACATTTTTAGGAGCTTTTGTGCATGTGCAACTAGTATGATGTAATTACCTTAAGGGTGAAGTAAGGCTGGTTCACAACCACCCGGTAACGGTAACCAGAATGGAAACGAGAACAGGAAGCAAGAAATTTTTATTCACAACAGCCCGGTAACGAGAACGGGAATGCATATCGACCACAAAGTGAAAGTTGATTTTGCGTATTGGGATTTCATTTGTTTTTAACTGACCAATGACATTTTTTCACCTACTTCCAATTTAGCCAAGCCAACGTCAAAATTCGAGTAAACATTTAAATGCATATTCATTACATTTCCGATCCCTCTACTTGTGCCAAACTGTCATTCCTTTATTTAATGGCATACATTAAAATTGTTTATTGTTCTTTTTTCATTTCCACCGGTTTTAGCTGTTCTTTGTAGCTTTTGACATTGTTTTTTAGGTAATAGCCAGTTTTGAGTTGCATATAAACAAACTACAAATGATCCCTTCACCAGAGGAACCAACGCTCATTAGATTTGCAGGCATCGCGATGAGGTTAGGAAGCACATTTACTACTTATTCCTTCCAGTTTCATGTTTCCAGCTTGCAACTATAGAGAGCACTAGTGGCTGTTTCATGCCACGGCCGCCTAGAATAACCTCTAGAGTGAAGAGTCTAATATGCCGTGCCCGGGAATGAGAACGAGAAAGTTAAAAGTTGGGCAACTCCTATTTCCCCTTCCCAGGGCCCGGGAAGGCTTCCCGTCGGTTGTGAACATTCCCATTTGAGTACATGTATTTCAACTTTCTCGTTCTCCTTGGTTGTGAACCAGCCTGTACATATGGCTGTGCACACTTGAAGATGTGCACTAGCCCTTATCATTCATCTCTCAGCAACAAGTTTAGGTCAGTGCCATTAGGTAGTAGCACACTACTGCACAAGTTTCATTCATGTGAGAGTGCAAGGGTGGGAAGTTGGGAACCCTCATTCACTTTTCAGTTTGGTATAAATCCCGCTAGATGGTAGCATACTGGACAGACGCACCAATTCACTCACTGGTCAGCAAAATTTAGATCTGATATGAGTATATGTTATAATTATTCAGATAGAAAAGGCTATTTTCGATGTATATTATGGATTTCTGGTTGTGTTATGGTGCCTATATTATGTTATGATACTAAAGACTTCAATCATAAAGTGATAAGACATTTGCTCAATTGAAAAACAGATGCATGGACTTTCTTTATAAATAAATAGTGTCAGCCATGATGCAGTATATTTTTCCATATTTAACGTGTGCCTACAGTGTAGTATGATGTGTATTTATATTGATTAACTTTTGTGTGGACTATGTGGAGGGGCAGGACATTTTATAAGAAATTATGCCGTTTTCCCACTTCAGAAAATGAGACTTGGCGAGTGCTAATAAATTAGTAATATGAATATTTGGCTGACAGAATGAAAATGGAGAGTATTGAAAGCCTACACATTACTTTGTTGTTGCCCTAAACATACTTAATTATGTGCATAACAATCAAAATCCACAAAACACCCTTTCTTTCGGCGATTGTGCATTATTATTATTATTATTATTATTATTATTATTATTATTATTATTATTATTGGGAGCAGCTGCAGTTGTATAAATTTGTTCATACTCATAACTGTTATGCAGTATATGCTACTCCACATTTTTGGGGCTTTTTGAATTTAACATTTTGTGAACACCCAAAATGTATACTCACGAGCTGCCACTGGATGTCTATTTGAAATTATAGAAAAATTGAGTCTGTGTTGAAACCTTAACATCTCTTGCGTGTGATGGTGAGGGCAAGTAGCTCTCAAAGCCGTCAAGATGAACGATTTAGTGATAAGAGTTTCAACTCTGACCCAATTCTTCTATAATACCAAACTTGTTTTAAGTTCAGTACTTCAAGGGACCAACATAAAGATTTTCAAGAAAATCCATTCACCCCAAAATACCTTCTATATGGAAAATGTTTCATTATTTTTCTCAAAAATGGCTCTTAATGATTTTTATTAAAATACCATAATTTGTTTAGGACATGTGCATGAATAATAAAATGCAATCTTAAATTTTCTGCAAATAGGCTTGAAGTCCTCTTCATTGTGAATGAATTTTGTAAAACCTGTAAATCATAAGAGATAAAGACTTACTATACAGAATGTAGATGTCATTAATACATGCAATTTGTGTGAAATAATTTTTTTGTGTGCCATTAACCGTTTCAAACATATTCATTATATTAATAAAATTCATGTGGCAACACACTGTAACTTCACTCTTACAAGATAATTACCTTGAATGCGTTTTGAAGACACCTTATCTTAAGCATCATTTTTAAATACATCAAGCCAGAAATGACGTTAACGTCAAGAAGTTCAACGCTACCTCTACATCGGAACTGACAGGCTCATTAGTGGCTCTTAGCTGATGATGAAGACAAGGTGTCTTCGAAACGTGTTCAAGGTAATTATCTTGTAAGAGTGAAGTTAGAGTGTATTGCCACATGAATTTTTCTTAATATTTTATTTACTTCACTGTGTTTCCCATTAATTTTTATGTTATATTCATTATAATTGGTTTGATTGTCAAATACTTCATACTTTAAAGCTTAAAAACAGAAGCACTATTAACAGTGAAGTATTCATCATGATGGTAGATTGAGTCACACTTTTTTACACTCACCTTCACTAATTAAAAGTTTTATAAAACATAAATGTTTTTGAGGGCATTCATCCTTATCATCAGCGGCTGGTTGACTAAAGGTCGCTTTCTCCCGCGTCCTCTTCTTCCTCATTCTGCGGATTCTGAACCTGTTGCCATCTGGTTTTGGGGGCACAAAGTTTTAACACATTGCTCACAGTGACACCGCACCAATAGAATTGAACATCTAGGAAAAAATACACATAATCAAAAACGGCAACAACGTCATTAATTTTGAAATCCTGCCTGTGAGCAATGTGTTAAAACTTTGTGCCCCCAGCACCAGATGGCAACAGGTTCAGAATCTGCAGGAAGAGGACACGGGAGAAAGCGACCTTTAGTCACCCAGTCACTGACGATGAGGACGAATGCCCTCGAAAACGTTTCTGTTTTATAAAACTTTTAATTAGTGAAGGCGAGTGTAAAAAAGTGTGACTCAATCTATCATCACTTCATACTTTTTCAACTGATAGGTCACTATTTATTTATTTTTTCCCTAGAGCATGCAAAGAGAACTGAATTTCAAAGCAATAGCTTACCGACCTATTTTTAAAATATTTAATTATTGCTTAAACCTACTGTATTTCCCTTGTATCTACAATGAAATTGTAATAAAACCATTTCTACAAAAGTTTATCTTGGCTAACATAAAGCACATGGAAGAATAAGTTTTAGTTTGTAGAAGAGTAAATAGGGAAAGTCATGTGATTGCAATACAGAAGATTTATTTCCGCTGAATAAGTACTTAAAGATTAGATGGTATTATAATTTTTTGTTCACCTCTTTTGGAATCCTGTACTATGTGGATAATATCTATACCCATTTTATCTGGTATAACGTGCTGTTATATCACTCTATTCAAAGCAATATCCTCAGAGGTGGAATTATGGGAAGGGTCTAATGAGAAATGCTTATGGGGAATATTGTGAATATTCCTCCTCAGTATTGTAAGTGAATGCTCCTCCTCCAATGACATGGGAAATCTTGGTTGTTATGCCATTTTTCTCTAGCATCCCAACAAAGTGCCATCAGATTCTTATTTCCTTCGTCTGAAATAGGGCATTGTAACAAATGCTCTATGTGTAAATGAATACTTTAAGAGAGAAAATAAAATCTTCACCAAACATAATTACTTATGAGCCTGGGTTAAATGCTTTGTCATACTCCGTATGTATTAGCTGAACACAAATAAATACAATAAAGTAAATAATTACTTATAATTATACATTGTTAGTTAAATAAAAAGTAGTAATTGGTAACAATCTTAGTTCTTTTCTTGTGAACTGACCTCCATCAGTCACACTCTAGTCTTGACATGGGCAACATGTTTCCTAGATGACCCCACATGGCTATGTAATTAATATTGAATTCGTTTCATGTGTAATGGCAGCAATTATACATTTCAACAGGCAGACAATTACTCATCAGCCAGTAAGGTATTGATTGTAGAAATGATGGAAACCAAAAGCTGAAAATTTATGTGAGAAAAAACCAGCTCTTTTGATTCCGGGATGCAGTGCATCGGATGGTTTTAAAGGTCATCTGTACTAACACCACCGCCATATTTTTGTTGTCTTCATATCATTTATGTGATTATTCATTTGAATTGAAGCCATCAGCATGTAGTAAACACAGAATTCCAAGTCTCTGGCAGTAGGTGGTAAATAATGATTGTAAATTGCATTGAGAATTAAAAATTCTGATCTGTTGCATTCACATGACTTTCTGTACCCACTAGCATTTATTTTTTATAGCTTCTACAAACTATTCGTACAAAAGCTTATTTTTCTATCTACTTCCTGTTAATTGAGATAAGCCTCGGCAAAAATATTTTCATTACACATTTTGTTGTAGGTACAAGGAGAAAAGAGAAACTGAATGAATAGTCAGACATTTAAAAGTGGGATACTAAATGCTGGTCTTAAAATTTTGTAGTCTTGCCATGATATCATAAAAAAATAACTGAATAGTGACAGCTTTTTAAGAAAATGGCAGCATTGACAGATTAAAACCAATTTTAATGGATATCTCGGAAATTGCTGATGACACAAAAATTAAGTTATTTCAAATAAATTATTGTGTGTTTTAAACAGATGCATGTTTTTGTTTAGTATGTTTTGTCTCTCTTATGGTTTACCTGTTATACAAAATTCCTTGGGAATAAAGGGTACTTCACAGGTTACTCCCAAAAAGTTCAAGATATGTATTTTGTGATGTAAATATTTTAAATATATGGTATTTTAACCAAAATCATTAAAACATTTTTGAGAAAATAAAAACAATGTTCAAAAATTTATCCACGTAAAGGGAAGTTTGAGGTAGGGGAATTTTCTTGAAAATTTTCATGTTGTTGTATCCTCGTGGCCTTTTGGAGGTGATGCGTAAAGCTGTGTGCTAGTAGCAAATGCTGACACTTCCTCTAATCTATATGGCTGATGGAGGGTTAAGATATGAATGGATGCATGCACCATAAAAGTAATTGTTAGTTTCTTTTGTGCATGTGCATGTTAGAAAGTGCTAAGTTTTGTACCTTGATGCTCCAGATTTAACACGACCATTCAAAACAAGAATAACTCTCTTCACTAATCTTATTGAAAAGATTTTTGATGTATGGGAACAACCTGTAATTTGTAGAAGAATTATATAAGAATTGTAATGCAAGCCTTTTGGGAGATGTGTAGTAGCTTGAGTCTGGCAGAAAATTAATGCTTTTGTAATTGTTTTTATTTTATTTTTTTCCCCTTAGAAATGGATGGAAAAGACAGTGGTACCCGAAAGAGAAAAGGCATTGATAATAACCATGTCTCAGACAAGAAAAAAAAGAAGTTAATACGTGCAGACAAAAATGAAGAAAGTCTCACTACAGATGCTCCAAAGACAGTAACCACCAGCAAGAAAAAACAGAAACATCAGCGAAAAATAGCAGATTTTGGTATGCTATTTTTGTGTTTAATGTATGTAATCTAAGAATGAAAGTTGATATCCTTCAACTTTCTTCCTCCACACCATAGTGTGCCAGTACTTAATTTGACTTCTAGGAAGATCAAAATAAGTGTGATGCCACTAAATATTTTTTTCTTTTTATTTTAATTTAAACATTTTCAGTAAAGAGTAATGCTCATACCTACAAATAATCTTTCAGACGTTGAAATTGATTCACCAACTGGCCAAGTGAAACCACAATCTGATTCAGCGAAGGAAGTTACCAAGAAGAAACTAAAAAAGAAACCACTTCCCCTAGGAAGAAGGAAGGGTTTTGGTAAGGAGAAAAACTGTTATGTTTTTACTATTCAGTTGAAGCTAAATGAATATTTAACAGTGCAGAATTAATTTTCAGTAAATACAATAAATAAATAAATATATAGGGGGAATGTTCTTGTAATTGACTTTAAGGATATGTGTAGTCTGTCCAAGGTAGAACTTCCCATAATCCATACAAGTGATTTTGTAAATAGTTGAGTTTTGTTCACAGTTTCTCTTATGTTCCTTTGATCAGTGTTCAGATATTTAAATTGTGTTCTGGTATTAAATTTATATTGCAGTCCTTGAAACATTCTGGAATTTTCTGTTCGTCCATAGATGTGGTTTTTTTGTAGAATGTTTCTTTTGCTTTGGGTGTAGTTATTTCTTTAATGTGTTTTGTTCCTCCAACTTCTTTAGTTTTTGACCCTCCAGAACTTTTGTACACACGTTTTCTTGCTGCATTTACTATTTTTTTCTGTATTCTTGATTGGGGGATATGGGACATTATCAATCCATAGGTCAGGCTGGGCTGCTTATCACTGTTTGTTTGTGGATTATTCTGTCTGCTTTAATATATATGCATATGTTTTCTGAATATACTGAACTCTTAATTTATTCCTTTTCTTGATAATCTTAAGGTCCAAGAATGTAGACCATTGTCAATTTCAGTTTCAATTATAAATTTGCTCTTGGATGTTCAAAAGTTTTAATGTGTCCTGGACATGTTTTTTGTTCACAATTGCGTAAATGTCATCAACATTAGTGATACCATTCCTGAAGAACATGGCATTCTTAGTGATGAAAACACTATTTATTAGTGATGAAGTGATGAAAATTGTATGATAACATCACTTTCATTTTATATTTGTTTTCCTGTCCAAGTATAGAACAGCAATTGCAGATCAAACTTCTTCAGATTCTTCTAAGAAAAACTGTGGAAACTTCATTTTCTGTGGATGTTCCAAAGATGTTCCTACTATTATTAAAATGTTCTTCCTGCAACAGATTTGCATGTAAACAACAGAGGTAAGATATGCCTGAGAAGTGTAAAAAAGTTAGTGAATTTATGTCATAAAATATTACACTATTAGAACATAATTATGACTAGAATTAGGAGCTTGGCTAAAGAATCGTGTCAGAGCAAGGATATTCTTCATTAAAGATATTTCTAACACATCTAATTTCCAGTAGGGAGTTTGAATTGCAGTATACTCCTGATTATCCAGGCTAATCGCGGGAATAGGTGTCTGGATAATGCAAAACAAATGGATAATATGAAAGTTTATTATTTTGCACGTACCATGAATGCAAAACAAATGGATAATATGAAAGTTTATTCTTTTGCACGTACCATGTAGTATATAGGCCTACTTTTAATCTATATTCAGTTTCATATGTATTTATTGCGATACACTCAATATATGTATAGTATACAGTTGTAATTTTTTTACATAAGATTAAAATTAAGTTACAATTTAAGGTCATGTACTTGTTTGTAGTACCAAATAATGCAATTAGTCCTGAAATAGTCTTCAATACTTTTGCATGTAACAATATTCAAAATGCTGTTGTCCCAAAGAATCCAACAAAGTATGGACACATTGCAAAGCCTCAGCATGAGAAGTACAAATTAAAAATCTTTTACACCTTTCACTTCATTTTCACTTTCTCCTCATAACCATCCTTAATGATGGTATCAACAACAACCTGGTCAGTCAGATTTTGGAAGCCTGGTTCACATTGTCACTTATAAATCAATCCCAAGATGTTGTTCATCAATATTTCTTCAAAGCCCTCTGTATTTGTTCTTTTTTCCATCCTAAATTTATTTCACAGTTAACGTAACTCTTTCATTTAGTTTGTGACATGACTATAACACAATTCGGTACACAATTTTAACAGAAGACAACAATGAGAACAACACTTAAACAGCAAGTGTACTCCAAAATAGACTGACCATCTGTACGATTTACTGAAACAGGTATAGCTGCTACTCAGATTTCCTCCCCTTTGTTCTTTCGCAAATGGGCATTCCTTTTCTCAACCTCTCAGCAGGGAACCCTTAACATCAAAACAGCAAAGCTTGGTTCACAACCTACTGTTTTGATTTGCATTCCAGTATAATTTCGTCTTGATTTTTTGTCACTTTTGAGTGTAACCTATACACTGGTAATTGACAAACTGGATAAATTGTGAATGGATAATCAAAAGTTTACTATAATTTGTTTTATTTTCCAGTATTTAAATATTTTTCTTGTTTATTGGAATGTTATTTTATACACATTTCATTTAGTAATACGAGGTGCATTCAAGTTATAACATCTCCAATTTTTTTTCTCACTAACTAATCACACGAAAATTATGAAACTAGTCTCACTTCTAGACGTAATCTCCCTGCAGCCATACATATTTTTTGCAACATCGACGCCATGATTCCATGGCCACTGGGACGCTTCTTTAGGAATCTGTTTTGACCACTGGAAAATCGCTGATGCAATAGCGGAACGGCTGGTGAATGTGCAGTCGTGGAGAGTGTCTTTCATCGTCGGAAACAGCCAAAAGTCGCTAGGCGCCAGGTCGGGTGAGTAGGGAGCTTGAGGAATGACTTCAAAGTTGTTTACACGAAGAAACTGCTGTGTAACGTTCGCCCAATGCACTGGTGCGATGTCTTGGTGAAAGAGCACACGTGCAGCCTTTTCCGGCCGTTTTTCGCGCAATGCTGGAAGGAGTTTCTTCTTCAAAACATCTTTGTGGAATGCACCTATCACCACGGTTCCCTTTGGAACGCAATGAGTAAGGATTGCGCCATCACTGTCCCAGAACTTTGCCACCATCATTTTTTCAGCGCTGGCACTTACCCGAAACTTTTCTGGTGGCGGTGAATCTGTGTGCTTCCATTGAGCAGACTGGCGCTTCGTTTCTGGATTGAAAAACGGCATCCACGTCTCATCCATTGTCACAATTAACAAAAAAAAAAAAGTGCCGTTCATGCCTTCGTCTCGCGTCAACATTGCCTGGCAACATGCCACGTGTGCAGCCTTATGATCATCCGTCAGCATTCGTGGCACCCACCTGGAGGACACCTTTTGCATTTTCAGGTCGTCATGTAGGATTGTGTGCACAGATCCCATGGAAATGCCAACTGTGTAGGCGATCTGTTCCACAGTCATTCGGCGATCCTCCAAAACACGTTTCTCCACTCACTTGATTATGTCACCAGACCGGCTTGTCCGAGGCCGAGATTCTCTTGGTTTGTTGTCACACGACGTTTTGCCTTCTTTGAACTGTCACATCCACAAACGCACATTAGACACATTCGTGACACCATCACCACATGTCTCACTTAACTGGCAATGAACTTCAATCAGTGTCACACCACGCAAATGGAGATAACAAATGATTACATGCTGATCATGTAATGAAAACATCACCATTTTAAGTATACAAAACAATCCTCACTCTCGCTGTTGCTAAGAGAGGTTCTACGTGACATACAGTGCTGCCATCTCAGTCACGCATTAGCAAAGAGTGCCTGCTTACTTTAAAACAAACTACATGCTTTTGTCTGTTTCCAGTTCTGAGAAGAAAAAAAAGAGGTGTTATAACTTGAATGCACCTCGTAGAAGGCATACAAATTTAGAATTTAGTAGGGTTTATGCATTCCTGTATATTTGGAAATGATCAGCAACACCAATTGTAAAACTGAACTCAATGTTAATAAAAGAATTGAAATATACATGGGTTGATTTTTTAATAGTGGAAACTAGTTTTATTATAGATGCATAGCATACTTACAAGGTTTAAGTTTTACAGGTCTTCACTGTAATCAACACTGTTGTGTATCATGCGTTTCCAGTGACATGGATGCCATTGGATACCATTGGCACTGCCTAATCTCTGGATGTTGCGAAGAGTGCAGTCGGTTGCCTGGAGAAAGTCTTGAGCTGTGCAAAAGTGGGTTCCTCAAAGTGATTCCTTCATTTTAGGGATGAGATCATAGTCACAGGGGCTTAAATTTGGAGAATAAGGGAGTTGGTTAAGCACCTTCCAGCCACAATCTTCTGGTAAATCAGTCAACAGCTCCTGCTGCATGCTCCCTTGCATTGTCATGTAGAATAATGGGTGGGTTATTCGTAAAGTCTCATCGTTTTCTTCTCAGAGTTGCTTGCAGATTGTTTTGCAAAAATGTACAGTAGTACTCTGCAGTAATGGTACATCCTTCTTGAGTGGTATGCTCCAAAATAATATATCCAATCGTAGGCAATGATCAGCATAGCTTTCACATTGGTCTGCTGAACTGTTACTTTTCATGACGACTCGAAGTGATGCTACTCATTTGATTGGCGTTTCAATTGTGGTTCATAAGTTCTGGCCCAGGTCTTGTCAATGGTAATGATCTGCCATAAGAAAGCCTCATAGCACTCAAAGTATGTACGAGCTGCATCATCACAGCCATTTCTGATTTTTGGGCCATATGGAACCCGTCTTGAGTGATTTTTAACATTCTGAGCTGCTGGTTCAGGAGGTTAAGCACAGTCAAAGGCGCCAGTCCTGTATCATTGGCCAATTCACGAATTGTGACATTCTGATCTGCCAGCATTAACATGTTCAGAGTCTGCACATTTTCCCTTACTGCAGGATGGCCAGGCATGTCTGTCACATTCTGTTGTCCTATGATGGCTTTGACCCAACTTGCTACTGTATGGTAAGATAATGCACATTCACCACAAGCCTCTTGCAATCCTTTGTAACATTGTGACCTCTAGCACATTCAATTTTCAACCAGCCCCTCTGATCTTGCTTTGAAATCATTGCGATTATTCCTCAAGCACTTGTTCAAAACTGCATTAATTATTGTTGTTGGTGCACATGGGCATGGAGGAGGAGGACGAGTTCATTTGCTCTGAGGGAGGGTAGGCATTTAACTAACCTCTGGTATACGTCATATTGTCTGGCTCCGTTTCATAGCATTGTTGCAGCTGTTAAAAAATCAACCCATTTATTTATATCCCTATTTTTTCTAAGCTGCACAGTGAAATTGAGAAACAAATATGGCACCCCACATGCCCGCCCACCTGAAAAAATTTGGTGTTCCCCCTCAAGAACTAATGTGGAATTTGTTATTTCCTGAGATCAAAAATATCTTACAGCAGCCACATTGATTTCACTAAGACATTAACAGTGTACTACTGAAAACTAAAGTAGTATGTATTTTTCTCTTGTTAATGAGGATACTGTTTTTCTCAGGAGTCCTACTTTTTTAATTAATTAATTTAGTGCTAAGAAATTTACAGTATATACAGTTGCCTACTGAAAATTTGACCCTGGTTACTCATTCGGTAGACATCCACTCCACATGCAAAAATTATTATACTATTACATATGTATCAATTTTCTTCTTCTCTTTTCATTGTCCATTTCCACTTCTTTTTAACTCTAAATAAATTCTGTCCCACATTCTTGCTCACCTTTATGAATATTTTGTTCAACATTGTTCTTTTTTCACTTTTAAATTTAAACTTAATGAATTCATTTCTCTGATTTTCAGTTTCCTTACAATCAAACACTATGTTCCAGGTCTTCTCCCTCCACATATGGATATTCTTCTTGAGTAAAACCTTTTCTTTCACCATTTAACTTCTACACACCTTCTCTTTCCTCCTTATTAACTTTGTCAGTATTTTCCGTTTTCCATGCCCTTTTCATCCTAACATAAAATTCCAGTAAAGTCTTCTCAGTTAAATGACCAAACAATTTTTATATCTCTTTATCTTTGAAACGTCTTTGTGCCTCTTTCCAAAATCCTCTAACATTTGTTTCTCTTTTCCTCTGTATACCCTAATCCATTACTCTCCAAAATATTTCTTAGACTACCCAGCCACCTCTTAGATATGATTCTTGGGCCCAGTTGCATAAAAGTTAATCTGAGTTCAACCACCTGAAAATGATCTCAAGTCAAGCTGAACTTAGAATTTTGGTTGTATTAACGTTATCTAAGGTCATGGCACCTTGATCTAAGATCAAATCTGACTGGTGAATTTTCTCAGGTTAACTTGATTGAACTTAGATCAGCAGAATACAGAAGCTACATAACAGCTGCTTTTTTTAATAAGGAAGAAATAAATAGCACAGCTTTAAATAAAATGGTAAGTAATGAATTTTTTTGTAGTTATTTGGATAATTGAATGCCTGACAAAGAAGGGGTTATACCACACAATATTTAATATTGATTTACTTTTGTGAAATGTTATTCACATAAATTTGGTTTTTAACAATTTTTCCAAACACCCAGATTAGTCTTTCGAGAGCAAATTAGCCATTAGTTAACATGTTATGTATTTTGTACTTTAATGAAAGTCGGAGTTTTTCTCAAAACTCAATTAACCTCTTTATTTCACAGTTGGCTTGGAAGGATGCATTGTTTTGCATTTATAACCTATGCTTACATGTTATTATTTTCAGGTGTCAGATTACTCTGATATCTCCGACGATGAGGATTTTGAACTTGAAAGTGCTCCTCGTGTTTTCCAACACAGAAGGCATCCCATCTTAGAACTTAACGAGAGACAATTCAAAATGAGGTTTCGACTATCAAAGCATGTAGTTGAAGAACTGGAGCATAGGCTACATGCACAATTACGGACACAAACCCTGAGGAATTATGCACTTAATCCAATGTTTATGCTCCTTCTCACATTACGGTTCTATGCAACTGGGAGCTTCCAGATGGTGATTGGATAACTTTAATGTGCATAAAGGAACTGCAAGTAGGACTATTCACAAAGTTACAAGTGAGATTGCAGCCTTAAGACCTTATTTCATCAAGATGCCTATGGAAGAAGGTGAAATAAGAAGGGTTATGCAAGAGTTCCATAATATATGTAATTTCCCAGGAGTTTTAGGTCAGTAGATTGCATACATATACCAATTAAATCACCTGGTGGGAATAATGCTGAGATTTACAGAAATTGCCATGGTTGGTTTTCTTTAAATGTTCAAGCTGTCTGTGACTCACAACTTCGCTTCCAGAATGTTGTTGCTAGATGGCCAGGTTCGGCGCATGATAGCAACATTTTTAGAAATTCTAGAATTCATGCACAGTTTGAAGCTGAAGAATTTCTCCAAGGTGTGCTCCTAGGAGACAGTGCCTATCACTGCTGTCATTACTTACTCACACCTACAATGCATGAAGAAACTCCTGCAGAACGGGCATATAACAGGGCTCCTAGACAAACAAGATCAGTTATTGAAAGGTCTTTTGGCATTGTCAAAAGACGATTACAATGCTTAAGAATGAAATTAGCTGTGAAATTACTTCGAGTTCCTCCTATAATAGTAGTTACATTTGTATTACATACCTTAGCCATTAATGCAGAAGACGACACTCCTGACCTAGACGGTGCTGTTTACAGAGGAAGGAGAATTTACCAGGAACTGCCTATACCTGATTTAAATCAGAGAGATAGAAGGGAAAACACAGCACTGAGAACTGCAGTAATTAACAACACTTTCAGGTATTCACTTTAACTTTATTATTACATAACCTCATTTTCAACCTTTTACATTTTTTTTGATTTCTTCATTCTGGTTCCAGTTTTAAAATTTTCATTTTCAGTTCATGTTTGTCTACTAAACATTCCAACCTCCTCTTGTAGAACTTTTCCCTAATATCTTCTTTCCTCTTCTTTCCAGGGAATGATGTGGATCTGGGTGTACGTGCATTTGAAGATGTTGAAGGACCTGGCTCCACAACTGCATTTCTCCCTCTTGTGAAGTGCAGACCTCCAGTTGGACATCATTTACAATATCTTGTGGTGAACTGCAGACGACTTCCATGCCTACATCCGCAATTTCTTCGCCATGGAAGCCCACATTGTCATCGAAGTCACAAGTAACTGGCACAAACTGTGGCTTGAGTGCTGCAATTAATTTGTGGCCAGTTTCGTCCAAGGAGGACGGCACAAACTTACCACCTCCTGTTTTATATATTTTAACCTTGTCTTCTGCATTTATTTTCTTTGTGCTTTTTTATGTTTTCGTAATACAGTTTCAAACATTTGCAATCGCGTGCAATAAAACTTGTTAAATTAAATTCCGAAGTTATTTCCTTCCACGCCTCCTCCTTTTTCCTTGTGATGTTGCTGTCTGTTTTTTTGTTTTCTATTACATCTTTATAGTTTAAAACAATTTCGACTAGCATATCCTTTTCTTCACTTTTAAAATTGGCAGAACGTTCTTTTTTCCTTCCCTGAACCTCCATTTTATGGTTATGTATTAATCTGTGGGTTATACTTTCCAAGTCACAGTATTGCAAACAAACGAAAATAAAAAGAGGTATGCTACACATTTAATGGAGATAAATTAAGTGAAATAACTTTTTTTATGAATATTAATTTAATTTTGAGTACATTTTTATACTTTCCATATAAAATAACGCTGTTTTTGGTACTAAAAGTCATAAAGAGAAAGTTTCATTTCTCAACTAAACACAGTTTTTGTGTCTATATTGGCTACCCTGGTAGTTGAATCACTCAGAGTCGAATGGTCCCAATGATTCTCGAGCCCTTTCGATACAATACGAAAGTTGCAATATGTTTGGCGATGTTGCCGCATTTGTTTTTGTGTTCTCGGATCAACACTGAACGGAGTTCATCTGATCTAAGATCAGCATTATACAACCTGCCTGAGAAGCAAACTAAGTTCATTCCTGATCTTTGGTTATAAATGAACTGCAGTTAGCAATTTTTATGCTACTGGCCTTGGTGTATTAAACATTGCTTAAGCAGACTGTCATCATTTAGGTTTAAAATCCTTTATCAGCATTTTAAAGCTCTCTCCATAATCAAACCTTTTCTTGTAACTCTTCCCATTTCTATTTGGGCAACTTCTTTTAGAGCTGCAATTGGTAAGCTGGGAATTTCTTTGCAAAATGATCTATGTACTATATCCACAATTTCCCACAAATTTTCCATTCACCAGATGTCATTACCATAAAGAATCCATGCTTCAACCATTGCATTACATATTCTTTCTAGCCATTTAATTTCCAATTGTGGTATTTTAAAAAGACATCCTTTTATGATTGACTTAGCTGCTTTGCCTTTTTCAAGTGCCAATCATTTTTCACTTTCCCATTTCACCTCTCCATCCATTTTTATACCTAAATATATGCACCCATGTACCACATTTTACTCTGTATTTTGTTTCTTCCATTTCTCATATTTACTCAACTTTCCTCCTTTCTTACATATTACAATTTGTCTCTTGTCTTGGTTCACCTTTAGACCCCATTTTGAACAATAATGATCAATTTCATACAAGGTTGATTTTAGGCCAATTACCGTAATAGAAGCAACTACCATATCATCTGCAAATAATATACTAGGGATCTGCATGTTGTTTTTAACTGGCATAAAATTCATATTTTTCTTTATATTTTGCAAATATATCATATATAAAAAAAAAACAGAACTGGACTTGTCGTACACCCTTGCCTTAGCCCCTTTGCTTGTGTTACTTCTCTAGTTATTAAACCTTTCTCAGATCTTATGCAGAAAGTGTTTTCCGTATATAGAGCTTTTAAAACTTCTATCAAGTGTCTACTGATCCCTTTTTCTGAAAGCTTATACCACAGTGACTGCATTTCAACTCAAAAACTTTTTCCAAATCCACAAAAGACAAATATAATTTTCCTCTCTTATTTTTTAAATGTTTATTAAAGTTCTTAAAGTGAATATGGTGTCAGTAGTTCTTATTCCTTTTTGAAACCCCATTTGATATTCAGATGGTGTTTGTATTGATCCACCCATTTTTGTAATCTGCCTGCCAAAATACCAATAAAAATGTTTCCTACATTAGATAATACAGCCACACCAGTGTAATTCTTAGGTTCATCTATACTACCTTTGCCTTTATATATCAGGTGTATATTTGCTTTTCTCCAATTTTGTGGTATGTATCCTTTACTTTTCATTGCATTGAATATATTTGTAAGTACTTCCATTCTATCCCCATTAGTGCATACCATCTATTCTAGCTACTTTCTTTACTTTCAGTAGTTTAGCGTATTCTATTACTTCCTCCTTTTTTATTTCACTGTCCAAAATTTCTACAAAATTATTACCATTTCTGCAATATTCCTAGCTCTCATGCACCATAATATTTCATAATGTTTTTTAAAATAATCTAACCATTCCCCCTGTGATATTTTGGGTGCATTGGTATATTTGTTATATGTCGATTGTATAATCTTCCATATTTTATTTGTATTTTTGTCGTTTATTATATTATTTTATTAGAATTTTCCAATCTGCACTTGTTTTTCTTATTTTCTATCAGATCCTGATAATAATTTCTTACTTTCCAGATAATAATCTTTGGAGATTTAATCTCCTATCTCTATTTTACTAATCTTTGTTTCACTACCATTTTGCTTACTCTGCATTCTTAATCAAAACAGCCTTCCCTAATTTTGCTTTTCTTCCTTTTCAGTAACACCTTGTCATGTGCCCATTGCATTACAACATTTAATATGTTCATTGCTTTTTCTATTTATGCTTCTAATACCACATGTTTTATTCCAAGCTGGCAGATCATACCTATCTTAAGAGTCCAGTAATTGTAAAAATTTACTCTTACATTTTTCCTTCCATTTAAATCTCTTAAAATTCTTGTTTGCATTTGTTTTGTTGTATATGTTGCATATTCAACTGATCATTTCTAACCTTTATATCCACTACTATTATCCATTCCAAACCAGAGTGCCTCTCACTGTCAACAAACTCTTTGTATTATCCGCGCGAAAGTAGTTCGCAATCCCCGCCCCCTAATGGCCGCTTCTTCCTTTCGCATGTGCTTGCTGAATAACACATACAGCTGAGCATTGTTTCAATCTATAAAAAGGCGCCTTGCGTGAAAATCATAGTTCAAAATGCAACTGAAATTGCAATTGGTGTTATAAACATGAGGAAATGTACATTTTACTTACGTTAATCACAATCCTCAGGCAAAGGTGCAACACCCAAATCCGAATCCTCCAAAGATGACTCAGCTACCATACAGGAATCAGAACTATCCTCCAAGTTGATTACAAGCTTATCCACAACACTGTCGCACATAAAATCGAGTTCCCACATTTTATTCTCCTCTTCTATTATGTGCTTAATATCCGCCTGCCACATAGCGGGTGTTACGCGATTGCAGTGTTGAAGTGCTCTTTCACTTCAGCCAGTTTGAATGTTTTGTTGTTTCTAGCAACATAGCTTTTAAAAATGCCCAAACCAGTTCGATTGGATTTAAATTGCTATGATAGGGAGGTAATCTTAGCACTCGATGTCCAGCTTTAGATGCAAGATCGTCTGTCTCATATTTTCTTTCATCCTTGTCAGAAATTTCCTGCGCTACGTGCACTAATTCAACTTTTACACTATTTTCGTCGAAGGACACTTCTCTTTCCTGCAACCACTCTATCACATCTTGCTTACGCCAAGAACTGTTCGGGCGACGATAAAGTTGAACGCTATGGTATGGTGCATTGTCCATCACTATTAAACTATTGGGTTCGAGTTTCGGCAATACACGTTCAAACCAGTTAAGGAAAACATCGCCATTCATCTCCTCATGGTAATCACCTGCTTTTTTAGACTCGAAAATGAGTAATCCACCGTCCACGAAACCACTGTCGCTGCCAATATGGGTGACAATTAGGCGTTTGCCTCTGCCACTTTATTTGCACTACAAGCACCTTCCTCTGCCATGAAAACTCAAATACCAACTGACTAATCATAAGATTTGACCTGAGCTGAGCACACGTGTGCTAGCATATTATGATTAACTAATCGCTTATCATATTTCCTGTGTTTATCCCGTACTCAGATAGCACCTCTGGGAATTCATTGCTGCAATTCTGAATATGCAAGTCAGTGATAGTCAAGCATACTGTTGGTAATTAACAAGCACGATACTCTCAGCGTTAGCTCAATAGCAGACGACATCAACAAAATCATATTTTGTAATATCTTAAAAGTTACTATTTTTCCATTACCTTTAGCAATGAGTTCTTATGATAACCGCAATAAAATTCGCAGTTCTATACCTTCCCTGCCCCAATATTTCACGATAAAACACATTTATTAAGGAACTATTTTCATTGGCGTAAGCATACGTGCTTAGGTTCGTGACAAGGAGAAGCACGTGCTTTTGTTTACATCAGAGGGAACTCTGGTTTGGAATGGACTATAGTAGCAAGTAATCACTATTTGAACGTAAGTTTAAAACTTTAAAATTATTTACTATATAGCTAATACTAATAGGCCATAAAATATAGTCTATTACACTTTGGCCATTATTATTTACAAATATAAATTCACTACACTCATATTAGAAATATTTTCATTTAAAATGTCAAATAAATTTACTCCCCAAAAAACTATAAGTTTTTCACTGCCTCTGTCGAAACCTTATCTTTACTACATCTGAGCTTTTTGGTTTTATTCAATGGTTTCTCTCTTTTCCAATCTTCTAGTCCCTGCACCTCCATTTCTCCTATCCGTACATTAAAATTTCCCATTATTATAGTTTTTAAATTTATGTATAATTCTCTTAAGTATTTTATATCCTTTTCTAAATGTTGAAACAGTTCCGAATTGGGAAGTGAGGGGGAATTATAGGTTATTCCTATAGAAATTATGGTGTCATCCAGTTCATAATGCATTATCACACAAAATATTTCTTTATGCCTAGACCTGGTTTTCTTAATCATTTTAGTCAGTGACTTCTTAACATACGCTCCTAGCCCTGCTGATCCTCTTCCTTTCTTAGCTAACATTTCCCCTTGCCTTCCAAAATAACTAAAATCATTAACATTTATACAGTCTTCTTTTAGCCAAGCCTCTATCACCACCAATATGTCTAATTTTGCCACTAAATGCTTTAAAGATGTGTTCTTTAACACATTTAGTCACTTTTTACTTCTTGATTGAATTTCTTTTGTGTTTGCAGCCTGCAACTTATTCAGGACTATTAAAGATTCATGTTCCGATGTTACCACACTTTCTTCCCCTTTCATGGTTTCCCCACTACTCATCTGCTATGCTTTCAAATCACCGTTTGTGATTGCTAGACTCCAAGCTGCCAACACCACCTTCTGTGATGGTGACACAACCTTCATTGGTGGAATCTCCCCTGACGTCCTTGATGTATCTTGTGATGTCGTCTTTGCTGTTGGCTCACACTCAGCTGATGTCTGCTATCCTTGACCTTGATGACTCACTGCATTCAGCTTGCTGCATATTTCTCTCCCTTTCTTTGCTTTCTGGTCTTCTCTCCCCTCCTCCAGTATTTGCACATGTTATCTTCTGCTGCAAGTTGAGTATTGTACTTCCTGCCAGTCTCTCATGTTCACATATTTTTTGCTTTCTAATTTCCTCTATTTCTGTTCTTTTGTGCCATATGTAATTGGTGTTTTCTGCCAGTATCCTCTCTCTGTCTACCCAAGTTGCTGATTTCTTACAAATGCTGTTTTCCCATCTGAACTTGCTTGTAGCATTTTCCATTTCAATTCCCTTTTTAGATCCCTTTGTTTATGGGTCAGAACCTTATTAATCAATATTCCAGACTCTTTCAGCTTCTTTGCTGTTTTCAGAATTTTGTATTTCAGTTGCATTGTAGCCACTTTGATTATGATTGGCCTATTTCCTCTTTCTTTTCCCACTCTCCAATAAAGTCATAGACACTTCTATTGCCCAAATTCCTGTTTGTCTTCCATTCCTGTGAAGAGCAATTTGAATCTTCTTTCCTCATCCATTCTTTCCATCCTGTTTTGAATTTCACTCACCTCTTTTCTTATTCCTTGAAATTCATTTTTGAAGTCTTCCTTTATTTCTTTGGCTACTTTACCTGAATTTTCATTAATTCTCTCCTCCATCCCCCTTATTTTAATAATTTTTTTCCATAATATTTTCTAGCATAGTTTTTATTTCTACTGGTCCTGGGTTTAATTCTATACCCATTACCAGCAGGGTTAAAATTACACTTTCAATTGGTATGATGATCATGACTTTGTTGTCTCCAGTTCTGTTGCTGTTACAGTTAAATTTCTTCCTTCTGAATACCCAATCCTCATTCAGTATACTGCAAGCTCTACACACATTACTTGTTTCACTCTTCCACTTATGATGCAGGAGCTCACTGTAACTTGTCCTTCCATCATTGCTCACTTAGCACTCTCTTGAGTCCTAAATAGCTGAAAGTGTTATGAGGAAGAACTAAGTATAGACTGTTCCATTTGAACTTTTATTAAAATTTTTATTTTTCAGGATCATACAGTTTACAGAAGAAAAAGAAGATAGAGTTAAAAAGGGGAGCCAAACTTAATGAAAGCTGTCACAAAGCTAAAAAGCTTTGGGAAAAGGGAAGGCGATTAGACTGTGCAGCAGAGGAACAGATGTATCTGACTGGTGAGGTTCATGTTTGTCTTCGAGGGAAAATAGCTCAGGTAAGGGATATATTCTGTCCAAAGATGCTATGTAAACTCATAGTAGGTAATTATTTGGGGTTATTTATTTCAAATTTTGTCAAAATACTTTGCATAGCTAGGAGTTGGGGAATTTTATGACAAGTATTGAAAGTGTTATAGAATTCATTTTGTGAATGTGCTTACCCAAAACAGCAAGGCTGTTCATTAAAATAAAAATTGAATTTCCAACAAATCTTAAATTTCATTTACAAATGATAAATGGTTTTACCAATTGATGAAAAAATATTAGAAACTTGTAAAATGTTGAATGAAAAATTACATTATACCAGGCATGATATACCCCACAGTCCCAACACATACAAGGTTAATACTAAATTGTAATGAGAGTTGAATGCACACTTGAGTTGCTTTACTAACAATTAATTGGCTGAACATTTGTATGATGATGATGATTATTATTATTATTATTATTATTATTATTATCATCATTATCATCATCATCATTATGTACAGTTAATGAAATTAATTCATTATATTTTTAACTAGTTATGGGATGATACCACTATTTCTCAATACTGATACTGATTTTTGAGCACCAATACTCAATACTCACTTTATAAAAAGCTGTAAAGGCGATTACTTGTTCTCTGAATTATGTTCTTATTAGTAGCTTTTTGTATATTAGTGCATGTAACCAATTTTGTATTGTATACTTTTGGTTGAATTAACAATACTAAACATATATTTGCCTATTTAGTTCCTCAAGTACTCCTGGAGCTTTGATACATTTATAGCCTGTAATGAAACAATTAGTAATATTCTCCGACCAATTCCAAAACTGGTACTGTTCGACATTCTTCAGTTGGCAACAATTTTTTTTTATCATGATAATGCCACGGTCTATATATCCCCTATTGTTAGTCATGATGATAAATCATTTCTTTGCTTCCCTTTTTATGTGACTACATTTTGTGCTGAAAACTTTCTTTTAAAGGGTTTTCTATCCATAGAAATACAAATACTAGCAATTCTTCTTTATTCTTGAAAATATAACTTAATATATTTTACATGAAACTCAAACAACTAAAAATAATGTGTGTGTATTACACCATTCTACCAATATTCACAACTATCATACAACATATGTATTTTTTCATCCGGTAATAAGTAATTAGCCATATAACATTCAGAAACATAGTGTACTAAACCTCTCTACTACCCACCCCATACATTAACATATACAGTGGAATCTCGTTAGCACGTTCCTCATTAACACGTTTTCCCGTGTATTACGTTGAATTATAAAAGTCCCGGTACCAAATCACCAAATATAATAAATAATGTTTGCTTAATGCGTTTTCCCGGTCCCGCTTACTAAGTTTGAAGTTTGACGTCCTCAATCGCTGTTTTGGCCAATCCTTGATCGGTACAGTGGATGTAGGCGTTTAACACGTTCATAGTTTGACATCCTCATTTGCTACTTTGGTCAATCCTTGGTCACGGGGTAGATATCGGCAGCCAATCACATACGTGCATTTAAATATTTGTGTGACACGATTTCTGTGGGCGGGATAGAGAATGCTTTACCTTGGTGTGGTAAACGCTAACGATAGTTTCTAATGTTGAGTGATGACCAAACAACCGTAGATTGTATTTTAACTTTTCATTTACAATGAAAAAAAGAAAGTGTAGTAGGTAAATAACCAACAGTGAAAAACTGAAAATCCTTGATGTAATACAATCCAAATATAAAACATGTCGATATAGTGTGGAAGTTAAACATTCCTCCGTCAACCTTAAACACGATTGTTAGCAAACCTAAATTGATTGAAACTGTTTTTAAAGAAGGGAAAAATACTAAAACAAAACTTTTCTCTTGGAAAATAGGATCAGAAGAGGACCGGAACGAAATTTGTTGCATGGAAACACCTCCGTGTTCAAATCGTCTTGTATACACCAAAGATAATATCGTCTATTGTACTCGTAACATGATGCACGCTCATAATTTTTTCTTTTTTAGCAGAAATTGTTATCACGTGTGTAATAAAGCACACAGCAAAACCACTATTGCCGCTTCCACAATTCGCAATTTATTTTCTCAAAAACATTCATTACCTAAAAAATCCAAGTTGACCGAAATAAAAGCTTGAATTATTTATTCTCAGGCTTTGTGTATCCAAATCCATTTAAACATATTGAATTTAACATGGAAACGCGGATCGTATTCAATATGAAATTGTACTCAAAATCGATTTAAATTTCCCATGGAGACGTAGTAATTATTGGATTTTTATTACCTATGTTCTTAAATTGCAGATTTTGCATTTTCGTTAACACGTTTTCCCGCCTATGACATCCAAATCCTTAGGTCACTGCAAAAACGTACTAACAAGATTCTACTGTACATGTCTATAGTACCACCGTTTTATCTCTTACTCTGACATTTAGCGTGACCGAGAGAGGTAGTGTTCCCAATTCTTACCCCTACTATGTATGGAGATAGCATTTACAGGAAACTTAAACAAGGGTAACGCAGTAAATCCCATGCGCACAGAAAACAAACTTCACCTGGACTAAAGCAAACAGCTACTGATGACACGTGCTTCACTTACAAGAAAATCGGCAACACAGCCCAAACTGCAGTGGAGAGGGAGCCTGTAATTGGTCCTAGCAGACAACTTCCACCCTTTGCTGTGCGAGTCAACTCAGCACTGCAAACCTTGCCGGATCTTTTATTCTTTTCTTTTGTGTTGTGATTTATGTTCAGCAAAGCTCTAAGCAACAACAGTAGACTATATTTATTACAGACTTAAAAGAGATCAAATTACAGTCCCCATTTATCCGTTGAAGTGAATCAGAATAGCTTCCTTTAGCATGGAAATTCACAGCGCTAGTATTGCTACAGGTGGCCATTCCAATATATACCTGTCTCTTTCTTTACCCTCATGAAACATCAGGGCCGGAGATACAACGGCGTAGGTATAATACAAGGGTTTGATAGTGTAAACACAAACGGTTGCAAGGAAAGAACAAATATTTCCATATGCTGTATTATCTCACGTCTTAAGTTTGGATTTGATTCTCCTGGATTCACAGATTTTGGCCACCAGAGTAGGTAAATGTAATGACAGAGATTGTGTCACCAAGCCACGCTATTGCAGAAACGTGATGTAGTGCGTCAACTAAATCAGCTTCATTTACAACTCGGTTAACGCTGCATGTTACAAGAGTACCTCTACTTCTTCCCCCGTTGTTCTGGCATATTTGCATTTAGACACAAGAGTGTATGAAATGTTGCATTGATTCACCCACAAGAAATGCAGTCAAGGTCTGTCAAGAACTACCAGCAACTCTTTGGGGACTTGTGTGAGGCGAGGCAATAACATGAAGTCTTGACTCCTTTCATTCCTTATCTAGCATAAAGTTAAGTGCAGGGACTTTCAATGATGCAAAACTTAAAAATTTAAAAGTATTGAAGGTTTATCTCAAAGTATTAGGGATATTTTCACTGAGTATCAAGGTATCTACAGTATCGAGATCCCATCCCTACTTTTAACTGCCTGCCTGGCTAGGGAAGGTGAAATAGAGCCAGCTGAAAAATTCAGTGTCATAGCTGGGATTTGAATATGGTTCTCCTGCTTTCTGTGCGGTTGTGCTAACCATTGAGCTACTATGACATGCTGGTTGGATATTGAATCCTCCAACTGACTCAGGTTTTTCCCTTCACCATCAAGAATGCTTTCTCTGATGTGAGATGCCTTGGTTGGTCTACTTGGGAAAAACCTGAGTCATTTGGGGGATTCAATGTCCTACTTGCATGTTGTAATAGTAGCTCAGTGGTTAGAGCAACTGCACAAAAAGCGGGAGAACTGTGTTCAAATCCTGGCTATGACATTGAATTTTTCAGCTGGCTCTATTACACATTACCTGAACATGTATAATAGGTACTGTTGCCTACATCATCAACAGATTTTGACTGTTGGACTTGTCGCTGCTACCTTCTGTAGACTCACTGGATCCATCTGTCAGTCAGTTGAACTTGTATAGTGCGTTGTCTTCAGCAGGAATTTCGAAATCCATTAGTTTTGTTTTGTGTTTTAGCTTAAAAATCTTTTCCCAGGTGTCCAGTTCTCATTTTTGTTGTATTGATCTTAACAGGTGTACATTATTTGCTGTTTTGTACTTCCTATTCCAGAGGTGTGAAGCTATTGGTTGTTTCTGTATTTGGTTATTTTTTTATGTGTCTCCAGTGTTCCTTCAGTTTGATTCCTATGTTTTTTGTTATTTCTTATGTATCTTTCTTTAGTGTCTTCATATTTAATTCTGTAAATTCTGTTTCTTGGATGGAGGTATATTTTCTAACGTGTTGGTTTGTGATATTTGAAGTTTTGTGGGGCTAAGATTGTTATGTTCTCTGAAAATGTTTTGAAATTTTTGGAAGGTCTGAGTATCAACCACAAGTCTGATAGTTGAAACCTGCTGATGATTTAGGCAACACTGCCTATGAAACTTGTATTGCAATTTAGTATTATTTGCACTCCACTGTGTACCACTTCCAGTTTTTGTTTAGAAAAATTTTGCCTCCTAAGTGATAACTGCAACAATATTCGAGGTATGTGCATGAAACTGGCATGAAGATAAACATTGACTCATTGGCTATTTAGCACACCTAGCAGTGCGAGTCTACCACATTGTACATAAGTGGACATAAGTATGAAACATGCTGTTATTGAATTCCTCATAGCGGAGGGTGATTCATCCAGAATATTTATTGAAGGATGTGTATTGTCTTTGACAATGCATGTGTGGCTGTGAGTACAATCAGAAGATGGGCAAGAAGTCTGAAAGATAATAATCCAGGCATGCAACAGTTGGTCCATAATGGCCACAGATCCACATCAAGCATGTGTGGATGAATTTATCCGTGCTAAGTGAGCATGAGTGAGATGTCTTTCAAGCAGAAAGACGTCTCTGTAGCAATTGGAATTTCAATTAAGTTTATCACATCATCCATGATTTGCTTGGCTACAGGAAGCTGTGTGTGTGAAAAATGTTCACTTCCAAAATGAAACCACTGGAAAGAGGTGTGTCAAGAACTTCTGACTTGATATGCTTTGGAAGTTCAGGAGTTCCTTCGAAAGATTGTCATTGGTGACAAGTAATGTGCTTACTATATGACCCAGAGAATGAGTCAGTGGAGCACAAACACTAGGGCTCTTCTGGGATTAGTAATGTTTAATGCCCATTTTTACTACATTTAGTACCATAGATGGTGGACACTGATTATACATGAAACAAAATAATAGGGGAAGGAAACACTCTAGGATTAATTTTAGGGTATCTCCACAGCATTTGCCTGTTATGAGGACTGAGAGAAACTTGGAAATAACCTCGGTCATGGAGGACAGTCCTAGCAGGATTTGAACTGTGGATCTCGTGTTCATGAGCCCAAGCCTTAAGGACCTTGGTTACCCATGCCAGTATCTTCTGGGATTGGAATGGTATATTGCACACACAATTTCTGGAGCATGGTAACATCTTGAATACTGACTAATTTTGAAGATTTAGAAGCTAGTAACAGTGATGTGTCATAATTTAAAATAAAGAGAGTTGAAGGTTGTTACACTACATCACTAAAATATTCTTACTTGAACGCATTTCGGGAGACGGTCTGCTCCCATCGTCAGCATGTCCTCAACTGATTTTTCCGGTCATTGTCTGGGAGATGTGTGTGGCTAGTGGTGTTCTCTGGTGCTGGGCTGATGAACCTCCAAAGGCTGCTGGGTGGCGGCAGTTCGAAACGCGTTCAAGTAAGAATATTTTAGTGATGTAGTGTAACAACCTTCAACTCTCTTTATTTTAAAATCTTGAATACTGTTGTTTATGATTATTAACTTTGCAGAAGCTGTGTCTGACTGCCCACAAGTTCATCCTGTAAACTAAGAAATCTCTAATGACAATGTTCAACCACACAAGAGTAAAACAGGCTGGTCTCAAAATTAATTATATTTTACCTGAACTTCCATATGGGCTGGACCTCAGACCTTGTGACTTTTTTTCCTGAAGCTTAAAAGAACATCTGAAGGGTCACTGTTAAACTTTCAGTGAAGAGGTCCAAGAGAAGTGCATCATTGATGCCAGCAGCAGTTCTCTGATTTCTTCACCAAAAACTTGTTCATCATTGGGACGGGTGTTTGGACAGGAATGGTGACTATGTGAAGAAATCAATTACTGCCTGGTAGAGGACATTCCACAGTTTAAACAGATCTACTATCCAGGATGATATCTCAAATGTTATTGCTTAGGAAGCAAAACTTTTCAATATATGAGTTCTCACTTTAGTAGTAGCAACTATTTATTTATTACTAATACAAAAGTGATAAATGTCTGAAACTGCTACAGTCCATCAGTGTAATCACCAGCATTGTCAATAACCTGTTGTCAGCAATGTGGAAGTCATAGGATCTCTGTTGCAGCATCTATACTGTTGATGTTTCTTTTGGGGCGATCTAATGCTTGCAGAATTTTGGGAACAGTTCTGAATCAAATTCCATAAAGTGGTTCCTTCATCTTCAGGATTAAATTATAATCACAGGGGCTTAGGTCATTATGGTGGATGGAAAAGCACTTTCCAACCTTAGTAATAGTACAGATCATCTATGGGGTGTACCATGGTACCCAAGCATTGTCCTGCAAAATGATTGGAAGATTCTGCAAAACATATTGTTACTTCCTTCACAACTAGTCTCAGGTTATGCTCCAAAAATGACGGAAATACTGTCAGCAACATTCTGTCTTATGGTGTGTGTCAGAAAGACACCAACATAATTTTATACCAGAAGCACCACAATTTTCACATTAAGGGATTTGACAAACTTTTGTTTTCCATGATGATCCAAATTACGCCACATGTTGGATTGCTGCTTAAGTTGGTATTTGTACGGTCTGGCCTACGTCTCATAAAGTGCAATAATACAACGTAAGAAAGTATCTGTATAATGACCATAATGCTCCAAGTGAGTTTGGGTGGTGGTGTATAGTATCCATTTCTGCACTTCTATCAAAGTGCAAGGAAACCACCGTGATGCAGGTTTCCTCATTCTCAGGCAATTCTTCAGAATATATGGCACAGTCATGCAATAAACCTATATCTTGGCATCTTGGCCTAACTCACATATGGTTTGACATCTATCTGTGTCTAACAGCTCAGCAATGGTCTGCACTTGCGCTTCATTGATGCTTGGGCAACCTGGCTGAGCCATGTGTGCTATAATTTCATTATGTGTCTGCCATTGAAAGCTCTAAGCCACCTAGCTACTGTTCTGTATGGTAATGCTGTTTTGATACATGCCTCATTGTCATGCTGTAAGACCATGAGCACATTGAATCTTCAACCATCTTCACTGTTACTGTTTTGTGAACATGGCAAAAATACAACACACAACAATTTAGAAAGGTAAGCTCACACAAAATGTGAGAGTAATTAATTCATCTCATTTCACTCCTACAGCAGTGTTGTCACTATTAAAGTTCCCACCCATGTATTAACTTGATTATTATGCAGTATAAACTGAATTAATGGTTGTACAAAGTTAATGGAAATGGCAATAATTTTATATCTAAGTACGAGGTCTGTTCAAAAAATTGCAGAACATTCGTAATTTTGTGCCAATGGAGTGTTGGAGTGAAATGCGGTTGGCATCCCTGCACACGCCTATGTTTAATGTGTAAGTGCCGGAAGTTTCATTATTCTATGTCTGTTAGTTATTGTTCAGTGCTGTATTGAGTAGAATGTTGTGTCGCACAGTTTGCGAATTTCGAGATGGCAGAGTTAAAGGAGCAACGCGTCTGCATTAAATTTTGAGTGAAACTCAAGAAAACCTTTACAGAGACACACCAAATGATGCAGGAAGCCTACAGTGATGAGTGCCTGAGTCATACTCGGTGTTACAAATGGTTCACGTGGTTTAAAAATGGCCGGATGGAAGTTAAAGATGATCCTCATTCAGGATGCCTTTCGACGTCTACCAATGATGCTCATGTCAGGAACGTCAACGAAATTGTGCATGCCAATCGAAGACTGACTATCGGGACGTGTTGTGATGCCTGCGAGAAAATGTGAGAAGGAAATTGTCTGAAATGTGGCGGGACAATTCATGGCTCTTGCATCACGATAACGCATCTGCACATACATCTCCTGTTGGCGTGTGACTATTGCACAAAAAAATTATATCACTGTGCTGCCCCATCCTCTGCACTCTCCAGACCGGCCCCTGCAGACTTTTTTCTATTTCCAAAATTGAAAACCCTGTTGAAAGGAACTTAGATTTGCAACGATAGACGAGATAAAAGAAAATTCGCATACGGCACTTTGCGCAATCCAGAAAGAGATTTACCAAGACTGCTTCCGGAAGTGGAAACAGAATTGGGAGTGGTGTATCAATTGTGGAGGAGAGTATTTCGAAGGAGACTATGTAGAATAAGTAATAGCAAAGCATAGTAAAATGTTGTGGACAGAGTTCTGGAATTTTTTGAACAGACCTCGTATCTGACAAAAGGTATTCTGTAACAGCATAATTCTGGTGGTAGCCTGTCTTACTTGACCATTTTGCTACTGTAACATACAATATGCAAACTGTGAGCATCTTGCTCATGCTTCATTGATGCTTCTGAAATTAGATGTTCTTACATTCATGATAGGGTATGGTCACTTCATTATGGCAACTATTCTGTCTTATTGAATTCTTTTCATGTTATACAGTGTGTTTTGAAAAATAATTCTAGTATGTAGATGGGAGAAGGTGCACTTAAAAATGAAATAGTCCTTTAACCCTTCCCGTGTGGAATTAGTTTAAGCCAGATGTAACAAAGTTTAAAAAATTTCTCTTAAATTGAAAATATTATGTTATTTACACTTATTCATGCACATATAAGTAGTATTGGAACATACCTGACTTAATGCTGATACTGAAAAAATTCACTGAGATGCTGGGTGTAAAAATGGTCTATGTGCTGAAAAATATACTAAGTTATACTTAGTATTTATTTTTGTTTCCTTCTCAGGGGTCAAATACATCATCACTGTCTGCCAAGCCTTTCATTTCAAGCCAAAACATGCATTTATGTATCTTGTTAAGGAAATAGATGTGAGCGCGTGCAAGCTCTCTGAATGATCAAGGCCGTCAAGATGTTCATAAATCCCTTCTCAAGAGCGCATGTATGTAGTTCCTTCTGGCAGCTGTTATGAAAGGCTTTCCTTAGTGAAACTCTAGAAAGCTTTTGAATATCCCACTGAAGGGAAGCAATTTATTAACCAAATGCAGAAATTATTAATGGTTAAAATTAATCTTGTGAAGGAAATAAACTAATTTATGTAGTAAGAAATGCAGCATAAACGAAACTGTGAGAAAATAAAATATTCATGGGAAAATATGTTCTATCATATCAACAATGCAACTTTCTTCAAATTAAATCATGCATTCCAGTTTATTGCAATTAAACCCTAATTGTTTTGCAATGGCTCTTGCTGGCTTCACCAGGCAATTTTGCATGGGGAAACCATTGAAGACAAGCAGCTGTTTACAAAAATTTGTCGGGCTTGGAACCCTGGCGAGACAAAAAGGGCAGGCCTAACGAATGCTGTAAGAGGAAATCAAAAAATAATCGAGCAACTATTGCTAGCACCTATTCAAAAAAACTTGGCCCCAGGAAAAATCTTAGCATAAGGACAGGAAAACATGTAAATATTAACTGGCTTTATTTTCATTAATAAACTATGCCACATTAACATACCCTTTTACAAATAGCGACACACAGTATATTAACAAAACACAACAGCTCATAAAATAAGCATAATACACAAACCACAAAGCTTTAAAAGAAACCATAAACAAAATTAAATTAATAATTAGCATATTAAACAAAATGTAGAGCTCAATAAAGCCTTTAAACAGCAAAGCCAATATTTAATTTTGAAAAAAAAAATAAATAAATAAAATGTACAAATCAGGACCAAACTGAATTTGTAATACAACTTATGATCTTAGAAAATAATTTAGTAGCAAATAAAGCACGATATTTAAACAGTCAAGTTTAAAGTAAGCCAAAAATACACAACTTTGAAATCAAGCATAGAGTCGTTTCAGGGCAACATTTAAACATGTTTATATATTACAAAGCCATCAAATTCTAATCTGATAAAGAAAACCCCAAAAAAAACTATATTGCACACCAAGATTCTTTTAAAGTTTGGAAATGATAACTCCCCCTTTATAAAATGACTATTATAATAAATAATTAGATGTACCAGAATAATAGATCAAATGTTAGTAATAGATGAAAGAATTGCATAACAACTCAAACCCTGAAACAACTTCATAAATAATTTAGCTGAACAGGAACGAATACATGAACTTAACCACAAACAGGAAATAAAACACTTAAACAAAGTAAAATATAAATCACGACAAACACATGCACCAAGGGAAAGAACTGAGCATGACTGAAAGCCAGATCAAAGCTTAATTTAACATGACCCAATTGACGGTCAAACAGGCAATACTTCAGCAAACAAAGGGATCAAAATGGCCAAACATCAAAAATCGGTGAACACAGCCGATATGGTATTAACCCGACCAGAAGTAAAGTGGAAAAGTATCTTTGCTAAACTGTATCTCCCTTATAGTGCATGTGTTGGGCTCACCTCTTTAAAGTTAAGAAAAGTTCAATGACTGTAGCGGTTATTGAATTCGTAATACAACAATCCTATCCCTAATACAGGGCCAAACTTTCACATACCCACTTTCAAATGGGGCAGATAACCTACTTCTTTACAGAGACTATTAATGTTGCCTAAGCCAAAACTTGACTATTATCAAATGTAACAAAGACCCAGCTTTGGTTTAATGATCCCTAACAATACTTAAATTTGGGTTCAAAGCCACAGCTATATTTTGCCATTTCCTCAAAAATACAGTTTAAGAATTAGCGGAATATAGACAGAAATAGCATTAACACATTCATAAACTCTAAAAAGTTCACAAGCACATTTAAATTTAACTTTGCTATAAGACTTTAATAAATTTAAAATGCCAAAAGCCAAAGCATTAACCGTATCTTATAAAGTCCACTTACAAAGAAAAATATGTGAGCCAGCAGGTTCTAGCCAACTTGGTGAATTTAGAATCTAAAGTAATACCTTACCCATTTAACTGTTGAAATGGAGAAACTGAACATAACTAAAATAGCAACACCAAAATAATACTATATCTTAAACTTCACAACCAGTCACTTACGATCGCCTTTGAACGTAATCTCTGAATATTACGGTAAATCCCATTCACCTTTGAAACAACAAAGAAAGAAAATGAGCTGAACAACCAGATCCTACCTTCATATGAACTGGAGTAGAGATCTCCTTCATGAACCCATTCAAAATTCACGCCACCAACCGAATTTTGAAAAGTAGCCAACACATTGGCTAATTAACATTAACCATGATGGCATGCAGAACAAACTTCTCAAATATCGCAAGCTCCGGCGAAAAATACGTGAAAACAAGAAACAGCCATCTCACTCCCACTGAGAAAGATACACACATCGTCTTGCGTGTGCTAATGGCGTGCCAGCTCTCCTCGAGAGAGCGGCCAGCAAGCCACATCAGGTGACATGGGAAGTCACGCCTCCAATCCATGGAGGTCGTCGAGTGAGGGGAGCGATTGTGAGGCAGACAAAGAGACCAAAAAAGCACAATGCAAGTGACTGGCAGTAAATACAACAACAATTTCACGGTTAAAATATAACAATCAGCACAATTTTCAAGGTAAGCAATCTAGCTTACTTTGCTATCCAGAACTGTAACTTACTGAAAATAAAGCTTAGTGATTCTTTCCAAACACACAAATTTTTGCATCAACACAGGTAGCCAAGGTTGTTAGCCATCTGTGGTGTAAATCCCACCAGGACCATCCTCCCTGATTGATGCTTTTCTCAGGTTTTCCTAAGTTATCATAACTAGCAAATGCTGTGGGGTTACCCCAAACTTTGGCATGGAACGTTTTGTTTCCAAATTTCCTCCATCAGTTATCATTTCATTTCATATGCTGTGTGCAGTAAGAATGGACATTAAGCACTACTCACCAGAACAATTGCCTATTAGTTTCAGCTTCACATGGTATTTTCATTCCTCCTTTCTCTTTTATGACAAATTGTGTAACATGGCCATGCTTTATCATGCTCAAACCCGCTCTTCTTCCCCTTTACATGTAAGCATCACTGAAAGTTGGCATGACTGGTTGTTATTTTATTCATTACATAATGGTTACACTATGTTTTCACTTGAATAAAAAGGAGTCAAAATGCAATGATTATGCAGTGAAATATGTATGTTCTTTCCTGTGTAGCTCAACAAATATGTGTGTGTGTTCAAGTTAGGTTAATAATTTTATTACAGGTCATATTCAGTCATGATATGGCTCGTGTAATGCAGTGGCTTATAAAGCACAGCAGTGTAGAGAGGGTGGGAGAAATTGCAGTGGAATGCGCACCAGTAATGATTCGGATGTCGCAGTCCAAGTATGCAAAGTATTGCATACAAGCCTTGATGAGGCAAAGGAACAAACAAGCCAAAAAGCTTATTATTGACAAGCTGTTTGGTAATATTGTTACCCTTGCAACTCATCCAGTAAGTATATTTAGTTTTTTATTTTATGGGATAGCATTTGTAAAAGAAATATTTTCAAGTTATACATAATGCATAAGATGGAAATTAACTGAAGATAATGAGCTGTAAAATTTTCTGTTGATGCTGCTGAAATTTGTTATGCTTATATGAAATCCAGAAGAAGTTGAATTACAATGATTTGGTTAAATTACAAAATAAAGTTTCTCTTCTGGTACACCATATTCACTTGCATGTTAGACACCCACTTGTAGTTTAGTTTTTACAAACCTTGAAATAATTTTCTCTTTTAGGAATGTTGTTTTCTCCAGTAACATGGTGGTTACTGGTGTAACATTAAGTCCTTCATGGCATCAGGGAAGGCAATAGGGCAAAATGTCAATTCTTATAGCTCTTGATAATTTCCATAGTTCAGGAAACTTTTTGTTCCACATCTTGATGTAAATTTGGCTTCTATATTAACAAATTTCACTTTTATGTTTATTGATTCATGATTTCAAATGATGGAACAATGTTCTATCTGAGCTACCATGGTTGCATCCCTAAATGCAACTATAGAACTTATCATCTGATTATTTATGTCTAGAGACCTGCATTAATAGGTTAACAATGAGAGTATGTCCTGGAGGTATGCAAAATGTTTAGTAACATTCTGATAGCAGCTCTTACAGAGTTGCAAATTAGGCTACATTCACAATGAAATGTAAGCGCTAACGTAATGCAGCATAAGCGCAGGCGTGAGGGAACACCATTCACACAATGCAGCCATAGGTGTAATGCAAGAAGTTTGCACAGGCTTCTAGGTCCTTAAACTATTGCAGAAATGTTCCGAGTGCACCGTAAGTTTCAAATTGAATAATATAACCAACAATACCAAATAAGAAAGTTCACTCAATATTTTATAAATAAGTAGGTCACAAAAAAAAATTACATGTGCCCAACAGCCACCCATAGTGTTAGTGACATCGCGACTGTTTGACCGAAACATTGAAAGTAGTTGTGCAAGTGCTATGTGCAACAACTCCTACACAATTTAAGAACCCAGGATACTACACAATCAACTCTGCATATTAAAAAAACCCTGATTCCGTAAGTTTTTTAAAATTTCATACCTCCTTCCCGCATATGGAATAATGTCCGGAAACTGCAGCAAGTTATATGTGTGATGATACAGTTGCACAAGTTATATTAATGCAGTGTTCATTATCTCTTTGCGCCTTATGATTTGTGAGCCAAGAAATCTAGGCACAGATGCCAGGTTCATCCACTAAATGAAACAGGATTCAGTAAGGAGACTACCATAACCTCTTGAGAGAAATGAGAGATGGTGACCCACAATTTTTGTGGCACAGACTAATGGAAGAGTGCACACATGTACTTTAGACGGCTAAAGTCTCGTATTGCGATCGTCTGCTGTTGAACAGCAGGCAATGCAAAGAGAAAGAAATGCAGAATTCTTCCTCTATGCACGCAACGCAAGCATAAAGTTTGGAGTTTGCAAACTCTTGCGTTGCGTGACTATGTGAATGCTTCCATCAAATAACATGAATGCCAAGTCTTGCGCTTATGCTATGTCTGTGCTTACATTTCATTGTGAATGGGCACTTAAGTGTTTTTTAAGCTGCTATAGAGCAGTCCATAACATTCTCTACCACCTTTTGGTGGCAAGCAGACCCAACATCAGCGAGTGCCATTCTATTTCAACCCATCGCAAAGGGAATAACAATACATTTACATGAAAAATACCACAGTAAGACAATGTAACAAATTTTTTAATTTAATGTACTAATAGAAGCACGAAATACATATCTGCAGAGGCATTTGATTACATAAATGCGGCTACAAAGCGTTTTCAGACACTTAAGCAGTGATACCACAGTTTTCTGTTTGGAACATTGAAAATAGTTGGCCTCTTTTCTCCCCCCTCTCTCCATTGTCTTTTCTCTCTCACTATTTGAAGCCATAGTCTAGCTAACACACAAGCAATTATTAGAAGATTGGTTTCTTTGTTGTGGTATGCAGATCTTCATACAGGAAAAGAACTGACCATATACCTAAGTATCTCCGAATATGCTCAGCATTGTGGAAGCGTCATCCTCCGTGGTGTAGTGGTTACCATTCTAGCCTCTAGTTCCCAAGGTCATGGGTTCAAACCTGGCGGAGGGCAATGGATTTTTTTCGAGTGTAAAAGTCCTTAGCATGGCTTCTTTCGGAAGGGAAGTAAAGCTGGTGGTCCCATGTCTTAGATTTATGGCATGTAAAAGAACACCAAGCCTGATAAAGAGGACTGAGCAAAATTACTGGTCTTTCATGCCCAATATAAAATGGGATGCTAAGGACCACAGCAGTTAAAGAGCGTTCATAAATAAAAACCAAGTTTTTCTTTTCATCATGGTAGCAAACTTATGCAACCCAGGGAATCTTGTTAGGGAAATTTCTATAAAAGGAAGACGAACTCTTTTTGTTTTAAAAGCCATCTTTTATGTCAATATCGTTGTAAAGTCAGTTATTTGTAATTGTAATGACAGCACTCTGTCAAAATCGAGTTAAAATGATGTTGCAAATATACAGATGTTGGCCTGGAGATTTACAATATCTTGGTATAAAATTTACAAATCTGGTATCAAATTCTTGACTTAGTTCTTCCAATATTTGTACATAGTTATTTATATTGGTAATTGGGTGACATACTCTAGACAACTTTGGAAAATGTGGGAGTTGGTCTTCCACTATTACATTCTTGTATCTACACCTGGATCAATACACAAAGTTCAATAGACACTGCCATGGCCATCTTTACTACTGTACTGTTGCATCCACAAGTGTGCTGGTTCATGTTTATGGCCAATGTGCCTCTACCACCCACTCTGTGCTGCTCTTTGCTTGGAATAGGCACTTGTATCACAAATGCAGCAGCTACTGACTGCTGTTATAGAAAGCGTTTAAGATATTGTCCCTCTGCTGCAACATTCCTGCATCACCAAAGAAAATTGGCATTTACACATACAAGATCATCTACTGTTATTCTCCTGATTTCTCATACAATTCTGCCTTTTAACTCATGGACTGTTTGCAGATTGTCTTTGTATACTTTGTTGTTTAGATCTCCCCATAAACAAAAGTCACAGGCTGAAAAATTGCGGGACCTAAAGGGCCAATCTTCTAATAATCCTGTCCTCGAATATTTTATTTGTCAAATTCAGTGTTTCATCTGCTGTATGAGCAGATGCTGAATCGTGTTGAAAATAAGTGCTGTGACTCAATATCGGTTAACTGTTCAAAAAATAGGTTGTTATTTGTGTTCTGCGTCTTTCACCATTGATTGTATTGTCAAAAAATATAGGGCCTATAATCCTATGTCCAGTTATAGCGCATCATACACCAACTTTCTCATCGTGTAAAGGAGTCTCATGATTTTCTGTGCTCCAGTACCTATTGTTTTGCATTATAACATGGTCATGAAGGTGAAACATGCTTCATCAGTGAAAATAATGAATTTAGGATTCACAGTGCCATCAGTAACACTTTATGAAACCCAGTTACAAAAATTCACATAACTCACATTTCTAGGCTGTAATTCATGTAGTATTACACTGTAGGGCCTAAATTTAAAAAAATTAAGGTCTCTGAGTGCTGTGATTTTTGAGACACCCATTTTTCTGAGACGTGGTGGAGAGATTTCTGAGAATGTTGTGACAGGTTTTGTTTTGTGGATTTTTTCTCAGTAAGTACACATGGGTTTCCCTTTTCACGTTTAGTCAGAAATGACTCCGTTTCTCTAAACTTTTTTACGAGATTTAATATAGTGGTCTTAATGTGGAATGGAAACACCAGTAAATTTTGTTGCTAAAAACATTGTTACACTTTTTTTGCAGTTCCTTCCTCTTTATGAAGTAATACTCAACAAGATAAATCCTTTGTTGTAATGTAAGCCACAGTCTTTAATCTTCAACTCTTCAGCTAAGACATATATCAATATACACAACAGAGCTCGTAGGCAACTGAGCAACAGCTATCAGTTGCAATGTGACCACATGCTGTGACCTTGAAGGCAGGGAGGGAGAAAGACTGTAGTGTGTGGCTATACGATCTCCGCTAACTGGGAGTAACAAGCTGATGCCAGGCTCGCTTGCCGCCGAATGACAGAGAGAATGTCATGTACTGCTCTGTAGTTAAGCACTGTAGCTATCTTTGTTCAATTTTTAAGAAAGAGATATTATTTTCTATGCCTAAGCTCCTAAGGATTTAAAAGGGCAGAATATATGGTTGCTTTTTGACAGATCGCTGCCTCAGTAGTAGGAGAAGCATATGAGAGGTGTGCCAACACCTTGCTCAGACAGCATATGAAGCAAGAAATTTATAGTTCTCTCTTTACCAAGCAGAAAAATGATAAAATAAAAGATCTGAAAGACATGTTCCAAACATACCCAGAACTGAAAGACTCCACGCTAAATGGAATGGCTAGCATTTTTACAAAGGTTTTTGACAGGTGAGTATTTCATAACTCTTATTTCTCTGATGTATGCTTAAGGTGAACAAATTAAATGGTAGTTTGATAATAACATTAATCATTTTCTATTCACTTTTACAGGAAACTCCAGAAATCCTCTCTCATACATGATGTATTGCTTGATTTCCTTGAGGTTTGTCCTGACAAAATGGGTGCAGAGCTGTCTCCCCTTGTACTTCAGTCAGGGCCTGATTTTGTTACCACTAGGAATGGAGTGATGGCTTTACTGAAAAGCTTATCTTTAGCAACAGAAGAGGTAAGCAAATGACCTGTAACTTTAGTTGTATCAGTTGTAGGCAAGCTTAGTACAAATGAGTTGCACATACCCTTACTGCTCCATAAAACAACATATTACCTTAAAATATGTTTCACACATCCATTGTTTGCATCACTAGTTTACCAACTGCTTGTCTATTGTTGTGGGATATTCTGTTGTAGACATTGTCTCCAGTGGCATGCTGAAATTCATTAATCTGTTCCTAAACTTCACCATAAATATTTCTCCCATGCGGTCAACTCTGCTGCTTGTTGAACTCTCTTTAATAAAGGATGTTTTTTCTCAATATAATGTTCTTCCTAGAAATGCTACACCTCTGCCAATTTGTCTATCTTTATTTTTTATGTTTCAAAAGTCCTCTCTAAGCCTGTTTCCTACATTCTTCTTGGTTTTCCCAACATAGATTTTCCCACAACACCCACGGCTAATTCTATAAATGCCAGCTATCTTTTCCATTGGTATTTTGTCTGTCCTGTTTGGTTTTAATAAATTTTCTATACTGAGTATATTTTGTGATGCCAGAGTAATGTTTTATTCTTTAAGTACCTTTTGGATTGTTGTGTTCCTCTTGAATAATATGTAAACTTCTTACAGATAGCTCTTTGTTTCCTGGAGAAATGTAGCCATTTGTCTGTGGTATTGGATTTTCTTACTTTTGTGTATGCGAATTCCTTGGTATAACCATTACACTCAGCTGCTTTGATTATGTAGTGTAATTCTTTCCGGCATTCAGTCTTTTTCAGTAGAATATTAACTAACCTGTATACCAATGGAAAAGAAAGTTGGCATTTATGAAATTAAATGTGGATGCTATAGAAAAATCTGTATTGGGAAAACCAAGATGAATGTAGGAATTGGGCTTACAGAGTACTTTTGAAAAAAAAAATGAAAAAAATAAATAAAGATACAGATGAATCCACAGTAGCATACCATTTCTGGGAGACCATGTTATAGAGAGAAAAGTTCATATATTAAAGAGTGTTTAACAAGTAGAAGAGTTAACCATGGGAGAATATATTTATGGTGAAGTTTAGGAACAAATTAATGAATTTCAACATGCCATTGAACGAGAACCTCAACATGAAGTTTTTTAAAATACTAAGAGGGTAGTCCCAGCACCTATCTACAGCAGGATGTCCAACAGTGACAAAGACCAAGTATTAAAAGAACTGACAATGTATATGATGGAAGTGCAAAACATGTTTTATGAAGCATAAGGCTAATACAACTCAATTTTATTAGTTTTAATTCTCATTGAGCGCTTCATTGTAAAGAGTCCCAATATTGTAATCAAAGCTTAATAATTTTGTACTTGTTGAATGCAAGTGCAAAACCCCTGCCCTCCAATCAACTGGTTAACACTTTAGCTGCATTAGTATGGAGGAAACTAGGACAAGCCAGCCCCTGATTTATAGTATGCAACAAAAACTACATGCATATCATGTATGCAGGAATATGATGTATAAATTTGCAACCCATAAAAGGAAATGTAATTAAGAGAAATTAAATTTAAGCACACAAATCAATCTACAGAAGCAGTAAATGTCTTCAGTGCCAGTGTTTAAATTTGAATGAAATATGTTTTGGCACTCTTATTTTCAAAATAAACTAATTTTTAATGGAATTTTTTTTTTCTTTTTTTCTCCCAAGAAAGTAACTAAAGCTTTTACAGGTCCCTTGTAACATCATACGGTAAGTTACATGTGCATTTAATGCATAGCTAACTTTTCTCAATAGGCACTGTTATAATGGATAACAGTGTGCTTCCATAGTTCCTGCTGACTAGTAAAATCTGTACGTGATCATAATCCAGCAAGAAGTTTTTCAAGCCATATAATTATGCTATACCATTTTATAATAAAAGAATTATTTTAAGCTACTTCTAAGCTTGCTGATAAACTAAGAGTCAAAGTTATAAATGAAGCTTTTTTCCAGAGTAAAAGTGCTCTTTTATAAATCTTTGTTTTCACTGTCACTTCACTTTGCTTTCCTTGTGCATAACATAGTAATAAAGCATGCACAAAGCAGCCTTCTCTCTTGTGATCACTTACTAGAGTGTAAAACATGGGACTCGTCTCTTTCAGTTCTCATGTTGCACCCTGATGCTCGCAGATCACACTGAATAACCAGCACTGTATGTCTCATCATAAACAAAACACCCACTTGTGAGCATGCTTGCTTATATTTAGCTCCACAAATTTTTGGAAGCTACATATGCTGCCTAGTGAGAGGGGAGGTGAGTTCTCACAAGTTCATCATCTTTCTTGATTAGTCTTCCAGATACTTTGGTGACATCTCCCTTCTCTCTCTCTGTCTTCAATCATGCATCAGCAGCACTGAAGGACATACCCACTAGCCCAGCCCACAATAGCTCTCTTACAATATTTTTAAGATATTTGCCAAAAAAATTAAAAGAAAACTAGATAACCCATGTGAATTATTCATAGAACCTTGATAAAAATCTAATTTGCAGTTCAATCCAAATATGAAAGGTTTTAGTGAACCTGAGTACTGGCTTGTACTTTATATTTTGTAAGTGTACTTAACCATGAGAGGATTTTATGGCTGCATTGTGTGAAAATTTTATAAATCTGAGAGATCCATTGTTTTAATTGTTTTTAATGTTAGCATTGCATTATATCTTAGGTGGTGTCCGGGAACTCCTGACATACCTGAGCGCATTCAAAATTTATCTCAATAAATGTAAAATAGAAAGCACGATAATTAGGTTGTCACCAAAATAGTAGAAAAAGAGAGTGTGATTAGCAATTAAGGAGTAATCAGGAAGAAATAAAAGATTATAATTTGGATTTTGGTATCAAACTCCATTCAAATCTGCAGCTGGCAAAAATATTAAGTATTGAATAGTTGTGACTGTTAAAGACATTAATACCATATGACTGCTGCACAGAATAGCACAGTTATATTTTACCTCTAATGATAATAAAAATTAAATAAAACAGCTGATTTATCACCACCCCTCCCCTCTGCCCCGTCAAGTTGCAATGTATTATATAAGGAGCATTCAAAAAGAAACGACGAGGCCTAGGAACAGAAACCAGTACCTGTATGTCAGAAGATTGTCCCTGGCTGTTGAGGCATTTGTCCCACTGCGACACAAGGTGGTGAAGGCTGTCTTGTAAAATTCCAGGGCTGTGTTGTGAACCAGTTCCACACGTATTGCTTGACGTATCCTGAGGTGAATTATTTGCCCCTCAGAGCCTTTCTTAGGGGTCCAAAAATGGCGTAATCGCAGGGAGAGAGACCTGGACTATATGGAGGGTGAACAAGAACCTCCCATTTGAATTTCTGCAAGAGTGCCATGATTGTGTTGGTCGTATGAGGCCTTGTATTGTCGTGGAGCAGAACGGCCCCACAGATGAGCTTGCCTGGTCGTTTCGATTTGATCGTATGGCAAAGAGTGGTCAAGGTTTGCAAGTAACACTGGGAATTCACTGTTGTCCTGTGCTGCAGGAAGTCTATCAGAAGGTGACTGTCTTGGTCAAAGAAGAATGTCAGCATAACCTTTCCTGCACTTGTGTGGATGACCTTGGATTTTTTTGGTGGTGGTGACCCTGGATGCTTTCACTGGAGACTCGTTTCGATTCTTGTTTGACGTGATGACACCAAGACTTATCTCCAGCCATCACTCGTGCCAGGAACCCATTCCCTTCCCTGGCATAGTGCTGTAGATCAAGACAGTGGGCCTTTCGACATACTTCCTGTTGTGGTTGAAGACTGTGGGGCACCCATTGGGCACACACTTTGCGCAAGTGCAGTCTTTCCGTCATGATGGTGTGAACACTTTGAATTACTTATTCTAATTGAATGTAGGCTATTTGATTGGAAATCAAATGTACTACGCTCAATCCGACCAAGGTGACTACAGCTTTTGTAACTTGGCGGACCTGGGTAACAAGTCCATCAACCAGCTGGACGGTGTCATCGGTAAAGCGGTGTGATGTTCCACACCGTGCATCATTGGCTAACGGCACCCATCCTTCCCTGAAGCACTTGTGCCACACCTTGACCCTTGCAAGGGGCATGCAGTGTTCACCGTACGCTTGTGACATTCTTCGATGAATGTCCATTCCCCCTACACCTTCTGCTGTCAGAAAATGAACAACACCTCTTTGCTCTTCTTTTGAGGCCTCCATTTCACTGCTTACAATGCGAATGACCACGTTGGACGATTGATGCATACTTCTGCTAGCTTTGTATAGTCATGTAACTTGGACCCGTGCCCTCTAGCAGCGGTCTGTGAACTTCCGCGCTCTTGTCGGAACCTCTTTGTTACACACGCAACGATATTACCATTCTGTCACCGGGTTTGCACATTCCAGACTCTGGCTTGTTTCTTTTTGAACGCTCCTTATAGATATATTTGATTGCACTGTATTTTACTTTTAGCTAACAAATGATCTAAATATTTTTTTTTAGTAAGATTGTTTTAGTAAATTATGTATTTTGTAACTAACTGATTCATTTCACAATTTTAATGTTCTAAGTGTTTCAGAAACACTGCTTCACTTTGGAATTGCTCAGATATGGATAAATCACGGAATTTTATTATACTTGAATGGCTTAAGGGATGCTGGGACTGAGTTTTTGTGTGAAAATGACAATTTTCCAGTTTTTAATTATATCACATAAATATTCAATAGGCACTTGTAAACCATTATGGCCAAACATTTTTCACCAATACACCATTTTTAAAGGTCCAGCAACATGTTAAAATCATCTCACTGGACCTGTCCACTTCCTCTTACCATATGAATTTTTTCTCAATTTTACATTTTTGCACATGAAATTTATTCCTTATATTTCAATTTTGCTCTGATTTGTATGTAAATTTGCATACATAATCTCAAATGGGGCATCTAAAGATTCAAATATGCACTTTATGATAGCTTTGTTCATTGGCTCATAAAAACTTAATTTATACTGAAAAACAAGGACAATTTTAACACCAACAACTTCATAAAAACTCTTTGGGGAGAGTTCTGTTTTACAGTGCAAAAAGCAAACAAGCTACAATGGGTATGGACATACACAGAGCCAGAATTGGGCTATTTGGAATGAAGAAATTAGGGGAGCACAAAGTTTTGGAAAAGGGAGAAATGATTAAGAATGTTTGTCTGTTGTCAATGGTCATTACAATATTGCTGATAATAGGTATTGAGTAGAATCTGGACATTATTCCGTATGCGGGTAGGAGGTATGAAATGTTAAGAAACTTAAGGAATCAGGGTTTTTTAATACGCAGAGTTGATTGTATAGCATCCTGGGTTCTCATTCGAGTTTAGACGCACAGATTCCTCAGCTATGCCCTGTCATTGCTTCGCAGTTGCAGCCTCTGGCCGCAACTCCTACACTCCTCTCTTTCTAAAAAATATCCCTCGGCTATGCTTTGAGCCTGAGAGTCCTCAATCCCTCAACTACACCTTGCGGATTAGGGCCCTCGATATTACAATGTTGAAACCCCGATTCCATAAGTTTCTTAAAATTTCATACCTCCTACCCACATACAGAATAATGTCCGAATCCTGTACCAGTTGAGGACTGAACAATTATAGAGCAGCTTATCAACAAGTTTGAAGAGATGAAGGAGCAAATAAACAATAAATTGAATGTGGTTATGAAAGAAATTAAGAACGAAAATACAGGGAATATATAATGAAATGGAGTTTTTTAAGACCAAAATAAATAAAATGGAAGAGAGGCACCAAAAATTGAATTGGTGTTTTTGGGAGTAGAAGAAAAACAAGAGGGATTTGGTTAAGCTAAGAAGTGACAGGAATTCTAGAAAGAAAGTGATAAATGAAATTGCAAGGATGGGAGATCATGGTTGCCTACAGGATTGGAATACAGAGAGGAAAAAGAATAATTATTGTCAAATTTATATCATCCCAAATGGTTTACGAGTTGCTGGGGCAAGCTAAAATACTAAAAGGAATGCGCATATTTATTAACAGACTTATCACCTGAACAGCGCAGAGTGAAGTTCCAATTAGTACAACAAATAAAGAAGGCTGGAGCTGAAGGAAGGCGAACATATATTCATAATTTCTAGCTTTGGATAGATGGAAGAGTGACTGGAGCTAAGGTACAAAAAGAGAAGAGGAAATGAATCAGCAAATATTATAGCTTGTACGTGGTAGAAAGTGGGAAGAGAAGGAAGTCCAAAGGTTGCCACTATGGAGCAGAGAAGCAAATGTGTGTCAACATTGGAGGGACGGGAGAACGATCAAGGTCATGCAGCATCCGAATGAATGACGTTACCATGCTTTTATACATTGGAAGGGCTGGTGACTCCAACAGAGCATCTAACATCGTCTCAACATCCCATGGGAGCTTCCTAGAAATTGAAAGGGGATACTGGCCAGAATGAGAATAAAGTTGTTTAACCCATTCGCATCATTTGACAACCAGGGCTTGCACATGCTTTTTGACATATGAATCGTATGACAAGCTCAGCTCGCAATGCTGCATTGCTCTACATAACTACATGTAGTTTAGTTTCCTACTCACAGATGTCATTTGTATAAGTTTCAAATGAAGTACTGACATGTGATGCTTGTAATTCCTGCAGTATGACCTCACCAACTGTGTTTTAACCAAGGAAAAATAATTTTATTTTTCCTGCACTTGTGTCAGTAGCCATCATGGTTGCGGAAAGAATCTGTATGGATGACAGGGAGGGTTTGAGAAAACTGATACAAAGTGTATTAGAGATTGATTTTTCTGAATATGAAACAGAGATTGGAGAGTTCTAGTGACAGCAATAATGAATCTAGTGCAGAAAGAAACAAAGAATGTAATTATGAAACCAATGATGATGTGCCGGCCCTTCGAAACATGTTCATATTATGATGCAGAAGAAACAGTGCGACTTGGATTGGACTAAAACTGACTATCCTTTTACTGCAAATAGCGGTGTTTGTAAAGACTGAATAAGCATGCGCCACAGATGCCATCTGCAGTTTCAATTGTCTCGGAATACATGAAGCCATTGTTTGAGAAAATATGTTACGAAATCAATGATTATGCACAAGGCAGTTGAACAATCCGACAGAAAAATGGTCTAACGCTATGGCAGAAGGGCCTAATTGTTATTTTGACGTCTCAAGTGTGAAAATCGCATATTCAATTGTACTGGAGCAAAAACCGATGCCTTGAACCCAGATTGTAAGTAAAAAAGATGATGTTGCTTTTCATTTTGAGGATTGTTTTAAGGTCTATCATACAACATTACTAGGACAACAGTACGGGTGATTTTATGGTTTTAATATTGTGCACAAATTTTCAGCAAAAAACTCTTATTGGTTGATTTTTAAATGATTTTTAATGATTTTTTTAAGCATTAAGCTGTTACCACCCTCACTGCTAGAGGATTTAAATCTGATTTCTTGGTTAGTTGAGTAAGCATTTAAATATGACGCGATTGGGTTAAGGCAAGGTAGAGTCAAAAATGGAGTGGAGGGGGCAGTTCATAGGGGCCAGAGGAAGCTAAATGAATTTAGATTTAGGGCAGGTTCACAATAGGAGAAAGAGGGAGGGGATTGTAAGGTCAGTGTAATGGAACTGTGAGGGTTTATATATGGGTTAGAGTTTAGGTTATATGAGAAGCATTTTGAGTGAAACCCAGATTTTAGCAATTATAGAAACCCGAATGGAGGAAGGTGTGCAAACAGAAATTATAGGTTTTACGTGCATTAATTAGCCAGAAAGGAGAAAGAAATTAAGAGGAAGAGTTTTTGGGGGTGTTGGAACACTCAAGAAATGATCTAATAAAAAGAATTTTGTGACAGATTTAGCAATGATAAAATAGTCAGTGAGGAAGTTTTGGAACAGGTTGAATGCCGTGAAAATTTGAATTGTGCTTTTTTGTATGGGTGTTATGGAGAGGTTAAGAAAGTGAAATTTGTGTTGGTGGGGTTGGTTAGTGTGTAGTGGATTATGCCATGTGTAGTGAAGATATATTGTTAATTGTCAATTTTAAAATATCAAATGTTTCTGGCATCAGAGTCCATTTTCTTCTGAGTATGTATTGTATTGTCAATTAATATAAAAGTGGATAAAGGGCTCAGCTAGGCGAACAACTATGTAGTGAAAATGGAGTGTTAGAGGAGGTACATTGAGAAAAGAACTGACTATACATTGATAGATTCAGAAATGAAACTATGTATATAAGGGACTAATTTAATGGCGAAAAGTCTATGGTGAGTATAACGGTGGAAATATACTTACTTTTTATGTTAGGGACAGGCAGAAATATGAGAAAAAATTGTCAAAGCTATCACATGGTTTTGTGTAGGGGTATGGAAACTAAGAAATATTAGGGGTATTATAATGTAAGGCAAAGATCTAATTTGCGGGAAAATGAGGACAGCATATTTTATTTGAATGCAGAGGAACTGATGAATGTAGGAATAAATTAATACTGCAAAAGTAATTTAGAAGCAAGAGTTAGGCAATGATAAAGATTTTGTTTTCTTTTAAGTTTAACGTCCTATAACCTGATAGGTCATATCAGACAATGAATGAAAGGATGCTCAAATGAGCCCAGGTCTATACAGTTTAAAGTTACCGGACATTCGTCTTCTAAGGATAAGGGAAAACTCTGGAGAAACCTTATCCGGGTAACTAACCCTAACTGAGATTCGAACTTGGGACCTCTTGAATGTGAGGCAGACATGCCATCACCATACCACAGAGGCGGGCCATTAAGAAAACGTTAATGGATCAGCCCAGCTTAAGCGATTAGGAGAATTTATGTGGAATATTAGAACCAAATGGAAAAGACTAGTGGTCAAGAGTTAATACTGAAGTTGGGAGGTGGGGGATAGCGAAGAAAGGAGCAATATGATATGTAAAACAAAGTCCAGAAGAAAGTTGTAAATATTAATAGAAGCAAAGGAGATCTATGGGACAAATGGCCAGGCCAATTCTTATGGACTCCTCATCAATTGACTTAGCACTAAATACATTCACTCATAAAAACAAAAAATTATTCTCCACTACTAATAACATCAACTTCAATCAAACACATTTATTTTCACTGTACTAAAGTATCAGAATATGTCACTTATACTTCTTTGACGAATGTGAATGCTCAAGGCAGTTTTAAAAAAATGTCCATTTAAAACATTTAATTGTATTATCTCAGAAATTATTTGAGCTAGAACGTTGAGCTTTTGCACAGTCATTTCTTTATTTACTCATATTAAGTGTGACAATTTTTAAAATTAAAAAAAAAAAAAAAAAAGCTAAAAAATTTAGTCCCGGTGTTCCTTAGGTGCCAATTATTAGGGATTTTGGATTTTTTTGGACAACCTGGAACACAAATGCTTTCAAAATAAACCAAAAGTTTCTTAAATGTTTCAGTAGAATGCTGTAACTGGGGGTCTCAAGAATCCCCATTTGAAATTCACAGGGCTGGATTAAGCATTTTAAATAAAGGTGATGAAGATTAGAACTAGAAATCCTAAGCTTTAATGAGAAAAACATTTATACATCTTTTCAGCCTCAAATTATATTTAATTTTGAATTAGAAATAGAATGTGATCGTTTTTCTTTTCAGCTGTATGGTGGAAAGCTGTGTAGCCTGACATAGTCACATATAGCGATTTTATTGGGTTATGGACATAAAGAGTGATTATTATAGAACAAACCAAATGTTTTCCAAAAAACAATGGTTCATGTAATATAGGTACATACCATAAAAGTTGCTGGAAGTGACAGCTATCTGCTGCTAGAAACATTTGTATGTGACATGTTTTGTTTAATGCATCCCAAAGTCATTCCATCAGTGTTTTTATTTAATTTTACTTCTGATATTGTTCTCTAGCTGTTGCAGAAAAATGTTTAAGATAGCGTTCCAAAATAGTAGTCAGGTCCAGTAAGATTAGGCAATTGCAGTGGCCATAGACCAGTTGTGGAAATAATATTGATAATCTACATAAGGTGAAATTAAATGTGTTTCATTTTAAAAGTGGTTTGAAATGAATTTGTTATACAATTTTTACTTTATAACTAGTTTTCCATTTTTGGTTCTGCAAAAAACTATTTCTAGTATTTAATGAGGCTTGAAGAATGAATTAAAAAATTGGCTGAAGAATCCTTTTATTCTATAAAATATTTAATGGAAGTCTGTTTTGCTTTTCAGGAAAGAAAGCAGTTTCTTGAGAACGTGCAGGAAAATGTGCCAAAACTTGCATGTACTGAACCTGGACATTTTTTATTGATTGCTCTATTAACGTATGTGGATGATGCATCACTAATAGAAGAGGTATGGATTAAAACCATTAAAAGAATGGCAGTATAATATTTTAAGTGCCTTAATCAGAAGTAAGAATTCCTATATTAACATTGTATCATTTAAGCTTTCACTCTTAGTGAGCGAGCACTTTTAACTTATAGGCTTCAGTTCACACTTAAGGTTTGACTATGAATCCAACCCTAAATCTAATTTCCTCCAGCATGCTCCCCATTTCACTTTGTTTCATCAGTGGGACATATATAGGTAGCTATTGAACAGATCTGGGAGTTTGGGGTGTTGATGTGATGGAAGACGCAGTCTGTGCTTCCGTAATCACTGCCACCTCTGCTGAAGATGACCCGTTATTGTCTCCCCAGATGGTGATCATTCTTCAGTTGTGATGCAGTCAGGTCGTTGGCCACCGTACTGATAACATCTTCTAATTGATATACAGCTCTTGGGATCTGATGACATGTGTAGCTGAGGTCATTAGGGCATGGACTTGTGAACGGGAAGTCTGCAGTTCAAATTCTGCCAGGACTGGCTTTCCTGACTGAGGCCTTTTTCAGGTTTTCCTCAGTCCTTATAACTGGAGATACCCTAAATTTAGGCCTGGAATGTTTCCTTCCTAAATTTCCTTTCCTAATTGTCATTTCATGTATCATCAGTGTCCATCACCTGTGGTGCCATCTGCAGTAATAATGGGCTTTAAACACTACTAAAAAAAATGAAGGAAAGAAAATGGCTCTTGTGATGGTGCTGAATATTGAGGTACATCTCATGGTGACAGGTTCACAGCAGGACTCCACCCTCCCAATTCTGCTTCAGTGTGAATGTCTTGTCTACACCCATCACCTTTAACAAACCCATGGGCACTGCTCTTGGGGCTGTAGTAGCACCTTGGAGATGCAAAGTGCATCCAATGCTTGGCTTCCAGAACACCGCCCTTCCAGTTATACCATCACTACCACCTGGTTCCTGAATGTACTAACTTGTTTTGCATTAAGACTTCTTTGCAGAATTGCTAAAGATCTTTGGTACTCCAGTGTCACCTCACCTCCTAGTCATAGGACCACCCTGTCTATCTACATTGACTGTTACCTGGTGGCATCTGAGGGTATCACATCTACAATGCCTCTAACTTGATGCCTTCTACACAAGCTGATAATGCTGACTCAGCTTCCTTGATTGCAGGCCCTTTGCGATGTCAGGTCTCGTGGTATTGACATTGGTACCGGTGTTCGTTAATACATGCCATGGATTTCCAAGCACTCAGCAATGCACAAAAATGCAGTTATCTGTCCTCTCACTCAAAGGTGTAAGATCTTCGAGGATATGGTGCTGATGTGCCCCTCCCCACACCTACCTTTATTGCTATTGCAGATACTGTTCGCTGCAGTGTGAACAGTTTTACACAAGGTTCACCACTTTCTATTTGATGGTTTGTGGTGACTTCCCAGTGATTTTTACCATGTTGTCCTGGCTCTTGATAAGTTCAAGATGATTATCAAATAGGCCACCTCCATCTTCAATGCAGCCATCAAGATCTTATAAACACTTTTATATTCACACAGCATTAGATGTTAAATTAACTCAGAGTCATGCATCCTTTCAGCAAAGAAGTAGTTAGTCTACTGTGACTTTAAGGTGGCTGGGAGGTCATTTATGACGTTCACAAATTGTATAGCTACAGTAAATTTCTGTAATATGTCTCCCATTTGCTACTGCCCTGATTTAATTCAGTTGAGTATGGTGCAGCCAACGAGCAATTCCTAAAAGGGTTCTAGAACTGAACTGATTTAAATTAAAAGTCATTCTGTGTCTTATATCCACATAATAAGGGTTATGAACTTAAAAATTTGCAACATGCCAGTCATCCCTTTATAAATACTTCTTGACTTTCAGAAGCAAAATGTCAGATGAAGCCATGAAACCAAAGGCTCCTGTAATGTGCTGATGTTTCCTTTAGCTTTCACATGAAAAGGGGACTAAGGAATTATTGAGTCGATTGTAACACTACATCACTTACTTGTTTTTGTCACGAATACATGTTTCAGGAGCTAATTGCTCTCATCCTCAGTTCCCTGTCGACTACCTGCATCCTTCGTCTTGGTTGTAAGCTTGATCTCTGGTGGCGGTTGGAAGAACTTCTTCAAAAGTAAGTCTCCTGGCAGGGTTTCAAAATTATAAAGTGCGGTTTCTGTTCTTCCAAATATAAATGTTTTCCCAAGTTGTAAGTTCTGCTTTTCCTGAGATGTTTTTAAGTATTTTTGGGTTTCTGTCTATGGTGTGTTTGTCTCTCCAAAAGTGCCAAGCTACTGCTGATTTATCTTCCTGTTTTTGTTTTATGTAACTGAAGTGTTCTTTTGTTCTTGTTGTTATATTTCTCTTGGTTTGCCCAATGTATATTTTTTCGCAGTCATTGCAGTTGATCTGGTATATTTCTGGTTTGTTCTCCTGTGGGATGTCATCTTTTAGTTTGGAGTTTAGTTGGTTTTTTTTGGTGTAATTGTTTTTTGGGGCCAAAGAGATGTTGTGTTGCTTGAAGATTCTCTGGAATTTGTAGAAAGCTGTTGGGTGGTATGTGAATTTTTTGAAGATCATCTTTTCTTTTTCAGTAGGGATGAGTGTGGTATCTTCTTGTGTTTTCTTTTTGCTCATGGCTCTGTTTATTTTCTTGTATATTGTTTCTGGCCTGAATCCGTTTTCTGTAGCTATTACCAGCATCTTGTTTAACTCAAGTGTGTATTCCTCTTTGTTCATAGGGACGTTGATCAGTCGGTGTGTCAGACTGTTTAGTGCTGCATGCTGGTGGGGAACGGGATTTAAACTGTTTTGTTTTATGTAGCTATTTGTGTGTGTGGGTTTCCTGTAGATGCCGAATGTTAGATGGTTTCCTTTCTTGATGATTTTAAGGTCAAGAAAGGGGAGTTGTCCATTCTGTTCTTTTTCCATTGTGAAGTTTATGGATTTTTCTTGAAGGTTCAATAATTTTAGTGCGTCTTCCAAGTGCTTTTCCGGAACTATTGCAAAAATGTCATCAACGTAGTGGTACCATCATTTAAATATCCAGGGGAAAGCCTTTGTGACTCTTGTCTCAATATTACTCATGAAGAGTTCGGCCAGTAGTGGTGAAAATGGACTGCCCAAAGCTAGCCCTGAGTTCTGTTTGTAGTAGTTCCTGTTGAAAGTGAAATAATTTTGTTCTATGCACAGCTTAGTTAGTGTAATGTATTCTTGAATTCCTTCTGTAGTCCTTCCTATTGCTAGCAGCCAGTTTTTGATGTGCTTGGTAGGGTTTCTGTTGGTATGCTGGGGAAGAGAGCCGTAACATCAAAAGAAACTATGGAATCTGTTTTTGCTATTTCAACATCTTTAATTTTTTGAATTAGCTCCAAGGAGTTTTTTATGCCTAAAGTTTCAAATTTTGGCAATGCTGAGAACTTGTGTGTCAGACATTTTGCTAGTTGGTAGGTGGGAGCATTTATATTATTTATGATTGGCCTCATTGTTTTCCCGGTTTATGTATTTTCGGAATTCCATAGATTCTGGGTAGTGTGGGATTGTCTACTTTGATTTTGTATTGTTCATTTTTGTGTATTAATTTGGAGTCTGCAATTGTTGCATTAAATTTCTTTCTGCATTGATTTAGGGGATTGGTTTGTAATTTAGAATATTCATCTTTTTCTAAAAGTGTTTCCACTCTTTCTACATAGTGTGTTTTTTCCAAAATCACTACTGTGTTCCCTTTGTCGGCTTTTGTGTAAATCACAGGTTTGTTTTTGAGTGCTCTTATCACGTTTTGGGGGGGGGGTGGTTAGCTTTCTTTTCATTTCCTATTTTTTCAATTATTTTGCAACATTCACTTTGTATTTTGGTTTTCTGTAATTCTTTTAGGTTATGGGTTGCGATTTGGACTTCTGCAATGTAATCTTCTACCTTGTTGGAGATATCTACACATGTTTTCATTCCTTAAAAAAACAAACCTGTGATTTACACAACAGCCGACAAAGGGAACACAGTAGTGATTTTGGAAAAAACAGACTATGTAGAAAGAATGGAAACACTTTTAGAAAAAGATGAATATTCTAAATTACAAAACAATCCCCTAAATGAATGCACAAAGAAATTTAATGCAACAATTGCAGACTCCAAATTAATACCCAAAAATGAACAATACAAAATCAAAGTAGACAATCCCACACTACCCAGAATCTATGGACTTCCGAAAATACATAAACTGGGAAAAACAATGAGGCCAATCATAAATAATAAAATGCTCCCACCTACCAACTAGCAAAATGTCTGACACACAAGTTCTCAGCATGCCAAAATTTGAAACTTTAGGCATAAAAAACTCCTTGGAGTTAATTCAAAAAATAAAAGATGTTGAAGTAGCAAAAACAGATTCCATAGTTTCTTTTGATGTTACGGCTCTCTTCCCCAGCATACCAACAGAAACCCTACCAAACACATCAAAAACTGGCTGCTAGCAATAGGAAGGACTACAGAAGGAATTCAAGAATACATTACACTAACTAAGCTGTGCATAGAACAAAATTTATTTCACTTTCAACAGGAGCTACTACAAACAGAACTCAGGGCTAGCTATGGGCAGTCCATTTTCACCACTACTGGCAGAACTCTTCATGAGTAATATTGAGACAAGAGTCACAAAGGCTTTCCCCTGGATATTTAAATGATGGTACCACTACGTTGATGACATTTTTGCAATAGTTCCGGAAAAGCACTTGGAAGACGCACTAAAATTATTGAACCTTCAAGAAAAATCCATAAACTTCACAATGGAAAAAGAACAGAATGGACAACTCCCCTTTCTTGACCTTAAAATCATCAAGAAAGGAAACCACCTAACATTCGGCATCTACAGGAGACCCACACACACAAATAGCTACATAAAAATAAAACAGTTTAAATCCCGTTCCCCACCAGCATGCAGCACTCAACAGTCTGACACACTGACTGATCAATGTCCGTATGAACAAAGAGGAATACGCACTTGAGTTAAACAAGATGCTGATAATAGCTACAGAAAACGGATTCAGGCCAGAAACAATATACAAGAAAATAAACAGAGCCATGAGCAAAAAGAAAACACAAGAAGTTACCACACTCATCCCTACTGAAAAAGAAAAGATTATCTTCAAAAAATTCACATACCACCCAACAGCTTTCTACAAATTCCAGAGAATCTTCAAGCAATACAACATCTCTTTGGCGCCAAAAAACAATTACACCATATCAAACCAACAACTCCAAACTAAAAGATGACATCCCACAGGAGAACAAACCAGGAATATACCAGATCAACTGCAATGACTGCGAAAAAATATACATTGGGCAAACCAAGAGAAATATAAAAACAAGAACAAAAGAACACCTCAGCTACATAAAACAAAAACAGGAAGATAAATCAGCAGTAGCTTGGCACTTTTGGAGAGACAAACACACCATAGACAGAAATCCAAAAATACTTAAAAACTTCTCAGGAAAAGCAGAACTTACAACTTGGGAAAACATTTATATTTGGAAGAACAGAAACCATACTTATAATTTTGAAACCCTGCCAGGAGACTTACTTTTGAAGAAGTTCTTCCAACCGCCACCAGAGATCAAGCTTACAACCAAGACGAAGGATGCGGGTAGTTGACAGGGAACTGAGGATGAGAGCAATTAGCTCCTGAAACATATATTCTTGATAAAAACAAGTGATGTAGTGTTACAATCGACTCAATAATTACTAATTATAGACACCACAATTTTATTGTGAATTATGTTCAGGGGACTAAGGAGTTGAGTGACCTACAGAAAATTATGAAAGATTGCAAGTAAGTAGGGATGGGAAAATTTTGTTTAAATGATAACATTGATAAACATTAAAATCATGGGAACAAATTTAAAATCATTGGAACTTTCATACAGGTAAGTAAATAATAATTAATGATGGAAAATGAATTGACATTTCAGTCATTGCTCCAACTGATGATTCACAGATCACCACCACTACTTCTCCTTCTCTTCCTTATTCCTCTTTCCTGGATAACTGTAGCATCATCTGGTTTGAAGTTGGTGAATTTAGAGATTAAACTGTCATCTGCTGAAATTTCGAAGTTCATAATTTGATTTTTTTTTAAAATAAAGAGAGTTTGAGTTTGTTACACTATATCACTAAAATATTCTTACTTGAATGCGTTTCAGGAGACGGCTTGTTGCCATCGTCAGCATGTTCTCAACTGATTTTTCCAGTCATTGTCTGGGGGATGTGTGTGGCTAGTGGTGTTCTCTGGTGCTGGACTGATGAACCTCCAAAGGCTGCTGGGTGGCGGCAGTTCGAAATTCATTAGGTGATTCCTGTGTTTGACAATATGTATTTTTTCCCAGATGTCCAATTCATTGCTGCTGTTGATCGGTTTTAAGAGTTTTATGTTCGGAGAGATATCATGGTTTGAAGACCAGAAATGAGGTGCTACTGCTGATTTATCTGGCTGCTTTTGGTAAATGCATCTCATATGCTCTTTAAGTCTTATTTCAAGATTTCTTTTGGTTCTTCCTATGTATACCAGGTTACATTCATTACAATCAATTTTATATATACCAGCTGATTTATTGTTGGGGATAGGATCTTTTGTTCTGTTACATAGTAGTTTCTGTATATTTGGTTATTCTGTGGAGACAGGGTGATGTTGTATTTCTTGAAAATCCTTTGAAATTTATGATGTGTCCAAGGGTGATAAGTGAATTTTCTATATGCTTGTGGTTTTTGTTGTCTTGAGTAACGTAGTCATTTGTTGGATGTATTTCTGTCTTTCAAACCTTTTTATCTTCTTATCTATTGTTTTTTTCTGGTATCCATTCATAGTGGCTATGTTGATAATGTGTTGGTATTCTTTCTGGTATTCCTCTTTCTCCATTGGTATATGTACTAACCTGTTTGTAATACTATTTAAAATTGCATGTTTGTGGCTTGTAGGATTGTAGCTATTGTTTTTAATATAATTTTCTGTGTGCGTTGGTTTTCTGTAAATGCCGAATGTTAGTTTGTTGTGTGCATTATTTCTGAAGTTGTATTTATTTTGTGGTGCTAGGACTGTTGAACTTGTTAAGCATCTTTTGGAATTTGTGAAATGACCAGGGGTGATATGTTAATTTCTTAAATTTAGATTTATCCTTTTAGGGGATTAGTGTAGTTATTTCTTTGAGCTGTTTCTGCTTCATGAACTTTTTAATTTTCTTTCTGCTAGTTCAGTTTTGAATCCATTACCAATACTGAAAAAGTCACTCTAGGAAAGTGAAGTGACAGTGAAATTGAATTAATTCACATTAGTGAAATGACAAGAGAAAACTGAACAAAGTCACAATATGAACATGTTATGCTTACCTTTCATTATAAAAAAAAATGTTCAAAATAATGCCTCTTTCCATCTATATAAGCCTGGCACACATTGAATACATTATGAAACATTTGGCAAAGTTCTAGAGCCAAAATATTGTAAAGCGCATACTGGTTACTGTCTTCTAATATGTCAAGCATATGGGGATTTGTTGCATTAACTTTACCTTTAAGCATTACCCACATATAATCACATGGATTTAGCTCTTGGGACTGAACAGACCAGTCACTTATTCTCACCAAAAATATATATGAGGCAGAAATTTTCTTGGACTACGCTCCATGATGGGCCTCATCTTGTCTAATTTTCCTCAAAACTATGGCTGCCTGTGTTTGCTTTTGTCTAACATGGACCAAGTACATTTAATTTGCATAACCATTTATAAAATATAAATTCCTTAGGGACAGTATCACCAGCAAATTTCTGTATACATTAAACTGACAGTCCACAGGTGAGTCTGTTCAAGCAAAACTTAATACAATAAACACACATGGTTCAGTAGTGTGCAGTGACAGCTACACACAATAAACACAGTCAACAGACAAACTTCACACAATGTTATTCCCACTATACACCATGCTGAACAATGTTAGACTGAACTGCAAATGCTGTTGCCTGCTGTAGGCTTGTGAGCTGGGTTACCACAGAATGAGACAATTCAGCTAGGCATCTGTTATGAATGAGACCTGGTGGCTGTCAGTTCACTCTTAAGTAGTATACACTATGATACACACAGTAAACACAATCAACAGGCACACATAACATTATTCCTGCTATGAACCATGCCAAACAATGTCAGACTGAACTGCAAGTGCTGTTAGCCTCTGTAGATGTGAGCTAGGCTACTGCGGAATGAGATGATTCAATTGGTCAACTTCTGTTGTCATACCTGGTAGATGTCAGTCCCATCACTGAAGATAAAAACACTTGACTAATTTTGAAGATTTAGAAGCTAGTAACAGTGATGTGTCATAATTTAAAATAGAGAGTTGAGGGTTGTTACACTACATCACTATAACATTCTTACTTGAACGCGTTTCGGGAGACGGCTTGTTCCCATCGTCAGCATTTTCTCTCAACTGATTTTTGCCGGTCATCGTCTGGGAGATGTGTGTGGTTTGTGGTGTTCTCTGGTGCTGGGCTGATGAACCTCCAAAGGCTGTTGGGTGGCGGCAGTTCGAAATTCATTAGGTGATTCCTGTGTTTGATAATATGTATTTTTTCCCAGATGTCCAATTCATTGCTGTTGTTGATCGGTTTTAAGAGTTTTATGTTTGGAGTGATATCATGGTTTGAAGACCAGAAATGATGTGCTACTGCTGATTTATCTTGCTGCTTTTGGTAAATGCATCTCATATGCTCTTTAAGTCTTATTTCAAGATTTCTTTTGGTTCTTCCTATGTATACCAGGTTACATTCATTACAATCAATTTGATATATACCAGCTGATTTATCGTTGGGGATAGGATCTTTTGTTCTGTTGCATAGTAGTTTCTGTATATTGTGGTTATTCTGTGGAGCCAGGGTGATGTTGTATTTTTTGAAAATCCTTTGAAATTTATGATGTGTCCAAGGGTGATAAGTGAATTTTCTATATGCTTGTGGTTTTTGTTGTCTGAGTAACGTAGTCATTTGTTGGATGTATTTCTGTCTTTCAAACGTTTTTATCTTCTTATCTATTGTTTTTTTCTGGTATCCATTCATAGTGGCTGTTGATAATGTGTTGGTATTCTTTCTGGTATTCCTCTTTCTCCATTGGTATATGTACTAACCTGTTTGTAATACTATTTAAAATTGCATGTTTGTGGCTTGTAGGATTGTAGCTATTGTTTTTAATATAGTTTTCTGTGTGCGTTGGTTTTCTGTAAATGCCGAACGTTAGTTTGTTGTGTGCATTGTTTCTGATGATCCTGATGTCTAGGTAAGGTAATTGACCATTTTCTTCTTTTTCCATTGTGAATTTTATAGATCTTTTTTGTAAATTTAATAATTTCAAAGCATCTTCTGAAAGTTTTTTTGGAACAATAGCAAAAATATCATCTACATACCTATACCAGGTTTTGAATAGATGTGGGAAAGATTTAGTAATATGGGATTCAAAATGGCTCATATATAGTTCTGCTAAAAATGGTGAAAGGGGGTTTCCCATAGTTAGGCCTGAGGTTTGTTTAAAGATTTTGTGATGGAATGAAAAGAAATTCTGGTCCAGACATAATTTTGTTAGTTTCAGGTAATCTTCTGTTTGTGCTCTAGGTGTGCCATTGTTTAATATCCAATTTTCTAGGAGTGGTAATAATTCTTCTTTTGGTATGCTTGGGAAGAGTGCAGTGACATCAAATGATACCATCATGTCTGTGTGTGATATATTTATATTTGAAAGGTGACTGGTTAATTCTAAAGAATTTTTTATGCTAAGACTTTTGAACATAGGCATGGAGTTGAAGGTATTTGAAAGCCATTTTGCTAGTTTATATGTGGGAGAGTTTATGTTATTCACTATGGGCCTCATTTTGTTGCCGAGCTTGTGCAATTACTACATAACCCAGAGTACATAGAAATCAGCAAAAATCCATTAAAAGAATGCACCAAGTCACTCCAGAATACATTGATAGAAACCAAAACATTAACAAAAGCCGAAAAATCCAGAATTAAACCAGATTTTCCCACCATACCTAGCTTATATGCACTACCAAAAAATACACAAACTCGGCAACAAAATGAGGCCCATAGTGAATAACATAAACTCTCCCACATATAAACTAGCAAAATGGCTTTCAAATACCTTCAACTCCATGCCTATGTTCAAAAGTCTTAGCATAAAAAATTGTTTAGAATTAACCAGTCACCTTTCAAATATAAATATATCACACACAGACATGATGGTATCATTTGATGTCACTGCACTCTTCCCAAGCATACCAAAAGAAGAATTATTACCACTCCTAGAAAATTGGATATTAAACAATGGCACACCTAGAGCACAAACAGAAGATTACCTGAAACTAACAAAATTATGTCTGGACCAGAATTTCTTTTCATTCCATCACAAAATCTTTAAACAAACCTCAGGCCTAACTATGGGAAACCCCCTTTCACCATTTTTAGCAGAACTATATATGAGCCATTTTGAATCCCATATTACTAAATCTTTCCCACATCTATTCAAAACCTGGTATAGGTATGTAGATGATATTTTTGCTATTGTTCCAAAAAAACTTTCAGAAGATGCTTTGAAATTATTAAATTTACAAAAAAGATCTGTAAAATTCACAATGGAAAAAGAAGAAAATGGTCAATTACCTTACCTAGACATCAGGATCATCAGAAATAATGCACACAACAAACTATCGTTCGGCATTTACAGAAAACCAACGCACACAGAAAACTATATTAAAAACAATAGCTACAATCCTACAAGCCACAAACATGCAATTTTAAATAGTATTACAAACAGGTTAGTACATATACCAATGGAGAAAGAGGAATACCAGAAAGAATACCAACACATTATCAACATAGCCACTATGAATGGATACCAGAAAAAAACAATAGATAAGAAGATAAAAAGGTTTGAAAGACAGATATACATCCAACAAATGACTACGTTACTCAGACAACAAAAACCACAAGCATATAGAAAATTCACTTATCACCCTTGGACACATCATAAATTTCAAAGGATTTTCAAAAAATACAACATCACCCTGGCTCCACAGAATAACCACAATATACAGAAACTACTATGCAACAGAACAAAAGATCCTATCCCCAACGATAAATCAGCTGGTATATATCAAATTGATTGTAATGAATGTAACCTGGTATACATAGGAAGAACCAAAAGAAATCTTGAAATAAGACTTAAAGAGCATATGAGATGCATTTACCAAAAGCAGCAAGATAAATCAGCAGTAGCACATCATTTCTGGTCTTCAAACCATGATATCACTCCAAACATAAAACTCTTAAAACCGATCAACAACAGCAATGAATTGGACATCTGGGAAAAAATACATATTATCAAACACAGGAATCACCTAATGAATTTCGAACTGCCGCCACCCAACAGCCTTTGGAGGTTCATCAGCCCAGCACCAGAGAACACCACAAACCACACACATCTCCCAGACGATGACCGGCAAAAATCAGTTGAGAGAAAATGCTGACGATGGGAACAAGCCGTCTCCCGAAACGCGTTCAAGTAAGAATGTTATAGTGATGTAGTGTAACAACCCTCAACTCTCTATTTTAAAATAAAAACACTTGTTTTTTTTGTGTGTGTGGGAGGGAGGTGAATATTTGTTCTGATATAAATATCCCTTCATAGTTATTTGGTTCTCTAAGTAAATAATATGTGTAAACAGCTGCTTGGTTTTAAAGCATATGTACATTGTTTTAGACTATACTTAAAGGACTAATTGGTCAACTTCCGGAAATAGGAGGCCATGTACATGGAAGTAAGGTGCTCCTGTATATTACTTCTACTGAGAAATCACCTATCCTGCCTCCAAAACTGACCAAGATGCTTAAATTGGATTTAGACAGGTAAGGTTCAGTGATGTGCATTGCTACCTTTATTTAACAATAAAATTAAATAAACTTCTAAAAATAAGTTTTAAAACTTACATATTTTTATTAACACTTCTGTGAAAACGGTTTTTCTTCCTCCTCCTACTTCATCTAATGAATCCAAGCCCTTTAACCCCGTTTTAATGCTCATGCATTTAACCAAATCCCTCTTTTGAAAAAATCCTACTTTTAACAAATACATTTACGGCCGGTTTCACCAACTGTTTTAAAAATGCTGTTACATCTTGTTTAGCTTTTAACATAATGGTAAAACTCTTGCATTTCATCAAGCTTTTATAATGAATTGTTAGCTAATGTCATGTTAATGTTAAAGACAACTCTGAACAACAGCTTTCAAGAAGGCAAATTACACAGCTTCTGAACACACTCTGATGCACTTTTATCTAGACATTGCAGAGCTCTGTTTCAGTAGCAGTAGTTATGTTCATAGACAGTAGCATGTGATTTTCCTGATAAGTTAGAATTGTGATGTCAAATGAAAAATCTAGATGTAGGGGACCTGATTTTTTCACTGTTTGAGAAGGCGTTAATTATACAACTTGTTACCAAGTATAGAGGAATTACAGGTAATTTTTTAAGACTTACTACTTTGAACATTTTACGCATTCTAAATTTCATGTCGTCACAAAATCATCATGAATTCATTGAACAAAAACCATAACCTTAGTCTAAGAAGTAATTGCAATTCAATAGCACAGTAATGTGTGAGTCTGTTGCTATTTACCTCTTAGGGTTGAATTCCTAGTTGTCGCTTATGTTAAAGGGAGATGCTTAAGCAATAAGTATTTCCTTCTGATAAGGAAACGCTTATTACCATTTGGTATACATAGATGGTACCTATATGCTCTGCGCTAAACGCTTACTTATTTCCAAAGCACATGTGCCAACATGGTTCAGCTGTTTCACAGCCAGTCGGATGTGCGAAGGAATGTGTAAATGAACATGCAGGTCACCACATAGCCAGCCACCATTTTCATTTTCGTTGTTTTGTTCACTACAGCTGTTGAGCACGTGGTAGAAGTTTGCGAGTTTGAAATGGCACATTTATTAATTAGTTAACTTTCGTTTAAAATCAAGTAGATTGCAAATTTAGTTAAGGGTTTGTAGTAATAGCTATACAGTTACATTAGGTCAAAAACATGCCAAAAGGAAAACATTTCAGCGAGCAGGAAAGAAACCAACTATAAGATTTGGTGCTGAGATACAAAGACATCGTAGAATGCAGGCAATCAGACGCTGTGTGATGTACTGGCCTTAAATTGTATTTACTCGTGGACTGTTTTAAAACTGAAAACCTGACTTTCTAGTGTAAAGTGTTAGTAGCTAGAAGTATTTGCAATATGCACACTGTGTATATGCATGCATGGAAGCAAACCAAAAATGCAATTACTACACCATCTAGCAGTAATCAGAAAAGCAAAAGTACCGAATAGCTTATAATGTTTGGCTTTAACAGCAGTTTTACATGCGAAATCGGTAAACCTCTGTTTAAGATTTTGATAACCCAATATATTTGCGAATTAATGGTAAAGGTGTGTGAATTGTTAAGTGATCCATTGCAGTGGTGGTAATTGTGAAAACACGCAATTCGATCGAGGAAAGCACTGCAGAGATGTACTTTATTTATAGCAGAAATATTTTGGCATTTTATTTTTAGTGTTTTATTAAATGATTCTGAATAAGTGCAGCAGAATCTCGTTTTCTAGGTACCTAAGGACTTTGGACGACATAAATGGGAAAATGTCTGAACAGAAAACATATAAATAGTGTTATAGCACTGAGATTCTATACATTAACTTTTAAGTAAGCCTGTCTTATGTTGCGACTTCATAACCTCTAATTGTTAAGGCTACGTTGTTTAGCAGAGGCAATAGATTATTATAACAGCGGCTTTGGTAAACCTATATGGCTTCTTAAATTTAGCATCCCTATGCATTTCAAGTGAATTCTGCAAATCGCAAATTCGTTTATTAACACGCAGTACAATTTTGTTTTGAAATTCCATATACTTCACGAAATCAATATTATCATTAACCTACGTTGTAGGCCGTTGATGAAAGATGGCCTTGGCTCTCCTTAGTGCATATAAGCGGAGGTATGGTTGTCGCAGTTTATGGATCCCCAAGCGGCGGCCTTTGTACAGTAGCCAAACACTTGTCCCCTACCTCCCCTAACCGCAAGCACTCATAAACATTAGTGACAACCATATACACATGTGCGTTCTTGCCAAAGTTTAAAATAGTATTTGAAAGCAAAACTTTGCCGCTGATTTCCACATGTACAAAACACAATCATGCAGTTTGTCTTGCTTACTTTACACACAAATGCAGTAAATAACTATGCATCGCATAATAATTACATTTCTGTTGGAACGCTTTAGTATATGACTCAGGAAGAGCTGAACTTACATTACGCTACAAGAATGTTAACATATCCGAGAGACACTTAGAAACGCGTCCCAAATAAACTGTAGGTTGTTGGACTATCATTAAACAATTAAAATGCATTAATACGAATTTATTTTTAAAGGAACGTTTACTCCCAAACAAAATTATCATTTTTATTGTTATTTACCCTAATAGCTAATTTTTATAAGTACGGGCTGTATATTTGCAGTTCGGCTTATTGTAATTATTACTGTGCTATGGTAAAAGTATTCTTTATTTTGTCTGTCTCACAACCACAGAATGTAGAAAAACCAAGTTCCAGAAGATGTAAACAAAAACACTATATATGTAAAAGTTAAAAAAGAAGCAACAGGTGAAAAAAGCAAAACGAACGCAAGTTTTTTGTGTCACTCTGGGGAGATAGGTGTTTTTTTCGTACTTTTGAAATTTATAATAAATTTGCTTCACAGCGATGTTTTATTAATATAAACTTAAATAAAAAGAAACTGGATATTGTTCAAGATCCGTGAGATTTATTAGCATAGCAGCTTGTGTTATATAATGCAGGACAAGTAAGAATACGGAAGACAAAAGAAAGAAAATAAAAAATTATATTCACATGATTATCTCTACTCACTCTTCTATAACTACTTTTACGAAAGCTTATTCTTCTATCTACTGCTTCTTAAACGAGATAAACTTTCATTGCATATTTGTAATTATAAGGGCACACAGGCTAAAGCGATAGTCAGATTTTTAAAAACAGATGAATATACCATGACTTTAAAATTCCATGCTCTTAGCATGACCACGAGAAAAATACAAATAGGGAATTGCAATTTGTAAAAAGTACAAGTATTTCAAAATTCAAACCAGTAACAAACAATTTCTCGGAAACGATTAACACAATTTGACATAAACAGATTGCATTTTACTCACAGTAAGATTTTGTATATCTCTTACGGTTTACCAGTTATACAGAAAGTTGAGAATGAGAAAGAGTTTACAGGTTATTCCCAGAAAATAAAATTCAAAATACACATTTTATTTTTCATGCAAATATCTTAAACATGTAGTATTTTAATACAAAAATCGTTATAGCTGTTTTTGAGAAATTCAAAACAATAACGAACATTTTTCCACGTAATGGGTAGTTTGGGATGGGGGGATTTTCCCGAAAATCTTTGTGTCGCATCCTTCGAAGAAGCTGAACTTAAATACCAAGTTTGGTGTTTAAGCGACTTTTAGTTTTTTTTTGCTGTTCATAAACACAAACACAGAGCTTTTAAAAATGCCTTTTTGGATTCAATGAGCTCAAAACGTGTATTTCCGGTGAAATCTCTACATCAAAATTTTGCGCGGAACACAATACTTCCCCTACTTGATATTTGGTAAGAGGAAGTAAACATGGCTTGTTTTCAAACTACGAGTTAATTTGAACAAATTATGAAACAAGAGAAAAGGACTGTAAATTTATAGTTAAAAAATAAAGCTTTGAACTTACGTTTACTCGTCGTTGTCACTTTCTCCTACATGTATCACAAATCTCTCCTGGCTGCTGTCTGCATCGTGACATATGTATTTGTTCTCAATTTTGATAGTATGCTGTACACAAGATGCCCAAACCTGGGAGCCAATTTTTTTAGTTCCCTCACGTAACAGCTCACATAAACTGGCACTTAAAGTTGGTGTCACATTGTTTTTCCTAGCAAATCCTTTCAGTTGGGCCCATATTAGTTCTATAGGATTAAATATGCAGTGATAGGGTGGAAGACGCAAAACTTCATGACCGCGAGAAGCTGCAAGTTCATCAACTACATACTTTTTGGCTATGTTTGCAGATCGGATTGTTTGTATAAGGACGGCTTTTATGGGAACGGGGTTCGGTACTGGTATATTCCGCTCTTCCATGAAGGAAATAATATCATGAACCCTCGTGTTCATGCTGGGAATTTTAAATAGCTGCCGCGAATGATAGCTTGCATTGTCCATTATTATTACACATTTTGTGTTATTTGGCAAGTTTGCAAGCAGACTATTCAAAAACCATTTTTCGAAAACTGCCGCTATCATTTCATCATGACTGTCAGCTCTGCAGTCTCCAATGTTCTTGGCTGACAAAAAAAGACAATTTGGCACCCACCCTTCACTGCCTCCAGCATGAAGCACCATAATACGTTTCCCTCGTGACGACGGTGACTTTAGTACGCAGTTGCAGGTACCGTCGTCCCATCCCATCTTAGCAACGTCGTGAGTGTCGAACCAGGTCTCATCAAGATAGATGATTTTAAAACCCTGTGATCGCAACTCCCGAAGCCTATGGAGGAATCGGTATCTCCAAGCCACTATTCTTGCAGATTCCATTACCACGCTCCTCTTCTTTACGCGACGAAAACGAAAACCCAGCTTCTTGAGCAGCTCGCGAAGTGTAGTTTCTTCGTAAGGAAAGTCTGCTACAGTTTTCAAATGCTGCAATAGTTCACGGACCGTGGGCGATTGTCCTTTATAATAAAATCGGTAAACTTCGCGCCTGATAAAGTCACAACCGAAATCGTCCACTTTATTAAACTTGGCCCTTTTGTTGCCTGGCTTTTTAGGAGTCACTGGACCTCTCTGGATAACATTCCGCACAGTTTTTCTGTCCAACTTCAGGATTCTTGCGGTCTCCGATATTGAACCCTTACCTAAATGGTTCTTTTCTACATATTCGTGAACATTACACACAAACATCTGGCTTTCCTTATTCAAAGTTTTTGTAAATCTTTTCTTCGTGGTCCTGGCACTACTGGTACTCGGTTGGGGGTCATTTGCTGGTGCGGCCGGAGGGGTGGCAACTTGGTTCAATTCCCAAGGTCTCCACATCTTAATTAAATTATTAAACGCTAATAACTATTAAACACTGCTAAATTTACAAAACTGCACTAAGTAAAACACTATATAGCTTCACTGAAGATACAGATACAAATTTAACTAAAAGACGGCAGAAAAGCACGCGAACAGTCACAGCTGCTAAAACGTACTGAAATCGAAGAAACAACACAAATGACATTGCAACAACGCTTTGCTTGGTGGAGCTAAAGAAAGGACCACGTATGTATAGTTGGGGGCTGGGAAGACCCTACTAATCGTTTACAGATGGGTTTATGGTCAGGCCTCAAAGCTTTCCGTTCACTTTGTAGCCGGTTGGGGAAAGGATGCCCGAGACAGGTATAGGAGCTTGTTTATATGAATAAGCATTTCCTTATTTGCCTGAAAGAGTAGCGTCTGTGTATTGAAAATCGCTGCTTAAGGACTTCCTTGAAATAAGCGACGACTATGAATTCGGCCCTTAGAACATCATACTGCTGCTGAATGCAACTATAACCAGTTATAAAATCCATCCAAGTTCTTGAAAAGGGATATTTCTGCTACGTTGTTTGTTTAGTACTCATGATAATAGTTCAGAGTCAAGAGGAGACAGTATTGTGTCCATGAAAAGTAGCAAACTCTTTAGCTTCGTAAATTACAATGAAAAAAACACTAAATACCAATATTTAAATATTTTTCAATATGTAAACACAGTGCTGGAGCAGTTCTGTGATTTCATTTGCAGCTCTTGTACTGAGGGTCCATGATTTGATTCCTGGCTATGGGGAGGGGGCCGATTTTAGGTTTTCCCATCGAGGCTTTCCCTCTGACTGCTCATGAGAAGTATCCTCAAGGCCCAACGTTGTCTGTGGACACTGTTCACTGGGTGCATCCTGCTAATAAATGGGTTCAGTCACTGCTTGGTTGGACAAGGTTCCCCTAAGGTCATAGTAGACCACATACAGAGCATTGGAACAGGGCCAGCTCCAGGAGGTTTGCTGCCCCGTGATAATTGCAAGTGCTGCCCCCACCTCTTACTTTCAGCCATAACCAAATTTTTATCTGCAATGTCAGTCCTCCATAACTACTTGCTCTCACACAGTGTGTGACAGTGTGTGTGGATGTTTGTGTGTCAACAAAATTCTTAATGCTACACTTACATAGGGCACAAAGCCGTACTCGTGTATTAGTTTCAATGTTTCAGTTGGTGTACTTATAGGTTTACCAGCATTGAGACAACGTTTATCTTTTAAATTGACAAGGCTGATGTGCTTAGATGTTTGTGGCTAAGACTGTTGTGCAGCCTGGAACACTTATCAGTTAGAACGTCAGGTGACATGTCTTTAATTTAAATTCACACAAAAAATAAAAAGGTTCACTGTGATGTTTTATTTGTTGAAATCTCTGAGAGCACATATAATAACATGCAACATTTTAAAGTAAAAATTTATTTTGTACTGCATTTATGTATCTTCTATTTTCTCATCTTCCCCCTCATACTAGAACTGTCTTTTTTCCTTCTCTTTCATACCTGCATTGTACCAGCTATTGGGTGTTCTATATCTAAATGGGTTACCAGTTCTGTAGCATCTATTAGGTAACCTTGGAATTTAGAATCATCCTTGCAGTTTTTAAAATGCACTGTTGACTTTTCTAGTAAGTAGATAGCTTTCGATATATCTGTGTTTAAACTTTGTAGAGTTTTACTGACATCATTGATAAGGAGTAATATATATCACCACTGAACTAAGGAATGTAAAATCATGAATGAGGTTTGCCTCATGCGCAACCATTCCTTACGTATTTTCAGCTTCGTTTATTTCAACCTGTGGATCATAGACCTCTCCTATGTTATACTTAAGAGGGCTGACAGTGGCAATCCTACTTTCCTGTCTTGTACTTAATGATATCAATGTTAGGGCAGATACATGACTGTTCAAGACTGCCCAACATCTAGTAGACACAGAAAATAAATCTGTATTTTTCTCACCAAACTAAAGAATGAAGCTGCATATTCTGATGCATTAGCAACAAAATAGGTTTATTGAATGACTACTGCAGGGAACATAAAATGCGCCTTAGGTTTATATCTTTAAATCTGCTTTTGCATTGCTATGTTCTTGCCTTTCATATTATAACCATTATCACACCCTTGGTCCCTCACGTCCTCCAGAGGTATTTTCACTTCCTCTAACTGTTCTAACACCACTTCTGTAAGTTGTAAGCTAGAATTACCTCTTACAGGTACAAAGCCCATAAAATGTTCACCAACTAATATATACTTCATGATAACAGTATCAGTAGGATTCACATTAACAAAATGCAAAATCATTGTCATTTTCTTAATATATATTTCTGGTTTTACAATGTACAAACACTTTTCTGGCACCCAAAACTACAGATTTTAATATCTTCTTATCACTTTGCTCCATTCTTGCCTATTGGACCATAAATATTCCTCAATTTCCCAATCCATCATTGACCCTTTAATTCCTTGAATCCCTGTGCTATGCAGTCTTCCTTTTCTCCTTTCTGGTGGCATCCACTCCATTATTCTTCTGGTTAATCTTTAATCTTCCATTCTTTTAGCATGCCATTCTATGTGTTTCTGTTGAATAAAATCTAAAATTGAATTTTGAGCATTCATATTTTCTTATATAATCTCATTTTGTAATTGTTTCTCTTTCAGATATCCTAGCAGATTCCAATAATCCATTTCTGTTACCAATAATTTTCTTTTCAACTGATAGTTCAGAGTCCACATTTTGGAGCTATAGGTTATAATATTTCTATTATTTTAACCATTATAGCTTTAGTTTCTTTTGAGACTTGTTTATCTCATAATATATCATTCAAAGTAGATATAACATTCTTTCCTGAGTTTATCTTTGATCTTATTTCCTTTTCTTGTTTCCCATCTTGTATAATCTTTACTCCCAGGTATTTATATTCCCCTGGATGTTTAATTATCCCCATTTTGTCTTCTAGTACCAAATCTTGATGAACATCTGCAATGGCATATGCTTGGATTTATCCATATTTACTTTTAGGTCCCATTTGTTATATTCTTGAATCAATTTCATTGTAAGATATTTTACATAATTTTCTATATACCAGAGATGTCTTGTGTACTGTCCAAAATTATACTATAATATTTAGCAGATTTCAGAAAAGACTATATATTTTTTTTCATGTTGATTGAAAATGTGACTTATTTCATTTTGTATGTTTTTCCGCAGATAATGATGAGATTTACTTTCACCATGTGTTGTTCTCCTTATATGCTTACCTAACACTCAGTCAAATTTTCCAAATAATTTGACCAACTTTAAGAAATTCTTATTGTTATGGGTTAACAGTTTGTCTGAAGTTCCTCTTAAAGGAAGACATTGTTGAGCCAGAAACCGAATAAGTGCTCTAAGTTGTTTGGTAATGTCTTTGCAATTGCAGGTTTCTGCACTTAATATCTTCAAAGTTCCTGTATCAACAGTGTTGCCTGATTTTAATCTGTTGGAGAGCTTCCCCACTTTTGTTGTGATTCTAAGTACACTGAGGATCTGCAATGATTAGTCAATGCCTCAGAAGTGTGCTGATAGTTTCTGTAGCCCCCTGAAGTGTGCAATATTTTAATGTTTGAAAAATGTTTGCATCAGAAACAAAACATAACATTTCTATGCCTTTCAATTAACTACCCATTTTCTCTGAACAATTTCACCATTGCACAAATTGGAATTATAATGGTTACAAGTAAATCAACAGTTAGATTCATACAAATGGCAGCTGTCAAATTCAGTTGTTTGTTCTGGAGGACCTCTTCTGACTAAGGTTGTCCTAAAAACATCCTTTATTTTGGAATTAATTGTTCTTTCACACAAGCCGTGTGTTGGACAGGGTTGGAAAGGTGGAATCAGATGACTAAAAAATTCAGTGCCATAGCCGGGATTTGAAGCACGGATCTCCGTCCGGTTGCTCTTAACAACTGAGCTAGCATGGCAACATGCCAGCATGCCATTAAATTCTCCAGCTGACTCGCATTTTTTCCGGTAAACCACAAGGAGATCTCAAATTGTATTGAGAAAAAGCCCGGGACTTAAGTACTTACAAAGAATGTAAGTCGCCATTGGGGTATAACATCTCAATACAATTTGAGATCTCCTTGTGGTTTACTGGGAAAAATGCGAGTCAGCTGGAGAATTTAATGGCGTGCTGGCATGTTGCCATGGTAGCTCAGTGGTTAGAGCAACCTGACGGAGACTGGGAGATCCATGTTTCAAATCCCGCCTATGGCATTGAATTTTTCAGTCATCTGATTCTATCTTTCCAACCCTGTCCAACACACGGCTTGTGTGAAAGAACAATTAATTCCATTAATTGACCTAATAGTGGTTGAAGCTAAAAGCCCGGGACTTAAGTACTTACAAAGAATGTAAGTTGCCATTGGGGTATGACATCTCAATACAATTTGAGATCTCCTTGTGATTTACTGGGAAAAATGCGAGTCAGCTGGAGAATTTAATGGTGTGCTGGCATGTTGCCATGGTATCTCAGTGGTTAGAGCAACCAGACGGAGACCGGGAGATCCGTGGTTCAAATCCCGGCTATGGCATTGAATTTTTCAGTCATCTGATTCTACCTTTCCAATCCTTTATTTTGTCAGATTATTTTGCCGGGTCTGAATCAACTATTTTCTAACTGGTAACAATAGTGTTAGATGAACAGTTGTCATGATCAGCTGTAACATTTTGGCACTCGTCGAATTCTTGTATAAAATGTTCAATGAGCCCTGTGACGTTGAAGGTACAGCATTACCTACCAAGGATTATCCTGATTTATGTCTATCTCTGAATTAATGAATGGATTATCAAGTTCTTCTTTAGGTTGAAAATGTTAATGTAACAAAAATTAAAATTTTTATCTACATTTTCTCTTTCATCTCGTCATTTCATATGCTCTGAGAAGCTCTTCCTGCCATCAGACATTGCAAGAATTTAAATTTATATTTGCAACCTAGCCACACATAGTACATTTTTGTCTCTTCATGTTTACTAATTATACAAAATTCCATTCGAATGAATATGACTTCACATTTTGATAGTAAATGGCAAGACAATAAGAAATTAAACTTATCCAACTCGACCTAATAAAATTCTATACAGACCGTAATATTCCAGATGAGTCTACTCTGAGACAACGCTGTATACCCCACTGCTATAACAACATAATAAGAATACAAGAACGAGTCTATGGAAAGAAAATTTTCGTCTCTGTGAAACCAGTGAATCTTGCAACTCAATGACACTTCTGTGGCCTGAGGACTTAAGACACAATGATGTTTTACTCTTTGTTACTGACTCAGCACCTTACATAGTAAAAGCTACCAATGCAATCAAAGCATTTTAACCAAAAATGATACATGCGACTTATTTAGTGCACTCTTTTTACAGAATGGCCAAAGAAGCCAGAGCAAATTTCCTTGAAGTTGACAAACTGATGTTGCACACCAAGACATTTGTTAAAGATCTGTCACGCAAACAACTTTTCAAATTCCAAGCTCCTGACATTCCATTGCTGCTGCAGCCCATCTTCACCCAGTGGAGTACATAGATTGATTCCTGTGTGTACTATTGTGATCACTTCTAAACAGTGAAGCATGTAGTCGATTCCCTCGAAGCACAAGAAGCTAAGGCTATTCAAACTGCCCAAGAACTGTTTTCAAAGAGCGAAATGATGGGGAAATAACATATATTAAGGCAAATTTTGGCTCGTTGTCTAAAACTGTTGTGCATCTTCAAGCAAAGGTTGTGGCACTGGAAAACATTGATGTAGTTACAAGTGCAGATGCATTAAAAAATGTAATTAAAATGTAATTAAAAGTATGCTCTCATTGCATCTGTAGATGTTGAATGGAGTTTTTCAATTTACAGAGCATACTGGCAGACAGTCAACATTCATTTTCCTTTGGTCTCCATCATCTACTGTAATGCAGAATGAAGTAAGCCTGTAAATTGTAATATGTAAATAGGTATATAATTTTTCATTAATGTTTCCATCTGATAATGTATTCAGTTATCTAACAGTAGTTTTTTTTCCCCCCTTCCAGGTGTTCCCTTATTATCTTGCAAGAACTGCTCCACACACACTGTGTAAATCAAAGGGCTGAAATTAACAATTGTCTTTATCTTGAAACTTTCTCATTCTTGTTATAAATTATAACTTCAATTTGGATATAGAAAGATGGTGCTTGAATTAAATTGTATGTTATTCCAAGTCTATAATTGGGCCAACAACATATATGTAAAACAGGCCAAATTTTATAAATAAACCAGTATTTTCATGCAAATTTTTGGGTCCTTTTTTCTGATTTTTGGGTCATTATTTTGTATTTTTGCAGTAATTTTATAGCTCATTTTTAAAGTATTTTTAGGTCATAAAAGACCGGGCCCTGTTCATGAGTCACCAATGTAATCAAATAAGCTAAAGCTAGGGTGTTGAAACACTCTTGCTTATAAACATGATACTTATAGTTGAAAACTTGCCACATATGGCATGCTTTGACTATGTTCATCAATGAGGGTTGTATCCAAAGTGATCAATCTGGCGCTTCACTTGTCACCAGTTTCATAACAATGACTCTCCAAAAAGTTGCCAGATTTTAACAATTATTTGTAATTGTGTTATGTTTTCACATGATTTGCTGCCCCTAAAACCCGCCACCCGGAATGGTGGCATGAGTCGACCCCCCCTCGAATTGCCCTTTGCATTGGAAACAAAATTTTGTAAATAAGTACCATACTTTTTTGGTATAAATTTGATGTTTATTGTATTTAACAGTATATAATTCAGATTTTGTTGCATTAGAATGCGCTAACAAAAAAAAGAACTTACTACACAAAGCAGAGAATTAAAAGCCTACCTCTGTTTATTGGGTGTCTGAGGAGAGCTACATTGGCCATACATTTAAATATGTTAACAAAGAAGTACGGTTTGAATGTTTTACAAAGCAGAGTATTAAACCACCAGCTAATTTAAATGCCTAGCTCAGGTCGTGGTCAGCTATTAACGGTGTCCAAGGTAAGGGTTCTTCATAAGTTAATTGAATATGTTAAATCCAGCTAGAAGCAGATTGATTGAGGTTTCTGAGAATTAGCTAGCCATTGCACATAGGCAAAGGGGAGAAAGAATAGTTTAGGGGAGGATATATGTAAATAGTAAACCAATAATGTGTTAATATTAAGAGGGAATCTCCTAAACCAGGAGTTGAAGGATAATGAAATAAAATGATATGTGGCATTGTGCCTCATGAATTGATTCAACATTGAGCATTCAAAACTCAGTCCACGCCTCACATGTATTCAGCTCGCTTGTCTTGAGGTGATATAAACTAGTGTAAGGTTCTTTGATCATTTAGTAAATTATATTAATTTCTTGAAAGTAACATCTGCAATAGGAAAATGTTTATTTGGGTAATAGCTTGCCTTGGCATAACATAATTAATACTTTGTTTTACTGGATTCCAGCAAATAAAATTGTAGTGATAGAAGCCAATAAAAGTGTCACTATTTCAAAATTATTATTACCCATGCCCATAAGAGATGAGTTAGCCCGAAGCAGACAAAAGAACTGGTAGAACAATGTTCGACTACACTGCTTCCTACTACAGTATGAAGTAATGATATATGAAATACATTTAATAGTATGGTTAGACTAGAAACCACGAAAATTAAAAGATTTGTAGCATTACAAGTCTCCTTTGAGGTGCGATATCTCAGGATAGTTGAGAATCCCTTTTATAGTTTCACTAGGGACAGACAAAGATTTGTGGTTCAAGCCATAGCATTGAATTTCAAACCATTGCAATAAGTTTTTCAAATGCAATTTAATCTTCCAGCCCTAGGGAACAATCAGTCAATATTAAAAGGAATTATCAGACATTCTATTATTTCACTTAAAGTTCAAATAAAAAAAAGGAAAAAAAAACAGATGTTAAGAAATACATATAGTGACGAAGGCAGGACCTCCACTTCATGAATAGTGGGGCACATCCTTCAGTGCTGACTGGAACACGATTGATTGAGATAGAGGGAGCCATTCTTGAAGCATCTATGAGACTAATCCAGAGCAACAGCATAATTGTTAGAACTGCCTTTGTCTCCCTCTTGCTGACGTACGAAGCTTCCAGAAACTCTGACAGCTATATTTAAGCAAGTGTATTTGTGACAAGTTAGTGGGTTAATTGTTATTGTTGTTGTGATATGCAGCAAGTGCTGCTCAGTGTGTGCTGGAAGAAAAGTCCTGTGTTTGACAGCAAGCGACTGGAAGAGGGAATAGGAGCCCTATGTTTGACAGCATAGAAGAGGGAAAAAGAGTCCTGTATTTGACAGTGAATATAGAAAAGGGAAGAGGAGCCCTGTGTTTGACAGCATAAAAGAGGGGAAAAGAGTCCTTTGTTTGACAGTGAGCATAGAAGAAGAGTCCTGTGTTTGAAACTCCAGTGAGTGAAGCTGAAGGAAGAAGAGACTGCTTTGCTCATGATTCATTACACTGTTACGCGCAAAGAAAATAAAAGTGAAGTGACAGTGGAAACTTAACTAAGTCACTATATATTGCATTTTTATGGTAATATACAGTAACGTTCATGTCTAAACCTAGAACTTCCCATATCTATAATTCTATGACACAGAAACAACTTTATTGTTTTGTGAATGCTTACAAAATGCTTGTTGTACAATCTAGGCATTACAGTACAGCTCTTATGAAAACCCTGAACAAAAGGTGGCATGGATGAACTCATATGGAGTAACCAAAAACATGTTTGAAGTACAAATTTATACATAACTGGTGTGCATTCATGTATCTCTTGACAGCAATACTTTGCAGGTAAACATTTTACATTTTGTATTTGAATACATTTATTGTTCACTAATACATAAGTTTTTGTCCTCAACAGGGTCAAGATGTGCAGAAAGAAAAAAGCGCTGCTAGAGATTGTCTTGACTCAGCTTCTAGAGTCAATTTCCAGCAAGCCAGAAATATGGCTGGCAGATGGTCCAGCTTCTGTAGTCACATTTGACATTCTGAAGTCTGGCAAAGGTATGTCCCAGGTTAGCTGTGTATGTATGTTAATGCAAACACTTTTCGCTCAAATCATATTTTAACTAATTACGTTGTTACATTTGGGGATGCTGCACTGCTGAGCTATAATAATGAAATACCTGAACAAACAGTGACTCCCTCTTTTCTGATTCATATCTTGAAGAACCTAAAATGCGTTTTCAATTTAGTTTGGCTCACAGAAATCAGGAATTGGAACCAGAATAGGAAGGATAAAAGCTAATTTTAAAATACGTGTATTATAATGGAAGTGTTCACAACTAATGCTTATAATTTCCCAGAGCCTAGAGTTGACCATGTTTCAACTTTTCCTTTCCCGGTAATGATATATTGTATTTGTATAGTGTGGCTTTCTTCATAGTAGAAATTATTTGAGACCTTGAACTGCTCTCTCTATTTGCAAGCTTAAGGGGGGAGGGGAAGAAAAAAAAGAACAACAGGAAACTTTAACCCTATGATCCTCCTGTTCAAAGCATTATTGCATGGCTAGGAAGGCTTCATTTTTAAATGGGCATTAAGTTCAATTCCCTATAGAAGAAACTATATTCTTGCTTGAAAAATAAACATACAAAGTAAACTAAAAAGGATACAAATTACATTTTTTTTGTATTTATTCTTGAATGTTTAAAGCATACATTGGCTAACTCAATTAATTTAACCCTTGCACATTTTGCTGGTAATGGTACTCCAAGAAACATTTCAACAACACAACAGAAGATGATACTGTCTGCAATTATAAGTTATCTGTTAACCCTTTCCAGATGGAGCCATCTTTTTTCTCACCACATAAAGCACACAGTTTTGCATGACCTGAGATTTCATCTAAATGATAAAGACTAGCAGATGCAGTTGTGGTAGGGAAACTTCTTTTCCTGCCTGTATGCTTGTGAAACATAAATGCTCCTATAAGCTGATGCACTGATTTTTCTGTGAACAGAAACTGCTGCCTGGTACCATGAACTGCACGTGCTGGCTGGTTTGTGAGGTTGTACAGAATGAATGAATTCACAAAACATACAATGAGTATAGAATGTAATATATGTGAAATCGTTTTACTGATGTCCCCACCTCCACTTGTTTCCAAGTCATTCAACATTTGTTGTTCACCGATATTATTTTTATCTTCATCCATGTCCACTGACATTGTCTTCATCTTCATCCTCTTTAATGGAAATGGTGTGAGCTTGCTATTAGTACTCTCATAAAATTTGTAAAATTTCTGTATCTCTTAGACCTTAACTGAATTCACAAGATGTAGAAACTATTGCCTAACTAATCTGAGCTGTCAGGAAGCTTTTTAACATTTGGTACTGAATGTGTGGACTTGTGTCAGCATTTAGTGCTTATATGTTCATACACATGCAATACTAAGCGATTGCATTATGTCAAGCTTCAATCGGGTGCTGTTCCATTTTCACACCATAACTGCTAAACCCACATGTAAGCAAGAGTATTCTGGAGCATTTAGGCCAGCAGGGAACATTTAAGGTTGGTTCACAACAATCGAGAATGGTAACCAGAACAAGAACGACAAAGTTGAAATACATGTATTTTAATGGGAGCGTTCACACTTGACAGGAAGCCTTCCCAGGACCCGGGAACGAGAAAGAAGATTTGATCAAGTTTTAACTTTCTTGTTCTCGTTCCCAGGCAATTAAGTCCATATTGTGCATGTTAGACTTTTCACTGTAGAGATTATTCTAGGCAGCTGTGACCTGAAACAGCCACTAGTGCTTTCTCTAGTTGCAAGCTGGAAACAAGAAATCGGAAGAAATTCTAGTAAATGTGCCTCCTAACTTCAGATCTTGACACCTGCACATTGAGCATTGGTTGTTCTAGTGAAACGGTCATCTGTAGTTTGTTTATGTGCAACTCAAATTGACTATTGCCTCAAAAACAAGAGTAAAGACTGCAAAGAACAACAAAAACTTGTTGAAATGAACAAGGAGCAACAAACAACTTTAATGCATGTCATTAAAAAAAGGAATGAAAGCTTGGTACAACTAGAGAAATCAGAAATATAATGGATTTGCATTTAGATAATGTTTACTTTATCAAATTTTTATGTTGGCTAACCCTCATTATGTTGGCTGAATTGGAAGCGGGTAAAAAATGTCATTGATCAGTTAAAAACAAGTGAAATCTCAATGTGTAAAATCAACTTTCCACTTTGTGATCAATATGGTCATCGATATGCATTCCCGTTCAGTTATCAGACTATTGTGAACCAAAATCTTGTATGCTGTATTGCTACTCATTCTCGTTTCCTTTTTTGGTTACCATTCTAGGATTATTGTAAACCAGCCTTTAGATCACAAGCGCTTTAGTGCGCAAGGGCTGGCAAGTGAGAAATCGTTTTGAAATGTTGTCTTTTAAATGGCTCAGAAAATGTCCCATATGTAAATTATGAGCATTTATGGCCGTTTCACCAATCAATGTTAAAAATACTCTTTAACATGTTGTTTGCTACCATTATTTCAGAAGTGTAACATAATAATAATGACACCAACACCACTTTATTGCAGTCAATAGACTCTTACAAGAGCATCTGACACTGTCAATTATAGCTATACAATACAATTTACTTAATAATTACGTTGATATTGTAATGAAAAGAAGCTAGATACAGTGATGTGTATTGAATTTATTTAAAGGTGAGTCGGAATTGTTACACTAACATCACTTACTTCATTTACTCACTTAACATGTTTCGGGAAACGGTTGTTCCCATCCTCAGAAGCTAATCCGACTGGCCCTTGTTGGTGTTTCCGTTTTTTGGACTGGATACTGTGGTGGCATCTTGTGGTGGAGAAATGTACTTCCAGAGAGGATTTGGTGGCGGCAAATCAAACTTCATTAGATGTGTGTTGTGTTTTAGAATGGTGATCTTCTCCCATGCATCTAATTTGGCTGCAAATTTGGCTGGTTTGACTAATGTAATATTGGGTTTGATGTTGTGATTAGTGATCCAAAAATGGTGTGAAACTGCAGATTTGTCCATTTGTTTGTATTTGTGCTCCTTTAGCCTAGTTTCTAGGTTTCTTTTTGTCTTAACCTATGTATACTTTATTGCAATCTGAACAATTGATTTTATAGATTCCAGCTTTTTTGTCTTGTGGGATGGGGTCTTTTAACTTGTTACAAAGTAATTTCTCTATGTTAAATTTGTTCTGTGGAGCTAGGCTGATGTTGTGTTTCATGAAAATCTTCTTAAATTTGTGAAATGTTCCTGGGTGGTATGTGAATTTCTTGAACTTTAGCTCTTTATCTTGCTGGCTGAGATTTGTTGTGTTTCTGATGTGCATCTGTCGTTTGAATTTTGCAATTTTTTTGTCAATAGTTGTTTTGTTGTACCCATTATGTATTGCTGTGTCTACTATATGCTGGTATGCTTGTTTATTTAAGGGGGTATATACCAGTCTATGTGTTAGGCTGTTTAGTACTGCATGTTTGTGTGTGGTTGGATTGAAACTCTTTATTTTTTATGTAATTAGTAGAGTGTGTTGGCTTCTTGTATATGCCAAAGGTTAGGTTCTTTTGTTCTCTGATGATTTTTGGGTCTAAAAATGATAGCATGCCTTCTTTTTCTATGGTGAATTTTATTGATTGGTTCTGTAGGTTTAGTAAGGCTAAGGAGTCTTGTATGAACCTATTAGGGACAACAGCGAAGATGTCGTCGACATATCTGTGCCAAACTTTAAACATGTATGGAAAGGAAGTTGTTATGTGTGTTTCTAAGTAGCTCATAAATAAATCTGCCAGGAAAGGTGAAAGTGGGTTGCCCATGGTTAGACCTGTTGGTTGTTGATAGAACTTCTTATTGAAACTAAAACAATGTGTAATGCATAAATTGGTAAGTTGTATGAGGTCTTCTATTTCTTCTTCAAGCAAGTTAGTCTGCTGTAGCCATTTCTTTAATTGACGCAGGAGTTGATCTGTAGGGACACTTGGAAATAGTGCAGTGACATCAAAGGAAACTAATCTGTCTTCTGGTTCGAGTTCCAGGGATTTTATCTTCTGTATTAAATCTTCTGAATTCATTATGTTTTTGCAATTGAATTTTGGTAGTGAAGATGCACATCAGAAACACAACAAATCTCAGCCGGCAAGATAAAGAGCTAAGGTTCAAGAAATTCACATACCACCCAGGAACATTTCACAAATTTAAGAAGATTTTCATGAAACACAACATCAGCCTAGCTCCACAGAACAAATTTAACATAGAGAAATTACTTTGTAACAAGTTAAAAGACCCCATCCCACAAGACAAAAAAGCTGGAATCTATAAAATCAATTGTTCAGATTGCAATAAAGTATACATAGGTAAGACAAAAAGAAACCTAGAAACTAGGCTAAAGGAGCACAAATACAAACAAATGGACAAATCTGCAGTTTCACACCATTTTTGGATCACTAATCACAACATCAAACCCAATATTACATTAGTCAAACCAGCCAAATTTGCAGCCGAATTAGATGCATGGGAGAAGATCACCATTCTAAAACACAACACACATCTAATGAATTTTGATTTGCCGCCACCAAATCCTCTCTGGAAGTACATTTCTCCACCACAAGATGCCACCACAGTATCCAGTCCAAAAAACGGAAACACCAACAACACGGGCCAGTCGGAGTAGCTTCTGAGGATGGGAACAACCGTTTCCCAAAACATGTTAAGCGAGTAAATGAAGTAAGTGATGTTAGTGTAACAATTCCGACTCACCTTTAAATAAATTACTTAATAATATTTATATAAGTATACATATCCATTATAATTCACTAATATTATACAAGCATCTCTCTATCAGGAATAATTTTAGGACAGTGTTAAATTTTGAATATCTGGTATGCTTAATTGCACATGGTAATTTATTATATAGTATAGCTCCCATTTTATATGGGTCCTTATTTGTTTGACTTTTATTTGTGCTCACCCTATGGTTATCGTTTGCTCTTCTCGTATCGTATGAATGACAGTCTTTATTGAGTATGTTAAATTGCTTTTTATTTTTAACAAGTATAATGGTTTTAAACACATACAGTGAAACTACAATTAGGATGTTTTGTGTTATAAATGTTTCACGGCAGGTTTGCCGAAACCGAAAGTTGAACACAGTTCTTATGCACATTTTTTGTATTTCTAATAATCTGTCCATATTAGTTTTACTTGCCCCCCCCCCAAATTTCAACACCATATGTTAGATGTGGGTAAATGATGCCATAGTATGCTGCTTTAACAATATTGGTGTCTCCATATTTTGCTAATTGTCTCAATAGATACAGTCCTGTGTTCATTTTTTTACAGACAATTTCCACATGTATGTTGTAAGATAAAGTTTCTTCTATGTGTATGCCCAGAAATTTATAGGTTCGTACCTATTCTAAAGCAGTATTGTTAATGTTTATATTTATATTATTGTTTTGAAACATCATGAATTTTGTTTTTTCTATATTTAACTTTAGTCCATTGTGTAGGAGATAATGTGATATTTCATCTATTGCATTTGTCATTTTACCTTCTAAACATTCTGTACTTTCACTCCAGCATATTACAGATGTATCATCTGCATAGGAGATCACTTTGCTGTTTTCCGGTAAATTATTTATCTAGATGAAAAAAAGTGTGGGTCCCAGTACTGTTCCTTGCGGTACCCCCGATTTTACTAAATTATACTCTTATTTAATGGTCTGTATAATGTCACCTTTTTTCCAATTTATTTCTGTGCATTGCAACCGGTTTACAAGTTCAGGCTGCAAGGTTAACTTCTCTTTCGTTTTATGTTTAACCATACTTTTCAACTGAGGGCAAGTTTCATTGAAGTGTAGAGTAAATTTTTGTATAAAAGCCTTCCATTTCTCGTGTGTTGTGTGTGTTATATATCTCTATCCATTCCTCTTTAGCAAGCCTATGCTTTAGTTTATCTAGGTTACATTTTCATGTGTCCCTATCGTGCCTGTATATGCTGTCTTTCATTTGGCTGAAGCAGTTGTAAATATCAATAATTTGACCCCTATGGTCTGACACATGAAATTCATTATTTATAGTGGAAAATCTGTGTTTATTTAAATTTGTTATTATGTGATCTATTGAGCTGCTAGAGTGATCTGTGATTCTAGTGGGCCCTTGAGAGACAATATTCAAGTAAAAGCTATCGAGGATATCCCTTAGATCTCTGTTATCCGCGTCTACATTAAAGTCACCTAGGATGATTGTGTGTTGGTTGAATGTAATTTTGTGCAGTATATTTTCCAGATGAATTAGGAACTCCTGTATACTTGTGTTAGGGGATCTATAAACACCAAGTCGTCCTCCGTGGACTAGTGGTACCGTGCTAGCCTCTAGTTCCCAAGGTCGCGGGTTCAAACCCGGCGGAGGGCGATGGATTTTTTCGGGCGTAAAAATCGTTAGCACGGCTTCCTTCGGAAGGGAAGTAAAGCCGGTGGTCCCGTGTCGTAGATTTACGGCACGTAAAAGAACCTCAAGCCTGATAAAGAGGCCTCTGAGCAAAATTACCGGTGTTTCACGCCCAATATAGAATGGGACGCTAAGAACCATAGTAGTTAAAGAGCGTCCATAAATAAGACTCAATTTTTTTTTATAAACACCAATAATGAGTACTTGTCCTAATTCTGTGTTTAGTTTTACTGCTGCTACCTCAAAGACCATCTCTACACTTAAGTTTTCTACCCAGTCTACCTTATTTACGATAATATCATTCCTAGCATACAGTAAGACTCCTCCACTTCTACGAATTAGACGGCAATAATGGGAAACTAATTCATAATTTGTAAAGTTTACAGAATGTAATTGCTCCTTCCTTAGGCTATGTTCTGAAAGTACAATAACTTGAGGATTTGTGTCATTTAGAACTGTTATAATATTTCAACTTTATTGAAGACATATTGTGCATTTTGGTGGTATATTCTAAGGATAGAGTTACTGTGCAGGCTGCTTTTATCATCATAGGATGAACACGAATTTATAGCTTGTCATTGTATATTATCTACTTTCCCAAATGAATTGAGTACAAGGGTTGTTTTTCTGCCAATGGTTTTTATTTTGTCCGAGAGGAGTGAACTTAAGAACCCTTTTCCTTTGTTGTTCAAGTGTAAGCCATGTCTGGTATGGTACTCACGTTTAAGGTTGCTGATGTCCACTACATTTACATTTGGATTCACTGAACACATTAATTTCACTTTTTTATTTGTTTTCCGTATTTCTTTGTTAACGCATGAATTATAGTTTAAATCGTACCTGTTAGGAATGTTCACCACTATTATATCTGTCTTCCTAATGTCCTCTCTTTGCAGAACCTGATTTAGCGCGTTTATAGCACTGCTTGCTTCATTCTTATACACATCATTTGCACCAGCTATGACTATTTTTAAGGCTTCTTTTTCACTTTTCTCACTGTTTCTAGATATATTTACAGTAGCAGCCTCGAAATTTGCGTTAGGCTTCACGTAACCTGTAACTTCACTATCACTAACGTTTTCGCGTATTTTCTGCGCCAGACCTCTTGCATGGCTATCTGCGTAGATTGCGATTTTCTTCCTCTTATTTCCAGTTGGATTGTTTTCTTTGGTGAATTTCACTTCTATCACTGGTTGAAGTCCCCCTTCTTCTTCATCTGTTGTTAGGGCAGTGAATTTTTTTTCTGTCACGAACACGAGCTGCGTATTGGCATTCTTTGATTTTCTGGTTGTAATATGTTTTTTTTTCCATTCCATTTCTAGTTGCATTTGGCTTTTTAGTTGTACATTTTCTGTCGTTAGCCTTATTATTTCTGACCGTGCTTCATTTAGCTCTTTGTGTAGTATCTCAATTACCACGTCGAGAGACTTGATGTTTTCATTCTTGCTCGTCGTCATTGTGCAGTTCTCAACTGTAGATTTCTCGTGATTCTTCTGTTGCAAGCTTTTATCGGCTTTATCTTCATTTGCAGCACTTGTTGTACTCTTGTTTAAGTTTTTTTGTCGGTTCGTTGCACATTACTGGGTTTTAGCGTATTTACTTGCACTATTACAAGATGTCATACTACTGGCAGCCATCTTGAATAGCTCATTCTTGCTCGTCAATTTTTCATCTGTTGATTTCTCGAGATTCTTCTGTTGCTCACTTTTACCTTCATTTGCAGCACTTGTACTTTTGTTTAAGCTTTTTCTGTTGGTTTGTTGCACATTACTGTTAGATCTGTTGGGTTTTTGTGTATTACTTGAGGCACTACTACGGAGAGTTATTCAACCGGCCGCCATCTTGAAGCTTGGTGCAGTGACTGTGGGAAAATATTTTGTGATACACAATTATTTCATTGAGAGCATTTATGCCATATTAATTACCATAATGTTAAAACTCTTGCATTTCATCAAGCTTTTACAGTGAACTGTTAGCTAACATTTTATTAATGCAAAGATTTGCTGTGAACAACAGCTTTTGGAGAGTCGGTGACCAAACCACACAGCTTCTGCACATGCTCTGATGCACTTTTGTCTTTGCATCGCAGCACCCTCTGTTTCAGTAGCAGACAACAGGTTACATTCATAGACAGTTGCCAAGTCATTTTCCTGATAGTTTCAGTTTAGAATTGTGATGTCAATTTTAAAGTTCTTCTAGGTGCAGAGGATCTAATGTTTCACTGCTAGGAAAGGGGTTAATTATAGAACTGATTACTAAGTACAGTGGAATTATCGAGTGTAAAAAGCTGACACCTTAAATTAAAGGATAAGGATGCAGCCTGGGAGAAAATTCATGAGCAGTTTAAGTGTAATGCACACATTTCTCCCGGGTCCAATAAGTAACTGTGGCAATTTTATGCCAACATAAATGTAGCACAATAAATGAAGAGTGTTTACAATGGTTTAAAATCGGTGGTAGACATTACATTGAATGGACAAAAATGTGTTGTCATTAAAAATTAAATGGACCCAACAAAAATACTGTTTGTTTCATAAACCTTCTGGATAACCTCAGAAATGGTACGTTTGGAAATTCCAACATTATAACCCACCATTAAATAAAAAATGCCTGTAACATAAAATCTCAGAGTAATTAACACTTGTAGCATATGGGAAAGAGGCATGTTTCTGTTGGCAGTATTCTAACCTCTCTTCTTTCCTCTATAACCCTGCTCACAACTGCTTTGTACAGTCTGTATCACTTTAAAAATTCCTTCTTCTGCAGGTTTTAAAATTTATTATGATGAATATCTCTTCCGTGATTAGGAATGGTATTAAAAATGCCAAATACAGCAAACTCTGTATGGTTTACAGCAGCCATTTTCCAAATTCTAACATTTGTTAAATGTCTCAACACAAGGATATAGCGAAGTCAACTTAACACAAAGTTTATCACAATGTTACAGCTAACATTGTTCAATGAAGTTCCAACTAACATTGTTCAATGTGTTCAATGAAGTTCCAACTAACATTGTTCAATGAATTAGAATTTGTGTTAATTTCAATGCATAAATATGAAAATGAAGTAAACTTTTGGATTATACTCAACCATAGCTGAATGAAAGCTGAAGGTTTGGAATTTACCAAAGGAGGAAGGAATGGAATTTGCTTTCAATTTGCTTATAGCATATTGTTGCTGAACTTTTAAAAGTTAATGTTTAGATATCATCTGTGAAGCAAACCATTGTAAGTGCCTGATTTGCAAAAATTGCCTCTTTTAAAAAATTAAAATAAATGAAAATAATCTTCCAGAGTTACCTCAGGAATGCCAGTATGCATATTACAGACAGGGAGGAACATTTTATTAAGTTTTTAGTGGTTCTTGTAAAGTTGGAAAATGGCACTTGTAGGTGGATGATATATTAAGATTTGCAAAGGCTATTTTGAAATCATCTAAATTTATTGAATTGTCATCTATCATTTAAAGTCCTAACCTCATTTAACATGATACTATGTTGATATTGTAATGAAAAGAAGCTAGAAACAGTGATGTGTATTGAATTTATTTAAAGGTGAGTCGGAATTGTTACACTAAACTTAAGTGATGTTAGTGTAACAATTCCGACTCACCTTTAAATAAATGATACTATGTATTATACCTGGTTCAGCGAGAGTTGATATGTACATATCCTTCCACGTGTAAGCAGAAAGGAGAAGATGGAGGAGTGGGGGGAAGGAAAGGAGGCATTTTGTTCAGTTTACGCTACTGGTGCAGATTTGGGATTGCATCACAGACATTGCTTAAGGTGTAGGACTTGGAGATTATATGCTTAATGAACATTTGATCTCTTTGTAATATGCTGCTTTGTATATCATAACTAATATTTTACTGGAGGCAAATAATAATAATAATTATACATTTTTGCTTATACTTTTATTCCGAATCTGGCAGCGGCTCTATTCCTTCCAGATCAGATTCGGAACCATCTCTGGAATCATTCTCGGCAGTATTAATGATCTGATGGTCCACTAAACTGCCCAGTTCTGCCATCTTTGTTTCATAAATATTTATGACCCACACAACAATATATTCTCTGTCAATAATCACTTTTGTTTTTTTCCTGTTCACAAAATCAAAGCCAATCTGCTTCAGTATTAAAACGAAGTGCTTTTGCCACAACTTGAACCACTACCGTCACTGTCCATATCGTGACTGAAGGGCAATAACTTATTGGTATGCAAAAATGGGCCCGTTCTTACCTGAAAATGACCCAAGTAATGCCTGTCCCACCTGGAGAGAGAGGCAGGGAAGTAAGGCACGTACGTAATACAATGGAAGGGACATCTTCCCTCTCCCGAATTGGCTGTGGTATTTCTCAGAAACAGATATTTCCACCACTAAATAAAGCCTTTATAAATAGCTCTAACTAATCCAGCTTTATGCAACCATTTTATAGGTATATAAATAACATTAAATAACCTCCTCAAAAAGCTTAGACTGAGTCAATGTTTTGGGGAAGAATGTGACACCCATGTTATGGATAAAATCATGCGCATTTGTTTACATTGCAACTCAACTCTCGCTGATCAAGGTATAGCAAAAATTTGCTTTTGACTAGTCTAGTGTTTATAGAAACAACATGATTATAAATTATATTGTATGATGAATGAGAATATAAATTGCACAGACCTAAAATATTGAAATTGCTTGATACTATCCTAATTACTAAGGGGGGGGGGGAACTGACATGGTTAGCCAAAGTCATTAAGGCACGGACTAGTGAATGGGAAGCCTACAGTTCAAATCTTGCTAGGGTAAATGCTAGGGAGATACCCTAAACTTAGGCCTGGTATGTTTTCTTCCCAAATTTCCCTTCCCAATTTATCATTTCATGTATCATTGGCGTCCACCACTTCTACTGCCGTACATATTAAGAACAGGCCAAAAAACCACAGAAAACTCAAATACAAAGTTCTTTCAAATTCTGCACCTAAATTATTCAAACCTAGCGTACCTCATAATAGGTACAGTTCTACATTACTGCAGTACTTAATATTGCATTTTTTAATGTTTTAGCTACCACGGCAATATAGATGTAACATTCATGAATCTTAAATATCAGGCCCTTGTTTGAATAACTGTGGTTTGGTTCAGCATCCTACCTCTGTTTTTTATTGAGTGTTTACCCTCACTCCTTAGGCTGGATAAGGTAGAGTCACAGAATCTCTGTAAACTGAAGGAATGATGAGTTACTAAAATGTTCGAGTTTTACAGGCTTTGGAATGTTAATGACAAATAATGCCTTTGGCTGTATTAATATATAGTCTTTCTATAGCAACATACAACAGGAAATTGTGGAGGATAGTATAGAATTTTGTCTATAAAAGTATTACAACTGGCATATGGAAGTCATCCCATGTTCACATTGGACGATTTTAAGCAAAAAGTTCTATTGTTTGCTCTAGGTAAAATGTTCCCTTTGATATAAAATGCCTAAATAATAATAAAAAGTACAAATTATTTCTTAGCAAAAGCTGTGTTTTGGATAATATTTTGCTCTGAAACTGCTTTAAAAGGGCACACTCATAATTACTTAATTGTATTTTTTATCCAGATTTTCATTTTGTGTTAACTTCTCCAGTAATGGTTTTAAAATTCAAAGGAAATTCTTAATTAATCCTTATTTATGTTAAAGTTTATGTGCAGAATTTTAATTTGGATTTCAAGGTATTTTATTAAACCTTAAGAACTCCTGCAACAAGGTGTTCAGACTTCCCAAATATGTTTACAATGTACAATTTCTTGGAAATTGCTTAATGTTACATATTGCGGCCTTCATACTTTTCAAGAATGCTCAATGGAAATGATAATTTCCATCCCATTAGGTTCTAACATAATAGGCATTGTTCTCTGCTAGAGTTTCTGTGCCCCATGTGTGAGCGCTTTCATTACAGCCAGAAAATTACTTATCTTCAGTTTCCTTTCAATCTTTGATAAAGTTGAGAATGACCATTCTTGTGTAAATACTATTATGTAATGTGTATTTATGAATCAGAATCTGAAAGAATATATAAACTGTTAGAAGAACTGCTTGCTAATGCAGAAACTGTGAATGAACTGAGGAAAAAGACAATTGTGAGGAATGCCTGGAAGGTGCAAGATCACTCGCCAAAGCAACATAGATGTAGCAAATGTTGCAGAAAAAAAGATTACAAAACAAAATTGTTCTGCAGAGTATGGTATGCTGAGGTTGAGTCAAACTTCTAAAAGTAACACGCTGTGGATCAGACAAGATGTGTTGTCAGCAGCAGTATGAGCTACAATCAGATCTAATGTCCTAAAAATGAAACCTCCATTCCCTTCGACATGACATAACCTTTGCACTGGTGATGTCACAGGATAGTGGGAAAAGGTGTGTGTGTGTGTGTGCTTTTGTCATATTCAGCCATCTGTAGTTAGTAATAGTGTTAGGGAAGTCAATGCCACAACAAAGTGCCAGAATTGATGGCTTGGAGAGCCATAGGAAGGATGAAAGCTGGGCAGACATAACATGATGTACCACACTCCATTGGAGTGTCTCAAAGTGTAATTCCCAGACTGTGGACTTATTTTCAAACAACAGGAAGTGTTCACAGAAGGCAAGGTTAAGCTCGTCAATGGGCCGCAACAGTGAGAGAGGACCATTATCTCTTATTGACAGCATGTCGGAACAGGGGGCAGAATGCAATGTTACTGCACCATGCTTTGGAAATAGCAACAGAATGCAGCTTGTCATCTAAAACTGTCTGTAGTTGCCTTCATGCAAGTGGCCTCTTCTATGCAGTAGGCCCAAGTGTGTGTCTCATTAACAAGATGATATCGCGCAGTCCATAGAAACTGGGCAGAGGAACATTATGGTCAGGGGCACGCTGAAAGGAGACCTATTCTGTTCTCTGATAAGTTGGCATTCAATGTGTAAGCTGATGATAATTATATGCTCTCATCTGGAGGGAATATGGTACATGAAACAACCCCTTTTTTGTGCAAGAAAGCTTCTGATATGATGATGATGGAGTGATGTTGTGAGCTGGAGTGTTGGTAGACATATGGACCTTCACATCATCTGTGCAATGACAATTTGACAGCTCTAAGGTACAGAGACGAGCTCCTCCGATTTTTTGTCATGACTTATGCTGGTGTCATTGGTGATTTTTTCCTTTTCATGGACGATAATGCTTGTCAACACAGAGCTGTGTTGGTGGACGACATGCTGGATGAGGAGAGCACCAAGAGACCAGCTTGTTCTCCAGTCTTATATCCAATTGAGCACATCTTGGATGCATTAGGCCAATGTGTTGCAGCTAGACCAACACTTCCTGCAACTCAGGCAGAGCCGGAAAATGCCTTTGTAGCAGAATGTTGACTTATTCCCAACAGCTCATTGAGTCCATGCTAAGCAGGTGTGTAGTAGCATTAGCCATTTGGGGAAACCATACACCATAGTGGAGGACAGTTGCTGTAGTGTTTGCATCTGTTTTTTGTGCTGTCCTACTGATGCTGTGTCCTATCTCATGTCAAAAACAACCATATGCTTCTGTATCTGACAGTATATCATAATGTAACTAATCTCTGAATGAAATAAATCATCTGATATTGTTATACCTACATGAACTTTGATATCTCACATGATCCCCTAATTATATTGAGCATGTATATAAAATTTTTTTTGAAAAATCAGAAGGGCAGGAAACAGAGCAAAATGAAGTTATTTGCTGAATTTGCATTTATTGTAACCATTAAAGATGTGCTAACAGTGCTGTACAAGGTGTGATCAAGAAGTAATGGGAATTTTTGTTTTTCTTAAAGAATTTTTATTTAATCATCAACTTTGTCCCCTTCAAAGTAATCCCCCTCAGATATAACAGATATAATACACTTATGCCAGCGCTTTTTCCAATCTTGGAAGCACTTCTGGAACTTACTTTTCGTTATGGTGTTCAGCTCCTTCAGTGATTCTCTTTTTATCTCATCAGTGGTGGCAACATTTCGTCCTTTCATGGTTCTCTTCAGCCTCGGGAATAGAAAGAAGTTGCAGGGGGCCATGTCTGGCAAATATAGTGGCTGAGGCAGAATAATGGTTTTGTTTTTTGCCAAAAAAAGTCATGAAACAAGCATTGAGGTGTGAGTGGGTGCATTGTTGTGATGCAAATTCCATGAGTGGTTTTGCCACAATTCTGGTCATTTTCTTCGGATTGCTTCACACAAACGGCGCATAACTTCCAGGTAGTATTCCTTATTGACCATACAACCAAGGATCTCCTGATGCACTATCCCATTTTAATCAAAGAAAACAGTGAGAAGAACATGTGATCGAACTTGTCAAATGTTTTCAGTCTTGGCTCTTCAGGCAGTTTCCATTGAGATGATTAGGCCTTAGTTTCGACGTCATACCCCTATGCCCATGCTTCGTCACCTGTTATAACCTTCTTTAGAAGTTCTGGATCGTTTTTGACTTCATTCAGCAATTCCTGAGCGATGTCTACACAGCGTCATTTTTGCTCAAAATTCAGCAACTTCGGAACAAACTTTTCTGCTACATATTTCATGCCCAAAACATCAAAAAAAATTGCTTGGCATGAGCCAAAGGATATGCCGACATCATCAGCAAGCTCTCTGATGGTGATTCGGCAATTTTCCAGTACCATTTTCTTTACGTCTTCCACATTTTCGTCAGTAATTGATGTGCTAGGGCATCCAGGGCGGTCATCATCTTCGTCTTCTTGACCCTCTTTGAAACGTTTATACCACTTGTAAACTCTTGGCTTATCATAGTAGATTCACCAAAAGCCACAGCCAACATTTAAAATGTGGTGCTACACTTTATTCCATTTTTCAAGCAAAATTTAATGCAAATTCTTTGATCCATCTTTTTCAAAAGTAAAAATTTGCCGTGCACTCGAAAACACTATAACTTTTTTGATTGTCAACAATAAAGTAAATATTCAAAAAAGCTGAAAATGCAAACATACATCAAGAACATGTGTACCAACAAGATAAAACAAAACTTTTGAACATCGGATTTATAAAGCTCGCGAAATTAAAAAGTTCCCGTTATTTTTTATCACACTTCATAATTGTGTATGTGTCTATACAGATTACCTGAAAGTGCAAACATCATAATTAAATGGAACAGTGTAGGTATATTAGGTGAGTCCAATTTGTATATTTTAACAAGATCTACTCATTTTATTACCCCAGCAAAACTGTTTGGGCAAAGGAAACATTTAAAACAAATATAAAATTAAGATAAGTGATTTGATTATAAACGTTAGAATTTTTGCAGAGTTCTTAAGGCTTAAATAACATGTATCTTAGTTCTGTTCATTATTGTGACTGTAACAGCTTCAGTGAAAGCACTTACGTATGTACTAGGTATAAGTTAACTAACAGTCCTAGTTTCATTTATGGTATACTTTTTAAATGTTTCTCTAACTATTGCACACTCCTAGTTTCACTTATGGTATACTTTTTAGATAATGTTTCTCTATTGCCCACATCTTGAGCTACTTGTGGCCTTTGTGTTTGCTGGAGTAAAGTTAAAGTTCCTGTAAAGCATCCTTCTTTTCTGGTTGTCTATAATGACTCAATACTTGAAAAATAATGTTTTCTCTTTTCACTATAAATTTTAGGACCAGAACTGGCAACTGCATTTGAAGCACTGGCGAAGCATGTGGCTACAAACAAATCTGTCATAAAACACTATGGCAAAGACTACACTGTGGTGGAACACCCTTGCATTCATAAGATTCTCAGGAAATTGATTGATTATGATCCACTTCCAAGTCAAAAAGTAAAAGGTAAGATTGTGCAACAATTATTTTCTGTATTTCCTTTCACATTACAGAATATCTTGAAATGCATGCACATGTAATTCATATAACAGTCAAAAGTCAATGAGAGACTGAAAAGGAATTGCATGTTTAAATTCCAACTGACAGTGGTGTACAAATGGGGAGATGCTTTCCAAATTATATTATGACCACAGAAGTAAATTTTGTAAGACAGAGAAAACATTTAATGATAATTGATTGTTTTTCGGCACATGCCATGTGTAGGCTGAAGTGGTAGATTTAGACTGAAAAATTCAATGCCATAGCTGGGATTTAAACCATAGGTCTTCGGCTTTCCGTGCTGTTGCTGTAATCAACTGCACTACCACAACAACATGCCTGTACTACACTAAATTCTGCAATGACTCACATTTTTCTTAGTAAATCTCAAGGCGCTCTCAAATGTATTTTGAGATAACATACACCAATGGCAACTTACAATATCCAGGCTTCATAATTCTCCACTATTAGGTTGTTCAATAGTAATTAATTGTTCTATATATACTGCGTGTAGGCTAAAGTTGGAAAGCAGAATCAGATTGAAAAATTCAATTGCATAGCCAGGATTTGAACCATGAATCATTAGCTTTCTTGCTGTTGCTCTAACCAATTGAGCTACATGGCAACATGCTGGTATGACATTAAATTCCCCATTGACCGCATTTTTCATGGTAAAGCACAAGGCATTCTCAGTGGCACTGATTTTTTTCAGTCTGATCCTACATTTCCAACTTTAGCCTACACAGGACATGCATGGAAAATCAATTATCATTGATTGACCTAATAGTGGTTAACTATGAAGCCTATGATTTAAAGCTTTTACAATATTTAAGTTGCCATTGGAGTATATTATAATCAGCATTTTTTTGAAAATGTCTTATGGTTTACTGGGAAGAATGTGAGTCAGTTTGAGGAGATAGTTAAGAATGCTGAGATCTATAATAGCTGCTAGAATCTGTAGTTGCTGGCTTGGAAAAAACAAAACTGGGATGACATTTTAGCAGCTGCACATGGTTCCATTATCAGTTTTGATTATACTGGTGATAGATTAATTTATTATCGGGTCAAAACCTGCTGACATTTGAAGTGTGTCCACTAGCATGGCACTACTATCCATTCCAAACCAGAGCATCCTTAACTGTAAACAAACTCTTTGTATTATCCGCACGAAAGTACTTCACAATCCCTGCCCCTAATGGCTGCTTTTTCCTCTCGCATGTGCTTGCTGCATATCACTTACAGCTGAACATTGTTTCAATCTACAAAAAGGAGCCCTGCATGAAAACCATTGTTCAAAATGCAACCTAAAGTAACAATTAATTTTATAAGCCTGCAGAAATGAACATTTTGCTTATGTTAATCGCAAATCTCAGGCAAAGGTGCAACACCCAACTCTGAATCCTGCAAATATGACTCAGCTGCCATATTGGAATCAGAACTATCCTCCAAGTTAGTAACAAGCTTATCCACAACACTGTCGCACACAAAATCGAGTTCCCACATTTTATTCTCCTCTTCTATTATGTCTGTTCATATTCCCTGTGTGTTTGGTTACGCTTTTCACTGAAACACTTGTAAACTCGGATGATAGTTTCGTAGTATCCACCACTGCCAAGCAACTAATAGTGAAATTAAATTAAATTGAGTTTATTTATGGACGCTCTTTAACTACTGTGGCCCTTAGCGTCCCATTCTATATTGAGCATAAACGTCCAGTAATTTTGCTCTGAGGCCTCTTTATCAGGCTTGAGGTTCTTTTACGTTCCGTAAATCTATGACACAGTACCACCAGCCTTACTTACCTTCTGAAGGAAGCCATGCTAAGGATTTTTACGCCCGAAAAATTCCATTGCCCTCCACTGGTTTTGAGCCTGTGACCTCTGGAACTAGAGGCTAGCATGGTAACCACTACACAACGGAGCACAACTTTCTAATAGTGAGCTGAACACATTAAGTATCATTTCTTTTTTTGCCACTTTTTAACAATTTCCTGCTTTTGTGTTTGAACAGTTTATTCGCACTACATGCACCTTCCTCTGCCATGAGAACTCAAACACTAACTGATTAAATCACAAGATTTGACCTGAGCTGAGCTCACATGTGCTACCATATTATGAAAGACTATCATCTTCCCTGTGATACGCAAAGTGTTTATTCAGTACTCAGATAGCGCCTCTGGGAATTCATTGCTGCATTTCTTGTATGTGCCAGACAATGGCAGTCTAATGAACTAGATACTCTCAGCATTAGTGCAATAGCAGATGGCATTAAGACAATCATATTTTGTAATCTCTTAACAATAAGTGTATATCCATTACCTTTAGCAGTGAGTTCTTATTATAACTGCAATAAAATGTGCAGTTCTATACCTTTCCTACCCCAATATTTCATGATACAATACATTTATTAAGGAACTATTTACATTGGCATAAGAGTATGTGCTTAGGTTCGTGACAAGCAGAAACACTGCTTGTGTTTACATCAGAGGGAACTCTGGTTTGCAATGGACAGTAGCGAATAGCAACAGTGTGATATTGCCTCATGTATGCTTGCTTTTAATGCTTAAATGCAGTATCATGTGCGCTCATGCATACTTCATATTATAGAAAAGCAACAAGTTGATAGGGTAAAAGGTGACATTCTTCTGAACAATGCAGAAAGGAATGATGTTTTTGCACCCAGTGGTTCAAATTTTGTCTTTTTAATTTATAGCTATCTTTCATGAGGTTAAAACAGATTTTTAGTTATAGACATGCTTATAATAGTAATAAATACATTGCTGGCATAAATGTACTTTTTTTTTCCAATGTTGTGAATTGGCTGTTATGTTTTCACAATTTGATGAACCAAAATGTATGTGATTTTCACAAAATATAATCTGCTCTGAGACATATTACAAATTACTAAAAGAAGTATTCAAAGCTCCCAGTTTCAGAAAAATTCCTATTGCATAAAAACCGTACATTGTTTGAAGCAATCCTTTAACAGGTAAAAGATGAAATATTATGCAGTGCCTTATTTCTAACTCCAGGCCAGCTGCTTCACGGTCTGCTGCTGCCACAGGACCGCATGCTGCTGCAGGCCAAGTTGAATATTCACAGACCCTGAACTCAAGCGCATAGCTTTACATGCATACAATAACCACACATCTTTATCACAGAAGGTGTTGGAGATGATGTCCTTGTACTACCACACCTCTCTCACACCTTTTAAGAAAATTTCCATTAACACGCATTAATTCTTCTTCTGAAATTGCAGCAATTTCTCATCTGATATTGTCTTTCAGTTCTTCCAACATATGCTGGTTGTTCTGATACACTTTATTTTTTAAGTTCCCCCATAAATAAAAGTTGCATACTGTAAGGTTGGGTGAGTATGGTAGCTGTAGTCCTTTACTGATGACCCGTCTTCAAAAATTTCCGCAATTAATTTCAACGAGAGATCACCTGTATGTGCTGCAGCAGAGTCTTGTTGAAAATGTGCCTTTGTACATTCAATGTCACAAATATTCCAGGAATGGTTTTATTATTGTATCCCTGTACCTCTGTCCATTAACTGTATCCTCAAAGAATATAGGCCGTATAATTCGTTACACATTCACAGCAACCAAACATCAATTTTCTGGTCATGCAATGGCATTTCATATACAATATCAGCTTTTTGCACTCCAGTATGTGTTGTTTTGTCGATACATGGCAATTTAAAGAAAACCATGTTTTGTCTGTGAAAAAAATTAACTTTGGGTCCATAGATCCATCATTAACTCCTGACACCCAATTGCAGAAATTTACTTTGCTCACAGTATCACTGGTTGCAGTTCCTGAACTACGGTTATCTTATAAGGTTTTAATTTTAAAAGTTTAGTGGCTTTCCAAGACAAGAATTGTGAAACTCCCGTTTCCTGTGATAACCTACTCAGAGATTTTTGGGTTATGTTCTAACTTTTGTCCTATCTCATAGAGTATTTCCTCTGTAAGAACACGTTGAGTTACTTTGGGTTTCTTATCAAGAACAGAACCCGTTTCTCTAAATCAGTTTACAAGACTACAAACTGTCTCTCTGTGAGGTGCACGGATTCTGGGGAATCTGTCTATAAATAGCCGTGTCACTTATCTACAAGACTGTTCACACATAGGAATCACACATGAATATGCGGTGTTCTAAATTAAACACGCTTCTTGGCATTATAACAGGACTATCACACTTTAACCACAAAGAACAAAACATGAACTCGCACTAGCAACGGTTGCACATGCACTGATGAGCGAAATGGATGGAGAACAGCCGGAGCCAGAACTGGTTAGAAGCACTGGGTGCACGTAGCTACATCCGCCAAGCTGCCAGCCAGGAGTAAAACATAAGGCACTGTAGAACACCAGATAGCTAAGAGGTCTCTGACCATAACTTTCCCTAGGTGGAAGCAGTTAAGATTTGGTGGACAATAAGAGAAACCAAAATGAGTAGTGGAGGGGGTTGTAGACCTCAGTTGTGAGTTAAACTTCAGTGTATTATTGATGTTCAGTTCTTTTAGTGATAGACTCTGTTCTAGTGTTATAAAGTTATGATGACATTTACCACAAATGCAAAACGCTCTGCCAAAGTGGAGTGAAGTTGGGCAACAGTGCAGTTGCATTGCATTGGTTCTTGCAAAACATCAGGAGATTTGGACCACTTTGTAGTTAAAGATCCCAAATGTAATGATATTACTAGCTTTTTAAAAATGTTTACTGTATTGAATTTTAAAGTTTGTGGACCTGGATTCAGTTGGAAAAAAACATGTCATTGGTTGTTTTCTAAGCAAGTAATATCGTAATATACATAATTGATTATGTGTGTTATTCATATACTAATCAACTGCTTTCCCATTTCGATCTTATATTATGAATTAAATGCCTTAAATCAGGGTTTGTCAAACTACAGCCTGGGGGCCAAACCTGTGAACTGTTTTTGTTTGGCCTACCAACAAATATAAAAAAAATTAAATAAAACGAAACATACATCTTAACGTACATACATCTGATATTACAATTTTTTTTTATAGCAAATACTGTACCCTGAACTATTTAGTTACAAAATATTTATACTTTCTTAAATTGACATAGAAATTTATACACTCAAGATTTTTAATCTAGTTCATCTTGTAATTATTAAACATATTTACCAAAATATTCATCCTCTACACAAATATATTTACATCTCTTAATTCTAGACACAATTTCACCTTATCTGTGTGCTATATAAGTATTTTGTTTTAATTATCTTTACCCCTTTTTTGTTGTTTTGTACTTTATATTCAAAATACTATTTGAATTATACCTACGTACTTTTACTTTAATATAACATTAAGTTTTAATTATTACATGCTTCATTTCAAATGCTGTTACAGTTTACTAAGAAAAAGTTCTTTTTCCCCTTTAAACATTTATTTTTGTCCAGAATTTATTTCTCTTTTCTCATGACATATATACATAGATAACCCTCTTACATTCCAATACTCATAGCTCTATCTTAACCTTCCAAAATCTGTTCATGAATAGCCTCTTTAAGGATTCATATGAAATTTCACCCCCTGATACCATTTGAAACCAATCTAAAGTTTTCTGAACAACACATCTTTTAACAACTATCATTTTCAATTCTTTCGGTATCTTTTTAATTTGAGAGTACTCTGACAAGTCAGCAATAAACTGTACTGGATTGGAGTTTTCATTCTGAACAGCTTGGTGTTTGTTAATTTCAGAAGTTAGCTTTTGATTATTTATAGACAAAACTTTAACTTCTTCGGACAATTTATTTCTTTGTGTTTCTGACTCCTTCTGTATTTCAGATATCTCCCCTCTGAAATTATTTGCACCTGAATTAAATCTGCATTTGTAGCATCATTCATCTCTCTTAGCTCACTTGAAATACTATTCATTCGGCTACCTAACTCTGTACATTCTACATCTACATGTTCAATTTTATTATTAACCTCATTTTTTTTGTTAGATATTTCACTGCTCATGTCTGACATTTTCTTTGAAACTTTTCCTATCTCACTTGCTATTATTTCCTGATTCTCATTTCTCATTCTTGGCATACTACTATCTAGCTTCATAACTTTCTTTTCAATTTCTTCCCTGCATTGATCTAATTTTTGCTCTAATATCTCATTTCTCTGAGTTAGTTGTTGTTCTAAGCTCCTACCAATATCTTCCCTCAATTCCATATGACTTTTTTCCATAGCTTCCCTTAATTCCCTATGATTCTTTTCCATAGCTTGATTTAATTTATCTAATTTCTCATTATTCTTTTGCATATCTTCCCTGTTTTGATCTATTTTCTTATTATTTTCCCTTAATTCCATATTATTCTTATTTAATGTTTCACCAATATTTCTCAGCATTTCCATCATCATACTAGCATCAAAATTAACATTTCCTGCTATTCTATTCTGACTTTCTTCACTAACATTTCCTCGCTCAAATCCTACATTGTTTGAGCTATTTTCTGTAACCTGTATTGAATTACAGCTAACTGTTACATTATTTCCCTCCATAATTGTTTCTTCAGTATTATTAGTGGACATTGTTTTCTTAATCCTACCACTTCTCAAGAACATTTAATTTCTTACAATTTTTTTTTTAGGATAAAAAAAAATTTACAATATTCTAACCTTTGTGTTGCTGTCTGTTGATGTTGCTTTGATGTCCAGCTTCCTGCCCCTCTCTCCTAGATGTATATGTCGCCTCTGCATCGTACTACGATGAATCTGCATCGTCTTGCTGTTTTTGTGTCCTGTAGTTGAATTCCCCTGTTGCCTTTTAATCTCGTAGTTGCGATGTCCACTCATCTGCGTCGTAGGTCGTTCTTGTGGTTTTTTCTGGAATCTGCATCTTGTAGTTCATTTCATTGCTCCATTCGCTCCACGTCCTGGTTCCTTCGCCCCTTCCTGGTTATTTTTGCTCCTTCGTGGTTAATTCGCCCCACGTTCTGGGCGCCAATTTGGAGTAGATGGTTTGTTAGCCCCACGTATGGGTTACAATTTGAAGTGGAATATTTTTAGGTAGTTCAGAGATCCATTTTATAGGTAAAACTCAATGTTTCAGTGGGCCACTGGCTTGTAGAAATCTTAAATTGGTCCAGAAACATGGCGGTGATATGGAGTGCCATGGCCCAACAAGATTTGCCTACAGTGGGCCCCAAGGACCGCTCTGGTGCTTAGCATGTTAATATCAACAAAACAGCAATAAAGGCAAAAATAATTAAAATAAAAAAAAAAGGGCTTCTTTTGAGATGTTGTGGAAATATACATTTCAGCTTCTGGCTTCTCACAACTAAGTTAATGGGGATTTTGAGTTCTCAGTTGACTTCAAAAGTAATCCATTAATACAAAATTTCTAAATTTCAGATTCCTTTGCATCAGCACTGAAGAAGGAGCTCACGGATACCATAATAAAAGGATGGTTGAATTCTAGTCGAGGATGTTTCATGCTTTCCTTGTAAGTTAATCTTTAAGGATGTGTGTAACTTTCTGTAAACCAATATTCTAAGCATTTAGCATAATTGCCATTAATTATTAATAAGGAAGATATCAAATCCTTTATGCCTAAATCTACTAGGAAATTGTAGTTGCAAAGGTGATTTATAATAATAGCAATGTATGCAAAACCTAGCTGCCATGCTTAAGAACAAAGTTCAAAATCAAGCACCAAATCCAAATTTGTACAATTTAGGGACATGGTGGAATGGTCCTGACTGCTCTTTTTAGCATAGTAGGGTAGTGAGAGGAATGAATCACACAACGCTATTGCCCCTGAAATAAGTATGTTCTACATCATACACTTTGTTGTTACTTTGGAATTCTTGGTTTGATTTTTGCACTTAGGAGCAAAACTTTGCAATTTCTTTTTCTGGCATTCTTATTTCATATAGCTTTACTTATAATCATCTCAAGGCAGATTTTGGCATGTAGGGTTGCTACTTTCTTTTTTTAAAATGCGTTATACACTTTGTTTCTACATTTTCTTAACTGCCTATACAGCAACATAACGATGTAGTACATTTGTTTCCAGATTTTAGCATTTTTGCAAATTTTATACCAAACCTTCGTTTGGACACATGACCAGCCTAACAATTGTCTTGGCACCAGGAAGCATACTGTTTGCCGGCAGAGTCAGATATTCATAGCCCTTTAAATTCAAAGGCATAGACTTCTCATGCAAATTATAACTACAATAAGCACATACCCTCATCATAAAAATGTTGGAAATGATGTCCTTGTGCTGCCATTCATCTCTCACTTCTTTTAAGAAAATATGCATGGCCATACATTGATTCATTAATGGCCATGTAAATAAGACCAAGCTTCATCCATAAAAAAATTTAACATGGGTCGATAGAGCAGTCATTAACATCATCCAACATCCAATTGTAGAAATTAGCTCTACTCGCATTATTGTATGGTTTGCAGTATCTGAACTGTGATTATCTTATAGGGTTTTAATTTTAAAAGTTTAGTTTCATTCCAAGCCAAGGTTTTTGAAATTTCTGATTTCTGTGCAAGCTTTCTGAGAAATTTCTTAGCATTTCATTCTTACTTTCCTCCGATGTCATTGAGTTTTTCCTCTGCTGTAAGAACACAACAATTTAGTTTTGGTTTCCTATTCAAGAATAAATCCCACTTCCCTAAATCTGTTCACAAGATTAGGAACCTTCTGTATGTGAGGCACGTGAACAGCAGGAAATCTGTCAGTAAATCACTGTCGCATTTTTCTAAAAGAGTTTGATGCCACATAGGACTCATACATGAAAATTCTGTGCACTAAAGTATATGGACTTTTGCAGTTGTACTCTGTTTTCTGCTCAACCATGCCCGCTTACCTTAAACTATGCCTGAACCGTGCGATCATTCCGCCTCTGATACTATATGATTGTGAGGTCTGGGGTGGACTTTTTGGCCTAACATGCTAGAACACTGAAACATGTGGTCGCACAGCACAAACTTGATGTCAACTGATTAGCCTGCACATGCAGAGGGGAGAAAGTGGAAGGGAACAGAACTGGAACCTGCAGTAGGCACTTGGTCTCTTGTTACACGCTTCGGCGCATGATTGACATGTGTCTCCCATTGTTGTCTTTTCTTATCCATTTCTTAGTATTAGAAATGAGAATATTAAACACTTAAAGTCGTCTTGGATGTTATGAAGAAAATAACATTAGTGTATGAAAAAGAAAGGTATTATTAATGTCCACACAAAAGGATTAACTAATACCAATGTTCATATTTCTATCACAATTCTCTTATTAGAGCATGATCTCTCAGATTATCAGTCATGAAAATGTTTTCAGGAACCTTCTCTGGGATTTTTTAGTTTTTGAATGTCTTAATACATTTCAAAAATAAGTGCACCAGGGTTTAGGAAATAACCATATTTTGGCACAACTTTTTTGTAGTGTAGTCATCCACAAACAGGGCAACAACAGCAAGAACACTGTCTTGATTTTCATGAAGACTTCTCAGTTGATGTTATTCCAACATAATGCATGCAGTCTGACTAGTGGGTACTCATGACAATGCTGATCTGTATTGTATTTTGCATTTTATTACTTTCTATTTCAACTTCCACATAAATTCATTTGTCAATGATTTACAGTTTTAGGTTTCGCTTGAATCATATTTGTATGTAGAATATATTCATTGTGGATGTATTCAGTAAATTATAAGATTTGTTCCAACATACGGTTCTGAACGGGTTCCGAACTAATTCCAACACATGCTAATGCACATGCGCCAGTCCGGTACGCTCACAGAACTAATTCGGAATTTTGTGTGGTTGGAACACAACTTGAACCGTTCGCGTTCTGTCACGGCCTTCTTCGTTGCACGGTCAATCAGAAGACGATCAAATATCTACGTTTACAGCGTTGATGAATGAAATAAAACTCCACCGATGTACGTATGTGTGTATATATATACATACACATACACACATCGTAAGCGTTTCTTTCATATGATTCCAGTCCTAATATTCGAGCAAAAATAAATCGCGTTCGTTTATCGGCTTAAAGCCATTGATACTGAGATATTGCGAATAACAATTGTAATATATAGATATTATATTTAAACCAGAACCCGGAAAAAGTAATTTAACACAATTCCAATTTAACATTAGGTTTCCTGCTACAGAAACTTATAAACACAATGTTTAATTTAAAACTCCAATACTCTAAGACAATGACACCCCACATAAATTCTATTCTGAACGTAATGCAAATAATACAAAACTACATAGCACCAATGTATGCTTATGATCAGGGTTAGGATTTTTAGTTGCAAATTTCAGATGAAAAAAGGAAGGGAAAAGGTGCTCAAATAAGGTGAAAAAAGGTACAATAAGGTGCTGGTTTATTTAAGGGGATGGACAACTGAAATTGCTATTTTCTAAACTATCTATTCAATTGGGCTGAAATTTTTATTTCTTTATATATAATTGTTTTGTGAATTATAACCCAGTCTTAATAATTCTCGGAACTGCGCGGTTGAGGTTATTGTCTCTGCCTGCCCAGACTTCGTCTCCACGCAAACAGATGACGTCTCTCACAGCAACAAACTCACATTCACGAACAGCAGGCTACTGATTCTGGTGGGATAGAATCACTCATTGTCAATTGCATTATTGCGGGCTACTTTATAGCAGTAAAGTGAGAGAAAGAGGTTTTCGTCGAACACACAATTATTTTCCATTGTTGCGGGTGTGCTTTCAATTCCCGCGCGGCGTTTACTGAAAGAGGTAGACTTACTATTCGCACGTACACAGCAAGCTGAGGAGACGTTAATTGAAATTTAAAGAATAAATTGGAATGAAACTTAAATGAAAAAAGGGGATTATGGGCATGGTTGGGGGAAAATGGTATAAAGGTGCCAAAAAGGGGTAAAGGTCCCAAAATAACGGAATGATGTTTAAATGGAAATAATCCTCTTCTTCGGAAGTCAATGCATCATTAAAAAGATCACTGTCACCTTCTAAATCACTCTTTATTGTTATCTTTGAACCCTGTTTTGCTCCCTGGCTTTGTTAGACGTTTGTTCTTTTCCTCAAGTATGTCGCCATACTACTCAACAGCGAGCAACTGCTTACCAAACACCTTTGCTATTCCATATTGAGAAATAAACACGAATGGAGGAATAAATTACATATTCAAATTTATTTTCTACTGAATACAGAGCGTATGTCGCTTTTTCAATACTCTCTGTCGGGTTTGTTCCAAGCGATTAGAATCGATTCTGAATTAACTGAGTATGCGCTGTAGACCATACAATCTGCGCATGTCTGGAATTTTCAGTTCCTATTCTTAATCACGAACCGATTTCACTCGTTCCGAACTAGTTCCCAAATACGTTGGAACAGTAAACTGGAAATTCAGAATTGGTTCTGAACTGATTCTCTGTCGTGTTGGAACGCCACTTAACTACTGCGCACACTCAGATAATTCGGAATCGATTCTGAATCGTGTGGGAACAAACCTATTGAAAACAGGCAACCCATGGGTGCGCATGTAAATATCAATTCAGTCTTTTGAATGAGTTCATCTTACAAAAGCTGTGCTAACTGTTATGTTGTAATTGGTTTTATTTATTGCTGGAGACACACTACAGAAAATATAAATAATAGTGGTTAATTTCTAGAATGAGAAACTCATGTTTACAAGGGATTCCTGACACATAGATGCACATAGCACATTATACGATCTAAACTTGATTATGGCTGCATTGTATATAACTCAGCTAGTCTGACTGCCCTTAAGATGCTTCATTGCATTCAGTCTTCTGCACTCAGGATTGCGTTGGGAACATTTCACACAAGCCCTACCGAGAGTTTACAAATAGAAGCTAACGAGTCGCCACTGCATACAAGGAGGAAAATCCTGAGTATGATCTATGCTTCAAAGATTGCTGCCTTACCAGACTCTGCTGCTTTCCCATATCTCTTCCCTTCTAACTACAATAACAGCATTTCAACTGGACAATCTCATGGCACTTCCTTCAACTATGTAATTTCAAAATATATGCACGAGATAATTTTGGTTTTCCTGCTATGATAAAACTCAAATGTTTCAGCAATACCTCTTGGAAGCCTGAAACCCTGCCTATCATCACCACTCTAGATAAATACAACAAAATGGATACATATGTTACCCATTACCAGAGAATGTTTCACGAAATTTGTGGCATGCACCAAAATTTCATACCTATATATACTGATGGATCTAAAATGAATGGGGGTAGTGGTTGTGCTGTGGTACATCCTGAACATACAATTTCTTACAGTCTTCCGAATTACCTCTCTATATTCTCCTGTGAACTTTTTGTCATAAGATTTGCTTTGGAATACATAATGAAAGCTGAACACCGTTGTTATCTCATCTTCACTGACTCCATGAGCGCAATTCTAGCTCTACAACAGAAGTCACCCAGAAACTCTTTAGTGCATTTTACAGCTGTATGATGAGATAAAAGCCTGCAATAAATGTGTGATGCTGGTATGGATACCATCTCACATGGACATATCTGGAAATGAAAAAGCTGATGAAGCAGCTAAAGAAGCAACATGCCACTCTCGAAGCCTGGCCGACCTCAAGGTTCTGCATCACGAATTCCAAAATTTCCTTAAGTATGAAGTATGTAAGAAATGGAAGCTACACTGGAGTTCCAGATCCAATAGCAAACTAATCGCCTTAAGCTCCAATCCTAGTTTCAGTTACCCAATAAAGCAACTAATTCATCATGACCAGGTACTTCTCACCAGGCTACGTATCGGACATACTGCAATTACCCATTCATATCTCCTTGGAAAAGATCACCAGCCTACATGCAAGCACTGTCACTCCATTTTCACAGTTCAGCATATAATTGCAGAGTGCCCTATCTACGATGTTCATCGGCTTCAGTGTGGTATTCCTGCTAACCTCTTGGTGACCTTGAGTGATCCAACCATCTGTCATAACATAGTAAATTTTTTAAAAGAAATAAAATTGTATACTGTTATATAATCAACGTTGTAATTTGTTTCAAAATATTGTAATTATTAAAATTTATTGTAGTCGCGTTATGGCGTTAATGTTAAAGCAACAATAATAAATTAAAAAAAAAATATTTCTAATAATAAAATCTAAAAGGCAAAGCATTAGTTTTAAGTTAAAAAAGCTGAGTAATTTTTTATATAGATGCTTTAGTAATTAACACTCAAGTTTTGCAAAAGAACTAAGAATATTCTGCTAAAGTAATACTAATACAATAAACAAAAATATTCTGCTCCTCCTTGCCTGTTTCCACATCAACTAAATAGTCAATTCTTCCATCCGGCCAGTGGAGGACAGCCAGCAGCCAAGTGTCTAAGCAATTATTTTAAATTATACAAATATAATTTCCATTACAGAAATTCTTTTCAGATATACTTCAATATTGGATTATGGCTGGTATCACTATACACACGTAACACATGCATACACTGCACAACTTTTATTGATTTCAAAACATCATTACATGTAATAAAGAACAAATAACATAGTGCTTTAGGTATTTTCATGAATATATGCCATATTTTGTCACTTTCTTCATTGTTTCTCACTAACAGCACCTGCATCCTACGTAATTCACTTGAGACATCACGGAAGTGCTGTTTGCATTGTGTTTGTGCTGCCAACATATGAATTCCAAACATAGCGGAGAGTATGTGGTGCTGCCCAATACCCGGTAGTACAGCCAACATTCTTACATCTGAATCAGGGAATAGAGTATTTTTGCTCATTTCAGCATGTTGGCCATACTACATTAGCGCCATTTTGCATCATTTCCACTACTACGTTGGCAGCACTTCCTTCCAAATCTTGCCAAAAGCTGCCAAAAAACACTGTATAAGAACGGCCCCTGAAAAGGGTGGCTGGGTGGGCCTAATATTACTGCTGGAACAACATCTACTACACCAAAACGTTCCTGGTTAAACAAGGATTACACTGCGTAGCCGAAAACCCTGATTTCATAGGTAAAAGGTCTATATTTTCACTATAATCCAATATCAAAGTAGTACCTTCTTTTCTGATAATGCTTGTATTTTTACTTTCTCTACCATATACATAGTAGGTAGAGAAGATACTGCATTCCACCCAAAAATTCAATACCTAGATTTCACCAGAAATACATATTTTGAAGCCCCTGAATCCAAAAAGCTTTTTAGAATAAGGTGTATGTGAGGAGAGAGAAAGGGGGAAGAGAAGGAGAGGTATGGAGGGGGAGAGAGGAGGGAGGGAGTGAGTGAGTGGTTGAAGGCTGCATTTCTAAGTTTGCATATTTTGTAGGTTTTAGGGGCATTATGTTTGGTGTGATGTTAAGATTGGTAGTCCAAAAATGGTTGAAGTACTGGGTACTTGGGAAAAATATTAATCAGGAAACAAACACCATTTAATGAATTTTGATTTGCCACCACTAATCCACTATGGAAGTATTTTTTTCCAGCTCTAGAGGTCACCACAAATAACCACATACTGAACAATACCACCATGAACCGATCATACTTCTGATGATGAGAGCAAGTAGTTTTTGAAATCGGTCATGACAAAGAAATGTAAGTGATGTAAATGTTCGAACTCAGACTCAATTTTATTCCATAAATTTAAATTGACATCACTGTTACTAGCTTATTCAAATATCATACAAATTTACTACAGACATTTTGTAAATCTGAACAACTTTTGGAATTAAAAACAAAAAGTGAGATTCTAAGAAGGTATTGGGAATGAAAATGTGCAAACCTAAAAAAAGCAGTGATTAAACACATTAGAAGCCACTGGTTGTCAGCTTTGACTTTTTCTAATATCAGTACTTTTCTTTTCTTTGTTTTTCTGGAATAATTCACAAAAGTTTTAAAGGATTTTATACATAAACAAAACCATTTTATTTATTTTGGTAAATTTTAGAAATAAAATTCATGTTTTACCCTCAGAGGGTGCATGCATCAAACCCACACCTGTGGACTTAAAGCTGTATGCTATGCCACTATTGAATAAGCAAAGTAGATAATAAAATGTATTTTTGTATTGATTTAATAATTTTAATAAGCCAAAGCATTGTTGAAACCGGTACGGGCTTGCAGAGAAATGTAAGTTCAGTGGGAAACAGCCCCTCTTTTGTAGTACAATTGAAGACCTTGTTGCCAGGTTGTTGTGGTTAAAGTTATATTGTAGGCAAAACAGGTGTGTGTGTGTGCATGCGCGCGCGTGTGCTAGGATTAAGTTTGGAAAGTTAATGGAAGAACGTGACTTGTCTTGTTATCGTATCAGTGTGTATAAGAATGTTTATGCTTCAGAATCACATACAGAACTAAATGGGGAGCTTCTTTGATATTTTCTGACCAATAGAAAAAAGGCATTTATTATATAGATTCATTGAATTTTCTCATAACAACCTTCTCTTTACAGTTAGTTACTTTAACTAAATTGATGAATGGCAACGGTCTGCCTCTCTGTTTAATTTATAATTTCTCTTTTAAAGATAAATCTGAAAGGTTTAATTTTTTTAGTTCCTCAATACTTTTCACTTCACTCTACAATAGGTTTTCAAATTTACTGGTCTGGTCGTCTGCTGCTTCAAGCAGGCTCACAAACAGAAGACGAGTGGAAAAGGCAAATTTAAAGAAAGATATAACCACAGTAAGAAAGTAACTACCCTAAAGCATTGTATTAACTGTAGTAATTTGGGGATTTAAATGATGTGTATTTAAACCAGATGAAGTAAATGTAGTTGCAATATGCCACATAGTATAACCATAACTCTTATATTAATGCAGAAAATGGCATGGATGTGATTAGTCTTTCCCCTCTACTACATAAAGGAAGGGAGGAACAGTTCTGCTATAGCAAGGGAAACAGAGAAACAAATGGAACTGAACATGTCCAGTAACACAGTGCACTCGGAATCACATCTCTCAGGCTTGTCAACCACCTTATACATCTCAACACACTGCACTCTACACCTGTTCTCACTCCCTCTCGCCCAAAGGCTTTCTGTGCTACTTGCAGAATACTGCTTATGTGTGTCTACATCTCTCTAACAAAGTGCATTGCTTTTCCACAAAGAATGCACAAGGGGAAATCAAATACACCAGTTCACAGAAAGGAAAGTCTGCATAGTGTACATCTTGAAATACATGTAGGGGTAAATACACATATACAAGAAAAATTCTGGGTGTGCAGTTGCAAGTATGCGATCTCCCAAGAGCCATCACTGGGTATCAATATCTGATCTAAGACAACTCAATAAGGCACATGGGTATGATGTAGTCATTCCTGTTATTTGTATTCAATTTTAGCCCTCACTTCCAAAGTCAAAACAGACTGTAACCAAAACAATGCCTACAGATGCAAGTCAAGTTGCATCTGCAAAACACATTGGAATATCAGATTGTATTAGATCCCTAGTGGTGTTATCATTGAAATTAATGAAACATTTTGAAACAGTTTGAACAGCTGCTTTAATATCTTCCCTTAACAACCATTGAGCTATAGTAGTAGCAGCATAGCACTTGTAATAGTGATTACCACGGTTATAATTAAAAGCAGATGTTAGGGAAAATGCATTTTTTACTCTGTGGTAAAAAATCAAAACAGTTACACACACATAATCATGTTTTGTGGTATTTGAAATGTATAGAGCCGGTTTTTATTTTGGCTTTTTAAGGTCTAGCTGCCTGTTTGTATTATAAATGTCAATTGTTGCCTTTTTAAAATCAAATTAAAACTTTTTCAATTAATTTTCAATTCTTCTATTAAATTCAGGAAATTTTAGATGATGCACACCCGATTTGGGAACTTGGACATCCTTTATGTTGGGATGTGATCATCTTACTGTAATATTTGCTACTGCTAAGGGTTCAGCATTTCTCTCTGAAAGTGAGTTCTCCAGTACTAGGAAGTAGTGTAGGAAAACATTTTGAAAAATTGTGATTGTCAGTCACTGTTGTGTGAAAGCAGACACATCATCACTTATCTACGATTCCCAACTTCACCATTGTAAAGCAAACTTCACAGTTATGTTAATGAATTTGTTGCCTATGAGTTTTCAACTGATAGATCAGTTTTATTGCGTAAGGTTTGTGAAAAGACATTTAATCAAGAAAATAAAAGCATTTTATCAATCAATACGTGTTAACAATAAAGCACAAATCTGTTCTCGCTTCAAAGAGTGGTGACAAGAAAATGAGGTCACTTCCAACAGCTGTTGTCACATTTAGCAGTCAGTCAGTTTTTGTTGGAGTTGTGTAAATCATTAGTTGATGCTCGCAGAGTCTAACACAAAAACATTTACAGCAATTTATTTAAAGGTGAGTCGGAATTGTTACACTAACATCACTTAACATTTACAGCATTGTTCATAATAATATGCAACAATAAAAATGCATAACTTGTTTGATTTTTAAACTAAATATTAATTTTTGAATATATTAAGATTATGACATTTTAAAATTTGTAATGCCTTTTTTAAATTTACTATGTCTTTTCATACATTTTTATTGCATTTTTTGCCTGCCTATTTTGATTAATATAAATGTCTAAAACATTTGGGCTCTAGTTACAACACTGCTTTCAGGGGATTTGATTCCATATCCATCTTTCTCTTTGATAATGTGATTACCTTTGGGAAAATTATAAACTGTGAACTTTGGTAAAACTACGTCTTGTTTTCACATGGTTTTGTCTTGCAGAACTAACAGTTTTTTGTCTTTGTAGATGAAAATACTACTATACTACTAACATGCTGTCATATAAGCTTGTGCCTCAGATCTGTTTTCATTGTATTGGTATTTTTTTTTCTTTTTTTTCAGTCTCCTGAGGAAAACTAAAGACTCAAAGCTGAAGAAGAAGATAGAATCAGAATTAACTGATAAAGCAGTAAAGACTAAAGTGAAAAATTTCAGTGGTGGTGAGGTGCTTCTGGAGCAGTTACAGAGTTGAATTCAGGTAAATTTGTTCGAAAATACATAATGTAAATAATGCAGTGTAACTGTTTATCTGGACTAGCTGTGAATGGAGGTTATTTGGCTTAGCAAAAATCTGTATAATCCAGAAAATCAAGCAGACATTTGTACACACACAAATGAAGATAACACACAGTAGATAAAGAGTTAAAGGCTTTAAACTGCCTATCATTATTTTTAAATAATGCCTTCATTCTCCCAAGCAGATAAGGTTGATGACCCAAACCATAATTCATCAGCTCTCCTTTGCCAGTTCTATTAAGTACGTCCATCTTTTTTATCCATAGAAACGACTTTCTTCTTTGACATCATTACATATGCACAAACCACCAAACACTTGATAACAATACATTGTACAGCAGTGGCATCTTAATTTGTAAAGGATAAGTGGTGACTGATTAGGGAAGTGGAAAACAATGAAAAAGGAAATGTGTTATGATTTTAAGAGGTGGAGGTATTGTCCATATCGCTTGGGATAAGAAGTGAAAATGAGGCATTCCCAGCAACGTCTTACTGTTATCAAAGTAGGTGGTAAACTTATCTAAAGATTCTCAATTTAAACTTGCCTAAACATCAAACCCTTAAGCCACCAGAGCGCCCTGTATATTTGTATGTATTGAAGTGGAATGGCAACTTTGTAGAGGAACACTTGAGTCTATGAGGTGTGGCAATAAAGAAACTGGATTCTTGCTCTAAAACTTTATGGAAGAGGGGGATAAAATCACTCACTGGCAGTGTTATCCCCTCGATGTAATCCCTACACAGCTCGATGCGAATTTTCCGCTGTTGGAAACAGTGCTGCAGGTCAATTTGGGTTATGCATTGTAGCATTTTTGCTTTCATTGTTTCCAAGGTCTCAAACCTGGTAAAACTTTATGCAAGAGGGGGATAAAATCACTCACTGGCAGTGTTATCCCCTCGATGTAGTCCCTACACAGCTCCATGGGAATTTTCCGCTGTTGGAAACAGTGCTGCAGGTCAATTTGGGTTATGCATTGTAGCATTTTTGCTTTCATAGTTTCCAAGGTCTCAAACCTGGTTCCTTTGAGCGTGGACTTGACTTTCAGGAAAAGAAAATAGTTGCATAGTGATAGACTTGGCAAATCAGTGGATGTTCCTTCACTGGAACTTTGCTTTTTGCCAAATAACTCTTCACAGATAGTGTGTTGTGAGCTGGGGCATTGTCCTGATGGAGCTCCATTAGGCCTTGTTCCACAAGTCTGGTCTCCATTGTACACATTCACAGAGGGTTTTCAAAACATTTTTGTAATAAACCTGATTGACAATCTGATCTGTAGGCACCCAATTAATGCAGATAACCCCCTGAATATTGAAAAAAACAATCATCGTTGCTTTGAATTTTGGTTTGCTCATGCACACTTCCTTCTTCCTGGAGGATTGGGTGCTCCTCCAATGCATGGATTATGACTTAGTCTCTGTATCGTATTGGAAAGCCCAAGTTTCGTAGCATGTAGTTAGGTTTTTGAACAAATTAGGATTATTTTCAGTGTTTCAAGAATGTCAACACAACAGTTCACTTGATATTCATTTTGGTGTGTTGGAGGATTTTTGACACCATTTTAGCCACACTTTTTTCATGCCAAAATCGTCGTGCAAAATCTGTCTTAACACTTTCCGTATTGATGTTGGTAAATTCAGCACTTGCTCGAATCTTGAACGACAATCTCCTCAAATAATTTTAGCAACTTTCTCCACATCTCAAATTGTGGAAGGATGGCTCAGTTTTGAATTGTCCCCAACATCTTCCCTACCCTCCTTAAATGTTTTAACCCACTTGAAAAGTTTGTGTACCATATAGACAATGATCACTATGAGCTTCTGTCAAAAATTTGTAAGTTTCTGTGCTCATTTTCCGAGTTTTGTGTGGACCATGATGTTATCACAGTTTACTTATTTTGAGATATATGCAATTTTGTTTATTCCATTTTTGCTTTGAACAGATTTTTCTATGAATGACATTTTCTGGCATAAATTGCCTGTTTCCTTAGAAACTATTGAAGATAGCAAAATTAAATTTTCGCATGATAAAAGCAATCTCCAAGTGCTGTTGTGTATCAGATTTGATGTTAATAACATGGTTGGTTATTAAAAAAAAACAAAGAATCTATTAGATAATAGTAGATTGATGAACTTAAAAGGCATTTTTTTACATCCTGTAAAAATTTCAACCTGATATCTTAAATACTTTATGAGATATGGATCATGAATTTAGCATAGGCAGGATAGGGCTTTTAATCTCCTCTTAGCTACCGGTGTCTAGAAGTTAGTTTTGCAAAAGTCAAAAGTGTTCTCTTTCTACATTCTGGATTTTTCATTCAGGAATGGTCACATCTTTCTTCCCCTAATCCACTGGTTGTCAAATTAAGGTCAGCGATTAGCATTTAGAGAACACTGGCAATATGTACAATGATTTAGAAAACAATACATTCAGAAACTCTGATTTTCAGGTAATTGGGAATCCTGGTTCATGGGACATCTTCTGTTTGAAGAAGAATAAACAACTTGTTACCTGTCACTACTCATTTCCAAAAGTTTATATCTTTGACAAGAAGCTCTGCTCCAACAGATGTACATCTTCTATGGGTCATAATGAAACATTTGTTTAAATGTTCATAACATGATGATTTATCTGAATATTTTGTGATAAAAGTGTGTCAATAAATGTATTGTATGTATTTTTGTGCACTGAAACCAGGCATGCATTTTGTAACATTTGACTTACATTTATACTTGTCTTCTCTAGTATAAAAATAAGTTTTATGAAACTTTAGCAAGTTGTTTCTGGTCTTATTCTCACATGAGTTATTGCCACCTTACTTCATTTGTTTTAATTGTAGCTATCTATCAATCTTTATTAATGAAAGGTGTGTTCACAAACATTTTCTTGAAAACAGATAATATATGTATTATTGAAAACTGTTCACATCACTTAGCTACCGGTAGATAAAAGATGACACTGAAGTGGCAGCTGTTAGGAATTTGATACCACTAAAATAGCACTGCAGAATTAAACTATACAATGCCTTCAGAAGAGGTATCAAAATGATTTTGTGGACACATGTTTACCTGGCAGTTTTCATGTTTGTATTTTCATGAGTATTAAGAATAGGATTAGCTTACTATATTGATGTATGTAAAATTCATAAAGATGTGTAAGCTTAATTTTTCCTTTCTGAGTTGCTGTTCAGAAGTGTGCATCTTGTGTTCACTTTCTTCTTTCATGTGAATTTTGAAGAATGGCTAATAAGTATAGGGAACACAGCCTTATTCAGGTTACCAAACAACAAAAAGACCAATGCCTCATGTCAGGGTGGCCAGCGTTTTAACTTCAGTCCCTAGATATATAAACAGAGAAATTACTAGCCAGTCTATTTACAAAAGACGCACTATTTTGGTTTCTGCTAGTATTATAAGGCGTTATTCATATATTTCATGTCATTATTATGTTAAAATGTAAATGTATAATTGTAATATGTTCTTTGGTATGTCTATATAGGTAAAAAAAATTCCCTGATATGATTTTTTTCTAGAGCTTGGTTTTATGCACATTTTTACTTTATGGCTCTATAAATGTCAGTTTATGCCACACAAATGACCTTCGTTCAGTAGTCTCCTGCCCTGCTTGAATAACCTGTTAATAAGTGGCAAAGGTTGTGTAATTCTCTATGTGTGCCATATATTTTGCCATTGGTTTCATAGTAGTGGTGAAACTTTGGGTCGTGGTGCTGAAGTAACCAGTTCCATATTTACTTGAGAGAAACAATAAAAAGATCCCAAGCAGATTGGACAGTGTATGGTATTTGAACCCGAGACCTCCCAAATGTAAGCTATAGGTGCTACCCACCTGAAACAACTAGGGTGGGGTGCATCAGTGAATTGTTCTATCAGGCATGGCCAGTTCTTTGAATTTACAAATTTATTTATCTCCTGTAAATATACAATTACAAACGAGCACCTACTACACACTTTATTTCTAGTGCAGTATTCATTTGTGCTGTAAACTCCTCTATGTATAATTGACTGGAAAATTGAGGTGCATTATAGTGAATGTATAGGGGTTTAAGATATGTAAGACCTTAGTGACTGTCGTGTGGAAAGTTTGAACTCCTGCGACTGTATACTGTACCTCACAACAGGGTAACAAATTATTTGATTAATTTCAAGTAAGCAAAGTTGTAGTATATCCACCGACTCAAGATTCAATTAAATTATTGTTTCGCTTCACTGTCTTTAACTTCTGAATAATACTTCAATTATTCAGGTACAGTATAGCTAACCTTTGCAATACATGTAACAGGTGTGAATTTGAGGAACAGTAGCCAGTTATGAATGGAACCTAACAACTCAAATAGCAGATTCTGGTGACATCCCATAATGGTGGAAAAATGTCAAAGTTGTACTTTAGTAACCTTGGTAAAATATAACCAGTATATAAGCTTTTACTAGAAACTTACTGTGGTATCTTCTATTCCAATAAGAAACACTGGAAGCACTATTAATCATTCATCTGCAGCTGTTCATATAATTAATAACTAGCCTTCTGTCCAACAGATTTACTCCTCCTGAAGGTTTCCTGAAGCATTTACAAAGATTTTCATAACATAGTTGTATATTTTGTGATAAAAATCTCTTAGTGGTTGTATTATACGTATTTTCATTAAGTGAAACACTGCATACATTGTATAACATGTATTTATATGTTAATTTTAAGATCAGTAAGAGTCTAGCAAATTGTTTCCAAGATTGATTCCCATGTGAGTAACTTTATTTGCACACACCCAATATAAGGAAATGATAGAATCAATTTATGTTAACCAAAAAGTAGTTCACAAAGACTTGTTGAAAAGAAATTTAAAAAATTATGTTACTAAGAACTGTTCATGTATATCAGCTATTTAGCTAACTGATTTTACAGGAACAGTATTTAGTGATAATTTAAAATCCAAAATTAGAACTACAGAGTTTATAAGTATGCAGAACTGTGTAAGGTCATCAGAACAGTTATCAAAGTATTTTGTGAACACATATTTACCTGTGCAATTTTTATATTTGTGTTTTTGTTAGTATTAGGAAAATGATTAGCATACTACATTGGTAAATGTAAAACACACAATCTTGTTTCATTTATGTTGCTGTTTGGATATGTATAACTTGTGATAAAATTCTTCTTTCACATGTATGTTGAAAATGGTCAATAAGTACAAACTCTTGTAAGAGACTTGCTGTGAAATTCATAGCTCCGAATGCTCATCCGTAGTAACAAATGCGGTAAATTGTCATGAAGGTAATTCAAGGGTGAAGTCCCCAAAATTAGTAATTTGTTTGAATGTTCTGAATTATTTGCAATGGAATTTAACGTACTAAGTGAATATAACACACAAAACCTTAAATATAAGTGAAGTTTCAAAGATTTTTAAACATTTGTGAATGTGTATAAAGTAAATTTGTTTAACAAAATCCTGTCTAGATACAGTTAAAACATACATATCACTGACTTCTAAAACCTCATAAGTCTGATTTTGGTCATTTCTGAAATATATATAGAGAGGGAATGTGCATAATGCACATTTGACCACTGTTTCACTCTTCGCTGTAGGCTTTAATCGATTTTAATGCTTTTTTTTTTGTTTTTGCACCCAGTGATGTGGTATCTGTCTCACTTATTACACACAAACTGCACATACACGTTTCATTTGCTGTATAGTATTGACTATTTTTGCAGATTTTATGATAATATCTGTGTGTTGCTAATCTTGTTACCACATGTCTCTGTTCTTGGTATGGTCCAATCCAGGCTCTGTTGATCATGGCATCTGTCAAGAAGAAATCCTCCCATATGCTTTCCTGTTTTTGTTGTCTTTGTTGGATAACTACTTCTACTCTTGGTGTGTGGTTGGTATCATAGTTCTTCTAGGAGAAATGGCTCTTTGCATAATTAAATATACTAGGCTGGATTGTGTATTCATGGGAAGGCATAGTATTAATTTCAGAAACCTGGCTTTCACTTGTTCTAGTTTTTGTAGGTTATAAGGGTAGAATCAGACTGAAATCTCCTCTTGAGTCATCTCTACACGAGTTTCTGATCTGCAGTTCATTTTCATCATAACGTTTAGTATCTCAGCTTTTTTTAAGCTGCACTTTTAGTATAAGGGACAGTTGTTCCTCAGCTTTTTGCTTGGTTTGTCCAGTTTTGTGTTCATTGTCTTTACAGATTTCGCTGTTTTTTTTTTTTTTTTCTATTTTCTTCTCTCTTCAATTTTCTCTTTTTCCCTTTGTTGTGGGTCCTGTCTTCATTCTTGACAGTGCTCATTTTGCTTGTTTGCTCCTTGCAATTACCGAGTAACCACGAAACCCTTGTACTTCTTTCTCACTATTATTTCCTGCTCACCTTGTGCCATCCCTGTGTAATCTTCGTAATGTTTTTTCTGCATATTCCAATGCAGGTAACTATAATTTCTTAATCGACTTGTTGTTTTCTCGTAATTTCCACATTGCTTGTTCTTTGTATTGTTTTCTTTGAATGCTGTCATTTTCTCTGCAGATTTCTTTTATTCTCCTTGTTGGTTTGTCACTTCTGGTGTGGAGCGTGCTCTAAAATGGCATCCTCTTTTCTTGATTCCATACATTTGTATCTAATATTATTGTAACATTACTGCTAATACACAACAAATAGATGGTCCCCTTAAAGTGTAATATCTTGTATCCTTAACATCAGTATTTCCAATATAAGAGAAAGTAGGCCAGTATGTGTTCTGGAATCAAAATATTACCTTAAAGGGTTGTGATTCTTCATTTTATCTGCAAAATAGATAGTGTATATGCCTTAATGCTGTATAAAAAATTAATTAAGGTGTAATAAGCCTGAAATGATGACATAAACCGTTCAGCCTTTTAATGTTTTTCTAAAATTTCAATAATAAAAAAAGAGGTTTTAGAAGTAGACAAACAATATGTATATGCAGATGACCTATTTTCAGAAATTAAAATTTAGATCACTGAGCTTACAGTAGTTGAGTAAATTTTGAGAGCAGAATAAAAAAGTAGAAAGATATTTGCAAAACCGAAGAGCATTCTTTTCACATTTTAACCAAATGCTACCCATGGATTTCTTTTGCACAAGCTTTGGCTCTTTTCAAGCTTTGTACTTGAATAAATGATTGTAACACTGAAGAAGAACTAAACCAATCTTACAGATTTATATCCTTACCTAGATTTATTAATATACAAATTACATAGAATTTACCCAAGAACACAATCCAGTCATAGAGTTTCATTCTTGTCCTCCACCATTATATTTAACATTTTGGTTTTCTAGATAATGGTGAAGTGTATAATAGAAGTGTATAATAAACATCATTTTTATGTGCCATGCTATTTTTTCAATCCTCACCATTTTGTGAATTACTTTCTTTTAACCATTTTAGCCTCATTCTTCCTAAATAGTTTCCTGCTCTCTCTATACACTCCTTTGTCCTAGTATTAAAAATCTCTTAAGCTTTCAACTCTGTTGGAAAAATTTTCCATTTTTCCAAAACCATATTCTTCTTCCCTTTCTCTGTGTCTCCTCTCTCCAAAATAAAGTGCCAATTGGTGTATAGTTTTGTATACTCAGGGCATTTCTTCCTGTCCCTTCATCCTTTCCACCCCTGTTTTTGCCCAGGTATATCCCAATCTAATCTCTTTTGCACACATATCAATATATTTTTCCCTACTCCATCCAATTTTAGATACCTAAAGTCTACTAAAGACTCTTTCTCTCTCAAACTGGCCATAATTTCTTGCCTTTTGATATCCTTCACTCTCTTTTGAATTTTTTTCCTGAAACCCCTCCTTTTATTTTCCCTTTTCAGTCATATTCCTCTCATTCCTATTTTATCTATCACTGATTGTATCTTGTACAACCATATTTCTTTTTTCCTCATTTTTCTTGTACAATCAGACATTGTTTCAGTATATCATTTTCCCCTAAGTGTTGTATTCTGAACCAATATTTGATTGCCCTTTCTACCAGGTTTCCTTTTGAGCCAACTCAGCTTAATTCAGCCAATGCTACCCATTTGGCAAATCTCTTGGTAGCCCTAAGACTAGTTTGCAGAAGCCCCTGTATATTTTATCTACGTTTATCTTGTGTTTCCCCAGCCCCCATATCTTTGTGATTATATTATCGTTGCTTCTGCTATGTCCTATATATCCTATCTATTCAAGTTAGTTTCATTTCTGTTATTTCAATCAAACGTGCTCTGATGATTACCTGTATTAATTGTCTCCCCTTTGCCAATACATTTTTACTTCTGTTCACCCTAAACTCCTTTACTATTAAGCCTTACTCCTAAATAATCAGTTTTCCTAATCACTAGGGACCCCAGATTGTCGGTAAATAAAATAATGTAATATCGGTGTAAAAATATTATAGTGAGCGGTGTTTTGGGCGGTAAATAAAACTGCTTAACGGTGTTATCTCGTGCAAAAAAAGGGAAAAAACAAAAACACAGTTTAAACTATTTTACTGGGGAACAAAGGGCACCTTACATGTAACTTAAAAAAGAGGAGCATGAAAATATTTGCAGAGTATAGATTTTGACTGATTTACTTTGTTAGAGACAAAGCCACCATAAGTTCGGTGTTCTCTGGCTTAAGATTTGTTCTTAAGTTTGCCATGATGTTCCCATATGCAGAGAAAAGTCTTTCACTGTCCACATTGGACATGGGTACCCACAATAGTTTCATACACTTCTCACTGAAACACAAGTGATCACATTGAAGTCCAGAAAGTAAATCCATATGTTCACTTCAGCAGCATCATCTAATTTCTCACACACTATGTTCTTCAGAGCAGCATATCCCTCCTTGAATGTCTTCTCTGGCATTCTTCTTGCTTTTTCTATAGTTATATCAGTAGATGCCTCAATTGATACTATTTTTCGTACATCAAAAAATTTACCTACAGAATGAATATCATGATCAGCTGACATTAAGGAATTCAGCTTGGTAACTGACTTTATCCCCAATTGCTTGAACTGACTGATAACATAAGACTTCTTGAGGGTTGGCAGTCTCTGAAGAAGACTTGAAGTTTTCTCTCCAAACGAGCCCTCAGCTACTATTGTGAAGCCATTTGATATATCTTTAAGTTTGCTATATAGTTTATGAACAAATGGATATTTAGATCCCTCAAGCACTTCAATAAGGCAAATGGTGTCTTTGCAGTGTTCAAGAAGGAAAGATGCCTGGGAGTTTATTATATTTTGAGACCGCATTGAAATACTACTGTGGAATCGGTTTGAATTCCCGCGTGCCGCAAAACTAAACTGACCTGGCAACGTCTTGCACATGCTGTTTGTACGGCGTGCGAATGGCACGTTGCCAACTCCACCGTCAGCTGAATTGTGCATGCGCTAGCTTAATTTGAAACGTGGCTCCATCGGCATAATTCCTTTTCTTTTTCAGAGCAGAAGGTAAACAGACTCCTTGCGCTAAATTGTAACGTAATTTAAAGAATATAACTTGACTCCAAACGAATCTTTCAGTATAGCGGACACAAAATATACCTAGACATGCGTTCACATTATGGCAACGTCGCGAGACAGCAACAATTTTCGTGCAAGGGATACAGGAAACGGAGACTGATTGGTAGAAGAAGCTGTCTACTGTCAGGATTGACTTGAACCAGACTTAGAAATTCATGCACTATTTAACGATACTTTTGCGACAGTCTTTTCCAGCTGGCATGAAATGGGGCGATGCAAGCACGAATCGTTAAAATACGGCATTAGAGAAGAATTGCAGGTAGTATTGTCATTTAAATCAAAGAATAATTTGAGTGAAATGAGAAATCTGTCACTGATGCGGTGTTGCCGAGTTCCGATAAACATGGCATTTGTCGTGCATGCGATAGGTGAAGGGGACGGGGTAGTCGAAGCAGTACCGATGTTTGCCGAAGCTCTGGTTAAATCACAGTGCAGTTTGGTGTTCTGTGCCATGCAGCACACAACACCGTGCAGCATGGCTGTAGCGAATGACAATACACATATCCGTAAATGATTGATAAGCCAAATATCTGATTGTTTATGTGAAAAGGAGAGACAAACGCCAAAATAAGGGAGAGAGAGAGAAAAATTTCGGGTTATTTTGCACATTTTTTTTCATAACAGTGTTATTTCGCATTTTCGCGATATAGAACTAATGTCACATTATTTCGTGACTCAGAATGGATATATATGTGGAATTTAAAAATAATTGATTAAAGGTTTTCCTTATTGTTAATTTTCGGCCAATTTCGCGAATTAACTACTCGCGAAAAGTCGGGGTCCCTACTAATCACCTCTAATTCAGTTCCTTCCCAGCCCCACTTTTCATTGTTTTTCAGACATATCCTTTTTCAGCTTTTTTTTTTTATTTTCAGTCCAATCTCCTCAGTATTTTCCAATCACTTCAATTGCTTTTCTGAGCCCAGTGGTTGAGATGGATTCCGCAACCAAATCATCACAAACTTTAGACCTGGTACTTACTTATTATTTATCAAGGTGTATTAAATTCTGTTTCCTTATCTGATCTAAAATATCTATAAACAAATTGGATAACACTGCACTAAGTTTGCATCCTTATCTGAGACTATATTATTCGGAATATTCTCTAATCCTCCTATTAGTAAATTTCACACAAAATTTATTCTTAGTATATGGTTCTTATATGTTCCTTATATAAGCTTTGTTCATCTCTTTCATAATAAGTTTCATCCACAATGCTTCGCTATTGTATCGAAAGCTTTTTCTAGATCAACAAAGATCATGCATACTCTTCCCCCTTTTTTTTACTCAAGTATTTATCAACTATATTCTTAATAATTAAAATATCTGTTGTTCGCTTTCCTTTTCTGAAACCTGACTGAAATCATGAAAGCTTCCTTTTATTTTCCACCCATTTTCTTGCAATGTTTCTTCTAGTATCCATGTATATAGCTTTCCTATTACTGATAGGAGGGTAATATCTCTATAATTTACTGGGTTATCTGCATTTCCTTTGCTGTTACAGATTGGGACTACTATTCCCCTTTTCCAGATATCAGGAAATCTACCTTTGTATATTGTATTAAATAGTGACAATAACAGCTTCAATCTTATCTTTTATTTTGCATCAACCTTTCCAAAATTTACCTGGCAACCCATGTATACCACATGCCTTATTTTTTACTCTTAAAATCTGCTCATTTACTTCATTTTTATTAAACTCTTTGTGTAAATGCTCTGTATACTGGACTTATCTTTATCTAAATCCTCTATAAACTCTTGCGATCTTCTTCCTGTTTTAACTACAGTCTGTACTCCAAACAATCCCTTAAATTAATTATACCATGTTTTAGCCTGTATAGTATTCATCCATTTGCTTATACAGGATGAGTTTGAAGTCCACTGACAAACTTCAGGGGGTGATTCGTGACTGGAAATGGAGCACTAAAGTTCATATCACCTTGTGTCCAGAAATGCATAGTTTTCACAGTAGATGGCACTGAAGAACATCATCAATGAGCCCTGGTACACAGTACATGTCCTGAATCCCATCCATGTCACAACAGAGGTTCATAATGGCCTCCATGCAATGCAGTGCACATGTTCACCCATTACATCATGGATTGCGTACTCGTTCGAATGTTTCAGGCCGTGTCCGAATATCGTCACAGGTTGCGTGGACATGCTGTTGAAGGGTCTGAATATCAGGAACAGGCTCACCGTACACAATGTGTTGCAGATGCTCTCAAGTAAAAATCCAGGGGGTTTAAGTCTGGTGATTGGGCAGGCCATGCAACAGAGCCAACCATGTCCTATCCAACATCTGGGGAAGTTGTTGATGTGTCAGCAAACATGTCGTCCTCCGTGGTGTAGTGGTTACCATGCTAGCCTTTAGTTCCTGAGGTCACAGGTTCAAACGCGGTGGAGGGCGATGGATTTTTTTCGGGTGTAAAAATCCTTAGCATGGCTTCCTTCGGAAGGGAAGTAAAGCCAGTGTTCCTGTGTCATAGATTTTTGGCATGTAAAAGAATCTCAAGCCTGATAAAGAGGCCTTTGAGCAAAATTTCTGGTCTTTCATGCCCAACATAGAATGGGACGCTAAGGTCCACAGCAGTTAAAGAGCATTCATAAATTCAATTTAATTTATTGTCAGCAAACAATGCAGAAGTGGGCTGGTGCTCCATTGTGCTGCAGCCACATTGCCTGTTGTATTGCAAAAGGCACATTCTCCAACAATGGAGGCAAAGTGTTTTGCAGGAAGTCCAGATACATTTTTCCATTCAGGTGTTGTGGAAGAAGAATTGGTCCAAGTAGGCAGTCACCAGTAATCCCTGCCCAAACATTGATGCTGAACTGCTGGTGATGAGATGCTTCAAGCATTTCGTCAGGATTTTCTGTAGCCCACAGATGACGATTATGCAGGTTAATGATGCATATCTACCAAAAGCCACTTCATCGATGAAGAGGACTGAAGACAGAAATCCCATAATAGTGATGGCCTGTTGCACAAACCAACAACAGAACCTTTCCTGTGGAGGAAAATCCACTGGGGATAATCCTTGCACATGTTGGAGGTAATGGGAAAATGGTGATTGTCATCTGGGATACAGCTGTCCTTTAGCTTACACCATGTTGGCAGGCCAATTACCTGGAGCTTGTACCATGGTTGTTCTCAGTATTCCATGGAGAACATGTTCCTCCACATCTGATGTACGCACAGTCCCTGGATGTTCTGTCTCAAAGGACCCATGCTCACACAAATGCCAAAAAATGGCTCCAAATGTTGTGTGATGTGGGTGGTGCTGTCTGTTAGGGTACGTGGCTCGGTATGTCCACGCTGGCTCTCGACCATTTCCACTACTTGGCCATACACAAACACCATCTCGGGTTGTTCCTGGAATGAATACCGGACCATTGTGCTTCTATGTTGCTTAATTCACACTATCTGCAACACACAAAATGCACACTGCAACTTATGAGAGACTATCTGCAGCACACAAAATGTACACTGCAAGTTATGAGAGGTCAGTACCATCTACCATGGAAGCTATGCATTTTTGGACACAAGGTGATTTGAACTTTTTTGCTCCATTTCCAGTCAGGAATCACCCCCTGAAGTTTGTCGGTGGCCTTAAAACTTGCTCTGTATATTGCCCTACTCTCATTCTTTTTTTGCTGCTTTATAATAATAATAATAATAATTTCAATTATTAATTTTTCGGCTCATTTGCAACCCCCCATTCTTTATTTTTTGCCTCCATAACACATTTTTATCCCCATCTTTATATTAAAAAGCTTTCCCTATCATTTTAATTTCCTGTGTGCTTCAATATCGGTGATTCCTTTGCTACTTTCTTTTTAACCTCTTTAAAATATCATACTAATTTTCTGCCTTTTTCGTATGTATGCACACTTTTTAACACCATTTTGTTCCCTGCCTCTTCCCATTACTTCTTCAGTTTTTTTCCATTTTGAACCATTTTCCATCTTGTAATTACTGTATTTTCTATCCTTAGTTCAAGTTCATTGTAAAATAGCTCCCTTTGTTCCTGCCATTTATGCACTTTCAGTTTCCTACTGTTATTTTCTGATGCTACTCTTATAACCTCACGTACTATGTTGAAATTTACTTTAAGAGGGAAATGGCAGCTTGTGAAAGCAGTGTTCGTGACTTCAAAATCTAAAAACTGAATATCTAACTCGAGTGAGTACATCATATAGCCTATCACACACTGCCCATTCCTATTTGTGAATGTTAACTCCCCATCTGTCCTTGTCTTTTTCCCATTGCATATAATCATATTATTTTCTTCACAAAAGTAAATTGGCTTTATCCCTTCGTTATTACATATTTTATCCTTACTTGTCCTTATGTGTAACTCTGAAATATCTCTTATATTACTGTCAAAATTGTGTATATTAACCATTTCTTCCCCTATTTTTGTATTGAAGTCCCCTGCAATTATGACATATATTCCTACATATTTGTTTTTTATCACTTCCATATTGTGTTGCACCTTTTTAAACTATTTTGTCGTAAAAGTTTGATACACTTGGAGGATTATACACTATGCCTAGAGATACTTTTCTTTTATTTACGCTTATTATATCCGCTAAGCACCATAAGCTCATACCATTTCCTATATCTTCAAGAAGCTTGAGTTTATTTTTCCATTCTTCCTCACAAAAATACCAACTCCAACAGAAATATGCTGCTTGTCTTTTTACCTAACTCCTTTTCCATAATAATCATAATCCCAAAGTATAACACTTGTCTCCATACTTGACCTCCTCAGACCCAAGTTCAGTTGCTGTTAAAGTCAAATTTTTGCAGGGGCCGGTTTCACCAACCGATGTTAAAAATACTCGAACATCTTGTTTGTTAACAAGATGTTCAAAGTTTAACATAAGGTTAAAACTTTTGCGTTTCATCAAGCTTTTACATCAAATTGTTAGCTAACATTTTGTTATTGTCAAAGACAACTGCAAACGCTAGCTTTTGAGAAGGTGATGGCTGAACTACACTGCTTCTGAACGTTCTCCGATGCACTTTTGTCTACGTATCACTATGTTAGTAGTCGACAACTATTTACATTCATGGCAATGGCCATGTGATGTTCCCAATTGCTTGAGGTTAAAATCATGATGTCAAATGTTTCCCATTTGAAACACGTTAATTAACATCTGGTTAATAAGTATAGATGTATTATCAAGTGTGAAAAAGCTGACAGTCTTACATTAAAGGATAAGATTGCAGCCTGGGACAAAATGCACGAGTAATTTAATTGGAATAAACACGTTTCTCTTAAGTCCAGTAAGCAACTACGGCAATTTTATGCTAACAAAGTGTAGCACCAGAAACGTTAGGTGTGAAGAGCGTTTAAGGTGGTTTAAAACTGGTGGTGACACTGCATTGAAACTAAAGTGGATGAAAGTGTGTTATCGTTGATTAATCAAGCAGACCCAAAAAAACAGTTTGCTTCTTGAAGCAACTGCTTTGGAAACCTTCCGGATAAACACACAAATGGTAGCTTTGGAAATACCAACATTATCACAAGCAAATGAAAAATGTTAGTAGCATAAAATCTAAGTACCTAATTAACACTTAGGAGAAGAGGCGTGCTTCTGTTGGTAGTATTCTATCCTCTCGTATTTTCCATAAAACCATGATCATGACCCCTTGGACAGTCTATATTGCTTTAAAAATTCCTCCTTTTGCAGGGTTTCAAATTTATTATGATGTACGACTACTCTTCTTTTACGAATACATTAAAAAATGCCAATTGTAGCAAACTCGCATCAACAGCTTGGTTTGCGGCAGCCAGTTTCCAATTTCTAACATTTGTTAAACGCCTTAACACAGGGGAATGGGGATATTAACTTAACACCAACTTTAACACATTGTTTGATGAAACAGAATTTGTGTTAACTTCAGTGTTAAATCAGTTTAACATTGTGTTAAAATTTAGCATCTGTTGGTGAAACCAGCCCCAGGTGTGTTATGCAACGTAAACAGACCTTAAGGACCCGAGTTCGTTTGCTGTTAAGGTCGAATATTGTGTGTATGTGTGTGGTCACACAACATATACAGAGTTAAAAGGGCCTGAGTTTGGTTGCTTTTAAGGTCAAATATTGCAGTTGCGGTCACACAACATAAACAAGCTTTAAGATGTGTGTCGTACAGGACAAACTAGGCCTGAAGAGGGTAAGCACGATTCCACTACTGCTAACACATCCACTTCTAACACTTACTAGATTTCACCATTACATACTGATTTTACTTAATAATACTTCCACATTCCACAGACCTACCGAAAACACTTCCGTAGTACCTGTCTTATCAAAACTAAACTGCTCCAATTTTGCCTTACTTGTATGCCTTGGATCTCGTTCCCATGATTTCTTCTATTTGTGCATTATACTACCAACTGGTGATGATATAGTACTCAAGCCGGTTGCATCATCATACACCTGTAGACCAACTGTTGTTCCTCATCCCAGCCTTATTGTGCCATCTCTCTCCCCTACTTTTGATGCGACATGTTTCTTTGTTGCCATTAATCCCCCTTCTCTCATCCTCCTGCCACTTTTCTTGTCGATCCATTCTCCTTTATTGCATTTGCCGATCTCTGTTTTCATGTCCTGCATCAATGTCTTTTTCTAGTTGAGTCCCTCAATATTTTTCACCATCAATCTTTAAAGTTAGACCTCTCACATGTGCTTCTTTCCTTCTTCCTTGGCTTTCTTCATTTCATTTAATAAAATTGTTCTTTGTTCTCTTTTTCCCCAAAATCTTGCTTGATAAATATTCTAGTTCCTTTAAGCTTTTTTGCATTTGAAAGGAGTAACATTTTGGTTTTTCTTGTACTAATGTTTATGAGTATTGGTCTGTTAAGGCTGGTTCATAACAACTGAGAATGGTAACCAGAACGAGATTACAAAGTTGTAATGTTTTTTATTGGGAGCATTCACAATTGACGGGAAGCTTTCCCGAGCCCTGGGAATGGAGCAGAAGACTTAGCCAAGTTTTAAGTTTCTTGTTCCTGTGCACAGCATATTAAATCCATATTGTGCATATTAGACTCTTCACTGTAGAGATTATTCTAGGCGGCTGCGACCTGAAACAGTTTTAAGGCTCTCTCTATTTGCAAGCTGGAAACATGAAACTGGAAGAAATTCTAGTATATGTGCATCCTAACTGCAATGCTGACACCTGCGGATTCATTGAGCAGGGGCTCTTCTAGTGAAAGGTCTCTGTAGTGTGTTTATATGCACCTCAGAAGTGATTATTGCCTCAAAAACAATAGCAAAAACTGGTATTAACAAAGCACAATAAACAACTTTAATTTATGCCATTAAATAAAGGAATGAAAGCTGGTTTGACTAAAGGAAATGTAATGGATCTGCATTTAGATAATGTGTACTGTATTTAATTTTGACATTGGCTAACCAGCATTATGCTGCTGAATTGGAAGCAGGTGAAGAAATCAGTGAAAAGTGCAAAATCGACTTTCCACTTAGTGATTGATATGATCGTTGATGCGCATTCCCGTTCTCGTTACCAGGTTACTGTGAACCAAAATTTTGTGTGCTGCACTGCTTCCCATTCTTGTTTCCTTTGCTGCCATGTTCTCCTTTCTCTTTCTTGGAGCACTCCAAAAATAATATTTAATTTCCTATGCTCTTTCTCTGTTCCCTCCAAATTCCCTATTCTCTGGTTCAGGACTCTGTTTTCTTTGAATTCCTCTTCAAAGCCTGTTATTACTACTTTGCTCATTCATTTTTTCTGTCACCTTTGTTTCTTTTCTTTTTTTCATCATTTTTCTAATTTCGCTAAGTTGTTTGTTAATGTTTTTCAGTACTCCCATGATATTTTGTTCTGCCATTTCGGGCTTTGGATTCAGTTCTATTCCTCCTGTTATTAATAATATGGTCATTACTAATAAAATCCACTTCATCACATTTAGTCCGTCCATTTTCTGCTTTGGTAGTTGAATCATCTCATATTAAATGCTCCGATTCTTGCTTGAAATATTTCAGTTGCTAACTCTATTTTACTCTTGCTCAGTACATGCATAGAGCTACTACTTGGCATATCTGTCTCTGCCAGCCTTTTACTTGCAACTATCAAAGTACATAAAAATCTCTCTTGGTTTACATTGAATGGCATATCTTAAGGCAATGTAAGTTTTATAAACTTCTTAATGTTTATAAGATTTTTATCAGTAACACCCACATTCAAAACTTGCAACTATTGGCTAAAACACAAAGTGTGTCATCAGTACAGTAATAAGTCATTTTAAAAGAAGACAAAGATGTAGGCCAAGCTAAATACTTATTAGGTATTTTTATTGATTTAGCTCCCGATAATATCAGAACTTTCAGAGGAGGAAGGTGATTCACCAAAATTTCTTGTAGAAATAGTGTACTCCGTAAGGTTTATGTAAGTTATGTGAGGCACAATCAAAGCAACAAAAAGTCCTATACAACATTTGCAGCTGTGATGTGCAAACTGAAACTCATGTCCTCTACAAGGGGCATCATTGGCCAATTTATTAACCCAGTGAGCACATGTGGTATGTTTCTATATAATGATATATTTAGCAACTCTAGATTGAATGTCGGGGTTTCAAATGTTCTACCTTCTGGTTTTCTAGATGTTGGTTCTTTAGTACAGATATTGTCAAACACCTTTCTTTCAGTGGTTCACACATATTTATTCACAGCTTTCAGTGCTAATTTTTCCAATGAAATCGGCTGTTTTAAGGGCAGCATGTTTTAATATATTCATGAATTTCAATATTGAACTTACAGGTGCACTGGTTTGTTTGGATAAAGCTTTTTTAAGGTTTAACTTGGATAGCTTCACTTTGATCTTTTCTGTTTTAAGGGTTGATCGTATTGCTCACACACACTGCAGAAATCCAGCCTGAAGCTCCTGTGAAAGAACAGCTGGCTGGATGATAATACACACTAAGAAAAGCTGCAGAAATTCCTCTAGGCATGCTGTTTAACAATCCCCAAGCTTTGTACTTATTTAGGGTATTTTCCAGTGATTTACAGGCATTAAGCCTGCTTCCACATCTAAAGACATTATTATTTACATCTGTGTTACTGAAAAATATTTGCTGTTGCAGCCTTAAATAGAGTGCAGACCTATGCATATCTCTGAAAGATTGTGTCCACATGGCTGAATCATTCGCATTGTACACCTCAGATGATTCAGATACAAGTTTTTGCTATGCAGCTTGTCATGTTTGCTCAGTCACACCATTGCTATGAAATGGATATGAATGCAATGTCTATTGTCCACTTCTCAGAATTGTAATGTTCATCAGCACACAGAAGAGTTGTTCCTCTTTGAAAATCCATCATAAGAATTGCTAGTGATCTATGTATTGTGGTAGAAGGGTGTTTGACATGAGCAGGCAGGGGTTTGAGCCAATGGATGTTTTTGTTAGCAGGTTATTTACTTGGCTACTGGTATGTGGGATGAGTGAACATTTTCTGGCAGGAGCATTGACACTTCAGAGGAAACTACAATTTACATGTGTCAAACAAATTGTGACAATTGTTTTTCAGTGTGAACACAGCATAGAGCATTTACAGTCTTAGCTTGCAAACACATTCTGCTGCTAAGTATTTTAATTAATTATACTGCATTGGCCCGAATATAACATGGCCTCACATATAAGACAACCCTGAATATTTGGAAGGTTTTCATAAGAAAATTTAACTAAATAATGAATGCAATTAGAAAATATTCATGATATATTAGAAACCAATACTGAATGTATTAAGGCAGCAGTGCCAAGCCAAGCAACAAATCAAGTCAGAACTAATCATCAAAGTTGGAGAAATTCTGGTTTATTCGTGACCTTGAGCTTAGTTGTGATGCATGTGTTGACTCCCTGCACTCAAGCCAGTACAGTCCTTCATTAAAATGAATGCTTTTAAACATTAGGCTGTGCATATAAGACAACTATGGTTTTTAAAAGCACAGTTTAAGGTAGTAAACAGTCATATTTGGGCCAATACAATATTTCGGTAATGATGTGTTATAGCGGCTGTCGTCTGCTAGCGAGCAGGCCGCTTAGGTGGTTGTTGCCAACGGTGAGAATCGAAAACACGCTGTAGGCATAACATGTAGCCAACCCATGCACGCAATGTACAGCGAGCCATTGTAGTTGTATACTTATACGGCCCGCGTGTTGTTATTTATCGTTGTTGATGTATTATATTATTATGAGAATGATTATTATTATGTATTATTATCATCGGCATCCAAATAAAGCATTTGTGGAAACGTCGTGTGTGTCATAACTCAAAACGAAAAGTCGGATAAATACCTAAACTCCCTTGACATGGAATATTTTTGGGAATTCTTGATGTTCTAAACATGGCTGAAACGATTTTGATTAAAATACCATTCATAAAAATATTTACATGGCAAATGAAATGTATATCTCGGATTTTCGGGAAAGAGCCTATGAAGTCCTTCATTCGGAAGGAATTTTTTATAACCTTGTATAACTTGTAATCCTTAAGTGATAGAGGAAGACGTGCTACACCAAAAATGTAAATCTCTTTAAAGCTACAATATATTTAAAATAAGCTTTATTGTGGCATGAGCCCTTTCTGAGATATCCGTTATTAAATGTGCGAATTGCTCATTTTTTGAAGGTTTCAATTGTTCATTTTTTTGGTCATTATCTTAAAGTCCTTTCAACACTCAGTTGTTTCTCGTGATGTCATAGAAACAGAATGGAATTTTAAGGCCAGCATATAGCGTCCAGTTGTTAAACATTTGACTATCGCTGTTCTCTTTGTATCGATAACGAAATGTGTAATGTAGATATTTCTGCAAAGTCTTTTTTTTATATTAAAATGTAGTAGACAGAAAAAAAAAGGTTGATTAAGAATAATAATTTATGTATCTACTAATAAACGATAGAGGATAGAGAAAGTCATGTGAATGAATCAATTGTAATTTTATTATTCTTGTTTATAAAAGGAGTTGAAAGGAAATTAACTTTCTGTGCTACCAAGCTGCAAAGAATGTCATTGTTAAAGTGTTTTGAGCTACTAAATGTATGCTTTTCAGCAATTCCTTTTTTTCAGTCTGTACAAAGCAAGAAATATGAAATGAATGAATTTTCGGGTAAAGCAGCTGTAATATAAAATGATTTTTCAGACTTAAAACACTCCTAAGGCTGTTATAAGATTATGCAAACTTTCATATATTTATAATACACTTTTAGGTGCAAAGGTGCAATGACATTTCCTGGAATATTATCCCAAATGCTAACACAAGAAAATATTGGTTTGCCTCAAACTGCATTTTAGAGCATTTCATAGTTTCCTAGATACTTAGCGCAATACACAAAATTCAATCAGAATGAACGGGAGTTCACAGGCTATTTCCAGAAAATTCAAAATGCATGCTTTATTTGAACTCACCAGGACAACCACACTAACACTCCGTAGCTCACACAGTCGCCTTCAAACACTACAAATCACTAGCAAAAACACACTCACACTCCAAAGCGAACACACTCGCAATCAAACACTACAATACACCAGCACAAACACACTCAACACCAAAGCTCACACCCACACAGTCACACACTACAACTCACTAGCAAAAACACACTCATTTTTCAAAGCTCACACACACGCGCAGTAACACACTACAACTCATTAGCACAAACACACTCACACTCCGAAGTTCACACACCCGCAATAACAGGCTACAACTCACTAGAAGAAACACACTCACACTCCAAAGCTCACACACCCCAGTCACAAACTGCAACTCACCAGCAAAAACACACTCAAACTCCAAAGCCCACACACTCGCAATCAAACACTACATCTCACTAGCAAAACACACTCACAGTCCCCCCCCCCCCAGGGGCTCACTATGTGAGTATGGCTTTGACGTACGCAGAGTGCCCGAGCCAGTCCTCACCCTCATCTGGACTAGCCACGTTATCTTCATTTATTTTACGCTTCCTTTTCTACAATTATTTCTTATACTGGGTTCAGGTTCTATGGTTTTATTAACACCTGTCTCACCAACAGGGATCTTTTCTATTTCCGTGGTTGCTGTCCCACTGTTTCAACGCAGCTTCCAACCCCCCAGGGGCTCACTTTATGTGAGTACGGGTTTGGCACACCCGGGGTCCCGAGCCACTCATCACCGTCGTCATCCCTCCACCCTTATCTGGTCGAGGTGGGTTCGTCCTCTTGAGCGGGAGACACAAGATGCGCTACTGGAATAAAACACAGGCCGACAGAGAGGAAAAGAAACACTTTACCACAAAGCATTCGTCAATTATATTCCTTAAATCGCGGCATATGCTACTCACTTTATTTCATCTAGAATGCGGAATTTTTCTTGGAATTCGAATTGCTTGAGTACTGTTTGCAGTGCGGTCTGGAGTTTCTTGTTAGCCAAAGGTTGTACCTTCTGCTGAACAGATGTTCCCCCATCCACTTTTGACATGTGGTGCTGCTGTATTGTATTCCTGGTTGAGAGTCATTTACTGCCCATCATAAACATGAATTTCTTTCGGAATGTTCAAACACTACCCCTTGCAAAGTCCCAGGCAGGTAGGGAGGGTCTGAGTTTTGCGGTTCTTAAAAGTCACGTACAAGTGTTATGAAAAATGGAAACGTTCATACAAGATGTTACACTTAAAATGTTTGTCCCTAAAGTACTGCAACCCTGCAAAGATTCGGCTCTTAAGGTTGTGCTTAATTCAAAACCTGATGTTGGATTCACATAACTTTCTCTACCCATTATTCAAACCCTGGAAGCTCTTATCATGCAGCATATTTTACCTGGAAGCCACATCATCTCCGATGGATGGGCTTCTTACGCCAACATCGGAAATCTGCTAGACGGCGTATATATACACGACGTAATTGTCCATGAGCAGAACTTTGTAGACCCGAGGACGACACCATCCACACGCAGAATGTCGAAAACATGTGGATGAGGGTGAAGAGGAAACTTCGGCGGCAATTTGGTACCAGTGACGCCCTCTTCACGTCCTATCTCCACAAATTCATCTTCCGGAATCGTTTTCGGGGACAAGACATGTTTGGCGTAATATTGGATGTGATAGCGCAGCATTACCCGGTGTAACTCAACAATGTCAAATTTAATCAAAGGCGCATACTTCAAATTCTATTTCTTTTAATGACATCAGATTTCCGATTCCCATCTCATTGCAGTACATTAATACAACAATGTGTGTACGTGGCTCAAGGACAATGAGAACAATGCTGCCACCGCTTCTGTCTAATAACGTATGCTGCTGGTAATTCACCTAACTTACACGTCTTCTCCAGTTTTCCTATTGCCACGTCATTGCAGTACATTAATACAACAATGTGTGTTTTGTGACTCAAGAACAGTGAACAACAATGCTGCCACCGCTTCTGTGTAATAACGTATGCTGCTAGTATTTCACCTAACTTACACGTCTTCTCAACTTTTCCAATTGCCACGTCATTACAGTACATTAATACAATAATGTGTGTTTTGTGACTCATGGATATTGACAACAATGATGCCACTGTTTTTGTGTTATACGGTATGTTGCTGATATTTCACCTAATTTACAACAATGTGTGTACGTGGCTCAAGGACAATGAGAACAATGCTGCCACTGCTTCTGTGTAATAACGTATATGTGCGATAATGTGTTTGGCCTGAAATAACAGCATTTTCTTTGGGTATGAATCAACATGCAGGTTTGGTTAACTTTGTACAATAGGTGTGCTTCAAAGCAATGTAAAAAATTTGATGTGTTACACTCACATGACTTTCTCTACTCTTGTACAAACTATTTTTACAAACGCTTATTCTCCATCTACTTCATGTTAATCGAGATAAACTTTTGCAGACTATCTTATTGCTAATTTTCTTGTAGATGTAAGGGCAATATAGAAAAACAGTAGCCTTTAAGCACATACATATCTCTTAATAGCTGGTTGCTAGGTGCAGCACCATTCCCTTTGCCACAGATTATAACTCTTTGCATATCCAAGACAAAAAAAATGAATAACGAATTCCCATTTGAGAAAATAAGTATTGAAAAATTTAAGGGAATAACAAGCAATATCTCGAAAATGGTTCACTCAACAACAAAAATGTATATGACATAAATTGTGTATTTTAACGCGATCTACATGTTTTGTGTAGTAAAATTTTGTCTATCTCTTATGGTTTACCAGTTATGCAAAAGTCGTTCACAATGAAGAATACTTTTGGAGACATTCCCAGAAAATTCGAGATATACATTTCATTTGTCATAAAAATATCTTAAACATATGATATTTTAATCAAAATCGTTAGAGCCATTTTTGACAAAATTAAAATTTTCGAAAAATCTTCCATGTAAAGGGTACTCTGGGGTCCCCCAAAAAATTTTCTTGAAAACCTTCGTGTCGCATCCTTGGAAGATACTGAACTTAAATACCAAGTTTGGTGTTTATCCGACTGTTCGTTTCTGAGTTATGCTGTTCACAGACACACACACGGACATGTTTCCAAAAATGTTTTTTTTGGATTCAGGGGGTCTCAAAACATGTATTTCCGGTGAAATCTCGGTATCGAATTTTTGGGTGGAATACAATACTTCCCCTACTTACTATACGTAGTAGAGAAAGTAAAAACATCGACAAATTGTGTGTTTGAAATAACCGCGCCGCATTGCGAATTTCGTGTTACATAGTTGTTATCTTCCGTGCGTACATTTCTTACGGTTGGCAACGCTCGAACTCCTTAAGCCACGCCCAGCGCGCTCGCTAGCTGACGACAGCCGCTATAACACATCATTACCCAATATTTCCTCCTACCCATGCTGTACATTCCTGATCATAAATTATTTGCTTACAAGAAGCATATTTTGCTTCTAAAGTATTTGCAAGCATTATTCTCTGTGTTTTGCCAGAAGTTCCTAGTACTTAACTGATTTAAAATTAGGGATGGGACCTTGAATCTGCCAATACTTGACTTTCTTGATACTCTGTGGCATCAAAGTGGGTTATACGAATAAAAATGAGTATATAGTATATGCTTCACTTTTCCAAGTAAATACTTGGTTTGGTAAGAATAAAACCACCTGAGTATCTACTTCATTTTGAGAACATGCTCAAGTAATGGAAGCAAAGTAGAACATACTCAGACATCCATCTTACAAAAGTATGTACTCTTATTTGGAATGAATAAAAGCTAGTATATTCTCAGTTTTATGAGTTCATTCTCCTCTCATGCTGAGCATGGTTAGATGCATGCTCACTTCTTAGTATAATTGGTTTTTTTTACTTAAAACTAAATATGAAGAGAGTGGCACAGTTTATCAGCCGTATAGTACTCATGGAAAAGTTACAAACATAGCTATATGTACTAAAGAAGTTTCAAAATCCTGCATTGTTTCAGAAAAGCATAACCTAGAAATAACACTGAAAGTTAACCTTACTATGTAGATTGTTAACTTGAAAATCCAGATACCTACTAATAACTTTATAAGAAAACTGTTTCATACTATGCCTATATAGTGTAAATATCCTGGGATTCTAAAAACAGTCAGATGAGTTCATCCAGCACCTTCCAATCCACAATTACTCCTCTAATTTTGCTTATAACCATTTTATTTATTGGTTGTTTAACTTTGCCATGAACATTCAAGGAGTTTCAAAATCCTGTATTGTTGCATGAAAACATAACCTAGAAGTATTATTGAAAGTCAGATTTATTAATTAAGCATACTATGTAAAATCCTAACCCCAAAATTCACTTGCTTAAGAAGTTAGGTTACTTATAACAAAACTGTTTCATAGAAATATAGTGTAAATATCCCAGGATTCTAGAAACAGTCTAATTTGAATTTGCATCTGGCATCTTATAATTATGAATTTAGAATCCATGAACATTCAAAGAGTTTCAAAATCGTGTATTGTTGCATGAAAACATAACCTAGAAGTATAATTGAAACTCAGATTTTACCCCCGCCGCTATAACGTTGCACTTGACAGCTAGCGTTTAAGTTGGTACACTCGCGAAAAAACAGATGAAAAGCTTCAACCGTTTGACTTCCTAAGCCAATCACAAGGCAGCAATCCGGATGGTCAATGACAAGGCGGAACCGGATCTAGAATCGGCTCTGTTGCCGGATGTAACTATTCGCAACCATGTGCTTCAGTTTGTGAATCTCTAGCAGAGCGTCGAGTTGTTGTTTGCAAGCTACATATTGTTCATTGTTATTTGTTATTTAGATTTGTGGTTATTGTTTGATAGTTTTGTTATTGTTCGTTTATAATTTATTTATTTATATTTATCTATTTTATATATATTTCATTCATATTATTTATTTAAACAAAACTTAAGTGCGACAATGTCGGAAAAACGACGCCGATCGCCGAGTGATGATTCACGAAGTGAAAATCCTTTGCGCCGAGGTGTGCCACTTAATAGTCAGGCATTGGAACTATTATGCAGAACCCGGGAGTTCTTTGAACAGGAAAAGGAGTACGTGAAGCTTCACGGAAATCCCTCTATTCCTGCTGATAAAGCCGTACAACGAACTGCAGCAGCTCTTGATTTAAGCACGAGAACTGTTGTTCACAAAGGAGTGAAACTACAAGAGAAAGAGGACAAAATTCCTGAACCATCTGGAACACAACAGGTATTTCTATCAACTCCAGGGAAGAAAAAAAAGAAGCCTCGTCCAGTCACAAATATTGATGCTTTCCAATTAGACGCCATACGTAGACACATTTATGCCTATTATCATAGAAAGGAGTATCCGACCATACCAAAGCTGCTTATATCACTTATTTTCAATTAACAATAATAATACGAAATAGTTATGATTCAGTGACGTTCGCTACTTACGTACACCTTCTGTATGCGGCTTAGACACGATAGAAATGAGAACAATCAGCTGTTGTTTACTAGCCACTCTGGCAACGTCGCAACCACGATGTAGCCAACCTTACGCGAAGCCACACGAACTATCAAGTGCAACGTTATAGCGGCGGGTTTTTTTTATATTAATTAAGCTTACTATGTAAAATCCTAACCCCAAAATTCAGTTGCTTAAGAAGTTAGGTTACTTATAACAAAACTGCTTCGTAGAAATATAGTGTAAATATCCCAGGATTCTAGAAACAGTCTGGTTTGAATTTGCATCTGACGTCTTATAATTATTAATTTAGAATCCATGAACATTCAAAGAGTTTCAAAATCGTGTATTGTTGCATGAAAACATAACCTAGAAGTATCACTGAAACTCAGATTTATTAATTAAGCGTACTATGTAAAATCCTAACCCCAAAATTCAGTTGCCTAAGAAGTTAGGTTACTTATAACAAAACTGTTTCACAGAAAAATAGTGTAAACATCCCGGATTCTAGAAACAGTCTGATTTGAATTTGCATCTGGTATCTTATAATTATTAATTTAGAATCCATGAACATTCAAGGAGTTTCAAAATCCTGTATTGTTGCATGAAAACATAACCTAGAAGTATCATTGAAACTCAGATTTATTAATTAAGCTTACTATGTAAAATCCTAACCCCAAAATTCAGTTGCTTAAGAAGTTAGGTTACTTATAACAAAACTGTTTCATAGAAAAATAGTGTAAACATCCCAGATTCTTGAAACAGTCTGATTTGAATTTGCATCTGGCATCTTATAATTATGAATTTAGAATCCATGAACATTCAAGGAGTTTCAAAATCCTGTATTGTTGCATGAAAACATAACCTAGAAGTATCATTGAAACTCAAATTTATTAATTAAGCTTACTATGTAATATCCTAACCCCAAAATTCAGTTGCTTAAGAAGTTAGGTTACTTTGTGTATTGTGTATTTTTTGTGCTAAGAGTTTTACAAATTTGATTGTCTACTGCACTTTGACCCTGGTCACTCATTCAGTAGACAATCACTACAGTTTATTTACATTTTACAATTTCTTGTCAATAAATTATCTTGCTCTTTTTTTTCAGTTTTGTTTTTCATGTCCCATTTCCACTTGTTTTTCACTTTTCATTTATTGATTACTTAACCATCACACATTCACTATAGTTTTCCATTCAAAGTAAGATGCGCTACCTCCTACTTTTCTCTTTCTACTGTCCAAAGCCATTTATTTTTTACTTTACACAAAAACTGTCCAATGCTTCTAGCGTCCTTGCATATCATTTCAATCATAAGTGTATTTCTATCCCCCTTCAACCACTTCTTATTGTATTGTATTTATTGTGCTAAGAGTTTTACAAATTAGATTGTCTACTGCATTTTGACCCTTTTCTCCAATTTTCTGTTCCTTGGCACTTAAATACTGTGTGTTCAATGTCTTCATTACCACCACATATCGGACATTGGTTCTGAGGAATACCCTGTCTTAGCCCTTTTAGCCTCCATGCTCCAGTTCTTACCCATGCAATAGATTCTCTCTCTTCTTTATTTACTATGTCTATATATTTTTCCCTACCCCATGTATTTTTCATTGGCCTATAACAAACTAATGAGCTCTTTTCGGCAATCTCACTGAACATGATTTGTATTTCTATATCTTCCAGTCTTTTCCAAACATTTTTCACATTATTTTCTCTCCTTCTCCACATGTCTCCTAAACCATTTTTCTCCAAAATGTTCCATAAATTACTTACCCATCCATCATACACTAAGCTATTCTCTTGGTATTCAATACATTGTCTTAACACATTACTTTTTCCTAGATTTAAAGTTCTGAACCAAAATTTCAAAGCTCTTTCCATTATCTTCCCCTTAGTTGCCACCCTGCCCAACTGTAATTGTGCTACCTGTCTAATTCCCATATTTCTATACCATAATTTTTTTTTTGCCTTCATAACCATCTCATAAACGTTTTCCAGCCATTTAACATGTATATTAGGTACTTTATATTTGCAGCTTCTAATTGCTGCCATCGCCCCTTTACCTTTTGCCAATGCAAACTTCTTTTGTTTCTCGCATTTATTACCTCCATCTATTTTTACTCCTAAATAGATACAGTCACGCACCACCCTGTAATCTTTATTCTCTCCCTTCCACTTTTCATATTTGCTTAATTTTCCCCCCTTTTTGAAAACCAGAATCTGTGTTTTCTCTTTATTCACTTTTAACCTCCATTCTTTACAATATACATCAATTGCTTGTAATGATTGTTTTAAACCACTTACTGTAATAGATCCTACCACTAGGTCATCTGCAAAAAGAAGTCCTGAGATTTGGAGAAACAGTTTTGTTATAAGTAAGTTAGGTTACTTATAACAAAACTATTTTGTAGAAAAATAGTGTAAACATCCCGGATTCTAGAAATAAGTATGATTTGAATTTACATCTGGCACCTTATAATTATGATTTAAGAATCCATGGATATTTTCTTTTTGCCTGATTTATTGATAATAGAATTTTGCCTATTTCATTTTATTTGTTGTTTTGCTAATTTCATTTACAGCTATGCTTTTGTGGTGTTGCATCAATTAATTTTTCATTTCTTAAAGGACCTAATATTTCTCTAACATTTCCGCTGAAACTTGTTATAAAACACAGGATAATTCCTGAACAGTTTAGATGGGACAGAACCAAATACAACAAAATCTACTCTAATTCAGAATGCCAAATAACACACCACACACTCAACGAAGCTAGTATATGATCAAAGAGTGAAGATGACATAAGTATATACTTAGATTTAAGTGAACAAGATGGCTGTGGGGATGAGTATATACTTGTATGAGGTAGTAAGCTTTTATTCTTATGAAAGCGAGTATGTTCTCATTGAGCTGAGTATATAATCACAGAAAGGTTCATACTCATGAGTATAAACTTTGAGCAAGTACTTGCTTTTTATTCATATGACCCAGTATGTTCTAATACTTTGAGATAAACCTGCAATACTTTTTCGATACTTTTAAATGTTTTACATTATTGAAAGTTCTTGCGTTTAACTTTATTATAGGTAAGAAATGAAAGGACATGAGACTCCACTTTATTGCCTCGCACATGTCCCCAAAGAATTGCTGGTCTATAGTTCTTGATAGACCTTGATTGCATTTCGAATCAATGCAACATTCCATAGCCTCCTGTGTCTAAATGAAAACATGTAAAACAATGGGGGAAGGAGTAGAGGTACTCATGTGACATGCAGCTGTGAACTGAGCTGTGAATGAAGTTGATTTAGCTAATGCACTAAACCATGTTTCTGCAATTGCCTGGCTTGGTGACTCATTCTAAACCAATACATTTACTTACTCCAGTGACCAAAATCAAGTTAGAACTTAAGATGTGAGATAATACAGCCCATGGAAAATTTGTTCTTTCCTTCCATTGTTAGTTTGTGTTTACGCAAGTCAAACTCGGGTCATGAGCATAGCTTAAGGGTATACTGTATGACTAATTTCCATAATATGGATAGATAATCCATTATTATCATCATCACTATTAGCTTTGACTAGCAATAGGGGATATATAACCTGTGGCATTAACATGATAAAAAAAAATCTGATGTGTTACACTCACATGACTTTCTCTACTCTTGTACAAACTATTTTTACAAACGCTTATTCTCCATATGCTTCATGTTAATCGAGATACCGAGATGTCAATCTTATTGCTAATTTTCTTGTAGATGCAAGGGGAACATGGTAGCTTTTAAGCGATAGTCAAATCCTTTAAGCACTGGTTGCTATGTGGAGCATTCCATTCTATTTGAATATCCAGGACATAAAAAAATGAATAACGAATTTGAGGAAAAGTATAAGTATTGGAAATTTAAGGGAATAACAAGCAATATCTCGAAAATGGCTCACTCAACTAAAAAAATGTATATGACATAAATTGTGTATTTTAACACGATCTACATTTTTTGTGTAGTAAAATTTTGTCAATCTCTTATGGTTTACCAGTTATGCAAAAGTCGTTCACAATGAAGAATACTTTTGGAGACATTCCCAGAAAATTCGAGATATACATTTCATTTGTCATAAAAATATCTTAAACATATGATATTTTAATCAAAATCGTTAGAGCTATTTTTGAGAAAATTAAAATTTTCGAAAAAAGTTCCATGTAAAGGGTAGTTTGCGGTGGGGGGATTTTCTTGAAAACCTTCGTGTCGCATCTCTGGAAGATACTGAACCTAAATACCAAGTTTGGTGTTTATCCAACTGTTCGTTTCTGAGTTATGCTGTTCACAGACACACACAGACACACACACACGGACATGTTTCCAAAAATGCTTTTTTTGGATTCAGGCAGTCTCAAAACATGTATTTCCGGTGAAATCTCGGTATCGAATTTTTGGGTGGAATACAATACTTCCCCTACTTACTATACGTAGTAGAGAAAGTAAAAATTGCTGCCAATTGGAGAATCTCAAATGAGGAAAAACTTTGGAATTAACACAATAAAAAATTGGTTACATGTGTTTATACACAGAAAAATACTAATAAGAACACAATTCAGTGAACAATCCTTTATAGTTTTGTATAAAGTAAGTATCGAGTATCAATGTTAAAAACTCAGTATTGGTATCGAGAAATAGTGGTATCGTCCCATCACTACTTAAAATATATTTATTTTCATTGCCTCTTTTAGAAAAAATGTAATTTTTCTGATTTTTAGTATGCCTACTGTTCTAGGCTTACAAAAGATTCTGTATCTTTCACTTATATGACCTGCCATCACAGATCACTTGGCGTATAACCAACTTAACCTTATCTACAATTTGAGCTTGCCCCAAAGTTCTTCCAAAATTGTGATGCAGTGTACTCTAAATACAGTGGATTCCCAGCTGTTGCACTGTCTCCACATTTGTCCTCAGACTATGTATGTTTCAGCCAATACTCGTACAATTTCTCCATTTCTCAAAACTTTCATGCCATGACATCAATGTTTATCATCAAACTCATGCTGCATTTGATTTGAGGGTATCTGATACAATTAAGTGGACACAGTCGTATTTTGCTTAACTTCTTAATGTACAGATTGTTTACAAAGTGTTTCTTTTTTCACCTGTACTTTTATCATCAAAATAAATATTCAGTTACAGTAATGATAGTAGCAATGAAGATCATTTATAAGAGCTTAACAATGGACATTTTAATCACTGAATATCTCCTAGATTAAAATTCTGGGTATACTTGTGTTATGCGTAAACTTTGTTTTTCTCTGAACTTGTATATAAAGAGCAAATACTGGGCATGAAGCACTTAGAAATGAACTGCAACACTAAATATTAAATTCAATCTGAGCTCTGTGTTACTCTCTATTTTCATAACGTATAAGAAACAACACTTGATGCCAGTAGAACCTGTGGAAAGAAACGTTGATTGAAGTCGCTGATTCACATACACCTGTCAGCAGAAATATGTCAAAAAATGATATTACAGCAAAATCTAGAGAAAATATCGGGAACTAACAAAATGGGTAAATTCAGCTTTTTAAAACATATGTCGCTTGGAAAAGATACACCTGAGTATATTCAATTTTTATTATTTTCCCAAAATTAAAATTCCAAATATACTCTGGCTTTTATGTTAAGAGGTTATTGTAAAGAATCCCCCCCTCCCTTCTATTTGACTGATGCAGACAAGAAGATGCATTTCTTTGGAATTTCCTCAGTGAAGATTTTCCTGGATATCCTGCTCATTCTAATAATAGGAGTACTTCTTTGAATCCTGATGGAGACCAGCTCATTTGTGCAGTCATCAATAATGGCTCTGAAGATGAAATGACAATGGCATAGAAGGGCATTTATTCTTGAATGCTGTAGGCAGTGGTCTCATGTTATTTACTTAATCGGTAGGCTCGGTTTATGCTTTTATTAGGAACACAGTACTACTCTGGTACAAGTTGGTTAGTCATGTGGCAGTCAGATCTTTTACTCCTGAGCAATTGAATAAATATCTTTATTACTTTATATTGATTCAAGTTCTCACAATTACAGTCAAAATAAACATACCTTTGCACAGGAGATTTTGGAAATGTCCTGCAGTTGCATCCATACAAATTTGGCACATTTTTGGGAAAGTTTCTTCCACATACATTATTTAGGCTTCTGAAATAGTTGATTTTCTTGCAGTTCTTTTGATGTGTATGGGTTTTGGCCTATACACTTTATTTTTCAAGTCTCCCTATAAATAAAGTCACATGATCCAGGAACTGTGTGGAGCATAACCACTTACTAACCACCCTATCTTCAAAAATTTCCCAAATGTAATTTAATGTCTCTTAAGCTGTGCGTGGTGGCAAGTTTTGCTTGGAAATATCAAGACCAACATTCAATATTGTGGTTAGTTGTTCAAAGAATGGTGTGAGTATGTCATACCTATAAGTTTTGCATTTACAGCAAAGAAAGCTTTGGTACAATTTTCTTGTTGTGGTATATGGTTTTCTGCACTAAATCAGGATTCTCTGAGCTACAGTACCAGTTGTACTATATGATTGTCCTTGTGAATGGCACCAATTTCATCTGCAAAGCTTTTTAAACTTTGAGCAATTAACCTATCATTAAAATTCTTAAAAAATCCAATTGTGGAAATTATCACATGGTCACAATTCATGGACAACAAAAATCAGTATGGTTTTAATTTTAAGAGTTTGATAACTTGCTATGCTAAGCTCAATGAAATTACAGTTTCCTGTGCAAGCCCTACAGAGATCTTTGAGAATATTCTATTTGTTCTCCTACTACGTTTAATTTCCCCTCAGTAAGCACTTGCCACTTTACCCTTCAATTCTTTTTGAGAATGAAACCCATTTTCCTAAGTTCATTGGTAAATTTTTGCATGGCTCTACTGATTAGAGGACACATACCTGAAAACTCTGTTAAACATCACCTTCTAACTTCTACATGGTTAGATGTATAACTTCTACATGCTGCAAAGCATGTATAAAAATTCCTTGCTACAATGTGTACTTATTCCACGCCATTATTATAACACAAAAATCACATCGCGTAAACATAAAATCACTTCCAAATGTGACACAAGCATTGGTGGGGCTGAGGAGTGAACAAATGTAAGCTAAGGTTGTTGTGATGTACCACTGAGTTCCATGGCATACTGTAGCAGGGTAATGTGCTTGCATGTGAGTACCACCTGCTATCTCATGTAGATGTCTCGGACCTCCAAAGTTCCTTGAAGTTCTCTGCTGGGCTGCTTGTCTACAGAGCTGAGGAGAAATTCCTATCCTAGCTGGCTAATTTTATCTTTCTCAGGATTTATGTAGGTGAAGGCAAATAATAAACTGGCTTCCCCTTAAACAGCTTAATTTATTCACAAAATAATGCCCATTGAGGTGGCTAGCAACTTTCCCTTGCTTAACACAAAATAATACAAAAGCTGTACATTTAACCTTCCTGCTACAGTGAATTCTTTATGTGGACCTATCTAACTGCATCACAATATTTTCCCACCCACATACACATAATCTTCCATCTGAGTCACGTGTTACATTAGAATAAAATCAGAGAGAGTGTAATTTGGGACCTCCTTCCCTTTTTATACCTTCCTACTACGATGCAAGGATTCATGCCTTTATATGTAACAACTCTTCTCATTGGTTATCTACTTAGCATGCTATGAAAATAAAATGGTCCAATTTTAGCAGTCATGCTTCCCTCTGACTTCTCTGGTAAAACCCACTATCTCCATCTCACTTTACAACTCTCGTTTCTGGTTCTGTTTTTCCAACTCCCTTGTCTTTCAGGAATTGGACCACTATCTCTGTCTCATTCTAATCTTGGACACCTCTCTCTATTTTCTTTGACTTTGCCTTAACCCTGTGTGCATTTGTGTTTATATGCTTGTGAACTTTAACCCTGTTGCTCACTTGCCTGTTAGTTACTAATTACCCTGTCCTTACATGCTTGCTTTCACATTAATTACATTCTGAGGTACAAGTTATTTTACAGTAAAGCTATTTCACAACATTATTTTACATTATTGGTAATCCCTATTATTTCAATGTTCTACTCTATTTGGTATGTCACCTCACAATACTCTGGCCAACTCATATATGAGAAGCACTGTACTTTCAGTTAAAGTGTTTACAATAATTATTGTATGTGACTTGATGGATACTTTGTATTGTTGTTAATCTCATCAAAACTTTATCTTTTTTTTTATTATCTTGCATATTGTAACGGTATTAATGTTACAATTTGTGTTTAACATTAATATAGCACCGCGTTTGGAAGCCAATTTGATGCGGTATTAAGGTTGTGTGATTTCATGTGTTGCCATCTTGTGACGTCACTCCTTGTTTGGTTCGTAGCTCCCTCTGGCGTAGCAATTTGTATCAATTAGTTTCCGAAAGAATTTAAAGTTTTGTATATTGTCCTCCGGCTAGCTGTTTAGGTCGACATTTAACTCTTGCAGGGTGTGAATCGGAAAGGAATCTTTTATCCAGAAATTATACTGACGAAGAAATTGGTTTTATAATTTTTATTGCCGAACACGTTCACTAACACTTTTTACATATTAATCTGGATACTCGCCAAACTGAAACTGTTTGTAATAACTTCTTATTTATCACTTTTAACTCGCATACTTCAACTTTATGTAATTTTTTAAATGTATAATACTTTATAATAATTGTCGTAATTCTGCTGCGTGTAACTTGGCGAAATAAATGAACTGAGAGACCGACGTGTAGAGTACTGAGAATTCTGTTGAACTGGGGGACAAGCTACCTCGAACCTACACTATTTATAGGCCTGCATCAAGATACGCCTAAAGATTATAAATGAACTGCTATTGGCTAATAAAACGCGCCAACATTAGCGTCTATTTTAATATCCAATGAAAACCACGAATACATATTACTTTAGGAAACGTTCTAGAAGCTTCTATCGAAACCGCGCGAAATATTACGCAACTTCCTTGTTCCCGGTAATGATAAACAACTCACCCCATCGCTGCATTATTGCGTTATTGTTGACAGTTTCAGTAAAGCCGTATATTATTATTTACCAATAATAATTACAATTAATAAACCTCTGAAATCAATGTCACATAAAAATACATATTCATATTACAATCATTAATTACATTTAAGTAATTTGTGATACAAATTACCATATCATATGCCCCACTAGAAACATAATTATAAATATTTATAACTTGTTTAGAAATTTTAAAATTGTGTTTTTAGTCTCCTAAATCTTGGAACACACGCTATCACTTTCACTTAACACTTCACACGCATTTAACACACGACATATGTTTTTCCCCTATCTCGCCACTACTTACTGGCTCTGGTTTAATTAATTTAGATATTAATCTGACATCACAAAATTTTTTTTTTTTTTTTTTTATAGCAAATACTTTACCCTAAATTATTTAATCACTGTTTCAAAATTGTTTACTCTCTTACATTGTTGACAAAAATTTATACATTTAAGATTTTTGTAATTATTACACATATTTACCAAAATATTCACCCTCTATACAAATATTTACATCTCTTAAATCTAGGCACTGTTTCACATGTTCTATTTACTGCATAAATATTTGTTTTTAATTATATTTAATTATATTTACCAATTTTTTTGTTATTTTATACTTTATTTTAACAAAACTCTTGGAATTGTATTTACGTACTTTTAATTTAATATTATATTAAGTTTCAATCTTTGCATTCTTAATTCTCAAATACTGTTATAGTTACAAAAAAATTGTTATATATTTTTTTTTTTTTAAATATTTATTTCTCTTTTCAAATGACATATATAAATAATTAACCCTCTTACATTCCAATACATTTCTCTGCGAGTCATCTTTACCTATCCAGCATTTACTTTACATCTCATTGCTATTTACCCTCCTGGATCAAATTGTGTGTGGCTAAACATTACTCGTAGCCGTAACCTAACCTTCAAATTTTTATTCATGAATAACCTCTTGTATTCATTTGAAATTTCATCACATGATAACATTTGAAAACCATCTAAAGCTTCCTGAACAATACATCTTTTAACAACTTTCATTTTCAATTCTTCTACTATCTCTTTAATTTGAAAGTACTCTGACAAATCTGTACTAAATTGTACTGGACTGGAGTTTTCATTTTGAACATCTTGGTACAATTTCTTTCTTTGCATTATTGACTCATTCTGTATTTCTGATATTTCCCCTCTGAAATTAACCTGCGCCTGATTTACATCTACATTCCTAACCTCTTTTATCTCTCTTATCTCACTTGAAATACTACTCATTTGACTTCCTAACTCTGTACATTCCACATTAACCTCACTTTTAGTATTAACCTCACTTTCTTTGTTATCTCTTTCCCTACTCATGTCTAGCATTTTCTTTGAAATTTCTCCTATCTCACTATTACTTCCTCATTTTCATCTCTCATTTTTGGCATACAACTATCTAGCTTTATAACTTTCTTTTCAATTTCTTCACTGCTTTGATCTACTTTTTGCTCTAATATCTCATTACTCCTACCAATATCTTCAATTGATTTCCTATGATCTTCTTTTATATCTTCTCTCAATTTCTCCAAACTCTGATCTAATTTCTTACTAATATATTCCCTCGTTTTCCTCAATTCCCTCTTATACTTTTCCATATTCTCATTAATCTCTTTCAGCATTTCCATAATCATTCTAGTATCAGAATTAATATTTCCTGCTATTATATTCTCACTTCCTGCACTAACATTTTCATCTTCAAATCCTAAAAAGTCTGGGCTATTTCCTGTAATTTGTATTGGATCACAGCTAACTGTTACACTATCTCCCTCCATAATTATTTCTTCTGTATTACTAGCAGCCATTGTTTTTATTATCCTACCACTCCTAAGGTACATTTAAATTTGTTTACCTTTTTGATGCTGTATGTTGCTGTTACTTTAATGTCCAGCGTTCTGCCCCATTCTCCTAGATTTGTATGTCGCTTCTGCGTTGTGTTATGATGAATCTACGTCGTCTTGTTGTTTTGTAGTTGAATTCCTTGTTGCATTGTAATCGAAGTCTGTCGTCCCTGTTGTTTCTTGAATCTGCGTCTTGTAGATCATTTCACCGCTGCATTCCTGGTTACTCTGCTTCATTCCTAGTCATCGTGTTCCTTTCCTGGTCACTTCGCCTTCCTTTCCTGGTTATCGCGCCCCACGTTCTGGGTGCCAATTATGCGACGGTAATAAATGTTACATATGTGTTTAACATTATTATAGCACCACGTTTGGAAGCCAATTTGATGCGGTATTAAGGTTGTGTGATTTCATGTGTTGCCATCTTGTGACGTCACTCCTTGTTTGGTTCGTAGCTCCCTCTGGCGTAGCAATTTGTATCAATTAGTTTCCGAAAGAATTTAAAGTTTTGTATATTGTCCTCCGGCTAGCTGTTTAGGTCGACATTTAACTCTTGCAGGGTGTGAATCGGAAAGGAATCTTTTATCCAGAAATTATACTGACGAAGAAATTGGTTTTATAATTTTTATTGCAGAACACGTTCACTAACACTTTTTACATATTAATCTGGATACTCGCCAAACTGAAACTGTTTGTAATAACTTCTTATTTATCACTTTTAACTCGCATACTTCAACTTTATGTAATTTTTTAAATGTATAATACTTTATAATAATTGTCGTAATTCTGCTGCGTGTAACTTGGCGAAATAAATGAACTGAGAGACCGACGTGTAGAGTACTGAGAATTCTGTTGAACTGGGGGACAAGCTACCTCGAACCTACACTATTTATAGGCCTGCATCAAGATACGCCTAAAGATTATAAATGAACTGCTATTGGCTAATAAAACGCGCCAACATTAGCATCTATTTTAATATCCAATGAAAACCACGAATACATATTACTTTAGGAAATGTTCTAGAAGCTTCTATCGAAACCGCGCGAAATATTACGCAACTTCCTTGTTCCCGGTAATGATAAACAACTCACCCCATCGCTGCATTATTGCGTTATTGTTGACAGTTTCAGTAAAGCCGTATATTATTATTTACCAATAATAATTACAATTAATAAACCTCTGAAATCAATGTCACATAAAAATACATATTCATATTACAATCATTAATTACATTTAAGTAATTTGTGATACAAATTACCGTATCAATATTTGCTGTATTTACTTCATAATGCACTTTGATGTTATTTTCAGCTGTCATAATAAAGAAGACTTATTCTCTGTTCATGAAGATTGATCTAACTTATGTACCTAAAACCTGTTTTATTTAAGGAAGGAAAGATTTCAGTACTACCACATTGGACCAGCTCATTTAATAGATGCAAGGGTGGTTAGAAATCTGTATTTATTTTTTAACATAAAAGCTTTGAAGTATAATATCTAACATCCAAGATAAACTATATGCAAGAGTACGAAGTTAAGAGAAACTGTTGGACACAGTCCTGTGATGCAAAAACTATTGTCTGCATGTAGAGGGAGAAATGTACATTGGTGGGCCTTAGTGCCAAGGCTACTAGATAACTTTCCAGTAGTAGCCATCACCATTTTGAAGAAACATTTTAAATGCCTCAGCTGGGATTTATCCTCTTTTTTTGAAGATAGACTTTGATTGCTGAATATTCTCGAATACCTGTAAATTCTTACTTGTAACTAACCCTTTGCATTTGGGATATGGGCATAACCATAAACATTCAGAGGTGAGGTAAATTTTGCCAGCTGAGCTTTATGGCTCGATCTACCTAATGCTTTGCACAATCATCATCTGATGTCAGCAGTAGCTGTCATTCATAGCCTGTTAAAACATGTTTAAGGGGGATTTCCAGCCACAAGTTTATGAGTTTATGCAGATGTGCATGTAAGTGTTTTGTTTTTAACAACAACATGGTGTGCGAAGAGGGCATAAAATGAAGACTGACAGATAGTGAAATAATGTTAATGTTCAGTAAATTCACTGACAATCCATATTTTGAGTCATTGGGTCAAATTAAAAAGAAAACCATTTAGAAGCTAGTCTACAGCAAGTTGGATGAAACAACAGCTCAAGTGACTTGAGTAATGACTAATGACCAGATTTTTAGGTTCTAAAAGGTTAAAATTAGGTTCTATGTATCAGTGTATTAGGATTTTATAGGATCTTATATGTTGAATTTAGGAATTTATAGGAACTTTGGCATATATACATATATTCATGCAAATCATTGGGCACTTTGTTTAAAACACTAACTTTAAATTGTAAAAAGTTAAATTAACTGTAACTTTAGTACATATTTGTAAGTACCAAATTCAATACACCTACGAATAGTATGGCACTGAAAAGCAAACTAATTTCAAGCACTACTGTGCAAAAGTTGAAAAACACATAATTTAATTTCCAACACTGCATGTGCAAATGTACTGAGTATACTCATTTTGCTTTAATATTATACTTTAAAAACACACAATTAATTTTAAACACTACAAATGCAAAAGTTTTCAGTACTCATTTTGTACTCCTAGTATGACACTGAACAATGAAGTACTTGGAAAGATTCTGTCTTCTGTTAAAATGCGCTTGAAAGTGGAGAAACTGTGTTCCACTACACACGAGGTAAGAGGTGCGAACTTCATCTCGACTATTTCCTTAGGATTCCAACTCAATGATCCCTGCACTTTTTCTCCACAAAGAACGCGGCCAATTGTTGCTACGACCTTGAAATCTGGACTGCACACCAAAACAGCTTCTAACTTATTTTTTATACATTCTCCACTTGGTCCAGGTACCACTTTATTTCTTACCTCCTCTATGACTTGTAATGCTTCTGTCATGGGGAGAGATGATTCCAATTTTTTTATTGCACTTTCAAAGTGAAAGCAATTTGCTTTGATATAGCTCAACTCCTGTACTGCTGCTCCTGAGTGCAATGCTTTCTTTGCCTGTACAATGGTGGCTGCATCAAGTTCATTTAATGAATTAATTACCTCTACGACACTTGTGTAGTTTTCTGCATAATACATTGCTGCTGATTGCCACGGACCCCACTGTTTCACTACAGGCTGTGGAGGCAGCAGTATTGAATATCACCACTCGATTTGGTGCTTCCAAGAAAACCTTCACCAAAGAAATTATTTTGTTGACTGTAGGATGCTCTTCCCAAATCTTTTCAGCTACCCGGTGGAGTCCATGTGCAAGACAGGTGACATGGAGCATACGAGGATGGAAAGCCTTTAGACATTCACCTGCTTTCAACATGTAAGCTGCACTGTCGGTCACTAACAATTTAATTTTTCTTCTCCTTCTGCATTTGGCCATATGACCTTTAAAGCATCCCTCACTGCAATTGATATTGTAGAGTGGTTGGTTTGTTGAAGCTCCTGCATAGGATGACATGGGGTGTACTGGGTTCCTCAGAAGTGAGTTTGCCCACAACTATGGTGGCAATATATCTACCACAAGCATCCGTTGTTTCGTCCACACTTAACCAAATGTTGTGGTCATCGATGTCTGCCTTTATGTCTTCAATAGCTTTCTCATACTACTGGGGCAATACATTCTTTCTTAAGGTGGACTCATCTGGTACTTTTAGAGTTGCAAAATTCTTGAAAAAAGTTTTTCAATATTGGGTTTTGTAGTGTAGCAATTGGCATATTGGCGGCAGTAAAAGCTTCACATAAATGCATGCTAAATGAATTAGCTTTGGCTTCATTAGAACTGCCTGGCTTTGATGTTAAGTAACTCTACTTCTTTTGAGATTCATTCCTAACAGCATTTGCAGAATAAGTTGCTGATTGTCGATGTTGCACCAAGTAAGAACGTTTTTCTGCTGTCACCTGTAAATTAAATGTAAACAAGAGAATTAGTCAATTTAAATACCCACCGCCGGCAAATAAGTATTAAATAATTTTGGATGTGTGATGGAGTCTAAAGAGAGCATACTTTAAGTTGCACTCCAGTATTATTTTGAAAAAATAGCAGGGTGAAGAATTACCAAAATACGAAAAACACAAAAAATTATTCCTACCTGCTTCTGACATGCGTTACAATAAATAACCTTTCCATCTGTAGAAAAGCTTTTGTCGATCAGGATCTACTCGTGGAGCAGAGAACTTCTTGATGATTTGCTTTTGGGCATGGTGCAAACGACTGCTATCGTCACCAGTAGCAAGAAGACTGAATATTTTGCCACTGAATTTTAAAAATGTCGTGTTAGAAACTCCCTATAACGGAAAAAGCAATAATGCATACTACTCAATAGCGCTGTTAAAATGTTTGCCTCTAGTTTTCACCTATTGTTGTGGCATGTAAACATCACATGTTTCAGAAATGCTGCGTGCCACTGACCACCTCTTTCAACAATAGCTAGAAAATGATAACTGAAGGCAGCGAACGTTTTAATTAGTTTATTATTGTGGCGGATGGTTTAATTAAAGTTTATTATTGTAAGGTATTGCGCAAGATTTCATAATATAATTATTTAATAGTTTCCTTATTCAAACGGTCTACCTTCGTTTTAAAAATACTTTTATATTCATAAATCTACTCTTATTTGCTTAAATAACCGAATTAGGCACTTTTAGGTTCTATCACGAAAAATAGGTTTTATTAGGTCCTAACGTAAAATTAGGTCAATTTAGGCTCTATAAAATTGAAGTATATTACTCGTTGGTAACTAAAACATTAAAATAAACCAAAGTTTGGAGTGTAGGAGGTCAGGAATAAAATAGGTCAGAACCTAAGAATCCGGGGCTTAGTAATGACAGTGATGATTGCCTGGATTAGCAGGTAAGGTATGCTGTTGCCAATGTTGGTACTTAAATTGACAAGCCTTATATCCATTCAGATAAGTGTTTCAAACTTAATCATACACACACAAAACCTACCTACTAATTTGTAACCTGTGAGATTGTAGTACCAATGTGTATTTGCAGATGTGTTATGACTTTTGGTACATAGAGACCATCTTTTGCACCAAACATCTTAGTGAATTTTTTCACAATCACAATGTTAGTTATTATGTGCATGGATAGATAAACGTAAATATTTTCAATTTTAGAGCAATTTTTAAACTTTGTATAAATCTGGCCCATAGGTACTAATTCTGCATGGGAAGGGTTATTGAAGATTACTGAATGTTTTGACAACCTACTTGTGAGCTTTCAATAATCCAAAGTAAAAGCAAATATTATTGTACAATAAATAAGATGATATTCACACCAAACAGGATTCGAGACTCCCAGATGATTAGGGTTTTCTGCTTTCTGTTATGTGCAGATGGACATGAAAGTTTACATTTGTGTATGATTATACAAAAGCAGCTGAAAAAGTGAATTTAAACACTAGCTCAATGCAGAATGAGCAGCAGTTTATGTTGTAGCTAGCAGTTATGAGAAAAGCTATATTTTAAATATAAATTGTGCCTAAATTGATAATAGAAAATCATGTGAAACATTAAGAACTAAAGCATGAGTCACAAATAAAAAATAGAATGGGGCGCTAAGGACCACAGCAGCTAAAGAGCATCCATAAATAAATAAATTTAAAAAAATGAGTCACAAAATTTTAGAGATTTGCTACATTCCGAGTTGACTTATAATTGTCATTACCAAATTACTTCCTCATTTATTTTTCTATGACAGTGTTATGAAAGACTGGAGAAATTCAAAGGATGCTACATTTGAGTTGGTTAAGTCTTTTATACTACCATTAATAACTGGAAAGCTGTTAATCTTTTGTGAGCGTTTAAATGTATTCATAGCATTGTTGGTGGTCATCATCGGTTATTGTATAGAGCTTTCATTTACACATGACCATATTGTGGGGAATGGCTTGTCCTACACTGCACTGTTTCTAACCAGTTCTGTTCCCCATCCACTATTGCTCTGTATGCCAGTTAATCAGTTGACGCAAATTCTTTGTACAGAGGATAGCTTGAGAGATCACAGTTTTATTGTAATAGTGTGTTAATGCTGTTATAATGCAAAAAGGCCTGTATAGTTTAGCTCACAGAATCTTCAGGTGTAATTCTTATGTCACAATGAACTTCTGTAGAGAAGTGAGATGGGGATTTATAGACAGATTCTATGCTGTTTGTGTGCCTCACAAGAAACAGTTCATAATCTTATGAATAAATTCAGGGAAGCTGGATCTATTCTTGATAAGAAACTGAAATTAAATCCCATGTTCCTACAGAGGAACAACTCAATGAAACTGGAGAAAAGTTAAAGTGAAGTGACCAGGAATTATTAATTTTGCAAACCTCATCTTGGAATGCCACTAAACTTTTAAAGTTAAAATCGTATAAGGCAACAATGCAATAACGTGAGTAGATTTAATTTCTGCAATTGAGCATTGGGTAATGTTAATGATTCCTCTATTGACACATATTTAACTTTTTTTAGGGACAAAGCATGGTTTTATTTACATGGCCATGAAGAATTAATGAGCGTTAGTGCAAACTTTCTTAAAAGGTGCAAGGGATGTGTCATAGCACAAGGACATAATTTCCAGCTTCATATATGACGAAGATATGTGTTTATTGTAATTATAATTTCCATGAAAAATCTGTGCACTTGAATTTAAGGGGCTATGAATATGTGACTCTGCCAGCAAACAGCATTTTTCTCTGGAGTCAAGAAAATTTCCGTTAAGACTGTCATCTTATTGGTTGTAATAACTTCCACAGCAGTGGTAGCTGTCACCATGGTGGTGGTGGTGGTGTAGGATTGTCATCGTTATTGTAATAGAAGCAGCAACGGTGTTAGCAGTTATAATAGTAGTCCTAGTTTTCACATGGTTTAATAATTGTATTAATTTCTGACAGCAGCTATCATGGAGTTAGTAGTAAATGAGTTGAAGTGATAATCATCTCACTAGGAGTAATTGTCATAGTAACTGCCTTATCCACTTTGTTTGATTCATTGTCCAATTTGTCTACATCATGTATGCATTTGGGATCATCAAGTGGAAGTAGCAGAATGATAGTTGTCATCATAGCAAAGATAGTGGTGGGAGATATAATACAAAAGTATAATGTTGATTTGACCAAAATTTATAATTTTGCAAATGCTCTCTTTGGTCACTTTTAATTTTTTAATATAAAATTACAAATTAGTTATTCAAGTTTTAAGACAAGTTACTAGCTATTTCCAGAAAAAGAAATAAATATATGAAATCTCAAAAGAGAAGAAGACAAAATTGGAATTAAGTTCAGTTTATATATGAATAATGGATTTTACACATAAACAAAATAGATAATTAGGATCCAGGCAGACAAAATTAAATAATGCCACATAGTTCTGTATATACTTTAAATCTTATTGTGAAAGTTAAGGATTTTAGAGGCAAGTGAGTGAATGACACAGCTTTGGAAGATAATTTTGTACAGTGGAGCAAATGAATGGAGGAGGATATAAAGTGCTTAATATTATGTTGGGGATTAAAAATCTTGAAAGTTGTGCATCCATATTCACATTAGTTTTAAATAGCTTCTAAAAGTTGTATCTGTTAGACAACTGAAGCATCTTGTTAATGACTGCTTTAGTAGGTGTGGAAATCAGTAAAGTTGGTATTTATTATAATAAAAATACAATAAAATGTGTTTAGATTTTGAAAATTGTTCCCCCTCCTTTTTTTTTGGGTAGCTTCTAATAAACAACTTGATTCTAAAAGTTTGAAAAAATGTACTTCTTTAGGTGCAAAATGTAACATATAAGTTGGCAGGTTTGCAGAGTAGGTATGCAGTGAATTGGAAACATCTGTACAAGTGCATATTCTGATTTAACTTAGGCTAGGTCTTTGAGTATCCCCTCAACTCTCCTTTAAACAGGGAATAATAAAATTTATATTTATGAAAAAATTAGATGAACATTTTTAAACAAGCTGAAGACTACTTGTTCTACTTTTTTGTTTATGTATATATTTATGCATGAAAGATAATTGTGTAAAGACAAAAAGGTTGCGGTTTTGGCATATTTTTAAAAAATTTATAAAACATAAAATGAACGATTTGGAAAAATCTCCAAAACATGTAAACTGTATTACCATTTGAACTTTCTGCCATTAATTTGGCTGTTAGAATTTTTTTGAAGGGGTGCGTGAATATTTATGACCAGGAGTGTATGTGGCAGGCTGGATCGTCCACCTAAGAAGTCTTTTCGCATTGATTGTCCTAGGAATCAGGATATAGTTACACAACATGTAAAAGGGCAGCAAATAAAGCATGTCTTTAGCTGTATAAAGTAATGGTAGTGCAGAATAAAGGATTCTGATAAAGCAAAAAGAATTTGATTTTATCATTGGTTTCAGGACCTTACTCAGAATAACCCAAGAATGTTGGACATCGTGTAGTTGACATGGTTTCATTTGTCGAAATCAACTTCCAAAATTTGAGGTAATAAAAATTAGCATTAATGGTATGACTTTGGGACTCTTTAAGCAAAACACGATGCCTGGCATACCAAATTGTTCAGCGGAGGATGGTGCTCTCTTCCAGCATCTTTTATGAACCAGAGCTATGTCACATGGCCCAAAGTAAGACACCTAACAAATTTCACTAGAACTTTAATTACTATTAATAATTATTAATTAATTATTCTCAAAATATTTGACTCGGTTCTCTAATAGTCATTCTGTACTTTCTGTTTTTCCTGTAGTGGACTTTTGGATTAAGAAATGATGCTGCAAGCCAAAAATAGTCAGTTATGCATTCTGCAAAAGATGAAACTTTTCTCCAAGCAATATGTGCACAGTTTTTCAGCTGTACCACATAATATTCTGAAACAATTCCCATATTATACTAGGCGACCAGGATATGAGTGCAGGGACATCATCTCAGGGTATAGGGGGGGGCATCAATTGCCCCAAGTTAGAAATAATTAGGCTACTGGTTATTATTGCTCCACCAAAAGAAAAATTACTAGAGCTCTACTTTTAATATAAATAGATCACAATTAAAAGATGAAAGATGATTTTCTCTTAGGTTAGATGTGTTGTTAAAACTCACATGAAAATTCAAACAGCTGCTTCAGGCAATCTTGCCCCCCCCCCCAAGCAAAAACTGAAATTACCCTCCTGTGAATGCGTTTGGAGGAGCTAAAACTCTGATATGACCTCAGTAGTTAAAAAGGGATATAGAAATGGGGGGAGGGAGAAAGTTTGACTTTATCTCCTTGCTAACTTGATGTTCCTTAACGTGTGTAGAATGGATAATTCAGATACGAAGAAATCGGTTTCCTATGGAAGTTATTAAAAAACAGAGGTAAAACTGAAGAAGTGATGATAACAGAATGAACGCTCTTATTAAATGTTTTTGTTGTTGCTCTACAATTATTGTATCTAAAACATTAAGAAGGTAACAAAAACCAGTGAAGGAGCTAACATAGAGGAAATACAAAGTAACTCTAATTCAGAATGAATTCTTGTTATGTTAAGTTTGATGTCACGGGATAATTAGAACCAAACGACGTGAATGAGTGGCGTGAAGAAATAAAAACAACTACCAACCAGTCACTCCCATTACGTGAAGTGCATCCTAAATAGATCTTTAATTTAGTAGCAGTTTTTAACTTCACTTCATGTTCATCATTATCCCGACTCAGTTCAGTGTTATAAAGATTTCATAACAATCCGAGTGGAAAGCTTGTATGCGTTTATACATTTCATAGGGGAACTATCTAGTGTACGACATGATTATAAGTATGCAGTAATTCACCCACCCTAGTTGAGAATTGCACAAATGTTCTGGATTTATGAGGCAACGTGGTGACTAGACTGCAGTCTCAGTCACATTCAACTCAAGGGTATCTAAACTCTCTCCAGAACTAGGGATGCGATGATACCACTATTTCTTGATACTTATTTTTTTATTAGTCTTTAACCCCACTCCTACCATAGGCGGTGACACTAATACATGAAATGAAATAATAATTGGGAAAGCAAATTTAGGAAGAAAGCTTTTTAGGCCTAAGTTTAGGGTACCTTCCCGGCATTTGCCAGTGATGATGAAGAAAACCTGGACCATCAGAGAGGACGGTCCTGGCAGGATTTAAACTGCAGACCTTCCGTTCACTAATCTGCGCCTTAACGATCTCGGCTACCCGCGTCGGTTTTTTTTTATCGATACATACAGTGATACAAGTTTTTGATTAGGCACCGATATTCGATGTTCACCTTAATAAAACTTGGAAGGCAATAGCTCGTTCACTGAATTACTGTGGCATTTTTAGTTTTTAGTGTATAAATACTTGTAATCACAAAATGTTTGAACGAAACTGGTCGTATGATAAACAGTGTAGCTACGTTTATGTGGAGAATATGGCGAGGCTGCATAACCACAAACTAACAAACTGAAGGAAGACAAAAATATGTTTTCAGACATTGGAGTTTAACATGTCTGAAGTTCCGATTCATTTCTGCTGGATTCGCCGATTTTGATAATTGAAATTTGTAGATGTAAAGGCGGAGAGTGAGTCACTTACCAAGCCAGGCGACTGCAGAAACAATGCGGTGCGTCAGCTAAATTAGCTTTATTCAAAACTCAGTTAACGCTGCAGGTTACATTACTAGCTTCCCCGGTTACTTTGGTATGTTTTCACTTAAATATAGGAGCCACTGGAATGCTGTTTTGATTCACTTATAGTGTGCAGTCATAGGCAGGAGCCAAGAATGTTGAGTCAAGAAATACGTTGGTGACATGCTAGGCAACATTGCGAAGATGTCTTATTCACGCAATGCTCCTTTCGTCCTTGTCTAGCCCAACGTGAAACCCAAAAACTGCGAATAATGGTGTCTGGAACAAAAATACGAAAATTAAAACTCCGATGCGTTGCATTCACATTATTTTCTCAACGTTATCTTCTACAAAATATTCTCACAAAACTTATTTGATAATAGAAATAGACTTTCGTTACACATTACACATTTCGTTCTAAGTATAAGAAGAATATAGACTAAAACGACAGTCAGATTTTTAAAAAGCCGATCGTTATTTGCTGGTTTTGAAATTCCATTTCCCTTTAAGTTTTATTTATGGACGCTTTTTAACTGCGTGAAAAACAGGAAATTTTGCTCAGAGGCCTCTTTATCAGGCTTGAGGTTCTTTTACGTGCCGTAAATCTACGACACGGGACCGCCGGCTTTACTTCCCTTCCGAAGGAAGCCACGCTAAGGATTTTACACCCTAAAAGATCCATCGCTCTCCGCCGGGTTTGAACCCGCGGCCTCGGGATCCATGTTCCTTGCGTGACCACGAGAAAAAAGAATGGCGACTTACCAGTTGAAAAGAAAGTATAGCTGTTTAAAAATCAATATCAATAACAAAGAATATCTTAGAAATGGTTAACGGCACAAAACATTTTATTTATTACTCGCGCAAAACTTCTGGAATTGTGACCTTGATTGCCATCCCAGCTGCCGAGCCTAGGAATGGTTTATGTTTAGCTTTATCAACGAAAGCGATATAATACCTTTGCTTACTCACAGTGCGTAACACATACAGTCTGCATAGAAAGTGTCTGCATCTGGTTGTAATTTTAAAGAGAGCTGCAGTATCTAAATAGTACTTATTTTATATTTGTTATATTTATAATCATGGCTCCTATGTTTTCAAAGTTAAGTGGTAAGGTGTTACATAGTCAAAGTAGGGAAATAATTGCAAATGTCATCGACTTCATGAAGCAAGAAGCAGAGATGAAGGAAGAAATTATATCCGAGTTCCACAAAAGCCTTAAGAGAGTGAAAGAAAGAGTAGTCAAAGCAACTGGTGTTTCACCGAGTTCCGTTTCCAGAGTTCTCAAAGATAAGAAAGAAAAACATATGGATGAAAGAGTACCATTTGACACACCTGGGAAGAAACATAAGGTCCCTAAACGTATTACAGAAATAGACGATTTCGAATGTGTCATTCGGCGCACGATTCACAATTCCTAAGTGGAAGAAAAAACTGTGCTAACAATAAGCAGATTACTCATCCAGCTGAAAGACAGCAGAAACTTTCAAGGTGGTGCTACAAATCTCAGAAAAATTATTAAAGATTTAGGGTTCAAATGGAAGAAACCGAAATCAAATAGAAGAGTTCTAACAGAAAAGCAAAATAAATAAATAAAATAAAAAAATAATTATAAAATAAAAAAAATAAAAATAAAAAGTAAATGTTTCCATGATAGCTTAGTCAGTTAGAGCAACGGCACGGAAAGCCTAAGATCCGTGGTTCAAATCCCGGCTATGGCATTGAATTTTTCAGTCTGATTCTACCTTTCCAAATGACTATAATTTTATGTGTACTTATATCAGTGTGTACTTATATCAGCATCAATTTTCAAGGTGGTGCTACAAATTTCAGAAAAATACTAAATGTATGAAGATGAGTCATACATACACAGCAGTCATACAGCATCTAAAAGTTGGAGTGACGATAGCGAATTAGGTTTGCAGGCACCTGTTGCCAAAGGGCAAATACTTATTATCGTTCGTGCTGTTGGAAAGATCGGCTTCGTTCCAAATGCCCTTCTTTTACAAGTCGCAACAAACAACAGGAGATTTTCATCAAGAAATGAATACAGAAAATTACATGAAGTGAATCAACCTAATATGCTTGCTGGGTCTGTTCTGGTCATCGACAATGCTTCACAATGCGTCAACACTCAAATTCACAAACCACCTACCTCAACTTCCTTGAAAGAAGAAATGAGAGCTTGGTTACTTAGACATAATAAAGCTTTAGATGAAAGCATGAGTAAAACAAAGCTATATAACTTAATTAAATCCAACAAACAGCTTCAGAAGTCATACATACTTGACCAGATAGTAATACAACATCGCCATAATGTACTTAGACTGTCATGGTATCGCCCAGATCTAAACCCAATCGAATTAATCTGGGCTGATATCAAAAAATGGGTGGCATGCAGAAATATCACTTTTATATTAAAATATGTGGAGCAGTTATAACGCCAGCAATTTGCTGAAATTGGAAGGCCAGAATGGGAAAATGTATGGCGACATGCTCAATAAATTAAGAATCATTATTCCGAAAAATACGGAATTGCAGAAAATCAAATAGAAATAATTCTCATCCAGGATAATGGTGCAGAAAGTAGTGACAGCAGTGATGACGGCAATAATGTGAGTGATTCCGCTGAAGAGGAAGGGTTGTTAGATGTGGAAGAATTGGAGGCAATGATTGACAGCGTTTTTTATATTAAGCGCTTTTTACAGCGTGGATTTTAATATACTGTATATAACTAAGTTTATCAGCCGAACACAGTGCATAACCGTTGTGGATATTTGACGGTGACTGTCCCACGCACTCCTGCAGCATGGAGACGACCGGTCACCACCTGATCTGGTAAGCAACTCGCATCATAGCTCTCATTAAGATTTTCACGTGTCTAGAACTGTTGTGTCGATTATAACATAAATTACGTACTTTAACGAGAGCCACATTTGTTTGTTTAGTAACATTTTGCCTCTCTCTTACGGTTCACGAATTATACAAAAATTATTCAGAATGATTCAGGGCTTCACAGCTATTAGCAGAAAATTCAAGATATACATTTTATTTATCATACAGTTATATTAAATATAATATGGTACTTACATGAAAATCAATGGAGTCTTTTTTTAGAAACTGAAAAATAAAGGAAAGTATGGGTTTTTGTTGAAAATCTTCGTGTCACATCCTTGGAAGATGCTGAACTTAAATACCAAGTTTTCTCTTAAATGCCAAGGCTGTTCGTTTATTCGTAATGTTATTCACAGGCATACATACACATGCGCGCCCGTCCGTACCTCCTTTTAAAACTGCTTCTTTCGTACTCGGGAACTTCAAAACGTATATTTCCATTGAAATCTCGGTATCGAAGTTTCGGGTAGAATAAAATACTTCCTCTACTTGCTATAGATAAGTAGTATAGAAAGTAAATATGTAGAGTATCGAAAGACCATAGACATTATTATTTCAGTGCATTGTACCAATGCCTCCTAAGAGGCGTTGATGATTATACTTGGATTCCACATAGCATCGAGATATCGAGGTATCGAAGGCTCATCCCGACCAGAAACAGTAACTAACTCCGCTAAAAGCCGTTCAGAACGCGCTATTGTTCTGTACGACACGCCTTCCATGTGACGCGGCAACACGCTGTACTTCTATGTCTGCGGGAAATATAAATCAGCAGAGCGTGGCGCATCTGGAACCCTGGAGCCTATTCCATAAAGCTTACAAATTATGTCATAAGTTATTTTCTCTTCCATACAGCAAACATTGGTACTTGTGATTTAAATACACATGCCAGCTGAATGGCTCAGACCACATGTAAGCTGTTTACATTTAATTCAACACGAATAAACAGTAAACATTCACTTTTAACCCCATTCGGCGCTCCGATTTATCCGTTTATAATCTGCCTCTACTTTCTTTATTTTCATTTTATAACAACCCCCCCCCCCAATAAAGAACATCACACATCCCTCCCTTCATGAACCTATGAGGTATTTACCGGAGGGGAATACCTTGCCACTGCGGCCAACTAGATCTGTTGTGACTACAATCCCGGGAGGAAGAGATGAGGTGAAGACCCGCAGGCAGTCAGGCAGGTCCACAGAGACGCACGGAAGTCCCTAATAATAACCAGCAGAGGCGAAAAATCCCGCGAGAGGGCCAACGCACCGTGGCGTTTTACGGGGAGAAATCTTTTACAAACCGCAGCAACCATGCCATCTGCTCGCCATTAGAAGCACTACGGAATCCGAAGACACTTCCTGAAAGATGAAACGGAGAGAGATGAAATGATAGAAAATAAGGGAAAGGAAAAGTCATGGTAGAATACATCACCCCAGCATTCGCCTAGGCAACCAGAGGAAAATCAGGAACAATCTCGTGGTTAGAGTGGGTGGCTACCGGAAATCGAAACCAGGACCTCCCGAATGCGGGCCACAGACGTTGACTGAGCCATCTCGCTCGGTTCATGAATCTATAGTACATTACGATCACGAGGTCAGTGATGCAACAGTCAGTGATACGTGACTAATTATGACAACATGGAAGCGAATATATGACAGTCATGGAGGTTTTTTCCAATAACTGTTTGGAAAACCTAAGGCTTTTTAAGTAGCAAAAGCAGTAATGTAGCAGGAAATTGTTTATTTAATACCTACAATAAATACATTTTACCAGAACTACTAAGAGTTCATATAAAAGTGTATCATGACTAGGGTTGTAAAAATACGATATAATATATATAATATGAAAATTAAACGTAAACTACTGCATTTTACCCTATATGATTGCCATTAACGGCATAATTTGATGCCACCTGCATAACATTTATGTATCACGTTTTGCATACACTTCAGGCGACCCATTAGCAGTTCTCGACTGTTCCTGACACTCGCGAACGTTCTAGTAACGGTATCCGAAGTATTTAAAGCACGACATGATTAGAATTGCTTTAGTTGTCAAGCGTCCAACAGTACAGTGCTTCCTCGTGCTGAAGTGTGGGGACATTTTGACAGTCAGCAGGTACAAGCAAATAGAGGCAAAATGTAAACACTGTGGAATCGTCTACAAGAATGCTCTTGTTACGAGACTTAGTGAGCATATCAGTAAATGTCTTATGTCCACTATCTGTTAAACGCATGGCTTCAGCGGCGTCACAAGGACCTTCGTATACGCGGGGGACATATTCTGTGATCCGTCCAAGTTCAGCACCATTTTCGGCGGTAGCGTCTACAAGTACTGACGACAAGCCTAACGCCAACTTGCCAGTAGATTTAGCTCCAGCTGTTACTGACGGCGAAGTAGATGTTATCACACGGGCCGTTTACAGTTCTGGCGTTCCTTTGTCAATGCTTGAATCGAAATACTGGTAACAAACTTTCCAATCACCTGGCTACGATCCACTTAACCATAATTTTCTGTGTGGAACTTTACTCACTGCAGAATGCCAACGAGTGCAGATGATTGTAGCGAAGAAACTCCAGCAATCAAATGGTCTTGGTTTGATGTACGATGGATGGGTTTTGAATTGCATTTTTAGTTTCCCTGAGCCGATATTTTACAAGGGCATTCAGCCTAATGTACAAAGAGAAACCGCTAAATTTATTGCAATAAACATGTGTCATTGACGAAATAGGTAAGGACAAGTTCGTGGCTGTGATCACCGATAGCACAGCGAATGTGAGAACTGCATGGAAAATAGTAGAAGACAAGTATAAACATATACGCTGCGAGGATGTGAAGCACATTGTATCAGCTTGCTAATTAAGGATACCATGGCCTTGGTCGTACTCGATGAACTACTGTAACAGAGCAACGAAGCAATACAGTTATTTAAGTATAGCCCTGTCCCGCACGCTTTATTGGAATCTAAACAGAAGGGAAAATACGGATCATCTGCCTGCACGCTAAACTCCCAATTCTGACTTGTCTTGCCTTTTGAAAGTCTGTTAAAAAATAAAGAGGCTATTCTGGAAGTCATTGTTTGCCCCATCGTTCAGTTCGATATAAACATTAAGACTGCAGTGCTAGCAGGTGATACTGGGAGAAGCTTGAGGAATTTACGTGGATGCCATGTTGGATGCCATCAATCAAACCGAGACAGACATTTCTGTGTTACCAGATATTCACCCTCATTACACGCATTTCACGTCACGTAGATTCTGTGCTTCAAGGCAGTGCGACGTTCTCTTTGAGTGATGAGCTAGCTGTAAGAGACGCAATTAGAATAGGCAGGCATAGATTTGCAAGCCTATTCCTGCCACTGCACATTTGCTGGATCCGCAATACCGTGGTCCACAGCGGTGACGACGAGAACCAAGCACTGGACTACATTGCTGAAATGTGCAACGTGTCAGGGTGGAAATATGGAATAATGGTAGCTAATATATGTCCCAATTCAGAGCACGCTGTGCTTCTTTCTTTCTTCCCGCGAGATAGCTTATGATAAGCTGCTCAACACGTGTCGCCTTCTACGTGTGGCAGGGGTCGTGCGGGAATCAACTGCTAAATGTACTGGCGCCTTAACTGCTCAATATACCACCATCATCTGCTACAAGTGAGGGAAGCTGGTCGGTTCATGTGCGAATCCACACGAAAGCCAGGAATAGGCTTTCTCATGCAACGACAGAAAAGCTGTTTTCGGTGCAGTGGAATCTCCAATACAGGGATGATCCAGTAAATATTCAAGGGTCAGCTACGGATAAGTGGCAGTAGGCATCATCTCAAGTATCTGATGAAGGTACTGACACCAAGTAAACACTTTTGTCTACATAGAGTGTGACATAAAAGTAATTAAGTATTATGCTTTCTTTCCTTATCCATTGCTTTGTAACATCAAATTGTCAACAAATGTTTTGTTAGTTATTCAAAGTGTTTGGGAACGTTTAGGTATTACTCAGATATGTAAATAAAACAATGTCTTTATTTTCAATTCACTTGGTTGATATAATGTGCATTATGATAGAAAAACGCCGTAATAGGAAATAGAGAATTTAGTATCCTTTACTTGCTTTGAAATCACGAATCCTACCATGTGTACCAATCTTACCAGATATTACATTTAAAATCCTGATTTTATATTATACCAACTATACCCTTGCGTATTATACTCGCCGCATCCCTAGGCATGATATTATTGTGTTAGTCAATTTTTTGAAACGAGTGTCAGCTTTAAGGGAAAGACGTAAGTAGTACACGTGTGGTGGAGAAGTTACCTAGCAAGCGCGATGTTTAATCCGAAGAGTACTAGTACGGTAACAGCATTAATCATAAAATGCGGATCAAATAACGTGTCTTGCAATGTCGCATGCAAAATTGTTAAATAAAATAACATAAACAATACAAAATATGAATATTTCTTGCGTAACCCTAGCAACGTCATTCATTCCGTACATGCTTTTGTTTAAAAAGCGGAAGGAAGCCGCAACACACTTTATTGACAAATTCATGTTGCCGTACACTAGCGATGATATCAAGTACCCCACTTACAGCTTTCACTGATCTTAGATATCGGTTAAAAAATAAACACACACACACACACAGTGGAAAAGAGGTTTTGGTAAGACACATACCATACAGACCGCCGTTTGCTGTGGAAGATTATGACATTCAGATTTAACGACGTGCTTGCTAGGCAACTTCTCCGACACTCGAGTCGTACGCCTCTGTGAAAGTACTAGACGGATTGAATCCTAAGCTCAGCGGCTAGACAAGTGACGTCAAAGAGCATCTCATGGCACACTTAGAAATTAACACTCAGTATATACTCCTATGTAAAACACCTAGAGCTAATTTAGACAAGCTCTTCTTTTAGAATATGGAGTGAGTGAACAAAAGTGAAAAGTCCATAAGGTCAGTACGTTTTCTTGAGTGTAAATTCACTATTAACTGATATGCTTAGAGTTTATATTGTGACTTTGTCCAGTTTTAGACTGTCACCTTGCTCATCTCTCACTGTCACTGTTTTAAGTTCTTATCTAGTTCGACTTCGCTGGGAATTCACTTCGTTCACATTATCACTTCACTAAGGTGAAGTAGTTCAATTCTCCGTCATTTCACTTCCTCGCGACGTAGCCTCTTCACGCCGGACGGTTCGCTTCACTCGGGAGTCGAACACAAGACCTCCACAACCCGTCGCTCCGCAGTAGCACTCGCTACACGTCACAACAGTCGTCACCAACTCGCTCGGAGAATCACTCTCGATGTCCCACGGGAAACTCACCCGCCAACTCGCCCGCTCACTGACTGGCCGACGCAATTCAACTCGCACTGAATCGACTGCCTGACTCCCGCGAGAACGCTCACTTATATAGTCAGTGGAATCTTTTCATAAGGTTCTCGAACATTCTACAACTATTTCGACACACTTTCTGGAGGAGGGGGGGGGGAGAGAAGAAGGTTCTAGTTATCTGCCGATAGCGCGTCCGGTGTTTACGCTGGCGAGAGGCAGTTACGGCGTTTATTCTGACTGCCCGGCGCAGACCTCCCGATAACCTTGCGCCATAGCCGCTGCATCACAATATTATATTCGAAATCGTGTATAGGAGTAGGAGTACACATCACGAAGGGGCCTTCGAAATCTGGGCAGAGCACCGCACGTCGGCCAATGTGGCCCTTTGTGCTTCTAAAGTGACACCTGGGAGGGAGGGCTGAGTGGAAGACTCGAAGAGCGACCAGATATGGGCGGCGATGTGCGCAAATATGGACGGGGTCCCTTACGATACCAGATTGAACACACCGACGCCGATTACCCTGTCCACAAACCCGACCCTCCTGGCAGGTCCCTAGAGTCCAGGGATGTCGCTGCAGAAGGCGGGTCCGTCAACAGTTCAACCAACGCCAGGGAGACACCTTTTTAAAGAGCACCTCTACCGCCCACCTGCAACACACCATACGCGTCGCCTGATCCTTCAACCCTGAAACAGATGATAGAAATGGTGGGGACAGGAAATTCGATTACCGATCCAGGAAAAAAACCCATGACCAGAGTGGCCGCCCTACGGGAATCGAACCCGGGACCTCCCGCATGAGAGCCTCACGCGTTACCGCGGAACCATCTCGCTCGGTGAAATTGTGTATGTTATTATTATTACTATTATTAAGGTAACGTACGTTACCTTTAGTGCAGTCTGCAATATTGATTTTAGTAAAAGAATTAGTTTTATTCACAATAAAAGAAATAAATAAAATAATGGGTTGTATTTAGTTTCATTTATGCGTATTCATGTTTAAATTATGTGTGTGCAACACAGTTTTAAATATAAAATTTGGATTTCTTGACATTGTTGGTCGATAGCTGCTGCCATCTTTTGAGGTCATAATTACGTATCCTGTGATAGAGACTCCGAAGCTGTTGGAGGTGGCGAGGTGGCACGTCGTATTTCTGATCACTAGATGGCTGGAGAAGAAAATCCCGCTCAAATTCGCTAGATGGCAGGATTGTTAAACCTTCTTTATGTTAGGTGGTTTGTGGTTTGATTCTACCAATATTGGTTCATGCGGCTCCAGCATGGGCATACATTGATGATTCAACACTTAAAGCCACTGAACAAATCCGCGAGGACTTGACTACCCTTCTTGCGGAAATATATTTCACAACATATACAAAGTTTTTACCGCAGTTTTCAATTGAGTCCAAATGCATTAGTACGGCAACTTGGAAACTGCAATGTTAATCATTACATAAGATACAAGACACCAAAGACTGCCTTAAATGACTATTTCTTGATTAGCCAGCCTAATTTTTTTAGGAGGGCGTTTTAAGTTGCTTACATAAACTTTGTAGAATCACAATTATGTATAGTCGAGGATGCTTGTCATTTCGATACTATTGTCATTGTACGATGCATGTAAAAAAAATAGTTGAAAGGCTTTTTTTGCCTCCATTTTATATAAGAACAAATGGAAGCTCCACTGTTTTCGATTTGTAAAGTTTATTGCTATTAGTAGGGTAAGGTAAGATATTTTTTGCGGTATAGGTAATTTCGCAGCATATTTTTAAGAGCATGCTGCAAACTTGCCTACTGCTTTAAGGTTTCACAGTTTTGTTAACAGGTAGAATTACACCTTCCCTTCAACTGGTCGGCATTTCCAGATCCCCGTGGCCAATGGAATGCAGAGACCAAAGATTTTCCCATTTAGTGTCGAGTTTACTGGTGAAAGGAAGGTGATGTGTGCCTACAAAGTTTTAAATTTAGTTTCAAGCCATTTGAAACAAGTCACGCACGTTTTATTTACACGGAATAGACATATGTGATGTATAAACAATTTGGTGAATTTTTTTTGTGATGCATAAGCGTACAAGAACTTTAAGAAACCAGCGCATTTTGTTACGAAAATGTTCTACATGTTATACCATTCCATTCTTGAACTCTTACATCAGTTTTACATGTTCCTGCACACCAGTTGTTACACATATTATAGAGGTAAGTATTCTACATATATAATCGTAAAAACTGATTAATTTTAGACTATCGCCGAATTACCTTACCTAATGCTAATGTTGCCAATTTACCTACCCATCATAAGAAAATAGTATTTATTTGTTAAGCAATATGTTTGCAGTTATAAACTTAATGTTTAATTTCATTTTATTACTTTTTTCAGAATTTCGCTCAACATGGCTCCTAAGAAGACAGACTAATAAAAAAGGAAGTGAAAAAGTATACAGAAATTATGAAACTTCAGATCTTTTGAATGCAGCCAGGAGACTGAAATTCGAAAGTATGAGAATATACAAAGCAACAAAATTGCATAGTGTTACTTACAACACAATTAAGACATTTTTGCTCAAAAATAAAGACCTGGAACATCCATAAGTGCAAAAATTGGGTCGGTCATTTGCATTACCATCTGATATCGAGCAACGCGTCATCGTGGCAAATTTCATCATTTATCATGACAAATGCCAAACACAGCAAACGAAGAAAGCTGTTTACATGTATGATAGATGTTGTGAAGGTTCAGGTTCTGAAAACGAGGACTACGTATTGTAGAGACCAGATGATATGGTGTTGCAAAATTACCTTACCACTACTGCAAAATTAACTTACCTATTGCAAACTTTGCTACCTGCGCAGGCTATCATTGTGTTTATCACTGTTAAAAATACCGTGTTCAGAAAAATGTGATTTTTTATTAAAATATTTGTCAGTTATGCGATTACCGAAAAAAATGTTCCCAAAAGTGTATCTTAGCTTAATATTGTAAAACATTACGTTTTGTGAAAATACTGCGAAATTGCCATATCTTATCCTACTTCAGAAGAAGATATTGAAGAACGTTTTACTGTCAATGCTTGTCCAGTTAAGCACAATTTTTGTTTCTGAAGTTGAGTTAGAATCTAAGAAATTCATAAAAATAATTCCGACCTCACTATGAGTCGCCACAAGTACAGTGCTTTTCTCTCACACTGCGGCCACCGCTCGGCGGCCTCCGCGCCTGCTGGCTCGGTTCGGCCTACCGTCGAAAGAGGTATAGGTAATATCCCCGCAACCGCTTCACAGCCTACACTTGCAGTTACAATTACAATGATAATAAGCACATACACTACGTGATCAAAAGTATCCGGACACCTGGCTGAAAATGACGTACAAGTTCGTGGCGCCCTCCATCGGTAATGCTGGAAGTCAATGTGGTGTTGGCCCACCCTTAGCCTTGATGACAGCGTTCACTCTCGCAGGCATACTTTCAATCAGGCGCTAGAACCTTTCTTGGGGAATGGCAGCCCATTCTTCACGGGGTGCGGAACTGAGGAGAGGTGTCGATGTAGGTCGGTGAGGCCTGGCACGAAGTCGGCGTTCCAAAACATCCCAAAGGTGTTGTATAGGATTCAAGTTAGGACTCTGTGCAGGTCAGTCCATTACAGGGAAGTTATTGTCGTGTAACCACTCCGCCACAGCCCGTGCAGTATGATCAGGTGCTCGATCGTGTTGAAAGATGCAATCGCCATCCCCGAATTGCTCTTCAACAGTGGGAAGCAAGAAGGTGCTTAAAATATCAATGTAGGTCTGCGCTATGATCGTGCCACGCAAAACAATAAGGGGTGCAAGGCCCATCCAGGAAAAACACGGCCACACCATAAAACCACCACCTCCGAATTTCACTGTTGGCACTACACCCGCTGGCAGATGACGTTCATCGGGCATTCGCCATACCCACACCCTGCCATCGGATCGCCACATTGTGTACCGTGAATCGTCACTTCACACAACGTTTTGCCACTGTTCAATCGTGCAATGTTGACGCTCCTTACACCAAGTGAGGCGTCGTTTGACATTTTCCTGCGTGATGTGTGGCTTATGAGCAGCCGCTCGACCATGGAATCCAAGGTTTCTCACCTCACGCCTGGATCCTGATGCAGTTTGGAATTCCTGTGTGATGGTCTGAATAGATGTCTGCCTATTACTCTTTACGACCCTCCTTAAATGTCGGCGGTCTCTGTCAGTCAACAGACGAGGTCGGCCTGTACGCTTTTGTGCTGTACATATCCATGTTTCCACTTCACTATCACATCAGAAACAGTGGACCTAGGGATGTTTAAGAGTGTGGAAATCTCACGTACAGACTTCTGACACAAGTGACACCCAATCACCTGACCACGTTCGAAGTCCGTGAGTTCCACGGAGCGTCCCATTCTGCTGTTTCACTATGTCTAATGACTACTGAGATCGCAGATAATGAATACCAGGCAGTAGGTGGCAGCACAATGCACCTAAGATGAAAAACGTATGTTTTTGGGGGTGTCCGGATACTTTTGATCACATAGTGTACCTTACCATAAGAGATGTTGGAAATGTCCTCTATCCAAACATTTCTGGCATCTTCTCAAATGAGGATAAATAGATAGATCCCCTGACTTAACTGTAGGTATGCAATTTTTTATCTATGGGAGAACTTGAACAATAAAGTATATGCAACAAACCCCCATACATTATAAGAACTAAAAGAATAGAGCAGGCAAGAAATTAACTCAATTTCGGATACTGAACTCTTGATTGTGAATGAAAATTTCCAAGAAAGACGCCAGAAATTTGTGGATAGAGGAGCACAACATTACCAACATCTCTTGTGATAAGGTATCTGCTTATTATCAATGTAATTGTAACTATGAGAACGTGAGGCGGTTTCGGGGATATTAAAATAGTTTCGGCGGAGTCTGGACTGTGGTAGCCGGCGCGGGAGCTGTCATGCGGTGGCCACAGTGTGAATGAAAAGCACTTTAGATAGGAATTTAGATTAAGAATGAACACGTAGTGGTGCCAAGGTTATCTAAATATATCTTACATATGTGCTACTTTTATTCGGTTATAATGCACATTATCGGTGAGTCTTATGCGTTCTGTGGCATTACCGTTAAATAAAGTAAGTGTTTCACATGTAAGGCGAATTTACAATGCAATAGTATCACATTATTTGCTATGTAATGAAAATGACCATGTGGCTGTTTTAAATAAAATCTATATCCGTGTCAATAATTCATTTAAATTTTGCGTGAAATAAATTGGTGGTTATGCACATTTTCGCAGCAACTCGGAGTGATGTAAAACTGAAGTAGTGCAATTAATTGAAAGAAGTATCAATAAAAGATAAATCTGGCAAATACAAAGTATCCATCGGTTATATAACCGTTTAAAGATTTCATGTAATGTAAGTGCTGGGTGTCTTTAAAGTAATATGTACTAACTACTTTGGCATTTAATTTGGGGATTGTCATGTAGTGTAAGTGTAAAGTGTCTCAAAACAATATTAGCTAACCGCTTGGAAATATTGCTTCATTTGATTTGGGAATTGTCATGTCGTGTAAGTACAAAGTGTCTCAAAGCAATATTAGCTAACCGCTTGGCAGTATTGCTTCATTTGATTTGGGAATTGTCATGTCGTGTAAGTACAAAGTGTCTCATAGCAATATTAACTAACGACTTGGCAGAATTTCGTTTCTTTTAATACTTCACGTAAATGCCAAAACTATTTAAAACAATGTTTTGTTTACCACTTGGTATTCATTTTTATGGAAATTGCAATAGTATGTTTTGATTTTGTCCAATGTAGGTGCAGATGGTACAACATAATAAATCAAGTAAGTACTTGAAAAATGTGGAGTTATGTATTATTGTTTTTCCTCCTGTTTCTAACACGTACCTACAGCAGATTCTTTTGGGGGGGCACACTATTAGATGAGTTGCTCATACATAAATAGTAGTGCTTAAATCGGTAATTTCTATTGAAATACAAGCTCTCTCTCTTTTAGTATGGACCGCTAACTGATTTTTGTTTCACTTTTTATGATTCAGTGGCATAATTATGATACGTCAAATTTTCCTGGGGAGATATTTGTGGATCAGCAAGGGTATGCAAGGATAGTAGGAGGTGACGATCAGTCTATGCAAATGCAACAATAGGAAAGACCTACAAAGGAATGTGTGAGGTGCACAAATTGTAATGCTTCCACTGGTTCACGCAAACCTGAAATATAAGAGAAAATCAGGCTATAGTATGCTAAGCTTTGTGGTGAATCAATACGCAGAAAATGAAGGGGTTTTGGTGTATAATGTATTTAACATGATACTGCTGTGAATGGTATGAATAACCAAGGTGCATGAAGAAAAATGTTTGATGTCAGCTGGAATTTGTAATCTTGTCTATAAAACAAAAGCTCAAATTGTAAAACCCCCCTTAAAAAAATTACAACTACATTTTTTGTATTCATTTCTGTCGACTTGCAATTTGTTGTAAATTGATTATATTCCTCCTTTTCTATACCTATTCTGGATTCCCATTATATGAACTTAAACGAAAATGAAAGAGGACTTTACAGGGCTATTAACATGCGTGTACAAATATTTACTTTATTTCCTATGCCAATAACTGACTCACATTCTGACTTAGACAAAGCTGTACGCTAACGATATGTTTTGAAAAAAATTAAAACTCAACTTACAAGTTTAAAATGTTACTTCTACCCATATTTTTTAATGTCTTACAAACAAAATTCGATACATAAATATATCGTCTGACCGATCTGGACAAAGCTTTGCTCAGTTAAACACGTAGGCAGGCGAAAGCTATAGACTATACTACGTAATTTTAAAAGAGTCATTCATATCTTAAAACCCTTGTATAATAGTTATTTAGAGGACTAGTTACAAAAGTAGAGGTTTAGTAATCGGAGACTCAAGTTAGAACACTGCCGAAGGGAGTGTTTTAAGAGCAGCGAGTTAATAAACCCAAATTGTAGCGTGTTGTCTACAATAATTTAACTACATTTACAGTATTTTAGTATATGTTGTATATTTAATGAAATTTATTTATTGCAGAGACGATATGCTGAGACGATAAATCAACAAACTTTGTTGTTATATTCTGCAATTTTGGATGCTAATTTCATATGTGAATTTAAAGTAAAAATGAGCGAAGAGGGTGATTTTCATGGTTCATCAGGACAAATTTTAAAAGCAGTCCAAGATGTAACTATTAATATATTTCCAGAAAAGTCAAGGAAAGTTTATTTATGTAGTTATACAAAATTCAAGGTCTGGTGTGTGGGTAATGAAGCAGACGTAAATGAAGATTCTTTGTTGGCGTATTTTTATGAGAAGTCGAAAAGTATTAAAGCTTCGAGTCTTTGGAGTGAATATTCCATGGTGAGATCAACTGTTTTGATTAATGATAATATTGTTATCAGTAAGTTTGTAAAATCAAAAGTGTTTTTAAAGAATGTATTTTACGTTTTGTTGAGTCTGTATGTTTTTATAGCATGATTTGTTAGAATATAAAGTATAGGTTTTGTTGCCTAGTAACTATGAACTAAAGCATCACTGATTATTGTGGTAGTAGATAAAAAGAGTAAAATGTATTCTTTTGTTTTATTATTACTTTCTCTACTACGTATAGTAAGTAGGGGAAGTATTGCATTCCACTCACAAATTCGATACTGAGATTTCACTGGAAATACATGTTTTGAGGCCTCCTGAATCCAAAAAAAGTATTTTTGGAAACATGACCGTGTGTGTGTCTGTGTGTATGTCTGTGAACATCACAACTCAGAAACGAACAGTCAGATAAACACCAAACTTTGTATTTAGGTTCAGTATCTTCCAGAGATGCGACACGAAGATTTTCAAGAAAATCCCCCCACCCCAGATTACCCTTTGCATGGAACATTTTTCCAAAATTTTAATTTTCTCAAAAATGACTCTAACGTTTTTGATTAAAATATCATATACTTAAGATACTTTCATGACAAATAAAAGGTATATCTTGAATTTTCAGGGAATGTCTCCAAAAATATTCTTCATTGTGAACGACTTTTGCATAACTGGTAAACCATAAGAGATAGACAAAATTTTACTACACAAAAAATGTAGAACCATTTTCGAGATATTGCTTGTTATTCCCTTAAATTTTCCAATACTTACACTTTTTCTCAAATGGGAATTCGTTATTCATTTTTTTTTGTCCTGGTAATGCAAACAGAATGGAATACTCCACATAGCAATCAGTTCTTAAAATATTTGACTATCGTTTAAAGCCTACCATATTCCCCTTGCATCTACAAGAAAATTAGCAATAAGATTAACATCTCGATTAACATGAAGCATATGGAGAATAAGCGTTTGTAAAAATAGTTTGTACAAGAGTAGAGAAAGTCATGTGAGTGTAACCATAAGATTTTTTTAATGCCGTTCTGTATAGCTTATTTGGTAAATTTATATCTCATCGAGTTTTGCATGTGAAGATTGTTCAGATCAGTTAGGAGAAGAGTTCCCCAGAACTTGAATTCACTGTTACCCTTTTGAACATAAAAATGACATGGACATAAAAATGATTGTTTATTATACACTTCTATTATACAATTCACCATTATCTAGAAAACCAAAATGTTAAATATAATGGTGGAGGACAAGAATGAAACTCTATGACTGGATTGTGTTCTTGGGTACATTCTATGCAATTTGTATATTAATAAATCTAGGTAAGGATGTAAATCTGTAAGATTGGTTTAGTTCTTCTTCAGTGTTACAATCATTTATTCAAGTACAAAGTTTATGATGTTGAAAAGAGCCAAAGCTTGTGCAAAAGAAATCCATGGGTAACATTTGGTTAAAATGTGAAAAGAATGCTCTTCGGTTTTGCAAATATCTTTCTACTTTTTTATTCTGCTCTCAAAATTTACTCAACTACTGTAAGCTCAGTGATCTAAATTTTAATTTCTGAAAATAGGTCATCTGCATATACATATTGTTTGTCTACTTCTAAAACCTCTTTTTTTATTATTGAAATTTTAGAAAACCATTAAAAGGCTGAACGGTTTATGTCTTCATTTCAGGCTTATTACACCTTAATTAATATTTTATACAGCAATAAGGCATATACACTATCTATTTTGCAGATAAAATGAAGAATCACAACCCTTTAAGGTAATATTTTGATTCCAGAAAACATACTGGTCTACTTTCTCTAATATTGAAAATACTGATGATAAGGATACAAGATATTACACTTTAAGGGGACCATCTATTTGTTGTGTATTAGCAGTAATGTTACAATAATAATAGGGACAAATGCATGGAATCAAGAAAAGAGGATGCCATTTTAGAGCACGCTCCACACCAGAAGTGACAAACCAACAAGGAGAATAAAAGAAATCTGCAGAGAAAATGACAGCATTCAAAGAAAACAATACAAAGAACAAGCAATGTGGAAATTGCGAGAAAACAACAAGTCGATTAAGAAATTATAGTTACCTGCATTGGAATATGCAGAAAAAACATTACGAAGATTACACAGGGATGGCACAAGGTGAGCAGGAAATAATAGTGAGAAAGAAGTACAAGGGTTTCGTGGTTACGCGGTAATTGCAAGGAGCAAACAAGCAAAATGAGCAATGTCAAGAATGAAGACAGGACCCACAACAAAGGGAAAAAGAGAAAATTGAAGAGAGAAGAAAATAGAAAAAAAAACCAAAAAAAAACAGCGAAATCTGTAAAGACAATGAACACAAAACTGGACAAACCAAGCAAAAAGCTGAGGAACAACTGTCCCTTATACTAAAAGTGCAGCTTAAAAAAAGCTGAGATACTAAACGTTATGATGAAAATGAACTGCAGATCAGAAACTCGTGTAGAGATGACTCAAGAGGAGATTTCAGTCCGATTCTACCCTTATAACCTACAAAAACTAGAACAAGTGAAAGCCAGGTTTCTGAAATTAATACTATGCCTTCCCATGAATACACAATCCAGCCTAGTATATTTAATTATGCAAAGAGCCATTTCTCCTAGAAGAACTATGATACCAACCACACACCAAGAGTAGAAGTAGTTATCCAACAAAGACAACAAAAACAGGAAAGCATATGGGAGGATTTCTTCTTGACAGATGCCATGATCAACAGAGCCTGGATTGGACCATACCAAGAACAGAGACATGTGGTAACAAGATTAGCAACACACAGATATTATCATAAAATCTGCAAAAATAGACAATACCATACAGCAAATGAAATGTGTATGTGCAGTTTGTGTGTAATAAGTGAGACAGATACCACATCACTGGGTGCAAAAACAAAAAAAAAAGTATTAAAATCGATTAAAGCCTACAGCGAAGAGTGAAACAGTGGTCAAATGTGCATTATGCACATTCCTTCTCTATATATATTTCAGAAATGACCAAAATCAGACTTATGAGGTATTAGAAGTCAGTGATATGCATGTTTTAACTGTCTCTAGACAGGATTTTGTTAAACAAATTTACTTTATACACATTCACAAATGTTTAAAAATCTTTGAAACTTCACTTATATTTAAGGTTTTGTGTGTTATATTCACTTAGTACGTTAAATTCCGTTGCAAATAATTCAGAACATTCAAACAAATTACTAATTTTGGGGACTTCACCCTTGAATTACCTTCATGACAATTTACCACATTTGTTACTAATGATGATAAGCATTCTGAGCTATGAATTTCACAGCAAGTCTCTTACAAGAGTTTGTACTTATTGACCATTTTCAACATACATGTGAAAGAAGAATTTTATCACAAGTTATACATATCCAAACAGCAACATAAATGAAACAAGATTGTGTGTTTTACATTTACCAATGTAGTACGCTAATCATTTTCCTAATACTAACAAAAATACAAATATAAAAATTGCACATGTGTTGTAAATATGTGTTCACAAAATACTTTGATAACTCTTCTGATGATCTTACACAGTTCTGCATACTTATAAACTCTGTAGTTCTAATTTTGGATTTTAAATTATCACTAAATACTGTTGCTGTAAAATCAGTTAGCTAAATAGCTGATATACATGAACAGTTCTTAGTAACATAATTTTTTAAATTTCTTTTCAACAAGTCTTTGTGAACTACTTTTTGGTTAACATAAATTGATTCTATCATTTCCTTATATTGGGTGTGTGCAAATAAAGTTACTCACATGGGAGTCAATCTTGGAAACAATTTGCTAGACTCTTATTGATCTTAAAATTAACATATAAATACATGTTATATAATGTATGCAGTGTTTCTCTTAATGAAAATACGTATAATACAACCACTAAGAGATTTTTATCACAAAATATACAACTATGTTATGAAAATCTTTGTAAATGCTTCAGGAAACCTTCAGAAGGAGTAAATCTGTTGGACAGAAGGCTAGTTATTAATTATATGAACAGCTGCAGATACTGTACCTGAATAATTGAAGTATATTATTCAGAAGTTAAAGACAGTGAAGCGAAACAATAATTTAATTAATCAACTAATTTGTTACCCTGTTGTGAGTACAGTATACAGTCGCAGAAGTTCAAACTTTCCACACCGACCGTTTAGTCACTAAGGTCTTGCATATCTTAACCCCCTATACATTCACTATAATGCACCTCAATTTTCCAGGCAATTATACATAGAGGAGTTTACAGCACAAATGAATACTGCACTAGAAATTAAGTGTGTAATAGGTGCTCGTTTGTAATTGTATATTTATAGGAGATAAATAAATTTGTAAATTCAAAGAACTTGCCATGCCTGATAGAACAATTCACTGATGCACCCCACCCTAGTTGTTTCAGGTGGGTAGCACCTATAGCTCACATTTGGGAGGTCTCGGGTTCAAATACCATACACTGGCCAATCTGCTTGGGATCTTTTTATTGTTTCTCTCAAGTAAATATGGAACTGGATACTTCAGCACCACGACCCAAAGTTTCACCACTACTACGAAATCAATGCCAAAATATATGGCACACACAGAGAATTACACAACCTTTACCACTTATTAACAGGTTATTCAAAGAGGGTAGGAGGCTACTGAACTAAGGTTATTTGTGTGGCATAAACTGACATTTATAGAGCCATAAAGTTTAAAAATGTGCATAAAACCAAGCTCTAGAAAAAAATCATGTCATCAGGGAATTTTTTTATCTATATAGACATACCAAAGAACATATTACAATTATACATTTACATTTTAACATAATAATGACATGAAATATATGAATAATGCCTTATAATACTAGCAGAAACCAAAATAGTGCATCTTTTGTAAATAGACTGGCTGAAGTTAAAACGCTGGCCACCCTGACATGAGGCATTGGTCTTTTTGTTGTTTGGTAACCTGAATAAGGCTGTGTTCCCTATACTTATTAGCCATTCTTCAAAATTCACATGAAAGAAGAAAGTGAACACAAGATGCACACTTCTGAACAGCAACTCAGAAAGGAAAAATTAAGCTTACACATCTTTATGAATTTTACATACATCAATATAGTAAGCTAATCCTATTCTTAATACTCATGAAAATACAAACATGAAAACTGCCAGGTAAACATGTGTCCACAAAATCATTTTGATACCTCTTCTGAAGGCATTGTATAGTTTAATTCTGCAGTGCTATTTTAGTGGTATCAAATTCCTAACAGCTGCCATTTCAGTGTCATCTTTTATCTACCGGTAGCTAAGTGATGTGAACAGTTTTCAATAATACATATATTATCTGTTTTCAAGAAAATGTTTGTGATAGATAGCTACAATTAAAACAAATGAGGTAAGGTGCCAATAACTCATGTGAGGATAAACCCAGAAACAACTTGCTAAATTTTCATAAAACCTATTTTTATACTAGAGAAGACAAGTATACTAGAGAAGACATTTGAGATGTGGAGAAAGTTGCTAAAATTATTTGAGGAGATTGTCGTTCAAGATTCGAGCAAGTGCTGAATTTACCAACATCAATACGGAAAGTGTTAAGACAGATTTTGCACGACGATTTTGGCATGAAAAAAGTGTGGCTAAAATGGTGTCAAAATCCTCCAACACACCAAAATGAATATAGAGTGAACTGTTGTGTTGACATTCGTGAAACACTGAAAATAACCCTAATTTGTTCAAAAACCTAACTACATGCTACGAAACTTGGGCTTTCCAATACAATACAATACAGAGACTAAGTCATAATCCATGCAATGGAGGAGCCCCCAATCCTCCAGGAAGAAGAAAGTGTGCATGAGCAAACCAAAATTCAAAGCAACGATGATTGTTTTTTTCAAGATTCAGGGGGTTATCTGCATTAATTGGGTGCCTGCAGATCAGATTGTCAATCAGGTTTATTACAAAAATGTTTTGAAAACCCTCTGTGAATGCGTACAATGGAGACCAGACTTGTGGAACAAGGCCTAATAGATCTCCATCAGGACAATGCCCCAGCTCACAACACACTATCTGTGAAGAGTTATTTGGCAAAAAGCAAAGTTCCAGTGAAGGAACATCCACTGATTTGCCAACTCTATCACTATGCAACTATTTTCTTTTCCTGAAAGTCAAGTCCACGCTCAAAGGAACCAGGTTTGAGATCTTGGAAACAATGAAAGCAAAAATGCTACAATGCATAACCCAAATTGACCTGCAGCACTGTTTCCAACAGCGGAAAATTCCCATGGAGTTGTGTAGGGACTACATCGGGGGGATAACACTGACAGTGAGTGATTTTATACCCCTCTTCCATAAAGTTTTAGAGCATGAATGCAGTTTCTTTATTGCCACACCTCATAGACTCAAGTGTTCCTCTACAAAGTTGCCATTCCACTTCATTACATACAAATATATAGGGCTCTCTGGTTGCTTAAGGGTTTGATGTTTAGGCAAGTTTAAATTGAGAATCTTTAGATAAGTTTACCACCTACTTTGATAACAGTAAGACGTTGCTGGGAATGCCTCATTTTTATTTCTTATCCCAAGCAATACGGACAATACCTTCACCTCTTAAAATCATAACACATTTCCTTTTTCATTGTTTTCCACTTCCCTAATCAGTCTCCACTTATCCTTTACAAATTAAGATGCCACTGCTGTACAATGTATTGTTATCAAGTGTTTGGTGGTTTGTGCATATGTAATGATGTCAAAGAAGAAAGTCGTTTCTATGGATAAAAAAGATGGACGTACTTAATAGAACTGGCAAAGGAGAGCTGGTGAAATGCAGTGCTGATGAATTATGGGTTGGGTCATCAACCTTATCTGCTTGGGAGAATGAAGGCATTATTTAAAAATAATGATAGGCAGTTTAAAGCCTTTAACTCTTTATCTACTGTGTGTAATCTTCATTTGCGTGTACAAAAGTCTGCTTAATTTTCTGGATTATACAGATTTTTGCTAAGCCAAATAACCTCCATTCACAGCTAGTCCAGATAAACAGTTACACTGCATTATTTAGATTATGTATTTTTGAACAAATTTACCCGAACTCAACTCTTTTTAACTGCTCCAGAAGCACCACACCACCACTGAAATTTTTCACTTTAGTCTTTACTGCTTTATCAGTTAACTCTGATTCTATCTTCTTCTTCAGCTTTGAGTCTTTAGTTTTTCTCAGGAGTCTGAAAAAAAAAAAATACCAATACAATGAAAACAGCTCTGAAGCACATGCTTATATGACAGCATGTTAGTAGTATAGTAGTATTTTCATCTACAAACACAAAAAACTGTTAGTTCTGCAAGACAAAACCATGTGAAAACAAGACGTAGTTTTACCAAAGTTCACAGTTTATAATTTTCCCATCAAAGGTAATCACATTATCAAAGAGAAAGATGGGTATGGAATCAAATCCCCAGAAAGCAGTGTTGTAACTAGAGCCCAAATGTTTTAGACATTTATATTAATCAAAATAGGCAGGCAAAAAATGCAATAAAAATGTATGAAAAGACACAGTAAATTTAAAAAAGGCATTACAAATTTTAAAATGTCATAATCTTAATATGTTCAAAAATTAATATTTAGTTTAAAAATCAAACAAGTTATGCATTTATATTGTTGCATATTATTATGAACATTGCTGTAAATGTTTTTGTGTTAGACTCTGCGAGCATCAACTAATGATTTACACAACTCCAACAAAAACTGACTGTCTGCTAAATGTGACAACAGCTGTTCGAAGTGACCTCATTTTTTTGTCACCACTCTTTGAAGCGAGAACAGATTTGTGCTTTATTGTTAACACGTATTTATTGATAAAATGCTTTACTTTTCTTGATTTATTTTCTTGTCTTTTCACAAGCCTTACGCAATAAAACTGTTCTATCAGTTGAAAACTCATAGGCAACAAATTCATTAACATAACTGTGAAGTTTGCTTTACAATGGTTGATTGAAGTTAGGAATCGTAGCTAAGTGATGATGTGTCTGCTTTCACACAACAGTGACTGACAATCACAATTTATCAAAATGTTTTCCTACACTACTTCCTAGTAATGGAGAACTCCTTTCAGAGAGAAATGCTGAACCCTTAGCAGTAGCAAATATTACAGTAAGATGATCACATCCCAACATAAAAGATGTCCAAGTTCCCAAATCGGGTGTGCATCATCTAAAATTTCCTGAATTTAATAGAAAAATTGAAAATTAATTGAAAAAGTTTTAATTTGATTTTAAAAAGGCAAAAATTGACATTTATAATACAAACAGGCAGCTAGACCTTAAAAAGCCAAAATAAAAACCGGCTCTATACATTTCAAATACCACAAAACATGATTATATGTGTGTAACTGTTTTGATTTTTTACCACAGAGTAAAAAATGCATTTTCCCTAACATCTGCTTTTAATTATAACCGTGGTAATCACTATTACAAGTGCTATGCTGCTACTACTATAGCTCAATGGTTGTTAAGGGAAGATATTAAAGCAGCTGTTCAAACTGTTTCAAAATGTTTCATTAATTTCAATGATAACACCACTAGGGATCTAATACAATCTGATATTCCAATGTGTTTTGCAGATGCAACTTGACTTGCATCTGTAGGCATTGTTTTGGTTACAGTCTGTTTTGACTTTGGAAGTGAGGGCTAAAATTGAATACAAATAACAGGAATGACTACATCATACCCATGTGCCTTATTGAGTTGTCTTAGATCAGATATTGATACCCAGTGATGGCTCTTGGGAGATCGCATACTTGCAACTGCACACCCAGAATTTTTCTTGTATATGTGTATTTACCCCTACATGTATTTCAAGATGTACACTATGCAGACTTTCCTTTCTGTGAACTGGTGTATTTGATTTCCCCTTGTGCATTCTTTGTGGAAAAGCAATGCACTTTGTTAGAGAGATGTAGACACACATAAGCAGTATTCTGCAAGTAGCACAGAAAGCCTTTGGGCGAGAGGGAGTGAGAACAGGTGTAGAGTGCAGTGTGTTGAGATGTATAAGGTGGTTGACAAGCCTGAGAGATGTGATTCCGAGTGCACTGTGTTACTGGACATGTTCAGTTCCATTTGTTTCTCTGTTTCCCTTGCTATAGCAGAACTGTTCCTCCCTTCCTTTATGTAGTAGAGGGGAAAGCCTAATCACATCCATGCCATTTTCTGCATTAATATAAGAGTTATGGTTATACTATGTGGCATATTACAACTACATTTACTTCATCTGGTTTAAATACACATCATTTAAATCACCAAATTACTACAGTTAATACAATGCTTTAGGGTAGTTACTTTCTTACTGTAGTTATATCTTTCTTTAAATTTGCCTTTTCCACTCATCTTCTGTTTGTGAGCCTGCTTGAAGCAGCAGATGACCAGACCAGTAAATTTGATAACCTATTGTAGAGTGAAGTGAAAAGTATTGAAGAACTAAAAAAATTAAACCTTTCAGATTTATCTTTAAAAGAGAAATTATAAATTAAACAGAAAGGCAGACCGTTGCCATTCATCAATTTAGTTAAAGTAACTAACTGTAAAGAGAAGGTTGTTATGAGAAAATTCAATGAATCTATATAATAAATGCCTTTTTTCTATTGGTCAGAAAATATCAAAGAAGCTCCCCATTTAGTTCTGTATGTGATTCTGAAGCATAAACATTCTTATACACACTGATACGATAACAAGACAAGTCTCGTTCTACCATTAACTTTCCAAACTTAATCCTAGCACGCGCGCGCACGCACACACACACGTACCTGTTTTGCCCACAATATAACTTTAACCACAACAACCTGGCAACAAGGTCTTCAATTGTACTGCAAAAGAGGGGCTGTTTCCCACTGAACTTACATTTCTCTGTAAGCCTGTACCGGTTTCAACAATGCTTTGGCTTATTAAAATTATTAAATCAATACAAAAATACATTTTATTATCTACTTTGCTTATTCAATAGTGGCATAGCATACAGCTTTAAGTCCACAGGTGTGGGTTTGATGCATGCACCCACTGAGGGTAAAACATGAATTTTATTTCTAAAATTTACCAAAATAAATAAAATTGTTTTGTTTATGTATAAAATCCTTTAAAACTTTTGTGAATTATTCCAGAAAAACAAAGAAAAGCAAAAAGTACTGATATTAGAAAAAGTCAAAGCTGACAACCAGTGGCTTCTGATGTGTTTAATCACTGCTTTTTTTTAGGTTTGCACATTTTCATGCCCAATACCTTCTTAGAATCTCACTTTTTGTTTTTAATTCCAAAAGTTGTTCAGATTTACAAAATGTCTGTAGTAAATTTGTATGATATTTGAATAAGCTAGTAACAGTGATGTCAATTTAAATTTATGGAATAAAATTGAGTCTGAGTTCAAACATTTACATCACTTACATTTCTTTATGGCATGACCGATTTCAAAAACTACTTGCTCTCATCATCAGAAGTATGATCGGTTCATGGTGGTATTGTTCAGTATGTGGTTATTTGTGGTGACCTCTAGAGCTGGAAAAAATTACTTCCATAGTGGATTGGTGGTGGAAAATCAAAATTCATTAAATGGTGTTTGTTTCCTGACTAATATTTTTCCCAAGTACCCAGTTCTTCACCCATTTTTGGACTACCAATCTTAACATCACACCAAACATAATACCCTAAAACCTACAAAATATGCAAACTTAGAAATGCAGCCTTCAACCACTCACTCACTCACTCCCTCCATCCCTCCTCTCTCCCCCTCCATACCTCTCCTTCTCTTCCCTCTTTGTCTCTCCTCACATACACCTTTTTCTACAAAGCTTTTTTGGATTCAGGGGCTTCAAAATACGTATTTTTGGTGAAATCTACGTATTGAATTTTTGGGTGGAATGCAATACCTTCTCTACCTGCTATGTATATGGTAGAGAAAGTAAAATTCAGGCATTATCAGAAAAGAAGGTACTACTTTGATATTGGATTATAGTGAAAATATAGACCTTTTACCTATGAAATCAGGGTTTTTGGCTATGCAGAGTAATCCTTGTTTAACCAGGAACGTTTTGGTGTAGTAGATGTTGTTCCAGCAGTAATATTAGGCCCACCCAGCCACCCTTTTCAGGGGCCGTTCTTATACAGTGTTTTTTGGCAGCTTTTGGCTAGATTTGGAAGGAAGTGCTGCCAACGTAGTAGTGGAAATGATGCAAAATGGTGCTAATGTAGTATGGCCAACATGCTGAAATGAGCAAAAATACTCTATTCCGTGCTTCAGACGTAAGAAGGGTTACCTCAAAGGATACTTGGCAGAGCACATCTTCAGGTATGTTTATCCGAGGAAAGCGAGAATGCATCATTCCCTAATTGCAGCAGCTGCCCTGTATCCACCACCACGTTAAAGGGTAAGAATATTTGTTAACATGAATCATTGAACATAAATAGTGAATCGTAAGTATTGTTAAGGAACGCACACTTGCTTCACTCACGTGCTTTGTATATAAATAAAAAAAAAAACTAAACCTAGTCTCCTGTGAATCAGAAACCTAAGCTTATATTGGAAGAAAAAAAAAAAACTGAACCTAACCTAACCTAACCTCCCGTGAATCAGAAGCATCATTCAGCAACGCACACGAGTGAAGTGAGCATGCTTTGGTATAGTCACTGGTTCCTATTTAAAGTAATTTTATATAAAAAAAAACTAAACTTAATACGACCTGCCATGAATCAGAAACCCAAGCTTATATATAAACATAATGTAACTTCCCATGAATCAGAAGCCTAAGCTAAATAATGAATCCCCTCGCTCGTGTGCTTTTGTGTCAACTATAGAATTTGTTCACTTAAGATGTTGGCTGTACTACCAGGTGTTGGGCAGCAGCACGTACTCTCCGCTATGTTTGGAATTCAAATGTTGGCGGCACAAACACAATGCAAACAGTGCTTCCTTGATGTCTCGAGTGAACTACATAGGATGCAGGTGCTGTTAGTGAGAAACAATGAAGAAAGTGACAAAATATGGCATATATTCATGAAAATTCCTAAAGCACTATGTTATTTGTTCTTTACTACATGTAATGATGTTTTGAAATCAATAAAAGTTGTGCAGTGTATGCATTTGTTACGTGTGTATAGTGATACCAGCCATATCCAATATCGAAGTATATCTGAAAAGAATTTCTGTAATGAAAATTATATTTGTATAATTTAAATTAATTGCGTAGTAACTTGGCTGCTGGCTGTCCTCCACTGGCCGGATGGAAGAATTGACTATTTAGTTGATGTGGAAACAGGCAAGGAGGAGGAGAATATTTTTGTTTATTGTATTAGTATTACTTTAGCAGAGTATTCTTACTTCTTTTTCAAAACTTGAGTGTTAATTACTAAAGCATCTATATAAAGAATTACTTAGCTTTTTTAACTTAAAACTAATGTTTTGCCTTTTAGATTTTATTATTAGAAACTTTTGTTTTTTAATTTATTATTGTCGCTTTAACATTAAAGCCATAACGCGACTACAATAAATTTTAATAAGTACAATATTTTGAAACAAATTACAATGTTGATTATATAACAGTATACAATTTTATTTCTTTTAAAAAATTTACTATGTTATGACAGATGGTTGGATCACTCAAGGTCACCGAGAGGTTAGCAGGAATACCACACTGAAGCCAATGAACATCGTAGATAGGGCACTCTGCAATTATATGCTGAACTGTGAAAATGGAGTGACAGTGCTTGCATGTAGGCTGGTGATCTTTTCCAATGAGATATGAATGGGTAATTGCAGTATGTCCGATACGTAGCCTGGTGAGAAGTACCTGGTCACGACGAATTAGTTGCTTTATTGGGTAACTGAAACTAGGATTGGAACTTAAGGCGATTAGTTTGCTATTGGATCTGGAACTCCAGTGTAGCTTCCATTTCTTACATACTTCATACTTAAGGAAATTTTGGAATTCGTGATGCAGAACCTTGAGGTCGGCAAGGCTTGGAGAGTGGCATGTTGCTTCTTTAGCTGCTTCATCAGCTTTTTCATTTCCAGATATGTCCATGTGAGATGGTATCCATACCAGCATCACACATTTATTGCAGGCTTTTATCTCATCATACAGCTGTAAAATGCACTAAAGAGTTTCTGGGTGACTTCTGTTGTAGAGCTAGAATTGCGCTCATGGAGTCAGTGAAGATGAGATAACAACGGTGTTCAGCTTTCATTATGTATTCCAAAGCAAATCTTATGGCAAAAAGGTCACAGGAGAATATAGAGAGGTAATTCGGAAGACTGTAAGAAATTGTATGTTCAGGATGTACCACAGCACAACCACTACCCCCATTCATTTTAGATCCATCAGTATATATAGGTATGAAATTTTGGTGCAGAAACATTTGCTGGTAATGGGTAATATATCCATTTTGCTGTATTTGGCTAGAGTGGTGATGATAGGCAGGGTTTCGGGCTTCCAAGAGGTATTGCTGAAACATTTGAGTTTTATCATAGCAGGAAAACCTAAATTAATCTCGTGCATATATTTTGAAATCCTATAGTTGAAGGAAGTGCCATGAGATTGTCCAGTTGAAATGCTGTTATTGTAGTTAGAAAGGAAGAGATATGGGAAAGCAGCAGAGTCTGGTAAGGCAGCAATCTTTGAAGCATAGATCATACTCAGGATTTTCCTCCTTGTATGCAGTGGCGTCTCGTTAGCTTCTATTTGTAAACTCTCGGTAGGGCTTGTGTGAAATGTTCCCAACGCAATCCTGAGTGAAGAAGACTGAATGCAATCAAGCATCTTAAGGGCAGTCGGACTAGCTGAGTTATATACAATGCAGCCATAATCAAGTTTAGATCATATAATCCTGTATGTGCAGAGTGAAATATTAATAATAATATAATAATTACAAATATTAATTTAGTCCATTATTGTTAATTATATTACCTTTATGCTATGTGCATCTATGTGTCAGGAATCCCATGTAAACATGAGTTTCTCATTCTAGAAATTAAGCACTATTATTTATATTTTCTGTACTGTCTCCAGCAATAAATACAACCAATTACAACATAACAGTTAGCACAGGTTTTTGTAAGATGAACTCATTCTAAAGACTGGATTGATATTTACATGCGCACCCATGGGTTGCCTGTTTTCTGTAATTTACTGAATACATCCACAATGAATATATTCTACATACAAATATGATTCAAGCAAATTCTAAAACTGTAAATCATTGAAAAAGGAATTTATGTGAAAGTTGAAATGGAAAGTAATAAAATGCAAAATACAATACAGATCAGCATTTTCATGAGTACCCACTAGTCAGACTGCATGCATTATTTTGGAATAACAACTGAGAAGTCTTCATGAAAATCAAGACAGTGTTCTTGCTGTTGTTGCCCTGTTTGTGGATGACTACACTATAAAAAAGTTGTGCCAAGATATGGTTATTTCCTAAACCCTTGTGAACTTATTTTTGAAATCTATTAAGACATTCAAAAACTAAAAAATCCCAGAGAAGGTTCCTGAAAACATTTTCATGACTGATAATCTGAGAGATCATGCTCTAATAAGAGAATTGTGATAGAAATATGAACATTGGTATTAGTTAATCCTTTTGTGTGGACATTAATAATACCTTTCTTTTTTATACGCTAATGTTATTTTCTTCATAACATCCAAGACGACTTTAAGTGTCTAATACTCTCATTTCTAATTCTGTGACATCAGGATAAGAAAAGACAACAATGGGAGATACATGTCAACCATGATCTGAAGCGTTTAACAAGAGACCAAGTGCCTACTGCGGGTTCCAGTTCAGTTCCCTTCCACTTTCTCCCCTCTCCATGTGCAGGCTAATCAGTTGACATCAAGTTTGTGCTGTGCGACCACATGTTTCAGTGTTCTAGCATGTTATGCCAAAAAGTCAACCCCAGACCTCACAATCGTATAGTATCAGAGGCGGAATGATTGCACGGTTCAGGCATAGTTTAAGGTAAGTGGGCATGGTTGAGCAGAAAACAGGGTACAACTGCAAAAGTCCATATACTTTAGTGCACAGAATTTTCATGTATGAGTCCTATGTGGCATCAAACTCTTTAGAAAAATGAGACAGTGATTTATTGACAAATTTCCTGCTGTTCACATGCCTCACAAATTTAGGGAAGTGGGATTTATTCTTGAATAGGAAATCAAAACTAAATTGTTGTGTTCTTACAGCAGAGGAAAAACTCAATGATATCGGAGGGAAGTAAGAATGAAATGCTAAGAAATTTCTCAGAAAGCTTGCACAGAAATCAGAAATTTCAAAAACCTTGGCTTGGAATGAAACTAAACTTTTAAAATTAAAACCCTATAAGATAATCACAGTTCAGATACTGCAAACCATACAATAATGCGAGTAGAGCTAATTTCTACAATTGGATGTTGGATGATGTTAATGACTGCTCTATCGGCCCATGTTTAATTTTTTTATGGATGAAGCTTGGTCTTATTTATGTGGCCATTAATGAATCAATGTATGGCCATGCATATTTTCTTAAAAGAAGTGAGAGATGAATGGAAGCACAAGGACATCATTTCCAACATTTTTATGATGAGGGTATGTGCTTATTGTAGTTATAATTTGCATGAGAAGTCTATGCCTTTGAATTTAAAGGGCTATGAATATCTGACTCTGCCAGCAAACAGTATGCTTCCTGGTGCCAAGACAATTGTTAGACTGGTCATGTGTCCAAACGAAGGCTTGGTATAAAATTTGCAAAAATGCTAAAATCTGGAAACAAATGTACTACATCGTTATGTTGCTGTATAGGCAGTTAAGAAAATGTAGAAACAAAGTGTATAACGCATTTTAAAAAAAGAAAGTAGCAACCCTACATGCCAAAATCTGCCTTGAGATGATTATAAGTAAAGCTATATGAAATAAGAATGCCAGAAAAAGAAATTGCAAAGTTTTGCTCCTAGGTACAAAAATCAAATCAAGAATTCCAAAGTAACAACAAAGTGTATAATGTAGAACATACTTATTTCAGGGGCAATAGCATTGTGTGATTCATTCCTCTCACTACCCTACAATGCTAAAAAGAGCAGTCAGGACCATTCCACCATGTCCCTAAATTGTACAAATTTGGATTTGGTGCTTGATTTTGAACTTTGTTCTTAAGCATGGCAGCTGAGGTTTTGCATACATTGCTATTATTATAAATCACCTTTGCAACTACAATTTCCTAGTAGGTTTTGGCATAAAGGATTTGATATCTTCCTTATTAATAATTAATGGCAATTATGCTAAATGCTTAGAATATTGGTTTACAGAAAGTTACACACATCCTTAAAGATTAACTTACATGGAAAGCATGAAGCATCCTCGGCCAGAATTCAACCATCGTTTTATTGTGGTATCTGTGAGCTCCTTATTCAGTGATGATGCAAAGGAACCTGAAATTTAGAAATTTTGTATTAATGGATTACTTTTGAAGTCAACTGAGAACTCAAAATCCCCATTAACTTAGTTGTGAGAAGCCAGAAGCTGAAATGTATATTTCCACAACTTCTCAAAAGAAGCCCTTTTTTTTATTTTAATTATTTTTGCCTTTATTGCTGTTTTGTTGATATTAACATGCTAAGCACCAGAGCGGTCCATGGGGCCCACTATAGGCAAATCTTGTTGGGCCGTGGCACTCCATATCACTGCCATGTTTCTGCACCAATTTAAGATTTCTACAAGCCAGTGGCCCACTGAAACATTGAGTTTTACCTATAAAATGGATCTCTGTGGTCCTTATCTAAACATTACTACCACTGGGTTTGGAGGTCTAAATTTCAATATAAAGAATGTTGTCAGCATGAACAAAAATTGTTAACTTTGTTTATATACAGTCAGACAATAGAGTCAATAATGTCAGCAAGCAAAAGCTTAATTACAATTGCTGTCAAAGAATGCTTATAGTTCTAACATTCAAAGTATACAAAATATGGACTATCAGAAATGTCTTGTTTTTTCACTTTTAATTATGATAATTAGCAAGGCATGGCAAGCAAAAATCAGGTTTTCTGTCGCATTCTTCACAGTATGTTGGTTACTTCCTTTGCTTTATTTTTTGATAAATTTCCTGTGAGTTTCTTGAGGATATACGTATTTAGAGACTTCCTTTTCCTAGAAATTGACATCTGCTGCTGCTGAGAGTTTCATTTGAGAACAACCGCCCTTCTATGATCCTTTTCTTTTCTTTGAAATCTGTGATGCATGTGTGAGGACAAAAATTCTATTCAATAATGGTAAACTTTGTGAAAGCATGCTTCCTACATTACAGATAAGGGCCACCAACCAAACAATACAGACATTATATCATTCAAGGCAACAGAGGCGCTCTGAGTGAAAACAAAATCGAACCTACTTCAATGAATCTATACAATCGCTAAAACTTACCGCGGACCGCTATGCAGAACTGCTGGTCCCAGAATAAAATTTCTTAATTGCTTATAAATTTCTCTACAAAACTAATCTTTGCAGTACGTTAACATTTAGTGAGCCCTTTGTTGACTTTTGGGAAAAATTTGCAACCGTCCATGGGAAAATTTCATCAAATTACTACTGGCGCTGAATGTGTTAAACTACATTACTACACATCTTATTGGATTAGCTGTGGTATGACAACCCTGATGAACCAGGGCCACAAGCGCATGGCCGAAATGCACAATCAATCAGCCAATATGGGAAGATGGTGCAGTCAGCACCATGCTTCCCCCAGTCAGTTGGTATCTATTGTAGCTCCTCAGTTTCCTCACGATGCTGAGTGCAAAGTGATAATATCATATGGAAAATTTCAAATGGTGAATACTGATACTTATAAACCAGCATGTTTACATATATTAATTCCTGTATGATTCAGGAAAAGGATACATTCTGCACCAGTATAAAAGGGCAGCATACTAGATTGAACCAAAGTTTCCACACATCTAATTCACCTTTAACTTACCTTTGAACAGATTTCAAGAGCTGTTGCTCTCATCCTCAGTTGATCACAACTGGTGACTGATGGCTATATTCTCTGGTGATCTAGGCTGGATGTATTTGTTAATGAAATTCTCTTCTCTCGATTTTCCAAACTCAAGATGATGTTCAATCCTCTGCATGTAAATCTTCTCCCAAATTGATAGCTCTCTGGGATTACTAAGCTGTTTTATTAAGTTTATATTTCTTTGTCTATCAAAAGTGTGCAGTTGTTGCTGATTTCTCTGTTTGTTCACATTGACTATTCCATTCAATGCCATGTGTTTAATATTGACTAATGACATTTAGCATTGCCTCGAATATCGACCAATCACAGTCATTTATCTTACAATATGCTTGACAGGATGTAATTTTATCGGATAAAAAGTCAGCTCCTTACTGAATCATAATGGTATCAGTATGCAATAATTTATATGCTATGTAATCCATTAATTCTGGAGAAATTATCAAATACTACTACCTCAACATCCACTTCAATCTAATCAATTCCAGTTTCCATTATCAAAAACCAGCAGATTCCTTCAACTTTGAAAATTGTTTTTTTAATCAATGCACATTTCATAGTGTCAATTTCCAAATTATATTCTTGAAAAAACTGTGCCTTTACTGCATTCTGCTTTTAACTTACCTTAATTTTGAAGTTAACTATTTCCTCTTTCACACCGTTGGTGGCACTGATTAGTATTCTGTAAAACATCTGAGTGTCCATTCATTATGTCATGATCAGACAGCTCACACAATGGCGATTTGATTTTAAACAATGCAGTAAGAAAGTAATTATGAGTTATACAGCCTGTAACATTTTATTCATGGAATGGTCTTAGCAAATCCCATTCGAGTTTATGAGTTTCTTCAGATAAATTCACTCCTGCTTTGTCTCACAAATCTGTCAATAAACTTGTAACCTTTTGTGGGATTACATATGCTAATGCGGAGGTGTTCTTTGACTCTGATGCACATGTTCCATTTTGTTTGCTCAATATAAATGTTCTTAAAATTCTGCAGTTTATCTAAGTTTCTTGATTGGAGCTTCTTGTCTTTGTATTTTGTTTTGGTTAGATTTTTAGGTTAAATCTGTTGTAGGGTACCAATGAGATTTCGAGTTCACTAAAGATCTGAAACTTCTTATGTGCCCATGGATGATAAGTGAATATATTGGAGGTTCAGAACCACATTGGCAGCCTACAACAGATTTAGCCCCATAAATCTAATAAAACAACTACAGACAAGGAACTACCAATTAAACTGCAAGAAGTGTAAGAACATTGAATTAGGTAAACAAAAGGAACATGAGATCAGAACCAAGGGACATTTCTGTAATATAAAATATAAGAACATAGAAATCAGCAATAGCTGTACACTTTTGAGAGACAAACCATGAAATACATGAAGACACATAATTAATAGAACACCTCAATAATCCCAGGGAGTTATCAGTGTGTGAGAACATATACCTAAAAAAGAAGCGTCATCTCCTGAATTTTGAGATCAATAACAAATTAGCCCAGCCTTGACCAACAGGTGAACAAGGCTTATGATAGTCACTGAGAATGAGAGCAATGGATCTCTGAAATGTGTACTAAGAAATATTAACCTTCAAGTTGAAGTAGATGTGTGAAAAATTGATTGTGCATTGATTCATTACTTTACTGTGCTATTTCTCAGTATTATTAATATAAAAATCAAATGTATTGATTTGATAGTGCTTATCAAATCCACTATCATGTTTGAACATATATGATGTGATATTAGACACAATTATTTGGTGTTTTGTTTCATTTATATGGCCACCACTTTTAGACTCGGAAAGCAATTGCTTGGTGTTAATGTGTTTCACTTAGGTTTAACATTATATTAGTAATTATTTATTATACAAATACAGTAATTGTAGAGTTGATTTAAATGTAAGACAATGTTTTTACCTTAAAATGTGATTTTAAAAACCATAGTCATCTTATATATGCAGCCTAATATTTAGAGCGACTTGTTTTCATGAAGGACTGTACTGGCTTGAGCCATGGGAGTTAAACACACGTATCACAGCTCAATATCACAGATACACCAGAATTTCTCACGCTTTGGCGATTACTTCCAACATGATGCTTGGTTTGATGCTGCTGAGTTGACACATTCAGTTTTGACACAAAATAGTCATGGCAAAAAGCGTCTTCATTGCATCAGTTGAATAAGAGTAGAAGCAATGAAATTAACTTCAAATTACAGGTTTTCCATGAGGTAAAACATGCTAATATGCAGGCTGTGATGAAGCTCAGTGATTCTGAGTGTAATGTATGACAGTGACAGAAGGATGAAGAAAAGTTTATGAATGCTGGCAGTGAAGGAAAGCATTTAGAGGACGAAAGACAGGGAAACTTCAGGAAATTGATATGCTTGTCACTCAATTTGAGGAAAAATAAACCAGGGGTTTCCAATATGTCAAACATTTTCCAATTACATTCATTATTTAGGTAATTTTTCTTGTGAAAGCTTCAAAAAATTCAATATCTTACACATGAGGCTGTGATATATTTGGGCCAATGTGGCACTTTTATCTCTGAGGCACACATATAATCACATTTTCCAGATTTTCTGGAGGATATACACATCTTCTGATTAAGAAATTCCCCACTACACAATCAGGAATCAAACTTGGGACCTTTGATTTAAGAAGCTAATATGCTAACCATTAGACAGATCAGTTTCCTTAGTTATACAATAATCTATGGAAAATTATTGATAAAACTGACACTAAAGTATACAGTAATGATACAGCGTAAGCCTGGTGGACAAATACCCAGGAATAAGAATTTAAATGAAAACCAGAATGGGAAGATGAATACACCAAGCACAATCAACTGAGTAAAAGAACAGGAAGCTACAATCCTAACCATAATTTAATAGCTAGAATTTATAGTTTTTATAAGGCTATTCCACAGTAATTTGGGAATGGAACCAGAACAAGAAAAGAAAGCAAATGACTTGATCACTTAATGCAGGGTTGCCAAACTTTTACAGCAGGGGCCACATTAGCCGTCACAGAACGAATTATAGGCAAAGACACATAAGTTTAAGAAGGAACCACAAACTCACAGACATGAGGTGCACACTCACATTTTTTTCAAACAGAGTACTTTGTTGAACTAAAATCTACGCTTACATATTAATAACTGATGTAATTAAACTTCAATGAGAAGAATGAATCTGACTTTTCTGTGCTGTAATTGTAGACATTTGTGATTTTAATTTTGTGTTGCCTATCATCAAAATAACTGTAAATGCTCGTCAGTCATAGCAGACCTATATTTTAATTTGACATATTTCATTTAAGAAAATTTCTTTTCACAGATATACGTTGATGTTAACACTGATATTAGCCCTAGTGCAAAGTCTTTCAAATGAGGAAATGTGTCATTTGGCAGACTGTTGTAAAAATGAGCCAAATTAACTTCCTTGAATTTGTCCTTCAGTACACAATTAACTGTATATCAATTAAAAATCTGAGCACCTAATTTTATTTAATCATTCAAAATTCGTGAAGAAATTAATCTAATATAGGCACACTGTTTTGTTTTATTTATATTTTTTTTATATTTGTTGGTAGGCCAAACAAAAACAGTTCACAGGTTTGGCCCCCAGGCTGTAGTTTGACAAACCCTGATTTAAGGCATTTAATTCACAATATAAGATCGAAATGGGAAAGCAGTTGATTAGTATATGAATAACACACATAATCAGTTATGTATATTACGATATTACTTGCTTAGAAAACAACCAATGACATGTTTTTTTCCAACTGAATCCAGGTCCACAAACTTTAAAATTCAATACAGTAAACATTTTTAAAAAGCTAGTAATATCATTACATTTGGGATCTTTAACTACAAAGTGGTCCAAATCTCCTGATGTTTTGCAAGAACCAATGCAATGCAACTGCACTGTTGCCCAACTTCACTACATTTTGCATTTGTGGTAAATGTCATCATAACTTTATAACATTAGAACAGAGTCTATCACTAAAAGAACTGAACATCAATAATACACTGAAGTTTAACTCACAACTGAGGTCTACAACCCCCTCCACTACTCATTTTGGTTTCTCTTATTGTCCACCAAATCTTAACTGCTTCCACCTAGGGAAAGTTATGGTCAGAGACCTCTTAGCTATCTGGTGTTCTACAGTGCCTTATTTTTGACTCCTGGCTGGCAGCTTGGCGGATGTAGCTACGTGCACCCAGTGCTTCTAACCAGTTCTGGCTCCTGCTGTTCTCCCTCCATTTCGCTCATCAGTGCATGTGCAACCGTTGCTAGTGCGAGTTCGTGTTTTGTTCTTTGTGGTTAAAGTGTGATTGTCCTGTTATAATGCCAAGAAGCGCGTTTACTTTAGAACACCGCATATTCCTGTGTGATTCCTATGTGTGAACAGTCTTGTAGATAAGTGACACGGCTATTTATAGACAGATTCCCCAGAATCCGTGCACCTCACAGAGAGACAGTTTGTAGTCTTGTAAACTCATTTAGAGAAACGTGTTCTGTTCTTGATAAGAAACCCAAAGTAACTCACCGTGTTCTTACAGAGGAAATACTCTATGAGATAGGACAAAGGTTAGAACATAGCCCAAAAAATCTCTGAGTAGGTTATCACAGGAAATGGGAGTTTCACAATTCTTGTCTTGGAAAGCCACTAAACTTTTAAAATTAAAACCTTATAAGATAACCGTAGTTCAGGAACTGCAACCAGTGATACTGTGAGCAAAGTAAATTTCTGCAATTGGGTGTCAGGAGTTAATGATGGATCTATGGACCCAAAGTTAATTTTTTTCACAGACGAAACATGGTTTTCTTTAAATGGCCATGTATCGACAAAACAACACATACTGGAGTGCAAAAAGCTGATATTGTACATGAAATGCCATTGCATGACCAGAAAATTGATGTTTGGTTGCTGTGAATGCATACCGAATTATAGGGCCTATATTCTTTGAGGATACAGTTAATGGACAGAGGTACAGGGATACAATAATAAAACCATTCCTGGAATATTTGTGACATTGAATGCACAAAGGCACATTTTCAACAAGACTCTGCTGCAGCACATACAGGTGATCTCTCGTTGAAATTAATTGTGGAAAGTTTTGAAGAAGGGTCATCAGTAAAGGACTACAGCTACCATACTCACCACACCTTACGGTATGCGACTTTTATTTATGGGGGAACTTAAAAAAATAAAGTGTATCAGAACAATCGGCATACGTTGGAAGAACTGAAAGACAATATCAGATGGGAAATTGCTGTAATTTCATAAGAAGAATTAGTGCGTGTTAATGGAAATTTTCTTAAAAGGTGTGAGAAATGTGTGGCAGTACAAGGACATCATTTCCAACACCTGTGATAAAGATGTGTGGTTATTGTATGCATGTAAAGCTATGCGCTTGAATTGCTCGCATGCTATGCGCTTGAGTTCAGGGTCTGTGAATATTCAACTTGGCCTGCAGCAGCAGCAGACCATGAAACAGCTGGCCTGGAGTTAGAAATAAGGCACTGCATAATATATCATCTTTTACCTGTTAAAGGATTGCTTCAAACAATGTACGGTTTTTATGCAATAGGAATTTTTCCGAAACTGGGAGCTTTGAATACTTCTTTTAGTAATTTGTAATATGTCTCAGAGCAGATTATATTTTGTGAAAATCACATATATTTTTGTTCATCAAATTGTGAAAACATAACAGCCAATTCACAACATTGGAAAAAAAAAAGTACATTTATGCCAGCAATGTGTTTATTACTATTATAAGCATGTCTATAACTAAAAGTCTGTTATAACCTCATGAAAGATAACTATAAATTAATAAGACATAAAATTTGAACCACTGGGTGCAAAAACATCATTCCTTTCTGCATTGTTCAGAAGAATGTCACCTTTTACCCTAGCAACTTGTTGCTTTTCTATAATATGAAGTATGCATGAGTGCACATGATACTGCATTTAAGCATTAAAAGCAAGCATACATGAGGCAATATCACACTGTTGCTATTCACTACTGTCCATTGCAAACCAGACTTCCCTCTGATGTAAACACAAGCAGTGTTTCTGCTTGTCACCAACCTAAGCACATACTCTTATGCCAATGTAAATAGTTCCTTAATAAATGTATTGTATCATGAAATATTGGGGTAGGAAAGGTATAGAACTGCACATTTTATTGCAGTTATCATAAGAACTCACTGTTAAAGGTAATGGATATATACTTATTGTTAAGAGATTACAAAATATGATTGTCTTAATGCCATCTGCTATTGCGCTAATGCTGAGAGTATCTAGTTCATTAGACTGCCATTGTCTGGCGCATACAAGAAATGCAGCAATGAATTCCCAAAGGCGCTATCTGAGTACTGAATAAACACTTTGCGTATCACAGGGAAGATGATAAAGTCTTTCATAATATGGTAGCACATGTGAGCTCAGCTCAGGTCAAATCTTGTGATTTAATCAGTTAGTGTTTGAGTTCTCATGGCAGAGGAAGGTGCATGTACTGCGAATAAACTGTTCAAACACAAAAGCAGGAAATTGTTAAAAAGTGGCAAAAAAAGAAATGATACTAATGTGTTCAGATCACTATTAGAAAGTTGTGCTCCGTGGTGTAGTGGTTACCATGCTAGCCTCTAGTTCCAGAGGTCACAGGTTCAAACCCAGTGGAGGGCAATGGAATTTTTCGGGCGTAAAAATCCTTAGAAGGTAAGTAAGGCAGGTGGTACTGTCATAGATTTACGGAACGTAAAAGAACCTCAAGCCTGATAAAGAGGCCTCAGAGCAAAATTACTGGTCATTCATTCTCAATATAGAATGGGACGCTAAGGGCCACAGTAGTTAAAGAGCATCCATAAATAAACTCAATTTAATTTAATTTCACTATTAGATGCTTGGCAGTGGTGGATACTACGAAACTATCATCCGAGTTTACAAGTGTTTCAGTGAAAAGCGTAACCAAACACACAGGGAATATGAACAGACATAATAGAACATAATAGAAGAGGAGAATAAAATGTGGGAACTCAATTTTGTGTGCGACAGTGTTGTGGATAAGCTTGTTACTAACTTGGAGGATAGTTCTGATTCCAATATGGCAGCTGAGTCATCCTCAGAGGATTCAGAGTTGGGTGTTGCACCTTTGCCTGGGGTTTGCGATTAACATAAGCAAAATGTTCATTTCTGCAGGCTTATAAAATCAATTGTTACTTCAGGTTGCATTCTGAACAATGGTTTTCATGCAGGGCACCTTTTTGTATATTGAAACAATGTTCGGCTGTAAGTGATATGCAGCAAGCTCGTGTGAGAGGAAAAAGCAGCCATTAGGGGCAGGGATTGTGAAGTACTTTCATGCGGATAATACAAAGAGTTTGTTTACAGTTAAGGATGCTCTGGTTTGGAATGGATAGTAGTGCCATGCTAGTGGACACACTTCAAATGTCAGCAGGTTTTGACCTGATAATAAATTAATCTATCACCAGCATAATCAAAACTGATAATGGAAGCATGTGCAGCTGCTAAAATGTCATCCCAGTTTTGTTTTTTCCAAGCCAGCAACTACAGATTCTAGCAGCTATTATAGATCTCAGCATTCTTAACTATCTCCTCAAACTGACTCACATTCTTCCCAGTAAACCACAAGACATTTTCAAAAAAATGTTGATTATAATATACTTCAATGGCAACTTAAATATTGTAAAGGCTTTAAATCATAGGCTTCATAGTTAACCACTATTAGGTCAATCAATGATAATTGATTTTCCATGCATGCCGTGTGTAGGCTAAAGTTGGAAATGTAGGATCAGACTGAAAAAATCAGTGCCACTGAGAATGCCTTGTGCTTTACCATGAAAAATGCGGTCAATGGGGAATTTAATGTCATACCAGCATGTTGCCATGTAGCTCAATTGGTTAGAGCAACAGCAAGAAAGCTAATGATTCATGGTTCAAATCCTGGCTATGCAATTGAATTTTTTAATTTGATTCTACTTTCCAACTTTAGCCTACACGCAGTAAATGTAGAACATATAATTACTATTGAACAACCTAATAGTGGAGAATTATGAAGCCTGGATATTGTAAGTTGCCATTGGGGTATGTTATCTCAAAATACATTTGAGAGTGCCTTGTGATTTACCAGGAAAAATGTGAGTCAGTTGCAGAATTTAGTGTAGTACAGGCATGTTGTTGTGGTAGAGCAGTTGATTAGAGCAACAGCACGGAAAGCCGAAGATCTATGGTTTAAATCCCAGCTATGGCATTGAATTTTTCAGTCTATATCTACCACTTCAGCCTACACATGGCATGTGTCGAAAAACAATCAATTATCATTAAATGTTTTCTCTGTCTTAAAAAATTTACTTCTGTGGTCATAATATAATTTGGAAAGCATCTCCCCATTTGTACACCACTGTCAGTTGGAATTTAAATGTGCAGTTCCTTTTCAGTCTCTCTTTGACTTTTGACAGTTATATGAATTACATGTGCATGCATTTCAAGAAATTCTATAATGTGAAAGAAAATACAGAAAATAATGGATGCACATTCTTACCTTTTACTCTTTGACTTGGAAGTGGATCATAATCAATCAATTTCCTGAGAATCTTATAAATGGAAGGGTGTTCCACCACAGTGTAGTCTTTGCCATAGTGTTTTATGACAGATTTGTTTGTAGCCACATGCTTCGCCAGTGCTTCAAATGCAGTTGCCAGTTCTGGTCCTAAAATTTATAGTGAAAAGAGAAAACATTATTTTTCAAGTATTGAGTCGTTATAGACAACCAGAAAAGAAAGATGGTTTACAGGAACTTTAACTTTACTCCAGCAAACACAAAGGCCCCAAGTAGCTCAAGATGTGGGCAATAGAGAAACATTATCTAAAAAGTATACCATAAGTGAAACTAGGAGTGTTAGTTAACTTATACCTAGTACATACGTAAGTGCGTCACTGTAGCTGTTCCAATCACAATAATGAACAGAACTAAGATACATGTTATTTAAGCCTTAAGAACTCTGCAAAAATTCTAACGTTTATAATCAAATCACTTATCTTAATTTTATATTTGTTTTAAATGTTTCCTTTGCCCAAATAGTTTTGCTGGGGTAATAAAATGAGTAGATCTTGTTAAAATATACAAATTGGACTCACCTAATATACCTACACTGTTCCATTTAATTATGATGTTTGCACTTTCAGGTAATCTGTATAGACACATACACAATTACGAGGTGTGATAAAAAATAACGGGAACTTTTTAATTTCGCGAGCTTTATACATCCGATGTTCAAAAGTTTTGTTTTATCTTGTTGGTACACATGTTCTTGATGTACGTTTGCATTTTCAGCTTTTTTGAATATTTAGTTTATTGTTGACAATCAAAAAAGTTATAGTGCTTTTGAGTGAACGGCGAATTTTTACTTTTGAAAAAGATAGATCAAAGAATTTGCATTAAATTTTGCTTGAAAAATGGAATAAAGTGTAGCACCACATTTTAAATGTTGGCTGTGGCTTTTGGTGAATCTACTATGATAAGCCAAGAGTTTACAAGTGGTATAAACGTTTCAAAGAGGGTCAAGAAGACGAAGATGATGAGCGCCCTGGACGCCCTAACACATCAATTACTGATGAAAATGTGGAAGACGTAAAGAAAATGGTACTGGAAAATTGCCGAATCACCATCAGAGAGCTTGCTGATGATGTCGGCATATCCTTTGGCTCATGCCAAGCAATTTTTTTGGATGTTTTGGGCATGAAATATGTAGCAGAAAAGTTTGTTCCGAAATTGTTGAATTTTGAGCAAAAATGACGCTGTGTAGACATCGCTCAGGAAATGCTGAATGAAGTCAAAAACGATCCAGAACTTCTAAAGAAGGTAATAACAGGTGACGAAGCATGGGTATAGGGCTATGACGTCGAAACTAAGGCCTAATCATCTCAATGGAAACTGCCTGAAGAGCCAAGACCGAAAAAATTTGACAAGTTCGATCACATGTGAAGGTTCTTCTCACTGTTTTCTTTGATTACAATGGGATAGTGCATCAGGAGTTCCTTGGTTGTATGGTCAATAAGGAATACTACCTGGAAGTTATGCACAGTTTGTGTGAAGCAATCCGAAGAAAATGACCAGAATTGTGGCAAAACCACTCGTGGAATTTGCATCACAAAAATGCACCCACTCACACCTCAATGCTTGTTTCATGACTTTATTGGCAAAAAACAAAACCATTATTCTGCCTCAGCCACCATATTTGCCGGACATGACCCCCTGCAACTTCTTTCTATTCCCGAGGCTGAAGAGAACCATGAAAGGACGACATGTTGCCACCACTGATGAGATAAAAAGAGAATCACTGAAGGAGCTGAACACCATAACAAAAAGTAAGTTCCAGAAGTGCTTCCAAGATTGGAAAAAGCGCTGGCATAAGTGTATTATATCTGTTATATCTGAGGGGGATTACTTTGAAGGGGACAAAGTTGATGATTAAATAAAAATTCTTTAAGAAAAACAAAAATTCCCATTACTTCTTGATCACACCTTGTACAGCACTGTTAGCACAACTTCAATGGTTACAATAAATGCAAATTCAGCAAATAACTTCATTTTGCTCTGTTTCCTGCCCTTCTGATTTTTCATTAAATTTTTCATGTACATGCTCAATATAATTAGGGGATCATGTGAGATATCAAAGTTCATGTAGGTATAATAATATCAGATCATTTATTTCATTCAGAGATTAGTTACATTATGATATACTGTCAGATACAGAAGGATATGGTTGTTATTGACATGAGATAGGACACAGCATCAGTAGGATGGCACAAAAAACAGATGCAAACACTACAGCAACTGTCCTCCACTATGGTGTATGGTTTCCCCAAATGGCTAATACTACTACACACCTGCTTAGCATGGACTCTCAATGAGCTGTTGGGAATAAGTCAACACTCTGCTACAAAGGCATTTTCCGGCTCTGCCTGAGTTGCGGGAAGTGTTGGTCTAATGCATCCAAGATGTGCTCAATTGGATGTAAGACTGGAGAACAAGCTGGTCTCTTGGTGCTCTGCTCATCCAGCATGTCGTCCACCAACACAGCTCTGTGTTGACAAGCATTATCGTCCATGAAAAGGAAAAAATCACCAATGACACCAGCATAAGTCATGACAAAAAATTGGAGGAGCTCGTCTCTGTACCTTAGAGCCGTCAAATTGTCATTGCACAGATGTTGTGAAGGTCCATATGTCTACCAACACTCCAGCTCACAACATCACTCCGTCATCATCATATCAGAAGCTTTCTTGCACAAAAAAGGGGTTGTTTCATGTCCCATATTCCCTCCAGATGAGAGCATATAATTATCATCAGCTTACACATTGAATGCCAACTTATCAGAGAACAGATTAGGTATCCTTTCAGCGTGCCCCTGACCACAATGTTCCTCTGCCCAGTTTCTATGGACTGCGCGATATCATCTTGTTAATGAGACACACACATGGGCCTACTGCATTGAAGAGGCCACTTGCATGAAGACAACTACAGACAGTTTTAGATGACAAGCTGCATTCTGTTGCTATTTCCAAAGCATGGTGCAGTAACATTGCATTCTGCCCCCTGTTCCGACATGCTGTCAATAAGACATAATGGTCCTCTCTCACTGTTGCTGCCCATTGACGAGCTTAACCTTGCCTTCTGTGAACACTTCCTGTTGTTTGAAAATAAGTCCACAGTCTGGGAATTACACTTTGAGACACTCCAATGGAGTGTGGTACATCATGTTATATCTGCCCAGCTTTCATCCTTCCTATGGCTCTCCAAGCCATCAATTCTGGCACTTTGTTGTCACACTGACTTCCCCAACACTATTACTAACTACAAATGGCTGAATATGACAAAAGCACACACACACACACCTTTTCCCACTATCCTGTGACATCACCAGTGCAAAGGTTATGTCATGTCGAAGGGAATGGAGGTTTCATTTTTAGGACATTAGATCTGATTGTAGCTCATACTGCTGCTGACAACACAGCTTGTCTAATCCACAGCGTGTTACTTTTAGAAGTTTGACTCAAACCTCAGCATACCATACTCTGCAGAACAATTTTGTTTTGTAATCTTTTTTTCTGCAACATATACTACATCTATGTTGCTTTGGCGAGTGATCTTGCACCTTCCAGGCATTCCTCACAATTGCCTTTTTCCTCAGTTCATTCACAGTTTCTGCATTAGCAAGCAGTTCTGCTAACAGTTTATATATTCTTTCAGATTCTGATTCATAAATGCACATTACATAATAGTATTTACACAAGAATGGTCATTCTCAACTTTATCAAAGATTGAAAGGAAACTGAAGATAAGTAATTTTCTGGCTGTAATGAAAGCGCTCACACATGGGGCACAGAAACTCTAGCAGAGAACAATGCCTATTATGTTAGAACCTAATGGGATGGAAATTATCATTTCCATTGAGCATTCTTGAAAAATACTGAAGGCCGCAAAATGTAACATTAAGCATTTTCCAAGAATCTGTATATTGTAAACATATTTGGGAAGTCTGAACACCCTGTTGCAGGAGTTCTTAAGGTTTAATAAAATACCTTGAAATCCAAATTAAAATTCTGCACATAAGCTTTAACATAAATAAGGATTAATTAAGAATTTCCTTTGAATTTTAAAACCATTACTGGAGAAGTTAACACAAAATGAAAATCTGGATAAAAAATACAATTAAGTAATTATGAGTGTGCCCTTTTAAAGCAGTTTCAGAGCAAAATATTTACCAAAACACAGCTTTTGCTAAGAAATAATTTGCACTTTTTATTATTATTTGGGCATTTTATATCAAAGGGAACATTTTACCTAGAGCAAACAATAGAACTTTTTGCTTAAAATCTTCCAATGTGAACATGGGATGACTTCCATATGCCAGTTGTAATACTTTTATAGACAAAATTCTATACTATCCTCCACAATTTCCTTTTGTATGTTGCTATAGAAAGACTATATATTAATACAGCCAAAGGCATTATTTGTCATTAACCTTCCAAAGCCTGTAAAACTCAACATTTTAGTAACTCATCATTCCTTCAGTTTACAGAGATTCTGTGACTCTACCTTATCCATCCTAAGGAGTGAGGGTAAACACTCAATAAAAACAGAGATAGGCTGCTGTACCAAACCACAATTATTCAAACAAGGGTCTGATATTTAAGATTCATGAATGTTACATCTATATTGCCGTGGTAGCTAAAACATTAAAAAATGCAATATTAAGTACTGCAGTAATGTAGAACTGTACCTATCATGAGGTATGCTATGTTTGAATAATTTAGGTGCAGAATTTGAAAGAACTTTGTATTTGGGTTTTCTGTGGTTTTTTTGGCCTGTTCTTATTATGTAAGGCAGTAGAAGTGGTGGACGCCAATGATACATGAAATGATAAATTGGGAAGGGAAATTTGGGAAGAAAACATACCAGGCCTAAGTTTAGGGTATCTCCCTAGCATTTACCCTAGCAAGATTTGAACTGTAGGCTTCCCATTCACTAGTCCGTGCCTTAATGACTTTGGCTAACCATGTCAGTTCCCCCCCCTTAGTAATTAGGATAGTATCAAGCAATTTCAAAATTTTAGGTCTGTGCAATTCATATTCTCATTCATCATACAATATAATTTATAATCATGTTGTTTCTATAAACACTAGACTAGTCAAAAGCAAATTTTTGCTATACCTTGATCAGCGAGAGTTGAGTTGCAATGTAAACAAATGCGCATGATTTTATCCATAACATGGGTGTCACATTCTTCCCCAAAACATTGACTCAGTCTAAGCTTTTTGAGGAGGTTATTTAATGTTATTTATATACCTATAAAATGGTTGCATAAAGCTGGATTAGTTAGAGCTATTTATAAAGGCTTTATTTAGTAGTGGAAATATCTGTTTCTCAGAAATACCACAGCCAATTTGGGAGAGGGAATATGTCCCTTCCATTGTATTACGCACGTTCCTTACTTCCCTGCCTCTCTCTCCAGGTGGGACAGGCATTACTTGGGTCATTTTCAGGTAAGAACGGGCCCATTTTTGCATACCAATAAGTGATTGCCCTTCAGTCACGATATGGACAGTGACGGTAGTGGTTCAAGTTGTGGCAAAAGCACTTCGTTTTAATACTGAAGCAGATTGGCTTTGATTTTGTGAACAGGAAAAAAACAAAAGTGATTATTGACGGAGAATATATTGTTGTGTGGGTCGTAAATATTTATGAAACAAAGATGGCAGAACTGGGCAGTTTAACAGACAGTTTAGTGGACCATCAGATCATTAATACTGCCGAGAATGATTCAGGAGATGGTTCCGCATCTGATCTGGAAGGAATAGAGCCGCTGCCAGATTCGGAATAAAAGTATAAGCGAAAATGTATTATTATTATTATTATTATTATTATTATTATTTGCCTCCAGTAATATATTAGTTATGATATACAAAGCAGCATATTACAAAGAGAACAAATGTTCATTAAGCATATAATCTCCAAGTCCTACACCTTAAGCAATGTCTTTGATGCAATCCCAAATCTGCACCAGTAGCGTAAACTGAACAAAATGCCTCCTTTCCTTCCCCCCACTCCTCCATCTTCTCCTTTCCGCTTACACGTGGAAGGATATGTACATATCAACTCTCGCTGAACCAGGTATAATACACTGCATCATGTTAAATGTGGTTAGGATTTTCAATGATAGATGACAATTCAATAAATTTAGATGATTTCAGAATAGCCTTTGCAAACCTTAATATATCTTCCACCTACAAGTGCCATTTTCCAACTTTATAAGAACCACTAAAAACTTAATAAAATGTTTCTCCCTGTCTGTAATATGCATACTGGCATTCCTCAGGTAACTCTGGAAGATTATTTTCATTTATTTCAATTTTTGTAAAACAGGCACTTACAATGGTTTGCTTCACAGATGATATCTAAACATTAACTTTTAAAAGTTCAGCAACAACATGCTATAAGCAAATTGAAAGCGAATTCCATTCCTTCCTCCTTTGGTAAATTCCAAACCTTCAGCTTTCATTTAGCTATTTTTGAGTATTGCACCAATAATCCAAAAGTTTACTTCATTTTCATATTTATGCATTGAAATTAACACAAATTCTAATTTATTGAACAATGTTAATTGAAACTTCATTGAACAATGCTAGCTGTAACATTGTGTTAAACTTTGTGTTAAGTTGACTTCGCTATATCCTTGTGTTGAGGCATTTAACAAATGTTAGAATTTGGAAAATGGCTGCTGTAAACCATACAGAGTTTGCTGTATTTGCATTTTTAATACCATTCCTAATCACGGAAGAGATATTCATCATAATAAATTTTTAAACCTGCAGAAGAGAGAATTTTTAAAGTGATACAGACTGTACAAAGCAGTTGTGAGCAGGGTTATAGAGGAAAGAAGAGAGGTTAGAATACTGCCAACAGAAACATGCCTCTTTCCCATATGCTACAAGTGTTAATTACTCTGAGATTTTATGTTGCAGGCAGTTTTAATTTAATGGTGGGTTATAATGTCGGAATTTCCAAACCTACCATTTCTGAGGTTATCCAGAAGGTTTATGAACCAAACAGTATTTTTGTTGGGTCCATTTAATTTTTAATGACAACACATTTTTGTCCATTCAATGTAATATCTACCACCAATTTTAAACCATTCTAAACACTCTTCGTTTATTGTGCTACATTTATGTTGGCATAAAATTGCCACAGTTACTTATTGGACCCGGGAGAAATGCGTGCATTACATTTAAACTGCTCATGAATTTTCTCCCAGGCTGCATCCTTATCCTTTAATTTAAGGTGTCAGCTTTTTACACTCGATAATTCCACTGTACTTAGTAATCAGTTCTATAATTAACCCCTTTCCTAGCAGTGAAACATTAGATCCTCTGCACCTAGAGGAACTTTAAAATTGACATCACAATTCTAAACTGAAACTATCAGGAAAATGACTTAGCAACTGTCTATGAATGTAACCTGTTGTCTGCTACTGAAACAGAGGGTGCTCCGATGCAAAGACAAAAGTGCATCAGAGCATGTGCAGAAGCTGTGTGGTTTGGTCACCGACTCTCCAAAAGCTGTTGTTCACAGTAAGTCTTTGCATTAACAAAATGTTAGCTAACAGTTCACTGTAAAAGCTTGATGAAATGCAAGTTTTAACATTATGGTAATTAATATGGCATAAATGCTCTCAATGAAAGCATTGTGTATCACAAAATATTTTCCCACACAGTCATTGCAGCAAGCTTCAAGATGGCGGCTGGTAGAATAACTCTCCGTAGTAGTGCCTCAAGTAATACACAAAAACCCAACAGATCTAACAGTAATGTGCAACAAACCAACAGAAAAAGCTTAAACAAGAGAATAACAAATGCTGCAAAAGAAAGGTAAAAGTGAGCAACAGAAGAGTCTCGAGAAATCAACAGATGAAAAATTGACGAGCAAGAATGAGCTATTCAAGATGGCTGCCGGTAGTATGACATCTTGTAATAGTGCAAGTAATGCGCTAAAACCCAGTAATGTGCAACGAACCGACAAAAAAACTTAAACAAGAGTACAACAAGTGCTGCAAATGAAGATAAAGCCGATAAAAGCTTGCAACAGAAGAATCACAAGAAATCTACAGTTGAGAACTGCACAATGATGACGAGCAAGAATGAAAACATCAAGTCACTCCATGTGGTAATTGAGATACTACACAAAGAGCTAAATGAAGCACGGTCAGAAATAATAAGGCTAACGACAGAAAATGTACAACTAAAAAGCCAAATGCAACTAGAAACGGAATGGAAACAAAAACATATTACAACCAGAAAATCGAAGAATGCCAATACACAGCACGTGTTCGTGACCGAAAAAAATTTTGCTGCCCTAGCAACAGATGAAGAAGAAGGGAGACTTCAACCAGTGATAGAAGTGAAATTCACCAAAGAAAACAATCCAACTGGAAATAAGAGGAAGAAAATCGCTTTCTACGGAGATAGACATGCAAGAGGTCTGGCGCAGAAAATACGCGAAAACGTTAGTGATAGTGAAGTTACAGGTTACGTGAAGCCTAACGCAAATTTCGAGGCTGCTACTGTAAATATATCTAGCAACAGTGAGAAAAGTGAAAAAGAAGCCTTAAAAATAGTCATAGCTGGTGCAAATGATGTGTATAAGAATGAAGCAAGCAGTGCTATAAACACGCTAAATCAGGTTCTGCAAAGAGAGGACATTAGAAAGACGGATATAAAAGTGGTGAACATTCCTAACAGGTACGATTTAAACTATAATTCATGCGTTAACAAAGAATTACGGAAAACAAATAAAAAAGTGAAATTAATGTGTTCAGTGAATCCAAATGTAAATGTAGTGGACATCAGCAACCTCAAACGTGAGTACCATACCAGACATGGCTTACACTTGAACAACAAAGGAAAAGGGTTCTTAAGTTCACTCTTCTCGGACAAAATAAAAACCATTGGCAGAAAAAAACCCCTTGTACTCAATTCATTTGGGAAAGTAGATAATATACAATGACAAGCTATAAATTCGTGTTCATCCTATGATGATAAAAGCAGCTGCACAGTAACTCTACCCTTAGAATATACCACTAAAATGCACAATATGTCTCCAATAAAATTGAAATATTAGAAACAGTCCTAAATGACACAAATACTCAGGTTATTGTACTTTCAGAACATGGCCTAAGGAAGGAGCAATTACATTCTGTAAACTTTACAAATTATGAATTAGTTTCCCATTATTGCCGTCTAATTCGCAGAAGTGGAGGAGTTTTACTGTATGCTAGGAATGATATTATCATAAATAAGGTAGACTGGGTAGAAAACTTAAGTGTAGAGATGGTCTTTGAGGTAGCAGCAGTAAAACTAAACACAGAATTAGGACAAGTACTCATTATTGGTGTTTATAGATCCCCCAACACAGGTATACAGGAGTTCCTAATTCATCTGGAAAATATACTGCACAAAATTAATTACATTCAACCAACACACAATCATTCTAGGTGACTTTAATGTAGACAAGGATAACAGAGATCTACGGGATATCCTCGATAGCTTTTACTTGAATATTGTCTCTCAAGGGCCCACTAGAATCACAGATCACTCTAGCAGTTCAATAGATCACACAATAACAAATTTAAATAAAGACAGATTTTCCACTATAAATAATGAATTTCATGTGTCAGACCATAGGGGTCAAATTATTGATATTTACAACTGCTTCAGCCAAATGAAAGACAACATATACAGGCACGATAGGGACACACGAAATGTAACCTAGATAAACTAAAGGATAGGCTTGCTAAAGAGGAATGGATAGAGATATATAACACACACAACACACGAGAAATGGAAGGCTTTTATACAAAAATTTACTCTACACTTCAATGAAACTTGCCCTCAGTTTAAAAGTATGGTTAAACATAAAACGAAAGAGAAGTTAACCTTGCCGCCTGAACTTGTACACTTAAAAAATAAAATGAAAACTATGTATGAATTCTTTCAATCCACCAGATTGAATGCTTACATTAATACATATAATAAGTATAAAAAGCAATACCGGAAAGCGTTGATATATCTAAAAGCAGAACAAATAGAAAAAAAATAACTAATTCCAATAATATTACAAAAACTGTGTGGAGTATTATAAACCAGCAAAGTAAAGACCAAATAGGTGAACACTCAAATATACGTCTGAGCCAAGATAGGAAAATACTACATAACCCTACTGAAATCTGCAAATTATTTAATAACTTCTTTATAAACACTAACGATAGTCCTATAACTAGCAACATAGACAGTAAGAAAACTAAAGACAATACAGCAGTGAATAGCCTGTATCTGCATGAGACAAATGATGATGAAATATATAAAATTTTAAGCAGCTTTAAAAATCAGCAATCCTCCGGTTGGGATGGCATATCATCTATAACACTAAAGCATTGCAAACAAGAATTATTGTGTATACTGGTGCATTTAATAAATTACTCAATGAACTATGGCATATTCCCAGAAATATTAAAGATTAGCATGGTAGGACCTATTCACAAAAAAGGTTCAAACATAAATGTTAGTAATTACAGACCAATAACTCTAACCTCGGTATTCAGCAAAGTCTACGAGAAAGTACTTATAGCTAGGATAAATAGTTTTTTAAAATATAATAATACCCTTAATCAATTTCAACATGGATTTAGGAATAAATTATCAACCATCACAGCTATAGTGGAATATGTACATAAATTGTTGGAATTGAAAGATACCTGTAAAAACACAGCAGGGATTTACCTAGACCTCTCCAAAGTTTTTGATTCTGTGTCTCATGATCACAATGACAAAATTAGAATACTACAGTTTCAGAGGACACATTAATAAACTACTAGCAACATATCTTAAAAACTGGGTGCAATGCACAGAAATAAACTGGAAAAAAGGTGACACTATACACACCATTAAATCAGAGTATAATTTAGTAAAATCGGGGGTACCGCAAGGATCGGTACTGGGATCCACACCTTTTTTTATCTATATAAATAATTTACCGGAACCGGAAAACAGCAAAGATATCTCCTACGCAGATGATACATCTGTAATATGCTGGAGTGAAAGTAAAGAATGTTTAGAAGGTAAAATGACAAATGCAATAGATGAAATATCACATTATCTCCTACACAATGGACTAAAGTTAAATATAGAAAAAACAAAATTCATGATGTTTCAAAACAATAATATAAATATAAACATTAACAATTCTGCTTTAGAACAGGTAAGAAGCTATAAATTTCTGGGCATACACATAGAAGAAACTTTATCTTACAACATACATGTAGAAATTGTCTGTAAAAAACTGAACACCGGGCTGTACCCATTGAGACAATTAGCAAAATACGGAGGCACCAATATTCTTAAAGCAGCATACTATGGCATCATTTACCCACATCTAACATATGGTATTGAAATTTGGGGGGGGGGGACAAGTAAAACCAATATGGACAGATTATTAAAAGTACAAAAAAAGTGCGTAAGAACTGTGTTCAACCTTCGGTTTTAGCAATCCTGCTGTGAAACATTTATAACACAAAACATCCTAACTGAAGTTTCACTGTATGTGTTTAAAACCATTATACTTGTTAAAAATAGAAATCAATTTAACATACACAATAAATACTGTCATTCATACGATACGAGAAGAGCAAACGATTACCATAGGGTGAGCACGAATAAAAGTCAAACAAATAAGGACCCATATAAAATGGGAGCTATACTATATAATAAATTACCATGTGCAATTAAGAATACCAGATATTCAAAATTTAACACTGTCCTAAAATTATTCCTGATAGAGAAATGCTTGTATAATATTAGTGAATTATAATGGATATGTATACTTATGTAAATATTATTAAGTCAACTGTATTAATCATACTTAAAATTTGTGTTGGTATATGTTAATTTAAAATAAAGAGAGTTGAGGGTTGTTACACTACATCACTATAATATTCTTACTTGAACGCGTTTCGGGAGATGGCTTGTTCCCATCGTCAGCATGTCCTCATCCAACTTTTCCGGTCATCGTCTGGGGGATGTGTATGGCTAGTGGTGCTCCCTGGTGCTGGGGTGATGAACCTCCAAAGGCTGTTGGGTGGCGGCAGTTCGAAATTCATTAGGTGATTCCTGTGTTTGACAATATGTATCTTTTCCCAGATGTCCAATTCATTACCGCTGTTGATCGGTTTTAAGAGTTTTATGTTTGGAGTGATATCATGGTTTGAAGACCAGAAATGATGTGCTACTGCTGATTTATCTGGCTGCTTTTGGTAAATGCATCTCATATGCTCTTTAAGTCTTATTTCAAGATTTCTTTTTGTTCTTCCTATATATACCAGGTTACATTCATTACAATCAATTTGATATATACCAGCTGATTTATCGTTGAGGATAGGATCTTTTGCTCTGTTGCATAGTAGTTTCTGTATGTTGTGGTTATTCTGTGGAGACAGGGTGATGTTGTATTTATTGAAAATCCTTTGAAATCTATGATGTATCCAAGGGTGACAAGCGAATCTTCTATATGCTTGTGGTTTTTATTGTCTGAGTAACGTAGTCATTTGTTGGATGTATTTCTGTCTTTCAAACCTTTTTATCTTCTTATCTATTGTTTTTTTCTGGTATCCATTCATAGTGGCTATGTTGATAATGTGTTGGTATTCTTTCTGGTATTCCTCTTTCTTCATTGGTATATGTACTAACCTGTTTGTAATACTATTTAAAATTGCATGTTTGTGGATTGTAGGATTGTAGCTATTGTTTTTAATATAATTTTCTGTGTGTGTTGGTTTTCTGTAAATGCCGAACGTTAGTTTGTTGTGTGCATCATTTCTGATGATCCTGATGTCTAGGTAAGGTAATTGGCCATTTTCTTCTTTTTCTATTGTGAATTTAATAGATCTTTTTTGTAAATTTAATAATTTCAAAGCATCTTCTGATAGTTTTTTTGGAACAATAGCAAAAATATCATCTACATACCTATACCAGGTTTTGAATAGATGTGGGAAAGATTTAGTAATATGGCATTCAAAATGGCTCATATATAATTCTGCTATAAATGGTGAAAGGGGGTTTCCCATAGTTAGGCCTGAGGTTTGTTTAAAGATTTTGTGATGGAATGAAAAGAAATTTTGGTCCAGACATAATTTTGTTAGTTTTAGGTAATCTTCTGTTTGTGCTCTAGGTGTGCTATTGTTTAATATCCAATTTTCTAGGAGTGGTAATAATTCTTCTTTTGGTATGCTTGGGAAGAGTGCAGTGACATCAAATGATACCATCATGTCTGTGGGTGATATATTTATATTTGAAAGGTGACTGGTTAATTCTAATGAATTTTTTATACTAAGACTTTTGAACATAGGCATGGAGTTGAAGGTATTTGAAAGCCATTTTTGCTAGTTTATATGTGGGAGAGTTTATGTTATTCACTATGGGCCTCATTTTGTTGCCGAGTTTGTGTATTTTTGGTAATGCATATAACCTAGGTATGGTGGGAAAATCTGGTTTAATTCTGGATTTTTCGGCTTTTGTTAATGTTTTGGTTTCTATCTCCAGAACACATTGATAGAAACCAAAACATTAACAAAAGCCGAAAAATCCAGAATTAAATCAGATTTTCCCACCATACCTAGGTTATATGCATTACCAAAAATACACAAACTCGGCAACAAAATGAGGCCCATAGTGAATAACATAAACTCTCCCACATATAAACTAGCAAAATGGCTTTCAAATACCTTCAACTCCATGCCTATGTTCAAAAGTCTTAGTATAAAAAATTCATTAGAATTAACCAGTCACCTTTCAAATATAAATATATCACCCACAGACATGATGGTATCATTTGATGTCACTGCACTCTTCCCAAGCATACCAAAAGAAGAATTATTACCACTCCTGGAAAATTGGATATTAAACAATGGCACACCTAGAGCACAAACAGAAGATTACCTAAAACTAACAAAATTATGTCTGGACCAAAATTTCTTTTCATTCCATCACAAAATCTTTAAACAAACCTCAGGCCTAACTAAGGGAAACCCCCTTTCACCATTTTTAGCAGAACTATATATGAGCCATTTTGAATGCCATATTACTAAATCTTTCCTACATCTATTCAAAATCTGGTATAGGTATGTAGATGATATTTTTGCTATTGTTCCAAAAAAACTTTCAGAAGATGCTTTGAAATTATTAAATTTACAAAAAAGATCTATTAAATTCACAATAGAAAAAGAAGAAAATGGCCAATTACCTTACCTAGACATCAGGATCATCAGAAATGATGCACACAACAAACTAACGTTCGGCATTTACAGAAAACCAACACACACAGAAAATTATATTAAAAACAATAGCTACAATCCTACAATCCACAAACATGCAATTTTAAATAGTATTACAAACAGGTTAGTACATATACCAATGGAGAAAGAGGAATACCAGAAAGAATACCAACACATTATCAACATAGCCACTATGAATGGATACCAGAAAAAAACAATAGATAAGAAGATAAAAAGGTTTGAAAGACAGAAATACATCCAACAAATGACTACGTTACTCAGACAACAAAAACCACAAGCATATAGAAGATTCGCTTGTCACCCTTGGACACATCATAGATTTCAAAGGATTTTCAAAAAATACAACATCACCCTGTCTCCACAGAATAACCACAACATACAGAAACTACTATGCAACAGAACAAAAGATCCTATCCCCAACGATAAATCAGCTGGTATATATCAAATTGATTGTAATGAATGTAACCTGGTATATATAGGAAGAACAAAAAGAAATCTTGAAATAAGACTTAAAGAGCATATGAGATGCATTTACCAAAAGCAGCCAGATAAATCAGCAGTAGCACATCATTTCTGGTCTTCAAACCATGATATCACTCCAAACATAAAACTCTTAAAACCGATCAACAGTGGTAATGAATTGGACATCTGGGAAAACATACATATTGTCAAACACAGGAATCACCTAATGAATTTCGAACTGCCGCCACCCAACAGCCTTTGGAGGTTCATCACCCCAGCACCAGGGAGCACCACTAGCCATACACATCCCCCAGACGATGACCGGCAAAGTCGGATGAGGACATGCTGACGATGGGAACAAGCCGTCTCCCGAAACGCGTTCAAGTAAGAATATTATAGTGATGTAGTGTAACAACCCTCAACTCTCTTTATTTTAAATTATGACACATCACTGTTACTAGCTTCTAAATCTTCAAAATTAGTCAATGGTATATGTTAATTCACATCACATAAAGTATTATATAACATCACAATAAGAAATACTTCTGGTTTATTACAAAATGTTTTAATCATTCCTGATAGAGAAATGCTATTATTGAATTATAATGGATATATGTACATATGTAAATATTATTAAGTAAATTGTATTGTATAGCTATAATTGACAGTGTCAGATGCTCTTGTAAGAGTCTATTGACTGCAATATACTGGTGTTGGTGTCGTTGTTGTTATTATTATGTTACACTTCTGACATAGTGGTAGCAAACAACATGTTAAGAGTATTTTTAACATTGATTGGTGAAACGGCCATAAATGCTCATAATTTACATATCGGACATTTTCTGCGTAATTTAAAAGACAACATTTTAAAATAAATAAAAGATTTCTCACTTGCATGAAGCAGAATACTGGAAATAAAGGTCTTCAGAATCCCATTTAAAATACACTGAGCCAGTATTATATTTATTTTAACAATGGGGGTGTATGCAATTTAGGTTTAGTTGTACTAACGAAAACATACAGTAAGCCTTTTCTAAGAACCACACCATTGCTATTTCCAATGCTTCTTATGAAAGTGTCATCTTAATGCAATTTTAACCCTTTGCCAGCCCTAACACACTAAAGCGCTTGTGATCTAAAGGCTGGTTTACAATAATCCTAGAACGGTAACCAAAAAAGGAAACGAAAATGAGTAGCAATACAGCATACAAGATTTTGGTTCACAATAGCCTGATAACTGAATGGGAATGCATATCGATGACCATATTGATCACGAAGTGGAAAGTTGATTTTACACATTGAGATTTGACTTGTTTTTAACTGATCAATGACATTTTTTTACCTGCTTCTAATTCAGCCAACATAATGCGGTTTAACCACCATAAACATTTGATAAAGTAAACATTATCTAAATGCAGATCCATTACATTTCTGATTTCTCTAGTTGTACCAAGCTTTCATTCCTTTTTTTAATGACATGCATTAAAGTTGTTTGTTGCTCTTTGTTCATTTCAACAAGTTTTTGTTGTTCTTTGCAGTTTTTACTCTTGTTTTTGAGGCAATAGTCAATTTGAGTTGCACATAAACAAACTACAGATGACCGTTTCACTAGAACAACCAATGCTCAATGTGCAGGTGTCAAGATCTGATGTTAGGATGCACACTTACTAGAATTCCTGCCGATTTCATGTTTCCAGCTTGCAACTAGAGAAAGCACTAGTGGCTGTTTCAGGTCACAGCTGCCTAGAATAATCTCTACAGTGAAAAGTCTAACATGCACAATATGGACTTAATTGCCTGGGAACGAGAACAAGAAAGTTAAAACTTGATCAAATCTTCTTTCTCGTTCCCGGGTCCTGGGAAAGCTTCCTGTCAAGTGTGAACGCTCCCATTAAAATACATGTATTTCAACTTTGTCGTTCTTGTTCTGGTTACCATTCTCGATTGTTGTGAACCAACCTTAAATGTTCCCTGCTGGCCTAAATGCTCCAGAATACTCTTGCTTACATGTGGGTTTAGCAGTTATGGTGTGAAAATGGAACAGCACCTGATTGAAGCTTGACATAATGCAATCGCTTTGTATTGCATGTGTATGAACATATAAGCACTAAATGCTCACACAAGGCACACACATTCAGTATCAAATGTTAAAAAGCTTCCTGACAGCTCAGATTAGTTAGGCAATAGTTTCTACATCTTGTGAATCCAGTAAAGGTCTAAGAGATACAGAAATTTTACAAATTTTATGAGAGTACTAATAGCAAGCTCACACCATTTCCATTAAAGAGGATGAAGATGAAGACAATTGTCAGTGGACAAGGATGAAGATAAAAATAATATCGGTGAAAAACGAATGTTGAATGACTTGGAAACAAGTGGAGGTGGGGACATCAGTAAAACGATTTCACATATATTACATTCTATACTCATTGTATGTTTTGTGAATTCATTCATTCTGTACAACCTCACAAACCAGCCAGCACGTGCAGTTCATGGTACCAGGCAGCAGTTTCTGTTCACAGAAAAATCAGTGCATCAGCTTATAGGAGCATTTATGCTTCACAAGCATACAGGCAGGAAAAGAAGTTTCCCTACCAGAACTGCACCTGCTAGTCTTCATCATTTAGATGAAATCTCAGGTCATGCAAAACTGTGTGCTTTATGTGGTGAGAAAAAAGATGGCTCCATCTGGAAAGGGTTAACAGATAACTTATAATTGCAGACAGTGTCATCTTCTGTTGTGTTGTTGAAATGTTTCTTGGAGTACCATTACCAGCAAAATGTGCAAGGGCTAAATTAATTGAGTTAGCCAATGTATGCTTTAAACATTCAAGAATAAATACAAAAAAAATGTAATTTCTATCCTTTTTGGTTTATTTGTATGTTTATTTTTCAAGCAAGAATATAGTTTCTTCTATAGGCAATTAAACTTAATGCCCATTTAAAAATGTAGCCTTCCTAGCCATGCACTAATGCTTTGAACAAGAGGAGCATAGGGTTAAAGTTTCCTGTTGTTCTTTTTTTTCTTCCCCTCCCCCCCTTAAGCTTGCAAGTAGAGAGAGCAGTTCAAGGTCTCAAATAACTTCTACTATGAAGGAAGCCACACTATACAAATACAATATATCATTACCGGGAAAGGAAAAGTTAAAACATGGCCAACTCTAGGCTCTAGAAAATTATAAGCATTAGTTGTGAACACTTCCATTATAATACACGTATTTTAAAATTAGCTTTTATCCTTCCTATTCTGGTTCCAATTCCTGATTTCTGTGAACCAAACTAAATTGAAAACGCATTTTAGGTTCCTCAAAATATGAATCAGAAAAGAGGGAGTCACTGTTTGTTCAGGTATTTCATTATTATAGCTCAGCAGTGCAGCATCCCCAAATGTAACAACGTAATTAGTTAAAATATGATTTGAGCGAAAAGTGTTTGCATTAACATACATACACATACCTTTGCCAGACTTCAGAATGTTAAATGTGACTACAGAAACTGGACCATCTGCCAGCCATATTTCTGGCTTGCTGGAAATTGACTCTAGAAGCGGAGTCAAGATAATCTCTAGCAGTGCTTTTTTCTTTCTGCGCATCTTGACCCTGTTGAGGACAAAAACTTATGTATTAGTGAACAATAAATGTATTCAAATACAAAATGTAAAATGTTTACCTGCAAAGTATTGCTGTCAAGAGATACATGAATGCACACCAGTTATGTATAAATTTGTTCTTCAAACATGTTTTTGGTTACTCCATGTGAGTTCATCCATGCCACCTTTTGTTCAGGGTTTTCATAAGAGCTGTACTGCAATGCCTAGATTGTACAACAAGCATTTTGTAAGCATTCACAAAACAATGAGGTTGTTTCTTTGTCATAGAATTATAGATATGGGAAGTTCTAGGTTTAGACATGAACGTTACTGTATATTACCATAAAAATGCAATATATAGCGACTTAGTTAAGTTTCCACTGTCACTTCACTTTTATTTTCTTTGCGCATAACAGTGTAATGAATCATGAGCAAAGCAGCCTCTTCTTCCTTCAGCTTCACTCACTGGAGTTTCAAACACAGGACTCTTCTTCTATGCTCACTGTCAAACACAGGACTCTTTTCCCCTCTTCTATGCTGTCAAACACAGGGCTCCTCTTCCCTTTTCTATGTTCACTGTCAAATACAGGACTCTTTTTCCCTCTTCTATGCTGTCAAACACAGGGCTCCTATTCCCTCTTCCAGTCGCTTGCTGTCGAACACAGGACTTTTCTTCCATCACACACTGAGCAGCACTTGCTGCATATCATAACAACAATAACAATTAACCGACTAACTTGTCACAAATACGCTTACTTAAATATAGCTGTCAGAGTTTCTGGAAGCTTCGTACGTCACCGAGAGGGAGACAAAGGCAGTTCTAACAATTATGCTGTTGCTCTGGATTAGCCTCATAGATGCTTCAGGAATGGCTCCCTCTATCTCAATCAATCGTGTTCCAGCCAGCACTGAAGGATGTGCCCCACTATTTATGAAGTGGAGGTCCTGCCTTCGTCACTATATGTATTTCTTAACATCTGTTTTTTTTTCCTTTTTTTTATTTGAACTTTAAGTGAAATAATAGAATGTCTGATAATTCCTTTTAATATTGACTGATTGTACCCTAGGGCTGGAAGATTGAATTGCATTTGAAAAATGTATTGCAATGGTTTGAAATTCAATGCTATGGCTTGAACCACAAATTTTCGAGTCTGTCTTCTGTCCCTAGTGAAACTATAAAAGGGATTCTCAATTATCCTGAGATATCGCACCTCAAAGGAGACTTGTAATGCTACAAATCTTTTAATTTTCCTGGCTTCTAGTTTAACCATACTATTAAATGTATTTCATGTATCATTACTTCATACTGTAGTAGGAAGCAGCGTAGTCGTTGAACATTGTCTACCAGTTCTTTTGTCTGCCTCGGGCTAACTCATCTCTTATGGGCATGGGTAATAATAATTTTGAAATAGTGACACTTTTATTGGCTTCTATCACTACAATTTTATTTGCTGGAATCCAGTAAAACAAAGTATTAAATTATGTTATGCCAAGCCAAGCTATTACCCAAATAAACACTTTACTATTGCAGACGTTACTTTCAAGCAATTAATATCATTTACTAAAATGATCAAAGAACCTTACACTAGTTTATCACCTCAAGTCAAGCGAGCTGAATACATGTGAGGCGTGGACTGAGTTTAGAATGCTCAATGTTGAATCAATTCATGAGGCACACTGCCACATATCATTTTATTTCATTATGCTTCAACTCCTGGTTTAGGAGATTCCCTCTTAATATTAACACATTATTGGTTTACTATTTACATATATCCTCCCCTAAACTATTCTTTCTCCCCTTTGCCTATGTGCAATGGCTAGCTAATTCTCAGAAACCTCAATCAATCTGCTTCTAGCTGGAATTTACCTATTCAATTAACTTATGAAGAACCCTTACCTTGGACACCGTTAATAGCTGACCACGACCTGAGCTAGGCATTTAAATTAGTTGGTGGTTTAATACTCTGCTTTGTAATACATTCAAACCGTACTTCTTTGTTAACATATTTAAATCTATGGCTAAAGTAGCTCTCCTCAGACTCCCAATAAACAGAGGTAGGCTTTTAATTCTCTGCTTTGTGTAGTAAGTTTTTTTTTTGTTAGCGCATTCTAATGAAACAAAATCTGAATTATATACTGGTAAATACAATAAACATCAAATTTATACCAAAAAAGTATGGTACTTATTTACAAAATTTTGTTTCCCTTGCAAAGGGCAATTCGAGGGTCGACTCATGCCACCATTCCGGGTGGCCGGTTTTAGGGGCAGCAAATCATGTAAAAACATAACAGAATTACAAATAATTGTTAAAATCTGGCAACTTTTTGGAGAGTCATTGTTATGAAACTGGTGACAAGTGAAGCGCCAGAGTTGATCACTTTGGATACAACCCTCATTGATGAACATAGTCAAAGCATGCCATATGTGGCAAGTTTTCAACAATAAGTATCATGTTTATAAGCAAGAGTGTTTCAACACCCTAGCTTTAGCTTATTTGATTACATTGGTGACTCATGAACAGGGCCCGGTCTTTTATGACCTAAGAATACTTTAAAAATGAGCTATAAAATGACTGCAAAAATACAAAATAATGACCCAAAAATCAGAAAAAAGGATCCAAAAATTTGCATGAAAATACTGGTTTATTTATAAAATTTGGCCTGTTTTACATATATGTTGTTGGCCCAATTATAGACTTCGAATAACATACAATTTAATTCAAGCACCATCTTTCTATATCCAAATTGAAGTTATAATTTATAACAAGAATGAGAAAATTTCAAGATAAAGACAATTGTTAATTTCAGCCCTTTGATTTACACAGTGTGTGTGGAGCAGTTCTTGCAAGATAATAAGAAGGGAACACCTGGAAGGGGGAAAAAAAACTACTGTTAGATAACTGAATACATTATCAGATGGAAACATTAATGAAAAATTATATACCTATTTACATATTAAAATTTATAGGCTTACTTCATTCTGCATTACAGTAGATGACGGAGACCAAAGGAAAATGAATGTTGACTGCCTGCCAGTATGCTCTGTACATTGAAAAACTCCATTCAACATCTACAGATGCAATGAGAAAATACTTTTAATTACATTTTAATTATATTTTTTAATGCATCTGCACTTGTAACTACATCAATGTTTTCCAGTGCCACAACCTTTGCTTGAAGATGCACAACAGTTTTAGACAACGAGCCAAAATTTGCCTTAATATATGTTATTTCCCCATCATTTCGCTCTTTGAAAACAGTTCTTGGGCAGTTTGAATAGCCTTAGCTTCTTGTGCTTCGAGGGAATCGACTACATGCTTCACTGTTTAGAAGTGATCACAATAGTACACACAGGAATCAATCTATGTACTCCACTGGGTGAAGATGGGCTGCAGCAGCAATGGAATGTCAGGAGCTTGGAATTTGAAAAGTTGTTTGCGTGACAGATCTTTAACAAATGTCTTGGTGTGCAACATCAGTTTGTCAACTTCAAGGAAATTTGCTCTGGCTTCTTTGGCCATTCTGTAAAAAGAGTGCACTAAATAAGTTGCATGTATCATTTTTGGTTAAAATGCTTTGATTGCATTGGTAGCTTTTACTATGTAAGGTGCTGAGTCAGTAACAAAGAGTAAAACATCATTGTGTCTTAAGTCCTCAGGCCACAGAAGTGTCATTGAGTTGCAAGATTCACTGGTTTCACAGAGACGAAAATTTTCTTTCCATAGACTCGTTCTTGTATTCTTATTATGTTGTTATAGCAGGCAGTGGGGTATACAGCTTTTTCTCAGAGTAGACTCATCTGGAATATTACGGTCTGTATAGAATTTTATTAGGTTGAGATGGATAAGTTTAATTTCTTATTGTCTTGCCATTTACTATCAAAATGTGAAGTCATCTTCATTCGGATGGAATTTTGTATAATTAGTAAACATGAAGAGACAAAAATGTACTATGTGTGGCTAGGTTGCAAATATAAATTTAAATTCTTGCTATGTCTGATGGCAGAAAGAGCCTCTCAGAGCATATGAAATGACGAGATGAAAGAGAAAATGTAGATAAAAATTTTAATTTTTGTTACATTAACATTTTCAACCTAAAGAAGAACTTGATAATCCATTCATTAATTCAGAGATAGACATAAATCAGATAATCCTTGGTAGGTAATGCTGTACCTTCAACGTCACAGGGCTCATTGAACATTTTATACAAGAATTCGACGAGTGCCAAAATGTTACAGCTGATCATGACAACTGTTCATCTAACACTCTTGTTACCAGTTACAAAATTGATTCAGACCCTGCAAAATACTCTGACAAAATAAAGGATGCTTTTAGGACAATCTTAGTCAAAAGAGGTCCTCCAGAACAAACAACTGAATTTGACAGCTGCCATTTGTATGAATCTAACTGTTGATTTACCTGTAACCATTATAATTCCAATTTGTGCAATGGTGAAATTGTTCAGAGAAAATGGGTAGTTAATTGAAAGGCATAGAAATGTTATGTTTTGTTTCTGATGCAAACATTTTTCAAACATTAAAATATTGCACACTTCAGGGGGTTACAGAAACTATCAGCACACTTCTGAGGCATTGACTAATCATTGCAGATCCTCAGTGTACTTAGAATCACCACAAAAGTGGGGAAGCTCTCCAACAGATTAAAATCAGGCAACACTGTTGATACAGGAACTTTGAAGATATTAAGTGCAGAAACCTGCAATTGCAAAGACATTACCAAACAACTTAGAGCACTTATTCGGTTTCTGGCTCAACAATGTCTTCCTTTAAGAGGAACTTCAGACAAACTTTTAACCCATAACAATAAGAATTTCTTAAAGTTGGTCAAATTATTTGGAAAATTTGACTGAGTGTTAGGTAAGCATATAAGGAGAACAACACATGGTGAAAGTAAATCTCATCATTATCTGTGGAAAAACATACAAAATGAAATAAGTCACATTTTCAATCAACATTAAAAAAAATATATAGTCTTTTCTGAAATCTGCTAAATATTATAGTATAATTTTGGACAGTACACAAGACATCTCTGGTATATAGAAAATTATGTAAAATATCTTACAATGAAATTGATTCAAGAATATAACAAATGGGACCTAAAAGTAAATATGGATAAATCCAAGCATATGCCATTGCAGATGTTCATCAAGATTTGGTACTAGAAGACAAAATGGGGATAATTAAACATCCAGGGGAATATAAATACCTGGGAGTAAAGATTATACAAGATGGGAAACAAGAAAAGGAAATAAGATCAAAGATAAACTCAGAAAAGTATGTTATATCTACTTTGAATGATATATTATGAGATAAACAAGTCTCAAAAGAAACTAAAGCTATAATGGTTAAAATAATAGAAATATTATAACCTATAGCTCCAACATGTGGACTCTGAACTATCAGTTGAAAAGAAAATTATTGGTAACAGAAATGGATTATTGGAATCTGCTAGGATATCTGAAAGAGAAACAATTACAAAATGAGATTATATAAGAAAATATGAATGCTCAAAATTCAATTTTAGATTTTATTCAACAGAAACACATAGAATGGCATGCTAAAAGAAGGGAAATTAAAGATTAACCAGAAGAATAATGGAGTGGATGCCACCAGAAAGGAGAAAAGGAAGACTGCATAGCACAGGGATTCAAGGAATTAAAGGGTCAATGATGGATTGGGAAATTGAGGAATATTTATGGTCCAATAGGCAAGAATGGAGCAAAGTGATAAGAAGATATTAAAATCTGTAGTTTTGGGTGCCAGAAAAGTGTTTGTACATTGTAAAACCAGAAATATATATTAAGAAAATGACAATGATTTTGCATTTTGTTAATGTGAATCCTACTGATACTGTTATCATGAAGTATATATTAGTTGGTGAACATTTTATGGGCTTTGTACCTGTAAGAGGTAATTCTAGCTTACAACTTACAGAAGTGGTGTTAGAACAGTTAGAGGAAGTGAAAATACCTCTGGAGGACGTGAGGGACCAAGGGTGTGATAATGGTTATAATATGAAAGGCAAGAACATAGGAATGCAAAAGCAGATTCTAGATATAAACCCTAAGGCGCATTTTATGTTCCCTGCAGTAGTCATTCAATAAACCTATTTTGTTGCTAATGCATCAGAATATGCAGCTTCATTCTTTAGTTTGGTGAGAAAAATACAGATTTATTTTCTGTGTCTACTAGATGTTGGGCAGTCTTGAACAGTCATGTATCTGCCCTAACATTGATATCATTAAGTACAAGACAGGAAAGTAGGATTGCCACTGTCAGCCCTCTTAAGTATAACACAGGAGAGATCTGTGATCCACAGGTTGAAATAAACGAAGCTGAAAATACGTAAAGAATGGTTGCGCATGAGGCAAACCTCATTCATGATTTTACATTCCTTAGTTCAGTGGTGATATATATTACTCCTTATCAATGATGTCAGTAAAACTCTACAAAGTTTAAACACAGATATATCGAAAGCTATCTACTTACTAGAAAAGTCAACAGAGCATTTTAAAAACTGCAGGGATGATTCTAAATTCCAAGGTTACCTAATAGATGCTACAGAACTGGTAACCCATCTAGATATAGAACACCCAATAGCTGGTACAATGCAGGTATGAAAGAGAAGGAAAAAGAGACAGTTCTAGTATGAGGGGGAAGATGAGAAAATAGAAGATTCATAAATGCAGTACAAAATAGATTTTTACTTTAAAATGTTGCATGTTATTATATGTGCTCTCAGAGATTTCAACACATAAAACATCACAGTGAACCTTTTCATTTTTTGTGTGAATTTAAATTAAAGACATGTGACCTGGCGTTCTAACTGATAAGTGTTCCAGGCTGCGCAACAGTCTTAGTCACAGACATCTAAGCACATCAGCCTTGTCAATTTAAAAGATAAACATTGTCTCATTGCTGGTAAACCAACTGAAACATTGATACTAATACACGAGTACGGCTTTGTGCCCTATGTAAGTGTAGCATTAAGAATTTTGTTGACATACAAACATCCACATACACTGTGTGAGAGCAAGTAGTTATTGAGGACTGACATTGCAGATAAAAATTTGGTTATGTCTGAAAGTAAGAGGTGGGGGCAGCACTTGCAATTATCGCGGGGCAGCAAACTTCCTGGAGCTGGCCCTGTTCCAATGCTCTGTATGTGGTCTACCATGACCTTAGGGGAACCTCGTCCAACCAAGCAGTGACTGAACCCATTTATTAGCAGGATGCACCCAGTGAGCAGTGTCCACAGACAACATTGGGCCTTGAGGATACTTCTCATGAGCAGTCAGAGGGAAAGCCTCGATGGGAAAACCTAAAATTGCCCCCCTCCCCATAGCCAGGAATCAAATCATGGACCCTCAGTACAAGAGCTGCAAATGAAATCACTGAACTGCTCCAGCACTGTGTTTACATGTTGAAAAATATTTAAATATTGGTATTTAGTGTTTTTTTTATTGTAATTTATGAAGCTAAAGAGTTTGCTACTTTTCATGCACACAATACTGTCTTCTCTTGACTCTGAACTATTATCATGAGTACTAAACAAACAACGTAGCAGAAATATCCCTTTTCAAGAACTTGGATGGATTTTATAACTGGTTATAGTTGCATTCAGCAGCAGTATGATGCTCTTAAGGGCCAAATTCATAGTTGTCGCTTATTTCAAGGAAGTCCTTAAGCAGCGATTTTCAATACACAGATGCTACTCTTTCAGGCAAATAAGGAAATGCTTATTCATATAAACAAGCTCCTACCTCCGCTTATATGCACTAAGGAGAGCCAAGGCCATCTTTCATCAACTGCCTACAACGTAGGTTAACGATAATATTGATTTCGTGGAGTATATGGAATTTCAAAACAAAATTGTACTGCATGTTAATAAACGAATTTGCATGATTTGCAAAATTCACTTGAAATGCATAGGGATGCTAAATTTAAGAAGCCATATAGGTTTACCAAAGCCGCTGTTATAATAATCTATTGCTTCTGCTAAACAACGTAACCTTAACAAATAGAGCTTATGAAGTCGCAACATAAGACAGGCTTACTTGAAAAGATAATGTATAGAATCTCAGTGCTACAACACTATTTATATGTTTTCTGTTCAGACATTTTCCCATTTATGTCGTCCAAAGTCCTTATGTACCTAGAAAACGAGATTCTGCTGCACTTATTCAGAATCATTTAATAAAACACCAAAATATTTCTGCAATAAATAAAGTACATCTCTGCAGTGCTTTTCTCGATCAAATTGCATATTTTCACAATTACCACCACTGCAATGGATCACTTAACAAGTCACACATCTTTACCATTAATTCGCAAATATACTGGGTTATCAAAATTTTAAACAGAGGTTTACCGATTTCACATGTAAAACTGCTGTTAAAGCCAAACATTGTAAGCTATTGGGTACTTTTGCTTTTCTGATTACTGCTAGATGGTGTAGTAATTGCATTTTTGGTTTGCTTCCATGCATGCATATACACAGCGTGCATATTGCAAATACTTCTAGCTACTAACACTTTATGCTAGAAAGTCAGGTTTTCAGTTTTAAAACAGTCCACGAGTAAATACAATTTAAGGCCAGTATATCACACAGCGTCTGATTGCCTGCATTCTACGATGTCCTTGTATCTCAGCACCAACTCTTATAGTTGGTTTCTTTCCTGCTCGCTGAAATGTTTTCCTTTTGGCATGTTTTTGACCTAACTAATGTAACTGTATAGCTATTACTACAAACCCTTAGCTAAATTTGCAATCTACTTGATTTTAAATGAAAGTTAACTAATTAATAAATGTGCCATTTCAAATTCGCAAACTTCTACCACGTGCTCAACAGCTGTTGTGAACAAAACAACGAAAATGAAAATGGCGGCTGGCTATGTGATGATCTGCATGTTCGTTTACACATTCCTTCGCACATCCGACTGGCTGTGAAACAGCTGAACCATGTTGGCACATGTGCTTTGGAAATAAGTAAGCATTTAGCGCTGAGCATATAGGTACTATCTATGTATACCAAATGGTAATAAGCGTTTCCTTATCAGAAGGAAATACTTATTGCTTAAGCATCTCCTTTTCACATAAGCGACAACTAGGAATTCGACCCTAAGAGGTAAATAGCAACAGACTCACACATTACTGTTTCTGGTTGTTAAATCTTTACACTGTCAATGCATATATTTTAAGATTTACATGTGTATACATTTCAAGAGTTTTCTTGCTATGTCGGTTATTACAGTCTCACCTTGCACATTACATTCACTCCTATATGGCTTAAGTAAAATATATACCAATATTAGTATAAGCTTTATTAATCAGCTTCCTCAAATGCAAAGAAAAAAAGTAAAAAACACATGGAGCTCAATTGCTGCCTACAGAAAACACAAAGATTGTCTAAATGAATCAGGAAATAATCCTTAATAACAGAGTTTTGCACACTTGCCACGATTCCATCATATCAATTGTAAATGCATTTTCAGCAGTGATCACACTTCTACCTTCTACTCATTATACTGTAAATGTTATTAAAATATAGTGACTAAATTGCCAACCTTAGCATTATTTGTAATTTATTTCTGCTATTGAATTGCAATTACTTCTTAGACTAAGGTTATGGTTTTTGTTCAATGAATTCATGATGATTTTGTGACGACATGAAATTTAGAATACGTAAAATGTTCAAAGTAGTAAGTGTTCAAAAATTACCTGTAATTCCTCTATACTTGGTAACAAGTTGTATAATTAACGCCTTCTCAAACAGTGAAAAAATCAGGTCCCCTATATCTAGATTTTTCATTTGACATTACAATTCTAACTTATCAGGAAAATCACATGCTACTGTCTATGAACATAACTAATTGTCTGCTTCTGAAACAGAGCTCTGCAATGTCTAGATAAAAGTGCATCAGAGTATGTTCAGAAGCTGTGTAATTTGCCTTTTTGAAAGCTGTTGTTCAGAGTTGTCTTTAACATTAACATGACATTAGCTAACAATTCGCTATAAAAGCTTGATGAAATGCAAGAGTTTTACCACTATTTTAAAAACTAAACAAGATGTAACAGCATTTTTAAAACAGTTGGTGAAACCGGCCGTAAATGTATTTGTAAGTAGGATTTTTTCAAAAGAAGGATTTGGTTAAATGCATGAGCATTAAAACGGGGTTAAAGGGCTTGGATTCATTAGACGAAGGAGGAGGAGGAGGAAGAAAAACAGTTTTCACAGAAGTGTTAATAAAAATATGTAAGTTTTAAAACTTATTTTTAGAAGTTTATTTAATTTTATTGTTAAATAAAGGTAGCAATGCACATCACTGAACCTTACCTGTCTAAATCCAATTTAAGCATCTTGGTCAGTTTTGGAGGCAGGAAAGGTGATTTCTCAGTAGAAAAAATATGCAGGAGCATCTTACTTCCATGTACATGGCCTGGTATTTCCAGAAGATGATCAATTAGTCCTTTAAGTACAGTCTAAAACAATGTACATATGCTTTAAAACCAAGCAGCTGTTTACACATATTATTTACTTAGAGAACCAAATAACTATGAAGGGATATTTATATCAGAACAAATATTCACCTCCCTCCCACACACACAAAAAAAAACAAGTGTTTTTATCTTCAGTGATGGGACTGACATCTACCAGGTATGACACACAGAAGTTGACCAGTTGAATCGTCTCATTCCGCAGTAGCCTAGCTCACATCTACAGAGGCTAACAGCACTTGCAGTTCAGTTTGACATTGTTTGGCATGGTTCATAGCAGGAATAATGTTATGTGTGCCTGTTGATTGTGTTTACTCTGTGTATCATAGTATATACTACTTAAGAGTGTACCGACAGCCACCAGGTCTCATTCATAACAGATGCCTAGCTGAATTGTCTCATTCTGTGGTAACCCAGCTCACAAGCCTACAGCGGGCAACAGCATTTGCAGTTCAGTCTAACATTGTTCAGCATGGTGTATAGTGGGAATAACATCGTGTGAAGTTTGTCTGTTGACTGTGTTTATTGTGTGTAGCTGTCACTGCCCACTACTGAACCGTGTGTGTTTATTGTATTAAGTTTTGCTTGAACAGACTCACCTGTGGACTGTCAGTTTAATGTATACAGAAATTTGCTGGTGATACTGTCCCTAAGGAATTTATATTTTATAAATGGTTATGCAAATTAAATGTACTTGGTCCACGTTAGACAAAAGCAAACACAGGCAGCAATAGTTTTGAGGATAATTAGACAAGATGAGGCCCATCATGGAGCGTAGTCCAAGAAAATTTCTGCCTCATATATATTTTTGGTGAGAATAAGTGACTGGTCTGTTCAGTCCCAAGAGCTAAATCCATGTGATATGTGGGTAATGCTTAAAGGTAAAGTTAATGCAACAAATCCCCATATGCTTGACATATTAGAAGACAGTAACCAGTATGCGCTTTCCAATATTTTGGCTCTAGAACTTTGCCAAATGCTTCATAGTGTATTCAATGTGTGCCAGGCTTATATAGATGCAAAGAGGAATTATTTTGAACATTTTGTTTTTATAATGAAAGGTAAGACTAACATGTTCATATTGTGACTTTGTTCAGTTTTCTCTTGTCATTTCACTAATGTGAATTAATTCAATTTCACTGTCACTTCACTTTCCTAGTGTGACTTTTTTCAGTATTGGTAATGGATTCAAAATGGAACTAGCAGAAAGAAAATTAAAAATTTCATGAAGCAGAAACAGCTCAAAGAAATAACTACACTAATCCCCAAAAAGGATAAATCCAAATTTAAGAAATTAACATATCACCCCTGGTCATTTCACAAATTCCAAAAGATGCTTAACAAGTTCAACAGTCCTAGCACCACAAAATAAATACAACTTTAAAAATATTCTGAAATCAGAACATTCAAAATTCCATCAGAAAAGAAATCAGCATATATAAAATAGACCGTTTAAATTGCAATAAAACATACATCAGAAAAACCAAGAGAAACATAAGCACAAAACTAATATTTCAGAAATATCAGATACGGTTATATAAATCAGTTATAAGCAATCACTTCTGGGAAGAAAAACACAGTTTAGAACAAAAACATAAACTGCTAAAATCAGTACATAACCACGTAGAACTGAACTTACAGGAAGGAACATATATTGAAAGTTTCGAACATCAAATTATGAACTTCGAAATTTCAGCAGATGACAGTTTAATCTCTAAATTCACAAACTTAAAACCAGATGATGATAACTATCCAGGGAAGAGGAATAAGGGAGAGAAGGAGAAGTAGTGGTGGTGATCTGTGAATCATCAGTTGGAGCATTGACTGTTTAATGTCAATTCATTTTCCATCATTAATTATTATTTACTTCCCTGTATGAAAGTTCTAATGCTTTAAATTTGTTCCCATGATTTTACTGTTTATCAATGTTATCATTTAAACAAAATTTTCCCATCCCTACTTACATACAATCTTTATAATTTTCTGTAGGTCACTCAACTCCTTAGTCCCCTGAATATAATTCACAATAAAATTGCTTTGGTGGACTTTGTGACAGTGATGTGTCTATAATTAATAATTATTGGGTCGATTGTAACACTACATCACTTACTTGTTTTTATCACGAATACATGTTTTAGGAGCTAATTGCTCCCATCCTCAGTTCCCTGTCAACTACCCGCATCCTTCGTCTTGGTTGTAAGCTTGATCTCTGGTGGCGGTTGGAAGAACTTCTTCAAAAGTAAGTCTCCTGGCAGGGTTTCAAAATTATAAGTGTGGTTTCTGTTCTTCCAAATATAAATGTTTTCCCAAGTTGTAAGTTCTGCTTTTCCTGAGATGTTTTTAAGTATTTTTGGGTTTCTGTCTATGGTGTGTTTGTCTCTCCAAAAGTGCCAAGCTACTGCTGATTTATCTTCCTGTTTTTGTTTCATGTAACTGAAGTGTTCTTTTGTTCTTGTTTTTATATTTCTCTTGGTTTGCCCAATGTATATTTTTTCGCAGTCATTGCAGCTGATCTGGTATATTTCTGGTTTGTTCTCCTGTGGGATGTCATCTTTTAGTTTGGAGTTTAGTTAGTTTTTTTTGGTGTAATTGTTTTTTGGGGCCAAAGAGATGTTGTGTTGCTTGAAGATTCTCTGGAATTTGTAGAAAGCTGTTGGGTGGTATGTGAATTTTTTGAAGATCATCTTTTCTTTTGCAGTAGGGATGAGTGAGGTAACTTCTTGTGTTTTCTTTTTGCTCATGGCTCTGTTTATTTTCTTGTATATTGTTTCTGGCCTGAATCCATTTTCTGTAGCTATGTCCAGTATCTTGTTTAACTCAAGTGTGTATTCCTCTTTGTTCATAGGGACGTTGATCAGTCGGTGTGTCAGACTGTTTAGTGCTGCATGCTGGTGGGGAACGGGATTTAAACTGTTTTGTTTTATGTAGCTATTTGTGTGTGTGGGTTTCCTGTAGATGCCGAATGTTAGGTGGTTTCCTTTCTTGATGATTTTAAGGTTAAGAAAGGGGAGCTGTCCATTCTGTTCTTTTTCCATTGTGAATTTTATGGATTTTTCTTGAAGGTTCAATAATTTTAGTGCGTCTTCCAAGTGTTTTTCCGGAACTATTGCAAAAATGTCATCAACGTAGCGGTACCATCATTTAAATATCCAGGGGAAAGCCTTTGTGACTCTTGTCTCAATATTACTCATCAAGAGTAGTGGTGAAAGTGGACTGCCCATAGCTAGCCCCGAGTTCTGTATGTAGTAGTTCCCATTGAAAGTGAAATAATTTTGTTCAAAAGAAACTATGGAAGCTGTTTTTGCTATTTCAACATCTTTTATTTTTGAATTAACTCCAAGGAGTTTTTTATGCCTAAAGTTTCAAATTTTGGCATGCTGAGAACTTGTGTGTCAGCATTTTCCTAGTTGGTAGGTGGAGCATTTATATGATTTATGATTGGCCTCATTGTTTTTCCCGTTTTATGTATTTTCGGAAGTCCATAGATTCTGGGTAGTGTGGGATTGTCTACTTTGATTTTATATTGTTCTTTATTGTGTATTAATTTGGAGTCTGCAATTGTTGCATTAAATTTCTTTGTGCATTGATTTAGAGGATTGTTTTGCAATTTAGAATATTGATCTTTTTCTAAAAGTGTTTCCATTCCTTCTACATAGTCTGTTTTTCCAAAATCACTACTGTGTTCCCTTTGTTGGCTTTTGTGTAAATCACAGGTTTGTTTTTTAAAGGAATGAAAACGTGTGTAGATTTCTCCAACAAGGTAGAAGATTACATTGCAGAAGTCCAAATTGCAACCTATAACCTAAAATAATTAGAAAAAAGCAAAATACAAAGTGAATGTTGCAAAATAATTGAAGAAAATTATTTCACTTTCAATGGGAACTACTACAAACAGAACTCGGGGCTAGCTATGGGCAGTCCACTTTCACCACTACTCTTGATGAGTAATGTTGAGACAAGAGTCACAAAGGCTTTCCCCTGGATATTTAAATGATGGTACCGCTACGTTGATGACATTTTTGCAATAGTTTCGGAAAAACACTTGGAAGACGCACTAAAATTATTGAACCTTCAAGAAAAATCCACATACTTCACAATGGAAAAAGAACAGAATGGACAACTCCCCTTTCTTGACATTAAAATCATCAAGAAAGGAAACCACCTAAAATTCGGCATCTACAGGAAACCCACACACACAAATAGCTACATAAAACAAAACAGTTTAAATCCTGTTCCCCACCAGCATGCAGCACTCAACAGTCTGAAACACTGACTGATCAATGTCCGTATGAACAAAGAGGAATACGCACTTGAGTTAAACAAGATGCTGGTAATAGCTACAGAAAACGGATTCAGGCCAGAAACAATATACAAGAAAATAAACAGAGCCATGAGCAAAAAGAAAACACAAGAATTTACCACACTCAACCCTACTGCAAAAGAAAAGATGATCTTCAAAAAATTCACATACCACCCAACAGCTTTCTACAAATTACAGAGAATCTTCAAGCAACACAACATCTCTTTGGCCCCAAAAAACAATTACACCAAAAAAAACCAACTAAACTCCAAACTAAAAGATGACATCCCACAGGAGAACAAACCAGAAATATACCAGATCAGCTGCAGTGACTGCGAAAAAATATACATTGGGCAAACCAAGAGAAATATAAAAACAAGAACAAAGAACACTTCAGTTACATGAAACAAAAACAGGAAGATAAATCAGCAGTAGCTTGGCACTTTTGGAGAGACAAACACATCATAGACAGAAACCCAAAAATACTTAAAAACATCTCAGGAAAAGCAGAACTTACAACTTGGGAAAACATTTATATTTGGAAGAACAGAAATCGCACTTTATAATTTTGAAACCCCACCAGGAGACTTACTTTTGAAGAAGTTCTTCCAACCGCCACCAGAGATCAAGCTTACAATCAAGACGAAGGATGCAGGTAGTCGACAGGGAACTGAGGATGGGAGCAATTAGCTCCTGAAACATGTATTCGTGATAAAAACAAGTAACTGATGTAGTGTTACAATCGACTCAATAATTCCTTAGTCCCCTTTTCATGTCAAAGCTAAAGGAAACATCAGCACATTACAGGAGCCTTTGGTTTCATGGCTTCATCTGACATTTTGCTTCTGAAAGTCAAGAAGTATTTATAAAGGGATGACTGGCATGTTGCAACTTTTTAAGCTCATAACTCTTATTATGTGGATATAAGACACAGAATGACTTTAAATTTAAAGCAGTTCAGTTCTAGAACCGTTTTAGGAATTGCTCGTTGGCTGCACCATACTCAACTGAATTAAATCAGGGCAGTAGCATATGGGAGACATATTACAGAAATTTGCTGTAGCTATACAATTTGTGAACGTCATAAATGACCTCCCAGCCACCTTAAAGTCACAGTAGACTAACTACTTCTTTGCTGAAAGGATGCATGACTCTGAGTTAATTTAACATTTAATGCTGTGTGAATATAAAAGTGTTTATAAGATCTTGACGGCTGCATTGAAGATGGAGGTGGCCTATTTGATAATCATCTTGACTAATTTTGAAGATTTAGAAGCTGGTAACAGTGATGTGTCATAATTTAAAATAGAGAGTTGTTACACTACATCACTATGCTATTCTTACTTGAACGCGTTTCGGGAGACGGCTTGTTCCCATCGTCAGCATTTTCTCTCAACTGATTTTTGCCAGTCCTCGTCTGGGGGATGTGTGTGGTTTGTGGTATTCTCTGGTGCTGGGCTGATGAACCTACAAAGCCCGTTGGGTGGCGGCAGTTCGAAATTCATTAGGTGATTCCTGTGTTTGACAATATGTATTTTTTCCCAGATGTCCAATTCATTGCTGCTGTTGATCGGTTTTAAGAGTTTTATGTTTGGAGTGAAATTCCTTTCAAATATAAATATATCACCTACAGACATGATGGTATCATTTGATGTCACTGCACTCTTCCCAAGCATACCAAAAGAAGTATTATTACCACTCCTAGAAAATTGGATATTAAACAATGGCACACCTAGAGCCCAAACAGAAGATTACCTGAAACTAACAAAATTATGTTTGGACCAGAATTTCTTTTCATTCAATCACAAAATCTTTAAACAAACCTCAGGCCTAACTATGGGAAACCCCCTTTCACCATTTTTAGCAGAACTATATATGAGCCATTTTGAATCCCATATTACTAAATCTTTCCCACATCTATTCAAAACCTGGTATAGGTATGTAGATGATATTTTTGCTATTGTTCCAAAAAAACTTTCAGAAGATGCTTTGAAATTATTAAATTTACAAAAAAGAGCTATAAAATTCACAATGGAAAAAGAAGAAAATGGCCAATTACCTTACCTAGACATCAGGATCATCAGAAATAATGCACACAACAAACTAACGTTCGGCATTTACAGAAAACCAACGCACACAGAAAACTATATTAAAAACAATAGCTACAATCCTACAAGCCACAAACATGCAATTTTAAATAGTATTACAAACAGGTTAGTACATATACCAATGGAGAAAGAGGAATACCAGAAGGAATACCAACACATTATCAACATAGCCACTATGAATGGATACCAGAAAAAAACAATAGATAAGAAGATAAAAAGGTTTGAAAGACAGAAATACATCCAACAAATGACTACGTTACTCAGACAACAAAAACCACAAGCATATAGAAAATTCACTTATCACCCTTGGACACATCATAAATTTCAAAGGATTTTCAATAAATACAACATCACCCTGTCTCCACAGAATAACCACAATATACAGAAACTACTATGCAACAGAACAAAAGACCCCATCCCCAACGATAAATCAGCTGGTATATATCAAATTGATTGTAATGAATGTAACCTTGTATACATAGGAAGAACCAAAAGAAATTTTGAAATAAGACTTAAAGAGCATATGAGAGGCATTTACCAAAAGCAGCCAGATAAATCAGCAGTAGCACATCATTTCTGGTCTTCAAACCATATCACTCCGAACATAAAACTCTTAAAACCGATCAACAGCAGCAATGAATTGGACATCTGGGAAAAAATACATATTGTCAAACACAGGAATCACCTAATGAATTTCGAACTGCCGCCACCCAACAGCCTTTGGAGGTTCATCAGCCCAGCACCAGAGAACACCACAAACCACACACATCCCCCAGACGAGGACCGGCAAAAATCAGTTGAGAGAAAATGCTGACGATGGGAACAAGCCGTCTCCCGAAACGCGTTCAAGTAAGAATAGCATACTGATGTAGTGTAACAACCCTCAACTCTCTATTTTAAATCATTTTGAACTCATCAAGAGCCAGGACAACACGGTAAAAATCACTGGGAAGTCGCCACAAACCATCAAATAGAAAGTGGTGAACCTTGTGAAAAACTGTTCACACTGCAGCAAACAGTAACTGCAAAAGCAATAAAGGTAGGTGTGGGGAAGGGCACATCAGCACCATATCCTCGAAGATCTTACACCTTTGAGTGAGAGGACAGATGACTGCATTTTTGTGTATTGCTGAGTGCTTGGAAATCCATGGCATGTATTAACGAACACCGGTACCAATGTCAATACCACGAGACCTGACATCGCAAAGGGCCTGTAATCAAGGAAGCTGAGTCAGCATTATCAGCTTGTGTAGAAGGCATCAAGTTAGAGGCATTGTAGATGTGATACCCTCAGATGCCACCAGGTAACAGTCAATGTAGATAGACAGGGTGATCCTATGACTTTGAGGTGAGGTGACACTGGAGTACCAAAGATCTTTAGCAATTCTGCAAAGAAGTCTTAATGCAAAACAAGTTAGTACATTCAGGAACCAGGTGGTAGTGATGGTATAACTGGAAGGGCGGTGTTCTGGAAGCCAAGCATTGGATGCACTTTGCATCTCCAAGGTGCTACTACAGTCCCAAGAGCAGTGCCCATGGGTTTGTTAAAGGTGATGGGTGTAGACAAGACATTCACACTGAAGCAGAATTGGGAGGGTGGAGTCCTGCTGTGAACCTGTCACCATGAGATGTACCTCAATATTCAGCACCATCACAAGAGCCATTTTCTTTCCTTCATTTCTTTTAGTAGTGTTTAAAGCCCATTATTACTGCAGATGGCACCACAGGTGATGGACACTGATGATACATGAAATGACAATTAGGAAAGGAAATTTAGGAAGGAAACATTCCAGGCCTAAATTTAGGGTATCTCCAGTTATAAGGACTGAGGAAAACCTGAAAAAAGCCTGTCAGGAAGGGCAGTCCTGGCAGAATTTGAACTGCAGACTTCCCGTTCACAAGTCCATGCCTTAATGACCTCAGCTACACATGTCATCAGATCCCAAGAGCTGTATATCAATTAGAAGATGTTATCAGTACGGTGGCCAACGACCTGACTGCATCACAACTGAAGAATGATCACCATCTGGGGAGACAATAACGGGTCATCTTCAGCAGAGGTGGCAGTGATTACGGAAGCACAGACTGCGTCTTCCATCACATCAACACCCCAAACTCCCAGATCTGTTCAACAGCTACCTATATATGTCCCACTGATGAAACAAATTGAAATGGAGAGCAAGCTGGAGGAAATTAGATTTTGGGTTGGATTCATAGTTGAACCTTAAGTGTGAACTGAAGCCTATAAGTTAAAAGTGCTCGCTCACTAAGAGTGAAAGCTTAAAAGATACAATAGTAAATATAGGAATTCTTACCTCTGATTAAGGCACTTAAAATATTATACTGCCATTCTTTTAATGGTTTTAATCCATACCTCTTCCATTAGTGATGCATCATCCACATACGTTAATAGAGCAATCAATAAAAACCGTCCAGGTTTAGAACATGTAAGTCTTGGCACATTTTCCTGCACGTTCTCAAGAAACTGCTTTCTTTCCTGAAAAGCAAAACAGACTTCCATTAAATATTTTATAGAATAAAAGGATCCTTCAGCCAATTTTTTAATTCATTCTTCAAGCCTCATTAAATACTACAAATAGATTTTTGCAGAACCAAAAATGGAAAACTAGTTATAAAGTAAAAATTGTATGACAAATTCATTTCAAACCAGTTTTAAAATGAAGCACATTTAATTTCACCTTATGTAGATTATCAATATTATTTCCACAACTGGTCTATGGCCACTGCAATTGCCTAATCTTACTGGACCTGACTACTATTTTGGGGCGCTATCTTAAAAATTTTTCTGCAACAGCTAGAGAACAATATCAGAAGTAAAATTAAATAAAAACACTGATGGAATGACTTTGGGATGCATTAAACAAAACATGTCACATACAAATGTTTCTAGCAGCAGATAGCTGTCACTTCCAGCAACTTTTATGGTATGTACCTATTATACATGAACCATTGTTATTTGCAAAACATTTGGTTTGTTCTATAATAATCACTCTCTATGTCCATAACCCAATAAAATCGCTATATGTGACTATGTCAGGCTACACAAGAAGCTTTCCACCATACAGCTGAAAAGAAAAATGCTCACATTCTATTTCTAATTGAAAATTAAATATAATTTGAGGCTGAAAAGATGTATAAATGTTTTTCTCATTAAAGCTTAGGATTTCTAGTTCTAATCTTCATCACCTTTATTTAAAATGCTTAATCCAACCCTGTGAATTTCAAATGGGGATTCTTGAGACCCCTAGTTACAGCATTCTACTGAAACATATAAGAAACTTTTGGTTTATTTTGAAAGCATTTGTGTTCCAGGTTGTCCAAAAAAATATAAATCCCTAATAATTGGCACCTAAGGAACACTGGGACTGGATTTTTTAGCTCTTTTTTTTTTTTTTTTTTTTTTTTAAATTTTAAAAATTGGCACACTTAATATGAGTAAATAAAGAAATGACTGTGCAAAAGCTCAAAGTTCTAGCTCAAATAATTTCTGAGATAATACAATTAAATGTTTTAAATGGACATTTTTTTAAAACTGCCTTGAGCATTCACATTCGTCAAAGAAGTATGATAAGTGACATATTGTGATACTTTAGTACAGTGAAAATAAATGTGTTTGATTGAAGTTGATGTTATTAGTAGTGGAGAAATAATTTTTTGTTTTTATGAGTGAATGTATTTAGTGCTAAGTCAATTGCATGAGGAGTCCATAAGAATTGGCCTGGCCATTTGTCCCATAGATCTCCTTTGCTTCTATTAATATTTACAACTTTCTTCTGGACTTTGTTTTACATATTATATTGCTCCTTTCTTCGCTATCCCCCACCTCCCAACTTAAGTATTAACTCTTGACCACTAGTCTTTTCCATTTGGTTCTAATATTCCACATAAATTCTCCTAATCGCTTAAGCTGTGGCTGATCCATTAACGTTTTCTTAATGGCCCGCCTCTGTGATGTGGTGATAGGATGTCTGCCTCACATTCAAGAGGTCCCAAGTTCGAATCTCAGTTAGGGTTAGTTACCCGGATAAGGTTTCTCCAGAGTTTTCCCTTATCCTTAGAAGACGAATGTCGGGTAACTTTAAACTCTATAGACCTGGGCTCATTTGAGCATCTTTCATTCATTGTCTGATATGACCTATCAGGTTATAGGACGTTAAACTTAAAAGAAAAAAAGAAAACAAAATCTTAATCATTGCCTAACTCTTGCTTCTAAATTACTTTTGCAGTATTAATTTATTCCTACATTCATCAGCTCCTCTGCATTCAAATAAAATATGCTAACCATCCTCATTTTCCCGCAAATTAGATCTTTGTCTTACATTATAATACCCCTAATATTTCTTAGTTTCCATACCCCTACACAAAACCATGTGATAGCTTCGACAATTTTTTCTCATATTTCTGCCTGTCCCTAACATAAAAAGTAATTATATTTCCACTGTTATACTCTCCATAGACCTTTCGCCATTAAATTAGTCCCTTATATACATAGTTTCATTTCTGAATCTATCAATGTATAGTCAGTTCTTTTCTCAATGTACCTCCTCTAACACTCCATTTTCACTACATAGTTGTTCTCCCAGCTGAGCCCTTTATCCACTTTTATATTAATTGACAGTACAATACATACTCAGAAGAAAATGGACTCTGATGCCAGAAACATTTGATATTTTAAAATTGACAATTAAAAATATATCTTCACTACACATGGCATAATCCACTACACACTGACCAACCCCACCAACACAAATTTCACTTTCTTAACCTCTCCATGACACCCATTCAAAAAAGCACAATTCAAATTTTCACGGCATTCAACCTGTTCCAAACTTTCCTCACTGACTATTTTATCATTGCTAAATTTGTCACAAAACACTTTTTAATATATCATTTCTTGAGTGTTCCAACACCCCCAAAAACTCTTCCTCTTAATTTCTTTCTCCTTCCTGGCTAATTAATGCACATAAAACCTATAATTTCTGTTTGCACACCTTCCTCCATTCAGGTTTCTATAATTGCTAAAATCTGGGTTTCACTCAAAATGCTTCTCATATAACCTAAACTCTAACCCATATATAAACCCTCACAGTTCCATAACACTGACCTAACAATCCTTACAATCCCCTCCCTCTTTCTCCTATTGTGAACCTGCCCTAAATCTAAATTCATTTAGCTTCATTTGGCCCCTACGAACTGCCCCCTCCACTCCATTTAAATGCTTACTCAACTAACCAAGAAATCAGATTTAAATCCTCTAGCAGTGAGGGTGGTAACAGCTTAACAGTCGAAGGGCCGGCGCATCATCATTGGTTTCATAATTACATTCTTTGTTTCTTTCTGCACTAGATTCATTATTGCTGTCACTAGAACTCTCCAATGTCTGTTTCATATTCAGAAAAATCAATCTCTAATACACTTTGTATCAGTTTTCTCAAACCCTCCCTGTCATCCATACAGATTCTTTTCGTGGGCATGATGGCTACTGACACAAGTGCAGGAAAAATAAAATTATTTTTCCTTGGTTGAAACACAGTTGGTGAGGTCATACTGCAGGAATTACAAACATCACATGTCAGTACTTCATTTGAAACTTATACAAATGACATCTGTGAGAAGGAACCTAAACTACATGTAGGTATGTAGAGCAATGCAGCATTGCGAGCTGAGCTTGTCATATGATTCATATGTCAAAAAGCATGTGCAAGCCCTGGTTGTCAAATGATGCGAATGGGTTAAACAACTTTATTCTTATTCTGGCCAGTATCCCCTTTCAATTTCTAGGAAGCTCCCATGGGATGTTGAGACGATGTTAGATGATCTGTTGGAGTCACCAGCCTTTCCAATGTTTAAAAGCATGGTAACGTCATTCATTCGGCTGCTGCATGACCTTGATTGTTCTCCCGTCCCTCCAATGTTGACACACATTTGCTTCTCTGCTCCATAGTGGCAACCTTTGGACTTCCTTCTCTTCCCACTTTCTACCACGTACAAGCCATAATATTTGCTGATTCATTTCCTCTTCTCTTTTTGTACCTTAGCTCCAGTCACTCTTCCATCTATCCAAAGCTAGAAATTATGAATATATGTTCGCCTTCCTGAAGCTCCAGCCTTCTTTATTTGTTGTACTAATTGGAACTTCACTCTGCGCTGTTCAGGTGATAAGTCTGTTAATAAATATGCGCATTCCTTTTAGCATTTTAGCTTGCCCCAGCAACTCGTAAACCATTTGGGATGATATAAATTTGACAATAATTATTCCTTTTCCTCTCTGTATTCCAATCCTGTAGGCAACCATGATCTCCCATCCTTGCAATTTCATTTATCACTTTCTTTCTAGAATTCCTGTCACTTCTTAGCTTAGCCAAATCCCTCTTGTTTTTCTTCTACTCCCAAAAACACCACATTCAATTTTTGGTGCCTCTCTTCCATTTTATTTATTTTGGTCTTAAACTCCATTTCATTATATATTCCCTGTATTTTCTTCCTTAATTTCTTTCATAACCACATTCAATTTATTGTTTATATGCTCCTTCATCCCTTCAAACTTGTTGATAAGCTGCTCTGTAATTGTTCGGTCCTCAACTGGTACAGGATTCGGACATTATTCTGTATGTGGGTAGGAGGTATGAAATGTTAAGAAACTTATGGAATCGGGGGTTTCAACATTGTAATATCGAGGGCCCTAATCCGCAAGGTGTAGCTGAGGGATTGAGGACTCTCAGGCTCAAAGCATAGCCGAGGGATGTTTTTTAGGAGAGGAGTGTAGGAGTTGCGGCCAGAGGCTGCAACTGCGAAGCAATGACAGGGCATAGCCGAGGGATCTGTGTGTCTAAACTTGAATGAGAATCCAGGATGCTATACAATCAACTCTGCGTATTAAAAAAACCCTGATTCCGTAAGTTTCTTAACATTTCATACCTCCTACCCACATACGGAATAATGTCCAGATTCTACTCAATACCTATTATCAGCAATATTGTAATGACCATTGATAACAGACAAACATTCTTAATCATTTCTCCCTTTTCCAAAACTTTGTGCTCCCCTAATTTCTTCATTCCAAATAGCCCAATTCTGGCTCTGTGTATGTCCATACCCATTTTGCTTTTTGCACTGTAAAACAGAACTCTCCCCAAAGAGTTTTTATGAAGTTGTTGGTGTTAAAATTGTCCTTGTTTTTCAGTATGAATTAAGTTTTTATGAGCCAATGAACAAAGCTATCATAAAGTGCATATTTGAATCTTTAGATGCCCCATTTGAGATTATGTATGCAAATTTACATACAAATCAGAGCAAAATTGAAATATAAGGAATAAATTCCATGTGCAAAAATGTAAAATTGAGAAAAAATTCATACAGTAAGAGGAAGTGAACAGGTCCAGTGGGATGATTTTAACATGTTGCTGGACCTTTAAAAATGGTGTATTGGTGAAAAATGTTTGGCCATAATGGTTTACAAGTGCCTATTGAATATTTATGTGATATAATTAAAAACTGGAAAATTGTCATTTTCACACAAAAACTCAGTCCCAGCATCCCTTAAGCCATTCAAGTATAATAAAATTCCGTGATTTATCCATATTTGAGCAATTCCAAAGTGAAGCAGTGTTTCTGAAACATTTAGAGCATTAAAATTGTGAAATGAATCGGTTAGTTATACAATACATAACTTACTAAAACAATCTTACTTACTAAAAAAAAATTTAGATCATTTGTTAGCTAAAAGTAAAATACAGTGCAATCAAATATATCTATAAGGAGCGTTCAAAAAGAAACAAGCCAGAGTTTGGAATGTGCAAACCGGTGACAGAATGGTAATATCGTTGCGTGTGTAACAAAGAGGTTCCGACAAGAGCGCGGAAGTTCACAGACCGCTGCTAGAGGGCACGGGTGCAAGTCACATGACTATACAAAGCTAGCAGAAGTATGCGTCAATCGTCCAACGTGGTCATTCGCATTGTAAGCAGTAAAACAGTCAAATGGAGGCATCAAAAGAAGAGCAAAGAGATGTTGTTCATTTTCTGTAGGGGGAACGGACATTCATCGAAGAATGTCACAAGTGTACGGTGAACACTGCATGCCCCTTGCAAGGGTCAAGGTGTAGCACAAGTGCTTCAGGGAAGGCCGTTAGCCAATGATGCACAGTGTGGAACATCACACCGCTTTACCAATGACACCGTTCAGTTGGTTGATGGACTTGTTACCCAGGTCCGCCAAGTTACAATGAAAGCTGTAGTCACCTTGGTCGGATTGAGCGTAGTACATTTGATTTCCAATCAAAAAGCCTACATTCAATTAGAATAAGTAATTCAAAGTGTTCACACTATCATGACAGAAAGACTGCACTTGCGCAAAGTGTGTGCCCAATGGGTGCCCCACAGTCTTCAACCACAACAGGAAGTATGTCGAAAGGCCCACTGTCTTGATCTACAGCACTATGCCAGGGAAGGGAATGGGTTCCTGGCACGAGTGATGGCTGGAGATAAGTCTTGGTGTCATCACGTCAAACCAGAATCGAAACGACAGTCTCCAGTGAAAGCATCCAGGGTCACCACCACCAAAAAAATCCAAGGTCATCCACACAAGTGCAGGAAAGGTTATGCTGACATTCTTCTTTGACCAAGACAGTCACCTTCTGATAGACTTCCTGCAGCACAGGACAACAGTGAATTTCCAGTGTTACTTGCAAACCTTGACCACTCTTCGCCATACGATCAAATTGAAACGACCAGGCAAGCTCATCTGTGGGGCCGTTCTGCTCCACGACAATACAAGGCCTCATACGACCAACACAATCATGGCACTCTTGCAGAAATTCAATTGGGAGATTCTTGTTCACCCTCCATATAGTCCAGGTCTCTCTCCCTGCGATTACGCCAATTTTGGACCCCTAAGAAAGGCTCTGAGGGGCAAATAATTCACCTCAGGAAACGTCAGGCAATACGTGTGGAACTGGTTCACAACACAGCCCCAGAATTTTACAAGACAGCCTTCACTACCTTGTGTCACAGTAGAACAAATGCCTCAACAGCCAGGGCCAATCTTCTGACATACAGGTACTGGTTTCTGTTCCTAGGCCTCCGACTCGTTTCTTTTTGAATGCTCCTTATATAATACATTGCAACTTGACGGGGCAGAGGGGAGGGGTGGTGATAAATCAGTTGTTTTATTTAATTTTTATTATCATTAGAGGCAAAATATAACTCAGTGCTATTCTGTGCAGCAGTCATATGGTATTAATGTCTTTAACAGTCACAACTTTCAATACTTAATATTTTTGCCAGCTCACATTTCAATGGAGTTTGATACCAAAATCCAAATTATAATTTTTTATTTCTTCCTGATTACTCCTTAATTGCTAATCACACTCTCTTTTTCTACTATTTTGGTGACAACCTAATTATCGTGCTTTCTATTTTACATTTATTGAGATAAATTGAGAATGCGCTCAGGTATGTCAGGAGTTCCCGGACACCACCTAAGATATAATGCAATGCTACCATTAAAAACAATTAAAACAATGGATCTCTCAGATTTATAAAATTTTCACACAATGCAGCCATAAAATCCTCTCATGGGTAAGTACACTTACAAAATATAAAGTACAAGCTAGTACTCAGGTTCACTAAAACCTTTCATACTTGGATTGAACTGCAAATTAGATTTTTATCAAGGTTCTATGAATAATTCATATGGGTTATCTGGTTTTCTTTTAATTTTTTTCGCAAATATCTTAAAAATATTGTAACAGAGCTATTGTGAGCTGGGCTAGTGGGTATGTCCTTCAGTGCTGCCGATGCACGATTGAAGACAGAGAGAGAAGGGAGACGTCCCCAAAGTATCTGGAAGACTAATCAAGAAAGATGATGAACTTGTGAGAACTCACCTCCCCTCTCACTAGGCAGCATATGTAGCTTCCAAAAATTTGTGTAGCTATATATAAGCAAGCATGCTCACAACAAGTGAGTGTTTTGTTTTTGATGAGATGTACAGTGCTGGTTATTCAGTGTGATCTGCGAGCATCAGGGTGCAACATGAGAACTGAAAGAGACGAGTCCCATGTTCTACACTCTAGTAAGTGATCACAAGAGAGAAGGCTGCTTTGTGCATGTTTTATTACTATGTTATGCACAAGGAAAGCAAAGTGAAGTGACAGTGAAAACAACAAAGATTTATAAAACAGCACTTTTACTCTGGAAAAAAGCTTCATTTATAACTTTGAGTCTTGGTTTATCAGCAAGCTTACAAGTAGCTTAAAATAATTCTTTTATTATAAAATGGTATAGCATAATTATCTGGCTTGAAAAACTTCTTGCTGGATTATGATCACGTACAGATTTTACTAGTCAGCATGAACTATGGAAGCACACTGTTATCCATTATAACAGTGCCTATTGAGAAAAGTTAGCTATGCATTAAATGCATATGTAACTTACCATATGATGTTATAAGGGACCTGTAAAAACTTGAGTTGTTTTCTTGGCAGAAAAAAATAAAGAAAGAAAAAAAATCCATTAGAAATTAGTTTATTTTGAAAATAAGAGTGCCAAAACATACTTCATTCAAATTTAAACACTGGCACTGAAGATATTTACTGCTTCTGCAGATTGATTTGTGTGCTTAAATTGAAATTAATTTCTCTTAATTACATTCCCTTTTATGGGTTGCAAATTTATACATCATATTCCTGCATACATGATATGCATGTAGTTTTTGTTGCATACTATAAATCAGGGGCTAGCTTGTCCTAGTTTCCTCCATACTACTGCAGCTGAAGTGTTTGCAGCAACACATCTGCAGAAGCAAAACCGCAGGTAAACCAGTTGATTGGAGGGCAGGGGTTTTGCACTTGCATTCAACAAGTACAAAATTATTAAGCTTTGATTACAATATTGGGACTCTTTACAATGAAGCGCTCAATGAGAATTAAAACTAATAAAATTGAGTTGTATTAGCCTTATGTGTCATAAAACATGTTTTGCACTTCCATCATATACATTGTCAGTTCTTTTAATACTTGGTCTTTGTCACTGTTGGACATCCTGTTGTAGATAGGTGCTGGGACTACCCTCTTAGTATTTTAAAAAAACTTCATGTTGAGGTTCTCATTCAATGGCATGTTGAAATTCATTAATTTGTTCCTAAACTTCACCATAAATATATTCTCCCATGGTTAACTCTTCTACTTGTTGAACACTCTTTAATAAATGAACTTTTCTCTCTATAACATGCTCTCCCAGAAATGGTATGCTACTGTGTATTCATCTGTATCTTTATTTATTTTTTTATTTTTTTTTCAAAAGTACTCTGTAAGCCCAATTCCTTAATTCATCTTGGTTTTCCCAATACAGATTTTTCCATAACATCCACATTTAGTTTCATAAATGCCAACTTTCTTTTCCATTGGTATACAGGTTAGTTAATATTCTACTGAAAAAGACTGAATGCCAGAAAGAATTACACTACATAATCAAAGCAGCTGAGTGTAATAGTTATACCAAGGAATTCGCATACACAAAAGTAAGAAAATCCAATACCACAGACAAATGGCTACATTTCTCCAGGAAACAAAGAGCTATCTGCAAGAAGTTTACATATTATTCAAGAGCAACACAACAATCCAAAAGGTACTTAAAGAATAAAACATTACTCTGGCACCACAAAATATACTCAGTATAGAAAATTTATTAAAACCAAACAGGACAGACAAAATACCAATGGAAAAGATAGCTGGCATTTATAGAATTAGCCGTGGGTGTTGTGGGAAAATCTATGTTGGGAAAACCAAGAAGAATGTAGGAAACAGGCTTACAGAGGACTTTTGAAACATAAAAAATAAAGATAGACAAATTGGCAGAGGTGTAGCATTTCTAGGAAGAACATTATATTGAGAAAAAACATCCTTTATTAAAGAGAGTTCAACAAGCAGCAGAGTTGACCGCATGGGAGAAATATTTATGGTGAAGTTTAGGAACAGATTAATGAATTTCAGCATGCCACTGGAGACAATGTCTACAACAGAATATCCCACAACAATAGACAAGCAGTTGGTAAACTAGTGATGCAAACAATGGATGTGTGAAACATATTTTAAGGTAATATGTTGTTTTATGGAGCAGTAAGGGTATGTGCAACTCATTTGTACTAAGCTTGCCTACAACTGATACAACTAAAGTTACAGGTCATTTGCTTACCTCTTCTGTTGCTAAAGATAAGCTTTTCAGTAAAGCCATCACTCCATTCCTAGTGGTAACAAAATCAGTCCCTGACTGAAGTACAAGGGGAGACAGCTCTGCACCCATTTTGTCAGGACAAACCTCAAGGAAATCAAGCAATACATCATGTATGAGAGAGGATTTCTGGAGTTTCCTGTAAAAGTGAATAGAAAATGATTAATGTTATTATCAAACTACCATTTAATTTGTTCACCTTAAGCATACATCAGAGAAATAAGAGTTATGAAATACTCACCTGTCAAAAACCTTTGTAAAAATGCTAGCCATTCCATTTAGCGTGGAGTCTTTCAGTTCTGGGTATATTCGGAACATGTCTTTCAAATCTTTTATTTTATTATTTTTCTGCTTGGTAAAGAGAGAACTATAAATTTCTTGCTTCATATGCTGTCTGAGCAAGTTGTTGGCACTACTCTTATATGCTTCTCCTACTACTGAGGCAGCAATCTGTCAAAAAGCAACCATATATTCTGCCCTTTTAAATCCTTAGGAGCTTAGGCATAGAAAATAATATCCCTTTCTTAAAAATTGAACAAAGATAGCTACAGTGCTCAACTACAGAGCAGTACATGACATTCTCTCTGCCACTCGGCGGCAAGCGAGCCTGGCATCAGCTTGTTACTCCCAGTTAGCGGAGATCGCTATAGCCACACACTACAGTCTTTCTCCCTCCCTGCCTTCAAAGTCACAGCATGTGGTCACATTGCAACTGATAGCTGTGCTCAGTTGCCTATGAGCTTTGTTGTGTATATTGATATGTCTTAGCTGAAGAGTTGAAGATTAAAGACTGTGGCTTACATTACAACAAAGTTTACATTACAACAAAGGATTTATCTTGTTGAGTATTACTTCAGAAAGAGGAAGGAACTGCAAAAAAAGTGTAACAATGTTGACTAATTTTGAAGATTTAGAAGCTAGTAACATTGATGTGTCATAATTTAAAATAAAGGGAGTTGAGGGTTGTTACACTACATCACTATAATATTCTTACTTGAATGAGTTTCAGGAGACGGCTTGTTCCCATCGTCAGCATGTTCTCAACTGATGTTTCCGGTCATCGTCTGGGGGATGTGTGTGGCTAGTGGTGTTCTCTTGTGCTGGGCTGATGATCCTCCAAAGGCTGCTGGGTGGCGGCAGTTTGAAATTCATTAGGTGATTCCTGTGTTTGACAATATGTATTTTTTCCCAGATGTCCAATTCATTGCTGCTGTTGATCGGTTTTAAGAGTTTTATGTTCGGAGTGATATGGTTTGAAGACCAGAAATGATGTGCTACTGCTGATTTATCTGGCTGCTTTTGGTAAATGCATCTCATATGCTCTTTAAGTCTTATTTCAAGATTTCTTTTGGTTCTTCCTATGTATACCAGGTTACATTCATTACAGTCAATTTGATATATACCAGCTGATTTATCGTTGGGGATAGGACCTTTTGTTCTGTTGCATAGTAGTTTCTGTATATTGTGGTTATTCTGCGGAGACAGGGTGATGTTGTAGTTCTTGAAAATCCTTTGAAATTTAGGATGTGTCCAAGGATGATAAGTGAATTTTCTATATGCTTGTGGTTTTTGTTGTCTGAGTAACGTAGTCATTTGTTGGATGTATTTCTGTCTTTCAAACCTTTTTATCTTCTTATCTATTGTTTTTTACTGGTATCCATTCATAGTGGCTATGTTGATAATGTGTTGGTATTCTTTCTGGTATTCCTCTTTCTCCATTGGTATATGTTTGTAATACTATTTAAAATTGCATGTTTGTGGCTTGTAGGATTGTAGCTATTGTTTTTAATATAATTTTCTGTTTGCGTTGGTTTTCTGTAAATGCCAAACGTTAGTTTGTTGTGTGCATTATTTCTGATGATCCTGATGTCTAGGTAAGGTAATTGGCCATTTTCTTCTTTTTCTATTGTGAATTTAACAGATCTTTTTTGTAAATTTAATAATTTCAAAGCATCTTCTGAAAGTTTTTTGGAACAATAGCAAAAATATCATCTACATACCTATACCAGGTTTTGAATAGATGTGGGAAAGATTTAGTAATATGGCATTCAAAATTGCTCATATATAGTTCTGCTAAAAATGGTGAAAGGGGGTTTCCCATAGTTAGGCCTGTGGTTTGTTTAAAGATTTTGTGATGGAATGAAAAGAAATTCTGGTCCAGACATAATTTTGTTAGTTTTAGGTAATCTTCTGTTTGTGCTCTAGGTGTGCCATTGTTTAATATCCAATTTTCTAGGAGTGCTAATAATTCTTCTTTTGGTAAGCTTGGGAAGAGTGCAGTGACATCAAATGATACCATCATGTCTGTGGGTGATATATTTATATTTGAAAGGTGACTGGTTAATTCTAATGAATTTTTTATACTAAGACTTTTGAACATAGGCATGGAGTTGAAGGTATTTGAAAGCCATTTTGCTAGTTTATATGTGGGAGAGTTTATGTTATTCACTATGGGCCTCATTTTGTTGCCGAGTTTGTGTATTTTTGGTAGTGCATATAACCTAGGTATGGTGGGAAAATTAAACCAGACCAGTAATTTTGCTCAGGGTCCTCTTTATCAGGCTTGGGGTTCTTTTACATGCCATAAATCTAAGACACGCTTTACTTCCCTTCTGAAAGAAGCCATGTTAAGGATTTTTATGCCCGAAAAAAATCCATTGCCCTCCGCCAGGTTTGAACCCATGACCTTGGGAACTAGAGGCTAGCATGGTAACCACTACACCACAGAGGATAGCACTACCACAATGCTGAGCATATTCAGAGATACTTAGGTATATGATCAGTTCTTTTCCTGTATGAAGAAGATTTGCATACCACAACAAAGAAACCAACCTTCTAATAATTGCTTGTGTGTTAGCTAGACTATGGCTTCAAATAGTGAGAGAGAAAAGACAATGGAGGGAGTGGGGAGAAAAGAGGCCACCTATTTTAATGTTCCAAACAGAAAACTGTGGTACCACTGCTTAAGTGTCTGAAAATTCTTAGTAGCCGCATTTATGTAATCAAATGCCTCTGCAGTTATGTATTTCGTGCTTCTATTAGTCTATTAAATTAAAACATTTGTTATATTGTCTTACTGTGGTAGTTTTCATGCAAATGTATTGTTATTCCCTTTGTGATGGGTTGAAATAGAATGGCACTCGCTGATGTTGGGTCTGCTTGCCACCAAAAGATGGTAGAGAATGTTATGGACTGCTCTGTAGCTGCTTAAAAAACACTTAAGGACCCATTCACAATGAAATGTAAGCGAAAACATAGCATAAGCGCAAGACTTGGCATTCATGTTATTTGATGGAAGCATTCACATAGAGTCACGCAACGCGCTACGCAACACAAGAGTTTGCAAACTCCAAACTTTATGCTTGCGTTGCGTGCATAGAGGAAGAATTCTGCATTTCTTTCTCTTTGCATTGCCTGCTGTTCAACAGCAGACGATCGCAATACGAGACTTTAGCCGTCTAAAGTACATGTGTGCACTCTTCCATTAGTCCGTGCCACACAAATTGTGGGTCACCATCTCTCATTTCTCTCAAGAGGTTATGGTAGTCTCCTTACTGAATCATGTTTCATTTAGTGGATGAACCTGGCATCTGTGCCTAGATTTCTTGGCTCACAAATCATAAGGCATAAAGAGATAATGAACACTGCATTAATATAACTTGTGCAACTGTATCATCACACATATAACTTGCTGCAGTTTCCGGACATTATTCCGTATGCGTAAAGGAGGTATGAAATTTTAAAAAACTTACAGAATCAGGGTTTTTTTTAATATGCAGAGTTGATTGTGTAGTATCCTGGGTTCTTAAATTGTGTAGGAGTTGTTGTACATAGCACTTGCACAACTACTTTCAATGTTTCGGTCAAACAGTCGTGATGTCACTAATGCTATGGGCGGCTGTTGGGCACATGTAATTTTTTTTTGTGATCTACTTATTTATAAAATTTTGAATGAACTTTCTTATTTGGTATTGTTGGTTATATTATTCAATTTGAAACTTACGGTGCACTCGGAACATTTCTGCAATAGTTTAAGGATCTAGAAGCCTGTGCAAACTTCTTGCGTTACACCTATGGCTGCATTGTGTGAATGGTGTTCCCTCACGTCTGCGCTTATGCTGCATTACGTTAGCGCTTACATTTCATTGTGAATGTAGCCTAATTTGCAACTCTGAAAGAGCTGCTATCAGAATGTTACTAAAGATTTTGCATACCTCCAGGACATAATCTCATTGTTAACCTATTAATGCAGGTCTCTAGGCATAAATAATCAGATGATAAGTTCTATAGTTACATTTAGGGATGCAACCATGGTAGCTCAGATAGAACATTGTTCCATCATTTGAAATCATGAATCAATAAACATAAAAGTGAAATTTGTTAATATAGAAGCCAAATTTACATCAAGATGTGGAACAAAAAGCTTCCTGAACTATGGAAATTATCAAGAGCTATAAGACATTGACATTTTGACCTACTGCCTTCCCTGATGCCATGAAGGACCTAACGTAACACCAGTAACCATGTTACTGGAGAAAACAACATTCCTAAAACAGACAATTATTTCAAGGTTTGTAAAAACTAAACTACAAGTGGGTGTCTAACATGCAAGTGAATATGGTGTACCAGAAGAGAAACTTTATTTTGTAATTTAACCAAATCATTGTAATTCAACTTCTTCTGGATTTCATATAAGCATAACAAATTTCAGCAACATCAACAGAAAGTTTTACAGCTCATTATCTTCAGTTAATTTCCATCTTATGCATTATGTATAACTTGAAAATATTTCTTTTACAAATGCTATCCCATAAAATAAAAAAGTAAATATACTTACTGGATGAGTTGCAAGGGTAACAATATTACCAAACAGCTTGTCAATAATAAGCTTTTTGGCTTGTTTGTTCCTTTGCCTCATCAAGGCTTGTAAGCAATACTTTGCATACTTGGACTGCGACATCTGAATCATTACTGGTGCGCATTCCACTGCAATTTCTCCCACCCTCTCTACACTGCTGTACTTTATAAGCCACTGCATTACACAAGCCATGTCATCATTGAATATGACCTGTAATAAAATTATTAACCTAACTTGAACACAAACACATATTTGTTGAGCTACACAGGAAAGAACATACATATTTCACTGCATAATCATTGCACTTTGACTCCTTTTTATTCAAGTGAAAACATACAGTGTAACCATTATGTAATGAATAAAATAACAACCAGTCATGCCAACTTTCAGTGATGCTTACATGTAAAGGGGAAGAAGAGCAGGTTTGAGCATGATAAAGCATGGCCATGTTACACAATTTGTCATAAAAGAGAAAGGAGGAGGAATGAAAATACCATGTGAAGCTGAAACTAATAGGCAATTGTTCTGGTGAGTAGTGCTTACTGTCCATTCTTACTGCACACAGCATATGAAATGAAATGATAACTGATGGAGGAAATTTGGAAACAAAACGTTCCATGCCAAAGTTTGGGGTAACCCCACAGCATTTGCTAGTTATGATAACTTAGGAAAACCTGAGAAAAGCATCAATCAGGGAGGATGGTCCTGGTGGGATTTACACCACAGATGGCTAACAACCTTGGCTACCTGTGTTGATGCAAAAATTTGTGTGTTTGGAAAGAATCACTAAGCTTTATTTTCAGTAAGTTACAGTTTTGGATAGCAAAGTAAGCTAGATTGCTTACCTTGAAAATTGTGCTGATTGTTATATTTTAACCGTGAAATTGTTGTTGTATTTACTGCCAGTCACTTGCATTGTGCTTTTTTGGTCTCTTTGTCTGCCTCACAATCGCTCCCCTCACTCGACGACCTCCATGGATTGGAGGCGTGACTTCCCATGTCACCTGACGTGGCTTGCTGGCCGCTCTCTCGAGGAGAGCTGGCACGCCATTAGCACACGCAAGACGATGTGTGTATCTTTCTCAGTGGGAGTGAGATGGCTGTTTCTTGTTTTCACGTATTTTTCGCCGGAGCTTGCGATATTTGAGAAGTTTGTTCTGCATGCCATCATGGTTAATGTTAATTAGCCAAAGTGTTGGCTACTTTTCAAAATTCGGTTGGTGGCGTGAATTTTGAGTGCGTTCATGAAGGAGATCTATACTCCAGTTCATATGAAGGTAGGATCTGGTTGTTCAGCTCATTTTCTTTCTTTGTTGTTTCAAAGGTGAATGGGATTTACCGTAATATTCAGAGATTACGTTCAAAGGCGATCGTAAGTGACTGGTTGTGAAGTTTAAGATATAGTATTATTTTGGTGTTGCTATTTTAGTTATGTTCAGTTTCTCCATTTCAACAGTTAAATGGGTAAGGTATTACTTTAGATTCTAAATTCACCAAGTTGGCTAGAACCTGCTGGCTCACATATTTTTCTTTGTAAGTGGACTTTATAAGATACGGTTAATGCTTTGGCTTTTGGCATTTTAAATTTATTAAAGTCTTATAGCAAAGTTAAATTTAAATGTGCTTGTGAACTTTTTAGAGTTTATGAATGTGTTAATGCTATTTCTGTCTATATTCCGCTAATTCTTAAACTGTATTTTTGAGGAAATGGCAAAATATAGCTGTGGCTTTGAACCCAAATTTAAGTATTGTTAGGGATCATTAAACCAAAGCTGGGTCTTTGTTACATTTGATAATAGTCAAGTTTTGGCTTAGGCAACATTAATAGTCTCTGTAAAGAAGTAGGTTATCTGCCCCATTTGAAAGTGGGTATGTGAAAGTTTGGCCCTGTATTAGGGATAGGATTGTTGTATTACGAATTCAATAACCGCTACAGTCATTGAACTTTTCTTAACTTTAAAGAGGTGAGCCCAACACATGCACTATAAGGGAGATACAGTTTAGCAAAGATACTTTTCCACTTCACTTCTGGTCGGGTTAATACCATTTCGGCTGTGTTCACCGATTTTTTATGTTTGGCCATTTTGATCCCTTTGTTTGCTGAAGTATTGCCTGTTTGACCATCAATTGGGTCATGTTAAATTAAGCTTTGATCTGGCTTTCAGTCATGCTCAGTTCTTTCCCTTGGTGCATGTGTTTGTCGTGATTTATATTTTACTTTGTTTAAGTGTTTTATTTCCTGTTTGTGGTTAAGTTCATGTATTCGTTCCTGTTCAGCTAAATTATTTATGAAGTTGTTTCAGGGTTTGAGTTGTTATGCAATTCTTTCATCCATTACTAAAATTTGATCTATTATTCTGGTACATCTAATTATTTATTATAATAGTCATTTTATAAAGGGGGAGTTATCATTTCCAAACTTTAAAAGAATCTTGGTGTGCAATATAGTTTTTTTGGGGGGGTTTTCTTTATCAGATTAGAATTTGATGGCTTTGTAATATATAAACATGTTTAAATGTTGCCCTGAAACAACTGTTATTTGAATGCTTTTGGCTTTCTTGTTGTTTTATTTTTTAATTTCTTTCTTCTATGCTTGATTTCAAAGTTGTGTATTTTTGGCTTACCTTAAACTTGATTGTTTAAATATTGTGCTTTATTTGCTATTAAATTATTTTCTATGATCATAAGTTATATTACAAATTCAGTTTGGTCCTGATTTGTACATTTTATTTTATTTTTTTTTTCAAAATTAAATATTGGCTTTGGTGTTTAAAGGCTTTATTGAGCTCTACATTTTGTTTAATATGCTAATTATTAATTTAGTTTTGTTTATGGTTTCTTTAAAGCTTTGTGGTTTGGTATTATGCTTATTTTATTATTTTATGAGCTTTGTGTTTTGTTAATATACTGCGTGTCGCAATTTGTAAAAGGGTATGTTAATGTGGTATAGTTTATTAATGAAAATAAAGTCAGTTAATATTTACATGTTTTTCCTGTCCTTATGCTAAGATTTTCCCTGGGTCCAGGTTTTTTTGAATAGGTGCTAGCAATAGTTGCTCGATTGTTTTTTGATTTCCTCTTACAGCATTCGTTAGGCCTGCCCTTTTTGTCTCGCCAGGGTTCCCAGCTCGACAAATTTTTGTAAACGGCTGCTTGTCTTCAATGGTTTCCCCTTGCAAAATTGCCTGGTGAAGCCAGCAAGAGCCACTGCAAAACAATTAGGGTTTAATTGCAATAAACTGGAAGGCATGATTTAATTTGAAGAAGGTTGCATTGTTGATATGATAAAACATATTTTCCCATGAATATTTTATTTTCTCACAGTTTCGTTTATGCTGCATTTCTTACTACATAAATTAGTTTATTTCCTTCACAAGATTAATTTTAAGCATTAATAATTTCTGCATTTGGTTAATAAATTGCTTCCCTTCAGTGGGATATCCAAAAGCTTTCTAGAGTTTCACTAAGGAAAGCCTTTCATAACAGCTGCCAGAAGGAACTACATACATGCGCTCTTGAGAGGGGATTTATGAACATCTTGGCGGCCTTGATCATTCAGAGAGCTTGCACGCGCTCACATGTATTTCCTTAACAAGATACATAAATGCATGTTTTGGCTTGAAATGAAAGGCTTGGTAGACAATGATGATGTCTTTGACCCCTGAGAAGGAAACAAAAATAAATACTAAGTATAACTTAGTATATTTTTCAGCACATAGACCATTTTTACACCCAGCATCTCAGTGAATTCTTTTCAATATCAGCATTAAGTCAGGTATGTTCCAATACTACTTATATGTGCATGAATAAGTGTAAATAGCATAATATTTTCAATTTAAGAGAAATTTTTTAAACTTTGTTACATCTGGCTTAAAAGAATTCCACACGGGAAGGGTTAAAGGACTATTTCATTTTTAAGTGCACCATCTCCCATCTACATACTAGAATTATTTTTCAAAACACACTGTATAACATGAAAAGAATTCAATATGACAGAATAGTTGCCATAATGAAGTGACCATATGCCATCATGAATGAAAGAACATCTAATTTCAGAAGCATCAATGAAGCATGAGCATGATGCTCACAGTTTGCATATTGTATGTTACAGTAGCAAAATGGTCAAGTAAGGCAGGCTACCACCAGAATTATGCTGTTACAGAATACCTTTTGTCAGATACGAGGTCTGTTCAAAAAATTCTAGAACTTTGTCCACAACATTTTACTATGCTTTGCTATTACTTATTCTGCATAGTCTCCTTCGAAATACTCTCCTCCACAATTGATACACCACTCCCAATGCTGTTTCCACTTCCGGAAGCAGTCTTGGTAAATCTCTTTCTGGATCGCGCAAAGTGCCGTCTGCGAATTTTCTTTTATCTCGTCTATCGTTGCAAATCTAAGTTCCTTTCAACAGGGTTTTCAATTTTGGAAATAAAAAAAAGTCTGCAGGGGCCGGTCTGGAGAGTGCAGAGGATGGGGCAGCACAGTGATATAATTTTTTGTGCAATAGTCACACGCCAACAGGAGATGAATGTGCAGATGCGTTATCGTGATGCAAGAGCCATGAATTGTCTCGCCACATTTCAGACAATTTCCTTCTCACATTTTCTCGCAGGCATCACAACACATCCCGATAGTCAGTCTTCGATTGGCATGCACAATTTCGTTGACGTTCCTGACATGAGCATCATTGGTAGACGTCGAAAGGCATTCTGAATGAGGATCATCTTTAACTTCCATCCGGCCATTTTTAAACCACGTGAACCATTTGTAACACCGAGTATGGCTCAGGCACTCATCACTGTAGGCTTCCTGCATCATTTGGTGTCTCTCTGTAAAGGTTTTCTTGAGTTTCACTCAAAATTTAATGCAGACGCATTGCTCCTTAACTCTGCCATCTCGAAATTCGCAAACTGTGCGACACAACATTCTACTCAATACAGCACTGAACAATAACTAACAGACATAGAATAATGAAACTTCTGGCACTTACACATTAAACATAGACGTGTGCAGGGATGCCAACCGCATTTCGCTCCAACACTCCATTGGCACGAAATTACGAATGTTCTGGAATTTTTTGAACAGACCTCATACTTAGATATAAAATTATTGCCATTTCCATTAACTTTGTACAACCGTTAATTCAGTTTATACTACATAATAATCAAGTTAATCCATGGGTTGGAACTTTAATAGTGGTAACACTGCTGTAGGAGTGAAATGAGATGAATTAATTGCTCTCAGATTTTGTGTGAGCTTACCTTTCTAAACTGTTGTGTGTTGTATTTTCGCCATGTTCACAAAACAGTAACAGTGAAGATGGTTGAAGATTCAATGTGCTCATGGTCTTGCAGCATGACAATGAGGCATGTATCAAAACAGCATTACCATACAGAACAGTAGCTAGGAGGCTTAGAGCTTTCAATAGCAGACACATAATGAAAGTATAGCAGACATGGCTCAGCCAGGTCGCCCAAGCATCAATGAAGCGCAAGTGCAGACCATTGCTGAGCTGTTAGACACAGATAGACATCAGACCCTATGTGAGTTAGGCCAAGATATAGGTTTATTGCATATGACTGTGCCATTATTCTCAAGAATTACCTGAGAATGAGGAAACCTGCATCACGGTGGTTTCCTTGCACTTTGTTAGAAGTGCAGGAATGGATACTATACACCACCACCCAAACTCACTTGGAGCATTATGGTCATTATACAGATGCTTTCTTACATTGTATTATTGCACTTGATGAGACATAGGCCAGACCGTACAAATACCAACTTAAGCGCCAATCCAACATGTGGCATAAATTGGATCATCATGGAAAACAAAAGTTTGTCAAACCCCTTAATGTGAAAATTGTGGTGCTTCTGGTATAAAATTATGTTGGTGTCTTTCTTACACACAGTAAGACAGAATGAATGTTGCTGACAGTATTTCCGTCATTTTTGGAGCATAACCTGAGACTAGTTGTGAAGGAAGTAACAATATGTTTTGCAGAATCTTCCAATCATTTTGCAGGACAATGCTTGGGTACCATGGTACACCCCATAGATGATCTGTACTATTACTAAGGTTGGAAAGTGCTTTTCCATCCACCATATTGACCTAAGCCCCTGTGATTATAATTTAATCCTGAAGATGAAGGAACCACTTTATGGAATTTGATTCAGAACTGTTCCCAAAATTCTGCAAGCATTAGATCACCCCAAAAGAAACATCAACAGTATAGATGCTGCAACAGAGATCCTATGACTTCCACATTGCTGACAACAGGTTATTGACAATGCTGGTGATTACACTGATGGACTGTAGCAGTTTCAGACATTTATCACTGTTGTATTAGTAATAAATAAATAGTTGCTACTACTAAAGTGAGAACTCATATATTGAAAAGTTTTGCTTCCTAAGCAATAACATTTGAGATATCATCCTGGATAGTAGATCTGTTTAAACTGTGGAATGTCCTCTACCAGGCAGTAATTGATTTCTTCACATAGTCACCATTCCTGTCCAAACACCCGTCCCAATGATGAAAGTTTTTGGTGAAGAAATAGAGAACTGCTGCTGGCATCAATGATGCACTTCTCTTGGACCTCTTCACTGAAAGTTTAACAGTGACCCTTCAGATGTTCTTTTAAGCTTCAGGAAAAAAAAAGTCACAAGGTCTGAGGTCCAGCCCATATGGAGGTTCAGGTAAAATATAATTAATTTTGAGACCAGCCTGTTTTACTCTTATGTGGTTGAACATTGTCATTAGAGATTTCTTAGTTTACAGGATGAACTTGTGGCAGTCAGACACAGCTTCTGCAAAGTTAATAATCATAAACAACAGTATTCAAGATTTTAAAATAAAGAGAGTTGAAGGTTGTTACACTACATCACTAAAATATTCTTACTTGAACGCGTTTCAAACTGCCGCCACCCAGCAGCCTTTGGAGGTTCCTCAGCCCAGCACCAGAGAACACCACTAGCCAAACACATCTCCCAGACAATGACCGGAAAAATCAGTTGAGGACATGCTGACGATGGGAGCAAACCATCTCCCGAAATGCGTTCAAGTAAGAATATTTTAGTGATGTAGTGTAACAACCTTCAACTCTCTTTATTTTAAATTATGACACATCACTGTTACTAGCTTCTAAATCTTCAAAATTAGTCAGTATTCAAGATGTTACCATGCTCCAGAAATTGGTGTGCAATATACCATTCCAATCCCAGAAGATACCGACATGGGTAACCAAGGTCCTTAAGACTTGGGCTCATGAACGCGAGATCCACAGTTCAAATCCTGCTAGGACTGTCCTCCATGACCGAGGTTATTTCCAAGTTTTTCCCAGTCCTCATAACAGGCAAATGCTGTGGAGATACCCTAAAATTAATCCTAGAGTGTTTCCTTCCCCTATTATTTTGTTTCATGTATAATCAGTGTCCACCATCTATGTTGCCAAATGTAGTAAAAAGGGGCATTAAACATTACTAATCCCAGAAGAGCCCTTGTGTTTGTGCTCCACTGACTCATTCTCTGGGTCATATAGAAAGCACATTACTTGTCACCAATGACAATCTTTTGAAGGAACTCCTGAACTTCCAAAGCATATCAAGTCAGAAGTTCTTGACACACCTCTTTCCAGTGGTTTCATTTTGGAAGTGAACATTTTTCACACACACAGCTTCCTGTAGCCAACCAAATCATGGATGATGTGATAAACTTAATTGAAATTCCAATTGCTACAGAGACATCTTTCTGCTTGAAAGACATCTCACTCATGCTCACTTAGCATGGATAAATTCATCCACACATGCTTGATGTGGATCTGTGGCCATTATGGGCCAACTGTTGCATGCCTGGATTATTATCTTGCCCATCTTCTGATTGTACTCACAGCCACACATGCATTCTCAAAGACAATACACATCCTTCAATAAATATTCTGGATGAATCACCCTCCGCTATGAGGAATTCAATAACAGCATGTTTCATACTTATGTCCACTTATGTACAATGTGGTAGACTCGCACTGCTAGGTGTGCTAAATAGCCAATGAGTCAATGTTTATCTTCATGCCAGTTTCATGCACATACCTCGAATATTGTTGCAGTTATCACTTAGGAGGCAAAATTTTTCTAAACAAAAACTGGAAGTGGTACACAGTGGAGTGCAAATAATACTAAATTGCAATACAAGTTTCATAGGCAGTGTTGCCTAAATCATCAGCAGGTTTCAACTATCAGACTTGTGGTTGATACTCAGACCTTCCAAAAATTTCAAAACATTTTCAGAGAACATAACATAAACTTAGCCCCACAAAACTTCAAATATCAAAAACCAACAAGTTAGAAAATATACCTCCATCCAAGAAACAGAATTTACAGAATTAAATATGAAGACACTAAAGAAAGATACATAAGAAATAACAAAAAAACATAGGAATCAAACTGAAGGAACACTGGAGACACATAAAAAAATAACCAAATACAGAAACAACCAATAGCTTCACACCTCTGGAATAGGAAGCACAAAACAGCAAATAACGTACACCTGTTAAGATCAATACAACAAAAATGAGAACTGGACACCTGGGAAAAGATTTTTAAGCTAAAACACAAAACAAAACTAATGGATTTCGAAATTCCTGCTGAAGACAACCCACTATACAAGTTCAACTGACTGACAGAGGGATCCAGTGAGTCTACAGAAGGTAGCAGCGACAAGTCCAACAGTCAAAATCTGTTGATGATGTAGGCAACAGTACCTATTATACATGTTCAGGTAATGTGTAATAGAGCCAGCTGAAAAATTCAATGTCATAGTCAGGATTTGAACACAATTCTCCCGCTTTTTGTGCAGTTGCTCTAACCACTGAGCTACTATTACAACATGCAAGTAGGACATTGAATCCCCCAAATGACTCAGGTTTTTCCCAAGTAGACCAACCAAGGCATCTCACATCAGAGAAAGCATTCTTGATGGTGAAGGGAAAAACCTGAGTCAGTTGGAGGATTCAATATCCAACCAACATGTCATAGTAGCTCAATGGTTAGCACAACCGCACAGAAAGCAGGAGAACCATATTCAAATCCCAGCTATGACACTGAATTTTTCAGCTGGCTCTATTTCACCTTCCCTAGCCAGGCAGGCAGTTAAAAGTAGGGATGGGATCTCGATACTGTAGATACCTTGATACTCAGTGAAAATATCCCTAATACTTTGAGATAAACCTTCAATACTTTTAAATTTTTAAGTTTTGCATCATTGAAAGTCCCTGCACTTAACTTTATGCTAGATAAGGAATGAAAGGAGTCAAGACTTCATGTTATTGCCTCGCCTCACACAAGTCCCCAAAGAGTTGCTGGTAGTTCTTGACAGACCTTGACTGCATTTCTTGTGGGTGAATCAATGCAACATTTCATACACTCTTGTGTCTAAATGCAAATATGCCAGAACAACGGGGGAAGAAGTAGAGGTACTCTTGTAACATGCAGCGTTAACCGAGTTGTAAATGAAGCTGATTTAGTTGACGCACTACATCACGTTTCTGCAATAGCATGGCTTGGTGACACAATCTCTGTCATTACATTTACCTACTCTGGTGGCCAAAATCTGTGAATCCAGGAGAATCAAATCCAAACTTAAGACGTGAGATAATACAGCATATGGAAATATTTGTTCTTTCCTTGCAACCGTTTGTGTTTACACTATCAAACCCTTGTATTATACCTATGCTGTTGTATCTCCGGCCCTGATGTTTCATGAGGGTAAAGAAAGAGACAGGCATATATTGGAATGGCCACCTTTAGCAATACTAGCGCTGTGAATTTCCATGCTAAAGGAAGCTTTTCTGATTCACTTCAACGGATAAATGGGGACTGTAATTTGATCTCTTTTAAGTCTGTAATAAATATAGTCTACTGTTGTTGCTTAGAGCTTTGCTGAACATAAATCACAACACAAAAGAAAAGAATAAAAGATCCGGCAAGGTTTGCAGTGCTGAGTTGACTCACACAGCAAAGGGTGGAAGTTGTCTGCTAGGACCAATTACAGGCTCCCTCTCCACTGCAGTTTGGGCTGTGTTGCCGAGTTTCTTGTAAGTGAAGCACGTGTCATCAGTAGCTGTTTGCTTTAGTCCAGGTGAAGTTTGTTTTCTGTGTGCATGCGATTTACTGCGTTACCCTTGTTTAAGTTTCCTGTAAATGCTATCTCCATACTTTAAATACTCACATAGGCAACTATTTCATCGTTTGCATTTTACGAAGAGATGGCACAGGTATACACACGTGTTCAGAGTAGGGGTAAGAATTGGCAACACTACCTCTCTCGGTCGCGCTAACTGTCAGAGCCGGAGATAAAACGGTGGTACTATAAACATGTATATGTTAATGTATGAGGGTGGGTAGTAGAGAGGTTTAGTCCACAACTTAGTATGTTTCTGAATGTTATATGGCTAATTACTTATTACCGGATGAAAAAATACATATGTTATATGATAGTTGTGAATATTGGTAGAATGGTGTAATACACAAATTATTTTTAGTTGTTTGAGTTTCATGTAAAATATATACTAAGTTATATTTTCAAGAATAAAGAAGAATTGCTAGTATTTGTATTTCTATGGATAGAAAACCCTTTAAAAGAAAGTTTTCAGCACAAAATGTAGTCACATAAAAAGGGAAGCAAAGAAATGATTTATCATCATCATCATGACTAACAATAGGGGATATATAGACCGTGGCATTATCATGATAAAAACAAATTGTTGCCAATTGGAGAATGTCGAACAGTAACAGTTTTGGAATTGGTCGGATAATATTACTAATTGTTTCAATACAGGCTATAAATGTATTAAAGCTCCAGGGGTACCTTGAGGAACTAAATAGGCAAATATAGGTTTAGTATTGTTAATTCAACCAAAAGTATACAATACAAAATTGGTTACATGCATTAATATACAAAAAGCTACTAATAAGAACATAATTCAGAGAACAAGCTTTTTACAGCTTTTTATAAAGTGAGTATTGAGTATTGGTGCTCAAAAATCAGTATCAGTATTGAGAAATAGTGGTATCATCCCATAACTAGTTAAAATTATAATTAATTAATTTCATTAACTGTACATAATGATGATGATGATGATGATGATAATGATAATAATAATAATACAAATGTTCAGCCAATTAATTGTTAGTGAAGAAACTCAAGTGTGCATTCAACTCTCATTGCAATTTAGTATTAAACTTGTATGTGTTGGGACTGTGGGGTATCATGCCTGGTATAATGTAATTTTTCATTCAACATTTTGCAAGTTTCTTATATTTTTTCATCAATTGGTAAAAACATTTGTCATTTGTAAATGAAATTTGAGATTTTTTGGAAATTCAATTTTTATTTTAATGAACAGCCTTGCTGTTTTGGGTAAGCACATTCACAAAATGAATTCTATAACACTTTGAATACTTGTCATAAAATTCCCCAACTCCTAGCTATGCAAAGTATTTTGACAAAATTTGAAATAAATAACCCCAAATAATTACCTACTATGAGTTTACATAGCATCTTTGGACAGAATATATCCCTTACCTGAGCTATTTTCCCTCGAAGACAAACATAAGCTTCACCACTCAGATACATCTGCTCTTCTACTGCACAGTCTAATTGCCTTCCCTTTTCCCAAAGCTTTTTAGGTTTGTGACATCGTTCATTACGTTTGGCTCCCCTTTTTAACTCTATCTTCTTTTTCTTCTGTAAACTGTATGACCCTGAAAAATAAAAAATTGAATAAAAGTTCAAATGGAACAGTCTATACTTAGTTCTTCCTCATAACACTTTCAGCTATTTAGGACTCAAGAGAGTGCTAAGTGAGCAATGATGGAAGGACAAGTTACAGTGAGCTCCTGCATCATAAGTGGAAGAGTGAAACAAGTAATGTGTGTAGAGCTTGCAGTATACTGAATGAGGATTGGGTATTCAGAAGGAAGAAATTTAGCTGTAACAGCAACAGAACTGGAGACAACAAAGTCATGATCATCATACCAATTGAAAGTGTAATTTTAACCCTGCTGGTAATGGGTATAGAATTAAACCCAGGACCAGTAGAAATAAAAACTATGCTAGAAAATATTATGGAAAAAAATTATTAAAATGAGGGGGATGGAGGAGAGAATTAATGAAAATTTAGGTAAAGTAGCCAAAGAAATAAAGGAAGACTTCAAAAATGAATTTCAAGGAATAAGAAAAGAGGTGAGTGAAATTCAAAACAGGATGGAAAGAATGGATGAGGAAAGAAGATTCAACTTGCTCTTCACAGGAATGGAAGACAAACAGGAATTTGGGCAATAGAAGAAGTGTCTATGACTTTAATGGAGAGTGGGAAAAGAAAGAGGATATAGGCCAATCATAATCAAATTGGCTACAATGCAACTGAAATACAAAATTCTGAAAACAGCAAAGAAGCTGAAAGAGTCTGGAATATTGATTAATAAGGTTCTGACCCCTAAACAAAGGGATCTAAAAAGGGAATTGAAATGGAAAATGCTACAAGCAAGTTCAGATGGGAAAACAGCATTTGTAAGAAATCAGCAACTTGGGTAGACAGAGAGAGGATACTGGCAGAAAACACCAATTACATATGGCACAAAAGAACAGAAATAGAGGAAATTAGAAAGCAAAAAATATGTGAACATGAGAGACTGGCAGGAAGTACAATACTCAACTTGCAGCAGAAGATAACATGTGCAAATTACTGGAGGAGAGGAAAGAAGACCAGAAATCAAGGAAGGGGAACAAAGCAAAGAACGTGAGAGAAATACGCAGCAAGCTGAATGCAGTGAGTCATCAAGGTCAAGGATAGCAGACATCAGCTGAGTGTGAGCCAACAGCAAAGACGACATCACAAGATACATCAAGGACGTCAGGGGAGATTCCACCAATGAAGGTTGTGTCACCATCACAGAAGGTGGTGTTAGCAGCTTGGAGTCTAGCAATCACAAACGGTGATTTGAAAGCATAGCAGATGAGTAGTGGGGAAACCATGAAAGGGGAAGAAAGTGTGGTAACATCGGAACATGAATCTTTAATAGTTCTGAATAAGTTGCAGGCTGCAAACACGAAAGAAATTCAATTAAGATTTAAAAAGTGACTAAATGTGTTAAAGAACACATCTTTAAAGCATTTAGTGGCAAAATTAGACATATTGGTGGTGATAGAGGCTTGGCTAAAAGAAGACTGTATAAATGTTAATGATTTTAGTTATTTTGGAAGGCAAGGGGAAATGTTAGCTAAGAAAGGAAGAGGATCAGCAGGGCTAGGAGCATATGTTAAGAAGTCACTGACTAAAATGATTAAGAAAACCAGGTCTAGGCATAAAGAAATATTTTGTGTGATAATGCATTATGAACTGGATGACACCATAATTTCTATAGGAATAACCTATAATTTCGCCTCACTTCCCAATTCTGGACTGTTTCAACACTTAGAAAAGGATATAAAATACTTAAGAGAATTATACATAAATTTAAAAACTATAATAATGGGAAATTTTAATGTACGGATAGGAGAAATGGAGGTGCAGGGACTAGAAGATTGGCAAAGAGATAAACCATTGAATAAAACCAAAAGGATCAGATGTAGTAAAGATAAGGTTTCGACAGAGGCAGTGAAAAATTTATAGTTTTTTGGGAGTAAGTTTATTTGACATTTTAAATGAAAATATTTCTAATATGAGTGTAGTGAATTTATATTTGTAAATAATAATGGCCAAAGTGTAATAGACTATATTTTATGGCGTATTAGTATTAGCTATATAGTAAATAATTTTAAAGTTTTAAACTTACGTTCAAATAGTGATTACTTGCTACTAGTAGTGGATATAAAGGTTAGAAATGATCAGTTGAATATGCAACATATACAACAAAACAATTGCAAACAAGAATATAAGAGATTTAAATGGAAGGAAAAATGTAAGAGTAAATTTTTACAATTGTTGGACTCTAAGATGGGTAAGATCTGCCAGCTTGGAATAAAACATGTGGTATTAGAAGCATAAATAGAAAAAGCAATGAACATATTAAATGTTGTAATGCAATGGGCACGTGACAAGGTGTTACTGAAAAGGAGGAAAAGCAAAATTAGGGAAGGGTGTTTTGATGAAGAATGCAGAGTAAGCAAAATGATAGTTAAACAAAGATTAGTAAAATAGAGATAGGAGATTAAATCTCCAAAGATTATTATCTTGAAAGTAAGAAATTATTATCAGGATCTGATAGAAAATAAGAAAAACAAGCGGAGATTGGAAAATGCTAATAAAATAATATAATAAGCGACAAAAATACAAATAAAATATGGAATATTATACAATTGACATATAACAAATATACCAATGCACCCAAAATATCACAGGGGGAATGGTTAGATTATTTTAAAAAACATTATGAAATATTATGGTGCATGAGAGCTAGGAATATTGCAGAAATGGTAATAATTTTGTTGAAATTTTGGAAAGTGAAATAAAAAAGGAGGAAGTAATAGAATATGCTAAACTACTGAAAGTAAAGAAAGCAGCTAGAATACATGGTATGCACTAATGGGGATAGAATGGAAGTACTTACAAATATATTCAATGCAATGAAAAGTAAAGGATCCATACCACAAAATTGGAGAAAAGCAAATATACACCTGATATATAAAGGCAGAAGTAGAATATATAAACCTAACAATTATACTGGTGTGGCTGTATTATCTAATGTAGGAAACATTTTTATTGGTATTTTGGCAGGCAGATTACAAAAATGGGTGGATCAATACAAACACCATCTGAATATCAAATGGGGTTTCAAAAAGGAATAAGAACTACTGACAACATATTCACTTTAAGAACTTTAATAAACATTCAAAAAATAAGAGAGGAAAATTATATTTGGCTTTTGTGGATTTGGAAAAAGTTTTTGAGTTGAAATGCAGTCACTGTGGTATAAGCTTTCAGAAAAAGGGATCAGTAAACACATGATAGAAGTTTTAAAAGCTCTATATACGGAAAACACTTTCTGCATAAGATTTGAGAAAGGTTTAATAACTAGAGAAGTAACACAAGCAAAGGGGCTAAGGCAAGGGTGTACGTCAAGTTCAGTTCTGTTTTATTTATATATGATATATTTGCAAAATATAAAGAAAAATATGAATTTTATGCCAGTTAAAAACAACATGCAGATCCCCAGTACATTATTTGCAGATGATCTGGTAGTTGCTTCTATTACGGTAATTGGCCTAAAATCAGCCTTGTATGAAATTGATCATTATTGTTCAAAGTGGGGTCTAAAGGTGAACCAAGACAAGAGACAAATTGTAATATTTAAGAAAGGAGGAAAGTTGAGTAAATATGAGAAATGGAAGAAACAAAATACTGAGTAAAATGTGGTACATGGGTGCATATATTTAGGTATAAAAATGGATGGAGAGGTGAAATGGGAAAGTGAAAAATGATTGGCACTTGAAAAAGGCAAAGCAGCTAAGTCAATCATAAAAGGATGTCTTTTTAAAATACCACAATTGGAAATTAAATGGCTAGAAATAATATGTAATGCAATGGTTGAAGCATGGATTCTTTATGGTAATGACATCTGGTGAATGGAAAATTTGTGGGAAATTGTGGATATAGTACATAGATCATTTTGCAAAGAAATAACCAGCTTATCAATTGCAGCTCTAAAAGAAGTTGCCCAAATAGAAATAGGAAGAGTTACAAGAAAAGGTTTGATTATGGAGAGAGCTTTAAAATTCTGATAAAGTATTTTAAACCTAAATGAGGACAGTCTGCTTAAGCAATGTTTAATACACCAAGGGCAGTTGCATAAAAAATGCTAACTGCAGTTCATTTATAACCAAGGATCAGTAAATGAACTTAGTTAGCTTCTCAGCGCGGGTTGTATAATGCTGATCTTAGATCAGATGAACTCCGTTCAGTGTTGATCCGAAAACACAAAAACAAATGTGGCAACATCGCCAAACATATTGCAACTTTCGTATTGTATCGAAAGGGCTCGAGAATCATTGGGACCATTCAACTCTGAGTGATTCAACTACCAGGGTAGCCAATATAGACACAAAAACTGTGTTTAGTTGAGAAATGAAACTTTCTCTTTATGACTTTTAGTACCAAAAATAGCGTTATTTTATATGGAAAGTATAAAAATGTACTCAAAATTAAATTAATATTCATAAAAAAAGCTATTTCACTTAATTTATCTCCATTAAATGTGTAGTATACCTCTTTTTATTTTCGTTTGTTTGCAATACTGTGACTTGGAAAGTATAACCCACAGATTAATATAACCATAAAATGGAGGTTCAGGGAAGGAAAAAAACACGTTCTGCCAATTTTAAAAGTGAAGAAAAGGATATGCTAGTCAAAATTTTTTTTAAACTATAAAGATATAATAGAAAACAAAAAAACAGACAGCAACATTACAAGGAAAAAGGAGGAGGCGTGGAAGGAAATAACTTCGGAATTTAATTTAAGAAGTTTTATTGCACGTGATTGCAAACGTTTGAAACTGTATTACGAAAACATAAAAAAGCACACAAAGAAAATAAATGCAGATAAGGTTAAAATATATAAAACAGGAGGCGGTATGTTTGTGCCATCCTCCTTGGAAGAAACTGGCCACAAATTATTTGCAGCACTCAAGCCGCAGTTTGTGCCAGTTACTTGTGACTTCGATGACAATGTGGGCTTCCATGGCGAAGAAATTGCGGATGTAGGCATGGAAGTCATCTGCAGTTCACCGCAAGATGTCATTGTAAATGATGTCCAACTGGAGGTCTGCACTTCACAAGAGGGAGAAATGCAGTTGTGGAGCCAGGTCCTTCAACATCTTCAAATGCATGTACACCCAGATCCACATCATTCCCTGGAAAGAAGAGGAAAGAAGATATTAGGGAAAAGTTCTACAAGAGAAGGTTGGAATGTTTAGTAGAAGAACATGAACTGAAAATGAAAATTTTAAAACTGGAACTAGTATGAAGAAATCACAAAAAATGTAAAAGGTTGAAAATGAGGTTAGGTAATAATAAAGTTAAAGTGAATACCTGAAAGTGTTGTTAATTACTGCAGTTCTCAGTGCTGTGTTTTCCCTTCTATCTCTTTGATTTAAATCAGGTATAGGCAGTTCCTGGTAAATTCTCCTTCCTCTGTAAACAGCATCGTCTACGTCAGGAGTGTCGTCTTCTGCATTAATGGCTAAGGTATGTAATACAAATGTAACTACTATTATAGGAGGAACTCGAAGTAATTTCACAGCTAATTTCATTCTTAAGCATTGTAATCGTCTTTTGACAATGCCAAAAGACCTTTCAATAACTGATCTTGTTTGTCTAGGAGCCCTGTTATATGCCCGTTCTGCAGGAGTTTCTTCATGCATTGTAGGTGTGAGTAAGTAATGACAGCAGTGATAGGCACTGTCTCCTAGGAGCACACCTTGGAGAAATTCTTCAGCTTCAAACTGTGCATGAATTCTAGAATTTCTAAAAATGTTGCTATCATGCGCCGAACCTGGCCATCTAGCAACAACATTCTGGAAGCGAAGTTGAGTCACAGACAGCTTGTACATTTAAAGAAAACCAACCATGGTGATTTATGTAAATCTCAGCATTATTCCCACCAGGTGATTTAATTGGGATATGTGTGGTCTACTACACCTAAAACTCCTGGGAAATTACATATATTATGGAACTCTTGCATAACCCATCTTATTTCACCCTCTTCCCTAGGCATCTTGATGAAATAAGGTCTTAAGGCTGCAATCTCACTTGTAACTTTGTGAATAGTCCTACTTGCAGTTCCTTTATGCACATTAAAGATATCCAATCCATCTGGAAGCTCCCAGTTGCATAGAAGCGTAATGTGAGAAGGAGCATAAACATTGGATTAAGTGCATAATTCCTCAGGGTTTGTGTCCTTAATTGTGCATGTAGCCTATGCTCCAGTTCTTCGACTACATGCTTTGATAGTCGAAACCTCATTTTGAATTGTCTCTCGTTAAGTTCTAAGATGGGATGCCTTCTGTGTTGGCAAACACGAGGAGCACTTTCAAGTTCAAAATCCTCATCGTCGGAGATATCAGAGTAATCTGACACCTGAAAATAATAACATGTAAGCATAGGTTATAAATGCAAAACAATGCATCCTACCAAGCCAACTGTGAAATAAAGAGGTTAATTGAGTTTTGAGAAAAACTCCGACTTTCATTAAAGTACAAAATACATGTTAACTAATGGCTAATTTCCTCTTGAAAAAGTAATCTGGGTGTTTGGAAAAATTGTTAAAAAACAAATTTATGTGAATAACATTTTACAAAAGTAAATCAATATTAAATATTGTGTGGTATAACCCCTTCTTTGTCAAGCATTCAATTATCCAAATAACTACAAAAACAAATCATTACTTACCATTTTATTTAAAGCTGTGCTATTTATTTCTTCCTTATTAAAAAAGGCAGCTGTTATGTAGCTTCTGTATTCTGCTGATCTAAGTTCAATCAAGTTAACCTGAGAAAATTCACCAGTCAGATTTGATCTTAGATCAAGGTGCCATGACCTCAGATAACGTTAATACAACCAAAATTCTAAGTTCAGCTTGACTTGAGATCATTTTCAGGTGGTTGAACTCAGATTAACTTTTATGCAACTGGGCCCAAGAATCATATCTAGGAGGTGGCTGGGTAGTCTAAGAAATATTTTGGAGAGTAATGGATTAGGGTATAAGGAGGAAAAGAGAAACAAATGTTAGAGGATTTTGGAAAGAGGCACAAAGACGTTTCAAAGATAAAGAGATATAAAAATTGTTTGGTCATTTAACTGAGAAGACTTTACTGGAATTTTATGTTAGGATGAAAAGGGCATGGAAAACGGAAAATAATACTGACAAAGTTAATAAGGAGGAAAGAGAAGGTATAGCATGGGCGAGAGCAGGTGTGTAGAAGTTAAATGGTGAAAGAAAAGGTTTTACTCAAGAAGAATATCCACATGTGGAGGGAAAGAAGACCTGGAACATAGTGTTTGATTGTAAGGAAACTGAAAATTAGAGAAATGAATTCATTAAGTTTAAATTTAAAAGGGAAAAAAGAACAATGTTGAACAAAATATTCATAAAGGTGAGCAAGAATGTGGGACAGAATTTATTTAGAGTTAAAAAGAAGTGTAAATGGACAATGAAAAGAGAAGAAGAAAATTGATACATATGTAAAAGTATAATAATTTTTGCATGTGCAGTGGATGTCTACCGAAGAAGTAACCAGGGTCAAATTTTCAGTAGGCAAATGTATATATTGTAAATTTCTTAGCACTAAATTAATTAATTAAAAAAGTAGGACTCCTGAGAAAAACAGTATCCTCATTAACAAGAGAAAAATACATACTACTTTAGTTTTCAGTAGTACACTGTTAATGTCTTAGTGAAATCAATGTGGCTGCTGTAGGATATTTTTGATCTCAGGAAATAACAAATTCCACATTAGTTCTTGAGGGGGAACACCAACTTTTTTCAGGCGGGCGGGCATGTGGGGTGCCATATTTGTTTCTCAATTTCACTGTGCAGCTTAGAAAAAATAGGGATATAAATACATGGGTTGATTTTTTAACAGCTGCAACAATGCTATGAAATGGAGCCAGACAATATGATGTATACCAGAGGTTAGTTAAATGCCCACCCTCCCTCAGAGCAAATGAACTCATCCTCCTCCTCCATACCCATGTGCACCAACAACAATAATTAATGCAGTTTTGAACAAGTGCTTGAGGAATAATCGCAATGATTTCAAAGCAAGATCAGAGGGGTTGGTTGAAAATTGAATGTGCTAGAGTTCACAATGTTACAAAGGATTGCAAGAGGCTTGTGGTGAATGTGCATTATTTCACCATACAGTAGCAAGGTGGGTCAAAGCCATCAGAGGACAACAGAATGTGACAGACATGCCTTGACCTAGCCATCCTGCAGTAAGGGAAGATGTGCAGACTCTGAACATGTTAATGCTGGCAGATCAGAATGCCACAATTCGTGAATTGGCCAATGATACAGGACTGGCGCCTTTGACTGTACTTAACCTCCTGAACCAGCAGCTCAGAATGTTAAAAATCGCTCAAGACGGGTTCCATATGGCCCAAAAATCAGAAATGGCTGTGTCTTTTATTAACATTGAATTTAGTTTTACAATTGGTGTTGCTGATCATTTCCAAATATACAGGAATGCATAAACTCTACTAAATTCCAAATTTGTATGCCTTCTACGAGGTGCATTCAAGTTATAACACCTCCATTTTTTTTCTCAGAACTGGAAACAGATAGAAGCATGCAGTTTGTTTTAAAGTAAGCAGGCACTCTTTGCTAATGCGTGACTGAGTTGGCAGCACTGTATGTCACGTAGAACCTCTCTTAGCAACAGCGAGAGTGAGGATTGTTTTGTATACTTAAAATGGTGACGTTTCATTACATGATCAGCATGTAATCATTTGTTATCTCCATTTGCGTGGTGTGACACTGAAAGATTATTTGTAGGTATGAACATTACTCTTTACTGAAAATGTTTAAATTAAAATAAAAAGAAACAAATATTTAGTGCCATCACACTTATTTTGATCTTCCTAGAAGTCAAATTAAGTACTGGCACACTATGGTGTGGAGGAAGAAAGACTATGGTGTGGAGGAAGAAAGTTGAAGGATTTCAACTTTCATTCTTAGATTACATACATTAAACACAAAAATAGCATACCAAAATCTCCTATTTTTCGCTGATGTTCCTGTTTTTCCTTACTGGTGGTCACTGTCTTTGGAGCATCTGTAGTGAGACTTTCTTCATTTTTGTCTGCACGTACTAACTTCTTTTGTTTCTTGACTGAGACATGGTTATTATCAATGCTTTTTCTCTTTCGGGTACCACTGTCTTTTCCATCCATCTCTAAGGGGAAAAAAATAAAATAAAAACAATTACTAAAGCATTAATTTTCTGCCAGACTCAAGCTACTACACATCTCCCAAAAGGTTTGCATTACAATTCTTATATAATTCTTCTACAAATTACAGGTTGTTCCCATACATCAAAAATATTTTCAATAAGATTAGGGAAGAGAGTTATTCTTGTCGTGTTAAATCTGGAGCATCAAGGTACCAAACTTAGCACTTTCTAACATGCACATGCACAAAAGAAACTAATAATTACTTTTATGGTGCATGCATCCATTCATATCTTAACCCTCCATCAGGCATATAGATTAGAGGAAGTGTCAGCATTTGCTACTAGCACACAGCTTTATGCATTACCTCCAAAAGGCCACGAGGATACAACAACATGAAAATTTTCTAGAAAATTCCCCTACCTCAAACTTCCCTTTACGTGGATAAATTTTTGAACATTGTTTTTATTTTCTCAAAAATGTTTTAATGATTTTGGTTAAAATACCATATATTTAAAATATTTACATCACAAAATATATATCTTGAACTTTTTGGGAGTAACCTGTGAAGTACCCTTTATTCCCAAGGAATTTTGTATAACAGGTAAACCATAAGAGAGACAAAACATACTAAACAAAAACATGCATCTGTTTAAAACACACAATAATTTATTTGAAATAACTTAATTTTTGTGGCATCAGCAATTTCCGAGATATCCATTAAAATTGGTTTGAACCTGTCAATACTGTCATTCTTAAAAAGCTGTCACTATTCAGTTGTTTTTTCATGATATCATGGCAAGACTACAGAATTTTAAGACCAGCATTTAGTATCCCACTTTTAAATGTCTGACTATTCATTTAGTTTCCTCTTTTCCCCTTGTACCTACAACAAAATGTGTAATGAAAATATTTCTGCTGATGCTTATCTCAATTAACAGGAAGTAGATAGAAAAATAAGCTTTTGTAAGAATAGTTTGTAGAAGCTATAAAAAAATAGATGCTAGTGGGTACAGAAAATCATGTGAATGCAACAGATCAGAATTTTTAATCCTCAATGCAATTTACAATCATTATTTGCCACCTACTGCCAGAGATATGAAGACACAAAAATATGGTGGTGATATTAGTACAGATGACCTTTAAAACCATCAGATGCACTGCATCCCGGAATCAACAGAGCTGGTTTTTTCTCACATACATTTTCAGCTTTTGGTTTCCATCATTTCTACAATCAATACCTTACTGGCTGATGAGTAATTGTCTGCCTGTTGAAATGTATAATTGCTGCCATTACACATGAAACAAATTCAATATTAATTACACAGTCATGTGGGGTCATCTAGGAAACATGTTGCCCATGTCAAGACTAGAGTGTGACTGATGGAGGTCAGTTTACAAGAAAAGAACTAAGATTGTTACCAATTACTACTTTTTATTTAACTAACAATGTATAATTATAAGTAATTATTTACTTTATTGTATTCATTTGTGTTCAGCTAATACATACGGAGTATGACAAAGCATTTAACCCAGGCTCATAAGTAATTATGTTTGGTGAAGATTTTATTTTCTCTCTTAAAGTATTCATTTACACATAGAGCATTTGTTACAATGCCCTATTTCGGACGAAGGAAATAAGAATCTGATGGCACTTTGTTGGGATGCTAGAGAAAAATGGCATAACAACCAAGATTTCCCAGGTCATTGGAGGAGGAGCATTCACTTACAATACTGAGGAGGAATACTCACAATATTCCCCATAAGCATTTCTCATTAGACCCTTCCCATAATTCCACCTCTGAGGATATTGCTTTGAATAGAGTGATATAACAGCACGTTATACCAGATAAAATGGGTATAGATATTATCCACGTAGTACAGGATTCCAAAAGAGGTGAACAAAAAATTATAATACCATCTAATCTTTAAGTACTTATTCAGCGAAAATAAATCTTCTGTATTGCAATCACATGACTTTCCCTATTTACTCTTCTACAAACTAAAACTTATTCTTCCATGTGCTTTATGTTAGCCAAGATAAACTTTTGTAGAAATGGTTTTATTACAATTTCATTGTAGGTACAAGGGAAATACAGTAGGTTTAAGCAAGAGTTAAATATTTTAAAAATAGGTCGGTAAGCTATGGCTTTGAAATTCAGTTCTCTTTGCATGCCCTACGGAAAAAATAAATAAATAGTGACTTATCAGTTAAAAAAGTATGAAGTGATGGTAGATTGAGTCACACTTTTTTACACTCACCTTCACTAATTAAAAGTTTTATAAAACAGGAACGTTTTCGAGGGCATTCGTCCTCATCGTCAGCAATTGGGTGACTAAAGGTCGCTTTCTCCCATGTCCTCTTCTTCCTCTTCCTGTGGATTCTGAACCTGTTGCCATCTGGTGTTGGGGGCAAAAAGTTTTAACACATTGCTTACAGGCGGGATTTCAAAATTAATGACGCCATTTTTGATTATGTGTATTTTTTGCCAGATGTTCAATTCTATTGGTGCGGTGTCACTGTGAGCAATGTGTTAAAACTTTGTGCCCCCAAAACCAGATGGCAACAGGTTCAGAATCCGCAGAAAGAGGAAGAAGATGACATGGGAGAAAGCAACCTTTAGTCAACCAGTAGCTGACGATGAGGACAAATGCCCTCGAAAACGTTTCTGTTTTATAAAACTTTTAATTAGTGAAGGTGAGTGTAAAAAAGTGTGACTCTATCTACCACCATGATGAATACTTCACTGTTAATAGTGCTTCTGTTTTTAAGTTTTAAAGTATGAAGTATTTGACAATTCAAACCAATTATAATGAATATAACATAAAAATTAATGGGAAACACAGTGAAGTAAGTAAAATATTAATAAAATTCATGTGGCAACACACTCTAACTTCACTCTTACAAGATAATTACCTTGAACATGTTTCGAAGACACCTTGTCTTCATCATCAGCTAAGAGCCACTAATGAGCCTGTCGGTTCCGATGTAGAGGTCGCCGTTGAACTTCTTGACGTTAACGTAATTTCTGGCTTGATGTATTTAAAAATGATGATGAAGATAAGGTGTCTTCGAAACACGTTCAAGGTAATTATCTTGCAAGAGTGAAGTTACAGTATATTGCCACATGAATTTTATTAATATAATGAATATGTTTGAAACGGTTAATGGCACAAAAAAAATTATTTCACACAAATTGCATGTATTAATGACATCTACATTCTGTATAGTAAGTCTTTATCTCTTATGATTTACAGGTTTTACAAAATTCATTCACAATGAAAAGGACTTCAAGCCTATTTGCAGAAAATTTAAGATTGCATTTTATTATTCATGCACATGTCCTAAACATATTATGGTATTTTAATAAAAATCATTAAGAGCCATTTTTGAGAAAAATAATGAAACTTTTTCCATATAGAAGGTATTTTGGGGTGAATGGATTTTCTTGAAAATCTTTATGTCAGTCCCTTGAGGTACTGAACTTAAAACAACAAGTTTGGTATTATAGAAAAATTGCGTCAGAGTTGAAACTCTTATCACTAAATCGTTGTTCATCTTGACGGCTTGGAGAGATGTTAAGGTTTCAACACCGACTCAGTTTTTCTATAATTTCAAATTGACATCCAGTGGCAGCTCGTGAGTATACATTTTGGGTGTTCACAAAATGTTAAATTCAAAAAGCCCCAAAAATGTGAAGTAGCATATACTGCATAACAGTTATGAGTATGAACAAACTTATCCAACTGCAGCTGCTCCCAATAATAATAATAATAATAATAATAATAATAATAATAATAATAATAATAATAATAATAATGCATAATTGTCGAAAGAGAGGGTGTTTTGTGGATTTTGATTGTTTTGCACATAATTAAGTACGGTTTAGGGTAACAACAAGGTAATGTGTAGGCTTTCACTACTCTCCATTTGCATTCTGTCAGCCCAATATTCATATTACTAATTTATTAGCACTCGGCAAGTCTCATTTTCTGAAGCGGGAAAACGGCATAATTTCTTATAAAATGTCCTGCCCCTCCACATACTCCACACAAAAGTTAATCAATATAAATACACATCATACTACACTGTAGGTACACGTTAAATACGGAAAACTATACTGCATCATGGCTGACACTATTTGTTTATAAAGAAAGTCCATGCATCTGGTTTTCAATTGAGCAAATGTCGTCTCACTTTATGATTGAAGTCTTTAGTATCATATCATAATATAGGCACCATAACTCAACCAGAAATCCATAATATACATCGAAAATAAGCTTTTCTATCCGAATAACTATAACATATACTCAGATCAGATCCAAATTTTGCTGACCAGTGAATGAATTGGTGTGTCTGTCCAGTATGCTATAATCTAGCAGGATTTATGCCAAACTGAAAAAGCGAATGGGGGTTCCCAACTTCCCGCCTTTGCACTCTCACATGAATGAAACTTGTGCTACTACCTAATGGCACTGATGTAAACTTGTTGCTGAGAGATGAATGATAAGGGCCAGTGCACATCTTCAAGTGTGCACAGCCATATGTACTTCACCCATAAGGTAATTACATCATACTAGTTGTACATGCACAAAAGCTCCTAAGAACGTGCACAAGTCAAGATGTGCTCGTTACTGTTGTCATGTCTCATTGAGTATAGAGGAGAAGCATGGTAGATTTTAAATTACCACAGCTATGTTACATGTAATAGCATTCAAAGAAAAAATAGCCAATAAATCTTTAAGGTGTCAAAATTAGGGTGTTCACGTGCTCTTGTGCTCTTAAACAGCAACTGCCACTGTTCACATCATTGTTACTAGTTTATCCATATATTATATAAACCAAGTTTGGCATTAACACGAGATTGTGTTTCTTAGTTCTCTCTCCCTCCTCTCTCTCTCTCACACGCACACACACACATGAAAGAGAAGATCTTAGGAAAAGTGTAGTGAGAACGAGAAGGAAATGGCTGATACAAAACAGTGTACTTCTGAAAACCTTCAATTTCAATTTTCTCTCTCTCTCTCTCTCTCTCTCTCACACACACACACACACACACACACACACACACACACACACACACACACACACACACACACACACACACACACACACACACACACACACACACACACACACACACACACACACACACACACACACACACACACACACACACACACACACACACACACACACACACACACACACACACACACACACACACACACACACACACACACACACACACACACACACACACACACACACACACACACACACACACACACACACACACACACACACACACACACACACACACACACACACACACACACACACACACACACACACACACACACACACACACACACACACACACACACACACACACACACACACACACACACACACACACACACACACACACACACACACACACACACACACACACACACACACACACACACACACACACACACACACACACACACACACACACACACACACACACACACACACACACACACACACACACACACACACACACACACACACACACACACACACACACACACACACACACACACACACACACACACACACACACACACACACACACACACACACACACACACACACACACACACACACACACACACACACACACACACACACACACACACACACACACACACACACACACACACACACACACACACACACACACACACACACACACACACACACACACACACACACACACACACACACACACACACACACACACACACACACACACACACACACACACACACACACACACACACACACACACACACACACACACACACACACACACACACACACACACACACACACACACACACACACACACACACACACACACACACACACACACACACACACACACACACACACACACACACACACACACACACACACACACACACACACACACACACACACACACACACACACACACACACGAAAGAGAAGATCTTAGGAAAAGTGTAGTGAGAACGAGAAGGAAATGGCTGATACAAAACAGTGTACTTCTGAAAACCTTCAATTTCTGAAATTTGACACACTGCAACCTAATAATATATTACTGAACAAGGCAGGGAAAATATAAACAGATAAGATAATAAAATATTTATATATAACTTTGACCTATGTTAATACAATTGCATTTAGCATTGTATGTTTAATTAAGTAATGGAGCATGCAGTAATAAAGATATTATTAAAAAAAAACACACACATGTACATGGAACTTTTTCTAAAAATACTTCTTTTTTTTTTGATTCTGGGGGCCTAAAAACATGTATATCTGGTGAAATCTTGATATCAAATTTCTGGGTTAGTATTACTTCCATTGAACATAGCTAAGTTGTAGACAAAGTAAAAATGTACTTTGCACACTTTTTATGTCATTATAGGTAATTCACATTTGGGACATTCCAGTTCAAATTGTCCGAAATAGAAGGAAAATCAACCTTGTATTTTTTTCAACAAAATGAAACCTTTTGTAATTGTAGACAAGCCGATACATTGCCTTATGCAAACTCTTAAAATTTAGATCATCATAGCCTTGCAATTAAAACTGTTCAAATGTATCGTATCTTCCTAAAACTTCCAACTTCAACCTGTTATAACTCTGAAACCATTAAATCTAATTATTTAAATCAAGCTTTATTTTCATTCCCTAAACTTAAATTTCATACTGGTAAGTAAGCATGTTATTTTATTTAAGTGAAGAAAATCCTATTTTTTTCAAGTGTAGGCGGTTACAGATTAAGAAACATAATTTTATTATATATTGTAGGATTCCATAATTTACACACAATCAAACATATACTTTACTGTAATGGTTACTGATAAGGTTTCGTCTAAAATAATTACAGAAGTAAATTTCTTTATGTGCTCATGGTCACCCTCGTGTTTATTTTGAACTGAAGGTCAAGCAAGTTGCTGTGCAAGGTTAAACAATGAGAGCACTTACTAAGCAGCATGTGATTCTGAGTATTTCCCCACAGTTTCACAGAGCGCTTGATCATGTCGTGCATGAACTACGTAAATCGCTGCATTTATTCACTTTTTGTGTTTTAACTACGAACATCCAAACATAACCACTTTACCAACATGGCCGACTTCTTAATGACACAATGAATTATTCTCAATCTAATATTTTAGTTTTATAAAAATCTGAAGATACTTAAAATAAGTAAAAACTGTATATAGATTTTTGTGAATATTATAAAAACAATTACTATAGTATGCTGTAATGAAATGTGGAGTTTTATCTACAAAATGAGATTTGCTACAATAATCTAAAATAAAGGGTTCCGAAGTTTTATGCACACTTAAAATGCAACAAAATGAATTAATGCAATACATTTATCGTTCAATAACATGATGTGAAAAGAGGGGGTTGGGTTTTAGATGCCAATATTTTATAAATATGCTTTCCTTAGCACCCCTTATTAATAGGAAAGATTACAATGCAAACAAAAAATGTGAGATTTTTTGCCATTCGATTTCACATGGAATGTCCCATATGCAATGGCTAACACAAATCCTAGTGTAGTCAAAACAGCAGCTGGTCTACACTGTTATTTTCACTACGTTATCTGTGAAGTGACTCAATTTGCCACAATTTAGCATTTTTATTTGTTATTTTGTATAGACAATCATTTATACTGGAGTTCAGAGACTGCAACAGTGGCCATAAAGACTGAGCTCATAAGTTCCTTGTACAGTTGTGGTATTGCTTAGCATCATACACCATGAGGAACATTACCAATATTGCACTTGTTTGTATTTCCTTTTACTGAAGGCTTATTACACAAAAATATTTACTTTGTTTTGCTGCAATTCCTGTAATTGTTAAATAAAAACACCCAGCCTGCTGTAAGCTTACCCTGAATGCTTAGATAAAAACAAGCACTTTTTGTATCTGACAGTTTAGCTTTAGTTGCTTTCTTGTTTGTTTTGTTTATGAGATCCTTCAGCAAGCATGAGCTCTGAGAGATTGAACATGTCATACTGTAAACAACCTTCACCAATCATAGAACTACTTTCTCGCTCCTCACGGAAAACCATCACTGAACATTCAAATCAGAGATACTATACAGGACAAAATTTTCCTCTACCACCATAGTTATTGATCATGCAGTGCAAAACAATCTTTTTGTCCTTCAATTCACTTTCATTTGCAAAGCTGGGAAGACAGTTCACTTTAGAGCAATATATTTTTGTATGTAAATGTTGTTATAAATACATATCGGCTTGTTGCATTTGTGAGTTTATCCTGAAGTTCCCTGGGCAATTGTTTCCTTCCGAACATCAATTCATGAGCTTGCAAATAAATTGGAGACTACTGGTTCAAAAAACACACACCAGGACATACGGCGTTAACTGAAGAAAAATTGAATGAAATTGGTGCAAATATTGTATATTCATCACAAAAATCAATACCGAAATTAGCACAAGTTGGGGTTTCAGTGACTTGCTCATACAATATAGAAATTGTTAAAACTCAAACCTTACAAATGCACACGTGTTCATAATTTAAAAACAAGAAATTCCTTGGCACGTGTGCATTATTGCAAGTGTTTCTCTCATCAGTAACTGAACGGTTAATCCACATTATATACAGGAAAGGCCTTCAAAGGCATGATGTACCACCAGTTATTTGCAGGTGGATACATTTTATGTTAACCAATAGGGAGCTAACCTAAGCATAGTTGGGTAGATGCTGGGTCTATCTGCTGCCAGGGGCTGTCCACATGGCAGGAGTCCTCTTGTCCCAATGGATGGACTATTGCAGGAACTAAATATGCCAGTTTTCTTACTATTGAATTTGTGAATGATATTGCTACTATCATAAAGGGAAATTCGCTAATGCTGTTGTTAAGTTGCTTCAATTTGTAATCATGAAAGTTGCGATATGGTGAGATGTAACCAAATTTTCTGTCAAAGTAAAATAATGGTAACAGCCTTTATCAGAATGAGCAATATCCGGACCTTAAAAGGAACCTACTCTAGTAAGACTATAACATATTCATCCCAAGTCAAATATCTTGGCTTCTTTTAGACAAGAAACTGATTTGGAAAGACCATTTAGGTCACTTAGGCCCTTTAGAACCATAGAACCCTGTTCGGCAAACATGGTGACTAAACACCAAGTGGTGTATTGGATATACAACACGATGATTAGACCCCTCCTCTTTCACTGCAATGTGTTGGTAGGCAAGAGTTAAATTAAGCCAGTGCAAAACTGAAATTAGCAAGTTGTATTTTTAATTACCATTAAGGCGCACTGAGGACTACCTCCTCTGCAACCATGGAAATGCCATTAGAATTCGCCCCCTTATCCATTTAAGTCGAGGCAAGGGCATTCCATAGGTTAAAGCTCAAGCTGAATTTCCCCTTGGTGGACATTTAGATCACCTCAAACTGCCCTGAGACAAAAAATTAATTAGGATACTCAGTATGAGCACTGACATTTCGAAACCAAGGTTTTTGTTTGACAAAACTGTGAAATGAAGGCCCAATCTGTATACTGACGGTTCTAAAACCAAATTTGGGACAGGGGCTGGAATCTATGTCAACGGTACCAACTTTAGCAGTTATTAATGCTTTAACACTTGGATAAAAGAAACCTCTTCCCACAAACAACAAAGCCTACGTTATGTAGGAGTTTGCTGTTAATATACTCATGTAGATTAGTATGGAAGTGTATTGGATGATTTCAGAGTAATAACTTAGACGGATTTTTGCTTTCGACCTCCTATAGGTTAGTAGGAAAATAGGACATTTTGGAATATAAGGTTAAATAAAATTTCACTGTTGATAACTTTGTAAAGGTTACCTGCAAAATAGATTAGATACTTTTATGAATATTGGGTTAATATCAATTGCATTATATTTAAGCAAGTATTACTGCCATGAACATTTAAAAAAAGAAAATAAAACTATAAGCAAACTATGCCTAAGAATCATACTAGAGGTACAGGCTGATTTTTTTTATTCTGACACACTTATCTGTATGTGCAGTAGTTCGACAAGTCCATTTATCTTTTGGGAGGGGTGCTGCATCAGTAGTAACAGAGCAGCAGGCGCATACTCAACGTGAGATCAGGTGACATCACCATGCATTTCGAGCCCCACTATAGACTACCTTCCCCTCTATGTCAGGATGAAAAACTCTACCTGTATGATGCATTAGAAATGTAATATAAAATAAAGCAACAATGCAACTTTCAAGGATCTTATGCTGTTTACAACATTCCTTCTCAGTTCCAAACCTGGAAATTACTCTTTTGAAGGATAATAATTGTGACTGTCTTACTGTCATATAAATATTGGTTCAATATTTTGTCTTGAAATTGCTACTTTCAATTGAGGCCGAAGGTATGTAATTTTTTTATGGTTACTTCCAAGTTAGTACCCAAACCACTAGCAGAGTTGGCAATTAGGATAGGACAAGATAGGAATAGATGCGGAGTGGGACTTAGCACTTTGACCTATGCAGATCTTTTGTACCTAGGTCCCTGACGGTGCCTCCGGGAGGGAGGGTTGAAGTAAGAGGAGACAGATGGCAGACAGACCAGGAGGCATGACAGGCAGAGGGCAAGGCCCCTACAGTTTACAGGTTTGAACTCCCAGGTGGTGATTGGTGGAGCCAGCTCCCCTCCCCACCCATCCCTGTGGGCTTACACATCCCCTGGGAGGCCTGGAACCTGGAGACCATTCACAGTCTGGGGGACAAAGGTTTCCTCAGAGCATCCTTTTCCCCTACCATGCACATGCTGAGACCTCCTGGCAACACTTGCAACCCTGAAAGAAACCAAGCAGATGAAAGGTGAAGTGAAATAAGAATGGAAATGAAATGGAAGGACAAAAAATTTGGGGAATATGATCCTTCCCAGCATTTGCCTGGTGACGCAGGGAAACCCCTGAATAAACCCATGGGTCAGGAAGGTTGGCCACAGGAATCGAACCCACAACCTCCCGAATGCTGGCCACAGACATTACCACCTGAGCCATCCTGCTCAGTGGAAATTAGTTCATTGTTAAAAATAACTCCTGGTTAGCTGCTGACCGAAGGTTGTAGTACAAAAATTTGGACCTGACTCCCAGTTAGCATCTAACAGGAACCTCAAGCAGAGATCATAATACAGGCCCTAACAAAAGTTAATATCACTTCCATAACACATTATCCCATTCACAGCCAGGTTCAGAAACTCGTCAAAGTTTCTACTTTGTGACAGCCATAAGCCTTTCTAGGAGTGATTGGTCTTAACCCACTATGCATAGCAATGATGTTCTATGGTTTGACATCCACCATGTTTGCTAAAAGTTACATGCTCATTTGAACTTCCCTTCAGGCCAACTTAGTGTTTACAGCAGCAACTTTATTCTGACAGTATTTTGACATGTGATAATGTCTGTATATTTCAATTTGCATCCTTGTTTCAGCCAATATCCCTTGGTTTTTGTTTAATTATTTTAACATTGTGAATTGTATAACTCACTCACTTAATCTTTATATGGCTGATGTTTTGTATCCAGGGTTTTTACTTGACCTTTGGATAATTATAAAATAATTTTTTCACTCATCTACGTGTTCATTTCGCAGTTTCATTCAACTGACATGGCCTCTCTATTAAATAGTTTCATTTGCTCTTCTCATTAAATTCCTAAGTACTGATGTATTACATTGATTCTTTTTTTCAAAAAGTTGGATAAACTTTGTATACCTCAATAAAGCGTTCTAAGGAGTCCTTATTTATGAGTTGCCAAGACATTCATCACAAGGATCTATAAAGTGTGTGTAGGATGGAAGCCCATGGGTAATGCATATGCACAAAAAGACATGACATAGATGCATGTGTTCACAATACACGGCAAGTTGTCCTGTGGATATGATTCACAGTGATACAAAGACAAGAAAAAGCCTGTAACTGCATGGCTATTTTCAAATTTCAAATAGAAAAAACACATTCCAAATCTTTGTTTTCAAAAGAGCACATTGAAGGTAAGTAAAGCTTGTTTAATGGGTGCGTACTTGTATGTGTTTGAAAGACTTGTGCACATTTCATTGAAATAGTTGCTCAAAAGCTATATGTGCAATATAGAATAAAAATGAATAAGAGCATTTGTAAAGAAGAGAACGAGGGAGGGAAAGTGACACGTAAAGAGAAAATGGCTGTTTATTTATTTTAGTCATTTATTTTCTCATTGTGTGATACCATTAGTACATATCTCCTCACCAAAACCCCAACCTCCAATGCTTATCCCTGAGGAATAGAAAAGGAGTATAAGTGCAATCTGCAGTATTCTAAAACTGACTCCCAGTGATTACATTATTAGGGCAAAATTAAGCTTATCCAAATTTAATTGATTCACATGTGCATTAACCTGAACCTGGGAGAACCCACTGATTTACTACAAAGCCATATTCTAACAGCCTGTTGCATGGAAACATGTGATGCATACAAATTTCAGCGAAGTGGAGTTAAATTTTACAGCTAGGAACTCCATGCTATGCAACATGTAGAAATTCAACATATACAGTTCTACTGCAGTATTGGATTATGGGAATTGAGGTGTTTTACTTACAAAATCAGGGTCATTTGATATCCAGAGTAATCCTTGGATTATCGGCTTGTACTTTTAAAGAATTCAGCAACAAATTAATATGATAAACCTAACTTAGAGGTTACCTTTGAAGCCTATAAATTTTTTAAAAATAATCTTACTTTCCCTTTCCACTTTAATCCTTGGGATATCAGTTCATACTTTATTCATTTGGCCCCACCGTGAGCAACGCTCAGGGACATTGAGCATGACATACAATTATGAAATATGCACCATAACTAATAAACATACCCAGCACCAAGAACTTTTTTTTTAAACTAACAACATACCCAACACTAAGAACACTTCTCCCTCTCCACATCATGCATTATCTAAGAGATGAAAATTTGTAAACCACCACCATTCCAAGAGTAAACATCTCAGCATGCATTACAGAAGTACAACAATAACAAATAAGTGTAAAGGTACTCGTCCATGATGCAACTTAAATGGCTTGCAACTTCGAACTGTGCAACAAAAGTGGAGTTGCATCGTGTAAACTACCAAGCAAGTAGGAAAATTGCACGCGCAACTCAAATTCAGCACAACTTCTAAGTGGCGTGCAACTTAGGAAGTTGCTTCGTGTACGCAGGGAAAAAAAGAAAGTGGCTTGAACAGTTTAGAAAACTTTTGTGGCGTATTCCGTGCAACTTGGTTATGTCGTCTGCTTTGATAGTAAATAGCTGTTTGAAAGGTAGGTACAAGGATTATAATTTGTGTTAATCTAAATACAGAATTAAGACACATACGTGCATTTTATTTCCTTAACAATACGAACAATTTATTGTAGTACAGTGACAATTTATTTCTTCATAGCTATTAATGTCCTTAACATTAAATGGACGAGGGAAATGATAAAAAAGTTTATTGAACTGATTGAGACCAAAGATTGCTTGTGGAGAGTAGACACGGCGGATTACAGAAATAAACAAAAGCGACAAAATGCATTACCTGATATAGAAATAGAGTTTTACATGTCAGCAGAGGAAATTAAAGTAAAAATCCACAGGTTGAGAACCCAGTTCACCAACAAAAGGAACAATGAAGGCAGGGAAATCTGGAAGTGGTGCAAAAGACGAGTATAAAACAAAATGGGAATTTTACGATGCACTGCAGTTTATGTTTTGCCACACCATCACCAATAATGATGCAGTAGACGAGTAGATTCTTTGGTAAGTACAAACACACTCATTTTAAATGTAGCGATATTGCCATGCAACCTCTCCTTCACGGCAAAAAATACTTCTTGAATTCCTAACGTTTTTTTGCTGCAGTATGAGGATTCATACTTACAGTTCTTTGCAACGGCACAAAGTCTTAGTTCTCGTTGTGCCAAATATAAGAAATAAATACATCTTTGACTGATAGTGCTGCCTAAAAAAAGTCACATTGATTACATAGTTATAAATAATGACAGCCGAACGTGTTATATATTAAACTCGGTAATGTTGCCGCTCCATTATTTTAAGCCGAATTACCTGTGGCTAGAAATCTCAGTGTCAACACAAGACGTTCTGTTGCTGATATTGACCTCATTATTGTATCTTGCTTTTGTATTACAGGTGCTATTCTTCTAAGCAGATAATCAAAATCAACCGCTGACATGCGTAGGAAATTCTAAATTTTGATCTCGTCGTAGAGCTCTTGCAGCAAGTTGTTTACAACCCCACAATATTCGTGACTTAAAATCCACTCTCTTACCCAACACTTTCTGGCCGTCCTTTTACGTTTTTCTCTACGTCGACGAAGTAAAATATAAGACAGGCATGCTACGGATAAAACTTCATTATCAGACGACACATTCGCCATACCAAGCACACAGCTGACTAGAAAGTGGCATGCAGAAAAATTACCACTATATTTATAGCATCGTGTAAACGCTCGGTGCAACATTTCTGTGGACATGTCACTTTTATAGTGGCGCAATTCGAAATCGTGCAACTTTGCATGCTGTATGTAAACAGAACGTGCCACATTTGTGGCCCGCAAGAAAAGTGGCATGCCATAAAACTGGCATCGTGGACGAGTGCCTTTAGTCATTATCATATGCCATCTGCCCTATGATTTGAATGTTCACACGTTGCATGACATATTAAAAAATTCCTCCATAGTATATGGGGAGTGAGTACATAAGGAAGAGAATCAAATTTAGGCCAACATTAGATGTCATAATCAATAGTGAAACATTTTCTAACATGATTTCTAACTATTTATTATTATTATTATTATTATTATTATTATTATTATTATTATTTTATGCATCCCTGCATGGTCGAGTGAAACTACTACTTCTGTTGCCCTAGACAAGGATGATTTGAAGCAGAAAGAAAGATTAGATGAATGTGAATCTGATGCGCCCTATGAACATAGTGATCAAATAACTGATTCGGAACAATCTGCAGGAGATGGCTCAGAAACCGAAAGTGATTTTCAGCCGACAGGTCTCTCATAGAAGAATATTTGAGGAATTTGTTGTCAGATGCATGAATAATTATGAATTAGGAGAAAACACAACACTTGATGAAATGCTACCTGCTTTCCGAGGAAGATGTGCATTCCGCCAGTACATTCCATCAAAACCATCAAAATATGGAGTTAAAATTTATGCGTTGGTAGATTCTGAAACATATTACGTTTCAAATCTAGAAATCTATCTAGGGAAGCAACCGGAAGGTCCATACCAGACCGATAATAAAGCATCTAGTGTTGTGAATAGAGTAGCAGCACCCATTTTGAATAGCTGAAGAAACATTACCATGGATAATTATTTTACATCTGTTCTGCTAGCCTTGGAGTTACTACAGAAGGAAACTACTGTGGTCGGAACACTAAAGAAGAAGAAAAAATCTGATGTGTTACACTCACATGACTTTCTCTACTCTTGTACAAACTATTTTTACAAACGCTTATTCTCCATCTACTTCATGTTAATCGAGATAAACCTTTGCAGACTCTATGTTATTGCTAATTTTCTTGTAGATGTAAGGGGAAAATATATTTACAAGGGCAATATAGAAAAACAGTAGCCTTTAAGAACATACATATCTCTTAATAGCTGGTTGCTAGGTGCAACACCATTCCCTTTGCCACAGATTATAACTCTTTGCATATCCAAGACAAAAAAATGAATAACGAATTCCCATTTTAGAAAATTATTGAAAAATTTAAGGGAATAACAAGTAATATCTTGAAAATGGTTCACTCAACAAAAAAAATGTATATGACATAAATTGTGTATTTTAACGCGATCTACATTTTTTTGTGTAGTAAAATTTTGTCTATCTCTTACGGTTTACCAGTTATGCAAAAGTCGTTCACAATGAAGAATACTTTTGGAGACATTCCCAGGAAATTCAAGATATACATTTTATTTATCATAAAAATATCTTAAACATATGATATTTTAATCAAAATCGTTAGAGCCATTTTTGAGAAAATTAAAATTTTCGAAAAATATTCCATGTAAATGGTAATCTGGGGTAGGGGATTTTCTTGAAAACCTTCGTGTCACATCTCTGGAAGATACTGAACCTAAATACCAAGTTTGGTGTTTATCCGACTGTTCCTTTCTGAGTTATGCTGATCACAGAGAGACAGACACAAGGACATGTTTCCAAAAATGCCTTTTTTGGATTCAGGGGGTCTCAAAACATGTATTTCCGGTGAAATGTCGGTATCGAATTTTTGGGTGGAATACAATACTTCCCCTACTTACTATACGTAGTAGAGAAAGTAAAAAGAAATTCCACCCATTTTTGTAAATTCTAAAGAGGCCAGCTTGTAGTTGTATATTTGGTTTCCTCAAAACGGGGATTCTAGTGTCATATGTGCCTGTAAGAAACAAAATTGTGCTGCTTCTTTCAACTCTACATTCTGGTGACGAAATCGATGAGGAAACTGGCGACCAAAACAAACCGCACATAAATTACCTTCTACAACAAAATAAAAGGTGGAGTCGATATTGTGGACGAACTGATATCCCAATATTCAGTATCTAGGATTACCTGCAGGTGGCCAATGATGGTATTTTTTGGCTGTTGAACATTGGTGCAATAAATTCTCAGATAATTTATTTCGCTAATACAGAGAAGAAATTAGCACGTCGAATATTTTTGAAACATTTGGCTCTAGAACTTATAAAACCCCATGTGAGAGCACGTCTGTCTATTTCAAATTTATCAGACAATTTGCGAGTCTCAATGAAGAAAATTGTTGGTAATGAAGAGGAGAATGCAGAAGCTGCAACTACTGCGTCCTCGGCGAAAGAACACAAAAACCAAGAAAAGCTGTTGTAAATTTAACAAATATTTGTGCAACGAACACGCAAGAATTACCTGTGATAAGTCCCTTGAACTGCCAGTGTTGCCACCACCATAATTTGTTTTTATGAGTATATTGAATTTGTGCGATATTTAGGTATTGCATATTTAACAAACACTAAACTCATAATTTTGTCATTGAAGACATTGGATTTGAATTTCTTTCAAATACCTACATATACCACATTTAGTCAACAGCAAGTTAATATTCTTTACTTTTTTTGTGAAGACAAATATTTTGCGATCACTCAAAAAAAAAAGTCATTTGTAGTAGATTTAGAAAATTATAATTTACGTGTTATTAAATTGTGTTATTGACATTGCAACAAACCGTGTCACAACAATGGTAGCAACAAATGGCGGTTTAAGGCAAAGCACGGAGCGACAAACCGTGTCACAACAATGGTAGCAACAAATGACGGGTTAAGGCAAAGCAAGCCGAGCCGAGTTTTGGTAGCATATTTTTATTTCTTTTCTCCAGCTGAGGTCTCCACCTATTTGAAGCCCAAGAAATTTTGTATCAGATACCTTACTTATGGTGTAATTGTGCCTGATTGCTAATTCATTCACTTGTTTATGCTTCGTTTGAAATTGAATAAAGTTGGTTTTAATCTTATCAATATATTAAGACTTTAAGTTGTATCTGGGATATGCAACCGAATACGTCGTGCTATGAATTTTTAAAAATGAAGGGTTACTTTGCCAGCAACACATATCCATTATTTGTAGTAAATTTACGTGGATATTTTTATTCATTATTTGATTTCAGCTTAAGCCCTAAAATACCAGATAACCACAAATGATCATTACCTTGTCAATTATAATTATGTGCAAAAACTTTTCTATAAACAGCTCTTTTATCTGCACTACAATTGCTTACCGCTGCACTGTCGTTAATAGTTTAACAATCCGTTTGAAAGACACCTCACATATAGGAACTTCCTCGTGCAGCAACGGCCGACTCCGAACCAAACTTGAGCGCTGCACATCAATTTTACCTCAGGTTCCTGTCAACAGATGTCTCTCTGTACCAGAACTCAACGGATCAGTGATACCACAATCCATTAATTTACTAGCATCGTAATTTCAACAGTGTAGTAGGAAATACTAAGTAAAAACAATAAACCAATGACTGAATTATAATTAAATTCTTCACATTCATACATTACGGCAATGAATTGTGAAATAATACCTTTTACAGGTAGTCTGTTCTCTAGCATAATGGAGTACATGTTGTTCAGCTTGATGTGTACTACCGCTATATGAAACAAGGAATAACAGCACAGATAAACACTGGATAACAGTTTGCTATTTGAGTACGAAATATACAAATATCTAATTTACGAGAAATGTGCTGTTCTGGGTTGCCCTGTTAAAGGGAGAAATAAAGAATTTAAACGTTTTCGTTTCCCGAAAAATCCTGAAAGGTAAGAAACATTTTAGAATACGAGAATAAGTGCAGAAACAGTAATTAAACTTGCACCTTGCATGACGAATTTTCTGGTGTGTTATTGTAACGTGTGTGAAAAGGATATTTAAATACGGTTACAGATGTATTCATACAAATAAATCATCTAGGTAATGCAAAAATTAGCTAACAGATACACACAATATATAGATATTTTCAATGAAACGTAAGGTGCAATTTCTTATGCTGGATTTACGTATATCCCCATACCATAGACCATATGCCACTAGTTGTATTGTTTTGCTTTGTTAGGTCCCATAATGAGCAAAGCTCGGAAAAATAGAACACATCATACATGTGGCATATGCCGACACCAACACATGTAATGAAAACATAACCTCTAACCCATGGCCATTATTGCACCTATTTTACTTTATTTATCCACCACCCTGTCGTGCATATTGAAACACACATTTTTAGATATTACCCTGCTTTACTTACACTACATACTGCATTGCAGACTCTTATCACTAATTTATTTATATGTATACTGTTTATTTGTTTACTCCAGTAACCTTCACTCCCCAAAGTTAGCACGTCCATATATGTGTGTTGGCATACAGGCAACGGAGCAGCATTTCTTTACAAAATTATACAAATTTTCATTTAATCCACAGTATTTTTTGGCTGTGATTATCATATTTATAATAATTTTCTTGGATTAGCAGTATATATAGTATGAAATGCTGATGAATGATATATAGGCATGTATTTGCAACATTTCCTGTCAATTGTTTCAGGGTAGCCTAATTGGATATGGCATCACCTACTTATACTACCTGGGGCAGATAGCTTTGCATTTGTTTTTCTGTGGCCAAAGGAGGAACTACGCCTGTTGTGAATGGTGGCTTACCAGCTGCTACATGTAAGCATGATGACAGCAACACCAAACCAAGCACAAAGTAATATGTCCCATGTAAAAAGTTATGCATTGTATATAGTTTATGTGTTACTTGCGCTGTTGATTTCCATCAGTCAAACAATCTACCTAAGGTATGTGAACTGTAAAAATGCTGCACATAAGTAGTGCATAAATATGTGAAAAGTGTTGTGGACTCCCCGCGCTCAGGCCAGTACAGTCTTTCATTAAAATGAATGCTTTTAAACATTATGCTGTGCATATAAGACAAATGGTTTTTAAAAGCATAGTTGGTAGGGGTTGGGCTATTGGGTCAAGCTGTTATTCTAAGTCCTGGCACATGCGCACAGGGTAAAACATCTGCGTGACGTCATCTGGTATGATGCGGGACGGGGAGAAGCAGGGTGACCATACGCGTGAAGTAGGCATTAAAAGCACTAGAGGAGACCGTGTAACAGTCACATGATGTACGCTTTAAACACGTGTTTATTAGTACACCAAATAAAATGCGGCGTGACAGTCACACAACGTACGAATTTATGACTATTTAAAACGTGGTGTAACAGTCACATGACGTACGTTCTTATAGCCTGTTTATATGTCCAGTTAATACTTAAGAAATGGTGTGTCAGTTACTCGACGTGCATACGTTTTTAATACTATCTCTTAATAATAGTATCAAAAACAGTTGATAACACTAGACAATTGCGCGCGAAATGTGAAAATAGAGATTGAAGGACAAAATATTCATGGAATTTCAGCATAATAGCACTAGATCTTAAATTAGGTTTATCGGAAAAATGATAAGCAACTGAATGAATTTAATGCCATACTTGCATGTTGCCATGGTAGCTCAATGGTTAGCACAACTCGACAAAAACCGGAAGGTTCGTGGTTCAAAGCCCACCGATGGCATTGGATTTTTCAGTCGTCTGATTCTACCTTTCTTATTCTTACTAAAGCCTCTTACTTTCTCTACTACGTATAGTAAGCAGAGGAAGTGTTGCATTCCACCCAAAATTTCAATATCGAGATTCCACCGGAAATGCGTGTTTTGAGGTGAACTGAATCCAAATAAAGCATATTTGAAACATGTCTGTCAGTCTGCGAACAGCATAACTCAAAAATGAAAAGTCGGATAAATCCGAAACTTGGTACTTTGAATTTACTATCTTTCAAGGATGCGACACGAAGGTTTTAAAGGAAATCCCCCAACCCACTATACCCTTTACATGGAACAGTTTCCGAACGTTTTGATTTTCTCAAACACACATTTTGTCATATACTTTTTTTTCCCCCCCCCCTTTTGGTCGAGTGAACCATTTCCGAGGCATTCCTTGTTATTTGTTTGAATTTTCCAATACTTAAAGATTTGACTATCGCTTAAAACCCACCATATTCCCCTTGTACCTACATGAAAATTAGCCATGAAATTAACACGAAGTAGATGGAGAATAAACATTTGTACAAAAGTGTGTACAAGAGCAGAGAAAGTCACGTGAGTGCAGTACATCAGATAATTTTTCTGTCTAACATTGAAATCCAAATAAACGGTTGTAGAAATAGCTACATTACACACATAATGGGAAAAGCGATAGTCAAATGCTTTAGAATTGGACGCTATACGCTGGCCTTAAAATTGCACACAGTTTCCATGCAATCGCCAGAAACATTGAAAGCTATGGGACTTAAAAAGAATGACAAAGCATTAAACAAATCCAACATTAATAACGAATATCTCGGAAGCGGTGACGCCGCAAAAAAAAATCTTATTTGAAATAAATTGGTTATAAAGCAGTATACATTTGTTGTGCAGTACAGAATGTTCCATGAAAACAGTAGTTTGGGATGAAGGAATTTTCTTGAAATTCTTCGTGTCGCATCTTTGGAAGCTACTGAAATGAAATTGAGTTTTATTTATGGACGCTCTTTAACTACTATGGTTCTTAGCGTCCCATTCTATATTGGGCGTGAAAGACTGGAAATTTTGCTCAGAGGCCTCTTATCAGGCTTGAGGTTCTTTTACGTGCTGTAAATCTATGACACAGGACCACCGGCTTTATTTCCCTTCCGAAGGAAGCCGTGCTAAGGATTTTTACGCCTGAAAAAATTCATCGCCCTCCGCCGGGTTTGAACACGCGACCTTGGGAAGGAAATTACTGAGCCTAAGTATAATGTTTGGTATTTATCCGACTTTTTGGTTTTGAGTTATGCTGTGCGCGGACCTTTTTCTAAACATGCTCTTTTTGGATTCAGGGGCTCTCAAAACATGTTTTCCTGTGAAATCTCGGTATTGAATTTTTGGGTGGAATGGAATACCTTCTCTACCTACCAGGTACGTGGTAGAGAAAGTAAAAACTAAACTTCGAAATCTACCTCCACTTATAGGCTGAATAGAAAACGTCCCCCCTTCCCATAGAATATTCATACAACTTTTGCATTAAACCACTTAAAATTGAACCAAATATTTTCGGGAGCAATGTGTGTAATTATGTGGAACCTGGCCAACGACTAGTTCCTTACATTTGTCGTCCATTGATATGATTAAAAACTATTTTATACCCAAGTGCCCAACTCCGCGATGACTGTGCTGTGCCTTTCTAGCAAATGTTTAAGTCCCAGTGCTTGATCCGAGTGCCCAACCTCGCAAATAGGGTGCTCTGCCTTGCTGGCAAAAGTCAAAGTCCCAGCGCATGCGCACTGGCTTGACCCAAGTGCCCAACTCCGGGTGTCAGCTCTGTTTGCAAACGGAAATGTTTCAAGTTCCTGCACACCATAAGAGAGCCTCTCTTCCGTTTTATTTCATTTGTATAAGCCCAGCACCTTAAAAAAATTCAAGTCGACTTTTTTGTTTATTGTCGCCCAATGAAACGGTATTTTTACACATTCCTTCAATGTAGGTTTTTCTTTTTATTTATTTAAAGGTGAGTCGGAATTGTAACACTAACATCACTTAAGTTTACTCACCTAACATGTTTCGGGAAACCGTTGTTCCCATCCTCAGAAGGTTAATTTTCTTTTTATATTTAAATAATGTGTTGAAAAAATATTTACTGCATTTAATATGGATTTTGTATAGGGATGGAGAGGAATTATGTGCTTAATATAGATTTTATATGGGAAGGGACAGGAATTATGTGTGTTTCATATGGATTTTATATGGGAAGGGACAGGAATTATATGTGTTTAATATGGATTTTATATGGGAAGGGACAGGAATTATGTTTGTTTAATATGGATTTTATATGGGGATGGAGAAGAATTATGTGTTTAATATAGATTTTATATGGGGATGGAGAGGAATTGTGTGTTTAATATAGATTTTATATGGGATGGAGAGGAATTATGTGTTCTTATTATGAATTTTATATGGGAATGGAGAGGAATTACTTGTGTTTATGAGATATATGTGCAAATAGAGTTGTTTATGTAGAAGATCTGGATGGTATTTTCCATATTTATGTCAATTAGGAAAAGATATGTGGCATAAAGAATTGAGTAGGTAAATAGACATGTCTATCTTCCCTACACCTGGAGAGCTCATGGATAAAGCCGTCTTTTTTCGTGATTAACATGAAAAATGTTTTATAGCTCCGGTAAAAGTATCTCAATATTTCATGATATTGGTAGGCGATTTAATGGTGTAATTTTCTCACCAATTTTACGCTTTCTCGCGAAAACCTTCTCTTCCGTAATAAACATGAAAAAGTTTTTTTTTTTTTTTTTTTTTTTTTTAATAAACTGAAAAGTAAATGTTTACTGTTCGCCAACGCAGAAAAACTATCTGACAGGAATGTGCTATCCTTATCTGAAAACAGTGCGACAAGGACAGTGAATGTGTGTGACGGAGAATGCATGTTATTCAAGGAGTAAAACTATTCAATGAGCTGTAACTGAGCTGTCATGTGTGTCATAAATACGGGTACCATAAGCAAGTAGGCAACACTCGGACCACATCTAATCAGCAATTTCCCCCCTGACTTCATTCCCTGAAATTTCTTTGCTGTGGAAGACAGTACTTGAAATGTAAAGCTTTTAACATTTGTTCACGACTGGTAAGTATGAGATATACTGCTATGCAGGTATTCGTCACCTTGTCCATGGGGAAATTCTGCACATTACACACAAAAGAGGGATTATAACGGTACTACCCACAAAGCGACTAGGCGTATTGACCTCAGTACAACCACTTTCCTCTGGCTGGAAGCTTGGTGCGCGGGAGGGGGGAGGAAATGTTATTAGGCTTCAAATTTTAGTTATACCGTATTAAAAAAGAAACAAACAAACAAAAAAACAATGGTATTGATAAATCTTATATTTCATTAAATTATGTGTAAGTACTAAGTAGAAATAACCTCAGTTAATTCATTATCATAATGAATAAAATTATGAGAATCGATAAAATAATATTATTGCATGCAATAACTTACATTTACAGCAAACTTTTGCGTTGAGACCTTTTTTTACAGCAAATCTGTTGATGACAGATCTGTAGGTTCCTCGTCCCCTTCTGCTGACACCTTCACACAAGTTTGAAACGTATCCTGACCCACCCTATTTCTTAATTTTGTCATTAACCTATTCATTGTGCTGAATGTCATTTCTTTCACATCTTTCACATTTTTTTTTCACATCTTCAATGCACTTTACACCGTGGTTTTTAAGTTACACTACTAGTCGCGTGGGGTACAAATGGTCCCAAGAGAAACAAATGTCTCTACTCACAAACGAGCACTGTCAGTAATAATCGCAGCAGGACGACAATACAATCCAGGGAAGGTAGTGGGAAAAACAATAGTGTGACCAACAGCATTAAATAAATATCAGTAGTAATATTAACAGTGGGGTCATTATGACCTGCACGCGACTACCTAATAGTTAAGATAAAATAAGCAACATCAGAAGACATAAATTGTGCTTCTGCACATGCTTAGAAGAAGGAAAGTCTGCAATAAAAGCGTCGACATATCAAGTCCTAACATCAAGAATAGTTCTTTACAGCTATTATCATAAAATTCTTGAAATGTTAAAAACTTTCGAAATATGCACTTAGTTCTATCACTTTCACTGTCTTGTCATTGAACCTTTGATCAATTTGCGTACGTCTTATTCAGAAAATCCGTTGCACTCGCATAAAAAGCAGATGGAAATTGTAATCTCAAGTGTATATTTTGATTTTTTTTCAAAATTAACCTGCCGCGGTTAATGGGTAGGTTAAAAAGGATTTAGTGTCCAGGTAAGAAAACCATTACAGCAGTCTTTGCTAGTTAGGCAGCCAAGAATGTCCAAACACGCCTTCTTGTGTTGTGTCAATGCCCTACAATGGAAAATTCCCTAAGGTTTTAAATTACTCTTTTATACATATCGAAGAACTCTCTCTCTCTCTCTGGAAAATCAGATAAAGTTCCCACGCTTTCAATTAGAGTGCATAAGTATCAACTATGGTTGCTCCTCTTATACATTTATTTTTCATTCCCTAAAAGTAAATGCCTTTATGCAAAAAACGTCAGCAAACAGATCTTATTTTTCACAGCAGGAGTAAGTCAAAGGGAGACGGAAGTCCAAGTTGTCCAAAATTATTATCCATTTTGACAATATATCTTCTTTCATTCTTACTTTCTCTGCTACGTATAGTAAGTATAGAAAGTATTGCGTATACCCAAATATTCCGTACCGAGATTTCACTGGAAATGTATCTGTTTTAAGGCCCCTGAAACCCCCAAAAAGGCATTTTTACAAAAAAGGACTTGTGTTTGTGTCTGTGAACAGCATAACTCAAAAACGAAAAGTTGGACAAATACCTGGCATGTTGTATATTTTCCAAGATGCGGCACGAGGAATTTCAAGAAAATTCCTCCATTCCAAACTATACTTTGCATCGAACATTTTTCGAGATGATTTATTTTTTAAAAATGGCTAACGTTTTTTATTAAAATACTATAAGATATTTACATGTCAAATACCAGGTTTATCTTTAATTTTCTGAGAATAGCCTGTTAAGACATTCCGAATGAATGTTGTATAATGTTGTAGAAGTGGTAAATGTTCAAGAATATAATACAAAAATGTACTACCAAAAAAAAGTAGATTCATGTAAACCACACAATTTATTTCAAATGAGTTTTTTTGATGTTGTTTATTTTTCATAAGCCATTTCCGAGATATTGGTTATTAAAGGTTGGAATTATTCATAACTTGGTCGTTCTCTTGAAGTCCTGTCAAAATTCAGTTGTTTCTCGCGATTACATGGCATATTAGGGGGCATTTAGGGAGGTCCAAAGCTACAGGGTAAATCAACGATAGAAAATAAACAGATACTTCAGTTTGAACTAACGATTTTAAGGTCAGCGTATAGCGTCCAGTTCTTCAACATTTGACTATCGCTATCCCCTTTGTAACTGTAATGTAATGTAGCTATTTCTGCTAAGATTTATCTAGATGAAAATGAATTAAATAGAAAAATAAGCTATCATAAGAATATTTGTATACAAACTAATAAGCGATAGAGGGTAAGAAAAAAAGTAATGTGAATGTAGTGCATCAGAATTTTTCACCCCAAAAATTATTTTGGCTGTATGCTTTTCAGAACTTAGCATCGTTTTGTGTACAGATTGCTTAAAAAAGTGTGTCACATCCATTCTTTCCTTCCCTCGCTCTCTGTGTACATTTCTGAGTCATTCACTGCCATTTTATTTCTCAACTTGAAATTGAGTTTTATTTATGGACGCTGTTTAAATGCTGTGGTCCTTAGCGTCCCATTCTGTATTGGGGTGAAAAACCGGATGTTCGACACGGGACCAACGGCTTTACTTCCCTTCCGAAGGAAAACATGCTAAGGATTTTTATGCCCAAAAAAGTCCATCGCCCTTCGTCCGGGTTTGAACCTGCAATCTCGGGAACTAGAGGCTAGCATGGTAACCACTACACCACGGAGGACGACATTTTATTTCTCTCCCGTGTATTATGTATACTTGTGGAATAGAAAGGGTTACAGAAAGTCTTGTGAATGTACGTCATAAATGTTTAAATCTTAACATATGAAGTTCACAGGGAAAGGATGAGATTTTTCGGCGAAATTGAGACACTGCGTAAATTATATGTTGAAGCCTAAGCTAAGATACGTAGCAAGTACACGTTGAAAATCAAAATAGGTTAATTGCACATATATTTAAATTTAAACGGTGTATATGAAGAGATTGAGGTAAGTAACATTTAAATATATTGCGACTTTTGTCAGTATGGTGTTATAAAATGTACAACTGCAACAATGGTCTAATATTATTAGCAATCTTCCTAATACAGCGCCATTGTTGATAATACTAGAAAGCATTTAGGAGAATTTTTTTCATATTAAGAAACATAATGCAAAATCATGAATAAAACAATTGCAAAATATTTAATTGTGGTATAATGGTTTAATAAAATGTTTAACATTTAAGGAAATATTGGTTTCATTATGTTTACCATTGTTCACGCACATAGACTACTGCACCGACAATTATTTGTTCCTCAACAATAGTTGAGGTTTAAGGTTTTAGATTAAGTTAAATTTACTGATACATGTTCACTTATATGAAAATGTAGTAATAAATAAATCGATCAGTAAATGTATGGAAAACGTACGTTATATCATGAAGCTATTCATTGTTGGCCATGTTTAAGACTATCATTACTACCTAACTCCGATTCGTGCCGTAGGCTATCTACTGTACTGTAATGATAGTCTTAAACATGGTTAATAATGAATAGCTTCATGATATAACGTACATTTACCATGTATTAAATGATCGATTTATTTAATTTTTTAGTTTTTGTTGTGTGTCTCTAAGCCTGCATGAGTGAATCTAGGTATAATTGGCGCAACAGTTCTAGACATGCCAAAATCTTAATGACAGCTATGAAGCGAGTTGCTTACCAAATCAGGAGGTGACCGTTTGTCTGCACGCTGCAGGAGTGCGTGGGACAGTCATTGACAAATATCCGCACACCGGTTATGCACTGCACTGATAAACTTATAGTTATATACAGTATATTTAAATCCACCGTTGTAAAAAGCGCTTAATGAAAAAACCTGTCAATAATCTGCCTCCAATTCTTCCATGCCTGACAGCCCTTCCTCTTCTGCAGAATCACTCACATCATTGCCGCCATCACTGCTATTGCTACTTCCTGTACCTTTATTCTGGATGAAAATTCTTTCTATTTGATTTTCTGCAATTCTATCTTTTTCGAAATAATGATTCTCAATTTATTCAACATGTCGACATACATTTTCCCATTCTGGTCTTCCAATTTCTGCAAATCGCTGGCGATATAACTGCTCCACATCTTTTTAATTTAAAAGTGATATTTCTGCAGGCCATCTATTTTTTGACATCAGCCCAGATTAATTCGATTGGGTTTAGATCTGGGTGATACGGTTGCAGTCTAAGTACATTATGACCATGTATTAATAGCTGGCCAAGTATGTATGACTTCTGAAGCGGTTTGTAGGCTTTAACTAAGTTATATAGCTTTGTTTTACTCATGCTTTCATCTAAAGCTATATTACCCTAAGTAACCAAGCTCTCATTTCTTCTTTCAAGGAATTTGAGGTAGGTGGTTTGTCAATTTGAGTGTTGACGCATTGTGAAGCATTGTCGATAACCAGAACAGACCCAGTAGGCATATTAGGTATCAACATGGTGTTAATTCACTTCATGCAATTTTCTGTATTCATTTCTTAATGAAAATCTCCTGTTTTTTGTCGCAACTTGTAAATGAAGGGCATTTGGAACGAAGCCGATCTTTCCAACAGCATGAACGATAATAAGTATTTGCCCTTTGGCAACAGGTGCCTGCAAACCTGATTCGCTATCATCACTCTCAACTTTTAGATGCTGTATGACTGCTGTGAATGAATGACTCATCTTCATACACTATAGTTTGACCCTCTAATTTGTACCTCTGAGTAAAGTACTCTTCCAGCTGAGATTGTATGTTTCTATTCTATATCTATCTATATATTTTCTATTAGAACTCTTCTATTTGATTTCGTTTTCTTCCACTTGAACCCTAAATGTTTTATAATTTTTCTGAGACTTGTAGCACCACCTTGAAAATTTATGCTGTCTTTCTTCTTGATGAGCAATCTGCTTATTGTTATTTTCTTCCACATAGAAATTGTGAATCGTGCGCCGAATGACGCCTTTTTCGAATTCGTCTATTTCTGTAATGCATTTAGGGACCTTATGTTTCTTCCTAAGTGTGACCAATTATACTCTTTCATCAGTACGTTTTTTTCTTATCTTTGAGAACTGGAAACGGAACTGAATGAAACACCAGTTGCTTTGGCTTCTCTTTCTTTCACTCTCTTAAGGCTTTTGTGGAATTCGGTTGAACATATGTTTTCTTCCTTCATCTCTGCTTCTTGCTTCATGAAGTCGAGGACATTAGCAATTATTTCTCTGCTTTGACTATATAATACCTTACCCTTAACTTTGAAAACGTAGGAGCCATGGTTATAAATGTTACAAATATACAATAAGCACTATTTAGGTACTGCTCTCTTTGAAATTACAACTAGATGCGGACACTTTCTACGCAGACTATATGTGTTACGCATTGTGAGTAAACAAAGGTATTATATCGCTTTCGTTGATTAAGCTAAACATAAACCATTCCTAGGCTCGACAGCTCGGGTGGCAATCAGGGTCACGATTCCAGAAGTTTTGCGTCAGCTTTAATTCTTGTCTCCTCTCCTTATCTTGCCCTTCCCCATCCACCACCTCGTGCAACCCATTAACAATAAGATGCAACAGTACCTGACCATTTCCGGTAAACACAGAAACACCACCTGTTTTGGGTATTTATCGCATTGCAAATGTTCAGTGCGATTCGTTGTCTTCAGCTTGCCTTCAGGATGGACGCACGTGAACTTATTGGTAATGGTGATCTGTGCAGCAGACTTTTAAATGCTCATTTTGGATACTGTTTAACAGCTGAACAGAAAAGACAGGCAAACCAGAAAGGTATGGAGTTTCTGGTATTGTATGGAGTTGTACCAGATAGGAATGCAGAAATGGAGAACTGTCGTGCCAACTGAGGCCGTAGGTGCCCTCAGTGCAATGTCCAGATGAGCACTGTAGCATCGGCCAATTGAGGCGTTGGTTGGAAGTTTAGGTGTTCAAACTGCCACCGACTGGAAGCTAACAGCAATACCTTTCTCCAACGTGTAAGGTTTAATGGCGAACTGGGTACTAATGTCATTGTTCAGTTCGCATTTATGTGGCTGCAGAAGTGTCCCTTAACTTATATTGAGAAAGAACTGGGAGTGGCACATGATACTGCCGTAGCCTGGAGTGGCTACTTCCGCGATGTGGCCACCAAGATAGCCTGGCACAATTTTCGTCAACTTGGTAGTCCAAATGACATTGTGGAAGTGGACAAGATGCACCTCTTCAAGAGGAAGTATAATGTTGGACAGCAGGTGATGTGACGGAATCACTGGTTGGTCGGAGAGCTAAGCTGCACTTTGGACTCCTGGTGCCCAACCGGTCCAGAGCAACTCTGCTGCCCATTCTGCAAGATTACATTGATGAAAGTTTCATTGTAATAGACGAATGGAGGGCATACAGGGTATGTGATACTGTATTCAGTGGCCATGGGACGGTAAACCATAGTAGAAACTTCATAAATGCTCCCAGAAATAGGGATCCTTTCTGGGTGCCAGAAGGGCAGTTTAATCCCGAATGCCTAGATAAACAATGGGTAGGACCTGCACCAGCCCCTAACGTGAGCCCACTGTGATATCACACGCAAAACAAAGAAAGGTCATGGAGAACTTTAAAGTAGGTGCTCTCTTCATGTATCAGTGTGGAGCGTGCTACCGGTTATGTTGGAGAATGGATGTACCAGCAGAACAAACTGAATCGTCTCCAGAGCGACACCCAGCGCTTTGAAACACTTCTTCAGGACATCTCCATGGCCTATCCAGGTGTAGGGAAGATAGCCATGTCTGCTGACCTCCACAACTGCTAATGCCACGTATGTTTTCCCAACTGAAAAAAACATTGAAAATCCCATCCCCTTCTACATACACATCTCCACTTCCAAATATATCGCATTAACACACACAATTCCTCACCATCCCCATATAAATTCATATTAAACACAATTCATCAACATTGCCATATGAAACCCATATTAAACACATAATTCCTCTCCATCCCCATATAAATCCATATTAAGCACACAATTCCTCTCCATCCCCATATAAATCCATATTAAACACACATAATTCCTCTCCATCCCCATATAAATCCATATTAAACATGCATAATTCCTCTACGTCCCATATAAATCTATATTAAACACACACAATTCCTCTCCATCCCATATAAATCTATATTAAGCACACAATTCCTCTCCATCCCATATAAATCTATATTAAACACACATAATTCCTCTCTATCCCCATATAAATCTATATTAAGCACACAATTCCTCTCCCTCCCATATAAATCTATATTAAACACACATAATTCCTCTCCATCCCCATATAAAGTCTATATTAAGCATGTAATACATCTCCATCCCTATATAAAATCCATATTAAACGTAGTAAATATCCCCCCTCCCATTATTTAAATATAAAAAGAAAAACCTACATTGTAGGAATGTTTCATTGGGCAACAATAAACAAAAAAAGTCACCTTGAATTTTTTTTAAGGTGCTGGGCTTCAACAAATGAAGTAAAACGGTAGAGAGGCTCTTTTATAATGTGCAGAAACTTGAAACATTTCCGTTGGTAAACAGCTCACACCGGGAGTTGGGCACTTGGGTCAAGCCAGAGCGCATGCGCTGGGACTTAACATTTGCCAGCAAGGCAGAGCACCGTATTTGTGAGGTTGGGCACTTGGGTCAAGCCATTGCGCATGCGCTGGGACTTACATTTGCTAGTACCGTCCTCGTGGAGTTGGGCACTCGGGTCAAGCCAGTGCGCATGCTCTGGGACTTAACATTTGTTAGCAAGGTAGAGCACAGTCGTAGCGGAGTTGGGCACTTGGGTGTATAATATTTTTTAATCATATCAATGGACGACAAATGTAAGGAACTAGTCGTTGGCCAGGTTCCACATAATTACGTACATTGCTCCTGAAAATATTTGGTTCAATTTTAAAAGTGCTTTAATGCAAAAGTTGTATGAATATTCTATGGGAAGGGGGGATGTTTTCTATTCAGCCTATAAGTGGAGGTAGATTTCAAAGTTCAGTTTTTACTTTCTCTACCACGTACCTGGTAGGTAGAGAAGGTATTGCATTCCACCCAAAAATTCAATACCGAGATTTTAGAGGAAAACATTTTTGAGAGCCCCTGAATCCAAAAAGAGCATGTTTAGAAAAAGGTCCGCGCACTCGCATGCGTGTGTGTGTTTTAACAGCATAACTCAAAACTGAAAAGTCAGATAAATACCAAACATTATATTTAGGCTCAGTAACTTTCAAAGATGCGACACGAAGGATTTCAAGAAAATTCCTCCACCCCAAACTACTGTTTTCATGGAACATTTTCCGATTCTTTATTTTCTAAAAAATGGCTGTAACTATTTTGATGAAAACGCCATGTATTAATGATATTTGACAGATATAACGTGTACCTTGAATTTTCTGGGAATAGTCCTGAAGTGTACTTCATTTGAAAGGAATTTTGTATAATCTTGTATAACTGGTAAACTTTAGGTGATAGACGAAAATGTACTGCACAACAAATGTATACTTCTTTATAACCAATTTATTTCAAATAAGCTTTTTTTTATTGGTGGCATCACCACTTCCGAGATATTCATTATTAATGGTTCGATTTGTTCAGTGCTTTGTCGTTCTTTTTAAGTCCCATAGATTTTCGATGTTTCTGGCGATTGCATGGAAACAGTATGCAATTTTAAGGCCAGTGTATAGCGTCCACTTCTAAAACATTTGACTATAACTGTTCCCATTATAACGTAATGTGTAATGTAGCTATTTCTACAACAGTTAATTTGGATTTCAATGTATAGACAGAAAAATAATCTGATGTATTGCACTCACATGACTTTCTCTACTCTTGTCACGCTTTTGTACAAATGCTAATTGTCCATCTACTTCATGATAATCTTATTGCTAATTTTCTTGTAGATGCAGCGAATATGGTAGGCTTTAAGGGATAGTCAACTGTTTTAAGAGCTGGTCGCTATGTTGAGCATTCCATTCTCTTTGCATGTCCAGGACATAAAAAAAGGAATAACGAATCTCCATTTGAGAAAAAGTATAAGTATTGGAAAATTCAAACAAATAACAAGAAATATCTTGGTAATGCTTCACTCGACAAAAAAAAAAAAAAAAAAAAAAACTATTTGAGAAAATTAAAATGTTCGAAAAATGCTCCATGTAAAGGGTAGTCTGGGGTGGGGGATTTCCTTTAAAACCTTTGTGACGCATCCTTGAAAGATACGATAGTAAACTCAAGTACCAAGTTCTGTATTTATCCAACTTTTCGTTTTTGAGTTATGCTGTTCGCAGCCTGACAGAGTTTCAAAAATGCTTTATTTGGATTCAGGGCACCTCAAAACATGCATTTCCGGTGGAATCTCGATATCGAAATTTTGGGTGGAATGCAATACTTCCTCTGCTTCTATACGTAGTAGAGAAAGTAAGAAGCTTTAGTTAGAATAGGAAAGGTAGAATCAGACGACTGAAAAATCCAATGCCATCGGCAGGATTTTAACTACAAACCTTCCAGTTTTTGCCCAGTTGTTCTAACCATTGAGCTACCATGGCAACATGCAAGTATGGCATTAAGTTCGTTCAGTTGCTTATCGTTTTTCCGATAAACCTAATTTAAGATGTAGTGCTATTACACTGAAATTTCATGAATATTTTGTCCTTCAGTCTCAGTTTTCACATTTCGCGCACAATTTTTTAGTGTTATCTACTGTTTTTGGTACTATTATTAAGAGATAGTATTAAAAACGTACGCACGTCGAGTAACTGACACACCGTTTCTTAAGTATTAAGTGGACAGATAAACGGGCTATAAAAACGTACGTCATGTGACTGACTGTTACACCGTGTTTTAAACACGTAAATTCGTACGTTGTGTGACTGTCATGCAGCGTTTTATTTGGTGTACAAATAAACACGTGTTTAAAGCGTACATCGTGTGACTGTTACACGGTCTCCTCTAGTGCTTTTAATGCTTATTTCACGCATATGGTCACCCTGCTTCTCCCCATCCCGAATCTTACCAGACGACATCATGCAGATGTTTCACCCTGTGCGCATGCGCCAGGACTTAGAATAACAGCTTGACCCAATAGACCAACACCTAGTTTAAGGTAGTAAACAGTCTTATATTTGGGCCAATACTATATTTCCTTCTACCCATGCCACTAGCCACTAGCCACTGGCCATGCTGTACATTCCTGATCATATCTTAAATGCTTACAAGAAGTATATTTTGCTTCTAAAGTATTTGCAAGCATTATTCTCCGTGTTTTGCCAGAAGTTCCTAGTACTTAACTGATTTAAAATTAGGGATGGGACCTCGAATCTGCCAATACCTTGACTTTCTTGATACTCTGTGGCATCAAAGTATGTTCTAATACTTTGAGATAAACCTGCAATACTTTTTCGATACATTTATATGTTTTTCATTATTGAAAGTTCTTGCATTTAACTTTATTATAGGTAAGAAATGAAAGGACGTGAGACTCCACTTTATTGCCTCGCACATGTCCCCAAAGAATTCATGGTCTATAGTTCTTGATAGACCTTGATTGCATTTCGAATCAATGTAACATTCCATAGCCTCCTGTGTCTAAATGAAAACATGTAAAACAATGGGGGAAGGAGTAGAGGTACTCATGTGACATGCAGCTGTGAACTGAGCTGTGAATGAAGTTGATTTAGCTGATACACTAAATCATTTCATTTCATTTCATCCATGTTTCTCCTTGGTGACTCATTCTCAACCAATACATTTACCTACTCCAGTGACCAAAATCAAGTCAGAACTTAAGACATGAGATAATACAGCCCATGGAAAATTTGTTCTTTCCTTCCATTGTTAGTTTGTGTTTATGCAAGTCAAACGCGGGTCATGAGCATAGCTTACGGGTATACTGTATGACTAATTTCCATAATATGGATAGATAATCCATTATCATCATCATCACTATTAGCTTTGACTAGCAATAGGGGATATATAACCTGTGGCATTAACAGGATAAAAAAATTGTTGCCAATTGGAGAATGTCAAATCAGGAAAAATTTTGGAATTAACACAATACAAAATTGGTTACATGTGTTTATACACAGAAAAATACTAATAAGAACACAATTCAGTGAACAATCCTTTATAGTTTTGTATAAAGTAAGTATCGAGTATCAATGTTAAAAACTCAGTATTGGTATCGAGAAATAGTGGTATCGTCCCATTACTACTTAAAATATGTTTATTTTCATTGCCTCTTTTAGAAAAATGTAATTTTTCTGATTTTTAGTATGCCTACTGTTCTAGGCTTACAAAAGATTCTGTATCTTTCACTTATATGACCTGCCATCACAGATCACTTGGCGTATAACAAACTTAACCTTATCTACAATTTGAGCTTGCCCCAAAGTTCTTCCATAATTGTGATGCAGTGTACTCTAAATACAGTGGATTCCCAGCTGTTGCACTGTCTCCACATTTGTCCTCAGACTATGTATGTTTCAGCCAATACTCGTACAATTTCTCCATTTCTCAAAACTTTCATGCCATGACATCAATGTTTATCATCAAACTCATGCATTTGATTTGAGGGTATCTCATACAATTAAGTGGACACAGTTGTATTTTGCTTAACTTCTTAATGTACAGATTGTTTACAAAGTGTTTCTTTTTTCACCTGTACTTTTATCATCAAAATAAATATTCAGTTACAGTAATGATAGTAGCAATGAAACTCATTTATAATAGCTTAACAATGGACATTTTAATCACTGAATATCTCCTAGATTAAAATTCTGGGTATACTCGTCTTATCGTCAACTTTGTTTTTCTCTGAACTTATATATAAAGAGCAAATACTGGGCATGAAGCACTTAGAAATGAACTGCAACACTAAATATTAAATTCAATCTGAGCTCTGTGTTACTTTCTATTTTCATAACGTATAAGAAGTAACACTTGAAAAATTGAAACGTAGGCCTTTAATGCCAGTAGAACCTGTGGAAAGAAACGTTGATTGAACTAGCTGATTCACATACACCTGTCAGCAGAAATATGTCAAAAAATGATATTACAGCAAAATCTAGAGAAAGTATCAGGAACTAACAAAAATGGGTAAATTCAGCTTTTTAAAACTTATGTCGCTTGGAAAAAATACACCTGAGTATATTCAATCTTTATTATTTTCCCAAAATTAAAAATCCAAATATACTCTGGCTTTTATGTTAAGAGGCCCTTCTGTTTGATGCAGACAAAAAGATGCATTTCTTTGGAATTTCCTCAGTGAAGATTTTCCTGGATACCGTGCTCATTCTAATAATAGGAGTGCTTCTTTGAATCCTGATGGAGTCCAGCTCATTTGTGCAGTCATCAATAATGGCTCTGAAGACAATGGCATAGAAGGGCATATATTCTTGAATGCTGTAGGCAATGGTCTCATGTTATTTACTTAATCGGTAAGCTCGGTTTATGCTTTTATTAGGAACTCTGGTACAAGTTGGTTAGTCGTGTGGCAGTCAGATCTCTTGCTCCTGAGCAATTGAATAAATATCTCTATTACTTTATATTGATTCAAGTTCTCACAATAACAGTCAAAATAAACATACCTTTGCACAGGATATTTTGGAAATGTCCTGCAGTTGCATCCATACAAATTTGGCACATTTTTGGGAAATTTTCTTCCACATGCATTATTTAAGCTTCTGAAATAGTTGATTTTCTTGCAGTTCTTTTGATGTATATGGGATTTGGCCTATACCTTTATTTTCAAGTTTCCCTATAAATAAAGTCCCATGATCCAGGAATTGTGTGGAGCATAACCACTTACTAACCACCCTATCTTCAAAAATTTCCCAAATGTAATTTAATGTCTCTTAAGCTGTTTGTAGTGGCAAGTTTTGCTTGGAAATATCAAGACCAACATTCAATATTGTGGTTAGTTGCTCAAAGAATGGTGTGAGTATGTTATACCTATAAGTTTTGCATTTACAGCAAAAAAAGCTTTGGTACAATTTTCTTGTTGTGATATGTGGTTTCTGCACTAAATCGGGATTCTCTGAGCTACAGTACCAGTTGTACTACATGATTGTCCTTGTCAATGGCACCAATTTCATCTGAGAAGCTTTTTAAACTTTGATCAATTAAACCTATCATTAAAATTCTTTAAAAAAATCCAATTATGGAAATTATCACATGGTCACAATTCATGGACAACAAAAATCAGTATGGTTTTAATTTTAAGAGTTTGATAATTTGCTATCCTGAGCTCAATGAAATTACAGTTTCCTGTGCAAGCCACTACAGAGATCTTTGAGAATATTGCATTTGTTCTCCTACTACATCTAATTTCTCCTTAGTAAGCACTTGCCACTTTACCCTTCACTTCTTTTTGAGAATCAAACCCATTTTCCTAAGTTCATTGGCAAATTTTTGCATGCCTCTACTGATTAGAGGACACATACCTGAAAACTCTGTTAAACATCACCTTCTAACTTCTACATGGTTAGATGTATAACTTCTACATGCTGTAAAACATGTATAAAAATTCCTTGCTACAACGTGTACTTATTCCACGCCATTATTATAACACAAAAATCACATCGCGTAAACATAAAATCACTTATAAATGTGACACAAGCTTTGGTGGGGCTGAGGAGTAAACAAATGTAAGCTAAGGTTGTAATGATGTACCACTGAGTTCCATGGCATACTGTAGCGGGGTAATGTGCTTGCATGTGAGTACCACCTGCTATCTCATGTAGATGTCTCGGATCTCCAAAGTTCCTTGAAGTTCTCTGCTGGGCTGCTTGTGGTAGAGCTGAGGAGAAATTCCTATCTGAGCTGGCTAATTTTATCTTTCTCAGGATTTATGTAGGTGAAGGCAAATAATAAACTGACTTCCCCTTAAACAGCTTAATTTATTCACAAAATAATGCCCATTGAGGTGGCTAGCAACTTTCCCTTGCTTAACACAAAATGATACAAAAGCTGTACATTTAACCTTCCTGCTACTGTGAATTCTTTATGTGGACCTATCTAATTGCATCACAATATTTTCCCACCCACATACACACAATCTTCCATCTGAGTCACGTGTTACATTAGAATAAAATCAGAGAGAGTGTAACTTGGGATCTCCTTCCCTTTTTATACCTTCCTACTATGATGCAAGGATTCATGCCTTTATATGTAACAACTATTCTCATTGGTTATCTACTTAGTATGCTAAGAAAATAAAATGGTCCAATTTTAGCAGTCATGCTTCCCTCTGACTTCTCTGGTAAAACCCACTATCTCCATCTCAATTTACAACTCTCATCTCTGGTTCTGTTATTCCAACTCCCTTGTCTTTCAGGAATTGGACCACTATCTCTGTCTCATTCTAATCTTGGACACCTCTCTCTATTTTCTGTGACTTTGCCTTTACCCTGTGTGCATTTGTGTGTATATGCTTGTGGACTTTACCCCTCTTGCTCACTTGCCTGGTAGTTACTAATTACCCTGTTCCTTACATGCTTGCTCTCACATTAATTACATTCTGAGGTACAAGTTATTTTACAGTAAAGCTATTTCACAACATTATTTTACATTATTGGTAATCCCTATTATTTCATTATTCTACTCTATTGGGTATGTCACGTCACAATACTAACTGGCCAACTCATATACGAGAAGCACTGTACTTTCAGTTAAAGTGTTTACAATAATTATTGTATGTGACTTGATGGATACTTTGTATTGTTGTTAATCTCAACAAAACTTTGTCCTTTTTTTTTTATTATCTTGCATATTTGCTGTATTTACTTCATAATGCACTTTGATGTTATTTTCAGCTGTCATATGATGTTTGACAAAATAAAGAAGACTTATTCTCTGTTCATGAAGATTGATCTAACTTATGTACCTAAAACCTGTTTTATTTAAGGAAGGAAAGATTTCAGTACTACCACATTGGACCAGCTCATTTAATAGATGCAAGGGTGGTTAGTGAACTGTATTTATTTTTTAACATAAAAGCTTTGAAGCATAATATCTAACATCCAAGATAAACAGTATTCAAGAGTATGAAGTTAAGAGAAACTGTTGGACACAGTCCTGTGATGCAAAAACTATTGTCTGCATGTATGGGAGAAATGTACATTGGTGGGCCTTATTGCCAAGGCTACTAGACAACTTCCAGTAGTAGTCATCACCATTTTAAGAAACATTTTAAATGCCTCAGCTGGCACTTATCCCCTTTTTTTGAAGATATACTTTGATTGCTGAATATTCTCGAATACCTGTAAATTCCTACTTGTAACTAAAGGTACTCGTCCACGATGCCAGTTTTATGGCATGCCACTTTTCTTGCGGGCCACAAATGTGACACATTCTGTTTACACACAGCTTGCAAAGTTGCATGATTTCGAGTTGCACCACTATAAAAGTGGCATGTCCACAGAAATGTTGCACCGAGCATTTACACGATGCTATATTTGTGGCGGTAATTTTTCTGCATGCCATTTTCTAGTCAGCTGTGTGCTTGGTATGGCGAATATGTCGTCTGATAATGAAGTTTTATCCGTAGCATGTCTGTCTCTTATTTTACTTCGTCGATGTAGAGAAAAACGTAAAAGGATGGCCAGAAAGTGTTGGGTAAGAGAGTGGATTTTAAGACACGAATATTGTGGGGTTGTAAACAACTTGCTGCAAGAGCTCTACGACGGAGATCAAAATTTAGAATTTCCTACGCATGTCGGCAGTTGACTTTAATTATCTGCTTAGAAGAATAGCACCTGTAATACTAAAGCAAGATACAATAATGAGAAGCAACAGCATGTTGACACTGAGATTTCTAGCCACAGGTAATTCGGCTTAAAATAATGGAGTGGCAACATTACCGAGTTTAATATATAACACGTTCGGCTGTCATCTATATAATCAATGTGATTTTTTTTAGGCAGCAGCTATCAGTCAAAGATATTTTTATTTTTTATATTTGGCACAACAAAAACTAAGACTTTGTGCCGTTGCAAAGAACTGTAAGTATGAATCCTCATACTGCAGCAAAAAACGTTAGGAATTCAAGAAGTATTTTTTGCCGCGAAGGAGAGGTTCCATGGCAATATCGCTACATTTAAAGTGAGTGTGTTGGTACTTACCAAAGAATCTACTCATCTACTGTATCATTATTGGTACTGGTGTGGTAAAATATAAACTGAAGTGCATCGTAAAATTCCCATTTTGTTTTATACTTGTCTTTTGCACCACTTCCAGATTTCCCTGCCTTCATTTTGTTCCTTTCGTTGGTGAACTGGGTTCTCAACCTGTGGATTTTTACTTTAATTTCCTCTGCTGACATGTAAAACTCTATTTCTATATCATGTAACGCATTTTGTCGCTTTTGTTTATTTCTGTAATCCGCAGTGTCTACTCTCCACAAGTAATCTTTGGTCTCAATCAGTTCAATAACCTTTTTTGTCATTTCCCTTGTCCAATTATTGTTAAGGACATTATTAGCTATGAAGAAATAAATTGTCAGCGTACTACAATAAATTGTTCGTATTGTTAAGGAAATAAAATGCACGTATCTGTCTTAATTTTGTGTTTAGTGTAACACAAATTATAATCCTTGTACCTACCTTTCAAACAGCTATTTACTATCACAGCAGACGACATAACCAAGTTGCACGGAATACGCCACAAAAGTTTTCTAAACTGTTCAAGCCACTTTCAGATGGCGCAACTTTCTTTTTTTCGCTGCGTACACAAAGCAACTTCCTAAGTTGCACGCCATTTATAAGTTGCACTGAATTTGAGTTGCGCGTGCAATTTTCCTACTTGCTTGGCAGTTTAACGATGCAACTCCCTTTTTGTTGCGCAGTTCGAAGTTGCAAGCCATTTAAGTTGCATCGTGGACGAGTACCTTAACCCTTTGCATTTGGGATATGGGCATAACCGTAAACATTCAGAAATGAGGTAAATTTTGCCAGCCGAGCTTTATGGCTCGATCTACCTAATGCTTTGCACAATCATCATCAGATGTCAGCAGTAGCTGTCATTCATAGCCTGTTAAAACATGTTTAATGGGGATTTCCAGCCACAAGTTTATGAGTTTATGCAGATGTGCGTGTGAGTGTTTTGTTTTTAACAACAACATGGTGTGCGAAGAGGGCATAAAAATGAACACTGACAGATAGTGAAATAATGTTAATGTTCAGTAAATTCACTGACAATCCGTATTTTGAGTCATTGGCTAAAATTAAAACGAAAACCAATTAGAAGCTAGTCTACAGCAAGTTGGATGAAACAACAGCTCAAGTGACTTGAGTAATGACTAATGACCAGATTTTTAGGTTCTAAAAAGTTAAAATTAGGTTCTATGTATCAGTGTATTAGGATTTTATAGGATCTTATATGTTGAATTTAGGAATTTATAGGATCTTTGGCATATATATATATATATATATATATATATATATATATTCATGAAAATCACTGGGCACTTTGTTTAAAACACTAACTTTAAATTGTAAAAAGTTAAATCAACTGTAACTTGAATACGTATTTGAAAGTACCAAATTCAATACACCTACGAATAGTATGGCACTGAAAAGCAAACTAATTTCAAGCACTACTGTGCAAAAGTTGAAAAACACATAATTTAATTTCCAACACTGCATGTGCAAATGTACTGAGTATACTCATTTTGCTTTAATATTATACTTTAAAAACACACAATTAATTTTAAACACTACAAATGCAAAAGTTTTCAGTACTTATTTTGCACTCGTAGTATGACACTGAACAATGAAGTACTTGGAAAGATTGTGAGGTGTAAACCCCCTTCTGTCTTCTGTTAAAATGTGCTTGAAAGCGGAGAAAGTGTGTTCCACTACACACGAGGTAAGAGGTGCGAACTTCATCTCGACTATTTCCTTAGGATTCCAACTCAAACTCATGGCATACCGCAAGGTTCTATCTTAGGACCACTCCTTTTTATTCTCTACATGCATGATATCAATAAATTTATACCCACCAACACCAGACTTTTTCAGTATACTGATGATTCCACTATTACTGTATGCCATAAAGATTCACATACGCTAGAGGAAACCCTAAATGACACTACACATAATTTACTGAAATATTTCAATGATTTGAATCTGTTTGTGGATCCAAGCAAAAGTGAACTAATGGCATTTGGAACCAAAAGCACAAATTTACAAATAACACTGAACATTGGTAACAACCCACTTAATATAGTGGAAAGTGCAAAATTGCTGGGTGTCACACTAGACAAAACTTTTATGTTTACAAATCATATTGACAAGCTAGGTAACAACATCAGCAAAAATTTATTTGCCCTTAAACACTTAATTAAATATGTACCGAAAGTCACGGCCAAAATGATATATTACTCTTTAATTCATTCACAACTGTCATATGGGATAGAACTATGGGGAAATACCACAGCTACAAATTTTAATAAAATATCTATACTACAAAAAAAAAGCAATCAGACTTCTTGGTAACCTCAAATACAATGAATCCTGCTGTGAAATATTTAAACAGTTGAAAATTCTAACCTTACCCATTTTATATATCTATCAGACTATACTACACTTAAGAAAATTCAACTCTCTTCCTGAAACTAATTCTGATAGGCACAACTATAACACAAGACATAAAGATGACTTAGCGATTCCCAGTCATCGACTACGGCTTTTTGAAAGGTTGCCTAGTTATATGGGAATAAAATTTTACAATAAACTATCTGAGAACATAACACTGTGTACAAATGATAAATTCAATATGTTGTTAAAAAGATTTTTAATAGAAAAAAATATAGCATAAATGAATTTGTAAATAGTGAATGAATGTCTATATGTCAGTGTGAATGTCTGCATTCTTATGTGTGAGTGTGTATGAATCTTGACATTGTACTTTTGTGCTCAGCCACTGTATTGTACAACAATAAAATAAAATAAAATGATCCCTGCACTTTTTCTCCACAGAGAACGTGGCCAATTGTTGCTATGACCTTGAAATCTGGACTGCACACCAAAACAGCTTCTAACTTCTTTTTTATAGATTCTCCACTTGGTCCAGGTACCACTTTGTTTCTTACCTCCTCTATGACTTGCAATGCTTCTGTCATAGGGAGAGATGATTCTTCCAATTTTTTTATTGCACTTTCAAAGTGAAAGCAATTTGCTTTGATATAGCTCAACTCCTGTACTGCTGCTCCTGAGTGCTATGCTTTCTTTGCCTGTACAATGGCGGCTGCATCAAGTTCATTTAATGAATTAATTACCTCTACGACACTTGTGTGGTTTTCCGCATAATACATTGCTGCTGATAGCCACAGATCCCACTGTGTCACTACAGGCTGTGGAGGCAGCAGTATCGAAGGATACTTCTCTCTGAATATCACCACTCGATTTGGTGCTTTCAAGAAAACCTTCACCGAAGAAATTATTTTGTTGACTGTAGAATGCTCTTCCCGAATCTTTTCAGCTACCTGGTGGAGTCCATGTGCAAGACAGGTGACATGGAGCATACGAGGATGGAAAGCCTTTACACATTCACCCGCTTTCAACATGTAAGCTGCACTGTCGGTCACTAACAGTCTTAATTTTTCCTCTCCTTTTGCATCTGGCCATATGACCTTTAAAGCATCCCTCACTGCAATTGATATTGTAGAGTGGTTGGTTTGTTGAAGCTCCTTGCATAGGATGACATGGGGCGTACTGGGTTCCTCAGAAGTGAGTTTGCCCACAACTATGGCGGCAATATATCTACCACAAGCATCCGTTGTTTCGTCCACACTTAACCAAATGTTGTGGTCAGCGATGTATGCCTTTATGTCTTCAATAGCTTTCTCATACTACTGGGGCAATATATTCTTTCTTAAGGTGGACTCATCTGGTACTTTTAGAGTTGCAAAATTCTTGAAAAAGTTTTTCAATATTGGGTTTTGTAGTGTAGCAATTGGCATATTGGCGGCAGTAAAAGCTTCACATAAATGCATGCTAAATGAATTAGCTTCAGCTTCATTAGAACTGCCTGGCTTTGATGTTAAGAAGCTCTGCTTCTTTTGAGATTCTTTCCTAACAGCATTTGCAGAATGAGTTGCTGATTGTCGATGTTGCACCAAGTGAGAACGTTTTTCTGCTGGCACCTGTAAATTCAATGTAAACAAGAAAATTAGTCAATTTAAATACCCACCATCGGCAAATAAGTATTAAATAATTTTGGATGTGTGATGGAGCCTAAAGAGAGCATACTTTAAGTTGCACTCCAGTATTATTTTAAAAAATAGCAGGGTGAAGAATTACCAAAATACGAAAAACACAAGAAATTATTCCTACCTGCTTCTGACATGCGTTACAATAAATAACCTTTCCATCTGTAGAAAAGCTTTTGTCGATCAGGATCCACTCGTGGAGCAGAGAACTTCTTGATGATTTGCTTTTGGGCATGGTGCAAACGACTGCTATCGTCACCAGTAGCAAAAAGACTGAATATTTTGCCACTGCATTTTAAAAATGTGTTAGAAACTCCCTATAACGGAAGAAGCAATAATGCATACTACTCAATAGCGCTATTAAAATGTTTGCCTCTAGTTTTCACCTATTGTTGTGGCATGTAAACATCACACATTTCAGAAATGCTGCGTGCCACTGACCACCTCTTTCAACAATAGCTAGAAAATGATAACTGAAGGCAGCGAACGTTTTAATTAGTTTATTATTGTGGCGGATGGTTTAATTAAAGTTTATTATTGTAAGGTATTGTGCAAGATTTCATAATCTAATTATTTAATAGTTTCCTTATTCGAACAGTCTACCTTCGTTTTAAAAATACTTTTATATTCATAAATCTATTCTTATTCGCTTAAATAACTGAATTAGGCACTTTTAGGTTCTATCACAAAAAATAGGTTTTATTAGGTCCTAACGTAACATTAGGTCAATTTAGGCTCTATAAAATTGAAGTCTATTACTCGTTGGTAACTAAAACATTAAAATAAACCAAAGTTTGGAGTGTAGGAGGTCAGGAATAAAATAGGTCAGAACCTAAGAATCCGGGGCTTAGTAATAACAGTGATGATTGCCTGGATTAGCAGGTAAGGTATGCTGTTGCGAATGTTGGTACTTAAATTGACAAGCCTTATATCCATCCAGATAAGTGTTTCAAACTTAATCATACACACATAAAATCTACTTACTAATTTGTAACCTGTGAGATTGTAGTACCAATGTGTATTTGCAGATGTGTTATGACTTTTGGTACATAGAGACCATCTTTTGCACCCAACATCTTAGTGAATTTTTTCACAATCACAATGTTAGTTATAATGTGCATGGATAAGTGTAAATATTTTCAATTTTAGAGCAATTTTTAAACTTTGTATAAATTTGGCCCATAGGTACTAATTCTGCATGGGAAGGGTTATTGAAGATTTCTGAATGTTTCGACAACGTACTTGTGAGCTTTCAATAATCTAAAGTAAAAGCAAATATTATTGTACAATAAATAAGATGATATTCACACCAAACTTAAGAGCAAACAGGATTCAAGACTCCCAGATAATTAGGGTTTTCTGCTTTCTGTTATGTGCAGATGGACATGAAAGTTTACATTTGTGTATGATTATACAAAAGCAGCTGAAAAAGAGAATTTAAACACTAGCTCAATGCAGAATGAGCAGCAGTTTATGTTGTAGCTAGCTATATTTTAAACATGAATTGTGCCTAAATTGATAATAGAAAATCATGTGAAACATTAAGAACTAAAGCATGAGCCACAAATAAAAATAGAACGGGACGTTAAGGACCACAGCAGCTAAAGAGCATCCATAAATAAATAAATTAAAAAAAATGGGTCACAAAATTTTAGAGATTTGCTGCATTCCGAGTTGACTTATAATTGTCATTACCAACTTAATTCCTCATTTATTTTTCTATGACATTGTTATGAAAGACTGGAGAAATTCAAAGGATGGTACATTTGAGTTGGTTAAGTCTTTTATACTACCATTAATAACTGGAAAGCTGTTAATCTTTTGTGAGCATTTAAATGTATTCATAGCATTGTTGGTGGTTATTGTATAGAGCTTTCATTTACACATGGCCATATTATGGCGAATGGCTTGTCCTGCACTGCACTGTTTCTAACCAGTTCTGTTCCCCATCCACTATTGCTCTGTATGCCAGTTAATCAGTTGATGCAAATTCTTTTTACAGAGGATAGCTTGAGAGACCACAGTTTCATTGTAATAGTGTGTTAATGCTGTTATGATGCAAAAAGGCCTGTATAGTTTAGCTCACAGAATCTTCAGGTGTAATTCCTATGTCACAATAAACTTCTGTAGAGAAGTGAGATGGGGATTTATAGACAGATTCTATGCTGTTTGTGTGCCTCACAAGAAACAGTTATGAATAAATTCAGGGAAGCTGGATCTATTCTTGATAAAAACTGAAATTAAATCCCATGTTCTTACAGAGGAACAACTGAATGAAACTGGAGAAAAGTTGAAGTGAAGTGCACAGGAATCATTAATTTTGCAAACCTCATCTTGGAATGCCACTAAACTTTTAAAGTTAAAATCATATAAGGCAACGATGCAATAATGTGAGTAGATTTAATTTCTGCAATTGAGCATTGAGTAATGTTAATGATTCCTCTATTGACACATATTTAACTTTTTTTAGGGACAAAGCATGGTTTTATTTACATGGCCATGAAGAATTAATGAGTGTTAGTGCAAACTTTCTTAAAAGGTGTGAGGGATGTGTCACAGCACAAGGACATAATTTCCAGCTTCATATATGACGAAGATATGTGTGTATTGTAATTATAATTTCCATGAAAAATCTGTGCACCTGAATTTAAGCGGCTATGAATATCTGACTCTGCCAGCAGACAGCATTTTTCTCTGGAGTCAAGAAAATTTCCGTTAGACTGTCATCTTATTGGTTGTAATAACTTCCACAGCAGTGGTAGCTGTCACCATGGTGGTGGTGGTGGTGGTGGTGGTATAGGATTGTCATCGTTATTGTAGTAGAAGCAGCAACGGTGTTAGCAGTTATAATAGTAGTCCTAGTTTTCACATGGTTTAATAATTGTATTAATTTCTGACAGCAGCTATCATGGAGTTAGTAGTAAATGAGTTGAAGTGATAATCATCTCACTAGGAGTAATTGTCATAGTAGCTGCCTTATCCACTTTGTTTGATTCATTGTCCAAGTTGTCTACATCATGTATGCATTTGGGATCATCAAGTGGAAGTAGCAGAATGATAGTTGTCATCATAGCAAAGATAGTGGTGGGAGATATAATACAAAAGTATAATGTTGATTTGACCAAAATTTATAATTTTACAAATGCTCTCTTTGGTCACTTTTAATTTTTTAATATAAAATTACAAATTAGTTATTCAAGTTTTAAGACAAGTTACTAGCTATTTCCAGAAAAAGAAATAAATATATGAAATCTCAGAAGAGAAGAAGACAAAGTTGGAATTAAGTTCAGTTTATATATGAATAATGGATTTTACACATAAACAAAATAGATAATTAGGATCCAGGCAGACAAAATTAAATAATGCCACATAGTTCTGTATATACTTTAAATCTTATTGTGAAAGTTAAGGATTTTAGAGGCAAGTGAATGAATAACACAGCTTTGGAAGATAATTTTGTACAGTGGAGCAAATGATTGGAGGAGGATATAAAGTGCTTAATATTATGTTGGGGATTAAAATTCTTGAAAGTTGTGCATCCATATTCACATTAGTTTTAAATAGCTTCTAAAAGTTGTATCTGTTAGACAACTGAAGCATCTTGTTAATAATTGCTTTAGTAGGTGTGGAAATCAGTAAAGTTGGTATTTATTATAACAAAAATACAATAAAATGTGATTAGATTTTGAAAATCGTTCCCCCTCCTTTTTTTTTTTGGGTAGCTTCTAATAAACAACTTGATTCTAAAAGTTTGAAAAAATGTACTTCTTTAGGTGCAAAATGTAACATATAAGTTGGCAGGTTTGCAGAGTAAGTATGCAGTGAATTGGAAACATCTGTACAAGTGCATATTCTGATTTAACTTAGGCTAGGTCTTTGAGTATCCCCTCAACTCTCCTTTAAACAGGGAATAATAAAATTTATATTTATGAAAAAATTAGATGAACATTTTTAAACAAGCTGAAGACTACTTGTTCTACTTTTGTTTATGTATATATTTATGCATGAAAGATAATTGTGTAAAGACAAAAAGGTTGCGGTTTTGGCATATTTTTAAAAAATTTATAAAACATAATATGAACGATTTGGAAAAAATCTCCAAAACACGTAAACTGTATTACCATTTGAACTTTCTGCCATTAATTTGGCTGTTAGAATTTTTTTGATGGGGTGCGTGAATATTTATGTCCAGGAGTGTATGTGGCAGGCTGGATCGTCCACCTAAGAAGTCTTTTCACGTTGATTGTCCTAGGAATCAGGATATAGTTACTCAACATGTAAAAGGGCAGCAAATAAAGCGTGTCTTTGGCTGTACAAAGTAACAGTAGTGCAGAATAAAGGAGTCTGATAAAGCAAAAAGAATTTGATTTTATCATTGGTTTCAGGACCTTACTCAGAATAACCCAAGAATGTTGGACATCTTGTAGTTGATATGGTTTCATTTGTCGAAATCAACTTCCAAAGTTTGAGGTAATAAAAATTAGCATTAATGGTATGACTTCGGGACTCTTTAAGCAAAACACGATGCCTGGCATACCAAATTTTTAGTGGAGGACGGTGCTCTCTTCCAGCATCTTTTATGACCCAGAGCTATGTCACATGGACCAAAGTAAGACACCTAACAAATTTCACTAGAACTTTAATTATTAATTAATTATTCTCAAAATATTTGACTCGGTTTTCTAAGAGTCATTCTGTACTTCTTGTTTTTCCTGTAGTGGACTTTTGGATTAAGAAATGATGCTGCAAAACAAAAATAGTCAGTTATGTGTTCTGCTAAAGCTGAAAATTTTCTCCAAGCAATATGTGCACGGTTTTTCAGCTGTACTACATAATATTATGAAACAATTCCCATATTATACTAGTCGACCAGGATATATGTGCAGGGACATCATCTCAGGGTATAGGGGGGGCGTCAATTGCCCCAAGTTAGAAATAATTAGGCTACTGGTTATTATTGCTCCACCAAAAGAAAAATTACTAGAACTCTACTTTTAATATAAATAGATCACAATTAAAAGATGAAAGATGATTTTCTCTTAGGTTAGATGTGTTAAAACTCACATGAAACTTCGGACAGTTGCTTCAGGCAATCTTGTCCCCCCCCAAGCAAAAACTGAAATGACCCTCCTGTGAATGCGTTTGGAGGAGCTAAAACCCTGATATGACCATAGTAGTTAAAAAGGGCTATAGAAATGGGGGGAGGGAGAAAGTTTGACTTTATCTCTTTTATAACTTGATGTCCCTTAACGTGTGTAGAATGGATAATTCAGATACGAAGAAATCGGTTTCCTATGGAAGTTATTAAAAAACAAAGCTAAAACTGAAGAAATGATGATATCAGAATAAACGCTCTTATTAAATGGATATGTTTTTGTTGTTGCTCTACAATTATTGTATCTAAAACATTAAGAAGGTAACAAAAGCTAGTGAAGGAGCTAACATAGAGGAAATACAAAGTAACTCTAATTCAAAATGAATTCTTGTTATGTTAAGTTTGATGTCATGGGATAATTAGAACCAAACGACGTGAATGAGTGGCGTGAAGAAATAAAAACAACTACCAACCAGTCACTCCCATTACGTGAAGTGCATCCTAATTAGATCTTTAATTTAGTAGTATTTTTTAACTTCGCTTTATGTTCATCATTATCCCGACTCAGTTCAGTGCTATAAAGATTTCTTAACAATCCGAGTGGAAAGCTTGTAGCTGTTTATACATTACATAGGGGAACTATCTAGTGTACGACATGATTATAAGTATGCAGTAATTCACCCACCCTAGTTGAGAATCGCACGAACGTTCTGGATTTATGAGGCAGCGTGGTGACTAGACTGCAGTCTGTCACATTCAACTCAAGGGTATCTAAACTCTCTCCAGAACTAGGAATGCGATGATACCACTATTTCTTGATACTTATTTTTTTATTAGTCTTTAACCCCACTCCTACTATAGGCGGTGACACAAATACATGAAATGAAATAATAATTGGTAAAGCAAATTTAGGAAGAAAGCTTTTTAGGCCTAAGTTTAGGGTACCTTCCCGGCATTTGCCAGTGATGATGAAGAAAACCTGGACCATCAGAGAGGACGGTCCTGGCAGGATTTAAACTGCAGACCTTCCGTTCACTAATCTGCGCCTTAACGATCTCGGCTACCCGCGTCGGTTTTTTTTTTATCGATACATACAGTGATATAAGTTTTTGATTAGGCACCGATATTCGATGTTCACCTTATTAAAACTTGGAAGGCAATAGCTCGTTCACTGAATTACTGTGGCATTTTTAGTTTTTAGTGTATAAATACTTGTAATCACAAAATGTTTGAACGAAACTGGTCGTATGATAAACAGTGTAGCTACGTTTATATGGAGAATATGGCGAGGCTGCATAACCACAAACTAACAAACTGAAGGAAGACAAAAATATGTTTTCAGACACTGGAGTTTAACATGTCTGAAGTTCCGATTCATTTCTGCTGGATTCGCCGATTTTGATAATTGAAATTTGTAGATGTAAAGGCGGAGAGTGAGTCACTTACCAAGCCAGGCGACTGCAGAAACAATGCGGTGCGTCAGCTAAATTAGCTTTATTCAAAACTCAGTTAACGCTGCAGGTTACATTACTAGCTTCCCCGGTTACTTTGGTATGTTTTCACTTAAATATAGGAGCCACTGGAATGCTGTTTTGATTCACTTATAGTGTGCAGTCATAGACAGAAGCCAAGAATGTTGAGTCAAGAAATACGTTGGTGACACATTCTAGGCAACATTGCGAAGATGTCTTATTCACGCAATGCTTCTTTCGTCCTTGTCTAGCCCAACGTGAAACCCAACAACTGCGAATAATGGTCCCTGGAACAAAAATACGAAAATTAAAAATATGATGCGTTGCATTCACATTATTTTCTCAACGTTATCTTCTATAAAATATTCTCACAAAACTTATTTGATAATAGAAATAGACTTTCGTTACACATTACACATTTCGTTCTAAGTATAAGAAGAATATAGACTAAAACGACAGTCAGATTTTTAAAAAGCCGATCGTTATTTGATGGTTTTGAAATTCCATTTCCCTTTAAGTTTTATTTATGGACGCTTTTTAACTGCTGTGGTCCCATATTGAGCGTGAAAAACCGGAAATTTTGCTCAGAGGCCTCTTTATCAGGCTTGAGGTTCTTTTACGTGCCGTAAATCTACGACACGGGACCACCGGCTTTACTTCCCTTCCGAAGGAAGCCATGCTAAGGATTTTACACCCTAAAAGATCCATCGCTCTCCGCCGGGTTTGAACCCGCGGCCTCGGGATCCATGTTCCTTGCGTGACCACGAGAAAAAAGAATGGCGACTTACCAGTTGAAAAGAAAGTATAGGTGTTTAAAAATCAATATCAATAACAAAGAATATCTTAGAAACGTTTAACGGCACAAAACATTTTATTTAACATAAATTACGTACTTTAACGAGAGCCACATTTGTTTGTTTAGTAACATTTTGCCTCTCTCTTACGGTTCACGAATTATACAAAAATTATTCAGAATGATTCAGGGCTTCACAGCTATTAACAGGAAATTCAAGATATACATTTTATTTATCATACAGTTATATTAAATATAATATGGTACTTAAATGAAAATCAATGGAGTCTTTTTTTAGAAACTGAAAAATAAAGGGAAGTATTGGTTTTTGTTGAAAATCTTCGTGTCACATCCTTGGAAGATGCTGAACTTAAATACCAAGTTTTCTCTTAAATGCCAAGGCTTTTCGTTTATTCGTAATGTTATTCACAGGCATCCATACACATGCGCGCGCGCGCCCGTCCGGACCTCCTTTTAAAACTGCTTCTTTCGTACTCAGGGAACTTCAAAACGTATATTTCCATTGAAATCTCGGTATCGAAGTTTCGGGTGGAATGAAATACTTCCTCTACTTGATATAGGTAAGTAGTATAGAAAGTAAATATGTAGAGTATCGAAAAACCATAGACATTATTATTTCAGTGCATTGTACCAATGCCTCCTAAGAGGCGTTGATGATTATACTTGGATTCTACATAGCATCGAGGTATCGAAGGCTCATCCCGACCAGAAACAGTAACTAGCTCCGCTAAACGCCGTTCAGATCGCACTAGTGTTCAGTACGACACGCCTTCCTTGTGACGCGGCAACACGCTTTACTTCTATGTCTGCGGGAAATATAAATCAGCAGAGCGCGGCGCATCTGAAACCCTGGAGCCTATTCCATAAAGCTTACAAATTATGTCATAAGTTATTTTCTCTTCCATACAGCAAACATTGGTACTTGTGATTTAAATACACATGCCAGCTGAATGGCTCAGACCACATGTAAGCTGTTTACATTTAATTCAACACGAATAAACAGTAAACATTCACTTCTAACCCCATTCGGCGCTCCGATTTATCCGTTTATAATCTGCCTCTACTTTATTTTCATTTTATAAAAACCCGCCCCCCCCCAATAAAGAACGTCACACATCCCTCCCTTCATGAACCTATGAGAGTAGGATATATGGGACAGACCTGGGCCACTTTTTTGCGTTTATATGGGAAAGGATAAGGAAAACGAGGGTATATGCGGAGGTTCACGGAGGAAAATGCGTTTATATGGGGAAGATAGGGACTACGAGGATCGATGCTAGGCTAGATAGAGGTTGAAGGAATGAGGATGTGCTTTATATGAGAGATACGTGGAATACGAGGAGAAGTGTTGGACTTGATAGGGGTTGAGATATGGAATATGCATTTATATGGGAAAGATAGGGAAAACGTGAACAGAGGCTAGGATAGACAGATGCTGAAGCAGGGGGAATATGAACATATTTACAGGAGAGATAGGGGATACGTGGAGAGGTACTAGACTATTCAGGGTTTGAAGGGTAGAGTATGACTTTTTATATGAAGAGACGAGGAAAACGAGGGTATATGCTAGGTTGAGAGAACCTTAAAGGAGGAAAAAATGCGTTTATATGAGAGAGATAGGGAAAACGAGGAGAGTTCTGAGGTAGAGCAGGGACTGAAGGAGGGAGAGATATGCTTTATACGACAGAGATAGGGCATGCGAGGGGAGGTGCTAGTGCAGACAGAGGTTAAGGAGTACGGTATACGTTTATATGAGGAATATATGGAAAACGGGGGCAGGCGGTATGATAGACAGAAGCAGGGCCACTTTTGCGTTTATATGGGAAAGGATAGGGAAAACGAGGGTAGATGCGACAGTTCAAGGAGGAAAATGCGTTTATAGGGGACAGATAGGGAATACCAAGGCTGGTGCTAGGCTAGTCAGATGCTAAAGGAGGGAGGGATACGCTTTATACGAGAGAGATAGGGAATACAAGGAAAGATGTTATACTAAACAGGACTTGAAGGGCAGAATATGGCGTTTTATATGAGCGAGATAGTGAACCGAGGAGAGGTATTAGGCTAGGAGTTTTGAATGATAGAGTAGGCGTTTATATGCGAGAGATAGGGAATACGAGGGTCGATGCTAGGCTAGACAGGGTTGAAGTAGGGAATGCGTCTTATATGAGAGAGGTAGGGGAATATGAGGAGAAGTGCTAGGCTAGACAGGAAGGTCTGAATGACAGAGTATGCGTTTATATGTGAAAAGATAGGGAAAACGAAGGTAGGTGCTAGGTTGAGAGAGTCTTCAAGGAGGAAAATGCATTTATATGAGAGCGGTAGGGCATACGAGGAGAGGTGCTTGTCTAGACATGGTTTGAGGAGTAGAGTATACGTTTATATGGGAGAAATATGGAAAACGGGAGAGATACAAGGATAGACAGAGGTTGAAGGAGGAGGAATGTAGGTTTATACGGCAATATAGAGAGTAATTCGATTATAAAACTTTTCTCATCCAACGTTACAACACTTTTATATACTTTTTCTAAACCTTACAAACTTTTTATATGTTAAACAGTAGTGTGCGGGACGGAGGGGGACAAACTGTATATCGGTTTACAGTGAAGTATACGTCCTAACCTATGCCCACCTTGTATGTTCTGCATCTTCTCATTGTCTATTCATTCCTAACATAATTACGTAACAAGACGTAACCAACAAACGTAACCACGTAACAAGACGTAACACAACGTAATAGCATAACGGCATGACAAGACGTCACACTAAGTAACATAAGCACGTATCCTCATAACATCACGTAACCAGAAACGTCACACGACGTAACAACACGTAGCAACTATGTAACCATGTAACAAAACGTAAGAACAACACGTAACCAGCCCATTGCTAAGGTAATCTAAGCTAATCCATCCTTCATAACTTAGACAATAAGTACGAGAACCTAGCCTAGATTAACCCGACCAATCCAGACGTTCCTCTCATCATCTATTCTACTCAGTCATCGACTAACCTAATCTGACTAACCAAAGATAACCTCAATGTTTTATTCAGGTTTTATTATTCGAGAGTTTTAATTGAAAAGTTTACGTCAACATACCTTTATTTTAGTTCGTTGTAGGCGTCTCTCCCCCTTTTATCTAGGCTTGAGACTAGCACTAGGATTGCTCCTAATGGCAGGGTTACCACCTTCCCTTCCATCTTCTTCTTTCTTCATCGGTCGTCAGCTAGCTGCATATACAGCACAGGATAACCTTCATTTTTTTAAGATTGTAGACTCACGAGAAAATCTTCATATTCGACTTAAATTCTCTTATGCACTACTTGTAATGCTGTAATGTCCATAGGCGTATGTCGTTATACCGTCCTCAGCAATAATTCTTTTATCGTCGTATGGTGTCAATGTAATTTTATTCACTTGTACTGTGGCAAGAGCATGCTGTCGCGACAGGATCAGATTCATGGGCGTTCTGATAATTTCTCTGGTTTTAAGGCAGTCAGTATAGCTCTCGAACGTGACGTACTGCTTAATAGCACTACGTTTTATGCCTTTAATCTTTTTTATCATTGAACCGTCGATATCTAGGGCATACATTTTAGGTCGTAGCCCTACAAAGCGTTGAATGATTTTACCATTAGCCTCATCTTTAAATTTCCCAAGTACCTTCTTGTTTAGAGGTGAATAGCATATATGGCTTGTAGGATAATCAGCAGTATCTAGGTGCTCAAGAAAACGTAGCTTATCCTGGTACACATCTTCAGTTGTAACACGATGAATGAACGAATCAGTGTCCATATACATAAGCTTCAGGTTTTCAGCTCCATAATACGGTAGCAACACATCATAGTGATACCGGTACATTAATGTCTTGGAGATATCCAACACACTCATACCGATGTATATAGGCTTGTTGAACACGATCTGTCGGGAGGCCATATGTACAACAGCTAGATTAGAAGCATATATAGTCCTGTCGATAAACGTTGGCTTTGCAATTAACTTTTCCAGAGTCTTCTCATTTGTCACCAGCCGTATATCCATACGATTACGCAGGTTCTCCATAGTTTTTCCGAACATAGCATTGTTGAACAATTTGTAGAGATCCTTCTCAAAATCATTTGCAGCTTGTTGTCGTAGTCTGTTGTTAAATTCAACATACGGTTTTAACCATCGAGACTGTTGGAATTGTAGCACACGATGGATTTTTGTTAACCGTAGTCCATGATCAAGAGCTTGCTTCAACGCCATGTAATGTAGTACATACTTATTTCGAGGTCCTAGATGAGGTATCAGTTTCTTTGTAGGAGAGTCCTTAGGCGTCATACACTCAGGCAGGAAAGGTAGATCGTTGTGTAGATCGTGAAGTTCTGCAGGATACTCGATGTCGACTTCTAATATGTAGCCGTAAGGATCATCTTCTTTTAGTCTTTCTAAGTCAAATTTTTAAGGTGATACCCACTCAAATCCACCACAAGGGAGAGCGTGACTCATTGCCCACCCATATTGGTTGTTGGCGTCCTCATAGGTAATAAATTGGGTTGGTCTCGACGGATCATACTTCTCCATGTAGGTGTTATTAGCCTCTGCATAGCGGTGGGAAACTTGACATAAACCTCCTCTTATGCCAGATTCCACCATGAGTAATTGATCATAATCCTGTAACAATTCCAGCTGAATTCCAGTGTACAGTAACATGGCATCCCATGTAAGTCCTGGAGAGGTGAAATAATGTGCAGGGTCGACTTTGTGTGTTTTGAGTGTTTGCTCCCTAAATGTCTCAAAGACATCAGCTAGGAGAAGCACATCAGAGATTAAGTAGAGCTCGCTGTACTCGCCCAGGTTTCTGACATTAAACAGCTCCCATACATTTTTAGCATGATCGTAGTCAGCATCACTAATTTCCTCTTCATTTAATTTATTGTAGGAGTCCTTAGGAGGTAAGCAGGTTTCGTTCAAGACGTTCCATGAAGTGATGTAATCATAGGGAAATACCCCCTTACGGGTCATCAACTTCAACTTGTCTTCTCCGAAGTACTTCAATGTATCAGGGTACGATGTTAGATTTTTTACCAGCTTATCCAAGCTTGTACTCAGGAACCGAAAACTATCCACAAACCGGAGCTTTGTATCTCCAACATATTTGGAGAATGATATATAGCTTTCTTCAGAGCTAGGAATTACTTCCACTCGCTCACTTGTACATCCCAGCTCCTTAACAATGAAGTGTGAGTCATATCCGCTGAGGTTGTGCATGAAGACAGGGATATATTTAGGTGTTCTGCAGGCTAAATTACATTCATTATGCAGACTCCCCCGATATTCACCACTGATGTGATCATGGTCGCGTACTTTATAGTTCTCTTCAGTAAAGGTTTTTCCTCACAAGTAGCATACTGTAGAGGCGTTGAAATCCATCTGCTGTTGATCTGTAAGTTTCATAGGTATGACAGATTTGTATATATTATTAATCTCCTTTGCAAGGAATGACAGGTATTCCATAAACTTCTGAGCAGCATCAACACCACGATATACATAGGGATGCTTAGGAAGACCAGTTTCCAGATGTTCAACGTTGGTTGATGGTTTAACATAAACGCAGAAACTCATGGGAACATGCTGCTGATAAGGGGATGTATATGAAGTTTCAGGATTGGGTATGCATGTATGGCATGGAGCGAGAATGCTTTCAAAGTCTGCGTAGATGACGTAAGGTAGTTTCAACATCCTTTCAAAATTTTTAAACTGTACAATTGATTTCTCCTTTGTAGGCATAACTACCCTGGCAACACCATGCTGATTACAGATGGTAGCATGTTCTTGTAGTTTTTCCAGTCCACTTTGTCCATATCGATCGTCAAAATGTGTAAAACATCGCTTACAGGTATAAACACGTTCCTTACATTTGGTTTTCTGACATCGAATAAGTTTTTCAAAATTCTTTATATAAACGTAGTGATGTCTCCCACTACTGTCACTCAATAGTAGGAGGTCACGATGCTCAGGTAGTTCAGTCTCAGCAACCTTTATCGGATACACTTCATGCTTCTCATCCAGACCGAAGACGTTGATAGACATCCTATTAAGCTTCTCAAATTTAGGTATTTGAGAAAGTGGAGTAGGATAGGAAACAACTGAAGTCGTACTTATCTTGGAATTGTTCGTATTTGCTCACCCGTTGGGCATTCTTTCCTATGAATTTAGCTAATACAGAGTACATGAAACATAGTTCATCAGTTAAATTCTGGATGTTAATGCAGGCTTTTCTTGCTTCAACAGATGGAGGTAGGGGTATGTAGCTACTTCCTCGTAGCGGATTGTACTTGTTAATACGAAGGCGCACCCCTTCCACAGCAAGCAGAGCCCAGTTGCTACCCTTTAGTTGTGATTCCTCCATTTCAGTAACCAATTTCTTCATTTTGGTTTCCAGCATAGAGTCCAGATCCGTTTCTAGGAAAACAGCTTGATTTCTGGTTTTAAATGTCTTGTCACAGGTTTCTCCGATACTGTTAACAAATCTACACTCAGCTAACAGATTAATTTTCAAACTCCTGTGAATACCAAGCTCTTTATGCACAGCCTGGATTATCCACTGTTTTGCTTCATGCAGGTATATATTCAGGTCCTTAGTCGATTCACATCGTATAAAATACGATTTCAAACGTCCATGGAATGAAATTTCATATTCTTTCATGTCACACTCCTCCATTGCAGATAACAACTCTTGCTTTGACGGTTCTAATCTACGTTTCTTCTCAGGTCTGTTTATTTCACACGCATCTTCGTGTCGACGACCCTTATAACTGTCTTTGAAGGCTACATTACAATATTTACACTTGAAGAGATTTTTACAACGTAGCTCATGTCGTCTTTTATCATATCCACGGAGGAACTTCTTACAGTATTAACCACAAGAATATCCTGAGACACTAGGAATGATATCCTTATTCGAGGACTTATTCATTTTTCTTCTTGATATAATAAGGTATTTACCTTTCTTCAAGGAAATGTTCGTCTCTTCACCTTGATATCACTTAGAAAGCTGATTATTTTCTGAGAGAACAGCGATGTTAACACCTCAGAGATGATCAACAGAATGAATTTCAATGCTAGAGGTTGCTCTATTTATAGAGGAAGCACGAACCTTTATGCATCAATTATATAACGTATTAACCCTTCTTCAAGGAAATGTACTCTTCTTCACATTGATAACACTTTAGATTATTTTCTGAGAGAACCGCGATGTTAACACCTCAGAGATGATCAACAGAATGAATTTCAATACTCAAGTTCGCTCTATTTATAGAGAGAGCACGAACCTTTTTTAATCAATTATATCCTGATTATTAATACTAAAAACGGTGATGAAGCGTGTAAGCTCTTATATATTTCAATTCGTGTTACACTGATGTTCGAGCGTCTCCGTATAGCTTCGTATGCTTAGAGAGAAAGTGTAAAGTATTGTGAAGATGTATGTATTGTTCGGCTATAATCGTGCAGATTCGGAGAGCTTGACTCGTGAAGGTGATGAACGATCCGTTGACCGAGCAGGAGGCAAGCATTCCCTTCACGCAGATGCAAATGAAAGAAAATCGTGATAGATGAGAAACCACCCAGACATTCGCCTGCAGACCATGGAAAACCATGAAAAATATGTCAGAGCGAGCGTCCAACGGAACTCGAACCAGGGACTCTAAAAGCACACGTAAAAGATACAAATTATATAGAATGAAAGGAAATCGGTGTCGATGAGAAACCACTCCAGCATTCACCTGCAGACCAGGGAAAACAATAAAAAATATGATGTCAGAGTGATCAACCAACAGGAATCAAACAAAAGACCTTAGAAGCATATAGGTTAAGATGTAAATCAAATAAAAATGCAATAAAATCGTGCTAGATGAGAAACCACCCAGACATTCGCCTACAGACCAGGGAAAACCATGAAAAATATGCCAGAGTAACGGGAAACCACTCAGGCATTCGACAGCAGACCAGGGAAAACCATGAAAAATCGAGATCGGAGTAAACAATTGATTGAAATCTAACCCTGAACCCTAGAAATTTCCGTGAAAAATGGATTGAAAGGGAATCGTGATAGCAAGTACCACTACAGCATTCAACAGCAGACCAGTGAAAACCATGAAAAGATCCGCGATCAGAGTAAACAATTGATTGAAATCTAACCCTGAACCCTAGAAATTTACCTGAAAAATGCAAATAAAATGGTTTGAAAGGGAATCGTGATAGCAAATACCACTACAGCATTCGACAGCAGACCAGGGAAAACCACGAAAAATCGAGATCAGAGTAAACAATTGATTGAAATCTAACCCTGAACCCTAGAAATTTACGTGAAAAATGGATTGAAAGGGAATCGCGATAGCAAATACCGCTACAGCATTCGACAGCAGACCAGCGAAAACCATGAAAAATCGAGATCGGAGTAAACAATTGATTGAAATCTAACCCTGAACCCTAGAAATTTACGTGAAAAATGGATTGAAAGGGGATCGTGATAGCAAATACCACTACAGCATTAGGCAGCAGACCAGCGAAAACCATGAAAAGATCCGTGATCAGAGTAAACAATTGATTGAAATCTAACCCTGAACCCTAGAAATTTACGTGAAAAATGGATTGAAAGGAATCGTGATAGCAAATACCACTACAGCATTAGGTAGCAGACCAGCGAAAATCGTGAGAAACCTAAGGCCAGAGTGCTCGTCCCTACGGGAATCGAATCCGAGACCTCTCGAATGCAAAGTGCTGCCGTTATTGACTGAACAAAACAGTAAAAACAGACCTCATTCGCAGTCGACATGCTTAAACACGTTAACTTTCACCATATGACGTCACAGTCGGGGACAGTTTGACTATCGCCGCCATGTCGAGACAGGCACATTTAGCCATCTCATAAACAAGAGAAGCATATACAGAAGTTTCATGCCAACGTACTCACTACGCTCGCAAAGATAATCTAAAATTTCATCGTTGAAATACTTTGGAAATAGCGTAGAAGCTTTTCCGCCCTTATTTAATTAAATTCATGTATATAACCTATTATTTAGTGATTTTTTCAATAATTTCTTCCTCTCATCTCAATCATTCTTCAAAGAATCAGTGTACAATATGCATTTTTATACGTTTTAATGTTCGTTTATTTTTAAAACCGCTGCATTTGCCCGTAATTACGAGCAATAATTTTTTTCAGATTTACTCCGATTTTTAGCTTATAGAATCGAATTAGGAAATGTTTTAATAAATGTATTGTATTTTTTTAGCTTAAAGTATCTACATTTTTAAAGTTAGCGTGCCCGTTATTTGTATTTAGTATAAAGATTGTTATATTTTCATTTTTAAGACTTCCTTTGTTAAAGAATAATGTCTTGCAATCTATTTTTAAATTTCTTTTAAAACCAAAGCGAACGTTAACAACTATAATGGCTGTCTTCATGTATCGGAAAGCTAACATGGCCACTTCAGTCGTCTTTTAGAAGCGTACCTTACATGTAGGTAAGGAAGGTAGCATCAGCTGGCGGAGAGGAGAAGGCTTGCGAAAGGCGGCTGAGGGGTGGCACCTGGAGAGAGTAAGGTAGGGATGAAAGGCCGGCTTCATGAGGCGCTGAGAGCTACACCAGACCCTCAGTACGGCACAGCACGCCGTAAGGGTCGGACCTAATGCAGTGTCGGGCTTATACAGCTGCAGCGCGCGTCAGCGTCTTACGTAATCTAGTTATTTACGCTCACTATACCATTTAAATATACATTCATCTAAGAGATATAATATTCGTCAGGATGACAGATGTCCAAATATACATAACAAAGAAATTAGTTACTGATATAAATGTAATATCGTACGTTCACCATTTTATTTTTAATTACTTTTTTTATTTTATTCGAGGATGACTTTGTATTCATGTCACTGGATTCAATCCTAGTCCTCCAGCCCGACTTGGAACAACAATCAATAACGCGCTACAATCCCAGGATATAATCGGTAATAATAAAATTTTTTTGGTAAAGACCGTCAAATAGAAAGCTCTGTAAACGTATGCATTTCCCCTCACTTCCCCTCTTCCCCCACCCCACAGTAGTCATAACATGGCGACACGCAGCATCAAAGCCGATGCCGACATCTGATACGTTCCTTTCTTTTATGCAGTCGACTACCACCCCCGCTTTTTGCTATTCCGACACCGCCATTTACGATGAGAACAATAATGCATTGTCCTGTGTCTCTGATTTGAGGTGGAAGAATAGCACACAAAAGGAAAGGCGTGAAAACACTTAACCTTTTTGGTTTCACCCTTAAAAGCTACTGGACCACGATGCCCCCTCCTCTCTGCTCTACTATCGAAATTATCGATAATATCTGTGAAGCTATGTCGATTACCTCAAATACTTACGATATTACCTGAACTATCTGTGAAATACGAAGCTACGTTATAACCAACCCCTGGAACCTACCCTCCTGTAATGGTTGCTTAATTACTCTAAACACCTATGTTACTTGAATTATCCTAAATACCTACGATACCCTCTGAATTACCTGTGAAATATGAAACTATGCTATACCCAACCCTGGAATCTAACCTCCTGTGATACTAGCTGAATTAGCTTAAATGCCCACGATACTAGCTGAATTACCTGTGAAATCATGCATAGCTATGATGTAGTTAGCCTCCTGTGATACTAGCTGAATTAGCTTAAATGCCCACGATACTAGCTGAATTACCTGTGAAATACGAAACTATGCTATACCCAACCCCTGGAATCTATCCTCCTGTGATACTAGCTGAATTAGCTTAAATAAATACGATACTAGCTGAATTAGCTGTGAAATAATACACTGCTATGATCCAGTCAGCCTCTTGCAATACTAGCTGAATTACTTACCTGTTAGTGTGAGTGGGTTAGCTTTTCCCGTTGCAGGTCACCTTTTTCCCTTTATGGCTCACCTTTTTCCCTTTGGTGGTCACACTTTTCCCTTTACTGGTCACCTTTTCCCGTTGCAGGTCACTTTTTTCCCTTTGCTGTCACCTTTTTCCCTTTGCTGGTCACATTTTTCCCTTTACTGGTCACCTTTTTCCCTTTGCTGGTCACCTTTTTCCCTGAGCAGTCACCTTTTCCCTGAATGGGTTACGTGATGGGCATGTCTAGAATTAGCGTTCTAACATTAGCATGAAACAGTTTGCCACTAAGTTCACGTCTAAAGTCGCTTTCAAAGTCTAGCCCCTCCCCTCCTATTCCCTATCTCTCCTGTATATAAGTCCATATTCCTACTGCTTCACTATCTGTCTAGCCTACCGACTCTCCTCGTTTCCCTATACCTCTCATATAAACCATACTCTACTCCTCTACCTCTGTCTAGCCTAACTCCTCTCCTCGTTTCCCTGTACCTCTCATATAAACCATACTCCTCTCCTCGACCTCTGTCTAGCCCAACACCTCTCCGCGTTTTCCTATACCCCTCATATAAACTATACTCTACTCCTCAACCTCTGTCTAGCCTAACACCCCTCCTCCTGTTCTATACTTCTCATACATATAAACGCATACTCTACTCTCAACCTCTGTCTAGCCTAACACCACTCCCCGTATCCCCTACCTCTCATAAAGCGCATTCCCTCCTGCCCTTCTCTAGCTGAGTATCACTCCTTGGTTTGCTATCTAACCTAACTTTAACACCTGTCTATCCTAGCATAGGATCTCTTACCGTTTTCTCATCTCTCCTTATAAACACATACTCAATTCTCCTAAGCTAATAGCTCTCCGCGTTTTCCTATACCTCTCATATAAGCCATACTCTACTCCTCGACCTCTGTCTAGCCTAACACCTCGCCTCGTTTTCCTATATTTCTCATATAAACCATACTCTACTCCTAAACCTCTGTCTAGCCTAACACCTCTCCTCCTGTTCCCTACCTCTCTCATATAACCCATACTCTACTCAACCTCTGTCTAGCCTAGCACCTCTCCTCCTGCTCCTATACCTCTCATACATATAAACGCATACTCTACTCTCAGCCTGTGTCTAGCCCAACACCTCTCCTCCTTTTTCCTATACCTCTCATATAAACCACACTCTACTCCACAATCTCTGTCTAGCCTAACACCCGTCCTCGTTTTCCTATACCTTTCATATAAACCATACTCTACTCCACAGCCTTTGTCTAGCCTAACACCTCTCTACTATCTCTTCCATATAAACGTATTTCCCTCCTTCAACCCCGTCTAGCGTACTATCAGTCTTCGTATTCCCTATCTCTCCCATATAAACCCATTTTCCTCCTTGAACCGCCCCATCTATCCTCGTTTTCCCTATCCTTTCCCATATATGCCCAAAAACTGTGCTCGAATTCCTCTATATATCCTACTAACAAATGGAAGCTCCACTGTTTGTAAAGTTTAATGCTATTAGTAGGGTAAGGTAAGATATTTTTGCGGTATAGGTAATTTCGCAGCATATTTTTAAGAGCATGCTGCGAACTTGCCTACTGCTTTAAGGTTTCACAGTTTTGTTAACAGGTAGAATTACACCTTCCCTTCAAACTGGTCGGCATTTCCAGATCCCCGTGGCCAATGGAATGCAGAGACCAAAGATTTTCCCATTTAGTGTCGAGTTTACTGGTGAAAGGAAGGTGATGTGTGCCTACACAGTTTTAAATTTAGTTTCAAGCCATTTGGAACAAGTCACGCACGTTTTATTTACACGGAATAGACATATGTGATGTATAAACAATTTGGTGATTTTTTTTGTGATGCAATATTGATTTTAGTAAAAGAATTAGTTTTATTCACAATAAAAGAAATAAATAAAATAATGGGTTGTATTTAGTTTCATTTATGCGTATTCATGTTTAAATTATGTGTGAACTTTGCATGTTTAAATTATATGCAAGAACTTTAAGAAACCAGCGCATTTTGTTACGAAAATGTTCTACATGTTATACCATTCCATTCTTGAACTCTTACATCAGTTTTACATGTTCCTGCACACCAGTTGTTACACATATTATAGAGGTAAGTATTCTACATATATAATCGTAAAAACTGATTAATTTTAGACTATCGCCGAATTACCTTACCTAATGCTAATGTTGCCAATTTACCTACCCATCATAAGAAAATAGTATTTATTTGTTAAGCAATATGTTTGCAGTTATAAACTTAATGTTTAATTTCATTTTATTACTTTTTTCAGAATTTCGCTCAACATGGCTCCTAAGAAGACAGACTAATAAAAAAGGAAGTGAAAAAGTATACAGAAATTATGAAACTTCAGATCTTTTGAATGCAGCCAGGAGACTGAAATTCGAAAGTATGAGAATATACAAAGCAACAAAATTGCATAGTGTTACTTACAACACAATTAAGACATTTTTGCTCAAAAATAAAGACCTGGAACATCCATAAGTGCAAAAATTGGGTCGGTCATTTGCATTACCATCTGATATCGAGCAACGCGTCATCGTGGCAAATTTCATCATTTATCATGACAAATGCCAAACACAGCAAACAAAGAAAGCTGTTTACATGTATGATAGATGTTGTGAAGGTTCAGGTTCTGAAAACGAGGACTACGTATTGTAGAGACCAGTTGATATGGTGTTGCAAAATTACCTTACCACTACTGCAAAATTAACTTACCTATTGCAAACTTTGCTACCTGCGCAGGCTATCATTGTGTTTATCACTGTTAAAAATACAGTGTTCAGAAAAATGTGATTTTTTATTAAAATATTTGTCAGTTATGCGATTACCGAAAAAAATGTTCCCAAAAGTGTATCTTAACTTAATGTTGTAAAACATTACGTTTTTCGAAAATACTGCGAAATTGCCTTATCTTATCCTACTTCAGAAGAAGATATTGAAGAACGTTTTACCGTCAATGCTTGTTCAGTTAAGCACAATTTTTGTTTCTGAAGTTGAGTTAGAATCTAAGAAATTCATAAAAATAATTTCGACCTCACTATGAGTCGCCACAAGTACAGTGCTTTTCTCTCACACTGCGGTCACCGCTCGGCGGCCTCCGCGCCTGCTGCCTCGGTTCGGCCTACCGTCGAAAGAGATATAGGTAATATCCCCGCAACCGCTTCACAGCCTACACTTGCAGTTACAATTACAATGATAATAAGCACATACACTACGTGATCAAAAGTATCCGGACACCTGGCTGAAAATGACGTACAAGTTAGTGGCGCCCTCCATCGGTAATGCTGGAAGTCAATGTGGTGTTGGCCCACCCTTAGCCTTGATGACAGCGTTCACTCTCGCAGGCATACTTTCAATCAGGCGCTAGAAGGTTTCTTGGGGAATGGCAGCCCATTCTTCACGGGGTGCGGAACTGAGGAGAGGTGTCGATGTAGGTCGGTGAGGCCTGGCACGAAGTCGGCGTTCCAAAACATCCCAAAGGTGTTCTATAGGATTCAAGTCAGGACTCTGTGCAGGCCAGTCCATTACAGGGAAGTTATTGTCGTGTAACCACTCCGCCACAGCCCGTGCAGTATAAACAGGTGCCCGATCGTGTTGAAAGATGCAATCGCCATCCCCGAATTGCTCTTCAACAGTGGGAAGCAAGAAGGTGCTTAAATATCAATGCAGGTCTGCGCTGTGATCGTGCCACGCAAAACAATAAGGGGTGCAAGGCCCATCCAGGAAAAACACGGCCACACCATAAAACCACCAATTCCGAATTTCACTGTTGGCACTACACACGCTGGCAGATGACGTTCACCGGGCATTCGCCATACCCACATCCTGCATCGGATCGCCACATTGTTTACCGTGATTCGTCACTCCACACAACGTTTTGCCACTTCAATCGTGTAATGTTGACGCTCCTTACACCAAGTGAGGCGTCGTTTGACATTTTCCTGCGTGATGTGTGGCTTATGAGCAGCCGCTCGACCATGGAATCCAAGGTTTCTCACCTCACGCCTAGATCCTGATGCAGTTTGGAATTCCTGTGTGATGGTCTGCCTATCACTATTTACGACCCTCCTTAAATGTCGGTGGTCTCTGTCAGTCAACAGACGAGGTCGGCCTGTACGCTTTTGTGCTGTACATGTCCATGTTTCCACTTCACTATCACATCAGAAACAGTGGACCTAGGGATGTTTAAGAGTGTGGAAATCTCGCGTACAGACTTCTGACACAAGTGACACCCAATCACCTGACCACGTTCGAAGTCCGTGAGTTCCATGGAGCGTCCCTTTCTGCTGTTTCGTTATGTCTAATGACTACTGAGGTCGCGGATAAGGAGTACCAGGCAGTAGGTGGCAGCACATTGCACCTAAGATGAAAAACGTATGTTTTTGGGGGTGTCCGGATACTTTTGATCACATAGTGTACCTTACCATAAGAGATGTTGGAAATGTCCTCTATCCAAACATTTCTGGCATCTTCTCAAATGAGGATAAATAGATAGATCCCCTGACCTAACTGTAGGTATGCAATTTTTTATCTATGGGAGAACTTGAACAATAAAGTATATGCAACAAACCCCCATACATTAGAAGAACTAAAAGAATAGAGCAGGCAAGAAATTAACTCAATTTTGGATACTGAACTCTTGATTGTGAATGAAAATTTCCAAGAAAGACGCCAGAAATTTGTGGATAGAGGAGGATAACATTACCAACATCTCTTGTGATAAGGTATCTGCTTATTATCAATCTAATTGTAATTGTAACTGTGAGAACGTGAGGCGGTTTCGGGGATATTAAAATAGTTTCGGCCGGAGTCTGGACTGCGGTAGCCGGCGTGGGAGCTGTCATGCGGTGGCCACAGTGTGAATGAAAAGCACTTTAGTTCTAGGAATTTAGATTAAGAATGAACACGTAGTGGTGCCAAGGTTATCTAAATATATCTTACGTATGTGCTACTTTTATTCTGTTATAATGCGCATTATCGGTGAGTCTTATGTGTTCTGTGGCATTACCGTTAAATAAAGTAAGTGTTTCGCATGTGAGGCAAATTTACAATGCAATAGTATCACATTATTTGCTATGTAATGAAAATGACCATGTGGCTGTTTTAAATAAAATCTATATCCGTGTCAATAATTCATTTAAATTTTGCGTGAAATAAATCGGTGGTTATGCACATTTTCGCAGCAACTCGGAGTGATGTAAAACTGAAGTAGTGCAATTAATTGAAAGAAGTGTCAATAAAAGATAAATCTGGAAAATACAATATATCCATCGGTTATATAACCGTTTAAAGATTTCATGTAATGTAAGTGCTGGGTGTCTTTAAGTAATATGTGCTAACCACTTTGGCATTTAATTTGGGGATTGTCATGTAGTGTAAGTGTCTCAAAACAATATTAGTTAACCGCTTGGCAGTATTACTTCATTTGATTTGGGAATTGTCATGTAGTGTAAGTGTAAAGTGTCTCAAAACAATATTAGCTAACCGCTTGGCAGTATTGCTTCATTTGATTTGGGAATTGTCATGTCGTGTAAGTACAAAGTGTCTCAAAGCAATATTAGCTAACCGCTTGGCAGTATTGCTTCATTTGATTTGGGAATTGTCATGTCGTGTAAGTACAAAGTGTCAAAGCAATATTAACTAACGACTTGGCAGAATGTCGTTTCTTTTAATACATCATGTAAATGCCAAAACTATTTAAAACAATGTATTGTTTATCACTTGGTATTCACTTTTATGGAAATTGCAATAGTATGTTTTGATTTTGTCCAATGTAGGTGCAGATGGTACAACATAATAAATCAAGTAAGTACTTGAAAAATGTGGAGTTATGTATTATTGTTTTTCTCCTGTTTCTAAAACGTACCTACAGCAGATTTTTTTTTGGGGGGGGGGCACACTATTAGATGAGTTGCTCATACATAAATAGTAGTGCTTAAATCGGTAATTTCTATTGAAATACAAGCTCTCTCTGTTTTAGTATGGACCGCTAACTGGTTTTTGTTTCTTTTTTTATGATTCAGTGGCATAATTATGATTCGTCAAATTTTCCTGGGGAGATATTTGTGGATCAGCAAGGGTATGCAAGGATAGTAGGAGGTGACGATCAGTCTATGCAAATGCAACAATAGGAAAGACCTACAAAGGAATGTGTGAGGTGCACAAATTGTAATGCTTCCACTGGTTCACGCAAACCTGAAATATAAGAGAAAATCAGGCTGTAGTATGCTAAGCTTTGTGGTGAACCAATATGCAGAAAATGAAGGGGTTTTGGTGTATAATGTATTTAACATGATGCTGCTGTGAATGGTATGAATAACCAAGGTGCATGAAGAAAAATGTTTGATGTCAGCTGGAATTTGTAATCTTGTCTATAAAACAAAAGCTCAAATTGTAAAACCACCCCCCTTAAAAAAATTACAACTACATTTTTTGTATTCATTTCTGTCGACTTGCAATTTGTTGTAAATTGATTATATTCCTCCTTTTCTATATCTATTCTGGATTCCCATTATATGAACTTAAACGAAAATGAAAGAGGACTTTACAGGGCTATTAACATGCGTGTACAAATATTTACTTTATTTCCTATGCCAATAACTGACTCACATTCTGACTTAGACAAAGCTGTACGCTAACGATATGTTTTGAAAAAAATTAAAACCCAACTTACAAGTTTAAAATGTTACTTCTACCCATATTTTTTAATGTCTTACAAACAAAATTCGATACATAAATATATCGTCTGACCGATCTGGACAAAGCTTTGCTCAGTTAAACACGAAGGCGGGCGAAAGTTATAGACTATACTACGTAATTTTAAAAGAGTCATTCATATCATAAAACCCTTTTATAATAGTTATTTAGAGGACTAGTTACAAAAGTAGAGGTTTAGTAATCAGAGGCTCAAGTTAGAACATGGCCGAAGGGAGTGTTTTAAGAGCAGCGAGTTAATAAACCTAAATTGTAACGTGTTGTCTACAATAATTTAACTACATTTACAGTATTTTAGTATATGTTGTATATTTAATGAAATTTATTTATTGCAGAGACGATATACAGAGAGAGAGAGAGAGGGGGAGGGGGGAGGGAGAGATGTGGGCTTTGGAAAAAAATACACGATAAATGAACAAACTTTGTTGTTATATTCTGCAATTTTGGATGCTAATTTCATATGTGAATTTAAAGTAAAAATGAGCGAAGAGGGTGATTTTCACGGTTCATCAGGGCAAATTTTAAAAGCGGTCCAAGATGTAACTATTAATATATTTCCAGAAAAGTCAAGGAAAGTTTATTTATGTAGTTATACAAAATTCAAGGACTGGTGTGTGGGTAATGAAGCAGACATAAATGAAGATTCTTTGTTGCCGTATTTTTATGAGAAGTCGAAAAGTATTAAAGCTTCGAGTCTTTGGAGTGAATATTCCATGGTGAGATCAACTGTTTTGATTAATGATAATATTGATATCAGTAAGTTTGGAAAATCAAAAGTGTTTTTAAAGAATGTATTTTACGTTTTGTTGAGTCTGTATGTTTTTATAGCATGATTTGTTAGAATATAAAGTATAGGTTTTGTTGCCTAGTAACTATGAACTAAAGCATCACTGATTATTGTAGTAGTAGATAAAAAGTGTAAACCGTATTCTTTTGTTTTATTATTACTTTCTCTACTACGTATAGTAAGTAGGGGAAGTATTGCATTCCACTCACAAATTCGATACCAAGATTTCACTGGAAATACATGTTTTGAGGCCTCCCGAATCCAAAAAAAAGGATTTTTGGAAACATGACCGTGTGTGTGTCTGTGTGTCTGTCTGTGAACATCATAACTCAGAAACGAACAGTCGGATAAACACCAAACTTTGTATTTAGGTTCAGTATCTTCCAGAGATGCGACACGAAGATTTTCAAGAAAATTCCCCCAACCCAGATTACCCTTTGCATGGAACATTTTTCGAAAATTTTAATTTTCTCAAAAATGGCTGTAACGTTTTTGATTAAAATATCATATACTTAAGATACTTTCATGACAAATAAAATGTATATCTTGAATTTTCAGGGAATGTCTCCAAAAGTATTCTTCATTGTGAACGACTTTTGCATAACTGGTAAACCATAAGAGATAGACAAAATTTTACTACAGAAAAAATGTAGAACCATTTTCGAGATATTCCCTTAAATTTTCCAATACTTACACTTTTTCTCAAATGGGAATTCGTTATTCATTTTTTTTTTTGTCCTGGTAATGCAAACAGAATGGAATACTCCACATAGCAACCAGCTCTTAAAATATTTGACTATCGTTTAAAGCCTACCATATTCCCCTTGCATCTACAAGAAAATTAGCAATACAATTAACATCTCGATTAACATGAAGCATATGGAGAATAAGCGTTTGTAAAAATAGTTTGTACAAGAGTAGAGAAAGTCATGTGAGTGTAACCATAAGATTTTTTTTATGCCGTTCTGTATAGCTTATTTGGTAAATTTATATCTCATCGAGTTTCGCATGTGAAGATTGTTCAGATCAGTTAGGAGAGGAGTTCCCCAGAACTTGAATTCACTGTTACCCTTTTGAACATAAAAATGATTGTTTATTATGCACTTCTATTATACAATTCACCATTATCTAGAAAACCAAAATGTTAAATATAATGGTGGAGGACAAGAATGAAACTCTATGACTGGATTGTGTTCTTGGGTACATTCTATGCAATTTGTATATTAATAAATCTAGGTAAGGATGTAAATCTGTAAGATTGGTTTAGTTCTTCTTCAGTGTTACAATCATTTATTCAAGTACAAAGTTTATGATGTTGAAAAGAGCCAAAGCTTGTGCAAAAGAAATCCATGGGTAACATTTGGTTAAAATGTGAAAAGAATGCTCTTCGGTTTTGCAAATATCTTTCTACTTTTTTATTCTGCTCTCAAAATTTACTCAACTACTGTAAGCTCAGTGATCTAAATTTTAATTTCTGAAAATAGGTCATCTGCATATACATATTGTTTGTCTACTTCTAAAACCTCCTTTTTTATTATTGAAATTTTAGAAAACCATTAAAAGGCTGAACGGTTTACGTCTTCATTTCAGGCTTATTACACCTTAATTAATATTTTATACAGCAATAAGGCATATACACTATCTATTTTGCAGATAAAATGAAGAATCACAACCCTTTAAGGTAATATTTTGATTCCAGAAAACATACTGGTCTACTTTCTCTAATATTGAAAATACTGATGATAAGGATACAAGATATTACACTTTAAGGGGACCATCTATTTGTTGTGTATTAGCAGTAATGTTACAATAATATTAGAGACAAATGCATGGAATCAAGAAAAGAGGATGCCATTTTAGAGCACGCTCCACACCAGAAGTGACAAACCAACAAGGAGAATAAAAGAAATCTGCAGAGAAAATGACAGCATTCAAAGAAAACAATACAAAGAACAAGCAATGTAGAAATTGCGAGAAAACAACAAGTCGATTAAGAAATTATAGTTACCTGCATTGGAATATGCAGAAAAAACATTACGAAGATTACACAGGGATGGCACAAGGTGAGCAGGAAATAATAGTGAGAAAGAAGTACAAGGGTTTCGTGGTTTCGTGGTTACGCGGTAATTGCAAGGAGCAAACAAGCAAAATGAGCACTGTCAAGAATGAAGACAGGACCCACAACAAAGGGAAAAAGAGAAAATAGAAAAAAAAAAAAAAACCAGCAAAATCTGTAAAGACGATGAACACAAAACTGGACAAACCAAGCAAAAAGCTGAGGAACAACTGTCCCTTATACTAAAAGTGCAGCTTAAAAAAAGCTGAGATACTAAACTTTATGATGAAAAATGAACTGCAGATCAGAAACTCGTGTAGAGATGACTCAAGAGGAGATTTCAGTCTGATTCTACCCTTATAACCTACAAAAACTAGAACAAGTGAAAGCCAGGTTTCTGAAATTAATACTATGCCTTCCCATGAATACACAATCTAGCCTAGTATATTTAATTATGCAAAGAGCCATTTCTCCTAGAAGAACTATGATACCAACTACCTCACACACCAAGAGTAGAAGTAGTTATCCAACAAAGACAACAAAAACAGGAAAGCATATGGGAGGATTTCTTCTTGACAGATGCCATGATCAACAGAGCCTGGATTGGACCATACCAAGAACAGAGACATGTGGTAACAAGATTAGCAACACACAGATATTATCATAAAATCTGCAAAAATAGACAATACCATACAGCAAATGAAATGTGTATGTGCAGTTTGTGTGTAATAAGTGAGACAGATACTACATCACTGGGTGCAAAAACAAAAAAAAAGTATTAAAATCGATTAAAGCCTATGGCGAAGAGTGAAACAGTGGTCAAATGTGCATTATGCACATGCCCTCTCTATATATATTTCAGAAATGACCAAAATCAGACTTATGAGGTTTTAGAAGTCAGTGATATGCATGTTTTAACTGTATCTAGACAGGATTTTGTTAAACAAATTTACTTTATACCCATTCACAAATGTTTAAAAATCTTTGAAACTTCACTTATATTTAAGGTTTTGTGTGTTATATTCACTTAGTACGTTAAATTCCATTGCAAATAATTCAGAACATTCAAACAAATTACTAATTTTGGGGACTTCACCCTTGAATTACCTTCATGACAATTTATTTGTTACTATGGATGAGCATTCTGAGCTATGAATTTCACAGCAAGTCTCTTACAAGAGTTTGTACTTATTGACCATTTTCAACATACATGTGAAAGAAGAATTTTATCATAAGTTATACATATCCAAACAGCAACATAAATGAAACAAGATTGTGTGTTTTACATTTACCAATGTAGTATGCTAATCATTTTCCTAATACTAACAAAAACACAAATATAAAAATTGCACAGGTAAATATGTGTTCACAAAATACTTTGATAACTGTTCTGATGACCTTACACAGTTCTGCATACTTATAAACTCTGTAGTTGTAATTTTGGATTTTAAATTATCACTAAATACTGTTCCTGTAAAATCAGTTAGCTAAATAGCTGATATACATGAACAGTTCTTAGTAACATAATTTTTTAAATTTCTTTTCAACAAGTCTTTGTGAACTACTTTTTGGTTAACATAAATTGATTCTATCATTTCCTTATATTGGGTGTGTGCAAATAAAGTTACTCACATGGGAATCAATCTTGGAAACAATTTGCTAGACTCTTATTGATCTTAAAATTAAGATATAAATACATGTTATATAATGTATGCAGTGTTTCTCTTAATGAAAATACGTATAATACAACCACTAAGAGATTTTTATCACAAAATATACAACTATGTTATGAAAATCTTTGTAAATGCTTCAGGAAACCTTCAGGAGGAGTAAATCTGTTGGACAGAAGGCTAGTTATTAATTATATGAACAGCTGCAGATACTGTACCTGAATAATTGAAGTATATTATTCAGAAGTTAAAGACAGTGAAGCGAAACAATAATTTAATTAATCAACTAATTTGTTACCCTGTTGCGAGTACAGTATACAGTCGCAGAAGTTCAAACTTTCCACACCGACCGTTTAGTCACTAAGGTCTTGCATATCTTAACCCCCTATACATTCACTATAATACACCTCAATTTTCCAGGCAATTATACATAGAGGAGTTTACAGCACAAATGAATACTGCACAAGAAATTAAGCGTGTAATAGGTGCTCGTTTGTAATTGTATATTTATAGGAGATAAATAAATTTGTAAATTCAAAGAACTGGCCATGCCTGATAGAACAATTCACTGATGCACCCCACCCTAGTTGTTTCAGGTGGGTAGCACCTATGGCTCACATTTGGGAGGTCTCGGGTTCAAATACCATACACTGGCCAATCTGCTTGTGATCTTTTTATTGTTTCTCTCAAGTAAATATGGAACTGGTTACTTCAGCACCACGACCCAAAGTTTCACCACTACTATGAAACCAATGGCAAAATATATGGCACACACAGAGAATTACACAACCTTTCCCACTTATTAACAGGTTATTCAAGCAGGGTAGGAGACTACTGAACTAAGGTCGTTTGTGTGGCATAAACTGACATTTATAGAGCCATAAAGTAAAAATGTGCATAAAACCAAGCTCTAGAAAAAAATCATGTCATCAGGGAATTTTTTTATCTATATAGACATACCAAAGAACATATTACAATTATACATTTACATTTTAACATAATAATGACATGAAATATATGAGTAATGCCTTATAATACTAGCAGAAACCAAAATAGTGCATCTTTTGTAAATAGACTGGCTAGTAATTTCTCTGTTTATATATCTAGGGACTGAAGTTAAAACGCTGGCCACCCTGACATGAGGCATTGGTCATTTTTGTTGTTTGGTAACCTGAATAAGGCTGTGTTCCCTATATTTATTAGCCATTCTTCAAAATTCACATGAAAGAAGAAAGTGAACACAAGATGCACACTTCTGAACAGCAACTCAGGAAGGAAAAATTAAGGTTACACATCTTTATGAATTTTACATACATCAATATAGTAAGCTAATCCTATTCTTAATACTCATGAAAATACAAACATGAAAACTGCCAGGTAAACATGTGTCCACAAAATCATTTTGATACCTCTTCTGAAGGCATTGTATAGTTTAATTCTGCAGTGCTATTTTAGTGGTATCAAATTCCTAACAGCTGCCATTTCAGTGTCATCTTTTATCTACCGGTAGCTAAGTGATGTGAACAGTTTTCAGTAATACACATATTATCTGTTTTCAAGAAAATGTTTGTGAACACACCTTTCATTAATAAAGATTGATAGATAGCTACAATTAAAACAAATGAGGTAAGGTGCCAATAACTCATGTGAGGATAAACCCAGAAACAACTTGCTAAATTTTCATAAAACTTATTTTTATACTAGAGAAGACAAGTATAAATGTAAGTCAAATGTTACAAAATGCATGCCTGGTTTCAGTGCACAAAAATACATACAATACATTTATTGACACACTTTTATCACAGAATATTCAGATAAATCATATGAACATTTAAACAAATGTTTCATTATGACCCATAGAAGATGTACATCTGTTGGAGCAGAGCTTCTTGTCAAAGATATAAACTTTTGGAAATGAGTAGTGACAGGTAACAAGTTGTTTATTCTTCTTCAAACAGAAGATGTCCCATGAACCAGGATTCCCAATTACTTGAAAATCAGAGTTTCTGAATGTATTGTTTTCTAAATCATTGTACATATTGCCAGTGTTCTCTAAATGCTAATGGCTGACCTTAATTTGACAACCAGTGGATTAGGGGAAGAAAGATGTGACCATTCCTGAATGAAAAATCCAGAATGTAGAAAGAGAACACTTTTGACTTTTGCAAAACTAACTTCTAGACACCGGTAGCTAAGAGGAGATTAAAAGCCCTATCCTGCCTATGCTAAATTTATGATCCATATTTCATAAAGTATTTAAGATATCAGGTTGAAATTTTTACAGGATGTAAAAAAATGCCTTTTAAGTTCATCAATCTACTTTTATCTAATAGATTCTTTGTTGTTTTTTTTTAAATAACCAACCATCTTATTAACATCAAATCTGATACACAACAGCACTTGGAGATTGCTTTTATCATGCTAAAATTTAATTTTGCTATCTTCAATAGTTTCTAAGGAAACAGGTAATTTATGCCAGAAAATGTCATTCATAGAAAAATCTGTTCAAAGCAAAAATGGAATAAACAAAATTGCATATATCTGAAAATAAGTAAACTGTGTTAACATCATGGTCCACACAAAACTCGGAAAATGAGCACAGAAACTTACAAATTTTTGACAGAAGCTCATAGTGATCACTGTCTATATGGTACACAAACTTTTCAAGTGGGTTAAAACATTTAAGGAGGGTAGGGAAGATGTTGGGGACGATTCAAAACTGAGCCATCCTTCCACAATTTGAGATGTGGAGAAAGTTGCTAAAATTATTTGAGGAGATTGTCGTTCAAGATTCGAGCAAGTGCTGAATTTACCAACATCAATACGGAAAGTGTTAAGACAGATTTTGCACGACGATTTTGGCATGAAAAAAGTGTGGCTAAAATGGTGTCAAAATCCTCCAACACACCAAAATGAATATAGAGTGAACTGTTGTGTTGACATTCTTGAAACACTGAAAATAATCCTAATTTGTTCAAAAACCTAACTACATGCTACGTAACTTGGGCTTTCCAATACAATGCAGAGACTAAGTCATAATCCATGCAATGGAGGAGCCCCCAATCCTCCAGGAAGAAGAAAGTGTGCATGAGCAAACCAAAATTCAAAGCAACGATGATTGTTTTTTTTCAAGATTCAGGGGGTTATCTGCATTAATTGGGTGCCTGCAGATCAGATTGTCAATCAGGTTTATTACAAAAATGTTTTGAAAACCCTCTGTGAACGCGTACAATGGAGACCAGACTTGTGGAACAAGGCCTAATGGATCTCCATCAGGACAATGCCCCAGCTCACAACACACTATCTGTGAAGAGTTATTTGGCAAAAAGCAAAGTTCCAGTGAAGGAACATCCACTGATTTGCCAAATCTATCACTGTGCAACTAATTTTCTTTTCCTGAAAGTCAAGTCCACGCTCAAAGGAACCAGGTTTGAGACCTTGGATACAGTGAAAGCAAAAATGCCACAATGCATAACCCAAATTGACCTGCAGCACTGTTTCCAACAGCGGAAAATTCCCATGGAGCTGTGTAGGGACTACATCGAGGGGATAACACTGCCAGTGAGTGATTTTATCCCCCTCTTGCATAAAGTTTTACCAGGTTTGAGACCTTGGAAACAATGAAAGCAAAAATGCTACAATGCATAACCCAAATTGACCTGCAGCACTGTTTCCAACAGCGGAAAATTCCCATGGAGCTGTGTAGGGACTACATCGAGGGGATAACACTGCCAGTGAGTGATTTTATCCCCCTCTTCCATAAAGTTTTAGAGCATGAATCCAGTTTCTTTGTTGCCACACCTCATAGACTCAAGTGTTCCTCTACAAAGTTGCCATTCCACTTCATTACATACAAATATATAGGGCTCTCTGGTGGCTTAAGGTTTTGATGTTTAGGCAAGTTTAAATTGAGAATCTTTAGATAAGTTTACCACCTACTTTGATAACAGTAAGACGTTGCTGGGAATGCCTCATTTTTATTTCTTATCCCAAGCAATACGGACAATACCTCCACCTCTTAAAATCATAACACATTTCCTTTTTCATTGTTTTCCACTTCCCTAATCAGTCTCCACTTATCCTTTACAAATTAAGATGCCACTGCTGTACAATGTATTGTTATCAAGTGTTTGGTGGTTTGTGCATATGTAATGATGTCAAAGAAGAAAGTCGTTTCTATGGATAAAAAAGATGGACGTACTTAATAGAACTGGCAAAGGAGAGCTGGTGAAATGCAGTGCTGATGAATTATGGGTTGGGTCATCAACCTTATCTGCTTGGGAGAATGAAGGCATTATTTAAAAATAATGATAGGCAGTTTAAAGCCTTTAACTCTTTATCTACTGTGTGTAATCTTTATTTGCGTGTGTACAAAAGTCTGCTTGATTTTCTGGATTATACAGATTTTTGCTAAGCCAAATAACCTCCATTCACAGCTAGTCCAGATAAACAGTTACACTGCATTATTTAGATTATGTATTTTTGAACAAATTTACCCGAATTCAACTCTTTTTAACTGCTCCAGAAGCACCACACCACCACTGCAATTTTTCACTTTAGTCTTTACTGCTTTATCAGTTAATTCTGATTCTATCTTCTTCTTCAGCTTTGAGTCTTTAGATTTCCTGAGGAGACTGAAAAAAGAAAATACCAATACAATGAAAACAGCTCTGAGGCACATGCTTATATGACAGCATGTTAGTAGTATAGTAGTATTTTCATCTACAAACACAAAAAACTGTTAGTTCTGCAAGACAAAACCATGTGAAAACAAGACGTAGTTTTACCAAAGTTCACAGTTTATAATTTTCCCATCAAAGGTAATCACATTATCAAAGAGAAAGATGGGTATGGAATCAAATCCCCTGAAAGCAGTGTTGTAACTAGAGCCCAAATGTTTTAGACATTTATATTAATCAAAATAGCCAGGCAAAAAATGCAATAAAAATGTATGAAAAGACACAGTAAATTTAAAAAAGGCATTACAAATTTTAAAATGTCATAATCTTAATATATTCAAAAATTAATATTTAGTTTAAAAATCAAAAAAGTTATGCATTTTTATTGTTGCATATTATTATGAACATTGCTGTAAATGTTTTTGTGTTAGACTCTGCGAGCATCAACTAATGATTTACACAACTCCAACAAAAACTGACTGTCTGCTAAATGTGACAACAGCTGTTGGAAGTGACCTCATTTTTTTGTCACCACTCTTTGAAGCGAGAACAGAATTGTGCTTTATTGTTAACACGTATTGATTGATAAAATGCTTTAATTTTCTTGATTTATTTTCTTGTCTTTTCACAAGCCCTACGCAATAAAACTGTTCTATCAGTTGAAAACTAATGTTTTCCTACACTACTTCCTAGTACTGGAGAACTCACTTTCAGAGAGAAATGCTGAACCCTTAGCAGTAGCAAATATTACAGTAAGATGATCACATCCCAACATAAAGGATGTCCAAGTTCCCAAATCGGGTGTGCATCATCTAAAATTTGCTGCATTTAATAGAAGAATTGAAAATTAATTGAAAAAGTTTTAATTTGATTTTAAAAAGGCAAAAATTGACATTTATAATACAAACAGGCAGCTAGACCTTAAAAAGCCAAAATAAAAACCGGCTCTATACATTTCAAATACCACAAAACATGATTATATGTGTAACTGTTTTGATTTTTTACCACAGAGTAAAAAACGCATTTTCCCTAACATCTGCTTTTGTTTATAACCGTGGTAATCACTATTACAAGTGCTATGCTGCTACTACTATAGCTCAACGGTTGTTAAGGGAAGATATTAAAGCAGCTGTTCAAACTGTTTCAAAATGTTTCATTAATTTCAATGATAACACCACTAGGGATCTAATGCAATCTGATATTCCAATGTGTTTTGCAGATGCAACTTGACTTGCATCTGTAGGCATTGTTTTGGTTAGTCTGTTTTGACTTTGGAAGTGAGGGCTAAAATTGAATACAAATAACAGGAATGACTACATCATACCCATGTGCCTTATTGAGTTGTCTTAGATCAGATATTGTTACCCAGTGATGGCTCTTGGGAGATCGCATACTTGCAACTGCACACCCAGAATTTTTCTTGTATATGTGTATTTACCCCTACATGTATTTCAAGATGTACACTATGCAGACTTTCCTTTCTGTGAAGTGGTGTATTTGATTTCCCCTTGTGCATTCTTTGTGGAAAAGCAATGCACTTTGTTAGAGAGATGTAGACACACATAAGCAGTATTCTGCAAGTAGCACAGAAAGCCTTTGGGCGAGAGGGAGTGAGACCAGGTGTAGAGTGCAGTGTGTTGAGATGTATAAGGTGGTTGACAAGCCTGAGAGATGTGATTCCGAGAGTACAAGTGCACTGTGTTACTGGACATGTTCAGTTCCATTTGTTTCTCTGTTTCCCTTGCTATAGCAGAACTGTTCCTCCCTTCCTTTATGTAGTAGAGGGGAAAGCCTAATCACATCCATGCCATTTTCTGCATTAATATAAGAGTTATGGTTATACTATGTGGCATATTGCAACTACATTTACTTCATCTGGTTTAAATACACATCATTTAAATCACCAAATTACTACAGTTAATACAATGCTTTAGGGTAGTTACTTTCTTACTGTGGTTATATCTTTCTTTAAATTTGCCTTTTCCACTCGTCTTCTGTTTGTGAGCCTGCTTGAAGCAGCAGACGACCAGACCAGTAAATTTGAAAACCTATTGTAGAGTGAAGTGAAAAGTATTGAGGAACTAAAAAAATTAAACCTTTCAGATTTATCTTTAAAAGAGAAATTATAAATTAAACAGAAAGGCAGACCGTTGCCATTCATCAATTTAGTTAAAGTAACTAACTGTAAAGAGAAGGTTGTTATGAGAAAATTCAATGAATCTGTATAATAAATGCCTTTTTTCTATTGGTCAGAAAATATCAAAGAAGCTCCCCATTTAGTTCTGTATGTGATTCTGAAGCATAAACATTCTTATACACACTGATACGATAACAAGACAAGTCACGTTCTTCCATTAACTTTCCAAACTTAATCCTAGCACGCGCGCGCACGCACACACACACGTACCTGTTTTGCCCACAATATAACTTTAACCACAACAACCTGGCAACAAGGTCTTCAATTGTACTGCAAAAGAGGGGCTGTTTCCCACTGAACTTACATTTCTCTGTAAGCCTGTACCGGTTTCAACAATGCTTTGGCTTATTAAAATTATTAAATCAATACAAAAATACATTTTATTATCTACTTTGCTTATTCAATAGTGGCATAGCATACAGCTTTAAGTCCACAGGTGTGGGTTTGATGCATGCACCCACTGAGGGTAAAACATGAATTTTATTTCTAAAATTTACCAAAATAAATAAAATTGTTTTGTTTATGTATAAAATCCTTCAAAACTTTTGTGAATTATTCCAGAAAAGCAAAGAAAAGCAAAAAGTACTGATATTAGAAAAAGTCGAAACTGACAACCAGTGGCTTCTGATATGTTTAATCACTGCTCTTTTTTAGGTTTGCACATTTTCATGCCCAATACCTTCTTAGAATCTCACTTTTTGTTTTTAATTCCAAAAGTTGTTCAGATTTAAAAAATGTCTTTAGTAAATTTGTATGATATTTGAATAAGCTAGTAACAGTGATGTCAATTTAAATTTATGGAATAAAATTGAGTCTGAGTTCAAACATTTACATCACTTACATTTTTTTATGGCATGACCGATTTCAAAAACTACTTGCTCTCATCATCAGAAGTATGATCGGTTCATGGTGGTATTGTTCAGTATGTGGTTATTTGTGTGGACCTCTAGAGCTGGAAAAAATTACTTCCATAGTGGATTGGTGGTGGCAAATCAAAATTCATTAAATGGTGTTTGTTTCCTGACTAATATTTTTCCCAAGTACCCAGTTCTTCACGCATTTTTGGACTACCAATCTTAACATCACACCAAACATAATACCCTAAAACCTACAAAATATGCAAACTTAGAAATGCAGCCTTCAACCACTCACTCACTCACTCCCTCCTTCCTCTCTCCCCCTCCATACCTCTCCTTCTCTTCCCCCTTTCTCTCTCCTCACATACACCTTTTTCTACAAAGCTTTTTTGGATTCAGGGGCTTCAAAATATGTATTTTTGGTGAAATCTAGGTATTGAATTTTTGGGTGGAATGCAATACCTTCTCTACCTGGTATGTATATGGTAGAGAAAGTAAAATTACAAGCATTATCAGAAAAGAAGGTACTACTTTGATATTGGATTATAGTGAAAATATAGACCTTTTACCTATGAAATCAGGGTTTTTGGCTACGCAGAGTAATCCTTAAAATAGAGAGTTGAGGGTTGTTACACTACATCACTATGATAATCTTACTTGAACGCGTTTCGGGAGACGGCTTGTTCCCATCGTCAGCATTTTCTCTCAACTGATTTTTGCCGGTCATCGTCTGGGGGATGTGTGTGGTTTGTGGTGTCCTCTGGTGCTGGGCTGATGAACCTCCAAAGGCTGTTGGGTGGCGGCAGTTCGAAATTCATTAGGTGATTCCTGTGTTTGACAATATGTATTTTTTTCCCAGATGTCCAATTCATTGCTGCTGTTGATCGGTTTTAAGAGTTTTATGTTTGGAGTGATATCATGGTTTGAAGACCAGAAATGATGTGCTACTGCTGATTTATCTTGCTGCTTTTGGTAAATGCATCTCATATGCTCTTTAAGTCTTATTTCAAGATTTCTTTTGGTTCTTCCTATGTATACCAGGTTACATTCATTACAATCAATTTGATATATACCAGCTGATTTATCGTTGGGGATAGGATCTTTTGTTCTGTTGCAAAGTAGTTTCTGTATATTGTGGTTATTCTGTGGAGACAGGGTGATGTTGTATTTTTTGAAAATCCTTTGAAATTTATGATGTGTCCAAGGGTGATAAGTGAATTTTCTATATGCTTGTGGTTTTTGTTGTCTGAGTAATGTAGTCATTTGTTGGATGTATTTCTGTCTTTCAAACCTTTTTATCTTCTTATCTATTGTTTTTTTCTGGTATCCATTCATAGTGGCTATGTTGATAATGTGTTGGTATTCTTTCTGGTATTCTTCTTTCTCCATTGGTATATGTACTAACCTGTTTGTAATACTATTTAAAATTGCATGTCAAGTAAGATTATCATAGTGATGTAGTGTAACAACCCTCAACTCTCTATTTTAAATATGACACATCACTGTTACTAGCTTCTAAATGTTCAAAAATTAGTAAAAAAAAAAAAAAATTAGAGTAATCCTTGTTTAACCAGGAATGTTTTGGTGTAGTAGATGTTGTTCCAGCAGTAATATTAGGCCCACCCAGGCACCCTTTTCAGGGGCCGTTCTTATACAGTGTTTTTTGGCAGCTTTTGGCAAGATTTGGAAGGAAGTGCTGCCAACGTAGTAGTGGAAATGATGCAAAATGGCGCTAATGTAGTATGGCCAACATGCTGAAATGAGCAAAAATACTCTATTCCCTGCTTCAGACGTAAGAAGGGTTACCTCAAAGGATACTTGGCAGAGCACATCTTCAGGTATGTTCATCCGAGTAAAGCGAGAATGCATCATTCCCTAATTGCAGCAGCTGCCCTGTATCCACCACCACGTTAAAAGGTAAGAATATTCGTTAACATGAATCACTGAACATAAATAGTGAATTGTAAGTATTGTTAAGGAACGCACACTCGCTTCACTCACGTGCTTTGTATATAAATAAAAAAAAACTAAACCTAGCCTCCTGTGAATCAGAAACCTAAGCTTATATTGGAAGAAAGAAAAAAAAACAAAAAAAAAACTGAATCTAACCTAACCTCCCGTGAATCAGAAGCATCATTCAGCAACGCACACGTGTGAAGTGAGCATGCTTTGGTATAGCCACTGGTTCCTATTTAAAGTAATTTTATATAAAAAAAAACTAAACTTAATACGACCTGCCATGAATCAGAAACCCAAGCTTATAATATATAAACAAAATGTAACCTCCCATGAATCAGAAGCCTAAGCTAAATAATGAATCCCCTCGCTTGTGTGCTTTTGTGTCAACTATAGAATTTGTTCACTTTAGATGTTGGCTGTACTACCAGGTGTTGGGCAGCAGCACGTACTCTCCGCTATGTTTGGAATTCAAATGTTGGCAGCACAAACACAATGCAAACAGCGCTTCCTTGATGTCTCGAGTGAAATACATAGGATGCAGGTGCTGTTAGTGAGAAACAATGAAGAAAGTGACAAAATATGGCATATATTCATGAAAATTCCTAAAGCACTGTTATTTGTTCTTTACTACATGTAATGATGTTTTGAAATCAATAAAAGTTGTGCAGTGTATGCATTTGTTATGTGTGTATAGTGATACCACCCATATCCAATATCAAAGTATATCTGAAAAGAATTTCTGTAATGAAAATTATATTTGTATAATTTAAATTAATTGCTTAGCAACTTGGCTGCTGGCTGTCCTCCACTGGCCGGATGGAAGAATTGACTATTTAGTTGATGTGGAAACAGGCAAGGAGGAGGAGAATATTTTTGTTTATTGTATTAGTATTACTTTAGCAGAGTATTCTTACTTCTTTTTCAAAACTTGAGTGTTAATTACTAAAGCATCTATATAAAGAATTACTTAGCTTTTTTAACTTAAAACTAATGTTTTGCCTTTTAGATTTTATTATTAGAAACTTTTTTTTTTAATTTATTATTGTCGCTTTAACATTAAAGCCATAACGCGACTACAATAAATTTTAATAACTACAATATTTTGAAACAAATTACAATGTTGATTATATAACAGTATACAATTTTATTTCTTTTAAAAAATTTACTATGTTATGACAGATGTTTGGATCACTCAAGGTCAACGAGAGGTTAGCAGGAATACCATACTGAAGCCAATGAACATCGTAGATAGGGCACTCTGCAATTATATGCTGAACTGTGAAAATGGAGTGACAGTGCTTGCATGTAGGCTGGTGATCTTTTCCAATGAGATATGAATGGGTAATTGCAGTATGTCCGATACGTAGCCTGGTGAGAAGTACCTGGTCACGACGAATTAGTTGCTTTATTGGGTAACTGAAACTAAGATTGGAACTTAAGGCGATTAGTTTGCTATTGGATCTGAACTCCAGTGTAGCTTCCATTTCTTACATACTTTATACTTAAGGAAATTTTGGAATTCGTGATGCAGAACCTTGAGGTCGGCCAGGCTTGGAGAGTGGCATGTTGCTTCTTTAGCTGCTTCATCAGCTTTTTCATTTCCAGATATGTCCATGTGAGATGGTATCCATACCAGCATCACACATTTATTGCAGGCTTTTATCTCATCATACAGCTGTAAAATGCACTAAAGAGTTTCTGGGTGACTTCTGTTGTAGAGCTAGAATTGCGCTCATGGAGTCAGTGAAGATGAGATAACAACGGTGTTCAGCTTTCATTATGTATTCCAAAGCAAATCTTATGACAAAAAGTTCACAGGAGAATATAGAGAGGTAATTCGGAAGACTGTAAGAAATTGTATGTTCAGGATGTACCACAGCACAACCACTACCCCCATTCATTTTAGATCCATCAGTATATATAAGTATGACATTTTGGTGCAGAGACATTTGCTGGTAATGGGTAATATATCCATTTTGTTGTATTTGGCTAGAGTGGTGATGATAGGCAGGGTTTCGGGCTTCCAAGAGGTATTGCTGAAACATTTGAGTTTTATCATAGCAGGAAAACCTAAATTAATCTCGTGCATATATTTTGAAATTCTATAGTTGAAGGAAGTGCCATGAGATTGTCCAGTTGAAATGCTGTTATTGTAGTTAGAAAGGAAGAGATATGGGAAAGCAGCAGAGTCTGGTAAGGCAGCAATCTTTGAAGCATAGATCATACTCAGGATTTTCCTCCTTGTATGCAGTGGCGTCTCGTTAGCTTCTATTTGTAAACTCTCGGTAGGGCTTGTGTGAAATGTTCCCAACGCAATCCTGAGTGAAGAAGACTGAATGCAATCAAGCATCTTAAGGGCAGTCGGACTAGCTGAGTTATATACAATGCAGCCATAATCAAGTTTAGATCATATAATCCTGTATGTGCAGAGTGAAATATTAATAATAATATAATAATTACAAATATTAATTTAGTCCATTATTGTTAATTATATTACCTTTATGCTATGTGCATCTATGTGTCAGGAATCCCATGTAAACATGAGTTTCTCATTCTAGAAATTAAGCACTATTATTTATATTTTCTGTAGTGTCTCCAGCAATAAATAAAACCAATTACAACATAACAGTTAGCACAGGTTTTTGTAAGATGAACTCATTCTAAAGACTGGATTGATATTTACATGCGCACCCATGGGTTGCCTGTTTTCTGTAATTTACTGAATACATCCACAATGAATATATTCTACATACAAATATGATTCAAGCAAATTCTAAAACTGTAAATCATTGAGAAAGGAATTTATGTGAAAGTTGAAATGGAAAGTAATAAAATGCAAAATACAATACAGATCAGCATTTTCATGAGTACCCACTAGTCAGACTGCATGCATTATGTTGGAATAACATCAACTGAGAAGTCTTCATGAAAATCAAGACAGTGTTCTTGCTGTTGTTGCCCTGTTTGTGGATGACTACACTATAAAAAAGTTGTGCCAAGATATGGTTATTTCCTAAACCCTTGTGAACTTATTTTTGAAATCTATTAAGACATTCAAAAACTAAAAAATCCCAGAGAAGTTTTCTGAAAACATTTTCATGACTGATAATCTGAGAGATCATGCTCTAATAAGAGAATTGTGATAGAAATATGAACATTGGTATTAGTTAATCCTTTTGTGTGGACATTAATAATACCTTTCTTTTTTATACGCTAATGTTATTTTCTTCATAACATCCAAGACGACTTTAAGTGTCTAATACTCTCATTTCTAATTCTGTGATATCAGGATAAGAAAAGACAACAATGGGAGACACATGTCAACCATGATCTGAAGCGTGTAACAAGAGACCAAGTGCCTCAGTTCCCTTCCACTTTCTCCCCTCTCCATGTGCAGGCTAATCAGTTGACATCAAGTTTGTGCTGTGCGACCACATGTTTCAGTGTTCTAGCATGTTTATGCCAAAAAGTCCACCCCAGACCTCACAATCGTATAGTATCAGAGGCGGAATGATTGCACGGTTCAGGCATAGTTTAAGGTAAGTGGGCATGGTTGAGCAAAAAACAGGGTACAACTGCAAAAATCCATATACTTTAGTGCACAGAATTTTCATGTATGAGTCCTATGTGGCATCAAACTCTTTAGAAAAATGAGACAGTGATTTATTGACAAATTTCCTGCTGTTCACATGCCTCACAAATTTAGGGAAGTGGGATTTATTCTTGAATAGGAAATCAAAACTAAATTGTTGTGTTCTTACAGCAGAGGAAAAACTCAATGATATCGGAGGAAAGTAAGAATGAAGTGCTAAGAAATTTCTCAGAAAGCTTGCACAGAAATCAGAAATTTCAAAAACCTTGGCTTGGAATGAAACTAAACTTTTAAAATTAAAACCCTATAAGATAATCACAGTTCAGATACTGCAAACCATACAATAATGCGAGTAGAGCTAATTTCTACAATTGGATGTTGGATGATGTTAATGACTGCTCTATCGGCCCATGTTTAATTTTTTTATGGATGAAGCTTGGTCTTATTTACATGGCCATTAATGAATCAATGTATGGCCATGCATATTTTCTTAAAAGAAGTGAGAGATGTATGGCAGCACAAGGACATCATTTCCAACATTTTTATGATGAGGGTATGTGGTTATTGTAGTTATAATTTGCATGAGAAGTCTATGCCTTTGAATTTAAAGGGCTATGAATATCTGACTCTGCCAGCAAACAGTATGCTTCCTGGTGCCAAGACAACAATTGTTAGACTGGTCATGTGTCCAAACGAAGGCTTGGTACAAAATTTGCAAAAATGCTAAAATCTGGAAACAAATGTACTACATCGTTATGTTGCTGTATAGGCAGTTAAGAAAATGTAGAAACAAAGCATATAACACATTTTAAAAAAAAGAAAGTAGCAACCCTACATGCCAAAATCTGCCTTGAGATGATTATAAGTAAAGCTATATGAAATAAGAATGCCAGAAAAAGAAATTGCAAAGTTTCGCTCCTAGGTACAAAAATCAAACCAAGAATTCCAAAGTAACAACAAAGTGTATGATGTAGAACATACTTATTTCAGGGGCAATAGCGTTGTGTGATTCATTCCTCTCACTACCCTACAATGCTAAAAAGAGCAGTCAGGACCATTCCACCATGTCCCTAAATTGTACAAATTTGGATTTGGTGCTTGATTTTGAACTTTGTTCTTAAGCATGGCAGCTGAGGTTTTGCATACATTACTATTATTATAAATCACCTTTGCAACTACAATTTCCTAGTAGGTTTTGGCATAAAGGATTTGATATCTTCCTTATTAATAATTAATGGCAATTATGCTAAATGCTTAGAATATTGGTTTACAGAAAGTTACACACATCCTTAAAGATTAACTTACAAGGAAAGCATGAAGCATCCTCGACTAGAATTCAACCATCGTTTTATTGTGGTATCTGTGAGCTCCTTCTTCAGTGCTGATGCAAAGGAACCTGAAATTTAGAAATTTTGTATTAATGTATTACTTTTGAAGTCAACTGAGAACTCAAAATCCCCATTAACTTAGTTGTGAGAAGCCAGAAGCTGAAATGTATATTTCCACAACTTCTCAAAAGAAGCCCTTTTTGATTTCTACAAGCCAGTGGCCCACTGAAACATTGAGTTTTACCTATAAAATGGATCTCTGTGGTCCTTATCTAAACATTACTACCACTGGGTTTGGAGGTCTAAATTTCAATATAAAGAATGTTGTCAGCATGAACAAAAATTGTTAACTTTGTTTATATACAGTCAGACAATAGAGTCAATAATGTCAGCAAGCAAAAGCTTAATTACAATTGCTGTCAAAGAATGCTTATAGTTCTAACATCCAAAGTATACAAAATATGGACTATCAGAAATGTCTTGTTTTTTCACTTTTAATTATGATAATTAGCAAGGCATGGCAAGCAAAAATCAGGTTTTCTGTCGCATTCTTCACAGTATTTTGGTTACTTTCTTTGCTTTATTTTTTGATAAATTTCCTGTGAGTTTCTTGAGGGTATACGTATTTAGAGACTTCCTTTTCCTAGAAATTGACATCTGCTGCTGCTGAGAGTTTCATTTGAGAACAACCGCCCTTCTATGATCCTTTTCTTTTCTTTGAAATCTGTGATGCATGTGTGAGGACAAAAATTCTATTCAATAATGGTAAACTTTGTGAAAGCATGCTTCCTACATTACAGATAAGGGCCACCAACCAAACAATACAGACATTATATCATTCAAGGCAACAGAGGCGCTCTGAGTGAAAACAAAATCGAACCTACTTCAATGAATCTATACAATCGCTAAAACTTACCGCGGACCGCTATGCAGAACTGCTGGTCCCAGAATAAAATTTCTTAATTGCTTATAAATTTCTCTACAAAACTAATCTTTGCAGTACGTTAACATTTAGTGAGCCCTTTGTTGACTTTTGGGAAAAATTTGCAACCGTCCATGGAAAATTTCATCAAATATCTACTGGCGCTGAATGTGTTAAACTACATTACTACACATCTTATTGGATTAGCTGTGGTATGACAACCCTGATGAACCAGGGCCACAAGCGCATGGCCGAAATGCACAATCAATCAGCCAATATGGGAAGATGGTGCAGTCAGCACCATGCTTCCCCCAGTCAGTTGGTATCTATTGTAGCTCCTCAGTTTCCTCACGATGCTGAGTGCAAAGTGATAATATCATATGGAAAATTTCAAATGGTGAATACTGATACTTATAAACCAGCATGTTTACATATATTAATTCCTGTATGTTTTTCTTAATACAACTTGTAGATATGTTTTATTGTATATACTTGTGGACGAAACCAATAACTCTGTATGATTTCTTATGGTGAATAAATATGTATGTATGTATGATTCAGGAAAAGGATACATTCTGCACCAGTATAAAAGGACAGCATACTAGATTGAACCAAAGTTTCCACACATCTAATTCACCTTAACTTACCTTTGAACAGATTTCAAGAGCTGTTGCTCTCATCCTCAGTTGATCACAACTGGTGACTGATGGCTATATTCTCTGGTGATCTAGGCTGGATGTATTTGTTAATCAAATTCTCTTCTCTCGATTTTCCAAACTCAAGATGATGTTCAATCCTCTGCATGTAAATCTTCTCCCAAATTGATAGCTCTCTGGGATTACTAAGCTGTTTTATTAAGTTTACATTTCTTTGTCTATCAAAAGTGTGCAGTTGTTGCTGATTTCTCTGTTTGTTCACATTGACTATTCCATTCAATGCCATGTGTTTAATATTGACCAATGACATTTAGCATTGCCTCGAATATCGACCAATCACAGTCATTTATCTTACAATATGCTTGACAGGATGTAATTTTATCGGATAAAAAGTCAGCTCCTTACTGAATCATAATGGTATCAGTATGCAATAATTTATATGCTATGTAATCCATCAATTCTGGAGAAATTATTAAATACTACTACCTCAACATCCACTTCAATCTAATCAATTCCAGTTTCCATTATCAAAAACCAGCAGATTCCTTCAACTTTGAAAATTGTTTTTTTAATCAATGCACATTTCATAGTGTCAATTTCCAAATTATATTCTTGAAAAAACTGTGCCTTTACTGCATTCTGCTTTTAACTTACCTTAATTTTGAAGTTAACTATTTCCTCTTTCACACCGTTGGTGGCACTGATTAGTATTCTGTAAAACATCTGAGTGTCCATTCATTATGTCATGATCAGACAGCTCACACAATGGCGATTTGATTTTAAACAATGCAATAAGAAAGTAATTATGAGTTATACAGCCTGTAACATTTTATTCATGGAATGGTCTTAGTAAATCCCATTTGAGTTTATGAGTTTCTTCAGATAAATTCACTCCTGCTTTGTCTCACAAATCTGTCAATAAACTTGTAACCTTTTGTGGGATTACATATGCTAATGTGGAGGTGTTCTTTGACTCTGATGCACATGTTCCATTTTGTTTGCTCAATATAAATGTTCTTAAAATTCTGCAGTTTATCTAAGTTTCTTGATTGGTGGTTCTTGTCTTTGTATTTTGTTTTGGTTAGATTTTTAGGTTAAATCTGTTGTAGGGTACCAATGAGATTTCAAGTTCACTAAAGATCTGAAACTTCTTATGTGCCCATGGATGATAAGTGAATATATTGGAGGTTCAGAACCACATTGACAGCTTACAACAGATTTAGCCCCATAAATCTAATAAAACAACTACAGACAAGGAACTACCAATTAAACTGCAAGAAGTGTAAGAACATTGAATTGGGTAAACAAAAGGAACATGAGATCAGAACCAAGGGACATTTCTGTAATATCAAATATAAGAACATAGAAATCAGCAATAGCTCTGCACTTTTGAGAGACAAACCATGAAATACATGAAGACACATAATTAATAGAACACCTCAATAATCCCGGGGAGTTATCAGTGTGTGAGAAGATATACCTCAAAAAGAAGCATCATCTCCTGAATTTTGAGATCAATAACAAATTAGCCCAGCCTTGACCAACAGGTGAACAAGCCTTATGATAGTCACTGAGAATGAGAGCAATGGATCTCTGAAATGTGTACTAAGAAATATTAACCTTCAAGTTGAAGTAGATGTGTGAAAAATTGATTGTGCATTGATTCATTACTTTAGTGTGCTATTTCTAAGTATTATTAATATAAAAATCAAATGTATTGATTTGATAGAGCTTATCAAATCCACTATCATGTTTGAACATATATGATGTGATATTAGACACAATTATTTGGTGTTTTGTTTCATTTATATGGCCACCACTTTTAGACTCGGAAAGCAATTGCTTGGTGTTAATGTGTTTCACTTGGGTTTAACATTATATTAGTAATTATTTATTATACAAATACAGTAATATAGAGTTGATTCAAATGTAAGACAATGTTTTTACCTTAAAATGTGATTTTAAAAACCATAGTCATCTTATATATGCAGCCTAATATTTAGAGCGACTCGTTTTCATGAAGGACTGTACTGGCTTGAGCTGTGGGAGTTAAACACACGTATCACAGCTCAATATCACAGATACACCAGAATTTCTCAAGCTTTGGCGATTACTTCCAACATGATGCTTGGTTTGATGCTGCTGAGTTGACACATTCAGTTTTGACACAAAATAGTCATGGCAAAAAGCGTCTTCATTGCATCAGTTGAATAAGAGTAGAAGCAATGAAATTAACTTCAAATTACAGGTTTTCCATGAGGTAAAGCATGCTAATAATATGCAGGCTGTGATGAAGCTCAGTGATTCTGAGTGTAATGTATGACAGTGACAGAAGGATGAAGAAAAGTTTATGAATGCTGGCAGTGAAGGAAAGCATTTAGAGGACGAAAGACAGGGAAACTTCAGGAAATTGATATGCTTGTCACTCAATTTGAGAAAAAATTAAACCAGGGGTTTCCAATATGTCAAACATTTTCCAATTACATTCATTATTTAGGTAATTTTTCTTGTGAAAGCTTCAAAAAATTCAATATCTTACACGTGAGGCTGTATTATATTTGGGCCAATATGGCACTTTTATCTCTGAGGCACACATATAATCACATTTTCCAGATTTTCTGGAGGATATACACATCTTCTGATTAAGAAATTCCCCACTACACAATCAGGAATCAAACTTGGGACCTTTGATTTAAGAAGCTAAAATGCTAACCATTAGACAGATCAGTTTCCTTAGTTATACAATAATCTATGGAAAATTATTGATAAAAATGACACTAAAGTATACAGTAATTATACAGTGTAAGCCTGGTGGACAAATACCCAGGAATAAGAATTTAAATGAAAACCAGAACGGGAAGATGAATACACCAAGCACAATCAACTGAGTAAAAGAACAGGAAGCTACAATCCTAACCATAATTTAATAGCTAGAATTTATAGTTTTTATAAGGCTATTCCACAGTAATTTGGGAATGGAACCAGAACAAGAAAAGAAAGCAAATGACTTGATCATTTAATGCAGGGTTGCCAAACTTTTCACAACTGGGGCCACATTAGCCATCAGAGAACGAATTACAGGCAAAGACACATAAGTTTAAGAAGGAACCACAAACTCACAGGCATGAGGTGCACACATCACATTTTTTCAAACAGAGTACTTCGTTGAACTAAAATCTATGCTTACATATTAATAACTGATGTAATTAAACTTCAATGAGAAGAATGAATCTGACTTTTCTGTGCTGTAATTGTAGACATTTGTGATTTTAATTTTGTGTTGCCTATCATCAAAATAATTGTAAATGCTCGTCAGTCATAGCAGACCTATATTTTAATTTCACATATTTCATTTAAGAAAATGTCTTTTCACAGATATACGTTGATGTTAACACTGATATTAGCCCTAGTGCAAAGTCTTTCAAATGAGGAAATGTGTCATTTGGCAGACTGTTGTAAAAATGAGCCAAATTAACTTCCTTGAATTTGTCCTTCAGTACGTAATTAACTGTATATCAATTAAAAATCTGAGCACCTAATTTTATTTAATCATTCAAAATTTGTGAAGAAATTAATCTAATATAGGTTTTATTTATATTTTTTTATATTTGTTGGTAGGCCAAACAAAAACATTCACAGGCCAGGTTTGGCCCCAGGCTGTAGTTTGACAAACCCTGATTTAAGGCATTATAAGATCGAAATGGGAAAGCAGTTGATTAGTATATGAATAACACACATAATCAATTCTGTATATTAGGATATTACTTGCTTAGAAAACAACCAATGACATGTTTTTTCCCAACTGAATCCAGGTCCACAAACTTTAAAATACAATACAGTAAACATTTTTAAAAAGCTAGTAATATCATTACATTTGGGATCTTTAACTACAAAGTGGTCCAAATCTCCTGATGTTTAGCAAGAACCAATGCAATGCAACTGCACTGTTGCCCAACTTCACTCCACTTTGGCAGAACGTTTTGCATTTGTGGTAAATGTCATCATCATAACTTTATAACACTAGAACAGAGTCTATCACTAAAAGAACTGAACATCAATAATACACTGAAGTTTAACTCACAACTGAGGTCTACAACCCCCTCCACTACTCATTTTGGTTTCTCTTATTGTCCACCAAATCTTAACTGCTTCCACCTAGGGAAAGTTATGGTCAGAGACCTCTTAGCTATCTGGTGTTCTACAGTGCCTTATTTTTGACTCCTGGCTGGCAGCTTGGCGGATGTAGCTACATGCACCCAGTGCTTCTAACCAGTTCTGGCTCCTGCTGTTCTCCCTCCATTTCGCGCGTCAGTGCATGTGCAACCGTTGCTAGTGCGAGTTCGTGTTTTGTTCTTTGTGGTTAAAGTGTGATTGTCCTGTTATAATGCCAAGAAGCGCGTTTACTTTAGAACACTGCATATTCATGTGTGATTCCTACGTGTGAACAGTCTTGTAGATAAGTGACACGGCTATTTATAGACAGATTCCACAGAATCCGTGCACCTCACAGAGAGACAGTTTGTAGTCTTGTAAACTGATTTAGAGAAACGGGTTCTGTTCTTGATAAGAAACCCAAAGTAACTCGCCGTGTTCTTACAGAGGAAATACTCTATGAGATAGGACAAAGGTTAGAACATAGCCCAAAAAATCTCTGAGTAGGTTATCACAGGAAACGGGAGTTTCACAATTCTTGTCTTGGAAAGCCACTAAACTTTTAAAATTAAAACCTTATAAGATAACCGTAGATCAGGAACTGCAACCAGTGATACTGTGAGCAAAGTAAATTTCTGCAATTGGGTGTCAGGAGTTAATGATGGATCTATGGACCCAAAGTTAATTTTTTTCACAGACGAAACATGGTTTTCTTTAAATGGCCATGTATCGACAAAACAACACATACTGGAGTGCAAAAAGCTGATATTGTACATGAAATGCCATTGCATGACCAGAAAATTGATGTTTGGTTGCTGTGAATGCATACCGAATTATAGGGCCTATATTCTTTGAGGATACAGTTAATGGACAGAGGTACAGGGATACAATAATAAAACCATTCCTGGAATATTTGTGACATTGAATGTACAAAGGCACATTTTCAACAAGACTCTGCTGCAGCACATACAGGTGATCTCTCGTTGAAATTAATTGCGGAAATTTTTGAAGACGGGTCATCAGTAAAGGACTACAGGTACCATACTCACCAAACCTTACAGTATGCAACTTTTATTTATGGGGGAACTTAAAAAATAAAGTGTATCGGAACAACCAGCATATGTTGGAAGAACTGAAAGACAATATCAGATGAGAAATTGCTGCAATTTCAGAAGAAGAATTAATGCGTGTTAATGGAAATTTTCTTAAAAGGTGTGAGAGATGTGTGGCAATACAAGGACATCATTTCCAACACCTTCTGTGATAAAGATGTGTGGTTATTGTATGCATGTAAAGCTATGCGCTTGAGTTCAGGGTCTGTGAATATTCAACTTGGCCTGCAGCAGCATGCGGTCCTGTGGCAGCAGCAGACCATGAAGCAGCTGGCCTGGAGTTAGAAATAAGGCACTGCATAATATTTCATCTTTTACCTGTTAAAGGATTGCTTCAAACAATGTACGGTTTTTATGCAATAGGAATTTTTCTGAAACTGGGAGCTTTGAATACTTCTTTTAGTAATTTGTAATATGTCTCAGAGCAGATTATATTTTGAGAAAATCACATACATTTTGGTTCATCAAATTGTGAAAACATAACAGCCAATTCACAACATTGGAAAGAAAAAAAAAGTACATTTATGCCAGCAATGTATTTATTACTATTATAAGCATGTCTATAACTAAAAGTCTGTTATAACCTCATGAAAGATAACTATAAATTAATAAGACATAAAATTTGAACCACTGGGTGCAAAAACATCATTCCTTTCTGCATTGTTCAGAAGAATGTCACCTTTTACCCTAGCAACTTGTTGCTTTTCTATAATATGAAGTATGCATGAGTGCACATGATACTGCATTTAAGCATTAAAAGCAAGCATACATGAGGCAATATCACACTGTTGCTATTCCCTACTGTCCATTGCAAAACAGACTTCCCTCTGATGTAAACACAAGCAGTGTTTCTGCTTGTCACCAACCTAAGCACATACTCTTATGCCAATGTAAATAGTTCCTTAATAAATGTATTGTATCATGAAATATTGAGGTAGGAAAGGTATAGAACTGCACATTTTATTGCAGTTATAATAAGAACTCACTGCTAAAGGTAATGGATATACACTTATTGTTAAGAGATTACAAAATATGATTGTCTTAATGCCATCTGCTATTGCACTAATGCTGAGAGTATCTAGTTCATTAGACTGCCATTGTCTGGCACATACAAGAAATGCAGCAATGAATTCCCAGAGGCGCCATCTGAGTACTGAATAAACACTTTGCGTATCACAGGGAAGATGATAAAGTCTTTCATAATATGGTAGCACATGTGAGCTCAGCTCAGGTCAAATCTTGTGATTTAATCAGTGAGTTCTCATGGCAGAGGAAGGTGCATGTAGTGCGAATAAACTGTTCAAACACAAAAGCAGGAAATTGTTAAAAAGTGGCAAAAAAAAGAAATGATACTTAATGTGTTCAGCTCACTATTAGAAAGTTGTGCTCCGTGGTGTAGTGGTTACCATGCTAGCCTCTAGTTCCAGAGGTCACAGGTTCACACCCAGTGGAGGGCAATGGAATTTTTTGGGCGTAAAAATCCTTAGCATGGCTTCCTTCAGAAGGTAAGTAAGGCTGGTGGTACTGTGTCATAGATTTACGGAACGTAAAAGAACCTCAAGCCTGATAAAGAGGCCTCAGAGCAAAATTACTGGTCATTCATGCTCAATATAGAATGGGACGCTAAGGGCCACAGTAGTTAAAGAGCGTCCATAAATAAACTCAATTTAATTTAATTTCACTATTAGATGCTTGGCAGTGGTGGATACTACGAAACTATCATCCGAGTTTACAAGTGTTTCAGTGAAAAGCGTAACCAAACACACAGGGAATATGAACAGACATAATAGAACATAATAGAAGAGGAGAATAAAATGTGGGAACTCGATTTTGTGTGCGACAGTGTTGTGGATAAGCTTGTTACTAACTTGGAGGATAGTTCTGATTCCAATATGGCAGCTGAGTCATCCTCGGAGGATTCAGAGTTGGGTGTTGCACCTTTGCCTGGGGTTTGCGATTAACATAAGCAAAATGTTCATTTCTGCAGGCTTATAAAATCAATTGTTACTTCAGGTTGCATTTTGAACAATGGTTTTCATGCAGGGCACCTTTTTGTATATTGAAACAATGTTCGGCTGTAAGCGATATGCAGCAAGCTCGTGTGAGAGGAAAAAGCAGCCATTAGGGGCAGGGATTGTGAAGTACTTTCATGCGGATAATACAAAGAGTTTGTTTACAGTTAAGGATGCTCTGGTTTGGAATGGATAGTAGTGCCATGCTAGTGGACACACTTCAAATGTCAGCAGGTTTTGACCTGATAATAAATTAATCTATCACCAGCATAATCAAAACTGATAATGGAAGCATGTGCAGCTGCTAAAATGTCATCCCAGTTTTGTTTTTTCCAAGCCAGCAACTACAGATTCTAGCAGCTATTATAGATCTCAGCATTCTTAACTATCTCCTCAAACTGACTCACATTCTTCCCAGTAAACCACAAGACATTTTCAAAAAAATGTTGATTATAATATACTCCAATGGCAACTTAAATATTGTAAAGGCTTTAAATCATAGGCTTCATAGTTAACCACTATTAGGTCAATCAATGATAATTGATTTTCCATGCATGCCGTGTGTAGGCTAAAGTTGGAAATGTAGGATCAGACTGAAAAAATCAGTGCCACTGAGAATGCTTTGTGCTTTACCATGAAAAATGCGGTCAATGGGGAATTTAAGGACATACCAGCATGTTGCCATGTAGCTCAATTGGTTAGAGTAACAGCAAGAAAGGTAATGATTCATGGGTCATATCTTGGCTATGCAATTGAATTTTTCAATCTGATTCTACTTTCCAACTTTAGCCTACACGCAGTATATGTAGAACAATTAATTACTATTGAACAACCTAATAGTGGAGAATTATGAAGCCTGGATATTGTAAGTTGCCATTGGGGTATGTTATCTCAAAATACATTTGAGAGCGCCTTGTGATTTACCAGGAAAAATGTGAGTCAGTTGCAGAATTTAGTGTAGTACAGGCATGTTGTCGTGGTAGAGCAGTTGATTAGAGCAACAGCACGGAAAGCCGAAGACCTATGGTTTAAATCCCAGCTATGGCATTGAATTTTTCAGTCTAAATCTACCACTTCAGCCTACACATGGCATGTGCCGAAAAACAATCAATTATCATTAAATGTTTTCTCTGTCTTAAAAAATTTACTTCTGTGGTCATAATATAATTTGGAAAGCATCTCCCCATTTGTACACCACTGTCAGTTGGAATTTAAACGTGCAGTTCCTTTTCAGTCTCTCTTTGACTTTTGACTGTTATATGAATTACATGTGCATGCATTTCAAGAAATTCTGTAATGTGAAAGAAAATACAGAAAATAATGGATGCACAATCTTACCTTTTACTTTTTGACTTGGAAGTGGATCATAATCAATCAATTTCCTGAGAGTCTTATGAATGGAAGGGTGTTCCACCACAGTGTAGTCTTTGCCATAGTGTTTTATGACAGATTTGTTTGTAGCCGCATGCTTCGCCAGTGCTTCAAATGCAGTTGCCAGTTCTGGTCCTAAAATTTATAGTGAAAAGAGAAAACATTATTTTTCAAGTATTGAGTCGTTATAGACAACCAGAAAAGAAGGATGCTTTACAGGAACTTTAACTTTACTCCAGCAAACACAAAGGCCACAAGTAGCTCAAGATGTGGGCAATAGTTAGTGAAACATTATCTAAAAAGTATATAGCATAAGTGAAACTAGGAGTGTTAGTTAACTTATACCTAGTACATACGTAAGTGCTTCACTGTAGCTGTTCCAATCACAATAATCAACAGAACTACGATACATGTTATTTAAGCCTTAAGAACTCTGCGAAAATTCTAACGTTTATAATCAAATCACTTATCTTAATTTTATATTTGTTTTAAATGTTTCCTTTGCCCAAATAGTTTTGCTGGGGTAATAAAATGAGTAGATCTTGTTAAAATATACAAATTGGACTCACCTAATATACCTACACTGTTCCATTTAATTATGATGTTTGCACTTTCAGGTAATCTGTATAGACACATACACAATTTCGAGGTGTGATAAAAAATAACGGGAAATTTTTAATTTTGCTTGCTTTATACTTCTGATGTTCAAAAGTTTTGTTTTATCTTGTTGGTACACATGTTCTTGATGTATGTTTGCATTTTCAGCTTTTTTGAATATTTAGTTTATTGTTGACAATCAAAAAAGTTATAGTGTTTTTGAGTGCTCGGCGAATTTTTACTTTTGAAAAAGATGGATCAAAGAATTTGCATTAAATTTTGCTTGAAAAACGGAATAAAGTGTAGCACCACATTTTAAATGTTGGCTGTGGCTTTTGGTGAATCTACTATGATAAGCCAAGAGTTTACAAGTGGTATAAACGTTTCAAATAGGGTCAAGAAGACGAAGATGATGACCGCCCTGGATGCCCTAGCACATCAATTACTGACGACAATGTGGAAGACGTAAAGAAAATGGTACTGGAAAATTGCCGAATCACCATCAGAGAGCTTGTTGATGATGTCGGCATATCCTTTGGCTCATGCCAAGCAATTTTTTTGGATGTTTTGGGCATGAAATATGTAGCAGAAAAGTTTGTTCCGAAATTGTTGAATTTTGAGCAAAAATGACGCTGTGTAGACATCGCTCAGGAAATGCTGAATGAAGTCAAAAACGATCCAGAACTTCTAAAGAAGGTTATAACAGGTGACGAAGCATGGGTATAGGGGTATGACGTCGAAACTAAGGCCTAATCATCTCAATGGAAACTGCCTGAAGAGCCAAGACCGAAAACATTTGACAAGTTCGATCACATGTGAAGGTTCTTCTCACTGTTTTCTTTGATTACAATGGGATAGTGCATCAGGAGTTCCTTGGTTGTATGGTCAATAAGGAATACTACCTGGAAGTTATGCGCCGTTTGTGTGAAGCAATCCGAAGAAAATGACCAGAATTGTGGCAAAACCACTCGTGGAATTTGCATCACAAAAATGCACCCACTCACACCTCAATGCTTGTTTCATGACTTTTTTTGGCAAAAAACAAAACCATTATTCTGCCTCAGCCACCATATTTGCTGGACATGGCCCCCTGCAACTTCTTTCTATTCCCGAGGCTGAAGAGAACCATGAAAGGACGACATGTTGCCACCACTGATGAGATAAAAAGAGAATCACTGAAGGAGCTGAACACCATAACGAAAAGTAAGTTCCAGAAGTGCTTCCAAGATTGGAAAAAGCGCTGGCATAAGTGTATTATATCTGTTATATCTGAGGGGGATTACTTTGAAGGGGACAAAGTTGATGATTAAATAAAAATTCTTTAAGAAAAACAAAAATTCCCATTACTTTTTGATCACACCTTGTACAGCACTACTATGTTAGCAACTTCAATGGTTACAATAAATGCAAATTCAGCAAATAACTTCATTTTGCTCTGTTTCCTGCCCTTCTGATTTTTCATAAAATTTTTCATGTACATGCTCAATATAATTAGGGGATCATGTGAGATATCAAAGTTCATGTAGGTATAATAATATCAGATCATTTATTTCATTCAGAGATTAGTTACATTATGATATACTGTCAGATACAGAAGGATATGGTTGTTATTGACATGAGATAGGACACAGCATCAGTAGGATGGCACAAAAAACAGATGCAAACACTACAGCAACTGTCCTCCACTATGGTGTATGGTTTCCCCAAATGGCTAATGCTACTACACACCTGCTTAGCATGGACTCAATGAGCGGTTGGGAATAAGTCAACACTCTGCTACAAAGGCATTTTCTGGCTCTGCCTGAGTTGCGGGAAGTGTTGGTCTAATGCATCCAAGATGTGCTCAATTGGATATAAGACTGGAGAACAAGCTGGTCTCTTGGTGCTCTCCTCATCCAGCATGTCGTCCACCAACACAGTTCTGTGTTGACAAGCATTATCGTCCATGAAAAGGAAAAAATCACCAATGACACCAGCATAAGTCATGACAAAAAATTGGAGGAGCTCGTCTCTGTACCTTAGAGCTGTCAAATTGTCATTGCACAGATGATGTGAAGATCCATATGTCTACCAACACTCCAGCTCACAACATCACTCCATCAGCATCATATCAGAAGCTTTCTTGCACAAAAAGGGGGTTGTTTCATGTTCCATATTCCCTCCCGTTGAGAGCATATAATTATCATCAGCTTACACATTGAATGCCAACTTATCAGAGAACAGAATGGGTCTCCTTTCAACGTGCCCCTGACCACAATGTTCCTCTGCCCAGTTTCTATGGACTGCGCGATATCATCTTGTTAATGAGACACACACTTGGGTCTACTGCATAGAAGAGGCCACTTGCATGAAGACAACTACAGACAGTTTTAGATGACAAGCTGCATTCTGTTGCTATTTCCAAAGCACGGTGCAGTAATATTGCATTCTGCCCCCTGTTCCGACATGCTGTCAGTAAGAGATAATGGTCCTCTCTCACTGTTGCTGCCCATTGACGAGCTTAACCTTGCCTTCCGTGAACACTTCCTGTTGTTTGAAAGTAAGTCCACAGTCTGGGAATCACACTTTGAGACACTCCAATGGAGTGTGGTACATCATGTTATGTCTGCCCAGCTTTCATCCTTCCTATGGCTCTCCAAGCCATCAATTCTGGCACTTTGTTGTGGCACTGACTTCCCTAACACTATTACTAACTACAGATGGCTGAATATGAACAAAGCACACACACACACACCTTTTCCCACTATCCTGTGACATCACCAGTGCAAAGGTTATGTCATGTCGAAGGGAATGGAGGTTTCATTTTTAGGACATTAGATCTGATTGTAGCTCATACTGCTGCTGACAACACATCTTGTCTGATCCACAGCGTGTTACTTTTAGAAGTTTGACTCAAACCTCAGCATACCATACTCTGCAGAACAATTTTGTTTTGTAATCTTTTTTTCTGCAACATATACTACATCTATGTAGCTTTGGCGAGTGATGTTGCACCTTCCAGGCATTCCTCACAATTGTCTTTTTCCTCAGTTCATTCACAGTTTCTGCATTAGCAAGCAGTTCTGCTAACAGTTTATATATTCTTTCAGATTCTGATTCATAAATGCACATTACATAATAGTATTTACACAAGAATGGTCATTCTCAACTTTATCAAAGATTGAAAGGAAACTGAAGATAAGTAATTTTCATGCTGTAATGAAAGCGCTCACACATGGGGCACAGAAACCCTAGCAGAGAACAATGCCTATTATGTTAGAACCTAATGGGATGGAAATTATCATTTCCATTGAGCATTCTTGAAAAGTACTGAAGGCCGCAAAATGTAACATTAAGCATTTTCCAAGAAATTGTACATTGTAAACATATTTGGGAAGTCTGAACACCCTATTGCAGGAGTTCTTAAGGTTTAATAAAAGCAAACGATAACCATAGGGTGAGCACGAATAAAAGTCAAACAAATAAGGACCCATATAAAATGGGAGCTATACTATATAATAAATTACCATATGCAATTAAGCATACCAGATATTCAAAATTTAACACTGTCCTAAAATTATTCCTGATAGAGAAATGCTTATATAGTATTAGTGAATTATAATGGATATGTCTACTTATATAAATATTATTAAGTCAACTGTATTAATCATACTTAAAATTTGAGTTGGTATATGTTAATTCACATCACATAAAGTATCATATAACATCACAATAAGAAATACTTCTGGTTTATTACAAAATGTATTAATCATTCCTGATAGAGAAATGCTATTATTGAATTATAATGGATATATGTACATATGTAAATATTATTAAGTAAATTGTATTGTATAGCTATAATTGACAGTGTCAGATGCTCTTGTAAGAGTCTATTGACTGCAATAAAGTGGTGTTGGTGTCATTATTATTATGTTACACTTCTGAAATAATGGTAACAAACAACATGTTAAAGAGTATTTTTAACATTGATTGGTGAAACGGCCATAAATGCTCATAATTTACATATGGGACATTTTCTGAGCCATTTAAAAGACAACATTTTAAAATAAATAAAAGATTTCTCACTTGCATGAAGCAGAATACTGGAAATAAAGGTCTTCGGAATCCCATTTAAAATACACTGAGCCAGTATTATATTTATTTTAACAATGGGGGTGTATGCAATTTAGGTTTAGTTGTACTAACGAAAACATACAGTAAGCCTTTTCTAAGAACCACACCATTGCTATTTCCAATGCTTCTTATGAAAGTGTCATCTTAATGCAATTTTAACCCTTTGCCAGCCCTAACACACTAAAGCGCTTGTGATCTAAAGGCTGGTTTACAATAATCCTAGAACGGTAACCAAAAAAGGAAACGAAAATGAGTAGCAATACAGCATACAAGATTTTGGTTCACAATAGCCTGATAACTGAATGGGAATGCATATCGATGACCATATTGATCACAAAGTGGAAAGTTGATTTTACACATTGAGATTTCACTTGTTTTTAACTGATCAATGACATTTTTTTACCCGCTTCCAATTCAGTCAACATAATGCGGATTAACCAACATAAAAATTTGATAAAGTAAACATTATCTAAATGCAGATCCATTACATTTCTGATTTCTCTAGTTGTACCAAGCTTTCATTCCTTTTTTTAATGACATGCATTAAAGTTGTTTGTTGTTCTTTGTTCATTTCAACAAGTTTTTGTTGTTCTTTGCAGTTTTTACTCTTGTTTTTGAGGCAATAGTCAATTTGAGTTGCACATAAACAAACTACAGATGACCGTTTCACTAGAACAACCAATGCTCAATGTGCAGGTGTCAAGATCTGAGGTTAGGATGCATATTTACTAGAATTTCTTCCGATTTCATGTTTCCAGCTTGCAACTAGAGAAAGCACTAGTGGCCGTTTCAGGTCACATCTGCCTAGAATAATCTCTACAGTGAAAAGTCTAACATGCACAATATGGACTTAATTGCCTGGGAACGAGAACAATAAAGTTAAAACTTGATAAAATCTTCTTTCTCGTTCCCGGGTCCTGGGAAGGCTTCCTGTCAAGTGTGAACGCTCCCATTAAAATACATGTATTTCAACTTTGTCGTTCTTGTTCTGGTTACCATTCTCGATTGTTGTGAACCAACCTTAAATGTTCCCTGCTGGCCTAAATGCTCCAGAATACTCTTGCTTACATGTGGGTTTAGCAGTTATGGTGTGAAAATGGAACAGCACCCGATTGAAGCTTGACATAATGCAATCGCTTAGTATTGCATGTGTATGAACATATAAGCACTAAATGCTCACACAAGGCACACACATTCAGTATCAAATGTTAAAAAGCTTCCTGACAGCTCAGATTAGTTAGGCAATAGTTTCTACATCTTGTGAATCCAGTAAAGGTCTAAGAGATACAGAAATTTTACACATTTTATGAGAGCACATTAGCAAGCTCACACCATTTCCATTAAAGAGGATGACGATGAAGACAATTGTCAGTGGACAAGGATGAAGATAAAAATAATATCGGTGAAAAACGAATGTTGAATGACTTGGAAACAAGTGGAGGTGGGGAAATCAGTAAAACGATTTCACATATATTACATTTTATAGTCATTGTATGTTTTGTGAATTCATTCATTCTGTACAACCTCACAAACCAGCCAGCACGTGTAGTTCATGGTACCAGGCAGCTGTTTCTGTACACAGAAAACTCAGTGCATCAGCTTATAGGATCATTTATGCTTCACAAGCATACAGGCAGGAAAAGAAGTTTCCCTACCAGAACTGCACCTGCTAGTCTTCATCATTTAGATGAAATCTCAGGTCATGCAAAACTGTGTGCTTTATGTGGTGAGAAAAAAGATGGCTCCATCTGGAAAGGGTTAACAGATAACTTATAATTGCAGACAGTGTCATCTTCTGTTGTGTTGTTGAAATGTTTCTTGGAGTACCATTACCAGTAAAATGTGCAAGGGCTAAATTAATTGAGTTAGCCAATGTATGCTTTAAACATTCAAGAATAAATAAAAAAAAATGTAATTTGTATCCTTTTTGGTTTATTTTGTATGTTTATTTTTCAAGCAAGAATATAGTTTCTTCTATAGGCAATTAAACTTAATGCTCATTTAAAAATTTAGCCTTCCTAGCCATGCACTAATGCTTTGAACAGGAGGAGCATAGGGTTAAAGTTTCCTGTTGTTCTTTTTTTTCTTCCCCTCGCTCCCTTAAGCTTGCAAGTAGAGTGAGCAGTTCAAGGTCTCAAATAATTTCTACTATGAAGAAAGCCACACTATACAAATACAATATATCATTACCGGGAAAGGAAAAGTTGAAACATGGTCAACTCTAGGCTCTGGGAAATTATAAGCATTAGTTGTGAACACTTCCATTATAATACACGTATTTTAAAATTAGCTTTTATCCTTCCTATTCTGGTTCCAATTCCTGATTTCTGTGAGCCAAACTAAATTGAAAACGCATTTTAGGTTCTTCAAGATATGAATCAGAAAAGAGGGAGTCACTGTTTGTTCAGGTATTTCATTATTATAGCTCAGCAGTGCAGCATCCCCAAATGTAACAACGTAATTAGTTAAAATATGATTTGAGCGAAAAGTGTTTGCATTAACATACATACACATACCTTTGCCAGACTTCAGAATGTTAAATGTGACTACAGAAACTGGACCATCTGCCAGCCATATTTCTGGCTTGCTGGAAATTGACTCTAGAAGCGGAGTCAAGATAATCTCTAACAGTGCTTTTTTCTTTCTGCGCATCTTGACCCTGTTGAGGACAAAAACTTATGTATTAGTGAACAATAAATGTATTCAAATACAAAATGTAAAATGTTTACCTGCAAAGTATTGCTGTCAAGAGATACATGAATGCACACCAGTTATGTATAAATTTGTTCTTCAAACATGTTTTTGGTTACTCCATGTGAGTTCATCCATGCCACCTTTTGTTCAGGGTTTTCATAAGAGCTGTACTGCAATGCCTAGATTGTACAACAAGCATTTTGTAAGCATTCACAAAACAATGAGGTTGTTTCTTTGTCATAGAATTATAGATATGGGAAGTTCTAGGTTTAGACATGAACGTTACTGTATATTACCATAAAAATGCAATATATAGCGACTTAGTTAAGTTTCCACTGTCACTTCACTTTTATTTTCTTTGCGCATAACAGTGTAATGAATCATGAGCAAAGCAGCCTCTTCTTCCTTCAGCTTCACTCACTGGAGTTTCAAACACAGGACTCTTCTTCTATGCTCACTGTCAAACACAGGACTCTTTTCCCCTCTTCTATGCTGTCAAACACAGGGCTCCTCTTCCCTTTTCTATGTTCACTGTCAAATACAGGACTCTTTTTCCCTCTTCTATGCTGTCAAACACAGGGCTCCTATTCCCTCTTCCAGTCGCTTGCTGTCAAACACAGGAGTTTTCTTCCATCACACACTGAGCAGCACTTGCTGCATATCATAACAACAATAACAATTAACCGACTAACTTGTCACAAATACGCTTACTTAAATATAGCTGTCAGAGTTTCTGGAAGCTTCGTACGTCACCGAGAGGGAGACAAAGGCAGTTCTAACAATTATGCTGTTGCTCTGGATTAGCCTCATAGATGCTTCAGGAATGGCTCCCTCTATCTCAATCAATCGTGTTCCAGCCAGCACTGAAGGATGTGCCCCACTATTTATGAAGTGGAGGTCCTGCCTTCGTCACTATATGTATTTCTTAACATCTGTTTTTTTTTTCCTTTTTTTTATTTGAACTTTAAGTGAAATAATAGAATGTCTGATAATTCCTTTCAATATTGACTGATTGTACCCTAGGGCTGGAAGATTGAATTGCATTTGAAAAATGTATTGCAATGGTTTGAAATTCAATGCTATGGCTTGAACCACAAATCTTCGAGTCTGTCTTCTGTCCCTAGTGAAACTATAAAAGGGATTCTCAATTATCCTGAGATATCGCACCTCAAAGGAGACTTGTAATGCTACAAATCTTTTAATTTTCCTGGCTTCTAGTTTAACCATACTATTAAATGTATTTCATGTATCATTACTTCATACTGTAGTAGGAAGCAGCGTAGTCGTTGAACATTGTCTACCAGTTCTTTTGTCTGCCTCGGGCTAACTCATCTCTTATGGGCATGGGTAATAATAATTTTGAAATAGTGACACTTTTATTGGCTTCTATCACTACAATTTTATTTGCTGGAATCCAGTAAAACAAAGTATTAAATTATGTTATGCCAAGCCAAGCTATTACCCAAATAAACACTTTAATATTGCAGACGTTACTTTCAAGCAATTAATATCATTTACTAAAATGATCAAAGAACCTTACACTAGTTTATCACCTCAAGTCAAGCGAGCTGAATACATGTGAGGCGTGGACTGAGTTTAGAATGCTCAATGTTGAATCAATTCATGAGGCACACTGCCACATATCATTTTATTTCATTATGCTTCAACTCCTGGTTTAGGAGATTCCCTCTTAATATTAACACATTATTGGTTTACTATTTACATATATCCTCCCCTAAACTATTCTTTCTCCCCTTTGCCTATGTGCAATGGCTAGCTAATTCTCAGAAACCTCAATCAATCTGCTTCTAGCTGGAATTTACCTATTCAATTAACTTATGAAGAACCCTTACCTTGGACACCGTTAATAGCTGACCACGACCTGAGCTAGGCATTTAAATTAGTTGGTGGTTTAATACTCTGCTTTGTAATACATTCAAACCGTACTTCTTTGTTAACATATTTAAATCTATGGCTAAAGTAGCTCTCCTCAGACTCCCAATAAACAGAGGTAAGCTTTTAATTCTCTGCTTTGTGTAGTAATTTTTTTTTTGTTAGCGCATTCTAATGAAACAAAATCTGAATTATATACTGGTAAATACAATAAACATCAAATTTATACCAAAAAAGTATGGTACTTATTTACAAAATTTTGTTTCCAATGCAAAGGGAAATTCAAGGGGGGTCGACTCATGCCACCATTCCGGGTGGCAGGTTTTAGGGGCAGCAAATCATGTAAAAACATAACACAATTACAAATAATTGTTAAAATCTGGCAACTTTTTGGAGAGTCATTGTTATGAAACTGGTGACAAGTGAAGCGCCAGAGTTGATCACTTTGGATACAACCCTCATTGATGAACATAGTCAAAGCATGCCATATGTGGCAAGTTTTCAACAATAAGTATCATGTTTATAAGCAAGAGTGTTTCAACACCCTAGCTTTAGCGTATTTGATTACATTGGTGACTCATGAACAGGGCCTGGTCTTTTATGACCTAAAAATACTTTAAAAATGAGCTATAAAATGACTGCAAAAATACAAAATAATGACCCAAAAATCAGAAAAAAAGGACCCAAAAATTTGCATGAAAATACTGGTTTATTTATAAAATTTGGCCTGTTTTACATATATGTTGTTGGTCCAATTATAGACTTGGAATAACATACAATTTAATTCAAGCACCATCTTTCTATATCCAAATTGAAGTTATAATTTATAACAAGAATGAGAAAATTTCAAGATAAAGACAATTGTTAATTTCAGCCCTTTGATTTACACAGTGTGTGTGGAGCAGTTCTTGCAAGATAATAAGAAGGGAACACCTGGAAGGGGGAAAAAAAAACTACTGTTAGATAACTGAATACATTATCAGATGGAAACATTAATGAAAAATTATATACCTATTTACATATTACAATTTACAGGTTTACTTCATTCTGCATTACAGTAGATGACGGAGACCAAAGGAAAATGAATGTTGATTGTCTGCCAGTATGCTCTGTACATTGAAAAACTCCATTCAACATCTACAGATGCAATGAGAAAATACTTTTAATTACATTTTAATTACATTTTTTAATGCATCTGCACTTGTAATTACATCAATGTTTTCCAGTACCACACCCTTTTCTTGAAGATGCACAACAGTTTTAGACAACGAGCCAAAATTTGCCTTAATATATGTTATTTCCCCATCATTTCGCTCTTTGAAAACAGTTCTTGGGCAGTTTGAATAGCCTTAGCTTCTTGTGCTTCAAGGGAATCGACTACATGCTTCACTGTTTAGAAGTGATCACAATAGTACACACAGGAATCAATCTATGTACTCCACTGGGTGAAGATGGGCTGCAGCAGCAATGGAATGTCAGGAGCTTGGAATTTGAAAAGTTGTTTGCGTGACAGATCTTTAACAAATGTCTTGGTGTGCAACATCAGTTTGTCAACTTCAAGGAAATTTGCTCTGGCTTCTTTGGCCATTCTGTAAAAAGAGTGCACTAAATAAGTCGCATGTATCATTTTTGGTTAAAATGCTTTGATTGCATTGGTAGCTTTTACTATGTAAGGTGCTGAGTCAGTAACAAAGAGTAAAACATCATTGTGTCTTAAGTCCTCAGGCCACAGAAGTGTCATTGAGTTGCAAGATTCACTGGTTTCACAGAGACGAAAATTTTCTTTCCATAGACTCGTTCTTGTATTCTTATTATGTTGTTATAGCAGGCAGTGGGGTATACAGCTTTTTCTCAGAGTAGACTCATCTGGAATATTACGGTCTGTAGAATTTTATTAGGTTGAGATGGATAAGTTTAATTTCTTATTGTCTTGCCATTTACTATCAAAATGTGAAGTCATCTTCATTCGGATGGAATTTTGTATAATTAGTAAACATGAAGAGACAAAAATGTACTATGTGTGGCTAGGTTGCAAATATAATTTAAATTCTTGCAATGTCTGATGGCAGAAAGAGCCTCTCAGAGCATATGAAATGACGAGATGAAAGAGAAAATGTAGATAAAAATTTTAATTTTTGTTACATTAACATTTTCAACCTAAAGAAGAACTTGATAATCCATTCATTAATTCAGAGATAGACATAAATCAGATAATCCTTGGTAGGTAATGCTGTACCTTCAATGTCACAGGGCTCATTGAACATTTTATACAAGAATTCGACAAGTGCCAAAATGTTACAGCTGATCATGACAACTGTTCATCTAACACTCTTGTTACCAGTTACAAAATTGATTCAGACCCTGCAAAATACTCTGACAAAATAAAGGATGCTTTTAGGACAATCTTAGTCAAAAGAGGTCCTCCAGAACAAACAACTGAATTTGACAGCTGCCGTTTCTATGAATCTAACTGTTGATTTACCTGTAACCATTATAATTCCAATTTGTGCAATGGTGAAATTGTTCAGAGAAAATGGGTAGTTAATTGAAAGGCATAGAAATGCTATGTTTTGTTTCTGATGCAAACATTTTTCAAACATTAAAATATTGCACACTTCAGGGGGCTACAGAAACTATCAGCACACTTCTGAGGCATTGACTAATCATTGCAGATCCTCAGTGTACTTAGAATCACCACAAAAGTGGGGAAGCTCTCCAACAGATTAAAATCAGGCAACACTGTTGATACAGGAACTTTGAAGATATTAAGTGCAGAAACCTGCAATTGCAAAGACATTACCAAACAACTTACAGCACTTATTCGGTTTCTGGCTCAACAATGTCTTCCTTTAAGAGGAACTTCAGACAAACTTTTAACCCATAACAATAAGAATTTCTTAAAGTTGGTCAAATTATTTGGAAAATTTGACTGAGTGTTAGGTAAGCATATAAGGAGAACAACACATGGTGAAAGTAAATCTCATCATTATCTGCGGATAAACATACAAAATGAAATAAGTCACATTTTCAATCAACATTAAAAAAAATATATAGTCTTTTCTGAAATCTGCTAAATATTATAGTATAATTTTGGACAGTACACAAGACATCTCTGGTATATAGAAAATTATGTAAAATATCTTACAATGAAATTGATTCAAGAATATAACAAATGGGACCTAAAAGTAAATATGGATAAATCCAAGCATATGCCATTGCAGATGTTCATCAAGATTTGGTACTAGAAGACAAAATGGGGATAATTAAACATCCAGGGGAATATAAATACCTGGGAGTAAAGATTATACAAGATGGGAAACAAGAAAAGGAAATAAGATCAAAGATAAACTCAGAAAAGTATGTTATATCTACTTTGAATGATATATTATGAGATAAACAAGTCTCAAAAGAAACTAAAGCTATAATTGTTAAAACAATAGAAATATTATAACCTATGGCTCCAACATGTGGACTCTGAACTATCAGTTGAAAAGAAAATTATTGGTAACAGAAATGGATTATTGGAATCTGCTAGGATATCTGAGAGAGAAAAAATTAGAAATGAGATTATATAAGAAAATATGAATGCTCAAAATTCAATTTTAGATTTTATTCAACAGAAACAAATAGAATGGCATGCTAAAAGAATGGAAGATGAAAGATTAACCAGAAGAATAATGGAGTGGATGCCACCAGGAAGGAGAAAAGGAAGACTGCAAAGCACATGGATTCAAGGAATTAGAGGGGCAATGATGGATTGGGAAATTGAGGAATATTTATGGTCTAATAGGCAAGAATGGAGCAAAGTGATAAGAAGATATTAAAATCTGTAGTTTTGGGTGCCAGAAAAGTGTTTGTACATTGTAAAACCAGAAATATATATTAAGAAAATGACAATGATTTTGCATTTTGTTAATGTGAATCCTACTGATACTGTTATCATGAAGTATATATTAGTTGGTGAACATTTTATGGGCTTTGTACCTGTAAGAGGTAATTCTAGCTTACAACTTACAGAAGTGGTGTTAGAACAGTTAGAGGAAGTGAAAATACCTCTGGAGGACGTGAGGGACCGAGGGTGTGATAATGGTTCTAATATGAAAGGCAAGAACATAGGAATGCAAAAGCAGATTCTAGATATAAACCCTAAGGCGCATTTTATGTTCCCTGCAGTAGTCATTCAATAAACCTATTTTGTTGCTAATGCATCAGAATATGCAGCTTCATTCTTTAGTTTGGTGAGAAAAATACAGATTTATTTTCTGTGTCTACTAGATGTTGGGCAGTCTTGAACAGTCATGTATCTGCCCTAACATTGATATCATTAAGTACAAGACAGGAAAGTAGGATTGCCACTGTCAGCCCTCTTAAGTATAACATAGGAGAGGTCTATGATCCACAGGTTGAAATAAACGAAGCTGAAAATACGTAAAGAATGGTTGCGCATGAGGCAAACCTCATTCATGATTTTACATTCCTTAGTTCAGTGGTGATATATATTACTCCTTATCAATGTTGTCAGTAAAACTCTACAAAGTTTAAACACAGATATATCGAAAGCTATCTACTTACTAGAAAAGTCAACAGAGCATTTTAAAAACGGCAGGGATGATTCTAAATTCCAAGGTTACCTAATAGATGCTACAGAACTGGTAACCCATCTAGATATAGAACACCCAATAGCTGGTACAATGCAGGTATGAAAGAGAAGGAAAAAGAGACAGTTCTAGTATGAGGGGGAAGATGAGAAAATAGAAGATTCATAAATGCAGTACAAAATAGATTTTTACTTTAAAATGTTGCATGTTATTATATGTGCTCTCAGAGATTTCAACAAATAAAACATCACAGTGAACCTTTTTATTTTTTGTGTGAATTTAAATTAAAGACATGCCACCTGACATTCTAACTGATAAGTGTTCCAGGCTGCGCAACAGTCTTAGTGACAGACATCTAAGCACATCAGCCTTGTCAATTTAAAAGATAAACGTTGTCTCAATGCTGGTAAACCTATAAGTACGCCAACTGAAACATTGAAACTAATACATGAGTATGGCTTTGTGCCCTATGTAAGTGTAGCATTAAGAATTTTGTTGACACACAAACATCCACACACACTGTCACACACTGTGTGAGAGCAAGTAGTTATTGAGGACTGACATTGCAGATAAAAATTTGGTTATGTCTGAAAGTAAGAGGTGGGGGCAGCACTTGCAATTATCACGGGGCAGCAAACTTCCTGGAGCTGGCCCTGTTCCAATGCTCTGTATGTGGTCTACTATGACCTTAGGGGAACCTCGTCCAACCAAGCAGTAACTGAACCCATTTATTAGCAGGATGCACCCAGTGAGCAGTGTCCACAGACAACATTGGCCCTTGAGGATACTTCTCATGAGCAGTCAGAAGGAAAGCCTCGATGGGAAAACCTAAAATTGACCCCCTCCCCATAGCCAGGAATCAAATCATGGCCCCTCAGTACAAGAGCTGCAAATGAAATCACTGAACTGCTCCAGCACTGTGTTTACATGTTGAAAAATATTTAAATATTGGTATTTAGTGTTTTTTTCATTGTAATTTATGAAGCTAAAGAGTTTGCTACTTTTCATGCACACAATACTGTCTCCTCTTGACTCTGAACTATTATCATGAGTACTAAACAAACAACGTAGCAGAAATATCCCTTTTCAAGAACTTGGATGGATTTTATAACTGGTTATAGTTGCATTCAGCAGCAGTATGATGTTCTAAGGGCCGAATTCATAGTCGTCACTTATTTCAAGGAAGTCCTTAAGCAGCGATTTTCAATACACAGACGCTACTCTTTCAGGCGAATAAGGAAATGCTTATTCATATAAACAAGCTCCGACCTCCGCTTATATGCACTAAGGAGAGCCAAGGCCATCTTGCAACTGCCTACAACGTAGGTTAATGATAATATTGATTTCGTGGAGTATATGGAATTTCAAAACAAAATTGTACTGCGTGTTAATAAACGAATTTGCGTGATTTGCAGAATTCAATTGAAATGCATAGGGATGCTAAATTTAAGAAGCCATATAGGTTTACCAAAGCCGCTGTTATAATAATCTATTGTCTTCTGCTAAACAAGGTAACCTTAACAAATAGAGGTTATGAAGTCGCAACATAAGACAGGCTTACTTGAAAAGATAATGTATAGAATCTCAGTGCTATAACACTATTTATATGTTTTCTGTTCAGACATTTTCCCATTTATGTTGTCCAAAGTCCTTAGGTACCTAGAACACGAGATTCTGCTGCACTTATTCAGAATTATTTAATAAAACACTAAAAATAAAATGCCAAAATATTTCTGCAATAAATAAAGTACATCTCTGCAGTGCTTTTCTCGATCAAATTGCATATTTTCACAATTACCACCACTGCAATGGATCACTTAACAATTCACACACCTTTACCATTAATTCGCAAATATATTGGGTTATCAAAATCTTAAACAGAGGTTTACCGATTTTGCATGTAAAACTGCTGTTAAAGCCAAACATTGTAAGCTATTGGGTACTTTTGCTTTTCTGATTACTGCTAGATGGTGTAGTAATTGCATTTTTGGTTTGCTTCCATGCATGCGTATACACAGTGTGCATATTGCAAATACTTCTAGCTACTAACACTTTACGCTAGAAAGTCAGGTTTTCAGTTTTAAAACAGTCCACGAGTAAATACAATTTAAGGCCAGTACATCACACAGCGTCTAATTGCCTGCATTCTACGATGTCCTTGTATCTCAGCACCAACTCTTATAGTTGGTTTCTTTCCTGCTCGCTGAAATGTTTTCCTTTTGGCATGTTTTTGACCTAACTAATGTAACTGTATAGCTATTACTACAAACCCTTAACTAAATTTGCAATCTACTTGATTTTAAACGAAAGTTAACTAATTAATAAATGTGCCATTTCAAACTCGCAAACTTCTATCACGTGCTCAACAGCTGTTGTGAACAAAACAACAAAAATGAAAATGGCGGCTGGCTATGTGATGATCTGCATGTTCGTTTACACATTCCTTCGCACATCCGACTGGCTGTGAAACAGCTGAACCATGTTGGCACATGTGCTTTGGAAATAAGTAAGCATTTAGCGCTGAGCATATAGGTACTATCTATGTATACCAAATGGTAATAAGCGTTTCCTTATCAGAAGGAAATACTTATTGCTTAAGCATCTCCTTTACACATAAGCGACAACTAGGAATTCGACCCTAAGAGGTAAATAGCAACAGACTCACACATTACTGTTTCTGGTTGTTAAATCTTTACACTGTCAATGCATATATTTTAAGATTTACATGTGTATACATTTCAAGAGTTTTTTTGCTATGTCGGTTATTACAGTCTCACCTTGCACATTACATTCACTCCTATATGGCTTAAGTAAAATATATACCAATATTAGTATAAGCTTTATTAATCAGCTTCCTCAAATGCAAAGAAAAAAAGTAAAAAGCACATGGAGCTCAATTGCTGCCTACACAAACACAAAGATTGTCTAAATGAATCAGGAAACAATCCTTAATAACAGAGTTTTGCACACTTGCCACGATTCCATCATATCAATTGTAAATGCATTTTCAGCAGTGATCACACTTCTTCCTTCTACTCATTATACTGTAAATGTTATTAAAATATAGTGACTAAATTGCCAACCTTAGCATTATTTGTACTTTATTTCTGCTATTGAATTGCAATTACTTCTTAGACTAAGGTTATGGTTTTTGTTCAATGAATTCATGATGATTTTGTGACGACATGAAATTTAGAATACGTAAAATGTTCAAAGTAATAAGTGTTCAAAAATTACCTGTAATTCCTCTATACTTGGTAACAAGTTGTATAATTAACGCCTTCTCAAACAGTGAAAAAATCAGGTCCCCTATATCTAGATTTTTCATTTGACATTACAATTCTAACTTATCAGGAAAATCACATGCTACTGTCTATGAACATAACTAATTGTCTGCTTCTGAAACAGAGCTCTGCAATGTCTAGATAAAAGTGCATCAGAGTGTGTTCAGAAGCTGTATAATTTGCCTTCTTGAAAGCTGTTGTTCAGAGTTGTCTTTAGCATTAACATGACATTAGCTATCAATTCGCTATAAAAGCTTGATGAAATGCAAGAGTTTTACCACTATTTTAAAAACTAAACAAGATGTAACAGCATTTTTAAAACAGTTGGTGAAACCGGCCATAAATGTATTTGTTAAAAGTGGGATTTTGTCAAAAGAGGGATTTGGTTAAATGCATGAGCATTAAAACGGGGTTAAAGGGCTTGGATTCATTAGATGAAGTAGGAGGAGGAAGAAAAACCGTTTTCACAGAAGTGTTAATAAAAATATGTAAGTTTTAAAACTTATTTTTAGAAGTTTATTTAATTTTATTGTTAAATAAAGGTAGCAATGCACATCACTGAACCTTACCTGTCTAAATCCAATTTAAGCATCTTGGTCAGTTTTGGAGGCAGGATAGGTGATTTCTTAGTAGAAGTAATATACAGGAGCACTTTACTTCCATGTATATGGCCTGCTATTTCCAGAAGTTGATCAATTAGTCCTTTAAGTACAGTCTAAAACAATGTACATATGCTTTAAAACCAAGCAGCTGTTTACACATATTATTTACTTAGAGAACCAAATAACTATGAAGGGATATTTATATCAGAACAAATATTCACCTCCCTCCCACACACACAAAAAAAAAACAAGTGTTTTTATCTTCAGTGATGGGACTGACATCTACCAGGTATGACACACAGAAGTTGACCAGTTGAATCGTCTCATTCCGCAGTAGCCTAGCTCACATCTACAGAGGCTAACAGCACTTGCAGTTCAGTTTGACATTGTTTGGCATGGTTCATAGCAGGAATAATGTTATGTGTGCCTGTTGATTGTGTTTACTGTGTGTATCATAGTGTATACTACTTAAGAGTGTACTGACAGCCACCAGGTCTCATTCATAACAGATGCCTAGCTGAATTGTCTCATTCTGTGGTAACCCAGCTCACAAGCCAACAGCAGGCAACAGCATTTGCAGTTCAGTCTAACATTGTTCAGCATGGTGTATAGTGGGAATAACATCGTGTGAAGTTTGTCTGTTGACTGTGTTTATTGTGTGTAGCTGTCACTGCACACTACTGAACCGTGTGTGTTTATTGTATTAAGTTTTGCTTGAACAGACTCACCTGTGGACTGTCAGTTTAATGTATACAGAAATTTGCTGGTGATACTGTCCCTAAGGAATTTACATTTTATAAATGGTTATGCAAATTAAATGTACTTGGTCCATGTTAGACAAAAGCAAACACAGGCAGCAATAGTTTTGAGTATAATTAGACAACATGAGGCCCATCATGGAGCGTAGTCCAAGAAAATTTCTGCATCATATATATTTTTGGTGAGAATAAGTGACTGATCTATTCAGTCCCAAGAGCTAAATCCGTGTGATTATATGTGGGTAATGCTTAAAGGTAAAGTTAATGCAACAAATCCCCATATGCTTGACATATTAGAAGACAGTAACCAGTATGCGCTTTCCAATATTTTGGCTCTAGAACTTTGCCAAATGTTTCATAGTGTATTCAATGTGTGTCAGGCTTATATAGGTGCAAAGAGGAATTATTTTGAACATTTTTTTATATAATGAAAGGTAAGCATAACATGTTCATATTGTGACTTTGTTCAGTTTTCTCTTGTCATTTCACTAATGTGAATTAATTCAATTTCACTGTCACTTCACTTTCCTAGTGTGACTTTTTTCAGTATTGGTAATGGATTCAAAACGGAACTAGCAGAAAGAAAATTAAAAAGTTCATGAAGCAGAAACAGCTCAAAGAAATAACTACACTAATCCCCAAAAAGGATAAATCTAAATTTAAGAAATTAACATATCACCCCTGGTCATTTCACAAATTCCAAAAGATGCTTAACAAGTTCAACAGTCCTAGCACCACAAAATAAATACAACTTTAAAAATATTCTGAAATCAGAACATTCAGAATTCCATCAGAAAAGAAATCAGCATATATAAAATAGACTGTTTAAATTGCAATAAAACATACATCAGAAAAACCAAGAGAAACATAAGCACAAAACTAATATTTCGGAAATATCAGATACGGTTATATAAATCAGTTATAGGCAATCACTTCTGGGAAGAAAAACACAGTTTAGAACAAAAACATAAACTGCTAAAATCAGTACATAACCACGTAGAACTGGACTTACAGGAAGGAACATATATTGAAAGTTTCGAACATCAAATTATGAACTTCAAAATTTCAGCAGATGACAGTTTAATCTCTAAATTCACCAACTTCAAATCAGATGATGCTACAGTTATCCAGGGAAGAGGAATAAGGAAGAGAAGGAGAAGTAGTGGTGGTGATCTGTGAATCATCAGTTGGAGCAATGACTGTTTAATGTCAATTCATTTTCCATCATTAATTATTATTTACTTCCCTGTATGAAGTTCCAATGATTTTAAATTTGTTCCCACGATTTTACTGTTTATCAATGTTATCATTTAAACAAAATTTTCCCATCCCTACTTACATGCAATCTTTATAATTTTCTGTAGGTCACTTAACTCCTTAGTCCCCTGAATATAATTCACAATAAAATTGCTTTGGTGGACTTTGTGACAGTGATGTGTCTATAATTAATAATTATTGAGTCGATTGTAACACTACATCACTTACTTGTTTTTATCAAGAATATATGTTTCAGGAGGTAATTGCTCCCATCCTCAGTTCCCTGTCAACTACCCGCATCCTTCGTCTTGGTTGTAAGCTTGATCTCTGGTGGCGGTTGGAAGAACTTCTTCAAAAGTAAGTCTCCTGGCAGGGTTTCAAAATTATAAGTGTGGTTTCTGTTCTTCCAAATATAAATGTTTTCCCAAGTTGTAAGTTCTGCTTTTCCTGAGATGTTTTCAAGTATTTTTGGGTTTCTGTCTATGGTGTGTTTGTCTCTCCAAAAGTGCCAAGCTACTGCTGATTTATCTTCCTGTTTTTGTTTCATGTAACTGAAGTGTTCTTTTGTTCTTGTTTTTATATTTTTCTTGGTTTGCCCAATGTATATTTTTTCGCAGTCATTGCAGCTGATCTGGTATATTTCTGGTTTGTTCTCCTGTGGGATGTCATCTTTTAGTTTGGAGTTTAGTTGGTTTTTTTTTTTTGGTGTAATTGTTTTTTGGGGCCAAAGAGATGTTGTGTTGCTTGAAGATTCTCTGTAATTTGTAGAAAGCTGTTGGGTGGTATGTGAATTTTTTGAAGATCATCTTTTCTTTTGCAGTAGGGATGAGTGTGGTAACTTCTTGTGTTTTCTTTTTGCTCATGGCTCTGTTTATTTTCTTGTATATTGTTTCTGGCTTGAAGCCGTTTTCTGTAGCTATGTCCAGTATCTTGTTTAACTCAAGTGTGTATTCCTCTTTGTTCATAGGGACGTTGATCAGTCGGTGTGTCAGACTGTTTAGTGCTGCATGCTGGTGGGGAACAGGATTTAAACTGTTTTGTTTTATGTAGCTATTTGTGTGTGTGGGTTTCCTGTAGATGCCGAATGTTAGGTGGTTTCCTTTCTTGATGATTTTAAGGTCAAGAAAGGGGAGCTGTCCATTCTGTTCTTTTTCCATTGTGAAGTTTATGGATTTTTCTTGAAGGTTCAATAATTTTAGTGCGTCTTCCAAGTGCTTTTCCGGAACTATTGCAAAAATGTCATCAACGTAGCGGTACCATCATTTAAATATCCAGGGGAAAGCCTTTGTGACTCTTGTCTCAATATTACTCATGAAGAGTAGTGGTGAAAGTGGACTGCCCATAGCTAGCCCCGAGTTCTGTTTGTAGTAGTTCCCATTGAAAGTGAAATAATTTTGTTCAAAAGAAACTATGTAATCTGGTTTTGCTATTTCAACATCTTTTATTTTTGAATTAACTCCAAGGAGTTTTTTATGCCTAAAGTTTCAAATTTTGGCATACTGAGAACTTGTGTGTCAGCATTTTGCTAGTTGGTAGGTGGGAGCATTTATATTATTTATGATTGGCCTCATTGTTTTTCCCGGTTTATGTATTTTCGGAAGTCCATAGATTCTGGGTAGTGTGGGATTGTCTACTTTGATTTTGTATTGTTCTTTTTTGTGTATTAATTTGGAGTCTGCAATTATTGCATTAAATTTCTTTGTGCATTGATTTAGAGGATTGTTTTGTAATTTAGAATATTGATCTTTTTCTAAAAGTGTTTCCATTCCTTCTACATAGTCTGTTTTTCCAAAATCACTACTGTGTTCCCTTTGTTGGCTTTTGTGTAAATCACAGGTTTGTTTTTTAAAGGAATGAAAACGTGTGTAGATTTCTCCAACAAGGTAGAAGATTACATTGCAGAAGTCCAAATCGCAACCCATAACCTAAAATAATTAGAGAAAAGCAAAATACAAAGTGAATGTTGCAAAATAATTGAAAAAATAGGAAATGAAAAGAAAGCTAACCCCCACAAAAACGAGATAAGAGCACTCAAAAACAAACCTGTGATTTACACAAAAGCCGACAAAGAGAACACAATAGTGATTTTGGTGAAAACAGACTATGTAGAAAGAATGGAAACACTTTTAGAAAAAGATGAATAATCTAAATTACAAAACAATCCCCTAAATCAATGCACAAAGAAATTTAATGCAACAATTGCAGACTCCAAATTAATACACAAAAAAGAACAATACAAAATCAAAGTAGACAATCCCACTCTACCCAGAATCTATGGACTTCCGAAAATACATAAACTGGGAAAACAATGAGGCCAATCATAAATAATATAAATGCTCCCACCTACCAACTAGCAAAAAGGCTGACACACAAGTTCTCAGCATTGCCAAAATTTGAAACTTTAGGCATAACAAACTCCTTGGAGTTAATTCAAAAAATAAAATATGTTGAAATAGCAAAAATAGATTCCATAGTTTCTTTTGATGTTACGGCTCTCTTCCCCAGCATACCAACAGAAACCCTACCAAACACATCAAAAACTGGCTGCTAGCAATAGGAAGGACTACAGAAGAAATTCAAGAATACATTACACTAACTAAGCTGTGCATAAAAGAAAATTATTTCACTTTCAATGGGAACTACTACAAACAGAACTCGGGGCTAGCTATGGGCAGTCCACTTTCACCACTACTCTTCATGAGTAATATTGAGACAAGAGTCACAAAGGCTTTCCCCTGGATATTTAAATGATGGTACCACTACGTTGATGACATTTTTGCAATAGTTCCAGAAAAACACTTGGAAGACGCACTAAAATTATTGAACCTTCAAGAAAAATCCACAAACTTCACAATAGAAAAAGAACAGAATGGAACAACTCCCCTTTCTTGACCTTAAAATCATCAAGAAGGGAAACCACCTAACATTTGGCATCTACAGGAAACCCACACACACAAATAGCTACATAAAACAAAACAGTTTAAATCCCGTTCCCCACCAGCATGCAGCACTAAACAGTCTGACACACCGACTGATCAACGTCCCTATGAACAAAGAGGAATACGCACTTGAGTTAAACAAGATACTGGACATAGCTACAGAAAACGGATTCAGGCCAGAAACAATATACAAGAAAATAAACAGAGCCATGAGCAAAAAGAAAACACAAGAAGTTACCACACTCATCCCTACTGCAAAAGAAAAGATGATCTTCAAAAAATTCACATACCATCCAACAGCTTTCTACAAATTACAGAGAATCTTCAAGCAACACAACATCTCTTTGGCCCCAAAAAACAATTACACCAAAAAAAACCAACTAAACTCCAAACTAAAAGATGACATCCCACAGGAGAACAAACCAGAAATATACCAGATCAACTGCAATGACTGCAAAAAAATATACATTGGGCAAACCAAGAGAAATATAAAAGCAAGAACAAAAGAACACCTCAGCTACATAAAACAAAAACAGGAAGATAAATCAGCAGTAGCTTGGCACTTTTGGAGAGACAAACACACCATAGACAGAAAGCCAAAAATACTTGAAAACATCTCAGGAAAAGCAGAACTTACAACTTGGGAAAACATTTATATTTGGAAGAACAGAAACCACACTTATAATTTTGAAACCCCTCCAGGAGACTTACTTTTGAAGAAGTTCTTCTAACCGCCACCAGAGATCAAGCTTACAACCAAGGCGAAGGATGCGGATAGTCGACAGGGAACTGAGGATGAGAGCAATTAGCTCCTGAAACATGTATTCATGATAAAAGCAAGTAAGTTATGTAGTGTTACAATCGACTCAATAATTCCTTAGTCCCCTTTTCATGTGAAAGCTAAAGGAAACATCAGCACATTACAGGAGCCTTTGGTTTCATGGCTTCATCTGACATTTTGCTTCTGAAAGTCAAGAAGTATTTATAAAAGGATGACTGGCATGTTGCAACTTTTTAAGCTCATAACCCTTATTATGTGGATATAAGTGCGATAACATATTGCTGTGCTTACGTAATATGTTTTACGTAAATTATTAGAACTTGAAGAGCTTATATTGTGCTGCTTCTGTTTTGTTTGGTTTCATAACTTTAACTGCCCCACGTATGGGAAGCCAATTTGCGACGGTATTACTTATAATGTTTGTTTACATCAGTGTTGAAGCCATCTTGTGACGTCATTCATTTGTTTGGTTTGTAGCTCCATCTGGCGTTAGCAATTTGCGGTTCCTAGTATCAGTTTTTGAAATAATTCATTTCAAATGTCCTCCGGCTAGCTATTATCTTATCTTGGGTCGAACATTTGTCTCTATACAGGTTGTGAAACGGAAAGGAATCTTTTATCCAAAAAAATTACACTGATGAAGAAATTTGTTTTATAATTTTTATTGTCGAACACGTTCACTATCACTTTTACATATTGATCTGGATACTCGCCAAACTGAAACTGTTATAATACTTCTTACTGATCACTTTTAATTCACGTACTTCAACTTTGTGTATAATTAACTTTATAATACTTTAGATTTTCGTAACTTGTGAATCTATAGCCGACGTATCTCATACAAATATTTTGACGAACTGACGAACTTAAGACGACGTGTATTGCACAAAGAATTTTGGTGAACTGCCCGCGATCTACCTCTGACAAGGCTTATTTATACTCCTTCGTCCAGATACGCCTAAAGATTATAAATGAATTACTATTGGCTAATAAAACGCGCCAACATTAGCGTCTATTTTAATATCCAATGAAAACCACGAATACATATTGCTTTTAGAGAGAAAATATTCCAGAAGTTTCTACCGAAAACGCGCCAACATTACGTAACTTCCTTGTTCCCAATAATGATAAACAGCTCACTCCCCTTTCTGCATTATTGTGCTATTATTGACAGTTTCAGTAAAGCCGTATAAACTTATTTCCCAATAATAATTACAATTAATAAACATCTGAAATCAATGTCACATAAAAATGCATATTCATATTACAATCATTATTTACATTTAAGTAATTTGTGATACAAATTACTGCATCATAAGACACAGAATGACTTTTAATTTAAATCAGTTCAGTTCTAGAACCCTTTTAGGAATTGCTCGTTGGCTGCACCATGCTCAACTGAATTAATTCAGGGCAGTAGCATATGGGAGACATATTACAGAAATTTACTGTAGCTATACAATTTGTGAACGTCATAAATGACCTCCCAGTCACCTTAAAGTCACAGTAGACTAACTACTTCTTTGCTGAAAGGATGCATGACTCTGAGTTAATTTAACATCTAATGCTGTGTGAATATAAAAGTGTTTATAAGATCTTGATGGCTGCATTGAAGATGGAGGTGGCCTATTTGATAATCATCTTGAACTCATCAAGAGCCAGGACAACATGGTAAAAATCACTGGGAAGTCGCCACAAACCATCAAATAGAAAGTGGTGAACCTTGTGAAAAACTGTTCACACTGCAGCGAACAGTATCTGCAAAAGCAATAAAGGTAGGTGTGGGGAGGGGCACATCAGCACCATATCCTCGAAGATCTTACACCTTTGAGTGAGAGGACAGATGACTGCATTTTTGTGTATTGCTGAGTGCTTGGAAATCCATGGCATGTATTAACGAACACCGGTACCAATGTCAATACCACGAGACCTGACATCGCAAAGGGCCTGCAATCAAGGAAGCTGAGTCAGCATTATCAGCTTGTGTAGAAGGCATCAAGTTAGAGGCATTGTAGATGTGATACCCTCAGATGCCACCAGGTAACAGTCAATGTAGATAGACAGGGTGATCCTATGACTTTGAGGTGAGGTGACACTGGAGTACCAAAGATCTTTAGCAATTCTGCAAAGAAGTCTTAATGCAAAACAAGTTAGTACATTCAGGAACCAGGTGGTAGTGATGGTATAACTGGAAGGGCGGTGTTCTGGAAGCCAAGCATTGGATGCACTTTGCATCTCCAAGGTGCTACTACAGCCCCAAGAGCAGTGCCCATGGGTTTGTTAAAGGTGATGGGTGTAGACAAGACATTCACACTGAAGCAGAATTGGGAGGGTGGAGTCCTGCTGTGAACCTGTCACCATGAGATGTACCTCAATATTCAGCACCATCACAAGAGCCATTTTCTTTCCTTCATTTTTTTTAGTAGTGTTTAAAGCCCATTATTACTGCAGATGGCACCACAGGTGATGGACACTGATGATACATGAAATGACAATTAGGAAAGGAAATTTAGGAAGGAAACATTCCAGGCCTAAATTTAGGGTATCTCCAGTTATAAGGACTGAGGAAAACCTGAAAAAAGCCTGTCAGGAAGGGCAGTCCTGGCAGAATTTGAACTGCAGACTTCCCGTTCACAAGTCCATGCCTTAATGACCTCAGCTACACATGTCATCAGATCCCAAGAGCTGTATATCAATTAGAAGATGTTATCAGTACGGTGGCCAACGACCTGACTGCATCACAACTGAAGAATGATCACCATCTGGTGAGACAATAACTGGTCATCTTCAGCAGAGGTAGCAGTGATTACGGAAGCACAGACTGCGTCTTCCATCACATCAACACCCCAAACTCCCAGATCTGTTCAATAGCTACCTATATATGTCCCACTGATGAAACAAATTGAAATGGGGAGCATGCTGGAGGAAATTAGATTTAGGGTTGGATTCATAGTCGAACCTTAAGTGTGAACTGAAGCCTATAAGTTAAAAGTGCTCGCTCACTAAGAGTGAAAGCTTAAAAGATACAATAGTAAATATAGGAATTCTTACTTCTGATTAAGGCACTTAAAATATTATACTGCCATTCTTTTAATGGTTTTAATCCATACCTCTTCCATTAGTGATGCATCATCCACATACGTTAATAGAGCAATCAATAAAAACCGTCCAGGTTTAGAACATGCAAGTCTTGGCACATTTTCCTGCACGTTCTCAAGAAACATCTTTCTTTCCTGAAAAGCAAAACAAACTTCCATTAAATATTCTATAGAATAAAAGGGTCCTTCAGCCAATTTTTTAATTCATTCTTCAAGCCTCATTAAATACTACAAATAGATTTTTGCAGAACCAAAAATGGAAAACTAGTTATAAAGTAAAAATTGTATGACAAATTCATTTCAAACCAGTTTTAAAATGAAACACATTTAATTTCACCTTATGTAGTTTATCAATATTATTTCCACAACTGGTCTATGGCCACTGCAATTGCCTAATCTTACTGGACCTGACTACTATTTTGGGGCGCTATCTTAAAAATTTTTCTGCAACAGCTAGAGAACAATATCAGAAGTAAAATTAAATAAAAACACTGATGGAATGACTTTGGGATGCATTAAACAAAACATGTCACATACAAATGTTTCTAGCAGCAGATAGCTGTCACTTCCAGCAACTTTTATGGTATGTACCTATATTACATGAACCATTGTTATTTGCAAAACATTTGGTTTGTTCTATAATAATCACATCTTTATGTCCACAACCCAATAAAATCGCTATATGTGACTATGTCAGGCTACACAGCTTTCCACCATACAGCTGAAAAGAAAAACGATCACATTCTATTTCTAATTCAAAATTAAATATAATTTGAGGCTCAAAAGATGTATAAATGTTTTTCTCATTAAAGCTTAGGATTTCTAGTTGTAATCTTCATCACCTTTATTTAAAATGCTTAAACCAACCCTGTGAATTTCAAATGGGGATTCTTGAGACCCCTAGTTACAGCATTCTACTGAAACATATAAGAAACTTTTGGTTTATTTTGAAAGCATTTGTGTTCCACGTTGTCCAAAAAATCAAAAATCCCTAATAATTGGCACCTAAGGAACACTGGGACTGGACTTTTTAGCTCTTTTTTTTTTTAAATTTTAAAAATTGGCACACTTAAAATGAGTAAATAAAGAAATGACTGTGCAAAAGCTCAAAGTTCTAGCTCAAATAATTTCTGAGATAATACAATTAAATGTTTTAAATGGACATTATTTTAAAACTGCCTTGAGCATTCACATTCGTCAAAGAAGTATGATAAGTGACATATTCTGATACTTTAGTACAGTGAAAATAAATGTGTTTGATTGAAGTTGATGTTATTAGTAGTGGAGAAATAATTTTTTGTTTTTATGAGTGAATGTATTTAGTGCTAAGTCAATTGCATGAGGAGTCCATAAGAATTGGCCTGGCCATTTGTCCCATAGATCTCCTTTGCTTCTATTAATATTTAAAACTTTCTTCTGGACTTTGTTTTACATATCATATTGCTCCTTTCTTCGCTATCCCCCACCTCCCAACTTCAGTATTAACTCTTGACCACTAGTCTTTTCCATTTGGTTCTAATATTCCACATAAATTCTCCTAATCGCTTAAGCTGTGGCCATTAACGTTTTCTTAATGGCCCGCCTCTGTGATGTGGTGATAGGATGTCTGCCTCACATTCAAGAGGTCCCAAGTTCGAATCTCAGTTAGGGTTAGTTACCCGGATAAGGTTTCTCCAGAGTTTTCCCTTATCCTTAGAAGACGAATGTCGGGTAACTTTAAACTCTATAGACCTGGGCTCATTTGAGCATCTTTCATTCATTGTCTGATATGACCTATCAGGTTATAGGACGTTAAACTTAAAAGAAAACAAAATCTTAATCATTGCCTAACTCTTGCTTCTAAATTACTTTTGCAATATTAATTTATTCCTACATTCATTAGCTCCTCTGCATTCAAATAAAATATGCTAACCATCCTCATTTTCCCGCAAATTAGATCTTTGTCTTACATTATAATACCCCTAATATTTCTTAGTTTCCATACCCCTACACAAAACCATGTGATAGCTTCGACAATTTTTTCTCATATTTCTGCCTGTCCCTAACATAAAAAGTAAGTATATTTCCACCGTTATACTCACCATAGACTTTTCGCCATTAAATTAGTCCCTTATATACATAGTTTCATATGTCAAAAAGCATGTGCAAGCCCTGGTTATCAAATGATGCGAATGGGTTAAACAACTTTATTCTCATTCTGGCCAGTATCCCCTTTCAATTTCTAGGAAGCTCCCATGGGATGTTGAGACGATGTTAGATGCTTTGTTGGAGTCACCAGCCCTTCCAATGTTTAAAAGCATGGTAACATCATTCATTCGGCTGCTGCATGACCTTGATCGTTCTCCCGTCCCTCCAATGTTGACACACATTTGCTTCTCTGCTCTATAGTGGCAACCTTTGGACTTCCTTCTCTTCCCACTTCCTACCACGTACAAGCCATAATATTTGCTGATTCATTTCCTCTTCTCTTTTTGTACCTTAGCTCCAGTCACTCTTCCATCTATCCAAAGCTAGAAATTATGAATATATGTTCGCCTTCCTTCAGCTCCAGCCTTCTTTATTTGTTGTACTAATTGGAACTTCACTCTGCGCTGTTCAGGTGATAAGTCTGTTAATAAATATGCGCGTTCCTTTTAGCATTTTAGCTTGCCCCAGCAACTCGTAAACCATTTGGGATGATATAAATTTGACAATAATTATTCTTTTTCCTCTCTGTATTCCAATCCTGTAGGTAACCATGATCTCCCATCCTTGCAATTTCATTTATCACTTTCTTTCTAGAATTCCTGTCACTTCTTAACTTAGCCAAATCCCTCTTGTTTTTCTTCTACTCCCAAAAACACAGATTCAAATTTTGGTGCCTCTCTTCCATTTTATTTATTTTGGTCTTAAACTCCATTTCATTATATATTCCCTGTATTTTCTTCCTTAATTTCTTTCATAACCACATTCAATTTATTGTTTATATGCTCCTTCATCCCTTCAAACTTGTTGATAAGCTGCTCTATAATTGTTCGGTCCTCAACTGGTACAGGATTCGGACATTATTCTGTATGTAGCTAGGAGGTATGAAATATTAAGAAACTTATGGAATCGGGGATTCAACATTGTAATATCGAGGGCCCTAATCTGCAAGGTGTAGCTGAGGGATTGAGGACTCTCAGGCTCAAAGCATAGCCGAGGGATGTTTTTTAGAAGGAGAGGAGTGTAGGAGTTGCGGCCAGAGGCTGCACTGCGAAGCAATGACAGGGCATAGCCGAGGGATCTGCGCGTCTAAACTCGAATGAGAACCCAGGATGCTATACAATCAACTCTGCATATTAAAAAACCCCGATTCCGTAAGTTTCTTAACATTTCATACCTCCTACCCGCATACGGAATAATGTCCAGATTCTACTCAATACCTATTATCAGCAATATTGTAATGACCATTGACAACAGACAAACATTCTTAATCATTTCTCCCTTTTCCAAAACTTTGTGCTCCCCTAATTTCTTCATTCCAAATAGCCCAATTCTGGCTCTGTGTATGTCCATACCCATTGTAGCTTGTTTGCTTTTTGCACTGTAAAACAGAACTCTCCCCAAAGAGTTTTTATGAAGTTGTTGGTGTTAAAATTGTCCTTGTTTTTCAGTATGAATTAAGTTTTTATGAGCCAATGAAGAAAGCCATCATAAAGTGCATATTTGAATCTTTAGATGCCCCATTTGAGATTATGTATGCAAATTTACATACAAATCAGAGCAAAATTGAAATATAAGGAATAAATTTCATGTGCAAAAATGTAAAATTGAGAAAAAATTCATACGGTAAGAGGAAGTGGACAGGTCCAGTGGGATGATTTTAACATGTTGCTGGACCTTTAAAAATGGTGTATTGGTGAAAAATGTTTGGCCATAATGGTTTACAAGTGCCTATTGAATATTTATGTGATATAATTAAAAACTGGAAAATTGTCATTTTCACACAAAAACTCAGTCCCAGCATCCCTTAAGCCATTCAAGTATAATAAAATACCGTGATTTATCCATATCTGAGCAATTCCAAAGTGAAGAAGTGTTTCTGAAACACTTAGAATAGTAAAATTGTGAAATGAATCGGTTAGTTACACAATACATAATTTACTAAAACAATCTTACTAAAACAAAATATTTAGATCATTTGTTAGCTAAAAGTAAAATACAGTGCAATCAAATATATCTATAAGGAGCGTTCAAAAAGAAACAAGCCAGAGTCTGGAATGTGCAAACCCGGTGAGAGAATGGTAATATCGTTGCGTGTGTAACAAAGAGGTTCTGACAAGAGCGCGGAAGTTCACAGACCGCTGCTAGAGGGCACGGGTGCAAGTCACATGACTATACAAAGCTATCAGAAGTATGTGTCAATCGTCCAACGTGGTCATTCGCATTGTAAGCAGTAAAACAGTGAAATGGAGGCATCAAAAGAAGAGCAAAGAGATGTTGTTCATTTTCTGACAGCGGAAGGAGTAGGGGGAACGGACATTCATCGAAGAATGTCACAAGTGTACGGTGAACACTGCATGCCCCTTGCAAGGGTCAAGGTGTGGCACAAGTGCTTCAGGGAAGGATGGGTGCCGTTAGCCAATGATGCACAGTGTGGAACATCACACCGCTTTACCAATGACACCGTTCAGTTGGTTGATGGACTTGTTACCCAGGTCCGCCAAGTTACAATGAAAGCTGTAGTCACCTTGGTCGGATTGAGCATAGTACATTTGATTTCCAATCAAAAAGCCTACATTCAATTAGAATAAGTAATTCAAAGTGTTCACACTATCATGACAGAAAGACTGCACTTGCGCAAAGTGTGTGCCCAATGGGTGCCCCACAGTCTTCAACCACAACAGGAAGTATGTCGAAAGGCCCACTGTCTTGATCTACAGCACTATGCCAGGGAAGGGAATGGGTTCCTGGCACGAGTGATGGCTGGAGATAAGTCTTGGTGTCATCACGTCAAACAAGAATCGAAACGAGTCTCCAGTGAAAGCATCCAGGGTCACCACCACCAAAAAAATCCAAGGTCATCCACACAAGTGCAGGAAAGGTTATGCTGACATTTTTCTTTGACCAAGACAGTCACCTTCTGATAGACTTCCTGCAGCACAGGACAACAGTGAATTTCCAGTGTTACTTGCAAACCTTGACCACTCTTCGCCATACGATCAAATTGAAACGACCAGGCAAGCTCATCTGTGGGGCCGTTCTGCTCCACGACAATACAAGGCCTCATACGACCAACACAATCATGGCACTCTTGCAGAAATTCAATTGGGAGGTTCTTGTTCACCCTCCATATAGTCCAGGTCTCTCTCCCCCTGCGATTACGCCAATTTTGGACCCCTAAGAAAGGCTCTGAGGGGCAAATAATTCACCTCAGGATACGTCAAGCAATACGTGTGGAACTGGTTCACAACACAGCCCCGGAATTTTACAAGACAGCCTTCACTACCTTGTGTCGCAGTGGAACAAATGCCTCAACAGCCAGGGCCAATCTTCTGACATACAGGTACTGGTTTCTGCTCCTAGGCCTCCGACTCGTTTCTTTTTGAATGCTCCTTATATAATACATTGCAACTTGACGGGGCAGAGGGGAGGGGTGGTGATAAATCAGTTGTTTTATTTAATTTTTATTATCATTAGAGGCAAAATATAACTGTGCTATTCTGTGCAGCAGTCATATGGTATTAATGTCTTTAACAGTCACAACTATTTAATACTTAATATTTTTGCCAGCTGCACATTTGAATGGAGTTTGATACCAAAATCCAAATTATAATCTTTTATTTCTTCCTGATTACTCCTTAATTGCTAATCACACTCTCTTTTTCTACTATTTTGGTGACAACCTAATTATCGTGCTTTCTATTTTACATTTATTGAGATAAATTGAGAATGCGCTCAGGTATGTCAGAAGTTCCCGGACACCACCTAAGATATAATGCAATGCTACCATTAAAAACAATTAAAACAATGGATCTCTCAGATTTATAAAATTTTCACACAATGCAGCCATAAAATCCTCTCATGGGTAAGTACACTTACAAAATATAAAGTACAAGCTAGTACTCAGGTTCACTAAAACCTTTCATACTTGGATTGAACTGCAAATTAGATTTTTATCAAAGTTCTATGAATAATTCATATGGGTTATCTGGTTTTCTTTTAATTTTTTTGGCAAATATCTTAAAAATATTGTAACAGAGCTATTGTGAGCTGGGCTAGTAGGTATGTCCTTCAGTGCTGCCGATGCATGATTGAAGACAGAGAGAGAAGGGAGACGTCCCCAAAGTATCTGAAAGACTAATCAAGAAAGATGATGAACTTGTGAGAACTCACCTCCCCTCTCACTAGGCAGCATATGTAGCTTCCAAAAATTTGTGGAGCTAAATATAAGCAAGCATGCTCACAAGTGAGTGTTTTGTTTATGATGAGACATACAGTGCTGGTTATTCAGTGTGATCTGCGAGCATCAGGGTGCAACATGAGAACTGAAAGAGACGAGTCCCATGTTCTACACTCTAGTAAGTGATCACAAGAGAGAAGGCTGCTTTGTGCATGTTTTATTACTATGTTATGCACAAGGAAAGCAAAGTGAAGTGACAGTGAAAACAACAAAGATTTATAAAACAGCACTTTTACTCTGGAAAAAAGCTTCATTTATAACTTTGACTCTTGGTTTATCAGCAAGCTTAGAAGTAGCTTAAAATAATTCTTTTATTATACAATGGTATAGCATAATTATCTGGCTTGAAAAACTTCTTGCTGGGTTATGATCACGTACAGAGTTTACTAGTCAGCATGAACTATGGAAGCACACTGTTATCCATTATAACAGTGCCTATTGAGAAAAGTTAGCTATGCATTAAATGCATATGTAACTTACCATATGATGTTATAAGGGACCTGTAAAAACTTGAGTTGTTTTCTTGGGAGAAAAAAATAAAGAAAAAAAAATCCATTAAAAATTAGTTTATTTTGAAAATAAGAGTGACAAAACATACTTCATTCAAATTTAAACACTGGCACTGAAGACATTTACTGCTTCTGAGATTGATTTGTGTGCTTAAATTGAAATTAATTTCTCTTAATTACATTCCCTTTTATGGGTTGCAAATTTATACATCATATTCCTGCATACATGATATGCATGTAGTTTTTGTTGCATACTATAAATCAGGGGCTGGCTTGTCCTAGTTTCCTCCATACTAATGCAGCTAAAGTGTTAACCAGTTGATTGGAGGGCAGGGGTTTTGCACTTGCATTCAACAAGTACAAAATTATTAAGCTTTGATTAGAATATTGGGACTCTTTACAGTGAAGTGCTCAATGAGAATTAAAACTAATAAAATTGAGTTGTATTAGCCTTATGCTTCATGAAACATGTTTTGCACTTCCATCATATACCTTGTCAGTTCTTTTAATACTTGGTCTTTGTCACTGTTGGACATCCTGCTGTAGATAGGTGCTGGGACTACCCTCTTAGTATTTTAAAAAACTTCATGTTGAGGTTCTCGTTCAATGGCATGTTGAAATTCATTAATTTGTTCCTAAACTTCACCATAAATATATTCTCCCATGGTTAACTCTTCTACTTGTTGAACACTCTTTAATAAATGAACTTTTCTCTCTATAACATGCTCTCCCAGAAATGGTATGCTACTGTGTATTCATCTGTATCTTTATTTATTTTTTTATTTTTTTTCAAAAGTACTCTGTAAGCCCAATTGCTACATTCATCTTGGTTTTCCCAATACAGATTTTTCCATAACATCCACATTTAATTTCATAAATGCCAACTTTCTTTTCCATTGGTATACAGGTTAGTTAATATTCCACTGAAAAAGACTGAATGCCAGAAAGAATTACACTACATAATCAAAGCGTCTGAGTGTAATGGTTATACCAAGGAATTCGCATACACAAAAGTAAGAAAATCCAATACCACAGACAAATGGCTACATTTCTCCAGGAAACAAAGAGCTATCTGTAAGAAGTTTACATATTATTCAAGAGCAACACAACAATCCAAAAGGTACTTAAAGAATAAAACATTACTCTGGCATCACAAAATATACTCAGTATAGAAAATTTATTAAAACCAAACAGGACAGACAAAATACCAATGGAAAAGATAGCTGGCATTTATAGAATTATGTGTTGTGGGAAAATCTATGTTGGGAAAACCAAGAAGAATGTAGGAAACAGGCTTACAGAGGACTTTTGAAACATAAAAAATAAAGATAGACAAATTGGCAGAGGTGTAGCATTTCTAGGAAGAACATTATATTGAGAAAAAACATCCTTTATTAAAGAGAGTTCAACAAGCAGCAGAGTTGACCGCATGGGAGAAATATTTATGGTGAAGTTTAGGAACAGATTAATGAATTTCAGCATGCCACTGGAGACAATGTCTACAACAGAATATCCCACAACAATAGACAAGCAGTTGGTAAACTAGTGATGCAAACAATGGATGTGTGAAACATATTTTAAGGTAATATGTTGTTTTATGGAGCAGTAAGGGTATGCGCAACTCATTTGTACTAAGCTTGCCTACAACTGATACAACTAAAGTTACAGGTCATTTGCTTACCTCTTCTGTTGCTAAAGATAAGCTTTTCAGTAAAGCCATCACTCCATTCCTAGTGGTAACAAAATCAGTCCCTGTCTGAAGTACAAGGGGAGACAGCTCTGCACCCATTTTGTCAGGACAAACCTCGAGGAAATCAAGCAATACATCATGTATGAGAGAGGATTTCTGGAGTTTCCTGTAAAAGTGAATAGAAAATGATTAATGTTATTATCAAACTACCATTTAATTTGTTCACCTTAAGCATACATCAGAGAAATAAGAGTTATGAAATACTCACCTGTCAAAAACCTTTTTTAAAATTCTAGCCATTCCATTTAGCGTGGAGTCTTTCAGTTCTGGGTATATTCGGAACATGTCTTTCAAATCTTTTATTTTATCATTTTTCTGCTTGGTAAAGAGAGAACTATAAATTTCTTGCTTCATATGCTGTCTGAGCAAGTTGTTGGCACTACTCTTATATGCTTCTCCTACTACTGAGGCAGCAATCTGTCAAAAAGCAACCATATATTCTGCCCTTTTAAATCCTTAGGAGCTTAGGCATAGAAAATAATATCCCTTTCTTAAAAATTGAACAAAGATAGCTACAGTGCTCAACTACAGAGCAGTACATGACATTCTCTCTGCCACTCGGCGGCAAGCGAGCCTGGCATCAGCTTGTTACTCCCAGTTAGCGGAGATCGCTATAGCCACACACTACAGTCTTTCTCCCTCCCTGCCTTCAAAGTCACAGCATGTGGTCACATTGCAACTGATAGCTGTGCTCAGTTGCCTATGAGCTCTGTTGTGTATATTGATATGTCTTAGCTGAAGAGTTGAAGATTAAAGACTGTGGCTTACATTACAACAAAGTTTACATTACAACAAAGGATTTATCTTGTTGAGTATTACTTCAGAAAGAGGAAGGAACTGCAAAAAAAGTGTAACAATGTTGACTAATTTTGAAGATTTAGAAGCTAGTAACAGTGATGTGTCATAATTTAAAATAAAGGGAGTTGAGGGTTGTTACACTACATCACTATAATATTCTTACTTGAATGCGTTTCAGGAGACGGCTTGTTCCCATCGTCAGCATGTTCTCAACTGATGTTTCCGGTCATCATCTGGGGGATGTGTGTGGCTAGTGGTGTTCTCTGGTGCTGGGCTGATGAACCTCCAAAGGCTTATGGGTGGTGGCAGTTCGAAATTCATTAGGTGATTCCTGTGTTTGACAATATGTATTTTTTCCCAGATGTCCAATTCATTGCTGCTGTTGATCGGTTTTAAGAGTTTTATGTTCGGAGTGATATCATGGTTTGAAGACCAGAAATGATGTGCTACTGCTGATTTATCTGGCTGCTTTTGGTAAATGCATCTCATATGCTCTTTAAGTCTTATTTCAAGATTTCTTTTGGTTCTTCCTATGTATACCAGGTTACATTCATTACAATCAATTTGATATATACCAGCTGATTTATCATTGGGGATAGGATCTTTTGTTCTGTTGCTTAGTAGTTTCTGTATATTGTGGTTATTCTGCGGAGACAGGGTGATGTATTTTTTTAAAATCCTTTGAAATTTAGGATGTGTCCAAGGGTGATAAGTGAATTTTCTATATGCTTGTGGTTTTTGTTGTCTGAGTAACGTAGTCATTTGTTGGATGTATTTCTGTCTTTCAAACCTTTTTATCTTCTTATCTATTGTTTTTTTTGGTATCCATTCATAGTGGCTATGTTGATAAAATGTTGGTATTCTTTCTGGTATTCCTCTTTCTCCATTGGTATATGTACTAACCTGTTTGTAATACTATTTAAAATTGCATGTTTGTGGCTTGTAGGATTGTAGCTATTGCTTTTTATATAATTTTCTGTTTGCATTGGTTTTCTGTAAATGCCAAACGTTAGTTTGTTGTGTGCATTATTTCTGATGATCCTGATGTCTAGGTAAGGTAATTGGCCATTTTCTTCTTTTTCTATTGTGAATTTAATAGATCTTTTTTGTAAATTTAATAATTTCAAAGCATCTTCTGAAAGTTTTTTTGGAACAATAGCAAAAATATCATCTACATACCTATACCAGGTTTTGAATAGATGTGGGAAAGCTTTAGTAATATGGCATACAAAATTGCTCATATATAGTTCTGCTAAAAATGGTGAAAGGGGGTTTCCCATAGTTAGGCCTGTGGTTTGTTTAAAGATTTTGTGATGGAATGAAAAGAAATTCTGGTCCAGACATAATTTTGTTAGTTTTAGGTAATCTTCTGTTTGTGCTCTAGGTGTGCCATTGTTTAATATCCAATTTTCTAGGAGTGGTAATAATTCTTCTTTTGGTATGCTTGGGAAGAGTGCAGTGACATCAAATGATACCATCATGTCTGTGGGTGATATATTTATATTTGAAAGGTGACTGGTTAATTCTAATGAATTTTTTATACTAAGACTTTTGAACATAGGCATGGAGTTGAAGGTATTTGAAAGCCATTTTGCTAGTTTATATGTGGGAGAGTTTATGTTATTCACTATGGGCCTCATTTTGTTGCCGAGTTTGTATATTTTTGGTAGTGCATATAACCTAGGTATGGTGGGAAAATTAAACCAGACCAGTAATTTTGCTCAGAGTCCTCTTTATCAGGCCTGGGGTTCTTTTACATGCCATAAATCTAAGACACGGGACCACCGGCTTTACTTCCCTTCCGAAAGAAGCCATGCTAAGGATTTTTATGCCCGAAAAAAATCCATTGCCCTCCGCCAGGTTTGAACCCATGACCTTGGGAACTAGAAGCTAGTATGGTAACCACTACACCACAGAGGATAGCACTACCACAATGCTGAGCATATTCGGAGATACTTAGGTATATGATCAGTTCTTTTCCTGAATGAAGATCTGCATACCACAACAAAGAAAACAAACCTTCTAATAATTGCTTGTGTGTTAGCTAGACTATGGCTTCAAATAGTGAGAGAGAAAAGACAATGGAGAGAGGGGGGAGAAAAGAGGCCACCTATTTTAATGTTCCAAACAGAAAACTGTGGTACCACTGCTTAAGTGTCTGAAAATGCTTTGTAGCCACATTTATGTAATCAAATGCCTCTGCAGTTATGTATTTCGTGCTTCTATTAGTACATTAAATTAAAACATTTGTTATATTGTCTTACTGTGGTATTTTTCATGCAAATGTATTGTTATTCCCTTTGTGATGGGTTGAAATAGAATGGCACTCGCTGATGTTGGGTCTGCTTGCCACCAAAAGATGGTAGAGAATGTTATGGACTGCTCTGTAGCTGCTTAAAAAACACTTAAGGACCCATTCACAATGAAATGTAAGCGAAAACATAGCATAAGCGCAACACTTGGCATTCATGTTATTTGATGGAAGCATTCACATAGAGTCATGCAACGCGCTATGCAACGCAAGAGTTTGCAAACTCCAAACTTTATGCTTGCGTTGCGTGCATAGAGGAAGAATTCTGCATTTCTTTCTCTTTGCATTGCCTGCTGTTCAACAGCAGACGATCGCGATATGAGACTTTAGCCATCTAAAGTACATGTGTGCACTCTTCCATTAGTCCGTACCACACAAATTGTGGGTCACCATCTCTCATTTCTCTCAAGAGGTTATGGTAGTCTCCTTACTGAATCATGTTTCATTTAGTGGATGAACCCGGCATCTGTGCCTAGATTTCTTGGCTCACAAATCATAAGGCGCAAAGAGATAATGAACACTGCATTAATATAACTTGTGCAACTGTATCATCACACATATAACTTGCTGCAGTTTCCGGACATTATTCCGTATGCGTAAAGGAGGTATGAAATTTTAAAAAACTTACAGAATCAGGGTTTTTTTAATATGCAGAGTTGATTGTGTAGTATCCTGGGTTCTTAAATTGTGTAGGAGTTGTTGTACATAGCACTTGCACAACTACTTTCAATGTTTCGGTCAAACAGTCGTGATGTCACTAATGCTATGGGCGGCTGTTGGGCACATGTAATTTTTTTTTGTGACCTACTTATTTATAAAATATTGAATGAACTTTCTTATTTGGTATTGTTGGTTATATTATTCAATTTGAAACTTACGGTGCACTCAGAACATTTCTGCAATAGTTTAAGGATCTAGAAGCCTGTGCAAACTTCTTGCGTTACACCTATGGCTGCATTGTGTGAATGGTGTTCCCTCACGTCTGCGCTTATGCTGCATTACGTTAGCGCTTACATTTCATTGTGAATGTAGCCTAATTTGCAACTCTGAAAGAGCTGCTATCAGAATGTTACTAAAGATTTTGCATACCTCCAGGACATAATCTCATTGTTAACCTATTAATGCAGGTCTCTAGGCATAAATAATCAGATGATAAGTTCTATAGTTACATTTAGGGATGCAACCATGGTAGCTCAGATAGAACATTGTTCCATCATTTGAAATCATGAATCAATAAACATAAAAGTGAAATTTGTTAATATAGAAGCCAAATTTACATCAAGATGTGGAACAAAAAGCTTCCTGAACTATGGAAATTATCAAGAGCTATAAGAATTGACATTTTGACCTACTGCCTTCCCTGATGCCATGAAGGACTTAATGTTACACCAGTAACCACCATGTTACTGGAGAAAACAACATTCCTAAAAGAGAAATTATTTCAAGGTTTGTAAAAACTAAACTACAAGTGGGTGTCTAACATGCAAGTGAATATGGTGTACCAGAAGAGAAACTTTATTTTGTAATTTAACCAAATCATTGTAATTCAACTTCTTCTGGATTTCATATAAGCATAACAAATTTCAGCAGCATCAACAGAAAATTTTACAGCTCATTATCTTCAGTTAATTTCCATCTTGTGCATTATGTATAACTTGAAAATATTTCTTTTACAAATGCTATCCCATAAAATAAAAAAGTAAATATACTTACTGGATGAGTTGCAAGGGTAACAATATTACCAAACAGCTTGTCAATAATAAGCTTTTTGGCTTGTTTGTTCCTTTGCCTCATCAAGGCTTGTAAGCAATACTTTGCATACTTGGACTGCGACATCTGAATCATTACTGGTGCGCATTCCACTGCAATTTCTCCCACCCTCTCTACACTGCTGTGCTTTATAAGCCACTGCATTACACAAGCCATGTCATCACTGAATATGACCTGTAATAAAATTATTAACCTAACTTGAACACACACATATTTGTTGAGCTACACAGGAAAGAACATACATATTTCACTGCATAATCATTGCACTTTGACTCCTTTTTATTCAAGTGAAAACATACAGTGTGACCATTATGTAATGAATAAAATAACAACCAGTCATGCCAACTTTCAGTGATGCTTACATGTAAAGGGGAAGAAGAGCAGGTTTGAGCATGATAAAGCATGGCCATGTTACACAATTTGTCATAAAAGAGAAAGGAGGAGGAATGAAAATACCATGTGAAGCTGAAACTAATAGGCAATTGTTCTGGTGAGTAGTGCTTACTGTCCATTCTTACTGCACACAGCATATGAAATGAAATGATAACTGATAAAGGAAATTTGGGAACAAAACTTCCATGCCTAAGTTTGGGGTAACCCCCAGCATTTGCTAGTTATGATAACTAAGGAAAACCTGAGAAAAGCATCAATCAGGGAGGATGGTCCTGGTGGGATTTACACCACAGATGGCTAACAACCTTGGCTACCTGTGTTGATGCAAAAATTTGTGTGTTTGGAAAGAATCACTAAGCTTTATTTTCAGTAAGTTACAGTTTTGGATAGCAAAGTAAGAGAGATTGCTTACCTTGAAAATTGTGCTGATTGTTATATTTTAACCGTGAAATTGTTGTTGTATTTACTGCCAGTCACTTGCATTGTGCTTTTTTGGTCTCTTTGTCTGCCTCACAATCGCTCCCCTCACTCGACGACCTCCATGGATTGGAGGCGTGACTTCCCATGTCACCTGATGTGGCTTGCTGGCCGCTCTCTCGAGGAGAGCTGGCACGCCATTAGCACACGCAAGACGATGTGTGTATCTTTCTCAGTGGGAGTGAGATGGCTGTTTCTTGTTTTCACGTATTTTTCGCCGGAGCTTGCGATATTTGAGAAGTTTGTTCTGCATGCCATCATGGTTAATGTTAATTAGCCAAAGTGTTGGCTACTTTTCAAAATTCGGTTGGTGGCGTGAATTTTGAGTGCGTTCATGAAGGAGATCTATACTCCAGTTCATATGAAGGTAGGATCTGGTTGTTCAGCTCATTTTCTTTCTTTGTTGTTTCAAAGGTGAATGGGATTTACCGTAATATTCAGAGATTACGTTCAAAGGCGATCGTAAGTGACTGGTTGTGAAGTTTAAGATATAGTATTATTTTGGTGTTGCTATTTTAGTTATGTTCAGTTTCTCCATTTCAACAGTTAAATGGGTAAGGTATTACTTTAGATTCTAAATTCACCAAGTTGGCTAGAACCTGCTGGCTGACATATTTTTCTTTGTAAGTGGACTTTATAAGATACGGTTAATGCTTTGGCTTTTGGCATTTTAAATTTATTAAAGTCTTATAGCAAAGTTAAATTTAAATGTGCTTGTGAACTTTTTAGAGTTTATGAATGTGTTAATGCTATTTCTGTCTATATTCCGCTAATTCTTAAACTGTATTTTTGAGGAAATGGCAAAATATAGCTGTGGCTTTGAACCCAAATTTAAGTATTGTTAGGGATCATTAAACCAAAGCTGGGTCTTTGTTACATTTGATAATAGTCAAGTTTTGGCTTAGGCAACATTAATAGTCTCTGTAAAGAAGTAGGTTATCTGCCCCATTTGAAAGTGGGTATGTGAAAGTTTGGCCCTGTATTAGGGATAGGATTGTTGTATTACGAATTCAATAACCGCTACAGTCATTGAACTTTTCTTAACTTTAAAGAGGTGAGCCCAACACATGCACTATAAGGGAGATACAGTTTAGCAAAGATACTTTTCCACTTTACTTCTGGTCGGGTTAACACCATTTCGGCTGTGTTCACCGATTTTTGATGTTTGGCCATTTTGATCCCTTTGTTTGCTGAAGTATTGCCTGTTTTACCGTCAATTGGGTCATGTTAAATTAAGCTTTGATCTGGCTTTCAGTCATGCTCAGTTCTTTCCCTTGGTGCATGTGTTTGTCGTGATTTATATTTTACTTTGTTTAAGTGTTTTATTTCCTGTTTGTGGTTAAGTTCATGTATTCGTTCCTGTTCAGCTAAATTATTTATGAAGTTGTTTCAGGGTTTGAGTTGTTATGCAATTCTTTCATCCATTACTAACATTTGATCTATTATTCTGGTACATCTAATTATTTATTATAATAGTCATTTTATAAAGGGGGAGTTATCATTTCCAAACTTTAAAAGAATCTTGGTGTGCAATATAGTTTTTTTTTGGGGTTTTCTTTATCAGATTAGAATTTGATGGCTTTGTAATATATAAACATGTTTAAATGTTGCCTTGAAACAACTGTTATTTGAATGCTTTTGGCTTTCTTGTTGTTTTATTTTTTAATTTCTTTCTTCTATGCTTGATTTCAAAGTTGTGTATTTTTGGCTTACCTTAAACTTGATTGTTTAAATATTGTGCTTTATTTGCTATTAAATTATTTTCTAAGATCATAAGTTATATTACAAATTCAGTTTGGTCCTGATTTGTACATTTTATTTTATTTTTTTTTTTTCAAAATTAAATATTGGCTTTGCTGTTTAAAGGCTATATTGAGCTCTACATTTTGCTTAATATGCTAATTATTAATTTAATTTTGTTTATGGTTTCTTTAAAGCTTTGTGGTTTGTGTATTATGCTTATTTTATTATTTTATGAGCTTTGTGTTTTGTTAATATACTGCGTGTCGCTATTTGTAAAAGGGTATGTTAATGTGGCATAGTTTATTAATGAAAATAAAGCCAGTTAATATTTACATGTTTTCCTGTCCTTATGCTAAGATTTTCCCTGGGTCCAGGTTTTTTTGAATAGGTGCTAGCAATAGTTGCTTGATTGTTTTTTGATTTCCTCTTACAGCATTCGTTAGGCCTGCCCTTTTTGTCTCGCCAGGGTTCCCAGCCAGACACATTTTTGTGAACGGCTGCTTGTCTTCAATGGTTTCCCCTTGCAAAATTGCCTGGTGAAGCCAGCAAGAGCCATTGCAAAACAATTAGGGTTTAATTGCAATAAACTGGAAGGCATGATTTAATTTGAAGAAGGTTGCATTGTTGATATGATAGAACATATTTTTCCATGAATATTTTATTTTCTCACACTTTCGTTTATGCTGCATTTCTTACTACATAAATTAGTTTATTTCCTTCACAAGATTAATTTTAAGCATTAATAATTTCTGCATTTGGTTAATAAATTGCTTCCCTTCAGTGGGATATCCAAAAGCTTTCTAGAGTTTCACTAAGGAAAGCCTTTCATAACAGCTGCCAGAAGGAACTACATACATGCGCTCTTGAGAGGGGATTTATGAACATCTTGGCGGCCTTGATCATTCAGAGAGCTTGCACGCGCTCACATCTATTTTCTTAACAAGATACATAAATGCATGTTTTGGCTTGAAATGAAAGGCTTGGCAGACAGTGATGATGTATTTGACCCTTGAGAAGGAAACAAAAATAAATACTAAGTATAGCTTAGTATATTTTTTAGCACATAGACCATTTTTACATTTAGCATCTCAGTGAATTTTTTCAGTATCAGCATTAAGTCAGGTATGTTCCAATACTACTTATATGTGCATGAATAAGTGTAAATAACATAATATTTTCAATTTAAGAGAAATTTTTTAAACTTTGTTACATCTGGCTTAAACTAATTCCGCACGGGAAGGTTTAAAGGACTATTTCATTTTTAAGTGCACCATCTCCCATCTACATACTAGAATTATTTTTCAAAACGCACTGTATAACATGAAAAGAATTCAATAAGACAGAATAGTTGCCATAATGAAGTGACCATATGCCATCATGAATGGAAGAACATCTAATTTCAGAAGCATCAATGAAGCATGATCAAGAGGCTCACAGTTTGCTTATTGTATGTTACAGTAGCAAAATGGTCAAGTAAGGCAGGCTACCACCAGAATTATGCTGTTACAGAATACCTTTTGTCAGATATGAGGTCTGTTCAAAAAATTCCAGAACTTTGTACACAACATTTTACTATTACTTATTCTGCATAGTCTCCTTCGAAATACTCTCCTCCACAATTGATACACCACTCCCAATGCTGTTTCCACTTCCGGAAGCAGTCTTGGTAAATCTCTTTCTGGATCGCGCAAAGTGCCGTCTGCGAATTTTCTTTTATCTCGTCTATCGTTGCAAATCTAAGTTCCTTTCAACAGGGTTTTCAATTTTGGAAATAAAAAAAAGTCTGCAGGGGCCGGTCTGGAGAGTGCAGAGGATGGGGCAGCACAGTGATATAATTTTTTGTGCAATAGTCACACGCCAACAGGAGATGAATGTGCAGATAAGTTATCGTGATGCAAGAGCCATGAATTGTCTCGCCACATTTCAGACAATTTCCTTCTCACATTTTCTCGCAGGCATCACAACACATCCCGATAGTCAGTCTTCGATTGGCATGCACAATTTCGTTGACGTTCCTGATATGAGCATCATTGGTAGACGTCGAAAGGCATCCTGAATGAAGATCATCTTTAACTTCCATCCGGCCATTTTTAAACCACGTGAACCATTCGTAACACCGAGTATGGCTCAGGCACTCATCACTATAGGCTTCCTGCATCATTTGGTGTGTCTCTGTAAAGGTTTTCTTGAGTTTCACTCAAAATTTAATGCAGACGCGTTGCTCCTTTAACTCTGCCATCTCGAAATTCGCAAACTGTGCGACACAACATTCTACTCAATACAGCACTGAACAATAACTAACAGACATAGAATAAAGAAACTTTCGGCACTTACACATTAAGCATAGGCGTGTGCAGCGATGCCAACCGCATTTCGCTCCAACACTCCATTGGCACGAAATTACAAATCTTCTGGAATTTTTTGAACAGACCTCGTACTTAGATATAAAATTATTGCCATTTCCATTAACTTTGTACAACCATTAATTCAGTTTATACTACACAATAATCAAGTTAATACATGGGTTGGAACTTTAATAGTGGCAACACTGCTGTGGGAGTGAAATGAGATGAATTAATTGCTCTCACATTTTGTGTGAGCTTACCTTTCTAAACTGTTGTGTGTTGTATTTTCGCCATGTTCACAAAACAGTAACAGTGAAGATGGTTGAAGATTCAATGTGCTCATATTCTTGCAGCATGACAATGAGGCATGTATCAAAACAGCATTACCATACAGAACAGTAGCTAGGAGGCTTAGAGCTTTCAATAGCGGACACATAATGAAAGTATAGCAGACATGGCTCAGCCAGGTCGCCCAAGCATCAATGAAGCGCAAGTGCAGACCATTGCTGAGCTGTTAGACACAGATAGATGTCAGACCCTAAGTGAGTTAGGCCAAGATATAGGTTTATTGCATATGACTGTGCCATTATTCTCAAGAATTGCCTGAGAATGAGGAAACCTGCATCACGGTGGTTTCCTTGCACTTTGATAGAAGTGCAGGAATGGATACTATACACCACCACCCAAACTCACTTGGAGCATTATGGTCATTATACAGATGCTTTCTTACGTTGTATTATTGCACTTGATGAGACATAGGCCAGACCGTACAAATACCAACTTAAGTGCCAATCCAACATGTGGCATAAATTGGATCATCATGGAAAACAAAAGTTTGTCAAACCCCTTAATGTGAAAATTGTGGTGCTTCTGGTATAAAATTATGTTGGTGTCTTTCTGACACACACCGTAAGACAGAATGTTGCTGACAGTATTTCCGTCATTTTCGGAGCATAACCTGAGACTAGTTGTGAAGGAAGTAACAATATGTTTTGCAGAATCTTCCAATCATTTTGCAGGACAATGCTTGGGTACCATGGTACACCCCATAGATGATCTGTACTATTACTAAGGTTGGAAAGTGCTTTTCCATCCACCATAATGACCTAAGCCCCTGTGATTATAATTTAATCCTGAAGATGAAGGAACCACTTTATGGAATTTGATTCAGAACTGTTCCCAAAATTCTGCAAGCATTAGATCGCCCCAAAAGAAACATCAACAGTATAGATGCTGCAACAGAGATCCTATGACTTCCACATTGCTGACAACAGGTTATTGACAATGCTGGTGATTACACTGATGGACTGTAGCAGTTTCAGACATTTATCACTGTTGTATTAGTAATAAATAAATAGTTGCTACTACTAAAGTGAGAACTCATATATTGAAAAGTTTTGCTTCCTAAGCAATAACATTTGAGATATCATCCTGGATAGTAGATCTGTTTAAACTGTGGAATGTCCTCTACCAGGCAGTAATTGATTTCTTCACATAGTCACCATTCCTGTCCAAACACCTGTCCCAATGATGAAAGTTTTTGGTGAAGAAATCAGAGAACTGCTGCTGGCATCAATGATGCACTTCTCTTGGACCTCTTCACTGAAAGTTTAACAGTGACCCTTCAGATGTTCTTTTAAGCTTCAGGAAAAAAAGTCACAAGGTCTGAGGTCCAGCCCATATGGAGGTTCAGGTAAAATATAATTATTTTTGAGACCAGCCTGTTTTACTCTTGTGTGGTTGAACATTGTCATTGGAGATTTCTTAGTTTACAGGATGAGCTTGTGGCAGTCAGACACAGCTTCTGCAAAGTTAATAATCATAAACAACAGTATTCAAGATTTTAAAATAAAGAGAGTTGAAGGTTGTTACACTACATCACTAAAATATTCTTACTTGAACGGGTTTCGGAGACGCGTTTCAAACTGCCGCCACCCAGCAGCCTTTGGAGGTTCATCAGCCCAGCACCAGAGAACACCACTAGCCACACACATCTCCCAGACAATGATCGGAAAAATCAGTTGAGGACATGCTGACGATGGGAGCAAACCATCTCCCGAAACGCGTTCAAGTAAGAATATTTTAGTGATGTAGTGTAACAACCTTCAAATCTCTTTATTTTAAATTATGACACATCACTGTTACTAGCTTCTAAATCTTCAAAATTAGTCAGTATTCAAGATGTTACCATGCTCCAGAAATTGAGTGTGCAATATACCATTCCAATCCCAGAAGATACCGGCATGGGTAACCAAGGTCCTTAAGGCTTGGGCTCATGAACACGAGATCCACAGTTCAAATCCTGCTAGGTCTGTCCTCCATGACCGAGGTTATTTCCAAGTTTCTCTCAGTCCTCATAACAGGCAAATGCTGTGGAGATACCCTAAAATTAATCCTAGAGTGTTTCCTTCCCCTATTATTTTGTTTCATGTATAATCAGTGTCCACCATTTATGGTGCCAAATGTAGTAAAAACGGGCATTAAGCATTACTAATCCCAGAAGAGCCCTTGTGTTTGTGCTCCACTGACTCATTCTCTGGGTCATATAGAAAGCACATTACTTGTCACCAATGACAATCTTTTGAAGGAACTCCTGAACTTCCAAAGCATATCAAGTCAGAAGTTCTTGACACACCTCTTTCCAGTGGTTTCATTTTGGAAGTGAACATTTTTCACACACACAGCTTCCTGTAGCCAACCAAATCATGGATGATGTGATAAACTTAATTGAAATTCCAATTGCTACAGAGACGTCTTTCTGCTTGAAAGACATCTCACTCATGCTCACTTAGCATGGATAAATTCATCCACACATGCTTGATGTGGATCTGTGGCCATTATGGACCAACTGTTGCATGCCTGGATTATTATCTTTCAGACTTCTTGCCCATCTTCTGATTGTACTCACAGCCACACATGCATTGTCAAAGACAATACACATCCTTCAATAAATATTCTGGATGAATCACCCTCCGCTATGAGGAATTCAATAACAGCATGTTTCATACTTATGTCCACTTATGTACAATGTGGTAGACTCGCACTGCTAGGTGTGCTAAATAGCCATTGAGTCAATGATTATCTTCATGCCAGTTTCATGCACATACCTCGAATATTGTTGCAGTTATCATTTAGAAGACAAAATTTTTTTAAACAAAAACTGGAAGTGGTACACAGTGGAGTGCAAATAATACTAAATTGCAATACAAGTTTCATAGGCAGTGTTGCCTAAATCATCAGCAGGTTTCAACTATCAGACTTGTGGTTGATACTCAGACCTTCCAAAAATTTCAAAACATTTTCAGAGAACATAACATAATCTTAGCCCCACAAAACTTCAAATATCACAAACCAACACGTTAGAAAATATACCTCCATCCAAGAAACAGAATTTACAGAATTAAATATGAAGACACTAAAGAAAGATACATAAGAAATAACAAAAAACATAGGAATCAAACTGAAGGAACACTGGAGACACATAAAAAAATAACCAAATACAGAAACAACCAATAGCTTCACACCTCTGGAATAGGAAGCACAAAACAGCAAATAACGTACACCTGTTAAGATCAATACAACAAAAATGAGAACTGGACACCTGGGAAAAGATTTTTAAGCTAAAACACAAAACAAAACTAATGGATTTCGAAATTCCTGCTGAAGACAACCCACTATACAAGTTCAACTGACTGACAGAGGGATCCAGTGAGTCTACAGAAGGTAGCAGCGACAAGTCCAACAGTCAAAATCTGTTGATGATGTAGGCAACAGTACCTATTATACATGTTCAGGTAATGTGTAATAGAGCCAGCTGAAAAATTCAATGTCATAGCCAGGATTTGAACACAGTTCTCCCGCTTTTTGTGCAGTTGCTCTAACCACTGAGCTACTATTACAACATGCAAGTAGGACATTGAATCCCCCAAATGACTCAGGTTTTTCCCAAGTAGACCAACCAAGGCATCTCACATCAGAGAAAGCATTCTTGATGGTGAAAGGAAAAACCTGAGTCAGTTGGAGGATTCAATATCCAACCAGCATGTCATAGTAGCTCAATGGTTAGCACAACCGCACAGAAAGCAGGAGAACCATATTCAAATCCCAGCTATGACACTGAATTTTTCAGCTGGCTCTATTTCACCTTCCCTAGCCAGGCAGGCAGTTAAAAGTAGGGATGGGATCTCGATACTGTAGATACCTTGATACTCAGTGAAAATATCCCTAATACTTTGAGATAAACCTTCAATACTTTTAAATTTTTAAGTTTTGCATCATTGAAAGTCCCTGCACTTAACTTTATGCTAGATAAGGAATGAAAGGAGTCAAGACTTCATGTTATTGCCTCGCCTCACACAAGTCCCCAAAGAGTTGCTGGTAGTTCTTGACAGACCTTGACTGCATTTCTTGTGGGTGAATCAATGCAACATTTCATACACTCTTGTGTCTAAATGCGAATATGCCAGAACAACGGGGGAAGTAGAGGTACTCTTGTAACATGCAGCGTTAACCGAGTTGTAAATGAAGCTGATTTAGTTGACGCACTACATCACATTTCTGCAATAGCATGGCTTGGTGACACAATCTCTGTCATTACATTTACCTACTCTGGTGGCCAAAATCTGTGAATCCAGGAGAATCAAATCCAAACTTAAGACGCGAGATAATACAGCATATGGAAATATTTGTTCTTTCCTTGCAACCGTTTGTGTTTACACTATCAAACCCTTGTATTATACCTATGCCGTTGTATCTCCGGCCCTGATGTTTCATGAGGGTAAAGAAAGAGACAGGTATATATTGGAATGGCCACCTTTAGCAATACTAGCGCTGTGAATTTCCATGCTAAAGGAAGCTTTTCTGATTCACTTCAACGGATAAATGGGGACTGTAATTTGATCTCTTTTAAGTCTGTAATAAATATAGTCTACTGTTGTTGCTTAGAGCTTTGCTGAACATAAATCACAACACAAAAGAAAAGAATAAAAGATCCGGCAAGGTTTGCAGTGCTGAGTTGACTCACACAGCAAAGGGTGGAAGTTGTCTGCTAGGACCAATTACAGGCTCCCTCTCCACTGCAGTTTGGGCTGTGTTGCCGAGTTTCTTGTAAGTGAAGCACGTGTCATCAGTAGCTGTTTGCTTTAGTCCAGGTGAAGTTTGTTTTCTGTGTGCATGGGATTTACTGCGTTACCCTTGTTTAAGTTTCCTGTAAATGCTATCTCCATACTTTAAATACTCACATAGGCAACTATTTCATCGTTTGCATTTTACGAAGAGATGGCACAGGTATACACACGTGTTCAGAGTAGGGGTAAGAATTGGCAACACTACCTCTCTCGGTCGCGCTAAATGTCAGAGCCGGAGATAAAACGGTGGTACTATAAACATGTATATGTTAATGTATGAGGGTGGGTAGTAGAGAGGTTTAGTCCACAACTTAGTATGTTTCTGAATGTTATATGGCTAATTACTTATTACCGGATGAAAAAATACATATGTTATATGATAGTTGTGAATATTGGTAGAATGGTGTAATACACAAATTATTTTTAGTTGTTTGAGTTTCATGTAAAATATATACTAAGTTATATTTTCAAGAATAAAGAAGAATTGCTAGTATTTGTATTTCTATGGATAGAAAACCCTTTAAAAGAAAGTTTTCAGTACAAAATGTAGTCACATAAAAAGGGAAGCAAAGAAATGATTTATCATCATCATCATCATCATCATCATGACTAACAATAGGGGATATATAGACCGTGGCATTATCATGATAAAAACAAATTGTTGCCAATTGGAGAATGTCGAACAGTAACAGTTTTGGAATTGGTCGGATAATATTACTAATTGTTTCAATACAGGCTATAAATGTATTAAAGCTCCAGGAATACCTTGAGGAACTACATAGGCAAATATATGTTTAGTATTGTTAATTCAACCAAAAGTATACAATACAAAATTGGTTACATGCATTTATATACAAAAAACTACTAATAAGAACATAATTCAGAGAACAAGTAATCGCCTTTACAGCTTTTTATAAAGTGAGTATTGAATATTGGTGCTCAAAAATCAGTATCAGTATTGAGAAATAGTGGTATCATCCCATAACTAGTTAAAAATATAATGAATTAATTTCATTAACTGTACATAATGATGATGATGATGATGATGATAATAATAATACAAATGTTCAGCCAATTAATTGTTAGTAAAGCAACTCAAGTGTGCATTCAACTCTCATTACAATTTAGTATTAACCTTGTATGTGTTGGGACTGTGGGGTATATCATGCCTGGTATAATGTAATTTTTTATTCAACATTTTGCAAGTTTCTTATATTTTTTAATCAATTGGTAAAAACATTTGTCATTTGTAAATGAAATTTGAGATTTGTTGGAAATTCAATTTTTATTTTAATGAACAGCCTTGCTGTTTTGGGTAAGCACATTCACAAAATGAATTCTATAACACTTTCAAAATTCCCCAACTCCTAGCTATGCAAAGTATTTTGACAAAATTTGAAATAAATAACCCCAAATAATTACCTACTATTAGTTTACATAGCATCTTTGGACAGAATATATCCCTTACCTGAGCTATTTTCCCTCGAAGACAAACATGAACCTCACCAGTCAGATACATCTGTTCCTCTGCTGCACAGTGTAATCGCCTTCCCTTTTCCCAAAGCTTTTTAGCTTTGTGACAGCTTTCATTAAGTTTGGCTCCCCTTTTTAACTCTATCTTCTTTTTCTTCTGTAAACTGTATGATCCTGAAAAATAAAAATTTTAATAAAAGTTCAAATGGAACAGTCTATACTTAGTTCTTCCTCATAACACTTTCAGCTATTTAGGACTCAAGAGAGTGCTAAGTGAGCAATGATGGAAGGACAAGTTACAGTGAGCTCCTGCATCATAAGTGGAAGAGTGAAACAAGTAATGTGTGTAGAGCTTGCAGTATACTGAATGAGGATTGGGTATTCAGAAGGAAGAAATTTAGCTGTAACAGCAACAGAACTGGAGACAACAAAGTCATGATCATCGTACCAATTGAAAGTGTAATTTTAACCCTGCTGGTAATGGGTATAGAATTAAACCCAGGACCAGTAGAAATAAAAACTATGCTAGAAAATATTATGGAAAAAAATTATTAAAATGAGGGGGATGGAGGAGAGAATTAATGAAAATTCAGGTAAAGTAGCCAAAGAAATAAAGGAAGACTTCAAAAATGAATTTCAAGGAATAAGAAAAGAGGTGAGTGAAATTCAAAACAGGATGGAAAGAACGGATGAGGAAAGAAGATTCAAATTGCTCTTCACAGGAATGGAAGACAAACAGGAATTTGGGCAATAGAAGTGTCTATGACTTTATTGGAGAGTGGGAAAAGAAAGAGGAAATAGGCTAATCATAATCAAAGTGGCTACAATGCAACTGAAATACAAAATTCTGAAAACAGCAAAGAAGCTGAAAGAGTCTGGAATATTGATTAATAAGGTTCTGACCCCTAAACAAAGGGATCTAAAAAGGGAATTGAAATGGAAAATGCTACAAGCAAGTTCAGATGGGAAAACAGCATTTGTAAGAAATCAGCAATTTGGGTAGGCAGAGAGAGGATACTGGCAGAAAACACCAATTACATATGGCACAAAAGAACAGAAATAGAGGAAATTAGAAAGCAAAAAATATGTGAACATGAGAGACTGGCAGGAAGTACAATACTCAACTTGCAGCAGAAGATAACATGTGCAAATACTGGAGGAGGGGAGAGAAGACCAGAAATCAAGGAAGGGGAACAAAGCAAAGAAAGGGAGAGAAATATGCAGCAAGCTGAATGCAGTGAGTCATCAAGGTCAAGGATAGCAGACATCAGCTGAGTGTGAGCCAACAGCAAAGACGACATCACAAGATACATCAAGGACGTCAGGGGAGATTCCACCAATGAAGGTTGTGTCACCATCACAGAAGGTGGTGTTAGCAGCTTGGAGTCTAGCAATCACAAACGGTGATTTGAAAGCATAGCAGATGAGTAGTGGGGAAACCATGAAAGGGGAAGAAAGTGTGGTAACATCGGAACATGAATCTTTAATAGTCCTGAATAAGTTGCAGGCTGCAAACACGAAAGAAATTCAATTAAGATTTAAAAAGTGACTAAATGTGTTAAAGAACACATCTTTAAAGCATTTAGTGGCAAAATTAGACATATTGGTGGTGATAGAGGCTTGGCTAAAAGAAGACTGTATAAATGTTAATGATTTTAGTTATTTTGGAAGGCAAGGGGAAATGTTAGCTAAGAAAGGAAGAGGATCACCAGGGCTAGGAGCGTATGTTAAGAAGTCACTGACTAAAATGATTAAGAAAACCAGGTCTAGGCATAAAGAAATATTTTGTGTGATAATGCATTATGAACTGGATGACACCATAATTTCTATAGGAATAACCTATAATTCCCCCTCACTTGCCAATTCTGAACTGTTTCAACACTTAGAAAAGGATATAAAATACTTAAGAAAATTATACATAAATTTAGAAACTATAATAATGGGAAATTTTAATGTACGGATAGGAGAAATGGAGGTGCAGGGACTAGAAGATTGGCAAAGAGATAAACCATTGAATAAAACCAAAAGGATCAGATGTAGTAAAGATAAGGTTTCGACAGAGGCAGTGAAAAATTTATAGTTTTTTGGGGAGTAAGTTTATTTGACATTTTAAATGAAAATATTTCTAATATGAGTGTGGTGAATTTATATTTGTAAATAATAATGGCCAAAGTGTAATAGACTATATTTTATGGCCTATTAGTATTAGCTATATAGTAAATAATTTTAAAGTTTTAAACTTACGTTCAAATAGTGATTACTTGCTACTAGTAGTGGATATAAAGGTTAGAAATGATCAGTTGAATATGCAACATATACAACAAAACAATTGCAAACAAGAATATAAGAGATTTAAATGGAAGGAAGAATGTAAGAGTAAATTTTTACAATTGTTGGACTCTTAAGATAGGTATGATCTGCCAGCTTGGAATAAAACATGTGGTATTAGAAGCATAAATAGAAAAAGCAATGAACATATTAAATGTTGTAATGCAATGGGCACGTGACAAGGTGTTACTGAAAAGGAGGAAAAGCAAAATTAGGGAAGGGTGTTTTGATGAAGAATGCAGAGTAAGCAAAATGATAGTGAAACAAAGATTAGTAAAATAGAGATAGGAGATTAAATCTCCAAAGATTATTATCTGGAAAGTAAGAAATTATTATCAGGATCTGATAGAAAATAAGAAAAACAAGTGGAGATTGGAAAATGCTAATAAAATAATATAATAAGCGACAAAAATACAAATAAAATATGGAAGATTATACAATCGACATATAACAAATATACCAATGCACCCAAAATATCACAGGGGGAATGGTTACATTATTTTAAAAAACATTATGAAATATTATGGTGCATGAGAGCTAGGAATATTGCAGAAATGGTAATAATTTTGTAGAAATTTTGGACAGTGAAATAAAAAAGTAGGAAGTAATAGAATACGCTAAACTACTGAAAGTAAAGAAAGCAGCTAGAATACATGGTATGCACTAATGGGGATAGAATGGAAGTACTTACAAATATATTCAATGCAATGAAAAGCAAAGGATACATACCACAAAATTGGAGAAAAGCAAATATACACCTGATATATAAAGGCAGAAGTAGAATATATAAACCTAACAATTACACTGGTGTGGCTGTATTATCTAATGTAGGAAACATTTTTATTGGTATTTTGGCAGGCAGATTACAAAAATGGGCGGATCAATACAAATACCATCTGAATATCAAATGGGGTTTCAAAAAGGAATAAGAACTACTGACAACATATTCACTTTAAGAACTTTAATAAACATTCAAAAAATAAGAGAGGAAAATTATATTTGGCTTTTGTGGATTTGGAAAATGTTTTTGAGTTGAAATGCAGTCCCTGTGGTATAAGCTTTCAGAAAAAGGGATCAGTAGACACATGATAGAAGTTTTAAAAGCTCTATATATGGAAAGCACTTTCTGCATAAGATTTGAGAAAGGTTTAATAACTAGAGAAGTAACACAAGCAAAGGGGCTAAGGCAAGGGTGTACGTCAAGTCCAGTTCTGTTTTATTTATATATGATATATTTGCAAAATATAAAGAAAAATATGAATTTTATGCCAGTTAAAAACAACATGCAGATCCCCAGTACATTATTTGCAGATGATCTGGTAGTTGCTTCTATTACGGTAATTGGCCTAAAATCAGCCTTGTATGAAATTGATCATTATTGTTCAAAGTGGGGTCTAAAGGTGAACCAAGACAGACAAATTGTAATATGTAAGAAAGGAGGAAAGTTGAGTAAATATGAGAAATGGAAGAAACAAAATACAGAGTAAAATGTGGTACATGGGTGCATATATTTAGGTATAAAAATGGATGGAGAGGTGAAATGGGAAAGTGAAAAATGATTGGCACTTGAAAAAGGCAAAGCAACTAAGTCAATCATAAAAGGATGTCTTTTTAAAATACCACAATTGGAAATTAAATGGCTAGAAATAATATGTAATGCAATGGTTGAAGCATGGATTCTTTATGGTAATGACATCTGGTGAATGGAAAATTTGTGGGAAATTGTGTATATAGTACATAGATCATTTTGCAAAGAAATTCCCAGCTTACCAATTGCAGCTCTAAAAGAAGTTGCCCAAATAGAAATGGGAAGAGTTACAAGAAAAGGTTTGATTATGGAGAGAGCTTTAAAATGCTGATAAAGGATTTTAAACCTAAATGATGACAGTCTGCTTAAGCAATGTTTAATACACCAAGGGTGGTTGCATAAAAATTGCTAACTGCAGTTCATTTATAACCAAGGATCAGGAATGAACTTAGTTTGCTTCTCAGCGTGGGTTGTATAATGCTGATCTTAGATCAGATGAACTCCGTTCAGTGTTGATCCGAGAACACAAAAACAAATGCGGCAACATCGCCAAACATATTGCAACTTTGGTATTGTATCAAAAGGGCTCGAGAATCATTGGGACCATTCGACTCTGAGTGATTCAACTACCAGGGTAGCCAATATAGACACAAAAACTGTGTTTAGTTGAGAAATGAAACTTTCTCTTTATGACTTTTAGTACCAAAAATAGCGTTATTTTATATGGAAAGTATAAAAATGTACTCAAAATTAAATTAATATTCATAAAAAAAGTTATTTCACTTAATTTATCTCCATTAAATGTGTAGTATACCTCTTTTTATTTTCGTTTGTTTGCAATACTGTGACTTGGAAAGTATAACCCACAGATTAATACATAACCATAAAATGGAGGTTCAGGGAAGGAAAAAAGCACGTTCTGCCAATTTTAAAAGTGAAGAAAAGGATATGCTAGTCGAAATTTTTTTAAACTATAAAGATATAATAGAAAAAAAAAACAGACAGCAACATCACAAGGAAAAAGGAGGAGGCGTGGAAGGAAATAACTTCGGAATTTAATTTAAGAAGTTTTATTGCACGCGATTGCAAATGTTTGAAACTGTATTACGAAAACATAAAAAAGCACACAAAGAAAATAAATGCAGATAAGGTTAAAATATATAAAACAGGAGGTGGTATGTTTGTGCCGTCCTCCTTGGAGGAAACTGGCCACAAATTATTTGCAGCACTCAAGCCGCAGTTTGTGCCAGTTACTTGTGACTTCAACGACAATGTGGGCTTCCATGGCAAAGAAATTGCGGATGTAGGCATGGAAGTCGTCTGCAGTTCACCGCAAGATGTCATTGTAAATGATGTCCAACTGGAGGTCTGCACTTCACAAGAGGGAGAAATGCAGTTGTGGAGCCAGGTCCTTCAACATCTTCAAATGCACGTACACCCAGATCCACATCATTCCCTGGAAAGAAGAGGAAAGAAGATATTAGGGAAAAGTTCTACAAGAGGAGATTGGAATGTTTAGTAGACAAACATGAACTGAAAATGAAAATTTTAAAACTGGAACCAGAATGAAGAAATAAAAAAAAATGTAAAAGATTGAAAATGAGGTTATGTAATAATAAAGTTAAGGTGAATACCTGAAAGTGTTGTTAATTACTGCAGTTCTCAGTGCTATGTTTTCCCTTCTATCTCTCTGATTTAAATCAGGTATAGGCAGTTCCTGGTAAATTCTCCTTCCTCTGTAAACAACATCGTCTACGTCAGGAGTGTCGTCTTCTGCATTAATGGCTAAGGTATGTAATACAAATGTAACTACTATTATAGGAGGAACTTGAAGTAATTTCACAGCTAATTTCATTCTTAAGCATTGTAATCGTCTTTTGACAATGCCAAAAGACCTTTCAATAACTGATCTTGTTTGTCTAGGAGCCCTGTTATATGCCCGTTCTGCAGGAGTTTCTTCATGCATTGTAGGTGTGAGTAAGTAATGACAGCAGTGATAGGCACTGTCTCCTAGGAGCACACCTTGGAGAAATTCTTCAGCTTCAAACTGTGCATGAATTCTAGAATTTCTAAAAATGTTGCTATCATGCGCCGAACCTGGCCATCTAGCAACAACATTCTGGAAGCGAAGTTGTGAGTCACAGACAGCTTGTACATTTAAAGAAAACCAACCATGGCGATTTATGTAAATCTCAGTATTATTCCCACCAGGTGATTTAATTGGGATATGTGTGTAGTCTACTGCACCTAAAACTCCTGGGAAATTACATATATTATGGAACTCTCGCATAACCCTTCTTATTTCACCCTCTTCCCTAGGCATCTTGATGAAATAAGGTCTTAAGGCTGCAATCTCACTTGTAACTTTGTGAATAGTCCTACTTGCAGTTCCTTTATGCACATTAAAGTTATCCAATCACCATCTGGAAGCTCCCAGTTGCATAGAAGCGTAATGTGAGAAGGAGCATAAACATTGGATTAAGTGCATAATTCCTCAGGGTTTGTGTCCTTAATTGTGCATGTAGCCTATGCTCCAGTTCTTCAACTACATGCTTTAATAGTCGAAACCTCATTTTGAATTGTCTCTCATTAAGTTCTAAGATGGGATGCCTTCTGTGTTGGAAAACACGAGGAGCACTTTCAAGTTCAAAATCCTCATCGTCGGAGATATCAGAGTAATCTGACACCTGAAAATAATAACATGTAAGCATAGGTTATAAATGCAAAACAATGCATCCTTCCAAGCCAACTGGAAATAAAGAGGTTAATTGAGTTTTGAGAAAAACTCCGACTTTCATTAAAGTACAAAATACATAACATGTTAACTAATGGCTAATTTCCTCTTGAAAAAGTAATCTGGGTGTTTGGAAAAATTGTTAAAAACCAAATTTATGTGAATAACATTTTACAAAAGTAAATCAATATTAAATATTGTGTGGTATAACCCTTTCTTTGTCAGGCATTCAATTATCCAAATAACTACAAAAAAAATCATTACTTACCAAATAGCTGTGCTATTTATTTCTTCCTTATTAAAAAAAGCAGCTGTTATGTAGCTTCTGTATTCTGCTGATCTAAGTTCAATCAAGTTAACCTGAGAAAATTCACCAGTCAGATTTGATCTTAGATCAAGGTGCCATGACCTTAGATAACGTTAATACAACCAAAATTCTAAGTTCAGCTTGACTTGAGATCATTTTCAGGTGGTTGAACTCAGATTAACTTTTATGCAACTGGGCCCAAGAATCATATCTAAGAGGTGGCTGGGTAGTCTAAGAAATATTTTGGAGAGTAATGGATTAGGGTATACAGAGGAAAAGAGAAACAAATGTTAGAGGATTTTGGAAAGAGGCACAAAGACGTTTCAAAGATAAAGAGATATAAAAATTGTTTGGTCATCTAACTGAGAAGACTTTACTGGAATTTTATGTTAGGATGAAAAGGGCATGGAAAACGGAAAATAATACTGACAAAGTTAATAAGGAGGAAAGAGAAGGTATAGCATGGGCGAGAGCAGGTGTGTAGAAGTTAAATGGTGAAAGAAAAGGTTTTACTCAAGAAGAATATCCATATGTGGAGGGAAAGAAGACCTGGAACATAGTGTTTGATTGTAAGGAAACTGAAAATTAGAGAAATGAATTCATTAAGTTTAAATTTAAAAGGGAAAAAAGAACAATGTTGAACAAAATATTCATAAAGGTGAGCAAGAATGTGGGACAGAATTTATTTAGAGTTAAAAAGAAGTGGAAATGGACAATGAAAAGAGAAGAAGAAAATTGATACATATGTAATAGTATAATAATTTTTGCATGTGCAGTGGATGTCTACCGAAGAAGTAACCAGGGTCAAATTTTCAGTAGGCAAATGTATATATTGTAAATTTCTTAGCACTAAATTAATTAATTAAAAAAGTAGGACTCCTGAGAAAAACAGTATCCTCATTAACAAGAGAAAAATACATACTACTTTAGTTTTCAGTAGTACACTGTTAATGTCTTAGTGAAATCAATGTGGCTGCTGTAGGATATTTTTGATCTCAGGAAATAACAAATTCCACATTAGTTCTTGAGGGGGAACACCAACTTTTTTCAGGCGGGCGGGCATGTGGGGTGCCATATTTGTTTCTCAATTTCACTGTGCAGCTTAGAAAAAATAGGGATATAAATACATGGGTTGATTTTTTAACAGCTGCAACAATGCTATGAAATGGAGCCAGACAATATGACGTATACCAGAGGTTAGTTAAATGCCTACCCTCCCTCAGAGCAAATGAACTCGTCCTCCTCCTCCATGCCCATGTGCACCAACAACAATAATTAATGCAGTTTTGAACAAGTGCTTGAGGAATAATCGCAATGATTTCAAAGCAAGATCAGAGGGGTTGGTTGAAAATTGAATGCGCTAGAGTTCACAATGTTACAAAGGATTGCAAGAGGTTTGTGGTGAATGTGCATTATTTCACCATACAGTAGCAAGGTGGGTCAAAGCCATCAGAGGACAACAGAATGTGACAGACATGCCTTGGCCATCCTGCAGTAAGGGAAGATGTGCAGACTCTGAACATGTTAATGCTGGCAGATCAGAATGCCACAATTCGTGAATTGGCCAATGATACAGGACTGGCGCCTTTGACTGTGCTTAACCTCCTGAACCAGCAGCTCAGAATGTTAAAAATCACTCAAGACGGGTTCCATATGGCCCAAAAATCAGAAATGGCTGTGATGATGCAGCTCGTACATACTTTGAGTGCTATGAGGCTTTCTTATGGCAGATCATTACCATTGACAAGACCTGGGCCAGAACTTATGAACCACAACTGAAATGCCAATCAAATGAGTAGCATCACTTCGAGTCGTCATGAAAAGTAACAGTTCAGCAGACCAATGTGAAAGCTATGCTGATCATTGCCTATGATTGGATATATTACTTTGGAGCATACCATTCAAGAAGGATGTACCATTACTGCAGAGTACTACTGTACATTTTTGCAAAACAATCTGCAAGCAACTCTGAGAAGAAAACGATTAGACTTTACGAATAACCCACCCATTATTCTACATGACAATGCAAGGGAGCATGCAGCAGGAGCTCTGACTGATTTACCAGAAGATTGTGGCTGGAAGGTGCTTAACCAACTCCCTTATTCTCCAAATTTAAGCCCCTGTGACACTATGATCTCATCCCTAAAATGAAGGAATCACTTTGAGGAACCCACTTTTGCACAGCTCAAAACTTTCTCCAGGCAACCAACTGCACTCTTCGCAACATCCAGAGATTAGGCAGTGCCAATGGTATCCATGTCACTGGAAACGCATGATACACAACAGTGTTGACTACAGTGAAGACCTGTAAAACTTAAACCTTGTAAGTATGCTATGTAAAACTAGTTTCCACTATTATAAAATCAACCCATGTATATTTCAATTCTTTTATTAACATTGAGTTCAGTTTTACAATTGGTGTTGCTGATCATTTCCAAATATACAGGAATGCATAAACTCTACTAAATTCCAAATTTGTATACCTTCTACGAGGTGCATTCAAGTTATAACACCTCTTTTTTTCTTCTCAGAACTGGAAACAGATGAAAGCATGTAGTTTAAGTAAGCAGGCACTCTTTGCTAATGCATGACTGAGATGGCAGCACTGTATGTCATGTAGAACCTCTCTTAGCAACAGCGAGAGTGAGGATTGTTTTTTATACTTAAAATGGTGATGTTTTCATTACATGATCAGCATGTAATCATTCGTTATCTCCATTTGCGTGGTGTGACACTGATTGAAGTTCATTGCCAGTTAAGTGAGACATGTGGTGATGGTGTCACGAATGTGTCTAATGTGCGTTTGTGGGGGCGACAGTTCAAAGAAGGCAAAACGTCGTGTGACAACAAACCAAGAGAATCTCAGCCTCGGACAAGCCAGTCTGGTGACATGATCAAGTGAGTGGAGAAAGGTGTTTTGGAGGATCGCCGAATGACTGTGGAACAGATCGCCTACACAGTTGGCATTTCCATGGGATCTGTGCACACAATCCTGCATGACGACCTGAAAATGCAAAAGGTGTCCTCCAGGTGGGTGCCACGAATGCTGACGGATGATCATAAGGCTGCACACGTGGCATGTTGACGCCAGACGAAGGCATGAACGGCACTTTTTTTTTTGTTAATTGTGACAATGGATGAGACATGGATGCCGTTTTTCAATCCAGAAACGAAGCGCCAGTCTGCTCAATGGAAGCACACAGATTCACTGCCACCAAAAAAGTTTTGGGTAAGTGCCAGCGCTGAAAAAATGATGGTGGCCAAGTTCTGGAACAGCGATGGCGCAATCCTTACTCATTGCGTTCCAAAGGGAACCATGGTGACAGGTGCATTCCATGAAGATGTTTTGAAGAAGAAACTCCTTCCAGCATTGCGCGAAAAATGGCCAGAAAAGGCTGCACGTGTGCTCTTTCACCAAGACAATGCACCAGTGCATCAGGCGAATGTTACACAGCAGTTTCTTCGTGCAAACAACTTTGAAGTCATTCTTCATGCTCCCTACTCACCCAACCTGGCTCCTAGCGACTTTTGGCTGTTTCCGACGATGAAAGACACTCTTCGCGACCGCACATTCACCAGCTGTGCTGCTATTGCATCAGCGATTTTCCAGTGGTCAAAACAGACTCTTAAAGAAGCGTCCCAGCACCATGGAATCATGGTGTCGACGTTGCAAAAAGTGTGTATGGCTGCAGGGAAATTACAAGTTTTGTAATTTTCGTGTGATTAGTTAGTGAGAAAAAAAATTGGAGATGTTATAACTTGAATGCACCTCATATTACTAAATGGAATGTATATAAAATAACATTCTAATAAACAAGAAAAATATTTAAATACTGGAAAATAAAACAAATTATAGAAACTTTTGATTATCCATTCACAATTTATCCAGTTTGTCAATTACCAGTGTATAAGTTACACTCAAAAGTATTTAACATCTCTAAAGTGACAAAAAATCAAGACAAAATTAAACTGGAATGCAAATCAAAACAGTAGGTTGTGAACTAAGCTTTGCTGTTTTGATGTTAAGGGTTCCCTGCTGAGAGGTTGAGAAAAGGAATGCCCCTTTGCAAAAGAACAAAGGGGAGGAAATCTGAGCAGCAGCTATACCTGTTTCAGTAAATCGTACAGATGGTCAGTCTATTTTGGAGTACATTTGCTGTTTAAGTGTTGTTCTCATTGTTGTCTTCTGTTAAAATTGTGTACCAAATTGTGTTATAGTCATGTCACAAACTAAATGAAAGAGTTGCGTTAACTATGAAATAAATTTAGGATGGAAAAAAGAAAAAATACAGAGGGCTTTGAAGAAATATTGATGAACAACATCTTGGGATTGATTTAAAAGTGACAATGTGAACCAGGCTTCCAAAATCTGACTGACCAGGTTGTTGTTGATACCATCATTAAGGATGGTTATGAGGAGAAAGTGAAAATGAAGTGAAAGGTGTAAAAGATTTTTAATTTGTACTTCTCATGCTGAGGCTTTGCAATGTGTCCATACTTTGTTGGATTCTTTGGGACAACAGCATTTTGAATATTGTTACATGCAAAAGTATTGAAGACTATTTCAGGACTAATTGCATTAGTTGGTACTATAAACAAGTACATGACCTTAAATTGTAACTTAATTTTAATCTTATGTAAAAAAATTACAACTGTATACTATACATATATTGAGTGTATCGCAATAAATACATATGAAATTGAATATAGATTAAAAGTAGGCCTATATACTACATGGTACGTGCAAAAGAATAAACTTTCATATTATCCATTTGTTTTGCATTCATGGTGCATGCAAAATAATAAACTTTCATATTATCCATTTGTTTTGCCTTATCCAGACACCTATTCCCAGAATTAGCCTGGATAATCAGGAGTACACTGCAATTAAAACTCCCTACTGGAAATTAGATGTGTTAGAAACTTGTACAAATTAAACACAGAGGAAACTCTGAGCTAAAAAACTATAGATCAAGTTCCCTTGCGATTACTTATGGAGTACCACAAGGTTCCATATTAGGTCCAATACTATTTCTGCTCTTTATAAATGACTTTGCTTTAGACGACCCTCATGCCAAGTCCTTTCTCTTCGCTGATGATACGAATATTCTTATTAGGTCAAACAAGAAAGATAACTTTCTAAAGTCAGTTCATCATACATCAGACAAAATAGCTAATTATTTCACACAAAACAACCTTATAATAAACATCAATAAGACAGTTGCAATGGACATTCATACAAAAGGAAATAAGGAATATCTAGCTCCCCAAATCCAACTTTTTAACCAGACTATCGAGAAAGTGGAAAAAACTAAATTTCTTGGTCTTTGGGTCCAAAACAATTTAAAATGGGAAAACCACATAAGTCATATTAATAAAAAGCTAGGCACAGCATGTTACATGATGCGGATATTAGCAGGAAGCACAAGGATAGAGACCACCAGAATGGCTTATTTTGCATACGTCCATTCTTTATTACGAAATGGCATAATATTCTGGGGCGAGTCAGCAGCAAGCAAAACATGCTTTATAATGCAAAAGAAAATAATTCGAGCCATGACTGGGGCAAGTTTAAGATCATCATGTAAACCCCTGTTTAAATCATTAAACATACTTCCACTCCCTTGCATCAATATATTTGAAACAATAATGTTCATCCACAAAACTACAAATAATACAGATTCCCCCTTCACGAGGAATGAAACAGTGCACCAGCATAATACAAGGCAAACCAATAATCTGCATATTTCTCAACGTAATACCTCTCTGTGCCAAAAAAGTATATCACATTCTGGGCTAAAGATATACAACTGTGTACCAAAATCTATAAAAGGAATTGAGCAAGAAAATACTCTCAAACACTCTTTAAAGGCATATCTGATTAACCATTGCTTTTACTCTATTCAAGAATTCTTAACTAAAGAGAATTTATAAGTACTGTAACATGTAATTATAATTTATTATTAGAAACGTATACATATTTTGGTTTGATAAATTTTGTAATATTTTGTAAACTTACCTTGATGTGTCCAGCATAGATTGCACCTTTGTACATATGTAATCATAATTTATTTTCTTTGTAAACTTATACATATCTTGGTTTATTAATTTTTGTAATATCTTGTAAATATTTTGTTATCTTACTTTGACGTGTCCAATATTGAATGTACTTCTGTACGTAACAATTCACTGGATCAATAAAAATGAAATTAAATGAAATGAGAAATATCTTTAATGAAGAATATCCTTGCTCTGACACGATTCTTTAGCCAAGCTCCTAATTCTAGTCATAATTATGTTCTAATAGTGTAATATTTCATGACATAAATTCACTAACTTTTTTACACTTCTCATGCATATCTTACCTCTGTTGTTTACATGCAAATCTGTTGCAGGAAGAACATTTTAATAATAGTAGGAACATCTTTGGAACATCCACAGAAAATGAAGTTTCCACAGTTTTTCTTAGAAGAATCTGAAGAAGTTTGATCTGCAATTGCTGTTCTATACTTGGACAGGAAAACAAATATAAAATGAAGGTGATGTTATCATACAATTTTCATCACTTCATCACTAATAAATAGTGTTTTCATCACTAAGAATGCCATGTTCTTCAGGAATGGTATCACTAATGTTGATGACATTTACGCAATTGTGAACAAAAAACATGTCCAGGACACATTAAAACTTTTGAACATCCAAGAGCAAATTTATAATTGAAACTGAAATTGACAATGGTCTACATTCTTGGACCTTAAGATTATCAAGAAAAGGAATAAATTAAGAGTTCAGTATATTCAGAAAACATATGCATATATATTAAAGCAGACAGAATAATCCACAAACAAACAGTGATAAACAGCCCAGTCTGACCTATGGATTGATAAATGTCCCATATCCCCCAATCAAGAATACAGAAAAAAATAGTAAATGCAGCAAGAAAACGTGTGTACAAAAGTTCTGGAGGGTCAAAAACTAAAGAAGTTGGAGAAACAAAACACATTAAAGTAATTACTACACCCAAAGTAAAAGAAACATTCTATAAAAAAAACACATCTATGGACGAACAGAAAATTCCAGAATGTTTCAAGGACTGCAATATACATTTGATACCAGACACACAATTTAAATATCTGAACACTGATCAAAGGAAGATAAGAGAAACTGTGAACAAAACTCAACTATTTACAACATCACTTGTATGGATTATGGAAAGTTCTACCTTGGACAGACTACACATATCCTTAAAGTCAATTACAAGAACATTCCCCCTATATATTTATTTATTTATTGTATTTACTGAAAATGAATTCTGCACTGTTAAATATTCATTTAGCTTCAACCGAATAGTAAAAACATAAAACAGTTTTCCTCCTTACCAAAACCCTTCCTTCTTCCTTTTTTAGTTTCTTCGTGGTAATTCCCTTCGCTAAATCAGATTGTGGTTTCACTTGGCCAGTTGGAGAATAAATTTCAACGTCTGAAAGACTATTTGTAGGTATGAGCATTACTCTTTACTGAAAATGTTTAAATTAAAATAAAAAGAAAAAAATATTTAGTGCCATCACACTTATTTTGATCTTCCTAGAAGTCAAATTAAGTACTGGCACACTATGGTGTGGAGGAAGAAAGTTGAAGGATTTGAACTTTCATTCTTAGATTACATACATTAAACACAAAAATAGCATACCAAAAGCTGCTACTTTTCGCTGATGTTTCTGTTTTTTCTTACTGGTGGTTACTGTCTTTCGAGCATCTGTAGTAAGACTTTCTTCATTTTTGTCTGCACGTATTAACTTCTTTTGTTTCTTGACTGAGACATGGTTACTATCAATGCTTTTACTCTTTTGGGTACCACTGTCTTTTTCATCCATTTCTAAGGGGAAAAAAATAAAATAAAAACAATTACTAAAGCATTAATTTTCTGCCAGACTCAAGCTACTACACATCTCCCAAAAGGTTTGCATTACAATTCTTATATAATTCTTCTACAAATTACAGGTTGTTCCCATACATCAAAAATATTTTCAATAAGATTAGGGAAGAGAGTTATTCTTGTCGTGATAAATCTGGAGCATCAAGGTACCAAACTTAGCACTTTCTAACATGCACATGCACAAAAGAAACTAATAATTACTTTTATGGTGCATGCATCCATTCATATCTTAACCCTCCATCAGCCATATAGATTAGAGGAAGTGTCAGCATTTGCTACTAGCACACAGCTTTACGCATCACCTCCAAAAGGCCACGAGGATACAACAACATGAAAATTTTCTAGAAAATTCCCCTACCTCAAACTTCCCTTTACGTGGATAAATTTTTGAACATTGTTTTTATTTTCTCAAAAATGTTTTAATGATTTTGGTTAAAATACCATATATTTAAAATATTTACATCACAAAATATATATCTTGAACTTTTTGGGAGTAACCTGTGAAGTACCCTTTATTCCCAAGGAATTTTGTATAACAGGTAAACCATAAGAGAGACAAAACATACTAAACAAAAACATGCATCTGTTTAAAACACACAATAATTTATTTGAAATAACTTAATTTTTGTGGCATCAGCAATTTCCGAGATATCCATTAAAATTGGTTTGAACCTGTCAATACTGTCATTCTTAAAAAGCTGTCACTATTCAGTTGTTTTTTCATGATATCATGGCAAGACTACAACATTTTAAGACCAGCATTTAGTATCCCACTTTTAAATGTCTGACTATTCATTCAGTTTCCTCTTTTCCCCTTGTACCTACAACAAAATGTGTAATGAAAATATTTCTGCTGAGGCTTATCTCAATTAACAGGAAGTAGATAGAAAAATAAGCTTTTGTAAGAATAGTTTGTAGAAGCTATAAAAAAATAGATGCTAGTGGGTACAGAAAGTCATGTGAATGCAACACATCAGATTTTTTAATCCTCAATGCAATTTACAATCATTATTTGCCACCTACTGCCAGAGATATGAAGACACAAAAATATGGTGGTGATATTAGTACAGATAACCTTTAAAACCATCAGATGCACTGCATCCCGGAATCAACAGAGCTGGTTTTTTCTCACATAAATTTTCAGCTTTTGGTTTCCATCAGTTCTACAATCAATACCTTACTGCTGATGAGTAATTGTCTGCCTGTTGAAATGTATAATTGCTGCCATTACACATGAAACAAATTCAATATTAATTACATAGCCATGTGTGGTCATCTAGGAAACATGTTGCCCATGTCAAGACTAGAGTGTGACTGATGGAGGTCAGTTCACAAGAAAAGAACTAAGATTGTTTCCAATTACTACCTTTTATTTAACTAACAATGTATAATTATAAGTAATTATTCACTTTATTCTATTTATTTGTGTTCAGCTAATACATACAGAGTATAACAAGGCATTTAGCCCAGGCTCATAAGTAATTATGTTTGGTGAAGATTTTATTTTCTCTCTTTTGAAAGTATTCATTTACACATAGAGCATTTGTTACAATGCCCTATTTCGGACGAAGGAAATGAGAATCTGATGGCACTTTGTTGGGATGCTAGAGAAAAATGGCATAACAACCAAGATTTCCCAGGTCATTGGAGGAGGAGCATTCACTTACAATACTGAGGAGGAATACTCACAATATTCCCCATAAGCATTTCTCATTAGACCCTTCCCATAATTCCACCTCTGAGGATATTGCTTTGAATAGAGTGATATAACAGCACGTTATACCAGATAAAATGGATATAGATATTATCCATGTAGTACAGGATTCCAAAAGAGGTGAACAAAAAATTATAATACCATCTAATCTTTAAGTACTTATTCAGCGGAAATAAATCTTCTGTATTGCAATCACATGACTTTCCCTATTTACTCTTCTACAAACTAAAACTTATTCTTCCATGTGCTTTATGTTAGCCAAGATAAACCTTTGTAGAAATGGTTTTATTACAATTTCATTGTAAGTACAAGGGAAATACAGTAGGCTTAAGCAATAGTTAAATATTTTAAAAATAGGTCGGTAAGCTATGGCTTTGGAATTCTTTGCATGCCCTAGGGAAAAATAAATAAATAGTGACTTATCAGTTGAAAAAGTATGAAGTGATGGTAGATTGAGTCACACTTTTTTACACTCACCTTCACTAATTAAAAGTTTTATAAAACAGAAACGTTTTCGAGGGCATTCGTCCTCATCGTCAGCGACTGGGTGACTAAAGGTCGCTTTCTCCCATGTCCTCTTCTTCCTCTTCCTGTGGATTCTGAACCTGTTGCCATCTGGTATTGGGGGCACAAAGTTATAACACATTGCTTACAGGTGGGATTTCAAAATTAATGACACCGTTTTTGATTATGTGTATTTTTTCCCAGATGTTCAATTCTATTGGTGTGGTGTCACTGTGAGCAATGTGTTAAAACTTTGTGCCCCCAACACCAGATGGCAACACGTTCAGAATCTGCAGAAAGAGGAAGAAGATGACATGGGAGAAAGCGACCTTTAGTCAACCAGTAGCTGACGATGAGGACAAATGCCCTCGAAAACGTTTCTGTTTTATAAAACTTTTAATTAGTGAAGGTGAATGTAAAAAAGTGGGACTCAATCTTCCATCATGATGAATACTTCACTGTTAATAGTGCTTCTGTTTTTAAGTTTTAAAGTATGAAGTATTTGACAATTCAAACCAATTATAATGAATATAACATAAAAATTAATGGGAAACACAGTGAAGTAAGTAAAATATTAATAAAATTCATGTGGCAATACACTCTAAGTTCACTCTTACAAGATAATTACCTTGAACATGTTTCGAAGACACCTTGTCTTCATCATCAGCTAAGAGCCACTAACGAGCCTGTCGGTTCCGATGCAGAGGTCGCCGTTGAACTTCTTGACATTGTCATTTCTGGCTTGATGTATTTAAAAATGATGATGAAGATAAGGTGTCTTCGAAACGCGTAAGAGTGAAGTTACAGTGTGTTGCCACATGAATTTTATTAATATAATGAATATGTTTGAAACCATTAATGGCACAAAAAAAATTATTTCACACAAATTGCATGTATTAATGACATCTACATTCTGTATAGTAAGTCTTTATCTCTTATGATTTACAGGTTTTACAAAATTCATTCACAATGAAGAGGACTTCAAGGCTATTTGCAGAAAATTTAAGATTGCATTTTATTATTCATGCACATGTCCTAAACATATTATGGTATTTTAATAAAAATCATTAAGAGCCATTTTTGAGAAAAGTAATGAAATATTTTCCATATAGAAGGTATTTTGGGGTGAATGGATTTTCTTGAAAATCTTTATGTCGGTCCCTTGAGGTACTGAACTTAAAACAACAAGTTTGGTATTATAGAAAAATTGGGTCAGAGTTGAAACTCTTATCACTAAATCGTTCATTTTGACCGGCTTTGAGAGCTACTCGCCCTCACCATCACATGCAAGAGATGTTAAGGTTTCAACACCGACTCAATTTTTCTATAATTTCAAATTGACATCCAGTGGCAGCTCGTAAGTATACATTTTGGGTGTTAACAAAATGTTAAATCCAAAAAGCCCTGTAAATGTGAAGTAGCATATCCAACTGCAGCTGCTCCCAATAATAATAATAATAATAATAATAATAATAATAATAATAATAATAATGCATAATTGTCAAAAGAAATGGTGTTTTATGGATTTTGATTGTTTTGCACATAATTAAGTACGGTTTAGGGTAACAACAAAGTAATGTGTAGGCTTTCACTACTCTCCATTTGCATTCTGTCAGCCAAATATCCATATTACTAATTTATTAGCATTCGGCAAGTCTCATTTTCTGGAGCGGGAAAACGGCATAATTTCTTATAAAATGTCCTGCCCCTCCACATAGTCCACACAAAAGTTAATCAATATAAATACACATCATACTACACTGTAGGTACATGTTAAATACGGAAAACTATACTGCATCATGGCTGACACTATTTGTTTATAAAGAAAGTCCATGCATCTGTTTTTCCATTGAGCAAATGTCGTATCACTTTATGATTAAAGTCTTTAGTATCATATCATAATATAGGCACCGTAACTCAACCGGAAATCCATAATATACATCGAAAATAGCCTTTTCTATCCGAATAACTATAACATATACTCAGATCAGATCTAAATTTCGCTGACCAGTGAGTGAATTGGTGTGTCTGTCCAGTGTGCTACAATCTAGCAGGATTTATGCCAAACTGAAAAAGCGAATGGGGGTTCCCAACTTCCCGCCCTTGCACTCTCACATGAATGAAACTTGTGCTACTACCTAATGGCACTGATGTAAACTTGTTGCTGAGAGATGAATGATAAGGGCCAGTGCACATCTTCAAGTGTGCACAGCCAAGTGTACTTCACCCATAAGGTAATTACATCTTAGTAGTTGTACATGCGCAAAAGCTCCTAAAAACGTGCACATGTCAAGATGTGCGCGTTACTGTTGTCATGTCTCATTGAGTATAGAGGAGAAGCATGGTAGATTTTAAATTACCGCAGCTATGTTACATGTAATAGCATTCAAAGAAAAAATAGCCAATAAATCTTTAAGGTGTCAAAATTAGGGTGTTCACGTGCTCTTGTGCTCTTACACAGCAACTGCCACTGTTCACATCATTGTTACTAGTTTATCCATATATTATATAAACCAAGTTTGGCATTAACACGAGATTGTGTTTCTTAGTTCTCTCTCCCTCCTCTCTCTCTCACACGCACGCGCACGCACACACACACACACACACACACATGAAAGAGAAGATCTTAGGAAAAGTGTAGTGAGAACGAGAAGGAAATGTCTGATACAAAACAGTGTACTTCTGAAAACCTTCAATTTCTGAAATTTGACACACTGCAACCTAATAATATATTACTGAACAAGGCAGGGAAAATATAAACAGATAAGATAATAAAATATTTATATATAACTTTTACCTATGTTAATACAATTGCATTTAGCGTTGTATGTTTAATTAAGTAACGGAGCATGCAGTAATAAAGATATTATTAAAAAAAACATACACATGTACATGGAACTTTTTCAAAAAATACTTCTTTTTTTTTCTTTTATTTGATTCTGGGGGCCTAAAAACATGTATATCTGGTGAAATCTTGATATCAAATTTCTGGGTTATTATTACTTCCATTGAACATAGCTTAGTTGTAGACAAAGTAAAAATGTACTTTGCACACTTTTTATGTCATTATAGGTAATTCACATTTGGGACATTCCAGTTCAAATTGTCCGAAATAGAAGGAAAATCAACCTTGTATTTTTTTCAACAAAATGAAACCTTTTGTAATTGTAGACAAGCTGATATATTGCCTTATGCAAACTCTTAAAATTTAGATCATCATAGCCTTGGAATTAAAACTGTTCAAATGTATCGTATCTTCCTAAAACTTCCAACTTCAACCTGTTATAACTCTGAAACCATTAAATCTAATTATTTAAATCAAGCTTTATTTTCATTCCCTAAACTTAAATTTCATACTGGTAAGTAAGCATGTTATTTTATTTAAGTGAAGAAATTCCTATTTTTTTCAAGTGTAGGCGGTTACAGATTAAGAAACATAATTTTATTATATATTGTAGGATTCCATAATTTACACACAATCAAACATATACTTTACTGTAATGGTTACTGATAAGGTTTCGTCTAAAATAATTACAAAAGTAAATTTCTTTATGTGCTCATGGTCACCCTCGTGTTTATTTTGAACTGAAGGTCAAGCAAGTTGCTGTGCAAGGTTAAATAATGAGAGCACTTACTAAGCAGCATGTGGTTCTGAGTATTTCCCCACAGTTTCACAGAGCGCTTGATCATGTCGTGCATGAACTACGTAAATCGCTGCATTTATTCACTTTTTGTGTTTTAACTACGAACATCCAAACATAACCACTTTACCAACATGGCCGACTTCTTAATGACACAATGAATTATTCTCAATCTAATATTTTAGTTTTATAAAAATCTGAAGATACTTAAAATAAGTAAAAACTGTATATAGATTTTTGTGAATATTATAAAAACAATTACTATAGTATGCTGTAATGAAATGTGGAGTTTTATCTACAAAATGAGATTTGCTACAATAATCTAAAATAAAGGGTTCCGGAGTTTTATGCACACTTAAAATGCAACAAAATGAATTATGCAATACATTTATCATTCAATAACATGACGTGAAAAGACGGGGTTGGGTTTTAGATGCCAATATTTTATAAATATGCTTTCCTTAGCACCCCTTATTAATAGGAAAGATTACAATGCAAACAAAAAATGTGAGATTTTTTGCCATTCGATTTCACATGGAATGTCCCATATGCATTGGCTAACACAAATCCTAGTGTAGTCAAAACAGCAGCTGGTCTACACTGTTATTTTCACTATGTTATTTGTGAAGTGACTCAATTTGCCACAATTTAGCATTTTTATTTGTTATTTTGTATAGACCATCATTTATACTGGAGTTAAGAGACTGCAACAGTGGCCATAAAGACTGACCTCATAAATTCCATGTACAGTTGTGGTATTGAGGAACATTACCAATATTGCACTTGTTTGTATTTCCTTTTACTGAAGGCTTATTACACAAAAATATTTACTTTGTTTTGCTGCAATTCCTGTAATTGTTAAATAAAAACACCCAGTCTGCTGTAAGCTTTCCCTGAATGCTTAGATAAAAACAAGCACTTTTTTGTATCTGACGGTTTAGCTTTAGTTGATTTCTTGTTTGTTTTGTTTATGAGATCCTTCAGCAAGCATGAGCTCTGAGAGATTGAACATGTCATACTGTAAACAACCTTCACCAATCATAGAACTACTTTCTCGCTCCTCACGGAAAACCATCACTGAACATTCAAATCAGAGATACTCTACAGGACAAAATTTTCCTCTACCACCATAGTTATTGATCATGCAGTGCAAAACAATCTTTTTGTCCTTCAATTCCCACATAGTGCACTTTCATTTGCAAAGCTGGGAAGACAGTTCACTTTAGAGCAATATATTTTTGTATGTAAATGTTGTTATAAATACATATTGGCTTGTTGCATTTGTGAGTTTATCCTGAAGTTCCCTGGGCAATTGTTTCCTTCCGAACATCAATTCATGAGCTTGCAAATAAATTGGAGACTACTGGTTCAAAAAACACACACCAAGACATGCGGTGTTAACTGAAGAAAAATTGAATGAAATTGGTGCAAATATTGTATATTCATCACAAAAATCAATACCGAAATTAGCACAAGTTGGGGTTTCAGTGACTTGCTCATACAATATAGAAATTGTTAAAACTCAAACCTTACAAATGCACACGTGTTCATGATTTAAAAACAAGAAATTCCTTGGCACGTGTGCATTATTGCAAGTGTTTCTCTCATCAGTAACTGAATGGTTAATCCACATTATATACAGGAAAGGCCTTCAATGGCATGATGTACCACAATTATTATTTGCAGGTGGTTACATTTTATGTTAACCAATAGGGAGCTAACCTAAGCATAGTTGGGTAGATGCTGGGTCTATCTGCTGCCAGGGGCTGTCCACATGGCAGGAGCCCTCTTGTCCCAATGGATGGACTATTGCAGGAACTAAATGATGCCAGTTTTCTTACTATTGAATTTGTGAATGATATTGCTATTATCATAAAGGGAAATTCGCTAATGCTGTTGTTAAGTTGCTTCAATTTGTAGTCATGAAAGTTGCGATATGGTGAGATGTAACCAAATTTTCTGTCAAAGTAAAATAGTGGTAACAGCCTTTACCAGAATGAGCAATATCCGGACCTTAAAAGGAACCTACTCTAGTAAGACTATAACATATTCATCCCAAGTCAAATATCTTGGCTTCTTTTAGACAAGAAACTGATTTGGAAAGACCATTTAGGTCACTTAGGCCTTTTAGAACCATAGAACCCTGTTCGGCAAACATGGTGACTAAACCCCAAGTGGTGTATTGGATATACAACATGATGATTAGACCCCTCCTCTTTCACTGCAATGTGTTGGTAGGCAAGAGTTAAATTAAGCCAGTGCAAAACTGAAATTAGCAAGTTGTGTTTTTAATTACCATTAAGGCACACTGAGGACTACCTCCTCTGCAACCATGCAAATGCCATTAGGATTCGCCCCCTTATCCATTTAGGTCGAGGGAAGGGCATTCCATAGGTTAAAGCATCAAGCTGAATTTCCCCTTGGTGGGCATTTAGATCACCTCAAACTGCCCTGAGACAAAAAATTAATTAGGATACTCAGTATGAACACGACATTTTGAAACCAAGGTTTTTGTTTGACAAAACTGTGAAATGAAGGCCCAATCTGTATGTTGACGGTTTTAAAACCAAATTTGGGAAGGGGCTGGAATCTATGTTAACGGTACCAGCTTTAGCAGTTATTAATGCTTTAACACTTAGATAAAAAAAATAACCCTCCCACAAAAAACAAAGCCTAGGTTATGTAGGAGTTTGCTGTTAATATACTCATGTAGATTAGTATGGAAGTGTATTGGATGATTTCAGAGTAATAACTTAGACAGATTTTTGCTTTCGACCTCCTATAGGTTAGTAGGAAAATAGGACATTGTGGAATATAAGGTTAAATAAAATTTCACTGTTGATTTACTTTGTAAAGGTTACCTGCAAAATAGATTAGATACTTTTAGGAATATTGGGTTAATATCAATTGCATTATATTTAAGCAAGTATTACTGCCATGAACATTTAAAAAAAGAAAATAAAACTATAAGCAAACTATGCCTAAGAATCATACTAGAGGTACAGGCTGATTTTTTTTATTCTGACACACTTATCTGTATGTGCAGTAGTTGGACAAGTCCATTTATCTTTTGGGAGGGGTGCTGCATCAGTAGTAACAGAGCAGCAGGCGTATACTCAACGTGAGATAAGGTGACATCACCATGCATTTCGAGCCACGCAAGGGGAATACTGCCAGATGTTCTCCCCCACCATAGACTACCTTCCCCTCTGTGTCAGGATGAAAAACTCTACCTGTATGATGCATTAGAAATGTAATAGAAAATAAAGCAACAATGCAACTTTCAAGGATCTTATGATGTTTACAACATTTCTTCTCAGTTCCAAACCTGGAAATTACTCTTTTGAAGGATAATAATTGTGACTGTCTTACTGTCATATAAATATTGATTCAATATTTTGTCTTGAAATGGCTACTTTCAATTGAGACCGAAGGTATGTAATTTTTTTATGGTTACCTCCAAGTTAGTACCCAAACCACTAGCAGAGTTGGCAATTAGGATAGGACAAGATAGGAATAGATGCGGAGTGGGACTTAGCACTTTGACCTATGCAGATCTTTTGTACCTAGGTCCCTGATGGTGCCTCCGGGAGGGAGGGTTGAAGTAAGAGGAGACAGATGTCAGACAGACCAGGAGGCATGACAGGCAGAGGGCAAGGCCCCTACAGTTTACAGGTTTGAACTCCCAGGTGGTGATTGGTGAAGCCAGCTCCCCTCCCCCCCATCCCCGTGGGCTTACACATCCCCTGGGAGGCCTGGAACTTGGAGACCACTCGCAGTCTGGGGGACAAAGGTTTCCTCAGAGCATCCTTTTCCCCTACCATGCACATGCTGAGACCTCCTGGCAACACTTGCAACCCTGAAAGAAACCAAGCAGATTAAAGGTGAAGCGAAATAAGAATGGAAATGAAATGGAAGGACAAAAAATTTGGGGAATATAATGATCCTTCCCAGCATTTGCCTGGTGACCCAGGGAAACCCCTGAATAAACCCATGGGTCAGGAAGGTTGGCCACAGGAATCGAACCCACAACCTCCCGAATGCTGGCCACAGACATTACCACCTGAGCCATCCTGCTCAGTGGAAATTAGTTCATTGTTAAAAATAACTCATGGTTAGCTGCTGACCGAAGGTTGTAATACAAAAATTTGAACCTGACTCCCAGTTAGCATCTAACCGGAACCTCAAGCAGAGATCATAATACAGGCCCTAACAAAAGTTAATATCACTTCCATAACACATTATCCCATTCACAGCCAGGTTCAGAAACTCGTCAAAGTTTCTACTTTGTGACAGCCATAAGCCTTTCTAGGAGTGATTGGTCTTAACCCACTATGCATAGCAATGATGTTCTATGGTTTGACATCCACCATGGTTGCTAAAAGTTACATGCTCATTTGAAATTCCCTTCAGGCCAACTTAGTGTTTACAGCAGCAACTTTATTCTGACAGTATTTTGACATGTGATAATGTCTGTATATTTCAATTTGCATCCTTGTTTCAGCCAATATCCCTTGGTTTTTGTTTAATTATTTTAACATTGTGAATTGTATAACTCACTCATTTAATCTTTATATGGCTGATGTTTTGTATCCAAGGTTTTTACTTGACCTTTGGATAATTATAAAATAATTTTTTCACTCATCTACGTGTTCATTTCACAGTTTCATTCAACTGACATGGCCTCTCTATTAGACAGTTTCAACTGCTCTTCTCATTAAATTCCTAAGTACTGCTGTATTCCATTGATTCTTTTTTTCAAAAAGTTGAATAAACTTTGTATACCTCAATAAAGCGTTCTAAGGAGTCCTTATTTATGAGTTGCCAAGACATTCATCACAAGGATCTATAAAGTGTGTGTAGGATGGAAGCCCATGGGTAATGCATATGCACAAAAAGACATGACATAGATGCATGTGTTCACAATACATGGCAAGTTGTCCTGTGGATATGATTCACAGTGATACAAAGACAAGAAAAAGCCTGTAACTGCATGGCTATTTTCAAATTTCAAATAGAAAAAACATATTCCAAATCTTTGTTTTCAAAAGAGTACATTGAAGGTAAGTAAAGCTTGTTTAATGGGTGCGTACTTGTATGTGTTTGAAAGACTTGTGCACATTTCATTGAAATAGTTGCTCAAAAGCTATATGTGCAATATAGAATAAAAATGAATAAGAGCATTTGTAAAGAAGAGAACGAGGGAGGGAAAGTGACACGTAAAGAGAAAATGGCTGTTTATTTATTTTAGCCATTTATTTTCTCATTGTGTGACACCATTAGTACATATCTCCTCACCAAAACCCCAACCTCCAATGCTTATCCCTGAGGAATGGAAAAGGAGTATAAGTGCAATCTGCAGTATTCTAAAACTGACTCCCAGTGATTACATTATTAGGGCAAAATTAAGCTTATCCAAATTTAATTGATTCACATGTGCATTAACCTGAACCTGGGAGAACCCACTGATTTACTACAAAGCCATATTCTAACAGCCTGTTGCATGGAAACTTGTGATGCATACAAATTTCAGCAAAGTGGAGTTAAATTTTACAGCTAGGAACTCCATGCCATGCAACATGTAGAAATTCAACATATACAGTTCTACTGCACTATTGTATTATGGGAATTGAGGTGTTTTACTTACAAAATCAGGGTCTTTTGATATCCAGAGTAATCCTTGGATTATCGGCTTGTACTTTTAAAGAATTCAGCAACAAATTAATATGATAAATCTAACTTAGAGGTTACCTTTGAAGCCTATAAATTTTTTAAAAATAATCTTACTTTCCCTTTCCACTTTAATCCTTGGGATATCAGTTCATACTTTATTCATTTGGCCCTACCGTGAGCAACGCTCAGGGACATTGAGCATGACATACAATTATGAAATATGCAGCATAACTAATAAACATACCCAGCACCAAGAACTTTTTTTTTAAATAACAACATACCCAACACCAAGAACACTTCTCCCTCTCCACATCATGCATTATCTAAGAGATGAAAATTTGTAAACCACCACCATTCCAAGAGTAAACATCTCAGCATGCATTACAGAAGTACAACAATAACAAATAAGTGTAAAGGTACTCGTCCATGATGCAACTTAAATGGCTTGCAACTTCGAACTGTGCAACAAAAGTGGAGTTGCATCGTGTAAACTACCAAGCAAGTAGGAAAATTGCACGCGGAACTCAAATTCAGCACAACTTCTAAGTGGCGTGCAACTTAGGAAGTTGCTTCATGTACGCAGCGAAAAAAAGAAAGTGGCTTGAACAGTTTAGAAAACTTTTGTGGCGTATTCCGTGCAACTTGGTTATGTCGTCTGCTGTGATACTAAATAGCTGTTTGAAAGGTAGGTACAAGGATTATAATTTGTGTTAACCTAAATACAGAATTAAGACAGATACGTGCATTTTATTTCCTTAACAATACGAACAATTTATTGTAGTACAGTGACAATTTATTTCTTCATAGCTAATAATGTCCTTAACATTAAATGGATGAGGGAAATGATAAAAAAGTTTATTGAACTGATTGAGACCAAAGATTGCTTGTGGAGAGTAGACACTGCGGATTACAGAAATAAACAAAAGCGACAAAATGCATTACATGATATAGAAATAGAGTTTTACATGTCAGCAGAGGAAATTAAAGTAAAAATCCACAGGTTGAGAACCCAGTTCACCAACGAAAGGAACAATGAAGGCAGGGAAATCTGGAAGTGGTGCAAAAGACAAGTATAAAACAAAATGGGAATTTTACGATGCACTGCAGTTTATGTTTTGCCACACCATCACCAATAATGATGCAGTAGATGAGTAGATTCTTTGGTAAGTACCAACACACTCATTTTAAATGTAGCGATATTGCCATGCAACCTCTCCTTCACGGCAAAAAATACTTTTTGAATTCCTAACGTTTTTTTGGTGCAGTATGAGGATTCATATTTACAGTTCTTTGCAACGGCACAAAGTCTTAGTTCTCGTTGTGCCAAATATAAGAAATAAAAACATCTTTGACTGATAGCTGCTGCCTAAAAAAGTCACATTGATTACATAGTTATAAATAATGACAGCCGAACGTGTTATATATTAAACTCGGTAATGTTGCCGCTCCATTATTTTAAGCCGAATTACCTGTGGCTAGAAATCTCAGTGTCAACACAAGATGTTCTGTTGCTGATATTGACCTCATCATTGTATCTTGCTTTTGTATTACAGGTGCTATTCTTCTAAGCAGATAATCAAAATCAACCGCTGACATGCGTAGGAAATTCTAAATTTTGATCTCGTCGTAGAGCTCTTGCAGCAAGTTGTTTACAACCCCACAATATTCGTGACTTAAAATCCACTCTCTTACCCAACATTTTCTGGCCATCCTTTTACGTTTTTCTCTACGTCGATGAAGTAAAATATAAGACAGGCATGCTACGGATAAAACTTCATTATCAGACGACATATTCGCCATACCAAGCACACAGCTGACTAGAAAGTGGCATGCAGAAAAATTACCACTATATTTATAGCATCGTGTAAACGCTCGGTGCAACATTTCTGAGAACATGCCACTTTTATAATGGCGCAACTCGAAATCGTGCAACTTTGCATGCTGTATGTAAACAGAACGTGCCACATTTGTGGCCCGCAAGAAAAGTGGCATGCCATAAAACTGGCATCGTGGACGAGTGCCTTTAGTCATTATCATATGCCATCTGCCCTATGATTTGAATATTCACACGTTGCATGACATATTAAAAAATTCCTCCATAGTATATGGGGAGTGAGTACATAAGGAAGAGAATCAAATTTAGGCCAACATTAGATGTCATAATCAATAGTGAAACATTTTCTAACATGATTTCTAACTATTTATTATTATTATTATTATTATTATTATTATTATTATTCTATGCATCCCTGCATGGTCGAGTGAAACTACTACTTCTGTTGCCCTAGACAAGGATGATTTGAAGCAGAAAGAAAGATTAGATGAATGTGAATCTGATGCGCCCTATGAACATAGTGATCAAATAACTGATTCGGAACAATCTGCAGGAGATGGCTCAGAAACCGAAAGTGATTTTCAGCCGACAGGTCTCTCATAGAAGAATAAATTAGGAATTTGTTGTCAGATGCATGAATAATTATGAATTAGGAGAAAACACAACACTTGATGAAATGCTACCTGCTTTCCGAGGAAGATGTGCATTCCGCCAGTACATTCCATCAAAACCATCAAAATATGGAGTTAAAATTTATGCGTTGGTAGATTCTGAAACATATTACGTTTCAAATCTAGAAATCTATCTAGGGAAGCAACCGGAAGGTCCATACCAGACCGATAATAAAGCATCTAGTGTTGTGAATAGAGTAGCAGCACCCATTTTGAATAGCTGAAGAAACATTACCATGGATAATTATTTTACATCTGTTCTGCTAGCCTTGGAGTTACTACAGAAGGAAACTACTGTGGTCGGAACACTAAAGAAGAAGAAAAAATCTGATGTGTTACACTCACATGACTTTCTCTACTCTTGTACAAACTATTTTTACAAACGCTTATTCTCCATCTACTTCATGTTAATCGAGATAAACATTTGCAGACTCTATGTTATTGCTAATTTTCTTGTAGATGTAAGGGGAAAATATATTTACAAGGGCAATATAGAAAAACAGTAGCCTTTAAGAACATACATATCTCTTAATAGCTGGTTGCTAGGTGCAACACCATTCCCTTTGCCACAGATTATAACTCTTTGCATATCCAAGACAAAAAAATGAATAACGAATTCCCATTTTAGAAAATTATTGAAAAATTTAAGGGAATAACAAGTAATATCTCGAAAATGGTTCACTCAACAAAAAAAATGTATATGACATAAATTGTGTATTTTAACGCGATCTACATTTTTTTGTGTAGTAAAATTTTGTCTATCTCTTATGGTTTACCAGTTATGCAAAAGTCGTTCACAATGAAGAATACTTTTGGAGACATTCCCAGGAAATTCAAGATATACATTTTATTTATCATAAAAATATCTTAAACATATGATATTTTAATCAAAATCGTTAGAGCCATTTTTGAGAAAATTAAAATTTTCGAAAAATATTCCATGTAAATGGTAATCTGGGGTAGGGGGATTTTCTTGAAAACCTTCGTGTCACATCTCTGGAAGATACTGAACCTAAATACCAAGTTTGGTGTTTATCCGACTGTTCCTTTCTGAGTTATGCTGATCACAGAGAGACAGACACAAGGACATGTTTCCAAAAATGCTTTTTTTGGATTCAGGGGGTCTCAAAACATGTATTTCCGGTGAAATGTCGGTATCGAATTTTTGGGTGGAATACAATACTTCCCCTACTTACTATACGTAGTAGAGAAAGTAAAAAGAAATTCCACCCATTTTTGTAAATTCTAAAGAGGCCAGCTTGTAGTTGTATATTTGGTTTCCTCAAAACGGGGATTCTAGTGTCATATGTGCCTGTAAAGAAACAAAATTGTGCTGCTTCTTTCAACTCTACATTCTGGTGACGAAATCGATGAGGAAACTGGCGACCAAAACAAACCGCACATAAATTACCTTCTACAACAAAATAAAAGGTGGAGTCGATATTGTGGACGAACTGATATCCCAATATTCAGTATCTAGGATTACCTGCAGGTGGCCAATGATGGTATTTTTTGGCTGTTGAACATTGGTGCAATAAATTCTCAGATAATTTATTTCGCTAATACAGAGAAGAAATTAGCACGTCGAATATTTTTGAAACATTTGGCTCTAGAACTTATAAAACCCCATGTGAGAGCACGTCTGTCTATTTCAAATTTGTCAGACAACTTGCGAGTCTCAATGAAGAAAATTGTTGGTAATGAAGAGGAGAATGCAGAAGCTGCAACTACTGCGTCCTCGGCGAAAGAACAGAAAAACCAAGAAAAGCTGTTGTAAATTTAACAAATATTTGTGCAACGAACACGCAAGAATTACCTGTGATAAGTCCCTTGAACTGCCAGTGTTGCCACCACCATAATTTGTTTTTGAGTATATTGAATTTGTGCGATATTTAGGTATTGCATATTTAACAAACACTAAACTCATAATTTTGTCATTGAAGACATTGGATTTGAATTTCTTTCAAATACCTACATATACCACATTTAGTCAACAGCAAGTTAATATTCTTTACTTTTTTTGTGAAGACAAATATTTTGCGATCACTCAAAAAAAAAAAAGTCATTTGTAGTAGATTTCGAAAATTATAATTTACGTGTTATTGACATTGCAACAAACCGTGTCACAACAATGGTAGCAACAAATGGCGGGTTAAGGCAAAGCACGGAGCGACAAACCGTGTCACAACAATGGTAGCAACAAATGACGGGTTAAGGCAAAGCAAGCCGAGCCGAGTTTTGGTAGCATATTTTTATTTCTTTTCTCCAGCTGAGGTCTCCATCTATTTGAAGCCCAAGAAATTTTGTATCAGAGACCTTACTTATGGTGTAATTGTGCCTGATTGCTAATTCATTCACTTGTTTATGCTTCGTTTGAAATTTAATAAACTTAGTCTTAATCTTATCAATATATTAAGACTTTAAGTTGTATCTGGGATATGCAACCGAATACGTCGTGCTATGAATTTTTAAAAATGAAGGTTTACACTGCCAGCAACACATATCCTGGTCACCAATACCATTTTTTGTAGTAAATTTACGTGGACATTTTTATTCATTATTTGATTTCAGCTTAAGCCCTAAAATACCAAATAACCACAAATGATTATTACCTTGTCAATTATAATTATGTGCAAAAACTTTTCTATAAACAGCTCTTTTATCTGCACTAAAACTGCTTACCGCTGCACTGTCGTTAATAGTTGTACAATCCGTTTGAAAGACACCTCACATTCGTGGCACAACTGTTAATGGTTACATTTGTATTTACTGACATTAAATCCGTCAATAAACCGTGTGCAAGAGTCCGGCACCTTATTCACACATCAACACAACCTATCGCTTATGACCGACATGTACTTCACAGCCTCACGTGGGATTATTTGCGTCCGTCCTATGACTAGCGCGTATCACAGAACAGCAAACTATTAGAAGTGCAACTCCCGTGTTAAACGTTGGAAACACGAGGGCGATCGCAGCGTGAGTAGTGATCTGGGGTTGAACTAAACTATGAAAAATCGTGCTCTCGGATGATGACGTCACTCGTAGCTACTACAGCTGTATTTTTCATACCTGCCTAGCTGTCTGCTCAGCTGATCATATGTTCCAATATTGTATCGCTACTGACGACGTACAAAGTTAATTACGTGAGCTTCAATAATCGTGATTGCACTTGGAGTTATTCATATTTCTTTTTAAAGGAGTCGATTAAAGCTCACATAAAATAACTTGTCACTGTCATCTGTAGCAATACAATATTAGAACACAATTATGATCAGTTGAACACTCACAGCTAGGCTAGTATGAAAAACACAACTGTTTATTCCTGTGTAACTTATTAAATTATCCAATAGTCGGCACATACATTGCTTTTTATATAATATTATTGGGGTTAATAGTGGTTGCTGAATGTTTCTATGTCATAATACATAATGGTCACATTTAAATTTTTGAGAGTGAATGAGATCCAGCACCTTGCAATAATTTCTTCTGCATGCTTCATAGTAAAATCTTTTGCACTTAAACTGCCTCCATGGTTTGTTTGAACTTCCAACCAACAGTAGGATGTGGAATTTGACAGGAAAATTGGAAGAATAACACAGGTTTGACACTTGTTATTTTATTCTACTCTAGATAGCGCAATACAATTTGACATGAATAACTTAATTCCATTTCCTACAAAGAAACTTCTGCACACATTATATGCAATAGTGTAGCTATTGTTTGTCATTCACTAAATTGCTATTAGCAGTGCAATAAATGTCATTAGCAAGTTTCACCACACCATTTAACACTATTAATGTCATTGTCACTCTCTGTGCTCTGACTTGAAACACCATCACTGGACACAAATAGCCACAACTTAACTCCAACTTTCCATTGTGTATATCCTAGAATTAAATAGAACACACATGTTTAAACTACCCTTAAAAGTAGGTTTCTGAAAAGAGAAATTACTTACATTAAGGAAAAATTTGTGGTTACAAACACCTTGTATTACACACTATCCACTGTAAACCAGAGTTCTCTCTGATGTAAACAAAGCATATGCTTCCTCTTGTCTTCAAACTAAGCACTACGCTTATGCCAATGTAAATAATTCCTTAAACGTATTGTGTCATGAAACATTGGAGTAGGAAAGGTATAGAACTACACATTTTATTGTGATTATCGTAAGAACTCATTGTGAAAGGTTATGGATATATAGTAACTGTTAAGAGATTACAAAATATGATTTTCTTAATTCTACCTGCTATTGCATTAACAATCAAAGAGTATCTTTTTGTTAATTATCAACTGTATGGATGACTGCTATTCTCTTGCCTATATGAGAAATACAGCAATGAATTCTCAGCATTGCTATCTGAGTACCAAATAAACTCTTTGCATAACACAGGAAATATGATAAGCAAACAGTCATTCATAATACGCTAGCACTCATATGCTCAGCTCAAGTCAAATCTTCGACTTTATCAGTTAGTGTTTGAGTTGCCATGACAAAGGAAGAAGTGCATAGTGTGAATAAGCTGTTTTAACACAAAACTGGGAAACCATTAAAAAGTGGCAAAAAAGTTTGGTTGATAAAGTGCTAAATGAGAAGGAAACAACACTTTTTATTGTAAAACCACCACCACTTTGTGTTACTTGAACAAAATAAAATTCAGTATATGCAAAGGATCCATGGATCTTTTCATTGAAGGTTCAATGAATCAGATCTTTTGAAGGATCCTTCGAACTGTTATTTATAGTGAAATTTTAAATACTTTTCATTAAAAAAATTACTAACCTTCTGTGAATTCAGAAAACTAAGCTTATATATATAAATAAACAAACCTAATGCTAACCTTCCATAAATTCAGAAACCTAAGCTTATATAAAAAAAACCTAACCTCCCATAGTAACTTGGATGCAATGTGCTGTATATGAAAAGTGTTTAAAATACGTAGTGTGTTAAAATGTTCACTATAAATAACAGATCAAAGGATCATTCAGAAGATCCAATTCATTGAAGAGATTCATGAAACCTTCACTGAAAAGAGCCATGGGTTGTTTGCATATACACAATAGTGGATGAGTATATACAATCAGACAAAAAATTCAATGCCATGCCTGGGATTCAAACCAGCAATCTTTAACTTGCCATACCACTGCTCTGCCATCTAAGACTTTCTCTACTCACAGTAAGCTATTTTCATAAGTATTCTACAAATGATTCATCATATATCATGATCAACTTCATGTTTATCATGTGTGTTAACTTAAAAGGCTTCAATACATTTAAAAAATATTAAATGCCCATTACTTCAAAACCTTTGATTTTTGCACAAAAACAACACGATCATTTAAATGCCTATACATTGCTTATAATATCCTGCAACTTAATTACTACTGCACAATGTATCTTTAAGGGAAGGATTTTGTATCATCAAAATTGCTACAAAGTTTAAATGGTAGAAAACAGACACGAAAGATTGGAACCACTTTGGAATTTCAAAGCCTCAGAACACATACTGAAGCCGCTAATTTCACTCAAAACAAACACTTCAGTTATTCTTGGAAACAAATGCTTTTGAGCATCTGTAATAACAGATTACAAGGACATTAATTGTCAAAAAAGCTACCAGAATTTCTATTTTCATACACCATGCCCAGTTCAAAAAAGGACATAGTGGCAGTTAGATAAAAATGCCCAAAAGAGGGTGAATTACTAAAATATATGTGAATGATATCAAATATCTTTCTTCCTTCTGTATTAGAAAATTTCATTTGGGCACTGTCTTAAAAGAATTATAGTATCATTGGCATGCTATCCTTGACAGTTAGTGTGTCAGTCCACCAATAATCCTACATTTTTTAATTATACAAGAGTATCACTCGCATGATCTGCATCTATGTGTTTGAATATTAGCACAGTAACATGCTAATTAATTTGCATTAAAGGTTGATTTTACCTTACCTACTTTTGGCTGTGATCTCCACCCATCAATTATGAAGTGCAAACACGAAAATTAATCGTATATTCCACTGTCTGGATGACTCACAATATCTGAAAATTAAATCAGGACAATATAAAATTCAGCAACACTAAGAAGATCTTAAAAACTTAACCTTTCATCTAGCACTCTCATGCTGGAAACTTAATAACATACCTTCAGATTCTATGTCACCAATCGGGACTCGAACCACAACACTGGAAGGAATGTAAATCGTAGGCGTATCCCCTCTGTCTGAACGGCTCAATGTATCTGAAAATTAATTCGTTATATAAAAATGTTGCAACATACAGTAACCTATCAGTTTTCTACCTTATTCTACGAATATCACTGAAGTTAATAGAAAATACCAATATTACAACAAATATACATTCAATCAGAAATAGCGTAAATGTATGATTACCGTCTCGGCTTTGTTCCTGATGAAAAAACTTCGGGCGAAAACTTCCAGCTATAAAAATCCAAGATGGTCCCTTTCGTCGTGCCTCTGCCATTTAGTTCGTTACGAACGTCCAAACTTGAAACAGCCAATCAGAAAATTCGCCTTTCCCGCAAAAGTACAACTAGTGACACACCGTGTCCATGTGGGGAGTTAGTGCCTGTGTTTCCACTTAGCCAATCCCACAATCACCCCTGTGGCGCGTATGTCAAGTGGAATAGAAACTTCCCCGTGCAGCAACGGCCGAACCAAACTTGAGCGCTGCACATCAATTTTACCTCAGGTTCCTGTCAACAGATGTCTCTCTGTACAGATCTCAACGGATGTATAGTAAGTATCAGTGATACCAATATCCATTAATTTAGTAGCATCGTAATTTCAACAGTATAGTAGGAAATACTAAGTAAAAACAATAAACGAATGACTGAATTATAATTAAATTCTTCACATTCATACATTACGGCAATGAATTGTGAAATAATACCTTTTACAGGTAGTCTGTTCTCTAGCATAATGGAGTACATGTTGTTCAGCTTGATGTGTACTACCGCTATATGAAACAAGGAATAACAGCACAGATAAACACTGGATAACAGTTTGCTATTTGAGTACGAAATGTACAAATATCTAATTTACGAGAAATGTGCTGTTCTGGGTTGCCCTGTTAAAGGGAGAAATAAAGAATTTAAACGTTTTCGTTTCCCGAAAAATCCTGAAAGGTAAGAAACATTTCAGAATACGAGAATAAGTGCAGAAACAGTAATTAAACTTGCACCTTGCATGACGAATTGTCCGGTGTGTTATTGTAACGTGTGTGAAAAGGATATTTAAATACGGTTACAGATGTATTCATACAAATAAATTATCTAGGTAATGCAAAAATTAGCTAACAGATACACACAATATATAGATATTTTCAATGAAACCTAAGGTGCAATTTCTTATGCTGGATTTACGTATATCCCCATACCATAGACCATATGCCACTAGTTGTATTGTTTTGCTTTGTTAGGTCCCATAATGAGCAAAGCTCGGAAAAATAGAACACATCATACATGTGGCATATGCCGACACCAACACATGTAATGAAAACATAACCTCTAACCCATGGCCATTATTGCACCTATTTTACTTTATTTATCCACCACCTTGTCGTGCATATTGAAAAACACATTTTTAGATATTACCCTGCTTTACTTACACTACATACTGCATTGCAGACTCTTATCACTAATTTATTTATATGTATACTGTTTACTTGTTTACTCCAGTAACCTTCACTCCCCAAAGTTAGCACGTCCATATATGTGTGTTGGCATACAGGCAACAGAGCAGCATTTCTTTACAAAATTGTACAAATTTTCATTTAATCCAAGTGTTTTTTGGCTGTGATTATCATATTTATAATAATTTTCTTGGATTAGCAGTATATATAGTATGAAATGCTGATGAATGATATATAGGCATGTATTTGCAACATTTCCTGTCAATTGTTTCAGGGTAGCCTAATTGGATATGGCATCACCTACTTATACTACCTGGGGCAGATAGCTTTGCATTTGTTTTTCTGTGCCCAAAGGAGGAACTACGCTTGTTGTGAATGGTGGCTTACCAGCTGCTACACGTAAGCATGATGACAGCAACACCAAACCAAGCACAAAGTAATATGTCCCATGTAAAAAGTTATGTATTGTATATAGTTTATGTGTTACTTGCGCTGTTGATTTCCATCAGTCAAACAATCTACCTGAGGTATGTGAACTGTAAAAATGCTGCACATAAGTAGTGCATAAATATGTGAAAAGTTTTGTGGACTCCCCACGCTCAAGCCAGTACAGTCTTTCATTAAAATGAATGCTTTTAAACATTATGCTGTGCATATAAGACAAATGGTTTTTAAAAGCATAGTTGGTAGGGGTTGAGCTATTGGGTCAAGCTGTTATTCTAAGTCCTGGCGCATGCGCACAGGGTAAAACATCTGCGTGACGTCATCTGGTATGATGCGGGACGGGGAGAAGCAGGGTGACCATACGCGTGAAGTAAGCATTAAAAGCACTAGAGGAGACCGTGTAACAGTCACATGATGTACCTTTAAACACGTGTTTATTTGTACACCAAATAAAACGCGGCAGGACAGTCACACAACATACCAATTTATGACGTATTTAAAATGTGGTGTAACAGTCACATGACGTACGTTCTTATAGCCTGTTTATATGTCCAGTTAATACTTAAGAAACGGCGTGTCAGTTACTCGACGTGCGTACGTTTTTAATACTATCTCTTAATAATAGTATCAAAAACAGTTGATAACACTAGACAATTGCGCGCGAAATGTGAAAATAGAGATTGAAGGACAAAATATTCATGGAATTTCAGCATAATAGCATTAGATCTTAAATTAGGTTTATCGGAAAAATGATAAGCAACTGAATGAATTTAATGTCATACTTGCATGTTGCCATGGTAGCTCAATGGTTAGCACAACTCGACAAAAACCGGAAGGTTCGTGGTTCAAATCCCACCGATGGCATTGGATTTTTCAGTCGTCTGATTCTAGCTTTCTTATTCTTACTAAAGCCTCTTACTTTCTCTACTACGTATAGTAAGCAGAGGAAGTGTTGCATTCCACCCAAAATTTCAATATCGAGATTCCACCGGAAATACGTGTTTTGAGGTGAACTGAATCCAAATAAAGCATTTTTGAAACATGTCTGTCAGTCTGCGAACAGCATAACTCAAAAATGAAAAGTCGGATAAATCCGAAACATGGTACTTTGAATTTACTATCTTTCAAGGATGCGACACGAAGATTTTAAAGGAAATCCCCCAACCCACTATACCCTTTACATGGAACTGTTTCCGAACGTTTTGATTTTCTCAAACACACATTTTGTCATATCCTTTTTTTTTTCCCCCTTTTGGTCAAGTGAACCATTTCCAAGGTATTCCTTGTTATTTGTTTGAATTTTCCAATACTTAAAGATTTGACTATCGCTTAAAACCCACCATATTCCCCTTGTACCTACATGAAAATTAGCCATGAAATTAACACGAAGTAGATGGAGAATAAACATTTGTACAAAAGTGTGTACAAGAGCAGAGAAAGTCATGTGAGTGCAATACATCAGATTATTTTTCTGTCTATACATTGAAATCCAAATAAACTGTTGTAGAAATAGCTACATTACACACATAATGAGAAAAGCGATAGTCAAATGCTTTAGAACTGGATGCTATACGCTGGCCTTAAAATTGCACACTGTTTCCATGCAATCGCCAGAAACATCGAAAGCTATGAGACTTAAAAAGAACGACAAAGCATTAAACAAATCCAACATTAATAACGAATATCTCGGAAGTGGTGACGCCGCAAAAAAAAAATCTTATTTGAAATAAATTGGTTATAAAGCAGTATACATTTGTTGTGCACTACAGAATGTTCCATGAAAACAGTAGTTTGGGATGAAGGAATTTTCTTGAAATTCTTCGTGTCGCATCTTTGGAAGTTACTGAAATGAAATTGAGTTTTATTTATGGACGCTCTTTAACTACTATGGTTCTTAGCGTCCCATTCTATATTGGGCGTGAAAGACTGGAAATTTTGCTCAGAGGCCTCTTATCAGGCTTGAGGTTCTTTTACGTGCCGTAAATCTACGACACAGGACCACCAGCTTTACTTCCCTTCCGAAGGAAGCCGTGCTAAGGATTTTTACGCCCGAAAAAATTCATCGCCCTCCGCCGAGTTTGAACACGCGACCTTGGGAAGGAAGTTACTGAGCCTAAGTATAATGTTTGGTATTTATCCGACTTTTTGGTTTTGAGTTATGCTGTGCGCGGACCTTTTTCTAAACATGCTCTTTTTGGATTCAGGGGCTCTCAAAACATGTTTTCCTGTGAAATCTCGGTATTGAATTTTTGGGTGGAATGGAATACCTTCTCTACCTACCAGGTACGTGGTAGAGAAAGTAAAAACTAAACTTCGAAATCTACCTCCATTTATAGGCTGAATAGAAAACGTCCCCCCTTCCCATAGAATATTCATACAACTTTTGCATTAAACCACTTAAAATTGAACCAAATATTTTCGGGAGCAATGTGTGTAATTATGTGGAACCTGGCCAACGACTAGTTCCTTACATTTGTCATCCATTGATATGATTAAAAACTATTTTATACCCAAGTGCCCAACTCCACGATGACTGTGCTGTGCCTTGCTAGCAAATGTTAAAGTCCCAGCGCTTGATCCGAGTGCCCAACCTCGCAAATACCTCCCATTATTTAGATATAAAAAGAAAAACCTACATTGTAGGAATGTTTCATTGGGCGACAATAAACAAAAAAGTCACCTTGAATTTTTTTTTAAGGTGCTGGGCTTCAACAAATTAAGTAAAACGGTAGAGAGGCTCTTTTATAGTGTGCAGAAACTTGAAACATTTCCGTTGGTAAACAGAGCTCACACCCGGAGTTGGGCACTTGGGTCAAGCCAGAGTGCATGCGCTGGGACTTTAACATTTGCTAGCACCGTCTTCGTGGAGTTGGGCACTCGGGTCAAACCAGAGCGCATGCGCTGGGACTTAACATTTGCCAGCAAGGCAGAGCACCGTATTTGTGAGGTTGGGCACTTGGGTCAAGCCATTGCGCATGCGCTGGGACTTAACATTTGTTAGCAAGGTAGAGCACAGTAGTAGCGGAGTTGGGCACTTGGGTGTAAAATATTTTTTAATCATATCAATGGACGACAAATGTAAGGAACTAGTCATTGGCCAGGTTCCACATAATTACATACATTGCTCCTGAAAATATTTGGTTCAATTTTAAAAGTGCTTTAATGCAAAAGTTGTATGAATATTCTATGGGAAGGGGGGATGTTTTCTATTCAGCCTATAAGTGGAGGTAGATTTCGAAGTTCAGTTTTTACTTTCTCTACCACGCACCTGGTAGGTAGAGAAGGTATTGCATTCCACCCAAAAATTCAATACCGAGATTTTACAGGAAAACATTTTTGAGAGCCCCTGAATCCAAAAAGAGCACGTTTAGAAAAAGGTCCGCGCACTCGCGTGCGTGTGTGTGTTTTAGCAGCATAACTCAAAACTGAAAAGTCGGATAAATACCAAACATTATATTTAGGCTCAGTAACTTTCAAAGATGCGACACGAAGGATTTCAAGAAAATTCCTCCACCCCAAACTACTGTTTTCATGGAACATTTTCCAATTCTTTATTTTCTAAAAAATGGCTGTAACTATTTTGATGAAAACGCCATGTATTAAAGATATTTGACAGATATAACGTATACCTTGAATTTTCTGGGAATAGTCCTGAAGTGTACTTCATTTGAAAGGAATTTTGTATAATCTTGTATAACTGGTAAACGTTAGGTGATAGACAAAAATGTACTGCACAACAAATGTATACTTCTTTATAACCAATTTATTTCAAATAAGCTTTTTTTTATTGGTGGCATCACCACTTCCGAGATATTCGTTATTAATGGTTCGATTTGTTCAGTGCTTTGTCGTTCTTTTTAAGTCCCATAGATTTTCGATGTTTCTGGCGATTGCATGGAAACAGTATGCAATTTTAAGGCCAGTGTATAGCGTCCACTTCTAAAACATTTGACTATCGCTGTTCCCATTATAACGTAATGTGTAATGTAGCTATTTCTACAACAGTTAATTTGGATTTCAATGTATAGACAGAAAAATAATCTGATGTATTGCACTCACATGACTTTCTCTACTCTTGTCACGCTTTTGTACAGATGCTTATTGTCCATCTACTTCATGTTAATCTTATTGCTAATTTTCTTGTAGATGCAGCGAATATGGTAGGCTTTAAGGGATAGTCAAATGTTTTAAGAGCTGGTCGCTATGTTGAGCATTCCATTCTCTTTGCATGTCCAGGACATAAAAAAAGGAATAACGAATCTCCATTTGAGAAAAAGTATAAGTATTGGAAAATTCAAACAAATAACAAGAAATATCTCGGTAATGGTTCACTCAACAAAAAAAAAAAAAACTATTTGAGAAAATTAAAATGTTCGAGAAATGCTCCATGTAAAGGGTAGTCTGGGGTGGGGGATTTCCTTTAAAACCTTTGTGACGCATCCTTGAAAGATACGATAGTAAACTCAAGTACCAAGTTCTGTATTTATCCAACTTTTCGTTTTTGAGTTATGCTGTTCGCAGGCTGACAGACACATTTCAAAAATTCTTTATTTGGATTCAGGGCACCTGAAAACATGCATTTCCGGCGGAATCTCGATATCAAAATTTTGGGTGGAATGCAATACTTCCTCTGCTTCTATACGTAGTAGAGAAAGTAAGAAGCTTTAGTTAGAATAGGAAAGGTAGAATCAGACGACTGAAAAATCCAATGCCATCGGCAGGATTTTAACTACAAACCTTCCAGTTTTTGCCCAGTTGTTCTAACCATTGAGCTACCATGGCAACATGCAAGTATGGCATTAAGTTCGTTCAGTTGCTTATCATTTTTCCGATAAACCTAATTTAAGATCTAGTGCTATTACACTGAAATTTCATGAATATTTTGTCCTTCAGTCTCTGCTTTCACATTTCGCGCGCAATTTTTTAGTGTTATCTACTGTTTTTGGTACTATTATTAAGAGATAGTATTAAAAACGTACGCACGTCGAGTAACTGACACACCGTTTCTTAAGTATTAAGTGGACAGATAAACAGGCTATAAAAACGTACATCATGTGACTGACTGTTACACCGTGTTTTAAACACGTAAATTCGTACGTTGTGTGACTGTCACACAGCGTTTTATTTGGTGTACAAATAAACATGTGTTTAAAGCGTACATCGTGTGACTGTTACACGGTCTCCTCTAGTGCTTTTAATGCTTATTTCACGCATATGGCCACCCTGCTTCTCCCCATCCCGAATCTTACCAGACGACATCATGCAGATGTTTCACCCTGTGCGCATGCGCCAGGACTGAGAATAACAGCTTGACCCAATAGACCAATACCTAGTTTAAGGTAGTAAACAGTCTTATATTTGGGCCAATACTATATTTCCTCCTACCCATGCCACTAGCCACTAGCCACTGGCCATGCTGTACATTCCTGATCATATCTTAAATGCTTACAAGAAGTATATTTTGCTTCTAAAGTATTTGCAAGCATTATTCTCCGTGTTTTGCCAGAAGTTCCTAGTACTTAACTGATTTAAAATTAGGGATGGGACCTCGAATCTGCCAATACCTTGACTTTCTTGATACTCTGTGGCATCAAAGTATGTTCTAATACTTTGAGATAAACCTGCAATACTTTTTCGATACATTTAAATGTTTTTCATTATTGAAAGTTCTTGCATTTAACTTTATTATAGGTAAGAAATGAAAGGACGTGAGACTCCACTTTATTGCCTCGCACATGTCCCCAAAGAATTCATGGTCTATAGTTCTTGATAGACCTTGATTGCATTTCGAATCAATGTAACATTCCATAGCCTCCTGTGTCTAAATGAAAACATGTAAAACAATGGGGGAAGGAGTAGAGGTACTCATGTGACATGCAGCTGTGAACTGAGCTGTGAATGAAGTTGATTTAGCTGATACACTAAATCATTTCATTTCATTTCATCCATGTTTCTCCTTGGTGATTCATTTTCAACCAATACATTTACCTACTCCAGTGACCAAAATCAAGTCAGAACTTAAGACATGAGATAATACAGCCCATGGAAAATTTGTTCTTTCCTTCCATTGTTAGTTTGTGTTTACGCAAGTCAAACGCGGGTCATGAGCATAGCTTACGGGTATACTGTATGGCTAATTTCCATAATATGGATAGATAATCCATTATTATCATCATCATCATCACTATTAGCTTTGACTAGCAATAGGGGATATATAACCTGTGGCATTAGCAGGTTAAAAAAATTGCTGCCAATTGGAGAATGTCAAATCAGGAAAAATTTTGGAATTAACACAATACAAAATTGGTTACATGTGTTTATACACAGAAAAATACTAATAAGAACACAATTCAGTGAACAATCCTTTATAGTTTTGTATAAAGTAAGTATCGAGTATCAATGTTAAAAACTCAGTATTGGTATCGAGAAATAGTGGTATCGTCCCATCACTACTTAAAATATATTTATTTTCATTGCCTCTTTTAGAAAAAATGTAATTTTTCTGATTTTTAGTATGCCTACTGTTCTAGGCTTACAAAAGATTCTGTATCTTTCACTTATATGACCTGCCATCACAGATCACTTGGTGTATAACCAACTTAACCTTATCTACAATTTGAGCTTGCCCCAAAGTTCTTCCAAAATTGTGATGCAGTGTACTCTAAATACAGTGGATTCCCAGCTGTTGCACTGTCTCCACATTTGTCCTCAGAATATGTATGTTTCAGCCAATACTCGTACAATTTCTCCATTTCTCAAAACTTTCATGCCATGACATCAATGTTTATCATCAAACTCATGCATTTGATTTGAGGGTTTCTGATACAATTAAGTGGACACAGTCGTATTTTGCTTAACTTCTTAATGTACAGATTGTTTACAAAGTGTTTCTTTTTTCACCTGTACTTTTATCATCAAAATAAATATTCAGTTACAGTAATGATAGTAGCAATGAAGATCATTTATAAGAGCTTAACAATGGACATTTTAATGACTGAGTATCTCCTAGATTAAAATTCTGGGTATACTCGTCTTATCGTAAACTTTGTTTCTCTCTGAACTTATATATAAAGAGCAAATACTGGGCATGAAGCACTTAGAAATGAACTGCAACACTAAATATTAAATTCAATCTGAACTCTGTGTTACTTTCTATTTTCATAACGTATAAAAAGTAACACTTGAAAAATTGAAACATAGGCCTTTAATGCCAGTAGAACCTGTGGAAAGAAACATTGATTGAACTAGCTGATTCACATACACCTGTCAGCAGAAATATGTCAAAAAATGATATTACAGCAAAATCTAGAGAAAGTATCAGGAACTAACAAAAATGGGTAAATTCAGCTTTTTAAAACTTATGTCGCTTGGAAAAAATACACCTGAGTATATTCAATCTTTATTATTTTCCCAAAATTAAAAATCCAAATATACTCTGGCTTTTATGTTAAGAGGCCCTTCTGTTTGATGCAGACAAGAAGATGCATTTCTTTGGAATTTCCTCAGTGAAGATTTTCCTGGATACCGTGCTCATTCTAATAATAGGAGTGCTTCTTTGAATCCTGATGGAGTCCAGCTCATTTGTGCAGTCATCAATAATGGCTCTGAAGACAATGGCATAAAAGGGCATATATTCTTGAATGCTGTAGGCAATGGTCTCATGTTATTTACTTAATCGGTAGGCTCGGTTTATGCTTTTATTAGGAACTCTGGTACAAGTTGGTTAGTCGTGTGGCAGTCAGATCTCTTGCTCCTGAGCAATTGAATAAATATCTCTATTACTTTATATTGATTCAAGTTCTCACAATAACAGTCAAAATAAACATACCTTTGCACAGGAGATTTTGGAAATGTCCTGCAGTTGCATCCATACAAATTTGGCACATTTTTGGGAAATTTTTTTCCACATGCATTATTTAAGCTTCTGAAATAGTTGATTTTCTTGCAGTTCTTTTGATGTATATGGGATTTGGCCTATACCTTTATTTTCAAGTTTCCCTATAAATAAAGTCCCATGATCCAGGAATTGTGTGGAGCATAACCACTTACTAACCACCCTATCTTCAAAAATTTCCCAAATGTAATTTAATGTCTCTTAAGCTGTTTGTAGTGGCAAGTTTTGCTTGGAAATATCAAGACCAACATTCGATATTGTGGTTAGTTGCTCAAAGAATGGTGTGAGTATGTCATACCTATAAGTTTTGCATTTACAGCAAAAAAAGCTTTGGTACAATTTTCTTGTTGTGATATGTGGTTTCTGCACTAAATTGGGATTCTCTGAGCTACAGTACCAGTTGTACTACATGATTGTCCTTGTCAATGGCACCAATTTCATCTGAGAAGCTTTTTAAACTTTGATCAATTAAACCTATCATTAAAATTCTTAAAAAATTCCAATTATGGAAATTATCACATGGTCACAATTCATGGACAACAAAAATCAGTATGGTTATAATTTTAAGAGTTTGATAATTTGCTATGCTGAGCTCAATGAAATTACAGTTTCCTGTGCAAGCCACTACAGAGATCTTTGAGAATATTGCATTTGTTCTCCTACTACATCTAATTTCCCCTTAGTAAGCACTTGCCACTTTACCCTTCACTTCTTTTTGAGAATCAAACCCATATTCCTAAGCTCATTGGCAAATTTTTGCATGCCTCTACTGATTAGAGGACACATACCTGAAAACTCTTGTTAAACATCACCTTCTAACTTCTACATGGTTAGATGATGTAATCACATGCAAAGCATGTATAAAAATTCCTTGCTACAATGTGTACTTATTCCACGCCATTATTATAACACAAAAATCACATCGCGTAAACATAAAATCACTTCCAAATGTGACACAAGCTTTGGTGGGGCTGAGGAGTGAACAAATGTAAGCTAAGGTTGTAATGATGTACCACTGAGTTCCATGGCATACTGTAGCGGGGTAATGTGCTTGCATGTGAGTACCACGTGCTATCTCATGTAGATGTCTCGGATCTCCAAAGTTCCTTGAAGTTCTCTGCTGGGCTGCTTGTGGTAGAGCTGAGGAGAAATTCCTATCCGAGCTGGCTAATTTTATCTTTCACAGGATTTATGTAGGTGAAGGCAAATAATAAACTGACTTCCCCTTAAACAGCATAATTTATTCACAAAATAATACCCATTGAGGTGGCTAGCAACTTTCCCTTGCTTAACACAAAATGATACAAAAGCTGTACATTTAACCTTCCTGCTACTGTGAATTCTTTATGTGGACCTATCTAATTGCATCACAATATTTTCCCACCCACATACACACAATCTTCCATCTGAGTCACGTGTTACATTAGAATAAAATCAGAGAGAGTGTAACTTGGGATCTCCTTCCCTTTTTATACCTTCCTACTATGATGCAAGGATTCATGCCTTTATATGTTACAACTATTCTCATTGGTTATCTACTTAGTATGCTAAGAAAATAAAATGGTCCAATTTTAGCAGTCATGCTTCCCTCTGACTTCTCTGGTAAAACCCACTATCTCCATCTCAATTTACAACTCTCATCTCTGGTTCTGTTATTCCAACTCCCTTGTCTTTCAGGAATTGGACCACTATCTCTGTCTCATTCTAATCTTGGACACCTCTCTCTATTTTCTGTGACTTTGCCTTTACCCTGTGTGCATTTGTGTGTATATGCTTGTGGACTTTACCCCTCTTGCTCACTTGCCTGGTAGTTACTAATTACCCTGTTCCTTACATGCTTGCTTTCACATTAATTACATTCTGAGGTACAAGTTATTTTACAGTAAAGCTATTTCACAACATTATTTTACATTATTGGTAATCCCTATTATTTCATTATTCTACTCTATTGGGTATGTCACGTCACAATACTAACTGGCCAACTCATATATGAGAAGCACTGTACTTTCAGTTAAAGTGTTTACAATAATTATTGTATGTGACTTGATGGATACTTTGTATTGTTGTTAATCTCAACAAAACTTTGTCCTTTTTTTTTTATTATCTTGCATATTTGCTGTATTTACTTCATAATGCACTTTGATGTTATTTTCAGCTGTCATATGATGTTTGACAAAATAAAGAAGACTTATTCTCTGTTCATGAAGATTGATCTAACTTATGTACCTAAAACCTGTTTTATTTAAGGAAGGAAAGATTTCAGTACTACCACATTGGACCAGCTCATTTAATAGATGCAAGGGTGGTTAGTGAACTGTATTTATTTTTTAACATAAAAGCTTTGAAGTATAATATCTAACATCCAAGATAAACAGTATTCAAGAGTATGAAGTTAAGAGAAACTGTTGGACACAGTCCTGTGATGCAAAAACTATTGTCTGCTTGTAGAGGGAGAAATGTACATTGGTGGGCCTTATTGCCAAGGCTACTAGATAACATCCAGTAGTAGTCATCACCATTTTAAGAAACATTTTAAATGCCTCAACTGGCACTTATCCCCTTTTTTTGAAGATAGACTTTGATTGCTGAATATTCTCGAATACCTGTAAATTCCTACTTGTAACTAAAGGTACTCGTCCACGATGCCAGTTTTATGGCATGCCACTTTTCTTGCGGGCCACAAATGTGACACGTTCTGTTTACACACAGCTTGCAAAGTTGCATGATTTCGAGTTGCACCACTATAAAAGTGGCATGTCCACAGAAATGTTGCACCGAGCATTTACACGATGCTGTATTTGTGGCGGTAATTTTTCTGCATGCCACTTTCTAGTCAGCTGTGTGCTTGGTATGGCGAATATGTCGTCTGATAATGAAGTTTTATCCGTAGCATGTCTGTCTCTTATTTTACTTCGTCGATGTAGAGAAAAACGTAAAAGGATGGCCAGAAGGTGTTGGGTAAGAGAGTGGATTTTAAGACACGAATATTGTGTGGTTGTAAACAACTTGCTGCAAGAGCTCTACGACGGAGATCAAAATTTAGAATTTCCTACGCATGTCAGCAGTTGACTTTAATTATCTGCTTAGAAGAATAGCACCTGTAATACAAAAGCAAGATACAATAATGAGAAGCAACAGCGTGTTGACAGTGAGATTTCTAGCCACAGGTAATTCGGCTTAAAATAATGGAGCGGCAACATTACCGAGTTTAATATATAACACGTTCGGCTGTCATCTATATAATCAATGTGATTTTTTTTAGGCAGCAGCTATCAGTCAAAGATATTTTTATTTTTTATATTTGGCACAACAAGAACTAAGACTTTGTGCCGTTGCAAAGAACTGTAAGTATGAATCCTCATACTGCAGCAAAAAACGTTAGGAATTCAAGAAGTATTTTTTGCCGCGAAGGAGAGGTTCCATGGCAATATCGCTACATTTAAAGTGAGTGTGTTGGTACTTACCAAAGAATCTACTCATCTACTGTATCATTATTGGTACTGGTGTGGTAAAATATAAACTGAAGTGCATCGTAAAATTCCCATTTTGTTTTATACTTGTCTTTTGCACCACTTCCAGATTTCCCTGGCTTCATTTTGTTCCTTTCGTTGGTGAACTGGGTTCTCAACCTGTGGATTTTTACTTTAATTTCCTCTGCTGACATGTAAAACTCTATTTCTATATCATGTAACACAATTTGTTGCTTTTGTTTATTTCTGTAATCCGCAGTGTCTACTCTCCACAAGCAATCTTTGGTCTCAATCAGTTCAATAAACTTTTTTGTCATTTCCCTTGTCCAGTTATTGTTAAGGACATTATTAGCTATGAAGAAATAAATTGTCAGCGTACTACAATAAATTGTTCGTATTGTTAAGGAAATAAAATGCACGTATCTGTCTTAATTCTGTATTTAGTGTAACACAAATTATAATCCTTGTACCTACCTTTCAAACAGCTATTTACTATCACAGCAGACGACATAACCAAGTTGCACGGAATACGCCACAAAAGCTTTCTAAACTGTTCAAGCCACTTTCAGATGGCGCAACTTTCTTTTTTTCGCTGCGTGCACAAAGCAACTTCCTAAGTTGCACGCCATTTATAAGTTGCGCTGTATTTGAGTTGCGCATGCAATTTTCCTACTTGCTGGGCAGTTTAAGGATGCAACTCCCTTTTTGTTGCGCAGTTCGAAGTTGCAAGCCATTTAAGTTGCATCGTGGACGAGTACCTTAACCCTTTGCATTTGGGATATGGGCATAACCGTAAACATTCAGAGATGAGGTAAATTTTGCCAGCCGAGCTTTATGGCTCGATCTACCTAATGCTTTGCACAATCATCATCAGATGTCAGCAGTAGCTGTCATTCATAGCCTGTTAAAACATGTTTAAGGAGGATTTCCAGCCACAAGTTTATGAGTTTATGCAGATGTGCATGTGAGTGTTTTGTTTTTAACAACAACATGGTGTGCAAAGAGGGCATAAAAATGAACACTGACAGATAGTGAAATAATGTTAATGTTCAGTAAATTCACTGACAATCCGTATTTTGAGTCATTGGCTAAAATTAAAAAGAAAACCATTTAGAAGCTAGTCTACAGCAAGTTGGATGAAACAACAGCTCAAGTGACTTGAGTAATGACTAATGACCAGATTTTTAGGTTCTAAAAAGTTAAAATTAGGTTCTATGTATCAGTGTATTAGGATTTTATAGGATCTTATATGTTGAATTTAGGAATTTATAGGATCTTTGTGATATATATTTATATATTCATGCAAATCACTGGGCACTTTGTTTAAAACACTAATTTTAAATTGTAAAAAGTTAAATTAACTGTAACTTTAGTACGTATATGAAAGCACCAAATTCAATACACCTACGAATAGTATGGCACTGAAAAGCAAACTAATTTCAAGCACTACTGTGCAAAAGTTGAAAAACACATAATTTAATTTCCAACACTGCATGTGCAAATGTACTGAGTATACTCATTTTGCTTTAATATTATACTTTAAAAACACACAATTAATTTTAAACACTACAAATGCAAAAGTTTTCAGTACTTATTTTGCAGTCATAGTATGACACTGAACAATGAAGTACTTGGAAAGATTGTGAGGTGTAAACCCCCTTCTGTCTTCTGTTAAAATGTGCTTGAAAGCGGAGAAACTGTGTTCCACTACACACGAGGTAAGAGGTGCGAACTTCATCTCGACTATTTCCTTAGGATTCCAACTCAAACTCATGGCATACCGCAAGGTTCTATCTTAGGACCACTCCTTTTTATTCTCTACATGCATGATATCAATAAATTTATACCCACCAACACCAGACTTTTTCAGTATACTGATGATTCCACTATTACTGTATGCCATAAAGATTCACATACGCTAGAGGAAACCCTAAATGACACTACACATAATTTACTGAAATATTTCAATGATTTGAATCTGTTTGTGGATCCAAGCAAAAGTGAACTAATGGCATTTGGAACCAAAAGCACAAATTTACAAATAACACTGAACATTGGTAACAACCCACTTAATATAGTGGAAAGTGCAAAATTGCTGGGTGTCACACTAGACAAAACTTTTATGTTTACAAATCATATTGACAAGCTAGGTAACAACATTAGCAAAAATTTATTTGCCCTTAAACACTTAATTAAATATGTACCGAAAGTCACGGCCAAAATGATATATTACTCTTTAATTCATTCACAACTGTCATATGGGATAGAACTATGGGGAAATACCACAGCTACAAATTTTAATAAAATATTTATACTACAAAAAAAAAGCAATCAGACTTCTTGGTAACCTCAAATACAATGAATCCTGCCGTGAAATATTTAAACAGTTGAAAATTCTAACCCTACCCAGTTTATATATCTATCAGACTATACTACACTTAAGAAAATTCAACTCTCTTCCTGAAACTAATTCTGATAGGCACAACTATAACACAAGACATAAAGATGACTTAGCGATTCCCAGTCATCGACTACGGCTTTTTGAAAGGTTGCCTAGTTATATGGGAATAAAATTTTACAATAAACTATCTGAGAACATAACACTGTGTACAAATGATAAATTCAATATGTTGTTAAAAAGATTTTTAATAGAAAAAACATATAGCATAAATGAATTTGTAAATAGTGAATGAATGTCTATATGTCAGTGTGAATGTATGCATTCTTATGTGTGAGTGTGTATGAATCTTGACATTGTACTTTTGTGCTCAGCCACTGTATTGTACAGCAATAAAATAAAATAAAATGATCCCTGCACTTTTTCTCCACAGAGAACGCGGCCAATTGTTACTATGACCTTGAAATCTGGACTGCACACCAAAACAGCTTCTAACTTCTTTTTTATAGATTCTCCACTTGGTCCAGATACCACTTTGTTTCTTACCTCCTCTATGACTTGCAATGCTTCTGTCATGGGGAGAGATGATTCTTCCAATTTTTTTATTGCACTTTCAAAGTGAAAGCAATTTGCTTTGATATAGCTCAACTCCTGTACTGCTGCTCCTGAGTGCTATGCTTTCTTTGCCTGTACAATGGCGGCTGCATCAAGTTCATTTAATGAATTAATTACCTCTACGACAATTGTGTGGTTTTCCGCATAATACATTGCTGCTGATAGCCACAGATCCCACTGTGTCACTACAATCTGTGGAGGCAGCAGTATCGAAGGATACTTCTCTCTGAATATCACCACTCGATTTGGTGCTTTCAAGAAAACCTTCACCGAAGAAATTATTTTGTTGACTGTAGGATGCTCTTCCCGAATCTTTTCAGCTACCTGGTGGAGTCCATGTACAAGACAGGTGACATGGAGCATACGAGGATGGAAAGCCTTTACACATTCACCCGCTTTCAACATGTAAGCTGCACTGTCGGTCACTAACAATCTTAATTTTTCCTCTCCTTCTGCATCTGGCCATATGACCTTTAAAGCATCCCTCACTGCAATTGATATTGTAGAGTGGTTGGTTTGTTGAAGCTCCTTGCATAGGATGACATGGGGCGTACTGGGTTCCTCAGAAGTGAGTTTGCCCACAACTATGGCGGCAATATATCTACCACAAGCATCCGTTGTTTCGTCCACACTTAACCAAATGTTGTGGTCAGCGATGTATGCCTTTATGTCTTCAATAGCTTTCTCATACTACTGGGGCAATATATTCTTTCTTAAGGTGGACTCATCTGGTACTTTTAGAGTTGCAAAATTCTTGAAAAAGTTTTTCAATATTGGGTTTTGTAGTGTAGCAATTGGCATATTGGCGGCAGTAAAAGCTTCACATAAATGCATGCTAAATGAATTAGCTTCAGCTTCATTAGAACTGCCTGGCTTTGATGTTAAGAAGCTCTGCTTCTTTTGAGATTCATTCCTAACAGCATTTGCAGAATGAGTTGCTGATTGTCGATGTTGCACCAAGTGAGAATGTTTTTTTGCTGGCACCTGTAAATTCAATGTAAACAAGAAAATTAGTCAATTTAAATACCCACCATCGGCAAATAAGTATTAAATAATTTTGGATGTGTGATGGAGTCTAAAGAGAGCATACTTTAAGTTGCACTCCAGTATTATTTTAAAAAATAGCAGGGTGAAGAATTACCAAAATACGAAAAACACAAGAAATTATTCCTACCTGCTTCTGACATGCGTTACAATAAATAACCTTTCCATCTGTAGAAAAGCTTTTGTCGATCAGGATCCACTCGTGGAGCAGAGAACTTCTTGATGATTTGTTTTTGGGCATGGTGCAAACGACTGCTATCGTCACCAGTAGCAAAAAGACTGAATATTTTGCCACTGCAATTTAAAAATGTGTTAGAAACTCCCTATAACGGAAGAAGCAATAATGCATACTACTCAATAGCGCTATTAAAATGTTTGCCTCTAGTTTTCACCTATTGTTGTGGCATGTAAACATCACACATTTCAGAACTGCTGCGTGCCACTGACCACCTCTTTCAACAATAGCTAGAAAATGATAACTGAAGGCAGCGAACGTTTTAATTAGTTTATTATTGTGGCGGATGGTTTAATTAAAGTTTATTATTGTAAGGTATTGCGCAAGATTTCATAATCTAATTATTTAATAGTTTCCTTATTCGAACAGTCTACCTTCGTTTTAAAAATACTTTTATATTCATAAATCTACTCTTATTTACTTAAATAACTGAATTAGGCACTTTTAGGTTCTATCACAAAAAATAGGTTTTATTAGGTCCTAACGTAAAATTAGGTCAATTTAGGCTCTATAAAATTGAAGTCTATTACTCGTTGGTAACTAAAACATTAAAATAAACCGAAGTTTGGAGTGTAGGAGGTCAGGAATAAAATAGGTCAGAACCTAAGAATCCGGGGCTTAGTAATAACACTGATGATTGCCTGGATTAGCAGGTAAGGTATGCTGTTGCGAATGTTGGTACTTAAATTGACAAGCCTTATATCCATCCAGATAAGTGTTTCAAACTTAATCATACACACACAAAATCTACCTACTAATTTGTAACCTGTGAGATTGTAGTACCAATGTGTATTTGCAGATGTGTTATGACTTTTGGTACATAGAGACCATCTTTTGCACCCAACATCTTAGTGAATTTTTTCACAATCACAATGTTAGTTATAATGTGCATGGATAAGTGTAAATATTTTCAATTTTAGAGCAATTTTTAAACTTTGTATAAATTTGGCCCATGGGTACTAATTCTGCATGGGAAGGGTTATTGAAGATTTCTGAATGTTTTGACAACGTACTTGTGAGCTTTCAATAATCCAAAGTAAAAGCAAATATTATTGTACAATAAATAAGATGATATTCACACCAAACTTAAGAGCAAACAGGATTCGAGACTCCCAGATAATTAGGGTTTTCTGCTTTCTGTTATGTGCAGATGGACATGAAAGTTTACATTTGTGTATGATTATACAAAAGCAGCTGAAAAAGTGAATTTAAACACTAGCTCAATGCAGAATGAGCAGCAGTTTATGTTGTAGCTAGCTATATTTTAAACATGAATTGTGCCTAAATTGATAATAGAAAATCATGTGAAACATTAAGAACTAAAGCATGAGTCACAAATAAAAATAGAACGGGACGTTAAGGACCACAGCAGCTAAAGAGCATCCATAAATAAATAAATTAAAAAAAAGGGTCACAAAATTTTAGAGATTTGCTGCATTCCGAGTTGACTTATAATTGTCATTACCAACTTAATTCCTCATTTATTTTTCTATGACAGTGTTATGAAAGACTGGAGAAATTCAAAGGATGCTACATTTGAGTTGGTTAAGTCTTTTATACTACCATTAATAACTGGAAAGCTGTTAATCTTTTGTGAGCATTTAAATGTATTCATAGCATTGTTGGTGGTCATCATGGTGGTTATTGTATAGAGCTTTCATTTACACATGGCCATATTATGGCGAATGCCTTGTCCTGCACTGCACTGTTTCTAACCAGTTCTGTTCCCCATCCACTATTGCTCTGTATGCCAGTTAATCAGTTGATGCAAATTCTTTGTATAGAGGATAGCTTGAGAGATCACAGTTTCATTGTAATAGTGTGTTAATGCTGTTATGATGCAAAAAGGCCTGTATAGTTTAGCTCACAGAATCTTCAGGTGTAATTCCTATGTCACAATAAACTTCTGTGGAGAAGTGAGATGGGGATTTATAGACAGATTCTATGCTGTTTGTGTGCCTCACAAGAAACAGTTATGAATAAATTCAGGGAAGCTGGATCTATTCTTGATAAAAACTGAAATTAAATCCCATGTTCTTACAGAGGAACAACTCAATGAAACTGGAGAAAAGTTAAAGTGAGTTGCACAGGAATCATTAATTTTGCAAACCTCATCTTGGAATGCCACTAAACTTTTAAAGTTAAAATCATATAAGGCAACGATGCAATAATGTGAGTAGATTTAATTTCTGCAATTGAGCATTGAGTAATGTTAATGATTCCTCTATTGACACATATTTAACTTTTTTTAGGGACAAAGCATGGTTTAATTTACATGGCCATGAAGAATTAATGAGTGTTAGTGCAAACTTTCTTAAAAGGTGTGAGGGATGTGTCACAGCACAAGGACATAATTTCCAGCTTCATATATGACGAAGATATGTGTTTATTGTAATTATAATTTCCATGAAAAATCTGTGCACCTGAATTTAAGGGGCTATGAATATCTGACTCTGCCAGCAGACAGCATTTTTCTCTGGAGTCAAGAAAATTTCCGTTAGACTGTCATCTTATTGGTTGTAATAACTTCCACAGCAGTGGTAGCTGTCACCATGGTGGTGGTGGTGGTGGTATAGGATTGTCATCGGTATTGTAGTAGAAGCAGCAACGGTGTTAGCAGTTATAATAGTAGTCCTAGTTTTCACATGGTTTAATAATTGTATTAATTTCTGACAGCAGCTATCATGGAGTTAGTAGTAAATGAGTTGAAGTGATAATCATCTCACTAGGAGTAATTGTCATAGTAGCTGCCTTATCCACTTTGTTTGATTCATTGTCCAAGTTGTCTACATCATGTATGCATTTGGGATCATCAAGTGGAAGTAGCAGAATGATAGTTGTCATCATAGCAAAGATAGTGGTGGGAGATATAATACAAAAGTATAATGTTGATTTGACCAAAATTTATAATTTTACAAATGCTCTCTTTGGTCACTTTTAATTTTTTAGTATAAAATTACAAATTAGTTATTCAAGTTTTAAGACAAGTTACTAGCTATTTCCAGAAAAAGAAATAAATATATGAAATCTCAGAAGAGAAGAAGACAAAGTTGGAATTAAGTTCAGTTTATATATGAATAATGGATTTTACACATAAACAAAATAGATAATTAGGATTCAGGCAGACAAAATTAAATAATGCCACATAGTTCTGTATATACTTTAAATCTTATTGTGAAAGTTAAGGATTTTAGAGGCAAGTGAGTGAATAACACAGCTTTGGAAGATAATTTTGTACAGTGGAGCAAATGATTGGAGGAGGATATAAAGTGCTTAATATTATGTTGGGGATTAAAATTCTTGAAAGTTGTGCATCCATATTCACATTAGTTTTAAATAGCTTCTAAAAGTTGTATCTGTTAGACAACTGAAGCATCTTGTTAATAACTGCTTTAGTAGGTGTGGAAATCAGTAAAGTTTGTATTTATTATAACAAAAATACAATAAAATGTGATTAGATTTTGAAAATCGTTCCCCCTCCTTTTTTTTTCGGGTAGCTTCTAATAAACAACTTGATTCTAAAAGTTTGAAAAAATGTACTTCTTTAGGTGCAAAATGTAACATATAAGTTGGCAGGTTTGCAGAGTAAGTATGCAGTGAATTGGAAACATCTGTACAAGTGCATATTCTGATTTAACTTAGGCTAGGTCTTTGAGTATCCCCTCAACTCTCCTTTAAACAGGGAATAATAAAATTTATATTTATGAAAAAATTAGATGAACATTTTTAAACAAGCTGAAGACTACTTGTTCTACTTTTTTTTATGTATATATTTATGCATGGAAGATAATTGTGTAAAGACAAAAAGGTTGCAGTTTTGGCATATTTTTAAAAAATTTATAAAACATATAATGAACGATTTGGAAAAATCTCCAAAACACGTAAACTGTTTACCATTTGAACTTTCTGCCATTAACTTGGCTGTTAGAATTTTTTTTGAAGGGGTGCGTGAATATTTATGACCAGGAGTGTATGTGGCAGGCTGAATCGTCCACCTAAGAAGTCTTTTCGTGTTGATTGTCCTAGGAATCAGGATATAGTTACTCAACATGTAAAAGGGCAACAAATAAAGCATGTCTTTGGCTGTACAAAGTAACAGTAGTGCAGAATAAAGGAGTCTGATAAAGCAAAAAGAATTTGATTTTATCATTGGTTTCAGGACCTTACTCAGAATAACCCAAGAATGTTGGACATCTTGTGGTTGACATGGTTTCATTTGTCGAAATCAACTTCCAAAATTTGAGGTAATAAAAATTAGCATTAATGGTATGACTTTGGGACTCTTTAAGCAAAACACGATGCCTGGCATACCAAATTGTTCAGCGGAGGATGGTGCTCTCTTCCAGCATCTTTTATGACCCAGAGCTATGTCACATGGACCAAAGTAAGACACCTAACAAATTTCACTAGAACTTTAATTACTATTAATAATTATTAATTAATTATTCTCAAAATATTTGACTCGGTTTTCTAAGAGTCATTCTGTACTTCTTGTTTTTCCTGTAGTGGACTTTTGGATTAAGAAATGATGCTGCAAGCCAAAAATAGTCAGTTATGCATTCTGCAAAAGATGAAACTTTTCTCCAAGCAATATGTGCACAGTTTTTCAGCTGTACCACATAATATTCTGAAACAATTCCCATATTATACTAGTCGACCAGGATATGAGTGCAAGGACATCATCTCAGGGTATAGGGGGGGCGTCAATTGCCCCAAGTTAGAAATAATTAGGCTACTGGTTATTATTGCTCCACCAAAAGAAAAATTACTAGAACTCTACTTTTAATATAAATAGATCACAATTAAAAGATGAAAGATGATTTTCTCTTAGGTTACATGTGTTGTTAAAACTCACATGAAACTTCGGACAGTTGCTTCAGGCAATCTTGTCCCCCCCCCCCCCCCAAGCAAAAACTGAAATGACCTTCCTGTGAATGCGTTTGGAGGAACTAAAACCCTGATATGACCATAGTAGTTAAAAAGGGCTATAGAAATGGGGGGAGGGAGAAAGTTTGACTTTATCTCTTTGCTAACTTGATGTTCCTTAACGTGTGTAGAATGGATAATTCAGATACGAAGAAATCGGTTTCCTATGGAAGTTATTAAAAAACAAAGCTAAAACTGAAGAAATGATGATATCAGAATAAACGCTCTTATTAAATGGATATGTTTTTGTTGTTGCTCTACAATTATTGTATCTAAAACATTAAGAAGGTAACAAAAGCTAGTGAAGGAGCTAACATAGAGGAAATACAAAGTAACTCTAATTCAAAATGAATTCTTGTTATGCTAAGTTTGATGTCACGTGATAATTAGAACCAAACGACGTGAATGAGTAGCGTGAAGAAATAAAAACAACTACCAACCAGCCACTCCCATTATGTGAAGTGCATCCTAATTAGATCTTTAATTTAGTAGCATTTTTAAACTTTGCTTTATGTTCATGATAATCCCGACTCAGTTCAGTGCTATAAAGATTTCTTAACAATCCGAGTGGAAAGCTTGTAGCCGTTTATACATTACATAGGGGAACTATCTAGTGTACGACATGATTATAAGTATGCAGTAATTCACCCACCCTAGTTGAGAATCGCACAAATGTTCTGGATTTATGAGGCAGTGTGGTGACTAGACTGCAGTCTCAGTGACATTCAACTCAAGGGTATCTAAACTCTCTCCAGAACTAGGGATGCGATGATACCACTATTTCTTGATACTTATTTTTTTATTAGTGTTTAACCCCACTCCTACCATAGGTGGTGACACTAATACATGAAATGAAATAATAATTGGGAAAGGAAATTTAGGAAGAAAGCTTTTTAGGCCTAAGTTTAGGGTACCTTCCCGGCATTTGCCAGTGATGATGAAAACCTGGACCATCAGAGAGGACGGTCCTGGCAGGATTTAAACTGCAGACCTTCCGTTCACGAATCTGTGCCTTAACGATCTCGGCTACCCGCGTCGGTTTTTTTTTTATCGATACATACAGTGATATAAGTTTTTGATTAGGCACCGATATTCGATGTTCACTTTATTAAAACTTGGAAGGCAATAGCTCGTTCACTGAATTACTGTGGCATTTTTAGTTTTTAGTGTATAAATACTTGTAATCACAAAATGTTTGAACGAAACTGGTATGATAAACAGTGTAGCTACGTTTATATGGAGAATATGGCGAGGCTGCATAACCACAAACTAACAAACTGAAGGAAGACAAAAATATGTTTTCAGACACTAGAGTTTTGCATGTCTGAAGTTCCGATTCATTTCTGCTGGATTCGCCGATTTTGATAATTGAAATTTGTAGATGTAAAGGCGGAGAGTGAGTCACTTACCAAGCCAGCCGACTGCAGAAACAATGCGGTGCGTCAGCTAAATTAGCTTTATTCAAAACTCAGTTAACGCTGCAGGTTACATTACTAGCTTCCCCGGTTACTTTGGTATGTTTTCACTTAAATATAGGAGCCACTGGAATGCTGTTTTGATTCACTTATAGTGTGCAGTCATAGGCAGGAGCCAAGAATGTTGAGTCAAGAAATACGTTGGTGACACATGCTAGGCAACATTGCGAAGATGTCTTATTCACGCAATGCTTCTTTCGTCCTTGTCTAGCCCAACGTGAAACCCAACAACTGCGAATAATGGTGTCTGGAACAAAAATACGAAAATTAAAAATCTGATACGTTGCATTCACATTATTTTCTCAACTTTATCTTCTACAAAATATTCTCACAAAACTTATTTGATAATAGAGATAGACTTTCGTTACACATTACACATTTCGTTCTAAGTATAAGAAGAATATAGACTAAAACGACAGTCAGATTTTTAAAAAGCCGATCGTTATTTGCTGGTTTTGAAATTCCATTTCCCTTTAAGTTTTATTTATGGACGCTTTTTAACTGCTGTGGTCCTATATTGAGCGTGAAAAACCGGAAATTTTGCTCAGAGGCCTCTTTATCAGGCTTGAGGTTCTTTTACGTGCCGTAAATCTACGACACGGGACCACCGGCTTTACTTCCCTTCCGAAGGAAGCCATGCTAAGGATTTTACACCCTAAAAGATCCATCGCTCTCCGCCGGGTTTGAACCCGCGGCCTCCGGATCCATGTTCCTTGCGTGACCACGGGAAAAAAGAATGGCGACTTACCAGTTGAAAAGAAAGTATAACTGTTTAAAAATCAATATCAATAACAAAGAATATCTTAGAAACGGTTAACGGCACAAAACATTTTATTTAACATAAATTACGTACTTTAACGAGAGCCACATTTGTTTGTTTAGTAACATTTTGCCTCTCTCTTACGGTTCACGAATTATACAAAAATTATTCAGAATGATTCAGGGCTTCATAGCTATTAACAGAAAATTCAAGATATACATTTTATTTATCATACAGCTATATTAAATATAATATGGTACTTAAATGAAAATCAATGGAGTATTTTTTTAGAAACTGAAAAATAAACGGAAGTATGGGTTTTTGTTGAAAATCTTCGTGTCACATCCTTGGAAGATGCTGAACTTAAATACCAAGTTTTCTCTTAAATGCCAAGGCTGTTCGTTTATTCGTAATGTTATTCACAGGCATACATACACATGCGCGCGCGCGCCCGTCCGGACCTCCTTTTAAAACTGCTTCTTTCGTACTTAGGGAACTTCAAAACGTATATTTCCATTGAAATCTCGGTATCGAAGTTTCGGGTGGAATGAAACACTTCCTCTACTTGCTATAGATAAGTAGTATAGAAAGTAAATATGTAGAGTATCGGAAAACCATAGACATTATTATTTCAGTGCATTGTACCAATGCCTCCTAAGAGGCGTTGATGATTATACTTGGATTCCACGTAGCATCGAGGTATCGAAGGTTCATCCCGACCAGAAACAGTAACTAGCTCCGCTAAAAGCCGTTCAGATCGCGCTAGTGTTCAGTACAACACGCCTTCCTTGTGACGCGGCAACACGCTTTACTTCTATGTCTGCGGGAAATATAAATCAGCAGAGCGTGGCGCATCTGGAACCCTGGAGCCTATTCCATAAAGCTTACAAATTATGTCATAAGTTATTTTCTCTTCCATACAGCAAACATTGGTACTTGTGATTTAAATGCACATGCCAGCTGATAGGCTCAGACCACATGTAAGCTGTTTACATTTAATTCAACACGAATAAACAGTAATCATTCACTTTTAACCCCCATTCGGCGCTCTGATTTATCCGTTTATAATCTGCCTCTACTTTATTTTCATTTTATAACAACCCCCCCAATAAAGAACATCACACATCCCTCCCTTCATGAACCTATGAGGTATTTACCGGAGGGGAATACCTTGCCACAGCGGCCAACTAGATCTATTGTGACTACAACTCCCAGGAGGAAGAGATGAGGTGAGGAAGTCGCAGGCAGTCAGGCAGGTCCACAGAGACGCACGGAAGTCCCTAATAATAACCAGCAGAGGCGAAAAATCCCACGAGAGGGCCAACGCACCCTGGCGTTTTACGGGGAGAAATCTTTTACAAACCGCAGCAACCATGCCATCTGCTCGACATTAGAAGCACTACGGAATCCGAAGACACTTCCTGAAAGATGAAACGGAGAGAGATGACATGATAGGAAATAAGGGAAAGGAAAAATCATGGTAGAATACATCACCCCAGCATTCGCCTAGGCAACCAGAGGAAAATCAGGAACAATCTCGTGGTTAGAGTGGGCGGCTACCGGGAATCGAAACCAGGACCTCCGGAATGCGGGCCACAGACGTTGCCTGAGCCATCTCGCTCGGTTCATGAATCTATAGTACATTACGATCACGAGGTCAGTGATGCAACAGTCAGTGATACGTGACTAATTATGACAACATGGAAGCGAATATATGACAGCCATGGAGGTTTCTTCCAATAACTGTTTGGAAAACCTAAGGCTATTTAAGTAGCAAAAGCAGTAATGTAGCAGGAAATTGTTTATTTAATACCTACAATAAATACATTTTACCAGAACTACTAAGAGTTCATATAAAAGTATATCATGACTAGGGTAGTAAAAATACTATATAATATGAAAATTAAACGCAAACTACTGCATTTTACCCTATATGATTGCCATTAATGGCATAATTCGATGCCACCTGCATAACATTTATGTATCACGTTTTGCATACACCTCAGGCGACCCATTTGCAGTTCTCGACTGTTCCTGACACTCGCGAACGTTCTAGTAACGGTATCCGAAGTATTTAAAGCACGACATGATTAGAATTGCTTTAGTTTTCAAGCGTCCAACAGTACAGTGCTTCCTCGTGCTGAAGTGTGGGGACATTTTGACAGTCAGCAGGTACAAGCAAATAGAGGCAAAATGTAAACACTGTGGAACCGTCTACAAGAATGCTCTTGTTACGAGACTTAGTGAGCATATCAGTAAATGTCTTATGTCCACTATCTGTTAAACGCATGGCTTCAGCGGCGTCACAAGGACCTTCGTATACGCGGGGGACATATTCTGTGATCCGTCCAAGTTCAACATCATTTTCGGCGGTAGCGTCTACAAGTACTGACGACAAGCCTAACGCCAACTTGCCAGTAGATTTAGCTCCAGCTGTTACTGACGGCGAAGTAGATGTTATCACACGGGCCGTTTACAGTTCTGGCGTTCCTTTGTCAATGCTTGAATCGAAATACTGGTAACAAACTTTCCAATCACCTGGCTACGATCCACTTAACCACAATTTTCTGTGTGGAACTTTACTCACTGCAGAATGCCAACGAGTGCAGATGATTGTAGCGAAGAAACTCCAGCACACAAATGGTCTTGGTTTGATGTACGATGGATGGGTTTTGAATTGCATTTTTAGTTTCCCTGAACCGATATTTTACAAGGGCATTCGGCCTAATGTACAAAGAGAAACCGCCAAATTTATTGCAACAAACATGTGTCATTGACGAAATAGGTAAGGACAAGTTCGTGGCTGTGATCACCGATAACACAGCGAATGTGAGAGCTGCATGGAAAATAGTAGAAGACAAGTATAAACATATACCTGCGAGGATGTGAAGCACATTGTATCAGCTTGCTAATTAAGGATACCATGGCCTTGGTCGTACTCGATGAACTACTGTAACAGAGCAACGAAACAATACAGTTATTTAAGTATAGCCCTGTCCCGCACGCTTTATTGGAATCTAAACAGAAGGGAAAATACGGATCATCTGCCTGCACGCTAAACTCCCAATTCTGACTTGTTGTCTTGCCTTTTGAAAGTCTGTTAAAAAATAAAGAGGCCATTCTGGAAGTCATTGTTTGTCCCATCGTTCAGTTCGATATAAACATTAAGACTGCAGTGCTAGCAGGTGATACTGGGAGAAGCTTGAGGAATTTACGTGGATGCCACCAATCAAACCGAGACAGACATTTCTGTGTTACCAGATATTCACCCTCATTACACGCATTTCACGTCACGTAGATTCTGTGCTTCAAGGCAGTGCGACGTTCTCTTTGAGTGATGAGCTAGCTGTAAGAGACGCAATTAGAATAGGCAGGCATTGATTTGCAAGCCTATTCATGCCACTGCACATTTGCTGGATCCGCAATACCGTGGTCCACAGCGGTGACGACGAGAACCAAGCACTGGACTACATTGCTGAAATGTGCAACGTGTCAGGGTGGAAATATGGAATAATGGTAGCTAATATATGTCCGAATTCAGAGCACGTTGTGCTTATTTCTTTCTTTTTTACTTCCCGCGAGATAGCTTATGGAAAGCTGCTCAACACGTGTCGCCTTCTACGTGTGGCAGGGGTCGTGCGGGAATCAACTGCTAAATGTACTGGCGCCTTGGCTGGTCAATATACCACCATCATCTGCTACAAGTGAGGGAAACTGATCGGTTCATGTGCGAATCCACACGAAAGCCAGGAATAGGCTTTCTCATGCAACGACAGAAAAGCTGGTTTCGGTGCAGTGGAATCTCCAAAACAGGGATGATACAGTAAATATTCAAGGGTCAGCTACGGATAAGTGGCAGTAGGCATCATCTCAAGTATCTGATGAAGGTACTGACACCAAGTAAACACTTTTGTCTACATAGAGTGTGACATAAAAGTAATTAAGTATTATGCTTTCTTTCCTTATCCATTGCTTTGTAACATCAAATTGTCAACAAATGTTTTGTTAATTATTCAGAGTGTTTGGGAACGTTTAGGTATTACTCAGATATGTAAATAAAACCATGTCTTTATTTTCAATTCACTTGGTTGATATAATGTACATTATGATAGAAAAACGCCGTAATAGGAAATAGAGAATTTAGTATCCTTTACTTGCTTTGAAATCACGAATCCTACCATGTGTACCAATCTTACCAGATATTATTACGTTTAAAATCCTGATTTTATATTATACCAACTATACCCTTGCGTATTATACTCGCCGCATCCTTAGGCACGATATTGTGTTAGTCAATTTTTTGAAACGAGTGTCAGCTTTAAGGGAAAGACGTAAGTAGTACACGTGTGGTGGAGAAGTTACCTAGCAAGCGCGATTTTCAATCCGAAGAGTACTAATACGGTAACAGCATTAATCATAAAATGCGGATCAAATGACGTGTCTTGCAATGTCGCACGCAAAATTGTTAAATAAAATAACATAAACAATACAAAATATGAATATTTCTTGAGTAACCCTAGCAACGTCATTCACTCCGTACATGCTTTTGTTTAAAAAGCGGAAGGAAGCCGCAACACACTTTATTGACAAATTTGTTGCGGTACACTAGCGATGATATCAAGTACCCCACTTACAGCTTGCACTGATCTTAGATATCGGTTTAAAAATAAACATACACACACACACACAGTGGAAAAAAGGTTTTGGTAAGACACATACCATACAGACCGTCGTTTGCTGTGGAAGATTATGACATTCAGATTTAACGACGTGCTTGCTAGGCAACTTCTCCGACACTCGAGTCGTACGCCTCTGTGAAAGTACTAGACGGATTGAATCCTAAGCTCAGCGGCTAGACAAGTGACGTCAAAGAGCATCTCATGGCACACTTAGAAATTAACACTCAGTATATACTCCTATGTAAAACACCTAGAGCTAATTTAGACAAACTCTTCTTTTGGAATAAGGAGTGAGTGAACAAAAGTGAAAAGTCCATAAGGTCAGTACGTTTTCTTGAGTGTAAATTCACTATTAACTGATATGCTTAGAGTTTATTTATATTGTGACTTTGTCCAGTTTTAGACTGTCACCTTGCTCATCTCTCACTGTCACTGTTTTAAGTTCTTATCTAGTTCGACTTCACTGGGAATTCACTTCGTTCACATTATCACTTCACTAAGGTGAAGTAGTTCAATTCTCCGTCATTTCACTTCCTCGCGACGTAGCCTCTTCACGCCGGACGGTTCGCTTCACTCGGGAGTCGAACACAAGACCTCCACAACCCGTCGCTCCGCAGTAGCACTCGCTACACGTCACAACAGTCGTCACCAACTCGCTTGGAGAATCGCTCTCGATGTCCCACGGGAAACTCACTGGCCGACGCAATTCAACTCGACTCGCACTGAATCGACTGCCTGACTCCCGCGAGAACGCTCACTTATATAGTCAGTGGAATCTTTTCATAAGGTTCTCGAACCTTCTACAACTATTTCGATACACTTTCTGGAGGAGGGGGGAGAGAAGAAGGTTCTAGTTATCTGCCGATAGCGCGCCCGGATTTTACGCTGGCGAGAGGCAGTTATCGGCGCTTATTCTGACTGCCCGGCGCAGACCTCCCGATAACCTTGCGTCATAGCCGCTGCATCACAATATTATATTCGAAATCGTGTATAGGAGTAGGAGTACATATCACGAAGGGGCCTTCGAAATCTGGGCAGAGCACCGCACGTCGGTCAATGTGGCCCTTTGTGCTTCTAAAGTGACTCCTGGGAGGGAGGGCTGAGTGGAAGACTCGAAGAGCGACCAGATATGGGCGGCGATGTGCGCAAATATGGACGGGGTCCCTTACGATACCAGATTGAACACACCGACGCCGATTACCCTGTCCACAAACCCGACCCTCCTGGCAGGTCCCTAGAGTCCAGGGATGTCGCTGCAGAAGGCGGGTCTGTCAACAGTTCAACCAACGCCAGGGAGACACCTTTTTAAAGAGCACCTCTACCGCCCACCTGCAACACACCATACGCGTCGCCTGATCCTTCAACCCTGAAACAGATGATAAAAATGATGGGGACAGGAAATTCGTGCTAGAAGAGGAACCACACCAGCATTCGATTACCGATCCAGGTAAAAACCCATGGCCAGAGTGGCCGCCCTACGGGAATCGAACCCGGGACCTCCCGCATGAGAGCCTCACGCGTTACCGCGGAACCATCTCGCTCGGTGAAATTGTGTATAAGTTGTTATTATTATTATTATTATTAATAATAATAATAATAATAAAGTAACCTAAGTTACCTTAGTGCAGTCTGCAATATTGATTCTAGTAAAAGAATTAGTTTTATTCACAATAAAAGAAATAAATAAAATAATGGGTTGTATTTAGTTTAATTTATGCGTATTCATGTTTAAATTATGTGTGTGCAACACAGTTTTAAATATAAAATTTGGATTTCTTGACATTGTTGGTCCATAGCTGCTGCCATCTTTTGAGGTCATAATTACGTATCCTGTGATAGAGACTCCGAAGCTGTTGGAGGTGGCGAGGTGGCACGTCGTATTTCTGATCACTAGATGGCTGGAGAAGAAAATCCCGCTCAAGGTCGCTAGATGGCAGGATTGTTAAATCTTCTTTATGTTAGGTGGTCTGATTCTACCAATATTGGTTCATGCGGCTCCAGCATGGGCATACATTGATGATTCAACACTTAAAGCCACTGAACAAATCCGCGAGGACTTGACTGTACCCTACTTGCGGAAATATATTTCACAACATATACAAAGTTTTACCACTGCTTTCAATTGAGTCTAAATGCATTAGTACGGCAACTTGGAAACTACAATGTTAATCATTACATAAGATACAAGACACCAAAGACTGCCTTAAATGACTATTTCTTGATTAGTCAGCCTAATTTTTTTAGGAAGGCGTTTTAAGTTGCTTACATAAACTTTATAGAATCACAATTATGTATAGTCGAGGATGCTTGTCATTTCGATACTATTGTCATTGTACGATGCATGTAAAAGAAATAGTCGCAATGCTTTTTTTTTGCCTCCATTTTATATAAGAACAAATGGAAGCTCCACTGTTTTCGATTTGTAAAGTTTAATGCTATTAGTAGGGTAAGGTAAGATATTTTTGCGGTATAGGTAATTTCACAGCATATTTTTAAGAGCATGCTGCAAACTTGCCTACTGCTTTAAGGTTTCACAGTTTTGTTAACAGGTAGAATTACACCTTCCCTTCAAACTGGTCGGCATTTCCAGATCCCCGTGGCCAATGGAATGCAGAGACCAAAGATTTTCCCATTTAGTGTCGAGTTTACTGGTGAAAGGAAGGTGATGTGTGCCTACAAAGTTTTAAATTTAGTTTCAAGCCATTTGAAACAAGTCACGCACGTTTTATTTACACGGAATAGACATATGTGATGTATAAACAATTTGGCGAATTTTTTTTGTGATGCATAAGCGTACAAGAACTTTAAGAAACCAGCGCATTTTGTTACGAAAATGTTCTACATGTTATACCATTCCATTCTTGAACTCTTACATCAGTTTTACATGTTCCTGCACACCAGTTGTTACACATATTATAGAGGTAAGTATTCTACATATATAATCGTAAAAACTGATTAATTTTAGACTATCGCCGAATTACCTTACCTAATGCTAATGTTGCCAATTTACCTACCCATCATAAGAAAATAGTATTTATTTGTTAGGCAATATATTTGGAGTTATAAACTTAATGTTTAATTACATTTTTATTACTTTTTTCAGAATTTCGCTCAACATGGCTCCTAAGAAGACAAAGACTAATAAAAAAGGAAGTGAAAAAGTAAACAAAAATTATGAAACTTCAGATCTTTTGAATGCAGCCAGGAGACTGAAATTCGAAAGTATGAGAATATACAAAGCAGCAAAATTGCATAGTGTTACTTACAACACAATTAAGACATATTTGCTCAAAAATAAAGACCTGGAACATCCATAAGTGCAAAAATTGGGTCGGTCATTTGCATTACCATCTGATATCGAGCAACGCGTCATCGTGGCAAATTTCATCATTTATCATGACAAATGCCAAACACAGCAAACAAAGAAAGCTGTTTACATGTATGATAGATGTTGTGAAGGTTCAGGTTCTGAAAACGAGGACTACGTATTGTAGAGACCAGTTGATATGGTGTTGCAAAATTACCTTACCACTACTGCAAAATTAACTTACCTATTGCAAACTTTGCTACCTGCGCAGGCTATCATTGTGTTTATCACTGTTAAAAATACAGTGTTCAGAAAAATGTGATTTTTTATTAAAATATTTGTCAGTTATGCGATTACCGAAAAAAATGTTCCCAAAAGTGTATCTTAGCTTAATATTGTAAAACATTACGTTTTTCGAAAATACTGCGAAATTGCCTTATCTTATCCTAATTCAGAAGAAGATATTGAAGAACGTTTTACTGTCAATGCTTGTCCAGTTAAGCACAATTTTTGTTTCTGAAGTTGAGTTAGAATCTAAGAAATTCATAAAAATAATTCCGACCTCACTATGAGTCGCCACAAGTACAGTGCTTTTCTCTCTCACTGCGGTCACCGCTCGGCGGCCTCCGCTCCTGCTGCCTCGGTTCGGCCTACCGTCGAAAGAGGTATAGGTAATATCCCCGCAACCGCTTCACAGCCTACACTTGCAGTTACAATTACAATGATAATAAGCACATACACTACGTGATCAAAAGTATCCGGACACCTGGCTGAAAATGACGTACAAGTTCGCGGCGCCCTCCATCGGTAATGCTGGAAGTCAATGTGGTGTTGGCCCACCCTTAGCCTTGATGGCAGCGTTCACTTTCGCAGGCATACTTTCAATCAGGCGCTAGAAGGTTTCTTGGGGAATGGCAGCCCATTCTTCACGGGGTGCGGAACTGAGGAGAGGTGTCGATGTAGGTCGGTGAGGCCTGTCACGAAGTCGGCGTTCCAAAACATCCCAAAGGTGTTCTATAGCATTCAAGTTAGGACTCTGTGCAGGTCAGTCCATTACAGGGAAGTTATTGTCGTGTAACCACTCCGCCACAGCCCGTGCAGTATGAACAGGTGCTCGATCGTGTTGAAAGATGCAATCTCCATCCCCGAATTGCTCTTCAACAGTGGGAAGCAAGAAGGTGCTTAAAATATCAATGTAGGTCTGCGCTGTGATCGTGCCACGCAAAACAATAAGGGGTGCAAGGCCCATCCAGGTAAAACACGGCCACACCATAAAACCACCACCTCCGAATTTCACTGTTGGCACTACACACGCTGGCAGATGACGTTCACCGGGCATTCGCCATACCCACATCCTGCATCGGATCGCCACATTGTTTACCGTGATTCGTCACTCCACACAACGTTTTGCCACTGTTCAATCGTGCAATGTTGACGCTCCTTACACCAAGTGAGGCGTCGTTTGACATTTTCCTGCGTGATGTGTGCCTTATGAGCAGCCGCTCGACCATGGAATCCAAGGTTTCTCACCTCACGCCTGGATCCTGATGCAGTTTGGAATTCCTATGTGATGGTCTGAATAGATGTCTGCCTATTACTCTTTACGACCCTCCTTAAATGTTGGCGGTCTCTGTCAGTCAACAGACGAGGTCGGCCTGTACGCTTTTGTGCTGTACATGTCCATGTTTCCACTTCACTATCACATCAGAAACAGTGGACCTAGGGATGTTTAAGAGTGTGGAAATCTCGCGTACAGACTTCTGACACAAGTGACACCCAATCACCTGACCACGTTCGAAGTCCGTGAGTTCCACGGAGCGTCCCATTCTGCTGTTTCACTATGTCTAATGACTACTGAGGTCGCGGATAATGAGTACCAGGCAGTAGGTGGCAGCACAACGCACCTAAGATGAAAAACGTATGTTTTTGGGGGTGTCCGGATACTTTTGATCACATAGTGTACCTTACCATAAGAAATGTTGGAAATGTCCTCTATCCAAACATTTCTGGCATCTTCTCAAATGAGGATAAATAGATAGATCCCCTGACTTAACTGTAGGTATGCGATTTTTTTATCTATGGGAGAACTTGAACAATAAAGTATATGTAAGAAACCCCATACATTATAAGAACTAAAAGAATAGAGCAGGCGAGAAATTAACTCAATTTCGGATACTGAACTCTTGATTGTGAATGAGAATTTCCAAGAAAGACGCCAGAAATTTGTGGATAGAGAAGGACAACATTACCAACATCTCTTGTGATAAGGTATCTGCTTATTATAAATGTAATTGTAATTGTAACTATGAGAACGTGAGGCGGTTTCGGGGATATTAAAATAGTTTCGGCCGGAGTCTGGACTGCGGTAGCCGGCGCGCGAGCTGTCATGTGGTGGCCACAGTGTGAATGAAAAGCACTTTAGTTCTAGGAATTTAGATTAAGAATGAACACGTAGTGTTGCCAAGGTTATCTAAATAATCTTACGTATGTGCTACTTTTATTCGGTTATAATGCATATTATCGGTGAGTCTTATGTGTTCTGTGGCATTAGCGTTAAATAAAGTAAGTGTTTCGCATGTGAGGCGAATTTACAATGCAATAGTATCACATTATTTGCTATGTAATGAAAATGACCATGTGATTGTTTTAAATAAAATCTATATCCGTGTCAATAATTCATTTAAATTTTGCGTGAAATAAATCGTTGGTTATGCACATTTTCGCAGCAACTCGGAGTGATGTAAAACTGAAGTAGTGCAATTAATTGAAAGAAGTATCAATAAAAGATAAATCTGGAAAATACAAAGTATCCATCGGTTATATAACCGTTTAAAGATTTCATGTAATGTAAGTGCTGGGTGTCTTTAAAGTAATATGTGCTAACCACTTTGGCATTTAATTTGGGGATTGTCATGTAGTGTAAGTGTAAAGTGTCTCAAAACAATATTAGCTAACCGCTTGGCAGTATTACTTCATTTGATTTGGGAATTGTCATGTCGTGTAAGTACAAAGTGTCTCAAAGCAATATTAGCTAACCGCTTGGCAGAATTGCTTCATTTGATTTGGGAATTGTCATGTAGTGTAAGTGTAAAGTGTCTCAAAACAATATCAGCTAACCGCTTGGCAGTATTGCTTCATTTGATTTGGGAATTGTCATGTAGTGTAAGTGTAAAGTGTCTCAAAACAATATTAGCTAGCCGCTTGGCAGAATTGCTTCATTTGATTTGGGAATTGTCATGTAGTGTAAGTGTAAAGTGTCTCAAAAGAATATTAGCTAACCGCTTGGCAGTATTGCTTCATTTGATTTGGGAATTGTCATGTAGTGTAAGTACAAAGTGTCAAAGCAATATTAACTAACGATTTGGCAGAATGTCGTTTCTTTTAATACTTCACGTAAATGCCAAAACTATTTAAAACAATGTTTTGTTTACCACTTGGTATTCATTTTTATGGAAATTGCAATAGTATGTTTTGATTTTGTCCAATGTAGGTGCAGATGGTACAACATAATAAATCAAGTAAGTACTTGAAAAAATGTGGTGTTATGTATTATTGTTTTCCCTCCTGTTTCTAAAACGTACCTACAGCAGATTTTTTTTTTGGGGGGGCACACTATTAGATGAGTTGCTCATACGTAAATAGTAGTGCTTAAATCGGTAATTTCTATTAAAATACAAGCTCTCTCTCTTTTAGTATGGACCGCTAACTGGTTTTTGTTTCTTTTTTTATGATTCAGTGGCATAATTATGATTCGTCAAATTTTCCTGGGGAGATATTTGTGGATCAGCAAGGGTATGCAAGGATAGTAGGAGGTGACGATCAGTCTATGCAAATGCAACAATAGGAAAGACCTACAAAGGAATGTGTGAGGTGCACAAATTGTAATGCTTCCACTGGTTCACGCAAACCTGAAATATAAGAGAAAATCAGGCTGTAGTATGCTAAGCTTTGTGGTGAATCAATACGCAGAAAATGAAGGGGTTTTGGTGTATAATGTATTTAACATGATACTGCTGTGAATGGTATGAATAACCAAGGTGCATGAAGAAAAATGATGTCAGCTGGAATTTGTAATCTTGTCTATAAAACAAAAGCTCAAATTGTAAAACCACCCCCCTTAAAAAAATTACAACTACATTTTTTGTATTCATTTCTGTCGACTTGCAATTTATTGTAAATTGATTATATTCCTCCTTTTCTATATCTATTCTGGATTCCCATTATATGAACTTAAACGAGAATGAAAGAGGACTTTACAGGGCTATTAACATGCGTGTACAAATGTTTACTTTATTTCCTATGCCAATAACTGACTCACATTCTGACTTAGACAAAGCTGTACGCTAACGATATGTTTTGAAAAAAATTAAAACCCAACTTACAAGTTTAAAATGTTACTTCTACCCATATTCTTTAATGTCTTACAAACAAAATTTGATACATAAATATATCGTCTGGCCGATCTGGACAAAGCTTTGCTCAGTTAAACACGAAGGCGGGCGAATGTTATAGACTATATTACGTAATTTTAAAAGAGTCATTCATATCTTAAAACCCTTGTATAATAGTTATTTAGAGGACTAGTTACAAAAGTAGAGGTTTAGTAATCAGAGGCTCAAGTTAGAACACGGCCGAAGGGAGTGTTTTAAGAGCAGCGAGTTAATAAAGCTAAATTGTAACGTGCTGTCTACAATAATTTAACTACATTTGGAGTATTTTAGTATATGTTGTATATTTAATGAAATTTATTTATTGCAGAGACGATATGCTTAGAGAGAGAGAGAGTGAGAGAGAGAGAGATAGTAATGTGGGCTTTGGAAAAAAAATACACGATAAATCAACAGACTTTGTTGTTATATTCTGCAATTTTGGATGCTAGTTTCATATGTAAATTTAAAGTAAAAATGAGCGAAGAGGGTGATTTTCACGGTTCATCAGGACAAATTTTAAAAGCAGGCCAAGATGCAACTATTAATATATTTCCAGAAAATCAAGGAAAGTTTATTTATGTAGTTACACGAAATTCAAGGACTGGTGTGTGGGTAATGAAGCACACGTAAATGAAGGTTCTTTGTTGGCGTATTTTTATGAGAAGTCGAAAAGTATTAAAGCTTCGAGTCTTTGGAGTGAATATTCCATGGTGAGATCAACTGTTTTGATTAATGATAATATTGATATCAGTCAGTTTGGAAAATTAAAGGCATTTTTAAAGAGCGTATTTTACGTTTTTTTGAACCTATATTTTAGGTTTTGATAGCATGTTTTATGTTTGTTAGAATATAAAGTATAGGTTTTGTTGCCTAGTAACTATGAACTAAAGCATCACTGATTATTGTAGTAGTAGATAAAAAGTGTAAACCGTATTCTTTTGTTTTATTATTACTTTCTCTACTACGTATAGTAAGTAGGGGAAGTATTGCATTCCACTCACGAATTCGATACCGAGATTTCACCGGAAATACATGTTTTGAGGCCTCCTGAATCCAAAAAAAAGTATTTTTGGAAACATGACCGTGTGTGTGTCTGTGAACATCATAACTCAGAAACGAACAGTCAGATAAACACCAAACTTTGTATTTAGGTTCAGTATCTTCCAGAGATGCGACATGAAGGTTTTCAAGAAAATCCCCCACCCCAAATTACCCTTACATGGAACAATTTTCGAAAATTTTAATTTTCTCAAAAATGGCTCTTAACGATTTTGATTAAATGTTATATACTTAAGATACTTTCATGACAAATAAAATGTATATCTTGAATTTTCTGGGAATGTCTCCAAAAGTATTCTTCATTGTGAACGACTTTTGCATAACTGTAACCATAAGAGGCGGCGCCGTGGCCGAGCGATTAGACCGCTCGCCTCCCATCTAGGCGGCCCGGGTTCAATCCCAGGGACCTGCATGTGGGATTTGTGGTGGACGAAGCGGCGTCTGGGCGGGTTTTCTCCGGGTTCTCCGGTTTCCCCCGCCATTCATTCCACCAACTGCTCCATCATCACCTTTCCTTTCATCCATTTCACCAACATTTCGTTTCATCTACTTCCTTCATCCCATACCAGGCATCGGGCTGATCACCCATCCTGGATGCTCTGTCTGATCCATGAGTGTCTGCTCCTCGACGGGCCTCTGACCCCAGGCACCCGCTTGTAAGTCCTGGGGGGTGTAAGTCCTACATAAGAGGAGGGTAAACAGATAATGAATGAATGAATGAATGTAACCATAAGAGATAGACAAAATTTTACTACACAAAAAATGTAGAACCATTTTCCAGATATTGCTTGTTATTCCCTTAAATTTTTCAATACTTACACTTTTTGTCAAATGGGAATTCGTTATTCATTTTTTTTGTCCTGGTAATGCAAACAGAATGGAATACTCCACATAGCAACCAGCTCTTAAAATATTTGACTATCGTTTAAAGCCTACCATATTTCCCTTTCATCTACAAGATAATTAGCAATAAGATTAACATCTCGATTAACATGAAGCATATGGAGAATAAGCGTTTGTAAAAATAGTTTGTACAAGAGTAGAGAAAGTCATGTGAGTGTAACCATAAGATTTTTTTATGCTGTTCTGTATAGCTTATTTGGTAAATTTATATCTCATCGAGTTTTGCATGTGAAGTTTGTTCAGATCAGTTAGGAGAAGAGTTCCCCAGAACTTGAATTCACTGTTAACCTTTTGAACTCCTTTGACAGCTATTTGATCAACAGCTGTCAAAGGAACCAGAGAAAGCTCTTTTCATATGGACAAGAATGGCAGAGCTGAACCATGGCACAGCTAATATATTACACAATTTGTCCATAAGTGTTTGTATGTATTTCTTGTGAACCTATTATTTACTTATTACAGTTTCAAACCCCCCCCCACAAAGTTCGCACTTTGTACAACGTATTCTCCGATTATTATTATTATTATTATTATTATTATTATTATTATTATATTTTGAGGCATTTTTATATGTTTAGCACGCCACATCGTTCGAACTGAGGACAAATTAGTTGACTCTTTAACTTTGCAATTCAAACTCCCGTATTGCGGTGGGAACCTAAATGCAATGCTATAATGGACATCAATGCGACGATCTAACATACAGAAGCATTAATCCTGCCATCTAGCGACCTTGATCCCACTTACTCTCTGGTAAAGGAAATTGTACCATTCCCAAACACGAACATTTGAAATAAAAAGCTAAAACCTCTGACGTTACGTTCAATTCAAACGAGAAAATGCCAGAAAATAACGATTTCGCATTGTTTGTATGACGCTGTTAGGGGGCGGTTACGCACAGTTCTCCCCGGAGCCAATAAATGGGAAGAGTAAATTACGGGTAGGGAGGAAATATGATAAAAGGTGTCATTATACAGGGTGGACCATTTAAGTTGAGACTACAATATCTCCAAAACTAACGTTGTATAAAGAAATGTCTTGTATAAAAGTTACTTGATACTATAGGGAAAAGTAAATTCCATTAGTCGTGTTTTGTTTGGAGGACGTTATGATGGTCATTTTAGCATCAATTTAATTGCTTTAAATGGGAACCTACATTTTGTATGTTGTTTTCTTATTAGAAATTTATTTATAAAAAGCTGTTTATTGTGTGATAAGGAATAAGAAAACAAAATAAAAAATGTTGGTTTCCAATTACGAAACGTAACTTGACCATCCATGGATTGCCCAACCGTTCATTGGGTTCTTCGTACACAGCCATTCAGAATTTTCGTTATTTACGTTGGTGTAAGAATGATAGCAAAGTGCTTTATACAAATGTTTAGTTCTTTATGAGTGAGAAAACGGTATATAAACAAGCATATTCTTTATAGGGATTTAAAGTAATTTTCCGCATACATACATACATGCATACATACATACATACATACATACATACATACATACATATATACATACATACATACATACATACATACATACTCGTAACGTGAATTACGAGTTAGACGGAGGTGCCTCCAGTAACTTTCTTTTTAGTTTTATTTCTGGACGCTCTTTAACTGCTGTGGTCCTATTCTACTATATTGACCGGCAATTTTGCTCAGAGACCTCTTTATCAGGCTTGAGGTTCTTTTACTTGCCGTAAATCTACGACACGGGACCACCGGCTTATTTCCCTTCCGAAGGAAGCCATCCTAAGGATTTTTACGCCCGAAAAAATCCATCACCCTCCACCGGGTGTGAACCCGCGACCTCGGGAACTAGAGGCTAGCATGGTAACCACTACACCACAGAGGACGACTCTCTCCAGACTGCAGCACAGCACCGCACATAGGCCATAATGGGCCTTATGCTTCCAACGTGACCCCTGGGAGGAAGGGATGAAGAGGAGACCCGAAAGGCGACCAGATCCGGACGACGATGTGCACTAGCATGGACGGGGTCGCTAACGATTGCAACATGACGCCAATATTGAGGCCGGCTAGCCCTACCTGAGCTGGGTGGAGACAGCTCCAGGAAGTAATAGGCCCCCAGCCCTCCCGCCAATCGCCAATGTGTGTGTGTGTGTATGTATGTATATATATATACATACATACATACACACACACACACCAGTGAGACAAAAAAGCCGTCCTCTGCATTTTTGTGTTTCTCGCATACATAGGTGCAAAAGAAGTTGCCGCATCACTGCTGTTCAAAGGGACAGGGCAGGTACAAAGCGAAAGATTACTGAGGTAGTGCTGCTGTCTGCAGGTGTTTATGTGGTAGTTTCCTACTGATAAGCGTCGCGTGGTCGCCTGCAAGCAGTTCGAGCCAGGTCATTCAGATAAGAAGGTAACCTTCACCATAACGAACACACACAGATATGGTAACAATCTGCGCGGAGACGCGCCAACGAGGCTCGAACGTTGGATTCTGAATATTTGCAGACGCGGCATCCGTCTTCCGTCCATTTTTTTACTACAGAAATAGCATTAAGAAATGATGGATCATTCTAAGAACGTGGGCCTGAGAGTACCTTATATCAATTCGTCCACCAAGGCAGGCATGTTTTTGCACATACTTATTACGAATAATTCACTAATAGAAAATACTTTAATTCTAACGCACCTTTAAGGTTACATAAATATAATAAAAATAAATTTTTGTTTGATCTTGTTAACCTTGCGGCACCAATTGGTGCTATATAGTTGTGCTGATTGTAGATTAGTTGTCATAGAACTAAATGACTTAACACGTGTGCTCAGGTTTGCGTCAAGTGGCAATCCTGAACTCTTGTTAATGAGCGAATTGCTTATTAAATAGCTGATGACATCCCCCACACACATACACATAGATACTCTCACATTCAAACACCAGACTCTGGGCAGACCGTGAAATATTTTTGTTTAAAGACAACTTTCTGGAGCCCAGCTGGGAATCGAACCCAGAACACCTCATATAACATGCAGTTTCTCTACTGAATGAGCTCTGGGACCAGCAATAGTAGTTAAAGTGTTCGTTTTCAAGCATTGGTCTTTCATTTAGCTGTCTCCTCTCTGTCGGTATGGAGTCTCCTTTTGAGTTCTGCTTAGGCAAACCTTTTGGCATCCGTGCTATCCGGTATAAACTAACTTCAACTAAGGATGGCTTGTGTGGGCCACCTGGTATATATCTATATCGATTAATTACAGTCAGAGTTTTAAAGTCTTTAAATGTAGTAAGACAACGGGCATTGGCCAATGAACCAGTAATTCTCAAAGCCGTCTTCTGTATAGAGTTAATACTTTGTGGATATTGGCACCATTGCTCAAATATGGATGTCATAAGAAAGTATACAATGCAAAAAAGCATCATACGTATGTTTTGGATGTGTGATTTCTTAAATGGCTCAATTAAAAACCAACACGAGACAACTATGTACGTATGGGACATCCCATGTGAAATTGAACGGCAAAAAATCTCACGTCTTTTGTTTGCGTTGTAGTTTTTCCTATTAATAATGAAAACATATTTATCAAATATTAGCATCTAAAACCCAACGGTTGTCGCGTTATTGAACGATAAATGTATCGTATTAATTCATTTTGCCGCATTTTAAGTGCGCATAGCTTCGGAACCCTTTATTTCAGAATATTGTACCAAATCTCATTTTGTAGATAAAAGTCCGCACTTCATTACACAAATTAGTTTTATAATATTCACAAAATCAATATAGTCTTTACTTATTTTAAGCGTCTCCGGATTTTTATAAAACTAAAATATTAGATTAAGAATGATCCATAGTGTCATTAAGAGAAGTCGGCAATGTTGGTAAAGTTGGGTGTTGGTTGTTCTGTTTGGGTATTCGTAGTTATAACACAAAAAGTGAATAAACGCAGCGATTAGTAAAATATTTTTGATTGTATTTAAATTACGGAATCTCACCATATATAATAAAACTATTTTTCTTAATCCGTAAACGCCAACACTTCAAAAAATAGAAATTTCTTCACTTAAATAAAAATAAGAGCATGTTTGCTCATCAGTATGAAATTAAAGTTTAGGTAATCAAAATAAAGCTCGATTTAAATAATTAGATTTAAAGATTTCGGAGTTATAATAGGTTGAAGTTTGAAATTTTAGGAAGATACAATACATTTGAAGGATTTTAATCGCAAAACTATGGTGTTCTAAATTTTAAGAGTTTGCATAAAGCATTGTATCGGGCTTGTCTACAAATACAAAAAGTTTCGTTTCGTTCAAAAAATGCAAGGTCGATTTTCCTTCTATTTCGGACGATTTGAAATGGATTGACCCGTACATGTTATGTTCCTGATTGTCCCGTGCTTCATGAACACAACTACTGGTTTCCCTGGCATTGACCTTGACATCCCTACGGTAGAGGGAAGGTAGGCCACACCGAAACATTCCATTCCCTTTGGCTGCCCACTTGAAACGTTACGTGGAATATTGAGGACACTCTTCGAATTACAAGTGTTAGTTAACGTTCTAAAGCCTCGCGGAGGCACAGCTTAGATCAGGAACTTGTAGATGTGTGACATCAACGGTGTTTTCATTTCAAATCGTATATTGTCCAAAAAACAAGATTTTACAGGAGAAGCAAAAAACCTGATTACTGCTAACCTGGGCAATTTTTCACAAAGTGAAGTTATTGTGTTTGAGGCTTACTTCTAGAAACATAAACAATTTTAATCAGTTTTCAATTGTGTTTTTCAATTCGAAGGAAAATGTGTTGGACTAATATGCTTTGTTCCAATAATTGGCAAAATGTACAAATACAAAACGATTAATAAGGTAAATATAGAATTAACCAATTATTTTTATTATTATTATAGAAGAGCATTATCTGTTAATACAAAATTAAATTTTTCATAATAAATATTCTTATGTATGTGGTGTTCATAACATCCTTGCTGCCATTTGACTTAAATAAGATATAGATCAAACTAACATATTATTATTGAAAACCATGTTATTACACAATAAAAATATTCACATTAACCATTTTGATGTACAATTCACAATGTCTTTCTGCTATAATTATTTAAATGCTTGTGTTATTATTAAACAAAACTCTTAATACAGAATCCATTTCTTTAAACATTTTGACTTATAGAATGTTCAGAATGGCCATCGTGTTGGTTTTTCTTCAAATTTGGTTCAATCTTCTAAGCAACCACAAGCTGACATACTAGCTTCTTCCTCTTTGCCAGTTACCATAGCAACTGCATCGATTATGTTAGCATAGAGATCTAAATCTCTTTGCTCCTCCAATCATCCTCAGAACGTTTACATAGTAAATTATTCACAACAGTATAACCAGCTAAACCAAGTGACTAATCAGCTTCATGTAGTGTTAATGGTGTACAAAATGCGATTTGAAACACACACTTTAGAGGACTGAATAGGATTTGAAACAACAGCTGGTTTTTAGTAGCTATTTACACTGTTAGCGAATACGATTTGTTAAAATCCGACTTCACAGTATGAAAGATCGCTTCAGAAAGTATACGAAAATTTATCAAATTCAATTCTGTCGATGCTCCTCTATATATGCTAAAAGATCTACAAATACTGAAACCGAAAATCTAGTAGAACAACATTTTTCTTCACTTCATCTCTGACATTTTATGTAAAATATTCACCTCGTGTGGTAAGCTTGACATAGGTTATAGGGTACTACAACGGAGTGGTACACCTCGTGTACTGCGACCTACGGGAGATCTATTGCGGGTATCACCCCCAGGAGGAAGGGATGAAGTGAAGGAACTACAGGAGCCTACATGCAGCAGACAGACATTCCACAGAGACACGCAAAAGTCCCTAACAGTTCCTGGCTTGAAGATTCCTCCCACTACTGGAGCTTCCCAGAGAGGGCAATGAACGACCCGTTCAACCAAGCAGCCCTTTAGTGTCCACGAGGAACATTGTTTCCTTTGAGCAAGCATCCGCGCCATCTGTCCGGCAACACCCTACGCCAGAAACTTAGAAGCACACCTGAAACATGAGAAAGAAATGGAATGAAAGGGAAATGAGGGAAAGGAAACCGTGGTAGTTAAGCCACCCCAGCATTCGCCTACCGTCCAGGGACAACCATAAAAACCGAAGTGTCAGAGTGGGTGGTCGACGGAAATCGAGCCCGGTATCTCACAAATGCGAGCCTCACATTCTGACCATATTTTTTCGTGGTTTCGCGGGTCGGTAGACGAATGCTGGGGTGGTTCTTCTTCTACCACGAGTTGTCTGTCCCCTCATACCCTCTCATTTCGTTTCCTCTTTCATGTTTCAAGTGGACTTCGAGGCTGTGCAGTGTCAGTCGGACAGGTGGTGGTGTTTGGTCATTGGAAGGTTCTTCTCGGCCCTGCCAGGTAAGTTGGGCCCTTCTTTAAGCAGTCCGACAGTGTGATCGGGTCTTTAAGCTTGGAATCGTTAGGGACCTCTGCGCGTCTCTGTGACCTGTCTGCATGCGGCATATAGCCTCCTGGGGGTTGATAGCCACAGAAGATCCGCCTTGGGTCGAGGTGAGCGGGGTGTCTGCGTTATGTTTCGTAGTCATACACTTAATTGACTGAAAAACGCGGAAGCAAACAAATGCGCTGATTTTTAATTTCTCTACAACGTACCTAGTAGGTAGAGAAGGTATTGCATTCCACCCAAAAATTTGACACCGAGATTTCATCGAAAATACGTGTTTTGAGGTCCCCTGAATCCAAAAAGAACATTTTTAGAAAAATGTCCTTGTGTGTGTATGCCTGTGAACAGCATAACTCAAAAACGAAGAGTCGGATGAACACCAAACTTGATATTTAAGTTCAGTACCTTCCAAAGATGTGACACGAAAATTTTTAAGAAAATCCCTCCATCCTAAACTACGCTTTATATGGAAGGGTTTTCGAAAGTTTTTATTTTCTAAAAAATGGCCCTAACGATTTTGATTAAAATATTATATATTAAAGATATTTTCATGAGAAATAAAATGTATATCTTGAATTTTCTTGGAATAGTCTTTGAAGTCCTCTTAATTCGGAAGGAATGTTGTACAATCTTGCATAACTGGTAAGCGTTAAGCGATAAGACGAAAACGTACCACACAAGAAATGTAGACCTCTTTAAAACACACAATTTATTTCAAATAACCTTTTCTGTGGAATCAGCTATTTTCGAGGCACCCGTTATTAATGGTTCTAATTCTTCAATATTTAGCTATTCAAGTCCTGTCGATTTTCAATTGTTTCTCGCGTTGTCATGGAAGGAGTATGGAGTTTTAAGGCCAACGGGTACGGTCCAATTCTGATACATTTGCCTATCACTATTAATCATGTATCTGTAACGAAATGTGTAATGCAGCTGTTTCCGGAAAGGTATATCTCAATTAAAATGAAGAGGATAGGAAAATAAACTTTCGTAAGAATAATTTGTACATCCACTAATTAAAGATAGAGGGTAGGGAAAGTCATGTGAATGTAACACATCAGATTTTTTTATTCAGCTTGTACTACCATTAGAAGCGGAATACAACCATAATGGGACCCAGGGTAGTGACGTTAAGGCTCCTATTCCGAACAGTTGCTCTGTTGTGTAAAGGTCCATGCTCTCGCTTTTCACTGGGAGATTGGAGTGCAGTTACACACTGCATATTTCAAATCTTAATTCACCTTATTAAGCCTTAAGTGAATTAAACGTATATTTAATTATCTGCAAATCGACTGAAGGACGTAACTAAGCTTTTTGTTTTAAATTTATTACTACCATTAATTGGGAGGTTTTAAAACATCTCAGGTCCATCTGTATGCTTCCGGAAATATCTGTTTTCCGGGTATTATTTAAGATATCCTCATAAATTAAAAAAGAAGTAAAAAAGCAACCAATAAAATTAAGTAGAATCTTTGGAAATCTCATATATTTACGAATTATCCTATCACACAACGTAGCAGTAAAATCCTACACATGAAGATAGACTTGCAAATTGCAAACTCCAACCGATGTATAGAGGCTGTTTCAGGACCTCTGCGACAAACTCTGAGGAACGATAGATTTCGCAGAGGGAACACTTTTTGTCAAGCAACCATCCTCCCCCGACACATTGTTATGGAGTTATTCACCCCTGTTTGAAGCGTATTCGCTAGGACAGGTTTGAGAGGAACTGCCAGTACACTTTGACTCTTGTTTGTTTACAACCGCTGAATCAAGTGACATCGCTTTCTTGCCCTTTACGTCTGGTTAGGTGTGGTAGGTCTGAGACGCACAGCCCGATTTAACTCAAACAGGGTGACAAAACGAAATGTCCCAGCAGATGATTACCAACGATTCTAGCCCGGATGTTTATGGAATACCTCTGTTGGCGATGTCTAACGAACACTGCATGAGGGTTCTCAACATCCCAGATGTGGCTGTTCTTGCTGTTGAAGTGTCCGTCTCGTGTGAAGTAGGGCTCATCGGTAAACAAGACGTGCGCTAGAAATGTAGGACCTGCGATACTTCTTTGTAGAAACCACTGGACAAACTGGACACGAGGTGCAAAGTCGTTCGGCCCCAGTCCCTGTACTTTCTGAAGGTGGTATGCGTGGAGCTGTTGTTCACAAACAGTAAGTTAAATTGGGCTGAGCGTCTCAGACCTACCAAACCTAATTAGACGTAAAGGACAAGAAAGAGGTGATGTCACTTGATTCAGCGGCTGTAAACAAGCAGAGTCAAAGTGTACTGGCTGTGCCTCTCAAACCTATCCCACGGGATGCGCTTCAAACAGGGGTGACTAACTCCGTAACGATGCGTCAGAGGACGGTGGTTGCTTGACAAAAAATAGAATCAGACGACTGAAACATTCAATGCCATAGCCGGAATTTGAACCACGGATCTCCTGGTCTCCGTTCGGTTGCTCTAACCACTGAGCTACCATGGCAACATGCCGGTACGCCATTAAATTCTCCAGCTGACTCGAATTTTTCCCGGTAAACCACAAGGAGATCTCAAATGTATTGAGATGTCATACCCCAATGGCGACTTACATTCTTTGTAAGTACTTAAGTCCCGGGCTTTTAGTTTCAACCACTATTAGGTCAATTAGGAGAATTTAATGGCGTGCCGGCATGTTGTCATGGTAGCTCAGTGGTTAGAGCAACCGGACGGAGACCGGGAGATCCGTGCTTCAAATCCCGGCTATGGCATTGAATTTTTCAGTCGTCTGATTCTACCTTTCCAACCCTGTCCAACACTCGGCTTGTGTGAAAGATCAATTATTTCCATTGACAAAAAATGTTCCTCTCTGCGAGACCTATCGTTCCTCAGAATTTGTCGTAGACGACCTATAACATTCTGTATAATGAAGGGACATATTGGTTATGTTGACACAAGTTAAATTATGAGAGAATAAGTGAAGGTTTTAAGTACAGAACGTCAGAAATGCATTCATGGTTGTAATATGTTTGAAATCGGTAGAAATTTAAGAGTATTTATAGGAAAAGTCTGCCTAAAATTATAGGAAATTTTAAGATTCTTTTCCTGAAATGTCTACTAAGGATCAGAACGCAAGGCACAAACTGTTGGGAACGCAGGTGAAATATAAGGCTACAAGGCGTGGCCATAAAACAACCGGACTGGGGCTTTAAAATCTTTATTGAAAAATTACGTACTGGAAATAATATCTTCTTCAAAATAATGTCCTTCCGGCCACGACACCGCTCCATGCGCAATCTGTAGGTCCGCTTCTGCCAGAGTGTTTATTGGCTTCGTCGCTTTTGGTTACACTGCTTCTAGAACAGGGTTCCTTTCAACGCAGACTTGATTTTGGGGAAGAAAACAAAGTCACAGGGGGCCAGATCCGGTGAGTATAGTGGATGTTCTAACACAGGCATCTTGTGCTTCGTCAGAAACTGCTTGACAGAAAGTGCATTGTGAGTCAGTGCGTTGTCTTGATGCAGAATCCAGGTGTGATTCTTCCACATTTCAGGTCTTTTCTGCCTGACTCTTTCACGGAGGGTTTCTAAAACACCTTGTGGTAGGCGTGGCTCGAATGCTCAAGCTACGATTTTTCCAACTTTTGCGACGTTTTCGTCCGTTCTTGATGTTCGAGGGCGATCGAGTCGTGGATCATCTTCAATCAATTCTCTTTGAATTTTTTGAACCGGTCAAACACTTGAGTGCGGGATAAACAGTGATCACCATAAACTTGCGTAACAAATTGAAACTTTCTGTAGCGGACTTTCCAAGTTTTACGTGAAATTTCACTTTCACACTCAACATCTTTCCGACGGAACTCGGGAAGACGAGTTCTTAGAACGGCTGCTACAGCGAAACATTTGGTCCCGCGTCAGCGTGATTCGTTGTTACCAAGACCACCGGGAGTTGAAAAAAAAAACAGTCTGTTTATTTTATAGACACCTCGTACGTGTGTATTTATAATCCTGTTGTAATTTACGTTACTCGGAGTTGCTGAGCAAACAGGTCTTAATGATATGTTTGTCAGCACCACCTCTTCAACGTTTTATTTTTTGATAACAAGTGACTGCACACAAAATTCCCGCTTTGAATTTCCTGAAGATTTGGAAGATGGAGTACCATCTACGGGTTTAATCATATTTTCCTTTATATCAGGTGACACAGTTAAGCCGTGCTTTGTGAGAGGCAGAATATCCCGAGGACACACGAGCGTAAAATATTTCCTTTAAACTGTTTTAAAGGGCTAGGTTACTGAATTAGCAATTCGAGGTAAACTTATATAAAGTTGTAAATACGGCTTGAATTCGGAAGTACAACTACTGTATGCTTTGCTTGCTGATCGGCAGGCACTACATGTACACAGATAAATTACTGTAACACCTTAATTGTTGCAGAATGTCACAGTGTGGCATCTTTTGTTACAATTCTTGTTCTGGAAATAATATACGCTTCTTTTTTAATTCGTCTCCTATGCTTGAAAGGTCACTCATGTAATTTAAAATCAAATATCTTAAAACAGATAGAAAAGAAACTTAAAACACGGCCATCGTGCACTCAAAACGTTTCACAGCTTCGATTTTCAGTACAATAAAGTACAATACTTCCACAAGAGAAAACTTTTGCATAATGAAGTATAATGGGTAGAGAAGATCTGTGGAAAAATCGGCGTAAAAATACTTAGTATGGCTTCTTTCGAAGGGAAGTAAAACCGGTGGTTCCGTTTCGTAGATTTACTGCACGTAAAATAACCTCAAGCCTGATTAAAAGGCCTCTGAGCAAAATTACCGGTCTTTCACGCCTAATATAAAGTGAGACGCTAAGAACCATAGTAATTAAAGAGCGTCCATAAATATAACTCTGTTTTTAATTTGTGGAAAAATCCCCATACAATTGCAAATTTTTGTCGCTGTGCTCCCCTTAGGATGTTCATATATCCGGCCGGGTGACTAAACGTCCTTTAATGCGTAAAGATAACATTGCATTATCACAAGGAAGGTGTTGGTTGTCTTTTCTCTTTTACTCTTGCGTGTTACGTAATTATTTAGGTCACTGTAGGGAAGCTATGACACCTGACTGGGGCACAGATGAAGGACATGGATCGGATCCTTACACGGAAATATATGAAGGATAGAAACGAGTTGTATTAAAAATAAGTCACGTTCCATGATGTATTTAATTTAAATTTGAAAAATATAATACATCTTCAGGATCTTCTAATATGCTTTAAATATATTTTTAATACAAATTTTATTCACGTATTTCTCTTTCTTCCTTTCAGAAGTGTCTCTTTCTTGCGTGAGCGTTCAGAAATATTACGATGCACAATCTTATCTGTTGATTTCCTGTACATCAATATTATTATCGTGTTTTACACTCTCTTTTGAAATTAACAACGTTGCCTATACCTTTTAAATTAATAACATTGCACACATCTTCAAATTTTAACAACGATTGAATATACGTGTATAACAGTTAAAACATTTGCTATCTCCCTCACAATTACAAAAGTTACCTTGCGGATAAAGGGACTTCAAATATATTTAACACGTGAAATATAAATCCTCTTACATTCTGAGTGAATCTCTCGTTCCACAATATGTCTCTTGCATGTTTGTCTTGGCTACGAAAAGGAAATACAGAGAGAGCCAAAAAACTACGAACCGGCTGCGCGGTGTTTTTCCTGTCCGAGTCCTCGGCGCTCGTTGCCGTCTGCCGCTATCATAGAAAGGTGCGGATGAAACCACACAACATTTTCAAAACTACTTTTAAAGGCTTTACTTACCAACTTTATGAAAAGAGATGCTGAAACTGGGCACCGTCGTTGTCCATACATTTTTGGCACCTCTTTAGGAAACTATCCATCACTCGCCGTAGTTCACGTTGAGTAATGCTGGCAATTTCCTGGCGGATATTTTGTTTTAATCCTACCAGGGTGTGTGGGTTTGTCTTGTACACTTTATGTTTTAAGTTACCCCAGAGATAGAAATCGCAGGGCGTTAGGTCGGAGGACCGAGGGGGTCACAAATCTCTACTAATAATTCTGTCCCCAATTATTCTCATCGAAATATTGGCAGTATGAGCTGTTGTAGAGTCTTGTTGAAAAAAGGCAAAATCACGCTCCCTGGTTGTTAATTCTCTAAAAAAAGGGGGGGCAAAATTGTATTCACATATGTACGGGCGTCAACTGTTAAGTCGGAAAAAGTTGCAACGAGCACCGAGAATGCGGACAGGAAAAACACCGCGCAGCCGGTTCGTAGTTTTTTGGCTCTCCCTGTATAATTTTGAAAAATGTACTCACCAGATCATTGATGTAATTTAAGGCAAATTTGGACCAGACCGAAAATAGAAATTTCACATGCTGTACCGGCGGGCCCTATCCGGAGTGTTGACCACCGTTACAGTCCATAATATAATTAGATTGACATCGCACGTGATTTACACCACGCGGAGAAGATATTCTGATGGCTTTGATTGGCTAAAGTTAGATATGAATGGATTCCTACTGGATGGAGTCGGGATAGCAGCAAACTCTGTTCTAGCCAATGAAGGATGTCACATTGGCTGGAGCAGAGTATGTTACTACTCGTTTCTCCACGTGGAGTAAATCACGTGGTAGCAGTTGGTTCCGCTTTACTGCTGTAAACACCTTAAGTGCGATGTCATCTAATTATAAAATGGTCCATATGTCTCGTCGACCTCTGGATTCTCTGTGACCTCCTCCTGTCGCAAGACTCCGGAGCTGCTTGCTTGCCAATTTCCAAACTTCTCCGCTGCCGCTGCCGCCACGGTATTAGTCCTGCTTTGCCCAATCGCCAGTTCGTTATTTTGTTGTTCACCACATGACGTGATCCCAATGTTCGTCACATGCGGGATGCTGTATTATTTCGCGTAAGTAGTGAGGGGGAGTAACCAAAATGGCACAGAAGGAATGGTCTCAGGAACAATGCTGCCACAATGGATCACAACAGTAACTGGGAAATCGTCAGGATTGCGACTTCAGTATTTTAAGTCTGTAAAAAGATGGGTTACAAAAGCGCTTACACATCAAACTCCAGCACTTGTTGCAAAGATATAACAATATAACGTTTTAGAAATTGTCAAGTACCTCTGAAGGGTATGAAGATTAATACCGAACTAAAACGCATCAAAATATAGTCTCAGCGCTCCTCTTTCCAGCGATCTAGTTACTTCTAAAATCGAGCGAGGTGGCGCCCCAGTAACATGTGCGACTCGCATTCGGAGATCCCGGGTTCGATCCCCGGTGACCGCTCACTCTGACCCATGGGTTTTTCGTGGTTTCGCCGGGTCTGTTCATCTTATACCACGACTCTCCTGTCCCTCATTTCCTGTACCCATCATCTTCCTTGTCATCTGTTCTAGGGTTATCGGACCAGGCGACGTTGTTTGGCGGGTTGCGGCTGGGCGGTGGTTATGCGCTCTGTGGAGGTTTCTTCCTGACGTCCAGGGACCGCTCGGTGTTGGATACCCGCCTCTGGATACGCTCGGGGCCCAATGGGTGGGCTCGGGCGGCGTTGAAGGCGTTCAATCTGGAAACATTAGGGACCCCTAAAACCTCAACATTCAAGTACGATACAGTTCCAGGTTTGCTTGCCATGCTTTATTTTCTCTACGTAAATGTTTCTACTGCTAGCTCATAGCACAACTCATGTTTCTCCTTGGCGTCTGACGCAGAGATCAAAATTTATAGAAGCAAAGTGCAGTTCCCATGCAACTTACTGAAAGTAGAAATATGAGTAAATTGAAATATAATCGTTTCTTAACCGACAAAAGCACTAACGCGTGGACAATCCGTAGGAATTGCTACTCTTTAATATGATTGTTAGAGATAATTAATGGTATTTAATGGTGTAAAAGTGAAAAGTACATTCATGTGCTAAAATATTATTACATTCACATGACATTCTCTACCCACCAGAACTTCTACAGACTATTCTCACGAAAGCTTTTCTCTCTGCTTCATGTTGCTCGAGATAAACCTTGCAGAAATAATTTCTTTATACATTTCGTTGTAGGCACAAGGGGGATAGAAGGAATTGGATCGACGGCCAGATGTTGAAAAGCGGGATGCTATATGCTGGCCTTAAAATCCCATAATCTTTCTATGACATTGTGAGAAACAACTGAATAACGACAGCACTTTAAAATGACAAAGTATTGAAAAATTCTAAACAATAGCAGCGGATACTCGTAAATGACTGATGTCACAGAAAAAGTTATTTACATTAAATTGTGTATTTTAAAGAGCTCTACATCTGTTCTGTAAGTTTTTGCCTCTACAGGTATTGTGGTGTACCCGTCATACAAAATTATACAAAACTCGTTCTTAATGAAAAGGATGCACAGGATATTTCCAGAAAATTAGAGATTACACAGTGCCATCAGATAAAGCGGCAACGCTGTTAGCGCCGCTTCCCTCCCGAGATTCCAGTCCAATATTGTACCGCTTCTCTCATATACATTGAAGTCCACTACATTATCCTAACATCGGTGTTTGGTGTGCTCTGAGTGCGACTAGAATAATTGGCCCTATTTTCTTTCACGAAATAATGCACGGTACCAAACCTTAAATTTGGAGCAGTTTTTTCCTCAATTGTCAGATGAACGAATGCATGACGTATTCCAACAAGACGGGGCTACAAGTCATTAAGGTCGGACTTCAATTGCTGACGGAGTGATCAGTGAAGGGGTGTGGCCCACTCGATCCCTAGACTTCAGGCCCTTCGAGTTTTTACTTGTGGGACAATTTAAAAGACGGAATGGTCAACCAAAATCCCCAACATTACAAGAACTGCAAAATAATATACGAAAAGAAATAAATAATATACGAAAAGAAATAACCAACATTTCCCAAGAAGAGCTGCATTATGTGACTCATAATCTATTAAGACGCTGCAATGCCTGTCTTTGAGCACAAGGAGAAGGTTTATAACATCATATTTGAAAAGTTAAGCAATGTAACGGACATTAAATATTGAAATTTGCGACATAATAATGGCATTAGTTGGCTTCGTCCGTTTATCCTATTTGTTTCGATGCATATGACGGTTCGCGCGGGGATGAAGTGTCGGCAGGCGAGTGGCGCACGCCCGCGACCCAGGTGTTGTTAGCAGCGTTGCCGCTTAATCTGATGATTCTGTTCATTTTGTGTATCATATAAATATCTTAAATATATGGTGTTTTAATAAACATCATTACAGTCATTTTTGAGAGAATAAAAAGTAGCAAACATTTTCCCATGTAAAGATGGTTTGGGGTGAGGAGATTTTCTTGAAAATCTTCGTGTGCTCTTTGGAGGATACGAACTTATATACCAAGTTTGGTATTTACCGAACATTTCACTTTAGAGTTATACTGTCCACAGACACCACCCACCCATCCATCCAGACACATACACACACATGGAATTATTTCTAAAAATGCTTATTTTTGGATTCCAATGAAACTCGATATCGAATTTTTGGGTGGATACAATACTTCCCCTTACGTACTACAGGTAGGTGGCAAGGAAAGTTAATAACCTTTCTATAGTTAAACATAAACGTGTTTTAAACACTAGAACATGAAAATTCCTGGTATAAGAAACGTTTGTGAATGAGATTAGTTTGTGGGTGTCCGAGAGATTAAAAATCTTGTTACACCATCCGGTATAGTGAATATATTATAAGACATTTCTGTGATCCTAAAGGAATTTTTAATGCATTTTGGACCGCCAAGGATTTTTGTTGGTGTGATTTGGTTTATTGGAACTTTGAGTAGTTAATGTCCTTTTATGAATATCTCACCAGAGTTTCATAACCAGTTGTGTTTCTTTGGTGTTTTGTATAACATTTTAAGTGTATCTATATGTATTCTTCTTCTGCCTTTCGTCCCATCATGTCTTCACTATTCTTTTTTGGTCTCCATAAAGGAATGCTAAACAGGGAAGGCACAGGCATTTTTCTTCTGCCTCCCTTGGTATCAAATATGGTACCTCAGGTTTCGGATATTTTTCTCGTTTTATGAACGAGTCAAAGTAATGACGACCTTAATGCTCTTTCTGCTGTGTATGGATGGTTGAATTAAAAACCCATAAAAAATTAAATGAAGACCCAAAGTGTCATGTATGATACCACTCCTAAAACCCCCTGAAAATAAAATCACAATTTTATCTCTTGAACATTCGTGTTGTTTTGGTTATTAATAACATACGTTAATTCAAATAATAAAATTTCTAGCTGTTTAAATCTCATTTAGACCCCTAACCCCCTAAAATTAATTTGTTTGCAAATTTGTTATATTTCGATTCTTAGAAACTCATTAAGCACAACAACATAAATACAGCTGTCCTAGTTTGATCTGGGAGTCAGTAGGTTAACGAGAAAGTTGTAAACACACCCTTCAGTTACTGAAAGCGAATTTTCAGAGCTAATTTTACATTGCAGTATTAATAGGAAAGCGTAATTGTTAGCGATTATAGCCCGAATACTTTACCAGGAGTCTGCTGTGTATTCGTGCCACGACTTTCTTAAAACGTGGTGTGGCTGCTTGTAAGAGGCTTAGAGAAACTACGTAAACGTTAAGAGGATTACATTAGTAATTACATATCGTTTGCTGCTAGGTAGCAATCAACTATAACTATATCAAAGTAAGAGTGACGTTTAGAGGTAGTGTTTCACTTTCAAGTTTCACAGTAGATCACTTAATAAGCTGGTTACCGAGCGAGATGGCTTCGCGGTAACGTGTGAGGCTCACATCCAGAAGGTACCGGGTTCGATTCCCGTCGACCACCCTCTCTGACCTTTTTCGTGGTTTTGCCTGGTCGGTAAGCGAATCTGGGGTGGTTACTTATCTACTACGATTTACTTTCCAACATTTCCCTTTCATTCTGTTTCCTTCTCGTCTTTCAGGTGTGCCTTTAGGTTTCGTGGTGTATGGTGGTGCGGGCAGATGGCGCGGACGCTTGCTCAAAGGAAAGAGTACCCCTTGTGAACACCAGAGGGCTGCTTGGTCGACGGGTCGTTCATCGCCCTCTTTAGTCAGCTCCAGCAGTGGGACAGGTCTTCGTGCCTGGAACTAGTAGAGACTTCAGCGCGTCTTGTGGCTTATTTGCCTGCAACCTGTAGCCTTCTGTATTTCCTGCACTTCATCCCTTTCTCCTGGGGGGGGTGGTAACCCAATAGATCTATCTATATACAAGGCATGTTTTTAAAGTAAGTACCAATAATTTTTTAAAAAATAACAGAACATTATTTTCCAAATACTTTATTATCATTCAATACCTTACAGCTTACGCTACTTCTCCACATAGTCGCCGCCGTTATTTAGCTATTTGTCGTAACGGAAAACTAGTGTGTGTATGCCTTCGTCAAAGAATGATGCCGCCTGTGACGAAAGCCAAGTCTGCACTTCCTGTTTCACAACATCGTCGTTGTACTGTTTTCTACCAAGGAATTTTTTTCAGACGAAGAAACAAATGAAAGTCGCTTGGTGCCAAATCCGGACTGTAGGGAGGGTGATCGAATTGATCCCAACCAAATGATGCGATCAGATTTTGAGTTTGTGGCTGTGTGTGGCCTGACATTGTCACTCATTATTGTTTCCCAATAAACCTCACACATTTGGCGGTGAATGTTTGCTGGCGTAACATTTCTCGCATTCAAAGAATGAATCACTGATCTGACTTCATAGTCGGCGGGTCGTTCGATCGTTTTGAACATTTCGAAACGCTCTAATAACGGGAAAACACAAAGTGACGATCGCTCACAGCTGCGTCTGGCTTTCTAGTGAATGGAGGAAGTGATCGCGCATGCTCAAAATAGCGACTGCAGCGGCAAAATATTAAAACGGTGCTTATTTTAAAAACACACCTTATCTATGTAGGTCGCTGTCCCCCTTCGTTGTATAACCTATACCTATACTAGTCGGCCACGATATGAATGCGGTTGTTGGAGGGCGTCACTGTGATCTGTTGACAATCAAGGCTAGGGATCAGAGAGGAGTGGTGGGCAAGGCGATAGGGAAATGTGCAGTTGCACAATCAAAACAGCACTACATGTGCAGACCTCAGCCTCGCTAGTAAATGCAACTCGGAACTGCGGATATTTTGTTCACCTGACTGTCCTTGCAATGCCCCGCCCACTTGTTTCGTAATCGTTTAATTCCTCTTCTCACCACAAGCATTCACATCGTGGCCAACTAGTCCCTATAATAATAAGCTGATTTATCATCGCATATGATGCTGTTCAATTCATGTTATTTGTTAAATGTTGCCGTGTAAGGGGAACGCCTACCTCAGTTTAAATAATAAAGGAATTATATAAAGGAAAAAATTAGAGGAAATAAGAATAATTGTAGAATGAAACATATCTAAGTAGGCACAGCGACATAATAAAAAAGAGATTAATTAAGAAGGAATAGAGAATTAGAAAACAGAACCGAATAGTAAATAAGTATGTAAATAATTAATTTAATATAAATAAGTGTGTAAATAATTAATCTAATATATGAATATTAGTATGCATACAGAACTGAATATTGTAAAGAGAACTTCACAGGAAGCTGGAAAACAGAGAAAGGTAATTAACAACTGAACCACACACAGGTAGCTGGGAAAAAGCCAATCCCAGGAGTAGGCCAAATAAGTGACCGAAGAACACAGGAGTGAGGAAAAGTAGTGACTGTAGCGAGTGAGAGAGTAACGTTAGAAAGAGACAGAGATAACTCGGAATTCCCAAAGTAGTCAAGTTTTGCCAGAGCGAAATACATTGTTTTATTTTGATAAGATGCCTAATACAGTAGACATGTGGTCCGGACGAGTATAATAGATATGTGACTGGCCAGCAGCTCCATTATTATTGCTTATTTAATTGGAATAAATATAACCAAGCAGTAACACATGGTTTTGCTCAACTCTTATTACCAGGCCAGAGATAAGAGTAGTTAGGTAAATATAGGTAATTTAGAATAATTTAAAAGGGCTTTAAAGGGATGACTAAGTAATGAAGAATTGGAACCATTAACAATGAACATCTCAGAAAAGGTTTATACCACAAACAAGTTATTTAAAATAAATTGTGTGCTTTAAAGGGATCTACTTTTTCGTGTAGTACGTTTTCGTCTATCGCTTAACGTTTACTAGTTATACAAGATTATACAGAATTCCTTCCAAACGAAGAAGACTTCATAGGCTATTCCCAGAAAAATATAAATTTTATTTGGCATATAAATGTCTTTAATATATGGTATTTTAATCAAAAAAGTTAGGGATATTCTTTAAACAAATTCTAATAATGTTCCATTTAGTTAAATGGGTTGGGGATTTTCTTGAAAATCTTCGTGTCGCATCCTTGGAAGATACTGAAATTAAATACCAAGTTTTGTATTTATCCGACCTTTCGTTTTTGAAAAATGCTGTGCACACACACACACTGACCTTTTTATTTCTTTCTAAAAATGCTTCTTTTTGTAGGGTGATTCAGGGGACCTGAAAATACGTATTTCTAGTGAAATCTTGATATCGAATTTTTGGGTGAAATGCAATTCCTTCTCTACCTACTATGTTTGTGTGGTAGAGAAAGTAAAAAAGGATCACTTAATAATAAATATTACTATGTCAGACATTTTGAAACGAACAGTAGCTTAATTGGTGACGGTAATTATACTGGCAATTAAAGTCGCATTTAATTAATGTTTTAATTAGTTGTAAACCAATTTAATAAAATATTGTGAAATGTTCTGCTCAAGGGGACACCGACGTGAAAAAACTGGCATTTTTTCGTCAAAAAATCAAATTTTATTTTAGACACTTGAAACTTTCCCCGAAACTTAGAAGCTTGGATGAATATTTTCTCCAGAAAGCTGATTAATCAATTGTTTTTAAATGTCTGCGTTGTTTAAGTCACTGCCTCGCGAACTTTAAATTCATTTTTCTCACTTTTAATTTTTGCTCCCTGCAGTGAAAAACTTATATCGCACCATAGTTTTTTATGTCGAAGAATTACACTCTTTTGAAACATTCTGGCAGCATTGCTTGCGATTTTGCATTTAAATGCATGTTTCACTTTTTAATTAACCAGCAACCGTTATAAATCAATATCAACTTTTGTGTAACGTAATATTTGAAACATATTTGCAAAGCTTTAGAAAATATATTAACGTTTTATAAAAGGAGATAATTTTTAGTAAGAGCATAACATGAAAGTGCTGAATACGATAGCGAAAAATGTAAAAATTAAGCTCAAATTTTGCAAAGTTAAATATTCGGAACAGTATGCCTAAAAAATTTGAAGTCCCTAGGTTCAACAGTTTGAAATTTCCATATTTCACTTCCATGTCCCTCATTGGCCGCCATGCTACTACTTCCTTCCCAAACTACTAGAGATGACCGATTATTTTATGTCGGTGAATCATTGATAGACATGGGGTTTTATTTGTTTAGTTATTTTGTGCTAAGCTTAGGATTAGGATTCAACGCGGAGGGGGACTTAGCACGTCGACCTACATAGATCTTTTGTACCTATGCTCCGGACCCCGGGAGGGAGGATGGGGTGAGAGGAAACAGAGAGCGGCCGGACCCGGGGGCACGACAGGCAGATGGCAGGGTCCCTATCATTTACAGATTTAAACTCCCCAGATGAAACATTGGTGCAGCTGGATTCCCTCCCCACTGTGGGCTTGCACATCACATAGGGGACCCGGAACCCGGAGACCGGACCCATTCTGGGGGACGAAGTTTTCCACAGAACATCCTTTTCCTTTGCCATGCACATGCCGAGACCTCCCGCCAACACTTACAACCCTGAAGGAGACCAAGCGGATGAAAGGTGAAGTGAAATGAGAATAGGGTGAAATGGAGGGGCAGAAAATTCGGGAGACTTAATTATCCTTCGCAGCATTCGCCTAGTGAACCTAGGAAACCCCCCAAAAATACATGGATCAGGAAGGTCGACCACAAGAATCGAACCCACGACCTTCCGAATGCGGACCACAGATTTTACCGCCTGAGCCGCCCCGCTCGGTTTATGCTAAGCTTAGTTCATATAGTAAACATGAAGCTTGCATTGTTTTTTATTTTGTTTATGAATGACATATTTGGGTATAAACGTGTTGGTCAATTTAAAAACTAATGCGCACATTTATACAGGGTGTTTCAGAAATACTTTTACAAACTTCGGGTATGGGTTCCTTACACCACAAGAAGGAAAAAGTTCATATGAACATAATCCTTTGTTTTCTCGTTAGGAGGTGTTCAACACAGTGGTACACTTATAACACACAGAACTCATAATAAATGCTCCTCTTGCTTCTATGCATGCCTGTACTCGTCGAATCATGGAATGTCGCATCCTGTCGAAAACTCCGGGATGGTGTCGAATGGTTTCTCAGGCTTCCATGACACGTCGACGAAGCGTTTCTGCATCCGGGATGGCTGCTCCATAAACCAATGATTTAAGATGCCTCCAGAGGTAAAAATCCACAGGATTGAGGTCGGGAGAATGTGCAGGCCATGAAACTGGTCCTCCTTTGCCTATCCCTCCATGCTGTCACATGTGATGTACCAGATGCCACAGCCAATTGTCTTGTACTGATACCTGGATCGTCTTCGACACACTTTAACATCTGTTCTTCGCGTTCCGGCGTACGAACTTTTGGTCTTCCTCATCTATAGTCCGTGGTGCAACGGTTCCTGTCTCAGCAAGGCGACGATAAATAGCGACAAAGGTTGGATGACTCGGTTGTCTTCGGTCTGGAAACTCCATCTGATAGAGCCGTGCAGCCTCGCGTCCATTAACATTCGCGCAACCATACATAAAAATCATGTCTGCCTGTTCACGAAATGAATATCCAGACATGGTGGAACGTAACCAGGGTTGTCAAGTCTACTGATTTTGCAGGAGATTTCCTGCTTTTTTAAAAATCTACTGCTCCACTTCCAAAAAATGAACGCACTTCAAAATCTCCTGCCTTTTACAAATATCCCAGACTTAAACTTTGTATTCTCTTTATATTATATAATTGGCTCTTGACGCAGTAATTTGTATCACGAAAATGTAAATGTCAGAGTGATTGTAGTGTGAATATGCATTGTTGTGTAACATTGATTTGAGATGTTTGTTGATTGTAAGCATTGTTGAGAAGTGGGTTTATACGGCCTTACTGAAACTGACAATAATAGCGTGCAATAATGTAGCGAGGGGTTGAGCTGTTTATCATTATTAGAGACGAGCAAATGACGTCAGAGTGGCGTGTTTTTCTTAGAATTTGCTGGAACATTTTCCCTAGAGCATATGTTTTCGTAATTTTCATTGGATATAAATATAGACGCTAATGTTGGCGCGTTTTATTAACCAATAGCAGCTCGGTTATAAATCTTTAGGCATATCGGGCGAAGGAGTATAAATTCGTGTCAGAGGCAAGTATTGCCCAGTTCATCCACGCGTTACACGTCGCTGAGTCCAACAGAAGCATTTGCGTATAAGACATCGATGAGTTCAATAGAAGCAGTCATGGTGAATACATCGCACAGTTTATCGATTTGCAGGTTACGCGTAGCAAAGTTATGAAAAATCTCTCGTGTCGTAAAGTTAATTACACAAAAAGTTGAAGTACGCGAATTAATAATGGGCAGTAAAGAAGTTATTATAACAGTTTCAGTTTGGCGAGTGTCAAGATTAATAGGTGAAAGTGAATAATGTGTTACGACAATAAAAGTGTAAAACAAATTCTTTTATCAGTGTTATCTTTGGATAAAAACTCCTTTCCGTTTACACATCCTGTACAAGAGAAGTGCTTGACCGAGAAATCATAGCTAGCCGGAGGACAGTGAACCCAAAATTAAATACAATAACAGGCGCTCAGTAAAAGATAACACGACGTGACCGCGACAAATTGTATTCCATACGTGCGGCAGATAAACAGTAGCATCTTTCGAACACAAACAATAATACTGCCGCAAATTGGCTACCACAACGTGGGGCTAACAACAAACTATAATGTTACTACAAATTGGCACCCAGAACGTGGGGCGAATTAACCAGGAAGGAGTGAAATAACTAGAAAGGGGCGAAGGAACCAGAACGTGGAGCGAATGGAACTGAACTACAAGACGCAGATTCCAGAAACAACTACAGGAACGACAGACGACGCGGATGATTGGACATCGTAATTCCGAGATTAAAAGGCAACAGGGGAATTCAACTACAGGACACAAAAACATCGAGACGACGTAGATTCATCATAATACGACGCAGAAGCGACATATACATCTAGGAGAGAGGGGCAGGAAGCTGGACATCAAAGCAACATCAACAGACAGCATCACAATGGTCAGAGTATAGTAATTTTTTTATCCTAAAAAAATTGTGATAATTTCAATGTACTTGAGGAGTGGCAGGATTAAGAAAACAATGTCTACTAATAATACTGAAGAAACAATTATGGAAGGGAATAATGTAACAGTTAGCTGTAATTCAATACAGGTTACAGAAAATAGCTCAAACAGTGTAATATTTGAGGGAGGAAATATTAGTGCAGAAAGTGAGAATAGAATGGCAGGAAATGTTAATTTTGATGCTAGTATGATGATCGAAATGCTGAGAAATTTTATAGATCAAAATAGGGAAAATATGGAAAAGAATAATGAGAAATTAGAAAAATTAACTCAGAACATGGAAAAGAGTAATGAGAAATTAGAAAAGAAAATAGATCAAAACAGGGAAGATATGGAAAAGAATAATAGGGAATTGAGGGAAGATATTAGTAAGAGTATTACAGATCAATTAAGGGAAGATATGCAAAAGAATAATAAGGAATTGAGGGAAGATATTGGTAAGAGCTTAGAACAAAACAGGGGAGAAATTGAAAAGAAATTTATGGAGCTAGATAGCAGTATGACAAGAATAAGAAATGAAAATCAGGAAATGATAGCAAATGAGATAGGGAAAGTTTCAAAGAAAATGTCAGACATGTGCAGGGAAATATCTAACAAAAAAAATGAGGTTAATACTAAGTTTGAACATGTTGATGTAAAATGTACAGAGTTAGGTAGCCGAATGAGTAGCATTTCAAGTGAGCTAAGAGAGATGATGGAGGCTACGAATGCAGATTTAATTCAGGTGCAAGTTAATTTCAGAGGGGAGATATCTGAAATACAGAAGGAGTCAGAAACACAAAGAAATAAATTGTCTGAAGAAGCTAAAGTTTTGTTTATAGATTTGAATCAAAAGCTAACTTCTGAAATTAACAAACACCAAGCTGTTCAAAATGAGAACAATAAAAAATTGGAACAGACAATAGAAAATCTGCAAGGTACTGTAAATAGGTTAGAATTGAATTCAAGGGTAAATATATGTGATGTTAATGTATCTGATGTACAAAATAATGATAGAGGTAGTTCCTCAGGTATGACTAATAATGTGAGTGATGCGGCGGCTTCATCTATAACTCATGCCGAAACTCAGAGTGCACAAGTAACACTAGAGAATTTAAATGTGGGAGTAAGGGACATTCAAAATTGTAATCATATCTTAAGTGATTTTCCACTTCCAAAATTTAATGAAAACTCCAATCCAGTACAGTTTATTACAGATTTGTCAGAGTACTCTCAAATTAAAAAGATAGCAGAAGAATTGAAAATGACAGTTGTTAAAAGATGTGTTGTTCAGAAAACTTTAGATTGGTTTCAAATGTTATCAGGAGAGGAAATTTCATATGAATTCTTTAAGAGGTTATTCAGGAACAAATTTTGGAAGGTTATGATACAGCTACAAGTAATGCTTAGCCATAGACAATTTGATCCAGGAGGGGGAATAGCAATGACCGCTAAAAAAAAGAGAAAAAAAAGTAAGCAAATCCAGAATAGTTAAAGCTGAACTGTAGAGCAATGTATTGGAATGTAAGAGGGTTAACTATGTATGTATGTCATGAGAAAGGAGAAATAAATTCAGGACAAAAGTAAATGTTTAAAAAAAAATTCTGTAAACTGTTACAGCATTTGAAATGAAACATGTAATAATAAAAAACTTAATGTAATATTAAAGTAAAAGTATGTAGATATAATTCAAATAGTATTTTGAATATAAAGTACAAAACAATAAAAAAGGGGGTAAAGATAATTAAAACAAATACTTATGTAGCACACAGATAAAGTGAAATTGTGTCTGCAATTAAGTGTTGTAAATATATTTGTGTAGAGGATAAATATTTTGGTAAATGTGTTCAATAATTACAAAATGAACCAGATTAAAAATTCTTGAATGTATAAATTTTTGTCAACAACCTAAGACAGTAAACCAATTTGTAACAGTAACTAAATACTTCAGGGTACAGTATTTGCTATAAAAATTGTAATGTCAGATGCATGTATATAAACACATTAGACCAAAGCCATTAAACAGTGGCGAGAAAAAGGCAAAATATATGTCGTGTGTTAAATGCGTGTGAAGTGTTAAGTGAAAGTGATAAATAGCGTGTGTTCCAAGATTTAGGAGACTAAAAACCCAATTATAAAATTTCCAAACAAGTTGTAAATATTTATAATTATGTTTCTAGTGGGGCATATGACGCAGTAATTTGTATCACAAAAATGTAAATGTCAGAGTGATTGTAGTGTGAATATGCATTGTTGTGTGACATTGATTTGAGATGTTTGTTGATTGTAAGCATTGTTGAGAAGTGGGTTTATACGGCCTTACTGAAACTGACAATAATAGCGTGCAATAATGTAGCGAGGGGGTGAGCTGTTTATCATTATTAGAGACGAGCAAATGACGTCAGAGTGGCGTGTTTTTCTTAGAATTTGCTGGAACATTTTCCCTAGAGCATATGTTTTCGTAATTTTCATTGGATATAAATATAGACGCTAATGTTGGCGCGTTTTATTAACCAATAGCAGCTCGGTTATAAATCTTTAGGCATATCGGGCGAAGGAGTATAAATTCGTGTCAGAGGCAAGTATTGCCCAGTTCATCCACGCGTTACACGTCGCTGAGTCCAACAGAAGCATTTGCGTATAAGACATCGATGAGTTCAATAGAAGCAGTCATGGTGAATACATCGCACAGTTTATCGATTTGCAGGTTACGCGTAGCAAAGTTATGAAAAATCTCTCGTGTCGTAAAGTTAATTACACAAAAAGTTGAAGTACGCGAATTAATAATGGGCAGTAAAGAAGTTATTATAACAGTTTCAGTTTGGCGAGTATCAAGATTAATAGGTGAAAGTGAATAATGTGTTACGACAATGAAAGTGTAAAACAAATTCTTTTATCAGTGTTATCTTTGGATAAAAACTCCTTTCCGTTTACACATCCTGTACAAGAGAAGTGCTTGACCGAGAAATCATAGCTAGCCGGAGGACAGTGAACCCAAAATTAAATACAATAACAGGCGCTCAGTAAAAGATAACACGAAGTGACCGCGACAAATTGTATTCCATACGTGCGGCAGATAAACAGTAGCATTTTCAATTACAAACATTAATACTACCACTACACTCTTGTGGACCTTTTAAGACATGTCTGTAAAAATAAATATTTATTTCATAATCACATAGGTATATACACAAACATTATAGTGCATAATGGATAGCGTCATGTAACAGCTTGCTGTGGTCATTCCCTGTTGGAACCTAAACTGTGATGCACTATATAAAAAACTGGAGCTAGGAAAAATGTGTGCTGTTTCAAACCGGGTATTTGAGATACTATGGAATAAAGTTAGATCTAACGAAGTGATTTCTCAAGCCTACATTCCAAAATTTTGCCATTCCTGATAGTTTAAGAAGCCTACTCGCCAGGTATTAAGTTGTTTCTCAGTAGGTGATCCCTTTGTTACATTATTAGAAGTGTCAAACCCAGCTAAAGTCCAAAAGTCCATCTCCGTAGTGTAGGATACTGTGTTTGCCCCACATGTGAGAAACCGGATTTCGAATCTCGGTTAGGGTCAGTTACTTACATAAGATTTTTTCCGAGGGTTCCCCCTTATCTTGAGAAGACGGATATAGGGTAACCAAAACATAAATAGGTTAAATAAATAATGTGTATATATTGTATATATATTATAGTTTTTCTCTTTGCATATGTACTCCTTTTATATGTGTTTATTCTTTTGTATTTTGCTTACCGCTTCAATTGTAAAGGTCAGTCCATACCTAGAGCAGTATGGTCATTGAAACTGTGTAAATAAATAAAAATAAAATAAATAAGCTATAAGGTCTATGGTTCCCGGACTCATTTCAGCATCAGTCCACCTATTTCATTTATTCATCCTTTGATATGCCTACCCGGTTTAAAAATGTTAAACAAAAAGAAAAGGAAAAAATCCAAACATTATAATCAATTGCGGCGCCTGTTTCTAGTTTTTCTAATTAGGTGAAACCAGAAAAAAAATCCAACAATGAGATACAGAGGGTCATTCTTTTAGAATCTGAAGTTCAATTTTAAGAAAGTAAAATTGACATGGTTGATACTAATCTGTAAATAACAGGTTCAATTATGAACGAATACTGGTGCAAACTAGATAAGGATCGAAATAAATAACGTGTTATTTCAATTTTTATTTATATTTGGGAATTTTAATATCAACTCTAAGCTGTCAATACTACTACTACTACTACTACTACTACTACTACTACTACTACTACTACTACTACTACTACTACTACTACTACTACTACTACTACTACTACTACTACTACTAATAATAATAATAATAATAATAATAATAATAATAATAATAATAAAGAACCCATATATGAATACATAAAGCAAATTTTTCAGTTACAATATCTACTGTCATCTCCTGCTTTACTCGAATCAAATCTTCTGCTTTTAATTTGGCACATGTGGCAACATTGAACGTAACACGTGCAGTTAACTCACTACATGTGCACAATTGAAACGTTGAAGACAGGCTAATGACAAATGACAAACGTAAACAAGTCTCCATGGCAACACTTCGCCATCTACCATATGTAGTACAATGGGTCAACGCCTTCTATGAATGCATAGAGAAATGAAGTTTTGAGGTTGGACCCCGAAGGCCGTTGAACTCACACTTTCATTGTGACAAGAATAACGCGAAAACCAAGGATTATGGGACATATGTTCATATGATTTTTTTCCCTTCTTTTGGTGTGAGGAACCCATACCCGAAGTTTGTAAAAGTATTTCTGAAACACCCGGTATATCTGTATCCTAATTTGCAAATGGCTTATACACTTATCTAATACTTTAAGTAGATTTATATGCGTTCTTTTGATATTTTTCTACATTGTTTAAATTAGTTTTAAACCAATTCTCATTCCGAATCGTTTTAAATATGAAATTTCGCACGCAGACTGCATAGATTTTGTTTTTAAAGTTTGAATAAGTGCATTAAACTATTTCCCCCTGTAAATGACTGTGCGTGTTTTTAATTCGCTATTGGTTCCTTTATTTGTTATATATATGCATATATATATATATATATATATATGCTTTTACATGTATACACTTACTATAATTTCGGTGAATTTAATTTTGAAGCTCTCCTTGCACGTATTTTAAACCCAATATTAGTCTGATTTTTCCTTCTTGTAACATGCACTTTCTGTGTTATTCTTTGTACAACTTCCAAAATTATGATGCTGAAATAAAGATATGGATATATTTTACAGTTCTATACCTTCTTTAATTTTTTATCAACATATTTACAAGTGATTGAATGATGAATAATCTTAAAATATGTTATTTCTCAAAGTTTTAACTTCACCCCAAGTGTTTTTATATCAGGAATTCAAGAATATAATTGGAAACTTCTAGTTAACTTACGAATTTATTAAAAGGCTGTAGTTATATTAGGAAATTTCTGTATAGTGTACTTCAAATACATACAGCCCATTGCAAGTTGTGTTGCCTAAATTAATTAGTGCTTTAGAGAATAACCTTTTTTGACAAAACCCGTGATGTATAGGTAACTTCTCTGCATCGATTGTGGAGATAAGCACCACTATTAGAGCAGTCTTCCTGCTCCACAGCTAAAGCCGAGAAGTTTGCGGCTTATAAGGGGTTTAGACAGCAAACCTAATTCTCCAAAGCATCTATTACTTAAGATAACACGACAATTAGTCAACTCTATGTACGTGAAACACAATTTACAGTGCTATTCAGCCGTTGGAAGATGTGCGCCGTTTACTTCTATGAGTTTTAACGTTCATGAATTCCTATATCTTCTACTGCAGCCCAGCTACATTGTGGATTCAGCCTTTAACGTTATACCAATTTTCAGCAGCTTTTTTCTTTTCTCTACCACATACACAGTAGATAGGTGGAGAAGGTTGCGATATACTCCTCGTGCTGGTAGCATAACTCGCAGTAGGTTCGCATGTTGATATATTAATATCTGAATTACTATATTTCTTTGATGATGATTTAGTGTTTAGGTTGTTAAAAATTAAATTGTCAATGATATTATGTTTACTTATTGCCACGGCTGCTGTTGTTTAGGTTTATGGTAGAGCATGTGTAACTTATCAGGGTCTGGTACCGGAAGGAAAGTATGTGGTAAAAACACTAACACATGATTAAATCAGTTCAGGAGCACAATACTTTAATGACACATGCATTTTCTGCTTTAGTAAGAAGGTACACAGTTACTTTAATAATAACCGAGTTTGTTGGAGCAGTAGAAGACTCCTTAGCTAGGTAACGTGGCAATCAAAGTAGTATTTTTATAAGTGCTCGATTAATGATGGAACTATGTATCACACGTGTAGCGTTTTGCCGCTACTTTGTTGTGTTACTCTTACCTCTGCGTCGTTGTAGGGTGAAGTTTTCAGGACTCGAGATCGCCGATATCAGCCAGGAAGCACTTATGAACGTCGCATCTCAGGATCAACTGTCGGCGAGTCGGTCTGAAATTCCTTACTGTTATTGTCAGGGTAGGATTGCGGGAGGTGGACACTAGGATATTATTCTTGAAGAAACGTTTTCACTTCCTCACTAAAACGCGTATTCCTACCAGAAAACCTGCAAGATTCTTATTCTTTTTCTACCCCGTACGGTTTTTAGATAATATTTTCACCATTTGGTCCACTAACGTTTTGCTCCGGCTAATTATTTAATATTTAAGGCGCTCAATTACCGTTCTTTTGATTCCCGCGAACTTGAATTCATTACTTGCGGCGTGTTAAGTTATTTATTATCTTGAATAAAATAATTTCAACGACAATCTAACACTCTATATAATTATTCCACACGCATTACTTTATGATTGCATTGTGGTGCGGCACTTCATAAATTTTGCGTGTTTCCTTACCGGAGAATCATGGCAGACTGTCCCAAAACCACGCTCGCATTCCCATATCTCAACGACTGCTCTCATCCAAATTTAATACATGTCACTGCGTATTCCTATGTTTCTATTGGTTCTCGCACTTGTTCTCTGCGTTTATTGGTTCCCTGGTTGAAAATTTAAAGCTTAACTGTAGGGAATGTCCATTGCCTCATAGCGTCTGTTTGCTTGAAAATTTGTCTCGCAGCCACGAAGTACAAAGGAAGGTTTCGATTTTTATGGCCCCACTCTTGGAAAACATAATGGACAGTCTAAAACGAAGCTACTCTTATTCTTGCCTAAATCTTGCAGTTTTTCTCATGCAATTACGCCTTTATTTATTTTACGATATTATGGAAACTTAAAACATATTTACAGCTTATGAAGGGCTTTCGATTGATACAATTTTAATCCTATGGCTTTAAAATTATGGAAATTTATTAAATTGAATATTAATCAATTATTAATAATTCCTAAAATATAATTATTATAGAGTTACTTTTTATGGATTCTTAATCGGCGGAAATATCGCCACACACGTGCATAAACTATACCTCGTTTCCCTTGTAAGAACTTGTACTTTCAAATGTATATATTTTTAACGTTCTCACTACATTATGTGAGGTAATTAGTAACTCCTGCTTCGAAGAGCTTACACGTCGCCGCACTTTACAACCAACTGACTTTGGCTTGGGGACGCTATAACTAACTTTCCTAAACTTAAACATTCAAACATATTCTTCTTAAAATCTTATTGGCTGCGTTCCTTCAGCTTGGAACATTCTCGAAAACTTAACAGGCTGCATGTTTCCAGACATGTGACCTCTTCAAAATTATTCGTTGAGCTAGCTTGTGATTTTCTCCTACACAATGACTCAAGGTTCTGCTTTTGTGTCATCCCCCTACAAGTCGGTTTGTCTGTACGCAAATTCTAACAAAAAATGCTGTTTGTCTGCTTTTAACAAGTGTCCCACAGCTCCAACTAAACTCCTACACATACATAAAACTTATACTTAACGTCTATTTACATAACAAGCATTTTGCTTATTACTATTTTATAATATTATTAATATGCATATATAAGACCATAGTTACTGTCCCAAGGTATTGCATTCCACCCAAAAATTCGATACCGAGATTTTACCCGAAATATATGTTTTGAGGTTCCCTAAATCCAAAAAAAAAGCATTTTTAGAAAATGGTCCGTGTGTGTGTTTGTCTGTGAACAGCATAACTCAAAAACGAAAAGTCGGATCAACACCAAACTTGTGTTCAAGTTCAATCAATACCTTCCAAAGTTTTAAGAAAATCCACCCACCCTAAATTACCCTTTACATAGAAACTTTTCGAAATTTTTGATTTTATAAAAATGGCCATAACGATTTTGATAAAAATACCATGTATTAAAAATACTCACATGATAAACAAAATTTATATCTTGAATTTTCTGATAATAGACTTTGAAGCCCTCTTCATTCGAAAGGAATTTTGTATAATCTTGTTTAACTAGTAAACGTTAAGCGATAGACAAAAACGTGCTGTACAAGAAACGTAGATCTCTTTAAAACACACAATTTATTTCAGATATCTTTTTTTGTGGCATCAACCATTTCCGAGATATACGTTATTAATTGGTCGAATTGTTGAATACTTAGTCATTCTTTTAAAGTCCTGCCAACACTCAGTTATTTCTCGCGATTCCATTGAAACAGAAGTAGATATAAAACTAAGATTTAGTAAGACTAGTTTGTATACGCATTAATAAACGACAGAGAGTAGAGAAATCATGTGAATGCATCACATCAGATTCTTTTCACTCGAAAGGGTCATTTTGTGGATGCACGTGCAACTAGATTACTAGAGCTATCTTTGGTTCAGTAACTGGATTACAGTCGGCGCTCAACTGAATACTGGTGATTTACATGTAGTATAATTGCGTGAAACGTGGCTGTTTGTTAACGAAACTAGAAGTGAAAGAGGAATACACCTATGTAAACGAACAGCTTAAAAGCTAGGCTTATAGATGAACGTTTTAAATAAGGTGAGTGGGAGGCGCATTGTGTTTTCCATTTACTGCCGCCTGTGAAATAATCCCCTGTTATTCCGGTTGCTGCAAAATCCAATTTTTGCGGCACCGTCCCATATGAAATGTATTAAAGAGAATAGGTACATATAGAACAAGGTGCTACCGATAATACAAGAGGAAAATGAAACCGGCAATTGAAATTAATGAATAAAATGCAATGCGTAACTTTGTGAATTAACAGTAGAAGAGCCGGGAATTATTGCCTACCTGGAAGAATCCATCCCTCATTTTGACGAGTGTTCTTTTATTTACTTTATTTTCCAACAGCAAACAATTTTGAATACAGAAAGCTTTTTTTGTACACAATTATAACAAGTAAAATTACTTTTGTTATACAACACAGTTGTATTCTGGGTAATTTTTATAACTTAGTCATCCCTGACTGGAATGAGGCGAATGATTAACTTCATTATTTCTTTAAAGGCAGCCAAATTTTTTACAAATTTATTCTACTTGATTTAGAGCCACCTGGAGAATCCCGAAACTTTGCAGCTGAAATTAAAAATTCAACTGAGTTTTATATATGGACCCTATTTAACTGCTGTGGTCCTTAGCGTCCCATTTTATATTGGGCGTGAAAGACCGGTAATTTTGCTCAGAGGCCTCTTTTATCAGGCTTGAGGTTCTTTTACGTGCCGTAAATCTACGACACGGGACCACCGGCTTTACTTCCCTTCCGAAGGAAGCCATTCTAAGGACTTTTACGCCCGAAAAAATTCATCGCCCTCCGCCAGGTTTGAACCCGCGACCTCGGGAACTAGTGGCTAAGCATGGTAACCACTGCACCACGGAGGACGACACTTTTTAGACGTGCTTTCACTGCTACCAAAATATGTTCCAAGAAGAATATATTTATTTGGACCACTGGCACATACCTTTTCGCTCCTATTTTTACTCTGCGTCTTCCAATCTATGAAGTCTTGCTAAGAAATCTATTGCTAAGTTTCGACTCCGCTGGCAAGCGTAGCTTGTTCCCTTCTACGTGTATGCTATAGTTGTCGTGGTTGCATTTCCTCGTCGGCGCCTTTGATACCAGTTTTGTGGTAACTTAACACATTTTTATGACATAAAGGACCATTGTTGTCAGCCTTGTCCACATGATTCTTAACATGCATAGCTTTCATCACAGAGAAAAAGAGACCCTTTGTACCAGGTGACCCAATTGCGCTGTATTTGACGTGTGCAGATAACCCTTCGTGCGTTAAAAGAGTTGCAGAACTCAACTGGCTTTTTTCGGCCGTAAAAATCCTTAACAGGCTTCCTTCGGAAGGGGAGTAAAGCCGGTGGTCCCATGTCGTAGATTTACGGCACGTAAAAGAACCTCAAGCCTTATAAAGAGGCCTCTGAGCCAATTACCGGTCTTTCACGCCCAATATGGAATGGGACGCCAAAAACCACAGCAGTTAAAGAGCGTCTATAAATAAAACTCAATTTAATTTAATTTTAGCGGTTCCCAGAATCGTCCATGGATACACGGAGACGATTGGAACATTGTATGAATCAACACGAGCAAAATTTCGATCATCTATTCTATGAGCGATGTCGGCATAACAGTACCGTTAGATGATGATGATAATGATGATAATAATAGTAACAATAACATTTGTAGTAGCAAGGGAAAATGGCTGTGAAACACTGTGTGCTCTATCATATTTGTTGCTTATAGTCTAATGTTAGACAAGAACAGCGTAAACACAATTAAAATAGCTATGGACGGATGCGGATAGGTCAAATAGACATTTTAATCATTTGTCAGTTTAAAAAGTGAGTTTATTTCCTCGAAAATAAAGCCTGCGCAACTGAAGTGGAAAATACTCTAAGATCTTTTCGGTCTGTTTTTGTCTATCATCACGGACAGTACGCTCTAGTAAAAGGGTCTGTTTTTGTCTATAATCGTGGTGTACACTCTATTGCAAGCCTGGGAAGTGCCTCTCAATGAGCGCGATCCGCTCATGTCTTTGCTGATAAGCAAGAGGAGCAGAATGAAGCTCGGCTGGCCCCGTAGCTCAGTCGGTAGAGCACCTGCCTGCTGTGTGAAGGGTTCCGGGCTCGATTCCCGACTGGGGATGACAAATTTTCTTTAGTCAAGATTATTTCCTATCCTCCCCAGAGTCTGGTAGTGTGAATGTGTGTGTGTGTGTGTGTGTGTGTGATCTAATGATTAAAGCCCAAAGTTTACTAGAAACACAAAGACAAGCGAATACGAGTTAACAGCATTGTCTATAGGCACTAATATGTTCCAAAGGAAAGGCTGCTGATAAGGCCATTGTGATTTAAGGCCGGCTATAAATGAAACTTAAAAAAAACGAAGCTCCCTACGCTAATTCGCCAGTTCCCCACTGACCTGTGTTTACTTGAAATTGTCCCGTTAAGTTCTGTAACTCTTTTAATGTACGAAGGGATATCTACATAGTTGAAATACGGTGCGGTTGGGCCACCTGGTATACACATGGAAATCCAATGAGTGCCGTGACTACACAATTTATTCTTCTGTTTGCGTGTGTGTGATATAGCGGTACGTTGCTTTCACAGACACAGCAGGCAACGGTTTATTTACAACTTCTGTTGTTAAAGAAGTGCTCTAGCATAAAACTATTAAGGTCAGTGCCACAAACAGCATATGGAATATTTTGTAGCACGGGCCAAACGGTTAGCTAACGGGAACAAATAAGGCAAACAATGTATCGTAGTATGACCCTCCAGCAGAGGGCCTGGGTATTTTGTAGCACGCCACTGTGGCATCACCCGTGCTACTGTCATCAGTATGCAGCCTTGGTATCACTACTCAGCAGAACTATTATATACAACCGTGAAGGTAAGCACAAAAATCGCTACAAATAATTCAGATGGACATGCTAAAAATGCCCTAGGGCTTGATTGCACCTGTTTCATATCGGTTTCTAAAGGGTTGATTCTTCCTAGATATGTATTTAACAAGCATAACGTGTTATAGATTATGAAGACTTTAGAGTAAGCTCTTTATACAGGATGTATGTTTATTGGTGTCATATATTTGGGGGACGTGTTTCTGACATCCAAGCAGTAAATAAAGTTCACATGTACATGGGTCTGAAAATCAACCGTTTCGTTGTTATAGGTCAAAGAAGATGTATTCCATGAGTGAACAGGCGGATATGCACTACACGTATGGCTGTGCAGATGGCAATGCAGCACGAGAACGTGAACTTTATGCAGAAAGGTACCCTGACAGGCCGTTTGTGCAAGAACATTCGCACGAATTCACCAACGCTTGAGAGAGAATGGCGCATTTGAGAAGAGTACTAGGGATGTTGGGAGACCAAGAGCGGTACGAGGCATTGAGCTTGAAGAATGAGTTCTTCGTGCTGTGGGTGCAGACCTATCACAAAGCACAAGACGTATGGCTGTAAGCGAAAGAGAATTCTGCATGAAAATCTTCTGTACCCGTATCACCTTCAACGTGTGCAAGGATTAAATGAGGCGAACTTTGAGCAAGAAGACGTGTCTGTCAACGCATGTTACAGCAGTGCGCTGTGTTCATCAATTTCCTAGCCTGTATCTTACTCACGGATGAGGCTGGTTTTACTCGCGAAGGCATCTTCAATTTTCATAACACTCATAACTGGGCATTTGAAAATCCTAATGAAGTACGACAGGACAACCATCAACAGAGGTTCTCTCTCAACGTTGGGGGGGAATAATTCATGATCGCCTTATTGGTCCCTACTTCTTCCCTCCGCGTCTGAATGGACAAACCTATCTCCAGTTTCACAGAAATGAGTTGCATCACGTAACTGATAATGTGCCTCTGAACATTATCCAACGAATGTGGTTTTTACTCGATGGTGCTCCAGCTCATTTCAGTATGATAGTTCGCAAATTTTTGAATGAACAAAATTCCGCAAAGATGGATTGGTCGAGTGGGACCCATTGCATGGCCTGCTCAATCGCTTGATTTGAATCCAATGGATTTCTTCGTCTGGGAACATTTGAAGTCCTTGGTTTACGTGACTACTGTACCTGATGTTGACATTATGAGAGGACGTATCCAAACTGGATTCGATTAAATACGAAACACACCAGCAATTTTCAACAGAGTACGCCAGAGCATGGAGCGCAGGCTTACTGCATGCATCGAAGCAAGGGGAAGACACTTCGAGCAATTTTGTAACTTTCGATTTTGTGTTGTAACTCTGAAATAAACTATTTCAGACCCATGTTCATATGAACATTTTTTACTGTTTTGATGTCAAGAACACGTCCCCCAAATATATGTCACCAATAAAGATACACCTTATATACATTTTTGTATTAAGACAGAGTACCCATTAAAATAACGGGCGGTCTTCTTAGTATTGATAAAACGGGTTGGACGAGAGAAAGAGATAGAGAGAGAAGGGGGAGGATAAAGACGGAAGAGAGAACGAGAGAGGATATAATTTTGTTAGACCTTTTATCTGCAAGTTGAACTATAATCCTCTAAAATTAAACATATACTCTCAGCTATCAAGATGTTAAATTTAAAACTCTACACAGTAGATTACAAAGTAAGATTACTGAGTTCCCTAAATTTAGGCGGGTATCTCTGATGTTTTCTGAAGTTCATATCACAATACAGGGCACAGGCAGCATTTATACAACTTATTACGTAGCCAATATACTAGAGGTCGTGGGTTCAAACCCGGCGGAGGGCGATGGATCTTTTTTTGGGCGTAAAAATTCTTAGCATGGCTTCCTTCGGAAGGGAGGTATAGCCGATGGTCCCGCGTCGTAGATTTACGGCACGTAAAAGAACCTCAAGCCGATAAAGGGGCCTCTGAGCAAAATTTCCGGTCTTTCACGCCCAATATAGAATGGGACGCTAAGGACCATAGCAGTTAAAGAGCGTCCATAAATAAAACTAAATTATTATTATTATTATTATTATTATTATTATTATTATTATTATTATCAGGCAGCTTCACGGTATTCCAGAGCAATCGGAATTTGATTGACAACGTTAGTTTTAGTCTAAGGTCAAGTTGCACAAGATATTATTAGCGTTTAGCCTTGACAGAACACGCGTTAACCTACGTGCTTATATCAATGAGGGTATTTTGGGAGAGACTCTCAACTTTGGTGCTAGATGGAGCCACAGGCCAAATCGGTCTAAACTAAAAGAGGTGGGGTCTAGGTAACTTATGCAGAAAGCTATTGTAATATAGCATAGCACATGTAGTTTAATTACAAAGTAACTACAAACTAATAACTAACTAACTAACACAATCTTCTGCGACGCTATATCTCGGTTAAAGGTATCGTGTTCAATCTTCCATTAATCTAATTTTTCAAGAAGCATGAGGTGTCCTAAAGGCAAAGCCAATAAATTAGAAGAGGTTTGTGTTGGTATACATTGGTCACTGTAGAACGAGATGGGAGGAATTTAGTGCATGAAAACAACTGTAATTCAATACCAGACAGTAAATGTTGACCGTTATACAATGAAAATTTGAAAAACGAACAAGTGTTGATATTAATGAAAAATCCCACAATATTTGCAGTCAGATATTGTTAATTATCTTCCCGTACTTATTTTAACACGTTCTGGAAGGTTATGCATTATGCAGTATGAAAGCAAGTATGCAAATATTCTAAGGAACATGCAAAAGAAACTATATGGAGAAGATGAATACGGAATAAGCTAAATACTTCTTCTTTATCTGTTTAACCTCCTCGTATGTAGGACTTACAGGCGGGTGTCTGGGGTCAGAGGCCCGTCGAGGAGCAGACACTCACGGATCAGACAGAATATCCAGGATGGGTGATCAGCCCGATGCCTGGTATGGAAGGAAGGAAGTAGATGAAACGAAATGATGGTGAAATGAATAAAAGGAAATGTGATGATGGAGCATTTGGTGGAATGAATGGCGGGAGAAACCGGAGAACCCGGAGAAAACCCGCCCAGACGCCGCTTTGTCCACCACAAATCCCACATGTGGATCCCTGGGATTGAACCCGGGCCTCGGTGAGAGGCAAGCGGTCTAACCACTCGGCCACGGCGCCGCCTTATGAGCTAAGTTTAAAAAAAAGATATGCGTAGTGGAAGCATAGAAATGAAAATATACTTGGGAATTCGAGACTACGTAGTGAAGTAACTGTGCAGTTTCAGATACTTGGAGGGTTCCATAATACGAGTAATATTACTTGTGAAGTAGTCAGAGTAACAAAGACAAATGCAGCTTTTAATGAAAAAAGAATAACTTTTTGCGCATCCTTGAAAAAAGGAACAATTTAAATGCTGTGTGAGAAGTATTACACCGTATAGTGTGGAAACTTTGACGTTGTGACAAAATGAGAAAAAACAGCAGAAAGTATATGCTATGTGGATATAAAGAAGAACGGAACGTGTAAAATGGACAGAAAAAATAAGTAATGGAGCTATTTCAAAGAATGGGTGATGGAGGAGCAATCCTGAAACTGATTAAAAGGAAAATTCATTAACTGGAACACTGGATGATAAGAAACTCTTTGCTAAGAGATACAATAGAAAGAAGGGTGCACGGGGAAAATATTAGGGTAGTATAAGTTAACCGCTGGGCAGTATTAAACTAAATCGCACATATATGAAGATAAAGAGGGAAGAATGGAGGAAGTTATATTTTCAGCGAAGGACCTGCCCTTGGGCTGAAAAATATAACTTACTCAATTTTTTGATTCCTCTGGCGCGAACTGACAGCAAATATCGCCAAATTTAAGCAGTAAAAGGCGCAATCAAGTCCTGAGGCATTTATAGCATGTCAATCTGAACTATTTTAGCTTCAAGGTTGTATATGATATTCTGCTAAATAGTGATGTCAAGGTTGCATATTGCTGCCAGTAGCACGGGCGGTGCCACAGAAGCGTGCTACAAGATACAGCGTAGTTTCCCTCCGTTAACTATCTACAAGGGACAGGGTGGCATGTATTTGACATTACTTACCGTAGTTATTTAAAGTAAGTAACATTAGGTTAGTTATATAGCTTTTACTTCTTGCATTGGCCCAAACTGAGATGCATCACCATATCAGCTTTAACAGATTATCTGATTTTATAGTATGAATGCTTCATGTATAGTGAGAATCACGAGTGGCATGGAAAAGTTGCTAACAGGTATTTAATTTAGTCTCGCCACGGAATATTAAAAAGAATCAAGTTTGTTATCTAATTAAAAAAAAAAGAATTCTGACAAACGTTTCTTAGTGCCAAAAGAATACATTTCTTTCATTTTATTGCGGCTCACCATTGTTGTAACACATTGCACTATGTATTTCTTCTTCGCACGTACCGATAAACAGGAAGAGTGTTTGCTGGGGCGGCAAAATTACAGAAAAAGCGAGAATTAAATATATTTATTCCGATTGCGAGATGGATCTATGCATGACGACTGACAGCCAATATCGCAAAATTCTCGGCTAAACCGGGGCGGTGAACATTCCATTTGTGCTGGAAGTAATTGCCACATATCCATTTTAATTCATATAATTCGGTCTTTTCAAAGCAGAATCGCTTTGCCACAAACCGAGGGAACGTTCAAATAGAGGTATGTGAATGAATTCCTATGGAGAGGTGTGTGAACTGCCGCTGTGAATTTAGGACACAAACACTTAACTCACTCCAATACCCACATCATGTGGTCATTGGCTCTGGCTCATGTTGAAGGGATCCTGAACTATTACGTAGGCACTGCTATTGTTGTTCATTCCCTGGAATCATACGCGGTTCATGAGAGAGGCTGAGAGGAACATAACCTTCTTTTAGTTCCCTAGTGTCTACCACCTTCATAGGGTTATTTTACTTTGTTACTCGAGCTATGTAGACTGTCTTTAGTATATTAAAAAAATAATAAAATCTGAATATAAATAAGGTAGATGGTTCTAATTTTGTTTTGTAATTTAAAGGAAATTAATAAATAAAATGTAAATGAAGAAAATGTTGTTAATTGGTATATAATTATTTTAGTGTGAAAGTATAAATTTAAAAATACAAGTAAATTATTATTATAATAATGTATTAAGTAAGTTTTATTATATATTGATTTAACTGTATAACAGAAAAAAAGAAGAATTTATTTAACTAGAAGATTTGGTAAATAGTACCGGATACCAGTATGTAACCGCTGGATACCAGTGGAGTAGCTTTTAGCTTTGTTGCAAGTTTTATTAGTTAAGTAGCTGGATACCAGTTGCTTTTATGCTGGTTACCAGTATTAGTATAGATTTTAGAGTTTGTAATTATGTTTATTTACACCTTTACTATCTATTATTCATGTTCCTTACTTATGTTTTCTTTGTATTTAGATAGGAGTTATAGACTTAATCTGTCAAATGAGTGTATATAGGAATTGAAAAATTTGATTCAATAAATAGAAAATTTGGATACATGCCCCGGTATAGTAACCTAGATGCCGAGGTTGAATATTCAGATTTTATTTTATTTTTTTTTGTCTATAGTATATTGCGATAAATGTAAACGTAAAAGGTACAGACGAACTGAGGAACGCGGTCGGGGCAGAGCACCGCAAGTATGCCGAAACGGCCCTTTTTGCTTCTACCGTTACCCCTGGGTAGGAGGAATGAGGGGAAAGACCGAAAGGGCGACCAGATCCGAATGACGACGGACGCAAGCATGAACGGGGTCCCTAACGTTTCCAGATCGAACGCATCCGCCGCCCTGGCCCATACTCAAGCTTCCGAATCCCCGGTGGGGCCCATTCGGAGGCGGGTCCCAACTTAGTAGTTCCGCAACGACACCAGTGAAGAAACCTCTACAAAGCGCACATCCACCGCCCAGCCGCAACCCGCCGAACACCGTCGCCTGGTCCTACAACCCTGAAACGATGACAAAGAAGATGATGGGTACAGGAAATGAGGGGGAGGAAAGTCGTGGTAGAAGATCAACCCCCAGCATTCGCCTGCCGACCCAGGGAAACCACGAAAAACCCATGGGTTAGAGTGGGCGGTCGCTGGGGATCGAACCCGAAACCTCCTGAATGCGAGCCGCACACGTTACCACGGCGCCACCTCACTGGGTGTATATTGCGATTATTGCGATACACGTGCAATAAGTGCGTCATTGCAGAACGAGGAGTTTGAAAAAAGAGACGAATTCTTTTTTGTAGTGCTGTATACGGCGGTGGACACTGATGATACATGAAATGAAATCATTACTGGGAAAGGACATTTGGGAACGAAGCGTTCCAGGCCTAAGTTTAAGATATCTCCATGGAATTTGCCAGTTATGAGGACCGAGAAAAACCTGGAAAAGCTTCAGTCAGAGAGAACGTACTGGTTGGATTTGAACCGCGAACCTCTCGGTCATGAGTCCGTGTTTTAACGAGCTCGGCCTGTCGGTACAAGACAAAGCCGAGTATTTTCTACTTCCGAGATTCTCCAATGCACTTAACTCATGTGTATTGCATACCATTTTTTTCGGCGATAGTGATTAATGGAAATAGCACTTATACGAATACACTATTGATTACTAACAGCTGTTGAACATTGGTTCCAGTAGCAAAATTAATGTAGGTGCCGGTAACCTAACAGGCAATTGATTATCCACGCCTGGTTGTTGATTTTAAAAGAATCAATATCTTACAGCTCTTACTTAGTTGCTGCATGAATTAAATCGTAATTAAACATTAAGAAATAAAAGAGAAGTAAAGGTCCATGCAAACTTTAAGTTGTAAAATTCAGCTATCAAATATATTATATTTCCTGTCTTGCAATAATTAATCCTTTAAACGTTAGAGGGTTTAATATAGTTCATGCGCATATGGGTAGTAAAATAAGGAAAACTCCCACATAGGTTAGCTTACCAGCACGGAATGCAGAAAAATCAAATTTACATCATGACAGCATAAAGTGGATCAAAAAACAGTATCGTCGAGAAAAGTATATGGGTTAATAAATAGCCTTTATAATAATGTTTTATTGCATAAAGGATATCGATGATTTCGCGGACTAACTCTTCAGAATCCTTTTCCGCGGACAAATTAAAAATATAATATTTATGGCACTATGTTCTAAGTGTAATGGTTAAATGTATAGTTGCAAAAGGTTAACCAATGAAAAGGCGTGATACTCCATCGCAGTTTAGAGCTACACACGTTCCAGCCAGCTGCTAATAGCATCCTGTGTCCTGACCCGGCTACTTGGCTAAAGGTCAACTTTCCTCTGTTTCTCCCCTCCCCTACAGATCTACATTACCCTCAATTAACTGCAGCGTAGCCAGGTAGCCGGACCAGCCCGCATGGGTGTTATCAGCAGTAGGCTGGCAAATGCGTAGTACTAAACTATGTAGCAATATTGCACCTTTTTGTTAGCTAATTTTTCACGGATACAACTTTAGACGTATTACTCTTAGAACGTTCATTCCTGAAACTTTTTGTCTCTAATTTGTCTATTGAATATGGTCCTGGGGAGTTAGTTTGGGACACCCTGGTAAAATTCTTTTAAACATGTAAGACATGGTGATGCTCAGCTGGTAAAATGTTTGCTGATGTAAACCTCTAGTGTTGTTAATACATGATTTACAAACCTTAAACAAAATCTAGTGCACTTTTTAACCTCTAGAAGGTCACTTTAACTATTTAGGCCTCAAAGTAACCAACGTGACTTTGTTTCAATACACATTTTGTAACAACAATACAGCACATTTGTTGTACAATGGAAAAAGTTTCGCAGTTTGCGTTTGCAGTCTCTAAACTCCAGTGTAAATTATAATATACACAAAACAAAAACGCTAAATTATTACATAAGGAGTCGCTTAGGGAAGAAAGTGAAATTAATAGAAAATTTAAATCAGTTGTATTATTTTCTTTATTAAGATCTGCGTTAATACAGAGCCTTTGTCTCGACGCATGGCCGTATTCCTCTCCGTCTGCCGGCTAATCAATTGACGCGAAGTCTGTGCTGTACAGGGTTGATACATTGTGAGACCACGTATTTCAGTGTTATAGTGTGTTAATGCTGTTATAATGCCAAATATTCTGTATGCTTTAACACACAGAATCTCCGTGTATGATTTCTGAGTGACAGCAAACCCTTGTAGAGAAACGAGACGGCGGTTTATAGACAGATTCCTTGCTCTTTGTGAGCCTCACAGAAAAGCGTTTCGTAATCTTATGAATAGATTTAGTGAAACAGGATCTATGTTTGATATGAGACCGAAAATAAATAGCTGTGTTCTTACAGGGAAAAAACTTAATAACATCGGAGGGAAACGTTAGAAGGAAGTCCAAAAAATGCTCTGAGAAAGCTTGCACAGGAATTAGGTATTTCTCAAACTTCGGCTTGGAATGCCACTAAACTTTTAAAATTAAAACCCTATAAGATAACTGCAGTTCAGGAATTTCAGACAAGCGATACTGTGAGTAGAGCTATTTCTACAATTGGGTGTTGGCTAATGTTAATGATCTCTCTACTGACCGCGTTTAACTTTTTTCGGACAAACCGTAGATTTATTTACATGACAAAGAAGAATGAATGAATGTTAAGCAAATTTTCTTAAAAGCTGTGAGAGATACGTAGCGGCACAGAACATAATTCCTTGCATCTTCTATGATGCAGATATGTGATTATTATACTTATAATTTGCATGAGAAATCTATGCGCTCGAACTTAATGGGTTACGAATATCCGACTTCGCCGGAAACAGCGTGCTTCTCGGTGACAAGAAAATTCCCGTTTGGCTGGCCACGCCTCCAAACGAAGGGTCTGTATTATCATTAGTCAATTGATTGAAATATTTATTTCAGTAGGAATTAAAAACTAATAGTCGTGCATATTATTACTTCGTGAGGGGTAAATATTTGTTACAATTAATAAAGCAAAATATGACTTCATTATTAAAACGAAACATGATTATCTGCAGTTTATTATTGTTGTAGTTTAGTTATCATTTATATCTATATTTTAATTAACTAGTATAATCTGCTAGTATTGAAAGAAAGCATAATTATAGATTTTGTACGTAAATAATTAAAGACCTCTTCGAAATAGATGGGGCATATCTTAGGTAGGTATTTGGTTTATCATTGAGGTTTACAGAGTTTAATTATAGGTATACTTATCTTGCCTGAGAATGTGACCCAAAAATAAATACTTCCTACATTCCTAAATGTTATGTCACAGAAAATATCGTTTTCCTGTTCACAACTACTTAAAACAGCAATCTCATCTAGTCTACTTCAATAAGAATAAACAAGTAATGCTAGTATTATGATTCCCTTGTTGAACTAAAATAATTTCTTACGTCTTTCTTTTAAAATAAATTTATCGTACTCAACTGTATTGATTCAGTTGGCCGTACAACGGAATGCCACGATTGTACCGTTATTCCTTCCGCCCTTCCGCATGTATGCTGTTTAACCCTTTGAAGCACGCATTTAGGAAAAATTGTAAATAATATATTTAACACTAAAATATCGTTTATATTTGTGTAAGAAAAATCATAAAGTGTTAATATTATATTTGTTTTTAATTTATAACTAAAAAAATGGTGGTGTCATGGTGAAACCACTATGCATTACAGCATTAACACTGAGTCATTTTGAGTGGAAACTAAAGAAACAGTTTTTGTTTCATTTAGACAGTGCCACTCCACAAGTGTTACAGGTCCATTTACTTCTGTGTGGATTATCTTTAGTGCTGCACTGAGCACAGCGTCTTGAAGTTCCACGCACAGGCATATGCGCCACCTTGTCAAATCTTTTCTCATAGGGGGACAATGGGTTTGAAATAACTCACAGGCTTGGGAAGAGGTTTCCTTCCTTTAGGTGATGGCAGATGCCAGAAATCAGCCAAATGTATTTACGGACATTAGCATTGAAATATATGAATCCCTAAGTTGTGGATTACTTGACCAGTAATCTCTGTACGAGGGCAGTTTTTTTACTCCCATTAGAATATTTATGGCCAAGAAAACGCTTATTTCATCCAAAGTTGCAGGTTAAAATTGTTTACCTGACTGGGTAGCCTACAAATTAGTGTGATATAATATATTCTTTAGCAATTCTGTAGTAACTATGTGCAAGAAAATATCAATAGGCGATTCCACAGTTTCAGGAATATTTGGACCATAATCTTTCACAAATACATATTCTCGAATCTACGCCGCTTTTCCCCCATATTCCATCCATATTGGAGCCTGACACTCAGTGGTTTCTCATCATCACTATCTTCAACACACTCATCAGGGGCACTAGGTTCACCACTGTTCTCATCTTCAATTTCAACTGTACAAACAGGGCCATTTACAGTAGCTGCCACTTCCATTTCGTCACTATCATAAAAAATCAACAGATTCAGGATCGCTAGCGATTTCATTCAGTATGTCCTTTTTTATTCTCCAAATTATCCCATATCAAGTGACCAAGATGATCCAAGTTCTCCTTTTAGCCATTTCAATTGAGCTGAAATAAAACGAACATTTTGCAGATTATGGTGTCTGCCTACCCTACTTGCATGGTGGTTACGTCTGGAAACCACGTAATATTTATAATAATAATGGCACTACAATTCATGTATATCCATTTATAGTAATCAAAGTATATTCGGAACGTTTAGAAGAAACAAATGACCATATAAAAACATACCTAGATGCAATATTTGAGCATGTAACAGAAATGAAAATGTTTACTGCTGTTCCCGCAACAAAGCAAGCTGCATCAACACCTGACAACTTAGTTTATACAGGCTGGCCATACAAAAAGCAGAGTAGTAAAATTTCCATGTGTTTGTAAACAGCCACTGATTGCAGCGAGGTGATAGAGAAGTGGAACCATCATGCAGCAAGGAAGAAAACGCTGCATTAAAAGGTGGTTACGTCAGAGCGCCACTATGCTTCAAAGGGTTAATCGACAGATATGAGTGAGTACCTTCCCAGAGTAACGAGTTGATGTCCCATGGCCTAGAATTCTAAAATACTTTTACTAGGTTTGTTTTCCAAATATTGTTTTTGTTGTAAGATGTTTTCCTAAATACATGAAGTTTCATGAAAGCAAATTATACATTCTCGTTTCGCGAAATGCTAGTGTTTATCATTTGGATAATAACTTGGCAACCGATGCAGTTGCTGTGCACTAACGTATAAATGAAAATCCAATACACCGGTATGCTTTGCTGCAGGTGCCTGATTGGACCTGCTATCTGAAGAAAAGCATTGTTAGGTATTTTCCGTTGAGTGGTCTCATTTCCTGGAGCTGGCCAGCCTGCCGCTTGTTCATTATTTTTGTCCCTTAAAGGTCATTCTGTTCAAACACGGCTGTAGAGTGTCTCTGGTTTCATTCAAGTGTTACTTTCCTCTCCGAGGAGCGCTTGTCTGGATCCTCCTTTTTTAAGTTTAGTGTCCTTTAACCGGTTAGTTCATATCGGACGATGAATGAAATGATGCTCAAATGAGCCAGGGTCCATAGAGCTTAAAGTTACCTGATATTAATCTTTTAAGGGGAAAAAACCTTATCCGTATAATTCACCCTAACCGAGATTCGAACTCGGTACCTCTTGAATGTGAGGCAACCATGCTACCCCCACGCCACAGAGGTGGGCAACAGGTGGGTTCACTTAGGCTATAAAGCTTCTTTTATTTGGTAACTCGGCCAAATTCAATTAATATTATTTCACCAGCGCTTAGTGAGTAACATTCGATAAAGGGATGCTTTAAGGGTAATGTTGCTCCAGAGGTCGACGTGTTATGGCGGGTTCCGCGCAACGTCAAGGGTTTCTACGTTGTAGAATAAAACATCGCTAAAATTCAGCGAATGTATGGCATTTGGCTTTTTAAATGCCCCGAAGTTGTTTAAGCACTTCCGATTATGTATTCTGGCGCCATTTATTGAATTAGTTATGTATTCTGGCCTGATTTTGTCAGCAGTCAACAATCAACATGGAGAACTTACGCGTCGTTGCTGAGAATGAGATCTAAAATAATGACGCTGTCCTAATGCAAAATTGGGATATAGAACAACTTGCAGAAGAGCTAGCAACTCCAGAGCTAACAAGCTTAGTGGACAGTTCGGCACTTCTCAGGAGCTCTTCAACTCATACTACAGGAACAGCTGTCCAAATCGGAGAGTGTTTCAGAATTTTCTTGTGACACTCTGCAAGAATTATCCTGCTACATATCATCTTCGAAGGTCTCTTTTGGTTCGTCTTCTCCATCAGAGCTTCCTTTCCATCTTCTCTTCCAAAATTTCATATTTCTTCATTGTCTATCCTCCAGAACTTCATCTTTCTTCTACACCTGTCTCACAGAACATCTGCATCTGTCTTCCTTATATGCATCGATGCAAAACAGCCTTTATTAAATGTAACAATTGCGCCGTGAAAGAGCAGATATGTCTTTGGACATAATTATAGTAGCATTCATTATTATTTAGTTGCATTACATTTGCTTACTGTTGCACCGTAATCATTCAGTTGCATTACGTTGTATTACATTTATTTAGTAGTGTACGAGCGCTAATGGTCATTACTAAACACCAAGCATTAGACAATAATAACAATATTTTTCCTGCTTTGCGGTTATTATTCATTTGTATTGCATTTATTTACGGTTTCGCGGTTAATATTCAGTTTTATTGCATGTATTCACTATTTCGCGCTTTTCTATTACGACAACGTGTAACAGTTCGCAACTATACCAAACTGTTTCCGGTTTTACTAACGCAGCAGCGTTTTTTCCATTTAACAGTTGGTACCTGACATTACGCATTTACATCGTCCGCCATGACACGTCGACCTCTGGAGAACATTACCGCTTTAAGTATGCTAGTGTTTATCTTGGGTTAGTTCTTTCATATTCTATTTTAAGTTAACAGTTTTCTTCTCTATTTGACAGCAGATTCTGCATAGGAAGTTTGTGATCTGAACATGTCGTTTTAGTTGAGGGTTCATGCTATTTTATGCCGCAGTTGGGCAAATTTTTAAGGGGGGCGCATTCCCACATGAATGGACGACGGCAATTCTATGTCCAATATATAAAAATGGAAGCAAAAAATTCCGGACAACTATAGGGGGGTAGCGCTTCTTCCAGTAATGAGTAAAATTTACTGTAAGATTATATATGAGTGACTGAGACAATGGATCAACGAAAATAACAAATTATCGGTATTTCAAGCGGGGTTCAGGGAGAAATTCAGTTCGGTAGACAATATATTTATATTAGATAGTGTTAGAGTGAAGCAAACGCGGAAAAAGAGGGGGAAACTACACTGTGCTTTTATAGATTTTCGTAAAGCGTTCGACTGTGTGGAAAGGCAAGCACTCTGGGTGAAAATACGGGCGAAGGGTTTGTCAGGAAAGATTATTAGGGCACTTCAGGCAATATATAAAAAAGTCGTGTTTTGGTAAAATGCGATTCCAAAACCGTATCGAAGAATATTATAACTCGGAGGGGAGGAAGACAGGGATGTGTTCTTTCACCGACGCTGCTTTTTAATTTGTTCGTGGACAATATACCGGAAGTGTTGAATTCAGTTGAACCTGATGCTCCTAGTGTAGAAGATATCCCCATACCCGCTCTGCTATACGCGGATGATTTAATTTTAATGTCCACATCAATTTCCGGGTTGCAAAGAGAACTGAATTGCGTAGAAGCATACTGTAAGGAACGGGGAATGGCAGTGAATGAAGTAAAAAGCAAAACACTGAAGATCAAGAATGGAGCGGTATATAACAGCAAGAAGATCTGGACATACGCAGGAAAGACATTGCAGAATGTTAACGTATTTACATATCTGGGCGTCACATTATCTATGAACGGAAGTTGGGGGTAGCACATAGACATTACTAAACGTAAATGCATAGTAAAAAATATGGAGTCATTAAAGTCTCTTATGAAAGTTCCTGATATACCAATGAGGACAATGGAGGTGGTATACAGAGCTGTTGCTCAGGGGCTTAGAAGAAATTGGAATGGGGTACATTTGGCTACATGGGAGAGGACATGGGACGTAGTGGGTGGAAGATAATCCAAAGACGACTGTGTGATATTCACCGACAGAATTTAGAATCAGAATGTACGACTAAAATTTCACTTAACTAGGTGCGGGGCTAGGAGAGGCCTATTTAGATGACTGTAAGTACAAGAGGACAAAGAAGTGGTTTAGCATGACTAAGTTTGGGCGCCTGAAAAGACAGCAAATTAACTGATGGTACCGGAGTGGTGAAGGGGAAACATGGAATCATATTCTGGATGAGTGCAAAGAAACGGAATTACAAAGAAAGCAATATTTACCACCACAGTTTCTGGAATCCAGTAGGGGAATGGAGCCTTCCTTGGGTGCAATGTTAGATGGGGGTTATCGTAAAATGGGGTCTTTTTTATATAAGATTCGGCAAAGGAGGCTAATTGCCCTAGAAAACGGAAGAGAGGGAGAGGGTACATGAGAGCGAGTCGTTAAGGGTCAGAGCATTGTAATTGTAATTAATGCTTATTAGTTTTCTTTATTTTCTTTTTCCCTTCATTATGTAGGTATGTAGTTACCAAATGTGTATAATTAGTATTATACACTTACTGTAAGATTCTAGAGACAGTAAAATCATGTACGGCCATGAGGACCATGCGACTGTTGTATTTTAGAAGGGTAGACAGCAACTGTTCACCATAAAAGTCCTTCTACTACTACTACTACTACTACTACTACTACTACTACTACTACTACTACGACTACTACTAATACTACTGTCTGACAATAACAAAGAGTGTTAAGAGTACAGCCTCCATTTTCAAAACAAAATAAGCTAAAATATAGCTTTGGGGTTTTACTGACTCGGGCCTGTTAGTCTGAAAGCTAATGAATAGGATGTATGATGTGTTTATCGCAGGGGGACACCTCGCCACTGCAAACAGCTTGATCAATTTGGCTACACCCCCCGGGGCGCAGGGATGAGGTGGAGGAGCCGTAGGAGGTCTCAGATATGCTGGCAGACAGGCCACAGAAGCGCGAAGCAGTCCCTAATATTTTCATTTCGAACACTCGCGCATCAGTAGAAGCGAAGCACCCCGAGAGAGGGCGACGAAGCCACCCTAGCGGGTGGGACAACGTACCCTGGCGTTCACGGGGAGAAATCTTTACAATGCGCAAGCAACTACGCCATCTTCTCGACGCCACCAGCACCTGAAACGTGAAAGGAAGAGATTAAATGAGAGGAAATGGGGGAAAGGAGAAATTGTGGTAGAATACGCAACCCCGGCATTCGCCTAGACGACGAGGGGAAAAACCGCGAAGAACTGCATGATCAGATTGGGCGGTTACCAGGAATGGAACCCGGGTCCTCCGGAGTGCGCGCCACAGACGTTGTCACCTGAGCCACCCCGCTCGGTAAGTTAATGAACAGGTTCAAAAAATAATTTCTGGAATTGGCATTTGTAACTCATTTTCACCACAAATTTCAGGTATTATATAAAAATATGACTTGTTGCACTCACATGACCTTCTCTATTCGTTCTTGTGAAACTATTCATACAAACGCTTATTCTTCTATCTACTTCATGTTAATCGAGATAAACATTTGCAGAAATTGTCCTATTGCATATTGCCTTGTAGATACAATGGGATTAGGGGATGCAGTAAGCTTCAAGCGATTGTGCAGTATTAGAACTGCAGGTTGAGTTACAGCTAATTGTGTGCATGCATCGAAAAGCAAGGGAAATGGCTGACCATCTCGACAGGATATCACCATTGTGTTCGACATCAAACTAACACCCATTGTTGCCAGAAGGACAGTGTATAGTGTGTGACTGTCTGTGCTGTAGTAAAGACAACAGTCGTTCTTGTTGCAGCCTTGTACTGTGTTATTGTTCCTCCTTCCGGGGCGAGCATTGGTTTGTATTTCAGTTCGTATTATAATTGTTATTAGTGTATAGTAAGTGTAAATATATTAGTAGTTAGGGAAACAGCAAACGCGTGTTGTCATTGCTTTTATCCATGCATCCAGTGATTTTTACTGCCCTATAACTTCAATTCTACAGTCCTCAATTCGGTTCTGCTCTACCGCAAGAGAAATATCGGTCCTCCGGGTCGGATGCATGGATTAAGAGCTGTGAGTACGAATAATTTCGTGTGTATCATTTCGTCGAGGACGCCAACTGCAGGTGCTTTTGCCGCCATAACTGGTTTGGATCGCCATTTTCTATTACATCGCTACGCCGAAATTGAGTCTGCAAGTAGCACAAAATCCCATAGCCTGCCAATAGTAGGTAAGCTCAGTCCACATCCTTTTTCATTCCTTTGCACACAATGGATGCCAACAAAAGAGAGGTGCTTATTATAAAACGGGTAATTGCGAAATCCAGAGTGACCAACATTAAGAAATGTGTTGCGTCATTGGCAACGGAATATGATAGGTTTAACATTAAGGTTAAGCTTGAGGCTTTACAGCATGCATTGGATGATTATAAGGTAGTGCAAGTTCAACTGGAGATTGAAAATGATGGCTTTTGCAACTATGAAAGTGACAGGGAGCAATTATCCGAGCTGTATTATGACCTGCATGCAGAAATGTCAAGGTGACTGTAGGGAAAGAGTTAAACAGATCACCTGTTAGTGCACCCGCGAGTATCTCATAGAATGCTAATGTAAATCTGCCTCCTATTAAGATACCTGTTTTCCGCAATAATATTGCTGATTTTAGACACTTTCACGACACTCAATTCATTGGCCATAAAATGACTCCCTTGATAATATACAGAGATATTGGTATTTGTTATCCGCACCATCGAGGTGCATACATTAATAGAAAATTTGGCAGTAACTGAAAATAGCGTCAACGTTGCCTAGTCACTTATCTGTGAGAGGTACGACAATCCAAGGTTAGTAGCTAATACGCATATAAGGTCATTGCTGTCTGCACCTTCAGTTACCAAGGACTGTCCACAATTTCTGAGAACATTGCTAAGTTACTGTAACATCAATCTGAATGTCATTGACGCACTGAAGTTGGAAATACCTTTGCATGACTTAATCATCTCCCAGATTTACTTAGAAAGGGTAGGTTCCAACACCAGAAGAGACTGGGAGTTGAAGGTGTCATCAAAGCAGCCACCAACCTTGGAAAACTTTCTACATTTTTTAGAACAACGGTGTCACGCTTTAGAACTAATAAAATCCTGTATGCCCAGTAGCTCGAACTCAATCAAGTTCAAACCCAATACATCAAATTTTAAGCATGCATATTCACAACTAATAGTGCATGCGTATTGGGTAAGGCTGCTCATCCATTGTATAAATACAAAAAAATCAAGGAATTCAAACATCCACAGAAGCTTGAAGTTGTGAAGCGCAATCAGCTGTTTCAATTGCCTAGCCAGTGGACATATAAGCACAAGTTGCTCATTAGAACACAAATGCCAATTTTTCGACAAGCACACCATACTTTGCTTCATCAAGACAAGCCAGCTGAAACTGTTTTCGCACAGAAAATCATGTAGTTGGGTTCCTCAGAAGCTTTAACTCAAGAACTCGGTAGCTCTTGCTCCTTCAAGAAAGCATATACCACACATGTTCTTCCTGCTACAGACGCAGTCTTAATGTCTTATAGCCAGGTCAACTACGCAAGTGCAGGGCCCTTTTGGATTCTGTATCCCAAACAAACTTCATGGCAGACGCGGTGTTACAGAGACTGCGTATGAAGTAGATCCGAAACCAGTTTCCAATTCAGGGAATCGATGAAGTGTCTGCTGAAAAAAAACACTCAGTTTGTCTTTGGATGCAATCCTATGCAGGAACCTACAAGACGACAATCACTTGTGCAGTATTGTCTCGTATAACTGGGGAATTGCCTTCTATACACATAGAGCATGGCGACTGGAAAAACTCAATTAAAAAGTTTCTTCCCATCGAAGTACAGTTTGCAGGCCACAATTTCTTTCGAACAGCTAGAATAGATCTGCTTCTAGGAGCAGCCGTCTTCTTCGAGGTCCTTCACAGTGGAAGGAAATCTAGACCAGGTAACTATCCAGTACTTCAGGACACTGAAATGGATGGATTCTCTCGGGAACCATCGAAATGCAACCAACTACATCGCCAAGATGTTCGTTTCTGACAAGAAACGGCACGCCATTAGCCTTGCAACCTCAACGATTATGGGAGTTAGAGGATATTTCAGCAAGAACTCAAGGACTGGAAGAAGCTAAATATCACTTTGTTGAATATACTACGAGAGACGTGATAAGCCGGTACACAGTACGTCTGCCCCGTCGCTTGGAAGGAGGTATTATTGGAGAGTCCAGATTACAAGCCATTAGAAGACTCCTCCAACTGGAACGACATCTACGAAAACAACCAGAGTTTGGACATGCCCACAAAGAGTTCATGTCTGAATATCAATGACTAGGTCACATGCAAGAAATACAGCACAACGCATCAGAGACGTGCGAAATTTTCTATTTACCTCATCATCCCTTGTTCAAGACAACTAGCAGCACGACTAAAACTTGAGTGGTCTTCGACGGTTCTGTTGCCTCTAGTAACGGCGTATCTCTGAACGATAGGTAGGCCCTACATGATAGGTCCTACAACACAGCAAGACTATTATGCTGCGCTTTCGACTGAAGGACATTGCACTCTGTGCCTGGCATATGCAAAATGTATAGGCAGTTAAATATACACCAGCTGGGCACGCCTCTGCGACGAATTCTGTGGAGTCCTTCGCCAAATCAGCAGGTCAGAAGCTTTTAGCTGACCACAGTAACGTGTGGCACCAGTTGTGCACCATTTAATGTCATACGGGTACTGCATTAGCTGGCACAGGATGAAGGCAACAATTTTCTTCAGCTTCAGATGTCAGTAAGAGAGATTTCTACATTGACGACGTCATTACTACTACCAACGCAATTGAAGAGGCAATCCAGTGCTTGGAGAGGGCGGTTTAAAATTAAGAACTTATCGACCAACGATCCCAACCTGTTGAAATGTGTGCCTCCAGACTGCAGAAAACAACAGGACTATGTCTTCTCAGGTGGTGATACGTCATTAAAACATCGGAGCTGCTGTTACTCGGAGCAGTTCAAGAGCTCCGAGTAACAAATGGTCTTCCAGAAAAGCTGCCACTAAACGCAAGATTGCTTAAGGAGTTGCATCAACCTTAGATCTACCGGGTCTTATAAGTCCAGTTATAATAACCTTTAAGAACTTTCTACAGGAACTGTGGTCATCAAGATTGGAATGGAAGGAGCCTGTTTCAAAGGAGTTGCAGGTTAAATGACTGCAACTAACAAGATTTCTTAGGAAACTGGAAGACATCAAAACTGAACGATTTGTGGCATCCTTTGATATTCTTCAGACATTCAACTCCAGGATTTTGCGACGCAAGTGAACGGGCTTATGGAGCTTGCCTTTACATTCGTACATTGGACTGCCAAGGCAAGATAGCTAGTAAGTTACTTTGTTCCAAATCTAGAATAGCTCCAGTAAGGAAAATTACTCTCCCCATACAAGAATTGTGCAGAGGAGCATTGTTGGCAAGGTTGGTCGAAAAGACCGTGCCCTCTTGACACTCATCTCAGCTGCATTCATCCGTGTACTGACTCCACGGTTGTACTTGCTTGGGTAAAGGCTGCATCTAATTCCGGGAAGACCTTTGTGGCAAACCGAGTGACATAGATTCAGCAGCATACTAATGTTGACTCTTGGAGACATGTTTCGACCGACGATAATAATCCAGCTGATCTCACCTCCAGAGGCATCTCCTCTATAATACAGAATAAAACTGAAATCTGGTGGAAGAGGCCAGAATGGCTTGCGGGAAAGGATATAATCTGGCTGGAAACCACTTCTGCAGAACTTCCCAGAGATATTCCTGATGCCCGAGAAATACAGTATCTCACGGCCACCGTAGGAACTTCAGATGGCATCATCACATGGCAATCATCCTAAAGGCTAGTTCGGGTCATTGCATACTACAAGCGTTTTGTTAATCACTGTCGCAGTTCACCGCAGCGCCGTGGTAAACCGCTTTCCGTACCAGAACCAGTGGAAGCTTCCCTGACTTGCATCAGACTTGCACAGAGCGTATCTTACGAGGACGAAGTTTGAAGTGAGAGCAGTGGGGGAGTTTCCTTTTTGGAGTCCCTTCGTTGTTCTGGGTTCGGCTCTGCTCCGACTCAGGATCTCGTCGCCTCAAGCTCTGCAATTCTAGTTACCTTATTTGAAATTCGCGCTCCAGTAAATGTGTCGGTAACATGGTATCAGCCTGCTGTGGCAGGCTTGTAGATGTGGCGGTATGTGACTTAATTCAGTGACTGTTGGTTCTTTCTAACTGTTATAAGAACTTAGTGGAAGTTTTAGTATAGTATAGTTAGTGATATTTTACGGTTATTTATATAGTTTTGAAATGCATATCAGCTCAGCAATGAGCGAGAGTCGTCTTTAATCTCAAGGAATTTTATAACGTAATTTTTGAAGGTAAGGCAATTGATTACAATCTCAATTATGTTTAACTTCACATAAACTTGTTTTGTTTCTTTTGATGAAATGTGAATGTTTAATTAATACAATAATTACCTTTTTCTGGTTCCTATTTTATTCACTCATTTCATCTACTTAATTCAATAGTTCACTTTATATTGTCAACGTTGATGATATTATTCTTTTCAATATATTTGACAATATATTATGATATATACTTGAAATTAATTCTCTTAAGCTCGGTTCAAGAAGTCGTCTCCTTGAAAAATGTTATCAAGAGTATAAAAAAAATTAACGTTGATTACTTTTACCGTTGTTGCTATGTTTAGCAAAATACATTTTAACATATATACAAGTTAAGCGCATTACATGTGAATACAAATAACAAATTAACATTCTGATTCCTTATTTTACATAACTATAGTCTAATTTTGTATTTTAAATGCACATTTGCATTTCTGTGTGTATTTCTTTTGGTAAATGCATATTCTCGTTCACTTTGAATAACTATTTTCTTTTATACCGTTATTCAATTGTCTTCTCCTTCTTCCTTTTTATACAAAAATAAATTTATAACATAACTTTCTTTGCAAGTAATTTAAATCTTTTAACGTAATATTTTCTAATAATTCTTAATTAAAAAAAATTAACACAACAACATAAAATTATAAATGTGTCAAGCATTGTTCATTTCTATGAATTACACTTCTTGCTTGTTTTTATATCAATTTAACTTCTCATGTCTATTTCGACTCATTTAAATTCTGCGTCAAGTTTCAGCGCTGAGCAAGGGAAATTCTCTACCGAGAAATAGCAGCATTTCTAAGTCTTCATCCCTTCTTAGATGAACGGAAAGTACTTCGTGTTGGAGGAAGACTTTCAAATTCATCCCTTGAATATGATATCAAACACCAAATAGTTATTCCACCACAACATAACTTACAAGGCTGCTAGTTTCTCAGGAGCGTATGAAATTGCTTCATGCTGGCGTTCAATTGTTACTTGCGAATTTGAGGCTGAGACGCTGGATTCCTAGAGACAGGAAGTAGCGCGCTGACTTGTCCATAAATGCTTGCCGTGCTTTAGACACGGAGCGCATAGCCCACTTCAGATGATGGTAATCTACCAAGTAGTAGTCTAGTCAACGCGACTCGCCCCTTCTTGTCTTCTGGAAATGATTTCGGAGGATCACTCAGAATGAATACGGGCTCCGTGAGAAGCAATATGAGCCGTAAATGTTACTTGAGAATCTTTGTATGCTTCCGCACAAAGGCAATTCACCTGGAGCTTGTGGCTGATTTGTCTTCACAATTCTTCATCGCTGTTCTCAGGAGGTTTATCGCCAGGCGTGCACACATACAAAATTGACAACGGAACTACATTCACAGGAGCAAACAAAAGATAAAGGAACTACAATATGCACTCAAGCAGAACAAATTCCAACGTGACATCCAAGACTATGCTGCTGTCACAGGCTTCAAGTTGCATTTTGTTTCTCCACGCTCCCCACATTTCGGTGGACTTTGGGAGTCGGATGTTAAGGCAATGAAGCACCACCTCCGCAGAGTGGTAGGCCAAACTCCATTGACCTACGAAGAACTGGCTACCCATTTGACGCAAATTGAAGCATGTCTAAGTTCGCGACCGTTGTGTGCAATTGCTGATGATCTTAATAATCCCTCTATCCTGACACCTGGCCACTTTCTCATAGGAGCTCCTCTAATGTCCCTTTCTAATCTCAGTGTGACTGAACTTAATCTCAACAGGTTGTCCAGATGGTAACTCCTTCAACAGATGCAGCAACATTGGTGGGCTCGATGGTCCAAGGACTGCCTCCACACTCTACAGCAGAGGAAGAAATGGACATCACCGTTTCCAAACCTGCAGAAGAGTTCCCTCGTTCGCTGAAGGAGGATGCATACACCCTTTACACTGGAAGCTAGGAAACATCGAGGTAGTGCGTGTTGCCTCAGTAAGATGTGGTTCAAATATACTGAAACGTGACATAACCAAACTTATGCTACTACATATAGTACAAAAATAACTTGTTAATATGGTGTCATTGTGCAATTTTGTGGTGCTATGTTTTATCTTGAATAAGTTCAACTGGAGGAGTATTTGCAGTATTAGATCTGCAGGTTGGGCTACAGCCAATTGTGTGCGTGCATCAAAAGGCTGACTACCTAGGCAGGATGACACTATTGTGTTCGCCACAAGCCTAACATGGCAAACCATTGTTGCCAGAAGGACAGTGTGAAGTGTGTTACTGTTCGTGCTTTAGTAAAGACAACAGTCGTTCTTCTTGCAGCTTGTCCCGTGTTATTGTTCCTCCTTCCGGGGCGAGCATTAGTTTAGACTTCAGCTGTATTATAGTGGTTATTAGTTAGTGTTATTAGTGTATAGTAGGCGTAAATAAATTAACAGTTAGGGAAATAGCAAACATCTGTCATAATTGTTTTCATTCATGCATCCAGTGATTGTTACTGCTTATAAATTCAATCCTACAGTCTTCAGTTCAGTTCGGCTCTACCTCAAGAGAAAAGCAACAGTCAAATCTTTTAATAGCTGGTCGCCATGGAATAGCTTTGAAATTGTGTTTTCTTTGCATGGCCAAGCGAAAGAGAGAGATAGAAGATTCTGATGTGTTACATTCACATTACTTTCTCTACCCTCTATCCTTTATTAGTGGGTATGCAAACTATTCTTACGAAAGCTTATTTTTCTATCTACTTCATTATCATCAAGATAAACCTTTGCGAAAAAGCTACATTATACATTTCGAACAGTGATAGTCAAGTGTTTAAGAACTGGGCGCTATACGCTGGCCTTAAAACGCCATAATGTTTCTATACAATCGCGAGAAAAACTGAAAACCGACAGGATTTGAAAAGAATGACAAAGGTATTGAACAATTCGAACCATTAATAACGGATATCTCGGAAATGGCTCATGCCAACAAGAAGTTATTTGAAGTAAATTGTGGGTTTTAAAGAGATCTACATTGTGTGGTACTTTTTTTCGTCTATCGCTTAACGTTTACCAGTTATACAAGTTTATACAAAATTCCTTCCGAATGAAGAAGACTACACAGGCCATTCCCGGAAAATTCAAGATATAACATTTATTTGTTATGTAAATATATTTAATATACCTATGCTATTTTAATCAAAACGTTAGAGCAATTTTTGAGAGAATAAAAATTCTCGAAAAATCTTCCATGGAAAGCGTGGTTGGGGGTGTGGGATTTTCTTGAAAATCTTCATGTCGCATCTTTAGAAGATACGAAACTTAAGCAGCAAGTTTGGTATTTATGCAACTTTTCCTTTTTGAGTTATGCAGTTCACAGACACACACAGAGACACGGTCACACAGACACACACACGTTCCTTTTTATAAAAATGTTCTTTTTTTGATTCAAGGGCCTAATAACATGTATTTCCGGTGAAATCTCGATGTAGAATCTTTGGGTGAACCGCAAAAAGGTACTGCATTCCGCCCAAAAGCTCGATTCCGAGATTTCACCGGAACGTTTTGAGAACCATTGAATAAAAATTAGCAGTTTTAGAAAAATTCCCTTATGTGTATGTCTATGAACAGCATAACTCAAAAACGAAAAGTCGGATAAACACCAAACTTTGTATTTAGGTTTAGTACCTTCCAAAGTTGCGACACGGAAGTTTCTAAAGAAAAACCCCTCACCCCAAACTATCCTTTACATGGAACATTTTTCGAAATTTTTGATTTTCTAAAATGTGGCTCAAACAACTTTATTTAAAATACCATATATTAAAGATATTTACATTACAAATAAAATGTATATTTTGAATTTCCTGCGAATAGCCTGTAAAGGCCTGTTCATTCGGAAGGAATTTTTTATTATTTTGTCTAACTGGTAAACGTTAAGCGATTGACGAAAACGTACTATACAAAGATGTAGATATTCTTAAAACACACAATTTACTTTAAATACCTTTCTGGTGGCATACCGTTATTAATGGCTCGAATTGCTCAATACTTTTTCATTCTTTTCAAGTCCTGTCGATTTTCAGCTGTTTCTCGGTATGTCGTAGAAAGGGTATGGAATTTTAAGATCAGCATATAGCGTCCAGTTTTTAAACATTTGACTATCGCTGTTCCCTTTGTACCTATAACGAAATATGTAATGTAGCTACTTATGCAAAGATTTATCTCGATTATAATGAAGTATATAGAAAAACAAACTTTCGTAAGATTAGTTTTCTTACGCATTGATGAACGATAGAGAAATTCTCGTGAATGCTGTAAGTTTTTGGGGGGGGCCTCGCTACTTCGTTGTGGTAATCTTACCTGCGTAGTTCTCGTCTCTGTGTCGTTGTATGTGTAGTCATCAGGACTCGAAATCGCCGATGTCAAGTCAGGAAGCACTTCTCGTCGTATCTCAGGGTCAACTGTCGGCGAATCTGCCTGAAATTCCCTAAAGTTGTTGTCAGGGTAGGATTGCGGGAATGGTGACACCAGCATATTGTCTTGAAAGAAACATTGTTTTCACTTTTACCACTCTTTATGCTAGAAATCCTGGAAGATTCATTGGTATTCCCTAACACGTGTGATTCTTTTAACACTGTCATCCCACTATTGTCTCTTGGAATACTAAAGTTTGCTCCGGCTAGTTATTTTAATATCTCGGTGCTTATCACCGTTCTTTAGATTCGTGCGAACTTGAAGTAGTCATTTGACTAACATTAACTCGTTTATGAGGTTGGATATAATTATATCGAAGAATACCGTTAGCACATTATATAAATATTTTACCTACATCACTTTATAATTGCATGGCACTTAGCAAATTTCGGAACTTAACGTCCTTTACTAACCCAGAGTGCTACGTGTTATGTTAACGAAGAATCATGACAAACTGTCCCAAATCCACGCTCGCGTTCACATATATCAGTCACTGCTCGCCTCCAAATTTTGTACATGTCACTACGTCTTCCTATCTTTTCATTGGTGCTAATGCTTATCATCTACGTTTATTGATTCCTTAGTTGAAAATTCAAAGCCTAACTGTAAGAAAAGTCCGTTGCCTCATAGCGCCTGTTTACTCTTAAAACTTGCCTCATCCCCACGAAATACAAAAGAAGCTTTCGAATTTTATGGCCCCACGTTCGGAAAATATAATGGAAAGTATGAAACGAAGCTACTCTTATTTTGCCTAAATCTTGCAGTTTTTCTTAGACAATTACTCCTTTATTTATTCGACAATATTATTGAAACTTAAACATATTTATAGCTTCAGAAGGGCTTTCGATTGATGTAGTTTTGAATCATATTGCTTTAAAATTATGGAAAATTATCAAATTTCAAGTTAATTAATTATCAATAATTCCTAAATTATAATTATTAGAGTTCCTTTTTGTGTATGCTTAATCAGGCAGAAATATCGCTACAATGTAACACATCAGGACTTGTTATATAGCATCTAAAACTATTCTTGCAAAAACTTGCTCTTCTATCTACTTTAAGCTAATTGAGATAAATGTCTGCATAAATAGTTTCATCACACATTTCGTTATAGGTTAAGGTGAAGGTACGTATCACGGAGGGGACCCCGGAACCAGGGCAGAGAGCTGCACGCAGGCCAGTCGGCCCATTGTGTTTCCAAGGTGACCCCTGGGAGGGAGGAATGAGGGGAGAGACCCGAAGGGCGACCAGATCCGGATGCTGACGGGCGTAAGCATGTACGGGGTTCCTAACGTTTCCAGATAGAACGCATCCGACGCCGCACGGTTCCTTCCCACAATCCACCAACCTCCAGGGTCCTCCGGAGCGGAATCCCATGTTTAGGAGAGATCTAACTGAACGGTACCGCAGCGACGCCAGGGAAGAAATCTTTACAGAGTGCAAGCTACCGCCCAGCCGCAACCCGCCGAACACCGGCGCCTGGTCCTACAACCCTGAAACAGATGACAAGGAAGGTGGTGGGTACAGGAAATGAGAGGAAGGAGAGTCGTGGTAGAAGATGAACCACCCCAGCATTCGCCTGGCGACCCGGGGAAACTACGAAAAACCCATAGGCAGAATGGGCGGTCTCCGAGGATCAATCCCGAGACCTCTTGAATGCGGGCCACAGACGTAAGCCTGAGCCATCCCGCTCGGTTTCGTTATAGGTACAAAGGCAATAGCGATAGGCAAATGTTTAAAAACTAGTTGCTATGTACTGGCCTTGAGATTTCGTACTCCTTCCATGACATCGTGAAAAACTGTATAGCGAGAGCAATTTAATGACAAAGTATGGAGAATTACAAACCAATAATAATGGATATCTCAGAAATGGTTGATGTCGAAAAGGGTTATTTGAAATAAATTGTGTTTGTAACCAGATCTGCATTTGTTACTACGTTTCTGTCTATATCTAATGATTTACCTGTTATATAAAATCCCTTTCGAATACAGATGACTTCGCAGGCTGTTCGCAGAAAATTAAAAATATACATTTTATTTCTCATGTAAATATCTTAAATACGAGGGCAGTCCCAGAAGTACCCGAGCTGATGTGTAGATAGTGGTTGTTGTTTCAAACAAATGACTATGGTAGAAAGTACCAACCTTATAAAGCTTAAGTCTAAAGTTTGATGATGCTACGTCGTTTAGTAATTGTTTGACAGCCATCAATAGTGAACGCTCTCAGCAAATTTTTAACATGGATAAAACTGGCCATCGTTATGTGATACAATACTTTCATTTGAAAGGTCTTAGTCCAATTAATATTAAAGCTGAGCTAGATTCTACTCTGGGGGAGTCTGCTCCTTCGTTTACAACAGTAATACAGAGTTACAACAGAGTTTACGCACAATGGAACAAAAGCAACATCGTGAAGATGTTTCAGTCGAGTGTTTGGCGATGTTTTGCTGCAATAAAGCCGAGTTTTTGTGTCGATTCATAACCATGGATCCATCACTTCACACCTGAGACAAATGAACAGTCGAAACAGTGGATTGAAAAGAGAGAATCGGCTCCAAAGAAGGTGAGACAGTTCCATTTGCAGGCAAGGTCATGGCGTCAGTTTGTTGGAATGTGTGTGGAATAATTTTCATTGATTATCTTCAAAAAGGAAAAGCAATCAATGACGAGTATTATGCAAATTTATTGCAGCATTTGAATGATGAAATCAAGCAAAAACGACCGCATTTGGTGGAAAAGAAAGTTCTGTTTCATCAAGACAATTCTCCAGTTCACTCATCCATTATCGCCATAGCCAAAATCAATGAGTTAAAGTTCGAATTGCTTCCTCATGCACCATATTCACCAGATTTAGCCCCCTATGATTATTTTCTATTTCCAAAGTTAAAGAAATAGCTTGGTGCTGAAAGATTTGCCAAAGTGAAGAGCTGTAGTCTGCAGTTGATGGCTATTTTGCAGAACTCGATGGTTCTCACTATAAACAGGGTATCGAAGCTCTTGAACATCACTGGGAAAAGTGTATCGAGCTGAAAGGAGACTATGTAGAGAAATAAAGAGTTTTCCCAAAATGTTTGTATTTTCTTTGTTAGGTCGTGTACTTTTGGGAGAGCCCTCGTATATGATATTTTAATACGAATCTCTACAGGCATTTTTGATAAACTAAAAAACAAATATCGAATATTTTTCCATCTAAAGGGTAGTTTGGGGTAGGGGCATTTCATGTTTGTGTTGTACCTTTGGAAGATACTGAAAATAAATACCAAGTTTGGTATTTATCCGAAACTTTATTTTTGAGTTAAGCTGCTCACAAACATGTACAGACGGACACTTTTCTAAAAATGCTTTTTTGGATTCAGGGACCTCATAACAAGTATTTCCGATGAAATCTCGATATCGGATTTTGGGTGGAATGCAAAACTCCCTCTGCCTGTTAGGTACGTGGCAGAGAAAATAAAAAGGTAACCGGCTCATAATGGAGTTGGCTACAAATTTTATTAACTAGGGGATAGGTAAGGCATGCGTCCAGTAAGGCAGGTGTTGTCGAACCGATCGTCTGCTGTTTCCTGTGGCTACATTATATACGACAGAGGCACTGTAAGACAGATTGAACCGAACGGGATGGCTCAGGCGGTTACGTCTGTGGCCTGCATTCGGGAGGTCGCGGGACCGATCCCCGGCGACCGCCCACTCTGACCTGTGGGATTTTACGGGTGTTTTCCCGGGTCGTCAGGCGAATGCTGGAGTGGTTTCTTTCATCCCCGAATTTCCTGTCCTTCCATTTCGCTCCATTCTCCATTTCATTCATATTTGATCCCGTTGGTCTCTTTCAGGGTTGGAAGTGTTGGCGATGGTGTAGCGTGGCAAGGGAAAACAATGGTCTTTGTGACTCTCTCCGTCCCTCGCTTTCGGTTAGCTGCCGGAGTATCCGAACCCGCTTGAGGGGCGTTGGACCCCCTCTGTGTGGGGTGGAATCCTCGGTCTGCCTGTCCATCTGCCAGGTGTCTCTATCTGGAAACTTAGGGATCCTGTGCCGTCACTCCTGGTTCCGGCCGCCCGGTGTCTCTATAGCCTCGTCCTTCCTCCCGGGGACGTCTCCTCGTGGAGCGTAGGTGCAATATCCATTCTGGATCGTGCCGAGTCCCCTCCGTAGTCAATCCAATCCGAGGCAGATTGCTAGCAGGGTCGTCAGATAGCGTTAGTGTCGAACTTTCAGAAGCGAGTTTATGATGTTAGTGATGATAAACCATATGGTAGAATCGGTGGCGGCTGAAACATGAAAGCAGTGGTAGTGCCAGAAATACATCATTCTTATATGATGCCATAAATATACTACTACTACTACTACTACTACTACTACTACTACTACTACTACTACTACTACTACTACTACTACTACTATCACTGCCACTGCCACTGCACTGCCTCGTGGTTAACAATTTCAGAAGATTTGCTGTTTGTTGGAAAGTATCACATAAATCTTCAGTCTGTAAAAACAAGAATAACGGTACAGCTCCAGTGACAGAACGCAATTCTGGCCTTGAAAAACAAACCTGCAGTTCACTTTCTAATCTGTTTTCTTCAAAGAACGGATATACTTCCAGTAGTTCCTTGAGATATATTTCAGAGAAAGTTCTTGGATACAAATCACTCAGATTTTACTCCCTTATGTTTTCGGAATTTCCTCAAACACAAGTCCCTTGTGGAACTTAGAGAAGTGCCGTTTTAAGGTGAAACGCCTTCTAAGGAGTTTGCAGCATGCAGTGTGATTTACTGCTAGAGACACTATTACATAGCTCAAGTACACACACTGATGAAACTGAGCCAAACGGTTCCCGTTCAAATCGCGCTCGCAAACTCACAGCTGGCTGGGTGCAGGTGCTGTCTGTAGAGTCGTTACTTCTCCTTCAAGCATTTGCTGGACAGCTGACAGTGCAGGCAGCATTATAAAAAGTGATTGATTTAATTTTAAGTATAAACAATGGAAAATTAACGACGAATATGATACAATAAAGCACGATGTTATGCTAAGTTTTACACTGCAAGTGATCGGTGCCTTATTTTTCACTTCTCAGTATAGCACACTTTGTCTAGGTGTACGATAAAGTTGGTACTTTTGATTCGCATGTGCTGCAAAGATAAGCAGTGACAGGTACTAACTGACACGAATATGGGCCATCCTCCTGCCCCTCCAATTCCCGCTAGCATCTAGACTGAAAGCCCAGAGTGCTATAGATCTGTGCCAGGACAGAAGTGGCACAAATCCATAGAATAATAATAATAATAATAATAATAATACGGTTGCAAACTTGCAATTTACAATAGCTTCTTTCAGCTTCTATGGTTTTCTATTATGAAACCAGCTATTTCATTTCACTTTTAAGAATAACAAGCTGACCGTATTCTTAATGTAATCGTGGAGTATTAAATAGTTTCAATTACGTATTTCTTCACTTTATTGAGGTAGTGCCTTGGCACTACCCCCGGAGCCGCCCCTGGGTAGAATGTGAGGAGCGAATTTACTACTCATGACGTTATGCCTATGTTATAATGCATGTGCGTGTATCCTTTGAAATAGTCAGGTGAATAGTGCAGTTTTTTTAATTAGAGTGGTGTAGACCGAGCGCGTTAGCTCCACGGTAAGTATTAGGTTCACAATCGGTAGGTCCCGGGTTCGATTCCCATTGACCACCCCCTTGACCGTGGGTATTTCGTGGTTTTCCCTGGTCGGTAGGCAATTGCTGGGGTGGTTTCTCGTCTATCAGATTTCATTTCCCTTTCATTCAGTTCCTTCTCATCTTTCAGGTATGCTTCTAGGTTTTGTGGTGTGTGGCGGTGCTGGACAGATGGCGCAAATGCTTGCTCCAAGGAGCTTCATTCAGCCGTAACGAGAGTTTGCCTCAGTGCCGAACTGTATTGCATGCTGCAGGCAGACTCCTGCGAGGCGCGAGTACTCCGCTGTTCAACGGCGCGCACTCAAGCTTTAACAGCCTGTGCTGACGAACAGGGCAATGGCCTTGTACATGCTAAGCGATAGTTGATGCACCTGCCGTAGGTTCGTTCTCAAGCTTACAGCAAACGACGCAAGTGTTTATTATCCCACACCGAACATTGGGGCTCAGACACTTCCACAAAGGAAACTCCGTCGCCAGATGCCTTGCCCCCGTCCACTCACCTAATCCTTTTATCCTGAAACATGATAAGGAAATAAAATAACAGGAAGCGGTGGAAAAGAAAATTTTCGGCATGATATTGTCGCGGTGGGAATTAAGGATGGGGTGTAGGGGTGCAGAGGCAAAGGCGCTCAACCAACTGGCGCCTCCGACACATATCATGGATAAAGGAGAGGTAGCTCAGAGGGATATCAAAGGGAATGTTTAAATCACACGTGGCAGGATTTCCACTCATCTCCGAACACTAGGAAGAGCAACTCGCTCAAGAAGGAAGTCCCGGACTGAAGGAAGATCCTTAAGGGTCCCTAGCATCTAAAAGGGGAAGGTGTCAGTATGACTAGCATGGTCTTAAACGTTTACATAATGACCCAGAAGTCTATAAAAATACTTAATTTATTATAGAAGCTTTAGTTCGGCACATGGCCGCCTAAGGGGATACAAAGTCTTAGCAAGACGGCATGCTTACCTTAGGCGAAACAGATGTTGTTTCATGCATGGTGTCGTTCGTGTAGATTTATGCTTTGTTCTTTACGTAATCATTTTCAGGAGTCAGACCGTCGTGGAGTGCAGCATCACCCCGGTAGTTCACCAAGTTACCAAAAACCTAAGGGCCAGTCCTGCTAACCAAGCTGTACATTACTCCTTAGGGAAACCGAGAGGGATGGCTCAGGCGGCAACGTCTGTGGCCTGCATTCGGGAGATCCCGAGGGCGATTCCCGGCGACCGCCCACTCTGACGCATGGGTATTTCGTAGTTTCCACGGTCGCCAGGCGAATGCTAGGGTGGTACATCTACCACGACTCTCCTTCCTCTTATTTCCTGTGCCCGTCATATTCCTTGCCATCTGCTTCAGGGTTGTAGGACCAGGCGGCCATGTTAGGCGGGTTGCGGCTGGGCTGTGGCTTGCGCTCTGTAAAGTTTCTTCCCTGGCGTCGCTGCGGTACCGCTCAGTTAGGCCTCTCAGCAGGAGAGGGGCTCAGCGTGGGACTTCCCTCCGGGGACCCTGGAGGTTGGCGGCTCGTTGGATGCGTTATATTTGGAAACGTTAGGGTCCTCGTCCGTGCATCCATATCTGGTCGCCTTTCGGGCTCTCTCATCCTTTCCTCCCAGGGGTCACGTTGTAACCATAAAGGGCTGACTGGCCTGCGTGCGGTGCTCTGCTCCGGTTCCGGGAGCCCCTCCGTGATACGTACTTTTACCTTTACTCCTTGGGGAAATGCCCTAACACGAATCAGCAGAATTCGTGCAGCGTTTCTGAGTTGAATGAAACCTGACACTGCGCATAGCAGCCAATGGGTTCTGAACTTATATTGTCACATGTCAGCCTTTTAGTTTCATGGCTTATAATTGACAAATCTTCTAAGCGCGTGAACAAATGTAAAATAATAATAGTAGTAATTATTATTGTTATTATTCATGCATCGTGACAATATAATTAACCCCTACATTTGCCTATCTACTGGGTAAAACCGCGAATAAACCCAAGGTCAGATTGGCTGTCTCAACGAACCCGAAAACTCCCAGATGTGAGCCTCACACGTTACCGTGAAGCCATATCGTTCATTTATATAATTGGCGCAACAGTTCTAGACATGTGGAAATCTTTAATGACAGCTATGAAGCGAGTTACCAGATCAGGAGGCGACCGGTCGTCTGCATGCTGCAGGAGTGCGTGTGACAGTCATTGTCAAATATCCGTACACGGGTTATGCACTGCACTGCACTACACTGCGCTGCACTGATAAACTTATAGTTATGTACAGTATATTTAAATTCACCGCTGTAAAAAGCGCTTAATATAAAAACCTGTCAATCATCTGGTACGTAGGTGGTTTGTCAACTTGAGTGTTGTGGTAAGACGCATTATCGATAACCAGAACGGACCCAGCAGACATATTAGGTATCAACATGGTGTTGATTCAGTTCATGTAATTTTCTGTATCTATTTCTTGATGAAAATCTCCTGTTTTTTGTTGCGACTTGTAAAAGAAGGGCATTTGAAACAATGCCAATCTTTCCAACAGCATGAACAATAACAAGTATTTGCCCTTTGGTAACAGGTGCCTGCAATCCTAATTCGCTATTGTCACTCCAACTTTTCGATGTTGTGTGACTCATCTTCATACACTATAGTTGACCCTGTAATTTGTACCTCTGAGTAAGGTACTCTTCCAGCTGAGATCGTATGTCGTGCTTTTCTATTAGAACTCGTCTATTTGATTTCGTTTTCTTCCACTTGAACCCTAAGTCTTTTATAATTTTTCTGAGATTTGTAGCACCACCTTGAAAATTTATGCTGTCTTTCAGCTTGAACAAACTGCTTATTGTTAGCACAGTTTTTTCTTCCACATAGAAATTGCGAATCGTGCGCCGAATCGTCTATACCTCTAATACGTTTAGGGACCTTGTGTTTCTTCCCAGGTGTGTCAAATACCACTCTTTCATCCATATGTTTTTTATATCTTTGAGAACTCTGCAAACGGAACTCAGTAAAACTCCAGTTGCTTTGACTACTCTTTCTTTCACTCTCTTAAGGCTTTTCTGGAACTCGAGTGAACATATATTTTCTTCCTTCGTCTCTGCTTCTTGCTTCATGAAGTCAAGGACATTTGCAATTATTTCCCTGCTTTGACTATGTAATACCATACCACTTAACTTTGAAAACGTAGGAGCCATGGTTATAAATATAACAAATATAAAATAAGCACCATTTAGGTACTGTTCTCTTTGAAATTACAACCAGATGCAGACACTTTCTATGCAGACTGCATGTGTTACGCACTGTGAGTAAGCAAAGGTATTACATCGCTTTCGTTGATTAAGCTAAACTTAAACCATTCCTAGGCTCGGCAGCTGGGGTTGCAATCAGGGTCACGATTCCAGAGGTTTTGCGCCAGCTATACTTGTAGGATACTTGGGTTTCCTACTGCGTGTTCCTTGTCGACAATCATGCCTTCTAGCACGCCTGTTTTGCTCGAACACGCCTAAGGCGTGATTAAATGGTCCAACTATTAAGATAATGACCCTATAGCTTCATACAGCAGTTTATAATATTTCGGCTTGTGTTTGTTCTACACCTTCTATGAGCTTTTTCTGGACACGAATGTCTAATATTTATGTAATTAAACACTCCCACTTGCAAGGAAGTTGCATAAAGTTATAATAAATGTTAGTTCTCCTTGGAGGAAGTCAACGCACCAGGAACTAAATACTGTCGTCCAATAAAACATACATCTCGAGTGTTAAGCCGGTTTGGCAGCTCGGATAATGGAATTGGACAAGTGACATGCTACAGAGGTGGGGATATTGAGTACTCAAATGTGCGAACAGATCCAGCCTGCTGTTCAGCCCACCGATATATCCCCGTTGTCTGATCCGTAAACAAACACGTCACTACTGCATCATTCAAATAACGTTTAAAGGAGAGCAGTACGAATGAAACGAATTTTCATTTTAAAGCTTGGGCCTTTAGTTTTTATAGCAACGTAGGTTTTTGATATAACATTTATGTAACCTTATAGTTGTGACGCAGCCACGCTACGTCCTCCAACCACTGAAGCAATACCTTTGCCTCACGGTTGCTGCTTTTCTCCTCCTAGTTGGTTTCTTTTATTTCGCCACGGCTGCTCAAGCATGAGATCTTAATCACTGGGTATGCGTGAGTGTATGTACATAGAAACACGAACGCTTTCTTGGAACACTTTTATTCGCCATTAAAATAAGACTTAAGATTTGCCGATCACTTTTAAATTCTTACGATGTTACTGTGTCTTTTCCAAGACCGAAGATTATCAATTACATCTGATCGTTCGACCCTCTTGCAAGTTCGCGCCCAGTCTTCGGACCTCGACGAGACCGTTGTTCTGCACTCCCAGAGTGCTCCAGCGAGAATGTCCTCACCACACACGCGATACAAAGAAAGGACTCCTAACTTCCCCTCTCTCCCCTTAAACATTTTGCACCAAACATGAGCGCCATTAAGCTTCTAAAGACCTTCACATCCTGGTCAGTGCAACTGCACCCATTAATTCCAAGAAAAATTGGCTTCAGCGGACTTACCCTTTATAACTGGGGCTGGTCCCTAATTAGCTAAACTGTGCCTGTATGGCCTTTCTGTCGCTTACAATTTTCCCAATGCTTCTCCTTTTTATACATACACTGAAATTAAATATTTTATTTATTTTATATCACTATCCTTCTCAGATTATTATGATAATTATTGACTTCATAATTTCGGCTTCAGTTGTGACAACATGTAAACAGCCGGGAAACAAAAATACAGATCCAGGACGATCACAATAGATAGCTGACATACATAATAAAATAGACACAACAGAAACACTATACAGGGTGAATGACCTAAAACTTGCACCGCAAATATTTCGGAAATGGAAAGTGAAGTGCTATTGATGTACAGTTTTCACAGTATTGATTGGTAGTCAGGGGCATGTAAACTTAGCCTATAAGCAGATTTTAATAATACTGAGAAAACATACAATTTTTTTAAATGAAACAATCCCTAGTTAGATCAGCAGAATAAAGGTAGGGTAAATTAGAATGTAAATGGCGTTTGTTGCAAGATTCTAGTGCAAGTGGTTTACGAGAAAACTTATTTTGAAACTTTTACGCACCGACACTTGTACAACCTGTGGTGGCACAAACTAAAAGAAAAACCAAAGGGAATTACAATACTTCTGTGGATTCTTACAAGTAAAGAGAACATAGCCTTCAAAGGTTGTGTTCAAAATGATCACTGGCAGCTTCAAAACACGCTTCTAGTCTGCTATAGAAAGACTGCTGCACACATTCTAGTATTTCAGCGGAAGTTTCAGAGCAGGCAGCAGTAATACGTCATTTCATAACCTCTGGTGTAGTTGGTGCATCCTTGTAGACAGTGTCTTTCAGCCTTCGCCACAGAAAGAAGTCTAAAGGGGTCAGATCCGTGAACGGGCCGGCCAAGGCACAGGTCTTCTTCGTCCAATCCAACGATTTGAAACCAATCCGTTCAGACAAGTGTAGTACTTCGTGGACAGCCTACATGTTGGTACCACAGGTTCCTCCTAGTCCGCAAAGGAACGTCTTCTAACATCTGTGGCAGATAGTCTGTCAGGAGGCTGCGATACTTGTGCGAGTTCATTGTTCCTTCTATGAACAAAGGACCTATGAGCTGATGGTTCACTATCCCACAACACACGTTTAAGCTCCATGGACGCTGACGTTCCACCTGACGAAGCCAACGGGGATTGTCAACAGACCAATACTACATGTTTCTGCGGTTTACCTGGCCATGATTAGTAAATGTTGCCTCATCACTAAACAAGATACGTGATGAGTCTTGGAATATCATGTCTTAATGCCCATGTACAAAAGTTAACACGATCCTCAAAATCGTTTCCATGCAGCTCTTGATGGAGAGAGATGTGATAGGGATGGAACCTATGTCGATGGAGAATGCGCAGTACACTTGCCTGACTTATGCCACTTCCACGTAATTGGTAGAAGAGGTTGATAAATAATTGCCGAGGTGGTTGACGTCTATTGGGATACGTTTCCGCATACACCGTACAGGAACGAACTGCATTCTTCCTACAGTCTCCATACACCATGAGCATGTCGGCTTTTTCTGCATTAGTAAACCCCATCTTCCACCACTCATGACTTGCTGCTTGAACTGTCACAAACTGACTGAGGAGAAAGTCGCAATGCAATCAATGAACAGAAAACACAATGCAAACAAACATAACAACATCTTACCTAGCAACTAAGCAGGTTGAATGGGACAAACAATTGTCGGGGTGGAAACGTTTCAAAATACGATTTCTCGTAAACCACTTGCACTAGAATCCTGCAACAAAGACCATTGACATTCTAATTTACCCTACCTTTATTCTGTTGATGTAATTAGGGATTGTTCCATTTAAAAATAGTATGTTCGCTCAAAAAATACACTTTTCAGTATTATTAAAATCTGTTTATAGGCTAAATGTACGAGCTCCTGACTACCAATCAATGCTGTGAAAACTGCACATCAATAGCACTTTCTATTTCCGAAATATTTGTGGTGCAAGTTTCAGGTGATTCACCCTGTATATGGGGTTTCAAATCCCTTCTTCGGGCTAAGCGAAACATAAGCACACTAGCTTGACAGTGACAGGAGGCGGGAGTAATGCCAACCTGCCGGTGTAACAATCTTTGTGAAAGGCAATATGACCAACATTTGTGGGTGTGGATGTATAGCTGGATGGAAAGTCTGGCAAACGTCTTGTAGCCGCGTACAGACAGAGAACATGCACTTAATGATCTTATAATTGAATTAATAGTATTTAAGGTAAATAATCAAGTAGACAATAAGACAACTGGAGATAACACCTTTGGTTACTGCGTGACTTACAGTGCAAAACTTAGTCCAGCAGGAATTCGGGTTCTGTGTATTGGTATGACGGTCTTCTTCTTATTTCTAAGAGTGCTTTCTGATGCTGTAATATATACCTTATTAAATATTACCGGGCATTTCAATGGTATATTTTTATATTAGAAATGGATGTATCATGTGCCTTAAGGAATTTTAAGGGGGATTTTAAAAACTTTACGGCTTCTTAGCTTCAAAACAACACGTTTGTGAGAAATAGAATAAAGGTGTTTTCTTGAAGGGGAAGAAAATATCACTGATTGTTTAATTTTCTGGAAGTTATGAATGTCAAAACTGATTTTACATTGAAATTAAGATGTTTTAATATTAGACTTTAATTCTGATGCATACAAAAAAGGACATTTATTTGAAATAGTTATCAATTAAAGACTTATTTTCATATAATAGTTAACAATTATGTTAATGTTATTACTCGGTAATATACTGTAATATCAACTATGATTTCTTTTGCTTACACATTCAACTCATTGAAATTCCCATTGCAGCGGATGCTTGACGAATTGAATTTGCACACTAAATATCCTTGAGCTTCTTCTGAAAGGGATTTTAGAGATTGTCTCTAGAACGATAAAATCTGAATATTTCAAAATACAGATACCTTAAAGTGGTCATGATGACCTTCATTAATTTAAAAGTAAGTAACACCAAATGTTTTTCTCACTTCAATCAAAGAAACTTTTTAAAGATTTTTTTGTACCAAACACTTGTTTATAAGATAAGCTACTGGAAATATTTTATAAAACAAAAAAACGCACAATACAAACTTAATGCATCTACATACCTTTACATAAACATTGACACATATGTACTTCGAAGAAACCTATTTAGATAGCCCTTTAAAACTTCTAGCAAGCAAATCATTATAGAGAACATTCTCATTTTTGGTGTGAAATGGAGTTTTATTTATAGACGCTCTTTTAACTGCTGTGGCCCTTAGCGTCTCATTCTATATTGGGCGTGAAAGACCTGTAATTTTGCTTAGAGGCCTCTTTATCAGGCTTGAGGTTCTTTTACGTGCCGTAAATCTACGACACGGGATCACCGGCTTTACTTCCCTTCCGAAGGAAGCCACGCTAAGGATTTTTACGCCCAAAAAAATCCATCGCCCTCCGCCGGATTTGAACCCGCGACCTCGGGAACTAGAGGTTAGCATGGTATCATTTTTGGTGTTTGCAATGGTCGTAGGGTAATACAGCTTTTGTGTTCTGGTGATTTTCAATATTTTTTATTTTATGAGTTTTATAACTGTTGAAAAATTACACAAATTTTTAATTATTTAGTGAACGATAATTTAAAATTATCCACATTTATGCTTAGTCAAACACGGAGTTTTATGTAATGCCTGAAACTATCATTTAAGCCTACCAGGAAATAAATTTGTATAACCCGAAATGGGAGGGCTTTTGGGGGGGGATCTGATTTCTACTCTACAGATACTTCGCTTGCATTAGGCGGGAACGCTGAAGCTTGGAGGGACCGGTTACAGCCAAAAAGCCTTTCAGCTCGCACCGTTGGCGCTCAAACGGATGAACGTCGACAAGCCAGTGAATTAATGCGATGTCTACAGCGCAGCGGGTAATAATGCATTACTCGTATAAAAGATTGCTCCCTCATTTCAGGACTCAATCACAGAGTTTATTTTATCAAGACTGACCTCTATAGATCTTTTTCAAAAAGCTATAAATTTAACTGAAATATTAATTAGAGCATATAAGCAAACGTCTGTTTCATTATCGCATTGCTAGAATCCAGGAGAGTGGACGTTTGTGATTACTAGAAGCTAGCCATTCCACTTTAATTTGATTAAGGGCAGATGTCTAATAAAACTGGGAAGGCAGTCTTGATTTAATTCCTTTTCAAGAAAACGTTAGCCAAAAAACTATCTTTAAAACATATAAGTATGTGCTGCTGAAATATAATGCAGATTGATGCAGTAATTTGTATCACAAAGTACTTAAATGTAAATAATGATTGTAATATGAATATGCATTTTTATGTGACATTGATTTCAGATGGTTATTGATTGTAAATATTGTTGGGAAGTAAATTTATAATGCCTTACTGAAACTGTCAATAATAGCGCAATAATGCAAAGAGGGGGGTGAGCTGTTTATCATTATTGGAAACGAGGAAGTTACGTAATGTTGGCGCGTTTTTCCGTTGAGAAACTTCTGGAATATTTTCTCCCTAGAGCATATGTATTCATAATTTTCATTGGATATTAAAATAGACGCTAATGTTGGCGCGTTTTATTAGCCAATAGTAGTTCAGTTATAGTCTTTAGGCGTATCTGGATGAAGGAGTATAAATAGGGTAGGTTAGAGGTAGCTTCATGCTCAGTTCATCGAAAATCTCAATACATTACACGTCGCCTTCAGTTGCTCAGTTCATCAAAATTCTTTGTGCACTACACGTCGTCTTCAGTTCGTCAGTTCGTCAAAATATTTGTATGAGATACGTCGGCTATTGATTCACAAGTTACGAAAATCTAAAGTATTATAAAGTTAATTATACACAAAGTTGAAGTACGTGAATTAAGAGTGATTAGTAATGAAGTTATTATAACAGTTTCAGTTTGGCGAGTGTTAAGATCAATGTATAAATGTGATAGTTAACGTGTTTGACAATAAATGTGTAAAACAAATTTCTTCATCAGTGTTATATTTGGATAAAAGATTCCTTTCCGTTTACACACTCTGATTCAAGAGACATGTTCGACTGAGAAATAATAGCTAGCCGGAGGACAGTAAACAAAACTTATAATTCTTTCAAACACTAATACTACCACAAATTGCTAACACTAGATGGAGCTACAAACCGACCAAATGAATGACGTCACAAGATGGCAACACGTGATGTAAACAAACATACACAAACATTTGTGAGTAATACCGTCACAAATTGGCTACCATACGTGGGGCTACAATAATAAATAAATAAATAACATTAATACCGCAACAAGATGATGTATTAACCTCGCAATTCTATATCGCAAATGTAAGTTTTCGGCTTTAGAAACAAGGATACGGTAATATAAAATTAAAAATATAAAAATTACCAGTGGTTTTAAATTCAGTATAACCACAGGAGAACGAAAGGTTCTCAGGGATTTATTTTAGCGCAATAATGCTTAAAACTGTTCCATCCTAAAGAGAATTGTTTAAGGGAACAAGGTACTCTGAAATGGTAACAAAATCCCATTTTTTGTTTTAGGCACTAATAAAATCTCTATTATTACCAATTTCAGAAAATATATACTTTTTGGGTGTTAACAGATTTTTAAGACATTTAAATACGATTTGTTGCGGGAAACAGTCGTTGGGCGACATTTGTAGCGGGAAATCGATGATCCTTAGGTCGTTGTTGCTTGTTGCAGTGTTCTTCCTCGACTATTGATGCTCGTCGGTTGTTGAGTATTCCATTCCTAACTATCTCTAATTATTAAATCTCAGGTTCTAGTGGGTGAGGCAAGTTAAAAATACACTGCGAGTTTCCCTTAATCAATGAAGTTTATTTCACACTTTGAATAATTCTGGGCGGCTAGCTTTTCCCATTATTATAATAATCCCACCACTTTAAGTTAGTCAGGAGCCTAGCTATATTCACACGCACCCCACCCTTGTGCATACACGTGCATCTGTAGCACCTCGTGTTGACGTGACTTCTCGATGAGTTAGATTTAGAATAAGAGCGGGCTCTGAGCCTTTGCCTGCCCTTATATACGGGAGCCTAGTGACGCTCACCTCCGCGTTTAAAAATGTAACGTTTCCTATTGGCTCTCAGGCCGCGTTACCCTGACATGTATGAGAATGTGTGGGTTCAGATCCGTGCGCTCAGGCGCCATCATGTAGCGTTGTACCGCTCGGTGACGGGTACGGTCTTTATGATTTCTAGGAATTCTTGCTAGCTCGCCCGTGTCTTACAATCAGCTCTGTACAAATGTTAGATGTTGAATATTTTAACATGTTAGTGAATTAAATTATTACTGTACAATTCTTTTCATATGTACAATTCCTCTATATATGTATACTATATCCCCTTTCACATTTAAATGCTAGTCTGCATTCCTTTAAAGCTGTCATGCAACGCCCATTTTTGGAACATTTTTGTATCTTTCAACAACGAACGACTATACCATGCCCAGCGAGCAGTTCGGTAATTAACAAAAGAGGCCAGGACCAAGAGAAGGCAATCAGAAAAGTTGAAGCAATCCAGGAATGAAGGTGCAGATGATTATGACCCTAGAATGTACTGAAGTGTGTGAATTTTAATGTTCAAACTTTAAATTCAGTTTTCTCAAAACAACATTTTTGGATACTTATGTACCTTGTTCTCAGAAAGTATGAGAGATAGAGAGCTGAACTTTTCAGTACATGTATACAACACATAGTTAAACCTTCTGAACCATAATCATAATTTTATAATACATATTGGTGATATTAAGAAAGCAACAACATAACACATTTTCCACATTTTTACTTTTTTGACTTTGCAAATAATATTTTTTCAATTTCTAGTGAACTGGTGTACATAACTAAATAATTTAGTTTCAGAAGATAGCTGATTATACTAGGAACAAACATGAAAAATTGTGTTTCTGTATTGCAAGTAGTATCAGAGAAAAAGGTACATGAATTCACATGTTTTAAGAGTAAATTTTATTATTTTTCTGCTGAATGAAATAATTTTTACTGACTCAACTACGTAAGCTATCAATGCAAACAACTACTTGAAATAATTTTCATGATTTATAGAATAATTCATAAACGTTTCAGGAAATACCATTGAAAACTTTAGGAGTAGTGGTAATTTAACACAATTAAGTGTAATTTCCATGTGTTCCGACTATCTTGTCCCCTTAAGAAAGCTATCATCAACAAAAAGCTCTCTGAAACACCTACCGAATCAGGATGGAGCTGACTCAAGACGGCTTTAGCAACCATAAAAAGTAATGTTGCTAGGTCAGGTGTGAGTGTAAACAGACCTACTGAGTAAAAACTTACTGTGAAAATGAAACATACAAACAGAAAATCACGCAGATAAAAACACGCATGTCTGAGGCGGGATTCGAACCTGCATCCACCCCGAGCAGTCGTATTTAAACGTGTTAGCAACTGTAATCACTATAGTCCATTCCAAACCAGAGTTCCCTCTGATGTAAACAGAAGCACGTGCTTCTACGTGCTTCTGTTTGTCACGAGCCCAAGAACGCACTCTTACGCCAACGTAAATAGTTCCTTAATACATGTATTGTATCATGAAATATTAGTGCAGGAAAGGTATAGAACTGCACATTTTATTGCGTTTATCATAAGAACCCATTGCTAAAGGAAATGGATATATACTAGCTGTTAAGAGACTACAAAATATAATTTTTGTCTGCTATTGCCTAACGCTGAGAGCATCTTGCTTGTTAATTACCAACTGTATGCATGACTGACATTCTCTTGCATTTACGAGAAATGCAGCAATGAATTCCCAGAGGTGCTAACTGAGTACAGAATAAACACTTTGCGTAACACAGGAAATATAGTAATTCATAATACACTAACACACATATGCTCAGCTCAGGTCAAATCTTGTGATTTAGTCAGTTGGTATTTGAGTTTTCATGACATTGTGCGTATAGCGCGAATAAACTGTTCAAACACAAAAGCGGGAAACAGTTAAAAGGGGCGAAAAACAAAAAATGCTTAATATATTCAACTCGCTAACAGAAAAATACCCGACACTTGCATTAGTGCATATTACGAAACTAATATCCGATTTTTCAGGCGTTTCAGTGAGAAGTATAACCAAAGCGCGCAGGGAATATAAACAGATATACCTAATAGAACATAGAAGTCGAGAATCAAATGTGGGAACTTGTTTTGTGTGCGACAGTGCTGTGTAATTGTGAATAAGTTTGTCATTATTTTGGAGAGTAGTTCTGATTCCGATATGGCAGCTGAGTCATCTTCGGAGGATTCGGATTTGGGTGTTGCACTTTTGCCCGACGATTGCGATTAACGTAAGTAAAATATTCATTTTCGCATACTTATACTATTACCGCATACGATTGTTACCTCAGGTTCCATTTTGAACTATGATTCTCACGCAGGGCGCCATTTTATAGATTGAAACAATGTTCAACAAGCACGCGAGAGGGGAACAAGCAGCCATTAGGAGCGGGGATTGCGAACTACTTTCGCGCGGATAATACAAAGAGTTTGTTTCCAGTGAGAGGTACTCTGGTTTGGAATGTTTAGTAGGCTGAGGATTATTCAAGCGGGTTACTGCAAGTTAGCTACACGCAAAGCATTAGATCCGTCGCACAAAATGTAAACAGTGGTGGCTATGAGTCATAGTATGGAAACGAGAACGATCAGGTGACCGCTGCAAGCGTACAGCCGGGTGAATAAACAATAAGCATGGCACTGGTGTCGACTACGGAATACATATCGGCTAATGTTTACATATTTCCTATTACCTTATGCAATATATACAGTGCAAACAATCTATACTACACAGACCTACTGTATGCAATATTTATTTTAATTGTACAAGATTGACAATAGCATGTTGGTGCCATTATCGTTTTAATATGCAATGCAGTTATACAGGTTGAGTCAAATAACTGCGAACCGGCTACGCGGTGTTTTTTCTGTCCGCATCCTCGGCGCTCGCTGCCGTCTGCCGCTATCATAGAAAGGTGCGGATGAAACTATACATTTTTAAACCTACTTTTAAAGGCTTTACTTACCAATTTTATGAAAGGAAATGCTGAAACTGGCCACCGTCGTTGTCCATACATTTTTGGCACCTCTTTAGGAAACTATCCATCACTCGCCGTAGTTCACGTTGAGAAATGCTGGCAATTTCCTGGCGCATATTTTGTTTTAATTCTTCCAGGGTGTATTGGTTTGTCTTGTATACTTTGTTTTAAGTTACCCCAGCGATAGAAATCGCAGGAGGTTAGGTCGGTGGACCGAGGGGGCCACAAATCTGTACTAATAATTCTGTCCTCAAACACACTTTAAATTTTTCTCATCGAAATATTTGCCGTATAAGACGTTGCAGAGTCTTGTTGAAAAAAGGCAAAATCACGCTCCCTATCTGTTAATTCTCTAAACAAAGGGGTCAAAATTGTATTCACATATATACGGGCTTCAACTGTTGGCTCGAAAAAAATTGGCGAGTGATTGTAAGTATTGTAAGATTGTAAGTTGGCAAGTAAAGCCTTTAAAAGTAGTTTTAAAAATGTTGTATGGTTTCATCCGCGCCTTTCTATGATGGCGGCAGACGGCAGCGAGCGCCGAGGACGCGGACAGAAAAAACACCGCGCAATCGGTTCGTAGTTTTTTGGCTCTCTCTGTATATTTTAATATACATGCTAGATATTTTCAGTAGCATTGCTCGTATCTTTATTGATATAATCCTCCATTAGATGTGGATGTTTATTCTTAGTTGCTATTGTGCATGCACCTATTGCAGTGAATCACCATGTACATCTTTAAGTTCTTGAATGTGAATTGTTTATGATTTGCAGTAAGACATTCCTTATATCGTGGAAAACTGCGTTCTACGTCGCTAGACGTGATAGGTGCAAACCGATAATATTTGATGTCAATTGCACCATTATCCATTGCGTTTTCCCCGTTGCGTAACTGATCCCGGATACGACACAACTCTGCATACCCACTATTTTTTCCAGTACCGATCTAAACTTATTTCGTATCCTTTCTCTGACGGGAGTTTCTGGTGCACGGTTCAGCTTTTTGCTTAATTCCTCAACTACTGTCCATTCCAAACCAGAGTTCCCTCTGATGTAAACAAAAACACGTGCTTCTACTTGCCACGAACCTAAGCACACACTGTTACGGTAAGGTAAATAGTTCCTTAATAAATGCATTCTACCATGAAATATTGGGACAGGAATGGTATAGAACTGCACATTTTATTGCGGTTATCATAAGAACTCATTGCTAAAAGTAATGGATACATACTAACTATTAAGAGATTACAAAATATGATTTTCGTCTGCTGTTACGCTAACACTGAGAGCATTTTGCTTGTTAATACCAACTGTATGCATGACTGCCATTTTCTTGCATGTACAAGAAATGCAGCAATTAATTACCAGAGGTGCTATCTGAGTACCGAATAAACACTTTGCGTATGGCAGGAAATATGATAAGCAAACAGGCATTCATAATAAGCTAGCACACATATGCTCAGCTCAGGGCAAATCTTGTGATTTAGTCATTTGGTATTTGAGTTCTCATGGCAGACATAGGTGTGTGTGGTGCGAATAAACTGTTCAAACACAAAAGCGGGAAACAGTTAAAGTGTGGCGAAAAGCAAGCAATATTTAATATATTCAATTCAGTATTAGAAAAATACCCGACACTTGCATTGGTGCATATTACGAAACTACTGTCCATTCAAACCATAGTTCCCTCTGATGTAAACAGAAGCGCGTGCTTCTGCTTGTCACGAACCCAAGAACACACTCTTACGCCAACGTAAATAATTCCTTAATACATGTAATGTATTATGAAATATTAGAGCAGGAAAAGTATAGAACTGCACATTTTATTGCGGTTATCATAAGAACTCATCGTTAAAGATAATGGATATATACTAGCTGTTAAGAGATTACAAAATATGATATTCGTCTGCTATTGGCTAACGCCGAGAGCATCTTGCTTATTAATACCAACCGTATGCATGACTGCCACTCTGTTACATACACAAGAAATGCAGCAACAAATTCCCAGAGGTGCTATCTGAGTACAATAAACACTTTGCGTAACACAGGAAATATGATAAGCGAACAGTCATTCATAATACGCTAGCACATTATGCTCAGCTGAGGTCAAGTCTTGTGATTTAGTCGGTTGGTATTTGAGTTCACATGGCAGAGGAAGGTGCGTGTAGTGCGGATGAACTGTTCAAACACAAAACTGGAAAACAGTTAAAAAGTGGCTAAAAACAAACAATACTTCATACATTCAACTCACTATTAGAAAAATACCCGACACTTGCATTAGTGCATATTACGAAACTAATATCGGATGTTACAGGCGTTACGTGAGAAGTGTAACCAAAGCGAGCAGGGAATATAAGCAGACATAATAGAACATAGAAGAGGAGAATAAAATGTGGGAACTTGTTTTGTGTGCGACAGTGCTGTGAAATTGTGGATAAGCTTGTCATTATTTTGGAGAGTAGTTCTGATTCCGATATGACAGCTGAGTCATCTTCGGAGGATTCGGATTTGGGTGTTGCACTTTTGCCCGAGGATTGTGATTAACGTAAGTAAAATGTTCATTCCCGCATACTTATAAAATTGATTGTTACTTTAGGTTGCATTTTGAACCATGATTCGCACGCAGGGCGCGTTTTTATGGATTTAAACAACGTTCAACAAGTACGTGAGAGGGGAAGAAGCCGCCATTAGGGGCGGGGATTGCGAACTACTTTCGCGCGGATAATACAAAAAGTTTGTTTTCAGTGAAAGGCACTCTGATTTGGAATAGACAGTAGTATCCGATTTTACAGGCGTTTCAGTGAGAAGTGTAACCAAAGTGCGCAGATAATATAAACAGACATAATAGAACATAGAAGAGGAGAAAAAACTTGTGGGAACTTGTTTTGTGTGCGACAGTGCTGCGGAATTGTGGATAAGTTTGTCATTATTTTGGAGAGTAGTTCTGATTCCGATATGGCAGCTGAGTCATCTTCGGAAGATTCGGATTTGGGTGTTGCACTTTTGCCTGAGGATTATGATTAACGTAAGTAAAATATTCATTTTCGCATACTTATACTATTACCGCATACGATTGTTACCTCAGGTTGCATTTTGAACTATGATTCTCACGCAGGGCGCCTTTTTATAGATTGAAACAATGTTCAACAAGCAGCCATTAGAAGCGGGGATTGCTAATTACTTTCGCGCGGATAATACAAAGAGTTTGTTTACTGTGAGAGGCATTCTGGTTTAGAATGGACAGTAGTTGTACAGCTTTGGGCATTTCTAATCTGGATGATTGTAAACGCGCGATGGTTTGTGACTACATCCCCATAATGACGTTCAATAAATGAAATATTCTCAAACAATCCTGGAGACATAGCGTTTACTTCTATTATTGACGAAGTCTCATCTTCCTCAAGTCTGTTTATTATTTCAGTGATTTTATAGTACATAGTATTTGGTGTAATAAATAGCCGCATCCAACCATGTTCCCCACCGCGTTAACACAGGTAATGGGATTTCTGGCGCCGTTTGCTTTTAAATGTTTTGTTTCGAGATGGTGCTTTTAAAAATATTTCCTTAACATTTGAAATGAATCTATCCACGTCATGAAAACACGCTCGGATCTCTTCACATATTCTATGGAGACCATGCTCAAGGCATGTTACGTACACCATCTTTGGAAATTATTTCTGAATTTCCTTGGCTGACTTTTTCATATAGGGAGCGGCATCTGTTATGAATAGTCATACGTTTTCTTTCTTAATCCCATTAGGCCACAGAAGAGACAACGAATTGTTGAATACATTAACAATAGTAGAGGAATTTACTGTGTCTAGTTCCTCAGTTGTTAACAGATATGTTTCCCCTGCTCCATTGGGTAAGAGTATTCCTACAACATTAGCTATTGATCTCTTGGCGCATCTTGCGTTTAATCAGTTGACAACTAAATTGGACTACTGGCCACAGAATCTCTTATAAATCAAGGGCTTTATCATATGTATCTTTTAAATACCCCTTCCGTATTGTTGCTGCATTTGGTACGCATCCTTTTGTGTACTTTTCCATGAAACTTTTAAAACGGGGATTGTGTAATTTGTTAAATGGGATATTAGCCCTTATCATGTGGCATAAATATGCAAAAAAAAAAGTCAGATTGTGTGCTTGAGGCAGAGAGCATAATTCCATCCCTCTAAATTGAAGAAGTAGAATAGTTGCTTTAATTTAACTGCCCCACATATGGGCGCCAATTTGAAGTAGTAGATATGTGCCCCACGTATGGGAGCCAACTTGAAGTAGTTATTGTCTTGGAGTTTATTTATTTAATCAGCTCCATGTATGAACGTCAATTTTGAAGTGGATTGTTTATTACGTAATATGCTACTACGTATGTGAAGCCCATTTGAAGATGTATTTTTTTGTTGTTACGCTTCAAGTTTAAAAAGTATTGATTAACTTTGTTATTAAACTGCTTCTATAGATAGTATTTATGTTTGCCTCGGCTGCGTCAGTCTTACTTTAGAGACATGTTTCTCTTAATCAGGGCGTGGTACGACAAGAATGTAGGCTTACAGAGAGTTAAAGTTTAAATTCACTTCTTTTTATTAATCGTTGGCACAAATTAAATAACACTACACTGATATTAAGAGCTGTGAGATTCTTTAATTTAAAACTTGTACTTTGTTATCACGTATATTTCGTTACACACGAATACGTAATATTTCTTTAGAGAACACATCTTCCATCCGGTCACTACCAAGGTCTGCCAGCAACTGAAAGCTTTCAACCGTATAAACATTTAACTTTCTGTATTTCAAGTCTCTGATTGGCTAATCCTAGTCCAATAGAATACCTGCATTTACTAAAGCTTTTTATGGCTGTTGATTGGCTATTTTTAAACTATCACAAAATTTGCATTATCGTTGCTCTAATCATGACTAGTAGCATTTAAACTCTCAAACGCATTATTGCCTCAGGGTTACCTCATTGTTAGCAACTATTCTCACAGCTCTTCCATTATTAAATTACACAATGCATTCACATAGCATTATTAAACATGTTTACAATAATATAAGCATATGCACTGACTGTTACATACATTTTAAAAATTATTACATACATATTGCTTCAAGGCGGGCTGTTATTGAATCTATATATATATATATATTATATAATTCAATTAAAATCATTCCAGTGTTAAAAATACTGCCTCAAAATGCACCTGTTGTTTACTACGACAATCTTGTTCAATGTTAAAGCGCTTGTTTCCTCTTATTTCTGAATGACACAGTTTGCATTCTATTATATCACTATTAAGGGTAAAATACTGTGAACCAAATTCCGTAATACATATATTCTTGTATTCTCTCTTTGCGCGGACGTCGTGATTTAGACATATTGTAGTTCTAAATATAACCACACGTACCTGTTTAATCACAAACACAGATAAAGGTTATAAATGAAGTAAATTAAAGAAATAAGCTTCCTCATGTACGTCTTTGATAAGCTAACATATACTTTAAAATGCTTATTCCTGATACCTTGGAAACATTTTAGTAATTATATTTCATGTTTTTTTAATTTTTACAATGGAGTATGCTTCTTAAAGTATGATTGTGAAAAATGTATACATAATAGGTTAAAAGAACAGATATGACCTTTTCACTGCTCTTTTTAAAACATCTGGAGCAAATTTTAAGACAATTTCTCAAACTTATTCTACGTTTGTAACCTTTGGGACCGATAGAATGGAAAGCAGCGCGTTCAAGTCAACTAGCCCCTTGATGGAGTGTGTTGTCTGTCACAAGGTTGGCAGGATTGAACCAACTGCTTACCCTTTCACAAGGTCAGCTCAGTATTTTATATACCATAGTGCAGTCAACTTGTGTTATTGGTCCCCAATATTGCAAACCTAGTCAAAACAGAATCTCAATGAATGCAAAGCAAACACTGAAACATATCTTACCTAGAGCGTAAAACTATAACATAATATTTACAACTTTAAATAGTTGTAACTTTTAAGGCTAAAATCGTGAATTATTTTTGAGCAAAACAGAAAAATGCAGATTTTTTTTGTAAAATAAAATGTTGACTTTTGTGTGATTCTTCAGTACAGACTTATGAAAAAAAATCTGATGTGTTACATTCATTTTATATTCTCTAGCATCTTTGTTTATTAGTGTTATAAAATTACTCTCATGTAAGTTTATTTTTATATCTATTTCATTTTAATCGAGATAAAACTTTTAGAAGTAGTTACATTACACGCTTCGTTGTACATACAAAAGGAATTCAAATGTTTAAGAACTGGACGCTATATTCATTCGCCGTCAGGACCTCGAGCAGTGCGGACATACCAGGAAGAACCTAGAAGATGCAGAACAATGGGTGTGAATTTGGTGCTTTACCGAGCGAGGATAGCAAATGGTAGATGTCACAAAAAGCTATTTAAAATAAATTGTGTGTTTTAAAGAGATCTACAGTTTTATGTAGTGAGTTTGCATCTATCGATTAACGTTTACCAGTTATACACGATTGTATAAGATTCCTTCCGAATGAAGAGGATCTCTCAGACTATTACCAGAAAATTCAAGATATAACATTTTATTTGTCACGTGAATATCTTTAATATGTGGTATTTTAATCAAAAACGCTAGAGCCACTTTTTATTAAATCAAAATTTCGAAAAAATGTTTCATGTAAAGGATGTTTTGGGGCGGGGAGGTTTTCTTGAAAATCTTGATGTCGCATCTTTGGAAGATACTAAGTTTGGTATTTATCCGACTTCGTTTTTGAGTTATGTTGTTCACAGACACACACATGCACACAGACCCTTTTATAAAAATGCAAAATTTTGGATTCAGGGATCCTCAAAACATGTATTTTTTGTGAAATTCCGTATAGAATTTTTGTGTGAATGAAATATCTTTTCTACCTACTACGTACGTGGTAGAGAAAGTGAAAATTAAGAGCTAATTTATTTCTTAGGTCTTCCACCTTCCATCTTCACTTAGAGCTTAAAATCTATGACAATGCTTTCAGGTCAGTAATGATGACGACATACACAAGGATAATATGAAGATGATCTTCATAGTCTTGCAGGGTGTTCCGATGCCAGTATGCAACATTCGATTTTGGGAATATCTATATAGATTTGTATGTCGTAGGCTTTTGCTGAAACCCTCGTTTCGCGGAAATCCTAGGCAGATGATGAAAAGCTGGCGTATACTGACAAAAATGAGAAAGTACACATTCTGCCAGGCTTATCATGAAATGACGGAACTTGTTAGGCATATAGTGCATCTCTGACCTAACTCTAAGTTAACCTCTAGACTAACTCTAAGCTTGCTTAACCTAACCCAGCCGAACCCAATCCAATTTAGCCTAACTTAATCCAACCCAATTTAACCTAACCAATCCAACGCAACCCAATTTAATCTAACACAACATAGCCCAACCCAATTTAACCCAACCCAATGCAACGCAATTTAACCTAACTCAATCCAACCCAACTTAATCTAACCTAACCCAACCTGATCAACTAAATTTAACCTAACCTAATCCAACCCAACCTAACCCAGCCCAATTTAACCTAACCTCACCCAAACTAATCCAACCCAATTCAAACTAACCTAACCTATCTGCCGGCTTTTAGAGGCCCCGTCAGATGATGTATAGAATGAAGTTACAGAATACGCAGTCTTTTCAAGATCAGCCTAGGATCTTCACGAAATGACGGATTTTAGCAAAAGCCCACATTATACACTTCGATGCTGTTGAGAGCGATGTATAAACTTCTTGAAACAGAACCTCTGTTGTGTGGGTAGACACTCTAAAAGCGTTTATCCGCTATGCAAACTTTATTTTCCACTGGAAATATTGTATGTGAGCGCAATATCGTTTAAGTGCCCCTTTTGTAAACACACAGCGTCCACTGCTCGATTTTTTTTTGTTATCAAATAGCATCTCAAAATATGGAAACGTACATGGAGTTCCATTAACAAATCTGTCCTAATCGCTTGAGTGCCTAACACAACAGCTAGAGGGATCTAAGGCGATGATATTAGTTCATAAAGAGTTTAAATATGCAGTTAAACATTATACTTATTACAGTTGGATATTTTAAATTCCAAATAGTGATTGGAAAGGACGGCTTTTATTTTAATTTGTAGCTTTAAAATGTATATTATTTTAATAAAATAACAGAAAATATATGATTTATGTCCAAAACATATTTATACGTGAAAGGTTTCTATCAGAGTTGCATCAAAGCGTATTTCTAAATGGAAACTAAAGTGGTTACCTCTATTACAGATGTGACAAAACGTGCTTCGCGATTACATCTAGACCCGTCCGACCCTTCTCCTCTTCCCCGCAGTACCCTCGATTTCCAGTTATAGCTGGCGCAAAACTTCTGGAATCGTGACCTTGATTGCCACCCCAGCTGCCGAGCCTAGGAATGGTTTATGTTTAGCTTAATCAACGAAAGCGATATAATACCTTTGCTTACTCACAGTGCGTAACACATAGTCTGCATAGAAAGTGTTCCGCATCTAATTGTAATTTCTAAGAGAGCAGTACCTAAATAGTGCTTATTTTATGTTTGTTATATTTATAACCATGGCGCCTACGTTTTCAAAGTTAAGTGGTGAGGTGTTATATAGTCAAAGTAGGGAAATAATTGCAAACATCCTCGACTTCATGAAGCAAGAAGCAGAGATGAAGGAAGAAAATATATGTTCACCCGAGTTTCACAAAAGCCTTAAGAGAGTGAAAGAAAGAGTAGTCAAAGCAACTGGTGTTTCACTGAGTTCCGTTTCCAGAGTTCTCAAAGATAAGGAAAAAAGAAAAATATGGATGAAACAGTACATTTGACACCCCTGGGAAGAAACATAAGGTCCCTAAACATATTACAGAAATAGACGATTTCGACAAATGCGTCTTTCGGCGCACGATTCACAATTTCTGTGTGCAAGAAAAAATTGTGCTAACAATAAGCAGATTGCTCATCAAGCTGAAAGGCAGCATAAACTTTCAAGATGGTGCTACAAATCTCAGAAAAATTATAAAAGATGTAGGGTTCAAGTGGAGGAAACCGAAATCAAATAGGAGTTCTAACAGAAAAGGGAAAAAAATTGTCATGGTAGCTTAGTCGGTTAGAACAACGACACGGAGAGCCTAAGATCCGTGGTTCAAATCCCAGCTATGCCATTGAATTTTTCAGTCTGATTCTACCTTACCAAATCACTATAATTTTATATGTACTTATATCAGCATAAATTTTCAAGGTGGTGCTACAAATCTGAGAAAAATACTATAGTGTATGAAGATGAGGCATACATTAACAGCAGCCATACAGCATCTAAAAGTTGGAGTGACGATAGCGAATTAGGTTTGCAGGCACCTGTTGCCAAAGGGCAAATACTTATTATCGTTCATGATATTGGAAAGATCGGGTTCGTTCCAAATGCCCTTCTTTTACAAGTCGCAACAAAAAACAGAAGATTTTCATCAAGAAATGAATACAGAAAATTACATGAAGTGAATCAACGCCAGGTTAAAACCTAATATGCCTGCTGGGTCTGTTCTGGTTATCGACAATGCTTCACAATGCGTCAACATTCAAATTGACATACCACCTACCTCAAATTCCTTGAAAGAAGAAATGAGAGCTTGTTTACTTAGACATAATATAGCTTTAGATGAAAGCATGAGTAAAACAAAGTATATAACTTAATTAAAGCCAACAAACAGCTTCAGACGTCATACATACTTGACCAGATATTAATACATCGCCATAATGTACTTAGACTGCCATCGAATCACCCAGATCTAAACCCAATCGAATTAATCTGGGCTGATATAAAAAAATGAGTGGCATGCAGAAATATCACTTTTAAATTAAAAGATGTGGAGCAGTTATAACGCCAGCGATTTGCTGAAATTGGAAGGTCAGAATGGGAAAATATATGTCGACATGTTGAATAAATTCAGAATGATTATTTCGAAAAATATGGAATTGCAGAAAATCAAATAGAAATAATTCTCATCCAAGATAATGGTGCAGAAAGTAGCGACAGCAATAATGACGGCAATAGTGTGAGTGATTCCGCAGAAGAGTAAGGGTTGTTAGGTGTGGAATAATTGGAGGCAATGATTGACAGTGGTTTTTATATTAAGCGCTTTATACAGCGTGGATTTTAATATACTGTACATAACTAAGTTTATCAGTGCAGCGCAGTGCACTACCGGTGTGCGGATATTTGACAATGACTGTCCCACGCACTCCTGCAGCATGCAGACGACCGGTCACCTCCTGATCTGGTAAGTAACTCGCTTCATAGCTCTTATTAAGATTTTCACATGTCTAGAACTGTTGTGCCAATTATAACCTCGTCTCCAAAATCTACTTTCCTAAATGACTTAAGCACTACTGTGCTGGAAGCATCAAGGTACGGCCTTACAGGCTCAAGATTGAGAGGGATAAGTGGGCATCTTGTTTTATTTATGTTGAACCACCATCGGTGATGATAGCTGTAAAACAGATGAAATCCATTATATGCCCACGTGTGCAACCAATGACGTTATTGGAGGTTCATATATGCATTTATTTACAGTTATGTTGCTAAAAGCTCTTTTGCGAACTCATATTTGCGGTTTTTGCAGCTACGTTTTATGAATTTCAGAATTTCTGTTTCTGTCATCACTTTTATCACATTTTTTTGTTTTTATTTATGGACGCTCTTTAACTGCTATGGTTCTTAGCGTACTATTCTATATTGGGCGTGAAGGACCGGAAATTTTGCTCAGAGGCTTCTTTATCAGGCTTGAGGTTCTTTTACGTGCCGTAGATCTGCGACACGGGACCACAGGCTTTACTTCCCTTCCGAAGGAAGCAATGCTAAGGATTTTTACGCCCGAAAAAATCCATCGCCGAGTTTGAACCCACAACCTCGGGAACTAGAGGTTAGCATGGTATCCCTAGACCACGGAGGACAACACTTTTATTACACCCTGTATATCTGAAAACCGTAGTTTTAAATGCGCCAGCAGCATCAGACATGACAAGCTCAAAAGCACATATAATATATTCTATGAACTCAACTCTCCTCATTACCATCGTATATGTGGAATGGCTATGAAATATGTGCCCAGCGGCAGCCTGAGATACCCTAATTAATGTTATAAAGTAAACGCACAGATGTGGGCTGATGTGTATACACTAGACTCTGCAACTATCTCTCCCCCAGGATGTCTAACACAGGATAGAACCTGAATATAAATAATGGCAGACAAACATTTATAGGAGCATCATCACGTGCCCGTAACTCCACACTGAGAGTAACTATGTATTCCTCCTTTGGCGTATTATGCCCTAATTATTGTTTGTAAAACCATGTATGCTATTTCTTTATTTAATCTAAACCTTTAACCCTACACTAGTTGCGTAGTCCATGACTGGGTGCATGGTAAATGAACGTTACCCATTGCTGTTTTTCCCCTTCCTTTTCTTGGTTCAGAGAACAAGAAGTGAGGCTATATGGCACTTAATTAGTTTTGTGGATATATTGACAAACAAGAACATTAGCTTCTGAAAAATATATAATTTATTATTTTAAAATCAGTTAAAACTTAAAACACACAAAACATCGATGTCAATTTTATATTTCTATCATATAATTCCACCATCGTGTGGTCTCTTATGATAAATCAGTTCAGAAAGCTAATTTGTAAACACATGGAATGGTATTTAAACATGCAATATGCAAGTGGCAGAACACAACCATATTTTGGCAGAAATTTCTTGTAGTGTGGTTTTTATCTTCCAGAATCCGGACAACGGTGACAGAAACCCTGTCTCGGTTTTCATAAAAGTGTCTGTACGTTTTGGACAGCTGAGCCTGGAAATAGGTTTTAGGTGAATAGACACAGGGCCGGTATGGAGAAGAGGTGAAACAAACAACAACAAAAACAAAGGAAAGGTGTGAAAAAAGGATTAATAAACATCAGCCGACAGGAAATTGAATCGGTTTATAAAATTAGTTCTTCTCCAAGCCTAGCAAATGAAATAAAATTGAATTGGGGTAAAGAGGCATGTATGCTTAAGAAGAAAGACAAAAGGGCCCCTTGTGGTCTTCTTACGGTACTATATTCCAGTTACTGGGGCCCCTCTGTCTACTCCTAACTCCTGGGAGGAAAGGAAATCAGGATTGGCAAGTTTTAGAATGGGAGGCTGGAGGACACAGAAAATGGCTGACAATTTTGGCCATTTTGTTGTGGGGATGAAGACTGGGCAATTATTTTGGCGATAGCTGCACAGTGGGAGAACCAGCGAAACATTAAATTTACAGAAAAATGCTCAACCGCAGCAAGAAGGAGATTGGCATTTTGGGATCTGCTACCTAACCAGAGCAACTGGCAAAACGTGGCGAATTTCGTACAAGTGCGCGAAGCCAGATCAGATTTATTCAGTTAGAGGAAATTTATCTGTATTTTTTCTTTCTTTTTTCATTTCCTTCTTTCCTTCACATTTAACTTGCATTTTAAATCTGCATGCGGGACACTCCACGTGAAATGGAACGGCAAAAAACTCGCATTATTTGTGTACGTTGTAATTTTTCCTATTAATAAGGAGTGCTAAGGATTACACACACACACACACACATATATATATATATCTGACATATATATATATATATCAGATATTAACATCTAAAACCCAACGGTTGGCACGTTATTGAACGATAAATCTCTCGTATTAATTCATGTTGTTGCGTTTTGAGTGCGCATAGCTCCGAAATCCTTTATTTCAGAATATTGTATCAAATCTCATTTTGTAGATAAAGTTCGCATTTCATTACAACATATACTAATTATTTTCATAATATTAACAAATATATATATATACATTTTTCACTTATTTTAAGCATCTTCGGATTTTTATGAAGCTAAAATGTTAGACTGAGAATAATCCATAGTGTCATTAAGAGAAGTCGGCAATGTTGGTAAAGTGGTTATGTTTGGATGTTCGTAGTTATGACACAACAAGCGATTTACGTAGCTGATATACAATGATCACCAAGCGCTCTGTGAATTTGAGGAAATACTAAGAACCGCATACTGCTTAGTAAACGTTCTCATTGCCTAACCATGCACAGTAGCTTGCTTGACCTTCAGTTGAAGACAAACGTGCTAGAGCGACCATGAGCGCGTAAAGTAATTTACTTCTTTAATTATTTTAGATGAAACTTTATCAGTAATCATTACAGTAAAATATGTCTTTCATTGTGTTTAAATTACGGAATCTTACCATATATAATAACATTATTTTTCTTAATCCGTAAACGCCCACATTTGAAAAAATAGAAATTTCTTCACTTAAATAAAAGCAAGAACATACTTATCAGCATGAAGTTTGAGAAACGTTAATTTTAGGAGTTGTATTGTATTTCGACTGTTGAGGAGCCGAACTTGAAGTAGTTGCAACCGCACTTAAGGTAAAAGTTTCCGGTAGCCTTCGTAAAAAAAAATTACAAAATATTAACTTTGTAATTTGACTGTTTCTTTAAATATTATATATTTATGTTTGCCTCGGTTGCGTCAGTATTTCTTTTTAGAGGCATGAATCTCTTAACAAGGTTTGTGGTGCGACTGAAGAATGTAGGCTTACACAGATTATAATTTTACTTTACTCCTTTTATTAATGCTTGACACGATTTCAATAACACTTCACTGATATAGAGAGCTTTGAGATTCTTTTATTAAATACTTGCACTTCTTAAACACGTAAACTATTTTTGCCTCACACGAATACGTATTAAATTTATCGAGGACGCATCTTGCGTCTGATTAGTAATATTTATCTGCTAGCAACACGTCCAGTTATGAGCACTGTCTACAAGCAACTGACTTGATTTCTTCCGCCTAAATTTGTAAATTTCTGTATTTTAAGTCTCTGATTGGCTATTCCTAATCCAATAGAATACTTTTATTTAACTTAAGCTTTTTCTGGTTGTTGATTGGCTATTTTATAAACTGTCACAAAATTACATTATTGTGTTACTCCAATAATGACTAGTAGCATTATTAAACATTCTTACTCATTATTGCTTCAAGGTTACCTCATTGTTACCGCATTGTTAGCAACTTTTAACCTATTATTCTCACAGCTCCTACATTATTAAATTACGTAATACATTCACATAACATTATTGAACATGTATACAATAATATAAACAAATACAATGACTATAATATACATTTTTATATATTGTTACATACACGTATTGCTTTAAGGCGGGCTGTTATTGAATTTATATATTATATAATTAGACTGAAATCATTTAAGTGTTAAAAATACTGCCTCAAATTAAAGTTTAGGGAATCAAAATAAAGCTCGATTTAAATAATTAGATTTAAAGGTTTCAAAGTTATAAGAGGTTGAAGATGGAAATTTTAGGAAGATACGACACATTTGAACAATTTTAAATGCAAAACTATGAGTTTTAAGAGTTTGCATAAAGCATTGTACCGGGCTTGTCTACAAATACAAAAAGTTTCATTTCGTTTAAAAAATGCAAGGTCCATTTTCCTTTTATTTCGTACGATTTGAAACGGAATGTCCCATATACGACCAATGACCCATGCATTAGTGTTTGAGTAATAACTCTAATAATTTGACACTAATAAAGATACCTCATCCTCCGTCCGTCCATTCATCCTTCAATTCCTCTATGCCTTCTCAGTTTTTACTCTCGGGAGAATCCATTCATATCCCATTGCTTTGGTGTGAATTTGTGGCAATGCTGATCTTCACTGTATTTGAATTTTTATGAACGTTGATAGAAATTTTGTTTCTCTCAATGATTTACAGCTTTATAATTTGCTCGATACAAAAGTATGTGAAAAATGCTTTCATGGAAAATGTATTCAGTAGATTATAGAATACAACCACAGGCAACCCATCTCACTCTTTTGAATTAGTTCATCTAGTAAAAATCTACCTAACATTTGTCGTGTTATGAAATTAACTATTCGTTGTTTCATAGCATTTCCTGTTTCTTCATCTATTGCATCCTTAATATGTTAAGTTCTATACACTTTATCCGATATAGCTTTACCCTTCTTTACATTGGTCCACACATCAAATATGCAGAAATAAAATATAATTTAACACAGTAGGAACCAGTAAAATTACATAAAGCAACATATTTAATATATAGTAAGTATTCATATGGAGTGACATTCTGTAAATATGAACAAATTTTCAAAGAATAAGAATAGAAAATATACTAAGCATATCTCAATCCATATGAATGCGCTTGGTGAAAGGTGCCAGTGTGTTTTGTTCACAATCAAGACTTGGGATCAGACTGGAGTGAGGGGCAAGGCGATAGGGAAATATGCAGTCATACAATGAAAACAGTACTAAATGTGCAGGCCTCAGGCTCGCTAGTAAATGCAACTCGGAACTCTGGATGTTTTCCTTACCTGGCTGTCTTTCCGATGCCGCCCACTTGTCTCATAACCGTTTAGTTCCTCTTCATCCCACACGCATTCATATCGTGGCCGACTAGTACGTACATGGGTAGACGCGTGGGAGACAGGCATCAAGCAACCGCTCTAACTGCCGACAATAATAATGAGACTTCTAGGAGGGTAATGGGTGTGAAAACTTGGGAAGCTAAAATGAACAATGCCCAAACAAAAGCAGAACCCGGAGGAGATATATGCCAACCGCATGCCCAATACATGGTTTACAGGCATTGCGTTTTAAAACATAGTTATCGTCACAGTATTATTTTGCCCGATATATTCAAAACACAGCATCTCTGTATAAAACCTACACCATATTTAAACCGAGCCGGATGGCGGTTATGTTTGTGTCCCACATTCGGGAGGTGCCGGAATCGATCCCCTGCGACCGTTCACTCTGGCCCATGGGCTTTTCGTGGTTTCCGCGGAATGCTGGGGTGGTTCATCTTCTACCACGACTCTCCTGCCCCTCATTTCCTGTATCCATTACCTTCCTTGTCATCTGTTTCAGGGCTGTAGGACCAGACAACGGTGTTCGACGAGTTGCGGCTGGGCGGTGGCTTGCGCTCTGTAGGCTTCTTCCCTGGCGTCGCTGCGTTACCGCTCAGTTAGGTCTCTCCTCAGCGTGGGGCTCCGCTCTGGGGGACCCTGGAGGTTGGTGAGTTGTGGGCAGGGACCGTGCGGCGTAGGATGCGTTCTATCTGGAAACGTTAGAGACCCCGTCCATGCTTGTGTCCGTCCGCATCCGGATCTGGTTATTCTTCGGGTCTCTCCCCTCATCCTTCCCTCCCAGGGGTCACGTAGGGAGCATAAAGGGCCGACTGGCCCGACTGCGGTCTCCGCCCCGGTTCCGGGGTCCCCTCCGTGATACGTACCTTTATCTTTTACATCATATTTAAAGGTATTTGGTAGTGAAATGGCCAAGTTTTACAAATTTCAAATAATATAACTGAAAATTTTATCTCAGGTTTCTTTAACATACTTATAACATAAATTTAAATTTCTTGGTCCTATCCACTCATTAAAATGAATTTTTCAAAACTGAAACTTAAATGTCTCATTATAATGAAATTTGAAAATGGTTCAACTTTTGAGTTTTGCATATTATTTCGGAACTACAGATTTTTACATCAAGTTTTAAATTTTATGTCACTTTAAAAGCTTGTATTGAACGAAAACGAATAAAATACGTAACATTTTAAATTCTAAAAATAAATCATGTTTTAAATTATTAAAACCCTTAATCCAAAAGTATTCTTGATATAAAGAAAAGCATATTTAGGCCTCTTCATCAACTTTCAAAGAACGTTTATGAAATTTGGAAGAGATTGAACAAAAATTGCATCACAAAGAACATTTTAAATCAGGAAAAATGCAAGAAAACATTCCAAATTTTAAAATTTCATGGAATATTGGAACCAAACTTTTGTACATCCAGCTAAACCTCGCGTTTCAGCATTTAAATCACTAGAAAACCAGAATTACAATTGGAAGTTGTTTTTACAATATTTGAGGATTTTTGCTAAGAAAGATTTTACCGAGCGGGAAGGCTCAGGTATCGTCTGTGGCCCGCATTCGATCCCCGGCAACCGCCTACTTCGGCCCATGTGTTTTTCGGGGTTATCCCGAGTCGTCAGGCGAATGCTGGAGTGGTTTATTACCTGTCCCTCTATTTCGTCCCATTAATAATTTTATTCATCCTTCACTCCGTTTGGTCTATTTCAGAGATGAAAGTGTCGGCGATGGTGTTTTGGTACTGCGTGGCAGGGAAACAGGATGCTACCTGTGAACTTTCTCCGTCCCTCGACCTTCGGCTGGTTACCAGGGTATAAGGACCGACCCTTAGGTGGGCGCTGGACCCTATGTGGGGCGAGGTGCCTGGCCTACCTGTCTGACTGCCAGGACGTCTACATCTGGAAACTGTAGGCACCCTGTTATTGCTGAGCCGCCACTCCTGGTTCCGGCCGCCCAGTGTCTCCCTTCACCTCATCCCTCCCTCCCGGGGGCGTCTGTACAATATCCTCATTCCTGGATCGGTGCCGAATTCCCTCCGCTTCACAATCCAATCCAAGAAGAATTTTAAAAGGCTTTCTAAGTTTTATATAAAATTTAGTATCGAGTAAACTTAAGTGAGTTAACGACACGGTTAGATGCCTTTATGAAGCTAGTAGAGGCGTTACTCTTAAGGATACAATTTGGTGAAACACAAAGTATAACTTAAGGATGTTTAACTCATTTAAGAAAGCTTTAGGGCAGTAACGAACAAAGGTGATACGGGCCATAAGTCTTTTACATATAGCGAAAATTTCCCGTTTTATTAAGTTTTCTCAAATGTTAAAATGTCAACTTTATCTAAAAAAATCATAGAAATGTCAACTAATTTGTTTAAAATTTAAGGGCAAGAATTTCGGAAATACCAGCAGTATCTATTAATTCTTTAGAAGCTGTCATCTGCTGAAGTTATGGCATCACAAACTAAAATATAATATAAAAGGAAGATTAAATGCAGCATGGGTGAAACACTAGCATTTAAATTCGACCAGAAGAAAACTAATTGCTTTCGCTGTAATTTTCTTCTAGATTTATTTCCAGCTAGCTCTCCTTGTTTTCTTTTCATCCAATGCTCCAACTACTCGTATATTTCTAATTAGGACTCTCGGTTTGCGTTCTGGGATAGTAATTATATTAGCAAATGCCTTGCGTGTCTCAAGTGGTTTACTCGAGTAAGTGTACAGGCGGATGGTTTCAGAATTAAATCCTTTTATACTTCTATTCTTTTTATTATTTTTGTTAGGCATTATGAGTTAGGAATAAGGTGATGGAGGGACCTCTAGTAACCGGAGCGCAGCACTGCAAGTAGAAAATAGAGGCGCGTTATCCTTCCAAGTGACCTCTGGAAGGAAGGGATGAAGGGGAGATACGAAGGGCGACCAGATCTGGACGACGATGTGCGCTAGAAGGGACGGGATCTCTAAAGATTCCAACATGTGCCAATCCTGACGCCAGTTAGCTCTGCCTAAGCCCCGCGCGACCCGGGGGTCCCGTGGCAGTGGAGACAGCTCCCAGGAAGCGGGCCCAAGCAGTCCCATCAAACGCGCAAATTCCACCGTCCTGTCGCAACACACCAACCGCCGTCGCTTGGTTTTTACAACCTTGAAAAAGTTCAAAGTAAATGACGGGGACAGGAAATGATGGACAAGAAATTCGTGGTAGAAGGGAAACTACTCCAGTATTCGTCTACCGGCTCGGGGAAACCACGAAAAAAGCCACGACTAGAGTGGCCGGCCCGACGGGAATCGAACCCTGGACCTCCCGGATGCGAGCTCACACGTTACCGTGCAACCATCCCGCTCGGTACCATTTTTGTTACTAATCCCATCCATATAAATCAGGAAATATTTTATTTTATTTCATTCCTAACATTTTCCTTTTTATACGTTCAGAAACCAAATAACAATTACGTGTTAGAGAGGAGAACAATTTTAAAGGAAAGGAAAGGAAAAGAAAACACTATAAACTCTGCATGCAAATTACATTTTATTATTTGGGATGTTTATGTGTGCAGATTTCATATGCAAAGTCTATGTTTGCAAATTACATGTGTGCAGATTAAATTCATTCACGAAGTATACTTGAAGTGTGTGTGCAGTTTACCGCCCCCGGTACCTTGTTTATCTGTGCCACACCTTCGTATCATAAAACACTGGGACTGCAAGTTATATCAATACTTTTCATTTATTCTGCAGTAAAACTCATAATTTATTTTTAATAAACAGAATTTATGTATAGTTGCCAATTTATTCTTAATATATAACCATAATCGGAATATGGTTACAAAGTATCGCAATAGCCGCAGATCTGAAAGATTAAATCCTTACAAAACGAGCGTAACTAATCCGTAATACGAGGGCGGATCGAAAAGTAACGCATAATATTTTTCTTACATAAAAGTTTAATAGTTACAACAACAATAAAAATAACAAATGAACTTACACCTTTTACCTACTTTTCGACATAGTCACAAAGTTTCTCAACACATTTCTCCCATCGTGATACCAGTTTCAATATGCCCTCCTTGTAGAAGTCCGTTTTCTTGGAGTATAGCCATCTGCGGACTGCTGATTTCATTTCCGCATCTGTCGCAAAGCGTTGGCCGGCCAGGAATTTCTTCATGGGATCAAACAGATAAAAGACGGACGGTGCAACGTCCGGACTGTATGGTGAACGCTGGAGCACCTTCCAACCAAATTTGGTGATTTTCTGACAAACAGCAGCAGCAACATGGGGCAAGCATTGTCAACAAGAATTCTGACATCGTCAGCATTCATGTTACGGCGTTTGTCACGAAGGGCACGACGCAACTTCACCAAAGTTTTCATGTAGGCTGCAGCATTCACAGTGGTCCCGTGTTCAGCAAAGTCCACCATTACAACACCATACATATCCCAAAACACCGTCACAAGCACTTTCCCAGCAGATTTAGTCAATGAATTGTTTCTTCACTGGGGAACCAGCATGTTTCCACTCCATACTTGCCTGCTTGGTTTCGGGCGTGTGGTGGTATGCCCACGACTCATCACCAGTGACGATTCCTTTCAGAAAGTCATGCCCTTGTGCGGTGTACCGTTTAGGTGATCCAAGCTTGTCATCATCCGCTGGCCCTTGTGGTTGTTTGTCAGGTTCTTAGGCACTCAGCGAACACTAACTTTGCCAAATTTCAACGTGTCATGAACAATATCGTACACCGCACCGTAGGAAATGTTGAACTGTTGCGATAAGGTTGACAGTTGCGCACGCCGGTCGTTCAACATTGCCGCCTCAATGCCTCTGACATTCTGCGGGTTTGCAGCTGTTACCGGTCTCCCGGAGCGTGGCGAATCACTAAGGTTCACACGACCCTGTAGGAAGAATGCACACCACCTGGAGACATTTCTACGGTCCATACAATCATCCTCATAACGCCACGCATTTCCCTGTGAATATCAGTCGGTTTATGCCCTTTGGCCCACAAATATCGAACCACACCTCTCTACTCTTCACATGTGGACGACAGTAACATGTGCGCCATCCTTTTTGCGTAGTTCACGCTTCTGTCACTAGATCTGTACATGAAGCAAAAAATACCCTCTGTAGTGATAACTTCAAAATATATCTGTGTGAACTTGCAACATTCCAGCTGCAATACTAAGGCCGAATAAAATTATTGTACATTACTTTTCGATCCGCCCTCGTAGTTGAACGCAGTTGCATTAGGGCACAGGCTGGTAGCTGTTAAGTACATAGATTAGGATACCAGAAAAATTGGTTTCCGGCACTGGGGAATAAGGGAGGCACTTAGCATTAATTCTTTATGGCCATATTCACAATTTTGTTGAAAAATATGCTCAGTAGATTCTTAGCTAGCTATACGTATTTTAAAGCACGCTATTTCCAGGGCACATTACTTGGACACATGTTATCTTACCCCAATATTTGTTTTTATCTTCCATTATTGTTATTATTCTTATTTTCTTACTCTAAGAATCCGTTGCATAATATTATTTTCACCTATTTACAAACTCCTTCGATAAGAATTAATTTCAGCTCGCATTTCTTCTTTTATTGTTCCCAAAACATTTTTCATAAAAAGTCCCAAAATTTTTCCTGAAAGATGTAACTCCTAAAATATATTTTTCCTTAGTTTGGTTTCCAAATAGTTATTCCAAAGATATGATTCTTGTATAATATTTCTCCTAAATATAAACTAATAATACAAATTTCCTAAAAATATTACTTCTTAATAGTAGCAGTGAATTTTAGCATGGATATTGCCAATGATTTGAGATTCTCAAGCCATGTTTAAATGTTGTAATTTTTAATTAATATTTATTTAGCGTAAACATTTCTGTGTTGAAATTCGTTGTTTTTCTGTTTAATTCTTACAGATTTACCCAAAGCCAATTCTGCAAGAATTGTTTCGCCGTCTGACTACTCCATTTGAAGCTCTGCAAAAGCTGAATGGCTTAGGATTGTGTTTATCTGCAAGCTGGAAGCGATTGTGCGTGCCCGCGGTTACGTAATTTTTCCTATGCTCATGTATTGTTGCTTCGTACATATTCCACACAGAGATACGATAACGAGGTGGCCTCGCTCGCTTTCTTCCCCTAGCTCTTCTACCAGAAAAATATGCTCGATTCAAAATAATAAAAAAGATCCATCAAATTATCCTTAATGGTTTCTCTCAGTTCTTCAAAGCGTTTGTGCACATCTTGTAATGGGACGGATGTCAGTTCTAAAAGCATATACGTGTGTTGTTTAACAAGCCTGTTGTCTGCATCGTTGTGGGTGATTCTACGAAAAACCTGTCATTTATAGCCGTGTGCACCATCCTCGTTAAACAAACCCTTCAGGGACCTTCAGCTTACCGCGGTAAGAATTTGACCGGGATAATCATCATACAGCGGTGTAGCAATGTTCACCGCAGTTTAGGTGTCCGTGGTTACCTGGCAGGTGCTTACCTTGGTGGAGCACACCGTTCATTGCCGGTAAACTCTACTGTACGCACCCGGATGCACATCATGTCTTCTGTTTTTCACGTGTTCTACCTCTTTGCTGAAACGCATGCATGTAGTTCAGCGTGCAATGGAGGAAAGCAAAAGCAGACCCAAGTTTCTCTATTATGTTATTACGTTTAACATGCAATTCTTAAAAAAAAGATAGAAAATACAGAGATAGAAGCAATAACTTTAAGACGGACACGTGGGAAAAGCTGGCCTTACAATTGATTAGAAAAATATGCTGATCTATTATAGACTTTTTTCTTTCTTTCCATACTGACTAAATTCCAGTTAGCTTATTCGATATTCACATACTGAAAGACAGGCAGAAGAAAGAAGGAAAAAATATTATTCCTGGACAAAATTTGAACGCGGAAGCTTTTGTACAAGAAGCGCCCACGCTTCCCCGACACCAAGATGATGACTTTGCATTTTAGGCTTCGGCACTCACCTCTTCATGTTACCTAATTCCTATATCTGTGCAATTAATGTACCTAATATTCCTGAAAATGTACTAATTGCACTAAATCCATTCATTACTCCCCTTATTTCTGCCTTGTTCTTGGAACTATGCTTCAACTATATAATTATGTTATGTAACGCCGTGATTGTGTGGATTTTCGTTACGTCTTGGGTCAGTATATTTAAGGCACCTATCGCACAAAAAGGCCTTAAAGCATTAAAAATTACAAAGTACATTAAAGTAATTTTATCAGGATGTATTCATTGGCGAAAATGGAGTGTATCTATTCGTTGGGAATTCTAACCTATACAATTCCGCCATTTTAACGTTTCAGCATAAGTTAAGTTGGAAATAATCGACAAAAATCGGGCGTTCATGGCCGGTCAGATTCAACCGCAGAAAATCCTTGTTAAACTTTTACCGGCATCGATGCACCACAAATGACCGTTCACCGCGGTAAAGTCCATGTTTTACCGCGGTAAAATCTTGATCGAGAATAGTGCACACGGCCATTAATGTCACAGGATACTATAAAGAAAACTATTTAATAATATAGTAATTTTTCAAATTCAGACATTCAGTAACAGGCTATACTATAATGTACGAGAGCATATTTTTGGAATATGTTTAATTAACAAAAGACTATGTCCGTAATAGGTGACATCTCACTTCCGTGGACGTCACAATTGCAGTTTGACAGCTTTTAAGTTAAGTTTTGCCTTATTTTCAAATGTCTTTTAAAAAATGAGGCAGTATTTTTAACACTTGAATTATATAACATGTAATTTTAATAACCGCCCGCCTTTAAGCAATATGTATGTAATAATTTGTAAAAATGTATGTAACAGTCATTGCAAATGCTTATATTATTGTAAACATGTTCAATAATTATATGTGAATGCATTAGGTAATTTAATAATGTAAGAGCTGTGAGAAAAATAAGTTTAGCGTTGCTAACAATGAGGTAATAATGAGGTAACCTTGAGGCAATAATGAGTTTGAGAGTTTAAATGTTATTAGTCATGATAATGTAAATTTTGAGACAGTTTAAAATTAGCCAATCAACAGCCAGAAAAAGCTTTAAATAAAATGCAGGTATTCTATTGGACTAGGATTAGCCAATCAGAGACTTGAAATACAGAAGTTTACGGGTTTTGACGGTTGAAATATGTTCATTTGCTGGCAGATCTTGGTAGTGACCGGATGGAAGATGTGTTCTCTAAAGAAATATTCCGTATTCGTGTGAATCGTAAAATTAAATATACGCGTTAACAAAGTGCAAGTTTTAAATTAAAGAATCTCACAGCTCTTACTATCACTGTAGTGCTATATAATTTGTGTCAAGGATTAATGAAAAGAAGTGAATTTAAACTTAAAATTTGTGTAATAAGCCTACATTCTTGTCGCACCACACCCTGCCTAAGAGATACGTGACTCTAAAACAATAGTGACGCAGCCGGGGCAAACATAAACACAAATACTACCTATAGAAGCAGTTTAATAACAAAGTTAATATAATATTTTAAAACTTTGAGCGTAACAACAAAAATACATCTTCAAAAATCAGCTTTTCATACGTAGCAGCATATTACGTAACAAAGAATCTTCTTCAAATTAACGTCCATACGTGGAGCTAAATAAATAAATAAACAAACATCCTAAAGACAATAACTACTTCAAGTTGATTTTCCAAGCGTGAGGCTTATAATTTACGTAAAAATACACACGTCAACAACATACCTCCTTCAAAAATAACGTTATTAACAAATGTGTAAACTCTCAAAGTTATCTAAATGTTAATGTTGTTTTGTCATTTCATAACTACTGAGGATATTTCTGAATCTAGTTACTGTCACAGACTTCAGCCATCACTTCCGTGGACAGTTAAAAAGTTATCTGAAAATTACCTAGTTGCGCCAGTTGTTAAACAGTTCAAGCCACATGTGCAAGAAAGACTGCCATTTTGTATTTTGACGAGATTTTGTTCCTGCTTGACTGTCATTTGTCAGATAAATATACACTTACTAATTTATAATTGCATTTAGTAGAGCTCATTCAATCACTTCTGTAGTCATTTCTACACTTAAATATGTGTATGAAAAAACAAATTCAATTATCCAGGACAATTGATATCGCAATTATTGACGGGAATATATAAATAATTAAATAAATAATAAGAAAAACAAATAATTGCAATAAATAATTTCCGTATATTAAATCAATGTATAATGTAACAGGCTTGAGTTGAGAGTTTTGTCCGGAAAGATGGAGGTAATTAGGGGTAAGGTTAAGCAAAGTCATTAGTGACAGCCGAATACAGATAGCATTAGCGTTAAAAGTTCCTGGAAGGCCGTTAGGTTATGAGTTCAATACGATTGTACAGTCACGTAGGCAGAAATTATGAAAAAGAGAAGTGAAAGGGATTTCCGAGATTTTTACCTAGGTTAGCATGGTGACAAAATTAAGAGGCACACGTAGTATTTAAGCATTGGTTGCGCGTGAAAAATGATGTTGGTGGGAGTAATTCTATTATAGGAGTGGCTTAAGTAATAAGAAAGACACTAGAACACGTGTAGTTAAACCAGAGATTTACTCTCTCCCTCTCTGGTACCATCAGTAGTACTGACTCGTGTGATATTTTAAGCCCTTAGTGACGCGCTTGTGTGATTAAGATTTCGCGGCTGTCGCTAGGGATCCTGCCGGTCAACATTTTAGCAACTCACGACGAGTTACGCGTCTAGTTTCTTTTCTTGCTGAAATACTTATTTCAAAACGTAAAATTTATCCTGTAGAAGTTAGCAGATATGACAATTCAAGTGTTATAGTTTCGAGTGCTACAATTCAGAGTCAGTCTATTTCTTCATTTCATACGATCGTAAACTCCCTTCAAGAACTCAATTATTAGTTCACAATAAATTTCTCAGTCAATTTAAACTGGTTTTGTCCTTCACAATACACCCACGCATACCCTGGGGGAAAGTACTCATAGCTCTACACTGGAGCAGCCGGCAGCAGAATCAACGGCAGATATCGGAGATAACTAGAAAAGTCGGCAACTACGTTCGTGTACCAAATTGTCGCACCATCCTCGCGGCATCTTGTTATTGTTTCACAATTTAAATATGATAATCTAAATATACTAAATGATGCATAATATCGTCTCAACTGTAATGCATCACAGTCCTAAAAACATAAGGTTTTATCACTTCTGTGGACATCACTTCCATGGACATGGACAGTTCCAGACGTGACTACTGTCCACAGGGGTGATAAATTTATTGTTTTATGTGATATTATTATATATACAAGATAATCAGTAACATTAACTTGCGTCTCAAGAATGTTTTACTCATTTCCCCTTACGTATACTAGTTATCCTACTTATCATGTTAATACAAAAATGATAATTAAACTTTGCCACATTAAAGGTATTTCTTAGTTACAATATCCTATAAATGACAGTGATTTCTGATAGAACTGATCATTTACAAGACAAAAAATTAAAATATTAACACTGAATTACAGTTTGTAACAATAATGATCTGAATTTAAAAATTCGTGGTTTAAATAGTTTACCAATGAAAAGAACAACCGTTTTGTGATTTCAGAAGTGTTACACCAGGTAGCCCAACCGCGCCGTATTTCAAGTATGTAGATATCCCTTCTTGCGTTAAAAGAGTTGCAGAACTCAACGGGGTAATTCCAAGTAACACAGGTCAGCGAGGAACTGGCGAATTAGCGTGAGCAAGCTTGGTTTTTTTAAATTTCCATCTATACCCGCCTTTAACTACAATGGTCTTGTCGGCGGTCTTTCCTTTTGAACATATTATTGCCTGTATGCAACGGTGTCAATGGTGTTAACTCGTATTTGCTTGTCTTTGAGGTTCGAGTAAACTCTGGGCTTTAATCACTAGAACACGCACATTCACACTCTCATTCATACTTCCAGACTCTGGGGAAGATAGGGAATAATCTTGGCTAGTGAAAACTTTCCACTCCCATCCGGGAATCGAACCCGGGGCTCCTCGCACAGCAGGCAGGTGCTCTACCACTGAGCTACGGGGCCAGTCGTGCTTCTACTCTTCCTTATCAGCAAAGACGTTGAACGGATCGCGCTCTTGAGAGGCACTTCCCTGGCTTGAGATAGAGTGTGCAGTCCTTGATGATAGACGAAAGTAGTCCGAAAAAGTCTTAGAATATTTTCGACTTTAGTAGCACAGGCTTTATTTTCGAGGGAATATACTTACATTTTAGATGACAAATAATCAAAATGTCTCTATTTGACCTATCCGTATCCGCCCATGGCAACTATAAGCAACAAATATGAGATCACGTAGTGTTTCACGACCGTTTTTTCGTTTGCTGTTATAATTGTTATTGTTACTATTATTATCATCGTCTAACGGTAGTTATGCTAACTGATTGAATAGCTGTTCGAAATTGTGCCCCTATTGATTGATGCGATGTTCCAACCATCTCCGTGTATCCATATGGACGTTTCTGAGAACCGCTGTGTAGCAGCAGTAGCAGTATCAGTAGTGAATTTTCGAGCGCTAATGCGGCAGTTCCCCACTGACCTGTGTTTACTTGGAATTGCTCCGTTAAGTTCTGCAACTCTTTTAACACACGAAGGGTTATCTGCACACGTCAAATACGACGCGGTTGGGTCACCTGGTATAATGCCATGAGCAAATCTTGTGAAAAAATGATGTACGCTATTGTTATGGTCCCACTTTATCAACACGATGTCTAGGATAAACGAAAACAATCCGACAAGGAGACAAAAAATGTATGAGAAGAGTAAGGGAAAAAAGTTAGACTGGATCCAGAAGTACATGAAGAAATGTTAAAGAAGGACAGTGAACACCACAGAAATAACAAAAAACAAGGAAATAACACGCTTACTTCGCAGTTGGACAGAAATATAGACAGACTGACAGAGAGAGAGGGAGCCAGAGAGAGAAAGGAGTAAAGTTCGCAAAGACTGGAGAAAATACGTAAAGACTTTTCGAGACTCGTAAAAACTAAAAGATTTTATTGAAATTCGTACACATTCCACAAGCCAAGAGGTTCAAGGCGCAGCACCAGGAACTAGTAGCACCCCAGATGGAGGTCAATCATTAGACAAGAGCCAATATGAAAAACGAGGGTCGAGTAGAAAATAGATTGGAAAGAAACTAGCGAAACGGGAAAGAGAGAAGAAGAAAAAAGGAATTAAGTATTTAGAGAATAAATTAAAATAATCTGAAAGGAGGAATGTTAAACTGCGACAACAACTTCATCTTAAGAAAAATAGAATAGTAAACAGGAGAGCCTGGGGGCAGAAATCAACACCTCGAAGGAAAGTAGAGAGCCTTCTAAGTGATGGAAAAAATGTTCCCGAAGTTGTCAAGAAAAAAATCTTATTTTTGGGGAAGTATTACACACACCAAATAAGTCACAATACCGCACATCAAAGTCTCACAATGGGAAGAAAGCTTGTAGAAGAATATCGGTGCCAAAGATATTCTAAATTGCTTACATCAAGGTGGAAGACGACACTGTTAGATAGAGAACGATTGAGAAAAGTGAAGGAAGATATAATAAAGTTTTCGAAAAAGATGAATCAAGTAGATTAACAGCTGAAAAGAAAGAAACTATTGCCAAGAACAGACAGAAATGTCAAATAAAGCTGTTGAGTGATTCTATGAAAGAACTTCATAAGAAGCTTCTACTGGAGTATCCTCATTACAAGCACGGAAATCTAACTGTAGGGTTATTGGCTATTTTGTAATTCGCGGCCTTTCTGGGTTATAACTTCCAATATAAAATCAAGAGAGACATGTTTATGTAAATTACATACAAGCATATATCATATGGTAAGAAAATTAAAAGCCTTGAAGATGATAAATCTTAATACACCTCAGGAAGTGATTAAGGACATCTGCTGTGGGAAGATAAAATAATAATTCCTAAAAAGAACTTGCGAGAAATGTACAAAGAAAGGTGCTCAAGCTTTTATATAAATGAAAGAGTGCAATATGAGCGGTGGATAACTAATAAAGTAGGTGTTACTATAAAAGAACACACCAAGAAGTCTACAAAAACTGCAAAAGAAAGTTTTGAATGTTCAAAGCAAGAATCTTTTGTAAATTTTCTTAAATACATACCAACGTTCATGCAGTATGTCAACAATATGCAACATCAGTTTCAGACAATTGACTTTATTAAAAATAGATTTTTTCAGAGAATTTCAACTTTAAATATGCTGAAGAAATTCAAGCAACCCACTTTAGTTCTTTAAAGAACCAACTTAGCTTACACACGTATGTTTTATACTACCACTAACTAAATCTTTATGTTTCTATAGAGCATATGAACTACGTGATTAATCTTAGACCTGTTTTCTATGAAATTGAACACATTCACTGCTATAATATAGAAACTCTTCATATTAATTATTAAGTGATGGCCCAATCACGCGGTACAGAAACAAGAAATTGTTTAATTTTTTTGGGACCTTCATTCCTGAGGAAACTTCTGCCAAAAGGTTCATTTGGCGCTTCACTAAATTTGGGCATGAAAAAGGAACTCCTGATGGAGTAGGAGGGACCCTGAAAAGAACAGCTGATAATCTTGTTGTCAGAGGGCACGACATAACTTGCCAAAGTGAGTTTGTTTCTTTGATAAGAAAAGATGCTCAGGTATAAATATGATTGGCATTGACAATAACGAATTAGAGAAAGTAATGAAGAAAATTGACGGTTATCTCAAACAGAGAAAACTTTTACCATTTCCAGGAACGACGTAAGTATACCAAATCATTTAGCCAAAGGAGGCACCCTTAAATGGAAAATTCCTTGGGGCAAGGCGACTCTGCTGCATTGGATGCATGACAGAAGAAAGGTGTACTCATTTCATTCTTGGAACAATACATCTTCACGGTATCCTTTTTACACATTACTGACTTTTTTATATTTGGAATGAGCAATTTATGTAAATATCTAGTTTATTACTATTATTCCTTAACACACTTCGCAGGTCCTCTCATATCTAGAACACTTCTTATCATGAAGTATACAGTAGTGATTCTGAAAGCTGGTAATAAGAAACTCTTGAGAGGGACAAGTAATAAAATGGGAAAGAAATGGAAATTGTCAAGTATTCTACCACACTCAGTAGTTATTTAATTAAAAGCTGTGACATTCATAACCTATAAATACTTTGCAATTATAATTTATTACTTCTGTGTGATAGAATTTACCATTTCATATATAAGTTTAATGAAAAAGTCACTTCTGTGGACATGCCATCACTTCCGAGGACATCTAAATTTGTAAAGCTTTTTTATTCTTAACCATTGTGAGATGACATACTCACAATGTAGTTCTGAGCATATCAAAATATGTATACGGCATTGTTTTTCTAGAGTCTTTCTTGAAGTTTAAAATGATAACTTTTTTACTTGAAAATTCAGATTTTTTCATAGAACCACCCTTATATGCTTCTTACAAACGTTCACTATGTGGCTTCTATAAACCGATTGTGCTAAGGTGACAACGATTTACCTGAGGATTAGACATTACAGTGCTCACACCGTTAACTAATCGCCTTCTTAAAATCAGCTGAAACTCTTTGTGGCAATATTATGTTGATGCCAAAAGTTTCACTTTTATGTAAAACTACAGGTTCAGTTTGTTGTGCTTCTTCCTTTGCTGAGAGTAAAGCGAAAACGAGAGAAAATGGCACTTGTATATCACCCTCTTCTGGATTTCTTCCAGGATGCCTTATAAGACCAATGATTAATTGTGGAATAACTGGTAAACAAGTTGGGCTTATGTTAAACGTCCATCCATGAACTAAGTGGAAATGTTCTATAGTAATTCTCCTTTTAGTTGCAAGTAATAAAACTGTTTTCTACATTTATTTTCCCTTCCTCAGAAGAGTCATGGATGCGAAACAGATCTCTGGCTAGAGTCCGCTGGTATATCTTCCTGGTATTTCTTTAAAGTTCCATAGAGACGATGAATTTGACGGCTGCTCATTTCTTGGTTCTGGCCTAATGTCCTTCAAATTTTCCTGCTTTGGTTTAGACTTCTGATGTGGCATTTCTCAGCCGTGTACGTAAGATTTGTGCAGGAGGTATTTCAAGTCTTTTTTCTCTATTCATTTAAGCCGCTATGTGCCTTTCTGCTTCTTCTTGTTAGGCGGGTGTGAGGTGGTTTTTCAATTCCTTTCAAAACCCTGATGCCACTTCGTTCTCGTATAGTTACAGCTCTTGCCTTGCATTGTTTTTCTTTGCATTTTCGACATTCCCAGTAACGCATTCCATTATGGGTTCCGGTAATAATTTCCAGGTTTGCCTGGATCGTACAGAATTTTAAGTTATAGATTATATATTCCAGCTCAGACTTCAAAATTTTGTTTGTTTTACCGTAGTTATTAGTAACTGAAGAGTAATAAATAATACCACAACTATGGAAATAATGTACAGAAATTTGATCTTTTTAGGGAAATATAATGGTTACGGATATTATATTTGGGAAAAATATTAGGAATTAAAGTCACAGAATAATATATGTATATCCTGAGTGTTGAGAGTATTTGTTTAGGAAAATGAATTTAGGAGGCGTACGTTAAGACATTTTGCATTTAGGATATATTATTTTTAGGAAGGAAACATCAAGGATCCACTTTTATTCTATTACATGCACTTTTGTTCAAAAAGAAGTGTCATTTTAAGTTGCTGTAAATTTTTAGTTAATTGTTGCACATAGGCTAGATTCTTGATACATTTTCCTTTTCTCAATCCTCTTGTGAACTTTAACTCCAGACTCTCTTCGTTTTGTTCCTTCAAGTTGAGTACTATCCTGTCGAAAAGAAATCCCTGGTACTCCGCACCATCCTCTAAGGTCTTAACTAGTGCAGGAGTATGTTAGATTACGGTCTTTGCACAATCTCATTGAAGCGATATTTCCATCCTTCGAGAGAATTGTTGGTTGTGTGACATTTATCGTGATAGTTCCATATAGTTTCAAAATAGAAGGATTATCAAGTCATTGCTCCACAAAATAGTCGTAGAACTGACCTAATTCCTCACCTCCTGAAGTTTTCTTGAATAATCAGGCAATCATCGTCAATTCTGTCAAGCAGCAGTGAGGTAAGGCAGAACACATCTTTACACGAAATCAGGTTTGTTCACTGTGGATCTAATCACTTGCCATTCCTAATTCTTGACTCAAGTGATAACTGGAACCAGACATTTCTACATCTGGGAACACAGAGTTCAAAGCTTGAATAGCTGCAACCTTAAAAATTTTAGTAACTATTTCGGGTTACAGTTTGGGCTCTTCTGTGTAATTGTTTTAAACAGTCTACTTTAAGTATTGTTTCTCTTATTTGGAAGGAGAACATTCAACAGTATTGACATTTAACTCTTGATTGTGCTTACAAAACCGGCGTGGATGGTGTACACTTGGCTGTGTCGCTTGCTGCAGCCTCTAAATGTTCCATCGATTAAAAACGACGTTTTTCTCTCAACCAAGTGGGATGGCTCAGACGGTAACGTCTGTGGCCCGCATCCGGGAGGTCCCGGGTTCAAATCCCTGTGGGAAGACCAATCTGACTGAGATTTTCTCGTGGTTTTCCTCAACCGTCAACGTAAATATTGGATTGGATATTTAATACCACGACCTAAAGTTCCACCTTAAGTGTTTAAAAATAGTAAAAATGAAAAATAGGTGGTAATAGCGAATGCTGTACCATCTATCCACAGACACTGAAAGCAGGTAGACTGGACGGCACCGTAATGCCATCTGCACGGCACGAAGCAGAAGATCCAGTTGCTATGCACTGAGGTCTCTGTGGACACGTGACGAAGCAAGATGGTAGGGTTACAGGGATGAGACCTAGAAGGCTAACTGTCCACCACACATGGATCCACGAGTTATCTACTAACAGATCCGTCGCGATATGACCATGTAGTTAAAGCGACGTAAAATAAATACATTAAATAAACAAACAATGTTTTCCTCTGTGCAGTTATTCCTTTACTGCTTGTTAAGGCTAAAATTCCTTCTTGTGGCCCAGAAAGGTATTCAGCTAACGCATATGTTCTACCGTAGTTCATAATTCAGATGGCAAAGTGATGCCTTAGATATTTCTGTTTCCGCCTATCTTGTGTTTACCTCTTAACTCGGCGTAAGTTAATTTTGCAAACATGTTGGCAATGCATTTTCATTACTATAACCTTTTTCACTATAAGCTGAAAGGAGAAATAAACAAAACCACGTGACAAGAGAGCACCTCATTGGCTGGTGGGCAAACTACAAGCTTTCCCGCTTAGCATGTCGTCTCTTCCTTTACAAAAAAAAAGAAAGAAAGAAAAAAAAAAGAACAGCTCGGTTCAGATCGTAATATTTTGTGGTTATTGTCATGCAGAGAAATTTAAAAAATACATTATTGTAACAGGCCAGTTTATGAAACTAAATGTGTTTGTTCAGATTCACCTATAACTAAATGAACCGTTATAGCAGAGGGTTTAAGAGGCTATGCGCAGGCGCTGCAGTTCGTTTCCGGTTTACGGATGAGTCGCCAGTGTACTCTTGCAACGTGTTGAGAAAATCACTACGTTTCCATGGGGAATTGAAATCGATTTGAGTCCGATTCCATACTGAATACGATCCGCGTTTCCATGTTAAATTCAATACGTATTGAGATCGATTTAGATACATAAAGTTCGAGAGTAAAATATTTCAAGCTTTTAAGTTGGTCAACTTGGATTTAGGTTGCCGAACCTGTTAAACATATGTTAATTTGTTTTATGTATGTTTTAAGTGGGTTTTGAGGTTAGAGAATGTTTTCGAGAAGAATAAATTGCGAATTATGGAAGCGATAAAAGTGGCTTTGCTGTGTGTTTTATTACACACGTGATTAACGATTTCCGCTAAATAAAAACAAAATGACGAGCTTGTAGCGTGTTACGAGTGTAGTAGAGGATAGTATCTTTGGCGCATTCAAAACGATTTGAAGGCGGTAGGTGTTCCCATGCAAAAAATTTCGATCCAATTCTACTTTCTAAGATGATCGGATCCAAGGTTCAAAAGGATCTCAATACGATCCAGATCCGCGTTTACATGCAGTATTAAATACGGAAAGTGCCATGAGTGTGAGAGTATCATGGCTGCGAGAATCCTCTGCCACTGTGGAAAACATAAACGCGGGAAATGGAAAGAAGACAACTGTGTTAAATGCTTTTAACAAATTCTGTGAAAAGTACCCAGCTATAATCGACAATGAATATGGTTGGCCATTGTTTAGCAATAATGCACTTCTTTGTTAGTGATGCGAAATTGTTGCTCGGATAGCTTGCTTGCGTTTGTTTTCTGTTGTGTTTAACCTACAGTGCTAATCGTTATTTAACTTGTTGACTCATAAAAAGTTAAAGCAAAAGCGGTATGCTGATATTAGTCATTAAATGAATGATTTCTAAAGCCTGAAGTTAAGAACAGCGTTATCCAGTGCCTTTAATCACAGATGCCGAACTGTTAAGGCACAACTTTTATTTGTTTACTCTTAGTATTATGTGTTAGAAGTTTAGGATGTAAGGCAAAATATAGGAACAAGATATACAGTGTTTAAAAGCTAATGACCCCAAGCTGCGCAATATACTGAATTCGTATTCTGTGTGAAGCAATTTCCTCTCACGGGTACTTAGTTACGTCATCCTCCATGTGGTGCTGCCATGTGCTCGGCGGAGTGATACATTTGTTTTGTTTACTTATCCTTTCAGCTTATAGTAAAACAGGTATTGCTCGTATCCACGGTTAAGCAACGGCTTCTTTTCTTACGTGTACATAGTTGAAGTTGGATTAATTTCTTCTCTTGCTCTCTTTCTTGCGTTGGATTTGTGCTTCTGGACTTCCTTGGCAACAACATCCTGTACACGGGTATGCAACACTTCCTTCAAAACGATGTCGATATTTGCTGACTGTCCTTTACACTTACACTTGGTACTATTGATACAAGTAAGGTTTACCTTATTTATCCAGCCTATTCTAATGGTGGTGTCCTTTGTAAGGTGCACAAGGCTTCCCCATCTCTGTTTCCGTGAGATCCATTCAACAACGGAAGGAAAATCAATCTTCTCTCCGTGAGTTAAAAATTGAAAGTGACTTCTTCCACCTCGATTGAACTACTAATTAAGTCAAGAAAAGAACAGACCCCCTCCCATTAATTGGAAATCGCTAATGCTCTGCGGTACTTGAAAACACACCACCCACCGCTAAATCTAAAATTACACGTTTCAATGTGCCCGAAAGCTAATGTGTTCAAACTATCTGCATCGAAACGTAACATGAAGCGGGGCATAGCTGTTTCTACGAATAGTGGTCGCTCCCCTGACCCGTTTTCCAAGAATGTCATTAGACCCCACTGTTTACTAGTTTCAGTTTGTTCTTCTCGTGATGTTTATAAATAATTATAATATACCGATGGTCGGAGTTCTATTCGAATCCTCAAGTGCTTCCAATACCTATACTTTTCGTTACATCGTTTGAATTTGTTTATTATAAACACATGCGTTGTGATGTATTAAAAATCCCAGCTATCGAAAACAACAACTGTTTGCTCAGAAATAAGCAAATGTCTGAATAAAAATTGCAATTAAGAAAGCTATAACTTCATTGGGGAACATAATTCTACGAGACAAACCATTATCTCCAACTACATGAACAGGAAAACGTCAAAGGAGAGAATGGAAGGATAGAGCTTTGTTTTTAAATAAATATTAGGGCTATCTGAGACTTAACAAAGACATAAGGGGAATAGTATCAGTAAGGGAGAAATAGAGCAATAACAAACTATTAATTTCATGTCATCTCGGTTTCATTATATCTTTACTCCTAGAAGAAAGAATGTTAACTGTCAACAACAAAGACTTCTAATGTTTTAAGCAAGGAATAATTTGAAGTATCTATGTGAAAGGATTGTGCTTCTTGCCGATGACACTTTTCAATGCAGAAAAAGATACATCCACAAGCTATTAATTAGTTTTATTTCACACTGGAAAGATTGTTCTTTCCCACTTCCAACACCCGTTCCACCTCGCACATCATCTTCACAAACATGGTCTTTCCGATATGCAATACGTAGGTCAGCTCAGCTCCCAAGAAACTAAATAAATATGGTCTAGCTATTGGTGACATTAATAACACACTTTCTCTTGTGGATGCTTTCATTGAAAATGAATAGACCCTTATAACCTGCTATATTGTAGAATAGAATTATAGTTGTAATACTAGGATTCATTAAATGTTTATACAGAATGTAATAAAAACGTACGGCTCAAATTGCAGGACACATTCCTCATACGTAGACGAAGAAATTATGTTATATGAACATGGGTCTGGAAACGCTTTGTTTCCATGTTACAATTCATTTTCTCCAACTCATTAATTATAGGAAACACACACAGACAGAACGTTAGAATCCTGGGGAACATGCACACTTTGTTACGTCTGGTTACGTTGTCATTATCGTAGGTGCACCACCAGTGTTCTGTTTTACATGTCTCTGTTGCCATGCGACTTACGTCATTGCTTGTTTACAGGTAACATCAACTGTTCCAGTAAGCAGTACGACCTTGGCAAGCACACGGGTTACTACGTACTAGTAGAGTTGATCACAGACTTGGCTCGTGCAATGGCAGTGTACACAAATGCAGAGATAGCTGATGCCCATTTGATGTACGGATTAGCAGACGGCAATGGCGCTTGCGCTCAACGTTTGTGCCGGGCGAGATTTTCAGGACGAAGGTGCCCCGACAGGAAAACGTTTGAAGCCATTGATCGTCGCCTCAGGGAACATGGGGCATTTCAGCCTGATACTCGCGACCGGGGGAGGCCTAGAAGGACGAGGACACCACAACGGGAGGCGGCAATTTTTAAGGCAGTTGACGACGATCCTAGTGTCAATACAAGATAAGAAGCTGCAACAATGAATGTTGACCACATGACTGTCTGGCTAGTGTTACACGAGGCCCGGCTGTATCCATACCATTTACAGTGTGTGCAGGCACTACCAGCAACTGATTTTTCTGCACGAGTAAGCTTCTGCAAATGGTTTATGCAACAAACTGTCAACCCTAATTTTAGTGCAACGGTGCTGTTCACAGATGAGACGTCGTTTCAATGAGATAAGATTGTACATTATCACAGTTGGCATGTATGGGCTGACGTCAATCCTCACGCAACTGTTGAAGCAAGTCATCAACAAAAATTTTCTGTCAATGTTTGAGCCGGCATTGTTGGTGACTGGTTGGTAGGGCCTCACGTTCTTCCACCCAGGCTCAACGGACAAAGTTACTATAATTTCGTAGAGAATGTTCTATCTGATCCCATTAGAAGATGTGCCTTTAGGTGTGCGACAAAACATGTACTTCATGCACGATCGAGAACCTCCTCATTTTAGTGTTAATGTCCGTCGGCTTCTAAATAACAGATTCTGTGATAGATGGATAGATAGAGGTGGACCAATTGCCTGGCCTCCGGGCTCCCCGGACCTAAACCCACTGGACTTTTATTTGTGGGGGCATTTGGAAGCTCTTGTGTATCGAATCCCAGTACCAGATGTTCAGAGTCTCAGTGCCCGTATTACGGAAGGCTGCGAAACCATACGCAATACTCTAAGAATACATCAGCACATCCGGAATTCACTACGACAGCGGGTTGATGCACGTATCAATGCTCACGGAGTGCATATTGAACATCTCCTGTGAGAAAGAGTTGCATATGGTATGTTCGTACGTTCTTCTTGTGTGTTTCCCGTGATTAATGAGTTGGAGAAAATGAGTTGTAACATGGTAACAAAGCGTTTCCAGACCCATGTTCATATAACATAATTTCTTCGTCTACGTGTGAGAAATGTGTCCTGCAATTTGTGCCGTACATTTTTGTTACATCCTCTATGGTTTAATTATTGATTAATAATTTAAGAATGCTACAGTTTTCCCACAAAAATAGCGTATACATATATTATTGAAAGCAATGCAAGTTCGCAGTTGTTGTACATACATACCGTAAAAATTTGCGTACCACAAGAGGAAAATATGTAGTAGTGTGCTATAACATTAGTTTTAAAATATTCCACGTGGATATACGAGAAATGGTAAAAATTTGGGAAGTATTTGCGATTACCTAGCAATTTACAATTCCTGGCTAGTTATACGAACAAAATCTGCAGTTAGGTAGCTTTAAACGCCTGAAAATTTAGCCTAAACCACCATTTTTTTTAAAAAAAAAGATATACCAGTTATTTTCGTGGTTCGTTTACTGAAAACAATTGCAAACAAAACTGAGACTTAAGTGTAACAATTTTTCCTGTCGGGTACCAAGATACTAGGAAATAAATTGAGAAAAGTTTGAGAAAGTGTAAGAATACAAAACAATGTACCAAAGTTATATATATTCTTATGTATTTTATATAAACACAAAAATATGAACTTTAGAAGGTATTAATTTGCAAATTATGTGCATATGGGTTTATTTATTGTCAAAGAAATTCAATACGCTACAATGATTTCGTATGCATACACATAATGTTAACTTAAGTCGTAGGACCTTTCCTCAATATTGTTCTCTTAGAAACGTTCACGAATTCGGGCAGTATTTCTCCAGGATTCTATTCTACATTTTTCACAAGTGTGATATTAAGCGAGCTATTTAGATCGTTTTCTTCTTGGCTCATTACGACGCATTCCTTTGCGGAAATAATACACCTTAGTAGAATTCCAAATATATTTGTTAGCTTATTTAAGACCGTTTATGCGGCAGCGGTTAGATCCACGATGACATATGGAGCAGGAATGTGGGGATGGGAACAAACATGGAAGCTGGAGCAAGCGAGAACACGATGTTTGATACGAATTCTGGATGAGGGATGGTTACAGTCAACTGCGGAGTAATGAGGGCATTCGGGGTGCATAGTGAGACGACAGAGAGCAAAATCAGAGCAGTTAAACACTGGATGAGAATTTTTCATGAAAAGTTATCTCTAATTGGGGCAGTCTGCTACCGTGAACAGCTGAGAATGGGGGGAATTTCGACATGAGCATCAAAATTAAACAAGGATTTGGAAACCATACGTATGGATACATTTAGGCAGCGGGTCAGGGAAATAAACGGAGTATGAACCTGAAACTGTGTTTTATGTATGGTCGCTATTTAACTGCTGTGGCCCTTAGCATCCCATTCTATATTGGGCGTGAAAGACTGGTAATTTTGCTCAGAGGCCTATTTATCAGGCTTGAGGCTCTTTTACGTGCTGTAAATCTACGACACGGGACCACCGGCTTTACTTCCCGTCCCAAGGAAGCCATGCTAAGGATTTTTACGCACAAAAAAATCCATCGCCCCCCGCCAGGTTTGAAACCGCGACCTTGGAAACTAGAGGCTAGCACGGTAACCACTACACCACGGAGGGTGACAAAAAAAATAAACGGAGTGTAGAGAAAGATTAAGAATCGCCTTCGGGATGGTGACAGAAAACAAATAATTGCTCAATGCACAGGAAAGATTTTGTTGGAAGTACAGTGTAGGCTAAAAACGGAGTGGGTTACGGATCAATACATCAAATCAGGGCCCAAACTCATTAGATAGGAGCTCGCTTGGCTTAGACTTGATACATGCGGATGATGAAAATTAACGATGGTAATGGTAAGAGAATCTGTCTACTTGCAAGGAGGAAAAATCCTGGGTTCATATCTTGGCATGCTGTAAGGTTACGGAAAAATGGAGGGGGAAATATTTGCCAGGATTTTCAACGCGTCGAATAGAACGTTAAGGGTATGTTTGGCGCTACTGACAGGCAGGGAAGACGGGAAGGGATTAGTAACTTTCTACTTAAGGCGAGAAGCAGAGGTATGAGCAGGCCGATATTAGGGTCTAAACAGAGGTAAACGTATCCTGTGGGAAGTTGGTACTTTATTTTCATGCTATTCTATATCATAATTTATGATTATAATTGGTTGAATTCACTTATGTTTATTGAATGTTCTTGAGTTAATACAATAGGGCCAATAAACACACTGTAATATGGTTTACCGTTGTTTTTTGTTTTGTTCTTATTTAAGCTCCTACAATTGACCGTTTATTTATTTTTTTTTTTGATTATTGCAGACTATTCTAATGTAGTATGCTCATTTTTTGCGCTTTCTTTATTATCCTATGTGTTATGAAAGCACGTACGTTATATTGATCATTCTATACTACAGGACCTACAGTATGTCACAATCCTGCTAAGTTCAATAATGATAGGCTAAGCCACTTTATAGGGAAAGATAACATACATATGCGAATATTAATTTTAATAGTAAGATTTTAGCTTCGGCTATACACTGTGTACCGTGTATAGCTCGATATGCACGTTAACATCAGTTATGTTGTTAGAATTGAAAATTACCAGACAAAGATAGTTGCTGTGTTATTATTTGTGGAACCATGTGAATTATAACATCTACATATGTGTATTTTGGTTCATGTAATTGTTTATTATTCATATCGAGCGAATTGGCTCCGCGATAACGTGGGAGACTGGCAATCGGGAGGTCACGGATTAGATTCCTATTGATCGGCACTCTGAACTTGGGATTTTCGTCGGTTTCCCTGGTCTGCAGGCGAATGCTGGGGTGGTTTCTAATATACCACGATTTCCTTTCTCCTATTTCCCTTTAATCCCGTTTAATTCTCATGTTTCAGGCGAGCTTCTAGGTTTCATGGCGTTTGACGGTGTCGGACAGAGGATGCTTGCTCCAAGGAAAACATATTCCCCGTGGACACTAGAGGGCTGCGTGGCTCGTATACCGTTCTCTATGGGCAGCTCTAGTTGTGGGACGAGTCTTTGAGCCAGGAGCTCTTAGGGACTTCCGCATGTCTCTGTGGCCTTTAACCTCCTGCGGTTCCTTCACTTTATCCCTTCCTCCTGGGGGGTGGTAGCTGCAACACTTCTCTCGTAGGTCGCAGTGTGCGAGGTGTCCTCCTCCGTTCTATACCCTATACTAGCACTCCTGTGGTACCTTCACTTCATCCCTTCCTCCTGGGGGGTGGTAGCTGCAACACTTCTCTCGTAGGTCGCAGTGTGCGAGGTGTCCTCCTCCGTTCTATACCCTATACTAGCACTCCTGTGGTACCTTCACTTCATCCCTTCCTCCTGGGGGTGGTAGCTGCAACACTTCTCTCGTAGGTCGCAGTGTGCGAGGTGTCCTCCTCCGTTCTATACCCTATACTAGCACTCCTGTGGTACCTTCACTTCATCCCTTCCTCCTGGGGGTGGTAGCCGCGATAGATCTCCCGTAGGTCGCAGTGCGTGAGGTGTCCCCTCTGTTGTATAACCTATACTAGGACTCCTGTAGTTTCTTTACTTCATCCCTTCCTCCTGGGGGGGTAGTCACAATAGATCTCCCATAGGTCGCAGTGCGCGAGATGACCCCTCTGTTGTATAATCTATACTAGGACTCCTGTAGTTTCTTTACTTCATCCCTTCCTCCTGGGGGGGTAGTCACAATAGATCTCCCATAGGTTGCAGTGCCGGAGGTGTCCTCTCTGCTGTATAACCTATACTAGGACTCCTGTAGTTTCTTTACTTCATCCCTTCCTCCTGGGGGGTAGTCACAATAGATCTCCCATAGGTTGCAGTGCCGGAGGTGTCCTCTCTGCTGTATAACCTATACTAGGACTCCTGTAGTTTCTTTACTTCATCCCTTCCTCCTGGGGGGGTAGTCACAATAGATCTCCCATAGGTCGCAGTGCGCGAGATGACCCCTCTGTTGTATAATCTATACAAGGACTGCTGTAGTTTCTTTACATCATCCCTTCCTCCTGGGGGGGTAGTCACAATAGATCTCCCATAGGTCGCAGTGCGCGAGGTGTCCCCTCTGTTGTATAACCTATACTAGGACTCCTGTAGTTTCTTTACTTCATCCCTTCCACCTGGGGTGTGATGTCGCAATAGATCTCCCATAGGTCGGAGTTCGCGAGGTGTCCCCTCTGTTGTATAACCTTTACTAGGACTCCTGTAGTTTCTTTACTTCATCCCTTCCTCCTGGGGGGTGATGTCGCAATAGATCTCCCGTAGGTCGCAGTGCGCGAGGTGTCCCCATCCGTTGTATAACTATACTAGCACTCCTGTGGTACCTTCACTTCATCCCTTCCTCCTGGAGGGTGATGTCGCAATAGATCTCCCGTAGGTCGCAGTGCGCGAGGTAACCCCTCTGTTGTATAACCTATACTAGGACTCCTGTAGTTTCTTTACTTCATCCCTTCCTCCTGGGGGTGGTAGTCACACTAGATCTCCCGTAGGTCGTAGTACGCGAGATGCCCCCCCCCGTTCTGTACCTTATAATACTCACGCTGCCTTTAAAATATTTTCTTGGGACTTAGTACTGTATTTTTTCGAGAGTAATGTTCTCTGAAGTTATCAGAAATGTGCGAATGAGTACACGTCACTATATTGAGGGGTATGGAATAATCTGTTTACCGCGAGTTTAGAGCTTGCTCGATCACCTGATGCTCTCCCTCTCTAACTGAGGGGCGCTAAGATGTGAGGAGGAACAGAGACTTTTAGCAGAAGAAAAGCAAGGTTGTCCTAAATAAATTAAAACAACATAGACAATCACAGAGAAATTGGTGATTATCAGATACTGTAACTGTAAAGGCACTCGAAATAAAGTTATAATTATTGTCCGCTGGTAATTTTGGAGATAACACAAGAAATGATAATTTATTCACCACGCCAATATTATTCTCAAGCGTGTGTCTACTCTCACAATTATTTTCACATTTCAGTCCCTACAATCTCTTTGAGGTTACATCCCTCCGATTGCTTTCAGACATAATTTATTTTCGGCGGAATCAGTATATCACGAATACTTGTACCATTAAGGGCTGTTGCTCGGATTTGTACTTAGTGGCCAAAGGAATAAACATCAGGGGCCAATGTTGTAGTTTTGCTAGGTTCCAATTCTCATTGCGGTGCTACCAGATCTGTGATAAAATATAGGGAGGGCACATTAAACATAAACGGTGAATGGCGTGTTCGTATGTTACTGGGTGAAACACCTGTATTGTATACAGGATGCATCACAATTAATAGCGCAAACTGAAACTGTTGAAGGTATACGATAGTAGAAGCAAAAACGTTCCAGTAAACATGGGTCCGCAAATGAGCCATGTGCGAGATAAATGCAAATGTGTGATTACAAGCCGCCACTGACTTCACTAAACAACATCGTCCTAATTAGTACAAATTGGTTTGAAAACTAGACTTTTTGTTTAATAATTGTCATTCTAAGTTGCCTCAAAATTCACTCATAGCTTAAATTAACAAGGAATACAATTCTACTTAAGTTTGTTACATGTTATTAATACTGTACACTCTTCCCTGTTAAAGGAGGTGTTCAAAGTGTCATTCTTGCATCTGGATGCAATACTACACTGGTCTCTGCAGTGAGTTTCGAACACTCCCAGATCATCTCGGAATTCTTGACAAGCACGTACAATTCTCTGCTCCAGTACCTCAACGGTATCAAGGTACACTACATTTTTGAGGTGACCCCATACAGAAAAATCCAAAGGATTGAGATCAGGTGATAGTGGAGGCCAAGGTACAGGCCCTCCTTGACCTATCCATCTTGGCCTATATGTCCACATTAGATGTCTTCTTATAGTAGCAGTGTACAGCACCGGTGTTCCATCATGCATGTACCACATACTCCGACGTTGCTCAAGGGGAACGCCTCAAACAATTCAAGTCAGTGGCGGCTCATAACCACACATTCACAATTATAAATCTCCCATACGGCTTGTTTGCGGACCTATGTTTACTGCAACTTTTTTGCTTCTACTATCGTATGCTTTCAACCACTTCAGTTTGCGCTATTAATTATGATGCACCCAGTGTAGGCTTAAAATATAATTCGACTAATGCATAATCTAAAAACACTAAATGTTTGATCAAACCTACAAACACGCTCAGCGTTAAACGTTTCTTATAAACCTAATTTGTTTTCAAAAAATATTTATAAGCGAATGCTAATTAAAACGAACAATTAGATTACAGCACTAGTTTTGAATTGACAGGTTGCTCAATGGCATGTAGTTTAACTTACATTTTGACTAAAATTCATCTGTGAAACCTGTATTTTCTTTTTCCAAACTGTGCTAGAGGTGAAAAAACGAGAAACCGTTGTAAAATGATGAATGGGTAAAGACATTAGGGAGTAACTTAACCATAGTGGTTTAGGGGATATATGGTTGCTAAAGAATAATAATATCAAGGGTTTTTGGAGAGAAGAAAGGAAGCGTTTTGAAGATATAGAAACTCAAAAGCTGAGGGGTAACCTAGATAGGATTTCATTAACCTTCTATACTGCGTTTTGGAAGAAAAAACGTGCAGATGCTTGTAGAGTAGAAAGACAGTACCCAAATAAACATTTTGAGGATAGGAACAAGGGGTCGCAGAAGCTTTTATACTGCACAACATGTAAACATTAAATCCGTCATGTAAAATCTGTTTGAGGCGTGTGAGATGTAAACAAAACATAACTCTCGCACAGTACTAATCACTGTCACTAAGTGTGTCTGATGTTCAATGCCACATTTGTGTTGTGGAACCTACTGGATGGTACGGCAATACCGAACACCCGTCTTGTTCAGTACAAAGAGTACAGTACAGTACACGCATGTAATGGTTAGTTTCTCATTATGTACCAATACTCATTAGTTGAGACAGTACGTACACACTTGTCGTGTGAGTTACATTTCATTTTGACTGGAAAATGGAGAAGTTTCATTAAGTCGGATTTCAATAAAATTATATTGATGCGGCGCTCCTGTTATTATATTGAACACGACCCCATCTCCTAATCTCAAAATTCTGTATGGTACTGCGTTTCTAATCTACAAGTTCCTGCACATTGTCTGTTTGCATCCTACATATTAAATAAAAGCAAAAATTAGGAGAGGGAAGGATACATAGATAAAGACAGCAAAGAAGAAAGCATTGTTATGAATAAGGGCAGGTGTATTATTGAAACTGGAATGGTTTCATACAAGGTATTTATCTATTCTACTACGAGAAGAGGGATATAAGCACATACTACTTGGAGGTAATGGGACGAAGGGATGGAAGGGTATACTTATTGCAACAAATGGAGAAATATAGATAAAATATCTGCATTAAACGGGATGTTCAAAATATTATAATAAACTTGGACAGCTCCTATACAAAGTAAAACGTAGATGGATATAAGCAGCTACTGTGAGGAGCGAGCTTAAAGTGGCCTTAAAGTGAGCTTAAAGCCTCGAGGCATTGCTTAAAGTAGTGTTTGAATTAACTGGTATTATAAACTCTGTTAGATGCAGAATTTCGAAATAATAAACTAGTGGATAGCATTTCCTGGAAATATTCGCAATACTTGGGTGAATTTACACAAAGTTGGAAAAAGTAAACTTTTTTGTGCTTCGGGCTGCAGTTACACAAATGTTTATTATGGGCTCGGATGTAGTTTAAGTAATAAAATAATAAATTTATACTAAAGGTATACACCCTTAGCACTCATACCGTTTCCCAGCATCCATACACCATGTGCGTCCTCTCATCCTGCGGATTGGTAATGAGGCAACCCTTCAGTTTACATTCATTCATTCATTATCTGTTTACCCTCCTCTTATGTAGGACTTACACCCCCAGGACTTACAAGCGGGTGCCTGGTGTCAGAGGCCCGTCGAGGAGCAGACACTCATGGATCAGACAGAGCATCCAGGATGGGTGATCAGCCCGATGCCTGGTATGGGATGAAGGAAGTAGATGAAACGAAATGTTGGTGAAATGGATGAAAGGAAAGGTGATGATGGAGCAGTTGGTGGAATGAATGGCGGGGGAAACCGGAGAACCCGGAGAAAACCCGCCCACCACAAATCCCACATGCAGGACCCTGGAATTGAACCGGGGTCGCCTCGGTGGGAGGTGAGCGGTCTAACCACTCGGCCACGGCGCCGCCCCTGCAGTTTACAGACGATGCGAAATGCAGATACTGACACCGCATTCACCAGCTCGCTGATTAGGGCTACGATGGTGCTCGTTGTTAACATGCTGTAGTCGCGCAATGGTTAACATGCTGGAAAGCCATGGTGATGGTTGAAAGTTCAAATCACGCATGCGAATAAATGAGCTTTTTATTCACTTTGTTCATGTTTCGAGAACGTTCTACTAAATCATGAAAGAAAGAGAAAGAGGATTTGCATATTCTAACAAGTAACAATTTATGATCTAATGAAATTCACATAATTAAACTAATTAAGCAAAACGACACCTCCATGCCAAACTATCAGTTCCCGTTACATTCACTAAACATAAAAAGTATCTTCAAGTGGCAGTACTTGAACCTGGGACCTACATCACTGAAGGCCAATGCGCACACTGTTGCGATAGGAGTGTAAATCACTGCACGCGTAGCGGTGCAAAGCAGTCATTTCACCTGAAATTGATACGACGCGATGCAGTGGGCAGTGTTTACAGCATAGTCTGTACAACGTCAGGAATGCATAACTTCTCAATCCGCAGGCTGAGAAGACTCACTCGGTATAATTTTTTAAATAGCGTTTAATGCCGCTCTTACTATACGGCACCACAGGCGGTGACAGTGGTGATACATGAAATGATAAATGGGAAAGGAAGTTTGCGAAGAAAACATTCCAGGCCTAAGTTTAGGGTACCTCCCCTTATTTGCCAGTTGAGGGCTGAGGAAAACATGAAACAAAAACTCAATCAGAGAGGAGTTCCTGTCGGAATTTAAACCACAGATCTCCCGTTTATGAGCCTGTGCCTCAACGACTTTGCCAGTATTCTTAAATAATATGGTTAGACCTGTTACTGTAATTTCCTTTATTGCTGTCAAAACTGGGATTCATAGCAACGTTAGGAAAAAAAGAATAACAGTTTATAGAAAATTAAATCATGTAAATCATGTTCCTTGTAACGAGGGTTGGACGTCAAAGTTGCCTTGATTGTCCATCTAAATGTATTTAGTGGAAGGGTTCTAAGATGAGGTGAAATGCAATTGAAAAATTTCATTTATAAGCATTCAAAACTATTTTGGGCGTAATACGATATTTATTTATATTAAGGTAAATACTCTAACTATTTCTAGTATAATAATTGTGTAACTGAAGAGCAATGTTTACAATTATGAATAGTTTTCTTCACTTAAAGTAGCCAGCTCAAGACAATTGACAGCAACGTCAATAGTTTGATAAAAGGTGGTCAAGTATGAGACCTGGATGCTACACCACATAAGATTATCACTGTTCTCTTTTGTAAAACAAATAACTTAAACTTCTCTGGTTGCCCCAGAGAACTGTTCCATAACTAAGATGATTGTGAATTTGAGGATAATATACTGTCCATAAGGATTCCATGTTTAGATTTTCTTTAAGAATATTCAGACTAAAACGACCTTTACTAATTTTAGTTGATATAGAATCAATATGACTTTGCAAACCTAAGCCAGATTCAACAAGAATATCCCAAAATTTTGCTGATCTATTAAAATAAGTTGTAATGGGAATAAGAGAAAAATGTAATTCAACGGTTTAATTGATATTTAAGCTAAGATTATTATTAGCACTGCACTACTGTTTTATTATCTGAGATGTAAGCTCTAAGTTCCCCTTCAAGGAATCTACAGTTTTACTTTCATGTAAAATAGCTGTAACATAAGCAAATATGTAAGTATTAGGGTATACACTCTTAATTACAAGAGGTTAATTGTTTATGTAAATAATAAAGATAATTGGTCCTAATATTGATCTCTGGGGAACCCTATATTTCAGAAATTTAAATTCAGATATGTTACAATTCAAATTAACACTGTGATATCTATTAGTAAGATACGAATAAACAAAAATAATACTATTTGTACTAAATCTATTGAAGTTCCAATTTCTGAACAAGAATTTCGTCAGAACTGTATCGAAAGCCTTCGACAAATCAAAACATCGCGTAGATACGATATGTCCATTTTCCAGCTCATTTGGGCAGTATTTAATAAAATTAGTAACTGCATCAATAGTGCAAAAGCCAGATGTAAGTCCATATTGACAATCTACTAATAGGGAATCTGATTCAAAGTAAGTGGTAATTTGTTTATTTATCAAGATTTCAAAGAATTTCGAAAGCAATGTATATACATAATCTGTATGTATTTCTCTGAATAATCAGATTAATGTTCGTGGGTCTGCACACTATATAGACCACAAACTAATTCTAATAGTCGTCACAGGAGATCTTGATGATCTATTACTCTGACAGTAAACTATTAGGTTTGCCCTAGATACCCCTTTTCTAGCAGTCTGTAGACATTAATGGACCAATTTCGCCAGTAGAGCGAAAACATCTAAATGGCTACTAACAGGTGGTATGTTCAACTGGTCTTCCAATTCATTACTTTCCTTGTCTTCACATAGTCTTTTCTTTCCCACACCGGAGTTCGAAAGCTCGGGGTTGTTTCGGCAGGTTACCTCATATCTAGGGCAACAAGCTCGTTGGCCCGGAGCCGAGCCTGCAAGGGGTTTTGGGAAGGAGGGGTAGTTCTAGGGAGACGGGGGTGTGCCCACAATCCCGCCATCTCTCTCTCCCTCTCTTTATCACCCACCCTTTCCATAATATCCCGTCCTACCCGATCCCATTCTACTGCGTCCCGCCATTACTGCTAGCTCAGTTTGGGCAACTGGCACCAGGCCGCAGCACTGCAACAATATCGTTCCACATTTTACACTCGCCGGGCATTTCAACGCTGCGGAGGCGTTCTGCGAAATATGTGGCACGAGTGGAGCAGAAACTGATGTTTAGAGAAGGAAAGGGTCACCGCTCTTTCTCCCCTTCGCAAATATATTGTGCCTGGTAGACGACAAGCTGCGGGATGCTATGGTATGCGAGAATTCCCCAACTTATCGCAGACACGGTGCTTTTGCAAATATTACCTCTTAGCCTACACGTTGCATTAAGTTTTATACAGCAAACTCGCAGATTAAAACATTGCGTTTGCTTTAAACAAAGCGGAACGGTGAGAATGCGGTAATGAACAAGCCTTTCAAATAGACCTACCATTTCCATGGTATGCAACTGATTCAAGGCAGTGTTTCGTTTTTACTTTCTCCACCATTTATCAATAGTACGTAAGAGGAAGTGTTTTACTCCGCCCAAAAATTCGATATCGGTATTTCAAATATTTGTTTTGCAGCCGCCGAATCCAACAAAAACATGTTTAGAAAACGGTCTGTGCTTTCTGTGAACAGCATTACTCAAAAACGAAATGTTTGAAGGTACCGTATAGAAACATCATGAAGCTATTTTTTATATTTCTTTATATTTTGACAACTTTCTTGCCCTCGCTAAAGAAAACTTGGCCTTACAGCTGGTGAAAATTATTTGTTTTGTTGCGGAGGTCAACAATGGTCGAAGGTTCCTTTGGTTGCTATTTTGAGAGCAGAAATATTGCTCACAATTCTTAGGTAATTATACCAAAGGAAGTCCTCAAGTACTAGCAAGTGAAGACGTTTCTGTACGTGTTATAATGAAGAAGTTTAGTTTGTTGTATTGTTATTTGCCCTACGCTTTGGGAGTCAATTTGAAGATGTATTATATTTCGACTGTTTGGGGAGCCGAACTTGAAGTAGTTGCAACTGCACGTATTGTAAAACGTTTCCGGTGGCCTTTGCCCCAAAATGTTTAAAAAATATTAACTTTGTAATTTTGACTGTTTCTTTAAATATTATATATTTATATTTGTCTCGGCTGCGTCAGTATTTATATATTTTTTAGAGACATGAATGTCTTAACAGGGAGTAGTGTGACTGAAGAATGTAGGCTTACACAGATTATAATTTTACTTCACTCCTTTTATTAATGCTTGACACGATTTAAATAACACTTCACTGATATATATATATATATATATATATATATAGAGAGAGAGAGAGAGAGAGAGAGAGAGAGAGGGAGAGAGAGAGCTGTGACATTTTTTTTATTAATTACTTGCACTTTTTAACACGTAAACTATTTTCCTCATACAAAATACCTATTAAGTTTCTCAGGACGCATCTCGCGTCCGGTTAGGAACACTGTCTACAAGCAACTGACTTCTGAATTTGTAAATTTTGCTTCATTTTAGTTTCTGATTGGCTAATCCTAGTCCAATAGAATACCTTCATTTAACTAAAGCTTTTTCTGGTTGTTGATTGGCTATTTTATAAACTGTCACAAAAATTACATTATTGTTTTCCAAGAATTACAAGTAGTATTGTTAAACTTTCAAATTCATTATTGCCTCAAGATTACCTCATTGTTACCTCATTATTAACAACTTTTAACCTATTATTCTCACAGCTCCTACATTATTAAATTATGTAATACATTCACAAAACATTATTACATATATACAATAATATAACATATACAATGACTGTAATATACACTTTTTATATGTTGTTACATACACATATTGCTTTAAGGCGGGCTGTTATTGAATTTATATATTATATAATTAGACTGAAATCATTTAAGTGTTAAAAATACTGCCTCAATAAGTGCATCTGCTCTGCAGACCGGATATGTAATACTTGAACATGTGCACGTAAATAATAGTGAATCAACTGGAAAGTCCTGGATTTCAAGTAAAAATTCTGATGTGATACCTTCACATGACTTTCTCTACCCTGTATCTTTATTAGTGGTCATACGAACTAAAGCTTATTTTTCCTTCTACTATATTTAAATCCAAATAAACTTTTGCAGAAATAGCTACATTACATTACACATTTCGTTATAGATACAAAGAGAACAGCGATAGTCAAATGTTTAAGAACTGGAAGCTATTGGCTAGCCTTAAAACTGCATACTGCTTCTATGCAATCGCGAGAAACAACGAATGTTGACAGGACATTAAAAGAATGACCAGGTAATGAACAAATCGAACCATTAACAATGGATATGTCAGAAATGGCTTATGTCACAAAAAAACCGAGCGGGATGGTTCAGGCGGTTACGTCTATGGCCCGCATTCGGAAGGTCCTGGGATCGATCCCCGGCAACCGTCCACTCTGGCCCATAGGTTTTTCGTGGTTTCCTCGGGTCGCCAGGCGAATACTGGGGTGGTTCATCTTCTACCTTGACTCTCCTTCCTCTCATTTCCTGTACCCATCATCTTCTTGTCATCTGTTTCAGGGCTGTAGGACCAGGCGACGCTGCTTGGCGGGTTGCGGCTGGGCGGTGGCTTGCACTCTGTAAAGGGTTATTCCCTGGCGTCGCTGCGGTACCGCTCAGTTAGGTCTCTCCTCAGCGTGTGGCTCCACTCCAGGGGACCCTGGAGCTTGATGGCTTGTGGACAGTGACCGTGCGGCGTCGGATGCGTTCTATCTGGAAACGTTAGGAACCCTGTCCATGCTTGCACCAGTCGGCATCCGCATGTGGTCGCCCTTCGGGGCTCTCCTCTCACCCTTCCCTCTCAGGGGTCACTTTGGAAGCACAATGGGCCGACTGGCCTGCGTACGGTACTCCACCCCGGTTCCGGGCACCCCTCCGTGATACGTACCTTTACCTTTATGCTAAAAAAACTTATTTCAAATAAATTGTATGTTTTAAAGAGGTCTACATTTTTTGTGTGGTATGTTTTCGTCTATCCTTAACGCTTACCAGTTATGCAAGATTATACGAAATTCCTTCCGAATGAAGAGGACTTCACAGGCTATTTCAGAAAACTCAAGATATACATTTTATTTGCCATGTAAATATCTTTAATACGTGGCATTTTAATAATAACCATTAGAGCCATTTTCTAGAAAATAAAAAATTTCGAAAAGTGTTCCATGTAAAGGGTAGTTTGGGGTGCGGCGACTTTCTTGAAAATCTTTGTGTCGCATCTTTGGAAGGCACTGAATCTAAATACCAGATTTGGTATTTATCCGACTTTTCGTTTATGAGTTATGTTGTTCACAGACACGCACGAACATATTTCTAAAAACGTATTTTTTTATTCAGGAACTTCAAAACATGTATTTCTGGTGAAATCTCGTTATATAATTCTTGGGTAGAATGCAATACCTTCTCTACCTACTAGGTACGTGGTAGAGAAAGTAAAAATGTGGGGAATTACATTTAAACAGTGTCAGCTCAAAGCTTGGCTAACGAGTGTTATGTGCATACTACAAATCTTTATGCTATATCAAAACGCAATCTAATAAATATATTTAATGATTAAGACCGCCATATTTTAAATTAAATGAGCTATGTTTACACGCAACACTACATTTGTAAATGGGATTGTTTTAATCACATTATAACATTATTATAGGCAATCTTTATTACGGTTCAATTTAAAATCCAAGAATTTTATATGAAAATGAGAAAACGACTTCTCCACGAAAATTACATTTTCTTGTAAGGAGCAACCACACGTAGAAAAAATAACAGTGAAAACGTTTTTGGTGAAAGCAGTCATTTGATTATTTCGTGAAAATGTTGATTCAGTAAAATACTAACTAGCAGAACCTGCAGCTATGTTTCCGTTATCTGGTAGTTGAGGTCTCTCTTTCTTTTCTCTACCTGTCCGTCCTTCTCTTGCATCGTGTGTCTGAAAATGCTTCTTTTTCTGGGACACAATGAAATTGAAATTCTTCTTCTTCTTCTTTAGCGAATTCCCCTCCTCTTTGTAGGGCTTACACCCCAAAACAAACACAGCCAATGCCTTGGGTCAGTAACCCTTCGAGGAGCAAGCAAACTCCTGACCATAGCATACACAGGATGGGTGATAAGCCCAATGTCTGGCATGACGGTGAAGAAGGAAATGAAATATAATGATGAAAGGAATGATAGGACATTTCGTGGATCAAGTTATCCAACCCAGCATTCACCTAACAACCGAGGAAAATCGCGAAAAAAAAAACTTCGGTCAGATTGGTCGGCCCGGGAGTTTGAACCCGCGACTTACCAAATGGGGCCATACACGTTACCGCCTGAACTTCCCGCTCGGTAAATTGAAATTCAATTGATTAAATATATACTTTAAAGCTCATTGAAATTGGTGGAGAGAATAAACCGGTATAACCTATGGAAAAAGGTTTACTTAACGTGGAAGGGATGTAAAGTTCAAACTGGAACTTCTCAAAAGCTACAACAAAAAATAGAGCTTATTTCTTGCTTTTGCTCTCTTTCTCTCTCCCTCGCTCTATCTCTTTCTCTCTCTTGAAAGTTTAACATCGTCTAACCCACGGATCAAGTCAGACGGTGAAAGAACCTTATACAATGGAGCTCAGACCTTGACCAGCAACGTAAGAAGTAATAATAGCCTTATGCCTTTTAGGACTTGGAATTGCAGTGATACTCACGAAACCGGAAAATGTCACAACTTGGGAAATTTATGTAGTATATAACTATTAATAATGAAAAATTTGTATAATCCCTTAAATGTTCATTATATGGGCATTTTCCAAACGGCAAAATTGGTTAGAATACAGTTTTATGATGCAACATTTTTCTCAAAACTTAGAATATGCAAAGCAATCATAGTTCTAACTTCGTACTCCGATATAACCTTCCCTTTGAGAGAGTAGGTAATTAAGATGCCATACAGACTGTGGCGCAAACGGCCTAAGCTTATCGGGAGTATGGCGCCGGGCAGTCGGAGCGTAAATAGAAGTAAACAGGTGCGGTAGCGCTCTCGCCTAGCATAAATAACGTAAGCGGTATCAAGAGATAGCCAGAATCTTCGCATTAGTGAAGTGAAACTACAGTGTAAGTTGAACTGGATCACATTAGTGAAGTGACAGTGCTAACTAAGTGAAGTCATGGTGAAAGTTGAACTACATCACGTTAGTGAAGTGACAGTGTAAGTGAAGCCACAGTGAAAGTTGAACTAGACCAGATTAGTGAATGACAGTGTGAACTAAGTGAAGTGACAGTGGATGTTGAATTATATCACATTAGTGAAGTGACAGTGTGATTTAAGTGAAGTCACAGTGAAAGTTGGACTAGATCCCATTAGTGAAGTGACAGTGTGAGTAAGTGAAGCCATAGGGAAAGTTGAACTAGATCCCATTAGTGAAGTGACAGTGTGAGTAAGTGAAGCCATAGGGAAAGTTGAACTAGATCACATTAGTGAAGTGACATTGTGAACTAAGTGAAGTCACAGCGAAAGTTGAACTACATCACATTAGTGAAATGGCAGTGTGAATTAAGTGAAGTCATAGTGAAAGTTGAACTACATCACATTAGTGAAGTGACAGTGTGAACTAAGTGAAGCCACAGTGAAAGTTGAACTAGATCGCAATAGTGAAGTGACGGTGTGAACTGAATGAAGTCATGTTGAAAGTTGAACTAGATCGCATTATTGAAGTGACGGTGTGAACTAAGTGAAGTCATGTTGAAAGTTGAACTAGATCGCATTAGTGAAGTGACGGTGTGAACTAAGTGAAGTCATGTTGAAAGTTGAACTAGATCGCATTAGTGAAGTGACGGTGTGAACTAAGTGAAGTCATGTTGAAAGTTGAACTAGATCGCATTAGTGAAGTGACGGTGTGAACTAAGTGAAGTCATGTTGAAAGTTGAACTAGATCGCATTAGTGAAGTGACGGTGTGAACTAAGTGAAGTCATGTTGAAAGTTGAACTAGATCGCATTAGTGAAGTGCCGGTGTGAACTAAGTGAAGTCATGTTGAAAGTTGAACTAGATCGCATTAGTGAAGTGACGGTGTGAACTAAGTGAAGTCATGTTGAAAGTTGAACTAGATCGCATTAGTGAAGTGACGGTGTGAACTAAGTGAAGTCATGGTGAAAGTTGAACTAGATCAGATTAGTGAAGTGACAGTGTGAACTAAGTGAAGTCATGTTGAAAGTTGAACTAGATCGCATTAGCGAAGTGACGGTGTGAACTAAGTGAAGTCATGTTGAAAGTTGAACTAGATCGCATTAGTGAAGTGACGGTGTGAACTAAGTGAAGTCATGTTGAAAGTTGAACTAGATCGCATTAGTGAAGTGACGGTGTGAACTAAGTGAAGCCACAATGAAAGTTGAACTAGATCGAATTAGTGAAGTGACGGTGTGAACTAAGTGAAGTCATGTTGAAAGTTGAACTAGATCGCATTAGTGAAGTGACAATGTGAACTAAGTGAAGCCACAATGAAAGTTGAACTAGATTAGATTAGTGAAGTGACAGTGTGAACTAAGTGAAGCAACAATGAAAGTTGAACTAGATTAGATTAGTGAAGTGACAGTGTGAACTAAGTGAAGCCACAATGAAAGTTGAACTAGATCGCATTAGTGAAGTGACGGTGTGAACTAAGTGAAGTCATGTTGAAAGTTGAACTAGATCGTATTAGTGAAGTGACGGTGTGAACTAAGTGAAGTCATGTTGAAAGTTGAACTAGATCGCATTAGTGAAGTGACGGTGTGAACTAAGTGAAGTCATGTTGAAAGTTGAACTAGATCGCATTAGTGAAGTGACGGTGTGAACTAAGTGAAGTCATGGTGAAAGTTGAACTAGATCAGATTAGTGAAGTGACAGTGTGAACTAAGTGAAGTCATGTTGAAAGTTGAACTAGATCGCATTAACGAAGTGACGGTGTGAACTAAGTGAAGTCATGTTGAAAGTTGAACTAGATCGCATTAGTGAAGTGACGGTGTGAACTAAGTGAAGTCATGTTGAAAGTTGAACTAGATCGCATTAGTGAAGTGACGGTGTGAACTAAGTGAAGCCACAATGAAAGTTGAACTAGATCGCATTAGTGAAGTGACGGTGTGAACTAAGTGAAGTCATGTTGAAAGTTGAACTAGATCGCATTAGTGAAGTGACAGTGTGAACTAAGTGAAGCCACAATGAAAGTTGAACTAGATTAGATTAGTGAAGGGACAGTGTGAACTAAGTGAAGCCACAATGAAAGTTGAACTAGATCGCATTAGTGAAGTGACGATGTGAACTAAGTGAAGTCATGTTGAAAGTTGAACTAGGTCACATTAATGAAGTGACAGTGTGAACTAAGTGAAGTCATGTTGAAAGTTGAACTAGATCGCATTAGTGAAGTGACAATGTGAACTAAGTGAAGGCACAATGAAAGTTGAACTAGATCGCATTAGTGAAGTGACAGTGTGAACTAAGTGAAGCCACAATGAAAGTTGAACTAGATCGCATTAGTTAAGTGACAATGTGAACTAAGTGAAGTCACAGTAAAATTGAACTAGATCGTATTAGTGAAGTGACAGTGCGAAGTAAGTGAAGCCGCAATGAAAGTTGAGCTAAGTCGTATTAGTGAAGTGACAGTGCGAACTAAGTGAAGTCATGGTGAAAGTTGAACTAGATCAGATTAGTGAAGTGACAGTGTGAACTAAGTGAAGCCACAGTAAAATTGAACTAGATCGCATTAGTGAAGTGACAGTGCGAACTAAGTGAAGTCATGGTGAAAGTTGAACTAGATCAGATTAATGAATTGACAGTGTGAACTAAGTGAAGCAACAATAAAAGTTGCACTAGATCGCATTAGTGAAGTGACAGTGTTAACTTAATTAAATCACAGTGAAAGTTGAACTAATCACATTAGTGAAGTGACAGTGTGAGTAAGTGAAGTCACAGTGATATTTGAACTAGATCAGATTAGTGAAGTGACAGTGAATGTAGAATTAGATCACATTAGTGAAGTGACAGTGAATGTAGAACTAGATCACATTAGTGACGTGACAGTGAATGTTGAATTAGATCACATTAGTGAAGTGACAGTGAATATAGAATTAGATCACATTAGTGAAGTGATAGTGAATGTAGAACTAGATTACATTAGTGAAGTGACAGTGAATGTGGAATTAGATCACATTAGTGACGCGACAGTGAATGTTGAATTAGATCACATTAATGAAGTGACAGTGAATGTTGATCTAAATCACATTAGTGACGTGACAGTGAATGTTGAACTAGATCACATTAGTGAAGTGACAGTTAAAAACTGGTCAGTCACCATACGTATTTTAAAAATGCGAGTTTTTATTCGGGAACAACCAATGATAACATCGGTTACTCACTCAAAATAGAAAATTACGGGGAACACCTTGGTTAGTTTCACTTGTATACATTGATAGCGGTTCTACAACTGTTAGCGTATTCTTATCTATGCAGAAGGGGAAGCTGAGATTTATTGCCTCAAAGCAATTGTCAGAATCTCAAAACATTTGTCCAGGCATGCAGCTGTGGATGTACTCCATGCATCCTGAATCCATAGCAACCAGTATTCATAACGGAACTAGCATCCGCAGACATTTTCAGAGAGGATTTAGTAGGTAAAAGATATTAGCAGATTTGCTAATTTCCGCATGAGCGCACATTCCACTATGCCATAGTTGATGATTTCCTTCCCCGTGTGGTCAGGGTGGTTTCCCCTTTCATGGTAACAGAAAGTTAACACTGAATTTAACATCCGTATTATACCTCGCTTTTAACCGAATTTATATACGAACGTTCTTGTTTGGTTTTATGAACTTACATTACTACCAAATAACGAGTATATACAGTCTGCGGAAAAACAATGTCTAGTAAATTGTAGAGTAGAAAAGTAGCACAAAATTAAGCATTTTTAGTTGAGGATCATGGGGTCGCTGATGCAGTATAATAACAGGAGTGCTGCATGAACGTAATTGAAATCTGACTTTATGAAACATCTTCATTTGCCAGTCAAAATGAAATGTAACTCGCACAACAAATGCATACGTACTGTCTCAACTAATGAGTACTGGTACACAATGGGAAACTAACCATTACATGCGTGTACTGTACTGTACTCTTTGTACTGAACAAGACGAGTGTTCGGTATTACGTACCATCCAGTAGGCTTCACAACACAAATGCGGCATTCAACATCAGACACACCTAGTGACAGTGAATAGCATTGTACGAGATTATGTTTTGTTTACATCTAACACCCTACAAACAGGTTACACAATCAGAGACTCTAACATGACGGATTTAATATTGACGCACGTAGCGCAGTAGAAAGGTTCTGCGATCCCCTGTTCCTATCCTCAAAATGCTTATTTTGGTACTGCTTTTCTACTGTACAACTTTCTGCACATTGTATGGAAGGTTAATGAAATTCAATCTATTAGGTTACTCCTCAGTTTTTGAATTTCTATATCTTCAAAACGCCTCCTTTCTTCTCTCCAAAAACTCTTGATATTACAATTTCTTAGCAACCATATATTCCCTAAACCACTATGGTTGTTTAAGTTACTCCTTAAGTTACTTCATCATTTTGTAACGATTTCTCTTGATATTTCAGATACTCGTAACACATTTTCCTCTTCTAATTTGAGGATTTTGTACTCATATTTTAATACTTCTTCCATACTGGGTTATTTTATAGGTACCGTTCCCATTTCTAATGCAACCTAATAGACGTAAGCTTACAGTCAACAATTTCCATTTAAAACACTTGACTTTATTCTTCTAACTCCTGCTTAATGGTTTCAGACACTCAGCACTTCAGTTTCAAAATATAAAATTTAATGTCCTTGGGAATAGCAGGCTTTCATGAAATTAACAATAGAACAAACGATTGACAGAACATAATTCATTTGAATTAAAAACATTAAATATATTCACAACACTTACAATCTAACACATCATTTGGTACTTTAAAAATGTATTAAAATTGTTATGAGTATATTTTTGAAAGTGTTTGACCAGAGCACACATATTTCATGAAAAACTATAGTTAAGATAAATTGTATTTAAAGATTAGTCACTGACTTTATAAATATGCACAATTTTGAAGTGTAAAGTTTATAGCTATTATTTACAGCTCTAAAAAGAAAACATATTTTTGATAAAGTCTCCTGAACATTTATTACTAAGGAGAGAATGTGTTTCCATTACACATCAAATCCAAATATGTGGCTCTTATGACCTTCAATAAGAGTTCAGCACTCCATCTTGGGACGATTATACTGTAGGAAACTTCTCCAGTACATTGCTTTTCCGCACGACTTACCTCAAAGCTGTAAAAGTATTCTCTTAGTTTTCTATTCTCGATTATTTATAACTGACAATGCGTACAATGGGCTACTCTGAAGCCAAAATTTACATTTTAAATTGTTATATACCCGTGTTTTACCTAAGAATGACTGAAATTGCGTAATAGACACGTTAGGTCTAACTCGAGAATAGGTTATATGGCATTCTAAATATTTTCCCCATTGGGCTTTATTGTGCAGTACAGATTAAAAAAATCAAGGTATCTCACCTATTATTGAATACGTAATATAATAGAAGTCGATAAACATTATATTTATTAAAATGGTTGCTATTTACCAGATTTGCATAGAAGGATTATTTAAAAAGTTATGCAAAATTTTCGTTAACGTAGTTCGTATATGTCAACCATAGTACAAAAATTAATTTTTGGCGTTTCTACCTGTTATTTACTATGATTTCTTAGGTGCATTCTGATATACCTAATTTTTATATTGCGCGTTTGGCCGATAACCTCACAATTTAAACATCTCGTACAAGGGTTCAGGAGTGCTGAACTTCGTGGCCGGAAACAACATCCAGTAAGGAATTTCAGAACTTCGGAGTAAAACAATATTCTCCTTTCCAATCAGAAACATTTTGGGGACATTTTAAAGCACTTACAACATTGTAACGCTTTGAAGGTTTACGGGATACTTGAATCAAACGTGAAGGTTTAATGCAAGCTCAAGCGATAAGATAATGGGCATGAAGAGCCAAAGATACGTGGTTCGAGTCCTGATCATGCCAATGAAGTTTCAAGTCTTATTCAACATTCCAACTAAGTGCCAATACATGACTAGCATGAAAGGGCGATTAGATAATGCTCTACCTTTTAGACTAAGATGGATTAGCTAATACTTGTAATGACATGTTCATCTACTCTTGTTTCTTCAGAAATGTTTACGTGCCATAATTATAGCGTTATACTTAGAAAACGCGCGTGTAACGGAGTGGAATCTTGTCCTTGCTCCATGTTTATGTACTGCAAGTCGCGTATGCCAACGATACCATGCAACTTCGCGATATAAAGATCGTTAATAACTCCGAAATTCTATGCAAAATATAACAAAAATTATAATAAATATTTTGTTCGTCTGATATTGTTTGGGTAACCTTGGCAGCGCGATGTAATGCACTTGGAAAACTGCCCTAAATAGTGTTTGCTGCAGAAAAAACGGGGGATTTGTTTGTGGAATGCATTCACTGAATAAATAGAACAGAATTTCTGTTTCTCATAACAAACAATGCATTCTTGCAACGTTTAACACTATTGCAACAAATGAGAGCACCAGTTACTTTGAAACACACTTTATTTATCACTAGGCACTCAACTAGAACAAAAGTTACACTTGAGCCACTTTGGCACACGCTCAACACAACACAACTGATCCGTCGAATCATAACTGAACTGTTCACTTTTCTCTTCGTCACTTCTGTCCTGTCAGAGCAACCCCCTTATATAGGCCTCGCATACAAAGCGGAATGTTTCAGAAAGAGAGGTCATTAGAACATGGGAAAGAAATGCTCCAGAACAGGTAGCGGCACATAATGTGCTGTTATTTTACACTGGCTATCGTTGTATTGTTGCGCACTGCTGTTGTTCTGGAGGGGAACCGGCCATTCCCTCACCCGCAACAGGTTGATGAGCTGGGATGCAAATAAGTAAACAAACAAATAAATAAAAAGTTTTATTTATGGATGCTCTTTAACTGCTTTGGTCCTTAGCGTCCCATTCTATATTGGGCGTGAAAGACCGTAATTTTGCTCAGAGACCTCTTTATCAGGCTTGAGGTTCTTTTACGTGCCATAAATCTACGACACGGGACCACCGGCTTTACTTTCCTTCAGAAGGAAGCCATGCTAAGGATTTTTACGCCGAAAAAGTCCATCGCCCTCCGACGGGTTTGAACCCGCGACCTCGGGAACTACAGCATGGTAACCACTACACCACGGAGGACGGCGAGCCGGAAGGCGCTCGCACCGTAGGCATCTTAGCGTGCGCGGTCACGCTGTGTGTGTTGTATGATTTTTATAAGGACCGTGTATCAACAGAAAAACGAAACTAAAATGCTTATTTTCAGTTACCTCTATCTTGCCATTAATTTCGGTGAAAACTGGCATGCAGTGTCCGTTAATTATGTACATTTATGAAGCCTTTCAAATTAGCACCAAATATGGCTTGTTCCTAGCTAAAACAATATTCCTTCTACCAGTGCATATTTTAATTTCAGTGGTACAATTAAGCTGATATAGAAATTAATCAAGATCTTATTCCGGCTTATCTCTCTATTCTTTTAGAGATTTGAAACTGATAAAAAGCCTAGCCCGTACAGGCAATGTATTGGGTCGGTACATATGTCCATGTCGTTCTTCACTGGGTTAGCAACACTACATTGTGAAGCCTTCGTTTTTTGTTGTTCAATTGTTTTTCCTCAATTTGGAGTTTGATTGTTGCGAACGGGAGCTTGTATGTTGTTAACGGTTCGTTTTGGCCATTTTAAAGGCTAATCAGTATGGAGTGTCAAGTAGAGAAAAATGAATACTTCTGACACATTTTACTCATCGAGTTTAATCGAGGATCGAGTGCTGCAGAAGCCACGAGAACAATTTGTGGTGGGTACGGGAGGGAAACGCTTGCTGAAAGGATGGCACGTAAATGGTTTTCTCTTTTCCGAGAAGGAAGTTTCGGCTTGTGTGATGAACCACGTTTTGGAAGACCGTCTCTTTGTGATGCAAACTGCCTAAATCACTTAGTTCACGATAATCTTGGCCAAAGTACGCGGGAATTGGCACAAATTATGGAATGAGATCACATAACCATTGTGCGCCATTTGTACTCATTAGGCAAGGTGCAAAAATTGGGTACATGGGTATCACATGTGTTAAGCGACACCGGCAAAAATTGCTGTACTTGTTTGGGAACCGCTTCCTCATCCTACATATTCACCACACATAGCCCCTTCTGATCACCATCTTTTCAGGTCTCCGGTCTCTAACAACATTCAGGGACACGTGTTTCATGGTGAAGCTTCTCTTGGCAACTGGTGAGGCAGTATTTTTAACACTTAAATGATTTCAGTCAAATTATATAATATGTAAATTCAATAACAGCCCGCCTTGAAGCAATATGTGTATGTAATAATTTGTAAACTGTATGTGACAGTCATTGCATATGCTTATATTATTGTATACATGTGTAATAATGTTATGTGAATGTATTACGTAATTTAATAATGTAGGAGCTGTGAGAATAATAAGTTAAACGTTGCTAACAATGAGGTAACCTTGAGGCAATAATTAATTTGAGAGTTTGAATGTTACTTGTGATTCTTGTAAGAAATAATGTGATTTTAGTGACAGTTTATAAAATATCCAATCAACAACCAGAAAAAGCTTTAGTTAAATGAAGGTATTCTATTGGAGTAGGATTAGTCAATCAGAGTCTTGAAATACAGAAATTTACAAGTTTAGACGGTTGAAATCAAGTCAGTTGCCTCCAAACAGTGCTCATAACCAGACGTGTTGCCTGCAGACAGTGCTCATAACTGGATGCGTTGCTTGTGCGTCAACGAGAGATTTAATACGTATTCGTGTGAGACGAAAAAATAGTTTACGCATTAAAAGAGCAAGTATTTAATAAAAACATCTCACAGCTCTCTCTATATCAGTGAAGTGTTATTTAAATCGTATCAAGTATTAATAAAAACGAGTGAATTAAAAATTTAAATCTGCGTAAGCCTGCATTCTTAGTCGTATCACAACCCTGCCAAGACTTCCATGTCTCTAACAATAATAATGACGCAGCCGAGGCAAACATAAAATATTAAATATTTAAAGAAACAGTTTAATTGCAAGATTAATATTTTTTTAAACTTGAGGCAAAGGCCACCTGAAAATACATTTGGGCCGAAGGCTACCGGAAACTGTTTACTATACGTGCGGTTGCAACGAATTTTAAGTTCGGCTCCCCAACAGTTGAAATATAATACAACTCCTTCAATACAAACTACTTTAAATTGACGCCCAAAGCGTGGTGATGCCAATCAATAACATAGCAAAACATCTCAAATTGGCATCCATACTAGGAGCTAATAAAATACTTTTTCAAATTTGGCTCCCATACGTGGGGCAGAAACAAAACATAAATTTCAAATTGACGCCCAAAGCGTGGTGCAAATAATAACAACGTAAAGACAATAACTACTTCAAATTGACGTCCATACGTGGAGCTTAACAAACTACCTTCTTCACTGGCTAATAGATTTCTTCTACTCGAAACCACCACAGTTCTACAGGAGAGGCACTGGACTCCAACCTGAACGGTAGCAGGCGGTCATTCACAAAGATGGTGATTACATAAGTAAGTGAATGCGTGAGTGATTATTGATCTAAACTTAGTGTATCAATTTGTATCAATGTCTTGTTTTTGTGTATCGTATTTTTATACGAATAAAATCATACATTGTAGAAACGGCACAAACTTATGCACCGATCCAATAAGATGCATTATTGTTTAATGGATGATGATAACACCAAATCATTGTTGCAGATACATTATTAGTATAAAAATCAAGAAACAGTACCATGGAAAGCCTAACTAATCCAGTGGTAATATCTTAAGGTAAATAAAATGATACACAGGTTCTAAGGCGTATCAATAAGTACGTCTCAAAGGCTCTTACGACGAGGTCTTATGTATAAAATTTAGATATTTTATTAAAGCTTCTTTTTCAGATTCTATTCTCGATGTATTGATTAAATATTGATAGTGAATGGAATGCAATGAAAATATTTCAGTTAATTTGAGTGTACAAATTCTTCCTAATGTGATATTGAATTATTTAATGTCATTGTTGTCCCTGGAAGACCTACAAATGTTTATTTCACCAGTATCACTGGCAAATGTTTGGGAACATACGAGGGCAGTCCCAGAAGTACCCACCTGACGTATATATAGCGGTTGTTGTTTCAAACATCTGACTATGGTAGAAAGTACCACCCTTCTAAAGCTTAAGTTTGAAGTTTGACGATGCTACGTTGTTTAATAATTGTTTGGCAGCCATTAATAGTGAACTATCTCAGTGAATTTGTAAACATGGATAAATCTGGTCATCGTTATGTGACACAATACTTTCATTTGAAAGGTCTAAGTCCAACTAATATTAAAGCTGAGCTAGATTCTACTCTGGGGAAGTCTGCTCCTTCGTTTACAACCGTAAAATATTGAGTGGTAGAGTTTAAGCGAGGCCGTACGAGCTAGGACCAAGACGAAAAGGCAGTGGTCGACCAAATGAGGCGACCACGCCAGAAATTGTGAAGAAAATCCACAAAATGGTATTGGATGACCATCGACCGAAAGTGCGCGAGCTAGCAGACATCTTAGGCATTTCAAAAAGTGCTGTACATCGCACACTAACTGAAAATTTAGACATGAGAAAGCTGTGCGCAGGATGGGTGACGCGTTTACTCACAATGGAACAAAAGCAGCGTTGTGAGGATGCTTCAGTCAAGTATTTGGCGATGTTTCGCCGCAATAAAGCCGAGTTTTTGCGTGGATTCATAACCATGGATGAAACATGGGTCCATCACTTTGCACCTGAGACGAAGAAACAGTCAAAACAGTGGATTGAAAGGGAAGAATCGGCTCCAAAGAAGGTGAAAACAGTTCCATATGCAGGCAAGGTCATGACGTCAGTTTTTTGGGATCCACGTGGGATAATTTTCATTGATTATCTTCAAAAAGGAAAACCAATCAATGGCGAGTATTATGCAAACTTATTGCAGTGTTTGAATGATGAAATCAAGCAAAAATAGCCGCATTTAGCGAAAAAAGAAAGTTCTGTTTCATCAAGACAATCTTCCAGTTCACACATCCATTATCGCCATGGCCAAAATCAATGAGTTAAAGTTCGAATTGCTTCCTCATGCACCCTATTCGCCAGACTTAGCCCGCTCTGATTATTTTCTGTTTCCAAAGTTGAAGAAATGGCTTGGTGGTAAAAGATTTGCCAACAATGAAGAGGTGGAGTTTGCAATTGATGGCTATTTTGCAGAGCTCGACGGTTCTCACTATAAACAGGGCATCGAAGCTATTGCACATCGCTGGGAAAAGTGTATCGAGCCGAAAGGAGACTATGTAGAGAAATAAAGATGTTTTTCTCAACATTTTTGTGTTTTCTTTGTTTGGTCGGGTACTTCTGGGACAGCCCTCGTAATTGGCAAAATGCTCAATTCTTAACTGAAATATAATACATTTATAAAATGATGTTACTTAGAACAGTCTTATAGTAAAGGGCGTGGCTGTATTTGAAAGCAATGAGAAATTAATTTTATCTTTAAGACGGAAATTGTTGCAAGGGAAGCTGTTCTAATTGCGTGATGAAGAGAATGTGTTAAATCTTTACCAGAAGTGTCTAATCACCTGTTCATTAAGAGGTACGGCAAACTGCGGCATTTTTAGAGAATACGGTGCATACAGCAAAACAATTGAATGCAAGGTACGGGCGACCAAATATTGGATTAGAATTATGAGAGGGGATCAATCATTTATGAGAACAACAGTATGCTATAAGGGGCAACTTAGAAAGGGAGGGGACAAGACGTGGGCAGGGAAAATCGAGAGAGGGCGGGAGAGAATAGAGATGGGTAATATTTGGTTTAAAGGACCTGAAAATAGAGCGAATGTGTGGAGAAAAGTACAGAAGGACTGAAACATATGGATCGACAGCAGACGCTGTCACAATGTAACGACAAAGTACCATTAAGCTTACAGTCGAAACTAAAAACAGAATGGGGTATAGAACAATATAGTTTGTCCAGAAATACAGCCAGCAAGCAAGGGTTTGCTTAGCTCAGACTAGGATCATGGCGAACGATCAGATTTATTAACGAAGAAGGCATAAGAATCTACCCCTGGTGTAGAGAGGAAGAAACTTGGATTCATATTCTGCCGCATTGTACTAAGACAAAACAGTTGAGAAAGTATCTGCCAGGTTCCTTTGTTAACTCAAGGAGAGGTTTACAAGCTTGTTGGACCTTGCTGGCTAGGATGGGGAAGGGAGAAGCAATTGGTATATTTTTACAAAAGGTTTGCAGCTCAGATCGGAGTGTAAGGAAGAGGGTCAAGGGTGGGAGGAGGAGGGTTAGTGGCTTAGGGGTGGGTATTTGTTTGATTTGTAAATGATAGCGTGAGCTTGTGAACAAGTTTTTCTCTTCTTCTTCTTCTGTGTTGTTTGTGTAATTGTTTTTGTTAGTTTATCTGTTTTTTTCTCATTTCTTATAAATATCATTAACTTTAAAGTTCAGTGTTTTGAATATGGTCTGAAAAATATGAACTACAGTGTATCATATAAGCACGTACAGTCTATCTGACCTGCTCGATGTTTGAGTTTGAACACGTAAAATGTTTAAGACTAATAAATACACCACTCTACTCTACTGGGAGAGTATTCGAGTGTCCGCACGAAGTACTACAACTAGCCACATGGCTGCGCTAGCGTTCATCCGTTTCCAAGACTTGCTTACAATCCTCTATTCGCGCAACTACAGTTATAATTATATTATTATAATTAATTATAATAATTATGCATATAGTTAAATATAACATTAGTTATTATTAGTTTACGAACTACAAAGGGTATTACATAACCGCCTATAAGCTGGGTTGATTGTGTGTCACTCATTTATAACGAAAACAATGCTTTCATTGTTTTGCCAAGTTTATATTGATATATGAAGTGCATTTTAACACAATTCAATCACAAAAAACTGTATAGAATGTAAATATTCTTTTTCTATGCAATAATGGTGCAAAACATTAGTTTATAGTTAATAATAGATGGACATTACCTTAAATGCGTTATTGGAGCTGGCTGGATAAAGACGTAGTTGGATGCAACACATCGTTCTGAAGTTTTTCATGAGACGACTTTTAACACAGGATCACATAGTTTAAATATATTTAGGCCTATTATCTTCTATCACTATTATGTACGTAACTTGTAGCTATTAAATAAAACTTAATACTGTTCTGTAGGCCTGCATAAGTTCACTTTTAACACAGCGTTGCGTAATTAACGGACCTACTGTTTGTTACTGTTGAAGATGTTATAATTTTGTAGGAGTTGTATTATATTTCAACTGTTGGGGAGCCGAACTTGTAGTAGTTGCAACCGCACGTATAGTACCCGCTTTCCGGTAGCCTTCGCCCTAACTTTTAAAATGTTATTAACTTTGTAATTTTGACTGTTTCTTTAAATATTATGTATTTATGTTTGCCTCGGCTGCGTCAGTATTTATTTTAGAGACATGGATGTCTTGGCAGGGTTGTGGTGCGACTGAAGAATGTAGGCTTACACAGATTATAATTTTACTTCACTCCTTTTTATTAATGCTTGACACGATTTAAATAACACTTCACTGATATAGAGCTGTGAGATTCTTTTATTAATTACTTGTACTTTTTAACACGTAAACTTATTTTTCGTCTCACACGAATACGTATAAAATTTCTCGAGGACGCATCTCGCATCCGGTTACAAACACTGTCTGCAGGCAACTGAATTGATTTCAACCGCCTAAACTTGTAAATTTCTGTATTTCGAATCTCTGATTGGCTATTCCTAATCCAATAGAATATCTTCATTTAACTAAAGTTTTTCTGGTTGTTGATTGGCTATTTTTATAAACTGTCTAAAAATTTACATTATTGTTGCTCCAATAATGACTAGTAGCATTTAAACTTTCAAATTCATTATTGCCTCAAGGTTACCTCATTGTTACCTCATTGTTAGCAACTTTTAACTTATTATTCTCACAGCTCCTACATTATTAAATTACGTAATACATTCATATAACATTATTCAACATGTATACAATAATATAAGCATATGCAATGACTGTTACATACATTTTACAAATTATTACATACACATATTGCTTCAAGGCGGGCTGTTATTGAATTTATATATTATATAATTTGACTGAAATCCTTTAAGTGTTAAAAACACTGCCTCACTGTTATGTAACTTGAGCTATTAAACAACACTTATTAACACATGATATATGTCTGTACCTATGCTTTGTGTATTTTCCTCGATAATAGTTTGGAATAGAAAACTTTTGTCCTAATTTTCAGAGCCTGCGTGGAGTTTCGGCAGTAATTACTGATGTAACGTCTTAGGAACTTGTTTAGAAGAAGAGTCGATAATGCTTTCACATGAGCATAGTCATTATTGACATTATTACAAATCAGTCGTGGATTCTGACATGAACTTGGCCGAAAGAGTTCCACCAATTGCTGGCACAATTTTCACAAACTCCGTGGTAGGATAGAAATGGCCACCACGATTAATGTTTTTCAAGAGTGACAGTATCCGGACTAGATAAAAACATGCCTGCAGAAACTCGAACTTGAGAATATTCCTAATGAACCAATGAGAGTTAAAGTACTTAGAAAATAACTGAGGGAGCGTGTATTTCAAACCTGGTGCACCCTCTCTCAAAAAGGTAAAGGATTTTTACTATACAAGCAGTACACTTCAGCCAATAAATGGATTTGACAACCTGACCAGCTTACCAGCAGTGAATGGAAAACAGTATTAAAAATCTGACGTGTTACGCTCACATGACTTTCTCTACTCTTGTACAAACTATTTTTACAAACGCTTATTCTCCATATGCTTCTTGCCAATCGAGATATCGAGATGTTAATCTTATTGCTAATTTTTTTGTAAATGCAAGGGGAATATGGTAGACTTTAAGCTATTTTAAGAGCTGGTTGCTATGTGGAGTATTCCATTCTCTTTGCGTTACCAGGACAAAAAAATGAATAACGAATTTGAGAAAAAGTAGAAGTATTAGAAAATTTAAGGGAATAACAAGCAATATCTCGAAAATGGTTCAATCAACAAAAAAATATATGTAGCATAAATTATGTATTTTAACGCGATCTACATTTTTTGTGTAGTAAAAATTTGTCTATCTCTTATGGTTTACCAGTTATGCAAAAGTCGTTCACAATGAAGAATACTTTTGGAGACATTCCCAGAAAATTCGAGATGTACATTTTATTTGTCATGAAAATATCTTAAACATATGATATTTTAATCAAAATCGTTAGAGCCATTTTTGAGAAAATTAAAATTTTCGAAAAATGTTCCATGTAAAGGGTAGTCTAGGGTGGGAGATTTTCTTGAAAAGCATCTCTGGAAGATACTGAACCTAAATACCAAGTTTGGTGTTTATCCGATTGTTCATTTCTGAGTTATGCTGTTCACAGACACACACGGACATGTTTCCAAAAATGTTTTTTTTTGGATTCAGGGGTCTCAAAACATGTATTTCCGGTGAAATATCGGTATCGAATTTTTGGGTGGAATACAACACTTCCCCTACTTACTATACGTAGTAGAGAAAGTAAAAATGACTGCCAATGCTTGTCTGCTGCGTGCTATACCAGGAAGGTCCCGAGACGGTAACCACTGTCGCCACTGCGATAGTGAGATGGAAACCCCATGGCACGTTTTGGGCGCCTGTCCTTTCGGAGAGACACTGCGGAATTGTCGGCTTCATAAAATAGGATCCACTATTGTTGAAGCCTTAAAACTAAAAGGTCATACAGTATTTAAGGAGGTGCAAGGGCTCTCTCAAGACCGCTCCTCTCGTCGGATTGACATACTCGCCATTCCAACAGGCTCATTATCCGGATATATCATCGATCCAACAGTGAGAATGGAGCAGAATGAACAACCAGTTGAAGTACACGCTGAAAAATGTCGAACCTACGAGTCTACATCCCCTACTACCTTGAGAAGTACAATTTATCATCCATTGAAGTTATTGGACTGAGGAAGAGGAACCATACCTAGGCACTTTGCTGAGTTTTGCAAAAAGTTCAGTCTCAAGGCCAATTTTATGTATAACATTGCAGTTTTTGTTCTTAAAGCTTCATTCAAAATTCTCCAAAATCATCTATATTCAAATTAATTTCATTCTCTAGCGTATGATTAACAGAAGAGCCACACATTTAATAATTTCCCCTCTAAAATAGCATTTTCTGCTGTTTTCTTTTACTCATAATTGTAATTTAGTTCAGTGATAACCATGTTTTGTCTTCTTGTGCTACTCTTGTTTTTATATAATCATTTGTAAAGTATTAAGCCTTGTCTATTCGACAGTCCCTACTTTAGGGAAAACTAAAAGTTTTCTCATGTAATAATCTCAATTCTATCTAATACAAAAATCGATTTACAGTTTTCACATTCCAAGTTATCGTTAATTGTTCGGATCAGATGACTTAACTGATAAAGTGGCTGTCTTTAATGTTGTGTCTAGGTTGTCGATACCGCTTTCAAGTAGCTCTAGATGAGATTAAAGCAAAATGTGAAGATCGCTATTACGATCATGGGCTTCAGAAGTGGTAATGTTTTTCTGCCGTGGTATTGAACATGTCATTGTGTTTATTCCTTTATCAGGGCCAACAGATTTGCACTGGGAGACGCAGTAATTGTTCCAGTAGTGAATATTTTATGCTCCCTCCTTTTCTTCCAACTGAACTGAACAATGTTTCAATGTGATGGCTTGAAAATTTCCTTGTAAGAATAAAGCGGAACCCAGACGTCAAGGGATGCCTTATGCATTTTGCTGTCGATAATGTAGTTAACACCATAGCTTTATAAGTCTATTTACTAAAAAACAGCTTTATGGAATGTAGACAACTATTCTTCCAAGTATTTAAATAGTTCAGAAACTCATCCTCCAGGCACTGCAATCTAGAATCGTCAATTTGAAAAAATGTTTTGATATCTCCTTACGAGAACGTATGTGATATATGTGTTCTTCACATTGTGAACTCTAAACCATTTTCTCATTATTTCCAAGAATTCAACTGTAGCATCACAATTTTGGAACCACTCTAGCCCAAAAATACTCTTTCATTTCTTGAGGAGAAGTAAAAAAGCCGTTACTTTTTCTGAAAAAATTTAACTTCCCTTTTAACATTCATTTTTTTCAAAACTGAGATGCTTTCCAGTCAGAAACCGGATGGTTTCCACTCTTCACTTTTAGGTATTTAGGATTAATTGATTTCCCATTATTAGTAAATGATCTTTTGGTATCAAGGAAAAGATTTCTTATATTCTTTATTTATTTTAGTTCCATTTATATCTCGCCTTTAACTACATTGGTCTTATCGGCGGCATTTTCCTTTGGAGCGTATTACCTGTTGGCAATGGTGTTAACTCGTGCAACTCTTGTGGTTGGGTTTCTTGAACTTTTGGTTTATTTTAATCATCAGACCATACACACATACAATGGTGTTAACTCGTGTAACTCTTGTCGTTGGGTTTCTTGAACCTTTGGTTTTTTTTAATCATTAGACCATACACACATACAATGGTGTTAACTCGTGTAACTCTTGTCGTTGGGTTTCTTGAACCTTTGGTTTTTTTTTAATCATTAGACCATACACACATACAATGGTGTTAACTCGTGTAACTCTTGTCGTTGGGTTTCTTGAACCTTTGGTTTTTTTTAATCCTTAGACCATACACACATACAATGGTGTTAACTCGTGTAACTCTTGTCATTGGGCTTCTTGAACCTTTGGTTTTTTTAATCATTAGACCATACACACATTCTTACTTCCAGACTCGGGGGACGATAGGGATTAATCTTGACCAGAGAAAAATCCCCACCCCCAGCCGAGAATCGAACCCAGCACCCCTCGCACAGTAGGCATTTGCTCTACCGACTGAGCTACGGGGCCAGCCTATTCTTTATTGTATCACAGTAGTCATAAGAAAGAAAGAGTGGCCACTCAACATCACAAGGGTGACGTGTTTCTGATCGAGGAATTCCGTCACATAATTTAGAAAACACTTTTACATTTGTAGAGTGGGTCTGGGTTACAATTCTTACCACTTGGAATCCGGAATCTTTTAATTTTTTGATAACATTAAGAGTCAACTGCTTCAATTCTTTACCGGTCACATTATTTATAAAAAAATATTGTATACATATTACAGAATTTGTAGCTAGACCTCGGAAAACATAACATATTAATCTAGTTGCAATATTATTTTCCTGCGTACTATTTTTTCAAGTCCATCCATGTCTATATTTCGTATTACATCACCCGATCTGACATATTGCCCATCTGGTCGAATAACCATATCGTCGATTATTAGCAAACCAAATGTCTCCTCTTCTTCTAACGAGCTACGCAATTCTGATAGACGCTGTGTTTATGAGATTCATGATATTTTCGTTTGTACATGTGCCTGTATACCTTTTCAATGAAGATCCGCTAGAAAGGGTACGTAAGGATGCATTTCGAATGAATTCATATACTGATAAAGATGTGCTCTGCCATGATATGCAATATCTAACACTCTGTTCGCTCCAGCGATGCTTTACTTTCCTTAATGCTTGCAATTGTTCTTTAAGAAATAAAGCTTTAATATCCTCATTCTCTGTTGCAACTTCTAATTTTTAATATTAAAGTTATTAGTTTTTTCATTAGCCTACTTATAACTTGTTCTTAATTCTTTTATCGTGGCTCTCAGTAACTTTGTTTTGCTTTTTAACCTACGACTACTTGGTTTTAAAGAAAGGATGTGTCTGATTTTATAGGCAAGAACAGCTGATCGAGTTTTCTTGAGGTCAGAAATGTCATTTTATTTATACATTCAGTTTTACATCCTCGCCTGCGTGTGGAACACTTGTTTCATTGTTGACATAGTTTGTTTCGTCAACATCTACAGACCCAATTAGACTATATTTATATATTTTTACATGCTGTGACGGAAGATCTCTGGTATTTTGTTTTAATAATTTCCTTGGTGGTTCAGACGTACCCTTTAAATATTTCGGATAATTGTGAATTATTGTTAGGATGGAACCGACTTTCAATATCCTTCGTTTACAGTCTGCACTGTAGCTTTCTATTGTAAAATGTTCACTGCAAAGTATTCTATGGTCCGAAGGCTGCCAATGTCCACCAGATTCTCCTAAACAAACATTAAAAAATGTTATTAGGTTCCTGTTGCGATTTCAATCTTTTTATTTATCAATGGAGGCTTAAAAAAGGAACAAAACATACAGGCAAACTTAAAGTTCAGCTTTGATTACAAGAAAAAGTATTTAATACATGCCTCGGCGGGAAATAGCTTTTAACCACTTTCCTCTCAAACAATTATCACAAGGAAATTCATGAAAGGACGTATTATTCACCTTGCGTTTTTCATTTTTACATAACGGAACACAACAATAAACCATTATAAACAGCGTCCCTCTCTAAAAGAGTCATAAAACGCTCATGAAACACAATTCAAGAACTATTACGTGTAAAAATCCTGGTAAAATGCACGTTTCTCTTGCTTAGATCAAGCAAATACCTACAAGAACAAATGTACAGTAGTAGGATATTACGGGATTCTCAGTAACTATTGTGGACATGTTGGCAAATGAACAGATCAGTTATGATACTTGTAGGTCAAGGTTAAATGAACATTAGAATCTATTCTAAAGGTTTTAAACATTAAAGGGCAATTACTGAAAGCTTTGAAACAGTGAATTCGATCCTTCTTTGCTTATGCCTTTTATTTGTTTTTTCCCACGGGCCAAATGCATTCGTCCGAGCTCCATTTTATTGATTGGGATGTAGATAAGAATTGATTACGAGTATAGATGCTAATATTCGCTTTGGCAAATTTAATTTGTATTTTCCATAACCGTTAAGAGTGTGATTCTCACTACGAAATGTTAAAGTGGATAGAAGGACGTCATGAAACGTTAAACACTTCCTGGGAAAATTAAAACAAAATCCTTGGGCAGAGGAAACGTGAAGTCTGCTAGTTTGACGACCTCGCCGTCTTGTTGGAGGCATTTGAGCGCTCAACGGATTTCCGACCTACGCTCTTTGCGGAGTGATGCGTTATATGGACAGGAATATTTGTAACATGCAGTCTGTTATCTGCTCAGGGGCAAAGTTCTACTTTACCCATGTAACGATCAAGGGGCATTTCGCCAGGCATAATGGTAGTGTTTCAGTGTGCGCATCTCAGCTGACTGTTTTCATCCATTGTGAAGGACGAAAACTACAATATTAAAGCTTCCTTTATTTTTGTTATTTGTAACTTAGATATAATTGCTGCTGCAGTCAGCATGCTGCAATTAAAACTTGAGTACTTGCAACAGAATTATTTTAACCTCGCTGAGGTATTAGCCCTTAACTATCCAGGAGCAGTATCTCAAGTAGCAGGAAATCTGATGAGAGTACCATTGGAAATTCTTCAGCATCGTTTATGAAGTCGAGCAGCAGTCTTAACAACTGACCCAACATTTTCGAGAAAGCACGGGCTCTGTCAAAAATGTATACACACGGTTTAACTGCGTAATGTTTTCAACATCGCGTTGAATTATTTGTGGAATAGGTAGTATGTTGTTTTCTCAACAGATACCGGTACCTGTATGATTCTTATAACTAATATGTGACATATGATAGTGAATCGAAACAGCTGGTACAGGCTTGATGTTTGAGGTACGGAAGCTCATTTTAAAATGGTGGTTCAAGCTTTTAATGCGTGGAGGCATGAGTTTGCAAGAAACTCTCTAACACGCTTAACAATTATACAGCGTTGTGATAAGTTTGAGACTCGTGGCACTATTTGTGATGCCATAAGGGAAGATCCGGAAGGCCTAAAACAGCTGCAAGTCCTGTTTCTTCCGTTAACGTCTTAGAAAAGTTTGCAACGTCGACTCTGCTACACAATGTGCAGGTGAGACGGGTTAGAAATGCGAGTGTATGATGCATTCTGAAAGCCGCTAAGTGACTAATATACGTACTAAGGTTATTTCACGTATTAAATGAGGGCGATCCAAATCGCTGAATGGATTTTTGTGAATGATTTCAGCATATGATAAATAAGGATGAAGAGTTTATAACGAGATTACTTGGTCTGATGAGGTCCAATTCAAACTAATGGATCACTGAATCCTCATTAGAAAATACAAACGTTCATGTCGATAAGGCAGGCAGCCTACTGGTTGTGAATGTCTGGTGTGGACCGTCATCTAGGAGTTCAATAACATCCTTCTTTTTTGAAGGTACCGTTACTGGCATAAGCTATCTAGAAATGCTAAGCATATAAATTTTTCCAGTTAAACGTGCATTTTATGGAAACAGTGAGTTCTTCTATAACACGTCGGGACACCCCCACACTACTACAGAGGGGTTCGGGCTTACCTGGATGAGAATTTTCAGAGATGCTGGATAGGACGAAGAGCTGCAGCACGTTCACCAGATCCAACACCTCTGGAATTTTACCTTTGGGGACATTGAAGATGCCATGTATCAAAGAACCACCTACACTGGAGGACCTTTATCAAGAAATTACAGCAGCATGTACAGAAATCCCCACGGATACATTCACTCTGTTCAAAGAACCGTTCCTCCTTGTGTTATGTGTCTTGCCGCTAACGTTAACAATTTTGCGAACTGAAAGTTGCTGAACAGGTGGAGGAAGCTTGTATTAAACCAGTGATATACATGATGTATCTTTATTAGTATCATGTATTTGGAGGACGTGTTCCTAACATCAAAGCAGTAAAAAAGTTCATATGAACATGGGTCTGAAAATAATTTATTTGAGTTACAACACAAAATCGAAAGTTACAAAAATTGCTCAACGTGGCTTCCTCTTGCTTCGATGCATGTAGTAAGCATGCGTTTTATGCTCTGGCCTACTCTGTTGAAAATTTCTGGGTGTGTTTTGTATTTGGTCAAATCCAGTTTGGATATGTCCTCTCAAAATTCCAACACCAGGTACAGGAGTCGCATAAACCAAGAACTTCAAATGTCCCTAGACGAAGAAATCCATTGGATTCAAATCAGGCGATCAAACGGGCCAAGCAATGGGTCCTCCTCGACCAATCCATGTTTGCGGAAATCGACCATTAAAAACTTACGAACTATCGCTGAAATGAGCTGAAGCACCAACGTGTAGAAACCACATTCTTTTGATGATCTCCAGAGGCACATTATCAGTTATGTGATGCAACTCATTTCTGAGAAACTGTAGATAGGTTTGCCCATTCAGACGCGGAGGGAAGAAGTAGGGACCAATAAGGTGATCATGAATGATTCCACCCCAAAACGTTAAGAGAGAACCTCTGTTGGTGGTTGTCCTGTCGTACTTCATTAGGATTTTCAAATGCCCAGTTATGAGTGTTATGAAAATTGAACATGTCGTCGCGAGTTAAACCAGCCTCATCTGTGATTAAGATACAGCTAGGAAATTGATGAACACAGCGCACTGCTGTAACATGCGTTGACAGAAACGTCTTCTTGGCTCAAAGTCCGCCTCATTTAATCCTTGCACACGTTGAAGGTGATACGGGTACAGAAGGTTTTCATGCAGAACTCTCCAGATAGTCATATGACTAACTCTTTCCCTTACAAACATACGTCTTGTGCTTTGTGATGGGTCTGCATCCACAGCACGAAGAACTCGTTCTTCAAGCTCAATGCCTCGTACCGCTCTTGGTCTCCCAACATCCCTAGTACTCCTCTCAAATGCGCCATTTTCTCTCAAGCGTTGGTGAATTCGTGCGAATGTTCTTGTACACGGTAACGGCCTGTAAAGGTATCTTTATGCATAAAATTCACGTGCTCGTGTGCGTTGCCTTCTGCACGGTCATACGTGTAGTGCATATCCGCCTGTTTACTCATGGAATGCATCTTCTTTGACCTATAACAACGAAGCGGTTGATTTTCAGACGCATGTACATATGAGCTTTTGTTTTTACTGTTTTGACGTCAGGAACACGTCCCCCAAATATAGGACACCAATAAAGATACATCCTGTATAATTAACTTAAAACTAACACACAATAAACTCTTTATGTTCATTGTATTCTGTATACGTTTTTGATGGACTTGTAGATCATTGAAGGTTTCACTACGTGTGTGAGTCTGGACACGAGTGAAGATGTAATAAATAGTTTGTCCGAATCAATTAGTAATAATTTCTAAAGGTGGATCGATTTTCTAAAATTGATTTGATAGAATTGATACGGGTCGGTCTTTACCGGTGATGAAGTTCGCTGCAAAACATCTAAGCATGGCAGTGCTTACACTCAAGAAAAAGAGAAAGTAGATAATTAACCGATTGAAGCTCCAAAAGGAGTACCACATCCCATTATTAGTACGGACCTGTGACTGATATCATCCTCCGTTATAGCGATAGAATCAGTATTTTCATGAAGATAATCGAGAGGGATGGCTCACGATAAGGCGTATGGCTCCCGTTCTAGAGATACAATTTTCAATTACCAGTGGCGGACAAACTGATCGAGAGATTTAACATTGTTTTCCCCAATATATCGTGGCGAATGGCCGCTTGGAATTTCCAAAACTTCCACTTTCCTACCCTTTCTGTAGTCTCATCCTTTCCATAGCCATGAGCATGTGGTAACAACTTGATGCTATTCACGTACTTCCGTGCGTGAAGATGTTCTTCAAATTGACCTCTCCTGGGATCACGCTATCTCCTTGTTGGGGTTCGCTTGTTATCCTCCTGGGTGCGCAGGAGACGAAGGGGGAAATACTGGAGAACTTTGAAAATGTTAGGGACCGGTTACCTACATTCCGGCGAATCAATCCTGGCGGAAAAGCTCTCGTGCGGCTCTCACACCTCGAAGGTTAAGTAGCTACATGAGCCTATGGGAGATGTGGGGAAATACTCCTCCTGTAACCCTTCCATCCTTTAACCTTCGTGAGAATATTGCAGTTGCTTACAGACTAGGCTAGACATACTAAAATCTCCTATATCTACAGGAGATAAATTGCTAAAAAAAATCTACGTCACTCAAATCTCAAAAAGAAAAGAAAAACAGCATGTGCTTGTTACTGTTTTGGAAAAAAGCTATTTGTTCGGAGCTTCTGCCAATTGCATTTTTTTTTTCTTAATATGCTTGTGTCATCCTGTAAATAGTTTTAAACTCGATTTTCTTTGGTTTTCTTAGACGAACTGGATATTCATAGTTCTACTATTATAATTATTAATATAAGCACATTTAACGCAGGTGTATTAGTTCATTTGCATAATTTTATTTCTATAATACTCAGGAATAGTACAGATCCAGATTCTCTCGAGATATTTTACTCGCAGCGATTTTTTTAAAACTGAGTTCGTGGATAAAATCTGGAGCTCTCACCACATGCTACAGAATCTCTAGCTTGACATACATTTTAATTAAAACGTGTCTTAGCACACACAAGTAATCAATGCAATTTTAATTATATACTAATATATATCATGTGGATGCGTAGGCTAACAGGACCTGTGTCTTCATAGATATCCCCAGCTTCCGAAAAATGCCACGTCATTTCGTAGCTAAGTGCCGACATTTTCCTTACCTTGTCGTGAGCTTCTTCTGGGTTCTTGTGGACGGAGCAGAAAGCGTACAAGGGCCCATAAGAAGCTCAAGATAGAGCGAAACGCCGGCAACTAGTTACGAGATGACGCAGCCTTCTACGGAGGCTGAGAATACCTATGAATATATTATGTTGTTTGAAATTTCTTTCTAACGTTAATAATAAGCGCTTTACGTAAAGAAAATAAATTTTCTTATCACAAGATGTATAAGCTCTATTAACTTTTGTTGGAGTATTTTTGATACAAAGTGCTTTCAAATACATCTTAATTGATAGAATTTCAGTACAAAGAATAAATTATAATCATATTTTTACTTTGTAACATTAAATCCACAGATCTCGCTGAACGATCCTGGATGTTTGTACGTGTTATAGTACTCAGATAGTTAAGGGTTAAGTCTTAATTTGCGTGTACTCCAAAACTGTCGCCTCATGGCTTCATCTCCATCAGAGTTGGCTAGTTCCTAATGTGGGATTCCTTGAAATGGAAGGTCGTCACACCACTCCACTAAATGTGTCACTGATGGTAATGTCCTCTGTGGTATTCCGATGTTGTTGAGACCTGCCTCATTTAATATTCTTTCCTCACTTCGTGCAATTAACACTATCTTCAACTTCGGCTTAATGTTACTGCTTTTGTAATGTCCTAGAAACTCTGTTAGTCCTGGACTTTAGCAGAATGATAGTCAAGGCGCCCTGGATATTGCAAATGTAAAATTGTAAAAGTTTCGATGCTACATTCCCCTGCCCTGCCTTCTATTCAAACAAATACCCCAGTTGCAAACCAGAACTATCTTTGTACTACTGCTGGCTGGCCAGGGACGATTACAGCGGTGTTAGCGTTATAGAATTAGTAAAATGGGGCGACTGGTTTAATTTGTGAAAACAAGTTTCTGTTTTAGATTTCCCAGTATTTGTAAAGATACGAGGTATGTTGTCATCTCAAAGAATTGAGAGAAAACGCCTTTAATTAAAAAAGAAACGAAGCTTTTGCATATTTGTATTCACATTTCCACGTGATCTCTGATTTCAATATTCAAATGCCTCTTCTAGGTTTCTGCTTCTGTCTCCTGGACCCACTTTTATATCTTCAGATCGCAAGTATATAGCTTCAAGTCGCTTCAGACTGCGGACATTTCTAGACGTTACTGTGGAAATATATTCTTTGCGTCTTACTGAGAAACATTTAACAGGGTTGCGTTACCAATGCCATCATTATCGTCACTAATGCCTTCATCTTTTACGTGAAACACAAATGAGGGAAAGCGCTGAGAGAGATAAACAGGCAGACAGGAAGACAAGCAGACGGAGAGAGAGAGAGAGAGAGAGAGAGAGAGAGAGAAGTAGTGAATAGATATCCGCCGATCTTGAGACGGGTTATTCCTATCACCATAACAACCTATTTCCTTAATTACCCTAACATAAATACACACCTCACCTTGATTATGAAAGTCACATTGAGATTGCGAACCAGAACATTAAGAGCTAGAGGATGGTTTTGAACTAGTACAAACATGTTCCATCTATCGTCACGGTTTATTTCTATAACCCTATACATAACTTTGAGCTGCTGTGTAGACCGAGGTCACTGGCAAAAGCACAGAAGGTATAGGTACTGCTGGACCACCAGAAGAAGTCGGGTGGGGCCTGAGATGCGATAGGGGTCTTGAACCGCTTATCTGCTCACGTAGTCGATTTGTTTACTACGAAATGTGTGAATTTGTGTATCTGAATCACCCATGCTGCCAAATCTAATACTTGAATGTAACTGCTGTAATAGGTATTACGCATTATTGGCTCTCGCTGCTAACACGCGTTAAATATATGGTACAACTTGAATAATATGCGAGTTGAACGCTATCAAATTGGAATGGGCAGCAACAAACGAAATGTAAGAGAGCATAAACCGAACGGGATGGCTCAGGCGGCAAAATCTGTGACTCATATTCGGGAGGTCACGGCATCGATCCCTGCCGACCGCCCACTAACCCATGGGTATTTTTATGGGGTTTTCCCCGGTCGTCAGGCGAATGCTTGAGCGGTTTCTTTCCCCGAATTTCCTGCCCCTCTATTTCGTTCCATTAATCATTTCATTCATTCTTCACTCTGTTTTTCTGTTTCATAGGGTGGAAGTTTTGGCGGTAGTGTTTCGCTGCAGCGAAGCAGGGAAAAGGATGCTCTCTGTGAACTTTCTCCGTCCCTCGGCTTTCGGCAGGTTGCCGGAGTATAAAGACTATAACGGTTTAAATGTTATATTATTTAACATTATTGTAGCCCCACGTTTGGGAGCCAATTTGCGACGGTATTACTTATAATGTTTGTTTACATCACGCGTTGAAGCCATCTTGTGACGTGATTCTTTGTTAGGTTCGTAGCTCCATCTGGTGTTAGCAATTTGCGGCAGTATTAGTTTTGTGTTTGAAAGAATTTAACTTTTAATTTCTATTCAATTCTGTTTCACTGTCCTCCGGCTAGCTATTTGGTCGAACATATCTCTTAAACAGGGTTGTGTAAACGGAAGGAATCTTTTATCCAAAAAGAACACTGATGAAGAAATTTGTTTTATACTTTTATTGTCGAACACTATTACTCTCACATTTACACATTGATCTCGACACTCGCCAAACTGAAACTGTTATAATAACTTCTTACTGATAATTCTTTTAATCCACGTACTTCAATCTTTTGTATAATTAACTTTACCATACTTTAGATCTTTCATAATTCTGCTGCGCGTAACTTGTGAATCTATATCCGATGTATCTCATACAAATATTTTGACGAACTGACGAAATGAAGACGACGTGTAGTGTACAAAGAATTTTGATGAACTGGTAACTGAAGGCGACGTGTAATGTATTGAGATTTTCGATGAACTGCCCTCAAGCTACCTCTAACCTACCCTATTTATACTCCTTCATCCAGATACGCCTAAAGATTATAACTGAACTACTATTGGCTAATAAAACGCGCCAACATTAGCGTCTATTTTAATATCCAATTAAAATTATGAATACATATGCTTTAGGGAGAAAATATTCCAGAAGGTTCTACCGAAAACGCGCCAACATTACGTAACTTCCTCGTTTCCAATAATGATAAACAGCTCACCCCCTCGCTGCATTATTGCACGCTATTATTGACAGTTTCAGTAAGGCCGTATAAACTTATTTCCAAATAATAATTACAATTAATAAACATCTGAAATCAATGTCACATAAAAATGCATATTCATATTACAATCATTATTTACATTTAAGTAATTTGTGATACAAATTACTGCATCAAGACCGCCTCCGGCGGCAGCGTTGGACCCCATTTGGGGTGGGGTCCCCGGTCTGTCTGTCCGTGTGCCGGGGCTTTTATATCTGGAAAATGTAGGGTCCCTGTTATTGCTGTGCCTGGTTACGACCGTCTGGTGTCTCCCTTCATCTCATCCCTTCCTCCCGAGGAGATATACAATATTCGGATTTACTGGATCGGTGCCGAGTCCCCTCCGCTTCACAGTCCAATCCAGTCCAATCCAATCCAATCCAGTCTAAGAGAGCATAATGTAACTGATGATCTAGCTTTAAGAAGTCTATAGTAAGTGTGTGAAAGTGCAGTGAAAAATATTACAATAGCTGACTGGGAGGGCTATATCAGGCACGTTAAGAACCTCGAGGATAAGTTCAGGCAAAACGATGAATTGATGAAGAGCGCAGCACACAATTTTGTTTTAATCTCTTCAGACTGTTGAAGTCAAATTTTAAGGTATGTCTTTAACGTAGACAGACCTTAAGGACCTGAGTTCGTTTGCTATTAAGGTCGAATGTTGTATGTGTGGTGACGCTACATATACATACTTTAAGGGGCTGAGTTCGGTTACTATTGGTATACTTCCTGGTATACGAAATATGTGCAATTCTCAAAGCTCTTCCTGGTCCGCTACACTATTAAGGTCGAATACTGCAGTGCGGTCACATAACATAAACAACTTTAGGGTGTGCGTCGTATAGGACACGCCAGGTCTGAAGAGAATATCAATTGGAGGAATGGTGTCTATAGTCTGATTTTTAAAAGAAGTCACTCGACAACCCCCATTTTGTTCACGTGAAGATGTGCAATGTTGCCACGTATAGCAGATGCCTTCCTATCTCCCTCCCCCTTATCCCTCCGAGTTCTCAGTAATATAAACGAGGGTTGGGATATCTCCCGTAAAAGCAATAACGTTGCAGATGTAACCTGTATTAGCCTACTTTAAGAACAAGAAGTATTTGTTCTCAACACGAATTTATTGCGTTATTGCGTCTTGACAGTTGTGATTCTGAGTATCTATATAAGTTTTACGAAATGCTTTTGTATAAAGTGAATAACTCCACAATACAGTTGAATCTCTCACTCAAGATTGCGCGTTGCAACTAAATACAGGATGAGCCAAAAAACTACGAACCGGCTGCGCGGTGTTTTTCCTGTCTGCGTCCTCGGCGCTAGCTGCCGTCTGCCGCTATCATAGAAAGGCGCGGATGAAACCATACAACATTTTTAAAACTACTTTTAAAAGCTTTACTTACCAACTTTATGAAAGGAGATGCTGAAACTGGCCACCGTCGTTGTCCATACATTTTTGGCACCTCTTGAGGAAACTATCCATCACACACCGTAGTTCACGTTGCGAAATGCTGGCAATTTCCTGGCGGGTATTTTGTTTTAATTCTTCCAGGGTTGTGGGTTTGTCTTGTATACTTTATTTTAAGTTACCCCAGCGATAGAAATCGCAGGGGGTTAGGTCGGTGGACCGAGGGGGCCACAAATCTGTACTAATAATTCTGTCCTCAAACACACTTTAAATTTTTCTCATCGAAATATTGGCCGTATAAGCTGTTGCAGAGTCTTGTTGAAAAAAAGGCAAAATCACGCTCCCTGGCTGTTAATTCTCTAAACAGGGGTGCAAAATTGTAATCATGTATGTACGGGCTTCAACTGTTGACTCGAAAAAAATTGGCGAGTGATGGATAGTTTCCTAAAGAGGTGCCAAAAATGTATGGACAATGACAGTGGCCAGTTTCAGCGTCTCCTTTCATAAAGTTGGTAAGTAAAGCCTTTAAAAGTGGTTTTAAAAATGTTGTATGGTTTCATCCGCGCCTTTCTATGATAGCGGCAGACGGCAGCAGCGCCGAGGAAGTGGACAGGAAAAACATCGTGCAGGCGGTTCGTAGTTTTTTGGCTCTCCCTGTATTATGTATGTAATAAATATATTTTGATATATAATAACATGTATCTTAAAAATATACATCTGTATTATGTTTATGGCTATATAATATATATTAAACATATATCGAGAAACGGTCTCCTCACTTGTTTTAATAGCACGTGTAGTCCCTTTCCTCACTTGGTTGAAAGGAATAAGAGGTTCATTGTGAAGGTGCATATTTTCCTCTTCCTCCTCCTCGAAGAATTCCCTAAGAGGAAAGACAAACTCTCTAGTTTGGCTGTGCAATGTAACACCCCGACGGGAAGCTGACCCTTGTCTGCGGCCAAGAACCCTCGGTCTACCTCTAACTGTACCTCCACCAAGTCTTGCCTCCATAACTACGTATTTTATAAGAGTTTTAACAAAGTAGGCTAACAACACGCCCGACGCAACTGAACACCCAAGCAAGCTCGGTTGTATAGCGATAACTGACCTGGGTAAATGATTCACCAGTGTGGCACCTTTATTTACGTTTCCATGGCAACGGCCTTCACCTCTTACCCTTCACTCCTCTTACTTGATATCTGTCATGTTTCTGCTTTTAAAAGTCAGAGTAGTGACGAGATACGGAGGGCGGCAGCGGCAGCAGGCAAAATGAGGACTTCTTAGGCTCGGAACTTGCACGCCCGCTGAACTTCTAACCATCGGCGAGTTATCTGACAACACTGAATATTTTAAATGATAATAGCGTGCATAAGCATGATGGGGACAACAGATAATGTTTATCTAAAGGACACATCACTCGTTCGCCTTCTTCTGGTGGTCCCTCTGTATGTTCCAGGAACTGCTTTTCCAATCACGCTGTGTTAGTGAAGCTTAAAACTTAGGTAGCAGAAGCTGTAGTAGATTTTATTATGCGTGCTGAAAAACTGAAACATGGTTTGTTTGCGGCCCAGGTGTTCTGTGCCCAAAACTTATAAACCAGACGAGGGTATCGGCCGGAGCTTGCAAACAAAATGGAGATTGGAGTTAGAGAAAAGTAAGAAAAAAGCCTGATGCTTTGTGTACTCGAAGACAATACTATAGTACACTTAATCTACAGAATGTTTTCGAGACCAGTGAGTAAATGTTTCTTCATTGCCAAATGAAGAAGGAAGAATTAATTTCGCAGGATGTCAAATAATGTACAAACGGAATGACTGAAGACCCATCAACAAGTTTCATACTAAATATAACTATGATACGTCATTTAAACTCGATGAATATTATTTTATTTACTCCTAATTTAATCAAATGTGTAGCAGTATATTTTATGTCGTTATACCTTTTAAAGCTTTTGCAAATACAGGATGAGCCAAAAAACTACGAACCGCCTGCGCGGTGTTTTTTCCTGTCCGCGTCCTCGGCGCTCGTTGCCGTCTGCCGCTATCATAGAAAGGCGCGGATGAAACCATACAACATTTTTAAAACTACTTTTAAAGGCTTTATTTATCAACTTTAGGAAAGGAAATGCTTAAACTGGCTACCGTCGTTGTCCATATATTTTGGCACCTCTTTAGGAAACTATTCATCACTCGCCGTAGGTCACGCTGAGAAATGCTGGCAATTTCCTGGCGGATATTTTGTTTTAATTCTTCCAAGGTGTGTGGGTTTGTCTTGTATGCTTTGTTTTAAGTTACCTCAGAGATAGAAATCGCAGGGGGTTAGGTCGGGTGAACGAGGGGGCCACAAATCTGTACTAATAATTTTGTCCTCAAACATACTTTCAATTTTTGATCGAAATATTGGCCGTATAAGCTGTTGCAGAGTCTTGTTGCAATAAGACAAAATCACGCTCCCTGGCTGTTAATTCTCTAAAAAAAAGAGGGCAAAATTGCATTCACATATGTAAGTCATTGTAAGTATTGTAAGATTGTAAGTTGGCAAGTAAAGCCTTTAAAAGTAGTTTTAAAAATGTTGTATGGTTTCGTCTGCGCCTTTCTTTGATGGCGGAAGACGGCAACGAGCGCCGAGGACGCGGACAGGAAAACCACCGCGCAGGCGGTTCGTAGTGTTTTGGCTCACCTGTAGGTATCAAAATATAACTTTTCTTAAGGTATGACGTTTTTATGGAACTTTTTTGCGTTATTCCAAAATAAACTCATGGAACACTCTCCGGTGTATCTGTGCGATGCAATCTATTAACTGCACAGGATAAAACATATTTTTAATTGGAAGCTGAAAGTTAAAGGACGGTTTCATCACAGTTGGTTAAATGAAGATAAAACGACACCCTATAAAATCCAACATAGCTTGATTGTGATTGACACTCTAGTCTCGTAAACGGTTTGCCGTTTCATTGAAAGAGGGGAATATCAAATAAAATTAATTGTCTTGTATCTTCTTAGTTTTGGAGTTATAGTTTTACGACACTAAGCTGCAGCTTTATGTAACATTAAGTCGAGCGAATAATTTGCGACACGAACAGCGTCGCGAGCTGTATCCGTTGTTCTCACTGAATTTCGTAGCGTAATCATAGTCTGACCTTGCCACACGGTAAGCCACAGAGATACATACACTCGCATGTTCCACGGCTGGTTGGTTTTCTCTCGTCACATAAATGGAATGCTCGTACTGTACTTCTCAGTGTCTGGACGTGTATAGTTGTGGACCAAACAGAGCGACCTTTTTACCTAGGAAAAGGGACACAACCTTCCCATTCCACTCGTAAATTTTATGACAAAAAAAAAAGTTGTTTGCGACAAACACCGCCAGGCTTCAACAAGCGCCGTTGTCAGACCCAGCAATTTTATAATATTTTCTCACTTCTCAGTTCATATTTGTATGCTCTTGTGTGTGGATGTGTTGACGGAAGTAAATATGTCTTTTATATGTCGTGTAGCGGGTTCTGCACACGACTGTAGATTTTTAAAGTGGTTTTCGGGTTTGTAGGTAAGCCCCGAGCCTTAGCTCGAGAACAAGGCAGCTCAGCAAATAAGGCACAGGTTAAAGGTGAAAAGAAGTTTATTAGTAAAACTTCAAAGATGTAAGTTTAGTCCTCGTTGAATACTGACTAAAGGTCCGCCAGCGTTACACGGTGACAATCTAAACTAAAGTAACCGCCTTTGCTCTTGACCGGAGGTGTTTTATAACATTTACAATACCATAGGAGGGGGCAAGGTATTAACTTCCCGGGCTAAGAGCTCTGGCACATACACAAAAAAGGAAGGAAGCAATGTCAAACACCTGTCACATACATTTTAGCTAAGGTATACTATGTTGACTCATCCAACAGTTGTTTAAGGTTCTTATACTCATTTCTATTTCCTAGAAAACACTAAGTACAAATGCAGCTGTCGCAAATGTTACTAAACTAACTTCTGGCAGGAAATATCTTTGGTAAATACAGCTCTGGGGGGTTGCATCCGCTAGTTGGAGATGCTTTACTTTGTCATGTCATCCTAGGTTGTATCTTTATACGGCATATATTTCGGCTGTGATTAAGTGCAAAACATTTCCCGAATATGTTATCAGGACAGAATACGTATATATGCTTATCAAGTTTTGTTATGAAACTAGTCGATACGTTTTATTTAGTATATTTATAATCCCTTTGGGGAAGTAATTTAGACAAATGTTTTAATATAACTGTAACACAAAGAATGTTATACAGGATGTTTCAGGACGTCTGCGAACACTCTGAGGAACGATGGATCTCGTAGAGGGGAACATTTTTTTGTCAACCAACCACATCTTCCGACGTCTCGTTACTGAGTTACTCATCCCTGTTTGAAGCGTGTGTGTTAGGATAGGTTTGAGAGGCACAGCCAGTACACTTTGACTCTCTGCTTGTTTACAACCGCTGAATCAAGTGACATCGCCTCTTTCTTGTCCCTTAATTCTAGTTGGGTTTGGTAGGTCTGAGACGCACAGCCCAATTTAACTCAGTCTTTGTGAACAACAGCTACACGCAGACTACCTCCAGAAATACAGGGACTGGGTCCGAACGACTTCGCACCTCGTGTTCAGTTTGTCCAGTGGTTTCTGCAACGCAGTATCGCAGATCCTACATTTCCCGCGCACGTCTTGTTTACCGATGAGGCCTTCTTCACACGAGACGGATACTTCAACAGCAAGAACAGCCACATCTGAGATGTTGAAAACCCTCATGCAGTGTTCGTTAGACATCACCAACAAAAGTATTCCTAAACATCTGGGCTGGGATCGTTGGTGATCATCTGCTGGGAGCTTTCGTTTTGGCACCCCGTTTGAGTACGATAGGTAACTCAAATAATAATTGCATGGTTTTTATAGCTTAGAGTGTCTCGGCTTTAATGGCACAACTTTAACTTTTTTAACAGAAAACAACTGAAGTAAGTTTTATAAATATGTTAAATATTTTAAACTTTTTTAGTTGTTTCTCCCTTTTTGTTAATAACAATAACTGCTTTTTGGTTTTTATCATGTTTTGTCTCGGGACTTGATGAAATTCTGGGCAAGAGCGGAAAAAGTCATTCACACAGCTGCCAATATCGTAACGGTACACTCCCCTTTGTATTCTTCCAGTTCGGAAGTAGCACTCCACCATGCAAATCTGTGATCGGTGGTCACTTCCATCTCGCGTGCAAAGAACGCACAGAATGTCGTAGTGAAAATCAGTTCTGCACCGTCGCAGTACATCAATCTGCTGTGTCATGCAGTGCGAAGTTCAATTCCGCACTTTCCCTTTGAGAATATGGGCTTGCTGAACTAATTATGACATCATTCATTTAAACCGACTGACGGTAAAGGCCGAATAAATCTGAACATCCGTTGCAACCGACGATTGAATATTTAGCACACGGGTGATAGTGAGTGCATTAATTTTCAGGGTGGCATAATCAAGATTAAACACAGGTTGTATACAACATTTTAGCAATTCTAATGTTACAGAATTATTTTATTTTGGTTTATGATTCTGCACTATGTTATGACGTCATTATTTCAGTAGTCCAGTTTTGTCGTTGGCAAGGCGACATTTATTTGGTTTTGTTAGCGGTGTGTACGATCTGAAAAGCTTCGATGAAATGAATATGATGGAGGAATTGGAATTGCGGAGTTCCCTAAGTTATCAAATCCGACAGTGAACACGAGGCATTGTTGTAGCAAATAGTGGAGCTAGTATTACTGCATTGAAGTGACTAGGAACGTTGAAACTTGTAGCAGTTGCCGAAGGCTATTTGAAAGTGTCATTGAAAATGACATTGGGATAGCGAAAAAAATTAACAATTGGAAGCCACAAGTTGATGTAGAAGATCCCAGTTATGGTAGCGGTAGCAATATGACGATAACATTTTCAAATGTGGCAAATTGTACATTCTATTTCTATGGACAAAAATTACTAGTTTTTGTTATATTGAAACGTGTTTGACTTGTGCTGACACCAATTTTGTACGTAGATAAAACAACGAAGTGTCATGGGTCAGTTGAGGAAGTAACCCATTAGTTACCTTTGCAATAGGCTGTGTCGAAGTATTGGGCTGGCTCGGCGTGTCGGAGTCTCCGGTTCGTCGTATTATTGTGTTATCATAAAATAAAGGTTAGTCTGGGCTAGGTTTCTATCAATGTTGATAACACACTCATCTGATTCTTAAAACACTCGATGGTGCGACAATTTTGAAGTCGTACCCTTTGCTTCAATATCTGCTATTGATTCTGTTGCTGCCTACTCCAGTGGTTGGCTATGAGATCTTTCTCTCAGGGTATGCATGGACGTATTTTGAAAGGATAACTTCAGTTTAAATTGACTGAGAAATTTAATGCCAACTAATATTTGAGCTATTGAAGCGAGTTGCCAATCGTTTGAAGTTAAAGAATGAAACGGATTGAATCGTAGCACTTGCAACTATAACAATTGAATTACACTAGGTAACAAAAATTGTTTTTGTCCCTTTCTTAGTGTTTATTGAATAAAATCAACGAGCTGAACACGAATATATCATTAGTTTCTTTTTCCAATGTCGATACGTCTCATAATAAAAATGTATAATAGAATCACTAGTGCGATAATCTTCAGTGTGACTAACTTTGGTTTCAAGTCCAATCACATGACAATTACCCTTTGCATTTGATTATGTTTAATAACTCGACTTGGTTTGATTAAGTTTCACTTTTCATTATGTCTTTTTACACGATTAATTTCTCATGGCGCTCTCATTAAGCGTTCACAATACAAATAATCAAACTGCAATTTATCGCAATTCGTTGTAGAGTAAACCTGAATGTTATATTGGCATCTTTCTTTGATCTAAAACATTACTATATAAAGATTAAATGGCGGAAATTATTAATTCAGAAGAAACTGAAATGGAAGTGAAATTACAGAAGCAGCAGAAAGGATAACACTAAAAGTACTTACCTAAAAAATCCAGAAACCAATATGATATAGCATTTGATCGGTTAATTCCTGGCAACAATGGCAAAACATGTTGAAATACATTTCACCGAAAATGACTGCTAGCGACTCAACAAAACATCAGAACATCTGACATTTCACTTTCTTAACGTCATTTCTCTTGTTTCAAGAACGCCTTCTAAACTCTGTTAGTTTCAGGAATCAATATAATATTGATATATTACAAAGTTGAGCGCTGTCTAAAAATAGTATATGCCACACGTGTTAAAAGTGGTTTTATTTTGCTTGTAACGGCCTTTGTTTCGCAAACATTCCCACTTGCAAAATAAAACCCTACTTTTACCACGTGTACCATACTCTCCTATTATTAATTTACCAATAAGTTTGAATTTACTCCTTTTTTTGTCAATCGTAGTAGCTCAAAGTGATTAGCGATAGATGGCAATGACATTTTTCATTAGTAAAATCACTATACAACGGCACCTTTAACAATTCTATCCACTTATATCGATCTATCAATATTTTGCAAAACAGTCTTCCTTTTGTTTGTGAAATTCTGTTGCGTTTCTGTGGTTATAAAAACGATTGATTGTTGCTTTAAATTAAACATGTCAGTACCCAGAGGTTATAATTGCATGCAAACACATTTTGTTATGTTTGTGGATATTATATCGGATCTAAACAAGTGAAAGGTAAAGTTGTGCTTGAGACAAAATTCTGCGACGCTTACCAAGCTTATTTCGGTGTACCAATTGGACATCAAGATGTTTTATGGATCTTTCACGTGTCTCGCGGTAGCTGTAGGTCTACCTTAGGGTTGGATAAGTGGAAGACAATCTATGCCGTTTTCAGTTCCTCGAATATGGAGTGAACCAACCAACCATCACGACAACTGTTACTTTTGTGTGGTTGACACTACACATTACAAAAGTATCAAGAATAGAAAATATATTCCATATTCTAACATACATCGTCCGCTCCAGTACAGCGCGCTGAGGAGCTGCCAATTCCATTGTCACGAGAACATTCTAATACTGAAGATGAGGTACAAAATTCTAGTGATGACAGCGATTTCTTCAACTATGATGAGCGCATTGCAAAGGAACCACAGCTCAAAAAACGTTGGATGACCTTATAAGGGAGTTGGAACTAACCAAGTCAAAGGCCAAACTCCTTGCATCCCGTCTTAAGGAAAATAACTTGCTTGTTGAAAGAGGCAAAATAACAAAATACAGAGTACGGCATAATGATTTTGCTAGCTTTTATCAAATTTCAAGACATCTATGTTTTGCAGCAATGTTAATGCTCTCTTTCAACACATACGATTCCTTATGAACCAGACCAGTGGCGTCTTTTTATAGGTAGCTCAAGTACAAGCCTTAAAAATGTCCTACTACACAATGGGAACAAGTTTCCTTCCATCCCTGTAGCTCATTCTACTCACCTGAAAGAAACATACGTAAACGTCAACCTGCTCTTTGAAAAACTCATCTATGGATGCCACAAGTGAGATATTTGTGGTGATTTCAAGAAGTTGGGGTTTCTTCTAGGGCTTCAAGGTGGTTACACCAAGCATTCTTGCTTCCTCTGCCTATGGGATAGCAGGGCAGACGATCAGAATCACACCAGGAGAGACTGGCCAACAAGAAAAGAATTGCACACACAGCGTAAAACATGAACGTCTTGTGTCTACTAGAAGATCCTATTACCCCCGACTCCATATCAAACTTGAGCTAATTAAACAATTTCTCAAGGGTTTGAACAGCAACTCTTAGGCTCTAACTCTCATCAGACAAATTTTCCCCTAGTTATCTTAAGCAAAAATAAAAGGTTGAACATTACCGGACCTCAGATTCGTGCGATGTTACAATCTAAAGAACTTGTAGGTATAATGACTTGACGAACGTGATGCTTTCGAAGCCTTTAGAAAAGTAGTGCAATGTTTTTTGGTTAACAAAATAAGTGAAAATTACAAGGAACTGACTGACAATTTGATACAGATACAGTGTGATTGGGTGCAGAATGTGTGTCAAAATACACTATTTGTTTTCTCACATTGATTGATTTCTTTAGGCAAAATTTAGTAGATGTCGGCAAGGAACATGGAGCTTATGGAAAGAAGGTATCAGGGACGCAGGGATTGTGCAGTGATGGGAGATTGTGTATGAGCAGAGGGATCCAAAAAGCATAAAAGGTAAAGCCACTCTCGTGTACATTTTTGAGTGACGGCAGTGTTGTATTGAAAATGAGGTGTTATTCAGTATTATGTCAACTTATGTGAACCATTATAGAACCATTATAGAATGTACTTATGTTAGTTCTCTCTTATGTCTCTAGTTATATTAAATAAACGTGTGCCTAATTTTGGTTGTTTTTAATAATATTGAAGGATGGATTATTACATCCGAAATATTGACATTGGGGAAAAATCACTCACACATCCATAATAAACATCATCAAATTAAAAAAAAAAGCAATAAACGCTAAAAATAAGTTAAACGAAAACTTGGTCAAACGTTGTTGCTTAGTGTTATTATACCTTCTAACTTCTGGAGCATCAATTTTACAGTTTGAAATAACTGTTTCCGCAATAAAGAAACTAGAAGCATAACTTGCCGTGAGTCGCTAAAGTACTTACCGGTAAAATCCCTTGCGATGGGCGCTAAATCTTACTCACACAGGACGTCACTGAGCGCTTAAAATAGCATACCATTAATCACCAGATTAAATGACTAATTCTCAAGAAGGAGTGTCACGAATGTATGCACGAATGTGTGCTCGAAGGTGTGCAAATGAATGTGTCTCTGATTAGAATACACGCCCTTATATTAACTCTAGCTCCGCCTACATATGAGCTCCGATCTCAGAACTCCTACGTATGGTATGTGATACTGTTATTAGGCGGCACCTCCCTGACTCAGAATTTCATTACCTTTCTCTTTTCCAGGATTTCTGTCTACGTGACTGTTCAAACGTACTGAACTTATAACCTAACTGTATTCCAAGCATCTTTAAGCTAATGCTTTCGCTCCTCACTCTCTTACTAATGACTTTGCTAACATGACTCGCTAATTACCTTTTTCTTCGGAAAAATCTTTCAGCTCAAGGTTATTATATTAACATTGGTTTAATATACGGAAATTACTTATTGCAATTATTTTTATCTTAGTATCATTTTTTTATTTAATTATGTCTTCCCGTCAATAATTACGCTATCAGTGTAGTCACATATCTTTGCTAGCGGTAACGAAGATCTCGAATCGAGAACAGATAACTAGATAACGGGATAAAACAAACGTATATAGAATTTGAATTTAAAATGTAATTGAACTTTTTTGACACACTACAAATCCGTGTAATATTCCCTTTTTAAGCTTTCACTGGACACTTGCCACTGTGAAGAATATTCCTGGCGCAGCGAACTTTGTCTTTTCCTGCGCAACGAAATCTCAGTATAATTAATTTAGCGTAACTTTCTGGTTTACGCAATAATACTTATTTAATACAATCATGCGATCATAATCAGCACCTTCGCGGTATTAACACTAATCTCGCCGGAATATGAGCATCGGCACTTTCATTATCCACGGAACAACTGCGCGCGAATTATCTATCTCTTATTAACGTGGATTCGGCGTGGTTTACATGTAGAGACTGGGGTACTGACAAGTATTTCTCGCTAAATTTATATTGAAATAGCCCACTCTTGGAGCATAACTAAAGTAATTTCTTATTGGTCACAATTTCGCGGTTGGTAGCGTCAGTCTTCAATGACGCAATTTTACTCTCTTCTTATTGGCTTAAGTGCTTAACCACGTGACTATTTACATTAGGTAACCCGGAACTTTCCCTTATTACCTCAACATTTCGCCTTCTACATGCTTACTCTACCTTCTCTGATTTTAATAATACAAGAATATACTTTTCCACTTCACTTAAATACAAAAGACTTGCAAGCTAGCTATACTAAGAAGTTTCACTTCTACGCCCACAAGAAACGTTTTTAAGACATCTAACTCCGAAAAACCAGACACATTTTAACATGGTCGATATTTAGGTACAATTACACAAACACACACACACAAACACACACACACACACACACACACACACAAACGATCCTTATACGAGGATATATAATACATAACATAAAATTATTTGTGATGGCAAAATACTGTCTCACAATAAAATGATGTAGCCTTTTAATAAGATAATTCTCGTGTTTGAATGTGGGCATGCTTGTCAGGGCGACGGAAGATTTCGGTTTTTTTAAACTTCAGATAACTTGTATGAAATTGTGTACAAAAGGCTATCATGAAACCAGTCCTTGTCAACGATTATAGCACGCATGCCATAATTAGACGATTATGAATGATTTGCAATGTGATAACTACTGAGCGAGATGGCTACGTAGTAACGTATCAGGATGCATTTGGGAGGTCCCACTTTCATTCCCGTCCACCGCACACTCCGACCTGTGTTTTTTCGTGGTTTTCCTGGTCGATTAAAGAATCTGAAGTGGTATCTCATCTACCACGATTATTTTCCATAATTTCCCTCTCATTCTGTTTCCTTCTCATTTTTCAGGCGTGCTTCTAGGTTTCGCAGCGCATTGCGGTGCCGGATAGATGGCACAGGTGCTTTTTCAAAGGAATTGTACTCTCCGTGGACATTAGGGGGCTATTTGGTCGACGGGTCGTGCATTCCTCTCCCTAAGTAGCTCCAGCAGTGGGACGAGTCTTCGAGCATGGACATCTGCGCGTCTCGGTGGCCTGTCTGCGGCCTGTAGCCTCCTGTGGTTTCTTAACTTCATTCCTTCCTCCTAGGGGATATATGTAGGTGCAGTGCGCGAGGTGTCCCCCTCTGTTGTATAACCTATAACTGTATACCTATAATGTGATAACCTACTAAATGTATAAGGATTGCATGGGCGGCGCCGTGGCCGAGTGGTTAGACCGCTCGCCTCTCAGGCGGCCTGGGTTCAATCCCAGGGACCCGCATGTGGAATTTGTGGTGGACAATGCGGCGTCATTCCACCAACTGCTCCATCATCACCTTTCCTTTCATCCATTTCACCATCATTTCGTTTCATCTACTTCCTTCCTCCCACACTAGGCATCGGGCTAATCACCCATCCTGCATATTCTGTCTGATCCATGAGTGTCTGCTCCTCGACGGGCCTCTGACCCCAGGCACCCACCTATAAGTCCTGGGGGGGTGTAAGTCCTACATAAGAGGAGGTTAAACAGAGAAAGAAGACGAAGAAAGGATTGCATAAGGGAATATTATTCAAAGTAAAGAAATCAGCAACCATGGCTCGTATTTACGCAAAACCTTTTAAATATATAAGCCAAATTCTTTATTAAAATTCATTCCAACACTTGATTAATCTATTCCTTCGGATTGCCACAGCAGTAATCAATCAGAGCCATCCAGCGCTAATCACCGCTATATAACAAAACAGCTGCAGCATGTAGCGCAGGGTTGCCCTGAATTTAATTGAATTGAGTTTAATTTATGGACGTTATTTAACTGCTGTGGTCCTTAGCGTCCCATTCTATATTGGGCATGAAAGACCGGTAATTTTTCTCAGAGGCCTCTTTATCAGGCTTTAGGTTCTTTTACGTGCCGTAAATCTACGACACTGCACCACCGGCTTTACTTACCTTCCGAAGAAAGCAACGCTAAGGATTTTTACGCCCGAAAAAATCCATCGCCCTCCGCAGGGACCGCGGGAACTAGAGGCTAGCATGGTAACCACTGCACCACGAAGACGACAGGATTTCCCTGAGGAGGTCAACACAAGATGACCGAAATATTGACTGAATTAATTACTATTACGCGGCGTCAACCGTACAACTTAGATTATGATCTTATTACTGATATTTTGAAGGCTATTACTGGATTTTTTTTATTTCCCTTTTGTTTTTAATTGATGTCATTTTTTAATATGGGAAAATAGCAAGTGAATCGAAGGTGAGAAAAATGTCCACGAGGTTGTCATTCAGAGTTATTAAATCGATGCAGCGGTTTAAAAATGGGGTCTAAAGCATGTGTTGCGCCTGAACTGGGGGAAAAATTTCGCATAAGTGTGCTTTGAAGTATGTTGTATCCGTGCACTAAAAATATTGCCAAAACGAGTAAAACCGCATTTCACTTCTGCCTTAAAATGCATTACTACAAAGGCTTAAAAGCAAAATAAGAGGGCTCCTGGACAGAAAATAAATAAGTGAATAAAATAAAAAATAAAAATAAAGCTCCGCAAATTATTCCTTTTGAGATAGGCTCTTAAAAGTGCATGTTCATCCGAGAAATGCAGTAGCACTGAAAGTTCTGAAAGATGATAAGGGTAAATATTCCGTACTGTACAAATTATTTCGACCCCCTCACATTCGCTCCCAAGTTACCTAAAACCCTTCCTCTTTGCTGCAATTAGTGGTCGCTGCGAGACTTAAAAAGAGCCCAGCGCAGAAACAGCTGTATTAGCGTCACGGACTAAAACGCTGTAATCAGAGATGACGCTGTGGGCATTAGGAAAGGAAGAAGCATTTGCCTTCTTTCACTAATTCGTTTGCTTTAAACATGCAAAAAGGTAACGACATGTATATTCCTAATCCAATTCTTAGTACTACACTTCGGAATCCGTGACCAAATGAGAATGTTCCGCGAGGGAGGTCCCAGGTTGAAATGGGGATTTTTTTATAGTTTTCCCGGGTCGGCAAGTGAATTCTGGGGTAGTTTCTCACGATTTTAATATTTCGCCGCTTCAGCGCTGCAGTCGCGATTTTGAGCATGCGCGATCCCTTATTTCATTCATTAGGAAGCCATACGCAGCTGCGAGCGATCGTTGCTTTGTATTTTCCTGTTGTTAGAGCGTTTCGAAATGTTGAAAACAATCTAACGGCCCCCCGACTGCGAATTCAGATCATGATTCGGTTTTTGGAATGTGAGAAATGTTACGCTAGCAAACAATAATCGCCAATTGTGTGAGGTTTATGGGGAAACAATAATGAGCGACAATGCCCGGCAACATAAGGCCAAGCGAACTCAAGATCTGATCGCATCATTTGTTTGGGAATAATTCGACCATCCTCCTTACAGTACGGATTTGACATCAAGCGATTTTTATGTTTCTTCATCTGAGAAAATTCCTTGGTGGAAAGCATTTCAACCACGATGATGTGAAACAAGAAGTGCAGTCTTGGTTTCCATCATAGGCGGCATCATTATTTGACGATGGCATATAAAAACTGGTTTCCCGTTACACAAGTGCCTGAATAACAGCTGTGATTATGTGGAAAAGTAGTGTAAGCTATATGGTAATAAATGAAAATAAAGTATTTGGAAAATAATGTTATTTTTAAAAATTATTACCGGTACTTACTTTAAAAACACCCCTCGTACCACGAATTTTCTATCCATCATTCCCTTTCATCTGTTTCAGCGTTGCTCGACCAGGAGAAGGCGATTGGTGCGTGGCAGCGGGACGGTGGAGTTTGTAATGTGTAAAGGATTTCACCCTGACGCTAGGACGGCCGCCTGGTACCCCTTCCTGGAGGGCTCTTTCCCGGCGCCCCCGGGTTCATGATGGCACGGCAAACTCGCAGTGCAAGGGGGAGTGACAGGGAGGGATAAAGGTAGCTCCATAGAAAATTCAACACGAGTAGAGCGGCGAGTTCTGCAAGCATCAAAATACATAAAAAAATGGAAAACATATTTTAAACTTTGGAAGCTTGTTTAATTTTATGGGATATCGGAAAGTAATAGAAGTGGAGTCCACAACGCATTAAATGTTTGTAAAGCTTCATCTTACACTTGTAGTAGTTAGAGGGCGTGAATGTACATATATCAGAAAATAGAACAAAGTCGCAAAAGTATTTAAACTGCACTTGATCATTTAATGTATTCAATAACGCTTATAGTTTACCGCTATACAGTAAATACGCGGTAGTTCTTGCACGCAGTGTTTTTGTACTCGTGGTTTGGTTACGGGTGGACGAAAAACGATATATCTGATATTGGTTTAGACCTATGTCAGCCAACTGAATGTTTTCTGACGTCATGGAGCTACCGGCTCTCAGCTAGGAACTCGGTGAGAAGTGTAGGGCAGTTACGCAAGGGGAAAGGCGAAGTTACTGTAAGCGAAAGACTAGCGGAGTGAGGGTAATTTATGTTGTGCTTTGTACCTACCTGATTATAAGACACAAATCCATCCTTTGCTTCCCCTCCGCAACCTTTTACCAATTATATTCCCGAGAAGGTGTTACGTCACACGACTGTGATACGTTGCACATGATGTAGTTGGCTGACTCTGGTATTGATGATTTAATTCATACAAAGTAAGAAGAGAAAACAGTATCCTGAGAACTGCAACAATCATAAACGTACTCTTTAGCTGTCGTTGTGAAGTTGGTATAAAAAGGTGTCCATGCTGTTCTTCTCATAGTTGGAGTGCCTAGGAAGAGCCTGATGTCTTCTTCGGAACCTATGTATATGTCTTTGTTTTACAGATCACATTGAGAGGGATATTCAAGATCCTTAAGCAATTTATTTTATAAAATCACTCACATGTAACAAAATCAATAGTTAACTTATTTTCCTTCTAAATCCATCGCCATTTATACCATTACACACAATCATTAAAATTACACACTAAGCTCTATGATATTAAATTCTAGGAAATGATTTGATAAACATATACATTTTATGCATCCTTTATGACACCATCTATTCCACCATATGTTTAAGGGAATTTAAATTGAGTTTTATTTATGGACGCTCTTTAACTGCTGTGGTTCTTAGCGTCCCGTTCTATATTGGACGTGAAATACCGGTAATTTTGCTCAGAGGCCTCTTTATCAGGCTTGAGGTTCTTTTACGTGCCGTAAATCTACGACACGGGACCACCGGCTTTACTTCCCTTCCGAAAAAATCCATCGTCCTCCGCCGGGTTTGAACCCGCGACCTTGGGAACTAGAGGCTAGCATGGTACCACTAGTCCACGGAGGACATGGTTAAGGGGACGAGGTAGACTGAACACATGGAAATTACGCTTTAGGTGTGTTAAATTACCACTGTTCTGAAAGGTTTTTCCTGAAATTTTTATGAATTGCTCTATAAATCATGAAAATTATTTAAAGTGGTTGTTTTCATTGATAGTTTATGTAATTGAGTCCATAAACATTATTTCATTCAGCAGAAAAATAATAAAATTTACTCTTAAAACATGTGAATTCATGTACCTTTTTCTCTGATCCTACTTGCAATACGGAATTACACTTTTACATGTTTTTTCTTAGTATAATAAGCTATCTTCTGAACCACAATTATTTAGTTATGTATATCGGTTCACTAGAAACTGAAAAAAAAATAATTGCAAAGTCAAAATGTAAAAATGTGAAAAATTTGCAATGTTTTTGCTTTCATAATATCATAATATACATTATAAAATTATGATTGTGGTTCAGAAAGTTTAACTATGTGTTGTATACATGTACTGAAAACTGCAGCTCTCTACCTTTCATATGTTCTGAGAAAAAGGTACAAAGTATCCAAAAATGTTGTTTTGAGAAAACTGAATTTAAAGTTTGAAAATTAAAATTCTGATACACTTCAGTACATTCCAGGGTCATAATCATCTGCACCTTCATTCCTGGATTACTTAGCTCTTTTGATTGCCTTCTCTTGGTCCTGACCTCTTTTGTTAATTGCTGAAATGCTCGCTGGGCATAATATGGTCGTTCGTTCTTGAAAGACATAAAAATGTTCTTAAAAGGGGCGTTGCATGACAGCTTTAAAGGAATGCAGACTAGCATTTAAATGGTATTTAAATGTCTTAAAAACCTCTTAACCACCAAAAAGTATTTATTTTCTGAAACTGGAAATAGTAGAGATTTTATTGGTGCCTAAAACAAAAAATATGATTTTTGACCATTTAGGAGTACCTTGTCCCCTTAAGCAGTACTCCGTACAGCCAAGAAAATTTCAGTGTTACAAGAAAATGTATTTAATTTAATTGCAGAAAACAGAACAACTGTTTGCCCATGAACACTTGCGCAGAAAAGAGGTCTGTTGCAGGGATATTTCGTAAGCGCGTATTTATTTCGTATGGCCGGAGGGCGTTAAATGTTTCAATGGTGTTCCTCATTTTGTAAATAAACACTCTTCGCTCTCGCTCTTTCTTCTCGGTGGCGCCGCGGTAACGTGTGTGAGTCGCTTTCAGGAGGTCCCGTGTTCTATCCCCGGCGACGCCCAGATCCATGGGTTTTTCATGGTTTCCCCGGGTCGCTAGGGGTGGTTCCTCTTCTACCACGACTCTCCTGCTCCGCATTTCCTATAACCTTAATCTTACTTGTCATCTGTTTCAGAATGTAGGACCAGGCGACGGTGTTCGGCGAGTTGCGGCTGGACGGTGGCTATGCGTTCTGTGGAGGTTTCTTCCTGACGTGGTCCAGGGACCGCTCGGTTGTATACTCGCCTTTGCGTGCTTTCGGGCAGGCACTCCTTCGGGGACTCCCCGGAGGCTCAGGGCCTAAAGGGTGGCCACGGGCGGCGTTGGATGCATTCAATCTGGAAACATTAGGGACCCCGTCCGTGCTTGTGCTCGTCATCATCTGGATGTGGTCGCCCTTCGGGTCTCTCCTCTCAACCCCTCCTCTCAGGGGTCACGGTAGAAGCATATGGAGCCGGAGGTTCTGAGTATGGTGCTTTGTCCTGGTTTCGGGGGCCCCTTCCGTTCGTCAGTAACCCCCCCCCCTCTCTCTCTTCAGGAATGGAGATTATTTTCAAAACTATCACATTAGTTTTGGAATATTAGAAATTTCCAGTCATTGCCAGCGAGTACAGTTGTGCACTTAGCTATAAATATAATTAATATTAGTATGCAGAAGCAGCATCTGTTGCAAACTGTGTTCGATTTTAATTCTCAGTAGGATGGGGAAGAGCCCCTTCTGAAAATAATTCTAATTTGAAACTGTAACTCCATGCTCTAATAAAGGTAATGATATGATTTTTTTAAAACTAATAGGTCAGTAGTTTTAGGTTCACTTTTGAAAGAGCAATGTTATAAACACAAGCTTTTTGTGTGGAACGACTTCTATAATTCGTAACTATAATTCCTACAATCTTAAGAATGTAGTCAGGAATCTTTGCTGCACACGCTGAATACTAGTAAATGCCATTTTCAAGGACCAGAGCGTAATGAAGCATGACTCACTTTATAAATAGGATAGAAAGCCATGCCCTAATCCTGTAACGTTTCCAAAATGTCAAATGGTGCACGTAATATTTCCGTAGGTAACTCGCTGTATTCACGAATCTGAGCTGAGATTTTAACTTCCACATGTTCTCGTCGAACATCCCACACTTCCAAATTATTCTTTTGTCGTCCAAAGCACCTCATATGCAGGCTTGCTAGGATTATAGTTCAACGCAGGAAATCTGCCTCCTGATTGACACAGGTAATTTCATTATCAAATACATTCCTTCACTTTTCGGAACAGATACGTATTCTAATATCGGTTTGAGTATTTAAATTAAATTAAATTGAATATTATTTATGGACGCTCTTTAACTACTATGGTCCTTAGCATTCCATTCTATATTGGGCGTGAAAAACCAGCAATTTTGCTCAGTCCTGTATATCAAGCTTGAGGTTCTTTTACGTGCCGTAAATCTACGACAGGGGACCTCCGGCTTTACTTCCCTTCCAAAGGAAGCCATGCTAAGTATTTTTGCGCCCGAAAAAAACCACCGCCCTGAGCCGGGTTTGAACCCCGACCACGAGTACTAAAGGCTAGCATGGTAACCACTACACCACAGAGGACGACGCTTTGAGAATTTGAAGTGTAACACTGCACGGAGAAGTGAACAGCTGCTTACGAGCACAGGACCCGACTTCTGGTTCACTTCTGATTCATCTTCGTCACGGTATTAAAGTGCTTACCTCTATGATGATCTTTGAGTCAGGGGAACACGTGAAAATCACTTGGGAAAATATCTGGTGAATATGGAGGGTGCGAGAAAACTTCCCAGTTGAATATTCTGAGCTCCGCCTGGGTCAGGATTCAACTTGGAAGATTTCTGGCATCCTCCGTATTCACCTGAGCCTGCCCCAAGTGATTTTCACATGTTCCTCCAACTCAAATGTAAGCACTTTAAACACCGATGATGAAGTCAAATTAGTGAACAGCTGGTTGCGAGCACAGGACCCGACCTGGTACAACACTGGCTTGGAAAAACTTAAGTCACATCCCCAAAAATGCTTGGAAAAACATGTTGACTATGTACAAAAGTAACAGAAGGATTGTACAATATAAATAGAATGAATTCAACATCATAAATTGTGTGTAATGTTTTTTATAAAATAGGGAAACTTACTTATTGGACGCCCCTCGTATTATAACATCTTCCGAATTTCCTGTCCCTCCATTTCGCCTCCATTCTCATTTCACTTCACCTTTCATCTGTTTGGTCTCTTTCAGGGTTGCAAGTGTCGGCGGGAGGCCTTGGAGTGTGCATGGCAGGGGAAAAGGATGCTCTAAGGAAACCCTCGTTCTTCGGACTACGAGTGGCCTCGGGGTCCCGGATCCCCCAGGGGATGTGTAAGCCTAAGGGAGGGTGGGGGACGTCTGCACCAGCCAGCACCCGGGGAGTTCAAATCTGTAACTCATAGGGACCCTGCCCTCTGCCTCCTGGTCCGGCCGCTTTCTGTCTCCTCTCACCTTATACTCCCTCCCTGCGAAGGTCGAGATGTTAAGCCTCCTTCCCTACCTAGTCCTATCCTATCCTACTCCTTAAGTGATGAAGGTCCTCTTCAGTTTGCTATTTATCACCATCACTTCAGAATCCCAAAGATTCTTGGGATATAGCTTAGGGAAACGCATGTCACACGCATCAGATCGTTGGTGTTTGTTTTATGACATTTAACTCCAAGTATTTAGTTCTATGAATCAAACAACTATTACTCAATTTTACTTCTGGACACACTCGCTTCTACAATGTGCTCACTAGTCGTGCTACATAGCAAACGAGCGAGGTGGCGCTGTAGTAACGTGTGCGACTTGCATTCGGGGTGTCTCGGGTTCGATCCCGGCGACTGACTACTCTAACCCATGGGTTTTTCGTATGCTAGCCTCTGGTTCTGAGGCCGCGGGTTCGAACCCGGTGGAGGGCAATGGATTTTTTCGGGCGTAAAAATCCTTAGCATGGCTTCCTTCGGAAGGGAAGTAAAGCCAGTGATCTCATGTCGTAGATTTATGGCACGTAAAGAACCTCAAACCCGATAAACAGGCCTCTGAGCAAAATTACCTGTCTTTCATGCCCAATATAGAATAGGACAGTAGGTTATTAAGGAGAGAGCGAGGCCACTTTTTTTGGGCATGTATGGGAAAGGATAGGGAAAATGAGGCTAGATGGGGCGGTTCAAGGAGGAAAATGGGTTTATATGGGAGAGATAGGGAATACGACGACCAATACTATGCTAGACAGGGTTAAAGGAGGGAAATACGTTTATATGAAAGAGATAGTAGAGAGCTGTTAGGCTAGACAGAGGCTGAGGAGTATGGTTTATATGAAAGGTATAGGAAAAACGAGGAGAGGTATTACACTAGACAGAGTTGAAGGGTAGAGTATGTCTTTTATATGAGAGAGGTAGGGAACAGGAGGAGGGGTGTTAGGCTAGACAGAGGTTGAGGAGTAGAGTATGGTTTATATGAGAGAAATAGAAAAACGAGGAGAGGTGTTAGACCAGACAGAGTTGAAGGGTAGAGTATGTCTTTTATATGAGAGAGGTAGGGAACAGGAGGAGAGGTGTTAGGCTAGACAGAGTTGAAGGGTAGAGCTTGTCTTTATATATGAGACAGTCAAGGAACAGGGGGTAGGGATGATAGGCTAGACAGAGGTCAAGAAGTAGAGTATGGTTTATATGAGATATAGGAAAACCAGGAGAGGTATTAGGATAAGGAGGTTGAGTATGCGTTTATAAGGAGAGACGAGAAAACGGAGAGATCCTATGCTAGGATAGACAGCTGTTAAAGGTAGAATGTGTTTTCTATAGGTTAGATAGGAACCCAAGGAGAGATACTCAGCTAGACAGGAGCAGGCGGGAAATGCGCTTTATGAGAGGCAAGGGATACGGGGAGAGATGCTAGACTAGACAGAGGTTTAGAGTATGCGTTTATATGTATGAGGGATATAGGAACAGGAGGAGAGATATTAGGCTAAGGAGGTTGAGTAGCCGTTTATAAGGAGAGATGAGTAAACGACCTTGAAAGCGACTTTAGGCGAGAACTTCATGGAAATATGTTTCATGTCAATGTTAGAGCGCTAATTCTAGACATGCTCATCACGTAACCTATTCAGGGAAAAGGTGACTCGCTCAGGGGAGAAAGGTGACCAGCAACGGGAAAAACGTTACCAGCAAAGGGAAAAAGGTGACCAGCAAAGGGAAAAAGGTGATCAGCAAAGGGAAAACGGTGACCAGCAAAGGGAAAAACGTGACCAGCAAAGGGAAAAACGTGACCAGCAAAGGGAAAAACGTGACCAGCAAAGGGAAAAATGTGACCAGCAAAGGGAAAAAAGGTGACCAGCAAAGGGAAAAAACGTGACCAGCAAAGGGAAAAAGGTGACCAGCAAAGGGAAAAAGGTGACCAGCAAAGGGAAAAACGTGACCAGCAAAGGGAAAAACGTGACCAGCAAAGGGAAAAACGTGACCAGCAAAGGGAAAAAGGTGACCAGCAAAGGGAAAAAGGTGACCAGCAAAGGGAAAAACGTGACCAGCAAAGGGAAAAAGGTGACTAGCAAAGGGAAAAACGTGACCAGCAAAGGGAAAAAGGTGACAAGCAAAGGGAAATAGGCGAACAGCAAAGGGAAAAAGGTGACCAGCAAAGGGAAAAAAGGTGATCACCAAAGGAAAAATGTGACCAGCAAAGGGAAAAAAGGTGACCAGTAAAGGGAAAAAAGGTGACCAGTAAAGGGAAAAATGTGACCAGTAAAGGGAAAAATGTGACCAGCAACGGGAAAAATGTGACCAGCAAAGGGAAAAACGTGACCAGCAAAGGGAAAAACGTGACCAGCAAAGGGAAAAAGGTGACCAGTAAAGGGAAAAAGGTGACCAGCAAAGGGAAAAGGGCAGGGAAAAGGCGGTCCTCTCACGGGAAATGCTAACCCACTCACACTAACAGGTAAGTAATTCGGTTAGTATCACAGGGTAGGACAGGTTCCGGGAAGCGGATATAGCATAGTTCCGTATGATGTTACAGGTAATTCAGAGAGTATCGTAGGTATTTAGGATAATTCAAGTAACATAGGTGTTTAAAGTCACTCAGCTAGTATCACAGGTACTCATGGTAATATAGAGAGTAATTAGATCATAAACATTTCTTATCCAACGTTACAACAATTTATATATTCTTTTCTAAATCTTACAAACTTATTGTACGATGCGGAGAGGGATAAACTGCATATTGGTTCACAAATTGAAAAGCTTTGCGTCAACATACCTTTATTTAAGTTTGTTGTAGATGTCTCTCCCCTTTTATCTAGGCTTGAGACTAGCACTAGGATTGCTCCTAATGGCAGGGTTACCACCTTCCCTTCCATCTTCTTCTTTCTTCATCAGGCGTCTGCTAGTTGCATATCAGCACACGGATAAACTTCATTTTTAACATTGTAGACTCACGAGAAAATCTTCATCTTCGACTTACATTCTCTTAAGCACTGTTTGTAATACTGTAATGTCCATACGCATAGGTAGTTATTCCATCCTCAGCAATAATTCTTTTATCATCAAAGGGATTCAATGTAATTTTATTCACTTGCACTGTGGTAACAGCATGCTTTCGCGATAGGATTAGATTCATAGGTGTTCTGATGATTTCACAGGTTTTAAGACAGTCTGTATAGCTGTCAAACGAAATGTACTGCTTAATAGCGCTACGTTTTATACGTTTAATCTTTTTTATCATTGAGCCTTGAATATCTAAGGCATACATCTTAGGACGTAGTCCAACAAAGCGTAGGATGATTTTGCTATTAGCCTCATCTTTAGATTTTCCCAATACCTTCTTGTTCTGAGTAGAGTGGCATATATGATTGACAGGGTAATCAGCTGTATCCAGATGCTCAAGAAAACGTAGCTTGTCCTGGTACACATCTTCAGTTGTAACACGATGAATGAACGAATCAGTGTCCATATACATAAGCTTCAGGTTTTCAGCTCCATAATAAGGCAACAACACGTCGTAATGATAGTTATACATTAATGTCTTGGAGATGTCCAACACACTCATACCAATGTATATAGGCTTGTTGAACACAATCTGACGAGAGGCCATATGTACAGCAGCTAGATTAGCAGCATATATCGTCCTGTCGATAAACGTAGGCTTGGCGATCAGCTTCTCTAGAGTCTTCTCATTGGTCACCAGTCCTATATCCACACGGCTACGCAGGTTCTCCATAGTTTTTCCAAACATGGCGTTGTTAAAAAGCTTGAAGAGATCCTTCTCGAAGTCATTTGCAGCTTGTTGTCGTAGCCTGTTGTTAAATTCCACATAAGGTTTCAACCACCGAGACTGTAGGAATTGTAGCACACGATGGATTTTTGTTAGTCGTAGTCCATGACTAAGAGCCTGCTTCAAAGCTATGTAATCCACTACATACTTCTTTCGAGGTCCAAGATGGGGTATCAGTTTCTTTGTAGATGCTTCCAATGGCTTCATACACTCAGGCAGGAAAGGTAGATCGTTGTGTAGATCGTGAAGTTCTGCAGGATATTCGATATCAACTTCTAATATGTACCCATGAGGATCATCTTCTTGTAGTGTTTCTAAGTTGATTTCTTCAGGCGACACCCACTGAAATCCACCAAAAGGAAGGGCGTGACACATTGCCCACCCATATTGGTTATTGGCGTCCTCGTATGTGAAAAATTGGGTTGGTCTCGACGGATCAAACTTCTCCATATACGTGTTATTAGCCTCAGCATACCGATGGGAAACTTGGCATAAACCTCCTCTTATACCTGATTCCACCATGAGTAGTTGATCATAATCTTGTAACAGCTCCAGCTTAATTTCAGTATACAACAACATAGCATCCCATGTAAGTCCTGGAGAGGTAAAATAATGGGCAGGATCAACTTTGTGTGTTTTGAGGGTTTGCTCTCTGAACGTCTCAAAGACATCAGCTAGGAGTAGTATATCTGAGGTTAAGTAGAGATCGCTGTACTCTCCCATGTTTCTTACATTAAACAGCTCCCATACATTTCTAGCATGATCGTAGTCAGTATCAGTAATTTCTTCTTCATTTAATCTATTGTAGAAGGAGTCCTTAGGAGGCAAGCAGGTCTCGTTCAGGGCATCCCATGACGTAACAAAATCATATGGAAATACACCCTTACGGGTCATCAACTTCAATTTGTCTTCTCCAAAGTACTTTAGTGTTTCAGGATATGAGGTTAGATTTTTTACCAACTTATCCAAGCTTGTACTGAGGAATCGGAAGCTGTCCACAAATCGAAGCTTTATATCTCCTACATACTTGGTGAATGAGATATAGCTTTCTTCAGAGTTAGGAATTACCTCCACACGTTCACTTGTACAACCCAGCTCCTTAACAATGAAATGAGAGTCATATCCGCTAAGGTTATGCATGAAGACTGGTATATATTTAGGTGTTTTACAGGCTAAATTACATTCATTATGAAGACTTCCACGATATTCACCACTGATGTGATCATGGTCGCGTACTTTATAGTTCTCTTCTGTAAAGGGTTTTCCACACAAGTAGCATGTCGTAGAAGACTCAAAATCCTTTTGCTCTTGATCCGTAAGTTTCATAGGCTTAGCAGATTTGTATATGTCATCAATCATTTTTGCAAGAGATGTCAGGTACAGCATAAACTTCTGAGCAGCATCAGCACCACGATACACATAGGGTTGCTTAGGAAGACCAGTTTCGAGATGTTCAACTCTGTATGTAGGCTTCACGTAAACACAGAAGCTCATTGGTGTGTGCTCTTGATAAGGGGTTGTATAGGAAGTTTCAGGATTGGGTGTACATGTATGGCATGGAGTGAGAATACTCTCAAAATCAGCATAGATGACATAAGGTACTTTCAGCATCCTCTCAACATTTTTAAACTGTACAATTGCTTTCTCCTTGGTAGGCATAACTACCCTTGCAACACCATGTTGATTACAGATAGTCACATGTTCTTGTAGTTTTTCCTGTCCACTTCGTCCATATCGATCATCAAAATGTGTAAAGCAGCGCTTACAAGTATAAACCCGTCCATTATGGTTAGTTTTCTGACGTCGAACGAGTTTCTCAAAATTCTTTATATATACGTAGTGATGTTTTCCACAACTGTCACTCAATAGTAGCAGGTCACGATGTTCAGGTAGTTCAATATCAGCAACCTTTATTGGATACACCTCATGCTTCTCATCTAGAACGAAAACGTTAATAGATATCTTGTTAAGCTTCTCAAATTTAGGTATTTGAGAAAGTGGAGTAGGATAGGAAACACAGCTGAAGTCGTACTTATCTTGAAGTTGCTTGTATTTGCTGACGCGTTGAGGCTTGGTGCTGACGAATTTGGCCAGTATAGAGTACATGAAACATTTCTCGTCGATAAAGTTCTGAATGTTTATACACGCTTCTTTAGCTCCGACAGATGACGGTAGTGGTATGTAGCTACTTCCTCGTAACGGGTTGTACTTGTTGATACGAAGTCGAACTCCTTCCACAGCAAGTAGGGCCCAGCTGCTACCCTTAAGCAGAGACTCCTCCATTTCAGTCACCAATTTCTTGAATTTCACTTCCATCGTTGAGTCCAGATCAGTTTCCAGGAAAACAGCTTGATTCCGTGTTTTAAATGTTTTGTCACAGGTTTCTCCAATACTGTTAACAAATCGACACTCAACCAGGAGATTAATTTTAACACTCTTGTGAATACCAAGCTCTTTATGCACAGCCTGGATTATGGGTTGTTTTGCTTCATGCAGATACATATTCAGGTCCTTAGGTGATTCACATCGTATAAAATACGATTTCAATCGTCCTTCGAATGAAGTTTCGTATTCTTTCATGTCACAGTCCTCCATTGTTGACAGTAACTGATGTTTAGTTGGCTCCAATCTTCTTTTCTTCTGAGGGCTGCTTATTTCACATATATCTTCGTGTCGCTGCCCCTTATAACCATCTTTGAAGGTTACATTACAATGTTTACTTTTGAAGAGCTTCTTGCAGCTCATCTCGTGTCTTCTCTTGTGATAACCTCGGAGGAACTTCTTCCCACATTTTCCGCATGCATATCCAGTAGCGCTTGGAATAATATCCTTATACGCTGAGTTATTCATCTTTATTCTTGATGTAATAACGTATTAATCCTTCTTCAAGGGAAATGTAGACCTCTTCACCTTGATATCACTTATAAAGCTGATTATTCTTGGAGAGAACACAATGTTATCACCTCAAGGCTAATTAGCACAATGAAGTCCAATACCCTAGATCATCATATTTATAGAGGGAGCACGAACCTTTTAGATCAATCATAAACTCGCTCCATAACTAGCTGTATATGTTTGCTTCACGCGTATTAACCTCACGCCCAGAGTCAGGATGCCTATGATGTCACACCCAGAGACAGGATGTCTGGCAGTATCAAACACGTTTAAACTCGTCTCGTAACTACATGTATATGCTGTCACACCAACAAGAGAAGTATTCCCACACGCTCCTTCAGTCAGAGGTTCCATTCAAAGCCTACCACCACCCATTACACCAAAGCTAGTACAATCTCTATTATCAAAATACTTAAAAGTAAAGGCCTAAAAGGTAACGTAGAAGATTTTCCTCCTTATTTACTTCAATGTGTGTATATACTACATTATTTCATGTTTTCATTCCCTTTTCAATTCTTCCTTTCCATCTTCTTCCAGAAAGACCATTACATTTCACTACAATCACGAGAAAAGCAATTTTTCCAGAGTTTCACAGATTCTAAGCTTCTAGAATCGAACACGGTAATAGTTTTAATAAATGTATTTTTAGTAATTTAGCTCCCTCACATCAGCATCTACCATTTAATCTTTACTCGAACCTGATAGGATTCATAGGCTTGAAGATATATGAAATCACCCCTTCGGGATTCGATCTGAGTACTTTAAAGTACTTTTTGTCATGATAACGATATTTAGGGACTAGGTCCTCTGTTTACGGTTTACTTGACGTGTCTATATAAATTAGATTACGAGTTATTAAATTTGCAAGTAAATTTCATTAAATCGGTATTCGAACCCAGAACACCAGAAACAAAATAATTTATAATATTAGCTTGACATGTTAAACAAAGCTGTATGCAGTTACATCTTCGATCTAAGTGATATATTCTAGTGTACAGAGGAAAATTAAGGAAGTCATTAAAAGATGGGAATCGAACCAAGCACAACTGATTGGCAATTATATACAGCATTAATCACCCAGTACAGAACCTATCAATCATGCTTTGGCCCACTCCTCTACCTCATTTAGTTCCAGATATAATGAATATTTAAAATTAAGAATCGAACTCAGGACACCAGATCCCCAAATATAGATCCGCAAGAAACTACCTATTGATATAAATGTAATAAAGTTTACTTGACGTCTTTATCTTAAGTAGTTTAGGAGTTATTAAATTTATAACTAAATTACATTTTATCGGTATTCGAACCCAGAACACCAAAAACAAAATTATTTATAAAATTAGTTTGCTATGTTAAAAAGAGTTGTATACAGTTACGCAATCAATCTAAGTGATATATTCTAGTATACAGAGAAAAATTAAGGAAATCATTTAAAAATCGGGATTCGAACTAGGGACAACTGATTGAAAATTATATACAGTATTAATTAATGCAATTAATATGCTAATTAGCCCCCCTCCCACTAATTAGCCCCACTCATGGGTACATGGGTACATATTAGAAGTTGATATCGAATATCCTGCAGAACTTCACGATCTACACAACGATCTACCTTTCCTGCCTGAGTGTATGAAGCCATTGGAAGCATCTACAAAGAAACTGATACCCCATCTTGGACCTCGAAAGAAGTATGTAGTGGATTACATAGCTTTGAAGCAGGCTCTTAGTCATGGACTACGACTAACAAAAATCCATCGTGTGCTACAATTCCTACAGTCTCGGTGGTTGAAACCTTATGTGGAATTTAACAACAGGCTACGACAACAAGCTGCAAATGACTTCGAGAAGGATCTCTACAAGCTCTTTAACAACGCCATGTTTGGAAAAACTATGGAGAACCTGCGTAGCCGTGTGGATATAGGACTGGTGACCAATGAGAAGACTCTAGAGAAGCTGATCGCCAAGCCTACGTTTATCGACAGGACGATATATGCTGCTAATCTAGCTGCTGTACATATGGCCTCTCGTCAGATTGTGTTCAACAAGCCTATATACATTGGTATGAGTGTGTTGGACATCTCCAAGACATTAATGTATAACTATCATTACGACGTGTTGTTGCCTTATTATGGAGCTGAAAACCTGAAGCTTATGTATATGGACACTGATTCGTTTATTCATCGTGTTACAACTGAAGATGTGTACCATGACAAGCTACGTTTTCTTGAGCATCTGAATACAGCTGATTACCCTGTCAATCATATATGCCACTCTACTCAGAACAAGAAGGTATTGGGAAAATCTAAAGATGAGGCTAATAGCAAAATCATCCTACGCTTTGTTGGACTACGTCCTAAGATGTATGCCTTAGATATTCAAGGCTCAATGATAAAAAAGATTAAACGTATAAAACGTAGCGCTATTAAGCAGTACATTTCGTTTGACAGCTATACAGACTGTCTTAAAACCTGTGAAATCATCAGAACACCTATGAATCTAATCCTATCGCGAAAGCATGCTGTTACCACAGTGCAAGTGAATAAAATTACATTGAATCCCTTTGATGATAAAAGAATTATTGCTGAGGATGGAATAACTACCTATGCGTATGGACATTACGGTATTACAAACAGTGCTTAAGAGAACGTAAGTCGAAGATGAAGATTTTCTCGTGAGTCTACAATGTTAAAAATGAAGTTTATCCGTGTGCTGATATGCAACTAGCAGACGCCTGATGAAGAAAGAAGAAGATGGAAGGGAAGGTGGTAACCCTGCCATTAGGAGCAATCCTAGTGCTAGTCTCAAGCCTAGATAAAAGGGGAGAGACATCTACAACAAACTTAAATAAAGGTATGTTGACGCAAAGCTTTTCAATTTGTGAACCAATATGCAGTTTATCCCTCTCCGCATCGTACAATAAGTTTGTAAGATTTAGAAAAAAGTATATAAATTGTTGTAACGTTGGATAAGAAATGTTTATGATCTAATTACTCTCTATATTACCATGAGTACCTGTGATACTAGCTGAGTGACTTTAAACACCTATGTTACTTGAATTATCCTAAATACCTACGATACTCTCTGAATTACCTGTAACATCATACGGAACTATGCTATATCCGCTTCCCGGAACCTGTCCTACCCTGTGATACTAACCGAATTACTTACCTGTTAGTGTGAGTGGGTTAGCATTTCCCGTGAGAGGACCGCCTTTTCCCTGCCCTTTTCCCTTTGCTGGTCACCTTTTTCCCTTTACTGGTCACCTTTTTCCCTTTGCTGGTCACGTTTTTCCCTTTGCTGGTCACGTTTTTCCCTTTGCTGGTCACATTTTTCCCGTTGCTGGACACATTTTTCCCTTTACTGGTCACATTTTTCCCTTTACTAGTCACCTATTTTCCCTTTACTGGTCACCTTTTTTCCCTTTGCTGGTCACCTTTTTCCCTTTGCTGTTCTCCTATTTTCCTTTGCTTGTCACCTTTTTCCCTTTGCTGGTCACGTTTTTCCCTTTGCTGGTCACCTTTTTCCCTTTGCTGGTCACGTTTTTCCCTTTGCTGGTCACCTTTTTCCCTTTGCTGGTCACCTCTTTCCCTTTGCTGGTCACGTTTTTCCCTTTGCTGGTCACGTTTTTCCCTTTGCTGGTCACCTTTTTCTCTTTGCTCGTCACCTTTTTCCCTTTGCTGGTCACCTTTTTCCCTTTGCTGGTCACCTTTTTCCCTTTGCTGGTCACCTTTTTCCCTTTGCTGGTCACCTTTTTTCCCTTTGCTGGTCACCTTTTTTCCCTTTGCTGGTCACATTTTTCCCTTTGCTGGTCACGTTTTTCCCTTTGCTGGTCACGTTTTTCCCTTTGCTGGTCACGTTTTTCCCTTTACTGGTCACCTTTTTCCCTTTGCTGGTCACGTTTTTCCCTTTGCTGGTCACCTTTTTCCCTTTGCTGATCACCTTTTTCCCTTTGCTGATCACCTTTTTCCCTTTGCTTGTCACCTTTTTCCCTTTGCTGGTCAGCTTTTTCCCTTTGCTGGTCACCTTTTTCCCTTTGCTGGTAACGTTTTTCCCGTTCTGGTCACGCTTTTCCCTTTTCTGGTCACCTTTTTCCCTTTGCTGGTCACCTTTCTCCCCTGAGCGAGTCACCTTTTCCCTGAATAGGTTACGTGATGAGCATGTCAAGAATTAGCGCTCTAACATTGACATGAAACATATTTCCATGAAGTTCTCGCCTAAAGTCGCTTTCAAGGGCTAGCATCTCCTATTCCCTATATCTCCTGTATATAAGTCCATATTCCTACTGCTTCACTATCTGTCTAGCCTACCGACTCTCCTCGTTTCCCTATACCTCTCATATAAACCATACTCTACTCCTCTACCTCTGTCTAGCCTAACACCACTCCCCGTATCCCCTACCTCTCATAAGCGCATTCCCCTCCTGCCCCCCTGTCTATCTCTCCTTGGGTTCCTATCTAGCATATATAAACCACATTCTACCTTTAGCACCTGCCTATCCTAGCATTGGATCTCTTCGTTTACTCATCTCTCCTTATAAACGGCTACTCAACCTCCTTAGCCTAATATCTCTCCTCCTGTTCCTATATCCCTCATACATATAAACGCATACTCTAAACCTCTGTCTAGTCTAGCATCTCTCCCCGTATCCCTTGCCTCTCATAAAGCGCATTTCCCGCCTGCTCCTGTATAGCTGAGTATCTCTCCTTGGGTTCCTATCTAACCTATAGAAAACACATTCTACCTTTAACAGCTGTCTATCCTAGCATAGGATCTCTCCGTTTTCTCGTCTCTCCTTATAAACGCATACTCAACCTCCTTAGCCTAATACCTCTCCTGGTTTTCCTATATCTCATATAAACCATACTCTACTTCTTGACCTCTGTCTAGCCTATCATCCCTACCCCCTGTTCCTTGACTGTCTCATATATAAAGACAAGCTCTACCCTTCAACTCTGTCTAGCCTAACCCTCTCCTCCTGTTCCCTACCTCTCTCATATAAAAGACATACTCTACCCTTCAACTCTGTCTGGTCTAACACCTCTCCTCGTTTTCCTATTTCTCGCATATAAACCATACTCTACTCCTCAACCTCTGTCTAGCCTAACACCCCTCCTCCTGTTCCCTACCTCTCTCATATAAAAGACATACTCTACCCTTCAACTCTGTCTAGTGTAATACCTCTCCTCTTTTTTCCTATACCTTTCATATAAACCGTACTCCTCAGCCTCTGTCTACCCTAAGAGCTCTCTACTATCTCTTCCATATAAACGTATTTCCCTCCTTCAACCCTGTCTAGCATAGTATTGGTCGTCGTATTCCCTATCTCTCCCATATAAACCCATTTTCCTCCTTGAACCGCCCCATCTAGCCTCGTTTTCCCTACCCTTTCCCATACATGCCCAAAAAAGTGGCCTCGCTCTCTCCTTAATAACCTACTTAGGACGCTAAGGACCACAGCAGTTAAAGGGCGTCCACAGCTAAAACCCAATTAATTCATGGTTTTTTCGTGGTTTTCCCTGGTCGGCAGGCGAGTGCTGGGGTGGTTCATCTTCTTCCGCGACTTTCCTGCCTCACATTTCCTGTACCCATCATCTTCCTGGTCATCTGTTTAGGGTTGTAGGACCAGGGGACGGTGTTCTGTACGTTGCGGCTGGGCGGTGAATGTGCGCTATGTAATCGTTGCGGAACTGTTGAGTTAGGACCCGCCTCGGGGTGCTCTCGGGTGGGCAACCCTTCGGGTCCCCCGCTCATCCCTGCCTCTCAGGGGTCACTGTAGAAGCAAAGAATGCCGTTTTGGCCTACTTGCGGTGCCCTTCCCGGTTTCCGCGGCCCCTCCGTTGGTCAGCACCATTACTTTTTTTGCTTTTGCTACCATGGAAATGCGTATATAGAATTTTATCGCTACAATATCACACCCTGGATTACGAAAACCGAAATTTTCTATTCAGAATAAGCTATATTAAAACACGAGAAACAAAAGTTCCTACTAAAAGCAACTGTTGTCTGACTTAATGTGTTTTGCAATGAAACATTTTAATAATAACTAGGTTTCTGTTCCGCAGTGGTTCACTAACAAGAATCGTTTATTATAAGAAAAGATAAAACTTTCTGCTGTTGTTTCGACTTCATGTCATCTGCTTTACGAGTACAGGAGTTCCCCTGCTTGTGAGTTCCAAAGAAGACAAGTCTGTACACTTTCAAACTTAAATATCGTGGGTTGCTGCGGTACACCCCCCCAAAAAAACACTTCTGCTTTTTCCACCATCAAGCTATTGCACGTTCGGAGGTCAAGGGTTAGAGACGAACATAGTGCATTTTGATAACGTTTATGCTACATTTAACAATAAGCACCAATATTTAGTATAATATGATGTAATTTGCAAAGAATTACGTCTAGTCTGATAATTTTTTATTTTTCCCTTTCTGTAATAATAATAATAATAATAATAATAATAATAATAATAATAATGATTTTCATGGTTTTATTTTGCTATAGATCTGCAATCCATTTGCTACAGCACACAACGATAGAAGAATCAAGGTTAAGCTGAATCCCATAAATAGCGAGAGGAAGACTGATTTAAGCTTTCAGTAATCAGACAGCCAAACGCTATTTTTCAGTACTTCATTCAACTGTCAGAAAGAGTAACTCTAACAGAACTGACTACTGTTAACTTGTACTTCTGCCGCTACTATTGCTCTGGTAGAAGGGTGGTGGATCCAGGCCATGCCATAAGCCTCAGGTGATACGAAAGCACGCAATTGTACAAAGAGTGCCAAAAAAAAAAAAAAAAAATCTCACTTCACCTCGCCTCTACGTCACATCATTTATCGTTGTACGTGGACTTGCGGAGCCATGGCTACTTCATAGATTGCTTTAGGCCACGGTGCAAGGATGCGTCAGCCCTCCTGCTAAATAGTTGCACCAATAACCACAACAATGGTTACAAAATGGCGTAGAAACGAAATATATGTTTACGCTCTTGATGGTATTGACTAAAAGAGAAAGAGGTAGAGTGAGTGCATTCAGTTTGTCATACAGACCTCTTATAGTGATTGGTAGCCCATACCTTATCGACTAGTGCAGGACACGCCTTTGAAAGGATTAAAAGCTAAGGGGAAAATTTGATGAGTGCCCAGGTTAGCGGAATGTAGAATGTGCAGTGTGAGAAGATTTTCAAATTAAAGCTTGAATGGTATTCATTAAATACATAGCAATACTTTATAAAAAAATAAACAGAACTGTATTTTCACAGTGGTATCAATACTTGTTGCTGCATAGAAGCAAACATAACTAAATAATAAATAAATAAATAAAACATGTTTTCCCTCTAATTAAAACTACAATTGGTTAATATACCTTTACTAACATACTGCTGATCATTGGAATGCAATAGGATTATATACAAAAATATAACCCAATTTTATTGCCATAATATGTATGTCATATTCGGTAAACCATATGCATATACACATTTATCTTTAGTTTTTAAACAGGATTACTCAATTGTAACCAAAGAGTAATTTAAATTTAGTAAACGAATATCATCATCTGCGGATGTTTTACGGGGAGTGCCCACTTTCTGACGAGTACGTAAACCATCTTCCCCACTTTTCTAGAATATTTTTATTTAGTAATTTACTATAAAAACACTTTATGCACTGCCGTTGCAATTGCTGTAACAGTGCGACCAGCCTCCCACATACCCACGATACGTCCACGAGTAGTTTCGCTAGTATACGGCATGAATGGTTCTAAGACAATAAACATGTTTTGGTTTCAATAACACTAGAAAAAGCAAAGGTAACAACCTCCCCTCTTTTCCCCCTTATTGCTGTGTTATCAAGCCAGCACACTCTGCAATAGGCAAGGTAAAGGACACGCCTCAAAAGACCCCAGAAAACGAAACAAAATCCGCCGAAGATTTTCTTTGGTGCTGTTTGTACGTGCAACCCGAAATGTCCTAATTCAGGTTTGGATATAAAGACATGGCTTCTATTGAATCTCTAAGATTTATAACTGTGGGGGAATGTAGGAAGGTGTAAGGAGCGTAAAATCCCCAACAACTTCTGGAAAAGTTGCTGGAATAAGAGGTGAAGCAACAGTATCTGGAGAAAGTCTGGCCATGTGCCACTGTCTTAGAGACAGGCGAAGGGTGTTTAAAATCCCTCTAATGTAATGTGTATTCCCTTGTATTCTTTCCACACTTACAGAATTAGGAAATCAAGTGACATAAAGGCACTGACGAAGGGAAGGGGCCCCTGAAATCGGGACAAAGCGCCGCTCCTTGTGCTTCTACCGTGACCCCTGGGAGGGAGGGATGGGGAGAGACCCGAAGGGCAAACGCCGCCCGAAACCACTTATTGGACTCCGAGGAGCACCTGCCCGAAAGCACCCAGAGGTGAATTGTTTTTTTTTATTTATGGACGCTCTTTAACTACTATGGTTTTTAGCCTCCCGTTTTATATTGGCCGTGAAAGACTGGAAATTTTGCTCAGAGGTCTCTTTATCAGCCTGGAGGTTCTTTTACGTGCCGTAAATCTACGACACGGGACCACCGGCTTTACTTCCCTTCCGAAGAAAGCTATGCTAAGAATTTTTACGCCCGAAAAAAATCTATCACCCTCCTCCGGGTTTGAACCCGCGACCTCGGGAACCAGAGGATAGCATGGTACTCCTAGACCACAGAGGCGATGTGATGGACGATGTGAGGAAGAAACCTTCATAGAGCGCACATCCACCGCCCAGCCGCAAACCGCCTAACAGCGTCGCCTGGTCTTACAACCCTGAAACAAATTACAAGGAAGGTGATGGGTACAGGAAATGAGGGGCCGGAGAGTCATGGTAAAAGTTGAATAATTCCAGCATTCGTCTGCCGACCCGGGGAAACCACGAAAAACTCATGGGTCAGTGTGGGCGGTCTCCGGAGTGTCGAACCGGTGCCATCTCGCTAGGTATTGAATTGGTATAACTCTTAACACTCTTGAGGTAAAGGGGGATAAAAGCAAAAGAAAGTCGTTTTAGTGGTGTAGTGGTTACCATGCTAGCCTCTAATTCCCAAGGTCGCGGGTTCAAACCCAGCGGAGGGCGATGAATTTTTTCGGGAGTAAAATTCCTTAGCATGGCTTCCTTCGGAAGGGTCCCGTGGTTCCGTGTCGTAGATTTACGGCACGTAAAAGAACCTCAAGTGTGATAAAGAGGCCTCTGAGCAAAATTACCGGTCTTTCACGCCCAGTGTAGAATGGGACGCTAAGGAACACAGCAATTACAGAGCGTTAAGAAAAAAAAACAAGAAAGAAAAAAGAACCTTTTTCAAAGCACCATTCTAGCAAACTGCCAAATTTTTGATATCTAGTAGAAGGAAAGTTTCATATATTGTTTCTTAGTGTGTTAGTGATATAAACTTAATGGGCATCATTAGTGTAGCATTCAAATATGCAGCTACCTCTGGTCTATGCTGAATAAGGGTACGACTGTTCAAATTCGTGAAAGGGTAATATTGTGTTACGCAACAAGTTGCTATAAATAGACTGTGAAGGCGCTAAATTATTTGCTCTCGAAACCGCGATGCGAAATGAAAGGTAACTAGGATACGAGTTTCCATCTCTGGGTTTTCGCAGATATATTTGGCGTCAAGTAAAATACAGCATCGTGCTTTTCCCTTTACACGTCCATTTGATTATGGAAAGACGTGCAAGTAAATAGTCCTTCTACATAGAGGAAGGTAGCACTCTCATACTCATTATTATGCTGTAAATGTCAACTAGAATACAGGTGTGTACATGTATATGCATGAAGTTAACCAATGTAAGCACTAGCAAGTAGAAGGGATTTAGCTCGTGTGCATGTGTATTTGCAATTCTCTTAAAACTTGTCGTTAGCAGCTTTGGGCATTTCCTTGCGGTGAGTTTGAATATCATGTGGACTGTTCTCACTTTGCCGAATGTCTCTTCAAAGTAAGATGAAGCAAGAAACTAAAACAGAAGAAATGTACTTATCTTTGCATTTACAATGGTGCTTAGTGATTTTTCCACCTGAATACACATATACAAAAAGGAGTTCTTAAATAGTTATAGTGTATGAATTATTAATGATTAATTAACGCGCAATTTGATAATTTTCTACAATTTTAAAAACATTGGATTAAACATTACATCAATCAAGATCCCGTAAAAAGTGTAAATTTGTTTTAAGTTTCATTAATATTGTCCAATAAACCAAGGCGTAATTGCGTAAGAAAATGAGTAAGATTTAGGCGAAATAGAGTAGCTTCACTTCAAAATGCTCATGGTATTTTTCCGAGCGTGGGGCCATAAAAATCCGTTTCTTTGTACTACGAGGAGAAGAACCACGTTTCAAGAGAAAGTAGACGCTGTAGGCAACGGTCTTTTCTTACCGTTTAAACTTCGAATTTTCAACCAGAGAGCCAATAAAGATACAGGATAATTGTTAGAATAAATGAGAAGACAGGAAGACGTGGTTACATGTACAAAAATCCGGAGGCGAGTAGTAAGCTGATATATGTAAACGTAAACTGGGATTTCACACAGTCTCTCATGATTCTTTGATAAGGTAACACGTAATACTCCGAGTCAGAAAAGGACGCTAATACTAATGTACTAATGGTATTTGTTGAGATAATCTTTATTCAAGCTTATAAACGATTTAATATTGTCACGTGCTAAGTTGTACACTGGGGGGAATAGCTAAATAAGGGATTGCAGAGGTAGAGGCAACTAAAACGCTTGGCTGGAGCAACCTCACTATATTCTGAAGAGTTACGTGTCTACCATGCGATAGTTGGGTTTACAAGATCAGGGATGATGATGGTACTAGCTAACATTATTATTAACAATTTACTTTATAGTGCTTAGCTTGAGAAAGGTCTCGTCGTGGATGAGGAGAGCTAATACTCAACACTACTTTGTCAAGCCTCTAGTGGTGCCATGTAAAACCATCCGGTGAGCGGCCGTCCACCGGCACGCCGACGTGTACCATAGCGTCCCGGCCAAGTTGCAACACAAAGTCCCCGCGAGCAGAGCTTGAGTGTTTGCTTATATAGAGTCGAATACCCTAGAGGGATTCAGTCTAATATCGTGGCAGTTATTACCAAATATGGTCTGCCAACGCCCTGGAAAATGCGTAGACTTAGGACTTTCCAAGGGTCATGTGATCCACAGGGTGCACTAAGAGCCATGCAGAAAGACACGTACACCTAAGGAAATGATGGCGTATTTAAATCCCTTGGAAATGTCAAGGGAAGTTGCAGACCGCTGTTTCTTGTCATGTAAACAACTTACTAAGACTTTAGCAAAATTAAGCAATATAAAATATGAATCTACACGAATTCAGAAACTTGTGACAGGTTAATAAAATAATGTTAATTAATATAAAATAATAAACATAATACGGATCTCCTAAGTCACGTTCGTGATAATATTTGTCAAGTGAGTACTTCAAGTTCGCGCGGATCTAAAGAGCGGTGGTAGAGAACCGAGATATCAAATAATTAGCGGAGCAAACGTTAGTGGACCAAGAGATAATAGTGGGAAGATAGTGTTAAAGAATTGTGCGTGTTAGGGAATACCAGAGAATATTGCAGGATTTCTAGCAAAAAGAGAAAAGTGAGAAAAGTGAAAACCGTGTTTCTTTCAAGACAATATCTTGGTGTCACCACTCCCGTATCGTACCATGATATAATCACAGCAGGGAATTTCAGATCGATTCGCCGACAGCTGACCCTGAGACACGACGTGCTTCCAACTGACGTCGGTGACATCGATTCCTGAAGACGGCCCCCTACGACGTGGCGGCAAGGAATATGACACCTCAAGGTAAGACTAGAAAGATGACAACAGGAACCGCTACACGTGCATAAAACACCATGCAGAATATAACAATATAATTTCAGAACGTACTGCAGTGCGTCTAGATTTAAGCTAGACGTATTAGTTATAGCACCTAACTCTGTGCTCGTCCTCATGTTACGGCAAGCAGCGTGTATTATCAAATGAGATGTGGATTGGACTAAAGTATCAGGTTGTTGGCAACATCATTTTATAGTGTGTTGGGGATAAGTTACTCACTATATGCCTTACAGAGCGTACTTTCCTGTTTGCGAAATACTCTTAGAAAGTGTCAAACAAATTTTATTGCAAGTTTCTAGTCATTGTGGTACCTGGATTGGGCAGCTATCCGTTATCTTAATAAAACCAAGTGTAGACGGGGATTTTTACACAAAGTTAAGTTCAACAACGCCGTGTGTTGTCTAGGACTAGGACTAATTGTGGAGGGAGACTTAGCACCTCCACTTAAAAGATTATTTGTGCCTGAAGGCTCTGATGGGGTGTTCCCGGGAGGGATAGGTGAGGTCATACTAGCCTCTAGTTCCCGAGGTCGCGGGTTCAAACCCGGCGGAGGGCGATGGAGTTTTCCGGGCGTAAAAATCCTTAGCATGGCTTCCTTCGGGAGAGAAGTAAAGCCGGTGGTCCCGTGTCGTAGATTTACGGCACGTAAAAGAACCTCAAGCCTAATAAAGAGGCCTTTGAGCAAAATTACTGTCTTTCACGCCCAATATACAATGGGACGCTAAGGACCAAGCAGCTAAAGAGCATTCATAAATAAAACTCAATTTAATTTGAGGTAAGAGGAGACACAGTGCGGCCGGACTAGGAGGCAGGACAGGGAAGAGAGCAGAGTCCCTACCTTCTACAGATTGAAACTCCCCGGATGCCAGCTGATGTAACCTGCTCCACTCCCCTCTGCGGGCTTGTACATCCCCTGTGGTGCCTGGGACTCGGTGATCGCAGTAGTAGGGAAATGGGCATTCTGAAACAGTTAATTTATGCATGTCTATTCATATGCTAATTAGCCCCGCCCCTCCCCTCCCCCCACCCCCAGCTCCTTGGTAGTTTTACCTGCAGCTGAGGGCCATAAATCTTGTTGAGTACAATGGAGGCTTGACAGTTAAGCAATTAAGGTTATCCTTCACTTGTTAAACCGAACAAAGGGGTCATAAATTTAAGGTTCTGTAACAAAGGCGAGATGTTTTTCCTACCCCTCCCACAATAGGCCACTTCTGCACCTGGTCAGTTACCCACCCCCACTTGCATTGTTTGTCGAACACGTGGCATACTCGTTCCACTAGCTTTTAACAAAAGAACAATGCTTACCCTTCAGCTGTCAAAATGAACAAAGCCCATGATGAATTAGGGTTGTGACAAAGAGAACCTAAGCCAGTTAACAGAGAAACAAGTTCTATTGTCCGGTGCAAGCATTCTTTAGAAAGACCATCTGGCATACTCATCCCACAACCCAATAACAAAGCCTGACCCTTTCCATTGTGTAAGAGATTCTATTGTGTGTGCCTTTCTATTGTCCTGGGCAAGACTAGTTTAGAAAGACACCTGCGGCGTTCCCATCCCGCTACTCCATAACAAAGCCTGACCTTTTCCATTGTTTGACCGCCTGCTAGTTAACAAAAGAATTCGAGGGTTGCTTTATACTCGTCCTGTCCTTGTTTGTGTGAAAGAGAGAGAAACTTGTTTACCAACTCTGCGTAACGTCAGGGTCGGCCATCATGATTTTGCCTGAGGGAGTTCTCTCCGATGTTTTACGACATCCTACGAATATACCCGAGCATAGTTAACAAGCATTCTGTTTCAGCCAACGACTCCGAAAAAGCGCCTAATATACATTTCATTACGTGCATTAAACCTCTGCGTGATATCCATAGATCGGTGTTCGATTCTTACTGTAATCAAAAGTTTATTGCTAATGAGAAATTAATGATCGATATTATTATACCATTACCCTAATTAATAAAAGTGCGTTCTGAGAATTCTAGCTCGACTCTTACCAAGTGAAACTCTAATGCGTAACTATGCACCACCAGATTAAAAAATGTATTTATCAAATATAATTTAATTTTTTATACATTATTACCCTAATTAATGAAAGACCGTTCAGAGGGACCCTAGTTCGAATCTTACCCAACGAAACTCTAATGCTTAATAAATATTAAACTATGCAAGGTCAGATTAAAAACGCATTTAACAAATATAATTTAATTTTTATATATCATTACAATAATTAATAAAAGGATGTTCAGGGGGTTCTAGATCGAATCTTGCCCAACGAAACTCTAATGCTTAATAAATATTAAACTATGCAAGATCAGATTAAAATGCATTTAACAAATATAATTTAATTTTTATATATCATTACAATAATTAATAAAAGGATGTTCAGGGGGTCCTAGATCGAATCTGCGATACTCTAATGCTTAATAAATATTAAACTATGCGAGTATTGGGCGGTCAGATTAAAACGTGTTTAACAAATATAATTTAATTTATACGACATTTCAATGTTTAACGAACTGTATTCTTAGGAACCAGAGGTCCATAGTTCGAATCCTGCCCTGCGAAACACTATAATAACTATTAAAATATTGAAGCAGGGGGTGCTCAGATTAAAATTGCATTTAACAACTATAATTATTTATATTAAACCCTTATGCATACTTAGATATCCCAATGCCTAGACACCATTCTTTCTTCTTCTCCTCTCTTTTTATTTCTATCTATCTCTTTCTTTCTCCACGGCTTACACACCTTCAGGCGTTCGCATATACACGAGCACTTGTACACACATCAGCAAACATACACAGGTGCACGCATGCACACACACGCACACACACACAGTCACATACATACAACAGTACACACACACACACATACACGCATTCACACACCTCATGCGTATACATACATACACCAGGGCTCTTACACACATTCATATACATGGACACACACACACACCTTCACGCACCTCATGCGTATACATACATACACCAGTGCTCTTACACTCACACATACATATACATGGACACACACACACACATACACGCACACACACTCACTTACATACATACACCGTTACACTTGCACATACGCACACGACCGCACACACACACGTGCAAGCACATATGCCTGTTCACTTACACCCAACAGCACCAACCCCCCACACGCGCACACCAACTCACGCACATGTCCTGAATGAAAAGAGACTAAATGATGCAATAAAAACTAATTATAGCTCGGGATGCAAGGCTCCATTTACGAATTGTTCGAAACTGGTCTGGAGGTATGGGCTCGAATCCTAGGAGTGATTACAAATTCATCTTCTAATAACTCCAAAACTAATTAAAATAAAGACGGTAAATAAACCTTATTACTTTTATGTCATTAGTTCCTTTCTTGTGCATGTATATTAGAGTCCAGGTGTCATGGGTTTGATCCTTAATTTTAAAATCTCAATTATCTCAGAAACTAGCAGGGATAAAGGTGCGGACCAAAGCACGATTTTTAGCTCCTGTGATGGACAATTAATGCTTTATATAATTTCCAATCAGTTGTCCCTAGATCGAATCCCGATCTTTCAGTGACTTCCTTAATTTTCCACTGTACTCTAGAATATATCACTTAGATCGATGCTGTAACTGCATACAGGACTTTAAACACAAGGTAATATTATAAATAATTTTGTTTCTGACGTTCTGAGTTCGAATACCGATTCAATGAAGTTTACTTATAAATTTAATAACAGTAAATAATTAAGACAAAGGCACCAAATACACCTATTACGTTTATGTCATCAGATAATATCTTGCGGGTGTATATTAGGGTACCTGACGTCCAAGGTTCGATCCTTAAGTTTAAATCTCAATTATCGCGGAAACTAGCAGAGATAGAGCTGTAGACGAAAGCATGTTTGATAGCTCATACAATGAACAATTAATGCTGTATATAATTTTCAATCAGTTGCCCCTAGTTCGAATCCCGATCTTTTAATGACTTCACTGATTTTCCTCTGTACTCTAGAATGTAACTGTATGCAGCTTTGTGTAACGACATTATGGATGTACTCGGTGTGAGAGAGAGAGCGAGAGAGGGAGAGGGAGAGAGAGAGAGCGAGAGGAAGTGAAACAAGTAGGGATAGAAGTGCAGAGAGCCTCTGCGCATGCGCAGCAAGAGATGATGCCATTGGCTGCAATAATCACGTGACGTGTAAGCATCACAACCATGATGACATGCCGGCATCGCCTGGAGGGGGTTTAGATCCCTATATAAACAGATATCTGCCCATGTTAGAACTGTTGTGTACTTATTAACTTTACATTCAAGTTTTAAAGAGCATTAAAAGCAACGTGAGCTGCAGGCCGTCTACACATTCAGCACATATCAAAACGTGGCAATGCAAGGTGAGTTTTAAATAACTATACAAAATCACTGTTGGCTTTTACAATACATTTAATTTTATTTAAACGTTACAGTACATGAAAGACGATTCGTTACAAAGAGCATCATATTTTCTAATCTGTGCTTTACATTCACATGGATTTCACTGCATACTCTTCTTCAGTTCACATGATTTTCGCCACACATTCTTCTTACATAAACATTCATACGATTTTCCCCCTCATTCATTGTTTCACTATACACTCACATGATTTCCTCTACTCATTCTTTGTTCCCCTACAGGTTCATGCTCTGTTAACATTCACATGACTTTCTCTCCACATTCTTTGCTTTCATTAACATTCACATGATCTTCTCAACACATTCTTCTTACTTAAACATTCATATGATTTTCCCCACTCATTCTTTGTTTCACTATACATTCGCAAACGATTTCCTCTACTCATTCTTTGGTTCTCTGCTGGCTCATCTTCAATGAACATTCATACGATTTTCTATACTTATTCTTTGTTTCTCTGCACATTCATAGGCATACTTACAAAACATACACACCCTAGTTCTAATATAAAGAAGTGTATAACTCGTTCTTCAACTTGAATAATGTAGTGAAAATAATAATTCATGACAATGTCTGTTACAGATTGTTTAGCTGATAGACTTAACAAGATGGTTGAAGAGCGTAGTTTCCTACCGACTCGTAGAGTTCAAGATCTCGAAATAGGCCTTAACTATGAGATAAAGTCCTTAAAGAAAGTTCAAACAAGATATGGTACCAGGATCGTATCTTCGCTGGAGGATTGTCAAGTGTTCTTGCCAGAGCGCTATAATTCGTTAACCGATCAAGAGATTGCAGAAATACCTGGGAACGTATACCTCCAGTATAATGGCATGGCAGAGACGGGGAAATTTAAGCCATGTAAATTGTCTTTTTTACATGCAAAGAAGGTGCGTAGAAGTGTCAAACTTAAGTATTGAATGTTCTCCTATTTCACAATGAAAAATTCATAAATAAAACAACTGCCTCATTGATATTACATATAAAGATACAAAAGATGCATATTATAGAATTTTATAAAAAATTTACGAAATCACAATATCACATGCTCTGAGTTTAATTATATCTAGCGCATTGAAATAACTCTAAATATCCGAATGTTTATACAAATCTTTATGCTTCCTTTTACATGTGCCATATGCTTCATTTTACATGTATCATAACAAAAAATGTAATTCTTTTCAGGATACCTTCACTTGACCAAGATAGTTTTCTAAGACTTCCATTGTGCAATGTTTCAGGGTGTGCAATAAGAGGAAGAAGAAGAGGAATGCAAAGGATGCTGACGCTATTGGAGGGTGGAATAAGCACCATCGGCACCTACAAGAAACATTTCGGCAAGAAACGGGTGCTGAGACATCTACATCACCGAAACACATTAAGACAGGATCCTTATATAACATTACAGGGTATACGATGAAAAAATACGGACAATTTTGTATACAATTCAATGCATAGCTGAGAGTTAGCTCGAACTAGTCTCCCTATATTCACTGAAATTAAGCATTGTGAGCAATAATTTAAGTGACTGTGAAAATACTTTAAGTAATGGTGAAATTTGTATCCTAAAAGACTTGAGCCCTGTATACATTAACAGCATTAAGACTGTTTGCCACGCTGGAATACAGATTATGAAAATAAAAAGACTTTCATTTAAATAATAAGGAAATTTGCATAACCTGCTGTTACAAGTGTAATGACATATACAGAAACAATGAGTCGGACGAGAAAGTGATGGAAATGTAAGATAAATAATAACAATAAAAGAATTAAGGTATGCTTTTACATAGTGTTTTTATTCATTAAAAATCCTTGCATTCCTAATGAAAAATAAATCATTACAATGATTAGTTTAAGTTATGTCACAATGATCAAAAAGAGAACCGTCTTTAGATGCATTACTCGATCTTAAGTCAGAGCACCAAAAAATGACAAATCACGGCTTCTCCATTTTAGATGTGGTGTCACTATTCAGGTAAATTCCTGTAACACAGCAGGTTGAGTATGCAGATCTGTGGTCCTAAATGGGTGAAACAGAGTCTTATCCAGCTTAACAGTCTTGACGATCTCAGCATCAGAAAGTCGAATCACAAGTCTTCTCCACTCGATGAGTACAGGTTTAACAACAGCATTCTCTTCACCCTGAGACGGTGTAAAGTATATAAATGTTCAACTTGACAAGGGATTCTAAACTCGTTGTTAGAGTCCAGAGCTGATGTATTATATGGTGAAAACACATGTTCCTCTTCTTAGTGATCTTGTCGTCGAATCTCGGTGTCGGTAGCATTGAAGATGTCCATGATTATAGAATTCTGAAGCCCAATAACTGTAGGAACTGCTGATTGCGTGATGTTAACCTGATGGGCGTCAAGGGCAGAGCATGATGTGTGCGTCGAATCATTCCATTATTATATCCTCGACGTCGTTGACTTCATCTAAAATCTATAGGCATTATGCTTATATCCTTGTTTCTAAAGGCAATGATATTGCTGTTAGGCTCCCCTGTTTGCTCTATGAAGCGGATGTTTATGAACAACAGGTAAAATTTGATTTGATGGTTCCTGTGAAATACGGTATCCAGCCGTAACAGGCGGGAAAACTGGCAGATGGAGTGTCCACTTTTACTATAGAGGAAGGAGACTGATGCAATACTGCGCTAAATTCGTATGATGCTCAACCTAAATATATTCACTAGGAAATCAGATTCAGACAGCTGATTAGATGGAATAACTTTGTCACTGAAGGGCCACAGAACCTTCCTATAGAACAATCACTGAAAAAATCAAGAGTGAAAGGACATTTTAATTATTATTATTCTCTGATCTAATAAAGAAGACATTCGCATCCTAATATGAGGAATCTTTCTAACTCTTTCATGGTTTCAAGGTTCTGCAGATGCTAATCACGCTATAAAACCACCCAGCTTTAAATCCCGAATAATGTCGTTAATCAAATCGGAAAAGTCATTTTTATCAGGTGTATGAAGCCTCATGAGTACCCTTAGCATGTTTACCAAATCATTAGGATCGGTGTAGCGGCATAGCATCTCCTCTGTATTCGCTTTGGATATGTCTTCTAATCTAGGTGTGTTGACACTAGTATGCTTGCTTTCATTGGTGTGTTTATTCAGAGCTTGCTCATTCAAAGAAACTGCTCTCATTGCTTCCTCAGTGGTAGCTCTTGAAGTTATTACAGGGTCGCTTGAACTGGTTCCAAGTACGGTACATCTTGAATCCCGCTCTTCGGGACTTGAGAAGATTTCAGGATCTCGTTTGGGTGTTGTAGTCAATGCACAGCTGGTCATCACTTTACAGCATCTTCTCCTATGTTGCTTAAGCCTTGAAATTGTCCTGTTTTTTAAAGTTCTATTACATATGCAGCACTTAACAAAGCGATTACTCCCCCCTTGGGAAACATACGAAAAATCAAGATTCTCGTAAATTGACTGTAATTGTCCGTCTTTGTAAGTGTTCATGCTCAAGCAGTATATATAAACTAGTCAATGTATACTGTAGATGTTGAATTCGTATACGATAACACGAGAATGAGCTATTTTTTAACATTTATGTATTTATATATGTACTCAGGTTTTGATGCATATAAACAGCCATGTCCGAATTAGACTAAGCAAAATATTGTAGCATTCGCGCATAATAGTTGTAATTCCGTTAATTATAACTATCTCATTAAGCACAAGCAGATTCAAGTAGCTAGAAATGGATTCTTAGAGGTAAGAGTACAAGTTTTCTTGATAGTTAGCACAGAGAATGCGAGAGTTAAGGGACATACTTGTCATTTTCCCTTTGCAGGTCACCTTTTTTTCCCTTTGCTGGCCACCTTTTTCCCTTTGCTGGTCACATTTTTCCCTTTGCTGGTCACCTTTTTCCCTTTGCAGGTCACGTTTTTCCCTCTTCTGGTCCCATTTTTCCCTTTACTGGTCACCTTTTTCCCTTTGCTGGTCACATTTTTCCCTTTTCTGGTCACATTTTTCCCTTTGCTGGTCACATTTTTCCCTTTGCTGGTCACATTTTTCCGTTTGCAGGTCACCTTTTTTCCCTTTGCTGGTCACCTTTTTCCCTTTGCTGGTCACGTTTTTCCCTTTGCTGGTAACGTTTTTCCCTTTGCTGGTCACGTTTTCCCTTTGCTGGTCACGTTTTTCCCTTTCCTGGTCACCTTTTTCCCTTTGCTGGTCACCTTTTTCCCTTTGCTGGTCACCATTTTCCCTTTGCTGGTAACGTTTTTCCCTTTGCTGGTCACCTTTTTCCCTTTTCTGGTCACGTTTTTCCCTTTTCTGGTCACCTTTTTCCCTTTGCTGGTCACGTTTTTCCCTTTGCTGGTCACCTTTTTCCCTTTGCTGGTAACGTTTTTCCCTTTGCTGGTCACATTTTCCCCTTTGCTGGTCACGTTTTTCCCGTTGCTGGTCACCTTTTTTCCCATTGCTGGTCACGTTTTTCCCTTTGCTGGTAACGTTTTTCCCTGTGCTGGTCACCTTTTTCCCTTTGCTGGTCACCTTTTTCCCTTTGCTGGTCACGTTTTTCCCTTTGCTGGTCACCTTTTTCCCTTTGCTGGTAACGTTTTTCCCGTTGCTGGTCACCTTTTTCCCTTTGCTGGTAACGTTTTTCCCGTTGCTGGTCACCTTTTTCCCATTGCTGGTCACGTTTTTCCCTTTGCTGGTCACGTTTTTCCCTTTACTGGTCACCTTTTCTCCCTTTGCTGGTCACGTTTTTCCCTTTACTGGTCACCTTTTTTCCCTTTGCTGGTCCCATTTTTCCCTTTGCTGGTAACATTTTTCCCTTTGCTGGTCACCTTTTCCCTGAATTGGTTACATGATAGGCAAGTCAAGAACATTGACAGGAAACAGTTTTCCATTAAGTTCACATCTAAAGTCGCTTTCAAAGTCTAACATATGAATAGGCTGTGAGGATTCTTGTTTCATCCTCTCTAGCTTAACAGCTAAAGTAAAATAAATCGCTCTTAATTTATATACGCTAATGAGAAAGTATAAAAGAACTATCCTGAATAAAAATCGATTAGTATAACATGAGAGCTAAGGTGGTTAAGCTCGCAAGAGGTTTCGGTTTAATTAACTCTCTCACTAGCATGCAACCGTTGAAGTACATTTACCTGGTTACATAGGCTGAGGAACTGTGGTAAAGCTAGAGAAAAATTAAAGAGAGGAGACCCTGGAATCATTCCGTTAGACGATTCGTGTAATCTTAGTGGCATTGCCAACGCTCAGCATAAGGTCTCTGCTTCGAGAAACATTGCTGACAAGATCTGTCTGAAACGACTTGGAAAAGCGCGCAAACATCTGATGTTACATTAGGTGAAAAAGTTGGCAGCGTGACTAGTAACAGCAATTATGAAGGGAGAGGTAGCTCCAGGTGCAGTAACCACGAAGAAGAAACGAGGAGGATTTCTACCTCTCATACCAATTATTGCAGCTCTAGGCGCTGCTGCTGGAGGTGCAGCCCAAATTGCCTCAGCAGTAAATAAGAAAAAGGCAGCAGATAAACAACTTGCCGAAATGATGAGGCATAAGAGAGAAATTGAGAGAAAGGTATCTGTTGGCGGAGGATCCAAAAAGAAGAAACGAGGAGGATTTCTACCGCTCATACCAATTATTGCAGCACTAGGAGCCGCCGCTGGAGGTGCATCACAAATTGCTACAGCTGTAAATACGAAAAAAGCTGCAGATAAACAACTTGCTGAAATGATGAGACGTAACAGAGAAATTGAAGCAAGAGGGAGAGGTTTTCGTGTGAAGAAGAATAAGGGAAGAAACACAGAAACGAAGAGGAGACAGAGCCTGAAAGAGAATTCAAAAAACTCAGGCAGAGGGCTATACTTGACCCGGAAAAAGCATTGAGTAACATAGACCTTGACTTGTATGCTCTACGTTTAAAGATTCCTCATATTAGGATGCGAATGTCTTCTTTATTAGATCAGTGAATAATAATAATAATAATAATAATAATAATAATAATAATAATAAAAATGTCATTAAAATGTCCTTTCACTCTTGATTTTTTCCAGTGATTGTTCTATAGGAACGTTCTGTGGCCCTTCAGTGACAAAGTTATTCCATCTAATCAGCTGTCTGAATCTGATTTCCTAGTGAATATATTTAGGTTGAGCATCATACGAATTTAGCGCAGTATTGCATCAGTCTCCTTCCTCTATAGTAAAAGTGGACACTCCATCTACCAGTTTTCCCGCCTGTTACGGCTGGATACCGTATTTCACAGGAACCATCAAATCAAATTTTACCTGTTGTTCATAAACATCCGCTTCATAGAGCAAACAGGGGAGCCTAACAGCAATATCATTGCCTTTAGAAACAAGGATATAAGCATAATGCCTATAGATTTTAGAAGAAGTCAACGACGTCGAGGATATAATAATGGAATGATTCGACGCACACATCATGCTCTGCCCTTGACGCCCATCAGGTTAACATCACGCAATCAGCAGTTCCTACAGTTATTGGGCTTCAGAATTCTATAATCATGGACATCTTCAATGCTACCGACACCGAGATTCGACGACAAGATCACTAAGAAGAGGAACATGTGTTTTCACCATATAATACATCAGCTCTGGACTCTAACAACGAGTTTAGAATCCCTTGTCAAGTTGAACATTTATATACTTTACACCGTCTCAGGGTGAAGAGAATGCTGTTGTTAAACCTGTACTCATCGAGTGGAGAAGGCTTGTGATTCGACTTTCTGATGCTGAGATCCTCAAGACTGTTAAGCTGGATAAGACTCTGTTTCACCCATTTAGGACCACAGATCTTCATACTCAACCTGCTGTGTTACAGGAATTTACCTGAATAGTGACACCACATCTAAAATGGAGAAGCCGTGATTTGTCATTTTTTGGTGCTCTGACTTAAGATCGAGTAATGCATCTAAAGACGGTTCTCTTTTTGATCATTGTGACATAACTTAAACTAATCATTGTAATGATTTATTTTTCAATAGGAATGCAAGGATTTTTAATGAATAAAAACACTATGTAAAAGCATACCTTAATTCTTTTATTGTTATTATTTATCTTACATTTTCATCACTTTCTCGTCCGACTCATTGTTTCTGTATATGTCATTACACTTGTAACAGCAGGTTATGCAAATTTCCTTATTATTTAAATGAAAGTCTTTTTATTTTCATAATCTGTATTCCAGCGTGGCAAACAGTCTTAATGCTGTTAATGTATACAGGGCTCAAGTCTTTTAGGATACAAATTTCACCATTACTTAAAGTATTTTCACAGTCACTTAAATTATTGCTCACAATGCTTAATTTCAGTGAATATAGGGAGACTAGTTCGAGCTAACTCTCAGCTATGCATTGAATTGTATACAAAATTGTCCGTATTTTTTCATCGTATACCCTGTAATGTTATATAAGGATCCTGTCTTAATGTGTTTCGGTGATGTAGATGTCTCAGCACCCGTTTCTTGCCGAAATGTTTCTTGTAGGTGCCGATGGTGCTTATTCCACCCTCCAATAGCGTCAGCATCCTTTGCATGGCAGCAGGCTATTCCTCTTCTTCTTCCTCTTATTGCACACCCTGAAACATTGCACAATGGAAGTCTTAGAAAACTATCTTGGTCAAGTGAAGGTAGCCTGAAAAGAATTACATTTTTTGTTATGATACATGTAAAATGAAGCATATGGCACATGTAAAAGGAAGCACAAAGATTTGTATAAACATTCGGATATTTAGAGTTATTTCAATGCGCTAGATATAATTAAACTCAGAGCATGTGATATTGTGATTTCGTAATTTTTTTATAAAGTTCTATAATATGCATCTTTTGTATCTTTATATGTAATATCAATGAGGCAGTTGTTTTATTTATGAATTTTTCATTGTGAAATAGGAGAACATTCAATACTTAAGTTTGACACTTCTACGCACCTTCTTTGCATGTAAAAAAGACAATTTACATGGCTTAAATTTCCCCGTCTCAGCCATGCCATTATACTGGAGGTATACGTTCCCAGGTATTTCTGCAATCTCTTGATCGGTTAACGAATTATAGCGCTCTGGCAAGAACACTTGACAATCCTCCAGCGAAGATACGATCCTGGTACCATATCTTGTTTGAACTTTCTTTAAGGACTTTATCTCATAGTTAAGGCCTATTTCGAGATCTTGAACTCTACGAGTCGGTAGGAAACTACGCTCTTCAACCATCTTGTTAAGTCTATCAGCTAAACAATCTGTAACAGACATTGTCATGAATTATTATTTTCACTACATTATTCAAGTTGAAGAACGAGTTATACACTTCTTTATATTAGAACTAGGGTGTGTATGTTTTGTAAGTATGCCTATGAATGTGCAGAGAAACAAAGAATAAGTATAGAAAATCGTGTGAATGTTCATTGAAGATGAGCCAGCAGAGAACCAAAGAATGAGTAGAGGAAATCGTTTGCGAATGTATAGTGAAACAAAGAATGAGTGGGGAAAATCATATGAATGTTTAAGTAAGAAGAATGTGTTGAGAAGATCATGTGAATGTTAATGGAAGCAAAGAATGTGCAGAGAAGGTCGTGTGAATGTTAACAGAGCATGAACCTGCAGGGGAACAAAGAATGAGTAGAGGAAATCATGTGAGTGTATAGTGAAACAAAGAATGAGGGGGAAAATCGTATGAATGTTTATGTAAGAAGAATGTGTGGCGAAAATCATGTGAATGTTAATGAAAGCAAAGAATGTGGAGAGAAAGTCATGTGAATGTTAACAGAACATGAACCTGTAGGGGAACAAAGAATGAGTAGAGGAAATCATGTGAGTGTATAGTGAAACAATGAATGAGGGGGAAAATCGTATGAATGTTTATGTAAGAAGAATGTGTGGCGAAAATCATGTGAACTGAAGAAGAGTATGCAGTGAAATCCATGTGAATGTAAAGCACAGATTAGAAAATATGATGCTCTTTGTAACGAATCGTCTTTCATGTACTGTAACGTTTAAATAAAATTAAATGTATTGTAAAAGCCAACAGTGATTTTGTATAGTTATTTAAAACTCACCTTGCATTGCCACGTTTTGATATGTGCTGAATGTGTAGACGGCCTGCAGCTCACGTTGATTTTAATGCTTTTTAAAACTTGAATGTAAAGCTAATAAGTACACAACAGTTCTAACATGGGCAGATATCTGTTTATATAGGGATCTAAACCCCCTCCAGGCGATGCCGGCATGTCATCATGGTTGTGATGCTTACACGTCACGTGATTATTGCAGCCAATGGCATCATCTCTTGCTGCGCATGCGCAGAGGCTCTCTGCACTTCTATCCCTACTTGTTTCACTTCCTCTCGCTCTCTCTCTCTCCCTCTCCCTCTCTCGCTCTCTCTCACACCGAGTACATCCATAATGTCGTTACACAAAGCTGCATACAGTTACATTCTAGAGTACAGAGGAAAATCAGTGAAGTCATTAAAAGATCGGGATTCGAACTAGGGGCAACTGATTGAAAATTATATACAGCATTAATTTTTCATTGTATGAGCTATCAAACATGCTTTCATCTACAGCTCTATCTCTGCTAGTTTCCGCGATAATTGAGATTTAAACTTAAGGATCGAACCTCGGACGTCAGGTACCCTAATATACACCCGCAAGATATTATCTGATGACATAAACGTAATAGGTTTATTTGGTACCTTTATCTTAATTATTTACTGTTATTAAATTTATAAGTAAACTTCATTGAATCGGTATTCGAACTCAGAACGCCAGGAACAAAATTATTTATAATATTAGCTTGTGTTTAAAAGATCTGTATGCAGTTACAGCATCGATCTAAGTGATATATTCTAGAACACAGTGGAAAATTAGGGAAGTCACTGAAAGATCGGGATTCGAGCTAGGGACAACTGATTGGAAATTATATAAAGCATTAATTGCCCACCATAGGAACTAAAAATCGTGCTTTGGTCCGCACCTTAATCCCTGCTAGTTTCTGAGATAATTGAGATTTTAAAATTAAGGATCGAGCCCATGACACCTGGTACTCTAATGTACATGCACAAGAAAGGAACTAATAACATAAAAGTAATAAAGTTTATTTACTGTCTTTATTTTAATTAGTTTTGGAGTTATTAGAAGATGAATTTGTAATCCCTCCTAGGATTCGAACCCCTGCATCCAGACCAGTTTCGAACAATTCGTAAATGACGTGTCGCATCCCGAGCTATAATTAGTTTTTATTGCATCATTTTGTCTCTTTTCATTCAGGACATGCGCGTGAGTTGGCGTGTGCGTGTGTGGGTTGGTGCTGCTGGGTGTAAGTGAACAGGCATATGTGCTTGCACGTGTATGTGTGTGTGTGATCGTGTGCGTATGTTCAAGTGTAACGGTGTATGTATGTATGTACGTGAGTGTGTGTGCATGTATGTGTGTGTGTCCATGTATATGTATGTGCGAGTGTAAGAGCACTGGTGTATGTAGGTATACGCATGAGGTGCGTGAATGCGTGTGTGTACTAGTGTATGTATGTGTGTGTTGGTGTATGTATGTGCGTGTGTGTATGTGCTTGCATGCGTGCACCAGTGTATGTTTGCTGATGTGTGTGCAAGTCCTCGTGTAAATGCGAACGCTTGAATGTGTACAAGTCGTGGAGAAAGAAAGAGATAGATAGAAAGAAAAAGAGAGGAGAAGAAGAAAGAATGTTGTCTAGGCATCGGGATATCTAAGTATGCATCAGGGTTTAATATAAATAATTATAGATGTTAAATGCAATTTTAATCCGACCGCCCGCTGCTTCAATAACTTAATAGTTATTATAGCGTTTCGCAGGGCAGGATTCGAACTATGAACCTCTGGTTCCTAAGAATACAGCTCGTTAAACATTGTAATGTTGTATAAATTAAATTATATTTGTTAAACACGTTTTAATCTGACCGTGCATAGTTTAATATTTATTAAGCATTAGAGTTTCGCAGATTCGATCTAGGATCCCCCTGAACACCGTTTCATTAATTAAATTATATTTGTTAAATACATTTTAATCTAGCCGTGCATAGTTTAATAGTTATTGAGCATTAGAGTTTCGCAGATTCGATCTAGGACCCTCTGAACACCCTTTTTATTAATTATGTAATGATATATAAAATTAAATTATATTTGTTAAATACATTTTAATCCGGTCGTGCATAGTTTAATAGTTATTGCGCATTAGAGCTTTGCAGATTCGATCTAGGCACTCCTGAACACCTTTCATTAATTAGGGTAATGATATATAAAAAATTAAATTATATTTGATAAATACATTTTTTTAATCTGGTGGTGCATAGTTTAATTGTTATTACGCATTAGAGTTTCACTTGGTAAGAGTCGAGCTAGAATTCTCTGAACACCTTTTTTATTAATTAGGGTAATGATATAATAATATCGATCATTAATTTCTCATTAGCAATAAACTTTTGATTACAGTAAGAATCGAACACCGATCTATGGATATCACGCAGAGGTTTAATGCACGTAATGAAATGTATATTAGGCGCTTTTTCGGAGTCGTTGGCTGAAACAGAATGCTTGTTAACTATGCTCGGGTATATTCGTAGGATGTCGTAAAACATCGGAGAGAACTCCCTCAGGCAAAATAATGATGGCCGACCCTGACGTTACGCAGAGTTGGTAAACAGACTTCTCTCTCTTTCACACAAACAAGGACAGGACGAGTATAAAGCAACCCTCGAATTCTTTTGTTAACTAGCAGGTGGTCAAACAATGGAAAAGGTCAGGCTTTGTTATGGAGTAGCGGGATGGGAACGCCGCAGGTGTCTTTCTAAACTAGTCTTGCCCAGGACAATAGAAAGGCACACACAATAGAATCTCTTACACAATGGAAAGGGTCAGGCTTTGTTATTGGATTGTGGGATGAGTATGCCAGATGGTCTTTCTAAAGAATGCTTGCACCGGACAATAGAACTTGTTTCTCTGTTAACTGGCTTAGGATCTCTTTGTCACAACCCTAATTCATCATGGGCTTTGTTCATTTTGACAGCTGAAGGGTAAGCATTGTTCTTTTGTTAAAAGCTAGTGGAACGAGTATGCCACGTGTTCGACACACAATGGAAGTGGGGGTGGGTAACTGACCAGGTGTAGAAGTGGCCTGATGTGGAACGGGTAGGAAAAACATCTCGCCTTTGTTACAGAACCTTAAATTTATGACCCCTTTGTTCGTTTTGACAGTTGAAGGATAACCTTAATTGCTTAACTGTCAAGCCTCCATTGTACTCAACAAGATTTACGACCGCAGCTGCAAGTAAAACTACCAAGGAGGTGGGGGTGGGAGTGGGGGAGGGGAGGGGGTGGGGCTAATTAGCATATTAATTGCATTACATGCATATTAAGTGCGCCAGAAACCCTAAATCCCTACTACTGATCGCCCTATTCCGGGGATGAAGAGTTACATAGAGCATCCTTTTCCGCTGCCATGCAACGCCCAAACTCCTGCCGACGCTTTCAACCTTGAAACAGACCAAGCAGATGGAAGCTGAATGGAAATGAAAATGTAGGTGAAATGGAGGGACAGGAAATTCGGGAGGTGTAATGATCCTTTTCAGCATTCGCCTAGCAAACCGAGGAAACCCCCGAAATAACCCATGGATCAGGAAGGTCGGCCGCGGGAATCAAACCCAGGGTCTCCTGAATGCGGGCCACAGACGTTACCGCCTGTGTGTGTTGACTAAAGAAGAACTAGACGATACAAATGCAATAAATGTGTTCACAGTCAGCCATTATATTGAAAACCTTTTAAAAGGTAGATAAGCCAAAAATGGATGTTCATATAGTGCTTAGATTGGATTAGATTGACTCGCACCGATCCAGTGTGGATGTTGCACCTACGCTCCATGAGGAGGCTTCCCCGGGAGGAAGAATGAGACGAGAGGAGAAATCGGGCGGCCGGAACCAGGAGCGACAGCAGAGCATTGATAGGGTCCCTAAATTTCCAGATAGAGACACTCCGGCAGACGGAAGGGCATTGGACCCCACATAGAGGGGATCCAATGCTCCTCAAGGGGTTTCGGATAACCCGGCAGCCAGCCGAAAGCCGAGGGACGATAGAGAGAGTAACACGCTGCACCGAAATACCATCGCCGACCCTTCCGATACTGTAAGAGACAAACGGGATGAAAGATGAATGAAATGAAGAATGGAACGAAATGGAGGGACAGCAAATTCGGGGATGCAAGAAACCACTCCAGCATTCGCCTGACGACTCGGGAAAACCCCCGAAGAAACCCATGGATCAGAGTAGGCGGTCGACTCCGGGACCTCCCGAATGCGGGCCACAGACATAACCGCCTGAGCCATCCCGTTCGGTTTTGTGTAAATTTAAGCTACGTTGCCGGTGAACTGTCAGCTCTTTATATGTAATTTGAAAGGCGAGTGATGCGACTGTCACACAATCCAAGGCCGCTTCAGAGTCGTCTCTTGTATCTCTAGACGCAGTGCATAATACTTTTTCGTGTATTGTGGATGGTACTTCGTAGCTAAACTTGAGTTATGTCTACGGTAAGTAGACCATCCTCGATTTTGTTCCCAGAAGAATATTTGGCAGGGTAGCTATGAAAATGTAAATGTAGCAAGAAATTGCAGATGCAGAAATCAGGGGAAATATTCGCAACTACGATGGCTGTCCCAGAAGTACCCGACCTGATTTATAGATAGTGGTTGTTGTCTCAAACAATGACTGTGGTAGAAAGTACCAACTTTATAAAGCTTAAGTTTGACGATGCTATGTCGTTTAGTAATTGTTTGGCAGCCATCAAGAGTGAACGCTCTCAGCAAATTTGTAAAAATGGATAAAACTGGTCATCGTTATGTGATACAATACTTTAATTTGAAAGGCCTTAGTCCAATTAATATTAAAGCTGAGCTAGATTCTACTCTGAGGGAGTCTGCTCCTTCGTTTACAACAGTAAAATATTGGGTGACAGAGTTTAAGCGAGGCCGTACACGTTGTCAAGACGAACGTAGCAGTGGTCGACCAAATGAGATGACCACGCTAGAAATTGTGAAGCAAATCCACAAAAATGGTAACGGATGACCGTCGACTGAGTGCGCGAGCTAGCAGACATCGTAGGCAGTTCAAAAAGTGTTGTACATCGCATACTGACTGAAAATTTAGACATGAGAAAGCTATGCGCAAGATGGGTACCGCGTTTACTCACAATGGAACGAAAGCAGCGCCGTGAGAATGTTTCAGTCGAGTGTTTGGCGATGTTTCGCTGCAATAAAGCCGGGTTTTTGTGTCGATTCATAACCATGGATGATACATGGGTCCATCACTTCACACCTGAGACAAAGGAACAGTCAAAACAGTGGATTGAAAGGGGAAAATTGGCTCCAAAGAAGCTGAGACAGTTCCATTTGCAGGCAAGGTCATGGCGTCAGTTTTTTGGAATGTGTGTGGAGTAATTTTCATTAATTATCTTCAATCAGGAAAAGAAATCAGTGGCAAGTATTATGCAAACTTATTGCAGCATTTGAATGAAGAAATCAATCAAAAAACGGCCGCATTTAGTGGAAAAGAAACTTTTGCTTCATCAAGACAATGCACCAGTTCACACATCCATTATCGCTATGGCCAAAATCAGTGAGTTAAAGTTCGAATTGCTTCCTCATGCACCTTATTCGCCAGATTTAGCCCCTTCTGATTATTTTCTATTTCCAAAGAAATGGCTTGGTGGTAAAAGGTTAGCCAACAGTGAAGAGCTGGAATCTGCAGTTGATGACTATTTTGCAGTACTCGATGGTTCTCAGTATAAACAGGGTATCGAAGCTATTGAACACCGATGGGAAAAGTGCATCTAGCTGAAAAGATACTATGTAGAGAAATAAAGATGTTTTTTCCGAAACTTTTTGTGTTTTCTTTGTTAGATCGGGTACTTCTGGGACAGCCCTCGTAAGAGGCGTTCACAAATATATGCGTTTCACGACTTTGCCTCCTCAAACACTAAAAATGTTAAAAATACTTTCTCTGATTGTGTTTTACCATCATTTCGCTGCTACAAGCGACCTCATGGGGCTGATTCGGCCACGCCTATTTTTCGAAATATTGTGTAATGTAAGACCATACGCCTATTACTTTCACGTTCGCCGATACGCATGCTATCTGTATTGAATGTTGGCGTGGGGTGCAATCCTGTATGTCCTGTCCTGGATTCACAGAAAACTACATAATAGTGTTCATGCACATATTAACCGAGCGGGATGGTTCAGGCGGTTACGTCTGTGGTTCCGGGATCGATCCCCGGCGACCACCCACTCTGGTCCATAGGTTTTACGTGGTTTCCCCGGGTCGCAGGCGAATATTGAGGTGGTTCATATTCTACCACGACTCTCCTCCCTCTCATTTCCTGTACCCATTATCTTCCTTGTCAGCTGTTTCAGGGTTGTAGGACCAGGCGACGGTGTTCGGTGGGTTTGCGGCTGGGCGGTGAGTTGCGCTCTCTAAAGGTTTCTTCCCTGGCTCGCTACGTTACCACTTAATTAGGTCTATCCTCAGTGTGCGGATCTGCTCCGGAGGACCTGCAGGTTGGTGGCTTGTGGGCAGGGACCGTGCGGCGTCGGATGCGTTCTATCTGGAAACGTTAGGTACCCCGTTTATGCTTGTCCCAGTTGGCATCCGGATCTGGTCGCCCTTCGGATCTCTCCCCTCATTCCTTCCTCCCAGCGGTCACGTTGGAAGCACAATGGGTCGACTGGCCCGCGTGCGGTGCTCTGCCCCCGTTACGGGAGCCCCTTCGTGATATCCACCTTTACCTTTTTACCACGGCAGTAAGCACATATATTGGCAAAATAAACGAGATAAGTGACATCTGTCTAAAATGCTTACAAACGCAGGAAATTTATTGTGTAATTAACGGTGTCCAGGATCATGTCCGTTTCTAAAATAAACAGCCAAATAAGGGGTCTTCTATACTTCCAGGCCATACACAGCTGTAAGTGACGTCACGATGGGCATTACTCTGCAGCTTAATAGCGTAACATTCAGTGTGCAAACAGGCACAACGTATTATCACTTTGGGCTCCATAGAGAGCATACCTAATAAGCATTAGATGTTTAAGCACAGACTGCTAAATGAGATGAGAACGTTTCTCTCGCACCGAACAGTGCTGAACATAGAATACGTCAGTTTCTAAAAACGGGTTTATATTAACGTATAATCATACATGAAACGTTTGGGCAGCTTGTATTTAAAAGCGCGGGAAATACAACCAACTAGACATCCGGTTCGTTTCATTTTGCTCCCTATCTAACAATGCCTCAAACAATAATAGTTTTGTGTTAGAGATTTAGTAGCCTAAATAATCGAGAAATCACATTTTAGGTATGAACAGCACAGGTAAGTGTATACCTACCGGATGAGGTGGCGCCATGGTAACGCATGGGACATGCATTCGGGAGGTTCCGAGTTTGATTCCCTGCGACCGCCCAATCTGACCCATAGGTTTTTTCGATGTTTTCCCGGGTCGTCAGGCGAATGCTGGAGTGGTTTCTTTCAGCCCCCGAATATCCTGTTCCTCCATTTCGTTACATTCATCATTTCACTAGATCTGTTAGGACTGTTTCAGGGATGGGAGTGTCGGCTATGATGTTTCGGTGCGGCGTGGCAAAGAAAAAGGATGTCCCCTGGGGAACCTTATCCGTCCCTCGGCTTTCAGCTGGTTAAAATGCGGGTAAAAGTTATCGACCCTTCGGAGCGGGGTGTTGTGGGGTGAGGGTCCGCGGTCTGTTAGTCCGACTGTCGGGGCGCCTCTATCTGGAAACCATAGGGGCCATGTCATTGCTGTGCTGCCACTCCTGGCTCCGGCAGCGCGGTGTCTCCTCTCAGCTCCTCCTCCATCTCGGGGGACGCCACTTGTGAGGCATAGGTAGAATATTCTCACTGAGGCAGTGCCGGGTCCCCTCCGATCATCACAAAAATAAGTGTGTTCCTGATATCACACGTGATATCCTTATATACGCGAAGTTTAAGCTAAAACATGACCATTTTGACGCTACCTGACCGGTCTAGGAGAGGGGAGTGCACTAATGACGGTCCGAGAGCTGAGAAACCCTTCCACAGTCACCCTTCACTATCTAGTCTCTCAGTACAGTTGTACTTATTGTTGCCAGTTGCACTTTTGGCAGGAAAATTTAGAAAATATCCTGATATCTTCGGCCGTTCTTGCTTCATGGCTTTCGTAATGTTACAAACGAGTGTTGGTTGTTCTCTTCTAAATTTCATGTTTCAACCTAACCCAAATTTTAGATAGTAACTTTCAATAGCAAAGGTTTTGAGATTAGGCAGTTAAGCATTACCAACTGTCGTGTGGAATATAGTGCTATCTCTTTCTACTTTCCATGCAAATGCACAATGTCAATTGAGTTTTTATGAAAGCACATGTCAGCTAACGTGCGCTGCATTTCAGTGAATATTATTGTCATTCTCAACGTAATTCCTCAGGGAAATGTAGATACTCTGTACACCGGGCTATAGAAGAATTGTCGATACGATATATTATCGTTTGCCGGGGACGTTAGCAAACATGGTGAGGTGTAAAGCTTTTTAAGGTCTTCTATATATCATGTCATTTGCTTCCTGAGTGAAGCTCTCGTAACACCATAATGTTTCATATCGACAGCGACTTCGACTCGGCATTCCTTCTGCATGGAATATACTTTGAATAGTTGCATTTAGAATTTTACACGTTTGAGTATTTTATGTAACTATCTGTAGGGTTGGTGCTTGGATATTTCTATAAGCTAGATAAAACTATTTTAAGTTAGGTAAATAAAGTCAGAATAGAGGTGCACTTTTCATTGGCTGTATCAGCAGATTGCGTGCGTGCTTATGAAATACAATAACCAGTGATATTAGCTATATACCAAGCTCTCTTTAAACATACACTACCGTTTGTGAAAATTGCAACATGAAGAAGGAAACGCATGAATTCAATGAATTTAATACCACAGATTAGATAAATGACAAGTAACAAATGATTAACTTTTCAAATCTATACATGACCTTTGAGCCCTAATATTCAGTATTTGGTGTGGTCTCCATGCACTGCAATTAGAGTTGCATTGAATAAAAAAGGTTCCGAATAAGTTCCTGAGGGATTTCACTCCACGAAGTTTGTATTCGAGCCCAGAAATCCGTGACACTGGTTACTGGAGGACCGTAACGCACAAGGTGCCGGCCAACCATATCCCAGACATGTTCGATGAGCGACATGTCAGGCAAACGTGCAGGCCAGGGAAGTAATGGTACCCGTCGCTCTTCGAAGAAGGCTTGTACATTCCTCGCAATATGTAGCCGGGCGTTGTCCTATAGAATGTGGCCTGTGGAGATGCCTGAAGCAGGGGGAGTACCTCAGGCTCTACAACCACCGTTAGGTACAGGTTGCTGTTCAAAGAGCCCTCAATTCATAGGAGGCGAGATCGGTTGTTGTAACTAATGGCGCCCCAAACCATCACACCTGGTGTTTGTAATGGTATGCATGCAACCAGTTCAACCTGCAGCAGACGGCGATTAACCGTTGATGCAGACACGTTCACACCTGTTGCAGTGCTCCAGCTCCAGCGTCGAGCTAACACTGTGGATGAAGCTGTACGGTCCGTTATGGCCATGCGGACAAGAGGACGGTTATCTCGTGTTGTGGCCATGTTCCGTGGTCCAGTACCCGCTCTTCGCTGCGTACGACCTTCATCTATCCACTGCCTCCACAGACGCATCACTGTCGTAGCAGCATGCCCTGTACCAGCCGAAATATCATGACAGCTCTGCACTGACTACAGTGGGCGCTACACTGACCTTGTCGGACCGACACAAGACGACACTGGTCGGCCTACGTGTACTCCATCTCTCTGCAAACCTAATCACTTATTGCTTGCACACTCTTCTACACTTCCACCAAGTTTGGAGTTATTCGGGAAATTCTTTCTTGGTGTTGCAATTTTCACAAACGGCAGTGTAGAATTGGTTTAGCTCCTTTGGGAAATGATACGCATATACATGGGCTGAGTCCACTAGGGCAGTTCCGATGTCTATAAGGTATAGGTGATTCAACAGAGGGGGACACCTTGCGCACTGCGACCTGCACAAATCAATTACGGCTACCATCCCCCAGGAGGAATGATGAGGTGAAGGAGCCACAGGAGGCTACAGACCACAGAGACGCGCGGAAGTCCCTAACATTTCCAAGTTCGCAGACCCTTCCACTGCTGGAGCCGCTGAGAGAGGGCGATGAACGACCTACCATCAAGCAGCTCTCTGTTGTCCACGGAGAATACTCTTTCAATTGAGCATGCATCCGCGCCATCTGTCCGGCACCGCCATATACCACGCAACCTAGAAGTCCAAATAAATAAATAAACAAATGAAAAATAAATAAATCAAAATAATTGTTCAGGTATATAAGATAAGCAATAAAAACAATAAAACAAAAAAACATAAACTACAAAACACTTAGGACCAAATTAAAATAAAAAAAATTAAATTGAGTTTTATTTATAGACGCTCTTTAACTACTATGATCCTTAGCGTCCCATTCTATATTGGGCGTGAAAGCCCGGTAATTTTGCTCAGAGGTCTCTTTATCGGCTTGACGTTCTTTTACCTGCCGTAAATCTACGACACGGGACCACTGGCTTTACTTCGCTTCCGAAGGAAGCCATGCTAAGGATTTTTACGCCCCAAAAAATCCACCGCCCTCCACCGCGTTAGAACCCGCGAACTAGAGTCGGAAACTAGAGTCTAGCATGGTAACCACTACGCCACGCAGATCGACTGCACGCATTTAGCTCCAATTTCGCTTTCTACTGTAACAAAAATTTTAACCTAAACACTGGTAACCAGTATTTTTATAAGGTGGTAGTCAGCTTATGCTCTCTAACCACATATTAAATTACAAAAACAAACTTCTCTACCAAACAAATTAAAGAATGCCATTTAACAATAAAATTGCCTAAAATAACCATTTACCGGTAACCGGTAAACTAGGTATTGATGTCCAGTACCGTTTCTTTCTTTATTTATAAATACGTTTTGTTTTAATGAAGTAGTAAGATTTTAAAGATGAATATTGATTATGATGTACATATTATTTAATTCTATATCTTAAAGAATAATTATTATAAAATTATTTGTTTATTATGCATACTTAGCTTTTATTATATAATATAAATTCTTTATTCCTTTAATTTCTGTTTTCCATTTATTATTTAAATTCTTTATTTATTTTTACTCATTTTAACTGTACTCGATGAAATTAAATCTCCTTTAATTTTATCTACCGCTGTTGTTATTTATACAATTTACTTATTCTCTTATTTCCTCTTGATATTTTTAATTATATTTAGTTTCTTATTAACATAAACCATTTTTCACTGTTTTTAATTAACCTTTCTTCTTTCTTCTTCTGTACAACACTTCACTTCACTTTTAATTTAATAACCTAAAAGCATACCTGAAGGATGAGAAGGAAACGGAATGAAAGGGAAATAATGGAAAGGAAATCTGGCAGAAAAGAAACCACCCCAGGATTCGCTTGCCGACACATGGGTCAGAGTGGGCCGACGCCAGGGATGGAATTCGAGTGCGAGTTGCACACCTTACCGGGGCGCCACCTCGCTGGGGTAACGTGCTAGCCTCTGCTTTCCGAGGTCGTAGGCTCAAACCCGGCGGATGGCGGTGGAGTTTTTCGGGCGTAAAAATCCTTAGCATTGTTTCCTCGGGAAGGGAAGTAAAGCCGGTGGTCCGGTGTCGTAGATTTACGGCACGTACGAAAATCTTAAGCCTGATAAAGACGCCTCTGAGCAAAATTACCAGTCCTTCACGCCCAATATGGAATGGGACGCTAAGGACCATAGTAGTTAAAAAGCGTCCATAAATAAAACTCAGTTTATTAATACAATACAAATGCATTAAGTTTCAAACGCACATTAGCTGTATAAGATTCTTCCATAAAGCATTCTTTCTCACCACTATAACGGCTATCAACCCCTAAACGTTAATAGCACACATGGTGCTGCTGTGTTTGGCTCGGTAAATAAAGATGCCACCGGTAAAAGCCATGAAATAACAAAGGACATCAAAGAATAGATGTTGCCAAGAGGGAAGAAGTCAAAGCAATGCGCCGCTAACTACCTTGAAAAAAGTCAGCGCTCTGACCGAACTATTTATCGTTAGCATTCACAAAGGAGGTACCTCAATTGGACAGGCCTGATTTCTTTCTAAATCGGTCACGGTAATACTCATTCCGCAAGCTTTTTCGCCTGTTGGAGATATCGTGATTCGAAGCTTGCAATTATTCAAGTATTGCACTAACACGTAAAGCGTACAGAATAGAACGGGTCGTATGATGTTAAGCGACACGCTGCTTCTTTTGGAGTATTGATGTGGACAGAATGATAATGCATCTTTAATAACGAAGAAGTAACAAAGATATTACACAACAGTATTGTGACTCAAATAATCTTCTAAAATCAACAAGATTCTTGTAACCCCTGGACGTATACCAGGTGGCCTAACCGCGCCATATTTCAAATGTGTAAAAGTGCGTTAAAATATTTGCAGAACTCAAGGGGATAATTCCAAGTAAATATAGGCCAGTGGGGAACTGTAGAATTAGCATGAGCGAGCTTCTTTTTATAACCCGCCTGTAACTATAATGGTTTTATCGACAGCCTTTCCTTTGGAACATATTATTGCCTATAGGCAATGGTGCTACCTCGTATTCGCTTGTCTTTGGGTTTTTAGTAAACTTTGAGCTTTAATCATTACATCACCCACACTTCCAGACTCTGGGGAGGATAGGGAATAATCTTGGCCAGAGAAAAATTCCCACCCCCAGCAGGGAATCGAACCCTTGCACGGCACGCAGGTGCTTTAACGACTCAGCTACGGGGCCAGGTGAGCTTTGTTCTACTCCTTTTGCTTATCAGCAAAGGCGACGAGTGGATGGCGCTCATTGAGAGCCACTGCAATAGAACGTACAGTCCATTATAATAGGCAAAAATAGACCCTTGCACTAGATTGTACTGACCGTGATGATAGACAAAAGTAGACCGAAAAAGTCTTAGAATGTTTTCCACTTCAGTTACACAGGCTTTATTTTCGAGGAAATAAACTCACTTTTTAGACTGACAAATAACTAAAATGCCTTTATATCACCGATCCATATCCGCCCATAGCTACTTTTTAAATTGTGTTTACGCTGTTCTTGTGTAACATTCCGGACTATAAGCAACAAACATGAGAGCACTGCCATTTTTTTTGGTTGCTGTTATAAATGTTATTGTTACTATTATTATCATCATCATTTAACGGTACTGTTATGCTGTCTTCGCTCATTGAATAGTTGTCTGAGGTTTTGCCCCTGTTGATTGATACGATGTTGCAACCGCCTCCGTGTATCCATAAGGACTTTCTGAGAACTGCTGGTGTAGTAGTAGTGGTAGTGGCAGTGGTAGTAGTCTTTTAGGGCGATAATGCGTCATTCCCCACTGACCTGTGTTTACTTGGAATTGCCCCGTTGAGGTTTGCAACTCTTTTAACGCACGAAAGGTTATCTGCACACGTCAAATACTGCACGATTAGGCCACCTGGTATATTTTAGATAGTATATAATTGTAATCCAAAGACTGTAAGAACTATTCAGGAATAAAATATTGGCCATTGAAGCAACGCAAAAACTACATGTTAAGAGTCCTATAATGAAGTTACATGCGGTTGCGTACTACCAATTCGGTTCATAAATCTTGAAAGATATGTCGATGTATTTATGGCAGAAGTGTGGATACATTACTAAAAACAGGGCAGACTTTTCAAAATGCCCTCGAAACAATGCTATGTGTGAAGATGAATGTGAAAACGCAGCGGTCGTGAAGTATTTGTACTTTTCCAGATTTGCTGTATCCAGACCACGATGTTTCAGAAGATGGTCCTAACTATATAACATACATGCGTAAAACTTACAAAAAATGTCTACGGATAGTATTGTGACGTAATGGCTATGGCCCAAGGTTATCAGGAGGTCGGCGCCGAGCGATCCGAGTAAACAAATAACGCGCTTGCCAGCGTAAACACCGAGCGCACTATCGGGAGAAAACTATAATTTTCTGGAAGCTATGTGGAAGCTGGTGTGTCGAAGTAGTTCTAGAAGGTTCGAGAACCTTCTATGGAAGATTTCACTGCCTATATAAGCGAGCGCTCTCGCGGAAAACACCTGACGCAAAAGGCGCTACAACAACTCAGCGATATCAGCAACTATTGCCTCCAGAACGGATACTACCCAAACTGTTGGAAACAAGCGAACGTGCTCATGTTCCCGAAACCGGGCAAAAACAGAGCCGAACCAAACAACTACAGGCCAATTAGCCTTCTAAAAACCACTAGCAAAGTAGTAGAAAAAGTAATTTTAAAACGTTTGACCGCTCACATGAAAAAACACAGCATACTGATTAACGAACAATTTGGGTTCAGGGCAAATCACTCCACAACTTTACAGTTAACTAGAAACGTGGAGCACATCACCAAGGGCTTTAATGAAAACAGATCAACCGGCGTCATATTCCTGGACATACAACGAGCGTTCGACACCGTTTATCACGCGGGCCTCATACACAAACTCAAGATGATGAACTTCTGCGACACAATGATAAAGCTAATAGCACACTATCTCACGAACAGGACGTTCTCAGTTACACTGCTAGAAACAACCACTGAGCCACACAAACTTGAGGCCGGAGTCCCACAAGGTAGTCTTCTTGGGCCGGTACTTTTCTCCCTCTACATAAATGACATCCCAAAAACCACCGGCACACAACTGTCTATCTACGCGGATGACACTGCAATCTCAGCACAATCCTGGAAACCTGAGGTAATCGGACGAAGACTGCAGGCAGCGCTCAGAACCTTGGAACCCTGGCTAGTTAGATGGAGAATTAAAGCAAATGCAACCAAATCCAGAGCGATACTGTTTACGAAACGCACTAAGCACCGAAACAAAACAGCAGCATTAACGCTATTTGGCGACACCATAAACTGGGACGACAAAGTCAAATATTTAGGAGTGACGTTAGATTCCAAGCTAACGTTTGCGGCTCACATCACAGATGTTAGGCAAAAAGCACATCAGCAACTAGGCGCTCTCTACCCCATCATGAACCGCAAGAGCGCCATGTCCCAGCAGCTAGGGCTAACACTATACAAAAGCCTAATTAGGCCCGTAATGACATACGCTGCTCCAGCATGGGGGCACTGCGCAAAAACACACATAAGAAAGCTACAAACACTACAGAATAAAGCCCTCAGAATCATAACCAAGGTCCCCAAAATAGTCCCATTGGACTTGCTGCATGTAGACACCAAGATGCACACAATTGAGAAATTCATTAAAAAACTAGCAGACAACATGTACAAGCAGGCTCACATAAACCACAACCCCGTAATCAGAGAGCTAGGAAAATACGACACATCAAAAGACAAACATAAGAGACCAATGTCGCTGTTCGACCGCACAATTCCACTAAACAGACACGCCATAGAAGAAAATGCAGAAATAAGAGCATACTTAAACAACCTTATTCCACCATGATTACACTACAAATGCCCAACAAGCCCTCGGGAGGATGACGTCCCCTCCTGAGGCGGATCGGGGTCAGAGGGGAGCCCCAAGATATGATGAACCAGGAACAACCTTAAGGACATGACTGGCACATGGAGTTAAGATAAGGCAAAGAAGAAAAGGTTAAAAAAAAAAAAATAAAAAAAAAAATAATAAACACAAAAGGAAAAAAAAATTCATAAAGCTACATATATATATGTCATAGACTACGCAGCGAATGTAGACATACGCAAAGTTACGATGTAAATAATCAACCCACTGTACACATCACTCACACTGTACACAATCATTCAGTATTTGTTACAGGACCGACAGCAATACGCTGAGGAAGATGCACCAATTTAACATCCACCGGTTGAACCTCCAACAAAAGGTAATGTACACCAATAACAATTTAAGCATGACACCTAATACCTACTCCATCAGCATGAGCATGAATACCACCGCTAACCACAGGTTCCTGGCCTGGGCATCTGTCAAGACCAGTACCTGTTCCCCACTCTGTCTGTGTACTCTCTTGTATGCAGGCGTCTTTCTTTAGTTATCACCTACTAACCTTCGGTTTGCTTCGGCGGTACCGGACAACACTTTACCTTCGATTTCCCTTCCATCACTGTAGTGTAGCTAGTGCATGGTAGGGGAGACGATGTAGATCCCTTTCGGATGATCGTCACCCGGTGTGGCGGAGGCGGGGCCACACCGAATAAAAAAAATAAAAAAATAAATATCAAGGCAGTCAGTCAGTGCCAATTGAGGCAGTCGCGAGTCGAGTGCGACAGAGTGGAGTGAGTGCGAAGTCAGTGTGTGTCGAGTCGCGAGGTGAGGAGTGGCGACAGTAGGGTGAGTCACGTCGGTCAGTCGGTGAGCGAGCGAGTTGGCGGGTGGGCTTCCCATACGACATCAAGAGTGATTCTCCGAGCGAGTTGGTGAAGGTTTCTGTGACGTCAGCGAATGTTACCGCGGAGCGACGGTTGTGCAGGACTTGTGTTCGACTCCCGAGTGAAGTGAACCGTTTGGCGTGAACAGGCTACGTCACGAAGGAAGTCAACTGACGGAGAATTGAACTAGTTCACCGTAGTGAAGTGACATTGGTGAAGTGAAGTCGCAGTAAAGCTGAACAGATAAGAGCTTAGAACAGTGATAGTGAGAACTGTGAGATAACAGTGACAGTTGGGAAACTGCACTAAGTCACAGCGTGATAGTATGCACTCGGGATATAGCCTATATCTTTTACTTTTACCATGTTTTTATCGACCAAAAATCTACCTATATAGAGATTTACATAAAACCGGGCCTGTCTATTTGGGGTGCTTCCCTTATAATGGACCAAACCCCGCAGGGCTGATGTATTGGTCGTTAATGGTGAAACTATTAATAAACTCCCTTTCGTCTTAAGCTGTGTCCTTTGACTATGAATCGTAAACATAAGAGGGGAGATAAGTAAATTTCTGCTGGCTCCCTAGCTCAGTCGGGAGAGCACCTGCCTGTAGTGCTAGGGGTTCCGGGCTCGATTCTCGGCTGGGGGTGGCAATTTTTCTCTAGCCAAGATTATTCTTTATCCTCCCCAGAGTCTGGAAGTATGAATGAGAGTGTGAATGGTTGTATGATCTAATGATTAAAAACCAAAGTGCAAGAAACCCAACGACAAGAGTTACACGAGTTAACACCATTGCCAATAGGCAATAAGTTCCAAAGGAAAGGCCGCTGATAAGACCAATGTAGTTAAAGGCGGGGTATAAATGGAACTAAAAAAAAGATGCCCGAGTTCTGCAAGAATCGAAAAGCTGTTATATGTGAGATATACAACTGCATTGCTATGTGGTCGTACGTTACGCACTTTTTTCCATTTGAGTTTTTGATGAAACTTTGGGCGAACTGCTGTGTGTTTTACTGTTTTACAGCTGAGTGAATACTTCCCTGCTCCATCTCACATACTGTAACGTATTTGTTATTTACAAAAGTAGATACCTTCGTTTGGAACTGTATGAATGTTAAAATAAATTCTGAATCTTAAATTAATGTAACCGACACGCCCACTCTTAGAGCCCACAACTTTTCCAACAGATTTTCAGCACTATCCAGTCACTTAGTTGCCAGAGATGCAGGTGTTGGTGGATGAATATTAGTGCTCTCTGAGAAAGGTAGAAGTTCCTTTTACCATTTTCTTCGCCCTTTTCTGAGGGTAACTGCAGCGAGTGGGTGGTCCTAGCAAGCAGCGGGTCCCAAGTGCTGCACGCAAAGGAGTACTTCCCCAAAAGTTTATGCCAAACTTTCACAACATTGCTGCAGTTTAAACTTTTCGAGACATTTCGGAAGATTGCTCTCTAAAGTAACGTCTTTTGTAGGTACTGAGCGTCAGGTATTTAAATCTGTTCTTCTAAATTATGTAAAGGGGAATTTATTTACAACTTCCCTTGACAGAAACATGATTCTAAATTAACATTTAACCCAATCGATGGACGAGAACTCCTACTCTGAAAATATTACTGGCTTTGACAAATATAGGAGTATTTCTCCTCATATTATATAACCTACATATGACTTTTTCCCTTAAGGGGAGAAACAAACCTATGCAAATTGTTGAAAGTTCTTGAAAGTACTAATTTTAGGATCTTTGCACAGTAATAACTTTGGCTCCCCTCTTGTAGATTAATATGGTGAAGTCATTTTCAGCAGGTTGGCTTTCAGCATCATTTAAATGGCATTTTAAAGGAAAAGTCATACCTGAAACATTAAAAGTAGTTTTTACATAATGCATTCCTTCAACTCATGTGAATGTTCAAAGTGCTCCTTTCGGTGCAAATTTCAACCAATCATATGTTTGCACCAGCGATCCTTAACAACATGGTAAATAATGGTTATCGGTGGACTATTTAAGTAAGTAAATTGATTACGTATACATATATTAAGATGATTGCTTTATCTCTGTAATAGAAAGCAGTAATCATTAATTTATGATTCTTTTTCTACAGTAGGATGTGAGGATGTGTTTATCGGAGGGGGACACCTCGCGCACCGCGACCATCTTGGTCTACTGTGGCTATACCCCCGGGAGGCAGGGATGAGGTGAAGGAGCCGTAGGAGGTCCCACGTCCGCAGACAGACAGACCCACATAGGCGCGAGGAAACCCAAGAGGGCGATGCAGCGGCCCTAACAGGCGAGGCAGCTCACTGGCGGTCACGGGAAGAAACCTTTCCAACGCGCATACATCCACGCATCTGCCCGGCACCTCCAGCACCGCAGGACCTGAAAGCATACCTGAAGCGTGCAATGAGGATGAAATGAGAATAAATGGGGAAAGGAGAAATCGTGTTGGAATACACTGCCACGACGAACAGGGGAAAACCACGAAAACCCCATTGTCAGAGTAGGCGGTCACTGGGAATCGCCATGCTAGCCTCTAGTTCTCGAGATTCAAACCCGGCGGAGGGCGATGGATTTTTTCGGGCGTAAAAATCATTAGCATGGCTTTCTTCGGAAGGGAAGTAAAGCCGGTGGACCTGTGTCGTAGATTTACGGCACGTAAAAGAACCTCAAGCCTGATAAAGAGGCCTGTGAGCAAAATTACCGGTCTTTCACGCCCAATATAGAATGGGACGCTAAGGACCACAGCAATTAAAGAGCGTCCATAAATGAAACGCAATTTAATTAAGTTTTACTGGGAATCGAACCGGAGACCTCCCGAACGTGAGCCTTACACGATACCGCGGAGACATCCTGCTCGGTACAGCAATACTCATTCCATTTTAAAATCATCTAATAACTTTTAAAGATATTCCTGGGATGCAAACTGAAGTTAGGGCGGGATTAAACTTTCGAGCGCGGAATAATTTTAAATTATGTAACGTTTAATGATGATTAAATATATATAATTCAACATATGTAAAATAGCTATAAATAGTAATCATATCTTCTTTTAATATTTGTTCTGTATAAGGTGCTTTTGAACACACGTATTTTAGTTTCTCACAAGCCGCGGTTGCTCGAGAATACTCAAGTTTATGGCCAGGAGAAATTGGAGTTTCTTTTGTGACAAGCAAGAGCGGAAAAGTTCTCTGTTCGATTATACCAGCGTAGAAGACGAAAAATAACAGATACATGGGAGAATCGCTGTCTTACGTCAGGAAAAATGTCTGTGATAGAGAAGGGTCTATCAAATTTTAGTTTAGATATGCGCTGCAAGTTATCGAAAACCTGTTCGCTCTTCAGGCTAATTGGGTTCCTAAATTTTTCAACACAAACATAATCTGGATTTCACTCACGCGAGACTTGTCTCCCAATTTTCTTTATAGTGCTTCTAAGGAACATAAAAGGGAAGAGCAGTGTGTTTCGGAAACGGTAATACGTAAATAGGAATTATATAGTGAAGGAAACTTCTTTGTGTATAAAGGACACACTTTGCTAACTAGTGCACGCTTTCAGCGCTCAAGTGGAAATGCGCTTAACCATGTACAAGCTGATCGCTGCTTTAAGCTGAATGGGAAGGCGGGTATATAGCAGACGAGGTTCGAGCTAACCAGTCATCGACCTTCTCTTTCTCTTCAATTATCCAGACAGCGTCGGCTGCAACGTGAATTTGAAGGATGGAGTACGTACTTCGCTTCTGGTATCTGATGTGTCATGTGAATGACACTTCATTATCTTCGTCACTTTTTCCAGTGATTTATTATCAACACTGGAACTAGAAGCGGTTACACCTTTCTGGGTTTCATGGAACAAACAAAGAGCAATATCAGGAAACTTTGAATCCTTAGCTAAGGTCTTCTCGTTCTAGTCGTTTTGTTCTCATTCTCTGACAGTAGTAAAAACATGTCCGCACCACTTAGTATATTTTTGAATTCTATAAAACATCCTAAAGTCTTCGCTTCCTTCCTATTTTGTCATATTCATTTTAAGGCTTTGAAATCGTTAAAAGTACTGCCGTACACAAGATAGGTGAGACAGACCCACATGCTGAAAGATTTCATTCTCAAACATATGAACTCCGGTTCATATGTTTGAGATTGAAGTATTGGGTTGCCTCATAAGTTCGTTCGTTTTGCTCACAAGTTCCATCTATAGTGAATGTAACCCCTGAATCCTCTGTACACTCAAGTTATCCTAGTTGCCTAACCACCCCTACGACTTAGAGAACAACAACCAGATTCACTATTGGATATGTCAGTGTGTATTTGTGACTGAAGTTGGATAGTACCGTGAACTTGTGTTTACAAACTATGGAAAGCAAAAAGGAACATTTCCGACAGCTTATGCTGTTTTACTATCGTAAGGGTAAAACCGCCTCACAATGCCGGCAGAAAATTTGTGCTGTCTACGGGGAAGATGCAGTAACGAAGCGAGCATGTCAAAAGTGGTTTAGTCGATTTCGAGCTGGGAATTTCTCCCTAAAAGATAAACCTCGGTCTGGACGGCCAATGGATACGGACGTGGAAAGAATTCATGAAACGATAGTCAACAATCCGCGAATTACAACTCGGGTGTTGGCATTGGAGCTCAATTTAGCTCATGCTACTGTAGCCAGGAACTTGGTAACATATTATCGACAATAACGTTGTATATCGCAGGAAATAAATAGTTTTTTTACAAAATCTAACTGCCGTAGTTATTTATTTTTAACTACCTTGTGTTTAAAGCTTGTAAACGGAAAGTTCGGCAAATATGCTGTCGTAGCTATGCTGCAGGTGAGGTGTGTTCCCAGGCGTTCTTAGTGATTGAAACGTAACAAAAAGCGAACGAACTTATGAGACAACCCTATAGATTGGAACAAACTTACGGAGGTTCTTAAGAGGCGATTAAACGCTCTACCCCATTATCTCAGAAACTATTTAAGACATCAGACTGACAGTTTTACAGGATGAATTTGCATGCGATCAGTAAGTTCACTAATCTACTTTTATATAATAAGTTACTTTATTAAGGAAGATGGGATTTTTCTCCATTATATCACCTTTTGATTAAAATTTATCAGCAGTCATTTCTTTAGAAAATAACCAACCATGTTATTAACGCCAAAGTAGCTCCACTTAGAGATTTTATTTTAAAATTTTAATTTAATTTTATTCAACAGCTTCAGAGAAAACTGTCATTTATACCAGAAAATGTCATTCAGAGAAAAAGCTGTTCAAAGAAAAAAATAAAGAAAGCAAGCTCGCATATGTCTGCAAAGAAAGAAACCACATGGTTTTATCGCACAGAAGCTGGCATACATAACAGTGATACTAATTCATATAGCAAAACATCTCCTAAAAGAGGGGCTTAAGTTTACCTCTCGGCTCCAAAGTGTGTAGAAGTTATGAGTTTAAAAACACACCTGCTTAAAATATAAGGATTACAGCTACATGGTAAAATACATATGAAATTAAAGAGGAAACTCCAGTATACAAGCATTGTACAAAATCTAAGAATATATTTTTTTTGGTAATTTTTACCATTCAGTTTCCCCTTAAGTACGTTAAACCCGGTGAAGGGTGATGGATTTTTGCGGGGTAAAAATCCCTAGCATGGCTTTCCTCGGAAGGGAATTAAAGCCAGTGGACACATGCAGTAGATTTACGGCACGTAAAAGAACCTCAAGCCTGATAAAGAGGCCTCTGAGCAAAATTACCTGTTTTCCACGCTAAATATAGAATGGGACGTTAACGACCACAGCAGTTAAAGAGCGTCCATAAATAAAACTGAAAAAAAAATCTTGTGAACTCTAAGGACAGAAGGCTTTTAAATAATTTCTATGGAAAACAATTAGTATAAGTCGAAGGTGAAGAACCGTAAGAGGAAAGTAGAATATGGAAACGCGTACGACAATGACGTTTTTATCACCCGCACTATGAAACATCTAGTTAGAGAATTTGGTGAAGAAATGTTCCTCAAACAGGTTGTGATAGTGATGATAAAATCTATAAGATTTGCTGATAGAAGAAGTGAAAAAGGTTTACGCACAGAGTTTTGTTTCAGGTGCGTTCACAAGTTTTTGTGTATTGCGTTCTGGTATTTATTGGGCATTTCAAATCATAAAAATCGTGAATTTTTAAGAGACTCCACAAACAAACTACTGTATAATTTCTGTCGATTTTAAATAACTGAAATCCAGGAATATTTTCCTAATATTCGTTAACATATTTTCTTTAACTCATTCACTTAAATCTCTCATTTAAACAATGTCAACATAACCGATATATCCTTTAATTACTTACGTCAGTGTGCAGTTTGCAAGCCTATTTACATTATGAAGGTTTAAATTTAGGTTGTGCCATAGTTTTAGTAAATCTATCAAATTCTCCAAGGTTCTATTTACGTTAAATGGTGTTTGGATAGGATAGGACAGTCACCGGAGGGGACTTTCTTTTTTTTAATTTATGGACGCTCTTTAACAGCTATGGTCCTTAGCGTCCCATTCTATGTTGGGTGTGAAACACCGGCAATTTTACTCAGAGGCTCCATTATCAGGCTTGAGTTCTTTTACGTGCCGCAAATCTACGACACGGGACCACGGGCATTACTTCCTTTCCGAAGGAAGCCATGCTAAGGATCACCACCTTGCACCTCGACCCCAATGGATGTTTTGTGCGTACACCTCCAGGAGGAACGTGTGAGGTGAGGGAACGAAGGAGACGTATGGGTTGCAGAGCGAGGTCGGCGCAAGTCTCTAGCAAGACTCTAGCAGTCGAGCAGAAGTTCCAAATCGCAAGCCTCTGAGCCATCTGCCCGAGACCGACCGAATCACAGCCCCGGAGTCAATCTGAAACATGAAAGCGAAATAAAATGAGGGGAAATGGGGGACAGAGGAAAATCCGTGGTAGAGTATACCACACCGGCATTCGTCTATATCAAACAGGGAAAACCACGAAAAACCCATTGTCAGGGTGGACGGCCACCGGAAATCGAACCCGAGACCTCCCGAATGCGAGTCTGCATACGTAAATTGACCCTAATTGTAAGTTCCCAATAAAAAATTAAATTGGCCCTAAAACGACCATCACAACGTCCTCCAAACAAAACACGACTAATGACATTTACTTTCCCCCATAATATCAACAACTTTAATTCAAGACATTTCTTTCTACAACGTTTAGTTTTGGAGATATTGTACAGTCTCACTTAAGTGGTCCATCCTGTATATGGTGTTCATGAACCCCGCCCGGTTCTTGAAGTTATATCTCGTAGTTGTGCACGGCGCACCGGTAATGTTGGTGGTTTCTTGTAGGTGTTTCAGGGGTGGTACAAACTTTAATTAGTTACGAGTTGTGACTTTGTACATACATGTATACGTAAAGTACAGTATGTATTGCAGATATAAACCTCTGCAGAACGGGAGCGGAATTCGAACTTGAAACCTCTTCGTTAGAACCCTGCCGCCCTAACCACTCGTATGAAAGCACAACTGCGAATATGTGCTTCAAAGCAGCTTCTTAACAGGCAATCTCTACAGATATCCGATTCATGGTGGACGGTATTATTATTATTATTATTATTATTATTATTATTATTATTATTATTCTATTGTAATTTACTGTTGGATATTACGCCAGTATTCAGATTATAAACATTATAGTACTATAAGAAATATACATTAATTCACACAAACAGCATGCCACTTAGACCAGAGTAACAATCAAGGCTACATCGGTGTTAGTACACCAAATACACTTACGTCGTACGCGGAGACAGTATTAGCAACACCAGAACACCTTCAAATAAAATAACAAGCAGAAGCAAGTAGTCCTATGCAATATAGTGATAAAAGAGAAGAATATTTTACCGTCGCTGATGTGATTTGGGTTGCCTATTCGAACAAGTGTTCGGCGATTGCCGATTGCGATATAAATCGAATGTATGCGTGTGCTTTTTATAGGCTCCCACACCCTTGCACCATTTTCAACCAAATTTGGCACATATATTATTTAGGAATAGAGTATAATGTTGCGTGGTATTATAAAAATCAACCCCACTGGAAAAGGGAGTAGAAAATGTTCGGTGGTGGAAATTTGATGACTCTCAGGGCAAACAGCCCTGTTTTCTCAATACTTTTGGGAAATAAAAAGATTTAAATCTTATTCTCCTCATTCTTTTAGGGGTGGTATAACAAAACGCAACCCCAACGGGAGAGGGATGGAAGATGTTCGGCGGGATGCAATTTTGAGGATACTCAGCACGAATGGGCCTGTTTTATTTTAGTAATAAAAGAATGCATGTCAAGGGCCATTCACAGAGAAACATTAACTTTAACGCGAGGACGTAAACGTATAACGTGAACATAAAATTCGCCTTGCTATTCACAGTTCCAACAGAATGTTAGCGTCAAAACAAGATAATTGAAGTGTGAAAGCGATTAAAAATGGAGGCTGTGATGATTAACGACGATGCAGCAGTGCATTAGGTATTTCTCCAAACTGCACTAATATCATATATTATATTTTTCATACATGAAAACAAATGGAAAATTATGATGCACACAAGGCTGAAATACTCCCTAGTAATAATAATAATTAAAACCTATTTAACACATTCGCAATCTGTATAAAAACATTTTGATTTAACAAATTATATTTGTAAGATTCATGATTTTTTCATAAAGACAACGATGATTTTCGAATAAAATAATTACCTTCTCATCAAATGACGCCATTTCTCCTCTTTTTGTGTGTAAGCAGTGCAATAACTTTTTTCCCTCTCGAATCCCATTAACACAAACATGAAACCTTGGAGATTACAAGTGTCCTCCGTGGTCTAGGGGTACCATGCTAGCCTATAGCTACCGAGGTCGCGGCTTCAAACCCGGCGGAGGGAGATAGGTTTTTTTCGGGCGTAAAAATCCTTAGCATGGCTTCCTTCGAAAGGGAAGTAAATCTGGTGGTCCCGTGTCGTAGATATACGGCACGTAAAAGAACCTCAAGCCTAATAAAGAGGTCTCTGAGAAAAAGTTCCGGTCTTTCACGCCCAACATAGAATGAGACGCTAAGAACTATAGTAGTTAAAGAGCATCCATAAATAAAACACAATTTCATTTTTGGAGATTGCAGAGTTTGGCGTTAGCGTCTGGCGATGGTGTTCTTGTTAACATTAATCAAGTTAACCAAAGTCATTGTGAATGGCTCCATTTATCAACCTAGCCACACGATTCTGTGTTCGTGTTGTATTTGCGTAAACCTTTCTTTGTGAATAGGCAGTTACTCTCATCCTGTTAGGGCTGGCAATGCAAAAAACCACCCCTAATGCAAGATAGGGTTGAAAATTGAGGCAGTATTTTTAACAATTAAATAATTTCAGTCTAATTATATAATATGTAAATTCAATAACAGCCCGCCTTGAAGCAATATGTATATGTAATAATTTGTAAAATGTATATAACAGTCATTGCATAAGCTTATATTATTGTATACATGTACAATAATGTTATGTGAAGGTATTACGTAATTTAATAATGTAGGAGCTGTGAGAATAATACGTTAAAAGTTGCTAACAATGCGGTAACAATGAGGTAACCTTGAGGTAATAATGAATTTGAGAGTTTACCAATACTACTTGTGATTCTTGGAAACAATAATGTAATTTTAGTTACAGTTTATAAAATAGCCAATCAACATCCAGAAAAAGCTTTAGTTAAATGAACGTATTCCATTGGAATAGGATTAGCCAATCAGAGACTTGAAATACATAAATTTACAAAGTTTAGGCGCTTAAAATCAGTTCAGTTGCCTGCAGACAGTGTTTGTAACCGTATGCGAAACACGTCCTCGAGAAGTATAATACGTATTCGTGTGAGACGAAAAATAGTTTACGTATTAAAAAGTGTAATTAATTAATAAAAAGAATCTCACAACTCTCTATATCAGTGAAGTGTTATTTAAATCGTGTCAAGCATTAATAAAAGAAGTGAAGTAAAATTATAATCTGTGTAAGCCTACATTCTTGTTGCACCACATCCCTGCTAAGAGAAACGTGTCTCTAACAATAATACTGACGCAGCCGAGGCAAACACACACACACACACATATATATACATATATATTTATATATATGATAATTAAAGAAACAGTCAAATTACAAAGTAATTATTTTTTTAAACTTGGGGCAAAGGCCACCTGAAAGTACATTTGGGGCGAAGGCTACCGGAAACTGTTTACTATACGTGCGGTTGCAACTACTACAATTTCGCCTCCCCAACAGTCGAAATATAATACAACTCTTTCAATACGACTTGCTTCAAATTGACGCCCAAAGCGTGATGCAAATAACGTAACAAACCATCTTTCTCAAAATCTTGTATGGGAGGCACGTTAGTATAGTTTCAGTAAGAATTGGAAATTTAGCACATTAATTTTGAAGTGCTTAAATTAAAATAATGGCATATCAGCATTGAGTTAAGAGTTAAGATACAAAATAAATATTTGCAAAATTGCTATTTACCAAAATCGTCCAAAAAACGCGAGATATTTCTGTCTGTTATTAAATAACATAGAAGAATTATTTCAGAGCAGCTCTTCAGTATGATTCTACCTATATTTCTGGTTAGTTAAGAAGAGACACTTTGTACTTCCCAATTTTAAGCTTGATAATGTATGTCGGAAATTCTCTTTAAAATTAGATATGTAGACAGGGCAAACTTTCTTAGGTATACTTTGTCGTAGGGTCAACCGTGGCTAAAATGTAACAAAAATGTAACTTTTTCGAACACAGCTGTAAATACTTTGACAGAAAATAAAAATAACAAAATATTAGACTATTATTAATTCATTAATTTTACCATCTCAAAATGTATTTGGTTAATGCAGTAATGATGCACGCGGAGAAGAGTTATTTGCTTTGCAAAAAAAGAATCGCTCACACAGAGAAGGAAGGAGAGGCTTCATGGACCAGACTAGGGAACTTTGAATATTGGTTTTTAAAGTATAATATTGGTTTGTCGAATCAAGGAACTCAAACCCCTTCTACATGAACTAGTGCTTCCCAAGAAATCTATAGATAACCCGATAAGCTTTGTATAGAGAAGACAGAGGTACAGAAAGAACAAAATATCGATCTCTTAGAACAGAAACCAGAGTATACCCGACGTCTGTAGCAATTTGTATTACATTCTAGCCAAGGTTTATAACTATTCTTGCTGCTAATGGTCCATTGCATCCTCTACTTATTTCCTGATGTTCTCCTTTAAACGTATATGAGCGCTTGTGTACCTCTGGCTTTAAATTCAACGTTTATTCCGAAATACGGAGTTCTCCAAGAGAAAATATTTCTTATTCGAAGAAATTGTGTCATACGCCATTATGCAAGCGTCTTTGGCATTCTCTCAGAAATCATGGGAGTATCTACTGTTAATCATTTCGTTCCTGTCTCTCCGAGTACTACAACATCAGAGCTTCTCAATTTAAAGAGAAACGATATTATTTCCTTTTGTTCCAGGAGAACGCCTTAAAAAAACTACACTGGCGTAACAATCCTTTCATGCATTTAAGGGGATTTGGGTAGTGATTTGGGCTCAAAAAATAGATTTTTTGTTTTGTATCTTAAAAAAAGCAGAAATCTTCCTCTTTAAAATGATATACATATTGTAACTGTAAGGGTAGCTGCACATTTAAGACTCTAAATGGTCCATTTAAATATGGTGGCGCGCTGGGTCACGCCTACTTAGCTGGTGGAGCCAACATGTGACACACATTTCTTTAAATGCAGTTTTCCGTAACTTGAAAATTTTCAATCTTAGTTGCACTATTCTTCAAAACTACTTAACCTATTTTAATGAGAGTTTTACTGTAGTTGCTGAAGCATGTTTTATACAAACATAACCTATTATTATTATTAGAAAAATCCAAAATGTAAAATAAAAAATGTTTCTGTAAAAAAATAAAAACATTTACCAAATTTCAGAAATTGTTCTCTTGAATACAGTCAGAAATATTTAAGTAAATTTAGGTTACGAATTAAGAATATACATTGCTTAATGCTCTAAAATATTTAAGGAATATGCTTGAACATTGTGGAAGTAAAGTGCACCCCAAGTATCAGATACACCATATTTTTTTTCAAAAAAAATCGTGTAATCAGTTATGTTCTTTGTTATGGCCATTTAAAATAATTACGTGGGTGTTGTTTATATCACTGGAATCAAAATGGATCACTGTACATTCATGCCAAATTTCATTTTAATCCGAGCAGTAGAAGTCTAGAAATGTTCAACTAAATTTATGTATTGAAATATTGAATTGTATAAGAATGAGCACCTAATCTCCTAAAGGAGACATTAATTGGTGAAAATGTTAAAAATTACGCTTTTATTTTTTTGACCAGTCTTATTATTGGGAATGCTTTTTTAACTCAATATGTATTTTGCCATTCTAGGCACAAAACTTACACCTTAAATATAGATTTTAAAAATGGTACCGCATCTGCCATTTTGTACTTTGAACTCTGCACCAGTTCACAGAAAAAAGAAAGAAAGAAAAAACTTACTTCTACGCAATTTGAAATAGAGAGATAAACTTTAGTCCATCTTTTAGGATAAGTTTTGCTTTACAAATTGGTACTACTTTTAGACATGGGGCTTTTATGTGCTCAAGCCATGTGGTTTCTCTCTTTGCAAACATATGCGAATTGTTTTTTCTTGAATGACATTTTCTGGAATAAATGATCCCTTTTATCTGAAAATATTGACGATAGAGATTTTTAAATTTTAGGATGATAAAAACAATTTCTTCCTGCTATTGTGGATCTACTTTGGTGTTAACAAGCTGTTTGTTTATTTAAAACAATAGTTGCTGATCTATTTTAATCACATGATGGTATAATTTAAAAAATACTCCTATCTTAATGTACAACTTATCGTATAAAAGTGGATAAGTGAACTTAGAAGGCATTCATCTACAACCCATAAAATTTTAAGTTTGATATCTTAAATAGTTTCTGAGATAATTGGTCAACAATTTAGCAAATTTAACATTGGCGGGATGGGGCTTTTAATCTATCTTTAACCAAACTTTACAAACTATTGTTATTATTGTTGTGCTTTTCAGAATAACTTTCGAAGGTAGTGAGTTGCTAATACTTGTTGATGAAATGGTTAAAAGGACATAAGACACCAGATAGACTATGCCCCCACGTGACCCAAGGAGGAGGGCGTCAGCCGAGTGATACTCCCTCCCCTGATATGTTTTCCTGTGGGCCAGACCTGAAAATTTCAATCCGTCCCCCTATTACAGGGCGGAAGTGGATACGCCACTAACGCGCGTCAATCCCCTAAAAAGGGGAAGACTACCGAACAACCTCGGTAGGGCCGGCAGCAACCTAGCAACTGTCTACCGGCTATCCAGGGCTGTGCCGGAGGACCTTGAGGCGCCAGACACCCCGCCTGGACAAAAAACCGCCCAGACGTCCCCAATCTCCCACGAGTATCGCGAACCATTGCCCCGCCGAGTCCAACCCAATCCGAACGACACTCCTACGGGTGGGCTCGGACGTTTGGCCCAGCGTACTTCTAGTAACGTCAGAAGTACCACGAGTGCTCAGGGTACGCAGCGCCCGCATCACGGCAGCTGAAGGGGTGGAACCCCCCCCCCATGTGAGGTTAAAAGGACAGTCAAAGTGGCCAAAAATGAATAAATAGAGTAGAGTGGTATATTCGTTGGTCTTAAACATTTTACATGTTACGGCTCATACATCGCAACTTTGAGATAGATCGTACGTGCTTATATAATACACTGTGGTCCAAATGTTTCAGTCTATATTCATCACAATGTGCTTTAAAATTCATGATATTTTATAAGAATTGGAAAGAAAATAAAGAAAAAACAGAGAAACTAACAACAAAAATCACACAAACAAAACAGAAAGAGAAAAAAATTAATTGTTCACAATCACGCTATTGTTTACAAAACAAACAAATACCCGCCCCTAAGCTACTAACCCTCCCCCTCCCACCCTTGTACCTCTTCCTTACACTCCGATCTGAGCTGCATAACCTTTTGTAAAAACGTACCAATCGTTTCCCCCTCCCCCCTCCCAATCAGCAAGGTCCAACAAGCTTGTAAGCCTCCCATTGAGTTAACAAAGGAATCTGGCAGATACTTTCTCCTCAACTGTTCTGTCTTAGTACAATGCGCCAGAATATGAATCCAAGTTTCTTCCTCTCTACGCCAGGGGCAGATTCCTATGCCTTCTTCGCTTACAAATTTGCTCGCTCGCCATGATCCCAGTCTGGGCTAAGCAAGCCCTTGCTTGCTGGCTCTATTTCTGGACAAAATATATTGTTCTATACCCCATTCTGTTTTTAGTTTCGACTGTAACGTTAATGACACTTTCTCATTACATTGTGACAGTGTCTGCTGTCGATCTATATCTCTCAGTCGCTTCTGTACGTTTCTCCACACATTCGCTCTATTTCCGGGGCCTTCAAACCAAATATTACCCATCCCTACTCTTTCCAGCCCTCCCTTAATTTTCGCTGCCCACGTCTTGTCCCCTCCCATTTACAACAGCTTGTAGATAGTCGCAATATACAGGAGAATTAAATTTTGGAATTAACAGGAGGGTTTGCGGAAATTTCTCCGTCTCGTAAATGATTTCCCCGAATCATCAAATAAGATTATTTCGTGCAGGGATGATATCAACGTGTTTGCTACAAAGCACTCACGGATAATAAGGTTGTGCTGAAGAAATATGGGGATTCAATGCTTACAGGCATAACATTTTCAATTCTTAGCCTGCAAATGCCTGTAGGCTGTAACTAGGCAGAGATGAATTATTTCAGAAAGTCACTGTCCCCATTCCTGGAAAGAAGTGGTTTGGCATGACTAAGATTGGGCGTCTGGAAAGGCAACAAATTAACTGATGACACCGGAGTGAGAATATCTCCACTCTGTGGTGAAAGAGAAACATGGAGTCATATTCTGGCTCAGTGCAGGGTAACGGAATTGCTATGAAAACAATATTTACCACCACAGTTTCTGGGGTCCAGTAGGGGAATGGAGGCCTGCTTGGATGTAATGTTGGACGCGGGCTGTCATAAAATGGGCTCTTTTTTTTGTCTAAGATTCGGCAAAGGAGGTTAATTGCCCTGGAGAACGGAAGAGGGGGTGACGGTACATAAGAGAGAGTTTTTAAGGGTCGGAGCACTGTAGGTATATATTTGTAATATAATTGTAATTCATGATTATTATTATTGTTTTGTTTTTTCTTCCTTCATTATGTTAGTTTATAGTACATACTTATGTATAGATAGTGAGTATATATTTAGTATTGTACACACAGTGTTAGATTATAGGGACAGGAAAAGCATGTACAGCAATGAGGCCCATGCGATTGTTGTATTGTACAAGAGTAGACTGAAGCTGTTCACAATAAAAGGTCCTTCTACTACTACTACTACTACTACTACTACTACTACTACTACTACTACTACTACTACTACTACTACTACTACTACTACTACTACTACTACTACTACTACTACTACTACTTTAAATCGTGAGGTGTTAAAAGTAAACGCGGTCCCTTTGAAATTTAGTGCTGTTAATTTGAAACTATGCATAGGAAACTGAAAATATCGAACTATCAGCGTTTGCCATATACAATTGAATGTGCGAGACGTAAAAGGAAAATACTTCATGATAACCATTGCGAGAGAAAAAACCCCCCCTGAGAATGATTTATTGGGATTTATTGATTGGCATTTATGACAGGACCTTCATGCTTTAAGTTTGGAAAGTGTTCTTTCGGTTGATTTTGCTTATGCATAATCGTCCAGTGTAGCAGTTTATGTATTTATGCTAAGCAAATTGCATTCGAATATGACGTGGCATTTAGCCCAAGCTCATTTACATTCTGAAAACTTACATTTTTAAGATCTACTCTCTACTGTAGATAAGTGTTTACTTTCTCTTTTTTCCCTGTCCAATTCCACTTGATTTTCACTTTGGCTAGAAACTGACCTAATTACTTACTGTCTTTACAGAACAAACCAATTATGGCACATTTTCTGCTAACTTTAAACCATTTTTCAGATAGAAATGCTTTTCTCCATATGTCAGTCCCTTTACATTCAAATGTAATATGTTCATTATCCTACTTATCACCTATAAGGGGCATTGGTCCTGGGGTATACCATTTCTATATCCTTTTAATCTCCAAGCACCAGATCTTAACCATGCAATTCCCTCTCGTTCCTTTTTATTGATTTTATCAATATATATTTCGCTTTCCCATTAACATTTTATCTGAGCATAGAAAGTCAAGTAGCTCTTCTCCGCTATTGTACCAAAGATTTCTTGTATTTCTATGTCCTCAAATCTTTTTCTTGCAACCTTCCAAAACCCGTTTGTGTTATTTTCCCTTCTCCTCCATACCTATCCTAGTCCATTACTTTTCAGATTATTTAGAAGACTGTTTGCCCTTCCACTGCTTCTTAAGCTCTTCTCTTGATACTCTAGACATCGCCTTAAGACACTATTTTTATCTAGATTTAGAATTCTCCACCAATATTTCAATGCTCTCTCCATTGCCACCCCTTTTATTGCCATTCCCACTGTCTCAATTTGAGCAACCCTACTTGGGTTTATATTACTGGTTGAGGTTAATATCCCCCATCTGTTCCCAATAATAAAATGTCCCCGATGACGTACCAAGCGAGATGGCTCCACGGTAAAGCATGAGGCTAGCATTCGGAAGTTCCCGGGTTGATTCCCATCGGGCCGGCCACTCGTAGTTTCCCCTGCTGAGGTGATTGCCTTTTTACCACGAATTCCCTGCTCTTATAATTTTCTTCAATCTTTTGCATCTCATATGTTTCAGGGTCATCTCATGTTGCCAGGCGACAGCGATTGGTGCATTGCGTCGGGACGGTGAAATTTGCCTATGCGAAGATTTATCCCAGGCATTTGGCTGCCCGGCTGGGGCCCCTTCCTGCGAGTGATTTGTTTCATTCCGGGCCCCAGATTGAAAGTGGCTAAGGTGGGATAACTGGCGTTAGGAGTGGTGTCGTTCTGGAATCGCTGGGGACCCCAATCTTACTAGCGCGCATCGTTGTCCGGATCTAGTTGCCCTTCGGACTCCCTTTCCTCCCATGGGTCACGTTGGAAGCATAAAGGGTCTATGGCCTATGGCATAAGTGCGGCGCTGTGCTCCAGTGACTGTAGCCCTCTACGTCTTACTAATCCTAATCCCCAATGACATCACAGTTAGCACCCGTAGTGCATGGATTGTTTGACTTGTCTCATTGATATTCAGGAGAATACCGTAATGGTACTTAAATGTTTCAAAAATGTTTATAAGTATGAAAAACTAAGTATCAGAATGATATACTGGACCATTTATTTACTTTGAAATGGGTAGAAGAAAACAAAAAGGAAAACATAACATAGCGGCCCATAGTAGAATTCGAACCACGGTCTGGGGATTGCGTTAGATTGCATGAAATGTCGAAAGATGTGAAAATGTAGGAAGTACTGGCTTTTAGGACACTAGATCGCTTGCTCAGCTTGCGTTTAAGTATATATTGGCCACGAATGTGTGTCATCTCTCTCAATTTTACTCCGACACTTGAAAAACACCGAATCTACGCCAGTTAGGGCCCTGGGACCCATCATAAATAAGTTAATTATTATAATTGCGTTGACTTCAAGACCAGCAAGCGCTCACCAGGTAAGTCATGTGTGGACACGTTTAAGCTTCTGCACGTATTCCCTTCTAATCAGGGGACCCCAGTATACGTGTAAACTATTAGAGAATATAGTCATTAGGCTTTTTATACAAACCCGGGTTCTCATGCAACTCCCTATATCACCCTGCATCCCAGCACCGACCAGTCCTGCCTTCTTAGCCCACAACTCGCTGTCGTAAGCAACCCACGGGTCCAACCTCCCCAGAAGGCGCTACAATATATTACTGATTTGAATTTCTGGCCTTTTTTCCCTTTAAATGATACACCCAAACAAGTTTGTCATTTTGAATCATTCATTATATTATTAACCTCTCTAGGGTGACATACTGGCAAGTAGTCGCCAAATTCTTAGCGTAGAAGTTATAGCAGGAAGAATACTCAGAGGAAAATGACACACATGCTAGGAGTGTTAGATGAGTACTGCCTAATTAGTAGGAACATTTTATATATCCAACATCCATGAATCACTGAGATTACCCTTTTAGCCATAAAATTTAGTCATAAAACTTACCCTGTGTACGGAGAGAGATGCAGTGACCTCCTCGAGATATCGCTGATGTTTGAAGCAGCGAAAAGCAACCGCAGGATTTGCAAATACCAGAGAATAAACTTGAGCGAATCTAAGGCAGAAAGGCAAATGAAATTTCTGCAGCAAAGTCAGAATCGGTTTAGAAAGCATCTATCTTTCTCAGGCGTTATATTCCTGCTATTGTTAATGCTTTGCCACAGTTGTTTCATAAATCTTAGCCTTCTACTAATCTACATCCCCAGCAGCAATGAGTTATTAGTCGCTCGATGTTGTATAGCATACTTAATTACCTACAACGAAATGTATAATAGAAGCATTTCTGCCCCTAAAAAACTCCACTTTTAAGATGTAGATAGAAGAAAATAATTTTGCTAAAATAGTTGCTAAAGGATTGGGTAGAGAAGGCGATGAGGATGCAACAGATAAGATTCTTAATGATATTCTTTTAAAATTGAACTCCAAATATAAAATTTATTTTTTCCATTTAAAGATCTTGAACTGTTTCAAATTGACGAATAGATTTTGGGAAAAAGAAGAGTAGTAGGAAATAAACAAGGCATAAAAGGAGGATAGAAGGGAAAGGATAAAGAAGCAGCCGTTCCTGAGTCCACTCTTAACACCTCGTGGGTTCAGAATGTTTCACAATGGTAGGTATCAAAGCTTAAACTCTGATATCTGTAGTCTGTTATCGTTCGAATCTCTACAAGTGTATGGATCGATCAGATAGATGTTAGTGTTGTATGCTGACAAAGTTAAACATTTTACATATTTAAATGTTGAATAAGGATGGTAGTGGTAATTATTATCTATTATTATTACTATTATGTTGAATTCTTTGTATGTATACTGTGTTATATTATTACATTTAAATTTTGATGAAACCACGAATTTGTAAAAAAATTCTTATCTACTTTAAACAAAGACATATATAATTAATGTTCCAAGGAATAGAGAACGGTAATATTGTCTTTCTCAATGCGAAGGCTGTCAACAACGTTCAGGGGGCGAACAGACGCTACAGGAAAAGTTTTTTTCTCAGGTTTTTGTACATCCACCTCCAAGCTCTCAGGCCTCAGACTGAGATGATTACGATGGTCATTTACGGAAACGTGGTATTCCAACGGTTTTGCGACCACGTGTAGCTGAGTAGGTATACAGGATAAGTCCACCGACAAACTTCAGGGGGTGATTGCTGACTGGAAATGGAGCACAAAAGTTCATATGACCTTGTGTCCGAAAATGCATAGTTTCCACGGTAGGCACTGAAGAACTACATCAAACAAAGACCCCTGGCACACTGAACATGGCCTGAATCCCATCCATGTCACAACAGATGTTCAACGTGGTCTGCATGGGATACAATGCACACGCTCATACGTCGCACCATGGACTACCTCACTCATTCGAATGTTCTGGGCTGTGTCCGAATATCGTCAGAGGCTACGTGGACACGCTGTTGGAGGGTCTGCATACCAGGAACAGGTTCACCGTACACAATGCTTTTCAGATGCCCCCACAAGTAAACATCCAGGGGGTTTGAATCTGGTGATCGAGCAGGCCATGCAACAAGGCCTCCAACGTCTGGGGAAGATGTTGAGGTGTCGGCGAGCATTAATGCGGAAGTGGGCTGGCGCTCCAACGTGCTGCAGCCACATTGCCTGTCGTACTGCCATAGACACATTCTCCAGCAATGGAGGCAGAGTGTTTTGCAGGAATTCCGGATATGTTTCTCCCTGCAGGCGTTACGGAAGAATAACTGGTGCAAGTAGGCGGTCACCAGTAATCCCTGCCTAAACATTGATGCTGAACCGCTGCTGATAGATGCTTCAACCATTGGAGAGAATTTTCTGTAGCCCACAGATGATGAATATGCAGGTTAATGATGCCATCTCTACCAAAGCTGACTTCATCGGTGAAGAGGAACGACGATAGAAATCCCATAATGGTTATGCCTGTTGCACAAATCAGCGACAGAATCTTTCCCGCGGAGGAAAATCCGCCAGGGATAATCCCTACACATTGGAGGTGTTAGGGATAATAGCGGTTGTCATGTAGGATATAGAAAACCGTACGTTGGCTTACACCATGTTGGCGGGCCAATTGCCTGGAGCTTGTACCAGGGTTGTTCTCAACATCATGGAGAACATGTTCCTCCACATCTGGTGTACGCACAGTTCATGGCCGCCCATGAACGTTCGTCTGTCTCAAAGGAACCCATGCTCACACAAACTCCGAAAAATGGCTCCAAATGTTGTGTGGTGTGGGTGGTGCTCTCTATCAGGGTACGTGGCTCGGTACATCCGTTCTGACTCTCGACCGTTTCCACCTGCTTGGCCATACACGAATACCATCCCGTCTTGGTCCTGGAATGAATACCGGACTATAATGCTTCTACGATGCTTAAATCACACTATCTGCAACACACAAAACGCACACTGCAAGTTATTAGAGAACGTCGTCTGTGCCATCTACCGTGGAAACTCTGCATTTCTGAACACAAGGTGATATGAACTTTTATGCTCCATTTCCAGTCAGGAATTACCCTTTGAAGTTTGTCGGTGGACTTAAAACTCATTCTGTATTTTCATAGTGTAGAGTAAAAAAATGTGGCTCATGCATCATATGTTGAAGAATGATTGTTTGCATCTGTAAATACTGTATCATATTCGTTCAGGATATTCGAAGGATGACTTAGAATATGACGCTACTGTACCAAAGTACTAAGGCTTCTTGGAGAGGATCCCTACGTCTCTGGTTGGTCCTATAATGCGACGAGTATCATTTCCAACGAGGGTACTGATAATACAATAATATGCACTTCTCTGTCAATGAAAATTATTACTGAATTGCACATGCTAGAGCTCAAGGTCACTGGCGTCACAGCGTAGAACTCTCAGAGATCTTGTCATTGGTCAATAGTTTTACCGATATAGTCTGACGGCAAGAGATTTCGATGCTTCTTCATGAGGAAGATAAACCAGTAGATGCATTGGAGCATGTGCATATCAAACAGGTAGCATACTACCTTTCTGGCTGCATAACTCACTCACTCTCTCGCCACTGCGTATGGTGATGGAATATAACGATCGCGCCTATCTGTGGCCTGGTGGGTCGCTGGATATGATGCCATTCAATTTCTGTCTTGAGATTAGCCTAGAAATTTCTATACGTTATCCGTGACGAAGGAAGCCTGCTTCAATTTCCTAGTACTTCACGAATCACCCGTCCTACATTGATATTCGAGATGTTGCTCAGGTCCAGATGTATACAGAGATGTATCTCAGTCTGTATTTGCGGGCACAAGTAAGTCATTTCGAGCAGCCACATCATAGCAACATCTATGGTGATGATTTTTCGTCATGGCGGTGCACTAGAATCCAGAATGAAATTAACATTTTGGCGATATAGAAAATACGAGGCTGTAGAACAGCATACATCGATAGATTCGACAAGATAGGATAGCGTAGGATCGCGAATGGAGGATATCGTCCTCCGTGGTCTAGGGGTGCCATGATAGCCTCTCTTACCGAGGTCGCGGATTCAAACCCGGCGGAGGGTGATGGCTTTTTATGGGTGTAAAATCCTTAGCATGCCTTCCTTCGGAAGGGAAGTAAAACCGGCAGTCCCGTATCATAGGTTTATGACACGTAAAAGAACCTCAAATCTGTTCAGAGGCCTCGGAGCAAACTTTCCAGTCTTTCACGCCCAATATAGAATGGGATTCATTATAATTAGAGAGCGTCCATTAATGAAACTCAGTTTTTTTATATATTTACAAATAGAGGATAACTTTGGCACTGAAACACATCTGAAGACTTTTTGTACCTTTGGAACCTCGGGAGACAGCGATGAAGCGAAGGAAACAGACGCAACCAGATCCGGGGTGGCAGGCTCGGACGCAATCGCGGATCCTAAAGTCTCCAAATATTACTTCCCGGCCCCGTTAGGACCGTCCACACAGGCCTTCCTCCCCTCACGGAGAGGTCTCGCTGAGGATTCGTCGTACATCGCAAGTCAGGGTAGATAGTTGCTCAAAGCAAACTCCACTGCCACACACCTGGCCGGACGTCTGCCTGCCTGATCCTTCGACCCTGAAACTAGCGAAATAAGGGGTAGGAAAATTCACGGCATTATATAATCCAACCTAGCATTCTCCTACCAACAAGGGAAAACCACGACAAAACTCAAAGTCAGAGTGGCCGTCCCAAAGGGAATCGTCGAAACCGGCACCACCGAATGCAACCCTCACACGTTACTGCGGGGCCATCTCGCTCGGCTTCGACTGGATGAAACTTTGTGAACCTGTAACAAATAATTGATAAAAGAGTGTGCATGAATTACACATGACTGATAAGCAGAGGATTAAAATGCTTAATCTTCACGTGGCGACTTCATTGGACGATTACACACTTTGATTTGGTCTGAGAATTCTGCGCTATTTAAGCAGAAACGAACATCTTGAATCGGATACATTGTACCTCTCTCATGGGCACTATTATTTGCTACTGGTGAAGCTCATGAAGGTTCTTTAACAGTTCATTAAATCAATTTATAGCTATGCACAAAGGCACTGAAGATATGAGAAACTCATATAGGTCAAATTGTGAATATCGAAGCTCAATGATAGCGGTTCTCCTGTTTTCATGAACTTCAGGGACTCAAGTTCTTAATGTTCTATAATGGCATATAATGTGCAAATCGTACTTGGTTGTAAAAGGTTGTTACTTTAATGAAACAAACGTAAGATTACATTTTCGCTTCACCACTGGCAACTGTGTTCAAAAATATTCTCTGCCATAAACGTCACCGATGGACTTCTACAATGAGATCGTCAAGCTTGTGTCTCACACTAGGAGAACGTAGAAAAGCGAGCATCTACTGCACATATAAGTGCAATAAATATTTTCCCTGATTTTTCATTTTCTAGCCAAACTAATCTGATTTTAAAAACTTTGATTATAACTTATATGTAAATTGTTATTGTTACTGTTATTATTAACAGTTTTAATTTTAGTGACCTCAAATTCTTATCATAGTATAGTAATATGATATAAAGAGTATTCACAAAATTTCAATGAGCTATGCGCATTTGTTCCTAAGATATATATATATATATTTTGTTTTATATATAATCAATTTTTATATTTTAGTTAAAATGGCCCATGGACCAAACGCTATTTACGTCACATTCAAAGCATTTTGGAGTTTACAAATTATTATAAAGGAAACTACATTGGATTTTTTAAAATTCAAATAAAGCAATGCTAGAATAAAAAGATAGGCATTTTCCATTTTTTCTCGCTTTTACGAACATGAAGCTATGAAAATATTTAATAAAAATAAGATATAGACTAATTTTACAAAAAGCGTATGAGCCTGTTTAGTGATCATTCCTGAGATTTTAGTAAAAATAAGAACCCTAAATGCTGACGCGTGGAGCATTGTAAGTAATGAAAAATGTCCAGAAACGTTTTGCGAAAAACTACATTTAAAATTGAAATATGCCTTACAATACTATGTTCAGGAGTATATAAAAGGCCACACAGAGTTTTAAATATTGCCATAATTAAAAATCAAAAGCGCCAAATGAAAGTATGCCGTGTAAAAATAATAAAAAAAAATAAATATTTTCCCCATATTTTAATCCAGTTTTAAAGTTGCACTCTCTTAAAGGAATGAACTATTTTCGTCATCCGTTAATACGATAATGCATATGATTAACTTAACGGTGCTCAACTGGCACGGATATAGACAACTCGGATACTGTCCCCTTCGCACAGAGATATTTTGGGATGACGTAAGCAACCTGTCAATCATATTATGCAAGAGATGAGGTGCAAGGATGACGCTCGGAGAGGGCGGAGCTACACATTGCATTACCAACTTAAATCGCCACATTCCTATATTATTTTTGCACTTAAGTGTAGTCTTGCCTCGTAACCAGTGTTACAGTGCTAGCAATACCCCCAAAAAGTTTTAAAATCCAGGGAGATGTCTATGCGGTAACGTGTAAGGCTCGCATTCGGGACGTTCCGGGTTCGATTCCCGTCGACCGCCCACTCTGACCTCGGGTTTTTCGCGGTTTTCCCTGATCGGTAGCCAAATGCTAACGTGGTTTCTCATCTACCACGAGTTTGTTTCCATCATTTCTCTTTCATTCCGGTTCCTTCTCATCTTTTAGGTGTGCTTCTAAGTTTCGTGGCATATGGCGGTGCCGGACAGATGGCGCGGATGCTTGCTCAAAGGAAAGAGTACCCCGTGGTCACTAGAGGGCTGCCTGGTCGATGGGTCGTTCATCGCCCTCTCTAGATAGCTCCAGCAGTGGGACGGTTCTTCGAGCTTGGAACTGTTAGGGCCTTCCGCGCGTCTCTGTGGCCTGTCTGCCTGCGGCCTGTAGCCTCCTGTGGTTCCTTCGCTTCTTACCTTTCTCCTGGTGGTGGTAGCCACAACAGATCTATGTAGGTCGTAGGTGTCCCCCTCCTTTGTATAAGCTATACCTATACCAGATTTAAATAAAAGAATTGAAATTAAAGCAGGTTGTCCTATTGCATGCAGTGATACTAGGGACTTTGCTTCTCTAATGTTTGTACCCCCTATTCGAACAAATTGATTAGTGATTCGGAGACTTTTAGGATTATTAAGTTACTGAAGGTAGTGAAAGGTTTGACTTCGGCGTTGCCCCACAAATGGGCACCACTTTTGAAGCTGTTCCACGTTATCTATTGTCTGCTGGGCGCCTCCGATGATCCTCGACGTTGCCGTTCCTCAGGATGTCGGTATCGTCTGCTTTTGGTGAATCTGATGATGGGTGTGGGTATAGGATTTGGGTTTTGTGGGTGGTGGATACTTATTAACGCTGGTCTCGACTATGCTCAGCGCTGCACTTATGCTCTTTTATCAGAGCGCTTACAATCTACAACAATACTATTGAAATAATAACAACCGTAATATGTTAACTGTATGAATATATTAATTAAATCATTAAGCCATCAAAACTAGTGTATGTACATAATATACTTGTACAACAGAGCGGGATGGCTCAGGGGATTTCGTCTGTGGCCCGAATTTCGGGAAGTCCCGGGATTGATCCCCGGCGACCCCCCACTCTGGCGCATGGGTTTTTCGTGGTTTCCCCGGCTCACCAGGCGAATGCTGGGGTGGTTCATCTTCTTCCGCGACTCACCATTATTACTTCGTGTATCATCTTCCTTGTCATCTGTTTCAGGGTTGTAGGACCAGGCGACGGTGTTCGGCAGGCTGCGGCTGGGCGGTGGCTTGTGCTCTGTAAAGGTTTCTTCCGTGGCGTCGCTGCGGTACCGCTCAGTTAGGTCTCTCCTCAGCGTGGGGCTTCGCTCCGGGGGACCTTGGAGGTTGGTGGCTTGTGGGTAGGGACCGTGCGGCGTCGGATGCGTTCTATCTGGAAACGTTAGAGACCCCATCGAGGCTTGCGCCCGTCGGCATCCGGATCTGGTCGCCCTTCCGGTCTCTCCCCTCATCCTTCCCTCCCAGGAGTCATGTTGGAAGCAAAAAGGTCCGACTGGCCTATTTACGGTGCTCTGCCCTGTTTCCGGTGGCCACTCCGTGATATGTACATTTACATTTTACATGATATACATTGCACTCAGTAATGTGATGTTACGCGTTTCTCTGAGATATATCAGAGTTCCTACGTATATCATAAATTCGATAATTTAGGCATAGAACTATGAATCATATATTTTTGCTTGAAGTTTAGAAGTTACGAATTCAGAGTTAAAATAATTCTTTACGGCGATTTAACGCACGCTTGAGGAACCTTTCTCGAGCACCATATTATATACGTTTTTCACCTACTGTAGTACGATGACTTTTCAGACGCTACATGGCCTGGCGTCTACTTCCTAACTTTAAAATATCTTTACTTAATCTTATAGGTTCCTTGTCTGACGTAACATCAGCCTAACCCTATCAGAACACTGGCATTTAAAATGGTTTAAAATCAGAACGTTGGCTTCTCAAACAGTGCTTTTAAGCCTGTTAGTCTGTTCGTGCCTTTCTTGCACAAAACTGTTCAGTTAGATTTATAACTGGTAGCTTTCTCTCGTTTGTTGGAACCTTCAAGTCAAACTTCTTGCCCTAAAATGTGAAAACTGCTTGTATATAAGTTAACATGACACTACTCTTATTACATACTATTGTACATTACTATAACATAATATACAATATACCTAGATATTATTACAAATGAGAATACAGTTTTTAAATGCCTTATGTGAGAAACAGAATAAATATATATACTGGGCGAGTCTTCTCGGCCTGCGGATTGAGAAGTTATGCAGTCCCGGCATTGTACAGGCTATGCCGTAAGCATTGTCCACTACATCGCGTCGTATCAATTTTGGCCGAAATGACTGCTTTGCACCGCTGTGCGTGCAGTGACTTGTACTTGTAGCACAACAGTGCGCGCGTTGGCCTCTAGTGGTGAATGTCCCAGGTTCAAACACTGCATTTTAAGGTACTCTTTATGTTTAGTAAGTTTAACGAGATCTGATAATTTGGCATGGAAGTGTCGTTTCACTTAATTAGTTTAATTATGTGAAATTCATTGAAACACAAATTGTTACTTGTTAGAATATGCAAATCCACTTTCTAGTGCATTCGGAAAGAAATCATGATTTCCTAGAACGTTCTCGAAACATGAACAGAAATGAATAAAAAAACTCGTGTATTCGCAAGCGTGATTTGAACTTTCGACCTTCACTATGACTTTCTAGCATGTTAACCATTGCACTACTAGAGGAAATTAATAGCGAATACCACCGGAGCCATAATCAGCGGGCTGGTGAGTGCGGTGTCAGCACCTGCATTTCGCATCGTCTGTAAAATGCAGAATTGCCTAGTTACCAATCCGCAGGATGAGAAGACTCACGCGGTATATATAATGATGTTATCAATTAGAGTAGGCGGGCTGTAAAACCGTCTCAGTAGTCAGAATACAGCTACCATTATATATCTAAACGTTGTAGAGAAATAGAGATGTTAACTTATAGCCGAAGTCTGAGAAGGCAGACGTAAGGCAACAGTAATAATGTCAGAAGGTAACGCATTCAGTATAAAGAAAACTGCAAAGAATTTTTAAATGAATACTCGTATATCGTTGGTGCTCTACCAAGCCAGGCATACTTTACCTTTGAGGAATAGCAAAAGAGAGAAGGTTCAATGCATACCTGAAGCAAATAAGGACTTTTTACTCCAATACGGCATGTCTGCTCCCTCCACCTTATGGCAGAATGTAGTTTCCTTTTATGTTTCATATGCATGATGCATGTCAAAGCGAACTGGAGCAGAAGGAGAATGCTCAGTCATACTGCTATGATTCTGATTTCTTGCATTTACGAGGCTGATGTATTCTTCAAATAGAAGAACATTTTATTGCACTCCCTCCAGATTTGCAAATTTTAAAAGATGTGATACGCCCACTTCAGGAGGGACATTAGGACTACTGTTATATACATGGCGAAAGTTCTATTAATGTATTAACTTTAAAATATAACTTATGATATAGGCAACACGAAGTTCTATTTCAATTTGCTGGCCCTCGTAGCCGTGGTCGCTGGAGGGTATAGCTTCGTCGCTCCACCAAGGAGGATCGCGGGTTCGAGTCCCGCCATGGGCATGGGTGTTTGTGTTTGTCTGTGTTGTGTGATTGCGGTAATAAGCGGTAAAGAATACAGTAAAACACAGTAATGATAATCTGGGTAAACAAGGGAATCAAAAAGAAAGAAACAAAAAACGTGTTTTCGCCATTAAATGTTTGGGAAAAAAATAAAGAAGGTATGTTTGATCTTTCACTCAAAGTTATGTATTAGCCTATGCCTTCAAAACAGAGTAATTATGAGTACTTTTAAAAGTATTATTGCGGTCTAAGCAGTAATTTTATGGGTTCACTTGTAGTCTAAAGATCACTTTAAAAAATTTCAGTTTTAGTGGAATAAATAGCAATATAGACTCACCCAAACAAAAACACAGGGGGTTTTGTACAGGTACACTACTACGTTATTTAAATTTTTAAATTAATTTAGAGGTGGAAGACAATCAAAATACCCTGCGGAAATTTTCTTAGATGCATAATCTATCAAATAAAAACGTTAGAAAAAATTCAGTTCATTCGACAGAATTTCCCTACCTCTCCCCCTTTTTAATAGTGATTAACATCCGCTCTTACTTCATACGGCACCGCAGGCGGTGAAACTACATCAAATTAAATGATAATTTGGAAAGTAAATTTGGGATGGAAACGTTCCAGGCTTAAGTTGAAGGTACCTTCCCGACATTTGCCAGTTATGAGGACTGAGGAAAATCTGGGAAATATCTCAGTCAGGGAGGGCGGTTCTGACGGGATTTGAACCACAGACCTCCCGATCACGAGTCCTCGTTAGCGACATCGGTTACCTGTGTCAGTGCTGCATCTCCCCTTAAATGCTTGGGTGAAGATAAAAGACCAAGTATGTTTGGACTTTGAATATAAATTATGTCCTAGTCTAAGCTTTAATTATAGATATTTTTATACATTTTTAGAAAAATGTGAGTAAACCGAAGCTCAGGATTTTTTATAAACTTAAATAAGGCTGCCCTAGAGATATGAGCATTTAGATCCAACAAACTCGGATAAGAATTTCAGTATATGATTATGTAAAATGCCTCTTTTGCATATTCAAAATGCTCTTGGCGTATTAAATATTATCCAAAATTGAAAAAAAATATGCCATGCATAGCTTTAAACAAGTAAACTACAAAGTTAAAGAAGGAAATCTATCTTACGATTAGTATTAGAAAAGCTAAATGTTTTTCTTTGCAACAAATTCTGTTTATGGAAATACATTTATTGGCAGATTAAAGAATATTGTAAATTAAGCTGAAGAAATTTCCAATCACGTCTCTCTTTTAAAACATCCATCGTTGTGTCTCGAAATATGATGTATATAAATGATATGTCATTTATATACATTTCAGTTGACCCTGGTCAATTTAAACATTATTTCATCCATTACATTTAGGGTCTTCGCAGACCTGAGTTGTTAAAATGGAAGTTTAACACTTAAAAAGTACTAAGATCACGAACATTACATCCTTGGATGAAGCAATATAGGGAAGCGTTTTCGTAATAGGTTATAAACTATGATAGCATAAACAATAAAGCACTTCCTTGTAAGTTTCTAATAAACCTCGTCTTTGTAATGCTAATAAAATGACATTACAACGGCGGGCTTAATGAGAAATTAATAGCACATTGTTCCCAGTTAACTTTCATACATGCATTATCGATGCACTCTATTAAAGCTTCTGTAATTGCTTCCTTACCCTGACTAAACACGTGCATGGAATTTGAAACTCATTTGACAATTAGTGCACAAGTTATACGCATATTAGTAACACATAGTACCTCTCTGTGTATACATATTTCGCCATTAATTAGGTTATTCATAAACAGAATCACATTATATCTCCTTCTGAAACAACGGAGCGTTTGTTTTATTTCCATAATTCTTATTATCTTATACTGGACAACTACAACATGTTGTAAATAAAAACTAAAATCTTTTCAACTTAGAGCTAATCAATATCTAATAAATATACAAATAATTTGAAAATAATTTGAACCGGAAAATATCCAGAGTTCATTTGATTTACATCTGTTGGTTGTTCCTTCACAAGGACCATGATTAGGCTAAGGGCGTTAAATGAGGTTTAATGGAGGAAGATTTCTTAACCTACCAGATCGAGCGAGGTGGCGCCGGTAACGTGCAACTAGCATTCGGGAGGTCCCAGGTTCTATCCCCGGAGAGCTCCCATTCTGATCCAAGGTGTTTCGTGATTTCCTCGGGTCGGCAGGTGAATGTTGGGTAGTTCATATTCTACCACGACTCTACTGCCCCTCATTTCCTGTATCCAGCATCTTCCTGGTCATCTGTTTCAGGATATTAGGAGCAGGCGACGGTGTTCGGCGGGTTGCGGCTGGGCGGTGGGTGTGCGTTCTGTAGAGGTTTCTTCCTTGTCATCTATTTCAGGGTTGTAGGACCAGGCTACGGTGTTCGGCGGGTTGCGGCTGGGCGGTGGGTGTGCGTTCTGTAGAGGTTTCTTCCTTGTCATCTGCTTCAGGGTTGTAGGACCAGGCGACGGTGTTCGGCAGGTTGCGGCTGGGCGGTGGGTGTGCGTTCTGTAGAGGTTTCATCCTTGTCATCTGTTTCAGGATTGTAGGACCAGACGACGGTGTTCGGATGGTTGCGGCTGGGCGGTGGATGTGCACTTTGTAGAGGTTTCTACCTTGTCATCTGTTTCAGGGTTGTAGGACCAAGCGACGGTGTTCGGCGGGTTGCGGCTGGGCGGTGGATGTGCACTTTGTAGAGGTTTCTTCCTTGTCATCTGTTTCAGGGTTGTAGGACCAGGCGACGGTGTTCGGCGGGTTGCGTCTGGGCGGTGGATGTGCACTTTGTAGAGGTTTCTACCTTGTCATCTGTTTCAGGGTTGTAGGACCAAGCGACGGTGTTCGGCGGGTTGCGTCTGGGCGGTGGATGTGCACTTTGTAGAGGTTTCTTCCTTGTCATCTGTTTCAGGGTTGTAGGACCAGGGGACGATGTTCATTCGGTTGGGGCCGGGCGGTGAATGTGTACTTTATAGAGGTTTCTTCCTTGTCATCTGTTTCAGGGTTGTAGGACCAGGCGACGATGTTCGTTCGGTTGGGGCCGGGCGGTGAATGTGCACTTTATAGAGGTTTCTTCCTTGTCATCTGTTTCAGGGTTGTAGGACCAGGCGACGATGTTCGTTCGGTTGTGGCTGGTCGGTGAATGTGCACTTTATAGAGGTTTTTTCCTTGTCATCTGTTTCAGGGTTGTAGGACCAGGCGACGGTGTTCGGATGGTTGCGGCTGGGCGGTGGATGTGCACTTTGTAGAGGTTTCTTCCTTGTCATCTGTTTCAGGGTTGTAAGACCAGGCGACGGTGTTCGGCTGGTGAATCTGGTCGATCTTCGGGTCTCACTCCTCATTCCTCCCTCCTAGGGGTCATGGTAGAAGCTGAAGGGGCCTGATAGCCTGCGTGCGGTGTTCTGCGTGGTTTCAAGGGGCGCTTCCGTTCGTCAGTACCATTATCTCTCCTACCATAACTGTTTGTAGGCACGTAACCTGTGGGAAGGAGAGACGAACGGTAGCAGTCGCATAGGGATTTTCAACTAGGAGTGATTCACCGCGATGTAGATGACAGTTTCCTAACATTCCCAAAGTGTCCAAAGAACTCCTGCTTCGCCCTCTGAGCACCCAGGCCTAAGGACTGCACAACATTCCCAAAAATGGGCTGTACAATCCCAGGAGAGGAATGGTCGGGAAGTTCATTGCAATTAGCGAACACATACATATATCACCCAGGGTTCTTGCCATTGCCTGTGACAGGCTAGTACCATGAAAAGGATGAAACAACAGGAAGAGTAAGAAAGTAGAAATTTTGAAAATTCTGGAAATTTCAATCCGATATGCAAGAAACTGGGGAAAAAAACATTTAAAACCACTTGACCAATTTCGTCAGCACCTAGGAATATCAAATAAGACCAGAGACATTACGGCCTGTGCCATCGCGCTCGGCCTGAATCATCTTAAGTTTCCTAACTTCACTTATATCTGATAAATTCATTGCCATAAGCAGCTAGAACTTCAGCTTTCCTTGTCGATGCTCAACTGCTTGGTCACCGTGATGAGACCCTTGATCAAACATTTAGCGAACATTATCTAGTTCGTTTAATACAGCGACCCTTCAAGCTGATTTCATTCTCCTGAACTGTATCCTAAAGGCAACTTACGGCTGGTTTAGTTCATTTCAGTTAATCACACTCCAAGAGTTATTTGCCAACTAAAGGCTCATTAACAGTTAGGCTAAGGTTAGACATTTGATTTAAATTTGAAAAATCCAACTTCCTAGCTAGGAATCGAACCAAACCAGAGGTGAAGCATTGACACGGAACGCCGAGCATCGCTGTGACATCAACATTTTCAAAATTAATTTAAATTTTCTGGTTGCTTAACCAGCTGACAACTACTAGGAGAATACTCACGAGGTCGTTGCGGCAGATTTTTTTCCCGTAACGGTTATTATTACACGCCAAGAAATTTATCCACAAGGGGCTGTTTTATTTCCACATTCTCCCGCAACCGGGACCAATATAGCCAAGAGGGATTTTCAGGTTGTATTGCACATACTCATCTTGTACCCGTTTTTACTTTCTCTAACACATACGTAGTAAGTAGAGAAGATACTGCATTCCACCCAACAATTAGATACCGAGATTTCACTGAAATACACGTTTTGAGGTCCCCTGAATAAAAAAAACATTTTTAGAAAAAGGTCCGCTTGTGTGTGTGTCTGTGAACAGTATAGCTCAAAACCGAAAAGTCGAATAAGTACCAAAATTGATATTTAGGTTCAAAACCTTCCAAAGATACGACATGAAGATTTTCAAGAAAATTCCCTCACCCCAAACTACCCTTTACATAGAACATGTTTTATTTTTTAAAAAATAGCCCTAGCGATTTTGATTAAAATACCATATATTAAAGATATTTAAATGATAAATAAATTGCATATCTTGAATTTTCTGGGAATAGACTGCGAAGTTTTCTTCATTTGGAAGGAATTTTGTATTATCTTGTATAACTGGTAAACGTTAAGCGTTAGACGAAAACGTACTACATAAAAATTGCACATCTCTTTAAAAGACAGAATTTATTTCAAACATCTTTTTTTGTGGCATCAGAACATCTCCGACATATCCGCTATTAATAGTTCGAATTGTTCAATATTTAGCCATTCTTTTAGTCCTGTCGATTTTAAATTGTTTCTTGCGACATTATGGAAAGAGTATGGAACTTTAAGCCGGCGTATAGCATCCAGTTCTTAAACATTTGACTATCGCTATTTCCTTTGAATCTACCAGGTGGCCCAACTGCGCCGTATTTTAAATGTGTAGATTTTCCTTCGCGTGTTAAAAGAGTTGCAGAACTCAACGGGGCAATTCCAATTAAACATATGTCAGCGGGGAACTGGCGAATTAGCCTGAGCGAGCTTCGTTTTCCTTGTTTGGTTTTGTTTGATTGTCTTTTTAAGTTCCATTCGTACACCGCCTTTAACTATAATGGTCTTATCTGCGGCCTTTCCTATGGAACATATTATTGCCTGTAGTCAAAGGTGTTAACTCGAATTCGCTTGTCTTTGAGTTTCTAATAAGCTTTGGGCTTTAATCATTAGATCACATACACACATTCACACTCATTCATACTTCCAGACTCTGGGGAGGATAGGGAATAATACAGGTTAGAAAAAAATTCCCACCTCTCGGCCGGAAATCGAATCCGTAACCCCTTGTAGCGCAGGCAGGTGCTCTACCGACTGAGCCACGGGCCCAGCCAAGCTTTGTTTGGTTCCTGTTGCTTATCAGCAAAGACGATGAGCGGATCACTGAGCGGATCGATGAGCGGATACAATCCGTGATGATAGACAAAAACAGATTGAAAAGGTCTTGAAAGTGTTTTCCACTTCAGTTATACAGGCTTTATTTTCGAGGGAATAGATTCATTTTTTAGACTGACAAATAATTAATATGTCTATTTGACCTAACCGTATCCGCCCATAGCTACTTCTTTAATTGTGTATACACTTTTCTTGTCTAACATTACGGGCTATAAGCAACAAACATGAGAGCACGCAGTGTTTCACTACCATTTTTTCGCTTGCTATTGCAAATGTTATTGTTACTATTATTATCATCATTTAACGGTACTGCTATGCTGACTTCAGTCATTGAGTAGGTGTTCGAAATTTTACCTCTGTTGAGTGATACGATGCTCCAACCATCTCCCTGTATCCATATGGACGTTTCTGGGAACCGCTGTAGTAGTAATTGTGGTGGCGGTGGTAGTAGTAGTAGTAGTTAGTGGTGGTGGTGGTGTTGGTGGTGTCGCCGGGTTTTAGGGCGCTAATGCGCCAGTTCCCCGCTGACCTGTGTTTATTTGGAATGTTACCATGCTAGCCTCTAATTCCCGAGATCCGGGTTCAAACCCGACGGAGGGCGATGGATTTTTTTCGGGCGTAAATATCCTTAGCATGGCTTCCTTCGGAAGGGAAGTAAAGCCCGGTGGTCCCGTGTCGTAGATTTACGGTACTTAAAAGAACCTCAAGCCTGATAAAGAGGCCTCTTAGCAAAATTACCGGTCTTTCACGCCCAATATAGAATGGGACGCTAAGGACCATAGCAGTTAAAGAGCACCTATAAATAAAACTCAATTTCAATTTTCAATTTATTTGGAATTGCCCCGTTGAATCCTGCAACTCTTAACACGCGAAGGGTTATCTACACACTTTAAATAGGGTGCGGTTGGGCCACCTGGTTTAACGAACTGTGTAATGCAGCTATTTCCGGAAATGTTTACCTGGATTAAATGAAGTAGATAGGAAAAGCTTTCATAGGAATAGCTTGTATACCCACTAATAAACCATAGAGAGTCGAGTAAGTCATATAAATGTAACACATCCTATTTTTTGTCATTTATATAACCCCTTTAACTTCTATGTTTATATCGGGGGCTTTGACTGAAACATTTTATGGTGTTTTTATTCTTTGAAATTTTAGGTTACGTTACTGTGGGTTTTCGTCGCTTTTAACGTATTTTCGCATGCGCATTCACTCTCACATCCACACTGCCAGACTCTATAGAGGGTACGAAATAACTCTAATTAAAAAAAATTTTCATCCCCAGCCAGGAATCGAACCTGGGACATCCGAACTAGTAGCAGTCAGCTCTCTGACCACTCGACCACGGAAGCAGTCGTACCTGATTTTATGTTTATATATTGCTGCTATTTATACCGTTTATGTTTTTGGCAGATTAGAAAAAATATAAACGTGAAAAAGAATGTGTAAAACCGGACACAGTAAGTTTTTACTACAGCCAGGATACTAAAGATTGTGAGGTATAATACTTAGGTGTGGTAATTTTTACAATTTTGAAATCAGAAATTTCACATTTCGTATTTGAAGATTTAACGCTATGTAACAGTTTAGCATTTTATAAAGTTTTGAAGTAAAAGCATATAATTTGGGTTAGTTCTGATAAACACGTTATGTCTTTTGAAATATGTAACATTAATGTGAAGTTAAATCACACTGCAAGGGGGAGCTAGTACACAAAACGAATACATTACATTTTTAATTTATTTTGAAAAATACGTTAAAGCAACACGAGAAAGACAGGTCAAATTGATACACATTAAAGCATAACACAGCAGAAAGAGGAATGTATACTGTTGTAAAACCAATATAATAAAAAGAAAACACACTAATTAACTTAAGTTATGCAAGTTCAAGAACCAGTAGCAATGTTGAATGAAAACATAGAACATACCTCAACACTTTGTCCTATCACTCATGTTCTCCTGTCACTTATAACTAAACTGTGATTACTGAAATATACCAGGTGACCCAACCGCGCCGTATTTCACGTGTGTAGATATCCCTCCGTGCGTTAAAAGAGTTGCAGAACCCAACGGGGCAAACGCAGGTCAGTGGGGAAGTGACGCAATAGCTGACCTACCTTCGTTCTACTCCTCTTGCTTATCAGCAAAGACGATTCACTAGAACGGAATAAACACAATTTCCAAAATAGCAATGGGCGAATACTTATAAGTCAAATAAAGATATTTTAATTATTTGTCAATCTAAAAAACGAATACATTCCCTCGAAAATAAAATATCTGTAACTGAAGTGGAAAACATTCGAAGACATTTACGGTTTGTTTATACTGCTCTTGTATATCATCACTGAGTGTACACTATAGTGCATGTCTAGGAACTGCCTCTCAATGAGCGCGATCTGCTAATCGTCTTCGATGATAAACAAGAGGAATAGAACGGAGCTCGCTCACACTAATTCGCCATTACTTTAATATGACTTGTTTTATGTCTACAGAGGAATACGTTTTATACAGATGGTACTAAAAGCAGAGCTTTTAATACGAGTCATTCATACTGCAAATTGAAGATTATAATATTCAGAGGAATACGGTTTTTATAATACTTCATTGTTACCATCCTTGTTTCTAGCGATGAGAATTATAATATGTATATTAAGCGGAGACCTTGCATGGATTAATGTAATGGAGGATTATTTGAATGGATCAGTAGAACCACAAGAAACTTCCAATGTTACTTTCTCTGCACCAGGAATTAATATTACAAATTATAACAGTTGTACAATCAAAATCACAGTTACACCAAAATTATAATAATAATAATAATAATAATAATAATAATAATAATAATGTTAAATAAAATGTATGTTTATAATAGAATTATTACACTTATTTTGTTGATTTATTTTTGCCACATTCTTCAATATATTATAGAGTATAATGATTGTGTAAGTGATTATGTTGCCAGCACTGGTACTATGAAGGTTGAGGCAGTATTTTATATCACAACACTGTGAATGCCAGAGTGATTGTAGTGTAAATTAACATTATTGTATAACATTGATTTGAGATGTTTGTTAATTATAAGCATTGTTAGGAAATAAGTTTACACGGCCTCACTGAAACTGACAACAGGAGCGGGTAACAATGAAACGAGGGGGTGAGTTGTTTATTAATTAGAAGAGACAAGCAAATGACGTTAGATTAGCGCGCTTTTCTTTAGAAATGGAGGGAATATCTTCCCTAGAGCATATGTGTTCGTGATTTTGATTGGATATAAAAATAGACGCTAATGTTGGCGCGCTTTATTAACCAATAGCAGCTCTGTTATAATATTTAGGCATATCGGGGTGAGGGAGTATAAATTCCGTGCCAAAGACAAGTGACGCTCAGTTCTACAGAATCATTCGCGGGTTACACGTCACACAGTTCAACAGAATCATCCACGGGTTACACGTCACACAGTTCAACAGAATCATCCACGGGTTACACGTCGCGCAATTCTACAGAATCTCTCGCGTCGTAAAACTAGTTACAAAAATGTGAAATACTTGAATTATTAATGTGCGGCAAATAAGTGATTATAGTTACATTCGAAAATATAAGAGTTTCAGTTTCACTCCTACTCGCTAAATAAAACTCCACTTCTAAACTTGTATCATAAATAAATATTTTCTATTGCAATAAGCATTCAAAGACGAAAATGGTATTATAAATTTTCATTTCTACATAGGGAAATACTTTCTAAGTTGGAATCTAAAGACATTTCACCCAGTATACACAGTATGCTAAGAGGACTGATATAGACTATCTCTCGTATACCAGGTGGCCCAACCGCGCCGTATTTCAAGTGTGTATATATCCCTTCGTACGGTAAAAGATTTGCAGAACTCAACGGGTAACTGGCGAATTAGCGTGAGTGAGTTCCTTTTTTTTTAGTTCCATTTATACCCTGCCTTTGACTACAATGGTCTTATCGGCGACCTTTCCTTTAGAAGATATTATTGCCTATAGGCAATGGTTTAACTCGTATCCGCTTGTCTTTGGGTTTCTAGTAAACTTTGGGCTTTAATAATTAGATCACCCACACACATTCACACTCTCATTCATACTTCCAGACTCTGGAGAGGATAGGGAATAATCTTGGCTAAATAAAGATTCCCACCTCCACCTGGGAATCGAACCCGGAACCCCTCGCGCAGCAGGCAGATGTTCTACCGACTGAGCTACGGAGCCAGCCGAGCTTCGTTCTACGACTCTTGCTTATCAGCAAAGAGAATGAGCGGATCGCGCTCATTGAGAGGCTTGCAATAGAGGATACAGTCCGTGATGATAGACAAAAATAGACCGAAAAAACTTAGAATATTTTCCACTTCAGTTATACAGGCTTTACTATCGAGAGAATAAACTCACTTTTTAGACTGAAAAATAATTAAAATGTCTTTATTTGACTTATACGTATCTGCGCATAACTTTTTTTCTTGTGTTTACGACATTCTTGTCTAACATTACGGACTATAAGCAACAAACATGAGAGCACGTAGTGTTTCACTACCATTTTTTCGCTTGCTATTATAAATATTATCATCAAGATTATTATTATCATCAGCATCTAACGGTGCTATTATGCTGACATCGGTCATTGAATAGGTGTTCGAAATTTTGCCCCTTTTGGTTGACAGGTCTACCGTCTCCGTGTACTCATATGGACGTTTCTGAGATCCGTTGGTGTAGTAGTAGAAGTAGTAGTACTAGTAGTAGTAGTAATAGTAGTCGTAGTAGTAGTAGTAATAGTAGTAGTAGTAGTAGTAGTAGTAGTAGTAGTAGTAGTAGTAGTAGTAGTAGTAGTAGTAGTAGTAGTAGTAGTAGTAGTAGTAGTAGTAGTTGACGCAGACACGCTACGTCCTGCAACAACTGAAGCAATACCTTTGCCTCACGATTGCTGCTTTTCTCCTTCTAGTTGTTTTTACTTTGGCACTGCTGCTTGAGCATGAAACTTTAATCACTGGGTTTGCGTGAGTGTGTTGTACATAGAAACACGAACGATTTCTTTGAACACTTTTATTCACCATTAAAATAAGACTTAAGATTTGCCGATCACTTTTAAATTCTTACGATGTTACTGTGTCTTTTCCAAGACCGAAGATTATCAATTACATCTGATCGTTCGACCCTATTGCAAGTTCGCACCCAGTCTTCGAAACTCGACGAGAATGTTGTTCCGCACTCTAAGAGTGCCCCAGCGAGAGTATCCTCATCAACGCGCGATACAAGGAAGAAATCCTAACTTCCCCTCTCTCCCCTTAAAAATGTCGCACCAAAACTGAGTGTCATGAAGCTTCTAGTGACTTTCACTTCCTGATCAGTGCAACTGCACCCATTATTTCCAGGAGAAACTGGCTTCAGCGGTTTTATCCTTTATACCTGGGGCTGGTCCCTAATTAGCTAAGCTGTGCCTGTCTGGTCTTTCTGTCACTTTTAACAGTCAACAATTTTCCCAATGCTTCTCCTTTTTTACATGCACTGATTTTAAATATTTTATTATTTATTTTATTTTGCTATCCTTCCTGATATTTAGGACTGATTATATTCGCTTATAATTATTGACTTTATAATTTCGGCTTCATAGTGTTAGTGGAATTTTAAGGCGCTAATGCGGCAGTACTCCATTGTGTTTACTTGGACTTGCCCCGTTGAGTTCTGCAACTCTTGTAACGTATAAAGGGTTATCTGCACACGACAAATACGGCGCTGCTGGGCCACCTGGTAGAAATGAAAAACATAGTGGTCATATTCATATATTGATAGATTGAAACCTGAGATTCTTAAACATATACACTTGTGTACGAAACTAGACAATGAATATTTTAGTAGCGTTTAACGCTCGTTCATACTACATACAGCACCACAGGTGATGGAACTGATGATACACTAAATGAAACGAGAAGGGAAGGAAAGAGAAATTTGGAAAGGAAACGTCCAAGGCGTAACGGTTCTTCACGAGTCCATGCCTTAACGACCTCGGCTACTCATGTCGGTACTGAACGCATATGTTCCTTTTCCTACACCAGCAATCATTTCCATGCTTGTTTTCCGGCTTTTGGGCTTTAATTTTAGTGAATAAATGTTAGTTCATGGAGTATAACGCATTTTTGGGGACAAAGGTATTTTATGGATTTTTCTAAGCATAGTAACCCTAACCTATTTCCCTATCAGTAAATTATTTATCTCTGTCATTAAGTGACACTGTAAATCTAATTACTCGTTCTTCCGCTTTGCTAGGAAGTTTTGTTATCACACATCGTTTATCGACATTTTCCTCACCACCTCAGACTGGCGCTATTAAGAGTTGACGCTGTCGAGGCGAACTAACGCTATTCCCTTATGACCTTATTTTCTATCAAAAACAGATTAGCTTGTTCACTTGATGCAATATACCACTCCGGCTTCTTCCTCGCTGTGCTTCCTTACTGCATTACACCAGTAATGACGTTAGCTTCTAATTTTGAAGTCAGATTAACTTAAACCTCAATCTTGTCACAGAGGCGCAGGCATTTCAGGAAGGTTGTATTCCTTTGCATATCAGCTGCTTACATGCATTGTAATACCCTTTATCATTTCTTATAAATATTAAAGGTCCATTATTTTCTGTTTACATTGTCGCAGTAATCGGCTCGTGTTATTTTATTTGCTGGGCGCCTGTTATTGTTTTATTATTTTAAAATTTGGTTTTTTTGTCCTCCGGCTAGCTCTTATTACTCAGTTAAGCAAGTATCTCTGAGCAGGGCGTGTAAACGGAAAGGAGTTGTTGCTAAAAGATAACACTGATAAAATAATTTGTTTTTAGACTTTTATTGCCGTCACACTTAATTAATAATTCACATATTTAATCTTTATACACGCCTGACTAAAACTGTTATATTTCCGAATGTAATTACTGTCGTATTAGTTGCCGAGTACTTCACATTTTTTAACTAACACTGCGACGAGTGATTCTTCCAAACTGTATGACGTGCACCTCACGAGAGATTCCTTAGAACTGCGTGATGTGTACCTCGCGAATGACTTTTCAAGACTGCGCGAAACTTGCTTATGATTCGAGAATATATACTCCCTCACCTCGAAATGCCTAAACATTGTAATAGAGCTGCTATTGGTTACCAAATCGCACCATTAGCGTCTGTTTCGTCAGCCAATCACTACTACTAACATATATGCTCTAGGGAAAATATTTCCTCCATTTCTAAAGAAAGGCACACTACCCTGACGTCATTTGTTTGTCTCTTCTTAGTGATAAACAACTCACCCCCTCTGTTTATTGTTACCCACATCTATTGTCACTCGGTTTATTGTTACCCACTTCTATTATCAGTTTCAGCGAGGCCGTGTAAACTTATTTCCTAACAATGCTTATGGCTAACAAACATCTGAAATCCTGTACATACAATAATATTAATTTACATTGCAATCACTCGGGCATTCACAGCATGTTATGATATAAAATACTGCCTCAACATTTTCATTTTTGCTACTTGGTGTAATGGTTACCATGCTAGCGTCTAGTTCCCGAGGTTGCGGGTTCAAGCCCGGCGAGAGTGATGGATTTTTTTCGGGCGTAAAAATCCTTAGCATGGCTTCCTTCGGAAGGGAAGTAAAGCCGCTGGTTTACGGCACGTAAAAGAACCTCAAGCCTGATAAAGAGACCTCTGAGCAAAATTGCTGGTCCTTGACACCCAATATAGAATGGGACGCTAAGGACCACAGCAGTTAAAGAGCGTCCATAAACAAAACTCAATTTCATTTTTAATTTTTTACCACGCTAGAGAAAAGTTTTCTTTATCTACATATTTTCCCTTCTCAGTGTTCATCCGCGAATTCTTTCTCGAAGAACTTAATCAGGATTTCCGAAAGGATTTAAAACAGGGAAGGGTTAAATTCATATACATATTCATCATTTCCTTCGGTTTGAGATTATTTGCTGACTGATTCTCAGGTGAGTTGATGGCCATCCTAATGCCAGATAACGGTTTATTCTGATGACCTTTGTTAGTGATCTTGCTAGTGATAGTGCAAAAAGTGTAACTTGCCCGGGGCATTAGAGTCAAGAAATAGGTTCAATTGGATAAGATAGTTTTTCCTGCTGAGAGTAATATGCTTATTCTGTGATACAAACCAAATTCCAAACTTAATATAAAATAGAATTTTGATACCGTAATTATTTACGGAAGATATAAACAATTAAATAAAGAAATGGTAGTAAGATAAAGACACAATTGTAATAAATAATTTTCCTATATTAAATCAATGTGTAATGCAATAAACCTGAGTTAAAGGATTTGTATGGAAATAAAGGTGATTAGCGAACAAAGTCAGTAGTAATAGCTGAGGAACGAACGCATGAGTACAAAGATTCCTGGAATGCAGTTAAGTTATAAGTTCATTACGTTTGCAGACTCACGTAGACAGAAATTCTGTAAAAGAGAAAAGAATGAAATTCGAGCGACTCACGGCAAGTTATGCTTCTAGTTTCTTTTATTGCGGAAACAGTTACTACATTGTTACTGCAGAAGTTAGCAGGTATAATAGTTTATTGTTATAGTTTCGAGTTCTACGATTCATAATCAGTTTCATTCTTTATCAAAAGGTCGGCAATTATCTTCAATAGCTCAAGTATTAGATCACATTACATTTCTGAGTCAATTTGAACCGGTGTTATGCTTTCAAAATACGCCCAAGCATACCCTTAGAGAACGATCTCATAGCCAACCACTGTAGCAGCTGGCGGCAGATTCAACAGCAAACATTGAAGCAAAGGGTAAGGCTTCAAAAAAGTGACGACCATCGCCCGGATTCAATTTTATTTTTGTATAAGATTAGTGTTTTAAATTTAGTGGTTAATTTGGATATAAATTGCACATTTAATGTTCTTAATTACTTTTTTGTATGCTTTAAACTTGGGTGACTTTGCTAAGTTAAACATTATATGTATGAATATGCTTAATGAAAGAGTTGTAATTTGCTTTAAAGGGAAGACAGCTATTCTGGGTTAAGAATCAGTGTTAGAAAGTGATCTGTTTTTACTTGTTTTTGAGGAATAGACCTAGCATATTGACTATTAGGGTAGCATTATATTTTTTTAAAATACCAAGATTTTAGTTTCCTGAGATATGATATTTTCCTCTCGGACTTTTACTGAAGCAGCTACACGTTTTGTACAATCTCGCCGATTTATGGATTGCAGAAAATGAATATCAGAATGTTTATAACAGTAAAATTAAATTATAAATAATTAGTTTCTTATAACTGGTTATTTCATTTCAATGTACAATGTATACCGGCAGTGTAATGGTAGATTACTTTAAGTCGGCACCGAGCGAAGTGGCGCCGCGGTAACGTGTGTGACTTACATTCGGGGATTCCGGGTTTGATCCCGGCGAACGCCCACACTGACCCATGCGTTTTTCGTGGTTCCCCCTGGTCGACAGGCAAATGCTAGGGTGGTTCCTCTTCTACCTCGACTTTCCTGCACACATCTCTTTTATTATCATGTTTCAGGGTTATAGGACCAGGCGAAGTTGGCCGGCGGGTGGCGGCTGGGTGATGGATGTGCGTTTTGTAGAGTTTCTTCCCTGGCGTCGGATTGCCCAGTCGGGATCCGCCTCCACAGTGGGCCCACCAGGAGGAATCGCTGGGGGTTAGGGGCTCGAGGGTGGGGTCAGGTGGCGTCGGATGGAATCTATCTGGAAACGTTAGGAACCACGTCCTTACTTGCGTCCGTCGTCATCCGGATTTGGTCACTCTTCGGTTCTCTCCCCCCATCTCTCTCTCCCAGGGTTCACGTTAGAAGCAAAAAACAGCCGTTGCTGTGCTTCGGTTTCGGGGGTTCCTCCGTAATAAGTCGGCCATGGTATGAGTGCGCTTGGAGGAGGGCGCCACAGTTTTGTTGTAATGCGTAACGTCGTCAAGGTTAGTGTTTCGAAGAGAGTGAGAGGCAAGCTGATAGTGGGAATGTATAGTTGCACAATGAAAACAGTACTACATTTGCCGTCTCAGCATCACTAGGAAATGTATCTCGGAACTGGGGACATTTTCTTTAGCTGACTGTATTTCCGATGCCCCGCCCACTTATTCCGTAACCGTTTAGTCTCTCTTCTCACCGAACGCATTCATATTGTAGCCGACATATACTCATTTCTATATTGGTAAGACCTGCTTTTGACGTATCCATAGCTTGTCTGCCAACTGTCATACTTCTTTGGACATAACAATTTAATAGTATAGGGTATATATAAAACACCTCGCGCACTGCGGTCTACGGGAGATACATTGCGGCTACACCCCCAGGAGGAAGGGATTAAGTGAAGGAACCACAGAAGGCTACAGGCCACAGGCAGACGTGCTAAAGAGACGCGCGAAAGTCCCTAATAGTTCCTGGCTTGAAGGCCCGTCCCACTACTTGAGCTCCCTAGAGAGGTCGATGAACGACCCGTGCAACCAGACAGCCGTCTAGTTTTCACGGAGAATGCTCTTTCCTTTGAGTAAGCATCCGTGCCATCTGTCCGACAGCACCATACACCACGAAACCTGGAAGCACACTTGAAACATGAGAAGGAAACGGAATTAAAGGTAAATGAGGGAAAGGAAATCGTGGTAGATAAGAAACCACTCTAGCATTCATCTACTGGCCAAGGAAAACCACGAAAAAACCAAGATCAGAGTGAACGGTCGACGGGAATCGAACCCGGCACCTCCTGAATGCGAGCCTCACACGCTACCGCGGAGCCATTTCACTCAGTAAATTTAATAGCAATAAAATAGTTACTGTATTATTATTATTATTATTATTATTATTATTATTATTATTATTATTATTATTATTATTATTATTATTAAACGTTTAAATGTAGTCTCGAATATAATCTAATAAGTAAATGAATAAAATGTGAAACGTTATTTAGCTTGAAGCAGAACGACAGCAAACATAGCTCGGTAGGAGTAGAACGTTTATTTCTTTGTACACTAATTTCCAGGAGTTTGAAATTTAAGTCTTGGTATTTGATATATTACTTACTTTCTTCGTTAAACAGAAAATATACGATACGTACATATTTATTATTCTATGTGGTGTAAATTGTAAGTGGTTGAGTGTAAGCTCATGAAACAGCGCCAATCATTTGTAATAACACTGAATTATTAAATGTGCTGGAGAGATGAGTTGTCGCAAGTCATTTCTATAGTTTTAAGTAGCGCATTAGAACATTTCACCAAATAATTAAGGAGAATATGAATAATTTCTTCATTGTTGAGTGAGTATATTCATTAATAACAGCGCTAAAGATCAAGTGAAATACGGTTATCCTTGCTTAAATAATTACAAGAACGTGATGTGATATTAGAAGACAGACAGTGAAAAGTAGTAGTAGTAGTAGTAGTAGTAGGAGGAGGAGGAGGAGGAGGAGGAGGAGGAGTAGGACTTTTATTGTGAACACTTTCAGTCTACTCTTGTAAAATACAACAATCGCATGGGCCTTATTGCCGCACATAGTTTTTCTGTCCCTATAATCTAACAATATATGTATAATACTAAATGTATACTTACTATGTACTAGTATGTGCTATAATACAGGGAGAGCCAAAAGACTACGAACCGGCTGCACGGTGTTTTTCCTATCCGCGCCCTCGGCGCTCGTTGCCGTCTGCTGCTATGATAGAAAGGTGCTACTTACCAACTTTATGAAAGTGCGTTTGAGGACAGAATTATTAGTAGAGATTTGTGGACCCCTCGGTTCCCGACCTAACCTTCTACGATTTCTATCTCTGGGATAACTTAAAACAAAGTGTACAAGACAAACCCACACACCCTGGAAGAATTAAAACAAAATATCCGCCAGGAAATTGCCAGCATTTCTCAACGTGAACTACGGCGAGTGATGGATAGTTTCCTAAAGAGGTGCCAAAAATTTATGGACAACGACGTTGGCCAGTTTCAGCATCTCCTTTCATAAAGTTGGTAAGTAGAGTCTTTAAAAGTAGTTTTAAAAATGGTGTATGGTTTCATCCGCGCCCTTCTATGATAGTGGCAGATGGCAACGAGTGACGAGGACGCGGACAGAAAAAACGCCGCGCAGCCGGTTCGTAGTTTTTTGGCTCTCTCTGTACATACTAATATAATGAGGGAAGAAAGAAAGGAAGCCAAAAGAGGAAAGAAAAGAAAGGAATAAAGAAGTAAAAAGAAAATAATAATAAACATGAATTAAATTACATTACAAATATTTACAGCGCTCTGACCCTTAAGAACTCGCTCTTATGTACCGTCCTTCCTCTACCGTTCTCCAGGGCAATTAACCTCCTTTGCCGAATCTTAGACAAAGAAGAACCCATTTTATGACACCCCGCGCCCCACATTACATCCAATCAGTCCTCCATTCGCCAATTGGGCTCCAGAAACTGTGGTGGAAATATTGTTTTCTTAGTAGTTCCGTTTCCCTACACTGAGCCAGAATATGATTCCACGTTTCCTTTTCACCACAGAGCGGACGCGAAAAGTAATGATTCATGGAAAATTATCTTGTAGAGAACCTAGAAAACAGGTTTCTCCTGAGCGACGCGACTGGCAGCCCGCCTCCCCCACAACTATACGAATGTGTTCGTGCGGTAGTGAGGGACCGGGCTGCCGATCTTCCCTAGATAATGCTAACGATGCAATACAAAATGGATATGTTACGCCTACCTTTCGTTATAAAGGGTATTCGAAATGACTCTCCTTGATTTCTATACAAGCCAGGCACCCATTGAGTAAATTACTGAACATTGGATGAGTAACTCCAGCCGAAATATTGATAAACGCAAATCACATGCTGCCTTCTGATTTGTCGAGCGTATGAACATTTCCTGCATAAATTTATCTTTATGCATTTCCCACATATAATAATCTCGTGGATTTATTTCTGGAGAACGATCAGCCCAGTCAATTATTCTGTCATTGCAAACACTTTGTAGCGTGAGGCAGCGACCTTCTTGGACTTCTATCCCGGACAGCTCCTATTTCCCCCAATTTTTCCTTGGTTAAAAATCTTTGGGGTTTGTTTCTTTTAGTCTTATACGAACCCAGTCTACTTGACTCTTTTCTAGCAAGTTATACATTTTATTGTGGATTTGTTAGAGCCGCACCTGGCAATTTCGTATAAATTTAAGCTGACAAGTCTACATGTGATTCTGTTCAAGCAAAATTTAACACATTAAACGCATGCTGTTGTAGTATACACCATGATAACTGCACACAGTAAAATCAATTAACAAACAGCTTCACTTAGCGTTTTCTCACTATACGCAATGTTAAGCAACGTTAGACTGAACTACAGATACCGTTAGGTTTCATAGGCTTGGCTACCCCAAGGCGAGTTCATTCAAGCCGATATCTGTTATGAGTTAGACTCGGCGGCAACCATTCGCATCATCCAAGGCGAAATGTTAGTTACAAAGCATTTCTACATTTAAATGCAGTTATTGCAGATATTTTTCCACAATCCAAACATGTATTTTAGAGAATTTTTGAAGTGAATTATTCTAAATTTGTCTTATGAGGTAAGGGAAAACCCCAGAAAAAGGTTTATCATGGAACTCATCTCAACTGCGAACGTATTAAGGCTCTCTAGGCGAAAGCAGACACATAATTCCATAGAAACTCTAAAACTGTTAAATACTAAATTTTATAGTTAAGATAAAAGATAAGATACCTCATAGGCGGCGCCGTGGCCGAGTGGTTAGACCGCTCGCCTCCCATCTAGGCGACCCGGGTTCAATCCCAGGGACCTGCATGTGGGATTTGTGGTGGACGAAGCGGCGTCTGGGCGGGTTTTCTCAGGGTTCTCCGGTTTCCCCCGCCATTCATTCCACCAACTGCTCCATCATCACCTTTCCTTTCATCCATTTCACCAACATTTCGTTTCATCTACTTCCTTCATCCCATACCAGGCATCGGGCTGATCACCCATCCTGGATGCTCTGTCTGATCCATGAGTGTCTGCTCCTCGACGGGCCTCTGACCCCAGGCACCCGCTTGTAAGTCCTGGGGGGTGTAAGTCCTACATAAGAGGAGGGTAAACAGATAATGAATGAATGAAAAATAGATACCTCATAGAAATACCAACAGAGGATTTAGGATGTTGTCCCACCCCACTCTTTGTATGGAAATTGTTTCGTTATTTTTATTTTATAAGAAAATATTACCACTTTGATTAAATATCACATTCATGAGATCTTCCCATGACAGAGAAAATGCATATAACTAAGGTTTGTTGTGCCGTTGAGTGGTTTTATTTCCTGGAGGTGGACTGCCTGTCGCTTGTTTATACTTTTACCCCTAGAGGTCATTCCGCTCGAGTCGTGCTGTAGAGTGTCCAAGGTTCGAGTCGATTTAATAGTTTTCATTTACGTGACGTGCTTGAGAAAATAGGTGGATGCGTGACTGACGGAGGCGGCCATACTGCTAGGTGAGTTATAGGCTTCTGCCAAATTAATTCTTTTTGGTATTCTAAATAGAGATTATTTATTTACCCAAGACTGATGCTTTAAATTTGCCTAAATTAATTTACGAGTTATTTAGTAAATATTAAACCCAGAATTTATAATTTAAAGGAGTATGCTTTCCACCCCGTTTGACTGAAACAGGAATTTGCAAATTTGCTGAATAGTTTTGTTACGTAGTTGGATGCATGGAATACTGAAGAGTACTTTAATGTTGTAATTTCAAGTTATGCTTAATTACTGTTAAATAATTTAATGTTTCGGTAGTTAATTTGCTATTTTTGTACTTCATTTTAATGGTCCTTTACTTATAGTACTGCGTCACACTACAGTATTTATTATTGGCAGTTTACCGTACTGATGTCCATTGCTTTGTGAATTTTAAAGTGGCACTGAGGAACGTATGGATGTGTGTTCGTTTTAACAGTGGGACTGAAGCGCAAAAAGTGCTTTCCTAAACCATCAAAGCTGGTGAATTGTAGGTTTAGACATTAGTAGCAATTAAAGACGTATATGTACAAAGCCTCACTTCGGTATGTATTTGCGTTTTTTACGTTAATCCATATCGAGAACACAAATTTAAATCAAATGCATATATAACTTCAGAATTCATTTTTAAAACGGTTTCACAATACTTCTATAAGAAACTGTAGAATGAACTTTATCATATAGGAAGTCGTTTTAAAAATATTTTTGATATAAAGTGTTAAAAAAACAAATACCAACATTCTAAACCAATGCTATATTTTACATAGTTTGAAGTGCAGTGATGAAATCTTTTGGATTATAATAGATTTTGAATAATGGAAAAGAGCAACAAAATTAAACATGATTAAAATGGTCATGAAATGGTCTTGTAGAGTAATTAACTCGCGTAGCACTTTAAAAAGACGTCCCCAAACATGAGCCATGTTCGACCTATAAAATTTCACAGAAGTGGTCTTTGTTTATATGTTATGCATTTTTTTAATCAAAATTTGAAATTGATAAAACTGCTAAACTAGTGCTTAGTCCTCACTGGGAGATGTAATGAAACATACAGCTCAAACGCCAGTAGATATTTCGGCATAATCGTGTTCCACCTAATAGTGACTCAAAATGCTTTGTTGAAATGGCTATATATGAACACATGGTGCTTCAGAATAGCGTATATCACATCTTTTCTTTTTGGGGGGTTATCAGATGCTTATCAAACAGCAGCATTTGATCTTACTCCTGCAATTGTACGACTATTAAGAATATTTCACCGTAATGCTTCGAAAAATTTAAACGATGAATGAATATGCTTATGATGGGCATCATCCTAACATAGCCCTTTCACTGTTAATGCTTCTCGCATGATTGGTCCTCGCCGACCTTCCCTCTGTGTTGAATGCTTCCAAGAAATGGAATTTTTATTTTTGGACTCTCTCTAAATGCTGTGGCCCTTAGCGTTCCATTATATATTGGGCGTGAAATACGGTAATTTTGCTCAAAGGCTTCTTTACCAGGCTTGAGGTTCTTTTATGTGCCGTAAGTCTACGACACGAGACCACTGGCTTTACTTCGCTTGCGAAGGAAGCCATGCTAAGAATTTTTACGCCCGAAAAAAAAACCATCGCCCTCCGCCGGGTTTGAACCCGCAACCTCGGGAACTAGAGGCTAGCATTACTTCAAAGCCTTTAGAGAACACACGCTTACATTGTGTCGTTTAAGTTTGCTAATAAGTTATTTCGGCTAAGCTGCTGTATCAAGCCCCTCCAAATTGAGTTCAAACGGAGGCGAATGGAATGCAAATACCTAAATTAGATGTTCAGGGATGTGAACATTTAGAAAGCCTGGAACTTCCCTCCCACCCTTTATAAAGACAGCTTTATTTATAGCAAAATCATTGTGGAATCAACAAAGCACTCCGTCTTGTTACTAATGCGCATTCGCAGAAGAAATTGCCAACCCAAGTGGTACGAGTGTAACCCGCGAGAACAGGTTATTTTTATCCCCTTCATATACATACACTAACCTAGGTGTTGTCAGTTAACCTCGAGCTGAACTTCGATGCCTCAAGACCCTGTCATGCCGTTCACACACACACACACACACACACGCACACACACACTAACCTAGGCGTCGTCGTCTATCCTTGAGTTAAACTTCGATGCTGCAAGATCCTGTCAGGTCGTTCACACACACACACACACACACACACACACACACACACACACACACACTAATCTAGGCATTGTCACCTATCCTCGAGTTAAACTTCGATGCCGCAAGACCCTGTCAGGTCGTTCACACACACACACACACACACACACACACACACACACACACACACACACACACACACACACAAACCTCAGGTTAAGTTTCGATATAACAGGACCCTGTCATGCTGTTCATATACACACTAACCTAGGTATCATTGCCTAACCTCGGGTTAAATTTCGATATAACAGGCCTCTGCCATGCCCTTCATATACACACTAGCCTAAGCTTTGTAGCTTGACCTTGGGTTCAATTTCGATACCACTTTATCGCGCGCGCGCGCGCGCACACACACACACACACACACACACACACTAGGTGTTATAGCCTAACCGCGGGCTAAACTTCGAAACCACAGGGCCCTCTCGTTTTACATCGTGTATATCATTCAAATGTTGGCCATTCTTCACTTCTGAAGTGCATCAATAACGAGAGGCACAGAGCTCCCCCTACTGGCGGAAGTGCAAACTAACAAGAGGGGCTGGGTAAGGAAGTTTGTGGGTACTTCTCCTGACTTTTGATACGACTCATATCGGCCCCGTGTCTGCAGGGCAGAAGAAACAGCGCGTACACCCCGCAATGTATACCTATATGCAGACGTGGTTAATATTTTAGACTAAACATTTTCATTTACTTAATTCTTGAAAATATGTTCATGTAACGTAACTCGTCAATTATTACAGTTAAAATATTATTAAAAACGAGAAAATATTAACTTGGTGCTTAGCACGCATTCGTTTTAGCCTGATCAGAATTTTTTATCTTTTAGTGTATTTTGGATAAATGTTTTGCAAAATTACTAAGCTGAGCTGTATCTTTGCTAAACGTTTACTAATATTTCTATGACGGTAACGTTTGCAGAAATGTCTATTTTAGGCACTTATTGATATACTAAATAGCCAGGTTACATTATTCTGATAATACTTTATAGGCCAATACGTTTCAGATGAAAGAATCACGGAAAAGTTTGTAAAATCATTCCTGTATGATTTGGCCTTCAGTACAAATCTATTTATTGTTGTTACTGTGTTCAAGTTATTCAAAGCGATCAAACAACTATTTAAATATCTAAATGTGGCAACAATGAAGCCTATTTTATCAGGCTTGAAGTTCTTTTACGTGCCGTAAATCTACAACACGGGACCACCGGCTTTACTTCCCTTCCAAAGAAAGCCATGCTGAGGATTTTTACGCCCGAAAAATCCATCGTCCTCCGCCGGGTTTGAACCCGCGACCTCGGGAACTAGAGGCTAGCATGGTAACTACTACGCCACGGAGGATGACACATTTTAGCATGAGCACGTTATCGTGAAAATAGTGAATTTTAAAATTGCATACGGATCCAAAATGAAAGCTAAGAAGTTCGGTCTAAATTCATAAATGCATATCATTCAGAGGACGGTCTGTACATTCCAAAGTACAGGGATGTCGTCATGAAGGAAGAAGAAATCGGATTTGGTCCCAGATGACCAGTAAAGAAAACGGTGCTCCGACGGATGTACAGGATGGACCATTTAAGTTGAGACTGTACAATATCTCCCAAACTAAGAGTTGTAAAAAGAAATGTCTTTAATAAAAGTTGCTTGATATTATGGGGGAAAGTAAATGCCATTAGTCGTGTTTTGTTTGGAGGAACGTTACGATAGTCATTTTAGGGTTAACTTAATTTTTTTTAAAATGGGAGCCTACAATTAGGGTCACAAAGCCCTCCAAATAAAGCACAACTAATGACATTTACTTCCCCATAATATCAAGCAACTTTCGGCGATTTTGCATTACTTTGGTCTTCATTGAAAACGTCGGTAACCTACAATACGTTGGTCTTCAAAGCCAACATAGCTGAAAACACGATTGAGAGCCCTCAGCCTCAAGGCGTAGCCGAAGGATTGAGGGTCTTTAGCCTCAAAGCGTAGCCGAGGGATGTTTTTTTTTAGAAGGAGAGGAGCGTAGCAGTTGCGGCCGAAGGCGTAGCCGAGGGATCTGCGCGTCTAAAACTCGAATGATTCACGTTGGCAGCAATTCCTTCCAAAAGTCGCCAAAAACGAATATATAATAAGGGCCGCTTAACCGTTACTTTTGTTACGTTTTCAGTGAAGACCAAAGTAATGCAAAAAAAGCCGCAACTTTTATCAATAACATTTCTTTCTACAACGCTTAGTTTTAGAGATATTGTACAGTCTCAACCTAAATGGTCCACCCTGTATAATTGTGATTAACACTGAAACCCATTAAAAGTGTTTAAAACGTAATTCGTCTCCAGCAATAACCACAGCGTATGTATCTGTTTCACGCTTTAACAACGTTTCTTCGTCGTTAGTCCGTAGGTTAGCAGTTGCTTTAGAAATATATTTTTATCTATTGTTGCATATGGATGAGACTGCAACTTATCCGTATTTTTTCTATTTTTCCATTTATATTAAAACACTAACGGATCCCGCAGCTGCGCTTCCGTTATTGCTTTAACTGCGGACATTCTCTTCCCTCCCTCTCTCTGCTTCCTTTTCCCTGTCCTCATAGCGTTTTGATGTTTTGAAAGTCTGAGGTGTTAATTAAAAGTAGGAGTTTTAATACTACAGAAACGCTACGCCAGAATGCACAAGTAAATTTTAATAATCCCGAATTGTTTACCGAGTTCATTTACACCTGCACTGTTTATACAGTGTCATCCCAGCACAATGGTCTAAGATTATTGATATGTTCAGAGCTCTCACTTTGCCCCTTTATTTCTACAATTAATCTCCTTAACCCTATACTCCTGTCTCCCAGGTGTCATTCAGTCTACAAATATATTTCACTGGTTATGGGGGTAGATGCAGTTATAATACATAACAAAACAGCAACAAAAAATACAGGTATCTTCTAAACATGAAGTAGCAGCTTCAATAATTTTATGTACCTACTCTGAAACTAGAGCACAATCTGTTCAATACATATTAACTAACGTAATTAAGTATTAAAAATCTGATATGATACATTCTCATGACTTTCTCTACCTCTATCGTTTATTAGTGGGTGTACAAATTATTCATACTAAAGCATACTTTTCTATCTGTTATATTTTAATCGAGATAAACCTTTGCAGAAATAGCTACAGTACACATTTCGTTAGATATACAAAGGGAACCGCGATAGTCAAATGTTTAAGAACTGGACGCTATATGCTAGCCTTAAAAATTCCATACTGTTTCCATGCAGTCGCGAGAAACAACTGAATGTTGACAGGACTTTAAAAGAATGACGAAGTAATGAACAATTCGAACCATTTTTAACGCATTTCTCAGAAATGGCTTATGTCACAAAAATTTATTTGAAATAAATTGTGTGTCTTAAAGGGATCTATATTTCTTGAGTAGTACATTTTCGTCTATCGCTTAACGTTTATCAATTATACAAGATTATACAAAATTCCTTCCAAATGAAGAGGACTTTACAAGCTATTCTCAGAAAATTGAAGATATAGATTTTATTTGTCATGTAAATATCTTTAATATATGGCATTTTAATCAAAATCGTTGGAGCCATTTTTTAGAAAATAAAAATTTTCGAAAATGTTCCATGTAAAGGGTAGTTGGGGTGGGGGATTTTCTTGAATATCTTCGTGTCGTATCCTTGGAAGATACTGAACTTAAATACTAAGTTTGGTATTTATCCGACTTTTCATTTTTTGAGTTATGCTGTTCAGACACACATACGGATCTTTTTCTTTAAAGGCCTCGAAACATGTATTTTCGGTGAAATATCGGTGTCAAATTTTGCGGTGGAATTCTCTAGGTGATAGAGAAAGTAAAAATGGCTGTCTTTCGTTTTACAGTTCAACTCGTACCAAATTACTTGTGGTTCTACGCCACTATACCGGATGAGTCGCCTAGAACTTCCACAGCAAATAGGCATCTCTGAAACAAATATGTAATTTTCAACATAAACTTAAATTTTCATAATGGAAAGCCTGTATTATTTTTGACACGGCTGATAACATATAATATAACATTAAGAATGACGTTGCATCGTAATAGGTTGGTTAGATCCTGAGCAATTGTAATGTGAAGTGGACACTTGAGATACAACGAAACGCACATCAGCTGCACATTCTGAGGTCCAACCACGTCGTTGAGTCTCAAGCGCGAACTTCACGTTGCAGTTATCGAGAGGTGATTGACGTATTAGATATTAAAAAAAAGTAGGGAAAATACAGTATACCTCTTGCTTATCTCAAGCTCCAACAATTTCTCGGGATGTAATGGACTTATTGCGATGTAACAAACGCCATTCTTAAGGTTAGTTTTCATGTTATCAATTGCGTAAAAATTTATATAGTTTCCATTTAATAAAAAAACATAGTTGATGCTGAAAATTATATTTACTTAGATTTTTAATGGCCTATATCACTTACTGTAGTGATCCCCTACCCTGTCTTTACACCTGTGAAAGTCGTTTCTCAATTCTTTATGAGCAAAAAGTTCGCAAGTTCCTAGTTATGATTAAATTAAAACTTGGTTGCTACTTTCAGAGATTAAATAAACATGTAGGGTAGCATACTATAAAGGAATTTAAAAATTTTGATTTGAGAATGTTAGGTATTAATATAATTATGAGAACAATAAGAAACATACGCTCCAAAATAGTTACATGGGCTGAAGGAAAACGTTCATCTCCAAGGACGATTTATTTTATATAGTTCGTTTAACACCTGTACTATTTAGATAGTACACTCTAAGCACAATGACCTATAAGACTCCTTTTATGTTCAGTCCTCGCACTTCGCCCATTTATTTCTACAATTAATCGGCTTAACTCCATCCACATGACTCTGGTATCGCGCAGTCTGCAGGTAACTTTTGCTGGCTAGGGAACTATTGTCCTTTCAGCGATGTTTTACCTAGTGAATGGGGGAGCTCTTTCACCCATCCCAGGTAGGGATTTAACTACTGGAAGGAGGTAGTGTTTACTTCATCCGAGGCAGTGAGGGTTAAAGACGCGCGATAGTGAAAGACCCTGTTTTCCACTGTACAAAGAGCGACAAAGAAAATCTCACTGCACCTCGTGTCTGTCACAATATTTATCGTTGTACGTGACCTTGCAAAGCCATGGCCACTTCATTGATTGCTTTAGACCACGGTGCAAGGGTGCGCCACTCCTCCTGCTAAATAGTTATACCAATAACCACAACAAAGGTTACAAAATGGCGTAGAAACGAAACATACGTTTACGCTCTCGATCGTATTGGCTAAAAGAGAAAGAGGTAGAGTGAGTGCATTCAGTTTGTCATACAGACCTCTTATCGTGATTGGTAGCCCATATCTTATCGGGTAGTGCAGGACACGCCTTTGAAAGGATTAAAAGCTAAGGGGAAAATTTGATGAGCGCCCAGGTTAGCGAAATGTAGAATGTGCAGTGTGAGAAGATTTTCAAATTAAAGCTTGAATGGCATTAAAAATATAGCAATATTTTACAACAAAAAGTAAACAGAACTGTATTCTCACAGTGATATCAATGCTTGTTGCTGCATAGAAGCAAACATAACTAAATAATGATTAAAGCAGCATGTTTTCCCTCTGATTCAAACTATAATTGGTTAATATACCTTTACTAACATATTGCTGATCATAGGAATACAACTGGATTATAGACAAAAATATAACCCAATTTTATTGCAGTAATATGTATGTCATATTCGGTAAACCATATACATAAACACATTTATCTCTAGTTTCTGAACATGATCACTCAATTATAACAAAAGAGTAATTTAAATTTAGAAAACGAATATCATCATCTGCAGATATTTTACGGGGAGTGCCCACTTTCTGACGAGTATGCGGACCATCTTCCCCACTTTCCTGGAATATTTGTATCCAGTAATTTACTATAAAAACACTTTTATGCACTGCCGTTGCAATTGCTGTATCAGTGCGACGAGCCTCCCACATACCCACGATACGTTCACGAGTAATTTCGCTAGTATACGGCATGACTGGTTCTGAGACAAACATGTTTTGGTTTCAGTAACACCAGAGAAAGCAAAGGCATAAACCTCCCCTCTTTCCCCCCTTATTGCTGTGTTATCAAGCCACCCCGTTATGCGATAGGTAAGGTGAAGGACACGACTCAAAGATCCCAGAAAGCGATGCAACATCCGTCGAACATTTTCTTTGGCGCTCTATGTGCGCGTCACGCGTGAAACGAGCTCAGAAAACCTACTGTGTAACCCTCCCACCAGCTAAAGCTTTACGTGAAAGACAAAACCGCCCTACTCTACTTGCTAAAACGTCGTTGAACACACAGTACACAAATAGGAAAGGTAGAATCAGACGACTAAAAAATTCAATGTCGTAGTCGGTATTTGAACCACGAATCTCCCAGTCTCAGTCCGGTTGCTCTAACCACTGAGCTACATGGCGACATGCTGATAGGACATTAAATTCCCCAACTGATTCGCATGTTTCCCGATAAACCACAAGGAGATGACATACCCCAATGGCGACCTACATTGTAAGTATACAATTTGGGATCTCCTTGTGGTTTACCGGGGACATGCGAATCAGGTGGGGAACTTAATGTCCTACCGGCACGTAGCCATGGTAGCTCAGTGGTTAGAGCAACCGGACAGAGACCGGGAGATCCGTGGTTCAAATCCCGGCTTTGACATTTGAATTTTTCAGTCGTTTGATTCTACCTTTCCCACCCTGTCCAGCACACTGCTTGTGTGGAAGAACAACTAATTCCAGTATTCAAATAATTGAAAACTTCTTAGATAAGTGTAACAGATGAACTTTAAAGTATTTTGTCTTTTTTGTATTCTCGTAGTTATTTTATAACGTAAAAAGTACTACTATCATCAGTTTAATAGGCAAAGGGACCCCTCACACAAACATTTAAAGGAATAACAAAAGTAATGGATATGAGAATTTCTACCCTCGTAATCCACCAATTTTTTAATTCCATCTATAATGGGTTATCACATTAAAGAAAGGAAACAAAGGAAAACTATATACATATAGGCTATTAACGATACGAGATAATTAATTAACAACATTATGAAAATAAATTTTGTAAGATTTTCAGAGAAAAAATCACAATTGTGGAGTCACGATCCAAATACGGTTTTACACTTCTGGCCAGCTAAATGCCCAAACATCACGTTTGTGTGTGTAAAAAAGTACGTGAAACCTTAAAACTTAATTTTCACGTAATCTTGCTTTCTTAAATAAGAGAATGGGAGAAAGAAGTGAAATAGAGAGAGGAAACTGAAATAGGGGATGAGAGTGGGACAGAGAGAGAGAGAGAGAGAGAGAGAGAACCAAATTGAGTTTTACTTATGGACGTTCTTTAACTGCTGTGGTCCTTAGCGTCCCATTTTACATTGGACGTGAAAGATGTGTAATTTTGCTCAGAGGCCTCTTTATTAGGTTTGAGGTTCTTTTACGTGCCATAAATCTACTACGAAACGGGACCACCGGCTTTACTTCCCTTCCGAAGGAAGCCATGCCAAGGATTTTACTCCCGAAAAAATCCATTGCCCTCCGCCGGGTTTGAACCCGTGACTTCGGAAACTAGAGAGGGGGGAGAGAGAGAAAGAGAGGAATATCCGCATAGCGCAATAATGCAACGAGATCTACGGGTTCTATTTGGTTAATAAAAATAGCTGAATGCTTTTTGCAAAATGCTTTGCTGAAAATGTCAAGGGTTTAACAAATAATTATATTTTATCTTTATAGATTTATTAAATCAGGGAATGGTCGACTTATGCTGAAAATCGGTATTAATCTTGAAATATCAGCACACAATATTCTACAAGATAACGAAAACAGACTTCACGACTTCAATCTGTTTCAAAACTACGGGTGTCTCTTAAAGTAGACTTTTTAGCTATGCATTAACTTAGGAACCGTTATTGTTTTAAAGTTATAACCTAGTTTCTATCCATGCCTTAAAATAAAGCATTTTAAATATTTAAACATCTTTGTTCCATTTCTTTCCATGTAACTCGCAAAAATATTTACGGTACACATATTCGGCTTATGTGTGGGTTTTGAAGCTGATCATTCTTATTACATTCATATATTTAATCAAACAGGTACATTTGATTTAACGGTTGCTTTGAGAGAACCACGGATGCGGATGCACATAAAAGCAGGAACAGGTTTGTTTAGACTAGTGTGACCGTAATTAAAATCGTCGTTTGAACAAATCCGGATGTAATTGTTTAAAACAAGTATGTACACAGTTGAAGTGAATGGTAGAATGAAATTGCCCGAAGGAATAATAACTGGAAGGCGGATTAGAGTGACCTGATCGGTGATTTTAAATACCATTGCAGAGAGCCTAATGCCTTGGCACGTGTCCCCTGGGTACAGAGAGTAGGTAAAGAAATATACCGTAGTAAGTATAGTGTTCGCTTCGCAAACAGAGTAAGAAATATATCAAACGTGATGAAAGTGTTATTCGTGTGCATCTATTACCTTTTGCGATGCCGAAAGTAGTTTCTCAGAATGTAGCTTTTGTTTGAGTAAGAGACGAAGAACATTCACTTTCGACAATCTCCACATGTACAACCGTGGACAAAAAATGAGTCGTGTCTTGAACGCCAAAGTTTTCTAAGTCCTACACGCCACAGCGCCTTGTTTACACCATAAGCAATACAGTTGTGTAGCCGCTGTAGCAAATTGTTGTACAGCATTATTAAACATGCTACCTTCCATGTGTCTTTTCTGTAGTCCTATGGCAAAGCATACGATACTTCTGTGGTTAAGATACTACATAATCTGTGCATTGCAGTGCGTAAATTTTTTATGACGAGGCGGCTTGTTGTTGAACTTGCAACGAAATGCAGCTGCACTGAAACAATGGATTTACTCTTTGCACAACGCAGCAGATAAAATACTTTTCCTGTGGCGTCGCCATTTTCTCGTAAACAAACACAGCGCCGCCATAGGCACTGAATGGAACTAACAGGTGGGGCTTAAAATTTTGAACTTTCCTCTATTTAATGATGTGTCGTGTATGTCGCTATCTATTGTCGTTCATTAAAAATGAATATTTAAAATCCGTTCCTTCTTTTTGAATAACCTGTATACCAGTCGCAAAACATTAATAAGCAAATATATTTGCAATTTGATAAAAAAAAGTACTTTATTTGGCGTCCTGTTGCATGTACACGTTGTGTTGGTCCCATAGTACTACTTGACCGCGATATTATTGCACTTAACACGCGGAAGCCAGCCCAGCAAAGTGCATTACTATTCTGATCGAGTTATAAGTGCTGGTCTAAGATTCAAAATATCTAAGGCAGCAATCACAATCTTGTGTTATCAGGTAAAGGAATTCCTAAGCAATAAAGCCAGGACAAAAGGATGCGAAGTTGAACTATTGCTGGACTTTACCTTAGTGCTGTATCAGGTTCCAAACCACCTCTATCCCTCGTACACTCTGTTGGCATTTACAGACAGCACTCTCTAGGCTATGTTTACCTGCCCGTCAGTGACTCATGGCCGCTGCCGTTTACATTCTTTATACTGGTAATGGTTTGAGGGTAAATAACTTAAAGCGAACAGCTTTAAAATTTGTTGTTATTATTTATTTGATACTCGATACTGCAGGTAATGAAACTCCTAGTAAACAATATTGTGGCAGGTGTATTATTTTATACTAAGTATAGCACGCCCTTGCAGTAACATAACACGAGGTTGAACATTGCACAAATAAGTTACGTACTAGAGAATGATGTCACCTTTATCTTAGAAGCTCGGGAAGTACTCGTGTAATCGTAAGGAAAATATCCAAATCTTGTAGACTTTTTCAAATGGTCACGCGGGATTAGCTATTGTAGCAATGGTGGGGGTAGAGTTAGGGGAAAACAAACAACGCTTCCGTTAGCGAAGAGAGGAAGAGGGACAGCTAAATGAAAATGTGACTGCTACATTCTGCGGCAGCAGAATTAATTCTTTTATTTTCTCAGGTGTGTAAAATTAAGGAATTGTAAGGTATAGTTTTGTTAATAGTATAAAGTTGAAACAATGTAAACTTCGAATGTTCTTTGGGGCGATTTCCTGGTACCATGTAGATAATTTCTTCGCGTTTTCCTTGCTTTTGAACGACGTAGGTAGTCATGGCCATTAGGATAAGTGAAATGAAGCTGAAATTAACTAACAATATAGTGGAAGTCATGACGATACGCTATTACTATGTTACTCTACAGGGTGGACCATTAAGTTGAGAGTGTACAATATCTTCAAAATTAAGCGTTGTAGAAAGAAATGCCTTAATAAAAGGTGCTTGATATTATGGGGGAAAGTAAATGCCATTAGTCATGCTTTGTTTGGAAGACGTTGTGATGGTCATCTTAGGGTCAATTTAAGCTTTTTGAATGGAAACCTACATTTAGGGTCAATTTAAATTGACCATAAAATGACCATCACAACGTCCTCCAAATTAAACACGACTAATGGCACGTACTTTGCCCCATAATATCAAGCAACTTTTATTCAAAAATTTCTTTATACAGCGCTTAGTTTTGGAGGTATTGTACGGTCTCAATTTAAATGGTCCATCCTGTATATTAATATGATCATTATTATTAATACAGATAATAAAATTAGAGCTTGCTATATTGAGTTATGATACACTATAATTATGAGGCTCGAATAATAACCCCCACGCTAATATAAGATGTAGCTGTAGAATACCTACATTTTATAACACAAGAATTATGAAAACATAGGTAATAGGTTGTTTAACGAAGGGGAACACTTTGGCACCGGCGCTACAGAGATCTATTGTGCCTACCACAATAGATGAAGTGAAGGAATCACACAGGAGGCTACAGGCCGTGGGAGACAGGCCACAGAGACGCGCGGGAGTTCCTAACATTTACAAATTCGCAGACGCGTGTGTCGCCGCCGAGAGAGAGAGAGGGCAATGAATGACCCACCAGTCGAGCAGTCCATTGATGTCCACGGGGAGTGTCCTTTCTGGCGTGCATGCATCTGTGACATCTGCCCGGCACCACTTTACACCACGATTCCTAGAAGCGCACTTGAAAGATAGAAGGAAACTGAATGAAAGGGAAATGACGGAAAGGAAATCGTGGTAGAGAAGAAGCCACCAGCATTCACCTGTCGACCTCGGGGAAACTACGAAAATGCCTACGTTTGTATCAGACCAGTCATTTTAGCGGATTTTAGAATAGCCAATTATAATGCACTAATTTGCCATACTATCCCTAATACAGACAATATAGAGTTCTTTCTCTTTACCCATGCGCCAGCATTTGATAGGCATGACGCTCGTAAAGGTAACTCTAGTTTTTTCCTTCTTTTAGTATGAAATCTTATTTGTTAAACTTCTGAGTTATTATGTAAATTTCCTTAGTTTTCTTTTAAACGGTTAGATAATAAAATACGTTCATAGTGAAAGCAGCAGTTGAAGCAAGGAAATGATAAAACTTTCTCTGCCACCCTTTTCAAAGTGCTCAACCTGCTGTGGCATCGTATAATTAGATGTTTGCGAACACGGTTAGTCGATCAGTAGTCCTCCAACGGCGTTCAAAACTTTAGCGATGCTGGCGCTCTTAATACCCCTGTTTGCTTGTAAAGTTCTGTGAAAATCGCATTCCTAATCAAGTCTTCGTTACTTCAAACCCTTGTCCACGGAAGTTCGAGAATGGATGAACACACGGTACAACCACTTATGGCAACAGTACAAAACCAGAATAGGTTTACTTCAGGTGTGATCTGTAATGTTTTTGGAATACACTTCATTACGCTAAACTTAGTTTATTCATGGAGTAGTATTGTGCTTAAGAGAAAAGAATGGGGTTATTGCACTGCTGTTACACTTCCTCGGTGCCTTGTCGTGCTTTCTCACGTTACCTTGCAGGTGTAATATTGTCAAATATTGCATTTAAAATGGTTTATTCTCAGATAGAAGCTTGAAGATGGATCAAGTTTGTGAAGTATTTTTGTTCGTTTCGACGAGCAATTTAAAGGTGTAGATATATATATATATATATATATATATATATATATATAACCCTACACACCATTAAAATGTATAGGAGGCAGAAAAGCCATGTGCAAAGCATTTTGAGGTTAGGAGCATGGGGTCGCAGATTCAGCGCTGTTTGAACAAATGGAAATCACTTTATGAAACATCTTCATTTGTCAGTCAAAATGAAATGTAACTCGCATGACAAGTGTGTATAGTCGAGTGCAAAAAACGCGCCGATAATAGGAACCGCGGTTTAAGTTGGCAATCAATAATTAACACGCCTCTGCCATCCCTCACAGGGTTAATGCTTGAATGCCGAACCAATGTAAGCTGGACTCATTCAGGGACTAATATGTACAGTCTTTGGAAGGTATTTATATAAGTTCCATTTATACCCCGCCTTTAACTGCAATGGTCTTACCGGCGGCATTTCCTTTGGAATATATTGCCTACGCAACGGTGTTAATTCGTATTCTCTTGTAAACTTTGGGTTTTTTCATTAGATCACATACATTCGCACTCTCTGGGGAAGATATGGAATATTCCTGGCTAGAGAAAAATTCCCACCCCCAGCCGGGAACCGAACCCGGGACCCCTCGCACAGCAGGCAGGTGCCTTACCGACTGAGCTACGGGGCCAGCCGAAGAGGCATATTGTTCCACCCGTTTCATCGTCCAGCTGGGCCAGAACTTTCTTCATAGTGTAATGCTAACATATCGGACTTCAGCTAAAACCAATTAGAAGCCTAAGGCAGGCGCGGAACACAAATGATAAGGAGATTCTGCCAATATTCAAGAATGGAAAACACTAAAAGTAACCAAAAGCATCGGCACGTTTTTTTCTCGTATGTACCTACTGTCAACTAATGAGTATTGGTACACAATGAGAAACTAACCATTGCATGCGTGTACTGAACAAGACGAGCGCTCGGTATTACCGTACCATCCAGTAGGCTTTACGACACAAATGCGACATTGAACATCAGACACACCTAGTGACAGTGACTAGTACTGTACTCTTTGTACTGAACAAGACAAGCGTTCGGTATTACCGCACAATCCAGTAGGCTTCACAACACAAATGTGGCATTGAACATCAGACACACCTAGTGACAGTGACCAGTACTGTACTGTACTGTACTGTACTCTTTTTACTGAACAAGACAAGCCTCCGGTATTACCGTACCTAACCTAACCTAACCTAACCTAACCTACGGTTAGGTTGTAGGCTTCACAACACAAATGTGGCATGGAACATCAGACACACCTAAAGACGGTGACAAGTACAATACAAGAGTGTTTCGTTTGCACCTGACACGCCACAATCGGAGCACTAACTTGACTGGTTTAATGTTGACGCATGTAGCGCAGTAAAGTCTTCTGCGACTCCTTGTTCCTATCCTCAAAATTCTTATTTTGGTACTAACTTCTACTCAACAATTCTCTGGAGATTGTTTTTCCACGCCCAGTATATTTCATTACTTAATTGCTTTTGAATTTTTGTAGCATGTAAGTTATTAATATTGATATTTTAAATCAGATTTCAAAAGATACAATACATAACAAAGTAAGAGAAGGGAGGAAATAAGGAACAAATAAACAACCTCAGCAGAGATAGAGATAACACAATAATAGTTTCTGGTTCTGCTGCTCCTCAGATAAAACGCTTTGAAATGCACAACATACCAGGATTTTGGAATGCAGGATTACAAGCGAGAATGTCAGGGTTTCTGTTTCAAAAGCTTAGAGCCAAAAAGACCATTTAGAGTGTTACAAATACCATCAAACGCATTCCAAGCTCAAAGGCTTCGATGTAAGCGTAAATGCAAAATTCGGTTACATAAATAAAACAATAAATATGAAATCTTTGTAATAGCCTATTGCCTAAAAGGAGGGATTGAACATAATTCTTCCCGTGGTATGAACAGGTTGTCAAAACTGCACGTAGTAGTAATTTGGTGTTGTGTAAAACCTTTTAATTTTTTCCTATATGATGTTAAAATTTTCCAGATCGTTGCTGAAAGCTACCTCAATTTATAGTTCTATTTCACAGTAATACGTCTAAGACTATTTCGTTTTTACTTCCTCTACTACGTGTAGTAAGTAGGGGAAAATTCCATGTCGAGATTTCACCGGAAATATCTTTTTTGAGCCACCCTGAACTAAAAAAAAAAAAAAGTTAGGGAAAGGTCCGGGTCTTTCCCTCCCTCTCCTTCTGTTTGTCTGAGAAAAGCTTAATTCAGAAACGAAAAGTCGGATAAATACCAAACTTGGTAGTCTTTAAGTTCAATATCTTCAAAAGATGCGACACGGAAGATTTTCAAGAAACTCCCCCACCCTATCTAACCTTTATATGGAACATTTTCGAACTGTTTGGTATTCTAAAAATGACTAAAATGATTTTTATTAAAGATGTTTACACGTCAAATAAAATGTTTATCTTGAATTTTCTGGGAATAGCCTGCGAAGTTCTCTTCATTCGGAAGGAAATTTGTATAATCTGGTATAACTTGTAAACGTTAAGTGATAGACTAAAACGTACTACACTTTAAAACACACATTTTATTTCAAATACTTTTTTGTGGCACCAATCATTTCTGAGATATCTGTTATTAATGGTTAGATTTTTTTAGATCCATTTATACCCCGCCTTTAACTATATTGGTCTTATCGGCGGCCTTTTGTCAATAGAGTGAACTCCTGTAACTCTTGTCGTTGGGTTTCTTGCACTTTAGTTCTTAATCATTGGATCATACATACTCTCATTCATACTTCCAGACTTTGGGGAAGATAAGGAATAATCTTGACTACAGAAAAATTCCCACCTCCCATCTGGGAATCGAACTCGGCACCCCTAGCACAACAGGCAGGAACTCTACCGACTGAGCTACGGGGCCAGCCGGTTTGATTTTTGCAAAGAGTGTAGCGTCAATTTCTAAAGCATTTGACTATCGCTGTTCTCTCTGTATCCTAACGAAATGTGTTATGTAGATATTTCTGCAAAGGTTTATTTCTATTAAAATGAAGTAGATAGGAAAATAAACTCTCGTAAGAATAATTTCTATGCCATTAATAAGCGATAGAGGGTAGAGAAAGTCATGTGAATGTAGCACCAGATCTTTTTTAGTCTGTTACACTTCATTGGAAATTCCAGTAGTGATCGATATGGCATTAGCAATTACTTTAAAGGTAGTGACAAGTTTAGGATATGTAGACAAAAGATAATCCAGAATAATTAAATGGAAGTTAAAACGAGAAATGTGATCTTTGTGTTCGTTCAAAGCGTTAATAAGCTTAATCTTTCGTTTTGTTAATACTTCCGTTCTCGGACTGATTAGGACAAAAGACACTAATAGGGATTGAATTTCAAGCACTCGACAGGAACCTTTCCGCAGTTTGCATTTGATAATCCAATTTCCTATTGCTCGTGTTGAATAAGGGCAATTACGAGGGGGAAACAAGCCAGGTATGTACGCGGATGTTCAACAGGTTTGCTTTTGTTTAACATTTGCTTTTAGATATAACTCGTTGTAGTTTCACGCCAGTACTAAACCTGTTCAGTGATAAACAACTGAATTGCCGTCCATCACTCGCAATCTGTGATGTGAATCTTAAGGGGACAAGGTACTCTGAAATGGTCAAAAATCACATTTTTATTATTTACAGTTTCAGAAAATATATACTTTTTGAGGGTTAAGAGGTTTTTAAGACTTTAAATACAATTTAAATGCTAGTCTGCATTCCTTTAAAGCTGTCATGCAACGCCCCTTTTTAGAATTTTGGCATCTTTCAACAACGAACGACTATATCATGACCAGCGAGTAGTTCAGCAATTAACAAAAGAGGCCAGGACCAAGAGAAGGCAATCAAAAAAGCTGAAGCAATCCAGAATGAAGGTGCAGATGGCTCTGACCCTGGAATGTACTGAAGTGTGTCAGAATTTTAACGTTCAAACTTTAAATTCAGTTTTCTCAAAACAACATTTTTGGATACTTATGTACATTTTTCTCAGAAAGTAGGAAAGATAGAGAGCTAAAATTTTCAGTACATGTACATAACACATAGTTAAACTTTCTGAACCATAATCATAATTTTAGAATGTACATTAGTGATATTAAGAAAGGAACAACTTTGCAAATTTTCCACGTTTTTACTTTGCAATTAATTTTTTTTCCACTTCTAGTGAACTGATATACATAACTAAATAATTGAGGTTCAGAAGGTGGCTGATTATACTAAGAACAATTATGCAAAAGTGTGATTCTGTATTGCAAGTAGTATCAGAGAAAAAGGTACATGAATTCACATGTTTTAAGAGTAAATTTTATCATTTTTCTGCTGAATGAAATAATTTTTACAGACTCAACTACTTAAGCTATCAATTCAAACAACCACTTACAATAATTGTCATGATATATAGAGTAATTCATAAAAATGTCAGGAAAAGCCATTGAGAACTTTAAGAGCAGTGGCAATTTAACACACTTAAGGTGTAATTTCCATGTGTTCAGACTACCTTGTCCCCTTAAACACAAGTCCCAATTAGAGAGCAGAACATGATACGTTTTTACTCTCTTTACTGCCTACTTATAGTATTTTGAAGAAATATTGAATTGATACCGAGATTTCACAAGTAAACTTCTTGGGGCTCCCTGAATCTAAAACAGCATTTTTAGAAGTGTGTATCTTTGATGTGAACAGCATAATTCCAAAATGGAACGGTTCAGCGTCGTCCAAGAATGCGACACGAAGATTTTTAAGAAAATCTCTTTTTAACTACCCTTTACATGGAAAACTTTTCTTTTTGGTTTTCTCAAAAAATGGATCCAACGATTTAGACTAAAATGTCACATGTTTAAAACGTGCATGACCAATAAAATGTACGTCTTCAATTTTACTGCAAATAGCCTGTAAAGACCCTTTCATTGTGAATGTAGATATTACTAGTAAACCGTACGAGATAGACTAAATCTTACTGGGAAAATTGTGTAGATACTGTTAACGCAAAATTTCCCTAAACCATTTCCTACATATTTTTTTTATTGGAGTGAATTTTCAAATGCTTATCCTTTTTAAGTGGTAAATCGCTATTCGTTTGTTCTCGTGGCCTGCAAAGAGCATAGAGCTTCAAAGGCATCACATAGCAAACCGCTTTTTAAAACTCTTGACTTGCTTTAGCATACTGTATCCTTTTTGTACACTCTGTCAAACTAAAAGTGGCCGGTCTCTTGAGCAGTTAAATTTCTTCAAAGTCCCTTCGAGTGAGCGCGCGGTACACAACCGCCAATTTCTGTGCGCCGCTTTGGCTAATTCTATAATACAAGCCACAAGGCACTGATTGGGGTACCTGTACTCCGAGCTTGGCGTGGAGCAGTGGTTAAGCTGCTAAACTTTTCTGTGAGCAGCTAGAGTCGTAGTGGATTGTTACATTTTGCTTTTTACAGCTTGTTTTACTGTAATATCGTTAAATCACATTGCTTGTGTTACTTAATTTTACTTACAAATATAATTACAATAATGGTGAAATTTATGGTTGTAAAATTAAATTAATCGATTCTGAAACCTTCTCTCGGTAAATTCTCATGGTTGCCGTCTACCGGCATGACTGACTACCTGTTATATTTTTACTTATGTATTTATAATAAACTTGAGTACCTCCAGGGAGATTTGAATTTGTAGCAGGAACAGTAAGCTAATACCCCACCGCTGAGCTAAGAGAGCTTCAGGGATAGGATTGTAATGAACTTTAGTCATAAATCAATAAAGTGGGTTTTGTTTACAATTATTCAGTGTTGATAAACTAAAACATCTCTGTTTAAAATCTCGTGTATGAATTATTTTCTCGGAAGACTTTGTGATTATAGCAGTGTTCCCCATTATAACTACTACAAGAATATACGCAGTCTTGTGAACAACGCCTGGTTGTCCCGAGCGCTCACGTCCATTTTAATCTGAATCTTTACAGCTCATTTACATGTTTAGATACACTAATGTACCACACAGTGAAAAAGTGGTTTAAAGGACACTAGGTACTCTGGATTACTTCAATTTCAGAAATATTAGAATCTTATGATAGATAAATCAGTTTTTCTATCTAGTTCCGGAAATTATTGAAATATGAATGAAATGTCGTCAATGAATCATCGTCAAGATCCCCACAAATAAAAATTATGCTTAAACATGCAGAGAACCCATAAATGCATACATCGTCAAAACCCCCCTCCCCAAAATGGAAATTACGGCTTAAACAAGTAGAGAAACCATGGCTACAACCGATTAAGACACACTCCTATTCCCAAAATAGGTTCTATACTATTATTCTACACATAGAAACATTAGTTCCCAAGGTCATGGGTGGGACCGCACCCGGTGGAGGGTGACGATCTTTTCGGGCGTAAAAATCCATAGCATGGCTTCCTTTGGAAGGGAAGTAAAGCCGATGGTCCCGTGTCGTAAACTTACGGCACGTAAGAGAACCTCAAGCCTGATAAAGAGGCCTCTGAGCAAAATTTCCGGTCTTTCATGCCCAATATAGAATGGGCGCTAAGAACCATAGTATTAAAGAGCGTCCATAAATGAAACTCAATTTCAATTTACATAGAAACATTGCATTATATCGATTCTGCCTGAATTTCTCCTCGAAAGTTTGAAAGTGTTCCCCTATTTCATTAATAAAATTGAAATGTCTAAATGAGGTTTAAACTCGTCTTAAAGGTTGTATGACACAAGCAAGGTTTTGAAGGCCAAACAAGATTTCGTTTGGCGTAGCGCTGGATTAAAGAGATATAAAATGCGCGTAAAAATACCAAGTGGTGATAACGGTTTCGAATCCAACCTACAAGTAATTTGAATCTTTCCCTGTTTGTGTTGCTTTGGATTCGGGGTTAGATTTCTCAACACAAAATATGCCATGAAACTTATAAATTACACTGGGAAGGGTTTTTAAGTGGTGGTACCGACTCCCGCACCGAGGAGGCGACTTGGAGTGGCGATTTTGATTCCCCCTATCCATCTCCAAGGCCCAAAGAGGTTCAGAATTGCCTGTAAAAGCTGTAGGTCCTATCGGTCCATCACCATGTTCATTATCATTCCATCAACGGAGGTAGACATCGCCTGCTGGGTACCTCTAGCTATTGAATGGGTTCACTCATCGAGCGTTGAAAAAAAAACCGCTGGTGGTCCCCCTAGGACTGCTTGCGAAAGAATGAAAATAAAGGAATAAATATATTTTCTTAGAGCGTTGAATGCAGTAAACTAAGTTAATAATTACATAATAACTATTAATTGTAAAAAATCTTTTTCTAAGGTGATATAGGCTTACAAAACAGTCTGTTTTTATTGACAGAACAGGTATGTACCATCATGCTTAGAGTGGACCGTAGTGGTTTTGTACTTTTAATACACCCGACCACAAGGCACCTGAGAAGTGATATAAAATGAAACATTAGATCCTGCTTTTAGATCAACGTCAATCTGTTGCTGTTTATATTTTCCAGCATTTTTGCACTTGGGTAAGAATTAGCAATTAGTTCCGGTGAAGCACATGAACGAATAAACATGAAAAGAGTCATCGCTGCAGAAGAACGTGTTAGCTTGGCAAAGGGGGGGATGTTTTGATGTACGACTATAATCTACAGGTTGGATAGATACAGAAGCAGGATAGTAGGGTCCACTGATGTGTGATACCTTAATTATTATCCCAGAGGAGGGGTTCTAATGGGACAGAAATAAAAAATATCGTTTACTGATATTTTTCAAATGTATTGCATATAAAGTTTACAAGCATAAGGATCCTATAGGTGGTGTTTGTAGAATTTAACAGGATAAACGTAAATAATTTAAAATGTTTACCCTACTATTATTCTTGTAAACAAACAGCATACTACGAAAAATAGTGTAGATAAGATTGCATAAGAGTTGCTAGAGAGAGGGAGGGGGAGAGAGGGAGAGAGAGAACATTTACACATATATAGCAACGCCAGATGTTAAATATTACAATAATTCAATCTTATAAAATTCCTGGACCTTATAGAGAGGATTTTTCTTCAGTATCATTAAAATCTGTCTTTTAAAAATGTCGTATGTAAGTGTCTTGATTTTATCCTGTAAACTATTGAATAGATTAATGGATGATACTTCAAAGCTATTTTGTGTGTTTTACTATACCTACATTTACCAAAATAAATACACATGTTTGTGTAGTATTACATATTTTGTTTTAATTTTTAATAACCACGAAGAAACTATTTTACTGCTAGTAACTTGATTTTCGGGTAAGTCTCAGCTCAGTGAACCCAGGGGTTATTTGAGCATCCTTTCATATATCGACTCTACAGATCTGAGTCGATAAAAGGGATATTAAACCCTTGAAAAATAAAAATAAAGAAATGAATAATGGTTTGTTCATTGCACGGAGGGAAGCGAGAAGACGAGATGCAGGTAGAGTGGGACTGAGAATGGAAGAGGGAAAGATAGAGGGTGAAGGATCTCGCTCGCAGTTAAGGCAATAAAAGAACGAAACTTCGATTCTGCTAGTAACTGAAAAAAAAGTAACCAACGGTATCTACATGATTTCAGTCAGTGCCTATTCTGCCTGTTAGTTTTCACTTTCTCTACTACGTATAATAAGTAGGGGAAGTATTGCATTCCACTCAAAAATTCGATATCGAGATTTCACTGGAAATACATGTTTTGAGGCCCCCTGAATAAAAAAAATCATTTGTAGAAAAAGGTACGTGTGTATATCTGTGTGGATGTTTGCTGTGAACAGTATAACTCAAAAACTAAAAGTCTAATAAATACCAAATTTGGTATTGAGGTTCAGTATCTTTCAAAGATGCGACACTAAGATTTTTAAGAAAATCTCCCCACCCCAGACTACCCTTTACATGGAACACTTTTAGAAAATTTTTATTTTCTCAGAAATGACTAACAATTTTGATTAAAATATCATATGTTTTAAGATATTTTTATGACAAATAAAATGTATATAATGAATCTTCCGGGAATGTCCCCAAAAGCCCTCTTTATTCTGAATGACTTTTACATAACTGGAAAACCGTAAGAGATAGACAAAATTTTATTCCACAAAAAATGTAGATCTCGTTAAAACACACAACTTATGTCATACATTTTTTTTCTGAGTGAACCATTTCTGAGATATTGCTTGTTATTCGTTTCAATTTTCCAATACTTATAGTTTTATTCAAATGGGAATTCGTTATTCGGTGTTTTTATGTCCTGGACATGCAAAGAGAACGGAATGCTCCACATAGCAACCAGCTCTAAAAAGATTTGACTATCGCTTAAAGCCTACCATATTCCCCTTGCACCTACAAGGTAATTAGCACCAAGATAGTTTCTGCAAAGGTTTATCTTGATTAACATGGAGTAGGTGGAGAATAAGCGTTTGTAAATATAGTTTTACAAGAGTAGAGAAAGTCATGCGAGCACAGCATATCAGATTTTTTAATTTGAGTACGGAAACTACGTTGTAAGTTTCTGGAATTCTAGCACACTGATTTTGTGAATCTGCTTTGTAAGGCAACATATTTCATATAAACTATTATATTTAGAACGCGCTATGCAAATTCAGTTTAGACACTTAAGTTTAGCTTACTACCTTTGTAAAAATTAGATAGCTTAAAAATAAAGCCCGTTATAATATTCTGAAAGAAATTTAAGATATTGATGCTTTTGTTTGGTACAACTGCAGTGTTGTATACATAAGCTCTTTCTACCTACGAGTGACTTCAGTCTTTTATTTCATACACACTGGGTTGCATGGAAACGTGCGGATATGTGTTTTTATTGATTTTTGACTGTTTAAAACACCTATCCCAACATGGTTGTAGCAGTTCCCTTGTACTGATGACAGTTTCGTTGTGCGTAATATGTCGTTAAAATACCCATATGGACAAACGAAATCAATAAATTTAAAGCATCGAATTTTATTTGGCTGTGGTTTGGGAACATTTCAGTCCCTTTATCCATTAAGTCCTAAGATATAAAGTTAATTATAACCACACAGGAAGTGCTTTATTACTTTAAAATTGAAGATATTGTCTTTAGGAGTTTGCACCACGCTTTGGGCGTCATTTTGAAGTAGGTAGTTGCTGCTACGTATTGAAAGTCAGTTTGAAGATGATGTATTATAGTTCAACTGTTGGGGAGCCGAACTTGAAGTACTCGCAACCGCACGTATAGTAAACAGTTTCCGGTAGCCTTCGCCCCAAATGTACTTTCAGTTGGCCTTTGCCCCAAATTTAAAAAAAATACTAACATTGTAATTTAACTGTTTCTTTAAATATTTAATATTTATGTTTGCCTCGGCTGCGTCAGTATTTGTTAGAAACATGGATGCCTTGGCAGGGTTGTGGTACGACTGAAGAATGTAGGCTTACAAAGATTATAATTTTACTTCACTCCTTTTTTATTAATACTTGATACGATTTAAATAACACTTCACTGATATAGAGAGCTGTGAGATTCTTTTATTTAATACTTGCACTTTTTAACACGTAAACTATTTTTTGTCTCACTCAAAATACGTATCAAATCTCTCGAGGACGCATCACGCATCCTTTATAATCACTGTCTGCAGGCAACTGAACTGATTTCAAGCGCCTAAACTTTGTAAATTTATGTATTTCAAGTCTCTGATTGGCTAATCCTACTCCAATAGAATACGTACCTTCATTTAACAAAAGCTTTTTCTGGTTGTTGATTGGCTATTTTATAAACTGACACTAAAATTACATTATTGTTACTCCAATAATCAGAAGTAGTATTATTAAACTCTCAAACTCATTATTGCCTCAAGGTTACCTCATTGTTAGCAACGTTTAACTTATTACTCTCACAGCTCCTACATTATTAAATTACGTAAAAGATTCACATAACATTATTGAACATGTTTACAATAATATAAGCATTTGCAATGATTGTTACATACATTTTACAAATTATTACATACACATATTGCTTCAAGGTGGGATGTTATTGAATTTACATATTATATAATTAGACTGAAGTTATTTAAGTGTTAAAAATACTGCCTCAAAATTGTACAAGGGATGGGAGGGGTATAGTTGTCCACATTAAAACTACGAATAAAGGGCAATGAAAGGAGCACAAAGGTCTTCATAACCTAGGTGCATTTTCAAGCAATTCGTCAAAAATGAGTAATTTACAATGCAGTTTTAGCAATATAGCACCATCAAAGCACGTGTCGCACTACCTACCGTGAAAGTTAGCTGCCATGTGAATGAAGTAAACAACACCGCCTTCTCGAATACAGTGGTATGTGGAAGAAGCGTCTACACTGGTATTTAGCCAAATGTTGTAAAGCAAAATAAATGCCTAAGCTAGTTATTGACAAGCATTTTACACGGAAAAAGCGAAATGAAACTGACAAATTGTAGGCGAGACTTTATAAAAAGGCACATGCCTTAAGGCGTGAAATGAAATAAATTTAGTTTTATTTATGGACGCTCTTAACTGCTGTGGTTCATAGCGTCCCATTCTATATTGGGCTAGAAAGACCGGTAATTTTGCTCATAGGCCTCTATCAGGCTTGAGGTTCTTTTACGTTCCGTAAATCTACACACAGGACCACCGGCTTTATTTCCCTTCCGATAGAAGTAATGCTAAAGATTTTTATGTCCGAAAAATCCATCGCTCTCCGCCGGGTTTGAACCCGCGACCTCGGAAACTAGTGGTGAGAATGGTAACTACTTCACCACGGAGGACGACTTTAAGGCGAGTGTACATGGTACATGGAATTGCTGTTAAAATTAAAAAAAAAGAAGAAAACCTTTGCATATCACGCTTCCTCTGTCACAGTATCTTATGGTCTAGTACCTCCGACCTACCGAGAGGGATGGCTCAGGCAGTAACGTCTGAAGCTCGCATTTCGGAGGTCGTGGATTCGATTCCCGTCCATTCTGACGAATGGGTTTTATCGGGGTTTCCCCGGGTTGCCAGGCGAATTCTGGGAAGGATTATTACATCCCCGAACTTCCTGTCCCTCCATTTCATCTCAATTCTCATTTCACTTCACGTTTCATCTACTTGGTTTCTATCAGGGTTGCAAGTGTAGCCGTGTGCATGGCAGAGGAAAAGGATACTCTGATTAAAACTTCCTCCCCGGACTGCAAGCGGTCTCCGGGTCCCGGGACGTGTAAGCCCACAGGGGGGGGGGAGCGTGCTGCACCAGCTATCACCCAGGGAGTTCAAATCTGTAAATTGTAGGGACCCTGCCATCTGCCTGTCGTTCCCCCTGGTCCGGTCGCCCTCTGTCTCCTCTCACCTGATCCTTCCTATCAGGGGCCTAGGTAGGTAAGATCTGCCTAATTCAAGGTGCTAAGTCCCCCTCTGCTTCTAGTCCTATCCCTCAGCTATCCTAATTCTTTGCCCTGGAGGTGGTAGTCATTTAAAATTGCTATCCGTATTTTTGAATACCTAACATTAGGATGTTGCATACCTTGGTAACGTTAAAGTACAGTGCTTTTTCTTGACATTGTGACCAGCTCGGAATCCCGCCGAAATAGTTGCAATATCCCCGCAGGTGCCTCACGTTCTCGTAGTTACATTACAATGATAATAAGCACATACTTTATGATAAGAGATGTTGTCCTTCTCTATCCACACATTCCTGCTATCTTCTCAGAAAACGTCCATTCACACTCGGGATTTCAGTATCCGAAATTCAGTGAATTTCTCGCCTGAATTCTTCTTACTCCAGATTCCCTTGCTCGCGCGAAAATTGGCGTGCAGTAAATGCATAAACAATAATAGAATCTGTATTTTTTCACAAAGCAATAATTGCAGAGAGGTAGAGGAATTACGTGCACCATTTTTTGAAGAGCCAACCAACGTTGAGTGTCTGTCTTGAGTTTTTTCAACAAGAACTCCTACCGGGCATACAGCTGATGAGTCATTAAGCTTGATTCAAGGAAATTGTTAAGATACCGTAACGAATAGACACACCCATGATCCCCTGATTTAACCGTGTGTTAATTTTTATCTATGAGGGAACTTTAAAAATAAGGTGTATGCAGCAAACCACATACATTGATAGAGCTAAACCAAAATGGGTGGGGAATTCACTCAATTTCGGATTATGAACTTTCGAGGATGAATGTAATTTTCTGAAAAGACGCCAGAAATATGCGAAGAAAGAAGGACATCTCTTATGATTAGGTATGTGATTATTATTATTATTATTATTATTATTATTATTGTAACTAAATGTGTGGACCTGTGGCGGTTGCAGGGATATTATAGCTGTTTCGGCGGGAGCCCGAACTGTGGCGGCCGGCGCGCGAGTAGGCGTGCGATGGCTAGTGTGAAAGAAAAGCACTGTGCAGGGAACCGCATGTCGAATTTGTAGTGCAACAAAGAGGTGTCTGAGCTGGTTTTCCCTGGGTTCTCCGGTTTCCCCCGCCATTCATTCCACCAATTGCTCCATCGCTGTCATTTCATATCATCTCTTCCCTCGCTCTCATACCAGGCTTCGGGCTGATCACTCGTCCTGGCTGTTCTCTCTGATCCATAGTCTATGCTCCCAGGCAACCGCTTGTAAGTCCTGGGGATGTAAGCTCTGACAACGGGGAGGGTAAACAGGAAAAGAAGAAGAGAAAAAAAAATAGTTCTATTCATCTTAAGATTTTCTTTAATATTTTTCAGAACAAAAATAACTGATAAAATATACAGAAATAAATTTGAACACCTTGAACTAAAAAGAATGAAAAGACCAACCAGTTTTGTCACGCTCAGTGCTGCATGCTATCTGTATCACATGCATTTTTAGTAATACTTTAGAAACCTAAATCTTTACTCTGGCTGTCTCTTCCTGTCTTTCGTCTGTTCTGTTACTATTTTGTGTAGCTATTTTATGATCCTGCTGAACTTAAGATTTTCCTGCTTTTACCCTTGTGCTCAGCTTTCGGATGCCTCCTTTGGTTCCTATGCGCGTCTATTACATCCTGTCTTTGGCTTTTCCTTTACTACTGGATGTTCATGTTCTGGTTTATTTTCTGCGTTACGCTCTCTTGGGAAATTGGCCGAGAAACACAGCAAGGCTTGCATAGAAGCACCTGTCGTTTTGCAAGATGGATGTGGTTGATTTTACTGCATTATTCGCAATGCTGTTCTACCAGGTTCGTACCGCTCTGTTAAATACCATTTTACTTATTTATTTTTGATATTTTTCACTAACCGACGAGTTAACTTAGCTTAATATTTGAAAATGAGTCGATAAACGTTCCAGGAACATTAGATTTCAGACAACAGAAAGAAATAGCAAGTAATAAGGCAGAAAAGAAGCTTAAGTGTTTAAATTTAATCTAACAAAGAATGAGTTTTCCTGAAACGTTAATCCCGTACTTGAAAACTTAAACAACAGCTATGTAAAACGAACCATTCTTCGAAACAGTAAATAAGTAGTGCATCATTAAATCAAATATTTTGACTTATACGGATAGTTACACGGATCATTTTATATTCCTTCTTTATATTTATGTAAAACATATTTTATGGCGATTTCAACCCAAGTCGCTGGCAGTTATGGTAGAGAAAGGAAGAAATACATTTAAGCATGCGACATAAATTACGTAACACACATGTAAAGGAGCTAAGCTCCCGTATCCCTCTAAATGCGTGATTAACCACGTGATTACAGAGAACCATGGGAATATTTTCATTTTGTGACAGTTACGTCCAGCACTAATATGAGCACTTAAGAATGCATATCACAAAACAGTCAATTATTTACAGCACAGTATTCACAGGCATATAGTAACAGTTTACAGTAGCGCGGGCATAGGTCCTACATCAGTATGCACAAAGGTGGTGATTGCGAAAAAGAATGACTTTGTTTACAAGTAATGGCAAAAAACCGCTATATTACGAGGGCGGATCGAAAAGTAACGCACAAAAATTTTTTTCTGCCTTGATATTGCAGCTGGAATGTTGCAATTTCACACGGATATAGTTCGAAGTTTTCACTAGAAGGTATTTTTTGTTTTATGTGCATCTCTAGCAAGAGAAGCGTGAACTACACAACAAAGATGGCGCGGAAGTTACTGTTGTCTACTTGTGAAGAGCAGAGACGTGTGGTTCGATGTTTGTGAGCCAAAGGGCATAAACCGAGTGATATTCACAGGGACATGGGTGGCGTGTATGGGGATGATTGTATGGACCGTAGAAATGTCTCCAGGTGGTGTGCATTCTTCCTTGAGGGCAGTGTGAACCTTAGTGATTCGCCACGCTCCGGGAGGCCGGTAACAGCTGCAACCCCGCAGAATGTCAGGGGCATTGAGGCGGCAATTTTGAACGACCGGCGTGTGCAACTGTCAACCTTATCGCAACAGTTCAACATTTCCTATGGTGCAGTGTACAATATTGTTCATGACACGTTGAAATTTCGTAACGTTAGTGCTCGCTGGGTGCCTAATAACCTGACAAACAACCACAAGGGTCAGCGAATGATGACTAGCTTGGATCACCTTAACACGGTACACCGCAGAAGGGCATGGCTTTCTGAAAGGAATCGTCACTTGTGATGAGTCGTGGGCATACCACTACACGGCCGAAACCAAGCAGGCATGTATGGAGAAGTAAAAATTCAAAGTGACTCAATCTGCTAGGAAAGTGTTTGTGAACGGTGTTCTGGGATATGCATGGTGTTGTATTGGTGGACTTTACTGAACACGGGACCATTTTGAATGCTGCAGCGTACATGAAAACTTTGGTGAAGTTGCGTCGTGCCCTTCGTGACAAACGCCACAACATGAATGCTGACGACGTCAAAATTCTTCATGACAATGCTCGCCTCCTATGTTGCTACTGCTGTTCGTCAGAAAATCACCAAATTTGTTTGGGGGGTGCTTCAGCATCCTCCATACAGTCCAGATCTTGCATCGCCGGACTTTTATCTGTTTGGTCCCATGAAGAAGTTCCTGGCCGGCCAACGCTTTGCGACAGATGCGGAAGTGAAATCAGCAGTCCGCAGATGGCTATACTCCAAGGAAACCGACTTATACGAACAGAAATGTGTTTAGAAACTTGGTGACTATGTCCAAAAGTAGATAAAGGGTGCAAGTTCATCTATGATTTTTGTTGTTGTTTTAAATATTACATTTGTTTTGTAAAAAAAATATTGTGCGTTACTTTTCGAGCAGTGTTCGCATGACTGTCATTCCGAACTAACCAACATGTTGCCAGGTCACATAGTTAGGTCTAAGCTTTTTTTCGTAAACCTGAAACTTTACACCTACGCACCTCAAAAAAATTTAAATTCTTTGAGACGTTTGTGGTGGCCTAAGACTTAGTTTATTACTTTATGTACCTAGAGCGGACCTATGCCGCGCACTCAGCACCTGACCTCAATGGTGTGTTGTCAAACGTTGTACTGTAAATAGCTTATTTTTAGACATGTTTGCAGACGAATCAACGTTTGTGAAGCATGTTTTGTTCATTTTGACGAGCTATCTTTGTAGTGTAAAAGTGAAATTTCATACGTCTTCCGTATTACGAGGCTTGTTTTTAAAGTAAGTACCGATAATGTTTTTAAAAACTAACAGAACATTATTTTACAAATATGTACTTTACTGTCATTCATTATTTTACACTACTTCTCCACATAGTCTGTCATTATTCAGGCACTTGTAACGGGAAGCCAGTTTTTTATGCCTTCGTCAAAGAATGATGCCGCCTGTGAAGAAAATCAAGTCTTCACTTCACAACATGGCCGTTGAAATGTTTTACACTAAGGAATTTCTTGATGAAGAAACAGAGGAAAATCGCTTGGTGCCAAACCGGACTGTAGAGAGGGTGGTCGAATTGTTCCCAACCAAAGGGTGCGATCAGATCTTGAGTTTATTTGGCTGTATGTTACCGGGCATTGTCACTCATTGTTTCCCCATAAACTTCATACAATTGGCGATGCATGTTTGTTGACGTAATATCTCTCGCATTCAAAAAACGAATCACTGATCTGATTTCAATGTCGGCGGGTCATTCGATTGTTTTGAACACTTTAAACGCTCTAACAACAGGAATACACAAAGTGACGATCGCTCACGGCTGCGTCTGGCTTCCTAATGAATGGAGAAAGTGATCGCGCAACCTCAAAATCGCAACTGCAGCGGCAAAATATTAAAACGGTACTTACTTTAAAAACATGTCTCGTATGTGTTGTAGCATACTACGTGGTAATTATGAAAAGTAATAAAATTCAGCGTCAAACTAAGATACTAAAACTGATTGTGGTATGATGATGGATTTTTATATGAAACAGTTGATCATAAGAGGTTAAGAATAGAAGTAATGTAAGAGTTTTAAAGTCCTTTATTTGATTATGCAGGATTTTCGGTTAAGTAATCTAAAACCTGAAATGAAATATGTTACAAGAAAGAGTTCTGCAGAGCCCTTTTTGGATATAGCATATGTAAGTCATTGAGATCTACTTAGAGGTGGTAACGGAATGAGGAAATCATGTGGAAACTAAACTGGAGAAGGGGACGTTTGAAGGAGACTAAATGGTGAACACCGGCAAAAATGACATCTTATTTTTGAATAGGCTTGTTAAGTGGAATCTTCTTTTTAAATGTTATATACATGTTATCCTTATAGGCACAATACTTATATTTCAAATATCTATCGATTTGTCATATTGTACTGTGAATTCTGTACCAGTGGCGGCACCGTGGCCGAGTGGTTAGCCGCTCGCCTCTCACCTAGGCGGCCCGGGTTCAATCCCAGGGAAGCGCATATGCGATTTGTGTTGGACAAAGTGATGTCTGGACTCGTTTTCTCATAGTTCTCCGGTTTCCCCCCGCCATTCATTCACCAATTGCTCCATCATCACCTTTTCTTGCATTCATCTCACCGTTATTTCATATCATCTCCTTTCTCGCTCTCATACCAGGCTTCGGGCTGATCACCCATCCTGCTGTTCTCTCGGATCCATAGTCCTTGCTCAGCGACAGGCAGCTGAGCCCACGCACCCGCTTGTAAGTCCTAGCGGGTGTAAGCCCTAACCACGGGGAGGGTAAATAGAGAAATAAGAAGAATTCTATACCACTTCACAGAAATAAATCGTAACTCCGACACCTTGGAGTAGAGAGGTAAACTTTAGCCCATGTTTTAGGGCAAGTTTCATTATAAATAACACTGCTGTTAAGGGAACAAGGTACTCTGAAATGCTCATAATTCACATTTTTTGTTTTGGGCACCAATAAAATATCTATTTCCAGTTTCAGAAAATAAATACCTTTTGGGGGTTAAGAGGTTTTTAAGACATTTAAATACCATTTAAATGATAGTCTGCATTCCTTTAAAGCTGTCATGCAACGCCCCTTTTTTAGAACATTTTTGTATCTTTCAATAACGAACGACTATATCATCCAGCGAGTAGTTCAGCAATTAACAAAAGAGGCCAGGACCAAGAGAAGGCAATCAAAAAAGCTGCAGTAATCCAGGAATGAAGGTGCAGATGATTCTGACCCTGGAATGTGCTGAAGTGTGTCAGAATTTTAACGTTCAAACTTTAAATTCAGTTTTCTCAAAACAACATTTTTGGATACTTATGTACCTTTTTCTCAGAAAGTATGAGAGATAAGATAGCTGATATTTTCAGTACATGTACACAACACATAGTTAAACTTTCTGAACCACAATCATAATTTTATGGTGTATTTAGTAATATTAAGAAAGCAACAACATTGCAAATTGTCCACATTTTTCCTTTGCAATTAATATTTTTTCAATTTCTAGTGGACTGATATACATAAATAAATAATTGAGGTTCAGAAGATAGCTGATTACACTAAGAAGAAGCATGTAAAAGTGTGATTCTGTATTGCAAGTAGTACCAGAGAAAAAGGGACATGAATTCACATGTTTTAAGAGTAAATTTTATTATTCTTCTGCTGAATGAAATAATTTTTACGGACTCAACTGCATAAGATATCAATGCAAATAACCACTTGAAATAATTGTCAAGTTTTATACAACAATTCATAAAAATTTCAGGAAAACGCATTGAGAACTTTAAGAGCAGTGGTAATTTAACACAGTTAAGGTGTAATTTCCATGTGTTCAGACTACCTTGCCCCCTTTAAATAATTATAGCACCTTCTGCGTATTCAAGCAATGTGGGTTCTTTCTTTGCAAACACATGCAGGCTTTTCTCCACTTTTACTTTGAACAGATTTTTCTGTGCATGACATTGTCTTGAATAAATGACCCATTTTCTCAAACTATTGAAGATGGCTAAATTAAATGTTAGGCTTATAAAAGCAACCTCTAAGTGGATCTACCTCTATTGTGGATATACTTTGGTGTCAATAACATAGTTGGTTAGGTTTTAAAAAAACTAATTGCTGATACATTTTAATCAAAATATTATTTTCTTAATGATGCCAGTCTTCTATAATAAACTTACTGGATAAAAGTAAATCGGTGAACTTGGAAGGCATACATTTACATCCTGTAAAACCTCAGCCTGATATATTAAATAGACCCTGAGCTAATGGGTCATAAGAATAAAAAGCAGGTACTTACTTAAGGTTTGTACTCATGAGTATGAACACTTTCTGTGATTATATACTCAGCTCAATTAGAACATACTCATTTTCATAAGAATAAAAGCCTACCACCTCACGCGAGTACATACTCATCCCCACAGCCATCTTGTTCACTTAAATGTAAGTATATACTCGTATTATCTACTCTCTTTGCCTATATACTAGCTTCATTGGCGTGTGGGGTTAGTAAGTCCTTCAAGAAATGAAAAATTAGAAGCAACACACACAAAAGCATAGCTCTAAATTAAATTAGCAAACAAATAATCTGAAATAGGCAAAAGTCTATTATCAATAAATCAGGAAAAAATAAAATATTCACGGATTCTAAAGTCATGATTATAAGGTGGGGGATGCAGATTCAAATCAGACTGTTTCTATAATCCTGGGATTTTTACATTATTTTCTATGAAACAGTTTTGTTATAAGATACCTAACTCCTTAAGCAACTGAATTTTGGGTTGAGGATTTTACATAGTAGGTAATCTTAATTAATAAATCTGACTTTCAATGATACTTCTAGGTTATGTTTTTCATGAAGCAATACAGGATCTTGAAACTCCTTGAATGTTCATGGCAAAGTTAGAAAACCAATAAATAAAATGGTTTAAACAAAAAGAAAGTAATTGTGGATTGGAAAGTCATAACTCATGAGGTACTGGGTGAACTCATCCGACTGTTTTTAGGATCTCAAGATATTTACTCTATTTAGGTATACCTACTATGAAACAGTTTTCTTATAAAGTTATGAGTAGGTATGTGGATTTTTAAGCTAACACTTTTCATAGTAAGGTTAATTAATAAAGTTGACTTTCAATGTTATTTCTAGGTTATGTTTTTCTGAAACAATGTAGGATTTTGAAACTTCTTTAATACCCATAGCTATGTTTGCAACTTTTCCATGAGTACTATACAGCTCATAAATTGTGCCATTCTCTTCACATGTAATTTTAAGTAAAAAAAAATCAATATATACTCAGAAGTGAGTATGCATCTAACCGTGCTCAGCATGAAAGGAGAATGATCTCATAAAACTGAGAATATACTAGCTTTTATTCACACCAACTAAGAGTGCATACTCTTGTAAGATGGATGCCTGAGTGTGTTTTACTCTGCTTCCATTACTTGAGTATGTTCTCAAAATGAAGTAGATACTTGGAAGGTTTTATTCTTACCAAACTGAGTATTTACTTGAAAAAGTGAAGCATATACTATATACTCATTTTTATTCATATAACTCAATATATCATGAATTTAGGAGATTCAGCATTGCAAGATAGGACTTTTAATCTGCCAGTAAAGTTAAACCTTATTCACTTTGTCAGCTTTGAGAAAGTTTTCGGAAGAATGGCTTGCCAGAAGAATGGTTTACTTGATGTAAATAGATTTCGAACCTGCAATATGTGTTCCCATCAGTACAAAAAGGAAGAGTTTTTATATTCATAAGAATTGCTACATTACTGTTACTACGCAATTCTGAGGCTGAAAAAGTGTTGCGCTGTTAGAGTTCGAAAAAGGGCAGCTTGTGGCGCCATACTCTACTTCCTACGCTTACAGAGTTGCCTCGGTGTGACGTCAAAACTACATAACCTGCCGTCCACCCCCCAAAACGTCAAGAACGTGCTTGACGTGACACTTAGCTGCTGAGTAGAAACTTTTCAAAACTCTTCGGGAAAAAGCGCAATTTCTTTGCCGTTGAAATTGGTGCTAGCGTAGTGCAAGGTGACAAACGAGAAATACAGGGACCACACTCGGGTCTTTCGTCCCTCAGCGAACGTTCGTAAGCTCACTTATTACTTACGTCATTTTAATCGTTTCCAGAGCAACTTGTTATAGACGTCTCCTTATCCCGTATTCTAATATCAGAAGGGGTTATCCTTACAATACAAACACAGACATCCAGCAAAGCGACCACAGGATTGAATTAAATTGTATAGACGTGTCAAATAGTTGACATTGATTGACCTAATAATTATTAATTATGAAGCCCAGGACTAAAAGTACTTAAGGGGGCAAGGTAGTCAGAACGCATGGAAATTAAACCTTAATGTGTTAAATTAGCACTGCTCTTAAAGTTCTCAAATCTTTTTCCTGCAGTTTTTATGAATTGTACTATAAATCTTTACAATTATTTCAAGTGGTTATTTGCATTGATATCTTATGTAGTTGAGTCCATAAAATTTATTTCATTCAGCAGAAAAATAATAAAATGTACTCTTAAAACATGTGAATTCATGTACCTTTTTCTCTGATATTACGTGTAATACAGAATCACACTTTTGCATGCTTGTTCTTAGTATAATCATCTATCTTCTGAACCACAATTATTTAGTTATGTATATCAGTCCACTACAAATTGAAAAAAAAAATTAATTGCAATGTAAAAATGTGGAAAATTTGCAATGTTGTTGCTTTCTTAATATTACTAATATACATTATAAAATTATGATTGTAGTTCAGAAGGTTTAACTATGTATTGTATACATGTACTGAAAATTTCAGCTCTCTACCTTTCATACTTTCTGAGAAAAAGGTACATAAGTATCCAAAAATGTTGTTTTGAGAAAACTGAATTTAAAGTTTGAACGTTAAAATTCTGACACACCTCAATATATTCCAGGGTCAGAATCATCTGCAGCTTCATTACTGGATTACTGCAGCTTTTCTGATTGCCTTCTCTTGGTCCTGGCCTCTTTTGTTAATTGCTGAACTGCTCGCTGGTTCGTTATTGAAATATACAAAAATGTTCTAAAAAGGGGCGTTGCATGATAGCTTTAAAGGAATGCAGACTAGCATTTAAATTGTATTTAAATGTCTTAAAAACTCCTTAACCCACAAAAAGTATATATTTACTGAAACTGGAAACAATAGGGATTTTATTGGTGCCTAAAACAAAAAATATGATTTTTGAGCATTGCAGAGAGTGTAACTCGCCATTGGGGTTTAATATCTCAAAATGAATTTGAGAATGGGGCTTGTTGATTATCGAAAAAATGAGACATTTGGAGAATTTAATGTCGTACTGGCATGTTCCTATGGTAGCTGAAATTAAATTGTGTTTTATTTATGGACGCTCCTTAACTGCGTGGTGCTTAGCGTCCCGACAATTTTGCTCAGAGGCCTCTTTATCAGGCTTGGGGTTCATTTACGTGCCGTAAACCTACGACACGGGACCACCGGCTTTACTTTCCTTCCGAAGGAAGCCATGCTAAGGATTTTTACGCCCGAAAAAATCCATCGCCCTCCGCCGGGTTCGAACCCGCGACCCTGGAAACTAGAGGCTAGCATAGTAACCACTACACCACGGAGGACGACAGGCCACAGGATTGCAGAGGGTAGTAGAGTTTAGAATAAGTTCTCTTTAAGGTGAGATTAGCACCACTATCTCGTCAATGTTAAATCTGAACTTGCTACCATTACCTCAAACTATTTATATAACATTGAAAGTTTTGCAGGTTGTAGATACATGCCTTCCAAGTACACTGATATAATTATATCCAATTAGTTTATTTATTAGGAATATAGGATTATTTCCTTAGTTTTACCTTCTTTTGATTAAAATTTATCAGAAGTTATTTTTCTTAAAAGTAACCAACCATGCTGTTAATATCAAAGTAGGTACACAGTAGCATTTAGGGAACGCTTTTATTCTCCTAAAATTTAATTTAGCCAGCTTCAATAGATTTTGAGAAAAGGCGTTGTTTATATCGGAAATTCTTTTCATAGGAAAAACTGTTGAAAGCAAAAATGGAGAAGACAAGCTCGCATGTATGAAAGAAAGAAACCACATGCTTGACATAACAAAAGCTGCCATGCTTATCAGTAGTGCCAATTTGTAGACCACAACTTATCTTAAAAGATGCGATAAAGTTTGTCTATTCCAAAATGTTAGGAGTTAGGACTCTCTTTCTCTGAAATGGTGCAGAGTTCACAGTACAAAACAAACTGTCAGATGCAGTGTCATTTAGAAAAAGAAATATTTAAAATAAAATTTTCGCCATTTAGTATCTCTCTAAGAAAATACAGAACACTGTTTTGAAGGACAGTCTGACTGGCCAGAGCCAAACAATCCGACTGCCGCTCTCACATCCACATGCATACAACAGAGATGGACAATCATACAACTTATAGGGAGATGATTCGTTAGGTATCAGACTCTACCCGTGGAAATATTAATACAGATCCCTATTTAGCGTAGCTCCTATTCTATCACTGTAAAATCCTCACTCCGGGTAATCTGACACATGCACATTCCGAGCAGGGAAATGTAGACAACGCTCAAAACCACTGTGTCACGACGCAGGATATAGAAGTCGGTGAGCTAAGTTTCTAATATCAGATATTTGTTGCACCTTTTGAATTGCTAGAACTAATTATACTTAACACCAAGCTGCAACATCGTGCAATACGAGTCGCGCATCTCAAGGTTAAGAACTTGCAATCTGAAGCACATCCACTTATTCAGAGCTGACGGGATTCCACCCTGTCGCACAGAAATTCTCTCAAGAGTTTTCCTGTGCAACACGTTGTAATTACTTCACTTTTTAACTTTCATTTGTAGAAAAAAGGAAAACTGCACTCCAAGGAACCTATTACAGGCATCCAGAGCCAGTAGAAAGAGGAGCAGTTGTCGACTAATGGTTACGTGATGTTATATCAACAGAAAGTTATGTAAATCATGAGCTTCATATAGCATAATGCTACTACACTTTAGGATTATATCGCGAAGAATTGCTCCTTAAAAGCAGAGTATTCTCATCCCTTACAGTCTGTATAACTAAGCAACTATATTGTCGCATGTGATGTTAGACGGACTCGTTTATTCTACATTAATTTGGGTCTTAACATTAATATGGCTCATTCTTCTAAATTCTAATAGAATCATATTTTACATTTTCTGCCTTAAGAAAGTTTCTTAAGATGTGGACGTGACAGGACGTATGTGGGCTACCTCATTTCCGAGGTTTGGCACAAAGGGACTTTTTCATTTGCGTCATTTCCCATGGAAATTCTTAGAATAATGTTGCCTTTTGCAACATGGAACCGATCACGTGTTTCCGCTCAATCCTACACAAATCCGCTTAATCATACTCAAGTATGGCGTCGGTTTACCACAAACAGGACATATATGTCATTAGGATTGAGTCGGTTCTTGCCTATTTAAATAAGCGCATGAGCGCCGCTCAGGAGAGACCGACACATGCTAGACAGGGTCGAATCGCTGCCCGTCAGCATCCTAATCTGCTATCCTCGACGATGGGTCCACATCACACACAAGTGCTTCAAGGTAAGATCCTACATGTACTCTTGCTTTGTTCCCCCTTTTCAATGTAAACTCAACATTGCAAATATGTAAGCTTAATAAGCCAAGTAATTAATATTAAGCCAAGCTTGAGATGTTCTACCCTGAAACCGCTATTCCCCCATGTCCAGCCAGTCATGGATGTGACAATATTACTTATCTAGTATCGATATAGGGGAAACAATTTCTGTTGAGATCTTTTAGATACCGATTCCTTCAGATAATTTTGCATGCAAGGTAGACATTTACCGCTGTCAGGTATGGACATTCTTGACACCGCGTGTCAAGCGACTTCCATCCCTCCCCTTCTCGTTTGCGTTTTTTTTTATTTATTTATGGACGCTCTTTAATTGCTGTGGTCCTTGGCGTCCCATTCTATATTGATCGTGAAGTAGTTATGCTCAAGCTCCTCTTTATCAAGCTTGAGGTGCTTTTACGTGCCGTAAATCTACGACACGGGACCACCAGCGCCTTACTTCCCTTCCGAAGGAAGCCATGCTAGGGATTTTTACGCCCGAAAGAATCCATCGCTCTCCGCCGGGTTTGAACCCACGATCTCGGGAACTAGAGGCTAGCATTGTAACCCTTACACCACGGACGACCACCCCTCCCCTTTTCGTTTTGTTTGTTTTTTAAAATTCCCTTGTTTTACCCAGTTTATGATACTGTGTTTCTACCATTTTTCGTTACCGCTTATCACCGCAATTATACAACACACATACACAAACACCCATGCCCATGGCGGGACTCGAACCCGCGATCCTCAGCTTGGCGGAGCGCCGGAGCTATACACTCCAGCGACCACGGCTACGAGGGCCGGCGAAAAGCATGTTTATTCGCAGGCGTGATTTGAACTTCCGACCTTCACCATGTTAGCCATTGCTTTACTAGAGCACAGCTGTTTGCAACACACAAGCGGTCTTCTAATTCAGTGGTGGGACACTGCTTAACGCAACTACAAGATGAATTCCACAAGCATTGGTTGGACATTTAGGTAAAAATGGGCTATTTCATATTTTGTAGCATACAAAGATGCAGCAATGTACTGTGTATATAATAATAATAATAATAATAATAATAATAATAATAATAATAATAATAATAATAATAATAATAATAATAAATAAATTGTGTGTTTTAAAGAGATCTACATTTTTTGTGCATTACGTTTTCGACGTTTTCGTCTATCGCTCAACGTTTACCAGTTACACAAGATTATGCAAAATTCCTTCCGAACGAAGAGGACTTCACAGGCTTTTCCCAGAAAATTAAAGATACACTCTTATTTGTCATATAAATATCTTTAATATGTCGTATTTTAATCAAAATCGTTAGAACCATGTTTTAGAAAATAACAAATTTCGAAAAATGTTACATTATAAAGGGAAGTTTGTGGTGGGGGATTTTCTTGAAAATTTTCGTGTTGCATCTTTGAAAGGTACTGAAAATAAATACAAAGTTTAATAATTATCAGAGATTTCCTTTTTGAGTTACGCTGTTCACAGGCGCACACGCGGACATGTATCTAAAATGAGTTTTTTTATTCAGGAGGCCTCAAAACTTGTATTTCTGATAAAATCTCAGTATCGAATTTTTGGGTGGGGTGCAATATGTTTTCTAAGTGATAGGTACTGGTGGAGAAAGTAAAAACATGGGCGCTGGCTCTAATTAGTAAATCAACAATTTTAATCGAAGCAGGGTGTTTATTTACTGTAAGTATTGAGTATTGTTTGTTCATTTTTCCTGCAAGTTTATAAGGATATTATATTTATTTGTTCAGCTTGATAACAAGTATGAGATACAAGTACGTGATCAAAAGTATCCGGACACCTGGCTGAAAATGACGTACAAGTTCGTGGTGCCCTCCATCGGTAATGCTGAAAGTTAATATGGTGTTGGCCCACCCATAGCCTTGACGACAACGTTCACTCTCGCAGGCATACTTTCAATCAGGTGCTGGAAGGTTTCTTGGGGAATGGCAGCCCATTCTTCACGGAGTGCGGAAGTGAGGAGAGGTATCGATGTAGGTCGGTGAGAACTGACACGAAGTCGGCGTTCCAAAACATCCCATAGGTGTTCTATAGGATTAAAGTCAGGACTCTGTGCAGGCCAGTTCATTACGGGATGTTATTGTCGTGTAACCGCTCCGCCACAGCCCGTGAGGTATGAACAGGTGCTCGATCGTGTTGAAAGATGCAATCTCCATCCCCGAATTGCTTTTTAACAGTGGGGAGCAAGAAGGTGCTTAAAATATCAATGTACGTCTGCGCTATGATCGTGCCACGCAAAACAACAAGGGGTGCAAGCCCCCTCCAGGAAAAACACGACCATACCATAACACCACCACTTCCGAATTTCACTGTCGGCACTACACACGCTGGCAGATGACGTTCACCGGGCATTCTCCATACCCACACCGTGCCATCGGATCGCCACATGGTGTACCCTGATTCGTCACTTCACACAACGTTTTGCCACTGTTCAGTCGTGTAATGTTGAAGCTCCTTACACCAAGCGAGGCGTCGTTTGGCATTTTCCTGCGTGATGTGCGGCTTATGAGTAGCCGCTCGACCATGGAATCCAAGGTTTCTTACCTCACGCCTAATTGTCATAGTACTTGGAGTGGATCCTGATGCAGTTTGGTATTCCTGTGTGATGGTCTGCAAAGATGTCTGCCTATTACTCTTTACGACACTCTTCAAATGTCGGCGGTCTCTGTCAGTCAACAGAGGAGGTCGGCCTGTACGCTTTTGTGCTGTACAGTTCCCTTCACGCTTCCACTTCACTATCACATCAGAAACAGTGGACCTAGGGATGTTTAGGAGTGAGGAAATCTCGCGTACAGACTTCTGACACAAGTGACACCCAATCACCTGACCACGTTCGAAGTCCGTGAGTTCCACGGAGCGTCCCATTCTGCTGTTTAACGATGTCTAATGACTACTGAGGTCGCGGATAATGAGTACCAGGCAGTAGGTGGCAGCACACTGCACCTAAGATGAAACGTATGTTGTTGGAGGTGTCCGGATACTTTTGATCACATAGTGTATTTATTGTATGAATAATAATGAATAAAGTACTTGATTTTGTTTTCTCATTTGATGTATACATTGCATTTTAATAAATAGGCATTTCTAGCTTTTCAAAATTAAGAATCGCGTTACGCCAATGCTCGGATAGAGGGGTAGCTGCGTTACGTCACAGTACCCCCCTCCTGGATGCGACACGCGCCGCTCACCCATACCTGACCTTGGGGAACGCAACATAATTTGATTTTTGTCCAGAGTGCAGCAGATGTTTCATATTACATATTTCGGAGTTGGTTTTGTGAAACAATATATTACATTTAAGAGAAATGCATAAATGTGCAGAGCAAATGGAAATTTATCAAGTAAACGTTATTATCTCTGCGACGGCTATATTTGTGTAAACCAATTCACGGATATGTAAAATATTTTCTGCTAAAAATCTGTGCAGGCCAGTAGATGGAATCGTGCCGATATAATGCGCCTCTCCCATGCTCTTTACCCTGTTCAAGCGCCGCTTAATGCTTGTCTTACTACCCCTTTTCCTTAGATCCTGAACTTGATACTGATCTGTGTTCGTAGGTTAATATTTGAGTACCAGGCTTTTGAATCAAACCACTACGAAACGGGCTCATCCAGGGGCTGGTGTGGACCGTCGTTTGGAAACATGCCTTCCAGCCACTCATGCGAAATGTTTCCTCATTTCTCTCCTCACCTAGGCTGCTCTTTGTTCATAGACTAGTGGTATGTGTCGCACTTAATTCAAACCAACATGAGATTGGCTTACGCAATAAGATTGAGTTTTAATTATGGGCGCTCTTTAACTGCTGTGGTCCTTAGCGTCCCATTCTATAATGGGCGCGAAAGACCGGTAATTTTGATCAGAGGCCTCTTTATCAGGCTTGAGGTTCTTTTACGTGCCGCAAATCTACGACACGGGACCATCGGCTTTACTTCCCTTCCAAAGGAAGTCATGCTAAGGATTTTTACGCCCGAAGAAATCCTTCGCCCTCCGACGGGTTTTAAACCGCGACCTCGGGAACTGGAGCCTAGCATGGTAACCACTAGCTCACGGAGGACGATAAGCTTACCCAAAGCTAGTGTGGAACACAGATAGGAGAATATGCCAACATTATGTAAAGAAAAGCACTAAGAAGCCAAAAGCATCGGCACGTTTCCTTGCACTCGACTATATACAACATTATTAGTTTACAGAATTAAACTGAGATGAAAATTAAATCTTATCAGACAATAGGCGGTTTATTTACAGAAAGACGTACTGAGAAGTTTTCTTTGTGAGAGATTGCACTAATATGCTTTGATGACTAAATTATACCGTGTGGTAGAGAATTATGTAAATATGGCGAGCTATTTAGTGAGATGTAATTAGGTTATCTGAAAATATGAAAATCTAATACAAAGAACAATGGGAATATTTTCATTCTGTGACAGTTACGTCCAGCACTAATATGAGCACTTATGGGCGCACATCACAAAACAGTCATTAATTTACAGTACAGTATTCATAGGCGTATAGTAATAGTTTACAGTAGCCCGGGCATAGGTCTTATATCATTATGCACAAAGGTGGTGATTGCGAAAAAGAATGACTTAGCTTACAAGTAATGGCAAGAAAACGTAATATTGCCAGGGCGGATCGAAAGGTAACGCACAATATTTTTTTTCTGCCTTGGTATTGCAGCTGGAATGTTGCAATTTCACACAGCTATAGCTCGAAATGTTCACTACAGAAGGTATTTTTTGTTTCATGTGCAGCTCTAGCGAGAGAAGCGTGAACTACGCAAAAATTATGGGGCGCATGTTACTGTCATCCACGTGTGAAGAGCAGAGAGGTGTGGTTCGATATTTGTGGGCCAAAGGGCATAAACCGAGTGATATTCACAGAGACATGCGTGGCGTGCATGGGGATGATTGTATGGACCGTAGAAAATGTCTCCAGATGGTGTGTATTCTTCGTAGAGGGCCCTGTGAACCTTAGTGATTCGCCACGCTCCGAGAGGCCGATAACAGCTGCAACCCCTTGGAATGTCGGAGGCAATGAGGCAGCAATTTTGGAACGACCGGCGTGTGCAACTGCAAACCTTATCGCAACTGTTCATCATTTCCTATGGTGCAGTGTACGATATTGTTCATGACACGTTGAAATTTCGTAAAGTTAGTGCTCGCTGGGTGTCTATGAACCTGACAGACAGCCACAAGGGCCAGCGAATGATGACGAGCTTGGATCACTTAACACGGTAAACCGCAGAAGGGCATGCCTTTCTGAAAGGAATGGTCACTTGTGATGAGTCGTGGGCATACCACTACACAGTCGAAACCCAGCAGGCAAGTATGGAGTGGAAACAAGCTGGTTCCCCTGTGAAGAAAAAATTTAAAGTGACTCAATCTGCCAGGAAAGTGTTTGTGACGGTGTTCCGGGATATGCATGGCGTTGTATTGGTGGAGTTTGCTGAACACGGGGCCGCTGTGAATGCTGCAGCCTACATAAAAACTTTGAAGTTGCGTCGTGCCCTTCGTGACAAACGCCACAACATGCATGCTGACGATGTTAAAATTCTTTAATGACAATGCCCGCCACCATGTTGCTGCTGCTGTTCGTAAGAAAATCAATAAATTAGGTTGGGAGGTGCTCCAGCATCAACCATAGACTCCGGACCTTGTACCGTCGGACTTTCATCTGTTTGGTCCCATGAAGAAATTCCTGGCCGGCCAACGCTTTGCGACAGATGCGGAAGTGAAATCAGCAGTCCGCAGATGGCTATACTCCAAGGAAACGGACTTCTATGAACAGGGCATATTGAAACTGGTATCACGAGAAACTTGGTGACTATGTCGCAAATTAGGTAAAAGGTACAAGTTCATTTGTGATTTTTGTTGTTTTAACTATTAAGCTTTTTTGTAAAAAAAAATATTGTGCGTTACTTTTCGATCCGCCCTCGTATTTAAACCTATTATTCTTTTAAAGCCGAGCGAAGCGGCGCCGCGATAACTTGTGCAACTCGCATTCGGGAGGTCCCGGGTTCCAACCCTCGGAGCCGACCAACCTCACTGAGAGGTTTACTCGCGGTTTTCCTCGTTCGCTAGGCGAATACTGGGTTGGATAATTTGATTCGCGAAGTTTTCTATCATCCTTTTCATCATTATATCTCATTTCCTTCTACTTCACCGCCATACCAGGCTTTGGAGTGATCACCCATCCTGGATATGCTATGATTCAAAGTTTGCCTCGACAGGCTACTGACCCAAGACATTGGCTTGTAAGTCCCACAAAGAGGACCGAGCGAGATGGCTCAGGCACTAACGTCTGTGCTCCACATTCGGGATGTCCCAAGTTCGATCCCGGCGTCCGTCAACTCTGACCCATGTTTTTTGTTGGGGTGTTTTCTCGGGTCGTCAGGCGAATGCTGGAGTGGTTTCTTCATTCCCCGAATGTACTGTCCTTTCATTTCGTTCCATTAATCATTTCATTCATCCTTCGCCCCGTTTGGTCTATGTTAGGGTTGAAAGTGTCGGCAATGGCGTTTCGGTGCAGCGTAGCAGGGGGAAAATGATGCTTTCTGTACTTTTCTCCGTCCCGCGGTCTTTGGTCGGGATGTAAGGACCGTCCCAAGGGGGTGGGTTTGAACATGTGTGAGGTGGGGTGCCCGTTTGCCTGTCCGATTGCCGTGGCGTCTATAGCTGGAAAATGTACGGTCCCTGTCATTGCTGTACCGCCACTCCTGGTTCCGACCGCCCGATATCTCCCTTCACCTCAACCCTCCCTTCTGTGGGCACCCCCTCGTGGGGCGAATCCCCTCCGTTTTGCAATCCAATCCAATCCAATCCTACAAAGAGGAGAGTAATCTGATAACGAAGATTGCTTTTGGTTTTTGTTTTCTCTGCTAAATGAGAATGTACATGTAAATGTATTAAAACGAACATTCTTGTTTATTTTAAATTCTTGAAGGCAAAATGTTTTATAATAAAACATCAATTTATTACTGAATGAAAAGTAGCCCAAATTAGTGCTGGACGTGACTTTGGCACAGAATTGAAATTATTTAGATTACTATTTTTATAGTTGAGTAATCCCTTTTCTGCATATAAATAAAGTATTTTCATCTGCTGCTGTAGATAAAAACATAACTGCCTATTTCATAAACAATGAATTAAAGATGCTAAAACAAGGAATATATGGCGACTTTAGTGTCGGGAATTGCATTTATTTTTACTAATTTAATAGTATTATTACTCATATGTTACATAAGTGTTATCCAAAATATTCATTTTTACTCCATTGATTTTATACGACACAACATGTTTTCATACTCAGAATTACTTAGAAATGGCTATTATCAGGAAGGGGGTTTAGTAAGTAAACAGAGCAATCCTGTTAACGCACGGGGTATAGGTGATGTCAGGTATTGTGGCGGACACTTTCCTCCCCTTCCCTTCACAACAGCCAGTTTCGTTGCGACTGCTCCATGTATTTGCTGCATACAAACCTGTGAAGAACTGCAGTAATATGCCTAATATAAAGAAGAATCGCACATCAAAACCATCATCACAATTAGCATCGTTTGCGGTGGAATTTAGCAGGGAAAACCGGGACAAATGGCGAAGCCATCTGGAATCAAAATATTTAAGGTGACGTAACCTGGATTTCCCTTAGCTCACAACCAATTGTAACTCGGTGGGGGACATCGCTACAGGCTGCAGTATACTACTTTCAATATTGCGACAAAGTTGTTAATGTAATTAATGTCTTTGACGAGAGAAAACTTTCGCTATACGTGAAGTGAAGGAAGTAGTTTCACCAGCTTTGTTTTTAGATCTTTCATATGTTCACAGTTTCAGTACTATTGTAACTACAGTAACATATGTACGAGGGCTGATCAATAAAGACTGAGATTGATTTTTTTCACAGATATTTATTACTCCATTTCAATGTTGACATGATCTTTTTCAAAGTAGTCCCCTCCTAACTGAATGCACTTTTTATAGCGTCTCTGCCAGTCCTCGAACACATGGTGCAGGCCATTCTTTGTCAGGTCTTTGAGAATCGCCTCACTTTTCTTTAGCTCTGCTTCAGTGCTCTCAAATCGAATGCCCCGGAGCTTTGCCTTTATTAATGGGAATAAAAAGAAATCACAGGGGGTAAGACCGGGGCTTTAAGGCGGATGCGGCACACAGGTAATGTTGAATTTGGCCAAAAATTCCTGGACTTGATTTGCGACGTGAGACCGCGCGTTGTCGTGATGAAGTCGCCACCCATTCCGATGATCTTCTGGACGTTTCCTTGTAATGTGCTTCCTCAGTGTAGCCAATACTGACGTGTAGTAGCTGCTGTAACAGTAGTGTGAGGGGGGGAACTGCATGCTGGTAAATCATTCCATTACGAAACGCCAGGCCCACCTTGCTTAGCACAGAGGACTCGCCCTTCTTTGAAGTCCTTGAACCACCTAAACACCGTTGCACGAGGTAGTGCATCTTCACCGTATGCTTGCTTCAGCTTTTCGAAAGTTTCAAGGCTGTATGATTTAAACGAAAATAAAATTTTATTGCGCTGTATTGCTCCTCTCGTGTCACCTCCATTTTGTGGTATGCGAAACTCAAGTAGGGTCAACAATATACACCATTACTACCAACCTACCGTTACGAGAGTGCTGTCGCTTATGGACATTATACATGAAACCCTGCTCTTTTAAAGTATTCATGGTAGAGACATAAAACTATCAATGAAACTACAGAAAAAAATCGATATTAGTCTTTATTGATCAGCCCTTGTATTTGCAAACATAAACACTAAAAATACTAGAAGCGCTTGAGGCAATAGAACAGGTTTTAGAAACACTGAAACACCAAGACATTTAAAGTATTCTAGAGAAGAATTAAGGGTACGCAGAAATGTGTAAAATGAGGGACGCGTTACAGAGGCAGGAAATCTCAAGCAAGTCTGATAATTCGTTCTTTATTTGCTCCTACTACGTGGGGTGATTTGGAACGTGGTTTTTCAAAATAAAATAACTACCAACGTGCTAATCGCATGCTATTTCTGTTCTATGTATTTCGAAAATACATTACTGTACATTGTAAAACTCACGATGTAACAGAAAAGTCAATGTAACATAGATTTCTGTACATTAATACCTTAATTAAATAATGAAGTAACTTTATTGCAACTACCAATAGCTAAACATATCTATATTGTTTTCTTCCGATACTCCTTAATCCGGATCTACCTGCTTTCGAAACAGGGTGTAGTGCCTTCAAATGTTCATATTTGTTTACAGAGAACACTGCAAGGTCGTATTCGCTTCCACCTTTCCCCGCCACCAATCCTCGGTGCGTATCTAACTTGGTCTGCTTACTGAAACCCCTCTGCCTAGTTATTACTTTCCAATCTGTTTTAATAATAATAATAATAATAATAATAATTAATACATAATAATAAAATCGAAATTCTACATACAGGAACAATAATTCCACTTTCAAACAGGAATAATTCCTTCTCTTTTCACTTCTATAAGGATATTGTGTAGATAAAGACAGCAATTCATCTTGGCCTACAGCAAACGACCTTCTGAAAATGTTCTTTAAAGGATACGATAGGATAGTTGGAAGGGAGGCAGCCACTGGACCTCAGCACCATACTTAGGCCGCTCAGTAGTCCCATTATGTCTTACATGACCCCTTAGCATAAGGCAGAGGTGGCGAAAATGTGACTCGCGAGTTATTTTGACTCGCAGGCGCACGTTCCCGCTCTGCAACCGTCCGTTTGATTTTCACATGCTGCTGAGTGATGCAATGCGTGTTGCATATTTGGTGACTCGCGGAAGGAAGTCGTTTTCGCCACCCTTGGCGTAAGGGATGAAGGGGATACTCGAAGAGCGACCAGATCCTACGACGCACAATATGGATTTTTCCAAATTAGCTGAACAAAAATACTATTTCGACTCGTGTAGTTGAGCACAGTAAATACATATTTCCTGAAATCTGAGGCATATGGTGAGTTGCCTTTTACAACAATCCGTCTACAGTAACATAATTTTAAAGGCAAATAAATATTGCGTTATTGCTCACGTTTGCTGCCGGTTTCAGTTGTTCTTAAATAGTCCCCTTGTGTGGATGAACTCGCAGTTACTTTTGCTAACCAGGGTCTTCGCCATGAAGTCGGTTTACGCACGTAAAATTAAAACTTAATTTTAAGAATTTCACTGGTACGATACGGCGATAGTGTTTCAAATTAAGTAGGTGTCTTAAAACCTTTCCTTGAAATGTAATGCGACTCTTAACATAATGAATAACGTTGAATCCAACTGCTTTACGATCTAGCAAGGGACATTCCATGTGAAATCGAACGTAAAAAAAAGAACCTCGTACTTTTTGTTGGCGTTGTAATTTTTCATATTAATAAGGGGTGCTAAGGAAAGTACATTTATCAAATTCTCGTATTAGCATATATACCCAACGGTTGTCACGTTTTTGAACGATAAATATATCCTATTAATTCATTTTGTCGTATATTAAGCGCGCATAGCTCCGGAACCCTTTATTTCAGAATATTGTACCAAATCTCATTTTGTAGATAAAAGTCTGCATTTCATTACAGCATATGCTAATTATTTTTATAATATTCACAGAAACCTATATACAGTTTTTATTTATTTTAAGCATCTCCGGGTTTTTATAAAAATAAAATATTAGATTGAGAATAATCCATAGTGTCATTAAGAGAAGTTGGCAATGTTGGTAAGGTGGTTATGTTTGGGTGTTCATAGTTATAAAACAAAAAGCCAATTTACATAGTTGATGTACGATGATCACCAAGAGCTCTGCGAATCTGTGAGGAAATACTCAGAACCGCATACTGCTTAGTAAACGTTCTCATTGTTTAAACATGCACAGCAGCTTGCTTGACCTTCAGTGCAAAACGTGCTATAGCGACTATGAGTGCATAAAGTTATTTACTTCTTAAATTACTTTAGACGAAAGCTTATCAATAACCACTGCAGTAAAATGTATGTCTGAGTGTGTTTAAATTACGGAATCTTACCATATATATAATAGAATTATTTCTCATAATCCGTAATGGTCTACAGCTGAAAAAAATATAAATTTCTTCACCTAAAAATTAAAAACACGTTTACCTATCAGTATGAAATTAAACTTCAGGGTATCGAAATAAAGCTAGATTTAAATAATTAGATTTACAGGTTTCAGAGTTATAACAGCTTGAAGTTGGAATTTTAGGAAGATACGATACATTTGAACAACTTAAATTGCAAAACTATGATGATCTACATTTTAAGAGTTTGCATAAAGCATAGTAGAGGGTTTGTATCCAAAGAAAAAAAAGTTTGGTTTCGTTTAAAAAAATGCAAGGTCGAATTTCCTTCTATTTCGGACAATTTGAAATGGAATGCCACGTAAGTTAAAACGTAACTTTTAAATGTGAGCGTGATTACGTAATTATCATTCTTTTTTCAATGCCGGATATACAGGGTGGACATTTAAGTTGAGACTGTAAAATATCTCCAAAACTAATCGTTGTAGAAAGAAATGTCTTGAATAAAAGTTGCTTGATATTATCGGGGAAAGTAAATGCCATTAGTCTGGAGGACGCTGTGATGGTCATTTTAGGGTCAATTTAAATTTACCGTAATTGTAGGTTAACATTTAAAAAATTAAATTGATCCTAAAATGACCATCACAACGTCCTCCAAATAAAACACAACTAATGACATTTACTTTTCCCCATAATATCAAACAACTTTTATTGAACACATTTCTTTCTACAATGCTTAGTTATAGAGATATTGTAATCTCAACTTAAATGGCCCCCTGTATAATAACCCGGAGGCAACTATTCGATCTATGGCTTAAGTGCATCAAAGCGTCACGGAAGGAGGAACTATTTAGGCATTATATAAATATTTCCGGCCTTAAAAGTATCCACCTGGCATAAAAATAAAGTTTAGAAGGATCATAAAAATGTTATCAAATTTCAACAGACTCTAGTCAAATTGCAATACACTTTCAAATGCGTTTCTGGATAAATACTCAGAATGACTAGACTGTGAAATCAAATTTTCATTCTGTGCCGGGTACTTCCGGTGCCTCGACAGTAACAGACTGTGGAAAGCGGTAGTAAAAGTAAACAGAGGAAGGGAGAGGAATTGATACAATGCCGGAGTCTCGAGGGGTTGTCATTTGCAACACAATAGAGTTTGCGAGCTCTAGGGAAAAGGGATGCTGCCGATATTGTTAAAGAATTATCTAGCATCCCCAGGTTATGACTGAGGTACATATAGACAACTTTTTTAAAATGACTTTTCTACTTAACGAAACGGAAATTGTTTTCCCATGCTTCATTTTCATATAATACTCAATTATAAAGGTACGTAGTGATTTATTTCTATACTTTGACGAGGGGCTGCAGTGAAATAGAACTATTCGAATTATATTTTCTACAGGGACTAAATAATAATCATAAATGATAATGGTAATAATTTACAACAATTTCTGTTTGTGGAAAACTAACATGGTTTTTAATTTAAGTAATAAAAGATTAACTACGCATGCTAATGACAACTATATGTGCAATTTATTGTAGCATCTTATATATTTATACTTTGTTGCATTGAGGCCAACAATTCAGAAATTAAACTTTTATCCTGGGTATGAGGTCGGTTAATGCATTGATATTTTTAGGTTATCAACTCATACGTTTTTGTAATGTAACAGTATATACACTGGGAATAAAGGAGTTGACAAAAGAATATTATAAAATATACAGATTAAGCCAAAAGACTCCGAACCGCCTGCGCGGTGTTTTACCTATCCGCGTCCTCGGCGCTCGTTGCGTCTGCCGCTATCATAAAAAGGTGCGGATGAAACCATACAACATTTTTAAAACTACTTTTAAAGACTTTACTTACCAACCTTACGAAAGGAGATGTCCATACATTTTTGGCACCTCTTTAGGAAACTATCCATCACTCTCCGTAGTTCACGCTGAGAAATTTCATGGCGAATATTTTGTTTTAATTCTTCCAAGGTGTGTAGGTTTGTCTTTTACACTTTATGTTTAAGTTACACCGGAGGGGTATTTATGAACAATATTACCGGTTGCGCGGTGTTTTTCCACTGGGCGTGTGGAAATTTGATAAAAACACGATAATGCCACTGCTGCTATAAACATAGTCACGTTGTTGTGGTTTTGCTGTGCAGTGTGAAGTGCAGTTTTGAGTTGACGGTGATGCGATGTGGTTCAGTTATTACGAGTTATTTATTATTTAGTCCTGTACTTAGTCACAAAGTATATTATGGCTCACCATATGCTTTCTACTGTACAGCGTGTATTTATTTATGATTCGCAGGTGTTAGCTCGGTGAGCTCGCCAAGTGAAAGTACGATTTGCAGAAAGATTTCCAGGTGTAAAAGTCCCAGGCCGTACAACAATCCATGAACTTTACAGTAAATTTCTGGCCACAGGAAGTGTTCAGGCTAAGAAATCTAAAAGACGGCGTTCGGTTCTTACAGAAGAAACATTAGACGATATCGGTCATCGTTTGGAAAATTCCCCCCAAAAATTCCATGATGGATAGTTTCCTAAAGAGGTACCAAAAATGTATAGACAACGACGGTGGCCAGTTTCAGCATTTCCTTTCATAAAGTTGGTAAGTAAAGCCTTTAAAAGTAGTTTTAAAAATGTTGTATGCTTTCATCCGCGCCTTTCTGTGATAGCAGCAGACGGCAACGAGCGCCGAGGACGCGGAGAGGAAAAACACCGCGCAAGCGGTTTGGAATCTTTTCGCTCACCCTGTATGTAACATTGGTAATTTTGAACTGAGAAAAGTTTAACTTACTACGTATGTTAATTGAAAACATTATTTTAACCTCTGTGTAAAGGGATTGGAATTAGCCGATTTGAATAAAACTATATGCAACATTTTCAATAGTTTCTATGGTATCAAGTACAAAATTCCATCCAAATCCGATAAAAACTCGAAGTTATGAATTTTATCCATCTAGATTGTGGAAACTGCACACTGTGCGGTGGCTCGCTCTAGCTAGGACGGGGTCCCTAACGATTCCATTGTGACATCAATCCTCACACCGGCGCGAGTCGCCTGCACCATCCTCAACCCAGAAACGAGCGTCCCAAGGACGGGGCGCTGTTGCCATCAAGCACCTTTACACAGTGCAAATTTCACTGCACCAATCGCCTTCGCCTGGTTCTGCAACTCTGAAACATATGAATGGAGATGATGGGACAGGAAATTTGTGATAGAAGAGGAACCACCTCAGTACTCGCCTACCGAACTGGGAGGACCATGAAAGAAGCCAAGATCAAGCTGGTCGGCCCTCATATGCTCCCGCGGAACTATCTCGGTCGTATTCAAGGAAGGTCTGAGTAATGAAGTTCACTGTGCATCGCAGAGCAATCGTTTGATGGTTTCAGATTTAGACTGCGATTTTGGGGAGGTTGACTGATTTTTACATTAACACATAACATTTGAAAGAAAGGGTATATGTTTGCTGAAATGTTGGTGCCAACTTGCTTTAAGCTTTAGTTTATATATGTTTCTAATTGCTTGAAAATAACATATACAGGGTTATTCAAAAAGAAGGAACAGACTTTAAATGTTTATTTCTAATGAACGACAATAGATGGCGACACATGCGATACATCACTGAATAGAGAAAAGTTCAAAATTTTATTTTATGTGCTCAAAATGAGCACCATTTGTTATGCGAGGGCAATCAGTGCTTTTCCGTTTGCATACGCAACCATCTTCTACGAATTTATTGTATCAATTGTAAATTTTTTATGACGAGTCGGCTCGTTGTTGAACTTACAACGAAATGCACGCTGCAATGAAACAATGGATTCACTCTTTGCATAATGCAGCACACACAACCTGTGGCGTCGCCAGTTCCTCGTAAACAAACACAGCTCCGCTGTAGGCACTGAATGGAGCTAACAGATGGGGCTTAAAACTTTGAACTTTCCTCTATTCAATGATGTTTCGTATGTGTCACTATCTATTATCGTTAATTAAAAATGAATATTTAAAATCCGTTCCTTCTTTTTGAATAAGCCTGTATATTGAAATATTTTTTGACAAACAAATCTATTAGCAACAGACGTCGCGAGTTTGCCTGCTCGAGAACGTCAGTACGCTGACCTGTGCCGAGCGAGATGGCGCCGCTGTAATGTGTGAGACTCACATTCGGGAGGTCCCGGGTTCGATTCCGGCGACCGCCTACTTGACCTATGTGTTTTTCGTGGTTTTCCCAGGGTCAGCAGGCGAATGCTGGGGTGATTTCTCCTCTACCACAATTTCCCTTCCATCATTTTCCTTTCATCCCATTTCCTTCTCATCTTTCAGAGACTTCATGGTGTATGACTGTGCAGAAGTTGGCGCGGATGCATGCTCAATGGAAAGAGTATTCTCTGTAGACACCAGAGAGCTGCTTGATTGGTGGGTCGTTCATCGCCCTCTCTCGGCGGCTTCATCAGTGAGACGGGTCTGCGAGCTTGGAAATGTTAGGGTCTTCCGCGCCTCTCTGTGGCCTGTAGCCTCCTGTGATATTTTCACCTCATACCTTTCTCCTGGAGGTGATAGCCGTAATAGATCTGTGCAGGTCGCAGCGCGCGAGGTGTCCCTCTCCGTTGCATCTCCTCTACCTATAGGGTGGCCTGGTAAGAAACAAGGAGCTAAATATCGGGCTTTTTGATCACGTCTTTGTCTGAGAACATCCTTTCCAAAGTAATTACACTTTCTACAAGTGATGCATGGAAACACATTTCTTTATTAACGTATCTATATGTTTCTCGGTTTGCAACCAGTTAACAGGCGGCCATCCTCAATGAAGTATATTTATGTATTTCTTCTCCTGGTGACATGCACATCTTTCAATCTGATGACACGAGTTTGTTTACCAACGAATTACCTGTGTGCATTTTCCTGGAATTTTTGCTTCATGCTAAAAGGCAAATGTCGGGTAAAATTTGACGCCAAGAACTCCGGGCTCAGCTATACTATCATTATTTTCCTATCATATTAATCTCTTCCAGGGCCTTAGAAGAAGAACGTTTTCATAATCACACCCACCCACCCACACACACACACACACACACACACACACGAACAAAAGGAAAACAAAGTTTTTTTTACTTCTCTCTGCTATAAGTTGATTGATACTTTTCAAATAATGTTGCAAAAATATTAGAAGAACGAATAGCCTTTGAACAATGCATGACAAAATTGAAAACAGACTGAAACGGTTGTAAGTACATGATAAACAAAGCCAAAGTAAACAGGTTTCTCAAACATACCATTTTCTATGGCTACGACTCACCGCTAACTAATAATAAACATTTGTGGATATTGTACTTCAACACTAGAAGCAGTTTTAAGTACGAGGGCTGATCAACAAAGACTGAGACTGATTTTTTCCTGTAGCTTCCGTGATAGTTTCCTATCTGTAACATAAATATTTGAAAAGAACGGGTTTTTGTGTATAATGTTGGTAGGCGGCAGCACTCTCGTATTGGTAGATTGGTAGTAATGCTCTATTTTGTAGACCCTACGTGCATTTCGCATACCAGCTGCGTCTCTTTGCTGATGGAGGGGATGCATTTTTTAAATGGATTATCACCGGTGATGAGTCATGGCTGCATCATTATGATCCTGAAGGAAAACAAGCCAGCACAGTGTGGAAATCGCCAGGTTCTCCAACAACAAAGAAGACAAACGTTGTTCCATCTGCAGGGAAAGTGATGGTGATCACATTTTTTGACTGTAATGGAATGATTTACCAGCATGCAGTTTCCCCTCACACTACTGTTACAGCAGCATACTACACGTCAGTATTGGCTACACTGAGGAAGCACATTGCAAAGAAATGACCAGAGCTTTCTCGGACTGGGTGGCGACTTCATGACAATGCACGGCCTCACGTCGCAAATCAAGTCTGCCAGTTTCTGGCTCGATTCAACATTACCTGTGTACCACATCCACCTTATAGCACCGATCTTGCACCCTGCGACTTTGTTTTATTCCCATCACTAAAGGCAAAGCTTAGGGGTATTTGATTTGAGAACTCTGAGCAGTGCTCAAGAAAAGTGAGGCGATTCTCAAGGACCTGACAAAGAATGGTCTGCAGCACGTGTTCAAAGACTTGCAGAGACGCTATAAAAAGTGCATTGAAGTAGGAGTGGACTACTTTGAAAAAGATCATGTAAATATTGAATTGAAATAAGAAACATCTGTGAAAAAAAATCAGTCTCGGTCTTTGTTGACCAGCCCTCGTATATCCTTGGTTTACAAAAAAACATTGCCGAGAGTTAATAAAACCATCCTTAAGGCTGGTTCACAACCAACGAGAACGGTAACCAGAACGAGAACGAGAAAGTTGAAATACATGTATTCAAATGGGAGCGTTCATAATCGATGGGAAGCCTTCCCGTGCCCCAGGAACGGGAAAGAAGACTTGCCCAAGTTTTAAATTTCGTTCTCGTTCCCGGGCACGGCATATTAGATCTATATTGTGCGTATTAGACTCTTCACTGTAGAGTATATTCTAGACGGTCGTGACAATAGTGCTCTCTATAGTCGCAAGCTAGAGCATGAAACTGGAAGGAAACTGGTACATCTGCCATTTTGTGCTGTGAATTCTGCAACACTTCAGACAAAATAACCCCTACACTTTGGGTAGATGTATAATTTATCACATATTTTAGGTGAAACTTTAATTGGCACTACTGTTAAGTATGGAAGCTTCTATGTGCTTAAGCTATGTGTTTCCTTTCTTTGCAAATAAGAGTTTTTCTCCATTTTTGATTTGAAGAGTTTTTTCTTGAATGGCATTTTCTGGTATAAACGACCCGTTTTATCATACTGTTGAATGTACCTAGCTAAATTAAATGGCAAAAAATCCTTCAAGTGGTGTTGTAGATCCACTTTGGTGTTAATAACATAGTTATTTTTTAAATAATTGCTGAAAAATTAACCCTCTGAATCATAAAAATGGTAGACGTAAGAAAATGATTCTATCTTCCTTAATAAACAAAGTTATTGTATAGAAGTAGATCAGTAAACTTACAATACATCTACTTCCTGTAGATAACTCATATATCTTATATATTCTGAGATAATGGGTTATTAATATATCAGATTAGACATTAAGAGGATATAACTTTAATCTCCCCTATTATATATAAAGTTGTTTTTCCCAGTGGTGTTGGTTACGCCACTTTTGAACAGAATGTTAGGTCTTACTGTGCAGTGAAGCACTATATACTCCCACATAATCTTCCTAGAGCAAATGTCGAAAATGTCCCCTGATATGAAGACGTTTCCAGAGACCTTGAGCAGGTTGCCCGAAGGGATCTGGTGAATGTAGGGCGCGATTGCTTGCATCAGCTCTGTAAGGATTTTCTCTTATAGGCACTTTCCTTTCAGCGAGTCCAACATGTAATACTCTGAAAGGGTCAGGTCAGGTCAGGTTCGGGTCAAGAAAAGAAGCAGAACAACAACAAACAGTTCACTTGTCAAGAATAAAATGTTGTATTTATGATCACTTTTGGTAATATTTTACATTACAGGGCCAGAAGAGTTAAATATAGACACAGAAGTGTTAAAGCAGAAAAGTTACATCTTTTCTTAAGCCGATTAATTTTATTATCTCTTGAAGAACCCTTTAAGGAGTTATCTGTGACCACATTGTTATTTGGTAATAAATATATATGGAGTAGTTCCTGGGAAATTATTACTTCTGGGCTCATATTGCAAATGATGAATAGGACCATTCTGCTTGGACCCGAATGGTACATTTCAAATGAAAACAGTTAAAAACTATCTGGGAATTAGGAAATTATGGGTTCTAATCTTCCACGCTCCAATTGTCCAAAATAATCTTCTTCCACCCATGTGATCAATGGTCGGCGACTTTGTTTAAACATCAAGCTTTTTCACTTTTTAGGATAACAAAGTTCCTGTAGGTTCTCAACGTAACTTATATACTGTTCACACTGAGGTAATTTAAATACCTTGGAGTTGTTGAATTGTGCTCTTGGAAGAAAGAAGGATGTATAGAAATAAGGCATGTTATTTGCCATCCCTCCTAATCGTAATCCATTTGCTTCAGGATGCTCCTTTGGGAATAACACAAAATATCAGTGAATTCAATTGCAAGAGAATGGTGTCTATTTGAAAATCACCCACTTTTGTTTTGATTGAATTCTCAAAAAGGTGTTTTGAACCACTTCCATGGTATATTAGACCATGTATTTTCTTTACTACCCATGCGTTTGTTATTTGCTGATTTGGATTCTGCATATTCTGTGGTGCTACATTTTGGTTTCAAAGAGATTTACGTGGGTTGAAGCTTTAATAGTGGTAACACTGCTGTGGAAGCCAAATGAGAAGGAAGCGATTATTCTCGCATTTACCATGTATTTGCCTATGTCTTGCCCAATAAATGGACTCTCCCTTTCGGCTCAAAGTGCACATTGTGGCGAGTTGTATGAGTTACCGAGCTAAACTGTTGTATTTTCACCATGTCGACAAAACAGGAACAACGAAGTTGGTTGAAGATTGAATGTGCTCGTGGTCGTACAGCAAGGCAATGTCATACAGGTCTCGTGAACTTCTTTACCGTATAGAACAGTGGCGAGGAGGGTTAGAAATGTGAAAGTTTGGTCGTTATCGTGTTCGATTTTGATGGCGCTATCCTAACACATACCGTACTGCAAGGACAAAATGTTATTGCACAATGCTTCTGTCATTTTGGAGCATCATCTCAGGCTAGTGTTGTGAAGAAAGCGGAATACTTTTTACAGACTCCTCCCATCATTTTGCAACACAATGCTCGGGCGTACGTGGCACAACCTGTAACTGATCTGTATAGTCGCTGGGGTTTGGAGGTGCTTTTCCATCCACCATATTCACCGGACCAAAACCCCTTTGATTATGACCTAATCCTGAATATGAAGGAATCGCTTCTTGGAATTCGATTCAGAATTGTTCCTGAAATTTGTAGGCATTAGATCGCTCCATTAGGAAGATCAACAAAACAGCGCTGGAACAGAAATCTTAGGATCTCCAGATAGGTGGTAATGGTTATTGAAAATGCTGGTAATTACATTGAAGGACCGTAGAAGTTTCGTGCATGTATCATTCATGTAATAGTAATAAATAAATAAATAAATAGTTTCCTCAATTAAAGTTCCAACTTATATTGTATATTCCAAGCCAATGCTGGAGTAAGCACTCTCCAGGCTTCTTGTAAACTCTGGATTTATTTGTTTGGTATGAGTTTAATATGGAACGAGAGCGAATTGGTGTACACGCAGAAAATTACTGGAGTTGTCACGTAGTTAGAAACAATGTAATTTGGAAACTAACACACAGTAATTTCAAAATATATTATAGGTACCTATATCTGAAGGGCTCTCATTTAAGGAACATTTTTTTCATAGCAAAGAGAAAAAAATCGTTAAACGATTAAACGCCAGGTACCTTGTAAAAATAAGTGTTTGTAATTAGGTTTTAACTTCACGTAAATAAATAATTTAAGTACTTGTATTGAAAGGAAAAGATTAATACACTGCGGATCATGTCGTATGTCATGGTAGCTGCCTTATCTTCCGAACATGAGGCAGAACAGCGAGCCTAGTGTATACTTCTGAAAGTTAAATGACAATTTTAGAATACCACTGACACTGCAGATGGGGCCGATGCACATCAGCAGCTGGTTAATACTACAGAGAAAGCAACCCTAAGCTGTACAAAGACTGCTGTGATAAACAAAAATACTCGCTTTGCAACTCTTGACTTGCAAATTGCTTATAACTGTTCGCAACTCTCTCGTAATTCTCTTACATTTATTCTCTGTAGCCTTTTTATAAGTCCCCTTTTGTTAGGGAGTCACATTACTGCAATGTTCCAAAATTTATCAGAATGCAGGTGGCAAAGTTTCTCAAAGATTGCTTGGCTGACTACCATATGGGTTTGCTTTCTCGAATCTTCGCTCAAAGCCTTCATCGATGGCTTGGCCATTTGTATTATACAGGTTTGGCCACAATAGTTTTCTAATCGCCATTTACTGCCAATATGTTTATTTAACCAACAAAACCATTTCTAAGTATTTGCCTGTTGCATAGATAATTAGGAGTTCAATATCCCCACCTTTCTCACTATGGCAAATCTGACGGCCATGCGGTGCACCTTGCGGGCACAACTACATAGGGAGATCAGTAACTCTCTTTTGCATGAACCGTGTTGTGCTGGATGCAAGTAGCTTGAGTTGCTGTCATACTTGAAGACTGAACTTCTCCATGAAATGCATATGATCGTCATCCGGAGTTAAGTGATGGATGATGATGCTTTTCCATATCGAACTGTTGTAGGTTGGTTGAAGTTTGCAGACGCAGTCGCGCCGTAATCATCCACAGCCCACACTGCAGATCCTTTCAAAGACCTTTTAAAGAGGTGTGAGTGGAAAGTCTTGGAGCATACTACGCATTCGCCGAAACCCAGTCTGTGCCTTTGATCTCGTTCCCAAACTGTAGACGCTGTTGCGTGGGAAGCGCTTTGAAAATGAGTAAATATCAATGGCATATTAACAGTAATATAACACTCAGTCGATGCTATTTAATAATTTTGGGTAACGTTTTGAAGGGTTTTGCTGCTCTGTAAAGTTGTAATGTACATTCTTTTATGTAATTAAAAAGTTATTTTTAATTATGTATTTTCTATATTCTTTTAGTTTCTTATTCTACTTCATTTGATAATGTATCAGAAATACAAAACATTTATATTTCGACGCTTATAAATAGATCCCTATTGGTGTAGCATTATTAGAAGGCATGACACGGTTCATATAAAAAGTTCCTCGGTGGATACCTACGGTCACTTAGCCTTACAAACCCTGCTAACTTTCCGATCAATGATAAAACCCGTATTCAGGCTTGCTCTGATCGACCGCCAGTGGGAGTAGACGTGCGAGTCAACACATCCTACTCTCTGTTCTACCACTCCACTCCATTCCACTCCACTCCACTCCACTCCACCATTCCCGATTAGTAAAGGTGAAATCTGGAGACCATAATATGTTTTCTTATTATGGTAGATGCGTTCAGCCTTGTAGTGTAGGGAAAATGCTTTCGACATGTCAAAAACGTACTTTCCTCAAGCATATTATATAGCAGTAATCCTCATCTTTACTCTGAATGGTAATCTATAAGGTATTACATAATAACAATAAAATTACTTTCCTTTACGAAACACTATAATAAACGCACTTTAAAACGGATAAAAATAGAATAGTGATAAACTGCTTAGGATAGCAGAAAGAGATGGCGTATTTCGTTGGGATAGGAGGAGATGGTATGTCTATGGGGAAAGCTGAGGGAAGTTGAATTCATACGTAGAAATAGATTGGAAAATTAAGGGAGAAGAATGGAGAATCTCACATAACGTCTCCGTTGGTCAAAGTGTATTTGGGAGCAAACACCCAGTGGTCAGAGGCGGGTAAAAGGCAATTCCTGGCTACTGCCATGGCCGAAATCCGACAGCAGTCCAAGGGGTTAAAGTGTGATGGGGTGTTGGGCATTAATTCACTTTTTCAGTCCGAAGGCGCTAGTTTTCCATTCTGAATGTGAACTGCTGTGCGAAGGATGATTTTGTTGGCTTCAGGTGTGGAGCTGGCTCGTCCTGGTTAAGGGTTTGGTGTTCCACTTGGGCTCGGATTTGGGGGTAGTTGCTTTCCAAACCTCGAAGGGTGCAGTCTATTGTATCTGGGGTTTAGCTGAAGGAAAGAATTTGTTTTTAAATAGTTTGTTACTTTCCCTGTTCTTGTGTGTGTGTGTCAGAGAGAGAGAGAGAGAGAGAGAGAGAGAGAAGTTGAAAGAAGTTAAAGTTTGAACAGAAAGTATTAAAGATTTGATTAGAACCAACGTTGTTGAACAACAGTTTTCCAAAGTCAAAGCCGCCAACAGTATTAGTGGTGTCTTGGTGAAGCCAAGCCTGCACTTCCTGTTTAACAACAGTCCGGATTTGGCACCAAGCGATTTTCATCTGCTTCTTCATCTGAAGAAATTCCTTGGTGAAAAACGTTACAACGGCGATGATGATGTGAAACTACAAGTGTAGACTTGGATTTAATCACAGGCGACATCATTATTTGACGAAGGCATACAAAAACCGGTTTCCCGTTACAAGTGCCTGAATAACGGCGGTGACTATGTGGAGAAGTAGTGTAAGGTGTAAGGTAATGAATGATAATGAAGTATTTGTAAAATAATGTTCTGTTATTTCTTGAAAAATTATCGGTGATTTCTTTGAAAACACGCCTCGTATGTTTTTGTACAATTTTGTACTACCTTGACTTTACGGGGCACGTACACGCCTTCAAGTAAATTTTATAACTTGTATACGAAACCCAGGTTTGCAAATAACATAACATGATGTCTCATTGTGTCATATGTTGTAGGTATTAGTAGCTTCTTTCTGCGCACGTGGACTTTGGTGACATTCAGAATTTCCTTGACAGGGTTGAGCATATCATATTATCAATTTACATTATCAATGGACTGTTTTCGTTACTTTGGTGTTCCCACAAACATTATTGAAGTATTTAAATATTTTTATTTTGAAATTATGCGACCATACAAAAACTGCTGTAAAATTGTTTGTGAAATACTTCACAGTATATCTCGAAAATAAAATTTTAGTTTACTTATTTCAACAACTTTGTAAAACTTGTCTACTATTCTCGTAGCTTACTAAACTGTTTATAATTTTAATAGATGTATTAGTGAGGCACTTAAAATAATAAAAAGAATGCATAAATAAAATATCATTCACGCAAAATCGACGCTTTTCGTTTCAGGAGACTCCTTACACGCATTTCAATTTGAACTACAGAGCACAAGAACACCTGAACACTAACTTTTGACATATTGCGGCTTTATTGGCTATTTTTTCTTTGAATGCTGTTAGAAGTAATCTATAAATGATAATCGGGGTTTTGATCTACCGTGCTACTCCTCTAAACTCTATGAAACATGGTAACAGGGTCCCTAGCACATATTGACTTGTGCACGTTTTAAGGAGCTTCTGTGCATGCGCAATTGGTATGACGTAATTACCTTATGGAGCCAAATACCTACGGGCCGCGCACACTTGAAGTGTAGTAGTGCATTAAGTTTTTCCTGCCCTCAGTTTGTACTATCACGAAAATTTTACGTCAATGCCACTACTGTCCATTCCAAATCAGAGTGCCTCTCACTGTAAACAAACTCTTTGTATTATCCGCGCGAAAGTAGTTCGCAATCCCCGCTTCTAATGACTGTTTGTTCCCTCTCACGTGCTTGTTGAACACTGTTTAAATCTATAAAAACGCGCCCTGTGTGAGAATCATAGTTCAAAATGCAACCTGTGGTAAAAATCGATTTTATAAGTATGCGGCAATGAACATTTTACTTATATTAATTCACAATCCTCGGGCAAAAGTGCAACACCCAAATCCGAATCATCCGAAGATGACTCAGCTGCCATATCGGAATCAGAACTACTCTCCAAAATAATGACAAGCTTATCCACAATTCCACAGCACTGTCGCACTTAAAACAAGTTCCCACATATTATCCTCTTCTATGTTCTATTATGTCTGTTTATATTCCCTGCGCGATTTGGTTACACTTCTCACTGAAACGCCTGTAACATACGATATTAGTTTCGTAATATGCACTAATGCAAGTGTTGAGTATTTTTCTAATAGTGAGTTGAATATATGAAGTATTGTTTGTTTTTCGCCACTTTTTAACTGTTTTCCGCTTCTGTGTTTGAACAGTTTGTTCGCACTACACGCACCTTCCTCTGCCATGTGAACTCAAATACCAACCGACTAAATCAGAAGATTTCACCTGAACTGAGCATATGCGTGCCCGCGTATTACGAATGACTGTTCGTTTATCATATATCCTGTGTTACGCAAAGTGTTTATTTGGTGCTCAGATAGCACCTCTGGGAATTCATTGCTGCATTTCTCGCATATGTAACAGAGTGGCAGTCATGCATACGGTTGCTATTAACAAGCAAGATGCTCTCGGCGTTAGCGCAATAGCAGACGAAAATCATATTTTGTAATCTCTTAACAGCTAGTATATATCCATTACCTTTAACGATGAGTTCTTATGATAACCGCAATAAAATGTGCAGTTCTATACCTTTCCTGCTCTAATGTTTCATAATACAATAAATGTATTAGGGAACTATTTACGTTGGCGTAAGAGTGTGTTCTTGGGTTCGTGACAAGCAGAAACACGTGCCCCTGTTTACATCAGATGGAACTTTGGTTTGGAATGGACAGTATGTGGTAACGAAATACGCCAAAGTTAGGATCATTGTAGAAGATATAATAAACAGGCACAAGTGCGCAAAATTATCTCTGTTTCTTCATCCCATTCGTATTCTCAACTACATTTTAATTTACTCATTACTTCTTCTTGTACTTAATTATGTACACAGCAAGTGGCTGCAGTTGTATAAGTTTGTTCATAACCCATAATTGTTATGCAGCGGATGCTATTTCACATTTTCAGGCTGTATGACTAAAATTTGGTGAATACCCAAAATGTAGACTCACGAGCTGCTACTGCTTCTGAGCGAATAGTCACTTGTGCATCACGAAACACTAGGCTGCTGTGTTGTTTGAATTTTAATGATGACTGCACACTGTGCCACCATTATTTTACAGTTTCTAACGAAGAGATTACGAGCGATAGCAACGTTATGGTCTTAAGATCAATACGCCTGATGCCTTTGTCATGTAGTACTCCTAAAATGATATCCTTGTTGAAACACATCCCGCAGTGGCAATGATATACACTTGCGTGTAAAAATGGGGCGGTTTAGGTTGGTAAAGAAATGGGTAGCTACGAACTCAAGTATCATCCCTCTACCCTTTATTGCGTAATTGCGCTGGGCAAGTTGCTTAACTCTTCCAAAAATAGAGGAGCATAACACTGGCAATAAATTGCCCAAGTCCTTGCTAGTGGAGTACCATAATTACTATGTTAATAAGGAATACGACAATAGACCATTTATTTAAAGACCTTGTTTTACTATCAGGGTATATTTTATTGCAAAAGTAAATTAATAAGTTATTAAATAATTATAATAAAATTATTTATTGTTACGATTGTTATTTTACTGCAATTTAAATACTAATGGACAAAACGTGTTACTGAAACCGACAAATGCATCGAAATATCGTTCTATTTCTCGATTATGTTTCGACAACGAGATGGTATTCTTGGAGGAAAATCACATACTTCAACAGCGATTGCAAGGGTAGGTATATTTCTTTTTTATTGCGTAAAGAATATTGTTTTAGACTTTGTTTCCATCACTACCTTAGCAGAAATTTTGACACGAATATTGTGACGCATTTTATGCTAAAGGTAACCCATTTCTCAGCCAATCCTTTCCTCTACCAGATAAAGTGTAGAATAATATTTAATTGGGCTTGCCCATCGCGAGTTACTTGCATCACTGAGTGAAACTCATTGAGAGAGGCTATTCCTGACCACTTTTCGTTTCACACCTAACATAACATTGGTCATTGGTTAAGTTTATTCCTTGGAATTTCTTAAATTGAGTTTTATTTATGGACGCTCTTTAACTGCTGTGGACCTTAGCGTCCCATTCTATATTGGGCGTGAAAGACCGGTAATTTTGCTCAGAGATCTCTTTATCAGCCTTGAGGTTCTTTTACGTGCCGTAAATCTACGACACGGGACCACCGGCTTTACTTTCCTTCCAAAGGAAACCATGCTAAGGATTTTTACGCCGAAAAAATCCATCGCGACCTCAGGAACTAGAGACTAGCATGGTAACCACTACACCACGGAGGACGATGTTGGAATTCCTTTCTGGCTAGTTATAGATTGGGTTTATGGTTAGTTAGATAAATGTGGAGACATTGTGAAGAAAACCCTAGAGTGATCTAGCGAATGGTCTACACGTTTTGAACTCAAGTGTTTGACTCCGCTTACTCGCCTTTCTTGGGCCCACATTAGCGACGAAAGTGACGTCTTATAAGTCCAACAGATGTCACTGTATGTCATTCCCTGGCTTTAACGCAATGCTGGCAACATATAAATAAGTAATACCGCCAAAGGCGGAGAAATATTTCCTCAACTCTCTCGGTTTGGGTTTGTTTTTAATAGAAGCTTACGTTTCTGAATTCACACAGATTTCTCGGAAATAGCTAGACAAGTTTACTACGGTATGCGAGTTTGCATTCATCTCGCAAATTATTGTGCTAGTTCTGGGATTATCTTGTATGCACCACAGTATACAAAAATGTATTATTTGTTGTGGGGAGAGATGTGCGTCACCAATAAAACTACCTTTTCTTGCACTTAGTTTCCTCCTTGGGTGACCGTTTTGGCACATGAAAAACATCTGGCTTCCTTTCCTCCATTTTATATACTTTGTTGATAATTCCATGCTGCACCAGGAATTCCTGCAGTAACTGCAAGCTTTCACCACCTACGTACTCTTTCATAACTGTATTTACGCTATTTTGACAGCCTGTGCACACCTTTTCTTTTCTTTTCTTTGTGCAAGCTTGCTTTGAATGCGAGGCGCTTTTTTTAGCAGCTATACCATATGAATAAGAAGAAGAGGTAACAACACATCCCATAATTAGCGGATTCCCGGCTTCTTACTTCAGTTGGCACTTCCGAATGAGCGTCAGTATTACCGTGTAGATGACCAGTTTTTTCTAGTTCGTTTCCTAATTTCCCTATATCGGTAAGGCACAAAAAAGTGGCGTGCAGGCGGGCGCCTGATGTACAACAGTTCTCATCTACTTCTACATTCGCTCGTAAGGTAATTTATTACATTATTTTTCACTTCCTTCAGCCTCATCTAAGTGGGCCCAAGAAAGGCAATTTAGCCGGAGAATGTTGTTGCATCTTTTGAAGGATAACACTGCAGTGGTTTAACCCTAACATAATGTTACTATAATAGGCTTATCAGAGAAACAGTTGTATTAGAGATGCAAAATATAAACACGAAAGCTATCATGGTAGAAATAAACACCGCAGTAGTTTGAATTAAAATTAGATAGCTAAAACAAATATGTGTACCACTTTAAAGCATTAGAAGATTCAAAGGGTTTACTGAAAGCTGCAACTATTTAATTGAGACTGAGTTTCTTTGTGCGATTGCATTACTGGCATTTTTGCAGGTAGAAATATTTAGTGCATTTTTCAATTCCGTGTATTTGGAATACAAAGCGCAGAGCGCAATAGCGGTGATTGCTTTAGAAGCTGTAGCATTACTACGGGAGTTAATGTTTGAATGTTTTTTTTCGAATTGCTGCTACTCAGTACACCTGGTGCATTTACTCAAGCTAATGGGAAGTCTGAAAAATAATCCTATGTTCTTTTCCGACAAATGGATATACTGAGCCTCTTGTAAAGGAATAAACCACAAGACTGTCGTATACAATATTACATACCGTAGCTGTTTAGACTTATATTTGTCTGACTTAAATTAAAATCCTTATCATAAACTACTATTAATACAGGATTTACTTTATTAGGAAACTTTTATGAAGCACTAGCATTCGTCCACGTGGGTATACGTGTTCTACTGTGACTCGTCTTTACATATGAAACCAATCGATTCTTGTCGTTCCCCGTGGTCTAGGGGCACTATGCTAGCTTCTAGTTCCTGAAGTCGCGGGTTCAAACCCGGTGGAGAGCGATGCATTTTTCCAAGCGTAAAAACCCTTCGGAAGGGGAATAAAGCCGGTGGTCCCGTGTCGTAGATTTACGGCACGTAAAAGAACCTCAAGCCTGATAGAGGCCTCTGAGTAAAATTTCCAGTCGTCCACGCCCAATATAGAATGGGACGCTAAGAACCATAGTAGTTAAACAGCGATCATAAATAAAATGCAATTTTTTTAAACCGATTCTTGTCGAGCAGACGCTTTCAGCTGCAAAATCGATCAGCGTCCGGAATAAAATTTGTAAAACTTGATGGTATAGATCTTTCTCTGGTTGTAAGCTACCAAATAAAATGATAAATTTTCCTTGAATTCTAAAAGTACGTATTAAGTTGGGAACGCATTTAGTGCTCCTTTTAACATAAAACTTTTTAAAGGAAATATGTCGCTGTAGGAACATCCAACTGCAAAGGTGCCGTAAACGGGACTCGCGATGCACTGTGCCTCGCTTCCTCTCTGGCTGGATATCCATTTGTTCATCACATGCTGCAGGCTGGTGCAGCGCGTGTTGAATATTTAGTGAGAGAGGAGGGCAGAAGGAGGGCATATTTACCATCCTTGTTCCATTGCGACAGAAACTCCCTTTACTCCTATTTTGCAGGTCGTGCTTTTCGGAATGTACTATTGTTACTATCAATAGGTCTTGCCCAACAATTTGGTTATAAATATCATATATATTCACCACACTGGGGATTGGATTGGCTACGGAGGAGACTCGGCACTGATCCACATAGGGATTTTGTGCATACGCCCCACGAGGGGGCGTTCCCGGGAGGAAGGATGAGGCGAGAGGAGACACCGGGCGGCCGGAACCAGGAGTGAAGACACGGGAATGGCAGGGTCCCTAAGTTCCAAGATAGACTACCCGGCATACGGACAGGCAGACTGAGGACCCACCCCACACAGAGGGGTTCGGATACCTCAAGCGGGTTCGGATACCACCGGGAGCCAGCCGAAAGTCGAGGGACCGGGAGAGTCTCAAAGAGTATCCTTTTCCCCTGCCACACTGCACTGAAACACCATCGCCGACACTTCCAACCCTGAAAGAAACCAACGGATGAAAGATGAAGATGAAATGGAGGGACAGGAAATTTGAGGGATGTGAGAATCCTTCCCAGCATTGATCTGGCACCCCGGGAAACCCCCAAAAAAACCCATGGGTCAAGAAGGTCGGCCACGGGAATCGAACGCGCTACCTCCCGAATGCGGACCACAGATGAAACCGCCTGAGCCATTCCGCTGGGTTTCCAGACTGGGGAATGTAATTAAAATACAATAATTTGGAGAGGTTCCAAGAGAGAATTCCAAAGCTTGAATAAGTAAAATAGGATTGTTTGGAATCCTTTGTTTGTCATCGTTAGGTTGGTCTATTAACAAATAAGGAATTGTCTCGGTGTAAAGCCTTCATAACTTGTAGTCCTTTCTGTCTGTTTCTAATATGGATGAATCATACTTTGCAAGTAAACCGTATGCCGGAGCAGTAAAACCTTAAGATAAGTGGTTATTAAATATGAAGTAATTTAATCTTCTATGGTAATCTAAAATGATAAATAACTGCGCAGGGGGAATGTAGTGCTTTTGGGCAGCACCTTTCTGGAAATACTATTTAAAAACGCATTAACTTTTTTGCAGTAAGAAGCCACTAGAGTGAAACAGAAAACGCTCAATATATTTTGCAAACAAACTTAATTTCTGTTATACTTTGTCATTGCTTTAATTTATTCACAATTCTCTGCAACACAATATTAAACGTAATATAAGTTAAATTTTTATTAATTATGAGCTCCTGCAATGGAAAAAAATCACTCTTAAAACACATTTAATTACATGGTAGCAACGTGAACTAGGTAGGAAAGCTGTAAATAGCCAAAAACGAATACTTCAGAAACGGCTAATGCAACGAATATATCTTACAAACAGTTTTTTTTCTACTTTTCTACTATAATAAGTTTTTCGGTCTCTTGTGGTTTCTAGTCTTGATGATGGAATTCAATGAGATAAAGAACTTCATAGTCCATAGTCTACTTTGAAGCCGTACCGTTTACTTCAATATCTGCTGTTGATTGTGTGCCGGCTGCTACAATTGCTGGCTCTGAGATATTTCTCTCAGGGTATGCGTGGGCGTAGTGAAAGGATAACACCAGTTTAAATTGACTGAGAAATTTAATGTATCTAATGCTCGAGATACTGAAGCGAGTTGCCGACTTTTGAAGATAAAGAATGAAACTGATTATGAATCTTAGCACTCGAAACTATAACAATTGCATTATTGTAGTTGCTTACTTCTGCAGTATCAATTTTATGGTTTGAAATAACTGTTTCCGTATTACACGAAGGTATGCACGAACGAATGTGTGTCTGATTAGAATGAACGCCCTTATATTTACTCAAGCTCCGCCTACATATTAAACCCCTACCAACATTATTTCATATGCACTCCAATCTCAAAACTCCTACGTATGCGAATGGGACACTGTTACTAGGTGGTACCGCCCCGACTCTCAGAATTTCATTACCTTTCTCTTTTTCAGAATTTCTGCCTACGTGACTGTTCAAACGTACTGAACTTGTAACCTAATTGCATTCCAAGAATCTTTAAGCTAATTCTTTCGCTCCTCACGCTGTTACTAATGACTTTGCTTAACATGACTTGTTAATTACCTTTTTCTTCGGACAAATCTTTCAACTCAAGCTTATTATATTATACATTGGTTTGATATAGGGAAATTATTTATTGGATTACTTCTTTATATTATCATTTCTTTAATTACTTATATCCTCCTGTTAATAATTACGGTATCTACTCTTAGCAAATTTAAGACACAGGACGTTACATTCATCATACCAATATCTTGAATAATACATTTTAATGAAACTTGTGGAAAAGTTTACGAAAATAAAAGATAATATTCTTTTCCTTGTAAAGTGGTGTTAAGAATAAGGGATTTTTTGACAAAATCTTGAGCTCTAATCCTATGAAATTTATTATTTGACTTTTCAGTTTCAAAGTGTACTGGCAGAAAAAAAAGAGAAAAATAGTCTCTTCTAAATACATTTTTAATTCAGGGAATTTTTAGTAAAATACTTCTACCTTATTAGTACTGCTGTTGTATTCATTCAACGTGGAGAAAAGCTAATAAGCAGTCGGCATCTCATCTTAATTCTTAATGACTATTGACCTAACGATAATTGGGTGAATTCTCGACGTACGTTGCTCAAAATGGTGGAGATGAGTCACGTCAATGTGGATGAGAGCATGTATTTAAATTTGTGTAAATACAGTGAAACCCCTTTTTACGTCCCCTGTCATTTACGTTATTTTTCTCAGGTCCCGTCATTTATCCTATATCGGCAATACATAGCGTTCCCGCCATTTACAACTTTTGAACGTCAGTATTTCCCGCCTTTTATGCATTTTCCACGTTGGCAGCATTGATTTTAGTTGAATCGCTTTCACTTATCTCCATTTTCTGCTTAGTTGTCAGCGCTCAGATGCTGCTTCAGTTGCTATTTTGTGTTATTTCGCGTGGTATTTTTGCCGGAGCCTGCGATTTGCTGCATTGTATCGTAGTTATTTGTATGTACAGCGTGTAGTCGTGATTTGCAGCAACACCGGTGTTTTTGTGTTGCGGCATCATGGAGATGAAGAGAGCCAACAGCAAATGTATTTCTTTGCAAGAGAAATCTGAAATTCTGCATCGTGTTGATTCACAAGACGTCACCGTTGATGCCAGTGTACTCGTAATATCAGTGGTGCCCACATTAGAAGACATTTCCAGCCACATTGAAGAAGAAGTAGTTGAAGTCTCTGACCAGGAACCCAAAATACCCACCAGCAAAGCAGCCATGGATGCATTAGCTGTTTTGAGGCAGTACTTTGCGAGTGCCTCAGGAGAGAAAGGGGTATTTGATGCTCTATATGCTGTGAAGAGGCAGGTGGAACTAATACAAATGCATAAGAGGCAAAGACAATTAACAATTTCAGACTTTTTCAAATAGATGATGTTAGTGCATATAGGTAGGTATTTATTTTCATGTCTTAAATATTGCAGTATATAGCATTACAGCCTAATAGTAAATGAACTCATGCTTTAAAATTCACTTCGTTGTTTTGCCATTTCCTGCTATTTACACTTTTTGGCATCATCCCCTTGAAAAGTGTGAAAAGGGGGTTCTACTGTATACCGATATCGTAGAGATCCAACAGAGCGTAAGCGCTATCATAGTACAGAGGGTAATAACGGAATCGCCGAGAAAAAGCTCAGTACCGTGAAACTACACTGCATTCAAATAGATGAACCTGGACATTATGCTTAAATAAGAACGAATAAAGAAAAATGAAATAAGGGTAAATCGTGTTATTATGAAACGTTAACTGCCGTTTGTGAAAATTGCAACACCAAGAAAGAATTTCCGGAATAACTCCAAACTTGATGGAAGTGTAGAAGAGTGTGCAAGCAACAAGTGATTAGGTTTGCAGAGAGATGGGGGTACACGTAAGCCGAGCAGAGCCCTCTCGTGTTGCGCCCAGTATACTCAGTGCAGAACTGTCAAACAAGGTGGAAACAATAAAGGGTGTGCAGGTATGCCTCGTCGACGTCAAAGGGAGCCATATCGGCATGTGAGCGAGTTCGAACGGGCAGAATGATCGGTCTCCGGGAAGCGGGATTGTCATACCGTGACATTTCGGCTCGTACAGAGCACGCTACTACGACAGTGATGCGTGTGTGGAAGCAGTGGATAGATGAAGGTCGTACGCAGCAAAGAGCGGGTACTGCACCACGGAACATGACCACAGCACGGGATGACCATTTTGTCCGCATGGTCATAACGGACCGTACAGCTTCATCCACAGTGTTGGCTCGACGCTGGAGCACCGCAACAGGTGTAAACTTGTCTGCATCAACGGTTCGTCGCCATCTGTTGCAGTTTGGACTGGTTGCATGCATGCCATTAGATCGGTCTCCATTGTCCAGAAACCACAAGCTCCTCCGAGTGCAATAGGCACGTGAACACCGTCACTTCGGGTGCTGAGTGGCAAAATGTAGTTCTTTTCGGACGAGTCCCGCTTCAACGTGTCCTATAGTGATGGCCGCATACGTGTCCGGCGGTAACGTGGCGAGCCCTGGTTGCCCTGGAGGGCTGCATTGTTGAGTGGCATAGCGGACAAACACCAGGTGTGATGGTTTGGGGCGCCATTGGTTACAACAACCGATCTCGCCTCTTACGATTTGAGGGCACTTTGAACGGCAACCGGTACCTAGCGGTGGTTGTAGAGCCTGAGGTACTCCCCTGCTCCAGGCATCTCCACAGATCACATTTCAACAGGACAATGCCCGGCCACATATTGCGAGGAATGTACAAGCTTTCTTCGAAGAGCGACGGGTACCATTGCTTCCCTGGCCTGCACGTTCGCCTGACATTTCGCCCATCGAACATGTGTGGGATATGGTTGGTCGGCACCTGGTGCGTCACGGTTCTCCCATATCCAGTGTCACGGATTTCTGCGCTCAAATACAAACTGCGTGGAGGGAAATCCCTCAGGAACATATTCAGAGCCTTTTTGATTCAGTGCCACGGCGTATAGCAGCTCTATTTGCAGCACATGGAGGCCACACCAAATACTGAATATTAGGGCTCAAAGGTCTGGTATAAATTTAAAAAGTTTATCATTTATTACTTGACATGTACCTACTCTGTGGTATTAAATTCATTGAATTCAAACTTTTCCTTCTTGGTGTTGCAATTTTCACAAACGGCAGTGTATTAACTTAACGAAAGAAAATACATTAAAATAATACATCAATATAAAATACAAAACCGCACTATATCCAATAAGATGCATTTAGCTTGTTTACAGTCTTATTCTGTAATCAGCCGTCTCAGATCTGAGCCATTTGCCTTTTAGCAAAAATGTACAGTCGAGTGCATGAAATCATGCCGATATACTGCGCAGCGGTTTAAGTTTGTAAGAAAGTACTAAGCCGCCTCCACCGCGCCTAGATCCCGCCCCTTACCTGGTTTAAGCACTCCACTTAATGTTTGTCTTACTCCATCGTTTCCTTCGCTCCTAAGCCTGAAACCGGCCTGTGTTCACAGATTAATGTTTGAGTACCAGACTTTTGACCTCAAACCAATACGAGACAGACTAATTCAGCGGCTGTTGTGAATAGCCGTTGCGAAGCATGCCTTTCAGCCACTTAAGTGATGTTTCCGTACTCCTCCCCTTTTGCCGCTCACCGAGACCTGACCTTTCTTAATATGCTAATACATGTGTGTCGGACTTGAATTCAAACCAATAAGAGATTTGCTTACCCAGGGATGGTGTGGAACAAATGATAAGTTTCTGCTAACATTAAATAAAGAAAATCACTATAGGAAACAAAACATCGGCACGTTTCCGTGAACACGACTTGCATCCTTTCCATAGCTTCCCAAAATGTCCGCAGCTCTCTATTCGAGGCAGTAAAGGATGGTGGTGAATACCTTACCCTCCAATGTCCCGTGCCCCTACAGATAGCCATGGTGTGCAGCTGTGATTCCCCCTCATCCTCGCAAACCGACCTCCTTAACATAATGCCATCAGAATTCTTTATCGTCACCATGCACCAAGCGTAAGCTATGCGAGTCGCTGTCTAATGAGTTTGGTCCCTGTTAAACTATTACTCCTTACCTCCGATTTTAACCTCGAATGTTCTGACAACGAAAGTTTTTCCCCGGGCTTCGCAGCTGTTTGTTGTCTGTCAATATTCCTCAGACGGTTCTTAATCTTCCTTCGCACTCCGTGTATTTCTCTGACCCGTCACCCAAATGTATACATTCCTATAGTTTCCAAAGCGTTGTTTCATTTTTATGTCCAATTAGAATTTCCTGTTCATGACAACGGACAGCCCTAACCAGAAACGTTGTCTCCTCGGATAATTCCCATCCAATATACGTATAAGTGCCAGAAATATGTACTCCGTTGTCTCTCTATACACGCAAGTATTTTCATTATTCCACAATTGACCTTGCTCCTGTCTACATCCCATAAACTTTTTCAGTAACGAGAGCCTCGCGTCAGATTCCGTATGTCATTAATAATGCCTAAGAAACAATATTTTGGGAAACGATTTTTTCACGTCTAATGTTTTGTAAAATAGGTTAATAGTAGGCGTTATTGAGAATTGTTTTACCTTCTATTTTACAATTTTCCACTAATTCTATTTTGCCTGCTTTATAGCCGAGTTCAAGGAACAGTAAATGCGATTTAGACATTTGATACTTCTGGGTAAAATATGATCGTTATACACAGTGAGCCAAAAGATCTGAACCGCCTGCGCGGTGTTTTTCTTGTCCGCGACCTCGGCGCTCGTTGCCGTCTGCTGCTATGATAGAAAGGCACGGATGAAACCATACAACATTTTTAAAACTACTTTTAAAGGCTTTACTTGCCAACTTTATGAAAGGAAATGCTGAAACTGGCCACGTCGTTGTCCATACATTTTTGGCACCTCTTTAGAAAACTATCCATCATGGAATTTTTGGGGGGAATTTTCCAAACGATGACCGATATCGTCTAATATTTCTTCGGTAAGAACCGAACGCCGTCTTTTATACTTCTTAGCCTGAACACTTCCTGTGGCCTGAAATTTACTGTAAAGTTAATGGACTGTTGTACGGCCTGGAACTTTTACACCTGGAAACCTTTCTGCAAGTCGTACTTTCACTTGGCGAGCTGACCGAGTTAACACATATGAATCCTAAATAAATACACGTTGTGCAGTATAAAACATATACAGAACCATAATATAATTTACGACTAAGTATAGGACAAAATAGTAAATAACTCGTAATAACTGAACGACATTACATCACCGTCAACTCAAAACTGCACTTCACACTGCAAAGCAAAAGAACAACAGGGTAACCTAAAGCATATAGTGTACAAGACAAATCCACACACCCTGGAAGAATTAAAACAAAACATCCGCCAGGAAATTTGTCAACGTGAACTACTGCGAGTGATGGATAGTTTCCTAAAGAGGTGCCAAAAACGTACGGACAACGACGGTGACCAGTTTCAGCATCTCCTTTTGTAAAGTTGGTAGGTAAAGCCTTTAAAAGTAATTTTAAAAATGTTGTATGGTTTCATCCGCGCCTTTCTATGATAGCGGCAGACGACAACGAGGGCCGAGGATGCGGACAGGCGGTTCGAAGTCTTTTGGCTCACTCTGTATAACTACGTGTTAGCAGCTGATGACATTCCTACAACTCACTATTTGTAAATTATAGGACGAGTCTTTTTTTGATCATTTTTGACAGAAAGCCCTTTTTGGGGGGGCACCACAACTCGGATAGTATTTGTTATAATATCCTTAACTTTGTACGAAATTGACACTCTTGGTAGCTAATATAAACGCTACTAGTGTCACGTAGCTCCTCAAACACTCGCGTTCCCTTGACCAGTTATCTTGAAAACGTGGAATTCGACTAATGCTTCAGAAGGTAGTTAATTAAAACGTTTTATTAAATATCAACTTATTTTTAAAGAAACATTTCGGTCCGTCGCTCTGTTATAGTAAAACAGATTACTGTAGAAGAGAGGGAAGATAAATTTTCAATCTTTACAAAGGTGGCAATATATAACAATCTTTGAATACACATTCCAAACAAATTAAATTGAGTTTTATTTATGGACGCTGTTTAAACTGCTGTGGTCCTTAGCGTCCCATTCTATACTGGGCGTGAAAGACCGGAAATTTTACTCAGAGGCCTCTTTATCAGGCTTGAGATTCTTTTACGTGCCGTAAATCTACGTCACGGGACCGCCGGCTTTACTTCCCTTCCGAAGGAAGCCATTCTAAGAATGTTTACGCCCGAAAAAATCCATCGCCCTCCGCCAGGTTTGAACCCACGACCTCGGAAACTGGAGGCTAGCACGGTAACCACTACACCACGGAGGACGACATTCCAAACAAAGGAGACAGTACGAAGAATAATAAAGGGAGTAGAATTGAGAAGCAAGAGACAAGGTTGCTAAAATGCTTGTAATTATAAGCTACTGATTGGTAGAGTCATCAATGACTAAGTTCTTCCCCCTTCTCATCGCTCTCGCGGTAGCAATGTAAATTGGGTAATTACCAATATTCACAATGACAATGTTAACAAGCATGCCCTAGCGTTATATCGCCTACCCAAACTTTCAATCGGCTACGCGTTCCGGATTAGATACACGGCATGCTATTTTGTTCCTTGAAGGTAGTCTGGTTTACTAAACTATCAAAATAAGTAGTCATAATTATGATTTTGTTATAACAATAAATTAATGTTTTGGTTTGTTTATTGGAGCCGAAATAATCGCAACAAACCTAAACAATGCTAAATAACAGTGAGACAAATCGTCATAAACTAGTTAGTGTTGAACATTATGAAAATTACTAAACCAAATCTTATTCATAATCATATTTCAAACACATCTGATGCTTCAGTTCAAGTTCTTTTCCTCAACAATTTCGGATAAAAATTGAGTTTTACTTATAGACGCTCTTTAACTGCTAAGGTTCTTAGCGTCCCATTCTATACTGGGCGTGAAAGACCGGAAATTTTGCTCAGAGGCCTCTATCAGGCTTGGGGTTCTTTTACGTGCCGTAAATCTACGACACGGAACCACCGGTTTTACTTCCTTTCCGAAGGAAGTCATGCTAAGGATTTTTACGCCCGAAAAAACCATCGTCCTCCTCCGGGCTCGAACCGGAGACCTCGGGTACTAGAGGCTAACATAGTAACCACTATACTACGGAGGGCGACAACAATTTCGGATGTTAGTCTTCTACAATGTTTCGCAACCTTCCCGTCCCTATGCAGTGCAGTAATGAACTATCTCTGCAAATGTGCACAAAATCACTGCAAAATTATGAAAAGAGTTCACAAATGCCAAATTTCTGGGGAGTTGAGTAAATCTGAAGTGTGTGTAGAATGAAAATGTTGTGTTCTGCATGCCCTGTTGAGTATTTCCAAACATTTCTCACCTTAGGATATCAAAAACGAAGCTAATGTAACTCTCTCGTTTAAGAAATGTTAGTAAAAGTTGTTTGCAACACCTCCCATATGGTCTATCATCTTTGGGGAACCTCGTTCCACTTAGCGATGACTGGGCCCATTTACTGCCTGAGGACACTCTGGGCAGAGTTCTTACCTTTGATGGTAGGATAACGATGGTAATGTTGGAATGAGTGGCCCGTGGACTGTTAATCGTCGTCCTCCGTTGTGTAGTGGTTACCATGCTGGCCTCTAGTTTCCGAGGTCGCGGGGTCAAACCCGGCGGAGGGCGATGGGTTTTTTTCTGGTGTAAAAGTCCTTCCTCGGAAGAGAAGTAAAGCCGGTTGTCCCGTGTCGTAGATTTACGGCACATAAAAGAACCTCAAGCCTGATAAAGAGGCCTCTCGGCAAAATTACCGGTCCTTCATGCCCGATAATGAATGGGACACTGCAGTTAAAGAGCTTCCATAAATAAAACAAAAAAAAAATCGATTAATCAATATAGGGCTGACTTAAAATTTCGATCCCGTAGACTGGAATTGAGACATGAACCCTCAGTACGAGTGCCATGTACGAAACTATTGTAAGAACTAACATTTTAAATAAGATTGGAAAACTATACATGACGTTAAATCTCGGGTGGTTTCATTTTTCTTTGGAATTTCTGCGGTTGCCATTGGTAATATAATTATGAATGTTTTGTCAAGTAATTCTTTCAAATAATTATAAATGTGAGTTTTAAGTATTGTTGAGGCTCTCCGTATAAACCAGTTTTAATATCGTGTTGTTTTAAATCAAAATAATTGTAATGCAGTTTTAGCTTTTGAAAAGTATGTATCCTTAATACTATATACTTCTGTGGTGTTAATTAATTTATTGGTTAGTCAAGCTTAAAATCAACTAAAAACTAAGACAAAAAATCATATTCATTTTTTAATTTAAAATAAAGGTCATGCGATCTGTCACAGTACTACCGAAGTCCTAACAACATATACAAACGCCAATCACTGTTGATTTTACCTGGATCCATCCCGTCCTTTACTTCAGAGCTCGTATTGCCGCTGTGAGTATTCAAATCTAGATAATTTCTGACATTGAAATCTTACCAATGATATTCTACGCTTTAGTCCACTGAGCTACAAATCCCAGATCAGGCACACATATCTACGATATGTTGCCCAGTTTCAGAAAACTAATTTTGGTAAAATAACAAATCGGTTTATAAAGATCTTACCAAATTTGATATCGCACATGCAGGTTTGTCGACTTGTTTTACGTGAACGCAAAAACCATTAAAAACGGGCGCTCCACAGTAGCAAACGCTTGAAAAAATCTTCAAACACCCCTTCCCGTAATCAAATCCTGACTGTGTCACTTAGCACTTAAAATTTCACCGAGACATCGTTGCAAATGCATTACTTGGGTCTTAATTTTAGCGGCAATTCCAGGGAGTTTCTCTCCGTACCCTGTTACATAGTGCTGTTGGCTTTATACGAAAGAGTGAATCACGGTAGACTAATCCTAGAGAAGCTCAAGTGCCTCTCCAGGGTCAGTAAATACCATCAGCTAGCAACTAGTACTTCAACTGAAAGCGACGAGTTGGATTAGTACGCGGCGTCTATACTATCTCTAGCCTCCTTAAGGGTAATATGGTTGCTATAATTATCGCTCTCAAATTTCGAGCATCCTTCAGTAGTTCAAAGCTCTAAGCACTTAACTAACAACCACAGGATAGTGAGGTATTTATTGCAAGAAGAGAAACAACAGAAGCTTATTTTGAACACAGGTAATTAGAGGAGATAAAATAGAAAAGCACCTGAGTACAAATATATTGGCTTAATAAACACTTTAGAGCAGAATATTAAAGACAACAGCTACCTTAACACTGGTCAGGAAAGCAATTCTTTTTGTAACACTACATACTTTGAAACCTAGCCGTGACCTTTAGGTAAATTATGAGGGTCGTTCTATAAGTAATGACACACATTTTTTTCTCAGAACCTGTTTATTCTTAAGAGCCAAAATTTGGTGAAAACATAAATCAACATTTCCTGTCCATGTCCTATTTTTCTACGTAGTCCCCATCACGTTCTGCGGCCTCACACCACCGTTGTGTGCGAGCATGTAAACGCTTTTGTCCTGCACACGTAGCCATGTTTTCACTGCATACTCTCGTCATCATCAAAGTGTGACTCCCGTAGAGAATCTTAAGCGGCCCAAAGAGATGGTAGTCCGAGGATGCCATGTCTGGACTATAGGGTGGGTGAGGCAATGATGTCCAACCCAATTTGGCAATGTGTTCCCAGGTTTGCAGACTTGTGTGTCGGCGTGCATCATCGTGTTGGAGCAAAATTTCTGCTGGATTCTTCTCAGACCGCACACATGGAAACGTCTTCACGTATGCCTCTGAATTAATGGCTGACCCTCTTGGCATCACATCCACGAGAATGACGCCACCACAGTCTCCTGACTTTTCCGGCAGAGGGAGTGGCCTTGAATTTTTTCTTTTGTTGTGAATGAGGATGATGCTACACCAGGGACTGCCTTTTTGTTTCCGGCGCAAAGAGGTGCACCCAGCTTTCGTCCCCCATAATGATCCGTAACAGAAATGCCTTTCCGTCGGTCTTAAAACGCTGCAACAATTCATATAAAAGTAATTCAGCCCTTAAAATGCCAACATTCTAAACCATATATATATATATATATATATATATATATATATATATATACGAGGGCTGATCAACAAAGACTGAGACTGAGTTTTTCCTGTAGCTTCCGTGATAGTTTCGTATCTGTAACATAAATATTTGAAAAGAGTGGGTTTTTATGTATAATGTTGGTAGGCGGCAGCACTCTCGTATTGGTAGGTTGGTAGTAATGCTCTATTTTGTAGACCCTACGTGCATTTCGCCTACCAGACAATGGAGGTGATGCATTTTTTAAATCGATTATCACCGGTGATGAGTCATGGCTGCATCATTATGATCCTGAAGGAAAACAAGCCAGCACAGTGTGGAAATCGCCAGGTTCTCCAACACCAAAAATGGCAAAAGTTGTTCCATCTGCAGGGAAAGTGATGGTGATCACATTGTTTGACTGTAATGGAATGATTTACCAGCATGCAGTTCCCGCTCACACTACTGTTACAACAGCATACTACACGTCAGTATTGGCTACACTGAGGAAGCACATTGCAAAGAAACGACCAGGGCTTTCTCGGACTGGGTGGCGACTTCATCATGACAATGCACGGCCTCACGTCGCAAATCAAGTCATGCAGTTTCTGGCTCGATTCAACATTACCTGTGTACCACATCCGCCTTATAGCCCCGATCTTGCACCCTGTGACTTTTTTTTTATTCCTATCACTAAAGGCAAAGCTTAGGGGTATTCGATTTGAGAACTCTGAAGCAGTGCTCAAGAAAAGTGAGGCGATTCTCAAGGACCTGACAAAGAATGGTCTGCAGCACGAGTTCAAGGACTGGCAGAGACGTTATAAAAAGTGCATTGAAGTAGGAGGGGACTACTTTGAAAAAGATCATGTAAACATTGAATTGGCGTAATAAACATCTGTGAAAAAAAATCAGTCTTAGTCTTTGTTGATCAGCCCTCGTATTAGATGAACATTTTGTAATTTTGCATTTCACAAACTTTTAACACTTACAAATTTAAATGTAGTACTTGCCTTTCAGTAATTTTATGTTAAGTTTCAAAAATTTGACAATGGGCCAAAATGCTTTACCCAATGAATTACTAAGAATACCTTTTATTTCACATTCCAATATAATTTCTGATTATGGTACATGCGATTATCACACAAAATTATTTGCGGTGGTTTTCGCTTAAGGGGATACCTCTTTTAAAGCATCAGTATGTTAATATCTTTTTAAGAAACCTCCTTTTTGCTTTAAAATCCAAAACCTTAAAATGCTTTGCGGTACGGAATGTTTGTGATAATTTTAATTATTTGACTTAAGGAATACATATGATAAATTTCGGAGTAGTGGAGAAAAACCCTCGTGTATGGAACACTTTGAATGCCCCAATATGTTGAGAAAAACTAATTGCTAATAGGTTAATTTTAAGAGAAACGGTTTCGAATACGAGGACCTTACCTAGCTGCATATGAAGGTGAGGGTCTACCACATTATGATGGACCCCTACTTTATTTGAAAACCTGATATTAAATTGTAATTGGTAGCAAATAAACTTATCAGCAGCTCGTCGATTATTATGCGCCGGTGCATACAGAGTTGCTAACTGCACATATCACGTGTTTCCAGGTGTCCGTGCCTGCCCCGAAGTTAAAGATCCACATTGCGACGTCAGCGGTACGCCACCAGTTTTATCTTATTTGGAAATATTGAATAGCTATTTTTCGCTATAAATCTCTCTCGAAATAGGTCCTCGTTTTCTTTGTTTTTTTTAGTTCCATTTATACCCGCCTTTAACTACATTGGTCTTATCGGTGACCTTTCCTTTGGAACTTACTACCTATTGGCAATGGTGTTAACTCGTATTCTCTCGTCGTTGGGTTTCTTCACACTCTCATTTACACTTCCAGACTCTGGGGAGGATAGGTAATAATCTTGGCTAGAGAAAAATTCCCAACTCCCAGCCGGAAATCGAACCAGGTACTCCTTACACAGCTGGCAGTTGTTCTACCGACTGAGCTACGGGGCCACCTCGCTTTATTTTTCTGAAACCCACTTTGGTGGACCTTCTTTGAATCGTAGTTTTATGGATGCTTTTGTCTCCCCACTCCCTTTTTGCCTCTTCAGAGATGGCTACGGCTCGACTGGAGCTGGTAGTGGGAAAACACAAATTCCTACAAGTCAGAAATACACGTGCCCTTAATGTTCTAATGGAAAATTAAATTGAGGTTTATTTATGGACGCTCTTTAACTACTATGGTTCTTAGCGTCCCATTCTACATTAGGCATGAAAGACCGAAAATGTTGCTCAGAGGCAAACCTCAGGCTTGAGGTTCTTTTACGTGCCGTAAATCTAAGACTGGAGGCTAGCATAATACCCCTAGACCATGGACGACTGTTCTAATGGTCTCTTTAATAATTGTTATAATTAAATTATAATGCGAGTATCTTTCTTCTATTCTCTGATAAAAACTACATTCCAAAAATTATCTTCTTAACAATTGGTCCGTCACAATATCCAAATTGAGACATTTTTAAAATATAGTATTTGAGTATTTTTGGACGCTCAATAAGGATATCCTTGTCATTCAAATGTTCATCTATTCCAGTGGTGAGTTTAGTATAGGGTGGTTAATCTATTCATGATGGTTTACGTTACTCACGGTACATTTTTGCTTAGGAATGTTTTCAAAGATGTCCCTAAAGTTAAGAACTACTGTAAACGTTCTAATAATCATGGAAGTGCTATCTAGGTTACAATGAGACGGAAACTATTAGACATTTGCTGGGGTTTTGCAGAAAGGCCAAATTGATTCTAACAATAGACATCTCGCATAAGATCTGCGATCACTCGGTTCTGCATCCTCAAGTTCATGAGGAGGTTCTAGTCATCTCTTAGCAAGACTCTAACAGACTTGTTGATTTATAGACTATGGACAAAAAACTTCTAAATGGCATAGTTTTAGATCCGATAGTTCTTTTTGAAAGGGATTCCAACCAGGCTACACAGGTAAATCAAGAAACACACATTTACGAATCCTGTGTTCCCCTTTCCTGGCGAGTGGTGGTCTGCCCAAATTTACACTTGATATCCTGATATCTTTAAACCTACCAAGTTTTAAATATACTATAATACTGAACTGAAGGGCAGTATACAAATAATACAGTATAATTTATATGTCAACAATTCTTAAATACTTTGTTTTAATATTGTTTTACTTAAAATTGATGGAAATGTAAATTCATATTTAAATGTCGTTTAGTTATATTTAAGTGTTCTGTCTTATTTTATAGATCACTCTGGTCAACCTCAACTAAGGTCATTTGATTGCAATAAATCTTCAGAACTGAAACTGTACAATACGTCCAAAATTAAGTGTTGTAGAAAGAAATGTCTTTAATAAGAGCTGCTTGACATTATGGGGGAAAGTAAATGCCATTAGTCGTGTTTTGTTGAGGACGTTATGATGGTCATCTTAGGGTTAATTAATATTTTTAAATGGAAACCTACAATTATGGTCAATTTAAATTGGCCCTAAACTGACCATCACAACGTCCTCCAAATAAAACACGACTAATGGCATTTACTTTCCCCCATAATTCAAGACATTTCTTTGTACAACACTTAGATTTGGAGATATTGTACAGTATCAACTTAATGGTACACCCTGTATATAAACAATTATGGTGTAGTGGAATACAGGAAAATGCCACCAGTCAGTGAGAAACCTCAACTGCAAAGGAAGATATGATTTGCCTTCAAATTAAGGTGGAAGAGAACTGAGACGTTAAATGACTGCTTCTTGAGATTCTGTTTGACATGGCTGTTATAATCTGCACAAGAAGCAAGGAATGCGCGTGGGCGAAGAACATTTGTATTGCACGAAACTTTGTCATTCCGAAGCAAATCTCGCAGAACTTCCTCACGGATTTTCAGTAACGTGGGAGTATCTCCAGGAAGCCAGGGGTCACGAAACATCCTTGCATGTTCGACTGTGAAACAGACATTCCCTGCATTTCCTTTAATTTATTATATACAATTATATGTTTTAGCATTATTTCCTAATTCTTTACACATATCAAAATTTGATTAGTCACAAATTTAATAAAAGTATCACAGCAAGTTTGGGATGGCTGATAACGATTGAATTATAATCAAATTAAAGTAATTAATTGTGAGAGGTTTATCTGTACGTGCTAGGAAACTTTGCATTCGATTAATTCGTCAAGAGTTTTTAAAAATGATGTTTCTGGATTTTACTATTTCCTTTATTCATAATTTTGTATTGTCGATCAGTTCCTTCCTCCCTCTCGCATAAACAGATAGTCACCTATGCCAGATAGAATTGAGCCTGTCTCCTGCGCCATGAAACGCCAAGTTTAAACTCCTTTGCAAGCGCCGACAACGGAACAGGCTCCGATGTGAATAAAAATCAGTAGCATTTAGTTACTGTAAGGAATATCTTTCTCGTGGATTCCAACCGTAAGATACTTACGACGCGGTCAACTGAAGTATACCTGAACAGAAGATGCGCAGTGTAGAAATTATTCCGTATACTGGCATGCATTTATTGTATTAATTAGTATAATTTGAGTCACGTTTGCTCTTAGCACTATTTTTAACTATTGCGTATACACTCGATGATCCCTTTCTATTTTTGGAATTGATTGCGTCTTAAGTAGATCTGCATCTTTCCCAGTATTGTCATTTCGAGATTTGAAACTTTGATAATATCTTATTCAATTTTATCAGCAAGGCAAAGTGCAACTTTTGCTTGCTTCCTATAATCTGCCAGGTAGTCCATTAATCTAATTATTTTTAAGGAGAGCACGCTATTGCTGGTGATTAATTAAGACTGCTTGTCTCTCACAAGAGAACTGCATTCGATCACAGAATGCTTAGATTAAATTAGTACGAGGGTGGATCGAAAAGTAACGCACAATATTTTTTTTTCAAAAAAGTTTAATAGTTAAAAAAAAAGAATAAAAAATGAACTTATACCTTCTGCCTACTTTTCGAATAGTCACCAAGTTTCTCAACACATTTCTCCCATCGTGATTCGTGATACCAGTTTCAGTATGCCCTGTTCGTAGAAGTCCGTTTCCTTGGAGTATAGCCATCTGCGGACTGCTGATTTCACTTCCGCAACTGTCGCAAAGCGTTGGCCGGCCAGGAATTTCTTCATGGGACCAAACAGATGAAAGTCCGATGGTGCAAGATCCGGACTGTATGGTGAATGCTGGAGCACATCCCAACCAAATTTGGTGATTTTATAACCAACAGCATCAGCAACATGGGGGCGAGCATTGTCATGAAGAATTTTGACATCCTCAGCATTCATGTTGTGGCGTTTGTCACGAAGGGCACGTCGCAACTTCTCCAAAGTTTTCATGCAGGCTGCAGCATTCACACTGATCCCGTGTTCAGCAAAGTCCAACAATACAACACAATGCATATCCCAGAACACCGTCACAAACACTTTCCTAGCAGTTTGAGTCACTTTGAATTCTTTCTTCACTGGGGAACTAGCATGTTTCCACTCCATACTTACCTGCTTGGTTTCGGGCGTGTAGTGGTATGCCCACGACTCATCACCAGTGACGATTCCTTTCAGAAAGTCATGCTCTTCTGCGGTGTACCGTGTTAGGTGATCCAAGCTCGTCATGATTCGCTGGCCCTTGTGGCTGACTGTCAGGTTCATAGGCACCCAGCGAGCACTAACTTTATGAAATTTCAACGTGTCATGAACAATATCGTGCACTGCACCATAGGAAATGTTGAACTGTTGCGATAAGGTTTGCAGTTACACACGCCGGTCGTTCAAAATTGCCGCCTCAATGCCTCTGACATTCTGCGGGGTTGCAGCTGTTACCGGCCTCCCGGAGTGTGGCAAATCACTAAGGTTCACACGGCCCTCTAGGAAGAATGCACACCACCTGGAGACATTGCCACGGTCCATACAATCATTCCCATACACGCCACGCATGTCCTTGTGAATATCAATCGGTTTATGCCCTTTGGCTCACAAATATCGAACCACACCTCTCTACTCTTCACATGTGGACGCCAGTAACATGCCCCATAGTTTGCATAGTTCACGCTTCTCTCGCTAGAGCTGCACATGAAACAAAAACTACCTTCTGTAGTGAAAACTTCAATCTACATCTGTGCGAAATTGCAACATTCCACCTGCAATACCAAGGCAAACACACACAAAAAATATTGTGCGTTACTTTTCGATCCGCCCTAGTAATAGATAGAGCTATATTTGGACAAGCTTCTCCCTACTATAATTCAGTGCAACCTAGTGTACTTGTAAGCTTTGGGATTGAAAATTAACTGGAATACTCCTCTCTACTTCGGTTTTCCCGGGTCATCAGGCGAATGCTGGAGTGGTTTCTTTCCCCCCGAATTTCTGTCCCTCCATTTCATTCCATTCATCATTTCATTCATCGTTCACCCCGTTAGGTCTGTTTCAGCGTTGGAGGTGTCGGCGATGGAGTTTCGGTGCAGCGTGGCAGGGGAGAAGTATACCCTCTGTGAACTTTCTCCGTCTCTCGTCTAGTTGGACCGTCCCCGGTGGGGGCATTGGACCCCATGTGGGTGGGGTACTCGGTTTGATGTCTATTTATTGAGGCGTTTATATATGGAAACTGTAGGGACCCTGTCATTACTGTGCCGTCACTCCTGGTTCCGGCCGCCCGGTGTCACCCTTCACGTCATTCCTTCCTCCAGGGTGCGCTCCCTCGTGGGGGATCGTTGCCGAGTCCTCCCCGCTTCACAATAAAATCCCTTTACTTCAATGGTGGAGATGTTCAATGCCTGATTAGTAAGTTGGAATCAGACACTGCCAATAATTATGGCAAAATGTTCTCTTTACCAAAGAAATCTCATGTGAATAATACCCACAATACCTGTCGGCTTTTGGTAAAACCAATCCAATGTTTTACCATGTCTCTTTATAAAGCTGTATCATCTCCATTTGTTTTCAATGAATGGAGATTTCGCTAGTGCGCACTTAAGTCCAGTAAGTAATCTAAACATTAATGTGCAACCACCGCAAGATAATTTTAATGCAAGAGGTGCTATGAAGTTGGGCCACTCAGTTTTGCAGAATTAAGTTTATAATAACGCTATTAGATTGTTGCTAATCCTTGAAACCATAATTATTGATAGGAAGATATAAATCATTAAATCAACAAATAATAGTAAGAGTAAACTTGCAATAAACAATTTTCGTACATTAAATCAAGGTATAATGTAATAAGCCTGAGTTGGCAAGATTTGCCCAAGGAAACGGCCATTAGCGAGTCATGCTAAGCAAACTCATTAGTGACAGCCAAAGTAGCGAACGCATTAATGTAAAAGTTCTTGAAATTCAATTAGGTTACAAAGCCCAATACGTTTGAACAGTCGCGCATACCAAAATTCTGGAAAAGACAAAGGGAATAAAATTCTCCGAGTTAGGGAGGTTCACCATAGTAACAAGGTAACAGACGCACATATAAGATTTTTAAGTATTGGCCAGCGCAACGCTGGGACGGGCGTGATCTGTAGGTGGAGCTTAAAGTGATACAAGGACGGGCATTCTAATCAAACACACATTTGTTCTTGCATACATTCGTGATACACTTTCTTGAGAATGAATCACTTAATCTGGTGATTACTCGTGTGTTATTTTAAGCGCTCAGTGACGCACTTGTGAGAGTAAGATTCAGCGGCCATCGCGATGGGTTTAGCTGGTAAGCATTTTAGGGACTCACGGCAATTTACACTACTAGTTTCTTTTATTGCGGAAACAGTTGCTTCAAACCGTAAAATTGATAATGCAAAAGTTAGCAGGTATAATAATTCAGTTATAGTTTCGAGTGCTACGATTCATAATCATTTTCATTCTTTATCTTCAAACTGTCTGCAACTCGCTTCAATAGTCAAGTATTAGATCACATTAAATTTCTCGGTCAATTTAAGCTGGTGTTATCCTTCACATTACACTCGCGCACACCCTGAGAAAGTACTCATAGCTCTACCACTGGAGCATCTGGCGCACGAGAAAATAGAACGAGATACGAGATAACATCAGAAACAGGTAACGTATTCTTCTTCAAAATAGTCGCATAATTGAGCGGCTTTTAAAAATCAGATGACGTAGTACGTTATCATCCTGAAACCAATTATGGGATATCCTTGAGGCCTTTTCTTTGTTTTGTGTTTGAATTATTATTCAGAATACGGATGAAAAAAATTATACTATAAAATTGTAATGCTTTGATAACTAACCCTAAATCGCATGTCTCTAGCGGAATATAGGTTAATACATGTCTAATGAGAAACGGTTTAATGCGTTTGCTCGGGTGGTTAGAGAAGACGAAGTCAGAACACATAGTGCACAAGCTCTTTCATTCTCAGTTTTTTTTTTCAAAGTTTTGCTTTCTCTTAACAATAAGAAATACGAGATAGATACCAAAATATTGTGGCGTGTATGTGTGTGCATTGTCACGTCGGACCCATTATTGCTTTGTAACGACGACATTGTTGAATTTCGGCTGGGGTTTTTTAATTTCGTCCGAAGTGATATCTCTCCCCAGCACCTGGCCGGTGGTGGAGAGAGGAAAATGAGGGAAGCAAGCGTTACTAGTTTTTTGTCTGGGTAGAGTGGCGTTAGTCGACAGTCAGTTGTAGCGAATCTCTTCAGGGTGAGTGTTGAGTATGGAAGCGCGCGTGGATCGTGTGAGTGTGAAATATCTCTCTCCAATGTTTTTCCTTTAATCGTTTGTGAACGATGTAGCGACACCAAATTAATATCTAATAAACTACAGGTAATGTACTAATGTGAAAACCCGTGTATTCTTGTGATAATTATCCCACGCCTGCTCTGAAATGTGCAGTTAAGATCCTGCTCCTCTCGTTACCTCTGATGTTACGTCCCCCAATGGTTATGCCGGGGTAACTAAAATTTAATATCTAACTGCAAACCTTTTGGCCTCATCCCGGTATATAACAATATCTGACATTGAAATGAGAAACTTTCTGTATATAATTGTTGAGAGCGTTCCATTCCTTTCCAGTGGTCCCTCCATTGCTGGAAGCAACGCCAAGAGACCTCTTTTGATATGCCGTAGTATTGCATTAATTTATCGTGGCTCTCAAAATGAATCATTTCTACTGTTTTCTCATCCTAGGAAAAAAGAATCACGAAATTAAAGGTTTAAATGTCAGAGTAGGGAGCCTGGCGAACTGCTGAATACTGTGCTTGGTCAGGAAAGTTTTGATCGTGTGTGCTGATGAGCTGGAACTTAGTTATGGTGCAGGTGATAGTTTGGTCTTCTGCTTCAAACTACATCACGAACACAGAGGACCTCTTAATAGTACTCATTGATGGGCTGTAAATAACATCCTGAAACTCTGGTGGCTCTCCATATTTTGAAATTAATGTTTAGTAGTTATACAGTCGCCGAAATTTATGAAGCTTTCGAATGTTTCCTGCTTGCGTATCTTCTAGTCTTACACACAACTTGATGCAGTGCCACTGCTGCTATCTATCGGTCTTTCCAAAGAGAATGAAAAAAGGATTAATACTTCTCTTCTCGCATCACTTCTTTGACTTACCGATTTCTCCAGCCATTCTACGAGGAAGAAAGTAATGGTTAATACAGTCCTTTCTCTGCGCATTTTAGCACGCGTAGATTGGGAATCATTTTTTAAGAAACGATTTATTACTTTCGATATGTTTATGAAACTTATTTTTCGCTTGCATGGATTAAGTCAGACGCAAAGCGTGAGTGGTGCTACGTAAATGATTGAATCTCGAACCAAAAAAAGGCTTCTCATGTAAAAAAAAATAAATTTAATGAATATAACGTAAAACTGCGTATAATAGACGTCTACTTGACCCATAGCTTCAAAGTTTCTGCTTTAGAACTTGAGGCAGTATTTTTAACACTTAAATGATTTTAGTCAAATTATATAATATATAAATTCAATAACAGCCCGCCTTAAAGCAATATTTGTATGTAACAATATATAATGAGCTAACCTTGAGGCAATAATGAATTTGAAAGTTTAACAATGCTACTTGTAATTCTTGGAAACAATAATGTAATTTTTGTGACAGTTTATAAAATAGCCAATCAACAACCAGAAAAAGCTTTAGTTAAATGAAGGTATTCTATTGGACTAGGATTAGCCAATCAGAAACTAAAATGCAGCAAAATTTACAAATTCAGAAGTCAGTTGCTTGTAGACAAGTGTTCCTAACCGGACGCGAAATGCGTCCTCGAGAAGTTTAATACGTATTTAGTGTGAGATAGAAATAGTTTCTCACAGCTCTCTCTATATCAGTGAAGTGTTATTTAAATCGTGTCAAGAATTAATAAAAGGAGTGAAGTAAAATTATAATCTGTGTAATCCTACATTCTTCATTCGCACCACTCCCTGCTAAGACATTCATGTCTCTCTAAAAAAAATATAAATACTGACGCAGCCGAGGCAAACATAAATATATAATATTTAAAGAAACTAAAAATTACAAAGTTAATATTTTTTTTAACATTTTTGGGGCGAAGGCTACGGGAAACTTTATACCATACGTGCGGTTGCAAATACTTCCAAGTTCGGCTCCCCAACAGTCGAAATATAATACACATTCTTCAAACTGACTTACCATACGTGAAGTAACACAACCCGTTTCTTCAAATTGGCTCCCAAAGCGTGGGGCAAATAACAATGCATATTCCAGGCAAACATCTTCAAACTGGACTAGTCGGCTGAAGTAAATACGAAGTACATACGTTCTCCAGAGATTACCCCTTCCCAAACCTAATGTATAGTGAGTCAACTGTGGTAGTTTCCTTATCTACCTATAAACATTTAAGGGCATGTTGGACGCTACTGGCAGGCAGGGAAGATATGGAGGTAAATTTTTACCTAAGGCGAGAGAGCTGAGATATTAGTAATCTGATAGTAGGGAAGCGGCAGTTAAACGTTAGTGTTGATTTATTTTTTGTCATTTTTTCATTTATTGTTAGTGTGTTGTGTATATTTACTCTCTTAATTGTTACTTGTTTACTATAATAGGGTATAATAATGCATCCGAATACGGTTTACCGCTGTTTGTGGGTTGTTTGTATTTTAGATACTATAGTTGATAATGCTTATTTTGTCCGTGCAATTGTTTTTCCTCGTAATGGTATATTATTATTATTATTATTAATAATCTTATTATATTATTATAACAGCACTTACGGACTGCGGACCCTTGCGATTGATAGGTAAGTATCTATGTATGTATACCGCTATGTAAATAAGTACACCTTAAGTCCGCTTTTTTTCTCCACCCAAAGTTTTCGAAGGATAGCTTCAGCTTTTTGTTTTACTAAGAGGTATTATATGTATGATATACATAAGGTAATTCTTTAAAGATAATACGATAAAGCAAGATAAATGCAAAAATTCCTTCTGATCATGATCTGGTAAACCCAGTGGCCACAAACCTGTATCTATATTGTCTCCGAACTAACCAGACCTGAATCTCGTTGAATATTTGGGTAGGTTAGTTACCTATTTTCACGTGCTGAGCAGTTAGAAATTGGAGCCCTCACGAAGGTTATCTAATGGAACCTCAACATAGGGATGATTCGATTTATCATGAGATATGTGTTGAAGCTTCACGATATACCATTGCCATAACCAGGCATAGGAATTTCTAACTCAGGTAATTCTGATGAACAAATTTGCAATGCCAATTTCAGCTAAGCTGGTTGAAATTTGTAGAAATTTGCAACTTCAGTACAGAGAGCACTTAATACTCTCTTTGGAAAGAATCTTCTGTCTTGTATTCAAATAGTGTTTTGAATATGCCGAAATGACCTTACATACACGAACACGGCTGGAGCTGTAAAATACAATACTGCTTCACAGAAGGGTTTTGATGGCTCGGTTGTATAGATTGGAGCCAGGCAGTTGAGGACTTCATGCTTGGTCATGCAGAATGAAGTGGGCGTTTTGAACTATGCTGGAAACGAAGTTAGCGTTGTTGGTCGGGCAAAGTTTTCCAGTTCAAGACAGGAGAAGCCTTTACTTTTCTAAGGGTACATAATAAGGTATGCTGAAATGAATAACATACAACTTGAAATGTTGCATGTACCAGTTATTTTAGGGTTAACAGTCGCTTGCGTTGTAAAAAGGTGCCTTTAAGGAGTATATTCCTGCGTAGTTAGCATATTCAATTATTTCACTTTTTCCATTCAACGCAGCACTATATAATAAATTCACTCTATTGAGACTAAATTAATAAAGAGTATGAGCTCGGAAACTGTCCCTGATTACGAAATTCTTTACTAAGTGCTATGTTAAAACCCTAAATGCAAGCACCAGACTTTTAGAATGCGCCCTCTATCACAAATTGTACTTCTAATCTTCCAAAGTTATCAGGGACTTCCCCTAAAAAGGAAACTAGAGGAACGTTTGGTAGAGCGCAATTAAGACACAAAAGCCATTTCAAGCTCCACTTCTAAGTGTAGAAAAGTCTTTAGGAAACACCCTGTTTAACAAAATTTCAATATTTCATTCTGCGACTAATTCAGAGAAACAAATACAACTGCAAGTTGCTCATAAGAACGATGTATACTGGGCTTCCAGAATATGTCCTTACCGCTCTTCCAAGCGCACCATAGGTTTCAAATTGAATAATATAACCAACAATACCAAACAAGAAGGTTCACGAATACTTTATAAATAGGTTACAAAAAATACATACACCCAACTGTCGCCCTTAGCGTTAGTGATATCACGAATGTTTGACCAAAACATTGAAAATAGTTGTGAAAGTATGGCAACTGCAGCAAGTTATATGTGATGATACAGCTACACAAGTTATATTAATGCAACGTGCATTATTTCTTTACACCTTACGATTTGTGAGCCAAGAAATCTAGGTGCAGATGCTGGGTTCATCCATTAAATCAAAGGATTCAGTAAGGAGACTGCCATAACCTCTTGAGGGAAATGAGAAATGGTGACCCATGACAATTTGTGTGGCACAGCCAAATGGAGGAGGGCATGCATGTACATTGGACGGCGTAAAGTCTGGCATCGCGATCGTCTACTGTTGGAATGGCAGCAATGCAAATAGAGAGAAACGCAGAATTCTTCCTCTGTGCACGCAAAACAAGCATAAAGTTCGGAGTTTGCAATCTTTTGCGTAGCGTAGCGCGACTCTATGAGAATGCTCCCATTAAATAACATACGTAGCAATATTCCCGCCTGATTACGTATACACAAAAAGGATCTCTAATATTTATAATTTAGGAATTATTAATAATTAATTAACATGCAATTTGGTAATTTTCCATAATTTTAAAGTAATCTGATTCAAAAATGCACCAATAGAAGGCCCTTCTGAAGTTGTAAATATGCTATAAGTTTCAACACTGTTGTTAAATAAATAAAGGCGTAATTGCCTAAGAAAAACTGCAAGATTTTAGGCAAAAGAAGAGTAGCTTCGTTTCAGACTGACATTGTTTTCCGAGCGTGGGGCCATAAAATTCGAAAGTTTGTTTTGTACTTCAAGGGGATGAGGCAAGTTTTAAGAGTAAACAGACGCTATGAGGCAACGGACTTTTCTCACAGCTAGGCTTTGAATTTTCAACCAGGGAACCAATAAACGTAGAGGATAAGCATTAGAACCAATGAAAAATGGGAAGATGTAGTTACATGTACAAAATTTAGAGGCGAGCAGTGATTGTTATATTGAATGTGGGCGTGGATTTTAGATACTCTGCCATAATTCTCCGTTAAGGAAACACGCAACGCGTTGAGTCGGAAGAACATGACGATAAGTTCGGAAATTTATGAAGTGCCGCACTACGGTGAAATAAAGTAATGCGTGTGGAATAATTATATAGCGTGCTACAGTGTTCGTTGAATTTATTTACCCAGGATAATAAATAACTTAACACACCACAAGTGATTACTTCAAGTTCGCGGGAATCAAAATAATAGTGACAGAGCGCCTTAGATACTAAATAATTAGCCGGAGCAAAACGTTAGCGGACCAAAAGGGGAAGATATTCCTATATAAGAACCGTACGGGGTAGAATAAAAACAAGAATCTTGCAGGAATACGCGCTTTAGTGAGGAAGTGAAAACGCGTTTTCTTGAAGAATAATATCCCAGTGTCGCCACTCCCGCAATCCTACCCTAACAATAACAGTAGGGAATTTCAGACCGATTCGCCGACAGTTGACCCTGAGGTGCCACTATAAGTGCTTCCTGACTGACATCGGCGATCTTGAGTCCTGAAGACTACACCTACAACAACGCAGGTAAGACACCCACAACGAAGTAGCTGGGGGAAACGCTACACATGGATGCAAAGTCTTGCGCTCATGCTACCTCTGCGCTTACATTTCATTGTGAATGGGCCATTACATAGCAAATTCTGAAGTTAATGTCTTCCCTGAGATAAACAAGCATTGCACCAAATAAACACATTCACATTGGAATGATTTAGTTTGGAACTGTTGTATTTGTGATTTAATTTATTATGGTTTCCTTTAGTTCTTACAATGTGTGACGGTTTGTTTTGCACGCTTTAACCTTCAGGCTACTGCATAAATAAAAATCGCTGACTGCTGGATCTCGGGAGTGAGAGGACAATACACCAACGCTACCTGCGTAAAATGCCTCATAATTTTACCAAGGGCTCTGCTGCTTTGTGATCAGTGAAGCAATTTCAATAAAACCACCCATATTACTTTTCTTTCGTCTGCTGATTAAAAAATGAGATCAGAACATAATGTACGGCATCTTTAAATATGGCTGCTTGTCAAAAACTCCGCCTACGTTAATCACACAGAAAAAAAAACCTGCGCATCATATACAGGGATCTCCCGCTCCCGTTAAGGTCTCTGCGTCCCCTCTTGGGATTCATCGCCACTGGTGCGCGGGTGTTCAAACTGGAAATGTTGAGGACTTCTGCGCGTCCCTGTGGGCCTGTCTGCCTGCGGATCTGAGACCTCCTGCGGCTCCTTTTCCTCATCCCTTTCTCCCGGGGGGTGTAGCCACAATAGTTCAAAATAATCGCAGTGCGCGAGGTGTCCCTCTCCAAAAAATACATCCTACAGGGATGAAGAGGGCATGCAGCCTTGGCCGAGACGCAGAACCCCGTGTGTGTGGTAAAGACACATCCTGGAAGCCCGATATTTTGCGAACCATAACGGCGTAGGTATTAGAAGGCATCTAGGGCGGTAGTAGGAGGGGCTCGCCTATAGATAGGCGTGTAATGTTGCCTAGTTCGGACACCCACGGCACAAGCTTGTTTCTTTTTCATGCGCCCAAAATTACTACTGGAAATTTGACATTGCAATATGACTAGATATATGCGGAACAAAATTCTGATGCAGCCTGTCCAAAGGCCATGCTTCTACGCCGTATACTTCTCGAGTTATTGTTCTAGGAATAAACATTGCTTACTCTCACGTTTTTGTTTACGGTATGTTCCAACCTCCATGTTCATATATTATTTCTCTTCATTAAGCAGTAGTCAGTGAGAGATTTACGAAGTGCGGTTTTGAACTGCAAGTATATATTTTGTAAATTAACTCAACACGGTGCACTGAAGTACGGAAGCGCGCGGGCGTTCGCTGAAATTCGGTTCAAGACCACCGCGTAAGGCAAATTAAGTTTCAAGTGCTTTGTGTAACTGTGATAACAAGCATAATACTTTTATTTTTACATTCTGTGTTTTGTGAAGTGTTAATAATGTCGCTTTAAAAATCTGGTAGCAGTGGTGCAGACACTAAGGGCAAAATACTCCGCTCCCAGGCCAGAAATGTTATTTTTAAAGTGTACTCTTTGTTTCAGGAATTGTTGTCCTCCGCGGTGTAGTGGTGACCATGCTAGTATCTAGTTCTCGAGGTCGCGGGTCCAAACCCGGCGGAGGGCGATGGATTTTTTTTCGAACGTAAAAATCCTTAGCATGGCTTCCTTCGGAAGGGAAGTAAAGCCGGTGGTCCCGTGTCGTAGATTTACGGCACGTAAAAGAACCTCAAGCCTGACAAAGAGGCCTTTGAGCAAGATTACCGGTCTTTCACGCCCAAAATTAATGGGAAGCTAACGACCACAGCAGTTGAAGAGCGTCCATAAATAAAACTCAATTTAATTTTTTAAGGAATTGTCATCCGATGAGGTGCTTGATCAGATAAATTTTTCACAAAATCAGGAACTCGCTGCCAAAGCGTGCAACGTGATTGTACACACTGTGTCACACATTGTGAAACTTCTAACACAGAATTTGTGAATCTTTATTTAAATCCCCAGAAAGCATGCCAGAAAGCTCCTCCCCCCAAAAAAACTGGCTGACATGTAATAACTGCGACAGAATGTGCCTGGATTAATTTTGATAATGTGTCAATTTATTTAATGATTAATTTGATATATAAATGATATATTTGTGTAATGTGAATACCGTGTAAATGGTCATTTTTGTGCAATGTAATATTTGTAATGTTCCTATTTCACTAGTTTTAAGATGTCTTAAACTCTGCATTTTTGTAGAAAATATGTTGTTCCCAAGTGCAGAGAAAGTTGGGATCTTCTGTATTAGAACCGAGGGTAAGGTTTTATGATCTTATTTGTCTCCGCTCGAGAAGTATGGAGTGGGGAAATTTAACTGAGAACGGAGAATTACCGAGACAAATCCGGGAGAAAGTCACGCGATATATAAAATAACCAATCGGAATACATATAAATGAAGTAATGTTTAACCACGCTGAGAGAGCCGTGAAAACTCCATGAGAAATCAGTATTCTTAAATTCCAAGTGGTGGATTGTACTCAATGTTTAACCCAAAATTTAGGAGTTAATCTGCAGTTACAGACGAGGAATTCACGCCACTCAGTAATACAAAGTTGGCGCGCAAACAGTATCCACATTGTGCCAAAGTATACAGCGGTATCTTTATTGGTTTCATATATTTAGGGACGTGTTCCTGACATCAAAACAGTAAAAAAGGTTCATATGTACATGGATCTGAAAATCAACCGTTTCGTTGTTAAAGGTCAAAGAAGATGTATTCCATGAGTGAACAGACGGATGTGCACTACTACACTTATGGCTGTGCAGACGGCAATGCAGCACGAGCACGTGAACTTTATGCAGAAAGGTACCCTGACAGGCCGTTACCATATGCAAGAACATTCGCACGAATTCACCAACACTTGAACGAGAATGGCGCATTTGAGAGGAGTACTAGGGATGTTGGGAGATCAAGAGCGGTAGGAGGCATTGAGCTTGAAGAACGAGTTCTTCGTGGTGTGGGTGCAGACCCATCACAAAGCACAAGACGTATCGCTGTAAGGGAAAGGGTTAGTCATATGACTATTTGGAGAATTCTGCATGAAAATCTTCTGTACCCGTATCAACTTCAACGTGTGCAAGGATTAAATGAGGCGGACTTTGAGCCAAGAAGACGTTTCTGTCAACGCATGTTACAGCAGTGCGCTGTGTTCATCAGTTTCCTAGCCTGTATCTTATTCACGGATGAGGCTGCTTTTACTCGCGACGGTATCCTCAATTTTCATAACACTCATGATTGAGCATTTGAAAATCCTAATGTAGTACGACAGGACAACCATCAACACAGATTCTCTCTCGACGTTTGTGGTTGAATAGTTCATGATCACCTTATTGGTCCCTACTTCTTCTCTCCGCGTCTGAAAGGACAAACCTATCTCCAGTTTCTCAGAAATGAGTTGCATCACTTAACTGATAATGTGCATCTGGACATCATCCAACGAATGTTGTTTTTACACGATGATGCTCCAGCTCATTTCAGTATCATAGTGCGTAAGTTTTTGAATGATCGATTTCCGCAAAGATGCATTGGTAGAGGAGGACTCATTGCATGGCCTACTCGATCGCCTGATTTAAATCCAATGGATTTCTTCGTCTGGGGACATTTGAAGTCCTTGTTTTATGCGACTCCTGTACCTGATGTTGACAATTTGAGAGGACGTATCCAAAATGGATCTGCCAAATACGAAACACACCAGAATTTTTAACAGAGTATGCGAGAATGGTACGCAGGCTTACTGCATGCATCGAAGCAAGAGGAAGCCACTTCGAGCAATTTTTGTAACTTTCGATTTTGTGTTGTAACTCTGAAATAAATAATTTTCAGACCCATGTTCATATGAACTTTTTTTACTGTTTTGATGTCAAGAACACGTCCCCCAAGTATATGGCACCAATAAAGATATATCCTGTATGTGTGAATGCCGTGTATTAACAACGGATTTTGTGCTCCGCCAGTCCAGTATAGGGTTCTGAGTGAACAGGAACAATATTCAGTGTTAGAAGTGCAAAAGTGATAATAAATTGCAGTAAATGAAATATTGTGATGACTAGTAAATTCTCCTCAGAGTTCCTTAGTTCCACTACCGAGGTCAACGAGCTTATTAACAGTCCTAATAGGCAAAGTGCATGCTTATATCTTCACTGAGACCAACCAGTCAGGGCAACAGTGAGGATTAAATCATTTTTATCACCTTTCTACGGAGGTTTGCTGATGAAGACGAAGCCACGTCTTACACCATTACTTCGCCTGTACCGCGGTCGATTGTAACCAGCGCGGGCATGGAACCTGGGACTGCAACCAACAATACAGTTAGCCCACCTTCCTCGCTAGTCTTCTATGCAAGGAGTGCAAATACCGACCCATAACATAGCATTCTACCATTCTTAAACTAGAACAGAATTGTTACAAAAAGTAAATCAATAAAAAAACGCAAGAAAAAAGTACGAGCTAGATAAAATTGCATTAGAAAAGGGGCACCAAGTTATTCGTTTACTCCTTATCATTGCCAGTACAATCCATATAATTATTTAGGCTTAAGTAAAGGGGAAAGTCGCTAAAGAACCTACTTTTCGTCTTGCGCATGTTGAAAGGTTTCTGCACGAGAGAGAAAACAAGACTGGATTAATCGTATTTTAAAACTGTAGTATGATTTCTATAAAAAAAGTGCCTCGAGATAACGCCATACAGAAATTCTACAGGAAACTGATTCCGAATTAAGTGAGGATGAGGACGAAGAAGAAGAAAACCAGGAGGATAACGAGGTAGCAACTCCCCTACAATGAGTCAGTTTCAGAAATTCAGGTACGTTGTTTTCAGTAAATAAACACATTAATATGAAATGCTACAGTTTATAATGCTATGTAGAAGCTTGCATTGTTGCCTAACTTTACGTTCTGACAGTTTGTAACGCGACAAACGTTACTTTCCGCTTTCTCCCCATTTTCCTCGCTCTGGCGCATCACTTGGCAGCAGTGCAGCAATGGCAGGCATTATTCCACGTGAAATCGAACGGCAAAAACATTTGTATGCGCTGTAATTTTTCCTATTAATAAGGGGTGCTAAGGAAAACATATTTATTAAATGTTAGCATCTAAAATCCAACGATTGTCACGTTATTGAACGATAAGTGTATCGTATTAATTCATTTTGTCGCCATTTAAGTGCGCATAGCTCCAGAACCCTTTATTTCAGAATGTTGTATCAATTCTCATTTTGTAGATAAAAGTCCGCATCTCATTACAGCATTTACTAATTATTTTTATAATATGCACAAAAGTCTATATACATTTTTATAGAGTCTATATAGTCTCCGGAGTTTTCTAAAACTAAAATATTAGATTCAGAGTTATCCATAGTGTCATTAAGAGAAGTCGGCAATGTTAGTAAAGTGGTTATGTGTTCGTAGTTATAACACAAAAAGTGAATAAACGCAAGATTTACGTAGTTGATGCACGATGACTACCAAGTACTCTGTGAATCTGTGAGGAACTACTCAGAACCGCATACTGCTTAGTAAGCGTTGTTGAACCATGCACATCAGCTTGCTTGACCTTCAGTTCAAAACTTACGTGCGGGAGCGACCATGAGCGCGTAAAGTAATTTACTTCTTTATCTTAAACGAAACCTTATCAGTAAACATTAAGTGAAATATATGTTTGTGTTTAAATTACTGAGTCTTACCATAGGCATATAATAAAACTATTTTTCTTAATCCGTAACCGTCTACACTTGAAAAAATAGAAATTTATTATTTTAAATAAAAATAAGAATGTGTTTACTTATCAGTATGAAACTAAGGTTTAGGGAATCGAAATAAAGCTCGATTTAAATAAATATATTTAAAGGTTTCAGAGTTAAAACAGCTTGAAGTTGGAAATTTTAGGAAAATACGATAAATTTGAACAACTTTAGTTGCAAAACTATGATGCTCTGAAGTTTGAGTTTGCATAAAGCATTGTATCGGACTTGTCTACGAATACAACAGTTTTCGTTTCGTTTAAAACATTCAAGGCCCATTTTCCTTCTATTTAGGACGATTTGAAATGGAATGTCCCATACGCCTTCTACAACCGTACGCCGTAGCCAGGGAACCTCAAGTTGGTGGCTCTTGGATAAAAATAATTGGCTGGTCACAAAATGCGCGACTCAATTGACTGATCAAGTTTATCGACGTGGTACACAGTTTACTGAGACTGGACTCCATTTACATAGAAGTAACCACAGTTTACGAAGCCCAGCTAGATTAACTGAGCGAGATAGCTCCGCGGTAACGTGCGACTCTACTGACTGATCTTTATTGATGAGGGACACATTTGTTCTCGGCCCTGCCAGATGACAGCCTTATCTGAGCTGCCCGCCGGTGTGATTGGGTCATCAAGTTTGGATTCGTTAGGGGACTTCTGCGCATCTCTCCCGCCCGCCCGCCCGCCCACCTGCCTGCAGTCTATAGTCTGCTGTGGTTCCTTCAATTCATTCGTTTCTCCTGAGGGTGGCAAGCACAAGAGATCCGCGTTGGGTCGAGGTCCGAGATGTCCCCTCCTTTCCCTGCTCATAATCAAAGGTTATAATAGTGATAATTATTACTATTCTCATTTAGTAACATTAGGGAGAGTTCATAGAAGTGATTTCAAATGAGAAGCGTTTAAAATTCTAAGTTTCAATTTATCAAATAATTACATAGTTTTCTATAGTTCAGCAACTTAGAAGATACCCTTGGGAGAGGTAACTCGCATGGTCCTGTATTCCCCCCTCTCTAGCTGCATTGGGCGGGTATGCCTCGTAGTTGCTCAAGCAGTGCAGGCGATAACTTTCCCTAGCCCTTGTTTTATTTTATTCTCACAAAATCGTTTATCACTTAATCACACCACTGTTGTTACTCTCCAACTGTAGAGGCAGAACTAAAGACATAAGAGCATTGCAACAAAAATGCTGTGTTTGTAGAATGTTGTGACAGGCCAAGCAAAGAGCAAGGTGCAGCGGGTGTGAAAGCATGTGTTTGCAAATAACTGGCGATAGCATTTCACATACATGCTGTATTGTCATGGGATATATTCCAAAAGTTAACTTACACCTTTTAGAAATTTCATAGCCTTCACTCCCCATCTATCTCTTTAAGGGAAGAAGTTCCTCGCTGACTGATTTTCATAATACAAATTATTTCAATTGAAATTTTACAAATAAATCTAGTGGCTTTAACTTTTTTTATAGGGAGTCCAATCCAAATCATCTCGAAACTGTGCTCTTTAACATACCTCTTACAGAACTGGAATAAGAGTTTTAGTTTTTGAGTTATCACGTAATAAACAAGATTCTATTAAATTTTTCTACATTTTTCTATAAAATTTCTGTGTTCACAACAGTGACGTGACGCTTGCTTACCGCGTATCAGCCCACTTCCTCTTTAAGACACTTCAGTGGATAACTCTTTAGCTAAAGGCAAAAGACAAGTAGAGTGGGGGCGATTTATCCCCCCTGAATACTCGCGCAGTCCGTAGACCGAGGAATTTTACTATTATGTGGTCCAAATCTCTTGATGTTTGAGGCGTGACCACTAATACGGCACTAGCGAACAGCAGCGGTGCGGCGTTGCATCATACGGGCAGTACACCTCGCCGCTGGTAAAACTCATAATTGCAAAATCATGTACGCGCATGCATATTTCATATTTCAGAAAAGCAACAAGTAGCTAGGATAAAGAGCGACGTTTTCCTAAACAAGTACAAAAAATAATCATATTTTTACACCCAATGGTTCGCCATTAATTTATAGTTATCTTTCGTGATGTTTAAACGCAGACTTTTAGTTATAGTTATGCTTGTAATAGTATTAAATCCATTGCTGTCGTGGTTATTTTATATATTGTTATGTCAGACATAATTATCACTTAATAATGTGCAATTCTCCATGTCCTAAATAAATTTAGAAATAGTTATCCCACGAAGTTTTCTAATACAGTTACAAACTTGTCATGAAAATCCTTTCAAAGCCCTTTGACGCAGCTGTACAAAACCATACATGACGTTTTCAATAAACAACGCCATGCATGGTTTTGTTTCGCAGAATAATACCATTGGAAAACCAATGATTAAGTGCATTTTATTGGTTATAGAACCAAGCACGTATGCGTTACATGAGAAGAGCGTGTTGGGATTTTTACAACATTTAACACCTCGTTACTTGGAATGCACTAAAAATAATAAAAGAAAAACAAGCCATACCAAAAATAAGCCAACTGATAACTTTAAGCAAAAAATCGGCAACTGATATCACATTCTCGAGGAAGCATCAACAATGGAATTCATTGCACCATTGACGCGATAGCTCAAGATTATAACATTGTTAAAAACACTTACAAAGCAAAAATGCTACTGGTGTACCTTTCACAGCGCGCTTGCTGGAAGGTTAAGCGACTCAGTTGTGAATTCAACTGCGGTGTACTCAGTTCTTGGTGATATGCTTTGTCCTAGCGTTTATAAAGTTAACTCTTTCATGAAAATGTCTTTTAGTAAACCCAGTAGCACCAGTGCATATAACAGTAAGGTTAGGGCTGTTATCTTCAGTGTGTATAATTTCTTTAAAAAGAATGCCAACTAAAAGTGCAAAAATCTTAACTTACGGTTGAGGCTGCCTAATTAAATACAACTGTTTCACATGTGTGCAGGGAAGTGAGAAAGGATATGCCGTTAGCTGTGCCACTTGAATAACAAAGGACACATAGAAAGGCAAGGCTTCTATTTCTCTAATTTGTGTATTACATTTCCATTATTGCGTCTCTTCTTGTTTTCCTGTAGTTTTTAAGTGAACATTGCGATGACATTTATAACAAACGTAACGTTCTGACGAAGCGAAGAGAAGCGAAGCATGGCAACCGCGCGGTCATTCCGTATTGGTTGTCACGAAACGTCAAGAGATTTGGACCGCACAGTAAGTTGTTATACTATAATGTGTTTCATGACGGTAACAGAATTTAGGTTTGCATTTCGTTGACTCAACTTCATTCTTATAGCACAGACTGGATGGAACAAAGTTTGTATTGCAGTACTAGGCTTAAAGTTAGCAATAGATATTACAAAATTATGCTCCTATTGAAATGCAGAGATCAGTCCTATTGTCATTACTGAGAATTTCATTCTGGGCCGGCCCTTGTAGCGTATAGCTTCGGCGCTCCGCTAAGCTGAGGGTCGCTGGTTCGAGTCCCGGATGGGACGGATGTTTGTGCTCAGGTGTCTGCGTGTTGTGTACGTGTAACAGTAATTGCGGTATAACGCGGTAAAATACACCAGAGAAAACACAGTAATAATAAAGCGCAGAAAAAGGAGGAAAGGGCTTTAATTTAGTTCGGAATCTGTTTGCATTCATAGAAACATTCAGTTGCTGTTGATCGGAAACGTGTATTAGTGTTTATTCATTGCACAGGGAACACAAACATTTACGTTTATTTGATGTTCGATGTGCAGTGAGAGAGAAACGGTTGTTATTTAACATTAGTCGTTTACCTCATTTTATAGTTTATCTCGAATAGTGGTTTTCTGGATAGCGCGCTCTGCGTATTTGACTGCAGCGACACAGTGGCTGTGAAAATTGAACATACACAAGGTACTTAATTATGGAAGTTTAAGTAATGCAACGTGTAAAATAAACGTTGAATATTTATTAATTCTTTACAAGGATGGGAATAAACTAAACTAAACGTTCGAAGCCAATATGTTACTTTTAAAACTATATTCTTAAAATCGTCCATCAGAATTGGGCGCACAAACCTAACGTATTTGATAGAGGAAGAATTCCATATGCATACTTCAAAATTAACCCTAGCAGTGAGCTGTAAGGCCTAAAGGAATGATAATAAATGTGGTTAAAACGGAAAACAGCTATTCATTTTAAAAGAAAATTATACTACAACAAATATTACAGAAGCCGAAACAGGTCTAAAGGCTGTCCCAGAAGTACCCGACCTTAAAAGAAATTGGGGGAAGAAACATATTGATTTCTCTACATAGTCTCCTTTCAGCTCATTACACTTTTCCCAGCGATGTTCAATAGCTTCGATACCCTGTTTATAGTGAGAACCGTAGAGTTCTGCAAAATAGCCATCAACTGAAAACTCCACCTCTTCATTGTTGGCAAATCTTTTACCACCAAGGCTCTTCTTCAGTTTTGGAAACAGAAAATAATCAGAGGGGGCTAAGTTTGGCGAATAGGGTGCATGAGAAAGCAATTCGAACTTTAACTCATTGATTTTGGCCATGGAGATAATGGATATGTGAACTGGTGCATTGTCTTGATGAAACAGAACCTTCTTTTTCGCTAAATGCGGCCGTTTTTGCTTGATTTCATCATTCAAACGTTGCAATAAGTTTCCATAATACTCGTCATTGATTGCTTTTCCTTTTTTAAGATAATCAATGAGCACGCGCATCCCAAAATAACTGACGCCAAGACCCTTCCTGCAGATGGAACTATCGCCTTGTTTGGAGCCGATTCTTCCCTTTCAATCCACTGTTTTGACTGTTCCTTCGTCTCAGGTGTGAAGTGATGGACCCATGTTTCATCCATGGTTATGAATCGACGCAAAAACTCGGTTTTATTCAGCAAACCATCGCCAAACACTCGCCTGAAACATCTTCACGACGCTGATTTGTTCCATTATGAGTAAACGCGGTATCCATCTTGCGCACAGCTTTCTCATGTCTAAATTTTCAGTTAGTGTGCGATGTACAGCACTTTTTGAAATGCCTACGATGTCTGCTAGCACGCGCACCTTCAGTCAACGGTTATCCAATACCGTTTTGTGGATATTCTTCACAATTTCTGGCGTGGTCACCTCATTTGGTCGACCATTGCGATGTTCGTCTTGGCAGGTCCTACGGCCTCGCTTAAACTCTGCCACCCAATATTTTACTGTTGTAAACGAAGGAGCAGACTCCCCCAGAGTAGAATCTAGCCCAGCTTTAATATTAGTTGGACTACGACCTTTCAAATAAAAGTGTTGTATGTTACATAACGATGGCCAGCTTTATCCATGTTTACAAATTCGCTGAGAGAGTTCACTATTAATAGCTGCCAAAGAATTACTAAACAACGTAGCATCGTCAAACTTCAAACTTAAGCTTTATAAGGGTGGTACTTTCTGCCATAGTCATTTTTTTAAACAACCACCGCTACATGTACGTCAGGTCGGGTACTTCTGGGATTGTTCTCGTATAAACCATGTTATTAGTGCCATTAAATGCACTTCGGTTTCATTGGAAAGCTTTCTTTTGCACTAGCTCAGTTCGAATGTGTACAGGTTTATGAATCTGAGCATATGCAATTATAACAACCCAAATACCTGGAATGTTTGTGTTTAAGTAGTATTACTGTTCTAAGCAATTTTTTTTAAGTATGAATGAATTATTCTGATTAGCAGAAATATATGTATTAGTACGAGAACTATGTTTAAAAATAGCATACCACAACATCGGAAATATACTGTCGGCTTGGGTGCCTAAGAACTGTCGCATATCGTGTCACCAACCGAATAAGGTGCGCCACACTTACTGGACATCGAACCACTGAGAATTGCTTTGATGACCGCGCACCACGAAATATTGTCAAGGGAATATTGCAGAGTTAGGTTGAGCAGCCATTAAGGTTAACCGCCAATATTCCTATGAGGAAACGAGATAACTGATCGTGTCCCCAAATTAAATATTATCAGATCTAGTAACAGCAGAGACGTTTCAATTAACACAAATAATCGACAATTCTGACGAAAAACAATTTTTGTAGTCAATATAAACTTCTACTACACAAGTAAATACATATATCTTCAGAAAACATCAGAATTTAAACAGGAAACTCCAAGATGAAGCTGGAGGAAGAATCGTCCTTGCCTGTGGAAGGCTTTGGTCACAACTTCATGGTCAAATACCAGAAGGTAAACAGAAAGCTGATATTCCAATTTTTAGAGAGCTCTATATTTCCTGAAATCTTTCGTGGAGGACCACCTTGGCGTTAAACACAAGAAAGAAATGAAGGCGTTAAGGGTTTGCCAAAGGAATATGGAAAGAAAAAGAACTGAAAATTCAGTGGCGGGACAAAGTGAAGAACGAATAATTTGCACGGAGGAGTATTCTATCAGATGTAGCCGCTAAAACACCGGCTTTAGATATTTTTATAAACCTCCCAGCTCTGCATTACTGGACAGAAGCAGAGGCTAGAGTCACATATTGCAGTTTTAAATGTAATGGAATTGAAAATGTAACTTAAATTTTGGTATACATCTGAAGTTTCCTAGCGACAGTTGCTTGGATAATTCGTTAAATATGATTCAGGACCGAAATGTTAACCGGGAAGGCAATATCTGTGTCTTACCAGGGGCGCAGTGAATGGGGAAAAAAGGGATTCGTCTAATGATCAGTGTCGTGAACCAATGTGGTACACATACTGATCGAAGACTAGCCATGGCACAGGTGTAGGAATATTTGGCTGTGGTCTCGGTCAATGCGCCACTGGTTTCCAGACAGAAGTGTATGCTACCTTGGCTAGCACATGCAGAAGTATTTGTTACGGTTATGTAAATAGACAAATTACTGTACTTTCAGCCAACCAGCCTTGAAGGCTATTGAAGCGAATGAAATCAAATTAAAACTTGTCTGGGAGTATCGAGAGTCCCTCATGAAACTGGCTGTATCGACAAGGTGTCACTGTTGTGGGTGCCAAGACATATGGGAATTCGTGGCAATGAAATGGCAGACGATTTGGCTAAAAAGGATCAGCTACTCTGGTCTGCCGGAAAACGTAAGGAGTACGAGGATCCGATTGCATGATATAGGTACTCAAAAATACAATGCCTGACTTAAGCAACGGCAGAACTCGTGAACTGCTTTCCATGAACAAGAGTACAAGTTCGTTAAACGTTTCAGTGGTAACAGTATATGGCTATCTCAAGGGACACTTATACAAGATGGGTAAAGATGTTGATCCAGCTTGTATAAGATTCAAAAGGCAGATGGAACGGTGAGTCATCTGTTGAGTGACTGCGGGCGTCTTGTAGGTGAAAGGATTAAACGTTTTCATCAAGAGTTTAAGCAATTGCATGAACATAGCAAGGTCTCAATAAGAAATATGTCCTCCTTTATAGAGGATGCAGGCATTCTGAGAGACTGAAAGTAGAGGTGCACTTGGATCAGTAATGGTCGAGAAGCTTAGGGCTCTCTTAGCCCACCACCTTCTAAATCTAAGTATAAACCTAAACCTAGCCGCTACAGCACAGCAAATAAAATGGGTATGGGAAGATCCTGTATCAAGATTGCAAGGGTAGGGAAGAGAAGTACAGTGCCTTCGTTTTATGCCAAGGCCACAACCGCCTTATATGCGTATCGGCCGAGACAACAGTGACCTCGGCATTACGCCACAGCGCAGAAGCGACGCAGGACGTGTCAAGTGTACGTTTATCAGCTTGTGGGCTGCCTCAGTCGTTGCTTTGTCTTCGTGTTGTGAAGTGTTTCAACAGTAGGTGTGTTGCGTGTGATTTCCTTAGGAATGTTATTCACTTAGCAGTCCACGGAAATGCCTGTCAACAAATTCACGCTTGAACATACGTAAAAACTGAATCATGTAGACACGTGTGCAGACAATTTGAGCAGCAGTTTCCTGGTTATCCAGTTTCGGGTAGACACTGAGATGTTTGTTCAATAAATTTAGAGCAACGTAATCACTAAACGCTAAAAATAAAGTGTATAATAACAATTCCCACGCCACAGGCGGACTTAAGGACAATATGAAAGCAGAAATTATTAACATTATGCAAGAAGAACTTTACGTGTGAATGGTAATTTCAGCCGACGATGTCAAGAATGTCTTCGCACATATGGACATCACTTTCAACAACACTTATAACACGGTTATACTCATTACATATATGTTACTAACACTCGTAAGTAACGCGGGAGTTACTGAACGGAAAACCCCGTAGTGTAGTAGACTGTGTGCGGAGCACGCATTCGCGCGATCCGCGGCCTTGTCATAAAACGAAGACACTGTACTTCTCAGATGGAAGTGGTGTTAAAGATCAACTGGATGAAAACATGGGCAAAGACGGCACGAGATAGCTAACTATGGTAAGAACTAGGCAGAAAAGGTTAAAAATCAACCTGGATGTAATAAGGGTGATATGTATAATTCTTTTGATACAAGAATTCTTGAGCATTTTGAAGAAATGTGATTACAGGTCTTGCTGTAAACCTGTTTTTATTGAACTAGAAATGTTAATGGTTGTAAAACTGTACTTGCTAGAGTTATTAGTGCATGTTCGTTGTAGTATTTCTATTATTTAAGAAAGGTTGTACCTGATCATATTCTGAGATATAACACAGCCATCAATTTACCTCAGTTTAGGCTCAGTAAGTCAACTAATTCTCATTTGCATTTGGATCCAAAGTATTACAATATGTTCCCCTCTTGTTGAGAGTTATATGAAACCAAGTTTTCAGGCACTATTTAAATGGTTGGTGAAAAACCTTTTTATGCTTTGGATGAGTGTTTAAACTTGCATGACAGTGAAATATTGTTAAAGCAACGTTTCTGTGCATCGCCAACGTATTTTTCTGTTTTTTGATAATGTCGGTGCCTGTAAAGCGCCATCTGAAAAATTTGAATGGAATAGAATAAAATATAAGCAGCCGTGACGCAAAGCTATTGCACACATCAGTCGACAAGGAATAATTATAGTCAGTGTTGTTATAATAGTAAATAGGGTGAATAAGGTTGGAGCTTAAATAGATGTGTATTAAATAAAGCAAAAGCAAAAAGTAAATACAAACTTTCTTATGGCCCACAGGAGGCCCTTGCCCTACAGGCTTATAATATTCATAATTATAATTAATTAAACATTTATTATGCTCATGCAGTCCCTCATAAGAGCTTAGATTCATTATTTAACGTGCTAACTGAACCAAATTCATTATTTTAGTACATCACTTGTTAGAGAACTCCTCGCCCCCAACTGTGCGAGTCCCTGGCGTTCAGGCATTGAATGATTTTTTTCACTCTCTGTAATAAAGGTATACCTAAAGCAGGAAAAATGCGGATAATGTTAGCTATTCTTACAGTGCACAAAAACTCCACATCTCGATTTTCTACACATTTTATGATATTCTTTGTTCTAGAGGCTGGAAAACTCGCGTCAAAGAATGAGAGAAGCATCTTTGATAAGACGTCGACGAACCGCTCTCTGCCAGTGTTGTTATGGAATGTAGCAAACACAACAGTCTCCGACGGGAAATAAAATCTAAAAAGTTGCTCGTCTGCAATTACGGCAGTTTTCCTTTGATCTTTAAAACAAATTGAAATACGTAACAAGGGGAGTTGAAACGATGCACATGTCAAAAAGACAAATTGCAAGGTTAATTAGGACAGACAGGCTACAGGGCTATTGCTTCTACCTATGAAAGTAGAATTCTAGGAGTAAAATAACTGTTTTTTCCGATGGGCATAAACGTGATCGTTTCATATACTGTGGCAAAATAACGCCGAATACCATCTGTATTGCACTTGAATGTAGACAGATTCGAATAGTTACATATACGAGGGCGGATTAATAAGTCCATGACTTTGACGAGAGATAAGAGTTCTAATCACGGGTTTCTTGTTTGCACCCAAGTCTTACATCTATTCTGGGTATAATCGCAGAAATTTGTCGTCATTTGTTTCTTAGAACATTGTTGAGAGCATCTAAAATAAGCAGATATGTATTGCTTCGTAGAAAATGGAGAAAAGTGAATTTCGTTTTCTGATAAAGCACTACTGTTTGCGTGGTAAGACGGTGAAGCAAACGGAAAAAAAAGCTGAACAAGTATTGTGGGGACTCTGCTCCATCACATGGCATGGTTCACAAAATTTCGATGTTGCCGTTCGAGCACAAGAGATGCCGTGCGCGCAGGACGGCCGGTTGAGGTCACACCAGAAGAAATGGCGAACAGAGTTCACGATATTGTGTTGCAAGACCACCGAGTGAAAATCCGTGAGAACGGGTGAACGGGTGTATAACATTCTGCACGAATTTTTGGGTATGAGAAAGCTGTCAGCAAGATGGGTGCCGCGACTGCTCACAGTTGAGAACAAGCGGAATCGTGTGACCATTTCACAGGGAAGTTTAAACATGTTTCAGCGCAACCCAAATGAGTTTTTGCGGCGTTATATCACGGTAGATGAAACTTGAATCCATTACTATCAACCTGAAACCAAACAACAATCAAAGCAGTGGATTTCCTTCGGCGAACCTGCTCCAAAGAAAGCGAAAACCATTCCGTCGACAGGAAAAATCATGGCAGCTGTCTTTTTGGATTCACAAGGAGTGAAAGACATCCAGTACCTGGAAAAGGGTAAAAGGATCACAGGTTCGTATTATGCCGCAATGCTGGATCAGTTTCACAAGGAATTGTTAAAGAAACAACCCCAGTTGGTGAAGAACAGTGTTCTCTTTCACCAGGATAATGCACCCACACACAAGTCAACCATTGACAACGTAAAATTTGTGGAATTGGACTATGAACTGCAACCTCACCCACTATATTCTCCAGATTTGGCTCCGAGCGACTTCTTCCTTTTCGCAAACCTGAAAAACTGGTTCGCTGGGAAGAAATTCACGTCCAGTGAACACATCATGGCAGAAACAACCTCATAGTTTACAGAATTTGAAAAATAATATTTTTGGAAGGGTTAAAAATATTGGAGAAACTTTGGACAACGTGTATTGAATTGAAAGGAAACTATGTTCAGAAATAAGATTAATTTTTTGGAAAAATTATTTTCTTTAAAAGGTGAATCCGCCCTTGTAAAATTACGCGTCACATCGCCATCCTAGATTCTTTCCTAAAATCTTCATTAAGGCGAGAAAGCCAAGGTGACTTCATTTCTATCCACAGTGTGTTCAAGTGAGTTTGTGACAAACTTTGTCGTGTGATGGTGCTCTCAAATGGAACGACGTTTAACTATAAACCTATATTCGGCGACAGTCTAGTAGTAAGCTATGCAGCTTTGAAAACTGACCATTATTGAATTCATTTTTACTGCATTCTCATATCTAATATAATGGTACATGTCGGGACTAACTACGGTAAACACTGTTAACATAAAGTACTGAAATATTAATATTACGCAACCAAGGATAATAATGACCATCACCCGGTTGTTGTTATTCCTGACGCTCATTACATAAAAGGGATGATTAAAACTTGCATAGAGTAACATAACGCATGTGTAACAACTAAGCACAGCAGACAGTGTTTACATAACGAATTGAAACTTTAGTAGTCACCGAACCAAACGTGGTAGTGCTTCCGGAAGTTCGCTTAATTGAAGATATTAAGTACACAAAAAGGACAATTCAAAACTGGCATAGAAAAACTTGGCTGTTTTCAAGGATGTGTAGGTGTACACAGGAGCGTTGTTGTATATGGACTTGTAAAAATACCTTCAAATTACACCATCTATCATAGCTGAAGGATTCACAACCGACTCGGCACGAGCTTTGCTCAGTGGGTTGGCTAGCGACAGAACGTAATTCTTGAGAGTGTGTTCTGGTATACTAAGCCTATCTTCGCAGTAAAAAAAAAAAAACCGAGACAACTTTAAATATTGAGTGTATATTTTCAAAAAATGAAACTAGTCTAATGTGCAAAACCTCGCCATAAAATTTAAAAATTTTGAATTCTGCAATTATTTATAGAAATTAATTCTTTACAACCAACGATTCAATTTTGTCATAATAAAACGTTTCCTGGGAAGTAATCAAGTACGTAAATTAAATTAAAAATATCAATCCTGTATTCAATTATTAAAACTCTAAAACAAAAATATGCTTGGTACCAAGGTGTCCTTTGGTTCTGTTTATAAACCTTCAAAAATGTATCCTAAAAATTAAGAACCTAAACAAAAATTCAATCGTGAACATTTTATAAAGTATAATTACACACACACACCTCTGCTTAAATGTCACTTGTGGGTATTAAATGGAAAAAAGAGTAAAAATCTTAATCTGTTCCTTATTCTACAAAATTTGAAGATTTTTTCTCTCTATAAGTTCCAAAAGTTCAGAACAATAATATGCGTTTCGTCTAAGGCTATATCGCACTCTATATTTTCTTTAAATTTTTCCTAGCTCTATTAATGAAAAATTCCAAATAGCATCTTTAAAAAGCTGTAGACGTTAAATTTTCACAGTGGCTGAACCCTTCCTCTGTGAAAATATTAGTATGAAAAAATAAGTATCTTTCAACAAACAACACACTATGTGAACAACTTTTATCTTGTGTGTTGGCAGTGAATTTTGGAAAAAAAATCGGAATACTCCGCAACAACTTCGCAGATGCATCGGAAAAGGAACGCGCATTATTATCTGCGGTAAGCTTGAAATGCTTTAAGGCCATTGGGTACTGAAGTTGCTAATTTCAAGAAATATCAATCATTCATCTGAAATTTCTGGGCAGATTTTTTTTGTTATAATTATAGTATTAAGTTAATTCTCATGATTGCCTGTGCTTTACTTAAAACATACCTCTTCAAAGAATTAAAACTAGTTTTATGAATGATGTAACGAATTACTACGGGAGAATGGGTTCAGGTTGCGAAATCTGCTCTCAGCAGACATGACGTGGTCTTGCAGGGGCAAATAGAGGTCGAATCAGGAACCGGTGACACTTGGAAATGCTTACTGCTACATATGTATATAAGGAAAGCAAAGAAAGGAAACAGCAAAACTGCATCATGTTCTGCATCATTATCATGAGGACTCGCTTGGCAGACATAGGATCCCAGGAACTGCATAAGTTGCCTATACAAAAGGAAGAATGAAAAGGTAGATAGCTTAATATATGGTCAGTCACATAAGGAGGAATGGAAAGAGTGGTACTTAAACCCAAGACGCACACACAGGTGAAATTTATTAAGAACCTGCCTTTGAATTACATGTTGAGATACAGAAAGTTACCACTTGGTACTGACCCAGCAATGGCCGTCGCCTCGAGTCAAAGCTGGGGGAGCCAGCGGCTACGTCCTATCTCGCCTAGTTCCCTCCAAAGACTGCTTCGCGTCCTCATACTAAATTCGTGTTAGTTGCTATCACGCATGCGCACAATACGAAAATACAAAAGAATTCCCCGACCCTAGTGATCCCTCGCAAATACATTACCGCGCAATTCCCCATCCCACAGCAATGTCTGCAAACAATGGCTTTAACAATAAGAAATAATATCAAATTAACTATAAATGTGACATCTCCCCGCGGCCCACAAGACGACGTCCTCGGCATCTAAAGCGAAGGAAAAAGCAATTATATAGGACCAAAATTTAAAATAAAATCATAGATACATTACAATAAGCCAAGAAATACTCTTCTGTTCTTGCTTTAAAATCCCGTAGTTTATTATGACTTGTGTGACTGTTTAAATGACAAAATTATACAGGATGTCAGGGCTAGAGGTATACACAAACAAATGCTTATAACGAAAGAACTGTAAATTTGTGTTGTTGGGTAAATACGCAATCGATAGACACACACTCTCCAAGATTTGATCATTATTATTTCATGAACAGCGCTGAGTCGTATGGCGCATGCACACAAATGTTTAATATGAAGCAGGCAAACGTACTCCTAACAGTCAACATGTGGACGCTATAACGAAAGGTGCGGTGTATGCTATGGTTAGTAGAGTTTCAATCAGTGACACGTGCTCAGCGGCATGCAAGAAGAGAATGGAATGTGGATCCTCCAACACAGGAATCCATTTATCAGTGGGACAGAACTCTTTGAGAAACGGGAAGTTTGATTTCAAATTGTGGAAACGTACTAAAACACATGTGAATGAAGAGACCGCGGAACGTGTGCACGAAGCATTCGCTAGAAGCTCACGTAAATCCATTAGACGGTTCTCGACGTTGTGCACAAACGTCTCCGGTTGCGTGCTTACAAAGTCCAACTTTGCATCACATTAAGCCTGAGGTTCACCGTAAACGATTTCGCTAATGACTTAGCAGTTGAGCGCCCTTAAACACAAAAGAGCCACAGACGATTTGATTTTCCTGTCGAAATGTTGCAAGTATAGACGAAAACGACTACCTCAATGCAGTGCTGTTCAGTGACGAATATACATTCCACGTCTGTGGCAAAGTTAACAAACATAAATTTTTGGGGAAGTAAGTATCCAGGAGTAGTTAGAGTTGAAAGGGACACACCAAAATGTGCATGTTGGGTTGATATTACATAAAGATGGTGTGAAGGGTCCATTTTTATGGAGTCTACAGTGATAGGACACACACATCTCGACATGTTGGCGAAACATCAGTTCAACAGATGCCTCCCGACGTCATTTTCCAGCAGGATGGTGCCCCACTCCACTTTCATGGGGATGTTGCCAGATTTCTCCATGAGACGTTTCCTGAGCGTTGGATCGGAAGGGGTGGTCCCATTGCCTGGGCCCCTCGTTCCCCCGATCTAACTCCGCTGGATTTCTGTGCTTGAAGGTTTATCAAGGACATTATTTACAGAACAAACGTTTGAGATCTGGTGGATTTGAGACAAAGGATCTACTTCGCAGTAGAGGCCATAGTACCTGCTTATGAATATGTGGCGAGAAGTGGAGTACCGTTTCGATATCTGTCGATCTACAAAGGTGCCCGCATTGAACTGTACCGTCATGTATAAAAATGTTTGAGCTAGTGTGCACAATGCTGGGCAAATAAAGTTATAAACCTTAGTAGGTACTGAAATATAAACGAGACTTCTAGACCGGACACCCTGTAGACCAATGTTTCGGTAGAGGACCCTCCCACACTGCCAATCCCGCAATGGACACAGAAATTAGTTTACCTCACCCACGGTTCTCACCCCACTCAACACATCTCGCTGACACTTGCACTTGTACCGCTCTGAGTTAGCGTCTACGAGAGCAAACTTACTGACAGCATTAGCAGGCCGTTGAACTGGAACTGTGCTGCGAGGAGGGTCCCTTCCCCACACCCGACGAACCCTGGAAATGTAATCAGGATAGAAGGTGGACGCTTGCTTGGTCCACCACTGCCAATCACCAAACTTACCGACGACATTAATGTCTGCTCCCAGAGTTCTTTCTACTGCTCATGGGACAGCGAAACAGCAGCTGGTAGGGGTCACCGATGATCATTTGTCTAAAAGAGTTTACAGAGGTGATTAGTACAGAAGCATAAACGAGTCCTGTTTACAAAAACTAAAAAATAAAGAGAAAAAGAAAAACCCTAATTAAGAAGTAAGCGGCTAGTTTAACTGAAAATATACCATCGCTACTGATCTCTCTCAAATACAATACCGCGCAACTCCCTATCCCACAACAATGACTGCAAACAATAATTTTAGCAGTGAGAAATAATATAAAATTAACTATAAATGTGACAGTATTATTCCTGAAATCAGAGATAAACTTTTGTACAATATTAAAATTTGTCTTGAAAATACAAAAGTATGCCACACTTTTAGTATTATCACAATCAATCATGAATTGCATATTAAAAACCTAATTCTAAAACTATACTGTGTGTCAAGAAAATGCTTTTCAGTTCTTCTTCCAGCTTCAAAGAAATCTGAAGGATTTTAAACAAAAGCTGTATCAGAGGGAGTGACAAAAATATAAGAAAACAAGTTTGTGGGGAAATAAAAGTTCTAAAATTTCAACCCTTATTTGCATACACCCGCGCACGTCCATTTAAATGTGACGTTTGGGCATTTAAATGGTCAGAAATTAAAAAAGTAATCGGATCCTAATTCTACAATGCTGAAGAATTTTTCACCAAAGCTTTAGAAATGATTTTGATTTATATTATATCCAAAATGGACCTTCAAGCACAATTAATGTAATTTTCCACACCCAGCAGAATAGAATAGCGGCTGTTGCCTTACGGTGCTGCATTTTAAAGCAGTTTTCTCCAAATCTGTGAGAGAGAGAATTAGAAAGGTTTTCAGTGTACTCTTTGGGATTCTTCCCTGTTTTAAGCGATGCTATCTATACCTCTCTCCAACCGGTATATGATGGAGGAAAACTATAAGATTGACAACGCCAGGTCTGTCCTCCCTGACTCAGGATATTTCCGGGTTTTCCTCAGTCCTCATAACTGGCAAATGCCGGGGAAATACCCTAAACTGAGGCCTGGAACGTTTACTTCTAAATTTCCTTTCCCAGTTATCATTCATTTCATGTATTGCCAGTGTCGCCCATTGTGGCACTGTATGTAGTAGGATGTAGGATGTGTTTATCGGAGTGGAACACATCGCCACTGCCACCAGCTTGATCTATTGTGACTACACCCCACGGGAGGCAGGGATAAGGTGAAGGAGCCGTAGGTAGTCGCTGGTCGGCAGGCAGACGGGCTCACAGAGACGTGCAAAAGTCCCTAATACTTCCGAATTTATCACCCGCGCACCAGTAGATGCGAAAAATTGCGAGAGAAGACGACGAAGCCACCCTAACGGGCGGGACAACGCACCCTGGTGTTCACAGGGAAAAATGTTTACAATGCGCAAGCAATTACGGCCTCTGTCCGACACCACCAGCACCGCAGGACCCGAAGACTTGTCTAGCGTATAAGGGAGAGATGAAATGAGAGGAAATTGGGGGAAGGAGAAGGAGAAATCGTGGTAGAATACACCACACCGACATTCGCCTAGGCGACTAGGAGAAAACTACGAAAACCCCACGGTCAGAGTGGGTGGTCATTGTCCTCCGTAGTGTAGAGGCTAACATGCTGTCCTCTAGTTCCCGAGGTTCCGGGTTCAAACCCGGCGGAGGGCGATGAATTTTTCTGGGCGTAAAATCCTTAGCATGGCTTCCTTCGGAAGGGAAGTAAAGCCGGTGATCCCGTGTCGTAAATTTACGGCATGTAAAAGAACCACAAGCCTGATAAGGAGGCCTCTGAGCAAAATTACCGGTCTTTCACGCTCAATATAGAATAGAACGCTAAGGACCACAACAGTTAAAGAGCGTCCATAAACAAAACTCAATTTAATTTCCGGGAATCGAACACCGGACCTCCCGAATGTGGGCTACGGACGCTGCCGCCTGAGCCATCCCGCTCGATGCTGTATGTAGTAAGTGTAAACGTTAAACATTATTCAAAATTCTGTAACATTGGTAGGTAGGGATGAAGACACTTTCAGGATGTCAGAACACGCGACATTATAAGGGGAGTTATTCATCCTTTACCACGCGTTTACTCCTTGAAGATATGAGAACTCCCTTCTGTCTCGAATTCTAGTGTACAAGGAATTCCTTGCTTGGTACAGCGTTGTAAGTGTGCCATCATAGCCAAAATCCAGTGTGACAGAAGTCCGCTGAATACCGACATAATTCTTGCTACTTTCTGATCACAACCTACTTTAACTCCTATTGAATCTAAGCAAATTGTGACAGAATGCTTACCCCAGAACACAAAACTGGAGTACAAATCTTAAAAAATCTGGCAAGATAAATTCTAATCAATGTATCATTCACATACTTTCAACTGAATGCACTGATTTCTATTATTTTAGGTGTAGAATTACCATAACACTTACCGGGTGTTGCGCGGATATTTGTAAACTCCAATGACAATGTAATAATTTAATATCCCCTTCCGCGTTCTATGTAAAGTTATTGACAATGGCCTAGAAGAGTTTTAGTGAATTCTTCGCTTTATCCCATATAGTTGTAAATTCGTACAACCTCTTCCTAATAATGGATGAGCAATCCGCTGGTATTCAGCGCAAGGTTGCGAAACATCGGCGGATCATCTGAATTCCTTAACTTCCCCCGACGGTCTTCCAAATTCTGGAAATGCTGCATAGCCTATAAGTACGCTTTGGCGGTGGAACAATCATCGGTCGGAATGGTGGAGTAATTTCTTAGATATTCACAGTAGGTGAAATTTTCAGCATTACTACTTTCTTTTTGGTTCCATAGTTATAATAAAGGCTACATAGTTTTCGCATAATACGGAAAACCTTAACATATATACCGAATTAGCGATGAAGCTGGTGAATATGAAGATTCCCTGCTCCCAGGCCAACTGTTAATCAACCGCTTTGGAAAAGAGATACACCCTAAGATCATCGAGAAAAATATTATTCTCAGCTGTTAAGTATAAACTTTCCGTTGGCTGATTTATAATGCTAGCCATATCTCTCTTTATGTAATTATTTAACATACCCTGCTAACAAGCTTGATTGAATCATTCAAAGTAAATAAAGCAAAACGTTCTTACATTCGGGTTATTAAAATATTGTGACATTAGCCAGGTTTTCAACCGCCACTCTCTGTTCTCGCTGCCATAAGTTTTTATGTAGCTCACAGTCACTTCACTAAACTGAACTATTTCAATTTCCGTCAGTTCACTTCTTCGCGACGTAGCCTCGTCACGCCGGGAGGTTCACTTCATTCGGGAATCGAACACAAGACCTCAACAACCCGTCGCTCCTCAGTAGCACTCGATGCAAGTCACAACAATGGTCACCAACTCGCTCGGAGAATCGCCCTTGATGTCGTACGGGAAACTCCCCCGCCGACGCAACTCGCCTCTCACTCGACCACTGCTCACCTCGCACTGACTCTTCTCGCGAGAGCGCTCGCTTATATAGTCAGTAGAATCTTTCCACAACGTTCTAGAACTATTTCGACACTTTCTGGAGGTGGCGGAGAAGAAGCTTCCAGAAAGTTCTAGTTATCTGCCGATAGCGCGTCCGGTGTTTACGTTGGTGAGCGGCCGTTATCCGACCGCTCGGCGCTGACCTCCCGATAACCTTGGGCCATAGCCACTGCGTCACAGTATTTTATCATTGTTATTACATGCGTATGGTATCGCACCCTTATAAGGAGATTAGATTCTGTTTTGTTTTACTGTATGTTGGTTGCTTTATCGTGACCATCTACATAATTATATTGCTTGGAATGAAATATCCGCGTCATTAGTCTTATTTGACATGCATTTTCTGTAGAGTAACGACTATTTTCTACTCGATGGCGTTCTCAACATAAAATCAAAATCTTCGTATGTTCTTTTATAACTCCAATGGCCTTGTAAACCTTTTTTAGGCTTTTAGTAATTTATGAACTGAAATTAGGAGGCGTTTTATAGATCACGTCCGTCAGAAAGACTAAGGCTTTTCAATGGTGAAATAGTTATAAAAATTGGTTAAGTGGTGTTTGAGATTACGTTATATACACATATATATACATATTTTGTATATATAATATTAGTAAAAATTAATGGTAGAAACATAAATTAATCCTTATTAATATAATCTTGGTAATAAACATAATAGTTGTTTGCTTTGGCATTAAGTACTACTTGAGTTTGTCTGCTAACCCCGTGTGCAAGAAATGATGGTTGTTCCTGTTGATGGCTGAAACCAATATCAGAGGTTGGTACGTTACAACAAATCTGCTTTTGATCTCCACTCAACTGAATCCTCACGAAAGTGAAAGCATGCGCAAACAAGAGGTAATGGGTGTAATAGAATAACGCAAATAATTGTCGTCAAAAGTCAAGTATAAAAGCATAGAGAATTCTAGTTCAACTCTGAATCTACAAAGCAAAATACTGTACGTGGGCGATTAACGAAAGGTTCACTAATGCGGAGAAGTGCTGTAAAGCGAAACAGGAAATCAAACTTGAATTGCAACCGTGATGGTAATGGTGGGTTTAACTATATGTTTGGAATTTTGTTGTTAAATACTTTTATTGACTCTGTAGCATTTCACGTGAACATTTCGGAGCAAGTTTTGAAGAACTTAGGGCTTCAGTCAATTATGCTGATTATACAATATGCATATGAATTTTTGTTTCAATGGTTGTATTTTACGGACGCATTTGAGGCAGTGGTATTACAGCAATGATCCTCTACGTGTAGTCATTTTTATTTATTATTTATACGATTTCATGCAACTAATTAAGAGGGCTGCAGAGGCATAATAGGGAAAACATTCGAGGGCTTTGGCTTTTGCTCTTTCCTTCCCTAGATCAGGCCCATCTCTAAAGCAGGCGTTGCTCTACTGCCGGTAGCTGTTTCCAACATTTTCTAAAGCGCATTTGTAAAAAATTGAATAGTTTTGCTGAACACAATTTCTCCTTGAGCACCGCATACACGTAACCGTGTGCTAACACCGCTTAGGGGGTTCGATTCCGATAGAAGTTAATTTAATGCTGTAGCAGGGTGGACAGAAATTTGTTGTGGTTTATATCTGGAGCCAACAGAAGCATTTGACAATACATCCAGTTCCACATGTTACACACCCGACTTGCATAACATCAGGAAATGGCGTTAAGTATCCATATATCCATAGTTTGTGGAGTGGGAAATTCCATGCATATGCTTTTTGGACTCTGTGACTACCTGTTCACTAAAACTTTTTAAAGGTGCAAAAATTAACCAATTAGGCTAGTTTCTCTTGGGGGATTATCCATGTACTGCTGATGTATACTACTAGAATTGACCCACCAGTTGGCCAACTTTCCGCTCCGCTATAAAGTCACTCATTCACCTTGTTTAACATAACATAACATAAGATCTCAATCTATAGACCCTATTGTGAGCTAGACCAGCTTAAATAAAGCTAGTCTACTCTAGGATGTAGATTACGTCATAAATACATAAAATTACATTGTGTACTTGTATGTAAATAAATTCTAGTTCTTATGTAGAGTACGTTAGAGCTAAAAAATTTTAAAACAATATTATTTATACTTAATGTAGTTATAAAATTTGGTAACATTTTATAGTCAGTTATTTTTGAATGAAAGAAATCCTCCTCTGTATAGAAAGTGTGAATGGTGAGATTTTTTAATGCTAACTTGAATTTATTTTTATTAGTTTTCAGTTCCTTAGTATATGATGGAAGTGAATTAAATCATACTATACTGTTGTAGTAAGTCCTTTTTGGAATACTTGTAGGTTATTGCTTGGCCTGTGTAAGTCCTGCCTATTTCTGGTTTGTTTGCTGTGTATGTCTGAATTTTTTATGACCACTTCTGGGTGGTCAACCACGGTTAAAAGTACAGCTAAAATATACTCACAGGCTAATGGTAGAATTCCAAATGTTTTGAATAGTGGTTTACAATGAGTTTATTTCTTTACACCTGCCATTATTCTTATTACTTTTTTTGTAAAAGAAATATTTTTTTTGCGTCTACTGAATTTACCCAAAATGTTATTTCATAAGTCATAAGTGAATGAAAATAAGCATAGTATACTGTTTTTAGGATACTTTTATTTGTAAAATGAATTGATGATCTAATTGCAAAACATGCAGAGCTTAGTTTTGATAGGATGTAGTCAATATGGTCTTTCCAATCTATAATAAGAACAAGAAATTTTATGCTTCAAGTTTCAGTAATTTCATTGCCTTCATGTTCAATTCTTATGTCTGCAATACTCTTATTTTTTGTGCGAAAATTGATATACTTAGTTTTTTCAAAGCTTATATGAATTTTGTTACTATCGAACCAATTATTTAGCTCACTGAAAATACCTTTGGATAACTCTGAGAGGCGACTGATGTTGTTTAGTTTACGGCTTGAGGATATAATAAGGGAAGAGCAGCTGCAAGTTCACCTTTATCTGTTTCAACAGCCCTGGACAGAAGGTTAGAAAGTACATCGCGAGAGACTGAAATTGGATTGGCGTCTTATGATTAAATGTTGACACCTATGATACACTTAAATGATTGTTTCTTGAGCTTCTCTGTCTCCGCTTTGTCCACAGAATAAAACTATGTTGATCTAATGCCCGAAATTAGGGACATTCACGATATGGAGGAACATTCTTAAAATAACTAGGTCTACTGATTTCAGATTATTTTACACTTCTTCAACATAATTTATTTAACTGTTTATACAGCTACTTTAGTATCATAGAATGAAGTTAATCTCGCTGTAATGAAGTAAGCGCTATCAATTTACACAAATTGTCCAAATTCAACTGATAACGTACCGAAGCATTAATACCCTTAAAGGAAGTTAACTACTGCTACATCACTTGAACTTAGCTGACATGCAGAAGCATTTTGGACTGATGACCACCAGCTCAGTTCTGTCATCCCTTACTTTCTCTACATTATCGTGTAGCAGTAGTTATGGCCAACTGATGTGATTCAACAAAGTACATACTGATAATTTTTTTGACAAATCAGAACGTGATTGTTTGATTCCATACTGGTGCGTTAATTTTTCTGGATGATAAACATGACGACAAATGTGCTTTTATAGCATTTGGAATTTTAACGATATGAAATGTATTGGTTAACATTTTTTGATATTAGGTGCTTTGAAAATAGTCAACTCAGATTTTGGCTGAAGGAAGATATCGGTTATGTTAAAAATACTTAAATCGGATTGCTGGTTCCGTGGGGAAAAACCAGCAAGTAAGACATCAGTTTAGACGAAAGATAAGAAATGTTATTTTAACTGTAATAGTGATGCAGAGAGGAACTAACCTAAACAATACAGTACGATTGGTTAGGATATATTCCTATAGCCGAAGCTCTCCTCGAGACCACAATATCCGTATTGTTGGGTATTCCATTAGACCAAAACCAAAATCTTGTTCCCTAAAAGCCGCCTTATGCTTGACTTGACTTGACATAAGGAAATTTTAGGCAATGGTAAAGCAGATATCCTGGCAAGAAAAGAATCTGCTCAAATATTTACTGGAGCGACAACTATTTGGCATACCCTTATACTCTGCTCGAAGAACCACTGAGTGATTAATCATAACCATCAATTGGGTTGGGCTCAAACAGAGGGATGCAAACACAGTAAGATAATGAACAGTAGATCCTCCTCACTCGCTGAAGATGTACCTAATCTCAACAGATCTGAAATAAACCTGATAACCGGGCTCTTGACGGGACATTGTAGAAAAACGTACATACAATGGGAATCTTTAGAGAGGAACCAGTATGCAAGTTATGTAACAAAGATGATGAAACTGCCTCTCATATAATCTTCAAATATATAGCACTGGGTAGGAAAAGAAGTTAACTTTAGGGTCTGATAAACCCAAATTATGAGTGTCCTAAAGAAATCTTAGTTAATAAACTACTGTTCGCAATTAAAGGGACAGGACTACTTAACTAAAACAAGAGTTATAGGTGATAATACAGCAAACCCTTAGATTTCAGTGTTAAGGACAATTACAACCCGACTCCATCACTACGGTAGTCAAGCCAAGCCCTCTTTTACTCAGGGACGGAAGTAGATACGCCACTAACGCGTATCAACTCAAAGGAAATACTACCGAAAATCCTCGGCGGGGCTGTCTTCCAGTTGTCCAGGTTGGTTCCGGAGGACATTAGAGCGTCTACATCCAATCTCCCATGAAAATAGTGACTAACTGTCCCGTCGAGGCCAATCCAATCAGAAAAGCTCCTCGACGGAAGGAGCTCAGAGTTTCTCCTGACTAATGTTCTAGTAGCGTTATAGATGGTAAAAGAAACTAAATAAGCATCATTTGTGAATTCAGGTGTCCGCGTTGCACTAGCTGAGATAATGGAATTTCTGGTTTACTATCCTGACATAAAAAGGACTCATGCTACAGTTTAGACGTCACAATTGCACTCTGCTTCAGAAATAACGTTAAATTATCCATCATCTCAAATTCCGCAATTTCGTTTCATTTTCAGAAGGTTTAATTCCCTACTTGCCATTTACAGATGATAAAAAGCATTAAGAAGAACCTATGACTTCCGCCTCTATGTACCATTATTGTCTAGTTCCTGCACCTTTGTACTACGATCTCGGCTTTAATATTTACTTTATGTTCAATGTAGGGCATTTGCAAGGAAAAATGTTTGCTTATTCACAGAAACATAATGAAGTAAACTGTAGAACACCACAGGTAATGTGAAACATCCATATAATCAGTTTGACACTTGCAAATCTCGGCAAAAGTATGATATTCTTTTGCGTAATGGCTTTATGCTTAACAGCGGGTAGATGGAGTGAAGCAGTGGGGAGTTGGGCTAAAAGTGTTCAAGATAAAAAGTGTGGTCTCTCCTCAAAGTGACAGGGTTTCGTCGTAATAATTTTAGGAGCACTCAGCTGGAATACTACTAGAGGAGTCGATTAGTTTTTAACAAGTCCTTCGCTACAAAAGTGTGAAGCAGTAAGCGTGATGCCACGATGATGGTGTGAAAATTTGGTACAGGGATTTTGTTGACACTTTTTCTCGTTGTCTTCAATATCTTCTGCTACCAGCTGCTCCAGTGGTAGAGCTATGCGTGGATGTATTGTGAGGACAACACCAGTTTAAATTGACTGAGAAACTTATTGTGAACTAATATTTGAGTTATGGGAGTTGTCGATCGTTTGAATTGAAGAAATAGACTGATAGCACTTGAAATTGTAACAACTGAATAATTAAACCTGCTAAGTGCTGCAGTATCAAAGTTACGGTTGGAAATAACTCTTTGACCAATAAATGAAATTAGACGCGTAACCTGCCGTGAGTCGCTAAAATGCTTATCGGCAAGTTCCCTCGCGCTAGCCGCTACTCACACAAGCATGTCACTGGGCACTTAAAATATCACACGAGCAAGTACCGCTGGCGATACCAGAGAGAGAGACTAATGTGCGCACAACTGTATGCACCAACGTCGATCGGTACTATTGACGGTACCAGAGTAAAGCAACTCTCTGAATTAGATTTCCGGCTCTATATTACTTAAGCCACGCCTATATTAGAATTACTCCCACCAAAATTATTTTACTCCCGAGCCAATATTCACCTCTCTTCATGCGCGTCCCTGACTTTGTTGCCATGGGGCTAAGCTAAAATTCTCAGAATGTAAGTGCCTTTCTGTTTTCCAGAATTGGCTTGCGTGCCTCTGTATGAGAGTACTGAACTTGTAACCTAACTGCGTTCCCAGGAATTCTTAAGCTAATGTGTTCTCTATTCGGCTGATACTAAGAATTTAGTTACACGGCTCGCTAGTTACCTCCATCTTTCCGGACAAGCATTTCAACTCAAACTTGTTCCATTATGCACTGGTTTTAATATACGGAAATTATTTATTGCAATTATTTCTCTATCTATTATTTCTTTGTTTAAATATTTATATCTTCCCATCAATAATTATGGTATCAAGGGAAAACAAAATTATATTCTTAAAACCAACGATGTGTTGTTATTGCAGTAGCCTAATCGTAAACCATCAATAGACAGTTTAATGAGGGTAGTTAATACATTTCAAAACAAACAAAAGGAATAAGGCTGTCTGTGTATAAACCGATAAAATAATTGTTTCGTATTCGAATACAAAATCAAAAATATTAGCGAATTAACATAGTCAATCATTTCCCCAGTAACATCAAAACGGAACATCTCTGCTGATTTCCACTGCAGTGTAACCAGACAGCTTTGGAATATTTAAAGCGGGTGGCGCACAAATGTGTTATTGTCAACGTAATCTGGAGCTTTGTTTACTTCCATTCCGCTTATTAAAGCTGTTCTGTGTATTTAGCGGTGGACCAGCTGTACAACAATTTCATATTATCTAGAACTGTTCACAGCATTATAATAAAGCTAGTTACATCATATATGTATTCAAATACCATCAAAATTACCCATGACAGATTCAAGAGCTTAGGAAGATAAAAAAAATTCGAAAACGACTGTTGTTAATTGGCTTTTCAGAAAAATGAGGTTTGTCAAAATCATTATCTAGGCTAAACCCTTGAAATCCAGCTATGGTGGTAACTTTAGGAAAAAAGTTTTCTCTTCGTGAGCATTTATGCCAGATCGCCTAGATTATGTACATATAGCTAGTATATATGGCTTCATAATGTATTCTAGAAATTCTTCTGGTGCAGTATCCACAAATTTGAAGCTTCTGCAATGAAGGTAATTTGTATTTGAAGAAATTAATTTTTAAATCTTGTTAAATGTTCTGGTAATAACTTTCTCTACTACGTACAGTAAGTAGGGGAAATATTGGATTCCACCAAAAAATTCAATACCGAGATTTCACCGGAAATACATGAATAAAAACAACACTTTCAGGTCTGTGTGTGTGTGTCTGTGTCTGTGTCTGTGTCTGTGAACAGCATAACTCAAACGAAAAGTCGGATAAATACCAAACGTGGTATTTAGGTTCAGCATCTTTTAAACCTGCAACACGAAGATTTTCAAGAAATTCCCCTCACCACAGACAACCCTTTACATGTAAAATTTTTCAAAAATTTTGATTTTCTCAAAAAATGTCTCTAACGGGGTTAATTAAAAAATATATTTAAGATATTTTCATGACAAATAAAATGTATATCTTAACTTTTCTGAGAATGTCCCCAAAAGTCCTCTTCTTTCTGAATGGCTTTTGCGTATCTGGAAAACCACACGAGATAGACAAACTTTTTCTGCACAAAAAATGTAGAGCTGGTTAAAACACAATTTGTTATTTACGTTTTTTTGTGGGATGAACCATTTGCGAGATATTCCTTGTTATTTGTTTGAATTTTCCAATACTTATGCTTTTTCTCAATTGGGAATTCATTATTATTATTATTATTATTATTATTATTATTATTATTATTATTTTTTGTCCTGAACATGCAAAGAGAATGAAATGCTCCACATAGCAACCAGCTCTTTAAAGATTTGACTATCGCTTAAAGCCTACCATATTCCCCTTGCACTTACAAGAAAATTAGCAGTAAGTTAGTTTCTAAACATTTACCTTGATTAATATGAAGTATATGGAGAATGAAAATAGTTTGTACAAGACTAGAGAAAGTCTCGTTAGTGTCGTACATTAGATTCTTTTCCTTTAACTCCTAATAGATAATGTCAATGTTTACACGTTTGGAAATGTAAGTCTGTACTATAATATAAAAAAGACATGTATAGTTATCATTGCTCGAAGGTATCCTGGGAACTATTGATACCTTTTGAACCTTTTACGGTTATATAAATAGTATATATCGAATAGCTTAAACTTTTATGTCTAATACAGGCTACCGCTTTGTAAAAATATATTATTTAAAAAGAGAATTCATCATTAACAAGACATTTTATTCAATACCAACTGCAAGCCTAATATTCCACGACCGTTTTGATCTTTACGAATTCAGGTAATTTCGTTAACATGTCCCTCTTAAATATCACCATGAGAACCATACATAAAAAACAAACGAGATCTGTCTTACAGCTTTCTCCTTCTTCCCAGTATAGTTTCCTCCAGTGGTGACTGCTGCATAAAAGCAAAAGGGCACGTGAACACCCTAACTCTTGACACATTGCGGATTTATTGGTTATTTTTTCTTTGAGTGCTATTATTTAAAATCTACGGCGTTTAAATCTACCGCGCTACTCTCTAAACTCGATGAGGGTCTGTAGCACATTTTGACTTGCGTTTGCTTTAATGAACTTTTGCGCATGCGCAACTAGTTTGACGACTGTACCTTATGGGTTAAATACATATAGATCGTGCACACTTGAAGACTTGCACTAGCGCGCAAAGCTTCTCTCGTGCTGTTTTCTGTCACTATAATTTTGCTCCAATGCTGCTAGGTGGTAGCTTACTGCGGCAGAAGTACTATGTGAGGTAAGTGCACGAACACGAAACTTCTCCTGCTTTCTCCATACCATCCATACTCTCAACTACAATTTAATTTACAGATTACTTCTTTTTTGCCTTAAAACCCTATTCTTAATTCTGTACGTAACAAACATCTATAAGAACAATCCTTTCTTTTGTCGCACTAGTTATGCATTATTATTATTTATTTATTTGGGACGACTGCAGTTGTATCAATTTGTTCATAATCATAACTATTATGCAGCAGACGTTATCTCACATTTTCAGGGTCGTCCTGCGTGGTGTAGTGGTTACCATGCTAGCCTCTAGTTCCCGAAGTAGCGGGTTCAAACCCGGCGGAGAGCGATGGATTTTTTTCGGGCGTAAAAATCCTTAGCATGGCTTCCTTCGGAAGGGAAGTAAAGCCGGTGGTCCCATGTCGTAGGTTTACGCACTTAAAAGAACCTCAAGCCTGATAAAGAGGCCTCTGAGCAAAATAACATTTCTTACACACACACAATATAGAGTGGGACGCCAAGGAACGCGGCAGTTAAAAATAAAAGGTTTTCAGGGCCTATCGGAATCCATAATTTTGTGAACACACAAAATGTATACTCACGAGCCGCTATTGTACCCCTCATATAGGGTGGAAGGGACATCATAGAGGTCCATTTTTAAACTGCTGAGGATATTTTTTGGTAAGAACAAAAAAATAGTAGTACCAACCACTGGTCTATTGCCAAGCATTTATCTGAATATAAACAATTGTAAGTACATAATTTGACATGTACAGTCGTAGAAAGAATTATTAGTGCTGTAGCCTTTGTGTCGCTTCGGTCTCACGGAAGTACACGAAGTTAACAGAGCTTGGTTCACACGGGCACGTGCGCTATGCTACAAATCAAACTTGTGCACAGCGAGGTAAGACACAGTTTATTACGTTATAATATTGAATATCAACCACAGAACAACTAAAAGAACTGCTTTCGCTAACATTGGCATTAAATACTCGCACACTAAACCAAACCTTGAGAGTTAAATTGCCATTTAGAGTTCTGCATAAACAGAGGAAGCATTTGTTCTTAGTAAATGTAGCTCAATGCTAGTGTTCTGCGTTTGAAGCTCGATGTGCTACTCGGAAAGTAGGTTAGTCCAGCGACCCACATTAGCACCTTTTATATCGATGTAGATTACGCTCTGTAACACAAAATTCACTCTTGTGATGTGTGAAATATTGATCTCCTGTTCTCGCACACTAGAAACAAAGAGAAATATAGCGACCTTATCTCCGGGTCCCCGTTATTTTCTATCACTGCCCTCAATCTCCGGGGCATGGAATCTACCATCGTTTTAAAGTAATTGACTGCTAGTGATTCCTATGATTTCATGTCACACCAGAGCTGTGCACAATTAGTCAATTTGGGACCTGAGAACGCCTCTGCTTTACTTTCGCCCAAACACGTTCTATTGGGTTCAGATCTGACTTATAAGGCCACGGTATCTGCTCTAACATATCCATGTGCTCCGAAAACAGCTTTCAGCCTTGGTCAACCTGTGGACCGTATGTTTATCCTGTTGGAATATAATAATACCTTCAGGATAAAGCTCTCGGGGAGATGGGAGCAGAACATTCAGTTTTTCATGAACACGTTCCAGCATACCTGCTCATTCCCGAGATATCCACGCTCAAGCAGACGCTCGTTCGACCACTTCTTGCACGAGTAGCCAGATACCGAGTTTCACAAGTCCTGTTAACAAACACAGTAGAATTGGCACTTGCAGTACAGAACGTAACCTCGTACGATAACATTACTTCCCTCCAATCGAAGTTATCATACTGTACAGCAAATGCCAACCTGTCAATTTTGTGGGTATCGGTTAGCTCTTCCTTTTGTAACGTTTTTGTAAGGCTGATTTAGAAGTAGTCGATGCATAGAAGTCACAACTACTCAAAAAACTAGAGAAGCAATATGCCGGGCCCATTATAGAATGCATTGGAAATAAAGCATTCCCCCAGAGTAATAATTGTTTTGTACTACGACAGCTTAAAGGAAATGAGCAAGGATTTAAAGCAGCTTTAAATAAAAGTAACAATCCATACAGCCCCAAAGGTACTGAATATGTTAACACTCAAGTGTAGAAACAAACATAAGTTACAATTGAAGCAGATTGCATTTGAATTTGTCCTCCTAACAACATTTGCCATTTTGAAATGAAAATTTAACACGCAATAATATGATATAAACTCGCTTCCATGAGATATTAAATGCCGCTCCACACACTACAAGAATTTAGACATTTTACTTACGCCAAAAGTACAAGATATAGATAATTTAGACAAGGCCGAAAAGTGTGGAGACGGCCGCTCCCAGACACGAAGCTCAATAAAGGTCCTTCTTCGCTGGTCATCGATAACTGTCACTCTTTTTTCTCTTGATGCATCGCTCCGGGTACGCACTGGGAAGGTCAGGTGACGATGATGTGGAGCCAACATAAGCGCTACCTATACTGGCGGAGAGGACAGAACCTGGCCAGTGCTGTAGAAACCTGGTGCAGCCGACTTCTGGTGTAAGGCAGGCTGCTGGCATAATAGCAACAGGGACCGAAAATTTTACTTATGATTGCAGGTACATAAAAGAACTACGGCCATCTCTGCAAAACAGCCACTCGGTGAAAGAAGAGACACAATTGGCTCACTTTATTGCCGTACGTCTACGCCGAATTCCGGCATTTTTACAACGGTTGATAAACCGTCCGTGCACTAATCGGGAATAAAGACAAACCTTGTATTCAGCTGCCGTTAGAAACGGATCTCTTTCGACCCTGCCAAGAGAGATCTGTCTTCATTCTCTGTAGATACACTTGGAGTGACCTATAATCTTCCTTGCAGCAACCTGCCGATTTTCATGATACAATTTCGCCCACCTCCTCGCATTGGACTGTGGAACACCACAAATGCTACCTGCTCTGGTGGCCGTATAGCCCAGTGAAACCTGGGTGAGAACGACAGGTTTATAAACGGCCGCTGCAATTGCTAAGGTATGAATGAATGCGCCGTTGAAAATTAAATTGAGTTTTACTTATGATGCTCTTTAACTACTATGGCCCCTAGCGTCCCATTCTATATTGGGCGTGAAATACAGGAAATTTTTCTCAGAGGCTTCTTTATCAGGCTTGAGTTCTTTTACTTGCCGTAAATCTACGACACGGCACCGGTTTTACTTCCCTTCCGAATGAAGTCATCCTAAGGATTTTTACGCCCGAAAAAATCCATCACCCTCCGCCGGGTTTGAACCTGCGACCTCGGGAACCAGAGGCTAGCATGGTACCCCTAGTCCACGGAGGACGACAATGCGCCATTGTAGGGTACTATTAGCGATAAACGATCTCTTTCGGTGATGAATGGAAGTAGACACAGCGTGTCACCAACACAAAGGAAACAAAATTATGATACAAGAATCAAGCTTATCACTAGTAGTTGGAGGCCTTGGCTGTAGTGTCGATATATTTAACGATCAATTTATAACAAATATCGTGGAAAATCTATATTAGTTTAAATTAAGAATGTGAAGTAGATATCGAAGTTAGAGGAAATAAAATAAAGTGGAACAAAACCTATTGTCTGTTCAGAGTCTTTTGAGTCAGTGGAGAGGGAAAGGTAAAAACCGCTGGCACGCGGCCAGTTCGCATGTACTTTGTTCTAACTACTGTGCCGACCGCGCGAATTCCTTATCTCCCCCTTCCACTGGCACAAAAGACACTGGGCAGACAATATATGTCAACAACATTTAAACCTAGGCTTGCCAGTGGCCAAAGCGCGTGCGTTACCTCTGCTCAGCCTTAAAAAGGTCTGTTGCCGCATCCAATTAATACGAGGCACTATAACAGCAGCCATGATTTTTATGGTAACATCATTTATTTGCCGTATTCAGGGTACTTGATGTCTTATGATTCAGGTCACTGGTTGTTTAGGTCGAACGGGCTTTGGTTGCTTTTCCTATTTGTGTACATACGAATGAGCACAGCATCAGAGAGAAATGCTTTTGGGTTCTGTTGAAGCATTGGCTAACGAAGAATGGGGAGCACTAGTTTGTCGCACAGCCCCTCTTTGTTTATCAGAAACAAACACAAATGCGAGACGTGATTCAAGACACTCTATTTGTGTGTTCGGCAGACGATAACGTGTGCCACAGAAACTGTTAACGAAGTCTACTTGCATGTTGAAAATATCGACTTGTGTAAACCGCGCTTCAATACGAAATGGGACTTAGAAATATTCTGCGCTCCATTTTTTCCATGTCTAATAGGCATGTGCAAAAGCATGCAAAGCCTTTGTGGTAGTTCACGAAGTAAATGAATGTTGAAAACTGGTACTAAAACTCCAATAACCGAGGAAACGCAATGGCAGTGTCATATATCCACCTATGCACAATACTACTCCGCAGAACACACACGCCTGTGGTGGTGGTGGTGGTGGTGGTGGCGATGGTGGTGGTGAAATGGGTAACAGCGACATTGTTTTCTACTGAGCTCTTCCAAGGAGAGCCATCGCCATTGTTAAGCATACTTTTCCGATCGCTTAGTCGTTTTGTCTGCGCTCTGTCGTATAGATGGAGGCTTATAAGCAGGAAATATTTAAAAGCTGTACTTACATTGTTGAATAATGATACCGTAATTATTGCCGGGAAGTTAAAATAATTAAATAAACAAATTAGAGTATGATAAAAGAATTATTGCAATAAATAATTTCCGTATATTAAATCAATGTGTAATGTAATAAGTTTGAATTTAAATGTTTTTCCGGAAAGAAGAAGGTAGTAAGTCAGCTTAGCGATAGTCATTATTATCAGCCAAGAATAGAGAACACATTAGCTAAAAGTAATAAAGACCTGCAATTTTAGATCAGAGAGTTACTCTTACTCTGGTACCGGCACTGGTACTTACATTTGTTCGTGCACACATTCGTGCACACAGTTATGCATACATTAATTACACGGTGCTGTCTTCGGTACGTACTGTTCCTGTGATACTTTAAGCGCCTAGTGACGCACTTGTGTGAGTAAGGTTTCGCGGCTATTACGAGAGGTCTCGCCCATAAGCAATTTAGCGACTCACGGTAAATTACGCTTCTTTTCATTGCGAAAAGAGTTATTTCCAACCGTAACTTTGATACTGCAGAAGTTAGCTGGTATAATGATTCAGTTGTTACAATTTCGAAATTTTGAGTACCACGATTCATAATCAGTTTCATTCTTTATTGTAAAACGATAGGTAGCTAATTTATAACTAGGATATTAGTTCACAATACATTTCTCTGTCAATTTAACCTGGTGTTGTCCTTTAACAATACGCCCACGCATACCCTGAGAGAAAGTACTCATAGTTATACCACTGGAGCAGCCGGCAGCAGAATAAACAGCAGATATTGGAAACTACAAAAAAATGTGAAAACTACATACGTTATCAATAAAAAAGCTAGAATCGGTATTTTGAACTTGTGTGTTACCACAAAGCGAACCTTCAGATATGATTTGTGAAAATAAAGTACAATAAAACACAGACAAACACTTTGTGATCTTTTTGTAAATATATCCTTGTAATATATCCTATGCTATTTACATATTCCTATGGCCAAAAATGTTTGTTTGTAAACAGAATATAATTTTTGTAAAACATGACTAAACTATCACTTCACCGTCATTACTCCCTCACGTGGTGATGCAGATTTCGCTAACAAAATCTGCTATTCTAAACCATAAACATAATTACAGATAATGAATATGTGTTAGCAACACGATTATAATCTTTTAATCTTCCTAAAACAACTAAGTGAAACACTCCAATAATTTTAACCGTTTATTTTATTATTTCCCTTCAGTTCTTTTTCTATTTCCTATAGAATACATTCTCCCGCTTCGAGGGTTTCCGTTGCACTTAGGAATCTCTCTTGGCGTAGAACATTGTATTAGCCGCTTCGTTGATCAATAGCCATCCAACGATGGAAAACCTTCGCTAGCACATTTAGCTTGAAATTTTCAGTTGTATTTATAGCGCTGCATCCTCGCTGCTAGTAAATTAAAGTCGTTTTCAATCGGTTCCAATTCGCGAACACGTCTGTTGTAATTAGGCAGCCCGTCGTCCTTTTTCATCACCTAACTATACCATATTGATGTAACGCCCGTATCAGCCTGACTTATCTAGTCAACTAGCTTGAAAAAAGATCAGGAGTGTATGAAATGAGGTGAGGCGCTCACATTGCAAGGCGTACTGCCCTGCGAAAAATAAGATTGTGTGGAAACTTCAATTATACACTACGTGACCAAAGTATCCGGACACCTGCCTGAAAATGACGTATAAGTTCGTGGCGCCCTCCATCGGTAATGCTGGAAGTCAGTATGGTGTTGGCCCACCCTTAGCCTTGATGACAGCGTTCACTCTCGCAGGCATACTTTCAATCGGGTGCTGGAAGGTTTCTTGGGGAATGGCAGCCCATTCTTCACAAAGTGTGGAACTGAGGAGAGGTATCGATGTAGGTCGATGAGGCCTGGCACGAAGTCGGCGTTCCAAAACATCCCAAAGGTGTTCTATAGGATTCAAGTCAGGACTCTGTGCAGGCCAGTCCATTACAGGGATGTTATTGTCGTGTAACCACTCCGCCACAGCCCGTGCAGTATGAACAGGTGCTCGATCGTGTTGAAAGATGCAATCGCCATCCCCGAATTGCTCTTCAACAGTGGGAAGTAAGAAGGTGCTTAAAATATCAATGTAGGTCTGCACTGTGGTCGTGCCACGCAAAACAACAAGGGGTGAAAGCCCCCTCGGAAAAACATGACTACACCATAACACCACCACCTCCGAAATTCACCGTTGGCACTACACACGCTGGCAGAAGAGGTTCACCGGGCATTCGCCATACTCACACCCTGCCATCGGATCGACACATTGTGTACCGTGATTCGTCACTCCACATAACGCTTTGCCACTGTTCAATCGTGTAATGTTGACGCTCCTTACACCAAGCGAGGCGTCGTTTGGCATTTTCCTGCGTGATGTGTGGCTTATGAGCGGCCGCTCGACCATGGAATCCAAGGTATCTCACCTCACGCCTAACTGTCATAGTACTTGGCGTGGATCCTGATGCAGTTTGGAATTCCTGTGTGATGGTCTGGATAGATGTCTGCCTATTACTCTTTACGAACCTCTTCAAATTTCGGCGGTCTCTATCAGTCAACAGACGAGGTCGGCCTGTACGCTTTTGTGCTGTACATGTCCCTTCACGTTTCCACTTCACTATCACATCAGAAACAGTGGACCTTGGGATGTTTAGGAGTGTGGAAATCTCGCGTACCGACTTCTGACACAAGTGACACCCAATCACCTGCCCACGTTCGAAGTCCGTAAGTTCCACGGAGCATCCCATTCTGCTGTTTCACGATGTCTAATGACTACTGAGGTCGCGAATAATGAGTACCAGGCAGTAGGTGGCAGCACAATGGACCTAAGATAAAACGTATGTTTCTGGGGATGTCAGGATATTTTGATCACATAGTGTAAATTATGCCATAACAATAAATTTGAAAAAGAAATTGCACACGGAACATTTATTTAATTTCTTATAAACTGTCAATGGCCTTAATCTCGTTTTGATACCCAAGGCATTACAACATAATAAATGAAGGTTTGCATCTAGTACTGTATGCTCACCCCTTAAGCTATGGTCATCTATATGCTTTCCACCTGTATATATCAGCCATCAGTTATAAATTCACTTTGAGAAGGTATTTTCTGTATTCAAATATTCAACAGACACGGGTTTTCTAAACGATACTGAGACCAATGGTTCATCGTATGAAGTTCTGTACAGTAATTAAATGTGCGCCCTAGCTTTAGATTGATGAAAGTTTGGTATTTTAGGAATATAATATAGCTGCATATTTATATACAAAACTATCTATGAGCCAAACAAATTCAGTAACTGTGTACTAAATATTTCAAGAATTGCAGTGTATCGTAAGTTCCAAACAATCCAGAACTTGATAGCAAATAAACTTCAGTTGGAAATTAATTGTGCTGAGTTTAAAGGTCCAATATTCGTGCATGCGAATGATTTACGAACGCAAATAGTAAATTAATGATTGAATTTAGGAAGCTTATTCAAATTAAACTGAGTTTTATTTATGGACGCTCTTTAACTGCTGTGGTCCTTAGCGTCCCATTCTATATTGGGCGTGAAAGACCGGATATTTTGATCAGAGGCCTCTTTATCAGTCTTGAGGTTCTTTTACGTGCTGCAAATATACGACACCGGATCACCGGGTTTATTTCCCTTCCGAAGGAAGCCATGCTAAGTATTTTTACGTCCGAAAAAAATCCATCGCACTCCGCCATGCTTGAACCCACGTCCTCGGAAACTAGAAGCTAGGATGGTAACCTTTCAACAAGATGATGTTACGCTGCAACAGAATACCAAATAGCGCATAGCAACTGGTTAGGTCTTGACAAGATCTTTAGGTTTAACCTATGTTACAGAATGGGGGTGATTGTGGCTAAAATCCGTAAATTGCAAGAAACGATTGAATATCGAAAGAACTTGTAAAGAATGACAAAGTATTGAACAGTTTGAACTATTAATAACGGATGTCTCGGAAATGTATGATGTAACAAAAAAGTTACTTGAAATAAACTGTGTGTTTTAAAGAGATCTACATTTTTTTATGTAGTACATTTTCGTCTATCGCTCAATATTTAGCATTTATAAAAGATTATACAAAATTTCTTCAGAATGAAGTGGACTTTACAGACTATTCCCAGAAAATTCAATATATACATTTTATTTGTAATGTGAATATCTTTAATATGATATTTTAATCAAAACAGTTAAGATTTGTTTTTAGAAAATAAAAAAACTTCGAAAATTTTCCAAGGAAAGGATAGTTTTGTGTGGGGGATTTTCTTGTAAATCTACGTGTCGCATCTTTGTAACATACTGAACCCAAATACCAAGTTTGGTATTTATCCTACTTTGTTTTGAGTGATGCTGTTCACACAGACCTTTTCCTAAAAAGATTTTTTTATTCAGGGGGCCTCAAAAGATGTATTTCCGTTGAAATATCGGTATCGAAATTTCGGGTGGAATGCAACACGTTCTCTACCTACTATGTACGTCGTTCTCTACCTATAAAATATCCTCTATGTAAAGGATTGTTTCAGAAAGGAGAGGTTCTTGAAAATCTTCGCTCTGAATTCCTTAAAGGAGATGGATTTAAGTATGAAACTTGAAATTTCCGCGATTTTTTCAGTCTAACGTTTTCTGCCGTTCTCTTCTTTCTCCCCTTCTCTCTAACACATACATACATACATACATACATACATACATACATACATACATACATACATACATACATACATACATACATACATACACACATACACACATGCACACATGCACACATGCACACATGCACACATGCACACATACACACATACACACATACACACATACACACATACACACATACACACATACACACATACACACATAGACACAGACACAGACACACATACAACGCTATTTTCTTTGGATTCTGTAAACCTCAAAGCTTACATACGGGTTGACGCAGTAATTTGTATCACAAATTATGTAAATGTCAAGAGTAATTGTAGTGTGAATATGCATTTTTGTGTGACATTGATTTGAGATGTTTGTTGATTGTAAGCATTGTCGAGAAGTGGGTTTATACGGCCTTACTGAAACTGACAATAATAGCGTGCAATAATGTAGCGAGGGGGTGAGCTGTTTATCATTATTAGAGACGAGCAAATGACGTAATATTGGCGCGTTTTTTTTTAGAATTTGCTGGAACATTTTTCCCTAGAGCATATGTTTTCGTAATTTTCATTGGATATAAATATAGACGCTAATGTTGGCGCGTTTTATTAACCAATAGCAGCTCGGTTATAATCTTTAGGCATATCGGGGTGTAGGAGTATAAAAAGGACTAGGTCAGAGTCAAATTCGTTCAGTCCATCGGAAATATTTGTACATTACACGTCGTCGAGTTCAACAGAAAAAGTCATGGTGAATACATAGCATAGTTTATCGATTTACGGTGTACGCGTAGCAAAGTTATAAAAAAATCTCAAGTGTTGTAAAGTTAATTACACAAAAAGTTGAAGTTCGCGAATTAATAATGTGCAGTAAATAAGTTATTATAACAGTTTCAGTTTGGCGAGTGTCACGATTAATAGGTGAAAGTGAATAATGTGTTAAGTAAATAAAAAGTGTTAAACAAATTCTTTCATCACTGTTATCTTTGGATAAAAACTCCTTTCCGTTTACACACCTGATTAAGAGATTTGCTTGACCGAGAGATTATAGCTAGCCGGAGGACAGTGAACCCAAAAATTAAATACAATAATAGGCGCCCAGTAACAGATAACACGAAGTGACCGCGACAAATTGTCTTTTATACGTGCGGCAAATAAACAGTAGCATTCTTTCAAACAACATTAAGAACATTGTCGCATATTTGGCTCCCAAACGTGGGGCAAAACACAAGTAAACACAAATGAATAATACCGTCACAAATTGGCTACCACAATGTGGAGCTAACAAACTTAACAAAGAATACCGTCACAGGGTCGAATGCAGTACTTCCTTTACCATATATAAAGTAAAGAGGGTAGTATTAATACCTAATAGACTTTCATGTGGTAGTGTAAGATTAAGAGCCGGTTTCACCAAACGCGATTAAAGTTTAGAATAGTACCTCTAGAGTAAAATTAACCCGGCTGTCGTTACTCCCGAGTAGATTGTATTCGTTTCACCATGCTTGTGAGGAGGCTATAATAGTCTGGAGTTAGTACTCCAATAATTATACCAGAAAAGTGCCGATCGCGTAGTTTCTCATAGTATGTAAGCAATGTTCACAGCTGTTTTCCGCCATCTTAAGGATTTTAGCGCGAGTAAACTAAAGTTTTTAGAGGTTAAAGCTACGGAGAAAGAAGTAAACGAAAGCACTGGTACGTAGAAATACACGGTAATAGTAAATATTTTCGAAAAATGTAACTTAAACTTTCGTTATAATCAAATAATCCTGTTAACTTATGCTTTTTGTGTGTTAAATTTACAGAATCATGTCGGACGAAGGAAAGCAAAAGAGAAGTCCAAATTGGCATTCTTCTGAAAAACTCCTACTTCTTTCTGTGGTAGAAGAATTTATAAGAACAGAGAACAGATGGCTCAACTATGCGCCAGAAGAAGGTACATGGGAGAAGGCTGCAGAAAAATATAATGCTGGCACCACTATGGAACACAGAACTGCAGCTAATATAAAGGCAGAGTGGGAGCTGCAAAGAAGGATTTAGCTAATAAAAGAATAGCTACAAATAAGATAGGTGATACATTTGTTTTCTTTTTAATATACAACATGAATATGTAGTGTAAGCGTTTGTTCCATTCTTTCTTCTAATTTGTAGGTGGTGGACCTCCAAGGCCAGATCAAAGTAACGATCCAGTATTCACCTAAGTACTCAGTCTCATTGGTAAATATCCTCATATTCATCGCTAGAACTGACCTCAAAAACCATTCTCATCAATCCTGCAGCGGTGCAGCCATTGTAAAATGCTAGCAGTTACTCTGTACTTTATTCCACAATATTTCGCCAAGTAACGTTACTCTCGCATTCGCAATTTATTCCAGAGTAAGTAATTGGTGATATGCTTAAAGGGCTTACTCGCGAGTAAACCACGTTTTACTCGAGAGTAAAAGTTACTCGCGTTTGGTGAAAACGACCCTAAGGGGACAAGGTAGTCTGAACACATTACACCTGAAGTATATTAAATTACCGCATTATGAATTGGTTTTTCCTGAACTTTTTATGAATTAATTTATAAATCATGACAGTTATTTCAAGTGGTTGTTTGCATTAATAGCTTAAGTACTTGAGTCCGTAAAAATTATTTCATTCAGCAGAAAAATAATAAAATTTACTCTTAAAATATGTGAATTGATGTACCTTTTTCTCTGATACTACTTGGAATACAGAATCACACTTTTTCATGCTTGTTCTTAGTATAATCAGCTATCTTCTGAACCTCAATTATTTAATTATGTGTATTAGTTCACTATAAATTGAAAAAAAATATTTGCAAAGTAAAAATGTGGAAAATTTGCAATGGTGTTGCTTTCTTATATCACTAATATACATTATAAAATTACGATTGTGGCTCAGAAAGTTTAACTATGCGTTGTATACATGTACTGAAAATGTTAGCTCTCTATCTCTCATACTTTCTGAGAAAAAGGCACATAAGTATCCAAAAATGTTGTTTTGAGAAAACTGAACTTAAAGTTTGAACATTAAAATTCTGACACACTTCAGTACATTCCAGGGTCATGATGATCTGCATCTTCATTCCTGGATTGCTTCAGCTTATCTGATTGCCTTCTCTTGGTCCTGGCCTCTTTTGTTGATCGCTAAACTGCTCGCTGGACAAGATATAGTCGTTTGTTGTGTTGTAGTTGCAACCCCACGTATGGGAGCCAAACTTGAAGTCGTTTAATTGTTGTGGTTGCACCACGTATTGCGGGAGATATGTATGTTTCTTGGATTGTTCGCCCCACGTACGATACAAACTTTCCGGTGGTCTTCGCCCCACGTTTACGAATCAACTTTTTATTTTAAGGTTTATTTATTTATATATTTATGTATACCTCGGCTGTGTCATTAGTAATTTTTAGAGCACGTATCTCTTAGCAGGACTAGTACGGCTAAAGAAAAGAATTATAATTGTATTAACTCTGTTTTATTAATCTTTCACACGATTAAATAGCACTTCACTGATATATCCTGCTATAGAGCTGTGAGATTATTGTTATTTGCACTTTTAAACACGTAAACGTTATATTATTCCCTCCGCAATAACTTTTCATGTCTCGCATTGAACCTGTATCGCACCGCTCGGGTACGCAATCTTGTAGCGTCTGCCGCTTGAATTTGTATATTTCCCCTATTTCAAGTCTCTGATTGGCTAAGCCTACTCCAATAAAATACTTTTATTTGACTTAAGCTTTTTTCTAGTTTTTGATTGGCTATTTATAAACGTTTTAAATATTATATTATTGTTCCAAGAATTATTAGTAGCCTTTATTAAATTTTCTAATTTATTGTTGTCTCAAGGTTACCTCATTGTTAGCAACCCTCGGCTTCTACTTTGTAATTCTGTTTGCTACGGAAGGTATCTTGCTTCTATTCTCACAGCTCCTACATTGTTAAATTACGAAATACATTCACATAACATTATTATACATGTACATAATAATATAAACTTAATGCAATGACTGTTACATACACATTTTATATATTATAGTATACATATATTGCTTTAAGGCAAGTTGTTATTATGTTTTATATTATATAATTAGACTGACATCATTTAAGTGTTAAAAATACTCCTCAGTTGTTGAAAAATAAAAGAATGTTCTAAAAAGGGGCGTTGCATGACAGCTTTAAAGGATTGCAGACTAATATTTAAATGGAATTTATGTCCTGTCAAATTAAAACGAAAAATTCATTTTGAGGAATTAAGGAATAAAAAAACGGAAACCCGCAAAAAGCAGTTATTACACACGTACTGAAGTAGCTATTCTGACGTCCCGGATATTTATTAAGAAAACAAAATGTTTCCTAATGCACTTGCGTTAATTATTCACTTTGCAAAAGTACCGAAGCAAATGTATCCAAATTTACCAGGAGCGACAGTGGTCCTCACAGATCCTCATTTTCGGAAATGGAAACATGGGTTGGTGTACAGTGACGTATATCAAAGTATTATTATAATGGGAAACTTGTGAAACTGCCATGAAACGCACGCAGAATGCGTATTGTAAAGTTTAGACTTCGGCGAAGAGGAGCATTGTTTGGGACCCCCATTGTATCAGAGCGTTATAGGCATCGAATAAAATCAGAAATGCTACGGAATCTGTAGCTTTACTCTGCTTCCAAAGTATCTGTTTCACGTTCACTAGCATTTGCTGGGAGACGATTTCATGTGATTTAATATCCTTAAACATCTATATTACTGCCTACAACATTTTCGGATAATAATGCAAATTGTCCAAATAGAAACTGTTTTCATCCAAAGTGTGTAGCCAAGCTATTTTATTCCCTGTTTCAACCATTCGTATTTTATCCACTTCTTTTGCGGTAACGTCTGCGCCATCGGTAGGTCTACCTACTCTGACCATGGAGTTTTTCATTGTTTTCCTCTGGTCGCCTAGGCGAATGCTGGGGTGGTGTATTCAACCACGATTTCTCCTTTCCTTCATTTCCTGTCATTTCATTTTCCTCTCTTTCATCTCCGGGTTCCGTAGTGCGTCTAGTGATGGCCAGATGGCATGGTTGCTGCGCTTTGGAAAGATTTCTCCCTGCCAAGACAGGGCGCATTGGCCTGCCTGCAAGGGCCGCTTCTTCGCCCTCTCGCGGGACTCCGCGTCTACTGGCGGGACGGGTGTTTCGTACACTTGACGTTACGTCCTATGACCTCCGGTCTCCGAAAAAAATCCGTATGGTTACGATGCACAGTTCTGCCTCCATCGGGCCCACAGCATTGTGGATATTTTTGTGTTATTGTTAGCATGGTGGTTTGTTTAATATGTATGCATAGTTTGTGTTAATTGGGCGAATGTTAATAAATTTTTAAGTGGAGAATTATCTTCATTATGAGTGAAACAAAACAGTTTGGGTGTTCTCAGTGTGGGAAAACATATTAAGTACAATAAGAGTTTGCTTAGGGTTGATGATATTGAGAAACAGGAAATATATGGTAGTTTAAGGGATAAGAGAACCCTGATGCATTATTTTTAACACTTAAATAATTTCAGTCTAATTATATAACATGTAAATTCAATAACAGCCCGCCTTGAGGCAATGCGTATGTAATACTTTGTAAAATGTATGTAACAGTCATTGCATATGCTTATAATATTGTATCCATGTGTAATAATTTTATATGAATATATTACGTAATTTAATAATGTAGGAGCTGTGAGAATAATAAGTTAAACGTTGCTAACAATGAGGTAACAATGAGGTAACCTTGAGGCAATAATGAGTTTGAGAGTTTAATAATGTTACTTGTGATTCTTGGAGCAACAATAATGTAAATTTTGAGATAGTATAAAAATAGCCAATCAACAACCAGAAAAAGCTTTAGTTAAATGAAGATATTCTATTGTAGTAGGATTAGCCAATTAGAAACTGAAATATAGCAAAATTTACAAATCTAGAGTTCAGTTGCCTGCAGACAGCGTTACTAACCAGACGCAAAAAGTGTCCTCAAGAAATATAATATGTATTCGTGTGAGACGAAAAATAAGTTTACGTGTTAAAAGTGTAATTAATTAATAAAAGGTATCTCACAGCTCTCTATATCAGTGAAGTATTATTTAAATTATGTCAAGGATTAATACATGTAGTGAAGTAAAATTATAATCTGTGTAAGTCTACATTCTTCAGTTGCACCACAACCCTGCTAAGGGAAACATGTCTCTAACAATAATACTGACGCAGCCGAGGCAAACATAAATATATAATATTTAAAGAAATAGTCAAATTACAAAGTTAATATTTTTTTAAACTTGGGGCAAAGGCCACCCGAAACTGTTTACTATAAGTGCGGTTGGAACTATTAAAAGTTCGGCTCCCCAACAGTTGAAATATAATACAACTCCTTCAATACAAACTATTTCTCAAATTGGCGTCCATACGTGGAGCTAATAAATAAATAACTTCTTCAATTTAGTGCCCAAAATGAGGGGCAAACTATAACAACTCTTACAAAAAAAAATAACTTCAACCCTGATATATTATCTGAACTTGAAAAAAGATTGGGGAAGGGAAAAATATATTGATGTTTGTGATAAAATGGAAAGGGAGGGCCTGGCGTGGGCAAGAACAGGAACCATGTTGTTAAGGTGTTTAACAGTTTACAAAGAACTGTGCCCACTATGTGGAAGTGTAGATAAAATTTTACACTGTATAATAGAATGTGCAGAAACCAAAGAAAATATAGAATAAGAAGTGGGATAAATTACAGATAGAGATATTATTTTTAAAACTCTTTGGAAACAATAAGAAAGAATTTTTGAAACAATTAGATAAATATACAGGGAAGGTAAAAGAGAAATGGCGGAGGAAAATTATTAAAGAAAAAGAGGAATATAATAACAGAAGTGATGATATAGGTAAATTATGGATGAGGAGAGTAATTTAAATTTATAGTTTTGGAAAACGTATATAGTAAAATGAAGGGTATATATACACAAACAACCAGGGTGTTAAGTGTATATGATCCTATCTCAAGCAACTCCTAGAATAGCATAATTAATGTATTAGCATCCAGATAGTAGGAAGGGAAAATTAAATTATAAAATAAATGTTATGAAATAATTATATATATATATATATGAAGTTAAAGGAGGGACGATTTTAATAAATAAAAAGGTAAATGAAGGAAATATGGTATTGGACTTTAGTAAGTAACCGCTGGATACCAGTGGAATAGGTTTTAGTCTAGTAGTAAGTTTTGCTAATTAAGCAGCTGGATACCAGTTGCTTTATTGCTGGTTAGTAGTAGTAGCAAGTAAAAATTGAATGAATTATGTATGTATCTAAATATATGGAGAAATAAATAAATCTATCTAAATAAGACTTTGCGACAACACGTTTCTAAGGCGCATCCCGAAAAGTTCTCATTGTACCTCTTCTAAAAACTAAACATTCGCACACCTTATAAGTGTAAACTTTGCAACAAGAATTTCAATTGCGAATATAATTTCAAATGCCATCAGCGAGATTATCACGGTGAGGAGCTATTTGGAAAAAAAATCACTGAAGGGCAGCTTGTATGATTATGAAGGAACAGCGGAAATTACTTTAAATGAACACTTGGAACTGGTACATTAAATTGGTGTCAAATCGCAAGAACTTCAAATCTCATCAATTGACGACTTCAAAAGTTGGAAACAAGAAACAGAGGCGGCACCACGGTCGTGTTTTTATGAAAAATCGGGTTCCCAGTACTGATGCTGACAGTACTGTAAGACAGGGAATTTTGTCTCTAAAGCTAAGGTGACAGACATTTAAAACTGCAAGGGAGCAATAAAATCGATGTAGTGTGTCGTGCAAAGAAAAGAGCCATTCAAGATCAATAAGGAGTAAGCAAAGTCAAATTTATTTCGACTCATGTCGGTCACCAGCATGAACTAGCTCACTTGGGATTGAAAGAAACAGTACAGCTGCAGATATTGCTAACAATATTCCTTTTAAAGCTAGACTTGATAAAATACGACACTAATATCTGCTTGTAATTTAGAAAAGATACATCTACTAAACAAACAGGATTTTTAAAACATTGAGCTTTGCTAGAGAAGCTGCTATAAGTGGTAGTGCAAACTTTAATTTTGTAAATAGTCTAATTTAAGCGCACAATTGCACTTACATTAGCTGAGAGCGAGTGTTTAACTGAATAAATTGGTAGGCGTACGATTGTTTACTTTTCCGCGTTATTGTTGCATGAGGAAGCAGAGCAACAGTTATGAATTTTTTAAATACCAGTGCCAAGTTAATTCCAGGCTTTCGCTGCTGATGAGCTTCGGCTTTCTCCGTTGACGTTCGGTGACTGAAGACTCAGAACGGCGTCTGTCTGTACGGTTAAGTGTTTCGTACTGGAAATGATAGGGACTTCCGTGTGTCTCTGGGATCCTGTCTGCCTGCGGACCTGCGACCTCCTGCGGCTCCTTCACTTTATCCCTGTCTCCCGGGGGATGTAGCCACAATAGATATAGCTGGTCGCAGTGGCGAGGTGTCCCCCTCCGATAATTACATCCTACATCCATCCACTTCTTTTGAAACGTTTTCAGTATAAAATAAGCAAAGAATCATCGGCAAATATGTAGAATGTGAAGTCATTAGATTAAAATAACCCTTTGCTGTGTCGGTCTGCAACCACAGCACTCGTCATTCACTTGCAGTGCCTACAATCCCCACATACTCGGGGATTTAAATACTTCTTGGAAGGTTTGGGGTAAGAGTATGGCGATATACCACATCATACAGAAATTAGTAGGCTCAGTCGAGGCAAAGTTTCAAGTAGATTCTTCGAATTATTGGAGAAGATAGTTTGTTCTTGGAAATGTGTGAAGGACCTATTGAAGAGCTCGCAGACGTTAAGTGGAAATGTGATCTTACATTTATGTCCGATATAAGTGAACACTTGAATGATTTGAATGCATCACTTGAAGGGAAGAACAAATTAATTACAAATGTTTTGTAACATCACATACTCTAATACAGCCACAACCAGCCCGCTGGCCGCGGTGCATGTGCTTGAATACTGTACTGTGCTGACTCAATGCGTGGTGCGCAGTGGGAGCGGTCGGTTTGTCATCCGTAGCAGTGGAGGTCAGTATATCAGCGCCGTTTTGTAATGGAAGGACACTCGTTAAAGCGAAGGACGCCCTCACCAACAAATTATTCAATCCTAGATAGGAGACTGCGTACTTCTTCATAAAATGTTGCGGTGGTGCCATATGTTTAATTTGTCACAAAAAATGCAGTGTTGAAACGATTTAATCTTCAGCGCCATTTTAATACACTGCATGCTAATGATTATTCAGCTCTTAAAATGATTAACGCACTGCAGGGATACAACAACTCAGAGAAGGTCACATCGCAAGAAAAGGAACAGGAAGAAGGGGATGGCGGCATGGTAGAAACCTCAGTATATGCGAGTTGCTAGGTCTTTTAGTTTTCCGGATAGTCCACTTATTACACGATGTATGCTTAATAGTACCAGTAAATTCACCCCTGTCAATGTTCATCAGTTCGATAGTGTAAGTCTGTCACCTACTACCATATTGCGTAGAATTTAAGATCTGGCAGACAACGTTTAGGATAAGTTATTGAAAGAGCAAGAGAATTCGTTGCATTCTCTGTTGCCATTGATGAGAGCATTGACATATCAAGTACGGCTCAATTATGTATCTTTATTGGTGGAGTGAATGACAACTTGGAAGTTGTGGAAGAAATGCTAGATATGGTGCCAATGAAAGGTACAACAACAGCGTCAGACATTCTGAACTGTGTAGTGGAAGTTGTGGAGAATGCAGGGATCCTATGGGATACACTTGCATCGGTAGCCACCGATGGTAGCCTCCGGCTATGGCTAGTTCGCACAACGGGTTTGTGGCTCTCCTAAAAATAAATTCAAAAAGGAAATAATATGGCCCATTGAACAGTTCATCATGAAAACTTGTGTGCCAAAGCAGTGAATGTAAACAGTGAGTCTGGTAGTGAGGGTTGCAAACAAACTGAGGTCCCACTGTCTAAAACAGACAATTTAAATACATCTTGGAAGATTTGGGATAAGAGTATGGCGATATACCACATCATACAGAAATTAATAGGCTCAGTCGAGGCAAAGTTTCAAGTAGATACTTCGAATTATTGGAGAAGATAGTTTGTTCTTGGAAATGTGTGGAGAACCTATTGCAGAGCTCTCAGACGTTAAGTGGAAATGTAATCTTACATTAATGTCCGATATAAGTGAACACTTGAATGATTTGAATGCATCACTTGAAGGGAAGAACAAATTAATTACAAATGTTTTGTAACATCACATCTTTCAAAATATGTGTCATTATGGGATCGTCAACTGTCAAATCATGATCCTTGTCCTTGTCATTTTCTCAGGTTGGAAAGTGTGATCCGTGGTACTGATTCCTAGAGGAATCACGATCTGATGGGCTTAAAATGGATTTTGATTTATTCGCTACACATTTAGAGCGAACATTGCTGATACTCCCAAAGATGTTCAGCTGGAGCTTATCACCTTGAAATGTGAAATTGAGTTAGCTAACAGTTGCAGAAACAGAGGAAGTTTGCTAGACTTCTGCAGTCGATTTCCTAAATCAAAATTCCCTCGTTTACACAGGCGTGCAGCACCTATGATGGCAATGTTTGGTTTGAACTATGTATGTGAATCCTCATTTTCAACTATGAAACGTAATAAAGGCCCCAAGAGAGCCAACATCAGTAATCATAACTTAGGTGTGCCTTAAGGGTTCACAGTTGTATTTCATTGTCTCCAAATGTGGCGGATATTTTGAAAACCAAAATTTGTTGAAAAGCAAGATTGTATACCAAGAAGAACTGAATGCATCAAACTTTTACTTGAAACATGTATTCAGTACACAGTTTATATTCGTTTAAATTCAAAGTCCTCTTTGATATATGGCTGTATAGTAAGTTTTGTTTTGTTTTATACTTGTGCAAATTTTCCAGAATCAAAATTGTGCTAATTTATACTAACAAAGTGCTGTTTTGTTCTTATAGTAAAATATATTGCATGTGTAGGCTATCATTTGCTTGTATAGGGCTAAAGCCTACAATTGATTTGTATTGGGTTGTATCTATAATTTAATATCAAGCACAAGAGGAATATTAAACCATGTATAACAGAGTTTGTGACTGATTCCTCCTCCACTATCCCATCCCTAGTATTTTAATAGTAACGCAACTACAGATTACCGAACACCACGGCGTGAAGTAGTGATTGAATCATAGGCGTATACCTCGCCGGCACAGAGCAGTGGCCTTCAGCACCGTCGGCACAGTACAGACACGTCGTGCTTAGGAGATGGTTGTCCCTGCTCTAATACGTTAAGATAAATCCAATAAAAAGCTTTGCCACTTAGGAAATAAAATCATTAAGAGCCTTCCAAATGAATTCCGATATATAGAAAGTCTCCTGTTAAAATGTAAAGTTTATATAAGGGGTTACACGTCTTCACCTTTAGACTTAGAACTCGAAAGCAGCAAAAACTGCTTAGCATTTGAAAATTAAATGATTTACAATGCAACTTTTGAAAATACTACAGCAATTAAGCTACGAGGGGCACTATTTATATTTTGAGCTTAATAATTAAAACAAAGTAATTTGTGATTAAAAACTGCTTTAGTTTTTTCAAAATATTCTCCTTTATGATCAATACACTTTTGCATCCGCTTGAACCGTTTGCCAAAGCATGGTTTTTGAAGGCATCAACGGCTTCCTCTGCCAACGAAAATCGTTGTCCACGAATTTATTCTTGATGTTCGGGAACAAAAAGTCATCATTGGGTGCCAAATCAGGACTGTATGGTGGATGGCCCATCAATTCGATTTTTTGAGCCTTCAAATACTCTGTTGTTAGACGAGATGTGTGTGCGCTCGCATTGTCTTGATAAAGAACGATCCTACGGTTCTTGTTGGTTTTCCTTACTTCACCAAAGAATGTTGTGTACCATTCGGTATTGACCGTTTTATGTTCCTCTAAAAGCACTGTTGCCACATGGCCAGTTTTGCTGAAAAATCAGGTGATCATTTGCTTCGAAGTGCTTCAAGTGCAAACAACTTTTGTTGTATTTACTTCATCTTGAAACACCAATACAGTCGACTGCTGTTTACGTTCCGGTTCATACGCATAGATCCATGATTTGTCACCTGTTAAAATCTTATATATGTCTTTTGAGACACCGCCATTGTATTTCTTGAGCATTTTTATACACCAATCGACACGAGCATCTTTTTGAGATTGCGTCAAATTATGTGGGATCCAACTAGAGCAAACCTTTTACACGGCTATATAATCATGCAGTATTTTATATATACTGGTGGAATTAATGCCTAGGGTTGTCTCAATCTCACAAAATGTAGCATGACGATCCTTCAGTATTAGTTTTTGCACAGCAACAATGTTTTCTGGCACAACTGATTTTGGACGACCATCACGAACTTCATCATTGAGCGAACGACGCCCACGATTAAATTCGTTATACCAGCGTTTCACAGTGGCAATGGATGGAGCTTCGTCGCCAAATGTGGAAGTTAATTGATCAATGGACTCCTGTCTTGATAATCCACGTCGAAGGTCATAATAAATCATTGCACGAACATTTTCACGAGTTAATTCCATGTTTTTGTTGACGCTCAATTTTCAACTTAGTGTAAACACAACAAATGATTCTCTATTGACAAAATGTTTGAAGTAGATTATGGTAAAAAATGTCAAACTTTACATTGGAAACGTCAGATGGCACCTACAAAATTCAGAGTTGCCAAGGCTCAAAATATAAATAGTGCCCCTCGTAATTGCAAAACGAGAGGCAGGCCCTTGCAGTAGGTCAAGAATAAACATGTGATAAAAATTGATGGTACTAAGATGGCGACACTGAAAAGGTTTAGAAAATCAAACAAGCTTTAAATTTAAAAACATTAAATTATATTTGTTTTTCAAAATATTCCGCTTTAACATCAATACATTTTTGTATTCAATGAAACCAGTCCTTAAAATAATGATGCCACGCTTCCTGAGGCATTCCAGAAACGAGGGTTTTATAATGTTCCACTGCTTCATGTGATGACGAAAAAGTGATTCCACGCATTTTAGCTTTAATTTTTGGGAATCAAAAATAAATTGCAAGGTCCTAGGTCAGGACTGTATGGTGGAAGGTCCATGGTGCTGACCTTTAAGGCATCCAGATACTCGGTTGTTAGTTTTGCTGTATGCGACGAAGTGATGCGATGTAACACTATTTTTCCTTTTGGGAACTTTTTCACAATTTTTTAAAATACTTGCGCTAAACAGACATTTGTGTACCAATTGGCAGTAACGATACGTCTATCTTATAATGTTATAGTAGGAATATAACCCGTTAGAAAGAACTAACAACGAACTTCTTACCAGCACGGCGAATTCGTCGGACTTTTGTAGTCTTAGGTTCTGTTCGAAAAATCTACTGGGCCGATTGACTTTTATTTTCAGCATCATAAGTAGTAATAGTCCCGGATGAGCCAATTAGCTTAACGATAATCCTGCCGCTAGGGGCGCTAGTGTCGCTAGTGTCGCTGCGTGCGACGGCGGCGGCGGTAAGTTTGAAAAGCGCCCTGAGCGGGAGGATTATCGTTATTGCAATTGGTTCATCCGGGACGAGTTAAAAGAATTGAGGATTAGGGTAAGGTGAAGGAAAAAGAGGAAGTGACGTGGAGTGTTTTGATTGGTTCGTTAATTTGGGTGGAAGATGAAGGAAGGAAGATGAAAGAGTATGGAGGTCACGTGATGGAGAGGAGCGGGGTGGCGAGGTGTTGTCTGTGCGGAGGTCGGGACTGAAAGAGGGAAAAGATGGGGAGCGAGGGATAAAAAGTATAACAGAAAGTGACGTGTGAAGTTGTGATTGGTGGGAATAAGAAGTGATGTTATTGGTGGAAAGGAACAAATGAAAGTTGTTGATTGGTAAGAATAAGAGAGATTATGATTGGTGGAAAGAAAAAGGTGTGGGAGTGGGGTATGTTGGAGGTGATGGGAAAGGTAAGTTTTGCTAGCAACAAGATTTGCAAAAGCCTGTCGTGAACTGATCAGCAATTTTTTGAACGTTGGATGGTAGTTTTCTTGAGTGGATAGAGAGATGGGGCGATATGAGATGCGGTGGCGAAAATGGGAACTAAACAAGATGGTTGAGACAAGAGGTTTAAGGACGAGGAAATTTGGAGGTTAGTGGTGAACATGGCGGTCGCAAGAGGTGGGGGGGGGGCAAGGAGACGCGGTGGTGAGAACGGGAACTAAAAGAAGATGGCGGTAGCAAGAGCTTAGAAGAGCAGATTTTGAGGTTAAAATAGTGGGAACTAAAAATGGCGGAGGGTCTGCGACAAGGAGATGCGGTGAGAACTAAACAAGATGGCGGACGCAAGAGGAGGGTAAGGAGATTTGAGGTTACAGTACCAAAACACGAAAGGATATATTCCTACGCCAAGCAGGTCCGAAAAAATAATTATGCGTGTGGTACTTACCTGTTACTGGTGTGGATGCGTCACCAAAAGAGCGGCAGCTTCATGCGACGCGAAAAAATAAAAGCAAACTGTTTTTGAAAATGCTTAACCAGCTTTAAGATCAACCAACATCACTACGCACTGATATACCTAGGTTTTTAAAGCGGTACAGACACCCTTTGCAGAGGCGTAATTTAACTATACCAAAAACCTGGTACTGGACCATCGTGATGGTCGCTAGCGTACGTAGGAGCAGGGTTCTCATAGCCGGTCGAAAGCGGTCAAAAAAGTGTACGACGTAGGTGTTCACAGTAGCTGCTGTCGAGTCAACCGTCGAGGTGTGAATGAACGAGATCTGTTCTTGCCGGCAATCTGGTTGGGAGATGAGAGGCGCGGTGGTAAAAATGGGAACTAAATAAGATGGCGGAGGCATGAAGTTGAGGTTAAGGAGCGGTGAGGTGTTGTCTGTGCGGAGGTTGGGGCTGAAAGAGGGGAAAGATGGCGAACGAGGGATAAAAAGTATAACAGAAAGTGACGTGTGAAGTTGTGATTGGTGAGAATAAGAAGTGATGTTATTGGTGGAAAGGAACAAATGAAAGTTGTTGATTGGTAAGAATAAGAGAGATTATGATTGGTGGAAAGAAAAAAGGTGTGGGAGTGGGGCATGTTGGAGGTGATGGTAAAGGTAAGTTTTGCTACCAACAACATTTGCAAAAGCCCATACAGAATTCATCAGCAATTTCAAATAACTAGTGTTTCGGGGTTTTCTCTGGCTGGTAGACGAATGCAAGCTGTTTCTGCTTTTTTCATAGGTTTTCCCAAAATTGAAAATGCATATATTGTAACACAAATGTGTGCAGTGCAAAAGAAAATAAAAATTAAATAGGCACACACACACACACGTTGCAGTTGCCATACTTATATTATTCGTCTTTTCCTTTTTTTCTTTTTTTTTTTTAAAAAATAACTAGTTTTTGGGGGTTTTCTGCGGTTGGTAAACGAATGCAAGCTCTTTCTGCTTTTTCATAGGTTTTCCCAGGTTGGTAGGCGTTTTCTGTAGTGGTTGACGAAGCCGTTTCTAATTTTCGAGGTTTTCTCAGGTTTTTTTTAGTGGTTGTCCCTGCCCGGTAGGCAAATGATGAAGTTTTACCATGTCGGCGCACGGATACTAGGCACATACTCGCACACACACACAGACACACACACACACGTTGCAGTTGCCATACTTATATTATTCGTCTTTTCCTTTTTTTCTTTTTTTTCTTTTTGTTTTATCGTTTTTTTTAAAAATAACTAGTTTTTTGGGGGTTTTCTGCGGTTGGTAAACGAATGCAAGCTCTTTCTGCTTTTTCATAGGTTTTCCCTGGTTGGTAGGCGTTTTCTGTAGTGGTTGACGAAGCCGTTTCTAATTTTCGAGGTTTTCTCAGGATTTTTTAGTGGTTGTCCCTGCCCGGTAGGCAAATGATGAAGTTTTACCTTGTCGGCGCACGGATACTAGGCACATACTCGCACACACACATTTAATAGTAGCGTGTAGCAAACTGTTTTTGAAAAATGCTTAACCAGCTTTAAGATCAACTAACATCACTACGCACTGATATACCTAGGTTTTTTAAAGCGGTACAGACGCCCTTTGCACAGACGTAATTTAACTATACCAAAAACCTGGTCGCTAGCGTACGTAGGACAGGGTTCTCATTGCCGGTCGAAAGCGGCAAAAAAGTGTACTATCTTGTTTTCATGGGTTTTCCAGATCGGTAAGCGTTAGAATACTCTTAGAGCTTTTTTCAGGTTTTTCGCGGTTGTCCCTGTCCGGTAGGCAAATGATAAAGTTTTTCTATAATGTCGTCGTTTTGGCTTGTGGCGCACGGATACTAGGCACATACTCGCACACACACACACACACACTATAATAGTAGCGTATAAAAAATTTAACAAACAAAATCTACACAATGACAAAATTGAAAATGTATATATATTTTAACACAAAAGTGTCAGTGCAAACGATTTTCTAGCCCCTAGTGAGTGTAAAATTGCGTTTACTTCACTTCTTTCAAACTGCTTAAAAATCATATAAATGGTTGTTTCACGTCATAATAAGCCTATATATACCAAGAATACTGAGTTTTTAAAAAGTCAAGAAATTGGATTTTCTAGCTCCTAGTGAGTGTAAAATCGCGTTTACTTCACTTCTTTCAAACTGCTTAAAATTCATATAAATGGATGTATCACATCATAATAAGCCTCTATATACCAAGAATATTGAATTTTTAACAAGTAAAGAAAATCGATTTTCTAGCCCCTAGTGAGTGTAAAATCGCGTTTACTTCACTTCTTTCTAACTGCTTAAAATTCGTATAAATGGATGTATCACCTCATAATAAGCCTCTATATACCAACAAAATCGATTTTCTAGCCCCTAGCGAGTGTAAAATCGCGTTTACTTCACTTCTTTCAAACTGCTTAAAAATCATATAAATGAATGTATCACCTCATAATAAGCCTCTATATACCAAAAATACTGAGTATTCAAGAAAGTCAAGAAAATCGATTTTCTATCCCCTAGTGAGTGTAAAATCGCGTTTACTTCACTTCTTTCAAACTTCGAAAAAATCATATAAATGGTTGTTTTACGTTATAATAAGCCTATATATACCAAGAATACTGAGTTCTTAAAAAGTCAAGAAATTCGATTTTCTAGCTGCTAGTGAGTGTAAAATCGCGTTTACTTCACTTCTTTCAAACTGCTTAAAATTCATGTAAATGGATGTATCACCTCATAATAAGCCTCTATATACCAAGAATACTGAGTTCTTAAAAGGTCAAGAAATTCGATTTTCTAGCTGCTAGTGAGTGTAAAATCGCGTTTACTTCACTTCTTTCAAACTTCGAAAAAATCATATAAATGGTTGTTTCACGTTATAATAAGCCTATATATACCAAGAATACTGAGTTTTTAAATAGTCAAGAAATTCGATTTTCTAGCTGCTAGTGAGTGTAAAATCGCGTTTACTTCACTTCTTTCAAACTGCTTAAAAATCATATAAATGAATGTATCACCTCATAATAAGCCTCTATATACCAAAAATACTGAGTATTCAAAAAGTCAAGAATATCGATTTTCTAGCCCCTAGGGAGTGTAAAATCGCGTTTACTTCACTTCTTTCAAACTTCGAAAAAATCATATAAATGGTTGTTTCACGTTATAATAAGCCTATATATACCAAGAATACTGAGTTTTTAAATAGTCAAGAAATTCGATTTTCTAGCTGCTAGTGAGTGTAAAATCGCGTTTACTTCACTTCTTTCAAACTGCTTAAAATTCATATAAATGGATGTATCACCTCATAATAAGCCTCTATATACCAAGAATACTGAGTTTTTAAAAAGTCAAGAAAATCGATTTTCTAACCCCTAGCGAGTGTAAAATCGCGTTTACTTCACTTCTTTCAAACTGCTTAAAAATCATATAAATGAATGTATCACCTCATAATAAGCCTCTATATACCAAACATACTGAGTATTCAAAAACTCAAGAAAATCGATTTTCTAGCCCCTAGTGAGTGTAAAATCGCGTTTACTTCACTTCTTTCAAACTTCGAAAAAATCATATAAATGGTTGTTTCACGTTATAATAAGCCTATATATACCAAGAATACTGAGTTTTTAAAAAGTCAAGAAAATCGATTTTTTAACCCCTAGCGAGTGTAAAATCGCGTTTACTTCACTTCTTTCAAACTGCTTAAAAATCATATAAATGAATGTATCACCTCATAATAAGCCTCTATATACCAAACATACTGAGTATTCAAAAACTCAAGAAAATCGATTTTCTAGCCCCTAGTGAGTGTAAAATCGCGTTTACTTCACTTCTTTCAAACTTCGAAAAAATCATATAAATGGTTGTTTCACATTATAATAAGCCTATATATACCAAGAATACTGAGTTCTTAAAAAGTCAAGAAATTCGATTTTCTAGCTGCTAGTGAGTGTAAAATCGCGTTTACTTCACTTCTTTCAAACTGCTTAAAATTCATATAAATGGATGTATCACCTCATAATAAGCCTCTATATACCAAGAATACTGAGTTTTTAAAAAGTCAAGAAAATCGATTTTCTAGCCCCTAGCGAGTGTAAAATCGCGTTTACTTCACTTCTTTCAAACTGCTTAAAAATCATATAAATGAATGTATCACCTCATAATAAGCCTCTATATACCAAAAATACTGAGTATTCAAAAAGTTAAGAAAATCGATTTTCTAGCCCCTAGCGAGTGTAAAATCGTGTTTACTTCACTTCTTTCAAACTGCTTAAAAATCATATAAATGGCTGTTTCACGTTATAATAAGCCTATATATACCAAGAATACTGAGTTCTTAAAAGGTCAAGAAATTCGATTTTCTAGCTGCTAGTGAGTGTAAAATCGCGTTTACTTCACTTCTTTCAAACTGCTTAAAATTCATATAAATGGATGTATCACCTCATAATAAGCCTCTATATACCAAGAATACTGAGTTTTTAAAAAGTCAAGAAAATCGATTTTCTAGCCCCTAGCGAGTGTAAAATCGCGTTTACTTCACTTCTTTCAAACTGCTTAAAAATCTTATAAATGAATGTATCACCTCATAATAAGCCTCTATATACCAAAAATACTGAGTATTCAAAAAGTCAAGAAAATCGATTTTCTAGCCCCTAGTGAGTGCAAAATCGCGTTTACTTCACTTCTTTCAAACTTCGAAAAAATCATATAAATGGTTGTTTCACGTTATAATAAGCCTATATATACCAAGAATACTGAGTTTTTAAATAGTCAAGCAATTCGATATTCTAGCTGCTAGTAAGTGTAAAATCGCGTTTACTTCACTTCTTTCAAACTGCTTAAAAATCATATAAATGAATGTATCACCTCATAATAAGTCTCTATATATTAAAAATACTGATTATTCAAAAAGTTAAGAAAATCGATTTCTAGCCCCTAGCGAGTGTAAAATCGTGTTTACTTCACTTCTTTCAAACTGCTTAAAAATCATATAAATGGTTGTTTCACGTTATAATAAGCCTATATATACCAAGAATACTGAGTTCTTAAAAGGTCAAGAAATTCGATTTTCTAGCTGCTAGTGAGTGTAAAATCGCGTTTACTTCACTTCTTTCAAACTGCTTAAAATTCATATAAATGGATGTATCACCTCATAATAAGCCTCTATATACCAAGAATACTGAGTTTTTAAAAAGTCAAGAAAATCGATTTTCTAGCCCCTAGTGAGTGCAAAATCGCGTTTACTTCACTTCTTTCAAACTTCGAAAAAATCATATAAATGGTTGTTTCACGTTATAATAAGCCTATATATACCAAGAATACTGAGTTTTTAAATAGTCAAGCAATTCGATATTCTAGCTGCTAGTAAGTGTAAAATCGCGTTTACTTCACTTCTTTCAAACTGCTTAAAAATCATATAAATGAATGTATCACCTCATAATAAGTCTCTATATATTAAAAATACTGATTATTCAAAAAGTTAAGAAAATCGATTTCTAGCCCCTAGCGAGTGTAAAATCGTGTTTACTTCACTTCTTTCAAACTGCTTAAAAATCATATAAATGGTTGTTTCACGTTATAATAAGCCTATATATACCAAGAATACTGAGTTCTTAAAAAGTCAAGAAATTCGATTTTCTAGCTGCTAGTGAGTGTAAAATCGCGTTTACTTCACTTCTTTCAAAATGCTTAAAATTCATATAAATGGATGTATCACCTCATAATAAGCCTCTATATACCAAGAATACTGAGTTTTTAAAAAGTCAAGAAAATCGATTTTCTAGCCCCTATCGAGTGTAAAATCGCGTTTACTTCACTTCTTTCAAACTGCTTAAAAATCATATAAATGAATGTATCACCTCATAATAAGCCTCTATATACCAAAAATACTGAGTATTCAAAAAGTAAAGAAAATCGATTTTCTAGCCCCTAGCGAGTGTAAAATCGCGTTTACTTCACTTCTTTCAAACTTCAAAAAAATCATATAAATGGTTGTTTCACGTTATAATAAGCCTATATATACCAAGAATACTGAGTTTTTAAAAAGTCAAGAAATTCGAATTTCTAGCTGCTAGTGAGTGTAAAATCGCGTTTACTTCACTTCTTTCAAACTTCGAAAAAATCATATGAATGGTTGTTTCACGTCATAATAAGCCTTCATATACCAAAAATGCTGAGTTTTTTTCGTACTCACCTATAAGAGATAGAGGGTAGAGGTCATACGAACGAAACACTTGAGAATTTTTATTCTGCAGTTGGTGTTACTCCTTAGAAAGGAAGTATCTGCTGATTCTATTTAACTCTTACATTTTACATAACACGTGTGCACGGCACAACACAAAAACACTACACACGACACTCATAATTTTTAAATATTGCACTAGTGGGGGTGCGAGCTGAACCACTATTAACAACAGGTAGCAGGCGTTAGTTCTGCTCACTTTTGTATCGGAGAAAACAGTAAAAAAAAAAGAATCGTTCTCATGTACAGCACTGCGTGCAAAGACCGTATGCTGATGTGTGTGTAAAACGAGCGTGAGAAACGGATGTTCGTCAGCGATAAACTCTTGTATTGTCGACTGCGTTTACAATTTGACAATTTGTGGCGAAATAAGGCATTTAACTCGACGCGTATGCTGAAAGTGCGGTTGCGATAAGAGAGCTTATAAAAACCCGGTGCCAAGAGCAACCGGCCGTAGTGTGAAACGGGAGCGATAGTGGATTTTTCTATAAAATCGTTCTATTTGACAAAAAATAGTTTAAAATAAACACAAAATAGCAGCTTCGATACGTATCCACGGAGACCTTAGTGCTAGGCAACTGCACCTCTGTTTCTATACGTGAACGGCAGATTGCAGCTTCAATACGTGTCCACGGAGACCTTAGTGCTAGGCAACTGTACCTCTGTTTCTATACGTGAACTGCAGATTGCAGCTTCGATACGTGTCCACGGAGACCTTAGTGCTAGGCAACTGTACCTGTGTTTCTATACGTGAACGTCAGATGGCAGCTTCGATACGTGTCCACGGAAACCTTAGTGCTAGGCAACTGTACCTCTGTTTCTATACGTGAACGGCAGATTGCAGCTTCGATACGTGTTCACGGAGATCTTAGTGGTAGGCAACTGCACCTCTGTTTCTATACGTGAACGGTAGATTGCAGCTTCGATAGTGTCCACGGAGACCTTAGTGCTAGGCAACTGTACCTCTGTTTGTATACGTGAACGGCAGATTACAGCTTCGATACGTGTGCACGGAGACCTTAGTGCTAGGCAACTATACCTCTGTTTCTATACGTGAACGACAGATTGCAGGTTCGATACGTGTCCACGGAGATTTTAGTGTTAGGCAACTATACCTGTTTCTATACGTGAACGGCAAATTGCAGCTTCGATACGTGTCCACGGAGACCTTAGTGCTAGGCAACTGTACCTGTGTTTCTATACGTAAACGTCAGATGGCAGCTTCGATACGTGTCCACGGAGACCTTAGTGCTAGGCAACTGTACCTCTGTTTCTATACGTGAACGGCAGATTGCAGCTTCGATACTTGTCCACGGAGACCTTTCGCTTCAGGTGACAAAATAACACTAGGCACTTGTGTGCCGTGGTGTAAGCCGCAATCACGGCATTGGTAGCGTGGATCTCTTTGGAGCTCTCCTCGGAGTTACCTCAACACCACGTACATGACCTGGTTGGTCACGGGTACGCAGGTCTGCACTACCACTTCCTCGACGTTGAGCAGGCCCAGGAGGCGATCGTACCGGTACACCAGCTAGCACGTGGACATGTTATCGCGCTGTGGTGTTGCGTGTGCGAGGTATGGAAACTCAAGGACGCAAAACATGCACGACCGAGGGTTAAAAAGTAGAACAAGTAGTGACGTGGAACGTTATGATTGGTGAAAATAAGGCGATCTCTGATAGGTGGACAAATTGAAATAACGTGATGTGATAGGCGAAAATAAAATCAAAGGTGATTGGATGAAAAATGACGAGAAGGAATTAGCGGTGAATTTGTGAACTATGATGGCGAAGATTTTTTTTTTAAAAAAAAAAAGATAATATAAGTATGGCAACTGTAACGGTTTACGGCAAACGCGCGCCGCGCAATACGTCACGCCGGGCATCTTGCTCAATATGGTTTTTGTTTTATTGCCCGGCGTGACGCATTGCGCGGCGCGCGTTTGTCGTAAACCGTTACAGTTGCCATAATTATATTATCCTTTCTTTTTTTTTTAAAAAAAAATCTTCGCCATCGTAGTTCACAAATTCACCGCTAATTCCTTCTCGTCATTTTTCATCCAATCACCTTTGATTTTATTTTCGCCTATCACATCACGTTATTTCAATTTGTCCACCTATCAGAGATCGCCTTATTTTCACCAATCACAACGTTCCACGTCACTACTTGTTCTACCTTTTTACCCTCGGTCGTGCATGTTTTGCGTCCTTGAGTTTCCATACCTCGCACACGCAACACCACAGCGCGATAACATGTCCACGTGCTAGCTGGTGTACCGGTACGATCGCCTCCTGGGCCTGCTCAACGCCGAGGAAGTGGTAGTGCAGACCTGCGTACCCGTGACGAACCAGGTCATATACGTGGTGTTGAGGTAACTCCGAGGAGAGCCCCAAGGAGATCCACGCTACCAATGCCGTGATTGCGGCTTACACCACGGCACACAAGTGCCTAGTGTTATTTTGTCACCTGAAGCGAAAGGTCTCCGCGGACACGTATCGAAGCTGCAATCTGCCGTTCACGTATAGAAACAGAGGTACAGTTGCCTAGCACTAAGGTCTCCGTGGACACGTATCGAAGCTGCCATCTGACGTTCACGTATAGAAACACAGGTACAGTTGCCTAGCACTAAGGTCTCCGTGGACACGTATGGAAGCTGCAATCTGCCGTTCACGTATAGAAACAGGTATAGTTGCCTAGCACTAAGATCTCCGTGGACACGTATCGAACCTGCAATCTGCCGTTCACGTATAGAAACAGAGGTATAGTTGCCTAGCACTAAGGTCTCCGTGCACACGTATCGAAGCTGTAATCTGCCGTTCACGTATACAAACAGAGGTACAGTTGCCTAGCACTAAGCTCTCCGTGGACACGTATCGAAGCTGCAATCTACCGTTCACGTATAGAAACAGAGGTGCAGTTGCCTACCACTAAGGTCTCCGTGAACACGTATCGAAGCTGCAATCTGCCGTTCACGTATAGAAACAGAGGTACAGTTGCCTAGCACTAAGGTTTCCGTGGACACGTATCGAAGCTGCCATCTGACGTTCACGTATAGAAACACAGGTACAGTTGCCTAGCACTAAGGTCTCCGTGGACACGTATCGAAGCTGAAATCTGCAGTTCACGTATAGAAACAGAGGTACAGTTGCCTAGCACTAAGGTCTCCGTGGACACGTATTGAAGCTGCAATCTGCCGTTAACGTATAGAAACAGAGGTGCAGTTGCCTAGCACTAAGGTCTCCGTGGATACGTATCGAAGCTGCTATTTTGTGTTTATTTTAAACTATTTTTCGTCAAATAGAACGATTTTATAGAAAATTCCACTATCGCTCCCGTTTCTCACTACGGCCGGTTGCTCTTGGCACCGGGTTTTTATAAGCTCGCTTATCGCAACCGCACTTTCAGCATATGCGTCGAGTTAAATGCCTTATTTCGCCACAAATTGTCAAATTGTAAACGCAGTCACGATCCGCCACTGCACGGTCCCTACCATCGACAATACAAGATTTTATCGCTGACGAACATCCGTTTCTCACGCTCGTTTTACACACACATCAGCATAGGTCTTTGCACGCAGTTCTGTACATGAGAATGATTCTTTTTTTTTTACTGTTTTCTCCGATACTAAAGTGAGCAGAACTAACGCTTGCTACCTGTTGTTAATAGTGGTTCAGCTCGCACCCCCACTAGTGCAATATTTAAAAATTATGAGTGTCGTGTGTAGTGTTTTTGTGTTGTGCCGTGCATACGTGTTATGTAAAATGTAAGAATTAAATAGAATCAGCAGATACTTCCTTTCTAAGGAGTAACACCAACTGCAGAATAAAAATTCTCAAGTGTTACGTTCGTATGACCTCTACCCTCTATCTCTTATAGGTGAGTACGAAAAAAACTCAGTATTTTTGGTATATGAAGGCTTATTATGACGTGAAACAACCAGTTATATGATTTTTTCGAAGTTTGAAAGAAGTGACATAAACGCGATTTTACACTCACTAGCAGCTAGAAAATCGATTTTCTTGACCTTTTAAGAACTCAGTATTCTTGGTATATATAGGCTTATTATAACGTGAAACAACCATTTATATGATTTTTTCGAAGTTTGAAAGAAGTGAAGTAAACGCGATTTTACACTCACTAGGGGCTAGAAAATCGATTTTCTTGACTTTTTGAATACTCAGTATTTTTGGTATATAGAGGCTTATTATGAGGTGATACATTCATTTATATGATTTTTAAGCAGTTTGAAAGAAGTGAAGTAAACGCGATTTTACACTCGCTAGGGGCTAGAAAATCGATTTTCTTGACTTTTTAAAAACTCAGAATTCTTGGTATATAGAGGCTTATTATGAGGTGATACATCCATTTATATGAATTTTAAGCAGTTTGAAAGAAGTGAAGTAAACGCGATTTTACACTCACTAGCAGCTAGAAAATCGAATTTCTTGACCTTTTAAGAACTCAGTATTCTTGGTATATATAGGCTTATTATAACGTGAAACAGCCATTTATATGATTTTTAAGCAGTTTGAAAGAAGTGAAGTAAACACGATTTTACACTCGCTAGGGGCTAGAAAATCGATTTTCTTAACTTTTTGAATACTCAGTATTTTTGGTATATAGAGGTTTATTATGAGGTGATACATTCATTTATATGATTTTTAAGCAGTTTGAAAGAAGTGAAGTAAACGCGATTTTACACTCGCTAGGGGCTAGAAAATCGATTTTCTTGACTTTTTAAAAACTCAGTATTCTTGGTATATAGAGGCTTATTATGAGGTGATACATCCATTTATATGAATTTTAAGCAGTTTGAAAGAAGTGAAGTAAACGCGATTTTACACTCACTAGCAGCTAGAAAATCGAATTTCTTGACTTTTTAAGAACTCAGTATTCTTGGTATATATAGGCTTATTATAACGTGAAACAACCATTTATATGATTTTTAAGCAGTTTGAAAGAAGTGAAGTAAACACGATTTTACACTCGCTAGGGGCTAACACTATTTTACACTCGCTAGGGGCTAGAAAATCGATTTTCTTAACTTCTTGAATACTCAGTATTTTTTGTATATAGAGACTTATTATGAGGTGATAAATTCATTTATATGATTTTTAAGCAGTTTGAAAGAAGTGAAGTAAACGGGATTTTACACTCACTAGCAGCTAGAAAATCGAATTTCTTGACTATTTAAAAACTCAGTATTCTTGGTATATATAGGCTTATTATAACGTGAAACAACCATTTATATGATTTTTTCGAAGTTTGAAAGAAGTGAAGTAAACGCGATTTTACACTTACTAGGGGCTAGAAAATCGATTTTCTTGACTTTTGGAATACTCAGTATTTTTGGTATATAGAGGCTTATTATGAGGTGATACATTCATTTATATGATTTTTAAGCAGTTTGAAAGAAGTGAAGTAAACGCGATTTTACACTCGCTAGGGGCTAGAAAATCGATTTTCTTGACTTTTTAAAAACTCAGTATTCTTGGTATATAGAGGCTTATTATGAGGTGATACATTCATTTATATGAATTTTAAGCAGTTTGAAAGAAGTGAAGTAAACGCGATTTTACACTCACTAGCAGCTAGAAAATCGAATTTCTTCACCTTTTAAGAACTCAGTATTCTTGGTATATATAGGCTTATTATAACGTGAAACAACCATTTATATGATTTTTAAGCAGTTTGAAAGAAGTGAAGTAAACACGATTTTACACTCGCTAGGGGCTAGAAAATCGATTTTCTTAACTTTTTTAATACTCAGTATTTTTGGTATATAGAGGCTTATTATGAGGTGATACATTCATTTATATGATTTTTAAGCAGTTTGAAAGAAGTGAAGTAAACGCGATTTTACACTCGATAGCGGCTAGAAAATCGATTTTCTTGACTTTTTAAAAACTCAGTATTCTTGGTATATAGAGGCTTATTATGAGGTGATACATCCATTTATATGAATTTTAAGCAGTTTGAAAGAAGTGAAGTAAACGCGATTTTACACTCACTAGGAGCTAGAAAATCGAATTTCTTGACTTTTTAAGAACTCAGTATTCTTGGTATATATAGGCTTATTATAACGTGAAACAACCATTTATTTGATTTTTTCGAAGTTTGAAAGAAGTGAAGTAAACGCGATTTTACACTCACTAGGGGCTAGAAAATCGTTTTTCTTGACTTTTTTGAATACTCAGTATTTTTGGTATATAGAGGCTTATTATGAGGTGATACATTCATTTATATGATTTTTAAGCAGTTTGAAAGAAGTGAAGTAAACGCGATTTTACACTCGCTAGGGGCTAGAAAATCGATTTTCTTGGTATATAGAGGCTTATTATGAGGTGATACATCCATTTATACGAATTTTAAGCAGTTTGAAAGAAGTGAAGTAAACGCGATTTTACACTCACTAGGAGCTAGAAAATCCAATTTCTTGACTTTTTAAAAACTGAGTATTCTTGGTATATATAGGCTTATTATGACGTGAAACAACCATTTATATGATTTTTTCGAAGTTTGAAAGAAGTGAAGTAAACGCGATTTAACACTCACTAGGGGCTAGAAAATCGATTTTCTTTACTTGTTAAAAATTCAATATTCTTGGTATATAGAGGCTTATTATGAGGTGATACATCCATTTATATGAATTTTAAGCAGTTTGAAAGAAGTGAAGTAAACGCGATTTTACACTCACTAGGAGCTAGAAAATTCAATTTCTTCGACTTTTTAAGAACTCAGTATTCTTGGTATATATAGGCTTATTATGACGTGAAACAATCATTTATATGATTTTTAAGCAGTTTGAAAGAAGTGAAGTAAACGCAATTTTACACTCACTTGGGGCCTGAAAATCGTTTGCACTGCACACTTTTGTGTTAAAATATATATACATTTTCAATTTTGTCATTGTGTAGATTTTGTTTGTTAAATTTTTTATACGCTACTATTATAGTGTGTGTGTGTGTGTTTGTGTGTGTGTGCGAGTATGTGCCTAGTATCCGTGCGCCACAAGCCAAAACGACGACATTATAGAAAAACTTTATCATTTGCCTGCCGGACAGGGACAACCGCGAAAAACCTGAAAAAAGCTCTAAGAGTATTCTAACGCTTACCGATCTGGAAAACCCATGAAACGAAGATAGTACACTTTTTTGCCGCTTTCGACCGGCAATGAGAACCCTGCTCCTACGTACGCTAGCGACCAGGTTTTTGGTATAGTTAAATTACGTCTGTGCAAAGGGCGTCTGTACCGCTTTAAAAAACCTAGGTATATCAGTGCGTAGTGATGTTGGTTGATCTTAAAGCTGGTTAAGCATTTTTCAAAAACAGTTTGCTACACGCTACTATTAAATGTGTGTGTGTGTTTGTGTGCGAGTATGTGCCTAGTATCCGTGCACCGACAAGGTAAAACTTCATCATTTGCCTACCGGGCAGGGACAACCACTAAAAAAAACCTGAGAAAACCTCGAAAATTAGAAACGGCTTCGTCAACCACTACAGAAAACGCCTACCAACCAGGGAAAACATATGAAAAAGCAGAAAGAGCTTGCATTCGTTTACCAACCGCAGAAAACCCCCAAAAAACTAGTTATTTTTTAAAAAAACGACAAAACAAAAAGAAAAAAAGGAAAAGACGAATAATATAAGTATGGCAACTGCAACGTGTGTGTGTGTGTGTGTCTGTGTGTGTGTGCGCGAGTATGTGCCTAGTATCCGTGCGCCGACAAGGTAAAACTTCATCATTTGCCTACCGGGCAGGGACAACCACTAAAAAAAACCTGAGAAAACCTCGAAAATTAGAAACGGCTTCGTCAACCACTACAGAAAACGCCTACCAACCAGGGAAAACCTATGAAAAAGCAGAAAGAGCTTGCATTCGTTTACCAACCGCAGAAAACCCCCAAAAACTAGTTATTTTTAAAAAAAAAAGAAAAAAAAGGAAAAGACGAATAATATAAGTATGGCAACTGCAACGTGTGTGTGTGTGTGTGTGTGTGTGTGCCTATTTAATTTTTATTTTCTTTTGCACTGCACACATTTGTGTTACAAAATATGCATTTTCAATTTTGGGAAAACCTATGAAAAAAGCAGAAACAGCTTGCATTCGTCTACCAGCCAGAGAAAACCCCGAAACACTAGTTATTTAAAATTGCTGATGAATTCTGGATAGGCTTTTGCAAATGTTGTTGGTAGCAAAACTTACCTTTACCATCACCTCCAACATACCCCACTCCCACACCTTTTTTCTTTCCACCAATCATAATCTCTCTTATTCTTACCAATCAACAACTTTCATTTGTTCCTTTCCACCAATAACATCACTTCTTATTCCCACCAATCACAACTTCACACGTCACTTTCTGTTATACTTTTTATCCCTCGTTCGCCATCTTTTCCCTCTTTCAGTCCCGACCTCCGCACAGACAACACCTCACCGCTCCTTAACCTCAACTTCATGCCTCCGCCATCTTATTTAGTTCCCATTTTTACCACCGAGCCTCTCATCTCCCAACCAGATTGCCGGCAAGAACAGATCTCGTTCATTCACACCTCGACGGTTGACTCGACAGAAGCTACTGTGAACACCTACGTCGTACACTTTTTTGACCGCTTTCGACCGGCTATGAGAACCCTGCTCCTACGTACGCTAGCGACCATCACGATGGTCCAGTACCAGGTTTTTGGTATAGTTAAATTACGCCTCTGCAAAGGGTAAGTACCACACGCATAATTATTTTTCGGACCTGCTTGGCGTAGGAATATATCCTTTCGTGTTTTGGTACTGTAACCTCAAATCTCCTTACCCTCCTCTTGCGTCCGCCATCTTGTTTAGTTCTCACCGCATCTCCTTGTCGCAGACCCTCCGCCATTTTTAGTTCCCACTATTTTAACCTCAAAATCTGCTCTTCTAAGCTCTTACTACCGCCATCTTCTTTTAGTTCCCATTCTCACCACCGCGTCTCCTTGCCCCCCACCTCTTGCGACCGCCATGTTCACCACTAACCTCCAAATTTCCTCGTCCTTAAACCTCTTGTCTCAACCATCTTGTTTAGTTCCCATTTTCGCCACCGCATCTCATATCGCCCCATCTCTCTATCCACTCAAGAAAACTACCATCCAACGTTCAAAAAATTGCTGATCAGTTCACGACAGGCTTTTGCAAATCTTGTTGCTAGCAAAACTTACCTTTCCCATCACCTCCAACATACCCCACTCCCACACCTTTTTCTTTCCACCAATCATAATCTCTCTTATTCTTACCAATCAACAACTTTCATTTGTTCCTTTCCACCAATAACATCACTTCTTATTCCCACCAATCACAACTTCACACGTCACTTTCTGTTATACTTTTTATCCCTCGCTCCCCATCTTTTCCCTCTTTCAGTCCCGACCTCCGCACAGACAACACCTCGCCACTCCGCTCCTCTCCATCACGTGACCTCCATACTCTTTCATCTTCCTTCCTTCATCTTCCACCCAAATTAACGAACCAATCAAAACACTCCACGTCACTTCCTCTTTTTCCGTCACCTTACCCTAATCCTCAATTCTTTTAACTCGTCCCGGATGAACCAATTGCAATAACGATAATCCTCCCGCTCAGGGCGCTTTTCAAACTTACCGCCGCCGCCGTCGCACGCAGCGACACTAGCGACACTAGCACCCCTAGCGGCAGGATTATCGTTAAGCCAATTGGCTCATCGGGGACTATTACTACTATCATAACAATAAATCAAAGATTCATCACTAGTAACGCTATTCCAAACGAAATTTGAAATGCCACCTTGGAATTTTTCCAGAGTTCTCCCGCATCAATCAATGCGTTGTTGTTTATGATTGGGAGTCAGTTTATGTGGAATCCATCGAAACAAATTTTTCTCGCGTTTAACTAAGTGTGGAAGTAAAATGTATTGGATTTGACTCGCACCGATGCCCAATGTCGCCCGATTAAATTTATAAGGTGTAAATCGATCTTCTTCAAGTATTGCGGCAACATTTTCTTCAGTAACATAGTTCTTGGGCGTCCTTCACGAAATTCATCACCAAGAAAAAACAAATGTGCTTCTTATTCGCTGAACCAATTAAAAAATTGTTGCCTGAAATGGGGATTCTTCCCCAAATGCATTTCTAAGCCGATCTTCATATTACTTAGGCGTTAATGATCTAAAATCATAAAAAATCATAGTTTGATGATGGACCCCTTCTCTGGGGCGATGAGGTAACATTGTTGTCTGCGGAGTTGGAGACCCAGGTTAAATATTCTGTCACGGAACACATTCAGAGCATTTTCTGGCCTGTCGAAAAAGGGGTACACGGGGGTTTTCGCATACTGACCATATATTTCCCAATATAGCACTCTTCCCTGGAGTGCAACAGTGTTCAGATTAGAATGAAATTATCCTGAAGGGTCATGTCATTAAGAAGCGAGTAAAAATGTAAGGGTATCACGAGTTCCAATAGTTTTTGTTTCTCGAAGAGGCATTGTCCTTTAGTGCAATTAATCTAGACAACCAACTTATTTATGGTTATCACGTGGCCCTCTGCAAAGACAAAAATGCAAAATATGAGAGGTTTACTTGAATCAGATGCTCAAACTATTTAAAGCAGAGATACAAAGCTGGACAAGGTGGTATGAAAGAGAGGAAATCATAGGTACTACCTTCACAGTCCATTGGCAGATTGCGTAAACTTAAACAAGAGATTGGCCAATTGCGAAGCTTTGGCATGCACCCGTGGAGTTTAAGGAGGGAATGGATGATGTAAGGTGGCTTCTGATGGTGACGCAGAACTTTGTTACAGTTCCACAGGACTTAGTAAAAGTTCATGGTGCTGCATTAGGATTAAACTTCTGTTTCATATGACGTTTTCCCATTGCCTTAACTTGCTCCACTATATTTGTGGATATAATACTAATATGTTAAAACGCAAATTAGGAGTTTCAGCGGTCGAATGGCATCTTAATAAAAGTACCACCCAACAAATGTAGCATTTTAAATACACCCACTACCAAACATGTGAATGTTTGTCCCCATGTTCAATCAGTCAGCATTTTAAATACACCCACTACCAAACATGTGAATGTTTGTCCCCATGTTCAATCAGTCAGGACTTAGCCAAAGCCAACGTAAGTAACGTGGCTTTAAGTGGATATGAACAGGTTGATGGGCTAAAATTACTTCCGGGAGCTACTGAGTTGGGTCTGTTGATTGCCAAATTGAGTCAGGCCATTGTGGTAATGAAGGGGCATTAAAATAGATTGCGTTTTATTTATGGACGCTCTTTAACTGCTGTGGTCCTTAGTATTCCATTCTATATTGGGCGTGAAAGACTGGTAATTTTGCTCAGAGGCCTCTTTATCAGGCTTGAGGTTCTTTTACGTGCCGTAAATATACGACACGGGACCACCGGGTTTACTTCCCTTCCGAAGGAAGCCATGTTAAGGATTTTTACGCCCGAAAAAATCCATCGCCCTCCACCGGGTTTGAGACCACGACCTCGGGAACTAGAGGCTAGCATGGTAACCACTACACCACGGACGACGGCATGAGGGGCATGAGCACAGATTTTCAGCTGTCAGGAACCGCATAGCAAAGTTAACTAGGGCAATTATTTCCTGAGGTGATAAAACTTGGACCTACGTGGAATCCATCGTTGTGTCCTTTAAGCATAGAAAGTGGTGGCTTAAAAATATTTTCTGTTCTTTGACTTCTGTAAACAGAAATGTAATGAACATAGGTTGTTTTTGAGTAAAATTATCTGTCTGCATGGTTTTCCTTCTAGTACAATATACACGCATAATGGCCTTTGTAGATATCTCGCCATTGCTCAACCGAGACGGTTAGAGTATAACGCCACTGGCAACAAGTATATCATCGCAGTGCAGTAAGCCAAACTGCAGAGCTAAAGATTGTATCCCGGCTAGTTAAAAATTTATTTGGTGGCTTCTTTCATTTTGATCTGGTAAAACTAACAAATTTCTCCACTTCTTTACCTACGTAAAATCTCCTACACTAAAATGCCTTAGTTTCTCCGAATTTTAGTTGCAAAAACAGGATTAGGTTCTTTTCTTTCTTCATTTATTGTAGCATTTATTACTGCATGACATATATGAATTAAAATTTAATGAAGTTTAACTCCAGTGGGACTTCTTAAGCTAGAGTGAACTTGACATTTTAAGACACTACGGTACACGCCGAGGAAATAACTTCTGCTACTATTACTGTAATTTCTGTGTTGCCCCATAGGTATCCTAAGATTTAACGGTGGTTATTGCCTTGTATGAAAACTCTGTTCGTTTTAGATTACTACGATTGATCAATAAGCATTTACGACTACAGCACTGTAACGTCTAAAACAGAGAGGGAGGGGGGGAAGAGAGAGGTCCCTAATTATACTTGAGCCGGGTGTTACTAGGGGCGTAGCTTAAAAGGATACTAAGGAAATGGATGATAGCGATCAATAACCAGTAAAACTCCAGAAGCTATTTACAATTATGAAGACAGTCCACAATACTTCAGTCTTACATTGTGTTAAAAATTACCTAATCTTTTGCTGATGTACGTTGGAAGTCCGGTTTAACAACAATTAAAGTCGAAGGCCGAAACCTAACATACGTGCATCAATTTCTAAGTATTTAAGCGTTAAAAATGTAAAATGAGGTAAACTCGGGTAAAACTGCAACCAAGAGTCGGGTTGTACATAGATTTCATTCAGCCGAGTAAGGAAGTGGGGAATTAAAAAACTTTACAAGCAATTATATTCCAAAATTGCATTAATTTACGAAACTGTCATTGACAAATCACTGTAAAACGGAAAAACTCTACATTTCTTTGGTTACTTTACAAATTTATGCTGACTTCATGTAGGCATTTACCAAGTCTTAGAGTAATTCATGCAACGAACAATTCCACTTGTGTAAGATTGGTATGCATAATTTTGTGTAGCTAAATGTGTTGCCCAAATGTTTTCCATATGGAACATAAAAGTGTGATACAAGTACAAAATAATAATACTCTATGTGACTTCAATACGCTTCATTGTTGTTCCAGGTACTAGGCCAAAAATTGTGGTTGCCGGAAGAAATTGGAGACGAGCTGAATATTTGCCAGTTGTTAGAACTTTCTAAACGTCTCCCTTTTCCCGTTTACGCTTCCTCCCCATTCCCTTAAACATAAAATTGGAAAAAGTTTGGTTTATCGCTCATATCTTCGTTACCTTTATTCAAATCTCATAAAGACAGTAAAGCTTTAATCCTTATTATATCTCCCCAAAAAAGAACTTGTCATTTTTGCTTCATTTAGTTTTTATTTGTAATTCGATTGTTACTTTTTATTTTTAATTTATTCTAATAACGTAAGGGATCACGTTTAGAACACGTAACAAGAACAAATAATGCGGCCGATAGCTGCTACCCCGGGCTGCCCGCCATGCATCATTCTCGCAAAATCTCCGAACCTCTTGCTCCTCGAATAAATTGTTTGGTACATGCTTTAGTGTTAACACATAATAGCTGTTTGTTTCGCGTTGTTTATATTGTATAGTGCCAGTGCAGTGCCAACTTGTGTGCAATTGGCTTTGTATGTCCTTTCTATTTTTGGGCACTGAAGGTTAAATGAACTTTGCTCGAAATATTATTGAAATTAATGTTATTATTGTTACTATTTTATAAATTTTTAATCCATGATAGACTTAGAATCGTTAAACAGAACCTCCAAACTTTGGATTAATTTACTGGAATGCCTTGACTTTATTTTCCAATTTATTTACACAGAACAAACAGGAAACTGCAGTATATGCCTAGCAACAACAATCAACGTGTTCCTTTACTTTCAGTCTACTGGGCACTTCCTTTATGCAAAATCGGCAACTTTATATGTACAGAAAATGATGGATATAAACTCTAAATAGAGAGAGAGAGACAGGAATTGAATGTTTACAATGAAACATTGTAAATTTGGTGGATCACCCAGACAGAGTGTGTGTGTTGATCAATACCTCATGTGCCCAATGAAATGTGTCGAAGATTTGACACATTGTATAGACATCACTCAGTACACTTTCTAAATGCATGCGCGAAGCTACTTTTTTTAAAGGTACATGAAGCTTTATAAGTCTTACAAAATCCTACAGCATTCAGGAATAACATGTTGAAGTTAGGGATTCAAAACACACGAGAGACCAATTAGATATAGAAGAGCTTACTTCTTGGCTTCAGGAACTGATCCGTTTACAAAATAATTGCAAGAACTTCTTTCATTGTCATCTGGGTAGGCATCAGAGCAGTAAAGTGGTATCAGGCCCATGAAAAAGGTATCATAGCGATGCAAAGAATGCCTGCGTTATAGTCGCACAGAAAAGACAAAAATGGGACTCAGACCAAGCAAAGGAAGGCGAGGGTTCAAAGGAAGCAATAGTCAATCCTCACCTTTTTAACAGAAATGCATGCATTTGTAATGCAATGCATATCATACGAGTTTGTTTTTAGGATGAAAGCTTTATGTGATGTCACTCTGTAAAGGAACATAATATTCATTGATAAAGATACAGAATAATGTTTTGCAGAACTATCTTAATGTTGATACCGTAATTATGGCGGAGAGATCTAAATAATTAAATAAATAAATAAATAATACGATAGAGAAATAATAAATAATGTCCGCATATTAAACCAATGTATAATATAATAAGCCTAAGTTGAAAGTTTTTTCCGGAAATAAAAAGGTAATTATCAAGACATTAGTAACAGCGTGAGCAGGTATAGAACCCATTAGCTTAAAGATTCTTGGAATGCAGTTAGGGTTTACTTCAGCACGTTTTATAAAGTCATGTAGGCAGGAATTCTGTAAATTAGAGAGGGAATGAAATCCTTAGATTCGAGGAGGTGCCCATAGAAACAGTGTCAGATACACATACAAGATTGGACCGCAAGAGAAAGGACGTTGGTAAAGGTAGCGTAGGTAGGCGGAGCTTAAGTTAAGAAAAGGGCATGCATTCTAAGTCAGTCACTTATTCACTTAATTCTGTGGCTTACTCGGATGACAACTATTGCGATTACTCGTGTGTTATTTTAAGTTGTTTAGCGCATAGTGGCGCGCTTAAGTGAGAAGGATTTAGCGGCTATTGTGAGGGATCTTTCCGTGTAAAATTTCTGCGACTTACGACAAATGACACTTCGCTTAATTATTGTTACAGAAGTAATTCGTAAATTCAACAATCTGCGACTTTTCTCAAAATGAACAGTTTAAGTCAACATTAAAAACTTCTCAGGTAACTAAACTGGTGTAATGCTTCCACAATACACTCACGCATACCCTGAGATAAACAACATAGTTATACCGCTAGAGCCGCTGGCGTAAGAGACAACGCAGAAGAGTTAAGAGATAACATCATACAACTCGTCAACGTCAGCTAACGTCAAATTTTATAAAAATTTGAAGAGGGTGGACCATCATGGTTGTCACACCGAGAACGGCTTCAGTGTTCATGATACCGTATACTAGACGGAGGATTTGTAAACCATTATGTGACCTGGTTCTACTTATGGAGGAGTTGTAAATAAGAGTTGCGACTATATTGTATCTAACTATAGATGCAATCCTACTGTCGTCTTTGACAGATATCCTGAGTATTCAACCACTAAAACTAAGAACAATGTAGAACAGCCTCGGAGAAAAATTCCTGCGGTATACATTTGGCAGAAAGCACAGAATTTACGACACATACGGAGATATTTTTAGGATATAGGAGAAACAAGTATGTATTGTTACAAGCAGTAGCTTCAGGAATGATGAAAGGAAACATCAGTCTTGACAGCTGAAGATGGTGTTGATAGAGATGTGGTAATGTTGCTATAGAAAAGCCCAATAATTCTCTAAGGTGGTTGCAGCACCAGATTCAAATATAAACTTTTTAGCGGCCCTTGATCCAGAGAAGAATGCAGTTAATTTTTGTAACCAAAAATGTCAGGGTCCAGCTAAGCTATTTTACGACATTGACATTTCGATCCAGTAGCACAGTGAAATTAGAAGTAGTCTCTCTGCTTTGTGCATGAATAGATATACATTTAAATGAATTTCATTACTTCAAATTGTGAGTTGAAGGTGTATTGTTATTATTACGTTGTTTAAACCACGCTTTGGGAGCCTTCGCCCCCAAAATTTAAAAATATTAACTTTGTAATTTGACTGTTTCTTTAAATATTATATATTTATGTTTGCCTCGGCTGCGTCAGTATTTTTGTTAGAAACATGGATGTCTTGGCAGGGTTGTGGTGCGACTAAGAATGTAGGCTTACACAGATTATAAGTTTACTTCACTCCTTTTATTAATGCTTGATACGATTTAAATAACACTTCACTGATATAGAGAGAGCTGTGAGATTTTTTTAAATTAATTAATTGCACTGTTTAACACGTAAACTTATTTTTCGTCTCACACGAATACGTATTAAATCTCCCGAGGACGCATCTCGCATCCGGTTACAAACACTGTCTGCAGGCAACAGAACTCTAAATTTGTAAATTTTGCTATATTTCAGTTTCTGATTGGCTAATCCTAGTCCAATAGAATACCTTCATTTAACTAAAGCTTTTTCTGGTTGTTGATTCGCTATTTTATAAACTGTCACTAAAATTACATTATTGCTTCCAAGAATCACAAGTAACATTATTAAACTCTCAAACTCATTATTACCTCAAGGTTACCTCATTGTTACCTCATTGTTAGCAACTTTTAACTTATTATTCTCACAGATCCTACATTATTAAATTGCGTAATATATTCACATAACATTATTACACATGGATACAATAATATAAACATATGCAATGACTGTAATATACACTTTTTATATATTGTTAAATACACATAATACTTTAAGGCGGGCTGTTATTAAATTTATATATTATATAATTAGACTGAAATTATTTAAGTGTTAAAAATTCTGCCTTAGAGTATAGCACAAGAAATTTGCGATAAAACTTCAATCGAAGCATTTCAGCAACACATACCTTAGAGATTACTTGTAAATCCAGAAACGTTTGTATATTAATTTGCCAGCTATTGAATGGGGATGTAAGTGTAAATAAAAGTAGAGGAGAGAAAAAAGTTCTTCAACCAGTGACTTCTTTGAAGCCTTTTGCGCCAAATGATCTTTACATTTAGTGACCTGTTCTAGCAAATCTGTTTTTGGGAACTATTGTGGTTGTAGAAATTAAGGTTTGCTTTGTTCAGTGATGTGCGAGCTCTGCGTGGATATTCGTGTTACAACGAACCGATCATGGACGATGCTCAATAAACAACTGATGAACATTAAGGAAGCACATAATGTAAACAGTAATGAATAAGCAACCTAAGGATTAGTAAATATGAATTATTTAAGGCTTGTATAATAATAACCGAGATGGGTAACGAGAACACTAAAATTAAAATATTTTTGCAAGATCAGCATTTACAGTTAACGGGAACCTTCCCGGGAAAGGGAAATAGACTGCCAGGTTTTAATTTTCTCGTTCTCGTTCTCGTTCCCCTTCCCGGGCACGGCATATAGATCCAAATTGTGCACATTCGACCCTTCACTGTGGAAATTATTCAAAGTGGCCGTAACACGAAGCAGCCTCCAAAGCCGCTAGTCGCAAGCTGGAAAATCTGACGTGTAACATTCACATGACTTTCTCTACCCTCTAGCGCTTATTAGTGGGTATACAAATTATTCTTACGTAAGTTTATTTTCCTATCTACTTCATTTTAATAGAGGTAAAGATTTCCGGAAATAGCTGCATTACACATTTCGTTTTGGGTACAAAGGGAAGAGCAATAGTCAAATGTTTAAGAACTGGACGCTATACGCTGGCTTTAAGATACTATATCCTTTCCATGCAAGCGCGAGAAACAACTGAAAGTTGAAAGGACTTTAAAGAATGACCAAGTATTGAACAATTCGAACCATGAATAACTAATATCTCGAAAATTGCTCAAAAAAGTTATTGGAAATGCATTGTGTGCCTTAAAGAGACAAAATTTCTTGTGTAATATGTTTTCGTCTACCGCTTAACGTTTACAAGTTATACAAAATTCCTTCCGAATGAAGAGGACTTCAAAGGCTATTCCTAGAAAATTCAAGATATAAATTTTATTTGTCGCGTAAATATTTTAATATATGGTACTTTAATAAAAATCGTTAGCAGTTTTTTAGAAAATAAAAATATTCGAAAAATGTTCCATGTAAAGTATAGTTTAGGGTGGGGGGAATTTCTTGAAAGTCTTTGTGTCACATCTTTGGAAGATACTAAACCAAAATACCAAGTTTGGTGTTTGTGCGACTTTTCGTTTTTGAGCTATGCTATACACGCACGCACGGACCTGTTTATAAAAATGTTTTTTTTTATTCATGGGCCTAAAAACACGTATATTCGGTGAAATCTCGGTATCGAATTTTTGGCTGGAATGCAATACCTTCTGTACCTACCTATTATGTGTGGTAGAGAAAAGAAAAATGAAACTAAAGATAATTCTAAGGTATGAGAGTCCTAACCTCAGATTCTGGCACCCGCAGATCCATTGTGCGTCGCTTCTTCTAGCGAAGGCGTCATCTACAGTTTGCTTATATGCAACTGAAAACTGGTTTTCCTCCAAAAATCAATAGCAAAAAAATCGGTAGAAATTAACAAAGAACAATCTTTAATGTGCGTCTTTAATAAAGGAATGAAAGCTTGGTACGACTAGAGTAAGTGGAAATGTTCTGGATCTGGATTTTGAAAATATTTGAATTTTGACGTTGGCTAACCCGCATTATGTTGGCTGAATTTGAGGCAGGTGAAAAAATATCATTATTCAGTTAGAAGCAAATGAAATCCCAATGCGCATAATCGACTTTCCACTTCGTTATCGATATGGTCATCGATATGCATTCCCGTTCTCGTTTCCATTTTGGTTTTCGCTCTCGAAGTATTGTGAATCAGTCTTTAGTAGGGTTGGGTCGAGCGATTCTTTTGCAGTAATCGATTCATACGATTCGTTCACGAGTCATGAATCGATTCATACGATTCGTTCACGATTCATGAATCGTCCCCTTGTTTGCTGGTCTACCCTACAGCACGATTCAATCATGAATCGTGTCCACCACGATTCGTTCATGAATCGTACCCTTGTCTGCTCGCCTGCCTTAGTGCACGATTCGTTCATGAATCGTCCGCTTGCCTGCTAGTCTAACCCACTGCACGATTCAATCATGAATCGTGTCCACCACGATTCGTTCATGAATCGTGTCCACCACGATTCGTTCATGAATCGTGTCCACCACGATTCGTTCATGAATCGTGTCCACCACGATTCGTTCATGAATCGTGCCCTTGTCTGCTCGCCTGCCTTAGTGCACGATTCGTTCATGAATCGTACCCTTGTCTGCTCGCCTGCCTTAGTGCACGATTCGATTCATACGATTCGTTCACGAGTCATGAATCGATTCATACGATTCGTTCACGATTCATGAATCGTCCCCTTGTTTGCTGGTCTACCCTACTGCTCACGTTGCACGATTCAATCACGAATCGTCCCCTTGACTGCCGCGTATTCTCACACACAATTCTTATATGAACCGTCCCCCGTTTGTACTTTGCAGTTTGCAGACAAAATGCGCAATCAGGAGTTTGTTGTTACGATGAGGGTTATGATCTTTTTTCTTTCACGTAAAAAAGACAATGTATGTAAAAATGATTTCCGCGCTATTTTGGGTAATACACTTGGAGTTTCCTGAATTTGTCAATGAAACCCTCCTGTGTGATTCCACTTAAGTTGCGATTACATAAGGTATTATGCAAAGTAATTATGAACACATTATTATTATATTCTTCTTCATTTCGATGATTAGGCATTCCACCTGCCTTCGCATTCTTTACTCCCATCTTTTCCTGGGGTGTTCGATGTCTCTTTTTCCTGACGATTTGTACTTATTAATTGTGGTATTCTTTCTTCAATCGTGTAGTGAAGTTCATATGATACTAGGTTATTTAGGACAGACCTGGGCCAGTTTTTTGCGTTTATATGGGAAAAGATAGGGAAAACGAGGGAAGATGCTAGGCTAGGAGAGCATCCAAGGAGGAAAAATGCGTTTATATGGGGGAGATAGGGATTACGAGGAGAGTTGTCAGGCTAGACAGGGTTGAAAGGGTAGAATGCACGTTTTATACTGAAGAGATAGGGATTACAAGGTTAGATGTCAACTAGACAGGAGTTGAAAGGTTGGAATATATGCTTTATAAGGGAAAGGATAGGGAAAACGAGGAGAGATGCTAGGTTGAGAGAGTCTTCATAGAGGAAAATGAGTTTATATGGGGGGGGAGATAGGGAAAACGAGGGTAGATGCTAGGATAGACAGAGGTTGAAGTAGGAGGAATGTGCTTTATATGAGAGTGGCAGGGACTACGAGGAGAAGTGCTAGGTCAGTCAGAGATCGAGTAGAGTATACAATTATATACGAAAAATAGGGAGTAGATGATAATACTAGACAGGTACTGAAGAAGGGGGAGTATGCGTTTATATGAGAGAGATAGGGAATACGGAGAGAAATGCTAGGGAAAACAGGGACTGAAGGTATGTAGGGTGTTTTCCAGAAGGAAGAGTAAGAATTTCAGAGGTATTTAGCTACAATATAACTATTTTAGAACACACTTAGAAGCTTTTTAGGCACATGTTTATCTAACTTTGCAGGTATGCTGACGATGTTTTAATGCGGTAGAACAGCCATTTGACATCCTCTTACTGGCCTTAAAATATTTTTAGACATAGATACAGATACGTGTTTTAGGCTATTGGTGTAAGCATTTTAGCCAGTGTACTAGGAATTGTGGAGCATATTAGACTTCATTTAGAGACATTTTAGGCACAGGTACAGGTATTTTTTTTGATATGAACAAGGCTTTCAGGACATTCTGGTATGAGGCAGGGGAATTTTAGATGTTTCAACAGCATTTGGGGAACTGGAGCAGGTAGATTCAGGGTATTGATATAGACTTCAGAATATTTCGAGGTGTTTTATGATGCTTTTAAGGTATTTTGACAATTTTAAAGACGTTTTCAAAGCTCGTGCTAGAAGTGTTTGTGGCTCTTTAAAGGTATTTTAGGTTATGGATGGGGCATAGGCACAGACCATTAAGAGTTCCTGAAGAGACTTTTGGAAAGTGTAGTGGCTGTTTTATAGGCTTTGGAAAGAGTAGCGGCTGTTTTATCGGCTTTTGAATAAGTGTAGTGGCTGTTTTGTCGGCTTTTGGATAAGTGTAGTGACTGTTTATTGGCTTTTGATAAATGTAGTGACTGTTTATTGGCTTTTGATAAATGTAGTGCCTGTTTTTATGAGAGCTTTTAGGAAATGGTTTTCAGGCATTCTCTCTTGTTTATAGAGTTTTTCTCTTGTATTACACAGGTCTTATGATCTATAACCATTTCTAACGATTTTACAGTCATATCGGATCCTTTTATGGTCTTCTCAATATTCTAATGCTACCATGTATGAAAGTATGTAGAGATGCCTTTTATAACCCAACCTTAAGCTCTGATAGTGATATTATTGTTTTTATTCAGCTTTTCTGTTTTTGTATGGTTAATTGTTGGCTAGGTGTATCGTCTTTACCAGTTAATTGATGCTTTATTAGATAAGGATTGTAAGGGTAGGTGCCTCTCCCCTTTTATCTAGGCTTGAGACTAGCACTAGGATTTGCTCCTAATGGCAGGGTTACCGCCTCCCTTCAACATTCTTATTTTTATTTATTCTTAGGTGTCTGCTAGATGTATACACAGTACATGACAAACTTCCACTTTTTAAAGTTGTAGACTCACGAGAAAATTATCATCTAAGGATTAGATTCTCTTAGGCACTGCTTGTAATGCTGTAATGGCCATATGCATATGTCGTTATTTCATCCTCAGCAACGACTCTTTTATCGTCGTATGGAGTCAATGCAATTTTATTCACTTGCACTGTGGTAACAGTATGTTTTCGTGACAGGATCAGATTCATGGGTGTCCTTATTATTTCTCTGGCTTTAAGACAGTCTGTATAACTATCGAATGTGATGTGCTGCTTAATAGCGCCACGTTTTATACCTTTAATCTTTTTTATGATTGAGCCGTGGATATCTAGCGCATACATCTTAGGTCGCAGTCCGACAAAGCGTTGGATGATTTTACCATTAGCCTCATCTTTAAATTTTCCAAGCACTTTCTTGTTTAGAGCTGAATAGCATATATGGTTTGTAGGATAATCAGCCGTATCCAGATGCTCAAGAAAACGTAGCTTGTCCTTGTACACATCTTCAGTTGTAACTTGATGGATGAATGAATCAGTGTCCATATACATCAGCTTCAGGTTTTCAACTCCATAATGCGGTAACAACACATCATAATGATAGTGGTACATTAATGTCTTGGAGATGTCCAACACACTCATTCCAATGTATATAGGCTTGTTGAAGACGATCTGTCGGGAGGCCATATGCACAGCAGCTAGATTGGTAGCATATATTGTTCGATCGATAAACGTAGGCTTTGCAATTAACTTTTCCAGAGTCTTCTCGTTTGCCACCAACCGTATATCCACACGATTACGAAGGTTCTCCATTGTTTTTCCAAACATAGCATTGTTAAACAGTTTGTAGAGATCCTTCTCAAAATCATTTGCAGCCTTTTGTCGTAGTCTGTTGTTAAATTCCACATACGGTTTTAACCACTGTGACTGTCGGAATTGTAGCACACGATGGATTTTTGTTAGTTGTAGTCCATGACTAAGAGCTTGCTTCAAAGTCATGTAATGCACTACATACTTCTTTCGTGATCCAAGGTGAGGAATTAACTTCTTTGTAGTAGACTCCTTTGGTTTCAGACACTCAGGCAGGAATGGTAAATCATTATGCAGATCATGGAGTTCAGCAGGATACTCGATGTCAACTTCTAATATGTATCCATGAGGATCATCTTCTTCCAGTCTTTGTAAGTTTATTTCTTCAGGTGAAACCCACTGAAATCCACCAAAAGGAAGGGCGTGACACATTGCCCACCCATATTGGTTATTAGCGTCCTCATATGTGATGAATTGGGTTGGTCTCGACGGATCAAACTTTTCCATGTAAGCGTTATTCGCCTCTGCATACCGATGGGACACTTGGCATAAACCTCCTCTTATGCCGGATTCCACCATGAGTAGTTGGTCATAATCCTGTAACAGTTCCAGTTCGATTCCAGTATACAGTAACATGGCGTCCCATGTAAGTCCTGGAGAGGTAAAATAATGTGCTGGATCAACTTTGTGCGTTTTGAGAGTTTGCTCTCTGAATGTCTCAAAGACATCAGCTAGAAGAAGAACATCAGATATTAAGTAGAGGTCACTGTATTCACCCAGGTTTCTCACATTGAACAGTCTCCATACATTTCCAGCATGTTCGTAGTCAGCATCAGTAATTTCTTCTTCATTCAGTTTATTGTAGAAGTAGTTCTTAGGAGGCAGGCAGGTATCGTTCAAGACGTCCCATGAAGTGACGTAATCATAGGGAAATACACCCTTACGTGTCATCAACTTCATCCTGTCTTCTCCGAAGTACTTCAATGTTTCAGGGTACGATGCTAGATTTTTTACCAGCTTATCCAAGCTTGTACTCAGGAACCGAAAACTATCTACAAAACGGAGCTTTATATCTTCTACATACTTGGAGAATGAGATATAGCTTTCTTCAGAGTTAGGAATTACCTCCACACGTTCACTTGTACATCCCAACTCCTTAACAATGAAGTGTGAGTCATACCCACTGAGGTTGTGCATGAAGACAGGAATATATTTAGGCGTTTTACAGGCTAAATTGCATTCATTATGAAGACTTCCCCGATATTCACCACTGATGTGATCATGGTCGCGTACTTTATAGTTCTCTTCAGTAAAGGGTTTTCCACACAAGTAGCATACTATAGAAGACTCAAAATCCTTTTGCTGTTGATCTGTAAGTTTCAGGGGCATGACAGATTTGTATATATTATTAATCTCCTTTGCAAGGAATGACAGGTATTCCATAAACTTCTGAGCAGCATCAACACCACGATATACATAGGGATGCTTAGGAAGACTAGTTTCCAGATGTTCAACGCTGGTTGATGGTTTAACGTAAACACAGAAGCTCATTGCTGTATGCTCTTGATAAGGGGTTGTATAAGAAGTTTCAGGACTGGGTATGCATGTATGACATGGAGCGAGAATGCTTTCAAAGTCGGCATAGATGACGTAAGGTAGTTTCAACATCCTTTCAAAATTTTTAAACTGTACAATTGATTTCTCCTTTGTAGGCATAACTACCCTTGCAACACCATGCTGATTACAGATGGATACATGTTCTTGCAGCTTTTCCAGTCCACTTCGTCCATATCGATCGTCAAAATCTGTAAAGCACCGCTTACAGGTATATATCACTCCATCGTGCTTAGTTTTCTGACGTCGAACGAGCTTCTCAAAATTCTTGATATATACATAGTGATGTTTTCCACTACCGTCACTCAATAGTAGGAGGTCACGGTGATCAGGTAGCTCAGTGTCAGCAACCTTTATCGGATACACTTCATGCTTTTCATCCAATCCGAAAACGTTGATAGACATCCTATTAAGCTTCTCAAATTTAGGTATTTGAGAAAGTGGAGTAGGATAGGAAACGCAGCTGAAGTTGTACTTATCTTGAAGCTGTTTGTATTTACTGACGCGTTGAGGCTTGGTGCTGACGAATTTGGCCAATACAGAATATATAAAACATTGCTCATCCTTATAGTTTTGGATGTTAATGCAGGCTTTCCTTGCTTCAATAGATGGCGGTAGGGGTATGTAGCTACTGCCTCGTAAGGGGTTGTACTTGTTAATACGAAGGCGCACCCCTTCCACAGCAAGCAGAGCCCAGTTGCTTCCCTTCAGTTGTGAATCCTCCATTTCAGTAACCAACTTCTTCATTTTCGTTTCCAGCATAGAGTCCAGATCCGTTTCTAAGAATGCAGCTTGATTCCGTGTTTTAAATGTTTTGTCACAGGTTTCTCCGATACTGTTTACAAATCGGCACTCAACCAGCAGATTAATTTTCACACTCTTGTGAATACCAAGCTCTTTATGCACTGCCTGGATTATTCGTTGTTTGGCCTCATGCAGGTACATATTCAAGTCCTTAGATGAATCACATCGTATAAAATACGATTTCAATCGTCCTTCGAACGCTGTCTCGTATTCTTTCATGTCACAGTCCTCCATTGTGGATAATATGTGATGTTTGGTAGGCTCCAATCTGCTTTTCTTCTGAGGACTGCTTATTTCACATACGTCCTCGTGCCGCTGTCCCTTATAACCATCATTAAAGGTTACATTACAATGTTTACATTTGAAGAGCTTCTTGCAGCTCATCTCGTGTCTTCTCTTGTCATAACTTCGGAGGAATTCCTTTCTACATTTACTACAAGCGTATCCAGTAGCGCTTGGAATAATATCCTTATACGCTGAGTTATTCATCTTTATTCTTGATGCAATAACGTATTAATCCTTCTTCAAGGGAAATGTAAACCTTTTTGCCTTGATAACACTTTAGAAAGCTGATTATTCATGGCGAGAACACGATGTTAACACCGCAAGACTAATTAGCGCAATGAAGTCCAGTTTTTTTTGTTTTTTTTTCGAGTGGAGGAGAAAATGATTTAATCACTTACCCCAGCCCCGATGGGAGTCGGGACTGAGAGTGTGGGAATCTCCAATAGTCGGCATACCCACTAAAAACTCCTCCACCGGTGGAAAAAGGAAGAAGGTAAAAGTGGAATGACGTGGCTTTGTGCGGTCCCGCATAGCACCCGCGTTAGTAAGTGATAGATGGATGTCTCCGCCCTATGGGCTGGAGCGGGATAGGTGGGTACTAGGTTGCAGCCATGAAACCTGACTGCAACCCTAGTGAAAAATGGCGAGGGTTTAGGTAAGGGTTGGAAAGGTGATTGTATGGAAGGTGTAGGTTGGCGTGGAACTTACTTCCTGTGAAGTTGCATCCTGCTGATGTATTCCTGTGAGAATGCTGCGCTAGCCGGAGGCTTTCGGCGGTTGCTTGGAGCCTCCGGTATGGTTGTCTGCTGGAAGTAGGCCCGCAGTTGGTGCTGCTGCTCTTCCAGGGATCTAATGGCGATGTCGATTGAATCTAGGTGTTCTGTGATGGTGTCTGTTGCTGATGATGAGTTCTGGCTGGAGGTTTCTATGGTGCTGAGTCTTGAAGTGAAGGTCTCGAACTGCCCAGCTAGAAAAACTTGCTGAGCAGCTGAGGTGTCTTGAAGGTCCTTGATGAGTTCCTCCAGGGCTGTAAGCTTCGTCGTCATGTTCAGGAACTCCGCGTGGAGATCCTGAACGGCGTCGCGTAGGCCCTGGACTTCCTCGATGATCGCTGCTGATGATGGTGTCGGCGCTGGTGATGGAGCTGGTGTCGACGTCTGTGGAGGTGATGCTGGCTGCGATGAAGGTGCTGGCGGCTTCTGCGTTGCCTTCCTGCGAGGATGCAGGGGGCAGAGCGCTTGGCCGGTGAAATGTGTTGACCCTCCACAGGTCGCACAGTAGCGGCGTCGGCGGCGAAGAAGTCCAGTGTCCGCGGTCACCCTATTTATAGAGGTAGCACGAACCTTTTAGATCAATTATATACTGAATTTTAATAATAAAACGATGATTAAGCGTCTAAACTCTTATATCTCAATACGTTACACAGGTATTCGGACGTTTCCGTAGGTGTTCGAACATGTTCGTGTGTTTGGAGAGGTGCTCGAATGTGTTGTGTATGTCTGCGTATGTATCTGTGTGTGTGTGTGTGTGTTTTGAACTGTCTCGGGGTGTGCGTGTCTGGGTGTGTGTGTGTGTCTGTATGTGTGTCTGTATGTGTGTGCGAGTCTGTGTGTGTGTGTGTCGGTGTGTGTGAGTCTGTGTGTGTATGTCTATGTGTGTGTATGTCCGTGTGTGTGTATCTGTGCGTGTCTGTGCGTGTGTGTATCTGTGTGTGAGTCTGTGTGTATGTGTGTGTCTGTGTGTGTGTGTGTCCGTGTGTGTGTCTGTGTGTATGCCTGTGTGTGCGTGTGTGTGTATCTGTGTGTGAGTCTGTGTGTATGTATGTGTATGTCAGTGTGTGTGTCTGCGTGTGTGTGTCTGCGTGTGTGTGTGTGTGTGTGTGAGTCTGTGTGTTTATGTCTGTGTGTGTGTCTGTGTGTGTGTGCGGGTGTGGGTGCTGATCAAGAAGAAGAAAGGAATAAAGTAGAAAGGAAGAAGGAAAGAGAGAAAGAAGAAAAACAGAAAGAAAAAAAGAAAGAAAATTAAGAAATTTAATTCAGACCTGAGGATACTTAAGTATACTTATAAATATATGGGTTAAACACTTTTTATTCCAGCCGTATATGTCTCCTAGTTTAATATTTATGAACCATTAAATTTTTATAAGATTCGAACAAGGACCATAGATTACCTAAGTACGTATCACGGTTTAACACAGATAATGAATTACATCTAATAAATACATTTTTGTTCCGCCCATACAACTCCCTTAGTTTAATAGCTTTTGATCATTAAATATTTTGCTGTAAGATAATAGTAAAAAATTAATCCTTAAATAGCTTGATTACAATTATTTTCTAATGATACCTGAAAAGTCTTTCACTAAGCCTCTTAGCGCTATAAACTTATTCTAATTTTACCATATTTGTCTAAGTCTTTTAATTCATTAAGAATTAACCATTTAGGTTTTACCGATTCGAGGTCGGATATGAACTTCGGACTCCTAAATAGTTGTTCAGAGAATCTATCCACTGCTATCAATTTAATGTAATTTGTTCGAAGAGTCTAGCTGCCCTACTTCGGGAATAATGAAACATCAAAGTTTAAAACTCTGGTGAGACTCGAACTCCGGTCCCTAGAGATATCTTTCCGTAAATACCTTAAATACCTTAAAAGCATCATAAAACACCTCGAAATATTCTGAAGTCTATATCAATACCCTGAATCTACCTGCTCCAGTTCCCCAAATGCTGTTGAAACATCTAAAATTCCCCTGCCTCATACCAGAATGTCCTGAAAGCCTTGTTCATATCAAAAAAAATACCTGTACCTGTGCCTAAAATGTCTCTAAATGAAGTCTAAAATGCTCCACAATTCCTAGTACACTGGCTAAAATGCTTACACCAATACCCTAAAACACGTATCTGTATCTATGTCTAAAAATATTTTAAGGCCAGTAAGAGGATGTCAAATGGCTGTTCTACCGCATTAAAACATCGTCAGCATACCTGCAAAGTTAGATAAACATGTGCCTAAAAAGCTTCTAAGTGTGTTCTAAAATAGTTATATTGTAGCTAAATACCTCTGAAATTCTTACTCTTCCTTCTGGAAAACACCCTACATACCTTCAGTCCCTGTTTTCCCTAGCATTTCTCTCCGTATTCCCTATCTCTCTCATATAAACGCATACTCCCCCTTCTTCAGTACCTGTCTAGTATTATCATCTACTCCCTATTTTTCGTATATAATTGTATACTCTACTCGATCTCTGACTGACCTAGCACTTCTCCTCGTAGTCCCTGCCACTCTCATATAAAGCACATTCCTCCTACTTCAACCTCTGTCTATCCTAGCATCTACCCTCGTTTTCCCTATCTCCCCCCCCCATATAAACTCATTTTCCTCTATGAAGACTCTCTCAACCTAGCATCTCTCCTCGTTTTCCCTATCCTTTCCCTTATAAAGCATATATTCCAACCTTTCAACTCCTGTCTAGTTGACATCTAACCTTGTAATCCCTATCTCTTCAGTATAAAACGTGCATTCTACCCTTTCAACCCTGTCTAGCCTGACAACTCTCCTCGTAATCCCTATCTCCCCCATATAAACGCATTTTTCCTCCTTGGATGCTCTCCTAGCCTAGCATCTTCCCTCGTTTTCCCTATCTTTTCCCATATAAACGCAAAAAACTGGCCCAGGTCTGTCCTAAATAACCTACTTATGATCTTTTCAATTAAATTAATTTTCTTCGATTTTATCATATAATTTATAAATATTCAGTTCTATAATTTTATGTTTCATTTATTATTAGATCTAATCTAGTGCATCCTTAAGTTGTTCGTAAAAAATCGTTTCCGCCCTCTGAAGTTTACTTTTGTCCGCATTTTATTATTATTATTATTATTATTGTTATTATTATTATTATTATTATTATTATTATTATATCATCATCATATCATCATTCGTCACCACTACCGCAGTTGCGCGGGCCAATAAGCTCTATAACTTTTATAAATACGTGACCGTGCATGCAGAGAATAATAATTTTTAGGTATATAAATTTTACATCGGCATATTCGAGGTACTATTAATGCATTAGAATTGGCTTAGTTATATCGATGCATGTTCCTATACTTTTAATGTAGATTATAGTATATAAATTAATGCTTTTCAATTATATAATTTTAAACACTTTAATATTTTATAATCACAATGTTAATCAAACCAAGATTTCTAAAATTCTCTATTTTTCCTACATTTTGCATATATTTTGGTATTGTATATTATAATATCTACTACACTGTAATCGTGCAATATTGTGTATCAAACCTCCCAGTAGAGTACTGAAAATTACTTCAATTGTTTATACCACGTGCTGCAGCCTACGTTCATCCATTGGCAATGCTTACGATTCATTTTACTGCGCTTTACAGCTATTTACACAATTTGTTTTTAAGCATTTATCTTTCTCGGATGAACTCGGTACTCCTAGGTTATCACATCAGCATCTCAAAGAATCGTGTTGATCTACCAATTCATATTATGAATTCTAGCGATTTTTTAGACCTGTGCAATTCACTCAATACTTTGATCATTCCGGTGTACTACGAATCGACAGAACCTGGCAATACTTTTTTTTTATGCGGTGGTGTTTTTTATGCTGTTTTCGTATACCATGTTACAGCATCACAATGCTTGCCGCTTGGTAATTTCCTTGCTCATCATCGTACTCACTCGGCAACATTCGTCCGGGCTCGGCTTAGCAGCCAAAGCACAAGCGGGGATGAATCGAGAATGTCCTGATCACGATTCTTTTTGAACGACGATTCATGTACGATTCTTGCGATTCTTTCTGAACGACGATTCATGTACGATTCTTGCGATTCTTTCTGAACGACGATTCATGCTCGATTCTTAAGATTCTTTTTGAACGACGATTCATACACGATTCTTACGATTCATTTTGAACGACGATTCATGCTAAGACTGCCACGATTCATGCGATTCTTTCCTTGTAGTCGTTCATATGAACGATTCGTTCATGAATCGCCCTATGTCTAGTCTTTAGAGTGAAACAAAGCAAGAAAACGAAGGCGAAATGAAAAACATACACATTTGAAATAAAATAGTGGTAGGTTGGAGGTCCGTGATGTTGTGGATGGCGCTGATTACTGCTAGTCAAATTATATAGTAACAGTTAATTGAACTCCACAACTGCCGGTTGTTTCCAGTTACGGACGCGGCGGATCCATGCGTGGTGAATAGTACAGCGATCTTAAATAGTGAGGTTAGGAGTAAAGCTCCCCAGAAACAAAACTGACAAAAACGTAACAATGAGCTGTTTTTGTCATATACACTTTTGTAAAATGTTTATATTTTATTAAGGCCAATAGTAGCATTACATATTATATAAGTGGCTCTACTTTAAGAAACACAAGCAAGAGGCAACGAGCGCTGCCGCAATGCACAGTCTTCGCGTTAAGACATGCCAGGCCAGTGACGGACGCGCACTAATCTCTTGTAGTGTGTACGTGTTCCCGACCCCAACATGTATACTGGCGTGCGTAAAATGTGGCCCATAATGGAACGTAGCTATTTATGTCGCACTGATAAAATCTAGGCCCTACCAGCGTTTCTGCCTCTATTTATCGAGCATAATTCTAGCCAATGGATTGGCAGGGTACTTTACCTCTCCCAAAGTATGGCCGAACTGCCGAAGGGTAACAACTTAAACCTTTTACACTGCCGTTTGTGAAAATTGCGACACCTAGGAAGAATTTCCCGAATAACTCCAAACTTGGTGGAAGTTTAGAAGAGAGTGCAAGCAATACATTATTAGGTTTGCAGAGAGATGGGGTACACTTAGGCCGAGCAGAGCCCTTTCGTGTCGGTCCGACAAGGTGAGTGTTGCGCCCAGTGTAGTCAGTGCAGAACTAGCAAACAAGGTGGAAACAATAAAGTGAGTGACAGCATGCCTCGTCGACGTCAAAGGGAGCCATATCGGCATGTGAGCGAGTTCGAACGGGGCAGAATGATCGGTCTCTGGGAAGCGGGTTTGTCATACCGTGACATTTCGGCTCGTACAGGTCATGTTGCTACGACAGTGATGCGTGTGTGGAAGCAGTGGATAGATGATGGTCCTACGCAGCGAAGAGCGGACACTGGACCACGGAACATGACCACAGCACGGGGTGACCGTCATCTTGTCCGCATGGCCATAACGGACCCTACAGCTTCATCCAGTGTTGGCTCGACGCTGGAGCACTGCAACAGGTGTGAACTTGTCTGCATCAACAGTTCGTCGCCGGCTGCTGCAGGCTGGACTGGTTGCATGCATGCCATTACGTCGGCTTCCATTGTCCAGAAACCATAGGCAACTCCGACTGCAATGGGCACGTGAACACCGTCACTGGGGTGCTGAGTGGCAAAATGTAGTCTTTTCGGACGAGTCCCGCTTCAACGTGTCCTACAGTGATGGCCGCATACGTGTCCGGGGGTACCGTGGTGAGCGCAACATGGAGGGTTGCAATGTTGAGCGGCATAGCGGACGAACACCAGGTGTGATGGTTTGGGGCGCCATTGGTTACAAAAACCGATCTCGCTTCCAACAAATTGAGGTCACTTTGAACAGCAACCGATACCTAACGGTGGTTGTAGAGCTTGAGATACTCCCCCTGCTACAGGCATCTCTACAGGCCACATTTTAACAGGACAATACCCGGCCACATATTGCGAGGAATGTACAAACCTTTGAAGAGCGACGGGTACCATTGCTTCCCTGGCCTACACGTTCGCCTGACATGTCGCCCATCGAACATGTCTGGGATATGGTTGGTCGGCACCTGGTGCGGCTCGGTCCTCCAGTAACCAGTGTCACGGATTTGTGGGCTCGAATACAAACTGCGTGGTACTTATTCAGAACCTTTTTGATTCAATGCCACGGCGTATAGTAGCTCTAATTGCAGCGTATGGAGGCCACACCAAATACTGAAAATTAGGGCTCAAAGGTCATGTACAGTTTGAAAAGTTTATCATTTGATACTTGTCATATATCTATCCTGTGGTATTAAATTCATTGAATTCATGCGTTTCCTTCTTGTTGTTGCAATTTTCACAAACGGTAGTGTATTTTCATACTACAGTACCGTTTTCTTAATGCCGGTTTTTTTATTGCCATTTAGTAGCGATAAAACTTTAACCCTCGTATCATGTCGCTGATGAAAGCTCACATATATGTAAATGTTGTAGCTGACGTTCAGTTTAACAACTCGTGCAAATAAATCTTCACCCCTTCCTCTAGAATGCCGAATTATTTACGCTGGGTGGAGTTAGAAGTTGGTTACCTCAAGATGGAAATCTTTTGCAGAGAAAAACACTATTGCGATCTAGGGAAACGGGCCGATTTTTATGCATGGCAGTGTACATGTATTTATATTCGTTGAAAGATTGGAAACTGCGCTACAACTTTGATTTGGACTGTTTTGGGACGTTGTCCCAAATGAGTGTTGTGCCCTAAAAGCCACCAAAGTACAAATTTCAAAACGAAAACTTTTCCTTATTCTAGTGAATTTCCGTGAAGTAATACGTTTGACGAAAAAAGGTAATGTAACTTTTTTAAAGAACATATATTAAAGAATGAGCCTGTACCGTATTTATAAATTTATAATAAATAGTGGCTGAGATATAATCGAAAACAAAGGCTCGCAAAACGGATGTTTAAGGGGAAATGGTGGGGGAACACAAGGGGGAGGGGCGGGGACTTTTGAGAAAATACCCCTCTAGTTAGTTTAAAACAACTGACACAAATTCAACTTGGTTCTAATTTCTTCCGAAGAAAAAACCTTCAATGCACAGAATATGTAATTGTTTATAATAACTGTAATTCAATGCCAGAATTGGTTGGCGACAGATACTCCATTCTTACTCAAACTTTCATATGGTAAATCTATTCTCTATATATAAACTGTTTTACATATTAATAAGTATAAGAATTTAATATGACTTCTTTACTTCAAGATGAGGTTGAGCGAGTTATAGCCTGTGTAAAATAGATCCATTACGAAATAAAAACAGCGAAATTATAACTCTTTTCCAATGATGTAACCGGATCGGTTTTGAAGTGTTTAACAACCCCGGTAACAACTCAGGTCTGCAGAAACAGTAAATTAGATGGGATGGAGTACGTTCAAATGAGGCCCGGGTCCACTGAATTCCATCACTCGATATAAGTATAAGGGAAAAACCTTGCAATAACCTCACACCTGCCGAGATAATGGGTTGGAAGGCGGACAGGCCGCCTACAGACCACGGTGTTGGGTAACTGCCTACAGGAACACTGCATTTTGTGAACTAGAAGGGAATGTTACAAGCAATGAAAGGAAGACTTGTTACGTTCACATATGGTTTGAGATGACCTAGAAGATGGCTGGACCGTCACCTTTGCAACTAGTGGAAAATTTTCTCCAGAATGTAGTCAGACACCAATACAGCAATAAAACAATTTACACTAGAGTACGTTATAAGTAGATAAAGTAGACCGTAACACCTGTTTTCTTTCATCGGCGCGGCTCATGCAAGCAGGTAATTACGTTAGTGAACCTTAACGAAGCTTCTATTGGACTTCTGCGAGTGCGAGGCGGGACGAAATACCCATATGCTCGATAACCAAGCGAGATGGCTTCGCGGTAACGTGTGAAGGTCGCATTCGGGAGTTCCCGGGTTTGATTCCATTCTACCGACCACTCTGACCTTGGTTTTTCTCGGTTTTCGCTGGTTAGTAGGCGAAATTAGGTGTGGATTATACAGGGTGGACCATTTAAGTTGAGACTGTACAATATCTCCAAAACGTAGCGTTGTAGAAAGAAATGTCTTGAATAAAAGTTGCTTGATATTGTGGGGGAACGTAAATACCATTAGTCGTGTTTTATTTAGAGGACGTTCTGATGGTTATTATAGGGTCAATTTAATATTTTTAAATTGAAACCTGAAATTAGGGTCAATTTAAGTTTCCCCCATAATATCAAGCAGCTTTTATCCAAGACATTTCTTTCTACAACGCTTAGTTTTGGAGATATTGTACAGCATAAACCTAAATGGTACACCTTGTATATAATTTTGCTGACTTTTTGCAGAGGGGTGGGCAAAATATATAGATATGCAGTAATTAAACACGAAGAAAGCTAGAAAACCTAACATATGCAGCTTTATGAAGTAACTTGTATGTTCGGCATTTACTAACTGCTGTAGTCAGTATTTCAAACTCAAACACGTTTTCCTACACAATTATTTACTTGCATCAATTACTTGGCATGCCTCTGTGACAAACTGTATCGTTCTATTAGCTTTTTTGGAAAACTCTTATCTGTAATAACATCCCAAAAGAAGAAATCCACAAAGGTAAGATTCACACATTTTGGTGGCCATCCAATTGATCCCTGTCGTTCTATTCACGTATTTGGACATTTTTAATCTGAAAAGACCATGATAATTTGTACGTAGTGAGCAGGAGATACATCTGGCTGTAAATCGAACTCTTTCCATTGCGTTATCCACATAGTATTTTACATGAATAGTTGTAAATCTACCATATACTTACTTTTGCCCACCTCCCGGGTTGAGCAGTGGCAGAAAGGAGTCGTGGTTTTCGAACTCAGACCTCCACAATAGCAGAGAAATTGAATAACTGCTAGTAAAGCCAGAAGCAATATTATTTTACATGAATAGTTGTAAATCTACTGTATACTTAATTTTGCCCACCTCCCACCTGAGCGGAACAGAAAGGAATCGTGGCCTTCCAGCTCAGACCTCCACAATAGCAGAGAAATTGAATACCTGCTAGTAAAGCGAGAAACTATCCGTTGACTAGCTAGCACGTTTACATCCTAGACCTTGAATTAGTACCAATTCACCGCTTGGTCTAGGGTACCTAGAGGAATTAAGAACACTCGGCAGGTTGATGTGAATGACAATGCACTTGCTATCTCGCATTAAGGCGCTTGTGTGCTGCAAACAAACTAAGAATTGAGAGAGTTCAATATTTTGTGAACAGGGGCGTAGATACGATAAGAAGCCATCCTGGTTCGCTATTCTTAAAATGATAAAGAAATTCTAAAGCGATTTAATAATTTACAGTAATGACTAGCGGCTAAAATTACAATTTTCAACAAAGACATTGTTTCAGCTTTGTAGCGTTTATTTTAAAACTCCAAAGAACTCCTATTCGTTCTGTTTCGTAGGTGCAAACACATAGGTTCAGCTTGAAAAGAAATAAATAATGATTATACATAATGAGAGAAGAAACTTTATTCCATATACAGAGTGGACCATTTAAGTTGAAACTTTACAATACCTCCAAAACTAAGCGTCGTAGAAAGAAATGTCTTGAATAAAAATTGGTAGATATTATGGGGGAAAGTAAATGCCATTAGTCGTGTTTTTTTTGGAGGACGTTGTGATGGTCATTTTAGGGTCAATTTAATTTTTTTAAATGAGAGCGTATCTTTTTGTTGTTTACTCACTCCTCATAAAAAAACTAAACAACAGTTGTATAAAACACTTTACAATTGTTCTTACACCAACGTAATTAACAACGAAAATTCTGAATGGCTGTGTACGAAGAGCGCAATGAATGGTTGGACCATCCATGGCTGGTCATTTGAGGGTCAAGTTAAGTTTCTTAATTGGGAACCAACATTTTTTATTTCGTTTCCTTATTCCTCATCACAAAATAAACAACTTTTTATAAACCATTTTTAATGAGAAAACGTACAAAATGTAGGTTCCCATTTAATAAAATTAAATTGGCCCTATAATGACCATCACAACGTCCTCCAAACAAAACATGACTAATGGCATTTACTTTCCCGCATAATATCGAGCAACTTTTATTAAAGACATTTCTTTCCACAACGCTTTGTTATGGAGATATTTTACAACTTAAATGGCCACCTGTATAATGCCGCGGATTTTTTCTCACTCGCTTCCTATCATATAATTTCCTTATACTTCAGGGTCAAAGGAAAACAAGAGTCGATGGCGTGCGAGCCATATGGTGATAAGAGTTAGCTTTGTGGAACCGTCTGTCCAGGCATTCGATGTGGGAGGGCCCTCAAAGAGGTGGATCTGTGGGGGATCCCGCCGGCATCAGATGTAATATCTGGGGAGGTTAGGGATCCCGGCTGTGTCCGAGCCTGCCACCCCGGACCAGATCGTCCCGTGTGCTTCTCTTCACTCCTTCCTCCTGAAGGTTTCCAGAAGTACAATAGCGATTGTGGACTTAAATGCCGAACTTCTTCTCCGCTTCCTGATAAGCCTAAATTTTTCTTCGGTGGGTTCTGACCACGCTTTAACATTCCTTTCCTCCTCCTGTCCTGAAAAAGTCGATAGTACTAAGCTCTTCCCTCATCAAAGGCAAACGAGAACAGAAAAGCTTAATTCGATACTACAGCGATACCAGAAAGTACTCGGCTCCAAATTAACATAAACAAAAATATCAAAACCCCTTTTTAATATAAAGAAGAAATTCTATTAGGTTTTACGTGTTTTGTGTATAGTGGATTTTCATTGTATTCTGTTTGATTTTGTTTTAATAATGCACCGATTTTAAAACTTTTTCATGTGTGATGTTTAAAAATGTTATATGCAAAATATTAGAGCACTTCTTTTGATTTCATACATTAAAATATCACCGAGCGACTTCAACCTACAAAGAAATTAATTTGAGTCGTAAAAACTGAGGTGTTAATGAGGAAGTTCAATGAAAATATTAATTGTTTACTTTAACGCTTTTTCCTCAGTAAAATTGAAAACCATTTTCACCGTAATATCAGAGTTCATTCCAAAAAACACTATCTTTTAAATTCAAGTAAAATAGTTTTGTAAAACACACACATAAAAGGCTGAAAAATCAGTTTAATCATCAAGCTTTTGTAAATATGAAAAATCTTGAACACGGGAGCACTTAAACCGTAATATAATGTATCTTTTTCTATTTAAAAATGAGAAATTTCGCTTCGTTAATTTGGCTGGTAGAATCCGCTAAAGCGTAGACAAACATTTTCTGTAATTATGTATATACCTAGATAAACGAAGCATGAGTCTGTTATTGGTAAGAATATCTAAAGCATTTCATGTTCGAAATATCCTACATTACTTACGTAATACTGGCCCTATGTCGTTTAAGTTCAAAAGAAAGTTTCGAAACATAAAATGTTTTTCTGTCCTACGTATAACGTGAATTTTAATTCGATAGGGATCGCATTCAGGGGTATTATTTAAGTTTTACATTCAGAATATAAAATGTTTGCCTAAGAATCTATAATGAATAGGAGACAACAGAGCAGCAATTATGATAATCTAATCAGTGTATACTTTGATATATTTAAAAGTTTGTTTTAAGGGGATATTAGAAGTCTTATCCCACGAATGTTAAGTTTGCTAAATTCACGAGCCATAATCTCAGAAGCTATTTAGATCAGACTAAAATGTTTACAGGAACAAGATGTATGCCTTCTAGGATTAAGATTAAGGTCAGGATCAGTATCAGTAGGCGGAGGGGACATCTAGCACCTCCACCCGCAAGGGATCTTGTGTGCATACACCTCCCGGGAGGAACGGACGAGATGAAGGAGCCGCAGGACCGGCTGGCACAGAGTTTTCCAATAGTTACTGGCTTGACCACCCGGCCGGAGAACGCTCGGAGGGGACCCTCCCAAGGCGCTCGAAGGCGGCTCACAGGCCCTCCTGCAGCGGAGACCGGGGAAAGCTCGAGCAAGTAGTGAAGGCTCGAATGGCTTGCCATCTAAAGGGGTCGAGGAGTTCCAAAGCGCAAGCCCTTGTATCATCTGCGCGTCGCCGACCGACACACAACCCCGGAGTCAACCTGTAACGTGAGAGAGGGAGATGAGGTCAGAGGAAATGGGGGAGAGCCGTGGTAGAACACGTCACTCCTGCCTGCATGCCTTCTAACTTCAGTGATCTACTTTTATACAATAAGTTTGCTTATTAAGGAAAATATAATTATTTTCTTAATTATAATAACGTGATTAAAGTTTAAAAGCAATTACCTTTTTAAATAGCCATGTTATTAACACCAATAGATCCACAACAGCACTAAGGGGTAGTTTTAATTATCTTATATCAGAAACTGTCATTCACAGAGAAAGCTGTTCTAAGCAACATTGCAGAAAAGAAATCCGCTTATATTTGCGAAGAATGGAACTACATGGCTTGAGCACACACATGCTGCCATACTTAATGGTAATACCAATTTTAGAAATGAGCCGAATTTTGCCTTTCTACTCTAAAGTGTCTAGAAGTTGTGGTCTTCTATGAAATGATTCAGGATTTATCGTTCAAAATAACAGATTCTCTACTAGTTTTAAAAATACATTTAAATATAAGTATTATGACTACAGTGATGAGATACACCAGGTGGTCCACAAGAGCCGTTCTTAGTTGGAGTTAGTTCATACCGGATAGCGCAGATGCAAAAAGGTTTGCCTAAGCAGAACTGCAAAGGGGGTCCATACCGACAGAGAGGAGACCGCTAAATGAAAGACCAATGTTTGAAAACGAACACTTTAACTACTATTGGTGGTCCCAGAGCGCATTCGGGAGAGAAGCTGCCTGCTATATGAGCTGTTCCGGTTTGGATTTTCGGCTGGGCTTCAGAAAGTGGTCTTTAAACAAAATGATTTCACGGCATGTCTAAAGTCTGGTGTTTGAATGTGAGAGTACCTGTGTGGGTGTGGGTGTGGGGGACTGTTATCGGTTATTTAATCAGTAATTTGCTCGTTAATAAGAATTCAGGATTGCCGCTTGGCGTAAACCTGAGCACACGTGTTAAGTCACTTAGTTCCCTGACAATTAATCTACAATCATTACAACTATACGCCACCAATTGGTGCGGCAAAGTTAACAAGATTAAACAAAATTCTATTTTTATTATGTTGATGCTACAAATTACTTAAATGTAAAGAATGATTGTAATATGAATATGTGTTTTTATGTGACATTGATTTGAGAAGTATATTGATTGTAATTATTGTTGAGAAGTAAGTTTATACTGCCTTCCTGAAACTGACAATAATAGCGTGCAATAATGCAGCGAGGGGGTGAGCTGTTTATCATTATTAGAGACGAGGAAGTTACGTAATGTTGGCGCGTTTTTCTGTAGAAATTGCTGGAACATTATACCTAGAGCATATGTATTCATAATTTTCATTGGATATAAAAATAGACGCCAATGTTGGCGCGTTTTATTAGCCAATTGCAGCTCAGTTATAATCTTTAGGCATATCGGGGTGTAGGAGTATAAAAAGGGCTAGGTTAGATATAGACCCCGTCAGTTCAACGAAAATATTTGTATGCTACACGTCGCCTTCAGTCCATCAGTTCGTCGAAAACATTTGTACATTACACGTCGCCCTCAGTCCAGCAGAAATATTTGTACAGTATATGTCAATTATCGATTCGCAAGTTACGCGTAGCAGAATTATGAAAAATTTAAAGTGTTGTAAAGTTAATTATACAAAAAGTTGAACTACGCAAATTAAGAGTGATCAGTAATGAAGTTATTATAACAGTTTCAGTTTGGCGGGTGTCAAGATCAATGTGAAAATTGTGATAGTGAATGTGTTCGACAATAAAAAGTGTAAAACAAATTCTTTCATCAGTATTATCTGTGGATAATGGACTCCTTTCCGTTTACACAACCTGTATAAAGAGATGTGCTCGACCAAAAAGATCATAGCTAGCCGGAGGACAGTAAACCAAAATTAAATAAATTAACAGCAGCATTCTTTCAAACAAACACTAATACTACCGCAAATTGCTAACACCAGATGGAGCTACAAACCTAACAAAGAATCACGTCACAAAATGGCTTCACTACGCGGAGTAAACACACACACACACAAACATTATAAGTATACCGTCGCAAATTGGCTCCCAAACGTGGGGCTCAACAAAACAAATAAAATATAACATTATAAGTAATACCGTCGCAATGTTTATCCTTAAAGGTTAGAACTAAATTATTTTCTATTAATACATTATTCATAATAAGGATATGCATAAACATGCCCGCCTTGGTGGACGAATTGATGTAAGGGACCCTCAGGCCCATGTTCTACCTGGAATGATCCATCATTTCTTAATATTATTTCTGTACTTAAAAAAAAAGTACACATAAGACAGATGCCCCGTCTGAAAATGTTCAGAACACAGCCTTCGAGCCTCAGCTGCATTTTGGTGCGTCTCCGCACAGATTGTAACCATATCTGTGTGTTCGTTATTAGTGAACATTACGTTTTTGTCTAAATGACCTGGCTCGAACTACATGCAGGCGACCACATGACGCTTATTAGTAAGAAACTACCAGGTAAACACCTGCAGACAGCAGCACTACCTTAGTGACCTTTCGATTTTTACCTGCACTGCCCCTTTGCACAACAGTGATGCGACAACTTATTTTGCACCTATTTATGCGGGAAACACAAAACTGCAAAGGACGGTTTGTTTGGGCCACCTGGTATATAAAATTAAAGAGAAAATTCCAATTAATAAGATCGCGCATAAAACTAAGAATGTAATTTCTTCGCATTTGAGACGTGATGAAAAACATTTTAACTCCAGATTATTGCACATCATTAATTTTGTGATACGTTTCAGAATTCTCTGTGGCCGGATGCCTAAGTTCAGAGATACTGTATCTCTAGTAATAGTTTTGCTTAAATCAATTTACTGTTCCGTTTTAACTTACACCATTATAAATCCATTCACATTATACATGAGGTATTTTTCCGAAAATGGATAAAATCCTATTACTGTTGGACTTATTTACATAAATAGTCCACTTAGTAGAGAATTATCACCCACTATGAACACTACTTCTTGAATATTTGTAACACACGCAACTCAGGGTTGGTTTGTTTACATTTGTTCTAGTGCTAATTGAAGGGACAGAGGAGCAATTGCTTCTATAGTTTTTAGCTCTTTGTTGAACCAAAGGAATCTTTGCAGTTCAAACTGAAGGGATTGTTCCAGACGCCTCGCTTGAAACCACCGACCTAAATATTTCTGATGAGAGGCGCTGTATTTTTCTTTCTTCTTTCTTTTTTTTTACTTTCTCTACTACATATAGTAAGTAGGGGAAGTATGGCATTCCATCCAAAAATTCTGTATCTAAATTTCACCGGAAATGCATGTTTTGAGGCCCCCTGAATCTAAAAAAGCAATTTTTAGAAAAACCTCCGTGTGTGTGTCTGTGTGGATGTGTCTGTGAACAGCATAACTGAAAAACGGAAATTCGGATAAATACCAAACTTCTTATTTAGATTCAGTATCTTTCAAGGATATGACACGAAGATTTTCAGTAAAATATTCCCCCCCCAGACTACACTTTACATGGAACATTTTTCGAAAATTTTAATTTTCTCAGAAATGGCTCTAACGATTTTGATTAAAATATCATATGTTTCAGATATTTTCATGAAAAATAAAATGTATATCTTGAATTTTCTGAGAATGTCCCCAAAAGTCCTCTTCATTGTGAATCGCTTTTTCCTAACTGGTAAATCGTAAGAGATAGACAACATTTTTCTGCACAGAAAATGTATAGCTTGTTAAAACACACAGTTTATCATATATATTTTTTGTAGAGTGAACCGTTTCCGAGATATTCCTTGTTATTTGTTTGAATTTTCCAATACTTATACTTTTTCTCAAATGAGAATTCGTAATTCGTTTTTTATTATGTCCTGGATATGCAAAGAGAATGGAATGCTCCACTTAGCAAACAGCTCTTACAAGATTTGACTCTCACTTAAAGCCTACCAGATTCCCCTTGCACCTACAAGAAAATTAGCAATACGTTTCTGCAAATGTTTATCTTGACTAACACGAAGTAGATGGAGAATAAGCGTTTGTAAAAATTGTTTATACAAGAGTAGAGAAAGTCATGTGAGCGCAACACATCAGATTTTATTCTTAACTATCCTCTTTAACCCTATTAAACAGTTAGCACTGCCTTTTCGTGTTTTCTTTTAAACGTACCCCCGTTTTACCCGGCGTATGATTACCGTATTTCTCTGTTTTACGTTTACTGCTTATTACAACAATTACTGTTGGCATACTACACGAATACTCATGCTCATGGCGGGAATCGAACCCGCGACCCCCAGCTTGGCGGAATGCCGAAACTATACGCTCCAGCGACCACTACGAGGGCCGGCGTGTTAATGACTGTTTCTACAGAAATGTTATTTCAATCATACCGCTGCAGTTTCCAAAATTAAATAAGCTGCATTTACTTACATTTAGACAAGAGTAGTGTGTCTCCGACGTTTTAGGATTCCGAAGCAAATGTTTACGACATGAAAAACTTAGTGATTCTTATTAACCCTGCAGTAGTTCCGCAGTCTTCATACCGTTAGTAGTCGCTGTGGACTGAGTCCACATGAGGAAAAGTATAGATTTATAACTAAATAGCAACACAGTAACCAGAATATGCAATTTACTATGTTAAAATTTTAATTTACTAAGTACATATGGTTTATAAAATAAACGGCTAAATTGATTTTCTTGGGTCCATCTAGATAATGCTGAAGGAAGTGAGAAATAATGGAATAAATTACCTTATGAATGAATGTAGAAGTAGGTGTGAGGTGTTGAACATCAGACGCCCGCCTGCCCGCCACTTACTGATATAGGGAAATTGGGAAACGAACTAGAAAAAAAGTGCCCATCTTCACAGTAATACTAACGCTCAATCGGAAGTGCCAACTTAAGTAAGAAGCTGGGAATCCGCTAAGTATGCGATGTGTTGTTACTTGTTCTTCTTCTTATTCATATGATATAGCCGCTAAAAAAAAGCGCCACGCATTCAGAGCAAGCTGTGCATGAATTCAGAAACGTAAGCTTATATATATATATATATATATATATATATATATATATATATATAAACCTAACCTAAGGCTAACCTTGCGTGAGTTCCGAAACGTAAGCTTATATAAAAAAACCTAACCTAAGGCTAACCTTGCGTGAGTTCCGAAACGTAAGCTTATATATAAAAAAAACCTAACCTAAGGCTAACTTTGCGTGAATTCCGAAACGTAAGCTTATATAAAAGAAACCTAACCTAAGGCTAACCTTGCGTGAATTCCGAAACGTAAGCTTATATAAAAGAAACCTAACCTAAGGCTAACCTTGCGTGAATTCCGAAACGTAAGCTTATATAAAAGAAACCTAACCTAAGGCTAACCTTGCGTGAATTCCGAAACATAAGCTTATATAAAAGAAACCTAACCTAAGGCTAACCTTGCGTGAATTCCGAAACATAAGCTTATATAAAAGAAACCTAACCTAAGGCTAACCTTGCGTGAATTCCGAAACGTAAGCTTATATAAACGAAACCTAACCTAAGGCTAACCTTGCGTGAATTCCGAAACGTAAGCTTATATAAAAGAAACCTAACCTAAGGCTAACCTTGCGTGAATTCCGAAACGTAAGCTTATATAAAAGAAACCTAACCTAAGGCTAACCTTGCGTGAATTCCGAAACATAAGCTTATATAAAAGAAACCTAACCTAAGGCTAACCTTGCGTGAATTCCGAAACGTAAGCTTATATAAAAGAAACCTAACCTAAGGCAAACCTTGCGTGAATGCCGAAACGTAAGCTTATATAAAAGAAACCTAACCTAAGGCTAGCCTTGCGTGAATTCAGAAACGTAAGCTTATATAAAGAAAAACCCAAACCGAGAGAGTTGGGGATATATCTCCGCCTTTGGCGGCATTTCTTATATGTTGCCAGCATTGCGTTACAGCCAGAGAATGACATACAGTGCCATCTGTAGGACATACAGTGACATCTGTTGGACATAAATAAGACATCAGTTTAGTCGCTAATGAGGGCCCAAGAAAGACAATTTACCCAAATAAACTACTGTATGGCTACAACAGCTCACTTTTACCATTTCTGCTAACAACGACAATGCAGCTAATTTCTAACGTCGTTGCTGGCCATTCCATAACTACTGCACAAGTGAAACAAAGGAATAACGTAATGCTGCTGATTATAGAAAGGTACTTGGGTCATGAGCTTAAAGGGAACGGAAAAAACAAATACTTTCGTGGGGACTGAGGGTCCGCGTGCGAGTGCAAGTAAACCACACCTCTAACCAAGCCAGGTGGAACCGCGGTAACGTGTGCGACTCGCATTCAGGAGGTCCCGGGTTCAAACTCCTGGAGCCGACCAACCTGACCGAAGCTTTTACACGGTATTCCTCGGTCGCTAGACGAATGCTGGGTTGGATAATAAAAATCTAATCCGCAAAGGTTCCTATTCTCCCTTTCATCACTACATTTAATTTACTTTTTCACCGCCACACCTGATCACCCATCCTGGATATGCTATGTTCTAGTTTTCTTGCTCCTCTACAGGCTACTGACCCAAGGCATTGGTTTGTAACTCCTATAAAGAGAAGGGCAATCAGTGGAGGAAAACGAACAACTATTCTACTATGATAGAAATGTACGTTAAACCTACAAAGCACATTCTTCCTTTTTGGGGTATGATCCTTTAGTTCCCTTATTGAAAATTCCGCTTAACCTTTCACCCAGAGTGTGAACCAGCAGGAGTTGCGCTAGAATGGAAAACCTCAATGACGAAATCTCGACAAAGAATTTGCACTGTTTTGAAGAAGCAATTGTTGCGGTAGATAGGAATCTTCATTAGGTACATTTTTCTAGCATTATCCAACGCAGCATAAAAACGAAGCTGACATTGTTATGCTTGAAAGATTCATACGACTCTGTTTGGTCTAAGATTGACAACTTCTCTTTCCTCAAAGTGACTACATTTACGAACTCTTGACTAAAACTCATTTGGGAAAACAGCGTATCAAGTGCATTGCTCGCTTCAGAAATATTCGCTGTGGTACCTTTACATAGATTATCGTAATTAGAATAAATATATGTTGATATGCTTGCTGCCCGTTGTATTAGGTATCATAGAAAAGAGTAGAGACGGGCACGTGTCTGTCAGTCTGTGGCCCATGACAATGTAGCGTAATAAATTTGAAGATTAAATGTAAACATCGTTGGGGTAAACGGAAGTAATCTCTTGAACGCTCGATACAACGCGCGGTTCACAATGTATCAAGAAAAACTGCGTAGCCAATGCAGCAGTTTTGTTTATGGCATGCACTAACGACGCTGCTAATGTGTGTTCAGTTAGCTCCGTGGAAAAAAAGTGCAGTAGTACTGTGGTTAAGAGCGCGGGTTCTCCTCCTGGCATGAATCACATTGTTTTTAATAAACCTTTATAACCTATGACAAATTAGTTGCGCAATATTATTTCTATACACAGCAATCTTTAACATATTATATATAATAATTATTATAATATATCCTTCAGCGGTTTATTCTACCTAAATGCAAAATGCTGCACACGCATTCCATGTGGTGAGCAGAAGTCTGCGTAAAAGCAATAACTTTTACTTTAAATGAATCATACCGATTTTGACCATCACACAATGTACACGAAAGGACATAGGCACAAGGTACTCTCTCCTTGCATTAGTGAATGTCCGAAGCTTTTCTGTTCCTTTGGCTGCAAATTTTATTGGAGTTCTTGTGCCTACAGCTCAGAGGTGGGTGAGATTATCCAGGGAACGAATTGAACGCCATCGTTTGGTTCAGGGAGAAGAGTCGCGTTCACTCCGGATCGTAATGCGGTTTTAATTTCAGAAACAGAAAGAAAATACTTTCAATCGCTTCTGAACATGAAAGTAAATTCGCAGTTTCCTAAATCTGCTCGGACGCTATGCGGTGTATAAATGATGTAGGACTTCCCGCACGAGCAACAGCTAGGAAGCAACACCAGACAGATGTTCACCGATTGCTTCACCAACGCCAACCGCGGCTAAAATAACGTACATTCTCGGACGAGGCGATTTTTCTTCTCACGTAAGAGAAAAATGATTGTTTACCCTCCAAAGTGGTCTGCATACGTAGCAAGATAAATGGATAAGAATAGCGCAGTGGTCACGTATTATTGTGCTACTCTAATGGATAACGTGTGGTGCATCAAAGCCAGCTGAGAAGATGGTGTTCAGTGTCGCAAAAAGCAGTGTTGTCAAGTTTTCCCTAAGTAAGCGTTCGCACTTGGAGAAAACACTCGCAGTTGATATTTTCGCTTGTTTTGCATGGTGTGCTGCACAATTCTTTCCCTTACACTCTTTAAGTTCATTCCACAGTTTCTTAACACTTTGCAAACACTGTCATTTACTGAGAGAGAGAGAGAGTCATTCTGAATGAGAGAAAACAGGGAAGACGTAGCGCTGTGTTTCACTCCAAGTGGAGTTAACATCTATGTGTCATTAATTGGCTGAATTGATACGCTTGTTGGTGTAATGAGAAACGCTAGTGACTTCTGAAAATAAACAATGCGTACGGTATATGTTATCCGAGAGGCTTCTGATAAACATGTTAACCATTAGAGAAGCGCAGTAATATGTCTTGTTGGGGCTGGATAATGAACGGCGGTTTGTACGTATTGTGGCAGCTGGACGATACACCAAACAGTGCGCAATATGGGATCCTACTTGAGCATTTTTTGATTCTCTCTGCAAGGATGGCATGTCCTGATCTTCTCCATACATGTCGAGTGGTTTCAAATTGGTTCTCATAGCGGAAGGATATCAGAGTGATAGACTGGCCTCCCTGTTCTCCAGATTTTAACCGTATTTAGAATGTGTGGGCTGAGGTGGAAAATGCTTGCAGATGCACAAAGGACAAAATATGGCGCTTGGCACAAATTCAAGAAACCTGGAATGTCGTAGCCTCTCATCCACGCTGCTGTAGAAATGTGATATCATCTAGAAGATAATAGGAAGATTGAGAGTAGTTATAAATGTTGGGGGTTCATAAACCCATATTAATGTTTATTTATTTTTAGATTTTTTCACTTTAGAAGATGAAGGTTTCTATTCCTGGGGTGATTTTTTTTAGTAGCGGCAACCATGCTGCAGCGATGCCGTGCAACGGAGCCAAGCAATGTAGTTTTTACCACAGGTTGCTTATCTGCTTCCCCTCCCTCACAGTACATGAACTCCCCCCCCCTCAATTTTCGTTCACAGTGCAACAATAAAACGAGCAGTTGCGAACAAGCGGTCGCAATGTTTTTAAAGCATGAACCAAGAAGCCGGTTAAAAACCCAGTGTGCTAGAATTCGCACGGCACGACAGTGTCATCTAGGGCTGCAAGAGGCTTGTGATGCAGCTGATGCCTTGCAGAATGTAGCAAGGTGAATTGAGTCTTCCGACAAGTTCGCGAAAGTGTGTTGGGCATGACTCGAACTGCTCACCCACCAGTAAGTGACAAAGATGTACAGACGGTATCCGCGTTAGTGCCCCAAGGCAGAACGTTAATGCGGAGTACTACTGTTCATTTTTTAAACCTATCAACTCTAAGAAGAAAACGGTGACACTTCATGGATAACCCAGTCATTGTTCTGCATGACAATGCTAAGTCGCATAAAGTAGGGGTTATCTGAATTGTTAAATCGCAGGGGAGGGAAGTGCTCTATCACCCTCCATACTCTCCGGATTTAAGTCCTTGCAACGTCAATCTCATCCCTAGGATGAAAGTGCCACTTCGCGGGATTCGCTTCCGTACAGTTGAAGACGTTTTACAGGCAACCGACCGCTCTCTTTGTACTATCAAGAGATTAGGCAGTGCCGACGGGATCCAACGGCTTTCGTATCGTTAGGAACAGGTTTACGCAACGCTGGTGACTACATCGAAGGCCTATAAAACTTAGAACCATGTATGTATGCATGCTATCTATGGAGAAAGAAAATAGTTGCCAGAAGTGAAAATCACACCTTTATTTGTTCAGTTATTTGTAAAGAATACGTTTGTTTGTGATTTCCTTTTTGTGTGCGCATAGGTAATGTCATTAAACTCTGATTCCTTAAAGTAGAATAGGATATTAAGGCAACATGATGTTCTACATTTATACTTATAATATGGATTATAAAAATAATGTAAAAAATATTTTGTGGAGTTTGACCCGGGAGCTTACGAATAAAAGAATGCCTTTTAAACCCCTTGCTCACAGTAACACTGTTTGCTTTCCGGTTTATTTTCCGCGTGATGAACACGTCCACGGCAAAGAACCTACTGTAATTATTTCATACGGTTGTAAACACAGCGTTTACGAGCGTCCACGAAGCTCTCAGCATCTCGGGGTGCCTTATTTTTTGCGGCAAATGCTGTAGATGTAGCAGTCACCATGGCATTTAATCTGATCAGAACAAAGAGCACCCTACTTAGGGCAGGGGGGCTAAATCCGGCACACGTGTAGTCTTGAAACTCGTGATATATATACACAGTGATTCCAGAGGGTACTCCTCTCTACTTAATGACGCCTTAGCAACTGAATAATAATAATAATAATAATAATAATAATAATAATAATACTTAGTGCTATTAATTAATTTATGTATTTATTCCAGGAAGCGTTGTGACATGTGGTAAGAAGGGACTCGGGTTCCATTTGCGGTAGCGACATGGGAATTTTTCTTCCTCCTGCAGTTCCTGGTAAGGGGTACACTCAAGTCCTTGGTACCAATTGAAGTGCCACTTTACAGAATAGTGGCGGCTGAGATCCTGGAATCAGCATGCAGTAAGTCACATGTTGATGTCATACCGACTTATGGACCGCATGTCGCCTCTATTGCTGCACTCTGCCCAGTATGTCCTGGGTGTGGGTGGACGGAGGAAGATGGAGTTTACAACTGCCGTGCCGTTGTAAAGTGTTTCGGAATTTCCCGAAACGACATTTATTTATTATTGCTACTGCGATGCGCGTTTTAAAAGTAAGTACCGTTTTAATATTTTGCCACTGCAGTCGCGATTTAGAGTATGCGCGATCACTTCCTCCATTCATTAGTAAACCAGATGTATCTGTGAGTGGTCGTCACTTTCTGTTATAGCGCTTCGAAGTGTTTAAAACCACAGAACGATTCGCCGACTGTGAAGTCAGATCAGCGATTCGTTTTTTGAATGCGAGAAATGCGACGCCAGCAAACATTCATCGCCAACTGTGTGAGGTTTATGGGGAAACAATAATGAGTGCAATGCCCGGCTACACACAGCCAAACAAACTAGAGTACTGATCACATCATTTGGTTGGGAACAATTCGACCATACTCTCTACAGTCCGGATTTGGCACCAAGCAATTTCCTTTTGTTTCTTCATCTGAAGGAATTCTTCGACGTCATTCTTCGACGAATGCATACAAAAGCATGGTTTCCTCTTTACAAGTGTCTGAATAACGCGGTGAATGTGAAGAAGTGGTGTAAGATTTAAGGTAATGAATGATGATGAAGTATTTGGAAAATAATGTTCTGTTACTTTTAAAAAAATTCTCGGTACTTACTTTAAAAATACACCTCGTATTACTACTGATATGGCTGTGTGCATTTTACGATAATTGTGATATTCCGTGCATCTCGAAATCGTGAGACCAAGAAATGCGATTAATTTCTCTTCTTTATTTTTCTTTTACACAGAAAAGTTTGTTATTTTTTATTTTCTCAAAAATAGCGCTAATGATTTTGATTTAAATACCATACGTTTAAAATATTTACATAAAAAATAACATGCTATGAAGGTGATAAATTAATTTCTTTTTTTGTCTTCATTTTCAAGCCCGAGCCCGACCAACATATTTTAAATTAAGCCCGTACCCGTACCGCGCTGACCTCTACCGCCTCTAGTTGCACGAGTTAGTATTAGGCAACCTAATGGCTGTCTCTGCGATGGCTATTCAAGAACGGACCTCTCGAATTGGACACACTGTACATCATTGTTGCACAATCAAACAACTGGGAGTAGAGATGGCTGATGTGCAACTGATATAACTTGTCTGCCAGAGATAATAGTGTCCTTCTAGGCAAATATCTAATCCTCTCAGTCAACACATGAGATGTTATTGTGTTAAAACCACCAACTCACGTGAAACGAGATTGGATACGTCTACCTATAATATATCGCTGCCTTTGACTAAGATCTGTTGCGCAAGAGATTATGGTGTAGTATCCTGATATCTCCTATGTGACCGCCTTTATTTTCCAACCGCTAAAGTAATACGAACGAACATTGCTTATTTAGAGTGTAACGCCTAACTAGAGGTGTTGATGCTATACGTGTAGCGGTGCGTATTTAACGCAGGAGTGTATAAAATAAAAGAGTACTTGAAATGCAAATTGAGAAGATGACACAGTGTAGTTCGTAGAAAATAATAATAGTAATAATATTCTTATTTATTATTATTATTATTATTATTATTATCATTAACTTAAGCTGTTGTGAATTCACCGCTAATTCATTGGAATAAATATATTGTTAGTTTATTACAACAATCTGGGTTGTCATATTACAAATTATATATATATTTCTTTTACTTATTAAACAAAATCGGTTTATAATAAGCCTTGCAATTTGTTTAATACTAGTCATTTTAAGCTGAATATTTCACATATTTGCGCTGTAAGTCGTATGTTGCCTGGCTTTTAAATCCATCGTGATTATTAGGTTTGTTATAATAAAAGTCTGATGTGTTGCACTCACATGACCTTCTCTATTCACTATCGTGTGTTTTTATATACCTTCTACAAACTGTTCTTATAGAAGTTTATTTTTCTATCAATCAAGATTCTTTATTATAGTTTAACGCCTGCTTTTAATACATAAGGCACCACAGGCGATGACACTTGTGATACATGAAGTGAAATATCTAATTGGGAAAGGAAATATTCCGGGTCCAAGCTTAGGAAATCTCCTGGGCAGTTTGGCTGCTATTAGGACTAAGGGGAAACCTGGAAAAATCTTCAGTGACAGAGGATGGTTTTGTTGGGATTTGAAGCACAGACCTCCTATTTGCGAGTTCGTGCCTTAACGACCTCGACTACCCGTGTCGATAGTTTCATGACACACCTTGTAGGTTCAAGAGACATACAGGAAACCGAATCGATAATTAGATGTTTAAAATCGGGTCGCGACACTTCGGCACTTTGGAGTCTACAAATTTTAGTCTGCCTCATGGCACTTACTGTTGAATAAACTTAAGCCTATGTTCATCAAGCATACCAGCTCCCTGTGGAGGCAGTATTTTATATCACAACACTGTGAATGCCAGAGTGATTGTAGTGTAAATTAGCATTATTGTATGACAATGATTTGAGATGTTTGTTAATTATAAGCATTGTTAGGAAATAAGTTTACACGGCCTCACTGAAACTGGCAATAGGAGCGGGTAACAATGAGCGAGGGGGTGAGTTGTTTATCAATTATAAGAGACAAACAAATGACGTCAGAGTAGCGCGCTTTTCTTTAGAAATGGAGGGAATATCTTCCCTAGAGCATATGTGTTCGTAATTTTGATTGGATATAAAAATAGACGCTAATGTTGGCGCGCTTTAATAACCAATAGCAGCTCTGTTATAATGTTTAGGCATATCGGGGTGAGGGAGTATAAATTATGAAGCCAGAGACAACTATTGCCCAGTTTAAGAGAATCATTCACGCGTAACATGTCGCTCAGTTCAACAGAATCATCCACGGGTTACACGTCGCGCAATTCTACAGAATCTCTCGCGTCGTAAAGTTAGTTACAAAAATGTGAAATACGCGAATTAATAATGTGCGGCAAATAAGTGATTATAGTTACATTCGAAAATATAACAGTTTCAGTCAGGCGTGTATCAAGAGTAATTATGTGAAATTAATTAATTGTGACGGCAATAAAAGTGTAAAAACAAATTCTTTTATCAGTGTTATCTTTTAGTAACAACTACTTTCCGTTTACACACCCTGTTCAAGAGATTTGCTCGACTGGGTAATAAGAGCTAGCCGGAGGACAAAGAACTCAAAATTCAAAATAGTAAAACAATAACAGGCGCTCAGCAAATAAGATAACACGAAAGTAACCGCGACACTGTGAGTGGACGGTTTATAGGGAGCCTCAAGGGAATAGCAGTCACTTTCCCATTTGCATTGAATGTCACTCCACAGAATGCCACCATTACTCAAAACATGAACTTTATAAGCGGATTGGAACACCTTTAAATATCATACGGCAACACAGGTCTCTCACTTTATAGCGCTTCCAGACATTCCTCACAATACTGTGACGCAACCTCTATGGCCCAAGGTTATCGGGAGGTCCATGCCAGGCAGTCGGAGATAAAGATAAGCCGCACTCTCGCCCGGCGTAAACACCGGAAGCACTATCGGCAGATAACCACAATCTTCTCGCCGTTTCTTTCCCCCGCCTCCAGGTTGTGTGTCCAGAAAGTTCTAGAGCGTTTTGTGGAAGATTCCATTGGCTATATACACTACGTGATCAAAAGTATCCGGACAGCTGGCTGAAAATGACGTACAAGTTCGTGGCGCCCTGCATCGGTAATGCTGGAAGTCATATGGTGTTGGCCCACGCTTAGCCTTGATGACAGCGTTTACTCTCGCAGGCATACTTTCAATCAGGTGCTGGAAGATTTCTTGGGGAATGGCAGTCCATTCTTCACGGAGTACGGAACTGAGGAGAGGTATCTATGTAGGTCGGTGAGTCCTGGCACGAAGTTGGCGTTCCAAAACATCCCAAAGGTGTTCTATAGGATTCAAGTCAGGACTCTGTGCAGGCCAGTCCATTACAGGGATGTTATTGTCGTGTAACCACTCCGCCACAGCCCGTGCAGTATGAACAGATGCTCGATCATCGTGTTGAAAGATGCCATCGCCATCCCTGAATTGCTCTTCAACAGTGGGAAGTAAGAAGGTGCTTAAAATATCAATGTAGGTCTGCGCTGTGATCATGCCATGCAAAACAACAAGGGGTGCAAGCCCCCTCCAGGAAAAACACGACCACACCATAACACCACCACCTCCTCCTCCGAATTTCACTGTTGGCACTACACACGCTGGCAGATGACGTTCACCGGGCATTCGCCATACCCACACCCTGCCATACGATCGCCACATTGTGTATCGTGATTCGTCACTCCACACAACGTTTTGCCACTGTTCAATGGTGTAATGTTGACGCTCCTTACACCAAGGGAGGCGTCGTTTGGCATTTTCCTGCGTGATGTGTGGCTTATGAGCAGCCACTCGACTATGGAATCCAAGGTTTCTCACCTCACGTCTAACTGCCATAGTACTTGGAGTGGATCCTGATGCAGCTTGGAATTCCTATGTGGTGGTCTGGATAGATGTCTGCCTATTACTCTTTACGACCCTTTTCAAAGGTCGGCGGTCTCTGTCAGTCAACAGACGAGGTCGGTCTGTACGCTTTTGTGGTGTACATGTCCCTTTACGTTTCCACTTCACTATCACATCAGCAACAGTGGACCTAGGGATGTTTAGGAGTGCGGAAATCTCGCGTACAGACTTCTGACACAAGTGGCACCCAATCACCTGACACGTTCGAAGTCCGTGAGTTCCACGGAGCGTCCCATTCTGCTGTTTCACGATGTCTAATGACTACTGAGGTCGCGGATAATGAGTACCAGGCAGTAGGTGGCAGCACAATGCACCTAAGATGAAAAACGTATATTTGTGTGGGTGTCCGGATACTTTTGATCACATAGTGTTAGTGAACGTTCTCGCGAGAGGAGTCAGTCAGTCAGTCAGTCAGTCAGTCAGTCAGTCAGTCAGTCAGTCAGTCAGGTAGGTCAGTGAGTGAGTAAGGAGTTGGTGAGCGTGTTTCTACTGCGACATTCAAATGCGGTTCTCCGAGCGAGTTGATGACGATTGCTGTGACGTGCAGCAAGTGCCACTACGGTGCGAGATATGGTAGAAGTCTTGTGTTCGACTCCCTAGCTAGTGAAGCGCTCGGAAGAAGAGGCTACGTCATGAAGAAAGTGAAGTGAAGGGGAAATTGAACCGTTCACAGTTCACAAGTGTGAAGTCCCAGTGAAATTTTAACCAGATCAAAACAATGAGAGTTGAAAAACTGGAGAAAGTCATAATATGAACGAAATAGTTACAAAACTTAACGAGCCTATCCTCAAATTCGCAGATTACAATATTTGAAAAATAACACCAAATTATATTATTAAAACCGTTTTCTGGTGGAACAATGGTTGTCATATAGCAGTAAAACAGAAGAACAAAAACCTACTACCAATAAAAACGTCGTCCCAGTGAAGAAAATAAACTCCGTTACCTTCAATCAAGAGCTAAAGCACGAATAGTTATGAAACAAATTAAAAATGAGTCATGGTTTAATTTAGTCGCCTCTATAAATGGTAAAACGTCTTGGAAAACCAAATGGGATAAAGTTCCAAAAATCAGTGGACGTTGCAGAAACAGTATTGCAATTATCTTACGGTATCCTGAAACAAATACACACTTTGCGAATCCACAGTCAATAAGGCACATTTTAGCGGATAGGTTTCCGGCTGCATCCTCTGACTCAAACTGCGAAGTGGAATCCAAAGCATTTAGAGCCGGATTTGGCACACTCCCACTGCATGTTGAAACAATGCAGGTACGAATACCTTCAACAACATTATCGGCATTCACGAGTTCAAAAATGCCCTTGCAGCTTGCAGAAATTCCAGCCCTGAGTCGAACAATATATCTTATGAACTATTCAAGCAGCTTTCCTCTAAAGAAGAACTGTATGTTTTAAACATACTTAATTATATCTGGGTAAGTAAGATATTCCCCGATAATTGGCGTTCAGAAATAATAATACACATACTTAAACCCAATAAAGACCCCTCCATACAAAGTAACTACAGACGATAGCTCTAACCTGCACAATGTGTAAACTTCTTGAAAAAAATTATAAATAGAAGACTATGCTGGATCCTCGAAAGCAACAAGCTACTGTTTGAAGCCCAGTATGGATTTAGGAAATTCCACTCAATTATAGACAGTCTAATTATACTTGAATCTGAAATGCAAGACGCCTTCTACCAAAATCAACATCTTCCGTTTAAACAGTCCAGATATAGAAAAGGCACACGATACTGTATGGAGAACAGTATACTTAAAGTATTGCAGAGGTTTAAAATATCTGTAAATATATTTTTCTTCATACAAAATGTCCTCCAGCAACGCACCATCACAGTACGTGTGCATAATATTTTATCCAAACAGATTATTTTACATAATAGGCTATCTTAGGGTTCTGTGATCAGTGTTACAGTTTCTATATTGGCAATCAATTTGAAGGAGGTGTATTGTAGTTCCACTGTTGGGGAGCCAAAACTTGAAGTTGTTTAGACCACGCACGTACGATACAAACTTTCCGGTGACCTTCGCCCGCACGTTTAAAAATCAACTTTGTAATTTGAATGTTTATTTAAATATTATATTTGTATGCCTCGGCTGCGTCAGTAGTAATTTGCAGAAACACGTATCTCTTAGCAGGGGATGGTGGGGCTAAATAATGAAGGGTTACACAAATTATTATTTTTACTTCACTCCTTTTATTAATCTTTCACACGATTAAATAACACTTCACTAATATATCCTACTGTAGAGCTGTGAGATTATTGTTACTTGTACATTTTAACACGTAAACTTTAAATTATTCACGCCGTAATGAATTTTTTTATGTCTCACACTGAATACGCATCGTACCGGTCGGGTACGCAATTCAAAAAACGTCTGCCTGGGAACGCTGCTTTCTAGCGTCTGGCTTCTACCGCCTAAATCTGTAAATTTCTCTATTTAAAGTCTCTGATTGGTAATTTTACTCCAATAAAATACTTTTATTAAAGTTAAGCTTTTTCTAGTTGTTGATTAGCTATTTATAAACTGTTTTATATAAGTAAATTATTGTTCCAAGAATTATTAGTAGCATTATTAAACTTTCTAATTCATTATTGCCTCAAGGTTACCTCATTGTTACCTTATTGTTAGCAACTTTCAGCTTTTATTCTCACAGATCCTACATTGCTAAATTACGTAATGTATTCACATAAAATTATTATAAATGTACATAATAAAAATAAACATTAATACAATGACTGTTACACTCATGTTATATATTATAGTATACACACAATGCTTTAAGGCGGGCTGTTATTGAATTTATATATTATATAATTACACTCATATTGTTTAAGTATTTAAAATACTGCCTCAAATTGCATTCCAGATACTATTTCATTCCCCGTAAAAGCTTGTCTGCATGTCTTATTAGAGATAACTTCGCCATCTTCTGTAAAGAAAACGAACATCTCAACGATACAAGCTCTACTAAAAAAAAGTCAAACCTGGGCCTCACTAACAGGATTAAAGTTCTCTCAACAAAAATTGAAATGTATATGTTTTAAAACAAAGTTGCACGTCTCCCAAACCCTGTTATCGAGTTCAACGAAAACCCATTGAAACTGTTAAGAATTTAAAACTACTGAGATTAATATTCAATCAAAACCTATTCCAGAAAACGGATCAAATCCCTAAAGAAAGACTATGAAAGACTATTGAACATACTAAAAACCTTAGTATACCGAAATTATGGTGCTGACCGGCACGTTCTTCAAATGACTTACTAGATCCTGATCACAATTAAACTTTATTACGTAATCATTGTACTCAGCTCTGCTATCCCATCGCCACTAAAATATCTCAACGTCATCCTAAGTTCATCGATTACATTAATACTAAGGACATATCGCACTAGTCCCACTTCAAGTTTACTTATGGAAGCAAACTAACCACCATGGAACATGAGGAGAATACAGTTAACCATACAATATGCAATCCACACCTGCGTCTTTCCAAATACAGGCAGCAATGAAAAACGTCACTAACAGAAACGTTGATTTCCTTTTCAGCGACGACTCTAACAATTTCTGAACACCAACTTAAAACTACCTGCCACGATGACCAGGGACTTTCACGATAGCCCACTCTGGAAACTCAAAGCTTGCAAGATATGTACCAATCTAACATTTCATATGAACTCGAAAATGCTGCAAATATTTACAAAAATTATTTCAAGAAATGTGTAATAGTTCTCCTAACCATCAGATCCTATACAGTGATGGATAAAAACAGATCATGGTACTGGATGTGCAATAATTCCTGATAAAAATTTGACAGCATAGGCTATCCGAATACTATTCCACCTTCAATTCTGAATTGTACGCCATTTATCAAGAACTTGCTTACACTTTGACGACTCGCCACAGCCGCTATATAATATGAACTGATTCACTAAGCACCTTACACAGCATCAGCAATTATACTATAGGCAATAAGCTGGTACAAGACATCCAGAAGTTAAATAGTGCCATCTCTGACGATGGCAAAAATGAAGTATTCGTTTGGATTCCTTTCCATCAAGGACTAAAGGGGAATGAAGGATTGGATGAAGCCGTTAAGAATGCTACACTATTACCTCAACAAAGAATATCCCAACCCTATACTCTGATGTCGTAAATCACTTTTGAAAGCACAATCAGAAAAAATGAAAGTTTGACTGGAGTGAACAACCTGATGAAAATTGCACCACGTATGAAGGAGATTAACAGCTCCAGTCGCTTACTAGAAGAGAACAAGTAGATTTCACTCGGCTACGAATTGGTCACTCCAACCATGCTGCATCTGTCCTGAGAGAACAGTGAGTAACATGTGACCTATTCCAAAGAAATATCTACATCTACCACTTCCTTATAGTGTGATAAATACAAAAACAAAGGGAAACAGCATGGGATTCCACATGATATTTCAACAATGCTAAACAGCTTCCCACTTTTTTGCTTCGGTTTAATATGAATGTAAAACTGTATTCTGAAAAGCATACTGTTACTAACATGTATATAAATGCTTAAATGTACTCGTTTTTGTTAATACGTTTGTTAACAATGTACCACAACCTTCTGAAGTATTAAGGATGTTGACCCGGGTACCAGATATGCCAGTAAAAACATTACAGACCATGTATGAAGTAATGGTTAGATCCTCATTACTATACGGCAGTGATGTATGGGGATGGGAGAGGGTGGATAATGTAAATAAAGTACAATGTAATTTTTGGAAGCGCATTCTAGGGTTGGGGAGGGGTACTTCAAACTACGGAGTTCTTCGCGAGGTAGGATGCTGGGAAGATGCTGTATTTGCTAAACTAAATGTAGTTGGGTACTGGCTGCGAATAATTAAAGGTGATCAAACAACTCTGAGAGCAATATGTTATCGTCATCAAATGAACAACATAGAGCATCCAAAATGGTGGGCGGCGGGGTTACAACGGTAATTATCAAAAATAGGCTTAAACGATATCTGGCAAAGGGGTAATGAAAATATACACAGTGCCGTGAAAAAAGTCAAAAGACGACTATGCGATATAAACAGGCAGAAAATAGAATCTGAATGTAGACAAAGATCAACATTGGAGCTACAAAATGAAATAAAAACTAGGTGGGGTAAGGAAACATATATTTTGGAATTGAGTATAAAACAGAGGACTGGAATAGCATGGCTTAGGTTGGGAGGGTGGAAAGCTCGCAAGATTGTTGATGATGGTAGGAGGATTTGCCCATTATGCGGGGGACAAGAAGACTGGACGCATATTTTGGCAGAATGCGTGCAGACGGAGAGTATTAGGAAAAAACTATTACCGGAAGTATTTTTGGCTTCCAACAGACGGAGGACAGCATGCTGGGACATGATTCTGAACAGTCAAAGTTGGCCAAGCTTGGGCACATACTTAATGGAAGTACGTGTATTAAGAGATAAAGTGTTTATGTAAATTTTCTTTAAATATATGTGGTGCTTGAGCACTTGTGTGTATGTTTGCGTGTGATTCAGAGTGTTTTTCAATTTTATATGTATGCATATAGTGTAGTGATTATAAACATAATTGTTTCTGGTCGATTCTGCAAGTCACGTATACAGACCAGGTATTTTTCTAGAGAGAATGTACGGTATTATGACCCATGTGACTGTTATGCAATTAATGTAATACTAAGCACTTAATAAATACCACTACCACTACTACTAACAATGTACCGGTCGCGCTATGACCTCGATCTTAAAGCGACCTTAAATAAATAAATTTAAAAATAGAAGCTACTGTTCTCCCCGCTAGTTCCTATACTGCTAGAAAATATGTTCCGTTATTAAAATTCAAAGGAAGAATTATACCTCCAAGTGTATCATAAAATACTTAAATCTCTCCCCCATTCTTTAAACAGTTATTTCCTTATAGTTCGGCCATGATATTATTACACTAGTCCTTGCTGATAAATACACGCAGAAGCCAGCCTAGCGAAGCGCAATAATATTGTGGTCTAGTATGAAACTAGTCCGTTAAAACAAACATTGCTGTGTTCTACTGTAACTGTTTGAATTCTCTATCACTCAATGTGTGTGGCCAAATGCAGAAGGCTGACTTAGCGATCACAGTCCATTGAGAGTATAAATGGCGTTATAAAGAAATCGGATCGTAAAAATAAATTATGGAACCTAGTAAATCGCAGAAAGTTTCCAAAGAAAAGTGTTTAAGAAGTTAGTAAGTGGTATGAGTAAGAGTTTTTCTGCTTCCACTGAGAACGTTATGGGAAAAAAATCACTTGTGAGAATGTACTCCTTCCAGAAAGTTTTCCGCAGACATTTGTGTTAATAGTAAAGAATAATCTATTCTAGAACCAGACATATCAGGGTGCTGATCACATGTGAAGAGGTCGTTAATGTTAGGGCTACATTAGTACTTAAATTTACTAACACTGGCGCTACCATAAGGCAAGGATGACTAAAGCATTATCACACCTTTATTATTAAAGGGGTTGACCTCGACTACGGTCGTCAAGGGATAGCACCAAACACCGTATATCTCGTAAACCTCACCGATGCATTATTCAACAAACCGACCATCGTTTCGTGCAGTGTCGTATCCCTAACTTTCTCTCTTATACACGGCACTTGACGGCCAAGGATAGTACTTACCTAACTGGCAGCTCCGGCGCGTATTTGCAGAAGATAAGGTATCTTTATTGGTTTAAAGCTACATTAAGTTACTACATTTAGTGCATGGGTCATAGACTGTACATTCATATTTAAAATACGAGTTAAATGTGAAGAAAAGAAAAAGAAAAATGGGAATATATTGCCTCTGATAAGCCAAAAAAAATTTGACCTGTCTTCGAATATTTCATCCAAGGAAATTGCCCATGTTTTGCCAGTTCGTCTGGTCAGCCAGTAGATCCCAACGTGCTAAGTTCCTTATAGCTGGACTTTAGAATTTGTCACTGTACACATTTCGCCAATATATTTGCCCAGACATCATTCTCACCACAAAATGGACAGAATCGTCAGTCATTTTGTGTCTTGCAGTCTAAACTGTGCATTCCTGATCTTTCCTTTCTTCCTAAGTGTACCTCTTTATCTCAATTCAATTTTTTTCATTTGCTAGGCATAGAGAACGTTTAATTTTACAAACCAATTCAGTTTCGTGTCAGCGGAACGTGTTCCTACAACTGTACTTCTTTCTTATCCCCCACACTAAACTGAGTTTCCAACTTCCACCTCTATGGGGTACTAAACGGTTCTCTTAGTCGGGCATTACTACTCGACAAAGTAACAAAGTAGGTGTAGCATTCGGCGAAGGATGAGAGTAGTGACCGCGGCCTTGTTAGACTAACCGATACACTTGTTAGGTTTGTCGGGCAGTATACATAGTTTGAATAAGCATAATATAGATACTGTATGTCGCGAATAGGAAATAACTATAAGGAATAAGGGAAATACACTTTCAAAAGCCGTAAACAGAAGTAATTGTTTCAGTTTAGCCGCTTGTTTTGTTTAATATAAAACATAGTGTGTATGTAAGTTCTTATTACACACATTGAAAGCTTGTTTTGCGGAATGAGTAGCTAACGTTTTGAATAAGAATTTATGCCCGAAAACATACTGTTTTCCCGCTATAATCAAATCACAACCGTTGAAGTCTCCCACCTCTGCTGTGCCGGTGAGCCACGCCTTCCCTTTCTCGTGGCTTTCAGCAAATGTGATTAAGCTTTTTCTTCCGTCACCTCACCTCACCTCACCTCACCTCACCTCTCCTGTGTAGCGTACTTGATTTTCCTTTAGGACGTAGTGCACGAGTTTTTGGGACATGTGTCACTGAACAATCGAAAATACATGTGGTATGAGCACGATGGTGCACCATCTCATTCTTTTACAGGCTGCTAGAGGTAATCTTGAATGCTTTCGGCGAGGGTGGATATAGCGTAGTGGCCCAAATTAACGGCCTCCGTATTTGACTCCGCTGTATTATTTTCTCTTTGGCCACACGAGTCAGATTTACCAGATCCTTCTTGCACGGGTTACGGAAATAGGGACTATTGGACTACTAGGTGTTAGTTAACGAGCGCGCCGAAGCTTGATGCACATGTATAATATCTGTGAAGAAGTAAGAGATCGCCACGTCTACTAATGCTATGGCCTGTTCAGAGGCTTTTGTGAGAGTGGAAAGGGAAGATAAGAAATTCGCAAGGCAGCACGGTAGCAATAATAAAGAGCCGCCACACGAACCCGACTTTGCCGCTACTAACCGGTTTTCTACCTGCGCCTACCGCTGTCTCAAAAGACACTGAACAGACGATGGTAAGCGATTGCTGAAGGAATAAAACCACACGCGTTCTCCGCTCTGCTCATGGGCACAGCAGATGTGGGAAAATTCAATGCCGTTGGTGGTGGTGGTTTTCTTTTAGGGAAAACTACATTTATGGACAGAGGTTTCTATTAAAAATCTTAGCTACTCTGTCCTCACTTCAAGCCTTGAGGAAATCCATCTCTGAAAAAATGTACAAAATTGCAAAAATTCATAAAAGTGGATTTTAGTGTAATTAAACACTACAAACCACCTACTTTAGTTCTATGTAGCTTTTATAGCTGTACAAACTTTTAAAGCATGTCATATAGTGATTTAAGTGTATACTTGAAAGCCTATCTTCCTATAAAGTTGTGGTAAAAAAGACAAGTTTTGACAACTTTAAGGTGAGCAAACCATTTAAGATCGACCTCAGGAAACTTTAAATGCTTTTAAACAGCATAAAGTCATAAACAGTGTTATTTTAGTGCTATAATTTTTAAGCTCTTTTTTTCTCGGGTTTTCATTTTCGGCATATTCATTTTCAAATTGTTTTCCACACGATGTTTTTTTCGGTTTAAATCCATAAAATTTTGTGCACCTCCTGCTTAACGATAGGATAAAAGAATGAAAAGATGAATTTTTGTTAACATAGTTGTGAAACAATGTTCATGCTGTGAAAATTTCTAAGCAAAAAAATTAAGTCTCATATTTATTTTCTCACAAACTAGTGAGATAATTAGAAGATTTTATCAATCAAATATTACTTTATTTAAAAAAATAATTGCATCATGTCGAGCAATTTTTCAAAATAATAAAAAGGATTATATAATATCTCTGGAACTAATTTAAAATGTGCATGGAATTTGGTGCACATATTGTACCTACATTAAACACTGATGGCTATATTAAACTTTCAAATTGTGGATTTTGAAATTCCATCAATGGGTGTCCTTGAAGTGTGTAATAGTTTGAATAGACGTTGCATATTTATAAAATGAATTATAATGGAAAATGTTCAAGTATTTGCATTCGTAATATAAGAAAACTAGCCCAAATAAACAGCAAAAAATAAAGAGATAATAATTGTAATATTTCTCTAAAATTGCAGGAATATGCAGTGTACAGTACGTCTTCAGCAGCAGGTAAAAGCAAATAGAGACGGAATTTAACGGATAATTGTAATGTGTTCACGATTCCCCTGTTCGCCATCGTTTATCAATAGATGAGAACAGAATAAATTATTGTGATGTTTGAACCTCATTTACGGCAAATATTTGGGTATAATTTTAGTTTTCCTAACGGAATAATAAATACAGTACAATGAGGAACAAAATGTTTACCCACTGATAATTAAACTTGCCACTGACACGACAAAGGAGGGCATGTTTGCTGTTGAAACCCAATTAAATCCGCCAGGGTCCGGATTCTAATGACATGTTATCTTTTAATTGTTTTATCATAGGCATTGCTAACGTGTACTGAGGCAGTATTTAACTATGGCACCCGAATCTATTTTGTATAATGTCATTTATGTTACCCACCATTTTTATAAATAAATCGTATATGTAGGTAAACTGGATCATGTGTAATTTTCCGTTTCAGTATAGCGTAATATTTAGCCTGTATACAGGGTGAATCACCTAAAACTTGCACTACAAATGTTTCGGAAATGCAAACTGCTATTGAAGTGCAGTTTTCACAGCATTGATTGGTAGTCAGGGGCTCGTACATTAAGCCTATAAACAGATTTTAATAATACTGAGAAAGTGTATTTTTTGAGCAAACATACAATTTTTTAAATGGAACAATGCCTAGTTACATCAACAGAATAAACGTAGGGTAAATAAGAATGTCAGTGGCGTTTGTTGCAAGATTCTACTGCAAGTGGTTTACGAGAAATCTTATTTTGAAGCTTTTACGCGGCGACACTTGTACAACCTGTGGTAGCACAAACTAAAGAAAAACAAAAGGGAATTACAATACTTCTGTGGATTCTTACAAGTAAAGAGAACATAGCCTTCAAAGGTTGTGTTCAAAATGATCACTGGCAGCTTCAAAACACGCTTCTAGTCTGCTATAGAAAGAATGCTGCACACATTCTAGTATTTCAGCGGAAGTTTCAGAGCAGGCAGCAGTAATACGTCATTTCATAACCTCTGGTGTAGTTGGTACATCCTTGTAGACAGTGTATTTCAGCCTTCGCCACAGAAAAGAGTCTAAAGGGGTCAGATCCGGTGAACGGGCCGGCCAAGGCACAGGTCTTCTTCGTCCAATCCAACGATTTGGAAACAATCCGTTCAGACAAGTGTAGTACTTCGTGGACAGCCTACATGTTGGTACCACAGGTTCCTCCTAGTCCGCAAAGGAACGTCTTCTAACATCTGTGGCAGATGGTCTGTCAGGAGGCTGCGATACTTGTGCGAGTTCATTGTTCCTTCTGTGAGCAAAGGGCATATGAGCTGATGGTTCACTATCCCACACCACACGTTTAAACTCCATGGACGCTGACGTTCCACCTGACGAAGCCGACGGGGATTGTCAACAGACCAATAGTGCATGTTTCTACGGTTTACCTGGCCATGATTAGTAAAGGTTGCCTCATAACTCAACAAGATACATGATGAATCTGGAGTATCATGCCTTAATGCCCATGTACAAAAGTTAACACGATCCTCAAAATCGTTTCCATGCAGCTATTGATGGAGAGAGATGTGATAGGGATGGAACCTATGTCGATGGAGAATGCGCAGTACACTTGCCTGACTTATGCCACTTCCACGTGCGATTGTTTGGGAACTAATTTGCGGATCTATTGCAACGGCAGCCAAAACATTAATTTCTGCCCTTTCTCCAGTCACTTGTTTGCTTCTGTTACATTTTCTAGGTGTTACAGTGCCACTTTCACGGAATTGGTCAAAGAGGTTGATAAATAATTGCTGAGATGGTTGACGTCTATTGGGATACGTTTCCGCATACACCGTACAGGAACGAACTGCATTCTTCCTACACTCTCCATACACCATGGGGATGTCGGCTTTTTCTGATTTAGTAACCCCATATTCTACTCACGACTTACTGCTTGAACTGTCACATACTGACTGGCCAGAAAGTCGCAATTGCAATCAATGCACAGAAAACATAATGTAAACAAACATAACATCGTACCTAGAAAATAAGCAGGTTGAATGGGACACAATTGTCGGGTAGAAACTTTTCAAAATAAGATTTCTCGTAAACCACTTGCACTAGAATCCTGCAACATAGACCATTGACGTTCTAATTTACCCTATCTTTATTCTGTTGATGTAACTAGGCATTGTTCCATTTAAAAAATTGTATTTTTGCTCAAAAAATACACTTTCTCAGAATTATTAAAATCTGTTTATAGGCTAAATGTACTAGCCCCTGACTACCAATCAATGCTGTGAAAACTACACATCAATAGCACTTTCCATTTTCGAAATATTTGCGGTGCAAGTTTTAGGTGATTCACCCTGTATATTGTTCCTGGTCCACTAGTTAGTAGATGGCTTATATCCTACAGTTTCGTCAAAAACAATGCTGTCTACGAGCGCGTGGAATGTGGGAAGCCTTTTTCTGTTAGTTGGGTCAAGCATTTCTGCAAGGGTCTTCTATCCAGACACATGGGAGAGTAGATTTTGATTTGGAACGGGGAAGACACTTGTGACGCTAGGAAAAATTCACATGATGTATTAGTAGCTAATAAGATGTTAGATAAATGACGAAATGTTAGACTGAGGCTTACTATTCCGCGAAAAGTGCTCCAATTTAAATTGAGTGGGGTTAGGAGTTTATACATATTCCCTGTTCACTCATGTTTCTAGGGCAAGCAATAAACTTAATTATTATAAGCACATCATCAGTCAACGGAGGTGGCAGCAGAAGCAGCCCGGACAAAAGAACTTCAAAACAGGTACGGTAACTTCCAAACTGTATAATTACCTCTACCGTGCCTGCAGATAACTACGCTCTGCGGTGATCCGTGCGAGGTACGAACCACAGACCGCAGCGTGCAGAGCCAGTCGTGTCCCTCTCAGACGTAGGCGTCTAAGTGAGGCGTCAGAGAGTAATGTTTTTGTAATTTTCCGCCATTTTCTATTTTCGGGGAATTTTTTCGGTTTTACGTATGATTTGTTGTCATCTTGCCCTTTGCGTAATTTTCTGGCATTTACATTGAGTGTATAAAGGTTTTTGTGCTGACTTTCTACATGAGCATAACTTTTCCAACATCAGTAACTTCACTACTAAATAAGAAATTATAGTAATCTTGTATATCCTTTACTCGCATTCGGTTAGTCGAGAAAGGATTGCTTGCGGGTTGAAGGATGGTTATTGTAGGGGGAGTAGGTATAATTACTGTTATGAATTTGTCCCAAATTGGGAATTAGACAGGTCAGTTTTCCCCTTTTTGCGTTAAGTGCGTACATTCAAGTTACTATTGTACTGTACCTTGTGAGGTCGTATAGGGTGTGAAGGCCTCTTCATTCGGAATGAATTTGTTATGGTCTGAGAACTCAAGAGAGACTACTACGGTTTTGGAAGACCTGCTACAAAAACAATCTTCTTAAATTTATTTTCACATTCTTCAAACAAGAACATGTAACAAATATATTTTAATTGATTTTCTAAATTATTTTATACCCACTATTTCTACTTGTATAGCAGTTATATATAACTAATTTATAACTTTCTCTGCACTAACGTTAATACATTAAATAAAATATCAGTGTTAAGTGCTGTTTTGAAATGTATATATTTTAAACTTAGTCATTTTATAAGGTTATTCTTCAAACACTTTTGTGAAGAAAATCAGATCAGAAATCACGATCAAGGCAGGAAGGCAGGTGACGGAGAACTTCACACTGGGTCAGTTTTGTGCGTACTAAATCTCGGAGAGGAAGGTACGGGTTGTGAATTACCAGAGTGGCCAAATCTGGTGATGTCAGGCAAAACGCAACGGGGTGACTAACGCCTTTAGATGGCATATCTTGGAAGAACTCTTTCGATGCTCCCTACCCTCACGAATAGTTTCGAGCTGAATGATCTCAGGGTATAAATAACTAACTTCTCAAAAGACATTCTTTTTATACGTCGCACGCGATCGTGCATTGCGCCTGACCCTAAGAGTTTAAAATATGAAGAGCAAAATGATATGAAAGAGAATAAATAGTGCTTTCTGTTTATTTAAACAATAAGTAATATATTTAATGTCCATGACTATAGTACACAAGTTTACTAGAGTGAAACCAGGCCATGAGACCGCGCCACATGGAGTAGGTGTGCGGTTTAATGCGCGATGCCACAGTCGTCTGTATATAGACGTATAAAGCATAGGATAACTAGACAATGTGCAAGCGGTTACACCTCTCCTCTCTTCCTTGTGAATGGCTGATCTTCCTTCCGTTTCCCATGCCTGTCGTAACAGCACCAGCCGTGGCTTTGCCATTTGTGATAACAATCAATTTTCTCTAGAAACACTACGGCGCACTTCCCGTGACCAGCGTTGTATTTTTAGCAGCTTTATTATTGTTTTCCTTCTTTATACACTTTCTAGTCCTTAGTGAAAGCTCACATCGTTCTACGCTTAAGCGTCATTAAGGCTTAACGAAAACATTTTATATCAGATGGTGTCAATTCGTTGCTGGTTGTTTCACTCTGAAGTTAATTCATTTATTCGGTGGTCTCTATGAAATAACGTTTATGCAGCACACAGGCCCGGGAAGCAATCGCGGAACAGCAGTGCAGTAGTGCCAGTTGAGGGAAAACTATTTATCGAAGGTTGCCAAAAGGTTTAGTTTTTCCTGTAGTCTTATGAAATCTCCTCTGTAATTTGATATATCTACACTTGACCCTTTGAGATCCGTGGTAGCTACATATAAAATTATAACCACAGGGAAAATAAATATTATTAACTGTAGGAATAGTATTATTAAATAAGACTGGGAAGTGAGTATTACATGTAAAGGTGAAAATAAGTTGAAAAGACAGTCTCAGCAGCAGGTAGGAAACGGGGGTTGGTTTTTCCCTTATTCTAAACGAGTGAGAATAGAATACGCTTTGTTAGTGTACCGTTAGGTCGCTTGAAAATCAGATATATAGAAAAAGGAGAGTGCTCTTAAAGCCCCAGACATTCAATAAGAAAGAAAGTAGAAATCATGTGATAGTGAAATGGGGAGATAGGAAATTTGAAATAAAGAAACAGGAGAGTTTAGTAGACACTTCTTCTTCGTGGTATTTCCTTGAAGGTTGTTCTGAAAACTAGCGTAAGTGCCGGTGGATAAGGGGCGATGATATGAAGCACAGCAGTAAAAAAATGCGCGCGTGTGTGTATGTGGCGAGATAATATCGGGAGTCAGATTTTAAAACGGTGACGTGAAATAAACGGGCAGGAAAATGAATCAGTCGTATCAACCACCAACCCTAGATCCAAGATCCAGGCATGTCTCTGAGCTAGCATCGAAACCGAGACCATCCCTGCAAATCCCGTGCCGCCAAATTGGCGCCCAGCACTCCAGGGTACCTCCGGAAATTGGCGCCCAATGTGGTACCGCCGCACCTTGTAGGCACTTAACCATTATTTTAAATGGTATTGTATCTGCCATTTGGTAATCTGAATTCTACATCACTTCACAGAAAAAATAACTGCTAGACTCTCTGGAGTACATATGTAGGTATATTTTAGCTCATGTTTTAGGAGAAGCTTTGCTCTACAAATTCGTACCGTTTCCGTATATCCAAGCAATATGATTTTTGCTTTGTAAATAAATATGAGAGGTTTTTATTCTCGATTTTTCTCTTGAAGTGTTTTCTCTGAATGATAACTTCTGATGTAAATGACCCATATGGTTAGGAAATATTGAAGTTACCTAACTTAATTGTGATATAAAAAGAGCACCTCATTAGTGTTAATTGATCTACTTTGGTGTTAATAAGTTGGTTCGTTATGTTTAAAAAACTATATGCTGATAAATTTGCGTAATTAAGAAGAAAATCATATCTTGCTTAACACACCACAGTATATAAAAGTATCAGCGAACTAAGAAGGCACGTCTCGACAACCTGTAAAGCGTTCAGTCTGATAATTTTAAATAGTTCCGGAGATCATAAAGCTAGGGAATTTAACATTGGCTAGATAGGGCTATTAATGTTCCCTTAAATCAGTATCGTAATAAATAGAACGCACAGCTTTATTTTTAAATGATAACCAGGAAATATTCCAGCGAGAAATTTCGTGGTAAACAGGAAGTTTTATAAATGTGACCCTAGGAGTTACAGCAGCGAAATAAGAATCCTTAATTCTCTATAGCGATGACAAACTGAATGAAATGATTTAGAATCGCTAATTTTCTATGAAATGATTATGGCTAATATGGTTTCACATTTTTAAATTTAAAGTTGTCTAGCGTGCACAATAATTAACAGTTCAGTCTGACTGTTCATTTCAAAGTGTGTCATGACATCGTGGTTTTGAGTAAAGTTTTTGAAGCGCCTGTTCTAAGGGGAAGGAGTAACGTAGTACACGTGTGGCGGAGAAGTTGCCTAATGGGCTCGGCGTCAGTCTGAAGAGTGCTCATAACGATAACGACTTGCATCATAAAACTTAGACCAAACAACGTGCCTCGCAATGTCCCACACAAAAGTGTCGAACAAAACAAATAAAATAAAATAAGGCAATAAAATTTTTCTTGCATAACCCTATAATCGTCTATTAATTCCACCCAGATAATTATTTTGACATTCGCGAAAAAGAGCCGCTAGGTTTAGGTAGGACACACACCGTACAGATCGTCTTGTGTTGCTCCGACTGGACAGTTCTCACGTTCAGAGAGAACGCCTTTACTAAATAGCTTCTCCAACTCACTAGTCATATGCCTCTATGGAAGTACTAGATGGGTAGATAAGTGCCAGAAGAATAATAGGGCCCATATTATTTGATGAAACAATAAATGCAGAGCGATATCCGAGGTTAATTCTGAGACCATTTTGCAATCGCTTGACAGAAGAAGAGAAATCGTATGGTTGGTTCCAGCAAGATTCTGCAACAGCACATACGGTTGCCGAATCATTACATGCAATAAGAGAGATGTTTGATGACAGAATAATTAGTGTTGATTTGTGGCCCCCTCGTTCTACCGACCTAACGAGTTTGCTTTTTATTCATGGGGTTGTTTAAAAGACAAAGTATATCGTTTCAATCCTCGCACACTACAGGAACTTAGAGAAAACATTGTGCAAGAAATCACAAGAATTCCTGCTGCTGAGCTTTGGAGAGTGAGTGAGAATATTTACACGAGATGTGCTACCTGTTTGAGAGCAGAAGGTCAACATTTCCAGCATCTATTATAGGGTAAGGATTTTAGTCCGCCTCTGCCGGCGTAACTTCCCCGGGGCCTGTCGGCTGTCTCACGCAGTAGAGAGAGAGGCCGCGAATGGGTTCGAATATAATTTAACTACTCCATATTTGAAACAACTTCAATAAAAAAAAAATGAAGGAATAAAATAACTGTCAGTTAATTTATAATATGGTAAATGATATACAACAAACACATTTTGGAAAGTGCTAAAGCCACGAAAACAATATTTGAAATAATTTAGCACGCACTGCATTTTTCCTATCGTAAACTTTTGTTTATTTTTGTGTTCCGAGTTATATACAATTCGTAAAAATGAAGAAAATTTAGGACATTTTATTCTTTATGTTGCATTTCAAATATACAACATTTTTGTCAAAGTCATTAATCATTATTGAGAAAATTGAGGAAGGTAAATTTGAGCAAATCATTGCCTTGTATACTCAAAATACATCAATTTAAATATAAAAATTGCTCTTAACTCCCAAGTTCTTCGGCAATGCCGTTCAAGGACACACACACACTATTACATAGGATAGTATTATTATTATTATTATTATTATTATTATTATTATTATTATTATTATTATTATTATTATTATTATTAGTAGTAGTAGTAGTAGTAGTAGTAAAATACAGTAACATTAATGAGGTATATTATATAGACTGTATTAAACTATGATATATTTTCTTAAATATGTTCTCATATTAGTATAGAAATGTATACGCCATAAAGTAAAATACAATACAGGGGAATAGGAAACATCCATACAGAATTTACAATTCCGCCTTTAATTGTTTTCTAGACAACATCGAAACCTCCCTCCTCAGACAAAACACCTTCTTCCTCTTACATAGACCTAACCCTTTGGAAGGTTAAATGTATAATGTTTTTCTGTAGACTCAGTGCTCAAAACACCCAGTCAGATGATAATACTTGTCTTAAATTACCAGATGCCTCTTGAATGACGCGACAGCAGCCCGACACTCCCACGTCACTACTTTACGAATCTCTTGATGTAGTAGTGGCAACCCGGCCTCGCGTTTCCGCTCTGGATAGTGCTAAATAAGGGAAGCAATAAATGTTACGCTTATCTTTCGTTATAAAAGTCGTCCGAAATGGTAGCCCTCTGGTTCTATATCAAGCACAACTGACCACTCGACTAATTTATGTTCCAAAATAATTTTTGAAACATACACGGCCGATACTATTTTCTAATTCGACGAGCACATGAGGTATTTGTTGCATAAACTTTTAAGTATTTCGCACAGATAATCACATGACTCAGAGTGAGTAGGCAGTCAGTTATTCTGTCATATAACAGCTTTCGCCGTCTTCAATGAATACCACCTAACTTTACCACTCGTATTTATGTACCCACATGATTGCGGTATACAACTGTTACTTACTTACTAGTTAATAGACATAATTTAAAAATGAATTTCTAGAAATTTATTTCTAGAATACTTGCCAAAGAAATTTGCTAGTCACGCTACCAAGCCAAAAAACAGGATCTGCTTTGGGTTTGGTTGTGTGTTTTGTCATTTTAAACACTTTTGTTTTAATTGCAAATAAACAATTATTCAATGTCATACATAAGACTGTATAATACAACTGGAATATCTCCCTCGATGTATACATTATATCATGAAGAAAAATCGGCCCCTCTAAATCTCCTGAGCAGAGCCAGGCTCCTAGGATTTAATTCTGAAGAGCCATTACAAATTCATGCAATTTGGGTTATCGATTTCCGATACGTACTCGCTGCAACCAAAACCCGGTTTTTCTCTTTGGGGAACTAGATTTTCTCTCTCCTTTTGGTGTCCCTCTAAGCGTTCTGAGACCGATCCGCTGCGGCACTTAATTAGGTACTTTATTGCTCTTCTAAATTTTCTTTCTTGGGAACTGCAGTCCAATAAACATCTGGAAGGGAAGTAGGTTTCTTCTTCAAAACAAACTGCTCTTTAATAGGTGTTTAAATGCCTAATTATGTCTACATTTAACAGCTGTGACGATTAAGCCTCTGCTCTATTATCCCATGTTTCCGCCAGTTTGGCTGAAAAGGTCTCATTTTCCATTTAGATAAAATACGCAGTTTTAAATGTACTCTGTATCATTAGCTTTAAATCATTACATTTAGGAATTTTATTATTCTAGACCATAATTATGTTCTTACAGAGCGAGATGGTTCCGTGGTAACGTGTGAAGCCGTATTCGGAAGGTCTCGGGTTCCATTCCAGTTTGGTAGGCTGCTCTGACTTCGGGTTTTCTCTAGATGCTAGGCGAATGCTAGGGTGGATGATATAACGCCACGAATTTTCCTGTCATTTCATTTCCTCATGTTTTAGGGTCAAAGGATCAGGCTAGTGGACGCTGGACGAGGAGTATGAAGGTGTATTTTTCTATGAGGAACTGTCCTCCTTGGCGTCCAATGTGTGACGGGGCCTGACAGACCTCTTCGATGGGAGAGGTAGGCCTGTGGTGGGGAGTCCTGCTGGTGTCAGGATGTAATATCTGGTGATGTTAGAGACCCTCCTGTGTCCGAACCTGTCTCCCCGGATTTGGTCGCCCTGTATCCACTACATCCCTACAGCTACCATAGTGCGGGCGCTGCGGAGCTCTAGAACTCGTGGTGCTTCTGGCGTTACTAGAACTACGTCGGGCTCAACATCTGAGCCCATCCGTATGGAAGTTGTTCGGATTGGGTTGGACTCGACGCGGCAGTGGTTCCAGATATCCATGGGAGATTGGGTACGCCTGAGCGGTGATTCTCAGATGGGGTTGTGAGAGGCCTCAATGTCCTCTGCACCAGCCTGGAGAGCTGGTAGATGGTGTGCTAGATCGCTGTCGGCCCTACCGAGGTTATCGGCGGTCTTGATTTCGGGGTCGGCGCGAGTAAGTAGCGTATTCACTTCCATTCCTGCATAAGCGGGGGGGGCTCCTTTTAGACTCGAGCTGTTAGCCTCGTGGGAAACCCCACGGAAGGGAGTGCCACTCTGACGCCTTCCCCTGGGTTTTTAGAAGGGAAGCTTCGGCTCCGGGTAGACCTTCTAGCAAACAAACTTGTGTCCTCCGCTTCATCCCTTCCTCCTGGAGGTTCGTTGTGGGCTTAAGTGCGAAATCCTCCTCTGTTTCCCGGTAACCTTAATTATGATATTCGTAAAATAACTTTCCTAACATCCGTTTACTTGATCCGATAGGAGGAGTCAAATTGTTAGGCTTGTATATCAATATTTCCCATTAATAAAGTGCGTTTCGTATTAATGAATGAATGCAAACATACCGGAAACGGATGGAATAAATTGTACAAATATTGCAATAATACTACAAGAAACATTTGAAGGGTTAGAAAATACCCGTAGAGTGACCACTTATCTTTTATCCCGAGGAAACGCAGCCATAGATGTGGTTACCTCGTCTTTGCCTTCAACAGCCATCGGTGAAATCAAATGATTACTTTAGCACTGAAGTATTTTGCTCTGAAGCATGCCTTACAAATCTTCTCACCTTGCTTGAATTTTATGCCCATAATGTGCGTAAGTCCTCTAAAATCTGAAAGGGTATATAGCACACACATATAGACGTATAAATCAATATCAAGCAAGAATGGTACGTAATAATATAATTCAGCCAGAAAGAAAGCCATGTTACAGATGTTTAAAATATTTAGCAGCCAAGAGATGTACAAAGCAGATTGTAACTTAGGTAATTAAGGAACGGGCGAGCTAGCTATTTCCAGGTAAAAGTAATTCTAGGTAGAAGTCCGCCACACTTCACCAAGCTAATGAGCACGGGACTTGGAAGAATAAGAGAAATAGAAAGAAAGAAACAGATATACAAAAGAAAGATACAGAGACATTGGGTTTGTTTCCTGCGCGTCATTGGGACGCGTGCGCGAAGAGTTTTGGAAAATATTTTCATACATAGTAAAGTAACGCGGTCCGAGGACCAATTAGAAATGTTGTTACATTTTAAGGCGCGAAGGTGAGCGTCACTAGGTTTCGGTATAAAAGGGGGAAGTAGGTCCCAGAATTTCACTCTCTTACACACTCTTACGAGGTGGAAGACGGCGGATGCACGTGTGTGGGGAAGCGTGTGCTGCAAGATTAGGCTCCTAATTTATTATTATGGTGGGAATTGTTATAAATGTCATAGAGGGGGAAAAATATGGCTCCCATAATCATTTTATTTGAAAATAAACCACCTTTTAAATGAAATGCAGTGTATTTTAATTTTGCTTCACCTACGAAATCCTTGAGATCAGTGAGATTAGTTAGATAGGTAATTTATTAGGAATGGAGAAATCATCACGCACTGAGCAGAGAACGCTGCAGCAGAGAGATTCAACCCAGAGGAGCAACGATTTCCCGCTACAAATCCTTTCATAAGCTAAACGTTACCATGAAATGATCGTGAACTTATTGCCTCCAAAGACAAGCTACCTGTTTACCACATTCTAAAGTGGTTCATTAGAAATTTATGTAACTCCCCTTTCATGTTCTGGCACATATGAAACAAACTTGCATAACTCACCAAAATACTTAAGTTTTTCACTCGTATTCAGTTGCTGCATGCTAGGAATATTTGGAGTACAGCTACCAGAAGTTCAGAATACGTACTAAAATAGCTTCTTTAACTTATATTCAGAGTCATTACCACGCTTTTTAAAATTGGCGAGTACAAATAGTCCTTTGAGCATGCAGAAGTCGAAAATATTTGCATCCATCCTAACGTTTCGAGGGATTTAGATACGAAGGCTTGTGAAAATAAATTTAGAATCGTGCGGAAACACAGATTTGTATTCATTGTAGTCCCTATTACATAACTGTTTGCAAATTTTTCCTTCATAGTTATTGCTCTGCCTCTAAAGTGTAATACATTTATCTCTGGAGGATTGACTCAACATTTTAAAATATAATGTATATTACTGGAAACTTAACTTTCGACAGGAATTCGAAAAAAGGATTGCTTGTTTTAAACCTCGGTGGAAAAACTCAATTCAAAATTATAAACGTAGACAGAAATTACAGATTTGTCATGTTGAGCATTTAAATACCCATAATACCACCAATAGTTCAATAAATGTTAATTGAATAAACTGTGTCAAATACTTGATATTGATTGACCTAATAATTATTAATTATGAAGCCCAGGACTAAAGGTACTTAAGAGAGTGTAAGTCGACATTGAGGCTTAATATCTCAAATGAATTTATGAATGGGCTTGTTGCTTATCGAAAAAATGAGTCATTTGGAGAATTTAATGTCGTACTGGCATGTTCCTATGGAAGCTAAAATTAAATTGAGTTTTATTTATGGACGCTCTTTAACTGCTGTGGTCCTTAGCGTCCCATTCTACAGGGTGTAATAAAAATGTACGGCACAAATTGCAGAACACATTCCTCACACGTAGACGAAGAAACTATGTTATATGAACGTGGGTCTGGAAGCGCTTTAACATGTTACAACTAATTTTCTCCAACTCATTAATCATAGGAAGCACACAAGAATAAAACGTACCAGCATACCACATGCAACTCTTTCTCATAGGAGATGTTCAATATGCGCTCCATGAGCATTGATACATGCATCAACCCGCCGTCGTATGAATCCCGGATGCGCTGATGTATCCCTGGAGTATTGCATATAGTTTCGCAGCCTTCCATAATACGGGCAAGGAGAATGTGAACATCTGGTACTGGGGTTCGATACACAAGAGCTTTCAAATGACCCCACAAATAAAAGTCCAGTGGGTTTAGTTCCGGGAAGCGTGGAGGCCAAGCAATTGGTCCACGTCTACCTACCCATCTGTCACCGAATCTCTTATTTAGAATCCGACGGACATTAACACTAAAATGAGGTGATCCATCGTGCATAAAGTACATGTTTTGTCGCACAGCTAAAGGCACATTTGCTAACAGATCAGGTAGAACATTCTCTACAAAATTACGGTGACGTTGTCCGTTGAGCCTGGGTGGAATAACGCGAGGCCCTACCAAACAGTCACCAACAATGCGGACCCAAACATTGACAGAAAATCTTTGTTGATGAATTGCTTCAACAGTTGCGTGAGGATTGGCGTCAGCCCATACATGTCGATTGTGATAATTTACAATCTGATCTCTCTGAAGCGACGCCTCATCTGTGAACAGCACCGTTGCACTAACATTAGGGTAGACACTTTGCAGCATAACCATTCGCAGAAGCGTACCCGTGCAGCTGCTGATAGTGCCTGCACACGCTGTAAATGGTATGGATACAGCCGGACCTCGTGTAACACTCGCCAGTCAGTCATGTGGTCAACATTCATTGCTGCAGCTGCTTGTCTTGTACTGACACTAGGTGCGGTGTCCTTATTCTTCTAGGCCTTCCCCGTTAGCGAGCATCAGGCTGAAATATCTCACGTTCCCTAAGACGACGATCAATGGCTTCAAACGCTTTCCTGTCGGGGCACCTTCGTCCTGGAAATCTCTCCCGGTACAAACGTTGCCGTCTGCTAATCCACACATCAAACGGGCATCTGCCATCTCTGCATTTATGTACAGTGCCATTGCACGAGCCATATTTGTGATCAACTCTACTAGTACGTAGTAAATCGTGTGCTTGCCATGGCCGTACTGCTCACTGGAACAGTTGATGTTACCTGTAAACAAGCAATGACATAAGCCGCATGACAACCGACTTCCCGAAGGAAGCCATGCTAAGGACTTTTATGCCCGAAAAAAAATCCATCGCGTTCCGCCGGTTTGAACCCGAGACTTTGGGAGTTAGAGGCTAGCATGGTAATCACTACACCATGAAGGACGATTCTGTGGTAGCTGAGTTGGTTAGAGGAGTGGGACGGTAAGCTGAAGATCCGTGATTCAAATCCTGGCTATGGCATTTAATTTTTCATTCTAATTTTACCTTTCATACTTTTCCGTTTCCCTTTCTTTGTTTTAAAATCTCTAAGCAGAAAGCTTGAGCTGCAGAAAACTCCATCACACCAAATTGGTTTTGTTTGTAAAACTCTTGCTGTAATCCTTCACTAGAATGAGAGCATTTCGATGTACTCCCTCGTAATGAAAACACACAGTAGTATAGTGCACATTGGTTTTATTGCTATTCGAAAGCGCACACGGTAGCAATTAAATCCAGAGGCGCTTAGGTATTAGGTGATGAAAATCTGAAGAATCCTCAAAGGGATTTAACTGCCGGTTTAAGCAAATGCCTGAGGTGGAGAGATGTTCCCAAAGCTACAATCTACTTACATGTGAGGAGTTTGTTTCATCATCGATACACATGTAAAACAGTGAAGTGGTCTTTTATCTTGCTGGTCACTCTAAACAACAAATACCTATTTCCGATAGAGGAGCAATACAGTAACTTCAGAAGCTATCATGTACAAGTAACAACTGTCGGTGAAGCCCATCTCGGTCCCATTTCTACTATTAAATTCTAACTCGCTCCTGCAAAATGTAAACAAACTAAGTCGGTCCTGTAGGAAATTAATCTCAATATAGTTCATAACGCATTGTGTCCCTTCCCATTTTAAACGACTTGAGACTTTCAGCAGACCTTAGTGACTGCAGAACTCTACTGCAGCTTTATGTTCAACCAAAACGTTTTTAACGGCAAAGTTAGATGTTATATAAAAGAAAACATTGCTGTACTAAATGCATGTAACAATTTTGTAAACTCTACACACAAAATTGTTAAAAATCGATGCATTATTCAAAAAATATAACTCTAAACCAATGAAGATTTTGAAAAGCGCCAAAATATATAATCTGTAAAAACATTTATTTTGTGAAGAGCTACCGGCAATGTTGCGGTCACAAACAAATACATGTTCTCAGTGTCACTATCGAGTTTTCGCAATATGAATGTCTCACCACTTCACACTTCACTATGCTCAGAGTATTATTATTGTTTTATGTGTATATGCCACGGGACCGAGTTGGGTTGTTGACAGTGTATGCCATGGGACCGAGTTGGGTTGTTGACAGTGTGTGGCATGGGACCGAGTTGAGTTGTTGACAGTATATGCCACGGGACCGAGTTGGGTTGTTGACAGTGTGTGCCATGGGACCGAGTTGGGTTGTTGACAGAACCTATATGCCACGGGAGCGAGTTGGGTTGTTGACAGTGTATGCCATAGGACCGATTTGGGTTGTAGACAGCGTGTGCCATGGGACCGAGTTGGGTTGTAGACAGCGTGTGCCATGGGACCGAGTTGGGCTGTTGACAGTGTGTGCCACGGGACCGAGTTGGGTTGTTGACAGAACCTATATGCCACCGGACCGAGTTGGGTTGTTGACAGTGTATACCATGGGACCGAGTTGGGTTGTTGACAATTTATGCCATGAGACCGAGTTGGGTTGTTGACAGCGTATGCCATGGGACCGAGTTGGGTTGTTGACAGCGTATGCCATGGGACCGAGTTGGGTTGTTGACAGTGTATGCCATGGGACCGAGTTGGGTTGTTGACAGTGTATGCCATGGGACCGAGTTGGGTTGTTGACAGTGTATGCCATGGGACCGAGTTGGGTTGTTGACAGTGTGTGCCACGGGACCGAGTTGGGTTATTGAGAGAACCTATATGCCACGGGAGCGAGTTGGGTTGTTGACAGTGTATGCCATAGGACCGATTTGGGTTGTAGACAGCGTGTGCCATGGGACCGAGTTGGGTTGTAGACAGCGTGTGCCATGGGACCGAGTTGGGCTTTTGACAGTGTGTGCCACGGGACCGAGTTGGGTTGTTGACAGAACCTATATGCCACCGGACCGAGTTGGGTTGTTGACAGTGTATACCATGGGACCGAGTTGGGTTGTTGACAATTTATGCCATGAGACCGAGTTGGGTTGTTGACAGCGTATGCCATGGGACCGAGTTGGGTTGTTGACAGCGTATGCCATGGGACCGAGTTGGGTTGTTGACAGTGTATGCCATGGGACCGAGTTGGGTTGTTGACAGTGTATGCCATGGGACCGAGTTGGGTTGTTGACAGTGTATGCCATGGGACCGAGTTGGGTTGTTGACAGTGTGTGCCACGGGACCGAGTTGGGTTGTTGACAGAACCTATATGCCACGAGACCGAGTTGGGTTGTTGACAGAACCTATATGCCACGGGACCGAGTTGGGTTGTTGACAGTACCTATATGCCTCGGGACCGAGTTGGGTTGTTGACAGAACCTATATGCCACGGGACGGAGTTGGGTTGTTGACAGAACCTATATGCCACGGGACCGAGTTGGGTTGTTGACAGTACCTATATGCTATGGGACCGAGTTGGGTTGTTGACAGAACCTATATGCCACGGGACCGAGGTGGGTTGTTGACAGTGTATGCCATGGGACCGAGTTGGGTTGTTGACAGTGCATGCCACGGGAGCGAGTTGGGTTGTTGACAATTTATGCCATGGGACCGAGTTGGGTTGTTGACAGTGTGTGCCATGGGACCGAGTTGGGTTATTGAGAGAACCTATATGCCACGGGACCGAGTTGGGTTGTTGACAGAACCTATATGCCACGGGACCCAGTTGGGTTGTTAACAGTACCTATATGCCATGGGGCCGAGTTGGGTTGTTGACAGTACCTATATGCCACGGGACCGGGTTGGGTTGTTAACATTACCTATATGCCACGGGACCGGTTGGGTTGTTAACAGTACCTATATGCCACGGGACCGAGTTGGGTTGTTAACAGTACCTATATGCTACGGGACCGAGTTGGGTTGTTAACAGTACCTATATGCTACGGAACCGAGTTGGGTTATTGACAGAACCTATATGTCACGGGGCCGAGTTGGGTTGTTGACAGAACCTATATGCCACGGGACCGAGTTGGGTTGTTGACAGTACCTATATGTCACGGGACCGAGTTGGGTTGTTGACAGAACCTATATGCCACGGGACCGAGTTAAGTTGTTCACATTTTACTCAAAGTTAAGGGGACCGAGTTAGTACGGGTTCACAGCTATTACTCTCTGACTTGTATGGTAAACGTCCAAACTGAATACTAAATGCAGCCTCCAAAGATCAGGGCGTGATAGATATTGGCAATTAAATTCAATATAACAACTTAGTATTATAGTTATGGAGATGGAGCTCAACCAGGATATAATTACTTTGATCCACAAAGTTTAATTGTATGAGTCACATTTAAAGACAACGTCAAGATCTGACATGTGTGACAGTAATACGGAAGGGATGGTGGCTTGATGTAAACAAACCAATACCGACGGTCTACTGCTGGAATAGTGTATTCACTTCCTCGTTCAGTTGGATTCAGTTCCTAGATTCTTGAATGAAGTGCTGAGCAGGAATGGTGCCTGGACTGACTCTTAAACCAGTCGATTTGAAATGCATTCATGTCCCCCTCAGTCACTCTGAAAATGTAAAGTTTTGCATAAAAGTAATGTTACGTAATTATGTTTTAGCAACGATAACATGTTTTGTTTTCTTTACGGTGGTTTAGGAAACATTGCTTGTTACATTATTACCCAATTTGAAGGTTTCATACACACTAAAAGCAACAGTTAAACGTAATTTTTCTTTGTTTGAAAATATTTAAGTTGCGATATGTCTAAGTAAGATTCAAATGTAGATATACAGTAAACCTATCATGTATTCAAATATTTTGGAGTTACGAAAAGGTAGCATCATAACCATGTGTTTTATTACTGTTACATGGTTTATATATTTTAGTTTTAGTGGTTGAGGGTTTAAACGCTGTATTTAAATACGACATACGTACCTTGAGTGTTAACTGTTCTGACACAGCTTATTAAAAGCTATTTTAAATGTATTCTTCATTGCTTTAAACGAGATGATATGTCGTGATTTTAACTATAAACACGTCTCCAAAACCTAAATACCTGTCCAACACTGAGATTTGAAGCATCGACGTAAGACACCTCAACCTATCTGTTAGCCTGTTTTTATGGAAATTATTAATTTTACGTACAGTAGTAAATGGATTTAAAACAGTTTTTCCATTACATTAAGCTGTTATAAAATTTAAGGGGAAAAAAGGAAAAAATAACATGCGCCACACATAAAGCTGCCTATGTTTGCTTTTCACCTTAATTTAATATGCAAGCAACTATTCAAACCCAGGAAATTAGTAGGTTAAGCCGACCTATTGTTTGGTTTACATCGGGCCGCTATCGCTGACGATTACTGTGTTTGTTCCTGGAAAGGTCGAAATCCTTGTACAGCAGCAGGAAACAGTCATTTCTGTTTTCCACATCTGTCAGTTTAGGCATTCGCGAATATGTGGGTGAGGGTGGCGATTCTGTGAATAACGTCCCATGTACAACCTAGCAGCAACAGAAGGATTTCTACTCTTTCGAAATTCCAAATTCATGTCGCAATATTTAGCAGTACTGTAAGCCATAGCGATTGATCTTCAAGTACTGCACTGTAAGTTCTTTTAAAGTGTAACGGCTATAACTAATGTTGGAATATGTATCTGTTTCACATTAAAAAGTAATACCAGCACGTGATCTGGACGTTGAGTGTTGAGCAGTCGTTTTCAAAGAATGCTGCGGGTCCATCCATTGTCCGGCACGGAAAGGCAATCTTAGCAAAGCTGTATTTGGACCAAAAAGAAGTTTAGTAAGGTATGTATGAATTGAGAGTATAAACCCGTGCACACAGAAGCATTAGCCATTGAAATACTTCCCCCTTTTGACGATTGGGAAAAAATGGCAAGATACAGTATTGGTTCCGATTTTTATGTTTTTGTGTGTTCCGCTACGCCTGGTATTCCAAGATGGAATCTAGGTATATTCGTCCTCTGTTAAGAAATTGTTTGCGTGTTAATAGAAATAAAATTCAGATTTTAGTGACACATAAACGTTTAAACCTTTAAAATCTGTAGCTTCAGATATATTTAAAGTAAAACCAAGAGCAAGTCTTAGGTATTCATACCTGCGTTATCTGTTCATAAAAATATCTGATCCAAAATACATTGCAAAGCATGGACGATTTTATTAAACCAACTATTGTACCAAGCATCATGCATTCCCTAGCCGGAATGTTTAAAGCTAAATATAGAAAAAAATAAAAAACTTTAAATTGTCCTTTTCTTCGCAAATATGATCTAGTTAAATTTTCACTGTCACTTCAATTTCGTCTTCCGTGGTCTAGGGATACCATGCTAGGCTCCAGTTTCCAGGGTTCAAACCCGGCGGAGGGCGAAAGATTTCTTTCGGGCGTAAAAGTCCTTAGCATGGCTTCCTTCGGCAGGGTAGTAAAGCCGGTGGTCCCGTGTCGTAGATTACGGCACGTAAAAAAACCTCGAGCCTGATAGAGAACTCTGAGCAAAATTTCCGGTCTTTCACGCTCAATATAGAATGGGACGCTATCGACCATAGTGGTTAAAGAGCGTCCATAAATAAAACTCAATATTTTAACCGTCACTTCAACAATGTTTAGTTCAGTTTTCACTGTTACTTCACCATTCCTAGCACATTGCGATGTAATGGAATACGCGCAAAGCAGCCCCTTCCTTTCGTTTCACTAGCTGGGGCGTCGAACACAGTCATCACTCGCAGTAGCCGCTCGCCGTACATTACCTCACTCGTAGAACCAGCACTTTTTGTCGCATCAAGAACTCACTCTCTCACTCGCCAGCACGCTAGTTTATATACAACTGCGAGAGCTTCTGGAAGCTTCATGAGAGAGAGGAATAGGAAGAAGCTTTCAGGAGAATCCCGTTATCTCTGGTAGCGCTTCTGGAATTAACAATAGTCGTCCCCTTATCTCCTTGTCTCTTCAACCGGCTAGTCGGTCGGTGGGCCGATTGCATAAGTGAGGTCCATACCCGCGTCACAGTATGAGTAAAATACAAATTACCGAGGCAAGTACAGGAATAATCCAACATGTCGAACTCCCTGACATATCAGTTTGTTAGGAAATCACTGACTGAAATTTTCTATAGTAGCAACAGCAAAATAAGGGGGTATGCCATCATACCTGATCCACATATAATTGTTTACATTTAAACAAATTAAGTGGTTTGTCATAAAATCGTATAAGTTTTTGAGAAAGTTCCAAGTGAATAAAATAAAAACCATGGATAAGTTGAACTGGTGTTGGTTTTTCGTTACCAAAATTCCTTGGGGAGCTTTGTCGGTCCATAGCTGATTATTGTGTAAATTCTTCACACCACCACTCCTGATTATCTGCAATTCATCGATGAGATATGTCGCTGAGAAAAAGTGTCCGTGTTGAATCCGTGTTTCATAAACAGATATTAAAGTCTCTTCTGCGTGGAAATTCAGCTTCAGGAACACTCTGGTTGCTCTGAAGGTGATCTGGATAGACACGCCTACTGGGTATTCTTCTTAATGCTAATTACTTACGTTCTCTGTCCCTGTCAAGTTTCTGGTGCTGTTGTTGTCCTTAGTATAATTAGAACCTCAAGCCTGATAAAGAGGCATCTGAGCAAAATTTCCGGTCTTTCACGCCCAATATAGAATGAGACGCCAAGGACCATAGTAGTCAAAGAGCGTCCATAAATATAACTCAATTTAATTTGAGGTATCTGGGGCTGTAAACCTCTACGCTACTGCGTGAATTCTCCGTACCTAGCTCAGAGTGGCGTACTAAGGTGTTTAACCTACACAAGTACAGCTGATTTGGATTTTTGACATCCAGGATTTTTGCATTTTTGGGAGGGTTTGGAGCATGGAAAGGATTTCTTCTTGAATTGTTTAGTGTATCTGGTCTTGTGTGTGATCGAGGCAAAAAGAACTGTTCCACTTCTTTGATGATTGTCACCACCTTTCACAACCAACTGTACTGCGTGAAAGTTGCAGAGATTAATAATTTGTATACACACTTGTAGTTGCCGGTGTAATTTTATGTGTGTTCCGCGTTACAACTGGTGGGGCGTTTGCGTCGGGTGTCGTGTGTGTGTGTGTGTTAATAATAACAATAATAAAGTTGTATGCGTAATAAATGTTTGAATTTTTAATTAATTATGATTTTTATTTTTTTTATTTATGCCCCGGCTGCGTCGGTGATATCTGGTAGAGCAAGTATCTCTAAATAGGGGTGGTACGGCTGCAGAATAAATTTACACACTTTACATCAATTATAGTTGTAAATTCTTACTTCTTCACGGCAGTTTAATAATATATATATCAAGTAACAATTTACTGACGTATCTAAGTATGGAGCTGTGAGATATTGTTCCTAACTACATTTCTGAAAGGTGGTCAAAATTTATCTTTTTAGCACTGCACTAAATTCTCACATCTGCACACTCTTGAGTTACAACCACTGAACTGAACTGCTAGGGTACGCTACCTCCTGGCGTCCACAGTTTAAAATTTCAAATTTAATCTTTCTAGTTTCTGGTTGGCTAAGCCTACTCCCTTAGTTTGATTGGCTTTCTGCACCCACGTGACCATTTACAAACTTTTTGGACGTTACACCAGTATTTTTCCATCGACTGATGGAAGCCTTCTTAGCTTTCTAAGTTATTGTTGACTCTCAAGGTTACACTTTATTGTTAGCCACCTTAGCTTTCCACTTTACGACTTTGTTTGCTACGAAAAGCAGCTAAATTTTTACCCTCGCAGCTCCTGCGTTACTAAACTAAAAATACATTCACCTAACAATTTATTACTTTTATATTGCACAATGAAAAATGATATCAGTTAAGCGATAAAAAATACTGCCTCACGTTACACTCAAAAACACTGGCAGTCCTTATGGTAAAACAAAAACGAGCTTCGTTGCGGTTGTGTCGGGCTTATTTAATATCTCTGTATTTTCTCTCATTTATATACTTCCTTAACGCTCATAGGCCACATCCAAATATTGCGATTAGCTACCTTCCCCTAAATAACTTATTTCGATGCTCCATTGGCTACTTCTTCCCCTGTGGCAACACTCGAGACAAACTTCAATTTTCTGCTCTCCCCCATCTCTACCAACATTTATTTTTACCCAAGTGACACCGACCTCATTCTCGAATGGCTCATTCTACAATAAATTTTGTCTCGCACAGTGGGTGAACAGAATTTATCCAAATTTTCCCCTTGGTAAAATACAACAGAAATGTCCTTTGATACCATATCCTGCCGGCTAAATCTCTCCAAGTTATACAAATTAACGTCCCTTGTTTCTTCAGAACTGTACACGCACAAAATAAAATATTCCACTATTATAACTAACACGGATAAAGGACTATTACATAGTTTAATTAATCGTCAACCAGTAATTACAAGGTGAAGCGACGATTTCGTCAGAAACCGCGCCTATCAATTGTCACGATGGTCTTTGATTTTTTTTACTCGAGTGGAGGAGAAAATGATTTAATCACTGACTCCAGCCTCGATGGGAGTCGGAACTGGAAGTGTGGGACTCGCCAATGAATTGGCATACCCACTAAAAACTCCTCCACCGGAGAAAGAAAGAAGAAGGTTTGAAGCGGTACCGCCTAAAGCACCCGCGCGTTCCAAGGTGACGGTGTGACTGGGCCGCAGTGCGGTCACCAGGGGAGTAAGGATTGAGTGCTGGCAGACAGATTTGGCCAGGTCCCAGCCTGCCCCCTCAGCGAAGTTAAGGTGAGGATAGTAGAAATTCCAGGTGATAGTGTAGGATTAATGGCGCTTGGGTTTTAGGTTAGTGATGTGGATAGGAAGAGGATTAAGAGGCGTGTGTCATCATGTAGGATTCCAGGAAGTTCCGGATAAGGGTGTAGCATTCTTGAAGGTGGTTGTAGCGGTCGTTGAGTTCTTTGAAGTTCTGGCTGATGGAGTTGTTGGTGGTGGTTTGGAGCTCTCGAATCCCCACAACTGAGGCACAAAGGGTGCCCAGTCGCGTAGATCGGTCGTCGCTGCCGTCGGTGTAGGGTTCGACGAGATGGCACTCGATGAGCTCCAGCTTACGCTGGACAGACGCGAGAACCCTTTCTTCGTCTTGTAGATCGGAGACCTTATTGGAAAGTGCAGTGATCACCCTGGCTGAGGTTCGCTGCTTGACCTCAGCAGCCGAAAGACGTGTGAAGGTTGCGCGGCGTAGTTCAGCCAGCTGTGAGGAGAGGTCCTTCATCTGAAACATGTTTCTAAGACAGATGTTCTTCTACATCTTGTTTCCTCTGTAAAACCTTGCTGATGGAGCAACAAACCCCATACATTGTAAAAACTAAAAGAAAATATCACGCAGGATATTCACCCAATTTCGGATATTCAACTCTCCAGTGTGAAGGGAAATTTCCTGAGAAGATGCAAGAAGTGTGAAGATATAGAAGCACATTTACAATATATCTTATGTTCAGGTATGTGCTTATTGCCATTGTAACTATTAATGGGACGCAACGGTGAAAATACTTGATTTTGGGCAAAAAAAAAATAAAAATGCTGTTTATTCCATTAAAAAATAGTGTGACATTTCCTCTATCGAATAATATATTTAACTTCGATGGTCCGCCATTTAGCTGTCAGCTTACATTCATTTAAATGCCCTCTGTTCAACTGCCACGTCCCACTTTTAGATCGATAATGCAGTTGCGATGTATTCTTCGCTGTAAATTTGAATTTGAAACCTACCGCGCTTCAAAGGCTGACCATTCAGCTTCTGCAGATGACTATGTAAACATTAGTCAATATAAGTACTAAACATTTCATAATAAAACCTGATTTTTTTCGTTTGAACGTTATAAGAACAGAGAAATCCAAATTAAATTGCTACACCTTACACTGCAGAGCAACTCGCATACATAATGTTTTTATAAGCAGTTGTAAGAATATAAACGGACACAAAAATTCAAGATGGTTTCCTCCTGCATAAACCTCGTGGCTGACTGTTTACGTTTGTGTATGCAAGAAAAAGTGTTTTATTTTAGCAATTCTAGTGTGGCTGTAAACATGGGTCGACTCTGTGATTATAGAAGAAGTGTTAATAAGAAACGGCCATCAAAGAGATCTGCTGCAGATACTGTAAATCAAAATAAAATGAATAAATATCAGCCAGCTAGCAGAAATGAAGCTGGAAACAGTAATTCCTTAGCTTCTGAAACTGCTTGTACTATAAATAGTGTGCATAGTAATGCAAATATTGTGGACACTGATATAAATATTTTGAGCAGTGATGTAAATATAATTGATAACTCTGTAAATAGTAGCTCTACAGAGAGTTGTGTAAATAATAAGCCAAAGCCAACAGTTTCAGAGCAAACGTTTTAGAGTTGTTTTCAGACTTTACCCCTAGAACTGAAATACTTGACACTCACAAGAATTTCACATTAATTCATACTTCAGTACTCCAAAGCTTGGTGAAGAATCTGCTATGCAGCCAGTGTAAACAAATTACAGTTGATATATAAATAAAAGAACATTTTGGTCCTTGTTCAAAATTAGTGATAAAATGCACCAAATGCAAACACATTTCTTCAGGAGTTTATAGTTCACCCAGATCAGAAAATACTAATTCTAGTAGACCTCCCTTTCTTGTAAATACAAAAACTGTTGATGCCTTTACTGCAATAGGTAAAGGGCATAGTGGTTTAGAGCAATTTTGTTTAGCTATGGGGCTACATGCTCTAAGAGGAAACGTGCCATCTCCTTCATCTGTAAATATTAGCACACGTCGTGACCAGCGGCGCATCATTCAGTCAAAGAAAAGAAGTGCAAAGCAACACATCATACAGAAAGCAGGCTAAACTGTTGAAATTAGTATCAGAAGAGAGGAGGAAGGTATCTGAAGGGGAACCTATGATGGTGGGGAGTTTTAGAGCGAGTACAGCAAATTTTCTTTTCACTTTTTCTGCTATTGACATTTTTCAATGTATAAAATATCCCTGGCGTAACAGTTTTGATCAAAACAGCTTCACATTTTATATGGAAGATCGTCAATAGTTTACAAATAAAACTTACCTAATAGCTTTCTTGACATTTTAAGCAATAACTGAAATGAGCTATGACAATATTATATTTTTTCCCTTTTTATGGAAAAGTTAAGAGATAAACATATGAAAATGTTTAGCTTTATAACCAATACCTTAAAGACAAATTAAATTACTATTTCCGCACTTATAACACATCCAAATGTTGAATATGAACTAAAAATAAGCAAAATTGTGGCGCGAGGGACATTTTATATAAAACAATAGAATTCATAATTAAAATATTCATAAAATGGAAACTACTCACCTTGGAGGCATGGTTTGTGAGCTCCACTAAACTAGATACACCATTGTACCAAATTGGGTTATTCTAGGACTAAAACCAAAGAAGTTAGCATTTTCACCATTGTGTCCCCGTAACTGTAATTATGAGAACATGAGGTAGTTGAGGGATTTTATAAGTAATAAATGTTTGGGCGGGAGTCGAAGCTGCGGCGACCGACTGCGAGCAGCCGTGCGGTGGCCACACCGTGAAGTAAAGGCACTGTATATCCCTAAGAAACCATGCTGAGGCCCTTGCATCCATCCACGTGAAACCATAGCTTTTCAAACTTTGCACCCCTTCTTTGCATCTGTGCTGCATTTAATAGTCAGGTTTAGGCACAGTCAGGAATATACGAGAAAACACGAAAAATCAGTATTAACATCAGTGTTTTGAAGAAATACCGTTACAAATAGAACGGACATTTAAAACGGAGACTTAAGCCGGAGCCCTCCAATGGATCAAAATGACCTAATTTACCTTAATCATGATTTAAGCATACTTGATACTGGATGTTCAACTTTTTGAAAAAAATCTCTCATTAAAATGTTAATGGAAAAACTCCGAAAATTGTGGAGTCAGGTTCCAAATGTGGTTTTGCCTTTTGTCATTTAAATTGGTAAACCCCGCGTTTAAACGGAACTCCGCAGTCGTATGCAAATACAGAATAAAATTCTAGAACTTTGTTTTCACCTAATCGTGTTTTCATACAGTTTTATAGCTTTAAAATCTTCTCAGAGAGTAATGTTTTTTCAGTTTCTTTCAAATTTTAGTAATGTTCTTTGATAGTAGATTTGTAGTCTTTTCGTTATCAACTGTAATTTTAGTTTTAGGGGTTTTAATAACGTAATACACAATTGATATTGAATTCCAGAAAAGGCTGTGATATTCTAAAACATTTATTACCTTATTGTAAACGACTATATTTAAGACTTAAAAGTTTAACATGTTCAGATATTCATCACGCGTGGCATTTCACATGAGTCGATTTCATTTATTGGAAGGTTACGTGAATAGAAACAGTGGAATTAATGTTCTGGTATAAATAATTTGAACAAAATTGCAATAAAGTTAAATACATTCGTTGAAATTTATATAAATTGGCAATAGCACTGTCCTGAAATGTGGCACAAGCAATGTGTGTGTTGTGTCTTCACATATAAAGTAGGTAATTATTCCCTCTTTCAGAACATTATAATGCCTTAACGCATAAAACAAATTATTACACTAGGAACATTACAATTTGTATGTAATCATGCTTATAATTGTTATTTCAGCAAAACAAAAATCTAAACTCGTATGTCTACTACTGCAGCTTTTATCACACCCGCAATTATTCAGTAATTTATCATTAATTATGATGATGATAATGCTGGCAGTTGAAGATGATTGATTCTAGACTATTCACAGAATGCTTTTATATAATCGCACACAAAGACTTTCAGGCCTTTTCTCTATTTGAAGTGTTTGTTGCAGTCCGTTGCAGGGACCGATTATTTGTAAGGAAGCCATAAAGATACCTGGTGCAGTCCCGGACCTGATATTTAAATATATGTAAGCAGGCATAGGAATTTCTAAACATAAATCCAGACGAAAGGAGGTGAAGTTCAACCATTACCGGACTTTATGCAGTGGCGTCATAGCTTACAAACCATCCCCATCCTTCGTGCAGTCTGTTTGAATTTGCAGACAGCACTTGCCAAACCGTGTTTGTCTGACCGTCAGAAATTAAACTGAGCTTTATTTATGGACGCTCTTTAACTGCTGAGGTCCTTAGCGTCCTATTCTATATTGGACTTAAAAGACCGAAAATTTTGCTCAGAGGCCTCTTTATCGGACTCGAGATTCTTTTACGTGCCGTAAATCTACGACACGGGACCACCGGCTTTACTTCCCTTCCGAAGGAAGCCATACTAAGGATTTTTACGCCCGAAAAATACATCGCCCTCCGCCGGGTTTGAACCCACGACCTCGGGATCTGACCGCCAGTGACTCAATGGAAGCTGTGGTTTACATTCTTTGAATTGACATTGGCTTGAACGTAGACAACTTGAAGCCCACCGCTTTAGAATTCCTATGCCTGCATATAAGCAATGATTACATTCTTGAATCTTTTAACCGAACGGAATTTGCAGACGCCACAAACTTAGAGCAAAGAGCAACCAAAGCGAATGGATAAGACGCAGTTGGAGATGGGGACATTAAAATAATATCTATATGAGAAATCTTCCACATTAAGCGAACAGAGACAGGAGTTAGACTTTGTATACGTGTTTCGCCGCTTAATTGACTGAAATACGGTAGTGACACGTGCAATTTACGAGCGTTGGATGCTTTTATATCCCCATTTGGTTCTCCACAGGTTTATAGGTGCTCCAGCTACTGTGCATTAACAGTAGTTAACCCAATAAGAAGAATGTCAGACGTCCTTAGCCATGAATTAACTTCTCAAGCCCTTGGTAACTGCCCGTGCCCTACAATTGTAGCTCGAAGTACAACAGCAACATTTATCCGAATGTACCTATTTTGAAATATGTTTATGCTAAGCGGTGGAAGTACTTGAAATTGGTTTGCAGGTGGACGTTTTGAGAAACAATCCCAAAAGTTCTTGTACATTTTAAGGATACTCAGCCTATGAACTCTATTTTGATACAGATGACGGACAAATCGTATACAGGATATAACAAAAATATACGGCACAATATGCATGACACATTTCTCACACGTAGACGAAGAAATTGTTATATGAACATGGGTCTGGAAGCGCTTTGTTTCCGTGTTACAACTCATTTTCTCCAACTCATTAACCATGGGAAACACACACGAACAGAACGTTAGAATCATGGGGAACATGTACTCTTGGTTACGTCTGGTTACGTTTTCATTATGGTAGATGCACCGCCAGTGTTTTTTTTTTGCATGTCCCTGTTGCCATGCGACTTACGTCATTGCTTGTTTACAGGTAACATCAAATGTTCCAGTGAGCAGTACGACCTTGGCAAGCACACGGGTTACTACGTACTAGTAGAGATGATCGCAGGCTTGGCTCGTGCAATGGCAGTGTATACAAATACAGAGATGACAGATGCCCATTTGATGTATGGATTAACAGACGGCAATGATGCTTGCGCTCAACGTTTGTGCCGGGAGAGAATTCCAGGATGAAGGTGCCCCGACAGGAAAACGTTTGAAGCTATTGATCGTCGTCTTAGGGAACATGGGACATTTCAGCCTGATACTCGCGACCGGGGAAGGCCTAGAAGGACAGGGGCACCGCAACGGGAGGCGGCAATTCTTCAGGCAGTTGACGACGACCCTATTGTCCGTACAAGACAAGTAGCTGCAGCAATGAATTTTGACCACATGACTGTCTAGCGAGTGTTACACGAGATCCGGCTGTCTCCATACCATTTACAGCGTGTGCTCATTTTGCTGCACGGGTATGCTTCTACGAATGGTTTATGCAACAAAGTGTCAACCCTAATTTTAGTGCAACGGTGTGCTGTTTACAGATGAGGCGTCGTTTCAACGAGATCAGATTGTAAATTATCATTATCGGCATGTATGGGCTGACGTCAATCCTAACGCAACTGTTGAAGCAAGTCATCAAAAAAGATTTTTCGTCAATGTTTGCGCCGCATTGTTGGTGACTGTTTGATAGGGCCTCACGTTCTTTCACCCAGGCTCAACGGACAAAGTTACCATAATTTTGTAGAGAGTGTTCTACTTGATCTGTTAGCAGATGTGCCTTTAGCTGTGCGACAGGACATGTACTTCATGCACGACGGAGCAACTCCTCATGTTAGTGTTAATGTCCGTCAGCTTCTAAATAAGAGATTCGGTGACAGATGGATAGGTAGAAGTGGACCAATTGCCTGGCCTCCACGCTCCCCGGATCTAAACCCACTGGAATTTCATCTGTGGGGTCATTTGAAAGCTCTTGTGTATCGAACCCCAGTACCATATGTTAAGTCTCCGTGCCCGTATTATAGAAGGCTGCAAAACCATGCGCAATACTCCAGGAATACATCAGCGCATCCGGGATTCACTACGACGGCGGGTTAATGCATGTATCAATATTCACGGTGGGCATATTGATCATCTCTTGTGAGAAAGAGTTGCATGGGTATGCTGGTATGTTCTATTCTTGTGTGTTTTCCATTTTAATGAGTTGGAGAAAATGAGTTTTAACATGGTAATAAAGCGTTTCCAGACCCATGTTGATATAACATAATTTCTTCGTCTACGTGAGAAATATGTCCTGCAATTTGTGCCGTACATTTTTGTTGCATCCTATATAAAATTCAAACTCCGTAAGGGATGTTATTTGCCTGAAAGTTAATGATGAGTCCCTTCAGCTAAGCTACCCTTAATTTTTGATCGATTTTAATCAAATATGAAGTATGTGAACAGATTTTCTTTATTATTGCTATGCGTAAAATCTCAATTACGTGCTTAAACCCATTCGTGCTGACGGAAGAAGCGATGCTAATAGATCGCTTTACCTAAAAATAAATAAATAAATAAATTGAGGTGTCCACTGCACTTCAACCATGAAAAAGTCCTCTCATTACTAGGGCCCGGATTTTAATGACATAAAACAGTGAAATATGCAAGCATTTAAGACATACAACTTATATAAATATGACCTTACAGGATATGATATGACTTTATATAAGTTTATTTAAAACATTTTGTTTATTTTTTATATGCTATGTAATACAAAATTCACTTCAGAACAAATTGTGAGTATAGTAGTTACCTTTTGCAGTGTTTGAAACTAGCACTTATTTTTGAAATGTCTGCACGTGTCTGAAAAAAAAGGACACGAAGTACAGTGAAAACAATAACATTTATCCAAACAATAAAACCATGCTTTTACTACTGCACAACCGTTGTTTAAAGTATTCCAAAATAGCTTACACGTCCGTCAGTCTTCAGTTTTGCAGAGTTGCACTGGATCACAAGGTGCATTTTCAGGTTTTCCATTTTCAAAGATCTATGGTTGTCGCTGAGGATAGTTTTGTACCTGGAAAAGCTCCTCTCCACATCACAGGAGCGTATTTCAAGGCAGCGAGGTCACTGCAGGCCAACTTTGGTTAATTGTCTTCAAATGCTGTGGCATTCCCAGAAATACTGTCACTAATTTTGCACACTTTAGAATATCTAGGATTCCACTGGAGAACACTATTAAGTTTATTTGTGACAGCATCACTTGAAACGTCATGAGAGCGACATTTTCGTGCTTATATTATTACGTCCTTAAACATAGGACAAAAATATATTTTTGACAAAAGTAGGCCGAAATACGACCTATTATTAAAAAAGTGTAAATATGACTTTATGTGCACCATAAAATGCATTTTTCTACATAACAATACCTGGATTCGTGCATAAAATGTTGTAAAATGCACCTTAAGGTTCAGGAAAAAAAAATATGATTTGTCATTAAAATCCGGGCCCTGGTAATTACTGGTTTATTTGACTACAAGCAGACATATGGATCTAAAAAATATTCAATTTAATAATCAAAGGTTTGCATTGACCTCAAAATCAGTGTTATGCACCACTTCACTCAGAAATTAGTGTTTTGAAATATAATTTAATATGTCTTCAACTTCTGTGATACCACAATCTTTGTTGAGCTTCACTTTAGGTTCTTGTAAACACATTTTACATTCCTACAGTACATGGATACGAGGTCCTTTTAGTTTTGGAGAAGCTATGGACGGCCATCAGGATAGAGTACGGGAAGATCTTGGTAACACCGTGTAATAAATAGATAGTAAACTACAGGTCATGTGGTGTTCTTGGGCAGACGTTCTCTCATAATCTTGAAACTTCTGATTATGTGGCAGACTTCAATATT